>OX422208.1:531845813-541845813 GCA_949130495.1 Sambucus nigra | reverse complement strand
TGAACATGTGTCATCTAACGGTGCACCTAGAAGTGTCATCTAACGGTGCACCTAGAAATAATTTAATCACAAATAAATAAATGAGACAGAATATTTTAAAGTGGTTCAGCCTTATGTGAATGGCCTACGTCCACTGTTATGTTATTGCTGAGTGTTTGGGAATTCTCGATTACAAGTTCTCTCCAGAAATTCCCCTCCTTTTGAATGAGGATGATACAAGGTATTTATAGCCCATAGGCTGTACATGAAAGCGCTGGTACATTAAATGATATACATATGAAAGGGTAATGCATTTAATGCAGCGTGTGCGTCAAAATGATAATCATTCAATGAATGGTTGAACTGTTGATTATCTGGAAATTAATGATACGACCGAGATGCAGTTCGGACCGCCTTAGTTGCCCGTTGCTCTGGAGTTCCTCGGAGCGCTGGAATACCTCGGAGTGCTAAAGTTCCTCGGTGTATCCTCGTTGCTCGGAGAGAACATGAATTGGTCGGGGAAATGAACTTCCTCGTTGCTATTGTGCCACGTAGATTGACACGTGTCTTCGTATTATTCGTCCATATCAGCATATTAATTTTGGTATCAACAGAAGCCCCCAATGTTTCATATTTCGAACTTTGAGGAGTATGGAACATTCTTTCTCGGTATATGGCAATATTAAATGACTTTCCTAGATTTTAGGAGCATTTTCTTTGTATTTGAATTTCCTTCAATATTCGCAGAATCCGCCTTTTTGAATTTTCATAAGCGCTTCGATCTTCGTGCAGTTTTTGTCCTTTTAGCCGTCGGTAATACAATAGTTTCTTTTTCGTAATCATTTCTTTCTCCGCTTCCCAAGGTAAAGTATTTAAACTTCTTAGGTAACCATACCGTCTTCTACCTTTTCCAATTTTCTGCATTCAAGCTTTCTATTCTCTCTTTCTCTCTTGTGCGTGTCATCCTTGTTTTCGTTCGTTGTTGATAGCTCTCCTTTCTTCCTGTAAGCTTTTCTTCCTTCTTCTTTTATTCACCATGGTTTATATTATTGAATCTATTGAAAAATTCCGTTCTGATTTTTCCATCCCTTCTTGGGTGATTTTAGAGGAGTTGTCTGAACCTCAAAATTACTTTTGTTTGGCTGAGGGACATTGGTTTCCCAGTCTTTTTATTGCTGAATGTGGGTTTTCCTTTCCACCAAATCCATTATGTTTAGAATTTTGTCAGTACTTCGATGTTGTCCCTGCAAAAATAGCCCCCAATACATGGAGAATAGTTAATGGGGTGCATAAGTTAAATCAAACTCATGGAACTCGTTTAGGAATTCCTGAGATTATGTTTTGCTATAGATGGGCTATTCTAGACGATGTTTATTATTTAAAAACTAGATTTTTGAATAGGGCTCTGGTAGTCAACCTCCCTGATGCCAACGGGGATTATTTTGAAAATGGGGTCATTATAAAAAATTGGCAACATGCCCCTTTGCCCGGAGATGAAGTATATGATGGTCCCAAATGCCCCCCCTATGGCAATGGGATAGGTTATTTCTGTTTTATTGACTTTCTGAAATTTTGATTTCATCTTGTTTGTGCAAATGCGTGATTGACATTTCAACTTATTTTTTGTTTGTAGTTGACAGCAAGAGAAAAACTCCCAAGGAATCAGAGGTAAATATAAGGCAATTGAAACATATCTGGAGTTTGCATCAGAAGGTCGCAGACGAGCATATCAGGTCTGCCTCATATTTGTTTCAGTATAGGAGCTATACGTCGTCCTTTACTGCTCGCCCTGTGGTCAGCACCAGTGATCCAGTGCAAATTCTTGAAGACTCTGATTCAGAATCTCATATCCCTTTGAGCCAAAAAATGGGCAAGAGAAGAGTACCTACTCTCTTTGAGGAAAGTTCCTCTGCTAGTGATGGGAAGAAAACCAAGGTTAATGTCCCAAAGGGGACAAAGAAAATTGATGGTGCTCCTTCTGTTGCTGTTCAGAAGGTTGCCGAGAAGCCCCCAGTGGCTACTGTGCAGAAAGATGCACCTGTTGAGGTAATCACTATCTCACCAACCAAAAGTTCCTCTTTGGTTGAAGTTGCTGAGAAGGCACCAAGGAGATTGAGGAAATCCTCCTCGGTCAGTATTTCTGGAACCAATCCCCAGCTCCTAGCTGGTGGAGATGGTGTTCCAATTATTGTTCCTCCAAGCTCTACGACGATCTTGGCAAAATTTTCACCTATCCCCGAGGTGCAAGGTACTGAAGAAGACCTTACTCGAGATGTGGTTACTTCTTTGGCTGCTCGTCATTTGGCTGCAGTAAGTATCTACACTCTGAGCTTTTTATATTTTCCTTTGTTGTTTCCCGATTTTATTTCTGATTTCATTTTCCTCTTTTGATTGCAGTTGACAAGCTGTTTCAATTTAATCCTTAAAAAGGATGAAGCGATCAAGGCTTCTTGCTCTTCGTCCACTGTAGAGGGAGCACTGGAGAAAGCTATTAAATCTGTGAGTGAGTCCCGTCAGAAGTATGACGAGGATAAAACTGAATGGGAAAAGAAATTGGCTGCGTCTAATGCAGAGAAGGTACAACTGGGTAATAAGGTGAAGGATTTGGAGGGAGAGAATAAAGACTATGCCGAGAAACTTTCAGGCTTTGGGGAGCTTAAAAATAAAATGAAATCAGCTGAAGAAGAGCTGACCCTTCTACGAGAGGTAAATCGTCAGAAAAAGGAGGTGGAAAACAAATTGAAGGCCGCCGAGAATCTTATGTCCGAGAAACTATCCTCGAAGAAGATGAAGAGAAAAACAGCTGTGAAGACATCCTTTAAAACTGGTTGGGACAAAGGATGGGACAGGGGGGTGGCAGCCATGACGACCCAAGTGAAATATGGGAGTTTAAAATATTTTCATGATGGTTGGGTTGCAGCACTGCAGGAGTTGAAGGTGAATGAGGACTCCGAGCTATTTCAACAACATCTCCCTGGTCCTCCTCCAGTTATTGAAGATGAGTCTTCAGACGAAGCTGCATCTGAAGAATCTTCAATGACAGTGGGTGATCAAGTCCTTGTTCCACCACCCAATCAAATAGCCACCGAGGAGATTTCGTCGTTGCCTGCTCCTCCAAAACAAGTCCCAGCTTCTAATAATCAGACCATTGTTCCTACCGAGCAACCGAGCTCCTCGTCCCAGCCTCCCGAGAAAGTCTTGGGAGACAAGGAAAAGGTGTGAAGTTGTTCGGTACTCTTTTTATGTTTCTCTTTGACTTATCCTTTGTACTCAAAACGATGTAATCTTGTTTGATGATGTAATAAAATCACATCTTTCTGCATTTTGTCTTCTTTTTGATGATTGCTTTTTCTTTCTTTGTTAGTTTGTGGCTAGAATGGAACTGATATCTGCTCATGACCCAAGATGTCAGCAATTTCTGATACACTCAAATTTGTATATCAACAATGGCCAAATTAAAATGAGACACGATACGTAATCTTTTTTTTTTACCAAACACAAACATGGCTAAGTAAAAGTGACAACATAAAAAAAAATTCAAAACACAAATAATAAAAAATTACCAAAAAACTCAAAATTTTATTATTTTTTGCCAAACACAAATTTGATCGAAGTAAAACATTAACAACATGTGATATGAAAAATCGCCTGGAACATATATCAATAACTGTTTCTCCGAAAAACTGTAGTAGAATGTTCATCCATCAACCAACACTTGTACTCTTATATACCTATAAGACACAAACTTGATTATGAGTACAAATATTTAATGAAATTAAAACACAAACTTAATTATAAGGGTAAATGTTTAATACACTTCAAACACAATACATATAACATGAACTCAAGTAAAAATTATTGCGATTATATAACTATAAGAATTAATTTTTGATGTTGGCAATGAGTCTTGTCCTTTATATTAATTATATTTACTCTAACTAATGCAACTTATATTTTGGTTTTTTAAAATATTGATTGAATAAAGCGGTACGTTACTTTGCTTAAATAATTATTATCAAAGAACATTGAGCCAAGTGCACTGTTTCTTTGGGACTTTCCATCACAGTACATACCCCTTATTAAAGTTACATTTATAGTACATACCTCCTGTAGCTATAATAGAAGTCTTAGAAGTCTTTACCTCTTAGGTTAGTACATTAGGTCTGACTTGCAGGAAACTGATTATAAACAACAATTTATTTAAAAAAATATATCAAACACAAATAGTTAAGCTATAACAATAATATAAAATGATTTTCCTCTACAACACAATTTACTAAAAGAAAAATTTAGAGAAATGGTTTTAGCAACAGGCCAATTTATAAAAAAAAAATAACACGGCCGTGGGTTTAATTTTTCTAATTACACCTATATAATATTTCATTATATGTTTTTTTTCTTCTAAATAATAGTTCTCACAGTGTAGAAACAGAAAAGAAAATGTGGCTACAAACAACTCCTCCACTGACACAACCCACGACACCCACCACTCCGATTTTAAAACCAACAACCTTCCTACCCGGTTTTAAAACCCAACTGGGCAAACTCCACACCACTTCGGCGAGACCACCACCTTGACCCACCTCTATACCACCTGTTAAAACCTCCAATCCACCTTTCAACCATCGGCTATATCATTGAACTCCAAATAAGTGCTAATTCGACTTCTTTCTCCATCCCATTTTCGTCGGACCTTTTAAACCTCCGGCGACATATACCAACCACCCTTGACCCGATTTCAAACCCGAGTTACCCAAAAGCCGGATATAATCCTCTTCCAAACCCAATACCCATTACATGCTATACCCATTCCAAAACCCAGTTAAACCTCCAAACTAGTTCTGCATAAAATTGCAAACCAAATAAAAAATCAACTAAGTAGAAGTTACCATCTCTCATCTACGTCTCCTGGTGTGTTTATTCATCACAACAGAGGATTGGGAGAATATGTACAACCATGAAGAAAAGAGTTAAACGGAGTGAGAATAAAAAAAAGTCTCTTAGAAAATTCAAACACCAATATTTTACACCACTTGAACACAGAAAACAATTGGAACAAAAAAATTCAAAGACTAAGATGCTCAAACAGTATCGTGGAAACAAAATGAGTCTAAAATTACGAATCATAAAAACTAAAAGATAAACGAAACTGCTAAAATTTAAAAACCCAACGACGGAGACTCCATGACACCAAATCGAAATACTAATGAACAGGAGCTAAAATTTCAAAATAGATAACGATTTCGTCGTATCCATACTAACGCACAGAAGCTTGGCTCTGACCCGATTTCGTCATAATCTCAACAGTAAGATGGGAGGTTTCTCATTCATATCTGCAAAAGACTTGTACACCCATGAAGAAAAAAAGTTAAATAGAGTGATAATAGGAAAAAAAAATTCTCTTAGAAAATTCATACACCAATATTTTACAACAGACAACAATTAGAACCAAAAAAATTTAGAAACCCTTTACAGAATACCTTGAATAATGGTGAGAGAGAAAAAGAGATCTGCCGCCCGTTTCTCACTTACGCCTATTCCAATACAGCTAAAATTTAAAAACCCAACGATGGAGACTCCATGGTACCTTCAAAATCAATGGTCAGGGAAAAAATAAGTCAAACAAATTTGGGCGTGGTGAGAATTTGATGTATAAAACTTGAAGTCAGCCCCAAGGTTGAATCTAAGACCCAACATAACCCATCAAAAAAAATATAAAACATTTTTTTTGCAAAACCCGCAAATTTAAAAACCCAGAAGGAGGTTAATAGTGAGGAAGAGATAGATAAAATACCTTTTACCAAGAGAGTGTTGCATACACGAAATAGGGTAAAATATCAGATGTAAAATATTCGTGTGAGGAGGGAGAGGATGATTCGATGGATTTAGGGAAGTGGGAGAGCATTGGTTCTCCCAATGCGCCAACTCAGATGTATAAACCCAATATCAGATGTCAATCTAAGACCTCGAGCCTTGTGTATCCACTTTAGCAGTATTGGACATGACACATTTAATGTATCCACTTTAGCAGTATTGAAAAAGAGATAACAGTAATCTCAATCGTTCGTTAGAGAAAACGTAAAATGTAATCCCAACCACAAGTTGATAAAGACCAAATCCATCAGATTTAATCTGAACCATCAATTGGGGAAGACAAAAAACCCCTCCTCCTTTATTTTATATATATATATATATATATATATATATATATATATACAAACACAATGTCCCTAAAAATTATTGCCTAAATTATAGGCACACTCTGTCGCTTTTCTGCTCTCACCGCCAGGTGACAGAAAAGCGAGAGAGTGCCTGTAATTTAGGCAATAATTTCTAGGTACATCGTGTGTGTATATATATATATATATACAGTCCTGCTCTTGTGCGGACTAGTCCCCATTTTAAGAATGCGGACCGAACATGTGTCACCTGGCGGTGAGCCCAGAAAAGAGAGAGAGTATGCCTATAATTTAGGCGATAATTTCTATGTGTACCGTTAGGTGACACGTGTCCGGTCCGCATTCTTAAAATGCGGACTAGTCCGCACAAGAGCAGGACTGTATATATATATATAGGGAGGGGTTATCCCCACACCCTCTCATCTTCTCCCACATCCTTTGGAGGACAAATGACATTTGTGCCCTTATATTTATATAATTTAAATGTTCAATTTTTTCACCTCCAATTAAAATAAATATATTTAATAAAAATAAATAATTATATTTTAAATACAAAAAATGCTCATAAAACGTAAAATCTTATCTATTTTTTTATTATTAAAACTGTTTATAAAACATAAAAAAAAATTCTTAAAAAATTGTTTTCTTATAAAAGTGTTTTTTCTTTACAAATTTTATTTTTGGTTAAAAATAATTTTTTTGTACAATTTTAAAAATAATCTTGACTATTTAAAAAAAATATGGTCAGCGACAGCGTTATGTATAGGCGGTCAGACCACCTATACATACCGCTGGCGTGGACCATTTTTTTTAATAGGTTGGTCCGCTCCAGCGGTATGTATAGGTGGTCAGACCACCTATACATAATGCAGTCGCGGACCCATTTTTTTTAAATCTTAAAAAGATTATTTTTCAAATAATTTATATATAAAAGACTATTTTAACAGCTAAAACAATTTATTTTTGTAATAAAATTGTCTTTTGTATTATATAAACATTATTTTAGTTTTTATAAACAATTTATTAAAATAGTTAATTTTTTAAGGCAACGAAAATTGTTTTTTGATTTTTTAAAACAGTTATAAAAAGGGTTTTTTTTAATATACAATTTATAAAAAAAAAACAGTTTTCTTTAATAAACAGTTTTTTTAACTGTTTATTAAAGAAAACTGTTTTTTTTTTAAATTGTATAAATTAATTGTTTATTGAAACAATTTTTTTATAATCAAAATAGTTTTTGATAAAAAAAAACTGTTTTAATCAAAACAATTTTTTTTATAATCATAACATTTTTAAACTGTCTATTTTAAAGATCGTTTTAAAAAAAAGTTTTTAATCAAAAATAAAATTTGTAAAAAAACACTTTTTTAAGAAATAAATTTTACTTTTTATAAACAATTTTTTAATAAAAAAAATAGATAAGATTTACTTTTTATAAACAATTTTTCTTTTTATAAAAAAAATAGTTTTTTTCTATTGAAAATATAATTATTTGTTTTTATTAAATTTATTTGCTTTAATTGGAAGTGAAAAAACATAGCATTTAAATTATATAAACATAAGGGCAAAAATGTCATTTGTCACCCAAAAGGTATGGGAGAGGATGGGAAGGGTGAATATAAGGGCACAAATGTCATTTGTCAACCAAAGGTTGTGGGAAAAGATGGGAGGGGTGTGAGGATAGCCCCTCCCTATATATATATATATATATATATATACACACACACACTAGCAGAATGCCGCGAAAATTTCCAAACTACGTAATCGCAAAACGGAAAGTTTTTCGTTCCCCAACAAAAAAATGTGTAATTTAAAAAAAATGGCCACAATATCCTTCGTTTATAAGACTATTCACGCTGCTTAACAAATAACAAATAGTCCAACAAAACATAAAAATTGGTATTATTATCTTCAAAAGATATCAGCTAACAATATGGGACCCTGAAATATAAAAAAATCATAACAAAAGATAAAAAAAATGAAACTGATTACAAACTTGATTTCAATAAACTGAAATATATTAAAATCATAACCAATTTCACTTAGCACTACTCCCATAGTCCCACTCGACTAAATAAATAAAGCACTATAGAGTCAATGAATTAAACACATTAATTTTCAATTTCTTTAACTCAAGTGATGCAACTAAATGGCCATTCAATCTAAAATTCAATATTGTGAGAATGAGATAAATAGTTTAGGATGGCTTACATATTTGATATACCTCCTAGATATGCTAGAAACTGTGAGAGCCATGACAATGTGTGTGCCAGCTAGGGATAGGCATTTTATCTTGTTTCATAATCAAATGAATCATACTCGAAACCAACAAATTTATTCATTATTCTTTCTTATCAAGACAACATCAGACTTAGATCTAATTATATTACAACAAATGTAGTTAGAAAATTTAGAACAGTTGAATCAAACTCTAATTTTCATCGAACATAAAAGATGAGGAAGTCCCCTACATTAATTGTAAGAAATCACAATTACAATGATTCTTAAAAGGTATTAAGAAATCTAGTTGACTTCATTCTAAGAAACCTCAATAATGCCTACATATTGCACTCGGTTAGTGTTAGCAATAACATCTTGTTTTATCTTCCCTATAAATTCCTCGGTAGCATCGTCTTACCCTCATACCTCCTCATCTTCCTCATCAACATCTTCCACCCAGGTAGGGTAACCTGCTTCATATTTCTTAAATATCTTGGAGTCTTCTACAACAACAGCCTCCATAAAAAGTGCATCCCAACCATTCTCAAAGAATATTGTTTTTACGTAGTCAATATGATCTTCAGCCTTGGAAAGGAGAGTACCTGCACTTATTGGTGTTCTTGGAACAATTTGCTTTTGAATGTCAACTCGAATTGCATGAACTTTTGAATGTTAACATGACCCCATTTGACAACCGTTACTATAGTGTTGAAGTTAGCATCCATTATAAGGGTCCCCGTCGAGAAATTATCCGAATGAGGCCCTAAAAATCATTGGGCACCCCTGCTTATATACTCATACCAACTGTGCCCCGAAGAGAATAAAACCTCATCAACATATCTCCTTTTTCGTTGAACGTACACGATTCGAATATAGTTAAAAGTTGTAATCAACATGCCAAGAATCTGTAGTTAACTGATAAATAAAAATGAAAGTCATGTTAACAAAACTAAAGTAATCACCAAAAGAGTACAACTTGATCAATTTATGGATAAACACAAACATTAGTGGAATATACCGGAGGAACGCGTCCATGTAGGCATAAGAACGCATGTGCTCCTATAACATAATGTTTTATAAGCCTGAGATCAAGCATAAGAACAACAAAAAAACTAACGTTGCGTTTAAGTAACTACAATTCTTTATTTTGTGTTCTAAATTTATGTGAACTATTTTAAGTTGCATACTCGCTTGACATCAGTTATACATGATATCTCTAGGCTTAACAGGAGTTATACACGCTTGACATCAGGAGTTATAAATACAACAATTATATATGATTGGCAACAGTTATACATGATTACCTCACTTATACAGAAATGGAGTATGGAGTTTGGTACCATCATATCTGGTATACAAATAAAACAAATAACGTTAATAGGATCTTAGCAAAGGACCAAGTGTTTATATAGAAGCTCAAGTCGAAATTGTTGAATATAATTGTTCATATATCACCGACCAATATAAACAGAGACTGGAACAATCTATATCTCTTGTAACAGATTATAAATATGGAAAACCAAATCAAATCAATGAAAAAATGAGGAGCTTAGCAAAGGACCAAGTCTTAACAAACACAATTTGTCATTAGTTTAGAGTCAATAATTACTAAAGTTGAAAAAATTAAATTAATGGTGGCTCTTGTTACCAGATTTTGTATTGTACAACCCTTATTGTGGATACCATTTGTATGAATCTTATAACTGATATGAAATGAAATATTAATCAATAATGAAACTTATAAATGAAATATTAAGCAATAATGAAACTTATAACCATCTCTATGAAACTTATGACAGATTCTGTATTGGCACAGTGCTCCTTTCGAGCATCAGCCATCACAAACTCTTATTCCTCATGTTTATCAGTTAGTAATCAACTATACAGCTGAGAAAGGAACATGCTGCTCTGTATTGAAGGTTTCTCACGTCTATTATAAAAGTACAATCGTTGAGTGGTGATTAATAAAAAATGGATACAGAGCAGCAGGTTCTTACTATAGTTAGTAATCATATTTCCAATGTTAGAAGTACAACTGTTGAGCGGTGATTACTATAGTTAGAGTTGCAATTTTAGCAAAAACTTCGAATAAAAAACGGTGATTAATAGATAACTATAACCGAATCATGATTTATGTTATTCAAAGTATATACATTTTTTATAACTATAGTAATTTTCAGCATCCATAGAACATTATTAAGTATAAATATAGGAATCTAGCGATGAAAAAACAAAATAGAAGGTATCTGTTCATGAAGACTTCGTCGGCTATTGCTCGAAGACTCCCATATCCACTGCTTTGTTGGCTATCCCGGTTTTGAACTGCTACATTAATACCCCCTGTAACATGAATAACATGAGGCTGCTGTGATACTCGTGTCAGGACTTTTTATAATGGTGAGTAACTAAAAAATTATATTAAAGTTATAAGAACCGATTGGGTTTGAATTCCTTAATCAAATGAATAAAATACTAATTCCAACATGATAGAGAACAAATTAGCACATAGCTAATACAAAAAACATGTTAAAACATAAAACATTACATATTTGAGCAGAACAGATGTATCTTATATTTATATAGTTATAGTTCAATAAAAAGACAGATTGAGATAGATGTGCGAGGGAGTGAGGGAGGGAGGGGGATACCATTATTTTAAATCATTTACCTCGTTAAAGGTGATTCAACTGTAACCTAATAGATAGTCATAGCTTGAAATCCACAATTTAAGAACACAAAACTTGAGTTTAGTTTAATTTAAAATTAATAACAATAGTTATACTAATTGGTAAAGAAAAGAAATTAGTTGAGAACATATACGTAATCGCAAAACCATAACCTAACTTTGAATGAAAAGATCAGGTAGGAAAAAGAATACTCAAATTCAAACATTTTTCTTCAAAAGAGTTGCTACTAAAGTATTTACCAGTAGACATTGGGTGAGCCTTTTTATTTGATCACATATAGAAATCTAGAGAAGAGACACCACAAAGTAATCCACCCCGAAAAATTATCTTGAATAAGAAAAATACAAATGTAAAACTCGATTAGTGCCAAATTTAATAGAGCAAGAACACTAAGACAATTGATTTACACCCCCTTCTAGTAGTGTAAATGTGTCCTTATATATGTGTCTTGAAGTGGGAGTCTCACAAATGTAATCACCCTAGACTTATATAATCACATTACTTTTAAATAAACATCAAACATTGTGATAATCTAGTGTATGGAAAACATAAGCGATAATCTTAGCTGGAAGAAAAAAAATTATGTCAACAAAGTGAAACTTAAATGCCTACTTATGCATTGAGTGGGGTATTGGGAAGTACAATTGCAATATATTCATAAGCAGGCATTTAGAAGTCAATTCAAGATGGTGTGTTTACTCATGTCATAAATAGGTGATCCTAAAACAAAACACATACATAAGAGTATGGAAATGATACCTCGCTGAAAATTAAAGAGTATCCCAGTTACCTGAAAAATTAACAAAGATTCATTAATGAACATAAATTTACTAAGTTACATTGAAACAGCCTAATCAAGTTGATCATATAAGTATTCCTAGCACACAAAAATTATAAGATCTTTGAATTAATACAATCTCAAGGCATATATAAACAGTGAGGTGCAAGTGTAAGAGGTCTTTGTGAGGAGCAAATGGCGCAAACCCCTAGATAATAGCACGAAGCTTAATCTAAAAGTTACATTGAAACAACCTAATCAAGTTGATCACATAAGTATTCCCAGCACACAAAAATTACAAGATCTTTGAATTAATACAATCTCAAGGCATACATAAACAGTGAGGTGCAAATGTAAGAGGTCTTTATGAGGAGCAAATGGCGCAAACCCATAGATAATAGCACCAAGCTTAATCTAAATCAAAGCTAAAAGATAACATAATATTGAATCTCAAAAACTCTCATTTTCAAACCGAAAAACCCATCATATATCTATTGTGAGATGAAGAGAAAAAAACCTTAAAACTAAAGAAACCTTAAAACACTCACCCAAAATTGAACCACAAAAATATTAGATCTACAAAAAAAGATTAGACCTGCAAAAAAATCGTTAGATCTGAAATAAATGTGAAAAAAATTACACCATTCTTATTATTAGATCTGCAAAAAAAACTTACACAATTCTTATTCTTAGATTTGCAAAAAAAAAAAATTAGGCAAAAATAATATTAAACCTGATAAAACATTAGATCTGTAAAAATAGTATAAATATGTGTGTGCGTGTGTAAGAGGGTGAGAGGCCGAGATGGTACTAGAGCAGAGGTGGCGGGGAGGCAAAGGCAGGGGAGTGTCTGGGTGTGTGCGTGCGTGTTTGTGTGTGGGTCGGTGGGTGGCGGCGAAGAGTGGCAGAGGTGAGAGGCATAGGGCAGCGACAAAGGGTGGCGGCGGGTAGAGTTTTTTTGGGCAGGGTTTGTGTGTTGAGCATTAAGGGTTTGGGGAGAGAATGATTGGAATACGGGCTGTGTGTTGAGGGTTAAGTTTTTTTCTCTAATTTGCCATGTCACAATGGTAAAATGGTGACATGGCACAATGTGAGACCATTAGATTGTTTTAAAAAATTCGATCTCAACCGTTGATTTTTTGGAACAGTAAAAGGCCCTAATCTCATACCATATATATATATGTGTGTGTGTGTGTGTGTGTGTGTGTGTGTGTGTGTGTGTGTGTGTAGGTCGTGATAACATGTGTCCTAAAGTTATACATTGAAATTTCAAAAATAATAGGGACATAATTCTTACATACATTTAATAGGGAACTCATACTCATGAAAAACTATAATACTTATTATTTTAAGGCTCAAAACATGTGCCTAAGGGCACTTATTATTATTTTCCTATATATACAGTATTGCTTTTGTGCAGACTTTCCCGCATTTCAAAAGTGCGGACTTAACATGTGTCACTTGGCGGTGAGCCAAAAAGAGAAAGAGTGTGCCAATAATTTAGCTAATAATTTCTTAGTTCACCATCAGGTGACACATATCCGGTCCGCACTGTTAAAATGCGGGACAATCCGCACAAGAGCATTATATATATATATATATATATATATATATATATATATATATATATATATATATATATATATATATATAGAGAGAGAGAGAGAGAGAGAGAGAGAGAGGGAGAGACTCATACATATTAAGCATCCATACCACTAATGTAAACTAATTTTTTTTATAGTATTAAAAAAACGTTTTGAGTTGAGTTTTTTGTGTGCTATTTAAAGATTTTAAGGGAGTCATATAAAAAAATCAGCTCAAAATATTTTTTTAATATTTTAAAAAAATTGGTCGAACTTTTGCGATTTTTAAAGTGTTTTAAAAGCTCTAAAAGTTTGACCGATTTTTTTAAAATAGTAAAAAGGGTAATTTTGAGCTAATTTTTTTATATGGTTCCCCTGAAAGGTTTAAACTTTATATAAAAAAACTAACTCAAAAAATATTTTTTTTATTATTTTAAAAATATGTATACTTGGTATGTACTAAAGCCTTACACACACACACACACACATACACACATACACACACACACACACACACACACACACATATATATATATATATATATATATATATATATATATATATATATATATATATATAAGAGGAGTGTTTGAATAGTGCCAACGAATTAATTGTTGAGATCGAATTTTTTTGGCAATCTAAAGGTGTGAGAGGGTTCCATGTCACCACTTAGAATTGTGACATGGAAAATGAAGTGACCTCCCCCCCCCCCTTTAATCCCAAACCCCCCTTGACTCCCCTCATTCTCTACCTCTCGCTTATCAGACGTTGCCCCAAACCCTAGCCCGTCTCTTCATTAGCTCCTCGTTCTCTACCATTTCTCTTCGTCTCTCATCCGTTTACTGTGCCTCTCTCTAACACAAAGATTTGGTGCCCCTCACAAACAGGTTACCAATAAATGCTTCTACATCTCAGATCAAAGTATATGACACACATGTAATCGGTTACCAAAAATAGAACACTTTTGTGCCCCTCTCCTACATCCAAAATCGACTCCTACATGTAATCTCCCTCACACACGCACATACACACATTTATTTTCTCCATCTCCTACAATACATATGCACATACACGCGATTTTAGGGCTTTGAAAACATATCTGAGAACATGGGGTGATTTCGATCAAGATCTATTGATAATTTTAGGGCTTTGTTCATTTTGATTTCGATTAAGATCTATATTGATTTTATTCATTTTATTTTATATATGTTTACATGTATGTTTGTATTGGGATCTAATTATTTTTTTGTGTTTTATTGTTTATGTTTTCTTTCACAGGTTACTGATTATACTTCCAACACCCTATACAGGTATACTCCTTTTCTTCTCTTGATTATGTGTCTATTTATAGATTTTAGACTTTTTTTTCCCACAGTGATGGGACGTTGTGTGCATTTAAGGTAATATGTGTCTATTTATATATATTTTTTAATATGTAACATATTTTTATTTGTTGATTAATTGAAGTTCTAGGTCTTAATGGCTATTTGGCACCACTTTGGTTTTCTTTAGTATTCTATTTCATACATGTTTTGGTGTTTAACGATTGTTTGAAATTGAAACATTGTTTGGGGTTTTAATGGTTTTATGTTTAAACAGAATACATGTTCACTATTGGAGACATATGGGTTCTCATGTAATTTCATTTTGGAGGCTCTTGGAAGTTCTTTCTTCATTCTGAGGTGATTTATTATGAGATGATTTATTTTGACAATGTTTAACACCTTAGTCAATTTGTTTTCTGCTTTAGAGAAGGATACGTGAAGTCCTTTGATTGTGTCTTAATTTTGATTGTTCTTTTATAGAGTTGTTGAGAGAGTGAATAGATTTGAAAACAAACTAAGAGAACTTATAGGTCAAGCACGGGGTTCAATTTTCTTAGTGAGACATTGATTTGAGAATCAAGTTGAGTATTTGTTTTAATATTAACTGTGATGAATACTTTTCGATTTCATTTTCACAAAGATCAATTATACAAATTAAAAAACAATCTTATTATTTCACAAGATTGATTTAATCTCCATTAAGTTTTTTATTTGATGCTTTGAATCTTTCTATGGATATTTTATATGTGTGGTGGTTATATATAAAGAGGTTATTGTAATATTGTTTAAGATCAATTATTGCTCCAAAAATAAAATCCTAATTGATGTTCTCAATTCTCGTCCTTTCTGATTTCTTCGATTGTCTTATTCTTGGGAGCTATTGTGATCATTTCAAACCATTTTCGAATCCCAATCTGAAGGTTCTTGATTTAAGGTCTAGTAAGTTATTTTTGGTTTCACTTTATGAATCCTTTATATGTTTTAAGGTTACTTAGTTGAATGAAAACTTTTCTTTACATTTTCTTAGTTTATTAATTAACTGGGTGTTTCACTTCGTTGAAGTAACTAAAATCCAAGTTCACATCACACACATTTCATAACAGTGGGTTATAACTCAAATCCAAGACTACATTTTAAGCTCAGACTTAAAGGTTTCATCATTAAGTGCCCCTACTAAATGTTTTCATTTTAGGTAATACATCTATTTGAATAGGTGAGATTTGTTCAAATGTTTGAGTCTGTTATTTTTTAGCTTCTTTTGATTTGAAAGTCAGCAATAAAGTGAAATAATTTGATTCATGTAGAATCATTTGAATGAGTTGTAGACATTATTTTCTTTGCTTGATGCATAGTTGAATGAGTTGTAACAATAACTCGTAAATCATATTTCTATAGCATATTGAAACCGCAAAGGTTGAAAAAAGAAGCTAAAAAGGCTTTGACCAAATGCAACCACCTACTGAGGTGGTTTGCATTTGGCTTAGATATACGGTTCATGTAGAAGCATTTGAATGCCATATACTTTGATCATTTGTTTTTTCTTACTCAAATCGTTCTATTTTTATCTTTACTTAAATGTGATAGTATTTGTAGGCAGAGATGAATCTTCCCGTGTTGCTGAAAGCCCTAAAATTGATGAAGGGTGAATGTGTGGAAACAAGGGTGTACCAGGGCTACAGGACGAAGAAAAATCTTCACAATTGTCTAAATTCCCTAACAGCTCTCTAGAAATCTCAGGTGAGGCATAAAAAAATCAATTTCTTATCTCATCATTCATGTCAAGAGTTTGAAATCATATTGACTTATTGTATAACCGATGCTAACTTATGGGAACTTATGGGAGATTCTATAGATTCTTTTAATAATACTAAATATGTTGTCTCACAAGGAAAGATTATGAAATGGAGAAATATTTTGAATATATTAATTATAAACTACGGATTTTAAAGATCATAATCCTTAAGTAGCTTACATAATAAGCTCAACACATGGCCACTACTTGGTTACTCCTTACCTGCAGGCTACACTCGTGTATATCTTTATGTATATGTCTAGGATTGATTACATTTGAATAAAGAATTATCACAATTAACTACACCTGAAATTTATTTTTGCATATATTAAATTATTCTTGATCAATTTATTTAAAAATACAAGGCTGGGATGATCACTCTACTGAAGAGTTGTTATCCAAACTCTGGAATCCATAACTAAAATAATTTTATTTCAGCATTTAATACCTGTTTTTCCTCTGTAGTTACAAATAAAATAATTAAACAAGCATGTTTTTCTGAGTTGGTCACTGTAATTCTCAAACTCACAAGAATGATAGTCATACCATAACTGATAGTCACACCATAATAGATAGTCACACAACACCCCGTACAGAATGAGGGTTCAGAACCAGACAGCTGCCCTCATCCTCCACCATTTCTTGAGTTTTTTGGACAAGTTTTGCAACCAGTTTTGTATAACATAGCATCCAAGAAGTGCAGACTTTATCATGGTAAGTCCAGACATACTTAGACCAAGAGGCCAATCTAAGGAGGGAAGTCTTTAAAATCCCCCAATTGAGCATTTTGTTGCAGTGGCAGCTATGCACATCAGGCATGTAGTAAGGACTATATATTAGAATTTTCTGTATCATGACATAAATTTGAATAGAAAATTACTTTAACTGAAGACTAAAATAATAAACAAACCAATTTATTTACTTCCAAATGAATTAGAAATCTTATAAGATTTTTATTTAAGAACAATATCACCTCTCAAATAATATTACTATATGTTATGTATAGTAGCAGACTAGAAGTGTTGGGAGTTCCACGAGTCATGACACCTCTTATTCATCGCCACGAGTCATGACACCTATTATTCATCGCCTCTTCAAGTGTGTCGTAAGTTTACTAGCGCTCCCACTCACTGAATCATGACACCTCTTATTATTCTCTAGACATCCTCATCTTTCGTCTCAGGTTTGTATACAATCTATTGCACCAATGGAGAACTATATTTTGGAGAATGCAGATACACTATCAATTGTACCAGTGAGATTGCTGGAGTATATTTTCCGTGGGTATGTTCTATTAGGTTCTATGGGTTTAACGAAAAAAATTTAAGTTTTGGGATTTTTGTGGGTTTCAAATATTTTTCACCTTTCTCTATCTGAACAATTCTCAAAATAGTAATTATAAATTTCTTTCAGGTCCAGTAACTATATGGTATGCCTCACTCTTATGTGCAATCACATATGTGACCATAAGATATTATGCTACTTTATTATGAATTGAAATCATTTGAAGAATGGACATCGTTTCAGATTTACACTAAAAAGAGAAAAATGAGTGAGAAAAATGTAGACGACTTGAGCTAAGCACCAGTCACTTACAGTTATGTTATTTCTTTTTTAGAACTATTATTTCAATGGATGAATGATATTTTATCTTCAATTTCTTTAATAATTCACAATATATGTTATGACAGGGATTAGATAAATAAAAAGTGTCATAGTCGTTAGCAGGAGACTCGAAAGTTCATCTCATAGTTTGTGGAACCCAAGCCATATGTACTCCATCAGTAGATAAGAAACAACAACTAGAATGCAAGGGATAAAAAGTATGTAACATGATTTGAGTACTATCCAAGTTTAAGCACTCCCACTCCCCCCCCCCCCCCCCCCCCCGGTCCGTGCTGCGGGCCTATTTTTTTTTACTTTATATATTTATAAGATCAAGTTAAAGAATTTATTCAAACTGTACAATTAGTAAATAAATTTTATATGAAGTGGTTGCTGTTGTTTGGGTCATTTTGTTAGGTCATCGTTTGCTCTATAAAGCTATATATAAGTTGAATAATTACATAGAGGAACAACCTTCATCAATATATTTATTTTCATTTCTTTTGATGTTTTCGAACATTAATAATTATAAAACTGAAATTAATGTGTTTACATGCGGATAGTGATGATGTTAGTGAAGGTCTAAAGCCTATATTGTTGAAACTATTATCAACTCTTTGTTTTCTAAACAAAGATGATGCTACATAATTATAGGTTAGCTACTGCAACCCATGTTCTTAATTGAAAAATATTGTGCTTAAACATGGAACTGCTTATTATTTAGTAATAATCTTGGCACATAAGAAGTTTATTGACCTTTTTTCATTGTTTGCATTTCAGTCTCAAATATTGCGCTCAATGGTGTAGTCAAATTTGCAAATATTGCAGTCTCAGAGTCTAATCCAGGAGCATAATACAGAGCTTCTTCGAATGATTAATGAAACCATTTAAGCTTCTTAAGGGTGAGTAATTTATTGTGTGCATCTTAAATAGTGTAGTATAAGGTATTTCCTAGAATTAAAACATTGTTTCATTTTAAGCTTGCGTGATTGTAGGCGCCACATCATGGCAATGCCAGGTAGAAACACGAGATTTTGACTATGTGGATATTATCAGTCCTTGGGCTTTCCTGGGACTCAAGCCCATAACTTAGAACTCCACTTTCGAAAGGACCATTTTCAACCAATAGTTAATTGAGCTCAACCTTTGAACTATTATTGTTGTGAATTATTTTTGGGCTCTTTGAATATTGTTGGAAGTGTTATTGTCCCTCAAGCAGGGTGGATGGTCTAATAAACAAAGGAGGATCTGTCCATTTTTTTTGAAAATTTGACATTTTGTTTATTTTAGGTACAATGTGAAGTCAGTCAATGAATATTATATATTTCATGAATTGTGTTGAATTGATGATTTTGTTTGTACGATGTTTAAATTTCTATTTGATGGTTATGATGTTTATGCGAGGGCTAAGAACTATCTTTATTATGGACTATATTTATTTATGAACAGGGTGGATAGTTATATAAATAAAGAAAAATTTGCCCAAATTTTCTAAATTGTTCACATTTATGTTGTAAAAAATTAACGTAAATTGTTTACATATTCAATACTTTAGAATGCACTATGTTTTGTCGGGGAACGAAATTTTTGCCGTTTTGCAATTGCATACTTTGAAATTTTTTTATCGTTTTGCGATTACATACTTTGAAATTTTTTACCGTTTTACGATTACGTATCTTGAAAAATTTTCGCCGTTCCTTCATACATGGGCATATATTAGTGTATATATGTATATAAGTGAACAAAAATTGAAGGCATTGGTAAGATTTTGTAACATGATGCAAAACCTAAGTGGGAACATGATATCAATACTCAAAGAATTAATGAAACATTTAATAGAGAATTAATGTAAAGGTCATGCTCCTTCTTATATTTGGATTTTTATGACAATAATTTTCAAGTTTATAAATCTAGTCCATGTGGTACAATAGCATTTATAAATCTAGTCGCTGTGGTATAATTGCCTTTATTTTTTTTGTCCGCGCCAGCGGCACTATTTTTCACCATGTTTTTAGTATAGGGACTAAATTTATAAAATTATATGAGTTTCCTATTTTTATACACTTTAAGAATTATTACGACCTTTTTTCAAAGCCCCCAACATTTAAAGTGATTTGACAATAGTGGCCTACCGACACACAGGGTGTTACGCTCAATCTTTTCTTGTTTTTTTTATATCCTAAAATAAGAGTAAATTGAAATGAATTAACAAACCATATTGGACAATATTCAAGCAAGTTTTAATTTTGGCTGTTTTTCACACAGGTCATTTTCCCCCGTAATGTCAATGGTAGACTCTTCATTTGAAATGAATGAGTAATTGCTACTATTCTTCGTACACAAGATTGCAAGAATCAGAAAGTACATAAATTTCAGAGTCCTGCCGTGGTTCTTCCTTTGTGAAGTTAGTCCAATTCCAGACTGCCCCTTTGCCATAATCCTTGTGCCTCGATCTCATTTCAAAATGTTGTACACCATATTTACATTATGATACGATCTTGAAAAATTTAGGAGGAAACCAGATTGAATCGTACTCCATGTATCATAAAAAACAAAGTCACTGTTTGAAAGAGATTATTTTATGAAAACAGAAATTTTTGATTTAGTTTGATTACCCCAATATTACTATCTAATTTGATGTACTCCCCTATTTTCATACTTCTTTGATTTTGTGCTTATATAAGGAGTTCAGTCTAGTCTTGCATTATAAATATGTGGCAAAGTTCTTAAATATATTTGTGCGATTCTAGTATTTACTAAAATAATTTTACTGAAATATAAAAAATAAAGTACAATTTTCAATACTTTACTTATATACAACTATAAAGTAACAATCATTTTAATTGGATTAATATGGGGGAATCATTTTTTAACTTTCCTCGTATTTTTATTTAATACTTTAAAATAGTCCCTTATGTAGGAACAAATCCAAAGGATTATGAAAATAATTGTGCAAGAGAAATTAAGTACTAATACATAAGGAGAAAGTTAGAATGTCCCTAAATTTTAATCCATGCAATCATTGAGGTCAAAACTGATTAAACTGTGCTGAAATTTGACATGTCGATTTTAGAAGCATAATTGTTAATTTAAAAAACTTTAATTAACTGTAGTCCGTAATTTTAGACTTAGACTTGGGGTTTTTCTTTTGACATCTCTAAACACCAAGTTAGTCAAAATCCTTAGATTTTTGTGGGACGAGAGGGTTGCACATGAAAAACTTTAACACACTTATTGTGAAAAAAAGAAAGGAAAAAGAAACACAAAATAAAAGAAACTTTCCTAATTAGTCTTAATCATGAGCAAATAGTTGATGCATTTTTAATGGATAAAGACGATTCCCAACCAATATCCCTCATCTTTTGCTCTAGTATGTGTCGTCACTTTTGTATAATGTACAAATCAATGTATTTTTTAACGTCAATGCATCCCCATTTGGGAGCTCTTTTGACAGTTGATCACTTCAATGATCATAACCCTGCCTATGATCCCTAACTTTTTACGCGAGAGCAGTAATTTGTAAGAAATAAAATATATATATATATATATATATATATATAATAATAATAATTTTGTGCGGACTAGTTCGCATTTTAAGAATGCAGACTGAACATGTGTCATCTAACGGTGCACCTAGAAATTATCGCTTAAATTATAGGCACTCTCTCTTTTCTGGACTCACCGCCAGATGTCACATGTCCGGTCCGCATAAGAGCAGGATTGTATATATATATATATATATATATATATATATATATATATATATATATATATATATATATATATATATGTATATCTCCGGTCCGCATTCTTAAAATGCGGAGTAGTCCATACAAGAGCAGTACTGTGTATATATATATATAGAGAGGTTCACAAGTGAACCTAAAAGATGAACTTTTTAACAAACCTTAAAAAAATAACACCTAACAACACATTAATTTTAATTTATATGTTGTAATTGGTTCGCTGCAGCGGCAACGGACACGCGTTTTGATAGATTCCTTCCCCGCACCCCAACCCACCACCACCATGGCAATCCTTATAGCAGCAGCGCTGCCATGGCGGTGGGGATGGGAGTGGGAGGAGGGAATTGATCGACGCGCGTATCCGTTGTCGGTGGAGCGGATCAATTACAACATATAAATTAAAATTAATGAGTTGTTAGGTGTTATTTTGTTAAAGTTCATTAAAAAGTTCATATTTTAGGTTCACTTGTGAACCTCTCCCTATATATATATATATATATATATATATATACAGAGAGAGAGAGAGAGAGAGAGAGATGGGGTAGCGTGTGGGGCGGTGCTCATATATACAACTTATAAGGTTCATTCACGCAGATTAATTTTTTTACTTAATAAAAAAATAATTTTGAGTCGATTTTTTTGTGTGATGTTTAAACATTTTCGTGAACTTCATCAAATAATCAGTTCAAAATATTTTATTTTCTATTTAAAAAAAATTGATAAAAATATAACAATTTTTAATCTCCTTAAAAGTTGTCATATGTTGATCGATTTTTTTAAAATAGAAATTGAAATATTATATATATATATATATATATATAGAGAGAGAGAGAGAGAGAGAGAGAGAGAGAGAGAGTAATGTTCTTGTGAGGGCGTTATATGTGCACTCTCTCTCTCTCTTCTGGGCACTGCCAGGTAACACATATCTATAATAATGTTCTTGTGCGAACCGTATGGGGGCTCTCTTTCTTCTGAGCGCACCGTTCGTACTATTAAAATGTTAGACAGTTCGCACAAAAGCAATAGTGTGTGTGTGTATATATATATATATA
Organism: Sambucus nigra; assembly: GCA_949130495.1. Classification (NCBI taxonomy): domain Eukaryota; kingdom Viridiplantae; phylum Streptophyta; class Magnoliopsida; order Dipsacales; family Adoxaceae; genus Sambucus; species Sambucus nigra. Next base: position 541,822,866 of record OX422208.1, on the reverse strand, counting down.
TATATATATATATATATATTCCTTTGATTATCTTTTCCCTGATTGTCGAATCACTCTCAGAATGGCAATTCTTTATCCGAGGATAACTCTAATTGATCAAATCAAAACTATTGACATCTCTGTTATTTTTCTCAGTGTTGCTATCAATACATCACTTTCTTTGATCTATAGTTTCCATAAAAAATGATGGCCAGGTTGAAGAAGATGTTAAGCACATGCCAAGGGCCTGGTCTTGTTTCCGAGGGCACAAAGTAAGTGTGGACTTTTTGTTGCAAGCGATGTAACAAATGCCTAATCTTTTGTACTGCCATAGCAGCTCTCTTGATTGATGCATTATTGGTTTTACATATGAAAAGGACAATGCACCCCACTTATATTTAAGGTTATAATCTAAACCTAAATGTCAATCAAATTTTCTCCAACAAAGTGTAATTACCACACACACACCTTAGCACATTGGTATTCGGTCTTTATTTCATGCCAACAATGGTAGAGTCCCACCGAGGCCATGCATGATGTTCAAAATGTTACCCTATGGGCCTGTTTGATTGTCCTTAAAAATATAAATTAGATCATTTAAAATGAATTTATTCATGAATTGTTTTATTATTAGTGTTTGGTTGTAAGAATGAAGAAATTCAAAAATGAACAAATTCATGTTGATTCACAAAAATTCAAATTAGTCAATTTTACCAAAAGCTTGAAATTGGACAATTCCCTAATTATAACATGAATCTTAAATGTACAATTCGCATGGAGTACTCTCACTATACTACTACTCTCTCTCTCTCTTTGTGTGTGTGTGTGTGTGTATAACTTCATTTTTCTTTTCCAAACGTACCACAAATTAGATTTAAACCCATTTAAAATGAATACATCGACAATCTATTCATTTTAAATTGATCAATTTATAAAATTAAACAATTTACGCAACCAAACAGGCCCTATATGTATGGGAAAAAATTGACGTCTTTGAGACATCAAACATTTTGATGTATTAGATTGTGGTTGGTCAATACCGCTGGTGGGAACTCATTTTCATAAGTGATGTGGGTTCGCGCCAGCTGTATTGACCAACCACAATCCAAGACATCAAAAAGTTTGATGTCTCAGAGACATCAAACTTTTTTCCTATATGCATAGATTCCTGTTTGGGAGAAAAAAATTATTTTCTTTTCAACTATATAAATAGACATTTCCTTATTTTTTTTCCAGAAACAAAGCGTACTTTATGCGATCCGTGGTTCAAATTTATGTTGATGGGAGAAATCGAGCTTAAGACCTTGGGGTGAAAGTGTTTAGTCATGAGTAATCAACAACTCAACCAACCCCTTGGGATTGACACATTCTTGTTTAGTTGAGTAGAAAGAAAATGAATCTATTTATTTCTTTATTATTCCTATAATACATATGAAATTGATAATGCATATTTTCTTACCATTTGGACAACATACTGGCCAATCGTATTTTATAGGCATGTTGGATGTTTATTTCCCCATTTCATAAGAAAAACTAGTTGGTAGTTTGATAAAGCAACCAAACTTTTTCTATGTGGTCCTAAGTTGCAATATGTTTATTTTTCGTGTAGTAATGTTGGAATTTATTAAATATAAATGGGTATTATATTTATGTAAGTAGGTTTTTAGCGTTTGTCTTCTTGTAGAAAGAAAACCTAAGGAAATGGATGTAAATGAAATGAGTGTTGTTTTTAATGTCGGACATCGAAACATTACACAAAAGTTGAAGGGTATATTATAAAAGACAAAAGACTATTTATTTGTGGTGGCGCAAAATTGGGTGCATTGGGTGCTTTGATTACACACTCATGCCTGAAATGAGGTGACTATTTATGAATAGTCAATAAATGACTATAATATGATTTTTGGTCCTCTGTTTTGGACACCGAAAATTATTGTGTTAAAAAATGTCTGTAATCTATCCTTTGGTATTATCATGTTCACAATTTAGAGTGTTCTTGTTTTGATTAAATCTTGCATAGTTTGCATTAAATAAGTGATACTACTGTATTGTATCCTGAAGACAATTTATATGATAAACTTCATTGTGTACTCACGGTATTAAAATGAAAGGGGATACATATTGCATAAAAAATAGAGTTCCTAGAACATGCATTGCAGTAACTTGGATTTAATTCGTTTCATAAATTTCTAACAGTTTTAGGCAGTTTTCTTTTAAAAAAATGGATGGAATGTTGGCATAATCTATCTAAGGTGTGAGTCAAGATTTGGTTTAAATCGATCATTTTGATGGGAAAAATTGCACCCATTGTCAAGAGAAAAATCATCTTCTTTCTTACATCTCTAAAACTTATGTATATTCTTGATGATGGACTTAAAGCTTTTTCCTGATTCACAACAGAAGATATCAAGAAAAAACGTATGAAGAGAAAAGAAGACGAATTTATGTGTTGAGGAAACATTCTCTATTCGTTATCTTAATTAGTCTATAGAGAACATCAGATGAACTATAAATTGTCTAATGACAAATCTGTCGTAGCACAAACCTAGGAATTCCAACAAGTAGTTGGCGTTCTTAAGGCCGCTGGAATAAATATTAAAGATGAATTTCAAGTGGGGGTGATTGTTTACAAACATATTTTTTACTTCGAATGGATTTAAAAAGAAACTTAATCATGATGAAAAGACATAAACAATTAAATCCATTCTTCACCACCTTTACATTAAAGAAGATTCCCGCATTAGGGAGATGTATGAGTAACAAAGAGATAATCATTCCAAGGTAAATATGGTTGATGATCAAAATTTCAAGGATACCAAAGATTACAAACTCAAAGTAAGAAATTATTCAAATTTCAAGAACCAAACTGAAAATAAGAAGAAGGAGAATGAAAAGGTAAATGAGAAGGAGAATGAGAAGGAGAAGAAGAAGAAGAAGAAGAAGTTACTTCTGTGAAAAAAGGGGCCACTCTGATTCAAAATGTCGATTTTGAACAAATGTATTTAAAGGAAAACAAGTGACTAAGGAAGCGAACAATGCTGAAGATCTTATTTCAATGGTATGGGAAGAAAACTATCTTGATAATGAAAATGGATGGTGGATATATACCGGTGCAACCATTCATATCTCCAAAGATCGTTCTCTTTTCAAACAATATCGAGAAATCGATGGAAAATAAGTAAAAATGAAAAATAACCATCGCACCAAATTGGTTGAAAAGGGCACAACGAAATTAAAGTTGACGTCGGGGAATGATCTTACTTTGATTGAAGTACTTCATGTACCAGATATATATAAAAACCTTATGTATCAAGACCTTCTCAATAAGATAGGTTTCGAACTAGTGTATGCATCAAATAAGTTTGTCTTTTCAGAGAATGATCATTTTTTAGTAAAGGATACTCTTGAAATGACATGATCAAAATTAATATAATAAATTATATTAATTTTGCTTCTATGATTGATTATATATCTTTATGGCATAGTATATTAGGTTATATTAATTATAGAAGTATTAAAAATATGAGTAATCTATGACTATTTTTCGATTCCAAAATTTACCATTATGATAAATGTGAAATTTGTGCTCAATCTACGATAACTAGAAATCATTTAAATCTATTATGAGGACTCCGAAATGCTTGATCTTATGCATAGTGATGTATGTGATATGAAGAGTAATGTCAATAATGGAGGAAATAAATATATCTTAACATTTATCGATGGTGACTCTAAATATGCATACGCATATTTACTTAAGAGTATAGATGCAGTATTTGAGAAATTTGTAATTTTTAAAGAAAAAGTTGAAACTCTTTAAAATAAAATAATCAAAGCCATGCGATCCGATAGAGCTGTTGAATATTATCCAAATAAATTTATACAATTTTTTGATACCCATGGAATAATCCATAAAGTTATGGCCTCATACATACCGTAACAAAATGCAATCGTAAAAAGAAAAATAAGGACTTTGATTAAAATGGTAAATGCAATGTTAATCAATTCAAGTTTCCTTTGTCTATGTGGGGTGAAGTAGTTTTATCCGCGTGTTATATTCTAAATAGAGTTACATTGAAAAACAAAGATATTACATCATATGAATTATAGTTTAATCATAAGCCTAATCTTAAACTTCTCAAAGTTTGGGGTTGTCTTTTAAACTTCCCAAAGTTTGGGGTTATCTTTCCTATGTAAGAAAACCCGAGCCTAAGAGACCCAAATTAGTAAATAAGACTTCCAAATATTTTTTTATTCGATACTTGAATAATATTAAGACTTACTCATTTCTGAACCTTGAAACACGAGAAATTATTGAGTCAGTAGATGTGCAATTATTTGAACATCTAATCAAGTCAAGTAGTTTGAATCAAGGTTTGAAAAAAAATAATTTAACCATTGACATCCCCTATTCTTGTGTCCCTTCATAGCCAATATCTCCTTTGGATTTAATGGATGATGTTGAATCGAGGAAGAGTAAGAGACAAAGAACTAAAAAGACATGTGGACTTCACATTGTAATTTATCTTGTTGAGGGAGGTGTGAATAAAACTAAGAACAAAACCAACCTTAAGACTGCTTCGGATTATAGACAAGGCTCATCTTTATGGTATGTCTTTATGATGCAAAACTATCCATTTATGTCAATCATTCAAGGGACAATGTTTACTAAAAGGATCAACAAAGTGTGGGACAAATTGGTAGAAAGCTCTACTAAAATTAGAGATGAATGATATTGGACTGCATCTTGCATAGGGTTATTTCCATCTCATCAACAGTGAATTTATCTAGAGAAGTCAATCTACAGTTAGTTTCTTTCAATTTTATATGGGAATCTAAAATTCCTCCAAACATTTCTTCCTTTTCTTGGAAAGTCTTCCTCAATGCTGTTCCTCTTGATATTAACATTTAATCAGTGGAGGTTCTTATGGCTTCAAAATGTTTATGCTGCTCTAAATCAAAAGAATTCTGTAAGTCCCTAAAATGTGATTAGGAAGGTTAGTTACATGATTAAGTATAAGTTATGCTTTATAAGTTTAGTGATGGGTGTTAAACATGTTAATTATTATGTTTAGGGGATGCATACTCATGTGATATATATGTTGTTTATATTAGATGCTAAACGAGCTTATGATCGGGGATAAAATGTTTAGAGCATATGATTAGTTATGTGGTTAAATTCATCATTATGTTTATAAAAGTAAACTAGGGTGTTGGTGCGAAATTGGTAATGTTTGGTGCCAAATGTGAACGTTTTGAGATTTTCGATAAATTGCTACTTTTCTGTTCGAGCTCAAATTAGGCATATTAATTTTATGATTTGGAGAAAACACAAAATATGAAGGTTGTAGATATATAAGTTATCTACACGTAGACGCAAAGAGGGATTAAATTGGTGCCCGTAATAGGGAGTTATGGTGATTTTACAATAGTAGGACAAATATTTCATTAGTGGAATTGTTTAATTGGATCTTTCGTCCAACCAATCATGCATTACCACAAGCCTTATGGATATTGGACCCATTATAACATGTGGTCTGATTAAAACTAAAAATTATATCTTCTTCCTCATCATAAAGGATAAGGTTTGAGAGATTTTTCCTAAGGAGAGATAAATTCTTCAAAAAATTTCAATAAATTGAGGAGTTCTCGTAAGGTAATTACCTCTTTGTTAAAGTTGGTTACATGAATGAGCTTTACACTTTGTATATTTTTTTTCTTCTGATTTTGATAAATATTTGAATGATACCCATATTGCCTAATAGTATTAAAACAAGGATGGCTTAAGAACATATTTAAGAACGCGTGCTAGGATAGTGAATGTTTACTTTAAAGTCCTAGATTTGCATCACCTTCTCGTGAAGCTTTTTGATTTAAGAAATTCAATGTGTGTATATACTAAAACATATTTAGTATGTATTTCCATGATTGATAACCAAGGTGGAGGTAGTGTATGCTTAAAAAGATTAAGTTATGCTTTAATGTTCTATTTCAATCTAATTGTGCTAAAAATGGCATAAATAATGGAATACTTATTAAAATCGAGTGATTTTAGTTGGAAAGGTTAGAGAACATATATGAGTATGTCATACTCGAAGATGAGAATAAAATACCATCTGGTTGGGCTTTAGGGTTGTTTTGAAGTTGAAGTTTTGTTGCTATTTTTCTCGAGAAACAATTTAGAAAAGGTTGTACTAAAATGGGCATAACTTTGTCTAGAGAATTCGTAATTTAATTCCGTAAATTGTGTTAGAACCCTAATAAATAGGGTGTTATAGAAATGTGAAGTATCATATTTAATTCATTTTCAGTTATTTCAGATTGAACAACTGATGTGATGTGTTACCGAGTTTAATGTTATTTGTTATATTCAAATACTAATGATGTTGAATTGATAGGTACGAAAGCGACTAATTCTACCATACCAAGGAAATAGATTTGGTATTAATCTCAGTACCTACTTTAAGGTGAGTGACCTACCCTATGAAAAATAAATGCTTATATTTTCATATGGAAATGTGTAGTTAAATACACGTGTTGGAATGCTTATGGAGTAATGTGGTATTTATGAAACATATGCATATGATTAAAAATGTTAAGCGAAGTCATCTAATGTTATGGAGTGTGGCGAGTCCTTTATCTAATGTTAAGTACTGTGGTGGTTCCTATTGGATGTGGCGGTCCCATTAATTCAACTTAAAGGTTTGTGTACTCGGTCCTAATAAAGGGATATGGTGGTCTCCATTAATTGAGGTAGGTTAATTGGACTGAGGCGGGTCCAGGCTTGCGAGAGTTTCACAATTCCTGTTGGGTTATAAAATTAGAAAACAATAAGTATTCAAATTGGTTATATGTGTGGAGTGCGTGTAAATGGTCATTCACTATGCCTTTATAGCTTACACTCCTGTAATGTTTTGTTTCATGTGTGTCTATCGTTGGAGTTCACTACCAAGTTAGGACCTTAAAACGTAGGAGTGACGGATATCTAATATGGGTTGAATATCAACATGGTTTTTGTGTCAATGTTAAACAAATGAAAGTATATATGTAAAGTTGTTTAGTACTTGTAAGTTATATCTACATGTAGTTATGTTTTCATCTAAACATGCCTTTGAAAAGAGAAAAAAATCTTGTGCCATTTTTCGGGTGATTTAAAGTAAGGTATTGTTTAAGAGAATTTATCCTTAAAATAAAAGGATGATTTTAACTTTATTAAATTAGGGCGTGACAACTTGGTATCAGATCTTGGTTACTAGGATTTGAACAGGGTATGAGGGTCTAGATTGACAATGGACAATAGAAAGTGAGTTTGCTATGCGTCAGGGTTTTGACTAACAATGTTAATGTTAAACTGCTACTATTGTATTTTATTTAAAGTAATTATATTGCAGTGAGTGATGGATCCACACTATCCTTGTGATAGAGAAGAGGGTGAGGCATACTATGTACCTAATAGTTAGCAAGGACATAGACATATTGAAGGGGATGAACTAGAGGTGCAACAATAACCTATTGATAATATGGGAAGAATATTACGTGTTGTGGCACAACTAGTGGAACAAGCGAGAGGTGAGAGCATGGTGAAGATAGGGATAAATTACATGAGAGGTTCATGAAGTTAAATCCGCCAGCATTTACTGGGACTACTGATCCGTCAGTGGCAGAGGGTGGATTAGAAATATGGAAACAATATTCAAGGTGATGGAAGTGCAAGATGAGCAAAAGGTTTTATTAGCAACCTTTAGATTATATGATGATGCAAAGTTATGGTGGGATGGTATAGAGAGGTTACTTACTACAATTGGGGGAGTGGTGCCAGGAAATCCTCCATAAATTACATGGGAAAAGTTTATGAATGTGTTCTTTGAAAAATATTTCCTAAGGATTTATAGGAAGGAGAAAGAGGAAGAATTTATCATGCTAAAACAGGGGAACCGAACAGTGGCAGAGTATGAAACTTTGTTTATATCACTACAAGAAAAGATACTTTTAGTTGCAAAAGAAAATTGTCACTAATCATTAAAAATAACTTTTGTCACAGCTTTGCCACTAAAGACCTGCTGCTAATACCTTTAGTGGCAATTTTTTGGCATTCCCTATTAAATGTTACAAATTTAGTGGCAAACGGATTTGGTTACTAAGTAATGTAATTTTAGTGGAAAATTATTTTCTACAAAAAACAATCAAAATTTTCACGAAAACATGTTATTTGCCACTAAAAGGTTCTTTTTGTAGCAAATATATGATTTGATACGAAAACTAAATTTTTTCTCAAGGTCGATATAGTTATGTGGTAATTCAGATTTTCCATTAAAAGGTTATTTTTATAGAAAATATAAGATTTGCTACCAAAACTAAGTTTTGTTTAAGGTCAAGATAGTTATGTGGAAATTCAAATTTTCCACTAAAAATATTTTTTCTGTAGCAAATTATTGCCTCCACTAATAGTTATTGCATTTAATATTCATATTTTATGCATAAAATACTTAACCAATAATACTAAATGCATTCAATTTTCTTATTTAATATTTGATATAATTAAGACAATCTAGTAAAAACTTTTATGCTCATTGCTCCACAAAATATATTTATAATATTGCATTCTCAATGTATGTATAATATTCCACATCAAAATAAAGTCAAATGCATCAATTACATATATCATTTCATCGTTCACAAAAAAACAAGTAGAAAATAAATAGATATGAGACAATTGACCATTTAAATTTCATGCATCTCTTCTGCTACTCATGAACTATTACGAGCTATGCCACTAGATAACTCTTTAAATCTTCCAAAAATGTCATCCATTCGTTGTTTAATTGCAGCGTTCTCCTTTCGAGCTTCATTTGATTCTCTTCTCGCCTCGTCAGCTTCCCTTCTCGCCTCATCAGCCTCTTTCAGGGCCTCAGCAACTTGTTTATCCCTCTCAATATCTTCCTCCCTTTGCATAGCTTCAAGTTGATTGGTCTTAGAACGAACCCGTCACCCATGTACGTAATTAGAGCGATACCCTAAAACATTTTGAAATGCTTTTGCATCATGCATCTCCACACCATCTTCAGATAGTGATGAAAGTATATCTTTTACCTCATCCTATTAACATTTGTAAACAATGTATAATTTAACATAATGTTATCATACAAAAAATTGTAGTAAAAGTAGAATCTTACCCGCATAAATACGTTCTATATACGAGCATAAGTAGAAGTTTACCCGCATAAGTGTCCACATGTGTTCTTTGCTCTCTTCTGGGATGTCACCCCATAACAGGAATTTAAATGGAGCTTGATCGTGAATAAAAATACCGATTTCATATTTGAAATTAAATGAAAAATGACCCACTATACGGCCCTCCGAGATGATGTTTTTGATATTTCCCCCCCTTTCGTGTTTCGTTTGAAACCTAGTTCCCCGTGACGGTCCTCTGACTCGTTTCGTGGAAGATGAACCTAGTAAAATGTACATACAATGAAAATTTAGTTTATGTTTACACATTTTCATATCGAATATCGAATAGTACAGAGCTTCTAAGAACAGGACATGCCCAATGTACACAAAGAAATTAGTACGAAGCTGCATAATCAGAATGTAATGTTCAAACTGCATAATAAAAATGTAACTTGTTCAAGATACATAATCATAATGTAATGTAGATAAATTCATCCTCAACAACAAAGAAACCAATAAAGCTACAACAACGGAGAAAGTTGAAAATTTTAAAATTAACCCCGAATAATCAAGAAAGAATGGAAGATTTTAATACAGAAATTACAAAACATCAAATGGTATCAGCTACTAGATTGATTTTATGAGAACAAAGAATGAAATTGACATGAAGAGTTTGACTCAAGTCTAGAATTTCCTTTACAGGTATTCTGAGCATCTAGTGAGAATAATTTTGGTTACAGAACATGATTTTGAGCTCATGACATTACCTCAGAACTAGTTTTCGAATGCATGTATCATACGTAATGTGCAAAGAATGAAGAGAAGCAAAGATTTTTGCAAGATGAACAATAATTTTTTTCAACTAAAAGACACTTTTGCCTTTGAAATTTGGACACAATGTGAAAAAAAAACTACATTTGTTCATAATTTTATCACAAGCCCACAAGTTGTCCTTTGGGGAAAGAATGAATAAAATTTTACCAGGAAGTTCAACTGATCAATAAAGTTAAACATGTTCAATTATGTTTTTTAGAATTTTAACTCCACATTATTCTCAATCAAAAAGTGAGTCAATAAATATGTCCACTTTGCAGGGAATTTTGAGACCTCGAAACTAAAATAACACCCTATGTGGTGAACTATAGTTTGGGAAACAATATAAACACTCATTACGATAATACAATGGACTGTATTCATAAGAAAAACTGTATGCTATTTAATATATATACATGCGTAGGTACATACTTTTATAATGTAGTAGGTAGTGTTTTGGGGTTAAGGAAAATATGCAGGCATAAACATGTGTAATATAAACTGCGAAATAGCAAACAGACTTTTATCCTACTGTAAGGACACAAGTCTCCGATTGAGTCTTAATGTACTGTTGGCTCAATTTCAGGAAAAAAATATTTGAGTCATAGGATAGTGTTCAAGTGTATCCATCCAAGCCTATGACATGTTAGTTGATGAAGATGTAGCGGCCAAAAGTATAAAGCTTTATCATATGGCAGGTTTAGTGTGCCTCGTTTCTAAGTCAACAACATTGGTTCCAATGCTCCTAAGGTATGAATGCATATATATATATATATATATATATATATAGGCGCATTGGAAATTTATTAGGTGTAATTTTTATTTTTTATAAATAATTTTTATCGACTTTGTTTTAATCATAAAATATTTTTTAGAACTTTTCATAAAAAGTTTTAGACTTAAAATGAATAGGGTATTTTTTGGCACGTCGTTCGAAACACATTGGAATCTCGTTCAAACGAGATTACCATATCGTTCGAACGAACTAGCATCTCGTTCGAACGAGATTGCCAGGTCATTTGAACGAGACTTCTAACGAATTTCCTTTTTCCCTTCTGGAACCTCGTTAGTAAAGCCGTTCGAACGAAAATTCGTTCGAACGAGATTTAGCGGGAACATGTATTTTGACAGTTTTTGATGGTTTTCTCATTTTTCCCACTTCTTTTCCCCACTATCTTTTGCCAGATTTATTAAGTGTGAGAACCAACATTTTGGAACTAACCTTTTCACATTCCTTCATCTCCTAGAAAGATTTTTAGAGAGTTTCAATTCCAAATGAAAAAGTTCAAGTTTGAGTATTTGCTTTTCAAGACAAATCCTTAAACACTTCTGTTTATACCCAAATTGTTTAAGTTTATCCAAGTTCCTTAATATATATACTTTTCTTGGAGTTTTGACACCGATTTTATCTCTACCATTGGAAGAGTGTTTGGGTTTACTTCTACACCCCACAAAGAAGAAGACTTGTTTTTTTGCGGCATTCTCACATGGTGAAAGGCACCATGTGTGGTTGACAGTGGTTCTTACAGCTTCATTGGTGGATTCCAAGGTTTCGGAGGAGTCCGAAATTGTCGGCTAGGCAGAGGTAGTTACAAGAAGACGCGTCGGGGCTTGAAGGAGTCGAGTCGAGTGTTGTAAGTCATCTTGATGGTAATTGTTAATTTCGTACTTAGTGGACTTAAGACTAGGGCCGTCCGAGGTTTTTTCCTGTTGTGGGTTTTCCTCGTACATCGCAGCACAGTGGTTATTTGTTTATTTTATCTTTTGCAAAACTCACATTAGATGCATGCTTAGGTAAAAAGATAAAATTGGTCTAAATCACTAATCTTGTTTAATTTGGTGCTAAATAATATTTCTCGTAAAATTGATATTAATTTAATTCAAGTCATTAATTTTATTGGATAAAATTTGGTTTGGCCTAATTTGCAAAAATGAATTAATTAATTGTTAGGCACATTTCTAGGACTTGGGTTGAGTTAATATGTTAAAGTGAAAAATATATTTGTTGATTAATTTAATTTCACTTTGAGTTAAGTTTAATTTTAATTTGAAAGAAATTAAAATTTTGTTAATGTAAAATTTGTTGAGCCATCTCTATTCTGCATCTTTAAAAGGAAATTGAAATTATTTTCGGTAAAATCTAAAAATTGGGGTTCATCATCTTCAACAAGTGGTATCAGAGCGGGATCGCTAAATTATTGCATTTAAGATCCTTTAAATATTTTTGACAAAAATGGAATTTTCCCCGTTTTCAAAATTTCCTATTTTTGATGGTTCCAACTACGCATATTGGAAAGCGCGCATGAAATTGGCACTTAGGTCTATCGATGAGAGGGTTTGGTTGTCAGTCGTTAATGGGTGGTCCCCACCTACACATTTAGTAGATAATGAGCTGTTCCCAAACCCGCTGATAGATGGAGTGAGAATGAATTTAAACTTGCAAACTTTAATTCCCTAGGTTTAAATGCCTTGTTTAGCGCGGTCACACCGGATGAATTTCGACGCATTATGACGTGTGAAATCGCTAAAGAAGCTTGGAATATTTTATAACTCACTCACGAAGGAACTAGTGTCGTAAAAGCTTCTAAACTCCAAAACCTCACTACTCAATTTGAAACCATCAAAATGAATGAAAAAGAAACTTTTGATGAATTTTATGCTAGACTTTCCGATATAGTTAATTCATCTTTTAATTTGGGAGAGAAAATACCCGACAACCGAGTAGTAAAGAAAATTTTAAGGTCCCTACCCGATATATTTATTCCTAAGGTGACCATGTTAAATTCTTTACCAACTTTAGCCTCTACGAAATTAGAAGAGCTCGTAGGTGATTTACAAACCTATGAACTAGACATGTTTCCCTCTAAAACTGAAAAAAATAGATAAGGGCGTTGCTTTGAAAGCCCGAAAGGAGCAAAAACAAGTAGTAAAGAGTGAAAGTGAGAGTGACTCGAAAGATATGGCTATATTTGCTAGGAAGTTTCAAAATTTTCTTAAATTTAACAAAGATAAATTTAAAAATGATTTTAAGAAATTTGAAAAATCTAAGGACGACAAAGACGAGAAGATCCCTAAAAGTTTTAATGAAAATTTAAATAGGGACGAGTCAAATAGGTGTTATGGTTGTGAAGGGTTTGGCCATAGGGCAAAAGAGTGTCCCACTAAACTAAGGCGAGAGGGTAAGCAACCAATTTCTTTTAATGAAACCCTTAGTGATAGTGACAATGAAGAGGGACCCGATTCCCCCACTAAGCCCAACTTTGTGGCTTTTATGGATAGTCATATGAGTGATAGTGAACACTCTTCTATTAATGAAATTTTAATACATGACGCTTCCAAGGTCAAAGTTTATGATTCCCTTGTTTTTAATGGTAGTGAGAGTGGAGAAGAAAGAGAGAGTGAAAGTGAAAATGAGGTTGATGTGAGTGAACTTCAAATTGCGTTTCAAGAACTATTTGAAGAATCTATTAAATTGAAAAGAACAAATTTGAAGTTAGAAGCTAGTTTAAGAGAGCGTGTTAAGGACATTGATGAGAGTGCGTTCGTGAGAAGATTGGATATGTAGAAGGAGAGAGAGATAGCCTTAAAGGTTTAATGGAATCGTGAAAAAAGGAGCTTCTCGCATTTGAAGAGCGCAATATTTTATTAGAGTCAGGTATTTTAGACTTAGAAAATAAACTAAAAGACTATAGTAAAGTCAAATTTGATTTGGAGTGTCATTCGAAGAAATTAGATAAAATATTAGGAACGGTTCAAATAAAACATAACACTTGTGGTTTCGGCTTCGATACTTGTAATGAATCAACTCATAAAGCCAAAACTAATGTTTTAGGAGAATTCTCTAGGAACAATGTTATAGATCATTCCTTAGGTAATTCTTTTCGCAGAGTCTTTAGGTGCTCACATTGTGGTTGAAAATGTCATCTTAGGAAATTTTATTTTGATCTTAAACGAGGTCCTAGAAAATCCCAACGTAAGGCAGCCGAGGTAGACATGATTCCTACATCCCAAGATCGTCATTCGTCATTTGTTTGGGTTAGGAGATCCTACTTGGTAGCTTTACAAGGTAGGATTTTTTATTCTCATTTACTTTCACATGCTTCCTCCCTTGATAAATCTAAAGGTTGAATGTGTTAGTTGTCTGAATACTCTAGCTTTTTTCGCCTCATATTATATATCATTGCTAGGTGTATGCATGTTTAATTATTTTCTAGTCATTGCTTTATTACATATCATATGCTAGAATTATGATTGTTGTTTATCTTGTGTATTATAGTTCTTTTAATTTAGTTTGCATTAAATGAAAAATACAAAAATATTTTGTTTATCATTTGTGTTTTACATTTTTTGTAATTTAGGCTTAATGAAAAATACAAATGATTTTTGTTTGTCTTTTGAGTAAATATTTTTCTTTGTTTGGTTAAAAATAACAAAAACTCAAAAAGATTTTTTTTGTGTATTTTAGTTTGACACACTCTATATGGCATATACTTGTGTAGAATCCCTTCTTTTTTGCTTCCATGTGTCTAGAACTTTTGGTTAAGATTGTTAATCCTTAAAATGTTCTTTACCATGCTTACATGGAGTAGTTGGATTTTGTGTTGATATAATGGATTCTATTTTTATATGCCTCAATTCACACATGCACGAGCTCACTTGAAATTTTAACTTTATATGTATATTTGAGCTTTGTGAGGTGTTCTCCTACCAATTCAGTCATCTACATGTTATGTGACCTAGGGGGACTAGTGCATGATAAATACGTTGCACGTGAGATTTGTGTGAGATATAAAAATGATATATATATTTAAATGTGCATGGGGAAGGGTTCCGAAAGGAAAAATCATCCTTTGCGAGTAAGCCACCATTTTCTTGGACCTAAAAGAATTACGTGGTCCAAAGGCCTAAAAGAATAATAGCATTAAAAGAAAATATTTGCCACGGCCTATTTTGTTTAGTTGATTTATTCATTCAAAAGATTAAAATAATATGCTTAAATTGAGGGAGTTTGGATGGTATATCAACGGTTTGAACAATGTCCATTTATCCTAGTTGTTCTTTCAATGTCATGACTCTATTGGTTTGTAGAATCATCAAAATTCTAGGATTGTATGCACTGTGTATGTTTGTTCATTAAGTTCAATCTGTATTGTCACATGAGGTTAGATACAAATGTGATGAAGTTTGAAATCAATTGAGAACTCCGTGAACATATTTTAAGTGATTGGGTCTAAATTTAATTGTTGGTAGTTCACACCCCAACACTTCCGTTTTCATATGACACATTTTTTCCATATGAGTGTGAAAAGCTAATTTTATTTTGTGTCATATGTGGTATTTATACCTAGTATATGTGCGTGTGCATTAATGATATTTATTATGTTCTCATATATAAGGTATTCTATTTGTCTTTGCCTTGCTTTCTAGTCCATCTATGCTTCTACTTTATGATTGGTATCTATCTTGTTGCATTCTTTGTTGCCCATATGCTTTCATGCTCTTATCACTCTAAGCTTCATGTTTATATCATCTTTTATCTTTTGTCTATTCCTAAACAAAAAGGGGGAGAATGATAGGGGGATAAATGGTATCTAATCCTATTGTAATTGTATCTTAGTTTGGGAGATTTAACTTAGGTGGAGTCGTGACCTTCTTAGGTAGATCACAGTTGTTTTAGTGGATGAGACTAAGATAGGGATTAATGCTAGGTTAGAATTGTGGAGAGAAACTTTAGAAACAAGAGGATTTAAAATAAGTAGAACTAAAACAGAATATGTGGAGTGCAATTTTAGTAGTAATAGGAGGACAAATGGAGATGTGGTGAAATTGGAGGGTCAAGAGATACCTAGAAATGATCATTTTCGTCATTTAGGACCGATTATCCAAAAGATGGAGATATTAGTGATGATGTTACTCATAGGATTAGAGCAGGATGGGTTAAGTGGAGAAGTGCTACCGACGTTTTGTGTGATAGGCGTATACCTTTGAAGTTAAAAGGTAAATATTATAGGACGACCTTTAGACCCGCCATGTTATATGGGACAGAGTGTTGGACAACCAAGAAACAAAATGTGAAGAAAATGAGTGTGACGGAGATGCGAATGCTAAGATGGATTTGTGGTAAAACTCGAAAGGATAAAATTAAAAATGAACAAATTCGTGAAATGGTAAAATTAGCTCCTATAGAAGATAAATTGAGAGAAAATCGACTTAGATGGTTTGGACACGTCAAGCGTAGACCAATGGATGCTCATGTAAGGAAGAGTGATTTAGTTAGTATTGATGGTAACACAAGGGGTAGAGGTAGGCCTAAATTGACTAAAAAAGGACATGATGTCATGTGGTTTAACTAAAGATATTGCACTGGACATAATGAAATGGAAAAATAGGATTCATGTAGCCGACCCCAAATAATTGGGAAAAGGCTTTGTTGAATTGAGTTGAGTATTTATTTATTTTACATGCATTTAATATTCTTGGTATTCCCTATGCGTTTGATAGTTTGCTTAAGTGTGCATGAATTATTCTAAATGGCAACTTTCATCATCGGCAAAGATATTGATCCTTGGGTTTTGAGTTAAGCTATGCAATTTTTATTTTGGGGGGGCTATTTTTTTCAAGTCTAGTAGAGCTTGATGGGCCTTTTGGATTTTGTTCCGGAATAGCCAAAGGGGGAGATTTGTAAGGACACAAGTCACCAATTGAGTCTTAATGTAGTGTTGGCTCAATTTCGGACAAAACCATTTGAGTCATAGGATAGTGTTCAAGTGTATCCATCTAAGCCTATGACGTGTTAGTTGAAGACATAGAGGCCAAGAGTATAAAGCTTCATCATATATCGGGTTTAGTGTGCCTCGTTTCTATGTCAACAACATTGGTTCCAATGCTCCTAAGGTATGAATGCATTTTATATATATATATTGGCGCTTTGGAAATTTATTGGGTGTAATTTATAGTTTTTATAAATAATTTTAATCAACTTTGTTTTACTCAAAAAATATTTTTTAGAACTTTTCATTAAAAATTTTGGACTTAAAATAAATAGGATATTTTCTGACACGTCGTTCGAAACACATTGGAATCTTGTTCAAACGAGATTACCATATGGTTCGAACGAACTGGCATCTCGTTCGAACGAGATTGCCAGGTCATTCGAACGAGACTTCTAACGAATTTCCTTTTTCCCTTCTTAGACCTCGTTAGTAAAGCCGTTCGAACGAAAAGTCGTTCAAACGAGATTTGGCGGGAATAGGTATTTTGGCAATTTTTGACGATTTTTCCATTTTCCCACTATCTTTTGCCAGATTTATTAAGTGCGCGAACCAACATTTTGGAACTAACTTTTTCACATTCCTTCATCTCCTAGAGATAGTTTTAGAGAGTTTCAATTTCGAATGAAAAAGTTCAAGTTTGAGTGTTTGCTTTTCAAGAAAAATCCCTAAACAATTTTGTTTACACCCAAATTGTTTAAGTTTATCCAAGTTCCTTAATATATATACTTTGCTTGGAGTTTTGGCACCGGTTTTATCTCTACCATTGGAAGAGTGTTTGGGTTTACTTCTACACCCCACAAAGAAGAAGACTTGTTTTGCTGCGGCATTCTCACATGGTGAAAGGCACCATGTGTGGTTGACGGTGGTTCCTACAGCTTCATTGGTGGATGTAACACCCTGCCTAATTAAATACCGGGTGGCCAGTCCCATACAAAATTAAAACAGAATATACACTTGGCTCATTCTTAGCATCACTGTCGAAAACATTTACAACTCACCCAATACCCAATTAAGCTGGTGCTAACAAAAACTTTCCAAATTTAAATTTCAACAAACCCATTTCTAGTTTAAGAATAACACAACACATTTTATTCTACAACA
Source organism: Sambucus nigra (assembly GCA_949130495.1). NCBI lineage: Eukaryota > Viridiplantae > Streptophyta > Magnoliopsida > Dipsacales > Adoxaceae > Sambucus > Sambucus nigra. The sequence goes on along the minus strand of OX422208.1, from coordinate 541,805,029 downwards.
CTGATAACCCAATAAATAACACAAAAGAATTTAAATGCAATTGGAATAAACATTCCCAAATAATATAAATCCTTTACAATAATCCCAACAATGTTAAATGTATTAAAAAGTCCCGAATACAATAGTATTTGACCTCGATAGAAAAGATAACTGAATCCTTTGGGCGACATGCCCTAACTAAGAATACTGTGAATCAAATGAAGATAGGCGTCTAAGAAAAACTCTATAAATCCATAGCCTGTCATAATCCGCTAAGGTTGGCGTCCCTGTTGCTGGACACCTGATATAGAGATACAATAGAAGAGAAAATATGCAAGGAAATGGGTCAGAGCCCGAATGTGTAGATGATTTTTAAAACAACAAGTATTTAACAAGTGCAATAAAGCATTTATTATGTACATGTTAGATCCAACTCTCACTTGCTATTCTCACCTCTCAGCTAGAGTGCACACTTAACGTTTCCTATTAACCTCCTAGTTAATTGTTCCACTTTTTTAGTCTCCATATTATAATTCCATCCCAATATCATAATCCCCATATGTCCCATTCCATACGTCACATTATTATTCATTTACATTTCTCATCGTTTCTCATTAACATGAATCATTTCTCATTAATATGAATTAAGTTTTTCAATAAACATTCATTAACTTAATTTAATTATCTTTCTCTATTCACCGTTATCTACAATTATCACCGCAGATAGATTTAACCATAATAAATATCCATTCATTCATTTAATCCCTTATATATATATATATATATTCATATATAATACGGCACCCCGAGTCACAGCTGAGGTGCAATGCGTTACTCTGCTATCATGTTCCAATATCGCTGGTCGCCGAAAAGGGGACAAAAGGTTCGGTGAGGATACCTCGAACCATTAACAACAAAACAATCATTGGAGGTGAACATAGTTCTCATACCCATGGGTCACGCACATACCTACGTACCCATAGTCAGCGGACTTATCAACTCCCCTATAAGTCTTTCATAGACCTATGTTCTCGAGCGACAAATCAAAGATCCCATGGATTCATCAGGATATGACTGCCCTCACGCGCAAACCTCCCACCGATAGCAAGTAAGCTAGGTATGTCATACACATAAATCATCAATCAATCAAATAGGTATTATCATACCTATAATATAATATCACTACCCTAATATATTTCCCATACTTATCATTATATCTCTTTTAAATTCCACGTATCATATCTTTACCTCATAATTTAATTATCCTCGCATCCTATAACATCTCTCCACTCCCGACGTCGTTAAGGTTCATGCGCGGAGCGTCTCGCAAAGAGAAATCTAAACAAGGAGCCCCTCCAATACACTACTACTTAACTTTGTCGATCGAGGAGGTCTGACAACTTCAACTATGCGATCGGGATAACCTCATATCTTCTTTCAACCAAAAGTGTTCTAAACTCCCATCTCTGTCCAGGAGACACACCACTACGCTCTTGTATTACACTCCGTCCTTGCGAAATCAATAATGAGCTTAAACTCAGTCCTTGATGTTCAAATTGTAACCCTAAGGTTACCCTCACTCAATACACATGATTCAAATAGGTTTTTCCTCAACATATATTCAGTAATAAGTCACTAATATCCTACTGGTCCATAACATCATTTCTCCCGAATTACTACGAGTTTAGTTCTCCTTTTAATTAAGGTTAAAATCGATAGTTTCAAATCTCTTATAAACACATCTTCTTTCACTTAGGATTAAACCCTCTTGTAAACTTTAGGATACCCAGGTGTTATATTAAATCAACCCTACTGGTCCTATCTTAAATCCTCATACATCCCCATTTGGAATTTAACAAATGAATCTAGCAACCGAAATTCCATTCAATATAATTTTCATCATTTAAATCACTTGAATCCAAATCAAATTAATTCAAATCTTATCAAGGGTTTATTGATATTTTCTAAGTCCCATAATATCCAAATAATAATCACCAAAGATCCACAAAAGGTTTGGGTTAAGAATAAATATTTAAAAAGAAGTAACTTTACATATTCTGGGGAGGTCGATCGATCGAAGGCAGGGGTCGATCGATCGATCCCTCAGGTCACAGCCTGGTTTTCTGCATTTTCTGCAACTATGGGTTTAGCAACTTATGATCACTTAAACCTTCATCTAAACATCCCAAATGACTTATAATCTTTACTACATGATATATCAACATATATGAACGATTTCCAATACTCTAAACATCCTAGAATCATCAAGGGATTGGATTAAAAAGCATGTTTATCTCCTCATTTTCCAGAAAATCATCAACATATTAACTTCAAGAACACTTAAATGGTTTTCAGATTTTTCTTCCATATATATATGATTATTTCGTGATTATTTTCATCCTACAACATGAGTTAAATTCCTATATCATTTCAGTTTCCAGAAATCCATTTAATACTCCATTATTTCTTCCAAACATGAATAATCTTCTCTTTTCATACTATTCTAACATGGACAATATACGAACTTAAATTGCCATTATCAAACACTTTCCTTTACTGAAGGTCTGATCCTTGGTGTAGTATATCTCAGTTGGTTGTCCCTTCTCCGGTCAAACTCCGGTGGTGGTTGGTGGTTGTGTACCTTGGTTCTTGTTCTTCTCCTTCCCAAGTAGGCTTTTCCCTTCCCAAGCACCCCTTTTTTCTCTCTAGGAAGATGACTTCTCTAATTTGTGTAGAGGAGATGAATAAACCCCATACACTTAATCTACCAATACTTATAATAGGACAAAATCCGAAATCACTATTCATCCCCCTTAGAAAAATGACCAAAATGCCCTTTCGGGTTGTCTATTCATTTCCAAATGACCCGAGACTCAAAATTAACATCCAAATAGACTTTTCGGACTATTTCGAACCTTCCGGACGCAACGACGCAGTCGAAATGACTATGAGGTCGATAGAAAATAAATTTCCTTTTTAATTTAATAAACTAGTCCCGACACGTCCCATACCGCGTCTGACTAAAAATATAAATTACCGAATTTATATCATACAGTCATATCAATGACATCACATTCATATATTACCTAAATATCTTTAAGTAATATTCAGAATCACCCATTTTAATATCCACCGTCCGGATAAAACCCAAATGAATTAATTAATAATAAAATCCAATTAATCCATTAATTTAAAATATAACCCATTTTAAAAGTCATTTAAAATTACGGGGTATTACATACTTCCCCCCTTATAACACAATTTCGTCCCGAAATTCAGGAATATAAGTCATAACGGTAAGGTGAACTCCGAGTATAAATCTCACATCGCAATAAATCCAAGATGTACCGCCCATACAGTACATTAACAACATCCCTAGTGATGTTATACGCCAAGCCTCACCATATAGTTTCAACTACTTACCTTTTTCACAATTATGAAAAATACTATAATCCAATCATCCAGGGCGCCCATACACCCTCTCATACCACTTTCAATATTAAAATTTTTCACAAAGGTTATAAACTCGTTTCCCAAAGACCTAACTTATTTCGACTCCCAACGGTTATTAGTTTCATGCGTGGGGTGTCTCGCAAGCGAAACCCAAACAAGGAACCACCCCGATACACTACTTCCTAAAGTAGTCGGTCATCGGTACTCCTAAGGTCCTTAGCCAATAATATAAAAATTTAGTTTATAAAAATATCAGGTTTATCGATTTACAACAAAAATTTGTTTTTTTTTTCCGATTTCAAATAGAGTCTACGCATCTACTCTCTTATAGAAGACAAGATGCAGACATACGCTCTCATATACCATAAGTCAATGCACGCCGATAGTCAAATCACTCTCGGACATGCCCAAGGTAAGTAATCCCGTGATAAAAATCAAACCCACGTGATAACATGTAATATAAAGGTGTCCCACACCCCTCAGTGAGTCTACATAAATAACAGTGCTATAGGCTAAATTTAGCAATCCTTTAGCCCACACAATATCAATCACTACAAAAATCAATATACGCTTCATAATCCCTTAGATAGAAAACATACCCTCATTCGCAGGTGGTGGTTGTTGATTCACTGCCTGATGGATGTTATATACACGCTCGTACTGACCCTGCTGTGCGGGTGCTGCTGGAATGGGAGGTAGTGCTAGCACCGGAGCTGGAAGAGCAGCTGGTGGAAACACTGGTACCTGCAGCTCCTGTCGAGCATGTTGTTGCTGAGGAAATTTGTCTTTCTCAGGACAATCTTAACGTTTATGGCCATACTTGCCACACACGAAATATTTTACCGCAAACTTTCCACCACCTTGCCCCTGTTGACCCTGAACCTGCTGGCCATTACCTCCCTTCCCTTGGCCCTGATGAGCCTGTCTCTGGCCCTGATGGCCCTGTTGTCCTTGAACAAAACCTCTATCCTCGAATCGAGAATCTCCAGATCGCAAATGCTTAGAATAGTCCTCTGTCTGGGAACCCTGCTCACTCTGAAATTGATGACTCTGCCCTGGCTGAGTCCCACTAGAACTGCCCCAGTAGTCTTGCCTTGCAGGCTTGACCCAAACCCCCGCTTGACACCCTGATTATGTAAGCGGTTATCCTGGCAGTGGAGCATTGCAGCATTAAGAACATCTGCATACGTACGTAGTGAAAGATTCCCCAATAAATGTTGGCAAATTTTATAGTTCAACCCATTAGTGAACATTAGGATTCTCCTCTCCTCAGTAGGTATTTCAGCTGGTACCAAATTAGTTAATCTCGTAAACTCTTCCTCATATTCCGCCATAGTTTTCTCTTCCTGTTTCAAATCAAGTAGCTTTCTTCTCATCTCTGTCTGGATGGCGGAAGAAAAATACTTCCCATCAAACCGTATCCAAAAGTCTTGGATAATCATTGTGTCCCTCTCCTCCATAGTGTTCGTAGCTTCCCACCATTTCAAAACTGCCCCTACTAGCTTGAATGTGTCTAGTATTTGACGTTGAACCTCAGTGCATTCAATCATTCTCAAGTGCCGTTGGATATCTTCTTCCATTGGCTAACAGTCACAACATCTGATCCTCCCTGAAACTAAGGTGGGTGCGCTTTCTGAAAGGCATCCCTCGCTCGTTCCCATGCAGTAGGAAACACTTGCCCTTGCACGGGTGGCACAACCGGTGCCGGTGCTGGAGCCTGCTGAACAGCAGCTAAAGCTGCATTGAGCAAAAATTGCAGTAACTTCGGCCGCAGTCATCGTACCCTGAGCTGGGGCGGCCATAGGTGCACGTCGAGGAGGCATCTGAAACGAGAGAACACTATCTGTATTTGATATCTCAAAATAGCTGAAGTTTGTAAGCATAAATAGAAAAGCAATAATCCTACGCATAGGGCTCTACATCAAAGAACGCTAAGCTGAAAACACAGTAAGCCGTACAGATCCTAAAGGACACTAGAACCTGATGCTCTGATACCACCTGTAACACCCCGCCTATTTAAATACCGGGTGGCCAGTCCCATACCAAATTAAAACAGAATATACAGTTGGCTCATTCTTAGCATCACTGTCGAAAACATTTACAACTCACCCATTACCCAATTAAGCTGGTGCTAAAAAAAACATTCCAAATTTAAATTTCAACAAAACCATTTCTAGTTTAAGAATAACACAACACATTTTATTCTACAACACTGATAACCCATTAAATAACACAAAAGAATTTAAATGCAATTGGAATAAACATTCCCAAATAATATAAATCCTTTACAATAATTCCAACAATGTTAAATGTATTAAAAAGTCACGAATACAATAGTATTTGACCTCGATAGAAAAGATAACTGAATCCTTTGGGCGACATGCCCTAACTAAGAATACTGTGAATCAAATGAAGATAGGTGTCTAAGAAAAACTCCATAAATCCATAGCCTGTCATAATCCGCTAAGGTTGGCGTCCCTGTTGCTGGACACCTGATATAGAGATACAATAGAAGAGAAAATATGAAAGGAAACGGGTCAGAGCCCGAATGTGTAGATGATTTTTAAAACAACAACTATTTAATAAGTGCAATAAAGCATTTATTATGTACATGTTAGATCCAACTCTCACTTGCTATTCTCACCTCTCAATTAGAGTGCACACTTAACGTTTCCTGTCAACCTCCTAGTTAATGGTTCTTCTTTTTTAGTCTCCATATTATAATTCCATCCCAATATCATAATCCCCATATGTCCCATACCATACATCACATTATTATTCATTTACATTTCTCATCGTTTCTCATTAACATGAATCATTTCTCATTAATATGAATTAAGTTTTTCAATAAACATTCATTAACTTAATTCAATTATCTTTCTCTATTCACCATTATCTACAATTATCACCGTAGATAGATTTAACCATAATAAATATCCATTCATTCATTTAATCCATTATATATATATATTCATATATAATACGGCACCCCAAGTCACAGCTGCGGTGCAATGCATTACTCTGCTATCATGTCGTAATATCGCTGGTCGTCGAAAAGGGGACAAAAGGTTCGGTGAGGATACCTCGAACCATTAACAACAACACAATCATTGGAGGCGAACATAGTTCTCATACCCATGGGTCACGCACATACCTACGTACCCATAGTCAGCGGACTTATCAACTCCCCGATAAGTCTTTCATAGACCTATGTTCTCGAGCGACAAATCAAAGATCCCATGGATTCATCAGGATATGACTGCCCTCACGCGCAAACCTCCCACCGATAGCAAGTAAGCTAGGTATGTCATACACATAAATCATCAATCAATCAAATAGGTATTATCATACCTATAATATAATATCACTACCCTAAGATATTTCCCATACTTATCATTATATCTCTTTTAAATTCCACGTATCATATCTTTACTTCATAATTTAATTATCCTCGCATCCTATAACATCTCTCCACTCCCGACGTCGTTAAGGTTCATGCGTGGAGCGTCTCGCAAAGCGAAATCCAAACAAGGAGCCCCTCCAATACACTACTACTTAACTTTGTCGATCGAGGAGGTCCGACAACTTCAACTATGCGATCGGGATAACCTCATATGTTCTTTCAACCAAAAGTGTTCTAAACTCCCATCTCTGTCCAGGAGACACACCACTACGCTCTTGTATTACACTCCGTCCTTGCGAAATCAATAATGAGCTTAAACTCAGTCCTTGATGTTCAAATTGTAACCCTAAGGTTACCCTCACTCAATACACATGATTCAAATAGGTTTTTCCTCAACATATATTCAGTAATAAGTCACTAATATCCTACTGGTCCATAACATCATTTCTCCCGAATTACTACAAGTTTAGTTCTCCTTTTAATTAAGGTTAAAATCGATAGTTTCAAATCTCTTATAAACACATCTTCTTTCACTTAGGATTAAACCCTCTTGTAAACTTTAGGATACCCAGGTGTTATATTAAATCACCCTTACTGGTCCTATCTTAAATCCTCATACATCCCCATTTGGAATTTAACAAATGAATCTAGCAACCGAAATTCCATTCAATATAATTTTCATCATTTAAATCACTTGAATCCAAATCAAATTAATTCAAATCTTATCAAGGGTTTACTGATATTTTCTAAGTCCCATAATATCCAAATAACAATCACCAAAGATCCACAAAAGGTTTGGGATAAGAATCAACATTTAAAAAGAAGTAACTTTACATATTCTGGGGAGGTCGATCGATCGAAGGCAGGGGTCGATCGATCGATCCCTCAGGTCACATCCTAGTTTTCTGCATTTTCTGCAACTACGGGTTTAGCAACTTATGATCACTTAAACCTTCATCTAAACATACCAAATGACTTATAATCTTTACTACAAGATATATCGACATATATGAACGATTTCCAATACTCTAAACATCCTAGAATCATCAAGGGATTGGATTAAAAAGCATGTTTATCTCCTCATTTTCCAGAAAATTATCAACATATTAACTTCAAGAACACTTCAATGGTTTTCAGATTTTTCTTCCATATATATATGATTATTTCGTGATTATTTTCATCCTACAACATGAGTTAAATTCCTATATCATTTCAGTTTCCAGAAATCCATTTAATACTCCATTATTTCTTCCAAACATGAATAATCTTCTCTTTTCATACTATTCTAACATGGACAATATACGAACTTAAATTGCCATTATCAAACACTTTCCTTTACTGAAGGTCTGATCCTTGGTGTAGTATATCTCAGTTGGTTGTCCCTTCTCCGGTCAAACTCCGGTGGTGGTTGGTGGTTGTGTACCTTGGTTCTTGTTCTTCTCCTTCCCAAGTAGGCTTTTCCCTTCCCAAGCACCCCTTTTTTCTCTCTAGGAAGATGACTTCTATAATTTGTGTAGAGGAGATGAATAAACCCCATACACTTAATCTACCAATACTTATAATAGGACAAAATCCGAAATCACTATTCACCCCCCTTAGAAAAATGACCAAAATGCCCTTTCGGGTTGTCTATTCATTTCCAAATGACCCGAGACTCAAAATTAACATCCAAATAGACTTTTCTGACTATTTCGAACCTTCCGGACGCAACGACACAGTTGAAATGACTATGAGGTCGATAGAAAATAAATTTCCTTTTTAATTTAATAAACTAGTCCCGACACGTCCCATACCGCGTCTGACTAAAAATATAAATTACCGAATTTATATCATACAGTCATATCAATGACATCACATTCATATATTACCTAAATATCTTTAAGTAATATTCAGAATCATCCATTTTAATATCCACCGTCCGGATAAAACCCAAATGAATTAATTAATAATAAAATCCAATTAATCCATTAATTTAAAATATAACCCATTTTAAAAGTCATTTAAAATTACGGGGTATTACAGTGGATTCCAAGGTTCCGAAGGAGTTCGGGATTATTGGCTAGGCAGCGGTAGTTACAATAAGAGGCATCGAGGCTTGAAGGAGTCGAGTCGAGTGTTGTAAGTCATCTTGCTTGTAATTGTTAATTCCGTACTTAGTGGACTTAAGGCTAGGGCCGTCCGAGGTTTTTTTCCATTGTGGATTTTTCTTCGTACATCGCGGCGTAGTGGTTATTTGTTTATTTTATCTTTTGCAAAACTCACATTAGATACATGCTTAGGTAAAAAAGATAAAATTGGTTTAAATCATTACTCTTGTTTAATTTGGCGCTAAATTATATTTTGGGTAAAATTGATATTAATTTAATTCAAGTCATTAATTTTATTGGATAAAATTTAGTTTGGTGTAATTTTCAAAAATGAATTAATTAATTGTGAGTAAAATTTCTAGGACTTGGGTTGAGTTAATATGTTAAAGTGAAAAATGTATTTTTTGATTAATTTAATTTCACTTTGAGTTAAGTTTAATTTTAATTTGAAAGAAATTAAAATTTGGTTAATGTAAAATTTGTTGAGCATCTATATTCAGCATCTTTAAAAGGAAATTGAAATTACTTTTGGTAAAATCCAAAAATTGGGGGTCATCATCTTCAACACCTCCTCTCTTATATAAAGTGCAAAATAACACTTGGGAATATCTACAATTGTTGAAGCTGTAGTGTTCTCCATAAATAAAGTGTCGAAGAATTTTTTTTACCATGAAGAATACAAGGCATATGGATAATAACCATGATTCTATCAAGTCTATTTTTTCTAGTGGAATCACAAGGAAGAAAAAAAAGCACACGGGAGTTTGTAGACTAAGTAAACCCCGTGATAATAAAGTTTGTGAGGATTTGTGCCTGTTTTAATTCTAATATGTCTATATATTGATTTCGTTGGCAAGTGGGTGATTCTTCAAATATAGAGTGAGTGGTGGAGAGGCAATTTCATGGTGTTTGGAGAGAGATAATAGCACATGAAGAATCACACAGTTTTGTTTTCGAACTCAACATCAAGAATAAAATTGAGAGGCTAAAATATGATGTCGCAGAACATCGTGCCCTACAAATTTTCATAAGAAATTACTTAGAAACCTAATTTGAAATTAAAGTTATGCTACAAAGCTCACATGTGTGGATCCTACTACCAGTCCTTATTTGATATTTAGTGCAAACAAATGATAGACAATCTTGGGTGAAGTGTTGTATTCTTTAGGGGATCCTTGTGCAACCTTTCCAAATACCTAATGACACAGTGAGCAATATTTCGACATAAATCATACGTAGTGGTAAATGAAAGTCCCAAAAAGTTGAAAAACTAGTCCTGTTATTTCAGCACTTACTTCACTTATGTGTTGTTAATAATTATTTTAGCAGTTACTTCACTTAAAGTTCCATAAGATTTTTTAATAATAATTATAAGGGGGAAATGCAAAAAACCATCTAAACAACCAAAAGATGGCAGATATCCCCTTATGTGTTGTTAAAAAGAATCTTTTTTAGAAGAGAGGGAGGAAAGTGCAAACAATAAAAGTGATTCAAGTTTTTTGTTTCCAAAATTAAATGTTCAAATGTGTATTTGAATCCAACGTGACAGTTCCAGGGATTCTTTCAATTTATCCTATACAAAATTATAATTTATGTTATTCTTGCTAAAGAAAATTTAAATTTCAACCAATAAAAGAAGAGAAAAATTTACAATCGCAGTACAACCAAACTCATAAAACTAAAACCAAACTATTGATCCCATTATTTTCTACCTCCTCCTATAAACACTCCGTAAAATGCACTAACTACTCAAGCCTGACTCGTGCAAGTTTAGTTATTGAATCTTAAGATAAAGGCAAACGTCCCCACATTTTAAAGCTTGATAATTATCGAACTTGACTCAAGCACCATGCACAAATTAATACGCATCTAAAGACTATAAACTACTCCAAATAAATAAAAAAATCTGCTGGAAGCTCAACTCTTGATTAGATCACTAAAGGTCTAGCTTGAAATCACTAAAGATAAGGTTCGTTCGAAGCTAAGTAAAATTGTGGGTAACTTAAAACCTGGCTAGCAAGTTCTTTCAAACTCTCTAATTTCCCCAAATTTATATCGCTCCATATGGTAGATTAAGAAATAAATTAAACTAATTTTCAACATTAATCAAAAGTAACCGTTTTTGTGATAGATATACAACATAAAGCCTCGGGAGATTCACTCACCCATTTCTTCATCAGCCTTGGACCTACACCCGTCACACTTGAGACCAGATCCCCATTGCATCCTATAACAAGTATTCTTCTCAATAGCAGGCCTCCCACTCTACCCCCCCTTCAACCTAGGATTAAAATGTAAAATCCTTAGTGGGTCCTCCCCATCAACGGTCTTCAAACACTGAAACTCCATCATGAACTGGGACACCATCACATAATGACCTTCCCTAGACAGAGATATCTCGGGCTCCTTCTCCGAGTCAGCTTACTTAGGCTTCCCCACAACAACTATATGAGATCCCAATGTTAACCCACAAGGAATCACTATAATTTACTTATAAAATTAGCCCATAATCAATCATAATAGTTGTTATTATGTCATGGGGTGAATTTTATCTGGATAATTTTTTAATATAACATTATTGTGTATTAGTACAAGTCTGGTACTCTTAGAAGAACATAGAGTTGACTCCCAAGTCAGTTGGGCTAAACAAGTCATTCTGATTTGTTTTCAGATATAACAATCTTGATAAAAATAACATTTTCATACAGAAATTGGTCGTAAAATGATAACTAAATGGAAAAAAATGTATATATATTTTTTTTTATTCTATACATATTTAGATTAGTTGAAATTAATTCTAGACAAAGTTCAACGATCCAAGAAAGATATCATTCAACAAATACTGACCATTATCACATGTTTATATGGATCTAGTCAGTTTTAAGTTTTAAGTACTAGTTTGTCATTTATATTTTTTTCTTAGATTATGGTATTTTAATATGTTCTTTCATTTATTATTAGTAGTTAGATTCAAATCCTTAGCCGTATCCTTACTTTATAAATGTCATCTCAAAACAGTAAACCAAAAAGGGACTTCAGAAAACCAAACAGGGGTGGGTCACTAACCCATATTATTGGATTTAGTTTGTGGGACTAAGCCATTCTTCCTAGTTTATGGATGTTGTATTTGTGTTTTAAGTTTCAAAAAAGGATCACGGTAGGGATTCAAATTATTAATTATATCATGAATACTTGTGTTTTACAGTTGGATGGCATATTAATCAACGATGTCCTAAAATGATTATTATTATATAAACATTATGATTTAACCAAATCTTAGGATCCATATCATAATATGATTCATTGACTTTCAATTCACGATATGAACTCTAACGCAAATCTAAACAATCACTTATGTGAACTGTATGTTTCACTGTTATAGTTTAATTGTATCAGTGTATTCTATTTTTATTTGGCAGAGGGACGTAGTAGTTAAGTTTTTTTATCACCATATATACAATTTTATCGAAGGACAATTGGAGAAGGATGCAAGCTCAGCTGGACACAGAGAATAAAAAATGTTATAGGCATCGTTAAGGGACTAATGTGTATTCACACTGAAATTGAGCCTCCCTTTACGATATCTGAGTTGAATTCTAGTGTTTTATACCTTACAGAAGACTTTTTGCCCAAGGTATGCCAATAGCATGTAACTCTAAAGTTATTAACAAAAATAAGAAGTCGTTGGTTAGAGTTAGGCCTTGTTTGGGAGAGATTATTTACCCCAAAATTATGGATTATATAGATCACCTTGTGAAGTCACGTATGAGATTTAGAACAACTCAGCTATTGTACTTGCATAATCCTTTTATAGAGATTCAATAATCAATTTAGGCCTTGAGGGTTGAGTGTAACTCTGTTCCAAGCCCATGATATTTAAGGGCCTAACCTCAATCTCTGACACGGTCTATGAGGAATTGAAACCTTTAATGATGGCTTAAGTCCAAGGACTCAATGAAAATGATTTCATATCAATATTCTCGAGTGTATTGAACGAAGAAATAAGAATAGTTGTTCAAATGTTCCTGCCTAAACACATCACCCATGCCTTTTTACTAGGCATACTCCAAGAATCCCAAATGACAACTAAGAAAACATACCCCCAAACCATCCATAGGCATACAAACCAGTACTAACAATACTCAAAACCACCAAATTTTAATTTTCTCAACTAATTTAAATCACTGCCTCAAACCAACACATCATAAACCAAACCTATACACCATAACCAAAATTTCAAGAAAATCCTACTCACTGAATTGCAAGCCCATAGCAAAGGCCAAATTAATATTAAATATTATGTGTTTATGTACTTTCATTAATACATAGTAGTCGTAATTCGTGCACGCAACACTAAGATACTCTCACTTCAACTCTTAACTGTTAAACCTAAATGTGCTATCCACTACCAATGGTGGAACTGTGGAACTAAAATTTCTTAAAAGCGGTTGAGGACAGGAGTTTAAGAATAAATATTTCAATACCATGGGTGCTAAGTTGGCAATTCATAATTGCCTATAATCCCCATCACACCACCATTGGAAATGGGGTTGCCTAGAGGAAACATCGTTATAATGGTAATATGGAGCTGTTCGGGCCTAGAGTCTAATCAGGAAGGATGTCATCCCCTCATCCTAATAACACTTGTATCTATATTTGTGGGAATCTAAAGTCATTGCCTGATGATCAAATTCAAAGACTTGTATCTTCCAAAAATTTTGTTGTATAACTCCCGAGTTATTTCCTCGAGGGATCTGTCCAACCCACCTAAAAACAACACAATTCTCTAATACATGCTCTGTTGATCCTTTCTTATCATGTCCAAATATAAGACGTTAACAACATGGTGTTGACAAATATATGTGAAAGTATATTGGTACTTATCAAGGACCGTATAGGGGATTGAATGCAATTCTATAGGCTTTTCATCACATTAAACAAACATATCGATAATCTAACTAAAATTCACACAAACTAGTAAATAAATATTATCTTACATTAATATAAAAGCATACTACAACAACCAATTTGCGATCCGAGTTTTCAGTTGCCTCACCCTCAACCTTCTATCACCATTACAAATCAATCTAGGTTTTCAATTGGCACACCTTCAACTTTATATCATCACTAAAAATCATATGTACAAAAACTAATGATATAGATCAATAATTAAGAATTAAAATTACCTCTTATCCGTATCAATTAATTGTTGTATGTTGAATGTACGAGCTTAGATAAAATATTTCAAAATGAATGAAAAACGGTCACACAGGCAGTAGTTCCCTCTCAAATACCCATAGAAGAAAAATATGTGTATCAGGGATGGAGCCAATTATGAAAAACAAATGGATTTTTGCACAAACTACCATAATCTACATGCTCGAACTATAACTCATGGAATAAAATTAAATATATTGTTCAATTTGAAATTTTCTAATACTAATTTGTGTACTATCCTTCTATTATATAATATATGTATAGTTAGAATATGATGAATGGTCGTATAATAAAATCGATCACCAATACTACAAAGATTTCATTATTTCTCACTTTCCCAATTATAAAATATAAATACAATCAATAGCATCTACAGAGGTGAATTCGAAAAAAAAATATAAACAACCTATTATCATGGGTGATACATGCTCAACTATATAAAATCAACCTATAAGAGAAAATAAATAATTTATAATTATCGTAAAACCTAATGTGATTATTTGTAAGAAACAAATACAATAAAGTAAGATTCAAAACAAACACTTCACCTAATAACTTAAAAAACAAATAAATAACCCAAATCTAAATGTTAAGACACAAAATACAATCAAAACTAAATATACCTAATTGGATCTTGAAATAAAAGGATCCATTGTCCAGATTGTCAGATTCAAACCAACTATAACTTTACTTAAAAATCCTAATCGATTCTCATATTCATCTACTACAAAGCTTACATACTTAAACAAAGAAACACATTTGTAGATCTTATATTTGTTAACCTTGATAAGTAGACTAGTGGGAATCAACATGGACAGTGAGTGAATAGAGAAATCCTTCGAAGAAAATAATTGCATGGAGGAGAAGAAGTCCGGGGAGGAGAACAAAATGATCCTAAAAAGTTTTTGGGGGGATGAATGGGAGAGGTTACGATTTTGTGGATTTTGGGGGGAATGCTCCTAAAATGTTTTTTTTTGTATAAATTAATTTTGGAAGGTAGATTGAGGGTAGCTGAAATGTTTTTTTTTACGAAAAATTAGTATATTTACTACTGATGAACAAACATTAGTGTCAAATATTTTAAGTTTGCAACTAATTAAAATTTTGTGTTCCCGCTAAATGTCTTATTGTTCCTACTTTACATTTAGTGGAAAAATTAGTGACGATTTTAATTTATTGCCACTAATACATTATCTTTTAGTGGCAAACATAAATTTTGCAACAAAATATATGTTTTAGTGGAAATAAATGATTAGCCAGTAATAAAATTGCCATGAATTGATATTTTTCTTGTAGTGTATCCTTATCTAGATTTGCACTTGATTTAGTGAGGACAGAAGAAAGTAAATGTGATCGGTTTCAGACTGGGTTGAATGTAGATATAAAAACCATGGTTACTAATATGAAGATCACAGATTACATGGACTTAGTGAGTAAAGCTATTGTGTCAGAAAAGTCAATAAAATAAATACAAGTTGAACATTCGAACAAAGCTAGACACGGTAGTACAAAATCTTATAGATGGGAGACAAGAAACTCAACTTAGAGTGTAGCACGAAGAGTACCTAAGAGTCAAGGATTTAAAAATATCAGAAATTCACCTGGAAGATTTCAAGATTAATATGGAATGACTGGAATAAGTCGGTCAGAAAATTCATCTGTGTTGGGACCAAGGGCCATGTTTTGTTATAGATGTGGTGGTCAAGGGCATATGTCTCGAGAGTGTACAATAGCTGAGATGACACCATTATGTTTCCATTATCATCAACCAAAATTGTCCAGTAATTGGAGCTACAACATTAGTTGGGAATGTGGCAGTAAGAGGTAGGAGTTTTACACAGACGGGACCTAGGGGAGGTAGAGGATGTATATCACAAAGTCAAGGTTAAGACAGAGTGTTTGTACTTATGCAACAAGATGCACAAGCTATGCTTAACGTAGTGACATGTAAACTTACTATTGGTGATAAAGATACTTATATGTTGATATATCCTAGTTCTACACATTCTTTTGTGTCTTTACTTTATCTGTTGCATCTTATTAAACTATTATCATCATTAGATTCTGGTTTAGCGATTATTACTCTAGTGGGGGGATTGGTTTTTATTGATATGGTGTGTGGTGTGAGTAGGTGAAAAGGAGTTATTATTTGAATTATTACCTCTCGATATGTATGACTTTTATGTAATACTGGGTATGGATTGGTTAGCCTCATATCATGTATGTTTAGACTGCTTTAAAAAGGAGGTAGTGTTTCGATTATCGGGTGAACCGAAATTTAAATTTATTAGGGAACAAAATGTCACTCCAAGATGTTTGACTTTTTCTAGTATATGTTGTGAATTACTAAGGAAAGGGTGTGAGGTTTATCTTGCTCACGTAGTGGACACATGACACGAGGATGGAAAACTATCAGATATACAACATCTAACGAATTTACAAATGAATTCCCCAAAGAACTCCCAAGGTTAGCACCAAATCGTGAGGTAGAATTTATGATTGAGTTGGTACCAATTACCACACCAATATCTATTGCACCATATCATATGGCACCTGCAGAATTAAAAGAGCTAAAGATACAGTTTCAAGATTTGTTAGATCGTGGTTTTATAAGTACTAGTGTATCACCGTGGGGATCCCACGTATTGTTTATGAAGAAGAAAGATGGATCCATAAGACTATGCATCGATTACCGTCAGTTGAACAAGGTGACTATTCGTAACAAATACGCATTACCCCGCATTGATGACTTATTTAATCAGTTGGAAGGAGCCAAAGTATTTTCCAAGATTGATCTTAGATTCGAATATCATCAGTTGAAAGTAAGAGACCGTGACATTTCAAAAACTGCTTTTCGTTCCAAGTATGGACATTATGAATTTCTTGTCATGTCATTTGGGTTAAAAAATGCACCGACTGTATTCGTGGAATTGATGAACCGCATATTTCACCCATATGTGGATTCTTTTACTATTATCTTCATTGATGATATTTTGATATATTTTCATAGTAGGGAGGAACACGAACATCACATGTATATTATTTTATTGATATTACGAGAGAAGCAATTAGATGCTAAATTTTCTAAATGTGAATTTAGGCTAGATAAAGTAGTATTTTGGGTGTATGTTATTTCTGCTGATGGCATTTATGTTGATCCCAAGAAGGTGGAAGCAATAGTAAATTGGGAAAGACCATCTAGTACGACAGAGGTACGTAGTTTTATGGGATTGGCTGGATATTACATGAGATTTATACTGGGGTTTTCTTTTATTGCATTGCCATTACTAAGCTTACGAGAAAGGAGAACATGTTTGTGTGGAGTGAGGATTGTGAGAAAATCTTTGATAATTTAAAGGGTAAGTTGACATCAACTCCAGTATTGAAGATTCCAATGGGTACATAAAGGTTTAGTCATTTATAGTGATGCCTCGTATCAAGGACTGGGTTATGTATTAATGCATAATGGAAAGGTAATTGCTTTTCGATAGTTAAAGATACATGAATGCAACTACCCTACACATGATCTTGAGTTGGACGCTGTAGTTTTTTCACTAAAGATCTGGAGACATTACTTATATGGTGTTAGTTGTGAAATTTTTACTTACCATCAAAGTTTAAAGTACTTGTTTACTCAAAAAGATTTAAACTTGAGACAAAGAAGGTGGATGGAACTCATAAGGATTATGACTGCACAATACATCACCATATGGGTAAGGCTAATGTTGTTGTTAATGATTTGAGTAGTAAATGTCTAGGCAGAGTATCTTGTATTTATTGTATTCGAGTTGCCCTGCTGAGAGAGTTAGCTTTAATGGGGGTGGAGTTAACTTTAAATGAGTCTTGTGGAATAGTGGAACATGTAAATGTTATACCTATGTTGATAGACTGGATAATACAGTCACAAGCAGGAGATAAATAATTGGAAAAAGTTAGAGACAATATGAAAAGGGTAAAGAAAATGAATTTTCTATTAATGATGATGACATTGTTATGTATGATACCCGTTTATGTGTACTTAATGTTCCTGATTTAAGGAAAAAAATTCTAGAGGAAGCTCATTGTTCTTTATATGATATGCATCCAAGGAGCATGGAACTGTATGGGGATTTGAAACAGTTTTATTGGTGGCCGAGAATGAAGCACGATGTTGCCGATTTTGTTACTAGATGTCTGGTTTTGCCAACAAGTGAATGTGGACAATCAGAAGCCTAATGGTTTACTAAAATCCTTACCTATTCCTGAGTGGAAATGAGAGCATATCACTACAAAATTTTGTAATAGATACCAAAATCATCACGAGGGTTCGATTCTATTTGGGTTGTCGTTGATAGATTGACTAAGTCCGCACATATTCTTCCTATTAAAACTACTTACTCCATGGATAGATATGCCAACATATATGTGGATGAGATAATTATATTTCACGATGCATGTTTCTATTATCTCTGACCAAGATCCTAAGTTCACTTATCACTTTTGGCCTAGTTTACAATAATATATTACAACAATATATGGCCTAGTTTATAATAATATATGGCCTAATTTACAACAATATATAGATCTCACTTTTGTCCTATACCAGTACTATAACTTCCAATATATGGTCTTTCTTTGAGTCTAAACTTGGGATTTCTTATTTTAGCTCTTATTCTTCGAAGATCATCACTTACTGGTTGGATTGTAGTTCAGATCAAGGTGTAAAATGGCTTTGGAAATTCATTTTTTGTTATATTTTATGGGAAATTTAACTGAATAGGAATATAGCTAAATTTGATAACTCTAAATGTTTTATTCTTCCATCATTCAGAGTATCCAAAATTCCATTTCATCTTATAGAATAATCCCTTATTCTTCCAAAAGATGTAAAGAATCTCTTTACTCTCTTAACATCTCTCTCTATGCTCTTGAACCTCCTTCTTTATCCATAATTGCTTGGTCAAAACCATATCTTCATCTATTAAAACTCAATACAGATGGTGCTTGTGATGCTAATGGTAGAATGGGCATTGGGGAAATTCTTAGAGACTCCAAAGGTAGATTAATTTGGGCTTCTTATTAGTATAAAGGCAGTTGAACAAATAATTTGGCAGAGGCTATGGATGTAAAAGAAAGCTTGACTCATTGTATTGTTCAAGGTTGGACTAATCTAGAAGTAGAATTAGACACTTATTTGTTAATGAAATACATCAATGATAATATTAAAATTCCATGGAGAATTAAGGAGACAGTCCTTCAAATCCAAGATCTTATCAAGGGGAACAATATTAAAGTATCTCATTACTTTAGTGATTCAAACTACATTGCAGATCAGCTATCCAAGCATGGGCTTCTTTCTCAAGAATCAAAATCTTTTAGTTCTTTGCTTGATATGCCTATGAATATAAAAGGTGCTATCATTTTAGATCGAATAAATTTTCCTTATTTGAGGAAAATTTCTCATAGACATAGAAAATTTTAGCTAGGCTTTTGTCTCTTGATTGTAGAAGCTCCGAGAGAAGATTTTTCTCTCCATTCAATAAATTCCAATTTTCCATAAAAAAAACTAAGAACAAAACCAAATTTGTTCTTAATGTGGAAGATGAACCAAGTATATTTCATGAAACACTAACATCAAGGGATATTGTCATTTAGAAAGAAGAAATCATTGATGAAATTAATTTAATTTTGTCAAATCAAACTTGGGTTATTACAGATCTTCCCTCTGGGGCAAAAATAATTGGATACAAATGGATAATTAAAATGAAATTAAATCTGAATGGATCAATTAAATGATGTTAATCAAGATTAGTTGCTAAAGGTTATAAACATAAAAACAGAATTGAATATTTTGATATATATGCACCTGTTGCATGTATCACTTCCATTAGGCTTTTAATATACTTTGCTTGTATTTATAATTTAGTGATTCATCATATAGATGTAGAAATAAATGACCTAAATGGTGATTTAAATGAAGAGATTTATATGGAACAACCTAAAAAGGTTGTTTTGCCTGACCAAGAAAAGAAAATGTGGAAATTAGTAAAATCTCTCTATGGACTAAGATAAGATTTAATACAATGGCATGAAAAGTTTGATATAATAATAAGATCCCATGGTTCTAAAGTAAATGGTGCCGAAAAATTCATCTATAGTGGTTTTGAAAATAGTTTAGGTTTCATTATTTGCTTATATGTGGATGCAATGCTTATACTTGGGCCATGTTTCAAATATGTGGAAGAAACTAAAAGGTTAAACTTTGATATGAAGGATATTAGAGAAGATGATGTGATTTTAGGAATAAAAATATTGAGAAAATATATTATTTTAATATCACTATATAAAAAAAGTTATTAAGAGATATAATCATTTTGAACTTAAGCTAACACCAACACTAGTGGATCCTATTATCAAATTAGTAAAAAAAATAATGAGCGTACTATGGATCGACCTAAATATGCCAATATTATTGGAAGCCTTATATATGTCATGTATTGCATTAGACTCGACATTGCACACACAGTAGGGTTACAATGCAGATTTACACTTAATATGGGAAAAGAGCATTGGAATGAAGTTTCAAGAGTGATTAAATACCTGAAGAGGATTATGGATTACATATAATTATTCATGGAAATATCCCATTGAAATACATATAATTAATACTACACATGTGGATGTTAGCACCGCAATTGGACAAGCAACATTAATTTCTTATCTCCTTCTTCATCTCTCACCCCTTTCTATTCCTCTAAAATTAGCTAATTGGTAGTGATACTTTCTTTATTTGTTATTGTTTTTTATTAAAATTTCCCAGCTAAGACCTCTAAATCTAAATACTAATTTTAGCCGATAATAGATTGGCATCGTATGTTGGAAATCGATAATTTGTCTGTTGTCTCCTACCATTTTTTTGTCCCCATACATTATTTTTGCTTTTTTAAACATTCTCTTATAAATACTGTGAAATGGTAGGATATCCATAGAGTAGCTGTGCAATAGAAGAAAATCCACCATCCATACCTGTGGGGATATGTGACATATAAGGAATTTTGATGAGCCTGGCAAAAGTCCAAGAGACAATGCTGGAGAGTGTGAAGCAGTGAATGCAAATGCTCCAAGATGGATAGAATAAGCTTGGGGTAGATTCGATCACCCGTAAGAAAAAATATCCTTAGACAGGAAAGGAGAAATGGTACCTCCTGGACCTATAGAGACAGGGGACACACTTACAAAGCACAAGCCCTGGAAAATTCAAGGAGATATTACCTAAGTGCATGAGAAGATAGAATCAAGTTCATATACTCTAGATTACAGGAAGATAGGTCTTACCGTTGGGGAGCCACCTCCTTACTCAGACCAATCCATTGTGACGATGAATAATCTATCTCTAAGGAGAGGCTCAGTGTATTGTAAGGATGATTATAGGGTCATCATTTGATTTTCTAGGCGCACATAAAATATGGATCTAATAATATGGAGGCCTCATAGAGTATAAAGAGTGTTGAGAAGAACTAGCTTGGTCTATCCCCAGAAAAAAAACACAATGCTCAGTCAAGTCCAAAATGAGCATGCGGGTATCTTCTATAGTCGAGCAGACTTCTCAGGAAGTCAGCTTATCTGAAAGTCGATGCCGATTAGGCAAGAGGGTTGCAGTCAGAATCGATCAAAGCGATCTATCCAATGATTGGAAGATCATTTGGGAGAAATTGATAGATATAAGAACCCTTTACATAGAGGCTTCGTGAAGGGATCACCATTCACTCCTTTATTTGTGGGTTATTCGATGACTACGAAGTTCTAGTCACCAGACATTGCACTGATGTATGATGGAAAGACCGATCCAATACTACTTGTGGATTAGTATCAATTCATCGTTGACATCTTTTCGATTTTAGATGAAATAAGATGGCAAGCATTTTCTATCACGATCACGAAATTAACACAAATATGGTACAACAATTTGTCGTGTGAGTAGTTTTTGAGTTTTCAAAAACTAGCTAACCTTTTTTCTATAATTTTTATTTTGGAGCGACGCCCAGTAAGTGAGTGGTCCACATACTCAATGTTCGACAAAATGCCGATGAAACAACACGTAAGTTTATTACGCTCTTTAATAGCGACAAATTTGAGGTGGTAGATTATGATTAGAGAACTACAACTTGGAAAACTATTTTAGGCATTGGATAAAGAATCACCGAAAATAATGACGAAACTCCTGGCCAAGATAGGTAAAATCATAAATGTTGAGGAGGACATAATGACTAAAGAGTCGGGTCACATAAAGGCTAGCATCGGTAAGAGCACTAAAATGAAGGAACAAAAGGATAAAAAATCGAGAAGCCAAAAGAGTATGACGAGTACACCCGTTTGACTGTATTCATCACATAATTAAGGAGATTCGAGGAAATAAAGGCCTAATGTGACCTGGGAAGATGAAATTAGTGGCTAACCGTGGGGATAAAATCAAGTACGCTACGAGTTCCACAGGGACCACGGCTATAACACGGACAACTGCATAGCTCTAAAGAACGATATTGAGAGCTTAATCAGGAGAGGAAAACTATCCAGGTACATGGACAAAGGTGACCAAACTGATCCTGACGACGAGTAGAAAACCCCAAGATGATTAAAATCTCCCTATAGAAAGGCAGATGAGAAGAAAAGAGAAAGGAATGAAAATTCAAAAGATGACCTAGATTTTCCTAAGAGAACTAAGGAACCTGTATATGAAGTAAAAATGATCTCTTTTGCATGCAATTTTATAACAGGTGGAGATGCTGGAGGGATAGATGAACTCACCCAAAGAAAGGCCTACCTCAACGAAGGAAATGATTGCACTTATATCAGGCATATCAACCTATAAGGAAGCGTAGATACCCATCCGATGAAGGTAATTAAATATATTTTTATTATTGGATTTTTCAAGGATGATTTGTCTAGTGTCTTATACTCGCACGATGATCCTCCCGTTGTCACTATGTTGGTGCACGAGAGCAAGATATCAAGGATCCTCGTTGATAATGACAACTTAGTAGATGTTTTACAACTATTTTAGAGGCCTGAGGCTTAGGGACAACAAGCTTAAGCCTATCCTAGACCACTAATTTATTTCTCCAAGGAAAAGGTATACCCACAAGGCACTATTGAATTGAATGTCATGGTCAGCGTTTGGACGACATGCCGAAAAGAAAAGATACATTTTTTCATCTTAGATAAAAATGTTCATTCATAATAAAGCATCATATTAGATAGATTAGGGATAAATAAGTTTGAATCTATTCCTTCTATAGTGCACCAATATTTGAAATGACCACTCATTATGGGGTCGGTGTAGTCAAAGAGAACTAAGAGGCTAGAGAATATTATTATACCTCGGTCGACCAGAAGGAGTAGAAAAAACTGATGAAAACTTACCAGATTGAAACAATAGATCCACGAGATGAGAAAAGCTGGTCAAAGGGCAAGTTGTGAAAAAAATTGAGTTTGTTGTTCTTGACGAAGAGCACCCGTAGAAGATCATTCAGGTCGTCTCATCATTGGAACCCGAACTCAAGAAAGATTTGATCAACTTTCTTAGGCAGTGAAAAAGCGTCTTCGCTTGGAGCCATTAAGGCATACCAAGAATTAATCCATATTTTATTTATCATGAGTTGACCATAGTCAAAAGTGATAAACCAATCAAATGAAAATGATGGGTCTTTAATCAGGAGAAGAACCTGGTAGTGTAGGAAGAAGTGCAAAAATTTCAGAAAGAAAACTTTATAGAGGTCGTCAAGTATTCAAAATATCTCTCCAGCGTGGTAATGGTTCGAAAGAAAAATAGAAAGTGGCATATGTGTGTTGATTTCACCGTCCTAAACAAAGTATGCTCGAAAGATCACTAACCACTTCCCAGGAGTAACCAGTTGGTCGATGCCACCTTGGGGCACGAGTTACTCAATTTCATGGAAAATTACTCATGTTACAATCAGATTAAGTTAAAACTAGATGATCGGGGAGAAAACATCGTTCATCACCAGCAGAGGCACTTACTACTACAATGTCATTCCTTTTGGCCTCAATAATGTTGAAGAAACATATCATAGATTAATGAGCAAGGTGTTCGAAGAGTAGATCAGAAAGAATATGGAAGTGTGTTTGGACGGCATGCTTGCGAAGAGAAAAAAGGCTAACGATCATATCAAATACTTATAATATACTTTTATCAGTTGTAAAAACACCAAATGATGATCAACTCGATAAAGTGTCTTCGAGGTAAAATAAGGGATGCTCATAGGCTTGATAGTCTACCAAAGAGGGATTGAGGCCAGCCCAAATAAGATCCAAGCGGTAATCAACATGTATTCCCTAATAACTAAGAAAGAAGTTCAAAAACTAACAGGGAACGAGGGGGAACTTAACATGTTTATTACCAAAGCCACTGGAAAATTTCTTCTATTTTTTAAGTTGGTAAGAAATTTTTTGAATGGAACGATGAGTTCGAAACTACGTTCCTAAATTTAAAACGGTACTTAGTATTTGCACCACTATTATTGAGTCCAATTTTGGGAGAAAAGCTTTACCTCTACTTAGCCATATTTGAATATGCAGTTAGTTTACCTCTGATACGATAGGAGAAAGGAGTACAAACACATATCTACTGCATCGATAAGGCATATCATGGGGTGAAAATCCGATTTCCCAGATTGGAGAAATAATCTCTTGCGCTGATTGGAGCATCTATGACAATAAAGCCACATTTTCAAGCCCACATTGTCGTCGCTTACACAAACCTTCCTCTGTGACAAGTCCTTCACAATCTTGAGAAATTAAGTAGAATGATTCCTTAGGCCATGGATCTAGGGGAATACGACATCCAATATAAACCAAGGACACCGATAAAATGCTAAGTTATGGAAGATTTCTTTACCGAATTTACTTATGAGGATGAACCAGTCGAGCATATTTCTTCATAGAAGAGTTCAGTGATTGTGGCGAAGTGGACTTCTATATAAGACTACCCAGACCCAAACTAGATCGAGCAGACTTTTTAAACACATATCCCATAAGTGCATCAAGATGAGCAGACTCCTCTGGGAGATAGACCAAACACTCAATTAACGCACCAGAATACTGATGTCTCAGAATCATCAAATCGACAGCAAGAACTTGCTCTTGGCTTAGAGAAACTGAAGAAATTATTCAAATACAAGATTTTGGTCAAGGGGGAGTTTGATCAAGAACTCTTTTTATTGAAATTATTCGTAGATGGTTTATCCTGTACCACTAGAAGTGGAGCATGTGTAATTATAATAACACCAGATGATATCGATGCGGAATATACTCTCAAGTTCTAGTTTGAGGCCACCAGTAATGAGGAAAAATAATAAGCACTCATAATGTAGGAGAAATAAAATCAAATCACATGTAAATATATTATAGTTCTCAAGAGTTGTCCCCAACGGAGTCGCCACTATGTCCATCACAGACCCTCTCTTTTATCGTGTGGTGAGCCTAACCCCAAAAGTGTATGATAAGGAGATCCGCCCTAGTAAATCCAAATAAAATGGGCTAAAAGGACATAAATGGTTGTAGTCTGTGATATGAGGTGTGTGAATGTGTAAAAATTGGAGTCTCCAGCCCATTTTACTCAAAATAGGAAAAATAGGTATCCACCTCCAAATAAATATCATAAAAAGACAACTAATGCATGAAAAACTAAATACAATTTGGGCTCAAAGTGTATTTTATGGAGTGGGAAGGTGTTAGGCACCCACTCTTCCCTTTTGGTTTCTAATGGGCTATAAAATGTTCTTTCTCCTAGATGTATGAACGCGTGTAACTGTAAAATGTGTCATGTGTGCAAAGTGAGAAATAATAAATATATGTAGGAAGGTGCAAGTATGTCTATGTGTTTGAATTGTGGAATCATCATATCCACATCATGGGAATGATCGGATTGAATCTCCTTAAAAAGACGATCTAACTAAATATTGATATAATACTAGGAGAATGTATAAAAGAGGATAAAATATGTGCAATGCCTCAAAATCAGAATCTCGCTATAGTAAAATAAGAAGGCATGTATAATACAGTTAAAAAAATAAAAAGTTCAAGAAGACTAACTAAATGGATAAAATATTCTAATAATATAAAAAAATGCTAATGGGAGAGTTGAATAGACAAAGTAAGTAAGTAAGGACTTGAATACTAAAATGAATTTGGGATGCCTATGTAGCTAAATATGGCAAAGTCCACGTAGTTCGCAATAAGACTAAAGTTAGGGTCTAAACCATAATCCCAATTTAGAAAACTAAAACCAAATTTTCTAAAATCCAAGTAAATTAAATAATTTACCTACATTAACTTTATGTTTACATCAAAATTCACAAGAAATTCTATCGTTAATACAACTGTCTTATTCTAGTTGCCCATAACTAGTAACATCCATGTTTAAAGTAATTACTCGATTACCTAAAACCTCTACAATGAGTTTCAGTCCTAATTTTTGGTTCACGAGTCTACATCATTGGTTATTATAGATCAGACCATATATCACGCATTTACTGATAAGAAATTAACCATTACCATGTCCTTTTTCATTCAAAGTAAAGAAAAACTAAACACATTACTATAAAAGTTCTTACTACTTGTATTGATAATACATGCCTTTCGTCTATTTCTCTACCACCGAGAAATATGAACCTTTCTTAACCCAAATCATTGAACTTGAGACTTAGTATTATCCTCATACCTCTTTTTCAAGAATGACATAAGTCTCTTCTCAAACAACTAATACCAACCTTTGGCTATCAGTGATCCTCATTCCCGGATTACAAACTAGTACTGGGTCATGTACAATTTAAAGAATCCTTTGTTCAACAGATGATGAAATCAATATAAGAACAAGATTCTTATTTAAATGTCATCAACCAATCATATGTGTCAACAAATTCCCATCAGTTAATTCTTTAAAATTAAAATGTTCATATAGAACTTCCCCTATGGGGGGAATGAATACATACAACATTTAATTTATAAGAATTATCATATATTTTAAAATACCATGATTCTGCGATTAAAACCATCATATCTGGGGACAACCCAAGCTAACATGAGGAATCAACCGCACCACATTTTAAAAATATTTATAAAAATTCTAGGTTAAATAAGTTTATTATCCCCTTAAGTTAGGATAATGTCTAATTACTTTTTCAGTCCTTGAAACTTATTCTAATTAAACTTTAAGACTAAAACATTGATAAAAGTTGAATTCATTTTTGAAATCTTACAATCATGAAATTGAAAACAATAACTTCCAATTAATACACGAGAATTAATTCGATTAAGTTTTGAAGTGGCATCCCTCAATCTCTATTTTTTGTAAAAAAAAAAGTTTCTTCGGACACCCTAGTTCCCTTATGACGTGATATTTCTCGATAGGAGCTTAAATCACACCACCTTCAACCACATATAGGGGTGGTAAACGAACGGATACGGATAGGATACCATGTTTTTCATATCCGTATCCGCTATTTGGATGCACTATACATATCCGTATCCGTATCCATATTCACCCGGATAGTTAAAATAACAATCCATATCCATATCCACTCAGATACTTTAGATTCAGATAATATTTGTATCCGTTTACATTGTTTAGCCATCGCAAAAAATAACTATTGAAATATTCAATCCAATGAACTCCAAATAAATATATAACAAAATTATTACCTCCTAACACCGACAATTATGACTTTCATAATAATAGTAGCATTCCATAATGATAATATGGCCTAAAGCCATCCATACTTTACAACCATATAAGCTTCAAGCCATCCAACAAAATAACAGTGGCATTCCATAACATTAGAAAGAAATATGCATCTTTTAGATTAAATCAAATTTATTGAGAGTGATAACCTCATGGACCTTTTAGTATTCAAAACATACTGATATTTTTATTTTAAGTATACATTTTTATTTTATATATAATATACCTATTTTTAACTTCAGTTCTCATCACAATCAAAACAATCTCTTTACTTTTTCTCTTACATTTATTTATAATTAAGAAAACTAATGAACAACCACATGAACAATATATAAATACAATTATATATTTTTATTTTTATACATGGCATTTTATAATATACCCAATAAAATAATAACTTTAATGTGTTTTTGTTTTGAGTGGAGTATGTGTTTGTTTTGTTTTAGGGAATAAACAATTAAGATTTTTTTAATATTATTTTATTAGTAATGCTAATACTAATATTATTAGTAATATTTTAAACATATGTTTGACGAATATGGATATCCGGTAAAACGGATATCTGGTAAAATGGATACTCCACATCGGATACGAATTATCCATGTCGGATACTAGTACTATCCGTATACGTATCTATTTTCTAGAATATTTTTATAGAGTATCCATATTCATATCCGTTTCCATTTTTTTGGGTAAATATCCATAAATTCGGATTCGAATATCCGACGGATGAGGATTTTCGAATATCCGTTTACAGCCTAACCACATATTTTTTCATCTTTCATTATGTTATTCGAACAATTCGAGAACCTTCTATCGAACTTAATGAATGGCCGATGACTTTTAGCCGTGCTTCTAATGACACTGAATCTGCAAGAGCATATTTTCTGTCATTTCTCAATAGCTTAGGTTTACATAGAATTTGGCATATCCCATTACCACTTTGACACGAGCCGTCACGAAGGCCGAATATCCAACATATTCATCTTTTAAGGATCTCCACATTATGAAGGTATAATGCCAACAAGAGTTTAAATTTATTCCTTCAATTTATTTTGAGAAGGTTGAATTTTATTTAACTAAAACAAGATTTTTGTATTAAAAAACAAGGCATTTTTTTTTCAAAGTTCGTTGACCTCATTCTAACGAGATCAGATTGTTGTTAGAATAATTTTCCCTTTTCATTCGAAGCTCGTTTGATCTCTACATCTAACGAGGGTGAACTTGCGTATTGTTTGGGGTCGTTTGAAGCTAAATCAAACCAGATGGCTTTGTTGTTCGAACGGGATTCTATTTTGTTCTAACGAGATGTTATTCTAGTTCGAACGAGCCTCATTATTATTCGAACGAGTTGCTGCCTCAAAATTTGTGTCTGCCTTATAAGTAATTGTTTTGTGTTTATTTTCTTTAAGACTTTTGCTATAACTATCTCTACATACCATTTACAAAACTTTTTAACCTATTGAGTTTATAAAACCTTTCTGATTCATAAATCAGATCCCCCAAATATATTTGTGTGAATCAGTTTGAACCCTATAGTTTTATATCATTTCATACACTACTCTTGTGGAGAGAGTTTATTAATAGCTAACCATTGTGATTCTCAAGGGGATCATTGCTGAAGACGAAAGCTGATCGGTGGATACCGAGGGTGGAAGGCCGCCTATGGGCTACTTTAAGTTAAGTGGTATTCTTTAAATATTTTCAAATACTGGAGCTATACTTATTGTAAGGACATTATTTTACATTGCCCGTTCACAATTGAGTATGTCTTATACCACTACAACATTCAAAGAATTATTCAAGTTCATTCAAGCATCAAGACAGATCCGAATATCAAGATTCTTCAACATTCAAACCTCTGCAAGATGAATTTTGGTGAGAATGTATTTAAGTCCCTTTACAGCTCACTTAAAAGTATTTGGGATGTTTAAATGTTTTTGTTGAATTTTTTGAATTCATTCTATCTAAAGATTTTATTTTCAGACACCTTTCCGTAGAAAAATAATTACTAATTAAAAAAATCAAAAAAATATGAAACTGACGGTCATGCATTCGTATTGAAATTATATACAATCATGGCCTGGAATCTCGTTTGATATATCATTCGAATGACATCAGATCTCATTCGAATGAAATGGGATCTCGTTCGAACGATGTGCGGGCTCGAAATTTTTATATAGAGCGCATTAAATCATTCCATTTTGAAGAAGGAGACCTGACGATTTTCGATATCAATAATCTGTTAACAGCAGAACACTTCATCTTATTCAATTTTAGGGTTTAAAACCTTATTTTTCAATTCACAAAACATCACAATCATTAGTGAATTGTTTTGGAACCCAAGATACAATTTTGTTGAAGTTTACTCTTGTAGGGAGGATAACCTACACCGATATTTGGACTGCGTGTTCATGTGGATTCACTGCGTGTGGATTCATTGCTGAAGAATGCGGTCATTGAGGTTCGCTGCGTGTGGATATTTTTTGAAGATAGAACTACGTGTTCTTATGGAGTAGCTGCAGTTGTTCCATTGCTGACGACACCGACCGACACCTGAGTGTATTCGTGTGCCAAAAATCTATTTCATTATAATCGTGTAAGTTGTGATTTACAATTATAGTGGAATAAAAGGTTTTGCCCCTGTGGGGGATTTTTCCTCATATTGTGACTATCCTGTTATTTGGTTTTCTTTGCATGCTTATTGCTTTATGATTTCATATCACTTAGATGCATGTGCTAGGACTAAATTGAAATTTGGGTTTCATTAAAACTGGTGTGGTTGGCACACAATTAAGATTGATTTATTTGAGAAGTCACATTTATTCCGATGTAGCACACTCTCAAATTGGTATCAAAACCTGTTGCACTAAGTTAGTGGGTTTGATCATGGTTTTCTTAAAAATGGCTTTTAGAGGTTTTGATGATTTTCGATGTCAACTTTTTGAAAAGTCTAATTGGAAAATTCACACGAATCTTTGTTTTAAATCTTCCGTTTAAAACGATTCTGAGAGGTGTTCGGGATGTGTGGGAATTGGTCACACGATAGATGAGTGTCCCACAAATTTAAGGAAGCAATTGAAAAAATCGACGTCTCATGTTTCTACCCTTAGTGAGAGTGATTCGTAAGAAGAAGTTTTTTATGATTCTAGGCGAGAACTTCCCACCCATGTGATTAGTGATGATAGTGAGGGTGATGGGAGTGAGGATGAGCGTGATTTGAAAACGTCTTTCAATGAACTTTATGCTGAACCTTTGAAAATAAAGAAAGAAAATTTGAAATTGAAAGCTTAATTGCAAGAAAATGCCTTAAAAAATGATAATGATGTTTTGGTTGAAGAACTTAGGGAACGAGAGAAAATTTTGAGAGAGATACTTGGATATGTCGAGGGTGAGAGAGATGATCTTCGAGGCATGATGGAAGCTATGAAAAAGGAGCTTCTTGAGTTTGAGGATTCTAGGCACTTACTTGAATCTAGGATATGTGAACTTGAGAAAAGTTTGAGAGATTCGGGTAAAGTTAAATTCGATTTGGATTCTAGGTCTAAAAAGCTTGATAAATTTTTTGGGACTATCCAAATTAAGGAGGATAGGGGTGGTATAGGCTTAGATGAGAGTGTCACACCCATTCTCAAAGTCAACCCCACACGTATGCGAGATCCTCCTAGGGTTGTTAGGAGAGAGGCACCTAGGGTTATTAAGAGAGATACACCGAGGGTTGTCAAGCGAGAGCCACCTAGGAACATCGTTTGAGAGGAACCTAGGAATTTGAGGAGAGTGCCACCTAGGAATTTGAGGAGAGTGCCACCGTTAGGTAACATTCACTGCCCGATTTACACTTGCACACATTGCGATAAGCAAGGTCATCTTTGGTGATTCTGTTACAAACTTTTGAATGGATCTAGGAAGTTCAAATAGAGAGTCACACCGATCCCTAAAACCCCCACACCTCGTTACATATCGGTTTGGGTTAGGAAATCGGATTTAGAGGCTTATGGTCTAATTTTTCATGACTCGCGTCTTCTTGCACGCAATTCACCTCATGTGAGATTTTTTGGTTGGTTGTACTAATATTTGTCATACACTAGTTGTGCGTCTTGATATAATTTTACTAGTGTTATGACTCACTTTAACTTATTTATTGAGTTTGCTATTTCGCTACTGTTTTGACAATGTATTGGATCTGTCAGGCCCTTCCTGGTATTGTTTTAGGGAAATTTGTGCACTGAGCAACTCTGTTTTAATATTCTGGGCAAAATTGTGAAAGTTCTATTTTCTCGTTCGAGCGAGATTTAATGTCGCGAGAAGCAATCATTTGAACGACAAGCATTCTCGTTCGAGTAACATTATTCTTCGTTTGAACGACATGTTTGGTTTTCTGCACTTTTCTGTTTACAGTACCCTGTGTTCATCTGGTTAGGTTTTTGGTACTGTTGGTTGCTTTTAGAATAGTTTATATGCAGTTATCTTAGTTTTCATCCTTAATTGCTACTACTGTATTGTTCAATTAATCACACCTACTTTGAGTGATGATTCATTTATATGATTACTATTTGCTAGCATAGGATGTTTCTCATGACAATATTATGCCTATTGCTAGTGTGTACCATGTTTGTATTTATGCTTTTTTTTATTTAAAAATTCTTTTTGAAAAATACAAAAAGAATTTAATTTTTTTTTGAAAAATTAAAAAATCCAAAAAGAGTTTTGTATTTTGTTTACACCATTTATGAATGGACACTTAGGATGACTGAGTCACAATTTCATTCCATTTATCCATGTGACAATTTGATAGTGTTTTAAGACAATATATCATGTCATCCATGTGCTTTACAATGTTTGGAGTCATTAAGATGTTATTAGATGATACTTCCTACATGTTTCACTCATTATTTCCTTTATAGCACACATGCATGGATTTGTTTAATTATTGTACTTGTCTATCACATGTTGGTCGAGTGTTTTCATCTCAATACTGTCCTTGAAACGAAACCAAGTGCAATAGTATGAGAGTAATAAAAGTAGTGCATGTAAAAACCATTGCCCGTGATAAATTTTTTTTAGGACCTAAAAAGTGAGGAATTAAAAATTATCCAGGGTCCAATAAGGTTTGAAAAGAGCCCAAAAAAATTGAATGGCAATAAAAACAATATTATGCTAATAATGGGTTAATAGGTTTTCTTTAAGTTGAGAATTTAGTACCTCATTAGATATAAAAACTAGCATTATTTTATATGAGGGAGTTTTGGTTGAAAAGTAATCAATGGGTTTGCACATCCATTGAAAAGTTCTCGAAACGGCACTAAAACTTTTTGGACGTTACTGGTGTGAAAATCACTTAGGCTTTGATTTGTTGATTTGATTTAGTCGATATAATATAAATTCAACAACTTTACACCTAAGGATGATTTTTTATGTTCATTCATAGGAGTAGACGTATGCATCGTGCACATATGCTTGATTGAGTTTTATTACCTATTAAATTTGTTCACACACATTCATTCCATATCCCCGACTTGGTTATCTCAGTAAAAATTCATGGTGTGTGATTTTTGTAACATCATTTTTGCATTTTTGTATGAAAAAATTGAAAAATAGTTTTTGGATCCTTTGAGTATATTCTCTAGATGCGTGTAGTTTGATCCATATTTTTACTGTGTATCGTGACACTCCATGTTTATCTTTGTTTATTCTTTTCCTTGTCTATTTCGTACAAATAAAAAGGTGGAGAATGAATTATTATTTTATGAGGGAGTTTGTATTAAGGGGGAGATTTGATTATATTAATTGATTTATTCTTATGTCATTTCAAGATCGATGCATCACGATGGTATTTGCTTTATCTCATGTGTGTAGGTACGGAGATTGATGATGATTATGTTGCACACCCTGATGAGAAAATCTTAAAGGTTAGAAGATTTGAAGTTAAAGATTTCTGAAGAAAAGTTTCAAGACTTGTACAGTTGATACCTTTTCACTTTTGGGTTCATGGGAGGGTATTAGATTTGTATAGGCATTTTAATTTGATAATTCAGATTGTTTTTATTTTGTACCGACACAGACATATGGGGAGATTTGT
Source organism: Sambucus nigra (assembly GCA_949130495.1). Taxonomy (NCBI): domain Eukaryota; kingdom Viridiplantae; phylum Streptophyta; class Magnoliopsida; order Dipsacales; family Adoxaceae; genus Sambucus; species Sambucus nigra. The sequence goes on along the minus strand of OX422208.1, from coordinate 541,771,073 downwards.
AAGGACTTATTTTACATTGTACGTTCACAATTGAGTATGTCGTATACCGCTACATCCGTCGAAGAATTATTCAAGTTCATTCAAGTATCGAAAAGGATCCGAATATCAAGCTTCTTCAACATTTAAACCTCTGCAAGATGAATTGTGGTGAGAACGTATTTAAATCCCTTTACAGTCCACTTAAAAGTATTTGGGATGTTTAAATGTTTTTGTTAGATTTTTTTGAATTTATTCTATCTAAAGATTTTGTTCTCGGACATCTTTTCGTAGAAAAATCATAACTAATTAAAAAATATCAGAAAAATACAAAATTGGCAGCGACATATTTGTATTGAAATTATCTACAATCATGGCCTGGAATCTCATTTGATATGTCGTTCGAATGACCTCAGATCTCGTTCGAATGACGCGCCGATTCAATTTTTTTATATAAAGCGCATTAAATCATTCCGTTTTGAAGAAGGAGACTTGACGATTTTTTATATCAGTAATATGCTAATAGAAGAACACTTCGTCTTCTTCACTTTTATGGTTTAAAACCTTATTTTTCAATTCACAAAACATCCCAATCATTAGTGAATTGTTTTGGAACCCAAGATACAATTTTGTTGAATTTTACTCTTGTAGGGAGGATAACCTACACCAATATTTGGACTGCGTGTTCATGTGGATTCACTGCGTGTGGATTCATTGCTGAAGAATGCAATCATTGAGGTTCGCTGCGTGTGGATATTTTCTGAAGATAGAACTACATGTTCTTATGGAGTAGCTGCAGTTATTCCATTGCTGACGACGCCGACCGACACCTGAGTGTATTTGTGTACCAAAAATCTATTTCATTATAATCGTGTAAGTTGTGATTTATAATTATAGTGGAATAAAAGGTTTTGCCCCCTGTGGGGGATTTTTCCTCATATTGTGGCTATCCAGTTATTTGGTTTTCTTTGCATGGTTATTGCTTTATGATTTCATACCACTTAGATGCATGTGCTAGGACTGAATTGAAATTTGGGTTTCATTAAAACTGGTTTGGTTGGCACACAATTAAAATTGATTTATTTGAGAAGCCGCATTTATTCCGCTGTAGCACACTCTCACTTATGGCTGTTATCTAGTAGTATGTAAGTCAACTATCTTGTATTATTTCTAAAGTAATGAATAAAAGTTTTGCTCATAAGGGATTTTTCCTCAAATTTGTCTTTGTTGAATGCATGTTTTACTTTATCTATTTTATCACCTAGATTCATGTCTTAGGGTTAAAACGATAAAATTTTGATTTATGTGTAGTGGACATTTAATTATATAAATATTCCATTAAGATCGCAAGCGCATTTTTACAGAATCTGATGAAGAGATGACAAGGTTTTCTTTAAAAGTTTATGTTGGGATATAAAATACAAGCCCTAAGGTCCATCTTAAAAATTATTTACCAATTATATTATGCCAAATTTTATCTTCAATATTAGGTGACTTAATCTACGAGCAGAATAGTTAAAAAAATATAGCACAACACCGAGGCGTACAAGGAAAAACCCACAACGAGATAAATGCTCGAGCTGACAGAATTGCAAATATATGATGGTATAATTTTACAACTATAAGGTAGAGACTTACACCTTCTTGATGATATATGACCGAATGAAAACTCTTTCCCATCATATCCTCCATAGAGAGTGCCAATAACTGGAAAATGGTACATAATCACGATTGGGTTTGGTCTGTAACCAATGTCATTAAGTTCTCGTGCCTTATTTAAAATAGAATGAACTCCCTCATTTTGAGTTTGAAGAGAAATATGTGTTCCTCTTCTTAGAAAAAGGTGAGAAGCCTCCTTGGAGTGTGGTACCACTTTCTAGATATGTGATGAGCTAAGGAGAAAATGTTTATTAAAATATGCCTTAACTCACAAAATATGTCTTTGAGATATATGAAATCTAAAAATAACTTAAGAACAAAATAGAATAAGATTAGTTCAAGGTTTTTAAATCGTTTAAAATAAAACAAGATCACTTAAAATGATTTTAGATTTTAAAAGTATTCAAACTTAAAGATATCTCAAAAAATATATAGAAGAGAAAAACAAGACTTAAAACTTGAATGAATACAATATTCAAACATAAGTTTTATCAAAAGATTCTCCTCTCCTTTAAAATTTGATTCTCGTGGAAAGAAAGATTTGGCCAAAATATTTTGTCCATAAAGAAATCACAAAATCACAGTTACACTCTCTCTCTTCTAATATGGTGTCCAACCCACTTACATATAGCACTAAGCTTGCAAGAGAATCTAGGAAGGTATAAGTAGGTAAGCAGACTTACTAGGTGTAAGAGATAAAAAGATATGGACATATATTTAGTTATTATGAGTATCAAGAAAGATGTACTTGTATCTAGTTCAAAAAGTTATTTTTAGCATTTTTCAAACGTCTATCGCTACAAGGTCGCTAAAGCGGCCAATTACATCACTGCGGCGAGCCTGAAGCGAACCAGGTTACACAATTATATATACTTTTTGAACGAGGCACAAAATAGCTAGTGAGACAAGGTCACTACATTGAGCTTTCGCGTCGCTGTGACGAGTTCTCATGTGATAGACCTCAACATCCTTTGTGAAATGAAAATTGTACAAAGAGAACATGCGTGAATATATTTTTTATGGGTCTGCAGGTCCATTTACCTTCCTAATAGTGGTATGGAATTGATGCACAAGGAGGTGAAGATATCCGTTGAATGATTTTCGTTACACTTTGTAAGAATGATCTTAAGGACAAGACTCAATGTATATTTGGTCAATATAATAAAAAAATCTAGTCCTATTGGGGCTCATGAGTAAAATCCATATTCTTACAATCTCCCCCTTTGTCTACTTCATGACAAAATAAACAAAAATGTTGATTACAAATTTGGCAGAGAATTTTCGAAACCTATGACATATTGAAACAAGACCAACTAGAGGCAAAGACGTCCCTTTAATATGGATCCTCCATTTTTTATAAGAATTACTAGAAAGTCTCCAGCCTATTAACATGTCATTCAATCAAATACAAGATATAGATATAAAAATATGATGGATAGTTAATAGTAAAAATGTGATGAATAATATATGGAAATGATTCATCATTCTAAGGTGTATATAAGTTCTAAACATGACGATCTTTTGTCCATATTGAGATATGTACTACATTTATTGGATATAGACTCCATGTTGATATGGTTTATCATGAAACAATTCAATATATGTTTATAATTAGAACTCCCCCTTAATAAACCCTTTCTCCCCTTTTTTTCATGGAGTTGGCAAAGGTAAAGAAACATTAAATTAAATAAGTTTCCTATGAAGGATCATACTGTGAGTTATTTCTAACAAAATTAAACAAATATAAAATATGCAATTCAAGGAATCCAATTTGTATTTTACTAATAGAGATAATAAAATAACACAATTAAGCTAGAGCAGGTAACACCAACTCGAGTTAAAGAGCACTAAAATTGGAAAGTGTGAAGCATGTGTTCAAATTAACAAGTATAAAACATGGGAAAGTAGGAAATAAGTCAAGTGAGTGAATATCAAACCTGCATAATTCATGATGTGCCAAATAAAAGAACAAAATATATAATGAGTTAAGTATCACAAAGAGATAAACATGATAAATAAGTGATAACACACAACACACACACACACACACACACATCCACACACACACACACACACATATATATATATAAGATGACATAAAAATATCAGAATTGTACCAACAACCAAGTAGAATATAATATAATAAAGTTTTCCATCCCTACTATCCATAAAAAATAGTCACAATAGTCTGAATCCTCCTTGTGTGTCTTGAGGTGTCTTTCTTACCCTCTTGACATGTTTAATGGGTGATAATTTTTCCATCTTGTGTTTTCTCATCTCATGATCAAATGTGGACGTTTTTAATAATTAGTTTACGCTGAATGAGTCACCCAAAGTAAAGAGCAGGTCGATTTCTGTTTTCTTGACTTGTGATGTTCGCGGTCAACAATCTATACATAACCTCCCCAAGGTCCATAGTATATCCTATTATGATGGAATATAAAAACACACATGAGGAGTGTGTAATTGAATAATGATGTGAGTTATAAAGAATGTTTGAAGAAGATGAAAAATGGATGATATAGTGATAATCAGTGAGATACCCGTGAGTTAGTATGGGAAAGGGTGTCGCAATGAGTTCTCCATCAGTAAGCTCGATCAGAAGCTCATCCATATTGGGAGTAGATGTATAATTATACGGATAAATCGGGTTATGTACGATAGACAATCCATAGTTTTTTCTAAGAAAATTGGGATGGATACTGATAGATGTTCTACGAATGATTGTGGTAACTCGACCCACGCCCAAGAAGGCATTTCAATAAAACTTCCTGACAAGGTTTGGAAACACTCACTCCCTATTTAAACCTTGGTTATCAATGTTCAACCACCCTTATTCCTCAAAATGCATAATACTTATTGTAAGGTAATCTCTATAAAATTTCTAATCGATTATGCATTCAGAGGGGACAACATGAATCGAGAATTTCTGAAATTTAACTCATTTATTTGGGGATTGAAATATAGGTGTATGCGGTGGAGATGGGTTTCTTTGGGCTGAAGAACTTTATCACACCCTGCTTTTGGTTATGAATGAATAAGAAGTACACATAAATCAATGAATCAAAGCTAAGGCATAATAACATAACATTATTCGTTATTAAGTAGGTTTACATAGGGTTGTACCATCGCAGGGGTGAGTTACATGTTTTTAGTACAAACTATAATATAAAAAATCAAAAAGCGCCACTCCTTGATACCATTTGGCTAAATCTCTACCCACACAGTCACATAAACAAACAAGTGACCGATTTCTATCTGTAGTAGGGAAGATATTCTATCCTCTTTCTCTGGGCTCATCTAGAGAAGGAAGGAATTAACACAAATATGTTGAGAAGGTTCTACTATATATATATATATATATATATATATATATATATGAGAGTTAGAGTGTGTATAAAATCACTGTTTAACAATGCTACAATAACAATTTAGATGATAATCCCATACTTATTAGTTTTAGGAATTCATTAAAGTATTTGGAACTAATAATCCGATAATTATGAGTCCGTTTTAGAAAATAAGGTCCATTTCCAGTTTATTAAGGATCGCGTAAAGAAAGTCAAAGACTCTTGAACTAATAATTCCATGGTTACTAGTTCACTAAGGGTATTGAAGTAGTTAAGCCATCAGTAAAACCATAATAATAGATAATCAAAAATCAACCAAAAACTTTTTGGAAAAAGTAACCTTCTATTCACACAATTAAAGTGGCACTCGTTAGTATATAACATTAATAAAGGTTCTCAATCATTTGAGACCAGTAGGCCAAGTAGAAAGTTTTGTGGGATAACACGTTAGTTTACTTCCTAGTTAATATTGATGCTTATAGTAAAAATGGCACAAAAGTGCAAGGTAACTAAATCAATATGAAACATGATACTAATTATTAGATGAGAATGATTAAAATGGATCCTTAGTTTAAGTTTAAATACTTGTGATAAATTCAAATACCAATGGTGATTAACAAAATATGTAGTATGATAGTATAATAACATGCTCACACTAAGAGTAAATATGAGCTGCCACATAGTGATATCAATAATAGTATGTCAAATACGCAAAATATACTATTGAAAAGGTAGGAAAAACGTATCTGATTGGTATTCGATCGGTTTTATATCACAATAGGATATTGGGAAGAGCTGGTGCTTGATTTTCTATATACAATGTTTGGGTATAAAAGTTTTTGGGATTTAGTCAGTCAGTTTTGTATTAAAAATTTATCTTTTAAAGTTTCGACGGTTTATTTTTAATTATCTTGGGACTTTAAAATACTAGATTTAAGATCATTTTTGAACTTTGGTGTAAGAGACTTTTTCCCTTATAATATTTTCACTACACCAAAAAGCCAAAATTGACACCCTTTAGCCTGCCAGACTTGTCACGGTCATTGACCGTGACAAAAAAACACACGTTTTTTGTCACGGTCATAAGTCCGTGACGAGGTATTGTCACAGTCAATGACCGTGACAAGTACAGTTGTCACGGTCAATGACCGTGACAATTCATATAATATTGTCACGGTCAAAGACTATGACATGTCCATGACAAGTTTAGCAGCAACCTTTCCCCTCCATTTTTCCCACTGCTTTGTTTCCCTCCACTCTCTCTCTCTCTCTCTCTCTCTCTTCCATTTATATATGTGTGTGTGTATATATCTGTGTGTGTGTGTGTGGTGGGCGGGGGCTGGGGAGGGGAGGGGAGGGGGTGTATGTGGGTGTGCGTGTGTGTATGGTGGGGGGTGGGGCTGTGCGTGTGTGTGTGTGTGTGTTAGCGTGTGTGTATATGTGTGTGTAGTGTGCGTGTATGTGCATGTTTGTGCGTATGTGCGGGAGGGGGAAATGATGTGGGGGGTGTGACAGGGGGTGGGGATGGTTGCGTGTGTTTGGGGATGGGGGGATGGTGTGGGGGTGGGACAAGGGGAAATGGGGCGGGGGTGGGGCTTGTTAATTTTTTTTATTAAAGTTTGATTGGTTTATTAGATATTTTCCCTTATATTCTCCTACCGAATATCAATCCATTTTTGATGATAACCCGAATTTGAAACAATTTTTCAATTTGTAATAAATATTCCAATTTGTACTTTATCAATCCATTTTTAATGCTTTTAATTGATTTTCACTTTATCATTTTCTCTCTTGTGTAGTGTGCGTGTGTGTGGGCAGTAGGGGTGGGGGTGGGGATGTTTCGAATTTGTAGTAATTATACATATTATGAGCTAGATGCTGTTGTTTTGGAATTCAGAATTGAGGTGTTAAACAGTAACAATTCATTTGGATTTGTAGTAATTGTACATATTTGCATGTCTTCTTCTAATTCATTTTGATTTGTACTAATAACAACATTTTTTTTTATAGCAAATGTCTCCTTCAGGTATTAAGGCGAGGATGATGATGCTGGTTATGATGATGTCGTCTGGGCTCGGTGGTAGCGGAGGTGACGAGGGCTCCTCGACCCCTAGGCTCCCAAAATATGGAAAATTTGGGATGGCCATCGAGAACAAGACGGGGCTATTAGCGAGATCCCTCGAGCTGGTAAAGACGATCATCGACCCGGGGTACACTAGTTGGAGGGAGGTGCTTAATGAGCTCAAGTTAGCTTTTTGGGTGGCACTACAGGTAATGTATTTATATTTATATTTATCTGAATATTTCAATTTCAATTTCGATGTCAATTTCATTTATATTTATATATATTTATATTTATTCGCAACTAACATTGTATTTGTTGGAGATGAACAATTCAACTTGGATCCAAAGCTACGTGATTCCGTCTTGGAGCAGTTGAGGGAGAAACACATGACGTGGAGGAAAAATATGCGAACTCGGTACTTTGGGAAGACCCGAGAGTCCGTTATTCGAATGCATGAATTCGTCCCACCGAAGGAGCCGATCTCATTGGAAAAATGGCAACATTTCATTGACAATGAGATCGGAGAAAGACAATTGGCATCTCGACAATCGGGGAGGGAAAACCGGGCAAAAAAGACGGACGTGCACTACTCCGGCAGGACCTCTTACGCCGAGGTGGATCATAGGATGATGGTAAGATTTAATTTTTCTATAACTACAGAAATATATTATTCTGCATTATTTTACTTTACGGGGACGATACTAATTTTACTCTATTTTATTTCAGGGGACAGGGAGTGGCCCTAGGGGTAGGCCACATGGGCTCGATACTTATGTGGCTATTGGGACAAAGAAGGGGAAAGATAAGGAGGTGTCGCCAAGCATCGCGGCCATGATTGTAAGTAATCCGACTGTTTACTTTTTGTTAGTAACATTATAATTTTTTTATTTACTTATTTTACTAATCATGTTCTTTTTGTCGTTTCAGGCAAAACTTACGGAAGTGCATGAGTCGCAGTTTGATGCCGACAAGGCATCTTTGTCCACAGACCCACCAAGCCAAGTGCTTGGCATTGATCGCAAGGGGAGGACAAGGGGGGTGAGCTCGCGCGTGGACAAATCTAGGATCATCAAATTGGAGATGAACGACAACGGGTTGGCTCGAACAGTGGGCTCGTATGACTCGAAGCTGTCCCGTTTGGAGGTGACGGTCCAAGATATGTTCTCATTCATGAAGCGTTCATTGGGTGGAAACTGTAAGGGTAACGGGAAGGAGAAGGTGGTGGAGGAGGAGGTGCAGAATGATGAGTATGTGGACCTCGCTGCTTCATCCCTGACACGTGCAGAATTTGATGATCCACTCCCTTATTTGGATCCCTTCAACCGACTAATGTCTACACTTGGTTGGACGAGCGTGTATATACTAGACATATTTGATGGCCAACAAATAGGGCGGGGGTTGAGGGACCCGAATACCGTCCAGGATATTTCAGTTTATAGACGTTTGCTTCAAGACATCGAGTCCAAGGTGCTCGTCACGCATGTGATACCCGGGAAGGAGAACTCCTCCTTGTGGTTGCGCAAACAATGCAGCACGATGTATATTGGTGGGTGTGTCAATTCGTATATCATGTGGCCTACTAACCTCCTCAGAGTTAACCTTACCCCAGACATTTAGTGGGATTATTTGAATTGAATTATTGTTTTAAGTTGTTATATTTAAATTATATTCGGATTATATCGTGATGCATATTTTTTTTATATGTATATTTGCATTATCTCTATTTTATTTGAATATATAATGTTTGAACAGGTACAACATTGCTATAATAGGTACAAATATACTGTTGAGCAGTGGCAGTGGCCATACTGCCCAGAATTGCCACGGTCATTGACCGTGACAATTTTTTATTAAAAGTCACGGGTTTGTCACGGTCCTTAATTGTGACGAAACTTGTCAAGGTCAAGGACCGTTACAAGTCTAACGAACTTATCACGATCAATGACCATGATAAGTTCATGACAATAAAAGTTGTCACCCCCAGAATTGTCACGGTCAATGATCTTGACAATTCGGCAAATTTGATGTAGTGTTTGAAGTATTCATAAACAGAATTTGGGGATCAATTTCATAAGTTGTAAACATTGAGAGCGGTGAATTTGTAGATTTGGAAAAATATTCTTAAGTTAAAACCTTAGTTTTCCATAACTTACGCTAGGAATATCATAAACCATTTTGAAAAAAAATCTAATGAATTTTTGGGAAAAAAAGCAGAAATTCTTGATTGGCCATGCGCCCTCATGTGCGTGGTCAAAGTTCTTGTTGAAAGTCTTCAATCTCTCAATTTTGACTTCTAGGGTTTCAGCCTTTTGACCTTGATTTTCTCCTTCATTGTTATGACATTATTTCGTAAACAACTTAGACTAATTTTTCATGAGGAAATCGAATATATAAGTTTTTTGGATTGATATTGAATATAGCTCAAGATTAAAAACTACGTGTTTTGCTAAAATTTTGACCTGATATTCATAGATTTCTAGAGTATGGCAAGGTTTCTTATGAAATTGGGTTGGTTTCTTCTATATATAAGAGTAGTTTGGTTTTGGTTTCAAAGGTTAAGATGCACTATACATGAATTTTTTTGGATTTTCAGGTTTTGAGTTCAAAAATACACTTTTGATCGATTTGAACTCTATATGGACATTCATGGCTTTTAACCATTACACTAGAGATACTTAGGTTGTAATGGAGTTATATGTAGCTTCAAATCAAAGTTTAAAGCATTCTATCAAGATTCACCATCAAAACCCAAGCTTTAATGGTGTTTCTTCCTATTTTTTTCTATCCTAAGCTATTCTACACGTAAAAGCTTGCATATTATATTTGTTCTAAGTATATGAACAATCATAACAAGTTTACTTTGAAACCTTCAAGGGATATTTTGTAATTTACTTAAACTTAAAGGGGTTTAAGTTATTTTAGCAAAAGTGTAGGTTTATATGTGTAGTTTCTTTCCTCTTAGAAGAGTTTTGAATTTTCACACATTATAAGGGTTTAAACAATAGTTGTAGGGAATTTAGTGTTGAAATATTAACGGTTCTTAGAGTCTACCTTGCTAAAAAAAATCGTCCTCGTATTTTACCTTGATATATGTCTGGGTATTGATCCTTCATTACTTGTTCTGGTTCCCATGTAGCTTCTTGATGATTATGATGCTCCCAAAGTACTTTAACTGAGGGAATTTCCTTATTTCTGAGATACTTCACTTGGCGATCAAGAATTTGGATAGGATGTACTTCAAACTCATGGTTAGGTTTGACTAAAATATTTTTCCATGTAACGGTATGGGATGGATCGAAAATATACCGACATAACTATGATACATGAAATACATTATGGATATTGGATAATTCCACAAGTAATTCTAACTGATAGGCTATGGAGCCGATTCTTTTAGAAATTGTGAAAGGTCCAATATATCTAGGGGCTAGTTTTCCTTTCTTTATAAAGTGTAGAGTTCGTTTTTAGGGTGACACTTTCAGAATCACTTGATCATTTACATGAAATTCCAAGGGTTTACAACATTGGCCGGCATAACTTTTCTGTCGATCTTGGGCTGTCTTCAATTTTTCTCGAATTTGTTGTATTACTTTAGTGGTTTCTTGTATTATTTTGGGACCAAATTTTTACTTTTATCGATTCTATCCAACATACAGGTGATCTATAGGGTCTTACATATAAAGCTTCAAATGGAACAATTTTAATACTGGCTTGGTAACTATTGTTATATGAGAATTCTATAAGAGGTAAATATACATTCTAGTTGTAAGACATATCTAACGTATAATCACATAGCATATCTTCTAAGGTTTGAATTGTACATTCTGATTGTCCATCCATTTGGGGGTTGAATGAGGTACTTAAATGAAGTTTAGTACCCATTGCAATTTGCAGTGCTTGCCAAAATTTTCCTATAAAACAAGAATCTCTATCTGATACAATGGATAAAAGAATTCCATGTAATCGAATAATTTCTCGAATATAAATCTTGCTAAGATTTTGGAACGAATCATTGGTCCTTAGACGTAGAAAATGAGAATATTTAGTAAGTCGATCTACTATTTCCCAAATTGAGTTATATCCTCGGGACATACGAGGTAGTCCACTGACAAAATCCATGGTAATATTATCCCATTTCCATTCGGGAATGGGTAAGGGTTGAAGAAGTCCATGGGGGTGTTGGTATTCTATCTTTACTTGTTGACAAGTAAGACATTTCCTTATAAAATTCTTGATATCATTTGTCATATTTGGCCACCAATATTGCTTCCTCAAAGCATGGAACATTTTTGAACTTCTGGGGTGCATCATAAATTTTGAACGATGACCTTCTTGCAATACTTCTTCTTGAAGAGATGCGTTATCAGACATATACAATCTATTTCTAAATCATAGTCTTGTTTCTTTATCGTATGTAAAATCAGGATTCTTGTTAAAAAAATTTTGTACAAAAGAATCTTGGGTTTTTTGAACCAAGATTTTCTTTATCAACTCAGGATAAGCGATAATATTAAAGATTTTTTCATAAGGGGTAAGTTAACGTTTTTTATATTAATCTATGGTAGCGATAATATCGTAAGAAATTAGGGTGTGGAGTCTTCCTACTGGATTTCAACTTAAAGCGTCGACTACTACATTACCTTTACCTGGATGGTAATTGAGTTTAAATCGATAATATTTCAAAAATTCCATCCAGCATCGTTGTCTTAAATTTATGTCCTTTTGTGCAAAGATATATTTCAAACTTTTATGATTCGAAAAGACTTGAAAATTTACATCATAAATATAACTACGTCAAATTTTTAATGCAAAAACTATGGTTGCTAATGCGAGATCATGGACATGATAGTTACGTTCATTAATCGTGAGTTGTCGTGACCCATATTCTATCACTTTCTCATTTTGCATTAAGACACATCCTAGTCCTTGTAACGAAGCATCGGTGTACACATCATAACTTACATCACTAGAAGGAATAGTGAGGATAGGAGCAGTAGTTAATTTGTCCTTCAACACTTGGAATGATTGGTTACATTCTTCATTTAATACAAATGTAACTTCCTTCCTAGTTAGTTTTAAAAGGGGAAGAGCAATGTGATGAAATTCTTCTACGAAACGATAATGATATCGAGATAATCTCGAAACCCTTTTTATTTTAGTAATATTGGTAGGATTTTTCCACTACAAAATAATTGAAATTTTAGCTGGATCGACTTGGATTCCATTTTCAGAAATCACATGTCTTAAAAATTTAATATTCTTCATTGAGAAGTCACATTTGCTATTTTTTGTATATAACCGATGGTTTCTAAGAGTAGTTAAGACCACTTTAAAATGCCGGGCATCTTCTTTCAGATTCTGAGAATATACGAGAATATCATAAATAAAAACAATAACGAACTGGTCAAGAAAAGGTCTAAAAATTCTATGCATTAGACCCATAAAGGTTGTTGGTGCGTTTGTCAAACCAAATGACATTTTGTTAAATTTAAAATGTTCGTAACGAGTTCAAAAAGTAGTTTTTGGAATGCCTTCCTCTCTAATGCGTAATTGGTGATTAATCAGATCGTATGTCTATTTTAGAAAAGCCCCTTGCTCCTAGAATTTGATCAAATAGATCTCCTATTCGGGGTAAAGGATACTTATTCTTAATAGTTACTTAGTTTAGTTTACGATAATCTATACACAATCTAAATTTTCCATTATGTTTCTTAACAAATAATATTGGAGCTCCCCATGGCGATGAACTTGGTTAAATAAAATCTTTTTCCAAAAGATCATCTAATTGGGTATGGAGTTCTCAGAGTTCTAAAGGAGCCACTTGATATGGAGGTAACGAAATAGGAAGTGTGTTGGTATAAATATTGATATTAAACTCAATTTCTTTAGATTGGTAAACTCTCGGGAAAATCGTCTTTGAATTGTTCTAACAAATTTGGAATTAAGGAAGAAATCTAAATTTGGAAATCTAAGGGCTGTAATGGAATTGATCCTTGAAACATTAAAAGAACAATTATTTTTGTTTCAAAAATGAATTTTCTTATCTTAACAATTGATATACGCGTGATTTCTGGATAAAACATCTATTTCGATAATAATATAGAAACCACATGTATCTAAAATTATCAAGTTAACAAAGAGTGTTCTTAGACCAAGATGAATCTTATAATATCTATAACTTTGCGTTGGTGTATTTATATCACCTGTTGGTAACTCAATATGCAATGGAACAATTAAAGATGTTGGTGATAATTACAATAATTTAGCTAGTTTAAGGCTAATAAAAGAATGCATGGATCGTGTATCAAATAAAATATGTGTCGAAAAATGTTGGAAAATGATTATACCTTTAGGTGTATTTCGCATAGGCCGTATAAAATAATTCCTCCCACGACTAGGAATTGGCTTAATCCCCTTTGTAGAGTTTTTCTTGGATTGGATCTCGATAGAATGAAATTTTAGATTTTGTGAGGGTTTAATTGGCTGACTGCGAATTGGAGTTGATTTTATCTTAGAACATTAGGGAGAGATATGTCCTACTTCATTACACACATGACAACGGATTTCTGAACGTTTTGTGTTATGAGGAATCTGAGAATAAGCTTGTCCTCTCAAGCTTCCATAAAGGTGAGGTCTAGAATGAGATGTAGTTCTAATGACATGGTTGTTCCTGATAGTTGGGGGTGAATATCGAATATGGTAGAAGAATTGCGTTCCACAATGGCCATACTGTCAATCAATTGAGAATAGTCACGAATTTGTAACGGAACGATTGAATTCTTAACTCTCGGATGTAATCCTCTTTCAAACTTCTTGCATCTATTTACCTCAGTATCTACATATTTGATAGCATAACAAGATAATTCGATAAATCTATCCTCATGTTGTACAACTGACAAGCTAGCTTGTTGTAATTTTAAAAAATCAACAGTTCGTTGATATCGCTCAGTCTTGAGAAAATACTTTTTGAAGAAAGTTTCCTCAAATTTCTCCTAAGTTAAATTAACAACATTTGAATTACGCGACACTGCTTGCCACCAAAGATCATCTTCACCTTCAAACATATAGGAAGCTAAAGTTACTCAAATATTAGTAGCTATACCTACTCCATTCAAAATTTTCACAATCTGATGCATCCATTTCTTAGTTTCATTAGCACCTGTCTTTCCAAGAAAAGATGGGGGTCATTGTCTTAGAAATTCTTTACGAGCATTCCTTCTACGAATTTTTTCAGAAACATCCTCTGGAGTAGAGTGAGTTATTTGTTGTTGCTGCACTAAAGCAGTAAGTTCTTGAAGATGTCGCATGATTCCTTTAGTTTGAGTTTGTTCAGATTGAGTTCCAGCAGAAGGAATTTGAGTACTAACCATACTAAAAATAGAAGAGTTTAAATAATAAGAATTCTAGACAAAATTAAGTCACAAGCCTACTATATTTCACATAAAGAGTTAAATGGTACAATAGTGTTATACATCACAACCCGTGTTAGTGAAACTAAAGTTATAGTATAACATAGTTTCTATAGTATCTTACTACATATGAATCATACTTAAATAACTTTTATCTTTGGATTATTTTAAGTAGGAACAACAACTTCATCACTGGAAGTGGACTATGGGATGACTAAGTAATCTCCCTGATTTGAGCCATATGTTGAGTCATCTGTTGTATCAATAGAATAATTAACATGTATTTCACCATTGTACGTAGCCTTAGGATACATTGGTGGGGTTAGTGTCTCATCTTCAAGTGCCAGATTTATAGCCTCTTAGAGTATTATCAGATCATTTACATAATCATCCACCTTTCGCATGATTTTCATTTCACCCAGAACACTATTGGTCAGTACAAGCCCCTTAATATCATTACTCGAGCATACCAAATCCTCCTCGATAGCATGACTAATTTTTCTTAATTTTGGTAGAGCCTCTTCTTTGAATCGGGTTGCCCAACTATTTTCTGGTTCAAGATCTATATCAAATAGGAATCTGTCCCATTTGTCCATGTAGAAAAATGGAATTACTATATACTAATAGTAATACAAGAAGTTACGAAAAGATAAAATAACTAATATCTTATTTGTTTCCCGCATAGATGCTAACCAGACAATATGTTTAGATTTAAAACATGCCAAATAAAAGAACAAAACAAATAATGAGTTAAGTATCACTAAGAGATAAACATGATAAATAATTGATAAAACAAAACCCATATATATATATATATAAGATGACATAAAAAGTCACAATTGTACCAACAACCAAGTCGAAATAATATCATCAAGTTTTCCATCCCTACTCTGCATAAAAAATAATTACAGTAGTCTGAATCCTCCATGTGTATCTTGAGGTGTATTTATTAACCTCATGACAAGTTTGGTAGGCGTTAATTTTTCCATCTTGGGTTTTCTTCTCTCTCGATCAAATGTGGATGTTTCTAATATTAGTTTACGCTGAATGAGTCACCCAAAGTAAAGAGCGGGTCGATTTTCTCTTTCTTGACTTGTGATGTTCTCGGTTAACAACCTATACATAACGTCCCCAAGGTCCATAATATATCCAATCTCGGTGGAATATACATGAGGAGTGTGGAATTGAATAATGATGTGAGTTCTAAGGAATGTTTGATGAAAGCGAAACATGGACGATGTAGTGGTAATCAGTGAGATACCCCTGAGTTAGTACGAGTTGGGGTGCCTCAATGAGTTCTCCATTGGTAAGATCGATTATAATCTCATCCATATTGGTAGTAGATGCAAAATTATATAGATAAACCGAGTTATGTACGATAGACAATCCATAGTTATTTCTCAAGAAATTGAGAGAGATAGTGATAGATGTTCTACGAATTATTATGGTAAACATACCGATGACTAAGATGACATTTCTATAAAACTTCCTCACAAGGTCTAGAAACACTTACTCCCTAATTACACCTTGGTTGCCAATATTCAACCTCCCTCATTCCTCAAAAGGCATAATTCTTATCGCAAAGTCCTCTTTATAAAAATTTTAATTGATTGTGCATTTAGAGGGGGACAACACGAATGCAAAAGTTCTCAAATTTAACTCGTTCATTTGGGGATTGAAATATAGGTGGATGCAATGGATATGGGTTTCTTTGGGCTAAAAAACTTTGTCACACCCTTATTTTTGGTATGAATGAACAAGAACTACACATAAAGAAATGAATCAAAGATAAGGAGAACTAACATAACTTTATTCATTCTGAAGTAGGTCTACATAGGGTTGTACCACTGCAGGGGTGAGTCACATGTTTTTAGTACAAACTATAATATAGAATATTGAAAAATGCCACTCCTTTCTCCTTGTACCCATCTGGCTTATTCTCTGCCCACATAGTCGTATATGCAAATAGGTGATCAGTTTCTCTCTCTAGTAAGGAAGAGATATTATCCTCTTTTTTCGGGTGCATCTGGAGAAGGAAGGAATTAGCAACAAATATGCTAAGTAGATTCTACCAGATCTATAACAAGTATATAGATATAGATAATAGTTGGGATGCTTATAGAATCAGTGTTTATCAACACTACTGATAAAAATTAAGCTGATAATCCCATACTTATTTGTTTTAGGAAATCATTATAAGATTTGGAACCACTAATCCCATACTTATTAGTCCATTTAAGAAAATGAGACCCATTTCCAATTTGTTAAGGATCATGTAAAGAAAGTCAAAGAGTCTTGAACTAATAAGCCCATGATTAATAGTTCACTAAGGCTATATAACTAGTTTAGCCATCAGTAAAACCATAATAATAGGTAATCAATAATTAACCCAAAACTTTTGGGGAAAAGTAACCTATTATGCACACAATTAAAGTGGCACTCATATGTATGTATCAATAATCAGGGTTATCAATCATCTGAAACTAGTAGGCCAGGTAGAAATTTTCATGCAATAACACGTCAATCTATTTCCTAGTTAATACTGATGCTTATAGTAAAAATGGCACAACAGTGCAAGGGTAACATGAATCAATAAAAAAAATCATACCAGTTTTTAGATGAGAAGGGTTAAAATTTATTAGTAGTTTAAGTTTAAATACTGGTGATAAATTCAAATGCCGATAGTGATTAACAAACTATGTAGTATGGCAGTATAATAACATGCACATACTAAGAGCAAATGGGAGCTATCACATAGTGATATCAATATCAATATGCCAAATACGCAAAATATACTATTTGATACGTAGGAAAAACCTACTCTCTTTGTATTATGTCGGCTTTATATCACAATAGGATATTGGGAAGAGCTAGTGCTTGATTTTTTGTATAAAATATTTGGGTATGTAAGTATTTGGGATTTAGTCAGTCAGTTTTGTACTAAACTTTAACTTTTAAAGTTTTGAGGGTTTATTTGTAATTATCATGGGACTTTAAAATACTGGATTTAGGATCATTTTTGAACTTTGGTGTAAGATATTTTTTGCCTTAAATATTTTGAAGTATTCATAAACAGAATTTGGGGATCAAATTTATAAGTTGGAAAAGTTTATTTGGAAAAATATTCTTAAGTTAAAACCTTAGTTTTTCATAACTTAAGCTAGGAATAGCCAAACATGGCCTTACCTTATACTATTTTGACCACAAAAATTTAATAAAAAATTTGGGAAAAAAATAAAAATTCCATATTGGCTCCCTTAAGCGCGTGGTCAAAGTTCCTGTTGAAAATCTTCATCTTCAACCTCTTGATTTTGAGCTCTAGGTTTTTAGTTTTTTTACCTTGATTTTCTCCTTCATTGTTATACCATTTGAGATGATTTCTTAACCAACTTAACGTAGTTTTTCGTGAGGAATCCGAATATATAAGGTTTGTGGATTGATATTCAGTTTAGCTTAAGATTCAAAACTGTGTGTTTTGCTAAAATGTTGACCCGATATTCATGGATTTCAAGAGTATGGCAAGGTTTCTTATGAACTTAGGTTGGTTTATACTATACATAAGAGTAGGTTTGTTTTGGTTTCAAAGGTTAAGATGTATTATACATGATGAATTTTGGATTTTGAGGTTTTGAGTTCAAAATACACTTTTGATCGATTTGAGCTCTATATGAATATTCATGGCTTTTAAACCTTAACTCGAAATCCTTAGGTTATAATGAAGTTATATGTATCTTCAAATAAATTTTAAGGAATTTTATTAAGATTGATCATTAGCGCTCAAGCTTTAATGGTGTTTCTTCCTGTTTTTTTGTATCCTAAGCTATTCTACACGTAAAAACTTTCACATTATGATTACTCCAACTATATTAAATGCCCATAAAACTATTGGAATTGAAATAATAGTAAATTAAGCATAAAATCACAAGGTACCTGATTTGAGAGAATTTTTGAGTTTTTGAACTTTGTTGTAAATAGTGTTTTTACTATTAAATTCGTGGGGTAATTATAGTACATCTTCAGGAGATTTATTAGTGCCTTTGGATGGTGGACTTGAGCTAGTTTATATAGAGTTTTCATTATGGGTAAGTGTAGTGCACATCGTTACATGGTGTGTTCATGTGTAATTTAACCTCTAGTGCTGATGTGGAGCACTATGTGGACAGGAATTTAACTACAATTAGAGAAATTTCCAGGTTTGGTCCTTGGTTGGTTAAGTAATTACTTTTATGAGCTTAAAAGTATACTATTTGTAAAGTATAGGGGTATTTTGAAAACTTCTAAAAGTTTCCAGGGTTGACATTATTATCTTATGTTAATTAGGGTCTAAAGGATTAATTTGATGTAAATTTGGGGCTTAGGAGTTAAATATACATCAAATTATCTTACTTTGAAACTTTCAGGGGAAATTTCATAATTTACTAAAATTTCAAGGGGCCTAAGTTATTTAGCAATAGTGTAGGTTTTTAACTATAGTTTCTTTCTTCTTTACAAGACTTTTGATTTTGCACATTATAAGGGTTTAAATAATAGTGTTATGAAAAATTCCCAGTTCTGACAAACTTATACCGGTGAGAGATCTTCGAAACATCTAAAATAGAAAAAAATATTCCAAGTAAACCCAAGGGGGAGTATTCTACATTCAATACCAAAAAAATTAAATAATATGCATGCAAATATTTAGTCTTTTTAATGAATCCAACTTATATGTGCATACTATATATAGTGGCTCTTTGAGAGTCAAGTGATAACTCTAATGAGACAAAAACCAAAACATTCTTAACCCCATAAAGAATACGAAGAAAGTGAAAAAAAAATCCAGATCTAGAAAGAGAATAGAATAATCTTACCAAAAAGTTTTCTGGAAGATGAATAGTCCACAATGCTTCGAAAAAATCTAAAAATAGGTAAGGGTCAGTTTGTATTTCGAAGAGACAGAAAGAGCTTTTGAGAAAGTGATGAGAAAAGAAGAGTCGATTGTGTTTTGAAATTCACCGTCGCATCAGAGAGATGTGTCACAGACCTCGAACTTCACAAGAGTGACATTTTTTGTCGTTATGGAAAAAACCCTTCACTGACACATTTTTGGCCATAAAATCTCTCAAATGAGTGTTTTAGCACAGAAGTACAACTCACAAAAGATAACAAGTAATCAGTCTCATATGATTCACTTATAAATTGACTTAGATAAATATGATTTGAAACATTTTCTTTATAACTTCTCATAGTTAAGATGTAAATTATTATTTCAAGTACTCTAATAGGAGAATGAACTAGCCAGTTATATAATCTTAGCATGTTTTTAATTTAATTTATAAGAGCACATAGGAGATATCATGTGTGTGTGAAGAAGTTTACCAACACGAGCATTTGTCCGAAAAAATCAAAATAAATATCATAAGAAAAGTTTGAATTGGTAATTTCTTCTTTAAATGATTTTTATTTGAAAAGTTTAATTATCCTTGAAAAATAGAATCTTTAACTTACATTTTTCTCTTCTTCAGATAAGAAATTCACGTTTAAAACATTTATTTCACATCCATGACATAATTCAATTTTTTGATGGATGTAAATCTTTGAAACTTCTCATTTAAAATAAATTTTTGCATGCGGTGGCTTTCAAGCATTAATTACCATGATGGCATATTATTTCAAAAATTTCAAAGGTTGTATAGCCCAATCAAATTTATAGCCTTTACCACATAATCTCTAATTATTTTGAAATATATATCATTTTCATCTCCAATAACAAAGATACAAACCTCACAAGTGTTAGGGAAAAAATAGTACCCTTTTTAAATTCATAGTTGTCTAATTAAAAGTGTAAATGATCTTTCATAATCCATAGTTGTCTAATATTAGGTTGATTAGGACTTGGATGGATCTCGAGCTTATTTGTAATTCTTTTCCCCTTTTCTTATGAACATTCCGAAGATATTCATGCTTCTTTTTAATGGTGTTATTTATACGAAAGCTATAATTCTTCCTAGCATTATGAAAGTGCAAGGCCAATTTAAGGAAATGACATAATTATGTCAAATGTACTTTCCTATTACAATGATTATACTTAAAATAATAAAATGAGGCAAATGAGGAAATTTCATGGGAGAAAATTTATCAAAACGTTACGCCTTATTTCGACATTAAAAAATCCTTATGATGACCCTTTTGTGACAATTGGAAGACATAGTCCATTTTGGCCTCGTATGATTATGTGTGTGATTTTCATTTTTGAACATGGAGATTACAAACATTTATTCTTTCCAAAATGATTGACAATTTTTTTCCTTTACCTTGAAATATTAGGGACTCTTTTCCAATGATTGATATCTCGTTTTGAGAAGAAATTTTTTAGAATAACGATTTCCCTTTCGAAAGTTGAAACATCAAAATCGTTAAAACCTAAATGTAATACCTTATATATATAGAATATTATGTGTTCTTGAGTAACATGTAATGTCACAACATACTTATATGCATTGGAAATTAAGAACGGTAAAACATTAATAAATATTTTGAATGTGATGACATATTATGGGAGACTATGGAATGGTCCGTAGTTTGGTATTGCGGGTTTCCTTATTTGGATTATCCCATCGGTGTCTGGTCCCAATGACTATGAAATAGTTGTAATACCCCGTATTATTATGGCTTTTAAATTAGGGATTTATTAAATTTAAATTGAGATATTAATTTAATATTAATCCAAAAATTTATTTTGAATATTTACTAGAGTGACGAGAGTTTGTAATTATTAAAAATTTGTTGAATATTACTTAATGAGTGGAGTAATATGTATAATTGAATTTATTAAAATTATCACGAGTAAATAATATGACAATTATGGAAATTAAGTCAGGACGCGCCTATGTCGTGTCGGGACTAAATTATTATTATAAAAAGTGAATACATTATAAGTTGCCCATATGGTCATTTCGAGTGCGTCAATGTGTCCGCAAGGGTCAAGATTGTCAGAAAACTGTACCCGGGGGGTTAATTTGGGTCTCGGGGCATTTTTAGGCCTAACTGGCATCCCGAGAGGGTATTATAGTCATTATGTATGTTTGGGTAATTAAACCCACGAATTTTCCTAAGTTATATCAGCTATTAGAGTTAAAATTTAGGGTTATCAATCACAAAAACATATAACAACCATTAAAGAAGAAATGTAGAGAGCTCTTCAAGACTTGATCACAAACCGTAACACTTTTTTCAAGAATAACACCATCGGGGCATAGATCGTAAGATGAGGAACGCAACCATATCTTCATCACCAACATATCAGAACTTTGATTCCCAAAAATGTATCTATCTTGCAAGTTTCAAGTTAGTGTTCCATCCATGTTAGATTAGGATTAAGAATACATGTTTTTATAGAAGAATCATATAATTTAGAAGATTTAAATTGCATATTTTGGGAGTAAATCATGAAATCTGGACATCTTGTCATATGTAGAGGATTACCCACAAATTTTTATTAGTTTAATAGGAAGAAATCTGGAGGAATAATGAGAATTTTGGAAATTAATACAAAACTAGAGTTCTTGATAATTTTGCTGAATTGGCCGCTTTAATCCTATACTTTTGATGAAATTCGTACATGCTTTCCATAGAAAATCATGTAGGTAGGTTAATATAACTACTGGTTTAATTTGTTGGGAGTTTAGAACTCAATTATGGAGTTTTGGTTGAGTTTGATGAAGGAAACCCATAGTTAAAAATGGTAGAATTCGGAAATACTTGTTCGGTCGACTCAAGAATGTCGATCGACCCCCTTTCATCGATCGATCGACCCCTCCTAGAAATTGATTAATTTCCCCCTTTTTAATTAATTCGGATAAAATTCGTAGGAACCCTTGATTATCATTTAAAGAAAATAATGTGTCATGAAGAGGACCAGTAAGGTCTAAGTAGATTTCGTTGAATATAATTTGATATGGATGTAACCGTGGGCTAACGGGGGTTTGACACGTATTGGTAATCGTGCGTACGTTAACTAAGGAATTGTGAGATTCATGAATGACTTAGACCAGTATGTTAGAGAGGGTTTACCTACTGAATTTACCTTTAGTAAGAGAGAATACTTTGAGGAACGAGAAGTAATTATGTAATGTTTAATTGAGAAAAAAAAGATGAGTTCTTTATGTGTAAGTTGTTGGGAAAAATTGTATTACGTATGGTTAATAATTTTGTTGTAGGTTATGGGTGAACCTAATTGGAAAATGAGAATATTTATATATATGACCGAGTGATTGTGTAAATATATTGAATGTAAACATTTTTGTATAATCATACCTGCGCTACTTGCTATCATTGAGGTTTTCGCACCGGGACAGCCTTATCTCGATGGGACCTTTATGGGGGATATTGAGTTGCACCCTAGAACATAGGATTCCTTAGTACAGGCTATCGGAGAATGGTAGTCAGACAATCCTAAGAGACATGAGGGGTATGTGCTGACCTCTTAGTGACTTGGAACTATGCTTCGCCTCCATTCTGTGTATTATGTTAATATAGTTCAAGAGTAATTCTGAACTAGTATTTCCCTTGTACGAGGTATACGGGGACTTGAGAACAGAGTATACCAGAACCATAGATGTTATGTGGGGTGCCTATTACTATATATATTATATGAGTTATTAATATATATACCTATACCTGAGATACTTCTACTGTGCGTATAAGTAGATAAGTAATTTGAATAAATGCTCCTAATTGTAGTAAGTGCTCGGGAACTTTAAACAGTATTGAGAAATACATAAGTAACCTAAGTAGTTATCAAGAGACTCATCTCTAAACTAACAGCATAGTCTTGTGACTTCTCGAAATATAATTTATGGGAGACGAGTTAGAGAGACTTATGAGGCATTTATTAGTACGGTAAGCGTGAACACTAGATGATAGGTGAGAATTCTCAAGAGAGTGTCGCATACTAACATGGTTGTTATATTAGCCGATAAGCATTTTAAATAGTAGCTAAACTATGTTTAAAACTGTTTTACCCTCGGGCTCTGACTCGTTTCCTAATATTTTTCCCTTCTCTTATATATATATATATATATATTACAGGTGGTATCAGAGCATCAGGGTCTAGTGTCCTTTAGGATCTGTACGACGTATTTCTCTTTCAGCTTAGTATCTTTGATATAGAGCGCTATTTTTATGACTATTGTATTCTTATATTTACACTTATGTCTTCAACTATTTGAGATTTAATAATAATTGTAGACTAATAAACTTCCTTCACATTTCAGATTCCTCCGAGACGAGCACCCTGGGATAAGAATGCCCAGCCCGAGCAGCCAGTAGCTCCGGCTCAGGGAATGATGAATGCAACTGAAGTAGCAGCCATTGTTGCTCAGGCGGTGAATGACGCACTAGTAGTGGTGTAGAAGGATCCACCCCAGGTTCAGGCAGTAGTGCCAGTGCTAGCACAACTTCCCACAGTATGGGAGCGGGTCATGGATGCTTTTCAAAAGGCGCATCCCTTGGAGTTCTCGTGTAGTTCAGACATCGTGATCTCTAGCCAATGGAAGAAGGATATCAAGATGCATCTGCGCATGTATGAGTGCACTGAAGTGCAGAGACAGGTACTGGCTTCCTTCAAGCTAGTGGGGGCCGCTTTGCAGTACTGGCTTCCTTCGAGGAGAGGGACAACATATCGATTTAGTCATTTTGGGTGCGATTTGCCCACAAATATTTCCCATCCGCCGTGCAGACTGAGATGAGGAAGAGGTTACTGAATCTTAAGCAGGAGGTATGACCGTTGCTAAGTATGAGGAGGAGTTCACGAGACTTATCACTATAGTTCGGGATGAGGCACCCACTGAGGAGAAGAAAATATTGTTATTTTTTATGGATTGGCCTAGAGGATTCGTCAGCACCTCATAGGTAATCTATCATTGGGTACTTACACTGATGTGCTTAATGTTTCTCTGTTGCACTACTAAGATCACCGCTTCCACCAGCAAGGAAGCAAATGAGCAGGGGAGTCCAGCAGCAGGGCCGAACAGGGGGCAGTAGTACTGGTGGGATACCAGTAGCCCAAGTGCAGACCCGTCATAGTGAAAAGAGTTCCCATCAGGGGGATCCTTCCAAGCAATTCTGATCCGGTGATTACAGATAGGTATTTGGGGATGTAGACAGGGCCAACTGGGCTAGTCCAGTCAGCATGGCCAAAAGGGCCAATACCATCAACAATAGAGTTAGTAGCAGGACCATAAGGGCCAATAGTGTTTTTAGCAGGGCTAGTGGTGGCGTGGTAATGGGCAACCGGGCTGTGGTCAGCAGGGACAGAGGAGAGTAAACTTCAGGGGAAGGTGTTTTGGATGTGGTAAGGATGGACATAGGCATTAGGATTGCCTTGAGGGGGATAAGGCCCCACAGCAGCAGGGTGCCCGTAATGTGCCATAGATGACACTCTTTCCACCCGCCCTCCCAGCGCCAGCTCAGATGCCAGTCCTACCAGCCATCCTATTAGCCTCCATTCAGTAGGGGAAATTACAATACGGACGTCTCTATAACGTCCATCAAGCCACTGCACCTCAGGCACCACCCTAGATTGAGGGTACATTTACTATCCACGGCACTATGGCTTGAGTTTTATTTGATACTGGGGCATGTAACTATTTTATAGCTACTCACTTTGCACAGTCCTTAAGGTTATTAGACACGATAGAGATTACAGTGACATGTGTAGACTCACCACTAGGGAATGGGTCTTTGATTTTATTTATATACCGGGGTGTAGGTATAGATATTGGTAGCTTTATTTTACCTACGGACATGCTAATAGTAGATATGCATGAGCACGATGCCATTATTGGCATGGATTGGCTCCCTGCGTACTTAGCCATGATAGATTTTTTCGGTAGGAGTATTATCTTTGCCATTCTGGGTCAGGTGATATTTTTAGTGGCGATGCCTCGCCCAGAGGGAGGATCTTCCACCCATTTGCATTACATAGAGGAGGAGACCTCTAAGGAGATTGTGATTCCCTTGAATTTGATTACAGTTGTTCGTGAGTTTTTGGATGTATTTCAGAAGATACCATGCCTACCTTCTAGTCGAGAGATAGACTTTGTCATAGAATTAATGTCGATCACTCGGCCGATATCACATGCTCCATACCGTATGGCTCCAATGGATATGAGGGAGTTACGAGATCAGATATAACAGTTATTAGGCCCGGGCTTCATTCGTAGGAGGAACTCGCCTTGGGGCGCTCTGGTGTTGTTTATGAAGAAGAGAGATGGTTCACTGAGGTTGTACGTGGACTACAAAGAGTTGAAGAAGGTAATGATACATAATAAGTACACGTTGCCCTAAATTGATGTCTTGTTCGACCAGTTGAGAGGAGCAGCCTTCTTTTCGAAGATAGATTTGAGATCGGGATAGCATCAACTACGGATTAGGGAGAAGGATGTATCAAATATTGATTTCTTGACAAGATATGGGTCCTATGAGTTCAGAGTCTTGCCGTTTAGGCTGATAAATTCTCCCATCGTATTCATGGACTTGATGAACCGAGTATTTAAAGAGTTCTTGGATCAGTTTGTCATCGTCTTCATAGATGACATCCTGATTTATTCACGAACTGAGGAGGAGCATGCCGAGCACTTGAGATAGGTTATTAAGACTCTACGAGAGCATCTACTGTATGCTAAGTATGAGAAGTGCGGATTCTGGTTATAGGAGGAGCAATTTTTGGGCCACGCTGTGTCAAAATTGGGGATATCGGTTGACCCGAGCAAAATGTCGACGGTGAGGGAGTGGGGACAACCCATGACACTGATAGAAGTGAGTAGTTTCTTAGGGTTAGCCGGGTAGTATAGGTGGTTGATTCGAGGCTTTTTGAAGATAGGTGGTCCATTGATGAATCTGACTCACAAGGGAGTACTGCATGTATGGGATGATGCTTGTCAATTGGCTTTGGACGAGCTAAAAGATAAGTTGAATTCGATTCCAGTTCTTGCTTTACCCAGGCGGGGAGTGGAGTACCTGGTGTATACTGACGTCTCTCTACAGGGACTCGGGGGAGTACTTCAGTAGGAGGAGCAGGCTATAGCTTTTATCGCCTGCAAGATTAAGCCTCACAAAAGGAATTACCCCACCCATGACCTATAGTTAGCAGCGGTCATGTTTGCATTGCGAATATGGAGACATTATATATTGGGGGAGAAGTTTCGCTTATTCATAGACCATAAGTCGCTGCAATACTTTTTCACCCAGCGAGAGTTGAACATGCATCAGCGCAGGTGGCTGAAGTTTGTGAAAGACTACCAGTTCGAGATACAGTACCATCTGGGGAAGGATAACATGGTTACTGATGCGTTAAGTCGTAGACTGATAGGTGATGTAGTAGAAGTATGGAGATCAAAACAGAAAGAGTTGGGACACCAGGACGCAGTAGCCCGTGTTGGAGTTGCAAGTCATTACAGTAGATGCTTCCTCTTTTGGTTCCTCAGATTTTCTGTTTAGTTCTTTTGGTTAGGGCATGTGTCGCCCACTTCCAGACTCTTATTTAGACTTGATAGGGATTGCATATACTTCTATCATTTCAGTATTTTATTTTCATTTGGGATTGTTTTATCTATCACATTGTTAGTGGTTGTGGTTATTTATTTGGATTTGTGTAATCTAGTTGGCATGTTTCGTTGGATGATTGGTATCTTTATCATTTGTATTATTCATAAAATTATTTACGTAAATTTTTTTTTCAATGGATTTTAATAAATAAAATCATTTAAGTTGTTTTGACCTTTACCTTAATTATTTCGGGTGATTAAAACGGAAATTATTTTCGACAGTGTGATACTAAGAATGAACCACACCGTTCACCTTGATTTTTAATTTAATAAAGGACTGATCACCCGGTATTTAATTAGGCCGGGTGTTATAGGCACAAGCAGAAGATACTTTTTGTCAGGATTAGATTGTATAACTTATAGCTAAGGGTGATGAATCCTATTCAGTGAGTTCTGATGGGAGTTTGAGGTTTAATGGGAGATTGATGGTCCCGGAGGAAGATGATTTATGTCATGTAGTGATGACATAGTTAGACGAGACTAGATTTGCGGTACATCCCGGAGGAGATAAGATGTACCAGGATATGAGGCAGTAGTACTGGTGGAGTAGGATGAAGAAGGACATTGCGGAGTTCGAGTCCAAATATTCTACCTGTCAGATGGTAAAGGTGGACCACCAGAGACCGCCAGGGTTACTTCAGCCATTGGAGATACCTACGTGGAAATGGGAAGGCATTTCCATGGATTTCATTACTGGGATGCCTATATCATAGTGGGGTCACGATTCCATATGGGTTATAGTGGATCGGTTGACCAAGGTAGCTCATTTTCTTCCAGTGCGGACGGGCTACACCACGGGCCATTATGCACAGTTATTTATTGCCGAGATAGTTAGGCTACATGGGGTTCCCCCGGATATTGTGTCTGATAGAGACAAGATTTTTGTGTCGCGCTTATGGGAGAGCTTTCAGGAGGCCATGGGTACATAGTTGAGATTGAGTTCATCCTATCACCCATATACGGATGGAAAGACATAACGTACCAATCAGATGCTGGAGGATATGCTACGCATATGTGTCCTCGGTTTTGGAGGAGGTTGGGAGCCGTATCTCTCACTGGTGGAGTTCGCTTATAATAACTCCTATCAGTTCATGATCGACATGGACCCATTTGAGGCTTTATATGGTAGACCTTCTCATTTTCCCGCTTGTTGGGTAGAGGTGGGGGACAACAAGTTTCTCGGACCAAAGGTGATTCAGGAGATGTCATCTAGGATTGAACTAATTAGGAGTCGCATTCAGGTAGCCCAGGATCGACAGAATAGCTACGCCGAAGCAAAATAATCCTTCAGAGAGTTTAGTGTGGGGAAACAAGTATTACTACGTGTGTCCCTTATGAAAGGAGTAGTGAGATTCGGGAAGAAGGGGAAGTTGGCTCCGAGGTACGTATGCCCATTTCCCATTATCGAGAGGATAGGGCTGATGGCATAAAGATTAGGGATGCTAGATCACTTGCACCATATTGACGACGTATTTCACATCTCGTCGTTGATATGATATCTTCGGGATGATATGGCCCACACTCACATCGCGATAGAGGAGATTGAATTACAACTCGACAGTTCTTATGAGGAGATACCAGTGTCTATCCTAGACCATAGCGAGAGGAAATTGAGTTCAAAGGTATTTCCACTTGTATCGGTCCAGTGGGAGCATCATAACGTGGAGGATTCCACTTGGGAGCACGAGGTAGATATGCACAAAAAATATCCAGATCTATTTTTACCAGGTATAACTTATTTTCCAAATTTTGGGACGAAATTACTTTATTAGGGGGGAAGTATGTAATACCCCATATTATTATGGCTTTTAAATTGGGGATTTATTAAATTTAAATTGAGATATTAATTTAATATTAATCTGGAAATTTATTTTAAATATTTACTAGTGTGACGGGAGCTATTAATTATTGGGAAATTGCTGAATATTACTTTATAAGTAAAGTAATATGTATAATTGAATTTATTAAAATTTTCATGAGTAAATAATATGACAATTATGGAAATTAAGTCGGGATGCGCGCGTGTCGTGTCGGAACTAAATTATTATTATAAAAAGTGAATAAATTATAAGACGCCCGTATAGTCATTTCTAGTGCACCAATGTGTCCAAAAGGGTCAAGATAGTAAGTAATGTGTACCCGAGAGGTTAATTTGGGTCTCGGGGCATTTTTAGGCCTAACTGGCATCCGGGGAGGGTATTATAGTCATTCTCTATTTTTGGGTAATTAAGCCCACGAATTTCCCTAAGTTATATCATCTATTAGAGTTAATCTTTTAGGGTTATCAATCACGTAAACATAGAACGACCATTAGAGAAGAAAGGTAGAGAACTCTTCAAGACTTGATCACAAACCGTAACATTTTTTTCAAGAATAACACCATCGGGGCATATATCGTAAGACGAGGAACGTAACCATATCTTCATCACCAACATCTCAGACCTTCGATTCCCAGGAAAGTATCTATCTTGCAAATTTCTAGTTGGTATTTCATCCATGTAAGACGAGGAACGTAACCATATCTTCATCACCAACATCTCAGACCTTCGATTCCTAGGAAAGTATCTATCTTGCAAATTTCTAGTTGGTATTTCATCCATGTTAGTGTAGGATTAAGAATACATGTTTTTATAGAAGAATCATATAATTTAGAAGATTTAAATTGCATGTTTTGGGAGTAAATCATGAAATCTGGACATCTTGTCATATGTAGAGGATTACCCACAAATTTTTATTGGTTTAATAGGAAGAAATCTGGAGGAAGAATGAGAATTTTGGAAATTAGTACAAAACTAGGGTTCTTGATAATTTTGCTGATTTTCCCCCTTTAATCCTATACTTTTGATGAAATTCGTACATGCTTTATGTAGGACATCATGTAAGTAGGTTAATATAACTATTGGTTTAATTGGTTGTGAGTTTAGGACTCAATTATGGAGTTTTGGTTGAATTTGATGAAGGAAACCCGTAGTTAACAATGGCAGAATTCGGAATACTTGTTCGATCGACTCAAGAATGTCGATCGATCGACTGATCGATCGACCCCCTTTCATCGATCAATTGACCCCTCCTAGAAATTGATTAATTTCCCCTTTTTAATTAATTCGGATAAAATGCATAGGAACCCTTGATTATCTTTTAAAGAGAATAATGGGTCATAAAGAGGACCAGTAAGGTCTAAGTAGATTCCATTGAATATAATTTGATATGGATGAAACCGTGGGCTAACGGGGATTTGACACGTATTAGGAATCGTGCATATGTTAAGTAAGGAATTGAGAGATTCATGAATCACTTAGAGGAGTATGTTAGAGAGGGTGTACCTACTGAATTTACCTTTAGTAAGAGAGAATACTTCGAGGGACGAGAAGTAATTATGTAATGATTAATTGAGAATAAAAAGTGATGAGTTCTTTATGTGTAAGTTATTGAGAAAAATTGTATTACGTGCGGTTAATAATTTTATTGTAGGTCGTGGGCGAACCTAATTGGAAAATGTGAATATTTATATATATGACTGAGTGATTGTTTAAATATATTGAATGTATACATTTGTGTATAATCATACTCGAGCTACTTTATATCACGAAGGGTTTCGCATCGGGAAGTCTTATCTACATGAGACCTTTATGGGGGATATTGACTTGTACCCTAGAACATAGGATACCTTGGTACATGTTATCTGATAATGATAGTCAGACGGTCCTAAGAGACGTGAGGGGTATGTGCTGACCTCTTACTGACTTGGAACTATGCTTCGCCTCCATTCGGTGTGTATTATGTTAATACAGTTCGAGAGTGATTTTGAACTAGTATTTCCCTTGTACAAGGTATACGGGAACTTGATAGCAGGGTATGCTAACACCATAGATGTTATGTGGGGTGCCTATTAGTATATTATATTGTGCGAGTGATTGGTATATATACTTATACCTGATATACTTCTATTGTGCGTATAAGTAGATACGTAATTTGAATAAATGCTCCTAATTGTAGTAAGTGCTCGGGAACTTTAAACAGTATTGAGAAATACATAAGTAGTGTAAGTAGTTATCAAGATACCAGTCTCTAAACTAACATCATAGTTTTGTGACTTCTCGAAATATAATATATGGGAGACGAGTTAGAGAGTCTTATGAGTCATTTAGTAGTACGGTATGCATGCACACTAGATGTGAGGTGAGAATTCTCAAGAGAGTGTCGCATACTAACATCGTTGTTATATTAGCCGATAAGCATTTTAAATACTTGCTAAACTATTTTACACTTGGGTTTTGACCTGTTTCCTGTCATTTTTCCCTTCTCTTGTATATATATATATATATATATATATATATATATTACAGGTGCTAATCCACAGGGGCGTCAGGTGTAGATTCATTTGACTGGACGTGTTGTAGCTTGTGTGGCAGTTGCACGTCATTATAGTAGACAGTTCCTCCTTTGATTCCTCAGATTTTCTGTTTAGTTCATTTAGTTAGGGCAAGTGTTGTCCACTACTAGAATCTTGTTTAGACTTCATAGGTATTGCATATACTTCTATCATTTCAGTATTTTGTTTTCATTTGGGATTGTTTTATCTATCACATTGGCAGTGGTTGTGCTTATTTATTTGGATTTGAGTAATCTAGTTGGTTGTTTCATTGGATGATTGACATCTTTATCATTTGTATTATTCATAAAACTGTTTATGTAAAAAAAAATGTTTTTACAATGGAATTTAATAAATAAAACCATTTAAGTTGTTTTGACACTTAGCTTAATTATTTAGGGTGATTAAAATGAAAATTATTTTCGACAGTGATGCTAAGAATGAACCACATCGTTCACCTTGAATTATAATTTAATAAAGGAGTGATCACTCGGTATTTAATTAGTCGGGGAGTTACAATAGTCAACTATAATGTCGTGTTACAACAAACCAATTAATTATGATTTATGTAAAATTTGACTAAATTGGCTAATATTTTGTATGTATGGTATTTATTAATATTTTTCATGAGGATGATGGATTATGAGGCCTGGTCGCAATTAAAATAATATTTTTTTTAACTTATAATAAGGTATTTTGGGCCTATTGGGTTACTATAATGATATGGGAGATTTTTTGACTAGTTAAGGATAAATTTGGGCAAGTTACTTAAGGCCTTATTTAGGCCCAAACCCAATTTTATTTTTAAGAAGTATTATTAAGTCATTAGGAGGTTAATTCAACACAAAACACAATTTGTGGATCTAAAACCTTTGAGAGAACACGACTAAAGGGAAAAAAGAGGATGTTAGGAGATTGGAACCCTAATTTCTACATCAATTTGAAGGGAGTTTGTTGGAACACTAGACCCCCAATTTTTAATTGTTAAATAAGAATTTCCTTTAAGTGCAAAATAGAATGGTTCAACACAACACACACCAATGATAAATTTTAATTTCTTTCAAAATTAAAATTAAACTAAATTCAAAGCGAAATTAAACTAAACAATAAATAAATTTTTCACTTAAACCAAATTAATTTAACTCGAGTCCTAGAAATTTGTCTAACAATAATTAATTCAATTTGCAAATTATGCCAAACCAAATTTTATCAAATTATATTAATGATTTGAATTAAATTAATTCAAATTTCACCCAAATTAATTTTTGCACCAAATTAAACAAGGGTAGTGAATTAAACCATATTTTAACTTTTAGTCCTAAGCATGCATTCTAGGTTATTTACAAGATAAAATATATTCACAACACACTACTCCGCGATGTATGAGGAAAACCCATAAGGGAAAAACCTCGGCCGACCCTAGCCTTATGTCCGCAAAGTACGAAATTTTACAAATACAAGACAGATGACTTATACAACTCGACTCGTTTCAATCCCATGATGCGTCTTCTTGTACCAACCTCTGCTTATTTGACAATCTCGAAATCCACCAGAACTTTGAAATCCTCCAATGAAGCTTTAGGACTCCGTCAACCACACCCGGTGCCTTTCACCTTACGAACACGCCGTAGCAAAAACAAGTCTTCTTCTTTAAAGGATGTAGAAGTAAACCCAAACAACTATTCAAACGGTAAAGTAGAAACCGTTACCAAACCAAAATCTCAAGCAATATATATATATGTAGAAATACTTGGAATTCGAAACTAAACACATGGGTGTATGTGTTTTAAAAGATCATTTTTGACAAAATTGAAACACATAAACTTGAACTTTTGTTGGTAGAATTTTTTTATCAAAAGCTTTGGAAAACTCACAAAAGTTACTTCAAAAAGTTGGTTCCCGCACATATTTATTTCTGGCAAAAAGTAGTGGGGAAAAAGTAGTGGGAAAGTGGAAAAAACAGCCAAAAAATTGTTCCCGCCAAATTTCGTTCGAACGAAAATTCGTTCGAACGAAAATTCATTTGAACGACCTTACTAACGATAATCCAGTGGGAAAATGAAAATCTCTTTAGAAGTTCTTGTTCTAACGACCTGTGAATATCGTTCGAACGAGATCCTAAATTCGTTCGAACGACTTGTCAAAAAATAAACATTTCGATTTTTAAGCCCAAAACTTTTATGTAAATTTCAAAAATTATTTTTTGAGTAAAACAAAGTCGTTACAATTATATAAAAGTATTTTATAAAATACACCCAATTAGAATTATTCCAAGTCTCTAAATATACATAATTGCATTCATACGGTTTGGAGACCTTGGAACAATGTGATGTTGATGACGCATAAATGAGGCAAACAAATCGGCAAATGATGTCCATTTGAAATGTTGGCCGCTACGTCTTCAACTTTACGAGTCATAGGATTGAAGGATAATCATGAACTCTATTCTATGATTCAAATGTTTTTGTCTGGAATTGAGCCAAAACTACAAAGGACTCAATTGGAAATTTGTGTCCTTATAAATCTCCCTCTATGGCTATTCCGGGACAAAAACCAAACAATATCCTAATGAGCCGTCAAGCTGCACTAGACTAGAAAATGCCCACCCAAAATAAAAAATCTTGACTCAAACCATTTAGGACCTCTTTGCTGCTTTAAATAGATGCCGCTACAAAAATTCGCACACACTTAAGCAACCCATTAAACGCATAGGGAATATCAAAGTATTAAATGCAATTAAAATAAATACTCTACCTAAATTAATTCTCCCTTTATCAAAGAAATGACCTACTTAAAAATACGTCTCCCCCTAAGTTAAATCTCCCAAACTAAGATACGATTACAATAGGATTATATCCCATTCCTCCCCCTATCATTCTCTCCCTTTTTGTTCAGGAATAGACAAAGGTGATAGAATTAATTAATTACTCATTTCTCCCCCAATTTAACTAAGTAGCATATCTCCCCCTAAAAACTAAATAAGGTATATAAAGTTGGGAAGGAAAGTAAACATGATGGTTCATAAGGTGATAAAAACATGAAAGCATATGCGCAACAAGAACAAAAACTAATCCACAACAAGGTACATAATATCAACGAATGATGCGATAGGAAAGAAAATGATAGCACCTAAAATGTAATCAACAGATGCATGGGATATCAATCAAAATTTGCAACAAGAGAGATACCAATTATTAATTTAAAACATAAATAGATTAGCTAACATGGCAAAGACTCAAAAATAGAAACAAAAAATACCATATATATATATATATATACATGATGAATATTACTAATTCACATGCACATATACATAGGTATAAACACCACACATGACATAAAAACATTAATATTTTTACACTCGTATGGAAAAAATGTGTCCAAAAGCATGTGGAAAACGAAAGTGTAGGGGTGTGAACTAGTAACAATTAAATTTTGACCCAATCACTTAAAATATGTTCACGGAATTCTCATTTCATTGCAAAATTTTATCACATTTAGATATGGCCTCATGCGACAATATAAATTGAACTTAATGAACAAACATACACAATGCACATAAGCCTAGAATTTTGATGATTCTACAAACCAATAGAGTCATGACAATAAAAGCTTAACTAGGATACAAAGTCATTGTGCAAACCTATTAATCTATCCAACCAAACTCCTTATAATTTTCTTTTGTTTTATTTTGAACATATTAACTAAACTATTTTTGGCCTTGGCAAATATTATTTTTAATGCCATAATTTTTAAGGCCTAAAATTCAATGGTGGCTTTTCACGCAAAGAAATTTTATCTTTCGTAGCCCGATTCCATTGATAAACTATTATACCAGATTAACATATTTTCCTATTTTTAAAATTCAAGAAACAACTATTACATGCACAAATCCTCCATAGTCATAACAAAATGTAGATGACTAAATTGACGAGAGAATATCTCACTTAGGTCAAATATACATGTGATGATTAAATTTCAAATGAGCTCGTGCATGTGTGAATAGAGGCATATAAAAATTGGCTCCATTAAGTAACACAAAATCCAACTACTCCATGCATGCATGACAAAGAACATTTTAAGGATTGACAATCTGTAAGGACACAAATTTCCAATTGAGTCCATATATAGTTTTGGCTCAATTCCGGATAAAAACATTTATTCATAGGATAATATTTAAATTGTAATATTCTCAAGCCTATGAAGTATTTGTTGAAGAGGTAGCGGCAAAGAGTATAAAGCTTCATCAAAATGCCGGTTTGTGTGCCTCGTTTCTACGTCATCAATCATAGTTCCATGCTCCCAAGGTATGAATGCAATTATATATATATAGGATCTTGGAACAAAGTTTATTGGGTGTTAGGTTTAATAAAAACTGCGTTTTGTTTTAAGAAAGAAATTATATAAGACTTTAAATTAAGTTCATAAAGTTTTCTGGGCCAAAATTAAATTTTACAATCTTTCTGGTCGTTCGTTAGATATGTCGTTCGAACGAGTTTTTTCGTTCGAACCAGATGTCGTTCGAACGAACCTACCAACGAGTTCCCACTAAGGCATACTGGTCTGTCATTAGAAATGTCGTTCGAACGAGATTCTCGTTCTAACGAGATTTCCAACGAGCTTCTAACGAGTCCATACTGGATCCTCGTTAGAAGTCTCGTTCGAACGAACTGTCAGGCGGGAACAGTTTTTGGCAGTTTTTCACCCACTTCCCCACTTGGTTTTTAACCAACTTTTTCAGACTTTATGAAGTGCGGGAATCACATTTTCCAAACCAACATTTCCATAACTTTTCCATCTCTTAGAGAGTGTTTGAGAGCAAAAATGGTTTAGGAAAATGTTCATGTTTTGAGTGAGATTTTTAGAGAAAAATATTTTCATCACTCTAGTGTTTACACCCAATTGAGTTTACTCCAAGTTCTATATACTTTTCAATTGCGTGGAGTTTTGGTACCGGTTTATCTCTACCGAATTCAAGAAGAGAAGTTTTGGTTTGCTTCTACATCCATCAAAGAAGAAGACTTTTTGTTGTGATTCTACCCACACGGAGAAAGGCTCCATGCTAGGGTGACGGTGACCATATAAAGTCCCATCACCGAGACCGCGGTGGTGTTCCGAGGTTGTTCGCTAGGAAGAGGTGACTACGAGAAAAAGCATCGAGGCTTGAGAGGGATCGAGTCAGTCGTTGTAAGTCTATCTGTCTTGTAAATGTAATTCCATATCTAGTGGACTTGTGTCTAGGGCCGTCCGAGGTTGTTTCCCATCTTGGGTTTTTCCTCGTACATCGCGGCGTAGTGTGATATTGTTTATTTTATCTTGCTTCATAATTTAGAACGCATGCTTAGAATAAATTCAAGATAAAATTCGGTTTAATTTATCACACTCAATTTAATTGGAACTTATATTAAATGTTGGGTAATGTTTACTTAATTCAAGTCATTTGCTAAAATTTGGTTTCGCCTAATTTGCTTATTTTGATAAATATGATTTAGGCAAATTCTAGGACTTGGATTAACTTATTTTAATTTGTATTGAAGAAATTAAAATTTGGCTTTGTTTATTTGTGAACCATCATTCAACGCTTCCGCATCATTTATTGAATTTATATACAAAAGGAAATTAACTTTGATTTTAGTTGAGAAAATCACCATCCGGGGGGTTCCAGCTTTTTCACAATCTTAACCAAAAGTTCTAGACAAGTGGAAGCGAAAAAGAAAAGAATTCAAACACAAGTATATGCCACATAAAGTGTGTCAAACTAAGATATAAAAAATCTTTTTGCGTTTTTTTGAAAATTTTAACCAAAAGAAAAAAAATTACTCAAAAGACAAACAGAAATCATTTGAATTTTTCATTAAGCCTAAAATACTCATAAGAAAAAATACAAATGATAAACTAAAATGTTTTTGTATTTTTCATTTAATGCAAACTAAAATGAAAGAACTATAATACAAAAGATAAACAAAAATCATAATTCTAGCATGAAATATGTGATAAAGCAATGAATAGAAAATGATAAACATGCATACAACTAGCAAGGATATATGATAAGAAACACAAAAAAGCTAGAGTATGCAATCAACTAACACATTGGTTTGACCACAATGTGAGCAAGTAAATACTCGTCAAAAAGTAGTACTTAAGGATTGACCTCTAAAAGTGTTCCGTAGTGATTCTCTCAAAATATTGATTTTGGCTTTATTAGTGGAATAGTTATACGAATCGAAGCCTAAAGCACAAGTGCCATTTTTTATTTGGACCATGCCTAAGATTCTATCTAGTTTTTCGGACCTACACTCCAAATCAAATTTGACCTCACTAGAGTCTCTCAATTTTTCTTCCAACTCTAAAATTCTAGACTCTAGTAAAACATTCCTCTCTTCAAACATAAGAAGCTCCTTTTTCATTGATTCCATCAATCTTCTAAGTCCATCTCTCTCCCCTTCTACATATTAAAGCTTCTTATAAAGAGCTCTCTCACATGTCCTAAGGTCTTCAACTAACGCACTCTCATCAACGACGTTAGCACGCTCTCTTAAACTAGCTTCTAACTTCAAATTTGCTATTTTTAATTTAATTAATTCGGCATATAATTCTTGAAAAGAAATTTAAAGTTCACTCACATAAATCTCTTCTTCACTCTCACAACCATAAAAAATAAGGAAATCATAAACTTTGGCCGCGAAAGTGTCATGTATTTTAGTGTCATCATTGGATGAGCTCTCACTATCGCTTACGTGTCTTTCCATGAACGCGTTAAATTTGTGCTCAATGGGGGAATCGGGTCCCGCTTCCTTATCACTATCACTAAGGGTAGCACTATACGAAATTGGTTTCTTGCCCTCTCTCCTTAGTTTAGTGGGGCATTAAAAAACCTTATGGCCATACCCTTCACAACCAAAGCACCTATTGACTCGTCCCTATTAAGATTTTCATTATAAGATTTATGGATCTTTTCGACTTTGTCATGCTTAGAATTTTCAAATTTCTTAAAATCATTTTTAAACTTGTCTTTAAATTTAAGAATTTTTTGAAATTTCCTAGCAAACATAACCATTTCCTCCGAGTCACTATCACTCTCATCAACCACAACTTATTTTTCCTCCTTTCGAGCATTTAAAGCAATGCCCTTATCAATTTTCTTTTCATTTTTGGAGGGGAACATATCTAGTTCATAGGTTTGCAAATCACCTACTAGTTCCTCAAGTTTGGTAGAGTGCAAGGTGGGTAAAGAATTTAAAATGGTTACTTTAGGAATGAATCTCTCAGTTAGGGACCGAAAAATTTTCTTTACTACTCAGTCGTCCGGTATTTTCTCTCCCAAATTAAATGATGAATTTA
Organism: Sambucus nigra; assembly: GCA_949130495.1. NCBI lineage: Eukaryota > Viridiplantae > Streptophyta > Magnoliopsida > Dipsacales > Adoxaceae > Sambucus > Sambucus nigra. Next base: position 541,732,317 of record OX422208.1, on the reverse strand, counting down.
CTATATCGAAAGCCCTCGTATAAAATTCATCAAATGTTTCTTTTTCATTTATTTTGATGGTTTCAAATTGAGTGGCGAGGTTTTGGAGTTTAGAAGCCTTAACGACATTAGTTCCCTCGTGAGTGAGTTGTAATATATCCCAAGCTTCCTTAGCTGTTTCACACGTCGTGATACGGTGGAATTCATCTGGTGTGACCTCGCTTAACAAGGCATTTAAACCTTGGGAATTAAAATTAGCAAGTCTAAATTCATTCTCACTCCATCTATCTACGAGTTTGGGGATACACTCATTTTCTACCAAATATGTAGGTGGGGACCACCCGTTAACAACTGAAAACCAAACCCCCCATCGATAGATTTTAGTGCCGATTTCATACACTCTTTCCAATACGCGTAATTGGAACCATCGAAAATAGGAAATTTTGAAAACGGGAAAAACTCCTTTTTAAAAAAAATTATTTAAAGACCTTAACATAATAAATTAGTGTTCCCGCTCTGATACCACTTGTTGGAATACTAGACCCCCCAATTTAAAATTTTAAATAAGAATTTCCTTTAAGTGAGGAATAGAATTGTTCAACATAACACACACTAATGACAAATTTTAATTTCTTTCAAATTAAAATTAAACTAAACTCAAAGTGAAATTAAACTAAACAACAAATAAAATTTTCACTTAGACCAAATTAATTTAACTCAAATCCTATAAATTTGACTAACAATAATTAATTCAATTTGTAAATTAGGCCAAACCAAATTTTACCAAATTATATTAATGACTTGAATTAAATAAATTCCAATTTCAATCAAATTAATTTTTGCACCAAATTAAACAAGAGTAGTGAATTAAACCATATTTTATCTTTTAGTCCTAAGCATGCGTTCTAGGTGATTTACAAGATAAAATACATTCAGAACTCACTACGCCGCGATGTACAAGGAAAACCTCGAATGACCCTAGCCTTAAGTCCACTAAGTATGAAATTTTACAAATACAAGATCGATGACTTACACAACTCGTCTTGACTCCTTTCAAGACCCTAGCGTATCTTATAGTACCAACTTATGCTTAGTCGACAATCTCGAACTCCACCGGAACCTTGGACTCCTCCAATAAAGCTTTTGGACTTCGTCAACCACACACGGTGCCTTTCACCGTATGAGCACGCCGTAGCAAAAATAAGTATTTTTCATTAAGGGATGTAGAAGTAAACCCAAACAACTCTTCAAACAGTAGACTAGAACCCGGTGCCAAACCAAAACTCCAAGCAATAGATATATATGTAGAAATACTTGGAATTTGAAACTACACAAATGGGTGTATGTGTTTTAAAAGATCATATTTGAAAAAATTGAAACACACAAACTTGAACTTTTTTTCATAGAATTTTTCTCTCAAAAGCTCTGGAAAACTGACAAAAGTTACTTCAAAAAGTTGGTTCCCGCACATACTTAATTCTGGAAAAAAGTAGTGGGGAAGTGGGAAAAAATTCCAAAAAAATGTTACCGCCAAATTTCGTTCGAACGACTTTTTCATTCGAACGACTTTTCATTCGAATGACTTTACTAACGATAATCCAGTGGGAAAATGAAAATTTCATTAGAAGTTCTCGTTCGAATGACTTGGTAATCTCGTTCGAACAAGATCCTAGTTTCGTTCGAACGACTTGTTAGAAAATAAAGATTTTGATTGTTAAGCCCAAAACTTTTATGTAATGTTCAAAAATTATTTTCTGAGTAAAACAAAGTCATTACAATTATTTAAAAGTAATTAATAAAATACACCCAATTAAAATTATTCCAAGTCTCTAAATATACATAGTTGCATTCATACCTTTTGGTGACCTAGGAAGAATGTGATGTTGATGACGCATAAACGAGGTAAACAAACCGAAAAATAATGTCCACTTGAAATTCTAGCCGCTACGTCTTGAACTTTACGAGTCATAGGCTTGAAGGATACTCATGAACACTATTCTATGATTCAAATTTTTTTGTTCAGAATTGAGCCAAAACTACCAAGGACTAAATTGGAAATTTGTGTACTTACAGAGTTTAATTTGAATATTTGTATAAATATATTTGTTGTAGATTATGCCTATTCATTTGAATCAAAACCGTAACTAAGTGATTAGAATTTCAGTTGGGTAATTTAAATTGAGTTAATTCCTAATTAAGCCAATTAGAAAATAATTAGGATTGATTTAGAATCATTTTGATTAAATCCTCCCAAAAATTGATGTGGTTTAATTACATCTTGACTAGGATATGTTTATTAATGTAATCCATTTGAAATCCTGGGATATAATGGCTAATTTGTAGAGAAATGAAATCAAATTTATATGAATTGGGTTGTTAGGGTTCTTGGGAGAGAAAATGGAGTTTATTTTCTTGAATTATAAATTGGGCTTTGATGATAAATTTATGATATAATCATGTTTTATAGGGGGATTCATTATTTATATATTATATAAATCATATATGAAGATTTTTTTTGTCCTTAATGGGGGTTTGATATGAATTTTGTTGAGTTGGAGAAGACAAAGTCCATAATGAGGAATTGTCAAAAAACTGAGTGATGGATCAACATATTAAATTCATTGACTGATTGATGCCACATATATATTGACAATTTTGCTTATTGTTTTAAATGAAGAATTTTTTATTTATGTGTTTGTTTTGGGATAAACTCTGACCTAACTTCAGATATATGACTTGGTTTATAGTACGATTGAGATGACTTTGATTTGAGATAAAGGAATGATAACTTATTTACATTTAAATTGAATTAAAGTGGATAAATCTAATTTGAGGCTTGAATTCCATGATTGAGATGGATATTATTTGTTGTGTTCTTTATGTAATGTATACTATGTGTGAGTACTCATGGAAAACATACTAAGTGGTGATTCCATTGAGGGGGCACTTACGATTTGGGCCACTGTCATGCCTTAGTCAGTTTTTACGCTTGGGTCACATGAACATGTACCCATGTCCGAGATGGATTATGGGGATATTTTCTTCATATGGTCTTGGATATGGTAGGCTACATAATTGATGGATAGATGTGGTGATTTTTCCCTTATCGTGATGAGGTCTTAGGTTTGGGACGACCTAAGACTATACTAATAAGTATGCATAAGGATAAGCCTTCATTTCTTGGATTACTTATGTGATCCTTATACTTTAGCTTTGAGTAGCATATTGATATTTTGAATTCATTGGTTATTTTCACATGTGAAGAATAAAATATAAACATGGTTTCACTTGGATTTAGGAAACTTTGATGCACGTGATATTAGGATTGATTGGGGGGGGGGGGGGGAGATTAAATCTAAAAGATGTTAACATGATAGAGGCATATTAATAGTTATGATTTATTTTAATTTCTCTCAAACTATTATTCTATTTAAACTTGCTTTTAACCCCCATGGATTTAACATTTTAGGACCAAGGCCACCTATTTCTCAGCCTTGGTTGATATTGACATGATCACTTTATCCTTTTTGTCATAGTTTTGTTCTAGGATGTAGATGTTCCATGCCTGTGTACCAGTTCTATCATTTCATTTTTTGTTATAGTAGGGACACATATATACATACATGCATTTTTACACTTTATATGGATAGGAATTGGGTTGTATGATAAAATTGGTATATTAGTTCTTTTGGCATATGATGACGGTATCAGAGTTATGACATAGATTTCATTGTAGTTACTCAGTATTGATTTCAAATTATTTTTCTTCATGCATGCTTTGAATGGTACTTAATTCTTTTGATTCCTATATTGTTTAACGTAAAACTAATCAATCTAATTTTAAATATTACTGGGTGCACTCCTCTTATATCATTTCTTTTTCGAGTTGGTATCAAAGTAGTATCTCTAAGTTTTTGTGATCTAACCACTAGATTTACTTTTACATTTTTTGTCGAGGTCAAATAGTCTCGAAGATCTTCAATATTCTTCCTTAAAAATAATTTTTGATTTTTCACATAAAAAAAGATACTTTTATCCTTTCCAAGGGATAAGTTAAAGCATTTTCTTTCCTCTTACAAATTAGAAACACTCTCATCCTCTTCGTTTAAAGTAACGCTCTTATCATTTAATTCATTAAGAAATTGTAAAAGATATAGAAAATAGATATCGAATATATTATGATTTTTAGAGTGGGTGATTCTTGAGCTTCCAAAGCACATATAAATTTATTTTCATCTTTTAGAAGTTATAGCTCATTAGATATTTTGATTTTATCATTTTCAACGATTTTGATATTTTCTAATAACCTATCCCTTTAAATGATCAATTGGGAAGAGGAAAGATCTTAATTCTTATTAACAACTTTTTTCCTAATTAAGTCTTTTTAGCTTATAAGATATAATTTCATTACTTTTCAATAATCTTTTGGATTCGATACAAAGTTTGTCGTAAGAATTTTGGATATCATCGCCTTCACTATCTCTATCACTACAACTAACATAAAAGTCTTCAATTTTAGAACTATGGTGGTTCAAAACATTATATGATATTGCAAGTTTGAGAAAACCATGGCAATTAGGTGCACCAATTAAATTATAGATACTATCGCACATGCTAGGATCCATTTTCACACACAATAGATCTACCTTAAGGATATTTTACATGTGAAAGTTAGGTGTAGCACTGATACCAGTTGTGAGTGCGTGTGCTAGAAACCAAGGTGGAGGAATGATACCCAAGTAAAATCTCTTGTCAAAATATAACAATGTTTTCTTTACAAGTTCATGTTGGGATATCAAATACAAGCCCTAAGGTCTATGTGAAAAATTATTTACCAAATAGATTACACAAAAAATTATCTTTAATATAAGTGACTTAATCTAAGTGTGGAATATTTAAATAACATAGCATAACACCACGGTGTATAAGTACGAATCCATAACGAGAAAAATCATCGGGCTAACATAAAGACAAATTTACTATGGTAGAATTTTACTACTAGAAGACAAATATTAATACTCTCTCAACGTTATGACTGACTAGACACTCTTTCCCCCCATATCCCTCGTAGAGAGAGCCAATAACTAGAGACCATACACCACTGTGATAGATTTTGGTCATCAACCAATATTGTCATGCCCTCATGCCAAAACAATCTTCTTGAAAGTAGAAGAAAGTTATTCATTTTGAGTTTGAAGAGAACTATGTGTTCCACCACTTAGAACAAAATGAGAATCTTCGTTGGAGTGCAATACCACTTTCTAGGTATGTGATGACATAAGGTGAAAGTGTTTCTTAAAATATGTCTTAACTCACAAAATATATCTTTGAGAGATATGAAATCTAAAAATAACTCAAGAATTAATTAGAAAGATATTTGTTCAAGGTTTAGAAAGTTTTAAGGTAAAAAAGATCACTTCAAAACAATTTTAGATTTCATAAGTATTGAAACTCAAAGATATCGCAAAAAGTATATAACAGATAAAAACAAGACTTAAAACTTGGATGGATACAAGATTAAAAATGAACTTTTTATAAAAATATTTTTCGCTTCTTTAAATGATGATTCTTGCGGCAAGAAAGATTTGGTAAAAATATTTTTTCCTTAAAGAAATCACAAAATCACACTTATACTCTCACTTCCAAGATGAAGTGTAGCCCATTTACATAGAGCACCGAGATTGTAAGAGAAGTTAAGAGGGTAAAAGTGGGTAAGTAGACTTACTAGGTCTAAGAGAGAATAGATATGAAAATATATTTAGTTTGTGCGAGTTCCAAGAAAGATGTGTTTTTATCTAGTTCAAAGAGGTACTTTCAGTGTTTGTCAGACGTGTATTGCCATAAGGTCACTATAGTGAGCAGTTGCATCACTACGGTGAACCTGAAGCGATCCTGGTCGCACACTTATACAAACTTTTTGAACGAGGGATAATACTGCTAGTAAGATAGTGTCATTGTAGTGAGATTTCACATCGATTTGATGATCCTTTATCGGGGGATACAAACCTAGCTAAAGGTATAAAATCTATAAATAAATGCGTGACCAGGTCTCATTCGACAGACCTCAATAGTCTTTATGAAATGAAAATTGTAAGATTTTTCAAAAGTAGTTTTGCGTTTCATAGATAAGTCCAAAGATCCATATAAACACACAAACAAACACACACAAAAGTATTTTTTAAGACGACATATGTGAGTAAAATGTGTATGAGTCTACATGTCCATTTACCTTTCCTAATAGTGGTATAAAACGGTACACATGAAGGTGAGGGTGTCCAGTGAATGATTTTCATGAAGTTTTCCCAGAAAGACCTCAATGACAAGACTCAAAGTATATTTGGTCAATAGAATTAGTCCATCTAGTCATATTAGGGATCACGAGTAAAATGCTTACTCTTACAAATCACATCAAACATTTAAAATATCGATGGAGACCGCGGGGATGATATTCAACACGCCTCACACTTAGTATTTTAAAAACTTGAGGGTATTAAAATATATCTATTCATTCAATTCTAAAAGACCGAACTTAAATCCTTGGTAATTTTCCAATTCACTTGTATAAATTAAATTACTCGATCAAACTATTTTATTTTTTCAAAAAATAAAACCATTTTTAAATTAAAATGAAACTTGGAGATCAAAATTTAATAGATACCTTTAAATTAAATATTTTGATTTAATTAAAATTAGAAAATCATAAATAAAATGAAATTTCCAAAAAAATGGTGATCTTGGCCGGTTTCAAAATTAAATCATGTTGTCCATAAAGTGGGTGTTCCTAACTAATCCAATAACCACGCCAAATTATGTAATACAAATAATGAAGAGACATACATGCAAATAAATAAATAAATTAAATAGAAAATAAAAGACAAAATTGCCCTTTTCCATCATGGTCTAGAATTCTTATTCATATAAAAGTATTGAAGAATAACCAGCCACTTTAAGGATACTCCCTTTTAAACAAAAGTCTTTCTCAAATTATACCTCTTCGAATATTAGATTTCTTCCAGTAATAAACTTTTGGAAATATTCCTATCTGGTGTGGGAAGACGAAGGAAGAAGAACCACCACGAAATTGGTCAAAAAAACACCGCAAGCCTCCGACCATAACGAATAAATCCCACTTGGAAATCGGGTAATTCAAATTTCTGAATTGATTTGCCCTTGATTTTGGATTGATCCGAATTACCTGTGTTGACATCTTCAATTTCTTCTTGGGTTCATGATACAAAAGGACCATAACTCTTCCAAATCTTCATAAAACAGCATGACACTTTTTCCAACACTTAAACCAATACAAATACATTATTCTAATGTTAAAAAAATATTATGTACCCTTAAAATATGCTTAAAATACATTGATAACGAAATAATTAGAAAATTCTAATTATTATAATCATATCAAATCTAGGAGTGAAAAATAACTACGGATAAATCACCATATATTCCAATCACATTAATTAAACATGCGTGAGAATGATGGAAGGTAAAAACAAAATATATAATCTCTATAAAACCATGTCAGTATGACCATACAACATACCAAAACTAGGATTTTTTAGTGGACAACATGGACCTTTCCATAATGTGGTTAATCTCAACTGGGGATCTAATACCAATTAGTTGAGAAAATAACTTAGGATTAACATTTAAACGCGGAATTTTTTTATCCCTTAATATCTTTAATTAATCATGATTTGAAAAAAAGATAAAAAAAGTTTTAAAGATTAAACCTAGGGTATCAAGAATACAATACCTTTGTGAATCTTGTTGTAATTCATATGATGAGAAATGGTTCAAGATGATGAAATTATTACTTCCATCCAAGGTATCCTAAAAATATTGATTAATCTTTTCTAAATCTCTAATCTTTTAGTATACGATCCTTCCCAAAGCTATGAATGTGTGTAGAAAACTTTTGAAATGAAAATACTTCCTTATTAGTGACATATTGTGGTATCTCTTTAGGCCTCCTCACAAAAAATTGAATATTATTTTATCTCATCCTCTCAAAACGTAATGATTATTAATTTCTTATAAAACCCCTTCCAAGACCTTTATATACAAGTATAAAAGGTGGGGTTGGGCCAAACTTGGTTTCTTGATAGTTTAGGGCCTAATTACTTGGGTATGTGGACTATATTATGAACTAATGCAAATAATTATATTAGATAAAAATAAATATTCAAAAATCCCAATTACAATTTTAGTAATCTATTTCATTTCTTTATTTAATCATAATTAATTTCACTAAATTATTATGACTTCACTTCGATTTAATGATCTCATAAATCACTCAGATATAATGTGGACTTACTTGCAAAGTTATTAAGGTAGATAATACGATTCCCTATGTTAAGTGAATGATACCCTATTGGTGAGACCAGTTTACTATCACTTGATTTTAATCAACATGTAATAAATTCCTTGATTCTACGACTTAACTTATTTACTATGTGACACCCAGGTTGTTAAAATAACGGGTGGCCATCCCTTACTAACAAAATATAGGAATCACATTTGGCTCATTTTTAGCATCACTATGGAAATCCATTAATTATTAACCCCCTATTATTTAATTAAGCCAAGTGTCAATTTTGATCGTAATGAAAAACACATCTCAAATCACAACTAATTAAAAAACTGAAGTAAAACCATATTAACAATATAAATTTAAAACTTAAGTCTATTATATACCAAAACCTTAACCGAATAAACAATCGATTGAATAATATTAATACAACAATTCCAAATAATGGAATAAAAATAAATCGTCTAACTTTCGGCAATATTCCCAGAAATGAAACTCAACCTTCTAGAATGTGATGAAAGAGACGTCTACATCAATATCTTGCAACATCCACAATTTTTGCTTCTCCGGTACCTATTAGAAAGATCAAGCTTGGCGTCTTAGTGACTGGACACCTAAAAGATTTTGAAAATTGATTTGACACGAGTTAGCACCCAAAAACCTTTTAGAAAAGATTTTGCAAGTAATTAAATTGCATCATTAATTATGTGCCTTTTTTATATTTCAAATTGGTGACACACTCTCTTGAGACATTACTCACCTCTCATCTAAAGTGCGCACCTAACATTACCTAGTTATGCTACTCGCATAACTAGTCCCACATCATCCTTAATTATATAAGCTATCTCAACACTGCGTATTTTACCGAATCAATTCCAATTTCGATTAATAATTATAATTCTCCATTATAATTTATTAATTTAATTCATTAAATATAACGAGTTAAATCAACATTATCCTCTTCCAATTATAATACTTAATTATAATTTAATATCAATAATTTTCACTAGTTATTATTCACATTCATTAATAGTTATAATCCTTCATTATAATCTATTAATTTAAATCATTAACTATCACCAGTTAATTTAACATTATTCACACTTAATGTTTAAGCTATGTATATTTCTTCACATTAATATACACAATATTCACATCATAATATACATATATATCATGTGTTATACCCCAAAATAAAACACATTGCAAACGATCATAGTCCCGAGCTAATAAGATTAACCATATTAACATTATCTCACTCAACTCCAACCTTACTAAGCATGCATGGCGCTATAACCTGGGGTCGTTACTTAGCATGGTTTTACTCGTCAGGAAGAACACCCACATCGCACAACCTGCCTAAATAACACTCACTAGAATGGTATGTTTAATATCATAATACAATACATACTATCGTTGTACCCATATATATTTTCTCAAAGTTTCCATTATATCATTCACACCGATATAATAATACATATGTATACTGTTTCTATACCCGTATCTATATATATTCTCAATAATTCTAATAAACCGTGCCTAACACTCATGGCACAAATAAATCATTTTCACAGTATTACTAAATTTCTAAATTAATTAATTTTGCATAAAATTTATTAATTAAATTTCACGCGATTAGTTTTGGATGTGTATCACTCAACCCTCATCCCTATTATCCAGAATTACATCCTAATTCCATTTAATAAAAATCGTCGAGTATAAATTATTCCAAAATACTATGAATTTTATCCCGACTTATTACTCAATTAACCCAAGGCCTAAACTAATTTTATTAAGTATTCCTGATGTTCATTTCATTTTGGGTTCCCCAAATTTCCCGATTTCTCAATCTAATTTCCACATAAAATAACCCAACTTTCCCTCTCCACCATGTCCAAATCGATTGGCTTCCGGGCCCAAATCGATTCGCTAACGAATTGATTCACAAAGAGGGACAAATCGATTAAATTCAAATTAGAAGCCTAGTTTTGAATACGAAGTTGAGTTTTTGTCTTCAAACTTTAATTCTCTCATCATATAGAATTGATATAAAATCAATCCAATAATTTATCATGATCCAAAATATGATTCTATATTAGTTTACACTACAAATCAAATATCCAACATTCGATTAATGGGATTTTCAATTAAAACAGAAACACCCACAAGTTGATAATTTTCTCATCCAATTATCCTACTATTCAATCTCCTCGATCAATATAAATTCTATAAAACTCAAAATTATTCATAAAGGGTTATAATTTATCTACTTAAATCATTCTCCCAAAACCCCATAGTTTAACACGAGAACACCACCCCAAAAATAGTTTTCCAACTTTAATATGACTCCAAGGACATATTTTATAAGTCATGTTTACATTAGTGTATGTGGTATACCGCTACAAACCGTCGAAGAAAAATTCCAAGTTTGAATATACATGAAGCTGGCCCGAATATCAAAGTTCTTTAACATACAAGCCTCTACGAGATGAATTTTGATAAGGTTGTGTTTTGGTTACTTTACGGTTCATTTAAAAGTGTTGGCATATTTTTCTAAAATATTTTCTAAGTGTTGAGGCATTACTTTTTGTCAAAAAGAATTTTTTTGTGTTGAGGCGGAGTTTTTTATTGAAATATAAATTATTTTTTTACGCGCTGGTCATTCGAGCGACCACTGCCTATCGTTCAAGCAACAAGGGCCTATAGCGTGAAGATGTCGTTCGAGCAACAGTGAGGTTTCATTTGAGCGACGCTCCACCTTGTGCAAGCGACGCACCGCCTTAAGTTTTTTTATATAAAGCGTGTTAAACCACTCCGTTTTTGTTAAGAAGACCTGGCAAATTTCTTTCTGCATAAATTGGTTATAACAGAATTAGGGATCAAATAATTTTGTTATCAATTCACAAATCCAAATTTCTTTTAGTGAATTGTTTTGGAACCTAGGATACAATTTTTCTAGAGTTTCCCTTGTAGGGAGGATAACATATTGCTAATATAGTTGCCACTTGAGGGAGGTACTGGGCTAACCTGACTACGTGTCAAAGGGAGTACTCGTGGGGTGTTCCTGGGATGACTGGACTGCATGTCTTTATGGATCTTTCAAGGTTAATTCATTGTTGATTTAGGTTGCGGCCTATGAGGGTTTCTTGTGGTAAATTCTTTGCATATTTCACTTGTAATCATTGTGAGTATTATTAGTGTAATAAAAGGTTTTGCCCTTCAGGGATTTTTCCTGAAATCTGTGAGTCAATAATTCATATTTGTTTGTGTTGGCATGATCCACTAAACCTAGATTCATATTTTAGGGATGAATTAAATTGGATTAAAAATCAACAGCAATTAAATAAGGTTAACGTGGAAATTTGCAAATTCGATTTAATCAGTATCATGCATACATTTACAATGACAAAAATAAAAGCTTAATTATTTAGCAAGATAACCACTTTCCTTAACAACTCTTAGAGTTTGGATTTGATGAAGGTTATGATAATTCTCCTTGAATCCACTTCCCAAATGGTCAATTCCTTAGTGTTCTTAAATTATTCTTCACTTTCTTACTTGAATTCTTTAGATTTCCTCTCAAATTATTTTTAGATTTTCTCTCACACTTCGTATAACTCTTCTAACCCTTTAGATTTGTGAAATGACTCTTCCTTAAACCCAAACCCTTTATTTTATAATTCTAATTCCGTTTTTGGCTATTCACATACAATTACAAAGTCCAAGAGTCACTTAAATTAGCCTCGATTAATTTACAAAGCCCCCGAGATCCAAACACAACCCCTAGGTTCTCAATTTTGACTATTTTGACTCCTTTCGGATCAACTGTGCAATCGAAATCATCACCCAAGTCACTTAACGATAATTTTCCATCTCAACCTAATTGAAGTTAACCATTCTTATCCCGTTGACATATTATTACATTTCCTCGCGTTTACTCACGACTTAATTCAATTTTATTTACTATTGCACACTAGTAAATACATAATCACATAAATATTAATTCATGTCACTCTAAATTAATATTCATTTAATTTTCCATTATTGATTTAGTTAAATTATGTGTTATCTGCATAATTTAAATATCCAATCAAATATATATATAAAACAATGGGGTATTACGTATTTGCCCCCTTGAAAAGGAATTTCGTCCACCTAGAATAAAAAGCTCTGGATACTTCTCATGCATCCCATGTCGACTCGTCGACATTGTGATGTCTCCACTGGACATGAACCAAGAGAACCACCTTAGAACACATTGTATGATCACTACAGTTTAGAATAGCAATTGGTCTCTCCTCATATGAATTATCCGACTGAAAATCGATCTCCTCTAATGGAATATACCGGTATGCCGTCTCACTCTACTTATATTTCTTCAACGATGATACATGGAGTATGATGTGAATCCTTTATAAATGATCTTTCAAGGTAGGACTATATTCTACCGGCCCTACCTTTTTAATGATAAAAAAGTCCCACATATCTCGATGCGAGTTTCCCCTTCTTTTTGAACTGTATTACCCCTTTCATATGAGACACTCGTAGCAATACCTAGCTCTATATGTCTACTGTTTGCATTTACATAACTGTTCTTCCTATCTTAAGCAAACCATATGTGACCCCAAATCATCTCAATCTTAGCAGAACTATCTTGCACCATTTCAAGTCCAAGGAGCTTGTTATCCCCTAACTCTAACAAACAAGGGGACGAATGATAAGGTCAATCATATAAGGCCTTATAAGGCGTCATCCCAATGGTAAATTGGTAAAAATTATCATACGTAAATTTCACCAATGGAAGATATTGGTCCCATCCTCCTTTAAAATTAAGTATACACATTATGTGCATGTCTTCCAATATTTAATTCACATGCTCAATCATCCCATCTCTATGTGAATGATAGGCTGTACTCAACCCCAACTCAATTCCCAAAGCCTCTTGGAATCTCTTCTAGAAATGCGACACACAAATCTTATCCTTATTAGACATAATATTAATAGGTACCCCATGTAACCTCATAATCTCATCTATGAAAAGCTGGGCGTATTATGCCCTCGTAAAATCTACCTGTACCAAAAAGATTGAGTCACCTTGGTCAATCGATCCACTATCACCCATATAGAATCGTGACCCCTATATGATGTCGGTAGCCCTCTAATAAATACATCGATATTCTTTCCCACTTTCATACCATAATTTTGAATGGCTGTAACATTTCAGATTATCTTCGGTGGTAGATCTTTAGTAACTGACCTATGGCACATTGCGAGACAAACTCATTTATATCTCGCTTCATACCTATCCACCAATACTGCCGATGTATATCCTGATACATCTTCTCTCCATCCGGATGTAATTCAAATCTTTACCCATGTGATTCTGTCATAACAACATCTTTAAAACCCTATCATCTGGTACCATGAGTCTCCCATTAAGGCATAAACCTCCTTTAGAGCTGATTTAATAGGATTCTATTACCTCTGCTAACAGTTATTTCACCTTATCCTGGCAAAACTAATCTCCCACTCGCACTTTCATTACCCGTAACACAACCTCGGGTGTGACTGTAAACACTGTCATACAAGCCCTCACAATTGCATCAGACCGATAAAGCTCACCCCACTTATCCTTTCACATTGTCACTAACTCTAATGTAGGCCTTCGACTCAATGCATTTGACACAACATTAGCCTTACCTAAGTCATATTGAATGCTAAATTGATAGTCTTTCATGAATTCCAATAGCCTACACTATCGCATATTCAGATTCTTTTGTGTCAACGAATACTGTAATGATTTATGATATGTGAATAAACTAAATTTCTCCTCTGGGAGATAATGCCTCCAAACCCTCAAGACAAAGACAAATGCAGCCTGTTCCAAATCACAGTTGGGATAGTTCTTCTCATGGGGCTTAAGTTTGTGCGAAGCATATGCTATAGCCCGAGCCTCCTACTGTAACACCCCCATAAGTAACTGTAAGGATGAATCCATATATACCAAATACTCCACTCCTCCTCTGGATAGTGCAAGTATAGCTGCTGAAGTTAGCTTGTCTTTCAACTGATCAAAAGCAACCTAACAATAGTCATCCCATACAGATGGAAACCCCTTGCGAGTGAAATTCGTCAATGAACCCTTGATCTTCGAAAATCCCTTGATAAACTAACGATAATATCCTTTATTTCCCAAGAAACTACGAACTTCTATCGGTGTCGTGGGTTTTCGCCACTCCCTCACTGCTGATACCTTACTCGGATCCATCATGATTCCATTGTGTGTCAACACGTGACCAAAAAAATACACTTCACGCAATAGAAAAAGACACTTCTTGAACTTGGCATATAGCTGATGGTTCCTCAATGTCTGCAGAACCAATTGCAAGTGTTCAACATACTCACCCTCATTTCGAGAATATATCTAAATGTCGTTAATGATCACAATCACAAACCGATTGAGAAAATATTTGAACGCTCTAATCATGACATCCATAAATACTATTGGAGTATTAGTCAATCCAAAAGGTATGACCCTGAACTCATATGACCCATACAGTGTCAATAATACAATCTTAGGGACGTCCTACTCCCTGATGCGCAATTGGTGGTACTGAGAGATTAAATCAATCTCGAAAAAGTACGTTACTCATCGATCCGAGGTAACATATATTTATTCCCAATCGTGTAACCTTGTTCAACTCTTTGTAATCAATATAAATATGAAGTTACCCATCCGTATTCTTTACAAACAACACTGGAGCACCCCAAGGTGACATACTCCATTTAATAAAATCATTTCGCAAGAGATGGTGAATCTGATGAGGCAACTCTTTCATCTCCAAATGATACAGATGGTATGGTGTTCATGTAATTGGTCTAATCCCTGGACCTAAGTCTATAATAAACTCAATTTACTGACTCGGTGGTAAACCCGTTATCTCTTAAAACACAACTGCAAAATCTCTAACCACTGGAATCGAGTCCAATGAAATAACTCTATTCTATGTGGTTTCTTCCTCAATGTAATAAATATGATTGTTTATTACTCCCTCAAGAAGAGGTATCGAAATAAAAAATATCTCCTACCTTGGAATAGAAAATATAATGGTCCATGCAGAACTATCCACCATCGCCCGATACTCTGCTAACCAGTCCATGCCCAGGATAACATCGTACCTAGTCATATCTAACACAAGTAAATCAACTACTAAACTCACTCCCTCAATATTTTGAATCTACACACATAACAATAATATCGGTTGTGTCTAATAAATCGAATGTGCGTGCAAATTTAGTAGAAATAAATGAATGTGATTATCCTATATAAAACAATACCCAACCCATATGCCCATGAGTAGGAAACATTACCCTTGACTGCAGGTGGTCCTCGTTGCACTCGTGGAATCATCACATTACGATGTTATAAACAGGTTCGTACTGCATCTGTCCTACTGCTGGGATTATGCTACTGGTGTTGCAGGTGTATCTGTGGCTACTGCCCTTGCTACGATGCTTGTCCCTTCCACAGACAATGCTTCTTATTTTGTCTGGCTTCGCCTCACTAGAAGCACTGACCTGAGAACATCCTCTGACTCTGATCGTGCTGACCATACCAGGGCCGTTCAGGTTGTTAACCCTGGTGACCTCAACCTTGTTGTCCACCTCCATTGTTCCCCTTGCCCTGTTATCCCTAAGGAATGAACTGATGATGTTAATGTTCTGGTCCTTGATGCCCTGTCTAATCCCATTATCATTTGGTCGATAAACACCCAAAAGAAATATTTGAGATAAATTTCTTAGCTGAGAACTCCATTCGTGCTGACGACCAAACTATTGAGACTCAGCTACTCCACTGGAACCATAACCCCCAGCATACTTAAATGAATGGACTCCCCTAATCTCTTACTTCCTCGGTGGAAGTGATGGTCCTGAAAATGTAACAATGTGGCATTAATAATATTTGAGTAAGTCTGAAAGGTTGGGTTTCCTAATAAATGCTACCTGATCCTCCAATTCAACCCATCAAAGAACCTCCTCATTTTCTTTTCTTCAGTATTCACCTCATATGGCATAGAATTTCCAAGTGTGGTAAATTCTTCCTCATATTCGGCTACTGAATGGTCTCCCTACGCCATGTCCTAGAATTTCCTTATCATCAGAGTCTGAAGGGAAGACGAAAAGTATTTTCCGTCAAACCGCACCCAGAACTTAGTAATAGGCATCACATCACGTTCCTCTGTTGTGGTGACTAACTCCCACTATTATAAAGCTACTCCCACAAGCTTAAAGGTTGAAAGCATCTAATTTTGAGTTTCATTGCACTCAACCATACAAATATGCCTTTGCATGTCTTTCTTCCACTGATTAGCAACTATAACATCTGAGCTGCCCTAAAATTTGTACAAATGCCCCTTTTCTAAGGTCTCCCTAACTCATTCCCAGGGTGATGGTCCAAAGTGAGCTGGCACTGCCAGAACTGTCAACTGATGTGGCTGAGCCTGCGGCATTTATTGAGCCATAACTGTCATCACAGCATTAACTGCTTCGGAAACAATGTTAACCACCTCAGCGATTGTAACGGTAGCCTGCGATCCCTGAAGCTGAGGTTGTGCCTGTCCATCTTTGACCCCACAAGTGGCCCTAGACTGACTTGCTCTCCTAGGTGGGATTTGAAACTAGTTCAAATTGTATAAGTTCATAGTTAAATACAATTATTAGCGAAAAAACTTAAACGCATAAGTGGGATGAAACATTCCTACCAATATGGCTCTATATCAACGAACGCTACGATAGAGACGTAATAAATCCACGCAGATTCTAAGGATTTTAGAACCTGATTATATGATACCATCTGTGACACCCAGGTTATTAAAATAACAAGTGGCTAGCCCTTACCAAAATAAAATAGGAATCAAATCCATCTCATTCTTAGCATCACTCTCGAAATCCATTAATTGCTAACCACCTATTATTAAATTAAGCCAAGTGTCAATTTAAATCTCAATTAACAACACATCTCAAACCACAATTAATTAAACAACTAAAGTAAGACCATAATAATAGTATAAATCTAAAATATATGTCTATTACTTGCCAAAACCTTAACCATATAAACCATCAGTTGAAATAATATCCATACCACAATTTCAAATAATGAAACATAAATTGTCCAACTTAGGCAACATGTCGGTAAATGAAAGTGAACCTATTTAGAATGTGATGAAAGGGACATCGATATCAATATCCTGTAACATCCGCAATTGTTGCATCTTCGGTACCTGATAGAATGATCAAGCTTGGCATCTTTGTGACTGGACACCTAAAAGGTTTTGAAAATTCCTTTGATGCGGGTTAACACCCAAAAATCTTTTAGAAAATATTTTGCAAGTAATTAAATTGCATCATTACTTATGTGTCGATTCTTTCATATTTCAAATTGGTGACACACTCTCTTGAGACATTACTCACCTATTATCTAAAGTGCGTAACTAACGTTACCTAGTAATGCTACCCACCTAACTAGTCACATGTCATCCTTAATTCTACACGCTATCCCAAAAATGCATATTTTACCGAATGAATTGCAATTTAAATTAATGATGATAATTCTGGATTATAATTTATTAATTTAATTCATTAACTATCACGAATTAAATCAACATTATCGTCTTCCATTTATAATCGGTAATTATAATTTAATATCAATAAGTTTCACCAGTTATTATTCACATCCATTAATAATTATAATAGTTATAATCCTTCATTATACTCGATTAATTTAAATAATTAACTATCACCAGTTAATTTAACATAATTCACACTTAATGTTTAAGCCGTGCATATTTTTTCACATTAATATACACAATATTTACATCATAATATACATACATACATACATACATATATATATATATATATATATATATATATATGCATACCCATTATCCCTACGAGCTAACACTCCTTGAGAAACGATTGTCTAGAGTGTCATTCTTCAGGATAATACTTCCTCATCCTAGAAATACCTGGGATGGAATCGCCTACCATACCCAAAAATAAAACGCATTGGAAGCGATCATAGTCCTGAGCTAGTGAGCCTAACAAAACCCACATTATCTCACTCAACTCTAACCTTACTAGGCACGCATGGTGCTATGATCTAGGGTCGTTACTTAGCCTGCTTTCACTCGTCAGGTAGAACACCCACATCGCGTAACCTCCATTATTAATACTCACTAGAATGGTATGTTTGATTAATCATATCAATCACACAGGTATAACAATACAATATATACTCTCTCTGTACCCATATATATTTTCTCAAAATTATCATTATATCATTCACACCAATATAATAACATATACATATATTGTCTATATATAAACATCCACAATAATTTATGTATATAATAACATATACATATATTGTCTATAATGTTTTTTTTTCTCAATAATTTCCTATTATCCCAGATATGATATTAACTGAGTTTACACTACAAATCACATAATCAACATTGAATTCATGGGATTTTCAATTAAAACATAAACATCCACAAGTTGATAAGTTTCTCATTCAATTATCCTACTATTCAATCTCCTTAATCAATATAAATTCTATAAAATTTTGAACTAGTCATGGAAGGATTATAATTTCTCTACTTAAGTCATTCTCCCCCAACCCCATAGTTTAAAATGTGAAAACCACCCCAAAAATAGTTTTCCAACTTTAATATGAAAGAAATGAAAGCATAATTATTGATCAAGATAATCACTTGCCTTAACAGCGCTTAGTGTGTGGATTTGATGAATGTGATGATAATTCTCCTAGAATCCCCATCCCAAATTATCAATCCCTTAGTGTTCTTGAGTTGTTCTTCACTTTCTCACTTGAATTCTTTGGATTTCATTTCAAATTCTTTTCACTTTGTCTCTAACACTTAGTATAAATCTTCTAACCCTTTGGATTTGTGAACTAACTCTTCCTTAAATCCAAACCTTTCATTTTATAAGTCTGATCCCTTTTTAGCTATTCACATAACAATTAGAAGTCCAAAAGTCACTTAAATTAGTCCCGATTAATCTAAAAAGCCTCTGGGATCCAAACACAACCCTCAGGTACTCAATATTTACTATTTTGACCCATTCCGGATCGATCATGCACTTGAAATCGTCTCCCGAGTCACTTAACAATAATTTTCCATCTCAACCTATTTTAATTAACCACTCTTATCCCGATTATGATATTATTACATTCCGTAGCACTTACTCACTTACGACTTAATTCAATTTTTTTTTACTATAGCACACTAGTAAATACATAATCTCATTAATATTAATTCATTTCACTCTAAATTAATTTTCATTTAATTTTCCATTATTGCGTTAATTAAATTATGTGTAATCCGCATAATTTAAATATTCAATAAAATATATGTATATAAAACTATGGGGTATTTCATACTGCTCCACCAAGATTATAAAATAATCCATTGACCATGTATAAACAAAACATATAAGTCTATTAATAGGGTATCACAATCCACGGTATCTCGTGGATGTGGATTCCTCTTAATTATGATCTCAGACATACTTAAACAGTTGTCATCCAAAATGCGAGGATCATTTGACCTGATTTAAAATCATATCGCACCCATAACAATAAAAGTGACGTTTCCAAATGATTTAAGTCCTCATAATTCTTGGGATTAAGAATATATGCACACTTTGCAAATGCTATGAGATTGACCGAGTCTAATAAAGGCACCCCTTGTAAAGCACCAAACCGTATTTATGGGTCACCCATGATCAACCCGATCCAACTCGAGCCTTAGGTGTGAAGTGCAATGAAGCAACCTAAATAATGTTGCCAGTTCAGTTTTATTTAATTACGGTTTCAATTGTTTAGCACGCAATTCCAATTTAAAATAAAGCTACAAGAGGGCCGGTGGGAAGCATCCCCGGAGTCCAAGCATACAAAGACTAACACAAAATAAAAGAGAGAACTTACTTGTATAACTCTCTCAAAATACGAAATCGCACCCAACATGCCATAACAAAAGAGGGAGTGAGCCAAATGAACCGTGGGAAATATACAAAATGCAGTATAGAATCGAACGACAAAAATAAGACTCTAACATGTTATAACTATATGTACATGCAACTACCTTGTATACATATTTACGTATTTTTATTTAATCCATGAAACCGTTTTACATCTGAAAACATATTTATCCCGATCAATTCACCTTAATCTTGTAAAAGACCCCTCTTTCTTATTTTAACATTCATCCATTTATTTAACACACACGGTTAAATAGTTGAAACAAATCCAGTTAGTTTGATCGAAAGCCACCCTTTTCAATTTAACCAATCCACATTAGTATTTTCATTGAAAATCACCCTTTCAAGACACGCGAACACCGTGCTAGAAAATACTTATTTATCCTTTGAAAACCTTTCACAATACACCATTGTGTTAATTATGGGTTAAACTAATTAGGATGCTTAACAACCCATATAATTACTTAACTTTACCTTTTCTTCACCTTATGGACATTAATCAATTTATGCATTTCTTGTCCACTTTAAAATTTACCGGAACATTTATTAATTCATTCAAGTTAAGTTGTCTTAACATATTTTTGTCACATAACCCATTTCTTGAAATGTTCCTTATTTCTTCATCATTTTCTCAAAAAATCTTCTAATAAACCACATACTTTAAAGGCCACTACATTGCCAGCGATGCCACCATATGCTCTGGCCACTGTTTTGGGTCTTTCACCCCAAGGCTTCAGGCCCTCCATAATTTTTTCCGATGTCATCCGAGTCCTTATTAATGTGTTTTAACATTTAGAAAATGTCCACATTATTATACTTTTCCTTTTACCCCATCGAAGCCAAAACCCAGGGTTTCAACCTAAATTATGTTATACTTGAAAATCCCCATTTCATCTCCTTTACACTCGTGTTGATTTTATTCCAAAATATTTTTCATTTATGACCATCATGTGTAACACACTTTTAAGCATTTTTTATTTCATAATAATATTCCACTTTACTTAAAATTACCATTTTACCCGTTTGTTTCCAAACTTATCTTTTACTGTATTTTCACAACTGTTAATTTCTGAAAACATCATTAAGTTACTAACTCTAACCTCTTAAGTGTTTTTAAGTTAACACTTTTTTAGCCTCTTAGAGTAACATTCTTCTCAATTGGAAACATTTTTATTTCAAATATTTATTTCCAAGAATCATAGAACATATGAGACTAATTTATCAGAAAAATACCATTTCCTTTTTATAAACACATGTAGTTTTACAAGCTTACATTTATGATACCTATAACTCCTTTTTCACAATTTGAAGAGTATAACTTCTACTTTTTCTTATTTCATGCTGAATCCCAAAAAACCTTTTTTAAACTTATTTATATGTTCATTATCAAAATACTACAAGTTTATATGCAAGAGAAGATGGCTTTTTATCCCCAAATCCTATTAAATGTGTTAAACATACATTTCATTCTAAAAATTCATAATACTTTGCAAAAATGCATTTTCAAGACACAAATGACATTTTATTTTTTCAAACTCAATAAATTTCCCACTTTCCTAAAATCTTCATTTTTCAAAAGACTTTGGGACATCCTTTCAGCAATTTTTTTTAGCAAGATTAACATCATTTTTCAAAACATTTATTTGTTAAAATGTTCAACTTGAAACTTCTAGAAGTACCATTTTCACAAAAGGACCAAACTTAATTTCGTTTCAAGAAAAAACTAAAATATTTACTCATCCTTTATTTCCATCAAAACAATATTTTTACCGATATTTTTATTTCATAAAAATGTTTAATACAGATCTACTAGAACCCATCATTTTACTCATATACAATCTACTCTTAAATTCTAACAACAAGATTACAAATACGCAAACTAAAGTCTTAAACTAAGAGTATATTTTTCCACCTCAAACTGAGTTCTAACAATGGAAGGCATGAAATGTCTAAGAAGATGGAAACCTCCCACCTCCTAGGGTGGTCTAAAGGAGGTTGACTAGTTACACCAAGCTTGTCTCCATGTAAGATCCATCAATACACCTCTTTGAGCCCCGTGAATTACCCATCTTCATCTTCTCCAAAAACCCCAACAATATCTCCAAAATTTTGTAGCTATGCCCAATAATGGTGGAACTGGCTATCGAAAGCTTGGATATGGTGAAGACTAGAATAATATAATGGTTTAGGGTTGATATTTGGTTGTGGAATGGTGGCTTGAGGTGGAAAGATGCTTAACAATTGTGGAAGACCCACCCTTCTATCTCTCTCTCTCTCTCTTCTTCCAACTCTAAATGACCCAATGAACTTAAAATTCCTTATAAAAAACCCCAACGCCTAAAAATCCCATTTTTACCCAATCTTGATTCACCAGAGCTCAATAGCTCATCAATCCAACGAACCAGAGTGAGACAATGCATAAGGGTAACTTGGCTTAAAAATTTGAAGGACCTAGTTCAAACGAGATTCTCCCATCATTTGAATGAGAAAGGCATCTCGTTCGAACCTTGTTTGATCCCCACTTCAAATTACTTGGATCTTTTATGCAGTGGGATATCGTTCGAACCTCATTTGATAACCTACTTCGAATGACATAGAATTTCGTTCGAACGACCTCTACTAAATTTTTCCAAATTCTAAATTGAACCCACAAACTTCCAACAATCCTCATCAAGACTCCAAAACAGTTAATTATAGATATAAACCCAATCATAAAGATTCAAATCCTAAGGTTCTCATATGTTTACAATTTATGCGGGGAAGAGTAATAAAATATTGGGGCGGGGGTATTATATTCTTCCCTCCTTAGGGATTTTTGTTCATGAAATTACCGATACGTTAATTATTCAAATTCATGGTGTTTACCAATTCCCATTCTAAATTATAAGACCCTCTAAGGCAAAATCATCAAAGCCCTTAATAATCAAAATCACATCACATATCCTTAATTAAGTCTCATAAACCTCTACGACATTCTCTAATGCTCACCATTTTTCTAAACATCAGCATCTCACAGCCGACTCTGAGTCTCCACTCACTTAATGATCATGCTTAATTAAGTCCTAGGACTACCTTTTCTAATACCCAAAGCATACCGATGCCTTCACGGGCAACCCTCTCTAGTGATCGACACCCATCCAAGAGTGAACCGCAGTACAACCAATCATCAAATTCATCATCAAGAGTCATTTCGAGTCATATGATCACATTATCCTGCATCTCAAAAGTTTTCAAATTATCCTGACTACACAATTTTTCTCGAGCTTGACATGAACCACAAATTGCTAATTACTCATTACGATTTGTAATAAACTGACGAAATCATCACCGCACGCTCGCTTGATACCTTTTGCCACGTCACTCTGATGAACCTAGTACTATTTAAGGCGTCTCAACTTTGAGCACTCACCTGAGCCTCGCACTAATCCACTCATCGTGGCAAGGCAACACTATGTACTAAGTTTCCTCGATTTCAAACACTATACAATATCCTCAAGTCATCATCATGCTCTTTACAATCAGTGTGACTGACTGCCATGCTGGTTAGTAAAGGTTGCTAATCCTAAGAAAAAAAATACTACGAGCAAATTGTGCGAGCAAAAGTGTAGCCACCTTCACACTAAACTTTGTGCAATAGTAAGAATACCTCATATAGGGCATACCATGTTACCAATCTACATTGACCATTGCAGTACACTCGCACTCTACTAGGCCCAACCATGCCGTACCATGACATAGTGCTGATATGAGCACGACATATGTGGAAATATCGATCCTTGATTATCGAAATCGAAAGTGACACACAGGAGTCCGTAGGAACAAGCAACCATTCTAAGAAAATCTCACATACTAGGATTAATGAAAAATGAACCTATGCTATATGCTTAAAGTCTTATCACTAATCTCAGACGCTCTCATGAGGTACTAATTAATCCATATACCATCTCTTGTATCACCAACCGTGATGAGACGAATCTCAACCATTCGCCCTCGTAAGATGAAAACAACATACGAACCTATCGTTCTCTTGAAATTCAAACTCCTGACTTCCTTCCATAGGAGTAGGTCCATCCTAGCACACATGAACCACTATGGTTAGCAAATGAATAATTCCATTGTTTACACTGACCTAGTTCATTTATAGGTGGCGATGACGCTGACCTACTATCTAAGCTACTATATGCCTTATCATATCATGATCATAACCCTAAAATATCCTTAGGAAGTATTCCATCCAGAAATACAATCACCTTATTGTATCCTTTGACTACACGATATTGTCACTAAGCCAACTTCCAAGTTCTACCCAGACTGAATTCGCATAATGGCCAAATCAGTCTTCATTTGGATTCTAAGGGTAGTAAGTATCACACATGGCTGCATCTTCTAATTCATACCAGCCTAGTAGGATGTGCCAAGAACTAGTACTTACCTTGGTAAGGCTATCCTAGCATATACCATCGACACATGCCAATGTTCGAATTTTTCATCGATATTACCCCACCTTGGTTTCCATTCTTAAGTCTCCACAAATCGTCTTCAACCTAAGTCTCAAATACATTTCCTAGTATTCCTCAAAATCAAGTGTTATGCCGCCTATACTAGTCATTCCATAACACATAAAAATTATACCCATAAACGACACAAGTTTCAAATTCCTTGTTGGAGGTTACACTATCCATCTATGCCAATTTGAATAACAACACCCGGCACGTGCACTATACGACTCTTCTAAACCTTTATTTTAAACCTGAGATCATCACCTGACCCTCAACACAATCATTACTAGGATGTTACTACTTCTTCATACCAAACATAACTGGTCTCCTAAGGACACCAAACATATTCCATGTAAAAGTCCTCCAGACCCGATAAGATTTCAGCATCCATGACTTTATGATTGTAGATGCGCTCTAAAAACCTCTCAATACCGTTATCGTGATTACTAGGTGATCGTAAGGACACTGGTCCACGATCTTCTACTTATAGTGCACCTTAACCATCAAACAACTCAAGGCATCACAACAGTCGATTTCCATCTCCAATGACGCCACACATAATTAGTCCTACCGACACTCCAGGATGCCTTTAAACCATACTCACACTAGGATTACCTCGCACCTAGCCATTACTTCGGCTGCTAAAATGAGCTTTGACACTTTAATAATAATCGTATCTTCCATACAAATGGCTATGGCCATATTCAAAATACAAACCACAGCTAATGCTATTAAGGATTCTGGCAGGATACAAGACATTGCCAACAACCTATAAACCTCTAGTTCTACATCACTAACATCACTAAAGATCATTTTCCTTGAAACCACATCAAATTTTCTAAAACCCAGAAATACAAGACTACCTAGAGTTCACTCCTAAGTCTCCTCAACCATCATCATTGCATACGTAATATACTTATCGCAATTTTACCATAACACTCATCACACCCAACGAGGTACAACTTTCGATCAAGAATCAATATGACACTTACTTATAGCAATACTATCTTATCGACTTTGATTGAGAACACATCCCAAGTGTTGACCAACAAGATTCATCATGCCCACCAAATCATCAATCACCTTATGACGTGATATTATCTCAATGATCGAATTCGCCTAATCACATCATTGGTACTAACTACCCAAAAGTACCTAGTCAAAGGACTGAACGCATCCCTATCAAAAATCTATACTTCTTAGGTATGGCGCACTAACCCACTAATCTCCATAGTTGACTTTACACGATTCATGTTTTTAATTCAAAAGACGTCATTAACCAATTTCTACATCTCAATTGGCTTCTCATGTCACAACGAATTGACACACAAGCACCTCACACTAAAAACCTAAGGTGTCGCCACCACTGGTTTGTACGTACACTCGTAAATCATTAACATATCTAAATAAGAAGTTCGGAAGTAAATAACGATAACTAACTTAGTCCCCTTCCACTTAGCAATGAATTATATCATCACCAAATTACCATGATCGGCTCAAACTAATAACAACATCAAAAGATCCACCACCGACCTCACCACATTACTCTCGAAAGGAAACTTAAATCTAGAGCTCTGATACCATTTGTAACACCCCGGCTAAGATTTATAGGTCACTCATGGTCAAACCGATTCGACCCGAGCATTAGGTGTGAAATGCAATGAAATATACTAAATAATGCTGCTAGTCCAATTTTATTTAATTACCGTTTTACTTGTTTAGCATGCGACTTTAATTTCAAATCAATCTACGTGAGGGACTCATCGGAAGAATCCCCACAGTCCAAGAATACAGAGCAACTAACACATAATAAAAGACAGTATTTACAAGTATAACGCTTTCAAAATACAAAACTACACCCAAGCTACCGTCACAAAACAAGGGAGGGAGCCGAATTCTCAGTGGGAAATATACAAAATACAATATAAAATCGAATAGTAGAAAGAAAACTCTAACACAACATACCTACGTGTACATTCAACTACATTGTATAAAAATATACATACATATACTTAATGCATGAAATAATTTTAGTTTCGAAAACGTTATGTATTCCACTTAATTCACCTTAATCTTGTAACAGACTTACTCTTTATTATTTTAACATTTATCCCTTTATTTAACACACACAATTGAATACTTGAAAAAACTCCACTTCGTTTGATCGAAGCCATTTCTTTATCGAAATTGCCGTTTTCATTTTAGCCAATCCACATTTGTATTTTCATTGAAAATACCATTTCAACACATGCGAACATCATGCTAGAAAATACTTATTTAGCCTTTGAAAACCTTTCATCACATAACTTTATTTTAATTATGGGTTAAACCACTTAGGTTTCTTAACGACCCATTTAATCACTGAACTCTACCTTTTCTTCACCTTCTGGGCATTAATCAATTTACACATTTCCTGTCCATTTTGACATTTACTAGAACACGCATTAATTCATTCAAGTTAGGTTGTCTTAACATATTTTCACTACACAACCCATTTCTTAACATTTTCCTTATTCCTTTATCATTTTCATACTTTAACGGGCTCCACACTGCCGATGACGCCACCATATGCTCTGGGTAGTGTTTTTGGACTTTTACCCCAGGACTCCGAGCACCCCTTAATTTTTTTTGGTGTAATCCGAGTTCGTATTAATGTGTTTTAATATTTTGCAAATGTCCACATTATTCCATTTTTTCTTTTACCCGGACGAAGCCAAAACCTGGAGTTTCACCCCAAATTGTGTTATACTTGGAAATCGTCATTTCTTGTCCTTTACATTTTAGCATTGTTTTATTCCAAAATCATGTTCATTTAAGACCATCATGTGCAACACCCTTCCTAACATTTTTTATTTCATAAAAATGTTCCACTTTATGTTAAATTACCACTTTACCCATTTTTTTCCAAACTCATCTTTTACTCCATTTTCATAAGCGTTAATTTTCTAAAACACCATTAAGTTACTTACACCAACTTCTTAAGTTTTTTTTAACACCTTAACACTTTTTTAACCTCTTGGAGTAACATTCTTGTCAATTAGAAAAATCTTTATTTTAATACTTTTATTTCCAAGAATCATAAAACATATGAGACTACTTTATAAGAAAAATACAATTTCCTTTTTATTAACACATGTAGCCTTACAACCTTACACTTATCACACATATAACCCCTTTTCACAAACTTTGAAGGCTAGAATTTCTACTTTTTCTTATTTCATGTTCAAACCAAACAAACCTTCTTTAAACTTGTTTATATGTCCATGATCCAAATACTACTAGTTTATTTGCATGGGAAGATGGATTTTTATCCCAAAATCCGGTTAAATATACATTTCAATATAGAAATTCATTATACTTTGCAAAAATTCATTTTCAAGACACAAATGACATTTTTTTCTTCAAACTCAATAAGTGTACCACTTTCATAAAATCTTCATTTTTTAAGAGACTTTTGGACATCATTTCACCAAACATTTTTAGAAAGATTAACATCATTTTTCGAAACATTTTATTTCATAAAATGTTTAACTTCAAACTTCTAGAAATACCATTTTAAAAAAAAGTCCTAAACTTAGTTTTTTTTTCAATAAAACTTTGAAATATTTACTCATGATTTTTTTCCCACAAAATAATATTTTTGCTAACATTTTTATTCCATAAAAATGTTTAATACAAATCTACTGGAAACCTATCATTTTACTCATATGCATTCTTCTCTTAAATTCTAACAATAAGACTAATAATATGCAAAATAGAGTCTTAAACTAAGAATATACTTTCCCACCTCAAATGGAACTCCAATAATGGAAGGCATGAAATCTCTAAGAAGTTGGAAACCTCCCACCTACTAAGGTGTCCTCAAAGAGGCTGCCTAACTCCACCACAGTTTTCTACATGAAAGATCCATAAAAAACCCTCTTCAAGATCCATGAATATCCCATCTTCATCTTTTTCTAAAACCCCCAACAACACCTCCAAAATTCATAGTTATGCCCAAAAATGGTGAAAATGGGAATCTAAAGCTTGGATATGGTGAAAACTAGAGGAATATGATGGTTTAAGTTCGATATCTAGTGGTGGAATTCTGGTTTGAGTTGGAGAGATGCTCAACAATAGTGAAAGACCCACACTTATTTCTCTCTATCACTCTCTTCTTCAAACTATAAATAACCCAAACGAACTTAAAACCCCTTATAAAAACACCCAAAAGTCTTAAAATTATGTTTTTACCCAATTTGGGTTCACCGGAGCTCGGCATCTCATCTATCCAACGACCTAGAATGTGACAACGCACTAGGGCAACTTGACTTAAAATTCTAAATGACCTCGTTCGAACGAGATTCACCCATCATTCGAATATGAAAGGCATCTCGTTCATTCCCCACTTCAAATGACCTTCGAACGACCTGGACCTATTATGCAGTGGGATCTGGTTCGAACCTCATTCGATCCCCTAATTTAAATGACATGGAATTTTGTTTGAATGTCCATGAACTCATTTGAATGAGCCCTACTAAATTTCTCCTAATTTCAAACTGAACCCACAAAATTCCAACTATCCTTATGAAGACTCCAAAACAGTCAGTTATAGATATAAACCCAATCATAATGATTCAAATTCTAAGATTCTCATATGTTTACTATTTATGCGGGAAGAATAATAAAATATTAGAGAGGGGTATTACACCCCTTAGACTCAAATCTCATGTGTGGTCCTCTTCAATACATTCTTGGGATGTACCCATCACAATCCTCTTTTGAAGTATCGTGCAAGTTATCAAATCGTAAACCTGGTTCCTATATTTTGAGATAAACTACAAAGATTTCAACGACACCATTCTGATAGGATGTTAACTCCCTATCTATGTTATGAACATTTTAATAGTGTTATAATTGGACTTTCGATCTTCTTTTAGTTGATCCAAAGTTGACTCACCAGAATTCCTACTGAGCTCTATTGACCGACTTGTCTATAATATATTTAAACAAAATATAAGGCATTCTCAAAATCATGATTCTTATCTCAAAATTAACTGACACAAATTTACTTATAAATAAATGTCATACATGGTTTTTAGAATAAAACCCAAACACTTTCAAGGAATTTGAATAGTTTATATCCTTTAAACAAGTTTATATAATTCAAAACTCCTATACGATGTCATAATAAACCACTGGGATTTCGCAAATGATTTAATCATCTTCTCTTCAAGTGCATTCTTTGAAATTAATTCTGAAAATTCTACAGGAGTATGAATTAAATTACGAGAAAAGGTTAACAAATTTAAAAGTGTTGCTATCCTCTCTAAGAATATTTCCATTACTGGTTATAGTATAATTGCTACAGTAATTGGTATTCCTATCAAGTGGGTTCCTATTTCTTATTTATTATCCCGTTTGTGTAGGAAGAGAGAAATGTGTTATCTTTGAAGTGTTGTCCAGGAAAATCAGAAGCAAATTACAAGAATGGAAGGCTAGAAGTCTATCCCCAGGAGCTAAGGTTACTCTTATTAAATATGTTTTTAGTCAATTCTAGTATATACTCTTGTAGTTGTAAACCCTCTAAAAAACAATACTCATGTTAATGAGAATTTGTTCTCAAAACTCTTTTGGTCTTCTAATATTTGTGATAGTAGACATCAATGACCTAAATTACAAAATATATGTAAGCCTATTAAAAAAGGTTGATTTGGGTTAGTACCATAGAAGGTACTATTAGGAAAATAGCTTGGGATTGCAGTTTAAAATGCGAAACATTTCATACCTAAGACCTTTGATTAACAATTTATTGAAAATAAATCAAAATCTTGGTTTAAAGAATAAACCTATGGTTGCAAGAATACAATACCATAGGGAATCATGTTGTGATTCTTATCGGGAGAAATATGTATATGATATTGTATATCTTGCTGGCATTGAAGGTATCTAAGAACCTTCTTATAAATCTATGATCATCTCGAATCTCCTAGCATAATATCCATCAAGAGTAAGCGTTGTGTGTCGGTACTTTTGGAGATGACACCATGGTGCAATATGAGAGAAATCAACCTTTCTCTCCTCACCCTTCATAAAACGTGAATAGTGTTTTTACTCTCTCTTTCTAACCATCCACAATGGATCATTCATCTGAAACCCTAGCTTAAACAAATGCAAATATGTATGGGTCGTAGGCTTCAATCAAATCGGGCTTCTAGAGAGTTTTACGCGTACTACTTGGGTAATGGACTATACTAGGGACCCAAGATAAATAATTAAATTAGCTTCCAAATAAATACATGGAAATACCAATTACATTTATCGTAGTTATTTTCATTCTATATTTAGCTGCGATTAACTCAACTAAATAATCATGAATGTACACTAATTTAATTAGCTCTGAATCACTTGGAATAAAAATTTCTTATTTGAAAAATCAATTAAAGGTCATAATATGATTTCCCATATTATGTTTTCAATACCCATTGGTCAAATCAATTTGTTGTTAAACGATTTTTACTATCCACTAGTCAATTCCCCGATTCTCAGAATTAACTAGTTTTCTACTCAACCAGGATTATAAAACATTCCATAGAATGGTTTTTAATGGTGGAAACAAAATATATAGGTCTATTAAGGGGGTATGAAAATCTAAGATATCTCCTAGATGCAGATTCCTTCGAATTACGATCTAAAACTTACCTATACACCGATTTCCCAATACGTGTGGATCATTTGACTCAATATAAAATAGAATCACACTTATATCAATCAAAGCAAAAGCCATTCAAGCATTCCAATCCTCATAATTCTCGTAATTAAGAATCTATTCATCCATTGCAAATGGTGTGAGATTACATAAGTTTAGTTAAGAGAACCTTTAGACTTTAAATCTCAGAGGCGATCATGTTAAATACAGACCTAGATGTACCAGTCCCAATCCTCTTTGAACTATCGTACAAGTTATCAAACAATTTCATCTATACCACTAGGACTTCATTTAAATCACTTTGATATTTTCGGATGATTTCTAAGCAGGGAAAGTTTTTATATATGCATTTTATTGCTTGAGTGTTATTGTTTATTATTTCATGTGATTGCAGGCATAAATTTACTGATTTTGACTTCATCCAACTATTCAGACTTGATTATTTAATGTTTTATTGGTCTTATGGATTATTTTTACATTACCTTCATACTGCTCTCACTATATGGCTAGTGAGGTGTAAGTCTTGTAGGTTTCATAAGATCCTTTTTTATTGGGACATTTTGAATTTTCTCCCTCACTTCTGTGACCAATTGTGCAATACATCCCCACTTTTTTTAAAATTTTTTTGCAATGCACCCCCATTCTATTAACTTTCTGTGGGTACCTTGATTTTTCACTTTGGCTTAGACGATAAGCCCAATCAAACACGACCCAAAGTCTAAAGTCCCCGCACCTCAACCAATTCAGTTTTGACCCAGTCAGTTACTAAAGTCTCTCTTCAGAGATATTATAGGGATTGTGGGGTAACGTGGGGCAGTCCCCTCCACTCCTCGAAATAACATGTACATAACAAACCCTCTGCCTGGGGCAAAGGGCATGCATTATTTTTCTGTAAAGCACTCCTCAGAGTAAAGAGAAATAATATACAGAGAGAACCACCATGGATGTAGGCCTTCTTATTGAACCACGTACATCATGTGTTGTGTGTGATTGTTATTCTTTTTTAGTCTTTATTTATTCTAGTTATTGCTTTTAATTGTTATTTTGTGCTGAATATATTTATCACCAAAATTGGCACTATCTGTGGGAATGTTTGTTCTCCCTGAAAAAAGTCTTCACCAAAAAGAATTTGGAATGTCTTGTCATAGCAGCAATGCCCCTCAGGAAAGGGATATTCAAGAATGGCCTGCCCCTCGTAGGATCAGATTTGAAGTTTGACGTTCAGATCCTAGGGCTCGCCCAGAACGACAAGCCTCGGAGGAAAACCAAGGGCCAGCCAGGTTCACACAGGTCTCCAGGCTAATCGAGGCCTATGAGGCCAGACTCCGAGATTAAGAGGAGTCCAGACGCAAGTAAGAAGCTGAGAATGCTCGTCTCAAAAGAAGATTGGAGATAATAGAGAGAGAAATCCATCGTAACACCAGGCAACGTCAATACCGCACTACTAACCCTCAAGTGAGCAAGTCTCGCAGTCGAGGAAGGAGCCCTAGATGTGGATCTCAAAATCTTGAGGGACACAGATCAGATGATGACTTTCTCGAGCAACAACAACTAGCTTGCCATTATAGGAGCCTAGATTAAGGAAATGGTGACATACGAAATTTGGTCCGAAGAGAAATGGATCAGCACCCAGCCCATGGGGGTGCCAGATCTACTAGAGAGCTGGCCAGGCGAGCTCTTAGAACCTAGATGAAATACCCTTTCTCAAGGGAGATAGAAGAAGAAGAATACCCCAAGAAGTTTATGATTCCTAGATTCAAAATCTACGATTGAAAGACTGACCCTATCGACTATGTTAGGCAGTACAGGTAGGCCATGACCCTCTAGAACCATAAGGACGCCCTAATGCGCTGGATCTTTCCATCGAGCTTACATGATGTGGCCCAAAAGTTGTTCGAGAGACTCCCTCATAGATCCATAAGGAGCTTCAAGACCCTGGCAGAGCTCTTCATAACTCACTTTATTACTAGTAGCTCCCATCCGAAGAGGATGAATGCCTTATTGACAGTAAAGAAAATGCCCTAGGAGAGCCTCCAAGACTATAAAAAAAGGTATTGGGAGTTGTTCAACGAGGTCGAGGACTGTTCAGAGCAGGTAGTTGTGGCATCTTTTAAGATTAACCTACCCAGCTCTTGCCTCATTCACGAATCCCTCACGAAGAAGGAGGCCACAACCATTGATGACCTAATGGCTCGCATCGAGAGTTACGCCAAAGTTGAGGATGTGACCCACCTCACTGCAGGGGAGAATGGTCAATCTAAGTTTGCTGCAAAGGGTAGCGACAAAGTGGAGAACCAAAATAAAGGGATCAAGAATGGGGCAAAGGGTAGCTCCAAAAATGGGAACAAAAATGAAGCTTCAAAAGCATTTCAGGCAGTGAACACTGTCTTTAAAGAATCAATTTATAAGATCCTTGAAAAAATCAAGGATGAGCCGTTCGTTAAGTGGCCCATAAAGATGGGAGGAGATCCCTCAAAGAGGAACAACGTGCTAAGATGTGCTTTTCATAAGGAAGGCGGGCACAAAACTGAGCATTGCAAAGCTCTCAAGTCTCAGAATTAGCCCAGACTGGGCACTTAAACGAATTTATGGAAAATAAGGCACAAAAAGTCACTACCAATGGAGACACAAGGCCCGATAATGTTCTCGAGGATAATGCTATCCATGAGTTCACAGTGATTCATGGGGAATCAGTCCTAAAGCAGATTCAAGGAAATTCATCTAAGATGGAAGTTAAAAAGCTTACGGTAGTAATGCAAGCTTTTCAAATTGATCCAGCTAAAACATAGGCAGGGAAGCATCGACAAGCAGATGATATCGACTACAACAAACATATTGTGCTCACAGATGAAGATTTAGTGGGAGTAAGGACCCTACATCATGATGCCTTGATCATTACACTCCGGATAGCTAACTACAACTTCGACAAATTACTTGTTGACTAAGGTAGATCGTCCGAAGTAATGTATCTCAATCTATTCATAAAGTTGAAGTTAAGCATAATCGACTTGAAGGAAGCCACTGTCCCTCTAGTCGGCTTCGCTGGTAACGTGACCATCCCTTTGGGAAAGATTATACTGTCGGTAAGGGCAGGAAGCGTCTCTAAAATGATTGAGTTTTTGGTAGTTGACATTGACTCGCCCTACCTGGCCATCCTTGGCCGAGGATGGCTACATGCAATGAAGGTCGTCCCCTCCACTTACCACCAGAAATTCAAATATGTGGCTAAGCGAGGAGTAATAGAAATCCATGGAGATCAGATGATGGAAAAAAAATGCTTTATAGCAGCCATCCGCCCAAGTACGGAGAAGAAGGTCGAGCAAGCCAAAGAGAAGGATGAAACATAGGGAGGGTCCAAGCCTTCCAAATAGCAATTAAAATATAGAAGACCTGGAGTGGAGGAGATCAGGATCCTCCCCTCTGAGCGGGTCGTGGAGAACCTGGAGGAGGTCACAGCCGGGGGAGAAATAAAGATAGTATGTTCTTGATCAGAGACTCTCTCACAGATCGAGAGAAGAAAGAATTAACAACATTTTTGTAAAATAACTTGGACGTTTTTCCATGGGAAACCTATGAGCTGCCTAGGATTGATCCGAGCGTAGTTTATCATCGGTTGCATGTTGACCCGACCTTCAAATTAATTGCACAAAAGGCACGGCAAAATGCATTCGAGAAGGCCAAGGATGTGAAGAGAGAAGTGGAGAAGCTGTTGGATGTAGGGTCCATACGGGAAGTTAAATTCCCTAAATGGTTGTCCAACCCAGTAGTGGTTCCAAATAGTAATGGGAAATGGAGAGTTTGTATTGAATTCACTGACCTTAACAGGGCATGCCCCAAGGACAGTTTCCCTCTCCCAAAGATCGACTAGTTGGTGGACGCCACAGCATCTCATGAAAGAATGAGTTTCTTGGACACACACTCCGGGTACCACTAGATTCCTTTGTATGTACTAGATCAAGACAAGACATTGTTCATCACCACCGTCGGATTATATTGTTACAAAATTATGCCCTTTACGCTAAAAAAATATAGTGGCAACCTACCAGCGGCTGGTCACCAAAATGTTTAAAGACCAAATGGGAGATACCATTGAGGTCTACATCGATGATATGATCTTTTAGAGCAAGCATAAATAAAACCACCTCTCAGACCTATTAAGGACCTTCTAAATCCTCAGGAAATACCGAATAAAACTCAATGCAAGTAAGTGTTCCTTGGGTGTCCAATCAGGGAAATTTCTCGAGTACTTGGTTATCAAGAGAGGCATTGAAGTCAAACCGAACCATATTGATGCAATCAATAGGATGAAGCCCCCCCTTATGATAAGATACGTACAAAAGCTCACAGACATGCTCGCCGCCTTGAATCGGTTCATCTCGAAGTCATTCGAGAAATGCCAGCCATTTTCCAGCTTTTGAAGAAAAGAAAAACTGTGGAGTGGAACCAGGATTTCTCAAAAGCATTAGAGGAGATCAAAACTTATCTCAACGCACCACCCTTGCTCGTAATAACTCAAGAAGAAGATTCCCCGTATATATACCTTGTAGTTTCTAGCCACGCTGTCAGTTCTGCACTGGTATATGAAATAATGAGAATCCATCACCAAGTCTACTACGCGAGCAAGACCCTCATGGACACCGAACAACGATACCTACCACTAGAAAAACTCACCTTTGAACTAGTGGTAGCCTCGAGGAAATTGAAGCACTACTTTGAAGATCACTTTATCATCGTCCTTACATCTCTCCCCTTTAAACAAGTCCTATAAAAATCAAATTTGTTCGATAGACTATCCAAGTGGTCAGTCGAGCTTGAAAGATTTGACATCCAATATCAGCTAAGGAATGCAATTAAGGGACAGGTCCTCACCGACTTCATCTTTAATTAACAAGAGAACATCCTCACAATCAACTTCAACCCATTGGTCAAAGGAAGATCACTTAGTGCAAGGTGTTTGGAAAATGTTCGCTGACGAAGCCTCTAACTCCAAAGGGGCAGGAGTGGGCATTGTGCTGGTCACCCCAGAAGATACGATCCTAGAGAAAGGAATCAGGCTTAGATTTGAATCCTCCAACAAAGAAGCAGAGTATGCAGCATTAATAGCAGGCCTGTAAAAGGGATAGGCATTGGGTGCAAAACAACTTCAGGTGTTCGATGACTCACTCCTGGTTTCCAATGAAGTAAGTGAATACTTCAACGCAAGGGATGAGAAAATGGCGGCCTACCTCGCTGTAGTGAAAAAGTTAATGTCTAGCTTCGAACAAGTCAGTGTCCAATAATTTCCTAGAGGACAAAATAGTCATGCTGACGCTCTAGCATCCTTAAGCTCAGCGATCAATTTTGACTTGAAGATCATAATTCTGATCGACTTCCTCGCCCAACGGAGCATTAACCAGAGTAATGAGCAGCAAGATGCACGTCATATTTTCCATATTGAACCATCCCCCAGTTGGATGGTGCCCTACCAGATGATAAAAAGGCCACACATAAGATAAGAGTCAAAGATGCTCGCCTTCACTTATATCCTGAAGGAAAATTGTGTAAGAGGTCTTTCATTGGACCTTACCTCCAATGCATTCACCCAAAAGACGTTAAGAAAGTTCTGCACGAGCTCCATGAGGGAATCTGTGGAAGTCATATTGGGGGAAGGTCGCTAGCCTTTCGAGCAATGAAGGAAGTGTATTGGTGACCATACATGCAGAAGGATTCTAGGATATATGCTCGTAAGTGTGAAAATGTCAACGACATGCTCCTATGGTTTATCAGCCCGCCAGTGACCTAAAATCGCTTACCATACCCCCTGGCCTTTCTCTTAATGGGGAATCAACATCGTGGGCCCTCTCCCTACCGCTGTCGGTAATCGCAAGTATTTGTTAGTCACAACAGACTACTTCACTAAATGGATAGAGGCAGAGCCACTAAAAACATCAAAGATGCGACTATGATAAGGTTCTTATGGAAGAACATTATCACCTACTTCGGGATCCCTAATACCATCATCACTGACAATGGAACCCAGTTCGAGAGTTGCCTCTTCCAGGGTTTTTGTAACAACTACGGAATCATCCACCATTTCAGCTCGGTGGCATACCCTTAGAGCAGCGAACAAGCTGAAGCTTCCAACAAAATAGTGATTGATGGATTGAAGAAGCATTTGGAGCGAGCTAGGTGGCATGGGTGAGCGAGCTACCATATATCCTATGGGCTTATCGCACTACCCCACGGTGAGCAACCGCGGAAACCCCATTCACACTCATATATGGTATGGAGGCAATCATCCCCTTGGAAGTTCGCCTCCCCACCATGAGGTCCACCCTGATCAACCAAGGCCAACAAAATGGAGTATTAGTTGCTGAGCTTGACTTAGATGAGGAACGCAGAGAGCTGGCTCTAGTGAAACTAGTAGGCTACCAGTAACAGCTAGCGAAGCACTACAACAAGAAGGTTAATCCAAGAGCATTCCAAGTAGGGGACTAAGTCCTAAGGATATTCCTTAGCAGCGTAGTAAAACCATCAGATGGCAAGCTAGGACCAAACTGGGACGGACCATTCAAGATGATAAGGGACAACCTGCAAGGAGCCTATCACTTAGAAACGATGGAGGGCAGGGAGATACCTTGAACTTGGAACACAACCAATTTAAAGAAATTATACTTCTAGTTTTCTATTTTAACCATTTATTAC
Organism: Sambucus nigra; assembly: GCA_949130495.1. Lineage (NCBI taxonomy): Eukaryota > Viridiplantae > Streptophyta > Magnoliopsida > Dipsacales > Adoxaceae > Sambucus > Sambucus nigra. The sequence continues at coordinate 541,694,087 of OX422208.1, read as the reverse complement.
AATGTCAAAATTTTCAATTCTTTTCTGATTAATAAAAGATAGCTTGGCAGTGGCATTCTATGAAGTGTTTATAATAAACCATACATATCCTAAGGACGCTAAGTAGTGGCATTCTATGACACCCGGTATAGTGGACTGATCACCCAGTATTTAATTAGGAGGGGTGTTACAGGTGGTATCAGAGCATTAGGTTCTAGCGTCCTTAGGATCTGTATGTATTATTATTTTTTTCTACTTAGCGCCCTTTGATACGGAGCCCTATCATTAGGATTGTTGTATTCATAATTGCGCATTTACGACTTCAGCTATTTTGTGATATTTTAAATAATGATGAAATATCTTTCCCTCATTTCAGATGCCTCCTCGATGTGCACGATAAGCCCCCGGTGCGGTACACGAGGGAAAGATATTTTTATCATCATTTAAAATATTGCAAAATAACTGAAGTCGTAATTGCGCCATTATGAATACAATAATCCTAATGATAAGGCTCTATATAAAAGGATGCTGAGTAGAAAAAAATAACAAGCCATACAGATCCAAAGGATGCTAGAAACTGATGCTCTGATACCACATGTGACACCCCACCTAATTAAATACCGGGTGGTTGTGGGGATGGTTGTGCTGCACCGGGGGCTTGTCATGCACATCAAGGAGGCATCTTAAATGAGGGAAATATATTTTTATCATCATTTAAAATATCGAAAAATAGCTGAAGTCGTAAATGATCTGTTATGAATACAACAATACTAATGATATGGCTCTATATCAAGGACGCTAAGTAGGAAAAAAATAATAAGCCATATAGATCATAAGGATGCTAGAACCCGATGCTCTGATACCACCTTTGACACCCCGCCTAATTAAATAGCGGGTGATGAGTCCAATATAAATTAAATCAGAATATCTAGTTGGTTCATTCTTAGTATCACTGTTGAAAAATAATTTCTTATTAATTCACCTAATAAGTAATTAAGCTAAGTGTCAAAACTTTTCCAATTTTAATTTAATTAAATCTATTCCACCATATGGAACAAAATAAGTAACATACCATCACAACTAAATTAAAAGTCAACAAGAATAAATGTAACTAGAATAAACTCTCCAATTGAAATATCTTATTATAACCATCCAAAACAAAATGAAAATAATAGTACCAACATAAAAGCAATACAATCTGAAATAGGAATAGACCTACTAGAATCTTGGGCGACAATACCTAAATGAGTCAAGTACTACAAAGATAGGAATGAAAGCGTCTAATCCAAAACTGTATCTCCAGAAACACGTAAAAATATCCATCCTCTAAGTCGGGCGTCCCTAATACTGGGCACTGGTGTAATAGATATAGTAGAGAAGAGAATATGCAAGTAAACGGGTCAGGGCCCCATTATAAAAGATTTTTAAAAATAACATGTTTTTAACAAGTGAAATTAAGTAGGTATTATGTACATGTTAGTTCTCGGCTCTCACTTGAGAATATCACCTATGATCTAGTGTGCACGTCTAACGTACGTTATTACCCCCATAAGTAAGGTTCTCAATTATTATTCTATCCCTTCTCATTATCCCGTATTTCCCATGCAATACTTATATTAATAAAACATATTCATTTATCTTTAAGATGAACTAGGCATTCAAGGATTAAGTATTCACTTACTTAATTCAATTAAGATTTTATTATTCATTTTATCTATAAATTCGCACAGTAGATGAAATCATAGTATATATATTCATCACGCTATTATATGTACTAATATGGCAACTCCCAGACACAGCTGCGGTGAATGCATACTCTACTATCACGTCCAGTTACATATCTCACTATAAAAAAGACTATTGGCTCAGTGTCTCTCCCGGACCATAAATAATATAACACACATATTTGAAGGCGAGCATACTCCCCAACCGAATGGGTCACGCACGTACCTACGCTCCCATTCAACTGTCGAAACTATCATTCACACTGATGGAACGTGTCCAAGGTCCTGTGCTCAAGGTACGAATCTAAAATCCCCCCAAATGGGCTCATCAGGATAAGATCAACCATAACACAAAACCTCCACCCTAATAGCAAGCATCGTAGGTATGTCATATACAATAAAAATTATAGTATAACTATTCACCCGACCTATATAATATCATTAAGGTATTCGCACAACCCATATGATAATTCCATAAGTTATATATTTTTCTCTCCCTAATATCCTACGTATTTATAGATTATGACTTTACTCATTAACATATATTTCTCGAGATTTCCCAACACTTGAAACACATTTATTATTCCTCAAATAAAATTTAGTAGGTAATTATTCACACCCTACCGATCTATGTCATCCTAATTCCCGAATTTTCACAAATTCATATTATCCTCAAATGGGTTTATCGCTCGATAATCTCCAATCAACTTTTAATCCATTGTTTCATTTTCAAGGATCATATTATTCAGGCCTTAATTACTACTCTACCGATTTCCCTAAATCCCATTAGGCGGTATTTAATTACACTAAGTATCCTTGGAAGTGGGGAATTTAATGAAACCTTAAAAGAAAAAAAAATTACATATTCTGGGATCATAGATCGATCGACGGTTTGGATCAATCGATCGACCTGTTCGATTGATCGACATTCGAGGGTTGATCGATCGACCAAACATGTATTAGCTTACTGTTTCTGTACATTTAGCCAACGGGTTTCATCATCTTTATTCCTTAAATACTTTATTTTATGATCCCAAACTTCTTATAGTTGTTCCACATGATATAACAATATGTATAATTGATCTCTAAACATTAAACAACCTAGAATCATCAAGAAATTTGGATTAAATATGTTATTTCTCATGATTTCCAGAAAACCCATATTTGATCATGTCTCCAATAATAACATATAAAAACTAAGATTTTCTTTATAAATTCATTCCAAATTCATGGATTAAAATACATAATCAAAAGAAATTTTGTCCTACATGTATCTCATATCAAGGAGTCCATTAAAATCATCACGATTTATCTCTAAATCATGCAAATTCTCTGAATTCTATAACTATCCTAACATGGACATTATACACGCTAATTTGCAAAGATTAAGTCACTTGCCTTTAGTTTGTAGGTCTGAACCATTGGGGTTGATAGTCTACTGGTGGTCCTCCCCTTTTTCCAGCCAACTTTTAGTGGTGGTGGTGGTGTAGGATGTCCTTTGGCCTCTCGGCGTCCTAGGGTGTCTCTTCCTTTCTTAGAAAAGCCTATTCGTCTCTTGTTTTTTGGTGAATGAACCTCACATTGATAAACTCTACACTTAAATAAGATAACTCCAAAATTCGTAGGTACTGTTCACATACCCTGGCAGTTGACCAAAATACCCCTTCGAGATGTCTATTCATCTCCAAAGTGCCCCGAGACCCAAATCCATCACCCAAATAGACTTTTAGACTATTTTAACCCTTTCGGACACTCTGGCGTAGTTAAAATGACCATTTGGAGGACATGCATTTATTTTACTTTTATATTCTATAAATTTAGTCCCAACACGACTCATATGCGCCTCCTGACTTAATTCTCATAATTGTTTTATTAATCAGCATAGACAGTTTTTATTAAATCATAAGCATATGCAAAGTCATAATCATTTATTACTTTTAATCACTAAGTAATATTTAGATAAATTAGATATTACTTTATTCCCGAGTAATATAAAAATTGGAATTAATTTTAATTTAACCCACAATTAATCCTAATTAATCCTATTTTTCAAAATCATTAAAATTACGGGGTAAAATTATGGGGTATTACATCAGGCTCCCACAATCATAGAATGGGACATCAGAAAGCGTCCTCAAAATGGCAAAAACCAGAAATGAATAACATCATCACGTGTCAGCACTACAAAACCACACAAAAGAAGCAAAATAAACAACCGGACTATCAGTCTCAACTGTCGCCCGGCGGTATCATCTATCCTTCTTGTCAAAAGAACCTCTCAAAGAGAAGAGATGAATATAGAATCCTCAAAAACGATCCTACCCACATCCCCTAGTGCCACCTGAACCGCCTCCGGTATCACCCTCACTATATGATTCACCTCTACATGCACACCCCCATAATATATCCCCAGCAACTGCTGAACATCAATGGGAGTAATGGTCATCTCCCTAAAACCCAAATAGAAGGTGTGGGTAGTTTCCCACCACCTCTCTCCCAAATCGCACAACAATGCAGTAGAACGTGGCACCTCGTCCAAGGCCTGCGCCAGACGGCTAAAACTAGTAGAAGTAACCATCTAGCGCACCACCTTTGGAAGATGGTCAGAAAAATTCTTCAATCCAGTCGTATCCCTAAAATGCATGCTAGAAGGAGCCATGTCAATCTACCAAAAGTCAAGGAGAAGAAAAAACCTTTCATCAGCACAAGAAAATAAAGAAAAATAAAAAAAGAATACCAAGAGTCACCACACTTATGAAGCCACTAGGGTTCCTTACCCTAAACGAACGGTAGTGTGAGGGGCACCCTCACACAAATGGAAGTTCTCTTCAGCTACCAATTCAAAGAGATCAAAACCATTCCTGTTACCCAAGGTAAGGGGCACCCTAGACTGCCACTCCAGGCTAGCCCAACCATCAACGTTCAGCCACTACAAATTGTATCCCTTGCTAGAAGAACCCAGCATTTGAAGTCTTTAAAGTAAAATGACTTAGGAATTAATTTTAGAGAGAAAAAGTAGAATATTCAAGCACTTGAATGTGTGAAAAATGAGGAGGATTCACCCCTTTTTTGTAGTGGACTAAACGAGAAGCCGATCGACACACCCCTGCACATACCGTTCGACACTTGCCTTTTCCTCTTTCCAAGGAACCCCATGAGTCCGTGTCATTAAAAAATGGCAACCCCTACAGCATAATGATTAGAATCCCCCTAAAAATTTTCTACAAAAAATGCTCAAAAAATCCAAAAATTACCCAGAAAAATTCTAAAAATGAGAAGCATGTCTTCATTGGGAAACCATTATTTGGAACATTAAACCCCTTATAAACTCTCGAAGTCCCCAACAGGATTAATTTTATGCTCTTATCGTAGATGGAATATTAAATCTCCAGTCTTCCCTAGCGAAATCTCAAATATTAAGTCTACCCCAGCAGAATCCAAACCTCAAATCAAATGCTTCCCGAACAGGATTACAAAATAATACATTCCTAATTACCCAATGAAATTTTGAGGTTGAACTTTTTCCCAATCCATCCACCAATGGAATATCAGGATGCACCTGCAATCATAATCCCTCACGGTTTCCCCAGCAAGTTCATCCCCTCTCAAAATAACATAATCATCAACTGGATGTCTCGAGGACAAATCCTTCCTCAATAAATTCTCAAAATAACACAATCCTTAGTGGAAGAATAAGTACATCTGCATCCCCATGATAAGATAAATATTTCCTAGGAGAACAACTACCCACGGCACAACTATTAGGTGCTCAGAATTGACCTCGACCCCCCGAAATGGTCGTTATCACTTTAGGTCCTCATAATTGTCCTCGGCTCCCAAAATCAGTCTCTACACAACTTTAGGTCCTTAGAATTAACGTTGGCCCTCAGAATCGGTTGTCACCACTTTAGGTCCTCATAATTGACCTCAGCCTGCAGAATCGTTCCCCTCAACTTTAGGTCCACAGTATTGACCTCGACCATTAAAAACGGTCTCTAAAATTTAGGTTCTCAGAATCGACCTCGGTCCTCAAAATCGATCATCACCACTTTAGGTTCGCAAAAATGACCTCGGCCCTCGAAATCGATCGTCACCACTTTAGGTCCTTAGAATTTACCATGACCCACAGAATCAGTCGTCTCAACTTTTGGTCGTCATAATTGACCTCGACCCACATAATCGGTTCCCTTCCCTTTAGGTTCTCATAATTGACCTCGACCCTCAGAATCGGTCCCCTTAATTTTAGGTTCTCAGAATTGACCTCGACTCGCAGAAACAATCCCTACCATTATAGATCCTCAAAATTGACCTTGACCCACATAATCGGTCTCCTCAACTTTAGGTCCTTAGAATTGATGTCGACCAGCAGAATCAATCCCCTTAACTTTAGGTCCTCAGAATTGACATTGACCAGCAAAAATGATCTCCTCGACTTTTGTTCCTCAAAATTGACCTCGACCCACATAATTGGTCACTATAACTTTAAGTCCACTGAATTGACCTCAACCCACAGAATCGGTCCCCTCAACTTTAGGTCCTTAGTACTCATAATTGACCTCGACCCTATAAACCTTAGTACTCATAATTGACCTTGACCCTATAAATCGATCATCCTCGTCCCTTTTGTCCGCATAATTGACCTTTTCCCAAAATCCATGTGGTGTCTATTCAATGACCTTCACTTGTTCCAAGATCACCTATCAAGGGTCTCTATAGACACCACATTCTAGGTTCCTCCTAAGCACTAGATCTGTCAATGGGTCGTGTCGAGTCGTGTTCGTGTCATTTTTTATCTTGTTCGGGTCTTATTGGGTTCGTGTTCAAACGGGTGACTTATTTTTTGTGTGAAAAAATTGAATCCAAACCCAACCCGTTACGTTATCGTGTCGTATTGTGTTCACTCCATAATACCCATTAAGATAATGAATAGTTTTTAATTGTATACGAGTTGACATATTATCTCATTTTTAAACCCAAATAGACCCTTTAATTCATTGACATTACTACATCTCTTATTTAGTACAATTCATTATGATTTAATTAACATTATGCTACATAAATTATTTATAATTTCCAAAAGTATATCTTATTTACTTAAATTAATAGGTCATAATGGGTTTTATCAGGTATTAACGGGTGAAGGGGTTCAACCCTAACCTGACCCGTTAACTATCGTGTCTTATCGGGTTGGCACTAATATGACCCGAACCCATTAAGGGTCCACCAATTAACTTATAACTTCATGTCAATTTGTGTCGTGTTATCGTGTCATGACTCATTTTTCCATGTCTACTAAGCACCCCCTTAGGTCCCTTGTATTTCCTCCATCACCATAAATCCTAGGTTATACTTCGAGTATTGATCTAGAGGCCACTAGGCACTCTCGATCCCTATTTGACTACTTTTTAACTCTCATACCTAAGTATAATCTCAATGAATCATTGAAGGTCTCTAAATCCCCTTATCTACGGTTTTCTCCGTGCACAAATCGGCCTTACAGTTAGGACGAACAATCCATTTTACTATGAAAAATCGATCTAGAGGCCATCGAGCGCTCTCGAGACCCGTTTTGACCCTAATCAACTTCCTTGACTGAGTGGAAGCTCATGAATCTTCAAAGGGACCTGAATCCACTTTATAATAGTCCCCCCTTCTGTGTGAAAATTGGCCTTATGATTTGGATGAACGAACCAATTTCCCTAAAAAATTAATGCGGAGGCCGCCGGGCTCTCCCGGGCTCCATTTGACTCCCGTCAACTCTTTATCTTGAATGAGACTGAATAAATCTTCAAAGTTCTATAAATACCCTTTCCATTGGTTCGCCTTGTGCGGGAATCAACCTTACTTTACGAATAAATGACTCATTTTACTCCTAACGGTCATCGGGTGCTTCCGAACCCATTTGACTAGGGTCAACTATTGAAACAAAGAGAAGATCTTTGGAACATAAAATATCCATGAGTAACCTTTCTAATGGTCCATCCCATGCATGAATCATCCTTACGATTCAGACGAATAATCTATTTTCCTCTTGTCCAAAAGACAATCGGGCACTTCCGAGCCCCATTTGATCACAGTCAATTCCCAAACTCGGGAGCGTACCCATGGATTATTAAAGTGATTTTAATAACTTTTCCAAATATTCATCCCCTTCTCTATTCGAACTTAAGGATTTCATTTTACGACCATTTTCGTACCTATCAGTAGTGTGTCTAAGGTTACCTGTCGATAGTCACTTTAAGGAAAATACCGATCGACACTCTCTTGACCTTATATAAGGGAGAATGAACTCACTTTGAAAGGCACCTCAGAAACATCCCTCTCAGTGATCTTAGAAACATTCTCTCTAAGTTAGTGTCGTTAGTATATTTAAACCACCCCCCCCATATTACATTTCCATCATTCCTTACCCTATTTAGCAAATTCCATTCCCTCTCCCCCTACAACCTTCATCCACTTGTAAGAGCAACCCTTCAACAATCAAGATTAACCTAAAAGCATCCTAAGAAGGTCCAAACCTTTCACTCTGTCTTTAAATTATCTTATTTTCGTATTAGTTATTTTATTCTTACTTTAGCATTTCATCTTTATTAGATCCCACACATTAATATCCAACTTTTTATTAATTGTATTGCACGTACTATATTTTTTTATAAAAAAACCCGAAAATAAGAAAAAAAGGGTTTGCTTGTAAATTCCAAACGGGGATTTTTCACTTCATTTTCTGAAACTAAAACATACTTTTTCTACAGATACACACATATAATAAAGTCCCAGTTGGATTCATGGGTTAAACCTCATGCTCGGGTTGCATACACACTACGTGGACTTTGATGCCTTTTTAGGATACGTAGGCATCTCGGGTAAAATTTGAGATTCGAGTCCTCCTTTCATGTTTTTGCTCATATATTATTTACAGATATTATATCTGTGATCCTTGATTGTGTTTTGTCTAACCTATACCATCATCTTTCTATAAACAATCGGTGCCTCAAAAAATGTTCACATTATATTTTTAATTACTATTTTGGAAACACTCTTACAGATGACCTCACTTAGCGTTTGTCCATGATGGGAGTCGAATAATTACACTCTCCATCTATATATACATGCACACACTTCACGAAGTTATTAAGGAGAAGAATAACACATCCCCATAACAGACTGAAAGAGAGGGATGGGTCCCTAACACCTTCCAATTCCGTATCTTAGCCCGAATCCTTAAACTAATTGGTTTCGCAAGCATCAATATGTCTCCGATGCTAGTATTTTGAGTAAGCAACATTTGTTTTGCAAGTTTTGTGCAAATTAGGCTGGTAACTCTATTACATCACCCCAAATGACAATGGCCGAAGGACCTCGAGAAAGAGCATGAGAACCCCCCGCCCGTGAGTGTTGATAGGGATGGGATGGCCACACAGTCCTTTTAGATAAAATTAACCTTTTAAGATTAAAGATTTAATAAGCCGTTCATTGAATACTTTTGTTGCCTTGCATTCACATTGAAGTGAAGACTATATCCTTTGTTGTACATATTGTGAATTAATTACGACTAAAGACACACAGGTGCTCAAATGTTTTTAAAATGTATGAGGAGTTTACAATTTAATGGAACAAGTTTTTAAACGTGTTAAACTGTCTCACAGGTAATTTAAAATAGCTTTTAGGAGTTGGTTTTATGCTTCAAACTAGTTAAGGAATTTTGAAAACTTTATTGCCTTAATCGTTCGGATGGATCTAGTTTGAGACCGTACACCTGAAGGATCTCACATGGGTACATAACATGCTCGCCCGCATAGTCTTTGCCATGATTCCACACTATTGGGAATCGTGTGCACAAAAGGTGCATTGTGGGAACAATGGCTTTAGATTTTGAAAATTTTCTATATATAAGACATTTTCTTTTCGATATTAGAAGATCTAAAAACCTCATAACTAGAATACATCAATGAGAGCATTTTTGAGGTTGAGATTATTTTTCCTTTGCATCTTTTCCAATTTCACTTGTTACCTAAAAAAATGTTAAGTCTTAGATCTATACTTGATATACGCTTTTGAGAGAGAATTTACAGTGTTTTCATTTAGATTCACATAGACTATTTATTTCAATTCAATACTCCATTGAATTATATGAACATCTAATCCTAGATTTAAAAGAGGAGTACCTTCGGTTTATTTTAGAAATTAGAGGGTGGCATTGACTTCAAGGAAGGGAGTGGACTTATTCATCCGCGACATGTATCTCGTTGCGGGTTTTCATTGTCCATGGGAGAAAGTTGCAAGGTTCATAGATAACTACACGAGACTGCTTGTGTGAAAGGTTTCTTCTAGCCTTGTGTAAAATTTCTTCAAAAATAAAAATGAAAATTGGAGTGCATCGAGGTTTTTAACCTTTGATGGGGGTTTCCTCATAAACCTTGTCTTGTAATTTCTTGTGAAGGAATTCTACTCGTATGCATACAGTTGATCACAAACATTACTTACATCTAATTTGAATCTAGTGATTCCAATTAAAATTTTTTAGATCTAGATTCATTCATTTGGATTCACCTAATTACATTGTCGTGTGAGATAATCAAGTTATTGAATAATTAGTTTGGTAAAACTTATGCTAAGTAACTTAAATGTGCAAGCAAAATCGTTTGCAATAGAAAATTAGTCATGATATGCCTTCAAACCTATTCACCCCGACTCTAGGTTCTTGTAATATTTTACTAACGTATATAACACACATTGCTTCAATTGGTATCAAAGAAAGGTACTCATATTTAGGAATTAATGTGCTTGAGTTAATCCTTATCTTGTCTTGTCCTGTGTTTAATTTTTTCTCATTTACCTAGTTTGTTTGCTTTAGTGTTATATATATGGGCTATGATACTAGATTCTTATTTACCTTCTAGTATTAATCATTTTTTTAAAATCTATGATTTTAAGTCAAGGTGAAATATTAGATCAATTGAAATCTCAATACGACAAGAGTTAAAAAATCATCTCATTCTTAAAATAAGTCGAAATCTATTGAGGTTGATTTTGATGGATATTATGAAATCTATATTGTCAAATCCTTTAGTTAAAAGAATGAAGGATTGCATGTTGAGCTTCTTATAATGAAAAATATGAATGATAAATTGTCTAATCAATTCTAACTTCATGAACAAGAAAAAGAATTATTTAGAGAGTTTGAAATGATTACTCAACTTGCAAGTGAAATGTTGAAATTGATTGAAAAAGAGAAGGACAAGTAATTAGAATTGACTTGTGATTTCAAAGAAGATAACCAAGATTTAATATTACAAAATTCTAATTTGAGACTATTGACAAGTTCAAAAAATTTTGATTTTAAAAAACTTAATGTTTTGGAACAAGATAAAATGATTTAACTTGTGAATTTAAAAAGGTGAAGGAAGTAATTTTTGTTTGTGAATCATGTCATAAACAATCACTTAGTGAGTGAACTTGAGAAGACATTTGAATCTTTTAAAAATGAGTTTGACTCATTTAAAAGTTTGAAAAATAAGTTATCTTCTTCTCAAGTTGACTCATTGACTGAATGTTCATCACATGATTGAATGAAAATTGATTACTTGATTTTTAAGGAAAAAGGAAAAGTGTGTCCTTTCATGGTGAAGAAAGATGATATTAAAAGTTTCGTTGTGATAATATGTCTTTAGAGAGTGTGGTACATAAGAATAGATCAAAGCTTCAAGAATTAAGTCGTAGTAGTGATGATTCTCACACTTCTATCCCTAGATCATAATAATATAGTGATGAGAATATGGAAAATATTTTAATGATCTGTATCAAGAATGTCTAATGCTTAAAGAATAAAATAACAAATTTTTGAGCAAAATAAATTTTTTTTGAAGTGAACATGAATAAAAAAGATAAAATTATTGTTTTTGTTCAATTGGAATGTTTGAAACTCAAAAACGATGTTGATGTGTTAAAAATCGAATGTGACTCCCTAAATTCACAAAATGAATTTATTTTGAAATAAAAGGAAGATATGTAACTTCGTAATGAAATTTTAAAAGTTGATTCTGAAAAATTGAAAATTTAATTGCAACATGCCAAGTATTTGAAAATCAAAGTGCTTAGTAAAACATGTGTTCTAGATAGTATTTGATTGAGTAATTTCCAATCGAAACCAAATAATCATGGCATTGGATTTTATGAATCGAATGTTGGAAATTGAAAATTGAAAAGTGAAAGTTCTATTCTTGACAAAATGGATAAGGAACAAATTCCTTCATGTAAAAACAAGGAGTTTGTGCCTAAGTCTAGTTTGTGAAAATGGTGGTGGATGTTCATTTTTTGTAAGAGGAATCACGTTGTGCATTTTTTCTTTAAAATAAAAATACTTAAAAACATTCTTTTGAAAGCTTAACATGAAAGAAAGGTTATGATAAAGTATGTGAATAATGTTATGAGGTTTGTGTTCTTTTTGTAAGGTACAAGGCCACACAAATTAAGCTTGTCGGTGCTTGAGAGGGCATATAAATAGGTTCATGAACATTAGGATCAAAGTGTATCGGAGAAATATTATTAATTAACTTAGAAGTCAAATATATGAGTTGACAAGAAGGATAAATTTTCTAGTGCAAAATAATGAGGTTAAATGAGAGTTTCCTTGACCTACACAAAATTCTTAGACTCTAAAGGACTTGGTATAAGAATCCTAGGATGAATGAGATATGGATTCCAAATGTTGGTATTGGAATGCCTAGGAATGCACATAAAAAGAGGATCTAAATTGATTCTACTATTTTGAATTTAATAAGAAAGTGTTATTCCTCCTCCTATTGACCCGAGGGATGGAACACCTAGCACTATCTAGATATATAGTTTTATCGGATGACTAGGTTTTATAGGTTTACATTCCTAGTTCATTCTTGATTTTTGGGGAAATAACTCAATGTGGGTGATAGAATTCCAATTAGTTCATTTTTCATTGGTGTTGATACCAAATTCATTCTGCTGATATGGACCTATTATTTAAAGACGCATGTCATCCTAGGTGGCAACTGTAAATGTTTATACCGAGCTACTGAATATCCCGAGGAACTACTATACTCCAAATAAAGATCACCGAGCAACTAAAAAGCCACGAGGAGCCCAAGGGCCCCGAGCAGCTCAAGCATGTCGAGCTACTTAGGTGGTCCGAGCTACTAAATCGGTCCGAGCAACTCAAATACTTGTGGCATACGCATCAATGAAGACTGAAAAATAACTGCGCGTTAAATGTACAGTTATTATCGTACAGATGTATACGCCTACTAGAAAACTATGCATTATTCTTTCACATGTATAGCCTCAAGGCTATAAATACATTGTAATCTCCCCATTGGAGGAACAAGCTGAATCTCTTGGTAAAATCATTTATCGTGAATTCCAGGCAAAACCTTCAGAAATACAAAAATAGTGGATGTAGGCCATTCTCTACAGGCTGAACTACTTTGAAAATCTATTGTCTTATTTCTTTACTCATTTTTATCTGTGATTAAAATAATTAGGTTAAATATAATTTTTTACATCAACAGATTGGCGCCGTCTGTGGAAAGTGACTGTAATTAGCGTTTTTCACCAAAACAACTCATTATTAATGGCTGATAATCCAGAATCTAGTAATCGAAACACTGGGATTCCTATAAATCCTTCTGTTCCCTCAAGTTTTTCAGATTTGGCTGGTATTATGGCCAATTTAGCCCAAGGGCAAATGGCTATGCAAGAAACCACGCATCAACTCATACCAACCGTTCAAGGCGGAGTGCTAGCCCAATCAGGACAACAAAGTGTTCAAAGAAATATTCTTTTGTTCTCTTCGCGAACAAGCGACTCACATCGTACTGATAGATCTAATAATACTTCTTATCATCCCGAACGGACTTCCTCGGTACGGGCTACAAACACTCAACAAAACATCACTCTATCTTCAGAGAGGACAAGTGCTCTTGAAAGGTTGAATAGGGTCTCTCCTTTTGATCGTCTGGGTCCTAGGAGGAATAGAAGTCCCCCTAGGATTGTGTCAAGGAATTCTCAATGACCATTTGATATGAAAGAAGGCTCTGCCCAATCACGACCAGCTGCTCGTCATGAAAGATCCCAAAAGGCTAATTCAACACGATCTGTTGCTCGAACTAATAGGATCGAAGAGGGAAATGATGCATGGAAAGGCTCAATTCAAAGGTTGGAGGATAGATTAGGGGAGATGGCTAAAACCAAGAATCCTCTACAAAGGACTTTTGTCCGAGGAACACCATTCATACAAGAGATTGTGGACTTTCCCACACCGACGAAATTCAACGCCCCAGTGATAACACCAAAATATGATGGCAAAATTGATCTTGTTCTCCATATAGAACAATACCAAGCAGTTGATGATATCTATGTTGTTCTAGATGAGATGCGATGCTGGGCATTTTCAGGAACCCTTACTGGATCTGCTCAGATGTGGTACAATAACCTTCCTCGGGCGAAAATTGCGACTTTCTTTCAGCTAGCAGAGCTCTTCATTGGAAATTTTTGTTTTGGATCTAAGCCAGTCAAATGAGTAGCACACTTTCTAAGTGTTAGACAGAAGGCAAGTGAGAGCACCAGGGATTATATTAATCATTTTAATAACGAGAAACTGGAAGTAATTGATTACAAAGAAAAAACTGTAATTACCACTTTGATGAGTGGATTGTTGCCCAATAAATTATACTATACTTTAGCCAAAGATCCACACAGGACCATGGCGGAACTGATGGCAAAAGCAGTAAAAATCATAAATTTCGAGGAAGACATGGTTGCGAAGAAGAACGCAGACACTAAGGAGATAAAGGTGGAAGATGGTAAAACTGAAAAGAAGGAACAAAAGAACAACGGTGGTAACATGCAATCAAAGGGTAAGGAATCATTGGAATAGATGAAGAAATACGAAAATTATACTCCCTTAAAGGTGGATATAAATCACATTCTAGAAGAGATCAAGAACAACGAGGAACTAGCTTGGCCAGTAAAAATGAAGGCAAATCCTGATAAGAAAGACAAATCCAAATATTGTGAATTCCATAAAGATCATGGTCACACGATCAAGCGTTGTATAGTTCTTCAGAATGAAATTGAATCACTCATTAGACGAGGAAAACTGTCCAAGTATGTTGATCGTCAAAACGGTGGTAAAACCAATGAATGAGGGAGGCAAAGGTCTAAATCTCCTCTCCGAGCAAAAGATGACAAGAAAAAGGATCGTGAAGATGATCCAGAAGATGACCCCGATCTCCCCAAAAGACCTAGACAACCAAAATGTGAGGTATTTTCAATTTGTTTTGGATCATTTGATTGCAATGTCATTACAGGTGGAGATGCAGGAGGTGGAGACCTTAATGCAGAGAGGAAAGCTTACCTTAGTGGGGCGCAAGCTTGTTCGTACATTCAATGAATAAATCTAGGTGAAGATGATCACCCGAGGAAGGTGAACAAAGATCAAATGGTCATCGGTTTTTCTAAGAACGACCTCGCAGGTGTGTTATATCCTCATGATGACCCATTGGTGATCAAAATGAGGATAAAGGAAGTAGTGATTTCACGAGTATTGGTGGATAATGGCAACTCGACAGTTATTACGTTCTACCCATGTTTTGATAGTTTGAACCTAAAACTATCCTAGTTGGAGCCGTATCATAGGCCCCTCCTCGGTTTTACTAGAGAGAAAGTTTTTCCACTTGGGATGATCAAGTTGGATATGTTCATCGGTACATGGCCTGCTTGTCGAACTAGAAAGAGTGCGCTTTTTTGTGATGGATAAAAATGTCCAGTCAACTTACAATATCATCATGGGAAGAGTAGGTTTGAAGAAGTTCGAAGCAGTACCATCTACTGTACATCAATGTTTAAAATTCCCAACCAACTTTAGAGTATGAGTGGTTAAGGGTGACCAAAAAGTAGCTCGAGAATGCTACTATTCATCTACCGAGCAGGAAGAGCGTGAAGAATCCAGGAAGAAGACCACTACTTATCAGGTAGATGAGATAGAAGATGTGGAGATTGAGACTTTAGACCCAAGAGATAAGTCTCAGATCGTGAAGGGTCAAGTCATGGAGGCTACTGAAAATATCATTCTGGACGATGAACACCCAGAACCAACAACTCAAATCGGTGCATCGTTGGATGCCCCATTAAAACAGGAATTGATAACTTTCCTGAGAAGCAGGAAACAAACTTTTACATGGAGCCACGAAGACATGCCAGGGATATACCCAACTTTTCTATGTCACGAGATTAATGTGAACAAGGAAATCAAGCCAGTGAAGCAAAGAAGAAAAGTGTTCAGCCCTGAAAAGAACAAAGCTACACAAGAAGAGGTCGAGAAGCTTTAGAAAGCCTATTTTATTGAGGATGTCAAATATCCTGATTGGCTAGCTAATGTGGTGATGGTAAAGAAGAAAAAGAACAAGTGGATGATGTGTGTGTACTTTACTGATCTTAATAAAGCTTTTCCAAAAGATCATTTCCCTCTTCCCCGAATCGATCAATTGGTGGATTCTACCTTGGGACACGAATTGTTGAGTTTCATGGATGCTTATTCTGGTTACAACCAGAGTAAAATGAAGCCTGAAGATAGGGAGAGTACCTTTTTTTATCACGCCATGGGGAACTTATTGCTATAGTGTTATGCCTTTTAGACTTAAAAATGCAGGTGCAACGTATCAGCGGTTGATGAACAAGGTGTTTGCAGAGAAAATCAGTCACAATATGGAGGTTTATGTTGACGATATGCTGACGAAGAGCAAGAAAGTTGTTGATCATGTAATTGATTTAGGCCAGACCTTTGATCAACTAGATAAATATCAAATGAAATTGAACCCTACCAAATGCACATTCGGAATTCGAGATGGCATGTTTCTCTGGTATATTGTCAACCAACAAGGTATTGAAGCGAACCGTGAAAAGATCAAGGCTCTATTGGGGATACGATCTCCAACGATGAAGAAGGAAGTGCAAAGTCTCACAGGGTGAGTTTCAACACTTAACATATTTGTGTCACGAGCAACTGATAGATGTCTCCCATTCTTTAAAACACTCTGAAAAACGTTTGAATGGAATGATCAATGCGAGAAGGTCTTTCAAGATTTGAAGAAATACCTGGGAGCACCTCCATTGTTGTCCAGACCAGTGATGGGAGAAAGATTATACTTGTATCTAGCAGTTTCATAAAACGCAGTGAGCTCAGCGTTAATAAGAACGGAGGATGGAGTACAAAAACTAATCTATTACACTAACAAAGACCTTCCGAGGAGCAGAGATCAGATATCCAAATACTGGAAAAGTTGGCACTAGCGCTGATCGAAGCGAGTAGAAGAATGAGGCCATATTTCCAAGCTCATACCATAGTCGTGTATACTGATATGCCGTTAAGGCAAGCTCTTCATAAACCAGAAAAATCAGGGAGATTGATGTACTGGGCAGTAGAACTTGGTGAATATGACATAGTTTATCAACCTAGATCGTCGCTTAAAGGGCAGGCGGTGGAAGATTTTATCGCAGAGTTCACCTATCCTGACACCTCTGAAGAGCAGAAGTTGAATACCGACCAGCTTGTGGATGTTACAGGCTCATTAAATTTAAACCCCGAACAACTTAAGTTGGTTGACGAGCAAGAGAAGATGGTCGACGAGCAACAAGAAGTGCTAGTGGAGGATATAAAGAAGCAACAAATATTCCATTGAGGAATTTTTTTCGATTAAAAATTTGATGATCAGTTACCCATATGGAATATGTATGTAGAAGGCTCTTCGTGCAATGCAGGTAGTGGAGCAGGGATTGTTTTAAAAAGTCCAGATGAGGTCGATATGGAGTATTCTCTACGCTTTCAATTTAAAGCTTCTAATAATGAGGCCGAATATGAAGCAATGATTACAAGTTTAAGTCTAGCCAGAACGATGAAGGCAGAGCAGGTTGTTATATTCATCGATTCGCAGTTGATCGTAAATAAGATTCTTAGAGTATATGCGGCAAAGGGAGAATTGATGATCAAGTACCATGCGAAAGCAATGGAATTGGTATCGAGTTTTATTATTGTTCAGCTGGTCAGAGTACCAAGACTAGAGAATGCAAGAGCACATGCACTAGCACCATTAGCATCAACAACATGCACCGAGCTACGAAGAACAATCCCAATAGAGATTTCAGCTAGTCGGAGCATAGACGAAGATCTGGTCATGAACTTCATTGCTCTTGATTTGGAACCATCATGGATGGACCCCATCAGTGCCTATATTGAAGAGGGAACCTTACCAATTGACAAACTCGCAGCTAAGAAATTAAAGTTCAAAGCTGCTCGTTATGTACTAACCAATGGTATTTTATATAGACGAGGAGTTATAGCAGCGCTACAAAGATGTGTCCATCCCTCTGAAGTGAAAGACTTAATCGAAGAAGTTCATAAGGGGTCTTGTGGAGCCCATGTAGCTGGTCGAACGCTCTTATGAAGGATAACCACACAGGGATACTACTGACCGACGATGAGGGCTGACTGCGCAGCTTATGCTAAAAAATGTGACAAATGCCAACGCTTCTCGTCCATCCGAAGAACTCCTCAGTCATTGTTAATGCCCATAACCTCCCCTTAGCCATTCACTATATGGGGAATAGACTTGGTCGGGCCACTACCAACAACTAAAGGAAGATTCAAATACTTAGTGTTCGCAGTGGATTATTTTACTAAATGGGTGGAAGCTGAACCCCTCATTGATATGACATACAGCAAAGTCTATCAATTTATTTAAAAAATATAATTTGTAGATACAGCGTCTCATATGCATTCATTACTGACCATGGAACCCAGTTTGACAACGAAGAATTCGCTGCATATTGTCAACAATCGAGTGTATTGAGGGTCCATTCAGCACCAGGTCATCCCCAAAGCAATGGTCAAACTGAGGTGACAAACATAACGTTGCTAAATGGTTGAAAAAATGACTGGATGATGCAAAGGCAAATGGGATTAACGAGCTACAGTCTGTGCTTTGGGCATATCACACCACACCACGAACAGCAACTGGAGAGTCCCCATATATGCTGGCATTTGGGAGTGAAGCTGTCATACCTGTTGAATTAGGTCTACCTACACATAGGGTACTTAATTTCAATTCTCCTATTAGTGATTTGATGAGAAGATTAGATCTAGATATGATAGAAGAAGTCAGAGAAGAAGCAGCTATAAGAAATGTCGTGTATCAACAACGAACAACTTCATTCTATAATAAAAGAGTCAAGAAATGTGATTTGAAGGAAGGGGATTATGTGTTGAAGAAAGTCATCCAAAAAAATAGTAAACTAGAAGCCAACTGGCACGGACCCTACAGAGTGACAAAAGTTGTTCGTCCAGGGACATACAGGATTGAAACCTTGGAAGGAGAAGAATTCAAGAATGCATAGAATGCAGAGCATCTTCGAAAGTATTATTAGTAGTTGAAATTTCTGTGTAAATATAATTTTTTCAATATGAATAAAGTGAGGTTTTCACATTTTCTTTGTTCGTTAAAATTTTTCCAGAATATCAGTGCTACACACTATACAAGTCAAATACCACCAACTCTGGTTGGTCGGCAAATCAATTACCACCAACTCTAAGTTGGTCGGGAAGGTCAAATACCACCAACTCCGGTTGGTTGGCAAATCAATTACCACCAACTCTAAGTTGGTCGGGAAGCAATTACCACCAACTCTGATTGGTCGAAAAATCAATTACCACCAACTGTTGGTCGACAAATCAATTACCACCAACTCTAAGTTGGTCGGGAAGCAATTACCACCAACTTCGGTTGGTCGGCAAATCAATTACCACCAACTCTAAATTGGTCGGGAAGCAATTACCACCAATACCGGTTGGTCGGAAAATCAATTACCACCAACTCTAAGTTGGTCGGGAATCAATTACCACCAACTCCGGTTGATCGAGAATCAATTACCACCAACTCTAAGTTAGTCGGGGAGAAATTACCACCAACTCCGATTGGTTGTCAAATCAATTACCACCAACTCTAAGTTGGTCGGGAAGCAATTAGCACCAACTCCGGTTGGTCGACAAATCAATTACCACCAACTCTAAGTTGGTCGGGAAGCAAATGACCACCAACTTCGGTTGGTCGGTAATTTAAAATAACACAGGACATTTTTGTCTTTTTTATAGATATACATACGTATTCGTCATTAAATAAAAGAGATATTTCATAAAATATTTCCAAACCAATAACAATTGAAATTGCAAAGAAAACTAAAGATCTCTTCATTAAAACTAGAACAAATTACAAATGATAAATTACAGATTACATGAATAAAGTTCATTACATAAACAAAACCTATTCTATAGGTTTCTTTCCCTCTGCCTTTGACACAGGGTCTACCCCAGCTGGAGGATCATCAAGACTATAAGGAGGATTTATGAAGTTCAGATCTTGCAACATTCTGACGTTCATTATAGAAGAACGATCAAGCAGATGTTCTGGCCAAGATATTTCAAAGTTTGAATGGAGACTATAGTCATCAAGATACTTGGATATTAGAATATGAGGAATGGCCCAGGATGGAATCCAACTAAGGTCAAGCTTGAAAGGAGGCACAGGTAGATCAACAACTCCAGGAGTGTAGTAATCCCATAAAAAATGACCTCTCTCCAATTTTAGAACACAAAGAGCATTCAGCCATCCCTGTTTGTACCCTTCGTTGTTCGACTGTTCTAAATGAGCATCAAGATGGCGGAGTGCTTTATTATAACCAGCCATCCAAAACTCTTTGGGATGTTTATGGAAATGGTAAGTTAACCTCTCCAGTTGCTCGTGGAGATTCTTCACCAAGATGTCCTTATTTTCCAAGGCAGAATTTTGTGTGGAAAGTTGCTCGCTGAGGTTCAGATTCTTCTTAGACAACTCTGCTAAAGCTTGGTTTTTTTCCATCAATTGAGCTGCCTGATTTTCCAAAGCTACTTGAGTTCTTGCATCTTCAATATAGATCCGACCAGACCTTACTCGTCCCCGATAAGAAGATCTTTCTCGTGCGTGAGTAGAGGTAGAAGGTTAAACTATTTTCAAAGTTTCTAATTCATCTCGCAAGTTGGCGTTCTCTACTTCCAAAAAAAAGAAACCTTCATCATTGACAGGGACCAAAGCTCCCGAGGAAGATGCTGTAGATTTTAGTCGGGATATCTTCTCTTGCAAAACGTTGTTTTCCTCCTCCAATAGTTTAGCGATTTGTCTATGCTCCTCAACCTCAAGCTTTAGAATGCTCTCTTTCTTCTCGTAGGCAGTGATGAATTTATCATACCCTTTTTCAGCATTTAATTGTTGATATTTCTTCTCGTACCCTTGGTGAAAAAGAAAGGAGGACTCTTTGTACTGCTGCTAGAGTTCCTCTATAGTTCTTTGAAGATACTCAATCATCTCATAATAAGATACATTATTGGCAACAGCTCAGTCGAGCAAGCACTTCAGATATTGGTAAGCCTCAACTTCTCGATCAGAAACACCTGATCCGAGGATGTCGATTATTTAAGTCTCATTCAGATCTGCATGACCAGCTTTGAAGTAGTCATTGCATTTCTTCATTAAGTCTGTGTCATGAGCTGATAATAGCTCCATCCTGGCTATAAACTAGCAAAGAGAAGCCATAAACAGGATCAATAATGATAAAGACAGGGCAAGAAGAAGAAAGATGATATGAACAACCAAAAGTTTGAATTTTTATTCATCAAAAGGTAAATACAAATCTCAAGGTTACATTCAAAAGTAATAACAAAATCAAAACCTGAGCAACTTTACACCTTCTCCTTGTGCTTTATAACTTCCTCGGAAGGCTGGGATGAGGAGGTTGGGTGCTCGGAAGATAGTGGCAGCTGCTCGACTGAGGTACTGGTGGCCTGAAGTTGCTCATAGAAAGTTTGAACAACTAGAATAGGAGGAACTTGATCTCCAGTCATCATGGAAGATTCCTCTAAGGCAGCTTCATTTTCTTCTTCCCCAGGAGAAGGAGGAGGGCCGTGAATGTGTTGCTAGAACAGTTCTAAATTTTCAGCAATTTTCATCTCTGTCAAAGTAACAACCCATCCATCCCTAAAATACTTGAGGCTGGCATACTCCATTTGCGAAGTTATGGTAGCCAAGCCCTTATCCCAACCAACACTGAACAATTTTTTTGACATCCTTTTCCTCTTTTCTTTCTCCGAGGAGGTCCTTTCCCTAAGGAGCTCCTTGACAGTCTTCAACTTCCCTTCCACCTCTTCCTTTGGGCGATCAACCTCACAAAGTCTACCAACTTCTTCTTCAGCATTTTTGAGCTTATTCTCAAGCTCTTCAACATTCTTGAGTTTCTCTTCAAGCTCTTTATTATTCTTCTCAAACTCTTTCATTTTCCTCTCCAACTCCTGGGAGGCCTCCACAGTTCGATCTCTCTCTTTCTCGATGGACTTGAGTTGCTTCTCCCAAGCCACTTTATCTTCTTTATACTTTTGAGGAGAATCCTTTAAGGACTGAGTTAGACCAACAAAAGCTTCCTCTACACCTCCCGAGGATCTTGAAGTTTTAATAGCCTCATCCTTCTTCAAAATATTATTAAAATATGTTACCAGCTGAAGAAAGAAACAATTTTGAGTCAATACAGGGACATATCAGTGAAAAGTGAAAACTTAGACTAGTAATACTTACTGAGGCAATATGTTGAGCTACCAAGGCAGTGACCCTGTCACGAGGAAGAGTGTCTTCGATACCTTGGATTTCTAGGATAATCCAAGACTTCACAGAGCCCATGCTAGAGGTTGGAGGAACAAAAGTGGGAACACCACTTTCAACATTTAAAGGTTGAAGGACAGGCCCAACAGGTCTCTCAGAAGAACTTTTCCTCAATCTCCTCGTGGGAACAAGAACAGTTTCAACTAAAGACGATGTCTTTGTTGGAGATATGACGATAACCTCACTCTGAGGAGAGATAGTAACAACCTTGCTCGAAGCCAAAGGGGGCTTCTCAACAACTTTCTCGGTAGCAGCAGAATGAGGCGCATCAATAATTTTTATCCCTTCTTTTGGGACATTTTGTTTGCTTTTCTTTGCCTCCACATTGGCAGAGTCTGATTTGTCAAAGAAGGCAGGAGCTCTTCTTCTCTTCATTATGTTACGAAGGGGAATATTTTATTCAGGGGAGGAACCTTCCACACCAATTTTAGAAGTTGGTACTTGGTCGATGTCAACCACCACTGGATGAGCAGTAAAGGATGAAGTATAACTCTAGTACTGCAACAAATAAGAGGCTGATCTGATATGTTCGTCAGCAATGGATTGGTGTAAACTCCCGATAAATTTTAAGTGCCTTAAATTAACATCAGTTTCTTTGGGAGATTTTCTCTTGCTGTCAACTGCAAATAATCAAAAATCAAATATTAGCGAAGCATTTTATCAAACATGAAGAAAACATAATTTCAAAAATAGAACAAAAATAAAAACAACCTATCCCATTGCCATAAGGAGGACATCTAGGACCTTGATATACATCATCACCATTTAATGGAGGATGTTGCCAATTTTTCATTACCACTCCATGTTCAAAATAATCCCTGTTGGCATCAGGAAGATTGACAACTAATGCCCTATTCAAAAACCTAGTTTTCAAATAAAAAGTACTATCGCTAACAACCCATCTGTAGCAATACATTATCTCTAGAATCCCTAAACGGGTTCCATGGAGTTGGTTCAACCAATGAACTCCATTAACTATTCTCCAGGTATTTGGCGCTATTTTTGCAGGTACAACGTCAAAATACTGACAGAATTCCAAACATAAAGGATTTGGAGGAAAAGAAAAGCCACATTCGGCCACAAAGAGACTTGGGAACCAATGTCCCTTAGCCAAAAAAAAATAGTCAGAAGGTTCTTTCAATATGACCCATGAAGGAATTGAAAATTTAGAGAGAAATTTATCAAGAGATTCAACAAGGTAAACCATGATGAACAAAGTAAATAAAAGAAAAGGATGAAAATCTTACAGGAAAGGAGTGAATCAGTTGACAACGAATGATGGAAGAAAATGAACGCACAAGATAGAGAAGAAATGAATAGTTCAAAGATACAGATTTGAAAAAGTAAAAGACGATAAGATTTTCCGCAGCGCTTAAATACCTTACCTTGGGAATGGGTAAAAATAATGATTACAAAGAGAGACGTTTGCATTACCGGCGCCTAAAAGGAGAAAAAAAGGCACGAAAACCGAAGCAGTTAGAAAAATTCAAAATATTCGTGAAGTCTGATTCTATGAATTCAAAGAAGAAATAAATACAAGGAAAACACTCCTAAAATTCAGGATGACTATTTAATCCCGTCATATTTCGAGAAGAATGTTCCAGACTCCTCCTCAACCTCGAACTGTGAAACATTGGGGGCTTCAGTTGATACCAAGTTTATTCTGCTGATATGGACCTATTATTTAAAGACGTGTGCCATCCTAGGTGGAAACTGTAAATGTTTATACCGAGCTACTCAATCCCCCGAGGAACTACTATACTCTAAATAAAGATCACCAAGCAACTAAAAAGCAACGAGGAGCCCAGGGGCCCCGAGCAGCTCAAGTGTGTCGAGCTACTTAGGCGGTCTGAGCTACTAAGTCGGTCCGAACAACTCAAATACTTGTGGCGTACGCATCAAGGAAGATCGAGAAATAATTGCGCATTAAATGTACAGTTATTATCGTACAGATGTATACGCCTACTAGAGAACTATGCATTATTATTTGACATGTACAGCCTCAAGGCTATAAATACATTGTAATCTCCCCATTAGCGGGATAGGCTGAATCTCTTGGTAAAATCATTTGTCGAGAATTCCAGGCAAAGCCATCAGTAATACAAAAATAGTGGACGTAGGCCATTCTCTACAGGCTGAAGCACTTTAAAAATATATTGTCTTATTCATTTACTCATTTTTATCTTTGATTAAAATAATTAGGTCAAATCTAATTTTTTACATCAACAATTGGTTAGTGAGATTTTCATGCTCGTGTGAATTTTTCACTCATTTGCTTTCTATGTTATGTTTCTCTACTAAACATGATTTTGTAAATACTCATACATCATTCTTATTCAAAAAATTTAGAAACATTGTGTGCTTATTCTTTTTTTGAAATGTGGTTAAACTTTGGTTCGTATTTATTTGATAATTAATTTTACTTGAATGATGATTAAAAATGTTTGATTGATGAATTGTTGAAATACATGGTATTAATTTCACACCACTTGAGCACGTAGATATCTCTTGTTGCATATGATGTTAATTATGTGGATATTTCTTTTAGTGATTAATTTCATCATTATAAAATCCTAAGATCTTGTTTGTACTTCATTGGTCAATGTGTGTGATTTTATGAGTTTCTTACTATGAATGAGTAAAAAACATACCGTTTTGAAAAACATTGATAAGGGATACCGCTACAGTGATTACAACCCATTTTTGAAATTGAAATGTTTTTGAGTATGTGTCATATAGGTACGTGAAAAGACAATCGATGGAAATAGCCAAAATTTGTTGCAAAAGATCCATAAGCCAAGTCCTTTCTTTTGTGTATTAGATAATGTAGAGGTGGGTTTAGAAATATCGTACCTATAGAATTTTTCGTCAAATTCGCGAACTATGTCTCTATAGAGATGTCTATTTTTGTTATAGGATCCCAAATGACCAAATTTCTAGTAATGGGCATGGCTTTCCTTCCTCGCAACTTTATCATAATGAAGGTACTTCTTACCGCAATGAAAGTTTACTTTCAATGGTCACGACTAGAGCTCACTCAACTTCATTTTTAATGAAATTAACTAGTATAAACTTTTCACATTTTAGGACTTTCCTAAAAATCCACTTTCCTAACCAAACACCTTAATCTCTCTCTAAAATCCATCTTCTCTATACAATTTTACACTAAAACCTCAATCAAATCCTATAAGAGACATGGTATTTGTAATATAGAAGAATTCTAAAACACTATAGTCGGAGCTTGGAGCTTCGAGCTCTTGGACAATCCCTTGGAGTATATAAAATGTTTAGCTTATTTCTTTCTTCTTAAACCAAGAAATTCAAGGGTTATTCCTCTTCTCTTTGATTCCTCGAATATTTTTGTATTAAATTTTCGGGCTCATTTTATTGTAGAAATGTAGCCCTTATATTTTATGGTAGTAGTTTACACAAAAAATCCTTGTGTGACGCGGAAACACTAAAAAATGGGTTAATTGAGTTTTTTTTTTGTTATAAAAGATGTGACTTTTGTAGTGAAGTTTATTAGTAAGAATTACATATAAAAGAACAAGATTTACAATCTCTATAATGATCTAAAATGCTATACAAAGAATTTATGACTTCTCTTCATCAGGGTTAATAATCTAAAATACTATACAAAGAATTTAAGACTTCTCTTCATCAAGGTTATCCATGTAGGATTATAGTATTATAGAGATTGCAATTTTACTTTTGAGAATCTCAAAAGTTTTCTTCGTTGTCTTATTCCAAAACCCTTAGAAAATATTTATCCTCCGTTAATGCTCATTTATTGAAAGAGTCCTTTTATCTCAATCCCGTAATCTTCTCTATTTTACATAAGAAGACTATGAACCAACTCTTCTACTTCCCCAGCTCCTTTCCCAATTTTATTAATTCGCTTCCTCAACTCCCCTTTTAATATATTTTTAATTGATTGATTTAAGCTTCTCTATTTTCATCTAATCTGATTCACATATCCAATGTTCAAGTTACATAAAT
Source organism: Sambucus nigra (assembly GCA_949130495.1). Classification (NCBI taxonomy): domain Eukaryota; kingdom Viridiplantae; phylum Streptophyta; class Magnoliopsida; order Dipsacales; family Adoxaceae; genus Sambucus; species Sambucus nigra. The sequence goes on along the minus strand of OX422208.1, from coordinate 541,667,620 downwards.
TGGGGGGATTTTAAATAATTGTATATTTGAAGGATGCGAACTAACCGAGTTCGTCGAACTGTTATTTCTGTTTTTTATACGTAACAGAGTATACATGGTTTGGTGATTTCATCATCCCAACAGTAGTTATGAATTTTTATTAGTTCATCTTCATATCGAAAGGTAAAATAAATTAAAGAAAGATGAAACGGTAGGGTCAATTTTATATATTTCTTTTTTATATATACATGGTTTGGTGATTTCATCATCCCAACAGATCTGATTTCTCTTGATCAGTTTGTTTTGTGTTTTGCGGCTTCATTTATGGATTGGGCAGGTTATTCTGTATTGGATCATCCATACTTAGATCCAAATGGTTTTTATTCAACGATTTATGTACATCAAATCTTCTTCGTTGGGTTATTTTCCAACGCATATGTGTTAACATGGTGTTTCTATGGTAGTGGAATTTTTTACCAGTGGCTTCATTAATGAACTATGTTTCCTTAGTTAGACATGGTCAGCAGTTGGATTCGGATTTGCACGTTCATAGGTTTCGTCTTTTGTCTACGATGTGATTATCTCATTCGTTCATGTTTTGCGTCTTGGTGATCAGACGGATCACATTTATATGGGTTTCACAAGTGATTGCGGCACATGGATGATCTGATGGTCCTGTTAAAATTTATTTTTTACTGGTAAAATTTGATGGTTTACTTCCATTCATGATTTGATCTTCTCTTTGGGATACTTTGTTTCCTACTCATGTGTTACTATTATTATCGCAATTTTCTCCAGGATACACGAGTTTTATTTCTTATAATGAAAGTTATATTTGAAATGGTCTAAATATACTTTCAACACGATGAGATTATGAATTTTAAATTATTATCTGGTTCATGGACGTGTTCTCAAATTATTTTAATTTTTTATTAGGTTACGTTGTAAGATGAGTGATGTTAAGCATCCATCATTATAAATTTTAATTTTTCTTTGCATTTTCTCTATTGTTAGTCTTGGTGGTGAGCACAATCATTCATTATTTTTATTCTCTTTTTTATAAAATATTGATTTATGTGAATTTTATTTTTAAAAAAATACCTAAGATTTTTGATTGTTTATTTTTGGGACGAACATTAAAATATAAACGTTTATGAAAGAAGGCACGAGAAAAGGGTCTCTATTTACTTCGTTCTAATTTAACATTTTATATTTATTATTGTTTTGTTGAATATGCTTCAATCATTGTATTTAAAGTAATTTTTTTTGTTTTGTTTGATATATCGTTAATGTGATTTTAATGAGTGTTATCATTTATCTTATGTAACGTGTACAAAGAGTGGTCACGCAAAAATTATGTTGTATGGATTACCCTCTATTTTTGGATGAAATAATAGGCTAAAGTCCACATCGTACAAACGAAAGAAATTTCCACTCCCCGGTATCCATGATTTTTGAGAAAGCCTAACTATATGCCTTAATAACTATTTAAATTCTGCATAGGAATTTATTCTATGTTTTTCAAGTTAATTTATAATGTCTCTAATTCATCTTCAATGTGTTAGTCCGCGCATCACATAGGTTTACACCTAGTTTAAGTGATAATGACCATTGTGATTAAAAAGTAACTTATTCCCTCATTTAGGAATGTTGAAAGTGGATGTTGGTTAAAGTGAAAATTAAACTGTGAATTTATTATAAATTTAGTTTGGGTATTAAACCATTCTTTATGGACTTTGATACTAAATTTGGATTTTTTTATCTTGATTCCAGCTCGACTTTACAAATTGTAATAATCTTGGTTGTGTCTACATCACTTGTGGTTTAATAGCGTGTGTGTTTTATCTTTGTTTTGATACACCAGATTATGGCGTCCCTAGGTGAGGAGTAACGGTCCCTAGATACACCAGATGATGGCGTCCCTAGGTGAGGAGTCCCCAAAACTACGTAGGGTTTACAAATTAAGAATAAGAAATTTGACACAACAGAGTAACGGTCCCTGGAAGGTTTGAACAACAATTGTTATGCTCGTGAGTGACTTGAGCCTCTGGTGAGAAGTCTATAAGGACATATTTTTATAAATGTCCATCATAATTAATTATGTCATACACCGTTACTACCGTTGAAGAAGTTCAAGAGCAATCTACATCAAGACGGATTAGAATGTATCAAGGTTCTTCATCAAAAAGCCTCCGCAAAGTTTACTTTGGTAAGGTTATGTTTTAAATACCTTAACTTTGCACTTAGAGATTTCGAATATTTTTACAAAATATTTTCTAAGTGTTGGAGCGAACTTTTTTCGTCAAAATTTGAGAATGAGTATTTTTTCTAAGTGTTGGAACAGATATTAAAAAATATTTTCTGACGTTCCAGTCGTTCAAACGACTTTGCTTTGTCGTTCGAACGACATTGCATTGTCGCGCGAAGTCGCTTGAATGACATGTGCATGTCGTTCGAGCGAGATATCCCTTTCGTTCTAACGACCGAGGTGGTACAATTTTCTATAAATACTCATTAAATGGTTTAATTTTCATTAAGAAGTCCTAGCATTTTGAAAGACAAAAAACTGCGAATCTGCATAATTCTTTTTGACTTCTTCTTTTAGGGTTTTCATCCATTTTGTTTTCAATTCACAAAAATCCCATATGCTTTGGTGAATTGTTTTGGTTTTCAAGAACACACTTTACTTTTGTTCATTCTTTGTGGGGAAAGCTCTACAACCGACAACTGCATGCTATTATGGAGGGAGTCCTTGTGATGATTTTAGACTGCGTGTCTAGACTGCGCGTCCTGTTGGTATAGATGTGTGTGAACCATTATTGATTTCTAGCTACAGCTTTGGAGGTTTGACAAAGACACCGTGCGTTACTCTTGTGGGCGAAAGCAATATGGTATGTAAGTCAATGGTCTTGTAAATTTCCCGGAGTTCTAGAAATAAAAAGGTTTTGCCCTTCAGGGATTTTTCAATAAATTTGTGTCGCATGCTTTATTTATTTATGGTTTGACACACGCACACGTAGTTGCATTTTTAGGGTCTGAATTAATTTGGTTTAAAAATAGACTCTAATTAAATAAGGTTTAATTGGAAACTTGCGAATTTAATCAATTATCACACACCGCCATATTTTAAAAATTAATTTAAATCGGTATCACACACTGCATTCATATTTTACAAAGTCCAACTATACTAGAGGTACTTTACGATTTAAAATGGTTTTATAAACAAGTTTTTTTTTTACATAAAATACCTTAGTCAGTTTAAACCACATCAACGCCAAGTGTCTTTATTTTGAATGTTTTAAATGTTATAATAACTAATGCCTCTACATGATTTCTCGAGTTTATAAGTTTAACAATTGTCATTACATATGAATTTATATTTCAATTTTATCCTTAGCTATTTATTATGACTTCAACCTTCATGTGTTTCACATATAATGAAATGGAGAAGTTAACTTTGTCAACTGTCTTAATGATGTTTCCTTCGTTTTCCCTCTTCACATATAACGTTTAGATACACATAAAAAATATATTCCTAATTATTGTATTCTTTATGGGAATTTGGTTCACATGCTTTCCTCTCTCCCTGGTGTGAACAAGGATATGGGTAAACAGATAGCTTGGTTGACACACTAACATGGCTACAGGACTCGACTGCACTCATCCTTCCCTTGTATCTTTCCTTTGTGCAATTATTTTAATTACGAGCTGTAGAATATTTATATTATCTTTCTTATTTCTAAGAACTAATAAGATGTTGTGTAGATTTTTTAAATATTTTCATACCTTTAGATTAAGCCATCTTGGTGGTAGTTATTTAATTTATAAACTTTAAAGACATGGGCTCGAGTCCGTGGACAGTTAATTATAGTTGATATTTGATCCATGAACTCCTATAATGTTAAATATGTGGAAAATATTTATGGTGGTGTTTGTTTAATACCATTGATTTAGTTTTATTGAGTAAATAAGTTGGATTTCATTAACAAGCAAATTAAACTCGATCGAAATTTTCTAAAACCTCAAAGAGTTTTTAATATAAAACACAATGAGATATTGAGTTTAAATGACTTAATCAATCTTATTCAGGGTGTGAAACATCATTATGTGTTACCGGGCCTAGCCGGTGAGGCTTATATTTTTTATTTTCCTTAATTTTTGGTACCCTTTGACCATAAATAAAGCATTAGGGTTTTCTAATCTAGAATTTGTGGTCGGGGCACGACAAGTTGGTATCAAAGCATAACTTTAATCTCATTTTGGGCTTAGGGTAATGTATCTCATTTCTTATCCATTTTGCATATCCTTATGTTATTGTATACAAAATATTCCAATAAATCTCTTATTTCATGAAAATAAAATGGTTAGGTGTGGACGTGGCACTCAATCTAAACATGTCAATAAATCTCAAGATATTGTATCGTCTCAGCGCGGTATTAAATGTTCTTTTAGGAATTGTAACTCAAGTAGTAACACTAAAGTAATATGAAAATTGGTTAAATATTTTTCCAATGATCTTACCAACCTCTAATCACCTCCATGCTTCGACAATTAGTACATGGAGGCCCTTCGAATGTTCAAGAAGCTTTCACCTCCAACCTTTGATAGCATGAGTTATCTCGATGTGACAATGAATTGGTTCAAGAAACTTTGTGATTCTTTTATATTTATGAACATGATAAATGACCTCTATGTGGGGTAGACTACATTTTAACTATAAGGTGATAAAATGATTTAATGGAATTCGAAGTTGAAATAAAATGATATTACTCCTCTATCATAAGGCTTTCCTGGATGAGTTCTTTAATCATGTGAACAAGAGTGCTAAGCTAATGGAATTTATATCTTTTGTCCAACATAACATGAGTGTCTCTAGGTAAAAGATAAAGTTTGACAGTCTGTCTCCCCTTTCTCCATTTCAAATACACGAACCATAAGAGAATGTTAGTTTTTTCATTCGAGGTTTCTAGATATATATTCTAAAGAAGATGATAGAAATTAACCCGACTAGCTCTAGTGACACAGTCCAACATGTCATGGATTCTGAGAAGAATTAGCGCAAGATGTGAGCTCGCTGTGAAAAAATATGTTTCCAAAATCATATGTACATGATAGGAATCGTACGAATCACAACAAGAAGTAGAAAAGTAGTTCAAGTTCTTACGATGGGAACTTTTCAGGTGCAATAATAGTGGTAATCAACCTAGGCCACAAGCTTTCTATGAGTGTCACTAAGGAGGGCATATGCACGGAGAGTATCTTCATTTGAGGAAGGGTAAAGAACAATCACAATATAACATTCATTAGTCATTACAATTAGGTTACAATCTACCATTTTATTTTCATAAAGGCCATGGGAAAAAATAGTATATTGGGAAAACTAGTAGTAAGTCTCGATCTAGTCAGCGAGAGTAAGGTCCCAAAATTTCTTATGGTATATTTATGATGGTGGATCAGGATGCTAAGGTTATGGAGGAGTTCCTTGGATTACCCCTACATCGTGAAATCGTGTACGATATAGAAGTTTATCTTGGAATCCCTTCCATTTTATTTGCTACCTATAGAGTTGAAAAAGCTTAAACTGAAGTTAGAAGACTTGTTGAGTAAAGATTTTATCCACCAGAGCGTATCTTCTTATAGTTTGCATGTCTTGTTTTTGAAGAAGTAGGATGGTAGCCTACATATTTGTATCCAGTATCACTAGTTAAGTGAGCTTACACTTAAGAATAGGTACCATATCTTGTGCATCGTTGATCTATTTGATCAACTGGAAGGTTTCTCAATTTTCTTTAATATTGATTTGCATTCAGGGAACCATCAGTTGCATATTCACGAGGCTTATATTCAAAAGACCTCTTTCATCTATCCTTATGGTAACTTTGACTTACTTGTGATGTAAATAGTTTAACTAATGCCCACATTGGTTTCATATCTATGATTATGGTTTTGGTTTTTGATATCCTTATATATTTAAGAATTGCTAATGATAGCCAAAATAATCTTCATATCTCCTTTTAACTATCAAGAGATCACTATTTATATGCCAATCGATCTAAATGTGACTTCTAGATGCAAGAGGTCAAGTTCTCGAGCCATGGTTTTTTAGGCGAATGTGTCATCATAGATCCCTCGAAAGTGGATGAAGTATTAAATTCAAATCATCCTCGTAATGTCGTGGCCATGCATATATTTCTTGTATTAGTTGGTTATAACATCATTTCATTCATAATTTCTCTCACATAACGCCTCTTCTTACACGTCTTACCTAAAAGGGAGTCCTCTTTTTTAGGAGTCAGAATGTTAAGATTCCTTTATCAAATTGAAATTTTCCTTACATCAGCACCTATTCTTAGCCTACTGGAATGTGTGAAGGGTTAGAATATTTACTATGACGATTCTAGTATTAGGATATGCTAGATCATTATCAAATTGGGAAGAGTAGTGGCCTATGCCTTATAGTAGTTAAACTCACACGAGGAGAATTATCATACACAAGATTTAGAACATGCTTCATGAAATGCCATGGATTTTCATGGATTTTACTTATTATTTATTAATCTAGGAATACATTTAATAAATGGACAATATTACTGATGTGGTCAGATGTTTTCTTTCTCTTAGTTAGTATGTCGTTGACATAGACCTCCATGGTTTTACCCATCCAATTCTCAAAAAAATTATTCACCAGCCTCTAGTATGTTGCTCCAGTATTTTTTACCTCGAAGGGCATAATGTTGTAGCAGTAAGTACACAAGCTATTATTAATAAGGTTTGCTATCGATCCTCTGATTTATTTTTTATCTTATTGTACCTTGAGTGGACGTCAATAAAACTGAGCAGTTTATGCCCAACAATAGCATCGACTAGTTGGTCAATCCAGGGCAAAGGATAATGATCCATTGGGATATGCTTTATTCAGGTCTATAAATTAACACACACGCTAATTATCATTCTTCTTCTGGACCATGACCACATTTCATATCCATTTCGGGTATTTCACATTCTCAATATTTCTGCCTTTTTTAACTTATCAACTTCATCTTGTTTTAATATGTTCTTCTCCTGGAATAACACACAATGATTCTATTTTATAATTTTGGCGTCCTTCATTATAATGAGCTCGAGGAAAATAAACTATGGATCTATCCTTGGCATATCTGTGGCTCTAAGGGAACACATTTTTACTCTTCCTTAAAAACTCGGCTAGCTCTTTCTTTAGTGCAGGGTTTAATGATGAGCCGATCTGGATTTTCCTCTCTGGGTGCTCGTCATCTAGAATCACCAAAATTGTCTCCTCAACAATTTGACCTTCGACTAATTTATCTTCATCATGGGGGGTCAATCTGATAAATTATGGTTAATTTCTTATATTCTTCCTATTCCATTGATGAGTAGTAACACCCCTCTACTTTGATCTGATTTCCTTTCACCAAGCCGATCCCATAGTTCTTGGGTAACTTCAAGCACTAGTGAACGATATACGGGATAACTTCAAAATTCTTCAATCCTATCCTTCCAAATATGATGATGTATGTTGAATGGGTATTCTTATCAAAGACAAAGAAGATAATCATTTATATTAGGTAAGTGGGATAAGTGCTGATCATAAATTCCCGCTCAAATGTTCCTAAGAGGAACACATACTCCCTTTAAAAATAGATGAGAGGTTTGTGGTATGCCTCCAATTTGCTATCTCTTAACCTTGGGTTCTTGAAACATCAATAAAATAAGGCATCAGTTGAACTGCCATTATCGACTTGGATTATTGACATCTTTCACTTATGGACCATCATTGTGATTACAAGCACATCTGATAAATCATCCTCTGAAAAACTAACTATAAAATGATCTTTGTTTACCTTTTTGGGGCGAGTATCCACAGCATGATTGAAGTTGATCAGTCTAATATGAGGACAAGTCTTTGCCTCATTGAGTTAGGCTTTACTTTTTTCTTGTTCATCTCCCCCACTACAATCTGCTCCTGCTATTAAGTTACACCCAAATACTATCATATTGATGCCATGCATAGGCTCCTTGGGTTTTTTGGGCAGGTCTAGTTAATCTTTTGAATAATTATCTCTTCACGTTTTATTCTCATTTGCCTCCTTACAAGAGGATTATGATTATCATCTGGGTTTATGCTCATTACTTCTATCTAATCGGACACCTTTGTTAACAAACTTCGTTAATTTGCATTATCTAATGAGATTTTCAACCTCATTTTTGAAAGAAACAGTTGTCACTATTGTCACCATAATCTTTGTGAAACTCATAGTATTTGCTTTTATCCCCCTTATTTAGAGGATTTTTATCTTTTCGGGCCATTTCAGGTCCTTACTCCCTCTAATCTCATAGAGGATGTGGTGAACACTTACAGTCAATAACATATACTCATCAAATCTCTTCGGACTCTCAACCTTCTTGCATTTGGACTCTCTATTCTCTGAGCTATTGCTAGTGTTATTCTTGGATGCTCAATTATTTTTCTTCCATGCATTCTTTACCGTTCCTGATCTTGCCAAATATGTCCAATAATTAAGCCATTATTCTCAGTGGATTTATAACCACTAACAATTGCAACTTCCCAGGTAACAAACCAACCATCATCATTGTGATAGTGATATTCTCATAGTAATTAATTACCTCTAGCTTTTCATTGTTAAAACAAATAATTAACTCTCTAGTTATATCATTTATTTTTTGATAGATGCGTAGTAGGTGAGCCACCCTCTTAACAGGCTTGGTACTGAAGTATAAGTTATTGACGCAGAGATTGGCCAGATGCTAAAAAGTGGGGATCTCCCCTCTCGACATGTTGTTATACTAGATTTGTGCTGACCCAATAATATTTCTAAAGAATACTCTATAATGCATCTCATCGGGAATGGAATGTATATCAGTTGGAGCTTGATACTACTCTGCGTGAAATATGGGATCAGACTTTCCATCGTATTTTGGAGTGATGTCATGTGGTTTGAGTTTCACTAGTGTTGGATAACTCATAATTTATAAGGTAAATGGTTATCCTTATAGAACCCCCCCCCCCCCCTCTATAAAGGGTTTTTAGACTTTACGATCTCGTTGGAGAGATCTTCCAACTGTTAGACGTACCTTTTTCAGGGTTTTTCTTCCTTCTCGGTCGTAACTATAATTCACTTTCCTTCTTGGCCTTAACTTTTAACTGATTTATCTTCCTAAGAAGTCTACTTGTCTTGGGATTAATCATGCACTCTTGTCCTAGATCTGGACGAGCACTCTATTCCTCTCATTACAGACATCCTGGGGTCTTCCTTAAGTTCTCTAGGATATATTGGTTCTGTATGTTATTGTACCTTTTCTGCTCTTGGGCCGAGATGATCAAATGTAGAACCCCTAATTTTCATTTCCATTACACTTGGTCTATCCTTAGAGTATGTAAATTCATCTTCACAACCAATCATCCTGAGCGGTGAGGTGGCCCGTAGGTGGTATGGCCTGTCATCTTTTGAGATTGCCTTGATCTGCCTCCGCTATCTCGCGAAATAAAATTCAACCTCTTGGGGTTATCCAATGCTCTATTGTAGTAAGATTTCTTCCCGTCTTTATGAATGGCAAGAGGTAGAATCTCATTCCACCTTGTAAGGACCAAATTTCCAGTTGAGTTTAATGTAGTTTTGACTTATTTTCGGAACAAAACACGTTTGAGTCATAGGTATATTTTTATTGTTCGTTCACTACGAGACTATGACTTGTCAAAGATTTAATTGAAGATGTTGCAGCAAAGCTACAAGGAATTAAGCATGCCAAAGTTTATTTGGTGAAAATTTATCATCTTTAAAGTTTAATTGCATTTCGAGATCACTCAGGTATGAATGCGTAATGATAATGAAACTCAAAATTTTATTTTACAAAAATAAGGAAGTTATTTTTTTCGGGAAATATTTAAAAAAAATGTTTTTAAAGTGTTTTAAATGTTTACACTTTATTTTAATCAGATGAGGACGGATAAGAGTTGGTTTTTAGTAAAATTATGTTTTCAAAGTTGGATTAATATCAGGCTCTAATCACGACGTCGTTCAAACGGCAAATGCTGTCGTTCGAACGAGTGTTGTTATTGTTCGAACGACGCAGTATCTTGCTCGAATGAGATCCTCCACCGTCTTAAAATATTTATTAATAGGTGTGTTCAGTTTTCTCGAAGTGCATGCAGTGCGAAAAATAGTTTACCATATAGAGAGTTTTCTGCACAATGTTTTCTAAGTGTTTTCACCATGAAACATCCTTAGAGTTTCAAGATCCGAGATTTTCATCATCACATGTTCTTGTGATCTTGTGAGCACCAAATTCTATTGAATATCCATTGCTAGTTTTGCGGTGAAGATTCGGCGGATACCGATTTTGACATCGTAGACGACACAACGCCATATCGGTGGATACCAAGGCATTCATGGAGGCGACTGTTGTGGACGAGCATCGTAGAAGAAGGTTAGTTTCTGCGTGGGCACTGTGAAAATTTGTAGAAGATCAGAGGAGCATCAATTCTCGTGGGTGATCGATTCATTGTATAAGAGTACCGTTTGACTTTGTAAAACCATTGCAATAGTGATTATCTGGCCTGGGCCGTTCGAGGTTTTTTTCCCGATTAGTTTTTTCCTCGTACATTAGCGTTGTGAGTATTACTTTACTTTATTTTACTTTCTTTAATCACTAGTAGCATGCTTGGGTTTAAATAAGATAAAATCTGGTTAAGTTAATTTGTTACACAACTTGGTTTGATAAATTGAAAAAGAGTTTTTCAAAAAGAGATAGTTGGTTTGCATTGATCCTTAACTTAATTCCGCTCAAGAAAAAGTTTGTTTTTAAATATTTGGGGACCTACAAATTGGTATCAAAGATAGAAATACATTTTTATTGTGTTTGATCCCTTTTTGTTTATAAGGATGAATTTTGGAAATTATTATAGTTTTTGCACTCCTGTTTTTTATGGCACTAATTATGCTTATTAGAAAATGCGAATGAAAAATGCTTTAAAATACATTGATGAGCGTGTCTGGTTAGATGTTGAAAAATGTTGGTCACCACCTATCACACGAGAGGGTGATGTCACTAGTTTGAAACCCGTTGAGTTATGGACTGAGACTGAACATAGGCTTGCATTGTGTAACTCTAAAGGTCTGCACGTTATTTCCTCACATGTCACACCTGAAGAGTATAATTGTATCATGACTTGTGAAATTTTGAAAGAAACTTGGGATACACTGGCACTCACTCATGAGGGCACGAACACGATTAGGGCGTTTAAGTTACAAAATCTCACTACCCATTTTAAGACAATTAAGATATTAAAGAGTGAGACATTTGATGAGTTTACACTAGGTTATCCACAATTGTCAATGCGACATTTAACCTAGGTGAGAAGATTCCCGATAACCGAGTGATTAAGAAATTTTTTAGACCGTTACCGAGTAGTTTTGATGCGAAAGTGACCATTGTGAATTCCATTGGTACGCTTAACTCATCAAAACTGGAAGAGATCGTAGGTGACCTGCAAACCTATGAACTCGATATGTTTACCTCTAAGAAAGTTCCAAATAAATAAAAGGGAATTGCGTTGAAAGATCTAAAGGAGGAAAATAAAGTTTCCAATGACGATTCTGATTTTGACATTGAGGATCTCGTCTTGTTGGCAAGAAAGTTCAAGAATTTTCTTCAAATTCATAAGCAATCGAAAGATGCCAAAATTTTTAAGAAATTCAAGAACAAAGGAGACTCCACTCCTAAGGATAAGAGTGGTAAACCTAAGAGAGATGAGTCTGATAAGTGCTTTGGGTTTGAGGGTTATGGTCACAACGTTGCTAAGTGTCCCACTAGACTTAAAAAAGAGGGCAAGAGACCGATTGTTGATGCAAAAAAATGGAGTAAATCCCATTTTTATGATCACAGATAAATAGATAGAAGCAATCAAATAAAACACATGAGAGATAATGATTTTTAAAGTGGTTTGGCTATGAATAAAGCTTACATCCACTGTTCTTTTATTCCCAAGGGTTTACAATAGCACAATATGGTGTAGAGAGAGAGAGATGTGTAGAGAATTCCTTAGTTCAGATTGTGTGTATCATGTGTATCGTGTCTCTTATAGATTATTCCTTTGGCTAAGGGAATGCATGTATTTATAGTAATGGGAGTCCAAGAGATGGAATGTCTTTATACATTCAGACATTTACATCTATATACAATGAATATAACTATTAGTCTTCTTGGGTGGTTGGTCTTCCTTGAGTTGGTTGGTATGCCGACTAACTCTCCTCGAGTCCCGACCAATTCTCCTCAGGCACCAAGAAAGTATAAATATTGCCACGTAGGATGACAGGTGTCTGGTTCGCATAGACGGAGAATTTTTGCATTAACAGAAGCCCGTAATGCTCCATGCTTGATGGTTTACTGAAATGATGGAGTATTTATCCTGCAATGTTGCTCGGTGCTCGTGCATAATAAGATTCTTGACTTGCGTTCTTGATTTGTTCAACATAAAGTGGGCTATCTCCTGGACGATAGATGATGCAAGTTGATGGATGGTGGCACTGCGGCTAATCTCTCTTTTAAGGAACTCCGTTTGTCGACTGAACGTGTTCTATGTATCACCCCTGGGAATTTGGGTGCAATAATGTCATAGTTTGTAACTTGTGGCTTGTCATAATTTTCAAGTGTTTTGGTTAGTTGGTTATTTGACCAACTGTCTTCTTAACCGAGCAATTGAGTGCTAGTTTCACGGGATTGATTTTTCTAATTTATGCTCCTCTGAATATTTTGCTGCGTAACATACTATCTTTTGAATCAAATTCTTCAATCTGATTTATACCAAGCTAGCAGTGGACTTTGAAACATTTTCATAAAACTTCTTCTTCTTCAATGTTGGTCGGGACAACAGTAGTAGTAGATGTTGAATCTAACTCATGAACTTCAGTAGCATGTGAAAACTAACTCCCGAATATGCCTACTAAACTTCAATAGCAAAACTAACTCCTGAATATGCCTCCTGACATCAATGACAAAACTAACTCCTGAGCAAAAACAACTCATGAATGATGATTGGTCGGGGCCCCGACCATGTTAGTTTGTGGAGTTGAATTTGATGCACGACAGATAATTCATGATGTTATGAGAATGTGCCACCGAATGAACAATTAATTCTGTAGTAGAATCCCCCAAGTGTGGAATATGAACTCTGAATACTTTCTTATCCTTGAAGTATGCTGATCTTACTAGAAAAAATAAGGCTGAGGAAGTGTTCCTTGAAATGACTTCCCAAGAACTTTGCATGTTTGTATTTCCATACTGTGCTGATGTGACCACAAAAATAATTTGATGTTCTTGCCGACCAAGTCATTTTGGTTAAGTAGAGTTGTTTTGAACATATAGTTCAATTATAAATGTTTTCTTCATTCAACCCGATTTTGGGTCGTTGGTGTTAAATTAGCTAATTGGTGCTATTTGCACTAGATAAATTGGCTAATTGGTGTAATTTGCACTATCCGTATTAGCTAATTGGTGCGATTTGCACTGGCTTTATGTACTAATTGGTGCGATTTTCACTAGCCTCTTAGACTAATTGGTGTGATTTGCACTAGCCTTACGGACTAATTGGTACGATTTGCACTAGCCGCTTTGACTAATTGGTGCAATTTACACTAGCCGTTGTCACAAACCTGATTTCAGGTGTTTGGTGCAAACATAGACACGTATCCCCCAGTAATAATAGTGATGCCTAAGCATTCGTCGGGACTTTGCAATATAATAATGAGCATGATTGAGCATATGGAATTCCTATTGAGTATTCATGCTAGTGAGAAATCCATATAAATAAGAAGAGCACCGATCATTTGTTGGGGCATCAAAAGAAATCAAGATAAATAATAAGAATGCCGACCATTTTTCGGGATTAATAAGAAATCCAGATAATATGAGTGCCGGCCATCTGCTGGGCTTAATAATAAATTCGGATAAATGATAAGAGATGGGATGGATTGATCCTGTATTGTTAGTAACCAGCATGATATAATATGAAATTATTGAAATGAATGAATGAAATTTGATTAACTTATCTTGTCACCCTTGGATGTTCGAATGACTTCCTGTTCGTGATTTCTATGAAGTCATACTGAAAATCGTCATTTGGGAAACATTGGTGCCTTAGTTTTTGGTGCGATTCGCATTAAGTTGGGCAACATTGTGCCATAAGTTTTTGGTGCGGTTCGCACTAAGTTGTTGACGACCAACATTGGCATCTCTATTGATGCCGACCAACATTAGTTGATGGTTGTTGTTGCCGACCAACCTTAGTTGGCGGTTGTTGAGGGCCAACCGACGTTTAGTTGTTGGTTGCCAACAAACCTTAGTTGGTGGTTGTTGATGCCGACCAACCTTAAAAGCGACCAACCTTAGTCGGTGGTTTGTTGAATATATATAGAGAAGAATTTTCCCGATTAACTGTTTGTTGGAGATAAAACATAATAAATGATACAGATCTCCTTGAAGCTGAATATATGATAATAAATATTTTGTCGAGCTCCATGCTGAGATGAATATAGAATATGCATCCGAATAAATAATGATTCGTGCTTGACCATATATTAGAGCAATAAAATTAATAGTGCCTAGCTGATGTGTCAAGGCAAAATTGCATAGTGTCGAGTAATAATAGTTGTTTCCAGAAGTTTTAGATTATGGTTGAGCTTTCGTCGGGATTGAATCTTGTACCTGTGGAATTTAATAAGTTGCCCAAACACCTATTGAGACTAGATCAGATAGCTATTGCCATGAGAATAATTATTCAGCCAAACAATATATGATGCGTATCAGCTTGGACAGTGCAATAAAAATTTCAAAATATGAAATAGTATGTTTTGTGCGAAATGTCATTTGGAATACGTGTTGCGTGAGCAAATTTTTATCAAATATGCTAAACATTTTAATTTTAAGCAAAAGACAAAATATAAATTGGTTCAAAAAATTTATTCTAAAATAAAGATTTGGAGTATTTTTTTTTAGCTTTAAAACTTTATTTTATTAGAGAGGTGTGAATTAAGAAATAGCAAGGAGCAATGGTGATGATTTTGACTTTGTCAAAATTAGTAATATGGGCAAATAAATTTTCCATTCCTCCATTCCAACATTTTTCATGAACAAATTCCGTCGAACATTGGTTGTCTTCGACGAACGATAGATCAACACCTGGTACCGCCGACCAACAACAATACCAAAATTCATATTGCTGACAAACACTAATATTCCCAATTAAACAAAATCTCTGTTCGACCAACAACAATGTTATCTTTCATTTCATCGACCAACAACACCTTGTATCATAACCGTCGCTGAATAATGACACGTGTATCTGACCAACATATATCTGACCAAGAATAAGTGCGGATAATTGATTTTGCTAAGAAACTTTATATAGCGCCGACCAACAATTGATTTCCCCCGACCAACTATAACACCAACCATCAATAGATGGTTGGGGTATTCGAGTATAATTCCTCGATCCAGATTGATAGATACTTCTGACCAGCAATTGGTTTCGCTGATCAGTATCAAATGCTTCCGAACAGCAGTAGGTTTTGATATGTAATCGAGAACCCCCCGACATGAGCCACTCTTAATTTAAGAAAATTCTTGGTATCATAACAGTATTGCTGATTTCGCCGAATAGATTCAGCCGGTCTTGTGCAAGAAAATTTGGTAGCCATGCCGACCAACCTTACTGGTTATGGCCAATCAGCTCCCCAACCTCAAGATTATGCAATTTCTCCTAACGTACCAGAATATTTTATCATACCAGATCTATATTTTGTCATAGAAGATTTCTTATATGTTGATTCCCATCTTTCACATTTTCTACACGGGATTAAAAATTTCAAAAACGATTTGAGCGTGTAGAGTACAGTTGGTCCAACCCTCATCTGCATTGAAATTAATTGATAGAAAATAGATTTGATTACTTATGGGTACTCAGTATATGAATTGTCAGTCATCTCTTGGGTTTACAATGGGTAAAACTTAGATGGGTTTTATTTGTTCAATCTAGCACCTTTCGAAGATTTACACTTCATTTTTTTGTCACCTATTTCTCTTATTGATTTAGGATCGTTTTAAGATCTAGTCTAGTGTGTCTAAATGAGTAAATTTAAATATGTATTTGTACAGAAAATCTTTTGAGAGAAAATTGTCTTTTCACCTCTCATAATTATGAGAAAATTTACATATTGGGTTTCCCGGGGAATAAAAAAAAAATTATCTCTTGATGATGATCTTCGTTTCTTCAAATAAGAATGGAAAGAATTTTGTGTTTCTTCCCACAGACGGCACCAATCTATTGATGCAAAAAATGGACTAAATTCCATTTTTATGATCACAGATAAATAGATAGAAGCAATCCAATCAAACACATAAGAGACAATGATTTTTAAAGTGGTTCGGCTATGAATAAAGCCTACGTCCATTGTTCTTTTATTCCCAAGGTTTACAATAACGCAATATGGCGTAGAGAGAGAAAGAGAGATGTATAGAGAATTGCTTAGTTCATATTGTATGTATCTTGTGTATCGTGTCTCTTGTATATTGTTCCTTTGGCTAAGGGGATGCATGTTTTATAGTGACGGGAGTCAAAGAGATGGAATGTCTTTATACATTCAGACATTTACATATATATACAATGAATATAAATATTGTTTTTCTTGGGTGGTTGGTATTCCTTGAGTTGGTTAGTACGCCATGCATTGGTTGGTATGACGACCAACTCTCCTCAGGTGCCGACCAACTCTCCTCGGGGGCCAAGCAAGTATAAATATTGCCACGTAGGATGACATGTGTCCTTTTCTGACTGGTCCGCGTAGACGGGGAATTTTTTTGTTAACGCCAATTGCATACAATTCCACCTTAAGTGATAGTGAGCCGAAAGATGGAGAGGATTCTCCCATTGAGCGCAACTTTGTTACGTTTCTGGCATGTCATGCGAGAGACGGCGATTTATCTTCCCCTGAGGATACTCATGTACATGACACTTCTGAGGCTATTGAGAGTGCTTCTCGAGAGGGTGAGGGTGAGGGTGATGAGAGCGAGGATGAGGAGATCGACGTAGGAGAGTTCTAAGTTGCATTTCGAGAGTTGTTTGAGGATACTGTCAAGGGGAAAAAGGCTAACTCAAAATTTCAAGCTAAGTTAAAAGTGCGTGCCGTAGAAAATAATGATTTGTTGATTGAGGATCTTAGGGAACAAGAGAATAAGATTAGGGAAAAGCTAGAGTACGTCGAGAAAGAGAGAGACACTCTTAGAGGTTTGATGGAGGTTTTGAAAAAAGAGGTGCTAGAGTTTGAGGATTTTAGGCATTTACTTGAGTCTAGGATTAAGGAGTCAGAGAATAGTTTGAGAGACTTGTCTAGAGTTAATTTTGACTTGGAGGCTAGAAGTGAGAAGTTGGATAGGATGCTAGGCACCTTCCAAATTAAGAGAGATAGGGGAGGTATTGGCTTTGATGATCGTGTTATTACCATTCCCCCGCACGTGTGAGAGAGCCACATAGGAACGTTAGAAAAGGCCCACATGTAGTTCACTTTCCTTACCATCGCTACACTTGCACGTTTTGTGATAGAAAATGCCACCTTATAGAGTTTTTATATGACCTTAGGAATGCTCCTCTAAAGTTTAGGAAGTTTAGGAATAAAGTTTTCCCGATCCCCCCCCCCCCCCCCCCACCCCCATGCGCCGTTACACACCTGCTTGGGTTAGGAAGTCGGGTTTGGTAGCTTTAGGAATAAAATTTCATGGTTCTCATTTGGTTGCACTTTATTCTTCCATTGCTAAATCTAAAGGTCGAATGCGTTACCATGTTTATCATTTTGTATTATATTTTTCATTATATTGCATTTTATTTGAAAAATACAAAAAGATTTTTTTTGATAAAATTTTTGAAAAATACAAAAAGAATTTTGGTTTTGAAATTTTTTGAGAAAAACACAAAAATATTTTATTTTAATTGAGTCAAAATATTTTTGAAAAATCCAAAAAGATTTTGGGTTTTTGTTTTTTGTCACGAGTTAACATGTTTCATGTGGCATATTGGTGTGATTGGACCCCCTTCTTTCCATTATCCATGTGGCTAGGACATTTTGTCATTATTATCGATGCTTAGATAGATCTTAACCATTGTATTATGGGTTTGTTTCGAAGTTGATATGCATTTTGATTCGACTTTGTATATATGCCATCTTTTCACACATGCGCGAGTTTATATGGATGTTTGACTAGTCTTGCATATTTGAGTTTGGTGACACGTTCTTATCTCAATTTTGTCATCTATGTGTAAATAGACATACGGAGGAGGTGTGCATGTAATAACCGTTTACACGTGAGCATTTTAATCAATATTGAAAATATGATGAGTGTACGGGTTAGGGCTGCGAGAGTGTAAAATTGACTCGTCATGAAACCCACCGTTTAAAAGAGCCCGAAAAAATCACAATGCAATAAAAGAATCATATGCGAAAAATGGGCCAAATTAGTTTAGTTCATTCAAAAGAAAAAATTGTGATATATATTTGAGAGTGTTTGGGAGGATTAAAAATTTAAACAGGTTTGCACAAAGAATCTATGAAAATTCATGTCATGACACTATTGTTTGTAGATTCATAACAATTCCGAATTCGTGTGCATGATGTTTGTTTAGTTCTATAAGCTCACTCTTAAATTGTCAAATATGGCTATGATAAAGTTTGATGATAGATTGCTATCAATTAGAGCTTCTTGATCATTTCGATGTGTTGGAATTGTGGTTTATTTATTGTAGTTCACACACATTCATTCCATGTTTATGTTTGAGCACATCGGTACTATGATAGCATGTTACTCATAATTGTTTATTTTTTGAGTTTTCCCTGCTTCTCTACTGTTTCGTAGTTTTGAGCCCCTTCCAGTTAGAATTTTCACATAATTTTTCCACTGTGCAACACTGTTTAATTTTTTGGGGAGACTGTGAAAGTTTGATAATGTCGTCATAACGACATCTGTCTTCGTTCGAGCGATGTCACTTATCATTCAAACGGCAACCCTAGTTCGTTCGAACGATAACTATTTGACTAGTTTGACTTTTTCTGGTTGAGATCTGTTTTAGTACCCCGTTGTTCTGGTTATATTTTTTTGGTACTGGGTTTCTGTTTATGTAGTCTTGTTTTAATGATTTAATCTTTCACTACATCGACTCGTTTATCACACCTGCTTAGACTGATATTTTTTTTGTGTGATTTATTGTTTGCTAGATACTGATTTGACATTACTTGATCATTTTTTAACTGGTTGTTGCATGTTTATCTAGCATAATATGAATTTATGCAATCAAATTGCTATATCACATGCTAGATTTGTTTATCTTTTCACTGGATTGTCTATTCGAGATAAAAAGGGGGAGAGATGTATGTGATGTAGGGGGAGTTTTGTGAGTTTTCATATTGATTTATATCATTTGTTCCTCCACACTTCACTGGGTATTTGTATATTTCATGTGTGTAGTAATGCTTAAAGAGATTCGAGATTTCAAGTCTACTTCACATTCAGACATTCGGAGACAGTTCCATGCTTGTTGGTCCATTATTTACAAGTCTTATCATGTACTGATGATGTAATTTTATTTTTGGGTTTTATGGGATGGGGTTTAGGTGTCATACGGCTTGACGACCCGGATTAGGCATTCGAAACAAAAAGGGGGAGAAGTTTCTGTGATATAGGGGGAGTTTTGTGAGTTTTCATATTGATTTATAGCATTTGTTCCCCCATACTTCAGTGGGAATTTTTCTATTTCATGTGTGTAGGAATGCTTAAAGAGATTCTAGATTTCAAGTCTACATCACATTCAAAGATATTTTAATGCTTACCGGTCCATTGTTTAAAAGTCTTATCCTGTACTGATGATGTAATTTTATTTTTGGGTTTAATGGGATGGGATTTAGGTGTCATACGGCTTGACAATCCGACTTTGGCATTTCACTATTGGTTTTTTCCCGAAATAGTCAAAGGGGGAGATTTGTAAGGACCAAATTTCCAATTGTGTCTAAGTGTAGTTTTGACTTATTCTCTTAACAAAACACGTTTGAGTCATAGGTAGATTTTATTGTTGGATCACTACGAGACTATGACTTTTCGAAGATTAAATTGAAGACTTTAAGGCAAAGCTAAAAGGAATTAAGCATTCCAAAGTTTATTTGGTGAAAATTTATCGTCTTCAAAGTTTAATTGCATTCCCATATCACTCAGGTATGAATGCATAATGATAATGAAACTCATAATTTTATTTTACAAAAATAAAGATGTTACTTTTTTGGGGAAAATATTTTTAAAAAATGTTTTTAAAGTGTTTTAAATGTTTACACTTCGTTTTAATCAGATGGGGTTGGATTAGAGTTGGATAAGAGTTGGGTTTTAGTAAAAATCTATTTTCAAAGTTGGATTAATATCAAACTCTAATCATGATGTTGTTCAAACGACGAACGCTGTCATTCGAACGAATGTCGCTGTCATTTGAACTATGCAGTATCTCGCTCGAATGAGATCCTCCATCGCCTTAAAATATTTATAAATAGGCATGCTCAGTTTTTTCAAAGTGCGTGCAGTGCGAAAAATAATTTACCATATATAGAGCTTTGTGTACAAAGTTTTCTAAGTGTTTTCACCATAAAACACCCTTAGAATTTCAAGATCCTAGCTTTTCATTATCATATGTTCTTATGATCTTGTCAGCACCAAGTTTGAGGTTCTATTGAATATCTATTGCTGGTTTTGCGGTGAAGATTTGATGGATACCGGTTTCGACATCGTAAACAACATAAGGCCATATCGGTGGATACCGAGGCATTCGTGGAGGCGACTGCTGTGGACGAGCATCGTAGAAAATGGTTACTTTCTGCGTGGGTACTGTAAATATTTCTAGAAGATCAGAGGCGTCATATCTCGTGGGTGATTGAGTCATTGTATAAGACTAATGTCTGACTTTGTAAAACCATTGTCATAGTGATTGTCTGGCCTGAGCCGTTCGAGATTTTTTTCCCTGATTCGGTTTTTCCTTGTACATCGGCGTTGCGAGAATTTCTTTACTTTATTTTAGTTTCTTTAATCACTAGTAGCATGCTTAGGGTTAAACAAGATAAAATCTAGTTATGTTAATTTATGCCACAACTTGATTTGATAAATTTGAAAATGAGTTTTTCAAAAAGAGATAATTGGTTTGCATTCATCCTTAACTTAATTTCGCTCAAGAAAAATTTTGTTTTTAAATATTTGGGGACCTACACTCCTATCAGAGTCTTTTCCCCAAGATGAGGTGATGGGGTCTACCTCGGGTCTATTCTACACAACCAAAAGCATCTATGTCAACTTATTCAACTTTTTTTCATTACTTCATAGCCTTAATCCAAGCACATTAGGATTCCTTATAGGTATCCCATACCAATCGGTGTTAATGGAAGGATTCCCTCTGTAGCGTGATTGATCTTTGGGTTTTCACCCATATTGCCAAAGTTTGCGTAAAACAGAATATCGCAAGTGTGAAAAATAGAGTATACCAAAATCGAGACAGGAGGGGGACAAATCCAAAGTATGGGAAAATAAATTCAAGTGAGGATTAAAGGAATTTAGTAGAAACCGAAAGGAAATTGCTAATAAATTTATTCTAACCTAACGAAACATAGATGAATCAAATTGCAATTCACTAATTTTCTCAGAATTTTGTATATTTAAGTTATAGGATTCAACAATGGTAGAAAATAACAAAAGACTTGTTATTTCGCACAAGCGACGCCATTCTGTCATGGTCTAAACTAGTGTACGGATTTTGGCCTTAGAAAGGATATATTAATATTATACGGTAACATATAAAAATTTTATAATCACATAAATTCTCATCTAAAGTAAATAGTGGAGAAAGATGAGAGAGAGATGGAAACTAGAGTTTACGTGGTTCCTTCCAAAGTGGCACTTGCGTCCATAGGTCTAGTGATGATGGTATTGATTTCAATGGGAAAAACTCCATTGGCGTACCATTGTCACAAGCTCTTGTAATCACTCTAGAAATGGGTAGCATAACAGTAGGAAATATCTTCTTATCCCTAGCAATGAGGGATTATGTGCTATTTATAATCCATTTGAGGAAAGTGAGTATTGGAATATGTAGCATGCCTTTATAGGTTAGGCAGTTACACCTTTTACATACAAGTGGGTAGGATAATCATAAGTTATTTACACATACATAGAGGAAGAATATTTGTATATCTCCCACATGCATGCACAATGTGACTATTGCTGACGTTGCATGGTTCATGTTTTCCTTGACGGAGTTAACTAACATAGTTAGTTAATAATGAACTGACAATGGAAGGATAAATCATTGGAACTGACTTGCTGACAAGATTCATTATTGAGCCAGCCTTATTATTTTGGGCAATCACATTCGTTTCTGAGCCGACCTCATCGCTGCAGTGAATCATGACACATGTTGCGTTCAAAAAGGACCACCGGTTGTTCTATACTTATGGTATAACAATTAATTATCTGATTTGTTATAAATAAAATGCATGATTTACATGATAATTACATTTTTCATGTGATGTGATTCTTGTGCTTTGTTATAAAGAATTAATTATTGATGTTTATTATATGATGTTGGAGTATGTGTTATGCGTAAAATAATATTTTGTGTATATTTTATTAAAGTTGTGAGGTATTGCCCTGTGTTGTGCACTAGTACGATTTGGATTGAACTCCACAATGTCACATAGGTTTGGATATGTGATTATAGTGCTTCGGATTAGGCCTATGGTGGTATGTATACTTTTGAAGTAAGTTTTGGAATAGTTTGGGTAGTATTTTGATCTCATTTAGATGCCTCAAAGTAGGCCTTTAAGTGACTGACAAATTTAGCATTATTTTATCCGTCCTAACCCTCATTATTTTACAACATTACACATAAAACGCAACCATTAGCTTCCCCAAATATTTGGGAGAATTTGGGAAGATCTTTGAGGACAAAGAATAAGGGATCAAGAGGAGGAATCACTTGTTTGTACTGTTCAAGCATAGAATCTCTTGCTTTATCACTATGTAATCTATAATGCATTTATGTTTTCATTATCATTTCTTCGATTTTGAAATTTTGAAAAATGATTAGATATTTAATATTAAAACTTAATCACATTTGTATTGGGTTTAATCGGGTTATTGAATCAAATTATTTATGGTTTTTGTAATCTGAATTAATTAGAGATTTTGTTGAAAACCATAAGTGAATGATTATGGGTTATGATTTTGTTATTAGAATGCATATTTAGTGCTGAATCACTTGTAATTATGATTGTCTAATGAGAATTTGACATTTTAGAATACATAATCGCATGTCAATTGAAACAATTGAAAATGAGAATGAAGTTAGGTTTAAATTGAATTTTGTCATATTTAAACCTTAAGTTGTGTTATAATGATGATATTCGTTGTAGAATCGAATTAGGATCATGATTATATAGTTTAGATACCTGTAGATGAGATTTGTCATGTGTTTTGAAGCTTGGGTTCGACTTTAATGGAGGTTTTGAGAACAATCTATCTGTTTGGGGGAGAAGAACGATGTTATGCCTATCTCATTCAAGATAGAAACGGTATGGCATTTGAACCATTTTGAGATCTTGTTCGAACGAGATCACATTGTCGGTGCCGTTTGGGGAAATAAAGTATATTTTGGGTTTTAAGAGCATAATAAATTTGTGGTTAATCATTATGCACTTGTAATATAGTTTCATATGAGATTGAAGAAAAAGTTAATGAAAAAAGAATTTGACATAGGTTTGAGAAGTTACAAACCTTTAGTTAACTAGTAGAATTCGATGATGGGGATTAGGATAGTTGTGAGTACACTTGCGAGTAAGTGTATCTTATTTTGTTGTAGATATGTTCTATCTTACAAGTTTGAGTTTGTTAAAGTTTGAGAGTTAATAAATCAAAGAATTAAAAGGGAAATTTGGCATTTGGTAATTGGGATGTTTAGGTACGCTTCGCTTAAGAGTATTCATTATATATATATATATATATATATATATATATTATTTGATTGTGTGAAAGTACCAATTACTCGTGGGAAACTTACAGTATCCCATATTTTGGGTATATATTTATGGTTATTAACTATGAGAATTAATTAATAAATTTGAATTAGATGATAATTAAATCTACATGTTATGTTATTTATTTATTTATTTGTGTCGCATTTACGTTGTGGGGCATTACCATCAATTATGAGGCACAATCGTCTAGAGTGGACTCTGGAGTCATACGAAGAACCTAATATGTGTTTGTATCAATTGGGTTCAGGGGGTAAGTGTACCCTTAGGATAAGTTTTTGCCTATTATGGGTAGTATTTTGGGTTAATTTAGGGCCCGTAAATAGTCTTATTATAGATTTGCAGGAATAGAGAAAATCTACGAGAGATTATCCTCATTAATTAATTTTTTAGCACGTAAGATACAAATCGTGAAGCCTTATACCTATGTGAGAGCTTAAGGAGACTTTAGGAGAAAAGGAATAAGGAATGAACGCATAGAGATTCACCTCTTATAGATTTAGGCAAGAAAAATCTTCCTATCTCACATATTAATCCGCAACTCATTTATAATTCCATGTTATGTAGTTAATTATGGGATTCTAGAATGCATGTTTAGGATTGAATCTGATCATCTAGCCATGTTTAATATTTGGTTTAGTTGTTAAGTTTTACTTGAAATACTTATGTTTTTGGAAGAGGAACATTCATTTAAGTTGTTTTAGAACGTATTTATATGATTAGAACTCATGCTTAGAATTTAATTCCATATGTTAATTATATCCCCATGTTAATTTTAGGTTTAGATCTTTGATTATGATGTAACTGCATGTTAAATATTAAAACTTGGTTAATTTGGAGATTGATAGAATTGAACCTATGATAATGTTTAATTGATGTTAAACTCCTTATAAACAAATTCGAGTGTGAATAATTGTTTTTTTAGGTTGGAAGTTAAGGTTTGGGGTAGTCTTAGAACTTGTATTTGGGAACACAAACTTCATTTTTGGGACGAACCAAGACCTCTGCCCCGAACCACATCGATTCGGTCCATATGTAAGGCCGAGATTCGGTCATGGAAAGTGCGCGGGGTTATTCCGAGTAGATTCAAATATGTAAATCATTTTTTACTTGATAAATGGTTGTTAAATTACAGAAGTTAGGTTTATTAGAATATAGGCCGAATGGAGTAAATTTGATAACTTTAAATAAGGAAAGAGATTTAATAATATTTTAATTAATTCCACAATCCGTTGTTGGGGGCGTGAAATGATTTGGGGCATATGCGAGAGTGATGTGATACCCTGCACACACACATACATATTATATATTGTGTGTTAGATATATGTAATTTGATTTGTGTGAACATACCGGTACTCGTGGGTAATCTATCGATCGGGTTCGCTCTCAAGTTTATGGTCATATATCGCACACTTAGTTGTTGACGCAGGAAGATGACGTTATGTTTGGTCATATGTTCAGTATGGTCACTGCATTACGAAGAGAGAATGCGAATATACTGGATCCATCGATACGGGTGAGGTTGTTACAATGTGTTGATCCCGCTTTGTTATATTTTGTGTTTTTATTAGGTGATTATGTGATGAACTCCTATGAACTTATCGATAGAAGTAAGAGACAGTCCCTAAAGGTAATGGGCTTTGTATGATGTAATTGAGAAATATAAATGAGACATATTAGTCTAGTGATGGACATTTCATTAGAAAGGAATCTTATGTCACGTTATGTGTTTGATATTATAAGACTATGTTTGTCTAATTTGTGGCTGACATTGTGAGTGTTGATATATGGGTTGTATTCATACATGATTAGTTAATTTCATCCCTATTATAGTTCAGTATTATTCATATGCTTACTCAGTCTAGAGATAAACACTTTTAGTGTGGTTTAAAACTATGGTTGGGACATTCTTGTAGTATTTCACTCAGGTGAAGGGTGAGGTTTTTATTACATGTGAGAGTATATGGGATGGCATGTTTATTGTAAATAAGTCATATGATTTATAATATTGATATTGATTTCTTGTAACTTTTGGGATCTAACCCAAATTATATAAAGCTACTTTCTAGGCATTCATAGACGGGATCCATCGAGTTGACAAGATTAAAATTGTAGCTACATTTATATAGAAACTTCCACTTCCTTGATTAAATCACATATTGCTATTCTTTTTAGATCAATTCAGTAATTTATTTTCATAGATTTGTATGGGACTTGAGTCCCATTTATTTATTTTATTCTTTTAGTTTTGAATCGAGATTCGTTCAGATTATTTATTGTGGGATGATCCGAGACTTTATTTAATCAGATTTATTTTATCGTTTTTGTTTATCCCATGATTTGGATGATTTTAAATTCACTTCAAGTAATTTTAATTTCTTATTAATGGTGAGAATGATATGGATTAATAATCCTCTTTATCTTCTATGTATTAGAATGGATAACTAGTATGTTGAAAATATAGGGTTGTTACATATTCTATAGGTGTGTTTTTGGATTTATGTGGTTTTGAACGGGTACAACACTCCTTAATGTTGACATGGGACTTTGTGGAAGTCAATATGTTGTGATTATATGTTCAATATAATCACTGCCTCACAGTTTGATATGAATATGATTCAGTCCATCGGGTGGGTTAGTCAATGGTGTTACTGTGTGATTACATGTTTAGATCACACGTTCATCATGGTTACCACCTCATGATGTGAGATGCAGAGTGACTCGATCCATTGAGCAATTTTTGGTATGGGGCCAGTTGATGGTGTTACTGCGTAGTGATCTCCCCATTTATATTTTGTGTATATTTCAATATTCATTAGGTGAGGGCCTCCTACGAGTTTAAAGATAGAAGAATGGGAAAGTTCCCCGATGGTATATGCCTTCGTGTGGTTGTTATGAGACTTATATGCGTGTCTATAATATTACTCCAGTGATGGACAATTTAATTGAAAGCCTTATGTCACATTTATATATTTTGTTCTCAGATGGTGTATATCTTATTGTGTAGGTTAAATTAGTGGGGGTTGGTATGATCTCATATTGTGTACATAGGTTATATTTCAGTGATGGACACGTTTAATTGAAAGATATTAAGACAAAGGAAATGTTACATTTTGAGATCCTGTATATCTTAATGAGTAACCGACGGGTATCAAGGTATATTATGTACATGTATATTTTCTTTCATCCCATGTTAGTAAGTCATTATGTGATAGTACTTAGTAATCTAATGATAAAGACTTGTTAGTATTGATTATGCTTTGTACTGGACACTTGTTTAGTGTTTCACTTATAATGGAGGGTGAGTTATTTTTTCCATGTGAGTGTCGTCGGGTTGGCATGTGTATCGTAAATGAGTTGTATGATTATAATTATTTTAACACTATAATTTATTTAGCTTTATGGTGGGCGTACACTATAGATTCATTGGTTATGCAGAACTTAGTTCCAAAAGGCTTTAGGTAAGATCATATTTTTATTGAGTGTCGTAATTTTGAGTGTAAGACAGTAAGTATCACTATTAGATTCATTGGGGGGAAATTGAAGAAAATGCTGTGAGATAACGATTTGAGACATGTGAGATGGATCCTAAGATGAATTGTGATCAACTTTTCATGACATTTAGTGTATATTATACATGACAAATGGGCGGGTGTGGGAAAATATGGGGGTTAAAAACAGTTTTGGGTTGGTTTTGGCGGGTCACAAGTGGTGGACTAGGTTGGATTTGGGTTTACCCGTCTTTTTTTTTCAAGGTAACATCAATAGAAATAGCTAAGCTTCACATTTTTAACTTTTAATTCAAGAAGAAAATAAGAAAAATAGTGAGATTGGAGAAAGACAGTGAAATCGTTTAAGAGAGAGTATAAGAGATGAGGGAGAGAAAGAGAGGATTAGGAACCCTTATTTAGGTGGTTTTTTGGGTTCTCTCATATGACCCCCATGTGACCCCAAAATGAACCGCAATTGAATTGTGCTGCAATTGAATCATGCTAATGGTATGACAAAACCATACTTAGCCCATCGAAAAAGTTTTATAAATCGACACCTTTTATTTAGGCAGTTTATGGTTAATTTTGGCTTTGGAAACTCATAATGTTAACCCCAGTGTATATCAATGTAGTTGGAAGGTTCCCGAATATGGAATCTAGGTATGATAAATAAGAACCAAACATGGTGTGGTAGATGCCTACAAATTTTAATTAGTTGTCATTACCACCGGCTCAGAGTTATAGCCATAGGTTTTGCATGATTTGGAAGGTAGCACCATTTAGACTGGGTGCAAGGACGTGGGGGATTGAATGTATATGATTTATACAACTTGTTAAATATATAGTTTCTTTTTTGTTTCCACCATTGGTGTGATAGTGGGGTTTTACGCCAACAAGATTGGGAGTTGACCGAGATTGGATTATCATGGTTCAGTTTGGGCTAGGTTGTGGGAGAATGTGCAAACCCACACCCACTGCAAATAAATGGATATATTTACTAACCATTATGTAGGTTGAGGAGTGAATTGATGACGTATAGTTTTAGGGAGCATAGCTCGATGTGTGTAGCTAGTATGTGGATATATATTACTAGGGGATGACTTTTTTGTGTTATTATTTGCATTTGCATTGGTCGAACCAGCACACGTGGCATGTTAAGATTCTAGATATGTTATTGATGCAGTTCTTTAACTAGGGATATAATGAAGAAAATGAATTTTAATATCTATATGTTGTATGTTGATACATTTTGTTTAGGCGTAGTTGTTTTCTCGAGAGCTATCTTTTGGTGGTGGATTGAATGTTGACACAATCCCAAGATTATGGTTTTAGTGTTCCCTAGGATATGGATTTTGATGTGTGTCATGCCATTCCATATGGAAGTGAATATTAAATTTGTTGATTATGATTAGAATATATATGTGTCCCCATAAATTTTGATATTTTTGAACTTGTAATCATCCCCTATGTTGTGCTACCTTTTTATGAGTTATAGGAATGCCCTAGCTGGTGATCGGTTATGTGAGAGCCCTACACGCTTTATTAATTATTGTTGGGCTGTGAAAATTCCCTACTTTAGATTCACGAAGTGGATGTGATGATCATGATTTGGACGTATGGCGTGAATGTGCCTATTATATGTGACTTTTGAGTACAGAGCACTCATATGGGTCATGTGTAAGTGTTTTCATACTTTGTGGTATGGCTATGTTGTTAATGATCAGAACATAAGTGTTATAAATGTCAAAATCAAGGTTTATGGTTATATCAAATACATGGAAGTAGAAATAAGTATGGAACTAAAGGCTTAAAATATATGTTGGTTCCATCAATTATTGGATGTAATCGATATAACTCGGTGAAGAACAGAAGTAAACACAACCGAGCCTTGATCAAAAAAATAACAACTAAAGTTCAATGAAATATACCATAGGAAAATGTACTTTGACGTTTATCATGACAAAGTCTCATTTTCCTTGAAAGAATAAAACGTTCAACTAACATTTGTATCTTCCTAAATTTAAGTGACTCCTTGAAACTTGTTAGTCTCATATCCTTGGTGTTACCTAATTTTGGATAGATAAAATTGAAGGGTTTATTTTAATTCAAATTTTGTAATGCCCGGACACAGGTTTGGGTCACCAATGGGTCAACATGCCTGGAATCACGGAGTTAAAGGGGGAGGGGAAAATCCAATTTTATTATTTAAGAAAAATCCTTTTCATTACACCATTTATTACAGATTAATTTATCGATTTTAAGTTGAAAACAGGGGTGGCCACTTTAAGTAATTAAGTCAATTCATAAGGTTTATTTATAAAAAATTGATTTAATCCACAATGTTTATTAAACAACAAATAAACCAACATCGTCCTTGTATTATTACACACCATGGCCAAAGGCCCACATAAATGTTTAAAGTCCCGAATTACCAATGTTCTAAAACATAATTTCGTTAAAAGTTACAGAGTCACTAACGACGTTGATTGACCTCTTGGGCCTTATCGGCGTCCTTCCTGTCGTCCCTACTTGAAGTACCTAGAGTGGGGGTGGGGGTTGTAGACACCCCATTCTAATAACCCCCAACCTCTCCTTAGGTTCATAGCACCTCCCTTTATCATTACAAACCCGATTCATACCTCGAGTACTGACCTAAAGGCCACCGGGCACTCCCAAGCTCTGTTTGACCAAAAGTCAAAATCTTCAAATCGAATGAGACTGAATGAATCTTCAAAGGTAACATAATTCCCTTTCCAACGGTCCATCCCGTGCACAATTCTGACTTACGGTGCGGACGAACGACCCATTTTCCCCGAAACTCGATTAGGAGGTCACCAGATGCTCCCAGGCTCTGTTTTACCAAATTCAACTCTTTATCTTGACCGAGACTGAATAAATATTTGATGGTCAGTGAATCCCCTTTCTAACGGTCCATACAGTGCACAATTCTGACTTATGGTACGGACGAACGATCCATTTTACTTTGAAAGGTCACCGAACGCTTCTAGGCCTCGGTTGACCAAAGTCAACTCCCCGAACCAGGTCAAACTCTTTGGAATGTCGAACTAGGTCATCAGTGACTCCATACAAAGCGCTCCCGAGAGGGATGCGCGGTACCAAAGTGATACTCTCCCGCCACGAGGATCGGGGATGGTCACAGTGGTGACTCCGGTGGGGACTATTTATTTTGAGGGCTAAACTCTATTTACATGGGTGTTATATTTGTTTATATTTCCCCCTATTTTGCATCTTCCCCTTTTACTATTCATGTGTACCTCATCCTTATGCTTCTATTCGCACACTTATAGAAAATTCTTCATATACACTTCACACCACGTGCACCTAGGATCACATATATCCCCATGTTGCACGCATCACCCGTACTTGGCATACCATTGGTACCCATACTTTGCTCCCTGTTGGGCATGATCAAGAAAGATACTCTCATCATAAGATACTAATAAGAGAATCATTCATGATTCACACAATATCACCAAAGAGCATTGTGATTGACCAAATTTTGTCTAGTAACTAGAGGGTCACTTCGTGATGTGCGCTGGTCCTGCAGGACGCAGTTAGCCTAAGTGATATGACTCTCACCTTCCATTGGCCAAGTACCTTCGATGTATATCGAACGGCTCCCCCGTATCGTACCTCTTGACCGAAGTCATGAAGGGAGGTATATCGCAGGGAACTCGTTCACATACGTCGAGTATATCGAATTCGCTCTCACACATACCGTCCCCACGAGGTATATAGTGAGGCAATTCACGTACACTCAGGTATATCAAATGGCTTGTCCACATGAACCGATTTCCCTCAAAAGCAAGACGTATATCGTGGAAGCCACAGCCAAGGGGGGAACCCTTTCCGATTCACCCAACCAACTGCATACCCGCATATAGGTGTCAAGCCTAGGACACACATATTAGATTGCTGGTTTCAACCCGAAACTCTGCTAAAATTCTGGTTCGAGCTGTCGCCCCAATTTTTGCACATCTTTAAAATGGGACCCTACCCGTGAGCCTGGTTACAAGTCCATCCATAGCTTTGCATATGTTACAAACCCAACATTTCCAGGCTCGGGTCCCGTCCGACATTTCATTTTGAATTTAGGAAAATTTAATACAAGTGAGAACATAATAATAATAATAATAATAATAATAATAATAATAATAATAATAATAATAATAATAATAATAATAATAATAATAATAATAATAATAATAATAATAATAATAATAATAATAATAATCATGTTGAGACCCGTCTTCCAAAAATATTTTTTCCTTCTTTATCAAAAATGCAAAAACATTTTTTCCTTATTTATCAAAAATCCAAAAACATTTCACTCTTATTTATCAAAAATCCAACAATATTTTACCCTTCTATCTCAAAAGAGAAACAAAAAATGTCAAAAATATTTTCCTTTTTTTTTCTCAAAATAAATCTCATTTTGCGCCTTCTCAGGTTGATCGCACGTCTTTGGCCTGGCTCCTTATTGGCTTTGGTCTTCAGTCAAATCACCCTAGAGTTCCGTTTGTTCCCCTACTACCTCTTTCGAGTCTAGTATTCATCCACTTTCCATGGAGAACACAGATCAATTACCAGTTGCGTAGCCAGATCTGACGGAAATTTTAGCTCAGCTCGTGTCCAAGATTAACAACCTTCAGACTGAGGTTCAAGAGATGCAAAGAAACTAGGTTCCTATTCCTTAAGAGCCCGAGGTCTTATTCCCTCATGCTATGGGTCCACCCGAGCCTATCTGGGTTCTCGAAGAGTATCAGCAGGCTCCATGTATCCCTCCTATTAATAGGCCACCGCCTGCCCAGCTTCTTACGCAAAACCTTTCCCAGCCTGGGGCTAACTTGCCTGCGATCGTTGATCTGAAAGAGGTAGAGTTGAACAAGATCAAAGAAGATCTCAAGATACTGACTAAGAAGTTCTAACAAGTCAAAATCTCCGAAAATTACATGGACTACACCCACATGTCTCCTTATCCTAAGGCAAGGTTACCCGAGAAGTTCAAGATGCCGAATATTAAGAAATTCAGAGGAAGTGGACCTCCGATTGTCCATCTTCGTAGTTATCACCGTGCTATGACTCTCCTAGGGTCTTCTGAAGAAGTGATGGCCCAATTATTTTAGCAAACTTTGAAGGATAGAGCTCTCCGATGGTTTTTGTCTCTCGGAGAGTCCAGAATCCGTAGCTGGGAGGATGTAGCCCGAGAATTCATATCGCAGTACAAATATAACGAAGAGCTTGAGGTCACCGATCGTGATTTAGAGCTTCTCAAATAGAACTCTGGGGAATCGGTCAGTAACTTCATAGCCCAATGGAGGGAAAAGGCAGTCACTATGATCAATCGTCCATTCGAGGAAGAACAAGTCAACATTGTGAAGAAGAATTTCTTGCCCCATGTCCGAGCAACCATGGGAGGATAATACTATCCCCACTTCTGCACTCTCAGAGAAGTAGGAGTAGAAATCGAGTGAGGTCTTGCTAAAATAGAGGTTGAACCAAAGAAAGTGTCCGGATAGTTCACTCCTAGAAAATATGACAAACCTGCCAGTGCTGCAGTCTCAACCATCAACAACATCTCTTAACCAACCACTTCATGGGCACCAAAAAGCTGCCCTGTCCCATTTTGAAATGAATAAAACGAGCTTCAAGCTCCCCTCTCCAAGGTTTATCAAGCCCTGTTAAGTCGAAACCTCATCAAACCCTTGTATCCCCGTCCGTTGTCAAATCCACTTTAAAGAAACTTCAAGGCAGATGCCCATTGCGCCTTTCACCAAACCACTGGTCATACCACCGACCAAGGCTTTAACCTTCGAAACATAATCCAAGGTCTAATTGACCGGGGTATCATTGCCCCACCATCCAATCCTAAGCCAAACAGTACTCACAACCCACTCCCAAATCATACTAATCCTATTTTCCTATAAATGAAACCAGAATTTAATCCCTCAACTCAAAATACACCCGTACACTCTCCCAAACCTCTCTAGACTTTACCATATTTCCTCCTACACCCTGTTAACCTCGTTAATCAGGCACTGTCACTCCTTACCAGATCATGCATTGTTGTCCGTACCCATTCTGAAAATAGAAGTATGGAATTATCAGAAGTGTTAAACCAACTCTTAGAATTTGGCCTGAAATTGCCCTCACAGATGATCATTATTTGCCAAAGGTTCAGTACGCTATTCTTGGAAGCATGGAAATGGGCTTGAGAGTTAGATAAATGGGTAGTACCAACCAACGAAGTTAGCCTGGATGATGTCGTCCAGATCATGGTAGAATCATTCAGGAAAACCAATGATATTTGCAATATGACCGAAATACTTGATACTCTGAAGTTACAAGGGCGACTGGTCCCTCCACCCTTACATATCCCCAAAGAATGGGAAGACCTGTATGAAGAAGGCATTGAAGTTGTGGAATGCATTGACTTTACATGGAAAGACAAATTTGTTGCCACTGGATGGGGGGGGGGGGGGGGGAGAATTCGAAGATTAGAATGAAGAACAAGTTTTCAAAAAAACTAGCCCGGTAGCCGACATGTGCGGGATGATATCATTTGAGGAGCTCCTCGGAGAAATAAACAAGGTAGAAGAACAACCCGAGATCGACGAAGAAATAAGGTTCATGTTCTTCCATTCTTTAGTAAATTACATGATTTGATCAGGAACAGCCAATGATAAGAGGAAGGACGTTGAAAACCTTCCTATTCTAGAAATGACCCTCGAGGAGAGAAAGATCCTCAATCAACTGAAGAAAACTCAACCTAACATCACTCTATGGGGGATTTTTATGTCTTCCCAACTGTATTGAAATGCTTTGATCAAGTTTCTCACTAGACCCACATTTCTTCCCTCTACTACACCATAAGAAGCGATAAATTTAGTCGGATCCTTGACCTCTACCCAAACGCTATCCTTTTCCAAAGAACAAATCCCCAGAATTGGGCCAAACCACAATCATGCACTCAATATCTCCATCAAAGTTATGAGGAAAATCGTACCACTCTCTCTTGCCGATAATGGATCCACCTTGAATGTCTACCCATTAAGAACCTTCAAATGCTTAGGACTGAAAGAAATTGACCTCTCTCTAAATTTCGCTGATGTACGTGCCTACGATAATAATCGTCGGGAGGTGATGGGATCCATAGAACTTATAATAGGGGCTGGCCGTATAAACCCTATCTTTTAATTCCAAGTTATTTACATCCTATATTATTTTAACATGTTACTCGAATGACCTTGACTCCACAGTATCAAGGGTGTGTCTTCCTCACTCCATTAGAAATTAAAGTTCTTCGCCGACGGACGAGTCATCACCATCTTGGGCGACGACGACAATTCCGAGGGTGTAAGTAGCAGGAATCCAATCTTTGAGATACAATACGGGTCAAATTATATGCTTCTATTAGGATTCCTAGTTGAGTCACTCCTACTCCCGGTAGGGGACGATTTCAAAGAAAAGGTTTGTCCAGAATACGACCCTCATGGCAACGTCAATGTGATTTAGATGTTCAAAAACATGCACTTCATGCCCGAACTGGGGCTAGGACAAAGACAGCAAGGGATACTTAATCCATTGAACTGAAAAAAGCTTTCCCTCCTTCTGGTTTGGTGTATCAACCATCAAAATAAGAGCTCAGAATGACATGCCAGTCTCGACCAAAGAAAAGAGTAGACTACATCCAGACCATCTCAGGTGACTCCTTTAATGGAAGATTCATCAAAGAGGGAGAGGATTTCCCTTTTGAGGCTTTTTGGAACCATGATATGACCATACAGACAAGAAGATGAAGCCTGGAATGGAGATATTTTTCCAAGATAGCTACCCATGGGCCGAAAGTTCCCAACACCATGTACAAACCCTCATCAGATATACCGAAGAGAATGAGGGAAGAAACTCTGAGGATTCGTTTGACTTACAAACACTGTGGATGACACTCTGCATGGTTCATTCAGACACTAAATCACTGGGTCCATCCCACTTGATTGAAGCTGCTGATATACCTCTCTTCAACTGGCATACTACGCCAGTTCTACCTGTTGAAATCTCACCTAACCCCAATGTTTACCCCATTTCTTCTTCTATTGTCTATCCTTTCTCAAATGTAATCGAGACCTCCTTTGATGGGGTTCTCAATGCTGTTTTTCCTATCAAAGAAATAAACGAAGATTTTGATTATCTTGCTATGACATACATTAATTGTTTAGATTCTAATCAAACGTTTGATGATGATGATTTTGTAAATGAATAATTCTTAAATGATCTAAATAAGGTTAATAACAAACAACATAACCTCGTTCAAGTTAATAAAGAAGAAACTGTTATTATTAACCTCGGGTCTAGTAGCCAACTGCACGAGATTAGGATAGGGGCTACCCTCGATGAGCATGAGCGTACATAACTCAAAGAATTATTGAAGGAATTTGTAGATGTCTCTACATGGTCCTATGATGATATGCCCGAAATTGATATTGAAATTGCTCAGCACGAGATCCCCACTCTTCCAGATTACAAGCCGATTAAACAAAAGCGGAGAAAGCTCTGCATCGAGTGGTCGCTCAAGGTCAAAGAAGAGGTGGTCAAACAACTGAACGTGGGTTTCATTCGTCTGATCGAATATCCCACATGGCTAGCCAACTTAGCGGCTGTGCCGAAATTAGGAGGGGAAGTTCGGATGTGTGTAGACTACCAGTACTTGAAAAAAGCCTCTCCAAAGGATGATTACTCGCTACCCAATATCGATATGGTCGTGGACAACACGTCCAGTCATGCTCTCAAGTCATTCGTCGAAGATTTTTCCGGATACAACCAAATAAAAATGCACCTAAATCATCAAGAAAAAATTGCGTTCATCACCCCATGGGGAACCTTTTCCTACACTGTTATGCCATTTGGTCTTAAGAACGCTGGGGTTACCTACCAGAGGGCTTCCACAACTATCCTACATGATCTAATTCATAAAGAAGTCGAGGTCTATGTGGATGATATGATTATCAAATCCAAAACTAGAGAAGGTCTTTTTCTCACTCTTCGAAAGTTCTTCGAACGATTGCGACGATATCAGATGAGACTCAATCCATAGAAATGTGTCTTCGCCATTACAAAGGGAAAACTCTTGGGATTCAGGGTTATTGAAAAAGGGATAGAAGAAGATCCTGCCAAGCTAAAATCTATACTTGAGATGCCAACTCCCTGAACGGAGAAAGAGGTCATAGGTTTACTTAGGAAATTGTAATACATCCGCCAGTTCATCGGCCAACTCATCTCCATTTGTTAACCGATTTTCAAACTCCTCCGAAAGGATTCAACCAAAGTTTAGAATGATGCCTGCCAAGAAGCCTTCGACCGAATCAAGTAATACATGACTCAACCTTCGGTACTCATGCCACCACAGCCTGGTCTCCCCTTGCTTCTATACCTAACCATAACCGACACTGCAGCCGGGGCTTTGCTAGCCCAATACCTTGAACATTCTTACAAAGAAAGAGCCATCTAATACACTAATCACAAATTAGGCAGGTGCGAAGTCAACTACACCACTTTAGAAAAAGCATGTGTCGCGCTTGTTTGGGTCAACCAAAAAGTACGAAACTACATGCGCGCCTTCCTCATTAAACTTGTATCCCGAATGGACCCCATCAAGTACCTTCTTGAGAAACCCGCCTTATCCAGCCGAATGGCTCGATAGTTGATGCTATACGTCACATAGAAAGCTATGAAAGGAAGATCCATCTCTGACTACCTCGCTGATTAGCCTATGGAAGAAGTTGATGACTGGATGTGCGAATTCCCAGATGAAAATATCCTCTACGCCTCTCAAGATGACCTCTGATGGAAAATGTTCTTTGACGGCGCTGCTAACCAAAAGGGATATGGAATTGGAATACTTCTGATCGCCCTAAATGACTCCCATACTCCAATCATCATCAAATTGGATTTCCCTTGCACCAATAACATTACTGAATACAAGGCGTGTACGGTAGGACTCAAAGTTGCTTTCAAGAAAGGTATCCAATGCCTAGATGTCAATGGGGATTCTACCCTCATTATTGGTCAAGTGCTCATAAAATGGAAAGTCAAGGACGAGAAACTTCAACCATTCCATGCCCACTTAGAAGAACTAGCCTCCCAATTCCAAGACATCACCTTCCACTACCTACCTCGAGCAAAGAATAATCTAGCCGATGACCTTACTACCCTGTCCTCCATGGTTGACATGCCCAAAGAATAACAATGGCCCCCTTCCTGGTCCAAAAGTAAGATAAACCGACCCACTGTTACCACATTGAGCTCATCACCAAAAAAGATTCCGAGCTAGCCAACTACTGGTATTATGATATCTGGAACCTCCTCAAGCATGGTAAGTATCCTAAGGGTTCCAATAAGAAAGATCGGGTAACCCTTTGAAGGCTGGCTGCCCAATTCATCATCTATCACAAAGCACTCTTTAAAATAACTTCAATGGAACCCATATACACTACATAGTAGGGGCTAACATTGAAGAGGTGATGCAAAGAATCCAGAGTAGGGAATCAGGACCCCACATGAACGATCACATGCTTTCCAAGAAGATCATACGATAAGGCTACTACTGGACCACCATGATCTAGGATTGCACCGCCTATGTCCCAAAATGTCTTAAAGTCAACATTTCTCTAACCTTCAACACTTACCTCCGCGAGAATTATATAACATGACTTCTCCCTGGTCGGTGTCCACCTAGGGCATCGACATCATAGGGAAGGTTACACCCAAGGCCTCAAATGACCATGAGTTTATCCTGGTTGCCAATGATTACTTCACCAAATGGGTTAAATCCGAGTCATACGCATTCCTGAATGCTAAGAAAGTGGACAAGTTCATCAAGAAAAACATCATCTATCGATATGGGGTCCCACACGAGCTAGTGTCAGATAACGGGTTGCAATTCGAGGCAGAAGTCACTGAGGTGGTAAATGATTATGAGATTCAGAGACACAAATATTCTCCCTATCGACCTCAAACCAATGGTGAAGTCGAAGCCACTAATAAGAACCTTAAAGCCATCATCAGCAAGATGATCTAAAGTTATTGAGATTGGGCCGATCGAATCCCATACGCCCTCTGGGGCTATCGAACCTCAATCTGAACCTCTACTAAGGCTAACCCTTACTCTCTAGTCCATGGCATGGAATTAGTCCTACCTATGGAGTTAGAAATACTCTCGTTACGAGTCATGCTTGAAAGAAAGACTAGTAAGGAGGACATGCATCAAAGCCGCCTTAACGAGTTGTCACTCTTGGACGAAAGGAGATTAAAAGTGTTGTATCACATATAAGGGTACTATTGCTAAATAGTACGTTCATTCAATAAGAGAGTTAAGGACCGCGGTGTCCAATAAGGGGATTTATCCCTCAAAGAAATTATAGATCCCATCTGGGACCCTAGAGGGAAATTCAAGCCCAATTGGAGTGGCCCATATATTGTTAAGAAGATCTTGTCCGACGGTGCCGCCATGCTCACCGACTTAGATGGAGAAGATATGGCTCG
The DNA here is from genome assembly GCA_949130495.1 of Sambucus nigra. Classification (NCBI taxonomy): domain Eukaryota; kingdom Viridiplantae; phylum Streptophyta; class Magnoliopsida; order Dipsacales; family Adoxaceae; genus Sambucus; species Sambucus nigra. Next base: position 541,628,457 of record OX422208.1, on the reverse strand, counting down.
TCCCGTCAACCTGGACCGTCTTAAGAAATTTTACCCCTAGTCCAAAATCTCAGCACTCTGCGACTCTTCTCATCTCCCTTCTATTTTAAAAAAAATCTATTCATTTCTCTCTACCCAGAACTACGTGGGCTTGATCCTCTGCAAAAATCATTCCAAAAAAAATTGAAAATTTTGAAAAACCCCCAGAGGTACGTAGGCTGCTCATACATTTTACATGAGCACGACCCTTTCTTTTTCACAAAAACTATTCTTTTCTTAACTCTGAGAATGACAATACATTCTAATATATATTTTAACAAAAGGATTATGCATGCCTTAGCGATTGGTGTAGATAATTCAAAATACAAAATTCATCAAAAGGCACAGCTGGATGATCAAAAACTTGTTTATTTCACTGATAAGAAATTATAGTACAATTATATAAAGGCACGGATAACTCCTTTCCCCCCTACCTTCCTAAAAATCAAAATTACAAACCAAAATTATTTCCTGGTACAAAATAAAATCTCCAGGATTCCTACCCACAGCTACCAGAGGAGCCCGCTCCATCATCATTATCTACATCCTAGGGTTCCTAAGCTTCCCCTGCCTGAATAAAGTGCTGCAGATGCTCCAAGGACCGATAAGTTCGAACCAGCCTCGAAAAAACTACCACACCTCCCTCCATGGTATCAGATAAGGCAAGCCACCTTCGTCCAGTCTCCACTACCAACATCTTGATAACTACTCTCCTCCACAACCACTTCATATAATCCCTAGGGATGTTATAAACTCCCCTAATAGACTAAGAGGGAAAGGTCGATGGATGTCAACTCTCCCACAAAGAGCCAATTTGTATGCGCAAAAGCTCTGTCAAATCTTTTACCGAAAAGAAGTCTAGTGTTCGAGGTGGCACGATCTGCTCCCAGCCAAATTGGCGTAGAAGTCGCCAAGGGAAATAAAAAGAGGTCTGTCTGAGACCAACCAACCGGACATACAGGTATTCTCCCAGTTCCAGAATAGGCATCAGTTGTCCCCACCAAGTTACTGACCAGTACAGATTTAGAGCCCCATGCTCCACGAACCAGTTCTCATAACTCTCAATATCCAGGCCAACACTGATGAAATGGTGTGAAAAGAAGTTGGGTACAGCCGACAAAGGGTATTTTGGAGGAGTCACCAGGAATAATCTTTCAGACAGCCACATAGATATCATCATAGGGATACCCCTTAGAAAATCAGAACGACTTTCTCGCCAGTCATCTAGGCCATTCAGAGTCTTCGCCAGTATCACCGTCGCAGGATTATGATGGTAGGACATCTATGAAGTAACAGCTGCAAGTTGTGGGTCCACTAGCAGTTCCCCAGTCACCAACAATAATTTTAAAAACCAAGCCCAGAATGACGACTCTGGAATATCCAGCATCACCAACCTCCTGTGAATGCACGGATTATAGTACCGCCTGAAGGGAGATCATACCTCCAGCCAATAGCGATCTGTCCATCGAGGATGAAATATAAAGAAGCTCCGCCAACAAATCCCTGGGAGAATGGGAAAACTGAGGTAGAGCCACAACAATGTTGGAATTGATCCCCATCATGGTAGAAAATTCCTCGTAGGTAGGAAAGACTTCTTCCAAGACAAAGAGGAATACATGGTCTTTAGGGCACAAAAATTCTACCGCCGCCATCAGCATGTTCCATTCTATGGGTCGAATACGCCATAAAGAAACTTGACACATGTTGAAAGCATCGTAGTCGACGTGATAGGAGCGCATCGCCTCCAAAGACTCGAGGTAGTTGGTAAACTCAACACTACCAGGGAGATCCATTTCACAGAATAAAAAAGTCAGGATGTGAAGGTATGATGAAAACACTCCACCCTTACCCCTCTTTTATACTTAAAACCCCCCACAAAAGAAATAACCCCTGGAGAAATCGAAGGAAACACTACCCCACAAGGCAGCAATGGCTGAAGAGGGTACCAATCAAAGCTTTGAATTGATGGGACTGGACTGACCTGTCGATAGTCAGGACAAGGTGCTTGTCGATCAGCAACCTCATACTTTTGAAAATTTCCCTTTTTCCTCTTTTGTCAAAATTCACAAAACTCAAAATAAATTGATATTCTCAATAGAATTTCAAAAATCCCCTTTTCATCTTTATATAAATCCTCATTATGGATAAACTTTCCTTCAAAATCCTTAAAATATTTCATTTTACGATCTCAACAGCAAAGTAAAAAGCGCATGTGCATGCATTCATTCATTCATCACTAACATTAGATAATAAAAAATTGCATTGCATAGATATTTTTCTGTGTTACATCAATTTTGTAGGAAATAAAGAAAAGTAGAAAAATAATGGGACTCAGCCCGAACCCACATTCATTATCCCTCCCTCTCTCTCTCACCTAATCTTCACCTCCCTCTCCCAAGAGCTTCCACCTCTATGACACGCTTTCTTTCCCCGACGGCGAGATGACGCACCACCGCTACCTGAACCAGACTCCTCCCCGAATGAGGCAGATGGTACCAAGCAAGACGGAATAGGAACTGCATCCCGAATACGGACAGTCGCCAAAGATATCTAGTCCCTAATGTCCCTCAACCAAGTGGTGGACACTCGAACTTGCAGCAAGAAAAGGAAAAATCAATATCAACCTGAAAAGATCAAAAGAAATAAAAAATGAACTAAGAGAAGAACATAAAGATATACCAAAGGACGAAAAACCTCCTCTATCAAACCCAACTCCTCTGAGTCCATCGCATGAGGACGATTCAGCATAGGCACCATCCCTCCATCAGCCCATCAGATATTGTATAAAGGAGTATGCAGCCGCACAAAGGGAACCTTCGAAGTCGCCATCATTGCAGATGTCGAAGGACCGCCACCGATGTAGGAGGACCTCATTGGCCAACTCGAACCCGCAGGAGGGAAGGGCAGAGCATCATATTTGTTGGGCGCCATTAGCTAGCTCGTTACAAAGTCCATATAATCATACGGCATAGCCGTATCGGTGTATAACAAGCAGGACTCGCCAATCATTGCCGTGATTCTCGCATCCTCTGACAGCAGTCGCTCCTGCCTCATCGACATAGGGGGCCTCGCAGGTGGAACCACCACCTCGCCCTCAACAATCTGTCGGACCACCCTCTCCCTGAGATACCAAGAGTGGACAAACTCATGCGCCAGCAAACTCCTCATCTGCACATTTACTCCAGTCAACCCTGTGTCCAGAATGGTCATCCCCCAAGGGTAAAAGGTCACCTGAAAAATCCCCAGCAGAATTGAGTAAAATACAAAATCAGAGCAGATAAAGGTCTTAGAATGAAGAAGAAATAAGTCTTGACCTATCACTGGTCAGGACATTCAAGACCTGAAGCACCGCATCCAAAGAGAGATACCACCTCGACTACCGATTGGCCTTGAACCATCGATGCAACTGGAAAAAATCCCTAAAAGTTTCGTCCTTCAAAGCAATCAGTTGGGTATTACACCCAATCAACTCATAGAACCACGTCTGCCAAAGACAAGAATTCGCAATCAAAAGAGGTGCATAAGGAAAATGTGAATGCATGAAAGGAAAATGCACAAAATTAAAGAATACCTCAAGAAGATACATGGCTCCAGTGAAAGACTGTCGGCAGCACCAGTTGAATGCATCCAAGGAAAAATAAAGGGTCGCCAAAGTCAGTGTCCCCCAGTCATATAGAGGGATGTTCGAAAACATCCTCAGATATGGTAAAAAAACATAAATAAACAACGTCGCCGCTTGACGCCACCAAAAATCCCCCCAACACCAACAAAATAACACAATAGGGCCATCTGTCTCACCTGCAGCTTGTCCTCCACATCGATCACTCTACCCAATAAAACATCCTTCAACAGCGACAGACGGATGGAGTCCTTAAACACTATCCTCTCCACATCACCAAGCGCCGCGCGCACCGCCTCTGGCCTTACCCGCAAAGAGCGATCCACCTCTATCTTCTCTCCATCACAATCCAGCCCCAGCAGCTGCAACACATCTATGGGAGTCACAGTCATCTCCCAGAACCAAAATGAAAGGTGTGGGTAGTGTCCCACCACCTCTCCCCCAGAGCACATGAGACTGCCGTCGAACAAGGCATCTAATCTAGAACAAATGCCAACCTCCCAAAGCCTATTGAGGATACAACCTAATGCACCACAGGTGGAAGATGCTCCTAGACATCCTTAAGACCCATCGTCCCATGGGCATGCATATTCGACAAAGAAACATGAGACTGCCAAAAGAAGAAATCCTTGTCAAATTCCAAGAAAAAAAGGGAAAATCACAAAAAAAAAAGAATGCCAAAAGTCATTTTACTTACGTAGCTGCCAAGGTTCACCACCCTCAAAGAGTGATGACGCGATGGCTCCCGCAGCAAGGTCCGCTCATCCACAATCAACTCAAATGCATCAAAAGAGTTCTCTCTCCCCAAAGCAAGAGGTACCCTGGCCCTCCACTCCACGTTTGCCTAGTCATCAACAGCCAACTATTCCCAGTGTACTACAGGGCTCACAAAAGCGTCCATTTTTTCAGAGATCGGAATGCTAGAATGATTCACAGAAGAAAATTGTAGAAAGAGAGAAGGAAAGAAGATGTGAAAAATGAGGGGAACCCGCCCCTTTATATAAGATGCCAAGGGTCATGCCGATCGACATTGGCCCCCAACCTACCGATCGGCACTAATCATTTGCCTTCTTGAGGTAGCCCAAAAGTCCGTGCCACTTTCGAATGGCACCCTCCACATCATGCCGACTGTCACCCCCCTTAAATTTTTATATAGAAATTCCTAAAAATACCAGAAAACCCTAAAAAATCCTCAGAAAATTCCTAAAAATCCCGAAAAATGATTTAGAACATTTTCACCAAGGAAATTTCACACTCCCCCAAGAGGAACCCCAATTTCCTTAGTAGAACTCTCAAAAGCCAAGCGAATCTCTCCCCGGTAACGTCCCCAGAGGATCTCCAAAATATCAAAAAACTTCAGGATCATATCCTATTTCCCAAAGGTCTCAAATTTCCCCAAGAAATATGTTCAAACTCTGGACCACCTAATTGTTTCCCCAGCATCAGATTGGTTGTTCCCTCAATAAATCTCTGAAAGACACAAGGATTTTCCCAGCAATTGTCTCCCTAGATCAAATCAAAATCATGAGGAAATTTTCCCACTAGAGTTCCCCAAGAAATTCCCACCTTAAGCCCGCAGAATTGGCTTCGACCCGCAGAATTGGTCATCTCATCTTCAAGTCCTAAGAATTGGCTTCGACCTGCTGAATTGGTTATCTCAACTTAAGCCCTCAGAATTGGCTTCGACCTGCAAAATTGGTCATCTCAACTTAAGCCCTCAGAATTGGCTTCGACCCGCTGAATTGGTCATCTCAACTTAAGCCCTTAAAATTGGCTTCGACCCACAGAATTGGTCATCTCACCTTAAGCCCGCATAATTAGATTTGACCCGCATAATTGGTCGCCTCACCTTAAGCCCACAGAATTGCCTTTAACCCACATAACTAGTCATCTCGCCTTAAGCTTGTAGAATTGGCTTCGACCTGCAAAAATTGGTCATCTCACCTTAAGCCCGTAGAATTGGCTTCAACCCCCAGAATTGGTCATTTCAAACTTAAGCCCGCAGAATTGGCTTCGACCTGCAGAATTGTTCATCTCACCTTAAGCCCACAGAATTGGCTTCCACTCACAAAATTGGTCATCTCACTTTAAGCCCGCAGAATTGTCTTCGACCCGCAGAATTGGTCACCTTCGACCCGCATAATTGGTCACCTCAATTTAAGCCCGTAGAATTGGTTTCGACTCGTAGAATTGGTCATCTTACCTTAAGCCTACATAATTGACTTCGACCCATAGAATTGGTCATCTCACCTTAAGCCCGTAGAATTGTCTTCGACTCGCAAAATTGGTCATCTCACCATAAGCCTGCAGAATTTGCTTTGACCCGTAGGATTGGTCATCTCTCCTTAAGCCCTTAGAATTCGCTTCGACCCGCAGAATTGGTCATGCCACCTTAAGCCCGCAGATTTTTTTTTTACCCACATAATCGGTCATCACAGCCTAAGACCTCAGAATTGGTCACCCCCATCATTGTTGTAGGTCCTCAAAGTTTACCTATATCTTTCTTTTAAGACCACCCCCAACATGCCCCTTTAATCCCTAAGAATTGGTTTCGACTCGCAGAATCGGTCACCCTCATCTTTATGCCCTTAGAATTGGCTTCGACCCGCAGAATCAGTTTCCCTCATCTCCAGCCCTCATAATTGGCTTCGACTTGAAGAATCAGTCATCCTCGTCCTTAGTTATTTAGAATCAACCTCGACCCGCCGTTCATCCTCTTTCAAAGGCATCATGTGGTGTCTATTCGACGGCTATCATTTGTTCCAAACTCACCCATCGAGGGGCTCTATCTACACCCCATTCTAATACCCCCTAACCTCTCCTTAAGTCCCCAGCACCTCCCTTCATCATTGCAAACCCAAGTCATACCCCAGGTACTGACCTAAAGGCCATCAGGAACTCTCAAGCTCCGTTTGACGAAAATTCAAACTCTTTAGCTCGAACGAGACTGAATGAATCTTTGAAGGGCACAGAATCCCCTTTCCAACGATCCATCCCATGCATAATTTTGAATTACGGTGCGGATGAACGACCCATTTTCCCCCAAAACTTGATTAAGAGGTCACCGAACACTCCCAGGCTTTGTTTGACCAAAGTCAACTCTTTATCTCGACCGAGACTGAATTAATATTTGAAGGGTACTGAATCCCCTTTCCAACAATCTATCCCATGCATACTTATGACTTACGATACAGACGAATGATCCCTTTTACTCCGAAAGGTCACCGAATGCTTCCAGGCCCCGATTGACCAAAGTCAACTCCCTCAACTAGGTCAAACTATTTGGAATGTCGAATTACATCTCCTAAACTTTCTAACGGTAAACCCCATGCACGATTATGACTTACCATGCGAACGAATGATCCGTTTGCGTTCGAAGTTTCCTCGTCTAAAAGACTGATTAATGCTTTTGAGCCACATTTGACCCAAAGGCAACTACTTAACTCGGGAGAAGTCCAAAAAAATTTCAAAGTTCTCTGAAATACCTTTCCAACGGTTCACTCCATGCCCGATTCGGGTCAACGGTTCACGCTTTATGACCAATTTTTCGAAGGAACCTGAAAGACACTGCCAAACGATAGTGTACCTAAACCCTGCCTATCGATAGTGTGCCTAAACACACCTGCCGATTGGTAGGACTGTGGCTATGCCGATCGACAATGCCCTGGGCCTATAAAAAGGAGGGCCGAACCTCATTCCAGAAGGAGAAAAATCAGAGATCCATTACTCTCAGCAAGCTCAGAAAACCCCTCTCAAAGTTAGCGTGATTTCCATATCCAAATCCCTTTCCATCCTTCACCTTTCATCACCTTTTCCATCAAGCTTGGTTAATTAAGTACCCTCCATCATCATCCAAGTGAAAGGGCTTCTCTCCAACATCCAAGATCAAGCTCAAGATCTCCAAGAAGGTCCAATTCTTTCAACTCTCTCTTTAAATTTCCCTAAATTCGCATTAACTTGTTTTATTACTTAGCACATTTATTATCTCATCTCACATATCTTAATATACTTTTTATCTAGTATTATTTCACATCTCTTATTTTCATATAAATAAAACACAAAAAATAAGAAAAAGAGGATTTGCTCATAAATTCCAAACGGGAATTCTCACACTTTTCTCACAATTAAACACTTTCTTACACACACACACCCACAAATAAGAGAAGTTCCTGGTTGGATTCATGGGATAAATCCCACCCCTCATTTTGCATACGAACTACGTGGACTTTGATGCCTCTATAGGCTATGTAGGTTTCTCAGGGTAAAACCTGAGACTCGAGTCATTTTCCTACTTTTTCCACGTTCTTTAAACTTAACTCTCTTAGATTCTATATATACATATATTTGTTCTTAGTGGCATATTATTCCATGTCCGTTATCATTCCGTTATAGAGATCAACGCGAGGATAATCGCGCAAATCCTATTTTCTAATATTATTCTTAGGAACATTCCTACGGATGACTCGCTTTATCTCTTCCATGATACAAGTAGATAATTCCTATCTCCACTACGTATACACATGCACACATATCACGGGGAAATAAAGGAAAATAACAACAACCCATGAGAGACCGTAAAGGAGGAATGGGTGCCTAACACCTTCCCATTTCGTAACTTAGCCTCCGTACCCTTTTTAGAATCGTTTTGGTTTCGTATGTATCAGTATGTCTTTGGATGCTATCCTTCGGAATGTCTCCCTTTTCTTTTATCTATTTTGAGTAAAATAGATCGGGGACTCCATCTGTCTATATTTCTCACCTCATCAATGATGTCGGCTGAAGCGCTCTCGAGAGGTACACGCAAGACCAAAGGGATCCTCTCCCGCCGCGAGGATCGGGGATGGCCACAGGGGTTTTAATAGAAAATGCATGGGTGAGCGAACGCTCTGTCGGTTGGGAAATACTAAACAATATGTTGTCTACAAAAGCATTATAATATAACATGTACTTTAATCAGTTCCAAAAACATTTAACAATTTAGTTTGTATTAATGCAACTACTATGCAGTGCACTCGAGCAATGAACTCATACTCACACTTAATCGTTTAATCCCACTCTTTATTAATCATACTTTATTCATTAGTCTCCTTTTATCACATTTCATTAGATTTTCTTACTTAAACATTTTCTAGCACAACCATTATCATTTTATTTTTCCATTATCTTTTCTATAAAGGTAAAAATTCTCTGATACCAATTCGGACAAACGAAAATTAACATGCTTGGCAAGGATGGTAACAATCAAAAATTATATTTTATTGAATTTTTAATTTAAAACCCAATTAAACCTTTCTTGTTGAAAAAACAATTTACCAAATTTTATCATTTTATCCTAAACATTCATCTAGATGATACAACGGATAAAGGAAACAGGCAATCACATGGAAAATAAGGAAAAATAATTTTTCAGGGCAAAACCTATGTTTCAGCACTCAGAGAGTTTTACAAGACTATCGACTTATAATCTACTTGATACACTCATAAGAATAATGCGCTATGTCTTCCAAACTTGTAAAGAGAACGGTTCAGTCTAGAGTCATCCATACGTGGTGGTCCACCCTCGGTACCCACCGATTAGGCCTTCTTCTATCATGATTACTCGGGTCACAAGGTTCATTCGTAGACAATCCTCTCCATAAATATGTATCCAAGATACAAAATTTCTAGGGTTTCAAAAATATTAACAAAACTATTTAGGGTGTAAAGTTTGAATCAAAAAGTAGTTTAGTAACACAACAAGTGAAAATTTTTGCCAGAGATGTGCAGGAAAGGTTTTGGCAAAAGTCTTATGAAATTTGGAGTCAAAACAAGTATTCATGGATTAAATACAAATTTCAAGGCGACAACTCATTTGAATGAAATTAGAGCTCGTTCAAACGAGATTGGCATGTCGTTCGAACAAGAACTCAAGTTTATTCGAATGAGATAGCCTTTTTATTCAAACCATTATCTAACAAGCTTCTAACGAATTGTAATAGAGCACCTTCATTAGAATTTCATTCGATATTATATCTAATGAGGCATCTAATGACATTGCCAAGTCGTTCGAACGACACTAAAAAAATTTATTTTGAAAGCTTTAAATATTCTGCCTCAATTCTTTTCATAAAACTAACATCTCAAATAACTTTATGAAAAATTTCAAACTCTTAAAATTCTTTATACCTTATAGTGATGAAGATGAGTATTCCATCTTGGAGATGTTGGAGTTCGATTTGACATATTTGTGCATGTTGGTTGGTGACGGGATATGCCAAATATGCCAAAGTGCAAAAAAGCCTAAGCTCAAATATTTGCCCTTACATTTTCTCAGAATCTTTCGACAATCGCATACTTCAACGGGTTCCACACCTCCGGCTATACTACCATATGCCCTGGTCAGTGATTTTGGGTCTTTTACCCTAAGGCTCCGGGCACTTCTTAATTATTCCCGGTGTCATCCGAGTCCATATTAATGTGTTTTAAAATGTTGGCTAATGTCCACATTATTCCACCATTTTCATCATTGCTATGATTTAAATCATCATTTATTCTTATCAACACATGATTTTATCCAATTTTCACCAAAATCGACCAATATGGTCTAACGAGGAAGTCCAATAACTAGGACCCTCAATTTTGTCAAAATTACCATTTTCCCTTTCTTTCAACATAATTTTGTGAAAAACATATTTAATCCATTATGGCACTAAAATCAACATTTTCTTTCAAAATATCCTTTTTATGATTTTATGTTCAACATCATGCTTCATCATTTTTTGGCTCTATATAAAATACATTCAACCATTTAAAGACCATTGTAGCCAAATGTCCACTACTTAGCCCTATCATTTCATGTAACTTCAAATATCATTTTTCTTCATTCTAATAATATTTATAACACATATTTAGGGTTGTTTTTATACATTTAATCCTTTCCTCATAAAACCTATTTTAACATGATTTATCAAGTCTAATTACCATTTTTATCAAAATACATGATTCTATATGTGCTTAGGACAATTTCAAGCCTTAAAATTCCTCAAAATAAACTAAACAAGATACAAATCATGGGCTTATATTTTCCATGTTTTCCTTTCATATTTCTAGGTATAAATTTTATTTATTCATATAAGGCCCATTTCAGATTTGTCTTCTTTAAGAATCCATTTTTGCAAGAGTTGAAAATATTAATAAATAACTTCATTGATGGAATTAAATCTTAACTAGCAATCATCCTAACCATTTTTCATTAGTACAAACCTTGAAATCTTACGACGAGGAAGGCTCTACCTTGTGGTTTGAAGAGGAGACAAATAAGAAGCTGAAGATGGAAGTTCCTAGATCCAAGGACTCCAAAAACCCCTTCATAGTACTCAAAAATTCTCTAACTTTCTTGACTCTACCGACGTTTACACGTGATACAGCTTGACAATGAAGAAAAAGGATTAGAAATGATGTATTATGGTGTTGACAAGGTGTAACTATGATTATAAATTATTAGGGAAGAAGATGAACTCTTGAAACATAAAGAGGGAGAGAGAGAGAGAGAGAGAGGAAATATGGCTGATGAAAATGGTGGGATAAAACCCACCCTATCTATTCTTATAACCACAAAATAACCCATAAAATGATTTAAAACCCCAATCCCCACATGTTATACACATTTTTCATCATCTGGTCCTCTCAGAGGTCAACACATCATTAATTCAAGGGTATTCAATATCAGATGCAGTCGTACGAATGAAATTTCCTCTTGCTCGAATGATGTACTAACCAGGGGAGAAATCCTAAAGACGCGAGGTTCGTTAGAACTTTGTTAGAATCTCGTTCAAATGAAAGGAGCTTCTCGTTCAAAATGAAAGTGACTTGTTTTGAACGAGATGAAGACATCATTCGAATTAGCCTAACTTTTTTCATAATAACAAAAACCTTTTAAACTCCAAATTTTCCTAGTATATTTCCAATAAATTCCACAAGTCCATAATAATATTTAAATATCAACAACGATGTATATACTATCGATTCAAATCCTAAGGTTTTTTACAAAATTACAAATTACACGAAAAAATAATAAAATCTCGAGAACGGGTGTTACATTCTCCCCTACTTAGGAGATTTCTTCCCTCAAATTAGAACAATGAACTAGGTAAAGAGTACCTGGTTCTTCTCCCGCATCTCCGACTTGTGTTCCTAAGTCATACCTTTGATTCGCTGAACCTACCAAAGAACCGTCATTAAGGGAATGACCTTGATGCACAAGACCCTGCCCCCGCGATCCAAAATGGATATAGGTCATGTGGGAAACAAAACATCTTCCTTTAAATCGATGAGATTCCAAACTATTACATGTCGGGGATCATGATGATACTTGTTCAACATAAATACATGTAATATGTTCTGGACTTAAGACAACTGTGGAGGCATTGCCAAAAGGTACAAAACATCACCAATCCGCCGTAGGATTTTAAAGGGATCGATATTTCTTGGGACCAGCTTCTCTTTCTTCCCAAATCGTTGACTACCGATTCTTGATCTAACCGTTAGCATCACATAGTTACATACCCAAAACTCCTGGGGTATCTGATGATTATCGATGTAATTTTTTTTAGTTTGGTCCCCTCATGATTCTTTATTGAATTAACCAAATCTTCTTCGTCATCCTTTAAATTAATTCTGAATTAGTGTGATGCTTCTCACCCACCTCAGCCCAATAAATCTGAGAGTTACATGACCTCCCATAGAGGACCTTATAGGGAACCATCTCGATGCTCGCTTGATAACTGTTATGATAGGAGAACTCTTCCAGATATAGATTATACGCTCAACTACCTTGAAAGTCGAGTGCATAAGCTCTAAGCATGTCCTCTAGAACCTGGATTGTTCGTTCCGACGGTCCAGATATCTCAGTATTATATGTAGTACACATATTCATCTCGATACCTAACTCATGTTGAAACTTCTTATAAAATTAAGATACAAACCAAGGACCCCTATCTAAGAAAATTGAGAGCCAAACACTATGATGAATGACTATTTATAGAACATACAACCTCGTCAACATAGCCACGTTGTCCGTGACCTTTATTGGCAAAAAAAGTGCGAACTTCGTGAGACGGTCCCATATGACCCACATAGCTTTATCGGGATGATACTCTAATGAGAAGTCATATCAGGATGACACTCTAATGAGAAGTCATAATATTCCATCGATTCTATCCATTGACTTTGATGGAGATTAAGATCACGTTGCGTGAAGATGTACTGGAAGCTTTTATGATTGAAAAAACCTCAAATTGTTTCCCATACAGATAATACCTCCATATCCTAAGAGAAAACATCACAACAACCAATTCCAAATCATTGGTGGGCAGTTCCTCTCAAGCACCTTCAGTTAATGGGATTAATATGTGACTAGCTTTTGTGATATAGATAATATAATTATGATAAATCATGTTTAAATCATGATTAGTTTATGTGATATGGATAGTATGTTATTATTATATATAATGTTAAGTCATTATATTTAGTCTAATCCTACCTTCATAAAGCATGAAATATTGAATTAGTTACAAATGTGAAATTTTGAAGTTTTCGGTAGAAATGTTCATGTTTAAGACTAGTTTTGACCTTTATGACATAACAATTGACTTGAGGTGAAAACTAAATAGCTGTATAAAAGTTAGTTATGGTTGTAACACAACAAACGATGTGTGAAACGGAGGTCCGAGTAAGAAGTTATACCGAAATTACTAACCAAGGGCAAATCTGTCCATTCGTTTAAGTGGTAATTTGTCCTTTATGCCCAATAAGTATCTTAAATTGATTAGTTGGAGGTGGAGGTTGGTTTGACCGACTTAATCCCTTAAGATATCCTCCTCTCTTTAGCAAACTCAATTTGGGAGAGTTTTAGGTTGTGGAAAAACAATTGTGAGGGTTAGGAAGAAGAAAGTGAGGAGAAACATTCAGAAAAATTCATAGGAAATTACGTAAAAGCCCCTAAGGTAATTCCACCCATAAATCTTGTTATTTTTCTTGTATTTATGATTTTTATGATAGAAATCCTTGATTTATTATTGAAGTTTCATGCTTGGGTGCATATGTAGGGATATATGCAAGTTTAAAAAAAGTTGAATGTGTAAACCCTTAAATTTCTTTGTTTAATAACCTTGTTTATTCAAACTTCCATATCTTTTTGTATGATTACTGAAATTGATTAATTCTAGTTGGAGGTTAACATAGACCCATATATTCATAAAATATCCAAAAACTATGTAAAAATAGAAAAACATGAATCTTGGGTGATGGTTTGAAGATCGGGTATGAAATCTTCCCCAAAATAGTAAATATGCATACCATATGTTTGATGTTTTGCTTGACATAGCAAATGAACTCTAAAAATTATGAAATTATAATCTTGTATTATTCAATATGTTTTCTGAAATTGGGTGAAATATCATTGAAAATTATAACGTATAAAAATTATGAAAATTCTTGGAAAATGACTGAACCATAGATGAGCCTATAGGGCGGATTTGCTATGAGGTAAAGAAATGGGCATATCATGCTCTAGGAAAATTAGAATGATGCGTAATCTTTTGTGTTGGAAACCTAATATGATAAGTATCGGATTACCAAGAAGAATTAATGTGGGTTTGGGCTGTAATTTGAGTATGTTATATATCATTACCTGAGTCTAGATGGGACTTCATTTATGATGAATGATTTGAATTGAATCATATGATGCTTATCAATTGAGTTATGTTGAAGTTGTTCTTTGAATTGTTAATATTCTTATGATGATACTAATATTATAAGAATGATAGGAAGAGAAGAAGAACTGACTGAATAAGATCCAAATAAAGGAAAAGGGAAAGCTTATTAAATTTCCAAGGTGAGTGTACTTATGATTGTTTCATATATACGTATATATAAATATAGCTCTAAGAGCAGGGTTTGTTTGAGTACTTCAGTATTCAGGATTTGTTTGGATATTCAAATATCCAGGATTTGTTTGGGTGTTATGATCCTGTATTGAATTGGAAAAAGATCCAATGATATGATTTGTCTTATGAAAAGGATTTATTGGAAGCCATGTTCCAGGATTTGTTATTGCCAATGGGAAGAATTATTTGGATCTTATGATCCAAGATTCATTATTGCCAATGGGCAGGATTTTTTGGCTTTTATATCCACATATTCGATATAGAATTGTTATTTTATTGTAGGGAGGGAGCACCTCACTAAGCTTAATGCTTACGGTTCATAATTTAACAATTTCAGGTTTGTACGCTGCCAACTAGCATACCATATGACTTGTAACCTTGAGAGTTGCACCATTGGAAAGAGTTGGGGTTTAAATATGGGGATTTTATCATTGTCACGCTGAAGATTTTAATATACTCACATATTGTATATATTTCATTAGCATGGATTAAGTTGATGATTGTGAAATTTTATCATAGCGAATCATAGTATTGTATGTTCCCTTAATTATGACTCTGATATTGATTTCATTCTGGTATAAGAATAATATTATGTTCATTATGCAAAAAAAATATTGATAAATGAATTATATTTACAATGGACTCAAGATTATGATTCAATTATTCTAATAACAAATGATTAGTATGGATACTGGGTTTGGGGTGTAACAATTAGTGGTATCAGAGCATCTAGGTTATTAATTCTGGACGTGTGTGACGATTAAATGGCAGTCATTGAGTTGATTTGATATTTATGAATATTTTTTTTGTACTAACCAATAGTTTAGTATTATAAACTATTTACATTGGTTGCTAGAACTTTGTTGTATTACAGATACTTCCAGATGGAACCTAGGAAAGGAAAACATAGAGAAAAGGGAGTGTCTTCTCGTACAGACAATACTGAAGTAGAGCAGAGTGTTACTGGAAGGGCTAGAGAGAAAGAGCAGCCTATAGAGATGCAAATAATGGCTCATGCAATGATGAGGATGGTAGAGAAATAAGAAATAAATGTGGCACAAATGGCAGAACAACAAGCTAGATATTTAAAATCAAAGACTGTGGCCCGGATTGAGAAAGAGGCAAGGAAGGAAATGAAAGATTCCATGCAGGAGAAGTTTTTGAAGTTGAATCCTCCAGAATATTCAGGGTCAGTTGAACCTACAGAAGATGAGATGTGGGTAAGAGATCTGGAAACTATCTTTGCAGTTATGAAGGTTCCAGATAATCAGAAAGTGAATCTAGCTGTGTTTAAGCTGAAAGGAGAGGCCAAATATTAGTGGGAAGCCAGCAACCATTCGGTGCCCAGGATGGAAGGTAATGATGTTATTACTTGGGCTGAATTTATTAAAGCTTTGTATGTTAAGTATTTCCCTAAAGTTCATAGGAGGGAGAAGCTAAGGGAATTTATAAATTTTACACAAGGGAAAATGTTTGTGAGGGAGTATGAGGCTAAATTTACTGCTTTGTCTAGATTTGCTACTAAATATATGGAGAATGAAGAAGATAACTGTAGTAAGTTTCAAGATGGACTGATTTGTCCTATTCAAAATAGAGTGGCCCCTTATGAGTTAGAATATTATGCGTCTCTGGTAAACAAAGCCACAATAGCATAAAGGCAAATGAACCAAGGGGTGGCGAGTAGAGAGAGTTTTAAGAAAAGTAAATTCGACGCATCTCACTCTAAGGGAGGTGAGGGTTGAAGTGTTAAGATGAAACCTCATAAATTTCAGAGCGGTGGTGGAGATAGTGGTATAGGTCAGGGGATAATTGGCAGAGATACCAAGGGTGGAGGATCTTTTGGTTCGGTAAGAAAGTCAGGGAGAGGTGAGACCCAATAGGAGGTGTTAAATGTTTCTTTTGTAAAGAGGAAGGGCATTATAAATCTGAGTATCCTAAGCTTAAGGGATTGGAATGCTACCATTATCACCAAGTGGGGCATATTAACAAGAATTGTCCACAGTTGGTAGAGACTCATGCAACACATAGTGAAGTAGGAAGCAGAGTGTTATCTCCAGGCAGTGGAGTGAAAAGTATGGGTAGAGGAAAAGCTAGTAGTTCCAGGTGGACGAGTTTTTACAATGAAAGAAGCTCAGACTACTCTAGATATGGTGATAGGTACACTTTCTGTTACTGATAGAAGTGCTTATGTTTTGATTGATCCTGGTTCTACATATTCTTTTGTGTCCTATTCTTTTGTTGTATACCTCAATAGACCATGTACTCGGTTAGATGTGGGGTTGGGTATTTATATGCATATGGGGGATATGCTTGTAGCCGAGTATGTTTTTCGTGATTGTTTTTTGACTGTGGGGGTTAGAGATACAGTTATAGATTTACTTCCATTGGATATTTATGATTTTGATATAATTATGGGAATGGATTAGTTAGCTAAATATTAAGCATCTATGTATTGTTTCTATAAGGAAGTTGTTTTTAATATGCCTGGTGAGCCTGAATTTAAATTTGTGGGGGAAAGGAAAATTGTTCCCAGTTGCATCATTTCTGCTATTCAGACGAGGAAATTATTGAGTAAGGGTTGTGAGGGTTTTATTGCATATGTTCTTGACACTAGGAAAGGGGCTTTACAATTAGTCGATGTTCCTATTGTACGGGATTTTCCAGAATTGTTTCCTAGTGAGTTGCAGGGGTTACCCCCAAAGAGAGAAGTTGAATTTAGTATTGAATTGGCATCGTGGATAACCCCTATTTCTATGGCACCGTATAGAATGGCACCTGCTGAGTTAAAAGAACTCAAGATTCAGTTACAGGATTTACTTGATAGGGGGTTCATAGAGCCTAGTGTATCTCCATAGGGTGCACCAGTTTTATTTGTGAAGAAAAAAGATGGTACCATGCATTTGTGTATTGATTATAGGCAACTGAATAAAGCTACAATTAAGAACAAGTACCCTTTACCTCGTATAGATGATTTTTTTGATCAGTTACATGATGCTAAAGTGTTTTCAAAAATAGACTTGCGATCGGGTTATCATCGGTTGAGGGTCAAGGAGAGTGATATTTCTAAAACTGCTTTTCGTACTCGGTATGGTCATTTTGAATTTTTGGTGATGCCTTTTGGGGTGATAAATGCTCCAGCTATATTTATGGATCTTATGAACTGGGTACTTCATCATTTGTTGATTTATTTGTGATATTTATTGATGATATTCTGATTTATTCACGTGATATGGTTGAGCATGAAAAGCATCTCATAACTATTTTGAATCTGTTGAAAGATAAGAAGTTGTATGCTAAGTTTAGCAAGTGTGAATTTTGGCTATCACAAGTTGTATTTTTAGGCCATGTTATTTTTGGAGATGGTATATGTGTTGATCCTAAAAAGGTAGAAGATATTGTAAAATGGGAGAGGCCCAATAATGTGACTGAGGTGAGGAGTTTTTTGGGTTTAGCTGGGTATTATAGAAGGTTTATTAAGGGATTTTATTCGATTTTCTTGCCAATGACTAAACTAACCCGGAAATATGTTAAGTTTGAATAGAATTCTGATTGTGAAAATAGTTTTGAATAATTGAAGAAGAGGTTGATAACTGCACCTGTTCTTACTATTCCACATAGTGGATAGGTTTTGTTATTTATACCGATGCTTCACACAAGTGGTTGGGTTGTGTTTTTATACAACATGGTAAAATTATTGCTTATGCTTCTAGGCAGTTGCGTACACATTAACGGATTATCCTACACATTATTTGGAACTTGCTACTATTGTGTTTGCTTTGAAATTATGGCATCATTATCTATATGGTGAGGTATGTGAAATTTTTACTGACCATCAAAGCCTTATGTATTTATTTACTCAGAAGGAGTTGAATTTGAGTCAGAGGCGGTGGATGGAGTTAATTAAAGATTATAATTGCACAATTAACTACCACCTAGGGAAGGCAAATGTAGTTGCAGATGCTCTGAGTAGAAAGGCTTCTGGCAAGTGATCTTGTATTCGGTGCGCTACAATTTCCCACATCATGGAGTTGATATTGATGGGAGTAGAATTGAATCTAGAAGATGGGGACAGGTTCTTTGCTCATGTAAGCGTGAGGCCTTTGTTAGCTACCTCTATTCGTAATTTGCAAAGTCAAGATACTTTTCTTGAGAAGAAACGGCAACATGTCTGAGATGGTAAGTCAGAAGATTTTTGTATTGTGAATAATGGAACTTTATTGTATAAGCAACAGTTATTTTTGCCTAATGTGTGTGGATTCAAAGAGGAAATTTTAGATGAGGGTCATAATTCCATTTATACTATGCATCCTGGTAGTACTAAAATGTATAGGGATTTAAAGGAGCATTATTGGTAGAATAATATGAAGAAGGAAATAGCTGATTTTGTTGCTAGGTGCCTTATATATCAGCAAGTGAAAGTGGAGCATCATAAACCTACTAGTCTGCTTCATCCAATGCCAATACCAGAATGGAAATGGGATCATGTAACGATGGATTTTGCAGTTGGGCTTCCTCGATCTCAGAAGGGGTCATATTTGATTTGGGTAGTGATGGACAGATTGACCAAGTTCGCTTATTATCTAGCAGTCAAGACAACGTATACAGTTGATAGGTATTCTAGATTGTATGTTAATGAAATTATTCGATTGCGTGGAGCACCAGTATTTATTATTTCAGATAGGGACCCTACTTTTACATCCATATTTTGGGATAGCTTGCAGTATGCTATGGGTACTAACTTGAAGTTTAGTACGACTTTTCATCCTCAACAGATGGGCAGTCTCAAAGGACAATAAATATTTTGGAATATATGCTTAGAGCTTGTGTGCTTGATTTTAAAGGAAAATGGGATGAATATTTGCCTTTGATAGAATTTGCATATATGAAGAGTTGTATTATAGATGGGATGAATAGTTTTCAATCTACTATTGGTATGGCACCATATGAAGAGTTGTATTATAGATGGTGTTATACACCTGTATGTTGGGGTGAAGTTGGTGAAAGGAAGATAGAGCGTCCAGAGTTGATTGGAGTCACTACTGAAAAAGTAAAGATTATTCAAGATAGAATGAAAATGGCTCAAAGCAGACAGAAAAGATATGCGGATAAGCGACGAAAAGATGTAGAATTTTGGAAGGGGGATTACTTGTTTCTTCGGATATTGCCATGGAAAGGAGTTATGAGGTTTGGTAAGAAAGGTAAATTAAGTCCACGCTACATTGGACCTTATGAAATTATTGAGAAAGTCGGGATGGTTGCCTACAAGATAGCGTTACCACGGTAGTTAGCTGGATTACTTGATATTTTCCATATTTCTATGTTGAGAAAGTATGTAGCGGATCCTTCACATGTATTGGTGGAACAACCTATTACGTTAAAGGAAGATTTGAGCTATGTGGAAGAACCACTTCCAATCGTCGATAGGAAAGAAAAAATATTGAGATTAAAATTGATCCCACTTGTGAAAGTTGTGTGGAGAAGGCATTCCATGGAAGAGGCTACATGGGAGAGCACATATACAATTAAGATGCGTTATCCGTATTTGTTTGATTTAGACAACCAAGGTATGTCAATTTCGAGGATGAAATTTCCTAACAGGGGGAGAATTGTGATAACCTGAATATAATTGTGATAAATTATGCTTAAATCATGATTAGATTATGTGATATGGATAATATGTTGTTATTATATATAATGTTAAGTCATTATATTTAGTCTAATCCTACCTTCATAAAGTATGAAATATCAAATTAGTTACAAATGTGAAATTTTGAAGTTTTCGGTAGGAATGTTCATGTTTAAGACTAGTTTTGACCTTTATGACATAACAATTGACTTGAGGTGAAAACTAGATAGTTGTAGAATAGTAAGTTATAGTTGTAACACAACAAACGGTGTGTTAAACGTAGGTTCGAATAAGAAGTTATACTAAAATTACTAACCAAGGGAAAATCTGTGCATTCGTTTAAGTGGTAATTTGTCCTTTATGCCCAATAAGTGTCTTAAATTGATTGGTTGGAGGTGGAGGTTGGTTTGGCTGACTTAAGACCTTGAGATATCCTCCTTTATTCAGCAAAATCAGTTTGGGAGAGTTTTAGGTTGAGGAAAAACAATTATGAGGGTTAGGAAGAAGAAAGTGAGGAGAAACATTCAGAAAAATTCATAGAAAATTACGTAAAAGACCCTAAGGTAGTTCCTGCCATGAATCTTGTTATTTTTCTTGTATTTATAATTTATATTATATTAATCCTAGATTATTTATTTAACTTTCATTCTTGGGTGCATATGTATGGATATATGCAAGTTTAAACAAAGTTGAATGTGTAAACCCTTAAATTTCTTTGTTTAATAACCTTGTTTATTCAAACTTCCATATCTTTTTGTATGATTACTGAAATTGATTAATTCTAGTTGGAGGTTAACCTAGACCCATATATTCATAACATATCCGAAAACTATGTAAAAATAGCAAAAAATGAATCTTGGGTGATGGTTTGAAGATCGGGTATGAAATCTGCCCCAAAAGAGTAAATATGCATACAATATGTTTGATGTTTTGCTTGACATAGTAAATGAACTCTAAAAATTATGAAATTTTAATCTTGTAGTATTGAATATATTTATGATCTTGGGTGAAATAGCATAGAAAGTTATGATGTATAAAAATTATGAAAATTCTTGGAAGATGATTGAACCATAGATGAGCCTATAGGGCGGATTTGCTATGTGGTAAAGAAATGGGCATATTTTGCTCTAGGAAACTTAGAATGATGTGTCGTATGTTGTGTTGGAAACCTAATATGATAAGTATTGGATTACATGGAATAATTAAAGTGGGTTTGGATGTAATTTGAATATGTTAGATATCATTACCTGAGTCTAGATGGGACTTCTTTTATGATGAATGATTTGACTTTAATCATATGATGCTTATGAATTGAGTTATGTTGAAGTCGTTATTTGAATTGTTAATATTCTTATAATGATAATAATATTGTAATAATGATAGGAAGAGAAAAATAACTGACTGAACAAGAGTCAGATAAAGGAAAAGGGAAATCTTGTTAAATTTCAAAGGTGAGTGTACTTATGATTGTTTCATATATATACATATATATGAATATAACTCTAAGAGCTGGATTTGTTCGAATACTTGGATATTCAGGATTTCTTTGGATATTCAAATATCCAGGATTTGTTTGGGTCTTATGATCCAGGATTGTAATTGGACAAAGATCCAATGATCTAATTGGTCTTATGACAAGGATTTGTTGGAACCCATATTCCAGGATTTGTTATTGCTAATGGGCAGAATTGTTTAGATCTTATGATACAAGATTTATTATTGCCAATGGGCAGTATTGTTAAGGTTTTATATCCACATATTCGATATAGAATTGTTATTTCATTGTAAGGAGGGAGTACCTCACTAAGCTTAATGCTTACAGTTCATAATTTAATAATTTTAGGTTTGTACGGTGCTAACTAGGATACCATATGACTAGTAACCTTGAGAGTTGCAATGTTGGAAAGAGTTGGGGTTTAAATATGGAGATTTTATCAATGTCATGCTGAAGATTTTAATATACTCGCACATTGTATATATTTCATTAGCATGGATTGAGTTAATGATTGTGAAATTTTATCATAGCTAATCATAGTATTGTATGTCCGCTTAATTATGACTCTGATATTGATTTCATTATGGTATAAGAATAATATTTTCTTCATTATGAACATTATGCAGAAAAATATTGATAAATGAATTATATTTCCAATGTGCTCAAGATTATGATCCAATTATTCTAATAACAAATGATTAGTATGGATACTGGGTTTGGGGTGTGAAAATAATAGACGTAAAAATCAACCTAATTTTTAGCTCCTAAAAGTCCGAATCACAGTCCTCAGACAATTCAAGTGTACATCCTTTTGAGTCAATATTGTGAGGGGAAATGCAACCCTCGAGAAGTCTCGAATGAACCTACAGTAGTAATCAACTAAACCTAAAAAGTATGTACTTCCACGACTTTCTTTGGCCTGTCCCATCCCAAGACGGCCTCCACCTTGGAAGGGTCAATAGAAATGGCCTTGCCAAAAACCACGTGGCTAATGAACTTGACATCCTCCATGTAGAACTCGCACTTAATGAATTTTTCATACAAATGGTTCTCCCTGAGCACTTGCAATGTTGTACGAAGGTGCTCCTTGTGGTCAACATTTGATGCAGAATTGATCAACATTTCATCTACAAAGACTGCCATAAACAAGTCTAAGTAGGGATGATAAATGCCATTCATCGTGTCCATGAACATTGTTAGGGCCTCAGTTAAATCGTAGAGCATCACTACGAACTCGTAGTGATCATACCAAATTCGAAATGCTATTTTTGGGATACCGTCCTCCCTGACGCGTGACTAATGGTATCCAAATCGAAGGTAAATCTTTAAAAACTTACCCGCCCCATGCAACTGGTCGAATAACTCATCAATATTCAGTATAAAGTATTTTTTCTTCACCGTCACCCTATTCAGCTGCCTGTAGTTGATGAAAATCCATAGGAAATTGTTCTTTTCTTATCCAAGAGGATTAGAGCTCCCCACGAGGACACACTAGGGAGAATGAAGCATTTATTAGGCACTCCCTCTAACTAAACCCTTAGCTCCTACAATTCCAGTGGAGCAATGGTGTAATGTGGAATAGAGATGGGCGAGATGCCCTCATGCACCTCTAGGGAAAAATCCACCTCCAATTGCCGAGGAATCCTAGGAAGACCCTTTAGGAACACATCAAGAAACTCTCCAACCACTGGGTAATCTAACACCATACCATCTGGCTCATCCTGAGTCACCAAACTTCTTAACTAACCAAAATACCGCTTGTGCTCATGCACGATAGAAAATTTGGAAGGATAATCAGCACCCTGCTCGCTACTAAGATAATGGCGAGACTCTTCTAGAAGTGATACTCAAACACAATGTTGGTGGAATTTGACAGTAGATTCAGAACATTATAACTACTCCATACGAAGGTGTAATACCCCACATTTTGGATGATTTAAATAATTAAGGGATTATTTATTACAAGGGGATTAATTAAATTTAAATGTGAAGAATTAAATTGTTAATTAATCCGGATCCAATAAAAATAAATATTAACTAGCGTGCTAAGGGTTAATACTTATTAGTTTAGTATTACTGTGTGATATGTAATATGGAACTATACACTTTGATAAATTGTCGAGAGATAATAATACGAAAGTTTAGTAAATTAAGTCAAACGCGCGTGTGAGTCGTGTCGGGACTAAATTGGTGGAATAAATATATCAATTATTTTTAGTAACTTGTATGATGATTTCGAGTGTACCGTTGAGTCCGGAAGGGTCGAGATAGTCGAAATAGTATACCCGGGGCAATTTTAGACCTAACCGGCACCCCAAAAGGGCATTATGGCAAATTGGATTTTTAGGCCTAATTAATGGACGAAAATTAGGACTTAATTTATCAGCCAAAACATTTGCATTAGGGTTAGAAAGCTGGAGAAAGCAAGAACAGCCATATGAAGTGTGAGGGAAAACCATTTCTAAGAGAAGAGGGCTAAATCGACATCACCGTGCACAACCACCACCACCACCGTGTAGATCGGGACGAGGGGAACACACCTATACCAACAACATCCAGAAATCAGACTACTCACTCAAGGCAAGTGTTTATAACTTGCTATATTTTGGTATTAATTTGATTCATGTTAGTGTAGGGTTGTTAGGATTATGTTATAGGTTATCAAAATGGTGAAATTGATGAACTTGAATGTAGAAATAAGTTATGTGATATATTATATTGAAACCCATAATGTATGAAGATTGGAAATCATGTTTTAAGGAATTGATATGTAGAGAAAATCTGGAAATAAGGGCTTCTTGAACATGTATTGGAAGAACTAGGGTTTTGATAAAATTATATTGGGGATTTCACATTTTATGAACGATTCGTAATAAATTGATGATCCTAGGATGTTAGAAATCATGTGTTATTGATGGGGTTCAATGTAGAACTATTTATTTGGAGTTTGGGGTGTTGATTGAGAATTTTTGATGTTAAAAATGGTGGAAAACGTTGAAAAACCAAGGTAGGGGATGAACGGTGAATTCTCGCGCGAAGTCGCTCGAAGTCATTCAAGCGAGATTGCTATCTCGCGCGAAGTTGTTCGAGCGACACGTGGCAGTCGTTCAAACGACTTGCCACCTCGTTCGAGCGACGGATTGGAATTTTGAAAATTTCTTTTAGGACCCAGTTTTTAGTTATTTGTTCAGAAATAAGAGAAATATTTTCCAAATAATAAACTTATGTAAGACAGGATTTCGAAAGAAGTATGGGGAACTAAATACTTTAATAAACTCGATATGGAGAGAACACATCGTAGAGATTTAGAGAGGGATAATAATCCAAATAACTAGTGAGGAATGTTGAAATCAATATGCGTTGGAGAAGCATATATGTAGGTGAGGGGAAATACCTATCTATTATAATAGGATGTGTGTATACCTATTATGTATTATTACTATTAAAAGCACTAATGGGTGATAACCCGGGGGTGTGAAAATCTTATTTTTATAAGTGTACTAATGGGTGATAACCCGGGGGTACAAGATTATCTAAATAAGTGTACTAAAGGGTGATAACCCGAGGGTACAGTATGTTAACTAGGTGCACTAATGGGATATAGCCCGGGGGCGTAGTATCATGTTATATATATATATATATATATATATATATATATATATATATATATATATATATATAGGGAAGAAGTGATTATATGTATATATGTACGAGAATTGTAAATTAATCTAGTGGGAATATTAATGAATGTGGGCATGGAAATTTGTTAAGAAAATTATAATCGAATATTTGACTTATTATGGAAACGGAAAATGTATTAATTATCTTTTCGATATAGGCTAATTGGTTAACGTATTGTATGGGCGATACGGGCGTACTCATAGTAAGGGTAAATACTATTAGGATGGATTCAGACTAGTTATATTGGGAGGTATAGCTAAGGAGAAAATTTAGATGCGTGTTAGGCGTGCTCATTAGAAGAGGGGTGAGAATCTCAAGAGAGAGTTCGAACTAACATGTACCTGATACTTGCTTTACTGCAAATTTTAAATACTTTCTTAAACAAATATTTTTACACATCGGACCCTGACCCGTTTCTTGCATCTTCTCTCTCTCTCTTGCTATATATATGTATTATATCAGGTGCTCAACCGTAGGGACATCAGGCTTAGAGTTTCGGATTGCGTGGTATGCTGTAGCTGATGTGGGAGCTACATGACATTGTTTAGACGCTTCGACTATTTCATTCCTATTCATTATGACATTTCTTTAGGGCATGTGTCGCTCCTTCCTTAGACAGTTTTAGACATTATGTTTACTCTATTTCTCATTTACTTTCATTTGGATCATTGGCTACTGTTGTTTTGGTTTAGAGTTTTGAACTGGGATGTTTATCCAGTCTTATTTATTTCAGCATGTGATTCTGATGTAGTATTTGTATTAATTAATTGTGCATGGATGTTTCATATTAAATTACTTGGTTTGGTAATTAAATGGTTATAAAAAAAATGTTTTGACGCTTAGCTTAATTATATGAGGTGATTAAATAAGTTATTGCATTTTCGATAGTGGTGCTAAGAATGAACCAACCGAACATTCTGTTTTAAATTTTATAAAGGACTGATCACCCGATATTTAATTGGGTGGGGTGTCACAGAAGGAACACCTCAAGCCCATCCGTGTCCATAAAGTTCAAATCATACTCTAGAACATTGTCTCCAGACATAAACACACATCTATAGCAGATCCTATCGAGAACTACACCGTCGTCAATCGAAAGTCCTATAAAGATAAAATGATGAAATTGATCTACCTTTAGCCACATACTGAATGCTAAGGAACTCGAAATCAAAGAATGAGATGCGCCAAAATGAAATAATTCCTTAACCCATGTGTTAGAAAAACAATCATGCCTACCATCATCGATGGATCATTGAAAGGTGCAATAAATTATGACATGACATAAGCTCACTCGGGATAAACTTGATACTCTGGCTGTCGAGCACCTGGACTGGTCCACGACTACTCTATCCATGACTTGGATGTGAGTCATCCATACTATTTCTCATGGGCTACTGATATCCTGAAGAGAACTAATGTTGCTGCTGCTAGGTGGGGCCTGTGTAACTTGAATTTTATCTCGGTATAAAATTGACTGTCTGCTGACTACCTGTTGACTGCCCAAAGCTCGCTATTGGAAATCTCTCTTAAAATGATCGGGGGATAAGTAAGCAAAACAAGTCCTTTATATGGTGGCTATAGGACCCTAATCGTTAATGCTCTAGGATGATGAATAACCGACCCCCATGGTGGCCCTTAGCTTAGAAATAAGCCTTGAGCCCTACCCCGAGACTTCTTGTGACCGCTGGTCTCCTTCTTCTTCTCCTGATGGCCTTTCCATCCTCAGCATCAAGATCCAACTAAATAGCCTTGTTCGTCACCAAACTGAAGTTTGGTAGATCCATACATTCCAAAATCTTTCGAATGCCCAGGTTGAGACCCTTAACAAACAGTTTCATCTTCTCATTCTAATATCTCTCCATAGCGTTTACGTACTTACACAAGATTTTAAACTTTACCTGCTACTCATTCATATAAGTATTCACCTGCATTAGCTAGTGTAACTCATCCTTCTTAGCATCCTTAAATCCTTTGGGGAAGTATTTGTCAAGGAAGGCAACTCTGAAGATACCCCGAACTATAGTCTTTGGAGTATCAGTGGAGTAGGTTCTCCAGTGGCACTATGCTTTCTTTGTGAGTTAGAATGTAGCGATCTTGAATTTATGCCAATAGGTATGTCAAGAATATCCATTACCCTAGTGACTTCCACTCTTTTGCAGCATTGGGGATAGCTACCCCATTAAAGGTGGATGGATGAAGCCTCCTAAACTCCTTAAGAATGGAGGGGGAGGTTGTAATTTCAATCGTACCACTTTGATTGACGCTTTGCTTGTACGATAGGGAGTTAGTAAGCTGGCGCACAACTTGATCCATGAGTCTAAGATCGATTTGACCTGACCCACTAGTTACATCATGATGTGGAAGCATTTACACAGGAAAGGAGAGTTTGAAACACAATGATACGAATTGCAAGCGGTAGCGAAAGCAAAAGAGATTTACTAAATAATACCTGATAAATTATCTAAGCAAAAACGTATAAGAAAAGCGTATTAAGAAAGCATAAAGACTCCATCACACCTAAGGATTCTATTTCTCTGATACCATTTGTAATGCCCCGACCCGGGTTTGGGTCACTATTGGGTAACCCGCACCATATCAGGGATTTAAAGGGGGAGGAGAAAGTCTAATTTTATTATTTCAGAAAAAACATTTTTATTGCAACTTTTATTAAATATTACTTTACTGGTTTTAAGTTGAAAAGGGGATGGCCACTTAAGTAATTAAGTCAATTCACAAGGTTTATTTATAAAAATTCGATTTAATCCACAATTTTAATTAAACAAGAAATAAACCAAAGTCATCCCTATATTTACACAATATGGCCAAAGTCCCGAATAAAACATTTAAAGTCTAAAATTACAAGTGTTCCAAAACATAATTTCATTAAAAGTTACAGAGACACTAACGACATTGATTTTCCTCTGGAGCCTTATCGACGTACTTCTCGATGTCCTCACTCGAAGTACCTAGGGTGGGGTGGGGGTTTTAACATAGAAAAGAGGGGTGAGTGAACGCTCAGCATAGTGGGTAATTCCAAGCTATACATATACTACAAAAATACTATATATATAACATGTATTTTAATCAATTCAAAAAAATGTTTAACAATTTAGCTTTTATTACACAACTACGCAATGCAGCCGAGCAATGAGCTCATCTCGCACTTAACCGCTTAATATCACTCTTTACCGGGTCTAGAGATTATTAATCATATTTTATTCATTAGTCTCCTTTTATCACATTTCATTAGGTTTTCTTACGTAAAAAAGTTCTAGCATAGCCATTATCATTTCCTTTTTTTCATTACCTTTTCTCGAAATCTTTCAAATAACTTCATACTTCCACACCATCGGCTATGCCACCATATGCTATGGACGGTGATTTTGGTTCTTTCATCCCGGGGTCGGGTCCCTCCTTAATTATTCCTGGTATCATCTGGGTCCATAATGTGTTTTAACATTTTGGATAATGTCCACATTATTCAACCATTTTACCATTTTCATCATTTCTACATTTTACATCACCATTTCATCTTATCAACATGCTGTTTTATCCACTTTATCCATTTTCACCACAACCAAACGATGTGGTCTAATAAGAAAGTCCAACCACCAGGACCCTCAATTTTTTTGAAAATTACCATTTGCTCTTTCTTTCATCATAACTTTATGAAAAACATATATAATTCATTGTGGCACTAAAAATCAAGATTCTCATTCAAAACATCCCCTTTATGATTTTATGTTCAAAGCCACGCTTCATCATTTTATATTTTTACATAAAATATGTCCAACCATTTAAAGACCATTTTATCCAAACGCCCACTACTTAGCCTATCATTTCAAGTGACTTCAAATATCATTTTTCTTTATTCTAACAACATTTATAACATATATTTAGGGTTGCTTTTCTACGTTTAATCATTTTCTCATAAAACCCATTTCAACATGATTTGTCATGTCTAAATACAATTTCTATCATACTATATGATCGTGTAGTATGATATAAATTCATTTTTGAGGTATAAAAACTCACAAAATGCTATTTTTTTATCATGTGGTATGATAGAAAACACACACACACACACACACACACACATATATATATATATATATATATATTTTTTTTTACCCCGCCGTATCTCTCTTCTTATAACCCCAAAACAACTCACAAACTGATTAAAAAAACCAAGCCCCACATGTTATACATGTTTTTGATCATCTGGTGCTCTCAGAGGTCAAACACATCATTAATGAAAGGCTCCAAAATGTGATAGCAGATTAGGGCAACTCAAAATATTCAATATCTAATGCAGTCATCTCGGTAGAATGAGATTGGAATCTTGTTTGAATGATATACTGACTAGGGGGGATCCTAACTGACGAGCTTCATTAAAACTTCGTCACAAGCTCATTCAAACAAGAGGAGCTTCTTGTTCGAACCGAAAGGGACTTCATTCGAATAAGATGAGGACATCGTTCAAACGATCCTAACTTTTGTTAGAACGATGAAAACCTTTCAAATTGCAAATTTTCCCACTACATTTCCAAAAAATTCCACAAGGGCCACAATAATACTCAAATATCAACATCAATATATATACTATCAATCTGAATCCCAACCTTTTTGCATGATTAAAATTAAACAAGAAAGGAAATAAAATATTGGGCACGAGTATTACAAATTTTATTATTTGGGGGTGAGTTAAATGAATGGTTGTGCATTTAATTAATGGTTTAGTAACTTGGTTCTTTAATTTAAACCTAAGGGTTATTTTTAAGTTTTTAAACTTTTCTTGTCTTTGCTTTTGAATTTTTTTCACGAGTAGAATTTATGTGTTGGCTTTGCACTGGTAGAGTCCAAGTTGGATTAGTATTGTGAACTTTGTTACATAACAAAAGAGGTAAGAAGAGTAACTAGACAAAGAGAATGTGCGAGAGTTGAGAAATAGAAATAAATGAGAATATGTGAGGGATATAAGAGGAGAAATGCAAAGAGATCTTGAAAGTGATAATTAGAAGAGAAGAAATAATAGGAAAACATGATAATGGAGTTGAGAGAAGAGATATAGGTGACTTGGTCTAAGATGCTATGGCAGTTCTAGGCCCCCCCATAATAGATCATACCATCGCTATAGCCGGTGGACTGTTGCACGTAGCGGGATTGGTTTAGGTTGGTTGTGTGGGTTTTGAGGTAGTAGTTTGTGCATGGTTTGATGGGTTTTCTTCAAGGGTTTGGTTTTGTTTTACATGGGTTTTTCGATCAGATGGGATTTTTTCTCACGTGGTTGTTTGTATATTAGGTTGGTTGGGGTTCATTGGATGAGCAGTTTGGTTGGGACTTTGTTTTGTTGGTTGAGTTATTTCAGGAAGGTTGTTTGCATGGGTATGGTTGGGATTGTTTTAATTTGAGGGCTTGAACCTATTTTTATTCACCGAGTCATTCTTATTTCACATGCATAAAATTTATCAACACCCAAAATTTCATAGTACCCATATAAAAACCTTCTTGCACCACCCATGTTATCTTTGAACCAAATTATGGAGTCCATATTCTCGGATTTTGAAGACGGCCCAAACATGAAAGTTTCTTGTTTTTCAAAGATGAATGCGGTGACACACTTAGATTTTAAGAATAATTATTTTTTAGGGAAGAATATCACTATTTCGCTCCTTAAGTTTTATTTGATTTAAATGTTGCCTGTGTAAGAGAGCACTTCTCTCTGGATAATGATAGGTTGTGGTAATTTATCTTGTCACCCAAATGTTTATGGTAACATTGAGGCATAGCCCTTATTAATGGTGGTGTGGATATATACTTTGAAATGATGATGATAAAAAAAGCCTAATGGTAAAGGAAAACTGCTCAAAAGAGAAAATCAACTACAAAGCACACAACAAATAATGTGGTTCACCCAACTTACGCTACGTCTATAGGAGCTCGAGTTTTATTTCATTGAGAATGGAAATCAATGTTTATAAAAACTCAATATAAATAAAACATCTCCCCACAAAATGTTTATAATGTTTTAGACTCTCTTGAAACCACTTCAAGTCTATTGAAGTCATTTATAAAATCTCTCTCTATTCTGTATATGTCTTCTATCTGCACTAAATCTCAATTTTCATGTTCTCAGTCTTGTGTCATCTACAATGGAATAATGTAACATATATGGTTTGAATCTTAATTTAATGGGACCTTGAACCCCTTTTCCTCTTTTTGGATGCTTCCACTGGTAAACTATCATCAATTATGTAATAGGGGGAGAAAACTGTTAAGCATGGTGTAAAGTTGTCTCAAAACATGGACAATAGTATTAATTTAATAAAAAGTGATGATTTCAACGCCCAATACATTATATAAATTATGTCGACATGCAATCATGTCTAGAAGAAATATTCCTTTATGTCAGATAATGCTTTTTGCGTCAGCATCTTTTTAAAGCTCATGAACCCTTTTGGTTGTGCAAACTACTGGATGATCACAACATGCTACCTTGGGTAAGATACTTTGCAACATGATTTATTGTGTGGAGTTTTTTTGTCTCTGTGTTCTTGAGAGAAGTTTCTTTGGGAACCTTACCAGCCAGGTTAATCGAGGGTGCCATAAGCTTCTTCGGTTCTATTAGACTTGATATTTTAAGTGTTCAGATTAAAATCTTCTATATGACATCGAATGAACTCCTTTTTGCCTTCTTGAAGTAAGGTATCTCTGAATAAGGGCTTCTATAAATAAGCCCCTCCTACATTTCCCCCTCGTAGACAAAGTTGTTGTGTAAATAAAATGTTTTAGTGCGGAACACCTTATTCAACTAATTTGTAACATTGAAATACCTTGGCTTGGTAAATCGAAGAATATCAAATCTTAATGGTTCATTATTTAAAACCTCTCCATTTTAAATCCTGAACTGACGAACATTTATGCGATGAAACTCAACTAAAGAACCTTTTACTGAAGAACCTCAGGTTGGAGGACATTATCTCTATACGTGTTAATTTCTGCCCACTTGTGCTTAATGCTTGTGAACTTATCATTTGTATATCTTCACATTAAATTATAAGATTTATAATTATAACATCCTCATCACCATTATCCCACGTGTACCGTGAGAGAACTTCCTAGGCATTAGTTTATACAATCATCATTTTCCCCCAAAATTCAAACGATCATTTCTTTTATGCACCAACAAAAGTATTTTGAACAATTATGAAATACAAAACCCTATAAAATCTTTTCAACTTCATTTCTTCAAAAACTTTCGAACTTTCCTCTCACTGCCATTGAAACCCAAAAATCCCAACCTTTGTAGAGAGAAATTGTGTTGGAATATTTCATCTTTTCCTCCTTCTTTAATGATCATATTTAGTTCTTTACAAATACTTCATATTGCTTCTTCTAATTATTCCTTTCCTTTTTCAATAACAGTGTCATGATGTAAAACCATATTGGCTTTTAATAAGGGATCAAGTAGAGATCTTCCATCTGAGGTAGAAGAGAGAGAAGCTTTGTTTAATAATTATTGTCATACTACTTACTTTCGAGACCAAGAAAAGTTTTGGGAAGAGAGTAAGGACTTTTCTACACATTTGAAAGGAATAGAAGAGTCTTTGCTTTTTGATGATCAGACACAAAATCAATCTAAGGGACGTGATCTTCCTTTTTACTGTATTTTAAAACTTCGATTAGAAATCAGAGATTTTCTTTATTTTAATATTTATTTTGAGTCCCCATGTGTTTTACCTAAGGATTTTGATACTTGAACCACTTTTATCTATAAATTATGACAAGAATCTTCTCCAACTTGGTATTTCTAACACCTATAATTGGTATAAGGATTTCACCCTTTCCAAGAACAACTTTGCACTCCACCTATTGGTTTCAAGGTGGCTGAGCGATGATGTTTGCTACACCAGGACGGGAGATGTATGTAGTGGCCATGCTTTTTACCAGATAGTGATGACACAACACACGTGTACTTCATTGATGAGGGTTCTCAAAAAGATATTATCATTCATTTATACTTAACTCCCAAATTGAAGAGTCTGTAAATGTGTGTGACGATTTTCTAGGATTTCCACCCACTAGAGATATTATTTTCCGTTTATCTAACACTTGGGACTAAGCCTATTACAATGGTACAATATTAGATGGAGTCGTTGGACATGAAGGAGTTGAGAGGGAAGATCAAGACGCTTTTAGATCAAGGTTAATTTTAGTAGGGAACTTCTCTATGGGAAGCTCCAGTTCTTTTTCTGAACAACAGGGGGGACTCATTACAATTGTGCATGGATTATAGAGATTTGAATTAGTTGATAATGGATAAAAATTATCTTTGATGTGGGTAACTGATTTGTTTGATCACCTGGAGGGGGATTCATTCTTCTCCAATATTGATTTTTTATTAGCATATCAGTAGTAAATGGCATTGAGTTGGACATGTGTAAGCTTCATTCTTAACTAGATATGGTTATTATATGTTTGGGTTTATATCATTTAGGAAGACCAACTCCCCATCCGTATTATTAGGCTTGATGTGTTGGGTGTTCCTATTGGTTATTGACAAACATTTAGGAAAAACATTCAGCCCAAAGGCATCGATTGTTCATGTATTAAAAAGTAAAAAGAAGAACTAAGTTTAAAGCATAAACGTAAGGTTTCGAATCATGATATTTGTGCGGATATAGTAAGTGATTCTAATGAAGACAAATAATTGATGAAGATGATGATGTTGTTCCCTCATATAACCTTGTTAGAATCCATCGAAATCCTTGTATCTTTTAGTACATGATTCGCCTAAAGTAAACCATATGTGTGGGGCCTCCCAGAGATGAAAATGTGGTAAAGTATGAGATAAATCACTTTCTCTCTCCTCAACCCTTCACAAAAATATGAATATTATTTTTACTCTCCCTCTCCTGTAAGGACACAAGTCTCTGATTGAGGCTTAATGTAGTGTTTGCTCAATTTCTTACAAAAACATTCGAGTCATAGGATAGTGTTCTTATGTATCCTTTAAGACTATGACATGTTAAAGTTGAATACGGTGTGGCCTACTTATCAAGAGAACATCATTTCTGGTTTACATGTGCCTCGTTTCACATCATCAACTTAGTTCCAATCTCTCCTAAGGTATGAATGCATTACATATATATATAGGAGATTGGAACATTTTTCTAAGTGGGTGTAATTTTATTTTAAACTGAAGTTTATTTTCAGAAGGTTATTGTAGAACTTTGAATAAAAAGTTTTTGGGCTTTAAATGAATTTTGATCATTTTGTCACTTTGTTTGAAATTTTCGTTCGAACGAGTGTGTCGTTCGAACGAGTGTGTCGTTCGAACGAGAATTTCGTTGGAACAAGTTTGCCAATGACTTTTCCCTTTTGGCCTCTGGAACTTTGTTAGAAGGTCGTTTGAACGAGATTTCTGGGCAGGAAAATTTTTGGCAGTTTTAAACAATTTTTCCACTACTTTGACCCACTATCTTTTGACAGTTTTACAAGAAACTTCGGGACAGATTTTTTCCATGACTTTTGCAACCTCCTTAAGAGCTTTGAGAGCCCATATTTCATAACAAAAGTCCCAGTTTTCTTGTGTAAAAATTAATTAGAAATTCTCTTATACACATTTGTTTACACCCATAAAATTATTTTGTTTACAATTCCAAGTATTTCTTCATATATATAATATTTTCTTGGAGTTGTTTGGCACCATTGGTTCATCTCTACCCCAAGAAGGAGAAGTTTAGATTTTTCTTCCATTTCCCATAAAAGAAGAGGTTTGTTTTTGGCTGCGGCATTCTCATACGGTGAAAGGCACCATGTGTGGTAAATGGGTTCCTAAAGCTTCATTGGTGGATTCCAAGGTTCCGATGAATTTCGGGATTGTCGACAAAGTAGAGGTTGGTACAAGAATACACGTAAGGGGCTTGAAGTGAGTCGAGTCGAGTTGAGTAAGTCATTTTTATTGTACTTGTATAATTTCGTACTTAGTGGTCTTATTGGAAAGCGTGTATGAAATTGGCACTAAAATCTATCGACAAGAGGGTTTGGTTGTCAGTTGTTAACGGGTTGTCCCCACCCATATATTTGTTCGAATATGAGCGTGTTCCCAAACCCGTAGATAGATGGAGTGATAATGAATTTAAACTTGCTAATTTTAATTCCTGGTGTTTAAATGCCTTGTTTAGCGCGGTCACGATGGATGAATTCCAACCAAGGTTCGAAAAAATACAGGGCGTGGTCGAGGCGTGAAGGCCAAGTCTTAAGCCTTAGAAGCCTAGGCGGACCTTGGCGTAAAAAGGCATGAAAAGGTGTTTAGGCCTTCTTAATATATTTTAATATTTTAAACCATAACAAGGCTATTAAAATACTAAAATTGTACATATTATAAAAATATGTCCTAATATATGCAAATTAAAATACTATTGGATTATTTTGGATGAAATAATGGTCCGGTTAGTAAAAAAGTTATTTAAAAGGCGATATCGTTTCACTAAAGCATTGTTGTTTTTAGAAAAAAGTACGCCTTAAGGGTTTTACCAAGAATAAGGCGTAAAAAACTTAATGCGAGGCGTTTCTCCCAAGCCTTAAGCCTAGGCGTGCCTAGGCGGAGCCTAGGCGGGTTTTTTAGAACAGTGATTCCAACGTATCATGACGTGTGAAACTGCTAAGGAAGCTTGGGATATATTACAACTCACTCACGAAGGAACTAGTGTCGTTAAAGCTTTTAAACTCCAAAACCTCACCACTTAATTTGAAACCATCAAAATGAATGCAAAAGAAACATTTGATGAATTTTACGCTATACTTTTCGATATAGTTAATTCATCTTTTAATTTGGGAGAGAAAATACCTGACGACTGGGTAGTAAAGAAAATTTTCAGGTCCCTACCCGAGAGATTTATCCCCAAAGTGACCGTTTTAAATTCTCTACCCACCATGAACTCTATCAAACTTGAGGAACTAGTAGGTGATTTACAAACTTATGAACTAGATATGTTCCCCTTCAAAGATGAAAAGAAAATTGATAATGGCGTTGCTTTGAAAGCCCAAAAGGAGGAAAAACAAGTTGTGGATAATGAGAGTGATAGTGACTCGCGGGACATGACTATGTTTGCTAGGAACTTTCATAAATTTCTTAAATTTAACATAGATAAATTTAAAAATGATTTTGAGAAATTTGAAAATTATAAGCATGACAAAGCCGAAAAGATCCCTAAAACTTTTAATGAAAATTTAAATATGGACAAGTCTAATAGGTGTTACGGTTTTAATGCCCCACTAAACTAAGGGAAGAGGGTAAATAACCAATTTCATATAATGCTACCCTTAGTGATAGTGATAAGGAAGAGGGACCCTCTTACCCCATTGAGTGAAACATTGTCGCGTTCATGGCAAGTCACGTGAGAACCGATAATGAATCTTCCCATGAAGATATACAAATACATGACACTTCTAAGGCCAAAGTTTATGATTCCCTTATTTTTTATGGATGTGAGAGTGAAGAAGAGAAAGATAGTGAAAATGAAGAAGAGGTTGATGTGAGTGAACTTCAAATTTCTTTTCAAGAATTATATAAAGGAGCGATTAAATTCAAAGAACAAATTTGAAGTTAGAAGGTAGTTTAAAAGAGCGTGCCAAGGTCGTTGATGAGAGTGAATTAGTTGATGACCTTAGGACACGAGAGATAGATCTTCGCGAGAATATAGAATATATAGAAGGTGGGAGAGATAGCCTTAGAGGGTTTATGGAATCCATGAAAAAGGAGCTTCTTATGTTTAAAGAGAGAAATGGTTTGCTTGAGTCTAGGATTGTATAACTTAAGAAGAAAGTGAGAGACTCAAGTAGAGTCAAATTTGATTTGTAGGGTCGTTTGGTGAAATTAGATAAAATCTTAGGAATAGTCCAAATTGAAAATGACACTTGTGGTTTAGGCTTCGATTCTTATAACGATTCCACTAATAAATCCAAAACCAATATTTTAGGATAATCCTCTAGGAACAATGTTATAGATCATTCCTTAGGTAAGTCTTTTCGCCGAGTCTTTAGTTTCTCACATTGTGGTCGAAAAGGTCATCTTAGGAAATTGGTTTTTGATCTTAAACGAGGTCCTAGAAAATACCAACGTAAGGCAACCAAGGTAGCCAAGATTCCTATATCCTGAGATATTCATTCATCATTAGTTTGGGTTAGGAGATCCGACTTGACAGCTTTACAAGAAAGGATTTTTTATTCTCATTTACTTTCACATGATACCTCCTTTGCTAAATCTAAAGGTTGAATGTGTTAGTTGTTTGCATACTTTAGCTTTTATGATTCATTCTATATTATCATGTTAATTGTATGCTTGTTTATCATGTTTCTAGTCTATACTCCATGATTTATCACATGCTAGAATTATTATTTGTGTTTATCTTTTGTATTATATTTATTTTTGCTTGCATTATATGAAAAATACAAAAATATTTTTGTTTATCATTTGTGTTTTACCTTTTAGTAATTTAGGCTTAATGCAAAATACAAATGTCTTTTTGTTTGTCTTTTGAGTAAATATTTTTGTTTGGTTCGTTAAAAATTTTAAAAAATCAAAAAGATTTTTTGGTGTGTGTATTTTAGTTTGACACACTTTATGTGTCATATACTTGTGTTAGAATCCCTTTTTTTCGCTTCCATGTGGATCGAACTTTTAGTTAAGAATGCCAATCCTTAAAATGTTCCTTACCGTTCTTACATGGAGTAGTTGGATTTTGTGTTGCTATAATGGATTCTATTTTTATATGCCTCAATTCACACATGCACGAGCTCACTTGAAATCTTAACTTCACATGTATTTGAGCTTTGTGAGGTGTTCTCCTACCAATCTAGTCATGTGCATCTTTTTGACCTATGAGGCGTTGTGCATGTTAAATTCGTTGCACTCGAGATTTGAGTGATATATAAAATATATATATAAATGTGCATGGGGAAGGGATCCAAAAGGAAATATCATCCTTTACGAGTAAGCCACCGTTTTCTTGGACTTAAAAGAAATACGTGGTCCAAAGGCCTAAAAGAATAATGGCATTAAAAGAAAATATTTTCCATGGCCTATTTTGTTTAGTTGATTTATTCATTCAAAAGATCAAAATATATATGCTTATTTTGAGGGAGCTTGGATGGTATATCAATGGTTTGCACAATGTCCATTTATCCTAGTTGTACTTTCAATGTCATGACTCTATTGGTTTGTAGAATCATCAAAATTCTAGGCTTGTATGCATTGTGTATGTTTGTTCATTGAGTTCAATTTATATTGTCACATGCGGTTATATTCATATGTGATAAAATTTGCAATAAAATGAGAACTTTGTGAACATCTTTTAAGTGATTGAGTCAAAATTTAATTGTTACTAGTTCAAACCCCTACACTTCCATTTACCACATGCATTTGGACACATTTTTTCCATAGAAGTGTAAAAATATTAATGTATTTTGTGTCATGTGTGGTGTTTGTACCTTTATATATGTTCATGTGCGTTAATGATATTTATTACGTACTCAAATACGTGGAATTTGTTTCCTTTTCCTTTCTTTCTACTCCATCCATGCTTTTAATTCATATTTGGTATCTATCGTGTTGCATATTTTTGTTGATATCAAACGCCTAGTATCGTTTATATCAAATTGGTATCATTTTTCTTGCATCTTAGTTAGTATCTTTTTTTGTATGGACTAATTATGTTTTTGTTGCCCGTATGCTTTCATTCTCTTATCACTTGGTGATTCATTTTGTTTAATTAGTCCTTTTCTCCTTTTTCTATTCCTGAACAAAAAGGGGGAGAATGATAGGGGAGAAATGGTATCTAATCCTATTATAATAGTATCTTAGTTCTTGGAGATTTAACTTAGGGGGAGAGCGATATCTTCTTAGGTTGATCATAGTTGATAAAGGGGAGAATTAATTTTGGCGGAGTATTTAATTTCATTGCATCTATTTCTTTGATACTCCCTATGCATTTAATGTTCGCTTAAGTGTGTATGAATTCTATTTAGCGGAAACCTTTCATTCGGAAAGATATTGATCCTTAGGTTTTGAGTCAAGCTATGTAATTTTTTTATTTTGGATGGGATGTGTTTGATTCTAGTAGATCTTGAAGGCCCTTTAGGATTTTGTTTTGGTTTTTGTCCCGGAATAGACAAAGGGGGAGATTTGTAAGGACATCAGTCTCCGATTGAGTCTTAATATAGTGTTGGCTCAATTCTGGACAAAAACATTTGAGCCATAGGATAGTGTTCTTGTGTATCCTTCAAGACTATGATATGTTAAAGTTAAAGATGTTGCGGCATACTTATCAAGAGAACATCATTGTCGATTGACATGTGTCTCGTTTCACGTCACCAACTTAGTTCCAATCTCTCCTAAGGTATCAATGCATTACATATATATATAGGATCTTGGAACATTTTTCTAAGTGGGTGTAATTTTATTTTAAACTGAAGTTTATTTTTAGAAGGTTATTATAAAACTTTGAATAAAAAGTTTTTGGCTTTAAATGAATTTTAACAATTCTGTCACTTCGTTCGAAATTGTCATTCGAACGAGTTTGTCGTTCGAACAAGAATTTCGTTAGAACGAGTTTGCCTATGACTTTTCCCTTTTGGCCTCTGGAACTTCGTTAGAAGGTCGTTTGAACAAAAATCTTGTTCAAACGAGATTTTGGGCGGGAAATTTTTTGTAATACCCCGTAATTTTAATGACTTTTAAAATGGGTTATATTTTAAATTAATGGATTAATTGGATCTTATTATAAATTAATTCATTTGGGTTTTATCCGAATTGTGGATATTAAAATGGATGATTCTGAATATTACTTAAAGATATTTAGGTAATATATGAATGTGATGTCATTGATATGACGGTATGATATAAATTCGGTAATTTGAATTTTTAGTCAGACGCGGTATGGGACGTGTCGGGCCTAATTTATTAAATTAAAAAACAAATTTATTTTCTATCGACCTTATAGTCATTTCGACGGCGTCGTTGCGCCCGGAAGGTTCGAAATAGTCAGAAATGTCTATTTGGATGTTAATTTTGAGTCTCGGGTAATTTGGAAATGAAAAGACAACCCAAAAGGGCATTTTGGTTATTTTTACAAGGGGGATGAATAGTGATTTCGGGTTTTGTCTTATTATAAGTATTTGGAGATTAGTGTATGTAGGTTCATTTCATCTCTTCTACACAAAATTGAAAAGTCATCTTCTTAGAGAGAGTGGAAGGTTGCTTGGAAAGAAAAAGAAGTTTGTTTGGGAAGGAGGAGAACCAAAGGTCAAAGGTCACCACCACCATCACCACCTGTGTTATTCAACTTCAAAGGGTCAGATCTTCATTAGAGGCAAGTGTTTGATATTTGCAATTTAAGTTAGTATATTTTCCATGTTAGCATAGTTATAAAAAGAGATGATTTCCATGCTTGGAAGATGAAAGGATATAGTTGTTAATGGATTTTTGGAATCTAAAAATATATAGGAATTAAACTCATGTTGTAGGTAGTTAGTAATACAATAAATATTCATCAATCTGTGGAAGAAATTATGAAAATAATTTAGTGTTCTTGAAGATAATATGTTGATAATTTTCTGGAAAAAGAGGCAAAACGAGTGGAATGAGAAGAGCCAATTTGGAATGTTTAGAT
The DNA here is from genome assembly GCA_949130495.1 of Sambucus nigra. Classification (NCBI taxonomy): domain Eukaryota; kingdom Viridiplantae; phylum Streptophyta; class Magnoliopsida; order Dipsacales; family Adoxaceae; genus Sambucus; species Sambucus nigra. The sequence goes on along the minus strand of OX422208.1, from coordinate 541,587,419 downwards.
CTTCTTTTCGAGTGCATTTGGATGAGATTTAAGAAAAACTCAAAACACAAATCTGACTCAATATTTCGTGTAGAATCCAAATCTGAAGTCGGATGGATGATTTGAATAATTTTTGGATCTGATTTTTCTGAGTATTTAAAATATGAGAATTCATGATGTTGTTTCTTTTAAATGTTGGTTCTTATCCCAAAACTTTTGTAGATCTTCGGTGATTATTAATTGGATATTATGGGACTTAGAGAAGATCAGTAAGCCCTAGTTAAGATTTGAATTAATTTTATTGGGATTTAATTGATTAGCATTATGATAATTAAAGTTAAAGAGATTTCGGTTGCTAGATTCATGTGTTGGATTCTAATCTGTTTGTATGAGGATTAAGGATAGTTCAAGTAGGGGAGATTTAATATAACACCTGGGTAGCCTTATGGTTACAATTAAAACATCAAGGACTGAGTTTAAGCTCATTATTGATTTCTCAAGGGCTGAGTGTAGTACAAGAGCATAGTGGTATGGCTCCTGGACAGAGATGGGAGTTTAGAACACATTTGGTTGAAAAAGGGGATGAGGTTATTCCGATCGCATATTTGAAGTTGACGAACCTCCTCGATCGACCAAGTTAAGTAGTAGTGTATTGGAGGGGTTCCTTGTTTGGATGTTGCTTTGCGAGACGCTCCGCGCATGAACCTTAACGACGTCGGGAGTGGAGAGATGTTATAGGATGCGAGGATAATTAAATTATGAATTAAAGATTTGACATTTTAATACGTGGGATTTAAAGAGATATAATGCTACGTAAGGGAATAATCTAAGGTTAATGTGAGTACCTTGTTGTTAGTATACTATAGGTATGATAATACCTATTTGATTGATTAATGATTATGTGTATGACATACCTAGCTTACTTGCTATCGCTGGGATGTTTGCGCGTGAGGGCAGTCATATCCTAATGAATCCATGGGATATTTCATTTGTCGCTCGAGAACATAGGTCTATGAAAGATTTATCGGGGAGTTGATAAGTCCGCTGACTATGGGTACGTAGGTATGTGCGTGACCCATGGGTATGAGAACTATGTTCTCCTCCAATGATTGTGTTGTTGTTAATGGTTCGAGGTATCCTCACCGAACCTTTTGTCCCCTTTTCGGCGACCAGCGATATTGGGACATGATAGTAGAGTAATGCATTGCACCGCAGCTGTGACTCGGGGTGACGTATTATATATGACTATATATATATAATGGATTAAATGAATGAATGGATATTTATTATGGTTAAATCTATTTACGGTGATAATTGTAGATAACGGTGAATAGAGAAAGATAATTGAATTAAGTTAATGAATTTTTATTGAAAAACTTAATTCATATTAATGAGAAATGATTCACGTTAATGAGAAACGATGAGAAATGTAAATGAATAATAATGTGACGTATGGTATGTGACATATGGGGATTATGATATTGGGATGGAATTATAATATGGAGACTAGAATGGGGAACCATTAACTAGGAGGTTAATAGGAAACGTTAAGTGTGCACTCTAGTTAAGAGGTGAGAATGGCAAGTGAGAGTTGGGTCTAACATGTACAGAATAAAAGATTTATTGCACTTGTTAAATACTTAATGTTTTAAAAATCATTTTCACAATCGGGGTCTGACCCGTTTCCTTGCATATTTTCTTTTCTATTGTATCTTCTATATCAGGTGTCCAGCAACAGGGACGCCAACCTTAGCGAATTATGACATGCTATGGATTTGTGAGGTTTTTCTTAGACGCCTATCATCATTTGATTCACAGTATTCTCTTAGTAGGGCATGTCGCCCAAAGGATTCAGTTATCTTCTTCTATCGGGGTCAAATACTATGGTATTCGTGTCATTTTAATACATTTGATATTGTTGGGATTACTGTAACGGATTAATATTATTTGGAATGTTTATTCCAAGTGCATTCAAATTATTTTGTGGTATCTAATTGGTTATCAGTGTTGTAGAATAAAATGTGTTATGTTATTCTTAAACTGGAAATGGATTTTGTTAAATTAAAATTTGAAATTTTTTAACACCAGCTTAATTGAGTATTGGGTGAGTTGTAAATGTTTTCTACAGTGATGCTAACAATGAGCCAACTGTAATTTCTGTTTTAATTTGGTATGGGACTGGCCACCTAGTATTTAATTAGGCGGGGTGTTACAGGTGGTATCAGAGCATCAGGTTCCAGTGTCCTTTAGGATCTGTACGGCTTACTGTGTTTTTAGCTTAGCGTTCTTTGATATAGAGCCCTATGTTTAGGATTGTTGATCTCTTTGGTAAGATTACGTATATATCAGTGAATCTTATTTACGTTCAGGTGTGATCGAACAAAGAAGTATGGTAGATGAGGGCGATCGAATGGATATCGGAGATTGTACTTTGGAGGTTATGAAGTATGTTAGAGTATGATGACCGTAGTCGAGGTCACCCCTATTATGGAAAATTGAGGAGAGACATCAGTAGAAGTTCTTGAAATGCGGGAATTTTGTGTGTTACCTAACGAAGGCAATATATTCAAAGTCTTGGGCATATAGTGGAGTGTTGTTAACTAGAACTGAAAATTTGGGGTAAAATTTTTCTTGACTTATCGGAGCAAAGTTATAATAGTGGGATTTAACAACCACCACCCACGAATGAGGGTATGTTCTCTATCTAAGGAATTATAAGGCGTATATTGATTTTTGTAGCGATTAATATTATATGGGAAAATGGGTTGCTAAACTTTGACAATAGCACTGTTATTTACGTAGACTCACCAACGGGTGTAGGATACCTATATTTTCATGTCATCACGTGGGTTTGATTTTTATCTCGGAATTACTTACTTTGGGCATGTTCGAGCATGATATGACTATCGGCATGCATTGACTTGTGGTATAGGAGAGCGTATGTACTACTACTATAGCTAGCATCTTATCTTTTATAAGAGAGTAGATGAGTAGACTTTATTCGAATTAATAAAACCTGTAGAGAGGTTATAAACTATTGACTAAAGACCTGAGGAGTTTCGATGACCAACTACTTTAGGTAGTAGTGTATCGGGGGGGTTCCTTGTTTGGATTTCGTTTGCGAGACACCCCACGCATGAAACTTATAACCGTTGGGAGTCGAAATAAGATAGGTCTTTAGGATATGAGTTTATAACCTTTGCTATTATAATGAAAGTTGTACGACAGGGTGTATGGGCGCCCTGGATGATTGGATTGTAGTAGTTTTCAAAATTGTGAAACAGTAAGTAGTTGTGACTTTAGGATTTATTTGTTTAATAAGTGAGGATCATTTTTCCCAAACTTTGTCATCAGGACGGTATAGGGAAGATTGGGTATAATTTAAATTTGATTCAGTTGGAACTATATGGTGAGACTTAGGGTAACATCGATGGGGATTTTCGTTAATGTACTGTATGGGAGGTACTACTTAGATTTCTTGCGACGTGAGATTTATACTCGGAGTTGAACTTATCTGTATGGTTCATTTTTCTGAATTTCGGGATGAAATTATGTTATAAGGGGGGAAGTATGTAATACCCCATAATTTTAATGACTTTTAAAATGGGTTATATTTTAAATTAATGGATTAATTGGATCTTATTATAAATTAATTCATTTGGGTTTGATCCGAATTGTGGATATTAAAATGGATGATTCTGAATATTAGTTAAAGATATTTAGGTAATATATGAATGTGATGTCATTGATATGACGGTATGATATAAATTCGGTAATTTGAATTTTTAGTCAGACGCGGTATGGGACGTGTCAGGACTAATTTATTAAATTAAAAAGGAGATTTATTTTCTATCGACCTTATAGTTATTTCGATTGCGTCGTTGCGTCCGGAAGGTTCGAAATAATCAGAAAAGTCTATTTGGATGTTAATTTTGAGTCTCGGGTCATTTGGAAATGAAAAGACAACCCAAAAGGGCATTTTGGTTATTTTTACAAGGGGGATGAATAGTTATTTCGGGTTTTGTCTTATTATAAGTATTTGGAGATTAGTGTATGTAGGTTCATTTCATCTCTTCTACACAAAATTGAAAAGTCATCTTCTTAGACAGAGTGGAAGGTTGCTTGGAAAGAAAAAGAAGTTTGCTTGGGAAGGAGGAGAACCAAAGGTCAAAGGTCACCACCACCATTACCACCTGTGTTATTCAACTCCAAAGGGTCAGATCTTCATTACAGGCAAGTGTTTGATATTTGCAATTTAAGTCCGTATATTGTCCATGTTAGGATAGTTATAAAAAGAGATGATTTTCATGCTTGGAAGATGAAAGGATATAGTTGTTAATGGATTTTTGGAATCTAAAAATATATAGGAATTAAACTCATGTTGTAGGTAGTTAGTAATCCAATAAATACTCATCAATCTGTGGAAGAAATTATGAAAATAATTTAGTGTTCTTGAAGATAATATGTTGATAATTTTCTGGAAAAAGAGGCAAAAACGAGTGGAATGAGAAGAGCCAATTTGGAATGTTTAGATCTTATTTTTGAGTGCATTTGGATGAGATTTAAGAAAAACTCAAAACACATACCTGACTCAATATTTCGTGTAGAATCCAAATCTGAAGTCGGATTGATGATTTGAATAATTTTTGGATCTGATATTTCTGAGTATTTAAAATATGAGAATTCATGATGTTGTTTCTTTTTAATGTTGGTTCTTATCCCAAAACTTTTGTAGATCTTCGGTGATTATTAATTGGATATTATGGGACTTAGAGAAGATTAGTAAGCCCTAGTTAATATTTGAATTAATTTTATTGGGATTTAATTGATTAGAATTATGATAATTAAAGTTATAGAGATTTCGGTTGCTAGATTCATGTGTTGGATTCTAATCTGTTTGTATGAGGATTAAGGATAGTTCAGGTAGGGGAGATTTAATATAACACCTGGGTAGCCTTAGGGTTACAATTCAAACATCAAGGACTGAGTTTAAGCACATTATATATTTCGCAAGGGCTGAGTGTAGTATAAGAGCGTAGTGGTATGGCTCCTGGATAGAGATGGGAGTTTAGAACACATTTGGTTCAAAGAGGGGATGAGGTTATTCCGATCGCATATTTGAAGTTGATAAACCTCCTCGATCGACCAAGTTAAGTAGTAGTGTATTGGAGGGGTTCCTTGTTTGGATTTTGCTTTGCGAGACGCTCCGCGCATGAACCTTAACGACGTCGGGAGTGGAGAGATGTTATAGGATGCGAGGATAATTAAATTATGAAGTAAAGATATGACATTTTAATACGTGGGATTTAAAGAGCTATAATACTACGTAAGGGAATAATCTAAGGTTAATGTGAGTACCTTGTTGTTAGTATACTATAGGTATGATAATACCTATTTGATTGATTAATGATTATGTGTATGACATACCTAGCTTACTTGCTATCGGTGGGAGGTTTGCGCGTGAGGGCAGTCATATCCTGATGAATCCATGGGATCTTTGATTTGTCGCTCGAGAACATAGGTCTATGAAAGACTTATCGGGGAGTTGATAAGTCCGCTGACTATGGGTACGTAGGTATGTGCGTGACCCATGGGTATGAGAACTATGTTCGCCTCCAATGATTGTGTTGTTGTTAATGGTTCGAGGTATCCTCACCGAACCTTTTATCCCCTTTTCGGCGACCAGCGATATTGGGACATGATAGCAGAGTAATGCATTGCACCACAGTTGTGACTCGGGGTGCCGTATTATATATGACTATATATATATAATGGATTAAATGAATGAATGGATATTCATTATGGTTAAATCTATTTACGGTGATAATTGTAGATAACGGTGAATAGAGAAGATAATTGAATTAAGTTAATGAATGTTTATTGAAAAACTTAATTCATATTAATGAGAAATGATTCACGTTAATGAGAAACGATGAGAAATGTAAATGAATACTAATGTGACGTATGGTATGGGACATATGGGGATTATGATATTGGGATGGAATTATAATATGGAGACTAGAAAAGAGGAACCATTAACTAGGAGGTTAATAGGAAACATTAAGTGTGCACTCTAGTTGAGAGGTGAGAATGGAAAGTGAGAGTTGGGTCTAACATGTACATAATAAAAGATTTATTGCACTTGTTAAATACTTGAAGTTTTAAAAATAATTTTCACAATTGGGCTCTGACCCATTTCCTTGCATATTTTCTTTTCTATTGTATCTTCTATATCAGGTGTCCTGCAACAGGGACGCCAACCTTAGCGGATTATGACAGGCTATGGATTTATGGAGTTTTGATTAGATGCCTATCATCATTTGATTCACAATATTCTCTTAGTAGGGCATGTCGCCCAAAGGATTCAGTTATCTTCTTCTATCGGGGTCTAATACTATGGTATTCGTGTCATTTTAATACATTTGATATTGTTGGGATTACTGTAATGGATTAATATTATTTGGGAATGTTTATTCCAATTGCATTCAAATTATTTTGTGTTATCTAATTGGTTATCAGTGTTGTAGAATAAAATGTGTTGTAACACCAACTTAATTGAGTATTGGGTGAGTTGTAAATGTTTTCGACAGTGATGCTAAGAATGAGCCAACTGTATATTCTATTTTAATTTGGTATGGGACTGGCCACCCAGTATTTAATTAGGCGGGGTGTTACAATTTTTTGCAGTTTTAACCCATTTTCCCACTACTTTGTCCCACTATCTTTTGACAGTTTTAAAATCAACTTCAGGATATATTTTTTCCAAGACTTTTACAACCTCCTTGAGAGATTTTTGAGATCCAATATTTCATAACAAAAGTCCAAGTTTTCATGTGTCAAAATTAATTAGAAATTCTCTTATACACATGTGTTTACGCCCATAAAATTTTTTTGTTTATAATTCCAAGTATTTCTTCATACATATAATATTTTCTTGGAGCTATTTGGCACCATTGGTTCATTTCTACCACAAGAAGGATAAGTTTGGGGTTTTCTTTTATTTTCCATAAAAGAAGAAGTTTTGTTTTGTCTGCGGCATTATCATACGGTGAAAGGCACCGTATCTCGTAGACGAGTTCCTAAAGGTCCATTGGTGGATTCCAAGGTTTCGGTGGATTCCGAGATTGTCGAATAAATAGAGGTTGGTACAAGAAGACACATCAAGGGCTTGAAGTGAGTCGAGTCGAGTTGAGTAAGCCGTTTTTCTTGTACATGTAAAATTTCGTACGTAGTGGACTTAAGGCTAGGGTCGTTCGAGGTTTTTTCCCGTTGTGGGTTTATCTTCGTACATCGCGGCATAGTGGTTGTAAATTTATTTTATCTTGCAAATCACCTAGAACGCATGCTTAGGATTAAAACATAAAATATGGTTTAATTCACTCCTCTAGTTTAATTTGGTGCTAAAATAAGTTTGGGTGAAACTTAAGTTGATTCAATTCAAGTCAGTAATTTATATTTGCTAACATTTGGTTTGGCCTAATTTGTTAATATGGAAAATAATTTGTAGGAAAAATTTAGGACTTGTGTTAAATTTATTTTGGGCTTAAAGTAAAAATTCACAAATATGATTTTTAGTATAATTTTAATTTTGAGAAAATTATAATTTGTTTTATTTTAGTTTTAATTTGTGAAGAAATTAATTTTTAGTTTATGTAGTTGTTTAGTTGAACCATCTCTCTTCCGCACGTGTTATGAAATTAATCATATTTAAATTGAAAGAAGAATTTTTTAAATTAGGGTCCTATCGTTTTCATCTCCAATTCTCTATAGTGGATCATATAGCTTAAAACCCTATATTACACCGATATATATAGGTATTACTCATGAGCTTGGGATAAACATGGTTTCTAGAGAGTTTGGGCCTACTACTTGGGTAATGGAGTATACTAGGGACCCAATACTAAATACTTAAATTGGCTTCCAAATAGGTACTCAGAAATCCCAAACTACGTTCCCATGATTTATTTCCTTTATCCATTTAATCGCAATTAATTCCACTAAATAATCACGATATCCCTCATAATAAATAGGTCCTATTTGTAAAGTTGATGTGGTACATAATATAATTCCCAGCGTAAATCGTACGATAACCTCTTTTTCAAATCAATTCACCGCTAATCAATTTTAACCAACTTCTTAGTTATTCCTTGATTATCAAACGCACCTTATTTGATACTCTACTAGATATGAATCCACTTTTCATGTTTACTGGTAGAATCAAAACTTATAAGTCTAGCAAGAGTTATAATAATACAACTTCTTTCTTGGTTGCAGATCCATTCGAGTTATGATATCAGACCTACTTATAAAACGATGGACCAAATTTCAAGGATTAAAATAAAATAATATTGAATTTCACCCATAATATTCAAAGAAAAAATCATGTGAGCATTCAAATCCTCATAACCCTCGGGATTAAGAAATGATGAAACCTTTAAAAACATATTATATTATGCAAATCTAGTCTAATCATAAAATAGACTTGTATTTCACTTGTGGTCATATTCAATACATTCGTGAATGTACCGATAAAAATACTTTTTAAACTTTCAAACAAGTTCCTGAACCCTCAGAAAGGTGTTTATAGATTGGGACAAACTACTAGGATTGCACTCGTAGCATTACTAATAGGATGTTAACTCCTTGTGTAGGTTCTGAACTATTCAATTATTCTAGAATCAGAATTCTGACCTCTTATGATCATGCAATATTTTTAAAATAAGTCCAATTAACTAACTTGTCATCCAATATATTTAAAATAAATATAAGTCATGTTCACAAACAAGATTCTTATTTCAAAATTAACTTACACACCTTTATAAAAAAATAAACGGAATACATGGTTTTAAGAATAAGTCATGTTCACAAACAAGATTCTTATTTCAAAATGAACTTACACAACTTTATAAAAAAATAAACGGAATACATGGTTTTAAGAATAAAACCCTGGAATCCTACTTAGTCTTACAACTATATACATATGCATTAACCTCCCAATCTATCTACTCAGCATTCTATAGCCCTAGTTGTAGAAGGAATGGGTGTTATTTGATGAAACCTTGGTCATAATATTATCACCTCCCTTGTTCGATCTCTCAAACTGGGTGAAACGTACACTCAATGTGCTTAACTCATCTATGGGTTATAGGTTCTCTAGAACTTGCAATCATTTCGCTACGAATAAAATAAAGTGTAATACCCAATTGCAGTTGAAGGAACCTCACAAAAATTACTTTGGATGTTTTTCGAGTCGTATAGCCTATTTAGTTGCCTATGAAGTCTTAATAACTCTGGCCTCAATGGCAGAGTCAGTAATGCAAGATTTCTAGTCACTTATCTAACTTAAATCTTCATCTCCTAAGGTCAACACATATTCTAAGGTAGAAATACTGAAATCCTTATATCTTAAAAAATATAGTCTTTGTACTTAAAAGGTATAAGACTATTAAATCAAAATTTGTTGACCATGCAAATGGCATTTTATATATTCTGTAAACTAAATAAAATAATATACATGAGGCTTCCTACCTCTGAGCATAAGGTATACCCTCATTCCTTATATCTCATCAAGTGTTTTAGGCACTGATCACCAAAAACAGTAATTACATTCATGAAAGGAAAATCCTTTTTTGGAATCCCTGTGATAATCTTGTGAGTAAAGAATAGATGTAAGCAGCTTAGGATAAGCCTAACGTCCTTTTTATCTGATCTAGATAAAACATGATACTAAGGATTTGGCTAGCTTTTACAAATAACTTTATATCGATCTTCCGAGGCAACCACACTCTTGTGTAAGAAGATACACCCACCTCATTCCAAATTAGGAGAATATTATCCCCATATTTTAATAAAAATACCATCACATTTTGATGATGCTTCTTATACAAATAAGTTTTATTCAAGATTTGATTAGAATCAAAAGATTGATTGTCGATTAAACCGAATGTTCCAAGGCTTTTTATTAGCTTAAATCCGCAAATGGATCTCTTAAGATTACACACTTTTCTTTTTGAACTTCTTAATATGTACTGGTTAAGACAGTTATTTAAGAATGCGGTCTTGATGTAAAAGAATCTGAGTAGACATTAACATGGTTATCGATGAGAAGGTTCACTCATAGTCAATTCCTTTCATTCCAAATAAATCTTTTAGAAAAATCCTTGCCTACAAGGTTTCCACCTTCCAATTCGTCTAACTTTCAACTTCTTGTAGATCCACTAGCACCCAGTGGGTTTTATCTCATCAGCAACACTTCAAATCCCAAAAATTTATTCTAATACATTGAATCCTTCTTGTTATCCATAGTCTTATGTCAAAGATAAAAACACCTTTTCTTTGACTGCCTCACAATTCGTAGGATCGGGTACGTGTTTCCTTGTGATTTCACCTAAATGCTCACCCAAAACACCTATCACTCAAGATGACTCCTAATGTTCACATTACTATGTGGCACCACTTGCAATATAATAAAAATGACACGTGTATCTTGATCATTCACGTAATACCCCGTAATTTCAAAGGATTTTTAATTAATTAGATAATTGATTATTTATGAAATTTTAAGAATGTTTTTAAAAAATTATTTGAAGTGAAAAATTATAATTTATAATTATTTAAGTGAAGAATAAAATTTTATTTGTGTTTCAATTGGATAATTTAGTAAGAAGTATTTTCTAATTTACATAATAAATGTAAATTGGTCAATCTTATAAATTAGGATAGATAAATTTCTATTAAATTAAAATTAGATATTTTTAGTATAAGAATAAGTGGATAGTTTTTTTATGGAAGGCTAGTTGGATAATTTTTACATAGAAATAATTGGATATTTTTGTGTCAAAATGTTGCAGTAAAATTATGGGATAGGATGGATTATATCTTGGTTTGTCATTTTTATGTGTGGTTTATCAAGTTGTTTGGAGGCTCAAATGGTGTTAAAAATATGGGGAATTAGGACTGTGTATTACATAACCCATTGGGCTAAGTTTGGAAGCATTTGGGGTTGGTTTTGGGGTCCATAAGGTAGAGATAAAATAGGGTTTTAAAAAGTGATGGGATTAGGAATTTTTATTCATAAGTTTGCCTTACAATAAACTCCAGTGACCAAATGTTTAACCTAAAACCTAAACCTAACTCGGTAGGATCGAGTGATAAAGAAAATTTAGAGGAATTTGGAAGTAAACAGAATGAGAGATCAAGGAAACAATAACGGATTGTTGCAACAATGGGATAATATTTTCATGAAATTTGGATTTTTCATATCTAACCACCACAGGCACGATAATTATACTCTCTCTTCTCATGAGTTGAATAATATGTTTACCTAAATAATTTTATAAAGTAAAAATATGGATAGAGATAATTAGGGTTTTTTAATATCTATAAATGGTGATTTTATGAATAAACCAATGAATTCAATCCATGAAATTCTACACTTGATAATTTAGTTCAATTTTGGCATATTAAAATAGATTAGTGGGAATTGTATATTCTTGAGTTATGCGAAAATTTTAATGTAGCATACCCTTCATAATAGGATCTCATATTTAAAGTATAATTTTGTTAGGGAATTAGATATTTCCTTTCTAATGTTAATCTATAATTCGGTTATAAACTGTGTGAATTCTTATTTATTAAAAAAAAAGAAATTGGGAATTTTAAAAGGGATTTTAATCTGTATAATAATATAAGAACAAATCAAATTATTTAGTGGGAAATTTTAGATTCCCAATCTTCTCCATAATATACTAAAAGATAAATTAATTAGAATTCTCTCGTGTAATAATGATAATTTTCTCCCTTGAACTTTTATGATGAGAATGAATTTATAAATATTAGATGTTGAGATTGGATGTGAGTTGTTGGGATTTGACTTTTGGATTCAAGTCATAAACTCTCAAAAGATTATGCACTTCCTTATGAGAATTTATAATTGGTATGTTGATTTAGTTATGGTAAGTAGACTCTACGTTATGACTCAGTGTGAAATAATGGTTTTAGCATACCTTACTATGTGGGTGGAAAAAAGTACTGTTTCGACTATATATAGTTATGCTCACATCTCGATAGCACTGATGCTTGCATATTATTTTTATGATGTATGGATATTTCAATTACATCCTATCTCTCTATTATTTGGGAAATAATAGTAATTTAAAGATGAGCTACTGAAAACATCTATTAATGGTTTTAACACCAGTGAGGTTGGGGTATAACGGTCAATGTAATAACCGTAAAAGTTTTATTTAAAACTTAATAAATGTAAAATTATTATTTATACTCATGTTTGATTATTTTACTACTTGAGTGAATAGCTATTATCTTGTTGTGTTGATTTTCTCGTTATTTTAGGTGCTCAAGTGTGCCAATGTAGTATTTCGACTTGAGCGCATTTGTCTTTCCTCACATTCACTTTCACGTCATCAATATTTGACCTTGAAACCCCTTTTAGATTTATTTCATTTACATTAAGTGATGCGAAGTATCTAGCAGTTGTATTCAATTTTGTAAATGAGAGATTTAGTATGTATTGAGTCTTGGAAAATAATTATAAATGTAATTGATTTACATATATCAAAGTTGGTGTTTTTCTCATATCGTTATTTATATCATTTTGTACATGATAATGATGACAACTAACTTTTCACACGACGTGTGTAATTTTTATAAATAAATTTTATTAACCAAATTATTTAAAATATATGGGTGTCACATTTGGTATCAGATCATGGTCCTAGGTCTCGGGGTTTATAGGTATATGATAGTTTTCTGGCGTACCCATTTTTTTTTATAAATTTTGTGTATTTTTACTAACTTTAGACTTTTATTATAATACACATCTTGTTTTTATCTTTGCATATGATGAACACTAGAATGAGAGAAGCTAAGAGAATTTTAGTGGCTAACGTGATGAGGTATTTGATAGAATAGACCAGACATGGTCAGTTTATGTTAAGAGTGGATGATTTGCAATGATCATTTGAGAGGCTACAATGACCGAAGTTAAGATACAAATCTCGAGAGATAGAATCATCTAATGAAACAATAATAAGTTCCCATATAAACTTTGGACAAGGCGAGGGAAAGTTTTCAAAAGTGTGGTCCACACACATTCTCAAGATATTTTTGCCCAATAATGACTCATCAATGGAGTTGAGACTAGGAAAGACACCATAAGATGGCAGAATGTAATAAGGTGCAGAATAAAAGGTGGGATACCTTTGCAATAGTCATAGGATGTTACCACAACCGAGGCAATGGATCGATTAACGTATGAAGAATTTATGTCGACATTTAGTAACAAATATTTGTCGTATTCTATTAGATTTGAGAAAATGGAGATACTCATTCTAGACCAAGGTTACCATATTGTGACGAAATATGAACAAGAGTCCACAATTTATATACACTTTTCCAATAAGAAGTGGAAAGTTAGTAAAATAATAAGGATTGTAGCATTCGAGGTTTTCAGTTGGTCGATTAAAAAGCCTATATTGGGAAACCCGACTTTCACCACTTATACTCAAGTAGTGAATGCCTCTTTAATGCTTTGATAGGATCGGGTAAATTTTAGCTAAGAAGAGAGAAACGAATGGTCTAGATATGACCAAGAGGTGGGCAATTAATGCTCAGATTAAATTAGAGGATTAGAATAATCTTCATTAGAGATAATATGGAAAGAGGAACTGAGTAGAGTATCGTGGGGGGCGGGGCAAAAGAGACCCATAGTCTCCTCAAGTTTGACTTTAGTGGCCCAAATAGGGAGAGAGAGTGTCAGTAAGATGATAAGGACATTTTAGATGTGTTTGTTATGAGCAGACATTTATAGTTAAGGAGATACTGGAGGATGTTCCACCACTTGAAGATTGAAAAGGCACCATTTCTCTTATATCCCAAATGAAAATGTATGCTTGTGAAGTCATCATATTATTTTTTTAGAGTGTGCTGTTAATCATGATTACACATATTATAACTGCTAGATATTTGTTTAAGTGTAAGGGCACTCAGTTTATGGCTTGTTATTATGGGTAAATATGAGTGATTTTGGAGGTATTCTATGCGTTAGTCGATATATAATCACTATGACCATGGTGGCTCAGTTATTAGAGTATGCATAAGAGAAAAATAGTAAAGTGAAGGAAGAAATAATAAGGTCAAAACTTAACATAAGTTTAAAAAAATTTAAGATTAATTCAAACCTACTTATGGACATATTAAGGATTCTAAAAGTTTTTGGCCTTTAGGCACTTTTGGGTTGACATTTTTTGAGAATCGAAATAGCAAAAGTTAGAAAAGTAAATTCACTTGAGAAGTAAATCTAATGTAAGAATGCCTTACTCTAGTATATAAATGATTGGGATATTGTTTAAATCTATATATGAGTTGATCTAGAAGAAATTAGAATTCTAAGTAGGTTATGATGAACCTAATCCCCATGCTAGTATTTTTCAAATTGAAACTTGAGATCCATGGAAAGTAATAATGTCTATGAAATGGGTATGCAAATTAAATATTTTAAAAGTGGTAATGACATGATGACTAGTATGTTAACAGGATGATAATTTAAAATATTTGTGTTATGATTAATTTAAGAATTTAAATGTGAATTATCATTGCGATTAGTCCCATGAAAATTTGATACAAATTAAATTGTAATAATGTTGAGACACGATTTGTCGTGGGCAATTCATATGATTCCCAATTTTTATATATATTTTCTCAAACCTTGTTTCGATACATGAATGAAATGACAACTCAATTGATTATACTATAATTGGATAGTTCTATTGAGACTTATTAACTAAATTAATTCATTATTATATGAAAAATGATATTTTTTTGGGTATGATCCTAGTCCTAAACAAATAATGAAATGAAAATCCTACTAGTAAATAAATAGGTGTGTTGAGCCCCAAATAGAAATTTTTGTTAAAATTTTTGAAACATGTTAATGTATTCATAAAATGCGGTTAATATTAAGAGATGTTAAGTGTTTCTCGATATATTTTGACTATTGAGAATTTCATTGGAATTCCACTTAAATACAAATTAGATGACGTATTATGAAATCAGAATCAGAATTTTGGAAAACTTGTCTTATATATGCATATTAGAAAGCATAAGTTTGATGAATGAATGAATACATTACTTGAGATAACAAACTATTACTTAGATGTTTGATTCTATACACATGACATTAAAATTTGAAGGTGGGTATTGAGTAATTATTATTATTTAGAAGATCTCATTAAGAAAATTTAAATTCTTAGCCTATGCTATTAGAGTAGAAATTGTACCTTCGTTTATGAGGATATTTTGTTGAAGGGTGTTGTTGGTGATCCTATATAGTGAAATAATTGGGTCTTTAATGTGGATGAATGTTTTGGAATTAGGTATTGTCATAAGTACAAAAAGTCTAATTGGATGAATAGTCACATACTCAATTAAGGGATTTGTTCTTAGTGTTTACCATAAATGGGTTTTAAATTGTTAAAAGACATTATCGAGATAATTTTGTTAATTTCACTCACTAGATAATGATGAGAAAAGAATATTGGAAAGATTTAATTTCACTCACTAGATAATGATGACAAGTAGTGTATCAGGGGTTCCTTATTTATATTTCGTTTATGAGGCATCCCAAACATAAGGTCTAAAGAGGGTAAGAGTTAGGAGTTTAGGAGATATAAGATGAGTCAACATATATTTATTGTAATGTCTCAATGATTGTATGACCCGAATAAAAGTGTATCGAGAGGATCCCTTATTTGGATTTCATTTTAGGAGATATCTCACACATGGATTCTAGGGAAGGTCAGGAGTTGAGAGTTTAAGATATTTAAATTCTTGTATTTAATTATGTTTGCAAATCTATTAGTACAGGATATTGTGTCAACTAGTTATGTCAAAAACCATATGTGTAGGACCTGTATTGGCTGACTACTTTAACGGTTATTGAATGTTTGGTGTTGAGCTTAGTGTCGACTAGTGATGTCAAAAATCGTATGTGCATGAACTAAATTATTCATTGGTAATGATGATTTATTTTCCCTTGGATTATATGGTGGTTTGGACCACGATATTAGCCTTGATTTATATGGTTATGAAGGATAAGGTGATTATGTTGACTTGTTTTATGAGGTGATATTTTTTACTCATTTTATACCAGGATATTGGTTTGACTCATTCTATATGACTTGGTATTTTTCAATCATTTTATATGAGGAGATTTTTTAGACTCATTATATATGTGATGTATTTTTTACTCATTTTATATGAGGCGATATGTTGACTTGCCTTTGATGTCCCGACATCATGGCTATATGTGGGTGATAATTAACCATCTAATGAAGGTGGATCACTTCTCTTAAGTTCAGATAGACTTTTCGATTAAGTGGTACTGCAGGTTACGTGTTATGGAAATAGTTTGTTTACATAGGGTGTCTCTATTATTTGTATTAAACTGGAATCTGACCTCTATGCCAAGATTTTAGGGTATTTTCTAAGTGTTGATAAGGATATAAATTTACCTTAGTACGTCATATCATCCTAAGACATATGGGAGAGGAATAAGGTGAGTCAGATATCGAAAGATATATTATGAGAATGCATTTTGGAGTTTAAAGTAGTTAGGAGTCACATCTACCTTTAGTGGAGTTTTCCTATAACAACATCCATCGGCAGGTGATAGGTATGTCACCTTACGAGGCATTATATGGGAGACCTTATAGATTACCTACATGTTAGTTGGAGTCGAGTGAGAGTGGATTACTAGGGCCAAACATTGTTCAGGATGCGAATGAGAAGATTAAAATGATCCAAAATTGAATCAAGACTACCTAAAGTCATCAAAAGTGTTATGAAACTTGGGACTAACGCCTTTATAGTTTATCAAGGAAGATTATATACTTAACAATGTTTCACTTGTGAAAGGGGTGATACTATTTAGGAAGAAGAGGAATTTGACCTAGAAATTTATTGAACTTTTATTAATACAGATAGAATGGTTACTCTTGCGTATACATTAGTGATTTCAAACCATCTAGAGGTGACACTCCGCCTAATAAAATACCGGGTGATCAGTCATATACCAAATTAAATAGGAATCTCATTCGGTTCATTCTTAGCATCACTGTCGAAACTTTTTAAAACTTACTAACCACCTAGTATTCAAAAGACATGGAGCCAAATTTTATCTTTTTATTTAACATCCCAACAACAACATGAGAAAGAATATACAACTAACCATTCACACAATCACTGAATCGAACAATGCAAAAAAATGTAATAAATGTAATCTTTACTGAGACAACCACAGGTTACAAATAAAATACCAAGTATAAAGCACAAGAGGAATAATTGAATTAAAATAAAATAAGTAGAGCGACATGCCCAAATGGAATACTGATTGCATCCAACTCTAGGCGTGAAATGACTGAAACGGCTAAGGCAAAGTCCTGTAACATCCACATGTGTCGCAGCTGCGAAAACCTGGAATACAAAAATTTTGGTGTCCCTGTGGCTGGACATCTAAAAGGTTTTGAAAATATTTTATAGCAAGGGTTAGAACCCAAAACATTTTGAAAATATTTAGCAAGTGAATATAAATCCAGAAAATTAAAATGCAAGTATGCTCTTCATATATAAGTTAGTGTCGTACACTCTCTTGAGGACACCTCACCCCTCCACTAATGTGAAAGTGTAACATTCTATACAAGACCCACCTGGCTAACCACACCGTAACTAGTATTGTCACATATATCCCATGATTTTCCACTACTCTAACCCTAGTGGGTTTAGTATACTTTATAAGTTATTAATCTCATTAACTTAGTTAAGTCATTTCTCATTTAATGCCATATAACATTCTCACGAGTTATACCACTTATACATTTGACATCACGTATATGAGTTTATAAGTTATTATTCACACTAACTTACTTAAATCAATTCCCATTTGATACCAAATAACCGTTTCACAAGTTATATTAATTTTACATTTTCACCAGGTATATATATCCGTATATAATTCTGCACTACATATACGTATAACTAGATCTCAACATTCACACGCATGTCAGATATAAATTCTATTACCCAACGTGTAGGAGGTCGTCATAGTTTCCCCCGTAAGTCCCCGTTCCATACTATAACGACCCACCCCAATAAACAGACGCTATGACCTGGGGATTGTACTCACCCTGCATTCGCTAGCCAGGGGGCTCACCCACATCGCACAACCTCCTAAGCTAGCATTAATATTAGTATTATTTACTATATATATTATTCACACAAATATTTATAAATCATATATATACGAAACATCACCATATATATAGATAAAAATCTAGGCTAGCGGTGTACTACGTCCATACACAAGCCTAAAATATGCAACTCTAATATCCGACATCATTTCAATTAATTACACACTAATTAATTTTTATTATTTTGGTGTCACCCTACCAATTATACCCAGACTCGCTCTCTCGGACCAAAATTTAATATTGCCAATTCAATGTTCAATTTCATCAAATTAAGTTTTCCCCATTTAATTAACAAGGTTTCAATCACTCAATCATAAACCATAATCTCTCCAATTTAATTAATCCTCTAATTAATTCAAGGGTAATTAGTAACACCTATCAATCTAGGAAATCTCCAATGGAATATTGACTAAAAATATTTCTTAAAATTTGCTCCATGAATCTGCCTAGATTTTTAAAATGCCGTTTTGGGGCATTTTGGAGTCGTTTTTGGAGAAAACATATGAGAGAACAACAGTTAGAAAACATGATTTTCTATACAGTAGCGGGGATATAATCGCCATTAGAACAGTAAATACCTCAATAGTCCAAAATATTTAATCCCCAATTAGCCAAATTAATAAATTCCTCAAATTTACAAATTCTATATTCATGGATTTAACTCCTCCAAATAAAATAAATTCCATTTCTCCAAATATTTTATTTAATTAAAGGTCCTTGAATTTACGGGTCGTTATATACTTCCCCCTTAAAACGGAATTTCATCCTCAAAATTCGGATAAGCCTAGTACTTCTACTATCGACTAGCTCCCAAGTCGCCTAGCCTTAAGTTCATACACCCATCTCTCCTACTTCTAATCGCGAATTATTTGTAACAATCAGATTAATTAACTACGGGGCTCCCATACACCCTTTACCCGTGCTTAACCACACGAAATGAAACCTGGATTTTACCAACACTTAAACTGTAATATAACTTCAATCCCCCAGTTATTACATTCCAAATACCCGTCTCTCGGCATAAAATTAAACATATCCACTCTTTTGTAAAAAGACAACACATACTACTGTGTCCTTCCTATCACCAGTTTCCTTATGAGAAAGTAAAACCCGAGCTATATCCCTCCGCTCGACAATAATTCCAACCACTATGAATCACATCATAAATGTCCCTACTCCCCAAGATTTCAACACTACACCAAATCCTGTGAATGGTCACGCCCAGTTGGTCACGGCCCAAGTCCGCGAGCGACCATCTGGACGCGGACTTGGGCCATGACCAACTCAATTTTCGCATGAGAATATTCATTACCACACTAAATAATGGATGCTCTGAAAGTGGTCACGGCCCAAGTCCGTGACCCACAGTGGTCAAGGACTTGGTCCGTGAGGAGGTCATGACCATCTTGGCACAAATTCGCATCAAAATTCCCTCCAAAATTGGTCGCGGATGGGTCATGGATTTGGACCGTGACCATAGGCATGACTGTAATACCCCGCATTTTTATCGATATTTATTTATGGGATTAATTAAATTAAATGTGAATTAATTGAGAATTAATCCGGATAAAATACTAACGAGATGTGAGTTGGTATTTGATTATAATGTGTATATATGGCAATATATGAATATTGAAAATATTGAATTTGTCGTGAGATATAAATACGATAATTTGGGAAATTTTGTTGGGACGCGCGTGACAGTCGCGTTAGGAATGTAATTATTTAAATTAAAAAGTGAATTTTATTTTTATCAACCGTATGGTCATTTTGAGTGCGCCAACGAGTCCGAAAGGGTCGAAATAGTCAGAAAACACTAGCCGGGGGTTTAGTTTGGGTCCCGGGGCATTTTTGGGCCATACCGGCAACTTAAAAGGGTATTTTAGTAATTTTGAAATTTCAGGATAATTAACCAACGAATTTTGGGAGTTAAATATTAGGAAATTAATGATCCACTAACCCATTACCAGCACTTAGGTGATTAGAGGGCAACGGGAGTTAGAGGAAAAAGTTAGAAAAGTTTCCAAAGAGAGAACCTTAACCTCCATCTTCAACCTTCAACCTTGGGAGAGAAAGAGAAAGACCAACCTTCATCAATTCAACAGCAAATTCAAAGAACAATCCGAGGCAAGTGGTTTAATTACGTTAATTTCAAACGAATGTTTCTTCCATGCTTAGAAAATTGATAAATTTGCATTGTATTGGGAGATTTATAAAAACTCATGAAATCGGAGTTATAAATTCAGATTTTGATGTAGGTTTGCATGTAGAGTTGTTATTGGGTGATTTGACTAAAAGAATTACTACTTTTTATGTTACAAAAATGGATTTATATATGGAAATTGATGACTTTAAATTCTAGGGTTCATACTCATAAGGTTTGGGGAAAGCTTTGGGAGATTTAAATAATTAGGTGTTGTATAGGAGGATTTGATCCCATGAATGTGCTAGATTACGACCTACGAATGTTTAGGAATGTTGAGGAACCTTATAATATTGTTGGAATAATTTTTGGAGGAGTTTTGAGGTGAGAAAATTGGTGAAAAACGTAATAGAAAATTTCTGGGCTTGAAACTGTCTCCTCGTTAGAAGACCTGCCTAGGTCATTCGAACGAGCTCGTTCGAACGAGCTTCTAACGAGTTGACAGTTTGACTTCTAACGAGTGGGACGTTCATTCGATGCCTTTCGTTCGAACGAGATCTCATTAGATGGCCATTTCGTTCGAACGAACTCTCGTTCGAACGACCTCGTTCAAACGAGACTTCTAACGAGCTGACAGATTGGCCTTTTTTGCCTGGTTTGATTTCTAGTGTCCCGTAACCTTGTTTAATTGTAGAGATAACATTACCTTGATGACTAATTGAGATAGTTGGGATATTTGGGATATATTGGGGAGTAAAATATAGAATAATGATTTGAACCAAATGGTAATTGTGGGTAAGGACGCGAATAACTAATTACGACGTGAGGATAATGGATGATGTGTATATATAAACCGGGGACATGTGTATTGGTATAAGAATGAGAAGTATACCACTAATAAAATATGATAAGTGCTAAGATGTGCGCATGCTTAGTATATGTATATGATTTTATGTGTATGACATACCTACCATACTTGCTATCACGGGAGGTTTACGTTCGCTTAGGGCCATCTACTCCTTGTGTGCCCGGATTTAGATTGGTGCCTAGAGAACATAATGCTAGAATGACTTATTTGTGAGTTAATAAGTCAGCTAACTATGGAGCGTAGGTATGTACGTGACCCATGGATATGTTGAATTATGTTCGCCTCCATTTTCGTGTGTTGTGCTTATTCTAACAATTCCTGAGAGATTCAAAATTTGTGATCCTTATGTACGTGATGTACCGGGATGGATAGCAGAGTATGAGTGCACCACAGCTTAGCCTCGGGGTGCTTATATTGTATATTTATGATGTGAATAATATACGGTTAA
This sequence comes from Sambucus nigra, assembly GCA_949130495.1. Taxonomy (NCBI): domain Eukaryota; kingdom Viridiplantae; phylum Streptophyta; class Magnoliopsida; order Dipsacales; family Adoxaceae; genus Sambucus; species Sambucus nigra. The sequence continues at coordinate 541,565,718 of OX422208.1, read as the reverse complement.
ATGAAACGAATTGTTATATTTGAATGTGAGGATCATTATAGTAACGCATTGAGAATATAAAATGGGAGATAAACTTTGGTAAATTGTATTACTAATACTTTGAAATTTGAGAATTTAAGTAAAGCTCTCTATTAATTTGATAACGTTGGGACTTATAGTACGAATCGAGTAGAAAGGAAAGTATTTGTTTTGGTCTAGTTAGATATGAGAAACACTGGTATGGGTGCGGTACGTTAGGAGTGCACAAATAGCCGAGAGGTGAGTATTTTATGTGAGAGCACGTCCTAACATGTACTTTGCATTCATTGTTTTAATGTTATTAAAACACTTGCTGTTTTTTTAAAATACTCTCCACTATCGGGCTCTGACCCGTTTGCTTTCAAATCTATCTTTTTGTAAAAACCTTTTAGGTGCCCAGCCACAAGGACACCATGCATAGGATTCCAATTCAGGTGATGAGCTGTAGCTGTTGTGGAAGTTACAGGGCCTTGCTAGTAGACGCTTCTTTTGTCTTGACTCCACATTCAGTTTTAATATTTGTAGGGCATGTCGCCCATTTCCTTTAGAGACATTTTATATTTCAGTTATTCAGACTTTGGTTTGTATTTTATTCAGGATGCAGACTTGTTTTATTTATTTCCATATTGGGATTGTGGTGAGGAGTATTTCCTCCAGACTTATTATTATTCATTGGTTATTCTATTGCTTCTTTATGGTGAATGGTTATGTTATTCTTTCATAATTCTTTTATTGCATGTTAATCAGATTTAATTTAAAATTTGACAACTTACTTTTTAAATACTAGGTGGTTAGAAATCATTAAAATGTTTTCGACAGTGATGCTATTAACTGAACCAACTTGGCATTTTGTATTAATTTAATAAAGGATTAGCTACCCGGTATTTAATTAGTCGGGGTGTCACAATGACGAAGCATAAAACACACCCACTAAAGGTCACGACTGGGGTCCATGACCATTTATTGGCGTGGGTCACGTCTATGGGCCATGACCATTCCCAAATTGGTGGGCTCGTTGATTTCATTAAATGGTTTCATTGGTGGGTCACGGATCTGACCGTGACCATGCTCAATATGATGAAAAAATCCCGCTACCTTATTTCTCCCATATGCTTCATTTCATTCATTTCCCTCCCCTCCCTCTCTCTTTCATTCAATATCGACCAAGTGATGTTCGATCATAGCTATTGGCGCTTTCTATTAGGGTTTCAGCCACACCAAATGGTGTTCGGGTTGTTGTGATGGTGGTGGACGGTTTTATGGTGTTAGTTCTTTTTGGATTAGTTCAGGTCGAAGTTTGGCGGAATAAGAGTGGTTTTATGGTGGTCGGGTCAGGTGGTTTCAGGGGATATAAGGTTGGATTGGCCTTCGAATCTAGGTGTGGAGGTGGTCAATGATGTTTTAGAGGGATTTTTTGTTTGTCGACGGGTAGAGGTCTGCCAAGGTTGGATTCAGGTGATAGTTCACAGTTGCAGTCAGGTGGTGGCCGGAGTTTGGATAGGTATGGTGGGTCAAGGTCGGGTAGGAGTAGGTCATGGTTATGGAAGTTTAAGGTTGGGTCTTGAAATGGAGGAAGATGATCCTATGATGGAGATGGGTACGGTATCTCCATCTTATCTAACACTAATTGTTTTTTATTCTATGGCTATGTTAATTTAGATCTAATTTTTCATTTCTAATTGTTTGATGATACATATGTAGATGGATCGGTATCAGAGGATAAAGAAGCCAAGGGAAGATACGTCAATTAACAAGAATGAGATTCGTATAACCACTTAGGGCAGGATGAGGAACTACATTACTTATGCCACCACTCTTCTCCAGGTTTTTTTTATTAATCTTATTGCTTATACATCCACATAATTTAAAAAATACACATTTTCATTGTAGACTCTTTAACTAGTTATGCTATGTATTATGTCCCTGTTATGTTTCAGTAAATTCAATAACAAACCAATGTGGGAAAAAAAAACATGTTTTTTACGGTTAATGTTGTTATGCTACGAGTGTCACTTTGCCACATGAGATTCGAATTGTCTTATTAAAATAAACACGTGTTATGATGTGTATACTCTCATATGTCAAATCTGTTATGAATCCTTTTGGTTAATTGACTGTAATTGTTATTTCATTCTTGTTCAAGAGCCTAGAAAATGTATTTTGAATCAAACATGTTTTCATGCTACAAATGTCATTTTTTTTATGATTTAAATGACTATTTTGTACTCCTTTACGTTTCTCTATTTTGAAGCTTATGCTGTTGGATAATGTTATTTTTTGTTGGAGAAATTATTTGATGACATTGCTCTTAAGGAAATGGGCAGAGCTATTAACGAAAATGTGATGATTGTTGAACTCTTTAAGGTGATGTTACTGATCATTGTGGCTTTCCCTACCTTATTAAATGTTTCTCCCTATTTTTTTCTTGTTTCAATTAGCAATGGAGATAAATTTGGGGAAACTTCCATTTGATTTCAATTTTCATCCTTCAAATAAACTCATAGCTACTCTTGTTGTTGGGGACGGTCGGGAAAATTGAAAGAACAAGGTGAACATTAATGTGAAGGTCATTTTCTGAACTCAACATTTTGCGATGTTACCATTTTTCGGGTAATTGTCTGAACTCAACATTTTTTTATTATTATTGAAATTTCGTGGGCTGAATGTTTATGTTTAGTGGACATTGTAGCAATTCTTACCGAGTCTTCGAATTCTGGGATTTTGGTGACGGATGTTGAGACGGGATTTTGGGGTTATTACTTATTTTATCTATGCCCTGTTATATTGAATATGTTTTTCACTGTTTTCACTTTCGAATTTGTTGTATCTTGAATATGTTGTTCATTGATTTTAGGAGTAAAATGAAGTTAAAGGGTATTAACAAATATGGCTATTAGTAAGTCTTTCATAATAATTATTATTCTTTTATAAATATAGAAAATTTTACTATTAGTAAATTTTTCTAATGATCTTAATTTTTTACATGAGCTTTTTCTGCTATTTGGTACGATTTTTTGTTTTTGTAGATTCTTTTTCGACAAAACAGAATAATTGACCTCACTACCAGAGCAACTTTGGTAAAATTTTGTTGGTAGTAGGTAAGCAGTAATGCAATATCTGAAATAATTTTGTCACTCTTATTTCCATTTTTTATTTATTGAAACTAAAGTAGATTATGTGCGAAAGTTGAATGATTTTAAAGGCTACTAATAACTCGTCTTTCATTTGTATACAAATGAGTAAAAAGTTTAAACCATGCCCACTTGTCTTTGCATCTTTTTCTGGTGGACCAAAAATGTGTTTCTACAAGGTTCTTCAGGTAATTGTCTTGGATAACTTGTATGAGAATGTGTTTAATGGTAAATTTAACTTTCCTTTCGCTTCTATTACGAGTTCAAATATGCTTTAGTCATTTTATATGTATGTGTTTTTTGGTAACATTTTAAGTTTTCACCATACCTACCACATAGACACAGTCTCCCAAAGGTTGTGTAGAAATTAATGACCGTGTTCCTAATTAACATACCAAACATCTGGGTGGGGGAAGGGGGTGAATAACATACTAACGGTAAAAAAAATTGTGTTGTCATTTAATGTGAAATATATGGGACGATTGTTCATGGTGATTAAGTAAATAGATGGTAAAAGAACTATAATACTGTTGTCGCCTTTTGTTTGCAGGGAAATTATGACTCGCCCCAATCGTCTTATCGTGTATTATCATCGTGTTATTCATGTTTTACTTGTATTTTTGTGTTATTCATGTCTCCACTTCTCTACTTCAAATATAGACCCCAAACGGCCACTAAGAGGCACCGACACCTCGCACGGGACGAGTGCAACTCGTAGGAACTGATCGCATAGTCACGGGAATCCCGATTTGAGAATACGATAATAATTTGAAAATATCTAGACTTAGAATTAAAAACATTATGTTAGAGAGGGAAACCCCGAAATAGCCCCCAAACGATCCCGTGAGAGGCACCAACACTTTGCACGGGATCAATGTAACTCATAGGAACTGACCGCGTGGTCACGGGACTCCCGATTTGATAATGCAATTATAATTTGAAAATATCTAGACTCCAGGCTTAAAAATATGGTGTTAGAGGGCAAATTCCCTAAACGTCCCAATGAAAAGCACCAACACCTCGCACAGGACCAATGCAACTTGTAGGTACTGGTCGCGGTATGGGTACGAGGTGTATAAATTAAAATTGGTATCATAAATTAAAATTGGTATTCTGAAATTGATATTTGTATATTGAAATTGGTATAAATTGAAATTGGTATTTATATATTGAAATTGGTAATTGGTATAAATTAGTAATTGGTTTCTCTTTCTAATTACAGCAGCGAAGATCCCTTTTTCCTATTTCCTACATATTCTGGCGACCATATGCCTTTCTCTCTACACACATTTCGATACATCTCCCTCACTCTCTCTTTATCTCTCTCTCTCTCTCTCTCTATCTATCTATCTATCTATCTATCTATCTATCTATCTATCTATCTATCTATCTATCTATCTATCTATCTATCTATCTATCTATCTATCTATCTATTTATCTCTCTATCTCTCTCTCTCTCTCTTTATATATATATATATAGGAGAATTCTCACATACATCATCATTCATATATCACACCTAGTTGTACGCCTTAAAAAACTTTTTTTTTCAAATTTTGTATTTTTCCCTTAAAACTAACCTTTCAATAAACTCATGTTCAAAAAATCAGGTCAAAATACATTTTGTATCTATTTTTAAAAAAATCCACAAAAAACAACTCAAAATTCCTCATTTATGCGCCAATAGTTTATTGTGGATTTTTTAAAAATAGCTACAAAATATATTTTGATCTAATTTTTTGAATATGAGTTGATTGAGAGGTTAATTTCAAGTGAAAAATAAAAAATTTGGAAAAACAAATTCTTAGGGCCTAAAACTAGGTGTGATGTATACATCATGATGTAGGTGAGCCTTCCTCCCTCTATCTCTCTCTCTCTCTCTCTATATATATATATATATATATATATATATATATATATATATATATATATACATATATAACAAGTAACGAGGGTGAAAAGGTAATAAGCAATAAGTAATTGTATACAAGTTGATTTAGACGGTTCTCGTTATTATAATCTGTGCAGGTGTAAATTTACACTAAATCAACTTGTATACAGTTACTTATTACTTATTACCTTTCCACCCTCATTACGTGTTATATAACAGTTGCTTTGGGGTTCTTGAATTACTGTTAACTAGTGGATTTGAACATTTAGATGGCCATTGAATTGGTTGGCCCTAGGAATTTCTAATTTATCGCATTATTATTTGAATTGTTGCTTGAGATTCTTGAATTGTTATTGACTGGTTGATTTGAAAATTTAGATGGCCATTGAGTTGGTTGGCCCTAGATATTTCTAATATATCGCATTATTATTTGAATTATTGTTTGGGATTCTTGAATTGTTGTTGACTGCTGGATTTGAACATTTAGATGGCCATCGAGTTGGTGGCCCCTATGCATTTCTAACATTTACATTTAGGTAACATACGAATTCGCAGAAACAAAAAATAGGTACACTTAGAAATAAAACCATAAATTTACTTCTAGTGAAAACAACAAATCCAGGTTATCTAAACTTAAGCTTAAAAATATGGCGTTAGAAGTGAAACCCCAAAACAGCCCCTGAACGGTCTTATGAGAGGCACAAACACCTCACACATGACCAATGTAACTCGTAAGAACTGATCACGCAGTCACGGGACTCCCGGTTTGAGAATACGACGATAATTTGAAAATATATAGACTTAGGCTTAAAAAAATGGCACTAGAGGGCTTAAGCTTAAAAATAAGGCGTTAGAGGGTGAAAACATGAAGCATCCTCCGTACGATCCTGTGAGAGGCACAAACACCTCTCACGGGACCAATGTAACATGTAGGAACTGACCGCGCGATCACGGGACTCCCGATTTGAGAATACGATGATAATTTGAAAATATGATGACTTAAGCTTGAAAATAAAGCGTTAGAGGGTGAAAATACGAAACAACCCCCGTATGGTCCCGTGAGAGGTACCAACACCTCTCAGGGACAAATGTAACACATAGGAACCTACCATGAGATCACCGAACTCCCGGTTTGATAATACGATGATAATTTGAAAATATGAGGACTTAAGCTTAAAAATAAGGCGTTAGAGGGCAAAAACACGAAGCAACCCCCGTACAGTCCCGTGAGAGGTACCAACACCTCTCACGGGACTAATGTAACACGTAGGAACTCACCACACGATCACGGGACTCTCGGTTTGAGAATACAATGATAATTTGAAAACATGAGGAGTTAAGCTTGAAAATAAGGCGTTTGAGGGTGAAAACTCGAAATAGCCCCCGTACTGTCCCGTGAGAGGCACCAACACCTCTCACGGGACCAATGTAACTCATAGGAACTGACCGTGCCATCACAGTTATCCCTCTTTGAGAATACGATGATAATTTAAAAATATGATGATAAGCTTAAAAATAAGGCGTTAGAGGGTGAAAACACAAAACAACCCCCGTACAGTCCCGTAAGAGGCACCAACACCTCTCACAGGACCAATGTAACTCGTAGGAACCGACAGCACGATCACGGGACTCTCAATTTGAGAATACGAAGATAATTTGAATATTTTTAGACTTGGGCTTAAAAACATGGCGTTAGAAAGGCAAAACTCTGAAACAGCCTTGAACGTACCTGTTGGAGGCACCAATACCTCTCACGGGATCAATGTAACTCGTAGGAACTGACCACGCACTCACATGACTCCTGATTTGAGAATATGATGATAATTTAAATATTTATAGACTCGGGCTGAAAAACATAGTGTTAGAAGGCAAAAACACGAAACAGCCCCGAATGGCTCTGTGGGCGGCACCAACACCTCACACGGGACCAATGTAACTCGTAGGAGCTGACGACGTATTCACGGGACTCCCGATTTGAGAATATGATGATAATTTGAATATTTCTAGACTTAGGCTTAAAACATGACGTTAGAAGGTAAAAACCAGAAATAATCCCCGAACGGCCTCGTAAGAGGCACCAACACCTCGTACTGGACCAATGTAACTTAAAGGAACTGACCGCGCACTCATGGGACTCTCGGTTTGAGAATACGATGATAATTTGAATATTTTTAGACTTAGGCTCAAAAGCATGGCGTTAGAAGGCAAAAACTTGAAACAACCACCGAACGGCCCCGTATGAGGCACCAACACCTCACATGGGACCAATGTAACTCGTAGAAATTGATCGTGTCGTCACTAGACACCCGATTTGAGAATACGATGATAATTTTAACACGTATATGCAATTTTTTACAACTTGAATATGATTTTTTTTAAACTACATGGTTACTGATATCATTTATTTTTTGTATCCTATTTTTTGGCAGGATGACATTGTATCGTTTGATTTTATGCACGTGGAACACATGAAGAAGACAATGGTTTACAAAAGGAAGATTGTTTATATAATGTTTTTTAAATTCAAGATGTTGTTTTATGTGTTACATCCGTTATGGCTTTAATAGTTTTATTAATTAGTTTTATGGCCGTGTGGGCTTTTATAATTTGATTGTTAAATTTTATGACCGTGCGGGCTTTATAACAAGCATGTTTTATATTAATAGCATTTCGAAGGTCCAAAAAATAGAAGAAATGCTGCCTAATTTTTTTGGGTCTGTGAACTATTAAGCCTTATAATTTTTTAAAGTTTGTATGTTTATTAGTTTAATAATAATGTTCCCGATTTGCAATTTGTGATTTTTTCAATTGTTTTGCCAATAATAAATATTTGTAACACCTCGTGCGTGTCCAACATAACACAAAGCAACCGTCCACACGCAATCACGGGACACGCAATTTTAGGATTGGAAAAAAAACTTTTTTTATTATAGTTAAATATGGTCATGGACAAACTCCATGACCATTTTTATTTTTTTCGTCGCGCATAAAAATGGTAGTCGCCAAAGTCCAAGACCCCTAACCGTGATGAAAAATGGTCGCAGTCAAAGTCCATGACCCACACCTGGAAGAAAAAAATATTTGCGGTGTGGGTCACGGACTTTGGTCGCGACCATTTTTAGTCATGGATAGGGGTCACGGATTTTGGCCGCGGCCATTTTTTTTCCTTTTTTTTGTTCGTCGCAGTGCGGGTTACGACCTTTGGCCACAACCATTTTGTTCGTCGCTGTGTGGGTCACGAACTTTGTCCGCGACCATTTTTAGTCACGGTTAGGGGTCACGGACTTCGGTCGCGATCATTTTTTTCCTCATTGCGGTATGGGTCACGACCCAAGTCCCCGAACATTTATCGTGACCGTTCAGGGCCGTGACCCCAGATTAGTCACGGACTTGGGTTACGACCCACGAAATTAATCATGCCCTAAATGGTCACGGCCCAAGTCCGCAACCCATAGTGTTGATCAGGTATTTTGGCCGTAACCATTCGCCAGTTTTGGTGTAGTTCAATTTAACAATATTAGTACATTAACAAGCAACACATTTTAACATACATTACCTTATATATACTATATAGGCCTTATCTCAGGTGAAACCTATTAACGATAATTCATACCTTGGTACCGCTAACACCCGGTCTTACTATATCTATTCACTATAGCCCCAACTATAGCTATGTTGAAAATTGGAAAAACATCCACACTACTCCCATAATCCTCGAAAGTATAAATCTCTCGTATAATGAAACCATCCTCTTAGTGTAACCCCCCCCCCCCAACTCTCACATGGTTAACACCAAAGAACCGGGTTATTCCACGGTACTTATATATATATATATATATATATATATATATATATATATATATATATATATATATATATATATATATATATAATGGCCATTATGACCAACGCGTCCACTAATATCCGTCACACTCACGAATCCTAGTGATAACAAATCGTAGGTTCTGGCGCCCTTACTGTCACTACCAAACACACCCATGCTTAATCATTTCATAATTAGGGGGACAACTTATTCCCATTCCTCTGGAATATACCCAAAATCGTTGCCTTTGCGTCTTCTCCCCGAATCTGCTAAGTATATTCACAGTAAGGGCTCTGGCTTCTCCCAGGGTGCCCATACACCCTCTAACTCGAGGCTAATTGCACAAACCTCTAATCATTAATTATGTAACCATATTTATCTCAATTTTGGCCCCCGGATTATCGGCGTGACTATATCCTCTAAATATTTCCGATGACTTACTCATTACCATTTTATTCTCCCCTGATATTACCCCACTTTTATTATCGATGTGAGATCCTCAAAATACTCCCTTAGGCACATACCTAAGGATACATGCGATGGAAAAAGTGGCTAAAATAAATCACACAAAACACATAACAATAAGCACAACCTAGAAACTTGTGGCAATGCTTCACAGTGTTTCTTTCGCAACACTTTTCGGCTCCACTAGCCCTATATCTTAGTGGCTTTCTGCTCAACGTATTTTCTCCACATGTTCACTAATTATCTTTAAATCCAGTGACCTAGAATGCAATGTCGTCTTCATACTTTCAACGATTTATTAAGGCTTATGCGTATAACACTTCCCAGCAAAGCCCAAAAGAACTTTCCCTAGTGCAATATTCCTTGGCATCATTGGTCCTTGCTTTCCACAAAACCCAAAGCATACCCTCGGGACTCTCAAACCTTGACCTATACTTACAAGTCTATCATTGACTCCCGCGTCTCTAAAGGAGTCATATACTACTTCTCTCATACTATCACTAAGCCCTCAATGCTAAATATTAATGACGACCTAAATCTCTCCGCTCCACAGTAACCCAACATACCTTGAATCTCATCAGTAAGAGTCCTTACGCACTGGGATCCAGTATAACTAGACAACTTTACCCTTTAAAGTCTACTTCACAAGATATTTCCGCAGCTCATCCCTCTTCCAGGTGCGACGTATTAAGAAAATATACATCCGGTACTGAAACAATGAACATGATAGCCTTGTTATGATCTCTCGCTATTACGAACCCGTCCGTACCCAAGATAAAACCATACCTCAAGTATCACCTCTCACAGGATCTAGTCCGCAAGATATACAATGTCTCAATGTGTCCACCCGTTCCTTTCAGGTGGAACTGAAGAGTGCCCTGCTACTCCATGCTAAAAATACACATACTAGTGATATTAACGATACTTACACTAAATCCATTTCTCTGGTGAATCTAATACTAATACATTATTGCGACCCACTTGCATCACACAAATCATACCCCAAGCATCTCAGAATAAAACTTGTAGTTTCAGTTGCCTACAACACTACCGGCTCAATGGTCATTAGATACAATACCATCGTCATAACCAAACAAAAAACTTCTCCAACAGATGCCCCTACTGGGCATCTATCTCCTATCTCCTAACTCGTCGTGGATAAAATCCACCCATGTGTTTCCACTCTTTTATACATAAGACACCTCTATGTGTCCTTCCCCTATCTCTGGCCCCAACGGTCCCGTCGGTGTTGTTTTTTTCATGGACCGGGTAGCCTTGACCTTGATTGCTACTCCAAATGTCCCTTTGGATCCGCTGATCCAATAGACTTATTGATTGACTTGATGGCCTCAAGTAAACCCACCATCACTCGATAGAGGTTTCATTGACCTCGATCATTAGTTTGGGTCCCCTAGTGGGTATTCCTTCCCTTGGAACCTTACTAGCACTAAAAATACAAAATTACTCTTCGATAGATTCAACAACTCTCTTAGCTCCCCTCTCTCGAGAGCATTGATAACAATTGTAATTGTACAACTTTGACAATAACGACATTAATCATCCTAGCCAGATCTCCTATCCATTCTTGTACATTCTACCCAATGGGTCTAATATCAACTTACAAACCATATTTGATTCTTCATATCCCTCTCATCAGTTATGAAGTTTGAGAATTCCATCAACTTTACTTCCCATCTGTCCACTGTCCGACCCTTTTTGGAAAATTTCTAAAATTTTCCTTGCCTCTCTATTTAACCACTAGTGATAGATTTCGTAATAATCTGCACCCCTAATTCCTTGTTATTCATAATATTTCCCCATGAATGTGGTAACTGGATCCCATCACCCCATACTGCTTCTAAGAGAAAACTTCCTTGCCCAAAATTTTGACTTGAGTGACACTACACCCCCCCCCCCCCCCACATGTGATCTCAATTGGATGTTCTCTACCCACTGGTAAATCACTCTTCCGCACCTCCCTCAAACCATAGCGGATTGTTCTTCTGAAATAAAATTTTCTTCGACCCTCTCCCCTTGTCTTCTACACTTGGGGTTTTAACTTTGCACCATCATTCTTCCTGACGGTTCTTGGGGCAACTACTGCACCCCAGTGGTTTCTCCAACTTTAATTATTCGAATAATTATCATGGTGACTCCTATCACATCACTATTTCCAGAATACCCCATGGCTCCTGTTGAGTCCTCCTTCCTGCAATCCTTCTAACTTCCCACGTTTGTTATTCTAAAAAAAATTTGTCTTCTACTCTCAACCAAAACCGTATATGAATCACATGAACTATACCCTATAACAAGAGATTGTAAATCGCATACGTGAAGGAATACAACAATCATACAATTAGGCTCTATATCAAAGAATGCTAAGCTAAAACATGAAAAGCCACACAGATCCTAAGGACACTGGAACCTAATGCTCTGATACCATCTGTGACACCCCGCCTAATAAAATACAGGGTGATCAGTCCTATACAAAATTAAATAAGAATCTCATCTGGTTCATTCTTAGCATCACTGTTGAAACTTTTTTAAACTTACTAACCACCTAGTATTCAAAAGACATGGTGCCAAATTTTTTCTTTTTATTTAACATCCCAATAACGACATGAGAAAGAATATACAACTAACCATTCACACAATCACTGAATGGAACAATGCTAAAAAATGGAATAAATGTAATCCTTGTCGAGACAACCACTAGCTAAAAATAAAATACCAAGTATAAAGCACAAGGGGAAAACTGAAATAAAAGGAAACAACTAGGGAGACATGACCAAATGGAATACTGAATGCATCTTACTCTAGGAATGAAATGACTAAAACGACTAAGTCAAAGTCCTGCAACTTCGACATGTGCCAAAGCTGTGAAAACCTGAAATAGAACAATTCTGGCGTCCCTGTGGCTGGACACCTAAAAGGTTTTGAAAATGTTTTATAGCAAGGGTTAGAACCCAAAACATTTTGAAAATATTTAGCAAGTGAATTTAAATGCAAAAAATTAAAATGCAAGTATGCTCTTCATATATAAGTTAGTGTCGTACACTCTCTTGAAGACACCTCACCCCTCCATTAATGTGCATGTCTAATGTTCTATACATGACCCACCTCGCTAACCACCCCGTAACTAGTCTTGTCATATATATTCCATGATGTTCCACTACTCTAACCCTAGTGGGTTTAGTATACTTTATAAGTTATTAATCTCGTTAACTTATATAATTCATTCTTGATTTAATTCCATATAACATTCTCACGAGTTATACCACTTATACATTTCACATCACGTATATGAGTTTATAAGTTATTATTCACACTAACTTACTTAAATCAATTCCCATTTGATACCATATAACCGTTTCACAAGTTATATTAATTGTACATTTTCACCATGTATATATATCCATATATAATCTGCACTATATATACATATAACTATATCTCAACATTCACACGCGTGTCGGATATAAATGTTATTACCCAATGCATAGGAGGTCGTCATAGTTCCCCCCGTAAGTGCCCGTTCTATACCATAATGGCCCACCCCTATAAACAGACGTTACGACCTGGGGATTATACTCATCGTGCATTCGCTAGTCAGGGGGCTCACCGACATCACGCAACCTCCTTAGATTGCGTTAATATTGGTATGCTTTACTATAAATATTATTTGCACAAATATTTATAAATCATATATGTACGAAACATCCCCATATATATACATAGATATCTAGGATACCACTGTTTTAGGTCCATACACAATCCTAAAATATGCAACTCTAATATCCTACATCATTTCAATTAATTATACACTAATTAATTTTTACTATTTTGGTGTCACCCTACCAATTATACTCGGGCTCTCTCTCTCGGCCCGAAATTTAATATTCCCAATTCAATGTTCAATTTCATCAAATTAAGTTTCTCCCACTTAATTAACAAGGTTTCAATCACTCAATCATAAACCTTAATCTCTCCAATTTAATTAATCATCTAATTAATCCAAGGGTAATTAGTCACACCTATAAATCTAGACAATCTCCAATGGAATAACAACTAAAAATATTTCTTAAAATTTGTCCTATGAATCTATCCAGATTTTTAAAATGCCATTTTGGGGCATTTTGGAGTCATTTTTGGAGAAAACGTATGAGAGAACAAAAGTTAGAAAACGCAATTTTCTACTGGGTAACGCAAACATAATCGCCATTAGAATAGCAAATACCTCAATTCTGTACAGATTTCTTCATCCAATATTTCTAAGATTCATCCCAAATCCATCATTTTATCATATTCGATCTAAACCTATCAATTACATCAATTAGAGCATCAAATCTTGTCATCTGTTACAGATTTATAACTCCTAACAATGAAAATCCCTAATTTCTAATGAAGCATAAAACGTAACATATTAACTGATTTCACTTCCTTTAATATGAATTGGTAAATGGAAACTAATAATTACAAATTAATACACTTGCCTCAATTTGTAGATCAAAGCCTTTGGATGAGAATGTTGGATTGAATGCAAGGATCTCCTCTTATTCTTGAAGCTATCTCCCAAAATTCCCAACTTGTCTTCTAATGGCTCTCCTCTTATTCTCATCCAAATATTGATCTTCTAAAATGACTTTAAGTTGCCTCACCCTTACACAATTAGGGTTAAAAATTCAATTCCCATTTTTGGGTCTATGGGCTTCCTAAAAAGGGCCCAAACTCTTTATTTGGAGCTCAATTGTATCTAATTAAGTTCCGAGACCCAATATATACATATGGCCACTCATTACCAACTATTTTTACCCATCTGAATTCAACCATGCACTCCAAATTGCCATACAAATTAATTTATAACATGGATTTAATCCTAAAAAAGGCGACATAAAATAGTCCAAAATATTTAATCCTCAATTCGCCAAATTAATAAATTCCTCAAAATTACAAATTCACTCATCACGGATTTAATTCCTCTAAAGAAAATAAATTATTTTTCTCCAAGTATTTTATTTAATTAAAGGTCCTTGAATTTATGAGTTGTTACACTAGATTAGGTACATAATGTTATTTATGTATCTAATTTTTATAGATCTTTACAAAATGAAGTTGCCTATCAGTACCTTGACCCAAGTGAAATTGAGTTAGAGCTCCATGATTTGGATAGTATACAACATGTGTGCATCTTTGATTGTTATTTCTTTAGTCTCTTCTTAATGGAGTAATCGTAACGAGGTAAAGTCAACGTAAGGGAAATCCGATACGTTGACACAAATCTATTGACATTTGTTTGAGGCGTGTATATTTGTGTTAATTTCGATGGAGAAATTCGTTTTGTTAGGGGAGGACTGCAATAACCTTATTTTTTACAATTAAATAATTGTTAAATTAAATGATAAGTGCAAATTTGAAATTTAAATGATAAATATAAATTGATTAAAATGATTTTTATGATTATGCCCATCTAAGTTGTGCAATTTGAATTATTACTGTAATATTATGATGTGACATCCTGCATATTTTGACATTGGAGGTGGTTAGTCCCTACTGCAAACCTATGTTGGGCATCAAATTAAAATACCATTCTTAGTATGTGATAGAAATGTGACACATTAAAAACTTTTTTCACAAGATATAATTTTAAATTTAATTCAAAGAATATAAACATCCACACAAGAAATTCCATCAACATGCTAACCCCAAAATAAAAATCATCTCCAAAAGATAGGTTAATACTTAAATGAAATAATCTCACTATAACTTCAACTTAGAAACAATAAACAACTATGGAACCGAATGGATCACCAAATCCATAAACAACTGCCTCATAAATAAAATGACAAAATGGAAAATCTAAATTACTAAAGCAGTAAAATAAATCCATCTACACCCCATGAATCTCCAGTTAATCCGATACAGCTATTCCAGCAACTAAACCTTAAATGTTATTCAATGCAATGGGTCAGAGCCTACCTCATAAATACTATCCACTCCTTCCAATTAGGATCCCTGAATCTAGACATAATCATCATATGAATAAGTCTTACAATAGAGTATTTTAAATTAAACTGAAATATGAAGATTCGAGTAAAGTAAAAACGTATTACCTATCCACATAACTAAGCCACCCCATTATTCAAGTCCAATTATGTTATTACAACAGTGAATTAGATCTAAATGTTAATCTGACCCAATTTAATTATGTAATTATTCTTACTTGTGCGACATCACTATAGTTAGTCAACCTTTCTATTGGTCCAACACATACTCTGGCGCGCTTAAGTTTTACCACATCATACTCGGCTTAATTTTGTTAACCCTGGACATAATCATGATGTTCCATGCATGACTTATCATTATTGCCAGTCATCTCAATTAACATTAGCCTTGTATATACTCGTGGCACCAACACACACCCATGTTGCTATATCTAGTCAACCCAATTATAATTAGACCTACACATAATCATTACGCAAATTGATTTTAATACCCATTTATTACCTTTAGCATTAATTATTGATTCTTAATCAGGTTCTCTTTATTGTCCATTAGCCTTACCCATAATTCGAGTATCACAATTAAAATCCACCCCTAGTCCCATACCTAGAGATCATCAAACCATGAGTATTACCCAACTTATCACTTAGGAAGAATACCTACCAAAAATAGTCACCCAATCTCACAACTAGGATAAGAAAATATAGTAATGACATATTACATAGCTCCTCCCAGGAAAATAACCAACCGTATAGACACGCACTCACCAGTCCCATATCTAGAAAGTGACAATAATAACAAAGTTTATCAACTAGTCCCATACCTAGGAAGAAATGTATTAAAATGGGTGAAAGTATAACTACTCCCACAATCCAAACATTCCCATGGTGTTGAAATATTAACACGAGCAATATCCATGTAAATTATTTTTAGTTTAACACTACAATCCTCCAACTAATCCTATGATCTCAATTCCATTCAAATTATATCCATTTAATCATGTAATAATTGAGCTCTTCAAAATAGTTACACATGTTGTCATTCAATAATTCCGATATGAGTGATATTTTAACAATTCAACACATAATCCAAATCAAATATCCATATTAACAACGTTTCACAACATACACATCAATAGCGAAATTTTACAAACCAAAACATTATTCCATTTTCATATTTTTATTCTAACATGCGATTCATCCCA
Organism: Sambucus nigra; assembly: GCA_949130495.1. Taxonomy (NCBI): domain Eukaryota; kingdom Viridiplantae; phylum Streptophyta; class Magnoliopsida; order Dipsacales; family Adoxaceae; genus Sambucus; species Sambucus nigra. The sequence continues at coordinate 541,549,188 of OX422208.1, read as the reverse complement.
CAAATCTATCGTAACTCAATACGCTAACCTAAGCATGCGATTGTTTTAAGTCGTAAATCATAAGTTAAGATATAATAAAAATAGTCCATACTTTACTTTCCCTGTTCCTATATGATCTTCTTAATTATTTTTAAGAAAATATGATTTATTGAGGTTTAGGCAACAATTAAAACATAAAACACTATATTTGGTTGACTTACTAAGAGTCTATACCATATAGGTCTTTCATCTAGTCTGTATATGAAGACAAAATATTTTTAGTAGACAAGAGCTCCTTCAAAAGGTACTTCAAAATTTAAGATGGACATCTACATAAACTGACAATCCATATGTTCTCCAAAGGATTAAAAATGACACACTATAAGAGACACTACACATACCTGCATTGTGTGTGTTAAAATAATTTTCTAGAACATTTAAACAAACTTGAAATATTTAAGATATTTTTTTGGAATTTAAAATCAATTTAATTTTTTTGAATTTAAAATCATTTTTTTAAAATTTAACTAAGTTGTTAATATTGTTTTTAAAACCTTTGGGTATGAAATTAGAATTTCCTAAACTCTTAGGGCAGTTTATGTGACACCTCGACTAATTAAATACCGGGTAGCTACTCCTTTATTAAATTAATTCAAAATGCCAAGTTGGCTCAGCTAATAGCATCACTGTCGAAAACATTTTATTATTACTAACCACCTAGTATTTAAAAAGTAAGTTGCCAAATTTTAATTAACGTCTGATTAACATGCAACAAGTGTAATGAAGAATAATAACACCATTCACCATACTGAAGTAAATGGAATAACCACCACATAATGTAAATAACGTCTGGAGGAAAACTCCTCACTACAAATCCCATAACGGAAATAAGAAACGAAATACTGAATACTGAATCAATACATGCCAAAGTCTGAAAAACTGAAATGGAAAGATGTCTCTAATAGAAATGGGCAACATGCCCTAAAACTGATAGATAATGAATCTGGAATCCAAATGATAGAAGCGTCTACAAGCAAATCCCTGTAGCTTCCACAAACAGCTACAACTCGTCACTTGAATGAGTATCCTATGCATGGTGTCCTTGTGGATGGGCACCTAAAATGGTTTTTACAAGAAAAATAGATTTGAAAGCAAACGGGTCAGAGCTTGAATGTGGAGATATTTTAAAAACCTGCAAGTGCTTTAAAAACATTTAAAACATTACATGTAAAGTACATGTTAGGACGTGCACTCACATGATATTCTCACCTCTCGTCTAACTGTGCACTCCTAACGTAAGTACCCATTTAAAACGACATAAACCACTAGCTAAGTGACATCATATCTAGCTAGACTGTCATAGGTCCTACCCTTATTACTCGGTTCCATTAACATTATAACGATCTCAGTTAAATAGGTGCTTAATGTAAATTCAGGTTCTTATACAAAAGTAATACAACTCATTATAGATTAGCCCTCTATGTTATTCCATAGTTACACACAATACCATATGAAAGTTCCCAGTTTATTAAGCGTATATTTTCCACAACATAAATATACAATATAAGCACCCCGAGACTAAGCTGCGGTGCACACATACTCTGCTATCCATCCCAGTACATCACGTACATAAGGATCACATATTCCGAATCTCTCAGGAATAGTTCAGATAACACAAATCACAAATAGTGGAGGCAAACACAGTCACATCACATGGGTCACGCACATACCTGCGCTCCCACGATCAGCAGACTTATTAACATCCCAATAAGTCCTTCTCTGACCTATGTTCATTGAGGTAGCCAGTCTAAATCCGGGCAACACAAGGATTAGAGGGCCCTAAGCGAACGCAAACCTCCCGTGATAGCAAGTATGGTAGGTATGTCATACACACAATTCATATACCAATACTAAGTAAGCACACATCTTAGTAATCCCGTAGTTTAATTGTAGTACTTATCACATTCTCGTACCAACTTAATATATATATACAACTTATATAATCCCGGTCCATAATTACACGCGCCATAATTTATTCTCACGTCGTGGTAAAAACTTACGTCTCGACTCAATTGTCTATTTGATTTGATCCACATATTTAATTTACTCCTCATAATAACCTAAAAGTCCCAAATCTATCAATACATCATCAAAGGAATGTTATCTCTACCCTCGAACGAGTTTATGGGACTCCCAAAATCAAAACAGGCCAAAAAGGCATAAACTGCCAGCTCGTTAGAAGTCTCATTCGAACGAGGCTATTCCAACGAGATCCAGTTCGTTCGAAATGAACTGTACCTTCTAACGAGATCTCGTTCGAACGAAGTATCGAACGAAATTTCCTTTCGTTAGAAGCGACTTGTCAACTCATTAGAAGCTCATTCGAATGACCTGGGGAGGTCTTCTAACGAGGGACCAGTTTCGGCCCAGATTTTTTCCAATCTCGTTTTTCACCATTTCTACTCCTCAAATCTCCTCTAAAATTAGTCCCAACGATTGTTTTAAGGTCTCTAATCAATCCTAAACATATTATAGTCACATCCTAACACGTTTTAAAGGATTAATTCATCCTAACATCAATCAATTTACAAATCTCTACACTTTCCCCCCAATTTTTTAAGAACATGAACCCTAAACTTTTACGTCCTCAATTAGTCCATTCTAAATCCGTTTTTCTTACATCCAACATATATTAATACCAGAATAATCATCCCTATATGATTCTACATGCAATTTGTCCTCAATATTCAAGTTCTAAGTCCAAACAACATGGGTTTTCATTTATCTTCCAAGAACAATTGTAAATCTTCAAATTATCTAACATGGAGGAAACATTCTCTGAATTAAAAGAAATTAAATCACTTGCCTCGATTGTCTCTGAATTTGATGTTGATTTTGTAAAGATTTTCTGCAGAATTCCTTCTCCTTCTCTCCCTCTCTAAGCTTTCTTCTCCAATGGCTATGGTGGCTAGGGTTTGTTTTGGGGAAACTTAGAAAACCTAATCTAACAACCCCCGTAGCTTGTTGGGTTAATATGGGTTGGTTAGTGGCTTAGTGGGTCAATTCCCAATCAGATTAAAACACTTAATTTTCGTCACTTTTAATTCTCCAAAAATACAAAATTACAAAAATACTCTTTATGTTGCCGGTATGGCCTAAAAATACCCCGGGACCCAAACTAAACCCCCGGCTAGTGTTTTCTAACTATCTCGACCCTTCCGGACACGTTGGCGCACTCAAAATGACCATAAGGTTAATATAATTTAAATTCACTTTTATAATTAAAATAATTATATCCCGACGCGACTGTCACACGCGTCCCAATAAAATGACTAGATTGCCGTATTTTAATCTCACGACAAATTTTATAATTCAATATTCATATAACATCGTATATACTCAATATAGTCAAATACCAACTCACATCTCGCTAGTATTTTATCTGGATTAAATCCAAATTAATTCTCATTTAATTAATTAATCCCAAAAATAAATATAGCCAAAAATACGGGGTATTACATACTTCCCCCCTAATAACTGAATTTCGTCCCGAAATTCGAAACTTGAAAGTACCTGCTAAAAACAACTATGGATAACGTTCGCGCATCTCATCTTCGCACTCCCATGTGGACTCCTCGACATTGTGATGTCGCCACTGAACACGCACTAACGGAACTATCTTTGGCCGCAGCTTCCTCTCACTTCGGTCCAAAATCGCAATCGGCCCCTCCTCGTAGGAGCTATCCGGCTGGAGATCGATGTCCTCCACCGCAATGTGAGAATGAGCCAAATTATCTCTAAGGTATTTCCTTAGTGAGGAAATATGAAACACATCGTGAATTCGATGCAAATGCTCCGGTAACCCAAGTCTATACGCAACCGGTCTGATCCGCTCAATAATAGGAAACAGCCCCACATACCTCGGTGCCAACTTCCCCTTCTTCCCGAAATGAATAATCCCCTTCATAGGAGATACTCTGAGCAAAACCTGGTCCCCCACTTGGAATTCCCTGAAAAATATCTTCGCATCAGCATAACTCTTCTGCCTGTCTTGAGCTACCCGAATGCGACTCCGAATCAACTCAATCCTTGCCGAAGTATCCTGAATCACTTCCGGCCCAAGTAGTTTGTTGTCCCCCACCTCTAACCAACATGCTGGGGAATGACAAGGCCTACCGTACAACGCCTCAAACGGAGCCATGCCAATAGTGAACTGATAGGAGTTGTTGTAAGCAAACTCTACCAGTGGAAGGTACTGCTCCCATCCACCCCCAAAGTCAATAATGCACATGCGTAGCATGTCCTCTAACATCTGATTTGTGCGCTCTGTCTGCCCATCGGTCTGCGGATGATAAGTCGTACTCAACCGCAATTTCGTGCCCATGGCCTCCTGGAAACTCTCCCAAAACCTCGAAACAAATATCTTGTCTCTGTCAGACACGATATTTAGGGGGACACCGTGAAGTCTCACAACCTCTGAAATGAAGAGCTGGGCATACTGTCAGTCCTTACGGGTAAAAAGTGAGCGACTTTGGACAACATGTCCACAATTACCCAAACGGAGTCGTGACCCCTCTGCGACGTAGGCAACCCCGTGATAAAGTCCATGGATATGCTCTCCCACATCCACACCGGGACCTCCAACGGCTGTAGCAGTCCTGCCGGTCTCTGATGATCCACTTTTATAAGCTGACAAGTGGCGCATTTCGAAACAAACTCAGCAATATCTCTCTTCATACCGCTCCACCAATACTGGCGTCTCATGTCTTGGTACATTTTGTCCCCTCCGGGATGTACCGCAAACCGTGAGCCGTGCGACTCTGCCATCACCTCGTGTCACAATTTCTCCCCTTTCGGAACTACCAATCTCCCATTATAGCGTAATCCCCCGTCTGAGCTGACGGTATAGGACTCGGCTCCCTCTACTAGTAATCGAACTATCTGCTCCTGACAGAACGAGTCATTAGCCTGTGCCCGTACTACCTTCGTGACAATCTGCGGTGTAACGGTCATCACTGACATGAAAGATCGGGCCACTGCATCCTGGTGTCTCAACTCCTTCCACTTTACCTTCCACACCTCTGCCACCTCATCTGCTGGCCTACGGCTCAACGCGTCTGCTACCATATTAGCCTTACCTGGGTGATACAGGATATCGAACTGGTAGTCTTTCACAAACTCAAGCCACCTACGCTGCCGCATATTTAACTCTTTCTGCGTGAACAGGTATTGTAGGGACTTGTGGTCCGTGAACAGTTGGAACTTCTCCCACAAAAGATAGTGCCTCCAAATCCGTAGGGCAAATACCACTGCTGCCAACTCCAAATCATGCGTGGGGTAATTCTTCTCGTGAGGCTTAAGCTTACAGGAAGCATAAGCTATGGCCTATCTCTCCTGCTGCAATACACCTCCAAGCCCTTGCAAAGACGCATCGGTGTAAACCAAATACTCAACTCTCGGTCTCGGCAATGCTAACACAGGTGCTGAGGTCAATTTGTCCTTTAACTCATCAAATGCCAACTGACAGGCATCACTCCAGATGAATCGCACACCCTTACGAGTCAGATGTGTCAAAGGACCTGCTATCTTCGAAAATCCCCGAATGAACCTCCTGTAGTATCCTGCTAGACCCAAGAAACTACGAATCTCCGTTGGTGTCGTGGGCTGTCCCCACTCCCTCACCGCGGATACCTTCCCTGGATCAACAGATATCCCTCGGTCGGAAATAATGTGTCCCAAAAACTGGACCTCCTTCATCCAAAACCCGCACTTCTCATATTTTGCATACAACTCGTTCTGACGGAGTGTCTGTAAAACTTGCCTCAAATGCTCGGCGTACTCCTCCTCTGTTTGGGAGTAAACCAGAATATCATCAATGAAGACAATGACAAACTGATCTAGGAAATCCCTGAATACTCTGTTCATCAAGTCCATAAACATAGCTGGGGCGTTGGTCAAACCAAAAGGCATAACTCGAAACTCGTAAGAACCATATCTTGACAAGAACGCAGTCTTCGAGACATCCTCCTCCCGGATACGCAACCGATGGTATCCCGATCTCAATCAATCTTTGAGAAGAAAGAAGCTCCTCTCAACTGGTCGAATAAGTCATCGATTCGAGGCAACGGATACTTATTCCGTATCGTGACCTTATTCAACTCTCGGTAGTCCACACACAATCTCAGTGAACCGTCCCTCTTCTTCACAAACAAAACTGGAGCGCCCCAAGGTGAGGTACTCCTGCAAATAAAGACCTGACCCAACAGCTGCTCTATCTGATCTCGTAGCTCTCGCATCTCTGCCGGAGCCATACGGTACGGTGCGCATGCTATAGGCCTCGTATCTGGCAATAGGTCTATAACAAAGTCTATCTCTCGACTGGGGTGTAGGCCTGGTATCTCCTGAAACACATCCGAATACTCCCTGACAACCGGGATCGAATCTAAAGGAATCACAACCTCCTTAGAGGTATCCTCCTCTATGTAATACAGATGAGCGGTCGATCCCCCCTCTGGGCGAGGCATCGCCACTACGAACATCTCTTGCCCCGGAATGGCAAAAACAATGCTCCCGCTGGAACAATCAATCATGGCCCTATAAGCTACGAGCCAATCCATACCGATAATAACATCGTGAACATGCATATCTAATACCAACATGTCTGTAGGTAATACCAAACCACCAATCTCTACCCCCACTCCCCGGCATATAAAGAATATAAGTGACCCACTCCCCAATGGTGAGTCGACACACGTCACTGTGCTCTCTGCCGTAGCTAACAATCCTAAGGCTTTCACAAAATGTGTAGCTATAAAACAATGTGTAGCACCCGTATCAAACAATACCGGACCCATAGTGCCATAGATAGGAAACATACCCTCAATCGCGGGCGGTGCCTGTGGAAATGCTGCCTGGTGGACGTTGTAGAAACATCCATACTGTAGCTATCCCTGCTAAACTGGGACTGCTGGAATGGGTGGCAATGCTATCATCTGTGACGGTGCGGGGAGAGCGGCGAGAAACATAGGCCTCTGCGGCTCCTGGCGAGCACCCTGCTGCTGCTGCTGTGGGGCCCTGCCCCTATCAGGACAATCCTGTCGTTTATGGCCAGTCTTGCCACAAACAAAACACTTCCCTGGGAAGTTCCCTCCTCTCTGCCCCTGCGGTCCCGGACCCTGGTGGCCGTTACCGTTCCTCCCTTAGCCCTGCTGAAACTGCTGCCCATTCTGCCCTTATTGGCCCTGATGGCCGTTTGGACCCTGATGGCCCTGACGAAAACCTCCATGTCCCTGTCTGTAGTTTCCTGATTAGAACCTCTTCTCATCCCCCTCCTGCTCACCCTGCTCACCCTGTCTCTGCCCCTGAACAGATTGTGCCCCACCGGCACCATGCCCTCCTGTCCTGCCCTGATGGCTAGACTCTCCCGACCTCTTGCCCTCAATCATATGAAAGCGGTGGTCCTAGAAGTGTAACAATGTAGCGTTAACCACATCAGAATACGTGGCCAACGAAAGGTTCCCTAACAGATGCTGACGGATCCTCCATGTCAACCCGTCGGTGAATTTCTCAATCTTCTTCTTCTCTGTTGGTATCTCATCCGGAACGATATTCAACAGATTTGTGAACTCGGCCACGGTCTTACCCTCTTGCCTCAGATTCATCAGTTTCCTCCTCATTTCCGTGTGAATAGCCGACGGAAAGTACTTGCAGTCAAACCGCACCCAGAAGTCCTGAATAGTGAGAGTATCCCTCTCCTCCATGGTGGTAATAGACTCCCACAACTGCAGTGCAGATCCAACTAGCTTGAAAGTAGCTAGCACCTACTTCTGAACGTCCATGCACTCATACATCCTCAAGTGCCTCTGCATGTCCTTCCTCCATTGGCTCGAGACTACCACATCTGAGCTACCTACAAACTCTGGCGGATGCGCTTTCTGAAAAGCGTCACGTACACGCTCCCAAGCAGACGGGAATGCATTTGCCTGTACTGGCGCGGCAACCGGCGAATGAGGTGGTGCCTGCTGGACTACTGCAATTACGGCATTTACCGCTTGGGCTACTATAGTTGCAACCTCAGCGGCGTTCATCATGCCCTGAACTGGAGCGGGCTAGGGTTCGGGCGTTGCATCCCAGGGAACTCGTCGTGCACGTCGTGGAGGCATCTGAAATAAGAACAAAGTTTATAAGTTTACTATTTATAAACTTAATATAGCTAAAGAACGAAGCATACACAAAAGAGTACAATAGTCCTAAAATATAGGGCTCTATATCAAAGAAACTTAGCGGGAACATAATAGCCGTACAGATCCTAAAGGACACTAGAACCTGATGCTCTGATAACACCTGTGACACCCCGACTAATTAAATACCGGGTAGCTACTCCTTTATTAAATTAATTCAAAATGCCAAGTTGGCTCAGCTAATAGCATCACTGTCGAACACATTTTATTATTTCTAACCACCTAGTATTTAAAAAGTAAGTTGCCAAATTTTAATTAACGTCTGATTAATATGCAACAAGTGTAATGAAGAATAATAACACCATTCACCATACTGAAGTAAATGGAATAACCATCACAAAATGTAAATAAAGACTGGAGGAAAACTCCTCACTACAAATCCCATAACGGAAATAAGAAACGAAATACTGAATACTGAATCAATACATGCCAAAGTCTGAAAAACTGAAATGGAAAGATGTCTCTAATAGAAATGGGCAACATGCCCTACAACTGATAGATAATGAATCTGGAATCCAAATGATAGAAGCGTCTACAAGCAAATCCCTATAGCTTCCACAAACAGCTACAGCTCGTCACTTGAATGAGTATCCTATGCATGGTGTCCTTGTGGCTGGGCAACTAAAATGGTTTTTACAAGAAAAATTGATTTGAAAGCAAACGGGTCAGAGTCCGAATGTGGAGATATTTTAAAAACCTGCAAGTGCTTTAAAAACATTTAAAACATTAAATGTAAAGTACATGTTAGGACGTGCACTCGCATGATATTCTCACCTCTCGTCTAACTGTGCACTCCTAACGTAAGTACCCATTTAAAACGACACAAACCACTAGCTAAGTGACATCATATCTAGCTAGACTGTCATAGGTCCTACCCTTATTACTCAGTTCCATTAACATTATAACGATCTCAGTTAAATAGGTGCTTAACGTAAATTTAGGTTCTTATACAAAAGTAATACAACTCGTTATAGATTAGCCCTCTATGTTATTCCATAGTTACACACAATACCATATGAAAGTTCCCAGTTTATTAAGCGTATATTTTCCACAACATAAATATACAATATAAGAACCCCGAGACTAAGCTGCGGTGCACACATACTCTGCTATCCATCCCAATACATCACGTACATAAGGATCACATATTCCGAATCTCTCAGGAATAGTTCAGATAACACAAATCACAAATAGTGGAGGCGAACACAGTCACATCACATGGGTCACGCACATACATGCGCTCCCACGATCAGCAGACTTATTAACATCCCAATAAGTCCTTCTCTGACCTATGTTCATCGAGGTAACCAGTCTAAATCCGGGAAACACAAGGATTAGAGGGCCCTAAGCGAACGTAAACCTCCCGTGATAGCAAGTATGGTAGGTATGTCATACACACAATTCATATACCAATACTAAGTAAGCACACATCTTAGTAATCCCATAGTTTAATTGTAGTACTTATCACATTCTCGTACCAACTTAATATATATATACAGCTTATATAATCCCGGTCCATAATTACACGCGCCATAATTTATTCTCACGTCGTGGTAAACACTTACGTCTCGACTCAATTATCTATTTCATTTGATCCACATATTTAATTTACTCCTCATAATAACCCAAAAGTCCCAAATCTATCAATACATCATCAAAGGAATGTTATCTCTACCCTCGAATGAGTTTACGAGACTCCCAAAATCAAAACAAGCCAAAAAGGCCTAAACTGCCAGCTCGTTAGAAGTCTCGTTCGAACGAGGCTGTTCGAACGAGATCCAGTTCGTTCGAACGAACTGTACCTTCTAACGAGATCTCGTTCGAATGAAGTATCAAACGAAATTACCTTTCGTTAGAAGCGACTGGTCAACTCGTTAGAAGCTCGTTCGAACGAGCTCGTTCTAACGAGCTCGTTCGAACGACCTGGGGAGGTCTTCTAACGAGGGACCAGTTTCGGCCCAGATTTTTCCCAATCTTGTTTTTCACCATTTCTACTCCTCAAATCTCCTCTAAAATTAGTCCCAATGATTGTTTTAAGGTCTCTAATCAATCCTAAACATATTATAGTCACATCCTAACACGTTTTAAAGGATTAATTCATCCTAACATCAATCAATTTACAAATCTCTACACTTTTCCCCCAATTTTTCAAGAACATGAACCCTAAACTTTTAAGTCCTCAATTAGTCCATTCTAAATCCGTTTTTCTTACATCCAACATATATTAATACCAGAATAATCATCCCCATATGATTGTACATGCAATTTTTCCTTAATATTCAAGTTCTAAGTCCAAACAACATGGGTTTTCATTTATCTTCCAAGAACAATTGTAAATCTTCAAATTATCTAACATGGAGGAAACATTCTCTGAATTAAAAGAAATTAAATCACTTTCCTCGATTGTCTCTGAATTTGATGTTGATTTTGTAAAGATTTTCTGCAGAATTCCTTCTCCTTCTCTCCCTCTCTAAGCTTTCTTCTCCAATGGCTATGGTGGCTAGGGTTTGTTTTGGGGAAACTTAGAAAACCTAATCTAACAACCCCCGTAGCTTGTTGGGTTAATATGGGTTGGTTAGTGGCTTAGTGGGTCAATTCCCAATCAGATTAAAACTCTTAATTTTCGTCACTTTTAATTCTCCAAAAATATAAAATTACCAAAATACCCTTTATGTTGCCGGTATGGCCTAAAAATACCCCGGGACCCAAACTAAACCCCCGGCTAGTGTTTTCTGACTATCTCGACCCTTTCGGACGCGTTGGCACACTCAAAACGACCATACGGTTAATCAAATTTAAATTCACTTTTATAATTAAAATAATTATATCCCGACGCGACTGTCACACGCGTCCCAATAAAATGACCAGATTGCCGTATTTCAATCTCACGACAAATTTCATAATTCAATATTCATATAACATCGTATATACTCAATATAGTCAAATACCAACTCACATCTCTCTAGTATTTTATCCGGATTAAATCCCAATTAATTCTCATTTAATTAATTAATCCCAAAAATAAATATAGCCAAAAAACGGGGTATTACAGTTTAGTAACATGCGTTTATGATTGTGTTATTGTGTGAAACCTATCAGCCGCATGTTGTTGCCTTATTATTCTAAATTGTTTTTCTTTATAAACACATTTCTCTTACAATTTAATCATTGTTGATTTGTTTTAATCTAAGGTCTAAAATGATTCTTGATCAATACACATGATAATATTTTGGGATAATAGAATGGCTTAACATATAAATGTGTATAACTATCCAAGTTTACCTAGTACGCTTATTTTAAACCATAGGATTTAGATCGAGTATGTAGACTAAATCGTGGCCGTCCCTTTCAATACCTTTATCCCAAAGTTTCTAATATCACTATAAATACAAACCTTCTCTTCAATTTTCCAAACTTTGTCATTTTAGAGAGAGAAGATAAAGAGGGAGAGGTTAGGATAGAGGGAGAAAGGAGAGTTCAGGAAAAATCCAAGAGAGAGACAATCTTTTTCATACACAGAGTGTTAAATCTTCGTTTACTTTCTCCAAAAATAATTTTTGAAAATAAAAGTCTATTTTTAATATATCTTTCAAATACATGAGTTGATTTTTGAGAGTTCAAATCGTATATTCATACCAAAACTCCTTTGTATCAAGTTTCCCCTTGAGACAATCTTCACACGGTTATGGACTTAATTCTTCTTCGTAAAATCAAAGATCTAACCTTCGTAAAAAATTTGCACATGTAAACTAGTTAGATTTATTTCTATATGCATTGATTTTCTTATATTTTTACAAAAGCATCCCCTGTTTGTGACATCTTTGTATATTTTTCAAAATAATTTTTAGATCCACAAACTTGTTATATCTAAAACCATAAATATATGAAAATTTAATCTTACGTTTAGATCTTGATTTATTTTGAAATTGATTTTATTTTTGTAAAAAAATTGTATATATAAATTCCTTTTAGATTTGTTTTTTTACAAGATCTAATCAAATCTGAATATTTTGACTTCTCTAATATTTATATTCTTTAGATCAGGGATTTAGAAAATACTGTTGAATTAGTAGGAATGTTTGTATAAGTGTGGGTGTGTTCTTACATGTTCATAAAGATACTGAAAATCCAATGAATTAGGGCGCCCATACACCCTCTATCTCGTGCATATCTGCATAAATACCACCGGTCTCCACTGGCCTTAAATTATCAAATAACTATCAACTCAAGGTTTTATCCACCTACACGTGAAACAACTAAAGTACTAACTCCATGCTCTAACGACCACACGACTCTCAACTGTCGACGCTCACTATGGTTCGTGCATGAGACTTCTCACAAGAAAAATCCAAATATGGAACCCCTCCCCCCCCCCCCCCCCATACTACTACCTAGTATTTTTTGTCATTAAAACTTATAGGACCAAAGCACATAACAAGGATACCCAAAATCCTATCCCCAAATATATAATTATAATTTTCCACTCTCACATCACTAAAGAAGTCATATGAAATGGCGATCTCACTATCACTATATCCTCGGTGCTAAATTAATAACAAAATAAATATCTCCGCTCGACGGTAAACCTAAAATACCCTGAATCACATAAGTAAAAGTCCCTACGCACCGGGATAAAATATAACAAGACAATTATAATCTCTGAAGTCATATATATATATATATATATATATATATATATACAGGATTGATTCTCTTTTGAGGTGATACCTTGCAAAATAGTACATCCTACTCTGGGACAGCGAATACGATAGTCTCACTATAATAGTCCACTGCCGCTCAAACCCTCGCTAACCAATCACCACTAAGGATAATTATATACCCTAATCTCATAAATCATAAATAAATCAGAGCTAACACACAATATAAGCATCCTCTTAGTGTTCCCACTCACTCCCCTACAGGCGACAGTAAAGAGCTCCACTACCCAGTGGTAAAAATATTCATAATAAGGCTGATAGTGCCAACGCACCCATTAAACCCGACTCATGCTCGAATTTTAGTGTTAATAATCATATATTGTGATGCACCCATGTCACCCAAACCTTACCCCATACTCATAAGGACAAAATAAATTATTTCTACCTCCATTTGCTAGCTGCCTCGCCTGACCGAAGGGTTTCTGAACATGATCCTCGCATCGGAACTGACCCACGATTTTCTATAATAGTTGTACCACTAGGATACCATCTTATAGTTTCCCCCTGCCTCACTTTGGAAAATCCCTCTTCCTGTGGCTCATATCTCCACAACTTAAGCAACTTCCAGAAAAACCTTCTTGCCTCTAGCCCTAGCCCTGTTGGCCTCCCCCGCTATTCCTTTGGCCCTAGCGGCCCTCAGGGATGGAAAGAAGTTGTTGATACAAATGAGGAACCTGTTGGCCCTATTTGTACCCATTTCCCTCATATCTGAAACCTCCTTATCTAGGTCTCTTATTTGGATCCCCTTAACGAGAATCCCGATCCTGCTGTTATTGTGCCCCATCGGCACCATTTCCCCTTGCCTTTCTAGCCTGATCGGTCTTATTTACTCACTTTCTCCCCTTTATGTAGAAGTGTTAATCCTGAAAATGAAGTAAAGAGGTATTGACGACCTCAATGTACCCCTTCAATTCGCCAAATTAATCCATGTGTTGTCGGATTCTCTAAGTAAGTACATCCATGAACTTTCGCATATTTTTCTCTTCAGTGTTTGCCTCATCCTTCATAAAATTACCTAAACGAGTTAACTCCTCCTCATATTTCGCTCAAGTATGGTCTCCCTGATAGACATCAAGAAACTTCCTCTGAATCTCTGTTTGAATAGAGGATGAAAAATAATTATTATCAAATCCCTTCCAGAACACACCAATAGTTATAGCATCCATCTCTCTTACCATGGTCACTGACTCCCACCAATGCAAAGCCACGACCACTACCTTGAATGTCTCCAAGAAAAGTTTGTAAGTGTCACTGCATTCAACCATACAAACGTGGCACTGTATGTCTTTCTTCCACTGACTGGCCATGACTACATCTGAGCTACCCTAAAACTCCGGTGGGTTTCCCTTATGAAATTCTTGCCTCACTCTCTAAAAATTTGGGTGGCCTTAAGTGGTCCTGAACGATTGGTCCCACTGGCGGATGTGGCTGAATTTGCAAAAAATGCTATGCCATTACGGTAATCACCGTATCAACTGCTTGAGACTCAATAGAGTCCATCTATGTAGACATTATTATCCCTTATGGTGGTTATGGTTGTGGTGTATGTGGCTCCTGCTAAGCCTCCCTCTCATTGGCTCTCATCGTTGTTCTAGTCAGTTATCCTCTATAGGGTGACATCTGAAATTAGATTGAATTATATGAGTTCACGGTTAATACAATTGTAATAGAAGAATAACATAATATAAAATACATAAATATGAATGAAATAGTCCTAATAATAAGTCTCTGTATCACCGAACGCTATGCTGAAACATAAAAAGTAGCACAGAACCTAAGTACCCTAAACTTGATGCTCTGATATTATCTGTGACAACCCACCTATTAAAATAATTGGTGTCCATCCCTCTCTCAAAATAAAATGTTCGTCTCATATGGCTCATTCTTAGCTGTACTATCAAAACACTATTAATTACTAACCACCTAATTATTTTAACAAGAAGTGTCAATTTTTATCATTCATTAACATATAATAAGACTAATGAACCACAATGATTTCATACAAAGTAAACAATTTAAATGAAACACTAAATAAATTCTTAAACTCAGATAAAGAAATCAAGTTATTGAATAAACCATCGAGACAAAATCCAATACATCCAATTCATCTGACTAAGAAAATCTCAAATATATAATTCTGAAGAAGGGGCAACATGCCGAACGGTACTACAATAGAAGACCTAATCTAGAATATCAAGAATAGAGTCAGCTACTCAAGAATACTGTAAGCTTCAACATCAGTTGCATCTACGTGTACTTGAAAAGAACACTTATCATTGGCGTCCCTGTGGCTGGGCACCTAAAAGTTTTAAAAATAGATTTGAAATTGGTTAGAGACCAAAATCTTTTAAAAATATTTAGCAAGTAATTAAGATGTAGTAAAAACATGAAGTTCAAATTTCTATATTTAAGTCGTTGTCACACTCTTGTGAGATTACCCCTCACCTCTCAATTATTGTGCACACCTAGCGCATACATCTTAAGACACCTAGTTACACTAACCTCTCTAAGGAGACTCATTGCAAATATCCTTAGCACACTACCCTGACTTGAGCATTGTATAACTTTCATTTATAAATTAACTATGTCTTCTATTATCTTATTAAATCATTAATCAATTTATAACTTTACTCTGGTTATTTAACCACATTCATCATTAACGTATTAACCTTGTATATAATTTACTACACTATTATATACGTTTATAAGATATGTCACACCAAGACACTATATACATATATAATCACTCGTAATATATGCTACCGCATTTTCTAATGTCCTCCACATTCTGAAAGCGAACTCACTAGCATGTTATCGTGCTCCAAGAATGTCCACTACATTCTGGGCAAATGGGCCAGAATCTCACCATCGAACCCCAAAAATCACAAACAAATATTATAAGCGATCATGGACTTAAGTGCATGGTCATAACCACACTACATTATTCCATGGTACTCCAATCCTACTTCACATGTACGTGCACATCACCTATGACCCTCAAGAATGGAACTACTTTTACTAGGATTCTCAAAAGTGAACTCCCATGATGTGTAACCTCTCTGATAGCATTACGACTAGGATAGGTATGTTTTATATAGATATCGTTCACACAGATATTATTCATATTCTTATATATACTGTCTCTATACCCGTATATACAAATTAAATTAGAAACTCCGGCTAACCCATGCCTATCACTCAAAGAACTAGCCTACAGTTCTTAAGTTATCTCACGACTCTTAATTAATTAAATTTTCATCCATTAATTAATTGTAATTGTGTCACCCTGATAACATGTCCGGGCTTTCAAAACTATCCCATCGAATAACCATTCACATTTATCAAGTAGCATCACTTCGATAAAACACCCGGACTTAACCCAATATGCCCGCACATTTAATCCCGAATTTAACTAATCAAGTCGATAGTTAAATTTAATCGTCAATTATCTCTCTCATAATATATAATTCAAATTGATCTACCCTCTCATCCATAAGTAATATAATCATTCTAAGTCACCCTAATAAAACAAGTTTTGCACCCGTTATGAAATCGAAGTTCAAATCAAACCCCTAAAAATTTGCCTCATTTCAGCTATGGCCGATCGATTGATAGAAATGATTAATCGATCACTGCCTAGATTTTCTCCAAGTTCGTTGTTCTTTGTTCTTTAACCAATAATCTTCCATGGAATTTTCCCAAATCCCAATACCAATTATACTACATGTTTATAAACCTTTCTGGGTGGATTCAAAACATAATTCTCATCTAAGAATCAACGATTGTCAAATGACATTAATTAAATTATGAATTGGGTCTCTTTTCAAGAATCTTCAGTTATCATCCTAATTTGATTTTGTAATCCCCAATTAAACATATTCCACTCCTAAATATCGAATTTAATTCTAACTCCAACAATATCAATTGGTTTTATATCATCAATTTAGTCCTCTAACTACACATGATATCAATTCTATACAAAAAAACTTTTTATATGAAAGAACCCTTCCCAAAATTTATTGGTTCCACACCTACCATGATATGAACATTAATCACATTTATTTTATTTAAATCAAGTTTATTACTTACCTTTGATTGTTCATAGGGTTTGCTCTCTCTTGTGTGTGATGATTAGATGTTAGGAATCCTTGAGTTTTCCTCCCAATTAGCCTCTCTAGCCTTTTCCTTGCTTTATCATCTCTTCCTTATCTCTTTTAGGGTTTTCAATTAATGATAAGGATGCCTCACACACCTAACCTTTATATTTTAATCCTCAAATCCAAAAATTAGATTAATTGGCTATATTAAGATGACTCAAATACCCATACGTGAGACCGAGCTAGTCTAAAAAGCCCCTGCAACCCAATTACTACCCCGGGAACTCAATTATGACTATTTCCACCTATTCCGGATAAACCGTGAACTCGATATCACCATATGAGTTACTAAACATAAACATCTTATCTCAACCCAAAAATAACTCGTACTAGCGCCCTGGTTGAGATACCATCAATTCTCGTCGTTTCTACTCACATACGACGTACTATAATTGACTTAATTAAATTTACTTACATCACGCTAGTAAATTACACATAAGTATAAATCTTATAATCACAAATTAGTACTTACTAATTTTCACATTATTTCCCGTTTAAATTAAATTACATCATACATGCTATTTATCCTCTAAAATAAATTACTCAAAATTACGTGGTGTTACATTTACACGGTATACTTGGGTTGTTTTAATGAAAAACAAATCGGATACATTTTGAGAATGTTTTAAAATTATTTTGAAAATAAAAAATGAAAAGGATACCCCAGTATCACGTATTAGAAGTAATAGAGGAGGAAAATTCAAAGATATTATAGTAGTATAATATTGTTTTGGTAGTGGATATCAGTATGAGTTCAGTGTTCCTAATCCGTCGTAAAATGGTATTGCAGAGAAGAGAAATTGAACAATATAAGAAATGGAGAGGGTTATGTTACATGTTAAAGGGTTGCCAAAATACTTTTGGGTTGAGGCAGTCCATACAACATGTCACATTATTAATGGTGTATACCTTAAGAAGAATACCAAAGAGAATTCATATAAACTTTGGTGTAACAAAAAATTAAATTTGAAATACTTTAGACCCTTTGGGAGTGTCTGTTATATTTGCAAAGATAGAGAACACCTTTCAAAATTTGACACTCGAGGTGATAAAGTAATTTTTTTGGGTTACTCCAAAAATAGTAAAGCTTATCTCGTTTACAATTTACATACCAAAATCCTAATGAAATTTATAAACAAAATTGTTAATGACTCTAGCACAATGAGTATTGGTACTAAATCAATTGTTGAGGAAGAATTCGAAAGTTTTTTTGAAATTGACTCTCCTCTGACAACTGATACACTTCTAACTAAAGTCCCTGTAGTGCCTACATGGATTTATAAAGATCAACATCTAGATAAGGTAGTTGGTAACCCTATGGATCCTGTGAGAATAAGATCCCAACTTCAAAACATTCCTAACTTTGCATGTTTTATTTCTCAAATAAAGCCAAATGATGTAAATTATTCCCTCAATGACTCTTACTAGATTGATGTGACGCAAAAATAATTAACCCTGTTTAAGAGTCATGATATGTGGTGTCTTGTCACATGACCTCAAAATAGAAAGGTTATCGGTATGTGTTGGATTTTTGAAAATAAAATGGATGAATCTAGGGAAATAATTGGAAGTAAGGCAAGATTGGTAGCTCAAGGAATAGAGGAAATAGACTTTTATGAGACTTTTGCTCCTATGACAAGACTCGAGTCTATACGTGTCCTCCTTGTTATTATGTGTCATTTAAAATTCAAACCTAATCAAATGGATGTTAAATCCGCTTTTTTGAATCATATTCTGACTAAGGAAGTAAACATGGAATAGCTGTAATGCTTTGTCCATATGTCTCACCTTAATCATGTCTTCTGATTGAGGAAGTATTTTATGGTTTAAAGCAAACCCCTAGGGACTGGTACGAAATCCTCTCAACATTTTTAGTCAACAAAGGATTTGAGAGTGGTGGGAATGACTAGCGATTATTTTTCAATAAAACAAACAATGTTGTCTTGATCACACAAATTTAAATAGATGATATTGTCTTTGGTTCAACTTCCCTAGCATAAGTTGATGATTTTTCAAAAATAAAGCACGGGGAATTCCAAATTTCACTTATGGGGGAGTTATAATACTTTTAAGGGTTTCATGATAAATAATTATTTGATGATGTCTTTATTTCTCAAATTAAGTATGCGAATGGGATAATTTAAAAATTTTGGTTTAAAAAATGCAAAAATTCCATTCACTCCCATCAGCACTACAACTAAGATATCTAAAGATGAAAATGGTAAGAATGTTGATCAAACTCTATAAAAAAGTATGATAGGAATTTTATTATATCTCATTGCATATAGAACAAATATTATGTATGTCCTGTGTGTTTGTGCACGATACAAATTCTCTCCTAAAGAATGTCACTTATTACGTGTTAAACGTATCATAAAATATGTTAAAGGAACGGTGGAATATGGTATATTGTATACAAAGGACACCACTAGTTCCATTATTGGCTACATATATGCTCATTGGGCAAGGTGCTCCGAGCATAGAAAGGGCACTTTGGATGATTTTATTACCTAGGAAATAACCCATTTGGATGGAGCAGCAAGAAACAAAATTGCATATCCTTATCTATTACTGAATTAGAGTTTATTGCTATTGGAAGCTGTTGTGCTCGGTTATTATGGATTAAACAAATTTTATGTGATTATGGAATTAAAGAAAACCAAATAACTTTTTTGTATGATACTCAAAGTGATATCAATATAAAAAAAATCCATTACAGCACTCTTGTACAAAACACATTAAGATTATACACCATTTTACTCATGAAATATCTGATTTTAAAGAACTTATAATTGAATTTTGGCAAACTGAAAAATAAATAGTTGATCTCTTTACAAAGCCCTTGGATTATTTAAGATTTGAATCATTAAGAAAATCCATACGAATGATTGTCCTTGATTAATTTCATACCATAATTAGTCATATCCTCCTATTTATATCTTGGTAATAATATGTCTCTCAGATCTAGGGCAAGGTCATTTGGTAAATGACCCAAGATGCCTCATTTATCTATTTTATATGGGAGACACTTGATATCACTTATTTCTATGACTTAAATAGGTATCTTATTTTTTTATATACTCTCCGTGTATCTTAAAATTTACCCTTTATCTATTTAAGATAAAATGGGGGAGAAGATTTGAATCCATCCC
The DNA here is from genome assembly GCA_949130495.1 of Sambucus nigra. Classification (NCBI taxonomy): domain Eukaryota; kingdom Viridiplantae; phylum Streptophyta; class Magnoliopsida; order Dipsacales; family Adoxaceae; genus Sambucus; species Sambucus nigra. The sequence goes on along the minus strand of OX422208.1, from coordinate 541,528,942 downwards.
AAGACTATATATAATATTTTCATTTTTAATTCGATTAGCATGATATCTTGAATACTTTTGTTACAGACTTTGGACCTCATTGTTTATCACATATGTTAGGGTATGGGTTTGTACTTTAGTCGAGTTATATAGATGTTTAGGGTATTGGTTTGCACTTTAGTCAAGTTATGTAATTTAATTTATTCAATTTCTCTTCATTTCGGTTCTAGGATGGGTTGGGTAGTAAGAATTTTATATAGTATTAGGATTTTTTTTGTATATACGAGTACCCATGATGTACTCAAAGGGATTTCGTCTCTAATATTCAAGGGGGGAGGATAGAAACAGTGTATATGATTGACTTACTAGAAGTTTGTACCATATAGGTCTTTCATCTAGTTTGGATATGAAGACAATACATTTTTAGTATCCAAAAGCCCCTTAAAATGGTACTTCAAAATTCAAGATGAACATCTACATCAACAGGCAATCCACACAAACTCCAAAGGTATAACACAATATATGAGACACTACACATACTTGCATTATATGTGTTAAAATAATTTTCTAAAACTTAAAAAAAAATTTGAAAATATTTTATAGAATTTAAAATCAATTTAATTTTTATAATTTAAAATCATTTTTTAAACATTTAATTAACTTTTTAAACTTGTTTTGAAACCTTTGGGGAGTAAATTATAATGTGGTAAACTCCTAAGCCAATTTAATAACACGTGTTTAAGATTGTGTAATTGTGTGACACGGGTCTGCCACATGTCGTTGTCGTATTAGTCTAAACTGTGTGTCTTTATACCCACATTTTTATACATATTTATCACCATTGGTCTATTTTAATCTGAGGTCTAAAACAATGCTAGTTTAATCCACGTGATAACCGTTTGGAACAATAGAATGGCTTAACCTATAACCGTCTACAACGGGTCAATCTTACCAAGTACACCTCATTTTAAACCTTGCAATTTAGATCAAACCGGTAGACTTAATAGTGGCCATTCATTTAAAACTCTTTATCTAGAAGTTTCTAACCTCACTATAAATACAAACATGGCCTTCGTTTTTCTATACTTTGGCATTTTAGAGAGAGAATATATATATATATATATAAAATAAGGTAAGAAACTTAAGTATGTCATAAGATGAAAAAATGATGTCATCTTTATGATTTTTTTCTTCACTACCACTTTTACCCTTGAAATATTTGGTTTCCCCTTCTTTTTCTTCTCATTACTTAATTCCCACTCTTACACTTTAATTCAAACATAAGGGCTAATTTGGTAAACAAACCAAAAGTCACACCTTTCTCACCACATTCTCACATAGACTCACCAAAACACTCACGATCTTTGAGCCCTCCTCTCACTCCCGAACCATTCGTCCTCATAACCTAGGTCTCTCTCTCTCCCCATCTCCTATTGTTTCGGTGTGACTCTCATATCTAACATCTATTAGGTTTGATTTTATGTTTTATGTTTTGCAGTGACAAATTATTGTTTGGGTTCAAAATCGGCACCAAGTTCTGCACAAATCAGTCTCAAGGTAAGAACTCTCAAAAATACTATTTTGGACATATAAGTTCTTTTGATTTTGAGCTTTTATTTTGTACAAATCAGCTTTTATTAGGTTTGATTTTCTAACAATGATATTTAATTTGTTTTTTATTTCGTTTTTAGGGGAGAGTGATACTCTTTAAGAAGAAAACCCGACAATGTCTTTTTGGTACTAATTGGGTAAGTGAGATTATTTATTTATGCCATATTTTGAAGATATATAGCTATTGTTCATGAAATGTGTCTTTTATAAACTATTTGTTCATGAAATGTGTGTTTTCAGTTTGATGATGAAAGTGCACAAATGTCTGTTTACTTATAAATAGTATGTGGGTTTGATGATGCAAGTGCACAACTATTTGTTCATGAACTAAGCCATATACATATTGTTCTTTATTTACATTTTGGGTTTTCTTTTATTATTTTTGTGGTCAATCATTTTTTGTTTATGAAGATGTAGGGAGAAACACACATTTGTGCACTTTCGAAAGTTAACCGCTATGAAAGTTGTTGATGGGGGATAATGATAGGTTACAAAAACAAGTGTGAGAGTTGGTATATGAAAATAGCTTTTTTTTGCAACAGACTCAACAATATCCCCCAAACTTTTTTTCAATATTCTAAATTTGGTGCCCTGTTGTGAGTGTGACAGTTTTTTCGATGCTCAAACTTTTGATTTAGTAGCAAAAAAAGTTTTGATTGGGTTATTGTTATGTTTCATTATTCATTGTTCGACATTTCCAAACCATTTAGAAATAGAATTTTAACAATTTTCAGGGCGAATCCATTTATTTGGCATGCATACTATAGTAGTAAGGCTCAATCATAATTGCAACTATTTTTGGGATGCATACTCAAGTAGGAAGGCTTCAAGAGAGGTATGCTCTTTTTCACTTTCATTGTCTTTATATTTATAGATGTTAGATTTTAGGTTAGGTGCCCAGGGAGAAACCAATCTCTTCAAGAGAGTATTATTGCTCCACTAAATGATTTATATTTTAAATAGTAGTCCTTAGTTTTTTCATTTGCAGATCTCTGTCTCATTTTGATGGCCTTCACCTATTTGATAGAATGACTAAGAGACATGTTGGGAGATTGTTATGGTGAAAAAGTATGGTTTTGTGATAGTTATAGTTATATAGTAGTTATAGTGTTGATTGTTATTTCAATATCTATTAAGACATGTCAAAAACAAACATAATATAATGTTGGTTTCATTGGTTAATAATACACTTGAGGGTATGTTTGGTTTGGGGTTAGAGTTAAATATTGTTCACTATTTTGTTTAATGTTTTGAAATAAAAGTGTGTGCATTTATTGCCCTTTTACTTTAATGTGTTATTGATATATATATATATTACGAGTGAGTATATTACTTAATGAGTTTATGTCAAAATTTATTTGATTTTCTACTATTTGGTCTTAATTTTTAATTAAGCTTTATTAATTTATTTTTGGGATTTGTTTTGTACATAATTTGGGTATATTCATGTCCAAATTCATCCCTGTTTTAGATGTTAGACTTTCATTTCTTTAATTCGTATTGATGTTGGAACAATCTCTCTTGCGTGTCTCTTTTGAGTATCCCCTATCACATGTACTTAATCCATCTATTTGTCTGTTTTACAGTTATGTAGGTTGGAGTTTGGCTAATATTTTGTAATGAAATCTAAAGACTATTAGCTTCTTTTCACTTTTTTATTTCTTCAAGTATGGAAATCAATTATAAATGATAAATGATTTAGTTGGTTTAAAAGGTTCATATAGAAATAACAGGGTTCTAATTATGTTTTAACTTTGTTTTTACCTTATTTTTGCAGGTTAAGCTCCTCCGCAATGAAAAATTGAAGTTGTGGGAAGTATCGTAGACATGAACTTTTACTAAAGGTTAATTATAACGAGATGTGTTTTAGGTGCATTGTAAGCATTGTGCCAAAAGTGCGATAATGTCCTGTAACAAAGATAAGATGTGATGACACTATTTATACCTAAACCTTTTTTATATTTTTACCCTAACGATTGACTTATTTTTATGCCTTTGAGAACAAGCAGGATATGGGCTATCATGTGTTAAAGAGGATACCAAATTCACTTCAACAAATTTTCACAACAAATTTATGAAATCAAGACACTATAACTCATCATCAAGGCTCTGTTTTCACTTAGTATGCTTATAGTTTTTTATATGTTCATTTATCTTAACTGTTTTTCATTTTTGTGCGCTACCTTTTCTTAAATCTATTGGACTGAAGAGAGATTTTATATACCCTATACGATGAGGCGAGAATAGCCTTTTGCAACCATAAATACAGAATGTATATACTCTATACGATGCAACTTCCTTGAGTTTCTTCGTAATGGCGGTAATGTACCCTTGGTTAAAAGCCTTCTCTAACTCAAGCACAGACGGCTATCAGTTAAGTAATGGCAATCAACACGATTGTTTAGTGTTCAATGATGCAGACTTGAATTCAAAGATTCAGACTTGAATTTAAAAGTTCCCATGAAAACCTATACATAGAACCTTGAATTTAAAGACACATACGTGAATGAGAATGAACACTTAAGTTTTAGCTTTTTTATTTCAAACCTTCAAAACTAGTATTTTTGTTGCATCATTTGTAATCCAGTTTCTTATTCTTGAAGTGCTTACGGGACTTGCTTTTATGTTTTCACCCAACATTCTCCTATATATCATGCCTTTCACAACATACAACAACTGATGGCCAATGTTTTCTGCTCTCATGTATGTTTTGGTTCCCATGTCATGTTTGTTCTTTGGTGGAGGATCCACGGAATTCGTAACCTCCACCAAATTTGATTTCACCACGTATGATAAGTAGCCTTAGGACTGATTTTATCCAATGGTACCTGTAAGTTATTTTTTTATATATCATTTTATCCATAAGCCTTTAGATATTGGTTTTGTCCATTAGTACCTGGAGCTATTGTTATATGTTTAGTTTTTTAAACCAAATGACCCATTTAAACAGTTGTAACCTTAGGATCTCTTGGTTAATTATTTTTTTCGCTTATTTTGATTTACATGTTAGGAGTTTTTTGTCAACTATTTCATCCTATAACTGTAGGTCTTCTTTTTGACTTAGTTATTTTGTTTCAATAGTTTTTTGTCAGCTATTCCATCTGATATGTTCTATACATCACTTGCTGAATTGTTGAATTTTGTTATTTTGTAGTGAACCATCATGAGGGATGCTTACTATGTTTTGGTTGTGTCAGCCTATAGGTCCTTGGAGTGGCTGAACACAATGTTTCACTTCACCATGTTGATAACACAGTGTCACTTCACCGTATATAAGCAAGGCACTAGAAGGAGCTGATAGAAAATATTTGATGAGAAAGTTATTGGAATTTATATACGACGAGGAGAAAGATTTGGAGAGGACGCACAAAATTCTATCTGAGAAGATTGTACAGTTGAACTCGGCTTTGGATGATGTTTGTGCTCAGCTTCGTGCAGATGACGATGTCCAAAATGGAGTTGCAGTAACCCCAGATGAACTTGAAGCTTCCATATGACAAATTGTTGTTTGGAATAATAACAATATTTACTATCTTTTATATACGTGCATATCTGTCGACAATCATGGTATGCGCAGTTTTAGGGGCGTCTGAGCAAGAGAAGCTAAGGACCAAGTCATGGACATTGACAAAAACTAATATAAAAAGTCAGAAGCTTCATGAGACGACACCAATATTTTGCAGAAAAAATGTTAGAAATTTCCTGTAGTTTTAGTGTAAATAAGATTCATAGGCTTCATAGAACAAGGAGTGCTAGAGCTTTGGTGGTTCTGTAGAAGCCTCCCGAGCCTGACTTTGCTGTCGATGATCATTTCAAAATGAAATGAACAACTATGGCCTATTTTGCATTGTTGTTATGAAATGTGTATACAAAGCCACATAGTATCAAACAAAGGTTGGATTGTTGTATATTTTACACAGTTGTGATACTATATGGCTTTGCATACACATTTTCCTCTATATGGCTTTGGCTTCCCCCAAACCCGATTATACATGATGCGAACCATTTATACATGAGTCCATGAAATATAAACATTAACCTGAGATATGCATAATTATGCTAACATAAACTGAAATATATATTAACTGAATTTGGTCATAGCCAAATATATTTGGTCATAGATTTTCATGGAGAAAGGCATCTACAATCATATTCTTAAGCCCGCCTCGGTTAAGCATCCAACCTATGTTCTAGAAGCTTGCACTCCATTTGTTGGTATGCATGAGCACTGCTAATCTCAGTAAATAGAAATGCTATATTATTACAGTTTTTTCATGATTTTGGATAGTTTTTTAGGTTCATTAGTCATATTTTTTAAGTGATAGTTGAGGTATGAAACATATGTGAAGAACTCCGATGGTGCATTGTGTTGCGTTTCCCTATTTTACAGTTATTGTGTCGTCATACACATTTCTTAACAGGGGTTATTGTTGTTTCTTTTCTCAAGTGCATGATAAAATGATATGATGTTGTCCACACTTGATGGCTCTCCGATGTATTGTGCACACACCAACTTGAACGAGAATGTCATATCTACTTTAGTCAATTGCATGAACTTCACGCATTGGTATTATATTCATCCTTGGGACATTTAGCTTCTGGTTATTCTGTGGCTTTGGAATTTTTTTTATTTCTTCCTTTGGCTTCACGGCTGCTGCATTTGGAACATTTTTCCATATGATCGACTGGTAAAATTCAGGATTCATTGTCTCTAGGAAAATGCTTGGGAATTTGGGCATGCTCTTGCCGTCCTCTGTAGCTTCTTGGCATACATAGAAAAAGTACTACTGACAAAATGACTAAAAACAACACCGCAACAATTGATATCCAGACTATTCGTTTAGTAGTTAAAAAGGTTTTCCTTGCTTTAGAATTTGATTCTGCTATTGAAGCCTGCTTCCCAGGTGTCCATTTCGGGGGCGTTTTCCCAGAAGTAGATGTCCAAAAAGGTGGTGCGGGTTGGAAGCGACATGAGTCCAAAAAGGTGGTGTCTTTCAACGTGGGTTGGAAGCGGCATTTGGCGAAGGTGAGTCCCAAGCTGAGCATGGCGAGACCAAGCGCTGCCACGGCACATAGGCTGCTGAGGGTGTGCAGAGATAGGTTTGTGATTACCTTATAGTGTTCTACCTTCCTCACAGTACACTAAATACATTTGTAGGATTGAGGTTTCTGATTTGGCTGTAGATATTAGATTTTGGGGACTTGACGTTAGTAAAATGTATTGGGTTCATTCTTAGTATTATTTACGTGTGTTGTGTGAATTTTTTTATATACGGTCTTAATTAAGCATTTCATTTTTCTTACAGATTTGAACTCACTGTCTTCATATGCAATTAAGACAACCTGAAGTGATTGCCGACATTACTGTATGTTTTAATTCTCTATATATTAACCTTACTCTCACCAAAAGGCCATTTCATCGTCTCCATCAGTCCCTTGAGATCATGCTCCATTATGTATTTATCCACCTTTCCTTATTGGTTTTATTCAGGTCTTTGTTATATTTTTCACATTATGTTGATTGGGACACAGCCCGATAAGACAGTCCATTAGTTCCTGATTTTGCTTTATAGCATTGAATGTGCATTTGCACAGTGAGGAAATGATCTATGTTCTAACTATAGCATTGAATGTGCATTCACAGTGAGGAGTGTTTTATAACATCGAATGTGAATTTTCAACTCTAACTATTCCAATGTATAACTGATAATATTCCTCAGTACGTACTTTTTTAAAATTAAGATACGTGTTAACTGTTGTAATACGGATTAACTAATCTTAAAGTGGCGACTATGTATTTTATAAAATTTACTACCCGACCATCCCGTTATCTATTATGACATTTCTATATACTATTTGTTTTGAAATTCGTTGAGATTATTAGAGTAATTAGATTGACATTTGTTTGTATAATTCACTTAATTCTCAGTTTAGGCAGTAACATGTACATGTTAGAATGTAGTTTTCTCTTTTTTCTTCAATTGCATATTGTTCGTTATGCCCTTTGAACTGAATGGAGTGTCTATTATTGGTTCCCTGGTACACATCTCTATGGTAAGAACTGGTTTTCAAGATATTTATGTCAGACGTATGTTTACGCATGTGTGTGAAATATGGTTTTTGTTACATATCTAATTTCGTTTACACTTATGTGTCGTAACACAACCTTTGAATTTTATTATAGAAGATTCAACATTGCTTAAATCTAAAATGTTTACACGTAAAAATAATTTGTTGACTGTGGGCCAGATTCTACATCATCTGCATCAGCGGAGAGTGATTGGGAGGAGGGAGATCATCATCTGTTGACTAGAAAATAGTGACGTGGCATTTCTCAAGGACAGACCAGTGAGCCTAGCTAAAGAGCTGCTCTGAGCAACATTGTTTTGGCTTGCTCCTTGCTGCTCTCAGCGACATAAATTTTTTAATACTGCATCATTATTATAAACAGCAAATGTTAATAATTTTATTTATAAAGTTGTCAATAATGATTTTTTTATGCAATCATACCCGAAGTCTATTATAAGCATAAACCGATGATTGGGTTTATATAATGTCCGGGATGGACTAATTGTATAAATGTGTCATTTTGGTTTCTTAATCAAGTGGGTAGTCCTATAAATATGGGAAATTTTGCCCAAATTTTCTAAATCATGTTCAAATTTTTATGTTTTGTAATAAATTCTATGATTACAAGTCTTAATTGTATAAATGAGTAAATTGATTACTATTTTATTTATTTATTGATACATTGGTTGTATTTCGTCAAGTTGACTTAAATTGATTATTATGTTTATATGAGGTCCAAAATGGACTATTACTTAAGCAGGGTGGATAGTCCAATAAACAAAGTGAATTCTGTCCAAATTTTTTAAATTGTTTATACATTTGTGTTGAAAAAAAGCTATATCATTTAAATTTACATGATTCTATAATTTAAAAATTTACACTTTTAATAAATAAAACATTTATTATTTACATTATATACGATTTTATAATTTTCAAAATTATCAGCATGCCTTCAGGCACAGGCATACCCTAGTATATATATATATATATGGGAGAGGGGAGTTTGAATAGTGTCAACGAATTAACGGTTGAGATCGATTTTTTTTGGTAATCTAAAGGTGTGAGAGGGTGCCATGTCACCACTTAGCATTGTGACATGGAAAATGAAGTGAAACCCCCCCCCCCTTTGAATCCCAAATCCCCCCGACTCCCCTCATTCTCTACCTCTCGCTTATCAGATGTTACCCCAACCCCAACCCTATCCCCTTTCTTCACTAGCCCCTCATTCTCCACCTCTCTCTTATCATATGTGCCTCTCTCTAACCCAAAAATTTGGTGCCCCTCACACACAGGTTACCAACAATTGCTTCTACATCTCAGATCAAAGTATATCACACACATGTAATCGGTTACCAAAAATAGAACACTTTGGTGGCCCTCTCCTACATCTCAAATCGACTCCTACATGTAATCTCCCTCACACACGCACATAGACACACACACACATACACACATTTATTTTCTTCATCTCCTACAATACATATGCGCACATACACACGATTTTAGGGATTTGAAAACATATCTGAAAACATGGGGTGATTTTGATTAAGATCTATTGATAATTTTAGGGCTTTGTTCATTTTCATTTCGATTAAGATCTATATTGATTTTATTAATTTTATTTGATATCTGTTTACAGGTATATTTTTGTTGCGATCTAACTATTTGTTTGTGTTTTGTTATTTATTTTTTCTTTCACATGTTACTGATTATACTTGTAACACCCTATACATGTATACTCTTGTTCTTCTCTTTATTATGTGTCTATTTATAGATTTTAGGCTTTTTTCCATAGTGATGGAACGTTTTGTGCATTTTAGGTAATATGTGTCTATTTATATCATTTTTTTAATATGTAACATATTTTTATTTGTTGATTAATTGAAGTTTTAGGTCTTATTGGCTATTTGACACCACTTTGGTTTTCTTTAGTATTCTATTTGATACATGTTTTGGTGTTTAAACGATTGTTTGAAATTGAAATATTATTTGGGGTTTTAATGATTTTCTATTTAAATAGAATACACGTTCACTGTTGGAGACATATGGGTTCTCGTGTAATTTCATTTTGGAGGTTCTTGGAAGTTCTTTCTTCATTCTGAGGTCATTATGAATTCATTTTCTGTTTCTGGGTTTGGTTCTTGAAATTTCATTATTAAAATGCTTAGATGATGGGTTTACAATATTTGTACGTTTTTTCTCAGAATACATGGAGATGTGTGCTCTCTCCAAAAAATTTCAAGTGATAATTTTTTTCACTTTCATTCTTTCTATCTTTTTAGGGAACATTATTTAGGTATTCTCTAATTTCTATCATGCTCTCTCATTCTCTATTTGAGTCTGATTTTGTTTGGGGGTTTCAATTTTATTTTTATTTAGTTGACCGTAGTTTTTTATTAAATAAGGTTTTAGGGACTATTTTGCATTTCATTTGGGGCTTTATTTGAGGTTTTCAGCCATATTTAATTTTTCGTTAATTGTATAAGAACAATGTGAAATTTTTCATATTATGTGGTTTGGGTTGTGAGATCAAAGACAATCAATTTTTATGTTTTTCCTGATCTATAATTGAAATGCAATCGCTTACTTGCATTTCCATAGGATATAAATAAAATTTTAAGATCAAAGGAACATGATAATCGCTTACTTGCACTGGCTAAAGGTCTTCCAGCAGCTTTTTTGTGAAAATGATAATAATTGTATATATTTCATGTACTTTGTGAGACATTCTAATTTAATAGTATGTTTTATTCTTAATATTTTGTTGATTGGTCATTTGATTTAATGTTTGTTGATAGTACGTTATGGAAGGTAATAATGTATTAGTTTTTGGCCAACAATGGTAAATAAATTTTTAAAAAAAATATTATAGTGGAAGAGAAGTGTATGGAAACATGGGATTCAATCAAAATTTGTGCCTATCATTAAATAACTCAGTTAGTATTATTATAATTTCATTTGTCAAGGAGGTCTGATGGATTTACATTGAGCGGGTCTGATGGATCAAGGAGGTCTGATGAGCATGTCTAATGTATCTATATAGACTATATTCTGTTTATTTATTATTTCATAGAGTATATAGTTCTCTTTATTTGAACCCTTTGTTTAATAGGCCTTCCAATCATCCCCGGTACAACACGAAATCTTATCCATAGAAGAAACTTGATATCATTGTTTAATATGATGAATGATGACCGTTTTATCCCACAAATTGATATCATTGTTTAATAGTTCTTATGTTAATATAGTTATGGATTTCATTTGAATGTTTGTTCTTTCTCTTGTTTGTGGAGTCGAGACTCTCAAAGATGGCCATGTGATGCTCCGGTTTTATCTGATCATTCTACATATGGTCCTGATCAGATTTGGAAATATTGATCCTCTATTAATGCATCCTGAACAGTAGTCTCACGCAGCCACACAAACTGTTATCAATTGTGTGTTTACATTCCAATTGTGTGAGGTGTCAGCTTTAATTGTGTTTTACTTTAATTCATGTTTTATTACAGTGGCGATAATAAATTACAAAACCTACTTCCAATCCAACTTTTGTGAAAAACATTTAAAGATCTTTCCTATTTATTATATTTTTGGCACATGTCGGTAATAAAGTAATAATGTGCTGGGACTTTCACACCTATAGTGCCGATACTTTTATGACATTATTGACTCATGTGCCCACAACTCGGAGAAGCTTATGTTATCGGACATATATATATAGACCTATGTTGACTTTAATGATTTTCACGACTTTTGTAGTGTTTGAATTTAGTTTGGTGAATTTGTTTTCTCTTGATACTTTTGTAATATTGTGGATGACCTTCTTTAGTATTAATAATATTAATACTTTTATGGATTCTGAATTCATGCAGGTCAGAACTCCCACCCTCCACTTCCTTCTTATAGAGAATAACAGAGAGGCCATCCTTAATAGTTACTCTAGAAGCAAGCATATACTCTTATTCCAACGGCTTCTAAAAGACGTTTTGTTCGTTGTCATTAGTAGAAGATGTATGTGGAGGGTTAACCTCAATAAGTGGGCATGGCTTACGAATTGAAGAGAAGAATAGAATGTTGCTCAGTATTGTCACAAGATCAAAAATGCTCTTAATTTCTTCATCTACAACAACAACGATTTGTAGCAGTAGCGATTTGTAGTAGAAGCCATTAAAATTAAACTGTTAAGCTAGATAACTCTCTCCCTCAGCAAATATTCGGAATAGCACCAATTCGCAGCAGCAAGCCAGTAGTCCCCCTCATCTCTCTCGGGTATTATCAAGGTATTCTCTTTGATGAGGTTGTTATTGGAAGTACTTTTTACAGGGTATTATGTTAAGATATGTTAAATTTTGATCTATTTAGAATCTCACCAAATGAAATCTCCATTTTGGAAACGTTGTAAGCATTTATTTAATTTTGTATTATGAATATTTGACTCATTAAAGTCGGTTTGGAAGGAGAAAATGATCTCTGAGATGATCGGGTTCTATATTTTGGTAGATTTTGAACAAAAATTTTGAACATATATATATATATATATATATATACCTGTTATATTTGTTAATCGATAAACATGTATAAACATTTATGCTGCTATTGGTACATGAGAATTTTTCTATTTTTGAATCCTTTGCAGCATGCGCGCAATGCATTCTACATGCTTTCACCACTTCGAATAATGGAGACACCACACAATTCTTGCAAAAGTCAACCCCAGTATATACTGATCTTGTTGAAGTGAATACTTGCATCTCAATGAAAGGCAAATGGCCAAGGCCATGTTCCACATTGGTTCTAATCTAGAATGTTGTCGGAATAGCATACACATTGGGATATATTTTTCAAAGGTCATGCTGGCTGTAGGAACAATTGATTCGAGGAATTAAGAAGAATGGGCATCGCAAGAACATTTTTTGGTTTAGAATGAAGATTTTTGAACAACTTCACATGTTTTTATTTGGAAGTTTCCAGTTCTCAACTACAATGCATATAAGGAGTTAAGCAGTACTAAAAATTAATTAGGTGTGGTTTACATTGTGATTTAACTTTGAAATTGGCATGTTGGTGGATGGATTATAAAGATTCACAATAATTTTGATAGAAGTTGGTTATCTATTTAATATATGTGAATTAGGAGATCTACCTTTCTGTTAGTTTTTACTAGAGAAAAACCTTAATTTATTTTAGTGGTGAACCTAATAGAATGTTATGAACGATATTGGGTTACAGAGTTCAAATAAATTCTTTTCAGGCACATGCACTCGAGCTTTCTTATCACCCCAGATCTATTAATTACATTTACTTTTTTTAAATGAGATAAATGCATTCGTGGAAGAAAATTATTTAAAGTAGAGAGAAGTCCTTCGAATTTTAGGGTGTTATTATAGCCTCTCTAATTCAATGATGGGATTTTTGACAATATATGTTGCTCTATTATTTGTTTAATTTCACTTTAAACCACAAAATCACTCGAGGTGTGAAAGCAATATGTTGTGTCTATCAAGTGGTTATTAGAGACCCTAGCGATTATGTCCAATTTTTAGTAAAAGTATACTAAATTTGGACAGGGAACAAAATTCTTGCCATTTGAAATTACCAACTTTTGAAATATTTGTCATTTTACGATTACGTACTTTAGAAAATTTTCGTTGTGCCTTCAGGCACATACTACTACTATATATATATATATATATATATATATAGAGAGAGAGAGAGAGAGACGTTAGGATAGAGAAAGAAAGGAGAGTTTAGATAAGATCAAAGAGAGAAAAAAATACTTTTCATACAGAAAGTGTTAAATCCCTTGTTTATTTTTCTCCAAAATTAATTTTTGAAAATTAGAGTCTGTTTTTGTAAAATATTTAAGGTTTTCAAAAACTTGAGTTGAGTTTTGAGAGCTTAAATTGTATATTCATACCAAAACTCCTTTAGATCTAGTTTCTCCCTTGAAACAAACTTTCACGGTTAGGGACTTGATTTTTCTTTGTAAAATCAAGTTTTTGACTTTTGTAAAACATTTTAAAACACAAACTATTCAGATCTTCTTTTATATAAGTTGATTTTTCCATATTTTGGTAGAAACATCCTTTGTTTGTTATATCTCTGTATATGTTTCAACATAACTTTTAGATCCATAAATGGGTTAGATTTAAAACCATAAATATAAAAAAAAAATCTTACATTTATATTTGGCTTTTTTTAAACTGATTTAACTATTTATGAAATCTATTTTGTCGATATAAATTCTTTTTAAATTTGTTTTTTACAAGATGTAACCCAATCTAAATATTTTGACTTCTCTAATATTTGTAGTCTTAAGATCAGGGTATTCAGAAAATCGTTTACAATTTGTAGGACTATTTTCATAAGTGTGGGTCTATTCTTTCATGTTCATATAAGATCTTAGAAACACACATCACCCTCACTCTCACACACTTCACAATTTAGTAAGTGTGGTTATTTTTTTAGAATGATCTGAACTTGAGTTGACATAAACAAAAACTAAAGGAGGGGAGTTTCAAGAAGTTACTGGGTCAAAGAAGAAGTACGTAAAGGAGTTATAGCTCTGGGCTTATTAGGTATATTTCCTTTCTACTTTTCATCATATGACTGTATGCTTATCACTTGTAACTTTGTTCCATTTTTAGTAGATTTTATTTTATAGCATAAAGGTCACCGTGGATGTTTCCTCGGCCTTTGGTATTTTATCACGTAAAAAAACAATGTGTAAACTACTATGAATGACTCATAATTCTTGCATTCTACTTCTTATTTAAAAATTTTAACTAGGAGAACTAAATATGTTTAAAAATTGAGGTGCCATGACACTTGAAGTTTTCTAGTTCACTGAGTTTTAACTTTTTACACATCCTGTGTGAAATTTTTTCATTAACAAAAAGAGTTTCTTTAACGAGTTTCTTTGGAATCTTAACCATATCTTTAAATTTTTTAAAATCTTGGTTGAGTAATTTCATAAAATTCGATTACACGATTGTGACTCTCGCAAAAATAAGAAAGACTCAATCTTGGTTGTTTTTTAGAAAACTTGACTTGAATCTTCAAAACTTGATTTGAAACTTATTTTTAATGGTGGTTTAGGTTTTGTTAAAGAGAAAAAAGAAAATTTTGGAGAATACTACTTTTTGAGATGATCTAAAACTATTTAAAAAGTCTAAATCTTGAGCATTTTCATATAGAAAAAATAAAAGAGTTTCAAACCAACACAAATATTTAAAAGTAAACAATTCACCCAGGCTGTCCTAGGGAAAATGGACCCCCCCCTGTTCAGTCGACCGAAAAGAAAAGTTGAAAAAATATAATTTTGTTCCCTATTTTAAATCCGTTTATAACCTTATCTTTCATATATCAAAACCAACATTTTTAAATGCTAAAAAAAATTAGGTTCAATAGAATATATTTCTCTTATTTTCAATTTATATAAAAAATTTCATGCTCCAAAATCATGGGGTATTACATTCTCCCCCACCAATATATATTTCATCATTGAAATTCGACGAAGTGTAAACATAAGACTAGGTGCTAATAAAATAAGTATCACATATACCTACCCATAGAATGACAAGATTGGGTGCTAATGCCCCCAATCCTACACACCTACCCTAAGAACAAAAGTATAATGTGTGTGTGTGTGTGTCTATATATATATATATATATATATATATATATATATATATATATATATATATATATATAAGCATAATAATGAAAATAACAGCGTATCATCCTCTCCCACGAATCACAACTCGATTATATATCCAAAAGCCATAGTAACGCTTAAGTCCTCAAATCAAATCACATCAACACATCATTACCATAGATACCTAACATTTGTACTAACGATCTTCAATATAAATCTCATCTCTAAAATCAGATCTAAGGATCCTCATATCAAGATTACTAATACTAACCTTAATGCATATAATGACCTTAACATAAAACTACTTATCTCTAAGAAATATACCTACCACGTATACTACACCCAATATCTTAGAGACTACGAATCAATAAAGGGAATCAAAGATTGGCAATACAGAAGCTATAACGATCTCAAAACCAGCTAGACCTAAGACCATGCTATGATACCAATTGTAACACCTCGCATACTTTGACATTAGAGGTGGCCAGTCACCACTACCCACCTATACCAGGCGTTAGAACTAAAATACATTTATCATGTTGTAAAAATATGAGACATTAAAAACTTTATCCACAAGATATAATTTAAAATTTAATCCAAAGAATATAAACATCCACACAAGAAATTCCATCACCATTATAACTCCAACATAAAACTCAAATCCAAAATACAGATTAATAGTTAAATGAAATAATCCAATTGCAACTCCAACTTAAAACCAATAAACAATTGTTGAACCTAATGGCCCACCAAATCCTTAAAAAAAATGTCATATAAATAAAATGACTGAATAGAAAATCTAAACTACTAAAGCAATAAAATAACTCTATTTGTAGACCACGAATCTCTAGATAATCCTATATAGTAAATCGAACGGCTAAATCTGAAAAATTAGTCAACAGAATGGTTCAGAACCCACCAAATGAATACTAGTTATTTCTCCCAATTAGGATTCGTGAATCCAGACATAAGCATCATATGAGATAACTATTAAAGTAAATCATTTTAAATTAAACTAATATATGAAGATGAAAGTAAAGTAAAACCGTACTATCTACCCATATAACTAAGCCTCCCTATTATTCAAGTCCAATTATTTTATTACAATAGTGAATTATATCTAAGCCCTTATTTTACTCATTTTAATTATTTAATTATTCTTATTGGTGAGACTCCACTATAGCCAGTAAACCTTTCTATTGGTCATGCATATAATCCTAGCGCGCTTAAGTTTTAACACACCACAATCGGCTCAATTTCTTTAGCCCATCATACACTTGTGAGTTTCCATGCATGACATGCCACTTTAGCTAGTAAGACCAATTATCGTTAGCCATGCACATACTCATGACTCCCACACACACCCATGTCACTATAGCCGGCCAGCCCAATTACTGTTAGCCCTGCTCATGCTCGTGATGCAAATTCATTATTATACCTATTTAATATCTAAAGCATTAATTCTTAATTCTTAATTAAGTTCTCTTTATTCTAAATTAGCCCCACCCATAGTTCGCGTATCACAACCTAAAACTATCCATAATCTCGTACCTTAAGATCAACAAACCATAAGTATTACCTAGTCTATCACCTTGGAAGAATTCCTACCAAAAATATTCACATAGTCTCGCACCTAGGCTAATGAAATAATTTAACGGCATACTACTAGACCCACCCAAGAAAATACCCAATCGTACAGGCACATTCTCATTAGTCCCATAATTAGAAAGTGATAACAAAAAAAAGTCTACCTACTAATCCCATACCTTGAAAGAAACCTATTAAAATGGATGAAAGTACAACTACTCCCCAAAATCCAATGTTCCCATGGTGTCGAAATATTAACACGAACAATCTCCACGTAAATTACATTTTTATTTTAATACTTTAATCAATCCTATGATTTTATATTACATTCAAATCACATTCATTTAAATATGTAGTCAACGAGTTCTTCAAAATCTTTACACAAGTTGTCAAATTTCCTAATTCCGATACGAGTGATATATTAATAATTCAACACATAATCCAAATCAAATTTGTGTATTAAGAAGGTTTCACAAAAATTAAGTTCATTCTACAACATACACATCACTAGCGTAATTTTACGAGCCAAAATATTATTCCAATTTCATATTTTAATTCTAACATGAGATTTATCCCATAAATCTACTGTAACCCAATACACTAATCTAAGCATGCGATTATTTCAAGTCTTAAATTGTATTTTTAGATTTTTTTAAAATATCCCCGAATTTACAGTCACTTTCCCTAATTAACCTTCCTAAATATTTTTAAGAAAATATTTTTAATTAATGTTTATGCAACATTTAAAGCTTACGACACTTAAGGGTAATAATAGAAGTATTCATGCCTGAGAAGAATTCGCCTCAAAAAATTGATTACACGGTTACGATCCTCACATGAAAATAACAAAGACATGTTCTTGGTTGTTCTTGGAAAATTTTATTGGAAACTTTTTTTAGTGGGGGTTTAGTTTTGTAGAAGAGAGAAAAGAAAACTTAGGAGGCTAATTCTTTTTGAGATGATCCAAAAGTATTTAAATATTCCAAACCCCGATATTTTTAATAAAGGAAAAAAAGAGTTTGAAACAAGCACAAACAGTTAAAAAGAAGCCAATTTGCTCAGGCTGCGCCTAGCCAAATCAATCCTCCCAAGGGGCGAATCAATCCCCCTGTTTAGTCGACATAAATGAAAAGTTAAAAACAAATATGATTTTGCTCTCGATTTTTAATTTAATTAAAACCTTATTTCTTATATATCAAAACTAACATTTTTAAATTCTAAAGAAAGATAAGTCAAATAGAAAATATTTCTTTGATTTTCAATTTATATAAAATATTTTATGATCCAAAATCACTGGGTATTACATTTAAATGGGTTTAAAATAAGATGATTATTAAAATAAGTAATTAACGATATTCAATGAAGAAAGTAAAGAGCATCAACGTAATTCACATTTGCTCAATTTTTAAGTTAAGATAATTGCTAGTCTTCACCTTTTACATATATAATTGATTATTTTCACCTAAACTAACTACATAGGATTAAAAATGGGTAAGAGAAAAATAAGTTATAACATAGTCTTTAATCGTATATCTTGTATTTTATAATTGGACTCTTCTTAATATGATTTGTATAAATTAGCACTTGAATGATGAGGTAAATAGGTGAGCTAATGAGAAATAATGATACCCCCATGTTAGGTTCACATGCTTAGGAAATTGATGTTAAATCATATGATAGAGTCATACTCTTAAAATCTACATATGGAACATCCATGAATGAACATCAAATTCTTTTAATTTAATGGAACATGTTCAACAAGTAGCAATAATTTGATAGGTGTGTAATATAGTTAATGGATTTTTTTATGATTTTGAGAACCAAAGTATGAGTTTCGGGATTCCACTATTTTTATTATGTTATGAAATTTACAAAGAACCCATATATTCTTATTAATGTTTATTCTGTTCTAATGCCTTTAAATTGGAAATTTATGAATTAGGAAACCTTAGACTTTTATATATAACTTGTGAGATTTTAAAATAGGGGTTGGATTATTGTTGATTAATATGTTAAATCAGAAATATATAAATTTATTTAGTTTCCCCAAATTTAACAAATGTGAGTAAAGATAAACTAAATAATATTAAAGGATGAATAACTCGTTTTTCCTTTAATATGGTAAGTTAGGATTGTCCTTTTTGGTAAAACTAGAATATAAAATTAAAAGTATTATTGTATGTTATGAATGGGAATGAAAAGAATATATGCGTAAATAGGACATAATGAATCATTTGTAATTTAATTAGCCAATGTAACTTAAAATGACCAGGGCTTGAATTGTAAATATGCATCGGTTTGGGGAAGTTACAAATAGTGTGAATGTTTCTTGGTGTAATGACTTAATAATTATGAATTTTGGAATCGAATTCTATAAATAAAATAAGCAATTGAGATTATTGTAGCAGTACGTGCTGATAGAGAACACAATATGTGTGTGCTACACATGATGGTGGTCATGTTCCTCTTGTGAGGATGTATAGAGAATTTAATTTATGCATACCCTATGAAGGTGGACCTGGTCCGATAAAGGACTAGACTAGATAAGGAACATTTTGGTTTATGACCCCTATGTGATAGTGTCCCCATGTTATGTATGGAGGGGCTGGTTACATAGTTAGTATTATTGTTTGTTCATCTCATATGATGGTGATGGAGAAACTGTATATGATGATTATTATTATATGTGTGTACCGCGTGATGGTGGCCCAGTATAATACGACGAGATTTGATACGGTTATGATTTAATTAATTGAAAAATTAAATAATTATGCAATTTAATCTAATTGAAATGGATTGTGGGATTGTGGCTATACTCCTTGACTCTTATTTTAGGATAGATAACTGTGGAGTTATCCTTCACATATATGACTACTTTTAGTTGTGTATCTTCATTGTCTTAAATGTGCCTAATCCATTTTTATCAATGAACATTTTTAGGTGTTCGATCTGGGCCCCGGGTTTAGCGCTCCTTCCAGCATGGAACTAAGTCACTCTTTCCATTTCGTGTCATCACCATTTTAGGAGTCTTGACTTGTAGTGAAACTTAGTTACTCTCTTTTATTTTCAGTGGAGTGTGGAGAGCACGTACTCTATTTTAATTTTTTTAATTATAGTTGATACTTGTAATTCTTGTTATCTAGTAGTGGTGGTGGATATTGTTGATATTATTAATTTAATTGCTTTTGTTTTAGATAGGTGATGATTGAGCTTTATCATTTGAGAATTTTATCTTGTCTTGCTCTCTAATGTGATGCATCTTTATTATATTATTTACTTACATGTTGAGAATTATATTTATATTTTTTATTTTTTAATGCAAGATGTACCATACCCGTACAAGTTTTATTAAAGAATTAAAGTGTGGAGAATAGCCATCCACTCGGATTATAAACTAGAAAAGGGGGACATAAAACCTTACCTTATTAAAAAGGAAGAGAAGAAAAATACTTCTCATTATATTTTTATAAGTATATATAAAAGGCTCATAGTCTAGGTTTGTGGGACATACAACCCAAACAAAAGCAAAAAATAGAAAAATAAACATAAACACCCCCCAAATGGATTTAATAAACAAAACCATGGTCTTTTAAAGACTACTAGAAATAGAATTAAAAAATTTACTAAATAAAATGGCAATTGTAAAATATAATAACATCATAAAGTCTTTATGAAAATTTGAAATGAGGAGATGTCAACATATCTTCAGTCACCAAAGATTTAATCCCATTAGGAGCAGACCACCACCATTTACATCCAAAGAAATCAACTCCGATATTAGAGAGTTTATCATCTATAATAATTCCTTCTCTATAGATATGAGAACGAAAAAAGTTCATTTTATATTTGAAGAACTTGCAGTCCAAGCATCTTATTCTATGATTCTAATGAGTTTTAAATTCAGAATTTTGGATGAACTAAAGAACTAAAAGAGAATCAACTTCTAACTAGCAGTTAATCCATTTATTTCTCCAAGAAAATACCATGCCTTCAATGAACACATATAATTTTGTATAAAAAGCATAACTAAAATTAGTTTTACTATAAAAGCACCTCTCACAGAGTCTCTATAATTTTTTAAAGAGCCTTTTATTGAAGAAAGAGACATTTCCATATTATTTAATCCATCAGTATTTACTTTAGGTTAAGATTTAAGAGGAGGATCCTTCAATAATTTATAAGCTTTTCTCAATTTAGGAGGAATATTGAAAGAGGGGAGAATAATCATATATGAAACTTCATTATGTATATGACCTTTAACCAATTTTCCCATGTAACTAATTATGGTGTTATGTTCCCTAAGGGGTGATTCACTCCAGGGGAATGGTCACTGGGATGCGAGAGTGCCTATCTCTCAGTTCGTTGATTGCCCCTAAGGTTGGGTTATTGACTCGGTTGTTCGATGATTTTCCCCTGGAAAATATTAAACATGATATCCAGTTTTGGTCGCAAACCCTTGATTTGGGTATGAGAGTAAATGTTCCGTATGAGGGGTTATCAATTGTTCAGAGCTACTTGTTTATTTTATATAAAAATAAACATAATGTTCAGGTTAAGCCTTTTGGGCTAATCCTAAGGCATGTTTTGATATGATATTATCCATATATTCTTGTTATGGGGTTCGAAAACCGAATTATGAGTTAGGAAGGTGTTAGGCACCCAACATATTCTTTATGATTCCTTAGGTATATGCTTATTATCACTCTTAAAATTATCTGGTTACTTTTTAGTTTCTTTTAGAACATGATTAGAAACCTTAGTTTGGTAATCCCTTAAAACTTAAGAAGGTGTTTAGGTATAAGAAATGCTATTAATGAGAGATATAGGAGGGTCACTTTAATCGGTGTGGCTATACAAGAGTACTTGTGTGGGAATATGCATTCTGATGAGGAAGGTCACTAGTATGTATGTATGTAAGTGTGCAAGCACATCTTAGTTAGTGGGTATCTATTAATATGTATGTAAGTATGCGAATAATCTAGAATTGGATTACAGGTTGCTATTAGTATGTATGGAAGTGTGTGAGAAAAACCGGCATGGGTAACGGTTGATCATTAAGTGTGTATATGTGTATGCATAAGAATTTGTATCTTGAGATAGTTTGATATCTCGTTCGAGGTATGAGGAGGGATAGAAAGGTAATGTGAATGTTGCATGTTTCTCTGTTGTGTCAATTTATTAAGAGATATATTATGAGTCTTCTGATGATGATAACGACTCCAAATTGCATATACATACATGTGTAGAGACAAGATCAAAGCCTACATAGTTAGATTATATACGTGTTAAACATGTTGTGTGTAAAAGTGTGAGGACTTGTATTTAGAGGGGAGAACCTATTTGTAGGACAAACTGTAGCTTCAGTGGAGGTTCAAAATCATAGTTGACCCGAACTCATCGACAAAGGCATAATTTATTATGATTATCTGGAGATCAGTAATCAGAGGGTGTTGCCCTTAGGACTATTTTAAAGGTGTGGAAGGAAGGGAGATATGTATATTTAAAATTGGAGTGGACCAAAATCCTCCAATAAAGATCTATATATCCCTTATCGATACGACTAAAATCTTGGAGGCTTCATTATGCTCGAGATAGTTACTCCGTACTTGGACTAGAGATAGAGGAACCCATAATAGATAACATTCCAAGATACATATTATAAGGCTTGGTCTTCATGAGTTTAGTTAAGTATATCTCCGATGTAAAGCCAATGTAGTTCCAACAATATGTTTGTCCAAAGATGGGGGGCATCTTTATTAAGTAATACACACGAGGCATGTTATAAGGCTTTGGATTCACGAGTTTAGTTTAGTGTTGAGCCTACATGCCCAAGAGGTCTTGGGATAAAATCCAAGTAATACCAACAAGTGGGACATATTTATGGGTGTAGGCGTTGGGATACAGAATATGAAATTTACAAAATTACAATATTTATGGATCCTAGTACTTAATATAACAGTTATATTTTAAGTTGGATTGATACATTCGTACATTAAAAATGTGCCAATCAAAAGAAGAGCTTTCACAATTATTTGTAGGAAAACACATATTCGGTGTGCCATCGTTTGAGACAGGCTCTGTTCGCTCAAAGAAGCGGTGAGACTATGGCAATATTAGATTTTGGTTTCAACAATGTTTCGTCATGACTAGACTCAGTGACACTTTCCTAATAATATTTTTAATAAATATTTATTCATGTTGTATATGGCCGTAGCATTTTATTACCATGTATTTAATATATGAGTTTGTTATTTTAGCTCAATAAATAGAGGTTCTAGGTTAAAAACCAGATGTCAAGATATAAATAATGTAAATTGCATACCCGGTCACCTAAACAAGCGCCGGGTTAACTAAGATTAATAGAAAGAAACGGTTTATCATAATGTACATATATGGGGTATATGACTTGAAATTTTTGCAGAGATTATTTTCCCTTATAGCGTGAGCCAAATTTTTCTTGGGGGAGTGTCCCTTGTGAGGTGGTGTTGTTAAGTTGGGCAGATATTTGTTTGGAAGTGTTGACTTTTGCTGGGTACACGCAGAGGTTTGCCTCTGTATTTCAGAGGAATCAACTTTTTAGAAGTACGAGCTTCACTTGGGATTTCTCGGAGGAAGCTAATTTTAGAAAGTACGAACTTCACTGGATATTTTTCTGACTGAGATCGAGTCTCTTGGATGCTCGGGGGAGGATAAAATTATAAAACCTTATCAATGTTGGGTTATAGTGTGCCTTTGAATGTTGGTAGGGATGTAATTTTATCTGGCTTAATAGGTATCCTTTGACAGTTCAATCAAAGGCATTTCCACATGTATGGTGGATAGCGGGTGGGGGAGACACGCGTAGGGTTAAGGCTAACATTACATAAATTATCATTACCTGGGATGGTTACCCGTTCATTAAAGGGTGGATGGTGCCTTTAATCGTTCAGTTAAAAGACCCACTACGATTGTTGTTGCCTTTTTTTTTTATAATTTATAGTTTTCTCATTTTGTCCCCTCAAAGTTTAAGATCTCTTATTTTGACACCCTTGTTTTAGGGGTAGTTTCCCACTTTTATTATTGAGATTCTTCATGGTTGTTGTTTGAGGGGGTTTTACTGAATAAGACAAATGACTCACACATGGATTGTATATCGGTATGTCCACACTGACCATGGTTTTAAGGGATTTCAAATAACTATTGAGATTAGGAAGTATATTCCCAAATATTGTTTGATTTATAGCCCTTTGTATAATATGAAAATATCCAAAAATAGAATCATACCATACGCCTTTAGCCTGATGAGTGTCATTGTATGATATAACTTTCTTACACAAAGACGATATAAAAGTAGTATCCAAGAATTTGTGAAAGATATAAAAACGTGACTCCATATATATTTTAAATAATTACATTCAACAAATAAGTGATTCAAAGTTTCAGCCCTGCCATGCATAACTCACATTTAGATCATAATTGAAAACCTTTGGATTGAAAAATGTATTAAGTTTCCAATCTAACATGTAAGATTTTGCACAAAGTTATGGGAATTCTAGGAGGAATATGCATGTACCAAAAGGTTATCAAAATCCAAGTGCTTTATCTTCCTAGTTATGCATAACTCATATGCATATTTAAAACTAATCTCACTACTAGAGGATAAAGGTCAAATGATAATAACATTAATATACTTTATAGGAAGTGGGATATTGTTTAATTTTGCATAAATAGAAGGGAGTAAGTTAATGAAATAATGACGAATGTTCCATTTACCATATTGAATAAAGTCTGTCACTTTGATTTTTAGATCACGATCTTCATTATGGACTTTAAATTGGTGGGAAATAGGAGTCCCTAACTAATTAGAAGTCTAAAACTTTACTGAATTACCATTACCAATTATCTATTCATCACTATTTCTAATTGAATAAAAGCAATCTATATAAACTGGCCAGATGGAGCTAATTTTATAGCTTATGTTATGTCAAAAATAATGGAATTTATATTTGAGGAATTGGAACCAGTTGGAGTTAGAAGAGTAAGTATACCATGATTTTTTTTAAATGGAAATTGAACTGAGATCTTCTAAACCTCTCAAATTAAGACCTCTTTCATCAAGATTAACACAAACTTTTCCCCAAGAAACCATCATTATTTTTCTTCTAGTTATTGAAGCAGTATACCTATAACATCTAGTCCATTGTTGAACTCTCTTAATAAGAGAAATTGGCCATTTATATATCATAATATAGGACATAACACAGATTAAATAGGCTTGATTTTACCAGCAGTAGATAGAAGTTTACCTTTCTAACATTCTAAATTATATTTATCCTTGTCTACAATAGATTGAAGATGGAATATTCTAGGTTTGCCCCTAAAAAGAGGGAATCCTCAATAAGAAAAAGGAGCCTTTCATTGCTTAATACCATGAATAGATAAAATGTCATATTCTATGTCAATATCTCCTTTCCTAAAGAAAATGTTGCATTTATCCTTATTGTTATCTTAACAGAACTGTTACAATAGGAATCAAAGATCTTTACGACCTTTAAAACAAAATGAGAGTCACCTAAGTATAATTCATCTTCAGCGTAAATAAGGTGAGTGGGAACTTTAAAACCCATAGAAAAATAAATATAACATATATAAGTTAACTTTTTGCACTAAACATCTTTTAAGAACATCTCCATCGAAATAAGAAAATAAGAGGGGAAAGAGGATCACCTTATCTAACTCCTCTAGATCATGTGAAATAACCAACTAGTGTATTATTAGCAAGAATATAAAGATGATTTGAGTGAAGAATAATTAGAATCCACTTCACCTCTTAATCATTGTAGAACAAATCTTTTATATTTTTTAAAATAAAGTTCCAATCTAAGTCATCAAATGTCGTATTAATATCAAATTTAATTCCCACATTTCCCACATAGCTTTTATAGTTAAGAAGATTGAAGTTCCCAAAGTCTATAGAAATAAAATGGATGATACTTCTTCCATTAATAAAATCAAACTTATTTGGAAAAATAATTTTAGCACCAATCATTTTAAATCTATTGTCCATGATCATAGAAATAATTTTGAAGCTAAATTGGCAAGAGAAATTGTCCTAAAACGATTAATGGATTCATCTTCCACTACTTAAGGAATAAGCGATATGTTATTGGAACAAATGCCAAGAAGAATCCAATTATGTGTAAAGAAGCTTTGCACAATTTTACAAACATTAGTTTTAATAATTCCCCAACATTTATGGTAAAGGATTCCACCAAAACATCGGACTAGGTGAAGATTTATCATCCATAGAAAAATAATAGACTTAATCTCCTAGTTATTTGGAACGACTTAAATAATAGAATTGTTAATATCAGTAACTATCTTAGGCACCACTTCATAAATTATCCCATTATCAAAAACATTGAAATCATCCTTATAAATAGAAGAAAAATAATCCGCCGTATACTCTTTAACGAGGCTTTGATTAGTAATCAGACAACCTTCCTTCCTTAAATGAGTAATAGAATTAGAAGATCTTATGAATTTAAACTGTTATGGAAATATGCAGTACATCTATCCCTATTAGCAATCCATTTGCATCAACTTTGTCCCTCCAAAAAGACTATTGATTCTTTAAAGCTTCAAAAATAGAAGATTGAGCTTTTGATTCATTAAGGTTTCTTTATTGTACAACCTAATGTTTGGACTTGGTGGACCTAAATATTAAAATATGCTGGTCATTACACTTTAGTGAAACTTAACATAAACATACAATATGATAAATTAAAATATAAAAACTTATAAAAAATTATTGGATTTATTATTTAATCATTCATGTTTTAACCACTCATATTAGATGGTCATGTTAACCCTTTGTTGGATTTAGTCAACAAATTTGCATTCAATATGTCCACGCACAATATGGATCAGCATCACAAGGTCATGCAAATTTCTACATCTTTGTTGAAGTTGGCCTAACATTGTTGAGAACTTTTGTTCAATGAGAAATAATTTTTTCTTAAATTTAATCCAACGCTTTATGTTTGCCTAAAAAAGTAACTGGTGTTATTTGGAAATATTTGACCCAATTTGAGTGAAGTCGAGAAACTTCTCCCAAAAAAAGTCTTATGTAATGAAACAACTTTGTGCCCAATTTTCACAAAATTAGAAATGTGAGTTTTTTTTTTTTGGAATCTCGAACCAAATTAATATTTTACTGACAGTTAATGATATTAATATTTATTTTGGGGTGTTTATAAAATGATTCTATTTACTAGTATTATAGTCAAATAAGTCCTATAATTATATTTTGCACCAATAGATTTCAGTCATTAACTTAATAAGTCATATGTGAAAAGAAGTAGTAACTATTTACTATAAAATCATTCTTAAGAACACCCTAATATTAATCATGAACACATTAATATGATTAATGTTTAACATACAATTGTTCTTAATAAAAGGATCTTAAATCTTCATGTTTTCACAAAATACGTCTAAAAGATAGAAAATAAGACATACCTTGATCAAAGATCAATCTTGATTAATTGCTCCATCAATCTGCCTTCTTGGAAAAAATACACTCTAATGGAATCTCGGAGTTTCTCTCCCACCTCAGAAATAGTGTGTTATGAGATGACTCTAGATGGTGTAGAGGTCTCTATTTATAAGGGGAAGAGGGCCGGAATCCTAATCAAGGTGGGACTCTTTCAAGTCTCCCACTAATGCCACTAACCATCATGTGACTAACGGATAAGGTTTACCCAAATCTTTTAATATCTTTATTTATCACATTCCTAATTAATTATCTGACATTTATTAAAACCACATAAATGGGAAATTCGGAATTTAATACAATTGAAATTAAATAATTAATTTCGTCACTTAACATTAATTTCCAACAGTCTCCCACTTGGTCTTAATAATTTGCATAATTAGATTAGGTATCATAAGGTGCACAATCATTGATAAATTTATTTTGCTGAATCAAATGATTCACGGATGCGAGTCATGGCGGTTCCATACTATTCAAGAGCATGGTTCCTTCCATGTACCACAACACCAATGTTTCATTCAACTAAGACTTTAATATTAGGTATCATAATGGCCTCATAATGTCCTTTGGAATAAGGACTATTTCTGTCAACAACACTTCATAATTGCATGCATTCACAAAGGACAGAAATAATTGAAATCAGAAACACTTTTATTGAATTCAAGTAATAGTGTCAAACAACTAAGCCAAATAGCAATCATAATTTTACTAATCCAGATCCATCTCTTTGACACGTTCCATAAGGTCTTTTGGAGATAGTCCTTTAGTAATAGGATCTGCTATGTTATCACTCGTACTAATGTGATCAATTGACACTTTTTGTTTCTGAATTTCTTCTTTAACTGATAGGCATTTCATTCAACGTGCTTAGTTACTTTAGGAATACCTAACATTTATTCATAAAGAAGATTGCAGCGACATTATCATAATATTTCAGCGACTTGATAATAGTGTCGACAACTCCAAGTCCCGAAATGAAGTCACGCTGCCAAAATACATAAGTTGTAGCATCAAGCATACTACAAACTCAGCTTTCACAATACTTAATGGATGGATTGTGTTGCACTCCTTCATTATATTGGTTGATAAACCAAAATAAATATTCTTAAGCAAGAGTGAACTTCATACCATCCGTACAAATAGTAAATCTGAGTCACAATAATTGTTCATATTTAAATGAACACATATATCATAAATGTGAGCATATAGTCCTTTAAGTATCTCATTACTTCATACACAACTTTTAAACCCATAAAATTATTTTGATTCTCTACTTTCTAAATCCGTGCTTGTATATAGAGAAAATATATAAACTTACTCCCACTGATCTTAAGGTGTATACAAATATACAACGATTAAAAAAAAATAATGATATTATTTCTTAAAATGCCTTATGTGGGAAACTTATGTTTATAAAATGATCTCCTAAACATATACGCATGGTTTATTAGAATTCAAAAAAATAATTTTCACATTTACTTTATGTAACTCTCAATCATAATGAGCTACTAATGTCATAAGAATTACATGTCCTTACATATAATTGAGAAGGTTCATTTATAACCTTTTCTTCATTAATAGTGAAATATTTTACTACAATTTAGCTTTATCTCGTTTAACTACCGTTAGTGTCGCGTTTGGTCTTGATGACCCCCTTATACCCGACTTTAGTGCATCAATTATGTAATTCAACGAGATTTCAACCTTAGTTGTAGTCCATTAGTTTCACTTCTTATGACTTTTGAAAATAAAATCATGTCATTATTTATTCCTTCACCAAATTCATGTTCATGCAGATACCCCACATAATCATTTAGGATAGTAGACCTTTTAGGATCTTCTTAATACTATTCCTTATGATTTCATCTACATTTCTCTCACGGTGACAATACTATCATTTAGTGGTTGACCATTTATTTTTTCTTTGTTGTTTAGACAATCTAACAACTAAAAGAACAAGGATTCAAGAAGGTTATCGTTAATGGGATAAGTACCCTACCTTCCTTTATAATCATATTTCATGATTTTCTACTACCACTAATTTCACCTTTCATAATGAATTTGACTTTAATGCAATAAATACGTGTCAATGACAATTATATGATCTATGTAGGTCCACTTTAAGGGAAGTTTCTCATAATCTCCCACTTGGGCCACATAGGCCATCCTTATATTAGACATCGTAATACCTTAAGAGCACAACTCGATTATCAAAATTTGTAAGAGACATTACAAAAATCTTGTCCACGAAAATTATGAAAAAGAGTCTAGATTTAATTTGGTACAAGATTTAAAGAGTCTCATAAAAAAATGCTATGATTATGATGCAGGATCAAACAAATCTTTAAAGAACTATGTCCAAACTTTATTTTGTACAAAACATCAAAACTAAAATCATAACCCTTGAAAAATATACATAAAAAGATTCTTTAGAACATATCCCTCACGATCAATTCTAGACAAACATTTTCCAAAAGAAATTGAGGGTTTATGAAAACAAATGGCGATTTGATTCCCCAAGAACAAAAGAAAAGAATCTTATTAGCATTTCTAGTTTGTTTTGTAAGAAATCCTTTCATCAAAAGTAGATACTTTCTATAACACAGTAAGTATAACTTGAAAACTCTACTGAGATGAAAAACTCATTTCAAATCATAAAAGATACATATTATCTTTATCATTATTAGTCCGAGTGTGCAATATGTAAACAAACTTAATTTGTTTAACCAAATTAAATATGAAATTTTAGAGAAATAAAATGGGATACAATAATATGTGATAAGATAATGAGATAAATTGCTCACTTCATTAATGCTTTGATTTAACAACACACACATCGATTACATGATAAATTGAGTGCATAACCGTGAGTTTTTGTCAGTAGTAACCGTGAAATATCGATTATATGATGCTTGTAGATTACTTTATTGGGTATAATGTTATTTCATTATATTGTACACGACATTTGTGCACAACTTATTTTCACATACTATAATAATGTATGTGATCTGTGATGTTCATTCAATCATTCAAAATTGATTCCCTGTAAGGATTAACCTTTCTTGAAGAAATGAACTCAATATACCTCATTAATATCTTTACAATTATAAGCATCATGAGTTACTATTACCATCATCTTTACATTTAATATTCATTGCAATTCTAGTCGGGTCACTGTAGTGACTACCAAACATTTCATAATATGAATATTACATTACGTAAAGACTTACATACACAAGTCAATAAATTTTTCACTTATTTTCATTACATATCGCATGATCAATAAGCTAAATTATTCATGTTTATGGTTTTCATAACCTTAATTGGTGATATGATAGTGAAAGAAACTATGGCATCTGTGTTTGACGACCATTATTACCTTCCCAAAATATATATCACCACTAACATTTTGTTCAATTATTGTAATCACAATAAATGAATAAACAATAATATGTATGAAACATCATAAAGTATCATCATCATAGCATTCAATATCATACATGGACCCGTAGGCAACCAGAATATGCATGATATTAATGCATTAGTCCAATATTTATATCTTCTGGAATGGAGCACTTTAATGAACACCAAACCATATATTATATAAATATAAGAGATACGCATACATGTGCAAAATACCCGTAATACATGAATAATTATATTATTGTCTATTCCTTAATTTGAAATTCACGAAAAATTAGACATAATGTGAAAATCAAATAGACAAAGAGTTTACATGAGATATTATACAAATAATAGTAAATGGAAGACACAAATCATTTACTTTCGCTTCATCACTTATGTATGAGTAACAAATCAGAAATATTGACCCAAATCATTCATGGTCATACTAATGCACAATATGGTTATAATCACAATTATCATACTAGTGACATATGTAAATATGACTTTTTAACATTGATGCCAATTATTTAACTTTTACAAAAATTCCAATGTTTATTTGATTCAAATTTCAGCATGTGTTGCGCTTCAATTTAACCTTATAACAAACATTAGGATAATCTGAAATGACTACAAGTATAGTATCTTCACATGTAATCTTAGCCTGTATTTGGCATTTGATTAAACTGAATGAATACCTACTTATGAGTCTCAAAATTTGCAAGTCATGCATTCAAATATGCATGCATGCAACGAATAAATCTAGTATCCGCACATATGAATTGTAGCCTGTGTTTGGCATTTAATTCAACTTAATGGGAGTACTAGCCTTAAAATAAACAATAATTCTGATTTTCAACCACATGAATCATTGGACTGTGTTTGGCACGAGACTCATTAAAACATGAATATCATAATATTCAACAATATGAATCATTTTGTTATGTTTGGCACGAGATTCATCAAAATATGAATATTAACAATAACACAAGTCTAATATCCGACCATATGAAATATGTTGGCATGTGTTTCGCACGAATATTCAACTAAAAAGGATCATTAGAGCAAGGTTTTATGAAATATGGGAAAACTTAAATTTTCACACACAACAAAAATTGCAAGGGTCGAATATTGAATTGTTGACTAAAATTTTGGTATATTTCATCTACATTTCGAATATCACGGAATCTGTGTTAATCATCACATAATATTAAGATTGTAAAGATATATTACCCTATAATTCATTTATCATGGTCCCATAATTTTGGCATCTGTGTTTGTTGCCTAATTCATTTAATACCATGATTAATGGATTTAATGTCAACTATTCTGTTTTTACAAAACTGGTTCTAATGTTGTTCAATTCAGATATTAGCATGTGTTGCGCCTCAATCCAATTTTATAACTAACATTAGAATAAGTTTTTAATGAATGTAAGTATATTATTCGTACATGCAGTCTCAGCCTGTGTTTGGCCTTTGACTTAACTCAAATGAATAATTGTTTACATGTCTCAACTTAAATATAGTTAATCATGCATTAATATTAACTATAATATGTAATCTATCAGTAATCACAAAGATACCAATAGTAGCTCGAATGCCTCAAAAACATAATTTTTCTGGAAGTTATAAACATTATTTATGTAAAATCAATGCGCCAAAAATATTATACTCAAAACTTAATGTATAATTAATGGTCCAAATATAAATGCATACACAATAATCTAATATTTACAATTATAGATTAAGATATTTTTATGTCTTCTCCATCCAACATCATATAAATATTATTGTCGAAACATCAATTCATAATTACATTAGGACCTTTGGGCAACCAATTATGGATTATGCACAATAACCTAATATATCGAAATGTTATTGTCAAACACATAATCATACATCTAATATTCAAAATTTATATTGAACCCTTTCATCAATACAAAATAATACATGACATGAATATTAGAACAACCATGAACATAAAGAAAAACATCCCCCGTGGTAAAAAAAAATACATAATATTTGGAAAAAATCGTGATTTTTGCCAAAAATAGAAAATTTGAGTTAGCACCACAGAGATGTAGATAATTACTCCAGGATCTCAAAACAATTTGCGGAATTCAAAAATCAATTTTCTGGAGTGAGATATTGACGTCAACATTATTACCAAAAACCCAATTTTAAGGGTCTTAACGACGTCAAAACGCAAAAGTAAGATGGTGCCCATTGTAAACAATGGGTTTTGTTTATTTCGACGTTTCCACTCGACCATGTCATTTTCGTAAAATTCCGAGCAAGTTTTGACCTTTCATTCTTACCAGTGAGTATTGGCGACAGAAGAAAAACGTCACAGAAAATCTCAAACACACTTTATGAGCAGATTTAATGACAGAAATAAGACGTCGCAGAAGGTCTCAGGCACAAAAGCAATTTAATGACATAAATAAAAATGTCGCAGAAACTCTCAGGCACATATATCATTATAGACGAACATCAATAAGGAAAATCACGAGATCTTAAACTTTAGCTCTGATACCACATATAAAATAATTCTTAAGAACACCCTAATATTAATCATGAACACATTAATATGATTAATGTTTAACATACAATTGTTCTTAATAAAAGGATCTTAAATCTTCATGTTTTCACAAAATACGTCTAAAAGATAGAAAATAAGACATACCTTGATCAAAGATCAATCTTGATTAATTGCTCCATCAATCTGCCTTCTTGGAAAAAATACACTCTAATGGAATCTCGGAGTTTCTCTCCCACCTCAGAAATAGTGTGTTATGAGATGACTCTAGATGGTGTAGAGGTCTCTATTTATAAGGGGAAGAGGGATGGAATCCTAATCAAGGTGGGACTCTTTCAAGTCTCCCACTAATGCCACTAACCATCATGTGACTAACGGATAAGGTTTACCCAAATCTTTTAATATCTTTATTTATCACATTCCTAATTAATTATCTGACATTTATTAAAACCACATAAATGGGAAATTCGGAATTTAATACAATTGAAATTAAATAATTAATTTCGTCACTTAACATTAATTTCCAACATTTACTTCATGTGCCAATAGGATTTATTGTGAATAAAATATTGTAATGGTATTAATTAATGAATGTCTTATGTATTGTCAAGATTTTTTTATTTTTAAGGACTTCTCACTATTGACCCCAAGCCCACTTTGTCTTTTACACTTTAATATACTCCCTATACTCCAAGAAACTCTACACGTATTTTGATTCTCCCTCTCACACTCCCAATCCGATTGGGGATGTGGTGTTGTAATCTCTATATTTGGTCTATATCAGTTTTGGTTTAAGGGTCAAATAAGGGGGAGTTGACAAACTGGGTTTTACGACGATATCAGTCTGTAAAAGAGTTGCGAAATAAATAAAAGAGGTTTGTTGATTGAACCATTAAAGTTTTTTTTATCTCCTCCTCCAAATGAAACCTCAAGTATTCAGTTTAATTCTATCACATTCCTAGTTTTTAAGAAACATTGATGTTTGTTGATTTGGACAGTCAAAGATTTTTATCTCCTCACCAAAATGAAATCTTGAGTATTTAGTTTAGTTACATAAAATTCCTAATTGTTAACAAAACTGTGGAATTCATTTAGCAAGGAAAAGTAAGAACTTGTTGGTATTTGGGTATGGCTAATGTCAGTTTAGTACCATATTTATAATAAAGTCTAATGTTATTGTAAATATTGCGAAGTATCTGTAATTTTTTGTATTTTGTTTAAATATCTATGATTTTATTAAAAATATGTATCACACAACTCAACTCAACTCAACTCACCTCAACAAAGCCTTTTCCCAATTATCAAGGGTCGGCTACATGAATCTTATTTTTTTATTTCATTTTGTTCAGTGCAATATCTTTGATTAAACCACATGCTATCATGTCCTTTTTATAATATTCCACCAAGTCAATTTAGGCCTACCTTTACCCCTTGCATTACCATCAATACTAGCTAAATCACTCTTCCGTGTCCAAACCATTTGAGTCGATTTTCTCTCAATTTATCTTATATAGCATCTACTTTTACCATATCACGGATTTGCTCATTTCTAATTTTACACTTTTGAGTTTTATTAAAAGTCCATCTTAGCATTCACATCTTCACCACAACCATTTTCTGTATATTTTATTTTTTGGTTGCCCAACACTTTGTCCCATTTAACTTGGCGGGTCTAATCGTCATCCTATAAAAAAATTCTTTTAACTTCAAAGGTATACGCCTATCACATAATACACTGGTAGCATTATTCACTTAACCTAACCCGCTTTAATCATATGAGTAACATCATCAGTAATATCTCTATATTTTTGGATAATCGAGCCTAAATAATGAAAATGGTCATTTCTAGTTATTTTTTGACCCTACAATTTCACTACATCCCCGTTTGTCCTTTAATTACTACTAAGATTGTACTCCAGAATTTTTGTTTTAGTTGAGTTTATTTTAAATCCTATGGTTTCTAGAGTTTCTCTCCACAATTCCATCTAGTATTAATCCCCATCTTCGTTTCGTCCACTAAAACAATATCATTTAAAAATAGCATACACCACAACAGCTCAGCATGTATTTGTCCAGTAAACTCATCCATAACAGAATCAAAGAGATAAAGACTTAGTGTTCAACCTTGGTACATACAATTGAAAATTCACTACTTACTCTAGTTGATGTTATTACTATAGTCATGGACCCATAATACATATCATTTATCACATCAATATATCCAGTTCTCACTCCTTTTTTATGTAAAAACCAACATATTGTATCTCTTAGTATCCTATTTTATGTCTTCTCCTAATCTATAAAAATCATATGAACGTCCTCTTTCTTTTTGTCCCGTACCTCTCCAATAATCTCCTCAATAAATAAATTTCTTCCACTATTAAACTCCTAGGCATAAACCCAAATTTATTCTCAATTACTATCTTTTTTCAATTTCAATATATATTCAATTACTCTATCCCAAAATTTCATTGTATAAATCATTAACCTAATACCACGATAATTTAAATAGCCTGTAACAACCTCAAGGATTTAACAAAAAGGTTGGTCAGACACAATACATCGAAGATGGGGCTTGTCTATAAATGTATATCATTCTCAACATCAAACCACAATAAAAAAATTATATTTTTACAACCACATGCATGATAAAAACTAATTTAAGTGATAATTGATAGGATATTGAGTCCAACATCAACACCCAAATAAAATAAACTCGACATAAATATTACTGTCGGAAATGGATGAATAATAATAAACTCTGGGATTATGGCAATAGAATATCTAAAATAATAAACTGACTGAAATGGAAATTGCAACCTATGCTAGAGTCAAACGAACTGAAGTACTGGATGTACAAATACAAGCACAAGTTTGATCTCCTCTCAACCCTGTTGTCCCTGTATATGTAAACCTAGGGGGAAATATATTACAAATTGGGTCAGCGCCCTAGAGTTGAAAGAATTAACTTACGAAAATTAAGATGCAATAATACAGTTAATTCAAAGTATGTACCGCCCATCGTCACTCGCATTCATTAAGTACCTCGGTCCTTATCTAAGTGTAATACTACACGCATATCAACTCAACTCCCCAGCCACGAAATACAAATACCCATCACCATATTAAATACACGATGCATCTAGGATAGTTCTCGTACCATAGATAACTGTCCACATGCATAATTCCATTTCCCAAAGTAACCCAATGATACTACACAAAAAAGTAACATAGCCATTTATTATTCATTCACGTAGTATTGGGTTTATAATTTTTTGTCTACATCCTTAGATAAATTAATTAATCTTAGTTAATTTATATAATTATAAACGTCTTAATTAATCTCAATTAATTTATATAATTATATATGTCCTTATATACATAGGACACATAAAGGTATCTACCTCGAGTGTCATGTTCGACCTATATCGATAAGTCCAGAGGAATCCCTCATCCAAATGGACATCGTAAAACACATACAAGTGGAGTGGTCCCCACGCAGTACACCATTGCACGGTCCATACCCCAATGGTGACAATGGATTCTAGCATCTACTCCCACCTCCTCATAAGTAGCGCTGCTACGTATTACCTATAATAACGACCTACACAATGCCTAGCCCACCTGTGCCAGCGGGTGCTCCTGTCCCGAGATGCACACAACTCCAACCGATAGGCCATTCATGAACATGGGTATACTCACACAAATAAAAAATATATATTTTAGCACATAATATTTATAGGTAATTATCCTTATATCCACCCCGAACGAGTCTCACAAATCATCAAATAATATCCTTACTCATAACTTACTTATATATTTATTTTCTCATTTAACCACAAAGTAAATCACATATCCAATAATCTCTCAATAATATAGGTAATTTTCGCGTATATGATTCTGGGTTTAACTCCAAACATTTTTACCTAATTAATGTCCACAATTATCTCCATCGAGTAACTCTACCTAATGAGGTAAGAATCACAAATTAGGCTCATTAACACAATCTGCACATTAAGTTTCAACCCTAAGGAAAATGGAGAAGTCGATCGATTTTCAACAATTTAGTAGAAATTTCATCCCTATGTGTTGTTCTAAAAATAATCATAAAATATTCACTGAAACTCCAAAAACTATGAAAGTAGCACATGTGCATTCTTAACTCCTTATTTGTTCACAAAAGATAAATTCGTTGATATACTATTCCGAAAATAACTTCAAAGTCTCATATTTGTTTTCGAATTTTTCAACACTATGTGTTGTTCA
Source organism: Sambucus nigra (assembly GCA_949130495.1). Lineage (NCBI taxonomy): Eukaryota > Viridiplantae > Streptophyta > Magnoliopsida > Dipsacales > Adoxaceae > Sambucus > Sambucus nigra. Next base: position 541,491,296 of record OX422208.1, on the reverse strand, counting down.
GAAAATAATCGTTAAATATTCATCAAGACTCTAAAAATTATGAAACCACTTCCCAAGTGTTCTTATATTAATTTTATTTGAAATATCTATTCTCCAAAAATCTATATTATGTGGTATACCATGTCAAAAAAATAACCTCTAAGTGACTAATGTTTTTTTAAAAAAATTCTACAGAGTCTAAACCTCCATTAACGACCCCTTAATTAACTATCAACCATTGTTGCACCCATATTCATATTTAGTCAGGCTCATATTTAAGGCTCTATACGTGGATAATAATGATCATCAATTAAATGCCATGCAATAAGGATTCTAATGTCCAATTCAAGATTTACTTAATTCTAAATTTTTGGGTTTAACATCAATTTGTTCAATCATTAAACATCAAATTCAGATTTGTTCTTTTACATGCATAAGGTTTAATTCCATACTATCATCATCAAATCATAAATTTTAACCCGAAAATTACATGAGAAAATGCACTAATGAATCAAGAAGCATATTGAATGTTAATTCTAGCAAGAGAATTCTTATCTTGTGTTAAAGATTGAGTGCCTCTCTCCTTGGATCCTTAATCTTCTTCCCTCTCTTGGCCTTAGTAACTTCTCTCTATGGATGTAGTGCTACTAGGTTAAGTTTTAATTAATGAAAGGGGCCTTCTTAACACCTAATTGACTTATAATGGTTGTTAATCCCGAGTTACCCCATAACCTCTATATTTGGGCCCTAAATGAACTCGAACCCATAATCGGATTTGCCCAATGACTCCCTAAATAATATACGTATACCCCGGGCCCATTTTATATGTTTAAATCACCTAAAAGAGCTCTCAAATCATCTCGGAACATGCCCAAACAGTTTCTACCCAACTTAGACATTTTTTTTAATTTGATTGCACACCATATATAAATTATTTAATTAACATTCAAATTTATTTTTCTACGAGTAACACAATATGCACAATTGAACCAAATAAATATGCATTCGCAAATAAACAATTTATTCTCAAATTAAGTTCTTTCAATTTAATTTAAATTCCACCAATTTAATTTATTCTCGAGTTTATTAAATTAAATTCTGACACAGCAATTTATTTCGAAAACATGGGGTGTTACATTCTTCCCCCCTAATGATGAAATCCAATCCTCGGAATTCACTGAAGCATAACATCACAACCTAATACGCATAATTTTTGTAAGTTTATACTCAATTAGTTTGTACTCATATTCCACGAGATAAAAGAAAAAGCTATGTCTATGATAGTGTAACGCAGATGCCCATACATCGCATATTACATGCATACATAGGCGCAAACATCAAATATGGATGACACCTATACATACAAATTGAACTGTACATACCATGTATATCAATAAAGCAAAGTATATTCAAATAACCTGCTAATCACGACTCAATTTTCCTAGATATTGCCTCACTTATTCCACTAGTGGTGTAAACATTACTAAGTTCTCTCATTAATGCACTTTTTTGGCTCCGTTGGCCTCAACTCACATAATATAACGTCACTCGTTGTGTTATATCTCCACACACGTATAATGTGTTTACTAAAACATTTTATATCCCAAATGTACCTCAACCCCCTACACTTGCTAAATTTCATGAGTGGGATGTCTTGCAAGCGAAATCCAAACAAAGAACCCTCTTGATACACTACTATATAGCTTAGTGGGTTATTGAGATCCGTTGGTTCAAGACCAAACACGAAACAATACGCTAACCACATAGATTTCAATTTGTGCTAATTTTAACAAAAGACTCATTACTTTCAAGAGTTACACTAAACCCTATTCAATTAATCAATCTGATAATGCTAAGAACATTATGTTCCATTTTAGAGATACGATAAGACACCTTATATCCATCCTTAAGTCTACTAGAACTCTTAATCACTAATAACCTTCTAGAGATTTACCTATCTCATTAAAGGTTACTACTACCCATTTTTAATGACATCGTCATTATTACAACACTATTCGTGAGAATAAACATCTTCATGTAACCTAGACTATAACTAGCCATAACGCTCTCACACTAATAAAAACTTTTACAATACGAATGCTTCTAATTATGCATATCGTCACCTAATAAAATAAATTTGTCCCTAAATAACCATCACATTTATTCATTTTTTAAAGTATGCCATCATTAGCATCTAGTCTATGTCCACACCCCGAGTCGAACATCCATTGTATTCTTAGTTTAAGAAATACATTGATAATAAATCTTGAAATCTTCACATTGTTCTACCTATTCTCGATAAGGCAACACTTCCCGATTCATGCAAAACCCACGAATAAAATATCATTTCCCATATAAACTCTCACTATATATGGTTTATAAACTCCTTAGAACCATCATTAGTCCTAAGGTACTTTCTCCATAATTCATAATTGTACACCTTCTTGTCCATAAACCTCATCTATCATTAATACATTAAAAAAAACATCTATGATTCAAAATTAACATTATCCTCATAAAAATTTCTATATGAGCCATCGCCCTCCATATTCTGAAATCAAATGGTGATCTTACTCCTAGGTCTAAAAACTCGTACATTATTCTCATCGAAATCAGGAATGGTTTGCCAACACAATAAATCATTCCCAGCCTAAGCTCGACATCCATTGGACGCCCCAAAATATTTCATCAAAGTCCGTACAATCGCATCAATATGTTGCTCTCTTTTAAGTGCAATAAATTAAATAAAATCATCGTAATAATCCCAAGTTTACATTGCCATCCATTTTATCATAACTCGACCCAAAACATTATAATTCTCATAATAGTTCTCACAGCTGTGGTAAATACCATTGTTCGACTAGTCATTCTACACTTGACCATTAACTCTAAATTGTCGCATAAAATTAGCATAAGCCCTATAAGGAGCTTGCCTATCCATCCCCAAGATAATATTGTATTCTGACATATCTAATCTAAATAGGTCTGCCATAAACCTAAGTCTTCCAATGTTAATCCTTATATCTCTATGCACGTATCGTATATGTACCCTTGTACTCACAGGTAAATCAATGTAACGCATAACGTCAAAGTTATGTCTACCATCCTTAGTGAACCAATAAAGTAGTATCACTAATTAAGTACTACGCACTAGTATCAAACCAAATATGCATCGCATGCTTAAGAATAGGGAACATACCACCCATTGCTTATGTTGGTGTTCATCCCTCCTCAGGTGCTACGTGATACACATGCCCATAATATAGTTACAAATATTGTCCCTGAGGTGGAGCTGGTAGCACTGGTACAGCTGGAACTGTCATCACTGGTTTGATCGACAATGGCTGATGCTACCCTTGAGGTGCCTGGTGCCTTTGCTATCCCCTAACTCCTATATTGTTCGATTTTCCTGAGGGAACTTGGTTGCGAAATGTAGATTCTCACCAAAAACATAATAATTCCTTTGAAACTAATGCCTATCTGGCTATTGTCCTTATTGGCCTTGACCCTGCTACCATTGGCCCTAGTGGCCTCTTTACTACTAGACCTGGCCATGTTAGCCCTGTCTCTTCCAATCATCAGAGCCTTTGAATCTCTTACGGTGACCAGTAGATTTCAAACCCTAAGCTTCTAAGCCCCCTATCTGTTACTCCCATTCATCTTACCCTGCTATGTCAAAGTTTATAAGCTAGGTCTTATATCCCCATTATTTTTTTTGAAATATCATGTGATCTTGGCAATGCAGTAAAGGAGCATTCACTATCTCAGTATAGGTGGTGAAATTCGGATTCCTTAGTAAAGACTTTTGAATTTGTCAAGACATCCCTGATACAAAATTCTCCATCTTTTTCTCTTTCATGTTTATCTCATCCCCAGCAAAATAGGACAATGCAATAAACTCCTCTTCATACTCAGCTATAATACGACCATCTTGCTTAAGGTAAATTAATTTTCTTCTTATCTCAGATATCAGTAGGAAATACTTTCCCTCAAACTTACTTTAGAACTTTTCAATCGACAAACTATCTCTCTCCTCTAACGTGGTGACAGACTCCCACCATTGTAAAGCTGTCCCAATCAATTGAAATAAGGCTAATATATGTTTTTGTACTGGCATGCACTCTACCATCCATAAGTGATGTTGTACACGATTCTTTCACTAACTGGCCATAAGAATGTTAGGACTCCTAGAAAACTTCGATGGCTAGCCCTTAGTGAAGGACTCACTATCTCTTTCCCATACAGAACCCTGTATCTACACGGGTAGCACCACCTACAGTGGGGGTGGGGGTTGTTACTATGATGGCTAAAAATGTTATAGCATAGCAACCATCGCCTTCAAGACTGCTTGTGTTATAATTGTAGTAATATCTACGGGAGTAACCATAAGTGGGGATGGGGTGGCGGTGGCTATGGCTATGGTTGTGGCTCCTGTTGAGCATACTCCTCTGCAGCCTGTTTGGTGACATGTCTTCGTCTATGATAACTCATGAATATTTCGTTTAGTACTCTTTATTCTTGCACATTCTAGCATTCTCGTGTCCATTAATTCCTATATTTAAGCTCATATATTTTATAACCTTTGTTTTATATGTTTATATGTTTTTTAAGGTATATTTGAGATTTTATAGGTATTATCGATGCGTAGTGTGAAGTTGGATGCATTTCAAGATTGTTTCATCACAAAAGGAAACTTCAAGAGTATTTTAGTCTGCTTAAACTCACTATTTTTTATGTAATGGATTTACCAAAATGTATATCATCAAATTATCTTTACAAGTCCACTGACTGTGCGTCATTTTAACCCTGAATGAGGAAGTTATGCTCGTTTCAAGAAGGTTTTAGCATTTTCTTCTACTTAAAGGACATTTTGATAATTTTATACAGCACAATTTGGAGTGTTTATAATTTAATTATCTTCGCATCGGTTCTGACCACGCATCATTGTGATTTCGTATGAAGAAGTTATAGTTGTTTTGTGCGATGTACCAAGAATTGGATCATAGCAGAATTAGAACTGCCAGATTCCAAATAGATTCGTAATTTTTCTGAACCGATTCGGTATGTGTAAAAGTTGGCAAATTTTTTTTTTTTTTTGGGGGGGGGGGGGGGGGGGGTTGGGTATTTACGGGAAAACATTCCCTTAAGTGGGAGACGTCATTTTCACAATTCTTAGATCAGATTTTAGTTCAGGTTTTTGGGGTTTCTCTTTGGGAACTTCTCTCTCAAAGGGTTTCAACATTTTTATGCAAGTATTGAACTATTCATCATCTTCTTTGTTTAATCCAAGCTTTATTGCCTTTATGTCTTTCTTCGTCTTTCATTTCCATGCTTGTTAATTAGTTATAGTTCATTTATTTCTTGTGTGCTTTAGGTAATTAGTTGTTTAATTAGTTTTCTTCATGTGATGTACTTAGTTTAAGGGTTGGGGTCATTTCTCCGCCATTGATGGGCGTCGAGCTCAGAAAGTTAGGTTTTGTGTAAAATTGCGTTTAACTGAAACCTTGTGTATTAAATTTGGAATATTATGTGTTTAACTTTCTTTGTCATGCAATGTTAGTGTTTAAAGCGATATTCTGAATTTCATCCACGTGTGATAATTTTTTATTAAATGTTTTATTTCTCATTTTTTTAATTAACTTCCTTCATGGGTAATGTTTATTATTAATTAAATATGCTCGGTTAAATACTTTGGAAGCAAAATTCTAATTATGCATTGTTTAGCCCATGGCAAGGATGTCCTAACTCTCATTTTATGAATTCTTGTTTAGTTTCGACTTCTTATTTTTCCCCTTATTCTTGTTTTAAATCGATCACCTTTTACACTTTTATTCTTGATGCAATAAATCGATTACAATCTGTCCAACATCCCCTATGGATTTTCGATGTCCGAACTTACCATTATTCTCCATTTGAGTGTAGTTGGAGTTTAGATTTTTTTGTATTGCGGAGGTGAACCGAAAATGACAGTGCCACTACACGAGAACACGGTTCATCCCTCATAAAAAATGGTGTTGTTGTCGGGGAGTGTTTTGTAGATTGTAATTATTTTATTATTTTATTAGTTTGTCATATTTTTTCTTTTGTATTTGTATTCTTTGTTTTAACCTTTTTGTAGGATTGCACATTTGAGCGCCAAGAAACATTGAATTATCGGCCGCACACCTTTCAACGTGTATTTTCCATCTATAATCCATTTGATAATCATGTCTTATTTTTATAGTAATGTCGATAATTTTAACTGTTCTTTATTTGGGAGTAGTTCTCAAACTTTCCATTTTCAAGAATCCTCACCTACACCTATTACTGTGCATGAGAGCCTTCGAATTATTGATAATGAAAGGCTTGAAAACATATATCGGGAAGAAAATCATTTTTGGGAGCTTGAGTTCGATGCATTTTTCGAATCCAACGACGATTTTTCTTCCGATATTTTTAGAGTTGAAGAAGAGTTTCAACCAAATGACGAATCCGAGGATTTAGAGCCAAAGAAGCCTACTTTGGAAGAAACCCTCCTTATTTTCACCCAAAGTGTTGATAACATTATTTTAATAGTTTTAGAATCGAATAACTTTGCAATGAGATTAATTCTTTTGTGGAATTCAACGAGGAGGTTGAGACTTGTGATTCACCTAAAACTTTTAAAGAACATTTCATTGAAAGTTAGGCTTTCTCCCCTGAAATTCAATCTATTTCTGATGATGAATTACATGAGATTGAATTTATTTTATCACCATATTCATTTACCGTTATTGAACCATTAAAAGTACCGCTAGACTCCTATGAGTCGGTTGAAACTTTTGTAACTTTTTATCGTCGAGGACTCTTTGCTTGAATTTTTTTTCAAGATGGGTTTTTCCTCTTTGTGTGTCCCACCTTCCATTCTACTTGAAAAACCTTTGGGAGGTTCTTTTATTTTTCTTGGATCCTAATTGTACTTGTCCTCTTTAGCATCGAAATCCCCCATCACCCCTCTTAAATTTTTAATTGCTGATGGCTCATTTCTTCTGCCTTACACATGCCTTCCGTTGTTCAAACGAAATTTCTATTTTTCGGGAGGCATACATTTAAGGGAGGGTCCATCGTTTATCCTCCAAAGTCAAATCGTATTTTGGGAATACCCTAAAAAAATTTGACTTCTAGTGTATTGCTAGTTAAAAATTGAAATAGTAAGTTGTAAATAGTTAGTTTTTCATTTTTCTTATTTCTTTCTTTTTACTTTTAGTCTACTGTAATTAGTTAAACTTTTTATTCTTCTTCTTTCTTATGCTTCGTATTAACATGTTTTATAGATTTAATGGACTCGTACTTATCAGGGATTGCTCCATTTTGGGTAATATCTTTCTTTTCCTTTCTTTATGTTGTGTTCTCGATTTGCATTGAGGACAATGCAACATATAAGTTAGGGGGTGTGGTATATTCTATCCATTCATTGGTAATTTCATTGATTTGATCACGTCTTATTCACTAAGCATGCCTTTTTACGAAAAATTAAAAAATTCCAAAATATTTTCTTTATTTTTTTTTTCCTTTCTTAAACTTTTTGCCTTTGTTTTCGATGATAAATTTTAATAAATGCCCGATCCAATTGATAATTAAATAATGCATGTTCTCGATTTTAGAAGTTATTAGACTTTAGTCCTCAAATCATTCATATTATGAATAACTTCATGAATTAAACTTTAACCCATGAGCATATGCACTGTTCTTGTGCTATTGATTTAGTTAAAAAAATTTATAACTCGGTAATCTTTTATTGCATTGTATATACTTGCATAAGTGAGATTCGAGACATACCTTCATTTGTGAGTATTATACACTATTCTTTCCTCCATGAAAACATTACATTCGATAGTAATCTCATTATTCTTTCATTGATCATTTTTTATGTGTTACTTCAGTATGATTTTCAAAGTTATTTTGACTCGATAATTACGTAAACTTTACGAAAATATCATAATCCATCTTTGTTATATCAACCATATTAACCTTGACCTCAACTTATATATTTCCCTAATCAACCCGTTTGAGCCTTAATATAGCCTTTCGTTTCAAAACCAAAATTTCCATAACCAGCTATAAATTATAGTTTATAAACCATACATATTACCTTCCTTACCTCTATTTGGAATGATACTAGGGATTTAATGATGTTCGTGTTACGTGGTTGTAATTAAGCATGTGAGAGTGAAAAGTGAAGAAAAAAGTGTAGTGAAAAAGAAAAGAAAAAGTGAAAAATAAAAGAAAATAAAAGAAAAAAAGAAGAGAAAAAGAAGAAAAGAAAGAGAAAGTTTGTACATGTTGTATTTAGTGTTCAATAACCTTTGTTTACTCTCTCCATTGTTTTATTCAATGGTTTTTATGGAAATTATGTTCCAATTTTGAATTGGCCCACAACTTTCCATTATCCTGAGTTTTTCATCTTCGAATACCTTTGAATTCGTGCATAGACCCTTCGTTTCATAAACCTAGGCCCGGCAAATGGGCGGTTCCGGGCGGATTTGTATATGGGTGATGGTTGGATATGAGCGAATTAGAGCCGGGTTGCACTCGGGTTATCTTGGGTTTGGTTAAGGGTTAAACCGCTAACCCACCAGTAAGTGGTGTGGGCTACCAGTTGATCTCCAGCCTGCCAAAAACCAACAGATGGAACCATTTTCAACCCATAAAAAATAAGACTATATTTGCACCTAGGTTTTGGCTGGAAGCAAGAGAATAAAGAGAAAAACGTTACCTGTGTATATAGAGAGATATGAGGAGAGGAATGGGAGGAAAATTACCTGTGACTGTGTTTATGGCAAAAAACAAAACCTTAAACCTAAGTTGTTGTTTATATGGGCAAAACAGCGGGTCATTCTTCAACCCGCCTAAACCCGCAATGACCCGTGTGAAGCAAACTTTGAGGACCCATTTGCAAACCATTACGGGTTTATATGGATCGACTATCCTATTCGGGTCAGTTTTTCCGGCCCTACATAAACCTAACCCCAAACCTACATTACAACCCTATAAAGTCCTATGTGATCATAAGCAAGTCAATTCAAAAGTTATAATAGTTTTAATAATCTCTGTAAATACATTTTGCCTCCTTCAATGAATGCTACCTTTCATTTATATTACAATTTTTCATTTTATATATAGCGTTCTTTATTTGTGACATGTGTGAGGCCTAGTTTCCATTTACATTTACTCTTTACGCCCGCATGTCCCGTGTATTACCTCCCATTTTGAGTGATTTCATTTGTTGAGTGTAATACCCGAAGAGGATTGAATTTATGCATGTTTTAATGTTTATCCGGTTTATAAAAGTTTTGTCAGATCATACTTTACATGTACTCTCTCCCCTCCCACTTTTAAGGTTTTAATTCTATGAAGTTCGTTCTATAATGTTAATAACTACGGACTTTTGAGTGAATTCGTTCATTTTACTAATAACGTGTTTGAAATCTTTTTCGTATTGTTAGGTTTGTCGCATTTTGGTTGGGCATCTTTTTAAAGAAACTTTAATGTTTGTGGGTTTCATCCCTGAAAACCCTCACGAGACAACACTCGTCCACTAGGGTAACCTGGGGATTTAACAGCTTATTACATATGTTTAATGCAATCGTGTACCCTACAAAAGTGGATTTTATGATATATATATATATATATATATATATATATAATTCTTGTTGGTCTACCTCCCTTTCTCATTTTCATTCATCTTTATTGCTAGGGACTAGTAATGTGTAAGTTAGGGTGTGTGAGAAGTCGTGAATATTGCATTTAGTACTCTTTATTATTTCAAATTCTATTATTCTCATGTACATTAATTCCTATATTTAAGCTCATATATTGTATAACCTTTGTTCTATATGTTTATATGTTTTATGAGGTAAATTTGAGCTTTTGTAGGTATTGTGGATGCATACTGTGAAGTTGGATGTGTTTCGGGATTGTTTCATCACAAAAGGGAATTTCAGGGCATTTTGATATTTTCAAATTCACTATTTTATATGGAATGGAGTAACCAACATGTATATCATCAAATTATCTTTGCATGGCCACTAATTGTGCGTCATTCGGACCCCGAATGAGGAAGCTATTCTCGTTTTCGAAAGGTTTTGTCATTTTCTTCTACTTCAAGGGAATTTTTGTAATTTCATACTACATAATTTGGAGGGTTTAAAAACGGAACCAAATATAGAATTTAATTATCTTCGCATCGGTTCCGACCACACATCATTTCGATTTCGTATGAAGAAGTTATAGTCGTTTACATGCAACGTACCAAGAATTGGATAGAAGCAGAATTAGGACTGCCTGATTCCAAATCGATTTGTAATTTTTTTGAATCGATTCGGGATGTGTAAAAGTCCTTAAATTTTTATATTTGGGTGGATTTTTGGTGGGATATTTATGGGAAAACATTCCCTTAAGGGGAAGACGTCATTTTCACACTTCTTATATCAGATTTTAGGGTAGTTTGGGGGGGCGGGGGGGGGGGGGGGGAGGGGGGGTCTGTGGGAGGTTCTATCTCTAAGGGTTTCAGCATTTTTATGTAAGTATTGTACTATTCATCATATTCTATGTTTAATCCAAGCTTTATTTCCTTTATTTCTTGCTTTGTCTTTCATTTTCATGCTTTTTAATTAGTTGTAGTTCATTGATTTCTTGTGTTCTTTAGTTAATTAGTTGTTTAATTTGTTTTCTTCCTGGGTTGTACTTAGTTTAAAGGTTGGGGTCATTTCTCCGCCATTGATGGGTGTCGAGCTCCGAAAGTTAGGTTTTGGGTAAAATTGCGTTGAATTGAAACCTCGTGTATTAAAGTTGGAATATTATGCGTTTAACTTACTTCGTCACGCATCGTTAGTGTTTAAAACGATACTTTGAAATTAATCCACGTGTGACCATTTTTTATTAAATATTTAATCTCGCATTTTTGGATTAAATTTCTTCATGTGCGATGTTTAGAATTAATTGAATGTGCTCAGTTAAATTTTTTTGAACCGAAATTCTAATTTGCGTTGTTTAGCCCATGGCAGGGATGTGATCCTAATTCACCTTTTATTAATATTGTTTAGTTAACTTTTTCTTTCCCTTTTCCCTCTTAAAACATAACCAGATTTTACATTTTTATTTCAGAAATAATAAATCGTTTAAATTCTATCAAATATTTCCTATGGATTTTCGTACCCGGACTGGACGCTACACTCCATTTATTGAGTGTAGTCATAGTTTAGGTTTTTTGCATCGCGGGTGGGAGCCGAAAACAACGATCAGCATGTCTACATGGACGCTCGATTTCCCTCGCATTAGTCTACCTCTCATATTGTTATCCATTTGAAAGCAAACAAGGTTCGCCTTAGCAATAGATCGCAAAGAATACAATGATTATTAAACATAGGGCTCTACACATCAAAGAAAGCAACACAAAATGTAATGAACGCAACATGGATCCTAAGGACACTAGAACCTGGATGCATTGATACCAACTGTAACAACTCTCATTTTTTACCTAAAGGTTGGTCGGACACACTACATCAAAGATGGGGCTTGTCTATCAATCTATTTCATTATCAACATTAAACCACAATAAAATATTTATATTTTTACAACAACATGCACGATAAAACTAATTTAAGTGATAATTGATAAGATATTAAGTCCAACATCAACACCCAAATAAAATAAAACTCGACGTAAATATGAGTGCCTTAAATGGATGAATAATAATAAACTTTGGGCTTATGCCCATACAATACTTAAAATAATAAACTGACTAAAATGGAAATAGCAACCTATGTTAGATTCAAATGAACTAAAGTAGTGGATGTACAAAGACGACCGTAAGTCTAATCTCCTGTCAGCCCATTTTGTCCTTGTCAATGTAAACTTGGGAGTAAAACAACATCCTAGAGTTGCAAGAAGTAACTTACGAAAATTAAGATGCAATAATATAGTTAATTCAAGGCATGTACCACCAATCGGCACTTGAATTCGTTAAGTACCTCACTCCTTATCTAAGTGTAATACTACATACATATCAACTCAAAGTCCCCAACCATGAAAGACTAATACCCATGACCATAATAAATAAACTATGAATCCAGCATAGTTGTCGTACCAAAGATAACTGTCCACATACATAATCCTATTTCCCATAGTATTCCAATGATACTACACACAAAGTAACATAACAATTTATTATGCATTTACGTATTATTGGTTGTTGTACTAAAAATAATTGTTGACATACATAATCTCATTTTCCTGAGTATTCAAATGATATTACACATAAAAGTAACATAACCATCTATTATGCATTTACGTAGTATTGGGTTCACAATTAGTTTTCTGCATCATATGAATAATTAATTAATCTCAATTAATTTATATAATTATATATGTCTTTACCTATATAAGATACATAAAAACATCTACCTCCTGTGTCACGTTTGTACTCTATCCATAAATTTAGAGGAGCCCCTCATCCAAATGGACATCATAAAATACTTACAAGTGGGGCGATCCCTATGCAGTACACCATTACACGGTCCATACGCCCAACGGTGACAATGGATCTTAGTATCTACACCTACCTCCTAGTAAGTAGTGTTGCTATATAGTACCTATAATAATGACCTACACAACTCCTAGCCTACATGTGCCCGTGCATTCTCTAGTCTTGAGACGTACACAAACCCAACAATAAGCCATCCACGAACATGATTATGTTCACACAAATAACAAGTACATATTTTAGCACATAATATGTATAGGTAATTATTCCTATAATTACCCCCAATGAGTCTCACAATTCTTCAAATAATATCCTTACTAAATTCAACTCTTAGTTTATACCGCTTTGAAATCGTGAGTATATATATCTCTTTCTACACACACACGTACTCATAACTTATATATATATATATATATATATATATATATATATATATATATATATATATATATATATATATATATATATATATATATATTCATTTGCTCAGTTAACCACTAAGTAACTTACATATCCAATAATCTCTCAATAATATAGTTATTTCTTGCATATATGATTCCGGATTTAACTTTAAACATATTTTCCTAATTAATGTCAAGAATTCTCCCCAACCAATCACTCTACTTAATAAGGTAAGAATCACAAATTAGGCTCGTTAACATAATCTTCACATTTAGTTTCAAAGCTAAGGAAAATAGGGAAGTCGATCGATTTTCAAAAATTTAGTACAAATTTTAGCCCTATGTACTGTTGATAAAATAATCATAAAATATTCATTGGAACTCCAAAATTACGAAACCATCGCCAAAACATTCTTAACTAAATTTAATTAGGACTTTTATTTTTTCACAAAAGATAAATTCATAGATATACTATTCCAAAAACAACTTCAAAATCTCAAATTGTGTTTAAAACTTTTCAGCACTGTGTGCTGTTCAAAAAATAATCGTCAAATATTCATTAGGACTCTAAAAATTACGAAACCACTTCCCACGCATTCTTAACTTAATTTAATTATGACTCTATTTTTTCCAAAAGCTATATTACAAGGTATACCATATCAAAAATAACCTTTAAGTGACTGATTATTTTTTAAAAAATTTCTACACAATCTAAACCTCCATTGACAACCCCTTAATTAACTATCCACCATTGTTCCACCCATGTTCATATTTAATCATGCTCAGGTTTAAGGCTTTATACACGAATAATAATGACCATAAATTAAAGGTCCTACAATATGGATTCTAATGTCCAATTCAAGATTTACTCAATTCTAAATTTCTAGATTTAACATTAATTTGTTCAATCATTAATCAACAATTTTAGATTTATTACTCTACATGAGTAAGGTTTAATTCCATCCTATGATCATCAAATCATATATTTTAACCTATAAATTACATGAGAAAATACACCAATGAATCAAGAAGTATATTGAAAGTTAATTTTAGCAAGAAAATTCTTACTTAATGTTAAAGATTGAGTGCCTCTCCCCTTGGATCCTTAATCTTCTTTCCTCTCTTTGGCCTTGGTAACTTATCTCTATGGATTTTGGCTTACTAGGTTAAGTTTTGGTGAATGAAAGGGGTCTTTTTAACTCGTGGTTAACTTATAATAGTTTCTAATTCCGAGATACTCGAGGCCCCTAAATGAACCCGAACACATAGACAATTTAGCCCAATGACTCCCCAAATAATATACATATACCCTGGGTTTACTTTTAGATGTCTAAAATACCTAAACGAGTCTTCATATTATCCAAAAACGTGCTCAAATGGTTTCTACTCAAATTACACATTTTTTCAATTTGATTGCACACCACATATCAATTATTTAATTAACATGCAATTTTATTTTTCTACGAGTAACATAACATGCACAGTTGGACAAAATAAATATGTAATCACGAATAAAAAATTTATTCACAAATTAAATTCTTGCAATTTAATTTAAATTCCACCAATTTAATTTATTCTCGAGTTTATTTAATTAAATTCTGATACAATAATTTATTCCGAAAATAAGAGGTTTTACATAGCCCTATATGTCCCCTTTATTTTTATAAATAGGTACTATAGAACTCTTTCTCCATTCATCGAGCATCCTATTAGTCATTAAAATTCTATTAATTAATTTTATAAGTCAAGACACTCCTTACTCCCCTAAGTACTTCTAAAACTCAATAGGGATATTATTTGGTCTAAAGCCCTCCATGTTTTTATCCCTTTTAGAAAAATCCTAACATCTGATGCCCTAATTTTGTGAAAAAATATATTTTCTCGAGCCTCCCTAAGTTCCTCTATATCTAATCTACTCCCATTATCTCCATTCAATAAACGTTTGAAGCAGATTTTTCATCTTTTTATAATCTCATCACCCTTGACTAGGAATTTCAAATCATCACTTTTAATATACTTAATGTTATTAAAACATATTTTTTTCTTCCCCTAAGTTTAGCAAGCTTGTAAATATTTTTTTTCTTTCTTGTGTTCCTAATTTTGTATAAATATCATCATAGGCCTTTAACTTAGCATCTCTTATCAATTTCTTATCTTTCTTTTTAGCCCATATATATTTCTCAAAATTTTCTCCATTTATAATTGTTTTATGTTTTAAAGCATTCTCTTGTGATTTTTATTATATTTTGTACTTTTTCATTCCACCACTAATTCTTTTCAGATTGTGGCTCCTTGCCTTTTGATTCTCCAATATTATTTTTTGATATTCTCCTAATGCATTAGACCATCTTATCCATCATTATGTCACTTTCGTATTCAATATTCTATGAAGCTTCATTTAGTATTTTATTTTTAAATAGTTTTAATTTCTCCCCTTTTAAGTTACACCAACTAATTCGTGGGTTAATCTTCTCTTTTCGCACTCGCAATTTTTTTAATATTTTTATCCAGTACCATTATCCTATAATGTAAAATTAAACTTTCTCCCCGAATAGCCTTACACTCTTTACATGTTAACCAGGCTTATATCCTAATAATAAAAAAGTCTATTTGTCTCCTATGCGTTCCACTTTTATAAGTTATTAAGTGTTTAATTCTCTTTTTAAAATATGTATTTGCTAGTATAAAATCATAAGCAATCGTAAAATATAAAATAGACTCTCCACCGTACTTCCTATCCCCAAAACTATATCCTACATGAACTATCTCATATCCTACACGATCTTCTCCTACATGGCCATTGAAATCTCCCTTATATAGATTTTCTCACCTACATGTATTTCTTGAAATAATTCATCCATTTGTTCTCAAAATTTTACTTTAGTGTGCTCATCTAATCCTACTTAGGTGCATAAGCACTAACAATATTAATTGTATTTTAACCTAATATCAGTTTTATAAGTATAAGTATATCACATTTCCTAATAACTATTATGATATCATCTTTAAGATTCTTATCTTCTGTTATTTTGAATCTTGTTTTTCTATATAATATAATTAAAACCCTGTATTTTTCTATTTATCTACCTTTCTCACCGACCCATTTAGTTTCTTGTAAATAAGGTATGTTAACTTTTCTTCTTATCATGGTATCTGTGGGTGCCCGGAATTAGAATGACGGGCCTGGACGAGTAGCCTAGTTAAAGCGGCCCAAAGTCCAAACCCCTCACTTCTTAAAAATTAAATTCGGTTATGACTTAGTCTTCTCCCATGTTCTCGTTACGAGGTGTTCTAGGAGAAGATGGAAAATGTGGGGGAGTCCAACACCCCCACTCTCTGAAAATGGACATGTATATAATAAACCCTAGGTCTGGGGCATAGGAAACGCATTGTATTCTCTGTAATCATTCTCCGGAGTATATAGAAATAATACTGACTGCACCACCGTGGACGTAGGCATTCTTGCTGAACCACGTACAGCTCTTGTTGTGTGATTAGAATTTTGTATTCCTTATTCTTCTTGGTGATTGTCCTTCTCTTATCTCTTTATGTTGAATAATAATTGTCACCACAATTGGCGCCATTTGTGAGAAGCGTTTATCTTCCCTGAGAAATCCCACACCAAGAAAAGATTTCGAAATGTCTGGTTACAGTTGTAATGCTCCTCAGGTAGGAGATATCCAAGAACAACCTGCCCCTCGTAAGATCTGATCAGAAGTTCGGCGTTCAGATCAGAGGGCTCGCCTAGAAAGGCCAGCCTTAGAAGAAAGCAAAGGACCAGCGAGGTCCACATAAATATCCAGGTTGATTGATGCTTATGAGGCGAGGCTCCAAGAGCAAAGGGAGTCTTCTCGCAAGCATGAAGGCTAGAATGCTCGCCTCAAGAGAAGGTTAGAAATAATGGAGACAAAGCTCTATGGTGGCACCAGGAGATGTCCATACCACACTCCTATCCCTCTGGCGAGCAAGTCTCACAGCCGAGGAAGGTGCCCTAGACGCGAGTCCCAGAAAGTTGAGGGAAACGAGTCAGAGGATGACCTAATCGAGCAACTGTGACTATCTCGTAATCACAGAAGCCCATCTCGCAGAACGATAATATACGAAGTCTGGTCTGAAGGGAGATGGACCAACACACTACGCATCGCAGTACCAGATCGACCCGAGAACTCGCTAGGCGAGCTCTCAAAACTCAGATGAAATCACCTTTCTCAAGATAAATAGAAGAAGAGTAAGCCTCCAAGAAGTTTATTATTCCAAGGTACAAGATCTATGATGGTAAGACTGATCCCATTGATCACGTCAGGTAGTAGAATCAGGACATGACCCTCTGGAACCATCGAGACGCACTGATGTGCTGAATTTTTCCCTCGAGCCTGTATGACGTCGCGCAGAAATGGTTCGAAAGGCTCCCCCACAGGTCCATCAGAAGCTTCAAGTCCCTGGCCGAGCTCTTTACAACACGTTTCATTACTAGCAGCTCCCATCCCAAAAGGATGGATGCTTTGCTAACAATGAAAAAGACACCTCAAGAGACCCTCTGAGACTACGCTAAGAGGTATTGGGAGTTATTCAACGAGGTCGAAGACTGCTCGGAGCAAGTGGCAGTAGCCTCTTTCAAAATTGGGCTACCCAATTCTTCCCTTCTGTACCAATCCCTGACCAAGAAAAAGGCTATAACCATCGACAACTTGATGGCTTGTATCGAGAAGTATGCCAAGGTAGAGGATGTGACCCGCCTCATCACAGGGGAGAACGGCCGAGCTAAGCTCCCTGCCAAAGGCAATGACAAAATTAAGATCCAGAAGAAAGGAGGGAAGAATGGGGGCAGGAATAAATCCAAGAATTGAGGCAAAAATTATGTGGGAAAAGCATTTCAGGCGGTCAACACTGTCTTCAGGGAACCAATTTACAAAATTCTCGCAAAAATCAAAGACGAGTCATTTATTAAGTGACCCAGAAAGATGGGAGGAGATCCCTCGAAGAGAAACAACGCACTGAGATGCACTTTTCACAAAGAAGGAGGACATAAAACCGAGCATTGCAAGGCTCTTAAGTCCCACCTCAAAGAACTGGCTCAGTCCGGGCATCTGAACGAATTCATGGAAAAAAGGCAGAGAAAGTCGCTTCCCATAGAGAAGCAAAGCCCGACAACGTACTTAAAGATGATGTCGTCCATGAATTCGAAGTAATTCATGGGGCATCTGATGTGAAGAAAATTTAGGGAAATTCAGCTCGAATGGAGGTAAAAAAGCTTACATCGGTGATGCAAGCTTTTCAGATTGATCCAGCAAAAACACACTCAGGAAAGTGTCGACGATCAGATGACGTCGACTATAGTAAGCATATCGTATTTACCGATGAAGATATGGTGGGAGTGAGAACCCCACATCATGATGCTTTAATCATCACTCTCAGGATAGCAAACTATAACGTCGATAAGTTGCTCGTCGACCAAGGAAGCTCGTCTGAGGTAATGTATCTCGACCTGTTCATAAAATTGAAATTAAGCATCACCGACCTGAAGGAAGCTACTGTCCCCTTGGTTGGCTTGGCTATAAAGGTGACTATGCCCTTGGGAAAGATTGTTCTGCCGGTAAGGGCAGGAAATGTTTCCAAAATGATCGAGTTTCTGGTGGTCGACATTGACTTGCCATACCAAGCTATTCTCGGCAGAGGGTGGCTACACACAATGAAGGCAGTCTCCTCGACCTACCATCAGAAGCTCAAATATGTGACCGAGCAAGGACTAATGCAGATCCATGGAGATCAAGCGATGTCAAGAAGATGCTTCATAGCAGCCATCCGCCCAAGACCAGAGAAGAAGGCCGACAAGCACAGCGAGAAAGTTGAAGAACAAGAAGGTTTGATACCTTCAAAATAGAAATTAAAATACGAAAGGCCCAGAGTAGAGGAGACCAGTCTCGTCCCTTCCGAACGGGTCATCGAGGACCTGGAGGAAGTCACAGATGGAGATAGCGACGATAGAAGAATCTTATTGATCGGAGCTTCTCTCACAAATCAGGAAAAGAAGGAATTGACGATTCTGCTAAGGACTAATATAGACGTCTTCTCATGGGAACCATACAAGTTGCCAGGAATTGATCCTAGTATGGTTTGTCATCAGTTGCATGTCGATCCCACCTTCAAACCAGTTACGCAGAAGGCACGACAAACTGCACCCGAGAAGGCAAAAGTCGTGGAAAAAGATGTTGAAAAATTACTGGATGCAGGTTCCATACGGGAGGTCCAATTCCCCAATGGTTATCAAACCCAGTAGTAGTTCCAAAAAACAACGAAAAGTGGAGAGTATACATCGACTTCACTGACCTTAACAGGGCGTGCCCCAAAGACAACTTCCCTCTTCCGAAAATCAATCAACTAGTGGACGCCACAGCAGCTCACGAGAGAATGAGTTTTTTGGACGCCTACTCATGGTACCATCAGATCCCCTTGTACGCTCCAGACCAGGACAAGACATTATTCATCACCACCATTGGATTGTACTGTTACATGGTCATGCCCTTCGGGCTCAAGAACGCAGGGGCAACCTACCAGTGGCTGGTCACCAAGATGTTCAAGGATCAAATAGGAGACACCATGGAAGTCTACATCGACGATATGCTCGTTAAAAGCAGCAATAAAGAAAACCACCTATCAAACCTATCAAGAAGCTTTGAAATACTCAAGAAGTATCGAATGAAACTTAACGCAAGCATGTGTTCTTTCTGGGTCCAGTCAGGAAAATTTATTGGGTACTTGGTCAGTAAGAGAGGTATCGATGCTAACCCAGACCAGATTGATGCAATAAATAGAGTATAACCTCCTCGAACAATCTGGGACATACAGAAGCTCATCGGTATGCTCGCTGCCTTGAACCGCTTTATCTCTAAGTCCTATGAGAAGTGCAAACCTTTCTTCCAGTTTCTAAAGGGAAACAAAATGGTATAATGGAACCAAGATTGCTCGCGGGCACTGGATGAGCTCAAGGCTTACCTTAGCTCCCCACCACTGCTCGTTATACAATAAGAAACAAATCCCTTGTACTTATACCTCTCCGTTTCCAACCACACTGTCAGCTCTGCATTGATGTGTGAAATTGCAGGAATCTAGCACCCCGTTTACTACGCGAGCAAGACCTTATTGGAAGCCGAGCAAAGGTACTTACCACTAAAGAAACTCACCTTTGCATTTGTAATAATGGCTTCAAGAAAGTTGAAGAACTACTTTGAAGCTCACACTATCATCATCCTTACATCGCACCCCCTTAAATCAATCCTGAGGAAGGCGGATTTGTCGGGAAGATTGTCCAAATGGTCAATCGAGCTCAAGCGGTTTGATATCTAATTTTAACCAAGGAACGCAATCAAAGGGAAGATCCTCGCCGACTTCATAACCGAATTCACAGGCGAGCAACCAGTCGATCGACCTCGACCCGCAGAGGAAAAAGAGAATCATGCAATTAAGGGAGTCTGGAAACTATTTTTTTATGGAGCCTCCAATTCAAAGGGGGCAAGAGTGGGCATTGTGCTTATCACCCCGGAGGAAACAATCCTCGAACAAGGAATTAGGCTTGGATTTGAAGCCTACAATAATGAAGCAGAGTATGAGGCCCTGATAGCCGGCCTCCAGAAGGCACACACTTTGGGGGCAA
The DNA here is from genome assembly GCA_949130495.1 of Sambucus nigra. NCBI lineage: Eukaryota > Viridiplantae > Streptophyta > Magnoliopsida > Dipsacales > Adoxaceae > Sambucus > Sambucus nigra. The sequence continues at coordinate 541,470,763 of OX422208.1, read as the reverse complement.
AGCAATTACAGGTATTCAGCGACTCATAATTAGTCTCCAATCAGATAAGTGGAGACTACAATGCAAAAGTCGAAAGGATGGTAGCCTACCTCGCCTTGGCAAAAAGGTTATTAGCTAACTTTGAGGAAGTCAATGTCCAGCAGTTTCCCAAAGGACAGAATCGCAATGTTGATGCCCTAGCATCCCTGAGTTCAACAATCAATTCCAACTTAAAAAGAATAATCCCCATCGATTTCCTTGCTCATCTGAGCATTAGCCGTAATAGCGAGCCACCGGGCATGTTCCAAGTGCTCCAAATTGAACCAGCACCCAGCTCGATGGACCCTCTAAGGGATTTTTTGAAGGATGGCACACTCCCAGATGATAAGGAGATCACTCACCAGATAAGAGTCAAAGCTTCTCGCTTTCACTTATCTCCAGAGGGCAAGCTATATAAGAGATCCTTTTTCGGTCCCTACCTTCAATGCGTTCACCCGATGGATGTCGAGCAAGTTCTACATGAGCTTCACAAGGGAATCTGTGGAAGCCATATTGGAGGAAGGCCTCTGGCCTTCCGAGCAATGAAGGAAGGCTATTGGTGGCCATATATGCAAAGGGACTCTGCGATATATGTTCGCAAGTGCCTGAAATGCCAACTTCATGCCCCTATGGTCCACCAACCTGCTAGCGACTTAAAATCACTTTCCAGCCCATGGCCATTCGCCTAATAGGGAATGGACATCGTAGGTCGATTCCTACCGCCACCGATAATCGCAAGTACCTATTGGTCCCAACTGACTACTTCACCAAATAGATCGAGGCGGAAACCCCTAGCAAATATTCGAGATGTAGATATGATAAGATTCATATAAAGAAATATAATCACCTATTTTGGCAACCCTAGAACCATCATCATTGATAATGGAACGCAGTTCGAGAGCGGCTCCTTTTAAAATTTTTGTGACAAGCATAGAATTAGACACCACTTTATCTCGGTGGCCTATCCTCAGAGCAATGGCCAAGTCGAGGCTTCCAACAAAATGGTGATCAACGAATTGAAAAAATGATTAGAGTGAGCCAAAGGCGCATGAGTAAATGAACTACCACATATTCTATGGGCCTACCGTACTACTCCACGACGAGCAACAGGGGAAACCCCATTCTCATTGACATATGGAATAGAAGTAGTCATCCCCTTGGAAGCAGGCTTGCCAACAATGAGGTCCTGCATTGTCGACCAGGGCAGTAATGATGCAGCATTGCTCGCTGAGCTCGACCTAGTCGATGAACGTGGCGATCTAGCCCTAGTAAAACTAGCAAGCTATCAGCAACAGCTCGCAAAGGACTATAACAAGAAGGTCAATCCAAGGGCATTCCGAGTTGGGGACTATGTCCTGAGGTAAGTCATGGGCAGCGCAGTAAAACCATCAGACGGCAAGCTAGGGCCAAACTGGGAAGGACCATTCAAGATAACTAAAGATGATCTGCAGGGATCCTATCACTTAGAAACGCTGGAAGGGAGAGGGATACCCCGAGCGTGGAATGCAGCCAATCTTAAGAAATTATATTTCTAGATTCTTCTTTTGATCTTTAATTATGAAACTGGAAGTTCATTTCCTTATCATTAATAAAAGTTATTTGGAAGTTTCATTATACGAAATATCAGTTAACTAATTTGCATTTTTCAAGGTGTCAATGTATAAACTTTATAACCCGCACACCTTTTCCAAGTAACAGGCACACTGATCATCACACTATAGCAGGGAAATAACCCTCCTCGGGTTTTCGTTATGAAACATGAAAAACCTCTTAGCATGCCCCTGGAAATATATAAAGCCCTACAGGAGATCCTTAGGCAACATGGCCAAGTCAAAATTGGTCACCAAATAATGTTTAGTTGAATAAAACCCTGATCGGATAGATCATCTAACACTAGGTGTGTCCTAGCCAATTGCCACACTTAGGCCTAAAGGAGTGTGACGACACAACCTAAAAGGTAAAGTGGGGCAGAATGGTATCTCGTTGGCATACTGGACTGGAAGGACACTCACTTGATAATGCGAACATATAAATCTAGTCAACCAAAAGAGGCTCAAGATTATTGAGCAAAAATGTGGAAAATATAAGACACTTGTTTTGCCGACAAATTCTCCCAAAACATAAATTTTATATTAATTCATCACATTGATAGCAAATACAATACATGTTTAATCGGTGAGATCGCCCAAAACATCAACATTACATCACTTCAATACAAAATACACAGAGTTACTATTAGCAAAATCTTAGTGAGGGTGAGGCCTCTGAACGAGATAATCAGCCACTTGGGCTCTTCAACCATCGTCAGGATGAGGAACTAGCTCCTCCTCGACTTCATTTGTATCTGATTCCAATAGTTGTTGAGGGATGGCATCAATAGGGATCCACTAATCATCTCTCCGAAAGGGATTAGGTAGTAGAGTAGAAGGAGAAATCTCATGACGATAGCAAAGCATCGAGTTCCTTCGGACTTGCAGCTCCTTCAGGTCACTCAATCATCCCCTTATAAAGGTGAGATCTTCAAACTCTGTTAGCCTCATCGGAGCATCTAGCCAACCTTGGTTATAACCGTCGGCCCATACTTGTCTAGGACCTCTCCTAAATAAATGCCTCAGTCGGGCAACATCCCTTTGAAGATCAGCAGTAATCACATCTGCTCGCTGGACGTCACCACGAAGCTCTTCCATGTCCCTAGCTGAACTCCTGGTGTTCCTACCAGCTCACGAAATGGTCAGAGGGGTAGAGCCTCGCAGCACCGAAGGAACGTCGCTCGAGCTAGTTCTGGTTCGTGACGAGGAGGAACCCTATAATACTGCAAGAGCGATGCTTGACGCATGCTCCCTAAGTCGCGAGACCTCTCTCCTCAAAGCCTCATTCTCTTGCTGAAGAATTTACCCAACCTGGTTGATCTCAAAAGCATCTAGAAGCTTTGCTCTCAGTGTATTCACCTCTTCTTGGATCGAGGCGCCAACTTCCTCCATATCTTGGAGCCTGTCTTCAAGTTTGATGACAAGCTCAGTCTACTCTATGAAACACTTGTTCCTCAATTGCAATGATTTGTAAATCCTCACAAAGGTATGACGAACTTCAGAGCTTACATCAGGTCCAAGCATTCTTCCCAATTGAGAAGTGGCTGGTATATAATCATCAACATCAATCAACTACAAACAATAAAAAAGCAGCAAAGAAAAAATAAATTAGTGCATTGGGGAAATAAATTAGTGCATTGGGGAAAGAAACCTTTTCATTTCATTAATAAGGATCAGAGTACATCGAGCAGCAAAAAGAAAAATTACAAAAGAATAACACAAATATAACCCTAAAGGTGAACTAGCTAGCGACCTCAGGCTGCCCAGAAGAAGCTGGCTTCTTCCCCTTGTCAGAAGCAGTAGAAGCACCTCCCTCAGCAGGGATAACCTCTGTCATCTGGGTAGGGAGGGAATCGGCAGGAATTATCTGGGAAGAAGGGTCAACACCTTCAAGGGCTGGGGCAGGAGCTTCATTCCCAACCAGCTTCGGGCCTGGGTCATGCTCGTCGAACAAAGGAGAGGCAACATCCACAACAGCAGCTAAAAGGGCCTTGTTCCAGCCCTTTTTGAAGTTCAAAGGGCTGATGTTGCCTACCTGAACCTCAGTATCTTCATACGTAGTAGCCCACCCGGAGTTGTATGAGTCCTCCTTAATGGTGGCTACCTGGGACTCTTTCTACTTTAGCTACTCGGTCAGCGCCTTGTTCTCCTCCATAACGGCCAGCTTACTCGAGCAGACCAGGTCATAGGCCTACCACAATTCATTCAGTTCCTTAACTGCTGCTTCCCTCTCGCGATTGGCGTTAGCGAGATCCAGGTCGGATGACAATCGGGCAGCATCAACGGTCTTCAGACTAGCCTCCCGCTCAGTACCCCTCACCTTTAAGGTAGCATTCTACTGCTCCAGCTCACCATTTTTCTTCACCAGCTCATCGCGAGAATGATAGAGCACAGCAAAGTCAGTCAAAAACTGCAAGTAGAAGAAGATATCAGAAGAAGGAAGCAGCTGAAATTTATCAAAGCATTAGAGAAAGGAAAAGGTCTTACCAAGACTAGCCTCTGGCTAGCTTGCAGAGCCAATTGATTAGACCCCAGCGCCCTTTGGCGATCTGCAGGAAGAACTGCCCTCTCGAGCAGCACAGGGGCTAATTAAGGAGAAATGGCAACTAAGGCCCCCTCGGGCAATGCAGACACCGAAACTAAGGCCTGCCCAGCCTTCGTCCTCGATTCTATTATTCTCCTATCTTCCTCCTTCTCCTTCTCCATTCTCTTCTTCTCCTCTATCCTTTTCTGTTCTTCTATCTTCTTTCTTTCCTCTTCCTTTTTACTCTCTCTCTCTCTCTCTCATCTGTTCCTATTCTTTCCTCTTCCTCTCCAGCTCCTGAGCAGTAGACCGAGAGACAATAGCAATAGCCCCAATATTGGACTTCTGCTTCTTTGACCTCTGAGAAAGGAGGACATGATCATCATTATCATCATCCCGAATCAAATTTTTCCTTGGAGGAACCATCTCCTCGCTTGATCTGTCGGACCTGCTCGAAGGTTCTCGGGCTTCAGAAGCCTCTTCTGAATCAGAAGAACTATCACCACTGGAGCTCCCCACACAGAAATTACTTCCAGCACCGCCTACGATATCACTCTCAAAATTGCTCTCCTCATCGTCTAACTGAATAGGATCATCATCAGTCTCTTCAGAGGTATCAAACTCGGGAATGTTATCTATCGGCCTTGCTATAAAGATAGAACCGACATTTTTATACTCAAGCAAGAAAGTAGCAGACCGAGGATGCTCGCCGTCATCTAGGGGCTCCCTGATACTCCACGCTTTAACCAACTCAGAAAGACAAACCTCGCTGAGAGCAGGTTCCAAGTTCTTCCACCTCGCTGAAGAAAAAATAGGGAAAAGTCAGAAAAATCACACATCAATAAAGAAATTGAAAGAACAGAGCAGCGACTACCTATATATTCTTCGCCATAAAAGGGAACTGTAAACCTATCGGACCTCGACCCCTCAGCCTGGGGGGAAAACTGCCAATTTCTAGCAAGAAAACTATATTGATAATAGTCCTTGTGGGAATCAGGTAGGTTTACCACCAATACCCTGTTAGGACTCCCGTCTTTGAGGTAGAGAACACGATAACTAGTTCAAGAAAAAGAATAGCAAAAGAAGATTTCGGCAAGCCCTAATTTGGTGCCATAAAGCTGATTTATTCTATGGACACCATTGATTATCTTCCACACATAGGGCGAACACTATGCAGGAACAATGTTGAAATAACCAAAGAAGTGCAAGAATAGATTGTTGGGAGGAAAAGTAATCCCCATTGGGAAAGCAACAAGACATGAATCCAATGAGCACCCTCTCTCTCCCTAACATTTCTAGGGGGAGAGGCGCACTCAATCTCTACCCACTCTGGGATATTATAAAACTTCTTAAACTCAGACACTGATCTATTACCAATCTTTGCGATTTTAAAACCCAAAATTCAAAGAGAAAACACAAAGAGAAGGCACAGGAGACTTACAAGATAAAAGTTTGACTTGAACGATGAAGAATCACAGGCCCAAATGACGAGGAAGATCGAAAGCGAAAAGAATGAAGACCGGGAGAAGAGAACGTGAATCGCTCGAACTCGCAGAAAGCGGAAGAGTACTGAGGAGCTTCAAACGGTGATTGTGAAACGACTTCTTGGGATAACTTTTGAATGTTACTAATCATAGTTCACAGAACACGAAGCAAGTGCCGCCTAAATCAGTCCTCAAACTTTGGGAAGAGTTTCACGATTTATAAAGGATCCATTATGACAAATCATTTAAATTTATGAGCCCAAATTGTGGCCCAACAAACTTAGGGGCAATTGTGGGTACCCGAAATTAGAATGACGGGCCTGGACAAGTAGCCCAGTTAAAGCGACCCAAAGTCCAAACCCCTCACTTCTTAAAAATTAAATTGGGTTATGACTTAGTCTTCTCCCATGTTCTCGTTACGAGGTGTTCTAGGAGAAGATGGAAAACGTGGGGGAGTCCAACACCCCCACTCTCTGAAAATGGACATGAATATAATAAACCCTAGGTCCGGGACATAGGACACGCACTGTATTCTCTGTAATCTCTCTCCGGAGTATATAGAAATAATACTGACTGCACCACCGTGGACGTAGGCATTCTTGCTAAACCACGTACATCTATTGTTGTGTGATTGGCATTTTGTATTCCTTATTCTTTTTGGTGATCGTGCTTCTCTTATCTCTTTGTGTTGAATAATAATTGTCACCACAGTATCCATTAACTCCATCCATTTTCCTATCATAGCCCCCATTTTCCATGTCGTTAACCTTAGTCTACTATATTGGATTAGCTTCTTTACCCACACATATCCAGATTGGTGCAAGAACCCTTGCTCATTTCTCATTGCACCCAGATGTTGATACGACGTCCCTTGCCTATTTTTCGACACTCGATGGTAAGCCCAATGCATCGCTTAAGGGGAATACCCTAGTACCGACTTGTATATTCAAAGGATTCATGTTCATAAGGATCTGAAAAAATATTACGCTAGTTGTCAGGTACTTGACATAACTCTCCTCCTTTATTCGGGCTCGGGACCGGGAGTGTCCAAAAAATATATATAAGAAGTTAAGCATGATACAGGCGTAATTTAAATGTCAAACAAATTATACGAAACTTTAGTGAGTTGTTTGTGAATTGTACAAATTACGTTTTTTTATTTAATAAAATATTTTATTATTTTAGCAAGATATCCAAGTGAATAAATAATTGACCTTCTTCATTTTTGGCAATTCTATAATTTTAAATAGTTCACCAATTCAAAACTGAATTTATCAAGTTAGTCTTCGTGGAGAAGAATTGAAAAGGATTTCCCAAGCATGGTTGATATATATCATAGGGTACCAAGTTACAAGAATGAATGTTTATTTTTTAAACTATTTATTAATATAAAGTATCTTTGTAAATTTCATAAGGCATGCAACACTTTGGTAAAGTATATGCCAAACTGAGAAATTATTTGTGTGAATTTCAAAATTATCTATGAATGTGGTAAGGTTTATGCATGTAATTATAAAGTCTATGTCATTTGGTAAGGTTTATATCATAAATTTAAAGATATCTCTCAATTTTTGTGATGTATTTGTGTGTATGTATAAAGTACCTACTATTTTTCTACAGGGTTAATAACATTTTGATTCCTCGAACTTTATTCCTAATTTCGTTTCACCATCCCTGATTTTATGTTCTACACCAAACCCTATGAACTTTATGAAAATAATCAAATTATCCCTGAAGCCTAATGGTGTCATATTCCAGACGAAAAATTAGTCATTTGTGTGGCACATACTGTCATGTTTGTACAAAAATACCCTCAAGTGCCACTCAAATGACCAATTTTTATCTAGAACATAATAAAGTTAGGGTTTGGATTAATTTGATTTATTTTAAAAAGATAAGGGGATTTACTGTAGAAAATAAAAGTATGAGTCATGAAGTTAATGCGAGAGTAAAATTCGAGGGATGAAAATATAACCAACCCTTTTTAAAAAAATATTTGTGAATAATTTAAAGGTATCTGTGTGTTTCTTAAATAATTTGTTAATTTTATGAGATATTCATCATTTTTGTCAAGTATTCGCTAGTTTTTTTACATAGTTACGTAAGCTAGATCTTCGTAAAAAAAAGGCAACATGGTCATATTTAATACAAAACTTTTTAGGGAGAGATGGGAATGACTAAGGAAAGTGAAATTGTGCCTGTTCTCAATAAAAAATAATTATCATAGGTAAACTACCATATTTTATATATTTAATTAACTTTTAGAAAGAGAAACTTTAATATTGGCAAGTACCTTACAAGTATTGGAGGTCCTTGCTAATATTATAGCTTCGCTTTCTAAAAGTTAAATGAAAATAATAATAAGCTTGACAAATCAATCACGTTTACACAAAAGTTTCATTTTACCAAATCTATATACCATTCTAAAATGCTTTACAAGCATTTAGTTTTGATTTACATATAGCATGTCCTTGTGGACAGTGAATTAGAGATAGTTAAAATACACAGCATTCACGCTTGTATTATGTATATACATATTCGTCTCTTCCATTCTCTACAAATTCCTATAACCCTTTTCATATTCCTCTCTTCGTTTATCTACAAATTCGCTTCATAATACAGTCTTTCTCCCCCTAAATAACTAAACCATATTACCCTATAAATCAATCCAACCCCACCTCCAATCTAACTTTCCACTAAGTAGGTTTAGATGAACCTAAAAAGCCCACCATCCTCTCATGGATCTCTCTCCCAAACCACAAAACAAATAGAAAAACTACCTCAACGGGCTTTTATAATTACCCACATAGGCAAACAAACCCACGAAATCAGTGTCAACTTAAACAAAACTTCCATCTTTTCCAATAAGATGTGAGAGTTTTGGGTACTCATTTCTCATTCTCGAAGAATAATTAGCTTTTACCGAACTTCCACTAACGTACGCCCCATTTATGGCGTCCATTAGCAAGAGAGGATTGAAGGTAATTTTCGATTCCTAATTACTTAACCAGTCCTCCTGGTTTGCCCTCTGAATGATAATTCTCTTGAATTTGAAGCCTATTTTGGAGATGTCCCTCTTGATTTTCTGCGCATGTCTCTTTTTTTTGCCTTTTGGAGAGGTTTTTGTAGATGATTTACCTCTTGGGTGGGATTTTTAGAGGATGTGGTGGCTGTTTAAGTGGTATAGATGCTATGATGGAAAATTTTTGCATATATATTTGTATTTATGGTGTTATGGGTTGGTTACAGTTAGATCTGTTAGTTTGGTGTTACGGGTTGGTACAGTTAGATCTGTTAGTGGTGGGGGTATGTAGGGCTTGGGATTTTAGTTTAGCGATTTGATTGAGGCTTTTGATGGGGTGTCTCAGAGTAGAGATGGTGTATTTGGTAGAGGTGGGTTTTTCCTTCATCTGAATCCTAGGGTTTGGTTGTTTTAAGTTATGTGGGTTGTGGGAGATTGTTGAATGGTTTAGTTGTCGTTTTGAGTTTATTGTGGAATGGTTTTGTGACAACACGGATATAATTATGATAAATTATATTTTAATCATGCTTATCTTATGTAAAATGGATAATTTGTTATTAGTATATTTAATTCTAAGTGATTATGTTTAGTCTTATCCTACTTTCATAAATCATGAAATGTTGAGTTATGTACGTACACAAAATTTTGTTATTTTCGATAGAAATATTCATGTTTAAGACTAGTTTTGACCCTTATAACATTACTAATGACTTGAGGTGAAAACTAGATAGTTGTAGGAATGTGATTTAGGGTGGTAACACGATAAACGATGCATGAAACGGACGTTCAAGTAAGAAGTTAGGCCGAATTTACGAACAAGGGGCAAATCTGTCCATTCCCTTTAAGTGGAAAATTGTCTTTTAGTAAACCAAGTGGTTTAATTTGATTGGATGGAAAGGAGGAATGCCTTGGCCAAGTTAAAACTCTTCTTCTAAGCTATTTATTCAGCAAATAAAACCCTAGGTTAAGTTTTGGAGATTTTGTTCTTGAGGAAAGAAAAAGTGGAATTTTAAGGAAGAAAAGATTTCAAGAAAAGCTAGGAAAATCCCAAGAAACTCCTTAAAGTGATTCCAAGGTAATATTATGTTTTAACATTGTTTTAATCTTGTATTATACTTATTTCAAAGTATGTAAATCGTGAATTATTACAAAAAAAAATTCTATTATCCTTTGTGATAATATGTATTGGTTCCTACGTGAGATAAGTGGTATTTATATGTCATATTGCTTTGTATTGAAACCACTTGTATTCAAACTTGTATATCTCTTTGTGTCCTTACTGGAATTCAGAAATTTCAATTGATATGAAAGTAGACTCATATATTCATATCATATCCGAAAATTAGAATTTAACTCCCATGCGGTTAGGCCTTAGTGATGGTTGCAAGTTGGTATATAGTTGTTGTTTGTATATTTCATTTCGGTATGCTCTGAGTTTGGTCAAGCTTTTGAGATAGTAAATGAAGTCAACAATTTATGAAACTTTAATTCTATACTATTCAGTATGTTTAATGAACATGGGCTGAAAATTATGGAAATTTATGTTGTAAAAAAATTATGAAAATTCTTGGAATTTGAAGGAACAATAGAGGAGCTTGTAGGGCCGATTTCTTGTGTTGTAAAGAAATGGTCATAACTTGCTCTAGGAAGCTTGAAAAATTACATTGTCAATTGTAACGGAAAGTATATTCAGATATGTTTTCATATTGATAAGCTTGGACACCTGTATGTGTACTATTTATGAATATGGGATGGTTAAGTATAGAGGACAATAATTTGAGGCCATACTGGATACCCTATGAAAGAATGTTTTTATCTTCTCTTTCCAAAGAGTATTTTGAGTACATGTTTCATGTGAATATGCATTCAGAAGTATACTTTTATGTTTACTTGATTTTAGTTATAAATTCCTTACGAGCTAGTCCTATGGTTGAATGTTCATAACCTTATCAACATTATACCATTGTTTCGTCTCTACACATGTTTCATGGAATGTGACTTGAGTAGAATTATATTGTTGTTGTATAGTCTTTGAAAGTTACATAGATATATTAAGATAATACTTATGATTGAGATTCAGTACTGATTTAGTTGGATTAACAGGTGTATGGTCAAATCAACCAAGTTCAGCCCAACCCAAGGGAAACGTGAATACATAGTTGACAACTCAAGGTGAGTGTACTTACTGAGTTGATTATGGATATGATGTGTATGTATTATATATTGAGATGATATGGCTTATTAAAAGTCATGAGATGTTGAGATGTTATGACTTATTAAAAATCAAGAGATGTTGAGATGTTATGACTTTATAAAAGTCAAGATATGTTGAATTGCTATGCAATTCAGGAGACGTTGGGTTATTAAAACCTATAGAGATGATTATTGCCTACAGGCAGGAGATGTGGGGTTTATTATCTCCGGATATGTATATGGCCTAATTTGGCCCAGAGATGGATACATTTATATATTAAGATGTTAATATAGTACTTTTACTATATAGAGACGTAGTACATTCACTGAGTTTTTAAACTCATAGTTTTATATGTTTACATTTTCAGTTTAGAGAGTCTAGAGGTTTAAACTCATGGTTTTATATTCTGGTATTAGAGAGTCTGAACAAACTCATGGTTTAAACAAACTCATGGTTTTATATGTTTACATGAGTTTAAACAAACCATGGTTTTATTATGTGAATGTTGCTGAAAATGGTTTTATATTCTGGTATTAGAGAGTCTAGAGGTGGCAGTGGCAGAAATAGTGTGGTGTGGGTCATTTATATTATCTTGTGAGAAATACTAACCATTATGTTAGAAATAAATGTTGTATTCTTGTTTCTATAATTGTGGTTTATGACAGATAGTAAGATATGGAAGGAGCAAATGTTCATGTGAGGGTGGATGAGGAGTTTTCAAATACAGTAAACCCAAAATCCAAATAATGTAGAGGGGGATCCTGAACAACTTACAGATATGCAGAAAATGGCCCGTGCCATGACTTTAATGGCAGAACAACAAAACATGTTTATGACACAAATATCATACCAACAAGCCAAGTACTTGGAGGAGCAGACTTTGGCCAGAATATAAAGGAAAATACAACGAGAGGAGAAGAATACTCTGTATGAGAAGTTTATCAAATTGAACCCCCCAGCATTCTCAGGTTCTGTAGATCCTTTAGAAGTTGAGGCTTGGGTTAGAGACACGGAAACTATCTTTGGGGTGATGAATTTACCTGGCGCGGAGAAGGCAATTTTGGCTACTTTCATCTTAAAAGGCGAAGCTAAATATTGGTGGAAGTCTTCCAAACATTTATTGCTTACTGCGAAGGGAGGTGAGGTAATTACTTTGGATTCCTTTATTAAAGTCTTATATGAAAAGTATTTTCCTCGCATGTATCGGAAGCAAAAAGAGAGAGAATTTTTATCATTGACTCAGGGGAATATGTCGGTCAGGGATTATGAAACTAAATTCATATCTTTGTCTCGATTTTCATTACGTTTCTTACACAATGAGTAGGATAAATGCACCAGATTTTAGGACGGGTTGAATTTGATTATCAAGTCTGGACTCACTGCACTTGAAATGGTAGATTATACTTCATTAGTTAACAAAGCTATGATGGTTGAAGGAGATGTTAATGATGCAATAAAGAATAGGGAACAAAGGGGAAAGAGGAGTAGATTTGATCCATCTCATCAAAAGGAAGGCAATATAGAATACTCAAAATAGGGGAGTCAAAGATTTCAGCACGGTAAAGGGTCTGGAAATTTTGTTCAGAATAGGACACCAAGCAATTTTAAGGGTGCAGGATCGATGGGCCAACAGAATAGACAGCAGGAGAATGACAGTGGGCAGTCTAAGCCTGTTACATGCTATTTTTGCAAAGCTTAGGGCCATATCAGTCCATATTGTCCCAAGTTAAAGGGGGTAGAGTGTTATCACTGTCATCAAATTGGTCATACCAAAAAAACTGTCATATGCTACTGGGAGGGATTCAATCAGCTACTATTAGTCGAGGCTCATCACCTGGAGGCACAGGGAGAGGAGGAGGTAGAGGACAGGCTAGTGGATCCAGGGCTCCGGGAAGGATATTTTCTATGACTTTATAGGATGTTCAGGCTACTCCAGAGGTGGTGATATGTACATTTTATGTCATGAACAAACATGCTTACATACTTATTGATCCAGTTTCTACTCATTCATTTGTAGCACTGTCATTTACCATGCATTTGGGTATACCATATTCTTATCTAGATTGTGGTTTATATATTTCTATACCTATGGGGGATGTGATGTTAGTGGAGCTTGTGTATAAAAATTGTGTATTATATATGGGAGAGAGGGTGAAATGACTCAGAATGTGTCTCTAAAGTGTGTACTCTCTAGACTCAAGTGCAAGCCTGTCGTTCAAGTAATAATCCGACAAGTCGGGTATCGATCCTCAGGGAAGAAGGACAACAAGAGTTGTGACGACGGAATAGGGCTGAGGAATCCTAACGTTGACTCTAAAAAGAAAGAAAAAAAGATTTGATTTGGAATTTGGGATTCGATTACACTAAATGCAATTATGAAATTATGAAAATGTGCAATTACACTAAATTACCTAAAAATGTGAATGAAAATTTGATTTGAACTTTTAAATGAGATGATGGAGAAAATAGGATGGGAATACAATCCCCCAACCCTAGTGTTCTGCAGTTATAATATTAATCGTAAATTTATCTAATTAATTTGACCCAGTCTTTAGTACTCCCAAGCATTACGTATACGAGGTTCAAGCCCGCGTCATACTTAATCAAAGGATGAGTAAATCAGTATCACGATAGTGACAATCGAATTATATTCTCAATCATCCCGGTTACCTAGAGTCAAACGAGATATTTAGATCTACAATTGTTGTGTCCTTACGCAATACGGTCACAATTAATTACTAAATTCAGAGGAATAACTTTATACGTGCAACGACCACATCAGGTTGGGTTCATGTAACCCGGCCTTGGAAATCTAGCCGGACATACCGAAAGTGATGAAAACAGTATTTAACATGCAAGAGTTCATGATTAATCTAAGGACAATTGATGGAATACTGTAGAATAGAATCACAAAGAAGAAACAACTTACTAAAATTACCCAAGGAACAATCGCAGCAATGAATAAAATTGGTGATCACACAAACTTTGAATAAACCTTCAATCCTTAAATAAAACTGGAAATTGTATCTACAACTAGGGTTTATGCAAGAACAAGAGAGATTAAACTAATCCCCTCCGTTCTTGCCTACTTTACAATGAAAATAATTCGGGTTTTTATACCCTACATGAAATTCCAAGAAGTTGAGTATAAGTCGAAGTCTTTAGAGGAGAATCAGAAAACAAAATCTCGAGGGGCGGACCGGTCCGACCCTTAGGCGGATCGGTTCTTTTATTTTTTGTGCTCTTCGGTTCGCCTTCGGTTCGCAGTCCTCTGTAGTTTGCACAGCGGACCGGTCCGGGTTGAGGGTGGACCGGTATGGCTATTTGACTTTTCCTTCAAACTTTGACTACCCATATCTTTTGTTCCGGGTATCCGATTGAGGTGCCGTTTCTTCCTAGGTGCTTGTGAGGATGATACCTTCAACTTCTCTTTAGGTACCTTATCCGGATTCTAGGTAGAAATGACTCTTTTGCCCTTTTGACTTTTCTTGTTGACTTTCTCTATTCTTCCGGTTTCCTTCTTCCATTTCTTGACATTAGATACCTGTAAAATCATAACGAAATACCAGAAACTCGGTGTACTTGTTAGGATAAATCAATAGCAAGATTATGAGATAAAATCAATCCAATTACGTTGTTCGAGGTGATTAAAGTACCGAAATTAAGGGATAAATTAGGAAGAATTTATGCCTAATCAAACCCCCCTAACTTAGAACTTTGCGTGTCCCGAGCAATGTAAAAGAATTCTAGCAAGGCTCAACTTTTGAAAAATATTTTATTGGGATAAAATACCTCTTTCGCGGACTCGCGATTGCATTTAGCGTATGCAACAAGCCTTTAAACCCCTAGGTTACCCTAGTGGGACGAGTTGTGTCTCGTGAGGGTTTGCAGAGAATATACCCACAAAATTCGACTCAAAGAACTTCAAAATAACCAAAAATTGTATAATTCAAACTTTTCCAGAAAATAGTCATCATTAAGTCATGTCTACAAGTCTCAAACTGTAGTGCGTGTGTGCGAAGCCAGAAATATAACCGCCAATTTCCACCGATTAATCATTACGTTACTTATCCGAAAATTCGTTTTGATTTCAAATTCTCACGGGAAGCTCTCTCAAACGAACCACTCGGAATATGGCTTTTTGCTCGGTATGCGTGATAATAAGAGTAAATATAATGGACGCAAAATCACGCATACAATTAGAAAGACGAAAATTTCATGGTGAAAGGATCTCATCAACGGATTACGGTTTTAAAAATGGGAACATCGCCTCTATTTCGCGCATTTAACCTCTTATATTATCTTTTGGTGTATTAGCTCTCCACGCGGTACTCAATTTTCGCAATTTGGACTCGGTTAGGACTTTTTCGGGTTTAAGGTTGCATTGGGTAAAATGAAGGACGTAAGGAAAGTTGGAATTGGAAAAGCCATTCGTGATGTCCATTTGTGCATTTTCCGGGCTATTGCTCATTTTTTCTTCTTTATCTCTATTTTTGTTGAGCATTCTTCTATTTTTTTTTCTTGCCCCTTTATATGCACTTTTTGGACTTGAAATCTGAATTTTTCATTTTTCACAATTCCGGCTATTTTGGTTTTTTTCGGGTTGTCAAACGAAAGGGAAAATTATTCGGCTCAATTTGGGTTGCAAAAGGGGTGATTTTTCGCATCTTTTTCTGGCCAATATTTTTGGGATGACAAACGAGTGCCTACTTCATTGTCCAAAATGCTAATTGCGTTACCATATGCATTTTGAGGTGGATTTAAGCTAGAGACTAATTTGACACATTTTTCAAGGCAATATTGCACACATTTTTCAAAGCCGATCAAAATGAAAGAATTAAGATCCTTGACAACTTATTAAGCGTTAAAAAGAACTTTGAATTAACAGTTAACTCGGATTGACTTAAAATCTCGCAAAACGTGATAGGCTCGAATCTCACCGGGTTTGTTAATCTCCACATTTATTCGTTAAGTCGTCAATTTCTGCACAATTTCCATCTTTTGTCAATTTCGGCTTTGTGTATGTTGACTTTTTACACTTTGAGACTCCAATTTGACTTTTAACGATATTTTTGAAAAATTTGAATTCCAATTTTTTATTTATTTTGAACAAAAATATTGTTGGATTTTTCAAAATTTTATGATTTTTTTGGAAATTTTTGGGCATTTTTGAAAATTTGTGAAGTTTTAGAAATATGCACTTGTGACCCCCCCTAACTTAGACTTTTGCATTGTCCTCAAGCAAAAAGGACTAAAATCTAAATAAGGCAAAATAATAAGTGCTATAATTAAAACAAACAAATATAGAAAATGCAACTTTTTATATCATAAGACTGTGGTACAAACAGGAATACAGCATATGTAGGTTATGAGAAGGAATACATCAAAACAGTCCATAATCAACAAAACATCACGGGGGAGGGAAATGGGATGAGTTGGGTCCGTCGGGGCCATAGGGGTCATGAAAATGTGATGGTAGTGGCTCATAAGGGTCCCCTAGGCGGCGGTAGATATCCGCTTGCCTTCGAGCCGCCCGATTCTGATCTCGTTGGTAGTCGATCACAAAGTTCTCGAATCGGTTCTGAAAGGTCTCGAATCATTTCTCAAGGGTGGACAATCGGGTCGAGATATCGGTACCCGCCCACTCAAAGTCTGGGTCGTCCTCCTCGTCCGCCGACTCCTCTTCGGCACCGACGTCACCCATCTCAACGTCCGCTTCGGCGGCCTCCTCGTCCGCGCTCTCTTCCGAGGAAGCCTCTTCCTCGCTATCATGACCTCGCCGTGCCCGGATTATGGCGAGTTGTTTGGCACTCTTAGTGTGAGTGCCCTGTCCAAAGGGACCGGGAATCCGGGTGCGGTCGGCAGGGGCCTCAATGCCGGCGTCTTGGAGGATAGACGTGATCAGACGGGCGTAGGGCAAGGGGGCGGTACCCTTCTCATCCAAAGAAGCGGCGATGATGTCGGCATACAATGTGCGGCCCAAATGGAAGGAGGTTTGGGGATCGAAGAGATGGTAGGTCAAGGTGGCTTGTCGAGGCCTCATGGAGGAATCGTTGGACGTTTGAAGAATGTTGGCGCATACGACTTGGAAAGTGAGGCGCGCCTTTTCATTGAGTTGTCCAACCGCGACGGTTTGGCCCGCCCAAGCCACGTTTGGAGCAATGCGCTCCATGATGACGTCCTTAGCGACCGGAGGAACGTTCCGTGGATAAGTGAGGACTTGGGGGTCCGGAACACCAAAGGTGGCCAATTTGGCCGTGAGGATGGCTAAGGAAAAAGGAACGACCATCCCATCGACGTACGCTTGGGCCTCATATTGGTCCGTCCTTACGAGTGTGCCATAGAATAACCGGACCTCGGAAGCCCATACAGCGTCATGGGGTTCGTTGAGGAAACGACACCACCCCGGGACATGAATAATGCCGTGACAGAATTGGGCAGCGCGTTCCATTGAATCGCGCGCTCCATATAGAGTTTTCGGCTTGTCCCGAAGAAGTTGGTGCACCATCGCTCCTCTTGGCGGGATCGGAACTCGTTGCTCCCCGAGTGTAGGATGTCGGTGGATGCGTATTTGGTGGGAGCAGCACGGGGGGCCATGGAGACAGAGAGGATAGAACTCACAAAAATCTGGAGAGGGAGAAGAGGAGGGGTAGGGTTGAATTTATAGTGGAGGGAAAGGATTTGGAGGGAAAAGGTATTTGGAGGGAAAGGGTGTATGGGGATGTGGGAAACTGAATGGGAGGGAAGGATGGTAATTGGGGGGAAGGGGGGGTGAATGGGAGGAAGGGATTCAACGAATCTGTAGAAGGCGGACCGGTTCGGTCCAAGGGCGGACCGGTCCGGCTTGGGGATTTTAGGTTGGAATTTCCCCGAAACTGGATTTCAACCTCTTTTCCTCGAAATATTGCACTTTTAAAACGCGCTCCTCTCCAAATATAGACTAAGGACCTCTTAACATCACCGGTCACCCGAATTGACCAAAATCCCGAACATGAACATGCTAAACCCTAATGTACCAAAATCCTAACGACACTCACTAACGCACACGACACACACGACTCTCACCCCATACGCGTCGGGGGTGCGACGACCTAACTGAAACCATTTACTCTACCCCGTAAACGGGGTTCGACAACCAAACGGTGTTGACTTCTTCTTCGTACGCCTTAAGATATGGCTTTAGGCGTTGTCCATTCACTTTGAATGTATTTCCCCCTTTTAAATCTTCTAATTCGACAGCTCCGTGGGGGAAAACATTCTTGACAGCAAACGGGCCAGACCATCGCGACCGCAACTTGCCCGGAAAGAGATGAAGTCGAGAGTTGTAGAGAAGAACTTTTTTCCCGGGAAGAAACTCTTTGCGTCGAATGATGCTATCGTGAGCGAGTTTCATCCTTTCTTTGGCAATTTTGGCATTCTCATACGCATCATTGCGTATCTCCTCTAACTCATTTATTTGAAGCTTGCGAGCTTCACCGGCTTTATCCATGGCATAATTGAGCTCCTTAATTGCCCAATACGCTTTGTGTTCTAACTCCACGGGGAGATGGCAAGGTTTTCCATACACGAAGCGGAAAGGGGACATGCCAAGCTGATTTTTGTATGCGGTGCGATAGGCCCATAGCGAATCGTTCAGTCTAATTGACCAATCTTTCCGGTTAGGATTGACGGTCTTCTCGAGAATGTTCTTGATCTCACGATTCGCTAGTTCGTCCTGCCCATTTGTTTGTGGGTGATACGTCGTTCCAACCTTGTGAACGACGCCATACTTTCTCATAAGCTTCCCGAATGGCCAATTGCAAAAGTGCTTGCCATTATCACTAATTATCGCTTTCGGAGCACCGAAGTGGGAAAGTATGTGATCCTGTAGGAACTTTATCACCACCTTGTTGTCATTTGTTTTGGTAGCTATCGCTTCTACCCATTTAGAAACATAATCTACCGCAACAAGGATGTATAGGAAACCAAAGGAAGGGGGAAAAGGACCCATGAAGTCAATACCCCAACAATCGAAGATCTCAATGATGAGTATGGGGGTAAGAGGCATCATATCTCATCGAGTAATGGCTCCCATCCGTTGGCACCTATTGCAAGATTTTCAAGCATTGTTCACATCCCGGAATAATGTGGGCCAATATAGACCGCATTGCAGAATTTTAGCGGCCGTCTTTTTCGTGGAAAAGTGGCCTCCACACGCTTCCGAATGACAAAACTGGATGACTTTCGGGATCTCGTCATCCGGTACACATCGTCGGATGATTTGGTAGGCGCAATATTTAAACAAGAATGGGTCATCGTAGAAGAACATGCACGACCAAGTAAGAAACCTCTTCTTATCTTGCAGTGTCCAGTCGGGAGGGACGGCTCCCGTGACAAGGTAGATTACTATATCCGCAAACCAAGGTAAATAAGAGGTAGCAAAAAGTTGCTCATCCGAAAAGTATTCGTCTATGGGAATGGGATCACTAGGTACGTCGGACGAAAGCCGAGACAAATGGTCGGCAACGACGTTTTCTACTCCTTTCTTATCCTTGATAGAGAGATTGAACTCTTGTTGGAGTAGGATCCACCTTATGAGGCGCGGCTTGGCGTCTTTCTTCGCAAGTAGATACTTTAAAGCCGCGTGGTCGGTGAAGACAATTATAGGAGAACCAATGAGATACGATCTGAACTTATCAAGGGCAAAGACTACTGCTAACAACTCCTTCTCCGTGGTAGAGTAGTTGAGTTGAGGTCCGGTAAGGGTCCGTCTAGCGTAGTAGATGACATGAGCTTGTTTATCTTGATGTTGGTCTAAAACGGCCCCAATCGCGTAATCGCTTGCATCACACATAAGTTCGAATGGTAGGGACTAATCTGGAACTTGCATGATGGGAGCGGACACGAGCATGTTCTTTAATTTGTCAAAGGAGCTTTGGCATGCCTCGGTCCACTCAAACGGGTTGTCCTTCATGAGAAGGTTGCTTAAGGGTCTAGCGATAGCACTAAAATCCTTAATGAACCTTCGATAAAACCCGGTGTGACCCAAGAATGAGCGCACGTCTTTAAGAGATCTCGGTGGGGGAAGGTCAGCTATGGCATCTATCTTAGCCCTATCAACCTCTATGCCTTTAGATGATACTATGTGGCCGAGAACTATTCCTTCAGTGACCATGAAATGGCATTTCTCCCAATTCAGCACTAAGTTCTTCTCCATACACCGAGCAAGTACTTGTTCTAATTTTTCTAGACAAAGATCGAAAGAGGTGCCAAAAACGCTGAAATCGTCCATGAACACCTCAAGTCCTCTTTCGACCATGTCACTAAATAAGCTCAACATGCACCTTTGAAAAGTCGTGGGTGCATTACACAAGACGAATGGCATACGTTTGTAGGCAAACGTACCAAAAGGACAAGTGAAAGTCGTCTTCTCTTGGTCAAGTACATCTACCTCAATCTGGTTATATCCAGAATAACCATCAAGGAAGCAATAATAAGGGTGGCCCGCAACTCTCTCAAGCATTTGATCAATGAATGGCAATGGGAAATGATCTTTTCTTATTCCCACATTGAGTTTTCGGTAGTCAATGAAAACACGCCAATCGGTGGTGGTGCGTTGGGGAACAAGCTCTCCCTTAGCATTCTCAATCACAGTCATACACGACTTCTTCGGGACGACTTGAATAGGGCTCACCCATTTGCTATCCGAGATTGGGTAGATAATCCCAACATCCAATAGTTTAATGATCTCGGTTCTCATAACTTCTTTCATATTGGGGTTCAGTCTTCTTTGCATTTCTCTAGAGGGCTTAACATCCTCTTCGAGGTGAATCTTGTGGGTGCAAATCAGAGGACTTATCCCCTTCAAATCAGCTATACACCAACCAAAAGCACCTTGGTGCTTCCTCAGAATTCTCAACAATTTGCCCTCCTGCCCTTCATCTAGGCTAGAGGAGATAACAACAGGGAATGTCTCATCCTCTCTTAGGTAGGCATATTTGATATGGGAGGGGAGTTTCTTTAATTCAAGAGTTGGAAACTTTTCGTCGGAGGGAACAACGCGTGTATCCCGTGGTGGTAACTCCTCGAATTTAGAAACCCAATTCACATCTCTCGCGTCCTCATCCGACGCTCTCTCATCGAGTAACTCTCTTAACTCCCCAATCTCCCTCTCGTACTCAGTATACGTCCCCTCACTCTCATTGCTCGAAATCAGACAGGAGCCTAAGGCATCGCCACAACAATTCTCCTCAAAGTACTCCTCTACTATCTCATCTATGAGACTCACCGCGTGAATATCATCTTCCTCTCCCGTATGTTGAGCTATGTTGAAGATGTTGGTCTCTAATGTCATATTCCCAAAAGTGAGATGCATTCGCCCATTCCTTGTGTTAATAATAGCGTTAGCGTTCGCTAAAAATGGGCGCCCGAGAATGATGGGAACATGATTGGTCGAGATTAAGGAAGGCTCCGTGTCCTAAATGACAAAGTCTACCGGGAAGTAGAAAGTGTCAACTTGAACGATCACGTCCTCTACTACACCTCGTGGGACCTTCACAGTTCGATCCGCTAATTGTAGAGTGATTCTTGTGGGCTTGAGGTCGCCCAAATCAAGTTGCCTATAGATGGAGTAAGGGAGGATATTGACACATGCTCCCAAGTCTAGTAAGGCTTTTTCAATTTTGTTCTCTCCAATGATGCAGGAAATGGTGGGTGCACCGGGATCTTTGAATTTAGGAGGGAGCTCATTGAGTAGGATGGAGCTCACGTTCTGTGTTAGGAAGACATTCTTCTTTACTTTCATCTTCCTTTTTACCGTCAACAAATCTTTGATGACTTTTGCATAAGCTGGAATTTGTTTGATGGCATCGAGGAATGGTAAATTCAGCTTTACCTGCTTTAGTATTTCTAGCATGTCATCACGTGGGTTTCCTTTCTGGGAAGGAATCAACCTTTGAGGAAACGGTGCCGCGGAGGGTGGTTTCACTACTACCTCGGGCTCACTAGTGTCATCTTTATCACTCTCATTTGAGGGGACATCTTCGGCCTCTTTCGTGCCGGGCGAAATCACCTTGTCTTTGGTTGCGTCGTGTGGGGGAGGTGATAAATCAATGACTCTCCCACTACGAAGAGTGGTCACAGCTTGACATTGTTCCTGATGATCAGTAGAAGTGGAGCTAACACTAGTTTGACCTTGGGGAGGTCTTTGGCCCTGGGCAGGAAACTTGCCCTTCTCTTGAACGCTCAACGAGGATTGAATTTTGGACAGGTTCGCATTTATGTCGCCAATTAGACGAGCATATTTGGCATTGTTTGCGGTCTGGCTAGTGATGAATTGATTCATCGTATCCTCGAGAGTTCTCCGCTGTGGCGGGATATAATTTCCGTGAGGTGGTGGTGCTTGCACATGTCCTTGCATGTGTGGAGCTTGTTGAAATTGTTGTGGAGGAGGAGGGGCAACATGCGAAGGAGGGTTCATTGTGGCATGTTGTTGCCCGTAGCTAAATCCGGGATGATTTTTCCACGAAGGGTTGTATGAATTCCCGTGCGGGGCACCGAAATTACCCTTAAAGCCTCCTATCCCACTAACTTGCTCCTGCAACATTACTTAGCAGGCGGGTATCGTCGGGCATTCCTCAGTTGAATGTCCCGCTTCACAAATTGCACACACCTTTTCGATGGGATTCTTGATAGATCCAACTACCTCGCATAAATCTCGAAATCCTTTCTCAAGGGAATCCAACCGACAGTCCGACATAGAGGTCTTATCTACATGGTGTAGGCCGGACGCCGATGGAGTGGTGGTCGCTTGACGATTTCGATTCTGAGCATTAGGATCAGAAATATCCCATGATTGGGTAGTCTCGGTGACATACCTCAGGTGAAGCTCAGCATCGTGGCAATCTAGCTCGATAAACGGACCACTACCCATGGTTTCAATGAGTTGCTTGGAGTTAAGGTTCAACCCATTATAGAGGAAGGAAATGATTTGAGCTGTATCAAATCCATGATGGGGGCACGAAGCAGTTAACTCATTGAAACGCTCATAACATCGATGGAATGGCTCATTATCCAATTGCATGAACGATTGAATCTGAGCCTTTATGGAGATTATTCGATGTGGTGGAAAGAACTTCTTGAGAAATTTGGATTGTAACTCGTTCCAAGATGGAATCGAGCTCAGAGGTAAAGACCATAGCCAGGTCTTAGCTTTATCTTTTAACGAGAATGGGAAGAGTTTGAGGCGAATCACCTCTTGTGTGCAAGTTTGATCGTTGAGAGTATCACACACGTCCTCAAATTCCCTTATATGCAAGTATGACTTTTCAGAATCCAGACCGTGATAGTGTGGTAGCATCTAGATCATCCCATTTTTGAATCGGAACTGCCCGGCATTATACGGGAGTATAATGCATCCCGGAGTGACAGTGCGCTCGGGATATAATAATTCTCTTAACGGGCGATACGGAGGCTCTTCCTCACCGGTAGATGCATTACTATGTTGCGACATCTCTCTCTCACTTGACGATTCGGCGCTCTCACTGGGTGTGCACGACGTGTGTCCTACGAAGGAGAAGGGAGTGTTGCTAGAGATTGAGTGTGACGGTGTGGGAGGTGGGATCCAGAACTGTGGGGCTTGTGGAGTGTGGGGACTATCAGGATTATACTCAACAAGTGGATTTTCGTGAATGCTGGTTGGAGTATTATGGGGTGTGGGAGTGGTTTCAGAATTTTGCATTAAGTTTGTGAGAGATGGTGGTGAATCTTTTTGTGCTTTTTATATTTTTTTTTTATTTTTTTGGATTTTTGAATTTTTAGTCAAAGCTTTGGATTAACTCGATCTAATCCTAAGTCTACCTAGTTCCCCGGCAACGGTGCCAAAAACTTGACACGACTCAGAATATGTCTCTAAAGTGTGTACTCTCTAGCCTCAAGTGCAAGCCTGTCGTTCAAGTAATAATCCGACAAGTCGGGTATCGATCCTCAGGGAAGAAGGACAACAAGAGTTGTGACGACGGAATAAGGCTGAGGAATCCTAACGTTGACTCTAAAAAGAAAGAAAAAAAGATTTGATTTGGAATTTGGGATTCGATTACACTAAATGCAATTATGAAATTATGAAAATGTGCAATTACACTAAATTACCTAAAAATGTGAATGAAAATTTGATTTGAACTTTTAAATGAGATGATGGAGAAAATAGGACGGGAATACAATCCCCCAACCCTAGTGTTCTGCAGTTATAATATTAATCGTAAATTTATCTAATTAATTTGACCCAGTCTTTAGTACTCCCAAGCATTACGTATATGAGGTTCAAGCCCGCATCATACTTAATCAAAGGATGAGTAAATCAATATCACGATAGTGACACTCGAATTATATTCTCAATCATCCCGGTTAACCAGAGGCAAATGAGATATTTAGATCTACAATTGTTGTGTCCCTACGCAATACGGTCACAATTAATTACTAAATTCAGAGGATTAACTTTATACGTGCAATGACCACATCAGGTAGGGTTCATGTAACCCGACCTTGGAAATCTAGCCGGACATACCGAAAGTGATGAAAACAGTATTTAACATGCAAGAGTTCATGATTAATCTAAGGACAGTTGATGGAATACTGTAGAATAAAATCACAAAGAAGAAACAACTTACTAAAATTACCCAAGGAACAATCGCAGCAATGAATAAAATTGGTGATCACACAAACTTTGAATAAACCTTCAATCCTTAAATAAAACTGGAAATTGTATCTACAACTAGGGTTTATGGAAGAATAAGAGAGATTAAACTAATTCCCTCCGTTCTTGCCTACTTTACAATGAAAATAATTCGGGTTTTTATACCCTACATGAAATTCCAAGAAGTTGAGTATAAGTCGGAGTCTTTAGAGGAGAATCAGAAAAAAAAATCTCGAGGGGCGGACCGGTCCGACCCTTAGGCGGATCGGTTCTTTTATTTTTTGTGCTCTTCGGTTCGCCTTCGGTTCGCAGTCCTCTGGAGTTTGCACAGCTGACCGGTCCGGGTTGAGGGCGGACCGGTCTGCCTATTTGACTTTTCCTTCAAACTTTGACTGCCCATATCTTTTGCTCCGGGTATCCGATTGAGGTGCCGTTTCTTCCTAGGTGCTTGTGAGGATGATACCTTCAACTTCTCTTTAGGTACCTCATCCGGATTCTGGGTATAAATGACTCTTTTGCCCTTTTGACTTTTCTTGTTGACTTTCTCTATTCTTCCTGTTTCCTTCTTCCATTTCTTGACATTAGATACCTGTAAAATCATTACAAAATACCAGAAACTCGGTGTACTTGTTAGGATAAATCAATAGCAAGATTATGAGATAAAGTCAATCCAATTACGTTGTTCGAGGTGATTAAAGTACCGAAATTAAGGGATAAATTAGGAAGAATTTATGCCTAATCAGAGGGAGTGGACCATTGATTTAATTCCACTAGATATTCGAGATTTTGATATTATCTTGGGTATGGACTGGTTATATTCCTACCATGCATAGATTGACTATTTTTGTAAGGAGGTTACATTTAATATGCCGGGGGAGGAAGAATTCAAATTTACTAGGGAAAGAAATGTGGTTCCAAATTGTCTTATTTCTTCCCTTCGTGCGAGGAAATTGTTAAATAAGGGTTGTAAATGCCTTTTAGCATATATTATGGATACAAACAGGGAATTGCAAAAATTAGAAGATATCCCAGTAGTTAAGGATTTTGCAGATGTGTTCCCAGATGAATTACTTGGATTGCCACCTAATAGAGAGGTAGAATTTACTATCGATTTAGTGCCTGGTACAGCTCCAGTTTCTATTTCTCCATATAGAATGGCACCTGTGGAACTAAAGGAGTTAAACGTTCAACTGCAAGATTTGCTAGACAGGGGTTCTATTCGACCCAGTGTATCACCATGGGGTGCTCTGGTATTATTTGTGAAAAATAAAGACGGCACCATGCGACTTTGCATTGATTATCGGTAGTTGAACAAGGTAAATATTTGAAATAAATATCCATTGCCTCGTATTGATGATTTGTTTGATCAATTACAGGGTGCTAAAGTGTTTTCAAAAATTGATTTCAGATCGGGTTATCATCAATTAAGGGTGAAAGATTGTGACATTTCTAAGACAGATTTTCATTCTCGCTATGGTCATTATGAATTTTTGGTAATGCCATTTGGGTTAACAAATGCTCCTACAGTGTTTATGGATTTAATGAATCGGGTATTTCATCCTTTCATAGATTCATTTGTGATTGTCTTTATCGATGATGTTTTGATATACTCACCTAGCCAAGAGGAACATGAGAAGCATCTAAGATTTGTATTACAAGTTTTACGAGATAGTCAATTGTTTGCTAAGTTTAGCAAATGTGATTTTTGGTTGAATCAGGTAGTATTTCTGGGGCATGTTGTTTCGGGAGATGGAATTTATGTTGACCCTAAAAAGGTAGAGGCAATTATGCAATGGGAAAGACCAAGAAATGTAACGGAGATAAGGAGTTTCCTAGGATTGGCTGGATATTATAGAGGATTCATAAAGGGGTTTTCATCTATAGCCTTACCGTTGACTAAATTAACACGAAAGGAAGTGATTTTTTTGTGGAGTGATGAATGTCAGCAAAGATTTGAAAATTTTAAAAAAATAGGCTAGTATCAACTCCAGTTCTCACTGTTCCATCCAGTGGAGAAGGTTTTGTGATTTATACTGACGCTTCACATCAGGATCTGGGTTGTGTTTTCATGCAACATGGAAAGGTAATTTCTTATGCATCTAGACAGTTGAAGACGCATGAATGTAATTATCTTACACACGATTTAGAACTTGCAACTATTGTTTTTTCCTTGAAATTATGGAGACATCATTTGTATGGAGAGACGTGTGAAATTTTCACCGACCATCAAAGTTTAAAGTATTTATTTACACAGAGAGACTTGAATTTGAGGCAGAGGCGTTGGATAGAGCTGATTAAATACTATGATTGTACCATTCATTATCATCCTGGTAAAGCCAATGTAGTAGTAGATGCTTTGAGTCAAAAATCATCGAGGATTCTAGGTTGCATACGGTGTGCACGTGTGGGAAATATCCTTGACCTGCCATCGATGGGTATTGAATTAAGTTTTTCAAAAAGGGGAGGATTATTAGCACATGTCATAGTGATACCTTTATTGGCAGAACGCATAAGAAATTTTCAAGTCAGTGATCCATTCATTAAGAAGAAGAAACGAGATGTCCTGGATGGTAAAGAGAGTGAATTTGAGATTAAGAATGATGAATCATTGTGTTATAAAAATAGGATTTGTGACCGAATGATCCACCCTTAAAGAAGGATATATTAGAAGAGGCACATAGTTCTATTTACTCTATGCATCCGGGAGATACCAAAATTTACATATATTTGAAAGAGTATGACTAGTGGAACAATATGAAATGTCAGATTGCAGAATTTATAGCTAAATGTTAAGTATGTCAGCAAGTGAAAGCATAGCATCAGAAGCCGGCAGGATTATTGCAATCAATGCCTATTTCAGAATGGAAGTGGGAGCATATAATGATGTACTTTGTTACAAGATTACCTCGGTCACCAAAGGGGCATGATTCTATTGGGGTGATTGTAGACAGATTGACGAAGTCAGCTCATTTTCTTCCAGTTAAGACCATCTACATTGTTGATAAGTATGCACGTATGTACGTTGATGAGATTATCCGTTTACATGGGGCACCAGTGTTAATTGTATCAGATAAATATCCAACGTTCACTTCTATGTTTTAGCCACGTTTATAGAATTCCATGGGCACAAGTTTGAAGTTCAGCACTGCATTTCATCCCCAAACCGATGGACAATCCGAAAGGATGATTCAAATATTAGAAGACATGTTATGAGCTTGTGTAATTGACTTCAAGGGTAGTTGGGATAATCATTTGCCATTGATGGAATTCTCATATAATAATAGTTATTAGTCCACCATTGGTATGGCTCCATATGAAGCTTTATATGGGAGGAGATGTAGAACTCCTTTGTGTTGGGATGCAGTAGGTGAAAGGAAACTTTTGGTCCCTGAATTAATAGATATGACAACAGAAAATATTAAAATGATCCGACAACGGATAAAGATAGCGCAAAGCAGGCAGAAATTTTATGCAGATAAAAGGAAGTGTCCATTAGAATTTCAAAACGGAGATTTTGTATTCCTACGTATTTCACCATGGAAAGGCGTCATGAGATTTGGGAAAAAGGGAAAACTAAGTCCAAAATACATTGGACCATATGAAGCGCTAGAAAGAATCGGGACCCTGACATATAGATTAGCTTTACCTCCATATTTATCCCGTTTACATGATGTGTTTCACGTATCGATGCTTCGTAAGTATTTGGCAGATCCATCTCATCAGTTGAAAACTCAACCAATTGAACTGAAGGAATACATATCGTACATCGAGGAACCAATGGAAATTATTGATCGTAAGGAGCAAGTATTGAGAAATAAAGTTATTCCCTTAGTTAAAGTTATGTGGATGAGCCATGTTATTAAAGAACAAACTTGGGAAACGGAGGATAGCATGAAGAAATAGTATCCCCATTTGTTTGGTAAGTGAACTTCATATGAAATTCGGGGATGAAATTTTTTAAGGGGGGGAGGTTGTGACAACCCGGATATAATTATGACAAATTATATTTAAATCATGCTTATCTTATGTGATATGGATAATTTGTTATTAGTATATCTAATGCTAAGTGATTATGTTTAGTTTAATCCTACTTTCATAAATCGTGAAATGTCGAGTTATGTACGTACAAAAAATTTTGTTATTATCGACAGAAAAATTCATGTTTAAGACTAGTTTTGATCCTTATAACATTACAAGTGACTTGAGGTGAAAACTAGATAGTTGTAGACATGTGATTTAGGGTGGTAACATAACAAACGGTGCATCAAACGGATGTTCGAGTAAGAAGTGAGGCCGAATTTACGAACAAGGGGCAAATCTGTCCATTCCCTTTAAGTGGAAAATTGTCTATTAGTAAACCAAGTGGTTTAATTTGATTGGATGGAAAGGAGGCATGCCTTGGCCGACTTAAAACTCTTCTTCTAACCGATTTCTTCAGCAAATAAAACCCTAGGTTAAGTTTTGGAGAGTTTTTGCGTGAGGAAAGAGAAAGTGAAAGTTTAAGGAAGAAAAGATTTTAAGAAAAGCTAGGAAAATCCCAAGAAAATCCTTAAAGTGTTTCCAAGGTAATATTATGTGTTAATATTGTTTTAATATTGTATTATACTTATTTCAAAGTATATAAATCATGAATTATTAATAAAAAATTCTATTATCCTTTGTGATAATATGTATTGGTTCCTATGTGAGATAAGTGGTGTTTATAAGTCATATTGCTTTTTATTGAAACCACTTGTATTCAAACTTGTATATCTCGTTGTGTGCTTACTGGAATTCAGAAATTCCAATTGGATATTAAAGTATACTCATATATTTATTTCATATCCAAAAATTAGAATTTAACTCCCATGGGGTTAGGCCTTAGTGATGGTTGTAAGTTGGTATATAGTTGCTGTTTGTATATTTCATTTTGGTATGCCCTGAGTTTGGTCAAGCTTTTGAGATAGTATTTGAAGTCAAAAATTTATGAAACTTTAATTATGTACTATTCAGTATGTTTACTGAACATGGACTGAAAATCATGGAAATTTATGTTGTAGAAAAATTATGAAAACTCTTGAAAGTTGAAGGAACAATAGAGGAGCTTGTAGGGAAGATTTCTTGTGTTGTAAAGAAATGGTCATAACTTGCTCTAGGAAGCTTGAAAAATTACACTGTCACTTGTAACGGAAAGTATATTCAGATACGTTTTCATATTGATAAGCTTGGACACATATAAGTGTACTATTTATGAATATGGGATGGTTAAGTATAGAGAACAATAATTTGAGGCCGTACTGGATACCCCATGAAAGAATGTTTTTATCTTCTCTTTTCAAAGAGTATTTTGAGTACATGTTTCATGTGTATATGCATTCAGAAGTATACTTTTATGTTTACTTTGTTTTAGTTATAAATTTCTTACGAGGTAGTCCTATGGTTGAATGTTCATAACCTTATCAACATATTTGCCATTGTTTCGTCTGTACACATGTTTCATCGAATGTGACTTGAGTAGAATTATATTATTCTTGTATAGTCTTTGAAAGTTACATAGATATATTAAGATAATACTTATGATTGAGATTCAATACTGATTTAGTTAGATTAACAGGTGTAAGGTCAAATCAACCAAGTTCAGCCCCACCCGAGAGAAACGTGAATACATAGTTGACAACCTAAGGTGAGTGTACTTACTGAGTTGATTATGGATATGATGTGTATGTATTATATATTGAGATGATATGGCTTATTAAAAGTCATGAGATGTTGAGATGTTATGACTTATTAAAAGTCAAGAGATGTTGAGATGTTATGACTTTATAAAAGTCAAGATATGTTGAATTGTTATGCAATTCAGGAGATGTTGGGTTATTAAAACCTATAGAGATGATTATTGCCTACGGGCAGGAGATGTGGGGTTTATTAACTCCGGATATGTATATGGCCTAATTTGGCCCAGTGATGGATATATTTATATGTTATGGGTGACAGGTTTTGAGGTTTTGTGGGTTGTGGTTAATGATTTTGAGCTGGGAAGAGACACATGGATGGGTGTTTTGTTTTTAGACTGTCGCGTGTGTTGTGATCTAGAGGATTATTTTTCTTTGAAGATTGTTGTTTTAGTGTGGGTCAGAGTTGTTTGTTTAGTTGGGCTTTGCTTTGTCTGTGGATTTTTTTGGGCTGAGTGTTTGTCCAAGTGGATTGAATGTGGCTTTAGTGATTTTGTTGATCTTTATGGATTTCCTCTATTCACACCAGAGATGTAGAGCCACGAGATATGTTGCTCAATTTACATTGCATCTTTATTTGTATAGAGAATCCTTTTCAGACTTTTGATTTCAAAATAAGTTTTGTAGTAGTTTTATTCAAATTTTTGCAAAGGTTTATAAAGGTTTTAGATTTATTCAGATTGTTTTTTTATTTCATAAATTTTGTTTTTCTGTTTATTGATTTTTTTCCTCTTTGTATATGTATTTTTCAGTTTCTTATTTTTTAATATTTTTTCTATTTATTTTATTTTCCAAATTCTCTATAATTATAAAAAAAATCTATTTTTTTATTAGAAACTTAGTTTTTTTATTGGAAATATATTTCGTTTTTGAAAATCTATTTTTTGCAGAAAATTTTCAAATCTTTTTTTAATATTTATTAAGTTTTTGTTGCAGTTTTTTTAATAAAGAATGGGGCAGTGTTGGAGAGAATGGGAGGTGGGGATAAAGGGGGAATTGAGAAGATGAGATATTTTTGAAATATTGAGTTTTGTTCGTGGGAAAATATCGGAATGAAATGTGGGATTTATCTATTTGTGATGTTATTGTTGGTGGGTTGTTATTTCTCGAATGTATTGAATGCAGGCCGAGGTTTCTATTCAACCAACTTGTTTGTTAAATGCTCATGAAATGTGTGTTTGTTAGTTTTTTTTTCTTTTTCAATTTTCATTTGCTCCTTTATTTTTTTGTTTTTTTTAGTTATTTGAATTTTGACACAACTTTAATTATGGTCATTGAGTTTTAAAATTTAAATAAAAAATTATTATCGAATAGATTTTGTATACATATATAAATTTTGTAATGTATAAGAAAAATTTTTAATCTAAAAACAATCCTATTTGTTTCATGTGACCTTAATGAATTCTAGATTTACTGGCAATGATTGATGGGATCACTTTATGGATTCACTTTCATCATCATGTGAAACTAAGTATGTATATTAAAAAAATATTAAAACTTAAGAGTATGCTATCTTGCCATTAAAATGGTAATTTTATTTTTCAAAAAATATGGATATTTTTAATCACGCCAATACACAATCGTTTCGCTCCCGCATCGCGCGGACTTACAACTAGTTTTTTTTAAAAATAGTATACATGAAAAGTGTTGTTGCCATTATTAAGTTTGGGATAATGAGTATTTAGTCCCATTTTTAAAAATTCTTTTGTATTCACTCCCATGTTTTTCTTTTTTTAGTCATTGGTCCTGTTATAACAACTATAGGACATGTGTCATTCTCTGCAAAGAGAAAGAGAGGTGGTTACAACGCTGTTGAGGGAGGTTTTGAGTAGTTATCGAACTTAATACAATTTAAAAAATACATGGGAGGGAAGCATAAAATAATATTGGGCATGAGAGTAAACCCAAAATAACTATAAGCAGTGTCGGCTCATGTCCTAGATAGGTGAGGAGGCTGCCTAGGGCCTCACCATATTTAAGGGCCCCTAATTTTAATAGTTATTTATTATACTATATATAAATAAATACATTCATTGAAAAAAGTAAAAACTCTTCCTATTTTCAAGGGTATTAAAAACAAATCAATAAACAACTAAGCGCATTAAAAGTACACGATTCATTTCTTCTAAACTAACAATCCCTTCATTTCTTCTCTCTCTCTCTCCTCTCTCTCCACTAGTAGTGGCAAATGGACGGTTATGGACGGGTCAAAAATGGATATGGATAAATTTGGGCGGGTCAAAAGCGGGTTGAACATAATAATGTGGATGGGTTTGGGCGGGTTAAATTTGGGTCGGGTCGGGTCAAACCCAGATCGGGTCGGATTGACCCGCCTTTTTTTGAAAAAATAATTATTATACCATATACAAATAAATGTGGTATAATAATTTTGAAAAAAAATATACAAGTAAATACTTGAATAAAAAAAATCTTTAAACTTTTTAGTAATTTGAGTTTTATTTTTGTGAGGGTCCAAAACCATTTTGACCCGCTAATGACCCGCCAACAAACCGTCTTATTGGATCGTTCAAACCATTTTGACCCACAAACACAATTAATGGGCCCCGAACACATTATTTTGGTGAATTATGGGCGGTTTCATCCTTAAGAACCCATATTGCCAGGCCTACTCTCCACTAAAGGTTAATCTCTTTTCTCTCTCTCTCTCTCTCTCCAAACTCCACTCTCCTCTTCCTCATTCTATTTTGCTCATACAAAGAAAAAAAAATTGCTCATCCAAAAAAAATCTGGTGACACTATAAAACTTCTCTTTTACAAGGTTTGTTTTTTGTTTTATATGTATACTATATGTTATGTATATTATATTTTTTATATTATTATATAGATATTTTTACTTTTTTGCTCTTTTTTATTTTATGAAATTATTTAAACTTAAATGATTATTCTATTAATATGTTTTTAAACGTTAACAGGTTGAAAGTGATTTTTTTTTTCAATTCGAGAAGTTTGTTGTTCGGATAATCACAGTAAATATACATTGGCATGATCAGGTTCTATTGTTCTATAATAATATTTGTTTGCTTATGTGAAATAATTAGAAGAAATTATATTTTAGCCGCTAGATTTACTTTTTATTTGTGAAAATATTCATATTTGTCACTAACTATATACATACATACGTCTACAATAAAATATGAAAGCGGGTGTAAAAAAAGAGAAAAAAAAAAAGAAAAGCAAATGAATACAAAATTATAATTCTTGATTTTTCATCTCAAAAGGCAAGAAAAATAAATTTTAATTAATTTATTTTATCAAAAATATTAAAAAAATGTAACATATATTTAATATAATATAATAATTTTTACAATAAAAAGACCCCGTATTAATTTCTAGCCTAGGGCCCCGATTTTTCTTGAGACGGCCTGACTATAAGTGTAAGGAGTATTAATAGCGTAAAAACTATATATTATTTTCTCCCAACATGCGTCTCAACAGTATCTATTTATTTTTTTTGTAAAATTATGTAATTGTATTCAAATACATATGGAGTTGGAATAAATCGCAGGAAAATAAGATAATGCTCGGTCCACCATTAGCTAAACACCAAAGATAAAGCAATCGTGTGTGAAGAGAGAGGATCACAGAGTGTCTTCTTCTAATATCGTCACAGCTGAGTACTTTGGCCCGCACTCATCCGTACAATCAAAATTGTGTTTTATGTGAATGTGATGCTTTGACAACAAAAGAAAAAGTGACCACAATTTTTATCGAAAAGAAAAGGAGAAAATAATTACAGTAAAGGAAAAAAAAAAAGAAAAGAAGATAATAAAAAGGATAAAAAGGGCATGGGCCAACGTGATGGAAGATGCAAAGTGGTCACACATATGCAGACACATGCATATGATCACTATAACATGCACACATGGAAACCTACTCCCGCTATAGAATTGGAACATTACATACTCTACTCATTTGAAAAGAAATTAAGAGGAAAAAAAAAAAACCACCATGCACACAAACCCCCTTTTTGTCATGGTGTCCTTTTGTATTTCCACTACCCTAACATTTTGTTCATGGTCTTGGATTTCCTACTTTTAGTCTTGGTTCACATTATTTTGTCCATGAACTATGTGACCTGTCACTAAGATAATTCTATTATATGAGGTTGTAAAAACATTCCATCTCCACGTTAACTTTATCTTCCTACATGCATATTTGAATTAATTATTTTTTCAACTTCTTGTGCAAGTTAGAATTTTATTACAGTTAATTAACTGTGAATAGGAATTCAATATAAAACTTTTATAATTTTACCTGACAATTTCTAAGATTGCGGGTTGACCGTCAACAACCTAGTTCAAGATTCAATACAAATTACAGACCAAACTGCAGATTCTATTCAGAATTTGATTTCTGAATAATATTATTTGATTTTAATAGGAATAGGAATTAAGAGGCTGAATTATAATTTTATCGATCCGAAAAAATTTAAATTAAGAGGGCTTTTGTTTATAGCACGGAGAAAACTACTGTTCAGTTCACTAAAGTTGCGATACCTATTTTATCAGGGGTATACAGAAATTTACATGTATTAGGTTTTAACCCCGCGCGATACGCAGACTGTTTAAAAACTCAATTATAAATAAAATAATACACTATAGTTAGTCAAATATTAAGCATCGTCTTTTTCAATAACCAGCTACCACAATGGCAACAAACTCAATGACAAAATCGTGAAAACAAATATGTACTAAAATAAAAAAAATTATGTTTAAATGACCCTTCTCCTGATGATTATGAAAGTCGAAGTCCACTAATCTGTAAAAAAAAATGTACGTGAGAGGGGGTTATTTTTCAGATTTAGAGCACAAATTTAAAGAATGAAACTCAATTCAATAATTAATCGGCGTTTAATTTCAAGAAGAAAGGAAAAGGCGGGGTGAAGAAAGGTAAAGGCCCAAACAAACATAAACATCCAAAACTCAACACATTTAAAGTTATAAAAAAAAGAAATTAAACATTTTGAGTTCAAATTATCTTCAAAAACAGTTAAAATTCCTTAACTTTTTGCCCCAACATAGCTCTATTTCACTATATTTTTGCCTCCCCAATAGCTTCACTTTTGCACCAATCACTTAGCATTATTCGACTCTCTATTTTCAATAGCTACAATGTAACAAACAAAAATAAATATTAACAATTGTATTTAATTTGAAATAAAATACAAGGAAAGATGTAGATAATTTCCGGTGCCTCCTCATTTGTCATATTTCCACCACCACCCGAACTACCTCCAACACCAATAGGGGGGTCCATAGACATTTGGAATTATACAAAAAAAATTGAAAAAAATAAATACAAATCATATTTAATAAACAAACAATATATTTTTCTGTTACTAAATCAACTACTAAGAACGCTCACTATTTTTTTACAAACTTTGTTACAAGCAAAAAAAAATCAAACAAAAAAAAATCAAACAAAAATGAAAAATAAACAGTGAGTTCAAACATATATTTTTATGAACCAAAAATAATGCCCAAGATCTAAGAGACTAAACATCAAAATTAGCGGATCATAAATGATATTGTGAGAAAGTAAAAGCAAAAGCAAAAAAGATCAAATAGTTCGTGATAGAAAATCAAATAGAAAAATTACATTTCAAAATAACATTAATATTGAATTGTAATAAACTGAAAATTATGAAATTATTAATCCAAAAATTTTGACATCAAACAAATGAATTTATGAAATTTGCAACAATAATTAGAATTTGAAAATATACAAACTCGCGTAATATCTGAAATGTTTGTGTAATTTTTATGACGAAAAAATACACCATCTTATAAGAATTATTTTTATTAGTATTTTTTTAGGATTACACAATATATAATCCAAAACAAACAAAATCTCAAATAAAGAAAATACTGAAATTCTGCACATAGCTATTTTTCTACAATATAATAAACAGTACACAAAGCTAAGCAAATCTTTACCTAAAAATTAAAAGGCAAGGCAACTCACCTGTTTTGAAATATCAATTCTCAATCCGCCTCTTAGGAGGGTGGGTGAGGGAGGAACCCTTAAGGTTTTTAGTTTTATCCTCAAAAGGGTTGTCTGTGTTGGCTTTTTGTAGTCTTTTGATTTTTCCAAAACGTGCCAGGGATGGTTAATAAATGTATGGTTGTAAGTTTTTATATACTATGAATAATGTGTATTTGTGAGATTGAGATTAGTGGATTTATATTACTATGGGTTTATTTAAATGCTCTATACCTTGTCACTTATGGATTTGGATTTATTTTATCGCATTAGCGCTCCGTTCGCTCTCCCCGGGCGGGCGGAGTGTTACAAATGGTATCAGAGCTTAGGTATACGGCAACCCTTGGGGGTTGGGTTCTGGGTTCATTGTGTGGATAACAATTTTTGGAGATAGAAAATTTTAGGTGATATTCGTGATAAGTTTCGAGATTAGAGGTGAGGAATTTATTTTTGGGAGACGTGATTTATTTTTGTAGATTGTTAGCCTCATTTTGAGAGTTAGGCATTCGGCGAATTTCGAGGACGAAATTCCATTGTTAGTGGGGAAGTGTAACAACCCGCGTAATTTTGAGCTATTTTAATTAATTTCTGGAAAATGGAGGAAAATAAAGTTTTTGATAAAATTATTTTTATTGCTCAAATATGTTGGTTATTATTTTTAAAGGCGAGAATTTC
This sequence comes from Sambucus nigra, assembly GCA_949130495.1. Taxonomy (NCBI): domain Eukaryota; kingdom Viridiplantae; phylum Streptophyta; class Magnoliopsida; order Dipsacales; family Adoxaceae; genus Sambucus; species Sambucus nigra. The sequence goes on along the minus strand of OX422208.1, from coordinate 541,433,874 downwards.
AAACGGTTTCGAAAACGGAGTTAAAACGGATTTTAAAATGATTTTAAAATGTTTTTAACTCTTGGAGTTGTTTTAACTTCCAACTCTTCATTTCTTTGCCTTATTTAAAGGAGTCTTTTGGATTTCAACTCTTCATTTCTTTGCATTATAAAAGGAAGTTGGGGGCAACCTTTTTAACCTACTTTTGACACAAATTTTGGCAGAAAATATATTTTATATTCCTCTTCTTTTTATATAAACATTGGCCTTGAGATTTGTGAGTTCCAACCTTATATTAAAGGTGTTCTTGGGACTATTTTGTTGGAAGTTCTTGGAGGATCTTTTGTAGATCTTTTGTGTTGATCTTGAGGATGTGATCGTTGGTTTCTCATCATGGTTTGAGGTATGGGGTTTTACACAATATGCTCCTTAAATCTCGCGAGTGTCATTCTTTGAATTCTTGTTTAATTGAACTCATATTTGAATTGATAAATTCATTGAAATCTGGAAAATAATTGTTGAAATTATTTTGATTCATGTGGTATCATTATATTGTTGATGAGCACGTTGTCATGAGATTTTAATATGGCACGGAGGTTGGGCACCCGCCAAAATTTCTGCTTCCCGGGCTATGGCTTGATAAAGCATATACGGATGTGGTGAGGCCTGGTGACCCAGTTAAAGTGTTGTTGATAAATTTATTGATAAAATGCTATTGAGACTTGCATTTGATTTGAATATTCGTACTCGTGTTGTTACGCTTTGTTCATCGTTAATATAATTGTTGAGCATCTTTCTTGTCGTATTGTGTACTTCCCCATATTTTCTTTTAGTTGGCAGGTTAGCGTGGATTGGGACACTATGGACCAATTGGAATTATTTTAGCGTGAATTATTTTGGGAAGAGTATTTTTGGAAGATTGTATTATTTTGATGTATAGAGCATTGGAGATTTGTATTTTTATTCGAGTTAGATAGTTGTAATTTTAATTCGAGAGACTTGTAGTAATTGAAGAGATTGAGATTAGTGGATTTATATCATTATGGGTTTATTTAGATGCTCTATACCTTGTCACTTGTGGATTTGGATTTATTTTATCGCATTAGCGCTCCGTTCGCTCTCCTCTGTCGCACCCCGCCTAATTCTGGCGTCGGCCGCCACCAAAACTAAGCCGGGCGTGAACTAAATAAATATAATTCTTAGCATGAGACAGATATGAGACATAACTAAATCAGTCCATAAGATAAATAATTGGTCAATCTCAAATGATCACAAATAACTAAGCGATAAAAGATCCATCACATGCTAACTCCAAAAATCCAATCTCCAATAATGATTAAATAAAATCTGAAATAATCCCAAAATAAATCCTCTAAACAACTTTGGAACCGAATGGCCCAATAAAACTCAAATGAAGTCTCATAATACGACTGGAAAAGAAAGTCTAACTAAACTATGCCATAAAGTAAATAACTCCAGCTGCACCTCCAATGATAATTCCGATAAACTTATACAGCTTCTCCAAATTCTAATCCTGAAAAAGATTAGTCAACGCATCGGGTCAGAGCCAAAGCCCCGAGCAAGAATACACACTACTCCCCTCAAATAGGATTCTTGAATCCAGACAGTAGCATTATACGCAATAAATATCAAAATAGAATATTTTAAATTAAACGGGATAATTAAACGCGATAGATATAAATAACTAACTACCCGCATAAATCCCCATTTATAAAGGCACACCAATATGATTTTAATTTCACAAGTCCCACAATGTTGATTTCATTAAATTAACCAGCTTTTATTATATCCTCATTTTATTATGGCGGTCCTCCCGCCTCGGGTGATTTCTCCACAAAAAATACACATCTCCTCGTCAAAACGCCGGCTGACCTGTTTAAACTGTCGGCCCTCGCTGATTGACGAGGTTCCACACACAACATAACATAAAACGCCGGCTAGCCCGTTTAAACTGTCGGCCCTCGCTGATTATGTCGCCAATATATTTTAATACCCGTCTTATTATCTTAGGTATTAGTTCTCAATTTCTCAATTCACAATTTATAATTTACCCCACCCTTATATCGATGTGAGATCCTCAAAATACCCCTTAGTCCCATACCTAAGGGTTCCCAAGTCATCAATACATCCTAACTTATGTATAGGAGGATTTTCTAACATAAATCATAACCTAGTCTCATACTTAGACAAGTGTAACGACGATAAAGTAATAAAAATCAGTCCACCCTCAAGGTGATAAAAACGCAATAATCTTCCCTCACTAGTCCCATTCCTAGAAGGCATTCTAAAAATATAGGGGGAGCAAAAAAAAATACCCAACAACCCATCGTCACTAGGAAATATAATAATACCAAAAGGTCACACAACCACGCATGATTAATCAACGTATAACACTACGCATGATAGTCCAATTCAATTAAATTATTAATTTAATTATCACAACGTCAACAATACCCAAATAATCTCATTTAATTATTTTAAATTAAATATACCAATTTTTCATCATATATACATCAAAAACCAAATTTCATTATCTCTACATGTATTACATGAGTTATACGCACCCAAAAATTATTTATTTTAAAACTAGGGTTTTTCTATATGTAACCTACACCAATAAAACCCAAAATCACTCATCAATCCTACGTACCCAAAGGGTTATGAATATTATTCAGATTAAAAGATTTTATAAAAACAACCCCATAATTAGTATTCACTTTTTCTAATTAAGTTACTAATTATTTTTAAGAAAACATGTAATTAAGTGTTTAGGCTACACTTAAACCACATAATACTAAAGGAAAAGAATAGAGTATTCATGCCTGAATAAAAGTTGGTTTAGAAATCTGATCTTGAATGTGTATTCCTCTCAAAAATTTGACAAAGATTCGTTCTTGACGCGTCTTGAGAAAATCCGGTTAATCTTGACAAAACTTGAGTTGAAAGTTATGTAGAATGGGGCTAGGGTTTTGAGGTTGAAGAAGATGAAGAAGATGAGAGGATTCTGATTTTTGAGAAGGCTAAAGTGTGTTTTAAAAGATCTAAACTCGTCACTTTATGTTTATATACCAAAAATAATTAGAGTCCTAATCAAATACAAATACTTAAAAAAATTATTACGGACGATCGGACCGTTAGAATCGCTTAAATTTTAGTATGTTGTAGCGAACGGCGAGACAGGACTACTGACAAAAATTCAGCTTGATCGGACGGTCAGAATTCTAAAAATATTATTTTTACTAGAAAGTTTTATGTTTTGAGGACTCTTAGAGAGTTTTATATTTTGAGGACTCTTCTAAATAATAAAAATTCAATTAAAACTCCATTTTAATTCCGATTCCAATTCCGTTTGAAAATTTATTTTTCAAATATAAAAATCAACACTTTAAATTATAAAATTTATAAAATCCAAAATTTCATTATTCTCCGATTTCCAAAATTAATTTAAAAATTCCCATTTAAAAAAAAATTCGGGTTGTTACATACTTCCCTACTAGCAAAGAATTTCGTCCTCAAAATTATAAGAAGCATACACATAAACACTTAAATCTCGCAAAAAGAAAATAAGGCTCACATATGCCTACCCGTAGAATGCCATAATTGGGCGCTCATACACCCAATTCTACGCGCACCTACCCCACGAGTAACAAAATAATATATATTGCCTATATACATACACATAACTATGAAAATAATGGCGTACCACATGCTCTCAAAATCCCCCACTCGATCCTATATCCGAAAGTCATTAAAATTATAACTTCCTCAAATTAAATCTCAACATCAAAAATCGATACATACGGTACCTAACATATGTACTAAAATCTCCAAAATAATTATCGTCTCCAAAATCCATTCTAAGGATCCCCACATCAAGCTTACTAATTCTAAACTCAATGTCTACAACGTCCTTAACTCAAAACTTCACATCTCCAAGAAACGCATCTAACATGTATGCTAGACCCTCTACCTTAAGAAGTACGAATCATCAAAGGGAATCAAAGATCGGCAACGCGGAAGCTAAACGGACTCATATTTGTTCACTTTTCTATCTGTTTAAGAGAAGTCCTAAGTATATACTTGTCTATATACACACCCCTCCTGGCTTTACTAGCCTCTATGTTTCAGATTTTTTATTGGCATTTCTTAACCAATATTTTTTTTAAAATAATATAATACTTTCAAAATTGGCACATAATTATTATTTATTTCAAGATTGTCTAAAAAGAAATCGTGTCAAAGTTATCACGCATAGATATTTTGATAATATTTCAAATTAAAATAAATTTCAAAACAAAAGAATAAAATATATTTATTAATTACAAAAACAATTTAATCAATTACAAATACAATTATTAGTTACAAAAATAAAATTAGTAAAAACATATCAAGTGGGTGCCCGTGCCAACGACACAGTTAAAATAGAGGTATAATAGAAATTTATTCAAATATATTTTTTTTAAATGACAAAAATTAAGTAAAAGTGAGTTTATCAAAAGAAATTCTAATTATCACATCCCTTAACATTTGTAGGTCTTTTTTCTTCCAATAACTAAAAAACAACTGAGTTAATTTGTAGATTAACCATATTATCAAGTTGAAAGAGAAATAAGATACTTTTTTAACTGATTTGTAGTAAATCTTATCAAATTTTTAATATTTTAAACTAAAACTAAAAGAAATGTCCACGTGATGGTTTTCTTTCAATACATTTCTCATCCAAACTAATTTATCATCATTTTTAAGGTTATTTACTCTCTTTCAACCCTTTGATTGTCTTGAAAAATCTCTTCCCATCCTTCTCCATAGTTTTCCATCCCTCTCTATCATATTAAATATCCCCCATCTTCTCTATTTGTACCGCCCTTTAATCTATCTACCTCTTCCAATCTTTATCTTCTTCTATTTTATCTCATATTATGGCCTTAAAAAAATTATGAAGGTGTGAAGCCACATAAGTCGGTGTAGTAGCCTTAGTGGCAATTTGGGTTGTACGCTGATTTGGTCAGAGCTCAGATGTTGCCTAATTTTGGAGATCGGATGCGTGTGTTTGTTAGGTTTATCAACCAATAATAGATATGCGATGAGCTACTTAGACCGTCTATGAAGCATTAATGGTATTACAATTACAAACACTATTGAAACTGAATCATACGACCCCAGGTCGTTCGATTATAAGGTTGGAAAAAACTGAAAAGTAATTATTTTTATAGCAAAATTTGAAAAAAGAGGGAAATATAAATGAATGACTTGATAAGAAGCTAGAATTTGATTCGACATAAAATGGAAAAAGTGATAATATATCTCACCAAAAAACTCCTCTTTTACAACTCCATTTTTAACATTAAAAAAAAATTCTACACTCTTCCTCAAAAATTTTTGTTGCTGAAAAATCAAAGTAAAATACAGTCTTACTAAAAGGTCCCAAAAGGGGGGGTGGGGGAAGTGTTTCTAGTTAAAAATATAAAAAAAAACTTCTAATTTTGAGCATGCAATATAAAAGAGGAACAATAGAAAAGCAGAAGCAAACAATAAAGAAAATAACTTGATTAAAAAGAAGAACACGAAGGTACAAGGCGATGAGATCATTTGAAACAGAGAACTAAAAAAATGTAAATATCAGACCGAGACCCCCATCACGTAGGTCAGCTGGTAAGGGGCTGTCCTAGCTTAACCAAGGTCTCGGGTTCGAGCCTTGGGAATGCACCTGTGTTAAAATTTGGGAGGGAGAGTTTTGCCGCCCTTGTGGTCCTACCCGGCTCGAACAGGATTAGTCCCATGCCAAAAAACGTGTGGAACATGTGGTCTAGACAAAAAAAAATCAGACCGAGAACATATAAAGCTAAAAACATTGTATCCACCCCAACATCCAGCTTGAGCCCCGACTTGGATGCAACCTTTTGTTGCCATCGTCGAAGCAAAAAATCGATATTTGTCAGAAAATCAAACCACCGAAGCTAAAAATCAAACCAACACCATCGTCGAAGCAAATATAAAATTAAAAAAAAAACTCAAACAATTTTGGTATGTTAAATGAAAATAGAACTAAACCAAAACAAAAAAAAGATTTCGGATCCCTTTTGGTTCTTAGTTTATGTGATTTCAAATCCATTTGTTGCGATTATATCTGTTGAGTTGTTGCAATTTTGTTTCACTTTTCTGTTGTAGTGAAACTCAAACTCGCAGGCCGCTGATGTCAGAGGAACCGAAATTCAGACTCCACATAATAGGCCCATGTCTCTCTCTCGCTAGCTAACATGTGGGTAAATATGAAAGAAAGTTAAGTGGGTCTTTATTTTTTATTGTCCGGAAAGTTATGAAAGAGGCATGGAGCTGAACGATTTTCAGACCCGAGATTGTAAGAAATGATATAACCATTACCCAACCATCAAGCTTACAAGGTGGACGTAGAGAAAGAGAGAGGCGAAAATCTTAAATAGAGAGAGAAAAGGGCAGAATGAAGCGCCGGTGATTTCAAAGAGTCGGAAAGAAGGTGAAAAGTTGAGTAGGTGCTTTAAATAATGCAAAAGAATTGTGAATTGCAGTCATCTTACGTGCACACCTTAAAAAAAGGAAACATTAAAGTCTTGTAAAGCATTAGTATATAGAGATATAGAGTGCCACGTGGACACTCTTAATGAGGAGGAGTTTTAAATGCTCATAAATGTCTTGTTTTGCATTTTATAGTATATAGAGATGAATAATGTGTATTTGTTTGAGTCTGTTGAGTTTTCAAGAAATCTGTTGGGTTTTTAATTATGGCATTAGTAATAGCAAGTCTTTATTATATTTATTAGTGTTGTCACGTGTCAATTCTATGAGAGGAGACACCAAAATTATATTATATTATTAAATATGTTACAAAAAATCACATATATACTTACACGGGAACACCATTACAAAGACGAGTATCGCTACATTTTATTTTTAAACCATTTCATGGTGGATATTGGGCATTCAGACTTACAAAGTAAGGTCGGTTCTCGAATTAATAAAATTACATAGGTCGTCTTTTATGAAAGTTAAAGTTCCACGTAGATAAAATATGATAAATTGGCGTAGTATATTATAACTCATTGTGACTTTGGGCATCGTGCCCTTGGGGTATTACAAATTTTTGAAAGATGGAGGACCTACATGGATTCAAATTTACTTTCAAATCCGTATGGACGCGCTCGACCAGGCTCGACACGAATGTAGGTCCTGGGCTTTGACTTTGCCAAAATATTAACTTTTTATTCCAAATTTTATTAGTTTTTTTATTATTTTATGAGTCCAGTTTTTGGTGTGTATTTTATTTATTTCTGACTCAATATTTATACAATTATTTATTATTCAAACTGTTGTGATAGCTATGAACATTGACGATGGTTTGCATGTTGTGTTTTTTTTCCTGTTGCTTTTAGACATAATTTTTTGTCTAAGCTAGTCTTCATTTTCGTGTCCATAAATAATGAGAGTTTTTCAATTGTTGGTTCGCATGTTACTTGCAATTTGGGCTGCTACTATTACAAGAATTGAATGCTGTCATCCTATAAGACGATTGTCATTGAGTTTAAGAAGCACCATTAGGGGGCAAATATCATCTTAAGGACAAAGTGTTGAACACTTGCCTCAATCGTTTAAATCTCCATTAAAGTCATTGTAAGTTTGCATGGTTATTCGGATATTATATATATATATATATATATATATATATATATATATATAGAGAGAGAGAGAGAGAGAGAGAGAGAGAGAGAGAGAGAGTTAGGCTCTCCAACATACATCCTATGAACATACCCATTTTTTAAAATAGATTAAAAAATAATTTTGAGATGATATTTTTTATATAGGTTCCAGATATTTCAATGTGCCCCTATAAAAAAATCAACTGAAAATAATGTTTTTTGTTTTTTTAAAACAATAGGTAAAAAAACTAACATTTTTTACCCTATATAACTGTCAGATTTTTTTACCTATTTTTTAAAAATAATAAAAAACACTACTTTGAGCTGAATATTTTTATAGGAACCCATTGAAATATCATGAACCCATATAAAAAATATCAACTCAAAATTATTTTTTTACTATTTTAAAAAAAGAAGTATGTTCATAGGTACGTTTAATGAGGTATGTTGGAGAGCGTGACTCATATATATTCCGTAATTGCTAAAAAACATTTCGGATAACAATATATGTATTAATAGTAAAAAACTCGAACCATATAATGAGGTATGAATGTTCGCTCACCTTGCACACTTATACATACACACAAATATACACATATACACACACTTGCACACATATATACAAATAAATTTCACAAATATACACACATATATATTCACTCCAACACACACACACACACACATATATATATATATATACACCAAAATATAAACATCATGTATGTACTTATGCTAAGATATTAAATTACTAGCAACTTAAATTTTTCATACTATTGATTTATTGAGGGTGTTGTAAAAGAATGTGGATACATTTTCATTGGAGAAATGGAAACATTGTAGAAGGAAGTATCTAAACTGTAATACATGTACATTAAATCAGTGGTGGAGCCAAGAATTTTGAAGGGGTGGGGCACAAAAAAAATCTTTCGAATAAACATAACGAAGTAGACAATAATATAACTTCATGTGAACATTTTAATCTTCTTTAGATCATATAAAATTTCAAGTTATGAAACTAGTCATAATTAAAAAAAAATTATTTTAGAAAAAAGTAAATTTATTTATCAAGAAATCAAATATATGTAAAGATAAAATCACACATCAATCAGGACAAGTCTGAGCCTCCGTATTTTCATCAAAAAAGAAATTCAACAACAATCCCGATTAAACCCAAGAAATCTAGCCCTAAAGTTCTAACAAAATTTACATAAAGTTACAAAAACCAAATTTACATACATATAATTTGTATGTTGTTAAATAAATGTAGCTCTAATTTTACAAATCATAAATAAATTTATTAAAACCCAAAGTCAGTTCAAAGACAAGAAAGGATAGAGCGAGATACATGCAGGTTAATCTAGTTCGGTGTCTTAGAGAACTTATACTTTCACTTCTCCATTCTCGGCAGAAGCTACAAAGGAAATAAAAGAGTGAGTATGAAACTCAACTTTCTCCTGATTTTGTTTATCTATTAATAACACAAAAGTTGTGGGTCAAGCTTTGTTTAAATATTTACGTGAGAATAAAAGAGATTGATAGTGGGCTTTTGAATGAGGTGAACTTCAGGAAATATTATATTAATGTAACAACCCCCATTTTCTCATGTAAAGGTTAGCCATAAACAATAAGTTGAAGATAAGGCATTCTTTCAAATTTATATCATTCTCAACATCAAACCAAAATAAAGTGTTTATTTCCAAACCACATTCGAGTCAAAACTAAATTAAATTAATAATCAAGAAAATAATAATCCATCATCCTCATAAGATAAATAAAATCCCAACATAAACATAACTATCTTCAACTGATTGAAATAAAATAGATTTTGGGCTTCTGCTCACAATAATTCCAAATTAAAAGACAGAAGTAGAGTAGCAACCTAAGCTAGAATCAACGATTTAATCTCTAGTAAGAAAATTGAAACTTCAAGGTTGATACCGCGGCAGTCCTGCTGTCCCTGTTTAAGCGCACCTGAGGGAGAAAATATTTGCAATTTAGGTCAGCGCCCTAGAGTTGTAAGAATTAACTTAATGAAATTAAAGTGCAATAATATAGTTAATTCAAACTAAGCATCCCCCATAGTCACTCACATACATTAAGTGTAATGACCCCACTTTTATATATAGTTTGTTTTTACACACTTGTGTTACTTATTATCTTATAAATGTTGTATTATTAGATATGTGGTATTATTGGCTATCAATATAACAAACCCCATTTTTAATTACGAAGAATCAACTGTAAATTGGATCAAATCGAAGTCTTATGACATATCTTAAGGCAAATAATAAGTTTTGGGGTAGAAAATATAATTTTATGAAACTTTAAGGACTAAAATAAAAATATAAAATGGGCCATTTTGTAAATAAAATATTTTCAAGGACCTCTAAGAAATATTCAAAATATATAGTGTGAAATTACCAAAATACCCTTCATGTGTGAAATGACCCTTATACCCTTATCACCTTTCCACCACGTGCTGGTCACTTCCACCTTCCACATGTCATCTGTAGAGAGAGAGCTAAAACACTTGTCATCGTTTGGTGATATTAACACTGCAAGATCACTCCGGATCGCGACACCTCGGTGTTGAATCACCAATCCAAAAAGCTTAGTCATTTGACACGTGTCAACCCCGTAATACATTTGGAAACCTATAAATAGGGCCTTAGGTTTAATTTGAAACTCACACCAATTCCTTGAGAATTATAGTAAGAAAGAGTGATAGAAAGCTTGGGAAATATCTTAAGAAGGAGTTTTATAATTTCTAAGAAAGAATTAATTTCGTAGGTATGATTTTATTTAAATGTTATAATGTATTTTTATATTTTTAATTTTGTGTTTTATAGCTTTACTTAGTAGTTATGCTGGTAAAATACACTAAGGACTTCACTAATCAAAACTTAAAGTTTAGAAGAAATCCAAGTTGATTTTATTTTCATGCAAACTTATTTGAAATTGTATATACGCTTTTAAAAATGATTTTTTTTAAAAAGTAATTGCTCGTTATTATGGAATCCCATTTAAGTAATTCCAAAGTCAGGCCCGGTGAAATTCTGTCTAGACGAGATGGTATTTAAGTGGTGCCCCTGTGACCCTCCATCTCTACTGGGAATTAATCCGGAAATGTTCTGTCTAGAGGAGATGGTATTTAAGCGGTGCCTCTGTGACCCTCCATCTCTACTGGGAACCGTCTGATTAGGAAGAACTATGAATTGAATCCTTTAATTACGATCAATAAGTTTAAAAAGTTAAGAAAATGGTTTTTTAGTAATCCTTTGAAACAAGTTACTATTAAAATACAATATGTAGACTGGACCTTGTTTAGAACATATACTTAAACCTTTATCGTATTTATTAGATTAACGTGCGATCGAAGACTCGTTATCTATAATTTTGACCTCTATTTTAGGTGAGTACTCTATGCAATTTCTTGCGCATTTTGATTATATTATATTATGAAAACTATGCATATTTTTTGAAATGCTTTTATTCTCAAAATACATCTGATACCGATGATTTCATCGTTTGTTATATGTTTATATCTCTCCATATAAACATTTGATTTGAATTCTAAAATTATTGATTCGGCCTATGGAAACTCTCTTTCTATGTTGGCCTTGACTACAGGGTGGAAATATTTGGGTGGTACCTTCCCAGCTGGTTTATCGCTGGTGTGCCCTAAACAAGGCGTTGTTCCAGAAATCATGATTATCTGTTTGTGATGTTATCGGGTGGAAACATTTGGTAACACTATCTGTCTGGGTATTAGAGTGTACATGGCCACTAAAATTGAATAATTGACACATGATCAATTGTTTTATCTGTTCTGTTCTGAACTGTTTATTCTGAATATATATATATTGTCATTTACTTTATATATATTACTTGAAATTCCTATATCTATATATATACCTTCTATTCTAAATTGAATAGGTATCTATTTTCTGAAAACCTTGGAATATTTAGAGATTGAATCTCATTCAACTTTTAGTTGACGTTGTATAAATAACCATTTTTCTGGAAATAATTAAGTTCGTGGATGGAACGAAAAAGGACTATGTTGAAGATTTAGCTTTTAAAGCTCTTTTTGTTACCTTAAGTAGAAGTTTGTTTAATTAGATAGAGCATGTTTAGCTCTTTGTGTCAAGTTGTAACTCGTTGATATTTTAATACAAATGAAGTTCCCTTTAGAAAGCTCTGATGATGCAATTCCTTCACTTTCAGTATTTTACGATTCATAACCATGTGATTATACTTCCGCTACATATATTTTAAAACAAAAATTTTATGGCCAAAATATTGGATGCCTTGGTGGAATGTCAAGACACCCGTTCCCTACTATTTTCGGGTCGAGGTCGTGATAGTGGCGGTATCAGAGCATAGGTTATGAACCCGTAAACTACTGAGCATAGGTTTCGAATGTTATAGATTTTATGTTTCCATCCTTAGGAGATAGTATTAAAAATCTAATTTATGTGATAACCCTCCCTATGTGTTATATTATTTATAGTTGGTCTTTTAGTTTTCAATATTGATATAGTATAGTAGATCTTACGTTTGGCCATGACTGTAGAAAATGACCAAGAGAAGATCATCAATGGGAACTAGTGATTTGAGTATAGAAGGACTGGAAGGTGCATACAAGGCAATTGAAAGTCTGGCAAAGATTGTGGAGCAGCAGGTGAACAATGGAGTACCAAAGAATCTTGAACTAAGTAGATGTACTATTGAACAGTTCAAGAAGTTGAATCCTCCATCTTTTAAAGGTACTCCTAATCCCACCGAGGCAGAAAGTTGGGTGATGCAGATGGAAAAGATACTCGATGTTCTTAAGTGTAGAGACGAAGAAAGGATGTCATTTGCAACATTTATGTTAGAAGGGGAGGCTGAACATTGGTGGAGAATGACTAAGAGAATACACGGGGAAAGGAATACTTACATAGGTTGGAATGATTTCTTAGTAATCTTTTATGAGTAATATTTCCGAAAACGGTGAAAGTTGAAATGGCAGCTGACTTCATGAGTCTGGTGCAAGGTAATATGACGGTTAGTGAATATGAGGCAAAGTTTAGTGAGTTATCCCGTTTTTCACGTCATGTTATAGCAACTGACGTTTTAAGAGCGAAGAAGTTTGAGCGTGGGTTAAGGTTGAATATTCGTAGTCGAATTTCCATCCTGAAATTAACATCATATATTAATGTCGTGACTAGGGCTACAATAGCTGAGAGGGATGGTGAGGAGTACAATCGAATTAGAGATGGCAAGAGGAAGTTTGGGGAACGAAAGGAAAGAACCCAAATAATAGAAATTTCTTTAGGAACACATCCAATGTTGGGGGATCTAGTACAATCGAATTAGAGATGGCAAGAGGAAGTTTGGGGAACGAAAGGAAAGAACCCAAATAATAGAAATTTCTTTAGGAACACATCCAATGTTGGGGGATCTAGTGATAACAAACAGTATAATAACCTGGCATGTCAGCAATGTGGAAAGATGCATGGAGGACGACCTTGTTATAAGGATTCAGGAGCTTGTTTTAGATGTGGACAGAAAGGACATCAAATAAAAGACTCCCAAACCCAGCAAGGGTTCCGATAAAACCTTCAAGTGAAAAGAAGGATCAAGACAGACAGGGTAGAGTTTTCGGACTTTCTGATACCCAAGCTTCTAATGCGGTAGTGTCAGGTACACTTTCTATATGTGAACAGCCTTTTAAAGCTTTGATAGATCCTAGTTCTACCCATTCATTCATATCTATACATGTACTAAATCGCTTTCATAAATTTCCTGAACCCTTGAATCATAACTTACATGTTTCCACTCCTTTTGGTGAGTTATTGATGGGTAAATTAGTATACAAGTCTTGCCCCATAGATATTGATAGTCATAAACTATTTGTTGATTTGATAGTTTTAGACATTAAAGATTTTGAAGTCATTTTGGGGATGGATTGGTTAGCATCACATCATGTTAAGGTAGACTGTTTTTAGAAGAGTGTTACTTTCCAAATTCCTCACCAACCAAAATTTAGTTTTGAAGGAACTGGCATCATATATCCGATGTGTATTATTTCTGCAATACAAGCCTATAGTTTTCTTAAGAAGGGATGTCAAGGATTTCTTGCAACTGTTACCAGTTTGCAGATAATAGGGCCTAGCTTAGAAGATATTCCTATCGCTAAGAAATTTACGGATGTTTTTCCAGATGATTTACCAGGCCTACCTCCTAATAGAGAAATAGAATTTACGATTGACCTTGTTCCTGGAACTATACCAATCTCAAAACCACCATATCGTATGGCACCTTTAGAATTAAGAGAGTTAAAAGTTCAATTAGAAGACCTTTTAGACAAGGGTTTTAGTATATCGCCTTGGGGTGCTCCAGTGTTATTTGTGAAAAAGAAGGATGGAACAATGAGACTATGTATAGATTATCGTGAACTGAATAAGGTAACCATTAAGAATAAATACCCCTTACCTCGTATAGATGATTTGTTTGATCAATTATAAGGTGCACAAGTATTCTCTAAGATTGACCTTAGGTCAGGCTATCATCAATTGAAGATTAAGGATGATGATATTTCAAAATCAGCTTTTCGTACTAGATATGGTCACTATGAATTTCTTGTAATGCCATTTGGACTAACTAATGCACCAGACACTTTTATGGATATGATGAATAGGGTGTTTCGGAAATATTTGGATCACTGTGTGGTTTTTTTCATTGATGACATCCTTATTTATTCCATAAGTATTGAAGAACACGAAAAGCATTTAGAGACGGTATTACAAATCCTTAGGAAAGAGAAGTTACATGCAAAATTAAAGAAGTATGAGTTTTGGATGCCTAGTGTTTCTTTTCTAGGACATGTCATATCTAAAGAGGGAGTGTCAGTTGACCCTCAAAAGATTGAGGCTATATTAGATTGTCCCAGACCAACTAATGTGAGTGAGATTCGTAGTTTCCTTGGATTAGCAGGTTATTATCGAAGATTTGTTGAAGGATTTTCAAGAATTGCCAAACCTCTATCTAGGTTAACACAAAAGAAGGTAAAATATGAATGGTCTGAGCAAGTCGAGAAAATTTTTCAAGAACTTAAGAATCGATTAGTAACTGCCCCAATTTTGACTATTCCTTCCGGGATAGGGGAATTTGTGATTTATAGTGATGCTTCAAAAAATGGTTTGGGATGTGTGCTAATGCAAAATGGAAAAGTAGTAGCTTACGCCTCAAGACAGTTGAAAACCCATGAGCAGAATTATCCAACCCATGACTAGAATTAGCAGCTGTAATTTTTGCTCTTAAGATTTGGAGGCACTATTTGTATGGTGAGACTTGTGAGATTTATACCGATCATAAGAGTTTGAAGTATATATTTACTCAGAAAGAGTTGAATATGAGACAAAGGAGGTGGTTAGAATTGATGAAGGATTATGATGTAAATATTCACTATCACCCGGGGAAAGCTAATGTAGTAGCCGATGCTTTAAGTAGGAAGTCTACACCAAATTTAGCATGTCTTATTACAAGACAAGAAGCACTGTTAAGGGATTTGAGAAGTATGGAAATAGATATACGTATCTATAGCAAAGGAGGAATAGTTGCAAACTTACAAGTACAGCCCATGTTGATGGAGAGGATCAAAATTGCACAAGTAAATGACCCACAACTGAAGAAGATTAGAGAAGAAGTCGTCGAGGGTAAGAGAACTGAATTTGCGATGCGAGATGATATATTGAGGTTTGAAAATAGAGTGTGTGTGCCATGTGATGCCCAACTAAAGAGGCAAATTTTGGAGAAAAGTCATTACTCAAGATTCACATTTCATCCCGGATGTACAAAAATGTATAGGGATCTTGGAGAAGTATTTTGGTGCAATAACATGAAGAGGGAGATAGAAAAATTTATATCTCAGTATTTGGTTTGTCAACAAGTAAAGGCAGAACATAAAAAACCATCAGGATTACTGCAACCCCTACCTATCCCTGAGTGGAAATGGGAACATATTACTATGGATTTTGTGATAGGTTTACCGAGGAGTTAAAATGGTAATGACTCTATCTGGGTAATTATTGATAGGTTAACTAAATCTGCTCATTTTCTTGCCATTAAGATTTCCCATTCTTTAGAGAAGTTAGCTAAGTTGTATGTGCGGGAAATTATTAGGCTTCATGGAACCCCAATTTAAATTGTTTCTGACCGTGATCCTAGATTTATGTCTCGCTTCTGGAAAAGTCTACAAGAAGCCATGGGAACAAAATTGAATTTTAGCACTGCTTTTCATCCTCAAACGGATGGATAGTCAGAGAGAACTATTCAAACCTTGAAGGATATGCTTAGGGCATGTGAACTTGATTTAAAAGGGAATTGGGATGATCATTTACCGTTAGTGGAATTCCCATATAATAATAGCTATCAAGCAAGTATTCAAATGGCTCCGTATGAGTCACTCTATGGTAGAAGGTGTCGTTCCCCTACATGTTGGGTAGAAGTTGGGGAAAGAAAATTGTTGGGACCAGAATTGATTCAGATCACAACAGAGAAGGTGAAATTAATACAAGACCGACTTCGAACCTCTCAAAGCCGTCAAAAGAGTTATGTTGACAATCGACACCGACAGTTAGAATTCCAAAGAGGAGATTATGTGTTCTTGCGAGTATCGCCTACAAAGGGAGTAATACGATTTGGGAAGAAATGGAAATTGAGCCCAAGATACATAGGACCTTTTGAAATCCTTGAAAGGATAGGAGATGTTGCGCATAAAATAGCCTTACTACTGGAACTCTCTAGTGTACATAATGTGTTTCACGTATCAATGATGAAGAAATATGTCCCAGATCCAAAACATATCTTAAGTCATGAGCCTCTTCAAGTTAGAGAAGATTTGTCGTACATTGAGCATCTAGTGGAAATTTTGGATCATAAAGATAAAATATTAAGAACCAAGGTTATTCCACTAGTAAAAGTATTATGGCGAAATCATTCTGTTGAAGAAGCAACGTGGGAGCGGAAAGATGAGATAAAGGAGCGATATCCATACCTTTTTGATAATTAATGCAAGTAAAGTTTGGGGACCAAACTTTTTAAAAGGAGGGTAGGATGTAATGACCCCACTTTTATATATAGTTTGTTTTTACACTCTTATGTTACTTATTATCTTATAAATGTTGTATTATTAGATATTTGGTATTATTGGATATCAATATAATAAACCCCATTTTTAATTACGAATAATCAACTGTAAATTGGATCAAATCGAAGTCTTATGACATATCTTAAGGCAAATAATAAGTTTTGGGGTAGAAAATATAATTTTATGAAACTTTAAGGACAAAAATAAAAATATAAAATGGGCCATTTTGTAAATAAAATATTTTCAAGGACCTCTAAGAAATATTCAAAATATATAGTGTGAAATAACCAAAATACCCTTCATGTGTGTAATGACCCTTATACCCTTATCACCTTTCCACCACGTGCTGGTCACTTCCACCTCCCACATGTCATCTGTAGAGAGAGAGCTAAAACACTTGTCATCATTTGGAGATATTAACACTGCAAGACCACTCCGGATCGCGACACCTCGGTGTTGAATCACCAATCCAAAAAGCTTAGTCATTTGACACGTGTCAACCCCGTAATACATTTGGAAACCTATAAATAGGGCCTTAGGTTTCATTTGAAACTCACACCAATTCCTTTAGAATTATAGTAAGAAAGAGTGATAGAAAGATTGGGAAATATCTTAAGAAGGAGTTCTATAAATTCGAAGAAAGAATTCATTTCGTAGGTATGATTTTATTTAAATGTTATAATGTATTTTTATATTTTTAATTTTGTGTTTTATAGCTTTACTTAGTAGTTATGCTGGTAAAATACACTAAGGACTTCACTAATCAAAACTTAAAGTTTAGAAGAAATCCAAGTTAATTTTATTTTCATGTAAACTTGTTTGAAATTGTATATACGCTTTTAAAAATGATTTTTTTTAAAAGTAATTGCTCGTTATTATGGAATCCCATTTAAGTAATTCCAAAGTCAGGCCCGGTGAAATTCTGTCTAGACGAGATGGTATTTAAGTGGTGCCCCTGTGACCCTCCATCTCTACTGGAAATTAATCCGGAAATGTTCTGTCTAGAGGAGATGGTATTTAAGCGGTGCCCCTGTGACCCTCTATCTCTACTGGGAACCGTCTGATTAGGAAGAACTATGAATTGAATCCTTTAATTACGATCAATAAGTTTAAAAAGTTAAGAAAATGGTTTTTTAGTAATCCTTTGAAACAAGTTACTATTAAAATACAATATGTAGACTGGACCTTGTTTAGAACATATACTTAAACCTTTATCGTATTTGTTAGCTTAACGTGCGATCGAAGACTCGTTATCTATAATTTTGACCTCTATTTTAGGTGAGTAATCTATGCCATTTCTTGCGCATTTTGATTATATTATATTATGCAAACTATATATATTTTGTGAAATGCTTTTATTCTCAAAATACATCTGATACTGATGATTTCGTCGTTTGTTATATGTTTATATCTCTCCATATAAACATTTGATTTGAATTCTAAAATTATTGATTCGGCCTATGGAAACTCTCTTACTATGTTAGCCTTGACTACCGGGTGAAAATATTTGGATGGTACCTTCCCAGCTGGTTTATCGCTGGTGTGGCCTAAAGAAGGCGTTGTTCCAGAAATCATGATTATCTGTTTGTGATGTTATCGGGTGGAAACATTTAATAACACTATCTGTCTGGGTATTAGAGTGTACATGGCCACTAAAATTGAATAATTGACACATGATCAATTGTTTTATCTGTTCTGTTCCGAACTGTTTATTCTGAATATATATATTGTCATTTACTTTATATATATTACATGAAATTCCTATCTCTATGTATATACCTTCTGTTCTAAATTGAATAGGTATCTATTTTCTCAAAACCTTGGAATATTTGGAGATTGAATCTCATTCGGATTTTAGCTGACGTTGTATAAATAACCATTTTTCAGGAAATAATTAAGTTCGTGGATGGAACGAAAAAGGACTATGTTGAAGATTTAGCTTTTAAAGCTCTTTTTGTTACCTTAAGTAGTAGTTTGTTTAATTAGATAGAGCATGTTTAGCTCTTTGTGTCAAGTTGTAACTCGTTGATATTTTAATACAAATGAAGTTCCCTTTAGAAAGCTCTGATGATGTAATTCCTTCACTTTCAGTATTTTACGATTCATAACCATGTGATTATACTTCCGCTACATATATTTTAAAACAAAAATTTTAAGGCCAGAATATTGGATGCCTTGGTGGCATGTCAAGACACCCGTTCCCTACTATTTTCGGGTCGGGGTCGTGACATTAAGTATCTCACCCCTTATTTAAGTGCAATACTACATGTATAACCGCTCAAGTTCTAATGGTAATAACTAATAATGATGCCAATTAAATATAAGACTCATTTAAAGTAATTAACATATTTAAATGTAATTATCTACACCCATCTTGACACTCCACAAAATACCACAGTCACACTACTCCTAAAAATGACATGAACAACTATCATGTATACTACGTAGTATTAGGTATGTCATTCATTATCTACATCATTAGACTAATGAAATAATCTCATTTAATTTATATGATTATATATACGTCGACACTTAAAGGAATCTAACCATAATGTCTCGTACGTTCTCTATCTGTAAGTTCGAATGAGTGCCTTATCCAAATCGGACAACATAAATCACACACAAGTGGGGTGGGGTCCCTACGCAGTACACCAATGCATGGCCCATACCCAATAGTGACAATGGATCCTAGCATCTACACATACCTTTTGTAAGTAGCGCTTCTATATAGTAATTAAAATAATGACCTACACAACGCTTAACCCACTTGTGTCGATGTGTGCTACGGTGTCGAAATGTGCTTAATCCAATCCATAGGACCATCTACGAACATAGATATGTTTAAGCAAATAAATAAATACATATTATCGTCACACAATATATAGGTAATTATTCAATAATTACCCCAATATATCCCCTATGATTGTCCATAAATAATCCCACATTAATAATCAACGAAGTAGTTAATTATTAATCTTCTACTTTTTCATAAAAATGTTTAACCATCTAGTTTAGTATAAGTTCCCCAATTAATATTTATGTCACAATTTTTTTTTTAATAAATTCACCACTCATCCAAACATCATCCAACCAACTTGTATCAGTTCCTAAAAATACCCTGAATTCATCCCCAGTCCCAGCTTACCCCCCCCCCCCTCGGGGCCAAATTAATTCGCCTCTTGGGGACGAATCGATTCTCCTGTCTGAATTGATTCGGATCTGGGAAGAAGCCCAGATCTACCAAGAATGTCTAATACAAAACTTACTCAAATCCCAATTTCCATTCTAATTGGTAGTACATTTGTGTTAGCCTAAGAATAGGTCCTCCATGACTTATTGTTGCATCTAGGGTGACTAATGATGATACCAAAGATATTAGCACTTAAACTTGTAATGAGATCAAGATAGTAATCTACAACAATGGAGATAAGAGCTGGTAAAGCAGATATAGAAGGACATGAGGAGAAGAGGAGGAACATAATCATATAAGTGCTTCAGCCATTTCGCCTACTCCAATGTGCAGGTGCATTTGTATTTTTATATTAATAATGGAGGTCCAATGGCTCAAAGTATAACTCTCTAGTACTTTCTCTCTATAAGGTGCGTTTAACATAGCTTGGGCTAGGGTTTTGATTTTTCAATCCCAAGGAGGAATATGATAGGTATTTATAGCTCTTGGCGGGCACACTTTAACCCCAAGTATGTAATAAGCATGCCCAGGGTGAAGCTTCTAATCAGATCAAACCACATGACCCTATCACACATATGTCATGATGATACAATATTCCCTAACGTGCTCATGGAGATCTTGTTATGACTATCTGCCCACGTGGACTAGTTATGATGGATTCATATGTCACATGTGGGTTAGATGTCATCTCAAAAGGTCTTGGCCAGGCTGAGACTGACCTATTTGGCATCCTTGCAAGCAACTGTTAAGATATGTTAAAGTATGGTCTCGGTTATCTGAGTGGTACGAGAACAAGACGAGACCGATAGAGATGTCCATGGTCACCTGATAGGTCTTGGCCCATAAGTTTAGTACGAGGCCAAGACTATTGGGGATGGACCACTCCAAAGGGACCCACGTTTGTCTGAATAGATGAGTGAGTAAGTTTGTACTGGCTGGGATGAGGCTTGGTAAGAACGAGGGCACACTTATGTATATCAATCATCCCCTAACCCTCAATCTTCAATGTGAGTCGAAGTTTGGGGGTATAAATATTTGTCCCCATATGTTGATGATACTTTTTGGTTGACGATGAGGATGTCATTCCAATGTCATAGCTAACACGTTCGATACGAGTTCTTGATTAGACACTTGGTAGCCATCATGCGGGATAACATGTTGCCCAAGACTGACTTCTGCAGGCTTGACTTGGGATAGTGTGCCCTAATAATGTTTATGTGGGAAAGTGTGCACAATCATTAAGACATTAAAATAGGCTTAAAAGAATTTATTTTCTCCTTCTTCGTCATTTTCCCTTTCCCGCTCAAAACCTCTTTCTACAAAAAACTAGCCCATTTCTCTTTCTCACCCATCCACTGTTTCTAGCCACCTCTAGGGGTTCTTCTAGCTTCTCTGGCCTCCTTTTTCATCCAAATAATCCTCTATCACTTTTCCCTAAGTTTTCCTCCATTTTTTTGGTTTTTACTTGTTGTTTTGATTTTTCGGCCACTCTCCATTTTTTTCGGCAACCTTAGTAGGTCGATTTAAGGCTAGTTTAGTTGTGGTATATGTAAGGACATTCTTCTCCGTTATCAATTTGTATGTCCTATACTGCTACATCATTGAAGAAGTTCAAGAACACATTCACATCAAGACGGATCCGAATAATCAAGGTTCTTCAACATTCAAGCCTCCGCAGGATTTACATTAGTAAGGTTTTATTTTAGAGTATCTTTATAATGCACTTAGATTATTGGGATATTTTTCATAAAATATATTCTATGGGTTGGAGCGGAGCTTTAAATATTTTGCGTCAAAAATATAATTTTTAGGAGTTTTGAGGCGGTGCATTTATTGAGAAAAAGATAAGGAAATAATTCAGAAGCAGATGTTATTCGAACGACATCGTTTGTTGTTCTAACAAGACCTCATGTCGCGTGATACTTCAAACGACATCTTGTCTCGTTCGAACGACAGCACCGCCCTAAAGTTTCTATAAATTTAACTTTCCAACTCCATTTTTCTCAAGAAGTCGTTTCGTTTTTTCATTCTGCAAACATTGCATATCAGCAGAAAACTTTTGGCTTCTTCATTTAGGGCTTAAAACCCTTTTTGTTTTCAATTCACAAAATCCGAGTATCTTTATGTGAATTGTTACTCAAAGAACAAACCATGCTATTATTCAACCTCTATTTAGACGGCATCTCCATATCTGATCGGTGGACACCAAGCGTAGATTTCTGCGTGTGGATGAGCGACACTTGTGAGTTTTTTCGCTGTCACTTGTGGTTTTTAAGGTTTGACGAAGACAGTGTGCGTTACACTTGTGGGCAACTATCAAGTTGTATGTAAGTAAATGGTCTTGTAAACTTTTGAAAGTGTTAAAAAGGTTTTCACCCGAAAGGTTTTTTTCCTGAATCTGTCGTCTTTATTTTATATGCATGATTTGAATGATTTGATTGAACACTTAGATGCATGAATAGGGGCTGGATAAAATTGAATTTGGTTTGTTCAAATTTAGACACCTAATTAAATAAATGTGTTTGATTCCATTGGAGAATTGCGAACTAGATTGATATTGCATTTACAAATTGGTATCAGAGCAGGTTTCCCTATTTTATTGTGAATTCCTATTTTTCGCAAAAAAATTGTGATGTCAATCCTTTTTTGAAAAAATTGATTTATCGCAAGTTTTTCAATGGATCACTTATATAATCGGATGCCCATCTTTGACGGTGATAATTATGCCTATTAGAAAGCATGCATGAAATCTATTTTAAAATCCATAGATGAGCGAATTTGGTTGTTGGTTCAAAATGGTTGGACTCCTCCCACTGTGACTATTGATAATGTCACCTCTTCAAAACATGTGTCAAACTGGGCTGAGAATGATTATAAATTGTCTAAATTTAATTCCCATGGTTTGAGTGCTATTTATGGAGTCGTCACTCCTAAATAATTCCGCCGTATTATGATGTGCACCAAGTCTATAGAGGCATGGGATGTTTTAAAATTGAACACGAAGGTAAAATAACTTTTAAGGAGTCAAAATTGCAAAATCTAGCCACCCAATTTGAGACCATTACTATGCTAGAGTCCGAGACTTTTGATGAGTTTTACGCACGTTTGTCGGACATTATCAACACTAGTATTAATTTGGGTGATGAAATTGATAACACGCGGGTTGTGAAAAAGATTTTGAGATCCCTTCCAAAACATTTTATTCCGAAAGTCACTGTTGTAAACTCGATGGGAAATTTTAGCACACTTAAGTTATAAGAGTTGGTAGGTGATTTTCATACTTACGAGTTAGATATGTTTCCCCAAACTGTCAAACCTAAAGATAAAGGGATTGCACTTTGGTCACAGTCGAGATCGAGTGAGGATATTTATAGGAAAAGAGATAAGTAAAAGAAAGTAAATTTATGTGAGTCTGAGTCTGAGGACGAGTCTGATTGTGACATGGCCTTACATGCGAAATATTTTAAAAAGTTTATTAAAATGTCTAAAGAAAATTCTTCCAATAAAAAGAGATCTTTTAAGAAAAATAAAAACGAAGAGGAGGATAAATAAAGTGATAAGATGGATGAGATCAGGTTCTTTGAGTGTGAGAGTAGAGGGCACATAGCTAAAGAGTGTCCTACTAGGATAAGGAGAAAGGGTAAAGAAACTGCCATGGCCGCCACACTTAGTGATAGTGAGGGAGATAAGGAAGATGAGGGATATGAGAGTGATAAAGGTTTAACACATGGGATGCGTGTTTCTTTTGCGAGTCATATGAGCACACCCACAATGTCCCACAATGATTATATTCACGATAATGACGGTGATGACTCGAGTGTTTCTAGTGGAGATGAGATCAAGTTTGAAAGTGGAGATAAAAGTGAGCTCCAAAAAGCATTTAGGGATTTGTACAGCGAGACCTTGAATACAAATAAGTATAATAGGGATTTATATCCTCGGGTTTTATATTTGGAGTGAGAAAAATAAGGTAAGTGGGAAAAGTGTGAATTGACCGACACACTGTCTAGTCTGCTGACATGTGTATCCTAACTCGATAGTGATCTTGAACGTGCCCGAGAGGTAAAAGCCCCTTTAGAGAATGCATATAAGAAGGTTGAAAATATGGTTCTCAATCCCATTTTGGGTAGTGGTGAAAGTATAGGAATAAGTCATGATGGTGCATCCACTTCTTTTGTTTCACCCAAGTCGATTCCTACTTTAGTAAGAGATTCACATGGCTCTCAACCCAACCCACCTAGGCATCCTGTACTTGTTAGGAGAGAGCATAGGAGACATTTCCAGAGAGGTGTACCTAGGCATGTTTATGTTTGATCCCATTGCAAAAAGAGAGGACACCTTAGGGTGTTTTGTTTTAAGTTGGATAATGTGTCATGCTTTGCTTCTACACATGTTCGCACACATGCACCCACCCATGATACTTTGCTTGCGCATAATGATAAATAGTTTGCACATATTCGAGATCAAGTAAAGTTTTTTGTCAAGGCCTCACATGATTTAATGGAAGTTTTTCATAGGATGTCGCCATCTTTGAAAAACTCCCCCTCACCTACTGGATGAGGTTTAGACTTTTTTCTAGCATAGGATGACTTACATGATTACTTTTTTTTTTCCTACTGCTAGTATGTATCATTTTGTAGTTAACATTATTTTCTTATTTTTTCTACTATTTTAACACTGTTTTGGATCTGTTTTCCCATTCCAGGAACTGTTTTCTAAAAAAATCTTGTTACTAGACAAAACTACATTATTTTCTGGGATTACTGTGTTCTCGTTCAAGCAAGATCACATGTCGCGCGAAGTTATCATTCTAACGGCAACAGTTTTTGTTCGAGCAACTTTTTGTTTCATTTGAACGACCTGTTGGATTTTCTAGATTTCTCTATTTGCAGTCCTCTGGTTCATATTGATATAATATTTGGTACTAGTGGGTTATTTCTGAACAGTGTTTGAAAAATTCAAAATGATTTTCATTTGTTTTGATAAAAAAAAGAATTAAAAATACCAAAAGAGTTTTGTATTTTGTTTACACCGTATATGAATAAACACTTAGGATGACCGAGTCACAATTTCATTCCATATCCATGTGACTATTTGATAGTGTTTTGAGACAATATGTTGTGTCATTCATGTGCTTTACAAAGTTTGGAGTCTTTGAGATGATATATAGTGTTGCTACCTACTTGTTTGACTCATTTGTCCTTTATTTCACACATGCACGGAATTGTTTGACTTTTGTGCTTGTCTATCACATGTTGGTTGAGTGTTTTCATCTCAATTCTGTCTATATAGCAAACTAAATGTGATAAAACTTGACAAGAATTAGTGCTTGATATTAACCGTTTGTGACTTTGTGTGTTTTATTTTGATAAACGGAAAAAGGGTTGCGAAAGGTATTAAAATTTTTCCTTTGCGATAAAGCCACCGTTTAAATGGACCTAAAAAAGTGAGGAATCGAAATTATTCGGGGTCCAGTGAGGTTTAAAAGAGCTTGAAAAAATTGAAAGGCAATAAAAAGAAATATATGCCAAAAATGGGCCAATAGGATTTAGTTTCATCACTTCATAAGAAAAATAAAAAAAGATTATCTTTTACTGCGGGAGTTCGGATGTAATTTTATACAGTTTGCACGTCCTTAAAAGTCTTGAAAAAGCATTACATAGTTTTGGACGTTATTGGTGTGGAAATTATTTTTACTTGGATTTGTTGATATGAATAAGACGATGTCATCTAAATTCAACAATTTCACACCTAAGGACTATTTTGATATTCATTCGTTAGGAGTACATGTATGCATCGTGCACACATGTTATGATTGAGTAAATTTTCCTATCGAATCTGTTCACACCCATTCATTCCATTTTCATGATTGGGTTATCTTAGTATAAATTCATGGTGTGTGATTTTGTAACATCATTTTTGCATTTTTTTTATGAAAAATCTGAAAAATAAAAAATGGTTTGTTTGCCTTTGTTTTTCGTGACACCCAGATTTGATTTATGTTATTTATTCTTTTCCTTGTCTATTTCGGACAAATAAAAAGGGGGAGAACGAATTATGACTTTATGAGGGAGTTTAAGTATGGGGGAGATTTGATTTATGCTTTCATGATTATGCTTATATCATTTCAAATTCCATACGTCACAAGGTTTTACTTTGTCTCATGTGTGTAGGTACAATTGAAGATCATTATGTTGCACACCCTGATGAGAAAAGCTTGAAGTTCTAAAAAGTTATTTGTTGAAGATTGAAAACATTTGAAGACTTGTCATTTACCTTTTTAGTTTTGGGTTCATGAAAGGGTAGATTTGTATAGGTCATTTAATATTTGCAATTGAGATATTTTTATTTTGTACCGGCATAGACATAGCTGGAGATTTGTAAGTACATTCTTATCCTTTATCAACTTGTATGTCGTATACCGCTACATCATCAAAGAAGTTCAAGAACACATTCACATCAAGACAGATTCGAATAATCAAGGTTCTTCAACATTCAAGCCTCTGCGGGATTTACTTTGGTATGGTTTTATATTAGAGTACCTTAATAATGCACTTAGAGCATTGGGATATTTTTCATAATATATTTTCTAAGTGTTGGAGCGGAGCTTTAAATATTTTTCATCAAAAATATATTTTTTGGAGTTTTGAGGCGGTGCATTTATCGAGAAAAAGATAAGGAAATAATTGAGAAGAAGAGGTCATTCGAACGACGTCGTTTTTCATTCCAACGAGATCGCATGTCACACGATACTTCAAACGATATCGTGTCTCGTTCGAATGACACCACCGCCTTAAAGTTTCTATAAATTGGACTTTCCAACTTCGTTTTTCTCAAGAAGTCATTTCGTTTTTTCATTCTATAAACACAACATATCAACAAATGTATTTGGATTCTTCATTTAGGGCTTAAAACCCTTTTTGTTTCAATTCACAAAATCCCAATATCTTTATGTGAATTATTTTGGAACTCAATGAACAATCGTTCTATTGTTCAACCTCTATGGGGAAGGCATCTCCATATCTGATCAGTGGACACCGAGCGTATATCTCTGCATGTGGATGAGCTAAAGATTAAGAATCGACACTTGCGGGTTTTTTCCCTGCCACTCGTATCTTTGAAGGTTTGACGAAGACACCGTGTGTTACACTTGTGGGTGATTATCAGGTTATATGTAAGTCAATGGTCTTGTAAACTTTTCACAGTGTTAAAAATGTTTTTACCCGAAAGGTTTTTTTTCCTGAATCTGTCATCTTTGTTTTATATGCATGATTTGAATGATTTAAGTGAACACTTAGATGCATGCATAGGGGCTGAATAAAATTGAATTTGGTTTGTTCAAATTTAGACATCTAATTAAATAAGTGTGTTTGATTCCATTGGAGAATTGCGAAATAGATTAATATTGCATTTATAGTATAGTTGCTATGGACGTGTTAATAGCCTTTCTAGGTTATTTCTTGTCCTACCTGCCCATTAAGGGAGTCACCAGTGCAAGTCCATTTATCTTCTCTGGTGAGATTCGTTAGACTGTTCTTGGTGTTCTTCGTTTAAAAATATTTGCGTTCCCCCATTTTGATCTTTTAGTCAACCTAGGTCAAACTTTTAACTATTTGGATGTTAAGGACTTTGTACGAGTTGATAAATAAATACCCTAACCTTAAGGAGAGACTCTTTATTAAGATATATAAGTGTGAGATCGAGGCCGGGGATAAACGTAAGGATGGGGCCGACTCTATGCTTCTAAACCACCCGGTCCCACTAGTTGTAGTTCACCCTCATATCACAGAGGTCAGTGATTCTATGTCCGAGTCAGCACCCTCTTCAGATCATAACACTTCCATCTACTCTCAAGCCAAGAGTGAGTATTCTTTTATGGAGGCGATAAGGGTTCCCACTAATTGTCTTGAGGGGTCTGGGGCATCCGAAGCCTCTTCCCGTGCCTTATCCTCTCAACGTGATGAGTCCTCCAACCGTGCAGACCATTCTGTACACGAGATCTTCAATTATGATGAGCTAATAGTGGAGGTTGCATTTCAACCCACTCCTATGGATGTCCCCAATTAGTCCATGTCCGATGCTGATTATGTTAGAAGTTGGTAAGAAGGAGCCAAGAATGCTCAGGTTGAGGAACTCTCTTATAATAGTGATGAAGATCCACTTGACACTAGTTATGCCCAAAAATTCCTGGCACCGTTCGGGAGATAGATATATTAATGTGGAGGCACAAATATAGAATAAAATTTGACAAACATGAGGGTGCCCACGAGGGGTGAGAGGGCCTATAATGGCCAAGATGGTGAGGTCATTGTCTATGAGCAAAAATTCAAAGTCAGCTTCAGACTACCTATACATCCCAATATTTGAACCATTATTTTCGGGTTGGGATTAGCCCCAGCTCAATTGTCCCCCAATGCCGAGAGGATCCTAATTGGCTTCGTCCAATTTTGGCATTTTGTCCACAAGAACGACCTTCCTGTCTTGGTATTTAGAGGCTGCTACAATATCTCATGCTATAGGGCAGAACCTAGCTACTCTCATCTTGTAGATAGGAATACTACCCAGAAGTCCTTTGTGTTAACTAAACTTCCAAAGACCACTAAAAACTCAATACTTTTTCATCTCTGGTGCTTGGGAGTTTGGGCATGACATCCCAGATATTGCCTCAGCACTGAGAGTGCCCCGAAAATGGGTGAAAGCCCCTATGTTGGCCAACTTAATCCCGACCTATGCATAGACGCTAGGGATAAAGTTTACAAGCTCTGCTCTAAGGGGGAGGATGATGGACTTCTGGAGTTTGAGAGGTTAATGACTCCCAAGTACCTTCAAAAGACAGGTCTGAGGGTTGACTCATTGTCGAAATTATTTAAGTATTTATATTTTCACATTTATTTTATCGTTCTCTGATATCCTTTACTGGTATTAACTTTATCGCTTACTTTCAGGTCGTCCTTCAGACATATCTGACCAGCTTTGGGAAATTACATACCCCTCTCTAGGAAACTTGTTGAGCCGGATGTCCAAGGGGACCAATCCGCCCAAGAAGACCACCGTTGGTGGCCCCAGACAGGCTTACCAAATGAAGAAGATGAAATAATTGATTGACAATACTACCAATGTCCCCCTCCACAAAAGAAGCATCAGAGGTTCGATGCTCCAAGGGACACCTCTTCCTCTTCCATCCCTATATCATATGCACTAGTCTTAGCCGATAAGCTCTCTCTACTGTTTATTAGCACTGACTCCGTGATGAGAGATTAGACGAGGTATAGGTCTTCTATCGGCTCCTGGGTGCCAAAGTCTAACCGTAGGTTCTTGGCATCCTTGGAACTCTATTGCCTCTACAATTTTAGCCTCCATTATGATGTCTAGGTAGTTAATATCTTATCCGATACATGTTCTTTTTCATTAAGTGTTACCTCATCTATCTCTTGCTAACTTTTGTTTTTGTGATGACATTTCCAAGGTAGATCGGGTGACCAAGAAATCTCTAAAGCAAAAGAAGGTCGATCATAAGAAATGGGTGGATAAGTGGGAGCAAAATAGACGAGACGACCTTAATCCCAAGATCAAGGAACATAATGAAGCTATTTTTTGTCTTTATAAAAAGTATGGGAAGAAGATCAAGGATGCTATGGAGGTTGCTGAGCGAAAGGTCATTGAATATTTCAAGGCCTGAGAGGAGTTCGCAGGGTACAGGCTCCAATATCTAGAGAGGGGATCTCATACTTCTCTGAAATAGGTTACCAAAAAGTACCCAAATGTGTCGCATTTGACCAAGAGCTTATTGGCGTTTGACTTCTCCGACTTTGATGCCATTGCTGCACTGAACGAGGTTAAAGCCGACGAGAATGCTCCCAAGGAAATTACTACTGAATCATCGATACAGGTTGGGATCGAGATTAATGATGCCAATACTGAGGGCGAAGTTCAAACTCGATCCATGATTGTTAATCTTGTCTCGGAGTAGGCTGAGAAATGGGCTTAAGTTTCCACTTTTTTCTTTCCTTGTACTCTTTTCTGATGGGCAGCCTCCTATGGCCAATTTCCACTTTCTATGTAGTTAATTTTTCAAACATCTGTAATGTCATTCTCAAACATCTTCATTAAGTTCTGAACACCAATGCCTTGACTATACTTTGTAATGTGATGAATGGAATTTTGATAAATGGAAAATCTTTTGTTATTTGACTTTATATTTGCTTTGTAATTTGCTAAAGTGTATATTGCCTACGTCTTTATAATTGTTAATGAACTTGCGATACGCCGACACATAATTCCAACTCACAACTCATTATATGATGATGCTTGAACAACCACTTCAAATTTAAGTCCACAAATTAATGGCGTTAATCCCAATTCCGCTCTCATCATTTTTGGGTGTGTATGGATGACTCTCGTCTCTTCATATACTCTTGTCTTCACCAAGAGAGTTTTAAATTTAATTCCACCAAATTAATGATTTTAATCACAAGTCCCCTCTCATCATTTTTGGGAGTGTATGGATGAGTCTCGTCTCTTCGTACACTCTTATCTTTGACGAGAGAGTTTTAAATTTAAGGCCACCAAATTAATGATGTTAATCACAAGTCCCCTCTTGTCGTTTTTGGGAGTGTATGAACGAGTCTAGTCTCTTCATACACTCTCGTCACCACCGGGAGATTTAAGTTGAAATCACCACGCAGTGTGTTTGTAATACCATAATTAAATGATTTTTTTTATCATTTTTTATGTTTTTCACCCCTCAAACAATGTTGTCACACAATTCCACCCTCTTAGTGTTATTGAGAGTTCATGGACAAGACAAATCATCCATGATGCGTCATATTATTGAGAGTTAGTCAAAACTAATTCACCATGAGAATGATGTTTTTTAGCTTTGAGAAATTCAAACCACACATTAAACAATTGAACACAAAAATATGAAGAAACACTTGCACTTTTTCATTCATTAATTCATAATATTCCAAATACAAGCATTTTTATACATGCAGAGGATGGCATACAAATGAGACTCAGACCTATCGATAATATCTATTCAAATGATTTGCATTGCACAGATATGAGAAAGGCTCTCCCTTTAGGTTCTCTAGTCTTTAAGTTTCGGGGAGAACTTCTTCAGTGACTCTATATGGACGTGCCAGTTAAAATGCAATTCATTCGACTTCTACCAAACTTTTAATAACACAAAATCTCCCATAGAAATCGTCCTATCTTTGACCCTCTTATTATAGAATTTGTCTTTCCTCTGTTGATATGCTGCCTATATACCCTCGGTGCCCTCTCATTTTTCCTCTACTTTTGTCTTGGTCAAGCTTCCTTCCCTCATTGTTGGTCTTAGGGTTATAAGTTTGGACTCTTTGAGTGGGAAGATTGAGTTCAGTGGGGATTACTGCCTCTGACCCATAAGCTAGCATGAATGGTATCTCCACTGTAGGTGTTCTCTCTTTTGTCCTATAGACCCATAGGACTCCATGCAACTCTTCCATCCAAAGACAGTTGGCATCTTCTAACTTCTTATTTATTCTATCTAATATCGTCCTATTGGTGACCTCTGTTTGGCTATTGGATTGGGGTCAACCTAGTGCTTAGTAGAACTTGTTGATATCGACCCTTTCATAATGTACCTCTAAGGACTTATTTTTGAACTGCTTTTCATTGTCAGAAATCAAGGTGTGGGGTAGACCATATCTACAAATGATATTTATCCAAATGAACTTAAAGGTCTCAATTATGAAAATCATGGCCTCGGCCTCCACCCACTTTGATAAGTAATCGATTTCCATAATCAAATACTTATAATTACATGTAGCTTTAGGTAGAGGTCCCACCAGGCCTATCCCCCAAACTTCAAAGGGCTAGGGGGTCATAATGGACAAAAAAGGTTAATGAGGCTGATGGGGGATGCATGCATATCTCTCACACTTATCACATTTCTTTACATGGCCGGCCGCATCCTTGGTAAGGATCGACCACCAGTAGTCTTGCATCACAATCCTTTTTACCAGATATCGTCCTCCAATATGACTTGATTATCACCACTCGTGCACATCTCGTAAGACTTATTCCACCTCACTGGGGTGAACACATCGGAGCAAAGAAAAAAGGAAGCTCTTTTTGTATAGGACGTCCCCTATAATAGTGATTTTTTTGCTCTATATCATAGCTTTTTCCTCTAGGAATTTGAATTAGGATCCATCCATGATTCTCTGAGATTAAAATATAGGCAAAACAAAATCATACTGTCGTGTTCATCAATACTAGGCCTCATAGGATTTGAATTAGGATAGTCCTCTTGATCTTTCTTCTAGTGGCAGAGGCTAATCTTGCTAGCGCATCCGCTCGGCTATTATCCAGCCGAGGGATCATTTTCACTTTGACTTCCCTAAGAGTAGTCATCACCCTTCTAACTCTTTTCAAGTACTTGGTAATGTTTTCTTCCTTGGCCTCGTAGATTCCCATCACTTGGTTCACAACCAGGTGAGAGTCACTATAAGTAATCATTTAGCAGACATTCATTACTTTGGTGAGGGAGAGGCCTGCATTATTTGATTCTCTAAAACTAAATCTCAAAGATATTAAATATATATTCCATCTAGGGCTAAGAGTATCAGTCTGTCCCCACTTTCACTTTCACAAGATGATCCATCCACAACAAGACTTAATATTTAGCCTTCTTTTGAGAAAGGCCCCTCTATCAATACAACTTTTTGGAATAAGAAATATTTTTTTGTGACATCGACTTGCTTTGTGTTGACCGATGAATGACTTCCAGAACTGTCTTTGATACTACTATATCCACTTCCATTTCGATATGAGCTTCAACCCAAGTGAATTCGACCAACAAATCAACCAATTCCCGACCTTTGATTTTAGTCCTCGATGGATAGACGATGTCAAACTCTCCTAACTCAATTGACTAAGCAATCAGCCTACCCGAGTTCTTAGGTTTATGGATAACTTGCCTTAAAGGAGTGTTAGTGAGTACCACCATAGTATGAGATTGAAAATAAGGCTCACTTTTCTAAAGGTATGGATCATAGCATATTCTAGTTTATCTATATTGGGAGACTTGATCTCGGCCCCTTAAAGATCCTTACTATTAAAATATACAGGCTTTCCTCATCATCTCCTAAGGTTTACTGCGCTGCTGCCAAATACAACAACAACAACTTCTCCCCCAGAATCGACCTAGATAACCGCATCGGGGATCCCAAATAAGTCTTCAAATCTTAAAAAGCCTTCTCACATTCCTCATCCCAGATGAATGTTCTTTTCAAGATCTTAAAGAACAACAGACACTAATATGTGGCCCTGTAGATGAAAGCAGTTGAGAGCAGTAATTCCTATGCATATCCTTTATAGAATTTGGTGTCTTCACATCTATCAATGCCTTAATTTTTTCTAGGTTTGCCTTAATCCCCCTTTGATGGACTATAAAGCCAAGGAACTTTTTGGCCTCAACGTCGAACACACACTTTATCTGTTTCAATTTCATTTTGTATATGCCCATGGTGTCAAACATTCTCTCAAGGTTGGCCACATGATCCTCGACCTTAAGGCTCTTTGTTATCATATCATCGATATAAACCTCTATAATTTTCACGATTTGATCTTTGAAAATTTTATTTACCAAACTCTGATAGGTTTTTCCAACGTTCTTAAGGTCAAATAGCATAATCTTATAGCAGTGGGTTCCTTTATCCTTAATAAAGGAGGTCTTCTCGGCATCGTTCTCGACCATGAATATCTGATTATTCCTGAATAAGAACCCACAAAGATCATTAGCTTGTGCCCAAATATGGCATCCAATATTTATTCCATTTGGGGGAGAGGGAAGATATCTTTTGGGTAAGCTTTGTTCAAATCTATAAGGTCTACACACATCCTCCATTTTCCATTGTCTTTCAGCATAATCATAATATTAGACAACCAATTCGGGTAGTGAACTTCAGGAATAAACTTAACTAATTGGAGCTTTTTAACCTCATCTTGGATGACCTCCTACCTGTTTGTGGCATAGGTCCTCCTCCTCTGCTTCATTAGCTTGGCATCCTTATCAATATTCAGCTAATGGCAGATAATTTTGGGGTTAATCCTAAAATATCTCTATGGCTCCATACGAAGATGCTTTATCTCTTCCTTAGCAGCTCTACTAACTTTTCTTTCACATCTTTCTTCAATGACGAGCGGATTTAAATGGTTTTTTTCAAGCTCTTCCTCATTGAGGACAGTGAATTTTACCTCATTTGTAGCCTCACCCTTCTTCAGCTTCCTCCTATCCTTTGGGTTAAAAGTGTCAATATTGTAGGAGGTTATGAGACTTTTTTTATTTTGCTAAGATGGAATAACACACTCTTCTACTTAGTTACCTTGGACTTCCCCTACCCATAAGGAGTCGGGAATTTTACCATTTGGTGAACTATAGAATGGATCGCCTCAAATTCTTTGAGAGCTAAACTATCGAGGATGATATTATAGGTCGAGAATACGTTCTCGTCCATTACAAAAAAGCTCATTTTCTTTATTAGGCACTCGGATAGGTAGCCATACAAACATCCATCTCAAATCCCCTAAAGAGTATGGGCTTTCTCTCCACTAAAACCTATTAAACTTCTTCTTACTGAGTTTTAATCCCTTGAAGTACTCCTAAAACATAACATCGAGTGAGTAGCCATCGTCCAAAAGTATTCGAGACACATCATACCCACGGACCCTAGCGTTGATGACCAAAGGGTCGTCATGGGGTCAATTATCCCCTTGAAATCCATTTCAAAAGAAACTTACCAGCAAGGTATCTATGCCCACCTTCTTTAGATTCCCCGTCTTTGGCTCTTCATTGACCAAGTTAACATCCATTCGCCTAGGTGCCAAATTTTCCTCTACGACATATGCCTTACGATCGACCGACTCAGTTCCTCTATTATCCATTCCTCCATTTATCATTTTAACGTCAAAGAAAATTATATACATGTGTCCATTTGTCTCAAGGAGTTTACGAAGGAGGTCCGAGTCATCTTCTCCACTATCTGACTCTTCCCCATCTTTCTTATTTGCCTAAGGCTATCATCTAGACCTTTCATCTTTTGACCCACCATGATTTTTTCTAGCATCATCCTTGGCACCACTTCGGTCAACATACTTTCAAAGTTTCCCTTGCTTTAATATTTTCTCAATCACATCCTTGAGAGCAAAACATTTATCTGTCGTATGGCCATGGTCTTGGTGGAAATCACACCAATTTCTCTTATTCCTCTTTTGAGGAGGGGGTTTGAGAGTTTCAGGACACCTAAGTTCTCTATCATTTTTTATTTCATTCAGGATTAGGTTAAGACTTACTGTCAATGGAGTGTAACTAGCAAACTTATCGTCAGACAACATTTTCTTTCCATTTTTTCCTCTCGTCTTCTTAGACTTGCTTCTGGCCGCTTCTTTCTTATCTTCTCCCTTGGCCTCCATATCCTCCTCAATGTTCATGACTCCCCCGATCATAGCCAAAAGTTCTTCTATGGACATTAAAGGATCGGAGGATAGCTTCCAGAGAAGTTTTCCTTTCTACAACCCACTCATAAGGTTGGTAATGGAAATATTTTCCTCATAGTCTTCCACTTTAAGCTTCTCCTTATTGAACTGATGAATGTTGTCTCTCAGAATCTCATTTTTCCTTAGTTCACATACAATGGATGAGTCACTTACTTTGGAGGCTTCATGATAAAGCAAAAGTTATGGATGAATCTCTTGAGTAGCGATTTGAAGTTCTCGATTGATTTCTTGGGCAGATACGTATACGACGTGTGAGTTGTGCTAATGAGGTTGTCAGAGAAATCTCGGCATCTAATCTCATCTAAGATGAAGTAAATGTCAGTTGTAGATTAATATATTTCAATGTGGTGTATTGAATTCATACTACCATCAGATTTGGGAGTTACACTCGGAGGCTTGAAGTTAGCTGGAGTAGGGAAGTGTACCATCCTAGCTAATAAAGGAGATCCTTCCATATAGCCCCTATGTATTGGGTTTTGGTTTTTCAATAGATCACCGATCTTATGCTCCAACCTCTGAATTGAACTGTTCTATTGCATTGTCTCCTCTGCCTCTATAATTGGTTGGGACATGCACTTACTCTCGTCCATTAATTCCATGATAATTGTTCACTTTCCTTTGTTCTCCTTCTTGGCCTTGCCGTGGCCGACCCTCGCCACTCCCTCCATTTCCTATAGAGGCAGTATTATTTTGAGATCAGGAAATCCAATTATGTAAATCTTCAATATGACCGAGATGATCAAATGTTGACCCCCTGCTGAGCCTATCAAAGACGGAAGTTCTGGTGATGGCCTTATGTTGTTTCAAAGACATATATATGCCACTGTGCTTGGACTCCTAGACATCATGGTTTGGCTCAAAGCCATAAATTGTTCTTGCATATTTTGTTAGGTGGCCACCAGTGAGCTGAGTGTCGCCACCACATCGGCCATTTCTAACTGAGGTGGTTCTTGGTTGGAGCTGGGGGCAACGCCTGGTGGCTGATCTAAAGCCATATTTGCAGTGACAGTGTTGATGAACTAGATAAGATAACAAAATCTTAAAGGTCCCAACTAGAACTCTTTCAAGGGTGATATAGTCCCAGAAAAGGTGGAGCTCGATCACCACTAAAGATTTAAGTAGGAACTAAGATAGAAAAGAGAGGAAGGGGATGAAACCTCACTTCTCACAAACGACGCCAAAATGATGATATTATAGATATTTCCACTTAAACTTTTAATGAGCTCAAGCTTGTAATCTACAGTAATGGAGATAAGAGCAGTAAAGAATATATAGAAGGAGACGAGGAGAAGAGGATTAACACAATCATATAAGTGGTTCATCCATTTGGCCTACACTATGCAGGCTTTTGTGTGTTTTTATATTACTAATAGAGGTCTAATAACTCAGAGTACAACTCTCTAGAACTTTCTCTCTCTATGGTGAGTTTAGCAAAGCCTAGGCCAGGGTATAGATTTTTTTATTCCCCTCAAAGAGGAAGGTGATAGGTATTTATAGCTCTTGGGGTGCACACTATACCCCCGAAGGATGTAATAAGCATGCCTAGGGTAAGGCTTCCAATTAGATCCAGTCACCTATCCCTGGTACACATATATCATGAACATGCAATATCACTCATGTGCTTATGGAGATGATTTCCTGCCCATGTGGACTGATTATGTCGGATTTCTGTGTCATACATGGGTTAGATGTCGTCCCAAATGGTCTTGCCAGGACGAGACTGACATGTTTGGTGTCCTTATAAGAAACTGCTAAGCTAGGTTGAAGTATGTTATCGACTGTCTAAATATTAGGAGGTCGAGACGAGATCAATGGATATGGCCATGGTCAGCCGATAAGTCTCAGCCCATAAGTTTGGAACGAGGACCAGATTATTGGGGAGGACCGCTCCAGAAGGACCCACAACTTTATGACTTGATGAATGAGTAAGGTCGGCTTGGCCGAGCTGAGGCTTGCTAAGGATGAGGCCACACTTATGTATATTACCTAATTACATAGATTAACATAAAAAATCATTCCCTAATACTAGAATTTGACATCAATTATTATAACTACTAAACCGATATTTTTAACCCAAAATCCACTTAAATTCTAATTAAATTTGAATGTAATATATGGATCATCATTCTCAAAATTTCCAAATCCCGCGACATAAATTCTTCGGCTTTACATATACATCAAGATTTCCAATAAAATCAACCTAAGTCATGAATTCTATCATCCCATTCAAGATTATAATTCTCTTAAATTTCTAGATTTAAACTACAAAATTTAGATTTACATCCTTTACATACATGTGATTGAATATTATCATTCTTTCACCAAGTTCATATTAAAACCCAAAAATTATATGGGAGATTACTATGCTGAATTAAGAAATATATTGGGTAGTAATTTAAGCAAGAAAATTCTTGCTTTAGGATGAAGGTTGAAGTTCCTCATCTTTAAGCACCACATTCCTCCTTCCTTTAGATCCCGATAACTCCTCTCTTTGAATAGGGTTGCTGGGGTTTCGTTAGATGTGTGAATTGTGTTTTTCAAACTCTTACTTAACTTATAAAAACCCTTAATCCCGAGTTAGGCCTAAATCCCCATTTGGACACCCAAATGGGCCCGAACCCATAATCGAAATAACCCAATAACATCCAAAATTATATACTTGTACCTCAGGACCATTTTTAGAGGTCTAAAACACCTAAACAAGTTCCCAAACCCTATCGGAATGTGTCCGAATTATTTTTATTCAACATATATAGTTTTCAATTGTATTGCATCCTATGTTAATTATTCAATAAACATACATTTGTTTTCCATGAAAATTATCTATCATGCAAAGTTAAATTCACATAACATGAAACAATAAATAATTATTTTTAATAAAATTCAACCTATTTAATTTAATTCCTACCGATTTTATTTTATTCTAAAAATAAGGGTATTATATTCCCCCCACCCCTTAAAACCGAAATTCCGTCCTCGAAATTCAAAATGTAACTGGCTAGAAAATTTCCAGATATTTTTCTCGCATGTGGTCCTCCCTCTCCCAAGTCGATTCATTCTCCTTATGATTTCCCCAATGCATACGTACCAACAAAACAACCTTATATTGAAGTTGTTTCTCCCTGCGATCCAGAATGACTACGGGTCTCTCCTCATAGGTAGCATCAGGCTGGAGCTCTATCTAATCAATATCGATCTGCTGATAAGAAATCTCTTTCCTAAGGAGTTTTTGCAATGTAAAAAAATTAAAGACATCGCGCATCCTCTACAAGTGGTTTGGTAGTCCCAACCAATACGCTACAGGCCAAATCCTCTCAATGATAATGAATGGTCCCACATACTAGGGAGCTAACTTCCCTTTCTTACCAAATCTCGTCACCCCCTTCATGGGATACACTTTAATCAACACCTGATCCTCGAAATTAAAATCTAAGTTCCTCCGACAAGCATCCACAAAAATATTTTACCTATCTTGGGCAATCTGAATCTTGGATCGAATCATCTCCACCTTCTTTGAGGTGTCCTAAATGATCTCTGGACCGAGAAATTTGTTCTCTCCCATATCTAACCAACATGAGGGTGAATGTCAAAGTCTCCAATGTAATGCTTAAAATGGTCTCCACCAAGGGAAATATTTCTCCCAACTCCTAATAAAGTCTAAGATGCACATCCGCAGAATATCTTCTAGCATCAAATTCACCCTCTCTGTCTTTTGTTTAGTCTGAAGGTGGTACGAGGTACTCAACCTCAAGTCTACCCCTAAGGCCTACTAAAATCTCTTCCAAAATTGGAACACAAATGTCTTGTCCCTATCTGACACCATGTTGAGCAGTGTCCCATGCAATTTCATAATCTTTGTGAGGAAAAGCCAAGCATACTGCTCTGACATGTAGTATGTTCGGATTGGTAAAAAGTAAGACACCTTTGTCAAATGATCCATGATCATCCAAATATAAACGTTCCCTCATTGTAATGTAGGTAACTCGGTGATGAAATCTATGGAAATTCTCTCCAACTTACACGTCGAAATCTCAAGAGGTTGTAGCACACCTCTGGGACACTAATTATCCCCCTTCACTAATTGGCACGTGGCACACTCGGACACAAAAACTTTTATATCCTTCTTCATGATGACCCACCAATACTAACATCGTATATCTTGGAACATACTATCTCCATCGAAATGAACGGTAAACCATGAATCATGAGCCTTTGTCATAACGACTCGCCCCAACTCCTCGTCATTTGGGATAATGAATCTACCTTGAAATCTTAATCCTCCTTCTAACCCAATTAAGTAATCATCTTCCCCCTCGGTTAATAACTGCGTAACCCTCTCTTAGAAAAGTTGGTCTCCTACATGTGCCCTTAAGACCCTAATAATCATCTCGAGTGTAATGGTGAGAACTACCATAAAAGCACAGGTCAACTCGTCACCACCACGAAGAAATTTCCACTTCGCCTTCCACATTGTCACTAACTTTAAAATTAACTTTCAGCTCAACCTGTCCGCCACTACATTTTCTTTTTAGGGTGATACTGAATGTCAAAATGGTAGTCTTTCATAAACTCTAGCCATATCCTCTACCTCATGTTCAACTCTAACTGCGTAAACACGTACTGTAGGCTCTTATGGCCTGTGAATAGTTGTAATTTTTCCCCCAGGAATAAATGTCTCCATATACGTAAAGAAAATTACACGACTGCTAACTTCAAGTCGTGGGTGGGGTAATGTCCCTCATGAGGCTTTAGCTTTCGTGAAGCATAAGATATTGACCTCTCCTCCTACATCAACAATCGTCCAAGTCCCTGCAAGGAAGCATTTATGAAGACCTTATAGTATATCCTCGGTCGAGGCAATGCTAGTGCTGGTGATGTAGTCAATCAAGCCTTCGGCTCGTCAAATACCTGTTGACACACATCATCCCATATAAATGACACATCTTTCATCGTCAAGTTCATGAGGGGTCCGACTATCTTTGAGAACCCTTGAATGAACTAAAGGTAATACCCGATCAATCCCAAAAAATTGCATACCTCGATGGGTGTAGTGGGCTGCCCCAACTCCATCACTACAGAAACCTTCCTCGGGTCCACTGAAATCCCCCTCTCAGGTACGATGTGGCCCAAGATCTACACCTCCCCTACCCCAAAAACAAATTTCTCAAACTTAGCATAAAGCTTATGGCCTTATACTATTTGTAAGACTACCCATAAATATTATGCGTGATTCTTCGTAGTTCAAGAATAAATCAGTATATCATTAATTAACACTATGACAAACTGATCAAAAAATTCCCCAAATACCCGATTCATTAAGTCCATAAATACCGTCAGTGTGTTGGTCAGCCCAAAAGGCATAACCAAAAACTCAGATGACCTGTATCTAATCAGAAACACTATCTTCGAGACATCCTGCTCTTAAACCCTCAGCTGATGACAACCCAATCTACAATCAATCTTAGAAAAATATGCAGCACCTCTCAGGTGGTCAAATAAATCATCAATAGGGGGAAACATATATTTATTATGTATGGTGACCTTGTGAAACTCTCTATAGTCGATACAAAGCCGTAACGATCCGTCCTTTTTCTTGACGAATTGTACAGGAGCAACCCATAGTAAAGTACTCCTCCTAATAAAACCCTGTCCCACTAACTAATCAATTTGACCCCGAATATCCATCATATCCTATACGATGTATGGGAAATATGTCTCTGCCAAGGATAAAATAAATCCCAAAGTCTATCTCTCGAATAGGCACTAACCCAATGATCTCCCTAAATACATAAAAAAACTAACTAACTACTGGAATGAAATCTAGTGATACTATGATCTCTGAATAAGTATCCTCCATAATATAATATAAGTGCATGTTTGATCCACCCCTGGGGTGCAACATCATAACCACGTATATCTCCTCTCCCGAAATGGCGAAGATATTGTACCTACCGTAATAGTCAATGCAAGCTATGTACATAGCTAGACAATCCATTCTTAATATGGCATCGTACTCAGACATATCTAATACGAGTAAGTTTGACACAAATATGAATCGCCGAATCTTGACCTCTAGACCTCGACATACTGGCTGTATGGGTGTCCCTCTACCCATGAGTAGATCAACATGAAGTACAATATCAGATGCAAAATTTATCATCCCTAACTCTCGCGCAAAGCTAGTGGTAATGAATGAATGAGATGCACCAGTATCAAATAATATATGGCCCACATGTCCCAAGATAGGGAACATACCCTCAATTTCCTGAACTGGAACTTGTCCCTCAATTGGTGCAATATAATATACTTGTCCATACTATAGTTATGGCTATTGCCCCTGAGATGGGGAAGGTGGAGCTGGTAAAGTTGTTGCTACAATCCTTAGGGTTAGCAACATCTGACACTGCCCCTGTGTAACCGAATACCCTTGTGGTTCACCTTGCTCCTGAGGTCCCTTATTACTCATAGGACACCGCCTCGATGTATAACTCCTCTCACCACAAGTGTAAAAATTTGGGTGAAATAGGTGTCTCTTTTACTTCCGGACCTGCGGTCCTAGGGCCTACTATCCTTAGCCCTCATGGACCCTCTGTTATTAGCCTTAATAGCCATAGCCCTATCCCGACAAGCCCTATCTATTTTGATCATCGAAACCCCTAAATCTCTTACACTTATTAGTAAACTGTGGCCCCCAAAACTGCTAGACCCCTGGGTGCTCATCCCATTTGTCTTACCCTATGGGTTCGACGTTTCTGAGCCCTGGCTCTTTTCCCCTTGGTCTTTCGGAATTCCTTATGATCATGGAAATGTAGTAGAGTGGCATTTACCATCTGATTATAAGTAGTGAAAGCCAGATTTCCTAGTAATGACTTCCTAATGTGTCAGGCTATCCCGGACACAAACTTATCCATATTTTTCTCCTCAATGTTTATTTCGTCCCCTACAGAATATGACAGTACGATATCGTCTATGGTGTGACCTTCCTGCTTAAGGTCCATAAATTTTTGCCTCATCTTAGACTTCATCGTTGGTGGGAAGTATTTTCCCTAATACTTTCCCCAGAACTTGTCAATTTTCAGACTATCTCTCTCCTCTAAGGTGGTGACAAACTCCTATTATTATAAAGTGGACCCAACCAGCCTAGATGAGGCTAACATCTACTTCTGAATTGGCATACACTCTATCATCCGTAAGTGGCATTGAATATATTTTTTTCACTAACTAGCTACTAGAATATTAGAATTTCCTACAAACTCTGGTGGGTGGACCTTAATGAAAGCCTCCTTATCTATGTCCCATACTATCCCAAATGCCTACACTAATAGCATCACCTGCTGCTGGGGCAGTGGTAGCTGCTGCGGCTGCGATGGCTAGAAATGCTGAAGCATAGCAGCTATTGCTGTGGAGACTGCTTGAGTCATGATAGTGGAAATATTTACTGGGCCAACCACAGGTGGGGCTGGTGGTGGTTGTGGGTACTGCTGCAGATCCCATTGATCTTCCTCATTAGTAGCCTGTGTGGAAACATGTCGAGGTTTTCCTCTCATAACGTTTTCCCTTTTAAAGCAAACAAGGTTCATATTAGTACAAATCGCAAGAATATAATGATTCCTAATTATAGTCTTCATATCAAAGAACACAATGTAGAACATAATGAACGCAACACAGATCTAAAGGACACTGGAACCTAGATGATTTGATAAAAATTGTGACAACCCCTATTTTCTCATGTAAATATTGGCCAAACACAATACACCAAAGATAGGGCTTTCTTACCAATTTATAACATTCTTAGCCTCAAACCAAAATAAAGCGTTTGGAAACCACATTCGAGTTAAAACTGAATTAAATTAATAACCAATACAATAATAATCTCGCATCTGGATCAAATAAATATAATCTTAACATGAGCATAACTATCTCAAACCGACTAAAGTAAAATATACTTGGGCATATGCCCATACAATAATCCAAAAGTAAAAGGTTGAAGTAGAGTAGCAACCTAAGCTAGAATCAACGATCTGATCTCTGGTAAGCAAAGTGAGACGACAAGGTTGATACTGTGTCAGTTCTGCTATCCTTGTCTAGGTGCATCTGGGGGGAGCAAACATTTATAATTTGGGTATGTGTTCTAGAGTTGCAAGAATTAAGTTACTGAAATTAAAGTGAAATAATATAGTTAATTCAAAGTATCCCCCATCGTCACCCATATATGTTAAGTATCTCACCACCCATCTAAGTGAAATAATATACGTATAGCCACCCAAGTCCCAATAGTAATAACAGATAATGATGCTATAACACCCCGTATATTTTAATGAATTTTAAAATGGGATTAATTAGAATTAATTATGGGATAATTGAAAATTAATCCAAATTTAAATATTACTCGAGAATAAAGTAATATGTGATTTATGTTGAATATTACTTGTCATTAAAAGTAATATATATGATTATGACTTTACATGTAATTATGATTTTATAAAATTGTCCCGAGTGATGAATATTCAATTACGATAATTAAGTCGGTACGCACATGTGAGTCGTGTTGAGACTATATTTAAATGGAATGAAAAGTAACTTATTCTTATGTCATCTGAATGGTCGTTTTGAGTGAACCAAAGTGTCCATAAGGATTTAAATAGTCGAAAAACTCTACCGGGAGGATTACTTTGCGTTTTGGGGCAATTTGGAATCAAACAAACACCCCAGAGGGGTATTTTGGTCATTTTTCAAAATGAGTGGATAGTAACCACGAATTTTTTGTAATATTATATAAGTCTATAAGTGGTAGGATTAAGGTTCATTCACCAAAAATCAAAAGAAAATACTTAGGGGAGAGTGAGAGACGTCTCTAGGAAAGGAAGATGCATCTCTAGAAAAACCAAAAGCGAAGAGTCATCTTACACCACCACCACCGCTGGAAGTTGGTCAGAAAATGGAGGAATACCAGTAGATTTATCTTCCCCAATAGTTCAGACCTGTGAATTATAGGCAAGTGATTTAACTATTGCAAATTTAGCATGTATACTGTCCATGTTAGAATAGTAGTAAATTTCTGAAAAGTGGCATGAACCAAAGATGAATTATGTAATTTTAAATGAATCTTTGAAATGAGAATTATATAGAGTTGATCCCTTTCTAAATATAGAATTAAATCCACAAAATTTCGGAATCATTTGGTGACAAAAATTTGGGCATTACAATTGTTTTTTATGGGATAAATTATGAGGAGTTTAGGATTATTTAAATTGA
Source organism: Sambucus nigra (assembly GCA_949130495.1). Taxonomy (NCBI): domain Eukaryota; kingdom Viridiplantae; phylum Streptophyta; class Magnoliopsida; order Dipsacales; family Adoxaceae; genus Sambucus; species Sambucus nigra. The sequence continues at coordinate 541,389,080 of OX422208.1, read as the reverse complement.
GGTTAGAAATCAATTATATATTGTGATATATCTTTTGGGATAAATTATGAGGAGTTTGGGATTATTTGATAATGGTTTTTATGATGAAAAAGTGTAAAACCCGTATGTAAACATATACAGAAATTTGGGAAATTGTCTGATAGATCGATCGATCGACCTAAGAATGTCGATCGATCGACCAAAATCGTCGATCGATCGACTCCCCTAGAAAATGTGATTTGTTTCCTTTTTGAATATGTGATTAAATACCAACAATAAAAATATTTGGTGTTGATTAATGGAACATAATGGGACTTGGGAAAGGACAGCACAAAAATACTTAAGACCCGAAAAAATATTATTATGTGTGGGATTGAATGGGGAAATTAACGAGTGTTAATGGAATTAATTACGACAGAGAGTTATTTAAATTGAGGTTTAAATCGGATAAAGGATAACTTAAGGTTAGTACCAGTAGTAAGAGGGTCATTAATTACCGGGATAACCTTAGGCTTATGAGGATATTAACCGTAAGAGATGGAATGAAGGGTTACGATTGGATTAGGGGTTATTGAGAAAGAAACCTAATTGAAGACAAATTTAATTCATAGAAATTCGGGAGTTGTCAGGACATTGACTAGTAGGGTGTGGATGTTTACCTACTGAATTTATATGAGAAATAAATGATTACCCTTCGAGTGATTAGAGATGCTCGTGAATATAATTTGAAAAGTAAAGTCATAATCTATAAATACGTAGGAGATTCGAGATAAATTTGCTATGTATGGAAATATTTATATGGGTTGTGCGTGTGCCCTATTGTTCTTATATATATATAGGTGGATTGAATACCTATATTATTATTTATTGTGTGTATTAGATACCTATGCTGCTTGCTATCGGGGTGGAGGTTTCGCGTTGTGGACGATCTTATCCTAATGATCCCATTTGAGGGGATTTTATATTTGTACCCGGAGCATAGGGCCTTGGACACGTGTTATCGGTGTGAATGATAGTTTTGATGGTTGAATAGGAACGTAGGTATGTGCGTGATCCATTTGTCTAGAGAGTATGCTCGCCTCCAATATGTGTGTTATATTGTATATGGTTCGTGAGAGACGCTGAACCAATAGTCCTTTATACAATGAGAGATGTATCAAGATAGGATAATACAGTAATCATGCACCGAGGCTGTGTCTCAGAGGTGTCATATTATTATATATAATAAGGTGATGAATATATATACTGTGATGTAATCTACCGTGTGAGAATTATAGATTAAAATTTATACTGTGATGTAATCTAGTGTGTGAAATTGTAGATAATAATGAATAATGAGATTTGATTGAATTAAGTAAGTGGATACTTAATCTTAAAGCTGTGAATGCCTAGTTCATATTAAAGAGAAATGAACGTGTTTAATTATCATATGTATTATGTGGAAAATACGGGGTAATGATATGGGATAGAATCATAATTGAAAACCTTAATTTAGGAGATGATATGGTACGTTAAGCATGCACACTAGATGAGATGTGATAATTCTCAAGCGAGAGCCCGAGAAGCTAACATGTACATAATAATTGCTTAATTTCACTTGATAAGCACTTGCTATTTTAAAAATCGTTTACAATCGGGTGACTCTGATCCATTTCCATGGATATTTTGTTCTTTATTATTTCTTGTACATCAGGTGTAAAGTACCAGGGATGCTGGGATATAATATGGATGTCTCGATGGATTATAGCTACTAATGGAGATGCACACTTTATTAGACACTTCCATTCTGTTGATTCACACATCTGTAGTATCTATTTTCATTTAGGGCATGTCGCCCAAGATTCTAGCTATTTCATTTCTATTCTAGATATTGTAATTACTTATGTCAGTATTGTCGATATCAATTTTGGTTATTTGGTAATGAGATATTTTTAACTGGAGAGTTATTCCAGCCACATTTATTCTTGTTATATGTAGTTCAGTTGTGATGTGATGTTGATTATTATTTCGTATTGTGGAATGGTTTTAATTAAATTAAAAATGGAAAAGTTTTTACACTAACATAATTATTTATTTGCTGAATTAATAAATAAATTATTTTTCGATAGTGATGTTGAGAATGAACCAACTTGGTTATTCTGATTTAATTTAATAAAGGACTGATAACCCGAGATTTAATTAGGAGGGGTGTCGTAAGTGGTAACAGAGCATCAAGTTCTAATGTCCTTAGGATCTGTATGACTTTCAACATTTCAGCGTAGCGTTCATTGATGTCGAGTCCTATTATTAGGATGTTGTATTCCTATGCGTATTACGTTCTTTGTCAGGAAATATAGGTGATGAAATTCTTATATGACCTTGGTCGGACATGGATGACTAGCTAGGGTCATTATAAGAATAGTAGGAGGAGGACTCATCGTAAAATATAGAGTGTTTAGGAAATGGTGTTTGAGATAAAACCCACCAAAATTGTTGTTCAGGATGAGGACAATAAAGAAGACGTTCGAGAGCTATAGTTTCCCAAGCACCATTATAGATGACGTTTGTACCATACCAAACTTGCCCAGCACTATTAATGAAGGGTGAGAGAATCATAAGGACTTTTATGAAGGAAGAAATCCAAAGGCAATTATGTAGGGTGAAGTGTAGTAACACTCAGGACTTAGGACAAATCTAAAGTGATGAGAGTTAGGCATCACATATAAAGAAACATGTGTAAAGCTAAAACGAGAAATTTGGGTATGGTTCGATCGTGAAATCATCCATCTGTGGTTTTAATAGGGATGTGAAAGAATCTTGAAACTTATCTCATATGGGCAAGAAAGAAAACCCAACACGAGATAGAAGTAAACTAGCTTAATGAAATCTTTACCCAATGAAGAAGGGATACATCGAAGACAAGAAGAGTTCATTGTCATAAAAGGACTGATGAGTTAAATACTCAAGTGCGGATGGAAATTTGACAAAGGGAACTGGGGTCAATGTCGCCAAGAAATTTGTAATCTCTTCTAGAAGAAGAGGAGCCGGGAGGGTTGGGAAAACCTAAATGAAGGGAAAGATTGAATTCAATGGTGATAGTGAAACATTACCGGAAGGTATACCCAGTAGGGGACCTATTTAAATCCTTACTAAGCGACGATGAATTCATCCAAGACCAGCGAGGTCGACCATGTGTTTTATAGAGCTAGTAGAGCCAATGGAATAAAGAAAATAGAAATTAGGAGCTAATACTGTTAGGTTTGAGAGAAGGACATTCCAAAATGGTCAGTGGGACCAGTGACGGGGAACTTGCTTGAAAAATTTCCCTATATGTAGAGAGTGGGACTACCATTGTTGAATGTGTCCACGTTGAGAGTGAGACTGATAAGATTGAAAATGGTAAAGCATGCCAGTTAGGCATAACAATCGGAGGAGTGAGATTTCCAACGAAGGAATTGGGTCAAGATAATTGGGCCTAGGAATTTATAACCTGAGAGTGCTGAGTTTAGGTAGGACTAGTGGAGTCGTCGATAACAGTAGCATACCGAATTTCAGTGTCGACGAGGCCCATGAAGTAAAAGTCAGACTAATAAAGCCATAAGTGAGGCCTAGAGGTTTTGGGCCAACGTTTCAGTGATGGGCGTGTAAGCTGCGGAATAAAATAATTTTCCTACTCTAAGGAGGGGGAAACTATTGAATGAAATCGTAGATGTATAACGATTGCAGATGTTCATGGGCGTATTGACTGCTATGTGCTGGGACCTTACGATTAGGCGGGACTGGTGAAGTTTTGTTTCCTCCATATGAGTAAAGGATTAATTCAAGTGTCATGGGTGCGTCACAATATATATATATATATATATATATATATATATGTGTGTGTGTGTGTGTGTGTGTGTGTGTGTGTGTGTGTGTGTGTGTGTGTGTGTGAATTGTTAACATTAAAATTCGCATCCGAGTCGAGTTTAGGGGGTGCTTTAGTTTTAACAGTCGGATTACAAACGTATATATCATTGATAATATGGCTTTTTGATATCGCCCGTGAGGGAGCCGGGTGAGCACTACAAGCATATTTTATCATTATAATTTACTACTTCTTTAAGTTAGCAAGTAGAGATTATTATGGTAATGAGTAGTGATTTATTACCAAATGTTTGAACAATAGTAGATTGAGTGATAAGAATACCATGCTAGATAATCTGGGTGAGTAATAATTACTTTTGTGAGGCCCCACCTGAAATAGGATTGGGCCTATATATATGTATATATGAAAATTTCATGGTATCGTAGACTTTAGTGAGTATGTTTTCTAGTTATATGTGATCGTGGTGCGTAGGGATTTATTTACTGATGTGACTCAAGATACATTATGTTCTTTGTCGAACAATGATATATAACCCACTGAGAACTTGAGATAGTGAGAGCCCCATGTTTCATGTTATTTTTAAGGGACATAAGTATATTTTTATGTCAACTTACGGAGATTATGGGAAGGTATATAATATAGACTGATGACCTTACGGATCTCGATAACCGTGGGATGCTCTGAAAGTGGTCACGGACCAAATCCCTGACCACCGTGGGTCACGGACTTGGGCCGTGACCAGGGCGTGACCATCTTGGTGCCAAATTCGGGCCAAAATTTCCTCAATGACTTAATAATGCATCTTGGGTGACTAATTTAAAAAATTAATATGAAAATCCTTTCCCCAAAACCCTGAATTTCACATCAATTACATAGCCATTAAACCAATATTTTTAACCCAAATCTACTTAAATTCTAATCAAATTTCAACGTAATACATGGATGATAATTCTCAAAATTTTCAGATCCTATAATATTAATTCTATGGCTCTACATATACATCAAGATTTTCAATAAAATCAAGAACATAAGTCATGAATTCTATCATCCCATTCAAGATTTCAATTCTCCTAAATTTATGGATTTAAACTACGAAATTCAGATTTATATCCCCTACGTCCATGTGATTATATCTTATCAATCTACCACCAAGTTCATATTAAAATCCAAAACTTATATGGGAGATTACTTGTAATACCCCGTATTTTTGTAATATTTATTTATGGGATTAATTGAATTAAATGTGTATTAATTGGAAATTAATCCGGATTAAAATACTAGCGAGAAGCGAGTTGGTATTTGATTTTTATGAGTATATATGACTATATATGAATATTGAATTATCAAATTGTCGTGAGATTGATATACGGCAATTCAGGAAACTTTGTTCAGACGCGTGTGACAGTCGCGTCAGAAATATATATATTTTAATTGAAAAGTGAATTTTATTTCTATTAATCGTATGGTCATTTTGAGTGCGCCAACGCATCCGGAAGGGTCGAAATAGTCAGAAAACACTAGCCGGGGGTTTAGTTTGGGTCCCGGGGCATTTTTAGGCCATACCGGCAACGTATAAGGGTAGTTTGGTAATTTTGGAATGTTGGGAATTAAAACCCACGAAAATTAGGAATTAAAATCTGACTTAACCTTTTCCCACTAAACCCACTAACTACACTAATTGACTTAATGGGCTACGGGAGTTATTGGAAATAGGTTTAGGGTTTCCTAAGATAACCTCTAGCCATCATTGTCATCTTTAGAGAAGAAGTTGTAGAGAGAGAGAGAGGAGAAATTCTGCAGAAAGAGAGAGAACAATTCAATCCTCAACATAAAATTCAGAGATATATCAAAGGCAAGTGGTTTAATTACGTTAATTGCATTGAATGTTTCTTCCATGCTTAGACATTTCTAAAAATTTCATTGTTTTTGGGAGATTGATGAAAACCCATTAAATTGGAATTAGATACTTACATTTTGATGAGGAATCGCATGTAGAATTGTATTTAGGTGATTATTCTGATGATAATATATCTTATATGAAACAAAAACGGATTTAATTATGACCATTGATGATCTTACAAATTTCTAGGGTTCATGTTCTTGAGATTGGGGAAAAATGTAGAGACTTGATAATTGGGTGATGATTAGGATGAATTAACCCCATAAACATATTATTATATGACCTAAGTATGTTTAGGAATGATTAGAAACTTGAAAAATTGTTGGATTGATGTTTGGATGTGATTAGAGGTGAAGAAAAGTTCGAAAAACGAATTTGGGAAAATCTGGGCTCGAAACTGGCCTCTCGTTAGAAGACTTTCCCAGGTCGTTCAAACGAGCTCGTTCGAACGAACTTCTAACGAGTTGACTGTTTGACTTCTAACGAGAGGGATGTTCGTTCGATGACTTTCTTTCGAACGAGATCTCATTAGAAGACCCACTTCGTTCGAACGAACTCTTGTTCGAACAGCCTCGTTCGAACGAGACTTCTAGCGAGCTGACAGTTTAGGCTTTTCGGCCTGTTTTGATTTTGCATGTCCCGTAACCTTGTTTAATTGTAGAGATACCATTCCCTTGATGATAAATTGATATAGTTGGGACATTTGGGATATATTGAGGAATGAAACCTAGAAGTGCAATTCGAATGGAATGGAAATTGTGGAATAGGACGTGAGTGACTATTACGATGCGAGAATTATTTACGGCTTAAATAATTGAATTAACCGGGAACTTATGAATTGAGCAACATTATAAGTCGGTATGAGAATAAGAAGTGTACCACAAATAAATATAGTAATAGTTAAGATGTGTGCATGCTTAGTATATATGATTTGATGTGTATGACATACCTACCATACTTGCTGTCACGGGAGGTTTACGTTCGCTTAGGGCCCTCTAATCCTTGTGTTGCTCGGATTTAGATTGGTACCTCGATGAACATAGGTCAGAGAAGGACTTATTGGGATGTTAATAAGTCTGTTGATCTTGGGAGCGTAGGTATGTACGTGACCCATGTGATGTGACTGTGTTCGCCTCCATTATTTGTGATGTTATCTGAGAACGATTCCTGAGAGATTCGGAATGCGTGATCCTTATGTACGTGATGTACCGGGATGGATAGCAGAGTATGTGTGCACCGCAGCTTAGTCTCGGGGTGCTTGTATTGTATATTTATGATGCGAATAATATACACTTAATAAATGGGAACTTCCATGTTGGTATTGTGAATATAATTATGGTAATGTTTTGAGAAAGAATAACGGGTTAACCGATAGTGAATTGTATTACTAAGTGAGAATCTGAATTGAAGTAGAACTCTCTATTTAATCGTTAAGGTTGGAATTATAACGTGAACCGAGTAGAAGTGTTAGAAACTCTTTTGAAATAGATAGTTATGAGAAAACACATGAATGGGTACAGGAACGTTAGGAGTGCACAATTAGACGAGAGGTGAGAATTTCACGTGAGAGCACGTCCTAACATGTATTTTGCATTCATTATTTTAAATGTTATTAAAGAACTTGCTGTTTTTAAAATGATTTCCACTTTCGGGCTCTGACCCATTTGCTTTCAAATCTATTTTTGTAAAAACCATTTTAGGTGCCCAGCCACAAGGACACCGTGCTTAGGATCCTTATTAAGATGTAGAGTATACCTTTATTAATATTGAGATATCTAAGATGTGTGAATGCTTAGTATATAATTTTATGTGTATGACATACCTACCATACTTGCTATCACGGGAGGTTTACGTTCGCTTAGGGCCTTCTTATCCTTGTGTTGCCTGGATTTAGATTGGTACCTCGATGAACATAGGTCAGAGAAGGACTTATTGGGATGTTAATAAGTCTGCTGATCGTGGGAGCGTAGGTATGTGCGTGACCCATGTGATGTGACTGTGTTCGCCTCCATTGTTTATGATTTGCTATTATCCGAGAACGATTCCTGAGAGATTCGGAATGCGTGATCCTTATGTACGTGATGTACCAGGATGGATAGCAGAGTATGTGTGCACCTCAACTTAGTCTCGGGGTGATTGTATTGTATATTTATGACGTGAATAATATACACTTAAATTAATGAGAACTTTCATGTTGGTATTGTGCGTATAAATACAGAAACGCTTTGAGTAACTATAAAGGGATAACCTGTGCTGAATTGTATTACTAATAATTGAGAACCTGAGTTCAGTAAATTCCTCTATTTATTTGATAATGCTAGAACGTATAATGGGAATTAAGTAGTAAGGGGTAGAACTTATTACGGTTTGGTTAGATATGTATGTCACTTAGATGGGTACGGTACGTTAGGGGTGCACAAATTAGTCGAGAGGTGAGAACTTCATGTGAGTGCACGTCCTAACATGTATTTTGCATTCATTGTTTTAATGTTATTAAAACACTTGCTGTTTTTAAAATAATCCCCACTTTCGGGCTCTGACCCGTTTGCTTTCAAATCTATTATTGTAAAAACCATTTTAGGTGCCCAGCCACAAGGACACCATGCATAGGATTTTCATTCAGGTGACGATCTGTAGCTGTTTGTGGAAGTTACATGTGACACCCCGACTAATTAAATACCGGGTAGCTACTCCTTTATTAAATCCATGAAAAATGCCAAGTTGGTTCAGTTAATAGCATCACTATCGAAAACATTTTTATAATTACTAACCACCTAGTATTGAAAAAGGTAAGTTGCCAAATTTTAAGTTAAGTCTGATTAACATGCAATAGAAGAATAATGGAAGAACAACATAATCCATTCACCATAACGAAGTAATGAAATAACTATCCAATGATAAAAAGTCTGGAGGAAAACTCCTCACAACAATCCCACAACTGAAAATAATAAGACAAGTCTGAATCCTGGATTAATTACATGCCCGAAGTCTGAATAACTGAAATAAATGAAATGTCTCTAAAGAAATGGGCGACATGCCCTACAACTGAGAAATGCTGAATATAGAGAGTCAATATAGATGAAGCGTCTACAAGCAAAGTCCTGTAACTTCCACAAACAACTACAGCTCGTCACTAGAATATGGATCCTAAGCACGGTGTCCTTGTGGCTGGGCACCTAAAATGGTTTTTACAAAAATAGATTTGAAAGAAAATGGGTCAGAGCCCGAAAGTGGAAATCATTTTAAAAACAGCAAGTGCTTTAATAACATTTAAAATAATGAATGCAAAATACATGTTAGGACGTGCTCTCATGTGATATTCTCACCTCTCGTCTAACTGTGCACTCCTAACATTCCTATACCCATTCTTGTGCTTTCTCATAACTATCTATTTCAAAAGAGTTTCTAACTATTCTACTCGGTTCACGTTATAATTCCAACCTTAACGATTAAATAGAGAGTTCTACTTTAATTCAGATTCTCACTTAGTAATACAATTCACTATCGGTTAACCCGTTATGCTTTAATTCAGATTCTCAGCTTAGTAATATAACCTTAACTATCTATTTCAAAACATTACCATAATTATATTCACAATACCAATATGGAAGTTCCCATTTATTAAGTGTATATTATTCGCATCATAAATATACACTACAAGCACCCCGAGACTAATCTGCGGTGCACACATACTCTACTATCCATCCTGGTATATCACGTACATAAGGATCACGCATTCCGAATCTCTCAGGAATCGTTCTCAGATAACATCACAAATAATGGAGGCGAACACAGTCACATCACATGGGTCACGTACATACCTATGCTCCCACGATCAGCAGACTTATTAACATCCCAATAAGTCCTTCTCTGACCTATGTTCATCGAGGTACCAATCTAAATCCGGGCAACACAAGGATAAGAAGGCCCTAAGCGAACGTAAACCTCCCGTGATAGTAAGTATGGTAGGTATGTCATACACATAAAATTATATACTAAGCATTCACACATCTTAGATATCTCAATATTAATAAAGGTATACTCTACATCTTTATACCATTATTCCAACTTTGTATATTTTATGTCTCCCGATAATATAAAAGTTAAACTGTCGACACGTCTCACGTCGTAGTTTCTTATACTTAAAACCTATCTAAAATAGGTTATTAAGTTCCTATGATTCCCACATATAACATCTTTATTCCTAAGGTCCTTACTTCTACCCCAAACCTCATTTCATCAAATTATTCAAATTTACACTATTAACCCAAATATTATCTCACTTATCGAATTTCATTAGCTTAGAATGATTCCTCAAATTGAATTCTCATTAAGGTCCAAATTTCATAACAATGCCTACTGGTCTTCCTTAAGTTTAAGGGTATACATAAGGTCTCCAATAAAATTTTCCAAGGGTTACCACCATTAAAATTTAAAATAGGGAAAACTTTACTCATTCTGGGAAGATCGATCGATTGACCTTTTCCTTCGATCGATCGATGGTGGTCGATCGATCGACTGATGAACCTCGATCGATCGAATGTACAAGGTATGGCTACAGAATGCTTCGTTTTGCAGTTTTCAAATCATCCCAAAACATACTTTTAATGCATGAAACTCTAATATAACGTTATAGTATCATCATACAACTATCCTACAACATTATTAACATTCTAAAATTAATAATTCATCAACCAAGGGCTATATTTGGATCAAATCTTCATCAAGAACCCTAGTTTTCTACTTCTTTCAAGAACATTGATAAACTTCTTCGTAAATCCGTTTTTAGATCATCAAGGGTCATAATTTTGAATTCATAATTCGTCCAGAATGTTTCTACATGCAGTCCCTAACATAAATTCATAGTTTTAACCTTTCAATTCATGGGTCTATATCAATCTTCCAAGATAATTTCGATAATTCCTAAACATGGAAAAGCATAGCATTGAATTAATTATAATTAAACCACTTGCCTTAATCTTTCTCTGAATTTGATGTTGAATCTTGAAGGTTGAATTGCCTTCTCTCTCACTCTGCAGAATCCTTCTCTTTCTCTGTCTCTCTACAAGTTCTTCTTAAGGTGTTAATGGAGGTGGGGTTGGTTTTTGCCAAGTTATAAGGTTTCTAACTTCTCCCGTAGCCCACTACCTAAATTGGGGTTGGAAATGGCTTAGTGGGTTAATACTAAGTCAGATTTTTAACTCTAATTTTCGTGGGTTTTAATTACCCAATTTTCGAAATTACCAAAATTCCCTTATAAGTTACTGGTATGGCCCAATAATGCCCCGGGACCCAAACTTAACCCCCGGCTAGTGTTTTCTGACTATTTTGACCCTTTCGAACACGTTGGCACACTGAAAATGACCATACGGGTGATAAAAATAAAATTCACTTTTTAATTCAAATAAATATATTCCTGACGCGACTGTCACGCGCGTCCCAACAAAATTTCCCAAATTGCCGTATTTCAATCTCGCGACAATTTCCATATTTCCAATATTCATATATTTCCATATATACATATTATAATCAAATACTAACTCACATCTCGTTAATATTTTTATCCAGATTAATTCTCAATTAATTCACATTTAATTCAATTAATCCCATAAATAAATATCATAAAAATATGGGGTACTACATACTCCCCCCCTAATAACAGAATTTCGTCCCGAAATTCGGAACTATAAAGTACCTGGTATGAAAAACTCCGGATAACATTCGCGCATCTCATCCTCGCGCTCTGTGAACGCAGGAGTTTATGGATCCCCGGATTTTAAACAATCTTCAATTAAAATCACAAACATGAAATTTCCTTTATATTTATAAACTCAAGTTGATATGCGGAAGCGTTATAAAGGAGGTGATGGTTCAACAAAAGAACAACAACAGTTTTAATTAATCTCAAGTCCTAGAATTTGCCTAAGTCATGATTATTCATTTAACAAAGTTAGGCCAAACCAAATTAATGCAAGTGACTTGAATTACACATTTTTACCCAATATTTAATTTAAGTACCAAATTAAATATAGTGTGATTATTAAACCAATTTTATCTTGAATTAATCTAGCATGCGTTCTAAGTGAAATAGAGCAAGATAAAATAAACAGTCACACTACACCGCGATGTACGAGGAAAAACCCACTAACGGGAAAAAACCTCGGGACGGCCCTAGCCTCAAATCCACTAAAAATGGTATTACAAAATACAAGATAAAAGACTTACTTCCTAAACTTGAACCCTCTCAAGCCGTGACGCTTCTTCTTGTATCGACCTCCAATTAACGGATAACCAACGGAGCTCCACCGTGGTCTCGGAATACACCGATAGGACTTTAAACGGACACTGTCACCCGAACATGGAGCCTTTCTCCAAACGGGTAGAATATCACCAAAAGTCTTCTTTGTGATGGGGTGTAGAAGCAAACCCGAAACGTCTCTTGAATTCGGTAGAGAAAACCGGTGCCAAAAACTCCAAGTAAAGATATGTATATATGGAACTTGGATAAACAACTATTGGGTGTAAACTAGAGTGTGTATGAATTTTCTTTAGAAATTGACACTCAAAACATGAACATTTTCCCTAAAAAGATTAGCTCTCAAACTCTCTCTAAGAGATGGATATGAAATGGAAAAGTTATCTTGGAAAATGTGTTTCCCGCACATAATAATGCATGAAAAAGTTGGTTGAAAACTAAGTGGAGAAGTGGGGAAAAAACTGCCAAAAACTGCTCAAAACCGTTCCCGCCTGACGTCTCGTTCGAACGAACTTGACTCTCGTTCGAACGAGACTTCTAACGAGCGACCAGCCTGGGCTCGTTAGAATCTCGTTAGATATCTCGTTAGAACGAAACTCGCTCGAACGACATATCGAACGACTGAACAGATAAGGGTCGTTGGTAAACTCGTTCAAACGAACCTGGTTCGAACGATAAAACTCGTTCGAACGAAATCTGGTTCGAACGAAACAACTCGTTCGAACTACATTTCTAACGAACTTCCAGAAAGTTTGTAAAATTCAATTTTGGCCCAGAAACTTTTATAAACTTTTATATACTTATTTTTGAAGTTTCTAAATGATTCTTTCTGAAAAATAAAATGCAGTTTTAATTCACCTAACACCCAATACAAATTGTTCCAAGCTCCTATATACATATAAATACATTCATACCTTGGGAGCATGGAACCTAAGTTGATGACGTACAAACGAGGCACATAAACTATGGCATGTTGATGATGCTTTATACTCTTTGCCGCTACGTCTTCAACAAACACTTCATAGGTCTTGAATATTACAATTAAATAAAATCCTATGAAAAATGTTTTTGTCCGGAATTGAGCCAAAACTATAAATGGACTCAATTGGAAATTTGTGTCCTTACAAATCTCCCCCTTTGGCTATTCCGGGACAAAAACCAAACAAAAAAAATCCTAAAGGGCCGTCAAGCTCTACTAGACTCAAAACATAACCCGCCCAATCTTGACTCAACCCAAGGATTAAAATCTTTTACATAGAAAGATGCCACTTTAGTAGAATACCTGCACACTTAAGCAAACTCATCAAATGCATAGGGAATATCAAAGTATTAAATGCAATTAATTAATTACTCCCCCTAAATTAATTCTCCCTTTAAACACATGACCTACTTAGAAAGACGTCTCCCCCTAAGATAAATCTCCCCCAAACTAAGATACGATAGTAATAGGATTAGATAGATACGATAATAATAGGATTAGATACCATTTCTCCCCCTATCATCAATTTGTGAACGCAGGAGTTTATGGATCCCCGGATTTTAAACAATCTTCAATTAAAATCACAAACATGAAATTTCCTTTATATTTATAAACTCAAGTTGATATGCGGAAGCGTTATAAAGGAGGTGATGGTTCAACAAAAGAACAACAACAGTTTTAATTAATCTCAAGTCCTAGAATTTGCCTAAGTCATGATTATTCATTTAACAAAGTTAGGCCAAACCAAATTAATGCAAGTGACTTGAATTACACATTTTTACCCAATATTTAATTTAAGTCCCAAATTAAATATAGTGTGATAATTAAACCGATTTTATCTTGAATTAATCTAGCATGCGTTCTAAGTGAAATAGAGCAAGATAAAATAAACAGTCACACTACACCGCGATGTACGAGGAAAAACCCACTAACGGGAAAAAACCTCGGGACGGCCCTAGCCTCAAATCCACTAAAAATGGTATTACAAAATACAAGACAAAAGACTTACTTCCTAAACTTGAACCCTCTCAAGCCGTGACGCTTCTTCTTGTATCGACCTCCAATTAGCGGATAACCAACGGAGCTCCACCGTGGTCTCAGAATACACCGATAGGACTTTAAACGGACACCGTCACCCGAACATGGAGCCTTTCTCCAAACGGGTAGAATATCACCAAAAGTCTTCTTTGTGATGGGGTGTAGAAGCAAACCCGAAACGTCTCTTGAATTCGGTAGAGAAAACCGGTGCCAAAAACTCCAAGTAAAGATATGTATATATGGAACTTGGATAAACAACTATTGGGTGTAAACTAGAGTGTGTATGAATTTTCTTTAGAAATTGACACTCAAAACATGAACATTTTCCCTAAAAAGATTAGCTCTCAAACTCTCTCTAAGAGATGGATATGAAATGGAAAAGTTATCTTGGAAAATGTGTTTCCCGCACATAATAATGCATGAAAAAGTTGGTTGAAAACCAAGTGGAGAAGTGGGGAAAAAACTGCCAAAAACTGCTCAAAACCGTTCCCGCCTGACGTCTCGTTCGAACGAGACTTCTAACGAGCGACCAGCCTGGGCTCGTTAGAATCTCGTTAGATATCTCGTTAGAACGAAACTCGTTCGAACGACATATCGAACGACTGAACAGATAAGGGTCGTTGGTAAACTCGTTCGAACGAACCTGGTTCGAACGACAAAACTCGTTCGAACGAAATCTAGTTCGAACGAAACAACTCGTTCGAACGACATTTCTAACGAACTTCCAGAAAGTTTGTAAAATTCGATTTTGGCCCAGAAACTTTTATAAACTTTTATATACTTATTTTTGAAGTTTCTAAATGATTCTTTCTGAAAAATAAAATGCAGTTTTAATTCACCTAACACCCAATACAAATTGTTCCAAGCTCCTATATACATATAAATACATTCATACCTTGGGAGCATGGAACCTAAGTTGATGACGTACAAACGAGGCACATAAACTACGGCATGTTGATGATGCTTTATACTCTTTGCCGCTACGTCTTCAACAAACACTTCATAGGTCTTGAATATTACAATTAAATAAAATCCTATGAAAAATGTTTTTGTCCGGAATTGAGCCAAAACTATAAATAGACTCAATTGGAAATTTGTGTCCTTACAAATCTCCCCCTTTGGCTATTCCGGGACAAAAACCAAACAAAAAAAAATCCTAAAGGGCCGTCAAGCTCTACTAGACTCAAAACATAACCCGCCCAATCTTGACTCAACCCAAGGATTAAACTCTTTGCCATAGAAAGATGCCACTTTAGTAGAATACCTGCACACTTAAGCAAACTCATCAAATGCATAGGGAATATCAAAGTATTAAATGCAATTAATTAATTACTCCCCCTAAATTAATTCTCCCTTTAAACACATGACCTACTTAGAAAGACGTCTCCCCCTAAGATAAATCTCCCCCAAACTAAGATACGATAATAATAGGATTAGATAGATACGATAATAATAGGATTAGATACCATTTCTCCCCCTATCATCATTCTCCCCCTTTTTGTTCGGGAATAGGCAAAGGATAAAGAACTAATAAACCGCATGTGAAAGCTTAAAGTGTTAAGACATGAAAGCATATGGGCAATTAAAAACAAAGGCAAAGATAAACAAATATCATATATATATATATACTAGAAATATATCAATAAACCACTTGCATATATATATAGATATAAACACACACATGACACAAAATACAATAAGTTTGCACACTCGTATGGCAAAAATGTGTCATATGGAAACGGAAGTGTAGGGGTGTGAACAAGCAACAATTAAATTTAGACCCAAACACTTAAGAAACGTTCACGGAGTTCTCATTTGATTGCAAACTTCATCACAGTTAAATATAACCTCATGTGACAATATAAAGATTGAACTCAATGAACAAACATACACAATGCATACAAGCCTAGCATGATGATGATTCTACAAATCAAATAGAGTCATGACATTAAAGACAACTAGGATAAACGGACATTGTGCAAACCGTTGATATACCATCCAATTCTCCCTCAAAGAGCATATATATTCTTTTATTTGTGAATGAATATATCAAACAAACATAGGCCTTGGCAATTGCTTTTTGTTTAATGCCAAATATTCTGTTTTTAGGCCTTTGGATCACGTATTTCTTTTAGATCCAATCAACGGTGGCTTACTATCGCAAAGGACTTAATTCATCCTTTCGGAGCCCTTCCCCGTGCATATATTTATTTATCATGTTTTCATTTTTCGCACAAATCTCACATGCAACGGATTTTGACATGCACTAGTCCTCCTAGGTCATAGATATGTAGATGACTAGATTGATAGGAGAACACCTCAAAAAGCTCAAATATAACATGTGACATTAAGATTTCAAAAGAGCTCGTGCATGTGTGAATACAGGCATATAGAAATAGAATCCATTTAAACAATACAAAATCCAACTACTCCATATAAAATATGGTAAAGAACATTCTAAGGATTGAAAATCTAAACCAAAAGTTCTAGCCACATGGGAGCGTAAACGATAGGATTCAAACACAAATATATGCCACATAAAGTGTTTCAAACAAGAATACACACAAAAACAAAATCTTTTTGAGTTTTTAACATTTTTAATCAAAAATAAATATTTACTCAAAAGGACAAACAAAAAAAATCATTTGTATTTTTCATTAAGCTTAAATGAAATAAATAAGACACAAATGATAAACAAAAATCTTTTTATATTATGCAGTCAATTCAAACACAAAATATAATACAAAAAGATAAACAAGTCATAATTTCTAGCATGTGATATGAAATAAGGCAATGACTAGAAAATGACTAAACAAGCATACATTTAGCATATGAATATAGCATGAAGTACAAAAGCTAAAGTATGCAAACACTAACACATTCATCCTTTAGATTTAGCAAGGGAGGAAGGATGTGAAAGTAAATGAGAATCAAAATCCCTATTTTGTAAGGCAACCAAGTCGGATTTCTTAACCCAAATAAATGAAGAATTACTATCTTGGGGTGTAGGAACATTAGCTATCGTGGTTACTTTACTATGGGATTTTCTAGGAATTCGTTTAAGGTGTAAACAAAATTGCCTAAGATGACCTTTTCGACCACAATGTGTACAAGTAAGAACATGTCGAAAAGATTTATCTAAGGAGTGATCATTAAATTCATTCCTAGAAGATTCTCCTAAAACATTGGTTTTGACTTTAGGGTTAAATTCATTAAAGGTATTGAAGCCTAAACCAAAAGTGTCATTTTTAATTTGGACCGTTCCTAACATTTTATCAAGTTTTTCCGAACGACATTCCAAATCAAATTTGACATTACTAGAATCTTTTAATTTATTTTCCAATTCTACAATGTTAGATTCTAGTAAAAAATTACGCTCTTCAAAAGCAAGAAGCTCCTTTTTCAAGGATTCCATTAAACCCCTAAGGCTATCTCTCTCGCCTTCTACGTATTCTAGTTTCTCTCGAAGAGTCCTCTCTTGTGTCCTAAGGTCTTCTATTAAGTCACTTTCATCAACGACCTTGACACTCTTTCTTAAACAAGCTTCTAACTTCAAATTAGTTCTTTTCAAATTAATAGATTCTTTATATAATTCATGAAAAGCATTTTGAAGTTCACTCTCATCAACCTCTTCTTCATATTCACTCTCTTTTTCTTCTTCACTCTCACTATCATCAAAAATAAGAGAATCATGTACAACGACCTTGGAAGTGGCATGTGCTATAATTTCATCATTCGATGAGTTCTCATCATCACTCACATGTCTAGCCATAAAAGCCACAAAATTTTTCTTAGTGGGGGAATCGGGCTTCTCTTCCTTATCACTATCACTAAGGGTTGCATTATATGAAACGGGTCGTTTACCCTCTTTCCTTAGTTTAGTGGGGCACTCAAAAGCCCTATGGCCATAACCTTCACAACCAAAACATTTATTAGACTCGTCCCTATCTAAATTTTCATTACTAGGTTTAGGGATAGGTTCGGCTTTAGAAAACTTCTCGCTTTTATCATGTTTAGAAGTATCAAATTTCTTAAAATCATTTTTAACTTTATCTTTGTTAAATTTAAGAAATTTTCTAAATTTACGAGCAAACAAAGCCATATCTTCCGAGTCACTATCACTATCGCTCTCTACAACTTGTTTAACCTCTTTTCGGGCTTTTAAAGCAATGCCCTTTTCAATTTTCATATCATTTTTAGAGGGAAACATATCTAGTTCATAGGTTTGTAAATCACCTACAAGCTCTTCTAATTTTGTAGAGGCTAAAGTGGGTAAAGAATTTAAAACGGTCACCTTAGGAATAAATCTATCGGGTAGGGACCTTAAAATTTTCTTTACAACACGGTCGTCAGGTATTTTCTCTCCCAAGTTAAAGGATGAATTAACAATATCTGAAAGTCTAGCATAAAATTTATCAAAAGTTTCTTTTTCATCCATTTTGATAGTTTCAAATTGAGTGGTGAGGTTTTGAAGTTTAGAAGCTTTAACGACACTAGTTCCTTCATGAGTTATTTGTAAAATATCCCAAGCTTCTTTAGCGGTTTCACACGTCATAATACGTCGGAATTCATCCGGTGCGACAGCGCTAAATAAGGCATTTAAACCACGGGAATTAAAGTTGGCAAGTTTAAACTCATTTTCAGTCCATCTATCGACGGGTTTTAAAACACGTTCATTTTCAATAAGATGAGTTGGTGGGGAATACCCGTTAATAACAGACATCCAAACTCTCCCGTCGATAGATTTTAGTGCCGATCTCATTCGCGCTTTCCAATACGCGTAGTTAGAACCATCAAAAATAGGAAATTTTGAAAATGGGGAAAAATCCATTTTAGCCAAAAATTAAGGATCTTTAACGAAATAATTTATCGTTTTTGGCTCTGATACCAATTTGTGAACGCAGGAGTTTATGGATCCCCGGATTTTAAACAATCTTCAATTAAAATCACAAACATGAAATTTCCTTTATATTTATAAACTCAAGTTGATATGCGGAAGCGTTATAAAGGAGGTGATGGTTCAACAAAAGAACAACAACAGTTTTAATTAATCTCAAGTCCTAGAATTTGCCTAAGTCATGATTATTCATTTAACAAAGTTAGGCCAAACCAAATTAATGCAAGTGACTTGAATTACACATTTTTACCCAATATTTAATTTAAGTCCCAAATTAAATATAGTGTGATAATTAAACCGATTTTATCTTGAATTAATCTAGCATGCGTTCTAAGTGAAATAGAGCAAGATAAAATAAACAGTCACACTACACCGCGATGTACGAGGAAAAACCCACTAACGGGAAAAAACCTCGGGACGGCCCTAGCCTCAAATCCACTAAAAATGGTATTACAAAATACAAGACAAAAGACTTACTTCCTAAACTTGAACCCTCTCAAGCCGTGACGCTTCTTCTTGTATCGACCTCCAATTAGCGGATAACCAACGGAGCTCCACCGTGGTCTTGGAATACACCGATAGGACTTTAAACGGACACCGTCACCCGAACATGGAGCCTTTCTCCAAACGGGTAGAATATCACCAAAAGTCTTCTTTGTGATGGGGTGTAGAAGCAAACCCGAAACGTCTCTTGAATTCGGTAGAGAAAACCGGTGCCAAAAACTCCAAGTAAAGATATGTATATATGGAACTTGGATAAACAACTATTGGGTGTAAACTAGAGTGTGTATGAATTTTCTTTAGAAATTGACACTCAAAACATGAACATTTTCCCTAAAAAGATTAGCTCTCAAACTCTCTCTAAGAGATGGATATGAAATGGAAAAGTTATCTTGGAAAATGTGTTTCCCGCACATAATAATGCATGAAAAAGTTGGTTGAAAACCAAGTGGAGAAGTGGGGAAAAAACTGCCAAAAACTGCTCAAAACCGTTCTCGCCTGACGTCTCGTTCGAACGAACTTGACTCTCGTTCGAACGAGACTTCTAACGAGCGACCTTACACGCTCCCATGTGGACTCCTCGACATTATGATGTTGCCACTGAACACGCACTAACGGGACTATCTTTGACCGTAGTTTCCTCTCACTTCGGTCCAAAATAGCAATCGGCCCCTCCTCGTAGGAGCTATCAGGCTGGAGATCGATGTCCTCCAAAGCAATATGAGAATGAGCCAAATCGTCTCTAAGATATTTCCTTAGCGAGGAAATATGAAATACAATGTGAATCCGATGCAAATGCTCCGGTAACCCAAGTCTATACGCAACCGGTCCAATGCGCTCAATAATAGGAAATGGTCCCACATATCTCGGTGCCAACTTCCCTTTCTTCCCGAAACGCATAATCCCCTTCATAGGAGATACTCTGAGCAAAACCTGGTCCCCAACTTGGAACTCTCTGAAGAACCTCTTCGCATCAGCATAGCTCTTCTGTTGATCCTGAGCTACTCGAATGCGACTCCGAATCAATTCTATCCTCACCGAAGTATCCTGAATCACTTCCGGCCCAAGTAGTTTGTTGTCCCCCACCTCAAACCAACATGTTGGGGAACGACAAGGTCTACCGTACAACGCCTCAAATGGAGCCATGCCAATGGTGAACTGGTAGGAGTTGTTGTAAGCAAACTCCACCAGTGGAAGATACTGCTCCCATCCACCCCCAAAATCAATGATACTTATCCGTAGCATGTCCTCCAACATCTGATTTGTACGCTCAGTTTGTCCATAGGACTGCGGGTGATACGCCGTACTCAACCGCAATTCCGTGCCCATGGCCTCCTGAAAACTCTCCCAAAATCGTGAAACAAATATCTTGTCTCGGTCAGACACGATATTTAGGGGAACACCGTGAAGTCTCACTATCTCTGCAATAAAGAGTTGGGCATACTGTCCCGTAGTGTAGTCTGTCCTTACGGGGAGAAAATTAGCGACTTTGGTCAACCTGTCCACAATTACCCAAATGGAGTCGTGACCTCTCTGTGACGTAGGTAACCCCGTGATAAAGTCCTTGGATATGCTCTCCCACATCCACATCGGGACCTCCAATGGCTGTAGAAGTTCTGCCGGTCTCTGATGATCCACTTTTACTAGCTGACAAGTGGCGCATTTCGAAACAAACGCGATAATATCTCTCTTCATCCCGCTCCACCAATACTGTCGTCTCATGTCTTGGTACATTTTGTCCCCACTGGGATGTACCGCGAACCGTGAGCCGTGCGACTCTGCCATCACCTCGTGCCGCAATTCCTCCCCTTCCGGAACTACCAATCTCCCATTGAAGCGTAATCCCCCGTCTAAACTAACGGTATAGGATTCGGCTCCCTCTGCCAATAGTCTAACTATTTGCTCCTGACAGAACGAGTCATTTGCCTGTGCCCTTACTACCTTCGTGACAATCTGCGGTGTAATGGTCATCACAGACATGAATGATTGGGCCACTGCATCCTGGTGTCCTAACTCCTTCCATTTGGCCTTCCACACCCCTGCCACCTCATCTACTGGCCTACGGCTCAACGCGTCTGCTACCACGTTAGCCTTCCCCGGGTGATACTGGATATCAAACTGATAATCCTTCACAAACTCAAGCCACCTTCGCTGCCGCATATTAAACTCCTTCTGCGTGAATAGGTACTGTAGGGACTTGTGGTCCGTGAACAGTGGAAACTTTTCCCCCAAAAGGTAATGTCTCCAAATACTAAGGGCAAATACAACTGACGCCAACTCCAAGTCATGGGTGGGGTAATTCTTTCCGTGAGGGTTAAGCTTACGGGAAGCATAAGCTATGGCCTGACTCTCCTGCTGCAATACACCTCCAAGTCCTTGCAAGGATGCATCGGTGTAGACTAGATACTCAACTCCCGGTCTCGGCAATGCTAACACAGGTGCTGAGGTCAACTTGTCCTTCAACTCATCGAATGCCAACTGACAGGCATCACTCCAAATGAATGGCACACCCTTACGAGTAAGATGTGTCAAAGGACCCGCTATCTTCGAGAATCCCCGAATGAACCTCCTGTAGTATCCTGCTAGGCCCAAGAAACTACGAATCTCCATTGGTGTCGTGGGTTGTCCCCACTCCCTCACCGCGAATACCTTCCCCGGATCAACAGATATCCCTCGGTCGGAAATAATGTGTCCAAAAAAATGGACCTCCTTCTGCCAAAACCCGCACTTCTCATACTTTACATACAGCTCGTTCTGACGTAGCGTCTGCAAAACTTGCCTCAAATGCTCGGCGTGCTCCTCCTCTGTCTGTGAGTAAACCAGAATATCATCAATGAAGACAATGACATACTGATCTAGGAAATCTCTAAACACCCTATTCATCAAGTCCATAAACACGGCTGGAGCATTGGTCAAACCAAAAGGCATAACCCGAAACTCGTAAGAACCATATCTCGATAAGAACGCAGTCTTCGAGACGTCCTCCTCCTTGATACGCAACTGATGGTATCCTGATCTCAAATCAATCTTCGAGAAGAAAGAATCTCCTCTCAACTGGTCGAATAAGTCATCGATTCGAGGCAACGGATACTTATTCCGTATCGTGACCTTATTCAACTCTCGGTAATCCACCCACAATCTCAACGATCCATCCCTCTTCTTCACGAACAACACAGGGGCACCCCACGATGAGGTACTCCTCCGTATAATCCCCTGACCCAACAACTGCTCAATCTGATCCCGCAACTCCCTCATCTCAGCTGGAGCCATACGGTATGGTGCGCGTGCTATAGGTCTCGTATCTGGTAATAAGTCTATGACAAAGTCTATCTCTCGACTGGGAGGTAGGCCTGGTATCTCCTGAAATACATCGGAATACTCCCTGACAACTGGGATCGAATCTAAAGGAATCACAACTTCCTTAGAGGTATCCTCCTCTAAGTAATACAAATGAGCGGTTGAACCTCCCTCTGGGCGAGGCATCGCCACTACAAACATCTCTTGCCTCGGAATGGAAAAAATAATGCTCCCACAGAATTAATCAATCATGGCTCTATAATCTGCGAGCCTATCCATACCGATAATCACATCGTGCACATGCATATCTAATACCAACATATCTGCAGGTAATACCAAACTACCAATCTCTACCCCCACTCCCCGACATATAAAGAAAATAAGTGACCCACTCCCCAATGGTGAGTCTACACACGTCACTGTGCTCTCTGCTGTGGCTAACAACCCTAAGGCTTTCGCAAAATGTGTAGCTATAAAGCAGTGTGTTGCCCCCATATCAAACAAAACCCGACCCATAGTACCATGGATAGGAAACATACCCTCAATCGCGGGTGGTACCTGTGGAGCTGCTGCCTGGTGGACGTTATAGACACGTCCATACTGTAACTGCCCCTGCGGCACAGGAACTGCTGGAATGGCTAGAAAAGCTGGCACATGGGCTGGAGCTGGAAGAGCAGGTGGAAAAAGTGGCCTCTGTGGCTCATGTCAAGCACCCTGTTGCTGCTGCGGGGCCCTGCCCCTATCAGGACAGTCCTGGCGTTTATGGCCAGTCTTGCCACAAACAAAACACTTCCACGGGAAGTTCCTCCCTCTCTTCCCCTGCTGCCCTGGTAGCCGTTACCATTCCTCCACTGGCCCTGTTGAAACTGCTGTTGACCATTCTAACCCTGCTGGTTCTGATGGCCGTTCGGACCCTGATGGCCCTGCCGGAAACCTCCCTGTCCGTGCCTGAAATTTCCCGACCTGAACCTCTTATGATCCCCCTGCAGGGAACCCTGATCACCCTGCCTCTGCCCCTGAACAGAATGTGCCCCATTGGCACCATTTCCCCCAGTCCTGCCCTGATGGCTGGACTCTCCTGACCTCTTGCCTTGAGCCATGTGAAAGCGATGGTCCTGGCAGTGTAACAGTG
The DNA here is from genome assembly GCA_949130495.1 of Sambucus nigra. NCBI lineage: Eukaryota > Viridiplantae > Streptophyta > Magnoliopsida > Dipsacales > Adoxaceae > Sambucus > Sambucus nigra. The sequence goes on along the minus strand of OX422208.1, from coordinate 541,365,257 downwards.
CAGCGTTAACCACATCAGAATAAGTGGCCAATAATAGGTTCCCCAACAAATGCTGACAGATCCTCCAAGTCAACCCGTCCGTGAATTTCTATATCTTCTTCTCTTCCGTAAGTATCTCATCTGGGACAATATTCAAAATATCAGTGAATTCGGCCTCATACTCGGCCACAGTCTTACCCTCCTGCTTAAGGCTCATCAACTTCCTCCTCATCTCCGTGTGAACAGCTGACGGAAAGTACTTGAGGTCGAACCGCACCCAAAACTCCTGGATAGTGAGAGTATCTCTCTCCTCCACGGTGGTAATAGATTCCCACCATTGCAGTGCAGACCCCACTAGCTTAAAGGTAGATAGTATCTGCTTCTGGACATCGGTTCACTAATACATCCTCAAGTGCCGCTGAATATCCTTCCTCCGCTGACTCGAAACTACCACATCGGAGCTACCTGCGAACTCCGGAGGGTGTGCTTTCTGAAAAGCATCACGTACATGTTCCCAAGCAGACAGGAATGCATGTGCCTGAACGGGCGCGGCTATCGGTGCCTAAGGTGGTGCCTGCTGAACTACGGCAAGTGCGGCATTTACCGCCTGGGCCACAATGGCTGCAACCTCGGCGGCATCATCGTGCCCTGAACTGGTGCGGGCTGTGGTTCTGGCGTTGCATCCCTGGGAATCCTTTGTGCACGTCGTGGAGGCATCTGAAATAAGAATGAAGTTTATAAGTTTGCAGTTATAAACTCAAAATAGCTGAAGAACGTAGCATATACAAAAGAATACAACAGTCCTAAAATATAGGGCTCTACATCAAAGAAAGCTCAGCGGAAACATAATAAGACGTACAGATCCTACAGGACACTAGAACCTGATGCTCTGATACCACCTGTGACACCCCGACTAATTAAATACCGGGTAGCTACTCCTTTATTAAATCAATGCAAAATGCCAAGTTGGTTCAGTTAATAGCATCACTGTCGAAAACATTTTTATAATTACTAACCACCTAGTATTTAAAAAGGTAAGTTGCCAAATTTTAAGTTAAGTCTGATTAACATGCAATAGAAGAATAATGGAAGAACAACATAATCCATTCACCATAACGAAGTAATGAAATAACTATCCAATGATAAAAAGTCCGGAGAAAAACTCCTCACAACAATCCCACAACTGAAAATAATAAGACAAGTCTGAATCCTGGATTAATTACATGCCCGAAGTCTGAATAACTGAAATAAATGAAATGTCTCTAAAGAAATGGGCGACATGCCCTACAACTGATAAATGTTGAATATAGAGAGTCAATATAGATGAAGCGTCTACAAGCAAAGTCCTGTAACTTCCACAAACAGCTACAGCTCGTCACCTGAATAAGGATCCTAAGCACGGTGTCCTTGTGGCTAGGCACCTAAAATGGTTTTTACAAAAATAGATTTGAAAGCAAATGGGTCAGAGCCCGAAAGTGGAAATCATTTTAAAAACAGCAAGTTCTTTAATAACATTTAAAATAATGAATGCAAAATACATGTTAGGACGTGCTCTCACGTGAAATTCTCACCTCTCGTCTAACTGTGCACTCCTAACGTTCCTGTACCCATTCATGTGTTTTCTCATAACTATCTATTTCAAAAGAGTTTCTAACACTTCTACTCGGTTCACGTTATAATTCCAACCTTAACGATTAAATAGAGAGTTCTACTTCAATTCAGATTCTCACTTAGTAATACAATTCACTATCGGTTAACCCGTTATTCTTTCTCAAAACATTACCATAATTATATTCACAATACCAACATGGAAGTTCCCATTTATTAAGTGTATATTATTCGCATCATAAATATACAATACAAGCACCCCGAGACTAAGCTGCGGTGCACACATACTCTGCTATCCATCCCGGTACATCACGTACATAAGGATCACGCATTCCGAATCTCTCAGGAATCGTTCTCAGATAACATCACAAATAATGGAGGCGAACACAGTCACATCACATGGGTCACGTACATACCTACGCTCCCAAGATCAACAGACTTATTAACATCCCAATAAGTCCTTCTCTGACCTATGTTCATCGAGGTACCAATCCAAATCCAGGCAACACAAGGATAAGAAGGCCCTAAGCGAACGTAAACCTCCCGTGATAGCAAGTATGGTAGGTATGTCATACACATAAAATTATATACTAAGCATTCACACATCTTAGATATCTCAATATTAATAAAGGTATACTCTACATCTTTATACCATTATTTCAAATTTGTATATTTTACGTCTCCCGATAATATAAAAGTTAAATTGTCGACACGTCTCACGTCGTAGTTTCTTATACTTAAAACCTATCTAAAATAGGTTATTAAGTTCCTATGATTCCCACATATAACATCTTTATTCCTAAGGTCCTTACTTCTGCCCCAAACCTCATTTCATCAAATTATTCAAATTTACACTATTAACCCAAATATTATCTCACTTATCGAATTTCATTAGCTTAGAATGATTCCTCAAATTGACTTCTCATTAAGGTCCAAATTTCATAACCATGCCTACTGGTCTTCCTTAAGTTTAAGGGTATACATAAGGTCTCTAATAATATTTTCCAAGAGTTACCACCATTAAAATTTAAAATAGGGAAAACTTTACTCATTATGGGAAGGTCGGTCGATCGACCTTTTCCTTCGATCGATTGATGGTGGTCGATCGATCGACTGATGAACATCGATCGATCGAATGCACCAGGTATGGCTACGGACTTCTTCGTTTTGCAGTTATCAAATCATCCCAAAACATACTTTTAATGCATGAAACTCTAATATAACGTTATAGTATCATCATACAACCATCCTACAACATTATTAACGTTCTAAAATTAATAATTCATCAACCAAGGGCTATATTTGGATAAGATCTTCATCAAGAACCCTAGTTTTGTACTTCTTTCAAGAACATTGATAAACCTCTTCTTAAATCCATTTTTAGATCATCAAGGGTCATAATTTTGAATTCATAATTCGTCCATAATGTTTCTACATGCAGTCCCTAACATAAATTCATAGTTTTAACCTTTCAATTCATGGGTCTATATCAATCTTCCAAGATAATTTCGATAATTCCTAAACATGGAAAAGCATAGCATTGAATTAATTATAATTAAACCACTTGCCTTAATCTTTCTCTGAATTTAAGGTTGAATCTTGAAGGTTGAATTGCCTTCTCTCTCTCTCTGCAGAATCCTTCTCTTTCTCTCTCTCTCTACAAGTTCTTCTCAAGGTGTTAATGGAGGTGGGGTTGGTTTTTGCCAAGTTATAAGGTTTCTAACTTCTCCCGTAGCCCACTACCTAAATTGGGGTTGGAAATGGCTTAGTGGGTTAATACTAAGTCAGATTTTTAACTCTAATTTTCGTGGGTTTTAATTACCCAATTTCCGAAATTACCAAAATGCCCTTATAAGTTACCGGTATGGCCCAATAATGCCCCGGGACCCAAACTTAACCCTCGGCTAGTGTTTTCTGACTATTTCGACCCTTCCGAACATGTTGGCGCACTCAAAATGACCATACGGGTGATAAAAATAAAATTCACTTTTTAATTCAAATAAATATATTCCTGACGCGACTGTCACGCGCGTCCCAACAAAATTTCCCAAATTGCCGTATATCAATCTCGCGACAATTTCCATATTTCCAATATTCATATATTGCCATATATACATATTATAATCAAATACGAACTCACATCTCGTTTATATTTTTATCCGGATTAATTCTCAATTAATTCACATTTAATTCAATTAATCCCATAAATAAATATCATAAAAATACGGGGTATTACATTACAGGACTTTGCTAGTAGAGGCTTCATCTATCTCGACTCTATATTCAGCTTTCATCAGTTGTAGGGCATGTCGCCCATTTCTATTAGAAACATTTCCTATTTCAGATTTTCAAACTTTTGGCATGTAGTTAATTCAGGTTACATTGTTTTACTTAGTTCAGTTGTGGGATTGTTGTGAGGAGTTTTTCCTCCGGACTTATTATTATGTTGTTAGTTATTCTATTTCTTTGTTATGGTGAATGGTTGTTATTCTTTCATTATCCTTTTATTGCATGTTAATCAGAGTTAACTTAAAACTTGGCAACTCACTTTTTAAATACTAGGTGGTTAGTAATCATTAAAATGTTTTCGACAGTGATGCTGTTAACTGAACCAACTTGGCATTTTGTATTAATATAATAAAGGAGTAGCTACCCGGTATTTAATTAGTCGGGGTGTCACATTACTACGATGAATTAAGATAAATATTGGATAGTAATTTAAGTAAGAAAATTTTTGCCATAGGATGAAGGTTGAAGTTCCTTTTCTTAAATTCTCAAATTCCTCCTTCCTCTTGGTCCTGGTAACTCTTTTCTTTGAATGGTGAATCTAAGGTTTCTTTAGATGTGTGAATTGTGTCTTCCAAACCATTACATATCTTATAAAAAAAACTTAATCCCAAATTAGGACTAAATCCTCATTTTTGGACCCCCAAATGGGCCGAACATAATCGAAATAGCCCAATAATATCCCAAATAATATACCTATACCCCGCGACCATTTTTAGAGGTCTAAAACACTTAAACGAGTTCCTAAAACCTCTCGGGGTTCATCCGAATTATTTTTATTCAACATATACATTTTTGAATTGTGTTGCACATCTTATGTCAATTATTCAACAAACATGCAATTATTTTTCGCGAAAATTATCTAACATGCAAAGCTAAATTCGCATAACATGAATAATTAATTTATTCAAAACTTAATTAATTAAATTCAACCGATCTAATTTAATTCCTACCGATTTTATTTTATTCTAAAAATACGGGGTACTACAATTAAGATGGGGCACACTCTAGAAAAAAAATAATACTACATAAATTATATATATTTAGATTTGGGGTCGGACAACCCCCCCCCCCCCCCCCCGAACATCTCCCGGCCTCCCACTTACATCCGCCTCTGCATTAAATCCTAGAAAGTAATTTTTTTCATTCTTCTTATTTCTTTTATCTTGTGAGAGTGTTGAAAAAATATGTAGATAATTTGTTATTACAGAGTCGAAGACATTTAGAAGAAAGAATATGGTTACATTTTCAATGTGGACATGTCGGTAAACCTATTTTTTGCATGACCATAACTTTTATTTCATAAGAATTTAGTTTACAAGCACTCGGTAAACATTTTCAATGTGGACATGTCGGTAAACATTTTCAATGTGGACATGTCTGACATGTCGGTCCCTAATTATTTTATAAAATGCAATGTTATTTTAATACTGTTAATTTATAAATTTATTACTATTTTAGCACGGTAATTTTATAACTTCATTATTATTTTATAACTATTATGTTTATTTTTCCAAGAATTAGGGATCAAACACTAAAATTTTACCAAATACAAGGACTTTTGACAGAAATTTAGATTGACAAGAGCTTGCACTAAGTTGACAAAGTTTAAGTGTCCCAATGTTAAAATTATTTAAATTTCTTAATATCATCTGTAGTTAAATAATACTAAGAGTCGTATTTGGTTAATAAAAATGTACTCTTACTACCAACAGTCAATGTCATTTAATATAATTGATCAAAAAATATTTTTGATTACTAAAAAATTAAGAACTCCTATATATATACATTGATGGTTGGTAGAGATTAAGTTACCATTGAATATTTGAGTCTATTAAGAAGTGTACTAAATAATTAAGAACTCCTATATATATACATTGATGGTTGGTAGAGATTAAGTTACCATTGAACATTTGAGTCTATCAATAAGTGATTAAAGACAATCATTCAGATACACTTAAAGGAGCAACATGATGAAATTAGGCCAAGGGAGAGAAGTACAAAATTAACCCAATTTCCTTCATGTGATTTTTTTTTTATTAAAATGAGTTGTTTTCCAAGAGTTCTCAAGTGTAAATTTCGGATTTGAGACAAAGGGTCTTTTACAATTTCAATTCTCAATCAAGATTTATTTAGGCACATATATGTGATTATCATGTTGAAACAACATTTTAAAGTTGATGATCTATAGCATATCAATTGCATGCTAAAGAATAATTAAATCAATAATTAATTTATTCATGAATTATATGTATAGATCCATGTTTAACTATTAGTTAAATGTTATTTAATTTTAATAGTTTGCACCTCCATTCCTCTTAAAATTTTTATTAACTATATAATGAGAACAAGATGTGTCGTGGTGGTAGTGGTCGATGTGACGTGGGCAAGCGGTGTTGTAACAATAATAAATTATATATGTTTTCAAGTTCGCTAAATACTATCTTTACTAGTTTAAATGAAAACAGTAAATCTTTTCATAATTTCTTTTCTTGTTTAATTCACTTTTTAAAAAAATAGTTTTGATATTTAATAAGGCATTACTGTCATGTAAACTTTTGTCTATTTTTTAAGAAAAACAACAAACTTGCCAAAATTTATTTTAATTGTAATTTTTTTACATAACATGGCTTTATCATCGAACCAATCCTTACTACCTAGATTACACTATTGCAAAAGAGTTCTGTGAGCATCTTAATTTCACATATTCCCATAGTTAAGTGTAGAGTTTGAAAAAATAAGACATGACATGATAACCCAATATGAATCAATCCCAAGTTATAAGTTAATAGGTGGACCCTTAATTGTTTCAGATCATAAGAGCACCAACTTGGTATGAAAAGATAGTTAACAAGCCAAGTGTTGACATCCTTCAGTTGTTAATACTTGCTTAGACTCATTAATTTAAATAAATAAAAAAATATATTTAGGACTTTTAAAGAGTTTATGTATCTTAATTTTAATTAATCATAATGAAATTTACTATATGAGAGATTAAGTAATGTCAACGAATCAATGAGCATAATAGTGAGTTAATTTATCAACCTGTATACTATTCAAAATAGTTCATCTTCTTAATGGGTAATAACAGGTCAACACACGACACATTAAGTTAACGGGGTAAGTTTCAATATGTTTTTTTCATTAGATAAAAATGTCACCCTTTTAAATATGAACCAGATAATACATGAACACGATAAAAACCAACACACATGAAGACTCGACACGACCCATTATCAGGTCTAGTTCAGAGACCTATTCACATTAAGGATCATAATTTACAATTTTCTTTGCATATTGTATCCAAACTTTGAAATTATAAACAAAAAAAAATTGAATTAAAATAACAAAATATTTTACCAAAATCATGAGCGCTAGCATTGAAAGAATCGATGATGTGAAAGTACGACATGCACAGTGATAATAATTATTTTGAAATTATAATTTATTCATACTGGTAGATACTAATAGCCAATTTCCCTTTAATATTCTCCTTATCGTGACTTGTTTATATTTTAAAGTGTCAAATGTGTGTATTCCATTATTATAATACTCATTAAATTAAATGTTAAATTAGTTATATTATCATTTAATAAATGACCCCTTAACACATAAATCCATATCATTTATGAACTACAATCCTCGATAGCGGTACCCCCCATTCATCACCGATGTCAATCTTTGTTCTATGAGGTAACCATTATGTCAGTTTTGATGCTCCACAACATTGTTGTTGCCGAAATAATTATGTGGCTCCTTTAGCAATTTATTTATCATTAATGGATTTACAATACACCAATATTCATTGGAGATATTACGGAACACAACTCAACAAGTACTTTTTTATGATTTTGTTTACAAATTTGTTCCCATTTAATACATATTAATGTAATCCTTCAAAAGAAATATTATGATTAATGGGTATGAATACCTACATATCTTTCGGTATTAATAAATTGTTTCTCATTGTAGACTTTCTCATTGTGAAATTCCTCCACTATGTTCAATGTCAAATCGCATAATGAATTTTTTTTCATCTATTAGAAGTATCATTTTTCAAAACATTACCTTTTTAATAATTTTTTAATCCATTAAAAGTGTCATTTTTTAGAATTGTATACATTACTCAGGTTAAAATATATGCACAATAATGTGTTTTGTGATGCCATATTTTTCTTCCTACTTTCTTTTTAATAATTTTTGATTTAATAAGATAAATTTTTTTTTAATGATTTCTATATCTTGAAATTATGGATCAAGAGGAGTATTAAAATGATACTCTTTATGTAAATGTGCTATGTGAGTGAGAATGGATCACTTGTTTGAGCATAACCAATGATTATATTCTTTATCACACTCAATGAAACAAGGAGGTGTCCAGGGTCGAAACAGACGCAATAATAAGAACCAAGAATGTTAAAAAAATGGTCGTGTGTATTCTATTGTCTCAGTTCACACACAAAGGTTCATTAATTAAAGACATTGTATTAATTAATTGGTTAGTAAACCCGACAGTCTCTCACTAGGAAAGTTCTCAGGCAAAAAATGACATTTACCGATGTAACACTTTTCCATTGATACACTTTCTAATTTTGTCTTCCTGTTCAATTTCATTCATGTGGGGATTTCTCAATGAATTGGGTTTTTAACCTAATTATTATTTTGACCAAATCAGATTTGATAAACTTTGAGCCTCAATTAACATAGGACCCATAACATAAAAATGTCGGGTCACGCTACCTATGTTTTGTCCTTAACTTGATGAACATTGCAGTATATTTATTTGATAAAAATAGATAATGAATGAATGATAAATTTTTCATCAAACTACCCTTTAATATCATAAACTACCTTAGTGTAGTTGGTACAAAAAGTTTTTCTGACATAGAAAAATTACAATAAATGGGTGTAGTACATGTACCTATAAGTTGGATAAAGTGTTTGGATGCCCTTGGGGTATTCTAATTCTTTGGAAGGAAGGAACTACACTATGCATGATTTGGGTTTTTCCCTAAAGGCATGAACTATTGCCCCTAGTCTGCCCGACCCCTTCCCATGTTTAGGCCCGAGTCAATAAGTCACGGATCTTTCTTGAGGAAATATTATCGTTTTAAACAAATTTTATTCATTTTTTTACTGATTTTTTTAGATAAAAATTGTTACCAAACACACAATTTTAATTATTTAAACCTTTGTCGTTTTGATTAAAAGTCTTTTTAACTTAATTCCCACATCTTAATGCCTTAACTGACTTAATCGCAACTTTCTTAATCACTTTGACATAAACCCAAATGTTTAACACTATTATAAAATTCTTATTTCCTAATTAGACCAAATTAGATATTTCACCAAAATACACTTATATTTAATTTAAACAAATACCCTCATCACTTTATATTCTTCTCCAAATCAAACCCTAAAATCATCATCGTTATTTTTGCACATGCTAATAATCACCACCAATTCAAACCTAAATCAATAACAATTAATTTTACCCCAATCTCCAATCTAACTATAGAAATCAACAAACCCAACATCTAACTCGACATCATGTCGTAAACCACTATAAAACCACCTAAAATTACCACAACCTTCAAATCGACATTAATTCATCACCTCCTCAAAACACCTGCCATTAGACCACTGTCGTTATCCTAAAAAATGAAAAGTAGAAAATACCGATAAACTGTCATCACACCACCTAGTCAACCACAATCCTCGGCACTAACAACCATAAGCCAAACGTGATCATATCAAATAACATAACATATCAAAAAGAGGAATTGAATAGAGGGAAAGAGAAAAACAACCCCAATCGACAACCTATTAGAATGAGAAATCAAATAAAGGAAGAGAGAGAACCTCTTTCAGCTATGGCAACTAATGTAACCGCGAGAGGGTGTTTCAGGTTTTTCATTTAAGGAAGACAATGAAGTGAGGATGTATTTTTTAAAGTTAAATATCAGCGTATTTTGGTCAAAAATCTACTTTAGGGGTTAAGTCTAGTTAAGAAATAATGATTTTTTTTAACAAAGTTGATATTAAAATTTTGAGTATTATGTCAAATAGATCAAGAAAGATGGGGTTAAGTTAAATAAGACATTAAAAAGTGGAAGTTAAGAAAAAAAAACTAATTCAAATTAAAACATCAAAATTCATCACTTAAAAAAAAGTCATTTTACTTACTTGTAAAATCCTAGTGTATCAGGAGAATTTGTTATATTCAATTAATTCTGGGCCATTGATTATGTTTGTTCACGAACAGACACAACCTTTCGAAAAAGGCACTTCAGGGCCTATACATAAGAGAATTCTCTCTCTCTTTTCAGTCATTCTAAATATTCTTTCCTTCAGTACTATTCCTTATTCCTTAGTGTTTGAGAGAGTATCATCATTTTTTGTTTATGGGGGAAGAACATTGAATTGCTTATTATTCTTCCCGTTGACCATTTCATCGTGGGATGCAGATGCTCATTATCTATTTTTCGTATGCACTATAATGTGAGCAAATTATTTCTTACGGAGAGAGCACCCAACGTTAGATCTAGTCACATTTTTTACACATTCGTGCTTACAATAATCATAAAATGAATGTTTTTTCATCTTATTATAATTTGTACTCATAATTGTATGTATTATTTATTGAATATATTATGATCGAGTAACAATCATACGACAAATTTGTATTTAATCAGTTTATTAATTTCTTATCAATACCTACCGTTTACTAAATTGTGACAGAATACGTAAATAAATTTTATTTTAAACAAACATAATTCTAGAATGATTTTGTAATTACTGTATACAGTTATAGTTTTAATTCTACATATTTTATATTTTGTATTCTATAGTTTTAATCTAAAAACATAAATAAGCCAAAACTTTTTATATAATTTTATTTCATAATTTCTAATGATTTTGTAAAATTTAAAAGACAAATAGGAGCTTCACTCTCTGAAAATAATATGAGTTGTCCACGAACATGCCTATAAACTTTCCGTATCATGAAATCCATGGCGAGAAATCCAAAAAATCTATCGAACTTGATTTCGGGATATGACAACATAAAATAGTATTTAATCTTATAACATTGGATTTTCGAGGTGTCTACGTGAATATGAACCCACGGTTGATGATATGGAAACAAATAAGACAAAAATGACCTCCGTAGAAGCATGGAAGCATTATGACTTCTTATGCAAAAACTACATCCTTAACGGATTGGATAATATGTTATAGACAGTGTATAGTCTAATGGAAAAAACTTCAAAGTTTTTATGATAGTATTTGGATGAAAAGTATAAAGCAAAAATTATCAGCATAAAGAAGTTCATTGTGGCTAGATTCCTTGATTTTAGAATGTTACATTCAAATACTCTCACTAGACAAGTTGAAGATCTTAAATTAATTTTTCATTAAATAAGTTTTGAATTATGGTTTTAAGTGAAACATTCCAAGTGGGTTGGTTATTTATGATTCCCCACCTCCTTGGAAAGATTTTTAAAATTATTTAAAACATAAACATAAATAAATGGGGATCAAGGACATGATTGTTAGTTTAATGATATAGAATGGTAACCAGGTGTCCAAAAAGAAATACAAAATCATCCTATGAAGGTGTATGGGATATCAAACTCATAATAAATGAAATATTGTTATTTAGACCCAAAAGTATGAATGCGATAAATGAAGAACAAAGGATGTTTGTGGTGTAATAGATCATCCTGCCAATGTTCACGTGGAAAGGAGACAAATTAGTATATTTTCTGTAAGAACAAAGGATGATTAGAGTTCTAGGGTTGCTAGGTATGGGTCCAAGTCTTCTTGAGAAGGATACATGTCAATACCCTCAAATTAGGTGAGTTCACCCTTATTTATGGGTATAAGGGTCCTATCTTTCTACGTATCTTGATGTTAAAAGTATTTACAAGTTATATACTTGTCAAGCTATTGAGAAGACCTATAACAAAATCAAGAGATATGTTTAAATAAAAAATTTAAGTTGGATGTAAAAATCAATCAACACTGACAGAATGATCTTTACTTTTAATCATCTAAATTGGAAATTCAAAAGGAAAAGAAAAAATGAATAACTATTGTATTATTTTGAAATTTAGATAATCTTGAGAGAGATGAATCATCACTATGTACCACCAGTAGTAGTTTATGAATTTTTTCAATATGATCTATATCCCCTGAAGTAGTATCTCACATGTGATAAAAAAAAAAGTAATAGCTCACATTGTTTATTATTCCCATCCTTATAAATGGCACAATTGAAAGCAAACAAATGATCAACAAACTTATATTGGGTTAAATAAAATAAGTGGAGCATCAGTGTAATATCAAACCTATGGCACATATCATAGACACCCATTGAAATACCAATAGGCTTCCAAGAAACCATGACACATGAAACATCAAGCACCTATGTACAAATAGTTATAAATATATAAGTAAAATGGAATCGATTATCAAGAAACATGTAGAGGCTAAAATTTAAGTGATACCAAATTGATTGAATGGATGAGAAATAGATAGTCAACTTATTAGCATAACAAGAAACAAACAGTGGGAGTTAAATAGGATACCTTATATAGATGAAGTTCTTTTGTAGTTTCTCTTGTAATACCTTCTTCTATTTGCCCAATACAAATAAAATGATGACATTCAGTTCTGCTAAATAGCATGAAAAGAAGGAAAGTTGCCAATTACTTTAGGAAAAAAAATTATCCCACCCCACAAGGTCATCTCGAATATGGATAAAACTAAATTCCAAGTCCAACTACTGAACAACTCGCTCAAACTTACAACCATTATTGGAGCACTTGTTAAAGAATAATGTGTATGTAAGCCATGTGAATGCAATTACAGACTGCAATTGAGATACACTATAATAATTTCCTAATTAAAATTGAAGATTTAGAACAAATAATTAGCATAGAGAAAAAATAATGCTCAACAAAAATTAGAGTCCCCTGTCACATTTATTGAAAGAATGAAAATAATATCATGGAAAAAAATATGCAAGTGGCCATAAAAGAAAAATCTATCAATGGAATCCCCATATTGCCATACAACCATACCTTGTTTGTGTCCTTCAAAGATTTGACACCCGACAATTTGTCTTCATCAGGGATAAAAACATTCATTAGAAGAATATCTCCATTTTGAACCATTCGCGGGCCCATCTTATTTTCTATTTTAGTAGGGTGCAATCCTGGGACATCGTTCTTCACTAAGAACCTGTACAAATGGCAGAACCACATGCTTTGTTTAGATAAGAGTGTGAAAATATAAAGATCCCATATATATAATTAAGTGACCCATCATATAATTGATATTGCAAGCACAAAATGAAGTTTTTTTTGTAAGGAATAGTAGTAATTATAGGTTAGGAGGTAGGGGGATCAAGCAACGGTATGTGGGTTCCTTAAAGCATTGCCTATAATAGACATTGGTATAATTGTGTTAGGACTATTAGTTTCTATCCAAAACTGTATACCAGACAAACACGAAGAGCAAATAATAAAGTTAAAATTAAAATATCAATATACCATATAAAATTTCATATTCAAAAATTCATTCTATATTACAGAAATCCATAAATGGATACATAGAGAAATTCGGTATGTTACAAAAATTAAGAAATCTATTATCGAAATCCATATATGAATCTATATTACAGAAATTTATATTACAGGAAAAAAGGTTTATTGAAGTACCTTAAAATGATGTTGTAAAAGAACTTCATGATACACAATATTCATTGTCCAATTCGAAGCGTCTTAAGGAAGAAGGATGCATAGGTAATTAACACTTTTGCAATGGAATAAAGCAACATATAACCGCCCGTGGCAATACGGTGTTCGCAAATAATTTCCAACATATTTAACTAATTGGCCTTGTGATTTATTCATGGTCATTGTGTATTATAATCTAAGTGGAAATTGGCACCTTGTCATTTGTATTGGAACTTCAGAAGATGATGGTGTTAAAGAAATTCTTGGGATGAAGGAAATATTGCCTTTATGATCTTCGTTTAAGATTAGAACTTCAATAACATGCTTTGCGCAATTAACCACTACCAAACTTGTGCCATTACAATGGCCATCCCTTGGTGCAATGTTTCTTAAAAACATTTCCAGGCATCCTATTATTAGGGCAATCTTCAACAAAGGCAACCCGGATGGATTAAGTGAGTTCAAATATTCACTGGGAAATCCCTTAGTTATTGAACTATTAGTGTCATCTAGGCATAACTTGTCAGGTACCAAGTACGTTACTGTCTCTCCGGTAAAAACATTCAATCCGGAAGTATTAATTATATCGACATCATCATTTCGTGCTGATAGAATTGTTAGTTATTCAAAGTAGCTAGGGGTAACATTTTCCATAACATTTAACATTGGATAAACCATCCATATTAACTCATTCAAATATTTACATTTATGTATCGTCGATGGCAATTGAACATTTTCTTCCAGATTTAACCCGATCTAACCAAATGTTTAAAATAATATGAATAAAATTACAATTAATATAATATTTTGAAATTGTAAGGAAATAAGGAAATATAATATTTCCACTACTGTACTATTAAGGCGCATGTTAAGGTGTAAAGTTAAAACATGAATATTAACCCATAAAAATGAGCGCCTTAACGAAGCAACAATAATTGGTTGATGGACACCTCTTGGAATCGTAGGTCAAATCTATCGAAAATCACCGCCAAGAACAATAGTGATACCATCAAAAGGCTTTTTATTGTCACAAATATCCTAAAGAGTTTGATCAACGACTTCAACACAATAATGATGTTGCATTAGGACTTTATCCCATATAATTAATGTGGCTAATCTGAATTGCTCTGCATGGATTGATTGCTTTGTAAAATCACATTCATAATTTTCAATAATATCTAAAGGAATACAAAATGTAGAATGCACAGTTCTACCACCCTCCAATAGTAAAGAGGCAATTCCAAAAGTGGCAGCGATAATGACAATATGGCCAAGACTGCGAATTTTGGTGGTGATTGTATTGTAGAGAAATGTCATTCTGGTTCCCGCACATCCGTTCAAAAAGAAAGTAGTTCCCCTATTTTCAAGTATTGAAGGTTTTATTTCAGCATATGCATCATGTTGGACATCATTTAAACAATCAACATCACTTTAAGGATCAACTTTTTCAGCGTCACTTTGTAATTGTTGGTGTCGTTAATAAGCTTATTACCCAAAGTTATGCACTAATTTCCAACCACTATTGGCATGGGAGGGAAATCTGATAAACTCCTGCCACATTCTTACAACATCTGGTTATGGAGATACAAACCGTAATCTTCAATTTGTATCTCAGTGGGAGATTGAATTCCATATAACATTTGAATCTTATGGGCCAAGTCATCACCAATATGCATTTCAAATTAGCTCTACAACAAATTTGGATATAAAGGGGCACATTGTTTGAGTATAACAACAAATAAACATCATAAATGATAATCGATTTTGAGAATAACTGCCTCTTACTGACATTGCTCCCATTCCCCATCATCTTCCAGAAGGCTTAGTGCAATACATGCAGAATTTAATATATCACATAAGACATTATTAACCTTCCTTGAGTCTTCATTTGATTCTGGGACCTTGATGACCGTTAAAAGCAATCGTAAGTAATATAGTTTGCCTGAATTAGGGCTAGGAAAATACAACATACCAATAGAATAGCCTTATACTTTTCTAGGGCTCCATGTCTTTGGTGGTGAATTCCAAACAAAATGCTGAGGAAACTATATGCGAAAGCACGTGCAGAGGCATTTGGTGCACATGTTGCCAAAAAATTTATTAAAAATGTTTTTTGAGAAGCATCCCTGGAAGTTATCGCGTCCACTGAATCTTCGGGATTAAACCTTCCTCGATACATTCCAGGAAAGTGAAGCGCCAACCATAAAAAGTTTTGTTCCTCTTCGTGCATTGGATTACGAAATAAATGACAAGCGTCTTCAGGTGGCCCAATGTATCTAGTATCAAGATATTGTTGGATTTCATCAATTCCTCCCAAAACTATTATCATGAAATCATAACCTTTGCATATGTATTTATTAATGTATTTAACGCATCTAAATTTCGTACAAACTTCAACATTGATATGAAAATCAAACATTTGAGAAAGGTATGGATTATATGGCACCACATCTTTGTTGCGTATAACTTCCCCCTCCCCCTCCGTAATAGTGTACTTTTGGCCACCATTACATCGTCGATATAATGGATATCCATATAGGTCCATAGTTGTTGATTCAACCCAATCTCTCAGGTATTTGTTTGTACATATACCATTATCCATGCATGGTGCATTTGGGTTTTGGGAACCACAGGGGCCATATACCATATAACCCAAAATTGTCTCAAATAGGGCGGGATCTACTTTAGGATCCAAAATCTCAACACACACAATCTTGTCAATCTGCTCACATGTATATATTTTTCTTCTACTTTATAAGAAAAATATCACATGTAAATGCAATAAACCCCTCTTTTAGAATTCGGTAGTAAATACGTGTGGCACTTTCTGACCAAAAACATTTTTATCATTCACCACCTTCATCATAGCCTTTCGCTTCAATTCAAATACGTGAGCGACTATATCTAGACGATCCTTTGAATTTTAATTCGGCAATAGAAATTTTAGGCCAATTACAATTTGTAGTCATTGTGAGCAATATATCGGGATGTTAATTATAATGGTAGATAGACATAGAGTCTTGAAAGATTTAAAATATGTGCCTCGCACTACCCGTGAAGGAGGAAGGTAAAATTATGCGTTTTCTAAATCCAATTGCGTTGACACCGTCCATTAATCACTCGTTACGTCACGTATACAAATCAACACATAATTTGGATTGATTGAGCTTATAATTAATTAAACGATTTTACTCAGTTGAAGCCCATGCATCCACAATGAACTCCTGAAATAGTTCTCCCCCTCTTAAAATTTTTGAGTATTCACTACTGCATTGGAAAATACGATAGCTGTAAAAATTCAGTTGGGTAAGTCTGTGTATTAAATCACGTCTCTCATTTTTAACATCCCATTGAGTCATATCAGGTTCCCACCCAAGTTCACTGTGAGGAAACAGTAGAACATAATGCAGTGGTGGGTACGTTGGGTGGCATTCACAAATTCGCATCAACTAGTTATCTCCTCACACATGAAGAATAATATATCTTATCGAACTCAACTTAGTTCTGTGTCCATGTAGTACAACTGCTATCTCATCAGTTAATGATAAATTGTATCTTCTTCGGTCTATAGCTTTACTGTAATGCAAGTATATAGGAACATTCACATTTGTAGAGTTAGTTCTCTCTATAGTAGCAAAAGCCTGGAGAAATTTATATGTAAATGCATTATCATTCAAAAAACAACCTTGAATGATTTCAAGAACATCCCTTCTTAATTGCAGATTTCTACGCTCTCGAGTATCCAATGCAGCTACTGGATCAGGAATATAAAGTTGCGCATGACTTCCATCGTGTCCCTCTTTTAGGAATAAGCTTCCTGCTTGGTGTCGTAATTCTCCATGAATGGTGAACGACGTAGGACCCCTTCCCGTGTGTAATCTTTCATCCATTTGAACTCCAAGACTGGTGAGTGCATTAGTAGTGTTGTCTTGTCTAGTAAAACACCAAAATGATTGTGATTAGACATCATTACCATCATATAAAGATTTTATATTGGATGGAAGTTCATTTAAGGTTGGTATCTTGATCTTTACTTGCAAACAACATTTACCAAACAATGGATGTATGAAGGACGATATGCTTAACTTTTCACTAATCCAATGTAATGTTGAATAATGAGGACACTCAAATTTCATTTCTCCAAGAAAATGTGTACCAAAATCAACTAAATGTGCCTTGTAAAAAGTTAAAAAACATTTCAATGTTAGTTGTTATCCAATTCTCAAATTAAAGTGTAAAGAAATTATAGTATAATTAATGTAATAAATATAGTAAAAAAATATTACCACTATATTTCAGGAGCTACAACACCATTATCTTCTTTAGGCATATGAATATTTTACTTGTTGGCTATGTTCTAAAAAACCCGCCTAGGCTCTGCCTAGGCTTAAGGCTTAGGAGAAACGTCTCGCCTTACATTTTTCACGCCTTATTCTTGGTAAAACCCTTACGGCGCACTTTTTTCTAAAAACAACAATGCCTTAGTGAAACGATGTCGCCTTTTAAAGAATTTGTTTACAAACCGGACCATTATCTTATCCAAAATAATCAGATAGTATTTTACTTTGCATATATTCAGATATATTTTTATGATATGTGCAATTTTTGTATTTTAATAGCCTTGTTATGGTTAAAAAATATTAAAATATATTAAGAAGGCCTAAACGCCTTTTGACGCCTTTTTACGCCTAGGATTCTAAGGCTTAAGGCTTGGCCTCCATGCCTCAATCACGCCCCGCGTTTTTTAGAACCTTGCTTGCTGCCACTGTATGAAACCTAGTAAACCATAGGATGATCAACTGGATATGGTATTTGTTCAAGTCTGATACCCACATCATGTGAAGCAAATTCAGGGTGAAGATTTTATGGAGTAATTAATGAGCATAGTTGAATAGGATATTGGTCAATTGATAAATTATTAGTGAGTCGAGTTGAACAAAGAATAATATGCTCGACATGGGAAGGTGTTTAAAGCGATGGATTTTAGGAAAGAGCAACCATGTTTGCCTCTATAAAAGCACTACCTCAGGGCCGACCTGATTAGGGTAGGCTAGGGATGGGCATTGGCTGACGGTGACCCAATGATTCACATTCAGTTCTTTCACGTTCACGACGTCGACGTTGGGCAAATGTTGCCTTCGAGATGCTATTTTCATTTGGATATTAAATATTGGCAAAAGAGCCAAATAAATTTAGATTTTGTCAAAACTATGCAATATGCGTACATTGAATATTACGAAGACATAAAAATAAAATATACCACATCAGGAAAAAAATTCTCTTTACCTTTTCTCTTCCCATTCCCTAGGCTGGAACTATTTGTAATCTACTTATTGCATTGAGACTTCACATAATCATAATTAAATAAATGGAATTATAATTGAAATCTAATTAAATAACTTGAGCCTTCACATAATTAGAATTAAATAATTGAATGAAAAAAGGAATTATAATTGAAATTTAATTAAATAACTTGAAAATGTAGAATCAAACTATATACCTCAATATGAATGGTGTTTAGCTCAAATTCATCTTGAATAACCATCCCGAGGTTTTGACGGCGCTACAATTGAACCGACGATAGTTAACACAAATGATATAAAACTTTGATGTATATGAATAATATACTAATTATAATTTTTAAATGGAGATGTATCCTTACAGATCTATGAATATTATAATCCACCTAGGTTCGTACAAGAAAAACATCATTATCACAAAAAAATTAATATTATTACATAACCAAATATATATAAAAAAAGCTTAGATTAAATTTACAGAGCCAAATATAGTATTATTATTATCCATAAATGTTAGAGTGGCATCCAAATACCAAGCTACTCCCAAAAACGAAATGAAAGCTTCTAGAATCAATGTCCTTAAATGAAAGTTTTTGTAAGGTCTTTAGCATAAACTACACATACAATCAAACCCCGAAAGAGTCAATTGAATTCAATCAAATCCATCAGATATTTCTACGACTACGACTACGACTTCATTAATGCAACTGTGCAGTGACTAATCTTCATCATGAGTGAATGAGTGATTTACAAACACATTCATTGGTTGAAAGTAAATAGGACAGACCTGGTGTGATTTACAAATTCATTCATTTGGTTAACCTCAAGGATCAATCAACGAAAAAAATGAATATTAAGATGAAAAAGATGAAAATTTTACATCAATGAAAAAGAACATGATAAAATTGTTTACATCAAAATCCATCATCAATGAAATACTTTAAAAGACACCATCAATGATATAACATTAAAAATCGCCATCAATTGAAGTATGAATCAACAAATAGTAATGAATGATGCCTTAGCATGACAAATTCGCAAATCCCGCACAAATAAGTTAAACTCATTTATATATAATTGTTGTAAAATGAGATGATTAGTGAAATAGGTACCAAAATACAAACTATATTTCACAGTTATAATATCATTATAGAAGTAGTGTTCACACATAAGAGTGGTCTCTCATCAGCTTGTATTTCATAATTGTGATATCAGCCTTTAGTTTTTTTAATTATTGGACAAAGTATATAAGATAGTATGAATACGAATGCTTCTATTGAAAGAAAAATTGTGATATTTATAATATGATATTTCATTATTTCCAAAGCTAGAGTGTTAAACGGAAACCAAGAATCCTCACTGCATTATGTTTTACATTACTAAGTACTAAGAATGGGAGGTTTTACCTACTACTACATTACTTTTAAATACTAAGAATTCTCCTTATATCCAAATCCCTGTAAGTACATTAATGCATTCTCACATTAATGTAAAACACCAAGAATGCATTATGGTAATTCTTGCATTATTTTTAAACATCCCACTGAATTCTCACAGTAATGTTTTACAATGATGCATTATGTTTTAATGTAGTACTTAAACACCAAATAAAAGATAATGCAATGGAATGAGATGAGATGTAGTACTGAAACATAATGTAGTACTTAAACCAAAAATTCTCTTTGTTTCAAAATTCGACATATGTGAAACACCTTATTTCCAAATATAGATTCACATAATAAAAATTTTGGTGGAGGAACATAATAAACAATGAGAACAACTAAAAATAACATATGGGAAATCCAAAACTCATCGAAGATAAATAGAAGTTATAGAACTTTCGGCAACAACCATAGACATGGGTGAGTTGTGCATTTCTTATCAATGCTTGCCACATCATTATTTATTTCATAATACTTGCTTCAAATCAATATTTCTAAACTCAACATTATCATTTTAGGACCTTTATAGTGCAAAATCAAGACAACAAAATATACATGGCCACATTAGCATTTCATCAAGCATATAGTGTTCATAAAAAAATAACTTACATTACTAAGTACTAAAAATCTATATTTTTCAAAATCTTTCTCATGATACAATAATAAATATAAAATCAGGTAACAAAATTAAGTGAAGGTTAAGATTAATTGTTTAGTTTCACCAAAAAAATATTAATAGAAAATAAATAGGTTAACTCAAATGGAAATCATGAAATAAAAAAATAGCAAAATAAATGATATTTTGTGGTTAAAATAACTACAAATACTCAATATAAGAAATGCTTTGCAGTTAAAATACCTACAAATAAATAATCATAGAAACACAAACATGTGCAATAAAAAAGTGCATCACGAACCAAATAACCCTAAAATTAATATAAGCAAAGCAACTAAATTCAACTCACATATGCGAGAAAAACCTTAGAACCAAATAACCCTAAAATTAATATCAGCAACCCTAAAATTCATATCGGCAACTAATTACATGGAGAAAGAGGGGGGAAATTCACAAAAAAAAATACCGTCATACCAAAAAAAATCCCCAAATATCAATAAAACCACCATTCCTAAAAAAAAATAGATGGAGAGAGAGAGAGAGAGAGAGAGAGAGAGAGAGATAAAAAATACATTGAGTGACAAATAAAAAAGTTCCTTTTTTTGAATCTGCAAGAAAACGATTATAGATTAGTAAGAATATCAAACAAAAAAACAAAAATAACCTAAATAAGAGATAAAGAAAGAGTGGGAAAATTAATAACCTCAGGAAATCGTGGGGGGGGGGGGGAGGATTCGTGAGAGATTGAGAGAAAGGATTCAGGAGAGGGGAGTATCAGAAATTGAGATGTGGATTATCAGAGGAATAGGGAGATTGAGAAAGAGGGGGAAAATGAAATGTGCATCTGTGTGTGTTGGGGGGGGGGGGGGGGGATTATAATTTTCAATTTTTGAATTAAAGTTGAATATTTAATATAAGCCCTTTATTTTCAGTGGGAGATGTGGCAAGATCTAGACCATTATTGTTCTTATATAATTCAAAAACCATGCGCCTTTATATATATATATATATATATATGTGTGTGTGTGTGTGTGTGTGTGTGTGTGTGTGTGTGTGTGTGTTGGATCTTGATATTATAAGCCATCTCGTTTTATTTTTTCATTTTAGGTACAAAGTAAAATTTAAAACTTAATAATCAAATAAATTGATAAATTTCAAGTCCAAATAAGGTGGAGCCAAAATAATTCTCATATTAACTTCCCATGACTATCCACTAGAGTTTTTAATAATTAATGAAAAATGGATATCTATTTTTTTTTTTTTAGAAATAAGTGGTTTTCTTTAAACTAAAAAGGGGGAATTACATCATTTTGGATGGAAGCAACCAAAAGATCCATGAGGTCCTCGAACCAAAATTGGTAATCTAGATACTTCATGTATGAGATAGCAAATAAAAAAGGAGAAAAATGCACTAGAACATCTCAAACATAATATCTTAACATATTGTTGACTATTGGTGTTCCCCAACACCTAGTTTTTTGGGGCAACCTGCATAAATTAAGATCACAGATATCATTAATATATAAAGATAATATTAATGATCATAATAAAAATGTAAAACAAGAGAGGTAATAAGAAGCATACAAAGATATATGTGATTAACTAATTTGGATCCACATATGGAGGTTTCCGAATTTAATATATTTGAACAAATTACATGTACAATAGATAATAAAACAATTGATAAATCACATGCCTTAAATTATCATACCCGATTCCTGCTTATTCATTGTACACTAACTATCCACGTAGGTGGATCAATGATAAAAACCTAAAATGATTTTTATCTTATGGACATAAGTGTTTCACAATTATTTCATAAGTACCCAACCCGATGTATCTTTCTCACATGAAATATGTTGATAAAACCTCCTCACATAATACACATAGGGATAGAAAAATAGGGCTAGAAACCACATCTCTCTCCACATATCCAAGGAGTTTCTAAAAACATAGGGCTAGAAACCACCAAAATGGTCATTTTATATGTGGGAGAAAACTTTACCTAAAATCCTAAAATATTCCTCATTTAACCTAATAGTCGCGTCGATACCTTCCCATTTTGCGATATATCCGTTGCATCTAAGCGATCTTCGTTTCCTACCAAATTGAAAAAAAAAAGTTATGTATTTCGAACTAAATATATACAATGGTGAGAAACACCACAAACCATTATATTGAGACTCTAATAGATGAAAATTACTTTAAGGTCGGGTATCCCCATATGCTACACCAAACGAAAGGAATAATCATTGTAACAACTATATATATATTCATGTACCATTCAATACCACATGAAATATTTAAGTCTCGAATAAACTTTGCCTTGAATTATGAACCTCCCTTTACAAATATACCCATTTCACTTTTCAATTTCAAGTTGCTCTTTTTGACGATGTTCTGAAGTTAAGCATACATGTCAATTTTTAAATGTAGTTGTAACCTGTCAAATATAACCATCAACTGCAAATAGGAATCTCAACCCCACCCCTTGTATAATAATATGCTCATTATCATCTGTCGCAACATATACCCCACTTACCAGTTATAAACGAGAGCATTTTAAAGGCATGTTATACTTGTTTACCGTGTTCCCAAGATACAATTTAGATAAAACCAAACAATATCAACCAGTCACACAAAACCCATACAACACCTTCTGATTCATGAAATCCACATATAACTAAGCACCATTGTCCTTTGAAATTGATCATTTTTGGATATTGCGAGAATATTTTCAAGAGTACCAAAAAAAATTGCAACTGTCCTGTGGTACTTCTCGAGACACTATCACACATAGCATGCTCATGGTCCTTAGAAGTGATCTTGGTATGAGTAAATCCTCAACAATCAATATTCTTTTGGGTGAACTGTACTTAGAGACCTTGTGGGTAGCTATCACATCATTTCTAATTGTATCCCAGGTTAAAAATCATAATTTTTCTTTATTTATATTTCAATTGTTCCATCAACCCCGGTACACTACCCATGTTGAATAATATTGATACACTTTACATTGCTGAGAGTGAAGGAACAATTACCACTAAATCCCTCCACCTAAACATGTGGAGAGGCTTAATTCAACTATATTTTAAGAAATTTCAAGTACGTTAGAGAATACTACTAAGGAAAAAACATATACCATATATTTTTCTAACCCAAGTCTCATATAGCCATTGTACACTAATTCTCCAACGAGGTTAATTATTAAAATAAACCTAAAGTCCTCTCAATATAATTTTCACAAGTGCTTCCCAAGTATTTCATTTGTACCTAACCCAATGTATCTCTCTCCTACAAACCCGGTGACAAACCCCTCACACAATACATCAAGAACACATTTACTACATAAGACACTCACAGACTCACCCTTCTTCCACCTTGAAGAAACACTCATAGGTGAAAGAGAAAATAGCTCACCCTCTCACCCCCAAACCCTCTTTCCAAATGGGAAATATGAAAATCCCAAATCGCACTTTATAATTTATTTTCTTTTCTATTAATTTTAATTAATTTCACTAAATAGTTAGACATCTTAAAATTACTCGAATAATGAGGCTTTGTTTGCAAAGTTAGATAGTATATAATATGATTCTCTAGATTGAGCATTCAATGTAATCTTGGTGAAATCCAACTTTTCGTGAATCTATTTTCACCTATGTCTTCTTTATTTTGTGATCTTAAACATAGTTATTTGATACTCTACCATACAATAAAATCCACCAACAGAGTGCAGTGGTATAATAAAAAACTTATTATGTTATCAAGGGGTATCACTATACAGAATATCTTCTGGGCACGGATTACTCTGGAATATGATCGTAAATATATTCACATAATGATTGTCCAACCTACATAGATAATTGACCCAATAGACTAAAAATCACCCATATAAAATCAAATCAATAATTATAATACTCAAATCCACATATCCCTCTGGATTAAGAATTTATGTAGCATTTGCAAAGTTTTAGATTGCGAAAGTCTGATATAGTCATCACCTAGACTTTAATCTCACCCATGGTCATATTCAAAACATTCTAGTTGCAACGATACAATCCTCATTGAACTTTTAGACAAGTTTCTGAACCATTAAACAAGTACCTTATAATTCCCCGACCCGGTCAACCCAGTCCAACCCGAGCATTAGGTATGAAGTACAATAAAAAATCTATACACTGTTTCTAATCCAATTTTATTTTTAATTGACCTTCACTTATTTAGCATGCGATTTCGATTTCAAATCAGACTATGTGAAAGACCCATGGGGAGCACCCCAGAGTCCAAGCATTCAGAGCTACTAATGTAATATAACGAGAGTACTTACCTATATAACGCTCTCAAAATATGAAATCGTACCCAACCTGTGCAATAAAAAGAGGGAGTGAGCCGAATGCTCAATGGGAAATAAACAAAATGCAATATAGAATTGAATGACAAAGAAGACTTTAACACGTTGTGCCTATGTAGGCAACTACCATGTATACATATATAGACATACACATACATATACTTAATGCATAAAACATTTTTACTTCTGAAAACCATATTTATCCAGATTAATTCACCTTAATCTTGTAAAAGACTTCCTTTTTTTCATTTCACATTCATTTCCTTATTTAACACACACGGTCAAATAATTAAAACACTCCACTTGGTTTAACGAAAAGACAATCCTTTACCGGGATTAACCTTTTTGTTTGAACCATTCCATATTAGTGTTTTCATTGAAAATCATCATGTCAACGCACGCGAACACCGTGTTAGAAAATAATCATTTTGCCTTTGAAAAACCTTTCACAATAGACCCTTGTGTTAATTATGGGTTAAATGTAACAACCCCTATTTTTAAAGAATTAAAAATAATTAATTTGGTTAAAAATTTAAATTACACGAGTGACGTAATTTAATGAAAATTAAAATTATGATGGATTATTAATCGAAGAGATATGATTAATGATTTTGAATAAAATTACTAAGTGAATAGTGATGCCACAACGAGTGATAATGACGTGACAGTATGATATCTCAACCGGATATTATGAGCGAACTAAATAAGGAAAAGATAGAAAATAAATTATGAGTAACCCAGGTGATGATTTTGAGGTTATGATTGAGTTCAGAAGGGTTGAAACAATCAAAATAGTATACTCGAGTATGTAGTTTGGGTCCCGAGAGACTTTTAGACATAATTGACAACACGAGAGGGCAAGTTAGTCATTTTATAACCTAGTGTTAAGGGAATTTTTGGGATTTTTAGCTTTATAAATAGTTGTGGTGATGGGAAGCTAGGGTAAAGTTATTAGAAAACAAGTGGGGGTTGGTAGAGAGGAGAGGAAGAGTTTTCTTGGAGCTCAACGAAGGGTTTTGGGATAATTCAAGCTCAATTTAGCATCACAACTATTATTGGAGGAAGGATTAGAAGAGAAGCTTCATTAAAGAGGATCAAATCAAACCACTCCAATATGAGGAAAGTATTTTTCTAGAAATTTTTATTGGTTTTCATACCCATGTAGAGTAGTAACTTGATATTAAGGACAATTCATGTGATACATATAATTTGATGAGAAAAATTATAATTGGGAATAGGAGTTGATGCAGTATAAATCCAATTACATGGGGAAAAAATAAAATCAAGAATTTTGGGAGTTGAATCATGGATTAAATCTGGGTTTTTGGTGAATTTATATGAAGAACATAAAACTATGGGATTTATTATTATGAGGGGTTAAAGTTGATTATATGATAAAGTTATATGGATTTTAGTTGTTATTTACATTAGAAGTCATTCCTATATGTATCCTAGACGTTTAGTTATGTTCATTTAAGAATTGAGATGTTTGTATAAAAGTTTGAGGAACTTGATATAGGAAGAAATTTGTAAAAACAACCAAAAGAGAAGAGACCTATTATATTTTGAATCGATTCAACCGTTGGGTTAATCGATTCGATTTTCGTAGAATTGATTTTTTTTTTATTTTAAGCCCAGAAATTATGGAAAATTCGTGAGGAGACTTTGTAGAAATTTAAATACTAAAAGGGAATATAAAAATTATCAATAGGCCTATAGGAGAGTTTCGAATTATGCAAGATTGAGAAGACTAAATAATTTGGGGAAACTCACAAAAGATACGAAATAGATAAATGAAGGAAATTCAAGAAGGATTATGTAGATATGAGTGAACTTACGTGTATGACCAGTAGGGTATGTTAGGAATAATTATGGATTTCAGAATGAGTAGTTAAGAATATTACAGTCGCGAACGATACTCAAAATTTCACGAATTGGAAGATTAATAAAAAAATTATGGTACGTCGAATATACGAGTGATATATAATATGTACGAGTTGATGAAATGGGGTTGTGTGTATACCTACTGAGTAATATATAAATAGGTTGTGTGAATACCTATAGATATGATTTGATTATGTGAGTGAACATACCTACGCTGCCTACTATTAGGAGGTTTTCATGCAGAGGTCAATCCCACCATGACGATTTCAGTGAGGTCTGGATTAGTGCCCCAAGGCATGGAAGTTAGGGCGGTCCATTATGTACGTTAGGTATGTGCGTATCCTAAAGGCTTAGAACCATGTCTGCCTCCACTGTGATGTTGATTTATTTTGGGTTCGAGGAGACATATTGAACCACTAGTCCTTATTTGAGTACAAGAGGTACATGGACATGATAGCAGAGTATGCCAGCATCACGAGGGGACATTTTAGGAATGCTATCTTTGTGTATATATTATATGTGTGATGAATATATATATATATATAGATATATATACCTATACCCATGTACTATATCTCTTTTTGTGAAACAATAGAATGGTTAGATGATGAATATCTAAAAAGTTAATTAAGTGGTGAAACAAAAATAATTGACTCAATAATAAAATGAGAACAAATACGTTATTATTTAGACCGTATTAACGTATAGTATGGGGACATACTTGAGATTTGTGCTATCGAGAGTGGTCAGACACCTTAACTTGTTGGGCAGGGAATGATATTTAAGTGGAATACATTAGGCTTGCACACTAGTTGGGAGGTGAATATCTCAAGTGAGTGTACGTGAATAATAAATGTGTAATAAATAACTTATTTACCTTGTGATTTAAATACTGGCTAAATATTTTTAAAATGTTTTACTTCAGTTCTGACCCGTGTCAAAATATTTTAGGTGTCCAGCCACAAGGATACCCAACTTAGAGATCCTATCTAGTGACACGTAACTGCAGCATTGTGGAGACTCGCATGATATTTCTTAGACACTTCAGCTTATTCTCTCTAGATAGGAGATTTCGTTATTAGTTATCAATCAGTTCATCTGTGTGTGTTGCCTTCTGACTCTTTATTTATTTCAGTTATGTAGCAGACTATATTCAGATTTTATTTACCTATTTTCGATTGGAGTTGGATTTTATGCTTATAAAACTGATGGTTGATTCAGTCTCCTTTATTTAATTATTCATATGTGTCATGTTATTGTTTAGACTATATTCATGTGGGAATGGTTTAATTCATTTAAATTATTATTGCGTGTGTTAATAATAAAAGAAAAAATTGATAGCAACTTATTTTGACATAGGTCATTAGTAAATAAAAAGTTTTCGACATAAATACTAAGGCTGAAACCATTAATGATTCCAGTTTAATTTAATAACGGACTGATCACCCAGGATTAAAATAGGCGGATGTATGTCTTACTATGATTTCAGCATAACATTCTTTGACTTAGAGCACTATTATTAGGACTATTGTATTCATGATTACGTATTTTAGATTCGTTCTTCTGCTTTCATATTTGTATCAATTATGAACTCATACAATTCGTATCTATCTCCAGTTTCTACATAGGGGACTAGGAGCAATGAGAGAATCAACTCAAAATAATATGGGGTAGCTAAAGCTACAAGCACCACCGCCACTAGAACCACAGGGGACAATGACAACAACTGAGGTGGCAGTGATAGTGGCACATACAGTGAATGCATTCCTCATGTTCAGAAACCTCCACAGCCAGTGGCACTAGGGGTTCAGGCACACCCAGGACTGACCAAGTGGTAGAGGGTTAGGGAGGGTTTCCAGAAGGGCCACCCACTAAAATTTAAGGGGAGTTCTGATGTGATTGTGGCATGTGAGTGGAAGGCATACATTCAACGCCAATTGCGAATGGTTGACTACAGTAAGGTACATAAGTAGATTCTTACGACTTTCTAGTTGGTTGGGGAAGCATTACAGTAATGGAAGTCAGTTACCACCATTGTCGAGAGGGATACAATGATTATTGTTGATTTCTGGGTGTGGTTTGACCACAAATATTTCCCACAAGCCGTAGAGATTGAGATGAGGAAGAAGTTTAGTGAGGTGACCCAGGGTGATTGTTATGTTGTTGAATATGAGGAAGAGTTCACTCATTTGTCTAATTTTGTGCTACATAAGGTGAACAATGAAGAAAGTAAGAAGGCGAGGTTTGTGGGCGGTTTGACTTGGAGGATCCGCCAGCACTTGATTGGTAATCCAAAATTGGTAACCTATCCAAACGTCATCAATGTCGCACTGTTACATTATTAGCATCATCACTTCCATGTGAAAGGGAGAAAGTTAAGAGTTGAGTCCAGCCAATAGGGAAAGACAGGAATGGACCATGCTAGTGGAGCACCATAGCAACATCAGTCAGGAAGACATGGGCAGGATTTCTAACAAGGAGATCAAGCCAAGAGGTTCAAATCTTGGGGCTATCGATCTGAGGGTGGCTAGAGGAAGGGCCAGCAATATCCTCAGAAGTAGTAAATTTCTCAAGGCCAAGGGAGAAATGGATGAGGTTATCAGGGTCGAGGCCAACAAGTCTTATAGTAGGGTTAGTATCGTTAGGTCAATTAGGGCCAGTGTGAGAGAGAGTTTCCAGGATAGTGCTTTATTTATGGACAGACGAGCCATAAGAGGAAGGATTGCCCACATCAAGGGAAAGCTCAGCCACAACAAGGTGGCACGCAAGAGAAATAGGCATAGAGGCCACCTACGACACCATCTCCACCCGTTCCTCCACATCTGGGATAAGTCCAGTATGAACGTGTCTATAACATTCGATATGTCTCCATTCAGTAGGCACCAAAGCAGTTGCAGGTATGTTTACTATACATGGGCTTTGGGTAGTGTTTTATTTGATACTAGGGCATCACACTCTTTTATAGAGACTATATCTACACGAGCTACTGGCCTATTATAGATAGCTGGTAGTCTCCTCATGTGTGTGGAGTCACCGATTGGTAGTGGGTTGCTTATACATTCAATTTATAGAGGTATGGATATCAAGGTGGGTAGATTGTGTTTAACTATCATTATTATTGTATTAGATATGGAAGAATATGATGTTATCTTGGGAATGGATTGGTTAACGGGTTATCGGGCGATGATAGACTATTACGGGTGGACTATTGTATTTGCGATACTAGGACAGGAGATGTTCATAATGGCGATGCCTCTTCCTGAAGGAGGATCGAGCACTCATCTATATTATATTGAGGAGGAGATATCATAGGAGGTGATAATTTTATTAGAATTGATTCCATTGGTGAGGGAATTCGAGGATGTCTTCCAGGACATACCTGGATTGTCGCCTAGCCGATAAATTGATTTTGTTATTTATCTAGCACCGGGTACAAGACCTATTATCCGAGCACCCTATCGCATGGACCCATCTATGATGCATGAGTTGAGAAAATAGATTTAGCTTCTCTTGGGGTAGGGTTTTATTAGACGGAGTACTTCACCGTGGGGTGCACCGGTGTTGTTTGTCAAGAAGAAAGATGACTTTCTTCGATGGTGTATTGACTATAGAGAGTTTAATAAGGTTAAGATTTGAAATAAATATACACTTCCTCATATTGATGATCTATTCAAACAATTGAGGGGAGCAGCTTAATTTTTCAAGATTGATTTTCGGTCCGATTATCATCAGTTACGCATCAGGGAGGAGGATGTTCCTAAGACTTCTTTTTCTGACATGACATGGGTCCTATGAGTTTAGAGTGATGCATTTGGACTCTCCAATGCACCAACAGTATTTATGGATCTGATGAACTGGGTTTTCGAGAGTTCTTTGACCAGTTTATGATTGTATTTATAAATGATATTGTAGTTTACTCTCGTTAATAGGATGAACATGTCGAGCACTTACGAAAGGTCTTACAGACGCTTCGAGAATATCAGTTGTATACAAAGTTTATTAAATGTGGATTCTGGCTTCAGGGGGGGATTTTTTGGGGCACATAGTGTCTGAGAAGGGTATTGTTGCTGATCCGAGTAAGTTATCGAAGGTGAGGTAGTGGGGATAGCCCATGATGCTGACAGAGGTACGTAACTTTTTGGGGTTGGTAGGATATTACCGGATGTTTGGTAAGGGTTTCTCGATGATTACAGGTCTGTTAACAAACTTGACTCGTAAAGGGTGTCTTTTATTTAGGACAACCATTATCAATTGTCTTATGATGAGTTAAAGGAAAAATTGACACCAACAACCATAATAGCACTGCCTAAGTGGGGAGTAGCATATTGTGTCTACATTAATGCATCCTTATAGGGACTTAGGGGTGTACTGCAGCAAGCAGATAGGGCTATATCATATGCATATCGCAAGCTTAAAAACCATAAAAAGAATTACCACCTGCATGATTCAGAGTTATCTGTTGTTGTTTTTGCCTTAAGGATCTGGAGGCACTATTTCTTGGGCGAGAAGTTTACTTTATTCGCGGACCATAAATCGCTTCAGCATCTATTCACGTAGAAGGATTTGAACATGAGGTAGAGGAGGTGGTTGGAGTTCATGAAAGATTATCTTTTTGATATTCGATATCATCTTGGTAAGGCTAACATGGTTCCTGATGCGTTAAGTGGAAGACTAGCAGGTGAGTTAGCAGTGGTTTAGAAAGCAAAGTGGAGAGAACTTCGACACGATGATGAGATTGCTATAGCTTATATGTTTGTATTTTCTATCACGCCTGAAATTGTTATAAGGGTAGTGAAAGCACATGAAGAGGATCCTTATTTCCAAGACAAAGTTCAACAGTTATTAGCTAATGGGGTAGATGGGTACTCGATCAATTCGGAGGGTGGCTTATGTTTTAATGGTAGACTCGTTGTTCCAGAGAATGATGATTTATGGCATGCAGTGATATCAGAGGCTCACGGATCCCGATTGGTTGTACATACTGGTGGGGGATAAGATGTACCAGTACATGCGCATACAGTATTGGTGGTTAGTGGTGAAATGGAACATAGTAGAGTTTGTCTCAAAATGTGATAACTGGCAGCTAGTGAAGGTAGACCAGCAAAGACCGACAGTGATGTTACAACCAATAGAGATTATCGTATGGAAATAGGAGAGTATCTCCATAGATTTTATCATTGGTTTCTGTTATCACAGTGTGTTCACTATTCTATATGGGTGATAGTATATCGGTCGACCAAGGTGGCTCATTTTCTTGTAGTTCGTATTGATTTTGAGATAAAGCAGTATGCACATTTATTTATCACAGAGACGGTACGGTTCCACTTAATATTATGCCCGATCAGGATAAGATCTTTGTATCCCATTTTTGACAGAGTTTCTAGGAGGCGATAGGGACGGATTTACGGTTGAGTACATTATATCATCCACAGATAGATGGACAGATTGAGAGGGTTAATCAAATACTTGAGGATATATTGTGAATGTGTATACTCAATTTTGAGGGTGAATAGGAGAAGTATCTTCCTTTGGTGGAGTTCGCGTATAATAACTCCTACCAGTTTACTATCCGTATAGAACCACATGAAGCATTGTACGGTCGACCTTGTCGTTATCCTACTTGTTAGTTAGAGGTCGGGGATAACAAACTGTTGGGATAAGAAATGATTCAAAACAGTACTGCCAAGATTGAGCTGATTTGAGGAGACATCCGGACAGCTCAAGATAGGCAGAAGAGTTACGTAGATGCTGATATGAGACATATTGAGCTTGAGGTTGGGGGCTAGGTTTTGGTGCGAGCGTCTCCTATGAAAGGAATGATAAGATGTGGCAAGAAAGGAAAATTGACACCGATATATGTGGGACCATTTTCAATCATTGAGAGGGTGGTACCAGTGGGTTATATATTAGGATTACCAAAGCATGTTCAACGGATTCATGATGTGTTTCACGTGTCATCATTGAAGAAATATCGACAGAGTGAGAGAGATCTTTGTCATATTCCATTAGAGGAGATCGATTTGCATCCCGACATCTCATATGAGGAGAGACCAGTGATGATACTTGACCATAGTGAGCATAAACTGCGGTCAAAGTTGGTACCCTTAGTTAGAGTTCAGTGGGGGAACCATAATGTAGACGAGTCAATTTGGGAGAAGGAAGATGGCATGCATGATCAGTATCCGGAGTTATTTACTGCGGGTATGTTCGATTTTCGAGGACGACATTTCCTTGTTAGGGGGGAAGTATGTAACAACCCATATTTTTAAAGAATTAAAAATGAATTAATTTGGTTAAAAATTTAAATTACACGGGTGACGTAATTTAGTGGAAATTAAATTATGATGGATTAATAACCGAAGAGAAATGATTAATGATTATTTAATAAATTACTACGTGAATAGTGTTGTCACGACGAGTGATAGTGA
This sequence comes from Sambucus nigra, assembly GCA_949130495.1. NCBI lineage: Eukaryota > Viridiplantae > Streptophyta > Magnoliopsida > Dipsacales > Adoxaceae > Sambucus > Sambucus nigra. The sequence continues at coordinate 541,331,620 of OX422208.1, read as the reverse complement.
CGTGACAGTATGATATCTCAACCGAATGTCGTGAGCGGACTAAATAAGGTAGAGATAGAAAATAAATTATGAGTAACTCAGATGATGATTTTGAAGTTACGATTGAGTTCATAAGGGTCAAAACAATCAAAATAGTATACACAGGTTTCTAGTTTGGGTTCCGGGATAATTTTAGACATAATTGACAACTCGAGAGGGCAATTTAGTCATTTTATAACCTAGGGTTAAGGGAATTTCGGGATTTTTATTATTATAAATAGTTGTGGTGATGGGAATCTAGGGCAAAGAGATTAGAAAACAAATGGAGGCCAGTAGAGAGGAGATAAAGAGTTTTCTTGGAGCTCAAGAAAGGGTTTTGGGAGAATTCAAGCTCAATTTAGCATCACAACTACTATTGGAGCAAGGATGAGAAGAGAAGATTCACCAAAGAGGATCAAATCAAACCACTTCATTATAAGGAAAGTATTTATCGTGCAACTTTTATTGGTTATCATACCCATGTAGAGTAGTAACTTGATATTAAGGGAAATTCATGTTATATTTATAATTTGATGAGAAAAATTATAATTGGGAATAGGGATTGATGTAGTATAAATCCAATTACATGGGGAAAAAATAAAATCAAGAATTTTAGGAGTCGAATCATGGATTAAATCTCGGTTTTTCGTGAATTTATATGAAGAACATAAAAGTATGAGATTTATGATTATGAGGGGTTAAATGTGATTATATGATAAAGTTATATGGATTTTAGTTTTGATTTACGTTAAAAACCATTCTTATATGTATACTTAATGTTTAGTTATGTTAATTTAAGAATTGGGATGTTTATATAAAAGTAGGAACTTAATATAGGAAGAAATTCGTAACAGTAACCAAAGAAGAAGATACCTTTTATATTTCGAATCGATTCGGCCCTAGGGAGAATTGATTAGGCAAGGCGAATCTATTCAACCATTGGGCAAATCGATTTTATTTTCCCAGAATTGAATTTTTTTATTTTAAGCCCGAAAATTTTTAAAAAATCGTGAGGTGACTTTTGGAGAAATTTAAATCCTAAAATGGAATATAAAAATGGTCAGTATGCCTATAGGAGAGTTTAGAATTATGCAAGATTGAGAAGAGTAAATTATTTGGAGAAATTGACAAAAGATACAAAATTGATACATGAAGGAAATTCAAGAAGGATTACATAGAGATGAGTGAACTTACGTGTATGATTAGTAGGGTATAATAGGAATAACTCTAGGTTGTGTTAATACCTATAGATATGATTTGATTATGTGAGTGAACATACCTACGCTACCTGCTATCAATAGTTTTTTGCATAGAGGGTGATCCCACCTTGACGATTCCAGTGAGTTTTGGATTAGTGTCCCAGAGAATGGAACTTAGGGTCGTCCATTATGTGTCATGTATTAGTAGGATTGGCAAGTCATTTGGGTATGTTAGGTATGCACATATCCCAAAGGCTTAGAACCATGTTCGTCTCCACTTTGGTGTTGATTTATTTTGGGTTTGAGGAGAGACACCGAACCACTAGTCCTTATTTGAGTATAAGAGGTACATGGACAAGAGAGCAAAATATGCCAGCACACCAGAGCCCATTCTTGGGATGCTATATATATATATATATATATATATATATATATATATATATATATATATATATATATATATATATATATATACCCATGTACTTTATCTACTTATGCGAAATAGTAGAATGGTTAGATGACGAATATCTAAAAAGGTAATTAAGTGATGAAACTCAAATAATTGACTAAATAATAAAATGAGAACAAATACTCTATTAATGAGACCATATTAACGTATAATATGGGGATATACGTGAGAGTTGTACTATCGAGAGTAGTCAGACACCTTAGCTTGTGGGGTAGATAATGCTATTTAAGTAGAATACGTTAGGCGTGCACATTAGTTGAGAGGTGAATATCTTAAGTGATTGTACGTGAATAATACATGTGTAAAAAATAAGTGATTTACATTGTGATTTAAATACTTGATAAATATTTTCAAAATGTTTTAGTTGGGATCTGACCCGTTTGAAAATATTTTAAAATATTTTAGGTATCCAGCCACAGGGACGCCCAACTTAGAGATCCTATCTAGTGATACGTAGCTGCAACATTGTGGAGACTCGCAGGATATCTATTAGATGCTTCATCTTGTTCTCTCCAGATATGAGATTTCATTATCAGTTATCAATAAGTTCATCTGGGCATGTTACCTTCAAACTCTTTATTTATTTCAGTTATGTAGAAGACAATATTAAAAAATTTTATACTTATTTTCGATTGGGGTTGGATTTTATGCTTATAGAACTGATGGTTTATTCGGTCTCCTTTATTTGATTATTCATATGTGTCATGTGATTGTTTAGACTATATTCATATGGGAATGGTTTAATTCATTTAAATTATTATTGCGTCTGTTAATAATAAAAGATAGAATTAACACCAACTTATTTTGACATAGGTGATTAATAAATAAAAAGTTTTCGACAGAGATGTTAAGACTGAAACCATTAATGATTCCGATTTAATTTAATAATGGACTGATCGCCTAGGATTAAAATAAGCGGAGTGTCACATTAAACCCTTTGGTTTTCTTGACCATCAATTTACCCACTTACTTTACCCTTTTTCTTTACCTTATGGACATTAATTAATTTCACATTACGCATCCATTTTACCTTTACCGGAAGATTTATTAATTCATTCAAGTTAGGTTGCCTGAACATATTTTCACCTCATAACCCATTTCTTGACTTGTTCCTTATTCGTTATCTTTTTCTCGAAATCTTCTACTAACCGCGTACTTTAATGCGCTCCACACCACCGATGACGCCACAATATTCTCTAGCCGGTGATTTTAGGTCTTTCACCTCAGGGCTCTGGCCTTCGGTGTCATCCGAGTTCCCTTTTAATGTGTTTTAACATTTTTTAAATGTCCACATTATTCCACCTTTCATTTTTTATCCGGCTGAAGACAAAGCCCGGGGTTAAACCCCAACTTGTATTACACTTTGAAAATCATCTTTTCATATCCTTTACACTTTAACCTTGTTTTTATTTCAAAATCATGTCCATTAGGACTATCATGTGTAACACCCTTTTGAATATTTTTATATCATAAAAATGTTCCACATTGTGTAAAAATACCATTTTACCAATTTATTCCAAACTTAACTTGTACTCCGTTTTAGAAAGTGTTAATTTTTTTCAAACACTATTAAGTTACCTACACTAACTTATTAAGTGTTTTTAACACCTTAACACCTTTTTAACCTAGGAGTAATATTCTTCTTAATTGAAAACATTTCTATTTCAATACTTTTATATCCAAGAATCATTAAACATACAATACTACCTTTTAAGAAAAATATCAGTTCTTTATTAACATTTGTAGTCTTATAACCTTACACTTTCAACACATCACGACATCCACTACACACACTTTAAGGGCTGAATTTTCTTATTTCTTCATTTCATGTTAAAACCCAATAAAACCTTCTTTAAACTTGTTTATATGCTCATTAACCAAATACTACAAGTTTATATGCATGAGAAGATGTATTTTAAATCCTATTAGATGGGTTAAACATGTTTTTGATTCCTAGAAATTCTTAATACTTTGAAAAAATGTATTTTCAATACCAAAGGACATTTTATTCTTTCAAACTCAACAAATATCCATTTTTCATCAAATCTTTATTTTTGCACCAAACTTTGGAATATTATTTCACCAACTAATTTATCAAATCAATATCATTTCCCAACATTTTATTTCAAAAAATGCTTAATATTAAATTTCTAAAAAATACGCTATTTTCACAAAAATATCAACTTTAATATTTCAGAACATTGAAATATTTACTCATCCTTTATTTTCAACAAAATAACATTTTTATCAATATTTTGATTCCATAAAAATGTTGATTTTTAATCTACTAGAAACCATCATTTATGCATATGCATTCTACTCATATAATCTAACAACAAGACTACTAACAATGCAAATAAAGTCTTAAATATTAAGGATATATTTTTGCACCTCAAAGACTTCAAATGGTGTTAGAGAAGTTGGTGTAGGAGGAGAAATTCCCACCTCCAAAGGTGACCTCAAAGGGTTAGCAAATGCATACTCCATGCGTGCTCCATTTAAGTTTGCAAGCAAAGCCCCAACAAAACTCTCTTGAAACTCCATGGAAGCTTCCTTCTCCATCTTCAAGAACCCCCAACAAAGTTTTACGAATTCGTAACTCCACTCAACAATGGTGGAAATGGGTGTTGTAGGCTTGAATATGTTGTAATACTATAAGAATGTGGTGGTGAAATGATGGTGGGATGGTAGAGAAAAGCCAATAATAGTGGAAGACTAATCCACTCTCTCTCCCTCTTCTATCTTCTTCTCTCTTAAAATGCCCCAAAATGAACCAAACAATACCTTATAAAAACCCTCCTTAGCCTAAAATTCTCATTTTTCCTAATTTGGGCTCACCAGTGCTCGACAACTCATCAAATAAAGGGTCCATAGTTTGATAGCGCACAAAGGCAGTCTGATACACAAAATTTCATAATTCATCGTTCGAACAACATTGAGCCTCGTTCGAACGAGAAGGGCATCTAGTTTGATCCATGCCTTCTAACGACCTTCGAACAACCCTTGAAAGTCATACAGTGGGATCTCATTGGAAGCTCGTTCGATCCCTGTTTCTTATGAGATTTTGATATCATTCGAATAACCCTACACTTATTCGAAGGATCCCTTTTTATCTATTTCTCTGAATTCCAATTATAGCCACAACTTCAATAATTATCATCAAATTCCACTTTAGCACAATTTATACAAAATTTAAATGAAACATTAGGGTGGGGTATTACAAACTTCCTTCCTTGGAGAATTTCATCCTCAAATTTCTCTACTCATCAAACCTTCAGCTTATGGGGTTCACCAACTTCTATTCTAAGCCATAGAAATCCTCTAAGATCAAGACATCAAAGTCCTAAATACTATATTCACATTATGTTCCCTCGTGCGGGGTTTGTCATCAAATGATCAATATGAGACATGCTCTAATGCTCACCACTTCGCTAACCATGAGCTTCACATAACCGACTTCGAATCTCCACTCTCTTAATGATTATATTCAAACAATTCCTTGTACTACCTATGCTGGTACCCAAGGCATACTGGCGCCTCCATGGGAAACCCTCTCTAGTGATCAACACTCACCCATAGTGAACCGCAATACAACTAGTCATCGTATTCATCATCAAAATCAATTCCATCTTAGGATTTCACATCCTACGTCCCATAAATTTTTAGGTTATTCTGACTACAAAACTAGCATCAGATTTCCATTAACCATACAATGCTAATTTCTCACTCCAAGAAGTAATGCATCTACCAAATCATCACCGTGCATTCGGCTGACACCTTCCATTACGCCACTCTGATGACCCTAGTACTACCATAGGTGTCTCACCTTAGTGCATTCACTCGAGCCTCATAATAGTCCACTCCCCATGGCAAAGCAACATCATGTGCTAATTTTTTCTCAATTTCTAATACTATAAAATATCCTCAAGTCATCATTTCGTTCTTAACAATCATAGCCACTGACTGCCATATTGGCCAGTCGAAAAAGTCGCTATTCCTAAGAAAGTCCAATACTACGAGAAAACTGTGTGGTCGAAAGTGCAATCACCCATACACAGAACTTTATGCAACATTAAGAATACCTCAGTTAGGCGCACCAAGTTATCGAGCCGCATTGACCATACCCGGTCCATTGCACTTTACCAGGTCCAAACGCACTGCACCATGACATGGTACCAATCTGAGTTACCATATATATGAGAATACCGATCCCCGATTATCAAAATCAAAAAGGACATATAAGAGTTAGAAGTAACAAGCGACTGTCCTGAGAAAATCCCGCCCATACACATCAGACCATGATTTACGGGAATCGAACCTTCTCCATATGCTCAAACCTATATCACTCATTCCCAACGTTCTCACCAGGTACTAATCCTAGTCACATACCCTGGCATGGGCCACCAACTGTGACGAATCGATTCATAACTATTCATCCTCACAAGATGAAAGAACATATAAACCTATTGTTCTTTAGAAAGTCAAATGCCCAACTTCCCTCCTTAGGAGTGAGGCCCTTTCCCTTACATCCTTGGAACACACGAACCACTCCGATTGGTGGATGCTTAGCACCCTTGTTTATACTGAACTTATCCATTTACTAGTGATGATGTCACCAACCTACTGCACTTAGGTTACTGTCTGCCTTAATGTATTTTGATCTCAACCCCAAATCACTTAGGCAATATTCTGTTGAAGAGGTAAATTCACCTTATTGTGTCCTATGATTATGAGAGATTGTATCCATTCTTACTTCTAGATTCTACCCAAACTAAACTCACGTGATGACCACATGGGCCGCCACTGGAATTCTAAGGGTAGTAAGTACCACCCAAGGCTACATCTTCTAATTCGTACCGTCTTGGTGGGACGTGCCAAGAACTAGTCCTTAACTTCCTAAGATAATCCTAGCATACATATAGACACACGTCAATATTCTATCATGCTCCGATATTACCCCACCTTGGTTTCCAATTTTAAGTCTCCACTTGGCTTTATCAATTTAAATCCATAGTACCTTTTTTCAATACTCCTCAAAATAAGGTGTCCCTGAAATAGCGTTGCTAAAGCCGTTTATTGAAAATAAACTATTTAAGCAACTTCAAAAAGTTTGTTGAAGAAACTCTTTATTTAAATCAAACTGATTTTGAACACAAGACGTGTTAACAAAATTATGTACGAGATTAGGACAAGATTTGATAACAAGTTTTAGTAAACAGTTTAAAATATTTTAAACTCAGAACACATCAGAATGGGATGAGAAGATGTAGAAATATCAATACTCAGGATTTTTAACGTGGTAAAACCTCACCCTTGAGGAAACATCCACGACTCCCTCTACGGAGTAACACAAAAAATTCACTAAAACAAATATGTGAGTTACAATCTATTTAACTAACATGCACACAATAACAAATCTATACAAGTTCAGGATTGTACCCTCTGGCGTCCTTAAACTTTTCTACAGATCTTAATTGTTGATGTAGTCTTCTCAGTTTGTCAACTCTTCCTTTGTTTCAGCACGTTACGTCGACTTATGTTCACCAAATCTTATAGCCAACACTTTCAGTGTATGTAGTGTGTTAAGTGTTTGTGTAGTGAATCCTATTCACATGCATGAACTCACACACACTTAGATTTACAAATAGTCCTATACAAATTACATATAAAGTCTATATGCAGTGAGTTTGTTATTTTTCTTTCTTACAAAACCAAAAACCTTTTGACCTTTCAATATAACCCAGATTCCACGGAGATCTTGCTTAAGAAATCGGTCAAGACCTTTCTCAATCTCTTTTGAAAATATTTAGGAGATTGAACACCCTCCAAGTGCGAATCCAACTAGGTCAGGTTAAGTTTTGTAAAAACAGAAACTATAAAACATTTATTGTTGATTCTGAAGTAATAAAATGTTTTAACAGAAAACAATCAACAATGTACTTCTCAAGATGAGAAATAAAATGCAACTAAGTGTATTATGACATGAAAAACTTCAGATCTATGATTTCTATTGAATCAGAAACAAGATCTGAGTAGGTGTCTAAGTTGGAAATAAGATTTTATGAACACAAGGTTACAGCAACCCAAGATCACTCAACTCGAACTCTCATAAACTCAAGAAACACTAAAGATGGTGTTTATTTGGTTATGGTGTTTTTTGGAGAGGTAAGTGGTTTAGGTTAGAGAAGTTTTAGATGAAGTTAGGGTTTCTAACTTGACTCTCTGGTTTCTCTCTCTCTCTTCTCTTTCTTCTCTCTCTCTCTCTTCTCTTTCTTCTCTCTCTCTCTCTATTCTTTCTCTGAGAATATTCAAAATGACAAAAGCTTTCGAAGGCTGAGATGAGAATCCTTTAAATAGCAAGAGGAGAAGGTTCCAGACGTTCAATCAAAACAGACGACTGTGATTGAGTCAAGCTTCTTTGACTTCAATCCAAGGGCTCACAACAGGCGGTGGATTAAACAGGCTGTGATTGTCTTAGGGGATTACACGGGGATTCACCAAAACAACATGCAGGCCATCGATAACATTTGATCCAAGGGCTGATAACATTCTCAACTAATGTCTCTGTAAAGAAACACAAGCCAGGGCAATCAGAGAGCAGCAAGTGTTGGCCATAGAACGAATACAAACGCGCGTACAAAACTAATTACAAGGCCAACCCTGGAGTCTCTGGCGCTTTTGGTTTCTACCCAGAGTAACTTAAGGCCAAAAACCACAACAAAACATATTTGGATATTAACCCCAAAACTTTTTAAATCAAGTTTTAGTTTAATAAAACCTTAATTAAAAGATGTTTAAAATTCCCAAAAAATTATTAAAAATCAAATTGAGGGATTTAAACACACTCACCACATTAATACACATAAAGGTGCAATATGATATGCAAAAAATAAGTTCTAAGTGTGTGAGTGATGGATATAGTCTCGGGATCATTACAAGATGAATAGGAGAAGAAGCAAAACAATCTCTGAGGCTCTTTGGTTTCTAGGATGGACACAATTTTGTCACAATTTCCAAACTAGATGAGCTCTTATACAGTCTAGACTCAAATGAGTCAAAAGTATAAGGGCTTCAATCTCCCCCTTTGGAAATATGAGACAAAATCTCCTTTGAGCCATCTAGAACTCGTAGGGCGACAACAAATAAGAAAAACTATTCCTATAAAAGTTCTATCTACCCAAATCATAGAAAGCAAAAATTACATAACTCAACTATATACAGTTTAACATCCTATTATTACAATAGAGAATGACTGTACAAGAAGAATACCTGCAAAGAATTACTAAGATCAAGCTGTTTAGTATATGTAGAGATAGACTCAAATTTCTCCCCCATTTTGTCTCAAATGGACAAAGGGAAGGAACTTGGAAAATATAACAGGTATTTACTCGACACAAACCATACCAATAGATTTACGTAAAGAAATGAATCTATTATAATCAAGAGGTTTGGTAAACAAATCTGCAAGTTGTAGATCAGTAGGAAGATAATTGATTTCTAATTCCTTGGTTTCAACTAATTCACGAATAAAGTGATGTCTTATTTTAATGTGCTTAGTTCGCGAGTGTTGAACCGGGTTCTTAGAAATATTAATCGCGCTTTGATTATCACAATAGAGATTAAGTGTGGGTTCTAGAATACCATAATCACTTAGCATTTGTTTAAGCCATAATAATTGGGCACAACAGCTACCAGCGGCTATGTATTCAAATTCAGCAGTCGAGAGAGATGTGCAGTTCTGTTTTTTACTACTCCATCCTACCAAGTTATTACCAATATAACAACATGCGCCTGAAGTGCTTTTACTATCATCAGTACAACCAGCCCAATCAGCATCAATGTACCCAATAATAGTGCTCGGTGTGTCATTCGTGTACCAAATTCCTAAATTTAGAGTGCCTTTAACATATTTAATTATCCGTTTAACAGAGTTTAAATGGCTCTCTTTGGGGTTGTTTTGATAGCGCGCACAAACACACACAGCATACATGATATCAGGACGCGAGGCAGTCAGATAGAGTAATGTGCCAATCATACTACGATATAAAGTAGGATCTATAGATTTTCCATTTTCATCTTTTGACAATTTTTCTGTAGTACTCATAGGCGTTTTAGCACTTTTAGCACTCTCGAGGACAAATTTCTTAACTATCTCTAATGCGTACTTAGTCTGCGAAAGAAACAATCCATCTGGTTGTTGTTTGACTTGGAGACCTAGGAAGAACTGTAACTCCCCCATAAGGGACATCTGAAATTCCTTACTCATAATTTCAGCAAAAGATTTTACTTCTGAGGTAGAAGTGGATCCAAATATGATATCGTCTACATAGACTTGAGCGATAGTAATGTGTTTGTCAAAATATTTGACAAATAAGGTTTGGTCATTTGCACCTCTTTTGAAACCTTTATCCAGTAGAAAACTGGACAGGCGCTCATACCAAGCTCTAGGAGCTTGCTTAAGACCATATAAAGCCTTTTTCAACCGAAATACATGATTAGGATAATTAGGGTCAGTGAACCCTTTAGGTTGTTCTACATAGGTTTCCTCGGCAAGTATTCCATTAAGGAACGCAGATTTAACATCCATTTGATATAATGTAAAATGCATGTGATAAGCTATAGCAAGAAGCAGACGAAATGATTCTAAACGAGTAACAGGAGCAAACGTCTCGTTAAAAATCAATTCCTTCTATTTGGGAATAACCTTGAGCAACTACTCTAGCTTTATTTCTAATTATCATCCCCTTTTAATCAGTTTTATTTTTGAAAATCCAACGAGTACCAATAACCTTTTTGTGATCAGGACGTGGAACAAGATACCATACATCATGAATGACAAATTATAAAAGTTCATCCTGCATTGCAGAAGTCCAGTGAGAGTCATTTAATGCCTCATTTACATTCTTTGGTTCCACAAGAGAAACAAAGCATGCATAAAGTGCATAATTTCTAAGTTGGGATCTTGTACGTACTGGCTCACTAGGGTTACCAACTATGTTGTGTATGGGATGATCTTTAGAAACCCAGTTAGGTACTTCAGGTGACTCAATAGGTAATGAATTATCTATTTCAGAAGAGTCATTTTCTAAAATATTTGACGATTCTTCTTCTATAGTTAATTCACTAGTCTTGCTTTCTATAGTAGTGTCACTAACAATTACATTTATGGATTCCATTAAGGTTTTAGTGCGAAGATTATACGCCCGATAAGCTCTACTGTTAGGTGAATATCCTAAGAATATGGCTTTACCTCCCCTGCTCTCAAATTTAGATAAGTGTTCCCTATCTTTGCACACATAGCAGGTACTACCAAAGGTTCTAAGGTACTTAAGATTAGGCTTTTTATTGTACCAAAGTTCATAAGGAGTTTGTTTGGAATTCTTTCTAAGATAGACCCTATTAATAAGATGGCATGCTGTACGAATAGATTCTACCCAAAAATACTTAGGTAAGTTCTTGGCATGGAGCATGACACGTGCCATCTCTTGAAGGGTTCGATTTTTTCTCTCAGCTATACCATTTTGTTGAGGAGTCTTAGGAGCACTGAACTCATGTTTGTAACCATTATAGTCACAGTATTCTATAATACCAGTGTCTTTGAATTCACCACCTCTATCACTTCGAATTCTATTTACTTGAGTGTCTTTCTCATTTTCAATTCGTAAAAGAATCTTTAAAAAAGTTTGAAAAGTATCGGATTTCTGTTTTAAGAAAGCTACCCAAGTGAATCTGGTGAAGTCATCAACGATAACTAGAATATAATTGTGTCAACAGAGACTAACAGTTTGAGAAGGACCCATTAGGTCCATATGGATGAGTTCTAAGGGATTAGAGGTAAGGATATCTTTAACCCTTTTATGAGGTGCTTTAACAATTTTTCCTTCTTGACAGGGACCACAGACAATGTTATGAATAGGTTTAATTTTTGGTATTCCTCTAACTATTTGTTGAGAGGACAATTTACTCAAATTTTCGTAATTAATGTGACCCATTCTGTTATGCCATATCTTATTGTCATCCATTCTGGCAACATTACATATTTCAGAACTAGTCATGGCAGTATAACAATTGTCAAGAGTCCTGAATCCTTTAATTACGCATTCTCCATTTTCATTTAAAATCTTGCAATTGTTCTTTGAAAAGGTAACAGTATGGTTTGAGTCACAAAATTGCGATATGCTAAGTAAATTAGCCTTAAGACCTTTAACTAAGAGAACATTTTCAAGAACAGGAAGTCCTTTTTCTTTAAGAGTTCCTTTGCCTATGATCTGGGATGATACTCCATCACCAAAAACAACTTTTCCACCATCAAAGTGGGTTTTATTTAAAAGTTTTGTATCATCACCTGTCATATGCTTGGAACATCCAGAATCCAAATACCAACCAGAAGATGTAAGTTCATCTTTTAAGGCAGAAATAACAATATTACACTTCATCTAGGGTACTAGATCATCTTTTCTAACCCAAATTGCTCTGGTTTTCTGTTTGCGCTTGTTTGCGCTCATTTGATAAAATTTGCGAGCATTAGATTTTTGTTGAAAAACATTTTGCGCATGCTTTTGAGTAAATTTAAACACCTGAGCATTTGATTTAGAAAAGTTTCTGGGATTCCTTCTAGTAAATGACCTTTTAGGTTTAGTCTTTCTATTCCTATAGTTGGAGTTTTTGTCTGGTGGTCTGGGAAGGACATAATTGTTACGACTCCTCCTAGAATAGTTAAAGTTTTGATACATGGAAGTATTGTAGATAGGCTTAATCAGTCTCCTAGCATAGCAATCATCGAAAGAATGTCCGTATATATAACAATAGGAGCAATAAAGATTGCTCAGAATGGGGTTTACCTTAGGAAAGTCTCTAAACAAAGGTTTTGAGAAATTTTGAGGCTGAATTTTATTCCTAGGTAGCACAAGTTTGAAAGCAGATTCACGTTTCCTAATTGGAGGGCAGACATATTTTTGCTTTGGTAAACTTTCATGCTTAGAGCAACTTGCATCTCCAGTGTTAGTGTTTTGATGATCAAACTTAGTTTTTAGTGAATGAAAGTCTAGACATGTTTTAATAGGTTTTTTGCCTCCTGACACAAATTTGATAGGTTCAACATGTTTTGTTTGTGTCATCAAATTGGGGCAAAACCCTATACCAGTTTGATCATCAGAATTGGTTTTAGAATCAACAACGAATTCCTCAAAACATTTAGAATTGTTTTCAAATTTTGTAAATTTTTTGAACACAGTTGCTGTCTTTTCTTTGGTTTGCTCCAATTCTAATAATGTCCCTTTGTATTTTTTCTCCAGAATTTCATTAGCTTCAGTCAAAGTTTTCAGTTTTTCATCAAACACTTTGATTTCACTTTCATGAGACCTGTATTGAGTAGTATACTCTTCAGCATTCAGTTTTACCATCAGGCTTAGATCCTCTAGCTTTTTGGTAAGATCTTTCACAATCTTTTCTAGTCTAGTGCTTTTCTTTAGAGTTTTAGAATATAGAGTGTGTATATCTGGGAGATCTTCATTGTCTGAGTCACTAAGTGAGGTGTGTGAAGTGACCCCTAAGGTTTCATTACTTAAACTCACGCACCCATTGACATCAGCAGTATCGATTCCCCTTTGACTCACACACCCCGAGGAAGAAGTATTAATGTTCTCAGTAAGTAAAGCATCTAAACCAGTTAAAGTATGATTCAAGGCAACAGAGCTAGAATTACTAGACTCATCCTCACTATCAAGCACAGGCATATCATCATTATATATGATTTTGGCAAAGAAGGATAAACAAGGATCAAAACCATCAAATGTCTCAGGTTCCTCATTTTCAGAGTCACTTGAGTCATCCCATGTTTTGCAGATGTTGGCTCTAGAGTGTTTGTTTTGGGTATTTAAATTAACTCTACAGTCTTGAACAATGTGTCCTAGTTTACCACATCTATAGCATTCAGTCTTCTTGAGGTCTCTGTGAGGTCTTGTGTTGTCCTTGTTCTGTTTGTCATGAGGTTTCTCATGGGACTTGTGATTTGAAGGAGTTGAATAATTAGACTTGCCCTGTCTATTTGCAATACTGTTTCTAAATTTAACAATTTTCTTAAATTGTTTTGACATTAGGGCAATCTGATTATCTAGACTTTCTAAGTCACAGTCCTCATCAGAATCATTACTAGGAGTGTTTAACTCAGGCTTAATCATCTTAGAAGTAAAGCTAAGATTGGAATTGGTATGTTTCCTATGAGTGTGGGTCAATTGTTTCTTAAACTCTAATTCCATTTCCACAGTTCTTAATTTACTACTGAGTAATTCAGGAGTGAGATTTATATCACACATTTCCTCAATAGCATATCTTTTATTGTCAAATTTATGTGGTAATGATCTCAGAATTTTAGACACAATTTCTTGTCTATCATAAGTTATACCATTAGCATGCAGTTTAGTGACAATATCAGTCAGGTTCATATAGAAGTCATCAAAAGACTCAGATTCAGACATGATTAAAGAATTATACTGTTGAATTAACATCTGAGTTTTAGCAGCCTTAACCCTAGAGTCTCCTTCATGGGCAGTAATCAAGGTATCCCATGCTTCCTTAGAAGTGGTACAAGATGAGATTCTCTTGAACTCATGTTCATTTATAGACATAAATATGGCATTCTTTCCTTTATTATTATTGCGAGAAACTTGTTTCTCTTCTTGAGTAAACTCACTTAATATTTTCTTAACCCTCTCATTACTTCCTTCAGTGACTGGTTTAGTAGGATAAGAGTATCCATTTTCAATAATGTCCCAGACATCATCTCCCAAAGTTCCTCGAATGAAAGTAATCATCCTTACTTTCCAGTAAGAAAAATTGGTTCCATCAAAGACTAGAGGTCTGGTCAAGTTACCATATCTTTCATTTTTCTCGTCCATGATTGATTTTGAGAAAACAGTTTCAGAAACTCAGGATCTTTTTTAAATAAGTTCACCAATAGCTCTGATACCAATTGAAATAGCGTTGCTAAAGCCGTTTATTGAAAATAAACTATTTAAGCAACTCCGAAAAGTTTGTTGAAGAAACTCTTTACTTAAATCAAACTGATTTTGAACACAAGACGTGTTAACAAAATTATGTACGAGATTAGGACAAGATTTGATAACAAGTTTTAGTAAACAGTTTAAAATATTTTAAACTCAGCACACATCAGAATGGGATGAAAAGATGTAGAAATATCAATACTCAGGATTTTTAACGTGGTAAAACCTCACCCTTGAGGAAACATCCACGACTCCCTCTACGGAGTAACACAAAAAATTCACTAAAACAAATATGTGAGTTACAATCTATTTAACTAACATGCACACAATAACAAATCTATACAAGTTTATGATTGTACCCTCTGGCGTCCTTAAACTTTTCTGCAGATCTTGATTGTTGATGTAGTCTTCTCAGTTTGTCAACTCTTCCTTTGTTTCAGCACGTTACGTCGACTTATGTTCACCAAATCTTATAGCCAACACTTTCAGTGTATGTAGTGTGTTAAGTGTTTGTGTAGTGAATCCTATTCACATGCATGAACTCACACACACTTAGATTTACAAATAGTCCTATACAAATTACATATAAAGTCTATATGCAGTGAGTTTGTTATTTTTCTTTCTTACAAAACCAAAAACCTTTTGACCTTTCAATATAACCCAGATTCCACGGAGATCTTGCTTAAGAAATCGGTCAAGACCTTTCTCAATCTCTTTTGAAAATATTTAGGAGATTGAAAACCCTCCAAGTGCGAATCCAACTAGGTCAGGTTAAGTTTTGTAAAAACAGAAACTATAAAACATTTATTGTTGATTCTGAAGTAATAAAATGTTTTAACAGAAAACAATCAACAATGTACTTCTCAAGATGAGAAATAAAATGCAACTAAGTGTATTATGACATGAAAAACTTCAGATCTATGATTTCTATTGAATCAGAAACAAGATCTAAGTAGGTGTCTAAGTTGGAAATAAGATTTTATGAACACAAGGTTACAGCAGCCCAAGATCACTCAACTCGAACTCTCATAAACTCAAGAAACACTAAAGATGGTGTTTATTTGGTTATGGTGTTTTTTGGAGAGGTAAGTGGTTTAGGTTGGAGAAGTTTTAGACGAAGTTAGGGTTTCTAACTTGACTCTCTGGTTTCTCTCTCTCTCTTCTCTTTCTTCTCTCTCTCTCTCTATTCTTTCTCTGAGAATATTCAAAATGACAAAAGCTTTCGAAGGCTGAGATGAGAGTCCTTTAAATAGCAAGAGGAGAAGGTTCCAGACGTTCAATCAAAACAGACGACTGTGATTGAGTCAAGCTTCTTTGACTTCAATCCAAGGGCTCACAATAGGCGGTGGATTAAACAGGCTGTGATTGGCTTAGGGGATTACACGGGGATTCACCAAAACAACATGCAGGCCATCCATAACATTTGATCCAAGGGCTGATAACATTCTCAACTAATGTCTCTGTAAAGAAACAAAAGCTAGGTCAATCAGAGAGCAGCAAGTGTTGGCCATAGAACGAATACAAACGCGCGTCCAAAACTAATTACAAAGCCAACCCTGGAGTCTCTGGCGCTTTTGGTTTCTACCCAGAGTAACTTAAGGCCAAAAACCACAACAAAACATATTTGGATATTAACCCCAAAACTTTTTAAATCAAGTTTTAGTTTAATAAAACCTTAATTAAAAGATGTTTAAAATTCCCAAAAAATTAATAAAAATCAAATTGAGGGATTTAAACACACTCACCACATTAATACACATAAAGGTGCAATATGATATGCAAAAATTAAGTTCTAAGTGTGTGAGTGATGGCTATAGTCTCAGGATCATTACAAGATGAATAGGAGAAGAAGCAAAACAATATCTGAGGCTCTTTGGTTTCTAGGATGGACACAATTTTGTCACAATTTCCAAACTAGATGAGCTCTTATACAGTCTAGACTCAAATGAGTCAAAAGTATAAGGGCTTCAGTCCCATCACCACTACCAGTCATTCCATGACACTCGAGCACTATGCCCTACAAATGATACGAGCTTCTAACTCCCCCTTGGAGGATACCACCCATTTATGTTGATTTAGGAAATCGAGCCCGGCATGTACACCATATAAATCTTCTAAACCTTAACTATCAACCTGATATCATCACCTGACCCTCGGCACAGTCTTTACTAGGATGATAAGGCTTCTTCCTACCAGACTTAACTGGTCCCCTAAAGACACTAAACACATTCTATGTAAAACTCCTCAAGACCCGTTAAGATTTCATTATCCATACCTTAACCATTGTAGGTGTGCTCCACAAATCGTTCAATACCCTCATTGTGATTACTAGGCCCTCACAAGGACACTAGTCAAATATCTTTAGCACATGGCATACCATAATCATCAAACACCTCAAGGCGTCACAACAGTCGATTTATATCCCCAATGACATCACACATCATTTTGTCCTATGGACACACCAAAATGTCTTTAAATAACACTCACAAACGGATTACCTCGCACCTAGCCATCACTTTGGTGGCTACATCGAGCCTTTACATTTAGATAATGATCTTATCTTTTTTTCAAACGTTTGTGACCATAGGCCATGTACTAAACCACAACTAATGCTATTAAGGATTCTGGAAGGGTACATGGCATCGCTCGCAACGTATAAACCCTAGGTATGCATCACCAACATCACTAAAGATCCTATTCTATGAAATCACACCATACTTTCTAATCCCCGACATAAAATACTACCTAGAGTTTACTCTTCAACCTTCTCGATCGTCATCTTTGCATATATACGTACTATAATTTGCCCAAACTCTCATCATACCCTATGAGGTATAACTCTCAATCAAGAATCGCCAGGACACTTACCTATAAGGATATTATCTTGCCGACTTAGACTTAGTACACATCCCAAGTGTTGAACAACATGGTTCATCATTCCCACTAAATCATCAATTCCCTTACGGCGTGATAGTATCCCAAGTATCGAATTCACCAAACACATCATGGGTATTAACTATCAGAAGTACCTATTAAGCTAACTAGACGTATGCCTATCACAAACCAACAGTACTAAGGTATGACGCACTCACCGTTCATATTTTTAACTCAATAGACGTCACTCACCATTCTTTACACCTCAATTGGCTTCTCATATCACTACGGATTGAGACACAAACACCTCACACTAAAAATCTGCGATGTCGCCACCACTAGCTTGCACATACACTCTTAACTTACTATCATATATCTAAATCAGAAGCGTGAAAGTGATTAATGATAACTAACTTGGTCTCCTACTACTTGAAAAAAAATTAACCCATCGTGCTAACCTCTTTGAGTTCACCGTCGAGGACACAAACTAAACCGTCACCAAAACTATCGTGACCGGCCCAAACCAACACCGACGTCGAAAGATCCAATACCGATCTCTCCACGTCACTCCCAAAAGGAACCTTGAACCTAGAGCTCTGATACCATTTGTAATGCCCCGACCCAGATATGTGGGTTACCCATAGTCAACCCAGTCCAAACCGAGAGTTAGGTGTGAAGTGAAATTAACAACAAATATACTCTTGTTACGCCACTTTTATTTTTAATTAACGTTTCACTTGTTTAACATGCGATTCTGAGTTCAAATCAAACTATTTGAGGGACCCATAAAGAGCACCCAAGAGTCCAAGCATTCATAGTTACTAACATAATATTAAAAGAGAGTAATTATCTATAAAACACTCTCAAAATACGACACCTCACCCAACCTATCGTAAAAAAACGAGAGAGTGAGTCTAATGCTCCATGAAAAATATAGAAAATGCATTAAAGAATCGAACAAGAAAAAGAAGACGCTAACACGTTATGCCTATTTGCACATGCAACTACCTTGTGTATATATATATATATATATATATATATATATATATATATATATATATATGTATACATACACATACATATACTTAATCCATGAAACAGTTTTACTTCTAAAAACCTTATTTATCCAGATTAATTCACCTTAATCTAGTAAAAGGCTTCCTTTTTCTCATTTGACACTAATTTTCTTATTTAACACACATAATTATATATTTAAAACACTCCACCTGGTTTGACCGAAAGCCATTCATTTATCCGGATTACCCTTTTTATTTGAACCATTCTATATTATTATTTTCATTGAAAATCACTATTTCAACGCGTATGAACACCGTGTTAAAAAATATTCATATAGCCTTTGAAAAACCTTTCATAATACACCCTTATATTAATTATGGCTTAAACCTCTTAGGTTTCTTGACCATCCATTTATTCACTTATTTTACCTTTTTTCTTTACTTTATGAATATTAATCAATTTCACATTTACACGTCCATTTTACCTTTACCAGAATATTTATTAATTCATTCAAGTTAGGCTATCTTAACACATTTTCACCACATATCCCATTTCTTGACATGTTCATTATTCCTTATCTTTTTCTCAGAATCTTCCAATAACGACGTACTTTAACGGGCTCCACACCGCCGATGACGCCACCATATGCTCTGGTCAGTGATTTTGGGTCTTTCATCCTAGAGCTTCGGACCCTCCTTAAAATTTTCAGTATCATCTGAGTTACTTTAAAATGTGTTTTAATATTGATAAAATATCCACATCATTCCACGTTTCCTTTTTATTCGACCGAAGCAAAAACCCGAGGTTAAACCTCAACTTCTGTTACAGTTTGAAAATCATCGTTTCATGTCCTTTACACTTTAAAATTGATTTTATTTCAAAAATCATGTTCATTAGGACTATTATGTGTAGCACCCTTTCTAATATTTTCATTTCATAAAAATGTTTCACTTTACATAAAATTACCATTTTACCCATTTATTTCCAAACTCATCTTCTACTCTATTTTTGAGAGTGCTAATTTTTCCCAAACACTATTAAATTATCCACACTAACATCTTAAGTGTTTTTAGCACCTTTTTAACCTTGGAGTAATATTCTTCTTAATTGGAAAGATCCTTCTTTAAACACTTTTATTTCCAAGAATCATTATAAACATACAAGACTACCTTTTAAGAAAGATACCATTTCTTTATTTACACTTGTAGTCTCATAACCTTACACTTTCAACACATCACAACACCCATAACACACACTTTAAGGGCTGAATTTTCTTATATCTTCATTTTATGTTAAAACCCAATAAAAGTCTTTTTAAACTTATTTAAATGTTCATTAACAAAACACTATAAGTTTATATACATGACAAGATGGATTTTAAATCCTAAAATCATATTAGATGGGTTAAACATATTTTTAATTACTATAAATTTATAATACTTTGTAAAAAATCAATTTCAATTTCAAAGAACATTTTGTTCTTTCAAACTCAACAACTATCCATTTTTCATCAAATCTTCATTTTTGCACAAAACTTTGGAATATTATTTCACGAAATAATTTAGCAAATCAATATCATTTCCCAACATTTTATTTCATAAAATGTTCAACATTAAAATTTTAAAAAATACACTATTTTCACAAAAACATCAACTTTAATATTTCAAAACTTTGAAATATTTACTCATCCTTTATTTTTAACAAAATAACATTTTTATCAATATTTTGATTCCATAAAAATGTTTATTATTAATCTACTAGAAACCATCATTTATGCATATGAATTCTACTTATGTACTAACAACAAGACTACTAGTAATGCGAATAGAGTCTTAAACACTAAGGATAAATTTTTCCACCTTAAAGACTTTAAATGGTGGTGGAGAAGTTCGTGTAGGATTAGCAATCCCCACCTCCAAAGGTGGCCTCAAGAGATTACCAAATGCATCCTCCACGTGTGTTCCATTTGAGCTTCCAAGTAAAGCCCCAACAAAACTCTTTTCAAACTCCATGGAAGCTTCCTTCTCCATCGTCAAGAACCCTCAACAAAGTTTCACAAATTCGTAGCTCCACTCAACAATGGTGGAAATGGGTATCGTAGACTTGAATATGATGGAATATAATAAGAATGTGGTAGTTAATGGTCATGAAATGGTGGTGGGATGGTGGAGAGAAGACAACAATGGTGGAAGACTACTCCACCTTCTCTCTCCCTCTCCCATCTTCTTCTCTCTTCAAATGCCCAAAAATGAACCAAACAATCCCTTATAAAAATCCCCTTTAGCCTAAAATTCTCATTTTTTCCAATCTGGACTCACCAGAGCTCAACAACTCATCAAATCAAGGGTTTAGAGTTTGATAGCGCACAAGGGAAGCCTGATACACAAAATTTTGAAATGTGTCGTTTGAACGACATTGAACCTCGTTTGAACGACATTGAACCTCGTTTGAACGACAAGGGCATCACGTTCAATCCCTGGCTTCTAACGTCTTTCAAACGACCCATGAAAGTGATATAGTGGGATCTCGTTTGAAGCCCGTTCGAAGCTCATTCGATCCTTGCTTCTAATGAGATCCAGATATCATTCGAACGACCCTACACTCGTTCGAAGGATCCTTTCTTATCTCTTTATCCAAATTCCAATTTTACCCATAATTTCAACAATTATCATCAAATCCCACTTTAGCATAATTTATACCTAATTTAAATGAAATATTAATGCGGGGTATTACATTCCTTTAGTCAATACAAACTACTAAAATTAGATGCAAATTTACCGATATGATGTCAACCCCCTAAGTAGGCTGTGAACTATTCAATAATACTATAACCGAAATTCCGATCTTTTGTGATCGAGCCTAACCTAACTCACCAAACTTTCTAATAAGTGTAATTGACTCACATATAAAATATATTTATATGCAAATATAGGGCATTACCTCAAACATTAGTCATGTCTCAAATGATCTTTGACAATATTTATTAAGAAATAATTAATATCATAATCTATGGTTTCAAGAATAAAACTCCAAAACTTTCTTCACTCGCGACCTCCATTGCTTACCCCTTGCTGCAGCAAAGAAAACATTCGAGTCGTCAAAGTTGCTTCTCTAGACGCGATGTTGGTCTAAAAAGTAAGATCTTTTAAGAGATATTGTAGTTTTTTATGGGAATTAGTACGGACTTGCAACACTATCTTTTCTAGACCTTGAGTGTTGAGATTTAATGATGAGTCCTACTTCCCCCTTGTTCTCTTGCTTCCTTTCCAAAGTAGATAGTCCATTTATATACGAGGAGAATTTTTCCTAATTGTCAAGAGAACATTTTTGTCAAAACTATAAAAGAAAAACTGATGAACTTTTATAGAGAAAAACACTTTGAGCAAGAAGATTTTTAAAAGAGAATTATTTTGCTATAGTTATTAACTTGAGAGATTTTTTTTTTCTTCTTTCTTCTTCACTTGTATCTTTGAGGTGTTTTTTTTCAAACATTAATCAAAAGTTCTACTGAAGCTTAAAATACTTGTACCTTTATTCTTGAACACAAATGTCTATATCTTTGTTATTGATAAACTTTTGTAAAATCTAAAAACACCTTGTGAGGTTTAGTATATCCAAAGTCCTTTCAACACTTTCAAAACCTAAGAAAAACTTGTAATTATAGAAAGTGGTATCCAAGCATATAGGAGCTTCTCAACAAGTTCTTCCACAACTTTAAAAATGATATTTTGATTTCATGAAAAACATCAGAAGATATTGGTTGCTACCAAAACCTATAAATAATATGATGATTTTCCAGCTATTGCTACCTTCTATGGGAGATATATAGTGAAAGAGTTGAGTATAAGTAGTGCAATGTGTATTTATAAGATGTTGTCTCTCTTTGTAACTCTCTATAATAATCCATTTGTCATTTTATTTGACTCGCAATTTTTTCTCGTTGTGTGTTTTCCTTATACGACTTGGTGTGGTGTAGTGTGACTTTTTTATCGTATTCTGCACTTAGATTATTCACCTAACATTGAAGATAGAATTTAGTGTAATCTAATTGATAGACATTTGCCACATACACTCAGGTTGTCTTAAATGTGCCTAAAATGATTAATAATACATAATATTTTTTCCTTAGGTGCACATTTTAATATAGATATCACAAATTAAGAATACACAAGAATTTCACAAACACTAAGTTGTCTAGTATAGCCACAAATTAAGAATACACCATAATTTTTCCATGGGCGCATGAGTAGATATGGGAAGTGTGAGAAAGATAGTTTAATATAGAGATACAAAATTTGCTAAGAAAAATTATTCTTTCGTTACAAAATATTTTTTGAAACCATTTGCATTTTTAAAAAATGCAATAGAGTGTCTTTAAAAAATTTAGCAACTGATAAATTAGTACTAGAGTAATTGTTTTTTTCTTGCCCACAAAGTGTGTCTAATTTCTATTCAACTCTTAAATTATAGTTTAAGCATTTAAACGTTGAAATATAGTATTCGCCCTCCATATATCAAACCTTACTTTTGAAATTATTCAAATTCATATGAAATCAATATAAAATGTTGAGTGGATTTGTTATTTGGACCGGACCAATTTCGGATTGTTGCATAACATTTTTTTACATATTTAGTCCATATTTGAATTTTGATGGTTTCAATCGGATGGCCCTATTACAATACATTAAATACATAATTATTTTTTTATTATAATAAGATGATATATCATACAATTTTAAGTGTAATAATAAGCATGAATTAATCCAAATAAATTTGGAATATTAAAACTATTAATTATATAATACTGAATTTTATATTCATTTATTTAATATAAAAATATAAGATTGTAATTTTGATGAAGTAGATATGTATCCATTAAAATTTACTAATCAGATAAACGGATAATTGTATTGTAGGGTTATCAAGTTTCATAACACGAATTAATATTCAAATAATTACATCAGATTTGAAATGATTTCGAATCAAAATCCGTTCCCCTAGTTTGGGATGAAATATGTTGGCATCGATTCCCATATTTGAAATCATTATGGGACCTTACCTTGTAATTTTTACAAGGACAAAGATATGCCTACCTTTTGGCGGCCAATATCCGGGCCCTAAGAATACGTGGAATTATACAATATACTTGAAGATGAAAAAGGGATAGAGTAGCTCACACTTTGGCCAGTATTGTCTTCATTCGAAGCCTGTGATGATTTTAGGAACTCATCAAATCTGCTTTTCCATACAACTTACATAGTCATAAAATTTAATATTAAGCAAATAAATTAATACACAAGCAAGACAATGACATGGGATCACATGCATCACTGGTGCTGAGAGCATTTGAGTGGGCATTCGAGTGTTTTGGTTACCTACCTTTTAAATTAATCCACCCTCTTCATTGGAAGTGAGAACAGAGGAATTGAAATTAGTGGACAACCCTTTTAATAACACTCATAATGACTTCTCAATGAGAGAGAGAACTCTTTTTTGACTTCTTCAAAGTCCTCCTCCTTCACACTCTTCCATAAAATTGGTTGATTGGATTAGCTGCTTAATAAAATAGAATTATAAGGGTAACTTAATTCAACTTCTTTATGGAAACTGGACCACCGACTCTCCCCTATGACATTACACCTAATTCCGATGATCATATTGGACATTTCATATCATTCTTACCAAACTACTTTATTGGATATTCAACACTGAAGTAAATCCTGCTGCAAACGTCTTCGTCAGACCTTGCTTGTAGGCATCAACCTGAATTGAGTTCACTCGACTCTCGTAACCACTGCATTTCGTTTGTTTAATATATTTGTCTTTTTGCCGTGTTAAAACTAGAAAATTAAGGGTTTGTTTGCCTAGGGAGAAAATGCTTTTAAGTGCGGTGAAAATTAAAATATAATAATATTTTTTCATATATTTAAAATTATTTTTTTGTTGATTTGAAATTGTAAATAAGTGCACGCCTTATAATTACATAATTTTAAATAAACATGGTGGACAAAATTTAACTCTAAATAGGTAAAAATACATTTCATCATATTACTTTTTATCGTGAGAAAAACTATTTAATCATGACCCAAACGGACCTAAGTGTTTTTATATATTTACTTTTCACCATATTAATATTAGTTAATTGAGCGAGTATAAGTAGGGCCTAGTGGAATATATATTATAATAATTTATTTGTTGGTCTATATAGATGTAATCTCACGCGTTATATGGAGAAGATAGTAGAAGGGAATTCAATTAATGACACGGGAACAAACTCGTTGCTTCATCGAGCACTTGCGCATTGAACCAAAGAATTTTTTAGCACACTAATAAATTTTCACAAACTCATTTACATTCACCTCTCCTCTACCTCTCAAATAGTTTATAACCTTATTATGTTCTCAATCCTTCCCCGAATTAGGAGTCATACATTTATATTCAAGATCGATATCATTCTAAAATGGTGCATTTGAAAAAGGATCTTGATTGATCTTTCCTTCTACATTGTCAACCATATTGGAGCTTATCATAAAATAATAAGCGACTTTCCATTCACGCGTCTCCCTGGTTATTTGGGATATTTACCGATTAGGCATTAATTCTTCCCATTTCTCCCCTTAATTTAGAGACTTTTATCACTCCGTAAAGGGTAATTAAGGTGGATTTATATCATATCATTACTATTGACAAGTTTCTAATGAGTACGAGTTTCGTGTGTTCTTCATCTATTTCGCAGGTGTTTAGTGTTTTAATCCGAGTTCCGTACCAAAAGCTTCAAAGAAGTACAAGAAGGAAAGGTTTCTGCAAAAGTTGACAAAGTGGAAAGAAAAAGAACCAATTCCATCTTGGGAAAGTTCCTATAAAGACTGTCAAGACAGAACCGAACCGAAGGGAGGAAATAACGAACCGATCCTACACCTGAAAAACTTCGTATGGAGAGTTAACAAGATGTAACCGAACCAAAGGGAGGAAATAAAGAACCGATCTGTTGCTCGAAGAATTCTCTGTAAAAGCTGTTAAAGACAGAATCGAACCGAACCCCTTAACATGATCGGTTCTGTTCTCGATTAACCGAACTTATCCACTTGTAAAAATTAGAATCCTACTTGGTTCAAACTCTTAGATTTCGTAGAGTATAAATTGTAAACTCCTCACAACATATGAGTGGGCTTCTGATTCGTTAAGGAATCTTTGTAATCAATTTTAGAGAAGAAGAACAATAAACCCTAGTTGCTTTCAGTTTGCAATTCAAGTAATACTATTCTAATTCTTGTTTTACTGCAGTAATTACTTTTCTAATAACACTTTCATTTCTCTTCATCTTCATTCAGTAGTAAAAATGTTTTCTTTCATTTCAAATGTGTTGTCTACAAGTTTTCATATGTACGGCTAGATTTTTAAGGTCGGGATGCATGAACTCAACTTGATGTGATTGTTGTATGTGTATAAAATTAATCCTCTAAATTTAATGATTTATTACGACCGTATTGCGTAGAAACGCGACAATTGTAGATCTTTGGATCTCATTTGCTTCAGGGTAACCGAGATGCTTCAGAATGCAATTCGAGTGTAACTATCGCAATACCGATTTACTCGTCCTCTGATTATGTATGGTGCGGGCTTGAACCTCATATATGTAATGCTTGGGAGTACTAAAGTCTGAGTCTAATTAATCACTTAAATTTACGATCAGTTTTATACCATCAATACTCTAGGGTTGAGGGATTGTATTCCCGTCCTGTTTTCCTCATCATATAGTTCAAGGTTTAATTCAATCATCATCGGTATTTCAAGTAATTTAGAGTAGTTTCATTCCATTCGTACTTTAGTTCATTAGTTAATCCTTTTTAAAATTGCATCTAGTTGTAGTTATTGCAACAATCAAATCACCTTTCCCTTTTCTTTAGAGTCAGAGTTAGGATTCTTTCGTCTGTCCAACGTCGTTACAATTCGTTTGTCCTATTTCCCTAAGGATCGATACCCGACTTATCGAATTATTACTTGAGTGACAGGCTTGCACTTGAGCCTTGAGAGTACGCACTTCTGAGACACATTTTTAGTCGTGTCAAGTTTTTGGCGCCGTTGTGGGGACTTGGGTAGACTTAAGATTAGATCAAGTCAATCTCAAGCTTTGAGCAAAAATTTCAAAAAAAAAATTAAAATTTTAAAAGCACAAAAATATTCCTCATCATCTCTCATAAGCCTGTTAATGAAAAATTATGAACTCACTGCAACTCCCTATAATACTCCAACCCACATTCACAAAAACCGATAGTTGAGTACGACCCCGATAGCCCTCACACTCCTAACGCTCCACAATTCTGGGTTCCACCTCCCACACCGTCACACTCAATTGCAAATAACACTCTGTTTTCCCTCATAGGACACACTTCAGAGCACGCTCCGAGTATACCAAGTGAGGAAACGGAGTCTTTGAGTGAGAGAGACATGTCACAATACGGTAGTGCAGCCGTCGGTGAGGAAGAGGCCCGTACCGCCTGTTGAGAGAACTCTTATATCCCGAGCGCACTGTCACTCCGAGATGCATTTTACTCCCGTATAATGCAGGGCAATTTCACTTTAGTAATGGGATGATCCAAATACTTCCCACTTACCATGGAATGGATTCAGAAAATCCTTATCTCCACATCATGGAATTTGAGGAGGCGTGCGAGACCCTCAGCGATCAAACTTGCACAAAAGATGTGATCCACCTCAAACTCTTACCTTTCTCACTAAAGGATAAGGCTAAGACCTCGCGATGGTCTTTACCTCCAAACTCGATTTCATCATGGAATGAGTTATAATCTAAATTTCTCAAGAAAGTTTTTCCTACACATCGAACGAACTCCATGAAGGCTCAAATTTAAACATTCCGACGACTAAAAAATGAGTCGTTCGATCAATGTTACGAGAGTTTTAATGAGTTAGTCACTTAGTCACTTACGAGAGTTTTAATTCATATTCATCATGGACTTGAAAAACTGCAAATTATTTCCTTCTTCCATAATGGCCTGAATATGAATTCCAAACAACACGTTGAGACTATGTGTGATGGTCCCTTTGTCGCCTTAGACGCCAATGATGAAGAGCTTCAACTGAGGTATGTCGTCGAGACTACCCAATCTTGGGATACATCTGACCCTAGTGCTCAAAATCGATATCGTCAAGCAACCACCACTCCATTGGGGTCCGACCTATTTTATGTGGAAAATAATACTTTGATGGACAGCCGACTCGATCTACTTAAGAAAGGAATGCGAGAAATACTTGAGGTATGTGGAAGAGGACTAACTGGATCCATCCCAAACCCCGTCGAGAAGGTGTGTGCGATTTATGAGGCGGGTCATTCAACAGAGGAATGCCCGATAATACCCGCCTATACAGTTATGCTTCAAGAGCAAGTAAGTGGTATAGGAGGATTCAAGGGTAATTTCGGTGCACCACATGGGAATTATTACAACCCTTCATGGAAAAACCATCATTGTTTTATCTATAGGAACCAACATGCTGCAATGAATCCTAATTCACATATTTCCCCTCCTCCATCATCGCACTTTCAACAAGCTCCACACATGCAAGGACATGTGAAAGCACCACCACCTCAAGGGGCATATATCACTCCACCGCGAAGAAATCTCGAGGATACGATGAACCAATTTATCAATACCCAGAATGCAACCAATGCTAGATATGATCGCATGATCAGCGACATAAACACAAATATTTCAAAAATGCAACCATCATTGAGTATCCAAGAGAAGGGCAAATTTCCTGCCTAGGGGCAACGACTGCCCCAAGGTCAAACTAATGTTTGCTCCACCTCGACAGAACATCAGGATCAATGTCAAGCTGTGACACTCTTCGTAGTGGGAGATTCATTGATTTATCACCTCCCCCACATGACGCAACTAAAGACAAGGAGATTTCGCCCGGCACGAAAGAGGCTGAAGATGTCCCCTTGAAAGAGAGTGATAAAGAAGACACTAGTGAGTCCGAGGTAGTAGTGAAACCACCCACCGTGGCATCGTTTCCTCAAAGGCTAGTTCCTTCCCACAAAGGGAACCCCCCCTGATGAAGTTCTAGACGTGCTAAAGCAAGTAAAGCTAAATTTACCGTTCCTCGAGGCCATTAAGAAAATTCTGGCTTATGCAAAAGTCATCAAAGACTTGTTAACATTGAAGAGGAAGATGAAGGTAAAGAAAAACATATTTCTTGCGCAGAACGTGAGCTCCATTCTACTCTATGATCTCCCACTAAAATTCAAAGATCCCCGTGCACCCACTATTTCCTGCATCATTGAAGAAAATAAAATTGAAAAAAGCCTTACTTGACTTGGGAGCAAGTGTCAATATCCTCCCTTACGCCATCTATAGGGAACTAGATCTGGGCGACCTTAAGCCCACAAAGATCACTCTCCAGTTAGCGGATCGAACCGTGAAGATCCCAAGGGGTATAGTTGAGGACGTGATCGTTCAAATTGACACTTTATACTTTATGGTAGATTTTGTCATTTGGGACACGGAACCCTCCTTCGCCTCAAGAAATCATGTTCCCGTCATTCTTGGTCACCCATTATTAGCTACGGTTAACGCTTTTATCAATACTCGAAATGGGCAGATGCAACTCACCTTTGGGAACATGACCTTAGAGACTAACATCTTCCATATAACCCAACATACGGGGGAAGAATATGATCTTCACGTGGTGAGCCTAACCTATGAGATCGTAGAGGAGTACTTTGAGAAAAATTATTGTAGAGATGCCCTAGGGTCCTGTTTAGTGTCAAACCACGAGTGTGAGGGGACGTATACTGAATTTGAGAGGGAAGTTGAGGAGTTGAGAGAGTTACTTGATGAGAGAGCGTCCGACGAGGATGCGAGAGATGTAAGTTGGGTTTCTCGATTCAAGGAGTTACCAGTACGAGAGGCACGCATGGTTCCCTACAGCGAAAAGTTTTCGACCCTCGAATTGAAAAAACTACCCTCCCATATTAAATATGCATACCTAGGAGAGGATGAGACATTTCCTGCTGTTGTCTCCTCTAGACTAGACGAAGAGCAGGAGGGTAAACTGTTAAAGATTCTGAGGAAGCACCAAGGTTCTTTTGGTTGGTATATTACTGATTTGAAGGGGATAATTCCGTTGATTTGCATCCATAAAATCCACCGCGAGGAGTATGTCAAGCCCTCGAGAGAAATGCAAAGAAGGCTAAACCCCAATACGAAAGAACTGGTGAGGATTGAAATTATTAAGTTATTGGATGTCGGGATTATCTACCCAATATCGGATAGCAAGTGGGTGAGCCCTATTCAAGTTGTCTTGAAGAAGTCAGGCATGACAGTGATTGAAAATGCTAAGGGAGAGCTAGTTCCCCATCATTCCACCACCGGGTGGCGCATTTGCATTGATTACCGAAAAATTAATGAGGGAACTAGGAAAGACCATTTCCCATTGCCATTTATTGATTAGATGCTTAAGAGAGTACCAGTTCATCCTTACTATTACTTACTCGATGGTTATTCTGGATATAACCAAATTGAGGTCATGTACTCGATGAGGAGAAAATGACCTTCACTTGCCCCTTTGGTACGTTTTCCTACACACGTATGACATTTGGATTGTGTAATGCACCCGCGACCTTTCAAAGGTGCATGTTGAGCCTATTTAGCAACATGGTTGAGAGAGGACTTGAAGTGTTTATGGACGATTTTAGCATTTTTGGCACCTCTTTCGATCTTTGTTTGGAAAATCTAGAAAAAGTACTTGCCCGGTGTGTGGAGAAGAACTTAGTGCTAAATTGGGAGAAATGCCATTTTATGGTCACTGAGGGAATAGTTCTTGGACACATAGTTTCATTAATGGGGATTGAAGTTGATAGAGCTAAGATGTCATAGCCGATCTACCCCGACTAAAATCGCTCAAAGACGTGCGCTCTTTCTTGGGCCACGCGGGGTTTTATAGACGGTTCATTAAGGACATTGGCGCCATCACTAGACCCTTAAGCAACCTTCTTATGAAGGACACCCCTTTTGAGTGGACAGAAGCATGCCATAGCGCTTTTGAAAAATTGAAAACCATGCTTGTGTCCGCTCCCATCATGCAAGTTTCAGATTGGCCCCTACCATTCGAGCTTACGTGTGATGCTAGCGATTATGCGATAGGGGCTATTTTGGGCCAAAGAAAAGACAATAAGGATCATGTCATCTACTACACTAGCCGGACTCTTACCGAACCACAACTTAATTACTCCATTATAGAGAAGGAGTTGCTAGAGGTAGTTTTTGCTCTTGACAAATTTCGGTCCTATATCATCGGTTCTCCCATCACTTGTTTCACCAACCACGCGACATTAAAATATCTACTTACGAAGAAGGATGCAAAGCCGCGCCTCATAAGGTGGATCCTACTGCTACAAGAGTTTAATCTCTCCATCAAAGAGAAAAAAGGAGTAGAAAACGTCATTGTTGATCACTTATCATGACTTTCGTCCGACTTACCTAGTGATCCCACACCCATAGACGAATATTTTCCGGATGAGCAACTCTTTGCTACCTCTTCTTTGACCTGATTTGCGGATATAGTGAACTATCTTATCACGGGAGTCGTCCTTCCCGATTGGACACCACAAGATAAGAAGAGGTTCATCACTTGGTCGCGCATGTTTTTCTATGACGATCCTTTCCCTTTTAAATATTTCACTGACCAAATCATCCGATGATGTGTACCGGATGACAAGATCCCGAAAGTCATCCAATTTTGTCATTCAGAAGCTTGTGGAGGCCACTTTTTGATGAAAAAGACGGTCAATAAGATTCTTCAATGCAGCCTCTATTGGCCCACAATTTTTTGGGATGTGAATAATTATTACAAATCTTGCGATAGGTGTCAAAGGATGGGGGCGATTACCCGACGAGACATGATGCCATTAATCCCGATACTCATTATTGAGATCTTTGACTACTGGGGTATTGACTCCCCATCTTTTGGTTTGCTATACATCCTGGTCGCAGTAGATTACATTTCTAAATGGGTAGAAGCTATATCTACCTATAATACCCTGTAATTTTAAATGACTTTTGAAATGGGTTATATTTTAAATGAATGGATTAATTGGATTTTATTATTAATTAATTCATTTGGGTTTTATTCGGATTGTGGATATTAAAATGGATGATTCTGAATATTACTTAAAGATATTTAGGTAATATATGAATGTGATGTCATTGATATGACGGTGTGATATAAATTCGGTAATTTTAATTTTTAGTCAGACGCGGTATGGGATGTGTCGGGACTAATTTATTAAATTAAAACGGAAATTTATTTTCTATCAACCTTATAGTCGTTTTGACTGTGTCGTTTCGTCCGGAAGGTTCGAAATAGTCAGAAAAGTCTATTTGGATGTAAATTTTGAGTCTCGGGTCATTTGGAAATGAATAGACAACCCAAAAGGGCATTTTGGTCATTTTTTTAGGGGATATGAATAGTGATTTTGTATTTTGTCCTATTATAAGTATTGGTAGATTAAGGGTACGTGGTTTATTCATCTCCTCTACACAAAATAGATAAGTCATCTTCCTAGAGAGAGTGAAAGGTTGCTTTGGAAGGGAAAAGCTTACTTGGGAAGGAGAAGAACTAAGAACCAAGAGTCACCACCACCAACCACCACTGGAAAAGGGAGAACCACCTGAGATATACTACACCAAAGGATCAGACCTTCAGTAAAGGCAACTGTTTGATATTTGCAACTTAAGTTCGTATATTGTCCATGTTAGAATAATTATGAAAAAAGATGATTTTTCATGTTTGGAAGACATAATGGAGTTGTTATATAGATTTCTAGAAACTGAAATGATATAGGAAGTAAACTCATGTTGTAGGATGATAATAATCCACGAAATAATCATATATCTATGGAGGAAACTCTGAAAACCATTGTTGTGTTCTTGAGGATATTAGTTTTATAATTTTCTGGAAAAGAGGAGATAAACATGCTTTTTAATCTAATCCCTTGATGATTCTAGGATGTTTAGAGTATTGGAAATCGTTCATATATGTTGATATATCATGTAGTAATAATTATAAGTCATTTGGGATGTTAAAATGAAGGTTGGAATCAACAAAAATGGTGAAACCCGTAGTTGCAGAAATGCAAAAAAACCAGGCTGTGACCTGAGTGATCGATCGATCGACCCCCTGCCTTCGATCGATCGACCTCCCCAGAATTCCTAAAGTTGTTTCTTTGAAATGTTGATTCGTATACCAAACCTTTTTTGGATCTTTGGTGATTATTATTTGGATATTATGGAACTTAGAAAATATCAGTAAACCCTTGATAAGATTTGAATTAATTTGATTGGGATTCAAGTGATTAAAATAATGATAATTAATTTAAAGGAATTTCGGTTGCTAGATTCATTTGTTGAATTCTAATTGGGATGCATGAGGATTAAAGATAGGACCAGTAGGGGTGATTGAATATAATATCTGGGTATCCTTAAGTTTACAAGAGGGTTTAATCCTAAGTGAAAGAAGAGGTGTTTATAAGAGATTTGAAACTATCGGTTTAAACCTTAATTAAAGGGAGAATTTAATTCGTAGTAATTCGGGAGATATGGTGATATGGACTAGTAGGGTATAAGTGACTTCGTAATGAATATATGTTGAGGAGAAACCTATTTGAACCTTGTGTATTGAGTGAGGGTAGCCTTAGGGTTACAATTTGAACATCAAGGACTCAGTTTAAGCTCATTATTGATTTTGCAAGGACTGAGTGTAGTACAAGAGCGTAGTGGTATGGCTCCTGGATAGAGATGGGAGTTTAGAACAAATTTGGTTGAAATAGGGTATGAGGTTATCTCGATCGCGTATTTTGAAGTTGACTTACCTCCTCGATCGACAAAGTTAAGTAGTAGTGTATTGGAGGGGTTCCTTGTTTGGATTTCGCTTTGTGAGACGCTCCACGCATGAACCTTAACGACGTCGGGAGTGGAGAGATGTTATAGGATGCGAGGATAATTAAATTATGAAGTAAAGATATGATATTTTAATACGTGGGATTTAAAGAGATATAATGCTACGTATAATCTAAGGTTAATGTGAGTACCTTGTTGTTAGTATATTATAGGTATGATAATGCCTATTTGATTGATTTATGATTATGTGTATGACATACCTAGCTTACTTGCTATCGACGGGAGGTTTGCGCGTGAGGGCAGTCATATCCTGATGAATCCATGGGATCTTTGATTTGTCGCTCGAGGACATAGGTCTATGAAAGACTTATCGGGGAGTTGATAAGTCCGCTGACTGTGGGTACGTAGGTATGTGCGTGACCCATGGATACGAGAACTATGTTCGCCTCCAACTTGTATGTTTTTTATTGTGGTTTGAGGAATCTTCACCGAACCTTTAGTCCCCTATTCGGCGACCAGCGATGATGGGACGTGATAGAAGAGTAATGCATTTCACCGCAACTGTGACTCGGGGTGTCGTATTATATATATATATATATATATATATATATATATAATGAATTAAAGGAATGAATGGTTATATAGTGATTAAATCTATCTACGGTGATAATTGTAGATAACGGTGAATAGAGAAAGAATGAAATTAAGTTAATGAATGTTTATTCTTATAAAATTGAAAAGCTTAATTCATATGAAAGAGAAATGATTCATGTAAATGAGCAACGATTCATATAAATGAGAAGTGTAAATGAATAATAATGTGACGTATGGTATGGGACATACAGGGATTTTGATATGGGAATGGAATTCTATGGAAACTAATGAAGAGGAACCATTAACTAGGAGGTTAATAGGAAACGTTAAGTGTGCACTCTAGTTAAGAGGTGAGAATAGCAAGTGAGAGTTGGATCTAACATGTACATTATAAATGCTTTATTGCACTTGTTAAGTACTTACTGTTTTCAAAATCATTTTCACAATCGGGCTCTGACCCGTTTCGTTGCATATTCTCTTTTCTATTGTATCTTCTATATCAGGTGTCCAGCAGCAGGGACGCCAACCTTAGCAGATTATGACAGGATATGGAGCTATGGAGTTTTTCTTAGACGCCTATCATCTTTTTGATTCACAGTATTCTTAGTTAGGGCATGTCTCCCAAAGGATTTAGTTATCTTTTTCTATCGGGGTCAAATACTATTGTATTCGAGTCTTTTTAATACATTTAATATTGTTGGGATTTTTGTAATTTGGGAATGTTTATTCCAATTGCATTTAAATTCTTTTGTGTTATCTATTTGGTTATCGGTGTTTTAGAATAAAATGTGTTGTGTTATTCTTAAATTTGAAATGGATTTTGTTAAATTAAAATTTGGAAAGTTTTTAACACCAGCTTAATTGGGTATTGGGTGAGTTGTAAATGTTTTCGACAGTGATGCTAAGAATGAGCCAACTATATATTCTGTTTTAATCAGGTATGGGACTAGCCACCCGGTATTTAATTAGGCGGGGTGTTACAGGTGGTATCAGAGCATCAGGTTCTAGTGTCCTTTAGGGTCTGTACAGCTTACTGTGTTTTCAGCTTAGCGTTCTTTGATGTAGAGCCCTATGTTTAGGATTGCTGATTTTTTTGGTAAGATTCCGTATATATTAGTGAATCTTATTTGCGTTCGGGCGTGATCGAACAAAGTGGTATGGAAGATGAGGGCCATTGGACGGATAGCGGAGATCGTACCTAAGAGGTTATGAAGTATGTTCAAGTA
The DNA here is from genome assembly GCA_949130495.1 of Sambucus nigra. Taxonomy (NCBI): domain Eukaryota; kingdom Viridiplantae; phylum Streptophyta; class Magnoliopsida; order Dipsacales; family Adoxaceae; genus Sambucus; species Sambucus nigra. The sequence continues at coordinate 541,296,304 of OX422208.1, read as the reverse complement.
TGATGACCATAGTCGAGGTCACCCCTATTATGGAAAATTGAGGAGAGTCATCAGTAGAAGTTCTTGAAATGCGGGAATTTTGTGTGTTACCTAACAAAGATAATATATTCAAAGGCTTGGGCTTATAGTGGAGTGTGGTTAACTAGAACTGAAAATTTGGGGTAAAATTTTTCTTGTCTCTTTGGAGCAAAGTTATAATATTGGGAGTCAACAACCACCACCCGCGAACGAGAGTATGTTATCTATCTAAGGAATTATGAGGCGTGTATTGATTTTTGTAGCGATTAATATTGTATGGGAAATAGGGTTGCTAAACTTAGACAATAGCACTGTTACTGACGTAGACTCACCGAGGGGTGTAGGATACCTATATTTTCATGTCATCACATGGGTTTGATTTTTATCGTGGAATTACTTACTTTGGGCATGTTCTATCATGATGTGACTATCGGCGTGGGTTGACTTGTGGTATTTGAGAGCGTGTGTACTACTATAGCTAGCATCTTGTCTTTTATAAGAGAGTATGTGAATAGACTTTATGTGAAATCGATAAAACCTGTAGAGAGGTTATAAACTATTGACTAAAGACCTGAGGAGTTTCGATGACCGACTACTTTAGGTTGTAGTGTATCGGGGGGGGGGGTTCCTTGTTTGGATTTTGCTTGCGAGACACCCCACGCATGAAACTAATAACCGTTGGGAGTCGAAATAAGATAGGTCTTTAGTATATGAGTTTATAACATTTGCGATAAATATTATAATGGAAGTTGTACGATAGGGTGTATGGGCGCCCTGGATGATTGGATTGTAGTAGTTTTCAAAATTGTGAAAGAGTAAGTAGTTGTGACTTGAGGATTTATTTTTTTAATAAGTGAGGATTATTTTTCCAAACTTTGTCACGAGGATGGTATAGGGAGGATTGCGAAAACTTTAAATTCGATTAAGTTGAAACTATATGGTGAGGCTTGGCATATAACATTGATGGGGATTTTCGTTAATGTACTGTATGGGCGGTACGTCTTAGATTTCTTGCGATGTGAGATTTATACTCGGAGTTGACCTTACCGGCATGACTTATATTCTCAGGACGAAATTCTCTTATAAGGGGGGAAGTATGTAATACCCCGTAATTTTAAATGACTTTTAAAATGGGTTATATTTTAAATTAATGGATTAATTGGATTTTATTATTAATTAATTCATTTGGGTTTTATCCGGATTGTGGATATTAAAATGGATGATTCTGAATATTACTTAAAGATATTTAGGTAATATATGAATGTGATGTCATTGATATGATGGTGTGATAAAAATTCGGTAATTGGAATTTTTAGTCAGACGCGGTATGGGACTTGTCGGGACTAATTTATTAAATTAAAACGAAAATTTATTTTCTATCAAGCTTATAGTCGTTTCGACTATGTCGTTGCATTCAGAAGGTTCGAAATGGTCATAAAAGTCTATTTGGATGTAAATTTTGAGTCTCGGGTCATTTGGAAATGAATAGACAACCCAAAAGGGCATTTTGGTCATTTTTCTAGGGGATATGAATAGTGATTTCGGATTTTGTCCTATTATAAGTATTGGTAGATTAAGTGTACGTGGTTTATTCATCTCCTCTACACAAAATAGAGAAGTCATCTTCCTAGAGAGAGTGAAAGGTTGCTTTGGAAGGGAAAATCTTACTTGGGAAGGAGAAGAACTAAGAACCAAGAGTCACCACCACCAACCACCAACCACCACCGAAAAAGGGAGAACCACCTGAGATATACTACACCAAAGGATCAGACCTTCAGTAAAGGCAAGTGTTTGATATTTCCAACTTAAGTTCGTATATTGTCCATGTAAGAATAATTATGAAAAGAGATGATTTTTCATGTTTGGAAGACATAATGGAGTTGTTATATAGATTTCTAGAAACTGAAATGATATAGGAAGTAAACTCATGTTGTAAGATGATAATAATCCACGAAATAATCATATATCTATGGAGGAAACTCTAAAAACCATTGTTGTTGTTGATACCAAATTTAGTCTGCTGACATGGCTCAATAAAGTGAAGACACGTGGCAATCTACGTGGCAACAACAAACATTTCCGAGGAACTCACATGCTCCGAGGAACCATACTACAACGATGAGCACTGATTCCCCGAGGAACTCATACGCTCCGAGGAACAAGAAATCTCCGAGGAACTCTTGAGTACCGAGAAGCTTAGGCGGTCCGAGTAACTCAGGCGGTCCGAGCTGCACCTCGAACAAAGCATTAATAGCAGGATAACCAACAGTTTGACTGTTCATTAAATGCTTATCATTCAGACGCATACGCTTAAGGGGCATTGAATGTATTACCCTTTCATATGTACATCATTTAATGTATTACCCTTTCACATTACAGCCTCAGGGCTATAAATACACTGTACAATCCTCATTGTAAGGGGATCGAAATTTCTTGATATAACTTATAATCGAGAATTCCCAAACAACCAGCAATAACATAACAGTGGACGTAGGCCATTCTGGTAAGGCTGAACCACTTTAAAAATTCTTTGTCTGATTTATTTATCTGTGATTGAATAATTAGATATGATCTAATTTTTTACATCAACAGATTGGAGCCGACCGTGGGGCATGGCTGGTAATATCATTTTTCATCAAAAACAATCCATCACAAATGGCTGATATTCTAGAATCTAGCAACCGAAACGCTGGAAGCCCTCCAAATCCATCTGCTCCGCCAAATATTCCAGATCTGGCTGGAATAATGACAAATCTGGCTCAGGGCCAGACCGTCATGCAAGAAACTATACGGCAACTCATACAAACCCTCCATGGCGGTGCACCAACCCATTCAAGACCACGAAGTATTCAAAGAAATACCCGTGCATATTCTTCGCGTACTAGGCGTACCAATTCATATCACAATGAGGAGTTTGAAGATTTTTCTTATCAACCTGGATGAACTTTGTCAGTGCGAGCCACAGATACTGAACAACGTATCACTCTCTCCCCAGAAAGGACCAGTGCGCTAGAAAGATTAAGCAAAGTATCTCCTTTCGATCGATTAGGTCCTGGAAGGAGCAAAAGTCCTCCTAGAGCCCCATCGAGGAGTTTTTGATGACCATCAGACTTAAGGGAAGGATCTGCCCAGTCGCGACCAGTTGCTCGTCAAGATAGATCCCAGGAAGCCACCTCAACGCGATCAGTTGCTCGAACCAACAGGCCCGAGGAAGGAAATGATGCATGGAAAGTCTCTATTCAAAGGCTGGAGGATAGATTGGGGGAAATGGTTAAAGCTAAGAACCCTCTACAACGAACCTTTGTTCGAGGAACACCTTTTGTCCCGGCCATTGTAGATTTTCCAACACCATCAAAATTCAAAGCACCTGTTGTGACCCCCAAATATGATGGAAAGACTGACCCCGTCCTTCATATAGAACAATACCAAGCTGCAACCGACATCTATGCGGTTCCAGATGAGATGAGATGCAGGGCATTCTCGGGAACTCTTACCGGATCTGCTCAAATATGGTATAATAATCTTCCTCGGGGTAAGATCTCAACTTTTCTTCAACTGGCCGAGTTATTCATTGGGAATTTCTGTTTTGGGGCAAAGCCAGTTAAACGAGTAGCACATTTGTTAAGTGTTAGAAAAAAAGCTGGTGAGAGCACCATAGATTATATAACTCGTTTTAATAACGAGAAACTTGAAGTCATTGATTATGAGGAGAAGACAGCGATTACCGCCTTGATGAGTGGACTACTGCCAAACAAGTTGTACTACACTTTGGCTAAAGATCCACCTAGAACCATGTCGGACCTGATGGGAAAAGCGTCCAAGATTATGCATGCCGAGGAGGCTATGGCTACAAAGAAGAACATAGATGCTAAAGAAACCAAGGTGGAAGGTGATAAAGCTAAGAAGAAAGAGCATAAGAACAATGGTAATGACAAACATTCAAGAACTAGATCAGTATGGGACGCAATGAAGAAATTCGATAATTATACTCCTTTGAAGAAGGATATCAACCATGTTCTAGAAGAAATCAAGAATAACGAGGAATTAAACTGGCCAGAGAAAATGAAGGCAGACCCTGACAAGAGGAATAAGGCAAAGTATTGCGAGTTTCATAAAGATCATGGCCAGATGACCAAAAATTGCATAGCTCTTCAGAATGAGATTGAAACACTCATCAGACGAGGAAAGCTGGCAAAGTATGTTGATCGTGGAAGCGAAAGAAGAAACAACGACCGAACAAGAGAGAGGTCTAGATCTCCTCGTCAAGCAGAGGAGAACAATAAAAGAAACCATGAAGTTGATCCCGAAGATGACCCCGATCATCCCAAGAGATCAAGGCATCCAGAACGAGAGGTATTTTCAATACGCTTTGGGTTATTTGACTGTAATGTAATAACAGGTGGAGATGCAGGAGGAGGAGACCTTACTACCGAGAGAAAAGCTTACCTCTGTGAGGCTCAAACTTGCTCGTACATTGAACGAATAAATCTAGCTGAGGAGGATCGCCCGAGAAAGGTGAACAAAGAGAAGTTGGTCATTGGGTTCTCAAAGAATGACCTTGCAGGTGTTCTATATCCTCATGATGACCCATTGGTGATCAAGATGAGAATGAAGGAGGTAATAATTTTAAGAGTACTGGTCGATAATGGTAGCTAGGCAGACATCATGTTCTACTCGTGCTTCGATAGTTTAAATCTAAAGCTATCTCAACTGGAGCCTTATCATAGACCCCTCCTTGGTTTTGCTGGCGAGAAAGTATTTCCACTTGGGACGATCAAGTTGGATATATTCATTGGTACGTGGCCTGCTTGCAAATAGAAAGAATACGTTTCTTCGTGATGGATAAGAATGTTCAATCATCATACAATATCATCATGGGAAGAGTAGGATTGAAGAAGTTCGAGGCTGTACCATCTACAGTACATCAATGCCAAAAATTTCCAATAAATTTTGGAGTAGGAGTTGTGAAAGGTGATCAAAAAGTAGCTCGGGAATGCTATTATTCATCCGCCGAGCAAGAGGAACTGGAGGAATTAAGGAAAAAGACTACTACCTATCAAGTGGATGAAGGTGCAGAAATTGAAACATTGAATCCTAGAGATGAGTCTCAACTCGTGAAGGGTCAATTGGTGGAAGCTACTGAAAACATCATTCTGGACGACGAGCACCCTGAGCGAACTACTCAAGTAGGTTCTTCGTTGGAAGCCTCACTAAAACAGGAATTGATAGCTTTCCTTAGAAGCAGAAAGCAAACTTTTGCGTGGAGTCATGAGGATATGCCCGGGATAGACTTAAATTTCTTATGTCACGAACTCAATGTGAATAAGGAGATCAAGCCTGTGAAGCAAAGAAGAAGAGTATTCAGCCCCGAGAAGAATCAAGCTATACAGGAGGAAGTCGAGAAGCTCCAGAAAGCCTGCTTTATTGAAGATGTTAAATATCCAGACTGGTTAGCAAATGTGGTGATGGTGAAAAAGAAGAATAATAAATGGAGGATGTGTGTAGACTTCACCGACCTCAATAAAGCATGTCCAAAGGATCACTTTTCGCTTCCCCGAATTGATCAACTAGTGGATGCTACCTCGGGACACGAGCTGCTGAGCTTCATGGATGCTTATTCTGGCTACAATCAGATTAAAATAAAACCTGAAGAGAGGGAGAGTACTTCTTTCATTACCCCTAGGGGAACTTATTGTTATAATATTATGCCTTTTGGTTTGAAAAATGCAGGTGCGACATATCAGAGGCTGATGAACAAAGTCTTTGCTGAACAAATCAGTTGCAATATGGAAGTCTATGTTGACGATATGCAGACAAAGAGCAAGAAAGCTGCCGATCATCTAGTTGAATTAAGTCAGACTTTTGATCAACTAGATAATTATGAAATGAAGCTGAACCCGATGAAGTGCATATTTGGAGTACGAGAAGGCATGTTTCTCGGATACATTGTCAACCAACGAGGCATTGAGGCAAATCCTGAAAAGATCAAAGCTCTATTAGGGCTGCGATCTCCAACGACGAAGAAAGAGGTGCAAAGTCTTATAGGACGAGTAGCAACACTCAACAGATTTGTATCGCGAGCAACTGATCGATGTCTCCCATTCTTCAAGACACTCCGAAAGACTTTTGAGTGGAATAATGAATGTGAGAAGGCTTTTCAAGACTTGAAGAAATATTTGGGAGCACCTCCACTGTTGTCCAGGCCGGTGATGAGAGAAAAATTATACTTGTATCTAGCAGTATCGGAGAATGCAGTTAGCTCGGCGTTGGTAAGAGTGGAGAATGGAGTACAAAAACCAATCTATTACACAAGTAAGGCCTTCCGAGGAGCTGAGATCAGATATCCAAGGCTAGAAAAGTTAGCACTAGCACTGATTGAGGCGAGTAGGAGAATGAGGCCATACTTCCAAGCTCATACTATAGTCGTATATACTGATATGCCGTTGAGGCAAGCCCTTCATAAACCAGAAAAATCAGGGAGATTGATGTACTGGGTAATAGAGCTCGGTGAATACGATATAGTCTATGAACCCAGATCATCGCTTAAAGGGCAAGCTGTAGCAGATTTTATAGCAGGGTTCATTTATCCTGATACCCCCGAGGAGCAAAAGTTGCTCGCTGATCAACCTGTGGATGTTACAGGATCATCAAGCACAAGCTCAGACCAACTTAGGTTGGTAAAAGGGCAAGTAGATGTTACATGATCATCAAATTCGAGCTCAAACCAACTCCGGTTGGTAAAAGGGCAAGAAAAGATGATCGACGAAGAGCAAGAAATATCAGGGGAGGATGAAAGGAAATAACAAATATTTCACCGAGGAACTCTGTCAGATCAGAAGTTTGAAGACGAGTTACCTATATGGAGGCTATATATAGATGGCTCATCTTGCACAACAGGCAGTGGGGCAGGGATAGTTTTGAGCACTCCGGACGAGGTCGACATGGAATACGCCCTACGTTTCCAATTCAAAGCTTCCAATAATGAGGCTGAGTATGAGGCCATGATTGGAGGTCTTAATTTGGTAAAAATTATGGAGGCGTAGCAAATTATTGTCTTCAGTGATTCTCAATTAATTGTAAATCAAATGTTGGGAATATATGCATCCAAAGGAGAATTAATGATCAAGTACCATGCAAAGGTGATGGAGTTGGTATCAGAATTTGCTACTATTCAGCTGGTCAGAATACCAAAAATGGAGAATGCAAGAGCAGATGCCCTAGCTCGATTAGCATCAGCTACTCGTACCGAGCTACGAAGAATAATCCCAATTAAAGTTTTAGCTGGTCGGAGTATAGATGAAGATTTGACGATGAAATTTATCACCCTTGATTTAGGACCATCTTGGATGGATCCCATCAGGGCATATATTGAGGAGGAAGAATTACCAATTGACAAGCTCGCAGCCAAGAAATTGAAGTTTAAAGCTGCTCGGTATGTATTAACTAATGGTATTGTATATAGACGAGGAATTATGGAAGGTTTGCAAAGATGTGTACATCCCTCCAAGGTGAAAGAATTGATCGAAGAGATCCATGAAGGGTCCTGTGGATCCCATGTAGCAGGTCGAACGCTTTTACAAAGGATGATGACGCAGGGATATTACTGGCCGACGATGAGGGATGATTGTGTAGCCTATGCCTAGAAATGTGACAAGTGCCAGCGCTTTTCCTCCATCCGAAGAACTACACAAGCATTGTTGACACCCATCACTTCCCCTTGGCCATTTTCCATGTGGGGAATAGATTTGGTCGGACCATTGCCAACGACCAGAGGAAGGTTCAAATACCTCGTCGTCGCAGTGGATTATTTTACTAAGTGGGTGGAAGCTTAACCTCTCATTGATATGACGTACGAGAATGTGTACCAATTTATTTGGAAGAACATCATTTGTCGATATGGTCTTCCTCATGCTTTCATTACAGACCATGGAACATAATTTGATAACGAGGAGTTCTCTGCCTATTGTCATCAATCAATTGTGTTGAAGATCCACTCAGCACCAGACCATCCTCAAAGCAATGGACAAACTGAAGTGATAAACAGAACACTGCTGAATGGCTTGAAGAAAAGACTGGACGATGCGAAAGCAAATTGGATCAACGAGTTACAGTCAATACTGTGGGCTTACCGAACTACTCCCCGAGTAGCAACTGGAGAATCACCATATATTCTAGCGTTTGGAAGTGAAGTTGTTATACCTACCGAGTTGGGCCTCCCAACACACAGGGTACTGAATTTCAATTCCCCTGTCAGCGACTTAATGAGAAGATTGGAGCTAGACATGCTCGAGGAAGTTAGAGAAGAAGCAGCCATCAGGAATGCTGCATACCAACAACGAATAACTTTATTCTACAATAAGAGGGTGAAGAAGTGCGACCTGAAAGAAGGAGACTATGTGCTAAAGAAAGTGATTCAAAAGCACAATAAACTAGAGGCAAGCTGGCATGGACCATACCGAGTTACACAAGTTGTTCGACCAGGAACTTATCGAATAGCAACTTTAGAGGGGGAGGAGTTTAAAAATGCATGGAACGCAGAGAACCTGTGCAAGTATTATCAGTGATGTGTATTTTCTCCTTTTATTGAAAGTTTTTTGGGGAATACTAGTGCTACACACTACTCGGCGAAACTCGGGCTACTCAAAATTTTCGGCAAAACTCGGGCTACTCAAAATTTTTCTCGAAAACGCCAGCTAAGGTTGATCAAGAAACAAATGTATTCCTCCGGGAAGTAAAACTTATATTCCTTCGGGATGTAAAACTACCTGTATTCCTCCGGGAAGTAAAATTATGTGTTCCTCGGGAAGTAAAAATATTCCTAAAAATGCCAATTTATGTTGGTTAGGAAATAAATATATTCTTGAAAACGCCAACTAAAAGCTCCTCGTAGAGGAAAAATCAACTAACTATGGATGGTCGGGGATAAAAACCCACTAACTGTAGTTGGTCGAGAAGGAAATTTACCGACCTTGGTTGGTTGGAAACATTTTATGAATACGAGAAAATGATCAAGCAAAATTATTGATACTCGTGACTTTTTAAAATTATTAGTAAGTTAGTCGAGAAACAACTTAATGAGTTGGTCGAGAAACAACTTAGTAAGTTGGTCGAGGAATAACTTAGTAATTTTTATAATGACTACCACAAATTCAAGCTAGTCGACAATAAGTTGATCGACAAACAACACAAAACAACACAATATTATTATCTTTTTAACATACATACATGCACAAATGTAAAGTATTTTATAAGACAATAGCAATTAAGATTGCGAACAAAAATAAAAGTCTTTCATTAAATCCAAAAACAGATTACATTGATAATGAAATGTATACTAACTATTACATCAAAATTCCTACTCTTTTGGTTTCTTCCCCTCTGCTTTTGAAACAGGTTCCTCGCCAGCAGGCGGATCATTTAAAGCAAGAGGAGAGTTTATGAAGTTCAAATCTTTTAACATTCTGATATTCATCATGGATGGTCGATCTAGGAGGTGCTCGGGACGAGATATCTCGACACTTGAATGGAGATTGTAGTCGCCGAGATACTTGGAAATTAAGCATCGAGGAATGGCCCGAGCAGGGATCCAACTCATATCAAGTTTGAATGGTGGCACGGGTAGGTCGAGCGGCCCAGGATCATGGTAGTCCCAAAGGTAATGACCCTGTTCGAGTTGCAGCACACCTAAGGCATTCAACCAGCCTTGCTTGTAGCCCTCATTATTGGCATTCTGGATACGATCGTCCAAGTGGTAGAGAGCCTCGTTGTACCCATCCATCCAGAACTCCCTGGGCTATTTGTGGAATTGATATGTCAGTCTTTCCAGCTGCTCATGGAGATTTTTGATGAAGAGTTCCTTATTCTCCAAGACTGACTTCTGCGCAGAAAGCTGCTCTTCCAGGTCCCTGATCTTCTTTGACATTTCATCCAACGCCTGGTTCTTTGCCATTAATTAGAAAGATTGGTTCTCCAAAGCAGATTGAGTCCTCTGTTCCTTGATAGGAATTCGAGCTGCTCTTGCTCATCCCCGAGGAGCTCTTGCTCGTCCACGAGAAGATATAGAGGGGCCAGCTCTCTTCAAGGTCTCCAATTCGTCCCTCAAGTTGGCGTTCTCGACCTCCAAGAACGAAAATCCCTCATCAGTCACTGGGATCAAGGCTTTTGAAGTCGAAGCTGCAGACTTCAACTGTGACAACTCTCTTTGCAGGTTGTTATTCTCTTGCTCTAATAATTCAGCTATTTATCTGCACTCCTCGACCTTGGCCCTCAGAGTTCTCTCCCTCACATCGTAGCCAGCAAAACGCTTCTCGTATCCCTTGTCAGCATTGAGTTGCTGATACTTCTTCTCATACCCCTCGTGAAAAAGGGCAGTGGATTCTTTGTATTGTTGCTGAAGGTCTTCAAGAGTGCCTTGGAGATCCTCGATCATATCATAATAAGCCACATTATTGGCCACTGCACGATCAATAAGACACTTCAAGTATTGGTAGGCCTCAATTGCCTGTTCCGAAGCATCCTGGCCGAGGATGTTGATGATTTGTGCTATACTCAGATCTGTGTGACCAGCCTTAAAATATTCATTGCATTGCTGCAACAACTTTGTATCATGAGCAGACAGTAATTCCATCCTGGCCAAAAACTAGTAGAGGAAGAAAAAGAAGTAATCAATAATCAAAACAGAGCATGAAGAAGAGACAACAATATGAATAAACACAAGTTCAAGTTTTATTATATCATAAAGGTCAGAAGTACAAGGTTCAGAGTTACATGTTCAAGATTACACTTGTTAAAGAAAAATAAAATAGAGAAATCCGAACAACTCTACACCTTTTCCTTGTCTCCAAAAACTTTTCTCAGGAGGATGGGACGAGGAAGTAGGTTGCTCGGATGGAGAAGATAGTGGTTGGGGAAGTGCTGGAGGTTTCTCGGAGGAAGTTGCAGGTAGTTGAAGTTCCTCGTCAGCGGGCTGGATAGTCGGGGGGAGAGAAACCTGATCTCCCATCACCATGGAAGACTCTTCGGAGGCAGCTTCGTCCTCTTCTTCGTCTTCAGGAGTTGGAGGGGGACCAGGGATGTGTCGCTGAAAGAGTTTGGAATTTTCATCCACTTTCATCTCCTGTAGAGCAGCAACCCATCCATCCCTAAAGTACTTGAGGCTGCCATATTCTACTTGCGACATCATGGCAGCCAAGCCCTTGTTCCACCCCTTGTCCCAGCCAGCGCTGAAAGACTTCTTCACAACCAATTTTCTCTTTAACTTCTCTGAGGAAAGCTTCTCGGACAGAAGGTTTTTATCAGTCTTCAATTTATTCTCAACCTCCTCCTTCTGCCGACTTACTTCCCAAAGTTGGATTAACTCTTCCTCAGTAACCTTGTGCTTATACTCAAGCTCTCCAGCATTTTTGAGCTTCTTGTCGAGCTCTTTATTTTTCTCCTCCAAGTTCTTTATTTTCTTCTCCAACTCCTTGGAGACTTCAACAACTTGAGCCTTCTCCTGCTCGGTGGAGGCAAGCTTCTTCTCCCAGGTTGCCTTATCATCAGCATATTTCTGGCGAGACTCTTTCAGAGACTGCCCCAAACCTATCAAAGCTTCCTCTACACCAGACGAGGAGCTTGAAGCTTTAATAGCTTCATCCTTCTTCAAAATTGTGTTAAAGCAGATCACCAACTGTGAAAAGAAAATGAAAGCAAGTCAGAGACAGATATAATAAGGGGAAGATGAAAAGTTCAAAGCAACAAGACTTACAGAAGCAATGTGGCGAGCTGCCAAAGAGGTAACCATATCCCGAGAAAGGTTTTCTTCGATACCTTGGATCTCGGGAATGATCCAAGTCTTCTCCTAGCTCATGGCAGAGCTCGGGGGAACGAAAGTGGGAACTCCACTAGTCGGGGGCTGAGAGATGGTGTCAGCCAAATTGACCGAGGAGCTTTTCTTCAGCTTCCTCGGGGGAACAGGAATAGTTTTGATCAAGGAAGAACTTTTGGTCGGTGATATTACAATCACTTCTCCTGGAGCAGCAGACTTGCTCAGTACCATTGGGAGCTTCTCGACAACCTTCACAGGAGCAGCCGAGGAAGGTGCATCAATTTTCTTCGTCCCATCTCCTGGGACATCAATCTTACTTCTTTTTGCCTCTCCAGCACCAGAGGCAGGTTTCTCAAAAAGGGTGGGAGGTCTTCTCTTCTTCATGCTTTCACTTAAAGGAACGTGTGACTCAGGCGAGGAACTAGTAGAAGCTGGTAATGATTCTACTTCACTTATCACCGGACGAGCAGTGAAAGAAGATGTGTAGCTCTTATACTGCAGTAAATACGAGGCTGACCTAATGTGCTCGTCGGTAACACTCTGATGCAAACTCCAGGAACAACGTCAAAACATTAACAAAATTCCAGACATAGAGGATTAGGCGGAAAATAAAATCCACATTCAGCAACAAAGAGACTGGGGAACCAATGTCCCTCAGCCAAACGGAAATAGTCAGAAGGCTCAGAAAGCTCTTCCAGAACAACCCCAGGAGGGAATAGAAAAATCAGAGCGAAATTTATCAAGAGATTCAACAGGGTAAACCATGATGAATAAAGGAAATGAAGAAGAAGGAATAAGATCTTACAGAAAAAGAGTGGATCTGTTGACAACGAACGATGAAAAGGATGAACGCACAAGAGAGTAAGATAATGGAAAATTCGAAGATGCAAATTTGAAAAAGTAGAAGACGATGGGATTGTCTGTCACGCTTAAATACTCTGCCTTGGGAAATGGTAAAGTAATGATTACAAAAAGAAACGATTACGCTACCGGTGGCTAGAAGGACAAAAAGTACGTGGAGATCGAGGCGGTTATAAAAATTCAAAAAAGCCTGATTCTACGAATTTGGAAGGAGAAATAAATACAAAAGACTCCTAAATTTCAGGATGACCATTTAAAACTACCATATTCTGAGAAAGAATGTTCCACACTCCTCAAAGTTTGAACTATGAAACATTGGGGGCTTCTGTTGATACCAAATTTAGTCTGCTGACATGGCTCAATAAAGTGAAGACATGTGGCAATCTACGTGGCAACAACAAACATTTCCGAGGAACTCATATGCTCCAAGGAACCATACTACAACAAAGAGCACTGATTCCCCTAGGAACTCATACGCTCCGAGGAACAAGAACTCTCCGAGGAACTCTTGAGTACCGAGAAGCTTAGGCGATCCGAGCAACTCAGGCAGTCTGAGATGCACCTCGAACAAAGCATTAATAGCAGGATAACCAACAGTTTAACTGTTCATTAAATGCTTATCATTCAGATGCATACGCTTAAGGGGCATTGAATGTATTACCCTTTCATATGTACATCATTTAATGTATTACCCTTTCACATTACAACCTCAGGGCTATAAATACACTGTACAATCCTCTTTGTAAGGGGACCGAAATTTCTTGATATAACTTGTAATCGAGAATTCCCAAACAACCAGCAATAACATAACAGTGGACGTAGGCCATTCTTATAAGGCTGAACCACTTTAAAAATTCTTTGTCTCATTTATTTATCTGTGATTGAATAATTAGATATGATCTAATTTTTTACATCAACAGCTGTGTTCTTGAGGATATTAGTTTTATAATTTTCAGGAAAAGAGGAGATAAACATGCTTTTAATCCAATCCCTTGATGATTCTAGGATGTTTAGAGTATTGGAAATCGTTCGTATATGTTGATATATCATGTAGTAATAATTATAAGTCATTTGGGATGTTAAAATGAAGGTTTGAATCAACAAAAATGGTGAAACCCGTAGTTGCAAAAATGCAGAAAAACCAGGCTGTGATCTGAGTGATCGATCGATCGATCGACCCCCTGCCTTTGATCGATCGACCTCCTGAGAATTCCTAAAGTTGTTTCTTTGAAATGTTGATTCTTATCCCAAACCTTTTGTGGATCTTTGGTGATTATTATTTGGATATTATGGGACTTAGAAAATATCAGTAAACCCTTGAAAAGATTTGAATTAATTTGATTGGGATTCAAGTGATTAAAATAATGATAATTAATTTAAAGGAATTTCGGTTGCTAGATTCATTTGTTGAATTCTAATTGGGATTCATGAGGATTAAAGATAGGACCACTAGGGGTGATTGAATATAATATCTAGGTATCCTTAAGTTTATAAGAGGGTTTAATCCTAAGTGAAAGAAGAGGTGTTTATAAGAGATTTGAAACTATCGGTTTAAACCTTAATTAAAGGGAGAATTTAATTCGTAGTAATTTGGGAGATATGGTGATATGGACCAGTAGGGTATAAGTGACTTCGTACTGAATATATGTTGAGGAAAAATCTATTTGAACCATGTGTATTGAGTGAGGGTAGCCTTAGGGTTACAATTTGAACTTCAAGGACTGAGTTTAAGCTCATTATTGATTTCGCAAGGACTGAGTGTAGTACAAGAGCGTAGTGGTATGGCTCCTGGATAGAGATGGGAGTTTAGAACACATTTGGTTGAAAGAGGGTATGAGGTTATCCCGATCACGTATTTGAAGTTGACTTACCTCCTCGATCGACAAAGTTAAGTAGTAGTGTATTGGAGGGGTTCCTTGTTTGGATTTCTCTTTGCGAGACGCTCCGCGCATGAACCTTAACGACGTCGGGAGTGGAGAGATGTTATAGGATGCGAGGATAATTAAATTATGAAGTAAAGATATGATATTTTAATACGTGGGATTTAAAGAGATATAATGCTACGTATAATCTAAGGTTAATGTGAGTACCTTGTTGTTAGTATATTATAGGTATGATAATGCCTATTTGATTGATTTATGATTATGTGTATGACATACCTAGCTTACTTGCTATCGACGGGAGGTTTGCGTGTGAGGGCAGTCATATCCTGATGAATCCATGGGATCTTTGATTTGTCGCTCGAGAACATAGGTCTATGAAAGACTTATCGGGGAGTTGATAAGTCCGATAACTGTGGGTACGTAGGTATGTGCGTGACCCATGGATACGAGAACTATGTTCGCCTCCAACTTGTATGTTTTTATTGTGGTTCGAGGAATCTTTACCGAACCTTTAGTCCCCTATTCGGCGACCAGCGATGATGGGACGTGATAACAGAGTAATGCATTGCACCGCAGCTGTGACTCGGGGTGCCGTATTATATATGAATATATATATATATATATATATATATATATATATATATATATATATATATATAATGAATTAAAGGAATGAATGGTTATATAGTGATTAAATCTATCTACGGTGATAATTGTAGATAACGGTGAATAGAGAAAGAATGAAATTAAGTTAATGAATGTTTATTCTTATAGAATTGAAAAGCTTAATTCATATTAAAGAGAAATGATTCATGTAAATGGGCAACGATTCATATAAATGAGAAATGTAAATGAATAATAATGTTACCTATGGTATGGGGCATACGAGGTTTTTGATATGGGAATGGAATTATATGGAAATTAATGAAGAGGAACCATTAGCTAGGAGGTTAATAGGAAACGTTAAGTGTGCACTCTAGTTGAGAGGTGAGAATAGCAAGTGAGAGTTGGATCTAACATGTACATAATAAATGCTTTATTGCACTTGTTAAATACTTGCAATTTTCAAAATCATTTTCACAATCGGGCTCTGACCCGTTTCCTTGCATATTCTCTTTTCTATTGTATCTTCTATATCAGGTGTCCAGCAGCAGGGACGCCAACCTTAGCGGATTATGAGAGGCTATGGAGCTATGGAGTTTTGCTTAGACGCCTATCAGATTTTTAATTCACAATATTCTTTGTTAGGGCATATCGCCCAAAGGATTCAGTTATCTTTTTCTATCGGGGTCAAATACTATTGTATTCGGGTCTTTTTAATACATTTAATATTGTTGGGATTTTTGTAATTTGGGAATGTTTATTCCAATTTCGATTAAATTCTTTTGTGTTGTCTATTTGGTTATCGGTGTTGTAGAATAAAATGTGTTGTGTTATGCTTAAACTAGAAATGGATTTTGTTAAATTAAAATTTGGAAAGTTTTTAACACCAGCTTAATTGGGTATTGGATGAGTTGTAAATGTTTTCGACAGTGATGCTAAGAATGAGCCAACTGTATATTCTGTTTTAATTTAGTATGGGACTGGCCACCCGGTATTTAATTAGGCGGGGTGTTACACTACCAAGACAAATGACACCAAAGTGGTATAATTAGGTTCCTACAGGAACACTTACTTTCCCGCTTCGGTGCTCCGAAAGAGATAATTAGTGATAATAGCAAGCAGTTTTGCAACAAGCCATTCGCGAAGATTATGAGAAAGTATGGCGTCGTTCACAAGGTTGGAACGACCTATCACCCGCAAACGAATGGGCATGCCGAATTAGCGAATTGGGAATTCAAGAACATTATCGAGAAGACCATTAATCCCACTCGGAAAGATTGGTCACTTCGATTGAACGATTCACTATGGGCCTATCGTACCGCATACAAAATCCACTCGGCATGTCCTCATTCCGCTTTGTGTATGGAAAACCTTGCCATCTTCCCGTTGAATTAGAGCACAAGTCGTTTTCGGCAATTAAGAAGTTGACTTATGACATGGATAAAGTTGGTGAAGCTCGCAAGATTTAACTAAATGAGTTAGAAGAGATATGCAATGATGCGTATGAGAACGCAAAAATTTCCAAATAAAGGATGAAAATCACTCACGATAACATTATTCGATGCGAAGAGTTTCTTCCCGGACAAAAAGTACTTCTCTATAACTCCCGGCTTCATCTATTTCTGGGCAAGTTGCAGTCATGATGGTCTGGTCCGTTCATTGTAAAAAATTTATTCCCTCACGGAGCTGTGGAATTGAACGATTTAAAAGGGGTAAATACATGCAAGGTTAAGGGATAACGCCTAAAGCCATATCTAGAGGCGTGTGTGGAAGAAGTCGACACCGTTTGGTTGTCGAACCCCGTTTACGGGGTCGAATGAGCTTGAAAGAGAGGTTATCGTACCCCCGATGCGTATGGGGTGATTTCTTATGTATAGTAGTTGTGCTTCGATAGATTAGATTGAGTCCGTAGGTAGGTTACGTGAGGTTAGGGTTAAGATCACGCATTCCAACACACACTTCGCGAGGGCGTCAAGAAATCCAAATGGGTGAATAAGTGCGACAGTGTCCAAAAGTTGAGGGGTTGGAATTCCAGTGCAGCAGTAAAAGAAAGAGGGCTCTGTTAAAGATGGAACCAAACCGAATCCCCTAACCGGATTGGTTCGGTTATGAAAAATTGCAAAAAAAAAACAACAACATCAACATGAACCGGATCGGTTCTCCCCTGAATCGGATCGGTTCGGTTTCTGCGGTTTTGGTTCTTCCCGAGGTGCCTATTCCTTCCCCCTATCCTCTCCCTTCCCTCCATTTCCCCTCCCCCCCCCCCCCCCCCCAAAAAAAAAAAAACATACACTCCATTTTCACTCCAAAATCCCTCTACCCAACCCTTCCCACCACATATAAAAACCACCCCAACCCTACCCTTCCACTCACACCAAAGCATCCACTCTACTTTCCCTCTCTATAACCCTAGTCTTTTATCTCCTAAATGCCCAGTTTTCCCCATGGCAAATCCCGCTCTTTTCGTAAAATATGTGTCCACCGAGATTCTGCCAAACGGCAATGGAGAATACCGCTCCCACATGGAGCGCGTATGGTGCGAAAGATTCTTCAGCTTATCCTGCCAACTACACATTGAGCGAGTCGTCAATTGGGCCGAGCTTCCCCGCTCCGTCACTACCCTTTTTAGCCGGAGGGGGTGGACGCAATACCTCCAAGAACCCCACAATGTCATGTGGGTGGACGAGAATCGATCCTTATATGGCTCTCTCATCTTCACGGGGGAGTTCGAGTGCTAGGCCTTTGTTGACGGTCGCCCTATCCCATTCTCCTTAGCCATCCTTGCCCGCAAACTTGCTGACAAGGGCGTCCCCCACCCAGAAATCTATGACTACCCAACTAATGCCCCCACCATTCCCAAATAATAATGCATCGACTGGCTCGCGCCCAACAATATTTGGGAATGGGGTAACTTTCCCATGGGGCGCCTAAACAATAAGGCACGCATTACCTTCCATATAGTATGCGCCAACTTGCATCAAACCACCAACGACTCGACGATGCGCCCTCTCCAAGACACACTCGTTTACCACCTTTTCGACCCAAATTTCACCCTAAATTTGGCCCGTATGCTTTATGCTGATATCCTTTACGTGGCCTAGGAGCAAAAAGGTGTTGTAACCCTCCCTTATGCCCGCCTCATAACTTCCCTCCTTGTCGATGATGGTATCCAGCCACCTCACGCTTTCCCACACCTCCCTGAGCCCAATGGGAAGGTATCAGGCACTTTGAGTGCCCACAGAGGGATGCCATTCGAGCAGCCCGGGAGGCGATTAATTTAGAGGCCGAGGAGGAAATCCATGTTGAAGAGCCCGAGGTTGAGGACGTCGAGATGAGCGGGGTTGAAGAAGAAGAGTACAACGAGGATGATGATTCGGATTTCAAGCCCCCGGGTGTAGATTTTGATAGGCGCCTTGCAACGGTGAAATCCTATTTTGACGGGTTCATCACCCAATACAACCGAGACCAAGCAGACTATCAAAGGGATCAAGAGGCCTATCGATGGAACACAAGCATGATGCACCAACTCCAAGCCTATATATACGAGCTAAACTTCGGTGGACAGCCCCCCACCTTCTTATATGATCCCTACGATCCCAGTGCACCCGGGACCTAAAATCCACCGCCCTAATGAAGCCCTTATCTATTTTTAGCTGTTTGTGGTGGTTATTTAAACAGTGTTAGTTGTGTGTTCTTCCTTACCTTTGTAACGCATATAGTTTTTATCGATAAAAATGTTGCATTTCTATTTCATTTGTTTGTTTTATTTTCTCGCACTTTTAATTCGCTTTGAGTTAGATTTTAGTCCTTTTTACTTGAGGACACTGCAAAAGTCTAAGTTAGGGGGGTCACAAGTGCGTATTTCTAAAACTTCACAAATTTTCAAAAATGCCCAGAAATTTTAACAAAAAAATCATACAATCTTGAAAAACACAAAAAAAAATTGTTCAAACTAAATAAAAATTGGAATTCAAAATTTTCAAAAATATCATTAAAAGTCGGTTTAAAGTCTCAAGTTGTAAAATTCAAAATTCACAAAGATGAAATTGACCAAAGATGGAAATTGAGCGAACGTAGGCGACTTAACGAATAAGTATGGAGATTAACAACCCCGGTGAGATTTGAGCATTTCATCTTTGTGAATTTTATAAATCAATCAGAGTTAATTGTTTACTCAAAAGTTCTTTTCAGCGTCTAATAAGTCGTCGAGGATCTCAATTCTTTCACTTTGATCGGTTATGGAAAATGTGTGTGATATTGCCTTGAAAAACGTGCCAAAATAGATCGCTAAACTTAATTCATCTCAAAAGGCATATGGTACCGCAATTAGTATCTTGGACAATGAAGTAGGCCCTCATTTGTCACCCAAAAATATTGTCCAGAAAAAGTAGTGAAAAATTATCCCTTTTGTAACCCAAATTGAGCCGAATAAATTTTTCCCTTTCATTTGACAACCCGAAAAATCCCAACTGGCCCAAAATTGTGAAAAGGGGAAAATCCCAGAAATTAAGTCCGGAAAGTGTAAAAAAAGAGACAAGAAAAAAATAGCTATGCTCAACAAAAATAGCAAGAAAAGAAAAGCATGAAAAATAGAAAATGAAGAAAAAAGGAGCAAAAGCTCGAAAATGCACTAATAGACATCGTAAGAAAAGTTTCCAATTCCAGATTTCTCGTACCACTATCATTTTAACCAATGCACAGTTAGCCCGAAAAAGTCCTAACCGAGTCCAAATTACGAAAATGATTGCCGCGTGGAGAGCAAAAATACAAAAAAGATAATAAAAGAGATCAAAGATACTAATTAGAGGCAATGTTCCCGTTTTCTTATATTTGTAACCCAATGATGAGATCCGGTTACCATAAAATTCCACCTTTCTACTTATGTGCGTGAACTTTGTTCCACTACATTTACTCTTATAAATCACGTATACTGAGAGAATAGCCACATTTTGAGTGATTCGTTTGTGAGAGCACTCCGTGAGATATTAAAATAAAAACGAATTTTTGAATAAGTAAGGTAATGATCAATTGGTGCAAATTCGAGGTTAAATTTTTGATTTCACACACGCGCACTATGATTTGAGACTCTTGGACATGAATTGATGATGACTATTTTCATAAAAAGCTTGAATTATACAATTTTTGCATATTTTGAGTTTTCTTTGAGTCGAATTTTATAGGTATATTCTCTGCAAACCCCCACGAGACACAACTTGTCCTACTAGGGTAACCT
This sequence comes from Sambucus nigra, assembly GCA_949130495.1. Classification (NCBI taxonomy): domain Eukaryota; kingdom Viridiplantae; phylum Streptophyta; class Magnoliopsida; order Dipsacales; family Adoxaceae; genus Sambucus; species Sambucus nigra. The sequence goes on along the minus strand of OX422208.1, from coordinate 541,275,900 downwards.
AGGGGTTTAAAGGCTTGTTGCATACGCTAAATGCAATCGCTTGCCCTCGAAAGAGGTATTTTATCCAGTTTTCGAGTTAGACCATGTTTTGATTCTTTTTACATTGATCGAGACGATCAAAGTTCTAAGTTAGGGGGGTTTGATTAGGCATAAATTCTTCCCATCTATCCCCTTAATTTAGAGACTTTTATCGCTCTACAAAGTGTAATTCAGGTGGATTTATATCATATCATTACTAATGACAAGTTTCTAATGAGTACGCCGAGTTTCGTATGTTCTTCATCTATTTCGCAGGTGTTCAGTGTTTTAATTCGAGTCCGGTACCAAAAGTTTCAAAGAAGTACAATAAGTAAAGGTTTCAACAAAAGTTGACAAGATGGAACCGAACCTAAGTGGAGAGAAAAAGAACCAATTCCATCCTGGGAAAGTTCTTGTAAAGACTGTCAAGATAGAACCGAACCGAAGGGAGGAAATAAAGAATCGATCCCACACTTGGAAAATTTCTTGTGAAGAGTTAACAAGATGGAACCAAACAGAAGGGAGGAAATAAAGAACCGATCTGGTGCTTGAAGAATTCTCTGTAAAGGCTGTTAAAGACAGAACCGAACTGAACCCCTTAACATGATCGGTTCTGTTCTCGATTATCCGAACTTATCCACTTCTAAAAATTAGAATCCTACTTGGTTCAAACTCTTAGATTTCGTAGAGTATAAATTATAAACTCCTCCCAATATATGAGGGGGCTTCTGATTTGTTAGCGAATCTTTGTAATCAATTTTAGAGAAGAAGAATAATAAACACTAGTTACTTTCAGTTTGTAATTTAAGTAATACTATTTTAATTCTTGTTTTACTGCAGTAATTACTTTTCTAATAACACTTTCATTTCTCTTTGTCTTCATTCAGTAGTAAAAATGTTTTCTTTCATTCCAAACGTGCTGTCTATAAGTTTTCATATGTACGGATAGATTGTTATGGTCGGGATGCATGAACTCAACCTGATTTGATTGTTTCATGTGTATAAAATTAATCCTCTAAATTTAATGATTTATTACGACCATATTGCGTAGAAACGCAACAATTATAGATTTTTGTATCTCGTTTGCTTCAGGGTAACCGAGATGCTTCAGAATGAAATTCGAGTGTAACTATCATAATACCGATTTACTCGTCCTCTGATTATGTATGGTGCGAGCTTGAACCTTATATATGTAATGATTGGGAGTACTAAAGTCTTGGGTCTAATTAATCACTTAAATTTATGATTAGTTTTATACCATTAATACTTTAGGGTTGAGGGATTGTATTCCCGTCCTGTTTTCCTCATCATATAGTTCAAGGTTTAATTCAATCTCATGAGTATTTCAATTAATTTATATTAGTTGAATTCCATTAATACTTTAGTTCATTAGTTAATCCTTTTTAAAATTGCATCCAGTTGTAGTTATTCCAACCATCAAATCACCTTTCCCTTTTCTTTAGAGTCAGAGTTAGGATTCCTTCGTCTGTCCAACATTGTTACAACTCGTTTGTCCTATTTTCCTGAGGATCGATACCCGACTTATCGAATTATTACTTGAGCGACAGTCTTGCACTTGAGCCTAGAGAGTACGCACTTCTGAGACACATTCTTAGTCGCGTCAAGTTTTTGGGGTATCCACTTAAAAAATTGGGAATATAGTTCCCATGTGCTATAGGGATATATTTCTTACCTCGCTTTCTTATCTCTATGAAGCTCATTGAAAAGAATGGATCATGGCGCCTTCCTCATCATGAAATAGATGAACATGAAGCCATGTTGGCCCAAATTCTTGAGAAAGGAAACTATGAAATTCCTTGGTAACACTTGATAATATAGGATCAAATAATGTCTCCTCCACACCTCCCTTACATAAAATCATTAAACATATTTCCAACCAAATTCACTCATTAGACTCCTACATAGGTGCAAAACTCTCGAAACTTCACTCAACGCAAGAAAAAAATCCCCATGAGGTTAATATACTAAAAATTTACATCCACTTCCCTACTGATCAATAACAAGCTCGATGGGAGGAAGGAAGTGCTACTTGGTCCTCTTGAACGTCCTAATGAGACATCATTCTTCAACATCCACAGTCTTATAATTTTCACTCAATCATGGTATTTGACCTACTCGTGGAAGACGTGGAACAAAGTCACCATACTCATTCGAACTAATTTATTTAATTACCTCACAACCTATTTTTCGAATTATGTATCTAATATCTTCTCAATTTTTGTATTAACATCCATTTGAGAACTTGCACTTTTACTTTACATGAATTTTACATTTCCAATCACCTAAAATTCTATAACACAAGCACATAATTACTCCGGATGGATCTTATACTTAAAACAGGCATACACAATAATACACTCTTTACAACATGCTTCACATCCACATGGATACATAATATAGAATGATTTTACATTACATACTTCACAATGATATATGGTTATTACACATGTGTGGAAAATACTTTACTCTTTTAACTTCATGTGTATTTGATCATTTTACCATTTATTGTCTTTCACTTGATACAACCATGAAAAGGAAGTAAGGGAATCCCATTTTTAAATACCATGGTACAAGTAAGGGGGAAAAGACCTATCATGCTACCCACCCTTTTTTATAACAAAAAGGGGGTAAATATATGAAAAATGGTGCGAAACATAGTTTTCAAATGAAATGTCAAAAATATTCTTCCCACTAATACCAATATAAATTTAATCATCAAAAGGGGGAGATTATGAATCCAAGAGATTTCAAAATAATATATAAATATAATTTTACGGTAACAATTTAATTGATATAAATGCAGACTTCACATTTTTACAATAATGTTATTGTGTTTATTACATCACACTCAAAACATGAAGATTTTCATTCATTACAAGCAAAGAAAGCATCACCGCAACCAAATCTAGTGGACGGAGGAATCACATCATTAAGAAGATTCACGATCAATCCCAAAGAAGATGTATAGATAACAACAAATAGTATAATAACACAATGTTCATCAACATCAAAATAGTTTTAAGAAGATACATGGTGACTTTTAATGATTTAGGAAATGTTATAAAAGTTTATTTTGCTCTTAACTTGTATATTCAATTGGTAAAAACACACACCCACTCACGTGCGCGCACACGCAAAACATGTTTTACACATTAAAAGAATGTTTAACTATAAATTACATCAAGATGAATTTTTTTACTTGACTAAAACTGGTATAGTCGACTAAAGCATGTAAGTGGAAATGACTTACTATCTACTAAATTTGTGGGAGAATTATTTGACCAAAAAAATGTTTAGTCGTATAAACTTAATAAAGTCGACTAAACATTTCTTTAGTCGACTAAACATGAGTAAATGAAACCTGATGGTTAGTTTTTAGAAAAACAAAAATCAATCTTGACCAAACAACTCATAACAATTATTTTCTTTCCCACAATATAAATACTTAACCAAAAATAATTTTTACATGAACGAGAGCTCAAAAAACACAACATATCAAAACTTCATTATAACACTTGTGTTGATAATTCATTGGGATTTCAAAAGAAAATAAACAAAAAATCTAACAACACTCAATGAGTCATAAGATTGTAAACAAATAAGAGATACACTTCTTGTTGGGAAACGGGATTGACATAAATGCGAAAAAAATTTAGCCCAAAGAACTTTGATCAATCATAATTTGGAAAGTGAAAACAGGAACAATATTTAAATAATTAACCGAGGGTTTTTAGTTATAATACCATTACATACCTTATTGGTTATCCGTATAAGGAGAAATATGTTGATGTAGATGATAATATTGCTTCCCCTCCAAGGTCTCCAAAAACCTTGCTCTGAACGCTTCAGATCTTCTAGTATATGATCCACCCAAAGTAAGCCTTTTCTGTGGGCACTCTTGACGATGAAACTTTGGTGAAATGTGAGATAAATCACTTTCTCTCTTCACCCCTACATAAAAACGAGAATAATATCCTTCCTCTCCCTCTTTAACCCTCAATAATTGATCATTATCCTAAAACCGTAATTTATACTAATATATATAGGTATAAGTCATGGGCTTTAGTTAAACTGGGCTTCTAGAGAGTTTCAGGCCTATTACATGGGTAAAGGACTATACTAGGCACCCAAAACTAAATAAGAAAATTAGATTCGAAATAAATGAGAGTGCGCTTCCATTCAATGTTTAAACTTATTTAATTAAATTCTAATTTTATCTCCAGTTTTAATAAAGACCTAAACATGCATCTAAAGTAATTGGAAGCGGTAAATTTATCTAACATGCAATCCAAACAATCACAAACACGGATTCAGGAAAAATCCCCGAAATGAGAAAAACCATTTATTTCATTATATAATGTAAACCTCGACTTACATATACATAGAGAAATGTAGCATGTTTGATAGAAGAATACCCGCAGGCCTTGGTTCGTTGTCTTGAGCAAGAGTTTCATCAAGATCTCCAAGAATCAGCAAGAGATCCCCTCAGGAGCTCCAACAATCAACAATGGGGACAACTTTTATACTTTACAAGATTTTCTCCAAAATTGTATAATATGAGTAAATGGGTTTCTTAATGATTTACACATAAAATTTGGGATGTTTGAGTGAATCAAAATGGTTTTTGGCCTTTAAAAATGAAGTATTAAAATGCAACAGATCTGTAGGGGGTAGAGTTAAAAAATACTTACGCAATACCTAATGAGAGCCGATATTTATAGGCGAAATAAAAAATCAAGGTGACGAAGGTCGTTAGAATGACTTCACAATGTCATTTGAACGACATTAGATGTCGTTTGATCCTTGTAAGAAATGACGATGGAAATGATCTATTAAAAAAACAAAACAGTGTAGGACCGTATGAAGCATACAAGGAACGACCTTAGAAATGGCATACCTAGGTCGTTTAAACGACATGGTCAAGTCATTTTAACTCCCTTTAGCGAAAAAAGTTAAGTTTGACAAATAAGTCCCATTTACATGAGACATTTTCTAATAGGTCCTATCACAACATTTTTTCCTCAATAGGTCCTTATTGTACATATAGTGAATATTCACTATATATTTAAAAATAGGACCTAGTTGAACAAAAATCTTTTTTTCATAGGACTTGATGGAGCAAAAATAAGATGTTAGGACCTATTGAACTACAAACTTGGTAAACAGGACTATTTGGAAAAAAAGCATTTTTCAAATGCCAACCTTGTTTTGATAAAATGCGAATAGTTTTAAAAACGATTTAAAAATTTCTCCCAAATATTTACGTGAACACTAATAACTCCAATTAAACACATACCTTTAGCATAGTAGAGTTAAGGGAGACTGGTTGAAGATGCACGAGCACATAGAAGATGATGGGTGCGGTGATGATGATGCTTGATGCTAAGGATTCGGATAGTGGAGGGAATGTATGATTGTGTGTAGACGTGCCACATGTAGTGATATATGACATATCAATTGTGATCTAAGACAACTCAGAAATTCCTAGATTCTAGATGGACAATCACAAGATCTTATCCTCACAAATCTCCCCCTATGTCTATGCCAATACATACATAAAAATATTCGAATTATGCAACCCAAAATAAAATTCTAAGACATACAATCTAATATCCCCCCAAACCCATAAATGGAAATATTAAAGAACATGTATTCAAAATCTTTAATATCTTCAAAACTTCAACTCTCTAACGTTTATTTGTCATCATTAGGGTGTGCCAAAAGAATGATCCTCTCTTCAAACATGAGACAAGAAATAAATACCCTTGATGCGCAAAAGTTTGAACTAAAATGATAAGCATAATTGTCAATATCAATTAAGCATAAGAAAATCATTAAATCAAACAAACAGAAATCTACTCCCCCGTAATTCGTTCTCCCCCTTTTATGATGTCCCAAAATAGACAATGAGAAGAAATATAGCAATAATGTCGGAAAGTGTCATGAGCTACTAAACTCCTCTTTTTGAATTTTTCAAAAATTTTCTTACAAAAATATACAACAAAGAATCACACAATGAAAGAACACTAAGATAACCAAGTCAATGAAAGTGTAAGTGTAGGGATGTGAACAAATTCGATAGGAAAATCAATATAAACATTCATAAGATATGTGCATGATGAATTTTGAATCTCCTAACGAATGAACTCAAAATCATCCTTAGGTGTAATCACTGTTCTAAAAAACCCGCCTAGGCTCCGCCTAGGCTTGAGGCTTGAGAGAAACGCCCCGTCTTAAGATTTTGACGCCTTATGCTTGGTAAAACCCTTAAGACATACTTTTTCTTTAAAAACAACAATGCTTTAGCGAAACGATATCGCTTTTTAAAGATTTTTTTGCAAACCGGACCATTATCTCATCCAAAATAATCAAATTGTATTTTTATTTGCAAATATTCAGACATATTTTTATGATATGTACAATTTTAGTATTTTAATAGCCTTGTTATGGTTAAAAAATATTAAAATATATTAAAAAGACCTAAACGTCTTTTCCCGCCTTTTTATGCCAAGACCCGCCTAGGCTTCTAAGGCTTAAGGCTTGGCCTCCACGCCTCGATCACGCCCCGCATTTTTTAGAACCTTGGGTGTAATAATGTGAATTTATATGAAATTGAGTTAATTTAATTGACAAATCAAAGTCTAAAATGACTTTCACACCAATAACGTCCAAAACTATTTAACGTTTTTTTGAGATTTTCAAAAACGTGCAAACCCGTTGTTTTATTTCCATCCAAACTCCCTCATATATAATAATGATTTTTATTTATCAAATGAGGTACTAATATCTCTTTTAGAGATTTCCTATTGACCCATTTTTAATAAATATGGTCTTTTAATGCCTTAATTTTTTTCTAAGGCTCTTTTCAAGCGGTGGCTTTCACGATGAGACTATTATTCTCTCACATCCGATTCCTGTGGTCACTCAAATTTTTTTATTCCTTATAAATTCCTCATGGGAAATAGTTCTTACATGCACTGCTTTTATTATTCTCGTTTCATCGCATTTGGTTCGTTTTATAGGAAGAATTTAGATGAAAATACCTAAACCAACATGTGACAGACAAGTGCAATGTTCAAAAATAAATTCGTGCATGTGTGAATTAAAGGAGATAAGGAGCCAAACATGTAGAAATATATCACTAATCACATCTCAATGACTCCAATACACTATAAAGCACAAGGATAAAATAATATAATGTCTCAAATCACTATCAAAATGTCACGTGGAATATGAAAATGATGTTATGTCTTTGGTCATCCTAAATGTCATCCATATAAGGTGTAAACAAATTGCAAAACTGTTTTTGTGTTTTTCAAAAACTTTATATATAAAAAAATCTTTTTATCTTTTTCATTTTTTTTAAGAACGAAAATATTTTTTGAATTTTTCTTTTTTTTTAAAACAAAAATATTTTTGTGTTTTTCTAAAAATATGCATTAGAAAAAAACAATAATGCACACAAATAGTAAAAATAATACAGTCTAGAAATAGGAACCATATGATATGAGTATGAAAAATGTATCATATACTAGACATGGTGACTACCCCCCAGTCAACTGTGAAGATTCCTAAAGACTTCCTAAGACTCTCAAATCTAAGGGAATCTAAAGGCTTCGTGAAAATATCAACTAACTAGAGGTCGGTGGACACAAAACTCAAGGACACGACTTTCTCTTCTACTAATTCTAGAATAAAGTACTCGCGTATCCTAATGTGCTTTGTGTGTGAATGTTGGACTAGATTGCAGGATATGTGTATCACACTCGTGTTATCATAGGAAATACTCATGGTGTCTTGTGAAATCCCATAATCCTCCGAAATCTGCTTCATCCACAATAGTTGCGTTCAACAACTCTCGACGGCTATGTACTCAGCCTCCGCAGTGGATGAAGAGATGGAATTTTGCTTCTTGCTTAACCAAGAGTTAAGAGAAAAATTGAAACACCCACCATAAGTGGTCCTACATTAATATACGTCCTTGGCCCAATCGGCATCTAAATTGGAAAATAATTAGTTACCGGTATCAAAGGAACACCGAATGGCATATGAGAGAGTCCCACTCACGTATTTGATAATACGTTTAAGAGAGAGTAAGTGCAACTCTTTTGGGGATGCCTGATATCGCGCACAGACTCCAACACTAAAGTCAATGTTGGGATGCTTGTAGTTAAGTAGAGAAGACTACCTATCACACTCCGATACAAGTTTGTTCTATGTCCTTTACCTGAAGTGTTCTTATTAAGCTTAGCTGAGGTACTCATGGAGGTATGTGCATGATTAGCGGAGTCTAAACCAAACTTATTCACAAGCTCTCTTTCATATTTTGATTAGGATAGGACCATCCCATCCTCAAGCTGACAAACTTGGAGACCAATAAAGAACGTAAGCTCATCAACCATACTCATCTAAAACTCACTCTTCATCTCCTACTCAAAGTCGTGATCAAGTTGAGAGCATATGGATCTAAAGACTATGTCGTCCACGTAGACTTGGGCAACCAAAATAAAACATTCTTATCTCCTAACAAACAACGTCATATTGTGACACCCCGCCTAATTAAACATCGGGTGATCAGGCCTTCATTAAATTAAAACAGGTTTCTCAAATGGTTCATTCTTAGCATCACTGTCGAAAACTTTTTAATTACTAATCCCCTAAGTAAAATTAGACCGGTGCCAAATTTTATCTTTCTTAAAACAGAAAAATCGACCCTGCGGAACAAAGTACGAATAATCATGTACTATAATTCAAACATCAAAGTAAAAGTACAACAGAACAAAAGTATTACCGAATAAACCATCGGCTAAAAATCCCAAACAACAATAGAATAACCACTAGTCTGAAACTAACATCTGAGACTAATACCGGACCACAAGTCCATACATAGAAGAGTGCGAGATCCTGTGCTAGATCTGAATGAGAGATATCGTCTAGTCAAATCCTGTAAGCATCCACTGTGCTACAGCTCCGAGTCTGGAATGGAATCATCACGCATGGCGTCCCTGTGGCTGGACACCTAAAAGGTTTTGAAAATATTTTATAGCAAGAGTTAGTACTCAAAACATTTTGAAAATATTTAGCAAGCGTTTATCACAATATAAAATGCGGTTATTGATTACACATGTTAGGTTCTCGTACACTCTCTTGAGTTAACTCACCCCTCATCTTTGGTGCACACCTAACGTTCCATACTTAGTTTGTCTAGCCATACTTCTCAAGCTAACTAAAACCAAAGTAGTAAACTGAACTTATCTGTACCCAAGTTCCAGTACCGCCCATACAGTACAACCGTTTTACTAACAGCTCGCGTATGTTAATTAATTCTCAAGTAAAATTTCATCTATGTTATTTTTCAAGACTTCTCATTTAGCTTCACTTCTAAAATTACTACAATTTTCACAATTTTTGACTTTCCCACTTATGTAATTAAGTTTCGCTACTTGAATTACTAAATAGATTTTCTCTATCTAAAGGTTCATTTCGTAATTAAGTTTCACTACTTAACTTACCAATTCAGTATGTATCTTTAAATACATAATATATCAATCTACTAATACACAGAAGTAGAATATCATCAGGTATATATATTTCACACACAATATATACTAAATATCAGTCATTGCTATTTTGCCCCTTTTATACACATAAAGGACTCTTGGTTCGGAATGATTCATCGACCCCAAGTAAGAATTGGTTCGGCATGATACATCGACCCCAATTATTTTAAAAATATATATATACACATATTCTGGTTCGGGACTCTCTCATCGCGACACCAGTTCAAAGTTTTGTTCGGTATTTCTCATCAACCCCAAACATATAATAACTTTATGTTAGTTCGGAATGTCTCATCGACCCTAACATAATTAATTTAGGTATAATCTCTCTACCTAAAAGATCACATAATTCAGTAGGTACACGCCCGACCTATTAATCATATACGTACGTAATATTTTAATCTCATATATTTACCGTACAATATTCGCTTTACGATTTATCTCATTAATTGTATTTATTTGAGTATACACACAACTCTAAGGGTCCTAGTTACCCCTTACATATAATTTCAGTAGTTATTGCTTACCCTACTGGTCTATTACTTAAATTGAATTTACTTCGCCCCGTAACTCAATTTCCGAAGTCCCCGATACTCTACTAAATCGGATTATTCTCCTCGGTCCATAATCCAAGCCCTATACCCAATGGCCTTATTGGACCTCAACAATATACCTACTGGTCTTATTCTTACTCCCATATAAGTATAATGTAATCCCTAGAATACTCATTCATTCCCGAACTCAACGAAGGATTAAACACAAAATTTTTGGGAAAACAGCTTGCGTCGATCGATCGATAGTTCAAGATCGATCGATCGATCGAACAGGGACAGACGCAGTCTGTCTTCTTCGTTGATCCTCTCCTCCATTAACAAATTTCCAAACTCCATTATTGTCCACCAAACTTTTACCCAATGATCCTAACATATTTCCACATATACTAGGACAGTTTCTAACGTGTCAATTACATCAAAACTCCAATTACTTTAAAGAAATAATGAATTAAAACCCATAATTTCTTGAAACCCTAGTTATGGTGTTCTTCCCATATTATCATTCAAAATCTAGATTTTTATTCCGAAAATCATCCAGTCTAATCTGAATATTAATCCTCTACATAGGTTAAATCATTCTACATGCGATTCCTATCCCAACATGCATAATTATCATCTTTCTCCAATCAAAATATTGATTTAAACAAAACTATTCAAAAACCCTACACATGGGTATTATAACTTTATAAATTTTTGCAATAAACACTTGCCTTATGATCAGTAGGGTCTGATTTCGTTGTTCTTGTTGATGATTGATGATCTTCATCCTTCAATCCTTCTTCCCCAACAAGTTGATGGTAGAAACCCCTTTGAATCCTTCCCAAATCTTCTTTTTGCTTTAGAAAGTGGTGCCTCTCCTCTCTCTAATGGTATTGGTGTTGTCATGGGTGTTCTAACCCTAATTCATCTATCATACGGCTGATATAAAACTCTCAATTTCGTAGGTCTCCATACCCTCTTATGTTAAAAGACCAAAACGCCCCCGAACAGTCTCGGTTTAGTCCAAAATTGCCCCGGGACTCAACTAGTACCCCCGAGTATACTATTTTGACTAATTTGACCCTTCCGGACTCATTGGTGACCTCTAAATTATCATTTGAGTCACTTAAAAAATATTACTCGTCCTCACCCCAACACGGTCTACACGCGTTAAGTAACTATTTACCACTCGCACTAAGTAAATAAAATGATGCAATATATACCGGTATCTATCTTCCGATTAATATACCATACTTACAATTTTAAATAAAACTCTTTAAATTACTACTCTTACGTAATTTAAATTAAGACGATATTTTCTCATTTAATTCTCCAATCTAATTAAATGGAATATTTGGAATATTCAGAAATACAGGGTATTACATACTTCCCCCCTTGAAAAAGGAATTTCGTCCTCGAAATTAGGATAAGGCTGGTATTAAGGCTAAGGACCTTAAATAAAATTGTATTGTTTCATTATAAATCCTTATCGCACTTTGCCCATGCCGCATAACATAATTAAGTCTCACTACTTAATTTCTCCATAGATTTTCCCAATCCAACGTTGATTCTTGAAATTAAGTTTTTTTTTCCCTACTTAATTTACCCATTTGACGTATATCTCTATATAACATCTAAGTGTCTACTATCACTCATAAGTGGAATATTATAAGGTGTATATTTCACACACTATATATACTTTAAGGAAAATTGGTCTGGCAAAAATCATCGGCCCCAATAATCCTATCATTTACATTGGTCCGGAAATTCCTCGACCCCAAGGTAAATGTAATGCACATGTCGATTCAGACCTTCCGTCGATCCCAATATTTATCATCGATTTGGTTCGGAAAATCATCGATCCCAACTCGATCCCCCATGTATTGGTCCGGAACATCATCGACCCCAATACAGAGATTAAGCACACTTACTATCGCACATAAGTAGGAAAAATCAATAGGTATATATATCTTACACATAACATATACTACCAACACTTATTTTATAATCACCCCCCCTTCTATAACACTTTTGGGGTTATTGGCTCGGAATTCCACCTCGATCACCAATAGTTATTAATTACTTGTCTCGGGATCACATCTCGAGCACTAATATATGTATATATATCTCATCGCTCATGAGTAGACAATTTGTGAGCCATATTTTTCACATTTCATATACCTTAAAATGTCACACTCCAATAGAATGTCCTCATATCACGCGTTAAGGACTAAAAGTTCGAAATGTCTCCTCGAACCACACCCAAAGTACATGTATTGTTCGTAATCGGTACCCACGAACCTAATCCTCATGTACAGTCCATATAGGTGCTTACTCTACCTATAAATATGCTCTTATAGGCATACATTCAACCTATGAATTGATCAGTGGGCTTCTCCAAAATTCCACTATCATAAGGGCGTATCATCATTCTTTCTCATTAACATTGAGTCGTAGGTAGCTCAACGTACTCAAAATAAAACATTATCTCTATTCCTTCCTGACCTTCCCTCACAGGGTGGAATTTTAGGATTTCATCCTGATTCACAATCATGAAGAGCGGCACTATGCACTCTCCCTTATCAACTACATACTAATCCATCCCGGTCACCCATTTCGCTACCCCCAACGAAATGTTGGCTTAATTATGATGTTCACAACCCATCAATACTTTATAAGTCTGTCTCCTCATTCCATCACTGGGAATGTGGGTTCACTACCACATTCCGGTTGTTCATTTCGAGTCTATCTTGTCTATTAACTAGAGGTGTATCTGGAGACAATCTCACTACCTCTCTCCTCAACCTCGCTTCCCACTTACGTCATCTTTCCTGAAGTGGTACTCTATTCCCCTTTCTCTCCGGGTTTATTATACTTTACAATTCGTGCACTCTTCGCAATTGGCGCACTTTTTGGGTTGGTTAATTTATAAGGATCAACATTTCAGTAACACGTAAGTCACTCACAACACTCAGTCAAGTAGCACCTTGCGATACTTCTTCACCACAGTTAGGTCTCCCATATCAAGAGATAACCTTTGAACGGTTTCCCATCGACTTTCATCCCATAGGGTGTGCTGGATTTCTCAGCACATATAATCTTGGATCATCGTAAATCTCCCATGACGTTCAACCCATTTCATCGATACGACTTGTTTCCTAATTTCCCCAACGTCGTACAAAATATTCCGCATCCCTCTATCTCGGATATCTAAGGAATCCAATTGACTAGGGTGCCTATACACCCTTTTCTCCGGTTACATTTGTAAAAACATTGCAAATGTCGCACCCGTAACATGCTTTTCTTCCACTCTAGCCTAGTCTACACGTCGTGACTACAATCTTGTGGGTATTCTCAATACCCTAGAGACAAAGGATCAAATCTTTGCCCACAAAGTCCCACTTATCCCTTCGTGGTGAGGTAAGCCTTTCAGTGTTTCTCCACAACACTACCGGCTCCACTGATGTCCTAGCATCTAACAATGTCTCTTCTCCTGACGTGCATAAAAATTCAGTCGTATTCCTTTTCGCAACCGAACTTAAACAAGGGACTTCTCCCCATGTACTCTTACTGAGCATTATCGGAACAACACATAGTCGATATGCTCAAATTCGATTTCTCGATAATATGTGCAACCATACTCCAATATTGCTAAAGGAGTCAAGTGGCACCGCGCTTATACTATCGCTAAGTCTTTAGCACTAACTACAACAGCGAGCTCGATCTCTCCGCTCAGCGGTCATACCACAAACATTTGACTCACATCATTTAGGTCCCCACACACCGAAATTAATTACTAAGAGATTTTCATAATCCCCGAAGTTTCTCTCATTTTGATGAATAATGACAACTCGACCCTTTTTCAGGTGAGGAGTCGTCATATACCCCATTCACTCGAGGCTAAAACTCATATACTTCCTTATCCATCGCTCTGGTGATTTAGATGGTTCCCGGACATAACATGCTTGTCCTCTCCGGAATGCAAAACTTATTGGAGTTATTATTTCTTCAAATAACTTCCAGCAAAAATAAAACGCGTGGCCCTAGAATCCACACTAGACATCTTTTCAAAAATTCCTGACTCCAGGCCATGCTGACCGGTTTGGGTACCCCTCCTCTCGGACTGGGTAGATTCGATCCTGTACACTATCATCTTGGTTCCCTTAGTTCTGCTGACCAAGAGGAACGCACTATGGGACTTAACAGCCCCGACTTAGGATCTAATCATTAAATCCTCTAGTGGGTTTTCACTTATGGCTTGCACCAGCCCCATTACATTCAGTCTTACTCTTTGACTAAATCTATAACTCCCTTAGCTCCGCCCATCTAGGAGCCTTAACCTCAACCTTGTAGGAATTACCATATTGTCTTCATATACATAAGTCGTTCAAGAAGATTTTTTTACCAAAAGTTGCGAGCTATGACTCGGGAGTCCATTTTCTCAAGGGCTCTTTTCCCTTATACCTATCTCACCGGTACAAGTTCACTTCACAGGATAAATTTTTCTCTCACGATTGGCCTCCACCAGGCTTTCACGTGAGGGGTTCATATATTCCCATTCACTATGCTTCTGAATCATCATTGGAGAACTTTGCGGTTTAACTATACGTAAAGTTCTTCTATTTATATATACGGACCCTCAGTCCGAATGTAGTGACTTGTATCCCCGCCACGTTGCCTGAAAATGAACTCAAATTTCTCACTTCTGAGTATTTCTACTCCGTCCTAAATGCCAAAACCTCTGGACATACTACTTCCATTGGTTAACATGCACAGTCGCCATTTCATCACATTTACGGCTCGTTCTCAACAAATTTTCTTCAGACCTACTCCCACTATCACTGCATTGGTCGGTCTAGACTAGCATCCCTCTTGCCGTCGCGACACTTGGAAAATGCCTGCTATGCCTCAACAACCCTTGCAGTAGTTACTTCCATTACCCGCTAGGAGTGACCTCGACCACGGTCATCTCTCCTATGATTGACATCTTCGAACACCGCATGCTTTATGCCGAGCTCCTCCCTCCTGTAGTCCTGCTAACGCCAATGCTGGACCTACCCCCATATTCGACGTACCGTGCCCAATCGGACTCGTATATATATAACACTATGTCTATTAAATAGCAGGAGAACGTAAACTACGTACGTAGAGGAGTACAATCGTCCTAAGATAGGGCTCTATATCAATCAAACGATACGCTGAAAACGTAGTACGCCGTACAGATCCTATGGACACTAGAACCTGATGCTCTGATACCATCTGTGACACCCCGCCTAATTAAACATCGGGTGATCAGGCCTTCATTAAATTAAAGCAGGTTTCTCAAATGGTTCATTCTTAGCATCACTGTCGAAAACTTTTTAATTACTAATCCCCTAAGTAAAATTAGACCGGTGCCAAATTTTATCTTTCTTAAAACAGAAAAATTGACCCTGCGGAACAAAGTACGAATAATCATGTACTATAATTCAAACATCAAAGTAAAAAGTACAACAGAACAAACGTATTACCGAATAAACCATCGGCTAAAAATCCCAAACAACAATAGAATAACCACTAGTCTGAAACTAACATCTGAGACTAATACCGGACCACAAGTCCATACATAGAAGAGTGCGAGATCCTGTGCTAGATCTGAATGAGAGATATCGTCTAGTAAAATCCTGTAAGCATCCACTGTGCTACAGCTCCGAGTCTGGAATGGAATCATCACGCATGGCGTCCCTGTGGCTGGACACCTAAAAGGTTTTGAAAATATTTTATAGCAAGAGTTAGTACTCAAAACATTTTGAAAATATTTAGCAAGCGTTTATCGCAATATAAAATGCGGTTATTGATTACACATGTTAGGTTCTCGTACACTCTCTTGAGTTAACTCACCTCTCATCTTTGGTGCACACCTAACGTTCCATACTTAGTTTGTCTAGCCATACTTCTCAAGCTAACTAAAACCAAAGTAGTAAACTGAAATTATCTGTACCCAAGTTCCAGTACCGTCCATACAGTACAACCGTTTTACTAACATCTCGCGTATGTTAATTAATTCTCAAGTAAAATTTCATCTATGTTATTTTTCAAGACTTCTCATTTAGCTTCACTTCTAAAATTACTACAATTTTCACAATTTTTGACTTTCCCACTTATGTAATTAAGTTTCGCTACTTGAATTACTAAATAGATTTTCTCTATCTAAAGGTTCATTTCGTAATTAAGTTTCACTACTTAACTTACCAATTCAGTATGTATCTTTAAATACATAATATATCAATCTACTAATACACAGAAGTAGAATATCATTAGGTATATATATTTCACACACAATATATACTAAATATCAGTCATTGCTATTTTGCCCCTTTTATACACATAAAGGACTCTTGGTTCGGAATGATTCATCGACCCCAAGTAAGAATTGGTTCGGCATGATACATCAACCCCAATTATTTTAAAAATATATATATACACATATTCTGGTTCGGTACTCTCTCATCGCGACACCAGTTCAAAGTTTGGTTCGGTATTTCTCATCGACCCCAAACATATAATAACTTTATGTTAGTTCGGAATGTCTCATCGACCCTAACATAATTAATTTAGGTATAATCTCTCTACCTAAAAGATCACATAATTCAGTAGGTACACGCCCGACCTATTAATCATATACGTACGTAATATTTTAATCTCATATATTTACCGTACAATATTCTCTTTACGATTTATCTCATTAATCGTATTTATTTGAGTATACACACAACTCTAAGGGTCCTAGTTACCCCTTACATATAATTTCAGTAGTTATTGCTTACCCTACTGGTCTATTACTTAAATTGAATTTACTTCACCCCGTAACTCAATTTCCGAAGTCCCCGATACTCTACTAAATCGGATTATTCTCCTCGGTCCATAATCCAAGCCCTATACCCAATGGCCTTATTGGACCTCAACAATATACCTACTGGTCTTATTCTTACTCCCATATAAGTATAATGTAAATCCTAGAATACTCATTCATTCCCGAACTCAACGAAGGATTAAACACAAAATTTTTGGGAAAACAGCTTGCGTCGATCGATCGATAGTTCAAGATCGATCGATCGATCGAACAGGGACAGACGCAGTCTGTCTTCTTCGTTGATCCTCTCCTCCATTAACAAATTTCCAAACTCCATTATTGTCCACCAAACTTTTACCCAATGATCCTAACATATTTCCACATATACTAGGACAGTTTCTAACGTGTCAATTACATCAAAACTCCAATTACTTTAAAGAAATAATGAATTAAAACCCATAATTTCTTGAAACCCTAGTTATGGTGTTCTTCCCATATTATCATTCAAAATCCAGATTTTTATTCCGAAAATCATCCAATCTAATCTGAATATTAATCCTCTACATAGGTTAAATCATTCTACATGCGATTCCTATCCCAACATGCATAATTATCATCTTTCTCCAATCAAAATATTGATTTAAACAAAACTATTCAAAAACCCTACACATGGGTATTATAACTTTATAAATTTTTGCAATAAACACTTGCCTTATGATCAGTAGGGTCTGATTTCGTGGTTCTTGTTGATGATTGATGATCTTCATCCTTCAATCCTTCTTCCCCAACAAGTTGATGGTAGAAACCCCTTTGAATCCTTCCCAAATCTTCTTTTTGCTTTAGAAAGTGGTGCCTCTCCTCTCTCTAATGGTATTGGTGTTGTCATGGGTGTTCTAACCCTAATTCATCTATCATACGGCTGATATAAAACTCTCAATTTCGTAGGTCTCCATACCCTCTTATGTTAAAAGACCAAAACGCCCCCGAACGGTCTCGGTTTAGTCCAAAATTGCCCCGGGACTCAACTAGTACCCCCGGGTATACTATTTTGACTAATTTGACCCTTCCGGACTCATTGGTGACCTCTAAATTATCATTTGAGTCACTTAAAAAATATTACTCGTCCTCACCCCAACACGGTCTACACGCGTTAAGTAACTATTTACCACTCGCACTAAGTAAATAAAATGATGCAATATATACCGGTATCTATCTTCCGATTAATATACCATACTTACAATTTTAAATAAAACTCTTTAAATTACTACTCTTACGTAATTTAAATTAAGACGATATTTTCTCATTTAATTCTCCAATCTAATTAAATGGAATATTTGGAATATTCAGAAATACGGGGTATTACATACTTCCCCCCTTGAAAAAGGAATTTCGTCCTCGAAATTAGGATAAGGCTGGTATTAAGGCTAAGGACCTTAAATAAAATTGTATTGTTTCATTATAAATCCTTATCGCACTTTGCCCATGCCGCATAACATAATTAAGTCTCACTACTTAATTTCTCCATAGATTTTCCCAATCCAACGTTGATTCTTGAAATTAAGTTTTTTTTCCCTACTTAATTTACCCATTTGACGTATATCTCTATATAACATCTAAGTGTCTACTATCACTCATAAGTGGAATATTATAAGGTGTATATTTCACACACTATATATACTTTAAGGAAAATTGGTCTGGCAAAAATCATCGGCCCCAATAATCCTATCATTTACATTGGTCCGGAAATTCCTCGACCCCAAGGTAAATGTAATGCACATGTCGATTCAGACCTTCCGTCGATCCCAATATTTATCATCGATTTGGTTCGGAAAATCATCGATCCCAACTCGATCCCCCATGTATTGGTCCGGAACATCATCGACCCCAATACAGAGATTAAGCACACTTACTATCGCACATAAGTAGGAAAAATCAATAGGTATATATATCTTACACATAACATATACTACCAACACTTATTTTATAATCACCCCCCCTTCTATAACACTTTTGGGGTTATTGGCTCGGAATTCCACCTCGATCACCAATAGTTATTAATTACTTGTCTCGGGATCACATCTCGAGCACTAATATATGTATATATATCTCATCGCTCATGAGTAGACAATTTGTGAGCCATATTTTTCACATTTCATATACCTTAATATGTCACACTCCAATAGAATGTCCTCATATCACGCGTTAAGGACTAAAAGTTCGAAATGTCTCCTCGAACCACACCCAAAGTACATGTATTGTTCGTAATCGGTACCCACGAACCTAATCCTCATGTACAGTCCATATAGGTGCTTACTCTACCTATAAATATGCTCTTATAGGCATACATTCAACCTATGAATTGATCAGTGAGCTTCTCCAAAATTCCACTATCATAAGGGCGTATCATCATTCTTTCTCATTAACATTGAGTCGTAGGTAGCTCAACGTACTCAAAATAAAACATTATCTCTATTCCTTCCTGACCTTCCCTCACAGGGTGGAATTTTAGGATTTCAACCTGATTCACAATCATGAAGAGCGGCACTGTGCACTCTCCCTTATCAACTACATACTAATCCATCCCGGTCACCCATTTCGCTACCCCCAACGAAATGTTGGCTTAATTATGATGTTCACAACCCATCAATACTTTATAAGTCTGTCTCCTCATTCCATCATTGGGAATGTGGGTTCACTACCACATTCCGGTTGTTCATTTCGAGTCTATCTTGTCTATTAACTAGAGGTGTATCTGGAGACAATCTCACTACGTCTCTCCTCAACCTCGCTTCCCACTTACGCCATCTTTCCTGAAGTGGTACTCTATTCCCCTTTCTCTCCGGGTTTATTATACTTTACAATTCGTGCACTCTTCGCAATTGGCGCACTTTTTGGGTTGGTTACTTTATAAGGATCAACATTTCAGTAACACGTAAGTCACTCACAACACTCAGTCAAGTAGCACCTTGCGATACTTCTTCACCACAGTTAGGTCTCCCATATCAAGAGATAACCTTTGAACGGTTTCCCATCGACTTTCATCCCATAGGGTGTGCTGGATTTCTCAGCACATATAATCTTGGATCATCGTCAATCTCCCATGACGTTCAACCCATTTCATCGATACGACTTGTTTCCTAATTTCCCCAACGTCGTACAAAATATTCCGCATCCCTCTATCTCGGATGTCTAAGGAATCCAATTGACTAGGGTGCCCATACACCCTTTTCTCCGGTTACATTTGTAAAAACATTGCAAATGTCGCACCCGTAACATGCTTTTCTTCCACTCTAGCCTAGTCTACACGACGTGACTACAATCTTGTGGGTATTCTCAATACCCTAGAGACAAAGGATCAAATCTTTGCCCACAAAGTCCCACTTATCCCTTCGTGGTGAGGTAAGCCTTTCAGTGTTTCTCCACAACACTACCGGCTCCACTGATGTCCTAGCATCTAACAATGTCTCTTCTCCTGACGTGCATAAAAATTCAGTCGTATTCCTTTTCGCAACCGAACTTAAACAAGGGACTTCTCCCCATGTATTCTTACTGAGCATTATCGGAACAACACATAGTCGATATGCTCAAATTCTATTTCTCGATAATATGTGCAACCATACTCCAATATTGCTAAAGGAGTCAAGTGGCACCGCGCTTATACTATCGCTAAGTCTTTAGCACTAACTACAACAACGAGCTCGATCTCTCCGCTCAGCAGTCATACCACAAACATTTGACTCACATCATTTAGGTCCCCACACACCGAAATTAATTACTAAGAGATGTTCATAATCCCCGAAGTTTCTCTCATTTTGATGAATAATGACAACTCGACCCTTTTTCAGGTGAGAAGTCGTCATATACCCCATTCACTCGAGGCTAAAACTCATATACTTCCTTATCCATCGCTCTGGTGATTTAGATGGTTCCCGGACATAACACGCTTGTCCTCTCTGGAATGCAAAACTTATTGGAGTTATTATTTCTTCAAATAACTTCCAGCAAAAATAAAACGCGTGACCCTAGAATCCACACTAGACATCTTTTCAAAAATTCCTGACTCCAGGCCATGCTAACCGGTTTGGGTACCCCTCCTCTCGGACTGGGTAGATTCGATCCTGAACACTATCATCTTGGTTCCCTTAGTTCTGCTGACCAAGAGGAACGCACTATGGGACTTAACAGTCCCGACTTAGGATCTAATCATTAAATCCTCTAGTGGGTTTTCACTTATGGCTTGCACCAGCCCCATTACATTCAGTCTTACTCTTTGACTAAATCTATAACTCCCTTAGCTCCTCCCATCTAGGAGCCTTAACCTCAACCTTGTAGGAATTACCATATTGTCTTCATATACATAAGTCGTTCAAGAAGATTTTTTTACCAAAAGTTGCGAGCTATGACTCGGGAGTCCATTTTCTCAAGGGCTCTTTTCCCTTATACCTATCTCACCGGTACAAGTTCACTTCACAGGATAAATTTTTCTCTCACGATTGGCCTCCACCAGGCTTTCACGTGAGGGGTTCATATATTCCCATTCACTATGCTTCTGAATCATCATTGGAGAACTTTGCGGTTTAACTATACGTAAAGTTCTTCTATTTATATATACGGACCCTCAGTCCGAATGTAGTGACTTGTATCCCCTCCACGTTGCCTGAAAATGAACTCAAATTTCTCACTTCTGAGTATTTCTACTCCGTCCTAAATGCCAAAACCTCTGGACATACTACTTCTATTGGTTAACATGCACAGTCGCCATTTCATCACATTTACGGCTCGTTCTCAACAAATTTTCATCAGACCTACTCCCACTATCACTGCATTGGGCGGTCTAGACTAGCATCCCTCTTGCCGTCGCGACACTTGGAAAATGCGTGCTATGCCTCAACAACCCTTGTAGTAGTTACTTCCATTACCCGCTAGGAGTGACCTCGACCACGGTCATCTCTCCTATGATTGACATCTTCGAACACCCCATGCTTTATGCCGAGCTCCTCCCTCCTGTAGTCCTGCTAACGCCAATGCTGGACCTACCCCCATATTCGACGTACCGTGCCCAATCGGACTCGTATATATATAACACTATGTCTATTAAATAGCAGGAGAACGTAAACTACGTACGTAGAGGAGTACAATCGTCCTAAGATAGGGCTCTATATCAATCAAACGATACGCTGAAAACGTAGTAAGCCGTACAGATCCTATGGACACTAGAACCTGATGCTCTGATACCATCTGTGACACCCCGCCTAATTAAACATCGGGTGATCAGGCCTTCATTAAATTAAAATAGGTTTCTCAAATGGTTCATTCTTAGCATCACTGTCGAAAACTTTTTAATTACTAATCCCCTAAGTAAAATTAGACCGGTGCCAAATTTTATCTTTCTTAAAACAGAAAAATCGACCCTGCGGAACAAAGTACGAATAATCATGTACTATAATTCAAACATCAAAGTAAAAAGTACAACAGAACAAAAGTATTACCGAATAAACCATCGGCTAAAAATCCCAAACAACAATAGAATAACCACTAGTCTGAAACTAACATCTGAGACTAATACCGGACCACAAGTCCATACATAGAAGAGTGCGAGATCCTGTGCTAGATCTGAATGAGAGATATCGTCTAGTCAAATCCTGTAAGCATCCACTGTGCTACAGCTCCGAGTCTGGAATGGAATCATCACGCATGGCGTCCCTGTGGCTGGACACCTAAAAGGTTTTGAAAATATTTTATAGCAAGAGTTAGTACTCAAAACATTTTGAAAATATTTAGCAAGCGTTTATCACAATATAAAATGCGGTTATTGATTACACATGTTAGGTTCTCGTACACTCTCTTGAGTTAACTCACCCCTCATCTTTGGTGCACACCTAACGTTCCATACTTAGTTTGTCTAGCCATACTTCTCAAGCTAACTAAAACCAAAGTAGTAAACTGAACTTATCTGTACCCAAGTTCCAGTACCGTCCATACAGTACAACCGTTTTACTAACAGCTCGCGTATGTTAATTAATTCTCAAGTAAAATTTCATCTATGTTATTTTTCAATACTTCTCATTTAGCTTCACTTCTAAAATTACTACAATTTTCACAATTTTTGACTTTCCCACTTATGTAATTAAGTTTCGCTACTTGAATTACTAAATAGATTTTCTCTATCTAAAGGTTCATTTCGTAATTAAGTTTCACTACTTAACTTACCAATTCAGTATGTATCTTTAAATACATAATATATCAATCTACTAATACACAGAAGTAGAATATCATCAGGTATATATATTTCACACACAATATATACTAAATATCAGTCATTGCTATTTTGCCCCTTTTATACACATAAAGGACTCTTGGTTCGGAATGATTCATCGACCCCAAGTAAGAATTGGTTCGGCATGATACATCGACCCCAATTATTTTAAAAATATATATATACACATATTCTGGTTCGGGACTCTCTCATCGCGACACCAGTTCAAAGTTTGGTTCGGTATTTCTCATCGACCCCAAACATATAATAACTTTATGTTAGTTCGGAATGTCTCATCGACCCTAACATAATTAATTTAGGTATAATCTCTCTACCTAAAAGATCACATAATTCAGTAGGTACATGCCCGACCTATTAATCATATACGCACGTAATATTTTAATCTCATATATTTACCGTACAATATTCACTTTACGATTTATCTCATTAATCGTATTTATTTGAGTATACACACAACTCTAAGGGTCCTAGTTACCCCTTACATATAATTTCAGTAGTTATTGATTACCCTACTGGTCTATTACTTAAATTGAATTTACTTCGCCCCGTAACTCAATTTCCGAAGTCCCCGATACTTTACTAAATCGGATTATTCTCCTCGGTCCATAATCCAAGCCCTATACCCAATGGCCTTATTGGACCTCAACAATATACCTACTGGTCTTATTCTTACTCCCATATAAGTATAATGTAAATCCTAGAATACTCATTCATTCCCGAACTCAACGAAGGATTAAACACAAAATTTTTGGGAAAACAGCTTGCGTCGATCGATCGATAGTTCAAGATCGATCGATCGATCGAACAGGGACAGACGCAGTCTGTCTTCTTCGTTGATCCTCTCCTCCATTAACAAATTTCCAAACTCCATTATTGTCCACCAAACTTTTACCCAATGATCCTAACATATTTCAACATATACTAGGACAGTTTCTAACGTGTCAATTACATCAAAACTCCAATTACTTTAAAGAAATAATGAATTAAAACCCATAATTTCTTGAAACCCTAGTTATGGTGTTCTTCCCATATTATCATTTAAAATCCAGATTTTTATTCCGAAAATCATCCAGTCTAATCTGAATATTAATCCTCTACATAGGTTAAATCATTCTACATGCGATTCCTATCCCAACATGCATAATTATCATCTTTCTCCAATCAAAATATTGATTTAAACAAAACTATTCAAAAACCCTACACATGGGTATTATAACTTTATAAATTTTTGCAATAAACACTTGCCTTATGATCAGTAGGGTCTGATTTCGTGGTTCTTGTTGATGATTGATGATCTTCATCCTTCAATCCTTCTTCCCCAACAAGTTGATGGTCGAAACCCCTTTGAATCCTTCCCAAATCTTCTCTTTGCTTTAGAAAGTGGTGCCTCTCCTCTCTCTAATGGTATTGGTGTTGTCATGGGTGTTCTAACCCTAATTCATCTCTCATACGGCTGATATAAAACTCTCAATTTCGTAGGTCTCCATACCCTCTTATGTTAAAAGACCAAAACGCCCCCGAACGGTCTCGGTTTAGTCCAAAATTGCCCCGGGACTCAACTAGTACCCCCGGGTATACTATTTTGACTAATTCGACCATTCCGGACTCATTGGTGACCTCTAAATTTTCATTTGAGTCACTTAAAAAATATTACTCGTCCTCACCCCAACACGGTCTACACGCGTTAAGTAACTATTTACCACTCGCACTAAGTAAATAAAATGATGCAATATATACCGGTATCTATCTTCCGATTAATATACCATACTTACAATTTTAAATAAAACTCTTTAAATTACTACTCTTACGTAATTTAAATCAAGACGATATTTTCTCATTTAATTCTCCAATCTAATTAAATGGAATATTTGGAATATTCAGAAATACGGGGTATTACACATATCAACTCCCCCTCTCCTGAAACCACGGGACAAGAGATTGTAAGTAAGCCTCTCATGAGAAGCACGGGGTGATTACTTCAAACCATACAAGTATTTCCTCATATAATAGACATGTTCAGGGTGCGTCCTTTTATTTGTCCCACGTAAACCTCCTCATATAGAATTTTATTTAGAAAGGCACTCTTAACATCCATCTGATATAACTTGAGCACAAATGACAATAGATGGCAAGTAGTAAGCGGGCGGACTCGAGCCTCGCAACAGAAGCATATGTCTCCTCAAAGTCTATACCCTCAATCTGTGTGTAGCCCTAAGCGACCAACCTAGACTTATTATATACAATGGTACCATTCTTATCCATCTTATTCTTAATGATACACTTAGTACCAATCACATACTTGTCACTAGGTCGGGGGATAAGTTCACATACATTATTTTTTCTAAACTGAAGCGACTCATCCTATATAGTTGATATCCAATGTTCATCTTTTAGTGCTTCTTTGACATTCATGGGATCAAATTTAGACGTGTAGCACATAAAGATAACAACATTCTCTAGCTGAATACAATTCTTGACCCCTAAAGTAGGATCTCCTATAATGGCAAAAGGGTTATGAATCTTAAGAACCTATGCAGGAGTGTCCCCTAAATTAAAAGTAAGATCCATCCTAGGTGTGAGAGGGATAGTGGGATCATCACATTGAAGTGCATTATCCTCACACAAAAGGCTAGGATCAATAAGCGTCGATGGTTCGTCATCTTGCACAGTGACATTTATTGACTCCATAACCTTAGAGCTACTTAGGTTAAAAACCCGGTAGGCTCTACTTGTCTATGAATATCCTAAAATAATTCCTTCGTCACTTCGGGAGTAAAACTTTCCTAATTGTTCTCTATCCCTGAGGATGTACCATTTACTCCCAAAGACACGAAAATACGAAAGTTTGGGATTTTTCCCTGCCCATAACTCATATGCTGTTTGAAGTGTGTGTGAACGAAGATATAACCTATTCATCATGTGCTACGTAGTATACATCTCCTCTGCCCCAAATATCCTAGGCACTCTACGACTGGGAATCATGGATCTAGCCATCTCTTGAATCGTCCGATTCTTCCTCTCAAAAATCTCATTTTTCTAAGAATTTGTCACGGCTAAAAATTCATGTGTTATTCCTAGGCTATCACACTAAATATCAACTTTTACTTCCTTAAATTTGGTGTCATTGCCACCATGCGTTTTATTGATAGTGACACCGTGTTGATTTTACATGACACGACATCTAGTCATAAGAAATTGTACAACATCAGATTTCTCTCTCATGAAACCTACTATGGAATTATGAGAGAAATCATCTACCATGATGAGGATATACCTCTTACAACCCAAACTCTCAGTGCAAGTAGGACCTATATGATCCGTGTTAATCAACTCAAGCACGCGTGTAGTGGTAATGGAATTTAACTTTCAATGGGGACTACGAACATGTTTTCCCAACTGATAAGGTCCACAAACCACAAATGTTGGCTTCCCAAGTGATGGTAAGCCACGTACTAGGTCCTTTTTAGATAAATGATCTAACTCTCTAAAATTAACGCGACCTATACGTTGATGCCATAGATCCATAGACGAGGTCGTGGCACTATTATGGACAAATCAGGACTTGGGCACAATCTCATAAAAGTTATCTTTTGTACTCATCCCTTGCAATAGAAGTTTATCGCCTTGATCCTAAATGTTACACTTATTCTGGTCAAACTTTATCGCAAAATCAGTGTCGCACAGCTACCTAATGCTGAGAAGATTTTCTTTCAAGTCTTTGACGTATAAAACATTATCTAACTTAGGAAACTCGAGTATCTCTACTGTACCTTATCCCACTATGCTAGATTTGTTCCCATATTTAAAAGTGACTTTACTTTCCTTGCGATCCTTAAAGTAGGTAAAAAATGAGACATGACCTGTCATGTGCCTGGAGCACCCACTATTAAAATACCATTATAAGGTATTATGAGCTTTAAGAGCAGCATGAAGGACAAGGCCTTTTGCGTCATGCTTAGGCACCCAAGAAGTGGCAACCGTTTGTTTACCCTTAATGTTGTTGGTTCTAGACGGGATGTTGGAAGTATCCATTAATGGAAAAGACATTCGGTGGAGATCTTCCATCAAACTGTGAGAAGTGGTGACTAGGGACTCAACCTACTCTCTAATACTAGTAAGATCACTAGTACGGTGTGACGGATCATGTCTACGCGAGCCTGACCCAAACTATAGTAATACTCCCTAAGATGTCCTTTTCTCTTGCAATAAGTACAAAAGTATATGGTCCTAGGCTGACATTGGTTTTCTCTTCTTAGCTGAACCCTTATTTTCGGTTTGGGTTGATGGCCATATGGATTCACTATAAACTCTGGAACCCATTTTGGTGCAATATGAAACGTGGAAGCATCATCAAAACCTATTCCCTGCCTTTCACCAAACCCTAAAGTGGGGTCGAGGAGCATCTTTTCCATTTTCCCAAATCTTTCCTCAATCTGTACATTGACCTACCGGGATCTCTTAAGATCATGAGTGATTTGGGGTACAAGGGCTTCAAGTTTTTTTCCTGCCTCCATGGATGCAAGGAGATCTCTCGTAAGACTAGCCACTTGTTTGGTCAAGTCCTTTTTCTCTTTATCAAAACTAGTCTATATCTCTCCAAAAGCTTTCTCTCTTTCTACATACACTCTCTCTATATGTATATAAACTTTCTCTGTCTCTAAAAGTCATGCTAATAGAGAACTCTCTCTCTCGTCTCTCCTAAATATTTCTCTAACGTGATGATCCTAAGAGCTAACCCTTTGTTTTTATTTTTAGTTTTAAAGGACCCATCATATAAATCGACATACGCGCGTTGAAGGTCACACTCACTCTAACTTGTAGCATCCTCACCATCACTCTTATTTTCACTGTCGAGGTGTCCTTGTGAAGTATCTTCCTCGTCGTCATGAGGTGCACTATAATTACTCACATGACTATCCATGAATGCGGTAAAGTTACTTCATGTGGTGATTCTTCTCCTGAATCCACCGTCTCGACCTCACTGTCGTCACTAAGGGTGGCATTTCAAGCAACTTTACCTTTGCCTGATGCTTTAGTCTAGTTGCACACTCAATGGATTTATGACCTCTCCCATCACACTCTTAACACCTTTATTCCTATATCTTAGGGGTATCCTTTTTATCTTTATCAAATTTCTTTTCAAATTTATTTATCTCAATATTCTTTTTATCTTTAAAATTTTTGTTATTTTTTAGTTTGAGAAAATTCTTGAAATTTTTAGCAAACAGGGCCAAATAGTATAAATCAAAAGCATATTGAAAATTTGACTTTTCTTCCTCTCTCATTTTTTATGACTCTTCTCTCGTTCTAGACGACTTCTCACCTTTCCTAGCTAGGACTTTAAGTTCTTCCCTTTATCTTTAGGTTTAACTGTTTTAGGAAACATATCAATTTCATAAGTCTGTAGGTCTTCTACAAGTTCTTCTAACCTAAGGAGTCTAACATTCCTAATGAATTCAACACATTGACTTTAGGGGTGAAACACTTAGGGAATGACCTTAAAATCTTTTTAACTACTCTTGTGTCAGGGATTTTTTTCCATAAGATTAAAATTAGTTTTAACAATATCTGATAGACGTGCATAAAACTCATCAAAAGTTTTAGATTCAAGCATGGTTATCGTTTCAAACTGAGTAGTTAAATTTTGCAATTTAGATGTCTTAACGGCATTTGTGCCATCGTGTGTAAGTTGTAGGATATCTCATGCCTCTTTTGACGTTGTACACCTCATAATACGGTGGGTGAGACAACTACGGAAATTGCAATAAGTCCGTGTGAATTATATGTGCTCCATTTCAATTCATCCTCATTCCAGTTAGACACATGTATAAGATTGGTCACATTATCTACGGTGACAGTGGGAGGAGTCCACTTTCTTTCACAAATTATCCAAACACGTTCATCTGTAGCCTTTATAGTAGATTTCATGTGGGCTATCCAATAAGCATAGTTTGTCCTGTCAAAAACTGGCATCCTATTATATAAGTTTTCCATTGAACTTAAGCTTTTTCAAAAGTCAATTTTTCAAAAAAAATTGATATCCAGGAAAAATTTGCAAAAAATATTACATGGTATAATTGCGTAATTGACTCTGATACCAATTTGAGAGTGCGCTTCCATTCAATATCTAAAATTGGAATTTAGTTAAATAAGTTTAGACATTGAACGGAAGTTCACTCTCAATAAATACTAGGAAATCCTAAATTGCATTCCCGTAATTTATTTTATTTCTTTACCCATTCACAATTAATTCCATTAAATAGTCATGACTGCACTCCAATTTAATTATATTTAAATTACTCGGAATAAAGAGGTCTAATTTGCAAAGTTGATTTGGTACATAATATGATTCCCTACATTAAATGTTTGATACACGCTTGGTAAAATCAATTTGCCTCTAATTAACTTTAACAAGCATTTAACAATTTCCTTCATTCTCAGACTTAACTTATTTAATAATCTAGAGACTATAAAATATGTTGGTCAGGCTTAATTAGTAGAAACGAAAACATATGAGTTAATCAATGGGGTATCACAATCTAAGATCTTTTTTGTACACGTATTCCTCTGATCTTAGACGTATTCATGATAGCCCAATTTGTAGAGATTGAGATCTAATAAAATTAAATCTTTTCCGTAATATTCAAAAAAAAATTATGCAAGCATTCCAACACTTGTAACCCACAAAATTAAGAACCAATTAACCCTTTAAAAATATTGCGAGATTGCAATGGTTGGGCTTGTTCAATACAGTCCTGAATGTATGATTACAATCCTTTTTTGAACGATCAAAGAAGTTCTAAAAATCATCAAAAAAGTTCTTTTTGTTTGAGATAAACTAATAGGATTGCATACACCACTTTACCGATAGGATATCATCTCCATATCTAGGTTGTGAACTATTTAATTATACAAGCACTTGAATTCTGATCTCCCGTGATTAATCCAAACCCCATTCAAAGAAATTCCTACTAAGTGAAATTGACTGATATGTAAACAATATATTCAAAACAAAAATATAAGGAATCCTCACAAACATGATTCTCATTTAAAAATAAACTTGAATACCTTTACAGAAAACTAAACATCATGCACGATTTTAAGAATAAAACCCTAACAGTCTCCTATGTAGTCTTAAAGCCATGTACCTTCCAACCCATCTACACGACAATCTATATGCCTAATTGCAGAGGGATTAATCGGTTGCTATTTGATGTAATTCAAATAATAAACCTATCACCACTCTATTTGATCTTTCAAACTAGATGAAGCTTACCCTCAAAGTGGTCAACTTTATTACAGGCTATGAGCTCTTTCAAACTTGCAATCGTAATTCTATATACACTAAAAAGTGTAATAGGCAATTTCACCCAAAGTATGATCATAAAGATGTGATCGACTTGTCCTAAGAACTTAATGTCAAGATATGTGGAACATCATATTCTTATGTAGGACAATACACACACTTTATTCCCGATAAGTAGAATATTATCCACATGTTGTAGTAAAAATACCAACATGTTTTTATCATGATTCTTATACAAAAAGGTATTATTCAGACTTCGACTAAAATCAAAATAATAATTTCTTGTTCAAAACGAATGATCCAAGGCCTTGATGTTAGCTTAAATTTGTGAATGGATATCTTAAACTTACATACTTTGCTTTTATAACTTCTCACTATGTACTTATCAAAATAATCATTCGAGAACATAGTCTTGACATTAAAAGAATCCCAACAGACTTTAGCGTGGATAACAATGAGAAGGTTTCCTTATAGTCAATCCCTTTTTTATAAGTAAATATTTTTTTCATGCTTGTAGTCAATCCCTTTTTTATGAGTAAACCTTTTTTGCAAACCTAACTATCTTGTAACTTCATATAGGTCCACTTACACTCGATGGTTTTTATCATATCAACAAGTCTACAACTCCCAAAAATTGATTCGAGTAGACACTACACCAAAGACAGCAAGTTGGCACACCTTTATATTAAAAATTTGGCAGAGCTTAAAACTGTGCCAAATTCTGGCACGGTTTAATGACAATCTGGCACACTTTAAAACCGTGCCAAAATTTGGCACTGTTTAAAAGTGTGCCAAAATTGAGCACACTTAACTAAAATATAAATACCCTAAAAAAATAATACTCCTCACAATTTTTTTTCTCTCCCGCTCACTTTTCTCTCTCATTCTAGTCTCCCGCTCTCTCTCTATCTCACCTTTGTAAAGAAGGTTCTGGTTTCTAGTCAATCCACCACCTCTCGGTGTTGGTGGGCGTTGATTTGCGCAGGTCGGGTTCGGGGCTGGTGGTGGTGGCGGTTTTGGGTTAGAGGGATCCGGTGCTGGTGCTGGGGGTAGTGGCAGTGCTGGCGATTTCGGGTTGACGGGTTGATCCGGTTTGGAAGGTGGAATGGGTAGGTTCATGGATGTTCGGGTATGGGAAATGGGCCAAGTGAATATCTGTGAGTTCTACCAATGATTTTTTACACTCCTTGATTTCTTCTCAACTCAATTATGTTTAGCTCTCGCTCTCACACTAAAAGTTTGTATGGTTCAATATAGTCAATTATTATAGGTGTCATCTTATGTATATAGTAATCTTTGGTGATTTTTTATTTGGTTAATTTGATTTAAATCAATCTCTCTCTATACTTGTTTGTTGTTTGGGATGAATAGAGGACGACCTAGTTTTACTAAATTAGGGTTTCTCGTATTGCTATTTTTTTCGACCAATTAATATGTTCTTCGTGTTTCATATTACCTTTTGTTTTTTAAATAAATTTCACATCCTTTTAGTAGGAAATAATAATGTGTTATGATGTTCAATTTTTGTTAAAATCAATGACAACAACTTTACCCTAATAGTAAAATTTAATTTTAAATATACCAAGTGTGTGAAGACATGTATGTTGGGCATTGAAGCCTCCTAAATTGTTATTTTGTTTAGGAATTTCAAGTGTAACAGGCCAACGCCAACACCACATCACACCGTCAAAACACAACTCCCACTGCCGGCCAAACTCATCCCCCTTCCTTTATTCGTACCCCATCACACTCCAACCCCCGAACACCATCTTCATCAATAACTCAACCCTTAACCTCTTTTTGACTCCTATAATATTTACATATTTCTTTCATTTCCACACACATGTTGCATTTCATTTACACTTTTGAGGATTTAAACGTTGTTTTAATTTTTTTTATTTTGTGGGTTTTCTTGGATCTGGGGACTTATTTGAATTTAGACATGTACTGGTTACATATTTTAGGTTAGAAACCAAGTCATGACAATAAAATCTCGTCAATTGGGGTTTGAACAAGGATTAAAATTATGGAAGCCAGCATATTGATTTTTAGGCTCTGTCATATTCTTGATGTCAAATTTTAGAGATTTTTTAAATTAGTAAATCTTCTATACGTTCACCAGACATTTTTTCTTTTGATATACTCTTCTTTTTTGTGTACTCTTCTTTTTGTACTTATTTTCCATTCATATATACACTGCTAAATCATTTGAATCGTTTTGGTGTTTTAGATCTCTCATATGTATGAATTGTTTTTATGTTTCTCACTCTTGGATTCACTAAACTATGGTTCCTATCAGGTATACTCTATGCTTTATTTTACTCTTTATATGTTAGGTTTAGAGAGTAATGTAGTTGATATATAATTTTAAGGTTCACAATTGTATTCGGGGTTTATTGAAACTAATGACTTGGTTTATATGTTTTTATAGACTTGAAGTGTTTTATTTTCTTTTATTTTTGTAGTGTTTAGAATACTTTGTTGTTCTTAATTAGGATATATTATTTATGTTTGTAGTTAACCGTGTTCTATTTGTAGTGAATCATTCTCCTATTTTCCACGCCTTTAGGGTATACCTAATTTGTGATGGTGTACAAAGAAAGAAGTGCAACAGTTGTCTTTGAATCTCCATAATGTCCTCATTGGAGGCAGGGGCTGTAGGTAAAACTCTTCAAAATAATCATCTTTCAAATGCTTAATTTGGCATTCAAATGTGCACTACAACTACTAATATTGTTGTACATAACATTTCAAGTTTTTGAGGTTAGTTTGATAACATAAAAGAAGAGGACCAATTAGCAATGGAATGTGATTTGTGTGGTCCTTGAAAATGTTTGCTGAAATGAAGACAACAATATAGACGAAAGGGGTTATTTTGGGTTCTTTTTGGTATTCCACGGCCTTGAAAAGGGTGGATGTAGAATCCATCCACTGACATGGTTGTTTGCTACTTCTCCATGAAAACGAGTAATACAAACTAATTATAATTCAAACTTAAAGATTTAAAATTAGAATTCAAACATAAATCTTTACAATTGGGATTCAAACCTTTTCAATTAGAATTCATTCGTGGCAATACCATCGCGAGGTATCGCATTTCAGTTGCGGAATTGAGTCGCATCAATGACATCGCGAGACCGTAAGTAATTCCTGCATATGATTTTTATAATTGCAAACATATATAAAAATAATTAGCTTTAATTATGTTAATGACTTGCTGAATAATGATCCCCACATTCATGTTCCTACTGTCATACACAACTGAATACCTACTTTTCCAAATATTCCAAACAATACTAATTGATAGAACATTGATAAGGAACTTTATCCGCGCAGCTCTCTCTCCACTCATCCCGCTCGGGTAACCTCATTCTCTCTCCTTTGGTATAATCTAACTCAAAATAAGGACTATGTTAATTTGCTAATGTAGGTTGATAATGTTAAGTGGCGAAGATCTATTTTATGATAAATTATTGCTTATTTTTCGTATACATACTATCACTCAGTTGTATATTTCACTTGTGTTTTGTCTTTCCTAGTTAGCTTAAATTTATGGGATTGGTTCGTTAAGAGTATCTCATTATCTTTATTAAATTTACCTTCTCAGCAGTTGATTTGTACTTCGAGATGCCCCTTAAAATTGTTCAATATCTATACTCAATATTATGCAAAGAACAAGAGGATTGATTCATTTGATGAGAATTTGAAGAAATTAGTTGATGATTTCATAATTTGCAGACATTGTTGGACCAAATGGGATACTTTCGAGAAGTTATGGCGCGAAGAGTTCATCGGGTGGCTATCAAAATACAAATGAAATCTGGTTAGTCTCAAAGTCTCAAGTTCTATTTAAATGTTGCAACATTAAATTAAAAAATGGCCTGAAATAGCGGCAACAAGTAGCCAAACGTAAAATGGCTTACTTTATGATCTTATTTAGTTAAATTGGTGGAAGGGATTTGCTGGTGGTTTGGTTTTGGAATTTGCTGCTGCTGTTGAGTTTATTTTAAATGTTAAAACATGTTGGATTTAACGAGTAAAAAAATGAAACTATGTCAAAATTTTCTAAAATCAATAAACGTTCTAAATTGATTAAAAACATAATGTTAGAGGATGAAAACCGAAAACAACCTCCAAACAACACCAAATAGGCACGAACACCTCGTACGGGATTAATGTAACACGTAGGAACTCACCGCCATGTCACGGTTTATGCCAGCACTGACTATGTCAATTGAAGTGTGCTTTGGGAAGAACTTTCTAATACACACCAATGTAAGAGGCACGAACACCTCGCACGGGACCAATGTAACTTATAGGAATTGTACGCGTAGTCACGGGTTAACTAGTTTGAGAATATGACGATAATTTAAAAATATTTAGATTATTCTTAATAACATACCGTTTAAGGATGAAAACTTAAACCAGCCGGTTAAAGGGAGAAAAGCAAGACCAGCCCCCAAATGTCACCGTAAGAGGCACGAACACCTCGCACGGGACCAATGTAACTTGTAGGAACTGACCGCGTAGTCACGGGACTCCCGATTTGAGAATATGATGATAATTTATAAAAATCAACACTTAGACTTAAAAACAGGCCATTATAGGGTAAAAACCTAAGCACACCCCCAAATGTCCCCGTAAGATTCACGAACACCTCGCACGGGACCAATATAACTTATAGGAACTGACCGCGTAGTCACGAAACTCTCGGTTTGAGAATATGATGATAATTTGTAAATATCTATATTAGGCTTAAAAATAAATCGTTAAAGGATGAAAACCCAAACCAGCCCCCAAACGGACCCGTAAGAGGCACAAACACCTTGAATGGGACCAATGTAACTAATAGGAATTGTTCGCGTAGTCACATGTCTCCCATTTTGAGAATATGATGATAATAGACAAAAATCAACACTTAGACTTAAAAACAAGTTGTTAAAGGGTGAAAGCCTAAATCGGCCACTAAACCTACCCATAAGAGGCTCAAACACCTCGCACGGGACCAATGTAACTTGTAGGAACTGACTGTGTAATCACGGGTCACCCGATTTGAGAATATGACGATAATTTGAAAATATCTAGATTAGGCTTAAAAATAAGCCGTTAAAGGGTGAAAACCAAAATCAGCCCCCAAACGGCCCCGTAAGAGGCACGAACACCTAGCTCAGGACCAATGAAACTTATAGGAACTGACCACGTAGTCGCAATTCTCTTGGTTTGAGTATATGACGATAATTTGAAAATATCTAGATTATGCTTAATAACAAGTTGTTAAAGGGTAAAAACATAAAACCAGCCCCCAAACGTCACCGTAAGCGGCACGAACACCTCACATGGGACCAATGTAACTTGTAGGAACAGACCGCGTAGTCAAGGAACTCCGGTTTTAGAATATGACGATAATTTACAAAAATCAACACTTAGACATAAAAACAAGTCGTTAAAGGGTGAAAACCTAAACCATCCCCCAAATGTCCCCGTAAGAGACACAAACACCTCGCACGGGACCAATGTAACTTGTAGGAACTGACCGCGTAATCACGAGACACCCGATTTGAGAATATGATGATAATTTTCAAAAATCAATGCTTAGACTTAAAAATAAGCCATTAAGGGGTGAAAACCTAAACCATCCCTCAAACGACCCCATAAGAGGCACGGACACATCGTACAGAACCAGTGTAACTTGTAGCAACTGACCGCGTAGTCGCAGTTCTCTCGGTTTGAAAATATGAAGATAATTTGAAAATATCTAGATTATGCTTAAAAACAAGTCGTTAAATGGTGAAAACCTAAACAATATCCCAAACTTCCCCGTAAGAGACACGAACACCTCGCACAGGACCAATGTAACTTGTAGGAACTGATCGCGTTGTCAGGGGTCTCCCAGTTTGGGAATATGATGATAATTTGTAAAAATCAACACTTAGATTTAAAAACAAACCGTTAAATGGTGAATGCCCAAATCAGCCACAAAAATTTCCCGTAAGAGGCACAAACACCTCTCACAGGACCAATGTGACTTATAGGAACTGACCGGGTAGTCACGAGTCTCCCGATTTCAGAATATGACGATAATTTTCAAAAATCAACACATAGAATTAAAAACAAGTCGTTAAAGGGGGAAAACCTAAACCATCTCCCAAACGTCCATCTTAGAGACACGAACACCTCGCACAGAACCATTGTAACTTGTAGAACTGACCACGTAGTCACGGGTCTCCCGATTTGAGAATATGATGATAATTAGCAAAAATTAACACTAAGACTAAAAAACAAACCCGTTAAAGGTGGAAAACCTAAACTATCACACAAACGTCCCCGTAAGAGACACGAACACCTCATTCGGAACCAATGTAACCTGTAGGAACTGACCGCGTAGTCACGGGTCTCTCGGTTTGAGAATATGATGATATTTTGAAAATATCTAGATTCGGCTTAAAAATAAGACGTTAAAGGGTGATAACCTAAACCAGCCACCAAACGGCCCCGTAATAGGCACGAACACCTAACTCGGGATCAATGTGACTTGTAGGAACTGACCGCGTAGTCGCGGTTCTCTCGATTTGAGAATATGATGATAATTTGAAAATATCTAGATTATGCTTAAAAATAAGCCGTTAAAGGGTGAAAACCTAAACAAGCCCCCAAACATCAATGTAAGAGGCACAAAAACCTCGTACGGGACCAATGCAACTTGTAGGAACTGACCGCATAGTCACGGGTCTCCTGATTTGAGAATATGATGATAATTTGCAAAAATCAACACATACACTTAAAAACAAGTCGTTAAAGGGGGAAACCTAAACCATCCCCCAAACGTCCCCGTTAGAGACACGAACACCTCGCACGGGACCAATGTAACTTGTTGGAACTGACCGCGTTGTCACGGGTCTCCCGATTTGAGAATATGACAATAATTTGAAAATATCTAGATTAGGCCTAAAAATAAGTCGTTAAAGGGTGAAAACAAAAACCAGCCCCCAAACGAACCCATAAGAGGCACAAACACCTCGTACGAGACCAATGTAACTTGTAGGAACTGACCGTGTAGTCATAGGTCTCCCGGTATGAGAATATGATGATAATTTGAAAATATCTAGATTAGGCTTAAAAATAAGCCGTTAAAGGGTGAAAACCAAAACCAGCCCCCAAACGGACCCGTAAAAGGCATAAACACCTCGCACGGGACCAATGTTACTTGTAAGAACTGACCGCGTAGTCACGGGACACCTGATTTGAGAATATGATGATAATTTGCAAAAATCAACACTTAGACTTAAAAAGAAGCCATGAAAGGGTGAAAACCTAAACCATCCCCCAAACGACCCCAAAAGAGGCACGGATAACTCGTACGGGACCAGTGTAACTTATAGCAACTGACCGCATAGTCACATTTCTCTCGATTTGAGAATATGACGATAATTTTAAAATATCAAGATTATGCTTAAAAACAAGCCGTTAAAGGGTGAAAACCTAAACCATACCCCAAACGGACCCGTAAGAGACACGAACACCTCGCACGGGACCAATATGACTTGTAAGAACTGATCGCGTTGTCAGTGACCTCCCGATTTGAGAATATGACGATAATTTGGAAAAATCAAATCTTAGACTTAAAAACAAGCCATTAAATGGTGAAAACCTAAACCAGCCGCTAAACATCCTCCTAAGGGGCGCAAACACCTCGGACGGGACCAATGTAACTTGTAGGAAATGACCGCATAGTCACGGGTCTCCCGGTTTGCGAATATGATGATAATTTGCAAAAATCAACACTTAGACTTAAAACTAAGCCTTTAAAAGGGGAAAATCTAAACCATCCCCCAAACGTCCCCGTTAGAGACATGAACACCTCGCACGGGACCAATGTAACTTGTAGGAACTAACCGCATA
Source organism: Sambucus nigra (assembly GCA_949130495.1). Classification (NCBI taxonomy): domain Eukaryota; kingdom Viridiplantae; phylum Streptophyta; class Magnoliopsida; order Dipsacales; family Adoxaceae; genus Sambucus; species Sambucus nigra. The sequence goes on along the minus strand of OX422208.1, from coordinate 541,237,454 downwards.
ATCACGGGACTCCCGATTTGATAATATGATGATAATTAGCAAAACATAACACTAAGACTTAAAAACAAATCGTTAAAGAGGGAAAACCTAAACCATCCCCCAAACGTCCACGTAAGAGGCACGAACACCTCGCACGGGACCAATGTCACTCATAGGAACTGATTGCGTAGTCACGGATCTCTCGGTTTGAGAATATGACGATAATTTGAAAATATCTGGATTAGGATTAAAAACAAGTCGTTAAAGGGTGATAACCTAAACCAGCCCCCAAACGGACCCATAAGAGGCATGAACACCTAGATCGTGACCGATGTAACTTTTAGGAACAGTCCGCGTAGTCGCGGTTCTCTCAGTTTGAGAATATAACGATAATTTCAAAATATCCATTTTATGCTTAAAAATAAGCCGTTAGAGGGTGAAAACCTCAACCATCCCCCAAACGTCACCGTAAGCGGCATGAACACCTCACATGGGACCATTGTAACTTGTAGGAATTGGCCGCATAGTCACGGGTCTCCAGATTTGAGAATATGATGATAATTTGCAAAAATCAACACATAGACTTAAAAATAAGTCGTTAAAGGGGAAAACCTAAACCATCCCCCAAATGACCCCGTTAGTGATGCGAACACCTCGCACGGGACCAATGTAACTTGTAGGAACTGATCGCATTGTCACGGGTCTCCCGGTTATAGAATATGACAATAATTTGAAAATATCTAGATTAGGCTTAAAAATAAGCCGTTAAAGGGTGAAAACACAAACCATCCCCAAACGTACCTATAAGAGGCACAAACACCTCGCACGAAACCAATGTAGCTTGTAGAAACTAACCGTGTAGTCACGGGTCTCCCAGTTTGAGAATACGATGATAATTTGAAAATATCAAGATTAGGCTTAAAAATAAGCCATTAAAGGGTGAAAACCCAAACCAGCCCCAAACGGTCCCGTAAGAGGCACAAACACCTCGCACGGGACCAAGGTAACTTACAGGAACTGTACGCGTAGTCACGTGTCTCCCAGTTTAAGAATATGACAATAATTTTAAAATAAAAATACTTAGACTTAAAAACAAGTTGTTAAAGGGTGAAAGCCTTAACCTGTCACCAAATGTCCCCTTAAGAGGCGCAAACACCTCGCAATGGACCAATGTAACTTATAGCAACTTCCCGCATAATCACAGGTCTCCCGGTTTGAGAATATGACGATAATTTGAAAATATCTAGATTAGGCTTAAAAATCAGCCGTTAAATGGTGAAAACCCAAACAAGCGCCCAAACGGAACCGTAAGAGGCACAAACACCTCGCACGGGACCAATGTAACTTGTAGGAACTGACCGCGTAGTCACGGGACTCCCGATTTGAGAATATGATGATAATTTACAAAAATAAACACTTGCACTTAAAACACAAGCCATTAAAGCGTGAAAACTTATACCATCCCCCAAACGACCCCGTAAGAGGCACGAACACCTCGTACGGGACCAGTGTAACTCGTAGCAACTGACTGGGTAGTCGTGGTTCTCTCGATTTATGAATATGATGATAATTTAAAAATATCAGGATTATGCTTAAAAACAAGCCATTAGAGGGTGAAAACGTAAACCATACACCAAACGTCCCCGTAAGAGACACGAACACCTCGCACGGGACCAATGTAACTTGTACGAACTGATCGTGTTGTCAAGGGTCTCTCAGTTTGAGAATATGATGATAATTTGGAAAAATCAACACTTACACTTAAAATCAAGCCGTTAAATGGTGAAAACTAAACCAGCCACCAAACGTCCCCGTAAGATGCACAAACACCTCGCACGGGACCAATGTAACTTGTAGGAACTGACCACGTAGTCACGGGTCTCCCGGTTTGAGAATAAGAAGATAATTTGAAAAAATCAACACTTAGACTTAAAAACAAGTCGTTAAAAGGGGAAAACCTAAACCATCCCCCAAACGTCCCCGTTAGAGACACGAACACCTCGCACGGGACCAAAATAACTTGTAGGAACTGACAGCGTAGTCACAGGTCTCCCGGTTTGAGAATACAATGATAATTTGTAAAACATAACACTAAGACTTAAAAACAAACAGTTAAAGGCATAAAACCTAAACCATGCCCCAAACATCCCCTTGAGGGACACGAACACCTCGCATGGGACCAAAGTAACTTATAGGAACTGACTGCGTAGTCACGGGTCTCCCGGTTTGAGAATATGATGATAATTTGAAAATATTTAGATTAGGCTTAAATAAGCCGTTAATGGGTGATAACCTAAACCAGCCCCCAAACGGCCCCGAAAGAGGCACAAACACCTAGCTTGTGACCAATGTAACTTTTAGGAAATGACCGCGTAGTCGCAGTTCTCTCGGTTTCAGAATATGATGATAATTTGAAAATATCTAGATTATGCTTTAAAACAAGCCGTTAAAGGGTGAAAACACAAACAAACCCCTAAACGGACCCGCAAGAGGCACAAACACCTCGCACAGGACCAATGTAACTATTAGGAACTGATCGTGTAGTCACGGGTCTCCCGATTTGAGAATATAATGATAATTTGACAATATCTAGAATATGTTTAAAAATAAGCCGTTAAAGGGTGAAAACCTAAACTAGCCCCCAAACGGACCCGTAAGAGGCACAAACACTTCGCACGGGACCAATGTAACTTGTAATAACTGTTCGCGTAGTAACGTGTCTCCCGGTTTAAGAAATGATGATAATTTGTAAAACTCAACATTTAGACTTAAAAATAAGCTGTTAAGTGAAAACCTAAACCAACCACCAAACATCCCCTTAAGTCGCACAAACACCTCGTACGGGAACGATGAAACTTGTTGGAACTGATCGTGTAGTCACGGGTCTCCGAGTTTGAGAATATGACGATAATTTTAAAATATCTAGATTAGGCTTAAAAATAAGCCGGTAAAGGGTGAAAATCAAAACCATCCCCAAACGAACATGTAAGAGGTACAACCACCTCACACGGGACCAATGTAACTTGTAGGACCTGACCGCATAGTCACGGGACTACTGACTTGAGAATATGATGGTAATTTACAAAAATCAACACTAAGACTTAAAAACAAGCCATTAAAGGGTGAAAACCAAAACCATCCCAGCAATGACCCCGTAAGATGAACAGACACCTCGTAAATTGTAGCAACTGATCTCGTAGTCACGGTTCTCTCAGTTTGAGAATATGATGATAATTTGAAACTATCTAGATTATGTTAAAAATAAGCCATTAAAGGGTGAAAACCTAACCCAACCCTCAAACGTCCCCGTAAGAGACACGAACACCTCGCATGGGACCAATGTTACCTGTAGGAACTGATCGCGTTGTCACGGGTCTCCCGATTTGAGAATATGACGATAAATTGTAAAAATCGACACATAGACTTAAAAAGAAGCCGTTAAAGGGTGAAAACCTAAACCAACCACCAAACGACCTCGTAAGAGGCACAAACACCTCGCACGGGACCAATGTAACTTGTAGGAGCTGACCGCATAGTCACGGGTTCCCGATTTGAGAATTTGATGATAATATGCAAAAATTATCAGTAAGACTTAAAAACAAACCATTAAAGGGGATAAACTTAAACCGTCCCCCAAACGCCACCGTAAAAGACACGAACACCTCGCACGGGACCAATGTAACTTATAGGAACTGACCGCGAAGTCACGGGTCTCCCGATTTGAGAATATGATGATAATTTGAAAATATCTAGATTAGCCGTAAAAACTTAAACCATCCCCCAAACGCCCCCGTAAAAGACACGAACACCTCGCACGGGACCAATATAACTTATAGGAACTGACCGCGAAGTCACGGGTCTCCCGATTTGAGAATATGACGATAATTTGAAAATATCTAGATTAGGCTTAAAAATAAGCCGTTAAAGGGTGATTACCTAAACCAGCCCCCAAACGGCCCCGTAAGAGGCAGGACCACCTTGCTCGGGACCAATGTAACTTATAGGAACTAATCGCGTAGTCACGGTTCTCTCGATTTAAGAATATGACGATAATTTGAAAATATCTAGATTATGCTTTAAAATAAGCCGTTAAGGGGTAAAAACCAAAACTAGCCCTAAAACATAAATGTAAGCGGCACGAACACCTCGTACGGTACCAATGTAACTTGTAGGAACTGACGGCGTAGTCACGGGTCTCCAGATTTGAGAATATGAATATAATTTTCAAAAATAAACACATAGACTTAAAAACAAGTCGTTAAAGGGGGAAAACCAAAACCATCCCCCAAACGATCCCGTTAGAGACACGAACACCTCGCACGGGACCAATGTAACTTGTTGGAGCTGACTGCGTTGTCACAGGTCTCTCGGTTTGAGAACATTCGATAATTTGAAAATATCTAGATTAGGCTTAAAAATAAGCCATTAAAGGGTGAAAACACAAACCAGCCGCCAAACGGACCCGTAAGAGGCACGAACACCTCTCACGGGACTAATGTAACTTATAAGAACTGTCCGTGTAGTCAGTTGTCTCTCGATTTGAGAATATGACGATAATTTTAAAAAATCAACACTTACACTTAAAAACAAGCATTTAAAGGGTGAAAATCGAAACTAGCCACCGAACGTCCCCGTAAGAGGCATAAACACCTCGCAGGGACCAATGTAACTTGTAGCAACAACCAGGATAATCACAGGTCTCCCAGTTTGAGAATATGACAATAATTTGAAAAAATCTACATTAGGTTTAAAAATAAGCCGTTAAAGGGTGAAAATCCAAACCAGCCCCCAAACGGGCCCGTAAGAGGCACAAACATCTCGCACGGGACCAATGTAACTTGTAGGAACTGACCGCGTAGTTAAGGGACTCTCGGTTTTAGAATATGATGATAATTTGAAAAAATCAACACTTGGAATTAAAAATAAGCCGTTAAAGGGTGAAAACCTAAACCAACCACCAAAGGTCCCCGTAAGAGGACCATTGTAACTTGTAGGAACTGATCGCGAAGTCACGGGTCTCCCAGTTTGGGAATATGATGATAATTTGCGAAAATCAACACTTAGACTTAAAAACAAGTCGTTAAAGGGAGAAAACCTAAACCATCCCCCAAACGTCCCCGTTAGAGACACGAACACCTCGCACGGGACCAATGTAACTTGTAGGAACTGACTGCGAACTCACAGATCTCCCGGTTTGAGAATATGATGATAATTTTCAAAAATTAACACTGAGACTTAAAAATAAACCGTTAAAAGGGGGGGAACTTAAACTATCCCACAAACGTCATCGTATGAGACACGAACACCTCGCACGGGACCAATGTAACTTGTAGGAACTGACCGCATTGTCATGGGACTCCTGATTTGAGAGTATGATGATAATCTCAAAATATCTAGATTAGGATTAAAAATAAGCCATTAAAGGATGAAAACTCAAACTAGCCCCCAAACAGTCCCATAAGAGGTACAAACACCTCGCACGGGACCAATGTAACGTTTAGGAACTGACCATGTAGTCACAAGTCTCCCTATTTGAGAATATGACAATAATTTGAAATATCTAGATTAGGTTTAAAAATAAGCCGTTAAAGGGTGAAAACCCAAACCAACCCCCAAACGGACCCGTAAGAGGCACAAACACCTCGTACGGGACCAATGTAGCTTAAAGGAACTGTCCGTGTAGTCACATGTCTCTCGATTTGAGAATATGACGATAATTTGTAAAAATCAACACTTAGACTTAAAAATAAGCCACTAAAGGCTAAAAACCTAAACCAACCCCCAAACGTCCCCGTAAGAGGCACAAACACCTCGCACGGGACTAATGTAAGTTGTAGAAACTGACTGCGTTGTCGTGGGACTCCCGATTTGAGAATATGATGATCATTTCCAAAAATCAACACTTAGACTTAAAAATAAGATGTTAAAGGGTGAAAACCTAAACCATTCCCTGAACGACCTCGTAAGAGGCACGGACACCTCGTACGGGACCAATGTAACTTGTAGGAACTGACTGCGTAGTCACAGGGTCTACCGATTTGAGAATATGACAATAATTTAAAAAAATTAACACTTAGTTAAAAATAAGCCGTTAAAGGGTGAAAACCTAAACCAGCCACCAATCGTCCCCATAAGAGACACGAACACCTCACATGGGACCAACGTATCTTGTAGGAACTGACCGCATAGTCACGGGTCTCCCAGTTTGAGAATATGACGATAATTTGAAAAAATCAACACTTAGACTTAAAACAAGCCGTTAAAGGGTGAAAACCTAAACCAGCCACCAAACATCCCCATAAGAGACACGAACTACTCGTACGGGACCAATTTAACTTGTAGGAACTGACCGCGTAGTCATGGGTGTCTCGATTTGAGAATATGACGATAATTTGAAAATAACTAGATTAGGCTTTAAAATAAGCCGTTAAAGGGTAATAACCTAAACCAGCCCCGTAAGAGGCACGAGCACCTAGCTCGGGACCAGTGTAACTTGCAGCAACTAACCGCATAGTCGCGGTTCTCTCGGTTTGAAAATATGATGATAATTTGAAAACATCTAGATTATGCTTAAAAATAAGTCGTTATAGGTTGAAACCAAAACCATCCCCCAAACGTCCCCGTAAGAGACGCGAACAGATCGCTTGGGACCAATGTAACTTGTAGGAACTGACCGCGCAATCGCAGTTATGTCGATTTGAGAATATAACGATAATTTGTAAATAAATAGATTATGCTTAAAAATAAGCCGTAAAAGGGTGAAAATCTAAACCAACCCTCAAACGTCATCGTAAGTGGCACGAGCACCTCGCACGGTACAATGTAACTTGTAGGAACTGACTGTGTAGTCACGGGTTTCCAGATTTGAGAATATGATGATAATTTGCAAAAATCAACACATAGACTTAAAATAAGTCGTTAAAGTGAGAAAACCAAAACAATCTCCCAAACGACCTTGTTAGAGACACGAACACCTCGCACGGGACCAATGTAACTTGTAGGAACTGACCACGTTGTCTCGGGTCTCCAGGTTTGAGAATATGATGAAACTTTGAAAATATCTAGATTAGGCTTAAAATAAGCGGTTAAAGGGTGAAAACACAAACCATCCCCTAAATGGACCCATAAGAGCCACAAACACCGCGCACGGGACCAATGTAACTTGTAGTAACTCATCGTGTAGTCACGGGTCTCCCGATTTGAGAATATGACGATAATTTGAAAATATCTAGATTAGGCTTAAAAATAAGCCATTAAAGGGTGAAAATCCAAACCAGTCCCCAAACGGACCCTTAAGAGGCACAAATACCTCGCACGGGACAAATGTAACTTATAGGAACTTTCTGTGCAGTCACGTGTCTCCCGATGTGAGAATATGATGATAATTTTAAAAAATCAACACTTACACTTATAAATAAGTTGTTAAAGGGTGAAAACCTAAACCAGCTACCAAACGTCCCCGTAAGAGGCACAAACACCTCGCACGGGACTAGTTTAACTTGTAGCAACTGCCACCATAATCACAGGTCTCCGATTTGAGAATATGATGATAATTTGAAAATATATAGATTTAGCTTAAAAATAAGACGTTAAAGGGTGAAAACCCAAACCGGCCCCCAAACGGACCCATAAGAGGCACAAACACCTCGCACGGGACCAATGCAACTTGTAGGAATGGATCGCGTAATCAGATGTCTCTCGATTTGAGAATATGACGATAATTTGAAAAAATCAACACTTAGACTTAAAAGCAAGTCGTAAAAGGGTCAAAGCCTAAACCAGCCCCCAAACGTCCCCGTAAGAGGCATAAACACCTCGCACGAGACCAATGTAACTTGTAGGAACTGATCGTGTAGTCACGGGACTCCCGATTTGAGAATATGATGATAATTTTAAAAAATCAACACTTCGACTTAAAAACAAGCCATTAAAGTGTAAAAACCTAAACCTTCCCCCAAACGACCCCGAGGCACGGACACCTCGTACGGGACCAGTGTAACTTGTAGCAACTGACTGCGTAGTCGCGGTTCTCTCGGTTTGAAAATATGATAATAATTTGAAAATATCTAGATTATGCTTAAAAGCAGGTCGTTAAAGTATGAAAACCTAAACCATACCCCAAACATCCCTGTAGGAGACACGAACACCTCACATAATGTAACTTATCGAAACTGATCGCGTTGTCACGGGTCTCTCGATTTGAGAATATGATGATAATTTGCAAAAATCAACACTTAGACTTCAAAACAAGTCGTTTTAATGTGAAAACCTAAACCAACCACGAAACGCCCTCGTAAGAGGCACAAATACCTTGCACGGGACCAATGTAACTTGTAGGAATAGATCGCGCTATCACGGGCCTCCCGATTTGACAATATGACGATAATTTGCATAAATCAACACTTAGACTTAAAAATAAGTGTTAAAGGGGGAAAACCTAAACCATCCTCCAAACGTCCCCGTTAGAGACTCGAACACCTCGCACGGGACCAATGTAACTTGTAGGAACTAACCGTGTAGTCACGGGTCTCCCGATTTGAGAATATGATAATAATTTGCAAAAATTAACACTAAGAATTACAAACAAACCATTAAAGGGGGAAAACCTAAACTATCCCCTAAACGTCCTCGTAAGAGACACAAACACCTCGCACGGGACCAATATAACTTGTAGTAACTCACCGTGTAGTCACGGGTCTCCCGATTTGAGAATATGAAGATAATTTTAAAATATTTAGATTAGGCTTAAAAATAAGCCATTAAAGGGTGAAAACCCAAACCAGACCGCAAACGAACCCTTAAGAGGCACAAATACCTCGCACGGGACAAATGTAACTTATAGGAACTTTCTGCGTAGTCATGTGTCTCTCGGTTTGAGAATATGATGATAATTTTAAAAAATCAACACTTACACTTAAAAACAAGTTGTTAAAGGGTGAAAACCTAAACCAACCACCAAACATCCCCGTAAGAGGCACAAACACCTCGCACGGGAATAGTGTAAATTGTAGCAACTGCCAGCACAATCACAAGTCTCTCGATTTGAGAATATGATGAGAATTTGAAAATATATAAATTTAGCTTAAAAATAAGCCGTTAAAGGGTGAAAACACAAACCAGCCCCCAAACAGACCCGTAAGAGGCACAAACACCTCGCACGGGACCAATGTAACATGTAGGAACTGACCGTGTAAGCAAGGGACTCTCGATTTTAGAATATGATGATAATTTGCAAAAATCAACACTTAAACTTAAAAACAAGTCGTTAAAGGGTAAAAACCTAAACCAACCCCCAACCGTCCCCGTAAGAGGCATAAACACCTCGTACGGGACCAATGTAACTTGTAGGAAGTGACCGTGTAGTCACGGGCTTCCCGATTTGAGAATATGATGATAATTTTAAAAAATCAACACTTCGTCTTAAAAACAAGCCATTAAAGTGTGAAAACCTAAACCTTCCCCCAAACGACCCTGAGGCACGGACACCTCGTACGGGACCAGTGTAACTTGTAGTAACTGACCACATAGTCGCGGTTCTCTCGATTTGAGAATACGATGATAATTTGAAAATATCTAGATTATGCTTAAAAACAAGCCGTTAAAGTATGAAAACCTAAACCATACCCCAAACGTCCCTGTAGGAGACACGAACACCTCACACAGGACTAATGTAACTTATCAGAACTGATCGCGTTGTCACGGGTCTCTCGGTTTGAGAATATGATGATAATTTGCAAAAATCAACACTTAGACTTAAAAACAAGTCCTTTAAGGTGAAAACCTAAACCAACCACGAAATGTCCTCATAAGAGGCACAAATACCTCGTACGGGACCATTGTAACTTGCAAGAATTGATCGCGCTATCATGGGTCTCCCGATTTGACAATATGATAAAAATTTGCATAAATCAACACTTAGACTTAGAAACTAGTGTTAAAGGGGAAAAACCTAATCCATCCCCCAAACGTCCCCGTTAGAGGCACGAACACCTCGCACGGGACCAATGTAACTTGTAGGAACTGACCGTGTAGTCACGGGTCTCCCGATTTGAGAATATGATAATAATTTACAAAAATTAACACTAAGACTTAAAAACAACCCGTTAAAGGGGAAAACCTAAACTATCCCCCAAAAGTCCCCGTAAAAGACACGAACATCTCGCACGGGACCAATGTAACTTGTAGGAACTGACCGCGTAGTCACGGGTCTCCCGATTTGAAAACATGACGATAATTTGATAATATCTAGATTAGGCTTAAAAATAAGCTGTTAAAGGGTGATAGCCAAAACTAGCCCCCAAACGGCCCCGTAATAGGCATGTACTCCTAACTCGGGACAAATGTAACTTGTAAGAACTGACGGCGTAATCGCGGTTCTCTTGGTTTGAGATTATGACGATATTTTGAAAATACCTAAATTTTTCTTAAAAATAAGTCATTAAAGGGTGAAAACCTAAACCAGCCCCCAAACGTGACCGTAAGAGGCACGAAAATATAGCATGGGACCAATGTAACTTTTAGGAACTGACCGCGTAGTCACGGGTCTCCCGATTTGAGAATATGATGATAATTGATAAAAATCAACACATAGCCTTAAAAACAAGTCGTTAAAGGTGGAAAAGCTTAACCATCCCCTAAACGTCCCCATTAGAGACACGAACAACTCGCACGGGACCAATGTAACTTGTAGGAACTGACCACATTGTCATGAGTCTCCCAATTTGAGAATATTATGATAATTTAAAAATATATAGATTAGGCCTAAGAATAAGCCGTTAAAGGGTAAAAACACAAACCAGCCCCCAAACGGACCCGTAAGAGGCACAAACACCTCGCACGGGACTAATGTATCTTACAGGAACTGTACGCGTAGTCACGTGTCTCCCAGTTTCAGAATATGCCGATAATTTTAAAATAAAAATACTTAGACTTAAAAAGAAGTTGTTAAAGGGTTAAAACCTTAACCTGCCACCAAATGTCCCCGTAAGAGGCGCAAACACCTCGCAAGGGACCAATGTAACTTGTAGAAACTGCCCGCATAATCACAGGTCTCTCGGTTTGAGAATATGACGATAATTTGAAAATATCTAGATTAGGCTTAAATATCAGTTGTTAAAGGGTGAAAACCCAAACAAGCCCCCAAACGGAACCATAAGAGGCACAAACACCTCGAACGGGACCAATGTAGCTTGTAGGAACTGACCGTGTAGTCACGGGACTCCCGATTTAAGAATATGATGATAATTTGCAAAAATAAATACTTAGACTTAAAACACAAGCCATTAAACGGTGAAAACCTATACCATCCCCCAAACGACCCCGTAAGAGGCACGAACACCTCGTACGGGACCAGTGTAACTTGTAGCAACTGACTGCGTAGTCGTGGTTCTCTCGATTTATGAATATGATGATAATTCAAAAATATCAGGATTATGCTTAAAAACAAGCCATTAAAGGGTGAAAACATAAACCATACCCCAAATGTCCCCGTAAGAGACACGAACACCTCGCACGGGAACAATGTAACTTGTAGGAAATGATCGCATTATCATGGGTCTCTCGATTTGAGAATATGATGATAATTTGGAAAAATCAACACTTACACTTAAAATCAAGCTGTTAAATGGTGAAAACCTAAACCAGCCACCAAACGTCCCCATAAGATGCACAAACACCTCGCACGGGACCAATGTAACTTGTAGGAACTGACCACGTAGTCACGGGTCTCCCGGTTTGAGAATATGAAGATAATTTGAAAAAATCAACACTTAGACTTAAAAACAAGTCATTAAAGGGGGAAAACCTAAACCATCCCCCAAACGTCCCTGTTAGAGACACGAACACCTCGCACGGGACCCAAATAACTTGTAGAAACTGACAGCGTAGTCACAGGTCTCCCGGTTTGAGAATACAATGATAATTTGAAAAACATAACACTAAGACATAAAAACAAACAGTTAAAGGTAGAAAACCTAAACCATGCCCGAAACATCCCCTTAAGGGACACGAACACCTCGCATGGGAGCAAAGTAACTTATTGGAACTGACTGCGTAGTCACGGGTCTCCCGGTTTGAGAATATGACCATAATTTGAAAATATTTAGATTAGGCTTAAAAATAATCCGTTAATGGGTGATAACCTAAACCAGCCCCCAAACGGCCCCGTAAGAGGCACGAACACCTAGCTCGTGACCAATGTAACTTTTAGGAAATGACCGCGTAGTCGCAGTTCTCTCGGTTTCAGAATATGACAATAATTTGAAAATATCTAGATTATGCTTTAAAATAAGTCATTAAAGGGTGAAAAGACAAACCAACTCCCAAACGGACCCGTAAGAGGCACAAACACCTCGCACGGGACCAATATAACTTTTAGGAATTGATCATGTAGTCACGGGTCTCCCGATTTGAGAATATAATGATAATTTGACAGTATCTAGAATAGGTTTAAAAATAAGCCGTTAAAGGGTGAAAACCCAAACCAGCCCCCAAACGGACCCGTAAGAGGCACAAACACTTCGCACGGGACGAATGTAACTTGTAAGAACTGTCCGTGTAGTAACGTGTCTCCCGGTTTGAGAAATGATGATAATTTGCAAAAATCAACATTTAGACTTAAAAATAAGCTGTTAAGTGAAAACCTAAACCAGCCACCAAACATCCCCTTATGTCGCACAAACACCTCGTACGGGACCGATGAAACTTGTTGGAACTGATCGTGTAGTCACGGGTCTCCGAGTTTGAGAATATGACGATAATTTTAAAATATCTAGATTAGGCTTAAAAATAAGCCGGTAGAGGGTGAAAATCAAAACCAGCCCCAAACGGACATGTAAGAGGTACAACCACCTCACATGGGACCAATGTAACTTGTAGGAACTGACCGCATAGTCACGGGACTACAGACTTGAGAATATGATGATAATTTACAAAAATCAACACTAAGACTTAAAAACAAGCCATTAAAGGGTGAAAACCAAAACCAACCCCCAAACGACCCAGTAAAAGGCACAGACACCTCGTAACTTGATGCAACTGATCTCGTAGTCATGGTTCTCTTAATTTGAGAATATGATGATAATTTGAAACTATCTAGATTATGTTAAAAACAAGCCATTAAAGGGTGAAAACCTAAACCAGCCCTCAAACGTCCCCGTAAGAGGCATGAACACATGGGACCAATGTTACCTGCAGGAACTGATCGCGTTATCACGGGTCTCTCGATTTGAGAATATGACGATAAATGGCAAAAATCAACACTTAGACTTAAAAACAAGCCGTTAAAGGGTGAAAATCTAAACCAACCACCAAATGACCCCGTAAGAGGCACAAACATCTCGCATGGGACCAATGTAACTTGTAGGAGCTGACCGCATAGTCATGGGTTCCCGATTTGAGAATTTGATGATAATGTGCAAAAATTATCAGTAAGACTTAAAAACAAACCGTTAAAGGGGAAAAATCTAAACCATCCCCCAAACGCCCCCTTAAAAGACACAAACACCTCGCACGGGACCAATGTAACTTATAGGAACTGATCGCGAAGTCACGGGTCTCCCGATTTGAGAATATGACGATAATTTGAAAATATCTATATTAGGCTTAAAAATAATCCGTTAAAGGGTGATTACCTAAACCAGCCCCCAAACGGCCCCGTAAGAGGCAGGAACACCTTGCTCGGGACCAATATAACTTATAGGACATAATCGCATAGTCACGGTTCTCTCGGTTTGAGAATATGATGATAATTTGAAAATATCTGGACTATGCTTTAAAATAAGCCGTTCAAGGGTGAAAACTGAAACTAGCCCTCAAACGTCAATGTAAGCGGCACGAACACCTGGTACGGGACCAATGTAACTTGTAGGAACTGACGGCGTAGTCACGGGTCTCCAAATTTGAGAATATGAAGATAATTTGCAGAAATCAACACATAGACTTAAAAACAAGTCGTTAAAGGGGGAAAACCAAAACCATCCCCCAAACGATCCCGTTGGAGACACGAACACCTCGCACGGGACCAATGTAACTTGTTGGAGATGACTGCGTTGTCACGGGTCTCTCAGTTTGAGAACATGCGATAATTTGAAAATATCTAGATTAGGCTTAAAAATAAGCCATTAAAGGGTGAAAACACAAACCAGCCGCCAAACGGACTCGTAAGAGGCACAAACACGTCGCACGGGACCAATGTAACTTATAAGAACTGTCCGTGTAGTCACTTGTCTCTCGATTTGAGAAAATGACGATAATTTTAAAAAATCAACACTTACACTTAAGAATAAGCTGTTAAAGGGTGAAAATCAAAACTAGCCACCGAACGTCCCCGTAAGAGGCATAAACACCTCGCAGGGACCAATGTAACTTGTAGCAACAACCAGCATAATCACAGGTCTCCCAGTTTGAGAATATGACGATAATTTGAAAATATCTAGATTAGAATTTAAAAATAAGCCGTTAAAGGGTGAAAACCCGAACCAGCCCCCAAAGGGACCCGTAAGAGGCACAAACACCTCGCACGGGACCAATGTAACTTGTAGGAACTGACCGCATAGTCAAGGGACTCTCGGTTTTAGAATATGATGATAATTTGCAAAAATCAACACTTAGAATTAAAAATAAGCCGTTAAAGGGTGAAAACCTAAACCAACCACCAAAGGTCCCCGTAAGAGGCGCAAACACCTCGAACGGGACCATTGTAACTTGTAGGAAATGATCGCGTAGTCACGGGTCTCCCATTTTGGGAATATGACAATAATTTGCGAAAATCAACACTTAGACTTAAAAACAAGTCGTTAAAGGGGGAACACCTAAACCATCCCCCAAACGTCCCCATTAGAGACACGAACACCTCGCACGGGACCAATGTAACTTGTAGGAACTGACCCCGAACTCACAGATCTCCCGGTTTGAGAATATGATGGTAATTTTCAGAAATTAACACTGAGACTTAAAAATAAACCGGAAACTTAAACTATCCCCCAAATGTCATCGTGTGAGACAGGAACACCTCGGACGGGACCAATGTAACTTGTAGGTACTGACCGCGTTGTCACGGGACTCCCCATTTGAGAGTATGATGATAATCTCAAAATATCTAGATTAGGATTAAAAATAAGCCGTTAAAGGGTGAAAACTCAAACTAGCCCCCAAACGGTCCCATAAGAGGTACAGACACCTCGCACGGGACCAATGTAACTTTTAGGAACTGACCATGTAGTCATGGGTCTCCCGATTTGAGAATATGACAATAATTTGAAAATATCTTGATTAGGTTTAAAAATAAGCCGTTAAAGGCTGAAAACCCAAACCAGCCCCCAAACGGACCCGTAAGAGGCACAAACACCTCGCACGGGACCAATGTAGCTTAAAGGAACTGTCCGCATAGTCACATGCCTCTCGATTTGAGAATATGATGATAATTTGTAAAAATCAACACTTAGACTTAAAAACAAGCCACTAAAGGCTAAAAACCTAAACCAACCCCCAAACGTCCCGTAAGAGGCACAAACACCTCGCACGGGACCAGTGTAAATTGTAGCAACTGTCAGCACAATCACAGGTCTCCTGATTTGAGAATATGAGGATAATTTGAAAATATATATATTAGGCTTAAAAATAAGCCATTAAAGAGTGAAAACACAAACCAGCCCCCAAACGGACCTCTAAGAGGCACAAACACCTCGCATGGGGCTAATATAACTTATAGGAACTGTCCGCATAGTCATGTGTCTCTCGATTTGAGAATATGATGATAATTTTGAAAAATCAACACTTAGACTTAAAAACAAGCTGCTAAAGCATGAAAATCAAAACCAGCCACCAAACATCTTCGTAAGAGGCACAAACACCTCGAACGAGACCAATGTAACTTGTAGCAACTGCCTGCATAATCACAGGTCTCCCGGTTATAGAATATAAGGATAATTTAAAAATATCTAGATTAGGCTTAAAAATAAGTCGTTAAATGATGAAAACCCAAACCAGTCCCCAAACTGACCCGTAAGAGGCACAAAAAACTCGCATGGGACGAATGTAACTTGTAGGAACTGACTGCGTAGTCAAGGAACTCCCAGTTTTAGAATTTGACGATAATTTGAAAAGTCAATACTCAAAAACAAGCCGTTAAAGGGTGAAAACCTAAACCAGCCCCCAAACGTCCCCGTAAGAGGCACAAAAACCTCGTAGGGGACAAATGTAACTTGTAGGAATTGACTGCATAGTCACGGGACTCCCGATTTGAGAATATGATGATAATTTGAACAAATCAAGTCTTAGACTTAAAAATAAGCCATTAAAGGGTGAAAACCTAAACCATCCCCAAAATAACCCTATAAGAGGCACGAACATATCGTACGGGACTAGTGTAACTTGTAGCAACTGACCATGTAGTCGCGGTTCCCTCGGTTTGAGAATATGATGATAATTTGAAAATATATAGATTATGCTTAAAAACAAGCCATTAAAGGTTGAAAACCTAAACCACACCCCAAACGTCCCTGTAAGAGACAAGAACACCACGCACAGGACCAATGTAACTTGCAGGATTTGATCGTGCTGTCACGGGTCTCCCGATTTGGAAATATGATGATAATTTGCATAAGTCAACACTTAGACTTAAAAACAAGTCGTTAAAGGGGAAAACCTAAACCATCCCCCAAACTTCCCCGTTAGAGACACGAACACCTCGCATGGGACTAATGTAACTTGTAGGAACTTACTGCGTAGTCACGGGTCTCCCAGTTTGAGAGTATGATGATAATTTGCAAAAATCAACACTAAGACTTAAAAACAAGGCGTTAAAGGGGGAAACCTAAACTATCCCACAAACGTCCCCATAAGAGACACGAACACCTCTCACAGGACCAATGTAACTTGTAGGAACTGACCGCGTAGTCACGGGGCTCTCGATTTGAGAATATGACAATAATTTGAAAATATCTTGCTTATACTTAAAAACAAGCCATTAAAGGATGAAAACCTAAATCAGCGCCCAAACGTCAGTGTAAGAGGCACGAACGCATAGATTTAAAAATCAGCGACTAATGTAACTAATAGGAACTGACCGCATAGTCAATCACGATTTGAGAATATGACGATAATTTGCAAAAAATTAACACATAGATTTAAAAACAAGTCGTTAAAGGTGGAAAACCTAAACCATCCCCCAAATGTCCCCGTTAGAGACAAGAACACCTCGCAAGGGTAGGAACAAATCGTGTTGTCACGGGTCTCCCGATTTGAGAATATGATGATAATTTAAAAATATCGAGATTAGGCTTAAAAATAAGCCATTAAGGGGGAAAACACAAACCAGCCCCCAAACGGACCCGTAAGAGGCACAAACACCTCACACTAGACCAATGTAACTTTTAGGAACTGACCGTGTAGTCACGGGTTTCTCGATTTGAGAATATGAAGATAATTAAAAAATATTTAGATTAGGCTTAAAAATAAGCCGTTAATGGGTGAAAACCCACACCAGCCACCAAACGGACCCGTAAGAGGCACAAACACCTCGCACGGGACCATTATAAATTATAGGAACTGTCCACGTATTCACATCTCTCCCGGTTTGAGAATATGACGATAATTTGTAAAAAATCAACACTTAGACTTAAAAACAAGCCGTTAAAGGGTGATTACCTAAACCAGCCCCCAAACGGCCCTGTAAGAGGCAGGAACACCTTGCTCGGGACCAATATAACTTATAGGACATAATCGCATAGTCACGGTTCTCTCGGTTTGAGAATATGAAGATAATTTGAAAATATCTGGATTATGCTTAAAAATAAGTCGTTAAAGGGTGAAAACCTAAATCAGCCCCCAAATGTCACCATAAGAGGCACAAACACCTCCCATGGGACCAATATAACTTTTAGGAACTGATCGCATAGTCACGGGCCTACCAATTTGAGAATATGACGATAATTTGCAAAAATTAGCACATAGACTTAAAATAAGTTGTTAAAGGGAGAAAACCTAAACCATCCCCCAAACGTCCCCGTTAGAGACACGAACACCTCGCATGGGACCAATGTAACTTGTAGAAGCCGACCGCGTTGTCACGGGTCTACAAGTTTGAGAATATGATGATAATTTAAAAATATCTAGATTAGGCTTAAAAATAAGCCGTTAAAGGGTAAAAACAAAAACCAGCCCCCAAACGGACCCGTAAGAAGCACGAACACCTCGCACTCGACCAAGGTAACTTTTAGGAACTGACCGTGTAGTCACGGGTTTCTCAATTTAAGAATATGATGATAATTTGCAAATATCATCATAAGTCTTAAAAATATTCCATTAAAGGGTGAAAACCAAAATCAGGCCCCAAACGGACCCGTAAGAGGCACAAACGCCTCGCACGGCACCAATGTAAATTATAGGAACTGTCCGCGTATTCACGTGTCTCCTGGTTTGAGAATATGCTGAAAATTGGCAAAAAAACAATACTTAGACTTAAAAACAAGTTGTTAAAGAGTGAAAACCTAAACCAGCCACCAAAAGTCCCTGTAAAAGGCACAAAGACATCGCACGAGACCAATGTAACTTATTGGAACTGACCATGTAGTCACGGGTATCACAATTTGAGAATATGATGATAATTTAAAAATATCTAGATTACGCTTAAAAATAAGTCGTTAAAGGGTGAAAACCCAAACTAGCCCCCAAACAGACACGTTAGAGGCACAAACACATCAGACCAATGTAACTTTTAGGAACTGACCGCGATGTCACGAGACTTCCGACTTAAGAATATGATGATAATTTATGAAAATCAACACTTAGACTTAAAAACAAGACATTAAAGGGTGAAAACCTAAACCATCCCCCAAACGACCCCGTAAGAGGAAAGGACACCTCGTATGGGACCACTGTAAATTGTAGCAACTGACCGTGTAGTCATTGTTCTCTCGGTTTGAGAATATGATGATAATTTGAATATATCTCAATTATGCTTAAAAACAAGCCGTTAAAGGGTGAAAATCTAAACCATACCCCAAACGTCCCCGTAAGAGACACGGAAAACTCACACGGGACCAATCTAACTTGTAGGAACTGATTGCGTTGTAACGGGTCTCCCGATTTGAGAATATGATGATAATTTATTAACATAAACACTTAGACTTAAAAACAAGCCGTTAAATGGTGTTAATCGAAACTAGCCACCAAACATCCTCGTAAGAGGCACAAACACCTCGCACGGGACCAATGTAACTTGTAGGAACTGACCGCGTAGTCACAGGTCTCCCGATTTGAGAATATGACGATAATTTGCAAAAATCAACACTTAGAGTTAAAATAAAGCCGTTAAAGGGGGAAAAACCTAAACCATCTCCCAAACATTCCCGTTTGAGACACGAACACCTCGCATGGGACTAATGTAACTTATAGGAACTGACCGCGAAGCCACGGGTCTCTCGGTTTGAGAATATGATGATAATTTAAAACTATCGAGATTAGGCTTAAAAACAAAGCGTTAAAGGGTGATAACCTAAACCATCCCCCAAATGGCCTCGTAAGAAGCACAAACACCTAGCTCGGGACCAATGTAACTTATAGGAACTGACCGCGTTATTGCGGTTCTCTCAATTTGAGAATATGACGATAATTTGAAAATATCTAGATTATGCTTAAAACAAGCCGTTAAAGGTGAAAACCTAAACCATCCCTCAAACGTCACCGTAAGTGACACGAACACCTCGCGCGGGACCAATGTAACTTGTAGGAATTGACCGCGTCATCACGGGTCTCCCGGTTTGAGAATATGACGATAATTTGAAAAAATCAACACATAGACTTAAAAATAAATCGTTAAAGGGGAAAACCAAAACGATCCCCCAAATGACCTCGTTAGAGACACGAATACCTCACACGGGACCAATGTAACTTGTAGGAACTGACCGCGTTGTCTCAGGTCCCCTAATTTGAGAATATGATGATAATTTGAAAATATCTAGATTATGCCTAAAAATAAGCCGTTAAAGGGTGAAAACACTAACCATCCCCCAAACGGACCTGTAAGAGGCAAAAACATCGCGCACAGGACCAATGTGTAACACCCCGTAATTTTGATGATTTAATATTTAATTATTTTTGGGAGTTATAAAAATATTTAAATTGGAGAAACTTGAATTTATGATTTGGAGAATTTATTTGACTGGGAAGAATTATTTATAATTGGCGACCTTAAGTTTAATTGTCCGAATTAATGTGTGTCGCATTTTGAGGTCAAAATTTAGAAATGACAAAAAGTATTTCGGATGACAATTCTGAGTGCACGGTTGAATCCAGATGGGTCGAGATAGTTAGAAAAGAGTGCCCGGAGGTAGTAATTGGGTCTGGGGGTATTTTTGGGCATAGTCGGGCCTACACGGAGTGATTCAGACCATTTTAATTAGGCCCATGTGGCCAAAAATGGGATTGGAAGTTTAAACCTAATTAGGGGAAGTGTGGGATGGCAGTTAACACAAATTCTTAACCTGGGGCTTGCGAGGAAATTTGGGGGAAAGCAAATCAAGAGCCAATTAAGGATTTTTGGAGCCAAATTAAGGGACTACACCAACGAATCAGACTCTACGAACAATTCCAGGCAAGTGGTTAACTATTGTGATTCCTAAATATATGATAATCAATTCATATCATAGTGTGTGTATATGAAAATTCGTTTTGGGTGTGTAACCATAATTAAAATTAGGTTTTTCTGAATTTAGTGTAATGGGCAGATTGAATTACTCAATAAATGTTAAGTTATGATTTGGGACTGTTAAGATTAAATTATATAGTGGATTACAATATATATTAGTGATTAAATGGACTGAATATGGTGGGGTCGGATTTGGTAGAGCGAGACCCGGGTGAAAAACCCAAATCGAATATACTTAAGGTTTTGTATGAATTTGTTGATGGATTAAGGTCTCTAGGGTGTTTAGAACCTTTTCTTGTGTGGAAAATATGTTGGTTGGGATTTGGATAAGGGTTAGGGAAGAAACAAAAGCTTGAAGGTTCGTTAATGGCTGAAACAGCAAGCCGAAGAAGACGATCTCCTGTTCGATCGATCGATCGACCCAGGGGAATCGACAGATCGATGGTCCCAAGATTTTGACAGTTTCGCCAATTTTATGTATAAAGAGAAATTTTTGTTTAGATTTTTCCCCCACTTGCTATGTAGTGATAACTTCATATTTGGTATATATTCCTTAACAATTATAGGGTGATATAATTGGATTTAGGAAGGTGAAAATTATATGTCATGAGATGACGAATTTTGAGAAATAATTCATAAGTATTGGTTTTGTGCTGAGGAAAAATATTCATGTATTGTAGTTGGGTGACACTACATTATTAAAAGAATTGAGGTGAAGTAAAATTAGTTATGGGAAAAAATATAGACTCCGAGAAATATTAAGTTATGGGCCAAGTGAGCGAGTCCGGATACAATGGTTGGGCGACACCAAGTAATAAGTTAATTCATGTGTTAATTAATTAAATTAGAGTCGGACTGTAGACTCGGGAAGGTAATAAATTAATTAAAGTGAAATTAATTAAATGAGAGTCGGACCACAGACTCGGCTTAGTATTAATTAATTCATGTGTAAATTAATGAAATGAGAGTCGGATCACAGACTCGGATTGGTATTAATTAATTAATGTGTAAATTAATTAAATGAGAGTCGGACCACAGACTCGGCTTATTATTAATTAATTAATGTGTAAATTAATTAAATAAGAGTTGAATCATAGACTTGGGCAAATTTCATATAAATTAATGTGTAGAGTATTTATATTAGAGTCGGACCATAGACACGGGGAAAATATTATATTAATTGAAGTGTGAATTAAATATATTAGAGTCGGACCATAGACTCGGAAAGATAATAAATTATTAAATGAGAAAATTAATTAAGTGAGTCGTGATAGAGACTCGGAACATTTCAAGCTAGTGTTACGGATCTTTAAGTACACGGTAAAGCCGGGGTTTATATTATATATATATACGGTGTAGTGATAGTATATATATGTGTATTTATTGTGTGTGCTATTAAATATCAGTGATTAGATATCTATTTAATTTATATACTCTGGATCTATCAAGGGAGGTTGCGCGATGTGGGTGAATCCCCTAGCTTGAGGAGTAGGGTGAGTATATCCCCAGGTTATAGCGTTCGGTATATGGGTGAGGGGCTTATAATCACTTTCAGGGAAGGAATATGACTGCCTCCACTTCGTTTATGTTTTAGGCTAGGTTGGTGAGCGATTCCAACTTGGGTAACTAGGTTATGTGAGCACATCTAGTGAGATAGCACTTTGGAGGTAATCATCCGGCGAGGGTATATTCGGAGGTATGGATATACGTATGATATATGTGTGGATGTTTTAGTAAAGGTACGTATATAATGGTATTAAATATTATATGCGGGTAAAAATACAGTGTGTGATGTATTTACATTATATAACTGGTGACACAGTTATATGCTATTATTTAAGAAGGAATTAATTAAGTTAATTGGTGAGACAACTTATAATTCATGAATAATTATACTCGGGTTAGAGTAGTATGGCAAGGGAAGGTTATACCAGGACTAGTTGGACGGGGTAGTACAACTAGGTGGGGTTAAGGTAACCATTAGGTGTGCACAATAGTGGAGGGGTGAGAATGTCCTCAAGAGAGTGCGACACTAACTTAAATATGAAGCGCATTCATGCATTTAAAATTATTGCAGTTAATTCACTTGCTAAATATTTTCAAAACGCTTTGTGGTCTAACCCTTGCTATAAAACTATTTTCAAAACCTTTTAGGTAGCCACAGGGACGCCAGGATTGATATACTATTCCATGTACACGGAGCTATGACATATGTGGATGCTAGAAGAAGTTTTGATTAGACGCATTGTTTATTCATTCCTAGAGTAGGAATCATTTATCAGTTTCAGTTCTATTTAGGGCTTGTCGCCCAGTCTTCTCAGTACAGTTTTCAGATGTATGTATTCAGGTGTTGGATGGTTGTATTGGATGATTCGCTTTGGTGGTCGATGGTTTATTCCGCAAATTGTTTAGTTAATTATTTAGTTGAGTTTTATTCAGTTGTGTGAATGGTTTATATTTATTTCCGCATGCACTATTTTGTTTAATTAAAAAGTTAAAATTTGGCACCAGCTTTTGGAATACTAGGTGGCTAGTAAGTTTTAAAAAGTTTTCGACAGTGATGTTAAGGATGAACCAACTAGGATTTCTGTTTTAATTTGGTATAGCACTGATAACAGGTATTTTATTAGGCGGGGTGTCACACAATGTAACTTGTAGCAACTGACCGTGTAGTCAGGGGTCTTTCGATTTCAAAATATGACGATAATTGGAAAATATCTAGATTAGGCTTAAAAATAAGCCATTAAAGGGTGAAAACCAAATGCAGCCCCCAAACAGACCCATAAGAGGCACAAACACATCACACGAGACCAATGTAACTTATAGGAACTCTCTGTGTAGTCACGTGTCTCCCGGTTTGAGAATATGATGAAAATTTTCAAAAATCAACACTTACACTTAAAAACAAGTTGTTAAATGGTGAATACCTAAACTAGCCACCAAACGTCCCCGTAAGAGGCACAAACATGTCGCACATGACCAATGTAACTTGTAGCAACTCCCAGCATAATCACCGATATCCCGGTTTGAGAATATGACGATAATTTGAAAATATCTAGATTAGGCTTAAAATAAGCCGTTAAAGAGTGAAAACCCAAACCGGCCACCAAACGGACCCGTAAGAGGCATAAACACCTCGCACTCGACCAATGTAACTTGTAGGAACTGACCGCGTAGTCAAGGAACTCTCGGTTTTAGAATATGAAGATAATTTGCAAAAATCAATACATAGACTTAAAAACAAGTCATTAAAGGGTGAAAACACAAACTAGCCCCCAAACGAACACGTAAGAGGCACAAACACCTCGCACGAGACCGATGTAACTTTTAGGAACTGACCGCGTAGTCATGGGACTCCCGAATCGATAATATGATGATAATTTACGAAAATTATCACTTAGACTTAAAAACAAGCCATTAAAGGGTGAAAACCTAAACCATCACCCAAACGAGCCCGTAAGAGGCACGGACACCTCGTACGAGACCAGTGTAACTTGTAGTAACTGACCGCATAGTCGCGGTTCTCTTGGTTTGAGAATATGATGATAATTTGAAAACAATTAGATTATGATTAAATACAAGTTGTTAAAGGGAGAAAACCTAAACCGTACCCTAAACATCCCCATAAGCGACACGAACACCTCGCACGGGACCAATGTAACTTGTAAGACCTGATCGCGTTGTCACGGGTCTCCCGGTTTGAGAATATGATGATAACTTGCAAAAATCAACACTTAGACTTAAAAATAAGTCGTTAAATGGAGAAAACCTAAACCAGCTACCAAACGTCCCCGTAAGAGGCAAAAACACCTCACCCGGGACCACTATAACTTGCAGGAAATGACCACGTAGTCATGGGTCTCTCGGTTTGAGAATATGACAATAATTTGCATAAATTAACACTTAGACTTAAAAATAAGCTTTTAAGGGGGAAAACCTAAACCATCCCCCAAACATCCCCGTTAGAGACCCGAACACCTCGCACTGGACCAATATAACTTTTAAGAACTTACCGCGTAGTCACGGGTCACCCGGTTTGAGAATACGACTATAATTTGCAAAAATTAATACTAAGACTTAAAAACAAACTGTTAAAGGGGAAAAACCTAAACCATCCCCCCAAACGTCCTCGTAAGAGACACGAACACCTCGCATGGGACCAATGTAACTTGTAGGAACTGACCGCATAGTCTCGGGTCCCCCGGTTTAAGAATATGACGATAATTTGAAAATATCTAGATTAGGCTTAAAAACAAGATGTTAAAGAGTGATAACCTAAACCAGCCCCGTAAGAGGCACGAGCACCTAGCACTAGACTAATGTAACTTATAGGAACTGACTACGTAGTCGCGTTTCTCTCGGTTTGAGAATATGACGATAATTTGAAAATATCTAAAGCATGCCTAAAAACAAGCCGTTAAAGGGTGAAAACCTAAACCATCCACTAAACGTCACCGTAAGCGGCACGAACACCTCGCATGGGACCAATGTAACTTGTAGGAACTGATCGCGTAGCCACGGGTCTCCATATTTGAGAATAAGACAATAATTTGCAAAAATCAACACATATACTTAAAAACAAGTCATTAAAGGGAGACACCAAAACCATCTTCCAAATGACCCCGTTAGAGACACGAACACCTCGCATGGGACCAATGTAACTTATAGGAACTGACCGCATTGTGATGGGTCTCCCTATTTGAGAATATGACGATAATTTGAAAATATATAGATTAGGCTTAAAAATAAGCCGATAAAGGGTGAAAACACAAACCATCCACCGAACGGACCCGTAAGAGGCACACACACCTCGCACGGGACCAATATAACTTCTAGGAAGTGAGACTGTAGTCATGGGTCTCCCGATTTGAGAATATGATGATAATTTGAAAATATATATAGTAGGCTTAAAAATAAGCCATCAAAGAGAGAAAATACAAAATAGCCCCCAAACGGATCCGTAAGAGGCACAAACACCTCGAACAAGACCAATGTAACTTATAGGAACTGTCTGCGTAGTAACGTGTATCTCGATTTCAGAATGTGACGATAATTTTCAAAAATCAACACTTAAACTTAAAAATAAGCTATTAAAGCGTGAAAACCAAAACCAGCCACCAAACATCCCTGTAAGAGTCACAAACACCTAGCACGGGACCAGTGTAACTTGTAGCAACTGCCCGCATAATCACAGGTCTCCCGATTATAGAATATGACGATAATTTAAAAATGTCTAGATTAGGCTAAAACATAGGCCGTTATAGGGCGAAAACCCAAACCAGCCCCCAAACATACCCGTAAGAGGCACAAACAACTCGCTAGGTACTGATGGCGTAATCAAGGGACTCACGGTTTTAGAATATGACGTCAAATTGCTAAAGTAAACAATGAAAAACAAGCCGATAAAGGGTGAAGACCTAAACCAGCCCCCAAATGTCCCCGTAAGAGGCACAAACACCTTGCACGGGACTAATGTAACTTGTAAGAGTCGACTGCGTAGTCACGGGACTCCCGATTTGAGAATATGATGATAATTTGCAAAAATCAACACTTAGACTTAAAAACAAGCCATTAAAGGGTGAAAATCTAAACCATAAGAGGCACAGACACCTCGTACGGGACCAGTGTAACTTATCGCAACTGACCACGTAGTCATGGTTCTCTCGGTTTAAAAATTTGATGATAATTTAAAAATATCTAGATTATGCTTAAAAATAAGTCGTTAAATGATGAAAACCAAAACCATACCCCAAACGTCCCCGTAAGATACACGAACACCTCACACGGGACTAATGTAACTGGTAGGAACTGATCGTGTTATCACGGGTCTCCCGGTTTGAGAATATGGCGATAATCGACAAAAATCAACACTTAGACATAAAAACAAGCCGTTAAATGGTGATAGCATAAACCAGCCACCAAACGACCCTGTAAGAGGCACAAACGCCACGCACGGGACCAATGTTACTTGTAGAAACTGACCGCATAGTCATGGGTCTCCCGATTTGAAAATATGACGATAATTTGAAAAAATCAACGCTTAAACTTAAAAACAAGCCGTTAAAGAGGGAAAACCTAAACCATCTCCCAAATGTCCCCATTAGAGACCCGGACACATCGCACGGGACCAATGTAACTTGTAGGAACTGACCGCACAGTCATGAGTCTCCTGGTTCGAGAATATGATGATAATTTACCAAAATTAACAGTATGACTTAAAAACAAACCGTTAAAGAGGGAAAACATAAACCATCCCCCAAACGGCCCCGTAAGAGGCATGAACACCTAGCTCGGGACCAATATAACTTGTAATAACTGATCGTGTAGTCACGGTTCTCTCGATTTGAGAATATGACGATAATTTTAATATATCTAGATTATGCTGAAAAACAAGCCGTTAAAGGGTGTGTAAAAGATATATTTTCCTTTGAATGTAAAACGAACACGATGTGGAAGCGTAAGATGGTTCACAAAACTTAACAATTAATATAATCACTTAAACCGATTAATTAATCCAAGTCCTAGAATTTGCCTAAGTCATATTTATAAATATTAGCAAGTTAGGCGAAACCAATTTTAGCAAAAGACTTGAATAAACCAAATTTACCCAATATTTAATTTAAGTTCAAATTAAAATGAGTGTGACAATTTAAACCGAATTTTATCTTGAAATTATTCTAAGCATGCGTTCTAAGTTATAATGCAAGATAAAATAAACAATATCACACTACGCCGCGATGTACGAGGAAAAACCCAAGACGGGAAAAAACCTCGGACGGCCCTAGCCACAAATTCACTAGATACGGAATTACAAGTACAAGACAGATAGACTTACAACGACTGACTCGATCCCTCTCAAGCCTCGACGCTTCTTCTTGTAGACACCTCTTCCTAGCGGATAACCTTGGAACACCACCTAGGTCTCGGAATCCACCGATAGGGCTTTCTATGGTCACCGTCACCCGAGCAAGGAGCCTTTCTCCAAGTGGGTAGAATCACAACAAAAAGTCTTCTTCTTTGATGGATGTAGAAGAAAACCAAAACTTCTCTTCTTGAATTCGGTAGAGATAAATCGGTGCCAAACTCCAAGCAATTTGATATGTATATAAGAACTTGGATAAACAATATGGGTGTACAACACTACAGTGATAAAATATTTTCTCTAAAAATCTCACTCAAAACATGAACATTTTCCTAAACAATTTTTGCTCTCAAAAACTCTCTCTAAGAGATAAACTAGAATGGAAAAGTTATGGAAATGTTAAGTTGGAAAATTTCATTCCCGCACATATTAAAGTCTGTAAAAGTTGGTTAAAAACCAAGTGGGGAAGTGGGTTAAAAACTGCCAAAAACTGTTCCCGCCTAGCAGTTCGTTCGAACGAACTCTCGTTCGAACGAGAATTCTAACGATGCACCAGTATGGACTTCGTTAGAATCTCGTTAGAAACCTCGTTAGAACGAACAATATCGTTCGAACGACATTTCGAACGACGGACCAGTTTAGACTCGTTGGCAAACTCGTTCGAACGAAACCTGGTTCGAACGAAAAACTCGTTCGAACGACATTTCGAACGACTTCCAGAATTTTTATAAAATTCGATTTTGGCCCAAAAACTTTATATACTTTATTTTAAAGTTCTAATTAAATTTTTCTGAAAGTAAAACACAGTTTTTATTAAACCTAACACCCAATAAACTTGTTCCAAGCTCCTATATATATATATATAATTGCATTCATACCTTGGGAGCATGGAACTATGATTGATGACGTAGAAACGAGGCACGCAAACCGGCATATTTGATGAAGCTTTATACTCTTTGCCGCTACGTCTTCAACAAACACTTCATAGGCTTGAGAATATTACATTTACATACTATCCTATGAATAAATGTTTTTGTCCGGAATTGAGCCAAAACTATATATGGACTCAATTGGAAATTTGTGTCCTTACAAATCTCCCCCTTTGGCTATTCCGGGACAAAAACCAAAACAAAAAACCTAAAGGGCCGTCAAGCTCACTAGACACAAAAACATAACCCACCCAAACTTGACTCAACTCAAGGATCAAACGCTTTGCCATTGAAAGATGCCGCTTTAAAATAATTCCTGCACACTTAAGCAAACTCATCAAATGCATAGGGAATATGAAAGTATTAAATGGAATTAATTAATTACTCCCCCTAAATTAATTCTCCCCTTTATCAAACACATGACCTACTTAGAAAGACGTCTCCCCCTAAGATAAATCTCCCCCAAACTAAGATACGATAATAATAGGATTAGATACCATTTCTCCCCCTATCATCATTATCCCCCTTTTTGTTCAGGAATAGGCAAAGGATAAAGAACTAATAAACATAAAAGCATGTTGAAGCTTAAAGTGTTAAGACATGAAAGCATATGGGCAATAAAAGCATAGGCAAAGACAAAAAAAATATCATATATATATAAACTAGAAATATATCAATGAAGCACTTGCATATATATATATAGAGATATAAACACACACATGACACAAAATACAATAAGTTTGCACACTCGTATGGCAAAAATGTGTCATATGGAAACGGAAGTGTTGATGGTGTGAACTAGCAACAAATAAATTTAGACCCAAACACTTAATAAACATTCACGGAGTTCTCATTTGATTGCAAACTTTATCACATTGAAATATAACCTCATGTGACAATATAAAGATTGAACTCAATGAACAAACATACACAATGCATACAAGCCTAGTATGATGATGATTCTACAAACCAAATAGAGTCATGACATTAAATGCAACTAGGATAAACGGACATTGTGCAAACCGTTGATATACCACCCAATTCTCCCTCAATAAGCATATATATTCTTTTGCTTTTGAATGAATATATCAAACAAACATAGGCCTTGGCAATTGTTTTCTTTTTAATGCCATATATTCTGTTTTTAGGCCTTTAGATCACGTATTTCTTTTAGATCCAATAAACGGTGGCTTACTATCGCAAAGGATTTAATTCATCCTTTCGGAGCCCTTCCCCGTGCACATTTTATTTATCATGTTTTTATTTTCACACAAATCTCACATGCAACGGATTTTGACATGCACTAGTCCTCCTAGGTCATAGATATGTAGATGACTAGATTGATAGGAGAACACCTCAAAAAGCTCAAATATAACATGTGACATTAAGATTTCAAAAAATCTCGTGCATGTGTGAATAGAGGCATATAAAAATAGAATCCATTTAATCAATACAAAATCCAACTACTCCATAAAATATGGTAAAGAACATTTTAAGGATTGACAATCTAAACCAAGAGTTCTAGCCACGTGGGAGCGTAAAAGATGGGATTCAAACACAAATATATGCCACTTAAAGTGTGTCAAACTAAAATACACACATAAAAAATCGTTTTGAGTTTTTAACATTTTTCACCAAAAATAAATATATATACTCAAAAGAATAAACAAAAATCATTTGTATTGTTCATTAAGCTTAAAATAAATAAAACACAAATGAGAAATAAAAATCTTTTTATATTTTTCAATTAATTCAAACACAAGTATAATACAAAAAGATAAACAAGTCTTAATTTCTAGCATGTGATGTGAACTAAGGCAATGACTAGAAAATGACTAAACAAGCATACATTTAGCATGTGAATATAGCATGAAGTACAAATGCTAACGTATGCAAACACTAACACATTCATCCTTTAGATTTAGCAAGGGAGGAAGCATGTGAAAGTAAATGAGAATCAAAAACCCTATTTTGCAAGGCAACCAAGTCGAATTTCCTAACCCAAATTAATGAAGAATGACTATCTTGGGGTGTTGGAACGTTAACTTCCGTGGTTACTTTACTATGGGATTTTCTAGGAATTCGTTTAAGATCAAAACAAAATTTCCTAAGATGACCATTTCGACCACAATGAGTACAAGCAAAAACATGTTGAAAAGATTTACTTAAGTGGTGATCTTTAAATGCATTCCTAGTAGATTCTCCTAAAACATTGGTCTTGGCTTTATGAGTAGATTCATTACAAGTGTTGAAGCCTAAACCACAAGTGTCATTTTTAATTTGGACCGTTCTTAACATTTTATCTAGTTTTTCCGAACGACCCTCCAAATCAAATTTGACATAACTAGAATCTTTTAATTTATTTTCCAATTCTAAAATGTTAGATTCTAGTAAAACATTTCGCTCTTCAAAAGCAAGAAGCTCCTTTTTCAAGGATTCCATTAAACCCCTAAGGCTATCTCTTTCGCCTTCTACATATTCAAGCTTCTCCTGAAGAGTCCTCTCACGCGTCCTAAGGTCTTCTATTAAAGCATTTTCATCAATGACCTCGATACGCTCTCTTAAACAAGCTTCTAACTTCAAATTAGCTCTTTTCAATTTAATAGATTCTTTATAAAGTTCTTGAAAAGCATTTTGAAGTTCACTCACATTAACCTCTTCTTCATTTTCACTCTCTCTTTCTTCTCCACTCTCACTATCATCAAAAACAAGAGAATCATGTACAATGACCTTGGAAGTGGCATGTGCTATCGTTTCATCAATCGATGAGTTCTCACTATCACTCACATGACTAGCCATAAAAGCCACAAAATTTTTCTTAGTGGGGGAATCGGGCTTCTCTTCCTTATCACTATCACTAAGGGTCGCATTATATGAAATGGGTCGCTTACCCTCTTTCCTTAGTTTAGTGGGGCACTCATAAAACCTATGGCCATAACCTTCACAACCGAAACACTTATTAGACTCGTCCCTATCTAAATTTTCATTACTAGGTTTAGGGATCTTCTCGGCTTTAGAAATCTTCTCGCCTTTTTCATGCTTAGAAGATTCAAATTTCTTAAAATCATTTTTAAATTTATCTTTGTTAATTTTAAGAAATTTTCTAAATTTGCGAGCAAATAGAGCCATGTCTTCCGAATCGCTATCACTATCGCTCTCTACTACTTGTTTGACCTCTTTTCGGGCTTTTAAAGCAACGCCCTTTTCGATTTTCTTTTCAGTTTTAGAGGGAAACATATCCAGTTCATAGGTTTGTAAATCACCTACAAGCTCTTCTAATTTCGTAGAGGCTAAAGTGGGTAAAGAATTTAAAACGGTCACCTTTGGAATAAATCTATCCGGTAGGGACCTTAAAATTTTCTTTACAACACGGTCGTCAGGTATTTTTTCTCCCAAGTTAAAAGATGAATTAACAATATCAGAAAGTCTAGCATAAAATTCATCAAACGTTTCTTTTTCATTCATTTTGATAGTTTCAAATTGATTGGTGAGGTTTTGGAGTTTCGAAGCTTTAACGACACTAGTTCCTTCATGAGTTAATTGTAAAATATCCCAAGCTTCTTTAGCGGTTTCACACGTCATAATACGTCGGAATTCATCCGGTGTGACAGCGCTAAACAAGGCATTTAAACCACGGGAATTGAAATTAGCAAGTTTAAACTCATTTTCAGTCCATCTATCGGCGGGTTTGATAACACGTTCATTTTCAACTAAATAAGTTGGTGGGGACCACCCGTTAACAACAGACATCCAAACTCTTTCGTCGATAGATTTTAGTGCCGATTTCATTCGCGCTTTCCAATACGCGTAGTTTGAACCATCAAAAATAGGAAATTTTGAAAATGGGGAAAATTCCATTTTAGCCAAAAATTTAAAGGATCTTAATGAAATAATTTATTGTTTTTGGCTCTGATACAAATTTGTAAAAGATATATTTTCCTTTGAATGTAAAACGAACATGATGCGGAAGAGTAAGATGGTTCACAAAACTTAACAATTAATATAATCACTTAAACCGATTAATTAATCCAAGTCCTAGAATTTGCCTAAGTCATATTTATAAATATTAGCAAGT
This sequence comes from Sambucus nigra, assembly GCA_949130495.1. Taxonomy (NCBI): domain Eukaryota; kingdom Viridiplantae; phylum Streptophyta; class Magnoliopsida; order Dipsacales; family Adoxaceae; genus Sambucus; species Sambucus nigra. The sequence goes on along the minus strand of OX422208.1, from coordinate 541,204,962 downwards.
TAGGCGAAACCAATTTTAGCAAAAGACTTTAATAAACCAAATTTACCCAATGTTTAATTTAAGTTCAAATTAAAATGAGTGTGACAATTTAAACCGAATTTTATCTTGAAATTATTCTAAGCATGCGTTCTAAGTTATAATGCAAGATAAAATAAACAATATCACACTACGCCGCGATGTACGAGGAAAAACCCAAGACGGGAAAAAACCTCGGACGACCCAAGTCACAAATTCACTAGATACGGAATTACAAGTACAAGACAGATAGACTTACAACGACTGACTCGATCCCTCTCAAGCCTCGACGCTTCTTCTTGTAGACACCTCTTCCTAACGGATAACCTTGGAACACCACCTAGGTCTCGGAATCCACCGATAGGGCTTTCTATGGTCACCGTCACCCGAGCAAGGAGCCTTTCTCCAAGTGGGTAGAATCACAACAAAAAGTCTTCTTCTTTGATGGATGTAGAAGAAAACCAAAACTTCTCTTCTTGAATTCGGTAGAGATAAACCGGTGCCAAACTCCAAGCAATTTGATATGTATATAAGAACTTGGATAAACAATATGGGTGTACAACACTACAGTGATAAAATATTTTCTCTAAAAATCTCACTCAAAACATGAACATTTTCCTAAACAATTTTTGCTCTCAAAAACTCTCTTTATGAGATAAACTAGAATGGAAAAGTTATGGAAATGTTAAGTTGGAAAATGTCATTCCCGCACATATTAAAGTCTGTAAAAGTTGGTTAAAAACCAAGTGGGGAAGTGGGTTAAAAACTGCCAAAAACTGTTCCCGCCTAGCAGTTCGTTCGAACGAACTCTCGTTCAAACGAGAATTCTAACGATGCACGAGTATGGACTTCGTTAGAATCTCGTTAGAAACCTAGTTAGAATGAACAATATCGTTCGAACGACATTTTGAACGACGGACCAGTTTAGACTCGTTGGCAAACTCGTTCGAACGAAACCTGGTTCGAACGAAAAACTCGTTCGAACGACATTTCGAACGACTTCCAGAATTTTTATAAAATTCGATTTTGGCCCAAAAACTTTATATACTTTATTTTAAAGTTCTAATTAAATTTTTCTGAAAGTAAAACACAGTTTTTATTAAACCTAACACCCAATAAACTTGTTCCAAGCTCCTATATATATATAATTGCATTCATACCTTGGGAGCATGGAACTATGATTGATGACGTAGAAACGAGGCACGCAAACCGGCATATTTGATTAAGCTTTATACTCTTTGCCGCTACGTCTTCAACAAACACTTCATAGGCTTGAGAATATTACATTTACATACTATCCTATGAATAAATGTTTTTGTCCGGAATTGAGCCAAAACTATATATGGACTCAATTGGAAATTTGTGTCCTTACAGGGTGAAAACCTAAACCAGACCCCAAACGCCACCGTAAGCGGCACGAACACCTCGCACGGGACCAATGTAACTTCAGCAACTGACCGCATAGTCATGGGTCTCAAAATTTTAGAATATGACCATAATTTACAAAAATCAACACATGGACTTAAAAATAAGTCGTTAAAGGGGGAAAACCTAAACCATCCCACAGATAACCCCGTTAGAGATACGAACACCTCCTACGGGACTAATGTAACTTGTAGGAACTAACCCCGTTCTCACGGGTCTTTCGATTTCAGAATATGATGATAATTTGAAAATATCAAGATTAGTCTTAAAAATAAGTCGTTAAAGGGTGAAAAAACAAACCAACACCCAAACGGACCCATAAGAGGCACAAACACCTCGCACGGGACTAATATAACTTATAGGAGCTGACCTTGTAGTCATGGGTCTTCCGATTTGAGAATATGACGATAATTTGAAAATATCTAGATTAGGCATAAAAATAAGCCGTTAATGGGTGAAAACCTAAACCAGCCCCAAAATGGACCCGTAAGAGGCTCAAACACCTCGCACGGGACCAATGTAACTTATAGTGACTGTTCGCGTATTCATGTGTCTCCCGGTTTGAGAATATAATGATAATTTTCAAAAGTTAACACTTAGACTTAAAAATAAGTCGTTAAAGGGTGAAAACCTAAATCATCCACCAAACGTCCCCGTAAGAGGCATAAACACCTCGCACGGGACTAATGTAACTTGTAGGGACTAACCGCGTAGTCTAGGGACTACTGATTTTAGAATATGATGATAATTTGCAAAAATTAACACTGTCTTAAAAATAAGCCTTTAAAGGGTGAAAACCTAAACCAGCCCCCAAACGTCCTCGTAAGAGGCACAAACACCTCGTACGGGGCCAATGTAACTTGTAAGAGTTGATCGCGTAGTCACGGGACTCCCGATTTGAGAATATGATGATAATTTGTAAAAATCAACACTTAGACTTAAAAATAAACCATTAGAGGGTGAAAACCAAAACTATCCCCCAAACGACCCCGTATGAGGCACATACACCTCGTACGAGACCAGTCTAACTTATAGCAATTGACCGCGTAGTCACGGTCCTCTCGGTTTGAGAATATGATGACAATTTGAAAATATCTAGATTATGCTTAAAAACAAGCCGTTAAAAGGCAAAAACCTAAACCATATCCCAAACGTCCTCGTAAGGGACACGACCACCTCGCACGGGATCAATGTTACTGGTAGGAACTGATCGCGTTGTCACGGGTCTCCCAGTTTGAGATTATGATGATAATCAGCAAAAATCAACGCTTAGACTTAAAAATAGGCCGTTAAATTGTGAAAGCCTAAACCAGCCACCAAACGTCCCCGTAAGATGCACAAACGCCTCGCATGGGACCAATGTAACTTGTAGGAACTGATCGCATTATCACGGGTCTCACGGTTTGAGAATATGATGATAATTTGCAAAAATCAATGCTTAGACTTAAAAATAAGCCGTTAAAGGGGGAAAACCTAAATCAGCCCCGAAACGGCCCCATTAGAGACATAAACACCTAGCTCGGGACCTATGTAACTTGTAGGAACTGATCGCGTAGTCACAATTCTCTCAGTTTGAGAATACTATGTTAATTTGAAAATATCTAGATTATGCTTAAAAACAAGCCGTTAAAGGTTGAAAAACTAAACCATCCCCCAAACGTCACCGTAAGAGGCAGGGACACCTTGCACGGGACCAATGTTACTTGTAGGAACTGACCGCGTAGTCACGGGTCTCCTGATTTGAGAATATGACGGTAATTTGCAAAAATCACTGCTTAAACTTAAAAACAAGCCGTTAAAGGTGGGAAACCTAAACCATCCCCCAAACGTCCCCGTTAGAGACACGAACACCTCGCACGTGACCAATGTAACTTATAGGAACTGACTGCATATCACGAGACTCCCGATTTGAAAATATGATGATAATTTGCAAAAATAATTACTTAGACTTAAAAATAAGCCATTGAAGGGTGAAACCCTAAGCGATCCCCCAAACGACCCCATAAGAGGCACGGACACCTCGTATGGGACCAGGGTAACTAGTAGCAATTAACCGCGTAGTTTTGGTTCTCTTAATTTGAGAATATGACGATAATTTGAAAATATATAGATTTTACTTAAAAATAAGTCATCAAAGTGTGAAAACCTAAACCATACCCCAAACGCACCCGTAAGAGATACGAACACCTCGTATGGGACTAATGTAACCTTGTAGGAATTCATCACGTCATCACGGGTCTCGCGGTTTGAGAATATGATGATAATTTGCAAAAATCAACAATTAAGACTTAAAAACAAGTCGTTAAAGGGTGAAAACCTAAACCATCCCCCAAACATCCCCGTTAGAGACCCGAAAACCTCGCACGGGAACAATGTAACTTGTAGGAACTGACCACGTAGTCACGGGTCTCCCGGTTTGAGAATATGACGATAATTTTCAAAAATTAACACTAAGACTTAAAATTAAACCGTTAAAGGGGGAAAACATAAACTATCCCCCAAACGTCCCCGTAAGAGACACGAACACCTCGCACGTGACCAATGTAACTTGTAGGAACTGAAAACGTAGTCACGGGTCTCCCGGTTTGAAGAATAAGATGATAATTTACAAAACATAACACTAAGACTTAAAAATAAACAATTAATGGTAGAAAACCTAAACCATGCCCCAATTAGGCTTAAAAATAAGCCGTTAAGGGTGATAACCTAAACTAGCCCCCAAATGGCCCCGTAAGAGGCACGAACACCTAGCTCGGGACCAATGTAACTTATAATAACTGATCGTGTATTCACGGTTCTCTCGGTTTGAGAATATGATAATAATTTGAAAATATCTAGATTATGATTAAAAATAATCCGTTAAAGGGTGAAAATCTAGACCAGCCCCCAAACGCCACCGTAAGCGGCACGAACACCTCGCACGAGAGCTATTTAACTTGTAAGAACTGATAGCGTAGTCATGGGTCTTCCGATTTGAGAATATGATGATAATTTGCAAAAATGAACACGTAGACATAAAAATAAGACGTTAAAGGGGGAAAACCTAAATCGTCCCCCAAACGACCCCGTTAGAGACACGAACACCTCGCATGGGACCAATGTAACTTATATTTACTGATCGCGTTGTCACGGGTCTCCCGATTTGAGATATGACAATAATTTGAAAATATATAGATTAGGCTTAAAAATAAGTTGTTAAAGGGTGAAAATCAAAACCAGCACCCAAACGGACTCGTAAGAGGCACAAACACCTCGTACGGGACTAATGTAAATTGTAGAAACTGACCGTGTAGTCACGGGTCTCGCGTATTGAGAATATGATGATAATTTGAAAATATCTTGATTAGGCTTAAAAATAAACCATTAAAGGGTGAAAACCCAAACCAACCCCCAAACGGACCCATAAGAGGCACAAACACCTCACACGGGACCAATGTAACTCGTAGGAAGTGACCGCGTAGTCAAGGGACTCCCGGCTTGAGAATATGATGATAATTTACAAAAATCAACACTTAGACTTAAAAACAAGCCATTAAAGGGTGAAAACCTAAACCGTCCCCCAAACGTCCCCATTAGAGACACGGACACCTCGTACGGGACCAATGTAACTTGTAGGAACTGACTGCGTAGTCGCGATTCTCTCGGTTTGAGAAATGACGATAATTTGAAAATATCTAGATTATTCTTAAAAACTAGTCGTTAAATGGTGAAAACCTATACCATCCCCCAAATGTCCCCGTTAGAGACACGAACACCTCACACGGGACCAATATAACTTGTAGGAACTGACCGCGTAGTCACGGGTCTCCCAGTTTGAGAGTATGACGATAATTTGCAAAATCAACACCTAGACTTAAAAATAAGGCGTTAAAGGGGGAAAACCTAAACCATCACCCAAACGTCCCCGTTAGAGACACGAACACCTCGCACAGGAGCAATGTAACTTATAGGAACTACACGCGTAGTCACGGGTCTCTCGGTTTGAGAATATGACGATAATTTGCAAAAATTAACACTTAGACTTATAAACAAACCGTTAAAGGGGGAAAACCTAAACTATCCCCCAAAAGTCCCCGTAAGAGATACGAACACCTCGCACGGGAAAAATGTAACTTATAGGAACTGACCGCATAGTCATGGGTCTCCCGATTTGAGAATATGGGCATGAACACCTAGCTCGGGACCAATGTAACTTGTAGTAACTGACCGTCTAAACATGGTTCTATCGGTTTGAGAATATGATGACAATTTAAAAATATCTAGATTATGCTTAAAAATAAGCCTTTAAGGGGTGAAAACCTAAACCATCCCCTAAACGCAACCGTAAGCGGCACGAAAACATCGCACGGGACCAATGTCACTTGTAGTGACTGGCCGCATAGTCACGGGTCTCCCGATTTGAGAATATAACGATAATTTGCAAAAATCAACACATAGACTTAAAAATAAGTCGTTGAAGGGGGGAAATCTAAACCATCGCCCAAACGGCCCCGTTAGAGACACGAACACCTCGCACGGGTCTAATGTAACTTGTAGGAACTGATCCCGTCGTCACGGGCCTCGCGGTTTGAGAATATGATGATAATTTGCACAAATCAACACTTAGACTTAAAAATAATCCTTAAAGGGGAAAACCTAAACGTCCTCATTAGAGACACGAACACCTCGCACGGGACCAATGGAACTTGTAGGAACTGACTGCGTAGTCACAGGTCTCCTGGTTTGAGAATATGATGATAATTTGCAAAAATGAACACTAAGACTTAAAAACAAACAGTTAAAGGGGGAAAACCTAAACCATCCCCCAAACGTCCCCGTAAAAGACACGAACACCTCGCACAGGACCAATGTAACTTGTAAGAACTGATCGCGTAGTCATGAGTCTCTCGGTTTGAGAATATGATGATAATTTGAAAATATGTAGATTAGGCTTAAAAATAAGTCGTTAAAGGGTGATAACCTAAACCAGCCCCCAAACGGCCCCATAAGAGCAACGAACACCTATTCGGGACCAATGTAACTTGTAATAACTGATCGCGTAGTCACGATTCTCTCGGTTTGAGAATATGATGACAATTTGAAACTATCTAGATTATGCTTAAAAATAAGTCGTAGAAGGGTGAAAACATAAACTAGCCCCCAAACGCCACCGTAAGCGACACGAACACCTCGCACAGGACCTATTTAACTTTTAGGAACTGACCGCTTAGTCACGTGTCTTTCGATTTGAGAATATGATGATAATTTGCAAAAATCAACACATAGACTTAAAAATAAGTCGTTAAAGGGGGAAAACCTAAACCGTACCCCAAACGACCCCGTTAGAGACATAAATACCTCGCATGGGACCAATGTAACTTGTAGGAACTGGCCGCGTTGTCACGGATCTCCCGGTTTGAGAATATGATGATAATTTAAAAATATATAGATTAGGCTTAAAAATAAGCCGCAAAAGGGTGAAAACACAAACCAGCCCCCAAACGGACCCGAAAGAGGCACAAACACCTCGCATGGGACTAATGTAACTTGTAGGAACTGACCGTGTAGTCACGGGTCTCCCGTTTTGAGAATATGATGATAATTTGAAAATATCTAGATTAGGCTTAAAAATAAACCATTAAAGGGTGAAAACCCAAACTAGCCCACAAATGGACCCGTAAGAGGCAAAAACACCTCACACTGGACCAATATAACTCGTAGAAAGTGACCGCGTAGTCACAGGACTCTCAGCTTGAGAATATGATGATAATTTACAAAAATCAACACTTAGACTTAAAAATAATCCGTTAAAGGGTGAAAATCTAAACCATCCCCCAAACATCCCGTAAGAGACACGAACACCTCGCATGGGACCAATGAACTTGTAGGAACTGATCGCGTAGTCACGAATCTCCCAGTTCGAGAATATTATGATAATTTGCAAAAATCAACACTTACTCTTAAAAACAACCCAATAAAGGGGGAAAACCTAAACCATCCCCACAACGTCCCCATTAAAGACACGAACCCCTCGCACTGGACCAATGTAACTTGTAGTAACTAACCGCATAGTCACGGGTCTCCCGGTTTGAGAACATGACGATAATTTGCAAAAATCAACACTTAGACTTAAAAAGAAGTCGTTAAAGTGTGAAAACCTAAACCAACCCTCAAGCGTCCCCGTCACAAACACCTCACTCGGGACCAATGTAACTTGTAGGAACTGACCGTGTAGTCACGGGTTTCTCGATTTGAGAATATGATGATAATTTAAAAATATCAAGATTGGGCTTAAAAATAAGCCGTTATACGATGAAAATCAAAACCAACCCCCAAACGGACCTGCAAGAGGCACAAACACCTCGCACGGGACTAATATAACTTATAGGAGCTGACCTTGTAGTCATGGGTCTTCCGATTTGAGAATATGACGATAATTTGAAAATATCTAGATTAGGCATAAAAATAAGCCGTTAATGGGTGAAAACCTAAACCAGCCCCAAAATGGACCCGTAAGAGGCTCAAACACCTCGCACGGGACCAATGTAACTTATAGTGACTGTTCGCGTATTCATGTGTCTCCCGGTTTGAGAATATAATGATAATTGTCAAAAGTTAACACTTAGACTTAAAAATAAGTCGTTAAAGGGTGAAAACCTAAATCATCCACCAAACGTCCCCGTAAGAGGCATAAACACCTCGCACGGGACTAATGTAACTTGTAGGGACTAACCGCGTAGTCAAGGGACTACTGATTTTAGAATATGATGATAATTTGCAAAAATTAACACTGTCTTAAAAATAAGCCTTTAAAGGGTGAAAACCTAAACCAGCCCCCAAACGTCCTCGTAAGAGGCACAAACACCTCGTACGGGGCCAATGTAACTTGTAAGAGTTGATCGCGTAGTCACGGGACTCCCGATTTGAGAATATGATGATAATTTGTAAAAATCAACACTTAGACTTAAAAATAAACCATTAGAGGGTGAAAACCAAAACTATCCCCCAAACGACCCCGTATGAGGCACATACACCTCGTACGAGACCAGTCTAACTTATAGCAATTGACCGCGTAGTCACGGTCCTCTCGGTTTGAGAATATGATGACAATTTGAAAATATCTAGATTATGCTTAAAAACAAGCCGTTAAAAGGCAAAAACCTAAACCATATCCCAAACGTCCTCGTAAGGGACACGACCACCTCGCACGGGATCAATGTTACTGGTAGGAACTGATCGCGTTGTCACGGGTCTCCCAGTTTGAGATTATGATGATAATCAGCAAAACTCAACGCTTAGACTTAAAAATAGGCCGTTAAATTGTGAAAGCCTAAACCAGCCACCAAACGTCCCCGTAAGATGCACAAACGCCTCGCATGGGACCAATGTAACTTGTAGGAACTGATCGCATTATCACGGGTCTCACGGTTTGAGAATATGATGATAATTTGCAAAAATCAATGCTTAGACTTAAAAATAAGCCGTTAAAGGGGGAAAACCTAAATCAGCCCCGAAACGGCCCCATTAGAGACATAAACACCTAGCTCGGGACCTATGTAACTTGTAGGAACTGATCGCGTAGTCACAATTCTCTCAGTTTGAGAATACTATGTTAATTTGAAAATATCTAGATTATGCTTAAAAACAAGCCGTTAAAGGTTGAAAAACTAAACCATCCCCCAAACGTCACCGTAAGAGGCAGGGACACCTTGCACGGGACCAATGTTACTTGTAGGAACTGACCGCGTAGTCACGGGTCTCCTGATTTGAGAATATGACGGTAATTTGCAAAAATCACTGCTTAAACTTAAAAACAAGCCGTTAAAGGTGGGAAACCTAAACCATCCCCCAAACGTCCCCGTTAGAGACACGAACACCTCGCACGTGACCAATGTAACTTATAGGAACTGACTGCATATCACGAGACTCCCGATTTGAAAATATGATGATAATTTGCAAAAATAATTACTTAGACTTAAAAATAAGCCATTGAAGGGTGAAAGCCTAAGCGATCCCTCAAACGACCCCATAAGAGGCACGGACACCTCGTATGGGACCAGGGTAACTAGTAGCAATTAACCGCGTAGTTTTGGTTCTCTTAATTTGAGAATATGACGATAATTTGAAAATATATAGATTTTACTTAAAAATAAGTCATCAAAGTGTGAAAACCTAAACCATACCCCAAACGCACCCGTAAGAGATACGAACACCTCGTATGGGACTAATGTAACCTTGTAGGAATTCATCACGTCATCACGGGTCTCGCGGTTTGAGAATATGATGATAATTTGCAAAAATCAACAATTAAGACTTAAAAACAAGTCGTTAAAGGGTGAAAACCTAAACCATCCCCCAAACATCCCCGTTAGAGACCCGAAAACCTCGCACGGGAACAATGTAACTTGTAGGAACTGACCACGTAGTCACGGGTCTCCCGGTTTGAGAATATGACGATAATTTTCAAAAATTAACACTAAGACTTAAAATTAAACCGTTAAAGGGGGAAAACATAAACTATCCCCCAAACGTCCCCGTAAGAGACACGAACACCTCGCACGTGACCAATGTAACTTGTAGGAACTGAAAACGTAGTCACGGGTCTCCCGGTTTGAAGAATAAGATGATAATTTACAAAACATAACACTAAGACTTAAAAATAAACAGTTAATGGTAGAAAACCTAAACCATGCCCCAATTAGGCTTAAAAATAAGCCGTTAAGGGTGATAACCTAAACTAGCCCCCAAATGGCCCCGTAAGAGGCACGAACACCTAGCTCGGGACCAATGTAACTTATAATAACTGATCGTGTATTCACGGTTCTCTCGGTTTGAGAATATGATAATAATTTGAAAATATCTAGATTATGATTAAAAATAATCCGTTAAAGGGTGAAAACCTAGACCAGCCCCCAAACGCCACCGTAAGCGGCACGAACACCTCGCACGAGAGCTATTTAACTTGTAAGAACTGATAGCGTAGTCATGGGTCTTCCGATTTGAGAATATGATGATAATTTGCAAAAATGAACACGTAGACATAAAAATAAGACGTTAAAGGGGGAAAACCTAAATCGTCCCCCAAACGACCCCGTTAGAGACACGAACACCTCGCATGGGACCAATGTAACTTATATTTACTGATCGCGTTGTCACGGGTCTCCCGATTTGAGATATGACAATAATTTGAAAATATATAGATTAGGCTTAAAAATAAGTTGTTAAAGGGTGAAAATCAAAACCAGCACCCAAACGGACTCGTAAGAGGCACAAACACCTCGTACGGGACTAATGTAAATTGTAGAAACTGACCGTGTAGTCACGGGTCTCGCGTATTGAGAATATGATGATAATTTGAAAATATCTTGATTAGGCTTAAAAATAAACCATTAAAGGGTGAAAACCCAAACCAACCCCCAAACGGACCCATAAGAGGCACAAACACCTCACACGGGACCAATGTAACTCGTAGGAAGTGACCGCGTAGTCAAGGGACTCCCGGCTTGAGAATATGATGATAATTTACAAAAATCAACACTTAGACTTAAAAACAAGCCATTAAAGGGTGAAAACCTAAACCGTCCCCCAAACGTCCCCATTAGAGACACGGACACCTCGTACGGGACCAATGTAACTTGTAGGAACTGACTGCGTAGTCGCGATTCTCTCGGTTTGAGAAATGACGATAATTTGAAAATATCTAGATTATTCTTAAAAACTAGTCGTTAAATGGTGAAAATCTATACCATCCCCCAAATGTCCCCGTTAGAGACACGAACACCTCACACGGGACCAATATAACTTGTAGGAACTGACCGCGTAGTCACGGGTCTCCCAGTTTGAGAGTATGACGATAATTTGCAAAATCAACACCTAGACTTAAAAATAAGGCGTTAAAGGGGGAAAACCTAAACCATCACCCAAACGTCCCCGTTAGAGACACGAACACCTCGCACAGGAGCAATGTAACTTATAGGAACTACACGCGTAGTCACGGGTCTCTCGGTTTGAGAATATGACGATAATTTGCAAAAATTAACACTTAGACTTATAAACAAACCGTTAAAGGGGGAAAACCTAAACTATCCCCCAAAAGTCCCCGTAAGAGATACGAACACCTCGCACGGGAAAAATGTAACTTATAGGAACTGACCGCATAGTCATGGGTCTCCCGATTTGAGAATATGGGCATGAACACCTAGCTCGGGACCAATGTAACTTGTAGTAACTGACCGTCTAAACATGGTTCTATCGGTTTGAGAATATGATGACAATTTAAAAATATCTAGATTATGCTTAAAAATAAGCCTTTAAGGGGTGAAAACCTAAACCATCCCCTAAACGCAACCGTAAGCGGCACGAAAACATCGCACGGGACCAATGTCACTTGTAGTGACTGGCCGCATAGTCACGGGTCTCCCGATTTGAGAATATAACGATAATTTGCAAAAATCAACACATAGACTTAAAAATAAGTCGTTTAAGGGGGGAAATCTAAACCATCGCCCAAACGGCCCCGTTAGAGACACGAACACCTCGCACGGGTCTAATGTAACTTGTAGGAACTGATCCCGTCGTCACGGGCCTCGCGGTTTGAGAATATGATGATAATTTGCACAAATCAACACTTAGACTTAAAAATAATCCTTAAAGGGGAAAACCTAAACGTCCTCATTAGAGACACGAACACCTCGCACGGGACCAATGGAACTTGTAGGAACTGACTGCGTAGTCACAGGTCTCCTGGTTTGAGAATATGATGATAATTTGCAAAAATGAACACTAAGACTTAAAAACAAACAGTTAAAGGGGGAAAACCTAAACCATCCCCCAAACGTCCCCGTAAAAGACACGAACACCTCGCACAGGACCAATGTAACTTGTAAGAACTGATCGCGTAGTCATGAGTCTCTCGGTTTGAGAATATGATGATAATTTGAAAATATGTAGATTAGGCTTAAAAATAAGTCGTTAAAGGGTGATAACCTAAACCAGCCCCCAAACGGCCCCATAAGAGCAACGAACACCTATTCGGGACCAATGTAACTTGTAATAACTGATCGCGTAGTCACGATTCTCTCGGTTTGAGAATATGATGACAATTTGAAACTATCTAGATTATGCTTAAAAATAAGTCGTAGAAGGGTGAAAACATAAACTAGCCCCCAAACGCCACCGTAAGCGACACGAACACCTCGCACAGGACCTATTTAACTTTTAGGAACTGACCGCTTAGTCACGTGTCTTTCGATTTGAGAATATGATGATAATTTGCAAAAATCAACACATAGACTTAAAAATAAGTCGTTAAAGGGGGAAAACCTAAACCGTACCCCAAACGACCCCGTTAGAGACATAAATACCTCGCATGGGACCAATGTAACTTGTAGGAACTGGCCGCGTTGTCACGGATCTCCCGGTTTGAGAATATGATGATAATTTAAAAATATATAGATTAGGCTTAAAAATAAGCCGCAAAAGGGTGAAAACACAAACCAGCCCCCAAACGGACCCGAAAGAGGCACAAACACCTCGCATGGGACTAATGTAACTTGTAGGAACTGACCGTGTAGTCACGGGTCTCCCGTTTTGAGAATATGATGATAATTTGAAAATATCTAGATTAGGCTTAAAAATAAACCATTAAAGGGTGAAAACCCAAACTAGCCCACAAATGGACCCGTAAGAGGCAAAAACACCTCACACTGGACCAATATAACTCGTAGAAAGTGACCGCGTAGTCACAGGACTCTCAGCTTGAGAATATGATGATAATTTACAAAAATCAACACTTAGACTTAAAAATAATCCGTTAAAGGGTGAAAATCTAAACCATCCCCCAAACATCCCGTAAGAGACACGAACACCTCGCATGGGACCAATGAACTTGTAGGAACTGATCGCGTAGTCACGAATCTCCCAGTTCGAGAATATTATGATAATTTGCAAAAATCAACACTTACTCTTAAAAACAACCCAATAAAGGGGGAAAACCTAAACCATCCCCACAACGTCCCCATTAAAGACACGAACCCCTCGCACTGGACCAATGTAACTTGTAGTAACTAACCGCATAGTCACGGGTCTCCCGGTTTGAGAACATGACGATAATTTGCAAAAATCAACACTTAGACTTAAAAAGAAGTCGTTAAAGTGTGAAAACCTAAACCAACCCTCAAGCGTCCCCGTCACAAACACCTCACTCGGGACCAATGTAACTTGTAGGAACTGACCGTGTAGTCACGGGTTTCTCGATTTGAGAATATGATGATAATTTAAAAATATCAAGATTGGGCTTAAAAATAAGCCGTTATACGATGAAAATCAAAACCAACCCCCAAACGGACCTGCAAGAGGCACAAACACCTCGCAAGGGACAAATGTAACTTGTAAGAACTGATCGCCTTGTCACAGGACTCCCGATTGGAGAATATTATGATAATTTGCAAAAATCAACACTTAGACTTACATACAGGCCGTTAAAGGGTGAGAACCTAAACCATCCCCCAAACGTCCTCGTAAGAGACATGAACACCTCGCATGGGACCAATGTAATTTGTAGGAACTAATCGCGTTGTAATGGGTCTCCCTATTTGAGAATATGACGATGATTTGAAAATATCAAGATTAGGCTTAAAAATAACTCGTTAAAGTGTGAAAACCCAAACCAGCCCCCAAACGGAGTCGTAAGAGGCACAAAAACCTCGGACAGGACTAATGTAACTTATAGGAACTGATCGCGTAGTCACGGGACTCCCAATTTAAGAATATGATGATAATTTGCAAAAATTAACACTTCGTCTTAAAATCAAGCCGTTAAAGGGCGAAAACCTAAACCAACCCCCAAACGTCCCCGTAAGAGGCACGAACACCTCACACAGGACCAATGTAGCTTGTAGGAACTGATCGCATAGTCACGGGACTCCCGATATGAGAATATGATGATAATTTGTAAAAACCAACACTTAAACATAAAAATAAGCTATTAACGGGTGAAAACTTAAACCATCCTCCTAACGTCCTTGTAAGAGGCACGAACACCTCGCATGGGACCAATATAACTTATATGAACTGATCGTGTAGTCACGGGGCTCCCTGTTTGAGAATATGACGATAATCTGTAAAAATCAACACTTAATACTTAAAAACATGCCATTAAAGGGTGAAAACCAAAACCAGCCCCCAAACGCCCTTGTAATAGGCACAAACACCTCGCACGGGACCAGTGTTACTGGTAGCAACTACCTGTAACATTAGTCTGTCGGTTTGAGAATATGATGATAATTTAAAAAATATCTAGATTAGGTTTAAAAATAAGCCGTTAAAGGGTGAAAACCCAAACCAGCCCCCAAACGGACCCGTAAGAGGTACAAACACCTCGCATGGGACCAATGTAACTTGTTGGAACTGACCGCGTACTTACGGGACTCTCGGTTTGAAAATATGATGATAATTTGTAGAAATATACACCTTGACTTAAAAATAATCCGTTAAAGAGTAAAAACCTAAACTAGCCCTCAAATGTCCCTGTAAGAGGCACAAACACCTCGCACGGGACCAATGTAACTTGTAGAAACTAACCGCGTAGTCACGGGTCTCCCGATTTTAGAATATGATGATAATTTGAAAATATCTAGATTAGGCTTAAAAACAAGTCATTAAAAGGGGAAAAACCTACACCATCCCCAAAACGTCCCCGTTAAAGACACGAACACCGCGCACGGGACCAACGTAACTTGTAGGTACTGACTGCGTAGTCATGGGTCTCCCAGTTTGAGAGTAAGATGATAATTTGCAAAAATTAACACTTAGATTTAAAAACAAACCGTTAAAGGGGGAAACGTAAACCATCCCCCAAACGTCCCCGTAAAAGACTCGAACACCTTGGACGAGACCAATGTAACTTGTAGGAACAGACCGGGTAGTCACGGGTCTCTCGGTTTGAAAATACGATGATAATTTGAAAATATCTAGATTAGGCTAAAAAATAAGCCGTTAAAGGGTGAAAATCCAAACCAGCCCCCAAATGGACCCGTAAGAGGCACGAACACCTAGTATGGGACTAATGTAACTTGTAGAAACTGACCCCGTAGTCACGGGACTCCCGATTTGTTAATATGACCATAATTCGTAAAAATCAACACTTAGACTTAGAAACAAGCCGTTAAAGCGTGAAAACCTAAACCAACCACCAAACGTCCCCATGAGAGGCACAAACACCTCGCATGGGACCAATGTAACTTGTAGGTACTGACCGTGTAGTCACGGGTCTCCCGTTTTGACAATATGATGATAATTTGAAAAAATCTAGATTAGGCTTAAAAATAAGCCCTTATAGGGTGAAAACCAAAATCAGCCCCGAAATGGACCTATAAGAGGCACAAACACCTCGCACCGGACAATGGTAACTTGTAAGAACTGATCGCGTAGTCACGGGACTCCCGATTTGAGAATATGATGATGATTTGCAAAAATCAACACTTAGACTTAAAAACAGGACGTTAAAGGGTGAAAACCTAAATCATCCCCCAAACGTCCTCGTAAGAGACATGAACACCTTGCACAGGACTAATGTAACTTGTAGGAACTGACCGCGTTGTTATGGGTCTCTCGGTTTGAGAATCTGATGATAATTTGAAAATGTCTAGATTAGGCTTAAAAATAAGTCGTTAAAGGGTGAAAACTCAAACCAGCCCCCACACGGAGCCGTAAGATGCACAAACACATAGCACGGGACCAATGTAACTTATTGGGACTAATCTCGTAATCACGGGACTCCCGATTTGAGAATATGATTATAATTTGTAGAAATTAACACTTAGACTTAAAAAGAAGCCGTTATTGGGTGAAAACCTAAACCAGCCCCCAAACGTCCCCGGAAGAGGCAGAAGTACCTAGCACAGGACCAATGTAACTTGTAGAAATTGATCGCGTAGTCACGGGACTCCCAATTTGAGAATATGACGATAATTTCTAAAAATCAACACTTAGTCTTAAAAATAATCCGCTAAAGGGTGAAGGCATAAACCATCCCCCAAACGTCCCCATAAGAGGCATGAACACCTCGCACGGGACCAATATAACTTATATGAACTGACCGCGAAGTCACGGGACACTCGATTTGAGAATATGACGATAATCTGTAAAAATCAACAATTAAGACTTAAAAACAAGCCGTTAAAGGGTGAAAACCTAAACCATAAACCATCCCCCAAACGTCCCCATAAGAGACATGAAAACCTCGCAAGGGACCAATGTAACTTGCAGGAACTGGTCGTGTAGTCACGTGTCTCCCGGTTTGAGAATATGATGATAATTTGCAAAAATCAACACTTAGACTTAAAAATAAGCCGTTAAAGTGGGAAAACCTAAACCATCCCCCAAACGTCCCCGTTAGAGACACGGACACCTCGCACGGGACCAATGTAACTTGTAGGAACTGACCGCATAGTCACGGATCTCTCGGTTTGAGAATATGACAATAATTTGCAAAAATCAACACATAAACTTAAAAACAAGCCACTAAAGGATGAAAAACTAAACCAACCCCCAAACGACCCCGTAAGAGGCACGAAGACCTCGTACGGGACTAATGTAACATGTAGAAACTCCCGCATAATCACGGGTCTCCCAGTTTAAGAATATGATGATAATTTTAAAATATCTA
The DNA here is from genome assembly GCA_949130495.1 of Sambucus nigra. Taxonomy (NCBI): domain Eukaryota; kingdom Viridiplantae; phylum Streptophyta; class Magnoliopsida; order Dipsacales; family Adoxaceae; genus Sambucus; species Sambucus nigra. Next base: position 541,187,876 of record OX422208.1, on the reverse strand, counting down.
GATTAGGCTTAAAAATAGGCCGTTAAAGGGTGAAAATCCAAACCAGCCCCCATACGGACCCATAAGAGGCACAAACACCTCGTACGGGACCAATGTAACTTGTAGGAACTGACTGCGTAGTCACGGGTCTTCCGATTTAAGAATATGATGATAAGTTGAAAAACTCAATACTTAGATTTAAAAATAAGCCGTTAAAGGGTGAAAACCTAGACCAACCCCCAAACATCACCGTAAGGGGCACGAACACCTCTTACGGGACCAATGTAACTTATAGGCACTGATTGTGTAGTCACGTGTCTCCCGGTTTGAGAATATGACTATAGCTTGAAAATATCTAGATTAGGTTTAAAAACATGCCGTTTGTGGGTGAAAACTTAAATTTGTACCTAAATGGCCCAGTGAGAAGCACTAACACCTCGCATGGGACTAATGTAACTCATAGGAGCTGACCACATAGTCACAAAAATATCGATTTGTGAATACAATAATAATTTTTATTCGTATATGCAAATTTTCAGCTTGAATAAGATTTTTTTTTAAATTACTCAGTTACTAACATCATCTCCTTTTGTATCTTATTTTTTTGCAGGATAACATTTTGCCATTAGCTTTTATCTATGTCGAACACATGAAGTCAATAGTCTACAACGAGAGGATTATTTACTTAATGTCATTAATATTCATAATTATATTTTTTTTTTGTTATGTCCATGGGGACTTTTGTAGTTTTATTGTTAGCTTTTATGGTCATGCGGGCTTTTTTAATTTTATTGTTATTCTTTATGGTCGTGCGGCCTTTACATTACGCATGTATTATATTAACAAGTTTTAGAATGTTCAAAAAATAGAGGAAACTTTGCCCAATTTGTTTGGTCTATGAACTATTACTATTTTTAATATTTTGAAGTTTGTATGCACATTAGTTTATCAACAACTTTCGAGATTTTCATTTTGTGAATTTTCTTATTTTTAAATAATTATTTTTTTTCTTTTATCCAAAAATTTGGCACAGTTCAAAATCATGCCAAAAGTGTATCAAATTTTGGCACGGTTTTGAACTGTGCCAAAAGTTTATCAAAATGTTCTCAATCTGGCACAGCTCAAAAGTGTGCCAAAAGAGTTCCAGAAATATCAAATTTTGGCACGATTTAAAAATGTGCCAGAAGTGTACCTGTTTGGTCAAATCTGGCACAATTTTGAGCCGTGCTAGAAAAAAATGGCCATTTTGGAACACCTGATTCTGGCACAGTTCAAAACCGTGTCAGATTCCTATTTTTAGTGTAGCGATATCGAGTCAAAGCTAAAAGTCCATGTCTTGGAATGCCTCGTTGTAGTTCTCGGTTCGTATTTGTATGGGCTATCATCGAAATGAAACCTTTTAGGATTTATCCGACAGCTCCCACTACGATGTGGAACCATTTTCTATCCAGTAAAAGTGACATGTGTATATTGGTTATCATTAATACTCGCACTACCCCTAGGTAGTGTAATATCGATATCAGGTTATATTTCATCATATATGGGTGGTCTAGAAACTATGGTAATATGATGTTCCTTTTTATCTTATAAGTCTAGCTTACTTTTTGGCCCTTTTTTTATTACATAATCCATTTTTAAGAAACGAGCATTGATACAATAAATTACCTTCTTATACCTAGAAATATGATATAAACTATCTTTATAACCTTTGGGATAACCAATAAAGAGACATACCTTTGTCCTCAATTTTAACTTCCTTGTCCCCTTTCACAGCACAAGTGCGGGGCACCCCTCAGATTCAAAAATGTCATAGAATGGGCTTACACCCATTCCAATGTTCAATGGGAGTTGAAGAGAAATTAAGAAGAAACTAAATTCAAGATGTATATCATCATCTCTTACATAAAATCCCAATATGAGCATTGCAGTCCTGAATAGCTAACCAAGGACATTATTATATCTAAAAGAGTCTTAATCCTTCATTTACTCTACACCATTTCGAAGTGGAATACCTGGTCTACACAATCGGGATGTAATCCCACACCTTAGATGAATAATATATTAACTCTCCCAAGAGGTATACACCCCTATGATCAAAATACAGAGTTTAAATAAGCTTTCTTCACATATTCTCCAACCTAGTCTTACACACTTTGAACTGATCAAAGGCTTCAAACTTATGGTGCATAAGGTAAACACATACATACCTTTTATTAATCATTAATAAAATCTATGAAGAACTCAAAACCACATTTTTGGGTGGATAGTCATAGAACCACCCAAATCGAAATGAACTATTCAAACATATCTTTTGCTCTTAATAGTTTGGTCATATTAGGCCCCTTGGTCATTTTACCATCACGGGATTCATAAATTAGAAATTCCTCCACTTCCAATTAACTCAATTTTACATTTGAATTCCGTTTGGAATAAAAAAAAAAAGAACTAAGCGTAAGTGCTAAAATTGTGTTTGGTTCTACTAATAAGGAATCTCTTTAATAATTTATCGATTAAAATTGTCCATTTCACTATTTATCAATATTAGTGAGACATCTATTATATATAATATATATAAATTATTTTCCACTGTACCTGAACGAATGAAAGATATCCCAGTTGTGACACCCTGCCTAATTAAATATCGGGTGATCAGTCATTTATTAAATTAAATCAGGATTAACAAATTGGCTCATTCTTAACATCATTGTCGAAGACCAAATTAATTACTATTCACCTAATAGTTAATTAAACCGGTCCCAATTTTATCTTTTATTAAACCGATAATAACTTGCAAAAAACTAAAATAAATCATACAATAATTTAGAGACTAATCCATCACTACATATAAATAAATAAAGTTTTACCGAATAAATCATCGGCTAAAACAAGACAAATAAAGCGAACATAAGGATAACTGAATTCAACATAAGTATGAACTCGATAATTCTAAATGGGGCAGTATGCCCAAATGAAATTCTTAAGTACTCCCAATAGATCCTATACTAGGAAATTAAGCGTCTAAATAAAACTCCTGCAAACAATCCACCTGTGCAACAATTGCGTGTCCCTAGATCAGAATATCAATTCTGGTGTCCCTGTGGATGGACACCTAAAATGTTTTGAAAATATTTTATAGCAAGAGTTAGTACTCAAACCGTTTTGAAAAATATTTAGCAAACATTTATTACAAAAAAATCGGTTATTGATTACGCATGTTAGGTTCACGTACACTCTCTTAAGTTGCATCATCTCTCGTCTTTAGTGCACGCCTAACGTGCCATACTTATCCCACCTAGCTATACTACCACTACACCAAAAACAACAATCTGACACGAATTAAAACTATGTTAGATCAAATCTGGCATGGTTTTGAACTGTGCCCGAATCAGGTGTTCCAAAATGGCCATTTTTTTCTGGCACAGTTTAAAAGTGTGCCAGATTTGACCAAATAGGAACACTTCTGACACACTTTAAAATTGTGCCAGAATTTGATATTTTCGGCACACTTTTGGCACACTTTATAACTGTGCCAGATTGAGTACATTTTTGAACTCTTTTGGCACAGTTTAAAACCATGCCAAAATTTGATACACTTTTGGCACAGTTTTGAACTGTGCCAATTTTTTTAGATCAAAGAAAAAAAAGTTATTTGAAAACAAGAAAATTCACAAATTGTGAATCTCGAAAGTTATTGATAAACTATTGTACATACAAACTTTAAAATATTACAAGTATTAATAGTTCACAGACCAAAAAAATTGGGCAGAGTTTCCTCTATTTTCTGGACATTCTAAAACTTGCTAATATAATACGTGCGTAATGCAAAGCCGACACGGCCATAAAATATAACAATAAAATTACAAAAGATCGAACGACCATAAAAGCTAACAATAAAATTATAAAAGCCCGCACAGCCATAACACAAAAAAATAGAATCCTGAATATTAACGATATTAAATAAATAATTCCATTATTGTAAACCATTGGCTTCGTGTGTTCCACGTGAATAAAAGCTAACGACAAAATGTTATCCTACAAAAAAATAAGGTACAAAAAGGAGATGATATTAGTAACGGAGTAATTTTAAACAAAAAATCTTATTCAAGCTAAAAATTTATACATACGAATTAAAAGTATTATTGAATTCTCAAATCGAAACACTTGTAACTATGTGGTCAGCTCCTATGAGTTACATTAGTCCCATGCGAGGTGTTAGTGCCCCTTAGGGGCCGTTTGAGGACTCGTTTAAGTTTTCACCCTTTAACGTCTTATTTTTAATCCTAATCTTGATACTTACAAATTAACGTCATATTCTCAAACCGAGAGACCCGTGACTATGCGGTCAATTTTTACGAGTTACATTTGTCACGTACGAGGTGTTCATGCCTCTTACGGGGCCGTTTGGGAACTGGTTTGGGTTTTCACCCTTTAACGGCTTATTTTTAAGCCTAATCTAGATTTTTTTAAATTATCATCATATTCTCAAACCGAGAGACCCGTGAATACACGGTCAAAACTTAAGAGTTACATTGGTCCTATACGAGGTGTTAGTGCCTCTTACAGGGCCATTTGGGGTCTAGTTTAGTTTTTCACCCACTAATGGCATGTTTTTAAGCCAAAGACTACATATTTTCAAATTATTATCGTATTCTCAAACCATATGTTCCGTGACTACACGGTCAGTTCTTAAGAGTTACATTGGCCCCATACGAGGTCTTAGTGCCTTTTACGAGGCCGTTTGGGGGTTGGTTTGAGTTTTCAACCTCAAACGGCATGTTTTTAAAAACAATCTAAATATTTTTAAATTATCTTCATATTCTTAAATCGGGAGACCCGTGACTTCACGGTCAGTTCCTACAAGTTACATTGGTCCCATGCGAGGTGTTCGTACCTCTTACGGGGCCATTTGGGGGCTGGTTTGGGTTTTCACCCTTTAATGACTTATTTTTAAGCCTAATCTAGATATTTTGAAATTATCATCGTATTCTCAAATCGAGATACTCGCGACTATGTGATAAATTCCTACGAGTTATATTGTCCCTGTGCGAGGTGTTCATGCCTTTTACGGGCCCATTTGGTGTCTAGTTTGGGTTTTCACCCACTAACAGCATGTTTTTATGCCAAAGTCTAGATATCTTCAAATTATGATAGTATTTTCAAATCATATGTCTCGTGAATATGGGGTCAATTCTTGCAAGTTATATTCACCCCGTGTGAGGTGTTAGTGCCTCTTATAGGACCGTTTGGGGGTTGGTTTGAGTTCTCACCCTCAAACGGCATGTTTTTAAGAATAATCTAACTATTTTTAAATTATCATCATAATCTCAAATCGGGAGACCCGTGACTACATGGTCAGTTCCTACAAGTTACATTGGTCCCGTGCGAGGTGTTCGTGCCTCTTACGGGGCCGTTTGGGGGTTGGTTTAGGTTTTCACCCTTTAACGACTTATTTTCAAATTGCCATCGTATTCTCCAATCGAGATACCCATGACTATACGATAAATTCCTACGAGTTATATTGTCCCCGTGCGAGGTGTTCATGCCTTTTACAGGGCCATTTGGTGTCTAGTTTGGGTTTTCACCCACTAACGACATGTTTTTAAGCTAAAGTCTGGATATTTTTACATTATCGTCATAATCTCAAATCGAGAGACCCATGAATACACGATCAATTCCTACAAGTTACATTGGTCCTGTGCGAGGTGTTTGTGCGTCTTACGGGATCGTTTGGGGGTTGGTTTGGGTTTTCACCCTTTAATGGCTTATTTTTAAGCCTAATATAGATATTTTTAAATTATCGTCATATTCTCAAACTGGGAGAACCATGACTAGACGGTCAGTTCCCAAAAGTTACATTGGTCCTATACGAGGTGTTCGTGCCTCTTATAGGGCCATTTAGGAGCTGGTTTGGGTTTTCATCCTTTAACGACATGTTTTTAAACCAAGGTCTAGATATTTTCAAATTATCATTGTATGCTCAAACCATATATCTTGTGATTACACAGTTAGTTCTTATGAGTTACATTGGTCCCATGCGAGGTGTTAATGCCTCTTACGGGATCGTTTGGAGGTTGGTTTGGGTTTTCACCCTTTAATGGCTTGTTTTTAAGTCAGATCTGTATAGGTGAAATTGATATATCAAAATTATCTAATCACATGAAACTAAGTGGATCTATATATATTTTCAATGTGACAAACACTAAAAGGAGAAGGGAGACAAAAGAAAAGAAAACAAGGAAAAAGATATGTTTCTGTGACTACCTGTCAAGTAGGAAAATTTCATTGTAGTGATTATGAATTGGAACCTTCTCTTCTCTCGCATTTGAAGATGATTTTGGTTTTCCATCATACTTTGCTCAAATGAAATTCCGAATCCCAGCTCTGTCATAGTCACAAGGCAGCTCAACTTCCTAGTAGCTATTTGATTTCTCATTTCCCATGACTGAAAGCAAACAAAAATCAAACAGACTTTTAACCAATAAGTTCTTCGCTCAAAAACGATGTCTAACATAAATTACTAAAAGTAAGAAACTAAAGTGTGATGCTCACATTGAATAAATTTTACCTGATCTGGAAGCCAAGTGTCCAGCGTAGCAGATCTGACATGCAGTAATAACAATAGGAATTTGTATAGGCATGTTGAACAAAAGAAAATGTCATTTTTCGTTACTAATATGAGCATTAGTATTTCAAAATTTTAAAACATATAGAATATAGAAACCAATGTGATAAAGCAGAAACTTCAATCCATAATGGCAGAAGAAATCTGTAACTCAAAATTCCATCATATACTACTCTACAATGTATAATCCAAACACAAAAAACAACAAACTTACGATGAATCGTGACTCTTCCTCCAATAATAATTAATATTATTCTTAAAATACACCGACGCTAACAATCGAACAACCCCATGAGATGCAAAACCTTTCGAAGTAATCACCTCCTGACGTCAAATCAAAACAAACATTACAAATTCATTAACACAGTGTATTCTTTATTGGTGTGTACATTTTCTTTTGTACTTAACTATGCCGCATAAAAATCAAAACAAAAAATGGAAGAATTAAGCAAATGGAAGAATCTTTTGTACTCAGTTATACTGTTGCTTCAAGATAGTCTGATTATCTGAGGAAAATATATCTGAAGATGTTGACAATGGAGACAAAATCTAAAAATCCCATACCCATTGCTCAGCAATCCAAATGTTCATGCCCAAAGTGTCAAAATTTCATCAAAAGGACACTTGAGAAAATTCATGCATGGACAAGCAGGATACCAAGTGGGTACTAAAGTGAAAAGAGTACATAAAAACCAAACCCCAATAGAATTCCCTAATAAACAAACTCACTCAGAATAGTTTTTCAAGTGGCACCTAACAATTCTTGTGATTCAAAAACACTTTGTAAGTTTATTCACTCACTTAAGAAATAAGCCCATCATTCAACGACAATCGAGCCCAGTTGATTAGCTACGGGCCCAACACCCTACTACTACTGACTCAAATTTCTAAGGACATACATAGCCTCCTCGACCTTTGATTCTAGGGCTTATGGGGGCTCGAGAAAGTGCAGAACCTTAGTCTGATCCATCTCCAAAAGCATACCAGTCACCTTAGCGGCTGCTTTAGGTTCCAGTTGCTCCACTAGTGGGTACATATTTTCACCCAGCATCTATAGATACCAAGCCAATTCAGTTATTCACACACACAAGCAATAAATTATATATATATTTATCAAATTATACAGGTGATCTTAGTTATTAGTATCAAATTAAAAGCTATGTGAATAGTACAATACGAAACAATACAATAAAATCACACAGAGAGAACAGATTGCCTAGATAAAACGCAAAACAACATTGTATCATAAGCATATCGGTCATTATTATAGTAGTGTCAGCCTGTATTGTAGTTGTATAAGTCGTATCATCCCATATTAAGATAATGTACAATTGAATTTTATCCTAATGCAAATGAAAAGTCATTTTGTTTAATATAATCTTACTTCCTCTGTATCGCTTATTAATATTATCACAATAATGGGATTACAATGGGATTCATACAATTTTTTGCCCCAAAGGAAAAGTAATCTCAATGGTTGAGTCATGTCCTAAGCTAATCCGCGACTTTTGGAGCGGTAAAAGCACACGAAAATCGTGATTTCATGCCTTCAGTGAGAAATTGCAACATATTCGCGAACTTACTTGGTCAACATTAATCATAGTCATTTGTTAAGAACTCCGCATGAAAACTTCACTATTTAAAGATTTTAAAATGTTTTTTTTATCTTCGACCGAAGAGTACTTCAAACTTACCATCATCAATACGCCTAAAAAATTAGGCCCAACCTGAAAGATTACGTTTGGTCATGTATACAACTTTTATAGTCCTTTTGATTGCAGATCTTTTAACTTCATTTCCGATGAGGGTTTAGAAGAGAGACTGTTTGTTGTTATTACTCAACCCATATGGGATGAAACTTCGAAGAGATACTATTTGGTGACTTTCCCCTTCTAGTGAAACTTTACAACCAAATCGATGTGGGACTAGAAAAAATGATAAATGATGCCATTAAACTAATTACTACAAAGTGAAAAATATATTCTAAATATAAAATTATGATAGTGGAATGCCTCTAAATTAATTTTGAATGCTTCTACAAAATATCTCATCAAATCAAGTAGGATGTATATGGCACCTCCAAATGATATTGTTATCATAGGGAATGCAACACATATATTTTTTATATTATGTTTTAATATAGGACTCTTAATTCAGGACTGGCTAAAAAGAGTAAAGTTTTTACATTTAGTCTCAAATATTATTATACGAATAACAATACACGAATTGACAACTATGAAGATGATATTAGAAAGGTTAAAAAAATAGCATCAACAATTAATATAACCACCCAGTCAAGGGGGATGCCTTGATGTCCATGTCGGGATGGTCTAAAAATGAGAGTCGACAAAATCTAGGTATTAATGTCATAGGATTCAAATGAGTTTTGATTTTGGTCATCTATGTGTCGAGTTTGATTACAAAGTTAAAAATAAATAAAAGAAAAGAAAAGAAAAAATGATAAACAAGTCATATTTCATGAAAAATGGAAGGGGGAAAACGATGAGACTTTCCCTCAATTTTTTTCCATACAATCCATAAAAAATTGGAAGGGAAAAATTGGGTAAGGAATGTTTTCCATAACAAATAAAAGAAATGATAGAGCATGTGTCGCATGTCACATTTAAGATTGTTGTCCCCATACACTATAAATGCCACAAATGAAAAACAGGAGAAAAAAGTAGAATTTAAAAAAAAATGACTATTGCAATCAGGCACCCATTATGATAATTTTTTCTTTGAAATACTTGACTTCCAAACGGAGAAATCTAATTTGGAATAGAGGGGGATATCATATATACTATAATTCAAGTTTTGTTTCCATATTTAACAACTTGAAAGACCATAAACATTGATGAAAGCAAAATTAACCCAACCACATTTCTATACCCAAAATGGATAAATAATTCTGAATGCGTATTGTCCTCTACTCTGTAGGAGTAGCATTTGTGAGGCCAGAAGCCAAAGCCCCAATTGGAGTTAGTAGAGACATTCCAGCATCACGCAATTGCAAGACTATACCCATATTATCATACGGTACAGAAAGCATGCCTCCACCCGTACCCGGCATGGAAGCATCTGGAATCCCATGACTAGGCGGGTAATAATAGACAAGCACCCTTGGAACCATATGTCATTCAAACAAACATTACACAAAAGTACAACAAACATGAAAAGAAATCTAAAACACACTAGACCTTTTTGGCTCGGGATGAATTACTTTTTTACATGGGTGGCAAGTATTTTCATTTATTCGGAGTTATTTTTTTTCGTACAAAATTGTAAATAAGTGAGTGTGGTAGCCATAATTATGGGATTATGAACAAAATAGTGAAGAAGGTTAAGCTCTGGATATGATATAATACTTTCACCATTTTACTTTTTACCCGAGTAAAAAATATTTCACCCTGAACCAAACGAAATCTCAAATCAAGCGGATTCGATAAGAATATCAAAAACATGTTGCTGCTGCATTAATGGGACAAGCTATTGGCTCTGCTGCCCAGGAATAGCTCCTGAGCGCCTGCCGCCTGGACGCTGCCCCTACTAAACCATTAGCATAAAGAAATTTGGCATGGGACCCCCAGCAGGCCTCATACCTAGACAAGTTGCTGATGATACCCAAAGAAAGACAAAATTTGGAAGATATTAGAGATGACCATACAAGAGTGTGTGTGTGTGTGTTTGTGTGTATGTGTGTTTATGTCTATCAACTAGTGGATTTAGCATATGTAATGCTCACAGCTATACAATGGACACTTGCCTGGGAGTAATTTATAATAAACTAACACCAATGGAGTCTAATACAAAAAAGGAAAAAGAAAAAAAACAGTGTCGATTGATTTCCTAAAACTCTATGGCTCCCCTTTGTCATTTTCCATCTAGTGACTCTGATATCCATTAAGGTTCAATCTCCAACACTAGATCACTTCAAATCCAGAAAGGCAAGAATTCATTTTTTTTAAATTTAAGTGATTTGACTATAAACGTCAAATGATTAATGAATTCATAAGAGACGAATGAGTTCATTTAATCCTAGTTACGGATAAACTACCTCGGATAAGATTAAGTGGAGGCAGTGTCACTTATCCTTACTAGTCCTAGACACAAACTCAAGAAACTAGGTCATGTTACTCTCTCCCTCTCAATAACTCACTTGATCATTACGAACTCAGGCAATGACCTCCAGATTGAGGTTATTACCTCTTTATACTAAATGGATACCTGGGCACCAAGTAAAAGCCCTGAAGTGTCAAATTGAAATAAAAGACTTACTTATCCTAGTATTCCGAAAAGTGTTATATACCTCTTCATTACATTTACTGCTATGACTACTAGCATATTCAAAACAAAAATAGTAAGTAAGAATTGTACCCCTCTAATTATATCATTATCCCCTCTCTTCCTTCCAACACTCGCGCGGGTGATTTTGAGTATGGAAGGTGTTTTTTCTTCCCCGTACCCCTCTTGTCAACATTTGTCTTGTTGTAATAGCTATAGCCATTTTGGTGGGCAAGTCGGCACACGATGTGGTTTGAAACCTTTTATTTGAACAATACAATAATACAAACACTGAAGAAGTACGATGATTTGTTTAAGGTGTTAAACATAGTACACATATTCCAATCATTTGTTAATCTTTGGTACAATAGAGCTGGACAAGAAAAAAATAAGACACGACATATGGAACTACATATTTGTGTACCAATTATAGAAACGGTAAGATAACAGGAAATAAAATAATAAGAACATGAATAAGTAACATAAATATCATATCACCAAATGAGACAATTAAATGAGACTTGGAAGATCATGTCTGAAATGAAAAGGGAACGTATTACACTAAATGTGTTCAGCTACACCTCGTTAATTCATGGAGTGTGTAATTTATGTCAGTTGAAAGGTTTTATAGTATTACTGAATTAATTGGTAGATAAAAACATATCTCCAAATATTTTGACCTTCTTCCTGTTAATTTACAAATTATGTAAGGAAATGGTGGCTAAAGAAACACTCAAACTTCTCATTTTTACGAGCCACAGATGTGAGAAGACTAATATTGTACCAATAAAAAATAGATCTATAAAAGTAAAAAGTGTTTATTTTGGAGAAAAATGTTTATAACAAAGAAAAGTGTTTATTTTGGAGAAATCAAACAGATCATATACACTAAGTATAAAATACTCAGATAGATATTCAAAACCCCTAAATATTATACAGAACCATCTTGGAAAACCTTAGGTGGTCCAAATTTTCATAACATATATTAATTTATTTCAAATAAAACGACAAGATAACACTCATGCACCTATAGAAATTTGAATTCTCACTTGGCCATTTTAACAAACAGCAAGTGTGCATAGTCCTGCTCACATGTCTTAACTGCATTTGTGACATTAATCCCCTAAAAAATTTCATAAACAAAAGACAATATGTCAATTCAAATGAGGAAGCTACAATAATAGTGTCTATATGAGAACTGAGTTCCCAAAAATTATATGAGCAAGTGTGTATATCAGCAACGATGTAATACCTAAACCAATTAAAAAAAGCTGCAAAGATGAACATCGGATCTTCAATCAATATGTAATACACAAAATTAGTTTAAAAAAACTAACTATTAACAAATGAGAGAGAAAATATAGTAAAACGTAAACCATAAATAAAAAGCAAGAATACACACAGCAAATGAAAAAACCATAACAAAATTGAAATGAAATCAAACCTTGGATTTGAAGGAATAAAACCTATAATAGCGGGGGGGGGGGAGGGGGGGGGGGAGGGAGGGGAGAGAGGGAGAGAGAGAGAGAGAGAGAGAGAGAGAGAAACGAGCGAAAAGAACTCAAAGTAGAGAGAGAGATGAGTGGGGGTGAGCGGGAATGAGAAGGATGAGAGGGTGGGATACCAAAGTGAGAGTATAATGATTTTTTAGGGGTTTTTATATTTTAGTCAAGTGTACTCTATTTTGGCACACTTTAAAACAGTGCCAAATTTTGGAACTATTTTAAAGTGTGCCAGATTGTCATTAAACCGTGATAGAATTTGGTACAGTTTTAAATTGGGCCAATTTTTTAATATCGGGGTGTGCCAACTTGCTGTTTCGGGTGTAGTGTACCCAAGATAACGAGACTAAGATATTTAACTGAACTTACCTACACGCCTAAGTCTCACTACTTAATTTATTCCTTAGATGTCCACCCTCTAACATTAAATCCTGGTAGTTAAGTTTCTTTACTTAATTTACTTTTTAGATGTATGCACGTCATCTAATTAGTAACTATCCCATATAAGTAGCTTATTCATACGATATATATTTCACGCACAATATATACTATAAGTGTATATGCTCCACTATAAGGTCCTAGTATTACACATTAAGGACTTATTAGTTTAGACTATTCCATTGACCCCAATTCATCTTATCATTTACGTTGGTCCGGACAACCATCGACCCCAATGTAGAGGTTATATATATAGATATTGGTCCGAACATCCATTGACCCCAATATTATATATTTTCGATCTTGCTCCAGATAGCCCTCAACCCCAAATTCGAAAATTTCATGTATTGGTCTGAATTATTACTTCGACCCCAATACAATTAGCATTCTTAGGCATTCACAACGCCTAAGACATTGTTATAATAGGTATTCACCCCACCTATAAGTAAATCAGTGGTATACATAACCCAATTATTCACCTTAGTACGTAGTATGTTTCCCTCTAATACTTACCGTACATTTTATTTTACGATTTATCGCACTATCGTATTTATATAAGTATTCACACAACTCTAGGGGTCTTAGTTATCCCTTTTCTAAATTTGGTAGATAAGTCTAAATTACCCTACTGGTCGATACATCAATTTATTCGATTCTCGTAATTCTTTATCCAACTCTCATATTAATTACGATGTCATTCATCTCGAATTCAATCTCATATTAAACCTCTCAATAAGACTACTTCATATATCTATAATAGGCCTACCATAATATAATAAATCTCATATTATTATATTTACAAAGTCCTGAAGATTTCCACAATATCGATTTAGGAGCACTATGCCCAAAAAGGAAATTTCATATTGAATTTAGGGAACTGAACTGACCGAACCGGGCCGCTATTTTGTAAAGATCGAACTGAACCGCTTCTCTTTGGTCAGGACGGGTTCATTTTTTTATAACTCGTTTTGTAAAGGCCGAATCGAACCGATCAATCTGGACCGGACCTGTTCATTTTTCTATAACTCGTTTCTGCACTTATAACATGTGTGTTGTCCATATTAACGCACCTTAATCTTGTATGTTCTCCCACCAAACTCTAAACTAATTGTCCCAAACCCTTCCCACGTGTATAAGGACAATTTCTAATGTAACGTTTTGCATCAAAACATTAGAAATTATTTAGGAATCGATTCAAGCCTTTAATCCTCAAAATCCTAGGTTTTCATGTTCTTCCTCTAATATTCATCGAAACCTAAATTTAATTTATATTAATGATCAAATCTCCTCTAATTATTTATCTCCTACATATATTAAATCGCTCTACATGCAGATCATATCCCAACATGCATAAAAATCATATTTTTTATCCCAAGAACATTGATTTAACAGAAACAAATCTTAAAACCCTACGCATGGGTATTATAACTTCATGAATATTGCAATAAACTACTTGACTTAAAGTGGATGATCTAATTTCGTGATGAAGATGATGATTTGATGTGCTTTTCTTCAAATATCCACTCCTTAGATGCTTAGGATGCAAGAACACCTTTCATTTCTCCCAGAATCCTCCTTAAGCTTTTGGGAATGGTTTCTCTTTTCTCTCTAATGGTTTCCTTTGGGTTAATTATTTCTAACTCGAGCCTCAAGTCTTAAACACCAAATATAACACTTAGAATTTCGTTGGTACCTGAACCTCTATTTAACAAATGACCAAAACATCCTCAATAGTTATCGGTTTGCTCTAAAACTGATCTAAGACCCAAACTATACCCTCAGGTACACTATTTCGACTATTTCGACCCATCCAAAATCATTCATGACTTCTAAATTATAATCCGAGTCACTCAAAATATATTTTCTATCTCAACCTCAAATTTGTCTACACGTGACTCCCGATCGAGATAAAATAAAATACGAACATATCACTCGTTATGTCGTATAACACTAATCATCAATTATTTACTATTTACACTTAGAAAATATTATATCATAATATTAATTAGTATCTTTCCCTCGATTAATATTTAAAAATCACATTTATCAATTAAATCACATTAAATTACTTCACTCGCGTAAACATATTTTCTTTATTAATTCTCGCATTACGTATTTTCTTCATTAATTTCTGTATTAATTAATTTATGCATACACAGAAATACGGGGTATTAAATAGTTTTGATTAAAACAAATCAAAATAATAAAAAATATGTTAAAAATAAATTTAGAAACCGAAAGCACTTTTTTAAAATCAGGCACATTAAATAATTTACCTATATTATCTTTGTGTATTCACCAAAATCTAAAATAGATAACCTATTACTTATATCGCTTCCCTATTCTTATTTCCCATTACTAGGAACATCCTATTTTAAGTAATAGCTCGGTTACCTAGAACCCATGCAAAGAGTTGTAGTCCTTATTTATGATTATCGAGTCTACATATTAGGTTGTTTCACCCTAGATCGTAAATCATGCATTTACTTTTAAAAGAAAAACCATTACTGTGTCATTTTTCTTACAGATCTAGAAAACTAGACATCGTTGTTATAAAAATCTTAACTACCTGTAATGAAAACACCCGTCTTTCAGCTTATTCACTACTACCGAGGGATATGAACATTCTTAGCCCTAAATTGTTGCGCCTAAGACTTAGCCTTATTCTTACACCTCCCTTTCAGGAAAAAAAGTAAAGATATTCTCAACAACTACTTACCATCCATTGGTTACCGATGATGCTCACTCCCTGATTAGGAAATGAATCCATGTCTTCCCACTCTATGTAATCCAAAAAATCTCTTGTGCAATCAATGATGAAAATAATTTCAAAAACATGATTCTTACTTGAGTGTTATCAACCAACATTGGTGTTTACAAATTTCCATCGGTACATTCTCGAAAATTAAAATGTTCATACAGAACCTCCAATTAAAACTTATTCCATTTAAAACATTAAGGTTAAAAACAGTGTGTAAAAGGGGAATTCATTTTTGACATCTTAGATCATTATTGAAAAAAATATTTTCCAATAAAATGAATTAATTCGATTAAATTTTAAAGTGGCATCCCTCTACCTCCAATTAAAAACCAATCCCATCAAAAACACACCATAGAATCTTAAATCACACCACCTTAAAATATAAAGATTTTCATCTGTCAAGATGTTATCCAGACAATCTGAGAATCTTCAATCCAACATAATGACTAACTGACATCTTTTGGTCCCACATCTAATGACAGTGTCTCCAAGGGGGAGGATATCATTAGATGTGTTTAAATGTATGTCATTGTTTTGTTCGTTGAAGCTAAGCCTACTCGTGAAGAACTTCTTCAATGGGAGGATCGTACTCACTCACATTTAATTTCAAGTAACTATCATTTAAGAGTCTTGAGAATCTCGGATACCATGATTCAAATCCATCCGATGGGGGCAAAATCGAAGCTAACGTGAGGAAGTAATCACATCAAATTCTCAACACACCAGTTGAGATCGTGGGATTTATATTGAAACCCCTCTTCCACTTAATATTTTAAACTTGAGGGTAATGTGAAAAATATGGTATTTAATTTTAAATTCCAGAATAAAATCATTGGTGATTCTCAATTTACGTATACAAATTAAATTACCCGATCTCACTATTTTAATTTCTCCAAAATTAAAACATTTAAAAAGTAAAATAAAATTTGGATATCCCAATATTATTTATACCTTTAAATTAAATACCTAATTAAATTCAATTTATAAAATAATAAATAAAAATGATTTTTTCAGAAAAAACATTATCTAGGACAACCACAATAATAATCCATATTTTCCATAATAACGTGGGATCCTAAGTAATTAATTAGCATACAAAATTATCAATATGCAAGAGATGGAAGAATAACAATAAAACATAACAATCTGTTGTGGGGACCCATTCAACATGACCCATGAGAGTAGCCGACCAACCTAGATTGAACAAAGCATTGCCCTGCCCAAATAATGATTTAATTCACATACGAGTATTTCAAATACACTAGAACAATTATGGATATAGTCAAAATCAGTTATATTCATGTACACCTTTGTAGAGTACCCAATATGTGTGTTTCAACCAAAACCAATTTTTCTCCGAAAAATTATTCAACTTTTAATTATGCACCAAACCAAGTTGTGAAAAACTCAATTCTTACTTTAAACCAGTTTTATCTTGATTAATCCTAAACATGCATCTAGTGATTAAAGCAAGTAAAGTAAAGTAAAGAATACTCACAACGCCAGATGTACGAGAAAAAAATCCAAAACGGGAAAACAACATCGGACGACCCAAGCCAGACAATCACTATAAACAATGGTTTTACAAAGACAGATTAGCCTTACACTAAGACTCGATCCCCATGGGTCTTGACGCTCCTTCTGATCTTCAACCGTTCTTCAATAGTGCCCATGCAGAAATTCCGTCTTCCACGATACCTATCCACAACACACGCGTCCACGTATGTCTCGGTGTCCACCGAATGGCTTTGATTCCTCAACGATGTCGAACAAGAAGTCCTTCTCTTTTCTTCACCGCAAAACCCTTTGTGTTCAATGTGAAGAACAAAAAACTTTGGTGTAGCAAGATCACTTAAACACATAAGAATGATATCTCGGATCTTTGCAAACTCTAAGGATGTTTTTAAGACTTTTAAACCTTAAAAAACATGTGCAAACAAGGTTCTGGTTTTTAAAACTATTTTCCAGAATGCACACCTACGAAACTATGATGAAAACACTCTTTAAATAGGATTTAAATGCTGCCTCAAAAAACGTGTCATTCGAACGACTTGAGGAACTCGTTCGAGCGACATCCCATCTCGTTCGAATGAGATGAGATGTCGTTTGAACGATCACGCGAAAGTTTTAACTTTTTGTTTAAAACGTCTATTCCAATGAGAGATCCCAAAATGTCAAACTCTTTTACGAGATTATCATCATAAACCATAGTGTAAACCTTTAAAAAACTTTTAAATATTTAAAAACATTTTTTCTTTATAAAAATTACATCCTTATCTTTTATAAAATAATTTCGAGCACCATCAATTACATGAATTCATACCCGAGTGATCTCGGAATGAATTTAACTTTGAAGACGATTAAACTTGAACCAATTAAACATCGGCATGATGAATTCTTTGAAGCTTTGTCGCAACGTCTTCAATTTCTTCAATAAGTCATAGACCAAGTGGGATCGTGACAAAATAAAAATCTCCCTATGACATATTACAAACACAGTTTTGTTCACGAAATTAAGTCAAAACAATACAGGGACTCAATTGGAAATTTATGTCCTTACAAATCTCCCCCTTTGACTATTTCGGGACAAAACTAAACCAGTGAGATGCCTAACCGGGTCGTCAAGCCGTACGCCGCCTAAATCCCATCCTGTAAACCCAAAAACAAAAATATAGGACACGGACTAGAATATGTAGCACCAGCAAGCATGAACTGTCTGAATGTGATGTAGAATTGAAATCTCAAATCGCTGAAAGCATACCTACACACATGAAACAGACAAACAGATACCCAGTGAAGTATAGAGGAACAAATGATACCAATTTATATTTTTAATAAGCACAAATCATTTGAAACATGTGAGCAATTATTTGATACCAATTTGAAACAAATATAATCAAACAATATGTAAATCCAGATATCAATAGAAGCGCTCAATCTCCCCCTACATCACATACATCTCTCTCCCTTTTTGTCTCAAATAGACAATCCGGTGAAAAGATAAACCAATATGAAATATCTAGCATGAGAATATGAATTTGAGAATTGAAAAACGCTAGATAATCATGAAACAACCAGCTAAATATGATCAAGCAACGATAAATAAGTAGCTAGTAAACAAAGTAATCACACAAAGAGTATACCAATCAAAATAAGTGTGATAAACGGACTTCATATGCAAAATACCAATATGGAACATAAAAGAACCTGCATATAAACCAAATAGTCCAGAAATGCTTCCCTCAGTATCAAGAATATATCAAATTAATCCAGAGGACTGCAAACCAATCAGAAGCCATTTTTTCACCCCGTCGTTCGAACGAGCCAGGGACTTCACTCAAACGAGATGAGGAAGTCGCTCGAACAAAGTACAGAAGTCGTTCGCATGAGATGAGTTGTCGTTTTAATGACTTCGCGCAACCTTCCAAAATTTCCCAGTTTCCCAAAAATATTATAAAATATTGCCCAGTGAAAAAATTTCCGCAAAACTATTCCAGGAAGGGCCTGACAGAATCAAAACAGTAGGCTTTTAGCACAAAATGAAAAAACTCATAAAAACTTAAAATGCGAGTTACATGCAAACATAGTACTGATGTGCTCAAACATGGATATGGAATGAATGGGTGTGAAACTACAACAAATGAGTCATAATTCCAACACATCGAAATGTTCAAGAAGCTCTAATTAATAGCGATAAATCATCAAACTTTATCATAGCTATATGACAATTAAAGAGTGAGCTTAATGAACTAAACTTACTACATGCACACAAATCCAGAATTTTGACGATTCTACAAACAATAGCGTCAAATTGCAATGTTTCAACATTAGGATTAGATGTGCAAACCCGTTTAAATTTTCTCCAACCAAAATCCCCCAATGATATCATATTTTTTCAAGTTCTTTTGAGGTTTCTAGAATTCTCAACTTAGAGAAAATCTTATTGTCCCTTTTCTTATCATATTGCATTTTCTTTTGGGCTCTTTTAAACGGTGGCTTTCATGACGAGTCAATTTTGAACTCTTACAGTCCTTTCCCGTGAATCACTCATCATTTTTACCAATTTTAAATCCTTGCGATGAACGGTTATTACTTGCACACTTCTCCTTAAGTTTACTTATGCATAGATGACAAGATTGATATAATAACGCCTCACCAAATTCAAATACGCAAGAGAAGTCAAACATCTATATAAACTCGTGCATGTGTGATGTTGGCATATATACAAAGTTGAATCAAAATGCATATCAACTGCGAAACAACTCCATATAAACAATGGTTAAGATCATTCTGAGCATCGATAATAATGACCAAATGTCCTAGACACATGGATAATGAAACGATGGGGGGTCCAAGTAAACCAATATGCCACATCCAACATGTAAACTCAAAAACAAAAACAAAAAATCTTTTTGGCTTTTCAAATATATTTTGACTTAAGGAAAAGCAAAATCTTTTTGGATTTTCAAAAGTTTTCTCAAAAACAAAATCTTTTTGTATTTTTCAAATAGGACTCAAACAAATGAAAACTATGACACAAAATGATACACATGTTATAATACTAGCAATGAATATAACATGAAGCAAACTAGTATATGACAAACATAGCAACACTATCATCCTTTAGATTTAGCATGGGAAGTATCAAGTGCACCCAAATGAGAATCATGAAGTTTAATTCCTAAAGCCATCAAATCTGATTTCCTAACCCAAGTAGGTGTAAAGTGACGCATGGGGGTTTTGATAACCGGGGAAACTTTATTCCTAAACTTACTAGGAGCTTGTCTAAGGTCATAACAATAACGCCTAAGATGACCTTTCCTATCACAAAACGTGTCAGTGTAGCGGTGGTGGGAATGATTACCTTTATGTGGACCTTTTCTAACCATCCTAGTTTTTCTCACACGTGCGGGGTGAATGGGAACAACTCTCACATCAAAACCTATACCTCCCCTATCTCCCTTAATTTGGACGGTGCCTAGGATCTTATCTAACTTCTCCAACCTAGCCTCCAAATCAAACTTGACTCTAGACGAGTCTCTCAATCTCTCCTCCAACTCATGAATCCTAGACTCAAGAAAACGCCTAGACTCCTCAAACTCTAAAATCTCCTTTTTCAAGGACTCCATCAATCCACGGAGATTATCTCTCTCTTTCTCCACGAACTCTAGTTTCTCCCTAAACTTCTTCTCACGTGCCCTAAGATCCTAAATTAGACAATTATTATTTTCTATGGCATGCTCATTCAACTTAAATTACAATTTTGAGTTAGCCTTTTTCACCTTCACTGTTTCGGCATACAACTCATTAAACGCATTTTGCAACTTTTTCACATCTACCTCCTCCTCGTCACTCTTTTCACCCTCACTAATATGGGATTCACTCAAAACCTCCTCGGAAGTGTCATTCATATGAGTAGTATCGTCATCGCTCACATGACATGCCATAAATGCAACAAAGTTACGCTCAATGGGGGAACTCTCTCCCTCTTCCGGCTCACTATCACTTAAGGTGGCATTATAATCAACGGGTTGCTTGCCCTCTTTCTTAAGTCTAGTGGGACACTCCTTAACCTTGTGACTGTACCCCTCACACCCAAAACACTTATCCGACTCATCACTCTTAGGCTTCTCAAACTTATCCTTAGAGGTGGGATCTACTTTGTTGTTCTTGAATTTTTCAAATTTCTTAGCATCTTTCGATTGCTTTTGAAACTTAATAAATTTTTTTAATTTCTTTGCCAACAAAGCAACATCCTCAAAATCGAAATCATAATCGGAATCTGAAACTTTAATTTCCTCCTTCCGGGTTTTCAAAGCAATACCCTTTTCTTTCTTAGGCACATTCTTGGAGGTAATCATGTCGATTTCATAGGTTTGTAAGTCACCTACAATCTCTTCTTGTTTCATTGACTTTAACCTACCCAAGGAGTTTAAAATGGTCACTTTCTCATCAAACCTACTAGGCAATGACCTAAGGATTTTCTTAATGACATGGTTGTCGAGAATTTTCTCACCTAGGTTAAACGATGAGTTGACAATATTGGACAACCTAGCCTAAAACTCATCAAAGGTCTCACTCTCTAACATCCTAATGGTTTCAAACTATGTAGTGAGATTTTGAAGTTCGGACACCCTAACCGTGCTACTGCCCTCGTGAGGGAGTGCCAAAATATGCCAAGCCTCTTTTGATGTTTCACAAGTCATAATTCTATTATATTCTTCCTGTGTGACATGTGAGGAAATAACGTGCAGACCCTTAGAATTATATTGTGCAAGTCTTTGTTCAGTTTCGGTCCATGACTCAACATGCTTTAAACTAGTGACCTCACCTATAATAGTAACAGGGGGTGTCCAACCTTTCTCAACTGCAAGCCAAACACGCTCATCAATAGATTTTAAAGCACATCTCATTCTCATCTTCCAATAAGTGTAATTAGTCCCATCAAAAACAGGAGTTCGAGAAAATTCATTATATCCAGAATACATCTTTGAAAACACATGGGATCACAAAACAAATAAAAATGTTTTCTAGCTCTGATACCAATTTATAGAGTGCCCAATATGTGTGTTTAAAATAAAACCATTTTTTCCCCGAAAATTATCCAACTTTTAATTATGCACCAAACCAAGTTGTGAAAAACTTAATTCTTACTTTAAACTAGTTTTATCTTGATTAATCCTAAACATGCATCTAGTGATTAAAGCAAGTAAAGTAAAGTAAAGAATACTCACAACGCCAGATGTACGAGAAAAAAATCAAAAACGGGAAAACAACCTCAGACGGCCCAAGCCAGACAATCACTGTGAACAATGGTTTTACAAAGACAGATTAGCCTTACACTAAGACTCGATCCCCACGGGTCTTGACGCTCCTTCTAATCTTCAATCGTTCTTCAATAGTGCCCATGCAGAAATTCCGTCTTCCACGATACCTATCCACAACACACGCGTCCACGTATGTCTCGGTGTCCACCGAATGGCCTTGATTCGTCTACGATGTCGAACAAGAAGTCCTTCTCTTTTCTTCACCGCAAAACCCTTTGTGTTCAATGTGAAGAACAAACAACTTTGGTGCAGAAACATCACTTAAGCATGTAAGAATGATATCTCAGATCTTTGCAAACTCTAAGGATGTGTTTAAGACTTTTAAACCTTAAGAAACATGTGCAAACAAGCTTCTGGTTCGTAAAACTGTTTTCCAGAATGCACACCTACGAAACTATGATGAAAACACTGTTTAAATAGGATTTAAATGCCACCTCAAAAAGCGTGTCATTCAAATGACTTGAGGAACTCGTTCGAGCGACATCCCATCTCGTTCGAACGAGATTAGATGTCATTTGAACGACAATGCGAAAGTTTTAACTTGATGACTTTTTGTTTAAAACATCTCTTCCAATGAGAGGTCCAAAAATGTCAAACTCTTTTACGAGCTTATCATCATAAAACTTAGTGTAAACCTTTAAAACACTTTTAAAACATTTTTTCTTTATAAAAATTACATCCTTATCTTTTATAAAATAATTCCGAGCACCATTAATTATACGCATTCATACCTGAGTGATCTCGGAATGAATTTAACTTTGAAGACGATTAAACTTGCACCAATTAAACATCGGCATGATGAATTCTTTGAAGCTTTGCCGCAACGTCTTTAATTTTTTCAATACGTCATAGACCAAGTGGATCGTGACAAAATAAAAATCTCCCTATGACATATTACAAACACCGTTTTGTTCACGGAATTAAGTCAAAACAATACAGGGACTCAATTAGAAATTTATGTCCTTACAACCTTGATATATTCAATTGTTATTTGAGTTCCTTGTACAACTCAATCTCTACTTCAATGCACTTATAAATTGTACACCCCGGGGCAAGGGTATGTAACAAAGAGAATTAAGAGACACTATAATAAAACAATAACCTCTCTATGGATGGAGGTAAGTTGTCGAACCGCGTATATTGTTGTTATGCGTGTGATCTTTACTTTTTGTTATTTTTGATTATTTTCGTGTATCTATTTATTATGATATTTTTTGTACTCACAATTGGCGCCGTCTGTGGGAATCAATTTTTATTCCTACGAAAACCTTCACAAACTGAAAGCAAGTAATTTCTCACCATAACAGCAACATCCCTCAAGTTGGCGATATGCAAGAAGACCCAGTTCCCCCTTGGGTCAGATCGGAGATTCTCCAGCACATAAATCCTCGGCTTTGCCAAGAAAGGAAGCTATCTAAAGAAAGCCAAGGACCACCTAGGTCTCCAGGTTTGTCGGCGCTTACGGAGATAGGCTTCGAGAATAAGAGGAGGCTACACACCTCTAAATAGAAGAGAATGCTCACCTTCAGAGATGACTTGAAAGAATGGAGAGAGATCTCCATATTAACACAAGGAAACACCATGATAGGACTTCTAGTCTTCAGGTGAGTAATGCCTGCAACCGAGGGAGGAGCTATAGGTATGACCAAGAAGGACTGAATGTGGAAGATCAGAGCATGGTCAATCAGAGTGTGGACAGCCAGAGAGACTCCTTAGGAGCAACGATTGACAAAATAAATACATTAGGATTCTGGTTCGTATACAAATGGACCAACATCTAGCCCATCATGGAGCTAGGTTCGCCTGAGAGCTAGCCAGATAGGCACTCAATACCCAGATGAAATCCTGTTTCTTAAGGGAGATTGAAGAGGAGGAGCCCTCTAAACACTTTTTCATTACCAATCAAAATTAATGATGAAAAGACAGATCTTATAGACCACGTTCAGCAATATTGACAAGTAATGACCTTATGGAGCCATAATGATGCAATAATGTGCTGAGTTTTCCCTATTAGCCTACATGATGTAGCACAAAAGTGGTTTCAGAAGCTACCTCATAACTCGATCAGAAACATCAATGCTCTAGTAGAGTCCTTCACTACTCGCTTCATAACCAGCAGATCCCACCCTAAATGGATGGATGCACTACTTATGGTGAAGAAGAAGCTATAAGAGAGCCTTCAGGATTATGCCAAAAGGTATTAGGAAATCTTCAACAAGGTCGAGGAATGCTCGGATCAAGTTGATGTAGCATCCTTCAAAATTGGTCTACCGACCACCTCTTTACTAAACTAGTCCCTGACTAAGAAAGAAGCCATCACCATTAATAACCTCATAGCTCGTATTGAGAAGTACGCCTAGGTGGAAGATGCGATTCAATATAATGATGGGGATAACAATAGAGAAAAGTCAAATAAGGGAACAGAGAAGAGTGATACCCCAAAGAAGGGAAATAAGAATGGCTCCAAGAATGGAAATAAGGTTGATCCCTCCAACGCATTTTAGGCTATTAACACAGTTTTCAAGGAACCCATTTTCCAAATTTAGAGCAAGATCAAAGACCAACCATTCATCAAGTGGCCCAAAAAGATGGTGGCAACCTAATAAAAAGAAACCATGCCCTGAGATGCGCCTTACATAAGGAGGGACGCCACAGGACTGAAAATTATAAGGATCTGAAGTCATACCTGGAGGAGATGGACCAAGCTAGGCACCTCAATGAGTACGCCTAAAAGAAAGCAGAAAAGGTTGCAGCCAATGGCGATCAGAAGTCGGATAAAGTTCTTAACGATGATACAGGATATGAGTTTGCGTTAATCCATGGGGCATCAGATCTTAAGAAAATCCAAGGAAATGCTAGTCAGATGGAACTGAACAAGGTTACCGCTGTCATGAAGGAATTTCAGATTGACCCTAGAAAAACACAGGTTGGTAAGAGATGGTGACCAGAGGATGTTGACTACACAAATAACAGAAACATAAATCACTTCTTACCCCCTCAGAGTTATTTTTTGGGAAGCCCAACTCTTCGGATGACTTTCAAAGTTGTCGATAGAATTAGGGAGATTTGATATCCACTTTCAACCAAGAATAACAATTATGGGACAAGTCTTTTAGATTTCATTGCTGAATTCACAAGACACGAGTCAATCGACCAAATGGAAGTGGGGCAGTCAACAAATGAGGAAGCACAGTCTAAAGGCTCGACCTATATATTGATGGAGCCTCCAATTCCAAGGGGGCGGGAGTAGGAATCATTTTCATCACTCTAAAAGATTTATGATCAAGTAAGGAATCAAATTGGGATTTGAGTCCTCCAACGATGATGTTGAGTGCAAAATACTAATCGTTGGCTTGCGCAAGGCCCAACTACTAGGGTCAAAGCACCTTCGCATATTCGAAGACTCCAAATTGGTCTCTAAGAAATTGAGCAGGGACTTCAATGCCAAAATTGATAGAATGGTAGCCTACCTCATTATGGTAAGAGGACTTATGGCAGTATTTGATAAAGTAGACATTCAATAGTTCCCCCGAGAGCAGAACAATCACGTCTATGCCTTAGCGATGCTGAGCTTTTAAATTGACTCTGAACTAAGAAGAACCATTCAGATAGAGTTCCTCGCACAACCAATTATTGACTAGACAATCGTAGTCGAGCAAGTCCTCATCATATAAAAGCCCCCAGTTGGATGGATTTCATCGTCAATTATCTATGAAGCGACAAATTACCAAATGACAAAAGGTCGACCCATCAAGTAAGGGTCAAGGCTAACCTCTTTTACCTCTCCCCATATGGGAAGCTCTATAAGAGGTCATTCACAGGTCATTATCTCTAGTGTGTTCACCCATATGACACTGACCAAGTACTTAGCAAACATTTGTGCTAGACATGGTGGGACCACTACCTACTTCATC
This sequence comes from Sambucus nigra, assembly GCA_949130495.1. NCBI lineage: Eukaryota > Viridiplantae > Streptophyta > Magnoliopsida > Dipsacales > Adoxaceae > Sambucus > Sambucus nigra. The sequence continues at coordinate 541,161,552 of OX422208.1, read as the reverse complement.
TGGAAATAAAAAGTATGTGTTGGTGATCACAGATTACTTCACCAAATGGGTAGAGGCATAATTACCTATGAACATTTATGACTTAGATATGACCAAGTTCATCTGGAGGCACCACTTCAGTTACGTGACATACCCCCAAAGAACATGCTCGATGGACCAAAAACTGATTAGAAAGAGATAAGAGTGCCTAGGTGGATGAGCTCCCTCATGTTCTATGGGCTTATCTTACCACCCCTACGCGATCAAATGGGGAAACACCATTTGTGCTCACTTGCGGGATGAAAGTTATCATCCCACTAAAAGCAGGTCTCCCCACCATGAGAACCGCCTTGGTCGATCAATGCCTTAATGATGATGCCTTACACACCGAGATTGACTTAGGAGATGAATGAAAAGAGCTGGCCATGATCAAGTTGGATTCCTACTAACAACGACTAGCCAAGCAGTACAACAAAAAAGCCAATTCAAAAAGTTTTTTAGTAGGAGATTGTGTCCTAAGGAAAGTCCTCAACAACATGTAAGACCATCAAACGAAAAACTGGGACAAAACTGGGAAGGACCCTTCCGAATAATCAGGGATGACCTTAAAGGAGCATATCATTTGGAAACGCTAGAGGACAGGGAGATACTAAGAGCCAGGAACTCAGCCAATCTCAAGAAGTCCTACTTTTAGTCTTCTTTATCTTTTGTTAGCACATTTAATTTACGCAAATTTTCATTTTTTTCATTTTTAAACTTATGTTGCTTATCAAGAAATATTCAATGAATAAAAGGCCAGTTGAACCCTGCACTTTTATATTGTGCATTAGCTGCTTAATTTTTCATGGTTGCATCTCATTAATACGCACGCTTCCCAAATGATAACTCTTTTGTGCATGGATAAAATCCTGGGATAACAACAAGTTGTTCGAACTTGTTTCGGTCAAGGAATCCCACATGTTGAGTAGGGTTTGCAGTAGTTATAACAAATATTTTAACTACTACAATCCTCAAATCTTTGTTACAAATATAAGGGACCTCATGAGTTACCCCCAGTAACAATAAAATCCTTACAGGGGATCCTTAGGCATAAAAGGAAACACAGGTTGGTCACCAACAATTTTGGTCGTAAAAAACCTTCTCGGACAGATGGCCCAATGACCAGGTGCATTATCGCCATCATCTTACTTAGGCCTAAGCAAGTGTGATGATACAACCTAAAAGGTAAAGTAGATGGGATGATACTGCTAAGGCATATTAGACTGGGAGAATGTTCGCACAAACAAAAATAAATGGCTAACACTTGACCGTAAAATCATTTAGTCGACTTGAGAAACCCAAAATGATAAAAATCAAGTCCACTTAGTTAGCGAAATGCCTAAAATGATCATTTAGCGCTATGTGACCCATAAAGCAACAATTATTAACACATGTTTAGTCAGCATAGGCTCAAAACATCATAATTTAATAAATAACACATTTTGATTAACCAAAATGAGAAGTTACAATTATGACAAAGGCTAAAAATATACAAGGACTTAAGATGGCCCTGGATGGTGAGCAAGATATTCAACAACAATCTCCCTTTGACCATCATCTGGTTTGGGAGCAAACTCTTCTACATCACCGTCAAGATCGTGCTGTAAGATATGGAAATGAATGGCATCAGTTGGGATCTACTTATCATCCTTAGAGAAAGGATTATGACAGTAGGAGGCATACTAGGTCTGGTATTTATACCACAGCTGGACTCCATGGGTGTATTAACTTCCCTAAGGGCACTCATCCACCTACGAGAAAAAATTGCTTCTTTCGCCTCTTTAAGCTTTGTTGGGGATTTTGCCTAGCATGTATTTTATCCCTCTGACCAAGGTTCTCAAGGTACTATTTTGAATGAATTCCTCGGTCTCTCAATATGTTCCTTGTTATCAGTAACCTTGACATTCAGCCTGACTACCTCCCTCCTTAGAGTATCATTTTTGGCCTAAAGAACTTTACCCACTTGGATAACTTCAATGGTCTCTAAGAGTTTGTCCCTCAAAGAATTTACTTCTTCTTGAACTGAGGTGCATATTTCCTCCATATCTGAAGATTATCCTTCAACTTAGCAATGAGATTAGATTAATTCATATATTGCTCATTTCTTTCCCTTAGAGACTTACAGATCTTTACGAAATCTTTACGAGCTGCTAAATCGACATTTGTCTCAAGGATCTACCCCAAACGGGAGCTAGAAGGAATTTATTGGTCTAAATCAATAAACTATAAATAAAACACACCAGATCATGAGCAAAATATTAACACATGAAGATTAAGAAAACGCATACACAAAAAGAAAGATTTCATCTTCATTAATATACAAAGGGGAGGCCAATAGATAATATAATAAGCCCGGTCAAGATGATTACAAGCCTTAGAAGGATAAATCTTACAAGGAAGAATGAAAAATTCCCAATCCACGAGCCTTAATCCTTCACCTAATCATCATCTGGAATGGATTTTCCCTTTTCGATAATAAGTTAATTCTTGCCAACGTCATCATCAACACTGACCTCAGCAGGAATATCTCAATGTGATCAGCAGGTTTACCATCACCGTCTTCATCCTCCACGAAAGGGTCAGGACCAGGGGAATGGAGGCCAATGAGCTCTAATTCAATAGGAGTTCCAAAACCCTTCAAGTTATGGTCAACCCTTATTGAAAGACACCTTGCATCCGTAGGCTATCTACTGCTCAACATCATAGTAAGCTTTATTGAAGCCCTTATGATAGCTAGAATCTTTCTATTAGGGAAGTTCCCCATCCAGCTTAATAATCCTATTGGACAACGTTTCATTATTCTTGGCCAACTTATCCTTCCTAATGACCATCTCCTTCTAGTATGCCCCAAGTTCATCATAAGCCTTGGTCATCTTCTCTCTCTCTCTCTTTCTCCCACGGTAGGCAAGCTTTATCAAGGGCCTTCCTCTCAGATTCCAAAGCATCTTTTGACTCCTATTCATTTATGGATTTATTGGCATGGTCGTTCAAGAGAGTTGTAAAATCAAATAATAACTAGGAATAAAGAGAAAAAGTAACAAGTCAGTATAGAGATAGGAAAAGTGCAAGAAAAAATAGTTGGGAATACTTACCAGGGCCATCCCTGAGCAATTTTAAGGGCGAGTTAGGATGATTCAATCTCGAAGAGTACTCGTGATCGACAGCGAGCACTACCCTATTCAGAATATTGGGGCAAGAGAAGGGAAATTACCCACATTAGCCCCATCAGTGCCTACAACGAGAGAGGGGACTCCAGAGGATTTTAGAACCAACTTTCTCTTGGTCTTTTTCGTCTCCTCCTCTATCTTCCTTTCTTCTTCCTTCTTCCTTCTCCCTCTCTCACTCCCTATCTCCCTCCTCTTTTCTTTCGCTTATCTCTTCTTCTATTTCTCCTTAACTAATGGTAAAGAATCACTAGCCCTCGGGGATTCAGCCTCAGACATCTTTAAAGACATGAGCCGATCAGATAGGATGGCATGTTCATCATTTTGGGGAAGCCTTAACTTTCTTATCTTTATCATAGGGTACATATCGTCTTCTTTCTCTTCCTCCTCTTATTTTTACTCCACTCTCTATTTATCCTCTTCTGATTCCTCTACCTCCTCTTCTATCATGATTGGGACAGAAGGACCAACCTAAGGAGCTTTTAAGATTGGGACCTTATCGACCAGATGAGCAATAAAGCTAGTGGTCATATTCTTGTATTCCAACAAATAAGTCGTTGACCTTGGGTGTTTGCCATCAGGTAGACTTTCTTTGATATTCCATGGTTTCAAAAGCTCATAAACATCAATCTCACTTATATCAGGCTCCTAATTTTTTAATACAAACTGCAAAGGAAGAAGAACATTAGCTAAGAGGATAAAAGTCAGAAAGCATAACTGCATAGTTAGGGAAAGAAAAAGGAATGGACCTATTTGGTCCTCTCCAAAGTCTAAAATTATAGGGCCCTTGCCTTTCACCCTCACGAGTAAGAGGGAGTTTCCAGTTTCTAGCAATGAAACCATATTACCAGTAAATTTTATGGGAGTCCGAAAGGTTCACCACTAGGACCCACTCAGGCTTCCTCGTTTTTAAATACATAAGGCCATCACCGGTTCGAGACCACATATAGCAGTAGAAAATCTCAGTAAGGCCCAATTTTATCCCATAAAGGGGGTTTATTCTATGAACTCCATTAACTATCTTCCAAATGTTAGGGGCACACCGGGCAGGCACAATTTCAAAATATTTAAAGAACCTAAGGAATAATTAATTTGGGGAAAATGTGAAACCCCCTAGATTATCAAGAGGGTGTGAATACAGCACCCCCTTTTATGTCATGAACATTTCGAGGAAGAGGGGCACAGTCGATGATTACCCAATTAGGAATATTATAATGATGCCTAAACTCAGCTGCCATTTTGTTATCTAGCATCACCATAATTGTACAAACAAGGAGAAACCCTAGCTAAAACTACACAATAAATTCTAAGAAAATCTTATGAAAGGAAAGCTAGACTTACAAGGATTAATGGAGCTCTAAAAGAAAAGAGAGTGCTGAAGAAGGTGAACCTAGAAAAGCTTAGCAAGAAAGGAAGAGAGTGAACTGAACTGAACTGATGAGAGGGATTGTATCTTCAGTTTAAAACTTGAAGTCAATGATGAACATAATCTCCTAAAACATTTTTTGGCGGCTCATATGCCTAGTCGAACAACAGTACCCTTGTGTATTCAAATGAATTACAAATATTCCATGAAGATTTGTTTGGGAAGTGTGTACCCCTACAATTCTCTTAGATATACAAGAACGCCATTTTAAACTCAAAGAAAAAGATTTCAAGCTATGGGGCTTTTAAAAATTATTGCCCAAAGTTCACGAGGCGTAATTTTTTTAGGGACAATTGTGGGGACCCATTCAACATGGCCCATGAGAGTAGACGACCATCCTAGATTGACAAAAGTGTCGATCGACCCGAATCATGATTTAATTCACACGCGAGTATTTTAAATACACTAGAAAACTTACGGATATTCTCAAATCAGTTACCAATAATCTCGAAAGAGATTTTCAAGTACACCTTGATATATTCACGTGTTAATTGAGTTCATTATACAACTAAATCTCAACTTTGATGCACCTATATATTGTACACCCTAACCCGGGACAAGGGTACGTGACAAAGAGCATTTAGAGACACTATAATAAAATAGTAACCTAAGTCAAGTTGCTGAACCACGTATATTATTATTGTGTGTGCACTATTTAATTTCTGTTCTTTGTGATTATTTTTGTGGATCTCTTTATTGTGATATTTCTTGTACTCATACCTGTGATCACAATTAAAATAAGAATTAAATTTTCCTTGAAGTATAACTCTTCAAGATCAAGAATCCTTGTTAAATTAGACTTTCTTTTGAATTAGGGTCCTCCTCGAAGAAGACTTCTAAGTAACCAAGAGTTCATCACGCATTTGAACTTCTAAAAATAGTCCACTATGATTCGGGAAGAGTCGGGACAAGAACCATGGTGAAAATTAGTGGAAACTATAATAACCAAATGAAACTGCATAAATATCTTAGGCCCAGGTCAATTCGAGATTGTATATCACAGATTCCTCAAAATTGCATCAAACTTCATGAAACTTTTTACAGTCCCATAACGCATGTAAATATATGATTTTAACTGATAAAAAATCATACATCCCCTCACGTAATCCTCCACATACATCGATAAGAGAAATAATTACAAAACCCTAATTATTACAACCATATCAAATCAACGAGCATAAAAATAACTATACATAAACCACCATACGATCCAATCACACACAACACACATTAATGTGACCATGATATAAGGGATATAAATTATAATCTCTACAAAAACCATGTCCGTATGATACCATACACAATTTTATATGCCAACAATATGCAAAACTAGGGTTCCAAGTTAGATAACATGGACCTTTCCAAAAAATGTTCAATCTATAATCGGGGTTGATACAAATTATTAACAAATAGGATTGACTTAAATGCAAAAAAAAATTCAAACCAAAGAACTTCGATCGATCGTGAATTGGAAAGTTAAAACAAGAACTATGTTTAAAGAATAAATCTAGGGTTTTGAGTTACAATACCATTGCAGATCTTGTTGGTGATCCGTACGAGGAGAAATATGTTGATGAAGATGATGATCTTGTCGCCCTTACAAGATCTCCAAAACCCTTGTTAGAATCCACCGAACTCCTCATATCTTTTAGTATATGATCCACCCAAAGAAAGTATTATATGCGGGCACTCTTAGAGATAAATCAGTTTCTCTCTCCTCAAACCTTCACAAAAATGTGAATAATATTTTTCTTCCCCCTTTAAACCTCCATAATGGATCATTACCCTAAAGCCCTATATTACACCAATATATATAGGTATAAGTCATGGGTTTTAGCTTACTTAGGTTTCTAGAGATTTTAGGACCACCTACTTAGGAAGAGGACTATAATAGGTACCCAAGACCAAATAATTAAATTGGCTTTCAAATAATTGCTCGAATTTATTGGATGCAAATTTATATGAATTATGATCTCTGACCTACTCACAGAATGATCGCCCAATTTGTGGAGATTGAGATCCAGTAAAATTGAATATTTCCCATAATAGTCAAAGAAATAATTATGCAAGCGCTTTAATACTCATAGCCCTCAGAATTAAGAACTAATAAACCCCTTACAAATATTGTGAGATTGCCAAAGTCTAATTTAGTCACCCTTTTGATGATCTAGTTCAGTACATTCTTGAATGTAGCAATCACAATCCTGTTATGAATAAACAAGTTCTCAAACCATCAGACAAGCTCCTGCTATTTGAGATAAACTACTAGGATTTCACACACAACTTTGATGATAAGATGTCAATTCCCTATATAAGTTGTGAACTAATCAATTGTACAAGTATCGGAATTCGATATCCCATGATCATGCCAAATCCAACTCATTGAAATTCCTACTAAGTCCAATTAACCAAAATGTGAACATCGTTTGAATTGACTCACCTTTATTGAAAAGTAAACATCACGCATCGTTTGAATAATAAGGCCCAACACTTTTAAAATTGAGAAATTCATTAAGGAAAAATATTTACTTAAATAAAAAAAATTATTTTGTGATTTTATTTATGGTGTAAACTTCACTATATCTTCAATGCAAATAGTTCCTTTATACGAGAAGTTAAAGAAAGAATCCTTGAGCTTGGTCATGTTTGTAAGAGTAAGAAATGAGTTATTTTGTTGGTTGATATCTCAAGGTGTATAATATCCTTGTAACGTTTTTAATCCACCTCAATGAGTGGAAGATGGTGAAGTTATCAAGTGTCATCTCAACATGGATGTATCAAAGGCCAAACCACGTAAAATTTTGGTTTGAAAGCCTCTTAACTCTTTCTGTACTATAAATTTATTTCTTGGTTGATTGTTTCCATATATTTTATTTATAATTTACCAGAAAACAAAAGAAAAGTTTAATTTTCCATTAATTTAATGAAAACCAAATTTGTAATAACCCGCATATTCTAATATTTAGGTTCATCAAGTCCAAATATTAGGATTTAATTGTTTATACAATTTAAATACCATTGTCAACATGTAAAGAAACAATAGAATAAATACGTAACCATGTAAAGAGCGCGATATGATAAAATCCTTAAATGATAAAAACTAAATCACCACTCATCTAACACTGATATAATAAAAGTCTCAAATATCAATAGTCTTAAACACTACCATTAGATAATAAGAACCACAAGTATCAATGATAAAAGTAAAAATTGAAATACAATGCATCTCTTTTACACATACAATCAAAGTGAAAAAAATAGTAACTAAACTACACCTACATCTCCAAATCTTACATGGGTGATGACTTAAGAAAAGATGAATGGATTCATGCAAAATTGGGACGAAGACTAAGCCTGAGGATCAACTCGAACACCTGAAAGTGTTCAATGATAGAAACGGTTTAGGCTCATGCAAGATAATGATGCTACAAAACTCAAAATAGTTATATATGCAAAGGATAAATCCACAGTTGTCTATCCTATAATAAGAGTACAAAAGTGTAAACCGGAATCTCAGAATCCATTTCTATTACTTTAAATTCCATAATTAATTAATTTACTAATTAATTAAATCATAATTGTATTTTGTCTCATCTCATCAAACCGAGACCACCATCATACGATATGCGCACATAATAACCTTTATTATATCCATTCCTAGTGTCAAAGGCATGGGGCCACATGACACGTGACAAACAAATAAAAATATTACCTCTATATCGATTCCCACCATCAACAACCTAGGGACACCATCACATAGGTAGCATAAATAAATCGAATCTATCAAGTTCAGTCCTCAATTAGATTAAGATCACCATCATACGGTTCACATGAAAAAAGCTACACATCCAGTTTAGTCCTCTTAAGTGAAACGGGGCCACCATCTTGTGTAACGTGAACATAATGTATTATCTCTCAGCATACACTACTGCAATATTCCCAAACATTATTTATTTTCCTTAAGGTATCCTCTTTCCAAGTTTCATAGTTATTAACTCATTACACAACATTACATTTACATTTTTTGTATTTTTCCAAACCGAAAAATAATTCCAATTTTACATCTCAAACCTTTCCACTTTAATTTATCTAATAGGATTACAAAAACATGATTGTCTTCCATTACTTAATTTAGACGCATGATAACAGTAACATTACTAACATATCATATTATTTGTATTTAGTCCATTATAACCTATTGAAGCATATTACTCTCATAGTGATTCGATTTAATCAACCATACTATAAATTCCACAAATAATTATAGTAGAAGGGATAATACTATTTTAACACGTTAATGGGAAGAAGAGATAATCATCCATTAATAATTAATTAGTTTGTTTCTACTAATATGTCATTAATTGGGGAAAACTAAGTTACTTTGTCCAATTTTGATTCAACATGTTAGTCAACACAATTTGACCTTTATTTTAACAAAATCATACTTCAATAGCCTAATATAATCAACACGAGAAAATTCCTAAGTTAACCATTAACCTTTATTAGCATGAGACAATTTCACTATTTAGATTATGAACATATAAATAAAAACTATTCCCCTAACATAATTCTTTAAGAAGATGAATTATAATTACTTTCATGGATGTTAAACATATGATTTCTGAGGGTATGAATTTATATTCAATTACCAAAACATGTGAATTATCATATTCTTTCGATAGCATAACAATTGATCATGAGCAACAATCCTAGGTTATATAATTTAAATCCAATTTTAGCATATAGGAGAATTCAATACAAAACTTGTGAAAACCCAACTATATATAATTAATTTTAAACATATACAATCAGTAATCTCTTCATTTATTATTCTCCTTCCTGGTTGAGTTCTTGTTTAAGCCTTGTTAATGGGGAATTAAGTTTTTGAGGTAGAGATGAAGAGCTTCTAAACTTGTCTTTAGGGTTTAGAGTGATGTAGGTTTGAGAAAAACTGATGCAACTAGGCTCAAACTCTTATATGGTAATTTTATAAAGTTCTGTAACATGTGTTGTTCGCATATGGTCCACGAGTGACCCTATCTTGCCACACCCCCGGTCGTAGGGTGGGAACTCACTGTTGCGACCTTATACCGGTGACTGCGACCCCCAAATGGGCATTGTCGCAACCCCCTACTTCTCCCTTTTTATTTTTGATGTATTTTAAAATTATGAAAATCTATTAATCATTAACACTAGTCTTACTCCCCAAATCATTCTTTAAAGAATGTTTTACCCCTAGGGTTTCTCCCCAATCCCCAATAAGGCTTCTCCCCAAAACCCTAGCACAAACTAAGCTAGCCCACTTAGTTAATTTGGTTTTTTATTAATTTTAATTCCAATTAAGTTACTATGTTGTTAATTTAAATTATAACAATTTAAATAAAACGTGAGCACAATTAATAATTCTAATTCCACCTTTGATATATATTATTCAAAATTCTAATTTCCTTTTATTAATTAATTTGGCCATTTATTTTAATCCTAAAATAAAAGGGGTATTGCATTTTATCATTATTTTTCCCCATAGTCGATATATTTTGTAGAGTTTGTATTCTCATTTCTCTCCTCAAATATCATTGATTGACATGTCATCTTTACGTTCCACATATCATTCCCTAATAAAAAAAAATATGATTTATTTTAACCTAAATGTCGATAAAGTTCTGTCACAGTCTAAAAAGTGTCTATCACAGTATGTCCCACTATTTTTGAGCATCGATCAAATAGCTATCAGGTTTTAGTACATTAATCTTGAAATCGAATTTTTATTAGAGTGTCGATATTGATGAAGTAATGTTGAATCGTAAATACCCTTTAATGTCCTTTTAATAAATTCCATCGCCCCTAACCAACTATAAATAGAAGGCATTGGCAGACACAACGCGGGTCAAAATGACTCAAATAATTACTCTCATATCCTTCTTACAGTCCTTTAGAGACATTGCAACATTTAGCCTCAATTACAATATTGAATTACCCCAAGCTCTTAAACCACTAATTTTTAGAGTCACCATGTGCCTATATGAGCCTTACATATTCATATCATGACTTCTTAACTCCCTAGTTAACCCGAAAAGGAGGAACTCTATCTGAATCATATACTCAAAGCAATACTAGACAAAACATCATATTTTCGTACCAAACCTCAAAATTTGTATAAAACATTCTTTTTCTACCTGTGGTCTTTAAATAATCGTATAAGATCATATCTTTCAAATTTGGACCATATTAATTGCGTTCGATTTAGAAATTATTTTTGAAAAGAAGTTTTTCCTCATATGTCCTCTTTAAAATCTAAGAAAAAAACATTTCACCTTGGGAGGACATTCTAAAATAGTATATGCCTTGTATTAGTGGACATGTAAAAACCAGCAATAGGCCACTATCGATGGGTATTTTATTATAATATGGATAAATATCAAGACAACGACCCCAATATTACAAGAAAATTGTAAAAAAAATATAAAGAGAAAGAACATGAACAAATTATTTTGAAAATGTGAATGCTGAATGAATTTTATAGTCGATCGTCAATAGATTGTTGTCGATTGGTTATCACCCTAAACAATTATGTCTTAGGGTTTTTTATCCATCCACTCCTTCCAACTAATAAATTTCACACTGAAGTCACCCCAAAGGCTCCCTAATTTAAAATCCATATACTTAAAATCAATTTCCTTGTTGAAATAGATATGCGGAAGCGTAAAGATGTGTGATGGTTCATTAAAACAAAGGAATACTAAATTTTAATTTCTATTTCAAATTAAAATTAAACCCAAGTGAAAATTAATTAAACATACACAAAATATTAATTTCACTTAAACACAATTAATTAATCCAAGTCCTTGAATTTGCCTAAGTCATTTTTATCAACATTTCCAAATTAGGCCAAACCAGTTTTTAACGAAAGGCTTGAATTAAATAAACAATTACTCAAATTTAATTAGCACCAAATTAAATTAAGTGTGACAATTAAAACCATTTTTATCTTGAATTATCCTAAACATGCGTTCTAGGTTATAATGCAAGATAAAAGTAAATCAATCACACTACGCCGCGATGTACGAGGAAAAACCCACAACGGGAAACAACCTCGGACGGCCCTAGCCACAAATCCACTAAGTACGGAATTTACAAATACAAGACAGAAAGGCTTACAACACACGACTCGATCCCTCTCAAGCCCCGACGCTTCTTCTTGTAGATACCTCTTCCTAGTGGATAACCACGGAGCTCTACCGCAGTCTCTGAGTCCACCGATCGAACTTTGTATGGTCACCGTCACCCGAACAAGGAGCCTTTCTCCAAGTGCGTAATGCTGCAACAAACATCTTCTTCTTTCTTTGATGGATGTAGAATCAAACCCAAAAAACTTCTCTTTGAACGGAAGAGATGAACCCGGTGTCAAACTTCAAGCAAGATATATGAATATGGGAACTTGGAAGAAACTAATTTGGGTGTAAACTGGAGTGGTGTATGTTTTTCTCTTTGATAAAAACTCACTCAAAACATGATCTTTTTCCCTCTTTGATTTTACTTTCAAAACACTCTCTAGGAGTTAGTAGGATATGAAAAAGACAGATAATCAAAAGTGATTCCCGCACATAGTTATGCTGTGAAAAGTTGGTTAAGAAACAAGTGGGGAAGTGGGAGAAAACTGCCAAAAACTGTTCCCGCCTGACATCTCGTTCGAACGATATTTCGTTCGAACGAAATCTCGTTCGAACGAGACTTCTAACGAAGTTCCAGATTGAACTCGTTAGAAATCTCGTTGGATATCTCGTTCGAACATAAGTTCATTCGAACGACATATCGAACAACATTTCAAAGGTCTATACTGGGAACTCGTTGGCAAACTCGTTCGAACGACATCTGGTTCGAACAAAAAACTTATTCGAACGACATATCGAACGAACTTCTAGAAAGGTCATAAATTTTGAATTTAGCCCAGAAACTTTATATACTTTTATTTTAAAATTTGATAAAATCTTTCTGAAAAACAACACACAGTTTTAAAACCTCACACCCAATATAAACTTGTTCCAAGCTCCTATATATACATAAATGCATTCATACCTTGGGAGCATGGAATCACTGTTGATGACGTTGAAACGAGGCACATAAACCACGGCATTTTGATGAAGCTTTATACACCTGGCCGCTACGTCTTCAACAAACACGTCATAGGCTTGAATGATGATCAATATACTATATCCTATGACTCAAACGTTTCTGTCCGGAATTGAGCCAAAACGACAAAGGACTCAATTGGAAATTTGTGTCCTTACAAATATCCCCCTTTGGATATTCCAAGACAAAAACTATACAAAAATCCTAAGGGGCCATCAAGCTCTACTAGACTAATAAAAAATCTCACCCAAAATAAAAATACAATGCTTGACTTAAACAACCCAAGGATCAATATCTTTGTCGATGTTGAATGTTGCCATTTTGTAGTATTCCTGCACACTTAAGAAAACTATCAAACGCATAGGGAATATCAAAATATTAAATGCAATTAAATAATTACTCCCCCTAAATTAATTCTCCCCTTTATCAAACAAATGACCAACTTAGAAAGACATCTCCCCCAAACTATAGGATTAGATACCATTTCTCCCCCTTTTTATTCAGGAATAGACAAAGGCTTAAAGAAGCAAAAATGTAATCGTGCAGTAATGCATATGGGCAACAAATAACAATATGATATATAAATTATGGAGCATATGATATCAACAAAGAATGCAATAAGATGGATACCAAGTATGAATTAAAGCATATATGGAATAGAAATCAAGGCAAAGGCTAAACAAAAATATCAAATATATGTATACATAATATATATCAAAGAGACGTAAGTATACACATATATAGATATAAACACACAAATGACACACACAAAATATAATAGGAGTCTTTGCACTCGTATGGCAAAAATGTGTCATATGGAAACGAAAGTGTTTGGGTGTGAACTAGTAACGATTAAATTTAGACCCAATCACTTAAAAAAATGTTCACGGAGTTCTCAATTGATTTCAAACTTCATCACATTTGAATATAACCTCATGTGACAATATAACGTGAACTCAATGAACAAACATACACATTCATCCTTTAGATTTAGCAAGGGAGGAAGCATGTGAAAGTAAATGAGAATCAAAGACCCTATTTTGCAAGGCAACCAAGTCGAATTTCCTAACCCAAATTAATGAAGAATGACTATCGTGGGGCGTAGGAACTTTAACTACCGTGGTTACTTTACGATGGGATTTTTTGGGAATTCGATTAAGATCAAAACAGAATTTCTTAAGATGACCTTTTCGACCACAATGTGTACAAGTAAAATTACGTCGAAATTTGGTACCTAAGAAATGATCTCGAAAGACTTTCCTAGTAGATTCTCCTAAAAAAATTGGTTTTGGCGTTATGAGTAAATTCATTACAAGTATTGAAGCCTAAACCACAAGTTTCTTTTTTAATTTGGATCGTTCCTAATATTTTATCTAATTTTTCCAAACGACACTACAAATCAAATTTGACATTACTAGAGTCTTTTAATTTATTTTGCAATTCTAAAATGTTAGACTCCAATAAAAAATTTCTCTCTTCAAAAGCAAGAAGCTCCTTTTTCAAAGATTCCATTAAACCCCTAAGGATATCTCTCTCGCCTTCTATAAATTCAAGCTTCTCTATAAGAGCTTTCTCTCGTGTCCTAAGGTCCTCAACCAACATACTATTATCAACGACCTTGACACGTTCTTTCAAAGTAACTTCTAACTTCAAATTAGCTCTTTTTAACTTAATTGATTCGTTATATAATTCTTGAAAAGCATTTTTAAGTTCACTCACATTAACCTCTTCTTCATTTTCACTCTCTCTTTCTTCTCCACTCTCACTATCATAAAAAATAAGAGAATCATAAACTATGACCTCGGAAGTGTCATGTGTTAACGTTTCATCAATCGATGAGTTCTCACTATCACTCACATGACTAGCCATAAAAGCCACAAAATTAGGCTTAGTAGGGGAATCGGGTCCCTCTTCCTTATCACTATCACTAAGGGTTGCGTTATATGAAATGGGTCGTTTACCCTCTTTCCTTAGTTTAGTAGGGCACTCAGAAGCCCTATGGCCATAACCCTCATAACCAAAACACCTATTAGACTCGTCCCTATTTAGTTGTTCATTAATAGGTTTAGGGATCTTCTCGATTTTGTCATACTTAGGAGTTTCAAATTTCTTAAAATCCTTTTTAAATTTATCTTTGTTAGGTTTAAGAAATTTTCTAAATTTACGAGCAAACAAAGTCATGTCTTCCGAGTCACTATCACTCTCACTCTCTACTACTTGTTTGACCTCTTTTCGGGCTTTTAAAGCAACGCCCTTTTTAATTTTCTTTTCAGTTTTAGAGGGAAACATATCTAGTTCATAGGTTTATAAATCACCTACAAGCTCTTCTAATTTCGTAGAGGCTAAAGTTGGTAAAGAATTTAAAACGGTCACTTTTGGAATGAATATATCGGGAAGGGACCTTAAAATTTTCTTTACAACTCGATTGTCGGGTATTTTCTCTCCCAAGTTAAAAGATGAATAGACAATATCGGAAAGTCTAGCATAAAATTCATCAAAAGTTACATTATCGTTCATTTTGATAGTTTCAAATTTAGTGGTGAGGTTTTGGAGTTTTGAAGCTTTAACGACACAAGTTCCTTCATGAGTTAGTTGTAAAATATCCCAAGCTTCTTTAGCGGTTTCACAAGTCATAATACGTCGGAATTCATCCGGTGTGACAGCGCTAAACAAGGAATTCAAACCACGGGAATTAAAATTATAAAGTTTAAACTCATTCTCAGTCCATCTATCGGCCGGTTTGGGAACACGTTCATTTTCGACTAAGTGAGTTGGTGGAGACCACCCGTTAACAACAGACATCCAAACTCTATCATCGATAGATTTTACTGCCGATTTCACATGCACTTTCCAATACGCGTAATTAGAACCATCGAAAATAAGAAATTTTGAAAATGGGGAAAATTCCATTTTAGCCAAAAATTATTTAAAGGATCTTTAACGAAATAATTTATCGCTTTGGCTCTGATACCAATTTGAAGTCGCCCCAAAGGCTCCCTAATTTAAAATCCTTACACTTAAAATCAATTTCCTTGTTGAAATAGATATGCGGAAGCGTAAATATGTGTGATGGTTCAACAAAACAAACGAATACTAAATTTTAATTTCTATTTCAAATTAAAATTAAACCCAAGTGAAAATTAATTAAACATACACAAAATATTAATTTAACTTAAACACAATTAATTAATCCAAGTCCTTGAATTTGCCTAAGCCATTTTTATCAACATTTCCAAATTAGGCCAAACCAGTTTTTAACGAAAGGCTTGAATTAAATAAACAATTACTCAAATTTAATTAGCACCAAATTAAATTAAGTGTGACAATTAAAACCATTTTTATCTTGAATTATCCTAAACATGCGTTCTAAGTTATTATGCAAGATAAAAGTAAATCAATCACACTACGCCGCGATGTACGAGGAAAACCCCACAACGGGAAACAACCTCGGACGGCCCTAGCCACAAATCCACTAAGTACGGAATTTACAAATACAAGACAGAAAGGATTACAACACACGACTCGATCCCTCTCAAGCCCCGACGCTTCTTCTTATAGATACCTCTTCCTAGCGAATAACCACGGAGCTCCACCGCGGTGTCGGAGTCCACCGATCGGACTTTGTATGGTCACCGTCACCTGAACAAGGAGCCATTCTCCAAGTGGGTAACGCTGCAACAAACAGCTTCTTCTTTCTTTAATGGATGTAGAATCAAACCCAAAAACTTCTCTTTGAACGGAAGAGATGAACCCGGTGTCAAACTTCAAGCAAGATATATGAATATGGGAACTTGGAAGAAACTAATTTGGATAAACTAGAGTGGTGTATATTTTTCTCTTTGATAAAAACTCACTCAAAACATGATCTTTTTCCCTCTTTGATTTTACTCTCGAAACACTCTCTAGGATTTAGTAGGATATGAAAAAGATAGATAATCAAAAGTGATTCCCGCACATAGTTATGCTGTGAAAAGTTGGTTAAGAAACAAGTGGGGAAGTGGGAGAAAACTGCCAAAAACTGTTCCCACTTGACATCTTGTTCGAACGACATTTCGTTCGAATGAAATCTCGTTCGACTGAGACTTCTAACGAAGTTTCAGATTGTACTCGTTAGAAATATCGTTGGATATCTCGTTCGAACATAAGTTCGTTCGAACGACATATCCAACGACATTTCAAAGGGCTATACTGGGAACTCGTTGGCAAACTCATTCGAACGACATCTGGTTCGAACGAAAAACTCGTTCGAACGACATATCGAACGAACTTCCAGAAAGGTCATAAATTTCGAATTTAGCCCAGAAACTTTATATACTTTTATTTTAAAGTTTTATAAAATCTTTCTGAAAAACAACACACAGTTTTAAAACCTCACACCCAATATAAACTTGTTCCAAGCTCCTATATATACATAAATGCATTCATACCTTGGGAGCATGGAATCACTGTTGATGACGTTGAAACAAGGCCTATAAACCACGGCATTTTGATGAAGCTTTATACACATGGCCGCTACGTCTTCAACAAACACGTCATAGGCTTGAAAGATGATCAATATACTCTATCCTATGACTCAAACGTTTTTTGTCCGGAATTGAGCCAAAACAACAAAGGACTCAATTGGAAATTTGTGTCCTTACACCAACCTTTTGTCATGTTTTCCTTACATCAAATCACACTAATTTGTCACATTTTCACTTAAATGTTATGATAATATTTTCCTCAACTTTGGATTAGAAGAAAATATTCCTTTTAAATGGAAATAATTTTAGTGTGGGTATCCATCATCAAGAGCAACATAGTCTCAACTAGTTTCAGAGTGGGTCCCCTTGTTTTTAGATTTCATTGCATATGGGTCATTTTTGTGCGTAATGGAGGGAAGTGATGATGCTATAAAATATTATCAACTCAGTTAAATGTAGACAGATAAGAACTCAATGAAAAAATATGAACATCATCATTTGGGTATGACATATGAACATAAAAAATATAAAGACAAAATGAGGAAAGAGATCTAAACACATAAATGAAAGATGTTTAGCCAATGAGATCTGCATCCACTTAGTATAATCTTATTTATCTCTAATAATAATGGTGAGTAGCCATGTTTGAGTGTAGTACAAGCTTATCTCTCTAGAATAAAATTTTAAAGAGTTTTTTGTGGGATTAGAATAACTAACCTAACTTGAAGTACAAGAGAGTAAGTAGTGGGTTTATATATATGGCTTGGGTTGTAATGTGCATCCCTAGTCACATGGTACATGCTTATTCTCCCTAAATCCTCTAAGGAAATGACAGTTGTCCTTCTAGAACATGTGAAATAATGATTATTCTCTCACATGCAATGTTGATACCTTTTCATATTGACATATGTGGCAAATGACCGAAATTCCATTTTTGGGGAGATTTACTCTTTCTTGTTATTTATCATAAAATGGTCGAACTTGTCAGGGTCAATCCTGTTATGGTCGGGGGTAATATCAATATAGTTTTCATAAGAGTTCATCTTTAGGATCATCAATAACCCCTATCATTCAATCTTTTGAGAAATTTGATTATAGTGAAAGTTTATAAGATATGTCCGTCTCACCAAGTGTTTTCGCCAAAGGTGAAGGAGCCAAACGTGAATAGGCCGAAGGATATGAAAGTACCCAAGATATTAAAGTTAAAGGTCCATATGGTGAAAACTATAAGGGATCTTAAAATTTTAAAGCCAGAGGTCAAAGGCCGAAGGAGATAAGGACCCTAAAATGTTAAAGCTGAAGGTCCAAGGCTAAAGGAACTGAGGAAACTCAAAGTGTTAAAGCTGAAGGTCCAAGGAAGAAGAGATGATAGACCCCAAAATGTTGAAGATAAAGATCCAATGTCAAAGAAGTTGAGGGACCCCAAAATGAGAAAGTCAAAATTCGAAGGATCTAAGGGACCCAAAATATTTCTGATGGAGTTTCAAGGCTAAAGGGTCTGAGGGACCCCAAAATATTGAAGCCAATGGTCTAAGGCCAAAGGAGTTGAGGGAACTAAAAATATTAAATCCCAAGGTCCAAAGATGAATGGGATGAGGGACCTCAAAATGTTAAAGCCCAAGGTCCAGGGTCAAAGGAGCTAAGAGACCCCAAAATATTAAAGTCGAAGATCCAAGGTCGAAGGAGATGAGGGACCTCAAAATGTTAAGGCCGAAGGTCCAAGGCCAAAATAGTGGAGGGAATCGAAAATTTTAAAGCTAAAGGTCTAAGGAAGAATAAGTAGCGGGATTCCAAAATGTTGCAGCCAAAGGTCCGAGGAATAAGGAGTTGAGGGACCCTAAAATTTTAAAGTTGAAGGTCTATTGCTAAAGAAGTTGAGGGACCCCAAAATGTTAAAGGCAAAGGTCCATAGGCCAAAGGAGATAATGGATCCCAAAATTAAAATCAAAAGTCCAAAGTCGAAGAAACTGAGGGACCCTAAAATTTTGAAGCTGAAGGTCAAAGGTTGAACCCCAATATGCTGAAGCCGTGGGTCTAAGGATAACAGAGTTGAGGGGGACAAAATATTGAAGTTGAAGGTTTAAGGCCGAGGGATGTGAAGGATCCCAAAATATTGAAGTCGAGGGTCCATCGGTCGAAGGAGCTGAGGGACTCTAAAATTTTAAAGCCGAAGGTCCAAGGACTAAGGAACCAAGGGACCCTAAAATGTTAAATCCGGAGGTATAGGGTTGAAGGAGCTAAGGGACCCAAAAATGTTAAAGCCGAAGGTCCATAAGCCGAAGGATATGATGGACCCGAAAATGTTAATATTGAAAGTCCAAGGTAGAATAAGCTGAGGAACTCCAAAATATTGAAGTCAAAAGTCAAAGGTTGAAGATATTTCTATTACGAGGTTTTGTTGTTTAGTCTTAAGATGGGCATTTTTCTTTATTGATTAGAAACTCATGTCATTCCATATTTCATCATTTATAGTTCCTACACTAAGTTTTAAATGTGAGGCTCAACTCATTACTTATCTTTATAAGGTTAAGTTATCATACATTCCCATGTACATCAAAGCTTCTCAAGTTATCACTTTATCTCTCTATAATTCTCACAAGAATCTCAAGGTTGTTCTTTGTGCTTTAGTGTTCTTCCTTTCTAATAGAATTTTCAACTAAGAACTACCTTATGAATATATTTTTTCGTGTAATTTTAGTTGTTTTATACAATTTTTTCTTCTATGTTAAAATCATAGATAGTAAATTTAGAATTGTTCGTTCTAGTTCTTAAGTGAGTTCATCAATTTTCTTTTGTGTTGATCTTTAAACCGTGTGCACCTAATTTCGCCCTTAGTTTGTTAATGCCCAATTCTTTTGACGAATTATTTAAAGAGTTTAACAAATATTTTGATGAGGAAATACTTCTTACCCAATGATCAATAGAGGGATATATATGCCTTTACCCCTCATACTGAGGATCAATCTAAGGCTCCTAGTTCTCCGACAATAAAAGCAATCATGAATTCTAGAACATGTGCCCCTCATTGTCCAGACCACATATTCGTGGGCAATAACAAGATGAATTTGAGCAAAAATTATTTTGCAACCATAATGAACGATCATACTAGAGCCGACCCTCGACACTAAAAAGGATCTCATAATGGTATCCTCATCTAGGACTTTGACTAGTTTTGATTAGGTAAATAATGAGTCTTTCTCTAGTAGTTCCTCTTTTAAGGAGACCTATCAATTAAAAGTAAAAGTAGGCCCTCTTGAAAAGCATACTAACTCTAATGTTCCAACATACCATAGGGATGATATGTATGATAAATATTAGAGTATATTCCCATCGCATAAACCACAGGTGTTCTCCCTCTTCACTCTGACATTAATAACCCGAATATTGATGATTAAAAGGTTTATAAGGGTGACTTATCTAGGGTTATCATTTATAAAAGTATCACTGATCATCTTAATGCATGTATGATACAACATAAATATGGCATTAAGACTTCTATGACTATAAGGTCACCTGAGTCCATGGCAGGGCCTACGATTTAAAGAATGCCGACGAGATTTGCATGTATGAAAGGATCCTCAAATTAGGTTTTAGGATTTTTCATCCTTATATAAGGAATATTCCCTCTAATTTAGATGTAGAACCTTCTCAGTTGGCCCCAAAATCGTGGATAATAATTCTCGGCACAATTAGTTCTTAGAGGGAGATTCGTGTCTACCATATCATATCATGGGTGGTATCTTTTGGAGTATTTACATAGTAGAATCTATTAAGAACTTCCCATGTTACTTGTTTTAAGCATAGGTAATCTCAAATGTAATCTAGTGAGGATTACCTAAACTTCTAACCACAATTGGAAGAAGACTTACTTATTTGTCAGTGGTTAGTGAGAATTTTAAGATGATCTCACCCCCTAACTTACACATTGTTAGTCCCTAGAAATGAAATAGGATACAACAAGAACTACAAGCAAACTAAAAGCAGGATACAAGTACAAAAATATGGTATAAAAGCATAAGGCCACTTTCGCGGGTGATTCGATTGCATTTAGCGTATGCAATAAGCCGTTAAACCCCTAGGTTACCCTAGTGGATGAGTGTCATCTCGTGAAGGTTTTTAGGGATGAAACCCACAAACATCATATGGTTTCCTCAAAATATGCCCAACTCAACATGCGACAAGCCCAACAATAGCGAAAAAGATTTTATAAACATTATTAGCACATTGAACGAATTCAAACAAAAGTCTGAATCATTAACATTATAGAATGCACCTCATAGAATTGAAACCTTAAAATGTGGGAGGGGATCAAGCACATGCAAAATGTTATTTGGCAAAAACTAATATAAACCATATACTAAATATTAAAGAATGCATATATTCAATCCTCACGGGCATTACACTCATTAAATGAATTCACTCGAAACAGGGAGGTAACACATGGAATATGCGGGCATAAAGAGTAAATGTAAATGGAAACTAGGTCGTACACATGTCACAAATGAAGAACGCTATATATAAAATAAAAAACTGTAATGTCAACGAAAGATACCGCTCACTAAACCAGGCAAAATGCATTTTCACAGATTATCAAAACTATTTAAACCTTTGAATTACAACTACTTAATATCACATAGGACTTTAATAGGGTTGTAATGTAGTCTAGTCTAGGGTACGAAATGAAAGGAATATATGTACGGATTCTAAGTGTTCAAAAATGAAAACTCGGGATAATGGGAAGAATGCGGGAAAAATCAAAAATTGGAAAATAAACTCCATAAAAGGCATTGAATATAACAATGGAGAGAGTAATCAAGGCTTATTGAACTATGTACAACATATACAACTTTCTCTTTCTTTTATTTTATTCTTTTTCTCATGTTTTTATTTGCTTTCTGCTTTCTCTTTTTCACTTCTTTTTTCTTTACTTTTCTCACTCTCATATGCCTAAATTGCAACCGACACACAACAACAACATTCAATCCCAAGCAACATTACAAACAAAGGTACGGAAGGTGTATATATGGTTTATAACTCCAATATGGAGTTAGGTTTTGGGATTTTGGGTAATGAAACGAAAGGTTATATTTAGGCTCAAGGGGTTAACGAGGGGAAGCATTTAAGGTGAGGTTAAAGTCAATATGGGTGATATAACAAAGATTGACTATGATCATTTCAAAAAGTTTATTCTCGAGTCAAAACAAACTTTGAAAATCATGCTCAAGTAATGCATTTCAAGTATGAACTTAATTAATGAACGATCAATGAAAGAATAAAGAGATTACCAACGAATTCAACATTTTCAATGAGGAGCGAATAATGTATACACTCATAAACGACGAAAGGTATAAAGCCTACTCAGTGTAAGTATATACAATGCAACAAAAGATTACCAAGTAATAAAAATCTTAAACCAAATCAATAAAGCAATGAAAGTGCATGTGCTCATGGGATTAAAGTTTAATTCATGAAGTTATTCATAATATCAATAAGTGAGTACTAAAGTCGAATAACTTCTAAAATCGAGAACATGCATCATTGGGTTGTCAATTGGATCAGGCAACTACTGAAATTTATCATCGGAAACAAAGGAAAAATACCCAAAAAATGAGAAAAAATAAAGAAAATCTTTTTGAAAATTTTGAATTTTTCTAAGAAAAGCATACTAAGTAACTAACATGTGAGAATAAACATGGACTAAATAAAGAAATGGATAGAATATCCCACACCCCCTAACTTAAAACCTGACATTGTCCTCAATGTGAATTAAGAACCAAGTTAAAGAGAGGAAAGTAGCGATATTACCCAAAATTGGAGCGATCCACATAAGAACAAGTCCAAAGAATCAAAAAAATAAGATAGTACCGAGCGTAGAAAAAAAAATAACAAAAAGTTAACTAATTACACTAGACTAAATTAAAAAGGAAAAGATAAAAAGAATAAAAAGCTAACTATATACAACCTACTATTCAGGCTTCACACTAACTGTACACTAGAAGTCTAAATAGTTGAGGGTCCACCGTGAAAATAATTTGACTTTGGAGGGTGACCGGTGTACCCTCACTCTCAAGCATGCCTTTCAAAAAATAAGAGTTCCTTTTGAAAAACGGAAGGCATGTGTAAGGCGGAAGAAAGTAACCATCGTCAATTAAAAGTTTTAGAGGGATGAACGGGTGACAGAAACATGTGGGGACCGAGAAAAGAAGAATAGCCTCCCAAGGATTTTGAAATTGGAATGGGAGGTGGCGCACATGAAGGCAAAGATGCATTTATGGAAGGCGACTCGAGCAAGTACTCCTCATCGGCGAAAAGGTTTAAAATATTAAAGTTTGAAACCGAATCATCGGGTACTTGTGACCGTGTGATTAAAGAGAATGAAAATGGGGAGGAAATAAATTCAAACTCAAGAGATGAATCATCATCGCTTGAAGATTAAATTTCAAATGAAATAAGATCATTTTCAATTAAAGGTTCTTCTTTGGGGGCCAAAGAAGAAATCATTTCATTGCAAATAGATATTACGTCATTTTCATCCTCACTTTAAATATCTATTACGCAATGGGCAAAGTCGACAATGGTTTGTTCTAAAGTAGGCATAAAGTCCTCATTTGGTTCAAAACATGTCTCGGAAGAAAAATCGTCGTCGGACTCAAATAATAAATCCAATTCATGTTCCCACAAATGATTTTCTTCCCGATAACGACTTTCAATTTTCTCATTTTTCAAGCATACGCAAACCCTCACCCAATGTCATAGGTCGAGGTGCAGACACATGAAAACGGGAACTTTGAAAATTACCATCGGACTTAAACTTAAACTCATTATTATAGGTATTTTGAAAACTATTGCAATTCGTTTCAAAATTCCTATTATAAGGAGTTAGAGGCCCAAAATCATTATCATCATCATCAAAATTCCAATAACCCAAGTTTTGATTTTCGTTATACTCGCCCAAAGTCATTTTTGAATTTGTAATTTTTTGGGACTCCAACTATTGATTGAAAGTCAGCGAATTACGTGAATTTTGAGAATTATAATGATGATTACCAAAAGAATTGAAATAAGATATGCTTACCCCAAAAACTGGCTCGAAGTGGCGAATTCCACAAAGTAGATACGCGCGGGAAATTCAAGCATTTCTTGGCGCTAAAATGTAGAAGTCCTACAAAAATGTTAGGCAAAAATACAAATAGAAAGAAAATACTACTAAATACTAAATCAAATAAATTCTAAAACAAACTCATCCTCGGCAACGACACCATTTGATAGGCAGGTTTTCGCCGCGGCGCGAGCGTCACCTGCGCGCCGGTCATTTTGTGTTCAGCTCACCTGAACTATACAAAAACCTAAATTACGACTACACTCAACGGGTGAGTATAGCGATAAGTCGGGTATCAAAAATCCACAGAGACGAGTTGCTAGAATTTATAAGGTTTAACATTCCAAAATAAAAGTGTAAAAGATAATTACAAAAAAAAAAGTAAAACATGCACAAAAGGAAAATATTTAATCTAGGCGTGGGAAAATAAATCTAGACTAATAAAGCGAGTAAAAACTATAGGTTGCGTCGAATATCCCTTACCCGAGTTAATTCGTATAAAATGGATACAAGGGTTGACGAGTTATTACGAATGTGTCTCATTTCGACAGTTAATTAAATCAGGGGTTGTCACGCCCCTAAATTTGTATAAAAGCCTAATATGATTTTGACATCAACAAATACCCCGAAAATTACGCACGCAAGGTCGTAGGCACGAAGCATACATGATATGCCCCATCAAATCTCCTAGGCATAATAACTAGGACAACATACCCAAAATAGACTCGTAAACACCATAACCAAAGCAAAGCAACATGTTAACCCGAAATGAGTTCAATTCGACACAACCTAGACTAATTTAGCTAGAAACCATGATAAAAATACGGTAAATGAAGTGGTAAATAAACGAGATAAAACTACACTATAAAGCAAGTAAATGAAAGCATGTAAATTAAATCATGTAAACTAAATTAGAAAGGAATAAAATAAGGAAAAAAAACTATATTACATGGTAGGGAAGATGAATAGTCAACTTATAAACCCAAATGGGTGTCAAACCAAGTAGAAATGAAGAAGAACTCTCCAAACTCCCAAACCCTAAGCTATTTTAACCTAAAAACAAATTATCTACTCTGAATATCTCTTTATTACAACAAAAAACCTTTATATAGTAAGTGGAATTAAAATAGAAAAGAAAAGGGAAAAGAAAAGAAAATAAAATAAAAGAAAAGAAAAGAAAAGGGAAAATTATCAGCAGAAAACAGGGGATCGATCGATCCCTTTGATCGATCGATTAGATATAAGCCCACTACTTCCCATGAAGAATGAAAATTGGGGGATCGATCGATCGATTGATCGATCAAGCAGGTCTGCATCAATCTTCCTCCTGTTTTGGTTCTCTTGGTTTTCTCTTTCGCTAAAATTGTCGTAACTTCTCCATTAGGGATCAGATTAGCGCACCATTCACGGCCACGTGAAGCTTGAAAGGAGGGCTACATCTTCCATGCAGATGTTGGGACAGGTTCCCAAACTGTTAATTGATCGAATTTCCCTTGAACGTGCGATTGCGTACGAAAATTAGCCGGAATGCGTCTGAACTTCACACTTAGCATCCAAATACCTATAAAAGCTCAATTAACCCCTGCAAAGCATGTTAACATAGAAATCTGAGGTTGTCTGGTTAATGAGCTTAAATATAGGGAATAACATACCCAAGGGGGCTAAAATGTGTAGGTTCGATGGATGAAATACGCAATATTTGTGTATAATTAATGAGAAATTTTAAGAATGCACTATTAGGCTTCCCTAAGAATAGGGAATTTTCTCTTTCTAGATAGAGTCTTGCTCAGACTCACTCCTAGTACTTGGTTGGAGGTTGATAAGGTTATATAGCAAGGGTTAAATACATTTGAGCAACTCACCACCTTGTCCAGGCTTAAGGATCTTGGGATTATTTCCATCTGTTATTGTCTACAGTAGCTTTATAAGGGACTTTGATTTTTAATGTAATGTCCCTCGTATGGATTTTCTTTTTAATTTTATTTATATAAATCTATTATCCATTTGCACAAATCAATTAATAGACTCATCTCAAGAAGAGTGGGAAATGCTTATCCCTCGCCTTTTTGGGGACAGAGGTGAGGGATTTATCTTAAACAAACAACCTGACCCCAGAGAATCCAACAACATTGGAAAAATCATTTGTTAATCCCAAACCCTCTAAAAACTCTATATATGATCTAGATGGTGGTTCATCCAAAGATGGCGAGAAAATTAGTCCTTTTAGATCAGTGGATGAAGGTAATATTCCCAAGTTTAAGGATCTTTTGGTGAATCTACGTGCCGACAAGGACGCTATTAATGGAAACCCTTATCGAGCCCGTAAATTGTTACGCTCCAATCTCCCTTCTTGTGACATGGCCTACTTTTCTAACATCGACTGAGGGGACGAAGCTCATATGGATTTCAATAAGGACTTCTGGATATAATTTTATTTGTTATCATTTTTCTTAATCCGCTAAGTTTCATTTGACTTTCATTGATGTGTCTGATTTTTCTAGGAAGGTTTGATGATAATGGTAGATCTCTAGTAATGGATTGTCATAAATAATAAGGCTCTATAATATTCTACGAACACCAATAAGGCCTATGATACCCTGAAGGTCAATTGCAAAAACATTAGAAAGCATCGTGTTAATGAGAATAAACGTGCCGAAGCTGACAAAGGAGAAGGTTGTGGAGGACTTGGAAGCTGATCATGCCAAAATCCTTAAGTAGATTAAAGTCACCCATCGCAAGGGATTAAGGAAAGTCATGAATAAGGCTAAAGAGGAAGTAGTGTATGCATACCACGTATTTCATGATTTTTATGATTTTGGTACTTACTATATCTGTCGTCGCTATTCATAGATGAATGCTAGACTTACCCTCCATCATCCAAATGTTACCAATGGGGTGAGGTCCTGGAAAATGAATGATTAGTAAGTTAAGGTAATTTTGACCGAGTTTGATGATGAGAAAGATTCTACAATTGCTGAAGAAGTCGAGTTAGTTGGGCATACTAAGCCTATACCTGAGGGTGATCTTAATGAAAACGGAGCCCCATTTGGTACTGAAGCTGCCAAATAAGGTGTTTATACCATGGTAACACAAACCAATGAGGTGTTTCGATGTAATATTTAAACCAAAAAAATAAGCGAATTATAGTATAAATATAAAATTGCGGGCAAAAAGCATGCGTGATATATGTCAAAAGTTTGAACGTGTTATTCAAAATGGGAACATACTATAATTCAAATTTAGGTGTTAGTGCACCAAATCAAGAAAGACTCAAATGGGTGAGTAACCACCCAACAGTTACCAAAAATCAGTTGTGTTTCCTAGCAAGAAAGACTATAAATAAGCAACAAACCCAACAAGGAATAGATGTCTCCCTCACCAAAAATGCATTTACATCACATTTATCCTCTTTTAACCTTTCTTTTCTTTTTCTTTCTTTTATTTACAACATCAATTTCATTCTACAAGTAAATTGTAAGGTAGTTTATAACCTTTTCCTTTAATGTTTATTTGAAGTTTCTTGCCATTTTGTTTTGTTGTCATTTACTATCTTGATTTACATTTCCTTACATTAATTCTTTCTTAATTCACACTTTACTTTTCTACAATCTTTTACTTAAATCGCATTTTATCTTCTTTTATTTACATAGATTTACTTTGTTTTAGTTCATGCAAGTTTCATTTTTATTTCTCCTTGTTAATTACCATAACTTAGCAATCACATCAAAGTCTTACCTAAGGTAGGCATAAGTCCTCTTAATTGAGGCATCAAATGCAACACAATTTCTTGATAATTGTAACTATGCTCAAATCTTTTATTATCGAGACCACAAATGTTTTTTGGCACACTCGCAACCCTAACTAACTTTGATTCTCAGGTCAAGTAAAAATAACATAAACATATTTTTGGCACGACCAATGGGACACCAATGTTATCTACAGGTTACAAATGGCTAGGATACGTCGAAGTGGGGATATAATAGAAAACGTTGGTGAAATTGGCTCTACTAGCCAACATATTTCCACTTCAAAGAAAATAATGGTTTAAACAACGCAATAGTTAGGACCAATGGCTTGAAGTTAATAAATATCCTAATAGATCCAAGGGCCAACAATATTCAAAATACAGTAGCAATTGGTGTGCCCATAAACATTCAAGACCAATTGATCAACCAACTGAACCCAATTTTTGATCAGTTAGGGAACAGGGTATAGATCTTAATACAATGATCACTACAGTGACCAGTAGGCTTGCCTTTGCCAATGGGATGACAACTAAGGGTCAGACATATGCACCACAAATTGTTGTAAATACAACTTCTCAACTAGTTCCTTACCATCATGTATATTACAAACCTAACACTAGTGAAACCAATTTTGGAAATAACCTTACGATAGGAGGATATGTCAGTACTACTAGTTTGTGTAACTGTAATCCAATGGAAAGTGTAGGACTATTTAACACCTATCAACAAGTGGGTTACTGTAAGAGAAAATGGTCATTATGTTTTTAATTTTGGCTTATCCATTACACCCCACTTCACCAAAATGTACATTCTTACGACTTCAAGTGAAGACAAGTTAGTGTCCAAATGCAACAATTGAAGATCGATCATCACTACATTTATCGGAGATTGTATATGAGATTGTGTCTATGTCATCTTTTCATTTTGGGGTATTTTAAAAGTGTTTGAACACATAATATATTTTTCCAAAATGTTTTTTAAATGTTTTTTGAAAATTTTGCAAAGTTATTAGAATAACGTTGGATATCGTTCGAACGAGTGCTTTGACCCTATTAGAATAACTTCAAACTTCGTTCGAATGAGATTATTTTTTGCAAATTTTGACAAGCTATGTAATCTCATTGGGTCATCATTTGATGAGTGTTCAAACGAGATAGGGTACTTCGTTCAAACAATATGTACTTTCATTCGAATGAATTAACAACAAAAAAAAAATCCCGATTTCAAATGCAATATTTCATATGTATCTCTTGGAAAATTTCCATCCTATATATAGAGATGTGGACTTGCATTTTAAACTAAACCTTAAGAAATCTTTTTGTGGTCAAACACTTTTATTTTTTACAATCCAAACCCCTTGGATGATTTAAGATCACTTTAACAAAATACCAAGAACACAATCCTTCTTTATAACCTTTTGGAGCTAATTTCACTACTCAAGATAGAAATGTAGTTTCCTAAGGTTGAATGGTGGACACCGAGTCAAGTGGAGCTTACTATGGAGCGTTGTTGGATATGCTTCGCTTGTTGTCAATAACTTGGAAGGAAAACATTAATGCGTCACTTTCTGTAGCTCTAAATTTTGTAAGTCTATAGATATCATTCTATAATGCCTATAATAGTGCTGAAATATAGGTTTTTCTTGGAAGGGAATTTTTCTCATCTCCTATCTACTGTTTGTGGTTTTTGGTTTGTTTTTCTTCAATTTAGGTACATATATATTGTATACTTAGGTTCACCTAATTTAATAAAGATAAAATTTGGACTAAATAAAATTTGGTTTGTGTGTGTGACCTAATATACAATTTATACATATAATCGAACCACTCTATGTTTTCAAATTGGTATCAGAGAAAATTTCTACAAGTTACTTGGATAAATATTGGTGTTTATATGAATAACTTGTATAATAGGCTACCTATGTTTGATGGCTCTAACTATTCCTATTGGAATGCTCAAATGAGATCGTTTATGAAATTGATCGATGAGCACATCTGACTTACTACTGAAAGGGGATGAACTCCTCCCACTGTGACTAATGAAAATGTCATTAGTCTCAAGCTAGTCACACTTTGGACTAAGGATGATTTTAGATTGAGTAACTTTAACTCTCAGGACTTAAATGTGATTTTTTATAGTGTCACTCCCAACGAATTTCATAGTATAATGACGTATACCACGTCTAAGGAAGATTGGGATACTCACTCACGAGGGTACTCTTTGTGACACCCCGACTAATTAAATACCGGGTAGCTACTCCTTTATTAAATTAATACAAAATGTTAAGTTCGTCCAGTTAACAGCATCACTGTCGAAAACATTTTAATCATTACTAACCACCTAGTATTTAAAAAGTAAGATGTCAAATTTTAAATTAAGTCTGATTAACATACAATAAAAGAATTTGGAAAGAATATCATAACCATACACTATAAAGCCTCAATAGAGTAACCAACAAATCATAATAAGTCCGGAGGAAAACTCCTCACAACAATCCCACCACTGAAATAAATAAAACAGTATATCCTGAATTAATTACATGCCAACAATCTGAATAACTGAAATATGAAATGTCTCTAATAGAAATGGGCGACATGCCCTACAAATGATGAAAACTGAATAGAGTCAAGACAAAAGAAGCGTCTACTAGCAAGGCCCTGTAACTTTCACAAATAGCTACAGCTCGTCACCTGAATGGAAATACTATGCATGGTGTCCTTGTGGCTGGGCACCTAAAAGGTTTTTACAAAAAAATAGATTTGAAAGCAAACGGGTCAGAGCCCGATAGTGGAGAGTATTTTAAAAACAGCAAGTGCTTTAATAAAATTAAAACAATGAATGCAAAATACATGTTAGGACGTGCACTCACATGAGCTCCTCACCTCTCAACTAATGTGCACTCCTAACTCATCCATAGCCCGTACTAGTTATGCTACTAACTAACTAGTCTAATACAAAACCTGGCTTCACTTTATAGGTTTAAGGGTTTATTCATGTCATTAAAGTATACCATGTATGTGCCTTAATTCCCTAATAACAACCTTTTATTATGTGGAGTTCTCATTTTAATCTCTATTAAAATAGCACAAGTATACACATCGTTACTTTACTAAGTATTTCATTGAACATTAGTTGTATATTATTCACATCATAAATATACATTATAGGCACCCCTAGTCTAGGCTACGGTGCACATACTCTGCTATCTCATCCCGGTACATCACGTACATAAGGATTACAAATTCCGAATCTCTCAGGAATTGTTAGAATAAGCACAACACACAAAAGTGGAGGCGAACATAATTCAACATATCCATGGGTCACGTACATACCTACGCTCCATAGTCAGCTGACTTATTAACTCACAAATAAGTCATTCTAGTATTATGTTCTTAAGGTACCAATCTAAATCCCCCCGTAGGCACACAAAGATTAGTTGGCCCAACACGAACGACGACCTCCGTGATAGCAAGTATGGTAGGTATGTCATACACATAAGTCATATACTAAGCATTCACACGTCTTAGATATCTTAATATTAATAAAGGTATATTCTACATCCCTATACCATTATTCCAATTTTAAGCATTTTAAGTCTTCCGATAATATATAATGTAGACTGTCGACACATCTCACATCCTAGTTTCTTATACTTAAAACCTATCTCAAAGAGGTTACTAAGTCTCCTATTATTTCCACATTTAATTTCATCATTCTTAAGGTCATTATTTCTGCCACAAACTTCATTTCATCAAATCATTCGAATTTACTCTTTTAACCCTAATATTATCTCACTCGTCGAGCTTTATTGGATTTTAGACAACTATCCCAAATTAAATTCTAATTAAGGATCGATTTCACAACCATACCTACTGGTCTTCCTTAAGTCTAAGAATACTCACAAAGTCTCCATCAATAATTTTCTAGGGTTAACATCCTTAAAATTTTAAACGGGAAGATTTTACTCATTCTAGGAAGGTCGATCGATCGACCTTGTATGTTCGATCGATCGATGGTGGTCGATCGATCGACTGATGAATGTCAATCGATCGATTGCACCAGATAGGTTACGGACTGCTTCGTTTTGCAGTCCTCAAATCGTCCCAAAAATTCATTACAATGCATGAAACTTCATTCTAACGTTATAATATCATCAAATAATCATCCTACAACATTGTTAACGTTCTAAAACTAATTAATCATCACCTAAAGGCCTTATTTAGATCAAAACATCCTCAAGAACCCTAGTTTTCTATTTCTTTCAAGAACAACAGTAATTCTCTTCTTTAATCCGTTTTTAGATCATCAAGTATTATGTTTTGGATTCATAATTCGTCCAGAATATGTCTACATGCAATTCCTAACATGGTTTATAGTTTTAATCCTCAAATTCATGGATTTTTATCAATCTCCCAAAACAATGCAATTTTGTAGATTTCTAAGCATGGAAGAAACATTCGCTTCAAATTAACGTAATTAAATCACTTGCCTTGGATTATTCTCTGAATTTGGTGTTGAATTGATGAAGGTTGCTCTCTCTCCTTTTCTCCCAAGGTTGAAGGTTGAAGATGGAGGTTAAGGTTTTCTCTTTTGGGAACTTCTCTTAACTTCTCATGAAACCCCCGTAGCCCTCTAATCAGTTAAGTGTTGGTAATGGGTTAGTGGGTTATTAAATTCCCTATTTTAAACTCCCAAAATTCGTTAGTCATAATTCCTAAAATTCCAAAATTACCAAAATACCCTTTTAAGTTGCCGGTATGGCCTAAAAATGTCCCGGGACCCAAATTAAACCCCCGGCTAGTGTTTTCTGACTATTTCGACCCTTCCGGACACGTTGACGCACTCAGAATGACCATACGGTTGATAAAAATAAAATTCACTTTTTAATTAAAATAATTATATTCCTGACGCGACTGTCACGTGCGTCCCAACAAAATTTCCCAAATTGCCGTATTTCAGTCTCGCGACAATTTTAATATTTTCAATAGTCATATACTGCCATATATACACATTATAATCAAATGCCAACTCACATCTCGTTAGTATTTTATCCGGATTAATTCTCAATTAATTCACATTTAATTTAATTAATCCCATAAATAAATATCCATAAAAGTACGGGGTATTACACTCTTGTTGTGAAAGTTTTTAAGATTCAAAACCTCAATACACAATCTGAGACTATTAGCATGCTTAAATTTGGAACCTTTGATGAATTCCATGGATGTTTTTCTGATATTATGAATTCTAGTTTTAATTTGGGTGAGAAAATTTAGGAAATGAGTGGTTAAGAAAACTCTAAGGTCTCTCCCATCACGTTTTAGTGCAAAAGTCACCGTCCTTAACACTTTAGGAATACTAGACAGGATAAGTCTAGAAGAGCTCGTAAGTGATGTTTAGACTTATGAAATAGACATGATACCCGAAAATAAAAGGAAAAAGGAAGGAATAAGTTTAAATGCTAAATCAAAAGAAAAGGTTTTTTACTCTAATTTTGAAATTGACCTAGAAAGGAACGTGTATCCTGAGGGTGGTCGGTGGATATCGAGGGAAGAACACTTTCTATGGATGGTACTGGAATGTGCCATAGTTATTAAAGAGTTAAAGACTGTGCATTATACTTAGTGGATCTTTAAGTAGTCAATAAGTCATTGAGTCTATCAATTTCTTAAACAGTGTTGAAATCTAGGTTTTGCCCGAATGGGATTTTTCATCAATCTTCTTTGTTTGTTTGTTTAGTTTGATTATTTGCATGGTTTGGCCTAATTAATTTGGACATTATATTGCATACACACCTAATTTCTAATCAAGATATAATTTGGATTAAAAATTGGATCTTGTGCGTGCATAACCTAATATACAGACCATCGGTATGAACTATCTTTCTCACATAATCCTAGTGAAGGAACTTTACCTCTATATCGATAGATTCCTACTCCATATTGCTTGTATCTTTTTTGGTATAGAAGATGTCATAGCAGGCAAGTAATAGTAATTTATGGTTCCCAAATAAGATTCGGCTTCGGCCTCTTCTTAGTCGGTTGCAGGTATTTCCTCATTAAGCTCTTCTTCTTTGCATCTCATATCCAACTGACTTGATCCCATGGTATCTCTTCACTTAATCCCAGATGGTCTGCATTTCTTAGGAGCATAAGGTAAGTTCATTAGTGTAGTTTTGTCTACCTATTATGGTCGGGTATGAGGGTTAGCTACACATTTTAATGCTCTCCCAAACAACATCTAAGTGAGGTCTATCATTTGGAACTTCATCCTTTCTTGATTCATTATCATCAATTTGAGTAATCTGGTGAGCTCTATCATATCTGCTAGAGGATTTCTATTTGATTCATTCATATTTCCTAGAAGAGATGGCGGTGACAAATCTGATACCATTTCTAAAAACATATTTAAGAATAAAATAAGAAGATTTACCCAAAAATAATAAACATAAGATGATGGATAGGAATGAGGATTTTATGACCTTAGTAAACTCTATAGATATTTGAATAACCAATTGACCAAACGTAAATAAAACTAATTTGATTGTGATTTTAGGATCAACCCGATAAGACTATGACGGTGAATAATTATTCTACCTAGAGATCTATTCAGCAGAAACTCAAATAGATGAACAACCCAAAAAATGAATTGATGATGAGTATTGATCTAAACCTCAATCGAATCCTTAAAATTATAAATCCATATATGGATTAACCCAAATATATGCCTATAACCAGGATATGAACGAGTTCACCGGGAAAGAACAACTTTGTTTAGTCGAGTTCCCGCAGACATCGCCAAATCGATGATGCTATAAATTATGATTTACTCAGTTAAATATATATGGATAAAAGCTCAGTAAATAATTATGAATATCATCATCTGGGTATGAACATGAATAGTAAAAATAGAGAGAAATTGAGGAAAGAGATCTAAACACAAAGATTTAAGTGTTTGAACTAATGATGCCTACATCCACTGAGTATAATCTTGTTTATCACTAATTATAATGGTTAATCACTATATCTGAGTGTAGTATAAGATTAAATATGATTTGTGTATCTCTAGAAACAATTATGTAGATTTTTTGTTGTGTTTATAATAATTATCCTAACTTGAAGTACACGAGAGTGAGTGGTAGGTTTATATGTGTGTCTTGGGGTGTAACGTGAACCCAAGGCACATGGTACATGCTTCTTCTACCGAGAGACTCTAAGGAGATGCCATATGTCCTTTTAGAATATGTGAAAGAATGTTTTATTGTTCTCTCACATTCAATGTTAATACTTTCTCATGCTGGTGTAGGTAGAAGACAACCAAAATGCCCTTTCTCGATAAATCTACACTTCTCATGGTATTTATTATAAAATGGTCGATCTTGTCATGGCCGAACCTTTATGGCTGAGGGGTATTATGGTTAAGGGTCATATTAATATTGTTTGCATAATAGGTCTTCTTTTGGATTGCCAATAACCCCATTGGATTTAATCTTATGAGAAATTTTACTTATAATGGAAGTTTGGAGGCTATATTTGCCTCACTAAGCGTTTAGCACTCTAAGATTCAACGGTTGTCCACGTCTTTCAAAGTCTTCATTGTGGATGACCATAAAGTTTGGATGATATATATGCATGTTATAATGATATAGCGAACTCATTATTTTATTTAGGGAAAGAGATCCCAAAGATTAAAGTTACTGATAAATCTTATGATTTATACCCATGAGGTTTTATGTCAAGGTTAATTCTTTTGATGAAGTTAGAGACTCTACTAATATCCTTTTGTGTGTGGACAAATTTAGTAGGCTCACTTCAAATGTATGTGGTGAATTTTGATCATTGGTAAGAATTCAATAAATAAAATGAAATTTCTTTCAAAGCTAACTCCATTCCTTTAACCTTGATAAGTAGTATGCAAATTACTTTACCAAAAAGTTTAATGTATTTTGCATAACTAAAAACCAAAATAAGGACAGTGACAAGTGTAAGTTGGAAAATTTTGGTTTAAGTCCAATAAGTGGAGTGAAGAAGGTGGAATCCTAAAATAAGTTCATGACTTATTTTAGTTGTGATGGTAGAGGACACATGTCCAACCAATGCCCCTCCACTCTTATAAAGAATACAGGTGGTAAAATATTAAAAGTCATACAAGTTTGAACTCAAAGAATGGAACCTTGCCAAAAGAGGGTAAATCACGGTCATGGTTACCAAGGAAAGTTATTAAAGTTTTGATGATGACGTTTTGATAGTGAACATACCCTAGTTGATGATCATTCCTCATTCTCTAGTAATAGTCGAGTTGATAAACTAAGACCTCACATTATTATCTCTTAATGTAGTCTCTTTACCTTGGGAAGAGAAACTATGACCTCTCCACCCAGTTGTCCCTAGTTAAAATTGAAAGAGATGAATGGATGGTAGATAGTGATATATTGATCCAAGTGGCTCCTTAGAGAGATATACTTATAAGTAAGTTTGTTTTGTTAGAGAGTGAAATAGACAATTTAAATGATGAGAAAGATACTCTTTGTCTTTATTTGGAATAAACAGAAAAGGAATTAGAACAATCTAAAAAAACTAATAATGCCTTGTATGTTAAGTTGTCATCACTTGAAGATAATTTGATCCCGACCACTACTGTGAATGTAAATTTAAAGGATAAATCAGAGAATCTGGGGAAGACGTTGATGACATCGATCCAAGGAGATAAAGAAAAATCTAGTTTGGGATTTAATAAGTTTGAGGTGACTATTCCAATATCGCCACGATTTTTGACAAAGCGTTTTCAATTAACATGTATACTCCAATTATTGCTAAGGATTCTACTAAGATAGAGAATGTGAAATATGTTAAAGTTCTTAAGAAGAGATATATCTATATTTTCTCTTTTTCAAAAAGAATTGTCGTTTGAATGACTTCTTCTTTAAGATAAATAAAATTAAACAAAACCTCAAGTTGTTCCTAAGACACCACCCAAAGTGAAGACGCACAAGTCTTATTCTAACACTCATTGCAAAAGGGAGGGCCACTTAGTGGAGCTTTGTCATTTTCTTAGGAAACCTCCTATGCATTAGAATAGGATAAAAACAACTTTGGTGGTAAAAAGGTAAAAAAACAAAGAAACCAACGAACAAAGGTTCATATGAATGGAGGAAAAGTTGACCTCGTTGTGTCTCCCATTAAACCTACCATACCTATCGTTAAGACTCCCGAGTAGTCGTGTGTGGATTAGGAAACATGTTTTTTATATAAATTCTTTAAATAATGAAATGGATCCTAATTTATCTCCCTCTACCTCTACTAGTTAGAGCGTTTTCATGAGTGCCTAAGATCTTTTTAGATTTGTTATTGTGTGTCCTTGGGCATCTAATGATTCTTTGAGGGTTTTTGTTTTATGTGTCTTTATTGTTGATATATTTTAAAAACAATAAAAATATTTTGGTTTATGTGTCAATGGCCTAGTTAGAATTTCACATATCTTATGTTAGGTTACATGCTTTTTATTATGATGTGAGTTTTATATATCATGTTTGTCTCCTTGATATCTCGCATCTGGATTATTGTGATGATTATCTTTTAGTTTGGTCTTTCCAACAATATGATTTTATGATTTTCTAATCTAGTTAATTTTTTTATTGATCAATTTATGCTATAGATCCCTTGAATAATGGAGTGTTTTGTAACACTGAACTTTTGTTTTGTAACAGTAATCTAGTTGATCTTTTGATATCACTAAACTTTTGTTTTGTTGCCAAATATAAATAAAGTTTTTTAAGAAAAAAAAAAGATGTGATATTATAATTATCTAATTTTTTAATTTAAAATAACAAACCTCAAGCACCTATAAACCCAATATTTAGACCTTTAAACTTAATCCAAACACACCCTAACACCACTAAAAATATTCCCCCAACTAGAGAATTTTTTAGCAACATAACCATCTCAAAATCAATTCAAACTTGATTGCAAATCGATTCAAAATTCATTCCAAATTTGTTAATTGCAAATCAAAACAATCCAAACAATTGAGACAATCGCAACAGATTGTTTCAATCTAGGTTTCAAGAATCGTTCTATTTTAATACCGCCATTAACAATGAATCCCGTTACTTACAAATCAAAACTTGATATCTATAATCGACAGTTTGTTAGTTGCAAATCATAACTCGATTACTTTCCCCTTCAAAGAGAGCGTAACTTATAGGGAAGTTGTCATTTCCATAATAGAGACTTCGAAATACATGGTTATCAACGATGAAGGGGGATTTACTTTGGTTAACGGATTTACAATCTAGACCACTTTTGAACTGTTGTCCGTTCTGAACCTTCCGAAAGAAGGGACGGGATTATCTTAGGGTGAATCGTAGATGTTGGCCTTCAAGGTCTTGGTTGCCTTTATGGAATCTCTTACATCGGCTTCATCCAGGGTAGATTAAATGTTCTTTAGCACTGGAAAGGGTTGATTACTATGTCGAAAAACGCAATGGTCGTCAATTTGTACTATCGAAACAATGTGGGTTTGTTTAGGGATGATTTTTTAAGTTGATTGTTGACTAAGATGACACCTCATTTATTTCTAGTTTTAAGTATAGAGGGATACTACATCAACATTCTATCGTGTCACGACAGCAAATTGTTAGTTATAAAGTAAAGGTGTTAAGTTTCTTACAACAAAATGAAGGTTCAAAGCTACATTTGCCCAAAAAAAAAATAATGAGCAAAGTTAAAAAAAAAAAAAAGGTAAAGTTCGTTGCATAAATATTAGACCCGACAAATGGGCGATTATGGGTGGATATGGGCGGGTCAAAATGGATTTGGTTTGATATGGGCGGGTAAAAAACGGATGGGGACTTGAGGCGGGTCGGATTCGGTTAGGCCCGAACCGGTTCGGGTCGGATAACCCGTTTCTCAGTAGAAAAAATCGATGCTTCCTATACTTCAATTGAATAATACACAAACAAGTGTTGATATATGCATATATGCGTATATATATATAAACATATACAAAGAGTTTTTTCCACACACACACACACACACACACACACACACATATATATATATATATATATATATATATATATATAGGCTCTTCAACATACCTCCTAATAACATACTTACCAACATACCCTTTTTTTAAAATAGTAAAAAAAATAATTTTGAGGTGATATTTTTTATATGAGTTCATGATATTTCAGTGTACCATTCTAAAAAAAATCAACTGAAAATAATGTTTTTGTTATGTTTAAAAAATAGGTGAAAAAACTGACTGTTTTTACCCTATAAATCTGTCAAATTTTTTACCTATTTTTTAAAAATAACAAAAAATATTATTTTGAGCTGAATATTTTTATAGGAGCACATTGAAATATCATGAACCCATATAAAAACTATCAACTCTAAATTATTTTTTTTACTATTTTAAAAAAATAGGTATGTTCATAAGTTTGTTTAATGAGGTATGTTAGAGAGCCTAACTCTCTCTCTCTCTCGAGAGAGAGAGAGAGAGAGAGAGAGAGAGAGAGAGAGAGAGAGGGGAGGCGAGAGATTATGCAAAGCCGTCGATCCGCAACTGACCCGCCATTTTGACCCGCCAAAGTTACATAACTAAAACCATATTTGACCTGCTGAGTTTGAGACTAAACCGATAATCAATTTAAGGGTGGATACTGGGCGGCTTTGGCCGCCTCAAACCATATTGCCGGGTCTAATAAATATATATAATTATCCATTTTTAAATGAGTCACCCTTGTAAATGATTTATTACGCTTACCCCGACTTTGTTAATTTCTTTGACTTATTCATCTCTCCATTTTCTAACAGAAACCTAATGTCATTATAAAGAACTTAATTAATAATTAAATATAACTCCGGATGAACTACGCAAACCATAACTCCGAAAATTATTATACTAGATATGAAATTGTTGGCGATAACCATGAGGAAATCTTCATTGTTTATGGGATTAAAAGATTGAGGAATAAGTCTGAATGAATTAACAAAATGGGATTGAATTTGATAAAAATGTTAAAAAGTAAAGGAAAAGTCTAAAAATTTTTGGGGGGGAAAACTAGAACGTCAATGTATAAGATGCCCAACTTTTCAGGTTATCTGAAAATGAATTGCATTTGGTTGGTACATACATGGTCATTTATTTGTGACATCAACGTACTGAAAGAACTAAAAGAAGGTCCAATCAGATAGGGGTGACAATTCGGGTTAGTCATGTCATTTTCGGGTCGCGTTGATTTTTATTTGAGTATAAGTTTTTGGTACTTTTAAATCTATATAAGCTAATCGTGTCAAGTTCGGATTATTTCGGGTTATTACCATAAACGGGTTATCGTGTCAAAAATTGTCAGCTGTACAATCAGACAACTTTTTTCTGCGGATTTTTACCTGATTCAAAATTTGTAGTTACCTATATCTTCATGCCTTGTTAATTAAATAGGGTTGGTGGCCCATTCTTGGGTAGCTTTGTCGCAATTCACTACACAAGGTCTACCCATTTGAAACTGGTTCTTATTTAAGGGATGTAGAGAATTATTCTCATATGACAAAAAAAATAATAATTATCTTTTCCTAGTACTAATATTTTGTTTGAACATTGTTGATACCAAATTTAATCTGCTGACGTGGACCAATCATACGAAGACACCTGGCTATCTACATGGCAACAACAGACCTCTCCGAGGAACTCACGGGCTCCGAGGAATATACCTCTTCGAGGAACTCACAGGCTCCGAGGAACATACATCTCCGAGGAACATACCTCTCCGAGGAACTCTTGAATACCAGGAAGATCAACATACCCGAGTTACTCAGACGATCCGAGCTGCATCTCGGCCACAGCATTGATTGCCAGATAACGAACAGTCCAACTGGTTCATTAAATGATTATCCTTGACGCACAAGTCTAAGGGCATTAAATGTATTACCCTTTCACATGTATATCATTTAATGTATCGACCCTTTCATGTACAGCCTCAAGGCTATAAATACCTTGTATCATCCTCATTCAAGGGGACCGGAATTTCTTGAGAGAACTTGTAATCAAGAATTCCGCAAACACTCAGTAATAACATAACAGTGGACGTAGGCTTTATTCCTAGCCGAACCACTTTAAAAATCTTTGTCTTATTTATTTATCTGTGATTGAAGAATTAGAGTGATCTAGTTTTTTACATCAACAGATTGGCGCCGTCTGTGGGAACGTGTTACAAGCGTTGTTCTCCACCAAAAGCTAAGTTTTTATTTTCTCTACGTATAATCAATTATACATACATCTTTTGATTCACTCATGATTTTTATGTTTATATACATAAATTAATTGTCCAATTTTTATCTGCAAAATGTTGCATATCATGATCTTTAAATCATAACTGTTAGATTAATTCTTATTTAGAAATCTGAAAAATAGTAGATTTCATAAATCATAATTCTTTGCTTGATTCTCAAGTTTTAATTTTATATCATGAAATAAATATGTTAAATGATTACATATGCCAATATTTACGACGGTGATAAAATTTGATCATTTTCATTGTTGATTTTGAAATAAATTTGGTAAGATCTTTGAGGTCTATTCAAATTCCTATCATATTTTTAATAAAAGAATGGGAAAAGGTTAAAGACAATGAAAAGTCTTCTCATGGAAATCATGACCCATATATATTCTCTCTCTCTTCAAGTTTGAGTCTCTTTGCATTCACAAGTTTGAGACTCTTTGCATTCATTTTTATGAATTATATATTTAATTTGGTTCAGCTTCCATTTATGTCAATAAAGTCTCATTGATTGATTTTTGATATAAATTTGATAATAATTTTGATCATTCGGCATATTTTTATCTCTCCAAATGGGGAATAGGAAGGGATCAATATAAAAAA
Source organism: Sambucus nigra (assembly GCA_949130495.1). Lineage (NCBI taxonomy): Eukaryota > Viridiplantae > Streptophyta > Magnoliopsida > Dipsacales > Adoxaceae > Sambucus > Sambucus nigra. The sequence continues at coordinate 541,119,621 of OX422208.1, read as the reverse complement.
TAATTTTCTCTCACCTGAAAAATCATTACCCACCTCTTGTAAAAGAGTCTGGGCACAAGTTTGATATGTTGGCCCCTCGTTGATCACATCACAAAGTTTCTTTGTCGAAATCACACGATCTAGTTGGTTATATATTTATTCATTTAATTAACATTCTTAAGGCTTAAATTTTACATTGAATGTTATTTTTTGATCTAAAGATTCGAGATATTCTAGTCATCCAACCATATATTCTATAATTTGAGATATCCTTAATTGTTGGTCGGCAACATCCATGTATATTCTATAATTTGAGATATCCTTAATTGTTGGTCGGCAACATCCATGTCGTTTGTCGGCAGCAGTAGAATCTTGGGGTATTAAAAAATGCCAAGCAGCCCTGATATTTCTTTAAACACGAGTTCGGCTTGGGGACAAGCAGGGGGCTTAAGTCTTTTTAACTTATGATCACCCCAAAAATATTTTTAAACAGCAACTAATACATGATTGGTTGTTGGAGATTAAATAAATTTAAAAAAAAAGCTTTACGTCTTATTTATGATGCATATTTGATAATAATTTGTCCATCTCACACACATTTGGCATAAAACATATTATTTCATATTTTGAAATTTTTATGCTGATACATATCATATATTGATTGGATGAGTAAATTATTCTCATGACTAATCAATTCAGCCTACACATATGGTAGAGCAAATTATTAATTTTTACAGGCACAAGATTCAATGCCGACGAATGCTGAAGCACAAATTATTCTATATCCGTACGGATTCCTATTTTATATTTATCTCAGCATGGAGCTCGAAAAATTTCTTCTCTCTATATATATTCGGCTCCGAGGAAACGCTACAACAGTTATTATATTTCACCCCCAACGGATAGTTGGTCGGGGTAATTCTTATTTGTATTCGGGCCCAGATATCTGCTCCAGCACAAATGATTCTATATATCCATTGGGATTCATATTCTATAGTCATCTCAACATGGAGCACGGAGAGATACTTATTATCATATTCAGTTTTGAGAACTGTAACATTTATTATATTTCACCCCCAACGGATAGTTGGTCGGGGTGATTCTTATTGATATGCAGGCCCAGCAAAGTTCTCGGCCATATTCTTATGTTCTGGAAAATATTATTCTTATTCGGCATTCTGCAATTATGCCTCGACAGGATACTTATTCAGCTTTAAGGAGAATTACAACATTCGTTCGGATAATTCTTATTTATATTCAGGCCTGACAACATTCTCGGCCATATTATTATGTTCTGAAAGATCTTATTCTTGTTCGGCATTATATGATTCCACCTCGACTGATCGGCGAGGCATTTTATTATTTTTAATTATTCTTTATATCTATTTGGATGCATATTCTATTCTCATTTCAGCATGGAGCTCGACAAATATTTATTATATCTTATTCAGCTCCAAGGATGTCTCCAACATTTATTATATCTTATTCAGCTCCAAGGATGTCTCCAGCATTTATTATATCTTATTACCAACAATCTGTTGGTCATCATCAAGGAGGTATCCTGCATTTATCTTATTCCCAACAATCTGTTGGAGGTATCCTGCATTTATATTATTCCCAACAATCTGTTGGTCATCGCCGAGGAGGTATCCTGCATTTATTATATCTTATTCCCAACGAATCTGTTGGTCATCGCCGAGGAGGTATCCTGCATTTATTATATCTTATTCCCAACGAATCTGTTGGTTAGCGCCGAGGAGGTCTTCAGCATTTATATTATCTTATTCCCAACGAATCTGTTGGTCATCGCCGAGGAGGTATCCTGCATTTATTATATCTTATTCCCAACGAATCTGTTGGTTGGCGCCGAGGAGGTCTCTAGCATTTGTATTATCTTATTCCCAACAAATCTGTTGGTCAGCGCCGAGGAGGTCTCCAGTATTTATATTATCTTATTCCCAACAATCTGTTGGTCAGCTCCGAGGAAGTCTTCATCATTTATTATCAATTACCACCAACTCTGATCGGTAGATAAAATCCAACTCCGGTTGGTAGATAAAATCCAACTTCGGTTGGTAGAAAAAATCCAACTCCGGTTGGTAGACAAAATCCAACTCCGGTTGGTAAATAAAATCCAACTTCGGTTGGTAGAAAAAATCCAACTTCGGTTGGTAGATAAAATCCAACTCCGGTTGGTATTGGTCGATAAATCTCATTCAAAGTTCACATTCCACAATTGGGGGCTTATATTACAGATATATTTGTTCATTTGGTGGCACATTCTTATATCATCATGCAGTCGAACATCAAATTCAACCCCGACTAATCAGGAGGTATATTGAAGTTCAAGAGGAATATTGAAGTTCAGGAGATATATTGAAGTTCAGGAGGAATATTGAAGTTCAGGAGGTATATTGAAGTTCAGGAGGAATATTGAAGTTCAGGAGGTATATTGAAATTCAAGAGGTGTATTCAGAAGTATCACGACATGATAAAAGAAAGCGACAAGTATTCCCCCGAGGAACTCTGTCAGACCAGAAATTTGAAGACGAGGTACCTACATGGAGATTATATGTAGATGGATCATCTTGCACAGCTGGTTGTGGAGCAGGGATTGTTTTAAACACCCCAGATGATATTGACATGGAGTATGCCTTGAGATTCCAATTCAAAGCTTCCAATAATGAGGCTGAGTATGATGCTATGATAGCAGGTTTTCATTTGGCGAAAATCATGGAGGCACGGCAAGTAATTGTTTTCAGTGATTCTCAGTTAATTGAATCAAATGATGGGAATATATGCAGTGAATGGAGAGTCGATGGTCAAGTACCATGCAAAGGTGATGGAGTTATTGACAGAATTTGATGCTATTCAATTGGTGAGGACACCGAGGATGGAGAATGCTAGAGCAGACGCATTGGCCCGATTAGCATCAGCTACTTGTACCGAGCTGCGAAGAACGATACCAATTGAAGTATTAGAAAGTCGGAGCATATATTGAGGAGGAACAATTACCGGAGGATAATCTCGCTGCCTAGAAATGGAAGTTTAAAGCTGCTCGGTATGTATTAATTAATGGTATTTTGTATAGACGAGGAATTATGGCAGGTTTGCAAAGATGTGTACATTCCTCCGAGGTGAAAGAATTGGTTAAAGAGATCCACGAAGGGTCCTGTGGAGCCCATGTAGCAGGTCGGACACTTTTGCAAAAGGTGATGACGCAGAGATACTACTGGCCGACGATGAGAGCTAACTATATAAGCCTATGCCAAGAAATGTGACAAGTGCCAACGCTTTTCCTCCATCCGAAGAATTCCAAAAGCATTGTTGACACCCATAACTCCCTTTGGCCATTTGCCATATGGGGATTGATTTGGTTGGACCATTGCCGACGACTCGAGGAAGATTCAAATACCTCGTCATCACAGTAGATTATTTTACTAAGTGGATAGAAGCTGAGCCACTTATTGACATGACATACGAGAAGAAGAGCATCCAGCCCCGAGAAGAATCAAGCTACACAAGAGGAAATGAAGACCAAGCCAAAGAGAGATCTAGATCTCCTTGCCGGGTAGAAGAAAAACAATAAATGGAGAATGTGTGTTGATTTCACCGATCTCAACAGAGCAGTGGATGCTACCTCGGGACACGAGTTGCTCATGGATACTTACTCTGGCTAACACCAGATCAAAATGAAACCTGAAGACAGGGAACGACATAACAGCGGCTAATGAACAAGGTTTTTGCCGAGCAAATCAGTTGCAGTATGGAAGTCTATGTTGACGACATGCAAGAAAGCTGCTGATCATTTGGTTGACTTGAGTCAAACTTTTGATCAACTGGATAAATATCAAATGAAACTCAACCCGACGAAGTGCACATTTGGAGTACGAGAAGGAATGTTCCTCGGGTACATCATCAACCAGCGAGACGTTGAAGCAAATCCAGACAAGATCAAAGCCCTGTTAGGGTTGCGATCCCCAAAAATGAAAGAAGAGGTGCAAAGATCAGATACCCAAAGCGGGAAAAATTGGCAGTGGCATTAATTAAAGCAAGTAGAAGAAGGAGGCTGTGTTTCCAGGCCCATACCATGCATGCCGACATGCCATTAATACAAGCTATAGCGGAGTTTACTAATCTTAATACTCCCGAGGAACAAAAGTTGCTTGCTGATCAACCTGTGGACGTTACAGGATGCAATGCAGAAATGGTTGGGAGGATTCCTAATACTCTCGAGGAACAAAAGTTGCTTGCTGATCAACCTGTGGATGTTACAGGATGCAATGCAGAAATGGTTGGGAGGATTCCTAATACTCCCGAGAAACAAACATTGCTCGCTGATCAACCTGTGGATGTTACAGGATCAACCAAGAAGACTGCTCTACGGAGTCATGCTCTACGGAGCCATGCTCTACGGAGTCAAGCTCTCCGGAGCGCTCTACGGAGCAAAAGTGCTATAAGTAGCCAACCTCCTTTGGTTAGGAGGATAAGCTCTCCGGAGCGCTCTACGGAGCAAAAGTGCTATAAGTAGCCAACCTCCTTTGGTTAGGAGGATAAGCTCTCCGGAGCGCTCTACGGAGCAAAAGTGCTATAAGTAGCCAACCTCCTTTGGTTAGGAGGATAAGCTCTCCGGAGCGCTCTACGGAGCAAAAGTGCTATAAGTAGCCAACCTCCTTTGGTTAGGAGGACATGCTCTAAGGAGCCAAAAAGTTCTAAAGAACCCTACTACTCCTTTGGCTAGGAGGTATACACCAGCATGATCAACTACGGTTGGTAAGACTTTATATATTCTCGCATTACAACTTATGTTGGTCGGGAGGTAACATTATTACAAAAAGTTCTTTAAAGAACAAAATATTCCAAACTATACCAAGTATGGTTAGTCGGGGATAAAAACCCACTAACTGTAGCTGGTCGACAAGCATAATTTAACAACCTTGATTGGTTGGAAAAATTCTAAACATTTTTTCATTACTTTATTATTAAGTGATCAAGCAACATTGATACTTGTAACCTTTTTGGTCGATGAACCATACAATATTGTTATGCAAGCACAAATAATAGAGTGTTTGATATTTACAAAACAATAGCAAATTCAAATTTGCGAACAAAAATGAAATTTTTTCACTGAATTCAAAATGAATTATGCAAATTTATTACATTGATATTAAATTGTGTACTAACTATTACATTGAGATTCCTACTCTATTGGTTTCTCTCTCTCTGATTTTGAAACAGGTTCCTCGCCAGCAGGAAAATCATCCAAAGCATAATGGGAATTTTATGAAGTTAAGATATTTCAGCATTCTGATGTTCATCACAGATGGTCTGTCCGAGCAACTCTTGCTCGTCCCCGAGCAGCTCTTGCTCGTCCCCGAGAACCTCTTGCTCGCCCCCGAGTAGAGGTAGAAGTTAAAATCAGCATCTACATCACTGAGATCTTTGCTAATACTGTCTCGACCAAAATTGAAGAAGAAGTTATATGAAAATGTTTCAAAGTCCACCACTAGCTCACAGAATGCAGTAGGTCGGCTAGCAAACCAATCAACATACTTGAAGATTATGATAAGCTACAAGCGGCATCATATGTCGTCCAGGAGATAATGCCCTTTATGTCCAACAAATCAAGAAGGTAGATCAAGAATTTCACGAGCACCGAGCAACACGGCAGAATAAATACTCCATCCTTTCAAGTAAACCATCAAGCATGAAGCATTGGGGGCTTCTGTTGATACCAAATTTAATCTGCTGACGTGGACCAATCATACGAAGACACCTGGCTATCTACATGGCAACAACAGACCTCTCCGAGGAACTCACGGGCTCCGAGGAATATACCTCTTCGAGGAACTCACAGGCTCCGAGGAACATACATCTCCGAGGAACATACCTCTCCGAGGAACTCTTGAATACCAGGAAGATCAACATACCCGAGTTACTCAGACGATCCGAGCTGCATCTCGGCCACAGCATTGATTGCCAGATAACGAACAGTCCAACTGGTTCATTAAATGATTATCCTTGACGCACAAGTCTAAGGGCATTAAATGTATTACCCTTTCACATGTATATCATTTAATGTATCGACCCTTTCATGTACAGCCTCAAGGCTATAAATACCTTGTATCATCCTCATTCAAGGGGACCGGAATTTCTTGAGAGAACTTGTAATCAAGAATTCCACAAACACTCAGTAATAACATAACAGTGGACGTAGGCTTTATTCCTAGCCGAACCACTTTAAAAATCTTTGTCTTATTTATTTATCTGTGATTGAAGAATTAGAGTGATCTAGTTTTTTACATCAACAAACATTTTATTATTTTAAAGAATAAACAGTTTTATTGTGCCATTAAGCAACTTATAAACTTTAAGTTATCACCCTAACTTTCAGATAACACAGTGTGCCTCCATGTGTTATATTATAAAATGATAAATAAATACAATTATATTATCATACAATTTTCAAATATAAAAATATAAAAATGTTATATTACAATGTAAGATTGTCATGTTATGAAAATGTTATAAATAATATATTAGGCAGAATATAACGGTATCTTTAGCAATTAACAAAAAAAAAAATAGGAGAGGGGGCAAATTGTAAATATGAAATGACATTCTTGAAATAGAAAGACAAATGCGCGTGGGTGACGGAAACAAAAGAAACCTTTGTTGTGAAGGCAGTTTTGCAGAATGTACTGTTAGCTTAAATTATTTTATACACACAATATGAGAGGAAAAACCTTGCAACTTGAAAGAATTTGCAGCCCAAGTCAGACCACTATTTACTTTATTATTGTTTACCTTAAAAAGAGCTGACTCACACCAGTTATTTAAGACTCCAAAGGCGTGTTTAAAGTAATTTACATCTGACACATATACCTCAGATCTCTACAACTCACCTATTCCAAGCTTCCTCCACTGAATCAATTCCACAAGTACAATACAGTTCACTCTCCATTCCCAAATTTTAAAATACAAATATAATATTAACCACGGTAATAGTTATGATAAATTTCTGCCTTATTTTTCTTTTAAATATTAGTACGGAGGAATATGGAGATTTGCTGGGGATTTCATGAAAAAATAGTGGTGACTTTCCAGTTTTTGGTAAATTTGGTGAAGGTGGTGCGAATGTGTGTGTGTTTTGATTTTATTTTGTTTAGTGAATTAGCGGGTGGGAAAAAGAATAAAGGGGTGGGACAAAACTTAGTGGAGATTTGATTAGATCCGAGCTGTTTTTATCTGACATAATAATTGTGGAATTCAACTTTTTAATTATACAGCTACTAGAATATTGGAGCCTCAAATGATTTGGTGGGTTAAAGTTAAAAACAGTAGTTAATATGCGAGAATCCCCTAATTTATCTACCTAGTCCACAACTAAAACCAATTCTGAATGTACCCAAAAAACAAAGAAAAAAATTAATTGAAGTTTCCACGTCAACAACCAATTTAACGAGTGGGAGGGGGAATGAAATTGTAGACAAGGAAAAAAGTAATTGTTTTTCCCATTAATAGTATTTCGCAATTAATTTGTAACTTCATATTACACAAAAAGGTGAATTTGAAAAATATACGGTTCTATTTAAATTGAGCCTATAAATTTAAGGATCAAATATAAAAAAGTCCTTCAAATATTTTTTAATATACATTAGTCTAATCTTTTTATTTTATACCATAAAGTTTCTTATTCTCTTCTTTTTAAAGGTCTGCGTCAGCGGTATGTTAAAGTCTTTTTGGCCTAGTGAAGAACTTTTTAATACAAAATAAAAATGTTTGGACTAAATGTGTATTAAAAAAAATTCGAGAAATTATTTGATACATGCCCCTAAATTTAAGCATTTAATTCCGGTCAACGTTCAAACTGTGTAAGTATATTGTTTGGAAAGAAACACGAAAACAGTGGAACTACATATACACTGTACGTATGCAATTTGTATTGATACATAAATATGCGGATAGAGGGGTACGACGGGAAAAAGGAAAGAGAAAAAGGGTAAATTCTGCACAAATAGAGGGGAAAACGCCGGATTTGAAGGAGACAGACAAGAGATATTGTTTGAAGTTTAAACATTAACTTACTTTTACAAGCCTTCCCCAAGTTTTACTTGTGGCAGAAGCTAAACACCGCAAGAGGTAAATATCCACGGTTACTTGCTCACGCAATGTGAGTATATATAGATAATTAGACATAGTTTATCTATATAATAAAATAGAATAGTCTTGATAAAAATTTATGTTTTCTAACTCCATAACAAGTAGTCAAAAGCATGGAGACTATGCAAATAAAAAGCACTGTTTTTAATAATAGCTCATAATTTTAAATATAATCCCTTTTAACTACACGGAAGTGTTTCCATTTCAACCCATATAGAATGCATTTACTTAAATTTTATGAAATAACATAATTAACTACAGCATAAAAAAATGAGATATTTGACTATACCCATCATGTAGTTATCATTATTTGATTGTACCTAACATTTTTTTTCTTTAGACTTTAACACATATTTTGACATATATTAATAAAAAAATATCACAAAATGTGAAAAAATTGTCGCTAAAATGTCAAAATCAGTAGTAAACTTTAAAGAAAAATAAAATGATGGATAAAGTTAAATAATAATAACTACATGGTGGGTAAAGTCGAATTACCCCTAAAAGAAGCATTTTGAAATTTAAATTTGACCTCAATCGAATATTAAAATATTAAATCGTGCTAACGAGAAATGCCAAGAGTCCGATGCATCAAACATATATATATTGGAACAAAATTACATGTGTCATTGACACATGTATAACTAATTAATAAAATAAAACATAATGATATTGATTTATGTAATTCAATTCATGGTCGAGATTAATTCAAAATGTTTCATCAATCATTTAAGTGTATACCTATTGGAGGAATCACCCCCCCCCCCCCCCTCCTACCTATTTATTATTTATCCCATTGGAAGATTTCTCACACCGCATGCATTATTTATCTTAACCCAAACTTTTAAAAATAATATCATCCTTTGGAATTGTAGAAATTAAAAAAATTATATAGAGAATTAAGTTCAAGGTCATGTTTCATTCTGTATTCGAGTTTTTACGATACTGATTTTCAGGTTTATAAATCTAGTCCTCGTGGTAAGATAATATTTATTTGTGTGGTCCCTTTAGAGTTTGTATTATACAAAACAAAACATGTGATTTTATTTATTTTAGTTAAAGAGATATTTATATTTATACCCTTACTCATACTCATTTAAAACTCATTCTATAAATAAGGGTCCGATAATTATACCAAAAATTTTACTCTAAAACACCTTTTTATACAAAACACCACATAAGTACCCAATATTTGTACAAAACACCACATTAACCTTGTCCCATATAAAAACCTAAAAATTTTAAACCTCATTTCTTCTATTCTATCTCTCTCTCTCTCCCTCTCTCTCTCTCTCTCTCTCTCACTTTTATCCCAAACCTTTCAACCTTCCGACTTACTTTTGTTTTCTCTTAAGCCCTACTACTTACTCTCAAGCTTCATTTCTAGCATGTTACACCATTAAAACTTGCTCCCATCACAGTCATGCTCTCATTTTGTGCTCTCATTTCTGTGTATTAAATCATGCAAACTACATATAAAATTTCATTACAAACTCATTAAACCATACAAAATATAAACCTAATTAATCTAACTAGAAATATGTTGTATTTGCGAGACTAAAAGCTAGGGTTTAACCCATTTGAACAACCTAGGGTTTCCCATTTGGAAAATATTTTTTTTTACTGTTCTCTGCACCTACGGTCGTCCGTTGCTGAAGGTGCCAAGCGTATTCGATCCCATCCCACCGTTATTCACCCATATACGGCCATAACTCACCGTGCCTTGGTTTTCACACCAATAAGCCACCGTGGTTTGGTTTTCACGGTCTCTTCTTACCGTGGTATCTAGTTTCCCGCCAATAATCACTGCATGGAAAAATGTATTTCATATTTCATATATGCATATATTTTTAGCAATGTATTTCATATTCACTATATACATGTATTTTAATGTATGCATGTATTTCTGATTTTTTTTATCATTTTTAGGTCCATACATATTATTGGACAGCCATCCATTTTATATTTTCTTCATATTGAAAATATTTATAGTTATTTGTAATGTATGCATGTATACTTGACAGTGCAAGTTCCAACATGATGAACGTATTTATTTATGCATGTATTTATGATTTTTTTTGTCATTTTTAGGCATTTACATATTATTGTTTGTTCATTAGTGTGAACTTATTAATTTGATGTCCATTTCCTAATATAATTTTGTTAATTTCTTATGTAGGTCATATAAATGGGAAAGAAAAAATCCTCCTACCGCATCAGAGCGGAAGAGGAGGTTGGAGGCGGCGAAGAAAGTATGACCACCTGAATCTTCCTCTAGTAGTAGTAGTGTTGGTGAGGCCACTAGTTCGAGCAAAGGATATTCTCCTACGAGGTCGTTGGGTAAAGTAGTCAACCAAGTGGCAAGGGGTTTGCTTACTGTTGGTGAGGGTTCTACGTCACAGTCAATTGAGAAAGTGGTTGAAGTGGCGGTATGTGATTTGATTGGGGTTAGTGGAGGGGGTGTGGTAAGGGCGGGAGATAAAGAGGAAGAGAAAGAAGAGGAAAAATCACGAAAGGAGGAAAGAAAGAAATAGAGAAAGAATGATATAGAGGAAGAAAGAGAGGAAGGGATACATGTAGAAGGAGAGGAGGTAGGAGAGGAAGACGCGGTAGAAGGAGAGAAAGAAGTAAAGGGGTGCACGAACAAGTCTTCATCATCAGAAGATGAAATGCAACCATCCAAATCTAAAGGGCCCGAAAAGAAAGCACGTAAACAAATAAGCCACTCAGATTCATAACCGTTTTAGGGGTGCACGCCAAATAGCCCCGAACTGCTAAAAATTTTCATAACCATATCGGTTACTCTATATGGAACCGAGATTAGGAGATGGGCATAATGATGTGTGTGTACCACTAAAAAAAATTTGCTGAGTGGAACATAGAGACGGAGGATGAGCGGGTCATCGAGTTGGTTAAGAACTCGGGTCTGTGGGGTTTTATAAAACACTCCTATCGGGACATAGACTATGTATCGGTGTTGGCATTCATTGAAAAACGATAGCCGGAGATGAATACATTTCATATGTTGTTCAGTGAGATGACCATTACCCTTAACGATGTGTATCATCTCCTGAAAATCACGGTTTTTATGTAAACCGGTGTACGGTATTATTTTTAGAAAAGTCGAGGATAAAGTGACCCAAATCGAATGGCTTATTAAATATCTGGGTTGTACCAAGGAGTAGTCTCAGGAGGAGTGCAAGTCTGTTTATGTAGTTCATTTTGACTGGATAATGAATTTGTGTAGGGGGTAAGAAGTTGGGGGAGGGTGTCACAAAGAGACAGATTGAGCAGGCAGTTAGGGGGTACTTGTTTTTTATGATCGGTTGCCTATTGGTCCCGAAAAAATCGGGGAACCGAGTCTCAGTGTACTACCTACAGTCTTTGCAAAAAGTTGGTAAATACAAAGACTATGCTTGGGGGATGGGTGTATTGACCCATTTATACTTACAGTTGGGGATTGCCTCGTGAGTAGACGTTTAACAGGTGGCCAGATATCTTCCCCTTCTTGTGGTACATATTTTTAATTTAACACGTGCTTTTAATTTTGTTTTGTAATATATGAATTTACTAATTAATATGTCTATTTGACTTCAGGCATGGATATATGACTACTTCAATTTAGCCAGGAGTGTTAGAAATCTCGGGTTTCAGCATATCGATCTACATCTATGCAAATTGAGGGCGCAAACGATGTCATGGGATGCCTTTGCACATATATCAGAGCTAAGGGAAACCTTGGACGATTTAAAAGCTCCAGACGTAAGTATTATTTATTTTAAAGTTAGTATTTATTCTTTTTCTTATGTACTAATATTTGGAAATACGTTTAGGTTGTTTGGGATCCCGACTCTAAAGACAGTGAGGCCTACCCTTTTCAGGATATCTCATGGTACAATGTCCTCCTCATTTGCTATGATATCGAGGAACCCAATTACTCGAAGAGGGTCCTACGCCAGGAGGGATGAGTTTAAACAATCCCTATACCACCAATGCGCCCTTTATCAGAGGAAGGGGGAAAGACTCAGGTCCGATATAAGGTAAAGTTTGATGTCGAGAAATGGTATCAACATAACTGGGTCAATCATGTTTTTTTCGATGCCAGGCGCTCTGCCGCGGTGAGGACCATAACTTATTGAATGTGTGGATGGGTATATGTCTTGGTACCTAGAAAGACCACATCCATACATTCAAAATCCCGAGCATAGACTACGCAAGCCGGAGTTAAAGCACTCAAATAAAATGGTAAATGTTTCAAAATTTAATCATAAATTCATTTCTTTTCTTCCTGAGTATTGTCTAACACATTTTATGGTAATTTATCTATAGTCCAAGGGGATAGATGTAGCCATTATCCTACTCTAGGAGGCGATTGAAGTTGGCTTGGACCAAGAGGTTTCGGATGTCCTTGTACTATCACATGCAATGTTTGATGCCCAGCTTGAGGCCAAGGGAACACACTCGCATAAAGAAAAGAGGAAGACACCGGTGCGTCAAGAAACTCGAACCAAGGCACGACATGATCCATCCCCCAAGCACAAATCCCCCGAGCAGAAGGTCCCCAACCAAAGAGCCCCCCAAAGAAGCGTTTAAGGCAAAAGTAGACATATTTTTATGGAATAATTTATTTGTAACTCAAATCTGTTGTAAAACAATTTTGAAGTATGACATGTTGTAACAAATGGGAATTATGACTTGTATTAACAATATTTTGCTGTGTTTGAATGTAATATTAACATGCCTTATTTTAAATTATTCTTGTATGAACAATTTTAATTTTTTTAATTGTGTTTGTATGAAATAATGTTGTGTTTGTAAAAAATAATATTTTATTTAAACAATTGGTGGTAAATTATTTTTAGTTCAATGTACATTCCGTTGTAAATTACCTTTTTATATTTTACAAATAAATGCTAAGGCATGCATATAATGTATAGTGGGAACCAACCGTTTGTGCGACTTTCACGGTGTGGTGTGACCATGATACCCTATATCTCGGTATGGTGTTATCGGGAAAAAGTAACATACAGTTTCAATTCACCATGCAAGTTCTCTACGCTTTTAATTCACCATGAGTAAGTAATATATGGTTGTAACTGACCGTGATATTTGTGTTGGAAAAAGTCCATGGTTCTGCCTCATTAGGATGGTGGGGTCCAACTAAGATGTAAGCTTGTACGACGACAAGGCACCGTGAACTATAGTTATATGGCCACATGGCACCGTGTCCTTATAGTAAATGGTTTCAAGAACCGTGATATTTAGGTTGAAAAATAGACAAGTCTCTGCCTTAATGAGACGGTGAACATAAATTGTGATTAACGCACATACGGCTGTAGGTCACTGTGAAAATAGAGTATACGGTTTCATTTTACTGTGATTGTTGGGTTGAAAAAGAGCCAAGTCTATCTCAATGGGATGGTGAGGCTAAACTGTGGTTAATGACAGGAAGGCGACAAGACACCATGATTGTGTTTTACACAGTTTCATCGAACTGTGATATTTAGGTTGAAAAATAGTCAAGTATGTACCTCAATTTCATGGTGAGATCCAACCGTGATGTGCAATTTGATGGCCAAAGTACACCATGATCTTATTATAAACGGTTTTAGTTCACCGTGGTATTTGGGTTGAAAAATAGCCCAAGTCTTTGCCTTAATGGGATGGTGAGATCCAATCGTGGTATAAACACATGTGGTTGTAAGGAACTGTAAAATTATAATAAAGGGTTTCGTTTAACCGTGATTTTGGGTTTGGAAAATAGCCCAAGTCTCTGCCTCAATGGAACGGTGAGATCCAATCGTGGTTTAAGACATATGGCCATAATTCACCGTGTATTTGCAAAAAACTGTTACATTAGGCCGAGCTATATGGGTTTATAAATAGCCCTAGTCTCTCACTCAATGTTACGATGATATAAAACCGTGTTATATAACGTCACAGTCCAAGTTCACCGTGATACTATAACAAACAGTTTTTGGTGACTGTATTAGTTGTGTTGAAAAATATCCCTTGACTCTACATAACTTTAACGGTGACTTATAACTGTGTATATGTATCAGCCAGTGTGGTGTTATCGGTTGTTTTGCTGTCACGGTGTGGTGTCAACGTGAGTGTATATATACGATTCTATGGGACCGTATGTTACTTACAATACCCCAAGATTTTAAATCTTTTGCTTATCACATCTAACCAATTTATATTATACTAATAATTGCAAATACTTACATATAATAATTTATTGAAAAAAGTTACAAAAAGTAACAATCAATAATTAGTAAGACTTTGAGTAGTAACCAATTTACACATAACAAAAATTTACAATAAAAAGGTACAAAAATTACAATCATTTCCAAGACTTTCTCTAATAACAAATTTACATATAAGAAAAATTTTCAATAAAAAGCTACAAAAAGTTACAATCATCCCCAAGACTTTCACCAATTTAAGCCGCCATCAAGTCCTCGTCTTCATCCGACGATATCAAGTATGATTCATCTTTCATCGTAATGTGTTTGGGACATATATTATGAAACGTTTGTAAGCGGTGTAATACCCCGTATTTTTGTGATATTTATTTATGGGATTAATTAAATTAAATGCGTATTAATTGGAAATTAATTTCGGATTAAAAATAATAGCGAGATGCGAGTTGGTATTTGATTATATGTGCATATATGATTATATATGAATATTGAATTATGAAATTTGTCCTGAGATTGAAATACGGCAATTTGGAAATTTTGTTGAGACGCGTGTGACAGTCGCGTCATGGTATATAATTATGATAATTAAAAAGTGAATTTTATTTTTATTATCCGTATGGTCGTTTTGAGTGCGCCAACGCGTCCAGAAGGGTTGAAATAGTCAGAAAACACTAGCCGGGGGTTTGGTTTGTATCCCGGGGCATTTTTAGGCCATACCGGCAACGTATAAGGGTAGTTTGGTAATTTTGAATTTTGAGGAATTAAAAGCTACGAAAATTGGGAATTAATATCTGATTAGGCATTAACCCACTAATCCCACTAATACCCAAATAGACTACGGAGGTTATTGAAAGTTGTTCCAAAAACAAAACCCTAGCCTCCATAGCCACCATTAGAGAAGAAAGCTTGTAGAAAGAGAGGAGAGGAGAAATCTGCAGAGGAGAAAGATCCATTCATCAAATTCGTCATCAAATCCAGAGTTACCATTAAGGCAAGTGATTTAATTTCATTTTTATAGAGAATGTTTCTTCCATGTGTAGGAATTTAAAAAAAATTTGATTTGTTCTTGGGAGTTAATGAAAACCCATTAAATTTGGAAATAGAAATTACATTCTTGATGAGGAAATTGCATGTAGATTGGTAGTTGATGATTATTCTGATGATATTACAATTAGTATGAAACCAAAAACGGATTTAATTAGACTTCTAGATGATTTATAAATTCTAGGGTTCATGTGTTTGAAATTGGGGAAAAATATGTAGAGATTTGATATTTGAATGATGTTAGGATGAATTTATACCCCCAAACATGTCAATATGTGAACTAAGTATGTTTAGGGACGATTAGAGACCTTAAACAATTGATAGATTGAGGTTTGGATGAGATTTGGGGAGTAAAGAAGTTGGAAAAACGAAAATCAGAAATCTGGGCTCGAATCTGGTCGCTCGTTTGAAGACCTGCCCAGGTCGTTCGAACGACCTCGTTCGAACGAGCTTCTAACGAGTTGACCATTGACTTCTAACGAGGGTGAAGTTCGTTCGATGAGATCGTTCGAACGAGATCTCGTTAGAAAGCCCACTTCGTTCGAACGAGATCTCGTTAGAAGACTCAGTTCGTTCGAACGAAGTCTCGTTCGAACAGCCTCGTTCGAACGAGACTTCGAACGGGTTGACAGTTTAGGCTTTTTAGCCTGTTTTGATCCCGAGTGCCCCGTAACCTTGTGTATAGGTAGAGATAGCCTTTCCTTGATGAGTAATTGATATATTTGGGATGTTTGGGATATTATGAGGAGTCAAACCTAGAAGAAGTGTAGTTTGAACCTAAGGGAAAATATGAAGTAGGACGTGAGTGTCTATTACGATGTGAGCTATTGAAAGCCTAATTAATTATATTAGCCGGGAACATATAAATGGTGTAGTATTATATGTCAGTTCGAGAAGAGATATGTACCAATATATTATGGTGATTACTAAGATGTGTGCATTCTTAGTATATATGTATTGATTTTATGTGTATGACATACCTACCATACTTGCTATCACGGGAGGTTTGCGTTCGCTTAGGGCCCTCTAATCCTTGTGTTGCCCGGATTTAGACTGGTTACCTCGATGAACATAGGTCAGAGAAGGACTTATTGGGATATTAATAAGTCTGCTGATCGTGGGAGCGCAGGTATGTGCGTGACCCATGTGATGTGACTGTGTTCGCCTCCATTATTTGTGATGTTGTTATCTATGAACTATTCCTGAGAGATTCGGAATATGTGATCCTTATGTACGTGATGTACCGGGATGGATAGCAGAGTATGTGTGCACCGCAGCTTAGTCTCGGGGTGCTTGTATTGTATATTTATGATGTGAATTGTATACAATTAATTAATGGGAACGTTCATGTTGTTATTGTGAACATAATTATGGTAATGTAGTGAGAGGACATAACGGGTTAACTGATAATGAATAATGTATTACATATTGAGACTCTGAGTTTAAGTGAAGCCTTCTATTTATATTGATAACGCTAGAATGTAATATGGGAATCGAGTAGTAAGAGGTAGAACTTATTACGTTTTGGTTAGATATATGTGTCATTTAGATGGGTAATGTACGTTAGGAGTGCACATGTAATCGAGAGGTGAGAATTTCATGTGAGTGCACGTCCTAACATGTATTTTGCATTTAATGTTTTAATGTTATTAAAACACTTGCTGTTTTCAAAATGTTTTCCACTTTCGGGCTCTGACCCATTTGCTTTCAAATCTATTTTTGTAAAAACCATTTTAGGTGCCCAGCCACAAGGACACCATGCATAGGATTCTCATTCAGGTGACGAGCTGTAGCTGTTTGTGGAAGTTACAGGACTTTGCTTGTAGACGCTTCATCGATCTTGACTCGATATTCATCAGTTATCAGTTGTAGGGCATGTCGCCCATTTCTTTAGAGACATTTCATTTATTTCAGTTATTCAGACTTTTGGCATGTAATTATTCAGGATTCAGACTTGTAGTATTATTTCCATTTGTTGGGATTGTTGTGAGGAGTTTTCCTCCAGATTTCTTATTATTATTGTTGGTTATTTCATTACTTCGTATGGTGAATGGATTATGTTGACTCTTCCATTATTCTTTTATTGCATGTTATCCAGACTTAACTTTTTTTTTGGCAACTTACTTTTTAAATACTAGGTGGTTAGTAATTCTAAAAATGTTTTCGACAGTGATGCTATTAACTGAACCAACTTGGCATTTTGTATTAATTTAATAAAGGAGTAGCTACCCGGTATTTAATTAGTCGGGGTGTCACAGGTGGTATCAGAGCATCAGGTTCTAGTGTCCTTCAGGATTTGAACGGCTTATTATGTTTTCCGCTGAGCTTTCTTTGACGTAGAGCCCTATATTTTAGGACTGTTGTATTCTTTTGTATATGCTACGTTCTTCAGCTATTTTAAGTTTATAACTGGGAACTTATAAACTTCATTCTTATTTCAGATTCCTCCACGACATGCACGAAGGGTTCCCAGGGATGCGACGCCAGAACCACAGCCCGCACCAGCTCAGGGCACGATGAATGCCACCGAGGTTGCAGCCATTGTGGCTCAGGCGGTAAATACTGCACTAGCTGTAGTTCAGCAGGCACCACCTCAGGCGCCGATAGCCGCGCCAGTTCAGGCTCATGCATTCCCTTCTGCTTGGGAACGTGTACGTGATGATTTTAGAAAGCACACCCTCCGGAGTTCGCAGGTAGCTCCGATGTGGTAGTTTCGAGTCAGTGGAGGAAGGATATACAGCGGCACTTGAGGATGTATTAGTGCACAGATGTTCAGAAGCAGATGCTAGCTACCTTTAAGCTAGTAGGGTCTGCACTGCAGTGGTGGGAGTCTATTACCACCGTTGAGGAGAGAGATACTCTCACTATTCTGGAGTTCTGGGTGCGGTTCGACCGCAAGTACTTTCCGTCAGCTGTTCACACGGAGATGAGAAGAAAGTTGATGAGCCTTCGACAGGAGGGTAAGACTGTGGCCGAGTATGAGGCTGAATTTACTGATCTTCTGAACATTGTTCCGGATGAGATACCGACTGAGGAAAAGAAGAAACAGAAATTTACGGACGGGTTGACCTGGAGGATTCGTCAGCACTTGTTAGGGAACCTCTCGTTAGCCACTTATTCTAATGTGGTTAACGATGCATTGCTCCATTGTCAGGATCACCGCTTTCACATGGCTGAGGGCAAACGATCGGGAGAGTCTAGCCATCAGGGCAGGACTGGAGGAAATGGTGCCAGTGGGGCACAATCTGTTCAGGGGCAGAGGGAGGGTGATCAGGGTACCCAACAGGGGGATCACAAGAGGTTCAGGTCAGGAAATTTCAGGCAAGGACAGGGAGGTTTCCGGCAGGGCCATCAGGGTCCGAACGGCCATCAGAACCAGCAGGGTCAGAATGGTCAGTATCAGTTTCAGCAGGGCCAGTGGAGGAATGGTAACGGCCACCAGGGCCGGGGGCAGCCGGGACCGAGAGGGGAGAACTTTCCGGGGAAGTGTTTTGTTTGTGGCAAGACTGGCCATAAATGCCAGGACTGTCCTGATAGGGGCAGGGCCCCGCAACAGCAGAAGGGTGCTCGACATGAGCCACATATGCCACTTTTTCCACCAGCCCTCCCAGCTCCAGCCCAGGTGCCAGCTCTTCCAGCCATTCCAGCAGTTCCTGTGCAGCAGGGACAGTTACATTATGGACGTGTCTATAACGTCCACCAGGCAGCAGCTCCGCAGGCACCACCCGCGATTGAGGGTATGTTTCCTATCCATGGTACTATGTGTCGGGTTTTGTTTGATACGGGGGCAACACATTGCTTTATAGCTACACATTTTGCAAAAGCCTTAGGGTTGTTAGCTACGGCAGAGAGCACAGTGACGTGTGTAGACTCACCATTGGGGAGTGGGTCACTTATTTTCTTTATATGCCGGGGAGTGGGGGTAGAGATTGGTAGTCTGGTATTACCTGCAGATATGTTGGTATTAGATATGCATGTTCACTATGTGATTATTGGTATGGACTGGCTCGCTAATTATAGAGCCATGATTGATTGCTTCGGTGGGAGCATTGTTTTTGCCATTCCGGGGCAAGAGATGTTTGTAGTGGCGATGCCTCGCCCAGAGGGAGGCTCGACCGCTCATTTGTATTACCTAGAGGAGGATACCTCTAAGGAGGTTGTGATTCCTTTAGATTCGATCCCAGTTGTTAGGGAGTATTCTGATGTGTTTCAGGAGATACCAGGCCTACCCCCCAGTCGAGAGATAGAATTTGTTATAGACTTATTACCAGATACGAGACCTATAGCACGCGCACCGTACCGTATGGCTCCAGCTGAGATGAGGGAGTTACGGGATCAGATTGAGCAGTTGTTGGGTCAGGGGTTTATACGGAGGAGTACTTCGCCGTGGGTTGCCCCTGTGTTGTTCGTGAAGAAGAGAGATGGTTCACTGAGATTGTGTGTGGACTACCGAGAGTTGAATAAGGTCACGATACGGAATAAGTATCCGTTGCCTCGAATCGATGACTTATTCGACCAGTTGAGAGGACCTTCTTTCTTCTCAAAGATTGATTTGAGATTGGGATACCATCAGTTGCGTATTAGGGAGGAGGATGTCTCGAAGACTGCGTTCTTATCGAGATATGGTTCTTACGAGTTTCGGGTTATGCCTTTTGGTTTGACCAACGCTCCAGCAATGTTTATGGACTTGATGAATAGAGTGTTCAGGGATTTCCTAGATCAGTTTATCATTGTCTTCATCGATGATATTCTGCTTTACTCCCAGACAGAGGAGGAGCACGCCGAGCATTTGAGGCAAGTTTTGCAGACACTACGTCAGAACGAGTTGTATGCAAAAAATGAGAAATGCGGGTTTTGGCTGAAGGAGGTCCAGTTTTTGGGACATATTATTTCTGACCAGGGAATATCTGTTGATCCGGGGAAGGTATCCGCGGTGAGGGAGTGGGGAAAGCCCACGACACCGACAGAGATTCGTAGTTTCTTGGGCCTAGCAGGATACTACAGGAGGTTCATTCGGGGATTCTCAAAGATTGTAGGTCCTTTGACACATCTGACTCGTAAGGGTGTGCCATTCATCTGGAGTGATGCCTGTTAGTTGGCATTCGATGAATTGAAGGATAAGTTGACCTCAGTACCTGTGTTAGCATTGCCGAGACCGGGAGTTGAGTATCTAGTATACACCGATGCGTCCTTGCAAGGACTTGGAGGTGTATTGCAGCAGGAGAGTCAGGCCATAGCTTATGCTTCCCGTAAGCTAAAGCCTCACGAGAAGAATTACCCCACTCATGACTTGGAGTTGGCGGCAGTTGTATGTGCCCTTCGGATATGGAGACATTACCTTTTGGGGAAAAAGTTTTGATTGTTCATAGACCACAAGTCCCTATAGTACCTATTCACGCAGAAGGAGTTGAATATGCGGCAGCGAAGGTGGATTGAGTTTGTGAAGGACTATCAGTTTTATATCCAATATCACCCGGGGAAGGCTAACGTGGTAGCAGACGCGTTGAGCCGTAGGCCAGCAGATGAAGTGGTAGAGGTGTGGAAGGCCAAGTGGAAGGAATTGGGACACCAGGATGCAGTGGCCCGATCATTCATGTCGGTAATGACTGTTACGCCGCAGATTGTCACGAGAGTGGTAAAGGCACAAGGAGATGACTCGTTCTTTCAGGAGCAGATAATTCGATTACTAGCAGAGGGAGCCGAGTCCTATACCGTTAGCTCAGACGGGGGATTACGCTTCAATGGGAGGTTAGTAGTTCCAGAAGGGGAGGAATTGCGGCACGAGGTGATGGCAGAGTCGCACGGCTCACGATTCGCGGTTCATCCCGGTGGGGACAAAATGTACCAAGACATGAGAAGACAGTATTGGTGGAGCGGGATGAAGAGAGATATTGCCGAGTTTGTCTCTAAATGCGCCACTTGTCAGCTAGTAAAAGTGGATCATCAGAGACCGGCAGGACTGCTACAGCCGTTGGAGGTCCCGAAGTGGATGTGGGAGGGCATATCCATGGACTTTAACACGGGGTTGCCTACGTCACAGAGAGGTCACGACTCCATTAGGGTGATTGTGGACATGTTGACCAAAGTCGCTCATTTTCTACCCGTAAGGACAGACTACACTGCGGGATAGTATGCCCAGCTCTTTATTTCAGAGATAGTGAGACTTCACGGTGTGCCCTTAAATATCGTGTCTGACCGAGACAAGATATTTTTTTCACGGTTTTGGGAGAGTTTTCAGGAGGCCATGGGCACGGAATTGCGATTGAGTACGGCGTATCACCCGCAGACCGATGGGTAAACCGAGCGTACAAACCAGATGTTGGAGGACATGCTACGTATGAGTATCATTGATTTTGGGGGTGGATGGGAGCAGTATCTTCCACTGGTGGAGTTTGCTTACAACAACTCCTACCAGTTCACCATTGGCATGGCTCCATTTGAGGCGTTGTACGGTAGACCTTGTCGTTCCCAGCATGTTGGTTGGAGGTGGGGGACAACAAACTACTTGGGCAGGAAGTGATTCAGGATACTTCGGCGAGGATAGAATTGATTCGGAGTCGCATTCGGGTAGCTCAGGACAGGCAGAAGAGCTATGCTGATGCGAAGAGGTTCTTCAGAGAGTTCCAAGTGGGGGACCAGGTTTTGCTCAGAGTATCTCCTATAAAGGGGATTATGCGTTTCGGGAAGAAAGGGAAGTTGGCATCGAGATATGTGGGACCATTTCCTATTATTGAGCGGATTGGACCGGTTGCGTATAGGCTTGGATTACCGGAGCATTTGCATCGGATTCACGATGTATTTCATATTTCCTCGCTAAGGAAATATCTTAGAGACGATTTAGCCCATTCTCACATTGCTTTGGAGGACATCGATTCCAGCCTGATAGCTCCTACGAGGAGGAGCCGATTGCGATTTTGGACCAAAGTGAGCGGAAACTGCGGTCAAAGATAGTCCCGTTAGTGCGTGTTCAGTGGCGACATCATAATATTGAGGAGTCCACATGGGAGCGCGAGGATGAGATGCGCAAACGTTATCCAGAGTTGTTCTTATCAGGTACTTTCTAGTTCCGAATTTTGGGACGAAATTCAGTTATTAGGGGGGAAGTATGTAATACCCCGTATTTTTGTGATATTTATTTATGGGATTAATTAAATTAAATGCGTATTAATTGGAAATTAATTCCGGATTAAAAATACTAGCGAGATGCGAGTTGGTATTTGATTATATGTGCATATATGATTATATATGAATATTGAATTATGAAATTTTTCATGATATTGAAATACGGCAATTTGGAAATTTTGTTGAGACGCGTGTGACAGTCGCGTCATGGAATATAATTATGATAATTAAAAAGTGAATTTTGTTTCTATTATCTGTATGGTCGTTTTGAGTGCGCCAACGCGTCCGGAAGGGTCGAAATAGTCAGAAAACACTAGTCGGGGGTTTGGTTTGGGTCTCGAGGCATTTTTAGGCCATACCGGCAACGTATAAGGGTAGTTTGGTAATTTTGAATTTTGAGGAATTAAAACCTACGAAAATTGGGAATTAATATCTGATTAGGCATTAACCCACTAAGCCCACTAATACCCAAATAGATTACGGAGGTTATTGAAAGTTGTTCCAAAGACAAAACTCTAGCCTCCATAGCCACCATTAGAGAAGAAAGCTTGTAGAAAGAGAGGAGAGGAGAAATCTGCAGAGGAGAGAGATCCATTCATCAAATTCGTCATCAAATCCAGAGTTACCATTAAGGCAAGTGATTTAATTTCATTTTTATAGAGAATGTTTCTTCCATGTGTAGGAATTGAAAAAAAATATGATTTGTTCTTGGGAGTTAATGAAAACCCATTAAATTTGGAAATAGAAATTACATTCTTGATGAGGAAATTGGATGTAGATTGGTAGTTGATGATTATTCTGATGATATTACAATTATTATGAAACCAAAAACGGATTTAATTAGACTTCTAGATGATTTATAAATTCTAGGGTTCATGTGTTTAAAATTGGGGAAAAATATGTAGAGATTTGATATTTGAATGATGTTAGGATGAATTTATATCCCCAAACATGTCAATATGTGAACTAAGTAAGTTTAGGGACGATTATAGACCTTAAACAATTGATAGATTGAGGTTTGGATGATATTTGGGGAGTAGAGAAGTTGGAAAAATGAAAATCAGAAATCTGGGCTCGAATCTGGTCGCTCGTTCGAACGACCTCGTTCGAACGAGCTTCTAACGAGTTAACCATTAACTTCTAACGAGGGTGAAGTTCGTTCGATGAGATCGTTCGAACGAGATCTCGTTAGAAAGCCCACTTCGTTCGAACGAGATCTCGTTAGAAGACTCAGTTCGTTCGAACGAAGTCTCGTTCGAACAGCCTCATTCGAACGAGACTTCGAACGAGTTGACAGTTTAGGCTTTTTAGCCTGTTTTGATCCCGAGTGCCCCGTAACCTTGTGTATAGGTAGAGATAGCCTTTCCTTGATGAGTAATTGATATATTTGGGATGTTTGGGATATTATGAGGAGTCAAACCTAGAAGAAGTGTAGTGTGAACCTAAGGGAAAATATGAAGTAGGCTGTGAGTGTCTATTACGATGTGAGCTATTGAAAGCCTAATTAATTATATTAGCCGGGAACATATAAATGGTGTAGTATTATATGTCAGTTCGAGAAGAGATATGTACCAATATATTATGGTGATTACTAAGATGTGTGCATACTTAGTATATATGTATTGATTTTATGTGTATGACATACCTACCATACTTGCTATCACGAGAGGTTTGCGTTCGCTTAGGGCCCTCTAATCCTTGTGTTTCCCGGATTTAGACTGGTTACCTCGATGAACATAGGTCAGAGAAGGACTTATTGGGATATTAATAAGTCTGCTGATCGTGGGAGCGTAGGTATGTGCGTGACCCATGTGATGTGACTGTGTTCAACTCCATTATTTGTGATGTTGTTATCTGTGAACTATTCCTGAGAGATTCGGAATATGTGATCCTTATGTACGTTATGTACCGGGATGGATAGCAGAGTATGTGTGCACCGAAGCTTAGACTCGAGGTGCTTGTATTGTATATTTATGATGTGAATAGTATATAATTAATTAATGGGAACTTTCATGTTGTTATTGTGAACATAATTATGGTAATGTAGTGAGAGGACATAACGGGTTAACTGATAGTGAATAATGTATTACATATTGAGACTCTGAGTTTAAGTGAAGCCTTCTATTTATATTGATAGAGCTAGAATGTAATATGGGAATCGAGTAGTAAGAGGTAGAACTTATTACGTTTTGGTTAGATATATGTGTCATTTAGATGGGTAATGTACGTTAGGAGTGCACACGTAGTCGAGATTTGAGAATTTCATGTGAGTGCACGTCCTAACATGTATTTTGCATTTAATGTTTTAATGTTATTAAAACACTTGCTGTTTTCAAAATGTTTTCCACTTTCGGGCTCTGACCCATTTGCTTTCAAATCTATTTTTGTAAAAACCATTTTAGGTGCCCAGCCACAAGGACACCATGCATAGGATTCTCATTCAAGTGACGAGTTGTAGCTGTTTGTGGAAGTTACAGGACTTTGCTTGAAGACGCTTCATCGATCTTGACTCGATATTCATCAGTTATCAGTTGTAGGGCATGTCGCCCATTTCTTTAGAGACATTTCATTTATTTCAATTATTCAGACTTTTGGCATGTAATTATTCAGGATTCAGACTTGTAGTATTATTTCCATTTGTTGGGATTGTTGTGAGCAGTTTTCCTCCGGATTTCTTATTATTATTGTTGGTTATTTCATTACTTCGTATGGTGAATGGATTATGTTGACTCTTCCATTATTCTTTTATTGCATGTTATCCAGACTTAACTTAAAATTTGGCAACTTACTTTTTAAATACTAGGTGGTTAGTAATTCTAAAAATGTTTTCGACAGTGATGCTATTAACTGAACCAACTTGGAATTTTGTATTAATTTAATAAAGGAGTAGCTACCCGGTATTTAATTAGTCGGGGTGTCACAGGTGGTATCAGAGCATCAGTTCTAGTGTCCTTCAGGATTTGAATGGCTTATTATGTTTTCCGCTGAGCTTTCTTTGACGTAGAGCCCTATATTTTAGGACTGTTGTATTCTTTTGTATATGCTACGTTCTTCAGCTATTTTAAGTTTATAACTGCGAACTTATAAACTTCATTCTTATTTCAGATGCCTCCACGACGTGCACGAAGGGTTCCCAGAGATGCGACGCCAGAACCACATCCCGCACCAGCTCAGGGCACGATGAATGCCTCTGAGGTTGCAGCCATTGTGGCTCAGGCGGTAAATGCCGCACTAGCTGTAGTTCAGCAGGCACCACCTCAGGCGCCGATAGCCGCGCCAGTTCAGGCTCATGCATTCCCGTCTGCTTGGGAACGTGTACGTGATGCTTTTCAGAAAGCACACCCTCCGGAGTTCGCAGGTAGCTTCGATGTGGTAGTTTCGAGTCAGTGGAGGAAGGATATACAGCGGCACTTGAGGATGAATGAGTGCACAGATGTTCAGAAGCAGATACTGGCTACCTTTAAGCTAGTAGGGTCTGCACTGAAGTGGTGGGAGTCTATTACCACCGTCGAGGAGAGAGATACTCTCACTATTCTGGAGTTCTGGGTGCGGTTCGACCGCAAGTACTTTCCGTCAGCTGTTCACACGGAGATTAGAAGAAAGTTGATGAGCCTTCGACAGGAGGGTAAGACTGTGGCCGAGTATGAGGCCGAATTTACTGATCTTCTGAACATTGTTCCGGATGAGATACCGACTGAGGAAAAGAAGATACAGAAATTCACGGACGGGTTGACCTGGAGGATTCGTCAGCACTTGTTAGGGAACCTCTCGTTAGCCACTTATTCTAATGTGGTTAACGCTGCATTGCTCCATTGTCAGAATCACCGCTTTCACATGGCTGAGGGCAAACGATCGGGAGAGTCTAGCCATCTGGGCAGGACTGGAGAAAATGGTGCCAGTGGGGCACAATCTGTTCAGGGGCAGAGGCAGGGTGATTAGGGTACCCAGCAGGGGGATCACAAGAGGTTCAGGTCAGGAAATTTTAGGCACGGACAGGGAGGTTTCTGGCAGGGCCATCAGGGTCCGAACGGCCATCAGAACCAGCAGGGTCAGAATGGTCAGCATCAGTTTCAGCAGGGCCAGTGGAGGAATGGTAACGGCCACCAGGGCCGGGGGCAGCCGGGACCGAGAGGGGGGAACTTTTCGGGGAAGTGTTTTGTTTGTGGAAAGACTGGCCATAAATGCCAGGACTGTCCTGATAGGGGCAGGGCCCCGCAACAGCAGAAGGGTGCTCGACATGAGCCACATATGCCACTTTTTCCACCAGCCCTCCCAGCTCCAGCCCAGGTGCCAGCTCTTCCAGCCATTCCAGCAGTTCCTGTGCAGCAGGGACAATTACATTATGGACGTGTCTATAACGTCCACCAGGCAGCAGCTCC
Source organism: Sambucus nigra (assembly GCA_949130495.1). Lineage (NCBI taxonomy): Eukaryota > Viridiplantae > Streptophyta > Magnoliopsida > Dipsacales > Adoxaceae > Sambucus > Sambucus nigra. The sequence goes on along the minus strand of OX422208.1, from coordinate 541,092,728 downwards.
ACAGGCACCACCCGCGATTGAGGGTATGTTTCCTATCCATGGTACTATGGGTCGGGTTTTGTTTGATACGGGGGCAACACATTGCTTTATAGCTACACATTTTGCAAAAGCCTTAGGGTTGTTAGCTACGGCAGAGAGCACAGTGACGTGTGTAGACTCACCATTGGGGAGTGGGTCACTTATTTTCTTTATATGCCGGGGAGTGGGGGTAGAGATTGGTAGTCTGGTATTACCTGCAGATATGTTGGTATTAGATATGCATGTTCACTATGTGATTATTGGTATGGACTGGCTCGCTGATTATAGAGCCATGATTGATTGCTTCGGTGGGAGCATTATTTTTGCCATTCCGGGGCAAGAGATGTTTGTAGTGGCGATGCCTCGCCCAGAGGGAGGCTCGACCGCTCATTTGTATTACCTAGAGGAGGATATCTCTAAGGAGGTTGTGATTCCTTTAGATTCGATCCCAGTTGTTAGAGAGTATTCTGATGTGTTTCAGGAGATACCAGGCCTACCCCCCAGTCGAGAGATAGAATTTGTTATAGACTTATTACCAGATACGAGACCTATAGCACGCGCACCGTATCGTATGGCTCCAGCTGAGACACATCTGACTCGTAAGGGTGTGCCATTCATCTGGAATGATGCCTGTCAGTTGGCATTCGATGAATTGAAGGATAATTGACCTCAGCACCTGTGTTAGCATTGCCGAGACCGGGAGTTGAGTATCTAGTATACACCGATGCGTCCTTATAAGGACTTGGAGGTGTATTGCAGCAGGAGAGTAAGGCCATAGCTTATGCTTCCCGTAAGCTAAAGCCTCAAGAGAAGAATTACCCCACTCATGACTTGGAGTTGGCGGCAGTTGTATGTGCCCTTCGGATATGGAGACATTACCTTTTGGGGGAAAAGTTTTGATTGTTCACAGACCACAAGTCCCTACAGTACCTATTCACGCAGAAGGAGTTGAATATGCGGCAGCGAAGGTGGCTTGAGTTTGTGAAGGACTATCAGTTTGATATCCAATATCACCCGGGGAAGGATAACGTGGTAGCAGACACGTTGAGCCGTAGGCCAGCAGATGAAGTGACAGGGGTGTGGAAGGCCAAGTGGAAGGAATTGGGACACCAAGATGCAGTGGCCCGAGCATTCATGTCGGTAATGACTGTTACGCCGCAGATTGTCACGAGAGTGGTAAAGGCACAAGCAGATGACTCGTTCTGTCAGGAGCAGATAATTCGATTACTAGCAGAGGGAGCCGAGTCCTATACCGTTAGCTCAGACGGGGGATTACGCTTCAATGGGAGGTTAGTAGTTCCATAAGGGGAGGAATTGTGGCACGAGGTGATGGCAGAGTCGCACGGCTCACGATTCGTGGTACATCCCGATGGGGACAAAATGTACCAAGACATGAGAAGACAGTATTGGTGGAGCGGGATGAAGAGAGATATTGCCGAGTTTGTCTCTAAATGCGCCACTTGTCAGCTAGTAAAAGTGGATCATCAGAGACCGGCAGGACTGCTACAGCCGTTGAAGGTCCCGAAGTGGATGTGGGAGGGCATATCCATGGACTTTATCACGGGGTTGCCTACGTCACAGAGAGGTCAGGACTCCATTTGGGTGATTGTGGACAGGTTGACCAAAGTCGCTCATTTTCTACCCGTAAGGACAGACTACACTGCGGGACAACATGCCCAGCTCTTTATTTCAGAGATAGTGAGACTTCACGGTGTGCCCTTAAATATCGTGTCTGACCGAGACAATATATTTTTTTCACGGTTTTGGGAGAGTTTTCAGGAGGCCATGGGCACGGAATTGCGATTGAGTACGGCGTATCACCCGCAGACCGATGGGCAAACCGAGCGTACAAACCAGATGTTGGAGGACATGCTACGTATGAGTATCATTGATTTTAGGGGTGGATGGGAGCAGTATCTTCCACTGGTGGAGTTTGCTTACAACAACTCCTACCAGTTCACCATTGGCATGGCTCCATTTGAGGCGTTGTACGGTAGACCTTGTCGTTCCCAGCATGTTGGTTGGAGGTGGGGGACATAAAACTACTTGGGCCGGAAGTGATTCAGGATACTTCGGCAAGGATAGAATTAATTCGGAGTCGCATTTGGGTAGCTCAGGACAGGCAGAAGAGCTATGCTGATGCGAAGCGGTTCTTCAGAGAGTTCCAAGTGGGGGACCAGGTTTTGCTCAGAGTATCTCCTATGAAGGGGATTATGCATTTCGGGAAGAAAGGAAAGTTGGCACCGAGATATGTGGGACCATTTCCTATTATTGAGCGGATTGGACCGGTTGCGTATAGGCTTGGATTACCGGAGCATTTTCATCGGATTCACGATGTATTTCATATTTCCTCGCTAAGGAAATATCTTAGAGACGATTTAGCTCATTCTCACATTGCTTTGGAGGACATCGATTCCAGCCTGATAGCTCCTACGAGGAGGGGCTGATTGCGATTTTGGACCAAAGTGAGCTGAAACGGCGGTCAAAGATAGTCCCGTTAGTGCGTGTTCAGTGGCGACATCATAATATTGAGGAGTCCACATGGGAGCGCGAGGATGAGATGCGCGAACGTTATCCAGAGTTGTTCTTACCAGGTACTTTCTAGTTCCGAATTTCGGGACGAAATTCAGTTATTAGGGGGGAAGTATGTAATACCCCGTATTTTTGTGATATTTATTTATGGGATTAATTAAATTAAATGCGTATTAATTGGAAATTTATTCCGGATTAAAAATACTAGCGAGATGCGAGTTGGTATTTGATTATATGTGCATATATGATTATATATGAATATTGAATTGTGAAATTTGTCGTGAGATTGAAATACGACAATTTGGAAATTTTGTTGAGACACGCGTGACAGTCGCGTCATGGTATATAATTATAATAATTAAAAAGTGAATTTTATTTCTATTATCCGTATGGTCGTTTTGAGTGCGCCAACGCGTCCGGAAGGGTCGAAATAGTCAGAAAACACTAGCCGGGGGTTTGGTTTGGGTCCCGGGGCATTTTTAGGCCATACCGGCAACGTATAAGGGTAGTTTGGTAATTTTAAATTTTGAGGAATTAAAAGCTACGAAAATTGGGAATTAATATCTGATTAGGCATTAACCCACTAAGCCCACTAATACCCAAATAGACTACGGAGGTTATTGAAAGTTGTTCCAAAGACAAAACCCTAACCTCCATAGTCACCATTAGAGAAGAAAGCTTGTAGAAAGAGAGGAGAGGAGAAATCTGCAGAGGAGAGAGATCCATTCATCAAATTCGTCATCAAATCCAGAGTTACCATTAAGGCAAGTGATTTAATTTCGTTTTTATAGAGAATGTTTCTTCCATGTGTAGGAATTGAAAAAAAATCTGATTTGTTCTTGGGAGTTAATTAAAACCCATTAAATTTGGAAATAGAAATTACATTCTTGATGAGGAAATTGCATGTAGATTAGTAGTTGATGATTATTCTGATGATATTACAATTATTATGAAACCAAAAACAGATTTAATTAGACTTCTAGATGATTTATAAATTCTAGGGTTCATGTGTTTAAAATTGGGGAAAAATATGTAGAGATTTGATATTTGAATGATGTTAGGATGAATTTATACCCCCAAATATGTCAATATGTGAACTAAGTAAGTTTAGGGACGATTAGAGACCTTAAACAATTGATAGATTGTGGTTTGGATGAGATTTGGGAAGTAGAGAAGCTGGAAAAATGAAAATCAGAAATCTGGGCTCGAATCTGGTCGCTCGTTAGAAGACCTGCCCAGGTCGTTCGAACGACCTCGTTTGAACGAGCTTCTAACGAGTTAACCATTGACTTCTAACGAGGGTGAAGTTCGTTCGATGAGATCGTTCGAACGAGATCTCGTTAGAAATCCCACTTCGTTCGAACGAGATCTCGTTAGAAGACTCAGTTCGTTCGAACGAAGTCTCTTTCGAACAGCCTCGTTCGAACGAGACTTCGAACGAGTTGACAGTTTAGGCATTTTAGCCTGTTTTGATCCCGAGTGCCCCGTAACCTTGTGTATAGGTAGAGATAGCCTTTCCTTGATGAGTAATTGATATATTTGGGATGTTTGGGATATTATGAGGAGTCAAACCTAGAAGAAGTGTAGTTTGAACCTAAGGGAAAATATGAAGTAGGACGTGAGTGTCTATTACAATGTGAGCTATTGAAAGCCTAATTAATTATATTAGCCGGGAACATATAAATGGTGTAGTATTATATGTCACTTCGAGAAGAGATATGTACCAATATATTATGGTGATTACTAAGATGTGTGCATACTTAGTATATATGTATTGATTTTATGTGTATGATATACCTACCATACTTGCTATCACGGGAGGTTTGCGTTCGCTTAGGGCCCTTTAATCTTTGTGTTGCCCGGATTTAGATTGGTTACCTCGATGAACATAGGTCAGAGAAGGACTTATTGGGATATTAATAAGTCTGCTAATCGTGGGAGCGCAGGTATGTGCGTGACCCATGTGATGTGACTGTGTTCGCCTCCATTATTTGTGATGTTGTTATCTGTGAACTATTCCTGAGAGATTCGGAATATGTGATCCTTATGTACGTGATGTACCGGGATGGATAGCAGAGTATGTGTGCACCGCAGCTTAGTCTCGGGGTGCTTGTATTGTATATTTATGATGTGAATAATATACAATTAATTAATGGGAACTTTCATGTTGTTATTGTGAACATAATTATGGTAATGTAGTGAGAGGACATAACGGGTTAACTAATAGTGAATAATGTATTACATATTGAGACTCTGAGTTTAAGTGATGCCTTCTATTTATATTGATAACGCTAGAATGTAATATGGGAATAGAGTAGTAAGAGGTAGAACTTATTACGTTTTGGTTAGATATATGTGTCATTTAGATGGGTAATGTACGTTAGGAGTGCACATGTAGTCGAGAGGTGAGAATTTCATGTGAGTGCACGTCCTAACATGTATTTTGCATTTAATGTTTTAATGTTATTAAAACACTTGCTGTTTTCAAAATGTTTTCCACTTTCGGGCTTTGACCCATTTGTTTTCAAATCTATTTTTGTAAAAACCATTTTAGGTGCCCATCCACAAGGACACCATGCATAGGATTCTCATTCAGGTGACGAGCTGTAGCTGTTTTTGGAAGTTACAGGACTTTTCTTCTAGACGCTTCATCGATCTTGACTCGATATTCATCAGTTATCAGTTGTAAGGCATGTCGCCCATTTCTTTAGAGACATTTCATTTATTTCAGTTATTCAGACTTTTGGCATGTAATTATTCAGGATTCAGACTTGTAGTATTATTTCCATTTGTTGGGATTGTTGTGAGGAGTTTTCCTCCGGATTTCTTATTATTATTGTTGGTTATTTCATTACTTCGTATGGTGAATGGATTATGTTGACTCTTCCATTATTCTTTTATTGCATGTTATCCAGACTTAACTTAAAATTTGGCAACTTACTTTTTAAATACTAGGTGGTTAGTAATTCTAAAAATGCTTTCGACAGTGATGCTATTAACTGAACCAACTTGGCATTTTGTATTAATTTAATAAAGGAGTAGCTACCCGGTATTTAATTAGTCGGGGTGTCACAAGCGGGTATTAAACAAAGTAAGCCACTCTAGGGCAACTTGATTAGCCCTCGATCTCCATTGAGCGGCAATTAGTGGTAGGGGACAAAATCTTTTGCATTTTAAATGCACCCAATGAATATTATATACGTTGAGGATATAGATGATGAGATTCTCTTCCATCATAAATTTTGGCCCAATGCCAAATGGAATAAAAGTTAAGCATTGAAATTAGGATATCAACACAACCATTAGCTTAAGTACATTAACCACAAGGTAGCCAAACTCTAGCACTATAAACCAATGCTCGCTTGTTCATGAGTGTCTAAAATAGTCCAATCTCCTCTCATACTCATCAATATCGCAGGAGGTCATAATGGTAGCCCAAAACGACTTATCCCTACATAGTTCGAAAAAAAAAGCACTATGAATAACATGAGAATGTTCTAGTCCATACCCAACACCCGTACCTTTGGAAATAGCCCTATATCCATAGTTCCCATTCGATTTTACATCATATATATTGTCCACAAATAATTTAAAGAACTCGGGAACGTCCTTCATATACATCTTCTTCTCCCGAGACCATGTATCTGATTTTATGACCGTCAACGGGGTCTTATTTAGGAAGACTTTTTTAAGTTTCGTTGTGGAAGGTACATCTTCCTCCTAAGCACAAGGGGTTCTTTTCGTAGAAATATCAGCAGACTTTTTACCCTTAGGTGGCCTACTCTTTTGACAAATTTGTACGAGTTCCATCCAGGGTGTACTAGAGGGTTGAGCAATTTCCATTAACTTGCTTAACATAATATTTCTAATGGCTTCACCTGCCTCAATCCACGTTTTCTTAAACAATATCATCTCGGATGTATATGCAAGGTCACGTTACTAAGGGATGGTCGAGACAATGGAAAGTTTCTTCTAAAGATCGTCTAATGCCCACAATGGAATTATTTGCCCTAGCTTCTCCCATTAGGCCAACTTATGGACACATGGTAATTCATAGATGGTGTGAAGTATGTAGGAGCATAGTTTCTCCATATATTAGGTGTTAGAAACTAATATACTCAACACCGATCGCATGCAATCGATCTCAACAATAATTAGGTCCAAGGCATAATGTGATGCCCTACCACGGATCTCGTGCAACAACGCATCATTATGTCCATGGTTGGTGGATTGGAGTGATTTCCTAAACTCCATTTGTATTTGAGTGACTTGGGGGACAAGTAATGTGTCTATACCCTTCCACACCGTCACAAACGAATCGATGATATTTATTAAGTGTTTTTTCAGTTGCGCATTTCGCTCTGTTAGTTGTTCGGTTACGACGGTGGGGTACGCGATTAGTCCATGCATGCGCGAACTAAAAATGCAAAGGGATTCAGTTATTCTATATTTACCCAACATGTTCAGGTAGTTTTGTCAGTTTTGACGAAAATCTAACCATGCATTCTCAAAGTCAATCAGATTCTTCGACTTCAACACCCCAATCCAACCCTGCATAAATACCTTCTTATCCTGGTCTTTGATATTTTGTTTCACACATGTACCTTTAATATTTTTTGGAACATGGAATAAGCATAATAGAATGGTGGCAAGTGGGAACACGTTTGGCAAAGCGTTTATACAAGATTTTTATTTATCATAGATAACAACTTACGATAAAACTTCTATCTCGTATAATGATCGTAAATGTTGTAGATCCCAATCAAAATTCTCCTCCTTATCTCTCTTAAAAAAAGAAAACGAAATGTAAAATGATTTCCCGGTGTAAGCGACCTCAATCATCTCAAATAATGGCACATTGTACCGATTGGTCATGTAGGTGCAATCGATCACCAGTACACTCGGTAAGCATTTCACCAACAAGAAAGAGGGGTATGTGCAAAAATTAAATCCACCACCACATCAGTTTGCTCATTCCTTCTGTGCTAGTGGACATAACTCTTTTTCGTAAGCAAATGCACCAACTGTTTCATGGTAGTGCGCCCTTGCATCTCAACATTCTTCATTTTTCTTTTAGACTTATATATTGTTCGTATGGATGAATAATTGTCTTCCAGTATCTTTTTCAATTCTTGGAGTACTTCCTTGGGGCCCACCTCATTGTTTATCATCTTAAAAGCAATGTTCCACTCTTCTTGGCATAGTCGACCGACATATGGGTATCCAACAAGTAATTTTGACACCTTATGGTTGTGTAACCCCAAAAAAACTTCACCCCCACAATGGCCATTATCGTGGGAAAACCTTTCAATCTAAAGGGACAATCACACTATCGCATTTCGAAACATCGATTCCTCTTCTTGTTCACCCCCTCATGTTTTTTGGTTCTATGAATCTCTCTTCTCTCACAACCAAGTACGACCCTCCCCTTTCGAACTAAACTTACCTTGTCGTATTTCAGAATGATCACGATGTCATGTATGTTGCGACCAATTTGTTGACACCAATCAATCCTCTTGTCACGATCATAAAAAATATGCGCAAGACAAACTTTATTAAATGAAAGGACAGTTTAAATGGGAATTTCAAGTATAAATGAAAAATCATGTTGAGTATAATATAAATAAACTAAACATGCCTCCTCAGTGGTGAACTCGACTATATGGTCTTGATTAATCGCATTAATATGCAATCCTTCTTATAATTTTGCATCCTAATAATGCATACATTCAAATTATGTCATACAATCATGTCATACATTAAAAATCTCAAAGTTTTGAAATTTAACTATGTGACATGTTTTTTTTACCATAAACGATGTTAAAATCTGGAAATAAATTGCACAAACATTTGGGCGAGGTTGATGTCGTTGCTTGTTCGCTCATATTCGGTTCACGCATAGTCGCTTCCTTAGTGGAAGCACGTTGAGTAGATGCACTCGGTACAATGATATTGTATATATCTTGCTAAAATGTATCATCAAGTACTGAGTCATCTAACGAAAATGATAATACAATAATAGGTACAATAAGAATTGACAATATAATAATAAAAATCAATAAAAACACATACACCTATTAATAATTGAACTTTAATTTCAATAAGGATCCCATGATCAATTACAACCGCTACAGGAATACATACGGTGTAAGGTAATCGTGGATGTAAAATCACGGCCATAGCATACAGTGTAGACCATACCACGATTACACGCAACCACCATTGATGATCCCATGGCCAAATATAACTGTGGCACAAGATAAGGTCACTTATGACCAAGAGTGACTGTCATGTAATTGTCACCCTTTTTTTAATCTTTTCATCATTTTAAATGTTGTTTTACAGATTATATAGTGTGTATAGGTGAATTAAGGCCTCAACATCATCAAGAGTTAGTTGGATATTTTGAGTTTGAGAAGCTCGATCATCAACTTTTTTTTCCTCAACCATTGCAACGTAGCCCCTTTATCATTGATTTATGTATAGAAATAACACAACAAAAGCCACAACAACATAACAAACACATGAAAATAGATATTTGGGAAGAAATGAACAAGATGATTTTTACTAGGTTTAACCGTGGGTTTGAATGTTTCGATGGGAAAATCAACCAATTAGATTACTGTTTGTTGTGGTGTTTTAGATTATGCGATATTAGTTTGTGTATAATTTTTTGATTAGTTTGTGATATATTAGAGATTTTAAACAAAATAAAAGGTAGAACACTTTTGGGTGTGGTTAGTTAAGTTTGTGTTTATATTTTATGTGGTGTTTTGGAGAGATTTTTCAGGTGTAAATATCAAGATCCTAAAAATAAACACATAACCCCACCTCCACCCCACCCCATCCTATCCCACCCATCGAAATCCTCATCGAAATGCAGGAATCCTCGTCAGAGACCGCTAGAATCCTCATTGGATTATTTCTCTTTCCTCATTTCTCTCTCTCTCTCTCTCTCTCTCTCTCTCTCTCTCTCTCTCCATTTATTTCTTTCATGTTTTTAGTCCGCACTAGCGACACCATTTCCATCTATGGAGAAGAAGATTTTGTACCGAAAAAAATGGAGAGTTCACTGAAAAAATGGATTTTTTGCCGGAAAAAATGGAAGTTTTAGTGAAACAGTAAATTTGTCGGTTTTGATTTTTTGTCAAAATATATCGAATATGAGTTTTTTTGGATAGATCTCGACGAGTAGATTTCAAATATATAGATTTTGTGAATTTTGGATTTATAGATTTAAAGTTATGGAATTTTATAAATTTGATGTTTTTTTGTATGAGTTGTCAAATGGTATATTGGTCATTTTTCATGGCCTTTTTAGTATAGGGACTAAATTTATAATATAGTACAGTGTGTCCTATTTTTACACACTTTTGGGTTGGGTTGGACCTTTCCTCAAAAGCCCCAAAATTATATCTTGCTCATGTGTCATGTAGAAAATGCATACGGGCATACCATGTAAACATATACACGATCATAAAATTACAAGATTATCACTTCATCACTTCCTGCTTGTATATAATAAAATAAAATAGCTTTAATTTAAGTGAGAAAATTCACCATTGATATCAACTGAAGATATGTTGTCTAACGTCTCAAGATTCTTACAGTAACAATGTGCTTATGACAATTATTTTAATCAGTTACCAAATTAGTAATAAATCAGATGCATTATTTTAGGTTCATATGAATAGTTTCTCTTGCCTACCTATTTAGAAGGTTTATCTTATCATATGTATCATTTCCACCTAAATTGTATTTTAAAAATTTTAATCGTTCTCTATAATTATAGAAATTATCAAAAGTAATACATCGTGCTCATGTCGTGGTACTGGTATGAGGCGATATACGAGTGCTCTACCACATGTATCCCTAATGGCTCACATGAATGACCACCTCAAAGTAAAAGTACAATGTTTTCATTAGTATGGACTACCGATTGAATATACAGAATTAAAAGTAGGTACAAGTGTATATACATTTTTTATGGGTTGATATATATATATATATATATATATATATATATATATATATATATATATATATATATAGAGAGAGAGAGAGAGAGAGAGAGAGAGAGAGAGAGAGAGAGAGAGATGATGTCTCACCTACATCGTGATGTATACATCACACTTAGTTCTAGGCTCTAAGAAATGCTTTTTTCAAATTTTTTATTTTTAACTTGCAGTTAACTTTCCAATCAATCCATATTCAAAAAATTAGTTCAAAATACATTTTGTCGCTATTTTTAAAAAATCCACAATAATTTGCTCGCACAAACCCTTGTAAATAAGGTATTTTGAGTAGTTTTTTTGTGGATTTTTTAAAAATAGCTACAAAATGTATTTTGACCCAATTTTTTGAACATGGGTTTATTCGAAGGTTAGTTTCAAGAAAAAAATAAAAATTAAAAAAATTTAGGACATACAATTAGGGGTGATGTATGAATGATGTAAGTGAGAATTTTCTTATATATATATATATATATCACAATTTAAAAATGTTTGTTATTGCTCGAAGAATTTACCCAAGATATAATTACCCTAAAGAATACCCATGTTGGTATGTAATACCTTGTAATTTTGAGTTAATTTGAATTTTATTTATACTTTTGGAAATTATATTATCAATCATTCAATTATGTTTGTGCTTAGATTTATGTGTACGTATGCTAGGAAATTATGTAGTGTTATCTTTAATCTATTACATTGAAAAACTATTCGTATATGGATGAAGGTTTCATTATTTGGGTTTGAAAATGTAAACAACTATTAATATAGTTTACTTGGCTTAATTTCGTATCAAAACATTTTAGCCTTGCCCAAAATCGAGCCAAAAAGCTTAATTCATAGTTAGACAGTAGATAAAGAGAATCTTGTTCAATAGAATCTATGGACATTGAAATTGAAGATCATACGACTTCTCGATATCAAAGCTTCTGTACAAAAATTCTGAATATTAAAGATTCCTTTTATGGTAGTTTTTATTGAATAGTTTCATGGCTAATACAAGTACACTATTATATCTTTTGTGAGGACATCAAGTGAAATATTTTCTAAAAGTCGTTGCCTCATATGCTTGTATAGGTGAATATTGCATTCTGCCTACAAGCGTGCGCATGACAGAATTTTGAACCCATGCACATAGGTGAAAAACCATACCGTGTGCACGACATGCACGTTTTGGGGTTTATTGTGATTTCTTCTTAAAAGCGTGCACATGGCTTCAAATATCTTCACGTGCACAACTGTCACATGTTCAATGTGACATGGGCCACTGCCCAAAACGGTGCACAAGGAGGACTTTTTACCTATACACACGATGGTGATAAACTTTTAGTCCTTTTGTAAATAGGATTTTTCCATCCTTTTTTAGAGAATTTTTATGATCACTTTCACACATATAGAGAGAATGTTTTTAGGCAAGTGGTTAGAGGAACACCTTTTATTTGTCAGTTTCACTTGATCTACATAATTTTGATAGAAAAAGTTGTATTTATACTTGATTCATGATTTGTGAGATTTGAGAGTGATTTGAGTTGAAAATCACATAGCCTAGATTCTGTTATACATATTTTATATTTAAATTTGAAGATAGACACACCAGATCTAAAATACAGTGAGTTAGCTATTAGGGAGTTAATTCGTGGTGCTATTCGAGGATGGAGAACATAACTTCCATGTTCGTTTAATGGTGCTTTGAGTGGATCATTCATTCAAACGGGGAGAGTTTCTATGACTATAGGTACCTTTTTGTTAGGGAATAACAAAAAGATAACTTAATGCGTTTGTGTAAAATTTATTTTCAAATTAAATGAGAGATTAGAATGCACTGGTGTTGTTTCACCCCTAGGTGGGTCATTTCCTCGTAGATCTTGACTTGTGCTTCGTTTGTGATTATTTGTTGTTTATTTAAACATTTGTTATCTCTCACACACACACACATATAAATAAACACTTTGATTTAAGTTTGGATCCAACATGATCCATTGCTAAAATTGACTCAGGGCTTACATTTGTTCCTAAGTAGTTTAATGGACTTAGATCTATTAGATTTTTCACCTAGATGCATGTAAACTAGTTTTGATCTAAAAAATGGCGAAGAAAATTTTAAAATTCGAAATATTCTCATTAAAACCTATTCACCTCTAGGTTTATTTGAGGTGAACACTTTGTCTACACCACCTTCAATTGGTTTCGGAGCGGTTCTCTTTTAATCACTCACGTGTTAGGGTAGATATTTCTTATTCATGTGTTTTTAGTTATGTTTTGATCTTATTTGGAGAATGTATCAATATCGCGATAGTATCTCTACAAATCCTCCTCCCTACTTTGATGGCTCAAATTACGGCCATTGGAAAGTGAAAATGCACAATCATTTAAAGTCTAAGCATGTGAGAGTGTGGATATGTATATTGAGAGTCACTCATAAAGGAACTTCAAGTGTTTTGAGAGTTAAGTTATAAAAATTTGGACTATATTTGAACTAATAAGAATGGTTGAAGAGGAGATCTTAAATGATTACTATACTAGATTGATCAATGTTTTCAATGACTCTTTTAACCCATGAGAGAAGATCCCTAATATAGACACCCTATCCTAGTAACCTCCTGAGAACCTCCTTAAGTCCCTAATACTCCACCACTCACCATAAACCAAGGTCATAATTCGAGTACTAATTTAGAGGCCACCGGGCAATCCCAGGCCCGTTGACTCTAGTTATCTCTTAGACCTAAGAGAATCTCAATGAATCCTTAAAGTGCTAGAAATTCCCTTTACAATGGTCCATCCCGTGCACAAATTGGTCTCGTGGTTCGCACGAACAATCCGTCATACTCCGAGCACTAATCTGGAGACCACTGAATGCTTATGGGATCCATATGACTCCGATCAACTCTCCGACTTGAGCGAAGCTCATGAATATTCGAAGGGCTCTGAATTCACTTTCCAATGTCCTATGTTATGCACTAATCGGACTCATAGTTCGGACGAACAATCCATTTTACTCCAAAAACCTCCCGTTCAAAGACCATCGAGCACTTCTGAGCCCTGTTTGACTTTGATAAACTCCTAAACTCAGGAGTGGCTCAGTGTATTATTTAAGGACTCTAAATACACTTCCCAACGGTCTCATCCATTCTCTATTCAGATGTATGATCTGCATTTTATGCCCATTTTTTATGAAATCCGTTCTGAACTGCCAACAGGCACCCCAGACACCCTGCCTATCGGTAAGGAGTAATTTTCCTTGCCCAGTAAGGTAAGACCTATGAAAATAGGCAGGCCAGGGTCCATGTTGATTTGCACCCCCGTAACCCTAAATTCCACTATAAAAAGGCCATGACCTCACCCTTGGAAAAAGGTCCCTTTCAATAGTCAGAAAACAATCTCCTCAAATTCAGCGCCTTCAATTTTCAAAAAAAGCCCATTTTCCAACATTCCCTCGCCTCACTTAGCCACCACCTCATCCTACCGTACTACCCTCGTACCACTACACAAATTAGCATACTTACATTCTCAATTCAATAATAAATATCTATCAATGAGGTCCATTCCTCACTATTTTCTAGTTTCATTTATGTAAGTGTTATTATTCTCATTTTGTGGCATCTTCTAGTTTTGTTTCATTATCTAACATCAAATAATCTTCACTTTTTCATTAGTAGTATTGCACACAACTTACTTTTATAAAAACTCAAAAAAAACAAAAAGAGGGTTTATTCATAAATTCCAAAAGTAAGACTTCCATTTTATCATATTTTCACACTTATATATATTTTTCTCAAAAAAATACAAAAGAGTATTCCTACATGTGGATTTATGGGTTGAACCCCACCCATATGCTATTATCGAATTACATGGACTTTTATATCCCTTGGCTACGTAAGTGTCTTGGACCAATCCCGAGATCCGAGTCCTCCCTTTTTATTTTATATCGTTCATATTATATTATATTATATTATATTATATTATATTATATTATATTATATTATATTATATCTATTTTCGTGAGTCTTGGACTCCTATATATTTGTGTCTCGTCCGATGTGCACATTCGCTCTTTTATAACGATTCGAGATTCAGTGAGCACTTGCATCATATTTTTATTATTAATTTTTAGTACACTTCTACGGATGAGTCCATTCCGTCCATTCCATGATGCGAGTCGAATAATTCTATTCTCCCGTTACTTATATTATATACATGTACACAAACATCACGAATAAAAAAATGGAGAAGATTAACATATCCCATGAGAGACCGAAATGTCAGAATGGATGCTTAACACCTTCCCATTTCATAACCTAGTCCCCGAACCTTCGAATCACTTGGTTTCGTATGCATCAATTTGACCTTGACGTAGTTCTCTAGAGACGGTGACATTATTTTTCTTTTGATAAAAATAGGCCCGCAAATCTATCTCTTCGTGTACCACCATTTGACAACTGATTATATATCTGAGGCTGGACTGTGAAGACGCCGACACGAGTGGCGAAAAGAGGACCTCCACATCTTCGAATCACCCACACGTGATAGGTAAAAAATAGAAGATAGAGAAAGAGAGAGGGAGGGAACCTTCTTCCTTCCTTCTTCCTCCCCTCGTCTCTACTTCGAGGCCCAAGCCTGCCCCGGACGAATTTGACTTGGATGGGCACAGTGGCGACTACATTGGAACTATTCTAGAGGACTAGACTCTATTTGTACATGAGTGTTATTCTTTACTCTCCTTATTCTCTACATGTCTACATATATTTCCACTTTAATGTTCCCTTTTATCCTTTCCTTATTTCTTTTATAATTATCTCATGCTTATCTCCACCATGCTCTCTTCTCATGTATATATCATTATTCACTCACTTATACATGATCATCCTATTTCACCTTACACCCACTTATATATATTCTTCATGCTCACTTCACACACTTGCACTTGTATATAGTTTCACCTTTACTTATATGCTCCACTACCACTTATAGATTATCTACACTTAGCGTCATTAGTAAACACTCTCACCTTTTCTCACTTGTATATATCTCTATGTTCACTTACACATCTCACACACCACTTACAGATGATGCATGCTTAGTCTCACTAGGGCACACTTTCACTTGTATATATTCACATAATTTTTCACTTACACTATTCCCATGTCACTCTCTCACCTTGTACACATCTCACTCACTTGTATAGGTTCACATGCTTCCCTATCACCATGATTAGTATAGTTTTCATGCTCCATGTTAACTTTACTTTTCATTTCATTCTATTTGTATATTCTCCTTCATAATGGTAGTAGTCCCCTTACTTATCATGCAAATAAATTTTCTTAAGATACTAATAAAGACTCATGCATTTTTGCACACTACATCATAAGAGCATGGTAATATTGGCCAAAATTTTGTCCCATACTAGGGGTCACTTTGTGATGGGTGCCGATCCTGCGGGGCATAGTTAACCTAAGCGATATGATTCTCACCTTCCATTTGTCTCGTACCTTCGATGTATATCAAATGCTTTATCCTACATCGTACCGCTTGACCGAACTCACGATGAGAGGTATATAGCAGGGAACTCATTCACGTATATCGAGTATATTAAATTTCCTCTCACATGTACCGTCCCCACGAGGTATATCATAAGGAAATTCACGTACACTCAAGTATATCGAAAGCTTGTCCACACGTGCCGATGAACGATTGCCCTTATAGGCATTAGGTATATCGTGGAAGTCATGCCAAAGGAGGGAACCCTTACACTAACCCACCAAATGCATAAACCTCATATAGTCACCAGCTTTAGGATACTCATAATTAGTTTGTCGGTTACCATGCGAAACTCTTGTGAAATCTTAGATCGTTATACCGCCAAAACGTTTGTGCTATTTCGCCCTTTTTTTAAAATAGGACCATGTCCGTTAGCCTAAAAAAAAGTTAGATCGTGTCTTATATTTTATACCCTCACTTTTTCCCAGGCTCGAATTCCGTCCGGTATTTTCCTTGCATTTAGGTAAACATAATACAAGTAAAACCTAATAATAATAAACATGTTGAGGTTCTCCATTTTCCCTCTCTTTTAAAAAAAATACCAAAAACATGTCCCCCCTTCCAAAATACCAAAAATACTCCCTTTTTGCTTAAAAAATAAATCAAAATAATTTTTCTCTCTCGAGTCGATCGCATACCTGACTTTGGCCTGTGTCCCTATTGGTTTCGATCTTCCATCAAACCACCCCGAAGCTCCACTGCTTCCTTTACTACTTCAATCGAATATGGGATCTACCTCTGCAAGCTATCCATAGAGAACGTCGACCATGCAACGAATGTTCAGTCAGATCTGATGTCCATCCTAGCCCAACTCAGTGCCAAGATATACAACCTTCAAGCTTATATCCAAAAGATGCAGCAACATCGAGCTCAAACTTCTAAAGCTTATAAATCTGAGATCCTCTTTCCTCGTGCTATGGGTCCACCCGTCCTCGAGCCTATTTGGGTCTCGAAGGAATACTAACATGCCCCTCGTGCCCCGCCTATAAACGGGAACCACTTACTCAACTCCTTATTCCAAACCTTGCATAGTCAGGGGCTAATCTTCTAGCACATGTGGACCCTAAAGAAGAAGAGATGAACAAGGTCAAGTAAGACCTCAAACTACTATCAAAGAAGTTTGACGAAATCAAGATCTCTGGAAACTACATGGACTACACCCACATGTCTTTCTACTCTAAGGCCAGGTTGCCAGAAAAGTTCAAGATGCCGAACATCGAAAAGTTCTGGGGCATCGGACCCCCAATTGTGCACCTACGTAGCTACCACCGATCCATGACCCTTCTTGGATCTTAGGATGTAATAATGGCCTAGATATTCTAAAAAACTTTGAAAGTGAGTTCCCTACGATGGTTCTTATATCTTTAAGAATCCAAAATTTATAGCCGAGAAGATGTAGCGAGTGAGTTCATATCTTAGTACAAATACAATGAAGAACTGGATGTCATATGAAGAGACCTAGAATTGCTCGAGCAAAACCTCGAGGAATCATACAGTAGCTTTATTGGGAGGTGGAGAGAGGAAATTAACACTATGACCTACAGACCCTCAGAAGAAGAAAAAATGAGCATTGTGAAGAAGAACTTCCTACCTCATATCCGAGCATCTATGGAAGGAAAATTACTACATGCACTTATGATCCCTCCGAGTGTCTAGTATGGAAATTGAAGAAGGTGTTACCAAAGTATATTTTAAACCAAAAAAGTTGACCGAATAGTTTACAATGGGAAGTATAAAAAGTCGATCAATGCCTCAGTCTTAATCATCAATAACATATCTTAAGCTGCCACTTTTTTGGCACCTAAAGGTTGCCCCAAACCTATTAGAAAAGAATACACTAAAATCCATGCTCTCCTGTCAAAAGTATACTAAACCTTGTTAACCCGAAACCTCATCAAACTGTTGGAACCCCGACCATTTCGAAATCCTTTACCTAAAAACTTCAAGCATGATGCCCACTGCGACTTTCACCAAGTCTCATGCCACACCACCGACTAATGCTTTCACCTTAAAAACACAATCCAGACCCTTATAGGTCAGGGCATCATTTCCCCACCAGCTAATCCCAAACCCAACACCACTCAAAACCCTCTCCCAGCACATGAATCCAGAACAAATTCCATCTTCCTGGAAGACAACTGTAATACCCCGTACTTTTGGCTATATTTATTTTTGGGATTAATTAATTAAATGCGTATTAATTGGAAATTAATCCGGGTTAAAAATACTAACGAGATACGAGTTGGTATTTGATTATGTGCATATATGATTATATATGAATTTGGAATTATGAAATTTGTTGTGAGATTAATATATGGCAAATTGGGAATTTTGTTGAGACGCGTGTGACCGCCGCGTCATGGTATATTATGTTAATTATAAAAGTGATTTTTATTTCTATTATCCGTATGGTCATTTTGAGTGCGCCAACGCGTCCGGAAGGGTCGAGATAGTCAGAAAACACTAGTCAGGGGTGTAGTTTGGATTCCGGGGTATTTTTAGGCCATACCGGCATCATAAAGGGTATTTTGGTAATTTTGTATTTTGGGAAATTAAAAGTGACGAAAATTGGTTAATTACATCTGCTGTGGATTTGACCCACTAAGCCACTAACCAACCCATATTAACCTAGAGGGCTACGTAGGTTATTAGAATTAGGTTTTCTAATATCTTCCCAAAGCAAACCCTAGCCACCATAACCATTGGAGAAGAGAGCTTGGAGAGAGAAGGAATTCTGCAGAAAAACTCCATCAAACCAACATCTAAATCAGAGATAAACCCGAGGCAAGTGACTTAATTCCATTTAATTTCAGAGAATGTTCTTTCCATGTTAGATAATTCAAATTTATGTTTATTCTTGGTGAAATATGAAAATCCATGTAGTTTAGAACATAGAACTTGAAAATCTTGAGGAGAATTGCATGTAGAATGATAGGTAGATGATTATTCTCTTGATATTTGTGATTGGAAGAAATTAAAACGGAATTATATTGGATTAATTCATGATTCATAAAGTTAGGGTTTATGTTCTTGAATAATTGGGAAAAAATGTAGAGATTTGTAAATTTGATTGATGTTAGGATGGATTGATCCCTTAAAAACATGTTAGGATGTGACTATATATGTTTAGGATTGATTAGAGACCTTAAAACATAGTTGGGACGAAGTTTAGAGGAGATTTGAGAAGTAGAAATTGGGTGAAAAACGATTTTGGAATTTCTGGGCTCGCAGCTGGTCGCTCGTTAGAAACCAACCCAGGTCGTTCGAACGAGCTTCTAACAAGTTGACCAGTCGCTTCTAACGAGGGGCAGTTTCATTCGATATCTCGTTCGAACGAGATATCGTTAGAAGGTACAGTTCGTTCGAACGAACTGGATCTCGTTCGAACAGTCTCGTTCGAACGAGACTTCTAACGAGTTGACAGAGGAATCTCGTTCGAACAGTCTCGTTCGAACGAGACTTCTAACGAGTTGGCAGTCTGGGCCTTTTTAGACTGTTTTGATTTTTGGAGTCCCGTAAACTTGTTCGAGGATATAGATAACATTACGATGATGATGTAATTGGGACTTTTGGGTATTTATGAGAAGGAAATTATATACGAGAGTTATATTAAATGGACGGTTTGGGTTGAGACGTGAGTGTCTACTACGACGAGAGAATAAATTATGGCGCGTATGATTATAAACCGGAATAGTATAAATTGTGATAATTATAAGTTGGTACGAGAATGCGATATGTACTACGATTAAACTACGGGATTACTAAGATGTGTGTTTACTTAGTATTGGTATATGAATTGTGTGTATGACATACCTACCATACTTGCTATCACGGTAGGTTTGCGTTCGCTTAGGGCCCTCTAATCCTTGTGTTGCCCGGATTTAGAATGGTTACCTTGATGAACATAGGTCATAGAAAGACTTATTGGGATATTAATAAGTCCGCTGATCGTGGGAGCGTAGGTATGTGCGTGACCCATGTGACGTGACTGTGTTCGCCTCCATTATTTGTGATGTTGTTATATGTGAACTATTCCTGAGAGATTCGGAATATGTAATCCTTATGTACGTGATGTACCGGGATGGATAGCAGAGTATGTGTGCACCACAGCTTAGTTCTCGGGGTGCTTGTATTGTATATTTATGATGTGAATAATATACACTTAATTAATGCGAACCTTCATGTTAATGTTGTGAATATAATTACGGTATTGTTTCGAGAAATATAACGAGTTAACTGATAATGATATATATTGCATATTGAGCATCTGAGTTTACGTTAAACATCTATTTAATTACGAGCATTATAATGTTAATAGAACCGAGTAATAAGGGTAGAACCTATGGCAGTCTAGCTAGATATGATGGCACTTAGCTAGTGGTTTGTGTCGTTATAAATGGGTACTTACGTTAGGAGTGCACAGTTAGACGAGAGGTGAGAATATCACGTGAGTGCACGTCCTAACATGTACTTTGCATTTAATGTTTTAAATGTTTTTAAAGCACTTGCAGGTTTTTAAAATATAACTCCACATTCGGGCTCTGACCCGTTTGCGTTCAAATCAACTTTTCTTGTAAAACCATTTTAGGTGCCCAGCCACAAGGACACCATGCATAGGATACTCATTCAGGTGACGAGCTGTAGCTGTTTGTGGAAGCTACAGGGATTTGCTTGTAGACGCCTCTATCACTTGGATTCCAGATTCATTATCTATCAGTTGTAGGGCATGTTGCCCATTTCTATTAGAGTTACATTTCCATTTCAGTTTTCAGAATTTGGCATGTATTGTTTTAGTATTCGGTTTACTTATCAGTTGTGGGATTTGTAGTGAGGAGTTTTCCTCCAGACTTTATTTACGTTATGTGATGTTATTCTATTTACTTCATTATGGTGAATGGTGTTATTATTGTTTATTACACTTGTTGCATGTTAATCAGACTTTAAATAAAATTTGGCACTTACTTTTTTAATACTAGGTGGTTAGTAATCATTAAAATATTTTCGACAGTGATGCTATTAACTGGACCAACTTGGCATTTTTGAATTAATTTAATAAAGGAGTAGCTACCCGATATTTAATTAGTCGGGGTGTCACAGGTGGTATCAGAGCATCAGGTTCTGGTGTCCTTTAGGATCTAACGGCTTATTATGTTTCCGCTAAGTTTCTTTGATATAGAGCCCTATATTTTAGGACTGTTGTACTCTTTTTGTGTATGCTTCGTTCTTCAGCTATTTTAAGTTTATAAACAGCGAAATTATAAACTTTGTTCTTATTTCAGATGCCTCCACGACGTGCACGACGAGTTCCCAGGGATGCAACGCCCAAACCCCAGCCCGCTCCAGTTCAGGGCATGATGAACACCGCTGAGGTTGCAGCTATAGTAGCCCAAGCGGTAAATGCCGCCATCGCCGTTGTTCAGCAGGCACCACCTCAGGCGCCGGTTGCCGCGCCAGTACAGGCAAATGCATTCCCGTCTGCTTGGGAGCGTGTACGTGATGCTTTTCAGAAAACGCATCCGCCAGAGTTTGTAGGTAGCTCAGATGTGGTAGTCTCGAGCCAGTGGAGGAAGGATATGCAGAGGCACTTAAGGATGTATGAGTGCACGGATTTTCAAAAGCAGGTGCTAGCTACTTTCAAGCTAGTTGGATCTGCGCTACAATGGTGAGAGTCTATTACCACCATGGAGGAGAGGGATACTCTCACTATTCAGGACTTCTGGGTGCGGTTTGACCGCAAGTACTTTCCGTCGGCTATTCACACGGAAATGAGGAGGAAATTGATGAGTCTTAAGCAGGAGGGTAAGACTGTGGCCGAGTATGAGGCCGAGTTCACAAATCTGTTGAATATCGTTCCAGATGAGATACCAACAGAGAAGAAGAAGGTTGAGAAGTTCACGGACGGGTTGACATGGAGGATCCGTCAGCATCTGCTAGGGAACCTATCGTTGACCACTTATTCTAATGTTGTTAACGCTGCATTGTTACACTGCCAGGACCACCGTTTTCATATGGCCGAGGGCAAGAGGTCGGGGGAGTCTAGCCATCAGGGCAGGACTGGAGGACATGGTGCCAGCGGGGCACAATCGGGTCAGGGGCAGAGACAGAATGAGCAGGGCTCACAGCAGGGGGATAATAAGAGGTTCCGGTCAGGGAACTACAAACAGGGACAAGGAGGTTTCCGTCAGGGCCATCAGGGTCCAAACGGCCATCAAGGCCAATAGGGGCAGAATGGGCAACAGTTTCACCAGGGCCAGCAGGGCCAAGGGAGGAACGGTAACGGCCACAAGGGCCGGGGACAGCAGGGGCAGAGAGGAGGGAACTTCCCAGGGAAGTGCTTTGTTTGTGGCAAGACTGGCCATAAGCGACAGGATTGTCCTGATAGGGGCAGGGCCCCACAGCAGCAGCAGCAGGGTGCTCGCCAGGAGCCACAGAGGCCTATGTTTCCCGCCGCTCTTCCCGCACCGCCACAAATGGAACCATTGCCACCCATTCCAGCAGTCCCAGTTCAGCAGGGGCAGCTACAGTATGGACGTGTCTACAACGTCCACCAGGCTGCAGTTCCACAGGCACCGCCCGCGATTGAGGGTACGTTTCCTATCCATGGCACTATGGGTCGGGTATTATTTGATACGGGGGCTACACATTGTTTTATAGCTACACACTTCGCGAAAGCTTTAGGATTGTTAGCTACGGCAGAGAGCACAGTGACGTGTGTCGACTCACCATTGGGGAGTGGGTCCCTTATTTTCTTTATATCCCGGGGAGTGGGGGTGGAGATTGGTGGTTTGGTATTACCTGCAGACATGTTAGTATTAGATATGCATGTTCACGATGTGATTATCGGTATGGATTGGCTCGTATCTTATAGGGCCATGATTGATTGCTTCAGCGGGAGCATTATTTTTTCCATTCCGGGGCAAGAGATGTTTATAGTGGCGATGCCTCGCCTAGAGGGAGGATCGACCGCTCATCTGTATTACATTGAGGAGGATACCTCTAAGGAGGTAGTGATTCCTTTAGATTCTATCCCAGTTGTCAGGGAGTATTCAGATGTGTTTCAGGAGATACCAGGCTTACCCCCTAGTCGAGAGATAGACTTTGTTATAGATTTGCTACCGGGTACGAGACCTATAGCACGCGCACCGTACCGTATGGCTCCAGCTGAGATGAGGTAATTACGGGATCAGATAGAGCAGCTGTTAGGTCAGGGCTTTATCCGAAGGAGTACCTCACCTTGGGGCGCTCCAGTTTTGTTTGTGAAGAAGAGGGACGGTTCACTGAGATTGTGTGTGGACTACCGAGAGTTGAATAAGGTCACGATATGGAATAAGTATCCGTTGCCTCGAATCGAGGACTTATTCGACCAGTTGAGAGGAGCTTCTTTCTTCTCGAAGATTGATTTTAGATCGGGATACCATCAGTTGCGTATCAGGGAGGAGGATGTCTCGAAGACTGTGTTCTTGCCGAGATATGGTTCTTACGAGTTTCGGGTTATGCCTTTCGGTTTGACCAACGCTCCAGCAGTGTTTATGGACTTGATGAACAGAGTGTTCAGGGATTTCCTAGACCAGTTTGTCATTGTCTTCATTGATGATATTCTGGTTTACTCCCAGACAGAGGAGGAGCACGCCGAGCATTTGAGGCAGGTTTTGCAGACACTTCGTCAAAACGAGTTGTATGCAAAATATGAGAAATGCGGGTTTTGGTTGAAGGAGGTCCAGTTTTTGGGACACATTATTTCCGACCAGGGAATATCTGTTGATCCGGGGAAGGTATCAGCAGTGAGGGAGTGGGGACAACCCACAACACCGACTGAAATTCATAGTTTCTTGGGTCTAGCAGGTTACTACAGGAGGTTTATTCGGGGCTTCTCAGAGATAGCAGGTCCTTTGACACATCTGACTCGTAAGGGTGTGCCATACATCTGGAGTGATGACTCTCAGTTGGCACTCGATGAATTGAAGGATAAATTGACCTCAGCACCTGTGTTAGCATTGCCGAGACCGGGAGTTGAGTATTTGGTTTACACCGATGCGTCTTTGCAAGGACTGGGAGGTGTATTGCAGCAGGAGAGACAGGCCATAGCTTATGCTTCCCGTAAGCTTAAGCCTCATGAGAAGAATTACCCCACGCATGATTTGGAGTTGGCGGCAGTGGTATTTGCCCTACGGATTTAGAGGCACTATCTTTTGGGGGAGAAGTTCCAATTGTTCACGGACCACAAGTCCCTACAGTAAATGTTCACGCATAAGGAGTTGAATATGCGGCAGCGTAGGTGGCTTGAGTTTGTGAAGGACTACCAGTTCGATATCCAGTATCACCCGGGTAAGGCTAACGTGGTAGTAGACGCGTTGAGCCGTAGGCCAGTAGATGAGGTGGCAGAGGTGTGGAAGGCTAAGTGGAAGGAATTGGGACACCAGGATGCAGCGGCTCGATCTTTCATGTCTGTGATGACCGTTACACCGCAGATTGTCACGAAGGTAGTACGGGCACAGGCTAATGACTCGTTCTGTCAGGAGAAGATAGTTCGATTACTAGCAGAGGGAGCGGAGTCCTATACCGTTAGCTCAGACGGGGGATTACGCTTCAATGGGAGATTGGTAGTTCCAGAAGGGGAGAAATTGCGACACGAGGTGATGGAATGTCGCACGGCTCACGGTTCGCGGTATATCCCGGAGGGGACAAAATGTACCAAGACATGAGACGACAGTATTGGTGGAGCGGTATGAAGAGAGATATCGCTGAGTTTGTTTTGAAATGCGCCACTCGTCAGCTTGTAAAAGTGGATCATCAGAGACCGGCAGGATTGCTACAGCCATTGGAGGTCCCGGTGTGGATGTGGGAGAGCATATCCATGGACTTTATCACGGGGTTGCCTATGTCGCAGAGAGGTCACGACTCCGTTTGGGTAATTGTGGACAGGTTGTCCAAGGTCGCTCACTTTTTACCCGTAAGGACTGACTACACTACGGGAAAGTATGCCCAACTCTTCATTTCAGAGATTGTGAGACTTCACGGTGTGCCCTTAAATATCGTGTCTAACAGAGACAAGATATTTGTTTCGAGGTTTTGGGAGAGTTTCCAGGAGGCCATGGGCACGGAATTGCGGTTGAGTACGGCTTATCATCCGCAGACTGATGGGCAGACTGAGCGCACAAATCAGATGTTGGAGGACATGCTACGCATGTGCATTATTGACTTCGGGGGTGGATGGGAGCAGTATCTTCCACTGGTAGAGTTTGCTTACAACAACTCCTATCAGTTCACTATTGGCATGGCTCCGTTTGAGGCATTGTACGGTAGGCCTTGTCGTTCCCCAGCATGTTGGTTAGAGGTGGGGGACAACAAACTACTTGGGCCAGAAGTGATTCAGGATACTTCGCAAGGATTGAGTTGATTCGGAGTCGCATTCGGGTAGCTCAAGACAGGCAGAAGAGTTATGCTGATGCGAAGAGGTTTTTCAGAGAATTCCAAGTGGGGGACCAGGTTTTGCTCAGAGTATCTCCTATGAAGGGGATTATGCATTTCGGGAAGAAGGGTAAGTTGGCACCAAGGTATGTGGGGCCGTTTCCTATTATTGAGCGGATCGGACCGGTTGCGTATAGACTTGGGTTACTGGAGCATTTGCATCGGATTCACGATGTGTTCCATATTTCCTCGCTGAGGAAATACCTTAGAGATAATTTGGCTCATTCTCACATTGCTGTGGAGGACATCGATCTCCAGCCGGATAGCTCCTACGATGAGGGGCCGATTGCTATTTTGGACCGAAGCGAGAGGAAACTGCGGTCAAAGATAGTCCCGTTAGTGCGTGTTTAGTGGCGACATCACAATGTCGAGGAGTCCACATGGGAGCGCGAGGATGAGATGCGCGAACGTTATCCAGAGTTGTTTTTAGCAGGTACTTTCTAGTTTCGAATTTCGAGACGAAATTCAGTTATTAGGGGGGAAGTATGTAATACCCCGTACTTTTGGCTATATTTATTTTTGGGATTAATTAATTAAATGCGTATTAATTGGAAATTAATCCGGGTTAAAAATACTAACGAGATGCGAGTTGGTATTTGATTATGTGCATATATGATTATATATGAATTTGGAATTATGAAATTTGTTGTGAGATTAATATATGGCAAATTGGGAATTTTGTTGAGACGCGTGTGACCGCCGCGTCATGGTGTATTATGTTAATTATAAAAGTGATTTTTATTTCTATTATCCGTATGGTCGTTTTGAGTGTGCCAACGCGTCCGGAAGGGTCGAGATAGTCAGAAAACACTAGCCGGGGGTGTAGTTTGGATTCCGGGGTATTTTTAGGCCATACCGGCATCATAAAGGGTATTTTGGTAATTTTGTATTTTGGGAAATTAAAAGTGACGAAAATTGGTTAATTACATCTGCTGTGGATTTGACCCACTAAGCCACTAACCAACCCATATTAACCTAGAGGGCTACGTAGGTTATTAGAATTAGGTTTTCTAATATCTTCCCAAAGCAAACCCTAGCCACCATAACCATTGGAGAAGAGAGCTTGGAGAGAGAAGGAATTCTGCAGAAAAACTCCATCAAACCAACATCTAAATCAGAGATAAACCCGAGGCAAGTGACTTAATTCCATTTAATTTCAGAGAATGTTCTTTCCATGTTAGATAATTCAAATTTATGTTTATTCTTGGTGAAATATGAAAATCCATGTAGTTTAGAACATAGAACTTGAAAATCTTGAGGAGAATTGCATGTAGAATGATAGGTAGATGATTATTCTCTTGATATTTGTGATTGGAAGAAATTAAAACGGACTTATATTGGATTAATTCATGATTCATAAAGTTAGGGTTTATGTTCTTGAATAATTGGGAAAAAATGTAGAGATTTGTAAATTTGATTGATGTTAGGATGGATTGATCCCTTAAAAACATGTTAGGATGTGACTATATATGTTTAGGATTGATTAGAGACCTTAAAACATAGTTGGGACGAAGTTTAGAGGAGATTTGAGAAGTAGAAATTGGGTGAAAAACGATTTTGGAATTTCTGGGCTCGGAGCTGGTCGCTCGTTAGAAACCAACCCAGGTCGTTCGAACGAGCTTCTAACAAGTTGACCAGTCGCTTCTAACGAGGGGCAGTTTCATTCGATATCTCGTTCGAACGAGATATCGTTAGAAGGTACAGTTCGTTCGAACGAACTGGATCTCGTTCAAACAGTCTCGTTCGAACGAGACTTCTAACGAGTTGACAGAGGAATCTCGTTCGAACAGTCTCGTTCGAACGAGACTTCTAACGAGTTGGCAGTCTGGGCCTTTTTAGACTGTTTTGATTTTTGGAGTCCCGTAAACTTGTTTGAGGATATAGATAACATTACGATGATGATGTAATTGGGACTTTTGGGTATTTATGAGAAGGAAATTATATACGAGAGTTATATTAAATGGACGGTTTGGGTTGAGACGTGAGTGTCTACTACGACGAGAGAATAAATTATGGCGCGTATGATTATAAACCGGAATAGTATAAATTGTGATAATTATAAGTTGGTACGAGAATGCGATATGTACTACGATTAAACTACGGGATTACTAAGATGTGTGTTTACTTAGTATTGGTATATGAATTGTGTGTATGACATACCTACCATACTTGCTATCACGGTAGGTTTGCGTTCGCTTAGGGCCCTCTAATCCTTGTGTTGCCCGGATTTAGACTGGTTACCTTGATGAACATAGGTCATAGAAAGACTTATTGGGATATTAATAAGTCCGCTGATCGTGGGAGCGTAGGTATGTGCGTGACCCATGTGATGTGACTGTGTTCGCCTCCATTATTTGTGATGTTGTTATCTGTGAACTATTCCTGAGAGATTCGGAATATGTAATCCTTATGTACGTGATGTACCGGGATGGATAGCAGAGTATGTGTGCACCACAGCTTAGTTCTCGGGGTGCTTGTATTGTATATTTATGATGTGAATAATATACACTTAATTAATGGGAACCTTCATGTTAATGTTGTGAATATAATTACGGTATTGTTTCGAGAAATATAACGAGTTAACTGATAATGATATATATTGCATATTGAGCATCTGAGTTTACGTTAAACCTCTATTTAATTACGAGCATTATAATGTTAATAGAACCGAGTAATAAGGGTAGAACCTATGGAAGTCTAGCTAGATATGATGGCACTTAGCTAGTGGTTTGTGTCGTTATAAATGGGTACTTACGTTAGGAGTGCACAGTTAGACGAGAGGTGAGAATATCATGTGAGTGCACGTCCTAACATGTACTTTGCATTTAATGTTTTAAATGTTTTTAAAGCACTTGCAGGTTTTTAAAATATAACTCCACATTCGGGCTCTGACCCGTTTGCTTTCAAATCTACTTTTCTTGTAAAACCATTTTAGGTGCCCAGCCACAAGGACACCATGCATAGGATACTCATTCAGGTGACGAGCTGTAGCTGTTTGTGGAAGCTACAGGGATTTTCTTGTAGACGCCTCTATCACTTGGATTCCAGATTCATTATCTATCAGTTGTAGGGCATGTTGCCCATTTCTATTAGAGTTACATTTCCATTTCAGTTTTCGGACTTTGGCATGTATTGTTTTAGTATTCGGTTTACTTATCAGTTGTGGGATTTGTAGTGAGGAGTTTTCCTCCAGACTTTATTTACGTTATGTGATGTTATTCTATTTACTTCATTATGGTGAATGGTGTTATTATTCTTTATTACACTTGTTGCATGTTAATCAGACTTTAAATAAAATTTGGCACTTACTTTTTAAATACTAGGTGGTTAGTAATCATTAAAATGTTTTCGACAGTGATGCTATTAACTGGACCAACTTGGCATTTTGAATTAATTTAATAAAGGAGTAGCTACCCGGTATTTAATTAGTCGGGGTGTCACAACAATCTCAAATTTAACCATTCTACCAAAATTATGCCTACCAAAATACCCAACACCCCCATAGTCTCACCCAAACCTCTCAAGGTCCACCTATCCTTTCTTCGAAACCCTACAAGCTTGGTCGATAAAGCTCTATTGCTCCTTACGTGAGTCTGTATTATCGTACGCAATTGATCAGAAGGGGAGGCATGGAATTTCCTGTAGTATTAGATCAACTCCAAATGTTTGGGTTCAAATTGCCCGTAGAGATGACCAATGACTACGAGAGATTTAATGGGCAATTCATAGAAGCCTAAAAGAGGGCTCATGAATCAGAAGAATGGGTGGTACTCGTAGAGAAAATCAACATGGATGTTGTTATACAGATAATGTTCGATATTTTTTGCCATAAAGGGGAGATAAGCAGTGTCCCTGAGTGTGACACCCCGCCTAGCTAATTACTGGGTGATCAGTCCTTAATTAATTAATTTCAGAATATCAAGTTGGTTCGGATAATGCATCACTGTCGAAAGACATAAATTTTAATTTAATAAAAACTAGTAAACCTAATATTTAAAAAGGTTGGTGTCAAAATTTTATCTTGTTATTAACTAACATAATTAAAAGGAAATATTTATTCATCACCATACATCATAATATCAATAAGGAAAGAACTAACTGAATTTAAATAAAGAACTGGAGTAAACACTCCCAGTCAAAACCCCATACAATAATCCAATAACATGAAAACAAAGTCTAATAATAGAATAAAACAACTCTAAATCTATAAATGTAAAATAAGAGGGACGACATATCCAACAAAAATAAATGACTGACAGATAAGGAGAATAGACTATGAAGCGTCTACTAGAAATGTCTTGCAGCTTTCACAGTAGCTACAGCTCGACAAATGAATGGAATCTCCTAAATCAGGTGTCCCTGTGGCTGAGCACCTAAAAATAATTAAATAAGAAAAGGAGGTTTGCAGAAAAACGAGTCAGATCCCGAGTAGAAAACAGTTTAAATATAGAAAGTGCTTAAATTGATTAATTAGCACGAATATTATTCATGTTAACTTAGCGAACTCACTTGGGATACTCACCTCTCATCTAATGTGCACACTTAGCAAGCCTAGCTACCCATACTAGTCATGATACATTACCTGACTATACGTAGTATAACCACTATGCTAGGTAAAATATCTAAATAACCCGAAGATAATATATCTCTATTATTTAGGAATAGGTTTGAAGATGCTTTAACTCATTCTCATAGCATTCTTAGTTCTCAACTGGTGACCCAATAAGTATATACTTTAATAAAGTAGTCAACATGAAACACAAAATAGGAACTCAGTATGCATATAAAAATCTCACTATGTATACACACTAATACATATATCAATACTGCACCCATGGTTAAGAAACCCCTAGTGCTAGGCATACTCGGCTATCTAGTCCCATTGCAAACGCCCACGCATGAAGGACAACAGGTTTAATCTCTCAGGAACCAATACACCATATACACATATTGGAGGCGCACATAGTTCCAAGCCGATGGGCTACGCATATACCTATGCACCAATACGACCGTCATCACTATCATTCTCATAGATGGACAATACCTAGGTTCCATGCTCTAGTGGTACGACTCAAAATCCCCCAAAGGCACATAAGATATGGTTGTCCACAACGTGCAAACCTCCGTTCGATAGCCAGTATTTAGGTATGTTATACACATAATATTCCAAGTAATAAGCATGCACACAACTTATATAACTTAATAGGCATTCATGAAACCCCAATTCCCATAATACGTAACTAATATTAACATCATTACTCTCCATGATATCCATTTATATATAACCTCTCTAGGACTTACATTCTCTCCTAGGTTTCCATACACGTTCGATACCTTAAGAATCATTACACCCTTAATTCCCTTAAACTTTGGATTTTACGTCACTTGTTACTCACGTAGGTTAACACACTCGCTTGGATAAACCTAATTTGATTTTTAACTCGATCGTACCCTAAAAACCCATTCTGGAATCTCATTAGAAGTCAAGGGATTCTCGTTTGAACGAGTTCGTTCGAACAAAGTTCCCACTTCGAACGAACTCAACAACTCGTTAAAAGGGTCGTTGGAAATCTCGTCAGAATGGTCGTTCGAATGATGTCGTTCGAACGACCTGGGTAGGTCTTCGAACGAGATGTCCGAATTGGCCCTATTCTTCCCCAAACTCGTTTTTCTCCAATTTCATACTTCAATATCATTCCAAACTCAACTCAATCCTAATGTAATTGTTTACAAACTATTTTAAGTTACCATATGACACTTCCTAAGCAAATTATAGGTTAAATCCTTATGTAATCAAGGGAATCCAACAAATTACTCAATTTCTTATAAATCTCTTTGATATGAACCTAGAGACTTCTATTCCTTAAAAAAACCCCAATTGATTTCGTGATTTCAACATTTATTTTGCTAACATTAACAGTTCTAAGAAGGGAACTTCTTCTTCATGCCAACCTATCTCTAATTTATGGGATTTCTATACAAATTAGTCTAACTAAACCCTAGTTTTCAGTACAATAATTTCATATCATTTAATATAAATCAACCGAAATAAAATATGCTAAAAGAGGAGCAAGATAAACACTTGCCTTGGAATGAACTTCTGATTCTCGGACATAACTTGGTATTTAGTTGAACCTCTTGTCGTGATCTATACTATGGTGTAATTCTTGGTGGAAAATCTTGAGTTCTTGTCTTAGTTCTCCTATGGAGTCTTCTTCTTCCTTGGTTCTCTCTCTCTCTCTCTCTCTCTCTCTCTCATGTTAAAAACTGACAGAAATCTCTAACCCACATTGCTTTTAATTAAAACCTAATTTTCGTCCATCTAATTCCCCAAAAATCCCAAAAGACTAAAATACCCCTCTGGGTGCTATTTTTGGCTAAAATGTCCCGGACTCCAAATAAAACACCCGAGTACTGTTTTCTGACTATTTAGACCCTTCCGGACACACTGGCGTACTCAAAATAGTCGTTTGAGTTATGTAAAAATAATTTACCTTTTTAATCCCCAAATATATAATAGTGATGCGACTCATATACGTGTCCCAAATAATTATATCTTAAGTGTCGTATATCTCGTCCTCGGCCATATTATTATTTCTGAAGCCATCTATTTCGTTACTCACTAGGTGATGTTCAACATAGTTAGTACTCAACATGATTTCAACATAATTATTTTCGATAGCTACTAACTTTCGGCACGCTAGTAATTATTACCATTAAATTGGATTAATTATAAACTAAATTTGCTCCCTTTAAATTAATTAATCCAATTTCCATAATTTCATAATAATAAATATGCATAAAAATACGGGGTATTACATACTTCCCCCTTAATAACAGAATTTCGTCCCCAAATTTGGAAAATGAAAGTATACCTGGCAAAAATAATTCTGGATAACGTTCACGCATGTAATCCTCGCGCTCCCAGGTTGATTCCTCAACATTATGGTACTGCTACTGTACACGGACTAGTGGTACTATCTTTGACCTCAACTTCCTCTCGCTACGGTCTAGGATAGCTACTGGCGCCTCCTCGTAAGAGCTATCAGGTTGTAAGTCTATCTCCTCCAATGCAATATGAGTGTAGGCCAAATCATCCCGGATAATTCTTCTCAGCGAAAAGATATAGAACACGTCATGGACCCTATACAAGTGCTTTGATAACCCAAGTCTATAAGCAACTGACCCAATCCTCTCGATAATAGGGAATGGCCCTACATACCTAGGCGCCAACTTTCCCTTCTTCCCGAAACGCATAACTCCCTTCATAGGAGATGCCTGAAGTAGCACCTGGTTCCCAATATTAAACTCTCAAAAATATCGCTTGGCATCGGCGTAGCTCTTCTGTCGATCCTGAGCAACCCGAACACGGTTCTGTATCAACTCTATTCTCGCCGAAGTATCATGAATCACCTCCGGACCAAGCAATTTGTTGTCCCCCGCCTCCAACTAACATGCTGGGGAACGACAAGGTCTACCGTATAGCACCTCGAATGGGTCCATACCGATGCTAAAATAGTAGGAGTTATTATAGGCGAACTCCACCAGCGGAAGATACTGTTCCCAGCCTCCGCCAAAATCAATGATGCACATATGCAACATGTCCTCTAACATGTGATTTGTTCGCTCGATCTGTCCATCCGTCTGTGGGTGATAGGTTGTACTCAGTCATAACTCCGTACCCATTGCCTACTGGAAACTCTCCCAAAACTGAGACACAAACACCTTATCTCTAATAGACACGATATTGATAGGTACCCCGTGAAGTCTCATTATCTCTGCTATGAATATCTGGGCATACTATCCCGAGGTTTAATCCGTTTGGACTGGCAGAAAGTGGGCTACCTTGGTCTGCCGATCCCCTATCACCCATACTGTATCAGGACCCCTCTAAGATGTAGGTAATACCGCGATGAAGTCCATGGAAATACTCTCCCATTTCCACATGGGAACCTCTAATGGATGTAGAAGTCCCTCCAGTCTCTGATCGTCCACCATTACTAGATGACAAGTGGCACATTTCGAGACGAACTCAATAATATCTTTTTTCATTCCGCTCCACTAGTACTGTCTCCGCATATCCTGGTACATCTTATCCCCATCGAGATGTATCGCAAATCGTGAAATGTGCGACTCTGTCATCACCTCGTGTTGCTAGTATTCTCCCTCAGGAACAACTAATCTTCCATTAAAACGTAGACCCCCATCTGAACCCAAGGTATACGACTCGGCCCCCTCTTTTAGAAGCTGCACTATTTGACTCTGGCAGAAAGGATTATCTGCCTGAGCCTGTACTATTCTCATAATAATCTAGGGCGCAACTATCATCACAGACATGAACGATTGGGCTACCTCATCCTGGTGTCCTAAATCCTTCCATTTTGCCTTCCACACCTCGGTCACCTCACCTACTGGCCTACGGCTCAACGCGTCTACTACGACGGTAGCCTTCCCTGGGTAGTATTGGATATCAAATTAATAATCCTTTATAAACTCAAGCCACCGATGCTGACGCATATTCAGCTCCTTCTGTGTGAAGAGATAATATAATGACTTGTGATATGTGAATAAGCAAAATCTCTCCCCCAGGAGGTAATATCTCCAAATCCGAAGTGCAAACACGACCTCCGCCAAATCTAAGTCGTGGGTGGGGTAATTCCTCTCATGAGGCTTAAGCTTACGGGAGGCATAAGCTATAGCCTGATCCTCCTGCTGAAGTACGCCCCTAGTCCTAATAAGGACGCATCAGTGTAGACTAGATACTCCACTCCCGGCCTAGGTAATGTTAACACAAGTGTTGAGGTTAACTTGTCTTTCAACTCATCAAAGGCCAACTGACAAGCGGCGTTCCAGATAAATGACACCCCTTTGCGAGTCAGGTGTGTCAACGGACCCGTTATCTTCGAGAACCCCAGAATAAACCTCCTATAGTATCCATCTTGCCCAAAAAATAACGTATCTCGGTAGGTGTCGTGGGCTGTCCCCACTCCCTCACCGCTGACACCTTCCCCAGATCCACGGATATCCCTCCATCAGAGATGATATGTCCCCAAAACTGGACCTCCTTCAGCCAAAACTCATATTTCTCATATTTAGAGTATAACTCATGCAGACACAGTGTCTCCAAAACCTTCCTCAAGTGCCCGGCATGATCCTCCTCTATGTGTGAGTAAACCAGAATGTCATCTATAAAGATGATGATGAACTGGTCCAGGAACTCTCTAAACACCCTATTTATCAAGTCCATAAACACGGCTGGGGCATTGGTTAGCCCGAAAGGCATAATTCTGAACTCATAAGAACCATATCTCATCAAGAAGGCAGTCTTCGACACATCCTTCTCCTTGATACGCAACTGATGGTATCTTGATCTCAAGTCAATCTTCGAAAAGAAGGAAGCTCCTCTCAACTGGTCGAATAAGTCATCGATTCGAGCCAATGGATATTTATTATGTATCGTGAATTTATTCAACTCTGGGTAATCGACACATAACCTCAACGATCCATTCCTTCTCTTAACGAGCAGTAAGGGAGCATCCCATGATGATGTAATCCTACGAATAAACCCCTACCCTAAGAACTGTTGAATTTTTTCACGTAACTCCCTCGTCTCTGCTGGAGCCATACGGTAAGGTGCGCGGGCTATTGGGCAAGTGTCCGACATTAAATCAATGACGAAGTCTATCTGTCTACTCGGTGGTAACCCTAAAATCTCCTGAAACATGTCGTCGAACTCTCGAACAGCAGGAATCGATTCAAGTGGTGCTACCACCTCCCTAAAGGTCCCCTCCTCTATATAGTATAAATGTGTGGACCATCCTCCCTCAGAGAGAGGCATCGCAACCAGGAACATCTCCTGACTGGGTAGGGCAAAAACTATGCTCCTACTAAAACAATCAATCATGGACCTATACCTGACAAGCCAATACATACCTACAATCGCGTCATACTCAGACATATCTAATACGAGTATGTCAGCGGGTAAGATAAACCTCCTAATCTCTATACCCACTCCCCGACAAATAAAAGAAATAACAGAATCTCTACTCAATGGAAAATCCACATAAGTAATCGTACTCTTTGTTGTATCTAATAGTTCCATTGTACGTGCAAAGCCCGTGGCAATAAAATAGTGTGTGGCCCCCATGTCAAATAAAATGTGCCCCAAAGTCCCCTGGATAGAAAACATACCCACAATCACGGGTGGGTCCTACAAGACTGCATCCTGGTGAAGATTGTAGACTCGTCTGTACTAAAGCTTCCCCTGCTGAACTTGGACGGATGGAATGAGTGGCAATGATGGCATCTATGGGGGGGCTAGGAGAGCGGCGGGAAATAACGATCTCTGAGGCTCCTGACGAGCACCCTACTACTGCTGCTGCTAGCCTCTACCCTTCTGAGGGCAGTCCTGACATTTATGGCCAGTGTTTCCATAAGTGAAACATCTCCCTGTGAAAGGTCCTCCCCTCTGTCCCTGCTATCCCCGACCCTGATGGTCGTTACCACCCCTCATTTGGCCATGCTGGCCCTACTGAACCTGCTATTGGCCTTGATGGCCCTGATGGTCGTGTTGACCCTGCTATCCATGTCTAAAGCCTCCCTACCCATGTCTAAAACCTCCTGACCTGAACCTCTTAGGATCCCCTGCTGGGAACCATGATCACTATGTCTATGCTGACCCTAAAGTGCCTGTGCCCCACTGGCACCATTTCCTCCTATCTTGCCTTGCTAGCTGGACTCTCCTACTCGCTTAACCTCTGTCAGATTAAAACAGTGGTCCTGGCAGTGGAATAGTGCTGCATTAACCACGTCTGAATAGGTAGACAAAGAAAGATTGCCTACCAAATGCTGGCAGATCCTCCATATCAATCCATCCATAAAATTCTAAATCTTCTTCTCCTCAGTCGGTATCTCATCTGGTACAATGTTTAAAAGACTGATAAACTCTGCCTCATATTCCACCACGATCCTTACCTCCTGCTTCAAGTTCACCAACTTTCGTCTCATATCTGTTTAGACGACTGAGGGAAAATACTTGAGATTGAACTGATCCTAAAAGTCTAAAAATAGTGAGTGTGTCTCTCTCCTCAATGGTGGTAATTGACTCCCACCACTGCAGTGCTGCTCCCACTAACTTGATCGTGGCCAGTATCTGATTCTGCACCTCCGTGCACTCATGCATCCTCAAATGCCTTTGGATATCCTTTTTCCATTGGCTTGCTACCACCACATCAGACCTCCTAGTAAACTCTGAAGGATGCGCCTTATGGAAGGCGGCCCTAACACGTTCCCAAGCAGATGGAAAGGCTTGGGCCTGAACTGGAGCCACTACCGGTACCTGAGGTGTTAACACCTACACAACTGCCAATGCCACATTTATCGCTTGAGCTACAATGGTGGCAACTTCGGTGGCAATCATCACACCCTTAGCTGGTACAGGCTGAGGCCCGGTCTGGGCTTCCCTGGGAACTCTCGGTGCATGTCGAGGAGGCATCTGAAAGGAGAGAAAAGTTTCATAAGTCTACAGTTATTATCTCAAAGTAGCTAAAGAATGTAAAATGCATAATGAGTACAACAATCCTAAAATATAGGGCTCTATATCAAAGGACGCTATGCGGAAACATAACAAGCCGTATAGATCCTAAGAACACGAGAACCTGATGCTCTGATACCACCAGGACACCCCGCCTAATTAATTATTGGCTGATCAGTCCTTAATTAATTAATTTCAGAATATCAAGTTTGTTCAGATAATGCATCATTGTTGAAAGACTCAAATTTTAATTTAATAAAAACAAATCACCTAATATTTAAAAAGGTTGGTGTCAAAATTTTATCTTGTTAATAACTAACATAATTAAAGGAAAATATTTATTCATTACCATACATCACAATAGCAATAAGGAAAGAACTAACAAAATTTAAATAAAGAACTGGAGTAACACTCCTAGAAAAATCCCATACAATAATCCAATAATATGAAAATTAAGCCTAATAATAGAATAAAACAACTCTAAATCGCTGAATGTAAAACAGGAGGGGCCATATGTCCAACTGAAATAAATAACTGATAGATGAGGAGAATAGACTATGAAGCGTCTACTAGCAATGTCCTGTAGCTTCCACGACAGCTACAGATCGGAAAATGAATGGAATCTCCAAAGTCTGGTATCCCTGTGATTGATCACCTAAAAATAATAAAACAAGAAAATGAGGTTTGCAGAAAAACGGGTCAGAGCCCGAGTAGAAAACAATTTAAATATATCAAGTGATTAAATTGAATAATTAGCACAAATATTATTCATGTTAACTTAGCGTACTCACTTAGGATTTCACCTCTCATCTAATGCGCACACCTAGCGAGCCTAACTACCCATACTAGTCTCGATACTCTACCTGACTATACGTAGTATAACCACTATGCCTGGTAAAATATGTAAATAACCCGGAGATAATATATCTCTATTATTTAGGAATAGATTTGAAGATGATTTAACCCATTCTCATAGAATTCTTAATTCACAGCTAGTGACCCAATAAGTATATACTTTAATAAAGTAGTGAGCATGAAACACAGAATAGGAACTCAGTATGCATATAAAGATCCCACTATGTATACATACTAATACATATATCAATACTGCACCCATGGTTAAGAAACCCTTGGTGCTAGGCATACTCCGCTATCTAGTCCCATTGTAAACGCTCACGCATAAAGGACAATAGGTTCAATCTCTCAAGAACCAATAAAACATATACACATATTGGAGGCGAACATAGTTCCAAGCCGATAGGCTACGCACATACCTATGCACCCATACGACCGTCATCATTATCATTCTCACAGATAGTCCGTACCTAGGTTCCATGCTCTAGTTGTACGACTCAACATCTCCCGAACGCACATAAGATGTGGTCGTCCACAACTCGCTAACCTCCGTTCGATAACCAGTAGCTAGGTATTTCATACATATAATATTCCAAGTAATAAGCATGCACACAACTTATATAATTTAATAGGTGTTCAACCCCATTTCCCATAATACGTAAGTAAAATTAACGTCATTACTCTCCATGATATCCATTTATATATAACCTCTCCAGGACTAACATTCTCTCCTAGGTTTCCATACACGTTCGTTACCTCGAGGATCATTACAACCTTAATTCCAAAAAACTTTGGATTTTACGTCACTCGTTACTCACGTAGGTTAACACACTCGCTTGGATAAACCTAGGATGATTTTTAATTCGACCGTGCCCTAAAAACCCATTCTGGAATCTCTTTAGAAGTTAAGGGATTCTCATTCGAATGAGGTCGTTCGAACGAAGTTCCCACTTCGAATGAACTCAACAACTCGTTACAAGGGTCATTGGAAATCTCGTTAGAAGGCTCGTTCGAACGAGATGTCCAAACTGGCCCTGTTCTTCCCCAAACTCATTTTTCTCCAATTTTCATACTTCAATCTCATTCCAAAC
This sequence comes from Sambucus nigra, assembly GCA_949130495.1. Lineage (NCBI taxonomy): Eukaryota > Viridiplantae > Streptophyta > Magnoliopsida > Dipsacales > Adoxaceae > Sambucus > Sambucus nigra. Next base: position 541,053,687 of record OX422208.1, on the reverse strand, counting down.
TCAACCCAATACTAATGTAATTATTTCTACACTATTCTAAGTTACCATAGGACACTTCCTAACACAAATTAGAGGTTAAATCCTTATGGAATCAAGGAAATCTAACAAATTACTCAATTTCTTATAAATCCCTTTGATATGAACCCATAAACTTCTATTCCTTCAAAAAAACCCCAACTAATTTTGTGATTTCAACATTTATTTTACCAACATTAACAGTTCTAAGAAGAGAAGTTCTTCTACATGCCAACCTATCTCCAATTTATGGGATTTTTATACAAATCAGTCTAATTAAACCCTAGTTTTCATTACGACAATTTCATATTATTTAATTTAAATCAACAGGAATAATATATGCTAAAAGAGGAGCAAGATAAACACTTGCCTTGGAATGAACTTCTAATTCTTGGAATAAAATTGGTATTTAGTTGATCCTCTTGTCGCGATCTACACTATGGTGTAATTCTTGGTGGGAAATCTTGAGTTATTGGCTTAGTTCTCCTATTGAGTCTTCTTCTTCCTTGGTTCTCTCTCTCTCTCTCTCTCTCTCTCTCTCTCTCTCTCTCTCTCTCTCTCACGTATGTTGAAAACTGACAGTAATCTCTAACCCACGTCGCTTTTCATAACCTAATTTTCATCCATTTAATTCCCCAAAAATCCCAAAAGACTAAAATACCCCTCTGGGGTGCTATTTTTGGCTAAAATGTCCCGGACTCCAAATAAAACACCCGAGTAGTGTTTCTGACTATTTTGACCCTTTCGGACAGACTAGCGCACTAAAATAGTCGTTCGAGTTATGTAATTCAGAATCGTGCACAAGGATGACTGTTGGAAAGGTTATGAGAGGTAATTTGACATTCCAAAGATCTTCGCTCAGTTCGAAAATTTTACCTTAGTCAAACGGGACCCAAAAGTGCTCGGTGACCTTTCGGAGTAAAGTGGGTTGTTCTTCCATATCATAAGGCCAATTCGTGCATGAGGAATACCGATGGAAACGGTAACGGATCCTGAGAATGCCTCATAGCCTCTAAATTAATTTTTGAGGGAAAACAGTTCGTTCGTATGAACGGTTATGCCATTTCGTGCACAAGGCGGACTGTTAGGAAGTAGTTTTAGTGCCTTGAGAATATTTAAAGATATTTTAATCGACAATTGAGTTGATTCGGATCAAATCGGGGCCTGAAAGCACCCGGTGGCCTCCAGATTGATTTTCAGTTGTAAAATTATTCGTTCCTCCGAAACATTATGTCAATTCATGCATGGGGATGATGGTTGGAAAGAGGATTCAGAGCCCTTTAAAGATTCATTGATCTTTTGCTCTATCGATAGAGTTGACCAAAGTCAAATGGGGCTCATGAGCATCCGATGGCCTTTAGATCAATACTCAGAGTATGACCTAGGATTTATAGTGAAATGGGGAAGTGCTTAGGACCTGAGGGGAGACTTAGGGAGTCCTCGAATGTTGTTTTTATAGATCCCCTCAACGGGTGAGCTTGGAAAAAGTGAAAGTCATCGAATAGGCACCCATGATGTTTTGGAAAGAGGTTGATTATAAGGACCTAAGGGACGAGGATGATCGATTCAGAGGTCGAGGTCGAGGTCGATTATGAGGACATAAGAAAACACTGGGGTTAGCCTATTCTATGGGCTGAGGTCAATTTTGAGGACCTATGGTAGGGAGCGAGAAATTTTGAGGGTCGAAACCAATTTTGAGGGATTAAGATTGGAATGACCAATTCTGAGGGTTAGAGCCAATTCTGAGCACTGAAGTAGAGTGTGATTAATTACGCGAGTTAAATAAAATACTGATAAATTTAGTAGAGTGTGAACAATTCTGAGGGTAAAATCCAATTCTAAGGGCTTAAGTAGAGTGTGACCAATCCTGAGGGTCAAAGCCATTTCTGAGGGAATTAAGTAAAACTAACAATTATGTGGGTATATGTCATTTCTGAGGACCTTAAGTAGGAGCAACCAATTCTTAGGATCGAAGCCAATTCATAGGGATTAAGTTAAAGAGACCAATTTTATAGGTCGAGGTTAATTCTGAGGACCTTAAGTAGGAGTGACCAATTCTAAGGTTTGAAGACAATTCTCAGGGCTTAAGTAGAGTGTGACCTATTCTGAGGGTCGAACCCAATTCGGAGGGATTTAAGTAGGAGTGACCAGTCATGAAGGTCGAAGATAATTCTGAGTGATTAAGTAGTATGCAACCAAATTTGAGGTCTTTAAGTAGAAGTTATGGGGTATAGTTTTTTTTGGGAAAGTTTAGAGTCTTCACTGGGGAAAATATATTAATTTATGTATTGGTTACAACCTGTTGGGGAATTTTCAAATTTCTACAGTGTTCCTTGAAGACGTTGCTAAGGAGATATCCAATTGGATTTGGGAATTCTTCTAAGGAAATAATTATGGGAGAAAATGTGGTGTTAATTAAGAGGTTTGGAAAAATGTTTTTCTTGGTGAAAAGGTTCTAAAATTCATTTGGTAATTTTAGGAATTTTGGGGGGATTTTTGGAATGTTTGGGAATTTTTTTGGAATTTATGTACAAAATTTCAGGGAGGTACCGACCGGTAGGGTGTAGGGGGTGCCAAATGGTAATGGCACGATCTTTTGGATACCTCGGGTAGGTGAAGGAACATTATTGATCAGTAAATTCTTCTTTCCTCTTGAGATCACCTTTATTTGATGACCTTTTTAGATATTAAGTTTTCACTGGGAATCTTGCAGGTGACCTTTTATCCCTGGGGGACGTCCATCCAGCACACGGGGGTGACTGGGGGGAACATGCAGCTGCGATGGTTTATGGGTACATTTTAAACCTAGGAGAAAGGGTTGCGGGACAGATGAGGTGATAATTCTGGTTCTTTCCCCTTGGGATTCCTTGTATATTCCTCGTTGAATGTGGGAGCTTAACATTTGTATGCTTGATGTATCGGCATTGCAGTTGAAAAGAGACTCAAGAAAGGTAGAAAGAGATGCACATTTTGTTTATTATCTGGATTTAGTGGCTTAATCTACATGCACTTTAATTTTCTATTGAGTTTTTTTCTTTGATAAAGAGTAGGAAAAATGTATTTGTTTGGAAAATTTTGAATATATTAGAGTAAAAGATTGTCTCTAAAGCTTCGTTGAAAAAGAGCTTCCCATTTGAACGGATTTATTTTGAGAAAAAGTAGGAGGAATGAGAATTTTGGTTAAGGAAGGCCTTGGAGGCTTGGTTAGTATATGGATGAGGAGATAAAAAGTTAGGTTGTAAATTGGTGCTTGTTGCCTTCATTGGATTTTGCTGAATTTGGAGTGTTGAAGAGATTGTATTGATGTTGGAGTTGGTACCCTGGGCTTAATTTTAAAGTTACTATTGATGACTGGTGATTGGATGGTGGACCCTTAACTTGTTGCCATCACTTCATGGATGTCATACCGTTGTAATCCTACGACAGTGATATTGGTGGAGAACTAAATGGTTTAGATGTTTCGCAGGAAGGCCATTCTGACTTTCTTAGGGGTAGCCCAGTTATGTTGTTTATGTGGCTGTTGGAGAGATTCCGTATGACGGTCCTTCCTAAATATCCCTTGGCAGCTGTGCCAAATTTTTTTACTCGCTACTTTATTAGTGTGGGCCTGGATATCGAGAGTTGGTAGAACTGGTTTGTGGAGAACATGGCTCTATGTTTGCGTTGGTCAGTGACTTGGTTGTGATAGTTGCATCGCATTCTAGAGGTAGACGAATATTCGTATGTTAGATTAGTTGGCCTCCGATAGGCTTCTTTCCACTTTCCCTGACGGCTCCTGCATCAATTTGGTTGGGAGAATATTGTGCCACCTTGGACACCAGACTTATTTCCTGTGGAGGATTTGACAGAGTGCATACACTTGCGATTGGGATCTCTATGGGAGAATCCCAGATCGTCGACCATCATTCCCAATATGTTGGCAGAGTTTGGCATGTTTTCAGGGATTATATGAAGTGGTTGTAGAGGAGGGTAGTTACCAAGATGCTGGCTGAGGATACCGATCAAAGGTGGTTCGCCAAGTTTAACACCATGGATGGAGTTGCTCTTATTTTCTTTAGGCTAGTCCAGGCTTACAATTCCATGGAGTGCCTTCGGTATTCCATCCAAGTAGGGGAGGTTTGGGAACCCCAAGATGTAGATGATGATAGGGTCGGTTCTTCTAGAAGTTATGGGTAGGATCCTTGGGGAGTTTTAAGGTTTTGTGATGTGTTTGGTTATGTGTGGGAATCAATTTTGGGATGGTTATCTAGGAGTGGTTAGGCTTCTTTTATTTTTAGGACGATAGGGTTAGGTTGATGGGGGAAGTTGCTTGACTCCCTATACTGATATAATTGTAACGGAATTTTTTGTCAATGAAATAAATAAAATTTTAGTTATATTTTTGTGACTCTTTATGAGTTTTTGGATTTGAATTATCTATCCCAATCGCTAAGGAATACATAATCCTTTTGTTCATGTACATGATAAAAATGAACCGTTATTCTCAGAGATAAGAAAAGAATAACATTTTGTGAAAAATAAGGGGTCGTGCTCATGTTAAGCGTATGAGCTGCCAACGTACCTCTTTAAGTTTTGAAACTTTTCTAAGTTCCATTTTTTAAAGAAAAAAATGTTGTTAGAGGATCAGGCCTCACATAGTTCTGAGTATAGGGAAATGGAGAATTTTTTTAGAACAGACGGGAGATGAGAATAGTCATAGTGCACCGAGATTTTGGACTAAGGGTAGAATTTCGTGAGACGGTCCAGGTTGACTAGACGGGCCATCTCTTACCTATCAAGGTCGATGAGCATAGCGGGATCACTGGATAAGATCATTTTTAGAATGTAGGGTCCACTTTAATTGGGCTTGAATTTCCCTCTGGGTTTCAGATAGGTTCTACTATTTCTTTAAGGGGTAAATACCCTTCTCGGACACCACAATCCTTGACTATCTTATTGAATGATCATGCTATTTGTCAGTGGTACCCTTGTATATGTTATAAAGCTTTTAATCTCCTTTTATCCAAGAGTGACAACTCGTCAAGACGACTCTAATGCCAGTCTTCCTCGCAGACTTTACTTTCAAACATGATGCATAGTAAAGGAATCTCCCGCTCAACGGGTAGGACTGCTTCCATGTCGTATACTAGAGAGTAAAGGGTAGCCCCAGTAGATGCTCGAACTGAAGTTTGGTAGCCCCACATGGCATAAGGGATCCGATCGGCCCAATCTTGACAGCTCTCAGTTATTTTACCAATGATTACTTTGAGGTTCTTATTGGTAGCTTCAACTGCACCATTGGTTTGAGGTCGGGAGGGAAAAGATTTGTGTCTCTGGATCCCATACTTATCGACCACTTTTATAATTTTTTCTTAAAAATGTAACCCATTGTCTGACACTAGCTTGTGCGGGAGCCCATATCAACAGAAGATATTTTTTCGAATGAACTTGGCCACCTTATTGGCATTTAGAACTGCGTATGGCTGAGTTTTAACCCATTTGGTGAAGTAGACAATGGCAACCAAGATGAATTCTTTCTCGTTTGAGGCTTTGGATATAACTTTCCCTATGATATCGATGACCCATGTGGAGAATGGCCAGGGAGAACTCATGTTGTATAATTCCCGCGAAGGCAAGTGTTGGAGGTTGGAGAATTATTAGAATTTAAGACGTCTTCGCACATAGGCGGTGAAATCCTGAACCATGGCAGTCCGTTATTATCCCTCTAGGATGATTTTCTTGGCAAGCATATGGCCATTCGTGTGGCGTTCGCACTCCCGACTGTGGATTTTCTGCATCATCTCTTCAATGTCGGCCCCTGCGATGCAGTGTAAATGAGTTCCATTAAATTTTTTCTTGAATAGATATTTATCACATATAACATGTTACGCAGGCAGTTTATAAAGGGTTTCTCGATCTTTCTTGTTAGAATCTTAGGGATACCTACCATGCTTGAGTAGGCGCTAAATATAATAGTACCATCAATCGGCTATATCAAGATCTTCTTCTATGATGAGCTCAATGTGGTAGTATTAGGTGGGTTTAGCTTGTTTTTGGACTAAGAAGGGGGACATCGTTATTCCTTCGGGCATGTCAATCGTGGAGGCTAAGGTAGCAAGGGCATCGGCTAAGTTATTTTCTGCTCGGGGCAGGTAATGGAAGGTGATATCTTGGAATTAGGAGGGCAGCTCTTCTAGGTGGGCATACAAGGGTAAGAGTTTATCGTCCCTGACTTTCCATCTTCTGAGTACTTGACCAATGATGAGGGTTGAATCCTCGTAAACATCTAGGTATTGAATTCCTTTGTTAAGTGTGACTTTGAGGCCTACCGTACATGCCTCATATTCGGTCATGTTATTGGTGGAGGGAAAATCCAGCTTGATGGGAATGGGAGTGTGAGAGTCATCAGAGGCGATTATGAGTATCCTAATGCCATATTCTTTCTTGTTGGCACACCAGAGGTCTTATTGGGAAGTACAAATGATATTTTCATTCGGGAACTTGGAAATCCAAATATCGATTTCTTTCATAGGGTGGTCAATAAGGTAGTCAGAGATGGCTCTTTTTTATGGCTTTCTATGTGACCTACACAACGTCAAATTTGGAAAATAGCATTAACCATCAGGCCATTCAGCATGACAGGGCAGGTTTCTTGAGCAGGTATTTGATAGGATCCATTCGGGACACAAGTTTGATTGAAAAGTTTAGCATATAGTGCCGTAATTTTTTGATGACCCATACAAATGCGACACACGCTTTCTCCAAGGCAGTATAGTTAAATCTCGTACCCAGCCAACTTGTGACTAGAGTAATAGATGTCCCTCTCTTTGGGGGACTCTTCAAGATATTGGGCCAGCAAAGCCCAACTACGGTGTCTATCACGATCAGGTATAGGAGTAGGTGAAAATCTAAGGTGGGGTTAGATATTTCTTGATTCCGTCAGAAGCCTCCTGGCAAACTTCATTCCAACTCATAGTTGAATCCTTTTGGAGGAGTTTGAAGATGGGTTTATAGATAGAAGTCAACTAATTGATGAACAGGCTGATATACTGTAATTTTCCAAGGAATCCCTGAACTTACTTTTATATTTGGGGTAATGGTATTTTGAGTATGGCTTTCTATTTGGTAGGATCTGATTCTATTCCTTTCTCACTAACCATGAATCCTAAGAGCTTTCCTATGGTAAGTACAAAAATAAATTTTAGTGGGTTAAGTAGAATCTGGTGTTGCCATAGTTTCTGAAAGAACTTCCAGAGAGCAAGAACATGACCTTCCCTAGTCTTAGATTTGATAATCATATCATCCACATAGACTTCGACTTCTCTGTGTATTAGATCATGCATTATGTTGTGGAAGCCCTTTGGTAGGTAGCCCCTGCATTTTTAAGGCCAAATGGCATAACGGTGTAATAGAAGGAACCTCAAGGGTGATGAATGCGGCTTTCTCTTGATGATCCGGGTGCATCTTGATATGGTTATATCTTGCAAAACCATTAACAAATTACTTGATATTGTGGTAAGATATATTGTCCACAATCATGTTGATATTAGGTAGCGGGTAAACATCCTTCGAGGAGGCCTTATTCAATTCTGGGAGGGTTGGAATCTCATGTTGAGCGATCTCAGGATCAATGTCGGGCATATCATTATAAAACCATATGAAGACATCCACAAATTTCTTCAGTAATTCCTCGATTTGTGTGCGCTCTTGATCCTCAAGGGTGGAACCTATCCTAATCTCGTGTAGTTGGCTACTAGAACCGAGATTAATAACAACAGTTTCATCATCATTAACTTAACAATAGTTACGTTATTAGTTATTAACGTTATCAAGATCAGTTAAGAATTATTCATTTGCAAAATCATCATCATCATCAAGAGTTTGATTAGAATCAAGACAATTAATGTAAGGCACAACAAAATACTCAAAATCTTTATTTATTTCATTATTGGAAAAAATAGCGTTGAGAACCTCATCGAAGTAGGTCTCGATTACATCAGAATAGGGAGGAACAACAAAAGAAGATAAAATGGGATAAACATCTGGGTTTGGTTACATTTTAGCGGGTGGAACAATTATAGCATGCTAGTTGAGTAGAAGTGCATCAGCAGCTTTGATCAGGCGGGATGGATCCGATGATGTAGCGCTTGAGTGGATCATGCAGAGTGTTAGCCTCGGTGTCTGCAAATTGAATGAATTTTCAGAGTCACTTTCCTTGGAATATATGGTAGTAACATAGTCTTCTTAATGAGTGGTTACACATGATGCTGGGAACTTTGGTCCCATGAGTAGGTGTCTTGGAAAAAGGATCTCCATTCCTGGTTTTATTATCTTGTCCACATGATCATACCACAGTTTTGGAAAGCCACAAAAGGGGAAATCTTCACCATATCTAACGAATTTTTCATTCAAGGAATCTCTTGAGACAGTCTTGGAACTCTCTATCCTTATCTTCAATAAAGGTTGGAGGAGTATTCTAAGTTCTTCTGTCGAGGTTTGATAACCCAAGCCATAAGTAGGAAAAGCTTTATTTAATACTATGGGTTCAAGTATTCCTCATCGTCGTCCCCGCCCTAGCCCCGGCATGAAGTGAATGTTCTTGAACATCTTTGTCACATTGATATTTACATGAGGGTTATGTTCTAGACAAACTCTATCTTTGAAATTGTCCCCTGCTGGGAGCGAAAGAGGTTCGACTCGAAAACCTTACGAGAGCATATCATTCACCCCATGTTATATCTCTAGTACCGAATTACTGGTGCTTGAATTCTCAATGTTATCATCGTTGCCCAAAATGGTGATGACCTTACCATTGTCAAAGAACTTTACTTTCTGATGTAGGGAAGAAGACATAACCTTGATACTATGGAGCCATGGTCTTCTAAGCAACAAATTGAAATAAGTTGGGATGTCGATGACTTGGAATATAGTGACGGGGTTTATAGGACCAACCCTGATTATAAGCTTTATGGATCCCATCACTTCTCTATGGGTATTATCATAAGCACGTATTGTGGTAGAGGTTAGAGCAAGGTTTCTTATTTTCAGTCCCAAGCAATTGAGGGTTCTCAACGGGCAAGCACTAAAAGTTGATCCATTTTCGATAAGAGAAAGTAGGAAGGTCTTTCCCATGACTTTGATAGAGATATTGAGAGCATAGTTGTGATTTGGACTAATTTTAATGATTTTTTCTTCAGAGAAGGAGAGAATTCTTGTAGAGGTTAGGGATTTGACCAGATTCACTACTTTTTCTGGCATGGTAAAAGGAAGGACTGTGGACCTGGTAAGTAGTCTGATCAAGGCATTTCGGTGGACCTGGGAAGACATAAAGAGTCCCCACAAAGTGATGTTATCTTGGGTTTTCTTTAACTGATCGAGGATTTTGCTCTGCTCGAGGGTCATTTCCTACATATGAAGTTTCTCAACACCTTTTCCCTTATCGATCGTTGATGGTTGCAGGTTCGGAACCTAGTAGTGCCTTCCTAATATAGTCACATGGTTCATAGAGGAAGGGAAAAATATAAGCCCTGTTTCCTCATCTATCTAGGGTTATTCAACCACCTTTATGATTTCTCCTAACAGCTCCTCAAACGATATCATTCCACATATGTTGACTATTGGACTAGTCTTGTCTAGACTTTGCTCTTCACCTGAACTATCGAATTCTCTCCCTATCTGGTGGAAATGACATCATCTTTCCATGAAAATTCAATTCATTCGACAGCCTCAACGACCTCTTCGTATAGATCCTCACACTCGATGGGGAGATGTATAAGTGAAGGAACCAGAGGCCCTTATAGTTTCAAAGCATCAAGTATCTCGGACATGTTAAAAATTTCAATGGTCTGTCAGAATAAGTCCGCCATGATCTGGAAGACATCATCTAAGATGGCTTCATCGATAGGTACCACCCCACTATTTGAATTTCAAGACCACTTCCGTGCTTCCAAGAAAAGTATACTGAATCTCTGTCAGTCAATGGTCATCTCTGAGGGCAATTTCAGCCTTAACCCTAAGAACTAGTTCATTATTGCTGATAATTCCATATCTTTCCCCCTAAGTTAGGTACGTACAATAATGCCTGCTCTTGTGAGGAGTGACAGAGGCTGATAAAAAAAATAGGTAGGATGCAAGAGAAAATATGGGCAAACTTAAAGGGCATTAGGAAATATATGGGTATGATAGGTGATTCACTAGGTAGGAGCTGCATAGTTAGATCAAATTCTGAGTCTTCTTCTAGGAAAATGGCATTTGCATGATTTGGAAGTGGATTATAGGTAGTGTTTGGTTTAGAATTGGCAAGTGGGGAAATGACACCTCGATCAATCAGAACTTGATTACATTTTGGAGGTGGAAACACTGATCAGTGAAGTGGCCAGGACTTTAGTGAAAATCTCAATGGGCATCTAGTTTGAAATTTTTGGGAAATGTGTTTTATATGGACGAGGGTATAATGGCTTGATAAGATTTCAGCTTAAAAGGGCCCGATAAACTTTGGAGAGGGGAGCATGAAGCTCGAAATATTCCTTTTAGATGGGTTAGGGAGGCTTTCTGGTGCCCATGAAGTGGCAGGCTGAGAGATATTATTGATGGTTAAAACTGTGGTATTAGTAGGCTTCTCATACTTACTGGGATTGAATTATTCGAATTCTTTCTTCGGCTTAACTTCTGTCTTGGCAAGACTTTATTCGATCTCCACTCCTGCTTCTCGAAGGTCTTAGAAATGAGGGTAGTACTGTTCTCACCTCATTGCGTGGGCATGGGGTAAGAAATTCTTCTTAAAAATACTGACTTGTCCCTCTTCACAAGATCGGTTGGTCATAGTAGCCACTTTCTCTCTCCACGTTACTATGAAGTTACCGACTGATTTCTTAGAATTTGGTTTAAGAAGTTTTAAATCATAGAGGGTAACCTCCAATTACTCATTATACTTGTACTGTGACATGAATTCATGGGCAACATCCTCCCAACTACGAATTCTGGAGTCTTCTAGATATAAGAGCCAGAGAAGAGCGTTGTCCTTCAAAGTTTATTGGAACGCCATTATTTCCTCGGAGGCTCCTAGAAGATTCATGGCTCGATGGTAACTTTGGAGATGAATAATTAGGGGTCCACTACCCCTGAACTTCTCAATATTAGGCATCTTAAACTTTTTTAGTAGCCTTGCTTTAAGATAGGCAGACATATGGTTGTAATACATGTAGTTCCTGGATATTCCGACTTGGTAAAACTTCTTGGTCAACATCTTGAGGCCCTCATTGACATTGTTCAACTCTTCTTCCTTTAGATAAACGATCATGGGTAGGTTAGCGCCTGGCTGGGTAAAATTTCACATAGGGAGCTGAGCTGGCAGCATCTTATTAGCAGGAGGGGAACGTGGAGCTTGATGATATTCCTTGGGGACCCAAATAGGCTCAGGTGCAGGCTAACCCATAGCGCTAGGGAAGAGTACCTCGGGCTCTTCAAGTATAAGGACCCAATTTTATTGCATCTCATGAACCTTGGTTTGAAGATTGTCAATCTTGACAGTGAGTTGGTGTAGGACTGTCATCAAATATGGCTACACATTGGTACTTAGTTAGCGTTCTCCATGGAAAGTGGATGAAGATGAATTACGGACTTAGAGGAAGTAGAGAGGGGACTGACGGAGCCTCGGGGATGTTCAACGAAAGATCGATTCCAATAGGGAGACAAGCCAAGGGTCGGGTATGCGATTGACTTTAGAATGAGAAAATTCGGATTTATATGAAAGAGAAGGGGGAATTTTTTTTATTGAAAAAGGAGGAAAATATTTTTCACACGTTTGGAAAAGAGGAGGGAAAAATATTTTAGGGTAAAAAAAAGAGGAAAAACCTTAATGATAAACGGAAGGAAAAAAGCTTTTGGTATTTTTATAAAAGAGGGGAAATATGTTTTCTGACACATTTGGTAAAGAAAGAGGAAAATCGGGAAAAAGGGTCTCAACATGATTATTGATGATGCTAAGATCTAGCACCACCGGATAAGTGATAGTGAGCTCAAACAGTGGTAACCATGGCAGTCATAGAGATGTAAGTATATAAGTGTGTAGAAGGAGATGAGTATAAGAGGAATAAGACAATGATGTACAGTGGTTCAGCCAATTTGGACTACATCCACTGTGAGTGTGTGATCCTCTAAGTATGGGCACTAATGGCCTTGGATACAATGAACATAAGCTCCTTTCTCTCTCTACTGTGTGTACAAGCAGAGTTTTAGCTAGGGTTACAATCATCCATCGATCTCCCTCCTGTAGGGTTATAGGTGACAAGTATATATAGGTCTTGGGGGGTGTAGTGTACCCCCCAAGTATGCATGGTGCATGTGAATGATGATCTAGCCAATCCCCTGTTGACACCTGTAGATGCCAAATGATGACATAATATTCCCTCACGTGAGGGTATGATTTTGTTATAATGGTCTCCCATGTGCCATGTGAGCCTCATGCGCACTGTTCCATGCGTCTCCCAAACCACGCGCTGTGATGATGTTATCCTCGGCCTTTGATATGAGGCCGAGGGCAAAGTTCCTTCCGGTAATGAGTCTGGACTAATTTGGGCCTCGTACTCTCGTACCCTCGGGGGATCGTCTGGTGCCTGATGAAGGGTCGGCCCCCTGATGGGTCATTCGGATCCTGATGAAGGGTCGCCCCCCTGATGGGTCGTCTGGAGCCTGATGAAGGGTCGGCCCCTTTAGGGGTCGTCCGGAGCCTGATGAAGGGTCGACCCCCTGATGGGTCGTTCGGAGCCTGATGAAGGGTCGTCCCCTTTAGGGGTCGTCCGGAGCCTAATGAAGGGTCGGCCCGTTGAGGGGTCGTCCGGAGTCTGATGAAGGATCACCCCCCTGAGGGGTCGTCCGGATCTTGATGAAGGGTCGGCCCCTGAGGGGTCGTCTGGGCCTGGTGAGGCGCAGGGTGCCTCGGCATGGCCGAGGGTATATACGGGTATATCAATCACCCCCCAGCCCTTAGACATAGATGATGCTGAGATGGTTGAGGGATAGTGTTGCTTTTGAGACTAAGTGTATGGTCTGTATGATGAGTGACACCTGTCAAGATGATGTGACAACTGTCAAATTTTTATCCAATGTTGTTCCAGTTTTCAAGGCGCGGTGGCTACATGCTGCTTGGGGCTTTGTGCTCTAATGATGTTCTCCTCGTGGGCTGTGCTTTGGCTTGGGTAATGGGCCCACTCATTACTAAGGTATATAAGCAATTTTTGAAACCATTCATTCTCTTCTTCTTCTTCTTCTTCTTATTCGCGCCCAAGCTCTCTCTCTCTCTCGCTTCCAGCCTTCTTGCCATTTCTGCAGTTTTTGAACCTTCAAGCTTAGCAACTTCGCCGTTCCTTAGGCTCATAGGGCTAGTGTCCTACATATCTTCATTTATGTTTTCTTTCTTGTTTTAAGCTCATAGGGCTAGATTTCCTTAGGCTGTTCCATAGCTTTTCCGGTGTAACCTCGGGTAAGCTATTCTTGAATTTTTCTTGATAGAAACCCTTCAATTCTTAGGTTTTGATCGAAAAGTCCACCCTAGTCAATGGTGAGATTTGTTTGTAGTTAGGTTAGGTTACCCAAATTCTTCTAAGTGTAGGGTCTCCCCCTTAATACTTAGGAGGCTTTATAATCTAGCCGAGGAGTTCCCATCCTTGCGAGAGAAGCTTTTCATAGAGATCAGACGAATAGAGGAAGAGGAGGAGAGAAGACGAAGGGCCGACCCTAATTGGGTACGACCCATTTTTCCCATCCCTCTTGCCACAGTAAAGCCATTTGATCCATTTGAGTCTTGTGGGTCGTCCCATCATCCTGCCAAGGGTTATTCAAGAGAGATGGACGAGAGAGCGTCGTCGCCCACTGGCGCTGGGCCTTCCGGGAGAGGAGAATCTTATGACCTAAGCCCAGACCGATATGCCGAGGGTATGGTTACTTCTGAGGCTGTCCCTGTGATAACCCTATCTCCACATGCCTTCCAGATAGCTTTTCCCAAGAGGTTTCTGGCAGGTGATGAGGCCTAGGGAGAGGGGACAGAGGATGAGGGTGAGGACTCAGATGATGACCAGGTTGACACCTCCCATGCCTCATCATATGTCTCCTTAATTAGGGCTCGTGACCTCTTGCTATGGAGGCATGCCTATGGAATGTCCCCAAATATAACTATGAGGGTTCCCTTTGAGTCTGAGAGGGTCTTCGAGGGTGAAGAGGGAGAGGTTGCAGTATACGAATAGATGTTCAAGGTAGGTGTCAGATTCCATCTGCATCCTGTTGTCATAGCTATCTTGTCAGCCCTCGGCGTTGCCCCCTCTCAGCTTCCTCCCAACTCCTGGAGGACGATCCTTGGCTACATCTCCTTGTGGAAGAATTCTTTCACTGATGAGCCATCGGCCGGCGTATTTTTAGCCTGTTACAATATCACCTCCTCGTCCAAACAGCCTGGGTACTACCACCTGGGGGCGAGGAGGTCTGACAAAAAACTTCTCCACGTGGCATAGACCTCCAACCACGATTGGAAGAAGAGATTTTTCTTCGTTTCTGGGGAGTGGGAATTTTCCGCCGAGTCTCAACATTTGGACGATAGTTCGAGGGTTCCCAGAAGATGGTCAAACCCCTCGATGAAGGCTAGGTCTGATCCCGGACTTAGTCTAGATGAGAAAGATATTGTTGAGTATCTGAGGGAACGAGGGAGAGGGGGTGAGATTGCAAAATTTGAAGATCTTATGACCCCCAAGTTCCTCAAAGAAGCTGGTCTGAGGGTCGGCCCCCTGACAGAGCTATGTGAGTTACATTAATTTTTGCTCATTCTTTTACTCTTTTCAAGTGTTTCATCTTTGTCTCTGCATCTTTCTAACGTATCGTCCTCCTTTCAGGTCGTCCTGCAGGTATATCAGATCAACTTTGGGAAATGACTACTTTGAGCTTATTGTCTGGTTTAGGCAAGAAGAAGGGCAAGGAGCCTTAGCAGGCTCCGAGGAAGACAAAGGCCGTGGGGCCGACACTTGTTGAACCGACAATCGATGGTCACAAAAAAGGAGCCTGAAGTCCCTACTGACCCTCGGCCGGATTCTAGGACGAGGGCGAGGGTGGAGTCATCTGAGGGGGCGGTTCCTCTTCTAGTATGGGATCCTTCTGGTCCCAAAACTTGACATCAATGAAGGCCGAGCCATCCTCCTTGATCACGAACCTAAGGGCAGCCAAGGCATCCATGTTTTCTGCCCCCTCGGCTGCTGATTATGAATTTCTATCAAAGATGCCTCCGACCAAGGTGTATGACTATGGTCTGCACGCACTGGCTCAGGTACTTATCTTTACTTCATCTAGTTGAATTTTTCACTAACTGTTTCCTCAGCCTCTTAACAAGTGTCTTTTTCTATGCAGTCCGTCTATGCCTTCACCTCAGCCACTAAGTGGATGGCTGAAAATCAACAGAAGTTTCATGAAGCCGAGAGGTCCATTCAGCATGAGGCCGACCTGCAGACAGAGCTCGAGACTGTAAGGGCTTAACTGGAGAGTGCTAGGACTGAGCATGCCAGGGTGTTAGATGAGCTGACGAGACAGCACGATGCCTACCAGCAGGCCAAGGACCTGCTTATAAAGGAGAGGGATGAGGCTTTACTCAACTTGGAGGTTCATCACAAGGCCGATCTAGAAGCAGCTATCAAGAAAGTCGAGGCCGGTGTTGTGGAGGCCTACAAACTCTCAGACGAGTTTCAAGGCTTCGGCCTTGAATACTTGGAGAGGGGAATTAGGACGGCCTGTCGATGGGTCATCTTAAAGTTCGCTGATGCAGTGTCTTCTGTTCGACCTTCTCTTGAAGCAGTTCAGCTGGATGATCCCCTTATTGCTGAAGCCTTAGCTCAAGTGGAGTCTCAGCATGTCGAAGGCATGGGCACGTCTGAGGGTCGGTCTGTCATGGTCATAGAAGAATCTCCCATTGATGTCGAGGCCTTGCCCTTTGATTTTTCTCAATAGGGTGGCTGTCTGTAGCCTATACCTTCTTCGTGTAATCCATTTTTGTACTTTAATTTTGTAAAACGAACAACATTTTGTAATATAATGCCTCTTGTTGTCTTCCATACTCGTCTCTTATGTGATTTGTATTGTGGATTTTTTGTACTAACAATATCACTAACCCCTCCCTCTTCTGTCTTGAGGACCATGGTGAGGTCGTCCCCTCCATGCGACCTCATTATAGCCGAGGGTTATAATCACCAAATTAATGGATTTAAATAAAGTTTTCCCTCGCCTTTCCTGAGGGCAATGGTGGGGTCGTCCCCTCCATTGACCCTCATTATAGCCGAGGGTTACAATAACCAAACTAATGGTTTTCAATCAAGTGTTCCCTCGTCTTTCTTGAGGGCAATGGTGGGGTCGTCCCCTCCATTGACCCTCATTATAGCCGAGGGTTACAATAACCAAACTAATGGATTTTAATCAAGTGTTCCCTCGTCTTTCTTGAGGGCAATGGTGGGGTCGTCCCCTCCATTGACCCTCATTATAGCCGAGGGTTACAATAACCAAACTAATGGTTTTTAATCAAGTGTTCCCTTGTCTTTCTTGAGGGAAATGGTGGGGTCCCCTCCATTGACCCTCATTATAGCCGAGGGTTACAATAACCAAACTAATGGTTTTTAATCAAGTGTTCCCTCGTCTTTCTTGAGGGAAATGGTGGGGTCGTCCCCTCCATTAACCCTCATTATAGCCGAGGGTTACAATAACCAAACTAATGGTTTTTAATCAAGTGTTCCCTCGTCTTTCTTGAGGGCAATGGTGGGGTCGTCCCCTCCATTGACCCTCATTATAGCCGAGGGTTCCAATAACCAAACTAATGGTTTTTAATCAAGTATTCCCTCGTCTTTCTTGAGGGCAATGATGGGGTCGTCTCCTCCATTGACCCTGATTATAGCTGAGGGTTCCAATAACCAAACTAATGGTTTTTAATCAAGTGTTCCCTCGTCTTTCTTGAGGGCAATGGTGGGTTCGTCCCCTCCATTGACCCTCATTATAGCCGAGGGTTACAATAACCAAACTAATGGTTTTTAATCAAGTGTTCCCTCGTCTTTCTTGAGGGAAATGGTGGGGTCGTCCCCTCCATTGACCCTCATTATAGCCGAGGGTTACAATAACCAAACTAATGGTTTTTAATCAAGTGTTCCGTCGTCTTTCTTGAGGGAAATGGTGGGGTCGTCCCCTCCATTGACCCTCATTATAGCCGAGGGTTCCAATAACCAAACTAATGGTTTTTAATCAAGTATTCCCTCGTCTTTCTTGATGGCAATGGTGGGGTCGTACCCTCCATTGACCCTCATTATAGCCGAGGGTTCCAATAACCAAACTAATGGTTTTTAATCAAGTATTCCCTCGTCTTTCTTGAGGGCAATGGTGGGGTCGTCCCCTCCATTGACCCTCATTGTAGTCGAGGGTCATTTTCTGAAGATGTTTTCATGCGTACTAGAACTGATAAACACAGGATGAGG
This sequence comes from Sambucus nigra, assembly GCA_949130495.1. Taxonomy (NCBI): domain Eukaryota; kingdom Viridiplantae; phylum Streptophyta; class Magnoliopsida; order Dipsacales; family Adoxaceae; genus Sambucus; species Sambucus nigra. The sequence continues at coordinate 541,036,207 of OX422208.1, read as the reverse complement.
GGAAACACTGATATTTCTCATTAATTTTCCAAGTGCTCTGTTGGAGCAACTCCTATTACAATTTTGGTCTAATAAGACCTTACAACACTACTGATAGTATTTTTTCAAATGATCTGCATTCCAGGGTTTGGAAAAGGGTTCCGCCTCTAGGTTTTCTAGTCTATAGGTCCCAGGGATGACTTCATCGATGACCCTATACGGGTCATGCCAATTAGGATGGAGCTTGTTGGGCTTTTGCCAAGTCTTCTTGAGGACCAAGTCCCCCACTGTGATTGGCCTCTGTTTCACCCTCTGATTGTAAAACCTTGCGTCCCTCTGCTGGTAGGCGGCCTGCCTTATCTCGGTGTCCTCCCTCCTTTCCTCAATCAGGTCTAAGTCGAGTCTCCTCTCTTCTGTATTTCTCTGGGGGTCATAAATTTGGACCCTATGAGTAGGAAACCCAATCTCGGTGGGGATGACGACTTCTGAGCCATAAGCTAGCATGAATGGGGTCTCTCTGGTAGAGGTCCTCACTGTCGTCCTGTATGCCCACAGCACGGCATATAACTCGTCGACCCATCTTCCTTTTGCCTCCTCAAGCCTCTTCTTGATTCCATCTAGGATTGTCCTGTTTGTAACTTCTGTTTTTTCATTAGCCTGAGGTCGGCCTGGGGTGGAGAAAAATTGTTTGATACTTACCCTTTCACAGTACCTATGTAGAGAGGTATTCTTGAACTGAGTCCCGTTATCCGAGATAAGGGTGTTGGGGAGACCATATCTGCATATAAAATTTTTCCAGATGAACTGGAAGGTCTTCTGCTCTGTTATCGTGACCATCGATTCGGCCTCCACCCATTTTGAGAAATAGTGAATAGCCACGATGAGGAATCGATAGTTATTGACTTCTCTTGGTAAGGGTCCTACGAGGTCGATCCCCCACACTGCAAATGGCCATGGGGATGTAATGGAGGTAAGAGGCTGATGGGTTGGTGAGGGATGGTGGCAAATCTCTGGCATTTATCGCACTTTTTTACATATGCCGCGGTGTCTTTCCCGAAGGTCGGCAACCAGTACCCTTGGGTGATCACCCTCTTCGCTAAGGATCTGCCCCCGATGTGGCTTGAGCATGATCCTTCGTGCACATCTTGCAAAAGGGATAAGACCTCATATGGGTGCACACACCTATGTAAGGGGAGTAAAAATCCCTTTTTGTACAAGGTGTCCCCAATGACAGTGAACTTTGCAGCCATGTACCTCAACTTCTTCCTTTCTTGCCTTCCTTCTGGCATCTCCCCCTCTTTAATGTACCTGATCAGAGGGTCCATCCATGAAGCTTCCTGAGAAATATTTAGGCAATTGCTAAGTGTTCCCTCAGCGTCTTCAATAGTTGGCCGAAGAAAAATTTCTACTAGGACCGTCCTCCTGTTGTTTGTCCTAGTTACCGAGGCCAACCTCGCAAGGGCATCAGCACGGCCATTGTCGAGCCTAGGTATCCTCTTTAATTTTACTTCTCTGAAGCCCTTCAGTAACGACCTCACCTTCTCAAGGTACCTAGCCATCCTCTTGTCCTTGGCCTCGTAGGCTCCTAGTATCTGATTCACCACTAGCCTCGAATCACTATGAACCAAAATATGGTCGATACTAAGAGATCTGGCCAAGAAGAGGCCTGCTATCAAGGCCTCATATTCGGCCTCGTTGTTGGAGGCCTTAAAGTTGAACCTCAGGGTGTACTCAATGTCTGTGCCGTCGGGTGATACTATTAATCCAGCTCCGCTCCCGCTTTTGCAAGAGGACCCGTAGACAAAGAGACTCCACGCGGTGTGTTCTTCTGAGAAACCTCCCTCGGTGAGTGACCCATGTCTAAAGAGATATCTTCCCTCTTCTTTTTCAACCACTTTCCTTCTAGCGGTGCTCGTCTCAGCCTTATCTGTAGGTGTGTCGGTGAGCTCACCCTGTCGGGTATCTATCTTCCCAAGGCTCTCACCCTAGGCTTCATCATCTTCCCGAGTAAACTCAGCCACGAAGTCTGCCAATGCTTGCCCCTTAATGGCCGTCCTAGGCTGATACACTATGTCAAACTCCCCCAGCTCTATAGCCCAGGCCATTAACCTCCCTGATTTTTCAGGCTTGTGCAAAACCTGCCTAAGGGGAGAGTCAGTGAGGATGACCATCGTATGGGACTGGAAGTATGGCTTCATCTTTCTTGATGCATGGATCAAGGCGTAGGCCAACTTCTCCATCCTTGGATATCTTTGCTCTGCCCCCTGGAGTGTCTTGCTGTTAAAATACACAAGCTTCTGTATTCCGTCTTCGTCTCTCACAATGGCTGCACTGATGGCTGACTCTGAGACGGTGAGGTACACATAAAGTCGTTCACCCTGCACGGGTCGTGACAATAGCAAGGGAGACCCCAGGTATGATTTTAACTCCTTGAAGGCCTCATCGCATTCTTCACTCCATTCGAAGGCTTTTCTGAGAATTTTAAAGAATGGTAGACACCTGTTTGTGGCCCTAGATATGAACCTGTTCAAGTCAGCAACTCTCCCTGTGAGCCTCTGAACGTCTTTAATGGACTTGGGGGTCTTCATCTTAACAAGGGCCTTTATCTTTTCAGGATTGGCCTCGATGCCGCTTTGGTTGACAATGAACCCCAAGAACTTCCCTGCTCCGACCCCGAAGACACACTTGGCCGGATTAAGCTTCATCTGGTATTTGTCCATTGTATTAAAGGTCCTCTCCAGGTCTGCCACATAATCCTCTACCTTTAAACTCTTAGTCAGCATGTCATCTACATAGACTTCCCAATTTGGTCTTTGAACATTTTATTTACGAGGCGCTGGTACATTGCCCCCGTATTTTTTAGGCCAAAGGGCATGACCCTATAACAGTATCTCCCCTTGTCAATAATGAAGGCTATCTTCTCCGAGTCTTCAGGGTTTATGAAGATCTGGTTATACCCTGAATAGGCATCCATGAAGCTCATTAGCTCATGGCCTGCGGTAGTGTCTACCATCTGGTCAATACGGGGAAGAGGGAAGTTGTCTTTGGGACAATGCTTGTTGAGGTCGGTGAAGTCCACACACATTCTCCACTTCCCGTTGGCCTTTGGGATAATGACTGCATTGGACAGCCATTCAGGGTAGATGACCTCTCTGATAAACTCAGCGTCTTCTAATTTTTTGACCTCATCCCTGATGACCTCATACTTTTCTCTAGAGTAAATTCTCCTCTTCTGCTTTACCAGCTTCACTCCTTCTACCACATTGATCTTGTGGAACATGATTTCAGGGTCAATCCCCGGCATATCTACATGACTCCACGCGAAGATGCTTCGTCTTCTCCTCAACAGTTTAACGAGGTCTTCCTTGATATTGGGCTTCAGAGACTTGCCTATTTGGATGGTTTTTTCTGGGTCATCCTCATCGAGGATGATGGATTCTACCTCTTCTGCGGCCTCTCCTTTCTTTATCTTCGTCTCATCCCTGGGGTCTAGGGTATCAATATTGTAAGTGGTTGTATCCCTCTTGTGCGCCTCCCTTTCTTCAGCGGAGTTGTGGTAACATTCTCGCGCCATTGTCTGGTCTCCCTGAACTTCCCCCATCCCGTAAGGGGTAGGAAACTTAATCATCTGATGGACCGTAGATGGCACAGCTTCAAAATCCTTGAGGGCCACACGTCCCAGTATGATGTTGTAGGCCGAAAACACATGCTCATCCATCACAAAGAAACTGACCTTCTTGGTAAGCCATCCCGGCCACTCGTCCCCCATCCTAACATCTGCCTCATACACTCCCAGGGGATGAACCTTTTCACCAATGAACCCAATCAATGGATGATGGTATGGGATGAGTCTAGCACGGCTGAGACCTAAGGCTTTGAAGCACGGCCAAAACATTACATCTGCAGAACTGCCCCCGTCGACCAATATCCTCGGCACCTCACACCCGTTCACCCTAGTTGTGATGACGAGTGGGTCATCGTGTGGGGCTAGGAGGCCTTTAAAGTCCATTCTTGAGAACCCCACTATCAGGGTGTCCATATCAACCTTCTTCCTCTTTTCTGACTTGGCCTCCAGGGAGGTTGAGTGTACCGTCTTCGTCACTGCCTTGGCCTCAGCCACATGGGCCTTCCTGTTAGCGACCTCAGACCCTCCTCCTGCTAGACCCCCGGAGATCATTCCCATTCCGAGCGAGATCATATTAAGCCTCTTGACAGGACCTTGGTCATCTCTCGGTGGGAGGTCAGGGTCGTCCTCATCATCAGAAGGGTCGTCCCCTCTTTTTTGAGGACCTTCTCTACATGCATCGCCTCGCTTCTTTCTGGTGTCGTCCCCTCGTCCCCTCTTGAAGGCACCTTTGTCGACGTACTTTCTGAGCTTCCCTTCTTTCAACATCTTCTCAATCTCATCTTTCAGAGCAAAGCATTTGTCTGTTACGTGGCCGTGGTCTTGGTGAAATTCGTACCACAGGTTCTTGTTCCTCTTGTTGGGGGCCGCCCTCAACTTCTCAAGCCACTTCAGGGATCGATCACTCTTTATCTCATTGAGAATTTGTTCACAGCTGACCGTTAGAGGGGTGTAACCAGCGAACTTGTCGTCCATAGACCTATTATTTCCCTCTTTGTTCTTCTTAGGGTATTTACCCCCACTAGCGCCTCCTTTTTCATCTTCGTATTTTGCGGCCATCGCCTCTTCGGCGTTCATCACCTTTCCTACTGTTGACAGCAATTTAGCCATCGTCCTAGGGGGTCTTCAGCAAGCTTCCATAACAACTTCCCCTTTTGGAGTCCTCCAATCAGGGCTGTCATAGCTATGCTCTCCTCATAGTCTTCCACCTCCAACTTCTCTTTATTGAATCTGGCTATGTAGTCCCTCAAGCTCTCATTCTTCCCCTACTTAACATAGAGCAAGTGGGTGGTCTTCTTCTGTGGCCTCACCCTAAAGCAAAAGTTATGGATGAACAGGTCTGCCAACTGCTTAAAGTGTTCAATGGAATGTTTTGAAAGAGACATGTACCAGACATGTGCAGCCCCAGTCAGGGTACCAGAAAAGGCATGACACCTCATCTCATCTGAGATAGAGTATATGTCTACTGCTGATTGATACATCTTAACATGGTGGACAGGGTTGGTGCTCCCATCGTATCTTGGGGTGACCACAGGTGGCTTGAACCTTGATGGCGTAGGGAAGTTGACTATCTTCGCCACAAAGGGTGAGCCTATGGTGTATCCCTTCTGAAGAGGGTCCCGGCTCTTCAGTATATCACCGATCTTATCCTCTAGTCGCTGGATCGAGTCATTCCAGGGCCTCGCAGGGTCGGCTTGGCCGATGTTATCCCCTGCCGCCTCTTTAAGGTGGACGGAGGGTTCTGCTGCGGCAGGCCTGTGTCGGCTGTTTACTTCCCTTTGATCGTCATCCCGTCCCTGGGGTTGGCCATCTCCTGCCTCCCTCCTGGACCTCGCATCACTCCTTGACCTGGAAATTTTTTCCTGCAGGTCATTTACTGGGCCCAGCCTCTCAAAGGCTGACCCCCTGCTCAAGCGATCAAAAGCAGAGCCTCTCGGGCGATCATCAGGATTTGGTCTCCCACACTTTCCTCTACTTTCCTGGAGAGGTCGTACAGTATTGTTGGAGACCTCATATGGTTCCCGGCATTCTATAGGGGCCTCCTCTCCCTCTAGATCGTCATACCTGTCCTCAGGGCAAGGGTTTCCTTGCCTCCCCAGGCGTAGACGCGGGGGTCAGCAACATCCCTATGCTACTGAGGAGGTGGCAGGTCTTTGCGTGGTGCCTGGGGTAGTCCCCTGGCTTCATGTTGTCCTGGAGCTGCTGCCGGAGTAATCATCTCAGGTGAAAACCCTGGTGGTCTTAGTATGTTCTGGCTTAGAGCTGTGAACTGCTCCTGCATCATCCGCTGGCTTGCTGCCAGAGACTTTAAGGCTGCCGCCACATCAGCCATCTCAGACTGAGGTGGTGGCTGACTGGAACTAGGTCCTCCCCCATCATCCGGCGGGGGAAGTGGTGGTGGTGGCATCTCAGGTGCCATGTGTTTGAGCTATGAAAATCTGAACTGAAGAAAAGACTGCTGAGCTTGAGAACCTTAGTGGGTCTCTTTCAATGGTGAAACATCTCCTCTCAAGGGGAGAGCTGGTTCACCACCAGAGTGCCCAGTGTGGTCAAGCTTTACAAAGGAAGAGATGTCTTCTCGTTCCCACAGACGGCGCCAAACTGATGATGCTAAGATTTAGCACCACCGGATAAGTGATAGTGAGCTCAAACAGTGGTAACCATGGCAGTCATAGAGATGTAAGTATATAAGTGTGTAGAAGGAGATGAGTATAAGAGGAATAAGACAATGATGTATAGTGGTTCAGCCAATTTGGCCTACATCCACTGTGAGTGTGTGATCCTCTAAGTATGGGCACTAATGGCATTGGATACAACGCACATAAGCTCCTTTCTCTCTCTACTGTGTGTACAAGTAGAGTTTTAGCTAGGGTTAAAATCATCCATCGATCTCCCTCCTGTAGGTTTGTAGGTGACAAGTATATATAGGTCTTGGGGGGTGTAGTGTACCCCCCAAGTATGCATGGTGCATGTCAATGATGATCTAGCCAATCCCCTGTTGACACCTATAAATGCCAAATGAGGACATAATATTCCCTCACGTGAGGGTATAATTTTGTTATAACGGTCTCCCATGTGCCATGTGAGCCTCATGCACACTATTCCACGCATCTCCCAAACCACGCGCTGTGATGATGTCATCCTCGGCCTTTGATATGAGGCCGAGGGCAAATTTCCTTCCGGTAATGAGTTTGGCCTAATTTGGGCCTCGTACTGTCGTACCCTCGGGGGGTCGTCCGGAGCTTGATGAAGGGTCGGCCCCCTGATGGGTCGTTCAGAGCCTGATGAAGGGTCGTCCCCTTTAGGGGTCGTCCGGAGCCTGATGAAGGGTCGGGCCCCTGAGGGGTTATCCGGAGCCTGATGAAGGGTCGGCCCCCTGAGGGGTCGTCCGGAGTCTGATAAAGGGTCGGCCCCTTGAGGGGTCGTCCAGAGTCTGATGAAGGGTCGACCCCTTGAGGGGTCGTCCGGAGCTTGATGAAGGGTCGGCCCCTGAGGGGTTGTTTGGTCCTGGTGAGGCGTAGGGTGCCCTCGGCATGGCCGAGGGTATATACGGGTATATCAATTATTATTAGTATTATTATGTTCTCACTTGCATTCGGTTTACCAAAATGCAAAAAGAAATGAAGAACGGGATCCGAACCTGGAAAAATTGGGTTTAAAAAATATGTAAAAGACATTATTAGACTTGTTTGCAGGCTCATGGACAGGGTTCCGTTTCGAAAAGGATGAAATTGTGAAAAAATTTATGCGGCATGTCGACCCGTCATTTTGATAGAGTTTCGGGTGGTAACCGAAAAACTAAATACGAGTGCCCTTTATTTGATGCCTATATAAGGGTATGCAGTTAATGGGTTAATTGGACGGGTTCCCCCCTTTGGCATGACTTCTATAATATACGTATTGCCTTTTAGGGGAATCGATACGTGTGGACAAGCCGTTTGATACACCTGAGTGTACGTGAATTGCCTCACTATATACCTTATGGGTACAGTACGTGTGAGAGAAAATTCGATATACTCGACGTACATGAACGAGTTCCCTGGGATATACCTCCCGTCATGACTTCGATTAAGTGGCATGATGCGGGGGGAGTCGTTCAATATGCGTCAAAGGTACTTGGCCAATGGAAAGTGAGAGTCATATTTCTTAGTCTAACTATGACCTGCTGGACCAGCGCCCATCACGAAGTGACCCCCCAGTTACAGGACAAAATTTAGTCAGTAGCCATGCTCTTTAGTGATGTCGTGTGCAAAATGCATGATTCTTGATTAGCATATTATGTAGAGTGTATTTTATTTAGCATGATGAGCACTATACTAATAGCGAAGAATGTACAACTATAGAAAGTAAATCTAACATGGAGCATGAAGATTTTACTAAGCATGCATATATGGTGAGTGTGTGGTAGTGATGAGTCACTTTTATTGTATTATTTACCCTGTTAAGTTGTACATTCTAGTATTCCAGTGCATGTATTTCTCGGTTCTTATGCTCGCTTATTGACTAACCTATGATTTCATCATATATATATTTTTTGCATCTTAATTGAGATTATGTAGGCCTCGGGAATACATGTTTGAAGTTTGGTTGATTCCCGAAGAAGTTTCATTGACTGTCGCAATGTCGGGGGCATTTTAGTAAATTCAACATTCAGTGTATGGTCCTGATCTATTCACGGAAGTTGGATCCCTACTTCTCATCTTCACATGGCCTCTGACGGTTCTTGAATTCTCTTTAGAATGAAGAAGTTACGAATGATTCGGTGAATCTTGGGGGAAACAAAGCCAAAGTATAGAACTAGATTTTTTTGGCAGGTGCAAATTGATTTGGGTGCAGGCAGTGAGTCATCTTCTTATCATCTAATCGATTCGCACACATGCGAATCGATTCGGGTATGCAGGATTTCAATTTTCTTCCTATTTACTAGTTTGCCATTATGGATAGATTTGTTTTTGTTTTTATCCTTGGTTTTTCCTTCATTTGAGGATATAGTTTACTTAGGATATTTTGTTGAAAATAGAAAACACTCTCTTCTCTCTACTAGGTCATGACTATTTATTACTTTTACCTACATGTAAAGATTTGATTACTATAAGTTAGTTGTGTATAATACAATCTTTGTCCACCCATATCTTTCTTACTGGCTTTATTAGCTTTAATTAACATTCATTACCATATCTTGTATTGTTGTGTGTTTAAACTAGATGACTTGTTTAAGTACGTTGTTAATTTGCACGTGTAGCTTAGTTTCCATAATGTGTAGCTAAATTTAAGGTTGAGGATCACAATCCCACCTAGGATGCTTGAACTTTATATTTAGGGTTTGGTTTATACTTGCTCTAATTAAACTTCGTGTGTTGGTATTGAAGTATCCTAGTTTCTTAACGCTGCTTGTCATAAAGGGGGTAGTCTTTGGTGCTTTACTACAACCCAACCCATTTTATCAATAACTAATTAACCCTAATCCTCCATCGATGAGTTTAGTCTCTACATGGTCGATGTTTGGATCTAATTAGTTATGCTCGATTTCAAATAATTTGAATCAAGACCTATCATCTTTATTAGCGAATCTAAGGTGGGAGAATGATCCTCAATCCTTTTTTATCTCTTGAACTCAAGCTTAACTTAGTTCATGTTGGTACATCTTCGTAGTTATTTCGATATTTGTTAACTCTACGCATGACAGTTTTGCGTTTAATCACTATCACATTTTCAAACAGTTAAATCATCTCTTGCACTTTCCTTTTGTGACGTTTAGAGAATCTCCTTTAGCCTAATCTTATTCCCTAGGAGTTTTCAATCCCTGAGGAATACGATCCCAGTCTTGCTCGGTTACTACTTCTTATGTTTGATTTTCACTTGAGTCAAATACACTCTTTAGAGTACACCAAGTTTTTAGCACCGTTGCCGGGGATTGGCAATAATTTTAGGTTTTAGAACTTCTCTTTACACTCATACGTACCTTGTGGTCACCATGACAACACTATTTCCAAAAACCAATCCAAATCTCATAAATGCAAGACGTGAGCGGTAGCAATCTAAATCCTATCCTATAATCATCGTCTTCTAGCAAAAGTTTCGATTATTGGAGACTATATCCAACTCCTTCCAATTCAATCTCTACTTATACTGGAACCCACTCCGAACCCACGACTATGGCCTACAATGTAAGTGAGCACAGTAGTCAAAGGGAAGCCGATCCTCCCTATTGACGCATGAGAGACTACTTGCAACCGGATAGGACCACCTCTCATTCATATGTCATCTTACCTTATAATGCTGCTCAATTCCATTTTCATAATGGAATGATCCAACTTTTTCAAAATTTCCATGGAATGGAAAGTGATCAACCTTATTTTCATGTCCTTGAGTTTGAGGAGTTTTGCGCTTCATCTAGTGATAAAAACTATCCTCTTGACGTAATCCATGTCAAACTCTTCTCGTTTTCTTTAAAGAACAAAGCTAAAACTTGATTTTGGTCTGTGGCTCCTAATTCAATAGGTAGTTGGAGGGATATGGAAGTGCAATTTTTAAAGAAAATTTTCCCAACGCATCGCACCAATGCTCTAAAAGGTTAAATTCAAACCTTCACTCAAAGCGAGGGAGAGACCTTCAAGCGTTGTTAGGAAAGATTTAACGAGCTACTCCATAAGTTCCCTCATCATGGCTTCGAGAAATGGAGATTAATCTCGTTTTTCCATAATGAGCTTACCTTAAATTCTAAGAAAATGGTGGAGACGATGTTCTCCGGGTAGTTCTTTGGACTTAACTCGAATGATGCGTGGGCACACTTTAAATATTGTGCCGAGACGACCCAAGCGTGGGACACCTCAGACCCAATCAAGTCAAATTTGAATTCATCCGCTCTGATCTCCTCAAACCATAGGATATATAACCTTCCCAAAGGGGATGATATGTACTTCAGAGTATATTAACTCGCTAAGCATATTGAAGCCATGGATCAAAGGAATCGGGAACCCGTTAATCCCTCTACATCCCACATAGAAGAGTCGTGTGCCAATGCGACGTGGAAGATCACTCTATAAATGATTTTACTACAATCCCGGCTTACAAAGTGATTCTTTATGATCAAGAAAATGCTATGTCCACGTACAAGAAACAGTTTATGACTACCCTTGGAGAAGGGTACAATCCATCGTAGAGAAACCACCCCGATTTCTCTTACGGGCAATCCCAACATGCTCAAAATCCACATCCCACCAATTATCAAAATCCTCCACCGCCTCAGAATTTCCAGCAACCTGATAATCAACTTTATCCTCCCTAAGTGAAAATTCAAGGTCCCCCTCCGGGACCTAATCCTCCTCCTATACCCCACTATTCTCACCCGAACAAGAGGAGTCTCGAAGAAGCTCTTCAATCTTTTATGACTTCTCAACAAGACACAAATGTGAGGCTTGAGAAAAAAATTTCAAATTTGGCCTCATCATTGAGTATCTAAGAGAAGGGAAAGTTACCTGCTCAACCCCAAGGCCCGTTGGGCAACATTGTGCGACCGAAGCTTCGAATCTCCCTCCCGACCAAGAAAAGGCTATTACCATTCTATGGAGCGGGAAAATCGTTGATAAATAAATACCTCCTCCACAACCCACCATTAGTAAGGAAGTATCTCCCGACCCAATAGAGGTTGAAGACGCTTCCTTAAAAGAAAAGGAGGAGGAACCTCAAGTAGAGACGGAAGTGATTCCCAAGTGTCCCATTCTTGTGCCTTATCCCTAAAGGCTCATTCCTTCAAAGGGAAATGTTAACAATGAGGAAATCCTAGAGATGTTAAAATAAGTGAAAATTAACATTCCCCTTTTAGATGCTATTAAACAAGTTCCCGCTTATGCCAAATTCTTAAAGGACTTGATCACTGTTAAGCGGAGGTTATTTGTGAGGAAAAAAGAATTTTTGGCCGAAAATGTTAGCTCGATAATTCAGTCATAACTACCTCCCAAGTACAAAGACCCCAATTGTCCCACTATATCTTGTGCGATAGGTAACTTCAAGATCCAACAAGCTTTGCTCAACCTAGGCGCAAGTGTGAATTTATTACCATACCATCTGTATGAAGAACTCGATTTAGGAGACATCAAACCCACCAAGATAACCCTCCAATTAGAGGATCGCTCTGTTAAGGTGCCGAGGGGAGTTGTAGAGGATGTAATAATTCAAGTTGACAAATTCTATTTTTCGATGGACTTTCTGGTTTTGGACACTCACCCGATTTCTCCGAGTAGTAACACTAATCCCATCATCCTTGGTTGTCTTTTCCTAGCAACTTTGAATGCATTAATTAATGCTAGGAATGGACAAATGAATATCACATTTGGAAACATAAATTTAGAGATGAACATTTTCAATGTCGCAAAGAAAATGGGTGATGATGATTATGTACATGAAGTTGACCTCATAGAAGATGTATTTTAGGAGCATTTCGATGCTACTTATTTCTCGGATCCTTTGGAGGGTATTTGGTGAACTCAATTGACTTGGAGAATAACTATTCTTCATATGGTGAAGAAGTCAAGATTATGAGTTTGTTGTTATATGAGGATGAGAGGACTGATGATGTTAATTGATGTTCTGCTTTTGAGGACTTACCTCCTCGAGACTCATACGAGGTTCCCTCGAATGTGTGATTTCCCAAGCTTGATCTCAAGAAATTTCCCTCTGAATTAAAATATGCATACTTAGGTGATAATGAGACACATCCCGTCGTTGTCTCATCTATCCTCGATGAGGGTCAAGAATAAAAGTTGATGGACTTGTTAAGTAGTTATAAGGGTGCTTTCGGGTGGACAATTATGGATTTGAAGGTAATTCGCCCTTTAATTTTCGCTCAAAAAATCCATTTAGAGGAGGATTCAAAGCCCTCCCGTGAGATGCAATGTAGGTTGAACCCAGTTGTGAAAGAAGTGGTAAGAGCGGAGGTGATTAAGATGTTAGATGTGGACATTATATACCCCATATCGGATAGCAAATGGGTGAGTCCGATACACATGGTTCCTAAAAAATCGGGAGTCACGGTGATCGAGAATATGAAGGGAGAATTGATAACCAAACGCACCACCACTGGGTGGCGTGTATGCAAAGATTATAGGAAACTGAATGCCATGACCTTGAAGGATCATTTCCTCTTACTTTTATCGACCGAATGTTGGAACGTGTTTCCAGCCACCCTTTTTACTGTTTCCTCGATGGAGATAGTGGGTATAACCAAATCGAGCTTGATATTAAGTAACAAGACAAAACAACATTCACATGCCCCTTTGGGACTTTCGCCTACAAACGAATGTCCTTTGGATTGTGTAATGCGCCGGTGAAATTCCAAAGGTGCATGCTAAGTATGTTTAGCGATATGGTAGAGAGAGGTTTGCAGGTATTTATGGATAATTTTAGCGTCTTTGGTAACTCCTTTGACAATTGCCTCTCTATCATCGAAAAAGTTTTATCTAGGTGTGTGGAGAAGAATCTCATTCTAAACTGGGAAAGTGCCATTTTATGGTAAAAAAAGGATTATTCTCGGACACATAGTGTCCTCGGAAGGTATTGAGGTTGATAAGTCTAAGACTGAGGTCATTGTTAACTTACCCCCTCCAAAAATCCTCAAAGGTGTGAGGTCATTCCTTGGGCATGCCAAATTTTATAGAAGATTCATAAAGAATTTTAGCTATATTGCTAGGCCTTTATGTATTCTCCTCTCTAAGGAGACCCCATTCGAATGGAGTGATGAGTGTTAAGCGACTTTTGAGAAGTTGAAAAGCATGCTTACCACCGCCCTTATTATGCAAGAACATGACTGGACTTTTCCTTTCGAGTTCATGTGCGATGCAACAGACTTCACTGTTAGGGCAGTGTTAGGAAAAAGGAGCAATAAAAATCCCCATGTGATTTACTACGCGAGTCGGACTCTTAACGGTACGCAATTGAAGTATTCGACCACTGAGAAAGAGTTACTAGCAGTTGTATATGCCTTGGATAAATTCCGAGCATACTTAGTAGGATCTCCCATTATTTATTTTACAGATCATGCGACATTAAAATACATTCTTTCAAAGTAGCACGCCAAGCTGCATTTGATAAGGTGGGTGATTTTACTCCAACAGTTCAATTTGACTTTCAAGGACAAAAGGGAGTAGAGAATGTCGTGGATGATGACTTGTCGCGTTTGATGTTCACGGCACCCAAAGATCAACTCCCCATTGTTGAGGTCTTTCTGGATGAACAACTATTCTACACGTCCTCTCTGTCGTGGTTCGCTGACATTTTGAACTACCTCGTGACGAGTTCCATTCCATCCCATTGAACCCCTTAAGTGAAGAGGAAGTTTTTTGTATGGGTGTGTAGGTTTTCTTTGATGATCCCTAGTTGTTTAAAATTTCTGCAGACCAAATCATTCGGAAGTGCGTTCCCGATGAAGAGATTAATAGCATTATTCAATTCTCCCACTCGCAAGCGTGTGAAGGCCATTTTTCTTCAAAGAAAATCGCTGCAAAGATTTTGCAAAGCGGATTTTATTGGCCCACACTGTTCAAAGATGCATACGAATTCTTCATTTCATGTGAGCATTGCCAAATATTGGGAGCCATAACTCGTCGGAACATGATGCCAATGTCCCCCATAACTGAGATTGAGGTCTTCGACTGTTGGGTCATTGATTTCATGGGCCCCTTAGCCCCTTATTTTGGCAATATTTACATCCTAGTGGTGGTTGATCACGTCTCTAAGTGGGTGGAAGCCATAGCGTCATTGATCAATAATCATCGAGTGGTTCTAAAGTTCCTTGGGGAACACATACTTTCGCGCTTTGGAACTCCAAAGGTGATCATTAGCGACAACGAATCGCATTATTATAATGCTCCTTTTGTGAAAATTATGCGAAAGTATGGGGTTGTTCTTAAAGTTGGAACAACCGACCACCCTCAAACTAGTGGCCAAGCTGAGTGGGACAATCGAGAGATAAAGTATATCCTTGAAAAGATGGTCAATCCCGACCGCAAGGATTGGTCCCTGAGACTCACTGGCGCATTATGGGCGTACCGTATAGCCTATAAAACTTCCCTTGTAATGTCTCCCTTTAGGCTTGTGTATAGTAAGCCATGTCATCTTCCTGTTGAACTTGAGCATAAGGCTTATTAGGCGATAAAGAAGTTGAACTGCGACTTGGACAAAGCTGGAAAGAAAAGAATGCTCCAACTCGATGAGTTGGAGGAGATTTGAAATGAGTCATACGAGAGTGCGAGAATTAATAAGCAATCGATAAAGGAGAGACACGATAAAAGCATATCCCAAAAAACTTTTCACCCCGATAAAAGAGTGATTTTGTACAATTCCAGGCTCCATTTATTTTTGGGAAAGTTGTGATCGAGATGGACGGGTCCGTTTGTGGTTAGGACAGTTTATCCCCACAGCATGATTGAGATAGACGACCCAAAATATGGGAACTGATTTAAGGTGAATGGTCAACACCTAAACCCCTTTTTAGAGGCATTTGAACCTTCTTCCGAGTCAATTCCGTTGTTTGACCCCATTTACGGGGACGAATAGGACTCTCGGAATTGAATTTTTGTGCCGAGCAACCCCCGGCACGTGTGGGGTTGCATAATTTTTATCCTGAACTAGTTAAATATCATATTTATATAATTTAGGGTCCTTAGATCCAAAAAACAACAACCCAATCTTTGAAACCAATGAGATTGGATGAACAGTTAAGAAGAGAGTTGGAACTCGATTAGCGAATCGATTTGCACACTTGCGAATCGATTCGAAGGTTGGCAAAGTGTCTGGTCCCCATTTGCGAATCGATTAGCACACTTGCGAATTGATTCGGGTTTCTATAGTAAAAATATTAGAACCATTTTGAATCGATTCGTACACTTGTGAATTGATTCACGCCCAGGCAACCTCCCAATTTCTAACCTTGCGAATCGATCTACATACCTGCGAATCAAATCGTACACCTATGAATCGATTCGGGTGCTGGCAGCGAGTCATCTTCTTATCAGCGAATCGATTCGCACAACAATGAATCGATTCGGGTATGTAGGATTTCAATTTTCTTCCTATTTACTAGTTTTCCATTACGGATAGATTTTTTTTATCATTGATTTTTCCTTCATTTGAGGATATAGTTTACTTGGGATATTTTGTTGGAAATAGAAAACACTCTCTTCTCTCTCCTGGTCAAGACTATTTATACCTTTCACCTACATGTAAAGCTTTGATTGCTACAATTTAGTTGTGTTTAATGCAATCTTTGTTCACCCATATCTTTCTTACTTGCTTTATTAGGTTTTATTACCATTCATTACCATATTTTGTATTGTTGTATGTTTAAACTAGATGACTTGTTTAAGTATGTTGTTCCTTTGCATATGTAGCTTAGTTTCCATGATGTGTAGCTAAATTTAAGATTAAGGATCATAATCCCACCTAGGATGCTTGAACTTCATATTTAGGGTTTGGTTTATAATTTTTCTAATTGAACTTCATGTGTTGGTATTGAAGTATCCCAGTTTCTTAACTCTCCTTGTCATGCAAGGTGTAGTATTTGATTCTTTACTACAACCCTAACCCATTTTATAGCAATAACTAATTAACCCTAATCCTCCATTGATGAGTTTAGTCTCTACATGGTCGATGTTCGGATCTAATTAGTTATGCTCGATTAGAATTAATTTAAATCAAGCCCTATCATCTTTATTAGCGAATTCAAGGTGGGAGAATGATCGTCAATCCCTTTTTATCACTTGAACTCAAACTTATCTTAGTTCGTGTTGGTACATCTTTTTAGTTATTTCGATATTTGTTAACTCTATACATGATAGTTTAGCGTTTAATCACTATCACATTTCCAAACAGTTAAATCATCTTTTACACTTTCATTTTGTGACGTTTACAAAATCTCCTTTAGACTAATATTGTTCTCCCAAGAGTGTCCAATCCCTGGGGAATAAGATCCCGGTCTTGCCCGGTTACTACTTGTTGCGATTGATTTGCACTTGAATGAAATACACTCTTTAGAGCACACCAGGTAGTGAACCTAATCATCGATCAACTAAAAGTGGTGTGTGACAAGTGTGAATGAGCATGGATATATACAAGTGTGATAAGTGCAAGTATTTTTTAGTGACAGCTAAGCATGGATATTCTAAGTGGTGTGTGAAACATGGGGATATAAGTGATCCTATATGTAAGTAGTGTGAAGTGTACATGGGAAGTATCTATAAGTGTGTGAGTGAGTAGTGATATAATCATGAGGTATATATGTGCATGATATAATAGAGGAGAAAAAAGGGAACATACAGGTAAGTGCATACGCACACAAGCAGAAAATAATAACACCTATGCAAACAGAGTGTACCCCTCTTATGAAAATTGTCCCCAACAGAGTCGCCACTATGGACCTCCCGATCTCTCTCTCTCTCTCCTATTTCCCCGTGGGAGGGAAAAAGGAGGGGGATAAAAAGGTCTCGCGCCCTCTTTCTCTAAGGGAGCTTCGATCATCATCGATGTGGGGTGAATGTAAAGAGATGGAGCCGCCAGACTATTTTGCACAAAACAGGCAAAAGAAAAAGTCGTCACCTTAAGGGAGCGGAATAAAAGACAAACTGATGCTTACAAAATAAATAGTTTGAAGACTAAGGGTTAAGTTAAGGAATGGAAAGGTTTTAGGCACCCATCTTGCCCTTTCGGTCTCACATGGGCTTGTGTTACTATTTCCCATAATTTCTCCGTGAAGTCTATGCACATGTATATATATAAATGGAGATTAGAATCACCCAACTCATACCATGGAAAGGATAGAGTGGGGTCATCCGTAGGAATGTTCACAAAATAATATTTAGAAAATATGATGTAAGCATTATTGGGATATTGATCATTATGGTGAAACGATAATATATGTTGGATGAAATGTTAATAAGTATCAGAAATATAATATAGATGAAAATAATATATAGATGAAAAGGTGACAAATGTGAAAATGGGAAAATTAGAAAAATTCAAAATTGGACTCGAGTCTCAGGTTTTACCCAAAACGCCTACGTAGCCTACAAAGGCATCAAAGCCGACGTAGTTCACATGCGTCATAAGGGTGGGGGTTATCCCATAGATTCTAACGGGAATTTATTATATGTGTGTGTGTGTAGAAAATATATTTTTAGTTTTCGGAAATTGTGGTGGATTATCCCGTTGAAATTTATAAGTGTAACCCAATTTTTGTTTGTTTTGGGATTTATAGAGAAAATAAAGTATGTGAAAAAAAACTAGTAAAAAGGTTAGATATTATTGTGTATGAATTAAAGTAAAAACTAGATTGAGAATTTATGTAACTAATGCAAAAATAATGAAATTTAAATAGAGAGGAGAATATTTGGACCTTCTTTAAAGAATTCAGGATTGATCTTGATCTTTGATAAGCTCCCTTGAATGTTGGGATGAATGTTGGATGAGAGAGAGTGATAGTTTTCTAAATTGGGTATAAAAATGATGGGAATGAAATATCAAAAAGGAATTTCACATAAGGAAACTTCGCTAATTGCAAGATAATGTTGCTGAGATAATTGATTTCGATGGATCTAAGGTGTGCCTTGGGAGTGAGGTCATGACCTCTATTTATAGAGTAAGGGGGTTCCGATCAGCATAGCCATAGTCCTATCAATCGGCAGGTAACCCTAGGCACATTGCCGACAGGCAGGGAAATGGACTTGCCACTCGGTAGTCTCGTGCAGATTTTTTTTGAAAAAAATGGTCATAGAACGCAATCCATTGATCCAAATTGTGTATGAGGTATACCGTTAGAAAGGTTATATATACCTTCAAGAGTCCTTTGGTCCTCTTCCGGGTTTGGGAGTTGACTTTGGGTCAAACGGGGCTCGAAAGCGCTCGACCATCCTTTGGATGGGAGATTATCGGACGAAAACAGATCATTCGTCCAAACGGTAAGTCATAATTGCGCATGGGGTGGGCGATTTAAAAGGTTATGCGAGATAATTTGACATTACAAAGAGCTTCGTTCGGTCAGAAAGTTTACCTTTGTCAAACGATGCCCGAAAGTTCGTGATGGTCTCTCGAAGTAAAACTGGTCATTCATCCATACCATAAGGTTGATTCAAGCACAGAGCAGACCGTTGGAAAGGGTATTCAGTTCCCTTAGAAGATTCATTCAGTTTCATTCGAGATGAAGAGTTTACATTGGTTAAACGGAGCCTGAGAACTCCCGGTGGCCTCTAGATCAATTTTTTGGGTAAAATGGATCGTTCGTCCAAACAGTTATGCCGTTTCACACGCAGGGTGGACCATTAGATAGGTGTTTCTATGCCCTTCGAAGATTTAGAGAGATTTTTCTCTCATGATGGAGTTTATTGGGGTCAAATCCGGGCATGGGAGCGCCTAGTGGCCTCAGATCGAGTTTCGATGGTAAAATGGTTCATTCGTCCAAACTGTTATGACGATTCCGGTGTGGGGAAGACCATTGGAAAGGGGATTCAGAGCCCTTCAAATATTAATTGAGCTTTCACTCCGTCGATAGATTTTACCAAAGTCAAACATGGTTCGGGAGAGCCCGATGGCATCTAGATTAATACTCAAAGTATGACCTAGGGTTTGTAGAAAAATGGGGCGGTGCCAGGGACCTAAAGGAGAAAATTAGGGGTCCTAGAATATGGTGTCTACATATACAACTCAAACTTGAGTTACCTCTAAATTCTCCATCCACATGAAATTTGAAATAGTTAGTAGTAGGTCTTTGCCACTTTAACATCAACATCAACATCATAGGCTTAGGAATAAAGATTTTAATTTTAAAATATTGCAATACATCAGTATTTTCTGAATTAGGCATGCTCTTAAAAGAATAGGTCCCCTTTATATCCCCTGCTAATGACAAAATTCTGGAGATGGTATTTTGAGTAGACATTTTCACACTTTCAAAGACCCCTTTGTTTCTTGATTTCCAGATCTCCCAGATTGTGATTATAGGGACTATGTTGTAAAGGCATCTAAGAAAATCTTTCTTTGAATTATTCATCCACCAAGCCATCATCATTGCCTTAATAGAGCTGAAATTCAGATTAATGCAAAGCATACTGCCAAATCTATTGTGCAAGTGGACTAGTTAAGAAACAATGGTCTACATATTCTTCATGATTAAAACAATATCTACATATAGATGTAAGTTTAATACCCAACTTCTTCACTTCAATATCAAGAGGAATGGCATTTTGAATAAGTCTCCAAATAAAAATAGACATTTATCCATTTTCGATCATATTATATGGATAATGTGTCAAAATTTTATAAGTTGAGAGATTAGTGAATTAATTATATATTAAGAAATTGTTTCAAAACTCAATTGTGTTAAAAAAATTAGATTTTTCATTTTTTTCTGACTTTTTTAATTTTTATCTTTTTAAAAAAATACAATCCTTACCCCCAAATCTAAATTTTACATTGTCCTCACCATATTCTCAAATTAAAAATATGTCAAAAAGTAAATAAAGTACATAAGTAATTGGACGGTATTACCCATGAACTCCCACTTATGTTACTAACTTTCAACCAATCTCACATCCCGTAAATAATTAGGCATCAACCCAATAAACAATATTTTATACATGAAGGTACATAATGAATGCAGTGAGTGAAAATAGGATGATGCGCGGTTAGGATATAGAATTAGATGCTCACACACAAAGGGAATTTCATAATGAAATCCATAATAAAACTTTAAGCCTGTGTCTCCCTCAAAATCGAGAATAAATAATCGGTTCTAAATCGGCCAAAATTGTAGTCATATCCTCAATATTATCAAAACGTTTAAATGAAGAATATGATGGATGTGGTGGGAAAGAATAGTGTGGCGTGATAAAACATGCATCACCAGATAAAATCGCTCGAATGATGTTTTCAACCATCTGGTCACTAGTAGATAAAGCCTCACATGTCAGTATACTCTCGAAAGGCTAGGGTTTACATTTACATAGAATGAATGATATATCATATCATCTCAGTCGCTCTCCTCTAAGTAGTAAATAAGACCAATAACGAGTGGACTTCAACTGTGAGATTCTCATCAACTGACCCAAATTACTCTTCAACTTCTTTAAGACTCATATCTAGAGATAAATCAGGTGACCAAGCATGTAAATCGATGATGTTCACTATCCTTAAGTGTTCGGGGATATAACTACTACCTAAGTGTTCGAGTTACTACTTCATCTCCCATTTCAAACAAAAATGAGACACTTATGATAAAGGTAATTGGAAAGTCAGTGGATTCCTCACTCGTTAATCGACCAATATTGTCTTGAAACCAATTACGTATGCACAACAACCTCACTCGAATTTCTTTTTCTTTTTTTGACCTTTCGATTTTTTTTTTAATTTTGAGTTTTTTTAATTTTTTTCCAAGGAAAGAAAAGTCAAATACTTTGACTCTAAATCATGTAATTCCTAAACTGGCACAAAGAAATTTGAATTATCTATAGTTTTCTAGAGATTAATCGACGATAATGGGGGTCTTCAAATTAATCTCCCTAATTAGACTGATCATATTATTTGATGAGTAAGAATTTAAATGATGAGCAACTATGGTTATCACATCATATCTCGATTTTACCTCCAAGTAGGTAATCGGTACGAAGACATATTAAAAACCACTAATCCTAAACAAGGTAAACAGAACCAATTTGACAAGTTCACATTGATGTAGCTTTTAATTATAACCTCGTTAAGAGTTTTTTATGAGCTATGTGATGCCCTAAGGCCAACGACTAATTGATTTTAAATTAAATGTGATGGTTCAGGATATTCAAATACTTGGTTAATTAGTGATTTTTTTGGCAAAGGAATGGTGATCAATCCCCACCTTATCTTTCAAACGTATTTTTTCTCTATGTCAAATTATGAAACGTGCTAATTTAAATGTGTTAAATTAAAATCATGTGAGGAGCACAAAAAACATACCTCCGATGTGGACTTATTACGATCACATATTTTGGTTGGGTTGAAGTTTATGTTGACATCGATCAGGGGGAAACGTCCCCAACATTTCAGTCATTCCCGAGAGTTTCTTGCACTCGTGGCAAGATTGTACAAGTATCCTTCATGTTCTCATACTATTACTTACTTTTCATATTTTCATCTCTTTTTTCCCTCTTTTTACTTTTCTTACTTTTTCCCATATGAATGTGCTATTGAAAAATGACACAAATCAACTACACCAAGTGTAAATTATGACACACAAAAAAATTAGAAACTAAAATAACATGACACAAGTAGTAACAGTGTAGTTAACATGAAAGACAAAAAAACAAGCACACTTACGAAACAATTTTATTTGTATTCTGAAAAAAATTACTCCTGGAAATAAAAAATATTTTTTGAATTTTCATATATTTTTAGGGGCAACTTATAGAAATACAAAATCTAGAAAATTAGAGGTTTATGGGTTTTTATGATAAAACAAAGTAAAACAGGTCCGAAATCTATAATTTTACAAAACTAATATAAATCCTTGATAACGGCGTCAAAAACTTATTTGTTAAATTATGAAATTACCGCAAGTGCACGGGCTATTATAGTATAGCTCGTGCAAGTAAGGGTCGAACCCACATATATTGATCAATTTTTTAAATTAATAACTTTCCAACTAGACGATACAGTGTAAAAATGAGAATTATAATCTAAAATAAAAATAAAAGCAGTTAATGGGAGCAACCAAGAATATGCAAGGCGTTCCTTCTATTTGATTATCCTAGCTTTATGTTTTCATGTTATTTTCAAGTTCTTTTTAGCCTTGGATTTCCCTCATTCTTTTGTAAACTCCACATTGATAGGGCGTTTCTACCAAATATAGTAAAATTCTTGGGTCTATCCCTACTTTATAAAAAAACAAGAATATGTAACTAATTATGGGAGAAACTAGGATTTTGTATTCATTTATCAATTTTTACTAATATTACGCAGTAATTTAATTTCGTCATTCTTGATTTTATAACTCAAATTAAATCAACTCTCGCCACATTCAATTTTAAAAATTAAACATTTCAGTCACAGAATAGTTAAAGTCTCTAATTTAGATGGTTAAAATCCCTATTCCCTTTAAAATTTTAATTTTAAGTTCTAAATATAGTCTTTAAGCATGGACTATCAAAACAATTGATTGTAAGTATAACCCATAAAAAAGTACTCACACCAAAAATTAAAATATGAGTTATTAATTTTAAATATTAATATTGTATTTAAGCATAAGATGGAAATCAATTTAATGTAAGCATAACCCAACAGAAATTACACACTTTAATTCTTAAAATGTGAATTAGCAATCTCTTCCGTAGGTTTAAAATACACTCTCATGTCGTTTTAAGTGAATCCTAAATTTGTAAAATATTTAAAACATGGGGGAATGAACACAAAATTAAACTAAATTCATAATACTAATCTAGCATGATAAATTTCACATGGTCCCAGTAGAGAATTTACTCTAACATAATGATAGACATAACAAGATTACAAGAACGAATAAGAATTTTCATTAATAAATCAAGCATATAAATAATTGTGTCTTGTATACAATGAATCTTGATAAAATCCTTTCTATAAGAGTAAAATTCTTGGCCCTCAGTTAATAATAAACTCTATCAAAATTTGCTCTAAACAATTGTGTGCGAAATGATGAACTGAATGGTCTTTTTTATTGGCTAAGAGGTGAGATACTTGGTTTTGGGTAAAACTCTTTTTAATTGGCCAAAAAGTGTTCTGCAGTCACCCAAATAACAGTGCTGGAACTTAACACTTCACCTCATTTTTCTCTTTAAAACGGAATAAGGTACTAATTTCCCCCACCCACAGACTCTTATTTGTTTTTGCTGAACACGCTTGTTGAATTTCGTCAATTTCGAAGAATAAAAAATTTTGAATTTTGTTTCGATTTCACAAGCGAATGAACAGTCTTTTAAAACTACTATAAAAATCATCTTTTTTGTGCTTTTCTCCAATTAATCTTCAATTTCCTTCAATTCCATCATTACCTGCAAAAATTTCACTAGGAATTTTTTTTTCACAAATTAGCACAAGATGATTATAAAACTATTGAAGTGAACGTCTTTGCCTAAAAATTATCGTTCTAAATCTGAATCCAATAATTCTTGCATTTTTTTCTTTATTAAACAAAATGATCGTAAGAACTTATTAAAAAAATAAAATGGGTCTAACAAAGTATAAATTTGGGTATAAAATATACAAAATAATGCACTCATCATCAAGCCTTATAATATATCTCTTGACGTATTATCTATTAGGGATGACTCTATCTCTAGTCTAAATATGGATTTTCATGTAATACCCCATATTTTTATGGCATTTAATTACGGGGTTAATTAAATAAAATTGGGATAAATTAATTTATTATTAATCTGGATTTTAAAATAAATATTTACTAGCGTGACGAGAGTTAGTAATTATTGATAAGAATTATGTTGAGTATTACTAAATGAGTAAAGTAATATATGAGACTGATTTTATTAAAACTTTTGCGAGTGAATAATACGACAATTATAAAAATTAAGTCGGGACGCGCGTGTCTCGTGTCGGGACTAAATTAATGGGATAAAAAGTAAATTAATTTTAATTCATCCGTATGGTCATTTTTAATGTGCCAATGTGTCCAGGAGGGCCGAGATAGTCAGAAAAGTGTACCTGGGGGTTTAGCTTGGGTCTCGTGATGTTTTTAGGCTTAACCGACAACCCGAGAGGGCATTTTGGTAATTTCCAATTTTAGGCCTTAATAATGAAGAAACTTGAGAGGTTATATCTGATGAAAGTGGTAGTCCTCGAGGTTTAGAAACACTGGAGTTGTAGAGAGGCTAAGGAAGAGAGAAGAGAGGAGGTTTCCAAGGAGGAGAACCCCCAATCCTACACCATTCTCACAAATTCCACCACTAACGCGTAGATCGGGGAACGAGGAGCGGGATCATACCCATCACCTTCTACAATTTAAATTTTCATTTTTGATGCAAGTATCTAACTTGATATTCTTTAGTTGATAATACATACATGCTAGTGTAGTAGATAATGATTTTATGTCTCATGAAAATATAATGTTGTTTGGGAGAATATTATTGCAATTTGGAGTAGAAACCATGTTAGGTTGAATATCTTGTCATACGTAGAATGTTAACCACGAAATTTTATGCCCAGTAGAGATAGAAATCTGGAAACTAATAGAATTTTGAAGAAAATTAGATAAAGTAGGGCTAAATGATAAATTCTTGAATTAATCCATTTGATGACGATTCTTGAGGAATTAATTAATGTTTTACGTTAGAAATCCTCCATATTTATATAACATTCGTGATGTTTGGTTTGGAGTTTGGGACATGTTAATGGAGGTTTGATGATTTAAATTGGAAGAAACCCATAGGCTTGATATACATAATTCTGGGCAATAACTGTTCGATCGATCGATCGAGTCAAGAATGTCGATCGACCGATCGATCCTTTTCATCGATTTAATAGACTCCTCATAGAAATTGATTTTTCTCTCCCTTTCAATGTTAATCCGATCCCAATGATTAAGGACCCTTGGACATAATTTAAATATCATAATGGGACTTGAGAAGTACCAGTAGGGTATAGGCAAGGTCCGGGTAATACGACGTTATATGAGATTTGACCATAGGATTTCGGGGGTATAAAATGGAGTGGAAATCGTGCGTACGTTAAATTAGGTCTTGTGGGAATTAAGAGTGACTTATACTAATAGGGTAGAGAGTGTACACATATTGATTTTATACGTATCAAGATGAAACACTTCGAGAGACGAGAAGTACTTAAGAACTTGGAGTAATTGAGAAAATAAAAGAATGAATTAATTACGTAGAATTTGGGCGCTATGTGCCATGTATGGTTAGAATATGCTATAGGTCGTGGGTTTAACTATCTGAATAATGTAAATATATATGAGTGTATGAATATATATATATATATATATATATATATATATATATATATTATGTGAACATTTGTGTTTAATCATACCCACACTACTTGCTATCCTGGAGGTTTTCGTGCCGGGGCAGTTTTTTCTCGATGTGACCTTTATGGGGATATTGACTTGTATCCTAGAACATAGGATCCCTGGATATAGGCTATCTGAGAATGATAGTCAGACGGTCCTAAGAGACGTGAGGGTATGTGCTGGCCTTTTAGTGACTGGGAACTATGCTTCGCCTCCAATATGTGTGTTTTGTGTTAATACAGTTCAAGAGTGATTCCAGACTAGTATTTCCCTTTGTACGAGAGATACGGAGACTTGATAGCAGAGTATGCCAGCACTATAGATCTATGTGGGGTTCTCTATTAGTATATATATTATGAGTGATAAATATATATACCTGTGATTAATCTACTGTGCTTGTAAGTAGATAAAATGGAATAATTAATATTAAATGAATTAGGTGGTTGAGAACTTAAGTCTGTATTTAGATGAACATAATTGACCTAATTTATTCATAAGAAAAGGTTATCGAATATAAACTATAGTTATGAGATTACTTGAACAGAATTTGGTGAGGGGAAATTGGGTTAGACTAGTGAATTGGGTTAGCTTTATCTAGATTAGCTCAGTAGTACGCTAGGCGTGCACACTAATTGAGGGGTGAGAATTCCTAAGTGAGTGTCGAGGTACTAACATTTATGTAATATCAACTGGTAAGTATTTTAAATACTTGCGAAACAATTTTAAAGTTATTTTACATTCGGGATCTGACCCATTTCTTGTCATCTCTTCTTTCTCATACCTGTAATATATATATATATATATATATATATATATATATATATATTACAGGTGCCCAGTCACAGGGGTGTCAGGCTTACATTTTTGGACTGTTGACGTGTTGCAGCTAGTGTGGGAGTTGCAGTTCCTTGCAGTAGACGACTTCATCCTTGTCTACTCAGTCTTCTATTTAGTCATTATTAGATAAGTCATGTGTCTCCCATTTCCAGTTCTTATCTAGTTCAGAGAGATTTTTACTCTTAATCTATTTCAGTATTCTGTTTTAGTTGGGATTAGTTTTGAATATTACATTATCCTTTGATTTGGGATATTTTATTTGGATGATTAATCTAGCATGTTTATTTCATTTGGATGGTTTGGTTTTTAATATTATTATCCGTGTTCGTGAAAATGGTTTCGTATATTAAATCATAACCATAAGACTTAATCTATAAAATTAAATATTTTTGACAATTAGCTTAATTATTTATTTGGTCATTAATAAAGAAAATTGTTTTCGAGGGTGATGCTAAGAATAAACCAACCGGACACTTTGAGTTAATTTAATAAAGGACTGGTCACCCGGTATTTAATTAGGCGGGGTGTCACATTGAACTATGACACCTTCGGTATTTTTGTAATGTCAATAAAGGATACATAGATCTTTGTCGTGGCTTCTGGTCCTCTCCAACTCTAAATACACCATCCCCTCTCTTTCTATACATCCAAACTGGTTTGAAGGTTCAATAACACATTCGAGTCATTGTTCACCTAACGGTAATAGATGTCCTTGTCAAAAACTTCGGGTCGACTCCCATTCTGAAACTCCACTGAAGCTACCCTATGTCCTATAGATATCTTCTTCCCCTCTCAAGATAAGTCCTCATACTTGCACACACATCACGTTTGAAAATGTTTACAACCGAACTACGTAGGATTTTATCTTGTGGATACAGGAGTATGTAGGCGCAATATTGAGTCCTTATCATTAGCACAAGCCTCGATAATATATCTTATAATATATTATCCCCTCGAAGATTATCTCATCTCTTACCTCTTCTCCCAAACCTCAAATAAGATATCAAACTAACTGAAGGTGAGACCACTCGCGCCCATCAATACAAGCGTTCAAATATGTACACACCACTTTAATTGAACTATATAGGATTTGATCTCATGGCTACACGAGTACGTAGGCGCAATACCGAGTACTTCTCGTAAGAACAAGCCTCAAAAATATGTATCAATATATATTGTCTCCACAGAGATGCATCAATCTCTTATCTCTCATTTATTATCTCTTACCCCTAATGAGTTTTTAAACTATGTCAAGTCACGATTTTTCTAGCATACATACGCATATTGATTAATGCCTTCTCGTTTTACAAATTGAGATTTCTCACACATTTATATACATATTAATGGCAACCCATAATCCCAAAATACGCACTCAAACAAAAGGACTCTTGTGCACCCACACTAGTTTCAGTGACATTCATATACCTCTCACTGATACTATTTCCATACCAAAGCACCTATCAACGTTTTAAGGGATTCTCAAATTAAGATCTCTAATCATGTTCTAAAATAAACTCAAAAGTATTCACATAATTTTTAGAGCGATGATAAGCATATAATTAAGGAATCATAAAGAACAAGTGGGTGCCTAATACCTTCCCCACTCATAAATCAATTTTTGAAACCCTTAACATGAATCTCTGGACAATCGTAAACCTAAACCTGCCTTAAGATTAGCCCGAAAGGGCTTAGCCTGAGCCTTTTTTTTCTGTTTTTATATAAAATAAATTGATGATTCTGAACAACCGATAAATCCTCACACTGAATATTTATGCCTAGGGTGAAAATAGAAGCGTGCGAAAAAAATGGATATGTTATCTAATAACTTCCAGGGGAAATCATCGAACCAACAAATCCGACCTCGTGGATAAATGGGGTATGAAAGACAAGAACTCCTTCATCCTCATAGGGATAATACAATAAGATATGCTTCCTAATTTTAGCGACATTCTCCCTCCCTCCCAAGTCCATTCTAGTGCCCTTACCACCACAATAGTGACTCCGCTAGGAATAAATCAAGAGAACCAAACTATCCTTATGATTCCTTTATAATATGCTTAATATCTCTCCTACATATAACAACTTCACGTATTTTGTAAAGGTATTTAGAGGCTAAAGTTTTAGGTTATCTCAAGAAGTAGATACGTGCTTAGGTCCCAATGTACACCATTATACATTTTCCCAAACATATAGGTACGCCCGAAGGATCCTGTGATAAAATAAACATTAAAGTATGTAAAAGTAAATATTACCTGTTTGTAACATGCACAACATAGTATTGATTTATATATTTTTTAAACTCTATACCCTCGAGGCCAAAATTAGGCAGTCAAAAGGCTGGTCATCGATGAATATTTTCACTCTTTTTTCCTACCTTTCTCATATATCGAACAACTTCTCTCTTGATCCCAAAGTCTCGGTGATAGGGAAAACTTGAATTTTTTTAGTACTGGGGTATATTGAATAGGCTTTTAGAGTTATTCAGTAATAGGGAACTGCGGTTTCACACCAACCTTAAAAGGTTGCTTAGTCCAAGCAACCCAATATATCTTGATCCATTGCAATGAAAATAGATCCACCAATCATCGAGTTGCGTCGCCTTTTTGCATATAAAAAAAGCTCTAGCAACACACCTTATTGCACAAAAAGAACAGATACTTTCGGTCCATGCCATTTGACAAATTTATTCAAAACGTATCAGATGACCGAAGGATGGTTTAAAGCCCTCAGATTTTAGGTTGAACGTTTTCCCTTTTATAATGTGGGATAAACAGTATGAATCCTTAAGTCATCACCAAATTAGGACTCCTTTACTGTAGATTACCCTACCCACATTTATCTTGGAGAAAATAATAGACCACAATCTATTACTTCCTCACTCCTCGCACAAAAATGAAATCTCACCCGAATCCAACGGGCCTCTATTGATAAGGCATAAATTCTTCCTAATTTATCCCTTTAATTTAGTTACTTTTAGCACCTCAAACAACGTAATCGATTTGATTTTATCTCATAATCTTCATACTGACTTATTCTAATGAGTACCCCGAGTTTCTGGTATTTCATACTAATTTTACAGGTATTTGATGTCAATAAAGAAATAAAGAAACCGGAAGAATAGAGAAAGAATAGAAGGAAAGTCAAAAGGGAAAACTTGTAATTTTTTCCTAGAATTCGGATGACGCATCTAAAGAAAAGCTGAAGATATCAAGTTTATAAGTACACAGGAAGAAATGGCACCTCAATCGGAATTTCGGTGTGAAAGTTATGAGCAATCAAAGATAGAAGAAAAAGTCAAAGAAGAGTCGGACCGATTCGGTCCAGACCGATCTGAAATGCAAAGTTCCAGTGAACCCCGAACCGAAGATGGATCGAAGCTGAGAGAAATTAAATGAACCGATTCATACCAGACCGATCTGGCCAGAAATAAAAAGAACCGATCAGAATCCCAGCTGGACCGAACCGAAGGAGGACCGGACCGGTCCGACTGTCCTAATTTTGGTTTTTCACTCTTCTTGTAATGGACTGTCCCGATCTTCTATCATTTTAAGGGACGGGAAAAATCATCTAATTTTCCCTTTACAGTAAAAACCCTAGTTTGAAGAATTATTGCAATTTTAATTCCAAGATTGAAGTTTGTTCAGATTTATCTGATTGCAAGTAATTATATTTGATGCTTTTAGTGCTTTGGTAAGTTAGTTGATTACTTTCTTCTGTCTAATATTCCTTCTACATCATTCATCAATTCTGCCTTAGTTTAATCATGATGTCCTGCAATTTAACAATCTTTTTCATTAATTTCATCATGTTAGGCTAGGTTATTAAAGGTTGGGATACATGAACTCAACCTCATATGGTAGTTGCATGTGTATAAAATTAATCCTTTAAATTTAATGGTTTATGACGATCGTATTGCGTAACATCACAACCATTGTAGATCTTTGGATCTCGTTTTCTTCCGGGTAACCGGGATACTTTAGAATGCAATGCGAGTGTAACTATCGCAATACCGTTTTACTCATCCTCTGATTAAGTATGGTGCGGGCTTGAACCTCATATACGTAATACTTGGGAGTACTAAATTCTGGGTCTAATTAATCACTTAAATTTACGATTAGTTTTATACCATCAATACACTAGGGTTGAGGGATTGTATTCCCATCCTGTTTTCATCATCAGATAGTCTAAATTTTAACTCATTATATTCCCATCCTGTTTTCATCATCATATTGTCTAAATTTTAAGTCATTCATCATCAGTATTTTAGGTAATTTAGAATAGTTGCATTTCTTTCATAATTTCAAAATTTCATTTAGTTGTAGTCAATTCTCAAAACCA
The DNA here is from genome assembly GCA_949130495.1 of Sambucus nigra. Lineage (NCBI taxonomy): Eukaryota > Viridiplantae > Streptophyta > Magnoliopsida > Dipsacales > Adoxaceae > Sambucus > Sambucus nigra. The sequence goes on along the minus strand of OX422208.1, from coordinate 541,005,401 downwards.
ATCATCTTTTCCTTTTTCTTTTTAGAGTCAGAGTTAGGATTCCTTCGTCTGTCCAACGTCGTCACATCCCTGTTGTCCTATTTCCTTGAGGATCGATACCCGACTTATCGGATTATTACTTGTGTAACAGGATTGCACTTGAGCCTAGAGAGTACGCACTTCTGAGACACATTCTTAGTCGCGTCAAGTTTTTGGCACCGTTGTCGGGGAACTAGGTAGACTTAGGTTAGATCGAATCAATCTAAAACTTTGACCAAAAAATCTTCCAAAAATCCAAAAACATATAAAAATTTGAAAAAGCACAAAAATATTCATCATCATCTCCCATCAGCCCCTTAATGCAAAATTTTGAACTCACTCCAACTCCCCATAATACTCCAACCCATATTCACGAAAATCCAATAGTTAAGTACGACCCTGATAGCCCTCACACTCCTAACACTCTACAATTCTGGGTTCCACCTCCCACACCGTCACACTAAATCGCAAATGACACTCCATTTTCCCTCTTAGGACACACTTCAGAGCACGTTCCGAGTATACAAAGTGAGGACACAAAGTCTTTGAGTGAGATAAATATGTCACAACACGGTAGTACAGCCGCCGACGAGGGAGAAGCCCCATATCGCCCTTTGAGAGACACCTTATATCCCGAGCGCACTGTCACTTCGAGATGCATTTTACTCCCGTATAATGCAGGGCAATTTCTCTTTAGGAATGGGATGATCCAGATAATTCCCACTTACCATGGAATGGATTCAAAAAATCCATATGCCCATATCATGGAATTTGAGGATGTGTGCGAGACTCTCAGTGATCAAACTTGCACAAAAGATGTGCTCCGCCTTAAACTCTTCCCATTCTCGCTAAAGGATAAGGCTAAGACCTGACTATGGTCTTTACCTCCAAATTCGATTTCATCATGGAACGAATTACAATCTAAATTTCTCAAGAAATTCTTTCCTCCACATCGAATGAACTCCATCAAGGATCAAATTCAAACATTCCGACAATTAGAAAATGAGTCGTTCGATCGATGCTTTGAGTGTTTCAATGAGTTAATTACTTCGTGTACCCATCATGGTTTTGATAAAATTCAAATCATTTCCTTTATCCATAATGGGATGAACATTAATTCCAAGCAACTCGTTGAAACCATGGGTAGTGGTCCGTTTGTCGACTTAGACGCCCACGATGTTTAGCTTCACCTGAGGTATGTCACCGAGACTACCCAATCGTAGGATACATCCGACCCTAATGCTCAAAATCAAAATCATCGAGTGACCACCACTCCATCGACGTCCGACCTATTTTATATAGAAAAGAATTCTATGACGGACAGTCGACTCGATGTACTTGAGAAGGGACTGTGAGACCTACGTGAGGTGTATGAAAGAGGACCAACTAGATTCATCCCAAACCCCGCCGAGAAGGTGTGTGCGATTTATGAGGCGGGTCATTCAACTGAGGAATGCCCAACTATACTCACCTACAAAGTGATGCTTCAAGAGCAAGTCAGTGATATAGGAGGATTTAAGGGTAAGTTAGGTGCACCGCACGGGAATTCTTATAACCCTTCATGGAAAAACCATCCTAGTTTTAGCTATGGGCAATAACATTTTGCAATGAATCCTAATTCACATGATGCCCCTCCTCCACAACAACACTTTCAACAAGCTCCACACATGCAAGGAAATGTGCAAGCACCACCACCTTAAGGATCATATATCCCTCCACTGCGGAGAAGTCTCGAGGATACGATAAACTAATTTATCAATACCCAGAATGTAGCCAATGCTAGATATGATCGCATGATCAGCGACATAAATGAAAATATTTCAAAGATGCAATCATTGTGGAGTATCCAAGAGACGAGCAAGTTTCCTGCCCAGGGCCAAAGACCTCACCAAGGTTAAATTTGTGTTAGCTACACTTCTACGGAACATCGGGAGCAATGTCAAGCTGTGACCACTCTTCGTAGTGGGAGAGTCGTTGATTTATCACCTCTCCCAAACGATGCAACCAAAGACGAGGAGATTTTTCTCGACACAAAAGAGGCCGAAGATGTCCCCTTGAATGAGAGTGATAAAGGAGACACTAATGAGCCCGAGGTAGTTGTGAAACCACCCATCGCAGCACCATTTCCTCAAAGGTTGGTTACTTCCCACAAAAGAAACCCACGTGATGAAGTGCTAGACGTGCTTAAGAAAGTAAAGGTAAATTTACCTTTCCTCGATGCCATTAAACAAATTCCAGCTTATGCAAAAGTCCTCAAGTACTTGTTAACAGTAAGGAGGAAGATGATGGTAAAGAAAAATGTCTTTCTAGCATAGAATGTGAGTTCCATCCTACTCAATGATCTCCTGCCCAAATTCAAAGATCCCGGTGCACCCACCATTTACTGCATCATTGGAGAACATAAAATTGAAAAAGCCTTACTTGACTTGGGAGCACTTGACAATATACTCCCATACGCCATCTATAGGCAACTTGATCTGGGAGACCTCAATCCCACAAAGGTCACTCTCCAGTTATCGGATCGAACCGTAAAGATCCCAAGAGGCATAGTTCAGGACGTGATCGTCTAAGTTTACACTTTCTACTTCCCCGTAGACTTTGTCATTTGGGACACGGAGCCATCCTTCACCTCGAGCAATCATGTTCCCATCATTCTTGGGCACCCATTCTTCGCTACAGCTAATGAAATCATCAATACTCAAAATGGGCAAATAAAACTCACCTTTGGGAACATGACTTTAGAGACAAACATCTTCCATATAGCCCAACATACGGGGGACGAAGATGATCATCACGCGGTGAGCTTAATAGATGAGATCCTAAAGGATTATTTTGAGGAAAACTATTATGGGGATGCCCTAGGATCCTGTTTAGTATCGATTCGCAAGAGTGAAGGAATGTACACTGGATTCGAGAGGGAAGTTGAGGAGTTAAGAGAGTTACTTGATGAGAGAACGTCGAACGAGGACGCGAGAGATGTGAATTGGGTTTCTCGATTCGAGGAGATACCGCCAAGGGAGACACGCATGATTCCCTCCAGCAACAAATTTCTGACCCTTGAATTGAAAAAACTACCCTCCAATATTAAATATGCATACCTAGGAGTGGACGAGACATTTCCTATTGTTGTCTCCTCTAGCCTAGATGAAGAGCAGAAGGGTAAATTGCTAAAGATTATGAGGAAGCACCAAGGTGCTTTTGGTTGGTGCATTATTGATTTAAAAGGGATAAGTTCTTTTATTTTCACCCACAAGATCCATCTCAAAGAGGATGTCAAGCCCTAGAGAGACATGCAAAGAAGGCTAAACCCTAATATGAAAGAAGTAGTGAGAACCGAAATTATTAAGCTATTGGATGCCTGGATTATCTACCCAATCTCGGATAGCAAGTGGGTGAGACCTATTCAAGTTGTCCCGAAGAATTCGGGTATGACCGTGATTGAGAATGATAAGGGAGAGCTAGTTCCCCAACGTACTACCACTGGGTGGCACATTTGCATTGATTATCGAAAACTCAATGCGGGAACTAGGAAAGATAATTTCCCCTTACCATATATTGATCAGATGCTTAAGAGAGTAGTGGGCCAACCTTAATATTGCTTTCTTGATGGTTATTTCAGATATAACCAAATTGAGGTAGATGTACTTGACCAGGAGAAAACAACCTTCACTTTCCCTTTTGGTACGTTTGCCTACAAACGTATGCCATTCGACTTGTGTAATGCGCTTGCGACCTTTCAAAGGTTCATGTTGAGCCCATTTAGCGACATGGTCGAGAGAGGACATGAAGTGTTCATGGACGATTTTAGCATTTTTGCACCTCTTTCGATCTTGTCTAGAAAAATTAGAAAAGGTACTTTCCTGGTGTGTGGAAAAGAACTTACTGCTAAATTAGGAGAATGCCATTTTATGGTCACTGAGGGAATAGTTCTTGGCCACATAGTTTCATCCAAGAGATAGAAGTTGATAGATCTAAGATAGATGTCTTATCCGATCTACCCCGACCAAAACCTCTCAAAGACATGCGCTCCTTCTTGGGCCACGCGGGGTTTTAACGAGGTTCATTAAGGACTTTAGCACCATCACTAGGCCCTTAAGAAACCTACTCATGAAGGACAACCCATTTGAGTGGACAGAAGCATGCCATAGCTCTTTGGAAAAATTGAAAACAATGCTTATGTCTACTCCCATCATGCAAGTTCCGGATTAGTCCTTACCATTCGAACTTATGTGTGATGCTAGTGACTATGCGATAGGGGCTGTTTTGATCGAAAAAAAGACAATAAGGCTCATGTCATCTACTACGCTAGCCAGAATCTTACCGGAACACAACTCAATTACTCCACTACAGAGAAGGAGATTCTAGCGGTAGTCTTTGCTCTTGAAAAATTTTGGTCCTACCTTATCGGTTCTCCCATCACTTGCTTCGCCGACCACGGGACATTAAAATACCTACTTGCGAAGAAAGACACAAAGTCTCACCTCATAAGGTGGATCCTACTCCTACAAGCGTTTAATCTCTCCATTAAAGATAAGAAAGGAGTAGAAAACGTCGTTGCCGACCACTTATCACGGCTTTCATCTGATGTGCCTAGTGATCCAATACCCATAGACGAATACTTTTCGGATGAGCAACTCTTTGCTACCTCTTCTTTGCCCTGGTTTGCGGATATCGTAAACTATCTTGTCACGGGATTCGTCCCTCTCGATTGGACACCGCAAGATAAGAAGAGGTTTATTACTTGGTCGTGCATGTTTTTCTATGATGATCCTTTCCTGTTTAAATATTTCATCGACCAAATCATCTGACGTTGTGTACTGAATGACGAGATCCTGAATTTCATCCAATTTTGTCCTTCGAAAGCTTGTGGTAGCCACTTTTCGATGAAAAAGATGACCGCTAAAATTCTGCAATGCGGCCTCTATTGGCCCACAATATTCCAGGATATGAACGATGCTTGTAAATCTTGCAATAGGTGCCAAAGGATGGGTGCTATTACTCGACGAGACATGATGCCATTAACCTCGATACTCATTATTGAGATCTTCGACTGCTGGGGTATTGACTTCTTGGGCCCTTTCCCCCCCGTCCTTTGGTTTCCTATACATCCTTGTTGTGGTCAACTACGTTTCCAAATGGGTGGAAGCTATAGCTACCAAGACAAATGACAACGAAGTGATGATTAAGTTCCTACAGGAACACATACTTTCCCGCTTCGGCGCTCCAAAAGCAATAATCAGCGATAATGGCACGCACTTTTGTAATAATCCATTCGAGAAGCTCATGAGAAAGTATGGTGTCGTTCACAAAGTTGGAACGACCTATCACCCACAAACGAATGGTCAGGCCGAACTAGAGAATCGAGAGATCATGAACATTCTCAAAAAGACCGTCAATCCTACTCGAAAAGATTGGTCACTTAGATTGAACGATTCTCTATGAGCCTATCGTACCGCATACAAAAATCCGCTCGGCATGTCCCCATTTCGCTTTGTGTATGGAAAACCTTTCCATCTTCCCATAGAATTAGAGCACAAGGTATATTGGGTGATTAAGAAGTTGAATTATGACATGGATAAAGCCGGTGAAGTTCGCAAGCTTCAATTAAATGAGTTAGAAGAGATACGCAATAATGCGTACGAGAATGCAAAAATTTCCAAAGAAATGATGAAACTCGCTCACGATAATATAATTCGACGTAAATAGTTTCTTCCTGGACAAAAATTTCTTCTCTATAACTCTCGACTTCATCTCTTTTAGGGAAAGTTGCGGTCACGATGGAGTGGCCCATTCGTTGTAAGGAATGTGTTTCCTACACGGAGCTGTTGAATTAGACGATTTAAAAGGGGGAAATATGTTCAAGGTAAATGGACAACGCCTAAAGACATATCTAGAGGTGTGTGTGGAAGAAGTGGACACCGTTTGGTTGTCGGACCCCATTTATGGGGAGAGCGATCGCAATCAAGTTAGGGGGAAAAATCCTGCTCAGTCCAAGAACTGGACCGGTTCTTTTAATTTTGAGTCGGACTAATCCGTCCTGAATCGGTTCGTTTCTTTTACAATCAGATCGGTCCGGTGATTAAAGAACTCAAAAAATAAAATGACTCGACTAGTTCGATCCTGGAATAGCCGGATCGGTCCGGTTTTCTGCATTCATTCCCCCTTCCCTAGGTACACCCCCTTCCCCCAATCCACTTCCTTCCCTCCACATTCGTCCAACCACCTCCTCCCCCTCACTTTCCCTCCCATGTCCATCCTCTTTTCCCGCCAAACATTTTCTCTCCATATCCAAACCCTACCCACACTCCTCACCTATAAATACACACCCAAATCCTCCATTTTTCTCCACACCTTTAACTACATCACTTCTCTCTACCTATTTTCCAGTATCCTCTGCTTGTCATAATGGCCCAATGAGCTGCCCTCATCAAATATGAATCCACTAAAACTTTACCCTCCGGAAATGGAGAATTTTGTTCCCGCCAAGAGGAGAGTTGGTGCAACCCTTTCTTTGGTCCGGATCGTAAACTCCATATGGAGCGAGCAGTCCAATGGGTAGGGCTGCCTAATTCCATCACCGCCCTCTTCATGCCTAGGGGTTGGTGTCGTTTCCTTAATGAACCCTACGAGGCGATTTGGGCCGCCGAGGTACGCTCTTTCTATAGATCCCTTTTTCAAATGGGCCAATTTGAATCTCAAGACTTTATCGATGGTACCGTCATTCCCTTCTCTTTGGCCATTCTCACTACCAAGTTGGCCGAATATGACGTTCCAGATCTTCAAGACTACACATACCCAAGGAATGTCCCCCCGGTGACCAAGGAACTGATTATGAAGCGAATTTGCCCCGGCATTGCGTCGAGGGGTGAGACTGTCCCTGTTGGCCGACTTAATGAGAAAGCACGCCTCACATTCCAAATTGTGTGTGCTAACATTTTGCAAACTTCCAACGATTCCGCAATGCGTCCCCATCAAGCCATATTGACATACCATCTCTTCGACCCCAACACCTCAATTAACATGGATCGCACCCTATACGTTGACATTATTGTGGAGCCATGGATGAGAAAGGTACAACACCACTTCCATATGCACACCTGATAACTTCCATTCTCAAAGACGCTGGCATTGCTGCTCCACTAGACCGAACTCACCTCCCTGATCCCTTTGGATAAGGAACCCGCACTCAAAGCGCTAAATAGCTGGCCATCCTTTGAGAAAGGTGTGGAAGTGATGACGAGGCTGATGATGCCTCGAGCGAGGACGAGGAAGAGGCCGGTGCCGATGTGGAGATGGGAGAAGTGGGCGTTGATGAAGAATCAGTCGAAGAAGAAGAAGACCCAGATTTCGAATGGGAGGTTAGCGAGCTCGCTAATAGAACGTCGTCCCTCGAGACAAAATTCAGTAACTTTATGATCGACTACCGACACGATACAAGTATGATGTTTCGTTTCCAAGTATACTTGTACAGACGCCAGGGGGATCCAAATGAGCCATTGCCATCCTACTTTTATGACCCTTATGGCCCCGACGTGCCCAAATCTTCCCACCCACCGCCCCAGTGAAGCTTTGTTGGTTTATGTGTCAGTTTTTAAGTTGTTTGGCGAGGTCACATGCTTGTATGACTCCTTCCTGTTATTGTACCACAGTCCTTTTATATTAAAGTCTGCATTTTAAATATTTATTTGTTTTATTTTTCCGCACTTTTCATTCGCTTTGAGTTAGATTTTAGTCCTTTTTGCTTGAGAACAATGCAAAAGTCTAAGTTAGGGGCGGTCACAAGTGCGTATTTCTAAAACTTCACAAATTTTCAAAAATTCCCAAAAATTTCAAAAAAATCATAGAATCTTGAAAAATTCAAAAATATTTTTCTTCAAAATAAATAAAAATTGGAATTCAAATTTTTCGAAAATATCATTAAAAGTCAGTTTAAAGTCCCAAAATGTAAACACACAATGAACAAAGCCGAAATTGACCAAAGATGGAAATTGTGCGAAAATTGACGACTTAACAAATAAGAGTGGAGATTAACAAAACCAGGTGAGATTTCGAGCCTATCGATCTTTTTCTGTTTTAAATCAATCCGAGTTAATGGTTAACTCATAGTTCTTATTCATCGTTTTAAATAAGTCGTTGATGATCTCAATTCTTTGTTTTGATCGGTTATGGGAAATGGAATGTTGTCTCGAAAAGCGCGATACAAATCTCTAAATTAAATTCATCTCGAGATGCTTATGGTAAATTAATAAGTAATTCGGACAATGAAGTAGGCCATGGTTTGTTACCCAAAAACATTAGCCATAAAAGGATGTGAAAATTATCCCTTTGATAACCCATTTGAGACGAATACTGTTTCCTTTCGTTTGACAACCCGAAAAACCCAAATAGCCCGAAATTGTGAAAAATGGAAAAAGTCAGAATTTAAGTCCGAAAAGTGCAACAAAAAGGGGCAATAAAAAGAATAATTATGCTCAATAAAAATAGTAAGAAAAGAAAAGAAGTGTAAAATAGAAAAAAATAAAAAAAGAAGAGAAAATGAGCAAAAGCCCGGAAAAGCACTAACGGACATCATAAGCAAAACTTTCTAATTTCGAAATTCTCAGCCATTTCCATGTAACCCAATACACCTTTTAGCCAAAAAAGTCCTAAACGAGTCCAAATTGCGAGATTAGTTACCGCGGGGAGAGTTAAAACACAAAATATAATATAAGAGATTAAATGTGTGAAAAAGAGGCGATGTTCTCGTTTCCCAATGGCTCTATTCTGATGATGAGATCTATTCACCGTATATTTTCTTCTTTCAATTTGTGTGCGTGACTTTGCATCCAATACATTTACTCTTATAAATCACGTATACCGAGAGAATAGCCACATTTCGAGTCATTCGTTTGTGAGAGCATCCCGTCAGATTTTGAAATCAAAGCGAATTTTTGGAAAGTAACGTAATGGTTAATCAGTGGAAATCCACGGTTAAATTTCCGGCTTCGCACACACGCACTATGATTTGAAACTCTTGAACATGAATTGATGATGACTATTTTCTGAAAAAGTTTGAATTATACAATTTTTAAGTATTTTGATTTTTTTTAGTCGAATTTTGTGGGTATATTCACTGCAAACCCTCACGAGACACAACTCGTCCTACTAGGGTAACCTAGGGGTTTAAAGGCTTGTTGCATACGCTAAATTCAATCGCTTGCTCTTGAAAAAGGTATTCTATCCCAATAAGTTGATTTTCAAGAGTTGAGCCTTGCTAGGATTCTTTTACATTGCTCGGCACGCGCAAAGTCTAAGTTAGGGGGATTTGATAAGGCATGAATTCTTCCTAATTTATCCCTTTAATTTAGTTACTTTTAGCACCTCGAACAACGTAATCGATTTGATTTTATCTCATAATCTTTCTACTGACGTATTCTAATGAGTACCTCGAGTTTCTGGTATTTCGTACTAATTTTACATGCATTTCATGTCAATAAAGAAAGAAAGAAACAGGAAGAATAGAAAAAGAATAGAAGGAAAGTCAGAAGGGAAAAGTTGTAATTTTTACCTTGAATTTAGATGAGGCATCTAAAGAAAAGTTTAATATATCAAATTTATAAGTACATAGGAAGAAACGGAACTTCAATTGGAATCTCGGTGTGAAAGTTATGAGAAGTCAAAGATAGAAGAAAAAGTCAAAGAAGAATCGAACTGATCCGGTCCAGACCGATCCGAAATGCGATGTTAAAGTGAACCCCGGACCGAAGACGGATCGAAGCTAAGAGAAATTAAATGAATCGATCCGTACCAAACCTATCCGGACAAAAATAAAAAGAACCGATCCGGATCCCAGCCGGACCGAACCGAAGGAGGACCGGACCGGTCTAATTGTCACAATTTTGGTTTTTCATTCTTCTTCTAATGGAGAGTCCTGGTAAAGCTAAAACTCTTGGAGTCTTGTAGGGTATTTAAACCCAATTTATTATCATTTTAAGGGACGGGAAAAATCATCTAATTTTCTCTTTATAGTAAAAACCCTAGTTTGAAGAATTATTGCAATTTTAATTCCAAGATTGAAGTTTGTTCAGATTTATGTGATTCCAAGTAACTATATTTGATGCTTTTAGTGCTTTGGTATGTTAGTTGATTACTTTCTTCTGTCTAATATTCCTTCTACATCATTCTTCAATTCTCCTTTAGTTTAATCATGATTTCCTCTAATTCAACAATCGTTTTCATTAATTTCATCATGTTAGGCTAGGTTTTTAAAGGTCGGGATACATGAACTCAATCTGATGTGGTAGTTGCATGTGTATAAAATTAATCCTCTAAATTTAATGGTTTATTACGACCGTATTGCGTAGCATCACAACCATTATAGATCTTTGGATCTCGTTGCTTTCGGGTAATCGGGTTGCTTTAGAATGCAATGCGAGTGTAACTATCGCAATACCAATTTACTCATCCTCTGATTAAGTATGGTGCGGGCTTGAACCTCATATATGTAATGCTTGGGAGTACTAAATTCTGGGTCTAATTAATCACTTAAATTTACGATTAGCTTTATACCATCAATACACTAGGGTTGAAGGATTGTATTTCCGTCCTATTTTCATCATCATATAGTCTAACTTTTAAGTCATTGTCTTCCCGTCCTGTTTTCAACATCATATAGTCTAAATTTTAAGTCATTCATCATCGGTATTTTACGTAATTTAGAATAGTTGCATTTCTTTCATAATTTCAAAATTGTATTTAGTTGTAGTCCATTCTCAAAAATAGTCATCTTTTCCTTTTTATTTTTAGAGTCAGAGTTCGGATTCCTTCGTCTGTCCAACGTCCTCACAACCCTGTTGTCCTATTTTCCTGAGGATCGATACCCTACTTATCGGATTATTACTTGAGCGATAGGCTTGCACTTGAGCCTAGAGAGTACGCACTTCTGAGACACATTATTAGTCACGTCATCTATTCAGTTCTTTCCCTTTAAAGATACTACCAAACAAAAAATACAAAAAATAAAATACTGCCCACATATGGTTGAAAAAAGTTTAAACAAATTCATTGGAAAAATCATACATATTTGAGTCCTTCTTCCCCTTTGCATTTTACTTTTGTCAATCATTGTGTCTACAAGATTCTAAAGGAAAAGGCCCCGAATTTTTCTACAGTTATCATTATCAGTAGAGAACTCACCCTAAGTTCTTACCCTAGTAACCCGAGTTCGTTCTCCAAGCGACCGTTTAGTTTTCATTAGCACACTCCCTGACATGACTGTCAAGTCTACACCGTCGTATGCGCCCTGTATACCAAAGAAGATCAGGATCCATCTGTATTAGGCCAAGTATTACGATAACTTCAAAACATCACCGCCTCTTAGAATACCATGCAATTTGAAAGCAGGGCACTGGATCGAGCACAAGTTCGCCTGCAAGAGTCCACTATTATTAATAGGGAAGGATAGAATGTACTCTCTCCCCCATACCTAATACTGGTACACCGCCTGCACCAACTATCAAAGCATCACAAAATATCCCTCCAGATCGACCCACACCAGTTCCAACACCGGCTCCTCCAGTTAACACTAACGCCCCCACTTCCAATTACCATTTGCCCCGTATGGATACTTTGAACCATACCATCACTACCTCGAGTACCCATAACCACCTTCTAGGGCCCTCTACGAGCTGAATCTTTGGCTACTCCACCAGTCGAGAAGGTTTTTCCATTACCCTAAAATAGTAGATAATGCAAGTCCGATCTGAATTATGTCTCGTTCATAAAGCCATCAGAAAGATGCAAACTACGGATGAGCTTACAAACATCAAGAAGATGGATTTATATCCCGAACCTTGAATACTGAACAAATTTAAGATCCTAGTCTTCAAAATATATAAATATTTGAACTCCCCATTCTCCCATTTATCCAAATACCACCTTCAAATATAGTTTCAAAACGTAGACCTAGAGTATTAGGGAGGATGTTCTCCTCATCTTTAATCGAGTGATCACTTACTTGGTATATGGGCCTGAAATATAAAAGGACTACCAAAATGTGGGATGATGTACTTCATGTTTCCTTAAGAAGTAAATATATAATGAAGATATTAGCATCACATGTAAGGATCCAAAAATGTTGATGCAAGAAGAAGGGGAGATAGTTGCACTTTTGCCACTTTCTAGAGAGAGAAAGACGGTCATATGGTCAATCGCCCCTTAGAAAATGATCAGATAGATATCGTGATCGAGAACCTTCATAAAGAGGTATAGAATCAACTCGGGCTCACCTGGATCCCAAATTTTGAGTCTCTCAACTACGTAGAGTGAAAAATCGAGGAAATTTTGGCCGCCAAACTACCAAATCTACTGAGGAATCTTGTTCAGCTTCAAATCAGTTATCCACCTGTAAGAACTGACTTGGAGCTTCCACATATCACATCACTATTCTCCTAGTTTGTCCCTAATTGGAACCATGACCGGTTACTAATAATTTCGAAGACATGGTATCCACTATTGTGACCTATCAATTGGGACCCCCTCTTATAGATATTTAGTCCCCCTCGATCGGGTCTTCACCAGCTTGAAGTTGGTTGATTTCTTGAAACCTCTCAACCCCAGATCCCCTTCACAGATAAGAACTGGAAGGTTGATTCACATTATGAGTTCCATCAGGGGCCCGATCACATTACGAATAACTATTTGTCCTTGAGATTCTCTATCCAAGGTCTCATTGATGCCAAAAGCCTAACGTTACTAATAACTCCCCTACTATATCACCCCACCTCCCATACCAATGCCTTATTCTATGCTCCCATAACAAACAGCGATCTATCCCCACTAATAGTCCCCAATAATCACAAACTGAGGATAAGGGCACAATCATAATTAAAAATAGCCACTCCTTTGGGAATGACATTGCCACCCTAAAGGTCATTACTGAGACCAAGTCCACCATTTACCATATGACATTCTTCATCATGGACATACATTTCCTGTAAGCCATCCACTGTAGCCCAAACGTTCTCCTAGTCACAAAGTTCATGCTTTTAAAAGATCCATGACTTCTTACTCCTAATTTAGAGGAAACAAATCACTCGATCAAATGGGGAGCATTTTATGATGAGGCCCTTTAATTAACTGAACATATCACCTTCACATAACCAATCTAGTCTGTCGGATGGGGATGATTGACCTCTGAAGCGCACTTATTCACCCTCTCATATTCAGTAACTAACAATGGTGTCCACCCCTACAATACTTCAATAATGTTCTCGATAAACTCTATGGAAAATAGTAAGAACGCCATGTCTACTAATCGCCAGATAGGATAACTCATAATTTGAATGACCCAATATCTTATCCCTCCGGTACAGATGAGTGAGCATAACTGAAAAATGCATAATGTTCCACTCAAATGTATAATTCGTAGAGTAGGTCACACACACACACAAAAATCAATTTAGTCCAAATTTTATCTTGTTAAAATAGGTAAGCCTAAACATGAAAGATATTTAAACTAAATGGAAAATAACCACAACCCACAAATGGAAGATAGGAGATGAGGAAAATTTCATTTGGGATAAACCTATATTTCAGTACAGTTTACAACTGGGTATTACAGAACGACAATTACAGACTTACAAAACATAGATCTTCACTAAGTGACGCAATAATGTCTTCAATCTTTATTTCCAACAGTAAATGGTGCAGATCTTGCACCCCCCCACATCAAGCTCCACTTACCTCGATATCCAATGACCTGCCCCAGGATCAATATTACTCTCTTCAGTAGTGGAGGATTAACTCCACAAGGATAGAGGTAGAGAATCAACACTACAATGGTATGAATATGGTATGTGTTCTTCCAGTGTTTCATAAACAATTAACAAATCATTTAAGGGTTTTGACTTGGAATACAAAAGTTTTTTAAACAAACTAGGGTTTAGATACCTTTTAGATATGTATGGGGAAACAAATTTTACCAAAATTTATGAGAAACGTTGATCCCAAGACCCCATTCTATAAAAAAAAAACATAAATTTTGACGTGGCATAAATTTCAAGAATTTTCATTCAAACGAAAAAAAGACCTCATTCGAATGAAAATGCAAACTCGTTTGAACCAAGGTAAATATTGTTCGAACAAAGAGATAATCTTGTTCCAACCAACTTCGAACAATATAAGTTTTACGAACAGAACAAAGCCGTTTGTTGTTCGTTTGAAGCTCGTTTTAATAAACTCTCAATCTCATTCGAACGAAGATGTAAAGCCATTCGACTGACTTAAAAAATAAAAATATTTATTTATTTTTAAAAATAATTTTAAAAAAAAGTCTCGAACATTTTATAAAAATAAACCATGAATAAAGTGTTTATGCATCGTTAAAACCATAAACCTTCTTAATGATTGTAGCGATGATCTCAACTCATTCGATCTTCGATTGTTTCTCGGCCACTAACTTATCTTCAATCGAATCTCTTGAGAAGTAAATGATGATGAAGATAAAATGAAATATGCCAAGCTAAAATAAATGGTGAGAAATTATAAAACTTTCTCTTACAAATATCCCCCTTTGGTTATTCTAGTACAAAACACAAATCGAAATTAAATAACCCCTCAAATAAGTACAACTAATGTCCTCCCCAAACACAAAAAGGAAAGGAACTTGTGACATTATCTTCAAATGAAAGTCTTCATCATGTAGTCCATAAAATCATGAAGGTAGAAACGATCCACACACATAAAGAAAAATAAATACCGCAATGGATGGAGTTTAAAGAAAACACAAAACTAGCCCTCAATATGTTCTCCCCCTTTTTGTCCCTGTTAGACAGAGGGTTAGAAACTAATCCTAGAATGTTAGCATCACGAGAATCAAAACATGAAAAATCATCACAAATAATAAATAATTAAACATATGCGATGAGACTACAATGAATAAACAAAAAAAATTTGAATTTTTAATGTATAGAAAGTACATTAAACTACAAATACAAACAGTCACACCATGGAATAGTACAAAAATATTCGAACCATGGAAATGGAATGAAATTTTGTGAACTTAAATCATGGAAAATTCAACATAGGTATATGAATCAAAGGTACATGAAGTCAATAAGATACTCTTACAAAAAGAACTCAATTGAACCTTAAGTGTAAAATTATTGAACGAAGTAAAATTGACTCAAATTATGCAAAATGCCATGAATTTATAAAATCAATAATGCCAAACTATTCAACATTTTTTATGGAAGTTTATTTTGCAAACCTATTGATCTTCAACATATAAAACCCTCAAAATCTCACATTTTAAGCATACACTCTCTAAATTTTCGAAGGAATCCTAATTCTCATAAGAGTGAAGCTTCAATAAAATAAAAAAATTGGCCTTGTCACTTTTATATTTATGTGTCGAAATCATTTTTCAGGATCTTGCCAATGGTGGCCTTTGATATAAAGAAAATTTCTTCATTCGTTGCCCCTTTTTATTGACTAAACAAAAATTAATTTTTTTGGGAAAAGAAATTCGGGCCATGGTTTTTACAAGCACAATTTATTCTTAGTTGCACGGTTGATATAACACCATCATATTCGACATATGATGAGCAAGTATAATGTTCAAAAGGTTTGTGCATGTGAGCAGTAAAGGCGATGTAAAGAGTCTAGCATGAAGGAATTAATCATAAAAAAGAATGAGATGCTAACTATGCACTATTAAGAACATAAAAGAAATGAAGTGAAGCCGCATAACGCCATGAAAAAGTCACATGAATGGATGTAATGTTATTATGATTCGAACATCTTAATTTTACATAGATATATGGTGTAAAATAAAATATAAAAATATTTTTAAATTTTTTTATCAAAAACAAAATCTTTTTGAAAATATGTAAAACTTTTTCTAAGAGAAAATGAAATATTTTTGGATTTACAAAAGTGACTTTTAGAAGAGAAGGAACTCAATGCCCCTCTCAAGAAAAATGATTTTAGAGGAGAGGGGTCCTCAAGGCCCCCATCAAGATTAATGGTTTTAGAGGAGGTGGTTCTCGAGGCCTCCTCTCTCAAGTTTACAAAGTTTGTACAACAAGTTACCGTTTAATAACATATTTACCAATTCAGATATTTTGTCTCCATTAGGGGACACATTTTCTTTTTGACTTTAATTTTCACCAGGTGTTGTGTGTCAGAGGGGACATGAGGCTGCAGACCCAGTAGGGATAAAAGGTACGTTGCAGGCCTTCTCCCTCTAAGTTTCTCTCTCATTTTTGGCGCTAAAAGTTCCAGCTCAGTCCTAGTGCCCAAGTATAAATAGGACCCCTGGGCAAGGTTATATGATATGAGAAAAAAACTCAACAACACAATTACTCAGTCAAATTATCACCAGACGACCTAGTATTCTCTCCCTGCTCTCTAAGTGATAAGTGCTTATTTCTTCACTACCACCTTGATAACCATCATTTTCAGGAGATCCTTCTTCTCCAAGTTGATATTGTTATTTGTGAAGTTCCATATTTTCAGGAGAAGGTTCTAACATCAACTCCATTTTTACTAGAAAAGGAAGCTTTTCACTCCTAGCTGCTCTTGAGACCTTAAAGACTTTGAAGACAGAGTCCATCGAAGTGGATTCTTGTTATTCATAGACCCCAGTCTCACTACCCTCTTATATTTGGTGACTCTATTGGGAAGGTATCCTCACTTTCATGGGAAAGTAAGGTTATAAGGTTTCTAAGCAGCTAGTCTTAGAAGGAACTTCAACTAGAAATGGAGTTCAGAGTGACTAGAACACCCAAGAGGAGGTGGTAGTGATCGGAGCTACAGAACCTTCTCCCAAGGAGGACATACTAGTGAAATAATAGTTTCTCCGTTGATAGCAGTAGCTCCCTCTGAAGGGGTTGTCACTGCAGCACCAGCAACAATAGAGTTGGCTCTGTTGCATATGGTGGTGCCAGATTAAATAGTTGCACCAGTGATGATTCCCGTGAGGGA
The DNA here is from genome assembly GCA_949130495.1 of Sambucus nigra. Classification (NCBI taxonomy): domain Eukaryota; kingdom Viridiplantae; phylum Streptophyta; class Magnoliopsida; order Dipsacales; family Adoxaceae; genus Sambucus; species Sambucus nigra. The sequence goes on along the minus strand of OX422208.1, from coordinate 540,988,418 downwards.
TAGTAATAGTGCTAAATGTGGAACCGACAAAAAAAGTGGTGGCCCAGTAACCCTCTAAAAAAGAAAGTGGAGGTAGAGGATTCAACCTAAAAGGCACCTTAGAGGAGGCTATACTCACTCTCGGGATATGTATGTTGAAGAAGAAAAAAAATAGAGTATTTAAGAATCATGTTCAAGCATATCGTATTCTCGATCAGCTAAGTAAACTGCCATCCTTTATTACTTGTTGAAAATGTTTATCTCACAAGTCTTGATTTATGTTTTACTAGCATTTCATATATATGCTACGTGATTCAGTTGAAAAAAATACCCATAATTAATTTTGGGAATTCTAACCACATATATGCATGTAGCTTCCAAAGCCACAGTACATCCCCTTATAAAGTATTGAAAGTCTTAGAGGGGACAAAGCATGATACTTATTATTATATTTTATTTATATTATGATGAATAAAAGAGGGTATAAGGACAAAGATCAACTCACACAGAATCATTAATCAACTTTCGCCAAAAAGTAGCCAAATAATGGTGTAATCGATTATAGATTTTAGAGTACATTTATTATACTCATTGTTGATACCAACATTAGTCTGCTGGCATGGGCCAATTATATGAAGACACATGTTATACTACATGGAACAAATATAATTAACGAGTAACTTAAAGCACCGAGCTACTCAGTGTACCGAGCATCTAGTCAGGAAGATCAAGCGGCGAAGACAGATTCAATGAACATTCTTATCATCTACAGATGTATATATATATTAAAAAATGGCATATTGTCTATTCATATTGACCGACTAAGGGCTGTAAATACCTTGTAACACCCCCATAGCGGGGTAAGCTTCGATAAGCGCACATACTCAAGATTAAGGAAAAATACCCAGTAATACAAAACAGTGGACGTAGGACATTTCCTTAAGCCTGAACCACTTTAAAATCCTTTGTCTTATTTATTTATTCATATTTATCTATGATTAATTGATTAGATCAAATCTAGTTTTTTACATCAACAGATTGGCACCTTCTGTGGGAACGACTATACGTAGCATTTTTCACCCAAAAACTCATCCAAAATGGCTGATATCCCAGAATCTAGCAACAAGAACAATGATGGGAATTCCTCATTGGAGAATGAGTGATGGTGAAGAAGAAGAAGAACAACAAATGGAGAATGTGTGTGGATTTCACAGATCTGAATAAAGCCTGCCCAAAAGATAATTTCCCTCTGCCCAGTATAGTTTAGTTGGTAGATGCTACTTCAGGGCATGAATTCTTGAGCTTCATGGAAGCCTTCTCTGGATACAATAAAATTAAGATGAAACCAAAAGACAGGCAGAGTACCTCTTTCATTACCCCACGAGGGACATATTGTTACAATGTTATGCCTTTTGGTCTTAAAAATGCAGGTGCTACATATCAGCAGCTGATGAACAAGGTGTTCGCAGAGCAGATTGATAAAAATATAAAGGTGTAAGTCGATGACATGTTGACCAAAAGCACGAAAGCTCCTGACTATTTAGCTGATCTAAGTTAAATATTTGACCAACTGGAGAAGTACCAGATGAAACTGAACCCGACCAAGTGCATTTTCGGTGTAGAGGAAGGCATGTTCCTCGGGTATATTATAAACCAATGAGGTATTGAGGAAAATCATGACAAGGTAAAAGCCTTGATAGAATTACGATCTCTAACCACCAAGAAGGAAGTGCAAATCCTTACGGGGCGTGTAGAAGCTCTCAACAGATTCGTCTCCTGAGCAATTGATAAAAGTCTTCCATTCTTCAAGGTGGTTAGAAAGACCTTCGAATGGAATGACGAGTGTGAGAAGGCATTCCTGGAGTTGAAAAGGTACTTAGGTACACCTCCTTTACTATCCATACCGGTATTGGGAGAAAAAATATATTTGTACTTGGTTGTTTCAGAAAGTGTAGTCAGCTCAGCTTTTATAAGAATAGAAAGAGGATTTCAAAAACTAGTTTACTATACGAGCAAGGCCTTTAGGGGAGCAGAGATCAGATATCCAAAACTGGAGAAGTTGTCATTAGCATTGATTGAGGCGAGCATGAGAATGAAGCATATTTTTAAGCCCATAAAATAGCGGTATATACTGACATGCCACTTAGACAAGCTTTACATAAGCCAAAAAAATCTGTAAGATTGATGTATTGGGCAGTGGAGTTAAGGGAGTATTACCATATCTATGAGCTAAGATCTTCTCTCAAAGGGCATGCAGTGGCAGATTTCATCTCTGAATTCACCTACCCTGATACCTCCGACCAACATGAGCTAACATAGAACAACTCAAGGATGCAAGAGGATCACTAGAAAATGTCCCCGATCAATTCCTAACAGCAAACCTGCCAGAAGGAACGGTGGCCAAGCAACTAGAATCCTCTGGTAAGAGCCCAGAATTGAAGGATGAGGGAAGAAAGCACCAGATTTTCAATAAATGGATTTTGTCCGATTAAGGGTTTGATGATAATACCTCTACATGGAATTTATACGTTGATGGTTCCTCGTGTGCCTCAAGTTGCGAGGCTAGAATTATTCTCAATAGTTTGGATGGGATCGATATAGAATATGCTTTGCATTTCCAATTTAAGGCTTCCAATAATGAAGCTGAGTATGAAACCATAATTGTGGGCCTCAACTTAACTTAATCATTGAACGTAGAGCAAGTAATGGTGTTCAGTGATTCGTAACTAGTTGTGAATCAGATGCTCATTCTTTACGCAATAAAAATAAAGTTTATGGCAAGGTATCTAGCTAAAGCTCTGGAGATTGTATCCAGTTTTGTAGTTGTCCAAGTGATCCGAATACCAAGAATGAAGAATACAAGGGCAGATGCTCTAGCTTGATTACCCTCAGCTACTCACACCGAGCTACGAAGAATAATTCCTATTGAGATACTCGCCAGTAGAAGTATCGATGAAGAGTTGATGGTAAAGTTTATCACTTTAGATATGGGACCTTCCTGGATGGATCCCATCAGGGATTATATCGAAGAAGGCATTTTACCAACCAACCAACTTGCAACCAAGAGGTTAAAGTTTAAAGCTGCTAGATATGTCTTAATCGATGGAGTTTTATATAGAAGAGGTGTGATCGCAAGTTTGGAAAGATGTGTTCACCTAGTATAAGTTCAAGATATAGTAGAAGAAATTCATAAAGGATATTTTGGAGCTCATGTAGCAGGTCAGACTCTTTTGCAGAGAATAACTACGCAGGGGTACTATTGGCCAACAATGCGCGCTGACTGTACAGCTTATGCTAAGAAATGCGATAAATGTCAGCAATTTTCTACTATACGAAGAACTCCTCAGGCACTGCTAATGCCAATCACTTCACCTTGGCCATTTGACATGTGGGGAATAAACTTATTTGGGCCTCTGATAACTACAAGAGGACGATTAAAAGACTTGGTAGTCGTTGTTGATTATTTCACAAAATGGGTAGAAGCTGAACCTCTCATCGATATGGCATATGAAAGTGTCAATCAATTCATCTGGAAAAATATTATTTGTAGATATGGTCTGCCACATTCTTTTATCACAGATCACAGTACCCAATTTGATAATGAGGAGTTCGTCGCATACTGTCTATAGCCTAACATCCAAAAAATCCATGCCTTAGGTCATCCCCAAAGTAATGGGCAAACATAAGTAACAAACAAAACTTTATTGAATGGTTTGAAGAAAAGGTTTGCATTATGTGTTATGGGCTAATCGAATAACTCCCCGAACAGTAACTGGGGAATCTCCTTACATGTTAGCCTTTGGAAGTGAAGCAGTCATACCTATTGAACTAGGCTTACCTACTCACGGGGTGCTTAATTTTAATTCTCCAATAAGCGATTTGATGAGACGCTTAGATTTGGATTAACACTTACTTTCTTGTATAAGTAGCCCAGTTGAGCAGGCATGGATCAAATTGGACAATTGGGATCTCTTGGAAGTTTAGGCTTGGCAGTTGAAGAAAAAGGTTTGTTGAGCAAGATAAACCACTTAGCACTTTAATATTGATAGAATACTAGTAGAAAGACCCTAAGAGTCACTCAAGACCTCACATAACTCACACTTAGTCACAAGTGAAGTGAGCCGCCAAAGGGTTGCTCACAAGAAATGAACTTTTACAAAAGTATTCTTTAGAAGAGAGGGTCCTCAAGACCCCTCTCAAGAAAAATGATTTTAGAGGAGAGGGGTCCTCAAGGCCCCACCCTCTAGATTAATGGTTTTAGAGGAGGTGGTCCTCAAGGCCTCATCTCTCAAGTTTACAATGTTTGTACAACAAGTTACCGTTTTAAAAGATATTTAACAAATAAGATATTTTGTTTCCATTAGCGGGGCCACATTTGATTTTTGACTTTGATTTGCACTAGGTGTCGTCTGTCAGAGGGGACATGCGACTGCAGACCTAGTCGGGACAAAAGGTATGTTACAGGCCTTGTCCCTTTAAGTTTCCCTATCATTTTTGGTACCAAAAGTGCCATCTCAGTCCTAGTACCCAAGTATAAACAAGACCCATGGGCAAGGTCATAGGATATGTGGAAAAACTCAACAGCAGTGTTACTCTGTCAAATTATCACCAGACCACCTAGTATTCTCTCCCTGCTCTCTCTAAGAGGTGAATGCTTGTTTCTTCACTACCACCTTGACAGTCATCATTCTCAGGATATATTTCTTCTCCAAGTTGATATTGTTGTTTGTGAAGTTTCATATTTATAGGAGGAGGTTATAGCATTAACTCCATTTTTACTAGAAAAGGAAGCTTTACACTCCCAACTGCTCTTGAGACTTTGAATACCTTGAAGTCAAAGTCCATCGGAGTGGGTCACGCCTCACCCATTCCAATTATTCATAGATCCCAGTTTCACTACCCTCCTATATACGTAAAGACTTCCTAAGATCCTCAAATCTAAGTGCATTTAAAAGTTTAGTGTAAATGTCGATAAATTGACGTTCGACACTCACGAAGCTCAAGGACACGATCTTCTCCTCAACAACATCACGAATGAAGTGGTCACAAATCCTAATATGCTTCATAAGAATATGTGGTACCAGATTATGGGAAATGTGGATAGCACTCGTATATTCATAGGAAATAATCATTGTGCCTTGGGTAGTCCCATAATCTTCCAACATTTGCTTCATTCAGCGATAATCAACTCGGCCTCTGTTGCGGATAAAAAATTGGAATTTTTATTCTTACTCAACTAAGATACAAGAGCACTCCCAAAGTAAAATCATCCACTCGAGGTGCTTGTACAACCATCAACATACCCGGCCTAACCGGCATTCGAATAAGCCAACAAAAGGTCATCGATAAAAAAGTTATACTAACTACCATAAGAAAGAGTGCCACTCACGCATTTGATGATACTTTTAAGTGAAAGAAAATGATATTCTTTTGGGAATTATTGGTAATGCACATAAAATCTAATTCTAAGGGTTATGTTAGGATAGGTAGTGGTAAAGAAGAGGAGACTACCTATCGTACTCCTATAACTGGTTTGCTCTACGCCTTTTCCTAAAGTCTTTTATATTCTTAGTTGAGGAACTCATGGGTGTGCATCAGTTGTTATTGGAGTCTAACCCAAACTTCTTCACTAAGTCCCTAGAATATTTATATTAGATATAAATATCACGTTCCCAATTTGATTCACTTGGAGACTTAAGATGGACGTGAGTTCACCAACCAAGATCATCTCAAACTCACTCTTCCTCTCCCCCTCAAAAGTGTGAGCATGTTGGGATCACATGGATCCAAATACTATGTCATCCACATAAACTTAGGCTACTAAGAGAGCACAACCCTCTATCCTAATAAACAATATCATATTAACTCTCCCTCTCTTGAAGCCGCGATCTAAAAAAATAGAAGTTAGATATTCGTACCCAATACGAGGTGCTTGCTTCAAACCATACAAGCCCTTTAGATAAAACATATGTCCCGGATAATTTGGGTCTTCACACCCCTTTAGCTGTTCCATGTAAAATTCCTCCAGAAGAATGAAATTAAAAAGTCACTCTTGATATCAATTTGGTATAACTTAGACCACATATGGCATGCTATGACGAGTACTAAAAGGATGGACTCAATCCTAGAAACAGGAGTGAATGTCTCGTCAAAGTCTATACCCTTAATCTATATGTAACCTTGAGCGACCAACCTATCCTTATTGCGAATAATGGTACCATTATCATCCATCTTGTTGTTGTACACCCACTTGGTGTAATACCCCGTATTTTAATGCTTTCTAAATTTGGGGATTTATTAAATTTGATGTGAGTTATTAATTTAATATAAATCCGAAAATTAATTATTTTTAATTACTACCGTGACGAGAGTTAGTAATTATTGGAAACTAGTTGAGTATTACTAATGAGCAAAGTAATATATAAAATTGGTTCTATTAAATGCCACGAGTGAATAAAATGACAATTTTGGAAATTTAAGTCGGGACGCGCCCGTGTCGTGTCGGGACTAAATTTTGAATAATAAAAGTGAATAAATTATATGTCACCCATATGGTCATTTCGAGTGCGCCAAAGTATCCGGAAGGGTCAAGATAGTCAAAATAATGTACCCAGGGGTTTAGTTTGGGTCTCGGGGCGTTTTTAGGCTTAACTAACACCCCGGGAGGGCATTTTAGGCATTTTATATTTTTGGGCTTGGAAACCTACGAATTTTCTAGGTTATATCAGATGCTTAGGGTTGTCTTCTAGGGTTAACACAACCAAAAACAAAATGCGGCCATTAGATAAGGAAAGGAAGATCTTACCAAGGAGTTCTAGGCCAAGAACCCTTCCGTTTGCACCGCCGTCACCGCCAAACGTTAGATTGCGCAACAAGGATCACCACCACACTGATTTCATCCACAAATCAGAAACAAAAATTCCCAGGCAAGTATTTATCTTGCTTAATTTAGTTAATGCCTCATTCATATTAGTTTAGGGTTGATTAGGATGAGTTTCTATGAAAGAAAACCTATGTTGGAGGTTAGAAATCGCATGTTGTAGAGATATAAACATCATTCTGGAAATTCCCTTCACATGTAGAGGTTGAACCAAGAATTTACATTGGGTTAGAAGTAGAAATTCTGGAAAAACAATGAGAAGAGTTAAGTTAAAGAAAATTTTAGGGTTCATGAGAATTATATGAATTTTGGCCCTTTTAATCCATGATACTTGATGAAAACTCGCATGCCTTACGTAGAATATTGTTCATTTGGGTTTATAATGATTGTGGTATAAATTTCTGGGAGTTTGGGAGTTAAAAACTTGGATTTGGATGATTTTGGATGATAATTCCCGTAACTGGTATTCTGCAGTTTTCGCTATACCTGCTCGATCGATCGATCGAGCAAAGACCTTCGATCGATCGACGGTTTGATCAATCGACCCCTTTCTATCGATCAATCGACCCCTCCTGGGAAAAACTAGATTTTTCCTTACGTTGACCTAATACGATTAAATGCCTAATAAATCATGACTAATGTTATTAGAACATAATGAAACATAAAAAGGGCCAGTGGGGTCAAGGTAAACCCCGTTTAGTGGAACTTTAATGAAATGGGAAAAATGAAGGGTAAATGGGAAAGATTCATACCTAAGAAATTTAATGTGTGTAGATTTAATAATCGAAATGTCTAAGAGTTGTACTTAGCTAAGGACATACTTCGAGAGATGAGAAGTGAGTTGGAATAAATTAAATTTAGAAAATAAAAATGAATAATTTCGTTATAAGAATTAATCAAATAAAAATGTACTAAGAACGGAATAATATAATGCTGGCCGTAGGCGTACTTAACTTATGAATGTGAATGGTTATATATCTATATGACTCTATGATTGATCATATATTTTATTTGTGTGTAAAAATCATGCCCGCGGTACTTGTTATCCCTGAGTTTATAGCGCTGGGACAATCTTATCTCGATGGGACCTTTATGGGGGATATTGACTCGTACCCTAGAAGATAGGAATCCTTGGTAAAGGCTATCTGATCGATAGTCATACGGTCCTAAGAGACGTGAGGGTATGTGCTATCCTCTTAGTGACTTGGAAACTATGATTCGCCTCATTTTGTATGTGTTTTGTGTTAATACAGTTCGAGAGTGATTCCGAACTAGTATTTCCCTTAGTACGAGTGATACGGGGACTGGATAGAAGAGTATGCCCGCACCATAGATTTTATGTGGGGTGCTATTAGAATATATATATTATATGAGTATTTAATATATATATTTAAATCTGGAATTTGGGAACTACCTGCTGTGATTATGGTATGTAAGAAAAGAATAATCAATTCAATTTGGGAATAAGTGTTTGAAAAGTATGATATATTACTGAGGAACTTTATTATCATATAAGGCTTATGTAAGAATTGTACTGTTAATAATTAACCCCCTTAACATTGGAAATCGTCAACTTGAAATCTTTCGGGTAACTTAAGATAAAAGAAGTTAAATTGTTGGGGAGATTAGTGCGATAGTTGTGCACACTAGAAGAGAGGTGAGACGTTCTCAAGAGAGTGTCGATACTAATATGTTGTTGCATTAGCCAGTAAAAATTTTAAATACATGCTAAACTAAATTTTTAAACTGTTTTACCATCGGGATCCAACCCGTTTACTGTTATCTCTCCTCTCTTGTATATATTACATGTTCTCGGCCACATGGACATCTTGCATAGGATCCTTTGGAAGGAACGCGCTGCAGCTTAGGTGGGATTTGCAGGCCTCTTGCTTAGACGATCTGATTTCTTGGTTCCACTTCTAGCATTATTTTATCCAGTTGGGCATGTGTCTCCCTTTTACATTATTCAGTTTTTTTATTGAATATTGTGATTCGTTTATTTCCAGTATTTACACTTTGGGATTTATTATTGTCAGGATGTTTTTCCTTTAAGTTTTAAATGTTGAAATCAATCAGTTTGATGTTTAATTGTTTGGATTATATGTTCCAGAATAGTTGTTGTGTGATTCTTTAACAACGAATTATGTTAAAGTTTTAAATGTTGTTCTTTTTAAAATAAAATTTGGAAAGTAATGTCTTAAATGGTTTTGACACTTAGCTTAATTATTTAGGGTATTTAATTGGAAAAGTTATTTTTACGACAGTGACGCTAAGAATGAACCAACCGTTCACCTTGATTATAATTTAATAAATGACTGATCACCCGGTGTTTAATTAGGCGGGGTGTCACAGGTGGTATTAGAGCATCAGGTTCTAGTGTCCTTAGGATCTGTACGGTTTATTTCACTTTCAGCTTAGTGTTCTTATTATAGAGCCTTATATTAGGATTGTTGTATTCTTGCTTTTACGATTACGTCTTCAGCTATTTGAGATTTGATAATAACTGTAGACGAATAAATTTCTTCACATTTCAGATGCCTCCGAGACGTGCACCAAAGGATAGGCGTGCCCAAGCCGAGAAGCCAGTAGCTCCGGCTCAGGGAACGATGAACGCAAATGAGGTAGCCACCATCGTTGCCCAGGCGGTGAATGTCGCGTTAGCGGTAGTACAACAGGCTCCACCCCAAGCTCAAGTAGTGGCGCCAGTACCTGTACAGCTTCCATCTGCATGGGAGCAGGTTAGAGATTCCTTTCAGAAGGAGCATCCCCCAGAGTTCTTGGATAGTTCAGATATCATCATTGTCAGCCAGTGGAAGAAAGATATCCAGAGGCATCCGCGTATGTATGAGTGCACAAATGTGCAGAAACAGTTGTTGGCTTCCTTTAAGCTAGTGGGGGCTGCTTTGCAGTGGTGGGAGTCCACCACCACCTTGGAGGAGAGGGATGTTATCCTGATTCAGTCATTCTGGGAGCGGTTTGACGGTAAATATTTTCCATCCGCCTTGCAAACTGAGATGAGGCTGAAGTTACAGAACTTGAAGCAGGAAAATTCTACTGTTGCTGAGTATGAAGAGGAGTTCATAAGACTTCTCACTATAGTGCCAGATGGGGCACCCACTGAGAGTAAGAAGATACTATTATTTGTGGACGGGTTAGCTTGGAGGATCCGTCAGCACCTTATAGGAAATCTGTCCCTGAGTACCTACACAGACGTACTCAATGCTGCCTTACTACACTGTCAGGATCAATTCTTCCATCTGCAGGGAAGTAAGCGAGCAGGGGTCCAGCCAGCAGGGCAGGATAGGGGGTAGTGGTGCTAGTGGAGCACCGACATCTCAGGGGCAGACTCGCCAGCATGAGCAGAGTTCCCATCAGGGGGACCCTGCCAAGCGATTCTGATCAGATGATTCCTGGCAGGGATTTGGGGGATTTAGGCAGGGTCAGCAGGGCTAGCCTAATCAGCAAGGCCAGCAGGGACAACATCGTCAGCCGTAGGGGCAACAGCAGGGCCATCAGGGCCAACAACGATTTCAGCATGGCCAGCAGGGCCAATGGCGAGGTGGTAACGGCCAGCAAGGCCATAATTAGCAGGGACATAGGGGAGGAAATTTTAAGGGCTGATGCTTCGAGTGTGGTAAAAATGTCCACAAGCGCCAGGATTATCCAGAGGGTGATAGGGTCACACAGCAGCAGGGTGCCTGTAATAAACCATAGAGGCCACTCTTTCCAGCCTCCCTCCCAGCACCAGCTCAGGTACCATCCCTACCAGCCATTCCAGTCGCTCCAGTGCAACAGGGGTAGTTACAGTACGGATGTGTCTATAACGTCCACCAGGCAGCAGCTCCACAGGCACCACCCATGATTGAGGGTATGTTTCCTGTCCATGGTACTATGGGTCGGGTTTTATTTGATACTGGAGCGACACACTATTTTATAGCTACCCATTTTGCGAAGGCTTTAGGGTTATTAGCCACAGCAGAGAGCACTGTAACGTGTGTAGACTCACCACTGGGAAATGGATCGTTAATTTTCTTTATATGCCGGGGTGTGGGAGTAGAGATTGGTAGTTTGGTATTACCAGCAGACATGCTAGTCTTAGATATGCATGAGCACGACGTTATTATTGGTATGGATTAGCTCGTGGCTTATAGAGCCATGATAGATTATTTTGGTGGCAGTATTGTCTTTGCCATTTCGGGGTAAGATATGTTTGTAGTGGCGATGCCTCGGCCAGAGGGAGGCTCGACCGCTCATTTATATTACATAGAGGAGGATACCTCTAAGGAGATCATGATTCCCTTAGACTTGATCCCTATTGTTCGTGAGTATTCTGATGTATTTCAGGAGATACCAGGCCTACCCCCATTCGGGAGATAGATTTTGTTATAGATTTATTACCGAATACTCGACTGATTGCACGTGCTCCATACTGTATGGCTCCGACGAAAATATGTGAGTTACGGGATCAGATAGAGCAATTGTTAGGCCAGGGTTTCATTCGTAGGAGTACATCACCTTAGGGCGCTCCAGTGTTATTTGTGAAAAAGAGAGATGGTTCACTGAGGCTATGTGTGGACTACCGGGAACTGAACAAGGTCACGATATGGAACAAGTATCCGTTGCCTCGATTCGATGATCTGTTCGACCATCTGAGGGGAGAAACTTTCTTTTTGAAGATAGATCTGAGGTCATAATACCATCAGCTACGTATTACGAGGCAGGATGTTTCAAAGAGATATGGGTCCTATGAGTTCAGAGTGATGCCATTTGGACTCACAAATGCTACAGCCGTATTCATGGACTTGATGAACTGAGTGTTCAGAGAGTTCTTGGACCAGTTTGTCATCGTCTTCATAGATGACATCTTGATATATTCACACACCGAGGAAGAGAATGTCGAGCACTTGAGGAAGGTTCTTCAGACTCTACGAGAGCATCAGCTGTATGCTAAGTACGAGAAGTGAGGGTTCTAGTTACGAGAAGTGCAATTCTTGGGACATGTTTTTTTTGAACAAGGGATAGCAGTTGACCCAAGTAAAGTGTCAGCGGTGAGGGAGTGGGGACATCCCACGACACCGACGGAAGTGCATAGTTTTTTGGGATTAGCCGGATACTACAGGAGATTCATTCGGGGGTTCTCCAAAATAGAAGGTCCATTGACGAACCTGACTCGCAAGGGGGTACCATATGTTTGGGATGATGCTTGTTAATTGGATTTCGACGAGCTAAAAGACAAGCTTACTTCATTACCGGTCCTTGCTTTACCTAAGTCGAGCATGGAGTATCTGGTCTACATCGATGCCTCTTTACGGGGACTCGGGGGAGTACTTCAGCAGGAGGAGAAGGCTATAGCTTTTGCCTCTCGCAAGCTTAAGCTGCACGAGAAGAATTACCCCACACATGACCTAGAGTTAGCAGCGGTCATTTTTGCATTGAGGATATGGGGACACTATTATTGGGGGAGAAATTTCGCTTGTTCACAGACCACAAGTCACTGCAGTATCTGTTCACTCAGGGAGAGATGAATATGCGTCAGCGCAGGTGGTTAGAGTTTGTGAAGGACTATCAGTTCGACATACAATACCATCCAGGGAAGGCCAACGTAGTTGCCGATGCGTTGAGCCGTAGGCCGGTAGACGATGTAGCAGACATTTGGAAAGCGAAGTGGAAAGAGTTGGGTCACTAGGACGCAGTAGCCCATTCCTTCGTATCTGATATGACAGTGACACCTGAGATTATTACGAGGGTAATACAGGCACAGACCGCCGACCCATTTTGCCAGGAGAAGATTCTACGACTTTTAGCTGAGGGTGCTGAGTCCTATTCTGTTAGTTCTGATGGAGGGTTGAGGTTTAATGGGAGATTGGTTGTCCCAGAAGGAGAAAACTTACGTCATGCAGTAATGACCCAGTCTCACGGGTCCCGATTTGCGGTGCATCCTGGGGGAGATAAGATGTACCAGGATATCAGGCGGCAATACTGGTGGAGTGGGATGAAAAAGGACATTGCTGAGTTCTTGTCCAAGTGTTCTACCTACCAGCTGGTTAACGTGGACCACCAAAAACCATCAGGGATGCTTCAGCCATTGGAAATACCCACGTAGAAGTGGGAGAGTATTTCTATGGATTTTATTACTGGGTTGCCTACATCACAACGGGGCCACGACTCCATCTGGGTAATTGTGTACCGTTTGACCAAGGTGGCTCATTTTCTAACGGTACGGTCAGACTATACCATGGGTCAGTATGCTCAGTTGTTCATTGCTGAGATTGTCAGATTACATGGGGTGCCCCTGAATATTGTGTCAGATAGAGATAAAATCTTCGTGTCACGTTTTCGGGACAACTTTCAGGAGTCCATGGATACATAGTTGAGGTTGAGTTCAGCTTATAACCCATAGACAGATGGAAAAATAGAGCATACTAATTAGATGTTGGAGGATATGCTACGCATGTGTGTACTTGATTTTGGAGGAGGTTGGGAGCTACATCTTCCATTGGTAGAGTTCGCTTATAATAACTCTTATCAGTTCACGATTGGCATCGCTCCATTCGAGGCTTTGTATGGCAGGCCTTGTCATTCCCCAACGTGTTGGCTAGAGGTGGGGGATAACAAGTTGCTCGGACCAGAGGTGATTCAGGAAACCTCCGCGAGGATTGAGATTATCAGATGTCGTATCCGGGTAGCCTAGGACAAGCAGAAAAGCTACGCCGATGCAAAACGATTCTTTCGAGAGTTTAACGTGGGGGACCAAGTATTACTACGTGTGTCTCCTATCAAAGGACTGATGAGATTTGGGAAGAAATGGAAAATGGCCCCGAGGTACGTGGGACCATTTTCCATCATCGAGAGGATTGGGTCGATAGCATACAGATTGGGGCTGCCAGAGCATTTACATCGCATTCACGATGTATTCCGCATCTCGTCGTTGAGACGATACCTTCGGGATGACATGGCCCATACCCATATCACGATTGAGGAAATTGACTTACAGCCTAACATCTCTTATGAGGAAAGACCAGTGGCTATCCTAGACCATAGTGAAAGGAGATTGAGTTCGAAGGTAGTTCCACTTGTATGGGTCCATGGGAGCATCATAATGTGGAGGAATCCGCCTGGGAGCGCGAGGTAGATATGCGCGAGATACCTAGATTTATTCTTATCAGGTATGCCTTATTTTTCGAATTTCGGGACGAAATTCCGTTATTAGGGGGGAAGTATGTAATACCACGTACTTTTATGCTTTCTAAATTTGGGGATTTATTAAATTTGATGTGAGTTATTAATTTAATATAAATCCAGAAATTAATTATTTTTAATTACTAACGTGACGAGAGTTAGTAATTATTGGAAACTTCTTGAGTATTACTAATGAGAAAAGTAATATATAAAATTGGTTCTATTAAATGTCACGAGTGAATAAAATGATAATTTTGGAAATTTAAGTCGGGATGCGCCCGTGTCCTGTCGGGACTAAATTTTGATTAATAAAAGTGAATAAATAATAAGTCACCCGTATGGTCATTTCGAGTGCTCCAAAGTGTCCGAAAGGGTCGAGATAGTCAAAACAATGTACCCGGGGGTTTAGTTTGGGTCTCGGGGCATTTTTAGGGTTAATTAACACCACGGGAGGGCGTTTTAGGCATTTTGTATTTTTGGGCTTGGAAACCTACAAATTTTCTAGGTTATATCCGATGCTTAGGGTTGTCTTCTAGGGTTAACACAACCAAAAACAAAAGACGACCATTAGAGAAGGAAAGGAAGAGCTTACCAAGGAGTTCTAGGCCAAGAACCCCTCCGTTTGCACCGCCGTCACTACCAAACGTTAGATCGTGCAACAAGGATCACCACCACACTGATTTCATCCACAAATCAGAAACAAAAATTCCCAGGCAAGTATTTATCTTTCTTAATTTAGTTATTACCTCATTCATATTAGTTTAGGGTTGATTAGGATGGTTTTTTATGAAAGAAAATCTATGTTGGAGGTTAGAAATCGCATGTTGTAGAGATATAAACATCATTCTGGAAATTCCCTTCACATGTAGAGGTTGAGCCACGAATTTACATTGGGTTAGAAGTAGAAACTATGGAAAAAGAATGAGAAGAATTAAGTTAAAGAAATTTTTAGGGTTCATGAGAATTATATGAATTTTGGCCCTTTTAAACTATGATACGTGATGAAAACTCGCATGCCTTATGTAGAATATTGTTCATTTGGGTTTATAATGATTGTGGTATAAATTTTTGGGAGTTTAGGAGTTAAAAACTTGGATTTGGATGATTTTGGATGATAATTCCCGTAACTGGTATTCTGCAGTTTTCGCCATACCTGCTTGATCGATCGATCGAGCCAAGAGCTTCGATCGATCGACGGTTCGATCGATCGACCCCTTTCTATCGATCGATCGACCCCTCCTGGGAAAAACTAGATTTTTCCTTATGTTGACCTAATCCGATTAAATGCGTAATAAATCATGACTAGTGTTATTATAACGTAATGAAACATAAAAAGGGCCAGTAGGGTCAAGGTAAACCCCGTTTAGTTGAACTTTAATGAAATGAGAAAAATGAAGGGTAACCGGGAAAGATTCATACCTAAGAAATTTAATGTGTGTAGATTTAATAATCAAAATGTCTAGGAGTTGGATTAGAAGGTAAGAGAGAGGCCCTACTGAATTTGTACTTACCTAAGGAAAATACTTCGAGAGATGAGAAGTGAGTTGGAAAAAATTAAATTTCGAAAATAAAAATGACTAAGTTCGTTATAAGAAATAATCGAATAAAAATGTACTATGAATGGAATAATATAATGTTGGGTCGTAGCCGTACTTAACTTATGAATGTGAATAGTTATATATCTATATAACTCTATGATTGATCATATATTTTATTTGTGTGTAAAAATCATGCCCGCGCTACTTGCTATCCCTGAAGTTACCGTGCTGGGATAGTCTTGTCTCGATGGGACCTGTATGGGGGATATTGACTCGTACCCTAGAAATAGGAATCCTTGGTACAGGCTATCTGATCAATAGTCAGACGGTCCTAAGAGACGTGAGGGTATGTGCTATCCTCTTAGTGACTTGGAAACTATGTTTCGCCTCATTTTGTATGTGTTTTTTGTTAATATAGTTCGAGAGTGATTCCGAACTAGTATTTCCCTTAGTACGAGTGATAAGGGGACTGGATAACAGAGTATGCCCGCACCATAGATTTTATGTGGGTTGCTGTTAGAATATATATATATATATATATATATATATATATATATATATATATATATATATATATATATATTATATGAGTATTTAATATATATATTTAAATCTGGAATTTGGGAACTACCTGCTGTGATTATGGTATGTAAGAAAAGAATAATTAATTCAATTTGGGAATAAGTGTTTGAAAAGTATGATATATTACTGAGGAACTTTATTATCATATAAGGCTTATGTAAGAATTGTATTGTTAAATAAGATTAACCCCCTTAACATTAGAAATCGTCAACTTGAAATCTTACGAGTAACTTAAGATAAAAGAAGTTAAATTGTTGGGGATATTAGTGCGATAGTTGTGCACACTAGAAGAGAGGTGAGACGTTCTCAAGAGAGTGTCGATACTAATATGTTGTTGCATTAGCCAGTACACATTTTAAATACTTGCTAAACTAAAATTTTAAACTATTTTACCATTGGGCTCTGACCCGTTTACTGTTATCTCTCCTCTCTTGTATATATTACAGGTGCCCAGCCACAGGGGCATCTTGCATAGGATCCTTTGGAAGGAACGCGCTGCAGCTTAGGTGGGAGTTGTAGGCCTCTTGCTTAGACGATTTGATTTCTTGATTCCACTTCTAGCATTATTTTATCCAGTTGGGCATGTATCGCCCTTTTCCATTATTCAGTTGTTTTATTGGATATTGTGATTCGTTTATTTCCAGTATTTACACTTTGGGATTTATTATTGTCATGATGTTTTTCCTTTAAGTTTTAAATGTTGAAATCAATCAGTTGGATGTTTAATTTTTTGGATTATATGTTCCAGAATAGTTGTTGTGTGATTCTTTAACTATGAATTATGTTAAAGTTTTAAATGTTGTTCTTTTTAAAATAAAATTTGTAAAGTAATGTTTAAAATGGTTTTGACACTTAGCTTAATTATTTAGGGTATTTAATTGGAAAAGTTATTTTTACGACAGGGATGCTAAAAATGAACCAACCGTTCACCTTGATTATAATTTAATAAAGGACTGATCACCCGGTGTTTAATTAGGCAGGGTGTCACACTTAGTTCCAATCATATTAGTCTCGTGAGGTCAGGGGACTAATTCCCAGACATCGTTCTTTCGAAACTGAAGAAACTCATCTTACATAACACATGTCTAATGATCATGCTTGATTGCTTCCTTTAACTTCTTGGCCTCTATTTTGGAGGTGTAGAAAAAGTAGCTAACTACATTCACTATTTGAGCGCGAGTCTTGACACCAAGCATGGGATCACAAATTATTTCGGAAGGATCATGACTCTTTCGAAAGAAAGAGGGTGGATCCTCTAAATCAACAGTTGAGTCCACTGAGGTGGTGCATGGAATAATGAGATCATCATCGGGGTGCACTGTTCTCACATGAAAGGCTAGGATCAATAAACATAGCTGGTGCATCATCTCTTATCATGATGTTTATCGATTCCATGACCTTAGAGATTTTAAGGTTAAATAACTATTGGCTCTATTAGACGATGAATATCCTAAAAATATCCACTCTTCATTTTTAGAGTCGAACATTCCTAAGTGCTCTCGATCTCTAAGGATATAACAAGGGCTCTTTAAAAATTTGAAAATACAATGCATTTGGTTTCTTCCCTATCCAAAATTCATATGGAGTTTGAAGTATTTGAATGATGATTTACCCTATCAACTATGTGGCATACGGTATTAATCGCCTTCGGTCAAAAACATCTAGGCACGTTTCTTTTAAAAAGCATGGATCCAATCATCTCTTAAATTGTTCAATTCTTCCTCTCAATATTCCCATTTTGTTGAGGAGTAAAAACATTCGAAAAATCATATTTGATGCTAACTTCATCACAAAAGCTATCCACTCCGAAATATTTAAATTCAGTGACATTTTTATCATAAATTAGATTAGTGGTGAAACCATGTTGATTTTATAGAACATGAAACTTGTTTCTTAGGAACTCAACGCCATCGGACTTTTCTGTAAGAAATTTATTGATAGAATATCTTGAAAAGTCATCAACCATCATTAGGATATAGTTCTTACCACTAATACTTTATATACTCATGGGACCCATAATATTTATGTGTATAAACTCCAAAATACGAGAGGGGTAATGGTATTTAACTTTCTATGGGGACTCTTAATTTGTTTTCCTTATTGGCAAGGACCAAAAATCGAGGAAGTTTATTTTCCATGTTACGGTAAGCCACGAACTAGGTCTTTATTAACTAATCTCTCAAGATCTCTAAAATTGATGTGACCTAGTCATTGATGCCAATAGTTCATGATGGAGACCTTGGAATTATCACACACTAAAGAGGATATGGGAATGATCGCGTAGCATTTGTCGTTGGTCCTCACACATTGTAGTAAAAGTTCACCGGATTGATCATAAATGTTACATTCTGTCCGATCAAACTTTACTAGAATAGTAGCATCTAGAAGTTAGTTTATGCTTATGAACCCTTCAACATACAACATAATGTTTAGCTTAAAAAATTGGGTATCTCCATGCAACCTCGTCCTGAGATGCTAGACCTACTCCCTTCTCGAAATGTGACTTTTCCTTCCTTGATATCCACAAGGTTAGTAAAATATGACTTGTCATCGTTCATATGCCTAGATCACTCTCTATTAAAATACCTTTGAGAAGTATCTTGAACATTGAGAGCAACATGAACAATAAGGGCTTTATCATCATTCTTAAGTACCCTAGTCGAGGTAATCTTTTTCTTGACCTTATCATTCTTTGCTCTAGTTATATCACTGGAAATGTTCTTGAAAGACGTAGACATTATTTAAAAGTCTTCCATTTATCTTTTAGATGGTGTGATTAGAAACTCAACTTGCTCTATAAGACTAGAAATGTCGCTATAGTGGTATGTTGGACAATGTGTGTGAGAAACTCTTCCTAGCTTATAGAAAATTTCCCTAAGGTGACCACTTTTTTTGTAATGGGTACAAATATAAACTTATTTGGGTCTACCTTCGTTAAAACTCTTCGGACGAGTTCTCCTCGATGGGTTAGGTCGAGTCCCATACGGATCCATCACAAACTTAGTAACTGGTTTGCGTGCATTATGGGAAGTGGGTGCACTGTCATAACCTATCCATTGCCTCTCCCTAAAACCTAAGGCAGGACCTAGGAACATCAATCCATCCCTCTTAAATGTGTCCTCCAAAGTAACTTTGTCCTCCCGGACATGTTTGAGATCTTTCTCGAGTTAGAAAATATGGGCTTTAAGTTTCTCATGAGTCTCTAATGATGCTTGAATATCTTTTGTAAGACTAGACACTTTGTTGGTCAAAATGCACTTTTGGGTTGTCTTTTCATTTCCAAATGACCCAAGACCCAAAACCAACGTCCAAATAGACTTTCCTGACTCTTTCAACCCTTCCGGATGCAACGACGCAGTCAAAACGACTATAAGGTTGATGTAAAAACAAGTTTCCTTTTTAATTTAACAAATTAGTCCCGACACGTCCCATACCGCATCCGACTAAAAATTCAAATAACTGAATTAATATTACACAATCATATCAATGACATCACATTCCTATATTACCTAAATATCTTTAAGCAATATTCAAAATCATTCATTTTAATATCCACAATTCGGATAAAACCCAAATGAATTAATTACTAATAAAATCCAATTAATCCATTGATTTAAAATATAACCCATTTTAAAAATCATTAAAAATCACGGGGTATTACATACTTCCCCCCTTACAACAGAATTTCGTCCCGAAATTTGGAAAGACAATCATACCGATAAGGTCAAATCTGAGTATAAATCTCACATTGCAAGAAATCTAAGTATTACTGCCCATACAGTACATTATCAAAAATCCCCATCGATGTTACACCATGTCTCACCATATAATTTTCACGGAATCGAATTTAAACTTTACCCAATCTTCCCTATAGTGTCCTCGAGACAAACTTTGGGAAAAATTATCCTCACGTATTTAAACAAATTAATCCTGAAGTCATAACTACTTACAGTTTCACAATTATGAAAACTACTACAATCCAATCATCCACGGCGCCCATTAACCCTCTCGTACAACTTTCATGATAAAATGAATATGATTACCCACATAATATTCGGATTTATCGCAAAGGTAATAAACTCATATCCTAAATACCTAACTTATTTTGACTCCCAACATTTATTAGTTTCATGGGTGGGGTGTCTCGCAAGCGAAATCCAAAGAAGGAACCCCCCGATACACTACTACCTAAAGTAGTTGGTCATCGAAACTCCTCAGGTCCTTAGTCAATAGTTTATAACCTCTCTACAGGTTTTATCAATTTTAAATAAAAGTCTACTCATCTACTCTCTTATTAAAGACAAGGTGTTGGCTATAGTAGTACATACGCTCTCATATACCACAAGTCAATCCACGTCGATAGTCACATCGTGTTCGGACATGCCTAAAGTAAGTAATTCCGTGATAAAAATTAGACCCACGTGATGACATGAAAATATAGGTGTCCCACACCCCTCGGTGAGTCAACATAAATAACAATGCTATAGGCTAAGTTTAGCAACCCTTTTTGCCCATACAATATTAATCGCTACAAAAACCAATATACGCCTCATAATTCCTTAGATATAAAACATACTCTCATTCGCGGGTGGAGGTTGTTGACTCCCACTATTATAACTTTGCCCCGATGAGTCAAGAAAAATTTTACCCCAAATTTTCAGTTCTAGTTAACCACACTCCACTATATGCCCAAGCCTTTGAATATATTGCCTTCATTAGGTAACACACACAATTCCCGCATTTCAAGAACTTCTACTAACGACTATCCTCAATTTTCCATAATAGGGGTGACCAAGACTACGGTCATCATACTTGAACATACTTCATAACCTCCTACGTACAACCTCTGCTATCCGTCTAATGGCCTTCATCTACCATACTTCTTATACGAACACATCCGAACGCAAATAATATTCACTAACATATACGTGATAGCAGGAGAACAAAATCTCACCAAGGAAATCAACAATCCTAAACATAGGCTCTACATTAAAGAACGCTATGCTGAAAACACAGTAAGCCGTATAGACCCTAAAGGACACTAGAACTTGGCTCTGATACCACCTGTAACACCCCGCCTAATTAAATATCGGGTGGCCAGTCCCATACCAAATTTAAAACAGAATAAACAGTTGGCTCATTCTTAGCATCACTGTCGAAAACATTAACTAATCACCCAATACCCAATTAAGCTGGTGTTAAAAACTTTCCAAATTTTAATTCAACAAAATCCATTTTTAGTTTACGAATAACACAACACATATTATTCTACAACACAAATAACCGAATAGATAACACAAAAGAATTTAAATTCAATTGGAATAAACATTCCCAAATAATTATTCAATACAGTAATCCCAACAATAGATAAATGTATTAAAAAGACACAAATACAAGAGTATTTACCTCAAATAGAAAAGAGATAACTAAATTCCTTTGGGTGACATGCCCTAACCAAGAGAATACTGTGAATCAAATGAAGATAGGCGTCTAAGCAATACTTCATAGCTCCATATCTCGTCATAATCCGCTAAGGTTGGCGTCCCAGTTTCTGGACACCTGATATAGAAGGTACAATAGAAAAGAGAATATGCAAGGAAACGGGTCAGAGCCCGATGTGAAAATAATTTTGAAAACAGCAAGTATTTAACACGTGCAATAAAGAATTTATTATGTACATGTTAGTATCCATCTCTCTCTTGATATTCTCACCTCTCAGCTAGAGTGCACACTTAACATTTCCTATTAACTTCCTAGTTAATGGTTCCTCCTTACTAGTTTCCATAATATGATCCCATCCCATATCATAACCCCGTATGTCCCATACTATACGTAATATAATCATTCATAAACGTTTCTCATTAAAATGAGTTAAGCTTTTCAAATCTATCAGAATAATATTCATTAACTTAATTCAATTCTTTTTCTCTATTCATCGTCATCTACAATTATCACCCAATAGATTAATCAGACCACTCTATATACATTCATTTAATTCATTATATATATACGCATATATAATACGGCACCCCGAGACACAGCTACGGTGCATGCATTACTCTGCTATCACGTCCCAATATCGCTGGTCACCGAATAGGGGACTAAAGGTTCGGTAAGGATTCCACGAACCAAAAACATCAACACAATCATTAGAGGCGAGCATATTTCTCATATCCATGGGTCACGAACATACCTACGTTCCCACAGTCAGCGGACTTATCAACTCCCCGATAAGTCTTTCATAGACTGATGTTCTCGAGTGACAAATCAAAATCCCATGGATTCATCAGGATATGACTGCCCTCACGCGCAAACAACCCGTCGATAGCAAGTAAGATAGGTATGTCATACACATAAGTCATCAATTAATCAAATAGGCATTATCATCTACCTATAGATATAATATCAACACGGTAATTACTCTACCATAAGATAGTTCCCATACGTAGCAATCTATCTCTTAAATCCTACGTATTAAAATATTATGACTTTACTTCTGAAATTTAATAATTCGGAGTCTCACTAATATCCTACTGGTCCATATCACCTTATCTCCCAAATTACCACGAATTAAACTCTCCTTTAATTAGGGTTAAAACCAATTGTTTCTAATCTCTTGTAAACACATCTTCTATCAACTAGAATTGAATACCATCATCATATGGCGCATAGTCTATATTGTTTCATTCACACTATATGACTTATCAACAAAACCAACATCCTCTTATCCTATAACATGTCTCCACTCCCGACGTCGTTAAGGATCATGCGCGGAGCGTCTCGCAAAACGAAATCCAAACAAGGAACCCCTCCAACACACTACTACTTAACTTTGTCGATCGAGGAGTTCTATCAACTTCAAATACGCAACCGGGATAACATCATCCCCTCTTTCAACCAAATGTGGTCTGAACTCCCATCTCTATTTAGGAGCCATACCACTACGCGCTTGTACTACACTCAGTCCTTGCGCAATCAATAATGAGCTTAAACTCAGTCCTTGATGTTCAAATTGTAACCCTAAAGTTACATGGGTGTTATTAAATCTCCCCTACTGGACCTATCCTTAATCCTCATGCATACAAATTACAATCCAATACATGAATCTTGCAAACGAAATTTCTTTCAATTTACTTATCATAATTCTGATCAATTCAATCCAAATCAAATTAATTCGATTCTTATCTAGGGCTTACTGATCTTCCCTAAGTCCCATAATATCCAAATAATAATCACCAAAGATATACAAAAGGTTTGGGATAAGATCAAGCATTAAAAGGAACAACTTCACAAATTTTGGGGAGGTCGATCGAAAGAAGGCAGGGGTTCAATTGATCGATCGCCCAGATAACAGCCCAATTTTTCTGCATTTCTTCGACTACGGGTTTCATCATTTTTTATCATTCAAACCTTTATATTAACACCTCAAATTCCTTATAGACTTTACTACATGATATATCAAGATATGTAAATGATTTCTAATGCTCTAAACATCCTAGAATCATCAAGAGATTGAATTAAAAGGCATATGTTTAAGCTCTTTTTCCAGAAAATTATATACATAATATCTTCAAGAACACACCATTGATTCTCTTCATCTATTCAATAGATTTATGATTATTTCGTGGATTACTATCTATCTACAACATGAGTTTGATTCCTATAAACTTCCATTTTTCAAAAATCCATTAACAACTCTTCATTATCTTCCAAACATGTAAAAATCTCATATTTTTATAACTATCCTAACATGGACAATATACAAACTTCGATTGCAATTATCAAACACTTTCCTCTAATGAAGATCTGATCCATTGGAGTTTTATAACACAGGTGGTTCTCCCTTTCTCCGGCCCACTTCCGGTGGTGGTTGGTGGTGGTAACCTTTTACCTTTGGTTCTCCTCCTTTCCAAGCAAGCTTTTCTTCTCCTAAGCAACCTTTCACTCTCTCTAGGAAGTTGACTTCTCAATTTTGTGTAGAAGAGATGAAATGAACCTACCTACAGTAATCTCCAATTACTTATAATAAGACAAAATCCAAAATCACTATTCATCCCCTTGTAAAAATAACCAAAATTCCATTTTGGGTTGTCTTTTCATTTCCAAATGACCCGAGACCCAAAACCAACGTCCAAATAGACTTTTCTGACTATTTCAACCCTTCCGGATGAAACGACGTGGTCTAAACGACTATAAGGTTGATGTAAAAACAAGTTTCCTTTTTAATTTAACAAATTAGTCCCGACACGTCCCATACCGCATCCGACTAAAAATTCAGATAACTGAATTAATATTACACAGTCATATCAATGACATCACATTCATATATTACCTAAATATCTTTAAGCAATATTCAGAATCATTCATTTTAATATCCACAATTTCGAATAAAACCCAATTGAATTAATTACTAATATAATCCAATTAATCTATTAATTTAAAATATAACCGATTTTAAAAATCATTAAAAATCACGGGGTATTACATACTTCCCCCCTTACAACAGAATTTCGTCCCAAAATTTAGAAAGACAATCATACCGATAAGGTTAACTCTGAGTATAAATCTCACATTGCAAGAAATCTAAGTATTACCGCCCATACAGTACATTATCAAAAATCCCCATCGATGTTACACCATGTCTCACCATATAATTTTCACGGAATCGAATTTAAACTTTACCCAATCTTCCCTATACCGTCCTCGAGACAAACTTTGGGAAAAATTATCCTCACGTATTTAAACAAATAAATCCTGAAGTCACAACTACTTTCAGTTTCACAATTATGATAACTACTACAATCCAATCATCCAGGGCGCCCATACACCCTCTCGTACAACTTTCATGATAAAATGAATATGATTACCCACATAATACTCGGATTTATCGCAAAGGTTATAAACTCATATGCTAAAGACCTAACTTATTTCGACTCCCAACGTTTATTAGTCTCATGCGTGGGGTGTCTCGCAAGTGAAATCCAAACAAGGAACCCCCCCGATACACTACTACCTAAAGTAGTCGGTCATCGAAACTCCTCAGGTCCTTAGTCAATTGTTTATAACCTCTCTACAGGTTTTATCGATTTTAAATAAAAGTCTACTCATCTACTCTCTTATTAAAGACAAGGTGCTGGCTATAGTAGTACATACGCTCTCATATACCACAAGTCAATCCACGTCGATAGTCACATCGTGCTCGGACATGCCAAAAGTTAGTAATTACGTGATAAAAATTAGACCCACGTGATGACATGAAAATATAGGTGTCCCACACCCCTCGGTGAGTCTAAGTAAATAACAATTCTATAGGCTAAGTTTAGCAACCCTTTTTGCCCATACAATATTAATCGTTACAAAAATCAATATGCGCCTCATAATTCCTTAGATAGAAAACATACCCTCATTCGCGGGTAGAGGTTGTTGACTCCCACTATTATAACTTTGCTCTGATGAGTCAAGAAAATTTTTACCCCAAATTTTCAGTTCTAGTTAACTACACTCCACTATATGCCCAAGCCTTTGAATATATTGCCTTCATTAGGTAACACACACAATTCCCGCATTTCAAGAACTTCTACTGACGACTCTCCTCAATTTTCCAAAATAGGGGTGACCTAGACTACGCTCATCATACTCGAACATACTGCATAACCTCCTACGTACAACCTTTGCTATCCGTCCAATGGTCCTCATCTGCCATACTTCTTGTACGAACATGTCCCAACGTAAATGATATTCACTAATATATACGTGATAGCAGGAGAACAAAATCTCACCAAGGAAATCAACTATCCTAAACATAGGCTC
Organism: Sambucus nigra; assembly: GCA_949130495.1. NCBI lineage: Eukaryota > Viridiplantae > Streptophyta > Magnoliopsida > Dipsacales > Adoxaceae > Sambucus > Sambucus nigra. Next base: position 540,962,450 of record OX422208.1, on the reverse strand, counting down.
TACATTAAAGAACGCTAAGCTAAAAACACAGTAAGCCGTACAGACCCTAAATGACACTAGAACCTGGCTCTGATACCACCTGTAATACCCCGCCTAATTAAATATCGGGTTGTCAGTCCCATACCAAATTTAAAACAGAATATACAATTGGCTCATTCTTAGCATCACTGTCGAAAACATTAACTAATCACCCAATACCCAATTAAGCTGGTGTTAAAAACTTTCCAAATTTTAATTCAACAAAATCCATTTTTAGTTTACGAATAACACAACACGTATTATTCTACAACACAAATAAACGAATAGATAACACAAAATAATTTAAATTCAATTGGAATAAACATTCCCAAATAATTATCCAATACAATACCCCAATAATAGATAAATGTATTAAAATGACACGAATACAAGAGTATTTGACTCAGATAATAAAGAGATAACTAAATTCCTTTGGGGGACATGCCCTAACCAAGATAATACTTTGAATCAAATGAAGATAGGCGTTTAAGCAATACTCCATAGCTCCATATCTCGTCATAATCCGCTAAGGTTGGCGTCCCTATTTCTGGACACCTGATATAGAAGGTACACTAGAAAAGAGAATATGCAAGGAAACGGGTCAGAGCCCGATGTGAAAATGATTTTGAAAATAGCAAGTATTTAACAAGTGCAATTAAGCATTTATTATGTACATGTTAGTATCCAACTCTCGCTTGATATTCTCACCTCTCAGCTAGAGTGCACACTTAATGTTTCCTATTAACCTCCTAGTTAATAGTTCCTCCTAACTAGTTTCCATAATATGATCCCATCCCATATCACAACCCCGTATGTCCCATACTATACATAATATAATCATTCATATATGTTTCTCATTAAAATGAGTTAAGCTTTTCAAATCTATCAGAATAATATTCATTAACTTAAATCAATTCTTTTTCTCTATTCACCGTCATCTACAATTATCACACAGTAGATTAATCAAACCACTCTATATTAATTCATTTAATTAATTATATATATATATATATATATACACATATATAATAAGACACCCCGAGACACAGCTGCGGTGCATGCATTACTCTGCCATCACGTCCCAATATCACTGGTCACCGACTAGGGGACTAAAGGTTCGGTAAGGATTCCTCGAACCACAAACATTAACACAATCATTAGGGGAGAAGATAGTTCTCGTATCCATGGGTCACGCACATACCTATGTACCCACAGTCAGCGGACTTATCAACTCCCCGATAAGTCTTTCATAAACCTATGTTCTCGAGCGACAAATCGAAATCCTATGGATTCATCAGGATATGACTGCCCTCACGCGCAAACCTCCCGTCGATAGCAAGTAAGATAGGTATGTCATACACATAAGTCATAAATTAATCAAATAGGCATTATCATCTACCAATAGGTATAATATCAACAAGGTAGTCACGCTATCATAAGATAGTTCCCATACATAGCAATCTATCTCTAAAATCATACGTATTAAAATATTTTGACTTTATTCTCAAATTTTATAATTCAGAGTCTCACTCATTACTCAAGGTTTAAATAGGTTTTTCCTCAACATTTTATTCAGTAAGAAAATCACTAATATCCTACTGGTCCATATCATCTTATCCCCTAAATTACCACGAATTAAACTCTCTTTTAATTAGGGTTAAAACCTATTGTTTCTAATCTCTTATAAACACATCTTCTATCAACTAGAATTGAATACCATCATTACATGGATCATAGTCTATAGTGTTTCATTCATACTATATGACTTATCAACAAAACCAACATCCTCATATCCTATAACATGTCTCCACTCCTGACGTCGTTAAGGTTCATGCGTGGAGCGTCTCGTAAAGCGAAATCCAAACAAGGAACCCCTCCAATACACTACTACTTAACTTCGTCGATCGTGGAGGTCTGTCAACTTCAAATACGCAATCAGGATAACCTCATCCCCTCTTTCAACCAAATGTGGTCTGAACCCCCATCTCTATCCAGGAGCCATACCACTAAGCGCTTGTACTACACTAAGTCCTTGCGCAATCAATAATGAGCTTAAACTCAGTCCTTGATGTTCAAATTGTAACCCTAAAGTTACACGGGTGTTATTAAATCTCCCCTACTGGACCTATCCTTAATCCTCATGCATACAAATTACAATCCAATACAGGAATCTAGCAACAAAAATTTCTTTCAATTTACTTATCATAATTCTGATCAATTCAATCCAAATCAAATTAATTTGATTCTTATCTATGGCTTACTGATATTCCCTAAGTCCCATAATATCCAAATAATAATCACCAAAGATCTACAAAAGTTTTGGGATAAGATCAAGAATCAAAAGGAACAACTTCATAAATTCTAGAGAGGTCGATCGATCGAAGCCCGGGGGTCGATCAATCGATCACCCAGATAACAACCTAGTTTTTCTGCATTTCTTCTACTATGGGTTTCATCATTTTTTATCATTCAAACCTTCATATTAACACCCCAAATTCCTTATAAACTTTACTACATGATATAGAAACATATGTGAATGATTTCTAATGCTCTAAACATCCTAGAATCATCAAGAGATTGAATCAAAAGGCATATGTTTAAGCCCTTTTTTCAGAAAATTATATACATAATATCTTCAAGAACACACCATTGATTCTCTTCATCTCTTCAATAGATTTATGATTATTTAGTGGATTACTATCTATCTACAACATAAGGTTGATTCCTATAAACTTTCATTTTTCAGAAATCTATTAACAACTCTTCATTATCTTCCAAACATGTAAAAATCTCATCTTTTTATAACTATCCTAACATGGACAATATACAAACTTAGATTGCAATTATCAAACATTTGCCTCTAATGAAGATCTGATCCATTGGAGTTGTATAACACGGGTGGTTCACCCTTTCTCCAGCCCACTTTCGGTGGTGGTTGGTGGTGGTGACCTTTGACATTTGGTTCTCCTCCTTTCCAAGCAAGCTTTTCTTCTCCCAAGCAACCTTTTACTCTCTCTAGGAAGATGACTTCTCAATTTTGTGTAGAAGAGATGAAATGAACCTACGTACACTAATCTCCAAATACTTATAATAAGACAAAATCCAAAATCACTATTCATCTCCCTTGTAAAAATAACCAAAATGCCCTTTTGGGTTGTCTTTTTATTTCCAAATGACCCAAGACCCAAAACCAACGTCCAAATAGACTTTTCTGACTATTTCAAGCCTTCCGGAGGCAACGACGCAGTCGAAACGACTATAAGATTGATGTAAAAACAAGTTTCCTTTTTAATTTAACAAATTAGTCCCGACACGTCCCATACCACATCCGACTAAAAATTCAAATAACTGAATTAATATCACATAGTCATATCAATGACATCACATTCATATATTAACTAAATATCTTTAAGCAATATTCAGAATCATTCATTTTAATATCCACAATTCGAATAAAACCCAAATGAATTAATTACTAATAAAATCAAATTAATTCATTAATTTAAAATATAACACATTTTAAAAATCATTAAAAATCACGGGGTATTACATACTTCCCCCCTTACAACAGAATTCCGTCTTGAAATTCGAAAAGACAATCATACCGGTAAGGTCAACTCTGAGTATAAATCTCACATCACAAGAAATCTAAGTATTACCGCCCATACAGTACATTATCGAAATCCCCATCGATGTTACACCATGTCTCACCATATAATTTCCACGTAATCGAATTTAAACTTTACCTAATCTTCCCTATACCGTCCTCGAGACAAACTATGGGAAAAATTATCCTCACATATTTAAACAAATAAATCCTGAAGTCACAACTACTTACAGTTTCACAATTATGAAAACTACTACAATCCAATCATCCAGGGCGCCCATACACCCTATCGTACAACTTTCATGATAAAATGAATATGATTACCCACATAATACTCGGATTTATCGCAAAGGTTATAAACTCATATGCTAAAGAACTAACTTATTTCGACTCCCAAGGTTTATTAGTCTCATGCGTGGGGTGTCTCGCAAGAGAAATCCAAACAAGGAACCCCCCGATTCACTACTACCTAAAGTAGTCGGTCATCGAAACTCCTCAGGTCCTTAGTCAATAGTTTATAACCTCTCTACAGGTTTTATCGATTTTACATAAAAGTCTATTCATCTACTCTCTTATTAAAGACAAGGTGTTGGATATAGTAGTACATACGCTCTCATATACCACAAGTCAATCCACGTCGATAGTCACATCGTGTTCGGACATGCCGAAAGTAAGTAATTCCATGATAAAAATCAGACCCACGTGATGACATGAAAATATAGGTGTCCCACACCCCTCGGTGAGTCTACGTAAATAAGAACGCTATAGGCTAAGTTTAGCAACCCTTTTTGCCCATACAATATTAATCGCTACAAAAATCAATATACGCCTCATAATTCCTTAGATAGAAAACATACCCTCATTCGCGGGTGGTGGTTGTTGACTCCCACTATTATAACTTTGCTCCGATGAGCCAAGAAAAATTTTACCCCAAATTTTCAGTTCAAATTAACCACACTCCACCATATGCCCAAGCCTTTGAATATATTGCCTTCGTTAGGTAACACACACAATTCCCGCATTTTAAGAACTTCTACTGACGACTCTCCTCAATTTTCCATAATAGGGGTGACCTAGACAATGGTCATCATACTCAAACATACTTCATAACCTCCTAAGTACAACCTCTATTATCCGTTCAATGGCCCTCATCTGACATACTTCTTGTACGAACTCGTCCGAACGCAAATAATATTCACTAATATATACGTGATAGCAGGAGAACAAAATCTCACCAAGGAAATCAACAATCCTAAACATAGGCTCTACATTAAAGAATGCTAAGCTGAAAACACAGTAAGCCATACAGACCCTAAATGACACTAGAACCTGGCTCTGATACCACCTGTAATACCCCGCCTAATTAAATATCGGGTGGCCAGTCCCATACCAAATTTAAAATAGAATATACAGTTAGCTCATTCTTAGCATCACTGTCGAAAACATTAACTAATCACCCAATACCCAATTAAGCTGGTGTTAAAAACTTTCCAAATTTTAATTCAACAAAATCCATTTTTAGTCTACGAATAACACAACACATATTATTCTACAACAAAAATAACCGAATAGATAACACAAAAGAATTTAAATGCAATTGGAATAAACATTCCCAAATAATTATCCAATACAGTAATCCCAACAATAGATAAATGTATTAAAATGACACGAATACAAGAGTATTTGACTCAGATAGAAAAGAGATAACTAAATTCCTTTGGGCGACATGCCCTAACCAAAAGAATACTGTGAATCAAATGAAGATAGGAGTTTAATCAATACTCCATAGATCCATATCTCGTCATAATCTGCTAAGGTTGGCGTCCCTATTTCTGGACATCTGATATAGAAGGTACACTAGAAAAGAGAATATGCAAGGAAACAGGTTAGAGCCCGATGTGAAAATGATTTTGAAAATAGCAAGTATTTAACATGTGCAATAAAGCATTTATTATATACATGTTAGTATCCAACTCTCACTTGATATTCTCACCTCTCAGCTAGAGTGCACACTTAATGTTTCCTATTAACTCCTAGTTAATGGTTCCTCCTAACTAGCTTCCATAATATGATCCCATCCCATATCATAACCCCGTATGTCCCATACTATACATAATATAATCATTCATATATGTTTCTCATTAAAATGAGTTAAGCTTTTCAAATCTATCAGAATAATATTCATTAACTTAATTCAATTCTTTTTCTCTATTCACCGTCATCTACAATGATCACATAGTAGATTAATCAAACCACTCAATATACATTCATTTAAGTCATTATATATATATATATATATATATATATATATATACATATATAATACGACACCCCGAGACACAGCTGCGGTGCATGCATTACTCAACCATCACGTCCCAATATCACTGGTCACCAACTAGGGGACTAAAGGTTCGGTAAGGATTCCTCGAACCAAATACATCAACACAATCATTAGAGGAGAATATAGTTATCGTATCCATGGGTCACACACATACCTATGTACCCACAGTCAGCGGACTTATCAACTCCCCGATAAGTCTTTCATAAACCTATGTTCTCGAGCGATAAATCGAAATCCTATGGATTCATCAGGATATGACTGCCCTCACGCGCAAACCTCACGTCGATAGCAAGTAAGATAGGTATGTCATACACATAAGTCATCAATTAATCAAATAGGTATTATCATCTACCAATAGATATAATATCAACAAGGTAATCACGCTACCATAAGATAGTTCCCATACGTAGCAATCTATCTCTTAAATCATACGTATTAAAATATTTTGACTTTACTTCTCAAATTTTATAATTCAGAGTCTCACTCATTACTCACGGTTTAAATAGGTTTTTCCTCAACATTTTATTCATTAAGAAAATCATTAATATCCTACTGGTCCATATCATCTTATCTCCCAAATTACCACGAATTAAACTCTCCTTTAATTAGGGTTAAAACCGATTGTTTCTAATCTCTTATAAACACATCTTCTATCAACTAGAATTGAATACCATCATTACATGGATCATAGTCTATAGTGTTTCATTCAAACTATATGACTTATCAACAAAACCAACATCCTCATATCTTATAACATGTCTCCACTCCCGACGTCGTTAAGGTTCGTGTGTGGAGAGTCTCGCAAAGCGAAATCCAAACAAGGAACCCCTCCAATACACTACTACTTAACTTTGTCGATCGTGGAGGTCTGTCAACTTCAAATACGCAATCAGGATAACCTCATCCCCTCTTTCAACCAAATGTGGTATAAACTCCCATCTCTATCCAGGAGCCATACCACTAAGCGCTTGTACTACACTCAGTTCTTGCGCAATCAATAATGAGCTTAAACTCAGTCCTTGATGTTCAAATTGTAACCCTAAAATTACACGGGTGTTATTAAATCTCCCCTACTGGACCTATCCTTAATCCTCATGCATACAAATTACAATCCAATACATGAATCTAGCAACCAAAATTTCTTTCAATTTACTTATCATAATTCTGATCAATTCAATCCAAATCAAATTAATTCGATTATTATCTAGGGCTTACCGATCTTCCCTAAGTCCCATAATATCCAAATAATAATCACCAAAGATCTACAAAAGTTTTGGGATAAGATCAAGAATTAAAAGGAACAACTTCATAAATTCTAGAGAGGTCAATCGATCGAAGCCAGGGGGTCTATCGATCGATCGCCCAGATAACAACCCAGTTTTTCTGCATTTCTTCTACTATGGCTTTCATCATTTTTTATCATTCAAACCTTCATATTAACAACCCAAATTCCTTATAAACTTTACTACATGATATAGCAACATATGTGAATGATTTCTAATGCTCTAAACATCCTAGAATCATCAAGAGATTGAATTAAAAGGCATATGTTTAAGCTCTTTTTTAGGAAAATTATATACATAATATCTTCAAGAACACACCATTGATTCTCTTAATCTCTTCAATAGATTTATGATTTTGTAGTGGATTACTATCTATCTACAACATAAGGTTGATTCCTATAAACTTTCATTTTTCATAAATCCATTAACAACTCTTCATTATCTTCCAAACATGTAAAAAATTCATCTTTTTATAACTATCCTAACATGGACAATATACAAACTTAGATTGAAATTATCAAACACTTGCCTGTAATGAAGATCTGATCCATTGGAGTTGTATAACACGGGTGGTTCACCCTTTCTCCTGCCCACTTTCGGTGGTGGTTAGTGGTGGTGACCTTTGACCTTTGGTTCTCCTCCTTTCCAAGCAAGCTTTTCTTCTCCCAAGCAACCTTTCACTCTCTCTAGGAAGATGACTTCTCAATTTTGTGTAGAAGAGATGAAATGAACCTACGTACACTAATCATCAAATACTTATAATAAGCCAAAATCCAAAATCACTATTCATGACCCTTGTAAAAATAACCAAAATGCCCTTTTGGGTTGTCTTTTTATTTCCAAATGACCCGAGACCCAAAACCAACGTCCAAGTAGACTTTTCTGACTATTTCAACCCTTCCGGAGGCAACGACGTAGTCGAAACGACTATAAGATTGATGTAAAAACAAGTTTCCTTTTTAATTTAACAAATTAGTTCCGACACGTCCCATACCACATCCGACTAAAAATTCAAATAACTGAATTAATATCACATAGTCATATCAATGACATCACATTCATATATTACCTAAATATCTTTAAGCAATATTCAGAATCATTCATTTTAATATCCACAATTCGAATAAAATCCAAATGAATTAATTACTAATAAAAGTAAATTAATCCATTAATTTAAAATATAACCCATTTTAAAAATCATTAAAAATCACGGGGTATTACATACTTCCCCCCTGACAATAGAATTTCGTCCTGAAATTCGGAAAGCAATCATACCGGTAAGGTCAACTCTGAGTATAAATCTCACATCGCAAGAAATCTAAGTATTGACACCCATACAGTACATTATCGAAATCCCCATCGATGTTACACCATGTCTCACCATATAATTTCCACGTAATCGAATTTAAACATTACCTAATCTTCCCTATACCGTCCTCGAGACAAACTTTGGGAAAACTTATCCTCACATATTTAAACAAATAAATCCTGAAGTCACATCTACTAACAGTTTCACAATTATGAAAACTACTACAATCCAATCATCCAGGGCGCCCATACACCCTCTCGTACAACTTTCATGATAAAATGAATATGATTACCCACATAATACTCGGATTTATCGCAAAGGTTATAAACTCATATGCTAAAGACCTAACTTATTTCGAATCCCAACGTTTATTAGTCTCATGCGTGGGGTGTCTCTGAAGCGAAATCCAAACAAGGAACCCCCCCACCCCCCCGATACACTACTACCTAAAGAAGTCGGTCATCGAAACACCTCAGGTCCTTAGTCAATAGTTTATAACCTCTCTACAGGTTTTATCGATTTTAAATAAAAGTCTACTCATCTACTCTCTTATTAAAGACAAGGTGCTGGATATAGTAGTACATACGCTCTCATATACCACAAGTCAATCCACGTCGATAGTCACATCGTGTTCGAACATGCCTAAAGTAAGTAATTCCGTGATAAAAATCAGACCCACGTGATGACATGAAAATATAGGTGTCCCACACCCCTCTGCGAGTCTACGTAAATAAGAATGCTATAGGCTAAGTTTAGCAACCCTTTTTGCCCATACAATATTAATCGCTACAAAAATCAATATACGCCTCATAATTCCTTTGATAGAAAACATACCCTCATTCGGGGGTGGTGGTTGTTGACTCCCACTATTATAACTTTGCTCCGATGAGTCAAGAAAAATTTTACCCCAAATTTTTAGTTCTAGTTAACCACACTCCACTATATGCCCAAGCCTTTGATTATATTGCCTTCGTTAGGTAACACACACAATTCCCGCATTTCAAGAACTTCTACTAACGACTCTCCTCAATTTTCCATAATAGGGGTGACTTAGACTATGGTCATCATAATCAAACATGCTTCATAACCTCCTAAGTACAACCTCTATTATCCGTTCAATGGCCCTCATCTGACATACTTCTTGTACGAACACGTCCGAACGCAAATAATTTTCACTAATATATACATGATAGCAGGAGAACAAAATCTCACCAAGGAAATCAACAATCCTAAACATAGGCTCTACATTAAAGAACGCTAAGCTGAAAACACAGTAAGCCGTACAGACCCTAAATGACATTAGAACGTGGTTCTGATACCACCTGTAATACCCCGCCTAATTAAATATCGGGTGGCCAGTCCCATACCAAATTTAATACATAATATACAGTTAGCTCATTCTTAGCATCACTGTCGAAAACATTAACTAATCACCCAATGCCCAATTAAGCTGGTGTTAAAAAGTTTCCAAATTTTAATTCAACAAAATCCTTTTTTAGTCTACGAATAACACAACACATATTATTCTACAACACAAATAACCGAATAGATAACACGAAAGAATTTAAATGCAATTGGAAAAAACATTCGCAAATAATTATCCAATACAGTAATCCCAACAATATATAAATGTATTAAAATGACACGAATATAAGAGTATTTGACTTAGATAGAAAAGAGATAACTAAATTTCTTTGGGCGACATGCCCTAACCAAAAGAATACCGTGAATCAAATGAAGATAGGCGTCTAAGCAATACTCCATAACTCCATATCTCGTCATAATCCGCTTAGGTTGGCGTCCCTGTTTCTGGACACCTGATATAGAAGGTACAGTAGAAAAGAGAATATGTAAGGAAACGGGTCAGAGCCCGATGTGAAAATGATTTTGAAAGCAGCAAGTATTTAACAAGTGCAATAAAGCATTTATTATGTACATGTTAGTATCCAACTCTCACTTGATATTCTCACCTAGAGTCCACACTTAACGTTTTCTATTAACCTCCTAGTTAATGGTTCCTCCTAACTAGTTTTCGTAATATGATCCCATCCCATATCATTACCCTGTATGTCCCATACTATATTTGATATAATCATTCATATACGTTTCTCTTTAAAATGAGTTAAGCTTTTCAAATCAATGAGAATAATATTCATTAACTTAATTCAATTCTTTTTCTCTATTCACCGTCATCTACAATTATCACACAATAGATTAATGAAACTACTCTATATACATTCATTTAATTCATTATATATATATATATATATATATATATATATAATACGGCACCCCGAGATACAGCTGCGGTGCATGCATTACGCTGCTATCACGTCCCAATATCGCTGGTCACCGAATAGGGGACTAAAGGTTCGGTTAGGATTCCTCGAACCACAACCATTAACACAATCATTAGAGGAGAACATAGTTCTCGTATCCGTGGGTCACGCACATACCTACGTCCCCACAGTTAGCGGACTTATCAACTCCCCGATAAGTCTTTCATAGACCTATGTTCTCGAGCGACAAATCAAAATCCCATGGATTCATCAGGATATGACTGCCCTCACGCGCAAACCTCCCGTCGATAGCAAGTAAGCTAGGTATGTCATACACATACGTCATCAATTAATCAAATAGGAATTATCATCTACCTATATATATAATAACAACAAGGTAATCACTGTATCATAAGATAGTTCCCATATGTAGCAATCTATCTCTTAAATCCTATGTATTAAAATATTATGACTTTACTTCTCAAATTTTATAATTCAGAGTCTCACTCATTACTCAAGGTTTAAATAGGTTTTTCCTCAACATTTTATTCAGTAAGAAAATCACTCATATCCTACTGGTCCATATCATCTTATCTCCCAAATTACCACGAATTTAACTCTCCTTTAATTAGGGCTAAAACTGATTGTTTCTAATCTCTTATAAACACATCTTCTATCAACTAGAATTGAATACCATCATCACGTGGCTCATAGTATATAGTGTTTCATTCACACTATATGACTTATCAACAAAACCAACATCCTCGTATCCTATAAAATGTCTCCACTCCCGACGTCGTTAAGGTTCATGCGTGGAGCATCTCGCAAAGCGAAATCCGAAAAAGGAACCCCTCCAATACACTACTACTTAACTTTGTCGATCGTGGAGGTCTGTCAGCTTAAAATACGCAACCGGGATAACCTCATCCCCTCTTTCAACCAAATGTGGTATGAACTCCCATCTCTATCCAGGAGCCATACCACTAAGCGCTTGTACTACACTCAGTCCTTACGCAATCAATAATGAGCTTAAACTCAGTCCTTGATGTTCAAATTGTAACCCTAAAGCAACCCGGGTGTTATGAAATCTCCCCTACTGGACGTATCCTTAATCCTCATGCATACAAACTAGAATCCAACACATGAATCTATCAACCAAAATTTCTTTCAATTTACTTATCAAAATTCTGATCAATTCAATCCAAATCAAATTAATTCGATTCTTATCTAGGGTCAACTGATCTTCCCTAAGTCCCATAATATCCAAATAATAATCACCGAATATCTACAAAAGGTTTGGGATAATATCAAGCATTAAAAGTAATAACTTCACAAATACTGGGGAGGTCGATCGATCGAAGGCAGGGGGTCGATCGATCGATCGCCCAGATAACAACCCAGTTTTTCTGCATTTCTTCTACTACGGGTTTCATCATTTTTTATCATTCAAACCTTCATATTAACAACCCAAATTCCTCATAAACTTTACTACATGATATATCAACATATGTGAATGATTTCTAATGCTCTAAACATCCTAGAATCATCAAGAGATTGAATTAAAAGGCATATGTTTAAGCTCTTTTTCCAGAAAATTATACACATAATATCTTCAAGAACACACCATTGATTCTCTTCATCTATCCAATATATTTATGATTATTTCGTGGATTACTATCTATCTACAACATGAGTTTGATTCCTATAAACTTCCATTTTTCAAAAATCGATTAACAACTCTTCATTATCTTCCAAACATGTAAAAATCTCATCTTTTTATAACTATCCTAACATGGACAATATACAAACTTAGATTGCAATTATCAAACATTTGCCTCTAATGAAGATCTGATCCATTGGAGTTGTATAACACGGGTGGTTCACCCTTTCTCCGGCCCACTTTCGGTGGTGGTTGGTGGTGGTGACCTTTTACCTTTGGTTCTCCTCCGTTCCAAGCAAGCTTTTCTTCTCCCAAGCAACCTTTCACTCTCTCTAGGAAGATGACTTCTCAATTTTGTGTAGAAGAGATGAAATGAACCTACGTACACTAATCTCCAAATACTTATAATAAGACAAAATCCAAAATCACTATTCATCCCCCTTGTAAAAATAACCAAAATGCCCTTTTGGGTTGTCTTTTTATTTCCAAATGACCCGAGTCCCAAAACCAACGTCTAAATAGACTTTTTTGACTATTTCAACCCTTTAGGATGCAACGACGCAGTCTAAATGACTATAAGGTTGATGTAAAAATAAGTTTCCTTTTTAATTTACAAAATTAGTCCCGACAAGTCCTATACCGCATCCGACTAAAAATTCAAATAACTGAATTAATATCACACAATCATATCAATGACATCACATTCATTTATTACCTAAATATCTTTAAGCAATATTCAGAATCATTCATTTTAATATCCACAATTCGGATAAAACCCAAATGAATTAATTACTAATAAAATCGAATTAATCCATTAATTTAAAATATAACCCATTTTAAAAATCATTAAAAATCAAGGGTTATTACATCCTTATTATAAAAAACAAACAATGTAGATCCATCACTATAGACACCCCATCCTAGGCTTAGGTTCCTAGAACTCACTCATTCATCAGAAATCCTAGGTCATTCTCCGAGTACGGATCTAGAGGCCACAGGGTGATCTTGGTCCCCGTTTGACTCTAGTAAACTTCATCATCTCAGTAGAATCTCAATGAATCTTTAAAAGGCTCTGAATCCCCTTTTCAATAGACCATCATGTGCACAAATCAACCTTACGATTCAAACGAATGATCCATTTTACTATCAAAAACTAATCTAGAGGCCACCGGGCGCTCCCGGGCCCCATTTGACTTGGGTCAACTTTCACTCTTAAGAAAAAGTTGAATAAATCTTTGAAGGGCTATGAATTTCCATTCCAACAATCCACCCCATGTACTAATAAGCCTTACAGTTTGGATGAACGATTCATTTTACTATCAAAAATTAATCTAGAGGCCATCGGGTGCTCCTCCAGACCCCGTTTAACCTCGGTTAACTCTCCAGATTAAATGAAGAAGAATGAATATTCTAAAGACTCTGAATACCATTTCCAACGGTGCTCCTCGTTCACGAATCAACCTTATCTCTAAAGGGTCATCGGGCATTTTGGGACCCGTTTGACCTTGGTCAATTCTCTGAACCAAACAAAGTTGAATGAAATCCTGAAGGGCTTTAAATACCCTTTCCAACAGTCTATCCCGTGTATAAATCGGCCTTATAATTGAGACGAACAATCCATTTCCCAGGCTAGTTTGACCTCGATCAGGTCCTAAACCCTGGAGTGGATCAATGGATTCTTAAAGGTATATAAATACCCTTTCCAATAGTCTACCCCATACATAATTCTAACTTACGGTTCGCATTTTATAACCTTTTTTTTAAATCTATCTCAGACTACCGAATGTCACCCCCAAGACCCTACCTATCATCAGTTTGTCTTGGGTTCTATGATGATAGGTAGGTTCAGGACCCTGTCAATCGACACCCCTTGGCCCTACAAATACAGGACATGTCCTCTCTTTAAATACAGGACATGTCCTACAAATACAGGACATGTCCTCGCTTTAAAAATCACCCCTGAACATCCCTCTCGGCAATTCAGAGAACATTATTTCAAATTCAGTGTTGTTCCCCTCTTTAAAAGCCCATTTTCCACATTCCTTCCATCCTTTTCATACTCCATTTAGTAAATTCTCACCCATCTCCGCATACCACCATCACCTCATGTTAGATCATCGCATCTACAATCAAGATCCACTTCAAGTCTTCATCAGTAGGTCCAATTCTCCACCCTCGTCTTTAAATTCTCTTATTTTAGAATTAGTTGCTTTATTTCTACTTTAGTGTTTTATTTCATTACATCACATACCATAATTTCACACCTTACTTTTAGTATTTGCACATACTTTATTTTCATAAAAAAGTCTAAAAGCAAGAAAAAGAGGATTTACTTATAAATTCCAAAAGAGGGATTCTCACTATAGATCCTCACACTTGAAGCGCATTTATCTCTATATACACATATAAAGATAAATCCATTATTTGGATTTATGGCTTAAAGCCCACCCTATGTTATCTTCGAACTACGTTGACTTTGATATCCCTTGGGCTACGTAGGCGTCTTGGGTAAAACCGTAGACTGTCCTCCCTTATATATATTTGTTACCTTGTTTTATTATATATATTCCTAATGGATCTTATATGATTTCATGCTTGTGTCTTATCCGATGTATACATTCATTCTCCTATAACAACCTATGAATTGACAAACACTTACATTATAATTTTGAAAACAATCCTAAGGATGGCCTCACTCAGTCCTTTTCCATGATAAGAGTTCACGTATTCCATTATCCATTTATATTAGGCACATAATCACACACTTCATGGAGTTTAACAGTATAATATTAACCCCCGAAATTTTGATCCACTTAGTTTCGCAAGTGTCAATATTGTTCGTGGTTCTGTTCTCTCTAGGCAGCAACATTTATTTTACCTGTTTTGTGCAAAATAGGCTGGTAACTCTATCTCTTCATATTACCCCAAATCGACGATGGTCGAGCATCACGAGAAAGTGTGCAATCTTGCGCTCATGCTAAAAAGGGGAAAATCTCCCCTCATACCCCCTCCGGGATGACCACAGTGGCGACTCTGCTGGAGACATATTAAGAGGACTAGACTCTATTTCTGTATGGGTGTTATTCTTTTCTACATGTAGGTGTATGTTCCCTTTTCTCCTCTATTTACATTTTGTGTATATCTCCTTCATGTATATATCTTTTTTCCCTCATTTGTACACTTCACACACTTGTATATACTCTCCACGTACACCTCAGATACTTACACTTAGCTTCACTTTCTAATCACATGATTCACACACCACTTAGAATATCGATGCTTAGGATTCACTATCACACACTCACACTTCCAACACTTGCATATATGTCGATCCTCACGTACACATATCACAAAACACTTGTAGTTGATCCATATACAGGCTCGCTACCATACACACTCACTTGTATATATTCCCATGTCACTTACCCACTCACATATATCCATGCGAAGTATAGTCTTCATGCTAGATTTATGATGCTTATCTATTCTCGCCCATTAGAGTAGTGCTCCCTTTACTCATCATATAAAAAAAAATACTATCTCTCCATAATATGCTAATTATTATTCATGCATTTTTGCACATTACATCTATAAGAGCATGGCAATATTAACTAAAATTTTGTCACGTACTGGGGGGTCACTTTGTGATGGGCGCTGGTCCTGAGGGACACAGTTAGCCTAAGCGAAATGACTCTTACCTTCCATTGGCCTCGTTCCTTCGACATATATCTAACAGTTCCCCCCACATAAGATCGCTTAATAGAACTCATGACGAGAGGTATATAACAGGAAACTTGTTCATATACCCCGAGTATATTGAATTATCTCTCACACATACTGTCCTCACGAGGTATATACTGAGGCAATTCACGTAGACTCAGGTATATCAAATGGAATGACCACAAGTACCGATGAATGATTGCCCTTATAGGAAAGAGGTATATCATGGAAGTCATGCCAAAGGGGGAACACTTTCACTAACCTAAAAAGAGCATAAACCTTATATAGGTATCAAACCTAGGGCACTCATATTTAGTTTATCGATTACTATATGAAACCCTGCTAAAATTTCGGGTCAGCATACCGCCTGAATTTTCAAGCTATTTAACCTTTTTTCAAAATAGTACCCTGTTCGTGAGCTTGGAAACAAGCCAAACTGTGTCTTAGATATTTTCAAACCCTATTTTCCCAAGATCGGGTCCTATCGGACATTATTTCTTCATTTAAGAAAACCAAATACAAGTGCAAACCTAATAATAATAATCATTCTGAGATTCCTCTCTTTTTTCCCTCCTTTTTCAAAAAACCAAAAATATTTTCTCTCCTCCTTTCGAAATACCAAAAAATTTCTCCCTTCTTCTTTCAAAAATAAAATCGAAATTTTTTTCCTCTCAGGTTGATTGCATCACCATTTTTTGCATGGATCCCTATTGACTTCGATCTTCCGTCAAACTTCCCCCAAAGATCCGCCGGTTGTTCTATTACTTCAACTGAGTTTGGGATTTACCTTCACAAGCTCTTTATGGAAAACACTAACCAAGAACCGAATGTCCAGCCTGATCTGATGACTGTCTTTGCCCAACTCAGTGACAAGAATGATAACCTTCAAATCGAGGTCCATGAAATGTAGCGTCACCGGGCCCTCATTCTCGAAGAACCTGAGTATCTTTTTCCTCGTGCCATGAGTCCATCCGCTCCCAAGCCTATTTGGGTCCCAAAGATCATCAACATAGTCTGTATGCCCCACCTGCCAATAGGTAGCCACTAGCATAACACCTTATTTCAAACCTTGCCTAACCAGTGGCTAATTTTCTAGTACCCGTGGATCCCAAAGAGGAAGAACTGAACAAGGTCAAGGAAGACCTCAAATAACTATCAAAGAAATTGGACCAAGTCAAAATATCAGGGAATTACATGGACTATACCCATATGTATTCGTATCCCAAATCCATACTGCTAGAGAAGTTCAAAATACTAGACATCGAGAAGTTCATGGGAAGTGGACCTCCAGTTGTTTACTTTCGAAGCTATCACTAAGACATGACCCTTCTTGGTGCCTTTAAAAAGATAATAGCCCAGATGTTCCATCAGACCTTGAAAGAAAGTTCCCTCCAATGCTTTCAGTCCCTCGAAGAATCCCAGATCCATTGTTGGGAAGATGTCGCTAGAGAATTTATGTCTCAATATAAGTACAATGAGGAGCTAGAGGTTACGCACCCAGATCTAGAGCTTTTAATCAAAACTCTGGGGAAACAGTCAGTAGAATCATACGAAGGTAGAGAGAGAAAGTTGTTACCATGACCATCAGAGCTTTCAAGGAGGAACAAGTCAGTATTGTGATTAAAAAAGGTATTGCCTCATATTCGAGCATCCATGGATGTAAAATATTATACACACTTTCGAGCCCTTCGAGACGCTGGTGTAGAAATTGAGGAAGGAGTTACCAAAGTGGAATTTAAACCAAAGAAGGTAACTAGACATTTCACTCCCCGAAAGTATGAGAAGCTTGCTAGTGCTACAGTCTCAACCATCAATAATATTTCTCATCCTGCTACCTCTTGGTCACCCGAAAGTCACCCTAATACTACAAAAAATGAGTACATCGAGCTCCATGCACCCCTATTCAAAGTCTACCAGTCCTTTTTAAGCCGAAACCTCATCAAACCCTCAAACCCCCATCCATTGCCCAATCCACCCCCTAAAAACTTCAAACCTGATGCCCATTTTGATTTCAACTAATATGCATGTCATATCACTGACTAATGCTTCAACAATAGAAATGTGATGCAAGGCCTAATAGACTGGGGTATCATCGCCCCATCGTCTAATCCTAAGCCCAACACCACTCATAGTCCACTCATAGCACATACAAATTCCATTTTTCTAGAAAGTGAATCGGAATTTGACCCATATACTCAAATCGTGCCCAACAAAGCACCCACCATCCTTATAATCTCAGCCAAACCACTCAAGGTTTGCTCATATTTCTCCGACATCCTACATGCTTCATCAATCAATCTTTATCACTCCTTATGAGGGTCTGCATTACCGTTCGTACCCAATCTTGGGTGAGACATGGAGTTACCAAATGTGTGGAATTGGGCTGAAATTGCATACCGAGATGACCGTTGATTATCAAAATTTCAGTAGCTTGTTCTTAAAAGTCTGAAAGTGGGATCGAGAATTAGATTAATGGATAGTACCTATTAAAAAAGACAGTATAGATGATGTGGTGTAGATCATAGACGATATGTTTTGACAGACAAGTGAAATCTTTAGCATTTTTAAGTTACTCACTGCTTTGAAGCTTTAGGGACGGGCGGTCCCTTCACTCCTGCACCTCCCCACTGAGTGGGAAGATCTATACAATGAAGTTGTTAACGTTGTTAAATGTAATGATTACTCTTGGTAAGAAGACATAGTCGCCATCGGTTTGGAGGATTATTTTTATAGCTCGAATAATGAACCAAGTCAGGAAGAAGTCAATCAAGTAGTTAGTCTGTGTGCAATGATATCCTTTGAAGATAAATTAGGGGAAATCAATAAAGTATATGTTTAGACTGAGGTAGATGAAGCTATGGTATTCTTGTTCTTCCCCACATTAGTGAACCACAAGACTAGGTCTAGGAGACACTACAAAGATTTGATTCCTCATGCAAACAAAACAGATAAAGGAAATGGAGTTACCAAAGAACTTTCCATGCCAAAAATGACCATTGAAGAAAGAAAATTCCTTGATCAGCTCAAGAACACCCAAAATCCAACATCACCCTATGAGGGTTTTTCATGTCCCCTCAGTTACACCAGAATGCCTTGATAAAGCTCCTCACCGGACCCACAGTACCTCATTCCACTACTCCCAAATAATTTATAACAATGGTTGGGTCCCTGACCTCTTCTAGAATCTTATCATTTTCTGAAGAAGAGATGCCAAAGTTTTTAGTTGATTATAATTATTCCCTCAACATCTCTGTTGAAGTCTTGGGAAAGACAGTCCCACTTTCATTTATTAACAATGGATCCCCTCTCAATGTTTATCCTCTAAGAACCTTCAAATGTTTGGGACTGAAAGTCATTAATCTCACTCCTACTCCCACCTATATGCGTGCTTATGAAAATACTTGCCAAAAAGGAATGGGGTCCATAAAACTCACACTAGGGCCCAGTCCTATAAATCCTATTATCGAATTTCAAGTCATCGACATAACTATATGCTTCACTATACTCCTTGGTCGTCCATTTCTCTACAACATCCGAGGGGTGTCTTTTTCTCTTTATCAAATAAAGAAGTTCTTCACCAAATGTTAGGTTATCACCATTTTGGGGGATAACAATGATACAAATAATGCCAACACTAGAAATTTAAAATTGGAAATCTAGCATGGGATGAATGACGTTCTCCTCTATGGCTTCAGAGTTGATCCATTTCCCCTCCGTTCATGACATAACTTCAAAGACTGAGTCTATTTGGAGCAGAAACCTCAAGGCAACGTTAATGTGATTCAGATATTCAAGAACATGCGCTTGATGCCCAAAAAGGGGCTAGGGTGACGATAGTATGTGATCAATGAGCCTATAGTCTTGAAGAAGGACTTTCCCCCATGTGGTCTGGGTTACCAACCTTCACCGAAAGAACTCAAAGAACTCCATCGATTGAGACCAAAAAGAGGTTTATAATATGAAAAGACTATTTCAAAAGATTATTTGAAGGGAAGATTTATCAAGGAGGGTGAAGACTTCCCCTTATATGGCTTCTCTAAACCATGAAATGACCATGTTAACAAGAAGATGAAACATGTACTGAAATTCTTCTTTCACTAGAGTGATTCTTGGGCCAAAGCCAGCAAACATGAAGTGCAACCACTCATCGAGAAAGACATGAAAATTACCAAGAACTCTGAGAAAAGTGAGTTTGAGGACTCATTTGACCTACAGGCACTGGGTTGAGTCTCTGCATGATCCTCTCAGATGCCATATCGTCATACCCATCTGCTCAAATCAAAGCTGCATATATGCCTCCCCCCAACTGGAATGCCATACCACTCAAACCTACTCAGATTCAACCTGACCCTACTATTTACCCTATCCAAGTCTCTTCACCTGATATTATAAGTGAGAACTCTTTTGATGAGGTTCTCAATGTTGCTTTTCTTGAAAATGAAATAAACGAGGATTTTGAGTATCTTGTTTTACCCTACGATAATTATTTAGATTCTAATCAAAATTTTGATGATGATGATTTTACAAATGAACAATTCTTAACAGGTCTTATTAATGGGAATAACAAACAACATAATCACATTCAAATTAATGATGAGGAGATTATTATTATCAATCTCAGTTCAAGTAGCCATTAGCGCAATATTAGGATAGGTTTCAGCCTTACTGAGCATAAGTGTGTGAAATTAGAGGAGCTACTGAAAAATTTGTGGACATCTTTGCATGATCATATGATCACATGCCTATCATTGACTAGAAATTGCTTAACATGAGATCCCGACATTACCAGAATGCAAGCCGATAAAACATAAGCTAAGGAAACTCCGTAATTATTAGTTTCTCAAAGTCAAAGAGGAAGTGGTCAAATTTTTGAACATGGATTTCATTTTAATGGTCGAATACCCAACATGGCTCGCTAATATCGTCCTTGTGCCGAAGTTGAGAGGAAAATTCCGTCTGAAAAAAAATATGCTGCTGTGTGATACCGATTAAAAAGTAACTTCGCAAGTTTCCAAGAACCCTTATTTAATTAGTGTCTACTTTTAAACCAAATAAATTCAACCCTTAAACATGCATCTAAATCAACCCATCAAATATAAAGCATGCGACACAAAGTTAAGGAAAAATCCCCGAAGGACAAAACCTTTTATTTCTAGAACTTTAAAGAATTTACAAGACCATTGACTTACATACAACCTGATAATCGCCCACAAGTGTAACGCACGGTGTCTTCGGTAAACCTTCAAAGCAACGGATAGAAACGGTGTGACACAGAAATACCCGCAGGTGTCGGTTCCTATGTCGGCGGCTGGAATTTTCCCTTTCCAGGAGGGCAGCAATGAAGAAGAGAACGACTTCTCCACAAGGGTTGAACAAACTCAAGGTTGTGTTCTTGGGTTACAATAGGATTCACAAAGATATGGCAATGATATGTGAATCACAACATGAGTTTGGGAACTCAAAAAATAGTAAGACTTGAGGTATTAGGACTCTCAAATTCGTCTATCAAAGTCTTGCAAAACAACTCTCCCGAAGTTGGTATTTATAGGAAAAACTGATGAAGAGATCCAGAATTTTAAAACACTAAAATCTTATCCAGCGTCAGGTACACCGAACCGGTTCGGTGTCCCCTGAGAATCGGTTCGCCCCACCGAACCGATTTGGGCTTCGGTTCGAAAAAGTGCGCTGGTCCAAGAACAAAACACTTCGTATTTCTTTAAGTCTTTTTCTTGGAAAATTTTCTCCAACTTCAAATGGTCATAACTCCTTCTCCGTAGCTCGGATTGAGGTGCCGTTTCTTCCAGTATCTTTGTTGCGGCAAGCTCTTCAATTTTCCAATTGACCGTACCTCCGAAATATGAATGTGAAATTACAAAAATGACCTTGAACTTCCCTATCAAGCCTTATTTCACTGTTTTGACTTCCCTTGCGTTCCACTTGCATTACGAGCCTAAAATTAAGGAACGTGAAGTCGTTGCGGCAGATGAGGGACTCATTAACGGAGTTGTTGAATGCTTGATGCTTGGATTTCGGATAGAGGCCGTCGTGAGCGATCGTGTAGAGACGTGCCAAATGTAGCCAAATGTAGCGGCGTACGACATACAAAACTGTAAGATAACGGACATGAGAATTATGTCCTTACAAATCTCCCTCTATGTCTATGCTGGTACATACATAAAAAATCCGAATTATCAAATATGAAATTGCCTATACAAATCTACCCTCCCATGAACCTAAAACTGGAAAAGGTACAAATGAATAGTCTTCATCGTTTGTTCTACAAATCTTCAGGAAGCTCAAATCTTTTCTCATCAGGGTGTGCAATTCAGAGATCATCAATGTAGTACCTACACACATGAGATAAAGAAAAAATACCTAGTGACGTATCGAGTTTGAAATGGGATAAACATAGATACCAATATATGATAAGCATAACTCAAATCCCAAAACTCCCCCAAAATTCAAACTCCCCCATAAAATGATAATTCTTTCTCCCCCTTTTTATGATGTCCCAAAATAGACAAATAAGAAGAATGAATCAAATAAGCAAAATCGGGGTGTCACGGTATACAAAACAGGGCATCAAACAAATATGGTCAACGTGCTCTTGCAAGGAGATGCTCAAAAAAAACTTCACAAACTATTTTTGAATTTTTCAAATTTTTCGTACAAATATGATACCAATTTGAACAAATATGATACAAAAAAAATCACACCATGGATTTAGACTCAAACAACCAAGTCATGGGAACGAAATGAATGGGTGTGAACACATTCGATAGGAAAATAAACTCAATCAATCATAAGTGCACGATGCATACGTGTACTCCTAACGAATGAACATCAAAGGTATCCTTAGGTGTAAAAATTTGTTGAATTTAGATGACATCGTCTTATACAAATCAACAATTCAAAGTCAAATGATTTCCACACCAATAACGTCCAAAACTATATAGCTCATTTTCAAGCAATTCAAGGACGTGCAAACCCGTTTTAATTCTCCAACCAAACTCCCTCATATATTTTCTTTTAGAGGTGATCTAAATTCTCAAACTTTGGAGAATTGGTGCAAAAACCTAAATGGCCCATAATTGGCATGAATATCTTTTTATTGCCTTTCAATTTTTTTCGGGCTCTTTTAACCTCTTTGGACCTCGGATAATAAAATTCCTCAATTTTTTAGGTCCTTTCTAACGGTGGATTTTGCGCAAAGGATAGATAATTACCTTTCACAGCCCCTCCCCGTTATTCAAACAAAGCACACAAACTCACAACACGGTTTTTATATGCACAATTTCCTTAGAAAAAATTATCGCGCTTGGTTTGTTTTAAAGACAGGATTGAGATGAAAACACCCAACCAACATGTGATAAGACAAGCATAATAATCAAACAAATTCGTGCATGTGTGCAATAAAGGAAACATGAGTCAAACATGTAGGAAGTAACACTTAAATACATCTTAATGACTCCAAACATTATAAAGCACAAGGATGAATTGACCTATTATCTCAAAACACTATCAAATAGTCACATGAAAAAAATGGAATGATGATGTGACTTGGTCATCCAAAGTGTTCATCCATAAACAGTGCAATAAAAAATACAAAAATATTTTTGGATTTTTCAAAAATTTTGTCAAAATAAAATCTTTTTGTATTTTTCAAAATAAAAAATATATACAAAAAGTACAAGTCATCACACTAGTAAAAATATATCATGAAACCACAACTAGTGTTTAACAAACAAGCAAACACAATCAACCAAAAGATTTCACATGGGGTGAATTACGTGCAAGCAAACGGGAATCGTGGACAAATAAACCATAAGCCTCTAAATCCGATTTTCTAACCCAAATTGATGTGTAACGAAGTGTGGGGGTTTTGGGAATCGAATTTATTCTTTCATTAACCTTCTTAGGTTCATTTAAAATCTTGTAACAAAATCACCTAAGATGACCTTGCCTACCGCAATGTGTGCAAGTGTAAATCGGGCGGTGTGTGTTACCTAAAGGTGGCCCTCTCCTCAAATTCCTAGGTGGCGCTTTCTGAATTTGCTTAAGTGGATCTCTCCTAATGATCCTAGGAGGCACTCTCACGATATTCCTAGGGGGCTCTTTCCTAACACTCGTAGGTGTCTCTTTCTTAACAAACCTAGGAGGCTCTCTCACACGTGTGGGAATGGGTGCAACATATTTTTCAAGACCAATCCCACCCCTATCCGTTTTGATCTCGACTGTGCCTAAAATCTTATCAAGTTTTTCAGACCTAGACTCCAAATCAAATTTCACTTTACTTGAATCTTTAAATTTCACCTCAAGTTCACCTATCCTAGATTCAAGTACTCGTTTAGAATCCTCAAACTCTAAAAGCTCCTTTTTCATAGCCTCCATCAACCCTCTAAGACTATCTCTCTCACCCTCGACGTACTCAAGCTTCTCTTTCAAAATTTTCACATGAGCCCTAAGTTCTTCAACTAAAAAATCATTATTTTTTATGGCACACTCTTTCAACTGAGCTTTCAATTTCAAATTTTCTTTCTTTGTTTTCAAAGTTTCAGCATAAAGTTCATTGAAAGCAGTTTGCAAGTCATGCTCATCTACACTTTCCTCCTCACTTTCATCCACACTCCCATCATCTTCACTATCATCACTAATCACATGGATGGGAAACTCTCGCCTAGAAGCATAAAAAACTTCTTCTTCCGAATCACAATCACTAAGGGTAGAAACATGAGAAATCGGTTTATTCAATTTCTTCTTTAAATTTGTGGTACACTCATCTAACGTGTGACCAACACCCTCACAACAAGGACACTTCTCAGATTCGTTTTCAACAGAAGATTTAAAGCAAGAGTTCGTGTGAATTTTCCAATTAATTTTTTCAAAAATTTGACATCGAAGATCATCCAAACCATCAAAAGCCATTTTTGTGCAAAATCAGAATCAAATCACAATAACTTAGTGCAACAGGCTCTGATACCAATTTGACGACGTGAGAAGTCAAATTGTATCAAAAAAATAAATCCTCGAAAAATCAGGATCACGCGATAAATTAGCGTAACCCGCTCTGATACCAATTTGAAAACGTGAGTAGACAAATTGTATCAGAAAGTAAATCCTTGAAAAATCAGGATCACACGATAAATTAGCATAACCTGCTCTGATACCAATTTGAAAAAAATATGCTGCTGTGTGATACCGATTAAAAAGTAACTTCGCAAGTTTCCAAGAACCCTTATTTAATTAGTGTCTACTTTTAAACCAAATAAATTCAACCCTTAAACATGCATCTAAATCAACCCATCAAATATAAAGCATGCGACACAAAGTTAAGGAAAAATCCCCGAAGGGCAAAACCTTTTATTTCTAGAACTTTAAAGAATTTACAAGACCATTGACTTACATACAACCTGATAATCGCCCACAAGTGTAACGCACGGTGTCTTCGGTAAACCTTCAAAGCAACGGCTAGAAACGGTGTGACACAGAAATACCCGCAGGTGTCGGTTCCTATGTCGGCGGCTGGAATTTTCCCTTTCCAGGAGGGCAGCAATGAAGAAGAGAACGGCTTCTCCACAAGGGTTGAACAAACTCAAGGTTGTGTTCTTGGGTTACAAAAGGATTCACAAAGATATGGCAATGATATGTGAATCACAACATGAGTTTGGGAACTCAAAAAATAGTAAGACTTGAGGTATTAGGACTCTCAAATTCGTCTATCAAAGTCTTGCAAAACAACTCTCCCGAAGTTGGTATTTATAGGAAAAACTGATGAAGAGATCCAGAATTTTAAAACACTAAAATCTTATCCAGCGTCAGGTACACCGAACCGGTTCGGTGTCCCCTGAGAATCGGTTCGCCCCACCGAACCGATTTGGGCTTCGGTTCGAAAAAGTGCGCTGGTCCAAGAACAAAACACTTCGTATTTCTTTAAGTCTTTTTCTTGGAAAATTTTCTCCAACTTCAAATGGTCATAACTCCTTCTCCGTAGCTCGGATTGAGGTGCCGTTTCTTCCAGTATCTTTGTTGCGGCAAGCTCTTCAATTTTCCAATTGACCGTACCTCCGAAATATGAATGTGAAATTACAAAAATGACCTTGAACTTCCCTATCAAGCCTTATTTCACTGTTTTGACTTCCCTTGCGTTCCACTTGCATTACGAGCCTAAAATTAAGGAACGTGAAGTCGTTGCGGCAGATGAGGGACTCATTAACGGAGTTGTTGAATGCTTGATGCTTGGATTTCGGATAGAGGCCGTCGTGAGCGATCGTGTAGAGACGTGCCAAATGTAGCCAAATGTAGCGGCGTACGACATACAAAACTGTAAGATAACGGACATGAGAATTATGTCCTTACACCGTCTGTACATCGACGATCGAGATTTGAATTAATCATCCCCAAAGGATGATTACCTATTACCTAACACCGACATGATTATGGATAATATAACTAGACATGCCCTCAAGTCATTTTTTGAAGGATTCGTTGGATATAACCAAATCAAAATGCACCCTGACCATCTGCATAAAACTGCCCTCATTACGCTATGGTAAATGTTTGCTATATTATTATGCCATTCAGACTGAAGAACACTGGGGCTACCTACCAAAGGTCTACATAACCATCCTACACGATCTTATGCATAAGGAGGTCGAAGTCTATGTAGAAGATATGATCATTAAGTTTAAGACTCTGGAATGTCATATCCCTACCCTCTAAAAGTTCATCGAACGAATGCAGCCATACCAAATGTGGCTAAATCAACCAAAGTTAATTTTCAGCATCATGAAAGGATCACTCTTAGGATTCGTGGTTAGTGAGATGGGAATCGAAGAAAACTCTGCCAAGTTAAAAGCCATACTTGAGATGCCATGACCATGGATGGAGAAGGAAGTCCAAGGATTCTTAGGTAAACTATAG
This sequence comes from Sambucus nigra, assembly GCA_949130495.1. Taxonomy (NCBI): domain Eukaryota; kingdom Viridiplantae; phylum Streptophyta; class Magnoliopsida; order Dipsacales; family Adoxaceae; genus Sambucus; species Sambucus nigra. The sequence continues at coordinate 540,935,313 of OX422208.1, read as the reverse complement.
TACATCAGTTTGTTCATTAACTAACTGACTTCTATTTGCGAACCCATTTTCAAACTTCTTTTAAAGCACTCAATTAAAGTCTGGAATAAGCCATTCCAAGAACCCTTTGACTAAATCAAATGATACCTCACTCGACCTATGACGATGATGCCTCCGTAGCCATGTCTCCCCCTTTTTCTATACGTAACCATCACAGATATCATAGCAGGGTCTTTTCTAGACCAATACATTAAAGAATCTCACAAGGAAAGAGACATTTATTATGCCAATTGAAAATTGGTCAGGTATGAATTCAACTACACTACTTTGGAGAAAGCATGTGTCGTTCGGGTCTCGGTTATGCAAAAGTTACGACACTAAATGATTGCCTTCCACATCAGACTAGTATCCCGAATGGATACCATCAAATACTTGATAAAGAAGCCCGCGTTGTCCAGCCGAATGGCCCATTGGTTAATGTTACTAGTTGATTTAGATATTATGTATATCACATAAAAAACTATGAAAGGGAGAGCCATCTCTGAATACCTTGTCTATTAGCCCATTGAGGGAACCAATGTTTGGGTCTTTAAATACTCAGATGAGGATATTTTATGCACCTCTCAGGAGCACCTTAAATGGATAATGTTCTTTGATGGAGCTACCAACAAAAAAGGATACAACATTGGGATACTCTTGATTGCCCTTGATGACTCCCACACCATCAAACTAGAACTCCCTTGCACCAACAACATAGCTGAGTATAAGGCACTTAGTGTAGGCTTTAAGATCTCCTTCAAGAAAAGAATCTGGCACATAGACATCTATGGAGACTCTTCCCTCATCGTTGGCCAAATCATCAAGAAATGGAAAGTCAAAGATGAGAATCTCCACCATATCCACCTAGAAGAGTCGGCCTCCCAGTTCAAAGATGTCACCTTCCATTACCTTCCTCATGCAAAAAATAGCCTAATTGGTGCCCTTGCTACCATTTCCAAGGTCGACATGCCTGAGGGAATAACAATGGTCATTTTCCTGGTTCAAAAACAAGTTATGCCCACCCATTGCTACCACATTGACCTCGTCACTGAAGAAGATTCTAATATGGCTGAGTTATGGTATTATAACATGTGGCGCTTCCTCAACACGGTAGATATCCCCAAGATGCAGATAAGAAAGGTCGTGTGACCTTTAAAAATTGGTTGCCTAGTAGATCATCTGCAATAAAGTACTTTTCAAGAGAAACTTTCGATATAACCCATTTGGAATGCATAAAAGGGGCTGATGTTAAAAAAATGGTGCAGACGATTCACAATGGGGAATGTGGGCCCCACATGAACGATAACATGATTTCTAAGAAGATAATTCGTCAAGGGTATTATTGGACCCCATGATTTAAGATTGCACTGCCTATGTCCGAAGATGACTTAAATGAAAGTACTTTGCCAACGTCCAACACTTACCTCCTCGAGAACTATAAAACATGACCTCCCCTTAACCCTTATCCACCTGGGGTATTGACATCATAGCGAAGGTTACTCCCAAAGCTTTAAACGTTCACGAATTAATCTTGTTCATAATTGATTACTGCAATACGGAGTTCCCCATATGTTAGTATTAAATAATGGACTCCACTTTGAAGCCGAGGTCACAAAACTAGTCAACTAGTATGGGATTCAGAGATGCAAGTCTTCTCTATAAGACCCCAAACTAATGGTGTTATTGAAGTCGCCAAAAAAATCCTCAAAACCATAATTAGCAAATTGATTGAGAGTTAAAAAGATTGGGCCGATCAGACCCCTTATGCCCTCTGGAGATATCCCACTTTAATCAGAATGCCTACTTGGGATACCCCTTATTCTCTAGTGTACAACATGGAATTAGTCCTACCTGTTCCTGCGAATCATGCTTGAAAACAAAGTTAGCATAAATGACTAGTATCAGAAACATTTTGGCGAACTATCACTCTTGGATGAAAAGATACTTAGGGCTCTATACCATATTCAGGGGTACCCTCGCTGAATAGCATGATCATTCAATAAAAAGTTTAACGATCGTGGTGTGCAGGAAGAAGACATTGCCCTCAAGGAGATCATAGAGCCTGTATGGGACCCTAAAGAAAAATTCAAACAAAATTGGAGTGATATCTACATTGTGAAGAAAATTATCTCAGGCAGTACCGCTATGCTCACGGACCTCGACGGAGAGGAGATGGAACGTCCAGTCAACCTGGACCGTCTCAAGAAATTTGACTCCTAGTTCGAAATCTCGGCATGCTACGACTCTTCTCATCCCCCTTCTTTTCTAAAAAAATTCATTTCCCCTAACCCAGAACTATGTGGGACCTGATCCTCTCAAAAATATTTTCTTTTCAAAATGAGACTCAAGAAAATTTTCAATCCCCAAAGGTACGTAGGTAGCCTATATGCCATACATGGTCACGGTCCCCTTATTTTTCACAAAATGCTTTTCTTTTCTGACCTCCGAGAATGGCGATCCATTTTATCATTTACATATACAAAAGGATTATGTATGCCTTAGCAACAAGTATAGATAATTCAAACCACCCCCTTCCACTGACTAAACCATCCTTAAAAAAACCTAACCCTTACCAAGCTACACAAAAATTATTCCAAACCCCAAAAACACAAAACACCAAAATTACCCTAGCTTCACACAGAATCACCCAATATTCATAAGATATTGCCTTCAACTGCCCAAAGGCCTCACTTAGTCATTATTTATGGCCCACAGAGGCCCCCAAGTCTCCCATTTTTGGTTAACACTCTGTATGCGCTCCATGGAGCAGCATGGCCTGACAAGCCTGGACAAAACCACAACATTTTCCTTCATTGTGTCGAAGGCAACGAACCACCTTTGATCGGTCTCTTCCTCCATGATTTTTTCCACTACCCACTTCTATAACCACTTCATGCATGAAAGACCCCTCATGAAGATTGTGACAGAAAGGTAGATGGCTCATGATGCTACCATAAGGATCCCAACATCATCTGCAATGATTCAGTTAGGTCCTTCATCGGGAAGAAGTTCGTTATGTGAGGGGTATAATTTTTTTCCATCCAACTGGGCACATAAGTCGCTAGGGGAAATAGATGAAAGTCTGGAGAAGCCCAACCAATCCACATACCAGTACTCTCCAATCTGCAAAACAGGCAGCAAGTCTCCCCACCATGGCATTGACTAATTAAGACATCGGGCTATGTGCTACACAAACTAGTTGACCTTGTTCTCTATAGATGGGTCGAAACTGAAGAAAGGGTTGAAAATTAAATTAGGCACACCCACCAAGGGATACTCAAGAGGGGATGCCAAATAAAACCTCTTTGAAAGCCACATGAATAGCATTATCGGGCTCCACTTCAAAAAGTCAAAACGGCCCTCCTTCCAAGCATTAATACTGTTCAGGGTATCTGCCAACACTACCACCGTAAGATTATGGAAGTAAGACATCCATGCCATTATCACAGCCACTTGGGGATCACGCGTCAAGCCCCCTGTCACCACTAAAAGCCTTGTATTATGGAACAAATCAATAGTTTAAGCAAAGCCATCACCAGTATAGTCTCTCCGACACACCAGAATCAATAAAACCCAACAAAGGCGATAAGCTCCACTTGACATCAAGATTTTTAACTTCCCATCCATATACCAACCAAGTCGGCCTTCCTTTATCCAAAACTTTCCAAAAATACATTTTTTCCAAAATAAGTCCCTTTAAATGGAAGATTCACACAACCAAGCCTCCAAGGCTTTCCTTTACTCAAAAATTCCAAAAAACACAATTTTCCTACTCTTTCTCCAAAACAAAACCTCAATAGCAAATTAAAGTGCATGTAGAGTAAGCCACTAAATCAAGATAATCAAATAACAAATATGCATCTCTTTTTGCCTTCTTGAGTCTCTTTTCAAGTACAAAGCTGCCAAGCATACAACTTGGTTAACGCCAATAAATCTACAAGAAAATCTCTAAAGGAAAGAACCACAAAAGGATGTCACCTCATCTTTTTCATAACCCTCTCTCCCAATTACTAGATGTATCCAATCTTATGCCCCGATAATCTCCTGCATACATAAAGCGCCTGTAGCCCCCGAAGGAAGACTCCAAGGGAAGACTCTCACCTATATTCCCAGTAAAGATTCATCAATCTACTTAGAAGTAAAGTTCTGAAGCCCCCTACTCATACCGATCGACATCTACTCCTCTTCCTAAAGAAGACTAGGAGTCCGTGCAATTGGTCGTCATAACTTGAGGTCATCATAATTAACCTCGATCCTCAAAATTGGTCGTCAGAACTTTAGGTCCTCAAAATTGGCCTCGACCCTCAGAATTGGTCGTCACAACTTAAGGTCCTTAGAATTGCCCTCGGCTCTAAAAATTGGTCATCAGAATTTAAGGTCCTCAACATTTGCCTTGACCCTTAGAATTGGTAACCCTTAACTTAAGGTCCTCAAAATTGACCTCAGCCTGCAAAATTGGTCGCCCCCAACTCAAGGCCCTCAGAATTGACCTTGTCCCTCAAAATTGGTCGTCACAATTTAAGGTCCTCAGAATTGACGTTGACTTGCATAAATGGTCACCCCTAACTTAAGGTTCTTAGAATTGACCTCGGCCCCAACTTAAGGTCATTAGAATTGACCTCGAGCCTCAGAATTGGACATTACCACCTCGGCCCGCACAATTGGTCATCACAACTTTAGGTTCATAGAATCAACCTTAACCCATTGAATCAGTTATCCCAAGCATCACTTTAGGTCCACATAATTGACCTCTACCCACTGAATTGGTCACCATGGCCCTATAGATACAATCTAAACACATCTTCGACCCACTGAATCGATTATATTAGCACTCTTAGGTCCTCAGAACTGATATCAACCCGCTAAATCGATCATCTTAGTGTCCTTATAATTTACCTCAACCCTCGAAATCGATCAACCTCATCTTCTAAATCCACATAATTTACCTAAAATCCTCTTCCCCAATATCAATGTGGTGTCTACCATTCGATGACCTTCACTTGTTTCAAGCTCGTCCGTTGAGGGGATCTTGATAGACACACCATCCTAGGACCCCCTAAGAACCTCCTAAGTCCATCTGTAGTGGTGTAGTGCAAAAAAATGTAAATGTACATTTTTTTGCTTAAATTTTTCCTTGAGTTTTTACAGTGGGACAATGCAAAATGCTGATGTGGCGGAGAGTGGGCGAAAGACTTTTTACCCCCGAGATCAGGGCGGACGACTTTTTACCGCCCAAATTTAATTTACCGTTTGGATATTATTATTTTTTTCCAAAACTGAGGTTGGGAGTACAAATTAGAGGCGTCCAAAAATCTGGGTCGGTATCTTTCTAATGCCTAATTTGTGTGGGTATCATTTTAACGCCCAAAACTACTGGACGCCGCTTACACATTGTGTATCGACATTTTACATTTGCATCCTCTCTACATTTTCTCTCACCTGAAACTACACAATATCCTACCCACTGTGAGACATAAAATTATAAAACTAAACATTTAAACATCCCACTACAGATGGACTTAGGTCCCTAGCACTTATTCACCACAAACCCTAGGTCATACTTCAAGTACTGATCTAAAGACCACCAGGTGCTCCCGAGCCCCATTTGACTCCGGTCAAATTTATCGTCTGAGCAGAAGCTTAATGAATATTTGAAGAGATCCGAATCCCCTTTCCAATAGACCACCCCATGTGCAAATTAGACTTACGATTTAGATGAACAATCCATTTTACTATCGAAAACTAATCTAGAGGCCACCGGGCACTCTCGGGCCCTATTTGACTTTGGTCAAACACTCTCACCTAAGTAGAAGATTAATTAATCTTTGAAGGTATATAAATCCCCTTTCCAATGGTCCACCGTTTCCATGATATGACATTTTGTATCATAGGAATAATTCATTTTACTATGAAAATCGATCTGGAGGCCACTAAGTGCTCCCGGTCCCCATTAAACTCTAATCAACTTTCTCACGAGAGCGAAAGCTCAATGAATATTTAAAGGGATCTAAATACCCTTTCCAAAGGTCTATCTTGTGCAAGAATCGGCATTACAATTCGGACAAACGGTTTGTGTTACTATCAAAAATCGATCTAGAGGCCACGGGGAACACCCGGGCCCCGTTTGGCTTTGATTAACTTTCTCACCTGAGTGGAATCTTAATAAATCATTGAAGGGATCTAAATCCCATTTTTAACAATTACTGCATGCGATCGTATACTGAGGTCCTCCATATCGGTATTTGGAATGATACAAGTCGGGTTGGGTCTCGATTCAGAAAGATGATGGGGTACGCGAATAAGCTTTACAATTCGGAAGAACGGTCCATTTTACAATCAAAAACTGATCTAGAGCCCACCAGGATATCCAAGGCCCTATTTGACCTCGATCAACTCTCTAACTTGAACGAATCTTAATGGAACTTCAAATGGCTTTGAATTCCCTTTCCAAAGGTCTTCCCCATGCATGAATCAGCCTTACAGTATGGATAGATGACTCATTTTACTCCAAAGGGTCACCAGGAACTTTTAGGGCCCATTTAACCTTGGTCAACTCCCTAAACAGAACAAAGATGAATGAAATCTCAAAGGGCTCTGAATACCCTTTCCAACGGTCCATCCCATGTGCAAATTGGCCTTACGATTTGGACAAATGATCCGTTTCCATCCAAAAATTTCCTGCCCAGTGACTAACAGGCACTTGCAGGGCCTAATTTGATTAAGTCAGCTCCCAAACCTAATGTTATGTCCCGTGCGTGATTATGACTAATGGTTCACATTTTACGACCATTTTTCCAAAAACTCTATCTCAGACCGTCAAAGGGCACCCCCAGGACCCAGTCTATTGGAAGTGTGCCAGGGGTTCAATGAAGATAGGCAGGTTCAAGGCCTATCAATCAACACCCCTTGTCCCTATAAATAAAATCCATTACCTCACTTTGAAAGGAACCCATGAACATCCCTCTCAGTAATTCAGAGAACATTCTCTTGAATTTAGAGTTGTTCCCCTCTTAAAAAGCCCATTTCCCACATTCATTCCTTTCTTTTCATACTCCATTTAATAAATTCTCACCCATATCCTCATACTTCCATCACCTCGTTGTGAGATCAGCGCATATACAATCAAGATCTACTTCATGTCTTCATCAGGAGGTCCAATTCTCCACCCTTGTATTTTAATTATCTTATTTTAGCATTAGTTGTTACTTTAGTACTTTATTTCATTACATCATATACCTTAATCTCAAACCTTTATTATTCGTATTTTCACATACATTATTTTCATAAAAAATAATAAGGTATACCTATAAATTTCAAAAGAGAGATTATCACTACACATCCTCACACTTGAAGAACGTTTATCTCTATACACATATATAACAGAAATTCCCTGTTTGAATTTATGGGTTAAACTCCACCCTATGTTATCCTCGAACTACGTGGGTTTTGATTCCCCTTGGGGTATGTTGGCGTCTTGGGTAAGTTCGGAGACTCGAGTCCTCCCTTATACACATTTGTTTCCTTGTTTTTATTATATATATTTTTAATGGATCTTATATGCTTGCATTCTTATGTCTTGTCCGATGTATACATTCGTTATCCTATAATGACTAGTGAATCAGAAAGAACTTAAATAATATTTTGAATTATTATTTTTGGAACACTCCTAAGGATGACCTCACTTCATCCTTTTCTGTGACACGAGTTGAGCGATTCCATTCTCTATTTATATTATACATTTAAGCACAAACTTCACGGAGTGTAATAGGAGAAGATTAACACATTCTCGTGATAGATCTAAAGGGTGAGATGGGTGCCTAACACCTTCCCATTCCATAAATTAATCCCCTAACCTTTGAACTACTTGGTTTTGGAAGCATCAATATTGTCCTTGAAACTGTTATCTCGAGGCGATAACATTTCTTTTTCTTGTTTTGGGCAAAATTGTGACACCCCGCCTAATAAAATACCGGGTGATCAGTCCTATATCAAATTAAAACAGGAATTCTAGTTGGATCATCCGTAGCATCACTGTCGAAAAATTTTGAAAACTTACTAACCACCTAGTATTTCAAGAGCTGGTGCCAATTTTAACTTTTTGATTAAACAAAACAGTACATGCGGAATTAAAATATAAACCATTCACACAACTGAATGAAAATTAACTGAATCATAATTACACAACTTGCCAAATAAATCACCGGCCACCAAAGAAATAATCCAATACAAATATTCAACACCTGAATGAATTACACCTGAAACTGTACCGAGAAGTCTAGGCGATAAGCCCTAAATATAACTGAAACTGATACAAGATTCCTACTCTAGGAATGAATGAATGATGCGTCTAATCCAAACTCCTGCTAGCACCCACATATGTCGCAGCCCCGTGTTCCTGGAATAGAATATCAATCCTGGCGTCCATGTGGTTGGACACCTAAAAGGTTTTGAAAATAGTTTTATAGCAAGGGTTAGAACCCAAAACATTTTGAAAATATTTAGCAAGTGAATTAACTACAGTAATTTAAAATGCATGAATGCGCTTCATATTTAAGTTAGTGTCGCACTCCCTTGTGGACATTCTCACCCCTCCACTATTGTGCACACCTACCGGTTACCTTAACCCAATCTAGTTGTACTACCCCGTCCAGCTAGTCCTGGTATAACCTTCCCTTGTCATACTACTCTAACCCGAGTATAATGATTCTTGAATTATAAGTTATTTCACAATTAACTTAATTAATTCCTCTTAAATAGTAGCATATAATCGTGTCACAAGTTATATAAAGTATATACATCACACACTGTATTATTACCCGTATATATTTTACTACCATTATATACGTATCTTTGTCACAAAATCCACACATATAACATACATATATCCATCCCTTCGAGTATACCCTCGCCGAATGATTCCCTCTAAAATGCTATCTCACTAGGTGTTCTCACAAAACCTAGTTTCCCCGAGTTGGAATCGCTCACTAACTCGGCCCAAAATATAAACGTAGTGGAGGCGGTCATATTCCTTCCCTGAAAGTGAGATAATTCCCTCACCCATATATACCGGACGCTATGACCTGGGGATATACTCGCCCTACTCCTCAAGATAGGGGATTCACCCACATCGCGCAACCTCCCTTGATAGCATTAGAGTATTTAAATTGAATAAATATCTAGTCACTGATATTTAATATCACACACAATATAAACACGTATATATATACTATCACTGTACCGTATATATATATATAATATAAACTCCAGCTTTACCGTGTACTCAAAATCTCATACACTGCCTGTAATTTAGTATCACACACATTATATACACGTATATATATATATATACTATCACTACACCGTATATATATATATATATTATAAACCCTGGCTTTACCGTGTACTAAATATCCCGTACACTGCCTGAAATTTCCTGAGTCTGTGGCCCGACTCAACGTAATTAATTTTCTCACTTAATAATTTATCGTTTTTCCGAGTCTATGGTCCGACTCTAATATATTCAACTCATACCTCAATTTATATAATATTTTCCCCGAGTCTATGGTCCGAGTCCAATTAAATTAATTAACACACTTATTAATTTAATACCTCCCCGAGTCTATCGTCCGACTCTAATTAAATTAATTATTACACCCATTCATTTAATACTTACCCGAGTCTACAATCCGACTATTATTTAATTAATTTACACATTAATTAATCAACACAAATCCGAGTCTGCAATCCGACTCTAATTAAATTAATTATCACATTTATTAATTTAATCCTTCCCGAGTCTACAATCCGACTCTAATTAAATTAATTATCACATTTATTAATTTAATCCTACCCGAGTCTACAATCCGACTCTAATTATATTAATTATCACATTTTTTAATTTAATCCTTCCCGAGTCTACAATCCAACTCTAATTAAATTAATTATCACATTTATTAATTTAATCCTTCCCGAGTCTACAATCCGACTCTAATTAAATTAATTATCACATTTATTAATTTAATCCTACCCGAGTCTATAATTCGACTCTAATTAAATTAATTATCACACCCATTAATTTAATTCTACCCGAGTCTACAGTCTGACTCTAATTAAATTAATTATCACACCCATTAATTTAATAACTTGGTGTCACCCAACCATTATCCCCGGACTCGCTCACTTGGCATGTACCTCAATATTTCCCGAGTCAATGTTCCGACTCCAAATTAATTACTTTCTATCAATAATAAATTTACTACTTTGATTCCACTTAACCAATATCTCCGGACTCGCTCACTCGGTCCATTTTACATCTCATAATTTCATTCTCACATTTTCACCCACAATGCGTCACACATTTATTTCCATAATTTCCCCAATTATATTTACCTATAATTGTTAGCACACACGGACTCACCCACTTGGTCCATAATTAAATATTTCACCTAAATTCCTTTAATAATATAGTGTTACCCAACTACAATTCCCGAATATCATTCTTCGGCCCAATATCAATAATTGAATTATTTCTCCAAATTCATTCATCTCGTGGCATACCGTTCACACCCTCCTAAATCCAATTATATCACCCTATAATTGTTATGGAAACATATGTCCCATATAAATTTATCACCAAATAAAAGTAAGGGAATTAAAACTTAAATTAAACCCTCATTATAAACAAACTAGTCGAACTGCCAATTTCCTGGGACCCTCGATCGATCGAGGGCCCCCGATCGATCGATCGATCCTTCCTGGGCAGCTCTTCTTTCCCACTGCATTACACTATTAACGAAAATTCAAGGTTTGTAAACCTTAATTTCAACCCCTGATCAAGTCATCCCATCACATAAACATATGAACTTGGATCCTATACATCATATACACCCTCTAGTATATAAATTTCTCAACTTATCTCACAATTTTCGAAATGGGTTTTCCATTAAAATTCATAAATCTTGTTCTACAACCCAAATTCCATATCCAGAATTTCCCCTGTTTATACTCCGAATTCTTATTCCAATTAAACATCCATACTCAGATATGTTCAACACAACCATTTTTACTATGAATCTCATTCAATAGTTTCATGAACAAAAACCCCATTTTGTACCCATTTATCCCCAAAACGAATTTTGGTTTACACATCACTATAATATGAATTGATTATCATACTTTAAGAATCAAAACAATTAACCACTTGCCTGAAAGTGTTCGTAGTGTCTGATTCGTTGGCGTAGCCCCTCAATTTGGCTCCAAAATCCCCAAATTGGCTTTTGCTAAGCTTTCCCCCAATTTTCCTCTCAAGCCCTAGGCTTAGAATTATGTTGGCTGCCATTCCTTGATCTCCCAATTAGGTTAAAAACCCTTAATTCTGTTTTCACCTAATGGGCTTAATTAAACTGGCACAACTCGCCCCGTGTGGCCCGGCTATGCCCAAAAATACCCCGAGACCCAATTACTACCCCCGGGTACTCTTTTCTTACTATCTCGACCCATCCGGACTTAACTGCGCACTCAGAATTGACATCCGAATTAATTTATAAAAATCCTTATCTCACGCCCAAATTAGTCTATACCGACTCCCGGCTAGGATAAGTGTATACCTTGTCATTAATACTCGAAATGACGTAATTAAATTATTACTATTCACTTAGTAAATAAATTTCCCTAAACATTAACCATTCACTCCCCGATTAATATTTAAATATATATATATATATATATATATATATATATATATATATATATATATATATATTGCCATAATTAATTCAATTAAAATTACAACACACAAGTAATTTAAAATTCCCGAATTAATTAAATATTAAATGTACAAAAATACGGGGTGTTACAAAATAGGTTGGCGACTATATCTCTACATATTACCCCACATCGACGATGCCCAAGCGCCCCGAGAAAGGGTGCAATCCCGCTGCGCACACCATAAAAGGAGGGAATCTCTCCTCAAACACCACTCGGGATGGCCGTAAGCCCCGCCCCACATCAAGCTCCACTTGCCTCAGTATTCACTGATCAACCTCAGGAATCAGTATTCCTATCTTCAGCAATAGAGGATCAACTCCACAAAGTTAGAAATAGATAATCAACTCTATAAGGGTAAGAACATGACATGTGTTCTTCTTGGGTTTGATATATTCTCAACAAATCATTCAAGGGTTTTGATTTTAAAAATAAAAGAGTTTTAAACAAACTAGGGTTTGAAGACATTTTGAATATGTATGGGGAAATAAATTTATCCGAATTTTTTTAGAAAAGATGATCCCAAGACCCTTTTTATTAAAAAAACGAAATTCAAGGTAGCACAAATTTTGAGAAATCTCGTTTGAACGAAAACAAGACCTCATTCGAACGAAATGCTGACTCATTCAAACCAATGTTAATCTCGTTCAAACAAATATTCGGTCTCGTTCGAATGAGCTTCGAATTCTGTGAATAGAACAAATCCGTTTGATGTTCATTTGAATGAAATCTCAATCTCATTCGAACGGAGACATAAAGTCATTCGAATGACTTAAAAAAAAAATTGTAAAAATAATCCTCGAACATTTTATATAAATAACCCATGAATAAAGTTTTTATGCATAATTAAAACCATATACCTTATCGATGATTGTAGCGATGATCTTAACTCATTCAATATTCGGTTGTTGCTCAGTCACTAACTTGTCTTCACTTGAATCTCTTGAGAAGTACATGATGATGAAGATGTAATGGAATATGCCAAACTAAAATAGAAGATGAGATATTATAAAACTTTCTCTTACGGTGATAGATAACTCAGAGCAAATGATCACATTATCTAAAAGTTCAAACCTCATCACCAACTGTTGTACGAAGAGGAGGAAAGATGCAGGTTTCACATAGCTCAAAGAGATACCACGTAGAAGGTCGAACTGAGGGCTAACCCTGGCCCAATCGCATATTTCCAACATACGAGCCTTTCAAAGAGAGGTGGGACCTCCTCTCAGAAGATCAAGGAGTCATGGACACCCAGATAATATTCCATACTAGGTACAAAAAACAACGACGAATGACCACCCACGTCAATCCTTCGATAAATGAATCAAGAGTTCTCCCCCTATCTACCATCCACATGATACATACGAAATCCACGGGCAGTGTCGATCCTTCTCGATTGATAGGTCTAAATCCTAGGCTAAACCCCTCCAAGCCAATCCCGAGACCTTTAGTCCCGAAATTCAAACAATTTTACTACACTCATCAACTAGAGAATACAGTTACCGACTACTTTGACCACCTCTTAATTACTGAAGGTGTGGGGGGAGTCCCAACCAAAGAGTGATTAACTTAGATAATCCGTAGATTGGAAGACAAAGGAGGAAGGTAAAGATTACTCGAGTGAGTTATCTCGAAGGACCTACCTCGAAGATTCTCCACCTATGTGACTCGAAGGATTTACCTCAAAGATTCTCCACAAACGTGACTCAAAGAATCTCTCTCCAAGACTCTCCACGAATGTTGTTCGAAGAATCCAACTTGTAGATCAAATTCACTCGAATGATAATAGTTTTTAATATGAAATAGAATGAATTGTATCATGTAATTTGTCTTATGTTATACATTGAGCAAGGTTGTTTGGTACCCACGAAGGACCATGCCTGGCAGGGCATGTGAGTGATAACATGCTCTATCAAACAACCTCCTCCTGGGAACCTCATGTAATACCCCGTGATTTTAATGACTTTTAAAATGGGTTATATTTTAAATTAATGGATTAATTTGATTTTATTATAAATTAATTCATTTGGGTTTTATCTGAATTGAGGATATTAAAACGGATGATTCTGAATCTTACTTAAAGATATTTAGATAATATATGAATGTGATGTCATTGATATGACGGTGTGATATAAAATCGGTAATTTGGATTTTTAGTCAGACGCGGTATGGGACGTGTCGGGACAAATTTATTAAATTAAAAAGGAAATTTATTTTCTATCGACCTTATAGTCATTTCGACTGCGTCGTTGCGTCCGGAAGGTTCCAAATAGTCAGAAAAGTCTATTTGGATGTTAATTTTGAGTCTCGGATCATTTGGAAATGAATAGACAACCCAAAAGGGCATTTTAGTCATTTTTCTAGGGGGGTGAATAGTGATTTCGGGTTTTGTCTTATTATAAGTATTGGTAGATTAAGTGTACGTGGGATATACATCTCCTCTTCACAAATTAGAGAAATCATCTTCTTAGAGAGAGTGAAAGGTTGCTTGGGAAGAGAAAAGCTTGCTTAGAAAGGAGGAGAACTAAAGACCAAAGGTCACCACCACCAACCACAACCGAAAGTGGCCGAAAAAAGGGAGAACCACCTATGTTATTCAACCCCAAAGGATCAGATCTTCATTAAAGGCAAGTGTTTGATATTTGCAACTTAAGTTCGTATATTGTCCATGTTAGAATAATTATGAAAAGAGATGATTTTTCATGTTTGGAAGATAAAAATGGAGTAGTAATGGATTTCTGGAAGTATGAAATATATAGGAATTAAACTCATGTTGTAGGTAGTTAGTAATCCAAGAAATATTCATCAATCTGTGGAAGAAATTCTGAAAATCATTTTGTGTTCTTGAAGATAATATGTTGATAGTTTTCTAGAAAAAGAGGCAAAAACGAGTGGAATGAGAAGAGCCAATTTGGAATGTTTAGATCTTCTTTTCGAGTACATTTGGATGAGATTTAAGAAAAACTCAAAACACATACCTGACTCAATTTTTTGTGTAGAATCCAAATCTGAAGTCGGATTGATGATTCGAATAATTTTTGGATCTGATTTTTCTAAGTATATAAAATATGAGAATTCATGATGTTGTTTCTATTAAATGTTGGTTCTTATCCCAAAACTTTTGTGGATCTTTGGTGATTATTTATTGGATATTATGGAACTTAGAAAATATCAGTAGACCCTTGATAAGATTTGAATTAATTTGATTGGGATTTAAATTGATTAGAATGATGATAATTAAATTAAAGAAATTTCGGTTGTTAGATTCATTTGTTGGATTATAATTGGTTTGCTTGAGGATTAAGGATAGGTCCAGTAGTGGTGATTGAATGTAACACCTGGGTAGCCTTAGGATTACAATATGAACATCAAGGACTGAGTTTGAGCTCATTATTGATTGTGCAAGGACTAAGGGATATTACCTTATTGATATTATATTATAGGTATGATAATGCTTATTGGATTGATTGATGATTTATGTGTATGACATACCTAGCTTACTTGCTATCGGTGGGAGGTTTGCGCGTGAGGGCAGTCATATCCTGATGAATCCATGGGATCTTTGATTTGTCGCTCGAGAACATAGGTCTATGAATGACTTATCGGGGAGTTGATAAGTCCGCTGACTGTGGGTACGTAGGTATGTGCGTGACGCATGGATACGAGAACTATGTTCGTCTCCAATGTTTGTGATGTTGTTTATGGTTCGAGGAATCCTTACCGAACCTTTTGTCTCTTATTCGGCGACCAATGATATTGGGACATGATAGCAGAGTAATGCATTGCACCGCAGCTATGACTCGGGGTGCCGTATTATATATGAATATATATATAATGGATGAAAAGAACGAATGGATATTTATTATGGTTAAATCTATCTACAGTGATAATTGTAGATAACGGTGAATAGAGATAGATAATGGAATTAAGTTAATGAATGTTTATTCTTAAAGAATTAAGAAGCTTAATTCATATTAATGAGAAATGATTCATGTTAATGAGAAACTAATCATATAAAGGAGAAATGTAAATGAATAATAATGTGACATATGGTATGGGACATACGGGGATTATGATATGAGAATGGAATTATAATATGGAAATTGGAAAAGTGGAACCATTAACTAGGAGGTTGATAGGAAACGTTAAGTGTGCACTCTAGTTGAGAGGTGAGAATGACAAGTGAGAGTTGGGTCTAACATGTACATAATAAATGCTTTATTGCACTTGTTAAATACTTGTTGTTTTAAAAATCATTTTACACATTTGGGCTCTGACCCGTTTCCTTGCATATTTTCTTTTCTATTGTATCTCCTATATCATGTGTCCAATAACAGGGACGCCAACCTTAGCGGATTATGACAGGCTATGGCTTTATGGAGTTTTGCTTAGATGCCTATCATCTTTTGATTCACAATATTCTTAGTTAGGGCATGTCGCCCAAAGGATTCAGTTACCTTTTTCTATCGGAGTCAGATACTATTGTATTCGTGTCTTTTAAATACATTTGACATTTTTGGGATTATTGTAATGGATTTATATTATTTGGGAATGTTTATTCCAATTGCATTTAAATTCTTTTGTGTTATCTACTTGGTTATCAGTGTTGTAGAATAAAATGTGTTGTGTTATTCTTAAACTGGAAATGGATTTTGTTAAGTTAAAATTTGGAAAGTTTTTAACACCAGCTTAATTGGGTATTGGGTGAGTTGTAAATGTTTTCGACAGTGATGCTAAGAATGAGCCAACTGTATATTCTGTTTTAATTTGGTATGGGACTGGCCACCCAGTATTTAATTAGGCGGGGTGTTACACCTCACCTGTACATGGTTTGGAGGATTGGGAGAAAGGAAATATTAGAAATATAGTTACCAACCCTCTTGTCACACTTGGGAAAAACTTCATCTAGTATATGTGATTGCTCGAGCCACCAACATCCGAGCTACCATAACTTCCACTCATTCGAGGGAACCTCCTCGAGGTACCTCCTTCTTGAAACCTTGGCTTAAAGATAATTTTTAAGAAAAATACAGAAGATTAAACACTTAAGCTACCTATCAGCCGAGCAACCTCAAACCAAACACCATCTTGTTTGACTGATGTGACCACTCACCTAGTGAGGTCACTGTTCACCCACTTTCTGACATCATCACGACTGGAATTTAGGGAATAAAAATTATAGAACTCAAGTGGGTTTATCTTTAAGATGGCAGGCCTAGTCTACCAAATCTAACCCTTAGCCATTCTAAGATAAGCCCCCAAGCTGCCACGTTACGTCCCTCATTAATGCCCACCATGCTTCCAACTGGTAAAGCAGTTTTTCGCCAAATTATAAGATCCCGTGTATTTAATGCAATATCTCCCACATTAATGAGGGGGTACTTGTTCATTTAATGCAGTTAATCACATTGACTACCAACAAGGTTACTCGAGTAACCTTTCCTTAGTATAAATAGACCAACTAAATAGTCTAGAAAGGGAAGCATTGTGAATCTAGAATTACTGCCCAACTTCCTTCATACACGAAAACTCCCGTGAGGACATTATTCCCACACCCATTTAATACCCATATCATTGAGAATTAACTGAGCTTAAAGTTCCTTCCTTAACTTTATTGTGCCCAGAGTGCTTTATCTTTCTCTCTCCGACCAAGATACCTTTTGGTCCCATTTATTTATTATACCTTTTGTGTATTTATGGTGCAAACATATCATTTAATATAAGTTTGAATATTGAATCTCATTGCCTCTTATTCACTAGTGTTCATTGTCATTGTTTAATATTGTATGAAGCGTTAATCCCAATTTTGATAAGGGATAGGCCTCACTTCATACTAGCTGTATTCCAAGAACCCACATCTTACAAAAGGAAACACATCCCCGGGACCTGAGGATGAGTTTATCCTTAACCCAAAAATTTGGATGATGATAAAGCAGTGGGACCACTCCCTGAGAAAAGGAATAGGACTTGTCGAAGAAGGACCTGCGTCCTTTAAGGCTCCCAGCATCCAAGATTATAACTTTGGGATATGGTACAGATCCACCGGTAAGGAACTTGATCGGATAGAACATCATAAACATTGGACATACCGTATGAATTATCAAGGCTACACATTAGAAAATTTATAGCTAATTCTCTCATACAGAGGGCCTTCCCTTTAATTCTTTAACAATGAGGGAGAACTCAGGCACCCCAATGTCATATAACACCTAATTTTGTAAATTAATAAAGTTGCGATATTTTTGGATGCGCATAATCATAACTTACATGGCCTTGAATTTATGAAGCAATTAATGGGATTGATTTTGAAGGTTGTATTCAATTAAATAAGGTCATGAGTGTAAATGAAAATAGGGAAATACAAAAAAAAATTAAAATTAAAATTTTAGATCAATCCGAAATGATTTTGGATCGATCCAGATGACCTGTGAGCGTAGATTATTTTATGATTTTTAGCTGTCAAGGTGTGTAATTTTAAGGTGTTATTATGATGAATTACCGCCCGTATGGACCACATTTTCTTCAGCTTTTGACCACTCTAGGCATGAGGTAGGACTCCTGTAAAGGGTAAGGGACATTTATGGTTGGTTTTAGGCTATTTAGGAGGAAGTAAAGAGGGCAACCTACCCCATCTTCCCCATATTTACAGAGCTAAAAATTTGCATTAAGACCAATCCATTAACATTCTCTCCACCATTGTTTCTCGACTAAAGGCTATATTCTTTCCTCCATACTTCATACTGTCTAGAACATATTTCCATCTTCCATTTTCAAGTGTTTTCAATTTTTTTAGAAGAGTGTTATTGGGTGTAGAAGTGGGATTTTAGAATAATTCATTTTCAGAAAGTTTGGAGATTGTTTAATAACTTCTTCAAAGTTTATTATCTTATTAAGAGGTAGGGGTTATACACTATTTTCAATTTTTAATCAAAGCATGCTAGATATATTTATATGTATGTATGACTCACATGCTTATTTATGCTTATTATCACTACATATGGATAAAAGTTAAATCTTTAAAGAAGGATAAATTTTAAAATGTTTAAGATAACTCTTTCTTATAAAAATCATACTAAACTTGTTGATTTCATGATAAATGTTATATTAAACTTGTTAAAGAAACAATAGGATGCATATATGGGTTTTGTTGGTATAAATCCCTAGTTTTATGTGCATAAACTCATGTAGTTAAGACGAATATATTGAATATATTGAAAGTATATTAAAATGATATTTTGAAAATGAAATGATAAACTTGAGCATTTCAGAATGTTAATCACATGAAATGAGACAATTTATGTGAAGAAAGTCCTTAAAGAATATGAAATAGGGGGCAAAAAGTGAAAATAGTAAAGTGTTTCGGGTAAAATCATGAATGGTGTAATGTGAACACATAAAATAATAAGCAAACAAGGCATAAAGTGCAAGTTAGGCAACTTAAATAAAAATTCTTGAAATGGAAAAATTAAAGTATTAGTATAAAAGAATCATTTTATGGGAAAACTAGACTTAAAAATAAATTCACTGAAGAAAGAGGACTCGAGTTAAAGAATTCGATTTTAAAGTACACGGTGAAAACTCATATTTTGGAGAGTAAAGGAGAAAAGGAGAATTTTGGCAAAATGAATAAAATGCAAGCTTTATTAATGTGTGTGAATAGGGAAAAAGTACATAAAAATATATGAAATGGGTATTCAAACTAATAAGATTAAGTTTCAAAAGAAATGGTAAATAAATTTGTTTTTAAAAGGTGAAATATTGAGTTTGAGGTAAAATGAAAACAGACTTTCGATATAAAGTTTGTTGGACTAGTTTCGTCCCGAGTATTTTACTTCATCGGCTGGTATGTTAAATAAATGAAAAGGATGAAAAGTAGATAAGAAAACATGGGAATCGGGAAATTTAAGGAGCACTCGGAGTCTTGGGGTGTAGCTTAATGCTTAGACCCAAAACCACGTATCAGAATCATATTGTGCCATTGTGGCAGCCGGTGTAAGGTAAAAACACATGGGATTGGTACCCCGATTAAGCAAGTGAAAACATGCTTTGAGCACGACACTCATCAATTTAACGATAAGTTAGTGTGACAACCTGAAAAATGTGAAAGTACGTTAATGGTTCAATTAATGGATACAAGTAGTATTAAAGAAAAGATTAATTATGAATGGGTTCAGCACCCAGGTTTCATAGTCATAATGTAAATTACATGGTTACGATACAACTTGCATGAAAACACTTAATTAAATGAAGGATGATTTCATAAGTGCTAAGATACATTGTATATGTATATATATATGTCTTTATACAATATATGCATTGGTATTATTTCTCTTACTTGGTGTATACTCACAAACCCACTATCCCCCCCCCCCCCAGTATTTCAGGTAAAGGCAATGATAAGGATACCGAAAAAAGGAAAGGAAAATTATACATGACAATAGAAATCTGATTTATATTTTCTTGATTATGTAATTTAAATTCGAACAATGGTTTTTGTTATTTGAAATTTAATGCAAGTACTTTAAGTTTGATTGTAATAATAATATAGGGAAATGCAGATTTACTCTAAATTGCTATATGTTCAATGAAACTGCAAAACTCTTTTATTATAAATGTTTCAACAGAGTCACAAACTTAAATTTAGTATATTTTACGACACAAATCAGTAATTCAAGTGTATATTTCACAGGATAATTTCTTAAATGAAATCAAAATTAAAGTTTTTCTCTTGACACCTCAGCACGAGTGCGGGTAGACCTTTGCATGGGCCAAAACCCGGATCGGGGTGCCAAATAACATATATCAAATAATCCAATCCACCAGGTGGGATGACCTTCCTGTAGAGATACTGAAAACCACATGTGGGTCCATTAAAATAGAGTTCATCCCGCTAGAAGTTATCTCCCAGCCTAAAAGACACCTCACGTGGAACCCTATCGGTCCATATAGTGAGTTGAAGTTACTCATACTACGATTGGCCTTTGACCTATTCGTAACGGGGATATCACCATGGACCTATCGCTAGACCAGTGTGGGATGCAGTTATGAGAATACATATCTAAACGTTGATCACTTCATTAGCATTATCGAGTTACAAGATAAAATGAACTTTCGAGGCCATGCTCTGCCTGAAGGTCCCTCTACCCGAAGATACTCCTATAATATGTAGACATAGATGGTCAACTCACCTCTCCACGATCACAATCAGGGACATTTTAATAACCTCTAATACACAGTTACCACCTTAGCAGAAGCCAGATTTGTTAAAGTAATTTCACCTTGGAGACTAAGTATATGCAGACTACAGATACTATTACGGGGACATCTACTGTGAGGCCGCTAGCATTTTGAGTAAAATAAACCCTAGGAATTTAGAAAACTCCTCTAATGATGACATCCAATTACCATGTTCATATGATGACAATGACAAACTCGAAGCGATCGACTTCGATGATGGCATGTGGTCAGGGTCATCCATCTCAATAGAACCACCATTGGAGAACCCAATTCAAGGGGATGGGAGAATCCTGGCTACGATATCAAAAACTCTCACCCATACCCGGAACTATCCAGATAGTGGATATATTACTCCATGCTCCAAAATTAGAAAAAATGTCGCGCCCCGAATTAATTAAGTTAAACTCATCCTTTTAATTAGAGATAAATTGCCTTAAACAATGCTTTAATTTAAATCTCTGAGGAAAATAGCATAAGATTTTTTTTTCCAAAGGTATGTGTAGATGAAAACATATCTGCCTTTACTTATAACTTATAAGTACTACATAACTTTACATAACCAAGATCCTTAGTTTAATAATTACACAAAAGGAATCTGGATATTCAAACCATACTAATTATCCGTCACTCCCCCGTTTTAAGGTCCTAACTTGGCAGTGAACTCCAAATTGTAAGCATACCTGAAACAAAACATTACAGGAGTGTAAGCTATAAAGGCTTAGTGAATGAACACATACCACACATATAACCAATTTGAATAACCATTTTTATTTTGTTCTAATGCTATAACCCAACAGGAATTGTGAAACTCTCGCAAGCCTGGACCCGCCACAGTCCAATTAACCCACCACAGTTATTAGGGACCACCACATCCCTTTATTAGGCCCGAGTACACAAACCTTTAAGTTGGATTAACAGGACCACCACATCCCGTAGGACCCACCACAGTCCTTAACATTATATAAAGGACTCACTAGTCCATATCATTATATAACATCGCTTAACATTTTTAATCGTATGCATATGTTTCATAAATACAACATCACTCCCATAAACATTTTTACACATGTGTTTAACTACACATTTCCATATGAAATTATAAGCATTTATATTTCATAAGGAAGGTCACTCACCTTGGATTTAGTGCTAAGACTAATACCAATTACTTCCTTGGAATGGTAGTATTAGTTGCTTCCCCACCTAACAAGTCAATGTCATTAGTATTTGAATACACCGATTAACATCAAACCCAGTAATACATCACATCATTTGGTCAATCATAAATAACTAAGGAGGAATTAAATATGACACTTCACATTTATATAATACCCAATTAATTTGGGTTCTAACACAATTTACAGAATTTAATTACGAATTTGCTAGACAAAGTTATGCCCATTTTATTACAGCCTTTTCCAAATCATTTCTCAAGAAAAACAACAACACAACTTCAACTTCATGAAATTCTCATAATTTTTGTACAATATAACTTTCCATGATATTCCACCCAATATCAGTAAACACATTGAATAATACAAATTTAATGTTTCATAATTTTTAGGGCTCATTTTCTATGTCGAGCAAAACGTCAAACACCTGGTATGCATTCTTGCCCCTTTAGGCCAGATTTTAAACCAAGACTTCAAACTATCACCAAGGGTTCATTCCTTGGTATTTTTACACAATTTTCGGATATTTTATACATGTATGAGTTTATTTTACGCTCCAACTTGAATCACTCAATTCCAATAATTATTCCATGATTTATCCCTTTTTTAGTATAACTAGGTCAAAATAAAACATTAAGGCATAACTTAACATTTTTAAGCATACATAACCTTGAACTTGAGTATAATTCATGAAAAGATATAATAAAAATGTTTTAGCAGAAATAAACATCATAATCATGAATTTTCTAAATCAAAATGCTTTACGAAAAGATGATGTAAATTTAGGACTTTAAAGTATGCATTTACGATCCTAGCTTCAGTTTTAACTTATGTTCTTAACCCATCCTTGTTCCAACACAATTCAGCAATATGGGTATCATTAAAATATATATCCAAATCAAAAATAAAAACATGATAAGTATAGAACTCATCCATGTGACCAACTTTAATAAAGATGTAATTACCTTACGAGGATTCCTTGATTTATGGAAAATTTCCAAAGATTTATTCCTTAACTTTCTTCTCTTTCTCTCTCTTTAGGAAAAACTCTTGTTCATGGCTGAATTTTCTGAACAAAGGAGTTGTTTTATACATTTTAAGTCGGCCAAACCATCACCCACCCTTTAACCAATCAAAAAATAGCACATGGTGTGCTAATAAGACAATTGTTACTTAAGGGATGGACATATTTGCCCTTGTTTCGTACTTTCGGTATAACTTCTTATACGAGCCTCCGTTTAACCTACCGTTTGTTGTGTTATAATATTAATTCATATATCTACAACTTTCATAATTTATGTTTTCCCAAAATCATAAACTAATACGCCTAATTTGGGCATCGAACAGGAAAGTAGCAATTTACCGAAAATCTCAAAACTTTCACATTTCGCGACCAAACATTGCCAATTTCGTATCAACACCCTTATTTACTTTTATAAACATAATCATGCATTAAAAACATAATTTATGATGCATTTAAACACATAACTAATCATATGTTCTAAACATGGTATCCCCGATCATAAGCTCAATTAACACCTAATGTAAACAACACATATATCACATGAGCATGCATCCCCTAAACATGATAATTAACATGTTTAACACACATAACCAATATATAACTTATAACTCCTAAGTTATAATTAATCATGTAATTATCCTTCCTAATCATATTTTAGGGCCTTACAATTCTACCCCTCTTATAAAAATTTCATCCTCGAAATTTAACGCATAAGAAACTTACCAAATAGATGAGGATATTGCTTCTTCATGTTATCCTCCCCTTCCCAAGTGCCATACTCCACATTCCGATTTCTCCACATCACTTTAACTAGTGAAATGGTTTTACTACGTAACACTTGATCCTTTCGATCTACAATAGCAATTGGTTCCTCCACATAGGTTAAGTCATCTTGAAGCTCTATCGGTTGTGAGATAAACACATGTGAAGGATCGGGCACATACTTACGTAACATGGATATATGAAAAACATCATGTATCCGGGACAATTCTGGTGGTAACGCCAATTTATAAGCTACAGCTCTAACCCATTTCACTATCTCATAAGGGCCAATGTACCTGGGACTTAACTTTCCTTTCTTCCCAAATCTCATAACCCCTCTCCAAGGAGAAACACGTAGGAATACTCGATCACCTTCCTCAAATTTTAATTCTTTCTTTCGGTTGTCTGCATAACTTTTCTGTCTACTTTGATCCACCTTTAAGTGATTATGGATAACATTGATCTTTTCAGTAGTCTGGTGTACAATTTCTGGCCCAAGAAGTTTTCGTTCTCCTACTTCAGTCCAACACACTGGAGTTCTGCATTTTCTCCCATACAAAGCTTCATAAGGAGCCATCTCAATACTCGAATGATAGCTATTATTATAAGAAAACTCTATTAGTGGCAAGTGTTCATCCCAACTCCCCTTGAAGTCCAACACACAGATTCGTAACATGTCTTCAAGTGTTTGGATCGTTCTTTCTGACTGCCCATCAGTTTGAGGATGAAAAGTTGTACTAAATTTCAATTTATTCCCCAAAGCTTGTTGTAAACTAGTCCAAAAGTGAGAAGTGAACTTAGGATCTCGATCCGAAATAATAGAAACTGGTGCACCATGCAATCTAATAATCTCATCCACATATATTTTTGCATATCTATCCATGGAGTAAGTAGCTTTAACAGGAAGTAAATGTGCAAACTTAGTCAACCTATCAACGACAACCCAAATAGAATCAAACCCTCGTGATGATTTTGGTAAACCTATAACAAAATCTATAGTAACATGCTCCCATTTCCACTCAGGAATAGGTAAAGGCTGTAGTAAACCACTTGGCTTATGATGCTCCACCTTCACCTGTTGGCAAACTAGACATCTAGCAACAAAATCTGCAATGTCGTGTTTCATTCCCGGCCACCAATAACATTGTTTCAAGTCTCTATACAATTTCGTGCTCCCTGGATGCATAGCATATAAAGAACAGTGGGCTTCCTCTAAAATCGTTCTTCTTAAATCAGGCACGTTAGGTACACACAAACGGTTTCCGTACATAACAATGTCATCGTCCTGAATAGAAAATTCATTTGCTTTACCCTTTTTCATATTATCTCTAACTTTCTCCAATTCTGTATCTCCTGCATGTGCTTGTTTTATCCAGTCTATCAACGTGGGTCTAACATTTAAATGTGCCACTATTCCGTAAGACTCATTCAAAGTTAATTCCACCCCCATTAAAGCTAACTCTCTCAGCAGGTCAACTCGAATACAATAAATACAAGATACTATGCCTAGAGATTTTCTACTCAAAGCATCAGCAATAACATTAGCTTTACCCGGATGGTGATGTATCGTGCAATCATAATCTTTTATAAGTTCCATCCACCTTCTTTGCCTCAAGTTCAAGTCTTTTTGTGTAAACAAGTATTTTAAGCTTTGATGGTCAGTAAAAATTTCACAACTAACACCATATAAGTAGTGTCTCCAGATCTTTAATGCAAAAACTACTGCAGCTAACTCGAGATCATGAGTAGGGTAGTTGCGCTCATGTATCTTTAACTGTCTAGAAGCAAAAGAAATTACCTTTCCATACTGCATTAATACACATCCAAGTCCTTGATACGAAGCATCACTATAAATAACTAAACCTTCTGTACCTGTTGGGATAGTCAATATTGGAGCTGATGTCAACTTACCCTTTAAATTTTCAAAGCTTTTATCACAATCACCACTCCACACAAACTTGTTCTTCTTTCTGGTAAGCTTAGTCAATGGCAATGCAATAGAAGAAAACCCCAGTATAAACCTCCTGTAATAGCCCGCCAATCCCAAAAAGCTACGTACCTCTGTCATACTAGTTGGTCTTTCCCAATTCATTACTGCTTCTACCTTCTTGGGATCTACACAAATACCATCAGCAGAAATAACATGCCCCAAAAATACTACCTTGTCTAGCCAAAATTCACATTTAGAAAATTTAGCATACAACTGCTTCTCTCGCAAGGTCTGTAAAATAATATGCAGGTGGCATTCATGCTCATCCCTACTACGAGAATATATCAAAATATCATCAATGAAGACAATAACAAAAGAATCCACATATGGGTGAAATATACGGTTCATCAAATCCATGAATACGGCCGGTGCATTTGTTAACCCAAATGTCATGATAAGAAATTCATAATGTCCATACCTGGAACGAAAAGAAGTTTTAGAAATGTCACAATCTCTTACTTTCAATTGATGATATCCGGATCTGAGATCGATCTTGGAAAATAATTTGGCTCCTTGCAACTGATCGAACAAGTCATCAATGCGGGGTAGTGGGTATTTGTTACGGATAGTCACCTTATTCAATTGACGATAATCGATGCACAACCTCATGGTTCCAGCTTTCTTCTTCACAAACAATACTGGGGCTCCCCACGGTGATACACTAGGCCTTATAAAACCACGATCTAACAAATCTTGCAACTGTATTTTTAGCTCCTTTAATTCTGCAGGTGCCATGTGATATGGTGCAATAGATATCGGTGCAGTGCCTGGTACCAACTCAATCGCAAATTCTACCTCACGATCTGGTGCTAACCCTGGGAGTTCTTCTGGGAAGATATCTTCAAACTCATTAACTACAGGTATATCTGATAATTTTCCAGCCTCTTGTCGTATGTCCACCACATGAGCAAGATAACCCTCACATCCTTTCCTTAGCAGTTCATAACATTTTGTAGCAGAAATCAAACAAGTTGGAGTGACATTTCGTTCCCCAATAAATTTAAATTCAAGTTCACCAGGTAACTGAAACACTACCTCCTTTTTAAAGCAATCCAAACATACATGATATGAAGCTAACCAATCCATACCCAGTATTACATCAAAGTCGCGCATATCGAGAGGTAATAAGTCAACTAGTAATTCTTTTTCACCCACTCGCA
The DNA here is from genome assembly GCA_949130495.1 of Sambucus nigra. NCBI lineage: Eukaryota > Viridiplantae > Streptophyta > Magnoliopsida > Dipsacales > Adoxaceae > Sambucus > Sambucus nigra. The sequence continues at coordinate 540,908,190 of OX422208.1, read as the reverse complement.
CCACACACTCCCTATATACCCTCTCAATAAAAACCAACCCCCCACTGGAGTAAAAATAGCTAAACCAGAATCTAATGATGATAATGGTTTATTAATATGCAACAGATAAAGCAAAGACACAAAAGAATGTGCAGAACCAGGATCTATCAACACATAAGCATCTTTATCACCAATAGGAAGTGTACCTGTCACTACGTTAGGCATAGCTTGTGCATCTTGTTGCGTCAGTGCAAACACTCTGCCTTGGCCTTGACTTTGTGATATACCTCCTCTACCTCCCCTGGGTACATTCTGTGTAGAACTCCTACCTCCTACTGCCACACTCTCAACTGACGTTGTAGCTCCCATCGCTGGACAATTCTTGCGTAAGTGCCCCGATTGATGATAATGGAAACATAAAGGTGTCGTCTCAGCTATTGTACACTCTCGAGACATGTGCCCTTGACCACCACATCTATAACAAAATATAGCCCTCGGCACCAACACAGATGCATTTTCTGACCAATTCATGCCAGTCCTTCCACCTCGAGCCTGAAATCTTCCACGTGCACTTCTATTATTTTTAAATTCTTGGCCCTTAGGTACTCCTCGTGCTACACTTTGAGTTGAGGTTCCCGCCTCCCATCCATATGACCTTATGCCATCATGTCTAGATTTCTTCGAGTGTTCAACTTGCATTTGTTTTATTGACTTTTCTGACACCATGGCCCTATCCACCAAGTCCACATAATCCGTTATCTTCATATTAGCAACCATGCTTTTTATATCTACACTCAGCCCGATTTGAAACCGATCACATTTACTTTCTTCCGTCCTCACCAAGTCAGGTGCAAATCTAGATAAGGATATAAATAAAGCTTCATACTCTTCCACTGTTCGATTCCCCTGTTTCAACGTGATAAATTCTTCCTTTTTCTCCTTCCTATAAAGCCTTGGGAAATATTTTTCAAAGAACACTTTCACAAACCTCTCCCATGTAATTCGTGGAGGATTTATTGGCACCACTCCCCCCATTGTAGTAAGTAACCTTTCTGTTGCATCCCACTATAACTTTCCATCAGCCTCTAACCTAAAGGTTGCTAATAAAACCTTTTGTTTATCTCGCACTTCCATCACCTTGAATATTGTTTCCATCTTTCTAACCCACCCCTCTGCCACTAACGGATCCGTAGTCCCCGTAAATGCAGGCGGATTTAACTTCATGAACCTCTCATGTAATTTTTCCCTATCCCCACCATGTTCTCCACCTCTTGCTTATTCCATAAGTTGTGCCACAACACGTAATATTCTTCCCACATCATCCATAGGTTGTTGTTGCACCTCTTGTTCATCCACTTCAATAGGTCTATGTCCTTGCTGACTATTAGGTAAAAAGGATGCCTCACCCTCTGCTCTATCATGCGGCTCATGTGGATCCATCACTCACTGCAATATAATTAACTTAAACAAAATATAATAGTTTAATACCCTGTATTTCTGAATATTCCAAATAATTCTATTTAATTAGATTGGAGAATTAAATGAGAAAATTTCGGCTTAATTTAAATTACGTAAGAGTAGTAATTTAAAGGGTTTTATTTAAAAATTGTAATTATGGAATATTAATCGAGAGATAGATACCGATTTATATTGCCTCATTATATTTACTTAGTGCGAGTGGTAAATAGTTACTTAATGCGTGTAGACCGTGTTGGGGTGAGAACGAGTAATATTTTTAAGTGACTCAAATGATAATTTAGAGGTCACCGATGAGTCCGGAAGGGTCAAATTAGTCAAAATAGTATACCCAGGGGTACTAGTTGAGTCCCGGGGTAATTTTGGACTAAACCGAGACCGTTCGGGGGTGTTTTGATCTTTTAACATAAGAGGGTATGGAGACCTACGAAATTGAGAGTTTTATATCAGCCGTAGGATAGAGGAATTATGGTTAGAACACCCATGACACCACCAATACCATTAGAGAGAAGAGAGGCACAACTTTCTAAGGCAAAAGGAAGAATTGGGAAGGATTCAAAGGGATTTTTACCATCAACTTGTTGGGGAAGAAGGATTGAAGGATGAAGATTATAAATCATCAACAACAACCACGAAATCAGACCCTACTGGTCATAAGGCAAGTTGTTTATTGCAAAAATTATAAAGTTATAATACCCATGTGTAGGGTTTTTGAATAGTGTTGTTTAAATCATTATTTTGATTGGAGAAAGATGATATTTATACATGTTGGGATAGGAATCGCATGTAGAATGATTTACCTTATGTAGAGGTTTAAGATTCAGATTAGACTTGATGATTTTTCGGATTAAAATCTGTATTTTGAATGATAATATGGGAAGAACACCATAACTAGGGTTTCAAGAAATTCTGGATTTTAATTCATTATTTCTTTAAAGTAATAGGAGTTTTGATGTATTTGACACGTTAGAAACTATCCTAGTATATGTGGAAATATGTTAGGATCATTGGGTCAAAGTTTGGTGGACTATAATGGAGTTTGAAGGTTTGTTAATGGAGGAAAAATCTTAACGAAGAAGACAATTGCGTCTGTCCCTGTTCGATCGATCGATCGATCTCGAACTATCGATCGATCGACTATGTCGATCGATCGAACCCAGCCGTCGATCGATCGACGCAAGCTGTTTCCCGAATATTTTGTGTTTAATTATTCGTTGAGTTCGGGAATGAATGAGTATTCTAGGATTTACATTATACTTATATGGGAGTGAGAATAAGACCAGTAGGTATATTGTTGAGGTCCGATAAGGCCATTGGGTGTAGGGCTTGGATTACGGACCGAGGAGAATAATCCGATTTAGTAGAGTATCGGGGATTTCGGAAATTGAGTTACGGGGCGAAGTAAATTCAATTTAAGTAATAGACCAGTAGGGTAAGAAATAACTACTGAAATTATATGTAAGGGGTAACTAGGACCCTTAGAGTTGTGTGAATACTCAATTAAATACGATTAATGAGATAAATCGTAAAGCGAATATTGTACGGTAGATATATGAGATTAAAATAGTACGTACGTATATGATTAATAGGTCGGGCGTGTACCTACTGAATTATGTGATCTTTTAGGTAGAGAGATTATACCTAAATTAATTATGTTAGGGTCGATGAGACATTTCGAACTAACATAAAGTTATTATATGTTTGGGGTCGATGAGAAATGCCGAACCAAACTTTGAACTGGTGTCGCGATGAGAGAGTCCCGAACCAGAATATGTGTATATATATATTTTTAAAAAAAGTTGGGGTCGATGGATAATTCCGAACCAACTCTCACTTGGGGTCGATGAATCATTCTGAACCAAGAGATCTTTATTTGTGTATATAAATAATTGGGGTCGATGTATCATTCCGAGCCAATTCTTACTTGGGATCGATGAATCATTCCGAACCAAGAGTCCTTTACGTGTATAAAAAGGGCAAAATAGCAATGACTGATATTTAGTATATATTATGTGTGAAATATATATACTTGATGATATCCTACTTACGTGTGTTAGTAGATTGATACATATTATGTATTTAAAGATACATGCTGAATTGGTAAGTTAAGTAGTGAAACTAAATTACGAAATGCACCTTTAGATAGAGAAAATCTATTTAGTAATTCAAGTAGTGAAACTTAATTACATAAGTGGCAAGTCAACAATTGTGAGAATTGTAGTAATTTTAGTAGTGAAACTAAATGGGAAGTCTTGAAAAATAACATAGATGAAATGTTACTTGAGAATTAATTAACATACGCGAGATGTTAGTGAAACGGTTGTACTGTATGGGCGGTACTGGAACTTGGGTACAGATAAGTTCAGTTGACTACTTTGGTTTTAGTTAGCTTGGGAGGTATGTCTAGATAAACTAAGTGTAGAACGTTAGGTGTGCACAAAAGATGAGGGGTGAGTAACTCAAGAGAATTACGAGAACCTAACATGTGTAATCAATAACTGCATTTTATATTATAATAAGTGCTTGCTAAATATTTTCAAAATGTTTTAAGTACTAACTCTTGCTATAAAATATTTTCAAAACCTTTTAGGTGTCCAGCCATAGGGATGCCATGTATGATGATTCCATTCCAGAGACTCGGAGTTGTAGCACAGTGGATTCTTACAGGATTTTGAATAGACGATATCTCTCATTCAGATCTAGTACAGGATCTCACACTCTTCTATGCATGGACTTGTGGTCCGGTATTAGTCTCAGATGTTAGTTACAAACTAGTGGTTATTCTATTGTTGTTTGGGATTTTTAGCCGATGGTTTATTCGGTAATACTTTTGTTCTGTTGTACTTTTACTTTGTTTTTTGAATTATAGTACATGATTGTTTATACTTTGTTCCACATGGTTGATTTATCTGTTTTAAGAAAGATAAAATTTGGCACCGGTCTAATTTTACTTAGGGGATTAGTAATTAAAGTTTTTGACAGTGATGCTAAGAATGAACCATTTGAGAAACCTGTTTTAATTTAGTAAAGGCCTGATCACCCGATGTTTAATTAGGCGGGGTGTCACAAATAGCAGCAGTTTAATATTAACATTGTTAGTCAAAATCCAGGTGCATAACAAACTCACTTTCTAGTGTCCACTGCCAATCTAGACCCTCACACCCTATCCAGAACCAAATAACCACGCTCTGATACCAAGTTGTCGCGCCCCGAATTAATTAAGTTAAACTCATCCTTTTAATTAGAGATAAATTGCCTTAAACAATGCTTTAATTTAAATCTCTGAGGAAAATAGCATAAGATTTTTTTTTCCAAAGGTATGTGTAGATGAAAACATAACTGCCTTTACTTATAACTTATAAGTACTACATAACTTTACATAACCAAGATCCTTAGTTTAATAATTACACAAAAGGAATCTGGATATTCAAACCATACTAATTATCTGTCACTCCCCCGTTTTAAGGTCCTAACTTGGCAGTGAACTCTAAATTATAAGCATACCTGAAACAAAACATTACAGGAGTGTAAGCTATAAAGGCTTAGTGAATGACCACATACCACACATATAACCAATTTGAATAACCATTTTTATTTTGTTCTAATGCTATAACCCAACAGGAATTGTGAAACTCTCGCAAACCTAGACCCGCCACAGTCCAATTAACCCACCTCAGTTATTAGGGACCACCACATCCCTTTATTAGGCCCGAGTACACAAACCTTTAAGTTGGATTAACAGGACCACCACATCCCGTAGGACCCACTACAGTCCTTAACATTAGATAAAGGACTCACTAGTCCATATCATTATATAACATCGCTTAACATTTTTAATCATATGCATATGTTTCATAAATACAACATCACTCCCATAAACATTTCCACACATGTGTTTAACTACACATTTCCATATGAAATTATAAGCATTTATATTTCATAAGGAAGGTCACTCACCTTGGATTTAGTGCTAGGATTAATACTAACTACTTCCTTGGTATGGTAGTATTAGCTGCTTCCCCACCTAACAAGTCAATGTCGTTAGTATTTGAATACACCGATTAACATCAAACCCAGTAATACATCACATCATTTGGTCAATCAGAAATAACTAAGGAGGAATTAAATATGACACTTCACATTTCTATAACACCCAATTAATTTGGGTTCTAACACAATTTACATAATTTAATTACGAATTTGCTAGACAAAGTATGCCCATTTTATTATAGCCTTTTCCAAATCATTTCTCAAGAAAAACAACAACACAACTTCAACTTCATGAAATTCTCATAATTTTTGTACAATATAACTTTCCATGATATTCCACCCAATATCATTAAACACATTGAATAATACAAATTTAATGTTTCATAATTTTTAGGGCTCATTTTCTATGTCAAGCAAAACGTCAAACACCTGGTATGCATTCTAGCTCCTTTAGGGCAGATTTTAAACCAAGACTTCAAACTATCACCAAGGGTTCATTCCTTGGTATTTTTACACAATTATCGGATATGTTATACATATATGAGTGTATTTTACTCTCCAACTTTAATAACTCAATTCCAATAAGTATGATTTATGCCATTTTTAGTATAACTAGGTCAAAATAAAACATTAAGGCATAACTTAACATTTTTAAGCATACATAACCTTGACCTTGAGTATAATTCATGAAAACATATAATAAAAATGTTTTAGCAGAAATATACATCATAATCATGAATTTTCTAAATCAAAATGCTTTACGAAAAGATGATATAAATTTAGGACTTTAAAGTATGCATTTACGATCCTAGCTTCAGTTTTAACTTATGTTCTTAACCTATCCTTGTTCCAACACAATTCAGCAATATGGGTATCATTAAAATATATATCCAAATCAAAAATAAAAACATGATAAGTATAGAACTCATCCATGTGACCAACTTGAATAAAGATGTAATTACCTTACGAGGATTCCTTGATTTATGGAAAATTTCCAAAGATTTATTCCTTAACTTTCTTCTCTTTCTCTCTCTTTAGGCAAAACTCTTGTTCATGGCTGAATTTGCTGAACAAAGGAGTTTTTTTATACATTTTAAGTCGCCCAAACCATCACCCACCCTTTAACCAATCAAAAAATAGCACATGCTGTGCTAATAAGACAATTGTTACTTAAGGGATGGACATATTTGCCCTTGTTTCGTTCTTTCGGTATAACTTCTTGTACGTGCCTCCGTTTAACCCACCGTTTGTTGTTTTATAATATTAATTCATATATCTACAACTTTCATAATTTATGTTTTCCAAAAATCATAAACTAATACGCCTAATTTGGGCATCGAACAGGAAAGTAGCAATTTACCGAAAATCTCAAAACTTTCACATTTGGCGACCAAACATTGCCAATTTCGTATCAACACCCTTATTTACTTTTATAAACATAATCATGCATTAAAAACATAATTTATGATGTGTTTAACCACATAACTAATCATATGTTCTAAACATGGTATCCCCGATCATAAGCTCAATTAACACCTAATGTAAACAACACATAAATCACATGAGCATGCATCCCCTAAACATGATAATTAACATGTTTAACACACATAACCAATCTATAACTTATAACTCCTAAGTTATAATTAATCATGTAATTATCCTTCCTAATCATATTTTAGGGCCTTACAAAAAAGCTCCTAAGATCCTGAAATCATCTTTTTCCCTTGATTGGACCGAAGTGATGGCCCCAAATCTAACTTTGCCTTCCTTCGGCCACACATCCTCGACTCACCTTTTTCTCCATCTAGAGAAAGCGGAACAAGAACCCCGAGTAGAACCTGTACTCTCTCCACACAAAGAAGTTAACTTCCTAACCAGGTCAGGACTCCACTCCACTCCGCCAAACTTGGCTAGTAAGAAGAAAACTCCCCCCCCCCCCCCCCCCGAAGAATCTATCATACCAAATCCTTAGTAAAATAACAAAATTCAAGAGCAACTCCGTCGAACATCGGCTAACTTCACCATATGGGAGCTTCTAGATGCATCTCGAGAGCACCTAGAAGCCCTCGTTCATTTATTGTTTCAATCTTCTGGACCATAATACCTGACTTCAACCTAGATGTCAACCACAATCAAGTCCATTAGCATGCAATAACACATCAATTTATCTAATAAAGACCTCCCTATGCAAGTTCGTAATCACCGATTTTCACGACACGTCACCACTAAGGCTAGCGAACAGATTGTACCACTAGCACTGATAAACAACATATCCACAATCAATGTGTTCCCTCTTCGCACCACCACCATCATGGGATACACTGCCTCAGAGTTCACACCATTCTATATGGCCATTAGAGCCTATACCAACGCTCGTCGAGAGGTTCTAGGAGCCATCACCCTCACTCTTACAGTGGGGGCCCAATAAGTATGATGTGGAGTTCCAGTTACTCGATTTCCTAACCTATTTCAACCTATTGATCAAGAGGGCTTGGATACACCCCCATGGAGGAATTACCCTCATCGTTGCATATGAAAGTTCTTTTTCATTCGAAATGGGGATTATAACAATACAAGGGGATGAAAGATGGGCCACAGTAACTAATACTAGCACTATTACCCTCTTGGATACTCACCACAATATTAGCGATATCTACCTCAGTAGATTTTGAGTCGTCCACTCACTCACATGATAGATGAAGAACCGGTTATTCATAGTGTTATTGCCCAAGTCATCCACAAAATGGGATATATGTTAGGATTCAAACTGGAAGAAATCAATAAGGAACCCTCGAAGCTGTCACTTCCATGGAATACAAGGGAAAGGGAAGCCTTAGGTATGCCCCCAACAACAAAACTCTGACCTCTAGTCCCAAAGACCCCCATTATGGGTGGAATATCCATTTACGTCTCTAGGGATAAGTCTTACCCTATCACGGACTTCCCGAACCATGGTGGAAGGAATCAAATAAATCTGTATAACCCAGGATACAAATCCTCTATGAGGAAGGACTGTATATGGATTATGGGAATATCTATCAAATCAGCCACAATGATCTCAATGTATTATGTGTTACTAAGGAAGATGGAAAAATCTCCGAGGTATAACCTCAATGGGATTACCCTCATTATTTCCTTATGAAGTCGCCCTGGTAGTCATGTTAGGGTCCTCAAATTTAAGCCCTATGGAATGTTTCCATGACTGGTGCACCACCTTTGTTAGCCAAAATATCACTATTGATAGTTAGTCATCAGCCCTGAGCTCAACCTCTACCTATGTGTGTCAGATTCTACAACCCTACCATTTAAGACACTGCATTCAATTGAGCCATAAGATACGACCTGCTAGCTCCTGTGGGACTATTAGTGGAGCTAAAAAAGCCACTAACTCTTGATGTATGACCTCTCTAAGGTACTCCCATATACTTACATCGTGGTAGTTCCAATAAAGGATACCATTACAAAGGAGAAAACAACCCATCACCAAGAACACCACCTACCCTATCCTACAGTCAGTGCTAAGGTCCTAAAGCACCCAAAGACCACTCGAAAGGCCTCTCGACAAAATCCTTCCTACCTCATCACCAACATCACTGGAAATGCAATACTCAATAACTGAACTTCTATGAGATGCATCCCGATACCTGTCATTCGGAGTCCCTTTGAGTCTATTATTTTAATAAAAGATTCCCCCTACCCCCTCCTAATATATCCCTCTATAAAACATACTTTTTTACTATTATGAATGTTGTCCTCCTTCACTTTGAGGGCATAATAAATAATGATTTTCAGTATTTACTTGGGTGTACTGCTTGTGATGAATATAAATTCAATGATAGTTTAGAACTCAATTATAATAATGATGACTCTAGAGATCTAAAATACTTAAAACATTTACAAAAACTTGACCAAAGTCAAAATAGACGCATGCAATATCCGAATGAGGGTGACACAATAACCATAAACTTGGGCACTCCCCAAAACCCCAGACAGTTACAAAATAGGGTCCTCCCTGGATGAGAATGAATAAAAAGAGCTCACGGATCTCCTCTCCAGCTTTGTAGATGTGTTTATTTGGTCTTTCACCAACTTGACCGGCATCAACCCAACTATCATATACATGAGATACCCACTCTCCCTTGCATGAAGCCCATTAAATAAAGAATCTGCAAACTACTGCCCTAGTGATCCTTAAAATTTAAGGAGGAAGTAGAGAAATATCTCAACATTAGGTTCATTCGAATAGTAGAATATTCCACTTGGTTAGCCAACATCTTACCCATATCTAAATCCAACGACAATGTCCGAATGTGTGTGGATTATAGAGATCTAAATTGGGCCTATCCCAAGGATGATTTCCCTCTACCACACATCGACATATTGGGAGATAACGCAACCAAAAATGCGCTCAAATCCTTCATAGACGGATTCACAATATACAGCTAGATAATGATGCTTCCCAATCACTAAGAGAAAATCGAGTTCATTACTCCCTGGGGGACGTACCATTATATTGTTATGCCCTTAGTTCTCATGAATGTTGGTCCAATTTACCAAAGAGCCACCATAGCCATCCTACATGATGTCATACATAAGGAAGTGGAAGTCTACATGGATAACATGATCATTAAATGTAAAGATCGCGAAGGACAGTTTCCAGAACTCCAAAAAATTCTTTTAAAGGTTACGCCATTTCAAAATGAGGCCAAATCCAAAAAAATATGTATTCAGAGTAATTAAAGGGAAAGTGATCATATTCATTATCACAAAATATGGAATTGAGGCCACCCACACTAAGGTCAAATCCATAGCGGAGATGCCACCTCCTAAAATAGAGAATGAGGTCATAGGGTTCCTAAGTCAAATATAATTTGTAGGACGGTTCATTAACTAGCTTACCAGCATTTACGGACCCATCTTCCAAATACTCAAGAAAGACTTTCCTAAATAGTGGAACTCTTAATGCTAGGAAATATTTGAAAAATACAGGAGTATCTCACTTCCCCATATATTAGTACCTCCTTAAATGGGATAACCTATCATGGTCTACATGAGCATAATCGACATGACTATCGGAGCCATGTTGTCCCAATACATAGAAAGTTCCTACAAGGAATATGTCATACACTATGTGAGTTAAAAATTTATTATCCTACAAGAAAAAATGCACCCCCATGGAAAAGTCTTGTGTATCTCTCGTGTAGATCACTCGCAAACTCCGTCATTACATGACATCATTCACCATATGACTCATGTCCAGGATGGATCTCCAAAAATACCTATTTGAGAAACTCATTATTTCCACTCGATTGGCCAATTGGTTGCGGATGTTGTTCGAATTCAAAAGCACATATGTCACGCAGAAGTCCACCAAAGGGAGAGCCATCTCTGACCAACTTGTGAGTCAACCTCTATTATATGAGGGAGAAGGGAACGTGGTAGAATTCCCCGGGGAGGACCTCTTCACCTTAAATAATAAAGCAACTTAAAAACTCTATTTCGATGGATCCTCTAATAAAATTGGATTCGGTATTGAGATGCTCCTAATTTCTCCCGGCTCACGATGACTTTCCACCTTTATTAAACTTACCCGGCTCACGACGACTTTCCACCTTTATTAAACTTACCTACAAATGTACCGATACCATGATCGAATACTAGGTCTACATCAAGGGTCTCAAAATTTCATTAGAAATAGGAATCACTGACCTGAAAGCCTATGGAGACTCAACCCTAGTCATGAGTTAAATATTATGAAACCTTACCATGCCTACTTAGAAGAGGTAGATGCACGATTTAAACTACTCGAATATGACTTTATGTCGAGGGCTAAGAAAAAAATTACAGACGCACTGGCCACCTTAGCTTCCATATGCCGGAAGGTACCACAAAAATCATGTTTACTGTGACTAGTCAAAGCACACATTCTTACTGCTTTAAGATTAATTCCATTGGGGAAACAATCGTAGGACCACCCACTGGTTAGATAATCTCCCGTATGCCCTATGGGGTTAGCGCACTACATAACGAAACTCGATAGGGTCCACCCACTACACCACAATGACCTTTCACTAACACACATTCAGTGTTAGTAATCAATTGTGTAACATATATATCTATTAGGAATAATGTGTTGAGAATATGATTTCTAACGGACGTAACACATTAGTAAATTTATTAATTCTAACAAATTATTTTTAACGAAAAATAGCTATTACAAATAATAAAAACCTTTACTTAAATGGGACTTATTTTCTCATTTATGCTTTTTCCTTTATTTACTAACGGATTTAGCCATTAGAAGTGAGACTTTCTAACAAATTTACTCTGTGAGAAAATGTCGTATATTCAATCAATATATATATATATATATATATATATATATATTCAGGCTCTCAAACAAACCTTATTAAACATACTTATGGACATCTATTTTTTTAAATAGTAAAAAAAAACTTGAGTTGATATTTTTTATATGGGTTCGTGATATTTCAATGTGACCCTACAAAAATATACATTTAAAAATAATCTTTTTGTTATTCTTAAAAAATAAGTAAAAAATCTCACAGTTTTACTAGGTAAAAACTATCAGTTTTTTTACTTATTTTTTAAAAATAACAAAAACATTATTTTCAATTGATTTTCTTTACAGGGACACATTGAAATATCATGAACCCATATAAAAAACATTATCTCAAGAATATTTTTTTACTATTTTAAAAAATGGGTATGTTCATAGGTATGTTGGAGAGTTTGACTATATATATATACACACATATTCTAGGGAACCGCCCAATCGATATTTCATCACCCTTTCAAAATCAATGCCAGCATTGAGTGGGAGCCAAAATAGTAATCAAATACAATCACCAAAAAGAAAATCATAAAAACTCAAGCTTGTTAAAATTTTCAAATAATTAACGAAATTGTCATATATAAAGAAAAACGAGAGAGAGAGAGAGAGAGAGAGAGAGAGAGAGCTATACATAATCAATAGCCATCATATAATTGTTCATAAATGCATAAATATGCATAATCCATAACAAGCATGGAGAAACCATCCAAACGTATTAGAAAAGGACCACATGCAGAAAAACATAAGCAAAAATAAATGTCAAGATCTACCCATAATCTAAATCGTATGTACTTCAAACAACAATCAAGCCATATGAACTATCCCCCACCTGCGAAACTAACCAAAGTATAGAAACCATCTTGAGGAGCTTCCCATTAATGAGCATCGGGATCGAACACTTACTCCACAAAAACAATCTTTTCTCCATTTTGGGAACGCTTAAAATGACACATTTGTCATGATGGATCAATCATAACATAACCTTTTGTCAAATTTTTACCAAACTTATTAGAAAATAGGACTTTAGGTTCGTTCATGGGAACGTAGGGAGGCTGATGAGTTTGAGATGCACCAAGCGATGAGAAAACATTGTCCACATTTTGGGTTAGAGGAGAAGGGTGATTAGTTGAGATGGATCGATCATTCGTGGGAGTGTTAAACGGTGCCCCATTTTTTCTTCATGTTTGATACAATATGACATAAACATAAATGTACAATAAATAAAAACTAAAAGGACGAATAACAAAATCAAGTTGTAACATGGCAAGACGAAACTTAAAAACATGAAAATCTACTTTGTGGGTATCCTCGACAGTATGTAGTCTTGATTTGAGCTCATAATTATTCCGTGCATCTTTGCAATTTTCATTTCCCCCATTCAAGTGCCTCGCTCGCAATACCAATATGAAGAAGTTGTTTCCTGGAGATATGTATTGAAGATACACGAGCACTTCTCCTTTTTTCCTTCCCGAATACATCAGCAATTACATCAGTGTCGATGCCTCCCTCATCATGGCTACGTCCTTCACATTTTCTTCTATTCTCGGCAGCCATTAACTCATCCTATAGTATGAATAACAAAATGCTAAATTATAAATACATGTAAAGGAGGAAAGACTAAAGGAGAAAAAATAATATCACAGACAAAAAAATGAAATACTCACATATTTAGACTTAGAGCTAGCCATCAAATTCTCATTTTCATCGATGTGTCCTGCAATCCACTTATTTATACGCTTAATTTTTTTGGTAGTCTCTTCCTTTCCCTATAATTTTGAAATCAAGTGTGAAATTAAAGTGTTAAGACTAGAAATTATAAATATGAATGCCTACCTTTTTGAATTCTTTCTGGGCATAGCTACAATGCCTGAGACAATGGGGAATTTAAAGTTTTTGTCAATTTTTGCTATTTTTAATATTTTGTTGCTGCCTTTTGGGATTGTCCTCGTTTTCTACAAAAAAATTCCAAATTTAAAGGACAACGCCTTGAGGCATTTCATAGCCATTTTTCTTTAAATGGTATCACAAACGAGACTTGAAGGTCGTAAACCTTTGGGACTAAGGTTTCTCAAGCAAAGGGGGAGCAACTTCAACCGAAACATTAAGTTCAAATTGACCCTTCAGAAAAATGTAAATAAAAAATAGCAAAAGGTTAGAAAACAAAAAAATGAGTTTATACATTTTCTTTACTCACAAACATGTTGTGATTCAAAAAATATATTGTAGAATCCAAGGTGTATCTATGTATGTTTCGTATTTTAAAAAGGAAAAATCATCATGTATAGATAGTATTCTCAAAGGAAATTGAATATTACCATTAATGTGCACCATACATCATCTTTGAAGTGTCGTGGCACCTTTTTCCAATCATCATAGCTAACTAAAATAAGACTTTGCATTAAATCCCCTACACAAGAATTCCACTTCTTATAGTTATCACCCACAACGGAGCCATCAATTTCAACTATGATTGGAATTTTATCCTTCTCATCTTTATCACCCAATGGTTGAGATGAAGTTCGAGCATAAAAGGGTTGCATTGCATTTGTATCCGAAGACATAATTGATTTCCTGAAATTCATAACACAACATTAAATGTTAGCACATTAAATGAAGGAAATATATCTATGCAAGGTATTATGTACTATCTACTTGAGTAGAATTCAGTCGAATGCGCAATGAACAGTGTGTACTAATAGCAGCATATCAATGATTATAACAACCATATATGTTACAACTAAATGAATTTCCTATATATGAATGGCTGGATGAGAGAAATCAATAACCAAAATAGTAGTAAATATGAAAATTGTTTACACAACAAAAGCAGTAACATAAACATAACTCGTAAGAGTTCGCCCAATATTCTTTTCACCAAAACCCATAATAAGTGCCTCATACACAAATGAATAGTGTGCACTAATAGCATCATAGCAGCAATTTATAACAACCTTATAAGTTAAATCTAAATGAATTTCCTATACATGAATGGCTGGATGAGAGAAATAAATAACCAAAATAGTGGCAAATATAAAAACTGTTTACACGACAAAAGGAGTGATACAAACATAACTCGTTAGAGTTTGTAGAGTATTATTTTTCACAAAAACCCATAATAAGTTCCTCATACACAAATGAAAAAATGCCCAAATTCATTAAGTCACTTACCTACAATTTCCAAAAAGAGAACTATAAGGAAATGCAACGAATGTTGTAATGTAGAAGTTGTAATGGAGTACTTCCACCCCTCAGGTTGTAATATACCAGGTTCTTTATATGACAAAAGGTTTATGCTTGCTCTTGACGCCGGAAAGAATGCTGCTATCATGTCATTTTTGGTTTTTGTATAATATTAGTCAACTCTACTCCTCATTGTTTAACCAATCATGTCAAGCAAGCATAGCCTTCAATGGATCAAGAGTTCATCAATTTTAATTTTTAGCAACACAAATAAAATATCATATATTTTTACAAGGATCAAGATATAAAATGGGCGATTAAATGATCCCAATGAAAACAAACTTTTACGAGTATTGGTTTGATCGCAAACTGGCTTACTCTAAGGTTCCTTGCATATGTTTATAGTATTTTTCGTTCAGATTTGCCTCCGATCCTTATTTTGTCTATTTTCGTGCAAAATTTAAAATTAAATATCTTTCAAATTACAACTCCATTTGGGGTCAAATTTATATATTTGGAAAGGTCTTCATTAGATCTATCAAACACTAAGTAAATTCCCAACAAAGAAATCAAAATCCCCTTTTGTAGAAATACATGCAAAAGTCCACGTTTACTCTATGTAATGCAGCAGCTCGTTGCTTATTGGACCAATAACCCTCCCCAAGTTAGTTGGATAGATAAGAAGTATAATAAGGTGGGACGATGATGAATACATTGTGTTTAAAATGAAAGTATGCTGCTGGGAGATTCAATTATAATTTGATATAGAGATCTCAATGCATTACCTCACTCATAATTTGAACTTTAACACCATCTGAAATCAAGGTATGCTTAAGAATAGAAGCATCGCCATATTAATTGACAGTAATAACACCAATAACTACCTCAATCCATAGGTTGCCATAAAAGGAGGTTATTTAGTAGAAACCATAGTGTAGCTAATGGTGAGAGTTGATAATGCTTCTAGATGGGTGAGTAAGACCAAGTTATCCAAACTATAATGGGAACAAATAAATGGATGAAATTAGGTTAATGACTTAGGAGTACTAAACATGATGTCAAGGTGTGACTGGTTGAAGAAATGTGGGTATGTTCTCATTAACATCAAATAATTCGAGATAACTTTCAAGAAGGACCGTAAGAATATCACACTAACTGTGGGCAGAAGAGTTCAATAACCCCAAGTAAGTTTTGAATTTGAATACTAGATACATGGGATTTAATCCAGTAACCCCAAGTAAATTTCCCAAGAAAACCTAGTCCTATAATATTTGAATACCGAATACTAATTACCCTAAATTGGGATAATTAATATCCAATTTAATTTTAGATACCAAAATAAAAAATATAAATTACATATATAATTCCTTACAGTTTTTTCAGATCACCATGACATCAGATAAAAGATTTTGACTAGCGTCTTGCTCATCATCCCTAATACTCTTTTCGAGAAATGATAGGTTACAAATTGGATGAAGATAAGACCAATAGGTGCTATCTGGAAAACCATAAGTAATTGGAAGTAGTGGGTTTTAAGGATAGCAAGTAAGCACAAAAACTATAGTTTATTACTTTTCCATATATTGCACCTAATTCTTATGCAGGCATTGGCACTTTGCCAAAGTGTTACCACTGAAGAATGATTTTCTACTGTTTGAAGTGACTATGATAACCACATCAAGTGGGTTGATGAGAAATGGCAGGTCCTTGAAGTTCATCTCACACAGTGAATTCAAAATAAGGAATTCATATCTTGATATGCATTTTATGTTTCCCTCTTCTTGAATGAACATATTTGTTTATAATTCTCTTCCTCACCTTTTCAATGATCATTGTTTCAGTTCTTAAAAAAAATAAGCGAGGGAGATTATAGAGATGAATGTGGTGATGATTCCATTGCGCGTATTGTATGAAAATGACATACTAAATCTCTAGGATGAAAATTCCTATAGCATGGCATAAAATCTTGAAAAATGTCAAGTGGTGAATGAGTTCCTTGTATTATGTACTTTTTAGTGTCGGTGGTGCATCAGTGAATTGAGTTCTTATATGGATTGGAGAATTGGTAACAACCAATCACCCTCATTAATAATAACAATTTTTATCTCGTGTCTCATGTTAAATTCAAATCATATTTTGAAATTAATTTTAAAAGATAAAGAGGGATCAACTCGGGTGATTAAATTTCAATGGAATCCCACTATCTCAACTTCTAATTTATTTCTTCTTTTACAACAAATAGAAAAATCCGTTTACTATGATTAATTCTAATACTGGGTTTTATCTTGTTAAAAAAGGGAGAAACTGGTGCTAACGTATTAGTTGGTATCCAAGTCACATGCGTTGACATAGACGAGTTTCTGAAATGGGACAATAGTCTTGGATATGAGTATGTAGTTGAGACTACTAATGAGGCCTTCCACATTATGGTAATTTAGAGAAGAAAGATGAGAGATATAATTTAAATCTAAAACCCATACGGATAATCCTAGAGAAACCCCAAACTTAGACGTAAAGAGATCAAGAACATGTAAGTTTGAAAGGTTTCCAAGACGGGGTGGAACCATTCCACTAAAAGGCACATAAGACAAATTGAGTTACCTCAATTTTGCGAGAGAACCAATGCATTTTGGTATTTTAATTCCTTGAAAATCATTCATGCTTAGGTTGAAGTAATACAAAATTTTCAAGTTAGGTAAAGAATAACTTATCTAACCATTGAAACATGGTAAGTCATAAGCTAGTGAAAAACTTATTCCTAGAAATCCACAAACAGCGCCTCTAAGATCAAGCTTAACAACTCTACCAGTCCATTTGTCACACCCAACACTCTTCCAACTACAATAATCTTTACCAGCCCAAGAAGAAAGCTAGTTCGAAGCATCCGTGAGGACTTTCTTTAAATTAATGAGTGTTTTCCTCTCTAAGTCAATGCATTGCATGTTGAAACCATCAATAGTGGAGTTATATTCCACAAGTTTAGGAGAAACAAATTGAGAAAACAATGGAGGCAGAAGATAAGACTATTTTTCATATGAGTATTTCTTATACTAAATAAAGGAAATGTTTCCTTTCTTTTAGTTTTCCTTTGATTTTCCAATTTGCCAAACTGAAGGTTAGTGAAATAGTATATTCATTATGAAGTATTTATTACCTGAATGGAATTTCTTCACTGCACTACAGAAGTTTCTTTGGGTGAATTTTCATGTGTTGTTTATTCTGTTAGGAAATCGGGCTTTAATAATGAATTTCACAAAGTGGTGAATATTAAACTTCATCCGAATTCAAACTTATTAAACATAACTCTTAACGTTTTCTTCCACATAAATTGAAATTTGATGTGCTATTGATTATAAGGTTAGAAAAAAATTTAAAAATAACTCATTTTGATACAAAGTTGGAAAGCAGTATGAGTGATTTGATGACATACTCTCCTACTTTTCCAATAACTTAAGTAATTCAATAATTTAGACTGGGTAAATATTCTATTCTATGAAAAACTGAAAAAATCATAAAAGCATCTCACCAAGTTACTCATCTATTCTTCCCTCTTTTCCAAAAGTTCACAAGATAAGATTGTTTTTCAAATTTTTTTCAAACTTTGTAATTGAATGCACCCTTTCAATGCAAAAAGTTTCCACCACTTCAAACAGAAAAGTTAGAAACAAAGGTATATAACAAATTACACTTGAACTATAATATTTCTCTATTCATACTCACTCCAATCGAATCACATATGGAAAAAAAAAACTCAAAGAAAGGGAAACATAGAAAAATGACTGGACAACTACATACATAGAATGATTTATAAAAAGAAATGTTTATGCATATATTAAGCAATTCAATGTCATTCCAACCATAAAAAGATACGAAAAGAGGCATTAATCGTTCCAAAGGCATTCACATATTTCCAAATGAGTTTGGTGATTCAATAGTTAGACGAAACCATGAAGTTTAAACAGATTTTCCAAATGAGGTTGGTCTTCAATAGTAGATTGGAAGTTCGTTGGTATATTTCACTCGTCTACTCGACTAGTCAGTCTCTTCGGTGAGTGTACAACCACCCACCAATTGGGATTCTTAAGGTCTCTCAAATATAAATACTTCATTAGCCTTGGAAGCGATAATTACAGGCTCGTCCAAGTCATTGCTCAAAATCTTATTCTTGTCAAAATTCACCATCACCAAATTAGAGTCCGGATAGTGTCGTCAACCATTGATCTTATCTTCCACTCTAACACAATCATAATAAAACACCACCTCCTTAATTATTGTATAATCATGCTCAATTATTTGTCTAATAACCCTATACCACATAGTCCAAGAATCCCTTAGATTTTTATTGCTTTTTTCTTGCCCTGAATTTTGTCTACGCCTCTAGGCAAACACCGATGCCTTGTGTTACAACACTATCGTAATGGTAGTTAGTTGAAAATACAGAACCATTGATGTGATAGTTCTTATATGTCTTAAACTTATTATTTGGTCCTTGAACTAATCGCCACAAGAGTGTCTTCGATTCCGTCTCTCTTGAATTGGCCAACTTTGCAAAAGACCAAAACATAATTATAGCACTAAATTCCAACATTATGCTCACTAATAAAAGACATGTCTATTATATATTACAAACCTTTTCGTATATCCATTTTATGAAAGAAGTTTTCTTCTATACTTTTGTTATTTTGATCCTCTTTCCTTTACCACGAGAATTATACTTCCATAAAGCTTTATACTCACTATAAATTGTTCATGTTAGTTTCAAGTTTCAATATAACAATATTAATACATGTCTAATATAAACATGTGACGAAACTCATACATGTAGTATTCATGGATCCCATTAACATTAAGATAAAATAGTATTCACTGACCTATTTATTGAAGTTGTGGTGGTTACAACATCACTATCTTATTGTCAAGCAAAGGCCCTTAATCACAGAACTCTCCATCTTCCTCTAAGAATGCTTCATGAGTCCGTCGATGATTTCCCTCTAAGTGGATTGTCATATACTCCATGAAATAGTGAACCGACTCAGAAATAATATAAGACTTTGCAATCGACCCTTTAACATATCATTTATTTCTTGGTATATTTTTAAAGTCCCCATTTCTCTAGTCATATAGGTGAAAAACATGAACATTACAAAGTCGTTAACATTTGCATGTTAAAATTCAATATAAGATAAGTTGCTTAACTTTTGAATGAAAAAATCCACCGATCTGATATATGTCCACATATAAATGCTTCATCTACTAGATGCACCATAAGTTCGATGCCAATATCAAATAATGTTGGTGTAAAAAAATTTCCAACACACACAATACATCCACAACCATGTATTTGTCTCTTTGGATATCCTATTTAATTAAAACCTTCTAGCACAGTATGTTAAAGAACAAACTCAACTGCATGATAGCTTTTCACAAATCATGGTGTTTAGCGAAAGCATATTAAAGCAAAATAGGTAGTAAATATTCTATAATGACATGATAGTCACGTGACTTCAATAAGTACAAACTGGGTGGATTAAGAGTCACAATGTTGCTAAAGTTGGATGAAAAACTTGAAGGGAGCCTCAAGTCTTCCAAAATTTGACAAAACTATTTTTCCTTCTTCTTATTCAATGTAAATGGTGCTTTGGGTTTCATCTCTTTACTAGTATGTCTGTCTACTTTCATTCATTAACTATTATGCATGTGCATATTCTCCATATCCAACCGAGCATTTATTGTATCCTTTGTTTTGAGCTTAGTATCAAGGATTGTGTTTTTTAGATGTTATACAACATTCTTCTCTATGTGCATCACATCAAGAAAACATCAAACTTAAAATGGACCTTTTATATCATGCCTCTTTAACTTGAGTATTACAATTATCTATTACATCACTGACCTTTTTCTTCTTACTATGGACTTTTGGGATCTTACCAGGAATATAATCAACATAGGATAACTTCTTTAATAGTTCATCACCATTAAGCCGACTATGAGGGTCTTTAAATTTTGTTGTTTTGAACCTTAAATAACCTCTCTTCCTGAACGGGTGATCATTGTTAAAAAACATATAATAGTTTGTGTAAACTATCTTTTGGCCACGCTCTAATCGGATGGAATAAGTATTATCGCCGTAAATAGGACAAGCTTTGTAACCATATGTTACGCATCCAGATAAATTCTCCTATGCAGGAAAATCATGAATTCCACACATAATTATAGCTCTCAACGTGAAAGACTTTTTCTCGACATGTCATAACCTAACACACCTTCTTCCCATAGTAACTTTAATTTTTCTACTAGTGGCTAAAGAAAAACATCAAAATTTTGACCAAGTGCCTTTGGCCTAGGTATTAACAAATCCAACATATGAAATTCTCGCTTCCCACACAATGATGGTGAGAAATTTAATGGTGCGGTGATAACAAGCCAATAACTATAACTAGCAGATTGAATACCATGTGGATTAAACCCATCAATTGCTATTACTAGCCAAACATTGTGCTCTTCTCTAGAAAATCCGACCATTTTGAGTTTAAAATTTCTCCACTAAGATGAATCGGAAGGATGTCGTTGAAAATCCCATGAACTAGTTGCTCGACTATGCCATGTCATTTCCCGTGCTATCCATGGTATGGTGTACAATCTAATAAGTCTAGGAAGTACAGGAAAATGCCTCAATACTTTCTTAGGTTCTTTGCATACACTACTCCCTTTGCACGTGGTCACTTCATATCATACCTCTCCACATTAAGGCCATTCCTCCTTATCTTCATTTTCCTTCCAATAAAAAATATAATTATTGATGCATACATGAATGAAATTGGCCTTCATCCCTAAGTCTTTCATCATACGCTTCCTGTGAGGATACTTTTCTGGCATCGTGTTTCATATCGGAAGCCACCTTTTCAATATAGATAGAAGTGCTACAACACTATTTCCTGACCATCCAAACTTCTTCATTATATATATTGTGCAATTCTACGATTGCAGACAGAGTTGTCCTATGTAAGGACACAAATTTCCAATTAATTCCTTTGTTGTTTTGGCTCAATTCCGGACAAAAAAGTTTGAGTCACAAGATAGAGTTATTGACCATCCTTCAAGCATATGACATACTAACGCTGAAGACGTAGCGGCCAAAATTATAAAGCTTCATTAAATACCGAGCTTATTGTGCCTCGTTTTTACGTCAAAAACATTTATTCTGTTTATTCCTAAGGTATGAATGCATTACTTATTTATATAGGAGCCTGGAACAATTAGTAATGGGTGTAAGTTTTGTTTAAACTGTTGTTTTCTTTCATAAAGTCATTTTAAAACTTTAAAATAAAGTTTCTTGGCTAAAATTGAATTTTTAAACATTCTGGAAAGTCGTTCGATATTATCATTCGAACGAGTTTTTCGTTCGAACGAGGTTTGCTAACGACCTACCTCTGAAACTTCGTTAGAAGTATCGTTCGAATGAGACTTCGTTCAAATGAAAATCTCGTTCAAACGAGATTTCAGGCGGGAAATTTTCCTGGCAGTTTTGAGCAATTTTTCCCATGTTTCTACTTACCTTTACCCACTAAATTTTGACAGAAGTTATATGTGCGGGAACCAAATTTGAAAAACTAACTTTTGACATTTTCTAAACACCTTTTAGAGAGAACATTTTTGAGAGAAAATTTCTAAGTTCAAAAGTTCATGTTTAAGTGTTTGTAGTTTAAGAACAGTATTTGAAAAACACTTTCTTACACCCATAGTTTATTTATTCCAAGTTTCCATATAAATATCTTGCTTGGAGTTTTTGGCACCGGGTCTACTCTACCGTGTTGAAGAGTTAGTTTAGGTTTGCTTCTACATCCCTCAAAGAAGAAGTTCGTTGTTTTTGCTGCGGCATTCTCACATGGTGAAAGGCACCATGTGTGGTTGATGGTGTTTCGAAATTCCGATTGGTGGATTCCGAGACCGCGGTGGAGCTCCGTGGTTATTCGCTAGGCAAAGGTGTATAAAAGAAGGAGCGTCGGGGCTTGGACAGAGTCAAGTCGAGTGTTGTAAGTCTTACTATCTTGTATTTGTAAAACCGTACTTAGTGGATTTGAGGCTAGGGTTGTCCGAGGTTTTTTTCCCGTTGTGGGTTTTTTCTCGTACATCGCGGCTTAGTGATTTATTTATTTATTTTATCTTATGCAAAATTCACCTTAGATGCATGCTTAGGTAAAAAGATAAAATCGGGTTTAAATCACTACTTATTTAATTTGGTGTTAATCTAAATTTGAGTATATATTAATTTAATTCAAGTCTTCATTTAATTTGTTAAAATTGGTTTGGTCTATTTTGGTAATATTGAAAATATGACTTAGGCAAATTTCTAGGACTTGGGTTGAATTAAGTTGGTTTAAGTGAAATTAAAACTATGTGTATGTTTAATCTTATTTCACTTGGTTTAATTTTAATTTGAAAGAAATTAAAATTTGATGTTTGTGTGTGTTTATTTGAACCATCTTTCACTTTCGCGTCTTTAAAAGAAAATTGAAAACTATATTTTTATTGTAAGAGTATAAAAATTGGGGGCCTCGTGTTTTCATCCTATGGCCCTCGCAGGACGGGTAGAGTTTCTTAGTTGCTAATCTCTCATACTCATCATACTTTTTGTTACCTAGATACATTTCTTCAGCAACCCCTATTTGACCTCCTTTAGTATCCACATAAGTACCTTTATGCACTGCATAAAATGTATCAATAAGGTTCCTCACACCAAGTCCCGCATTGTCAGTGATTTCTTATTCAGTTATTTCTTCAACAGTTCTTGTCGATGGGTGATCTTTTAATTTTGTGGAAGACTTTTCACTATGCAAAGCCCACGTAGTATATGACTAATCTATACCGTGCCTCAACAAATGTGTTCAAATTTCTGTCATGGTAAATCGCATCCTATTCCGACATTTTGAACACAAACATGTAAACGTTGACAGCAGGTGATCATTATTTTCAATTGTAAAGTCAATAAAATCTTTGACCCCTTGTTTATACACTAAGTTGAATCTATTATTTTCACCCATCCATCATTTATTAATTGGTCGAGACATTCTACAATGTAAATGAGTTAAGTGACAAGATCATATCATATAGTAAAAGACAATACATTCATATGGAAACAGTAAATAATTATTTAATGTTGAAGGAACATTGTATTTCCTCAAAGTTTCAATAACACTTATATAATTCAACCACCGAAATAATCATCACAAAACATGTATTTTGATTGAAATAAATGTTTACAATATTCAAGATTGGATATGTTAGATAAGCACTTTCAAAACTACAAAGATGAAATGATACATTATAGTGGAAGGACAAGGTTATATAACAAACTCATACTTTAAACTTCCTATTTGATCTAACTTAAACCCTAGCTTTGATTGCAACCTTTGATTTCAAACGTGATATTACATATCAACTATGATTTTGTGATTTTAACCGGATAAATATGGTTATTTATGGATGTAACTCGCCAACAGCAAAACCATAAACTAATACCCTTATTACCCAATAAAAATATATAGTAATTACATAAATTAACAAATAACGCACATAAAAGAATGGATTATCATAGTGAACAGCTTATCCATTTTTTAATATATTTTTCCTTTTTGCATTCTTATATTTAAACAAAATATTTAAAAAAAAAACATAATAACAGATATATCCATTCATATCACTCTCGTAAACTAATAAATTCAAAAAATTTGCATAATTGTGTATTTCTCATTCGGTTAAATGAGTAATGCAAATGATTACATAAATAATTATTATTTTGCAACAAAATTTCAATTTTAATGCATGTGTATATCTATACATATGATTATATTGAGAATGAAGGATGAATATAAATACCGGATTAGAAGAGAGTTGGACCGAGAATTCTGTGAAATATTTAGAAAAAGAGAGAAATATATTAAAAATAATATATTTTCGTAATATATAATTCATAAACTAAGAAAATTGAAAGAAAAACGAGACTCTCTCTGGAAAAGGGCGGCAAATTTAAGAATATGAGATCAGATTTACGAATTTATACCTGATGGAGATGGCGATGGAAAACGCGATCAAATATAGGAGATGGAGAACACGATAAAAAATAAGGGATGGAGATGGAGAACGCGGTCAAATATATGAGACTCTATCTGAATAGAGGTGATAAGGGAGGAGAACCACAGTGGGAGGAGAATGACGGTGGGAGGAGGGAAGCAAATGGTTACGGGTCAAAAGTGTCTCCCAAATTTTACGTGGAGTAGGAATAGAAAATAGTTAGGTTAAAAAAAATAACTCGCTATAGGATTTTTTCCATTTTGGTACCAATTTGTTTTGCTCACACTTGTTTTTAGCCCATAAAAAAATTAAAAATATATATTATAATTAAATATAAACAAACTAAAAACAATTGTAATGTACATAAGCAATTACTAACACTTAAATACCGTTAGAAATTCCTAACGCACTCTAACTATTACTAAACCAAGTATAGGTCCATTACAAATGTTCCCATATAGTGTAGTGACCCTTACTCGTTAGTTTATGGTAGAGAAGTAGTCCCACTCATATAACTTGAGATACCCTCATTCTCACTAATATTCTAAAGCCAAGTAGATAAAATTTGTTAGGTCCAAGCCTGCTACGACAAACTAGCTCTCCTGGACGAGAGGAGGATACGGGTCGCTTATCACAATCAGGGTTACTAGCGTCGCTCGAGCATTCAATAAAATGGTTAATAAGCAAAACATACATGAGGGTGACCTAGTCCTAAAAGATAACCTTAACCTTCCCAGACTCTCTGAAGAAAATTTGCACCTAACTGGGGAGGACCCTGCCATGTCACGAAAAAACCTCTGGTAGGGTATTTACCTTAGGTGATCTCAATGGAGTCATGTTTTCCCAATCTTTCAATGTCAACCAATTGAATAAATACTTTCATTAAACCTACTTGAGGTCAGAGAGAAGAAATCGATTTAATACAAAAACAATCGGTCGTAACAAGGGAATATTATGCAAACCCATACACATTCCAAGCCCCACATCAAAAGACCAACTTGAGCCACCAGCCTTTCACTTAAAGTCAGCTAAAATATTTTTAGACACAAACTTTTCAATCGATAACTACGTATACCAGATCCTTTTTTATGTTATTATCACAGACATTCAAATACAGACACCCCTATGTCTTTAAATCGGAGATACATAGGCAACCTGAGATATCATATTGAGCCCGGTCTAAATAAACACTAAAAATCCTTTTTTGGTAAAACCCTATTTATGGTTATTGTGCCCTCACTCCGAAAGGGGCAGTGTAATCTAAAAAAATGAAGTTTCAAGTAATAAAACGATGCTCTAAGGTATTTTGGAATTGCTCAGAGTTATTTGTATTTGATAAACAACACATAAAGGTCGATGCTACGAAAGAAACAGTCGAAATTATCCTAGAGGTACACTACCCCTATATTAGCCCTATCAACGGGTCAGGTCTGGACCAGATCTATGGTGATACAGATCTGTGTCGTAATTACTTAATCGGATTTGGATTAGATCGGGTCTTGATTGGATTTACAATATTGGATTCATATCTGGATCCGTATCGAAACGGATCGGGTACGGTTTCAAGTCTATTTAGATATATACGTTTATTTTATATTTATTTTTATTATGTCCCCTTCTTTATTTTTTTTATTTTAGACTAATATTTTTTATTGTAATATAGTATATGATTAGTATAAATAAAACATATATTACTTATATATATATATAATACTTACATGTTATATTGATCATGATATATTTGTAAATATATAAAAAAAAAATATAGTATATATTATATTTAATCAAATCGGGTCCTTAACGGATTGGATTAGACTAGATCCATATCCAATCCATTTAATAATCGGAAAATCGGGTAACTGGGTTATCAGGTAATCGAGATCTGGATAAATGGATCGAAATTGAATCGGGCCAGACCCGGTCCATTGATAGCCCTACCCTATACCCTTCTTCTCAGAGAAATAAACACCAAAACTATAATCTTCAAAGAACCCCACATCCCATGACTAATCATCAACAGACAGACTCACTAAGGGTTCCCTAAAAAATGGCATCCAATCTTAGATAAAGGACAAGACTTCGATTCCAAAGATACATAAAATGGCTCTCGCCAGTCCACAAGTGGAGAAAGGGAGCCTCCTTCCCTCACTCTAGATTAATACAAACATAAATCTCATAAGCAAATAGATAAAAGTTGTCTCTCTTCAAAAAAGAAAAGTCTAAAAAAGACAGGCCACTTTTGTTTTCATTTGTTTATTTAACCCCTTTCTCTATTATAAAAGTGTACGTATCTGCTACCACCATTTTAATAAAAAAATATAGGCTCTCTCTGCCCATATGCATACATTTTGTTACTTTATTACATACGTATATAGTAAATAAAAGTGGAATAAAGGATGCAAGTGGGAATAATTCATCATCAAAAAGAAAAGTGCCTTTATTTATATAACATGATGTCTGGAGAGAATACCTTTACACGTAAAAGTGAACTAAGGATCCCTCGCGTTCATCCTAAAGGATTATATTACGTAAGTACATGGGCCCCCCTAACATCCCAAGAAAAAAAAAATATTTGGGGAGTGGGGGATTACATCAAATTAGCCCAAAAATACTATCCCATAACTACTCACATCCACGGCCTCTTCCCCAGATGACCTCTAGCCCGTGAGTCATCAGAAGCTCCCGGACCCATTATCTTAGGGAGCACACTAGATACATATGCATTCGACGAATGTGAAAAAACTCCTAGACAAGTACTCAAACAAGAGGAGGAACCCACGTAGTCTATGGTCTTGTTTGCATCAACCTACGATGATAGCTGGGGTAGGTCCAAATGAGCATAAGACCAATATGTCAACACTTCACACAACTGGGATGCATCCACTACCACAAACTGTAAATCAGGAAAAGCAACAATGAAACATTAATATCCAAACAAAGTTATAAAATTCTCCAAAATGATAATAACCCATTTATTTTAAAAAATGACTCGTGTCATTTGAAAACATTGACGGATTAAGCAACGGTGCCACCATATTGAAGAAGAGCCCTTTGGGGAAGATATGAACCAAATCATCCTATTTGTATAGGACCATAGTAAACGCAGGTATGAGCATGAGAAACAAAAAACAATCAATGCGCCTCACCGGTGGGGATGGCATAGGCATCCCAATTAACAAAGAAACATAAATCAGAACGAAGGGTATGGAAGATGAAGCACGTCCACCAACTAGCAGTGACCCCAATAATGACAGTATGAATGGAGCATCTGACATCCCAAAGCTCGCCTCACTACCCGTACCCATGTTCATAACAGAGATAAACATGTGATAACAATAAGCCAATGAACCACTAGCATCGGTCAAGTGTGGAACCTCACTAAAAAGTGTTTAGAAGACTTGTCAAAAATAGAAACCCGCTACTGCATTAAATAGCTTTCGAGCTTCTGAAAATGGATGAGAGAATGATCAAACGTTTCCTTATAGATGGTCGAACGATCAAAGAGAATGGTTAGCTATACGGTTAACCGCATGACTATGTCCTAAAAATCCCATCACCCCCAAGTTTTCTACCTCTTACACCCACATCCACACCCATTCTAAAAATAGGCAAACTTATTTTTTTCCATCCTTGTTTTTATGAAGAGTGTTCACTTGCCCATATTCTTAGTCGACAACCTCTGTGGCCACCCTAATTATCAATCGAGGTGTGATTCATTCATCCCATTCGGTAGGAGATAGATAAACTCGAATCCCGAGAAAATCCCAAGAGCAAAAGTGGAAAATATCCTTAAAAGACAAGGTGGTCAAAATTCTCATGAATAAAACTTTGAAGGTCCAAAGTGCAAATACCAAAAACTAGGAAAGGACCAAAACCCTCACAGGGGGTCCTTTAACCAAACGGTTAGAGTCCCCATACCCTTTAATCGAGCGGTTAAATGGCTAAGGTAATTGTTGCTGAATCTATGCAATCATACCCATACCCATACATGTATCCTACCACCCCCTATCCACCATACACATGGCATTCCTTTAACCAAATGGTTCAAGGTCCCTTTTGAGCAAACGGTCAAATGAGGTTAATCAACTCCTATTAAAAGAGATCCCCATTAACATGAAAATCATCCCAAAACCGAACATTGATTATGTTTTCTAAATTTTTTCACTACCAAGATACTAGAGCTCGTTCTGAAAATTATCGAGTGAAGCTCGTACTTTAGAAAATTTTCTTTCCCCTGAGGAATGTTTGTGCTTCCAAAAAGTCACTTCCCTCGAGTGAAGTTCGTACTTCTAAAAATTTGCGTCCTCCGATAAATAGAGGCAAAACTCTACGCACATCATATAAAAGTCAACACTTCGAAAGAAAGCTCTACCCGATTGAATGACAGATTCTGACAGGGGACACTCCCTGGGAAAAAATTTATCTCACTCTACAAGGGAAAAGAAAATCTGCAAAAATCTTAGGTCAATACACAAAAATATATATTATGATAAACTTCCCAAATCTGTTTATCTCATTTAGCTCGACCCCCAATTAGGGGACCAAGTATGCACTTTACAGAGTTTATATTTTAAAGCCTAGTTTTTAAGCCAGAACCTATGTTACTAAGTTGAAATGCAATACTCATATGTTAAATAAATGATAATAAAATGCTATGACTAAATAAAACATGATAACATACTTTTCAAAATATTTCTCAAGAATGTGTTCGTGAGCCGAGTCATTTCGAAACTTTGCAAAAATCAAAGTCGAAAATTATACTACTCTCACCGCTTCTCCAAGAGAATGGCGATATCGTCGAATATATGTTTTTTTTTTCAAATACATGTTAGGCATCAGCCTTTGATTAACGTATTTTAACATATAAATATATCAATCCAACTTATGACAAAATTTTCATATTAAGTACTAGGCTCCATAAATACCATAATGTTGTATATTGCATACTGGGTATCCCATCTCCTACACACATAATTATGTCACATTTGTTGGAATTATGTTGTCCTTGATCCAAAGTCCTCTTGGGTATGTAGGTGCTATACTTAACGAAAATTGTGAAGTCGGATCCTTATAATATATCTCTTGATGTATTATCTATTTGGGTTGCCTCCATCTCTAGTCCAAATATGGTGTAACTTACCCGAGGGCTATGATACATGTGGGACTTTATAAGGAACCCCAAATATTCCCTCCCATCTCCCTCTGTACCTCTAAACTGGTTGAAAGGTTCAACAACACCTTCCAATCAGTGGTCGTTAGACGATGATGGTTATCCTTATCGACAACTTCGGGTCGACTCTCATTTCGAACCTCCATCGAAGCTACCATATTTCCTATAAATAGCTTCTCACCCTATTAAGGTTAGTCCTCACACTTTCACACACATCACGTTAAAACACCTGTATAACCAAACTATGTAGTCTTTGATCTTATGGATACATGAGTACGTAGGCACAATACCGAGTCCTTCTCATGAGTACAAGCCTCGATAATATGTCTCATGATGTATTGTCACCTCAGAGATGTTATCATATCTTTCCTCTTATCCCTAACCTCAAACAAAATATCAAACTATCTCAAGCTGCGACCATTCGTGCCCATCCATACAAGCGTTCAAAAAATGCACACAACACATCAACCGAATTACGTAGGCTTTGATCTCGTGGCTATAAGAGTATATAGGCGATATACCAAATCCTTCCCGTAAGTACAAGCGTCGACAGTATGTCTGATAAGCACCCAAAAGTGTCTATTTTATACCCTGAATAGATGCATTTTAGTTGCTCGTTTTTAATAAAAATGGCCTTATGTTCATATTTTTATCATTTTGCATGTCAATATGTTGTTGTAGTACAAATAGTGCTAAATCGGCACAACAGTGACACAATAGCGGTCAAAAGTATGAAACGAAGAAATCAAAGCACCGAGAAGTTCGAAGTCCTATTTTATCTTGCCTAGATGGTTTCCGATGTTCCGAACTTAGTCCCGTACCAAACCTAAGACAAAATCGAGTCCAGGCCTGTCCCGCCACTCGTGTGTGTTTAGTTTGCACCTTTTCGATTTTTTTTATTTGAGTCGTATATATTTTTAGGATTTATTTTAGATTTATTTATATTTTTCGAGAATTTATTTTATATTTCTTTTTCTATTTCTTTTTATTAGTTTCTAATTTTAGTCTTTATTTTTAGTTTTGGTAGATTTATATTTTTAGGACTTTAGGTTTCATTTTTACTTCTTTTGTAGTTTTTATTTTTATTATTTGAGTTTTATTTTTTATAGATTTTTTTTTATGTTTTATGTTAGTACGTCGAGTATTTGTTTTCCTTTATTTTTGTTTGTTTTTAATTTTTAGTTAGTTTATTATTATTTTTTTTTTTTGTTTTGTTTTGTTTTGTTTTATTTCATTTTAGTAGTTTTTATTTGAGTCGTGTTTAGT
Source organism: Sambucus nigra (assembly GCA_949130495.1). NCBI lineage: Eukaryota > Viridiplantae > Streptophyta > Magnoliopsida > Dipsacales > Adoxaceae > Sambucus > Sambucus nigra. The sequence continues at coordinate 540,876,703 of OX422208.1, read as the reverse complement.
TTTTAGAATTTTTTTATTTGAGTCGTGTTTAGTTTTTAGAGTTTGTATTGTGTGTCGTGTTATTTTTATATATATATATTTTAGTTTTTTAGTGAGTTTTATTTTTAGTTTAGTTTAGTTTTTATTTTTATTTTACTTATTTTTATTTTATTAGGTTTATTTTTTTTATTTTCTTCTACTTAGTGTACAAACACACAGACACACATATCCTACACCATATCACACCTAATTACCACACACCTAACATACACACAAACACCTCATTCACCCACACCCTAACCTCCATACATCCTCACACACTAAATCACCCCCTACTTCATCTTCTCCAACAAACCCACACACATCTTCTCTCTCCTGAACCTCCATAACCTAAATCAAACCCTCTTTTAACCCACTATTTATCTATCCTCCCTCATCCTCCATCACCCACCTCATCACCATCCTAACCATTACCTACATAAACCCAATTCATTCTGAACCCACCCCATAAATCCATACCCCCCCCCACCTGCTCCGGCTAACAAAATCGAACCCTCACCAACCCGACCCCTGCTGGCGATCTCCAACCCGAAGCAAGCCCAGATATTGAACCCGTTGGCTGCCTGAGCCAAACCGAAACCAAAGAACAACCTTAACCCATCAAAAATTCGACGACCACTATCCATACCCACTTTCGACCTTCGGTCAAACCGGACGAACCGAAAAACCGATATGCTCCAGATTCGACCTCAACTTTCACCCGCACCCAACCTGTTCAACCCACCTACCAAATATCTCTCCTAAATAATAGGAACAACCTTTCCTATCCCTTATCTTAAAAAAAACACGTGCAAAAAGAATTTTGAGTGAGCCAAATTTAAATCCCAGATATTTCTCAATCAAAACCAACTATAGTGAGTTATAAGAAGAAGGTTTGAGATCTCATAAAAAGAGAGAGAGGAAACGCACACAGAGGACACCGCCAAGAGAGAGACACTGTATATTATGTACAGTTTAGATTAGAAAAAAATTTAAAAAATACAAAAAAAAATAGTTTAGTATTATAATAGCTTTTTAGATTCTGGTTTTCAATTTTTTTTATGTAATCAAGTGCTGGATTTGTGAAAACATTGGGACACGCGTGCATGAACGCAATTCAAGGAATCAATTCAAAGGGAGACTTTTGTATATTGTATTTCTTGCTTTACTCTTCAATTTGTTGTTCCATGTTTGTAACTGTAATAAATTATTTCATTATGATTGGCTAGTCACCCTATTGAAGGGTGGGATGCACTGTGTAGGATATTATATTAATAAATTAAATTCATTAATTGTTAGAATTCTAGGAAAATCAATTTTTAACTGTCACAAATTAATTTATATAACGAGAGTTAGTAAATTAATTGTACAAATTAATGTTTAAATTTAGGAATCGAAATATAGATAGATTTTTTTGAAATTTGAATATTAATTTTGTGTTGAAATTTGAGAATTCATACTATTTTTATTAAATTGATCCTAGCGGGTAATTTTGTTGAAACTAGTATAGTTCTTAATTTTTCATCATGTGATATTTTTAAATTAGTTTTCTGAAAAAGATATTATTAAATTAATAACTGTAACGAGAGTTAGATTATCGATTTAATATTATCTCGAAATATTTCAAATTAATAAATTGAGAAATTAAAATAATTGATAATGCGGTGTAATCCCATCTCTTGACATTCTCACATTTTTCAAACTCGATTGCACATTATGTTTCGTTATTTAGTCATTTCATAATTTTTAGCATTTATTAGTTAATTTTCTCTTGGAGTTGTTTTAAATAGCAAAAAAATAAAATAAATAAATAAAATATTTTCAGAAAAAAATTGAATTGCAAGTTTTCACATTAGTTGTTTCACCTTGGAAGTTGGATTGATACCCATACTTATTGCAATACGAGTTGATTTAGACATGTTTTGTAGGTATTCAAGGGATTTTGAGATTGACTTTTGAAGACAACGATCATACACTAAAAGCTACTTATCAATGTCTCACGATATATTATATCCACAGAGATGCATCTATCTCTTATCTCTCACATATTATCTCTTACCCCCATGAGATATTAAATTATCTCAAGAAGCGTTTCCCTGCACATACATACACACGCACACTGACGACCTCCCGTTATATAAGCCGAGCTTTCTCGCACACTTATATAAATATTAACGGCCACCCGTTATCCCAAAATACCCAGTCAAACACAAGAAATCTTGTATTCCCAAACTAGTTTCAGTGATGTTCATACACCTTTCACTGATAAAATTTTCATACCTAAGCACCTATCGACGTTTTGAGTGATTCTCAAACTAAGGTATTGAATCATGTTCTAATATAAACTAAAACGTAATCACAAAAATTCAAGAGCAGTGATAAGCATATAATTAAGGAATCATAAAGAACAAGTGGGGTATCTAATACCTTCCCCACTCATAACTCAGTTCCTGAACCCCGCAATAAGAATCTCTGGACAATTGTAGACCTAAACATACGTTAGGATTAACCCAAAAGGGTTAACCCGGACCTTTTTCTTTAATTTCGTTTAAAACAAACTAGCAACTCTAAACAACTGACAGCCCCTCGGACATGATATTTAGTCCTAGGTTCAAAATGGGGACGTGCGACAAAAATTTTACATAGTGTCTAACAACTTCCAGCGAAAAATCATCGAACCACGAAATCGAAAAACATGACCTCAAAGAGAAATGGTGTATCTAATTATAAGCACTCCCGTATCCCCACAGGGGTCACGTGACAAGCCACATTTCTCGAATAGCATGAAAGTCTCGCTCCCCCGAGTCCAGTCTGAGGCCTATAACACTACAATGATGAGTTGAACTATCCATGTGGAATAACACGTGCCATTTAAAGAGCCCTACTATATTAAAACTCCTAGTAATCTGGCGATAGCATTCCATATACGAACGAACTTCTCAATTATGAAGATAATGTGACCAAATACTGAAAGAGTTGGCGCTTGCGTTCAAATAAGAAATAATATAATAAACACCAATTTTAACCCAAATTAACCCTAAGCATGCAACTAGGTGTGATTGAAACAATATGAAATCATGCACAAGATATTCAACACACAAAGTTTAAGGAAAAATCCCCCACAGGGGCAAAACCATTTGTATATCACTATAATTTGTAAAATACGGTTTACAATCGGATTACAATGAAATACAGATTGACTAAGAATTACCCTCGGGTATCGGATTCTGTAGTCGCGGCTGGAAGAAACCCTTTCCAGTAGGGGTGGCGGCTGGAACTATCCCTGTCCAGTAGGGCTACAATGAAGAGGAAGAAGCGGTCCACTTCACAAAGGGTTGAACATCAATGGTGTTCTTGGGTTGCTTAAAGGATTCACAAAGGTTTGGAAGAATTGTGTGAATCAAAACATGAGTCTTGGGACTCAAAAATATGAAGACTAGATGTATTTGGACTCTCAAAAACGTCTTCTAAAGTCTTGCAAAACAACTCCCCCGAAGTTGGTATTTATAGGAAAAAATATGAAGAATCCCGCTTTGTTAAAACTCTTAAAAACTTATCAGCGTACAGGTACACCGAACCCCATCTGGGGTACACCGAACCGGTTTGGTGTTCCCATCCTGGTATGAGGTTAAAAAAACAGCATTCTTCAAGGAATTTTCTCCAACTTCAAAAGGTCATAACTTTTTCATCGTAGCTCGGATTGAGGTGCCGTTTCTTCCAGTATCTTCGTTGCGGCGAGATCTTCAACTTTCAAGTTGACCAGACCTCCGGACTATGGATGTGAAATTACGAAAATGCCCTTGAACTTCCCTATCAAGCCTTTTTTCACTGTTTTGACTTCCCTTGCGTTCCACTTGCATTCCGTGCCTAAAATCAAGGAACGTGAAGTCGTTGCGGCAGATGAGGGACACATTTAGGAGTTGTTGAATGCTTGATGCTTGGAATTCGGATAGAGGCCGTCGTGAGCGATCGTGTAGAGACGTGCCAGATGTAGCCGAATGTAGCGGCGTATGACATACAAAACTGTAAGATAACGGACATGAGAATTATGTCCTTACAAATCTCCCCCTATGTCTATGCCGGTACATACATAAAAAATCCGAATTATCAAATATGAAATTGCCTATACAAATCTACCCTTCCATGAACCCAAAACTGGAAAAGGTACAAATGAATAGTCTTCATCGTTTGTTCTTCAAATCTTCAGTAATCTCAAATCTTTTCTCATCAGGGTGTGCAATTCAGAGATAATCAATGTAGTACCTACACACATGAGAAAAAGAAAAAAAATACCAAGTGACGTATCGAGTTTGAAATGAGATAAACATAGATACCAATATATGATAAGCATAAGTCAAATCTCAAAACTCCCCCAAAATTCAAACTCCCCCATAAAATGATAATTCTTTCTCCCCCTTTTTATGATGTCCCCAAATAGACAAAAGAGAAGAATGAATCAAATAAGCAAAATCGGGGTGTCACGGTATACAAAAAAATACAAACTATTTTTGATTTTTCAAATTTTTCGTACAAAAATAAGATACCAATATGAACGAATATGAAACAAAAATCACACCATGGATTTAGACTCAAACAACCAAGTCATGGAAATGGAATGAATGGGTGTGAACACATTCGATAGGTAAATCAACTCAATCAATCATATGTGCACGATGCATACGTGTACTCCTAACGAATGAACATCAAAGGTATCCTTAAGTGTAAACGTTTGTTGAATTTAAATGACATCGTCTTATGCAAATCAACAAATCAAAGTCAAATGATTTCCACACCAATAACGTCCAAAACTATAAAGCGCATTTTCAAGAATTTCAAGGACGTGCAAACCCGTTTTAAATTCTCTAACCAAACTCCCTCATATATATATTCTTTTAGAGGTAATCTAAATTCTCAAACATTGGAGAATTGGTGCAAAAACCTAAATGGCCCATAATTGGCATGAATTTCTTTTTATTGCCTTTCAATTTTTTTCGGGCTCTTTTAACCCCTTTGGACCCCGGATAATAAAATTCCTCCATTTTTTAGGTCCTTTTTAACGGTGGCTTAGTATTCGCAAAGGTCAAAATGAACTTTTCGCAGCCCTTCCCCGTTTTCAAACAAAGCACACAAACTCACAAAACGGTTTTTATATGCACAGTTTCCTTATCAAAAAATTATCGCGCTTGGTTCGTTTTAAGGACAGGATTGAAGTGAAAACACCCAACCAACATGTGATAAGACAAGCACAATAATCAAACAAATCCGTGCATGTGTGCAATAAAGGATAAAGTGAGTCAAACATGTAGGAAGTAACACTTAATTACATCTTAATGACTCCAAACATTATAAAGCACATGGATGAATTGACCTATTGTCTCAAAACACTATCAAACAGTCACTTGAAAAAATGGAATGATGTTGTGACTCGGTCATCCAAAGTGTTCATCCATAAACGGTGCAACAAAAAAAATCTTTTTGTATTTTTCAAAAATTTTTCAAAAAATATATACAAAAAGTACATGTCACAACGCTAGCAAAAATATATCAAAAAGCATAACTAGCGTATGACAAACATGCAAACACAATCATCTATATGATATGGCAAGAGAAGAATCATGTGCAAGCAAACGGGAATCAACTTGTCTAAAATCTAGTTCCTCCAAAAGTGATTTCCTAACCCAAATGGATGAAACACGTCGACAAGGGGTTTTGGGAACCAACAAAATACTAGACTTCGAATTCCTAGGACCTCTTCCAAGATCAAAACAAAATCGCCTAAGGTGACCATTCCTACCACAATATGAGCATGTGTAAACGGGTGGGATGACACCGAAAGTGTGATCTTTTCTAGCGTCCTTGGAATTAGTTGACCCTCTAAAACAAATAATGGTTTTGGCTTTAGCATTAGAAGCATGAGAACACGATGAGCCATTACCATCACTATCAAACCTACTTGAGTCTGTCAAATCATTTTTTAACTTCAAAATTTTTGACTCAAGCAAAGAATTAGACTCTTCCAAATTAAGGGACGCATTCTTCAAATTATCAATTAAACTTAACAGTTTATCACGCTCCCCCTCAATTAAAACAAACTTATCCCTAAGAGTCTTTTCACGTGCCGTAAAATCATCGATTAATTTTTTATCCTTGACGGCACAAACGGGAACCCTAGAATTTTTTAAGTCCTCCAATTCCTTCTCTAAAACTAGGACTCTCTCATCACTCTTCTTTTTGGAAATTTTTAAAGAATCAAAATCAGTACACAAATTACCAAAGTGCTCACGACAAATATCACTTTGAGTTTGAAACTCTTGCAAATATTCAATCTTACTTTTAAAGAGAGAATTTTCTTTTTCCAAAACTTTAATTCTTTTGCAAAGTTTCAAATTCAAACTTTTTAATTTTTCAGCACGGTCGTGAACTTTTTCAAAAATAGGCTCCTCATTAAGTAAACTTCGCAAAATTCAACTTTGGCAAACTTATTTAATTTCAGCCCCTAAACATGCATCTAAAAGTGCGTGTGTGTGTCAACCCATAAGCAATTAAATCATGCGACACAAATATAAGGAAAAATCCCCCGCAAGGGCAAAACCTTTTATTTCACTATAAAGAGTAAATCGCAACTTACAAGATTTACAATGAAATACAGCAATGAATCCACATGCAGCGAACCCACATGAACCTCAGTCCAATCAACAAAGGAAGAACCGCAGCACTCCTGAATGACACGCAGTCATAAATCTTTGTAGAGACTCCCTCAGCAATGACACGCAGCCCTCGGTTGCAAAGATCTCTCCACAAAGGTTTGAACAAACTAAAAAGTTGTGTTCTTGGGTTACCAAAAGATTCACAAAGGTTTGGCAATTGTGTGAATCAAAACATGAGTCTTGGGACTCAAAAATATGAAGACTAGAGTAATTTGGACTCTTTAACAGCATTTGTTCCTTCATGGGTAAGTTGCAAAATATCCCATGCTTCTTTTGACGTGGTGCACGTCATTATGCGTTTGAACTCATCAGGAGTGACAGACCCAGAAATAGCACTTAGACCTTTAGAGTTAAAAGACGACCATTTAAATTCATCATCAGTCCAAGTGATGTCAGGTTTCAAGTTGGTCACATTATCAACAGTCACGGTTGGAGGAGTCCATCCTCGTTCAACTAAAATCCAGACACGTTCATCAATGGCTTTTAAAGCCGACCTCATACGGGCTTTCCAATAGGCATAATTCGACCCGTCAAAAATAGGCATTTTATAATATGACTTCTCCATTTGAACACGCTCTTTTCAAAAATCAATTTATTTCAAAAATTGATATCTTTAGAAAAATTTTGCGGAAAAAAAGGAATACGCGATAGATTAGCGTAACCTGCTCTGATACCAATTTGACGATGTGAGAAGTCAAATTGTATCAGGAAAAAAAAACTTTAAAAATCAAGATCACTCGATAATTTAGAGTAACCCGCTCTGATACCAATTTGAAAGAGTTGGCGCTTGCGTTCAAATAAGAAATAATATAATAAACACCAATTTTAACCCAAATTAACCCTAAGCATGCAACTAGGTGTGATTGAAACAATATGAAATCATGCACAAGATATTCAACACACAAAGTTTAAGGAAAAATCCCCCACAGGGGCAAAACCATTTGTATATCACTATAATTTGTAAAATACGGTTTACAATCGGATTACAATGAAATACAGATTGACTAAGAATTACCCTCGGGTATCGGATTCTGTAGTCGCGGCTGGAAGAAACCCTTTCCAGTAGGGGTGGCGGCTGGAACTATCCCTGTCCAGTAGGGCTACAATGAAGAGGAAGAAGCGGTCCACTTCACAAAGGGTTGAACATCAATGGTGTTCTTGGGTTGCTTAAAGGATTCACAAAGGTTTGGAAGAATTGTGTGAATCAAAACATGAGTCTTGGGACTCAAAAATATGAAGACTAGATGTATTTGGACTCTCAAAAACGTCTTCTAAAGTCTTGCAAAACAACTCCCCCGAAGTTGGTATTTATAGGAAAAAATATGAAGAATCCCGCTTTGTTAAAACTCTTAAAAACTTATCAGCGTACAGGTACACCGAACCCCATCTGGGGTACACCGAACCGGTTTGGTGTTCCCATCCTGGTATGAGGTTAAAAAAACAGCATTCTTCAAGGAATTTTCTCCAACTTCAAAAGGTCATAACTTTTTCATCGTAGCTCGGATTGAGGTGCCGTTTCTTCCAGTATCTTCGTTGCGGCGAGATCTTCAACTTTCAAGTTGACCAGACCTCCGGACTATGGATGTGAAATTACGAAAATGCCCTTGAACTTCCCTATCAAGCCTTTTTTCACTGTTTTGACTTCCCTTGCGTTCCACTTGCATTCCGTGCCTAAAATCAAGGAACGTGAAGTCGTTGCGGCAGATGAGGGACACATTTAGGAGTTGTTGAATGCTTGATGCTTGGAATTCGGATAGAGGCCGTCGTGAGCGATCGTGTAGAGACGTGCCAGATGTAGCCGAATGTAGCGGCGTATGACATACAAAACTGTAAGATAACGGACATGAGAATTATGTCCTTACAAATACAACCCTGTTATAAGTAAACAACCAAAGAAATAAGTATGATAAAATAGTCTAATCACACCAAAAAATCTCAAGGCAGAAGTTAGGATAGTTAGGACTCTTGTGTCATAAATAAAATAACCGTAATGTAAAAAATGATAGAAAATAATCGTGTATCCATGGCTCAAACTCTCAGACGGTATTTTGTATCACTCAAACTAACCATCTTCCTTGTCAAATAAAATCATCCCTCTTTCCCTTTCTTGTGGACGTAGGCAAGATGACCCGCTAAATGACATATATCTTTGTCTTTTTCATCATTGCATTCATTTTCGTGAGTTTATTTTGGTATTTAGAATTATTGTAGGATTGAATACCCCCACAATTTGGAGTCGTCTGTGGGAAAGTTATAAATCCCACCACTTAAGAAAACTAATATTTTCTCATAATGATTGCACATTAGTCCTATCGTTCCCATGTTAGTAATTGTGTACGATATTAAGTAAAAATCATAAGGAGTGAACAGACTCCTTAGAGATCTTTTCCCTTACCTAGTAACTCCAAATCACGTGGAAATACTCTTCGCACATGTGGCCTTAATCATCGTTATAATGCTCCTCTTATGGATCCTCCTATGAGGAATACCATATTACATCTCATTAACCTCTATGATGAATGTTCAAAGAATCAAAAAGATGATATAGCCAAAATGAAAAAATAACTAACTGAACAGTTTAATGGATGTGGCTTCAGTTCCTATAACCTTGAGCCAAAGAAGAAGGAGGATCTGATCTGATGGGCATTGATACAGTAAAAAAAACTTTTATTCCCTAAGAACTTTGGTTGATCACTCATTACAAAAATGAGGAAAAAATAGGTTTAAAGCTTAAACCTAGGGTTCGAATCACGATACCTTTACAAATATTGTATGTGATCCGAATGAGGAGAAATATTTTGTGTATAATATCAGGAGTCTGATTATATTACTCCTCTATATCCTTACTAAAATGACCTAAATGCCTCAAATATTCTAGCATATAACCCCCCAAAAGTATGTAAGCCTTGTGTGTGGGAACTCCTGGAGATAAAAAATATATGGTTTTTAGAGAAATAACTTTATCTCTCCCCATCCCTTCACAAAAATACGAGTAGTATTTTTCCCTCTCTCTAACCCTTAGGATGTGTTATGATTATTAGAACCCTACCTTAAAACCAAGTTCTTATTTATCTAGAATTCTAATTAGCTGTTATCTGATGCAAATTTCTTCATAATTTTATTACCTGGCTTGTTCGATCTCTCTAACTAGGTGAAGTATATGCTCATGTGTTTAACCCTTTTGTGGGTTTTGGGTTCTATCAAATTTGAAATTGTTCTGCAATTAATCAGAATGTGGTGTAACAGTTAATTGATCTCCTAATTCACTTAGGAAATTCTCGAGCTATATAGCCACTTCAATTGCCTCCAACGTGTAACACCCCGTATTTTTTATGATTTTAAATAATTATGGGATTAATTATTATTATTATTGAATTAATTAAATTAAAATGTGAGAAATTAATTGTTAATTAATCCGGATTAAAATAATTATTAACTACCATACCAAGGGTTAATACTTATTGATGAAAATTATTGAATATCACTGTATGGATATGTAATATGGAATTATGAAATTTTATAAATTGTTGAGAGTGAGAAATACGACAGTTTTGTATACTAAGTCGGGATGCGCGTGTGATTCGTGCCAGGACTGATCTAATGGATTAAAGAAGAAAATTATTTTTTAGTAACTCGAATGACCATTTCGAGTGCGCTATTGAGTCCAGAAGGGTCGAGATAGTTAGAATAGTGTACCCAGGGGTTTTGTTTGGGTCTCGGGGCAATTTTAGGCCTAACCGACATCCTGGGAAGGCGTTTTGGTAAATTGCATTCTTAGAGTTTAATTATTGACGAAAATTGGAGATGGTTAATATCAGTTACATAAAGTAAAAGTTAGGGTATTATGCATAAACTTCAAAGGAGAACCACATAGGGTGAGAGAGAACAAGACCTAAGAGATTAAGGCTAAAAACCCATCACCTTCCACCACCGTGACCACCTTTGCGTAGATCAGAAGACGAGGAACAAGTCTATACCAATTTCATCAGTGGATCGGACCATCATAACCAAGGAAAGTGTTTATTTCTTGCATTATTTATCAATAATTATGTTCATGTTAGAGTAGGTAATTACCCCATTACTTTAAAATTAAATTGGGTGAAAATTTGGGAGAATTCATCATAAATTAGGACTCATATGATAAGAGTTGGATTCCTCATCGAGATAGGATGATGTCCACGAATTTATGATAATGTTTTGTATAAACCTGGGTTTTAAGTTAGGTTTATGAATTTAAATTTGAGAACTAGGGTTCTTGATAATCAAATTGGGGATTTCGGATTTGATTGATGATTAGTGATGATTTAATGATGTTATATTGTTAGAAATCATGTATATATGTTAGGAAGATGATTGGAACTGATTGATTCATGTTTGAGTTGAAATCTTAGAGGTTTTAGGGTTGTAAATATGATAAAAACGTAACTGCTAAAGGTTGAAGACGTAACAGTGCTAGTCGCGCGATGTCCCGCGAAGATTGTTCGAACGAAACTGAATCTCGCGAGAAGTCGTTTGTGACCTAGTTTGAACGACAAGTCCAAAACCTGGAAAATCCTATTTCAGACCAATTCGATTTACACGCTTAATTTGAGTGAGGAAAACAGTTATTTGATGAATTTAGCATAGTGCAGAATTGTTGGGAGGGATTTGGGCATAATAATACTTTAAATATTTGGAACGACAAGTTAACCATGGAAATTTCAAGAGAGAATAATCGAAGTAATTATATTATAAGAAGTAATGAGAGAATACTACGTATGGAAAATATATGTTTGGGTTGGGTGAATACCTATGAATTTGAATAGGATGTGCGAATGCCTATTATATGTTTTTGACTATTTGTATAGCATACTTGCGTTGCTTGCTATTAGGAGGAGGAGGTTTTCTCATAGTGGAAAGTCTTATCCTGTGTTTCCCATTAGGGGGATATTTGACTTGTACCCAGAGCATATGAACTTGGTTATGTGCTATCTGAGATGTATGATAGTTTCGACCGTTGAATGGGAGTGTAGGTATGTGCGTGACCCATTTATGTAGGGATTATGTTCGCCTCAAATATTTGTGATTTGAATTTTATGGTTCATGAGAGATTGGACCAGCAGTCCTTCATGCGGTGAGTGATGCACCGGGATATGATAGCAGAGTATGCATTGCGCCAAGTGGTCTTAACCTAAGGGTGCAGGATTAGTATATATATGTATAGGGATGATGTGACTATATATATATATATATATATATATATATATATATATATATATATATATATATATATATATATATATATATATATATATATATATATACTTGTGAATATTTCTATTGTGTGAAACTAGTAGATATGGTAATCATAATAAATGCTTTGCGCCAAGTGGTCTTTAACCAAGGGTTGTAGCATTAGTATATATATATGGATGATGTGACTATATATATATGAATATACTTGGGAAAATTTTGCTGTGTGAAATTAGTTGATATAGTAATAATGAGAAATAAAATAATCTTAGTGGATAAAAGATTAACCATTCGAACGGTGAATAGTGAAATTTAGTTGTGTGGGATAAACTATTTCAATAACGTATTATGTGGGCGATATAGGTATACTACTGGTGAACGTAGAGACTGACATTGTGATTTCGAACTAGTAGGGTTGGGTAACATAGCTAGTGTGGATTAGAAAATGCGTTAGGGGAGCACAATAGATGAGAGGTGAGGATTTCATGTGAGAGTTCGAAAAGCTACCATGGACATAATACTTGCTTTATTGAAAATTTTAAATACTTGCTAAAACAAATATTTTTACAACTCAAGCTCTGACCCATCTCTTGCTATTATTCTCTCTTTTTCTATATATATGTATTATATCACGTGCCCAGCGAGAGGGTTACCAAACTTAGATGTTTGGATTGTTTAGCGAGCTGAAGCGGTTATGGGCGTTGCAGGCCCTTGCATCTAGACGCCTCTATCATTTCTTTCAGTTCTATTCATACATTTCATATAGGGAATGTGTTGCCCATTCTCAGTCGTTTTATCAGAGGAATTGTACTCAGTTTATTTTAGTAGTTGATTTCAGTTGTATTGAGTATTTTATGGTTTATTGGCTTGAGATTTTAAACTCGAATGTTTTATCCAGTCTTATTTATTTCAGCAGTTGAGTGATATCCAGTATTTATTATATTCATGTGAATGGTAAATAGTTGATGTTTTAATACTTAGAAATTATTAATATATTCATTGGGTATAACTTAAAAATGGAAAATGTTTTGACATTAGGTTAATTATTTATTAGGTGATTATTAATGTTAAATGTATTTCGACAGTGATGCTAGAATGAACCAACTTAACACTTTGTTTCGAATTGAATAAAGGACTGATCACTCGATATTTAATTTGGTGGGGAGTCACAGGTGGTATCAGAGCATCAGGTTCTAGTGTCCTTAGGATCTATGCGGCTTTTCATGTTTTCGCGTAGCTTTCTTTGATGTAGAGCCTTACTATATGATCGTTGTATTCCCTTATGTATGTGACTTACATTCTGATGCTATTAATTATAATGAATGTGACTCATTATACGAAATCGTGTGTGCTTCAAGCACCAAACATTATAGGACGAATAACAAGGGCCATAAGAAGGACTGCAAGAGAAGAAGAAGGCTGACATAAGACATAGAATAATCTTGGAATGGAGATCGTGATAAAAGTCACTGTGAGTAATATTTAAGCAAGTGATAATAGAATTATCACTCGATAACAATGGGTTCCCAGGCACAGATAACGATGGAATAATTTCAGGATCTCCTAACGTAGTCGATAAAGGGGAAATCAGAGGGACCCTTTTAAAAAGTCGTCGGGGAAGATGCGGAGAAGAAAGAAAGAGTGTAATAGGCCAATGGAAGTAGAAAATCCAAAGGCAATTGTGTAGAGTGGAGTGCAGCGACACTCCGAATAAAAATTAGAGTTAAATTTGTAGCTCTTAGGAGCGACATAAAATTATTAGAGTCGATCACCACATATAAAGAAGTGTGTTTGAAATTTAAAGAGAAATTTTGGTACAATTTGACCGTGAGGTCTTCCATCCGATGTTATAACAGAAATGCAAGTGAAATTTTAAAACTTAGCACAGTGGGTAAACTAGAGACCGATCATGAGAGAAAGGTTGAATTGCATAACGAACTTCATACCTGAAAAAGGGGCATAGAATATAAAAGGGTTTATAGTTGATAAAGGACCGTGTGTAGAATACGAGGATGGATGAGAAATCCAGCTAGGATAACTAATGTTGATGTCGTCAAGGTTATATGTTCGCAAGTTATTTCATCACTTCCGGAAGAAGTGAGCCAAGAGGGTTAGACAATTTGGCCGAAAAGCAAAACTGAACTTAACGGTGTTAGTGAAACACCACATGAGAGTATGCCCAATAGGAAACTCAGTTAGATAATTTTGATTGATTAACTTCTTACAAAGTGGCGATGAAGTCAATCAAGGTTGTAGAGGCCAATAATAGTTTCAAAAGGCCCAAATAGCCAAAGGGACAACGGGAGAACAATTGGGAGCAAAGATTGTCAGTCCGAGTGAAGGACATTCCAAAATGGTCAGTGGGACCAATGACGAGAAATGGCTCGGGAAGTTTCCCTATGTGTAGAGAGTGGGACTACCGGTGTCGAATGTGTCCACGTTGAAAAGTGCAACCGATAATATTTTAGAATGGTAAACCATACCAATTAGGCATAACAACTGGAGAAGTGAGACTTTTAGAGGAAGAATTGGGTTAAGATAATTGGACCCAAGAATTTTCAACCCGAGAGTGGTGGGTGTAGGTAGGACCAGTGGAGTCCTCGGTAGCAATAGCATATTAATCCTCAGGGTCATTGGGGCCCAGGAATAAATAGGGTGGCCAGTAAAGCCATAAGTGAGGCCTATAGATGTTAGGCCAGTGTTTCAGTGATGGGTGTGTAAGCCGCAGAACAAAATAATTTCCCCATAACGAGGAGGGGCAACTATTGGATGAAATCCTAGATGTATAACAAGTGCAAGTCATCATGGGTTGTTTTAGCCGCGAGAACTACACGTAAGGACCATATGATTAGGCGAAATTGGTGAGGTTTTGCTTCATCCTTGTGAGTAAAGGATTAATTCAAGTGACATGGGGTGTCACAACTTATATATAAATTATAAACCCTAAAATTCGTGTACGAGTCGAGTTTAGTGGGAGCGTTAGTTTTAACAGTCATGTTACAAATGTATTTCTCGTTGATAGCGGGGCTTTTTGATTCCGCCTTTGAGTGAACCGGGTGGTCCCTAAAAGTATATTTTGTTGTTACAGGTCAAATACTCATAGTAGAGTTTATTATGGTGATGTGGAGTGATTAATTACCGAATGTTCGAACGATAGTAAATTGAGTGATAAGACAATCGTGTTGAATACTCCGGGGGAGTAATAATAATTTTGTGCGGCGCCACTTGAAATAGGGTTGGTCCCATATATATGTACATATGAAATTTCACGGTATCATAGACCTCAGCGAGTATGTGTTTAATTATATGTGATACCGGTGTATAGGGATTTATTTACTGATGTAACTCAAGATGCATTGTGTTCTTTATCAAGCAACGAGACATAACTTGTTATATATATAGCGCCGAAACTTGGGATAGTGAGAGGGCCATGTTTCATGTTATTTTTTTGGACTTACTTAGATTAATATGTCAACATACGAAGATTGTGGGAAGGTACATATTATGGACTGAGGACTTTAAGGATCTCGACGACCGAAAATGTTAGGTAGTAGTGTATCAAGGGGTTCCTTATTTGGATTTCGCTTTGCGAGACATCCCACGCATGAAATTAACGAACGTCGGGAGTTGGAGAGAAGTTTAGATGATAGTACATGGGATTCATACCTTAGTAATTGTACATATATGAGAGTATAATTGAGAGTTGATAATTCCACTATGATGTGAGAATATATTTCAGTTGTGCAATAATGCGTGAGATAATTGAAAATATTGTATCAGACAGTGGATTATGATTGTCATGTGAATTCGACAACACTTAGCCAGGGGAGTCAAAGTTTATCCCGTAAGAATTGTCAAAGGCTTATGTTTCACGAGAAAATGATTTTTATAGCAGGGGAAGGACCTGTGACACGCGATGAGGCAAAGCCACATGGATCAAGGTTAGAGGTACATTTAAGAGAATATAAGATGTATCATGATATAAATGACAGTGGTGATGGGATTTAATAAAGAGAAATATTGCTAAATTTGTTTTGCAATGGTCACCTGTCTATTGGGAAAGGGTGGACGACCTTAAACCAGTAGGGGTTTCTTCAATCGTTAGGGATTCCGAAGTAGTAATGGGAGAGTATTCCCAAGTATTTTATCACGAAGGGGGTTATGATCCTATGTGGGTGATAATGAATCGGTTGATCGAAGTATCTCACATTAAACCATGTTAAGACTGGTTATACTCGGGGTCACTAACCTCAGCTTACCTCACATCCGAGTTGCCAGGAAGCACGCAACAACCGTCAAAAAGGTCATCCTCCTTAAAGTTGGCTCCACATTATACAACCTCAGTGTTGTAGCAGCCAAGGACTGCAACCTCTTGTGGGTTCAATCTGCTATCATCCACACCTTATGGGATCAACCTAGGCTCGGTAGATGCCGACACTGGATCTAACCTCATACCTAACCTCGGCTAAACATTCGGCCTGAGGTCATGCTTATAATTGGCATGACAAAGCAACTATAGGGCTTCCCAACATCGTACTCAGATAGGCCGAGGTTCCATCAGGTCATGTCACAAGTTTGAGTACACGCGAGCATATGAAAGACTTAGAAGACGTAAGCAAATCAGTTATAACCAAATCACTCCCCCCACATGAGGGAATATTTGGTCATAATTCCTTACATGTGGTACTGCCAGGTGTCCACGTATGATTAGTGCATTCAATACACACATGCACCTGGCATGCTTGGGGAGTACACTACATCCCCCAAGCACTATAAATACATGTCTTCTCCTACCTTGGAGGGGGATCAATGATTACAACTCTTGCCAAAGCTCTGTTTATATACACAGAAGTGAGAGAAAGTGAGAGATTGTATCACAGGCCATTAGTGCCCTCATTCTAATTAAACTTGCACACACACACACACAGTGAATGCAGGCTAAATTGGTTGAACCACTTATATACTAGTGCTTCTCCTCTTATCCTCATCTCCTTCTATTAGATATTTACTCTTATGCTGCCATTGATATTGTTAGCTTGATCTTATCAACACCTCATACTGGTGATGCTGTTTACATCATCATCATTTTGGCACCGTCTGTGAGAATGAGAGGATTCATCTTTTCCTTCTTTGTTGCTTGACCACATCAGAGAATCTGGTGGTGAACCCGTCCTCCCCTTGTGTGGAGTTGTTTCACTATTAAAAGAGATCCTTTAAGGTCTCAAGCTCTATAGTATATTCATTACAAGCTCTCTAGTCTTTTTATATGGCAGAGTGTTACCACCTCCACCATCTAGTAGTTGAGGGCCTAGTTCCAGCCAAGTGCCACCCTAGTCTGAGATGGATGAGGTGGCAACAGCCTTCAAGTCCTTAGCTTCTACTCAACAAGCAATGCAGGAGGGACCCAGTTAAGCCAAAACATAATGATGAGACTACCTGGGGTCTCACCGAGAATGATTACTCTGGCAGCTGATCAGGGACAACATGAGGCTAGGGGACCACCCTAGGCACACGAAAAGACATACCTCCTCCTCAACAAAGGAGGGATGTTGCTGACCCTAGGCATTTACACCTGGGGAGGTAAGGAAACCCTTGCCCAGAGGATAGGTACAATGATATAGAGGCTGAGGATGCTCCAATAAACTGTTGGGAGTAGTATGAGATCTCAAACAACACTGTATGACCTATTCAGTAGAGCCAAGGTCAGGGTGAAAGACGAGATTGCGATGTTCAATAAATAGGTTCGGCTTTTGATCGATTAAGTAGAGGGTCATCCTTCGAAAGCATCCCAGTTAATGACCTAAGGGAAAGGCTATCCAGGTCAAGAAGTCTTGTTGGCTCCAAAGGAGAGGGTGGAGGCTGTCGGCCCCATCATTGTCGACCCCTATTTGGCCGAGACGGTGTGCTACAGCTGGGGAACCCTCGATTCACCCTTTTGAGGTGGTCGGGGATAACCTCGGCTAGTTCGACATTGCTATGCCCTGGAACGACTCTATCCAAAGGCTGGAAAATAAGATTGGAGATCTCATAAAAAGACAAGACCCCTTGCAGAGGGGGTACTCAGAGGGTTCTCCCTTTGTGGTAATAATTATCAGCTTCCCAACCCCAGCCAAATTCAAACCTCTAATGGTGTCTCCCAAGTATGATGGAAGTACCAACCCAGTCCATCATATTAAAATGTATCAGTCTGCAGTAGACATTTATTCAATCTCTGGTGATATGAGGTGTCGATCTTTCTCAAGAACTGTAACTAGGGTTGCACATCTGGTTCACTTCACTTCCTAAAAATTCAATTGAGAGTTTTAAAGGTTTAGTCGAGCGGTTCATTCACAACTTCTGCTTTGGGGTAAGGCCTCAAAAGAAGACGACCTATTTGCTTTATGTAAGTCAAGGGAAGAATGAAAGCCTCGTAGACTATATCGCGTGACTAAATAAGGAAAAGTTAGAGGTAGATTACTGAGAAAAGTATAGCCATGACAGCCCTCATTGAAGGACTTTAGAAGGGAAAGTTACTCTAGAAGCTTGCTGAAGACCCTCCTAAGACTATGGCCGAGGTATTGGCAATAACAGGAAAGTTAATGAATGCAGAGGAAGCAATGGCTGCGAAATATGATGATGAGAATGGAAGTAGCAGTTGGAAGTTCTTGAAGAAAAAGGATCGAAAGAAGAGGGTTACGGATGATAAGTTTGCAGACTATACCCCTTTAACTGTGAGCTATGAACACATCCTCAACGAGATAAAGAATGACGGAACTTTGATATGGATAGAGAAGCTGAAGGCTCCTCCACATAAGAGAAATAAGAATTTATGGTGCGAGTTCCATCAGGATCACGGCCATCTAACTAAAAATTATTTTGCCCTGAAGAATGAGATTGAAAAATATTGAAGTCTAGAAAGTTGAGAAAGTATGTGGATACAAGAGCTTCAAAAAATGGTCGAGTCGACCCCAAAAAGAAAGGAAATGATAAATGCAGGGAAGACACCCCTGCCAAGAAATATGATGCCTTCGATGATGATGACGATGACCCTGACCTCCCACTAAAGGACAACAATGTCCTAGAAAAGAGAATCAACATGATCTCTTTTGGTGTGAGCACTATCTACGGGGGACTAACAGGGGGTGTCTTATAAGTAGCTGATCGCAAGGCTCATTTGGCAGAGGAAAAAGCAGTGACGAAAATCGAGGTTATGAACCTGGCTTCAACAGAGTTAAAACTTGAGAAAAGAAAAAAGGTAGACATGGACACACTCGTAGTCATCTTCTCGTGACTCGATTTTAAGGGTATCTTAGCTCCCCACGATGACACTCTAGTCATCACAATAAGTGTGCATGGATGTGAAGTTCAGAGGATCCTTGTGGATGGGGGCAGTTATGTAGACATTATGTTTTGGCCCTGTTTCAAAATCTCGGGTCTCAGCCGAGTAAGGCTTGTTCCTTATCATCACCCCTTAAATGGCTTTAGCGGGGAGAAAGTCCATCCATTGGGAATGTATGAAATGGATGTGAGAATGTGAGATGAATGGCCTAAGAGTTTGACCAGAAAAATCAATTTCTTTGTGATGGATGAAAATGTCTTCTCAGCCTAAAACCTCATCATGGGACGAGTGGCCCTCAAAGAATTTGAGGTCGTGCCTTCAACGGTCCATCAGATGCTGAAATTCCTGACTCCCTATGGAGTAGGGGAAGTGCAAGGTAACTAGGCATCGGTGCGTGAATGATAGTTTGACACTGCAGAAGAGAGAGAGGCTCATAAGAGGGAAACAACCATTTACAACATTGACACCCTTGATCCCAGAGATGAAACAAAGCTCAAAAAGGGAGAGGCTACGGAGGACATAGAATCCATCGTCCTCAATGCGGACGAGCCTGAAAAAATCATCCAAGTCGGCAAATCTTTAAAGACTGAGATCAAGGAAGAGCTAGAGAAGTTGTTAAGGAAGAGAGAGTGTCTTTGCCTGGAGCCATGCAGACATGCCAGGTATTGATCCTGATATTATGTGTCATAAACTCAATGTTATAGAGGACGCCAAGACCATTAAGCAGAGAAGAAGGATATACTGTCATCATAGATGAGGTTTAAAATCTTGAAGAGATCGAGTTTATTAGAGAAATTATATACCCTGAGTGGCCGTCAATTGTTGTCATAGTTCCTAAAGCTAATGGGAAGTAGAGGATGTGTGTAGACTTCATCGATTTAAACAAGTCTTGCCCAAAGGATAGTTTTCCCCTGCCTCGTATAGATTAGTTAGTGTATGCCACGGCATGATATGAGCTCATGAGCTTCATGGATGCAAATTTCGGGTAAAATTAGATCTTCATGGACTCGGTCGACTCAGAGAAGACAACCTTCATTACAGATAAGGGGACCTATTGCTACAAAGTGATGACCTTCGGACTAAAGAACGCGAGGGAAACTTACCAACATATCGTAAATAAGATTTTCGAGGATCATATAGGTAAAACCATGGAAGTCTACATTAACAATATGCTGACGAAGAGTCTAAGGACCGACACTCATGTGGCTGACTGTTA
Organism: Sambucus nigra; assembly: GCA_949130495.1. NCBI lineage: Eukaryota > Viridiplantae > Streptophyta > Magnoliopsida > Dipsacales > Adoxaceae > Sambucus > Sambucus nigra. The sequence continues at coordinate 540,856,212 of OX422208.1, read as the reverse complement.
ATACCAAATTTAGTCTGTTGACATGGACCATTCACTTGAAGACACGTGTCAACCTACGTGGTAATTACAAACACTTTTAACGAATAACATACTGTTACCGAGCTACTGAAGTGCCCCGAGCATCTTAGGCGCCCTGAGGAGCTTAAGGCTCCGAGTAACTTAGGCGTACCGAGTAACTCAAGCAGTCCGAGCAACTCAACGTACAGAGCATCCAAATCAGGAGAATCAAAAAGACGACTGCTCATTATTATCCCGTACAGATGTATATGTCTACTAGATAACAGCGCATTATCCTTTCGTATGTACAGCCTCAAGGTTATAAATACATTATAACCTCCTCATTAGAGGGGGACTCTGGATCTCTTGGTAAACCACTTATCGAGAATTCCAGTCAAACAGTCAGCAATACAAAAATAGTGGACGTAGGCCATTCTTATAAGGATGGACCACTTTAAAAATCTTTTGTCTTATTTATTTTATTTGTGATTGATTAATTACAGATAATCTAATTTTTTATATAAACATATTGGCGCCGTCTGTGGGAATCGACTGTAATTAGCGTTTTTCATCAAAACAATTCATTATCAATGGCCGATAATCTAAAATCCAGTAATCGAAACATTGGGGTCCCTCTGAACCTTTCTACTCCCCCAAATGTTTAAGATATGGCTGGTATAATGGTTAATCTGGCCCAAGGCCAGACGACCATGCAAGAAACCATGTGACAACTTATGCAAATTGTTCAAAGCGGAGTGCCGGCTCAATTAGGACAATGAGGTGTTCAGAGAAATACCCATTTACCCTCTTCGTGAACTAGGAAAACGCTATTCCCAGAGGAATCTCGATCCAGACGCATCGACTCATATCGTACTGAAAGATCTAATGATACTTCTTATCAGCCTGGTCGGCCTTCCTCAGTACGAGCTACATACTCTCAATAAAATGTTACTTTAACTCCAAAAAGGACCAGTGCTCTTGAAAGGTTAAGTATAGTCACTCATTTTGATCGTTTGGGACCTAAGAGGAATAGAAGTCCCCCTAGGATTGTGTCGAGGAACTCTCATTGGCTATCCGATCTAAGGGAAGGCTCTGCCCAATCACGGCCAACTGCTCGTAATGAAAGATCCCAAGAGGAAAATTCAACGCGATTAGTTGCTCGAACAAATAGGCCCGAGGAGGGAAATGATGCATAGAAGGGCTCTATTCAGAGGTTGGAAGACAGATTAGGGGAAATGTCTAAGGCCAAGAATCCTCTACAAAGAACTTTTGTCCAAGGGACACCATTTGTACAGGCAATTACGGATTTTCCCACACCATCAAAATTCAAAGCTCCTATGGTGATGCCTAAATATGATGGAAAAACTGACTATGTCCTTCATATAGAACAATACCAAGCTGATGTCGATATCTATGCAGTTCCAGACGAGATGAGATGTAGGGCATTTTCAGGAATTCTTACCGGATCTGCTCAAATATGGCACAACAACCTTCCTCGGGGGAAAATTGCGAATTTCTTTCAACTAGCAAAACTCTTTATTGGGAACTTCTGTTTTGGAACGAAACCAGTCAAACGAGTAGCACACTTGATGAGTGTTAGACAAAAGACAGGTGAAAGCACCAGGGACTATATTACTCGTTTCAATAATGAGAAACTTGAGGTAATTAATTACGAGGAAAAAATAGAAATTACTGCTCTGATGAGTGGACTGTTGCCAGATAAATTGTACTACACTTTAGCCAAGGATCCGCCTAGGACCATGGCTGAACTGATGGCAAAAGCAGCCAAAATCATGAATGCCGAGGAGACCATGGCTGCGAAGAAGAATTCAGATACTAAGGAAACCAAGGTCGAGACTGACAAGACTGAGAAGAAAGATCAGAAGAATAATGGTGGCAACAGACAGTCGAAAGCAAAGCAAGCACTGGAACAATTGAAGAAATTTAGAAATTATACTCCTTTGAAGGTAGATATAAACCACATTCTGGAAGAGATCAAGAACAGCGAGGAGCTAAACTGGCCAGAAAAAATGAAGACAGATACTGGCAAGAGGAATAAGTCCAAATATTACGAGTTCCACAAAGACCATGGTCACACTACCAAGCATTGCATAGCTCTCCAGAATGAAATTGAAGCACTCATCAGGCGGGGAAAATTGACCAAGTATGTTGATCACCGAAATGGTGAAAAGACTAACGACCGAAGAAGGCAAAGATCTAAATCTCCTTGTTGAGCAAAAGAAGACATGAAGAGAAGTCACGAAGAAGATCCAGAAGATGGTGAAGATGACCCTGATCTCCCCATTAGACCAAGGCTGCCAGAACGTGAGGTATTTTCAATCCATTTTGAATCATTTGAAGGTAATGTTATTACAGGTGGAGATGCAGGAGGTGGGGATATGACTGCAGAGAGGAAAGCTTACCTCAATGAGGCTCAAGCTTGCTCGTACATTCAGCGAATAAATCTGGCTGACGATGATCGCCCTAGGAAGGTGAATAAAGACAAATTGGTTATTGGTTTCTCTAAGAACGACCTGGCAGGTGTACTATATCCTCATGATGATCCATTGGTGATCAAGATGAGAATGAAGGAAGTGGTGATTTCATGAGTACTGGTATATGATGGTAGCTTGGCAAATATCATATTCTATCCATGCTTTGAAAGTTTGAATCTGAAGCTAGCCTAGTTGGAGTCGTATCATAGGCCCCTCCTTGGTTTTACTGGCGAGAAGGTTTTTCCAATTGGGACGATCAAGTTGGATATGCTTATTGGTACATGGCCTGCTTGTTAAATAGAAAGAGTACGCTTTTTTGTAGTGGATAAAAATATCCAATCAGCTTACAATATCATCATGGGAAGGGTAGGTTTGAAGAAGTTCGAGGCGGTACTATCTACTGTGCATCAATGTTTAAAATTCCCAACTAATTTTGGAGTGGTAGTGGTGAAAGGAGACCAGAAAGTAGCTTGGGAATGCTACTATTCATCTGTCGAACAGGAGGAACGTGAAGAATCCAGAAAAAGGACTACTACCTATCAAGTGGATGAAGCAGAAGATACAGAGATTGAAACGTTAGACCCTAGAGACGAGTCTCAGCTCGTAAAGGGATAGGTCATGGAGGCTACTAAAAATATCATTCTGGACGACGAGCATACAGAACGAACAACTTAAATTGGTGCTTCACTAGATGTATCAATAAAACATGTATTAACAGCATTTATAAGGCATAGAAAGCAGACTTTTGCATGGAGTCATGAAGGCATGCCAGGGATAGATCCGAGTTTCTTGTGTCATGAGCTCAACGTGAACAAGGAAATCAAGCCAGTAAAACAGCGAAGAAGAAGTAGAGAAACTACAAAAAGCCTCTTTTATTGTGGATGTCAAATATCCCGATTGGCTAGCAAATGTGGTCATGGTAAAGAAGAAAAATAACAAGTGGAGGATGTGTGTACACTTCCCTGATCTTAATAAGGCATGCCCAAAGGATCATTTTCCTTTGCCTCGAATCGATCAACTGGTGGATGCTACCTCGGGGCATGAGTTGTTGAGTTTTATAGATTCTTATTTTGGTTACAACCAGATTAAGATTAAGCCTGAGGACAAGGAGAGTACCTCTTTTATCACCCCAAAAGGAACTTATTGTTATAATGTTATGCCTTTTGGACTTAAAAATGTAGGTGCAACATATCAGCGGCTGATGAACAAGGTGTTTACGGAGCAAATCAGTCATAACATGGAGGTTTATATTGACGATATGCTGACGAAGAGCAAGAAAGATGCTGATCATCTCGTTGACCTAGGTCAGACCTTTGATCGACTAGAGAAATATCAAATGAAATTGAATCCTACCAAATAAATATTCGGAGTACGAGAAGGTATGTTTCTCGGATATATTGTTAACCAACGAGGGATTAAGGCGAACCCTGAAAAGATCAAGGCTTTATTGGAGCTGCGATCTCCAACCACAAAGAAGGAAGTGTAAAGCCTCACGGGGCGAGTTGCAGCACTTAATAGATTTATGTCACGAGCAATAGACAGATGTCTCCCATTCTTTAAAACACTCCGAAAAACTTTTGAGTGGAATGATGAATGCGAGGAGGCCCTTCAAGAGTTGAAGAAGTATCTGGGGACACCTCCACTATTTTCTTGACCAGTGATGGGAGAAAGACTATACTTGTACCTGGAAGTTTCAAAAAATGCAGTGAGCTCGGCGTTGATAAGAGATGAAGACGGAGTACAAAAACCAGTCTATTACACCAGCAAAGCTTTCCGAGGAGCAGAAATCAGATATCCAAGGCTGGAGAAGTTGGCGCTATCACTTATTGAAGCAAGCAAAAGGATGAGACCATACTTCCAAGCCCATACTATAGTGGTGTACACTGATATGCCATTAAGAAAAGCTCTGCATAAACTGGAGAAATCAGGAAGATTGATGTACTGGGCGGTAAAACTTGGTGAATATGATAAAATATATGAGCCTAGATCATCGCTCAAAGGGCAGGCAGTAGCGGGTTTTATCGCAGAATTTACTCAGGAAGATTCCTCCGACGAGTAGGAGTTGAATACAGACCAACCTGTGGATGTTACAGGATCATCAAATCTAAACCCCGACCAACTTACGTCGGTGGACGAGCAGTGAGAAGTACTGTAGGAGGACAAAATAAAGCATCAAATATTCCACCGAGGAACTTTGTCTGACCAAGAGTTTGATAATGAAGTACCTGTGTGGAATCTGTATGTAGATGGATCTTCGTGCACTACAGGTAGTGGAGCAAGGATTATTTTAAACAGTCTAGATAGGATTGATGTGGAATATGCTATGCGCTTTCAATTTAAGGCTTCTGATAATGAGGTCGAATATGAAGCAATGATCGTGGGTCTAAGATGGCCAAAACCATGAAGGTAGAGCAAGTCGTTGTGTTTAGTGACTCCCAGTTAATCATAAATCAAATTCTGGAGGTGTATGCAGCGAAAGGAGAATTAATGGTCAGGTATCATGCAAAAGCGATAGAGGTTTATCAAGTTTTACTGTAATTCAGTTGATTAGAATACCAAGATTGGAGAATGCAACAGCAGACGCCCTAGCTCGGTTAGCATCAGCTACACGCACCGAGCTATGAAGAACAATCCCAATAAAAATTCTGGCTAGTCGGAGCATCGATAAAGATCTGACAATAAAATTCATCCCCCTTGACTTGGGACCATCTTGGATGAACCCCATCAGGGCCTATATTGAAGAGGGGGGTTTACCAACTGATAAACTCGCAGCCAAGAAACTAAAGTTTAAAGTTGCTCATTATGTATTGACCAATAGCATTTTATATAGACGAGGAATTATAGCAGGGCTACAAATATGTGTTCACCCCTCTGAAGTGAAAGATTTGATCAAAGAGGTTCATGAAGGGTCTTGTGGAGCCCATGTGGCTAGTCGGACGCTTTTGTAAAGAATAACAACTCGGGGGTATTATTGGCTGACGATGAGAGCTAATTGTGTAACTTATGCCAAGAAGTGTGATAAATGTCAACGCTTATCTTCTATCCGAAGAACTCACCAAGCATTATTAACACCCATCACGTCTCCTTGGCCATTCGCCATGTGGGGAATAGACTTGGTCGGGCCACTTCCAATGACCAGGGGAAGATTTAAATACCTTGTGGTTTCTGTGGATTACTTAACCAAATGGGTGGAAGCTGGGCCTCTCATTGATATGACATACGACAAAGTCTATCAATTTATTTGGAAGAATATTATCTGCAGATATAGTCTGCCACATGCATTCATTACTGACCACGGAACCCAGTTTGATAACGAGGAGTTTGCAGCGTATTCTCATCAATCCAATGTACTGAAGATCCATTCTACACCAGGCCATCCCCAAAGCAATGGAAAAACTGAGGTGACAAACAGAACGCTGCTGAATGGTTTGAAGAAACGACTAGATGATGCGAAAGGAAATTGGATTAACGAGTTACATTCTGTGTTGTGGTCTTATCGTACCACACCACGAACAGCAACTGGAGAGTCTCCATACATGTTGGCATTTAGGAGTGAGGTTGTCATACCTGTTGAATTGTGTTTACCCACGCATAGGGTGCTTAATTTCAAGTCTCCTATCAGTGATTTGATGAGAATATTAGACCTGGATATGCTCGAAGAAGTTAGGGAAGAAGCAGCAATCAGGAATGCAGCGTATCAATAACAAACAGCTTTGTTCTATAACAAAAGATTGAAGCAGTGTGATTTGAAGGAAGTGGATTATGTGCTGAAGAAAGTGATCCAAAAGAATAACAAACTGGAACCCAACTGGCATGGACCCTACAGAGTAACAGAAGTTGTTCATCCAGGGACATATAGGATTGAAACCTTGGAAGGAGAAGAATTCAAGAATGCATGGTATGCAGAGCATCTGCGCAAATATTATCAGTAATTGAAATTCCAATGTAATACAATTTCTTCATTATGAATAAAGTGATGTTTCACCCAATTTCTCTCTTTGTTAAAACTTTTTCGAAATATTAGTGCTACACACTACACATCAATTATCACCAACTCCGGTTGGTCGGGAATCAATTACCACCAACTCCGGTTGGTCGGCAAATCAATTACCACCAACTCTGGTTGGTCGGTAACTAATTACCACCAACTCCGGTTGGTCGGGAATCAATTACCACCAACTCCGGTTGGTCGGGAATTAATTACCACCAACTCCGGTTGGTCGGAAAATCAATTACCACCAACTCCAATTGGTCGGGAATCGATTACCACCAACTCCGATTGGTCGACAAATTAATCACCAACTCTGATTGGTTGGAAAATCAATTACCACCAACTCCGATTGGTGGGCAAATCAATTACTACCAACTCCGATTGGTCGGGAATCAATTACCACCAACTCCGGTTGATCGGCAAATCAATTACCACCAACTCCTGTTGGTCGGGAACTAATTACCACCAACTCCGATTGGTTGGAAAATCAATTACAATCAACTCCAGTTAGTTAGTACCAAACTAAGCAGGAACATGGGATGCAAATCACTCCATTACTTAGGCCCAAAGAGTGACAAGTCACTATAATCAAACAATAAATAGGACAAGTTCGATTATCCAAAAACAAAACAGAATGTACATATATTCACAAACAAACAAACAAATACATTCTACAAATTATTTAGAAGAAAAGTAAAATGGCAAAAGACTAAAAATTTCTTCATTCAAATCAAGTAGAATTACATATGATGTGAAAAATATACTTCATTACATAAAAACCCTATTCTACTGATTTTTCCCTTCTGCCTTTGAAACAGGTTCTACCCCAGCAGGAGGATCATCTAATGCATAAGGGGAATTTATAAAGTTTAGATCTCGCAGCATTCAAACATTCATCACGAAGGGACGATCAAGCAAATGCTTTGGGCGACATATCTCAAAGTTTGCATGAAGACTGTAATCGCCGAGATACTTGGAGATTAAGCATTAAGGAATTGCCCGAGTAGGAATCCAACTGATGTCAAGCTTAAAAGGAGGTACGGGCAAATCAAGCACTCCAGGGTCATAATAATACCATAAGTAATGGCCCTGCTCCAATTTTAGCACACACAATGCATTCAACCACCCTTGCTTGTACCCCTCATTAATTGACTGCTGAATCCTCGCATCAAGATGGTAAAGGGCTTCATTATACCCAGCCATCCAAAACTCTCTGGGTTGTTTATGGAACTAATAAGTTAACCTCTCCAGTTGCTCATGGAGACTCTTTTCCAGAATTTCCTTATTTTCCGAAGCATAACTCTGGGAAGAGAGTTGGTCAGTAAAATTCAGAATTTTCTTGGATATTTCTGCCAAAGCTTGATTCTTCGCCATCAACTGAAATGCCTGATTCTCCAAGGCCGATTGAGTTCTCGCTTCTTCAATAGAAACCCGACCAGCCTTTAATCTTCCATGAGAAGAAGATCTTGCTCGTCCACGAGTAGATGTGGAGGGTCCAGCTCTTTTCAAAGTTTCCAACTCATCTAGTAAGTTGGCATTTTCTACCTCCAAGAAAGAAAAGCCTTCATCATTAACAGGGACCAAGGCTCCCGAAGAAGATGCAAAAGATTTGAGTTGTTTTATCTCTTCTTACAAAGCAATGTTCTCTTGCTCCAACAACTTGGCTTTATGCATGTGCTCTTCAACTTCAAGCTTTAGAACACTCTTTCTTCTCATAAGCAGAGATAAACTTGTCATACCCTTTGTCAGCACTCAGTTGTTAATATCTTTTCTCGTATCCTTGGTGTAAAAGGGTAGAAGATTATTTATATTGTTGTTGGAGTTCCTATATAGTTCCTTGGAGATCTTCAATCATCTCGTAGTAGGCCACATTATTGGCAACATCACGATCGAGAAAACACTTTATAGTATTGATAAGCTTCAACTGCTCGTTCAGAAGCATCTGAACTAAGGATATCAATTATTTAAGCCTCATTAAGATATGCATGACTAGCTTTAAAATAGTCATTGCATTTCTTCATCAATTCTTTATTATGAGCTGATAAGAGCTCCATCCTGGCCATAAACTAACAAAGAGAAGAAATAAAAAGAATCAATAATGATGCAGACAGGACAAGTAGAAGAGAAAGTCAAGACGAACAACCAAAGTTTGAATTTTTATTCAATATAAGAAAAGATACATAGTCCAAGGTTACATTCAAGAAAGAAATAAAATAAAAAAGCCCAAATAACTTTACACCTTCTCCTTATTTCCTATGACTTCCTCAGAAGGTTTGGAGGAAGTGATTGGTTGCTTAGAGGATAAGGGTAGCTGCTCGGCAGAAGTGCTGGTTGGTTGGAGTTGTTCGGAGTAAGGTTGAACAACAAGAACAATAGGGACCTGATCTCCAATCATTATGGAAGATTCGTCTGAAGCAGCTTCATCCTCTTCTTCTTCTCCAGGAGAGGGAGGAGGTCCATGAGTGTGCTGCTGGAATAACTCATAATTCTCAACAATTTTCAGTTCCTGCAAGGCTGCAACCCATCCATCTCTAAAATATTTGAGGCTGGCATACTCCATTTGAGAGGACATGGCAGCCAGGCCCTTGTTCCAGCCTTTGTCCCAACCAGCACTGAATGATTTTTTAACTGCATTTTTCCTTTTTTCCTTCTCCGAGGAGGTCCTTTCCCTAAGGAGCTCCTCGGCAGCCTTTAACTTCTCTTCCACCTCCGTTTTCTATCGCTCGACATCTTGAAGTTTAACAACTTCCTCTTCAGTAGACTTGAGCTTAACTTCAAGCTCTTTGTTGCTCTGTTCAAACTTTTTGTTTCTCTGCTCAAACTCCTTCAACTTCTTCTCCAATTCCTTGGAGGCATTCACAGCTTAATTTATATCCAGCTCAATGGACTTGAGTTGCTTCTCCCAAGCAACTTTATCTTCCTCGTACTTTTAACGAGAGTCTTTTAAAGATTGGGTCAGCCCAATAAAATCTTCCTCTACTCCTCCCGAGGAGCTTGAAGCCTTGATAGCTTCATCCATCTTCAAAATGTTGTTGAAACACGTCACCAGCTGAAAAAAGAAATCACGTAAAGTCAATACATGAACATAGTATTAAAAAATAAAGGGGTTGAGCTAAAGATACTTACTGAGGAAATGTGTTGAGCAGCCAGGGTAGTGATTCTCTCACGAGAAAGAGTATCTTCAAGGCCTTGGACTTCTGGGATAGTCCAGGATTTTACCAAGCCCATAGCAGAGCTCGGAGGAACAAAATTTGGAACACTACCTTTAACATTTAAAGGTTGAGAGATAGGTTTAGCAGTTGTCTCAGAAGATCTTTTCTTTAACCTCCTCAGAGGAGCAGGAACATTTTCAACTAAAGACGTTGTCTTTATTGGTGATATGACAATAACCTCGCTCGGAGGAGAGATAGCGACAATCTTGCTAGGAGCCACAGGGGGCTTCTCGCCAGCCTTCATGGCAGCAACAGGAGGGGGTACATCAGTAGTTTTTATCCCTTTTTCTGGGATATCTTTTTTACTTTTCTTTTCCTCCACAGTGGCAGAGGCAAATTTGTCAAAAAAGGTAGGAGCTCTTCTCTTCTTCATCAGATCACTGATAGGAATACTCGACTCAGTGGAAGAACCTTCCACACTAGTCTCAGAGGCTGGCACTTGGTCAAGATTAACTATCACTGGACGAGGACGAGCAGCGAAAGATGAAGTATAACTTTTGTACTGCAATAAGAAAGAAGCAGATCTAATATGCTCCTCAGCAACAGATTGATGCAAATCCCAGATTAGTTTCAAATGCTTTAAATTAACATCAGCCTCTTTTGGAGGTTTTCTTTTACTGTCAACTATAACAAACAAAAACAAATATCAGTGATGCATTTTATCAAACATAAGAAAACAAGATTTTAAAAAATAAAAACAACCTATCCCATTGCCATAAGGTGGAGATCTGGGACCTTGGTATACATCATCTCCCTTTAATGGAGGGTGTTGCCAATTTTTCATCACCACTCCATGGTCAAAGTAATCCCTATTGGCATCAGGAAGATTAACAATGAACGCTCCATTCAAAAACCAAGTTTTTAAATAGAAAGTACTATCGCTAATAACCCATCTGTAGCAATACATAATCTCTGAAATCCCTAAACGGGTTCCATAAAGTTGATTTAACCTGTGTACGCCATTAACTATCCTCCATGTATTTGGAGCTATTCTTGCAGGTACAACATCAAAATATTGGCAAAACTCCAAACACAGGGGATTTGGCGAGAAAGAAAAGCCACATTCGGCTACAAAAAGACTGGGGAACCAATGTCCTTCAGCCAAAGAAAAATAATCAGAAGGTTCAAAAAGTTCTTCCAAAATAACCCACGAAGGGATTGAAAATTCAGACCGAAATTTGTCAAGCGATTCAACCAGGTAAACCATGATGAACAAAGTAAATAAAACATAAGGAAGAAAATATTACAGAAAAAGAGAGATCAGTTGACAACGAACGATGGAAAGAACGAGGCACAAGATAGAAAGAAAATGAAGAGTTCAAAGATACAGATTTGAAAAGTGAAAGACGATAGTATTTCTGACGCGCTTAAATAATTTACCTCGGGAATAGAGAAAGGCAATGATTACAAGGGAGGACGTTTGCGTCTTCGGCGGCTAAAAGAAGAAAAGGGGCACAAATATCGAAGCAGTCATGAAAATTTAAAATATTTATGAGGCCTGATACTATGCGCTCAAAAAAGAGTTATATAAAATGAACATTTTCCTAAAAACCAATCATCTGAGCAGTTTTCGAGCAGAATATTCCACACTTTTCTTCAACCTCAAAGTGTGAAACATTGGGGCCTTCTGTTGATACCAAATTTAGTTTGCTGACGTGGACCATTCACTTGAAGACACGTGTCAACCTACGTGAAAATTACAAACACTTTCAACGAACAACATACTATTACCGAGATACTCAAGCGCCCTAAGCAACTCAATCATACCGAGCAACTTAGGTACCCCGAGGAGCTTAAGGCTCCGAGCAACTTAAGCGTACCGAGTAACTCAGGCGGTCTGAGCAACTCAACGTACAGAGCATCCAAATCAGAAGAATAAAAAAGATGACTATGCATTAAATGCTCATTATTATTGTACAGATGTATATGTCTACTAGATAACAGCGCATTGTCCTTTCACGTGTACAGCCTCAAGGATATAAATACATTATAACCTCCTCATTAGAGGGGGACTCTGGATCTCTTGGTAAACCACTTATCGAGAATTCCAGTCAAACAGTCAGCAATACAAAAACAGTGGACGTAGGCCATTCTTATAAGGATGAACCACTTTAAAAATCTTTTGTCTTCTTTATTTTATCTGTGATTAATTAATTAGAGATAATCTAATTTTTTACATCAGCACTGACCTTGAAAGAACTTTTGATACCAAGGACAAACACAGAATGAAGCTCAACCCGACTAAATTTGTCTTTGGGGTCGGAGCTAGAAATTTTTTTAGCTTCATCGTTAACCAAAGGGGAATAGAGGTTAACCCTAAGAAGATCAAGGATTTGTTGGAAATGAAGACACTTAGAACCATCAAAGACATTCAGAGGCTAACCGGACAAGTGGTTGCACTTAACAGGTTCGTCTCTAGATCTACATATAAATGTCTTTCTTTTTTTAAATTTCCTAGAAAAGCCTTCGAATGGAATGAGGAACGTGACAAATCTTTTAAAGAGCTCAAGTCCTACTTAGAATCCCCTTTACTCCTATCTCGACCAATTCAGGGTGAGAAGCTTAATGTATATTTAGCTATCTCAGAGTCATCATCAGTGTTGCACTAGTAAGAGAAGAGGATGGTGTGCAGAGATCGGTGTATTTCAATAGCAAGGCACTCCAGGGGTCTTAGAAGAAGTACCCTCAGATGGAAAAGTTATCTTATGCCTTGATACATGCTTTTAGGAAAATGAATCCATACTTCCAAGCCCATTCCATGGTCATCCTCACTGATTCCCCACTCAGACAGGTCCTACATAAGCCTGAGAAGTCCTGAAGGCTAATCACTTGGGCAATTGAGTTGGGGGAGTACGATATTGTTTATCAACCTAGGGTTTCCATCAAGGTACAAGCACTAGCAAATTTTATGACCAAGTTTACCTGGGATGAGGCTGAGGTTGAGAAGAGTCATGAGGCTGCAGATGAGCCAATAGAGAGTAACGTCGATCGAACTTCGGACGAGGTCGAGACACATACAACCAGATAAAGAACAGTTGAGAATAAAGAAGAGAGATACCTCTTCAAGCAGGGGACCCTGTCAGAGGGAAACTTCTCTTCAAATGAAACCATCTAGAACCTCTTCGTTAATGGGTCGTCCTGTGAAAATGAAAGTGGAGCAGGGCTGATAGTGTCGGCACCACATGGTACATATATTGAGTATGCACTGAGGTTCAACTTTAAAGCATCCAACAACGAGTTAGAGTATGAGGCATTAATAGCAGGTCTCTCTTTGGAAAAAGCCCTCGGTATCGGCCAGCTCTTAGTCCATAATAACTCAAGATTGGTCGTGAACCAAATCCTAGGAGTATATGAAGCCAAAGATGAAATGATGGCTAGATATCTGAATAGGGTAAGATCAATGCTAGAAAGCTTTAAGGAAATAAAGATTAAGAGGATACCTCGGCTAGATAATATCTGGGATGATGCACTCGCGAGGTTGGCCTCAGCAACAAGAACGGACATAAGAAAAACAGTACCAGTTGAGATTTCGCTCAAGCCGGCCATAAAAGAGGAAGAGGTTTCTAGACCTTGCCTAAATCTGAGTTTGGGAGACTCATGGATGGATCCTCTTGTCAGATATATCATAGAGGGAGACCTACCAGAGTCAAAGATAGAAAGGAAAAAGTTGAGGTTCAGAGCTGCTAAATTCTCCATTGTGGGAGATGTCCTGTACAAAAAAGGATTCCTACTCCCTCTTCTCAGATGTGATCATCCTTTAGAGGTTCCATACATCTTGCAAGATGTGCATGAGGGCTCTTGTTCAAGCCATATTAGAGGAAGGTCATTGTCTAAAAGGATAATCACTCAGGGTTACTGGTGGTTGACCCTGACTAAAGATGCAGCTATGTATGTAAAGAAATGTGATAAGTGCTAGAGGTTCTCCACCATCACCCATCAGACTCACCAACCTCTGACTTCTATCAGCTCCCCTTGGCCATTCGCAGTATGGGGCATTGATTTGGTAGGACCCTTGCCAAGGGCTGTAAACAACTATCGATACTTAATTATGGAGATTAACTACTTCTCTAAATGGGTAGATCTGAGCCAATGATCATAATCACTGAGAAGAATACCTTCCAGTTCATCTAGAAGAACAACATATGCAGGGATGGCCTTCCAAACACCCTCATCTCAGACAATGGAACCCAGTTCCAGAATGTTTCCTTAGAGAAATATTGTGAAAGAGTAGGGATCAAGAAATTCTTCTCTTCCCCTGGTCGACTCGAGGAAAATGGTCAGACTTAGGTCACAAATCGAATAATCCTTGATGGGATAAAAAATAAGTTGGAAGAGGCCAAAGGAAGTTGGACAGAAGAGGTATATGTTGTGCTTTGGGCTTACAGGACAACAGAGAGGACACCCACAGTGGAAACTCCATTTATGTTATCCCATGGGTCAGAGGCTGTCATCCCAACAGAGATAGGGATTCCCACTTATAGAGTTCAGACATATGACCCTCAAAGGAATGGGGAAGAGAGAAGACTTGATCTTAATTTGATTGAGGAAAGAAGAGAGGATGCAGAGATAAGACAGGTAGCTTATCAGTAGAGAACTATGAGATTCTACAATCAGAGGGTAAAGTCAAGGTCGATAGCTACGGGAGACGTAGTCCTGAAAAAGACGTGGTAAAAAACCAATAAGATCCATCATAATTGGCATGGTCCTTATAGGGTAATTGATGAGGTTGTACCAGGTATATATTGGCTAGAGAATCTTGAAGGAGAGACTTTCTTCAACCCTTGGAACACTGACCACTTGAAAAAATATTACTTATGATGTTGCAATTATTTTACCCTTTTGTAATACATGTATCAACTTATACAGAGAATATCAATGAGAAAGTAAAAATGTTGTGTTGATGTTTTTTGTTCCAATGTATATGTATTTAACATCATTAGTTTGGTGAAACATCATTAATTTGGTGACCTCGGACCTTTAACATCATTAGTATGGTGAAAATATGAGGTGAAACATCATCCATTTTGGTGACCTCAGACCTTAAACATCATTAGTTTGGCGAAATATGAGGTGAAACATCATTAATTTGGTGACCTCAGTCCTTTAACATCATTAGTTTAGTGAAAGTATAAGGGTAAACACCATAATTTGGTGACCTCGAACCTTAATCACCATTTATTTGGTGAAAGTGTGAGGGTAAACACCATAATTTCATGATCTCAAATCTTTAACATCATTAGTATGGTGAAAGTATGAGGGTAAACACCATCATTTGGTGACCTCGGACCTATAACATGAGGTAAAACATCATTAGTAAACTCAGACCTTAAACATCGTTAGTTTGGTGAAATTATGAGGGTAAAACCATAATGTGGCGACCTCAGACCCCTAAACATCATTTATTTGGTGAAAGTATGAGGGTAAACACCATAATTTGGTGACCTCAGACCTTTAACATCATTCGTATGGTGAAAGTATAAGGGTAAACACCATCATTTGGTGACCTCGGATCTTTAACATGAGGTAAAACATCATTAGTAAACATCATAATTTGGTGTAGTGAAATTTGTGGTGAACATGTGGAGCATCATAATTATAGAACAAAAAAACATCATATGAAACAATAGAATCAGAAAAAGCCAAGCCCCTTGTGATCGTAACATAAAGAGGGTTCAGAATTACATACAGAATATCAAGAAGCTATCACCACATTTCATGAAAACAAGAATTACAAAAAATGTTAACCAAAGTTCATCAAACTATAACTATCAAGAAGCTTCACAAAAAAAAGTTATTAATGAGCAGGAGAGGTCATCAGAGCTGAGCCTATGCCTCAGTAGGAGAAGACCCACCAGTAACTGTAGTCTGGTTAAGGCCGATGTTTGTAACTTCAACCTCTTCATCGTGCTGAGTACCATCTCATGTATCGTTGACCTCACGAGGAGCCGTTTCGGCTAGAGCATCATCACTCTCTTCTACTTCCTTTAAAGCTTGGGTTAATCGAGGATCTTCAAATTCGAGATCGATAAAATTATCGGTAGTCAAGCCCCCAGATTCACCTTGCTTCATGGCTGCCTATCGGCTAGTCACTTTAATACCCCTCTCTAGATACTCAAAGTCGAAGTTGACAAACTCGTCAGAGACTTTGTAGTCCTCAATGGCTTTCCCTGTAGCATCTTCCAACGCAGATTTGATAGAAGCATTAACCTTCGATTGAAGAACATCATCTTTTACTTTTAGGGCCTTGCCATGATCCTCCCTAAGCTAGTAAATCTGGTTATCCCTTCCCTTGAGGTCTCCTTTCAGCCTTTCAACATTGGCCTTCAGAGAGGCCTCAACTAATTCAGCATCCTTACCCTTTTCTATAAGGGGTAGCTTCTTTAAGGTCCATTCAATAAGGCGGTGAAGAGACACCACACTCTATAGAAGAAGATCAGACATATGAATCATAATTCCTAAAGATCAGAGATAACATTTAGAAGAAAAAATTGATACCTAAAACGATCTGTGAAGAGTGAACTCGACCAATAAAGGGACATCTAAGGCATGAAGAAAATGCTTGTCCTCCTTAGTCATTATGGTGACAATAGCATCGAAAGCTTTCAAACTATGGCCAATCATGCTATCTCCAATCTTGAGCTGAGATAAACAAGCAGCTAGGGCATCGTCGATTGAAATGGGTATGGTGCGATCTTTGGCTTAGGTCTTACTCAGCCTCGTATGAGCCAGGTCAATGGGAGCCTTCCTTTTCTTGGTAGCATCGGCCTTAGAGGTGCTGACGCTCTTCTTTATATGAGGAGGGGGTACATTCTTGCCACCCTATTTTTCCATGAGCTTTACAAGGCTTGGAGCCGACATCTCCTAAAAGTCATCTGAAATGCATGTTGGTCACTCTGTAAAAAGATAAGTCTCTGATTTAGAAAGTCAGATAAATAAAAAATTATGAGACATCACTTGATAGGAAAAATCTGGAGACTTAGGAAGCTCTTCTAGAGGACATCCCCCCAAACCTGTCTGAGAGAGGTAATAGGGGGTCATCATATGTTCATACTTAACAAGATGGCCCTTATCGCCTTAGTTATGAAGGCTCTCAACGTCCTTGTAATTATCATGGCTAAGACCAGGGTCGGCTTTAGCCGCAAGGGAGACTTTCTCCCATCTCATAGGGGTCCTCGACTTTCTCCCTTGCGGCTAAGTCTTAAGAGACTTACTCCATTGACTCCTTGATCATCTTGAGGAAACCTCCCTTTTATCCTTCAGAGGTTTCCTCAAGATGATCAAGGAGTCAATGGAGTATAGGACTCTTAAGACTATAAGGTCATACTCATTTACAGAACTTTCATACTCTGCAACTACAAAGGTATCAAGTTCACTTCCTTTATCATCATCACCATCCCCAACAACTTCATCCTAGGCACTCGTACGGGAACCACCAGGAAACCTCTTCACAAACTCAACACCGATGGATTCCTATAGAGTAATGGCATCAATGGGAGGAATAATTTCCACACTGGGCCCTAAGATTTCAATGGAAGAAGATCTACGTGAAGTGATAGCACCTCTGTGGGACGAGGCATAACTTGAACCCCCGGCGTCCTCCAAAACCTCACCTTTCCTAGAGGAATAATCCATAACCTCTTGAAAGTAGTCTATGGACTCGCCACCCTCAGATATTGACCTTAGGTTTAAAGAAGCATTATCCTCAGACATGGGATCAGGAACCTCTGCAGGCTCAGGGTATATGACAGCTAATTGTAGAGGAAAGATATGTCTGAACTAAAAAGACTCGGCCCTACGAGCCTCTTCCTGGGATAACTCTATCTGCCTAATATTTTCAAAGGTCCTCTCACGCAGAGTTAGAAACTCCTCAATAATCTTATATAAAGGTCGGAGCATTCAGCAGATGGCACTACACTTGGGGGAGAGCTCAAAAGGAAAATAGGTGAATAATTTATGGGAGAAATATTAGTGCATCCCTCAAGCTATTGTTTTAGAAGGAAACTTCAAAGAATTTAGTGCATCCCTCAAGCTATTATTTTCTTCCTATAGTACCTTAGAAATTGCTCTGGCCTCATCAACTTCACGCTTAAGTAGGAATTCTTTCTACCTAAAGACATAAAGATGCTTTTCCAACTTATCCTCAAATCCCCGAGCTCCACTCAAAGCCTTATATTTGGCCTCATAGTCATCATGAAGAAAAGCCTTGGCATCATTATGTTCCTCTTGAATTTCTTCAATCATTTTAAAATAAGACACGTTATTGGCCACAACCCGATTAAGAAGAAACTTTGGGTAAACATATGCACCCTTGGCTTGATCAGTAGCACCTGCACCGAGCAGGCTTGAAAACTCTGCATCAGTTAAAGTCATGTAATCATCTTTGAACAAACTATTGTAACGCTTGAGTAGATACGAATCATTGGAAGTAATATGTTCCATCTTAGCCATGAACTAGAAAAATAAAGAGATATTCAATTAACAATAAGAAAAAGAATACATGGTAACAATCAAGAAAGAATGAACAATTAAGAAACGACAAGCAGTATGAAGAAGAAAAAAGTTCTTTTATTGATATGAAGGAAAATTACAAGTATAGTAAAAAAGAAATGAAAGAAAGGAAAAAAATACAGAGGCCAATGGCCGAGCAAATCTACACCTTCTCTCTGTCAGATTCAACTCTATCTTGGTTGGCAGAAGGGATGGCTGGAGTGACTTGCTCTGTGGATAGTAGGGTCGATTCAACTACATTCTTAGGTTTATAGATTCAACACTCAACCACTAGAGACGATTCCCCAGAACCAACATCATCTTCAACTTCATCATCCATGTTGGGGGGAGAACCAGGCTCATGCCTTTGGAAGAGTGCAGAATCTTTTACTGTGCCGACCTCTTTTAGCGCACTCGACCAACCATCATTAAAATATTTTTTCTTTGCATACTAATTCTGATAAGAGGCGGTAGTGATAGCCTTATCCCATCCTTTATTAAAGGAATTTTATCTAGACTTCTTCCTTTTGGACTTCTCATCAATTAGGCTCTTTATTAGCGCAACCACCTACTTCTGAGCTTTAGCAGCCTCATCCTCAACCTTCTGCCAAGCATCTTCGGCATTTTTTATTTTGTTTTCCAAATTCTTCTTTTAAGTTGCCAATGTTTATTGGGAGTCAAGCAAAGACTTTTTGAGACTGCCAAAAGCCTCCTCAACATTAGTTAAAGAAGAACGAAGAGAATCTTCCTTCTCCAACATCTAGTTGAAATCAACTAAGAACTGCAAAGAACAAAGGAAAAATCAGTATATGAAGTCTAAGACAATGTACAAGGTACAAAAGAAGAAAAATTACAAAGGAAGAATTCTCACCATAGCATGGCTTTGATCCACCCTTTAAGAAATTTTAAGTCTGGGCATAGAATAAGAAACACCCCTATAGTCTAGAAGAGTGCCAGAATTAATCAATTTCCTAGACAAGCCAGGACCTATGGCAACAGAGGAGTCAACAGTGGATGGAGTAACACAAACCAAGCTCGGTTGGTTGGCATCAACAGTTCCTTCAACCTGCTTAGCAACAGGGCTTCTCCTCAATCTTTTTAAGTCATCTCCTGGGGGCTTCTTCCCAACATCATCTTTATTTTTGTCCTAACCATCCACATGCTTGTGGGTTCTAGTAGCAGCAGCATCTACAAGAAGGTTGGAAAACTTTATTTTGCCCATGGTTGTAGAAAGAGGAACATTTGACTTAAGAGAAGAAGAAGGGCCTACAGCAAGCTCACCACTACCTGATGAAGTGGACATTGGGTCTTGGTACAAGTCAAGCACAATGGTAGGAGAAACAATAGAAGGTCGAGCAATAAAGGAGGTGACAAAACTCATGTATTTCAACAAGTATGATGCCGACCAAGTATGTTCTTCTCTAATTTTTTGATGAAGGCCCCATAGAAACTTGAGCTCGTCAAGCTTAATGTCACCCTCCTTGGGACACTTCCTCTTCCTACAAGTAAATAAACAACCAATGACTAATTCACATTTCAGTAGAAAAATTGTTAATAAAGTCACATAAGAATTAAAACAATTTATCCCATGACCCTCCTGAGGGAACTTTGGCCCATTGTACACTTGACCCCTTGTCAAGGGTACATATTGCTAATTTTTGGCAATCACTCCATGGTCGAAGTAATCCTTATTGGAGTCAGGAAGGTTAACAACTAAAGCTTTATTTGTAGCCCTAGTTTTTAAATAGTAAGTACTATCACTAGTGACCCACTTATAACAAAACATGATTTCGGGAATGCCTATGTGGGATCCATGGAGTTAATTGAGTCTATGAACACCATTGATAACCCTCCAAGTATTGGGGGCTACTCTAGCAAGTACAATGTCAAAGTATTGAAAAAATTCCAGACAAAAACAATTTGGGGAAAAGTAAAGTTTCATTCAATAACGAATAAGGAAGGTATCAAGTGACCTTCAGACAACGAGAAAACGTCTACAGGGGGATTGGGGAACTCTAAGTCTACCCAGTCTGGTTTGTTCCATTCCTTTCTAAACAAATCTAGAGAGATAACAACGTAAATCATGATTCGATATGAAGAGAAGAAGAAAGATAAAGAATTCTTATAAAGACTTAAGGATTCAGCAAGAACCAGAAGATAGGAAGAACGATCGCACGAAAGCTCAAGAAAGTATAATAAAAACTTAGAGGGTTTGAGGTAAGAGATGACCAAGATTTTACCGCCTTTAATAGATTGCCTCAAAAACCAACGAACGTAATGATTAAAGTGAAACGGTGATTGAAATTTTGGCAGCTAAGCAAAAAAAGACGTATTTGCCCCAAAACGATTCATTATAATTATGGATATTTACAAAAATGCCATCAGCAATGCACACTATCAGCAAAAATAATAATTTACAAGTGTGGGAAGTCAGAAACCAAGAAAGCATCAGAAATATAACTCGAGCTACTACCATAACTAAATGTTCCATACTTTCAAGCAAGCATCAAGCATGGAACATTGGGGGCTTCTGTTGATTCCAAAAATTAACCACTTACGTGGACCAATCAGAAATATACATGTGTCATCCATTATGGAAATAATCCTAGTCAGCAAGGCATAACCACCAACCAAAGACTGAAATACCGACCAACATACTAGAATCTCGACCAACACCAGGAAGCCCGACCAATACTAGGGAGGCCGACCAACAATATCAGTAAAATGCCAAAAATCCAGAAGCATTATGGACATTATGTACTAATGTAATTGTCTAATTTATAAAGGTGTTCCATCCTTTAACATTCCATCTCTTTGTCTCCCTACTAGACTATAAATACATTGTAATCCCTTCTTCAAGGGCAAGTGATTGAGAGGAAAATACAAGGCAATAATGATCACAGAGGACGTAGGCTTTTCTCTATAAGCCAAACCTTTTTGTCCCTTTATTTTACTTACAAATAGGGGTGCAATCGGTACGGGTTTTTACTGTATCGTACCACTTTGGTCCGAGAAAAAATGATTTTGGTTTCATATTATGAAATACCGAAAATCGATTTTATCTAAACCGAATATACCGCAAAACATTTGGTTGGTTTTGGTTTTTAGATATAAAAAAATCGATTTATCGAATTTACAGTACCGATTTATCATACCGAATTTACCGTACCGAAATACTATACCGAACTTACCGCATATTACCATATCAATTACCAAAAAATTTATATTTTAAAAATAAATATACCTAAATATCAAGACCTTTCATTTTTTAAAACTCATCTCATCCATTCATTTCCCTTACAATAATACCAGACAACCCTAAACTCGAACAACAAATCAGTAGCCGCACAACAAAGAACTGAACAAACCAATAGTCTCTCCCTCCTTGGACAAGGTAACTCTTCTTCTTGTCCATTTTTTTATTTCTGATTCAGAATCAACTTTCATTTAGTTGGACAAATTAGCTTGTGTTTACTTATTGTTTTGTTCCCGTCTTGTGCGTATATATATTCGTCGGAGTTACGTTCATTTATTCGCTAGAGTTGATGTCCTTCCATAGCATATAATGATCTAAATGTTATGTAAAAAAATTGGTTCAAGTTTTTACGTAAATAGTTTTCCATAGCTTTTACCTAATTGATTTCGTCGGGATGTTCTCCTCTTTTCCCTTTCTTTTTCTTTTAAAAATTCCTTAATAAATGCATTATCCCTTCTTTCCCCCTTCGAGTATTATAACTTAGATTTTCATTCCCCATATTCTGTTTGTGGCTCCAATTTTTTTTATCATGATTGTTGGTTCGGCCTCACCATAGTTTTTTATTTTGTGTATCAGAAGGCTCCAATTTTTGGTTCGACAACATGTTTTTGAAAGGCAATATTTGTGTGCTCATAGAAAAAACCAATTTACCGAATGCATAAATCGATTTGAAATTCTGTTATTTACCAGGAAAAAATGAATTGAAATCGAAATTACCGAAACCAAAAAAACCCGAAAACACCAAAAAACTGTCAGGTTTGGTTTTGGTTTTTGTTTTAATGTATCGATCGGTAAATTGGTACGGTACGGTCTTACCATTTAGATTGTGATTTTGGTATTAGTAAGGGGTCATTACCAACCATACCGCACCGGTTGCACCCCTACTTATAAATACTACATGTGATTAAATTATTAGACCTATTATAGTTTTTTACATCAACACCCTATTACCTTGAACCTCTATAAATAGTTACAGACCTGATTTGTGGCTCCCGAATATACACACCAGGTTCCTATATATTGGAGCATGAATCATACTTCTACTTTTAACGATAAATACCATTACCTTGTCATTTTTCTTATAATTATAGGAGAAATGGACATCGTTGGTATCAATGCTCTAACTACTTATAATGAAATCACCTTCATTTTAGTCATTTCGCTAATGCACTAGGAATATGAACTTTCTTAACCCCATACCATTTTCCTTAAGACTTAGACTTCTCCTTCTTCCTCCTTTTAGGAAAGAAGTTGATTGTTTCTCAACAACAAACATCATGTATTGCTTCATATGATTATCACTTCTCGATAATGAAATGGATCAATTTTCCCCCATTTATTTCTAATCCAAATAATCCTTTGTTCACCCAAGATGAAAAACATATTAAGAACATGGCTTATACTCGAGAATCATTATCCAAATTCGGTGTTTACAAATTCCCATTGGTCCATTCTTTAATATTAAACATGTTCAAATATAAATTCCCCATTGATGGGAAGGGAACATACTTATATTAAATCTCAAATAATTACCATTAATTTTAAAAACAATGATATCGTGAACAATCCCCTCTGTTTAAGAGGAAATCCGATTCTAACATGATGAATTAATCACATAGACAATTTAAAAATAATGATGGGAATCATGTGTAAAATAACTTTACTATCCACCTTAGTTAGGACAATATCCAAAAACATTTCCAATCCAAACCTGTTTAATTAAAAAATAAAACAACTAGGTGAATACTGAGATAATTTTTAAAATATGAGAATCATCAAAAATTAATTTCAAATTAAATATGTGACAATTAACTTTCGATTAAAATTTAATTTGGATTCCCTTTATTGCTAATTAGAATTAATCCCATCAAGCATCCTAGTTTTCGTTTGAAGTGATATTTATTGTTGGGAGATTAAATCATCTCACCCTGAACTAGACATATTTTTCATCTTTCATTTATGTTTCCCGAACAGTCAAGGAAACTTGTGTTCAGCATAATTGAATAGCCGACATCTTTTGGTCCCATAATTAATGACAGTGACTCCGTTGGAGAGGATATCATTAATTGTATTTCAGTATATACCATCCGTTCATTCCATGAAATTGAACATGCTCGTGTAGAACTTCCTCGATGGGGGAACCGAACTCACTCACTTTCAATTCCAAAGAATTATCACCTAAGAACTTTAATAATACTAGTTACCATTATTAAATCCATTTGTTAGGGAGGAAAGACGAATCTAACATGAGGAGATAATCACATCTCAATCTTAGAATACTGATGGAGATCGTAGGGTATATGTTGAAACTCCCCTCGCACTTAATACTAGAGGGTATTTTGAAAATTATTTGTACAGTTCTAAAACCTTGAATTCACAAGTAATGTAATACTGGTTCCCAATATTTTATTCTTTTCTGCGTAATTTGAAATTATTAGGATTTCAATTATTAATATATGGGGTTTTATTACTACATCTAATGGTTTTGGTGGCCTTAATGTTAATTATTGGAAGTTATCGGGCAAATTGGAGAATTTTAGAAATATGGATGGTTCGAACAAACTGGAAGACATTCGAATGAGATCCTTATACCGTTCGAACGAGGTTGTAGTGGTTCAAACAAGAATTCAAGGTCGTTAAAAGATGGGTTCCAATGAGGTTCGAGCGAGAACCCACTATTACAATTTGTTATAAGGTCATTCGATGGTCGTTTTCTCGTTTGAATGAGAAGCCCTTTCGTTTGAACAACCAGGGCGAAATTTGGTCAAAAATGTTTGCTCTTGTGCGGTGTCACATTTTTAACCCTTGATTTGGACACGTGTAGACTTTGGTGGCTTGGATGGGTAGACACATTTTTTATTGTGTTTGGGGGGAGTTTTCAAATGGTTTCAATTGGTTTTTGTGGGTTACAAGAAGGGAGGGTGAGGGTGGTTTCCCTCACCAAATTTTTAGATTCTCTCTCTTTGTCTCTAAGGAGCCTACACCCATTTTCCCCCTCTATAACCCTTGTTCCTCCATTGATAATCCTCTCCACCACTCCCACACCATAAGTTACACCATATCTACACCCATTCAATTATTTTGAAGCTTGATTTAAAGAAGAAAGTGGTGGAGCAAAACTGGTAGAGGAGGTTTTGGGGAGATTTTAAAGAAGCTTTGGAGTCTTGGATCTTAGTGTTTTTAGGACATTTCAAGTCATCCATTTTTGTGTTTCTCCTCTTCCAATCCATGGTAGGGTTTTCCTCTTCCATGTTTTCAAGGTGTTTTAGATATGATAATTAATTAGGATGATTGCTAGATAGATTTTAATGCCTAAAATGTAATTGTTTGATAAAATATTTGGTCTTACAAAAATGGAGTTATCTTAACAAGTTTAAATTCTAAACAGGGTCTTTTTACAAATTATAGCATTTTACCTTGAAATTTGAAAGAACGGATGTGAACATACATAAACCTGTGATTATTGTTTATTTGAATGCATTTGAGGTATTTCTAGGCTTGTAATCCTCTTTTAAACATATGGGGCCATGTAGTATGATAAATGATGATGTTGTAGATTTAACTAAACATATTAAAGTGTGTTTAGTAATGGAATGAACAAGTATGGAAAAACATCCCCAAAGTATGCTAAATATTTTTATGATCAAGAAAAATAATATTGGGTCTCACATATGATCATAAAACAAAACTATGAACTTTGGCTAAAAATGGTCTTAAATGTTGGAAGGTATTTTATGTGGTAAAACATAAAATGGATGAAAAAGGTTTTTGGACATAAAATTATAGAGATAATCTTTAGAAGAAAATGGCTTAATTCTTGTGTCAAATGAAAGCAAATATATTTTTAACAAATTATGACGAAAAAGGGATAAAACAATGATTTTGGTAAACTGGGGGTTAGGCTCCCACTCAAGACCCTATTAGTCGATTTGGGGTGAAAAATGGATGAAATATAATTTTGGCATGATAGAAGGGTAAACAAATGACTTAAAACCATTGTATGAGAAAAAATGGTAAAAATGATGGATTAATGTGGACATTAGATAAAAATGTTAAAACGCATTATTAATTGGACTCGGATGACATCGAAAAAATTAAGGAGGGCCCGGAGCCCTGGGTAAAAGACCCAAAATCACTGACCAAAGCATATGGTAGTATAGTCGACAGTGTGGAGCCCGTTAAAGTATACAGGAATTGAAAGATTTCGAGAAAAGATAAAGTAAAACGACAATGGTAATAGTTGTACTTGAGAATGTATAAGTAAGACAAACTAATGAATTTTGATAAATGAGATTAAAGGATAAAATATGATTAATTAGTCTCTAAATCTGATATAGGATGACGAAAATGGTTAAGCATGAGTATGATCTCGTCGCTTGGGTGCATTGCATTGTAGTTGCATGAATACTAGACAAATTGTTAAATGTTTTTTTAAATTAATTAAAATACATGATATATGTATAGTATTTTTGTAGAAAATGTATAGCCTAGTATTACCCACCCTACTGATTTTTATGATAAAACCCCCACCTTAAGTGCAGTAAGTAAGGATGTCGAAAGGATGCTAGTAAGGTCCCGGAAGGCAACTCATGTCGCCAAAGGCTCTGTAATTTATTTTGAACATTGAAAATTTAGTATTTCAAACATTCGGTACTTTAAACTTTTATTTGGGCCTATGGCCTCGGTCTGTATAATACATCTTGAATGTGATTTATTTCATATTTATTTAGCATTGTGAACCAAATTGAATTTTTACAAATAAACCTTACAAATTGGCTAATTACTTAAAGTGATCACTACATTTCTCAAGTTAAAACAGGCAAATTTAATTCATAATTAATAAAGTAAAGTAAATGATTTTATTGAATAAAGTAAATGGATCTTTCCCCTTCTCTATTTTAATTTTCTAAAAATATAACTATTTATAATTAAAATAAAAATCGGAGGCCATAATATAATTTACACCAAATTATTTACGTGATGAAATTCAATTTTAGAAAAGAACAAATAAAATTTCATTTTCCAGAAAAATCGTATTCTAGGTTGGTCTCATAAATAAATCCACGTTGTCCTAAAATGTGGTTCCTAATTAAATTGATAATCATCACAAAAAATTATACAATAATTAAATATGAGATGATAGAGATATAATCAATCACAATCACAAGAAATTATATATAAAAAGGAGACTCATTCCCTTTCCATAATGACTAAGAATTCGTTCTTGAGTAGAGTTCTTTTGGGTAAAAATTCTTTTAAAGAAGATTCCATCACAAAATTGCTATTTGGCAAAGAAAAATCCAAAATCAACTCTAACTGACTCTGCCTCTAAAGAAACTTGTACTCACCCAAGGTCCATCCATGGTCGCGACTTGGTAACGTACGATCTTGCGAGGTTCAATCGTGGTCGTGGCTTATTCCATTTTTCTCCTTCCTCTAGTTCTAGGGTAAACCAATTTTGTCAAAACTACGTCATTTTGACCATCCAGTAGCCTTAAAACTCAATGAAAGAACCTCTAATCTTGATCAAAATGCTACCGAAATCCATGGATCTTCTACCACATTCAGAACTCATTACAAATTACAATTATAGAAATAAAAACTATTACATCACCCCAAAAACTCCTCCATTACATCAAATTTGAAATAATTAAAATTATACTAATTATTATAACTAAATTGAATATTGGAAAAGTAACTACAGATAAACCATTGTAGGATCCATTCACATAACTCATAAATGAGACCATGATGAAAGGATTAATAAAATCCTACAAAACCATGTTAGTTTAAAACATATTTAAAGTCCTATACTAATTAAGGGTTCTATATGGATAGGGTGAAGAACTAAGTAAATCAACTCTTTTTAAACTTCTTCAAATATAAGTTCAATTAAACAAACTACATAAATTAAACAAAGCACCGATCAAATAATTGTTGTGTTAAAACAGATTAACCAATCTCATCTCTATCCTAAAGCATGTATTTAGGTGATAGAAGATAAAATAAGATCAATCATACAACACGCCGATGTACGAGGAAAATCCACAATGAGAAAAATCTCGAACGGCCTAGCCACACAAATTCACTATGATAAGGAATTACAAAAGTCAACAGATAACTTAGAAAATGACTTGATGCCCTTGTAAGACTTGATACATCTTTGATCTTTAACCTCGCCTCCACAACAATATACAGGAGTCCACCCGCGCACTGACACAACATCTGAGTCCACACACGCCTAAGTATCGACCGAACAAGCTCATTAACCGTCTACAAAATGGCAAATGGAATCCAACACTTCTTCACTGTAATACCACACCACGGAATCCACTACGTGTAAACAAAAACAAGTACGGATTCCACCACAAGAAACGAATACTCAAATGTGAAGAGTATTAAATAATGGTGCCTAAACAAAGATCTCAAAGCATATATGAATTGAAACTTGGATCCTAAACAATATGAGTGAAACTAGGGTTTAGAAGCCTTTTGGAATTGTCTAGGAAACTGATTTTGGCCAAAAGTCACAAAGAAAACTGATGCCAACACTCATTTATATAGAAAATAGTTTTTTCAAGGTGACACGCTTTTTGAGGTTTCTTTAAACGAAAAAGTGGTTCGTTCCATAAAAAATAGAGGTTATTTCGGACGAAAAAAATCTCGTTCGAACAAAACTAAACCTCATTCGAATGAACATGCACATCTCATTGGAACGAACTTCGAATAAGATCCAAATGACATTTGCTCTGTTAAACATACAATCCTCGTTTGAATGTCGTTCAAACGAAAGCAGCCTCTCGTTCGAACCAACTGAAAATCTCATTCGAACGAACTATATGAATTCGTTTGAAATTTTTTTTAAACTCGTTCGAATGAATTTTTCAAAAATAATTTTTCTTATAAAAATATTTATGCAAAACAATCCTCAAACATTTTAAAACAAACAACACCCAATAAAATTCAAGGATCAATATATATATATATATATATATATATATATATATATATATATATATATATATATATATACCTGAGAAATCTATGGAAGTTGAAGATAAAACATGGAACGAAACCCGACACGATGATATAACACTCTAACTTGGCCACTACGACCTTTAAACATACACGTCATAGGTTTAAAAAGTAAATACACTCAAGTCTTGACCTATGACTCAAAGGTTTTATCCAAACATGGCATAAACTAAAACATACAAATTGATTCGATTTGGAAATTTGTCCTTACAAATCTCCCCCTTTGGTTATTCTAGGGCAAAACACAAAAATAAAAACCTATGAACCGTCACGCTCTCAAAAGGACACAATTTTCAACTCGAAAAGGAAAACGTACAGAAACTTAACAGACTCAAGTTGAGTACATTTGCTCTTGTGTAACCTTTGTCGCATCGTTGCAAACCAGCACACTAAACACACCTTCAAATGGAAGATAATATATAACAATATAAATCCGCATAAGAATAACTCCCCCCCCCCCCCTTGTCTAATAATATCTGCCTAATTTCGTACGCCTCCCCCAATGGAAAAAATCTCCCCTGGACTATAAAGATTGATATACCATTTTTAACCCTTTTTGTTCAGAATAGGCAAAGTGAAAGATGCATAATAAAACCATTGGTCCCCAATATAACCAAAACACCCCTAAATGAAACATGAGTAGGCCTTAAGGAAAAACAAATATATTATGCAGTGGTGTAAAATACAACAAGCAACGACAAACATGACACAACACTACAACACAAAGACAAATAATCCAAACAAAAATTAATTAATACTGATTTCGATGCAAAAATGGTACCAACTTGGATACACAATGAAGAATGAGATACTAATGTAAACAAGAAACATGAGATACCAATATGATCATATATCATACAATTTTGAAACCACTTGAAACCAAAAAAAATATGTGGCATACATGGATTAAATGCAAACGCAAATGCTCAAATCAAAATGATACTATATATATAAATATAAAAAAAATATCAATGACGCACATGCATATTATATATATCTGTGTGTGTGTGTGTGTGTGTGTGTATGTGTGTGTGTGGTTGTGTGTGTGTAAACAGCAACAACATGACACAAAACACATAAGCTTTATATACTAGCATAGTATCAATGTGTCTAAACAAACATGTGGTAAACAGGGTGAAGGGGCGTGAACTAGAAACAAACAAAATATGACCCAATCACTCAAAAATTTCCAATGAGTTCTATTTGACTGCATTAACTTTATCAAACAAAGATTTAGCCTCACAGTGATAGATAAAGTGAACTCATGATGGAGAAACAATCACAATGCAAATTACCCTAGAAATATTGATGATTCTCAAATCAATAGCATCAAACATGAATTAAATATAACTCATTTTGCAAACCCATTTCAACTTTAACACCCACAAAATATTAGATATATCATTTTTTCACTCTCATTTTTTGAAGATATCAATCTTTTGAAGAATGAATGAAATAAATTGGCCTTAGCAATTTTATATTTTCTTTTGACTCTTAATTTTTTAGGCTCTTGCCAATGGTGACTTTTCATGCAAGGAATATTTCTTGCTTTGTAGCCCTTTTCCGCGCACACTCATATTTTCAATAAAGTAACAAACTCATGGGCAATGGTACTTACATGCACAAATCCCCCAGTTAAATATATATTTATATGAAAAGATTGTTAGGATAACACCTCACATATCTCATATAACATATGAAGTTAAAATAAAAAAATAGTTCATACATGTGTGTGCAGAGGTATATGCAAAGAGAATCCGTTATGCAAATCAAAATCAAACTACTCCATGCAAGCATTACTAAGAGCAAACTAAGCATTGAAAATCATAATGAAATGTTCTAAACACATGGAAACATGGAAGGAAGTGGATTCAAACACACCGATATTCCACACAAAATGTGTAAAACTAAACTATATATAAACAAAAATCTTTTTGATTTTTTAAACATTTTTCCAAATAAGACACCACTTAAAAACGAAACTCAAAAGACAAACACAAATCTTTTTGTATTTATTACAATTAAATCCCCAAAAGGAAAATAAAAATACAAAATATTCAAGCATCATACAACTAGTGAACACATTTAACATAACGTACAAAAGCTAGTATATGAAAAATGTACAAACAAAATCAACCTTTATATTTAGAATGAGAGGTATCATGTTCAAGCATTCGAGAATCAACCAGTCTAACATTCATTGTATCCAAAATAGATTTTCTATCCCAAATAGATGAATACTTAACGCCTGGATTTTTGAAAATCATGGTGACACGAGATCTAGACTTCCTAGGACCTCTTCTAAGATCATAACAAAACGCTTTCAGATGATCTTTCCTGCTATAATACGAACATGTGTAAACACGAGGAATGTTATCGATGGATTGACCTTTTCGAACATCTTTAGCAGTGGTTGACACTCTATAATAAACGTTGGTATTGGTTTTAGCAGCGTAAGCATTTGAATTATCGAAGTCAATATCATCACTACTTGTGTCTCTTAAATCATCTTCTAACTTAAAAACTCTAGACTCAAGCAAAGAATAAAAATCTTCAAATGTATGTGACTCCTTCTTCAAATTTTTAATAATACCTAGAAGGTTACCTCACTCCTCTTAATGTAAACTAACTCATCCCTAAGAATCTTCTCACTAGACATAAGAACTTCTATTAATTTATCATTGTCATCTATAGCACGATCTTCTACCCTAGTCGCAAACTTCTTAGATGCCTCTAATTCTTTCTCTAAAGACGAACTCTATCATCACTCTCTTTCTCGAACACATCCAAGTTTCGAAAAATCACATTCCATGTCCTTGAGCTTCTCATGGAGGATATCTCTTTGAGTTTAAATAGTTTGCAAAAATTCAATTTCGATTTTTAAGAAATTTAACTCTTTCTGCAAACTTCAAATTCAAACGAGTTAATTTTTAGCATGATTATGAAGCTCACTAAAATCCTCTCACATATCAAAATCTCCATCATCGCAACAAACTAGACAACTTATCAATATGATGACCCATTAAGAGAAACAAACAAACAAAAAAACTATAACATCCCTGTTGATGTAAAAAACTAGATTGCTCTAATTCTTCAATCACAGATAAATAAATAAGACAAAGATTTTTAAAGTGGTTCGGCTAGGAATAAAGCCTACGTCCACTGTTATGTTATTGCTGAGTGTTTGCGGAATTCTTGATTACAAGTTCTCTTAAGAAATTCCGGTCCCCCTTGAATGAGGATGATACAAGGTATTTATAGCCTTGAGGCTGTACATGAAAGGTTCGATACATTAAATGACATACATACGAAAGGGTAATACATTTAATGCAGAGTGCATGCCAAGAATATAAGCATTCAATGAATATCTGAGCTGTTGATTATCTGGCAATTAATGATACGACCGAGATGCAGCTCGGACCGCCATAGCTGTTCGCTGATCAGGAGTTCCTCGGAACATTAGAGTACCTCGGTGCGTTGGAGTTCCTGGGTGCGATAGAGTTCCTCGGTGTGATAGAGTTCCTCGGTGTATTCTCGTTGCTCGGAAAGAAACATGGTTGGTCGGGAAATGATCTTCCTCGCTGCTATTGTGCCACGTAGATTGACACGTGTCTTCGTATTATTCGTCCACATCAGCATATTAATTTTGGTATCAACAGAAGCCCCCAAT
The DNA here is from genome assembly GCA_949130495.1 of Sambucus nigra. Classification (NCBI taxonomy): domain Eukaryota; kingdom Viridiplantae; phylum Streptophyta; class Magnoliopsida; order Dipsacales; family Adoxaceae; genus Sambucus; species Sambucus nigra. Next base: position 540,824,069 of record OX422208.1, on the reverse strand, counting down.
GTTTCATATTTCGAACTTTGAGGAGTATGTAACATTCTTTCTCGGTGTATGGCAATATTAAATGACCTTCCTGGGTTTCAGGAACATTGTATTCAAATTTCCTTCTTATTTCGCTGTTTTCCGCCTTTTTTATAAGCGCTTCGATCTTCGTGCAATTTTTGTCCTTTTAGCCGCCGGAAGTTCAGTAGTTTCTTTTTGGTAATCATTTCTTTCGCCGCTTCCCAAGGCAAAGTATTTAAACTTCTTTGGTAACCATACCGTCGTCTACGTTTTCCATTTTCTGCATTCAAGCTTTCTATTCTCTTCTTCTCTCTTGTGCGTTCATCCTTGTTTCCGTTCGTTGCCAACATACCTCCTTTCTTTCTGTAAGATATTCTTCTTTTCTTCTGTATCTCTTTTATTCAATATGGTTTATATTGTGGAGTCTGTTGAGAAATTCCGTTCTGATTTTTCCATTCCTTCGTGGGTAACTCTAGAGGTTCTTTATGAGCCTTTAGATTACTTTCGATTGGCTGAGGGACATTGGTTCCCCAGTCTTTTTGTTGCTGAATGTGGTTTTTCCTTTCCACCAAACCCATTATGTCTTGAGTTTTGTCAATATTTTGATCTTGTTCCTGCAAAAATAACCCCCAATTCATGGAGAATTATTAATGGGGTATATAAATTAAATATAACTCATGGGACTCGCATAGGGATCCCTGAAATCATGTATTGCTACAGATGGGCTGTTTTAGATAATATTTATTATTTAAAAACTAGGTTTTTAAATAGGGCCCTTGTAGTTAACCTCCCCGATGCAAATAGAGACTATTTTGAGCATGGGTTGATCATAAAAAATTGGCAACATGCGCCTTTAGCTGGGGATGAAGCGTACAACGGTCCCAGATGCCCCTCATATGGCAATGGGATAGGTTTATTTTTCATTTTATTTTACTTATAAAATTATGCTTTCATCATGTTTGATAAAATGTATGACCGATATTTCATTATGTATCTATTTGCAGTTGATAGCAAAAGAAAAACTCCAAAGGAATCAGAAGTGAATATTAAACATCTGAAACTTATCTGGGGTTTGCATAAGAACATTGCAGACGAACACATCAGATCTGCTTCATATTTGCTACAGTATAGGAGTTACACAACCTCTTATATTGCTCGCCCTGTTGAACCAGCTTCAACTCCAGAAGGTTCATCTTCAGATTCTCATATCCCTTTATCTCAAAGAATGGGCAAGAAAAGAGCTCCTCCTGCTCTATTTGATGAAATTTCTTCTGCTGTTGGAGCCAAGAAAGGCAAAACTGATGTCCCAGAAGGGACTAAAAAAGTAGATGCTGGGTCCTCCAAAGCTGCCGAGAAGCCCCCAGTGGCCCCGAGCAAGAAAAATGCTCCTGCAGATGTAATTACAATCTCTCCGACCAAGACTTCTTCCTTGGTTGATGCTGCTGACCCTCCTTTGAAGAGATTGAGGAAATCATCCTCAGTTAATCTTGCTGGAACTGCATCTTCTCTACCCGCTGGTGGTAGTAGTGTTTCAAACATCATTCTTCCGAGTTCTTCAAAGAGCTCAGTTATACCCGAGGTTCTCGGGGTTGATGAAAAAATTCCCAGGGATACACTGACATCCCTAGCTGCTCGCCATCTTTCTTCAGTAAATTTCTCATACCTTTGGTCTTTCTTTCTTTTTTTTTTTTTTTGAATTCTTGTATTTGTGTTGACTTTATTGTTTTTCTTATCTTTCAGCTGGTGAACTGCTTCAATACCATCGTGAAGAAAGATCAAGTTATTAAAGCTTCCAGTTCCTCGTCCGATGTTGACGATGCTTTGTTGGGTTTAGCCCAATCTGTGAAGGAATCTCGTCAACAGTACATCGAGGAGAAAACTGTTTGGGAGACAAAGCTGGCTGTGGCTGAGGCTGATAAGATGAAGATGGCTGAAACCTCCAAGAATTTGGAGGAGAAAGTTAAAGGTTTGGAGGTTAAACATCAGGAATCTGATGATAAGTTGAAGAAGGCAGAGGAAGAATTATCTACTCTGCGAGATATCAAGGTCAAGAAAGAGGAATTGGAGGTGAAGCTCTCCTCGGAGAAGTCGAGGAGAAAAGTTGCAATCAAGAAACATTTCAGTGCTGGTTAGGAGAAAGGATGGGAGAGAGGGATAGCTGCAATGACATCCCAAGTCCAATATGGGAAGTCGAAATACTTCCATGAAGGCTGGGTAGCTGCTCTGCAAGAGCTAAAAGTCCAAGACGATTCTGATCAATTCCAACAACATCTCCCTGGTCCTCCTCCACCAATTGTGGAAGAAGAAGAAGATGAGCCTGCCTCAGATGAGTCTTCTATGGCTATGGGTGATCAAGTTTCTGCCTCTCAACCCTCTGCCACCGAGGACGTTTCTTCCATGCCTCCTCCTCCCGAGAAAATTCCTACCGATCAAGCTGTTGTTACCACCGAGCAACCGAGCTCCTCGTCCCAGCCTCCCGAGAAAGTCTTGGGGGACAAGGAAAAGGTGTGAAGTTGTTCGGTATCATTTCTATATTTCCTTGTAATCGAACAATGTAACTTTTTGATGATCTAATAAAATATATCTTTGCTCATCTCTGTTGTTGATAACTTGTTTTTGTTGATTGTTGTCTTTTTCTCGTCTTTAGTTTGTTGCTAGAATGGAATTGATCTTTTCACATGATACCGAGCTGATGCAGCAATGTCACCAATACTATAAGGCTGGTCATACAGACCTTAGTACATCGGAAATTGCTGATATCCTTGGTCATGGTGCTTCAGAACAGGCTATTGAGGCTTATCGGTACTTGAAAGATTTACTCGACCGAGCTGTGGCCAATAATGTGGCGTATTACGAACTGATCGAGGAACTTCATGGTTCCATAGAGGATCTCCAAGGTCAGCACAATGAATCAATGGCTTTGTTACACAAAGATTATGAAAATAGATACCAACAACTTTCTTCTGAAACAGGCCATAAGAAGATCATTGCTGCATATGATATTAGGGAAAGGACCCTAAAAGGTGAAGTTGAAGCCTGCAGACAAATTGCCGAGATCCTGGAACAAGAAAATAATAATTTGCAGAAAAAATTGGCTCAATATGAATCTGCTGCTTCATCTTCTACTGCATTAATACCAGTTACTGATGAAGGCTTCTCGTTCTTAGAGGTCGAAAACGCCAAACTAAGGCAAGAGCTGGAGGACTTAAGAAGATCTGCCATTTCTGGAACTGCTAGGGGACGAGGAAGAGGTTCTCGGGGGCGAGGAAGAACTGTCGAGGAGCAAAGTTCTCCAGTTGCTTCTCGGAGCCGATCAAGAGTTCTCAGTCGCAATGTTAAAGAGGCTCGTACCCAATCCACTTTAGAAACTCAAGCATTCCAGTTAAACATCAAAGATCGGGCCCTATCAGAAATGTCCAAGAAGAATTTATCCTTGGAGGATCAACTTACAGCGATGAAATCTGCTCTGCATAATAAGGATCTTTTTGCCAAAAGCCTTCATGAACAATTGGATAGATTAACCTTCCAATTCCATAAACAGCCAAAGGAATTCTGGATGGCAGGATACAATGAAGCCCTTGTTCACTTGGATGCTCGTATAGAACATGCCAACAATGAAGGTTACAAGCAAGGATGGTTAAACGCACTGGGTGTGTTAAAATTGGAGCAAGGGCATTTTTTATGGGACTATCATGCTCCATCATTATTAGACCTGCCTGTACCACCTTTCAAATTGGACATGGCATGGATCCCAGCTCGTTCCATTCCTCGCAGCCTAATTTCAAAATACCTTGGTGATTATAGCCTTCATTCCCAAGTTAAATTATCTCGTCCTGAGCATCTCTTGGATACACCTTCTGTTATGAACGTCAGAATGCTCAGAGATGTTAATTTCATCAATTCTCCCCTTTGCCTAGAAGACCCTCCTGCCGGCGAGGAGCCTGCTTCACAAAATAAAGGAAAGAAACCAATAGAATAGGTTTTCAATGTAACAGTTAGTACATTTATGTAACTTGTAATTTATTCTAGATTAATGAAAAGATTTTCATTTTCTGTTTGCCAATTTTGCTATTGTCTTGTGTTTATCAAAGACCTTTATATTTTCACATATGTATCTGTTAAAAAGATAACAATAATATTGTTCATTTAGCAACTTAATAAAAAGTTACAAGTATTAGTAATGTTTCTCGATCCCTTAATAATAAAGTAATGAGTAAAAATGTTCAAACTGTTTCCAACCAACCAAGGTGGGTGAATAATGTTTGTCGACCAACTATAGTTGATGGATTTTTATCCCCGACCAACTATACTTGGTGTATTTTCAGTCTTTAAAATGTGTCCGACCAACCAAGGTCGATAATTTGTCCTCGTTGATCAAATACAGTTAGCGGGTCTTTATCCCCGACCAACTCTACTTGGTATATTTTGGAATATTTTGTTCTTCAAAGAACTTTTTGTAATAATATTACCTCCCGACCAACATAAGTTGTAATATGAGAGTACAATTTTATCATACCAACCGTAGTTGATCATGCTGGTGTACACCTTTTAACCAAAGTAATATTTCTTGGCTCCTTAAAGCTTTTGGCTACTTATAGCACTTTTTGGCTCCTTAGAGCTGTCCTCCTAACCAAAGGAGGTTGGCTACTTATAGCACTTTTGCTCCGTAGAGCTGTCCTCCTAACCAAAGGAGGTTGGCTACTTATAGCACTTTTGCTCCGTAGAGCTGTCCTCCTAACCAAAGGAGGTTGGCTACTTATAGCACTTTTGCTCCGTAGAGCTGTCCTCCTAACCAAAGGAGGTTGGCTACTTATAGCACTTTTGCTCCGTAGAGCTGTCCTCCTAACCAAAGGAGGTTGGCTCCTTAGAGCACTTTTGTTGTGTAGTGTATTACACTAGTATTCCCCGAAAAACTTTCAACCAGAAAGAAAATGGCGAAACATCCTCGTTTTATTCATAATGAAAGAAATGCTTTACATTTGACATCACTGATAATACTTGCGCAGGTGTTCAGCGTTCCATGCGTTCTTAAATTCCTCTCCTTCTAGAGTTGCTATTCTGTAAGTTCCTGGTCGAACAACCTCTGTAACTCGGTAAGGTCCATGCCAGTTTGCTTCTAGTTTATTCTGCTTCTGAATGACCTTCTTTAGCACATAATCCCCCTCTTTTAGATCACATTTCTTTACCCTTTTGTTGTAAAACAGAGCTGTTCGTTGTTGATAAGCAGCATTCCTAATGGCTGCCTCTTCTCTGACTTCCTCGAGCATATCCAAATCCAGTCTTCTCATCAAATCACTGATCGGAGAATTGAAATTTAACACCCTGTGTGTTGGTAGGCCCAACTCGGCAGGTATCACAGCCTCACTTCCAAATGCTAGCATATATGGTGATTCTCCTGTTGCTGCTCGGGGAGTTGTTCGGTAAGCCCACAAAACTGACTGTAGCTCATTAATCCAATTTGCTTTAGCCTCACTTAACCTCTTCTTCAACCCATTTAGTAATGTTCTGTTCGTCACCTCAGTTTGTCCATTGCTTTGGGGATGGCCTGGTGCTAAATGAAACTTCAAAACGTTCGACTGATGACAATAGGCAGCAAATTCTTCATTATCAAATTGCGTTCCATGGTCTGTGATGAAAGCGTGGGGGAGACCATATCGACAAATGATATTCTTCCATATGAACTGATACACCTTCTCGTATGTCATATCAATTAGTGGTTCAGCTTCCACCCACTTAGTAAAATAGTCTACTGCCATGACGAGATACTTGAACCTTCCTCGGGTCGTCGGCAGTGGTCCAACCAGATCAATTCCCCACATGGCAAATGGCCAAGGTGATGTTATGGGTGTCAACAATGCCTGTGGAGTTCTTCGGATGGAGGAAAAACGTTGGCACTTGTCACACTTCTTAGCATAGGCTATACAATCAGCCCTCATCGTCGGCCAGTAGTATCCCTGTGTCATTACCCTTTGCAAAAGTGTCTGACCTGCTACATGAGCACCACAAGATCCCTCATGAATTTCTTCAATCAATTCTTTGACTTCTGATGGATGCACACATCTCTGCAAACCTGCCATAATTCCTCGTCTATACAAAACACCATTAGTTAACACATACCGAGCAACTTTATACTTCAATTTCTTGGCAGCTAGTTTGTCCTCCGGTAATTCTCCTTCTTCAATGTATGCTCTGATTGGATCCATCCAAGATGGTCCTAAATCAAGGGTAATAATCTTCACCGTCAGATCTTCTTCTATGCTCCGACTTTCTAATGCTTCAATTGGTATCGTTCTTCGCAGCTCGGTACGCGTAGCTGACGCTAGTCGGGCCAATGCGTCTGCTCTAGCATTCTCCATTCTCGGTATCCTCACCAATTGAATAGCATCAAATTCTGTCAGTAACTCCATCACTTTTGCATGGTATTTCACCATTAACTCTCCCTTCACTGCATATATTCCCATCATTTGATTCACAATTAATTGAGAATCACTGAAAACAATTACTTGTCGTGTCTCCATAACTTTCGCCAAATGAAAACCTGCTATCATAGCCTCATATTCAGCCTCATTATTGGAAGCTTTGAATTGGAATCTCAAGGCATACTCCATGTCAATATCATCTGGAGAGTTTAAAACAATCCCTGCTCCACAACCAGCCGTGCAAGATGATCCATCTACATATAATCTCCATGTATGTAACTCGTCTTCAAATTTCTTATCTGTTAGAGTTCCTCAGTGAAATATCATCTGTTTTCTTTCATCATCCCCGGGTATCCTTCGTTCCTCGTTGGTCATTTGTTCACGCCCTTCTACCAACCGGAGTTGGTCTGGGTTTGAATATGATGATTTTTCTACATCCACAAGTCCTTTTACCAACCTTGGTTGGTCTGGATCTGTGTCTGTTGATCCTGTATCGTCCACAGGTAGGTCAGCAAGCACCTGTTGCTTCTCGGGGGTATCGGGGTATGTGAACTCTGCTATAAAATCTGCCACGGCTTTCCCCTTCAACGATGATCTGGGTTCATATACAATATCATATTCACTGAGCTCTATTGCCCAGTACATCAATCTTCCTGATTTCTCTGGTTTGTGAAGGGCTTGTCTTAACGGCATGCCGGTATACACAATGATGGTATGGGCCTGAAAGTATGGCCTCATTCTTCTACTTGCTTCAATTAATGCCAGTGCCAATTTTTCCAGCTTTGGGTATCTGATTTCCGCACCTCGGAAGGCCTTGCTTGTGTAATAAATTGGCTTCTGGACTCCATTCTCCAATCTGATCAACGCTGAGCTAACTGCATTTTCTGATACTGCCAAATACAAGTACAGCTTCTCTCCAGTTATTGGCCTAGACAACAATGGTGGAGCTCCCAAATACTTCTTCAAATCTTGAAAGGCTTTCTCACATTCATCAGTCCACTCAAAACTTTTTCGCAGTGTTTTGAAGAATGGGAGGCATTTATCAGTTGCTCGGGATACAAATCTGTTGAGTGCTGCAACCCGTCCGGTAAGACTCTGCACTTCTTTCCTCGTCGTCGGGGATCGCAACCCTAAAAGAGCCTTGATCTTTTCTGGATTTGCCTCAATACCTCGTTGGTTGACGATGTATCCGAGGAACATTCCTTCTCGTACTCCAAAGGTACACTTCGTCGGGTTAAGCTTCATCTGGTATTTATCCAGTTGATCAAAAGTTTGACTCAAGTCAACCAAATGATCTGCAGCTCTCTTGCTTTTGGTGAGCATGTCGTCGACATAGACCTCCATATTGCGGCTGATTTGTTCGGTAAAAACTTTGTTCATCAACCGCTGATATATTGTACCTGCATTTTTTAAACCAAAAGGCATAACATTATAACAATAAGTTCCCCTTGGGGTAATAAAAGAAGTACTTTCCCTGTCTTCAGGTTTCATTTTGATCTGGTTGTAGCCAGAATAAGCATCCATGAAGCTGAGTAGCTCGTGTCCCGAGGTAGCATCCACTAGTTGATAAATTCTGGGCAATGGAAAATGATCTTTTGGACATGCCTTGTTGAGATCAGTAAAATCAACACACATTCTCCATTTGTTGTTCTTCTTCTTTACCATCACCACATTTGCCAACCAATCTGGATATTTCACATTTTCAATGAATTGGGCTTTCTGGAGTTTCTCGACCTCCTCTTGTATGGCCTGGTTCTTCTCGGGACTAAACACTCTTCTTCTTTGCTTCACAGGCTTGATCTCCTTATTCACGTTGAGCTCATGACATAAGAAGTTTGGATCTATACCTGGCATGTCTTCATGACTCCAAGCAAAAGTATTCTTCCTGCTTCTCAAGAAAGTTATCAACTCTTGTTTTATTGAAACATCCAACGACGATCCTATCTGAGTTACTCGTTCAGGATGCTCGTCGTCCAGGATAACAGTTTCTGTAGATTCCATCACCTGTCCTTTTACAAGTTGAGATTCATCCCTAGGGTCAAGAGTTTCAATTTCTGTGCCCTCCTCCACTTGATAAGTAGTAGTCTTTTTCCTTGATTCTTCAATTTCTTCTTGCTTGGCAGACGAATAATAGCATTCCCGAGCTACTTTTTGATCACCTTTCATAATTCCTACTCCAAAATTCGTTGGGAATTTCAAACACTGATGTACTGTAGATGGAACTGCTTCGAACTTCTTCAATCCAACTCTTCCCATGATGATGTTGTAGGCGGACTGCACATTCTTATCCATCACAAAAAAGCGTATTCTTTATGTTCGACAAGCAGGCCAAGTTCCAATGAGTATATCCAACTTGATCGTCCCAAGTGGAAAAACTTTCTCGCCAGCAAAACCCAGAAGGGGTCTGTGATAAGGTTCCAATTGAGATAATTTTAAATTCAAGCTATCAAAGCATGAATAGTACATGATGTCTGCCGAACTACCATTGTCTACTAACACCCTTGAAATGACCACATCCTTCATCCTCATTTTGATCACCAAAGGATCATCATGAGGGTAAAGAACACCTGCCAGGTCATTTTTTGAAAAACCAATCACTAGCTTCTCTTTGTTTACCTTCCTCGGACGATCATCCTCGGCCAGGTTTATTCGCAGAATGTATGAACAAGCTTGAGCCTCTCCGAGGTAAGCTTTTCTTTCTGCAGTAAGGTCTCCTCCTCCTGCATCTCCTCCTGTAATAACATTACAATCAAATGACCCAAAACGTATGGAAAATACCTCTCGTTCAGGTTTCCTTGGCTTCTTGGGAAGATCGGGGTCATCATCTGGATCCTCTTCATGGTCCCTCCTCTTTTTCTCCTCTGCACGACGAGGAGATCTAGATCTCTCTCTAGTTCTATCATCATTCTTCCTTTCACCTCTGCGATCTACATACTTTGATAATTTTCCTCTTCGGATGAGTGTTTCAATCTCGTTCTGAAGGGCTATACAATTTTTGGTCATATGGCCATGATCTTTGTGAAACTCGCAATATTTGGTCTTATTCCTCAGGTCGGGATTTGTCTTCAGTTTCTCTGGCCACTTGATTTCCTCGTTATTCCTGATTTCTTCCAAAACATGATTAATACCCATTTTCAATGGAGTATAATTATCATACTTCTTTAGGACTTCCAACTTTATCCTGTTATTCCTGGAATGTTTGTCACCACCATTACCTTTCTGATCTTTCTTCTTAGAGTTGTCGACCTCCACTTTAACTTCTTTATCCATATTCTTCTTCGCAGCCATAGCCTCCTCGGCATTCATGATTTTGGCCGCCTTTGCCATCAACTCCGACATATTTTTAAGTGGATCTTTGGCCAAAGTGTAGTACAGCTTGTTAGGCAGCAAACCACTCATCAGAGCAGTGATTGCTGTCTTTTCTTCATAATCTATGACTTCCAATTTCTCGTTATTAAAACGAGTTATGTAATCTCTAGTACTTTCACCTGATTTTTGTCTAACACTTAGCAAGTGTGCTACTCGCTTTACCGGCTTTGCTCCAAAACAAAAATTGCCAATAAACAACTCGGCGAACTGAACAAAAGTTGAAATCTTACCCCGAGGAAGATTATTGTACCATATCTGTGCAGATCCGGTAAGAGTTCCCGAGAATGCTCTACACCTCATCTCGTCGGGGACAGCGTAGATATCTGCAGCAGCTTGGTATTGTTCTATATGAAGTACGGGATCTGTCTTTCCATCGTACTTGGGGGTCACTACAGGTGCTTTGAATTTCGACGGCGTAGGGAAATCCACAATGGCTTGCACAAAAGGTGTTCCTTGAACAAAAGTTCTCTGTAAGGGGTTCCTCGCTTTAGCCATTTCTCCCAATCTATCCTCTAACCGTTGAATAGAACCTTTCCATGCTTCATTTCCTTCCTCAGGCCGCCTAGTCCGAGCAACTGATCGCTCCGACGTAGCTTCCTGAGATTTATCTCGACGAGTGGCTGGTCGAGATTGTGCAGATCCTTCTCTTAAACCTGGTGGTAGCCGAAAACTCTTTGATGGAGCTATAGGTGGACTCATGTTTCTCCTTGGTCCTAACCGACTGAAAGGAGACACTCTGCTTAACCTTTCCAAAGCGCTAGTTCTCTCCGGAGAGAGAGTGATACGTTGATCTGTATCCGTAGCCCGTATCGATGAAGTTCGCCCAGGTTGATAAGAAGAATCATAAGACTCCTCATTGCGATATGACCCCGTACGTCTAGATTGCGATTGCCTATGATCACTCCTTTGCCCTGAATAGGTAGGTGCACCGCCCTGAAGAGTTTGAATGAGTTGCCTCATAGATTCTTGCATGGCGGTTTGTCCTTGAGCCAGATTCGTCATAATTCCAGCCAGATCTGGGGACGCAGATGGATTTGGAAGATTTCCAGTATTTCCAACATTTCGATTACTGGATTCTGGATTATCTGCCATTGGTGATAAATGATTTTTATGAAAAACGATAATAACAGTCGTTTCCCACAGACGGCGCCAATCTGTTGATGTAAAAAACTAGATTGCTCTAATTCTTCAATCACAGATAAATAAGACAAAGATTTTTAAAGTGGTTCGGCTAGGAATAAAGCCTACGTCCACTGTTATGTTATTGCTGAGTGTTTGTGGAATTCTTGATTACAAGTTCTCTCAAGAAATTCCGGTCCCCCTTGAATGAGGATGATACAAGGTATTTATAGCCTTGAGGCTGTACATGAAAGGTTCGATACATTAAATGACATACATACGAAAGGGTAATACATTTAATGCAGAGTGCGTGCCAAGAATATAAGCATTCAATGAATATCTGAGCTGTTGATTATCTGGCAATTAATGATACAACCGAGATGCAGCTCGGACCGCCATAGCTGTTCGCTGATCAGGAGTTCCTCGGAACATTAGAGTACCTCGGTACGTTGGAGTTCCTCGGTGCGATAGAGTTCCTCGGTGTGATAGAGTTCCTCGGTGTATTCTCGTTGCTCGGAAAGAAACATGGTTGGTCGGGAAATGATCTTCCTCGCTGCTATTGTGCCACGTAGATTGACACGTGTCTTCGTATTATTCGTCCACATCAGCATATTAATTTTGGTATCAACAATCCCGAAATTTCAAACCGGTAATAATTAATTTTAATTAGGAATTTGGAAAAATTAAAAAAAATGAATTTAATTATTTTTTAGCAATTTAAAAGGTTGAATTTTATTTATGGAAAGTAGGATTTTAATCAAAATTTAAATCGGAGTTAAATTTTAAGTATTACAACTTTTATAATAAAATGGGGAACTTTGGGGTGTCAGGACACCCGAACCGCTTCGGGGGGTTGGGCGAACCGATTCACCCAGGTCAGCAACAACAGGTATTTTCTTTTAAATTTTTTAGTTGGAAAACTCTTTCTCTTATTTATATAAATGTATTTTGGGGATAAGTTTTTAAAAATAAATTTACACATAACCTAAGAGCAGTAGACTCCTCTTTTATATATTCTTCCATGAATAAAACCCTAGCCCCAAATTTAATCAAGATTTAACCAAATTTTTTAAGGCTCAAATCGTGTTTTCTCAAAATCCTTCAAGAACGTTTGTTTATTGATTTTTTGAGAGGAACGCAACCATCCAATCAGAATTTTCAACCGACTTTTCCTCAGGCATGAATACTTCTATTCTCTCTTTAGTATTATGCGTCTTAAATATCACCTAAACCTTAATTTACATAATTTTATTCAAATAAATTAGCAACCTTAATTAGGGAAAGTGAAATCTATTTTGGGACTATTTTTATAAAAATAAATTTTAATATGAATTAAGACTTATAACTCTTGTGTGCTTAGGGTAGAGGTTGGCTTTTTGGTTGATATGGATGACGATTTTGCATGTAGAAAATTATAGTTGCTTTATTAAATTAAAAATGGAGTTGTGAAATCACATAAAAAACTATGTTGATATAAAGAATGAAATTTTGTAATGTGCACCATTAAACTTGCATGATGTGGAATTTATATTACTTGCATAAAATAAATTGTGTTAATTATGGATATTTATTGAACGAATTAAATTGGATTAATTTGTGGCCATAGGAGAAATTGGTAGAATCGTCGATAAATGCTTTAGGAGAATTGTTGATTTAATTATATTTATCATCGCGGGGACGACGAAATTTTGGGTAGTCATACTCTCACCTTAATGTTAGAAATATTTGCTAGGTATGGACTAGTGGGGATGCCTTAGTTGTGGTTAAAACTTTCTAGGTATGGGACCAGTTAGGGTTGATTTTTAAGAATGGGACATTCCGGGGTGTGGTTGATTCTTGTGTCGTTTCGTTGATTCGATGGTCTAGGCGCGAGGCTATAAGGAAATAAATGGTACATATTCATCATATATGATAGGTTAGGACGTACTTATGTTTTGGATACCTCTATATATGGGACTAGGGGTAGGTTTGAGGATTTATAATCTATAATAGAGTGGGGGTAAAATAAAATAAATATTGAAAACTTGAGAAATTAAGAATTAATGCCTAAGATAATAAACGAGTATTAAAAAATGGATAGGCGTCATTAATAAGTACAAGACTGACAGAATACGGGTTGGCGGGCTATTATGATGTCTAGTACATGGAACCTCGTCAATAAGTGCATGACTAACGAAATTGAGTCAGCTGGCTATAGCGAGGGAAATATGTGTGGTGGAAAAATTTAGGCGGGCCGAATAAGTGCAGAACATATATTAGGATCGGCTGGCTGTGAAGGCGCCGCAATAATAATAAATAATTTAATTAATCGATTTAAATAAAGAGGTGACTTTGGTATAATTATCGAATTATAATGACATAAGTTGGACTTCAACTTTTGGGGTGGCATAAATACGTGATTAGATGATAGGAGTTTATTTTACTCGCATGTTAATATTATCTCGTTTAATTTAAAATGCTCTATTGTGATGTGTATTACGTATAATGCTATTGTCTGGGTTTACGGATACTAATTGGGGAGAGAAGCTAGTATTCATGCAGTGGGCTCTAACCCATTACGTTGACTAACATTTCAGGTATAGCGCTGGAGTAGCTGCATAGGAGGGATTTGAGATATTTTATAGGTGCAACTGGAGTTTATTTTATATGCTCTGGTAGTTAGATTTATTTTCTTTTTCGACTTTATTTGTGGTGTTGGTGTGCCAATCGGCTCCATAGTTGTTTGCATTTTTATTCAGATATTTACTGTTGGATCATTTTATTTGAGATTATATTTATTTTGGAGATTAGTATGGTGATGGATTTAATATTGCATGAATGGTTATATTTGTTGGATTAATATGATTATTATCTTGTGGAAGAAATTCTTATATGCCTCATATCTATCACATGCTAAGAATGATTACTTATTTAATGACGCCCAACGTAGTTTGGTAGTGATGGTTGACCACCTCGCTTATCAGATTGCGCCGGGTGTCATAGATAGTATCAGAGTCCATCTGATATATATTTATATATCACCTCACTTGTTAGGATATATATTGTATTTTTTATCATGGGGTAGGTGCGTGTAGGATTGGGTGTATGGACGCCCAATTGTGGCATTCTATGGGTAGGAATATATGAGCCTTATTTTATTTTGTGCGTTTATGCTTCGTCGAATTTCGAGGGCAAAATTCTTGTTCTAGTGGGGAAGTATGTAACACCCCGAAATTTTAAACAGTTAATAATTTAATTTAATTATAAATTTGGAAAAAAAATTAAAAAAATGGATTTATTTATTTTTTTGCAATTTAAAATGTTGGATTTTATTTATGGAAAGTAGGATTTAATAGGAATTGAAATCGGAGTTCAATTTTAAGTATTATAAATTTCATAAAAAAATGAGGGACTTTCGGGAGTCAGGGCGCCCGAACCGGTTTGGGGGGTAGGGCGAACCAGTTTTCCCAGCTTGGCAGCAACATATCTTTTCTTTTTAAGTTGTTGAGTTGGACTAAAACTCTTTCTATTATTTATATAAATGTATTCCGGGGATAGGTTTTTAAAACTACATTTACACATAACCTAAGAGCATTAGACTCCTATTTTACATCTTCTTCCATCAACAAAACCCTAGTCCCAAATTAAATCAAGATTTAACCCAATATTTGTAGGCTCAAGCCGTGTTTTCTAAGATCGTTCAAGAACGGGTCTTTATCGATTTTTCGGGAGGAACGCAACCATCCAATCAGAATTTTAAAATGATTTTTTCTCGGACATGAATACTTCTATTATCTATTTTTAGTTGTGACACCCCTCCCAAATAAATGCCTGGTGATTAATCCTATATCAAATTTAAAATAGGAATCTCAGGGGTTCATTCTTAGCATCACTGCCGAGAACTTTTGAAAACTTTACTAACCACCTAGTATTCAAAAAGAGTGATGTCAAATTTTATCTTTTTATTAAACAATTAAATATGCATGCTAAATAACAAATAAACCATACCTCCAAACCATGAGTCTAAACAGTACTAAATGAATAAATGACCTGTCGAATAAACAATCGACTCAAAATTCCAATATAATAATCCAATAAATGAATACATAAACCACATACTGAGTTTAAAAGTAAAAGGGAAAACATGACCTGAATGAATCTACAACTGAGATAAGAATCCTACTCTATGAATAAAGAAATGATACATCTAAATCAAGTCCTCCAACCATCAACAATGTTGCAGCTGCGTAACCCTGGAATAGATAAGTCAACTATGGCATCCCTGTGACTGGACACCTGTTAATATACATATACATAGACAATAGATAAGAAGTAAAAGAAACGGGTCACTGCCCGATTTATAAAAATGTTTAGCAAGCATTTTATTGCAATAAATGAAATGCGTAGTATATAATGTTCATAATTTCTTTTATGGTCGCACTCTCTTGAGGACAATCTCACCTCTCTTCTATAGTGCACACATATTTCATTCATTTATTTCGCCTAGTCGTTTCTCTATCCAGCTAGCCCAAAACAGCTATATAACTAGCCTACTAATCCTACCATCGCAAGTTAAGCGTACTTTTATGATTAGAATCACATATGTAAATTGTTAGCTTTATGAATTTTTTTAAATATTACCTCAATACTGTCAATACTTAGTTACATACTATCTCTCTCTCTCTCTCTCTCTATATATATATATATATATATATATATATATATATATATATACATACTAAATATGACATTAGTTCAACCCAGTGTTATTACTACCTAAGTTCACTCTAGAATACCCATATCACCCATACAATACGATATCAAAATAGTTTCTACCAAAAATTCAATTACGTTCATTATTTGTATAGTTAATCCTTTTCTCACTAAGCTTATTTTACTTATCATGACATTCACCTCTACTAATTACACACATTAGAATTGTTTACCAGTGTATATATTTAATCACTCCACAAATATGTATTCTAATCCTGCACCCCTAAATTAAGACCTCTTGGCGCAATGTATACTCTGTTATCGTGTCCCGGTGCATTACTCACTGCATGCAGGACTACTATTCATTTCAGATTTTATTATTATTCATGTCTACTTAATTCACATGGTGGATATCATAACAAGTACATGTATATATATAAGCACACTATCTTATATAAATATACTGTACTGCACCCCGAGACAAAGCTGCGGTGCCTATATACTCTGCTATCATGTCCCGTTGCATCACTCATTGCATAAAGGACTATAGGTTCAATCTCTCGCGAACCATCAAAACAAAACACACATATTGGAGGCGAACATAGTTCCAAGCCGATGGGCTACTCACATACCTATGCACCCATACGACTGTCATCACTATCGTTCTCACAGATAGCCCGTACCTAGGTTATATACTCTAGTGGTACAATTCAATATCCCACCTGAAGGATCCTTAAGGCATGATTGTCCACAACGCGCAACCTCCACTCGATAGCCAACAGCGTAGGTATGTCATACACATAATAAAACAATCAAATAGGTATTCACGTACCCTGTTAAAATCTTAGGTAATCACACAACCTTTCATTGTTTTAGGTATTCACACAACCTATCATTGTTTTAGGTTTTCACGTAACCTATTATCATTTTTCTATTGGATTATGTATTCCCATATTTATATATATAATTCCCACATTCATATATATATATATATATATATATATATATATATATATATATACACATATACATATATTCCAATTATTAACTAGTTCGCTCGTATTAAATACGATCCAATACCAAAATAGCTACATCCCACTATTTAATATAATTCATAAGATGGTATATCCCACCACATATATACCCTATTAAGTTCATATTAATCTCACAAAGGTCCCTAAATTTTTGGTTCCAATTCGGGAAAGTTTCATCTCTAAATAAAACTCCAAGGGCATTTTAGACATTTCACAACTTGTGCCTAAATAATAATTTCTATATAGCAGTGTACTAATCTCCGTTAGCTACGCATGGCCGCAAATGACACGTAAATCCGAATTTGTATGACAAAACTATGTTCATTCAAAGTTATGCTAAAAATCAAATAACTCATTCCGTCTTCAAGGGTATTTTAGACCTTTCAATTTTTGTATCTAATTAAAAACATTCCCAAGACAGTGTAATACTCTTCGCTATCTACGCGTGGCCGCGAACGGCACACTAATTTGAGTCCGTATCCCAAAATTTAGGGCATTATAAAGATTCATCTCAAAGAAGATTTAAAAAAACATTTTAAAAAAAAAATTCCCCACATTCGGCCCAGATTAATAAATTGTTGTTTTGAGGCATTTTGGAGCAGTTTTGGAGGAAGCGCATGAGAGAACAAAATGTAGAAAACGCGATTTTCTATAGGGAAGTGCAGACAGAATCGCCATTAACTCTCCAAAACCTGTGATTATGCCCAGGTCTTTTACCCCCAAAATCTCATAAGATTCATCCTAAATCCACCTGAACTTCCTCATTAACAATTTCTTCCAACAAAATAACTAATGGAGATTCAAAAACCAAGATCTAATCATGTTATTAACTTCTTAAATTAATTTATAATCTCACTACTAACCCAATTTCTCACAAAATTAGAAATCCCCCATTAATGGTTATTCTTCATCTTCTTCACCATAAACCCAAAAATTTCAATTCAAATTCCTAGTTCTAAATTTCCAGAATTAATTGACATAATTACAACTATTTACATCATTAACTACAACTCAAATTAAAGTAAGAAAACACTTGCGTTGGTGGATTAAATCCGACGATCCCATGTCGAAATTCTTGCCCGAATTGCTCTACTCATCCTTATTTCCTTCTTCTTCTTTCTCCTTTCTCTCCTCTCTCAACCCTTTGTGTTTTGGAATGACTCATGGCTGCCCAACACACTTAAACCTAGTTTAAAATCCCTCAATCCCGTAATTAAGCCTATTGTCTAATTAAAAATGACTTAAATGCCCCCGTATGGGCTCGGTCATGTCTAAAAATGCTCCGAGACCCATTTACTATCCTCGGGTACTCTTTTTCGACTATCTCGACCCTTCTGGAGTCAACCGTGCACTCAGAATTATCATCCGATATACTTTTTAAAAAATTCCAATTTCAACCTCAAAATGTGACACATGTGAAAATTTGTAATAACCCGAATTAATTTAAATTTCTAAATCCCCAAATACAAATGAAAGTTCGAAATCTCCAATTTTAATAATTTCTCCAATTTAAATAAATTAAATCACCAAATTAAATAAATTTCAAATCACGAATTTAATTAATTTATATATCCTCTAAAATATGGGGTGTTACATTAGTATTATGCGTCTTAAATATCGCCTAGACCTTAATTTACATATTTTTCTTAACTTAAACTAGCAACCTTAATTAGGAAAAGTGAAATCTATTTTGGGACTGTTTTTATAAAAAAAAATCTTAATATGAATTAAACATAGAACCCTTGTGTGCTTAGGGTAGAGGTTAGGTTTTTGGTTAATATGTATGATGGTTTAGCATGTAGAAAATTATAGTAGCTTTATTAAATTAAAATGTACTTGTGAAATCACAAAAAATCTATGTTGATATGAAGAATGAAATTTTGTTGTGTGCACCATTAAGCTTGCATGATGTGGAATTTATATTAGTTGCATAAAATAAATTGTGTTAATTATGGATAGTGATTGAACTAATTAAATTGGATTAATTTGTGGCCGTATGAGAAATTGGTAGAATCATCGATAAATGCTTTAGGAGAATTGTTGATTTAATTATATTTATCATCGCGGGGACGACGGAATTTTGGGTAGTCATGCTCTCATCTTAATATTAGAAATATTTGCTAGGTATGGATTAGTGGGGATGCCTTAGTTGTGGTTAACACTTTCTAAGTATGGGACCTAGTTACTGTAGATTTTTACGGATGGGACATTCTGTGGTGGGGCTGATTTTTGTGTCGTTCCGTTGATTCGGTGGGCCAGGCATGAGACTAGAAGGAAATAAATGGTAGAGATTCATCAAATATAATGGGTAGGGCATACTTGTATTTTGGAGACCTCTAGGTATGGGACTAGGGGTAAGTTTGAGGGTTTATGATCTATAATAGGGTAGGGATAAAATAAAATAAATATTGAGAACTTAAGAAAGTGAGAATTAATGCCTAAGAAAATAAACGGGAATTAAAAAATGGATAGGCGTTGTTGATACCAAAATTAGTATGCTGATATGGACGAATAATAAGAAGACACGTGTCAATCTACGTGGCACAATAGCAACGAGGAAGTTCATTTCCCTGACCAACTCATGTTCGCTCCGAGAAACAAGGATTACACCGAGGAACTCCAGCACTCCGAGGAACTCCAGCGCTCCGAGGAACTCTTGAGTAACGAGCAACTAAGGCGGTTCGAGCTGCATCTCGGCCACAACATTGATTGCCATATAATCAACAGTTCAACTATTCATTGAATGCTTATCATCTTGACACACACGCTTAAAGGGCATTAAATGTATTACCCTTTCATATGTATATCATTTAATGTATCACCCTTTCAGAAGATAGCCTCAAGGCTATAAATACATTGTACAACCCTCATTCAAGGGGATCGGAATTTCTTGATAGAACTTGTAATCGAGAATTCCCAAACACTCAGCAATAACATAACAGTGGACGTAGGCCATTCTTATAAGGCTGAACCACTTTAAAATTCTTTGTCTCATTTATTTATCTGTGATTGAATAATTAGAGTGATCTAATTTTTTACATCAACAGATTGGCGCCGTCTGTGGGAACGATTGTTATTATCGTTTTTCACCAAAAATCATTCATCATCTATGGCAGATAATCCGGAATCCAGCAATCGAAATGCTGGAAACGCTGGAAATCCTCCAAATCCTTCAGCACCTCCAGGTCTGGCTGGAATTATGACGAATCTAGCTCAAGGACAAACCGCCATGCAAGAGACTATACGGCAGCTCATCCAAACCCTTCATGGCGGTGCACCTACACATTTGGGACAGCGAAGTGGTCAGAGGCAAACCTATTTACATTCTTCACGATCCAGACGTACAGATGCGTATCGTAATGAAGAATCTGATGATTTCTCTTATCAACCTGGGAAAACTTCATCAATACGGGCTACAGATACTGAGCAACGTACTACTCTCTCTCCAGAAAGGACCAGTGCCTTAGAAAGACTGAGCAGGGTGTATCCTTTCAGTCGATTAGGCCCCAGGAGGAATAGGAGTCCACCTAAAGCCGTGTCGAGGAGTTTTCGACAACCATCAGATCTAAGAGAAGGATCAGCATAATCGCGACCAGTTGCTCGTCAAGAAAGATCTCAGGAGGCTACTTCAGAACAATCAATTGCTCGAACTAATGGGCCCGAGGAGGGAAATGATGCTTGGAAAGGCTCCATTCAGCGGTTGGAGGATAGATTGGGAGAAATGGCTAAGGCGAAGAATCCCCTACAATGAACTTTTGTTCAAGGGACACCTTTTGTACAGGCCATTGTAGATTTTCCTACACCGTCGAAATTTAAAGCACCTGTGGTAACCCCAAATATGATGGAAAACAGATCCTGTTCTTCACATAGAGCAATATCAAGCTGCTGCAGACATCTATGTTGTCCCCGACGAGATGAGATGCAGAGCATTCTCAGGAACTCTTACTGGATCTGCCCAGATATGGTACAACAATCTTCCTCGGGGTAAGATTTCAACTTTCTTTTAGTTGGCCGAGTTGTTTATTGGCAATTTCTGTTTTGGAGCAAAGCCAGTAAAACGAGTAGCACACTTGTTAAGTGTTAGACAAAAACCTGGTGAGAGTACTAGAGATTACATAACTCGTTTCAATAACGAGAAGCTGGAAGTCATAGATTATGAAGAAAAGACAGCAATCACTGCCTTGATGAGTGGGTTGTTGCCTAATAAGTTGTATTACACTTTGGCCAAAGATCCACCTACAACTATGTCAGAGTTGATGGCAAAAGCGGCCAAAATCATGAATGTCGAGGAGGCTATGGCTGCGAAGAAGAATATGGATAAAGAAACCAAGGTGGAAGTCGACAAATCTAAGAAGAAAGAGAATAAGGGCAATGGTGGTGACAAGCATTCCAAGAATAATAGGTCGTCATGGGAAGTCCTGAAAAAATTCGATAATTATACTCCTTTGAAAATGGGTATTAATCATATCTTGGAAGAAATCAAGAATAATGAGGAGGTAAAGTGGCCGAAGAAACTGAGGTCAGACCCTGACATGAGGAACAGGGAGAAATATTGCGAGTTCCATAAAGATCATGGCCATATGACCAAAAATTGCATAGCTCTTCAGAACGAAATTGAAACACTCATCCGAAGAGGAAAGCTAGCAAAGTATGTTGATCGGGGAGGTGAAAGAAGAAATAATGACCGAACTAGGGAGAGGTCTAGATCTCCTCGTCGAGCAGAGGAGAAAAAGAAGAGAGACCATGAAGATGATCCAGATGATGACCCCGATCTTCCCAAGAAGCCAAGGCAGCCAGAACGAGAGGTATTTTCCATACGTTTTGGGTCATTTGATTGTAATGTTATTACAGGAGGAGATGCAGGAGGAGGAGACCTTACTGCAAAAAGAAAGGCTTACCTCGGAGAGGCTCAAGCTTGCTCGTACATTCAGCGAATAAATTTCGCTGAGGAAGATCGCTCGAGGAAGGTAAACAAAGAGAAGCTGGTCATTGTCTTTTCAAAAAACGACCTGGCAGGTGTTCTTTACCCTCACGACGACCCTTTGGTGATCAAAATGAGGATGAAAGAAGTAGTGATTTCAAGGGTTTTGGTAGATAATGGTAGTTCGGCAGACATCATGTACTACTCATGCTTTGACAGTTTAAATTTGAAATTATCTCAATTGGAACCTTATCACAGACCTCTTCTGGGTTTTGCTGGCGAGAAAGTTTTTCCACTTGGGACGATCAAGTTGGATATATTCATTGGAACTTGGCCTGCTTATCGAACAGAGAGAATACGCTTCTTTGTGATGGATAAGAATGTGCAGTCAGCCTACAACATCATCATGGGAAGAGTTAGTTTGAAGAAGTTTGAAGCAGTTCCATCTACAGTATATCAATGCTTAAAATTCCCAACAAATTTCGGAGTGGGAGTGGTGAAAGGTGATCAAAAAGTAGCTCGGGAATGCTATTATTCATCCGCCGAATAAGAGGAGCTTGAAGAGTCAAGGAAAAAGACTACTACCTACCAAGTGGATGAAGGTACAGAAATTGAAACACTTGATCCCAGAGATGAATCCCAACTTGTAAAAGGACAGGTGGTGGAATCTACAGAAAATGTTATTCTGGACGACGAGCACCCTGAACGAGTAACCCAGATAGGTTCAACGTTGGATGCTTCAATAAAATAAGAGTTGATAACTTTCTTGAGAAACAGGAAGAAAACTTTTGCATGGAGTCATGAAGACATGCCAGGAATAGATCCAAACTTCTTATGTCATGAGCTCAATGTGAATAAGGAGATCAAGCCTATAAAGCAGAGAAGAAGAGTATTTAGTCCCGAGAAGAATCAAGCTATACAAGAGGAGGTCGAGAAGCTCCAGAAAGCTCAATTCATTGAAGATGTGAAATATCCAAACTGGTTAGCCAACGTGGTGATGGTAAAGAAGAAAAATAATAAATGGAGAATGTGTGTTGATTTCACTGATCTCAACAAGGCATGCCCAAAAGATCACTTTCCATTGCCCAGAATTGACCAGCTAGTGGATGCTACCTCGGGGCACGAGCTGCTCAGCTTCATGGATGCTTACTTTGGTTACAACCAGATCAAAATGAAACCTGAAGACAGGGAAAGTACTTATTTTATTACCCCTAGGGGAACTTATTGCTATAATGTTATGCCTTTTGGTTTGAAAAATGCAGGAGCGACATACCAGCGGCTGATGAACAAGGTTTTTGCCGAACAAATCAGTTGCAATATGGAAGTTTATGTCGATGATATGCTAACAAAGAGCAATAAAGCTGCTGATCATCTAGTTGACTTAGGTCAGACCTTTGATCAACTGGATAAATACCAAATGAAACTCAACCCGACGAAGTGCACATCTGGAGTACGAGAAGGAATGTTCCTCGGGTACATCGTCAACCAGCGAGGCATTGAGGCGAATCCAGAAAAGATCAAAGCTCTTTTAGGGTTGCGATCTCCAACGACGAAGAAAGAGGTGCAGAGTCTTACAGGACGAGTTGTAGCGCTCAACAGATTTGTATCCCGAGCAACTGATAGATGCCTCCCATTCTTCAAAACACTTCGAAAAACTTTCGAGTGGAATGATGAATGTGAAAAAGCCTTTCAAGACTTGAAGAAATATTTGGGAGCACCTCCACTGTTGTCCAGGCCAGTAATGGGAGAAAAGTTGTACTTATACCTGGCAGTATCAGAGAATGCAGTCATCTCGGCATTGATCAGATTGGAGAATGGAGTCCAGAAACCAATTTATTACACAAGTAAGGCTTTCCGAGGTGCATAGATCAGGTACCCAAAGCTGGAAAAATTGGCATTGGCATTAATTGAAGCAAGTAGAAGAATGAGGCAATATTTCCAGGTCCATACCATCGTCGTGTATACCGACATGCCATTGAGACAAGCCCTTCATAAGCCAGAAAAATCAGGGAGACTGATGTACGGGGCAATAGAACTCGGTGAATATGATATTGTGTATGAACCCAGATCATCACTAAAAGGGCAGGCTGTAGCAGACTTTATAGCAGAGTTTACATATCCTGATACCCCCGAGGAACAAAAATTGCTCGCCAGGATCAACAGACATAAGTCCAGACCAACTCCGGTTGGTAAAAGGGCTTGTGGATGTAGAAAGATCATCAAATTCAAACCCAGACCAACTCCGGTTGATAAAAGGACGAGAAGAGATGGTAGACGAGGAGCGAAAATTAACAGGGGAGGATGAAGGAAAACAACAGATAATTCACCGAGGAATTTTGTCAGATAAGAAATTTGAAGACGAGTTACCTACATGGAGATTATATGTAGATGGATCATCTTGCACAACAGGCTGTGGAGCAGGGATTGTTTTGAAAACCCCAGACGAGATTGACATGGAATATGCCCTGCGATTCCAATTCAAAGCCTCCAATAATGAGGCTGAGTATGAAGCTATGATAGCAGGTCTTAATTTAGCAAAGATTATAAAAGCACAACAAGTGATGGTATTCAGTGATTCTCAATTAATTGTGAATCAGATGATGGGAACATATGCAGTTAAAGGAGAATTAATGGTCAAGTATCATGCAAAGGTGATGGAGTTATTGGCAGAATTTGATGCCATTCAGTTGATCAGAATACCAAGAATGGAAAATGCACAAGCAGACGCACTGGCCCGACTAGTATCAGCTACTCGTACCGAGCTGCGAAGAACGATACCAATTGAAGTATTAGAAAGTCGAAGCATAGATGAAGACTTGACGATGAATGTTATTACCCTTGATTTAGGACCATCTTGGATGGATCCCATCAGGGAATATATTGAGGAGGGAGAATTGCCGGAGGATAAGCTCTCTGCAAAGAAATTAAAGTTTAAAGCTGCTCGGTATGTACTAACTAATGGAGTTTTGTATAGACGAGGAATTATGGTAGGTTTACAGAGATGTGTACATCCCTCCGAGGTAAAATAATTGATTGAAGAGATCCATGAAGGGTCTTGTGGAGCACATGTAGCAGGTCGGACACTTTTACAAATAGTGATGACACAGGGGTACTACTGGCCAACGACGAGGGCTGATTGTATAGCCTATGCCAAAAGATGTGATAAATGCCAACGTTTTTCTTCCATCCGACGTACTCCACAAGCATTGTTGACACCCATAACTTCCCCTTGGCCATTTTCCATGTAGGGAATTGATCTGGTTGGACCACTGCCAACGACCCGAGGAAGATTCAAGTACCTCGTCATGGCAGTGGATTATTTTATTAAGTGGGTAGAAGCTGAGCCACTTATTGATATGACGTGCGAAAAGGTATACCAGTTCGTTTAGAAGAATATAATCTGTCGATATGGTCTCCCTCATGCCTTCATCACAGACCATGGAACACAATTCGATAATGAGGATTTTGCTGCCTATTGTCGACAATCAAACATTTTGAAGACTCATTCAGTACCAGGCCATCCTCAAAGCAATGGACAGACGGAAGTGACGAACAGAACATTACTAAATGGTTTGAAGAAGAGGTTAAGTGAGGCTAAAGCTAATTGGATTAATGAGCTACAGTCAGTATTGTGGGTTTACCGAACAACTCCCCGAGCAGCAACTGGAGAATCACCATATATGCTGGCATTTGGAAGTGAAGCTGTAATACCTGCCGAGTTGGGTCTTCCAACACATAGAGTGCTGAATTTCAATTCCCTAATCAGCGACTTAATGAGAAGATTGGATTTGGATATGCTCGAGGAGGTTAGAGAAGAGGCAGCCATCAGGAATGCTGCTTACCAACAACGAACAACTCTATTCTACAACAAGAGGGTGAAGAAATGCGACTTAAAAGAAGGAGATTACGTGCTAAAGAAGGTTATTCAGAAGCACAATAAATTGGAAGCAAACTGGCATGGACCTTACCGAGTTACAGAAGTTGTTCGACCAGGAACTTACCGAATAGCGACTCTAGAAGGAGAGGAATTTAAGAATGCATGGAATGCTGAACACCTACGCAAGTATTATCAGTGATGTAAAATGTAAAGCAATTTCATCAATATGAATAAAACGATGACGTTTCTCCATCTTCTTTCTTTTTAACGAAAGTTTTTCGGGGAATACTAGTGTATAACACTACGTTGTTCAGCAATACAAGTAACACCGATAGTTCAAACCCATGACCAACTCCGGTTGGTAAAAGGGCGAGAACAAACTATACTCCTTTGGTTAGGAGGCGTACACTAGCGTGACCAACTCAGGTTGGTAAAAGAACTAGTGGAAACGATAGTTCAAACCCACGACCAACTCCGGTTGGTAAAAGAGCGAGAACAAACTATACTCCTTTGGTTAGGAGGCGTACACTAGCGTGACCAACTCAGGTTGGTAAAAGAACTAGTGGACACGATAGTTCAAACCCACGACCAACTCCGGTTGGTAAAAGGGCGAGAACAAACTATACTCCTTTGGTTAGGAGGCGTACACTAGCGTGACCAACTCAGGTTGGTAAAAGAGCTAGTGTACATGATAGTTCGAACTCAGACCAACTCCGGTTGGTAAAAGGGCGAGAACACCCCATACTCCTTTGGTTAGGAGGCATACATTAGCTCAGACCAACTCCGGTTGGTAAAAGAGTTAGTGGAAACAAGATATGCTCTCAAATGCCAACTTATGTTGGTCGGTAGGTAAGATTATCACAAAAAATACAAAAGTCCCTCGTAGAAAAAAATATTCCAAACTGAACCAAGTATGGTTAGTCGGGGATAAAAAAACCACTAACTGTAGTTGGTCAACGAGGAAAATTCATCGACCTTGGTTGGTCGGGCACATTTTATGAAAAAGATAAAAATTTACCAAGTATGGTTAATCGGGGATAAACTCTCACTAACCATAGTTGGTCGACAAACACAATTTAACAACCTTGGTTGGTTGGAAATTTTTTTAAACATTTTATACTCATTACTTTATTATTAAGTGATCGAGCAACATTACTGATACTTGTAACTTTTTATTACTAAGTTGGTCGATGAACAGCACAATATTGTTATCTTTTTAATAGATACATATGCAAGAATATAACGTGTTTGACAAGCACAAGACAATAGCAATACAGATTTGCAAACAGAAAATGAAAGTCTTTCATTAAAACTCAAAATAAATTACAAGTTACATATGTGTACTAACTGTTATATCGAAAATTCCTATTCTATTGGTTTTTTCCCCTCAGCCTTCGATACAGGTTCCTCGCCAGCAGGCAGATCATTTAAAGTCTGAGGAGAATTAATGAAGTTCAGTCCTTCAGCATCCTGACGTTCATCACAGAAGGTCGATGTAGGAGATGCTCAGGACGAGATACCTCAAACTGAGAATGCAAACTGTAGTCACCACGGTATTTAGCAAGTAAGCTCCGAGGAATGGCACGAGCTGGGATCCATTCCATTTCCAAATTTAACGGTGGCATAGGCAAGTCAAGCAATCCAGGCTCATAGTAGTCCCATAAATAGTGTCCCTGCTCGAGTTTCAACACACATAAGGCATTCAGCCAGCCTTGTTTGTAGCCCTCATTATTGACATTCTGGATACGAGCATCTAAATGGAATAGTTCCTCGTTATATCCAGCCATCCAAAACTCCCTGGGCTATTTATGGAATTGGAATGTTAACCTCTCAAGCTTCTCATGAAGATTCTAGATGAAAAGTTTATTACTCTCCAACTCTGATTCTTTTGTAGAGATTTCTAGTGCCAAGTCTCTAACTTTCTTGGACAGTTCAGACAAAGCCCGATCTTTTGCATTCAATTGGTACGCTTGAGTTTCCAATGTTGACTGAGTACGAGCTTCTTTAACATTACGACGAAGAGCTCTTGATCGACCCCGAGCAGGTGGAGTACTTTGTTCCTCGACAACATCCTGAGCAACTCTTCCTCGCCCACGAGAACCTCTTCCTCGTCCATGAGTAAAAGTAGAAGTACCAGACCTTCTCAGGATATCCAACTCTTGCCTTAATTTGGCATTCTTAACCTCTAAGAAGGAAAATCCCTCATCAGTCACTGGTATTACTGCTGTTGAAGAAGAGGCTGCAGACTTATATTGTGCTAGCTCTTTCTGCAAATTATTATTCTCTTGCTCCAGCAGCTCAGTAATTTGTCTACAAGCTTCAACTTCTCCCTTTAGGGTCCTCTCCCTGACATCATATCCAGTAAGGAGTTTGTCGTAGCCCTTCTCGGCAGAAAGCTGTTGATACTTCTTTTCATACCCCTTATGTAACAAGGCAGTTGATTCCTTGTACTGATTCTAGAGATCTTCCAAGGTACATTGGAGATCCTCGATCATTTCGTAATAGGCCACGTTATTGGCCACAGCTCGATCAAGTAAATCCTTCAAGTGCTGATATGCCTCCACTGCCTGCTCTGAAACACCATGGCCAAGGATGTCAGCAACTTCTGATGCACTTAGGTCTGTGTGACCAGCTTTATAATATTCATGGCATTTCTGCATCAGCTTTGTATCATTGGCACATAGTAATTCCATTCTAGTTATAAACTAGTAAAAAAGAGAAGGCAAGAGTTAATAAAAGAAGCAGACAAAGCCTCAACAATGTAGAGAAACAAAAAAGGTGATTTTTATTACATCATCAAAGAGAGTACAACATTCAGAATACAAAGTACAAGTAAAAGAAAAATAAAAGAGAATACCGAACAACTTCACACCTTTTCCTTGTCTCCCAAGACTTTCTCGGGAGGCTGGGACGAGGAGCTTGGTTGCTCGGTGGGAACAACGATTTGGTTGGCAGAAGTTGGGACTTGTTCAGGAGGAGCAGGCAAGGAAGAAATCTCCTCGGTGGCTGTCTGATTGGGTTGTGGAGCAAGGACTTGATCACCCACTATCACTGAAGACTCATCGGATGCAGCTTCATCCTCTTCTTCATCTTCAATAGCTGGAGGAGGACCAGGGAGATGTTGTTGAAATAGTTCAGAGTCCTCGCTCACCTTCAATTCTTGCAAGGCAGCAACCCAACCATCTCGGAAGTATTTCAAACTCCCATACTGCACCTGAGTCATCATTGCTGCTACCCCCCTATCCCATCCTTTGTCCCAACCGGTTCGAAAGGATTTTTTCACAGCCACTTTTCTCTTCATTTTCTCCGAGGAGAGCTTCTCGGATAGAAGATCCTCGGTGGCTTCCAATTTGGCCTCCACCTCCTCCTTCTGGAAATTTACTTCTCGCAGAAGGGACAGCTCTTCCTCGACTGATTTCAACTTATTCTCAAGCTCCCCAAAACTTGTGAGCTTCTCGGCGTATTTTTTATTCTCTCTCTCCAAGTCCTTCACTTTCTTTCCCAACTGCATTTTCTCTGCCTCAGACGCAGTCAACTTCTTCTCCCATTCACCCTTATCCTCGTCGTATTTTTGACGGGATTCCTTTAGAGATTGGGCCAAGCCCTTTAAAGCATCTTCTACTCCAGACGAGGAGCTAAAAGCCTTGATTGCTTCATCTTTCTTCACTATGGTGTTGAAACAACTCACCAGCTGAAAAAGAAGGTAATGATAAGTCAGTGCCGAGATATATATATTGACTGAAAGAAAGAAAAATTCAAGATAAGAGAAACTTACTGAAGCAATATGACGAGTAGCTAGGGATGTCAGCATATCCCTAGACATGTTTTCTTCAATTCCTTGGACTTCAGGAATGGTCCAAGTCTTTACCGAGCTCATTGCAGAACTCGGGGGAATAATGGTTGGAACACCAGCTCCACTAGCTTGGATCTGGGGAATGGCTTCAGAAAAACTGATCGAGGAGGATTTCTTCAGTCTCCTCGGTGTCTTTTCAACAACCTTAACCAAAGAAGAGCTTTTGGTTGGAGAGATGGTGATTACTTCCATAGGTGCATCCTTCTGCACAGGAGCCACTGGGGGCTTCTCGGCAACCTTCTGAGGAGCAACAGAAGGGGCATCATCCATTTTCTTTGTCCCCTTTGGGACATCAGCCTTGTTTCTCTTTCCATCTCCAGCAGAGGAGGTCTCCTCGAAGATAGCAGGAACTCTTCTTTTGCCCATCTTTTAACTCAGAGGAATGTGAGAGTCTGGTGAAGAATCCTCAGAAGCTGGCAATGGTTCACTAATGCTCACAATAGGACGAGCAGTAAAGGAGGATGTATAGCTCCTATACTGCAACAAGTATGAAGCAGACCTGACGTGCTCGTCTGCAATTTTCTGATGCAAACTCCAGATATGTTTTAAATGCTTTATATTAACTTCTGATTCTTTGGGAGTTTTTCTCTTGTTGTCAACTGCAAACAAATACATATTGAAATGTCAATCATACATTTTTTCAAACATAATGAAATCATAATTTCAGAAATAAAATAAAATGAAAATAACCTATCCCATTGCCATATGGAGGGCATTTGGGACCTTCATATACTTCGTCTCCGACTAAAGGGGAATGTTGCCAATTTTTTATAACTACCCCATGTTCAAAATAATCCCTGTTAGCATCAGGGAGGTTGACTACTAAATCCCTATTCAAAAATCTAGTTTTTAAATAATAAACATTATCTAGAATAGCCCATCTATAACAGTACATGATATCAAGAATTCCTATACGAGTTCCATGAGTTTGATTTAACCTATGCACCCCATTAACTATTCTCCATGTATTGGGGGCTATTTTCGCAGGAACAACATCGAAGTGGTGACAGAACTCCAAGCATAAAGGGTTTGGTGGAAAATAAAATCCACATTCAACAATAAAGAGGCTGGGGAACCAATGTCCCTCAGCCAAACGAAAGTAATTTGAAGGCTTAGAAAGATCCTCCAAAATTACCCAAGATGGAATGGAATAATCAGAACGGAATTTTTCAAGAGATTCAATAATATAAACCATGATGAATAAAAGAAATGAAGAAGAAGGAAGAAGATCTTACAAGAAAAAAGGGAGATCTGTTGGCAACGAACGAAAACAAGGATGAACGCACAAGAGAAAGAAAGGCTATGGAAAACTCGAAAGCAGAAAATTGGAAAAGATAGAAGACTGTATGATTACCTAAGAAGTTTAAATACTTTGCCTTGGGAATCGGCGAAAGAAATGATTACAAAAAAGAAACTATTACGCTACCGGCGGCTAAAAGGACAAAAAGTGCACGAAGATCGAAGCGCTTATAAAAATTCAAAAAGGCGGATTCTTCGAATTTGGAAGGAAATTTAAATACGAAGAAAAAGCTCCTAAAACCCAGGAAGGTCATTTAATATTGCCATATACCGAGAAAGAATGTTCCATACTCCTCAAAGTTCGAAATATGAAACATTGGGGGCTTCTGTTGATACCAAAATTAGTATGCTGATATGGACGAATAATAAGAAGACACGTGTCAATCTACGTGGCACAATAGCAACGAGGAAGTTCATTTCCCCGACTAACTCATGTTCACTCCGAGCAACAAGGATTACACCGAGGAACTCCAGCACTCCGAGGAACTCCAGCGCTCTGAGGAACTCTTGAGTAACGAGCAACTAAGGCGGTCCGAGCTGCATCTTGGCCACAACATTGATTGCCAGATAATCAACAGTTCAACTATTCATTGAATGCTTATCATCTTGACACACACGCTTAAAGGGCATTAAATGTATTACCCTTTCATATGTATATCATTTAATGTATCACCCTTTCAGAAGATAGCCTCAAGGCTATAAATACATTGTACAACCCTCATTTAAGGGGATCGGAATTTCTTGATAAAAATTGTAATCGAGAATTCCCAAACACTCAGCAATAACATAACAGTGGACGTAGGCCATTCTTATAAGGCTGAACCACTTTAAAATTCTTTGTCTCATTTATTTATCTGTGGTTGAATAATTAGAGTGATCTAATCTTTTACATCAACGGGCGTCGTTAATAAGTGCAGGACTAACAGAATAAGAGTTGGCTGGCGATTATGACGTGTCGTGCGTGGAACCTCGTCAATAAGTGCAGGGTTAACAAAATTGGACCGGCTGGCTATAGCGAGGGGAATGGGTGTGGTGGAAAACTTTAGGTGGGCCGAATAAGTGCAAAACATACAGTAAGGTCAGCTGGGCATGAAGGCGCTGATATAATAATAAATAATTTAATTAATCGATTTAAATAAAGGTGGTGACTTCTGTATAATTATCGAATTGTGATAAGATGAGTTGGACTTAAACTTTTTAGGTGGCATAATTTCGTGATTAGATGATAGCAATTTATTTTACTCGCATGTTAATATTATTTCGTTTAATTTAAAATACTCTATTGTGATGTTTATTATGTATAATTCTACTCTTTGGGTTCACGGACCCTAACTGGGGAGAGTGGCTAGTATTCATGCGGTAGGATCTGACTCATTGCGTTGACTAATATTTGAGGTATAGCGTTGGAATAGCTGCATAGGAGGGATGGAGATATTTTGGAGGTGCAACTGGAATTTAGTTTAGATTCTCTAGTAGTTAGATTTATTTCCTTTTTCGTCTCACTTATTATGAGACTTTATTTATGGTGTTGGTGGGCCAATCGGTTCCATAGATGTTTATGATTTTATTCAGATATTTACTGTTGGATTCTTCTATTTGAGATTATATTTATTTGGAGTTGGATTTATTTTAGAGATTAGCATGGTGATGAATTTAATATTGCATGAGAAATTTTTATATGTCTAAAATCTGTCACATGCTTAGAATGATTAATTATTTACTGACGCTCGACATAGTTTGGCGGTGGCAGATGGCCACCTCGCTTGTCGGATTGCGCGGGGTGTCACACAAATAATAAGAGAGAGAGAAAAACACCCAAAAAACCTTAAAATAACATGGAACAAGGATTTACACATTAACTTAGTGTTCCTGCTCTAATACCACTTGAAAGTCCTATAATACTGAAGGGCTCTATATGGATAGGGTGCAAAATCAACTAACCCAGCTCTTTTTAAAATTTTCAAATATAAGTACAATTAAATAAATGACTCAAATTAAACAAAGCATCGATTCAAAAATTGTTATGTTATAATAGATTAACCAATTTTATCTCTATCCTAAAGCATGCATCTAGGTGATAGCAGATAAAATAAGATCAATCACATAATACGCCAATGTACGAGGAAACCCCACAACGGAAAAAACATCTGACAACCTAGTCATAAAAATTTATTATGATAAGGAATTACAAAATATTGATAGATGAATCACACAATGACATGCCGCAGTCCACCCGCGCACTGCCACAACATGTGGGTCCACACAGGCCTCGATATCTACCAAACAGGCTGAACAATCGTATATAAATTGGAACACGTATTCCACCGCTTCTTCACCGTAACCCCATACCACGGAGTCCATTGTGTGTAAACAACAACAAGTACGAATTCCACCGAACAAAAAAAATACTCAGATGTGAAGAGTATTGAACAATGGTTCCCGAACACAAATCTAAAAGCATATATTAATTGAAACTTGGATCTTAAACAATATGGGTAAAACTAGGGTTTGGAGGCCTTTTAGAATTGTATAGGAAACTAATTTTTGCCAAAAGTCACAAAGAAAACTGATGCCAATGCTCATTTATATAAAAAAAAAAAAAGCATGTTTTTCGAGGCGGTATATTTTTCGAGGTTAATTCGAACGAAAATAGAGGCTTGTTCGAAAAAAACAATCTCGTTTGAACCAAAACTGAACCTCGTTGGAACGAACATGCACATGCCGTTGGAACGAGCTTCAAATGACATTTTCTTTGCTAGACATAAAATCCTTATTTGATCCTTGTTTAAGTGTCGCTCGAATGAAAGCGTCATCTCTTTCGAACCAACTGAAAAATATCGTTTGAGCGAAATATATGAATTCATTTGAAAAACTTTTAAAACTCGTCGAACGACTTTTGTAAAAATAATTTTTCTTTCAAAAAACATTCTATGAAAAACAAGCCTCAACCATTCTAAAATAAACAACACCCAACATAAAATTCAAGGATGAAAATATATATATATATATATATATATATATATATATATATATATATATATATATTCATACGTGAGAGATCCATAGAATTTGAAGACGAAATGTGGCACGAAACACCGTACGATGATGTAACACTCTAAATTGGCCGTTACGGTCTTCTAACAGACACGTCACAAGCTTGAAAGGTAAATACACTCAAATGATAACCTATGAATCAAACGTTTTGTCCAAATATAGAATAAGCCAAAACATATAAATTGAATCGACTCGGAAATTTGTCCTTACACATATATATGCATCCGTTTAGTTTTTAACTTGTAACCTAGGTTTTTTTTATGGTGGACAACATGGACCTTTCTAAAACATGATCAATCTATAATCAGGGACCTTATACCTATTAATGGACATTAATATAATTAAAAATCTTGTTACCCTATGAACTTTCATTGATCATTCATTATAAGGATGAACAAAAACTACGTCTAAATCTTAGACCCCGGGTTCGAATCATGATAATTTTTCTAATCTTGTAGGTGGTCCGAATGGGGATAAATATTTTGTGTAGAAGATGAAGAGGATGAATTTATTACTCCTTTAAATCTTTGATATAATGCCCTGAATGCCTTAAATCTTTTCGTACCCCTAGAGTAAGCCTTATGTGTGGCCACTCTCGGATATGAAAACTTGATGATTTGTGGAAGAAATCACATTTTCCCTCCTTACAACTTCACAACGTATGCTTGGAGGTATTAGGAGTTATTCAACAAAATTGATAATTTCAATTAAAAATTGGTAATTTTTTCTTTTAAGTTCAGGTTTTCTAGATCTGATGATCTTTATCAATCTCTCACTAAGACACCATTGTAATCTATGGATTATCTTATGGCTCGTATCGAGAAATATGCTAAACTAGAGGATGAACTCCTTAGTGTAGACAATCTGGGTAATCATTATTCTAAACCATATAATAAGAATGATATAAATAGAGGGGCAAAGGGCAGAGCTCAATCATCTCATACCAAAAAGGTAGGAAAATGGAGGGTTCAAAGGGGCAAACAAATATGCCCACTAATGAGAATGCCTACTAGACTGTGGATTCATTTTTTAGGAGCCGATATATAAGGAACTTCCTCACATATAAGATAAAACCTACTACAAGAAGCCCCCCAAGATGAAAAGTGATACGAATGAGAGTGACAATAACCCACGGTGCACCTATCATCAAGATTATAGTTATAAGACAGAGAATTGCTAGATGTTCAAGTTTCACCTAAAGGATCTTATATAAGATGACCATATCAATTAATACATTGATGTTGACAAGACGCAGTCATCAGGTCGGGTTAATAGCTCTTAAAAGAAGAATGACAATGTCATTCCTCCATATAGAATGATTATTGTCATTCACAACTATACCAATCATCATATGTACTGAAAAGAAACTCCAAGAGAGAGTCAGAATCACAACTAGTGTTCAAGAGGCTTTTTAGGCGGAGATCTCTAAACCTATCCTCAGTAAGTAGGACTGGAAAAAAGAACGACTTTGATAAGGTAATCATGTTCTCTGATGAACACTTGTTCATTGTCAGCCTTCCCCATAAAGATGCCGTAATCCTCACTCTTGGGGTGGCCAATTTTAACCCGAAGAGAATACTGATCGATGTGGGGAGTTCTTCATAAATCATTTATGTCAACTTGCTTTATAAGCTTAGGTAAAACATCAAAAACCTAGATACCAAAGTTGGTCATCTAATCAGTATTAATGGCCACATGACAAACCACTTGGGATGATCAAGTTTCTAGTCCAGGTCGACCTTATGAATCGTGAGATCGAGTTTTATGTTATTAAAGTAGAGTCACTCTATAATGCCATTTTAAGAGAACATGGCTCCACACCATGAAATCTTCATCTTCCTTGTTGAATTAAAATCAAAGGTTGTAACCGATAGGGGAATCATCAAAGTTATGGGAGATTAGGGTGCATCACATGTTTGTTTCGATGTCGCTATCAAATGGAATCAGTCCTAACCCAAAAAATGTCAAAGAGACGATGACATAGAGGGCGATTAACCTAAATAGTAACCAAAGGAAACACGAGTGAGGATAGAATAGACTCGAGTAACCCCCCAATCAAGTAATATAGGAACTTAGATCCATCCATTTAGGCTCATCACAACCAGAGAATATTTTTGTAATTGAATTCGAGCTACTAGAGAACACGACAGGATAATTGGTTTGTTTTCTTTAGATGAATACTGATGTCTTTACTTGGCAGCCCTATGATTTGTTAGGCATTAACCCAAACATTGCTTTCCACCAATTACACGTGGATCTTATGTGTTAGTATGTCAAGAAAAATCCTAGAAAATTAGCTCTAGAGAAGGTTAAGGTAATCAAGGATGAAGTTGATAAACTATTTCATGCCAACTTCGTTGAAGAAGTTAAATTCCCAAATTGGATTTCCAATACGGTCATGGTTAAGAAGAAGAGTAGCAAGTGGAGAGTTTATGTTGACTTTATAAATCTAAAAAAGACATACCTAAAAGATAACTTTTCTTCCCTAGGATCGACCATCTCATCGATTCAATTACAGACCATCACCATATGAGTTTTATGGATGCGTACACCACATACCCTTATTTGACCCCAATCAAGAGAAAACTTACTTCCTCAACATCTTTGGACTTTATTTCTATAGAGTTGTGTTATTCGGCCTTAATGACATTGGGGAAACATACCAATGTCTAGTAACCAAGATGTTTAGAAAATAGATCAACTCAACCATGGAAGTTTACATTAACGATATGCTTGTTAAGAGAAAATATGCGATCGATTATGTTAAGGATCTCTCTAACACCTTCAATATTTTGAAGAACTATGTAATGATGGACTACTATAATGGTGAGGATACACCAGGACACTACAAGATGTAAGAAACTAATGAACTACATCAGGGAAAGTGAAGCCTATATCAATGGGTACTAAACCATAGGTTTTGATGGATAATTATGACTAAGGGCGCAAAAGACTACGTTCGACGATGTGATAAATATCAGTGAGTGGAAAATATATGTTAGAATAAAAACGCTCTGAAAAAAATTTAAAAGGGGTGATGGTTCGCCGAATATCCCAAATTTTAAATTCTAAATAAAATTTTAATTTCTTTCAAAATTAAAGTGAAATTAAATTAAACTAAACAAATCATTAAATATTCACTTAAACAAATTTAATCCAATTCAAGTTCTAAATTATGCCAAACAAACTTAAGCACGCATTTTGCCAAATTAATTATACTAACTTGAGTTAAATTAAATTAAAATTACCCAAACATAATTAGCACCAAAAGTACACCATTATTGTGATTTGACCAATTTTTATCCTTTTAGTCCTAATCATGCATCTAGGAGTTTTTTCAAAATAAAATAAATAATCACAACACAAGACCGTGATGTACGAGAAAAACTCACAATGGGAAAAACCTCAAACAGCCCAGCTAACATATCCATTAAGTATGATTTTACATAAACAAGACAAAAGACTTACTTCCTCGACTCGACTCCCTCTCAAGCCTTGACGCTTCTTCTTGCTACTACATCTGCCTAGTTGATACTTACGAAATTCACCACAGTCTCGGAATCCATCGATGGGGCTCAGCTACCGTTAATTACACATGAAGACTTTCTTCGAATGCACAGTGCAAAACAACAAACACATTTTCTCCTTTTAGGTAGAGATGAAACCCGATGCCAACAATATGATCTCAGATAATATAATATATGTAGGAAGTTGGATCAAACTAAAACATGGGTGTGAACTTTGTGTTTTGATAGAAATTAAAATAAGAAAAATAAACACACATAATGGGACTTTTTGGATAAGAATATTTTCTCCCTAATCCTCTCTAAAGTCTGAAAAAGTCACTTGAAAAAACTATTCCCAAAGTCTTAAAAGTAGGTACAAAAGTAGTGGGAAAGTGGAAAGTGTTTTAAGAAAAACTGTCAAAAACTGACACCGGTCGTTCAAACGATTTTTGAATGTCGTTCGAATGACATGGTTCGAACGAGTTTACTAACGAGATTACTAACAAAAATGCAGGGAAAAAATTCGTTAAATATGTCGTTCGAATGAAACTTCCAATGAGAAAACAGTTAAAATCTCGTTAATTAAGTTGTTCAAATGACCTCGTTCGATCGAGAAAAAATTATTGTTCTAACAACATTTCAGAAAAAAAACAAAAATACTTTTAAGCCTATAAAATTTTATGCACAATTTTAACATGATTTTCTGAGAAAAATAAAAGGTCATTTTGATAAAAAATTTATAAAAAGACACCCATAAAAAATAATAAAGTCTCTCTATATATTAAATGCATTTATACCTTTAGAGACCTTGGAATCCAATTGTTGATGACGTAAAAGCTTGGCACATAAACCGACAAGGGTGTAATCTTCAAACTCTTATCCATTACGTCTTCAACTCAAACGACATAGGCTTGAAAGGATATGATAAAGTACTATCCCCTAACTCCATTAGCTCTGTCCGGAATTAAGCCAAAACTACAAATAGACTCGATTGGAAATTTTTCCTTACAATATATTCAACCTATTTTCCAAGGAGTTGTCATATATTGTAGCTCAATGTCCATTTGACCTTTGTAGGATGCACATCTTTGACCTATTAGTTGTAGTCCGAATGCATTGTCTTTTCCTTGTAGTCATCATTAACTATTTTAAAAAGTGGGTGGAACCTAAATCATTTTTTAAATCACATACTAGAATGTATTTTCTTTCAATTGAAAGTTAATTATAACAAGGTACGAGGTACCTTTATTCATCATCACCAATAATGGGGAGTAGTTTAAAAACATAAATATTGACTTGTTTTTTTATTATATATTAATTAAACTCTTATTCTTCGCATTTTGGTTTTGCAAATGCAATGGCCAAGTGAAACTAACAAATCAAACCATCATTTATGAGCTATAGACCGAACTTTAAAACTCAAAAGAAATA
The DNA here is from genome assembly GCA_949130495.1 of Sambucus nigra. Taxonomy (NCBI): domain Eukaryota; kingdom Viridiplantae; phylum Streptophyta; class Magnoliopsida; order Dipsacales; family Adoxaceae; genus Sambucus; species Sambucus nigra. Next base: position 540,785,495 of record OX422208.1, on the reverse strand, counting down.
GACCAATTGCTCAATGTCCTTTGTTTATACCCAACAATGAGTAGGCGCAATCAGAGAAACACCATTCACCCATATATTAGGCTTAAAAGATTTCGTTCTTATCGAACAGGATATTCTAGCCCTAAGAGTTAATTATTTGAAGGAAAAATATAATGAGCTACCAATAAAATAAAACATAGATTTGTTGAATGAGAAAAGAGATCAAGAAAAACTTAAAATACCGTACACTCGGATTAAGGTCTCTTGACACTTCAACTAAAGGGTTAGGCATTATATCTTCAAAGTTAGAGACAAAGTGCTCAGAAAGGAAGCTCAAACAATAATGAACTTTGGTCATGGAAATATGGATCAAAACTCAAAATCCCCATACATCATCCCCAACATATTACAACCATTCACCTATAAACTCTATGACCATGAGGTCCAATTCCTCCCTCATTAATGGACTATGGAGAGTTTGAATATATTAGCAATGAAAATCTAAGAACACCTCGTTAAGAGATGCACATATGAAGTTTCATTTCCATGTATATTAAATTTATTTTCATTCAATAAAATTCTTTTCCAGGATTGTAAATATTTTCAATCAACAAAATGCACGTTTTCCTTATATGATGCTGATGTCATTTATATAATTATTACGATTATATTATTTGATAGTAAAGTAGGATAAAATTCGCGGCCTTAACCCACAATAAGTAAAACTACCAACAACGAGTAGGAAATAAAACATAAATTTGAATAAAACTTTGAATGTCTTACTTTGTCGAATGAGGAAGTTATTCGGATAATCACCAAAGACCTACACCGACCCTATTTTTTCTTAGTAGTTCACGCGAATTAAGGTTAGAGACTTAAATCCCTTATACCTCAATGCCAAAAAATTTAGAAATATAAAACTAAACTAAATAAAAAGATTAAATGGAACACGTATAGTAGTCATTATATAGGTTGACTTAAGGCTCCTAGAGTTAGTCTTTCCATCAAGATAAAACATTTATCATAAAATGATTTTGTAATGATTTATTAAAATCCATATTCACATATAAAATTTGATTATTCAGTTTATAGGGCAGCGGTTGACCATTTAGTTCAAATGCCCTTTGTGAAAACAAAAGTATTTTCAAGAGTAAAGATTTTGTATGACAACAATTCAATTAATATATGACACAACTTCACTATCTTCTCTCCAATGTTCTTGAGATGATAACATAAACTCAAAACATGATGAGACCTAGCTTTAGGATTATATCAATCAAGAAACTAAGAACCTCAAGAGAATCTTCACCTAAAGAAATACATAGGAACAAGTGATATATGTGATCAATAAAATCCACCAAGTATCATTTAAGACATGAGAAGATGAAATAATGCACCATATCAAAAGTCAAGATTATGATCCACATTTAAGACTTGAGATCATTCCTAGAGATTCATAATCATAAAAAGAAGAACAAGAACCATGAATGATAATATCAATCAAATCTCCCGATCATTATAATCATCCAGAAGTAGTATCGTATATTCCATATATTGTCAAGAAAAGTGATCAAACTCTAAAAGACCTTCGCAGAGCTTTGAAGTAATTGGGGAATGATTATGATAGTGTAAATGAACTTGTATGACCTTGTATTTTATCAAACCAACCATCCACCTTCTCAACACCCAGAATAAAGACACAATAGCCCTAACATAAAGTTAGAAACTTTAAGTCGACTTAAAGTAAGTTTAAGTCGACTTAAACAACCCAATATGATCTATCCCAAAAACGGTTTCAAAAAAGAAGGTTATTCAGAAATTCAAAATTGGGCCTAGGACTTTAAGTCGACTGAAAGTACATTAAAGCGACTCAAAGTGTCTAGAAGGATAAATTTCCAACATCTAGTTTTCAAAATTTGAATTCCAAAGTTTAAGAAGTTACCATACTACCCTACAGCATCTAGTTTTTTCAAAAGCCTATAAAGGACCCTTTAGACTCCTTCTTTAAACACACAAGCTTCCTACAACTTCTTCATTAATCAAATATCTATTTTAAATATTGCGTCCTTTACTTGAGCTTTATATAAAGAGAAACCAAGTCCCAAACACATTTCATAGTGAGAGTTTCATACCCAAAACTCCACTAAAGCAAAGCTCTAACCAAGAAACCTTTTAAGATTAAGCTTCTTCCTCCAGCCCTCTTTAGCCAAAGATATAAACCCAACACTATTATGTTCTAAAGATTCAACACAAAAAACTCACTTGAGAAACATACTTTTGATTACTTGTTTGTTTACATTTTTAGAGAAATAAAGTAAACCCACATCACGTTTGTTCTTAGTAAATCAACTTTGCTTTAAATTTTGGTCACATATCTCATTGTTGATACTTACGATTCAACTTCATTATATCTTCACAGCCGAAAGTGACATAGTGTGTGGGGAGTTAAGGTATGATAAAACATTGGGCTATTACGTGTACTGCTTGGGGAATGACGGGATAGTTCCCTTGTTGGTTACGGTTTGCAAGGTGATATAATTCCTTGTCAGGTTTTGGTTCCACCTTAGTGAACCATACATAGTGAAGTTCTCAAGTACTATCTTACGTGTGGACGTAAGTAAGGCCGAACCACATTAAAACCTCGGTTTGTAAAGTTTCTTTAAATCCTCTGTCTTAACAACTTATGATTATTGTTGATTAATTTCTCATACTTAGATTAATATATCATGTTGCAATGAATATTAAAAGAGAGATAAGAAAGTTTTAGAATTGCCATTAATTTTATAAATACCTAATTTATCCCACTCTTGGGTATATTATTAGGACAACAATTTAGTTCAATGGGTAGTGGTTCACCATTTAGTTCAAAGGCCCTTAATACAAATTAAGTAGCATAAAACCCTATTCACACATAAGGTTGAATAGTTAGTGGATAAAAAAGCCTTATAAATCATAAGAAAAAATATTAAGAAAGAAACAAGAATAGTTAATCTAACAAAATAGTGAAGAAATAATAAATTCATACATACGACAAACATTACAAAGTTTGGGGAGCGTGGATAAGAAAACTGGTGTAGATATTATTTCAACGACCCTTTGGTCTTAACAATTGAGTGAAAATAAAGTACGAATTGTTTAAGGATCATAAATAGGGGAAACTTTTGTTATTAATCGGTGGAAAAATCATGCAATATGTCACCCATCTCGAATAACAGCATTTTATGAATACACCCTTACGTTCGACCAAATTTTATTGAAGGAAAATTACTAGCAAGTAACACCCAGTATATATCTCAACCGGCCTCATTCAGGGTCGATGATGACGACATTATCATTTATTTGATTGGATATATGTCAGTTGGATCATAATCCCACGCAATAACGTTAGGGACTTTTGGAATCGAGTCTTCATCTTATAGTTAAATAACTTAAACTTGAAAAGACATAAGTATTAAGATCTGAATAAGTTTCTCAAATACCTAAATCTGATTAGAGAAAATAAAGTTCACTTAACGATCAATTCAACCTTGGAATTCATCATCCTCCGTATTCGTGTTCTCCAAGACAATAATTTTGTCCTCTCAAATGTTTAAATTTTTCAGATACTACTTTATTTATGTGCTCAATTTCCTTTCCATCGTTCTCATGATCATTAAGGGCCTTTATATTACAAATTTTCTTCTTTATCTCCAATGTCTCCTTATCCACCGTCAAAAAACCCTATTATTCCTCGTCGTTGGCCCGAAGCTACTTAGTCATGTACCCCTCCAACATCCAACATGTAACAAGGACATTTTATGATAGTAAATCGAATAATAAACTATAAAAGGACAAGTATAAATATGATGAATGGTAAACTCATCTTCATGCACATATTAACTAACTCCTTTATAGAGGTTACCACCTCTCTATCCAAGGCATCCATCACATCATCACAAATTATTGCCATGAATGCTTGGTAAATCTATTTTATGCTAATATAACTAAGAATCTTAGTTGGCTCCTTAGTCTTCACCGTAAGATAACCATCCTAGTAATTGAAAATATTAGATGTGGTCGAACCTTTGAGCCACTAATACCAATATCGAGTGGACATAAGCATTATACACTCAACTGACCTTTCTCCCTATTCCCTATAGAGTTCCTAGAAATTGACCATCACTTCAACATTATACTCTTATTAAGGGTCCATCTATAATGAGTTGTGACACCCCGCCTAATTAAATACCGGACGATCACTCCTTTATTAAATTAAATCAAGGTGAACAGTTTGGTTCATTCTTAGCATCATTGTCGTAAAAATAAACTTTCCAATTTAACACCCTAAATAATTAAGCTAAGTGTCAAAACTATATTTAAACATTACTTTCCCAATTTTTATTTAAAGAAAATGATTTATTTATTTATTAACAACATTTCAACAATTAAGAATTACACCACAATAAACCTGGAACACAATCCAATTAATTTAAAACATTCGTCAATCGAATGTCAACATGCGTAATATAAGTACCACAATTCAAACTGAATAAATCCCATAGTGACAATACTAGAAATAACTGAAGTACAAATGTCCCAATAACAATGAAATAATGTAAAGGGCGACACATGCCCAATAAATGAGAATGCTAGAAGTTGAGTCAATAAAGGAAGCCGTCTACGCAAGTGACCTGCAACTCCCACCTAAGCTGCAGCACGTTCCTTTCAACGGATCCTAAGCAAGATGCCCCTGTGGCTGGGCACCTGAAATATATACATATATATACAAGAGAGAGAGAGAGAGAGAGAGAGAGAAACGGGTCAGAGCCCGAAAGTGTGTTTGATTTAAAATACGTTTAGCAAGTATTTAAATTGATACAGGCCAATGCAACAACATATTAGAACGACACTCTCTTGAGAAATTCTCATCTCTCTTCTAATGTGCATGCCTATCGTACTAACCTTCCCAACGGTTTATCTTATCATTTTATCATACTAGCCTTCCCAATAATTTAGCTTATCTTAACTTACTCATAAGATTTCAAGACCGAACAATATCATTGTTTAAAAAGAATACTTCCAGTTAGCAGCACAACTCTCGTTTTAGCTTTATTAATTTATAAAGTTTCCCAGTGTAATATTATACTTTCACAAAACAAGTATTTACTATTTGAGTCATCAGCCATGTCCTACTTATCAAATCACAGTAGGCAGTTTCAAATTTTCAAATCTCATATATATATTAACTACTCGTATAATATATATAAAATAACAGCACCCCAAATAAGACTGTGGTGCGTGCATACTTCTACTATCCAAACCCCATACCACTCATATCAAGGGTAATATAAATTCGGAATCACTCTCGAACTGTATTAACACATACACAAAAAATATCGAGGCGAAGCATAGATTCCAAGTCTCTAAGAGGATGGCACATACTCGCGTCTCTTAGGACCGTCTGAACTATCAATTCGATAGCCTGTACCAAGGATATCTATCTTCTAGGGTACAAGTCAATATCCCCCATAAAGGTCCCATCGAGATAAGACTGTCCCAGCGCGGTAACCTCAAGGATAGCAAGTAGCGCGGTATGTTTTTCACATGTATATAATATATGTACACACAATCATATAAATATACCACTTTTATCATATTAATATAAGTTCCTCTCATCACCCACAATTACAACATTTATCCTAAATTTCACATTATTAGTATTACGTATAAGGCTTCATCTCTAACCTTAACTCGAAGAGTTTTCTCACTTATTACGTGACACTCGTGGACTCTATCCTTCCAAGTAGAAAATTCAGTAGGTATACCTCTATTCACTATCGTAGCTATTAGCCGTAATCTCTCACTTGAAATACGTAGTTTCATCGTTCATTATATAATTATCCCAAAAGCAAAATTCTCGTCTTATAATAAAGTTCCCAACACTTGTTCATATGTCCTACTGGTCTTTCCTATCTCCCAAAACATTTTATTAAGAATACCCAAGAATTATTTCACGATAAATTTAATTTAACTAATTAAACAAGGGAAATAGGAGTCTGCCAGGAGGGGTCGATCGATCGAGGTCTGGGACTCGATCGATCGAACCTTCGATCGATCGAAGCTCTATGCTCGATCGATCGATCAAGCAGGTATTTTGATTTCTGCAGAATTTCAGTTACGGGTTCTACCATCTATCTTCATCCAAATTCATATTTTTCAACTCCAAACGTCCCAAAAATTCTACTACTAACATTATAACATTATACCAGATGTTTTCAACGTAAAGCATGTGTATTTCTATCATTAAACATGGATAATCAACCCAAAATCTTATCTAATCATCAAGAACCCTAGAGTTTTCTTAATCATGGTTCAAATCTATTTTTTTACCAGAATTTCCTTCTAATACATCATCAAAATTTCGTGGGTTATTCTTCTACATCACAAAAGATTTCCAGAATAAGGTTTAAGTCTTTACTACATGCAAATTCCTATCAAAAACTGGGTTTTCTTCCACATATTTCATCCCTAATCATTCCTAAACTAATATGGAAATTTCACCAACGAAAATAGCTAGATAAACACTTGCCTGGTATTTTTGGTATTCTGATTTACGGCTGATTTTGGTATGGTTGCGTTCCTCGTCTCGCGATCTACGCGTTGGCGGTGACGGCGGTGCAAACGGATGGCTTTTTGGCCTTGAATTGCCTTGAGAGCTCTCTCCTCTCTTCTCCAATGGCCGTTATAGGGTTCTGAATATTCTAACCCTAAGTGACAACCTCAATATCAGATATAATCCCTCTAATTTTCGTGGGTTTAATTACCCATAAATGTAAAATGACCAAAATGCCCTCCCGGGTTACTAATTAGGCCTAAAAACGCCCCGAGACCCAAACTACACCCCCGGGTACACTTTTCTGACTATCTTGACCCTTCCGGACGCGTTGGCGCACTCAAAATGACCATACGGGCAACTTATAAAATATTCACTTTTTATTTATCAAAATTTAGTCCCACGCGACACGAGCACGTTCCGACTTAAATTTCCGAAATTGTCATTTAACTCACTCATGACATTCAATATAACCAATATAATATATTACTTTGCTCATTAGTAATATTCAACAAATTTCCCATAATTACTAACTCTCGTCACGTTAATAATTATAACATAATTAATTTCTGGATTTTTATTAAATAATTCATTCACATTAACTTTATTAAATCCCCAAATTAATATAGCATAAAAATACGGGGTATTACATACTTCCCCCCTAATAACGGAATTTCATCCCAAAATTCAGAAAATAAGGCATACCTGGTAAAAACAACTCTGGATATCTCTCGCGTATATCTACCTCGCGCTCCCAAGTGGATTCCTCCACATTATGATGCTCCCACTGGACCCGCACAAGTGGAACTATCTTCGATCTCAATCTCCTCTCACTATAGTCTAGGATAGCCACCGGTCTCTCCTCGTAAGAGCTATCAGGCTGTAAGTCGATCTCATCTATCGTAATGTGAGTATGGGCCATATCATCCCGAAGATATCGTCTCAACGACGAGATGTGGAATACATCGTGGATGCGATGTAAATGTTCTGGCAGTCCCAACCTGTATGCAACCGACCCAATCCTCTCGATGATGGGAAATGGTCCCACGTACCTCGGAGCCAACTTCCCCTTCTTCCCGAACCTCATCACTCCCTTCATAGGAGATACACGCAATAACACTTGGCCCCCCACACTAAACTCCCGGAAGAACCGTTTCGCATCGGCGTAGCTCTTTTGCCTGTCCCGGGCTACCCGAATACGACTCCTGATCATCTCAATCCTCGCGAAGGTCTCCTGAATCACTTCTGGTCCTAGCAACTTGTTATCCCCCACCTCGAGCCAACAAGTTGGAGAACGACAAGGCCTGCCATACAAAGCCTCAAATGGAGCCATGCCAATCGTGAACTGATATGAGTTATTATAAGCAAACTCTACCAGTGGAAGATGTGGCTCACAACCTCCTCTAAAATCAAGGACACACATGCGTAGAATATCCTCTAACATCTGATTCGTACGCTCTGTCTGTCCGTCTGTCTGTGGTTGATAAGCTGAACTCAACCTCAACTCAGTACCCATAGCCTCCTGAAAGATTTCCCAGAAACGTGACACGAAGATCTTGTCTCTATCTGACACAATATTCAGGGGCACCCCGTGTAATTTGACAATCTCAGCGATGAACAACTGAGCATACTGACCCGTGGTGTAATCTGTCCGCACCGGCAGAAAATGAGCCACCTTGGTCAAACGGTCTATAATCACCCATATAGAGTTATGGCCCCACTGTGAGGTAGGCAACCCTGTAATAAAATCCATGGAAATGCTCTCCCACTTCCACGCGGGTACTTCCAATGGCTGAAGCAGCCCTGACGGTTTTTGATGGTCCACCTTCACCAGTTGGCATGTAGAACACTTGGACACGAACTCAGCAATGTCCTTCTTCATCCCACTCCACCAGTATTGTCTCCTCATATCCTGGTACATCTTATCCCCTCCAGGATGCACCGCAAAACGGGACCCGTGAGATTGGGTCATCACTGCATGACGTAATTCTGCTCCATCTGGAACCACCAATCTCCCATTAAACCTCAAACCCCCATCAGAACTAACAGAATAGGACTCCGTACCCTTGGCTAAAAGTCGTACAGTCTGCTCCTGGCAAAATGGGTGTGTGGTTTGGGCCTGTATTACCCTCATAACAATCTCGGGTGTGACTGATATCACGGATATGAAAGAACGTGCTACTGCGTCCTGGTGGCCTAACTCCTTCCACTTTGCTTTTCAGACATCTGCTACCTCGTCTACCGGTTTACGACTCAATACATCAGCAACTACGTTGGCCTTTCCCGGAAAACTCTAGCCATCTGCGCTGACGCATATTCAGCTCTCGCTGAGTGAACAGGTACTGCAACGACTTGTGGTCTGTGAACAAACGGAATTTCTCTCCCAACAAATAGTGCCTCCATATCCTTAATGCAAAGACGACCGCTGCTAACTCCAGGTCGTGGGTGGGGTAATTCTTCTCATGCGACTTAAGCTTGCGTGAGGCAAGAGCTATAGCCTTCTCTTCCTGCTGAAGTACTCCCCCAAGTCCCCATAAGGACGCATCGGTGTAAACCCGGTACTCTATACCCGGCTTCGGTAATGCAAGGACTGGCGTTGAAGTAAGCTTGTCTTTCAGCTCGTCGAAAACCAACTGACAAACGTCATCCCAAACATATGGTACTCCCTTGCGAGTCTGATTCGTCAATGGACCCGCTATTTTGGAGAATCCCCGAATGAATCTCCTGTAGTAACCAGCTAACCCCAAAAAACTACGCATTTCCGTCGGTGTCGTGGGCTGTCCCCACTCCCTCACCGCTGATACTTTACTCGGGTCAACTTCTATCCCCTGCTCAGAAACAACATGCCCCAAGAACTATACCTCTCGCAACCAGAATCCGCACTTCTCGTACTTAGCATACAACTGATGCTCTCGTAGAGTCTGAAGAACCTGCCTCAAGTGCTCGGCATGATCCTCCTCGGAGTGTGAATATATCAAAATGTCATCTATGAAAACGATGACAAACTAATCCAAGAACTCTCTGAATACTCGGTTCATCAAGTCCATGAAAATGGCTGGAGCATTTGTGAGTCCGAACGGCATCACCCGGAACTCATAAGACCCATATCTCATCAAGAAATAAGTCTTCGAAACATCCTGCTCCCTAATACGTAGCTGATGGTACCCCGACCTCAGATCTATCTTCGAAAAGAAAGTTGCTCCCCTCAACTGGTCGAACAGGTCATCGATTCGAGGCAACGGATACTTATTCCGTATCGTGACCTTGTTCAGCTCCCGGTAGTCCACACATAACCTCAGTGAACCATATCTCTTCTTCACAAACAAAACTGGAGCGCCCCAAGGTGAGGTACTCCTGCGAATGAAGCCCTGACCTAATAGCTGCTCTATTTGATCTCGTAGCTCTCGCATCTCTGTCGGAGCCATACGGTACGGTGCGCGTGCTATAGGTCTCGTATTTGGAAATAAATCTATGACAAAGTCTATCTCTCGACTGGGGGGTAGGCCTGGTATTTCCTGAAACACATCAGAATACTCCCTGACAACTGGGATCGAATCTAAGGGAATCACAACCTCCTTAGAGGTATCCTCCTCTATGTAATACAGATGAGCGGTCGAGCCTCCCTCTGGGCGAGGCATCGCCACTACAAACATCTCTTGCCCCGGAATGGCAAAAACAATGCTCCCACCGAAGCAATCAATCATGGCTCTATAAGCTGCGAGCCAATCCATACCAATAATCACATCATGCTCGTGCATGTCTAAGACTAACATGTCTGCAGGTAATACCAAGCTACCAATCTCTACCCCCACTCCTCGGCATATGAAGAAAATAAGTGACCCACTCCCCAGTGGTGAGTTCACACACGTCACTGTGCTCTCTGATGTGGCTAATAACCCTAAGGCCTTCACAAAATGCGTAGCTATAAAACAATGCGTTGCCCCCGTATCAAACAAAACTCGCCCATAATACCATGGATAGAAAACATACCCTCAATCGCGGGTGGTGCCTGTGGAGCTGCTGCCTGGTGGATGTTATAGACATGTCCATACTGTAATTGCCCCTGCTGCACTGGAGCTGCTGGAATGGATGGTAAGGCTGGCACCTGGGCTGGAGCTGGGAGTGCAGTCGGAAAAAGTGGTCTCTGTGGCTCATTACGGGCACCCTGCTGCTGTGGGGCCCTATCTCCCTCCGGATAATCCTGGCGCCTATGTCCGTGTCTACCACATCAAAAACATCGGCCCTTGAAGTTGCCTCCCCTCTGTCCCTGCTGACCACGGCCCTGCTGGCCGTTACCTTCTCGCCCCTGGCCCTGTTGGCCCTGATTAGCACGCTGTTGGTCCTGTTGGCCCTGCTGATGTCCCTGTTGTCGGTGTTGGCCCTGCTGATTAGGCTGGCCCTGCTTATAGCCCCCATATCCCTGCCTAGAATCACCTGAACGGAATCGCTTAGCAGGGTCCCCCTAATGGGAATTCTGCTCGTGCTGCCGAGTCTGTCCATGAGATGGTGCCCCACTGGCACTATTACCCCCGGTCCTGCCCTGCTGGCTGGACTTTCCTGCTCTCTTGCTTCCCTACAGATGGAAGCGGTGATCCTGTCAATGTAGCAATGCGGCATTGAGTACATCAGTGAAAGTACTCAGGGATAAATTTCCGATAAGGTGCTGACGGATCCTCCAAGCTAACCCGTCGAAAAACAGCATAATCTTCTTGCTCTCAGTAGGTGCCTCATCTGGCACAATGGTGAGAAGTCTCGTGAACTCCTCCTCATACTCCACTACGGTAAGACTCTCCTGCTTCAGATTCAGTAACGTCCGCCTCATCTCAGTCTGCACGGCGGGTGGAAAATACTTGCGGTCAAACCGCTCCCAAAATGACTGAATAGGGATCGTGTCCCTCCCCTCCAATGTGGTAGTGGACTCCCACCACTGCAAAGCGGCTCCCACTAGTTTAAAGGAAGCCAATAACTGCTTTTGCATGTCAGTGCACTCATACATACGGAGATGCCGGTGGATGTCTTTCTTCCATTGGCTAACTGTGACAATATCGGAGCTACCAGATAACTCAGGGGGATGCGCTTTCTGAAAACCATCCCGAACCCTCTCCCATGCAGATGTAAGCTGTGCTGGTACTGGCGCCACTGCCTGAACCTGGGGTGGAACCTGCTGAACCACCGCTAGTGCGGCATTCACCGCCTGAGCAACAATGGCGGCTACTTCATTTGCATTCATTGTGCCTTGTGCCGAAACTGCTGGCTGTTCGGCCTGGGCACGCCTATCCTTTGGAGCACGTCTCGGAGGCATCTGAAACGTGAAGAAGTTTATTAGTCTACAGTTATTATCAAATCTCAAATAGCTGAAGATTTAAACGTAAAACAAGAGTACAATAATCCTAAAAATAGGGCTCTATAGCAATAACGTTAAGCTGAAAGCGAAAATAAGACGTACAGATCCTATGGACACTAGAACCTAATGCTCTGATACCACCTGTGACACCCCGCCTAATTAAATACCGGGCGATCACTCCTTTATTAAATTAAATCAAGGTGAACAGTTTGGTTCATTCTTAGCATCACTGTCGTAAAAATAAACTTTCCAATTTAACACCCTAAATAATTAAGCTAAGTGTCAAAACCATATTTAAACATTACTTTCCCAATTTTTATTTAAAGAAAATGATTTATTTATTTATTAACAACATTTCAACAATTAAGAATTACACCACAATAAACCTGGAACACAATCCAATTAATTTAAAACATTCGTCAATCGAATGTCAACATGCGTAATATAAGTACCACAATTCAAACTGAATAAATCCCATAGTGACAATACTAGAAACAACTGAAGTACAAATGTCCCAATAACAATGAAATAATGGAAAGGGCGACACATGCCCAATAAATGAGAATGCTAGAAGTTGAGTCAATAAAGGAAGCCGTCTACGCAAGTGACCTGCAACTCCCACCTAAGCTGCAGCACGTTCCTTTCAACGGATCCTAAGCAAGACGCCCCTGTGGCTGGGCACCTGAAATATATACATATATATACAAGAGAGAGAGAGAGAGAGAGAAACGGGTCAGAGCCCGAAAGTGTGTTTGATTTAAAATACGTTTATCAAGTATTTAAATTGATACAGGCCAATGCAACAACATATTAGAACGACACTCTCTTGAGAAATTCTTACCTCTCTTCTAATGTGCACGCCTATCGTACTAACCTTCCCAACGGTTTATCTTATCATTTTATCATACTAACCTTCCCAATAATTTAGCTTATCTTAACTTACTCATAAGATTTCAAGACCGAACAATATCATTGTTTAAAAAGAATACTTCCAATTAGCAGCACAACTCTCGTTTTAGCTTTATTAATTTATAAAGTTTCCCAGTGTCATATTATACTTTCACAAAACAAGTATTTACTATTTGAGTCATCAGCCATGTCCTACTTATCAAATCACAGTAGGCAGTTTCAAATTTTCAAATCTCATATATATATTAACTACTCGTATAATATATATAAAATAACAGCACCCCAAATAAGACTGTGGTGCGTGCATACTTCTACTATCCAAACCCCATACCACTCATATCAAGGGGAATACAAATTCGGAATCACTCTCAAACTGTATTAACACATACACAAACAATATCGAGGCGAAGCATAGATTCCAAGTCTCTAAGAGGATGGAACATACTCGTGTCTCTTAGGACCGTCTGAACTATCAATTCGATAGCCTGTACCAAGGATATCTATCTTCTAGGGTACAAGTCAATATCCCCCATAAAGGTCCCATCGAGATAAGACTGTCCCAGCGCGGTAACCTCAAGGATAGCAAGTAGCGCGGTATGTTTTTCACATGTATATAATATATGTACACACAATCATATAAATATACCACTTTTATCATATTAATATAGGTTCCTCTCGTCACCCACAATTACAACATTTATCCTAAATTTCACATTACTAGTATTACGTATAAGGTTTCATCTCTAACCTTAACTCGAAGAGTTTTCTCACTTATTACGTGACACTCGTGGACTCTATCCTTCCAAGTAGAAAATTTAGTAGGTATACCTCTATTCACTATCGTAGCTATTCGTCGTAATCTCTCACTTGAAATACGTAGTTTCATCGTTCATTATATAATTATCCCAAAAGCAAAATTCTCGTCTTATAATAAAGTTCCCAACACTTATTCATATGTCCTATTAGTCTTTCCTATCTCCCAAAGCATTTTATTAAGAATACCCAAGAATTATTTCACGATAAATTTAATTTAACTAATTAAACAAGGGAAATAGGAGTCTGCCAGGAGGGGTCGATCGATCGAGGTCTGGGACTCGATCGATCGAACCTTCGATCGATCGAAGCTCTATGCTCGATCGATCGATCAAGCAGGTATTTTGATTTCTGTAGAATTGCAGTTACGGGTTCTACCATCTATCTTCATCCAAATCCATATTTTTCAACTCCAAACGTCCCAAAAATTCTACTACTAACATTATAACATTATACCAGATGTTTTCAACGTAAAGCGTGTGTATTTCTATCATTAAACATGGATAATCAACCCAAAATCTTATCTAATCATCAAGAACCCTAGAGTTTTCTTAATCATGGTTCAAATCTGTTTTTTTACCAGAATTTCCTTCTAATACATCATCAAAATTTCGTGGGTTATTCTTCTACATCACAAAAGATTTTCAGAATAAGGTTTAAGTCTTTACTACATGCAAATTCCTATCAAAATTTGGGTTTTCTTCCACATATTTCATCCCTAATCATTCCTAAACTAATATGGAAATTGCACCAATGAAAATAGCAAGATAAACACTTGCCTAGGATTTTTGGTATGCTGATTTACGGCTGATTTTGGTATGGTTGCGTTCCTCGTCTCGCGATCGACGCGTTGGCGGTGACGGCGGTGCAAACGGGTGGCTTTTTGGCCTTGAGTTGCCTTGAGAGCTCTCTCCTCTCTTCTCCAATGGCCGTTCTAGGGTTCTGAATATTCTAACCCTAAGTGACAACCTCAATATCAGATATAGTCCCTCTAATTTTCGTGGGTTTAATTACCCCTAAATGTAAAATGACCAAAATGCCCTCCCGGGTTACTAATTAGGCCTAAAAACGCCCCGAGACCCAAACTACACCCCCGGGTACACTTTTCTGACTATCTCGACCCTTCCGGACGCGTTGGCGCACTCAAAACGACCATACGGGCAACTTATAAAATATTCACGTTTTATTTATCAAAATTTAGTCCCGACGCGACACGAGCACGTTCCGACTTAAATTTCCAAAATTGTCATTTAACTCACTCATGACATTCAATATAACCAATATAATATATTACTTTTCTCACTAGTAATATTCAACAAATTTCCCATAATTACTAACTCTCGTCACGTTAATAATTATAACATAATTAATTTCCGGGTTTTTATTAAATAACTCATTCACATTAACTTTAATAAATCCCTAAATTAATATAGCATAAAAATACGGGGTATTACATGAGTATACTCGACCAACTCCTATGTGTGAGACTCTTGAATGATGAGAAGTAATACCCTAGAAGGAGAAACTAAACCCCAAAGTTCTATGCCACTAGAGGTTGTGGGGTGATGACATTTGTATGGAAGCATCCCTTTAAATGACATAACTAAATGAAACTCGTGTGATCTCATCATCGATTGCATAATAAAAAATATATGTCTTAAAATGTCTCAAAGAAAGAAAATATGAATTCAATCTTAAAGTGATCTTAGTGTTTGTACCTAAAATGATCGATAAGTAAAAACTTTGAAATTGGGTAAGTATTAAACCCTTTCTAGTGGCTTATAAAGCTGAACAACGCCTATCTTTCACCTTTTTTATTTAGGACATGAAGCCGAATTCTCAAAGTCATTCAAGATTATACAACTCTAAGTATGGGTGAGCTTGATATAGCTTATTATTTAACCTTTCCTTTCTCCTATCATAAATGGATGGTGGGCCTTAAAGACACCTGTTATAAAAGGTAAATTACTAATTTGTGTACCAAGAATAATAATAAAACATACGAAAAAGTACTAAATGTGAAAACTTTGAAGCCTCACTCAAATTTGGTTTAGACCATGTCAAAGTAATGGTGAAAATGTGTCCATTCAAGTCATTTTATTTGTCACGCTCCTATCCTCCTCCCGAGGCAAAGAAGAACTAATGCCTTCAATTGTGATTTGAAGAATGGAGGTTGGTGTTGAAGCTGGCGACTTTGGTTCGACTATAGAAGGTGTACCAATCATCCAAAGAAGTGGTCTAATGGTAGGAATGTATAATATAAACAATGGTAGTGGTACTTCATCACAATAAAAGTTATGGAAATAGACTGTAAATCCCCATAAGAATCCTCTAAGAATTTGGGGTAAGTTGGAAAGACACAAAGTGAACATCCAACATGATGTCTTTGATCAAATTCAATAGAAGAATGTTGGGATTTGATTGTTAAAACCATATTTTATGACATCTATTATTTATAATAAGGGATTATCTTATCTCATTTGAAATATGAATCAAGTTTTTGTGGTTGACTTATATTTATTTAAAAATATATTGCATATATTGAGGAATTATCGTAAATAGAAATTTAGTGAGTTGAGTTCGGCTTAATCATAAAAGATTAGAATTTTGGTTCTAGTATGATTTAGTTGTTCACATCCTAGATATGGGGTTGACATCTTATCGGTAAAGTTTCATGTACAATCTTAGTAGTTTATTTTGACTAAGAAAACCTATCAGATGGTTTGAGAACTTGTCTGATAGTTCAAAGAAGATTACACCAATACAATGGGAATATATTGAATAAGTCCAAGGATGGGATTTGATCCTAGGTGCTGACTAGATTAGACTTGCATACTTTCACGATTTGGAATGGGTTCCTAGATTCTTAATCTCAAGGAATATGAGGATCGAAATATTCTCACAGTTATTTCTTCGACTTGCTACGGGTGGGATTTAATTTATTGTGTTAATAATCACTATAGGTTAGGTAGTTAATATATGAATATATTTGGGATCATGTTTAGAAGGAATCCACATTTAGGATATATATTTTGGATTGTGACTCCCCTTTGATATAATTATAAGTTGTGTATCTACTAGTAAACCTGAATAGTGGATTATTTATAATCTTGTAGAGTATCAAATAAGTTAAGTTTGAGAATCAAGGAATATAAGATGCTGGTAAAAATTGATTTATGTTAAATTGAATTTCACTAAGAGGGTATTGAATCTTAACACGAGAAATCATATTATGTGCTATCCAACTTTGCAAATAAGGCCCCTTATTTAAATTCGATTGCAGTTGTAATTATTTACTGGAGTTAATTAGAATTGAACAAAAAAGGAAATAGCTATGGAGGCTAATTTTGGATATCCATATTTCTTTTGGGAAGCCAATTAGATTAATTACCTTTGGTCCCCGATATAGTTCATATTCCAAGTAGCAAGACCGAATCCCTGAAAAATCTCTTCGCATCAGCATAACTCTTCTGCCTGTCTTGAGCTACCCGAATGCGACTCCGAATCAACTCAATCCTTGCCGAAGTATCCTGAATCACTTCCGGCCCAAGCAGTTTGTTGTCCCCCACCTCTAACCAACATGCTGGGGAACGACAAGGCCTACCGTACAATGCCTCAAACGGAGCCATGCCAATAGTGAACTGATAGGAGTTGTTGTAAGCAAACTCCACCAGTGGAAGGTACTGCTCCCATCCACCCCCAAAGTCAATAATGCACATGCGTAGCATGTCCTCCAACATCTGATTTGTGCGCTCAGTCTGCCCATCAGTCTGCGGATGATACGCCGTACTCAACCGCAATTCCGTGCCCATGGCCTCCTGGAAACTCTCCCAAAACCTCGAAACAAATATCTTGTCTCTGTCAGACACGATATTTAAGGGCACACCGTGAAGTCTCACAATCTCTGAAATGAAGAGCTGGGCATACTGTCCTGTAGTGTAGTCAGTCCTTACGGGTAAAAAGTGAGCGACCTTGGACAACCTGTCCATAATTAACCAAACGGAGTCGTGACCCCTCTGCGACGTAGGCAACCCCGTGATAAAGTCCATGGATATGCTCTCCCACATCCACACCAGGACCTCCAATGGCTGTAGCAATCCTTCCGGTCTCTGATGATCCACTTTTACAAGCTGACAAGTGGCGCATTTCGAAACAAACTCAGCGATATCTCTCTTCATACCGCTCCACCAATACTGGCGTCTCATGTCTTGGTACATTTTGTCCCCTCCAGGATGTACCGCGAATCGTGAGCCGTGCGACTCTGCCATCACATCGTGTCGCAATTCCTCCCCTTCCGGAACTACCAATCTCCCATTGAAGTGCAATCCCCCGTCTGAGCTAACGGTATAGGACTCGGCTCCCTCTGCTAGTAATCGAACTATCTGTTCCTGACAGAACGAGTCATTAGCCTGTGCCCGTACTACCTTCGTGACAATCTGCGGTGTAACGGTCATCACAGACATGAAAGATCGGGCCACTGCATCCTGGTGTCCCAATTCCTTCCACTTTGCCTTCCACACCTCTGCCACCTCATCTGCTGGCCTACGGATCAACGCGTCTGCCACCACGTTAGCCTTACCCGGGTGGTACTGGATGTCGAACTGGTAGTCTTTCACAAATTCAAGCCACCTACGCTGCCGCATATTCAACTCTTTCTGCGTGAACAGGTACTGTAGTGACTTGTGGTCCGTGAACAGTTGGAACTTCTCCCCCAAAAGATAGTGTCTCCAAATCCGTAGGGCAAATACCACTGCCGCCAACTCCAAATCATGCGTGGGGTAATTCTTCTCATGAGGCTTAAGCTTACGGGAAGCATAAGCTATGGCCTGTCTCTCCTGCTGCAATACACCTCCCAGTCCTTGCAAAGACGCATCGGTGTAAACCAAATACTCAACTCCCGGTCTCGGCAATGCTAACACAGGTGCTGAGGTCAGTTTGTCCTTCAATTCATCGAATGCCAACTGACAGGCATCACTCCAGATGTATGGCACACCCTTACGAGTCAGATGTGTCAAAGGACCTGCTATCTCCGAGAAATCCCGAAAAAACCTCCTGTAGTATCCTGCTAGACCCAAGAAACTACGAATCTCGGTTGGTGTCGTGGGCTGTCCCCACTCCCTCACCGCTGATACTTTCCCCGGATCAACAGATATTCCCTGGTCGGAAATAATGTGTCCCAAAAACTGGACTTCCTTCAGCCAAAACCCGCATTTCTCATATTTTGCATACAACTCGTTCTGACGAAGTGTCTGCAAAACCTGCCTCAAATGCTCGGCGTGCTCCTCCTCTGTCTGGGAGTAAACCAGAATATCATCAATGAAGACAATGACAAACTGGTCTAGGAAATCCCTGAACACTCTGTTCATCAAGTCCATAAACACAGCTGGAGCGTTGGTCAAACCGAAAGGCATAACCCGAAACTCGTAAGAACCATATCTCGACAAAAACGCAGTCTTCGAGACATCCTCCTCCCTGATACGCAACTGATGGTATCCCGATCTCAAATCAATCTTTGAGAAGAAAGAAGCTCCTCTCAACTGGTCGAATAAGTCATCGATTCGAGGCAACGGATACTTATTCCGTATCGTGACCTTATTCAACTCTCGGTAGTCCACACACAATCTCAGTGAACCGTCCCTCTTCTTCACAAACAAAACTGGAGCGCCCCAAGGTGAGGTACTCCTGCGAATAAAGCCCTGACCTAACAGCTGCTCTATCTGATCCCGTAACTCCCTCATCTCAGATGGAGCCATACGGTACGGTGCGCGTGCTATAGGTCTCGTACCCGGTAGCAAATCTATAACAAAATCTATCTCTCGACTGGGGGGTAAGCCTGGTATCTCCTGAAACACATCTGAATACTCCCTGACTACTGGGATAGAATCTAAAGGAATCACTACCTCCTTAGAGGTATCCTCCTCAATGTAATACAGATGAGCGGTCGATCCTCCCTCTGGGCGAGGCATCGCCACTATAAACATCTCTTGCCCCGGAATGGCAAAAACAATGCTCCCGCTGAAGCAATCAATCATGGCCCTATAAGCTACGAGCCAATCCATACCGATGATCACATCGTGAACATGCATGTCTAATACCAAAATATCTGCAGGTAATACCAAACCACCAATCTCTACCCCCACTCCCCGGCATATAAAGAATATAAGTGACCCACTCCCCAAAGGTGAGTCGACACACGTCACTGTGCTCTCTGCCCTAGCTAACAATCCTAAAGCTTTCGCGAAGTGTGTAGCTATAAAACAGTGTGTATCCCCCGTATCAAATAATACCCGACCCATAGTGCCATGGATAGGAAACGTACCCTCGATCGCGGGCGGTGCCTGTGGAACTGCAGCCTGGTGAACGTTGTAGACACGTCCATACTGTAGCTGCCCCTGCTGAACTGGGACTGCTGGAATGGGTGGCAATGCTGCCATCTGTGGCGGTGCGGGGAGAGCGGCGGGAAACATAGGCCTCTGTGGCTCCTGGCGAGCACCCTGCTGCTGCTGCTGTGGGGCCCTGCCCCTATCAGGACAATCCTGTCGTTTATGGCCAGTCTTGCCACAAACAAAGCACTTCCCTGGGAAGTTCCCTCTTCTCTGCCCCTGCTGTCCCCGGCCCTGGTGGCCGTTACCGTTCCTCCCTTGGCCCTGGTGAAACTGCTGCCCATTCTGCCCCTGTTGGCCCTGATGACCGTTTGGACCCTGATGGCCCTGACGGAAACCTCCCTGTCCCTGTCTGTAGTTCCCTGACCAGAACCTCTTATTATCCCCCTGCTGAGAGCCCTGCTCATTCTGTCTCTGCCCCTGACTAGATTGTGCCCCGCTGGCACCATGTCCTCCAGTCCTGCCCTGATGGCTACACTCCCCCGACCTCTTGCCCTCGGCCATATGAAAATGGTGGTCCTGGCAGTGTAACAATGCAGCATTAACCACATCATAATAAGTGGCCAACGATAGGTTCCCTAGCAGATGCTGACGGATCCTCCAAGTCAACCCGTCGGTGAACTTCTCAATTTTCTTCTTCTCTGTTGGTATCTCGTCTGGAACGATGTTCAACAGATTCGTGAACTCGGCCTCATACTCGGCCACAGTCTTGTCCTCCTGCCTCAAACTCATCAATCTCCTCCTCATTTCCGTATGAACAGCTGACGGAAAGTACTTGCGGTCGAACCGCACCCAGAAATCCTGAATCGTGAGAGTATCCCTCTCCTCCATGGTGGTAATAGACTCCCACCACTGTAGTGCAGATCCAACTAGCTTGAAAGTATCTAGCACCTGCTTCTGAACATCCGTGCACTCATACATCCTCAAGTGCCTCTGCATGTCCTTCCTCCACTGGCTCGAGACTACCACATCTGAGCTACCTGCAAACTCTGGCGGATGCGCTTTCTGAAAAGCGTCACGTACACGCTCCCAAGCAGACGGGAATGCATTAGCCTGTACTGGCGCGGCAACCGGCGCCTGAGGTGGTGCCTGCTGAACAACGGCAATGGCGGCATTTACCGCTTGGGCTACTATAGCTGCAACCTCAGCGGCGTTCATCATGCCCTGAACTGGAGGGGGCTGGGGTTCGGGCGTTGCATCCCTGGGTACTCGTCGTGCACGTCGTGGAGGCATCTGAAATAAGAACAAAGTTTATAAGTTCACTGTTTATAAACTTTAAATAGTTGAAGAACGAAGCATGCACATAAAGAGTACAACAGTCCTAAAATATAGGGCTCTATATCAAAGAAACTTAGCGGAAACATAATAAGCCGTCAGATCCTAAAGGACACTAGAACCTGATGCTCTGATACCACCTGTGACACCCCGACTAATTAAATACCGGGTAGCTACTCCTTTATTAAATTAATTCAAAATGCCTAGTTGGTCCAGTTAATAGCATTACTGTCGAAAACATTTTAATGATTACTAACCACCTAGTATTTAAAAAGTAAGTGCCAAATTTTAATTAAAGTCTGATTAACATGCAACAAGTGTAATAAGGATAATAACACCATTCACCATAATGAAGTAAATAAAATGACATCACATAACGTAAATAAAGTCTGGAGGAAAAACTCCTCACTACAATCCCATAACTGAAATAAGTAAACTGAATACTAAATTAATATATGCCAAAGTCTGAAAACTGTAATGGAAATGTAACTCTAATAGAAATGGGCAACATGCCCTACAACTGATAGAATAAGACTCTGGAATCCAAATGATAGAAGCGTCTACAAGCAAATCCCTGTAGCTTCCACAAACAGCTACAGCTCGTCACCTGAATGAGAATCCTATGCTTGGTGTCCTTGTGGCTGGGCATCTAAAATGGTTTTACAAAGAAAAATAGATTTGAAAAGCAAGCGGGTCAGAGCCCGAATGTGGAGTTATATTTTAAAAACCTGCAAGTGCTTTAAAATCATTTAAAACGTTAAATGCAAAGTACATGTTAGGACGTGCACTCACATGATATTCTCACCTCTCGTCTAACTGTGCACTCCTAACGTAAGTACCCATCTAGAGTGATACAGACTACTAGCTACGTGACAACATATCTAGCTAGACTATCATAGGTCCTACCCTTATTACTCGGTTCTCTTAACATTATAACGCTCGTAATTAAGTAGGGGTTTAACTTAACTCAGATGTTCAATATGCAATATATATAACTATCAGTTAACTCGTTATATTTCTCGAAACAATACCGTAATTATATTCACATCATTAACATGAAGATTCTCATTAATTAAGTGTATATTATTCACATCATAAATATACAATACAAGCACCCCGAGAACTAAGCTGTGGTGCACACATACTCTGCTATCCATCTCGGTACATCACGTACATAAGGATCACATATTCCGAATCTCTCAGGAATAGTTCAGATAACACAAATCACAAATAGTGGAGGCGAACACAGTCACATCACATGGGTCACGTACATACCTACGCTCCCACGATCAGCGGACTTATTAATATCCCAATAAGTCTTTCTTTGACCTATGTTCATCAAGGTAACCAGTCTAAATCCGGGCAACACAAGGATTAGAGGGCCCTAAGCGAACGTAAACCTCCCGTGATAGCAAGTATGGTAGGTATGTCATACACACAAATCATATACCAATACTAAGTAAATACACGTCTTAGTAATCCCGTAGTTTAATCGTAGTACTATTCATTCTAGTACCAATATACAACTTATACGATTCCGGTTTGTAATTATACGCGCCATAATTTACTCACGTCGTAGTAGACACTCACGTCTCAACCCAAACCGTCCATTTAATATAACTCTCGTATATAATTTACTCCTCATAATAACCCAAAAGTCCCAAATCCATCAATACATCATCAAGGAATGTTAACTCTACCCTCGAACAAGTTTACGGGACTCCAAAAATCAAAACAGTCCAAAAAGGACCAAACTGTCAACTCGTTAGAAGTCTCGTTCGAACGAGGCTGTACGAACGAGATTCCAGTTCGTTCGAACGAACTGTACCTTCTAACGATATCTCGTTCGAACGAGATATCGAACGAAATCCCTTCTCGTTAGCAGCGACTGGTCAACTCGTTAGAAGCTCGTTCGAACGAGTTCGTTCGAACGACCTGGGTAGGGGCTTCTAACGACCTGCCAGTTTCGTCCCAAATTTTCTTAGTTACGTTTTTCATCCATTTCTACTCCTCAAATCTTCTCCAAAGTTCGTCCCAACAATGTTTTAAGTTCTCTAATCATCCTAAAACATGCTAAGGTCATAAACTAACATCTTTTAAGGCTTTATTGCATCCTATACATCATTAAATCACAAGATTCTATATTTTTTCCCAATTTTTATAAGAACATGAACCCTAGATCTTTATCATCATCAAATCCCCGAATTAAATCCGTTTTTGTTACAACCAACATACATTAATACCAGAATAATCATCTCTATGTAATTCTACATGCGATTTGTCCTCAATATTCAAGTTCTAAATCTAATTAACATGGGTTTTCATTCAACTTTCAAGAACAATTAAAATTCTTCAATTTCTAACATGGAAAGGACATTCTCTGAAATTAAATGGAATAAAGTCACTTGCCTTGGTTGTCTCTGAGTTTGGTGTAGGTTTGATGAAGCCTTTTCTGCAGAATTTCTTCTCTCCAAGCTTCTTCTCCAATGGTGGCTTAAGGTGGCTAGGGTTTGATTTGGGGAACTTAGAAAACTCTTCTAATAACCTACGTAGCCTTCTAGGTTAATATGGGTAGGTTAGTGGGTTTAGTGGGTTTAATCCACATCAGATTTACATCTCTAATTTTCGTCATTTTTAATTCCTAAAAATACGAAATTACCAAAATACCCTTTATATTGCCGGTACGGCCTAAAAATACCCCGGGACCCAAACTATACCCCCGGCTATTGTTTTCTGACTATCTCGACCCTTCCGGACGCGTTGGAGCACTCAAAACGACCATACGATTTATAGATTTTAAATTCACTTTTTATAATCAAAATATTACACCGTGACGCGGCGGTCCCACGCGTCTCAACAAAATTTCTAAAATGCCGTATATAAATCTCACGACAAATTTCATAATTCCAAATTCATATATAATCATATATGCACATAATCAAATACCAACTCGCATCTCGTTAGTATTTTTAACCCGGATTAATTTCCAATTAATACGCATTTAATTAATTAATCCCAAAAATAAATATAGCCAAAAGTACGGGGTATTACATTCGTCTTAAAAACTACAAGCACAATTCACAATCTTAAATTTTGTATTTAGAATGCATTAATATTGTCTCTCATTTAATCACATACTTTTGCTCACTTGGCTATTTAAACAAAAATAAATGAATACAAGTTTACGAGTTCATCCCATAAGTTAAAATCTTACAAAATAAAAAAAATTATACTTAGAATAATGATAGACATGTGAAGATAGTTCACATAATGTTCATACACGAACATATATCTCAATATTCTATTAGATAAGATTTAACTCCTTATAAATGAAATCCACTTTATTATAATTTAAATAAGAAAAAAGCATTTTCTTTTTAGGATATCACATGATGCTAATAAAGACACAAGGACAATACAAACGCGATAAGGATTCCATATGTATTCTATATTAAACACTAAAATTTTGTATACGAGAATATATTGTGTCGCTTTTGTTGTTGAGTACAATATTGTAAGCATATATTTTATATATATATATATATATATATATATATATATATATATATATATAGAGAGAGAGAGAGAGAGAGAGAGAGAGAGACTCTCATGCATACCATAGTTTGCATACCGCTGGCGCGGACCATTTTTGATAAAATAGTAAAAAAATATTTTTGAGCTAATTTTTTTTATGGTCTTTAAACATTTCAGTAGGACCATAAAAAAAATTCAACTCAAAATGATTTTTTTTTTCTATTTTAAAAAAAATCGGTCAAACTTTGTTAGTTTTTACCAACTTAAAAAACTAGCAAAGTTTGATCGATTTTTTTAAAATAGCAAAACAATTCGTTTTGAGTTGATTTTTTTTCATGGTCCTACAGAAATGTTTAAAAACCAAAAAAAAAATCAGCCCAATTTTTTTTTTTACTATTTTAAAATAATGGTTCACACGGAGGAGAGTATGCAAACTAGGTATGCATGGAATCTTTGTATAATGTATGCAAACTAGGTGTGTGTGTGTATGTGTGTGTACAAGCTGTCGGAGGTACGGAACTAAGATGGTGCGGACCCCTGTGTGCAATATTTTTTAAAATGCTACAAAATTAAATTTTTTGATGATTTTTTATGAGATGATCTCCATAGTGAGGGATCATCTACAAAAATTAAAAAATTGTCAATTTTTTTTTATTTTTTATTATTTAAAAATTGATTTGCATACGCTATATACATATGACGTATTCACAAGAGATTCCATATATATATATATAACCTTTCTAAGATTATCTCAAAATTTCAGGCTATTTGCTAAAATAAGATAGTAAAATTTTGACTGTAATATTTATAAAATCCTCTCTAGCGCTATCGACATATTTGCAAGGATAAACATACACAGACACACTTTTGTACACGATTTTCATACCCGGTGCATTAAAATGCTAATACCTTGTTGTTGTGGGTCCCGCCAGGGCATATAGTACAACCCCTTACAGCCTTGTCTTATTAGGCATGTATGAAAAATGGGTATGAAAGTGTGTATGTGTAGTGATACTCTATTTGCAAAATGTTATTTTTTTTTCCAATCCATTTTGTGTTTTTGGACTCTCCAGGGCCATCAACATATTTGCAAAAGGTGCTAGGTTATCAAATAAGATATTAAACTTTAGGTTGCATTTTGCAACCAATTTTGTTAATTCGAAAGTTGCAAAAACTATGCTGCCGCAACAATTCACTTGCCGCACGGCCTTTTTTTTTTTTAATTTTATAAATTTTTTTTAGTGTTTTCAGTAATTTTTTATTTTTCATTTTTTTCACTTTTCCCACAATACTTGCACTCTTTTACACTACTGCAGGTACAACAATTTAATGCATTTGATAAACTACTTTTGGTGTAAACACTTGGTGTACATATCATTTTCCATATTATTATGGATTATTTGGGGACTGATCACCATTAATTCTTTGTGATTGAGTTTAACCCCAACAATATTTCTTTCTTAGCGCTTGGGTCCCAAAATGACTTTGGGCCACAAAAGAAAGAGTCTAAAAAAGTTCTACCAAGTATTTTTGTGATGATTTTATCCGTTGCTAAAAGTCATTTTGGGGGTTAAACCCCAAAATGTGAAAATATGTTGTGGACCATAGTTAATTTCAAAGCATTCATGGGGCCAAAACACTAAATAGCCCTATTATCATTTAAAACTTGATAAAATATAAAATGAGAAATTACTAAAAACCATTTCAGAATAAATAAATAAATAAATAAATAAACTTTATTTATTTTAATTTAAATATTTGAGTTGTTAGAATCTGTTTTGGTCAAAAACCCAATCTGAAGTTTTCACACAGTAAATTTTGTCGGGGGCGAAAGTCCTCTTTGTTTCTCTCTCTAGGCTTTGGTCATCTCTCACGATCTGTCATTGTTTGTGTCTGTGTGATGTGTTTTACAGAAGAAGCAACTGAAGAAACCACCCAACCGTAACAAAAAAATAAACCCAAACAGGGATAGGTTGAACAAGTGAGAGTAAAAAAAACGTAGAGAGAGAAAAGAATAAAAACAATAATAATAATAAAAAATAAAGAATAGTATAGTATATTAAAGTTAATGGTGGTGGAAAAACGGGGCTCCAAAGAATTGGAGAGAGAAAGATAAAAAGAGTGGGGGGTGGGTTGGTTTGTAATTGTAAAGCAATGTCACAAGATTCTGAGGAGATAAAGACGATTGAGCAGTGGAAATGGTCTGAAATGCAAGGTCTTGAACTTGTGTCAGCTCATTCTGAAATCTCCTTTAAAGGCATCCCTTCCCCAACTCCTCCAACAACAACAGACACACAAGCCCAACACTCTCCCTCTACACACCCACAACTAATGGAACTCTCCCAGGAAAAAAAAGATGCCGGGGATGGAGAAAAGCCTGCTTCTCCACTCCCCTCATCTAGCTTCGCTGACCTCTTTAGATTTGCTGATAGGTTGGATTATGTTCTAATGGGAATTGGGACAGTTGGAGCTTTTGTTCATGGGTGTTCTTTGCCATTGTTTCTTCGCTTCTTTGCCGATCTTGTTAATTCTTTTGGGTCTAATGCAAATAATATTGATAAGATGACACATGAAGTTGTAAAGGTAAATATTTTTCACAATCACATGAATAATCTAACCCCGTCACAATAAGCTTACTCAAAAAAGTTATATTCTTTTCTTTATGTTTTTTGCAGTACGCATTTTATTTTCTCGCAGTGGGTGCTGCAATATGGGCATCTTCATGGGCAGGTGAGTTGTATGCACCATTTTAGCTATATGCTTTTGAAAATAAATAAAATTCTCAAACACTTGAATTGGTTGCAGAGATATCGTGTTGGATGTGGACCGGAGAGAGACAATCAACAAGAATGAGGATCAAGTATCTGGAAGCTGCTCTTAACCAAGATATTCAATACTTCGATACAGAGGTTCGCACATCCGACGTCGTGTTTGCCATTAACACGGATGCAGTCATGGTCCAAGACGCCATTAGTGAGAAGGTGAAGGAGGAAAAAAGAAACCCAAATAAGCTCAACTTTTTTCTCTTTTAGCATGATCTGAGAAGACACCCTTTATTTATTTATTTCTATTTTGGTTGCAGTTGGGTAATTTTATCCACTATATGGCAACTTTTGTGTCTGGATTTGTGGTGGGTTTCACTGCTGTTTGGCAATTAGCTCTCGTCACACTAGCTGTGGTTCCTCTAATAGCTGTAATCGGAGGCATTCACACCACTACATTATCCAAGCTGTCATCCAAGAGCCAAGAAGCTCTTTCACAAGCAGGAAACATTGTAGAGCAGGTGAGACAAATTAAAATTTACTTTACTTTACACCAAAGTTTATAATTATTTATGTGGGTATTTCTGAATTGAAATAAAATTGCAGACAATAGTTCAAATTCGAACGGTTATGGCATATGTTGGTGAATCAAGAGCATTACAAGCCTACTCGTCTGCATTAAGAATCTCCCAGAAGCTGGGATACAAGAGTGGATTTTCAAAAGGGTTGGGACTAGGGGCAACATACTTCACTGTCTTCTGTTGTTACGCTCTGTTGCTTTGGTATGGAGGATATCTTGTTAGGCACCACTACACGAATGGAGGACTAGCCATAGCTACAATGTTCTCTGTTATGATAGGTGGACTGTAAGTAGTCTGTTTATATATGTACGGAATTTTCTCTCTCCAGTTAATTCTATTTTGGGGCTAACAAGTTGTTTTAAACTGACAGTGCTTTAGGACAATCGGCCCCTAGCATGGCAGCATTTGCAAAGGCCAGAGTTGCAGCTGCTAAAATATTTCAGATAATTGATCACAAACCCAGTGTTGACAAAAACAGTGAATCGGGTTTGGAACTTGACTCTGTTTCGGGACAAGTAGAGCTGAAAAATATAGATTTTTCATACCCTTCAAGGCCGGAGGTGCAAATACTCAACAATCTTTGCCTAAGTGTCCCTGCCGGGAAAACCATAGCTTTGGTTGGAAGCAGTGGATCTGGGAAGAGCACTGTTGTTGCCCTCATTGAGAGATTTTACGATCCCACCTCAGGTATAAATGTTTTCATTATCTTTTGCATTTTCTTTTGTAGTAGACAAATTTAATGTATCTCTGCAAGTGCTACTTGAAGTTAATAGTGCTGCTTCTGAGTTCATGTAGTCCATATGTTTTTAGAAAGCGAATGAAAATCTCTGTTAATAAATAGTGTGGGTGTACAGGACAAGTTGTGTTGGATGGGCATGACATAAAGGCATTGAAGCTAAAATGGCTGAGGCAACAAATTGGGCTTGTGAGCCAAGAGCCTGCCCTGTTTGCTACTACCATCAAAGAAAACATACTGCTTGGTAGGCCCGACGCGAGCCTAATTGAGGTTGAAGAAGCTGCAAGAGTTGCCAATGCTCACTCATTCATTATCAAGCTATCCGATGGCTACGACACTCAGGTTACCTAATAAATAATTTGCGCACCGAGAAATTACACAGAAGTCACTTTCAGTTCTATTTTGTGCAGTTTTGGGGTAATAGAGGGGTGTGAGGGTTAACATGGTCATAGCCTAGAAGTGAGGTTAGTCATGGATCTTGAATAGAGGGGGTGGCCTTCTGTAATGTCTCTTAGTTGCTACATTATTACATTAATAACTGAATAGCTTGTTTGGTCAACAAACAAACCTAACTTTTTATTGAAGTCAACATGGGAGGTTTTTGGTACTGAATTTAAAAATATAGAGGTACAACATGGTTTTAGTCAACAATGCATGTGCAGATATAAATCAGGTTTTGTTTATTCATGAAGAAACAATGACCTGTTAAATTAACAGGATATGGAGGGAGACCAGAAGAGAGAGAGATGAATAATAGAAAAACATAGCAAATGAAGAGCATGTAATGTTGATCAGTGGTTATAATAATATGTATACCAAAATTGGTAGAGGGGAGTCAGTGACATTGACAATGAAGATAAAACGGATAATAATAATAAATTGATTACAACAACTATGGACCAACTTTCTGCCTAAACAATAACTACTCTATACTAATAATAAAGTTTCTATTCAGGAATATTTTGTGCATGTGAAGTTTCATATTTCAATTACAAAATAATAATAATAATAATAATAATAATAATAATAATAATAATAATAATAAACAAAGAGATGTGGAGGAGGTATATCGATGTTTGTCACGTCCCAAATTAATTGTCTTGTTTCTTTTTTTTGGCCTGTCCCGACTTACGAGTATTGTTTCTAAAAATAGTATATAAAATAGTGTGAAATATTAACACCATCTTGTGCACCACCTTTGGAGTAGAGGGTAAAACATCAGACCCTGTCGGAGATGTTAATCTGTTGTCTTAATAAATTTGGGAAGCTAAAATTAGAAAGAACTGTTTTCTTAGAATTTGGGAACTTTACACAGGAACTCCCTCTTAATTTGGGAAATAGGGGGCACTTGTTTAGATCGGAAGGCGATTAAAGAAAATGTATTTGTAGAAACCAGATCGGATAGATAGAGAAATAATTCATGCTTTGTGTGATTATGTCGTAATCCTTCCAACAGGAAAGAAAAATTTTGGGGCATCTGAATCAAATCTAATTGAGTTGAAGAATCCAAGTTTTTCACTTTTCTAGGGGAACAAATTAAACAGCAACAATATTTCTGTGGGAAATCATTAGACATTCAGTACGTCAAAACAAACTAGAAAGTGAAACGCTAAATTGAAAATATTTGCAGGTAGGAGAGAGGGGATTGCAGCTCTCAGGTGGACAGAAACAGAGAATAGCTATAGCGAGGGCTATGCTGAAAAACCCCGCAATCCTGCTATTAGACGAGGCAACAAGTGCATTGGACTCGGAGTCAGAAAAGCTAGTGCAAGAGGCACTAGACCGGTTCATGATTGGGCGAACCACTCTAGTCATTGCACACCGCCTCTCGACCATAAGAAAGGCTGACCTTGTTGCTGTGCTGCAGCAGGGTAGCGTCTCTGAAATTGGGACTCACGATGATCTAATTGCCAAAGGAGACAATGGTGTCTACGCTAAGCTCATAAAAATGCAGGAAATCGCTCACGAAACTGCACTCAATAATGCTAGAAAGAGTAGTGCAAGGTAGTTCCAACAACTTATTAATTCTTATAGTTTTTGATAGGATTATTCTAGATTTATTCATGGATAATAAAGTTACAGTGCTTTGCCATCTATTGTGACAGCCAAATAAAAATGGATATTCTAACTTATAGCCCCTCTTGATGTTATGATGGTAAGCTATTGCAGTTATAACATAGGTGGTTATTAGTTGGATTGTTCTTGAAAGTCCATATCGAAACTTGAATTTACAACTTTTTTTATTATTGGTAAACCTAAGAATCCTCAAAAATCTGATGTAAAGTCGTAAATAGGGTTGATGATTTGTTGCCTAACATGGTTCAACCTGTGCAGGCCTTCCAGTGCAAGGAACTCAGTGAGTTCACCTATAATTGCCCGAAACTCCTCCTATGGGCGATCGCCATACTCACGCCGGTTATCTGACTTCTCTACCTCAGACTTTAGTCTATCCATGGACGCCTCGTACCCCAATTATCGACACGAAAAGCTTCCTTTCAAGGAGCAAGCCAGTTCCTTCTGGCGTCTCGCAAAATTGAACTCTCCCGAATGGGCTTATGCTTTAGTTGGTTCTGTAGGCTCTGTTGTTTGTGGGTCCCTTAGCGCCTTCTTTGCATATGTCCTCAGTGCTGTCCTGAGTGTCTACTACAATCAAGACCATGCTTACATGATCAAACAAATCGGAAAATACTGCTATCTCTTAATAGGGGTTTCATCAGCTGCGCTAATTTTCAACACGCTTCAGCATTTCTTTTGGGATGTTGTGGGAGAGAACCTAACGAAACGGGTGCGGGAGAAAATGCTGGCGGCAGTGCTGAAAAATGAAATGGCGTGGTTCGATCAGGAGGAAAATGAGAGCTCTAGAATTGCAGCGAGGCTGGCTCTTGATGCCAACAATGTTAGGTCGGCCATTGGGGATCGCATTTCAGTGATCATGCAGAACTCTGCACTCATGCTAGTCGCCTGCACCGCAGGGTTTGTTTTGCAGTGGCGCTTAGCCCTTGTCCTCATAGCCGTCTTCCCCGTTGTTGTTGCAGCAACAGTTTTACAGGTTTTCTTTTGAGCCCCAAAATACGCATGTTAAAAAGCGCCAAAAAGTTAGAAATAGAAATTTTGGATAATTAGTTGTAGATCAAAGAGAAAATTTAGACTTCCACAATTTTGGGACATAGTTTGAATGACGCGATAATGTGTCTTGATTACTGTGGTGAAGATCAAACAAACTGACCCGTGCGGATTTACGATGTGTCAATCAAACTGTTCCCTAAACTGTGTTAACCTAAATTACTCTAAATCGAAATTACTGATTTTTCACCACGGTATACAAGTGTTTCCCTTGGGTAAAAATTGAATTATGCATCACAAAAATCTGAGCCATCATTGTTTTTTGTGTGTTTTCAACAGAAAATGTTTTTGCAAGGATTCTCAGGAGATCTAGAAGCAGCACATGCCAAAGCCACACAATTAGCCGGGGAAGCTGTAGCGAATGTAAGAACAGTTGCAGCCTTCAATTCGGAATCCAAAATCGTTGCTCTCTTCACCTCCAACCTCCAAACTCCACTTCGCCGCTGCTTCTGGAAGGGGCAGATTGCGGGAAGTGGATACGGGGTAGCCCAATTCCTTCTTTATGCTTCCTACGCGCTCGGTTTATGGTATGCCTCCTGGCTAGTAAAGCATGGGATCTCAGACTTCTCAAAGACAATCCGCGTTTTCATGGTCCTTATGGTCTCTGCCAATGGTGCAGCAGAAACGCTGACCCTGGCCCCCGACTTCATCAAGGGGGGTCGGGCCATGCGGTCCCTCTTCGACCTCCTTGACCGGAAAACCGAAATTGAGCCCGATGACCCAGATGCCACACCGGTCCCTGATCGCCTTCGTGGAGAAGTGGAACTCAAGCACGTTGACTTTTCGTACCCCTCACGCCCCGATATGCCGATTTTCCGTGACCTCACTCTTCGTGCCCGAGCTGGCAAAACCCTTGCCCTCGTGGGCCCTAGTGGGTGCGGTAAGAGCTCAGTCATTGCACTTATTCAGCGATTCTACGAGCCGTCATCTGGTCGCGTTATTATTGATGGGAAAGACATACGAAAATACAATCTCAAGTCGCTTAGGCGCCACATTGCAGTGGTCCCACAGGAGCCATGCCTCTTTGCTACGACAATTTACGAGAATATTGCTTATGGGCACGAGTCAGTAACTGAAGCTGAGGTGATCGAGGCAGCAACACTTGCAAACGCCCAAAAGTTCATATCCTCACTGCCAGATGGCTACAAGACATTCGTCGGGGAGAGGGGAGTTCAACTGTCGGGAGGACAAAAGCAGAGGATCGCAATTGCTCGGGCTTTCATAAGGAAGGCAGAGCTAATGCTGCTTGATGAAGCCACAAGCGCGCTTGATGCTGAATCGGAGAGATGTGTACAGGAGGCTCTGGATCGTGCTTGCTCCGGTAAGACCACCATTGTGGTTGCGCACCGACTATCCACGATAAGAAATGCCCATGTGATTGCAGTGATAGATGATGGGAAAGTGGCCGAACAAGGGTCCCACTCGCATCTCTTGAAAAACTACCCTGATGGGTGTTATTCACGAATGATACAGTTGCAAAGGTTTTCGCACGGGCAGGCTGTGAATATGGCATCAGGTTCGAGTTCCTCAACACGTCCGCGAGACGATGAGGAGAGAGAAGGCCAGTGATATGAGAAAAAAAAAAGATTAAGAAGAAAGAAAACCA
This sequence comes from Sambucus nigra, assembly GCA_949130495.1. Lineage (NCBI taxonomy): Eukaryota > Viridiplantae > Streptophyta > Magnoliopsida > Dipsacales > Adoxaceae > Sambucus > Sambucus nigra. Next base: position 540,751,858 of record OX422208.1, on the reverse strand, counting down.
TTAAAGAAAGGGGTAAATCTCTTACACCCCTTAATGAATTTTGCACTTTTTGTTTTTCCCCTTCTTTTCGTATAGTATAGCATGTGTATTACCTAAATTTACCATAATATAATGTACTCACATTTGTGGTCGTTTTTCTTTCCTCGTTACCCTCTCTCTCTCTTGGTTCATTGAGATTGAAATAGATGCGTCTGTCTATCCATTAAATTTAATTCATGAGATAGGACTCTTATTTAGTTATTATTTTTATTTCTACCAATAGAAAATATGAACTTGTTGGGGGAAGAGGTATTGGGATTGGATTAGTGTTCCAATTATTGAGAAACATTGGGCGTCGAAGTTCCCTACATTATCATCTACAAAGTCAAATCCCATAGACCCTTTCCGTTACTAATACAATGATTAATTTTCAACCGAAGGGAACGTTGTTTAGCATGTTAGAAATCTGTCTTTTTTTCGCAAGGAATATGTGGTTTGTGAAAGTAATGAGTCCAATCAATTGGTGTAGACCCCTGACCAGATATACTGGTTTCCGGGCAAGATTATACATCACAATCTACATTACATAATTGATGGAATGGTGACAATTTTAAACCGTGCAATCCTTGAACATGTCTGGTTTAGATTTATGATGAGAGTGATTGTGGATATATAAGAGGGGGATGGGGACAAGCATAATTGAGTTGGGTTCACATGGTGGTTGCACATGCGGGTGAGCCATGAAACACTGATAGCTACTACTATTAAGGGTAGTGAGTAATGAAATAAAGGGGAGGTGCACGGGAAAAAAGAGGATATGAAAGTTGGAAAATGACATGGACATGATGCTGATTGACGATGCCAACATTGTTGGTTTTGGTGGGCCTTCCCGTCTCTAATTTGAATTATCGATTTTTTAAAATGGAGTGGACAATAAAAGATCGTTAGCAGTGGCTACAAGTGATAGTCTTGTCCTGTGCTTGAGAGTTTAGTTTTGGATGTTACCCACTACTGATGTCCGAGGGATAACTCACTAATGAGTGCTATCTACCGTATATATGGGCCCGTTTGGTTAGTAGTAAAGTTGGGATTTCTGGAAAAGTGTAAGATTAGTGTGTTTTATGTAAGGTTAAGTTGCATGAGAATGTGGATCCCAATGAAATCAGATTACCTTCGTTGTGAGAAAGTATGTGAAATCAAAATTCATCCAATATAGATTGGATTCTTACTTTCTTATGGAAATCCTTACAAAAAAAATTCGTGAAGACAAATGCCCTTAAAAATATTAAATTACAAAAACTGCCAATAAAGTTTAAATATTTATTTTATTAAGACAATTTTGTTATGTCGGTTTGTATTAAATTTAAAATCGAATAAATTTTATTTAGAGTTTTTTTTCTACTCGTATAATAATTAATTTGATTAACTTACAATATAATACACACATATATACAATAAATTATTATATTTGTTAAATATTAAAAATTATATATATTTAGAAAAAAACATATTTGAGTTCATACATTTATAAATAGTGAACAAAAATATTGTGTATATATACGCGTGTGTACAAATATATATATATATATATCTTGTGCAGACTAGTCCGCATTTTAAGAATGCGGATCGGATATGTGTCACCTAACGGTGCGTCTAGAAATTATCTTCTAAATTATAGGCTCTCTCGTTTTTGGGTTCACTGTATGGTGACACATGTCCGGTCCGCACTCTTAAAATGCGAACTGGTCCGCACAAGAGCATGACTGTATATATATATATATATATATAGAGAGAGAGAGAGAGAGACTCCTTTGCACACTAAGTTTGCACATTATTTTTTGTCACCTAATGGTGCGCCTAGAAATTATCGCCTAAATTATAGGCACACTCTCTCTCTTTTTTGAGCTCACCGCCAGGTAACACATGTCCGGTCTGCATTATTAAAATGCGGACTAGACCGCACAAGAGCAGGACTGATTTCTTAAAGAGAGAGAGACTCCTTTGCACATTATTTTTTTAAAATAGTAAAAAGAATATTTTTAGCTGATTTCTTTTGTGTGATATTTAAACATTTCAAGGAATCCATATAAAAAAATCAGCTCAAAAAACGTTTTTTTGCTATTTTAAAAAAAATCAGTTAAACTTTCACAGTTTTTAAAGCACTTAAAAACTGCAACAGTTTGACCGATTTTTTTAAAATAGCAAAAAAAAAAAATTTGAGTTGATTTTTTTTATATGGATCCGTTGGAATGTTTAAATGTCTAACTCAAAAATATTTTTTTACTATTTAAAAAAAATAGTTGTGCGCCAGCACATGTGCAAACTTAGTGTGCACATGAGCGTGTTTCTCTCTCTCTCTCTCTCTATATATATATATAATTGTTAAAGGGTATTATTGGTATATATGATACATTACCATGTTACTTTTCATGCATGATCCAAACACAAAATTTTGATTCCCAATAGGAATTCATTGGTTAACCAAACAGAACGAAAGAATTTAGAATCCTGATAAAGGAAGGGTAAAGAGTTTCCGGGTAATTACTTTTCTGGTAATCACAATCCCTCCAAAATATTATCGCGAACCAAACGGTGCCCATGAATACAAGTTCACACTTAATTCTTCTGCAATTTTATTTAATATTTTTGGGTCATAATTTAATGGCGGAACTTGTATTCATCCATATTGAAGATGTATAAATGATCATGGTCAGGGACAGATAATCTCGTGAATAATCTTGGGCCGGGACAAATAATTATTGGGGGTCAGTTGAAAAGCACTAAGATGTACAATCTTCAAAACAAAACAAGGGTCATAAACCTTTTGGGGTATAATAGTTCTTCATATTTTTTCATTAGGGTGCATTAATTTTGGTATTTACTCATTGAAAGTCATTTTCACTTTTAGCAATGATTTTTTGAAAATTATTGTCACTAAAAAGCTTATAAACCGTCGCTAAAAGTGAAAATGATTTTCAATGAGTAAATTTGAAAACAAGTGTATCCCAATGAAAAAAATATGAAGAGCTAGTGTACCCCAATAAAAAACGTCTAAAAAATAAAAATTAACTTAGCATATAGTCAACTCAACAAATCATTTTTCCAATTAGGATTTCACTTGAGCATGTAAGAATTATAATCTTAATAATACTAGTTTACATGATTAGACTCAAATTTACACGTGAATTTAAGAATTCAAATTTCAAATATAAAATAGAAGTCAAACCAAACAAGCACTAGAAATTAATTAAAAAAAAACTAAACAGTGAATATTCTAGGCCATTCATGTATCCATACATTTGTAAGGGAATCTAAAAACATTCAGACCAAAAGTTTAGGGATGACTTTGATATCACACTAGACCATTTCCGAGAATATCGGGTATTTTTCTAAGTTACTTGGGTTATTTGAAGGGGAGTAATGCTACATTTACAAAGAAATTGGTCAAACTTTTTGTAGATATTCAGGCTATAGCAATTAATGTTTTTATGGCACCACACATTTAATATTTAATTATTTTTTTCATCCCAACATTCATCAGGGTCTTATCAGTTTGTACAATTTGGTTGTACGCGTAGCATTTTTCTTTGAAGTGTCAGCAAAATCACAAATGAAAGTGGAGAAAGTGCTCAAGCAGAGTAGCCAAAATTATTAGCGACACGATCACGAGGTTCTCCACTCCTCTAACAGCCATGTCAAAATAGGAGAAGATTATGTCATGAGTGTTAGATTTGCCTCAGGGAACACAATCTTGGCTATTTTGACAATTCATTTGCCTATTTAAATAGGTTTTACCAATTTTGACTACTTGAGGCCAAATACTATCATTGATGCGAGAACCCGACACGAGGATCCGATTCATATTTAGAAAGAGCACCGGTCTACATTGTGAACATTGGGTGTGTTTGATTAACATGAAGAATTTTTCATAAAAAATAATTGTTTTGAATGATTTTGTCTTTGTACTATTTTGTGTGTGAATAATTCATGTAAGACACTCATTCACATAATAATTGCTCCATCTCAAATTTTATTTTTACTGAAAAATATTTTTTATCCATCCATCAAATAATTAGTTTCTATAAAAAATAGAAAAAGTAATATCAAAAACTCATATGTTTTTTCACGCATTTCTAACTTTTCATCCAAATGAACTATTTTCTACGCATTTTTCATGTTTGCAATTAAACACACCCTTATTATTTCAGAGTCGCTAGTTTATGTACTCAAAATAGTAAAAAAAAGAGTTTGACAAATAAGTCCTTTTTACGTGAGACATTATTTCATAGGTTCTATCACATCATTTTTTTCCAATAGATCCTATTTGTACATATAGTGAATATTCACTATATGTTTTAAAATAAGATATGTTAGAACAAAAATCTTTTTTCATAGAATCTGATAGAGTAAAAAAAAAATGTTAGAACCTATTGAACTACATAGTAAATGGGACTAATTGGTAAAAAAAAAAACAAAAAAAATGTACAAGTTTGTATGAAATCTTATCAAGACATTATTATTAGATGAAACATGTACGACTACGAAGTTATGCAGAGAAAATGTGTCAATCACCCTCCTCACCCTTGCGATTTCATGTGGGTAAATAAGTAATAAAATGTAACATAAACATATTACTATATGCATTAAAGTGGTTACTAAGTAATTATGATACCACAAAATGTTATGATTTTTAGCGTAACTAGCTTGTAACCCGCGCGATGCGCGGGCGTTTTATAACACTTTCTAATAATGTAGTCAAAAAAATAAACCAAATGAGATAAATAACCAATTATAGAAATATTTGTCGAGGGTGAGTAATTCTAAAATTTAACTATAAAATTATATAATTAAAATTGTATATATATATATATTACAAAAGAAAATCATGGTCACATAAGTTGTATATGGATATAGGAATGAAGAGAGCAAGTGAGAAAAAGGTTCATGATTGAAAGATAGAGATTTCTTTATTTACTCTACAGTGTATCTAAGAGAAGAATATATATATATATATATATATATATATATATATATATATATATATATATATATATATATATATATATATATATATATATATATATATATATATTCCTGCTCTTGTGCGGACCAATACTCATTTTAAGAGTGTAAACTGGACATGTGTCACCTGGCGGTGAACCCAGAAAAAAAAAAGAGTGTGTCTATAATTTAAGCGATAATTTCTAGGTGCACTGTTAGGTGACACATGTCCGGTTCACACTCATAAAATACGGACTAGTCTGCACAAGATATATATATATATATACACACACAAAAAAAAAAAAAAAAACTAGCGGAATGCCCGTGCCTGAAGGCACGGAGAAATTTTTTCAAATTATTAAATCGTGTATAATTTAAGTCAAAAAGTTCTATTTCCATCACAAAAACTATAAATAATTTAGAAAATTTGGACAGAGCTTCCTTTGTTTATAGGACTATCCAACCTGTTAAGTAAATAAAAAAATATGCCAACAACAATACTAATATTCCTTCATGGACCTCGTATAAACATTATAGGTTTAACTCAAATCGTAAAAATTACATCAATACATCGGCTTTGCGTGGAAATGCAAGCCACTATAAAAAAATGTGTAACATAAATATATGCATACGGACGAAAATGTGTAACATCAATACATCAACTTGTGACCTCGATATGTGTGTATGGACGAAAATGCTGTGTAACTCAAATCATTTATCTCCCTCCAATCATCTGTGTAGTCTTCTTTTGTAAGTATAACTATCAACCCAGATGAAAGTACACCAATCGCTTTCTGGGGTTGCACTCACTGGATAGTTGACTGCACGATTCTTCCTTCAGTAATGGTATCCTCTGTCTCCCCAAAACCCAAATAAAATACCTCATCTGGAGTTGGTTCTGCATATTGTCTGTGTTAATCCTAAAAACATTGTATCAACTCGAGCGTTAGAATAATGGGATCAACAAACTCAACTTAATACAAAATGTTGAAATTTCTGTTAAAAAGAAAAACTCACCTTGTTAACTCGTCATACGTGAGACCACACACGCATAGTCAGCTTCACCTCTTAATTACCTTAAAGAAAAAGAAAAAAAAAGTCTAAAAGAGTGAGATACAACCTTGTTGGAGCTCATAGACCTATATAACTGAAAAAATGTCCCACTGTAATTCCCAGTATCTCGTCATACCGCTTTAGGCATCCAAGCTGTGAACTTAAAAAACAAAAAAAGGATCAGAATATGTGGACATGTACATGATACCTGTCCATGTAATGTGGAATCAAATTCCAGCAACCTGACAGCTATACAATTTTAATCCACTCATCTTTACCATTCTACAGCAAATGGATCTGGGGCATAAATATAAGATCGAAATCTCCCTACTTTGACGAACTTAAATGCACGAGGTTTGATATCCGAGAAGTTGGCAAACGAACCCTCAATCTTGCCGAGAAACAATACCTCTTCCTGTTCTTTTTCAAAGTGCGCCGATCAACAACACATGGAGGATTTACATAGGCGATATTCGTTGGTCGGCCATACCTATTCTTTAGTCGGCGATATTTATGGCTCGATTTCTGGTACTGTTGTTGGTCGGATATACCATGTTGTGTGAGTTACTGTTGGTCGACGATGTTTTATTGATCGACACACATCAACTCTGATCGGCGATATGTCACAGTACCGAAGTCCTTACTGTGCCCAACTTGGTCGGCATACTCATTATTGATCGATGACAGCTCCAGACCAGGTTTTATACAGATTAAGAATTCATATTTGCTGATCGGAAACACCTCTTCTTGGTCAGAAACTCATATAGCAGATCGGTGGAACTAATTGTTGATCGGCCATATAAATTTTGGATACTATTGTTGCTCGGAGACGAGTCTTACACTTCAAGAGGAACTCCCTGACCTACTATTTGCTGATTGGAATCAATATTCGAGCACAGTTTTACATGTTTTTATTGATCGGAGGAGTGGTACTACAATATCCCGGCCATCTGTAGCTCGTCGGCGTCTCACTGGTCGGCGAAGTCAATTTGTTGCTCGGCGACCCCCCAACTTCTTGGTCGGGCATAGTTATTCATGATCAATAGCACATAATTCTTGGTCGGTGTATATATAGTTGGTCGGAAAAATCAATTGTTGGTCAGCGACATCTCAGCCTTGGTCGATGGCAGTAGAAAGGAAATTTGGCTATTCCTTTGGTTCTCCCATTTTGACTTTGTCAAAAGTTAAAACCATGATATTAAAAACATAAAACAACCTCCTTATATTCCCAGCTTTCTAATGAACTAAATTTTTAAAAACTAATTGATAAATATTTTCGAAATCAACTTAAATTTGGGCATTTGTTTAAAATTGGAATTATTTCGTAAAAAGTCCAAATCAAAACTCATATCTTGAATATTTGATAAAAAAATCTGCTCACATGACATCATAGTTGGTATGGCACAAGATATATTATTTCATATTTCAAAATTGATATTTATTTGCCCAGCTAATTAATTTTGACAAAGTCAAAATCATCACCTTTGCTACCTACTTTTTCTTAACTCACACTCCTCTTATAAAATAAATTTTTAAAGCTAAATAAAATATACTCCAAAGCTTTAGTTTAGAATAAATTTTCTAAACCAATTTATATTTGGTCTTTTGCTTAAAATTAAAATGCCTAGCATTTTTTATAAAAATTTGCTCACCTTGGCACACGAAGTCGGTACAACATATTATTATCCGAGCAAATACATATCATATATTGATTGGATCACTAAATTATTCTCATGACTAACTATCTGAACTAGTCTCAACAAGAGATCGAGCAACTTATTAAAATTCCATAGGGACATGATTCAATCCCGACGAAAGCTCAACCACAATTTTTAACTTCTGGAAACTGTTATTGCTCGACATCGGGAAATTTTGCCTCGACATATTAGCCAACATATATTATTTTATTTTTTGAAATTGATAGTTTTATTTCCCGAGCATATACATATCATATATATATATATATTAATTAGATGACTAAATTATTCTTACGACTAATCAATTCAGCCTACACATATAGTAGGGCAAGTTATTAATTTTTACAGGTACAAAATTTAGTGCCGACGAATGCTCGTAAATAATCTTAAACTTCTGGAGAATATTATCATTACTCGGCATTATGAAATTTTACCTAAACGAGGCACTATTGATTGTATTATTACTCTGATATCTGCTCAAGCATGAATTATTTTATATATACATTCGGATTTATATTCTATATTCATCTCAGCATGGAGCTCGACGAGATACTTATTATCATATTCGGCTCTGAGGAAAACTATAACAGTTATTATATTTCACCCCCAACGGACAGTTGGTCTGGGTCATTCTTATTTATATTCAGGCCCGACAATGTTCTCGGCCATATTCTTATGTTCTGGAAAATATTATTCTTGTTCGGCATTATGCAAAATTTTGCCTCGATAAGATACTTATTCAGCTCCTAGGAGAACTACAACATTTGTTATATTTCACCCCCAATAGATAGTTGGTCGAGGTAATTCTTATTTATATTCAGGCTCAACAAAGTTCTCGGCCATATTCTTATATTGTGGAAAATATTATTCTTATTCGACATTATGCAATTTTGCCTTGACAGATCAGTAAGAGAATTTATTATTATCATTCTTTATGTCTATGCATATTTCATATTTATCTCAGCATGGAGCTCGAAAAATTTCTTCTCTCTTTATATATTCAGCTTCAAGGAAGTCATGTTGAAATTTCTTCTCTCTATATATATTCAGCTTCAAGGAAGTCTTCAACATGTATTATCTTATTCCCAACAATCGTTTGAGGAGGTCTCTTGCATTTATTATATCTTATTCCCAACAATCGTTTGAGGAGGTCTCTTGCATTTATTATATCTTATTCCCAACAATCTGTTGGTCAGATCCGAGGAAGTCTCTAGCATTTATTATCAATTACCACCAACTCCGGTTGGTCGGGAACTCAATTACTACCAACTCCAATTGGTCGGGAACTCAATTACCACCATTTCCGGTTGGTCGGGAACTCAATACCACAAACTTCGGTTGGTTTGTACCAAACTTAGGCAAGAAGATGGATGACCTCCCGGGGCATCCACTGTCTAGGCAATAAGGTAATCATGGTAAGATTACTACAACTAAGCAGGAATATGGGATGAAAATCATTCCATTGCTTAGGCCCAAAGAGTGACAAGTCACTATAATTAAACAGCAGGTGGAGCAAGTTTCATTGTCTATACAAAATAGGACAATTTGTCCTTCTACATATATATTCATCAGCAAACAACAAAGAAAGCATCTTACAAAGTATTTCCAGGAAAATGAAAATGCAAGCATGCAAAGATCTCAGGGAGTCATTTCAGGGAACATTTCCTCGGCCTTATTTTTCTAGCAAGACCAACATACTTCAAGGCCAAGAAAGCATTCAAAGTTCATATTCCACACTTGGGGGCTTCTATTACACATTCAGTTGTTCATTCGGTGGCACATTCTCATAACATCATGCAGTCAAGCATCAAATTCAACTCCACAAACTTACACAGTCGGGGCCCCGACCAATCATCATTCAGGAGTTATTTCTTTTGCTCAGGAATTAGTTTTGATATTGAAGTTCATGAGGCATATTGAAGTCCAGGAGGCATATTCAGGAGTTATTATGCACACACTATTGAAGTTCAGGAGGCATATTCAGGAGTTATTATGCACATTCAGGAGTCAGATTCAACATCTACATCATTGAGATCTTTACTACTACTGTCCCGACCAACATTGAAGAAGAAGTTGTATGAAAATGTTTTGAAGTCCACCACTAGCTTGGTAATAATCATATTGAAGAGTTGGGTTCAAAAGCTAGTATGTTACTCGACAAAGTATTCAGAGGAGCACAAAGCAGAAAAATCAAGCACGAGAAGTTAACACTCAGTTGTTCGGCACAGGAGGTAGTTGGTTGGCTAGCAAACCAATCAACATACTTGAATATTATGACAAGCTACAAGCTGCATACTATGGCATGACTGCATCCGAATTCCCAGGGGTGATACATAGCACACGTTCGCTTGACGAACAGATGTTCCTCAAAAGAGATATTAGCAACCATCGATCAGCCTGCATCATATGTCGTTCAGGAGATAGTGCACTTTATGTTGACCAAATCAAGAAGGTAGATCAAGAATGTCATGAGAACCGAGCAACACTGCAGAATAAATTCTCCATCCTTTCAGTGAACCATCAAGCATGGAGCATTGGGGGCTTCTGTTGACGCAAAAATTCTCCATTTACGAGGACCAATCAGAAAAGGACACATGCCATCATACGTGGCAATATTCGGCACCCGAGGAGAGTTAATCGGCACCCGATGAGAGTTAGTCGGTACCCGATGAGAGTTGGTCGGCACCCGATGAGAGTTAGTCGGCACCCGAGGAGAGTTGGTCGACATACCAACCAACACATAGCGTACCAAGATACTTAGCGTGCAGAGCAGCCAACCAGGAAGATCAAAGGATAACTATGCATCTAATGTGCATTAATGAAGATAACAACGCATTTAATGAGCCTTAATGTACATTTCTACTGTATCAATAGATGACAACACATAGCCTTTTCATATTGACAGCCTCAAGGCTATAAATACATGTATTCCCTTAACCAAAGGAAGGGACAACTAAGAAACACCATACACAAGATACACATTATTTCTCTCTCTATACCATATTGTGTTATTGTAAACCCTTGAGAATAAAATAATAGTGGACGCAGGCTTTATTCATAGCCGAACCACTTTAAAAACCTTTGTCTCTTATTGAATTTGGTACTTTCAATTTGGTAAGTTGGTAATATCATTCGGGTATTTTGGTACATTAATTTCGTCGGTAAATCGATTTTTAAAATGTTAAAATCAAAACTAACCACCAAAATTCGATAATTTCGATTTTGGTGGTTTTGATTTCAATAAGTAAAAAATGTAATCCATTACTACTAATTTTTTGTACAAAACGGTAGGGTACGGGTTTTTACCGTATCGCGAACAACCCTAGTTGAGATATTCCCTCAACCCAAATCGTTTTTTCAACAAGCCATAAAAGCTCCTTCCTCTTATTCCGCCTTTTTGACACCAAAACCTCTTACTCCTTTCTCTCTGAATGTCACCGAGACTATTGTTGGCACCTCTGTGCTCTCTCACCCAAATCACCGACACGTGAGTATCTCGTAATCTTGATTCAAAGGTCTTTCTCTCTCTCTCTCTAATCAATGGTTCCAGAAATCATTATTTGGCATCGAATATTCAATCATGGTTTTATTATTTATTGTCCTGGGTATGCGTTATTTTGCAATTATGTGGTATGATTGAAAAACACGGGTCTTTATATGGATCGATAAATTAAATTAATTCATTGTAATTTTAATCTCGATTAATTACTTATCTAAGGTAAATTTAATAATTCAAACTTGAATTAATTTAAACGAAATACATATGGTGAAACTTTCAATAAACGGTTTAATTTGTTCCTAATCAAATTAATTAAGTTAATTTTACAATTGAATAATTAATTAGGTCCAAATTTCATACGAGGTGATATCTATTAATAATGGTGAAAAATAAATGCAATCGTACAAATAGAGACACAGTCATTTAACGTGAAAACCTTTTGGTACAAATCACATCCACCCACCCCAAATACAAGCTCACTAGTATAAAAAGTTCATAGATTACATAAGGACAAACAAGACTTACAACCCTTGATTTATCGTTTCGAACCTTCAATCTCCGTTATACTCGTTATGCCAAACTTCACCACAGCTTTGACTTGACAATCATAACTCCTGGGCCTCGGTATCCACCGATCTATAAAACAGAAGCGTCTACTAGAATCTCACTAGTCTCATAAACGTGCCTTGGATCACAACCAAAGTCAATCTTCTCGTCGATCTTTGAAAATCTCCTTAAGTCTTGATCACAACCAAAGCCAAGCCTTTACAGTATTTTATAACAAAATTGTGGAAAAATTTTGTTTAAGAAAAATACCATCAAAATATATGCTTTTATGTGAAAAAGATCTTTTCTAAAAGATATAAAAAAGGAACCAACTACAAAGGATTTTGCTTAAGAGTTTTTGGGGTTAAAACCCATAGAAGGGTTCTGTTGAAAACAAAATGCGGAGTTGTCGAAATTCACTCATGAAAATCTCCTTAAAAGGATTTAGAGATAAGTTTTAAAGGAATCCTTTTATATTAAATCACTAACAAGAGTTTCAATTTAGAAAAATCTGTTGACCAATAAATAAAAATATCACCACAATCACCCCCCATTGTTATAGCCGTGAGGGTGGGTTGCTATAGTTCCCTGGACTAGCCACGATTGCGACTTAGTGCCCCATAGTCACGGGCTACCTATTTCGCGGCCTAGCCGTCACCACACCAAAATGGTCAAATTGTCACCCTTCAAGTGGGTAGCCTTGTCATGGTCAATGACCGTGACAAAAAAATACGCATTTTTTATCACGGTCATTGACCATGATAAGGACGTGACAAAGTCTTATCACGGTCAATGACCGTGACACGTCCGTGACAATTCTATTAGTAAAAAAATCCTCCCTCTTCTTTTTTCCCACCGATTTTAATTTCCTCCATTTCTCTCTCTCTCTAGCGACTGAACACGCTCTCTCTACGATTTTGGTATATTTTCTCTCTATTTCTCCTCCATTTTTGTATATGTATATGTATATGTATATGTATATGTATATGTATATGTATATGTATATGTATATGTATATGTATATGTATATGTGGGTGTGTGTATATATGTGTGTGTAAATGTGTGTGTGTGTGTGTGTGTGGTGTATATATGCTTGTGTGTGTGTGGGGGGGGGGGGGGGGGAGGGGGCAGGGGAGGGGGGTGTATATGTGCGTGTGTGTGTATATATATATATATATATGTGTGTGTGTGTGTGTGCGTGTGTGGTGGGGAGGGGGGGGGGGAGGGGTGTAGGTGTGTGTGTATTTTTTTAATTAAATTTTTATTGGTTTATTAGATATTGTCCCTCATATTGTAGTGCCCTTGTAAAAGAAATGATTGATTAAATTTTTAGTAGGATTGCCCCTCATTGTAAATTTGTAAATTAATAATTGTATAATTTAATTGATGAAAATAATTAATTGAGTAGATGAATTAGAAGGAGTACGGGATACACATTTGTTGTTTCCATTGTGATTGGATTATAGTGGATCGATGTTGGTATGGTTAATTTTAAAAGTGGCATGACCACTGGATTATTGTTCATATGGGGGTGGGATTTTTCAATTTTTTTAAAAATTACTTTGTATAATGAACAATATATATATAGTATGATAATTAAATGAAACATACTTGAAATTACATATAGTGCGCATAGATACTAGTCTTCTAGTTCTTATGCGTACGCATTCAATAGCCCTTAGACCCGTTCGAGAGTCATTACCCCTGTAATAAGATCTCTCAAATTGTCCCATTTGGATAGTTTGGGACTGCATAATTTCTGTATAATAATATTCTTAGTGGCTTAAAGTTGTTACTTTTGGAGGAAGTTCTGCAGTCATATCCTAATGTTCTCTGGGTACATACTAGATTGACAAGTGTGAATTTATTTCAATTGATCAATTGAAATAACACTCACACTTGCCAATCTACGTCGTGTACTTGAAGAACTACAGGGATATGGTTCCAAATTTTTCTCAAATCGTAAAAATGTGCATGAGCTGTTAAGTATATTACAGAAATATGCGGTCTTGAATGGGATATGACCACTCACCCTTTAGAGGAGATGGAGGAAATAGCAATTTCTATTATAAATTGAATTTGAATTTGAAATTTAAAAATTGAATATAAATAAGACATAATTAAATGAAACATACTATAAATCTAAGTTTTGTTTATAATAATCCATGAATATACGCTTCTTACCTTTAATATGTGATTAGTTGTGGTAGCTATGATGGAATATCCGAAATACAAAGAGTGGATGGGTGAGGCAAATATAATGGGGGATGTGTTTCGCAGAGGTGCTAATGAATTTGTGAAATACGCAAAGAAATGTCATAATGATGAAGAGTTTCCGTGTCTGTGTGCTAGGTGTAAGAATGGTAAGGTATTTGAGTGGAAAACAGTTGGACTGCATTTGTTAAGATGGGGTATGCAAAATATTTATCGATTTTTGAGTTTTCACGGTAAATTGAAAGTTCCTTTTGTCCCCTTCACAACCTTCACAACAACCTTCAACAAGTAGGATAGATGTAGAAGGGGACGATGTAGATCATAATATGTTAGAGGATTTAGTTGATGATGCGTACGGAGTTTATGAAGCGGAGGAGACTGAGGTTACTGATGATGTACAATGTTAAGGTGCTTGTGAAATTAAAAGTAAATCTTCTGAATGTGGCCCTAATATGCCAGATAAGAATCCCAAATTTAAGAATGTCAAGCATAAGAAGACCCCAATTGGGAATTAAACTGAGATAAGAAAGGCATGGTCTAGGAGGTTAATTTTATTTGACTTGCCTTATTGGAAGAATAACCGATGCGCCATGTATTGGATGTGATGCATGCAGAGAAGAATGTCACTGAACATATTGTGGGCACTTGTCTTGGGGGGAGTCATTCGAAGGATGGAGAAAATGCACGAAAAGACCTTAAATTATTGAAACTTAAGCCACAACCATGGTCGAAAGAAGATAGTAGGGGAAGGACAATAATTCCCCCTGGTGCATTTACTTTGACGAGTGGGGAAAGGAAGGTTCTTTTAAACATGATATATAATTTGAAGGGTGCATCTAATTTTTCATCCAACTTGCAAAGGATTGTGAATTATACTACGCATGATTTACATAAGTGTAAGTCCCATGATTTTCATGTGATCATGTTGGTCCCTTTACTATTTAAGAACTATTTCTCCAACCACAAGGGTTTACGGAGGGCTATTATGCAAATTAGTATTGCCTTCTCACTTTTGTGTGAGAAGGTAGTCAATCGAGAACACATAGTGGCCACAAAATTGGCGATGATCGAAGCGATTTGTGTGATGGAGAAGTACTTTCCCCCAAGATTCTTTGACATAAGTGTTCATTTGTTCCTACACCTATGCGACGAGACACTTCTATGTGGTCCAGTTAGATATCGGTGGATGTATCCATTTGAAAGATTGATGAAAGTTTTTAAAGATTACGTCAAGAATACGCGATACATTGCAGGTTCAATTGTAGAGGAATACATCACCGTGGAGTCATCAATTTATACTCGGGAATATATGCCTGACTCGATCATCGTTGATGAAATTAATGAGTTCGTCGATGATGGTGGTCATGTGATTGGAAAACGAGTGAAATTAACGAGTTTGTAACATGAACAAGTAGCTCGTTATCTATTTGACACATGAAGATGTCAAAGAATGGAAAGAGTAAGTTTAAATTATTTTAAGTTTTACATTATTTGAGAATATTTTGGATTATTTTATACATGAGTAATTTTGTAATATGTAGAAAATATGAAGCATGTGAGAACAATAAAAGACGAAAAACAATGGTACAATCAGACAACGAATTTAGGCTGTAGTTGTCACAAGAGGTAATTATAGTGAAAATGGTCATTATATAACATTACATTACACTCGAACTTTACAACTAACCTAATTAATTTATCTATATTCTCAGCTCTTAAAGATGGGTGATGCGACATCAAGTCTTACTCGTCTAGCCACTGAACCCGTGTTCATGGCACAAGAGAACAAAAAGTATCGATTGAACGGTTACGTATTCGGCGCAAATTTGTACGAGAAAATTACAAATGTACAGAACTCGGGTGTGACAACCCGCCTACTAAAATAATAGGTGGCCAACCCAATACTCCAATAATTACAGGAATCATAGATGGTCCATTCTTAGCATCACTGTCGATTAAAATAATAGTATGAGATAACCACCAATCATTTTAGAAAAACGGATTGTCATATACAAAAAATTTGAAAGTAAAAGAAAAACACTTCGACAATCCCATTTGTAAAAACGGTGGGTATCAAAAATCGATGAATAAAGTATGACAATAAAATAAATAATCACCGAATAAGCTGTCGGTGCACAGACCAATACAAATAATACGTTAAGTATTAGAATCCAATATTTATAGTATAATGAATGAGTGCAATACCTTGGGCAAACACGCCCGAATAACTATACTGAACATAACTAGAGTACAGTAGAAAGGAGCGTCTACTACAAGTATCCTACAACACCCGCAACATGCTGTAGCTCCATGACAACTGGAATGAAATATGTAAATACAGGTGTCCATGCGGAAGCGCACCTGTGACGGCAAGGAATATGCAGCACAAAGAAATATAGATACCGGTCAGGGCCCGGTTTGATATGATCACCATGTGACTAAAATGCATGACAGTTAAGTGCGTAATTCTCTCGCAGATAACAATAATATTCCTCACCTCTCAATCTAGCAGCAACCTAACGCAATATCGTGAGATGTTCTAGCTAACCCTAAGTACTAAGGGCTAACTTTTCCCCATTCTCAACACTATGCCTTATTCGTGCATGGGGTGTCTCGCAAAGCGAAATCCAAACAAGGAACCCCCCCGATACACTACTACTTAGGCAAGGTTGATCGCCGAGATCCATTAGACCCTAAGCACGAAATAATAAATAAATACATGTGTGTGCATAAGTGTGGGAACTCACAACTACAGCTACTCAAGAATATAAACATAAGCCCATCCATCATCTAATGACACAATTCCTAATTCTTTCTTTAGGAATATACATATAAATGGTACAAAATTTATCAAATGTTTACCAAATTACTTTCATCGAAAACTAATTCATTTCATGAATTTGTTCCTTATCAGAAAATATAATCATATTTTTTATGCTCTTTGTGGCATTTTATCACAATTATACATTTATAAAAATCTCTTCCTTATCAGGAATATAACCATCATCATTATATGCTCTTTATGGCACTTCATCGTGCTCTTTATGGCACTTTCATCGTACATCAACTCCAACTTGATTTAGAATAGTTATAATCATATATATATATAACGATTCTAAGACCGCCCGTCCGGGTTTCCCCACTGTGCGCGCCCCTAAATGGCTATCATCTTCCAGGGCCTCCAAGACAACCTGGGATCCTATCGAAACGTCGGGAAGTGACCATGTGCCTGCGGGATAGTCAAGACCACACCCGGAATCTCCTAACCAGCGCAGAAAAAATATATAAACAAACGCTCACATGGCCTAGGGACTATATCCTCCCTGCATTCGTTAGCTAGGGGGCTTCACCACAACGCGCGCAACTTCCCTTATGATAGCGATTTAGAGAGGTGTGTATCCATAAATTAACATTTATGAAAAACATTACTTTTTCCATTTTGAAAACTTCCAATTTTACATTTCCAAAAATCATCCATTTAACCATTAAGCACCAAGTTATAGAAGGTGCATTCCATTCTTATTAAGTCACATTTTATTAATGACCTAAGACCCAAAAATGCCACTAACCTCAAAATAACCTCGAAGAGTTCATATTATTTCATAAACCCTCAAAGTGAGTCTCCATAATGGAGTGTCTCCCAAAAGCTCATCATTAATATTGTAATCTTCCAATTTTACTTTAGGTTAACCTCCTATATCATTCGGACATTAACCTATACAAACTAGCCCTCGGGTAAGCCCCAAATATCCCATATTAACTTAGGACATTAGTCTACCCAATAACAACCCTCTAGGACTCCCCATTACTTCCCAAAGGAAGGTCCCTAAACCTTGGACCTAAAAAGAAAAGGGATAAAAATCAAACTAGGAAAATCTCACAAAAACAGGGGAATCGAATCGATTCGCCCCTTGGGCCGAATCGATTCGCTAACCATCCGAATCGATTCGGTGAGCAAAAACTGAATTTCTGCAATTGCCGAATCGATTCGGTTTTAACCCGAATCGATTCGGTCTGCTAGACCTGTATCCCTCTCCTTATCCGAATCGATTCTCCCCTAGGGCCGAATCGATTCGGTCCTGAGATTTTGCCCAATTTAGGCTACGGGGTGTAAGAACCCTAAAATCCCAAAACCCCCAAAACTTTGATTTCTCCCAACATCAACAACAACAACTCGACCTAAATCCATCCTACACCATTTATAACTAATATATACTCCTCAAATCCAAATAAAACTAAGATTTAAAGGTTTAAACATCAAAATTAACAAATACCCATTTATGGGTTAAATCTCCAAAACCTAACTATACATGCAATTTATCACATTAAATCACGTCTAGCAAGTAAGAAACTTGCCTCGGGGTTCGTAGTCTCTGATCTTCTTTCGGTAGCAACGGAAATCCGGTCCAAATCTTCATTTCTCTCTCTTTCTCTCCACTTCTCCCAACTCTCTCTTCTCTCTCTCTCTCTCTCTCTCTCTCTCTCCTTTGGCTTCTAACACAAATGAAGAAAGAAAAGAGGGGTGGGGGACTTATACGGGTCTCAAAACATAAATCCCCACCTTTAATTGTTAATACACCACTAAAATGACTCGTAACCACTTAATTGAGTCATAACCCCTTAAAAATGCCCGAAACCCAAAAATATAACGTGGCACTTATTTCGACTATCTCGACTATTCTAAAAACAACCGCACTCCCTATTTTGGCATTCGGGAGAGTGTGAACTATTTTTACGTTCCAATTCCATTTTAATTCGTTAATTATACCCAAATTTAAATATAGGTCATAACCGTTGTTTTACATATAACGACGCAAAATACACAATATAATGCCATTTACCTACTCACAATGGTAAATAGACAAAACATAGTAAATATTATCCCTAAGTCTCACGGGAAATAATATTTACTCCAACATCCCCTATTTTGTAAAATTAGCCCATCAGGCAAAACAGTATAAAATAGTCGCTCGAAAACTTGGGTTGTTACATACTCCCCCCCTTAAAGGGGAATTTTGCCCTCAAAATTCAGGCATAACCCATAACCATACCAAGGGTATACTATACCAAAAACCCCGCTATCATACTAGCAAACCCCAATACTATAAACCCTAATCGCGTTGACGTAGCCCTCAAAGGAATTCGTCTCAATGAGACCAATCATGAAAAAATATTCTCGGACTACTCCCAGCCCCAAAAATATACTATTCGCTGTTTCCATTCCAACGAACCGATAAGGCACACTGCTAACTATACTAGGCTACACACGGCATCATGCACTTAGAAAACTATCCAAACTGTTGTATGGAGATGGGATCCATAAAAACTACTACTCCGATAACTCCTTAAATCAAATCCACCCTTCCACTTACGGGTGGTAGGATATACCCCATATCCCAACGGTTCCCATTTCTCCCTGGAGACTTTACCTGTACCTTGACACGAATGTCTCGTCTCGGTTCACTACCGTTTGATAGGAACCGCATACAGATCTAAAACTCCTACTAAGAAGAGTTGGGCGTACACCTCCCGCTTAGTCCGCCCATTTCCATCGAGCAAGCAACAATTGATCAAATGATCCACAGTTTCCTCAACTAGAATCATGACTGTTGCATTATCGACAATTCGATAAAAATGTCCACGGATATACCCATGCTCGTTCCACACTACTCTCTACATACCAGTAGTTGAAAGGGTCAATCATGGACCTGAACGCTCTTATAATAGCGTCCCCTCGATGAAGCTCACTCCACTTGGCATTCCATGCCACGAATAAACTCTAAGACGGTATCTACTCGGTGCCTATACTACTCCCATCCGCATTGCCTTAGCGAAAGGGAATATCTTATCGATAGTCCTTCACGATCACAAACTTGTTATTCGTGAAAAGACCCAAATTCCTGCCCAGGAGAAATGCCTATAAGTCTTTAAGGCAAATATTACCGCTATGAACTTTAAATCAAGCGTGGAATGACTTCTTCATAAAAGTATGAGACACACGAACAAAAGGTCCATGCTCTCGTATTAGTACATCCCGTTCCTGGTCAAGACTCGTTTGTTAAATCCACTCTCGATCATAACAACACGAGTGCAGGAGAAAAGTCAGCTTATACTTCAACTCCTCCAGAGGTAGGTTACCCTTGTAACCCTCTATCTACGAGAGGCCTCACCACTTAATGGCCTAACATTTTAACGAGCTCAAAATCCCATACTTCTCGTCTAGGGACCAAATCCTACTTAGAGTTAACCCACAACCTGTTGTGGTCAACTCCCAACCATCTTCCTAAAATAACGCCGCATGCCCTAAGGGCCTAGCATCCTAAGAATCCTAAGGTCAATCTATCTATCCTAACCTAGACGTATAAGTATAATACTAAATATCCCTAGTGTCCAAGACCTTTCCCGACTTCCGATATTAGCTCGGTTTCATGCGTGGGACGTCTCGCCGAAGCGAAATCCAAACAAGGAACCCTCCCGTTACACTACTACCTCGCATTGTCAGTCGTCGAGGAGTAACGGTCGAAGACACATGATCGGGATCGACGGAATCCTAACTTGAAATTCTACTACTACATATAAACGTCTACGTCCTACCATAACTATTGACTGAGGCATTTACTTTCAGTAAGATGCCACCAATACTCTACCCCAAGAGACACATATATCTCTAAACAAATGGCCTTCTCATTAAGGCACAACCATAAGTCCCTATCGGACTTTCATCATCATAGTCTTCCCCACATCGATTCAGAGGAAAACTATCATATCGCTCATAAATCGCACATGAACTTAGCCCTTAATCACTCATATACGTAATTCTTGGCTAAACCTTCCAACCCAGCACTTAACCAACAGAAAAGAAAAGAAAGAAGAAAGGAACAGAAAAGAAAATGCACATCTCTCCACTCCCAACGTCGTTAAGTTTCATGCGTGGAGCGTCTCGCCGAAGCGAAATCCAAACAAGGAACCCCTCCACACAATCCCCTTAACTAGCCGGTCATGGAGATAAGGCACATCATACACAAGCAAAGCAAACAAAATAAAAACAAAAAATAAAGGAAACTATCTACATACCGTAAACCACCTCTATAAAGTCTCACCCGTATCCAGGAGAGATGTTATAGGCCCACTAGTCCTCCTTCTAGAACTAGAACTGGGATAGCCTCGCAATATATTCGCTTGCTACCACACTAACCAATCTAAGACTATCTCTACTCGTATAATATATATAATACAAGTAGCACGTACCACACATATCACCACTCGCCCCATAACGAGTGAGAAGGAAAATACAGAACTCCCCTATCATGGAAGTCACATAAATATACTTACTATATATAAAAATGTACCGATACCATCACAAGCTCGATATACGCACCCGAACCTAGGGCTAACACCAAACTACTTCCATCAAGGACTCAACTAGGAGTCCCATCCTTGCCGGTTATCTTCAATCGATAAGATCAGAATGAATAGTTCCCTTGACTTCTTCAGCAAGGAGAACATTCTGCCACCCTCCCCGACCTTAGCTCCACGAGCCTTCCCCGGGTGGATGTCCACCAGTGGGGTCTCATGAACACTAATTCTCTAAAAAGTGTTTCCAACACTTACTTACGAGCCTAGCATTTACACTGAAAGGCTCTCTCTATGGGCAAAAACATTCTGCCCCACCATAAAGAGGCGACTATCATTTCCGCCACTCCAACCTTACTCCTAAGGGTGAAAGGTTTTCCTCAAATCCTCACACCTGGGCACTCCTATACCCAACTCTAGGCCAAACTCTCGGGCCTTACGTTCTCACCGAACGAGGTTACACTTCCTCTATCCAACCGACTTCAACATGGGGTCCTACTAAAGAACCTCTCAACTCCAAATTGACATTGCTTGGAGTCCCAAGCATAGTACCACTCTCTATCGACAACGGTACTTGGGAAAACCATTTTCACCGTACTTAGTAGTCACGACAGCATTATAAAATAATGCTACAAAGGGAGGGACCTCCAAAGCGGTCCTTATTCCCGACCACAGCCTACAGCTTATAGAAATACCATCCCACAACGCCTTCACAATGGCCTTCCTCAACGCCCTTCACCTAACGACTTACAAGTCTCACACGAACGCGTAGAAGATCTTCGAGGTCCTCATACCATAGCAGGAGAACGAAATCTCATAAGAGAATTCAACGACCTTATTCCTAAGGCTCTATATCAAACAGAGAGAAACGCAGAAGACGTAAAACATCCGCACAGATACCTAAGGACTCTAGAACCAAATGCTCTGATACCATCTGTGACAACCCGCCTACTAAAATAATAGGTGGCCAGCCCAATACTCCAATAATTACAGGAATCATAGATGGTCCATTCTTAGCATCACTGTCGATTAAAATAATAGTATGAGATAACCACCAATCATTTTAGAAAAACAGATTGTCATATACAAAAAATTTGAAAGTAAAAGAAAAACACTTGGACAATCCCATTTGTAAAAATGGTGGATATCAAAAATCGATGAATAAAGTATGACAATAAAATAAATAATCACCGAATAAGCTGTCGGTGCACAGACCAATACAAATAATACGTTAAGTATTAGAATCCAATATTTATAGTATAATGAATGAGTGCAATACCTTGGGCAAACACGCCCGAATAACTATACTGAACATAACAAGAGTACAGTAGAAAGGAGCGTCTACTACAAGTATCCTACAACACCCGCAACATGCTGTAGCTCCATGACAACTGGAATGAAATATGTAAATACAGGTGTCCATGCGAAAGCGCACCTGTGATGGCAAGGAATATGCAGCACAAAGAAATATAGATACCGGTCAGGGCCCGGTTTGATATGATCACCATGCGACTAAAATGCATGACAGTTAAGTGCGTAATTCTCTCGCAAATAACAATAATACTCCTCACCTCTCAATCTAGCAGCAACCTAACGCAATATCGTGAGATGTTCTAGCTAACCCTAAGTACTAAGGGCTAACTTTTCCCCATTCTCAACACTATGCCTTATTCGTGCAAGGGGTGTCTCGCAAAGCGAAATCCAAACAAGGAACCCCCCCGATACACTACTACTTAGGCAAGGTTGATCACCGAGATCCATTAGACCCTAAGCACGAAATAATAAATAAATACATGTGTGTGCATAAGTGTGGGAAGTCACAACTACAACTACACAAGAATATAAACATAAGCCCATCCATCATCTAATGACACAATTCATAATTCTTTCTTTAGGAATATACATATAAATGGTACAACATTTATCAAATGTTTACCAAATTACTTTCATCGAAAACTAATTCATTTCATGAATTTGTTCCTTATCAGAAAATATAATCATAGTTTTTATGCTCTTTGTGGCATTTTATCATAATTATACATTTATAAAAATCTCTTCCTTATCAGGAATATAACCATCATCATTATATGCTCTTTATGGCATTTCATCGTGCTCTTTATGGCACTTTCATAGTACATCAAGTCCAACTTGATTTGGAATAGTTATAATCATATATATATATAACGATTCTAAGACCGCCCGTCCGAGTTTCCCCACTGTGCGCGCCCCTAAATGGCTATCATCTTCCAGGGCCTCCAAGACAACCTGAGATCCTATCGAAACGCCGGGAAGCGACCATGTGCCTGCGGGATAGTCAAGACCACACCCGGAATCTCCTAACCAGCGCAGAAAAAATATATAAACAAATGCTCACATGGCCTAGGGACTATATCCTCCCTGCATTCGTTAGCCAGGGGGCTTCACCACAACGCGCGCAACTTCCCTTATGATAGCGATTTAGAGAGGTGTGTATCCATAAATTAACATTTATGAAAAACATTACTTTTTCCATTTTGAAAACTTCCAATTTTACATTTCCAAAAATCATCCATTTAACCATTAAGCACCAAGTTATAGAAGGTGCATTCCATTCTTATTAAGTCACATTTTATTAATGACCTAAGACCCAAAAATGCCACTAACCTCAAAATAACCTCGAAGAGTTCATATTATTTCATAAACCCTTAAAGTGAGTCTCCATAATGGAGTGTCTCCCAAAAGCTCATCATTAATATTGTAATCTTCCAATTTTACTTTAGGTTAACCTCCTATATCATTCGGACATTAACCTATACAAACTAGCCCTCGGGTAAGCCCCAAATATCCCATATTAACTTAGGACATTAGTCTACCCAATAACAACCCTCTAGGACTCCCCATTACTTCCCAAAGGAAGGTCCCTAAACCTTGGACCTAAAAAGAAAAGGGATAAAAATCAAACTAGGAAAATCTCACAAAAACAGGGGAATCGAATCGATTCGCCCCTTGGGCCGAATCGATTCGCTAACCATCCGAATCGATTCGGTGAGCAAAAACTGAATTTCTGCAATTGCCGAATCGATTCGGTTTTAACCCGAATCGATTCGGTCTGCTAGACCTGTATCCCTCTCCTTATCCGAATCGATTCTCCCCTAGGGCCGAATCGATTCGGTCCTAAGATTTTGCCCAATTTGGGCTACGGGGTGTAAGAACCCTAAAATCCCAAAAACCCCAAAACTTTGATTTCTCCCAACATCAACAACAACAACTCGACCTAAATCCATCCTACACCATTTATAACTAATATATACTCCTCAAATCCAAATAAAACTAAGATTTAAAGGTTTAAACATCAAAATCAACAAATACCCATTTATGGGTTAAATCTCCAAAACCTAACTATACATGCAATTTATCACATTAAATCACGTCTAGCAAGTAAGAAACTTGCCTCGGGGTTCGTAGTCTCTGATCTTCTTCCGGTAGCAACGGAAATCCGATCCAAATCTTCATTTCTCTCTCTTTCTCTCCACTTCTCCCAACTCTCTCTCTTCTCTCTCTCTCTCTCTCTCTCTCTCTCTCTCTCTGAAAAGAGGGGCGGGGGACTTATACGGGTCTCAAAACATAAATCCCCACCTTTAATTGTTAATACACCACTAAAATGACTCGTAACCACTTAATTGAGTCATAACCCCTTAAAAATGCCCGAAACCCAAAAATATAACGTGGCACTTATTTCGACTATCTCGACTATTCTAAAAACAACCGCACCCCCTATTTTGGCATTCGGGAAAGTGTGAACTATTTTTACGTTCCAATTCCATTTTAATTCATTAATTATACCCAAATTTAAATATAGGTCATAACCGTTGTTTTACATATAACGACGCAAAATACACAATATAATGTCACTTACCTACTCACAACGGTAAATAGACAAAACATAGTAAATATTATCTCTAAGTCTCACGGGAAATAATATTTACTCCAACATCCCCTATTTTGTAAAATTAGCCCATCAGGCAAAACAGTATAAAATAGTCGCTCGAAAACTTGGGTTGTTACATCGGGCTTTTCATACAAGGCTCTTACTTTCTTTCGAGTGAGCGCAAAAGATAAAAACCTCGTTGAAGCTGAAATGACTTACTATGGTGTAATTCAAAATATATTTGAATTGGATTATATAAGCTTCGAAGAGGTTGTATTTTACTGTGACTGGGTAAGAGTTGAGGATAAAAATGCTTATAAAGTTGATCCTAGTACCAATTTGATCGTGGTTGACTTGTCCAAGTTGAAGAGCAAAGACCATGTGAGCGATGAGCTGTTTGTTTGTGCATTTTAAAAGATCAACTAGGTGTTTTACTCGGAGTATATCAACAATGAGCCGTGGTCAGTTGTCTTACATGCGTCAAAGCATCTAAATAGTAGTGTGGATGACTTCCACACATGTAACACATACCACGTGAAGTAGAAAAAATACAAGAGAGATATCAAGTAACATAATTGTGACAACCCGCCTAATAAAATACCGGGTGATCAGTCCTATACCAAATTAAAACAGGAAGCCCAGTTGGATCATCCTTGGCATCACTGTCGAAAACCTTTTTAAAACTTACTAACCACCTAGTATTCCAAAAGCTGGGGCCAATTTTAACTTTTTAATTAGACAAAATAGTACATGCCGAAATAAATATAAACCATTCACACCACTGAATAAAACTCAACTGAATAATTAATTACACAACTTGCAAAATAAACCACCGACCAACAAAGAAATAATCCAATACAAATATCCAACACCGGAATAAAATAAGTTTGAAAACTGAACTGAAAGTCTGGGCCTACTCTAGGAATGAATGAAGGATGCGTCTAATCCAAACTCCTGCTATCATCCACATATGCCGCAGCTCCGTGTCCCTGGAATAGAATATCAATCCTGGCGTCTCTGTGGCTGGACACCTAAAAGGTTTTGAAAATAGTTTTATAGCAAGGGTTAGAACCCAAGACATTTTGAAAATATTTAGCAAGTGAATTAACTGCAGTAATTTAAAATGCATGATTGCACTTCATATTTAAGTTAGTGTATCACTCCCTTGTGGACATTCTCACCCCTCCACTAATGTGCACACCTAACGGTTACCTTAACCCCACCTAGTTGCACTATTCCGTCCAACTAGTCCCGGTATAACCTCCCCTTGATATACTACTCTAACCCGAGTATAATGATTCTTGAATTATAAGTTATATCACAATTAACTTAATTAATTCATCTTAAATAGTAGCATATAACCGTGTCACAAGTTATATAAAGTAAATACATCACACACTGTATTATTACCCGCATATAATATTTACTACCATTATATACGTACCTTTACCACAACATCCACACATATAACATACGTATATCCACCCCTTCGAGTATACCCTCACCGGATGATTCCCTCTAAAGTGCTATTTCACTAGGTGTGCTCACAAAACCTAGTTCCCCAAGTTGGAATCGCTCACCAACTTGGACCAAACTATAAACGTAGTGGAGGCGGTCATATTCCTTCACTAAAAGTGAGATAATCCCCTCACCCATATACCGGACGCTATGACCTGGGGATATACTCGCCCTACTCCTCAAGCTTAGGGATTCACCCACATCGCGCAACCTCCCTTGATAGCACTAGAGTATATAAATTGAATAAATATCTAGTCACTGATATTTAATATCACACACAATATATATATATACACACACACACACACACACACACACAAACACACACATGTATATATATATATATATATATATATATATATATACTATCACTACGCCGTATATATATAATATAAACACCGGCTTTATCGTGTACTCAAAATCCCGTATACTAGCCTGTAATTTCTTGAGTCTGTGGCCCAACTCAACATAATTAATTTCCTCACTAAATAATTTATCATCTTCCCGAGTCTATGGTCCGACTCTAATATAATTAATTCACACCTCAATTCATATAATACTTTCCCCGAGTCTATGGTCCTACTCTAATTAAATTAATTAACACACCCATTAATTTAATACCTCCCCGAGTCTATCGTCCGACTCTAATTAAATTAATTAACACACTTATTAATTTAATATCTCCCCGAGTCTATCGTCCGACTCTAATTAAATTAATTAACACACTTATTAATTTAATACCCCCCCCCCCCCGAGTCTACAATCCGACTCTAAGTAAATTAATTAACACACCTATTAATTTAATACTTATTCGAGTCTACAATTCGACTCTTATTTAATTAATTAACACACCTATTAATTTAATACCTTCCCGTGTCTATCGTCAAACTCTAATTAAATTAATTAACACACATATTAATTTAATACCTCCCCGAGTCTACAATCCGACTCTAATTAAATTTATTTAACACCCTATTAATTTGATAACTACTCGAGTCTACACTCCGACTCTAATTAAATTAATTATTACACCCATTAATTTAATACTTACCCGAGTCTACAATCCGACTCTTATTTAATTAATTTACACATTAATTAATCAACACAAATCCGAGTCTGTGGTTCGACTCTAATATAATTAATCTACACATTAATTAATTCATACCAAACTGAGTCTGTGGTCCGACTCCAACTTAATTAATTTACACATTAATTAATAAATACCCTTCCCGAGTCTACAATCCGACTCTAGATTAATTAATTACAACATCAATTAATTAAATAACTTGGCGTCACCCTACCATTCTCCCCGGACTCGCTCACTTGGCCCATACCTTAATATTTTCCGAGTCTATGTTTCGACTCCGAATCAATTACTCTCTCTCAATAATTAATTTAATACTTTGGTGTCACTTAACCAATATACCCGGACTCACTCACTTGGTCCATCTTACATCTCAAAATTCATACCCACATATTCGCCCACAATGTGTCACACATTCATCTCCATAAATTTCCCAATTATATTTACCTATAATTATCAACATACCCGGACTCGCCCACTTGGTCCATAATTAAATATTTCACCTAAACTCCTTTAATAATATAGTGTTACCCAACTACAATACCCGAATATTATTCCTCGGCCCAATATCAATAATTATGAATTATTTTCCCAAATTCGTTCATCTTATGACATACTGTTCACACCCTCCTAAACCCAATTATATCACCCTATAATTGTTAAGGAAAATTTGTGTCCCATATAAATTTATCTCCAATTAAAAGTAAGGGATTAAATCTTAAATAAAATCCTCTTTATAAACAAACTGGCCAAACTGTCAAATTCCTGGGACCGTCGATCGATCGATCGAGCAGGTGGTTGTCTTCCCCGGCTTGCTGTTTCAGCCATAACCGAATTTCCAAGGTTTTACATCTCAAATTTCCAACCTTAAATGATTATTTTTAACCAATCAATTATTCCCAAAACAAGTCCCAATCATCTATAACTGTTTTAGCATTCTTGATTCATACGATATCTCACTATATTTAAAATGGGTTTTTCCAGTTAATTTCCATTGTTCATTCATGATTGGATCCACAGTCCACATAGTTCATATCAAACATGGATTTCTGCTATAGTTTGAATTCTAACAACCTAGAATAACACTATAATATCAATTTGATTCATCAATACTCACATCACGATTTCGAAATCAAAGACCCATTTTCTCCCCAAAAAAACCCACCCGAAAATAGATTCAGTTTTACACATCACCATAATATGAATTGGATATCACAATTTAATCATTACAGCAAGTTAACCACTTGCCTGAAATCGTTCGTAGGGTCTGATTCCGTCAGTGTAGAGATTGGTTGACGAAGAACACCCAAAATTAATCCCTTAATTTGGCTCCAAAAGACTCCCAATTGCTCTTGATTTTCTTTCCCCCAATTTCCCTCTCAATCCCTAGGCTTAGAGTTGTGTTGACTACGATTCCCTAATCTCTCAATTATGTTAAAAACACTAAATCCCATTTTTGGCCATGTGGGCCTAATTAAAAAGGCCCAACTCATCCTGTGTGGGCCCGGCTATGCCCAAAAATACCCCGATACCCAATTACTACCCCCGGGTACTCTTTTCTGACTATCTCGACCCATTCGGATGCAACCGCGCACTCAGAATTACCATCCGAAATACTTTTTGACATTTCCAAATTTCGTCCTCAAAATACGACACATGAGATTTCGAACCATTTAAACTTAAAGTCGCCAATTATAATTAATTTGGCTCACTCAATTAAATTCTCCAACTCATAAATTTATGTTTCTCCAAACTTAAATATTTTTATAACTCCCAAAAATAATTAAATATTTAATCCTCAAAGTTACGGGGTGTTACATACTCCCCCCCTTACAAAGGAATTTCGTCCTCGAAATTAAGTTGAGCGTAATGTTCCAAGCTTCGGATATTACTCTCTAGTCAGGTGCCTCCAAGCCCGCTATATCTATCCCATCCGCTTCTAACCATACGTTACACAAGTATGCATTTAGATTACCCAGGGCGCCCATACACCCTAAACCCGTCCTTAACTGCACAAAATTTGCCTTAATTAACCCGGGTGCCCATACACCCTATCCCCGCGCTCTACCGCACGAAAGTTACCCGACTATGCTAGTCGTAACTCGTAATATAACTTCGAACCTGTAGTCATATCACACACACACACACACACACACACACACACACACACACACATATATATATATATATATATATATATATATATATATATATATATATTTGCTGCCCGGGTACCCAACCCATGTGCTTACGTCCAAACATCTCCCCATAAATACTTGTCTCTCAACACAAAAGTATATACGCTTACCCTCATGCTACCAAACACAACATAAAATACCGCACCCTTACTATCACTAGTCCTTGCGCAAATTAAACCCCGAGCTATCTCTCTTTGCTCGAAAATAAATCTAACCACCCTGATTCACTTCAGTAAACATCCCCACTTACCGGGATAAAATGTGATAATAAAAAACCTCACTATGTGCTATCGCACCACACAATACAACATATATATCCACATACATATAGGCTATACGCCCTCTCTGGTGATACCTAGTACCAACCATACCCTGGTGTCGCGAACACCAAAATTTTACACCACTATTCACCATAGTTAAATTTCATCGCTATCCAGCCGATTTTTATGAAATTTTATCAACCCTACACCCATAATTCTTGAAAGTAGTAATTTCTCGCGTAATTCAAACCTTCACTCATTGTACACCTTCACTCTCCCGTGAAGAACACCAAGGAAACTCCGTTACCCTACGAAAAGTTTATCCACATACTATGGCTGCTACAACCAACGCACCCACTAAGTTTGACTTACCCACGAACTCTAGTGAAAAATAAGTCTTATATTGTGACATCCTCCTTGTCACTCAAAAATATACCCCACGCCCATAGGGTAAAAATAATTACCTCCATACTCCAGCTGCAACGGCTGATCCTCGAGTTTCGGAGAATCTTCTTCCTGCCCGAATGCGCCCTTGACTTGCTTTAGTGGCTGTACATCCAGGACCTCGTCCTGTAGTTGACCCCTGCCTCGCTTAAGGAAATATCTCTTCATGTGTCTCACTTTCCCCACAAACGAAACACCTTCTAATACATTCACCCTGCCACTGGTCCCTTCCATGCCGACCTTGTTGAAATTCCTGGCCATCCTGCCGATAGCCTCCAGTTCTAAATCGTTTGACATGATTTCCCTGTCGGAAATCCTGCCCCTGATATCCCCCAGTCTGCTGCTGGGATACCCCACTGGTATTATTCCCTCCTTTCTTATCCGACTGGCTAGTTCCCACTCCCCTCTCGCTTCCTTTCGTGTGGAAGTGATATACCCGACAGTGCCGGAGTGCTGCATTAACGACATTAGTATAAGCTACTAATGCGTATTTAGCAATTAAATGTTGTCTGATTCTCCAGACTAACCCATCCATAAACCTTGCTTTCTTTCTACTTTCCTCGCTTACCTCATCCGGTACAAAATTTGCCAACGAGTGAATTCTTCCTCGTAATCGGCCACTGAACGGTCTCCCCGAGTCACCTTTCTAAATTTTTTTCCTCATTTTGGTCTCAACCGCTGGAGGAAAAATGCGTGCGATCGAACCACACCCCAAAACCCTGAAATAGCTAGCGTATCCCTATTCTGAACTATGGTGATCGACTCCCACCACTGTAGCCCTTCTCCCACTAAACTAAAAGTGGCTAGCATTTGCTTCCGCACCTTATCTCAATCTCCCATGCGTAGGTGACGCTGGATATCTCTCTTCCTTGACATGCTAGCACTACATCTGAACCCCCTCGCAACTCTGGTGGGTTCCCACTAAAAATAACCTCTCTTTCTTGCTTCCACCCCGATGACCTCGCGTGGGTCTAAACATCCGGCGCCACTAACACTTGTGGCTGATCCCGTGGAAAGTACCCTGCTGTTGCGACCACCATTGTTTCAACCGCCCGTGCCACTAGTTCAGTTACCTGTTCTGCCAAAATCATCTCTAGAAGTTGCTGCAGTAACTCTTGCTCCTGATGAGCCTCCCTCGTCTCATCTCACCCTGCTGCTCTAGCTGCTCCCTCTCGTGTGCAGCATCTTGAATGAGAATCGTATCGTAGGAGTTCACTTCTCAAATATAAATTTAGGAGAAGAACGTAAATGCGCATACGTATGAGAATACAACAATCCTATGATAGGGCTCTATATTAAAGATTGCTAAGCCGAAACGTGAAAAGCCGCACAGATCCTAAGGACACTAGAACCTGATGCTCTGATACCATCTGTGACACCCCACCTAATAAAATACCGGGTGATCAGTCATATACCAAATGAAAACAGGAAGCCCAGTTGGATCATCCTTAGCATCACTGTCGAAAACCTTTTTAAAACTTACTAACCACCTAATATTCCAAAAGCTGGTGCCAACTTTAACTTTTTAATTACACAAAATAGTACCTGCGGAAATAAATATAAACCATTCACACCACTGAATAAAACTCAACTGAATAATTAATTACACAACTTGGCGAATAAACCACTAGCCAGCAAAAAAATAATCCAATACAAATATCCAACACCGGAATAAAATAAGTCTGAAAACTGAACTGAAAGTCTGGGCAACATGCCCTAAATAAAACTGAAATAAATTACGATTCCTACTATAGGAATGAATGAATGATGCGTCTAATCCAAACTCCTGCTAGCATCCATATATGCCGCAGCTCCGTATCCCTGGAATAGAATATCAATCCTGGCGTCCCTGTGGCTGGACACCTAAAAGGTTTTGAAAATAGTTTTATAGCAAGGGTTAGAACCCAAAATATTTTGAAAATATTTAGTAAGTGAATTAACTGCAGTAATTTAAAATGCATGAATGCGCTTCATATTTAAGTTAGTGTCGCACTCCCTCGTGGACATTTTCACCCCTCCACTAATGTGCACACCTAACAGTTACCTTAACCCCACCTAGTTGCACTATTCCATCCAACTAGTCCCGGTATAACCTCCCCTTGCCATTCTACTCTAACCCGAGTATAATGATTCTTGAATTATAAGTTATATCACAATTAACTTAATTAATTCCTCTTAAATAGTAGCATATAACCGTGTCACAAGTTATATAAAGTAAATACATCACACACTGTATTATTACCCGCATATAATATTAACTACCATTATATACGTACCTTTACCACAACATCCACACATATAACATACGTATATCCATCCCTTCGAGTATACCCTCACCGGATGATTCCCTCTAAAGTGCTATCTCACTAGGTGTGCTCACAAAACCTAGTTCCCCAAGTTAGAATCTCTCACCAACTTGGCCCAAACTATAAACGTAGTGGAGACGGTCATATTCCTTCCTTAAAAGTGAGATAATCCCCTCACCCATATACCGGATGCTATGATCTGGGGATATACTCGCCCTACTCCTCAAGCTAGGGGATTCACCCACATCGCGCAACGTACCTTGATAGCACTAGAGTATATAAATTGAATAAATATCTAGTCACTGATATTTAATATCACACACAATATATATACACGTATATATATATATACTATCACTACATCGTATATATATAATATAAATCCCGAATTTACCGTATACTCAAAATCCTGTACACTAGCCTGTAATGTCCTAAGTCTGTGGCCCGACTCAACATAATTAATTTCCTCACTTAATAATTTATCATCTTCCCGAGTCTATGGTCCGACTCTAATTAAATTAATTAACACACCCATTAATTTAATACCTCCCCGAGTCTATCGTCCGACTCTAATTAAATTAATTAACACACTTATTAATTTAATATCTCCCCGAGTCTATCGTCCGACTCTAATTAAATTAATTAACACACTTATTAATTTAATATGCCCCCCGAGTCTACAATCCAACTCTAAGTAAATTAATTAACAAACCTATTAATTTAATACTTACCTGAGTCTACAATCCGACTCTTATTTAATTAATTAACACCCCTATTAATTTAATACCTTCCTGAGTCTTTCATCCGAATCTAATTAAATTAATTAACACACATATTAATTTAATACCTCCCCGAGTATACAATCCGACTCTAATTAAATTTATTTAACACCCTATTAATTTGATAACTACTCGAGTCTACACTCCGACTCTAATTTTATTACACCCATTAATTTAATACTTACCCGAGTTGAAAATCCGACTCTTATTTAATTAATTTACACATTAATTAATCAACACAAATCCGAGTCTGTGGTCCGACTCTAATATAATTAATCTACACATTAATTAATTCATACCAAATCGAGTCTGTGGTCCGACTCCCAGTTAATTAATTTACACATTAATTAATAAATACCCTTCCCGAGTCTACAATCCGATTCTAGATTAATTAATTACAACATCAATTAATTAAATAACTTGGCGTCACCCTACCATTCTCCCCGGACTCGCTCACTTGGCCCATACCTTAATATTTCCTGAGTCTATGTTCCGACTCCGAATTAATTAATCTCTCTCAATAATTAATTTAATACTTTGGTGTCACTTAACCAATATACCCGGACTGACTCACTTGGTCCATCTTAAATCTCAAAATTCATACCCACATATTCGCCCACAATGTGTCACACATTCATCTCCATAAATTCCCCAATTATATTTACCTATAATTATCAACATATCCGGACTCGCCCACTTGGTCCATAATTAAATATTTCACCTAAATTCCTTTAGTAATGTAGTGTTACCCAACTACAATACCCGAATATTATTCCTCGACCAAAGATAAATAATTATGAATTATTTTCCCAAATTCGTTCATCTCATGACATACCGTTCACACCCTCCTAAATCCAATTATATCACCCTATAATTGTTAAGGAAAATTTGTGTCCCATATAAATTTATCACCAATTAAAAGTAAGGGATTAAATCTTAAATAAAATCCTCTTTATAAATAAACTGGCCGAACTGTCAATTTCCTGGGACCGTCGATCGATCCCCCTGGGTCGATCGATCGATCAAGCAGGTGGTTGTCTTCCCCGGCTTGCTGTTTCAGCCATAAACCGAATTTTCAAGGTTTTACATCTCAAATTTCCAACCTTAAATGATTATTTTTATCCAATCAATTATTCCCAAAACAAGTCCCAATCATCTATAATTGTTTTAGCATTCTCGATTCATACGATATCTCACTATATTTAAAATGGGTTTTTCCGATTAATTTTCATTGGTCATTCACTATTGGATCCACAGTCCACATAGTTCATATCAAACATGGATTTCTGCTATAATTTGCATTCTAACAACCTAGAATAACACTATAATATCAATTTGATTGATCAATACTCACATCACAATTTCGAAATCAAAGACCCATTTTCTCCCAAAAAACCCACTAGAGAATAGATTCAGTTTTACACATCACCATAATATGAATTGGATATCACAATTTAATCATTACAGCAAGTTAACCACTTGCCTGAAATCGTTCGTAGGGTTTGATTCCGTCGGTGTAGAGATTGGTTGACGAAGAACACCCCAAATTAATCCCTTAATTTGGCTCCAAAAGACTCCTAATTGCTCTTGATTTGCTTTCCCCCAATTTCCCTCTCAAGCCCTAGGATTAGAGTTGTGTTGACTGTCGTTCCCTAATCTCTCAATTAGGTTACAAACACTAAATCCCGTTTTTGGCCATGTGGGCCTAATTAAAAAGGCCCAACTCACCCCGTGTTGGCCTAACTATGCCCAAAAATACCCCGAGACCCAATTACTACTCCCGGTTACTCTTTTCTGACTATCTCGACCCATCCGGACGCAACCACGCACTCGAAATTGCCATCCGAAATACTTTTTAACATTTCCAAATTTCGTCCTAAAAATGCGACACACGTGATTTCGAACCATTTAAACTTAAAGTCGCCAATTATAATTAATTCGGCTCACTCAACTAAATTCTTCAACTCATGAATTTAAGTTTCTCCAAATTTAAATATTTTTATAACTCCCAAAAATAATTAAATATTTAATCCTCAAAATTACGGGGTGTTACAATAATCGAGACGAGTAATTAGAAATTCAATGCCTGCACATTAAAGAGTTTATTCCCCTTAAAATTAAAACCACTCTCCTCAAGAAAATCTCTCATTTTTTGTCATAATGAATAGACAAAGGAGAAAGCGAAAAAGGAAAATGGAAACAAATGCCACAACATATCTCACATAAGTGCAAGAACGAAGGATAGATACTAAGGGCTAAACGAATTATATTCCCAATCTCTATTAATGTAGCAACACTAATGACATAATCATGAAAGCTTAAAAATGATAGAGTAAGAATATGAGAAATATATACGATGACATAAGAATCATATTTATAGTTGTGACACCCCGCTCATTACAATAATGAGTGGCCATCCCTCTACCAAAATAAAATGGTAGTCTCATATAGCTCATTCTTAGCATCACTATCGAAACATCTTAAATTACTAACCACCTAATTAATTTAACAAGTAGTGTCAATTTTATCTTTCATTAACATACAACCACATTAACCAAATCCATCATAATTCCATGCACAGTAATCATAATAAATGAGACCACAATATGTTTAAAGTTGAGATAAATAAATAAAGTCCCTGAATAAACCATCGGGTAAAAACCAGTGCATCCAAACCAAATGTCTAAAATAAACAGAAGTACATAAGTATGAAATAAATGGGCAACACGCCCAATTGACAACTGAAATAAAGAACTAAATCTAGATAGCAATAAATGAAGCGACTGATCCGAATCCTACAAGTCTCCACATCAGCTGCAACTACGTGTCCCTAAAAAGAATAATCATCCTTGGCATCCCTGTGGCCGGGCACCTTAACGTTTTTTGAATATATTTGATACGGGTCAGAGACCAAAACCTTTGAAACATATTTAACAAGTGTATAAGATGCAGTT
The DNA here is from genome assembly GCA_949130495.1 of Sambucus nigra. Taxonomy (NCBI): domain Eukaryota; kingdom Viridiplantae; phylum Streptophyta; class Magnoliopsida; order Dipsacales; family Adoxaceae; genus Sambucus; species Sambucus nigra. The sequence continues at coordinate 540,715,066 of OX422208.1, read as the reverse complement.
ATTAAAAATTAAAGAAATATTTATATTTAAAGTGTTAGAGCTCTCGCACGAGATAATCCTCACCCTCATCTAAAGTGCGCACCTAATATATTGTCTTAACCCACCTAATTATTCTACCCCTCCAACTAGCCTCATCATTTATTCCAAAGTAACTCATTACCCTGCCTCGAGTACTGTATAACACTGGTTTGATACTTAGCTTACTTCTTTACTTAATTCATTATCTCATTATTATACATTCTCATAGCCTTACTTTCGGTTAATAATAATATTCACAATTAATTTCTTATGCTTGTATATAATTGTCCACCTCTTCATACACGTATAATCGAAACACATCAAATGCATATAAACACATATATCACTCACTATATGTATGTAAGTTCCACCCCTCCGAGATTTACCCCTCTGGATGCAAAATCACTAGCATTTTATCAAGCTCTTAGAGTCCACCACAACCTGGGCAACTGGGTAGGAACCTCACCACTGAACCCAAAACGTAACAAACACCGGAGGCGGTTATGGCCTCAAGTCCGTAGTTATAACGACACCACATTATTCCATGGAACTCTAACCCAATTCAACGTGGGGATGCACAAACCTATGACCCGGAAAATAATACTACCTCTACTGAGATTCGCCAGAGTGACCTCTCACGACGTGCAACCTCCACCGATAGCATTTCCATTAGTATGGGTATGTTTCATATAAATATCATGCACATAGATATTAATACTCATATAGATATTAATACTCATATACATATATAATAGTCTTATACCCATATATATATATATATATATATATATATATATATATATATATATATATATATATATATCACGTCCAGCTAGTCCATTCCTAACACCCGAAGCACTAGCCTATAAGTCACGAATCTAACCCCGACTCTTGAACATTTAATTATTCACTAATTAAATTAAGCATCGTTACATAACCTTTTTGAAATACCCTAACTTTCCCAACCATCTCGTAAATAATAATAATAATAATTCCTCCCAAATTCTTTTTATCCCAATTCGTAATTTATATTCCGAGTGTTACCCCTCCTAAACACTCGTAACCAAACTTTGAGTTTACTCTCCCTTACCTGAGGTCGAATAACCATTAATTATTTTTAGAAGTCCTACAATACCCTAAGAACCTTTTTAAAAATTTTGATTTCTCAAAAGCCCCTCAAATTATATTAAAATACCTAACTATCCCTCATAGCAGGTTCGAATAGATTCGAACTCCTAGCCGAATCAATTCGCCTGCCGAATCGATTTGCCTATGAGGCAAAATCGATTCGATTCTCGGTAAGAACCCAGTTCTTGAATTGAACTGACGAGTTTTCAAATATCTCAACATTTAATTCTAAACCTTTAGCAACTTCAACAGTATTTTTAGTCTTCCAGGGGTTCTTATACATAAAACTTAATCTAAATCCATCTTATTACTCACAAATTTAGTAATCATCATTTTGATTTTATCAACTCAACATATTCAAGAAATTTGTCCCAAATTCTAGATTTCTTTCTCTTTCAGTTACTTCTCTAATTAGATTTCTTCCCAAATCATTTTCATGCAATTTAAACAATTATAAGTATTATATTTCATAGCAAGCAAGATTAATTTCACCAAAATTAACATTTACTCTTATAAAAATCAAGATTTGAATCATCACATAAATTATCTATAATTCTTATCCAAAACCCCATTTTACATGTTGAATCCCCATCCCAAAATTAGTTATTACTCTACCAATTTTGATATGAATCTAAACAAACAAAAAATCAGTAAGCAAGTTATACACTTGCCTTGAACGGTGGTTGAATCTTAGTCTCCTTCTTGTTGAATCTAGCTAAATATAGCCTTTTTCCACCCTTCCTTGTGTTCTTCCTCCTTCTTTTCACACCAAAAGAGTCACAGAGGTTTAAAATATGTAAAGTGGCTGCCTCCTAACCCTAATATCCTATTTAAACCTTTTAATCGCGTAATTAGGTTAATCTCTTAAGAAAAAGTGACTTAAAGACCCCCGAATGAGTCCCGACTAATCTAAAAAGCTCTCGATAACCAATCTCTACCCCCTGGTACTTGATTTTGACTGTTTTGACTCATTCTAGATTAACCGTGCACTCAAAATCACCATTCGAGTCACCAAACATCAATATTCCATCTCAACCTAAAATAACCTACCCGTATGTCCCGATTGAGATACCGCCAGTTCCCGTCGTTATTACCCACTACGACGTACTATCGATTTGCTAAAATTAATTCACTTAATAACACTTAGTAAATTTTATTTCCATATAAAAATCAATTTTATTCTAACTAATTAATATTTATTAAATACACAATATTATTATGAGCACGCGTGTAATTCAAATGCTAAAATTAAATATTCAAAAATACGATAGTCATGGTATATGATCGAATATAATTGTATATCTATTTAAGAACAAAATAATCAAATTCCAGTTTAAAAATGCAAAAAAAAAAATGATGAAAATATTAGAGGTTCATTTATGTGAGATAGATATCCAAAGTTGATAACCCTACACAAGCTATCTAACGAGAAAAAATGATATAAAAAATCGTAAAAATAGATTATCGCAATCATATTTAACGAGAATCAAAGATTCAACCCATAATTCAACACACTGAATAGTCAACCATATTGTAAAATGGTGAAGCTAAAAAAGGGTTCACGATAATTAAGACCTAAAGTTAATATGCAAACACTAAGCAAGATAATAAGGTCATAAAAAATATGGCAAACGAAATAAGTGCACACCCATTAGTCTCCAACTTATATCTCCCTCAAAAGTGTTCTTTTTAATATTTCCTTTTTATTTTATGTGAGTATGCTTTAGCATAGATATTTTTTTTCCTCTCATGATCACATATATAAGTATTTTTACATATGGTTCTTTCACCACACTTTGGGCAGCACTTCCCATTGCACCCTCATAATTTTTATACTAATCCTCACATGAAATGGTTCTTACATGCACAATTTCAAAAATCTAACAAATAAAAAATATATGACCCCATTAAATGAAAACACATGCAATGTAAAACTTTTTGGATCAAAATTGAGGATACATCCTAGTTCAACTTGTGTATATGTGTTCGATATAGTAATGACTATAACATGTGCAATATGCAATAGCCTGACCCGGATATATGGGTTACCCGTGGTCAACCCGGTCCGACCCGAGCGTTATGTGTGAAGTGAAATGAACAACCTATAAAAGGCTGCTAATTCAGTTTTATTTTAATTACCATCTCACATGTCTAGCATTTGATTTCAATTTCGAATTTAACTACGTGAGGTACCCATGGAAAACATCCCCGTGATCCAAGCATACACAACTACTAACGTAAATTAAAAGAGAAAGATAACCCTCAAAGTACGAAGCCACGTACTACCTGCCGTAACAAAGAAGAGGGAATGAGATGAATGCCCAGTGGGAATATATAATAATGCAATATAGAATTGAATGGCAGCAAAAGACTTAACATGTTGTATCTATGTATACATACATATTTCTTACACACGCACCCCCCCCATATATATATATATATATATATAATGCATGAGACCGCCTTTATACAAAGACGTTACTTATCCTGATTAATTCACCTTAATCTTGTGAAAGAACTTCCCCTTTCTTAACTTAGCATTTATCTCTTTATTTAACACATATGGTTAAATACATAAAACAACTACACTTTGTTTAATCGAAAATCATTTCTTCACCAAAATTTTCCCTTTCTACACAAGCACTCCACTTTAGCATTTTCATTGAAAAGTACCCTTTCAACACATACGAATGCCACGTTCGAAAATACTTATTTGACTTTTGGAAAACCTTCAAGAACACACCCATGTATTAATTACAAGTGAACCTCTTAGGTTGCTTAACTCACCTATTTAACCACTATAACTTACCATTTCTTTCACTTTATGGACATTAATCAATTTGTACATTAATTGTCCACTTAACCCATTACCAATACACTCATTAATTCATTCAAGTTAGGTTGTTTTATACTTTTAATCACACAACCCATTTCTTGTTATGTTTCACATTCTGTTACGTTTTTTTTTTAATTTTTCTATAACCCGTGTACTTTAACGGGCTCCACACCGCCAATGATGCCACCATATGCTCTGGTTAGTGATTTTGAGTTTTTCACCCCAGGGCTCTGGGCCCTTCTTAATTATTTTTTGGTTGCATGCGAGTCTTTATTAATATGTTTACATGTCCACATTATTCCACTTCTTTACTTTTATCCGGCGGAAGTCAAAACTCGGGGTTTCACCCCAACTTGTGGCACACCTTGAATTATTCAATTCTTTCCATTTACGTACTTACGTTGATTTTAAACCAAAATCATTTACGTCTTAAGGACCTATGCCGATTTCATCCATACTAGTGTAACACCATTCATTAACATTCTTATTTCATAAAAATGTTCCACTTTACGTAAATTAATAAATTTACCCCTTGATTGTCAAACTTGCAATTTAGTTATTTAACAAGTGTTATTTCTCAAAATAATTATTAAGTTTTCAACTTAACAATTTAAAATACTTTTAACCCTTTTATCACTTGTTCAATATCACACTTTTATCCAACTTTCACACTTGTCACTTTAACAACTTTAATACATAAAATAACACCTTTTACATATTAAATTCCTATTTTCTACACATTCTTTATCAAAGAAGTCCAACTACATTTGAAGGCTACTTTTTATTATAGATTACCATTTTCTTTTATTAACATGGGTAGTCTTACAACCTTACACTATTCATACTTTCATTATCCTTTTTCCACATACTTCGAAGACTAAAATTTCCATCTGTTTTATTTCGTATTTAAACCCAACAAGATTTTTTTTAAACTTGTTCATATATTTATGATCAAAATACTATAAGTTCATATGCATGAAAAGATGGACTTGAAATCTTAAAATACTATCAAATGGATTAAACATATTCTTCATTCTAGAAATTTATACCATTTGCAAAACTATGCTTTTCTAAACATAAATACAATTTTGTTTATTTCTTCAAACTCAGCCATGTCCATCAAGAAACTTTAGGACTTTATTTCAACAAAGTATTTTGGCAAGATCAACATCATTTCAATATTTTATTCCATAAAATGTCTAACATCAAACCTCTAGAAAATATACCATTTTTATAAAAGCCAATTTCTGTATTTCAAGAAGCTTTGAAATATGTGTTCTTCATTTATCTTCCACAAAATGAAAATTTCCTAACATTTTTATTTCATAAAAATGTATATTATTACTTTTACTAGAACATCCATCATCATGTTCATAGTATTTTTACTCTTAATATTCAACAATAACAACACTACAAATACACAATTAGTGTCTTAATCCAAGAGTAGATTTTCCCACCTCAAATTAAGCTCTAACAATAAAAGGCATGGGAGATCAAAGAAGATGACAACCCCACCTCCTAAGGGTGGCCTTAGAGGGTTGTCTAGCTCCACTAAATATGTCTCTATAAAAGATCCATTAAAACTCCATAATTATATACGTATATAGTCATCACCTCTAAAAGTCTTAGTTTGAAATCTCCCATTTATCACTCAAACTTGACATTCTAACCCTACACTAAGGTTTAAAGTTTGCACACAAGGGCTGTGTATTAGTGCCCTAAGCGTAGGTTGATTTTGTGAACGGAGGAAAAATATTTTGTTGTCTCTCTCTATTGCAGAGGGTTTTTAGTTTAAGGAGTTGTTTTCACTACCATTTTGGCCGAAATTTTATAAAAGTAAGAAAGATTATTGGTGTTATATATACTCTAAAAATGAACCAATGGATGGGATGGAATTATCGAGCCACATTTTGGAAGATGAGCAGTGTCTGTTCCATCCCTTTGTTTACACCCTCACATGTCAATTATATATAGTCACGTGGAGGAGGTTTAACTTTCCTAATGGTTTCCTCATTTAACTCCCCCACTTTGTTAACAAGGATACACCTGCTCACCGCCCACAATTGTTGACTAAGGGACCCTCACCTCTCTCTCTCTCTCCTCTTGGAAACCCATGAACTCACATTATTTTGTTGTTAAACTCTTTGGCACCATTCTTTTTAATTAGCATTAGTACAACATATCCATTTCCTTCTATGCCCCATGTCGTTGGTATATAGTTATTTTTTTTCTTTTTCTTTTTTGCTTCTTAATAGCGTTTCACTCGCTCCCACTTTATTTCGACCCTATGCATGACTTGTACAAACAAATATAACTCGACACTTATTTTAAAAAAATCGATAATCTACTTAAATCGATATGCACATATAATACTAATAAATTTTTAATGTCGCACCCCAAATTCTTCTTAAATTAATAGACTTTTTAATATTCACGTAATTATCTCATTTCATCAATAGTGTCGATTAATTCCCATGCGATGCCATGCATGTGACATGCAACTCTACGTATGTCCTCTAAAATATGTGTAAAATCTAAGTGACCCCTTGTTTGTGAACATTTTATGTCAACTTCTCATTGTTACTCCATGCACACCAAGTAGTTATTGCTTCAACTATTTAATCAAAAGTGAGGGTATTACACAATATGAGTTGTTCTTGATGAACTCCTAAAAGGTTAAGCAAAACAAAAGCAAAGTTACTCTGCCCTTTTACCCTTCTAATCTATAATATGGTACAAGACAACATGATGTGTTCCAAAGTATTTTCAATCACCTAAAAACATTATCTATCCCCAAAACAAAAAAAAAATGAAAATCTTTTTCTTTTTTTCGTAATTTTACAAAACCAAAAAATACTTTTGGTTTCTTTAAATGACACAAGAAAACAAAATATTTTTTGTATTTTTCAATTGTAAAACCAAAATAAACTCAACAAAATAAAAATCTTAAAAAAATAGCGTATAAGTAGTACATATCTAGGTAGGATATAAATATGATGCAATTAATATAAAGCGTAAAAATCCTAGCCTAAAAAAGAAATGACTCAAGTGGCATTGAAATCAGGACAAACGACCTCATCCTTGTTCATTCTTTTCATGTGCCTAGTCCTTCTTGTAACTCTATCCTCTTGGGGAGGAGAATACTACTGTAAGTCTCCCATGTGTTGTTAGATGTCTTAACTAGGTATTCTACCCGCTCCTGTAAATTTTCAATCGTTCCAAAATGAAGATTTGGAGACCTACTTGTGTCCTCCTCTAGTAAAAAATAATACTCTTTAAGGTGATCCTACATTTTACAAAAAATGTAAAAATATGGTTGAGGGGTGATCCCCTTCATCGGCTTTGGGACATCTCTAGGTTGGGGACAAGTTGGTGTCAACTTGGCATCTATAACAATGTTGTCCTCAACTTTCGGAACAGACTCTAAAGTGTTGTCATAGCCAATATCGATCTTGTCATTTGAGGATTGAGACAATTCCAAAAGCATCTTCTCGAGTTTTTCGGATATATCTTTAAGATTAACCTTTAATTATAAATACCCCTCTTGGTCTTTCTTTAGTCTAGCATTCTCTTCTTCAAGCAACGTGTGAGTCCCGAATAACTCAAGTAACGCTCGCATTAAAATAAAGACCTTATCATATAAAAGAATTCTCTATTTATCTCATTTTTTAAGATTGTCATAAGAATAGCCCCATTGGCCTAAAAGGTGTCAAAGTGTCACTTTCTCCCTAAGGACACAAATCTCCTCCTTATACATCTTAAGTTTAGAGCCTAACTAAAGGTTTTCCTTATCCTATTTGAGAGCCTTATAAATCTTAGAGTAAACTCTTTGAATGTCAAATCCATCCTCTCCATTAGTTTCTAAGGTGTTCGCATCATGATAACACATAGATTGGGATTCATCACCAATTTCCTTAGCGTTATCTTTAACAAGGGAAGATTTTGTACTAGTTTCGTCCAAGTTCAAAGTCAAGGTAAAGGTGATGAGTGCATTATTTTGTATGAATTATGCCCAAATACAGGCCTTGTTAGGCCCGCTGTATCATAAATAATGAGATTTTAAAGTCATTTTGGTAAATAAAAAAAAGCTACAAGTTTGAGTAAAATTTGAATTAAAAAGCAATTTTAATAACCTCGGGAGGTGAAACCATAATTTTAGAACTTTAAGAGCCTAGAAATAATTTTTAAATATTTATTTGGGAAAAATAAAGTTCTATAAGAAATTTGGTTGAATTTCGGATTAAAATGAGTAACTTATGAACTTCGGGGGCTAAAATGCAAAGAGGGGTAATTATATAAATTTTTAAACTTTTATGACCTGAAATTTGAATTAATTATTTTTATTTTGCATTTTAATAGGTATTCCGAAATTTGAACAAAAAAGGAGTCGATATGTAAAAATTGTCAGTATATGTCGCGACACGACATGAGACGGTTGACACAGTTATACTTTTTTTTTTACAAATTCGCTCGAGTGTCCATTGAGGCCGTACCATAGATTTTGGAAAGGCCTTGAAAAGACTCACAACTTTGAAGCTTGGACAAAAATAATATTTTGAAGCTTTGGCGTTAAAAAATGTGATTAAAGTTGGTGTTGTGAATAGTGACCTGAATAAAGCCAAAAATTGGGGAGATTAAAAAAAAAAAGACTTCCCAATTGTTTCCAACTCTTCCCAAGTCTCCATGAGATAATAACCAACTCAAATACAACCAATCAAGGAGAATTTCACCTCAACACAATGACCTCAACTCTTAGCGTATAAAAAGGTCCATCGGGTTCATAATTTCATACACAATTTCGGAGAGCAATTGATTGTAATCAATTTGAGGGTCATGTTTTCATCATTTTTTAGAAGATTGAAGATTATTGTTAGCAGCTTATTGTAAGTTTGATTTATTAATGAAAATTTCTATTTATTCTTGCAATTTGTCTTTGATTATGGGAGCTTAATTTTTCTATTAGAATTAGGGTGAAGTTTACCATAGTTAGTTAATATTGTCACACTAATTTAATTATTGCTTATTCCCTACTCGTTTTATATGTTATCAAAAATTCGATATTCATTTTAAAATGATACGAGAGCGTGTTTTAAACCTTCAAAATTATCTTATCAAATCAAGTTTTGAGATTTAAAAAATAGTAATTTTTGATTTATGATTGCACTTTGATTATTTTGATAGTCCATACTTAAATATATTTGCGAACTTTAAAACTTATATTTTATAAGGGAATTCAGATTTTAGCCATCTATTAAAGACGTTAAAAATATTTTGAAGATAACCATCATATTTTTCGAATTAAACGGTACGAGAGTCGATTTAATTTGAGTTATAACAAGGGAATGATAATGTTAAGGTCCTGTTTGATTCTATATTCAGATAACTCGATTTAAACATTATTTTTAAATATAATTTTAAAATTTAATTTTTTGTGTTTATAAATATTGGTATACGTTTGATAATCTTGTTTTTAAATACAACTTTTTGAAATTTTGACAAACTTGTATATATATATATATCTATATAATATGGGACAATGGTGTTATGAATAGTAACTTATGCATAATAAACATGCATGATAAACATCCATGGCATTTTACGTGTTGCATGCTTGCATGCATACACATGCATGTATGCATGCACACATATATACATTATTATTTTATTATTCTTTTAATAATATATTTTAATTTTTTTTTAAAGTTTTTTTTAAATTTTTTTTTAAAAAAAGGCTAATTATTATGGTCTGGGTTTTATCACGGGGGGAAATTTATCGCGGTGCCCTCGGGCACGGGCATCCGCTAGTATGTATATATATATATATATATATATATATATATATATAATGTATAATTCACAATAAAATTATATACTTACATGAATTGATAATATTAATTAATACATATGTACTATATGTATATTTTATATTGTTCCATACATTAATAATACATGTATAAAACTATATATACGTAACATGTATCAATTGATAATATTATTTAACATTTGGATCTTAATATATTATATAATTTAATAATATAAATATATGTAATTTTGTATACATATACATATATAATTTTTATTTATAAGAATAACACACATATTAACATATTATGTATGTACATTATATATTAATGTATAAATGCATTAAAATATTAAGAATGAATAATTTTAAGTTGAAAAATAAAAAGTAGAAGTTATAAAACACCCTTTTGATGTTTTCACCAATGTTTAAAAACAGGTTGACAAAAGTAAATTTTTATCAGAATTGTATTTAACATAGAAAACACGATTATAGTTGCAAAACAAACAGGTCCTAAATTAGTGTGCAATATTAGTTACATAATAAATGGACCCGAATCCTTATTTTTTCATATTATTTACAACTCTCGTGTATTGCTCTCATTATTCGTAGTTGCTATTATTTAGTTTAGTGCATAATTATTCTCTACTCCATTTAGTCTCGTTATACAGTTGCAATTATATTAAAAGTTAAAATTGACAAATCTCTGTGGGTTCGATCCTTACTTACACTCGCTATTCTATAATGGCCCGCACACTTATGGTATTTCATAAAGTGACAAACAAGTATTTGGCTCCGTTGTCGGGGATTTGTTCAATTTTTTGTTAAAAAGAAGTTGTGACTTTCGGATTTTTTTTTTAATTTTTCGCATTTTTGTAAGTAAATTTTTTATAAAAGTAAAAATCCAAAAATAAAATAAAAACTAGTAGTTAATATTTTTTGTTTTTTTAGTTTAGTAAAAAAATAGATTTAAGTTTTTTTTAGTACAGAGTAGTTGTATAACATTTTTATCATAAACATTTGAAAAAAAATTAAAAAAATAGTTTTTTTTTTTAAATTTCAAGAATCATTCTTTGAGTAAGAAGTCCCAAAAAACTAAAAGTAAAAAAAAATTCAAAAAAATAATTTTATTTCTAGTAGTAGTGCTTGGTTATTTTTATTTTGTGTTAAATACACCAGTAGTGAATGTGTCGTGTCATTTTTTTATCATATCTTTTTGTCTCGCGCTTTCAGCTTTGTTAGACCTGTGAATGGGTCGTGTTGGGTCGTGTACGTGTCGGGTGATAACGTGTTCGTGTCAAAAACCCATACACAACCTGTTAGTCTAAACGAGTCTAAATATAATACCTAAACACAATCCCTTAACATTAACATGTACACGACCCAAACCATTAGCACTCGCTAGTATTAAAAAATCAGTTTGGGTGTAAACGGGTGACCCATTATCTAATCGTTACACACTTGCGTAATCAACACGCATACTTTTAACCAGAATTTTAAATATATTCTTAAGGGATATAATTTTTTTTATAAAAAACCCATAATAAAAAGCTCAAACAGTTAATAAATAACTCATAAATAGCTCAAACAATTACTAACCACATAGTCCATTTAAATAGCTCATTTAAATATTAACTAACCACACAATTCGTAAATAGCTCAAACAATTAATAATCAAGATTCTTCTTTTCTATCATATTAATACACAATTCACCACATAGGTAATTCGCATAAAAAATTTGCATTATATCATTCCTTCGCCATAAATATGAAGATTGAAAAATATGTGCTAAAAAAAATAGCCCGAAAGATATACAATAGAACAAAGCTTCCAAAAAAAATAACCCAAAAGATATGTGCCACTTATATATATCACAAACTAGATAAAAAATCGTGAGTCAATATTCTTAAAAGGAGATCCAAGTATTTTCTCGCGACAACTTTATCAACTTGATGTCCATCGGCACACTTCATATTCCAAAATTCGTTAACATTCACAACAACAAGACATGATGTCCTATATGTTATGAACAATTGTGTTAGCCAAATTATATATAAATCAGCATAACCAATATTAATTTATAAATCTGTTTATAAAAATAAAATTGTTTATTCACATGATGGCCAGCAACATAACCAATTTTGCATGTGTACAAAACCTGGTGGCTTGCTGCTAATAAGACCTGTGTAGTGTACAAAACAATATATAAATATAATCAGTATAGATGAACTACAAAATCTACAAGTGATAAATTATATAAAACATGCACTAATAGAGCTTAATAGTAAATCTACTCTTCAACAAATATAGTGTTGGAGGATTGGCTTGATTTATGAGTGCGACTTATGTGCAAGTTGAAAATATCCCTCGTAAGGTCATTCACATCAGTGTCTTCCTCTTTACTAATAGCCGTATGAGAAAATTTAAATAAGCAGTTTATTATTTTAGAAATGATATGTGACGAGAAAAACTAATCTAAATGAACTTAGCAAATATACAACTTTTTCCAAAAATCCAATCTCGAGTACAAAGCAATGCTTGGACAGTTTCCGACAAAAGAGAGCTACGATATTGATAGAGAACTCTATCGTCAATACTAAACGTAGATTCAGAAGCAACAGTCAAGATGGGAATTGATAATATATCATAATCTATAAGAGAAACTCAGTATGTGATAAACTGTGCAAAGTGAGTTTAGCTCATCAAATAATATGTGCTAAATTGTGCAAAGAAACTCACTATGTCTTGTATTTAAAATAGGAGAGCAAATAATTATTACTCGATAACAGTATGCTGCTAGATAGAAGTTAAACTAGGTATGCTTTAAACATCTAGCATACTCACATTAATAAGAAATTTAGTTAGAAAATAAATCTCAGATAGCATATATTAAACATCAGCAGAGGGGCTCAAATAACATATATTAAAAAATCTTATCTGTTTATGGAACAAAGAGAAAACAAATTGCGTGTGAGAGGGAGAGAGAAAAGAGAAGAGAAAATAAAGAGAAGAGAAGAGAAACTCATTAAGTCCTTGACTGTATGCGTTGTGGAGTGGCAGTGGAGCGACTCTAGACGGTAGAATTGTTGTGGTGTGCTCGGTGGAGAGTGGGTTATGGAGGAGGAACTGCGTAGCTCTTGGGTATAAGAAAACAAGGAGATGATGAAGTGTTGACGAATGATCCTTTTTATATTCTAAGGTTTGGTTTGGTAAACAAATGAAGTCATGATGTAATCTATTGACAAGTGGGCTCTTTTATTGCAAGTGAGCTATCTTAATGGTTAATTTTAATGGGTATGGGTTGGATGAACTAATAATACTCGTTAATACCAATGGGTATTAACGGGTAAAAATGGATATATGTAAATTTCCAAACCCAAACTGGGTCTCGTGTTAACTTATAATTCCATGTCAGGTCATGTCGTGTTAACATGTCATATGTCATTTTGACAGGTCTACGCTTGGTGTAGTTTTGTTGTCTTTTTTTTTCATAAGAACATAAAAAAAGCAAAAAGAAAAAGAAAAAAAGAGAGGCAAAAGTAAAGAAAAATTCAAAAAAAATGTGCAACGGTGATCGAACGTGAAAAATATGTGCAATATTGCCACGAGCATAAAGAACTCTCAAGAGTGACTGAAATGTAGGCGTCATTTCCCCCCGATCGACGTCAACCTAAACTTCAGCCCGACGTAAACAAGTGATCATAAAAAGTTCACGCCGGAGGTACGATTTTGTGTGTTCCTACGTGGTTTAATTTTGCATTTAATTTAGCATGTTGCATAAATTGACTTAAGGGAAAAACCCATGTGAAAGATAAGGTGGGGATTTCATCACCCTTCTTTGGACCGAAAATCACTAATTAAACAAACATTTACATATCCCGAGCCATCACATTCAATTTAAAATCAAGTAGACATTAGCCTTAGAATATCACATAGCTTATAGGAAACCTTTTAATGAGATTAAAATAAAAAGGTACTCCACTGCAAACTTGTCAAATCGGTTTCGTTTTATCTTGTCTTTGATTGATGTTTTTTAATAAGTCTTCGTACCGACCTTCTACCTGGAGGAAAAAATAGGATTTAAGGTGATAATTGTAGTTGGCCGTCTTTTAGATTCTCCCTTGTCAAAGAGTAAGAGATTTATATTTAAAAAGATTAATTTGGAGACCCCGCTGTCGTCGATTAATCTCAAGAAAACTAGATTTTAAAAATGAAATTCCCCTCACAGATATTAGATAATTTAATTTTCTTTTTTTTAGCCAGGAATTACGTGGTTCGAGTCAAATTATATTCTTATTGATACCTAAAAATATCCGTCTATGTGGACCAATCAGAAGTGAACACTTGTCCTCTTACGTAGCTAAAATCCTAATCATTAGATAGTAATTCGACAAGAATGCTGACCATTAATACCAATGAAGGGTTACCTCATCAAAAGTCTCATCACTCATGGTTAACACAATCATCTATCACATTTGTTATGTACGGATGTAAAAGCCTAAATATATAAAGGCATTCCATCCCTTGGAATTCCAACCCTTGACCTCTGGGTCACTATAAATACATTGTATCCCTTTCATCAAGGGCAAGGTAGAACGGATTCTGGGATATTTTTATTTACTAGAGTACCTAGCTTTCTGTAACCTCTGAAATTAATATAATCACAGTGGACGTAGGCTTTCTTACATAGCTGAACCACTTAAAAATATCCCTCTCTCTCTCTTTTTTATTTACCATTGCAATTACATATTTTATCAGTGATTATAAGATTAAATGAAGTCCATTTTTTTACATCAACAGATCGGCGTCGTCTATGGGAACGTGCGTCTAATCGCCGTTCTTAATATTATTCAATAAAAAATGAATAATCCAGAGCCTAGTGCCAGAAACGAAGGCAACCCGCCTGATCCATCTATTCCGCCTACAACAACCGACCTAAATGGGATCCGATCGAGTATTGCCAGAGGTCAAGATGCTATACAGAAAATAATGAGACAATTGGCTCAGTCGTTACAAGAAAGATCTTTATCCCTATCCAGACAACAAGCAATCCTATAACCACGAAGAAAAATATCGCCTCCACCTCCTAGGCATAACCAACACAGCTATTCCAGATCATCTCAGGATAAGACTTATCACCCAGGAATCAGTTCCTCAATCAGAGCCTTAGAGTCTTATGATAACTATTCTTTCTCTACTGAAAGGCCAAATGTCTTATAGAGATTGAGTCGAGCTTAGACTTTATATCGATTGGGACCTCAAGAAAAAAGAAACCCTCCTAGAGCAGTAATCAGGGACATTTAACATCTAGCTGACCAGACTGAAGCCACAATCAGATCAAGATCAAACATCCGAAGATCTATACGCACCGAGAAGACTTCTCAGGAAGAGAGTTTAGCGCGTATACATAGTTGGGGAAGCCGAGATATTTCATATAAATTCGATGTGGGAAAACCTTCATGTAAAGGATCAATTCAGCGATTGGAAGACCGACTAGGAGAGATGGCAAAGGTAAAGAATCCTTAATAGTGAAGTTTTGTTAAAGGATTCACTTTTATTCAAGCAATTATGGATTTTCCTACTCCATCAAAGTTTAAAGCTCTTGTCGTTACCCCCAAATATGATCAGACAACTTATCCAGTTCTACACATTAAACAATATCAAGCTGCCGCTGATATTTATTCAGTCCCCGATGAGAGGAGATATAGAGCGTTCTCAAGCACCATTATAAGTTCTACTCAGATATGGTATAAAAACTTGACTTGAGGAAAAAATATCAACTTCAACCAGCTTGGCGAGCTATTTATTAGATTTTTCTATTTCGGGGATAAGCTAGTGAAAAGAGTAGCCCATCTCTCGAGCATAAGGCAACAAGTAGGAGAAATGACTAGGGAGTATATCACTCGTTTTAATAATGAGAAATTAGAAGTGATAGATTACGAGGAAAAAATAGCCATCATTGCTCTCATGAGTGGGTTGTTTCTCGAGAAACTGTACTATACTCTGGCTAAAGATCCTCCTAAAACCATGTTTGAGCTCATGGATAAGGTAGGAAAATAATGAACGTCGGGGAAGCAAATGGCTGCAAAACAGAGTTCAACCATAAAGACTGAGAAGAAAGACCAGAAGGAGCCGAAGCCGAAGCCGAAAAAAGAGGATAAACTCAAAAAATATGGAACCTACACTCCATTGAGTGTTAGCATTCACCATATCCTTGAGGATATTAAAAATAACAAGGATCTGCGATGGCCTGAAAGGTTAAAAGCACCTCCTAATAAGAGGGACAAATCTAAATAGTGTGAATTCCATAAAGATCATTACGATATAACAGATAACTGTATCACTTTGCAAAATGAGATAGAATATCTCATCCACCAAGAAAAACTCAATAAATTTATTGATCGACGTGAAAGTAGAGAAGCTAGAAGAAGATAAAATTCTCTATGCAAGCCTAGAGATGACAAGAAGAGAAACGATGAAGATAACTATGAGGAGGATCCCAATCTGTCGAAGAAGCCCAAGAAGCTAGAACGTGAGGTATCTATGATCAGTTTTGGCTCATTTGATTGTCATGTTATTACAGGTGGTGATTCAGGAGGAGGATATCACATTGCTAAAAGAAAAGCTTACTATAATGAAGCCCAGGCTTATTCTTATATCCAGAGAATTAATCCGAACGAAAATGACCTGCCTAGGAAGTTTAACAAAGACAAACTGGTGATCGAATTTTCAAAGAATTATCTCTCTGGGTAACTTTATCCCCATGATGACCCATTGGTTGTCAAATTCAGGATCCAGGATACTATCATCAGTAGGATTTTGATTGATAATGGAAGCTTGACAGATATTATGTTTTATCCTTGCTTTCAAAGTTTGGACTTTAAGCTCAGCTAGCTAGAACCCTACCATAGGCCATTAATAGGATTCTCTAGTTAAAAATTTTACCCTCTTCGGACAATCAAGCTAGAAGTGTTATTAGGTACCTGGACGACAAGTCGAATAGAGAAAATACGCTTCTTTGTGATGTATAAAAATGTTTAATCTGCCTATAATGTGATCCTCGATAGGGTAGGATTGAAGAAGTTTGAATCTTTACCATAAACAATTCATCAGTGCTTGAAGTTTCCAACTCACTTTGGTGTAGGTGTCATAAAAGGCGATCAAAAAGTGGCTAGAGAATGTTACTACTCCCCAGTCGAGCATGAGGATTTAATCAAATTAAAGAAGAAGACTACAACCTAACTGATGTTGAAACTTTAGATCCACAAGATGAGATAAAATTAGTCAAGGGAAAAATTATGGAAGCTACAGAAAGTATTATCCTAGACGATGATAAACCAGAAAGAACTACGCATATCGGTTCAATACTGGATTCAATCTTAAAATAGGAATTGATTATGTTTCTGAGACAACAGAGAAATGTATTTTCTTGGATCCATGAGGATATGCCAGGGATTGATCCCATTTTCCTCTGTCATGAGCTCAACATCAGTAAGGATGCCAAGCTGATCAAGCAGAGACCTAGGGTTTTCAGTCCCGAGAAGAATCAAGCTATCCAAGAAGAGGTCGAGAAACTTTAAAAGGCCCAATTTGTTGAAGCACTGAAGTATCCAGACTGGTTGGCCAATGTTGTAATGGTCAAGAAGAAGGATGACTGGAGGATGTGTGTGGATTTCACTAATTTAAATAAAGCTTTCCTAAAAGACCATTTTTCCTTGCCTAAAATTGATCAATTGGTGGACCCTACGTCGGGACATGAGATTTTAAGCTTCATGGATTCCTATTCTGGGTACAACCAGATAAAAATGAAACCTGAAAACAGGGAAAGTACAACCTTCATCACCAGTTGATGAACTTATTGCTGCAATGTAATGCCCTTTGGGCTAAAAAATGCAGGAGCAACATATCAAAGTTTAATTAACAAGGTCTTTGAAGAGAAGATAGGAAAGAACATGGAGGTTTATGCGGATGATATGTTAACAAAAAGTAAGAAAGCCTCAGATAATATCAACAATCCCAGTCAGACGTTTGATCAGTTGGAAAAGCATCAGATGAAGATGAATCCGACCAAGTGTGTGTTTGGAGTACATGAAGGAATGTTCCTGGGCTTTATATTTAATCAAAGGGGAATTGAAGCTAATCTAGCAAAAATCAAAGCTTTGATCGAAATGTAGTCGCCAGCTTGCAAGAAAGATGTACAAAGGCTCACTAGAAGAGTTATAGCTTTAAACAGATTTATTTCTAGAGTAACAGATAAGTGCTTACCATTTTTCAAGGTGTTGAGAAAGACTTTTGAGTGGAATGCAGAATGTGAAGAAGCATTTCAGGAATTAAAGAAGTATTTGGGATCACCTCATTTGTTATCCTGACCAATCTTAAGAGAGAAATTTTATTTATATCTAGCTTTTTCTGAATCTGCGATTAGATCAACTTTGATTAGATTAGACATTGGGATTCAAAGACCAGTTTATTATACTAGCAAAGCGTTCAGGGGAAGTGAGATTATGTATCCATGCTTGGAAATTTTGGCTTTAGCACTTATTGAAGCTTCTAGGCGCTTGAAAACTTATTTCCAAGCACATAATATAGTGGTATACACGGATCTGCTTCTTTGGAAAGCACTCCACAACCCTGAGAAGTCAAGAAGATTGATGTACTGGGCAGTGGAGCTAGGAGATTATGACATTATCTATAAACCACAGTCTTCATTAAAAGGCCAAGATTTGGAAGACTTTATCACCGAATTCACCTATCTAGAGGTTCTCGTTCAGTAAAAGTTGCCTGCCGAGCAGACTTCTAAAGAAGAGAGCTCAGATCAGAAGCAAGATAAAATCATCGTCGATCAGCCTGAGTCATCTAGAACTCAGTATATGGCCTAGAAATATGTAGAGGAAAGCAAGAAAGTATTCCATCATGGATTTTTATCTGAAGAAAGCTTCAATAATAATATCCCGTTGTGGAATCTATATGTCGATGGTTCTTCACGTGCGACTAGAAGCGAAGCAGGTATAATACTCAATACTTCTGATGATATTGATGTTGAATATGCACTTAGGTTTTAATTCAAAGCATCAAATAATGAGGTAGAATATGAAGCTTTAATAGTTGGCTAGATTTGGCCCATTCATTAGGCGCCAAGCAAGTAATGGTGCACAGTGATTCACAGTTAGTGGTCAACCAAGTGCTTCATTTGTATGGAGTCAAGGGAGAATTGATGACCAAATAATTTTCCAAAACTATGGAAGTCATTATCAATTTTCCAGCCATGCAAATGCATAGGATTCCCAAAATAGCCAACCCCCAAGCTGATGCACTTGCTTGGTTGGCTTCAACAACCAGAATTGATCTCAAGCGCACCATCCCAATAGAGATATTAAGTAATCGGAGCATTGACGATGACTTGATGAGTAATTTCATTACTATAGATTTGGGACCTTCGTGGATAGACCTAATTAAAGCTTATATTGAGGATGACATCCTTCCACCTGATACCAAAATGGCCAAGAAGCTCCGATATAAAGCAACAAGATATGTGTTAAATAAATGAGTTTTATATAGAAGGGGACTAATGATCTCCTTGATATGCTATGTTCATCCAGAGGTGCACAAAGGTTCTTGTGGAGCTCACTTAGCTGGTCAGTCTCTGCTCCAACGAATTACCACTCAGGGATACTATTGGTCGACTATGATGAAAGATTGTACATCCTCTGCAAGAAAGTGTGACAAATGCCAAAAGTTCTTTGCAATTTATAAAACACCCAATGCCGCTCTCACACCCATAACTTCACCTTGGCCATTCGTGAAAAGGCCCTTTTGTGTCTACTTTAGGTAAGACCAACTTTGTTCCAATTTTTAGTTAAACCCAATTTTAACTTCTTAAACACTAAAAGTGCATCTACATGATTAAATCCATTCGAAGAATAAAGCATGCGGTAAAAGAAAAAATTTCAGGAAAAATCCCCGAAGGGCAAAACTTTTTTATTTCACTATAATTTGTAAGACGCAACTTACACGGATTACAATGAAATTGGGTGACATAAGAAATACCCGCAGGTGTCGGTTTCATGTCGTCGGCTGGAATCTCCCGCAAGAACTCCAGGTGGTCAGCAATGGAAAAGAAAATGACATCTCCACAAGTTACTTTATAAGGACTCCTTCCACAATAGCACGCAGCTCTCCGGTTGTAGAGTTCTCCCAACAAAGTACAAAACGGTGTAGTGAATGAATTATCTTCCGGTAAACGCGTTCAAGATCATAAACTTTTGAATTGAATAATTTGATATTGAATAAACACCGGATGATGAAAAACAGTATGGGAATAAGTTTTTCGAAATTGTTCTTCTGCTGAAAACTTTCTCAGATACGTTTTTTTATATATCTGAGCAACACGGAGGCCAAGAAAAATAAAACACGAAAATCGAGGCGGCAGCTCGTTCGAGCGAGATGTGGATCTCGTTCGCGCGACATAGGGATGTCGTTTTAATGACCCACAGTCTCGTTTGAGCGACAGTGATTAAAATAATATTTTTCTTTTAAATAATGCTCGAATTTTTTTTAAACTATTTGTAGCTCAGGAATATTTTTAAACCATAAAAGATTTAATTCCCAATTATTTAAATGACCCAGCTTTTAATCAACATACAAAATTACTTAAATGCTTATAAGTATTCATACCTGAGTGATCTTAAACATATGCAACACCTCTTGACTTGAAATCTTCTTCAAAGCTTTAAATTTCACATTCTTGGACTTGAACTTTGTCATAGGCTCAATTAAAGTTCATAATAAAACTAGCCTAGACTTAATTTATTTTGTCCGGAATTAAGCCAATTAAAACAAATGTACATGATAGGAATTATGTTCTTACAATTCGCTATTTGGGGGGTTGACTTGGTAGGCCCAATGCCGACCACCAAGGGACGGTTCAAGTATTTGGTCGTTCCCGTTGATTACTTCAGCAAATGGGTGGAGTCAGAACCATTGGTAGACATGCCTTATGAGAAGGTGTATCAGTTCATTTGGAAGAATATTATATGCAGATATTGTTTACTATATACCTTTATTACAGATCATGGATTTAATTCGATAATGATGAATTTGAGGCGTATTGTGTCCCGTCCAAAAACTTCATTCCGCACCAGGTCATCCTCAAAGTAATGGTTAAACAAAAGTAACAAATAGGACTTTGATCAATGGGTTGAAGATAAGGCTTGATGCTGCAAAGGGAAACTGGATCAATGAGTTACATAATGTTTTTTGGGCTTACAGAACCTTGCCGAGAACAACAACTGGAGAAAGACCATACTTGCTTGCATTTAGGACTGAAGCCATGGCTCTAGCCAAGCTAAGCCTACCAACCCATAGGGTGTTGAATTTTGATTCTCTGACCAGTGACTTGATGCAGCGACTAGATCTAGACATGTTAGAAGAAGTCCGAGAAGATGCTGCCATGATAAATGCTGCATATCAACATAGAGTTGCTCGTTTATATAATAAAAGGGTTAAGCAGACCAACCTTCAAGAAAGTGACTATGTTGTTAAAAAGGTGATCCAGAAGAACAACAAGATTGAGTCTAATTGGAATGGCCCATATCGTATTTCTACTGTCATCCGACCAGGAACTTGTCGGATTGAAACTTTGGAAGGGAAAGAATTAAAACCCCCCTGGAATGCCGAGCATCTCCGAAAGTATTATCAATGATTCAAGGGATTGTTACTATTGTATTTATTTTGATTTTATACGACAAGTTTCAATAATATATTGATTTTATTCCCTTTAATTTTTTGTTTTTTTCGGAGTATGGCGATATATCATCACACAAAAATAACAAGTCAGAATGTGTCTTACGGGTCAATAGTACATAACAGCTTGCTCGCTCATACGCAGACACGTACTTACAGTGCAATTATTGCTCGCTCAAATGTAAAATTCCTGTATGACTTCGTATAAACAAGTCACAAATAAGAAGTAAATGTTACTTCATGTATGGATTTGTATAAACAAGTCACGAACAAGAAATCTTATTCGACTAAGTTAAAGGAACACAACCTAAAATACTTAGTCGGCAAGAAAAATTTACTTCATGTATGACTTCGTAAAAATAAATCACGAACAATAAGTTAATTCACTTCATGTATGATTTTGTATAAACAAGTTAAGAACAAGAATGTCAAACTTCGTATACAACTAAAAAACTTAAGAAAGTTTTACCTGACTAAGTTAAATGCAGGAA
Source organism: Sambucus nigra (assembly GCA_949130495.1). Taxonomy (NCBI): domain Eukaryota; kingdom Viridiplantae; phylum Streptophyta; class Magnoliopsida; order Dipsacales; family Adoxaceae; genus Sambucus; species Sambucus nigra. The sequence continues at coordinate 540,693,050 of OX422208.1, read as the reverse complement.
GACATGCAAATATTCCTAAGGTACTAGGGTATAAACATATATTCCTCATAAACTTGTTCACCCCTGATAACTAACGCTAAATTTGGATTAATATATCTAAGTGCATTAGTAGAATCACTAGCATTACAATCACAAGTTGACTGACTGATTAAAATAATCATAAGTTAACAAAACAAACACATGGATTTTCATACATATAAACCTAATTTCATTTGAATGAATAAGAAAATACATAAAAATTATTCGACTGGATTTATTCCCTTCAGCTTTAAAGGTCGACTGAGATGGCTGTACTCTTTATATTCTAGCAGGAGGATCATCCAAAGTATAGGGATAATTAATGAAGTTAAAATCCTTAACATTCTTCTATTTCTATTGCTCGACACATTGACCAGGTGGGGAGGATGAACAATCTCATGAACATCATGTAAACCATAGTCTCCTAAGTATTTAGTGACCAGGCATCAGGGAATAGCATCAATAGGGATCCATGAAGTGTGTAACTTGAAATGGGGATTATCAGAATCTAAAAGACCAGGCTCATTCCAATACCACAATTAACTATTACGATCATGCTTCAACAAAGTCAATAATTAGTCCAATACCATTTATTGCCTTCACGATGGGACTGAGAAAACTAATTATCTACATGACCTAAATCTTCATTGTAGCCTTCCATCCACACCTCTCTGGGTTATTTATGAAATTAAAAGGTCAAACTTTCAACTTGCTGTTGAAGTTTCTTCAAAACACTATCCTTTACCTTCAACTGTGTGGACTGGTCGATAAGGGCTTTATCCTCAGCTTTTAGCTTTATAGACAAGTCAACAATAGACTAATTCTATGCTTTAAGATGGTCAGTCTGGTCAGCCAAGGTTTTCTTGGTCCTAGCTTCCTCAATAGCTAGTCGACTGGTTCTTTGTTATCTGGATGATGATACTGGTTTGGATTTCTTTGCGATTTCAAGCTCTCTATCAACCTGACATTCTCATTATCCAAAAAGGAGGAACCTTCATCAACACCACTACTAAAAGACTTTTTCAAAGTTTTTAGCTCATTTCGAAGTTTATTATTCTCATGTTCTAAGAGCTTGGCGATCTCTCTAGATTCATCAAGTTCAGGATTCAACAAGAACTCTTTCCTCCTGAATGAAGAAGAATACTTTTTTAGTTTCTCCTAAAACCCACAGCCTTTACTCAATGCCTTAAACTTGGCTTCGTAGTCAGTATGTAGTAGAGTTTATCTTCATTATGGTCTGCCTGCTAGTCTTCAATCATCTCATAATATGCAAAATTATTGGCTATAACTCGATCAAGAAGATATCTGAGATATGTTCTTTGCTTGATCAGAAGCATCTGCACCAAGCAAATCTGTTAATTCCTCATCTCTCAAATCCAAGTGACTAAATTTTAAAAGATTGTTGCAGTATTTGAGTAAGTCGAAGTCAGTGGACACAACTTGTTCTATCTTGGCAATAAACTAGAAAGATAAAGTGACACTTGGTCAATAATAAAAGGAGATAGAATAGTAGGTAAATCTCAAATAATGGCAAGTAATTGAAGAAGTGCTTTTATTGATACATGGCAACGTCACAAGTACATCAGAACAAGATAAAAAGAAAAGAAAATAAAGGTGAAAAATACAAAGGCCAGAAGCTGAACAAGTATACACCTTCGTCTTATCCTTCGCAGCTTCAGGGTTTATATCCTGTTCGGCACAAGGGGCTACTAAATCAATAGGAGAATTGTATTGGTCGACTAAAGGAATACTTGGCTCAATGGATAGAGAAGATTCCCCTGAACCTACATCATCATAAATTGCATCATTAAGGTTGGGAGGGGAGCCTAGATCTTGCCTCAAAAATTGATTCGAGTCTTTAATAGTACCAACTTCCATCAAATCTTCTCACTAACCTTCCTTGGAGAATTTCTTCTTAGAATACGCTACTTGAGCAGAAGTAGCAGAAATGAGCTTATCCCAGCCCTTGTTGAAGGAATAGTCTCTGGTTTTATTTATTTTGGACTTCTTGATAGAATAGTCAGCATATAGTTTGACTAATATCTCTTCAGTAGCCTTTGCCTTGAGCTCAGCTTGAGCACATGCCAAAGTAGCCATAGACAGAGCCTCATCATCTTTCTAACTCGCTTCTTCGACAGTCTTGAGCTTCTCCTCCCTGTGACACCCCGCTCAATTAAATATCGGGTAATCACTTCTTTATTAAATTAAATCAGAATATCCAATTGGTTAATTCTTAGCATCACTATCGAAAAAAAATTATTTTATTTATCACCTACTAATTAATTAAACTAATGTCAGAAACATTTAATCATTTACTTATTATCTGATAATTTAAACCATTCACCACATTCACCATTCTAGTGAATAAAAAAAATAATAAATAAAAAAAATCTGAGTGAGTAGATAATACTGGAATAAACGTTCCAGTTAAAAAGTCTCAAATATAATAATTCATAATAAAACTGAATCCTATTAAAGTGAAATAAAGGATTACAATATCTCTATGAAATAAATGGTAACTGAGAATAGGCAACATGCCCTAACTAAAGTAACTAAATCAGAAGCTGAATGGATAAGAGTGGAGGCATCTAATAACAAGGACCTACAACTTCCATAATAATTGCAGCAAGTCAAATCGCCCAATAGCCTATCCCTGGCACCCCTGTGGCGGGACACCTAAAATAAATTGCACAAGAGAACATATATTTATAAGAAACAGGTCAGAGCCCGAGTGAAAATATTTTTAAAACAATTTAGCAAGTATTTAAAATTCTTAAAAGAAGATATTATATTCATGCTAGTCATGCGGGCTCTCTCTTGAGAAATTTCACCTCTCAAGTAGTGTGCACGCCTAACGTACCGCTAAACCATTCTAGTTACTACTGTCACGCATAACTAGTTTCAAGCTCACTAATCTTCAAATCTATTATCTCATGATAACTACCCATGTTTCCCATGTAATATGTTAACAAATAGTTTCACATCTTTTATCTCGAGTGAGAGAGTTTTCACGTTCAAAGTTAAGTGTTCACGCACTTCAATTAATTTAGATTTCACTATCCATCTTATCTACTAAGTTCACACAGTAGAACATATCACAAGTATATATATACTCATCACTCTATCTCACACACACACACACACACACACACACACACACACACACACACACACACATATATATATATATATATATATATATATATATATATATATATATATATATATACTAATACTACACCTCTAGACTTAGCTGCGGTGCATGCATACTCTGCTATCATGTCATGGCACATCTCGCACTGTAATAAGGGCTGTTGGTTCCGTGTCTCCATCGAACCATAAATACAAATCACATATATTGTAGGCGAACATAGTCCCCAACCAAATGGGTCATGCACATACCTAATCTCCTATTCAACCTTCGAAACTATCATACTCTTAAATAGCACGAGTCCCCCAATGGACTTATCAGGACAAGACCGTCCACTATGCGAAACCTCCTCCCCGATAGCAAGCAACGTAGGTATGTCATACACATAAGAAATCATATAATAGGTATTCATACCACCTATATACTTATATCATTAGTATATATACACACACGACATATACTATATGTCCCATACGTAGTACATAGATATCTCTCAAATACCCTACGTATTATTAAATTTCAATTATACCTCTCATCGTATTTATATATATTTTCAAAAAACTCTAAGGGCCCTAGTTACCCCTTCATTTTTTTTCTAGAAGTTATTCCCATCGTTACTACTGGTCACAGACATAGGTCCACTCATCACTACGTCACCCGTCTCGAATTTTCATTCATTTATCAATTACGGATATTTTCTCAATTATCCCAATATTTATTCGTCTCACTTTATGTAAACCTAATATCCACTTTAAGCCTAATGTCCTTATTATAGAACAACAATCATAATCAATCAATCTAGGTAACCTCTAACGGAATAACCACTAAAAATAACATTTCTTAAAATTTACTCCACGAATCTGCCTAGATTTTTAAAATGCAGTTTTGAGTTATTTTGGAGTCGTTTTGGAAAAAAATGTATCAGAGAACAAAATGTAGAAAACGGGATTTTCTATGTATTATGCGAACAGAATAGCCATTTTCGGAACCCAAATGGCTCAAAACAGTTTCTAAAATGACGGTTTAATTTACCCAATTTTATAGACTTCTTCGAATTTAAAAAATTATTCTAGAATTCAATCATAAACATCAAAAACCGGATTTCTTCATCAAGATTCAATATAATTTTGTGGGTTTCGTACTACCTACATGGAGAATCCTATTCTATATCAATTTCACCCAAGATAATGATATATGTCTTCCAAAGTTCATTCAAATCACATGAATTTCATAATTAACTCAACCTACTCTAACATGGATATTATATATGCTATAAATTTGCAGGATTAAACACTTGCCTCTTTTGATAGGTTTGATCCGTTGAAGATGATGGGTATATTGGTGTTCTTCTCTGCTCGATATACAATCCGGTGGTGGTGGTGGTGCAAGAAGATGTATGATTGGAGGTTCTAGCCTTTGGAACCCCTATTCTCTTCCTCCTATGGCTTCTCTGTGGCTTTTATTTATTTCTCACATAACTAACCCTAACCCCCTTCTCAAATCAGATATATTACACTTAGAAAATTCGTAGGTATTATTTCTCCTTAATATAAAATGACCAAAATACCCTCCTATGGTCCCGTTTTAGTCTAAAATTGCCCCACGACATTGACATCCTTGGATATACTATTTTGACTAATTTGACCTTTTCGAACTCATTCGTGACCTCTAAATTATCATCCGAGTTACTTAAAATATATTTATCATTTCTCACCTCTAAATAGTCTACACGCGACTCCCGGTGTGGTAACTCTATTATGCCCATATCACTCGCTATGACGTAATTTGATAATAATTAACTATTTACTATTTACACTTAGTAAATTTCATTTCATAATATTAATCAGTATCTATCTCTCAATTAATATTCAATAATCAAAATTATTATTAAATCACATTAAATTACTTCAATCGCATAATTTAAATAAAATATATTTTTCTTAATTAATTTTTGAATTTATTAAATATCGAATATGTAAAAATATGCAGTATTCCACTCCCAAGCCTTTTACTTTATTTCCAAAGATTGCCTGAACTCCTCTAAAGATTTCTTAAGACCTTCAAAGGTCTCCTCTACTTCCCCCGAAGAAGAACATAAATGATCATCCTTTTCCAACATGTGGTTGTAATCAACTAGGAACTGTAAGGAAAAAGCCAAGTTAATATAAATCAAATAAGATATTAACACTATCCGACCAACTTCAAAATATGAAAACTTACTAAGTCCAAACTTTGAGTATGACTCTTCGATAGTTTTGATTGGGATATGAAGGCATCAACAACTCTATGGTCTAGGACGGTACCAACCTTGACCAACTTCCAAGCCATGATGGGACTAAAGGCTACAAACAAGCTAGCAGCAGATGGGGACTTTCCAACCAATCCCAGTTGGTCAGCATCAACAAACTTTTCAACCTTTTTATCAACATGACCTCTTCTTAATCTCTTGAGAGGAGACTCATCACCTTTGGTGGCCGGGGGCTCCTTGCTAGCCTCAATCTTCTTCTTTTAGGCATTGGTATCAACTAATTTCTTAGCACGAGCAGTGGAATCATCCTCCAGAAGGTTGGGAATTTTGCTCTTTCCCTTGATAGTAGAAAGAGGAAGATCTGAATCAAGTGAAAAATAAGGGGTAACTCCAGTACCAACACCAAAAGATTCAGTGGTTGAGGAAGTAGACACTGGATCCCTCTCCAAATCAATTGCAATTGAAGGCAAAACAATTATTGGTCGAGCTACAAAAGAGATGATGGAATTTTTATACTCTAGCAACACATAAGCTGATCGAGGATGATCCTCTCCTGTCCTTTGGTTCATACCCCATAAGAATTTAAGTTCTTCCAAATTAATTCACCCGGTTTGGGGCACGTTCTCTTACATTTTTCTACAACAAAACAATAAATAGTAACATTTAGCACATATTAGAAAAGAAATTTGTAAAAAAAAGCAAAAATTGAAATAACAACCTATCCCATTCCCTAACTGTGGGCATCTGGGACCATAATATTCCACTCCATTTTTAAGTGGGGGCATGTTTCCAGTTATTAACTACTAAAATATGACTCCAATAATCCTTATTGGAATCAGGCAGATTCAACACTAAAGCCTTATTGGCTTGTTTATTATTCAAATAATAAGTGTTCTCTCCTGTAATAGCCCATTTAAAAAAAACATAATTTTTGGAATCCGAATATGGGTCCTATAGATTTCATTCAATCTATTCACCCCATTGACAAGCCTCTAGGTGTTGGTGGGTACTCTTGCTAGAATGATGTTGAAATATTAGCAAAAATGAAGAAGAAAAGGGTTTGGTGGAAATGTGAAACCATACTCAGCTATAAATAAGATTGGGATCCAATAACCCTCAGTTAAAGAATATACGTCTATAGGATCATGGGGTATTTCTAGATCAACCGAGGATGGGATTTTCTTTTCTACCCTAAATTCCTCTAGAAAATCATCTTCAACTATGTGAACTATGGTTCAGAAAGAAAGAAAATAAAGAAAAACAGAGGGAAAGAAAGAATTTTTATAGAAGATTAAGGATTCATCCTTTTATAAATTGTCTCGAAAGTAGCGAAAGTAATGATTAAAAGTACCAACGATTGACATTCCTTTGTCTTCATGATATAGAGGGTGTAAAATACCCATTTAACCTTTGGCGGTTCACTAAAATTCAAATGATTTACAAAAATACCATCTTTAAACAGTACCGATAAAATTTCACAAGTGTAGGAGGTCGGCTACCGACTAAACATCAAGGAAACACTCCGAGATACTTCTAAAATTGAATACTCCATACTTTCATACAAGCATTAAGCATAGAACATTGGGGCCTTCTATTGATACCAAAAAATATCCATCTACATGGACCAATTAGAAGTGAACACTTGTCCTCTTACGTACCTAAAATCCTAATCAACAGATAGTAATTCGATAAGAATGCTAACCATCAATACCAATGAAGGGTCACCTCATCAAAAGTCTTATCACACGTAGTTAGAACAATAAATTATCACATTCATTATGTACGGATGTAAATGCCTAAATATATAAAGGCATTCTCTCCCTTGGAATTCCAACCCTTGACCTCTGGCTAACTGTAAATACGTTGTATCCCCTTCATCAAGGACAAGGTATAACGGATTCTGGGATATTCTTATATACTCGAGTACTTAGCTTTGTATAACCTCTGAAATCACTACAATCACAGTGGACGTAGGCTTTATTACATAGCTGAACCACTTTAAAAACTCTCTTTCTCTCTCTTTTATTTACCATTGCAATTACATATTTTATCTATGATTATAAAATTGGATCAAGTATCGTTTTTTACATCAACAATTCTTTTAATTTTCTTCATATAAAAGAAAAAAAATATATATGTATGTAGAGGCGTACCCACTCAACTGCCCATAAGCAAGCCTAATGGGTCCACAATAAGTGGCCCAATTCCAAAAATAAGTTAAAATAAGATATATAGTGAGTGGGTCCACAACAAGTGGCCCAATTCTAGGAAAAATCCAAAATAAGAGATTTAGCGAGTGGGTCCACAACGAGTGGCCCAAACCCCGAAAGAAGCCAAAATAAGATTTGGCGAGTGAGTCCATAATGAGTGGTTCATGTACAAAGAAAAGCCAACATGAAAGATCTGGCGAGAGGGTATATAGCGATTGGCCCCAAACACAGAAGGATGCCAAATGAATTGATTAGAAGAGAGGGTCTACAATGAGGGATCACAATGAGCAGGCCTAAAAGAAACAAACACACTTCCAACATGAGAATGACTAGGGAGGGCTCAATGAGAAGCCTTAAGACATAAGAGAAAATAAGCGAGCAGACCGAAAAGATTGAGAGGATGTGAACAGTCCAAAAATTGTTATCAGTATCACTTGATAAATAATTAGTAAGATTATCATTTTCCTACATAGGTAGCCTTGATCGAGCAAGCAAGGATCGAGTGGTCCAGTTAGGATCTCTAGGGAGTTGTAGTTTGGTGGCTAAGAGATAGGGTTTTTTAGAAAAAACCAAGGCCCAACAACTTAACACTTTATGATAGAGATAATACTAATAGGAGAGACCTTAAAGGTCACCCAAGTACTCACACAACTCACACTTAGATTAAATGAGTGAGTAGCCAAGAGGCTTCTCAAGACCACTAGCAAGTTTTTAGAAAAGTTTGTTAACCAAGTTACCGTTTGAAAAGATATATGCCAAATCACACGTTTTGGCACTATTAGATGACATATTTGCCTTTTGACTTCGATATGCACTAGGTGTCGCCTGTCGAAAGGGATACACGACTAATAGATAATAGAGACAAAAGGTACATTACATCTCTTTCCTCTAAGAGTGCCTTGTTTTGGCATCCAAATACCACATTATACCTAGTATATACCTATAAATTAGACCCTTAGGTAAGGTGAAGAACACATAGAAATCTCAAGTTAGCAATGCTACTCTATCAAAATCACACTAAAAAAGTATTCTCTCCCTGCTCTCTCTTAAGTGTCAAAGTGCTTGTCTTATTAGTCCCTTTATAGCCATTACTTTCGGGAGATATCTTTCTCTCTCTCAGATATTATCATTATTGTAAAAGTTGTTGCTCATTATTTTCTTTTTAGATATTAAGTTACAGAAAGCTCCATTTTTACCAGAAGTAGAAGGTTTTCTTCACTAGATGCTTTTGAGACTTTGAAGTCCTTGACAACATCCATTAGAACGGGTCACGCCTCACCCGTTTTAGTTCTTTATAGACCATAGTATAACCATCCTCCTACATTTACCGACTCTACTAGGGAGGTACCCACACTGCCATAGATAAAGAAGGATATAATGTGTCAAAGCAGCTAGTGTTTGAAGACACTCAGGCCAGAAATGGAGTTCAAATCGACTAGATAACCTAAGAAAAGGTTGTGGTGGCAGGAATTAGAGCACTTACTCCTCAGGGAGGGAAGGCCAGTACAACAACAGTCATACCTTTAGCGAGGATGAATCTGATGAGTATGTTTTTTGAGTTTTTAAAGCAGAAGAATGTTAATATAGCAAGTTTAAGCTAGACTTGCATGATGGTTGTAGTGGAACCTGCAGGAGGAGCAACAACCACAATAACAATAGTGGTGGTGTCTCCACCATGAAAAACTATAACAGAGTAGGTGACGACACCTGCAAGTTCGCCAGTGGTGAAGAAAGTTATTGCAGAGGTCTGGCCCTCCAAAGTTTTTACTATAGAGGAGGTGAGAAAATTTCTTTCCTCTCAGAGGGAGTCTTCTCACAGGTATGAGGAGCTACAGAATCCTTACCTTGAGAGTAGCAATTAGAGATAATACCCAGAAGGGTATATTCCACCTAAGTTCATAAAAATCAATGGAAATGGTGAAAACCCTAGAGAGCATGTGAAAAGGTTTATGGAATAGTTAGGTGTACATACAAATGACAACGAGTTTAAGGTGAGAGAGTTCTAAAAAACTCTCACTAGAAAAACATACACATGGTACTCCCACTTGGCACCAAACAACATTCCCACCTGGAAAGAGACGCACATATAATATTTACAGAAGTTCTTTTTAAGAGAGGACGAGTTCAAGCTAAGACACCTTGCACAGGAGGTGCAAAATCCTGGTGAGAAGATAATTCACCACATTAAACGCTTCTGAAAGAGGGCGTTGGATGTCCCTAAATACATAATAGAGGCCAGATTATTTCAAATATGCATTGACGGGCTGTTGTATGAATACAAAATTCACTTGGTCAATGAGACTAGAGTTGGCATATTTATTGATTTCATGAGAGCAACTAGTAACATTACCATGATCATCAAACCCAAGCCCCAAGGGTGGGGGGCGGGAATATTTCAAGTGTCTAGACTCAAAAGAGTGAACTACACGGTTGGGAATATTAAAGGCAAGAATGGAGGCCAAGGGTTCAAAAGAAACAGTCCGATAGAAAAAAAGGACGTTTGGGAACCACCACTACCCTACAACATAGCAGAGGCCATATTTTTCTACAACACATTGGTATGCGAGGGGATGGCAGGCCCCCCACTCTGTTTGGTCAAATACCAACTAAGGTAGAAAAATCAGATGCCAAGTTTTGTGAGTTGCATCAAAGGGTCCAGTATCCGACCAAATTTTTCTTTTATTTACAAAGGATAATTGGCAAGCCGGTGGACAATGGTACCTTGCAAATACCACTCGTAGACGTTAATGAAAATCCATTGCAAGCCCACCATTATGGTACAACAAACATAGTCGTATCATACAACGAAGAAGGATTTCATAATCTACTGGAATTGTGGGATAATGAGAAAGAATATGAAGAGTGGTTAGCTAGCCTGAACAAAGAAGAGCAATAGGATGAGTGGGGAAAGAAAGTGAGAACCCAGTAAGGAAGGGTTGATGTGATCCTTAACTAGATGAGGAGGAATGCTAAAGGCATAATATGTGTGCAAATGCAAAAAACATATGAGGTCGATCTAGACTTAGAATGTGTATCCATAACAAGGAGCCCAAAATTTAAATGGTTCTTCGATCAGATTGGGATGAAGCACGACACCTACATAGTCATCACAAAGAAGATTCTATAGGGGGTCCAATAGCGAGGGGATCCCTCTCTAAATTGGTAGGACCCCATAGGGAGGTTGATCAATAAGTACACCTCTGAAGTGGTGTTCTTAAAGGCAAATAGACATTTTCCTTACTTCCATCCATTAGCATTATGCCCATTAATACATTTTACGAGACGAGAATTTCACAAGAAAAGATCGTACCACTACCATTGCTGATTTCTGGTTTTGACAGTGCTGAGATGTAATCGCTGGGATATGTAAATATGAGAATAAAATTAAGAAATTTTACATCTCACATCAAGTTCCACATCATCAATGCCAACACAATTTATAAGCTCTTAATAGGACGGATATGGATGCACACTGATGGGATCGTGTCATCAATGTTTCATCAATGTGCAAAGGTAAACATCTATAGAATGGAGATTATGATAAAGGCAACATAAAGGCCATTCTCCGTGGAAGAATCTCTTTTGGTGGATGCAAAATTCTGCACTAAGCTAGATGAAGAAAGAAGAAGCTTGACTAGGGAGTTGAAGGAGCCCAGCATGGATGGAGAAAGTGCTTAACCCAAAAAGTCTGGGTCATCTAGTGACCCCTCTAGATGAAAAAGAAAAAGGAAAGAGGAAGTTTTAAGTTGAGATAAAGCCTCCTTGAATTTGTATGAAATTTTTGTTACCAGATGAGAAAGTTATCTATTTCTTGTAACGTTCTACGTGAGTGGTGTTTTGGGACAAAAGCGTCAATCTAACACAAGAATAATTTGTAGTCGATGATTCCCACATCGTTGAGTATATATAGGAACCTGGAGAAGCGCCCGAATGCATGAAACAAGGACCAAGTGAGCAATTTTAAGAATTAGAAGAAATAAAGTTAGGGATAGAGGGGGGAGATGAGTGACCCATTCTCATTTTAAATGGTTGAATCCCAAGCATAGGTAGGAGATTGTCATCCTGCTCAAGGAATTAATAGATTTTTTAGCATATAAATATATAGGAATGTAAATGATAGACCCAGAAGTCAACTCCCACAGGCTGAATGTTTGGACAAATGCCTTACAAGTGAGACAGGCCAGTTGGATTTGAAAATCAAGGCAGAGGTGGATAATATACCGATAACAGGGCTCATCAAACCTATACAACATCCTATATGGCTCTCGAGCATCATTCCCGTGGACAATAGAGACCAGAAAAAAATAAAAATTTGTGTAGATTTCAGAGACTTAAATCGTGCTTACCTAAAGGATGAGTTCCTATTGCCCAACATTGACAGTCTAGTGGATGCTATAGAAGGTTATGAAATGTACAATTTTATGGATGGATACATGGGCTACAATAAAAATAGAATAGATCTAGGAGACACTAAAAATATTGCTTTTTGAACGCCCTTGGGAAATTTTCACTATACAATCATGCCATTCAGACTGAAAATGCCAGAGCCACCTATCAGTGCACGATGATAGCCATATTTTATGACTTGTTTCATGATATATTGGAATTTTATGTGGATGACTTGGTAGTGAAGTCCAAGAAGGAAAGTAAGCATGTGCAGGATTTGAGGCTGGTTTTCGAGAGATACTACAAATACAAGATGAGGATGAACCCCTCAAAATATGCCTTTAGGAAAACAACAGGAAAGTTTCTAGGCTTTGTAGAGAATATGAAGGGGTTTCAAGTTGATGAGGAGAAGCAGAAAGTCATTTTAATGATGCCACCACCAAAAAGTTAGAGGCAACTCAATAGTTTCTTGTGGTAGGTCTCCTATCTTAGAAGGTTTATATTAGCTCTGGCGGAGGTCACCCATCCTTTTGCCCTTTTGATGAAAGAGAAAGACAAGTGGATCTGTGAGGAAGATTAAAATAAATCCTTTGAGAAGATAAAAATAATATTAACCTCCCCCTCAACGATGATACCTCCAGAGACAGGTGCACTTTTGCTGCTCTACTTGACCTGAACAGAAAGATCCATGGGAGCTTTGCTTACTCAAGAGAAATCAGTAATAGAGTGATCGATGTACTACTTGTCATGGGTAATCTCAAGTACGGAGTCCAGATATACAAATGTAGAGAGGCATTATCTAGCCTTGGTTTTTGTCTCCTAGAAGTTGAGACATTACTTGCTTGCTTTTACTGTGCATATTGTCACAAAGTGTGATCCCATTAAGTATCTCCTAGAACAAACCATCCTGGTGGGGAGAGCAGCAATATGGTTTCTAATATTGTCTGAGTATGATATGAAATGTGTGGTCCTGAAGGCTGTCAATAGCCAAGCACGAGTAGATTTATTGGCCCACTACCCCAATCAAAACATTGAACCTTCTAATGAGAAATTTCCATGTGAGAATTTTCAAGAATGCTTAGCAAAGGAGATAGAGGAGTGGAAGATATAATTTGATGGCTCCTGTGCCTAAGGGACAAGTGGGGATGGCATCATCCTCTCAAACAAAAAAGAGAAGGTTACTCTTTCTTTCAAGATAGATTTCAAATGCTCCAACAATGAGGCTGAATATGAAGCTCTCATACTGGGTTTGCTGGAGTCAATAAAAAGAGGAATTAGAGTCTTGTGTATATGAGGGGACTCTAAATTGGTTATAAAATAAGTTAATGGGGAGTTTTCCCTCAAGCACGCTAACCTGGTCCTATGCAAATCGGTTATTTAAATACTGCTCAACTAGTTTCTGAAGGTGACATTAGAAAGACATGTGCAGACAATAAACATGCATCCAGACGTGTTGGCCACAATAGTAAAAAAATTAGAGATGGAGGAGAAGGAGTTTACCATCACAGTATGGGGAAGGACAGTGCCAACTACGCTAAAATCATTTTTTCCGAGTGAGCAGCCAGAAGATTGGAGGTCTTCGATAGTGAAGTAGTTAGAAATGAGAGAATGAAGTATAAAGATGTCTTAGTTAGTAAATTATCACTTACTCCGGGGTACACTCTACTTGAAAAGCCTAGGAGGGTTACTACCAAGGTGTGTAGTGGACGAAGAAGCTAGATAAAGGTTCACAATAATGCACGGGAGGCATTGTGGGGTACTAACATTCTCCTTTATCGGCGGCTGTAGCGAGGAGACTATTATTGGCCCACCATGAGCATAGAAGCTGCTTGTCTATAGCAGGCCTGTTTAAAGTGCTAAACCCACTTTGACCAACCTTCTGAAGCTAACTTTCTGGAGAACTTTGAAAATTGAAAATAACCCTACATAGCATACCTCAAAGACGGGGAGCTTCCAGCTGAGTGGGTAGATGAAATTTACTTAGAAAAAGGTTGATCGTCTCTACTTGGTATGTGGGGAGATCTACAGAAGAGGATATAACGAGAAGGATCTACGATGTGTGGCCAAGGGGGATGTAAATAACGTGTTGAAGGAGGCTCATGAGCCTTCCCACATGTGCTAAGTTGTATGATCAATTAATGATTCTAGGGTATTATTGGCCAACGATGGAGGTTCATTCTATCCGATCTGTAAAAAAGTGTAGGGAATACCATGTACATGGAAATATGGTACATGCCCCCTCAGTAATCTTGCAAGTATAGTATCCCCTACCGCTTCCACACTTGGGCGTTTGATTTAGAAGGTAAGGTCAGTCCAACCTCTCATGGCAAAGCCTTCATCATTGTTGCTACTCCCTTGAAGAGAGCAATAACTCAAGTGGTGACCCAATTTATCAGGGAATACATAATATGTAGGTTTATTATTACCAAAGTTATCTTCTCAGACAATGGGAAATAATGTGTATTCAAGGAAATGGGGCTCTCGACGAATAAATACATGATCATGCATAACAGTTCAACTATCTCATATCCCAAAGGGAATTTCTAGGTAGAGGATACAAACAAGACACTAATCAATATCTTGAATAAGATGCTCGAAGACATACCAGGGGAATGGAATGAAAAGTTACCAATGGTTTTATGGGCCTACAGAATTTCGAAGAGAAAGCCAATAAGGTTTACTCCTTTCTCTCTGGTCTATGGGATTGAAGCTGTCCTACCAGTAGAATTAGCAATACCCTATGCTAGAGTGCCTCTCAGTAATTACCTTATACGAGACCCTGGGCACGTATAATTGGAAGCCCTAGATGAGCATCGAGATAAGGCCAAAGAGAATTTAAATGTTTATACTCAGAAACTGTTTATGGCCTATGAGAACCTGGTTAAGCCTAAAGAGTTTCAACTAGGGGACCTGGTCTTATGACCATCCATTCACCACTTGAGGAGAATGTTAGCATCCAAGTTTTAGCCAAACTGGGAAGGCCCCTTTGTGGTGCGAGGAGTGCGAAAGTCAGGTTATTACTAGATATTAGAACGTGAAAGTGAATGCATCCAGTCTATTAATTGTAAGTGGTTAAAAAAGTACTATGCTTGAATTTTCCAGGTATTTTTTTCCGATTCCAAATAGTTTCTCTAGTACAAATACTCTTTTTGTAAAAGAAAACTTGAGCATGAAATAAATGCAAAAAGAATAGACAGTCAATATCCTACAGAAGTGAATGACTATAAATTATTTTTACCATCTATACTTGAGAGTTTTTTCTCCTTTACCTATCTTCATTTTTTTAATAGCTTATGAGCACCCACTCACTACTAAGTTGCGAGTGGATGCACCCGAATTAACCAATCTATTATTTTTACCTAACTATGAAAAAAGATATATATATTTCTTGGTAGGCAAAACCAATTTTGACTCTCAAAGTTTGTGAGAGGGTCCAAAATATAAGGAACTTTACTCATTATACTTGGGAAGGTTTTGAAAGCGTAAAGTAATTTCCTTTGTATATAAAACTCAATGGAAGATGCGGAAGCGTTGAATGATATGATGGTTCAACTAAAAATACTGTCCAAGTCCTAGAATTTGCCTAAGTCATAATTTTCAATTATCCAAAGTTAGGCGAAACCAATTTTAGCAAATGACTTGAATAAACCAAATTTACCCAAAATTTAATTTAGTCCCAAATTAAATGAGTGTGATAATTAAACCAAATTTTATCTTGAATTAAACCTAAAGCATGGATTCTAAATTATTGTGCAAGATAAAATAAACAATATCACACTACGCCGCGATGTACGAGGAAAAACCCAAGACGGGAAAAAACCTCGGACGGCCCTAGCCACTAGTCCACTAGATACAGAATTATACAATTACAAGACAAAAGACTTACATCCTCGACTCAAACCCTCTCAATCCTTGTTTCTCCTTCTTGTAGAAACCTCTTCCTAACGGACAACCACGGAGCTCCACCGCGATCTCGGAATCCACCGATAGGACTTTGTATGGTCACCGTCACCCAAGCTTGGAGCCTTTCTCCAAGTGAGTAATACCGCATTAAACTTCTTCTTCTTTGTGATGGGATGTAGAAGGAAACCCGAAACGTCTCTTTTTCAATTCGGTAGAGAAAACCGGTGCCAAAACTCCAAGTAAAGATATGTATATAGAACTTAGATAAACAACTATTAGGTGTAAACACTAGAGTGTGTAGGATTTTTCATTAAAGAATAAAACTCAAAACTTGATCTTTTTCTTTAAACAAATTTTCTATCAAAACACTCTCTAGGAGTTTGTATGGTATGAAAAAGATATACCTTCAAAAATGATTCCCGTCCTTAATAAAGCCTTAAAAAATCAGTAAGAAACAAGTGGGGAAATGGGGTGAAAACTGCCAAAAACTGCTCAAAACTGTTCCCGCCTGGCATCTCGTTCGAACGAACTTGACTCTCGTTCAAACGAGACTTCTAACGAGCGACCAGACTGGGCTCGTTAGATATCTCGTTAGAACGACCAAAATGGTTCGAACGACATATCGAACGACTGACCAGTTTAGGTTCGTTGGCAAGCTCGTTCGAACGAAACCTGGTTCGAACGAAACCTGGTTCGAACGAAAAACTCGTTCGAACGAGACTTCGAACGACTTCCAGAAATTTTTGATAAATTCAATTTTTGGCCCAGAAACTTTATGTACTTTATTTTAAAGTTTCAATTAAATTATTCTGAAAGTAAAACATGGTTTTTTATTAAACCTAACACCCAAATAAAATTTTGTTCCAAGCTCCTATATAAATATAATTACATTCATACCTTGGGAGCATGGATCCTTAGTTGATGACGTAGAAACGAGGCATGCAAACCGGCATTTTGATGAAGCTTTAAATTCTTTGCCGCTACGTCTTCAATACATACTTCATAGGCTTGAGAATATTACAATTAAATACTATCCTATGAATAAATGTTTTTGTCCGGAACTGAGCCAAAACTACATATGGACTCAATTGGAAATTTGTGTCCTTACAAATCTCTCCCTTTGGCTATTCCGGGACAAAAACCAAACAAAAAATCCTAAAGGGCCGTCAAGCTCACTAGACTCAAAACATAACCCGCCCAATCTTGACTCAACCCAAGGATTAAACACTTTGCCTTTTAAAGTTGCCGCTTTAGTAGAATACTTGCACACTTAAGCAAACTCATCAAATGCATAGGGAATATCAAAATATATTAATCGCAATTAATTAATTACTCCCCCTAAAATAATTCTCCCCTTTATCAAACAATGACATTTACTTAGAAAGACGTCTCCCCCTAAGATAAATCTCCCCCAAACTAAGATGCGAAACTAAGATGCTATAATAATAGGATTAGATACCATTTCTCCCCCTATCATCATTCTCCCCCTTTTTGTTCGGGAATAGGCAAAGGATAAAGAACTAATAAACAGCACGTGGAAGCTTAAAGTGAAAACACATGAAAGCATATGGGCAATAAAAGCAAGGCAAAGACAAATAAATATCATATATATAGAGACTAAAAATATACCAATAGAGCACTTGCATATATATATATAGATATAAACACACACATGACACAAAATACAATAAGTTTGCACACTCGTATGGCAAAAATGTGTCATATGGAAATGGAAGTGTAGGGGTGTGAACTAGCAACAATTTAAATTTAGACCCAAACACTTAATAAACGTCCACGGAGTTCTCATTTGATTGTAAACTTCATCACATTAAAATATAACCTCATGTGACAATATAGATTGAACTCAATGAACAAACATACACAATGCATACAAGCCTAACATGATGATGATTCTACAAACCAAATAGAGTCATGAAATTAAAGACAACTAGGATAAACGAACATTGTGCAAACCGTTGATACCATCCAAATCTCCCTCAATTAACATATATATTCTTTTATTTTTGAATGAATATATCAAACAAACATAGGCCTTGGCAGTTGTTTTCTTTTTAATGCCAAATATTCTGTTTTTAGGCCTTTGAATCACGTATTTCTTTTAGATCCAATCAACGGTGGCTTACTATCGCAAAGGATTTAATTCATCCTTTCGGAGCCCTTCCCCGTGCATATATTAATTTATCACGTTTTCATTTTGCACACAAATCTCACATGCAACGGATTTTGACATGCACTAGTCCTCCTAGGTCATAGATATGTAGATGACTAGATTGATAGGAGAACACCTCAAAAAGCTCAAATATAACATGTGACATTAAGATTTCAAAAGAGCTCGTGCATGTGTGAAAAGAGGCATATGAAAATAGAATCCATTTAATCAATACAAAATCCAACTACTCCATATAAAACATGGTAAAGAACATTTTAAGGATTGAAAATCTAAACCAAAAGTTCTAGCCACGTGGGAGCGTAAATGATGGGATTCAAACACAAATATATGCCACATAAAGTGTGTCAAACAAAAATACACACAAAACAAAATCTTTTTGAGTTTTTAACATTTTTAACCAAAAATAAAGATATATACTCAAACGACTAAACACAAATCATTTGTATTTTTCATTAAGCTTAAATGAAATAATAAAACACAAATGATAAACAAAAATCTTTTTATATTTTTAATTAATTCAAACACAAAATATAATACAAAAAGATAAACAAGTCATGATTTCTAGCATGTGATATGAAATAAGGCAATGACTAGAAAATGACTAAACAAGCATACATTTAGCATATGAATATAGCATGAAGTACAAACGCTAAAGTATGCAAACACTAACACATTCATCCTTTAGATTTAGCAGGGGAGGAAGCATGTGAAAGTAAATGAGAATCAACAACCCTAGTTTGTGAGGCAACCAAGTCGGATTTCCTAACCCAAATTAATGAGGAATGACTATCTTGGGGTGTAGGAACGTTAACTACCGTGGTTACTTTACTATGGGGTTTTCTAGGAATTCGTTTAAGATCTAAAAATTTTTTCCTAAGATGACCTTGTCGACCACAATGTGTACAAGTGAGAACATGTCGAAAAGATTTACTTAAGGAGTGATCTTTAAAAGTATTCCTAGTTGATTCTCCTAAAACATTGGTTTGGGCATTATGAGTAAATTCATTACAAGGATTGAAGCCTAAACCACAAGTGTCATTTTTAATTTGGACCGTTCCTAACATTTTATCTAGTTTTTCTGAACGACATTCCAAATCAAATTTGACATTACTAGAATCTTTTAATTTATTTTCCAATTCTGCAATGTTAGATTCTAGTAAAACATTTCGCTCTTCAAAAGAAAGAAGCTCCTTTTTCAAGGATTCCATTAAACCCCTAAGGCTATCTCTTTCGCCTTCTACATAATCAAGCTTCTCTTGAAGAGTCCTCACATGTGTCCTAAGGTCTTCTATTAAAACATTTTCATCAATGACCTTGACACTTTCTTTTAAACTAGCTTCTAACTTCAAATTAGCTCTTTTCAATTTAATAGAATCTTTATAAAGTTCTTGAAAAGCATTTTGAAGTTCACTCACATTAACCTCTTCTTCATTTTCACTCTCACTTTCTTCTTCACTCTCACTATCATCAAAAACAAGAGAATCATGTACAATGACCTTAGAAGTGGCATATTCTATCGTTTCATCAATCAATGAGTTGTCACAATCACTCACATGACTAGCCATAAAAGCCACAAATTTTTTCTTAGTGGGGGAATCGGGCTTTTCTTCCTTATCACTATCACTAAGGGTTGCATTATATGAAATGGGTCGCTTACCATCTTTCCTTAGTTTAGTGGGGCACTCATAAGCCCTATGGCCATAACCTTCACAACCAAAACATTTATCAGACTCGTCCCTATCTAAATTGTCATTGCTAGGTTTAGGGATTTTCTCGGCTTTAGAAATCTTTTCGCTTTTATCATGTTTAGAAATATCAAATTTCTTAAAATCATTTTTAAATTTATCTTTGTTAAATTTAAGAAATTTTCTAAATTTACGAGCAAACAAAGCCATGTCTTTCGAGTCACTTTCACTATCTCTCTCTACTACTTGTTTGACCTCTTTTCGGGCTTTTAAAGCAACACCCTTTTCAATTTTCTTTTCAGTTTTAGAGGGAATTATATCTAGTTCATAGGTTTATAAATCACCTACAAGCTCTTCTAATTTCGTAGAGGCTAAAGTGGGTAAAGAATTTAAAACGGTCACTTTAGGAATAAATCTATCGGGTAGGGACCTCAAAATTTTCTTTACAACACGGTCGTTGGGTATTTTCTCTCCCAAGTTAAAGGATGAATTAACAATATCAGAAAGTATAGCATAAAATTTATCAAAAGTTTCTTTTTCATCCATTTTGATAGTTTCAAATTGAGTGGTGAGGTTTTGGAGTTTTGAAGCTTTAACGACACTAGTTCCTTCATGAGTTAATTGTAAAATATCCCAAGCTTCTTTAGCGGTTTCACACGTCATAATACGTCGGAATTCATCAGGTGCGACAGCGCTAAATAAGGCATTTAAACCTCAGGAATTAAAGTTAGCAAGTTTAAACTCATTTTCAGTCCATCTATCAGCGGGTTTGATAACACGTTCATTTTCAACTAAATAGGTTGGTGGGGAGTACCCGTTAACAACAGACATCCAAACTCTCTCGTTGATAGATTTTAGTGCCGATTTCATTCGCGCTTTCCAATACGCGTAGTTTGAACCATCGAAAATAGGAAATTTTGAAAATGGGGAAAAATCCATTTTAGCCAAAAAATTCAAAGATCTTAACGAAATAATTTATCGTTTTTGGCTCTGATACAAATTTGAAAGCGTAAAGTAATTTCCTTTGTATATAAAACTCAATGGAAGATGCGAAAGCGTTGAATGATATGATGGTTCAACTAAAAATACTGTCCAAGCCCTAGAATTTGCCTAAGTCATAATTTTCAATTATCCAAAGTTAGGCGAAACCAATTTTAGCAAATGACTTGAATAAACCAAATTTACCCAAAATTTAATTTAGTCCCAAATTAAATGAGTGTGATAATTAAACCAAATTTTATCTTGAATTAAACCTAAAACATGGATTCTAAATTATTGTGCAAGATAAAATAAACAATATCACACTACGCCGCGATGTACGAGGAAAAACCCAAGATGGGAAAAAACCTCGGACGACCCTAGCCACAAGTCCACTAGATACAGAATTATACAATTAAAAGACAAAAGACTTACATCCTCAACTCAAACCCTCTCAAGCCTTGTTGCTCCTTCTTGTAGAAACCTCTTCCTAGCGGACAACCACGGAGCTCCACCGCGATCTCGGAATCCACCGATAGGACTTTGTATGGTCACCGTCACCCAAGCTTGGAGCCTTTCTCCAAGTGAGTAATACCGCAACAAACTTCTTCTTCTTTGTGATGGGATGTAGAAGGAAACCCGAAATGTCTCTTTTTCAATTCGGTAGAGAAAACCGGTGCCAAAACTCCAAGTAAATATATGTATATAGAACTTGGATAAACAACTATTGGGTGTAAACACTAGAGTGTGTGGGATTTTTCATTAAAGAATAACACTCAAAACTTGATCTTTTTCTTTAAACAAATTTTCTATCAAAACACTCTCTAGGAGTTTGTATGGTATGAAAAAGATGTACCTTCAAAAATGATTCTCGTCCTTAATAAAGCCTTAAAAAATTAGTTAAGAAACAAGTGGGGAAATGGGGTGAAAACTGCCAAAAACTGCTCAAAATTGTTCCCGCCTGGCATCTCGTTCAAACGAACTTGACTCTCGTTCAAACGAGACTTCTAACGAGCGACCAGACTGGGCTCGTTAGAAACTCGTTAGATATCTCGTTAGAACGACCAAAATCGTTCGAACGACATATCGAACGACTGACCAGTTTAGGTTCGTTGGCAAACTCGTTCGAACGAAACCTGGTTCGAACGAAAAACTCGTTCGAACGAGACTTCGAACGACTTCCAGAAATTTTTGATAAATTCAATTTTTGGCCCAGAAACTTTATGTACTTTATTTTAAAGTTTCAATTAAATTATTCTGAAAGTAAAACATGGTTTTTTATTAAACCTAACACCCAAATAAAATTTTGTTCCAAGCTCCTATATAAATATAATTACATTCATACCTTGGGAGCATGGATCCTTAGTTGATGACGTAGAAACGAGGCACGCAAACCGGCATTTTGATGAAGCTTTAAATTCTTTGCCGCTACGTCTTCAATACATACTTCATAGGCTTGAGAATATTACAATTAAATACTATCCTATGAATAAATGTTTTTGTCCGGAATTGAGCCAAAACTACATATGGACTCAATTGGAAATTTGTGTCCTTACAGGTTTATACATCCCAAAGGTAAAGTATATTAAGTGAAGTACTTCTATTTACAATAGTTCAAATACCCTATAGATTAAGGAGCAGTTTTAAAGAATTAACAGATTTCTTTATGAATATTGAGAACAAGTTTTTGAAAAATTAGATGTTATATTTACTTTTGTTCTACAAATTATTTTTAAGATTATTTGGGAATATGGTGAGGGGGTTAATCCTTCCTCTAAGTCATTTCCTAAAAGTGAAAGAGTTCCAGATGAAATGTGGAACAAGTACATCGCAGATTAAAGGGAAATTTTAAAATATAGTCTTCCAAGATTTTGTTCAAATATTTCCGCAAAAAAAGGAGCAGCTCATTGTAAACAAATATCAGTTTAAATAGAACTAATGCAATGAAGAGATGAAAACGTACAAATGGAAGAAAAGTGTCTATTTTCATTGATATAGAAGATTCTCTTAGAAAATAAAGTAGTCTTTACATGTACAAGAAAAAAAGAAAAGTACATAGGAAAACAATAAACATGCATCTCAGTAAATATCAACTAGACAAAACAAAAAAGAGATTCTCTCGCAAGCCATGTTAGCATACTAGGGACTAGCTTCCTGAACAAATTCCTCCTCCAGTTTAGTCAGGCGATCCTTGTCCTCAAAGTTACCTTCCACGACCTTGGCCAGCTTGGCCTTAACCAGCTGAATCTGGTCACGAAGTTGAGTGGCCTCAGCGCGACACTACTGAACTCTAGTCTGACTAGATAAATTAAGCTTTATTATCTTCTTGAATGGTATGCTTATGAAATAATGAACTGCAGTATCAAGCCAATCCAAATGGAAGTGATAAAAACTCTGAAGGTCATGGAGGGCCCATAAAAAGAGTAAAGTTCTTGAGCTGGTGAGATTCGCAGGAGAAATGGATAAAAAGTCATAGATATGACTTATAAGATAATTCAAGTTATATATGGCAAGGCTGTCAAAGTTTAGGACTCTTTGGAATGTAAGGTCTCAAGACGATGCTCAAGAATTAGATATAATATCTCTTGCTCATGGCTCTTGAACCTATTTGGCTGCTCATCACGTCATAAATATCTCATGAAGATATCATGATCCTCCACCTCAATATCATCATAGCATGTATTCCTAGACTCTATCTCAGAAGGAAGAAAAGAAGACTCCTCGACAGAGCCTTCAGCACCATCAGGTCTAGTGGCCTCAGAACTAGGCCCCTCATTATCAATTGCTTTCACCGGCCCACTCACGTGATCCTGAAAACAAAAATATATGAAGAATAGATAAGGGGAATAAAAGGAGTCACTAAACAATTTCAATTAGAAAAAAATAAAAAATAAAATAGTAGATAAATACTTACCCCAGACCCAAAGGGGTGATCATACTGCTTGCCAACCGGAGAGTCCTCCGAAACATGTGATGCTAATCTGACAAAGTAAGAACAAATTGAAATTAGTAGAACACTTTCTCATCAAGAAGAAAGACTCAAAGAAAATTTACATCAAAAGATATAGCTGGTATGATTGTATAATACATGGGGAGTGCTCACTACAGTGCTCACAACTTGTTCCACAGCTATGGGAACACTTGCCTCATTAACTTAAAAATAGGGAAACGGGGGTGTGATGGTGAGAACTTTCGCAGTAATAGCAAAAAATGAAAGCAAAGGGAGAGAAAACAAAAAGAAGTGAATAAGGTATGACAATATTATACCTAGCTCACAGTTGTTCTCCTAAGATGTTCCACAATCATCGGAACGCTTACTACACTAACCTAAGAATAAGGAAACATGGATGTGTTACTGAGAACTTGAATAGGAAAAGCAAGTTTAGAAAAAAGATATGTTGGAATGAGTACCTGAGGAGTCACCTCCATAGTGCCCACAATATGTACCGCAGATAGAGGGACTTCAACAATATCATCTTGAAAATAAAGAAACAAAGTAAGAAAATTGAAGTATCAAGAATAGTAGTATAAAAGGATGCTTGATGGTAGACTCACAGGTAGGTCCACAATAACAGGGACCTACGAGGGAATCACCGAGGAAAGAAAATAAGATCATGACCTAGATGCCCTCAAGAAGAAAGGTTAAAAGTGCAGAAAACACAAGAGAATAAAAAAAATACTTGAGGTGGAGTGGTTGCTGAGCTACTCACTTGAACGCTAGATGCAAAAATAGTTGGTGAAGAAGTGCTAATACTAGCCTGGAATATTAAGAAATAAGAAATAAGATACAACTCAAGTGAAGTCTATAATCACACATTATTAAAAACCAAAAAATAGTGAAATTAAGTACCTGAACCCAGGGAGTGGGAGAAGGACTCAACCCAACCAAAATAATGTGATAAAAAGGAAAAAAAGGCAAAGGCTATATAATTGAATACCTATAAAGGAATAAGGACCTGTGAGACAGGCCCGCTCGAAGCCACACTAAAAATGGGCTGAGTAGGAAGAGGCTAGATTTGAGGTCTGTTATCCATAGAAATGTAAAACCTCGGGATCGATATCCTCCCGAAAGGTGACAAACCAGGAATAACAACCCCAGTGGTTAAAAATATCCCTCCACTGGTAGAAGATCCAGTTGAAAGAGGGGTTTACAAAAAAAAGTCAAGTGCAACAAAGATAAAATGGCGTTGACCATAAGCAGAAGCTCAAGTATAGACACAAGAAGGGCCAATGAGTACCTATAAGGATATAGTAGTAGAAAGCCCAGCTAAATAACTTCCCACTAAAGAAGAGGTAGGAGACCTGGTAGGGAGACCAAGGGATACATCACCTATCAAAGAGATAAATTCAAAAAAAATATATCCATAAGAGTGAGTCACAAGACAGTGGGTGATAAACCTGGAAAAACATCCAAAAATATTGATGAATACTTGCACAGGACGAGAAGACATAGACCATCCCCTCGTGGTAGGAGGGAACATAGTATAGAACTGCAGAATAAATAAAGACAGAATATACTTAAGATAGTAACGAGTAAGAGAAAATGCAAGTCTTAAGGATCCGAGAACAAACCTCTCTAGCAAGGCTTAAATAAGAGATAAGCATAGAGTTCTTGTCAGGGAGGAAAGGCAACTATGGTAGTGGGGAAGACATTGACAAGGGGATGGCCCTCATCTCTAAGGGGACACTCATACCTATGGAAGACATGTGTTTAAAAAGGACAAAGTTAAAGTTAGAAAATATATGAAAGAATTCAAGCAAGAGAAAACAAAGGAAAGATAATGGAAGGAAGTTAAAATATTTGGGTGAGGGGCCGACCCATAAGGAAGTTCCCCTGTGGTGGAAGGTGAGTTGACCATAGTATGATCCTGATCGCCCCTGGAGCCTCTCGAAGAAAAAAATAAAGTACAAGCGCCAGGCGAGTGACCTTAATGAGAGTTAATAACAAAAATGTCATTTGAAGAAGAACGTTTATCATGATAGGAAGGGGTGCTTCCTTAATCAACCAATTACTTTACAAGTGAGCAAGACGGGGAACAAGCATTTGAAATCTCATGGCCGATAGTTTTACTAAGTAAAAGAGAAGTATCTAGAATACTTTCTACGAGAGGGGTAGATGAGAGGAACTGCTCCTAAGATGGAATGCCCAAGGCCTTATAGCCTTGCTCATGTATAGTCTGGAATCTCTCCTCTATTCCAAGAGTGTCAGTGTTTGACTCTTGGTATAAAATGGTTGGGGGAGCATTGGTATCAATCATTTTCTTCTTTTTTTTACTTTCTTGAGTCCTCAAAGGTGAAGGACGAGGAGCAGTGGTCTTTGCTTGAGCTGGGATAAAATTTGACACGTCCGTGTCAGGATATTACCTTTTAAATGGGGACTTAGAATTGGTATCCCCCTTTACTTTGGCCTTGGATGGTTGAGTCTCAGGGAGTTTGGCATATATAGATTCCTAGTGCAAAGGTCTCACGGGTCTTCACTACAATTCTGTAAAACCAGAACTCTTTTGGAGTTCTTTTACCCAAGTATTTATCATTATTGGGTATCTTGGTAGGAATACGATCGTGGGGCACATCCACAATCCATTTTTGATTAATAAATGATGATGTGTCCATAATTTAAACCATGAGCAACTGAAGGATTAAAGGTAATCACGAGCGGGAACAAAAAATCCACCAAAGCCATCAGTTCTTCGAAGCATCCCCTCGAAAGTAAATTTAGCACATGCTTCTATGTATAGCTCAGTGGGCGGAGGGGGGGGGGGGGGGGGGCGTGGAGGGTTAAAGGTTAAGTGGGGATGTGGACTCCCTGTTCATACCCAAATTGTCTTCTCACTCTCCCAGAGTGATGAAATTCAACCCTTTGACCATGTTCAGTTACCGAGGGAAGAATGTAAGGAAGAACCATAACCATGACAAATATATGAGAGTAGTCTACCACTAACTCTAAATCAGCAAGGCAATAAAAAGTTCCAGCAGAGGTGATAAAGGAACCCCACGAGAAGACCCCCCCACTTGTTTGCATGAAGGACAGAACGAGAACTCATCAATATTATCAATTAAGGAAACCAAAGATTGCATGGGGTATTTTTTATGCCAGATAATGATTCAACCGGCATCACTATACAAGGAACGAGTCTCTGGGGCAAAGTTAGGAAATATCTAAAATAAAAAGGCCATCAAAATGAAGGAGTTGACAAAATTGGTCACATCATAGCGACCATGGGATCGTTCTGTATCAACATGGGAGTGATCCAACAATGTGTACATTGAACCTAAGGTAAGCGATGCGAGGGGACATCCTCCCTTGAGCAATCCTAACGACAATGTAAAATAATAATTTGCGATGGGAGTTATTTGGCCTCCCTAAAAATAGAAATCAACTCAGTAAAGTGATGAAAAAGATACTAAGTATGAGGGAAACCTGATCTTGGGCCCATCATGACTTTTGGACACCCTACTCGAGCTTCCTCTTTTGGGAGTGGGTTCAAAATCCTTGAATCGGTACCTTACCCACTTAGCAAAGGAGTGATTAATGGCCCCTATTTTATTGTATAACCACATAATGAGTGAATTAAGCTTGGTGTAGCTCCTCTCACATTTCGTTCTCCATATCATCTTCAAAACCATAATTAAAAACATGACTCCCCAAGAGAGAGAGGCTAGTCAGCTTGCATATATCTTCTAGGGTGATAGAAAATTCACCCCAACCAATAGTAAAAGTGTGCAAATCAATGCTGCAATGACAGGCCCAAAGATTGAAAGTATTGGAATGTTTAGCAATGGTGCAGGTTTTCAAACTATAGATGCTCCTCGTTATACCAAGCCCCTTAATAATAACCTTGCGGGAGGGATCAATGAGAACGTGGTCCATCTAAAGGTTACACTTGTATGGGGCACTTTAACAAACATCAAGATTAGTGTTGGAATAGGGAAAGTCACCTCTATCTACTTTAATGAGCAGAATGCTATATTCCAAAAGGATAGGAGTATATATAGACTCAACAAAACCCAGATGGGGTCACACAATGATATTTTTATGAACTCATCCTCAAAGCTCTTGAGAGATGGCATAAACGTATCCTTTTCCCTAAAATAGGGGCAATGCGGTAAAGTTAAAAATCCCTCTTGGATCGATTTTCAAGAAACTCTCTCTGAGACTTAGAGAGGGAAGCATGAGAATATGCACCACCATCAAAGGTGGTGGTGAAGGAAATAATAGTGGTGGTCACATTGGTAATACCGATGGAAAGAATGGTTAACACCATCACTTGAATAGGCATTGAGACAACAAGAAGTTTGCTAGTAGCAGTGGAAATGGTGGTGGGAGATATTTTGGAAGAGGAAGCCATGGGAATAGTGGAGAGTTTGTGAGAAACAATTATGGAGGAAATGAAGGTTTGGGAAGACAAAAAGCTTTGTCTCTCTAAAAAACTCAGGAAATAAAAGTTGCAGATGACAAAGGTAAATGCCAATGTTTTTAAAAGGGGTTTTTTACCTAAGGGGGTCACACGTTTGGCGGCTCGAAAGGAATATAATGATTACCCAAATAATGGGATGTGAGTTCCCAAGCAGACACGTGTCTCCTCGAGATAATAAAATGAGACTAAAGTGACATAAACATTTAATGCCAAACAATGTAATGATGTGATTTAAGAAACCCTTCGAATTCCAAGGAAAAGTAATGATTATTTTGTGCAAAACTCTTTGGTTTAACCAACACAAACACTTTTGTACGAGGAGGCTAATGTGGAGGGGCACCTATTCGACTACCCACAAGTAGGCCTAATGGGGCGAGGGGGCTCACAAGAGAGTGGGTACAAGAATAAGCGAATGGGTCCATAACAAGTGGCCTAATTCCAAAAAGTAGTCAAAATAAGAGATATGGTGTGGGTCCACAACGAGTTGCCTAATTCTAGAAAGAAGCCAAAATAAGTGATTTGGTGACTGGGTCCACAACGAGTGGCCCAAACCCAAAAAGAAGCCAAAATAAGGTCTGTCGAATGATTCCATAATGAGTGGATCAAATCCAAAGAAAAGATAATAGGAAAGATCTGACGATTGGGTACACAATGAGTGACCCCAAACATAGAAGGATGCCAAAGAAATTAATTAGACAAGGGGGTCGACAACTAGGAGCCTAAACCCATTGATGAGCCAAGATATAATATTGGTGAGAGGGATCAGAACAAGAAGTCTTAGAAGAAATGAACACAAGGCCTACATGAGAATGGCTAGGGGATGCTCAATGATCAACCTCAAGACAAAATAGAAAATGAGCGAGCAAACCCAAAAGATTGAGAGGATGTTCAAAGTCCAATAACTGTTATGAGTCTCACATAATAAATAGTTACAAACATTATTGTTTTCTTACACAAGTAGCCTTGATCGAACAAGAAGGTTTCAAGCGGGCTAGTTAGGATCTCCAAGGAGTTTTGGTTTGGTGGCTAAGAGATAAGGTTTGTTGGGAAAAGCCAAGGCCCAACCACTTGACACTTTAGGATAGAGATAATACTAATAGGAGAGACCTTACAGGTCTCCCAAGGACTCACATAGTTCACATTTAGATTAAATGAGTGAGTAGCCAAGAGGTTTCTCACAAAAGTATTTTTAACTGACTATTAGTGAGTGGCTCTCAAGGCCACTCGCAAGTTTTTACAAAACTTTGTTCACCAAGTTATCATTTGAAAAGATATTTACCAAATCATATGTTTTGGCATTATTAGCCGGCATATATTCTTTTTGACTTTGGTATGCAACATGTGTCGCTTGTCAGAAGGGACATGTGACTAACAGATAACATAGACAAAAGGTGCATTGCAGATCTCGTCTCTAATAGTGCCTAATTTTGGTGCCAAAATGCCACATCGGCTATAGTGTCTACCTTTAAATTGGACCCTTGGATAAGGTTAATAACACACAAAAAACTCATGTTAGCACTGTTACATTGTCAAAATAACACTAGAAAAGTATTCTCTCCCTACTCTCTCTTGAGTGTCAAAGTGCTTGTCTCTTCAATCCCTTTACAACCATTATTTCCAAGAGATCTCTTTCTATCCCTCAGACATTATCATTGTTATAAAAGTTATTACTCATTATTCTCTTTTCAGATAGTGAGTTATAGGAAGCCCCATTGTTACCAGAAATATAAGGTTTTTTCACTAGCTGCTCTTAAGATTTTGAAGACCTTTAAGACCACATCAATTGGATTGGGTCGCGTATCACCCATTCCAGTTCTTCATAGACCCCAGTATAACCACTCTCTTACGATGTAAAATAAAAATAAAAAGAACTTAAAAAAAGATAAATTCGAGTGAACTCAAAGTATGCGAAGTTGGTTTCTAGATCATATCGGTCATTTATCGAGAATGGAGTTTAGTATTCCTGATACGCAAATATATATTTTATATTCACAGAGATGGGAGATGAGTTAGCACCATGTGTCCTTAAATATTACCTTTATCCAACTAGGTCTCGTGAACTTTCATGCATATGTCTACTCGATCAAAACGCGAGCAATTTTCTATTTCATTAGGGAACAATCCAATTATTGCATGTGTTTTGAGGTACCAAAAAAGAGAATACCTACCTCCACATGCATGAGTTTGGAGAGATTTATGGGACCATTAACTATCAACAACTCACCAATGATATTGTTAAACTTTATTATTTTCATTCTCGTTGAAAGACAAAGCAAAGAGTTGGTTTAACTCCTTAAAAACTGAGTCCATAACTACATTGACTCAAACGGGTCCCCAATCAAAAGATGGCATCGATATGTCGTGCCATCAACACATTTATCCAAAAGGAGGGAGAAGCCTTGTGGACGTATTTCGAGCGATTCAAGTACTTTCCACTGCAATGTTCGCAGCATGGGTTGAGTTAGGATGCCAATTCCAAATTTTATACGAGGAGTTCGATTATAATACTCAAACAATGCTCGAGTCACTATGCCTAGGTATTCCTAAAAGACATAGCGAAAAAGTCCTAGCAATTGGTACCCAATAGAAAATCTAGGTCCACCACGTCCAATAAGGGGTTTTCTCACCAAGTAGAACAAAGTTATGATTTAAATGCCAAAGTAGTCACATTGGGCCGACGTTTAGATGTTTTAGAGGAGAGTAAAGTCAGAACGCGTGCCGCACCCACAGTCATCCAACATGTAGTCACCCTTATGTGTCTGCGTTGTGACGCAGGTGATCATTTGGTAAGAAATTGTCCCATTTATCTTTCTAATTTTTTTTTAGTCAAGCAAGCCAATGCCCTCTACCAAAATAGGCCAAAGTATGACCCATATTCGCTTTTGTACAATTCGGGTGGTGAGACCACCTCAATTTTTCATGGTCCAAGGGTTGGTACTAAGGAGATGTTGGTCAATCTTTGGGTAATTCACCCCTGGGTTTCCAAAAGAATGCCCCCGAACCATCATATCATCCATCCTAAAAGATTCAAGCTTTAGAGGATACGGTGAATTTTTTTGCTCAAAGTACCCTCTAATTCAACCAGTCAACTCTAAATATCCTCTAATCCACCTAAAAGATCTTGCACGTGAATACTCAATCCATAAACAAACTCAAGGTTCAAGTGAGGCAAGTAGAGAACGCATTGAGTGAGAGAAATAAAGGAACATTAATGAGTCAACCCGAGCCTAATCCTAAACAAACATGCCAAAAAGTTAATAGTTTAAAAAAAAAACGTCGATTCATCACAAACCCAAGAGGATGTCAAAGTCATCATCATGATTAGGTTTGGTAAGAAATTCGAAAAGAATGTCTCGTTACCCACCGAGAGTGAATCTGAGAATCGTAAGGAGAAGAAAGATCCACCTGTGGATCCAACTTTCTCTCCACTATTGTCTTTCGAGCCAACTGTAGAGACATATATCCTAAAGGCCCCGCTTCCCCAATGTTTGTGCCATAAAAAAAGAAGGCTCAAGTGGATAAGATATTGGAAGTTTTCAAGAAAGTAGAAATAAGTATCCCATTACATAACGCTATACAATAAGTCTCGTCCTATGCCAAATTTTTGAAAGAACTTTGTACCTTCACCAAGAAATGTTTTTCGCTGAGCAAGCAAGCTTGATCATTTTCTATAGAATTCCCGTCAAGTATAAGGATCCCGAGACGCCGATAACTTTTATCAATACTGTAGGAGGGTAGTGAGACTGGGGTCAATGAATAACTGGAAAGGGTGAGGCGTGACCCACTCAGATGGACGCTGCCTGCAAGGTCTTTAAGGTCTCCTGGTGCAACTTCTGAAGAAAAGTTCTCCTTCTGGTAATAATGGAACTCAAGATTCAACTCACTCCCTACAAGAAGATGAACTTTCACAGCAAAAATAGTAATTTTCTCAAGGGAAACACCTGAGAGTGATGACTGTCAGTGGGGAGTGAAGGAACAAGGCACTCTGCACTAAGAGAATGAGCAGGGAGAGAATACTTAGGTAGGTCTGGTGATATTTTGGCAGAGTAACAGTGCAATTTCTATTGTCTCTATGACCTTGCCCAGGGGTCCTATTTATACTTGGGCACTAAGGCTGGGTTGGCACTTTTGGCGCCAAAACTTAGAGGGTTGGTGAGGGACAAAGTCTGCAGTGTACTATTTATCCCTACCTGCAGGCAGGTCTGCCTGCCCCCTCTGGCAGATGCCCCCTGGCGCCGACCAAAGTTCAAAAGCAAATATGTCTTCTAATGGAGACAAAATATCTGATTTGCTAAATATCTTTTGAAACGGTAACTTTGATACAAACTTTGTAAACTTGAGGGGGGGGGGGGGGGGGGTCTCGAGGACCACCGCCTCTAAAATATTTGCAAGCTTGAGGGGGGTCTCGAGGACTCCCTTCTAAAATTATTTTTCTTGAGAGGGGTTTAGAGGACCTTCTCCTCTAAAATCATTTTAGAAACAGTTCTTTTCTTGTGAGCAGCCAGCCCTATGGCTGCTCACTTCACTTGTGACTAAGTGTGAGGTGTGTGAGGAATGGGTGACCTTAGGGTCTCCTACTAGTATTCTCTCAATCCCATAGTGCTAAGTGGTTGATCTTTCTCAACATACCTTTTCCCTCAGCCACCAAGCCAAAACTCCCAGGAGGTCCCAACTAGCCTGCTTGAGCCCTTCTTCCTTAACTAGGCAACCTGTACAAGAAATTAAAGTGTTAATATTGTTGTTCATTTAAAGACTGACGTCTCATGATGAGGAGTTGCTCGTGGTAGCTACTCCCTCATCCTGGCCACTCTGGGTGGGTTCCTTCTCAATATGAGTTTCTGCCGAAACCCTTGTAATGGCGCTTCTCAAATAACATTTATGCAGTGACCCTTGCAGTGGCGCTGAGCCTTGCAATGGCGTTGACCCTCTCGAATGTCATTACTGCGGTGACCTTGCAGCGGCGCTGACCCTTGCAGTGGCGCTGACCCCTGCAGGTGCTGACCCTTGCATTGACACTTCTCAATCTTGTATTTCTGTGGTAAGCCTTACGAGGCACCTCTCGAATGTCATTACTGTAGTGATCCCTGTAATGGCGCTGAGCCTTGCAGTGGCGCTGACCCTCTCGAATGTCATTGCTGCAGTGACCCTTGTAGCGGCGCTGACCCCTGCAGCGGCGCTGAACCTTGCAGCGGCGCTGAACCTTGCAGCGGCGCTGACTCTTGCAATGTTACTTCTCAATCTTGGACTTCTGTGGTGACCCTTGCGGGCACCTCTCGAATGTTATTACTGTAGCGGCGATGACGCTTGCAGCGACGCTGAACCTCGTAGCGGCGCTGACCCTCGCAGCGGCGCTGACACTTGCAGCGGCGCTGATACTTGCAGTGGCATAGACACTTGCAGTGGCGCTGGCACTTGAAGCGGCGCAGACCCTTGTAGCGGCGCAGACCCTTTCAGCGACGCTGACACTTGCAGCGGCGCTGATACTTGCAGCGGCGCAGACACTTGCAGCGGCGCTAACCCTTTCAGCGACGCTGACACTTGCAGCGGCGCTGACACTTGCAGTGGCGTAGACACTTGCAGTGACGCTATCACTTGCAACGGCGCTGACACTTGCAGCGACGCTGACACTTGCAGCGGCGCTGATACTTACAGGGGCGCTGACCCTTGCAGCGGCATTGATACTTGTAGCGGCACTGATACTTGCAGTGGCGTAGACACTTGCAGCGGCGCTGACCCTTGCAGCGGCGCTGATACTTGCAGCGGCGCTGACACTTGCAGCGGCGCTGACCCTTGCAGGGGCGCTGACCCTTGCAGCGGCGCTGACCCTTGCAGTGGCACTGGGGGTTCCTGCTAAATATGAGTTTCTGTCGGTACCCTGGGGTGGTTCCTTCTCAATTATGCATTTCTGTCGGGACCCTGAGTGGGTTCCTTCTTAATATGAGTTTCTGTTGGGACCCTTGGGGGTTCCTGCTCAATATGAGTTTCTTTCGGGACCCTGGGGTGGCTCCTCTTCAATAAGAGTTTCTGCCGGGACCCCGGGGGGGTTCCTGCTCAATATGAGTTTCTGCCGGGACCTTGGGTTTCTTCTCAGTATTTCTAATAAAATAATATTTTTACTTTTTTTTATAGGTAGGCACCCTTCTACATTAGCCCCTTGTGCAAATTCTTTTGTGTTGGGTAGACCAAAAAGCTTTGTACGCCATAAATTCAGTTTTTTTCAGGGACCCTAGGGTTTCTTCATCATTCCTCTTAGGGTCATTAAATGTTATGTCACTTCATCTCAAGTTTTGTAAATGAGGCCACTTATAGTGGACCTCCTTATTAGGGTATAAACTTGGTCGGAGGGGTTACTCGCGGTGAGCCCCTCATTTTTGGCCTTCTTTTATGGCCTTCTACTTTGTTTAAATGTGTTGCTCATGGTGAACCCCTCACCCTTGTCCCTTTTTCTATGGCCTTCTATCTTGAGCGGAGGGGTTACTCACGATGAGCCCCTCGCCCTTGGCCCTTTCTGTGGCTTTTCATCTTGGGCGGAGGGGTTACTCACGGTGAGCCCC
Source organism: Sambucus nigra (assembly GCA_949130495.1). NCBI lineage: Eukaryota > Viridiplantae > Streptophyta > Magnoliopsida > Dipsacales > Adoxaceae > Sambucus > Sambucus nigra. The sequence goes on along the minus strand of OX422208.1, from coordinate 540,658,308 downwards.
TCTCCCTTGGCCTTCTTTTGTGGCCTTCTGTCTTGGGTGGAGGGGTTACTCGCGATGGCCCCCTCACCTTTGGCCTTCCTCTGTGGCCTTCTGTCTTGGGTGGAGGGGTTACTCACGGTGAGCCCCTCGCCCTTGGCCTTATTTTGTGGCCTTCTGTCTTGGGTGGAGGGGTTACTCGCGATGGCCCCCTCACCCTTGGCCTTACTTTGTGGCCTTCTGTCTTGGGTGGAGGGGTTACTCGCGGTGAGTCCCTCGCCCTTGGCCTTCTTCTGTGGCCCTTCATCTTGGGCGTAGGGGTTACTCTCGATGAACCCCTCGCCCTTGACCTTCTTCTGTGGCCTTTTATCTTGGGCGGAGGGGTTACTCGCGGTGAGCCCATCGCCCTTGACCTTCTTCTGTGGCCTTTCATCTTGGGCGGAGGGGTTACTCGCGGTGAGCCCCTCGCCCTTAGCCTTCATCTGTGGCCTTCTATCTTGGGCGGAGGGGTTACTCGCGGTGAGCCCCTCGCCCTTGGCCTTCTTCTGTGGCCTTCTATCTTGGGCGGAGGGGTTACTCACGGTGAGCCCCTCGCCCTTGGCCTTCTTCTGTGGCCTTCTATCTTAGGCGGAGGGGTTACTCGCTGTGAGCCCCTCGCCCTGAGTTCTTTTCTGTAGCATCAAGTTTGGGAAGAGAGGGCACTCAAGGTGGATCCCCTCGCCCTAGGCTATTTTCTGTCAAACTTGCAATCTTGGGCAGGTGGAGCCACTATAAGTGGATCCCCACACTCCAAGCTATTTTACTATTTGTTCACTTGCTTGAGGACTTCTCAATATTAGCCCCCTCGTGCAGAAGTGTCTTGTAATGTCGAGAGACTTGTGCACGAAACTGTCGTACCTTTTATTTATACTTGGCAGTTGCTCAAGACTGTGAGCACTCCGGTGACCTTGGAGTCTTAGGTGTTAAACCATCGCACCTTATATTTGTACTTGACGCTTTCTCAAGACTGTGAGCGCTCCGGTGCCCTTAGAGCCTTAGGTGCTCAGCTGGCGCACCTTATATTTATACTTGGCACTTGCTCAAGACTGTGAGCGCTCCGGTGCCCTTGGAGCCTTGCGTTTATACTTAGCATTTGCTCAATACTGTGAGCGCTCCGGTGCCCTTGGAGCCTTACGTTTATACTTGGCATTTGCTCAATACTGTGAGCGCTCCGATGCCCTTGGAGCCTTAGGTGCTCATCTGGAGCACCTTATGTTTATACTTGGCACTTGCTCAAGACTGTGAGTGCTCCGATGCCCTTGGAGCCACAGGTGCTCAACTGGCGCACCTTATATTTATATTTCGCACTTGCTCAAGACTGTGAGCGCTCCTGTGCCCTTGGAGCCTTAAGTGTTAAACTGTCGCACCTTATACTTATACTTGGCAGTTGCTCAAGACTGTGAGTGCTCCTATGCCCTTGGAGACTTAGGTACTAAACTGTTGTACCTTATATGTTTAATTGCACTTAGGTACTAAACTGCGGTGTACTTGCATATAACTGAGCAAGTTAAAATTTGGACGCTGCCACTCTAACTGCGGGGTACTTGCATATAGCTGAGCAAGTTTAAATTTTGAAGCTGCCCCTATAACTGCGGGGTACTTGCACACAACTGAGCAAGTTGAAATTTGGAAGTGGCTCCTTTAGCTGCGGGGTACTTTCATATAGGTGATCAAGTTTAAATTTTGAAGCTGCCCCTTTAACTGCGGGGTACTTGCATATAACTGAGCAAGTTAATATTTGTAAGTGGCTCCTCTAGCTGCGGGGTACTTGCATATAATTGAGCAAGTTAAAATTTTTTTAAGCCACCCCTCTAACTGCGGGGTACTTGCATATGAGCTGAGGTAGTTAAAAATTTTAGCACAGCCCCATGTGCCTGTGGGGTACTTTTTAGTGCACCCCCGTGTGATTATGGGGTATTTTGTTATACACATTCATTTCTTAGGGAGTAGCTGGGAGATCGGGTTAGTCCTTCTCCTTCCCACAAACTTTGAATAAAGTTTCGCATATATCCTAAGTAAAGAAATAATTATTTCTTTATACTGGAAATTTCCCTTCGTCTACAAGGGTGCTTGTTCCAAACTTTTCTTAGGAACCTTTTTTGTCTTATAAAAAATAACAAGTTTACAGAGGGGGTAGACCCGCTTCTCCCTATTTTCTGAAAACTGGTCGAGTAATTTTTTTTAAGAACAGAGGTTAGGACTTGTTCTCTAGGCTATAACTCTATATTGAAAAATAAAAAAAACGTAGTGAATTTTTATTTATTTATTATTACTAGGAGGATAACTTCCTGCTGGTCCTGTCGGGTTTTAGGGACTTTACTCAGTATACTTTTACTTTTGGGTTGGATATCCCCCCAAGTATGATGAGGAAAGTTCCTTATATCATGGGCCCTCTTCTAATCTAGTAGAGGTTTTTCCCTTCTTTTAAGAAAAGAACGTATAAATCTGGTGTACCCACCGCACAATGTAGGTAAATGAGTCATGCACAAAATTTCTAGTGCCAAAAATAATGGGTATTACTTTTCTTCACCCCAATCAGAATTTATATTTCTTACAAGAAGTGTACTCATAAAACTAGAGCAGGCTATTCAAAATTTTTTTTAAGAAAATGAAACTGGGCAGGACTTAGGCATAGTACCTTCTCTGTTGTAGTGGTGAAGATGTCTGTTGACGACGGGTCAAATTTTGGGATGATTGTGGGTATTTCGTCGTCAGACATGTTGGAGGTTCCTCGTGACCTTTGTCCACCACAAGATGATTTAAGCGCGCCGACTGGTATGGATTCCTTGTCAAGGGTCGTGACGGGCGAGGGTACCTCGCAGGAGGCTGCTGCTGGCACCAATCTGGGTTCCTCAAAATTGTGGGGTTCCTCGAAATCTAGGTTCCACCCAAGATCTGGGTTCCCAAACTTTATTTACAGTCTATAATCTGTGTTCCACCCAAGATGCTAGGGTTTCCTCGTGAAGGTCATTGACTACAGAGGATTCCCTTCGACTCTGTATTGCCTATACGGGTTACTTGCCATTGCGCAAAGCTACGATTATGACTTACTCTATTCTCGCAACCATGGGGGTTCTTCGAGCTCCGAGGGTTCCCTGCCACCGTCGTCAATTCGGATGGGTTCCTCATCAAAAATGGCATTAAACCCTTATTTTCCAATGAGTTACTTGCCAACAACATTTGTGTCAGATAATTTGGGACATGTTATGAGTGAGGGTTCCTCGACGACTCTGGGTTCCGGGCATAATTTTTTTTATTGGCAGTTTCTCGTCCACTGCTCAAACTGAAAGGGGTTCCTCGTGCGTTGTTGTCCGAACATAGGGGGTCCCTCGTCCGGACCCTTCTTAGCTGTGGGTTCTTCGCACGAGTTGCAATCTACGGAGGGTTACCCATTTGGACTTCTGTATTTACTCGCGATTATAAGATTTGGGCGAGGGTTCCTTGTGTGGGAATTTTGTAGCCTCGGGTCCCTCGCACTTGAGGGCATTTCGTCACCTGGAATTTTGACCACAAGGGGTTCCTCACTTAGGATCTGTACCCCTGGGGGTTCCTTGTCAAAGGCATCACAGAATTTGGGTTCCTCACCCATAGCGCTACTGGTGGGGGTTCCTTGCGAAAAAAAAACATCTGTGGCAGTGGGGGTTCTTTGCTGATGAGGGTTCCTCGCTTGGAGTCCCCAAGCCCCTTCTTCACTGGGTTCGTCGTTAGAACATATAGCTACTAGTGGTTCCTCATGCGAGGTGTTGCCCATGGGGGTTATTCTCTTGGAGATTCTACCTGTGGGTTCCTCGTAATCTCAGTCAATCAAGGTGGCTTCCTCGACGACATTACTGTCCATGGGTTCCTCAATGACATTACCGCCCATGGTTTCCTCGACCGCTCTCGTGAATGATGGGTGTCTCGACCTCTCGTTTCGTTAAGGGTTACTTCCACAAATCATGCGTTGATTGATGAGGGTTCCTCGACGATGGCTGGTATTTCTGTGGGTTCCTCGCCAACCATGGCTGCCATGGGCAGCACGCTACCGAGGGAGGGTATCTCGCGACCCACTAAGTTAGTGGGGAGTGGGTTTGCAGCCTTTGGGTTCCTCGCGACCCACCCTATTGCTGGGTTCCTTACCGATTCTACCGTCAACAACTTTGAGGGTTCCTCATGCGCAGATGCTTTGGGACTTAGGCGTTGCTCGCCCCATAGAATTTCAACTATGGGACCCACTTCCAAGGGTCCCTCGCCAATAGATGTTTCTACCATGGGTTCCTCGTGCGCTGGATCAATGTCCGTGGCTGGATGTTCTGTTGCCATAAGTTTTTCGCTGACAAGGGATTTTACTTGGGGTTTGCTCGCGAGTTGGGTTTCTACCATAGGCATCCTCGACTATTCCAAGTAATTCCTTATTTGATTTGCCATCCGGCGGTGGTGTAGCCAAAGGCTCCTCGCGAGACCCATTTCATACTATGGGTTCCTCGTCCACAGTGTCGTCGTCACAGAATGAAGTTATAGGACTTGCTACTAGCGAGGGTCTCTAGCGTGGTAATTTTGTATCTGTGGGTTTCTCGTGTTCCATTACTGCCCATGGGTTCCTCGAATGCATTACAGCCCATGGGTTCCTCGACCGCTGTAGTGAATGAGGGGTGTCTCGACCTCATGCTTCGTCAGGACTGCTGTCATGACTTTTTTGTTGGCGAAGAGGGACACCCAGGGTTCCTCGCCCATGAGTTCCTCGCGCCTTGACTTTCCATCCGAGGGTGTCTCATCCTCATGCTTCGTCGAGACTACTGCCACGACTTTTTTTGTTGGCGACGAGGGACACCCAGGGTTCCTCGCCTATGAGTTCCTCGCGCCTAGACTTTCCATTCGGGGGTGTCTCGACCTCAATCTTCATTGAGACTGCTGCCACGATGTTTTATTGGCGGCGAGGGATACCCAGGGTTCCTCGCCCATGAGTTCCTTGCGCCTTGACTTCCCATCCGAGGGTGTCTCGACCTCATGCTTCGTCGGGACTGGTGTCATGACTTTTTTGTTGGCGACGAGGGCCACCCAGGGTTCCTCACCTATGAGTTTCTCGCACCTTGACTTTCCATACGGGGGTGTCTCGACCTCAATCTTCATTGAGACTGCTGCCACAATGTTTTGTTGGCGGAGAGGGACACCCAGGGTTCCTCGCCCATGAGTTCCTCGCGCCTTGACTTACCATCCGAGGGTGTCTCGACCTCATGCTTCGTCGGGACTGCTATCACGACTTTTTATTGGCGACGAGGGACACCCAGGGTTCCTCGCGAGTTGACATTTCTATAAGGGTTGCGGCCACTACTTCCCCTTTTTTTTGTGACGAGGGACTCCCAGGGTTTCTCATCCATGGGTTCCTCGCGAGTTGGTCTTTCAAGAGGGGATGCAATAGCTGAGAGTTCCCTACTTGGAATTTCTACCACGATGGGTTCTTTTCTTGAGGGTTCCATTGAGTGCGAGGAGTTCCTCGACCATACCCTCGCCAAACACTTAGGGTTCTTGCCAGTGAACTTGACGGTTGTCACAACTTTCTCCAACGCCGTCCTCCGCGACTGAGCTACTTCCACCAGAATTGCCACCGGAACGACTGACCCTTCACAGCGGGTTGCTGCTGGTCTTACACAATCTTGACCCAAACTTGCCAAGTCTTAAAAACGTACTCATAAGCCTCTGCCACCGGAGCTGTTGCCGGTGAGCTGGTCTGCCCTCCTGGAGGAGCAGGTACCTTTGCTCCGGTCACCACCACATCCACCTGAGTGGCTTGGTCTATTTGAGCTCCATTCCCAGATGGAATGTCTTCAAACACTAGCTTCTTATAAACATGAAAACCTTCTTTGTCCATTGAAAGTGAGGATACCTCCCCAGCGGAGTCGCCAAATGTAGGAGGTTAGTGAGACTGGGGTCTATGAATAACTGGAAAGGGTGAGGCGTGATCCACTCCGATGGACGCTGCCTGCAAGGTCTTTAAGGTCTCCTAGTGCAACTTCTGAAGAAAACTTCTCCTTATAGTAACAATGGAACTCAAGCTTCAACTCACTCCCTGCAAGAAGATGAACTTTCACAGCAAAAATAGTAATTTTCTCAAGGGAAACACCTGAGAGTGATGACTGTCAGTGGGGAGTGAAGGAACAAGGCACTCAGCACTAAGAGAATGAGTAGGGAGAGAATACTTAGGTAGGTCTGGTGATATTTTGGCAGAGTAACAGTAAAATTTCTATTGTCTCTATGACCTTGCCCAGGGGTCCTATTTATACTTGGGCACTAAGGCTGGGTTGGCACTTTTGGCGCCAAAACTTAGAGGGTTGGTGAGGGACAAAGTCTGCAGTGTACTATTTGTCCCTACCTGCAGGCAGGTCTGCCTGTCCCCTCTGGCAGATGCCCCCTGGCGCCGACCAAAGTTCAAAAGCAAATATGTCTTCTAATGGAGACAAAATATCTGATTTGCTAAATATCTTTTGAAACGGTAACTTGATACAAACTTTGTAAACTTGAGGCGGGGGGTCTCGAGGACCACCTCCTCTAAAATATTTGCAAGCTTGAGGGGGGTCTCGAGGAGCCCCTTCTAAAATCATTTTTCTTGAGAGGGGTTTAGAGGACCCTCTCCTCTAAAATCTTTTTATAAACAGTTGTTTTCTTGTGAGTAGCCAGCCCTTTGGCTGCTCACTTCACTTGTGACTAAGTGTGAGGTGTGTGAGGACTGGGTGACCCTAGAGTCTCCTACTAGTATCCTCTCAATCCTATAGTGCTAAGTGGTTGAGCTTGATCAACATACCTTGTCCCTTAGCCGCCAAGCTGGCACTCCCAGGAGGTCCCAACTAGCCTGCTTGAGCCCTGCTTGCTCAACTAGGCAACTTGTACAAGAAAGTAAAGTGTTAATATTGTTGTTCATTTAAAGACTGACGTCTCATGATGATGAGTTGCTCGTGGTAGCTACTCCCTCATCCTGGCCACTCTAGGTGGGTTCCTTCTCAATATGAGTTTCTGTCGAAACCCTTGTAATGTCACATCTCAAATAACATTTCTATAGTGACCCTTACAGTGGCGCTGACCCTCTCGAATGTCATTACTGCGGTGACCTTGCAGCGGTGCTGACCCTTGCAGTGGCGTTGACCCCTGCAGGCGCTGACCCTTGCATTGGCACTTCTCAATCTTGTATTTCTGTGGTAAGCCTTACGAGGCACCTCTCGAATGTCATTACTGCAGTGATCCCTGCAATGGCGCTGAGCCTTGCAGTTGCGCTGACCCTATCGAATGTCATTGCTGCAGTGATCCTTATAGTGGCGCTGACCCCTGCAGCGGCGCTGACCCTTCCAGCGACGCTGACTCTTGAAATGGCACTTCTCAATCTTGGACTTTTGCGGTGACCCTCGCGGGCACCTCTCGAATGTTATTGCTGTAGCGGCGCTGACGCTTGCAGCGGCGCTGACGCTTGCAGCGACGCTGACCCTCGCAGCGGCACTGACACTTGCAGCGGCACTGATACTTGCAGTGGTGTAAACACTTGAAGCGGCGCTGGCACTTGAAGCGGCGCTGATCCTTGTAGTGTTGCTGACCCTTGCAGCGGCGTTGACACTTGCAGCAGCACTGATACTTACAGGGGCGCTGACCCTTGCAGCGGCGCTGACACTTGCAGCGGCGCTGACTCTTGCAGCGGCGCTGACACTTGCAGCGGCACTGATTCTTGCATTGGCGTTGACACTTGCAGCAGCACTGACCCTTGCAGCGGCGCTGACACTTACAGCGGCGCTGATACTTGCAGTGGCCTAGACACTTGCAGCGGCGCTGGCACTTGATGTGGCGCTGACCCTTGCAGCGGCGCTGACATTTGCAGAGGCGCTGACCCTTGTAGCGGCGTTGACCCTTTCAGCGGCGCTGACCCTTGCAGCGGCGCTGACACTTGCAGGGGCGCTGACCCTTGTAGCGGTGCTGACAATTGCAACAACGCTGACACTTACAACGGCACTGATACTTGCAGTGGCTTTGACACTTGCAGTGGCACTGACCCTTACAGCGGTGCTGACACTTGCAGCGGCGCTGATAATTGCAGTGGCGTAGACCCTTGCAGCGGCGCTAACCCTTTCAGCGGCGCTGACACTTGCAGCGGCGCTGACACTTGCAGCGGCGCTGACACTTACAGCGGTGCTGATACTTGCAGCGGCGCTGACCCTTGCAGCGGCGCTGACACTTACAGCGGCGCTGATACTTGCAGCGGCGTAGACACTTGCAGCGGTGCTAGCACTTGAAGCGACGCTGACCCTTGCAACGGCGCAGACACTTACAGCGGTGCTGACCCTTGCAGCGGCGCTGACCCTTGCAGCGGCACTGACACTTGCAGTGGCGCTGACACTTGCAGCGGCGCTGATACTTGCAGTGGCGTAGACACTTGCAGTGGCGCTGGAACTTGAAGCGACACTGACCCTTGCAGCGGCACAGACCCTTCAGCGGCGCTGATACTTGCAGCGGCGTAGACACTTGCAGCGGCGCTGGCACTTGAAACGGCGCTGACCCTTACAGCGGTGCCGACCCTTTCAGCGGCGCTGACACTTGCAGCGACACTGCCACTTGTAAAGGCGCTGACACTTGCAGCGACGCTGATACTTGCAGCGGCGCTGACACTTGCAGCGGTGCTGACACTTACAGTGGCGCTAATACTTTGAGTGGCGCTGACCCTTGCAGTGGAGCTGGGGGTTCTTGCTGAATATGAGTTTCTGTCGGGACCCTGGGGTGGTTCCTTCTCAATTATGCATTTCTGCCGAGACCCTGGGTGGGTTCCTTCTTAATATGAGTTTCTTCCGGGACTCTGGGGGGTTCCAGCTCAATATGAGTTTCTTCCGGGACCCTGGGGTGGCTCCTCCTCAATAAGAGTTTCTGTTGGGACCCTGGGGGGTTCCTGCCTAATATGAGTTTTTGCCGGGACCCCGGGGGTGGCTCCTCCTCAATAAGAGTTTCTGTCGGGACCCCGGGGGGGTCCCTGCTCAATATGAGTTTCTGCCGGGACCCTGGGTTTCTTCTCAGTATTTCTAATAAAATAATATTTTTACTTTTTTTATAGGTAGGCACCCTTATACAAATACAGAGGAGCATCACTTCGAGAAAGATCTCTTAAATTTAGGATCAAGCGATAACATTTTGATGTACATTCTCTAAGAGAAACTAGGTTTGATGGAGTTAAATTTCACTAAGATGACCTTGTCTTAGCCAACCGATACATTAAGGTGCCTAGAGGTGTTGTAGAGGATGTATTGATTAAAGTAGACGAGTTTATCTTTTTAGTTAACTTTATGATCTTACACACACAACACGTACTAAACTCATCCACATAAATCTCGATCATCCTCGGTCGACCCTTTTTAGCCACTTGTGATGCTGTCATTCGATGTCATAGTGGATAAATTGAACTCTCATTTGGGAACATGACCATGGGTTTGAATGTGTTAAATTTAGAGAGGCCATCATCTAATGAGGGAGAGAATAAAGTCAATTACATTCAAAAAGTGAATGATGTCACTATCCACAAGATAGTGACACAACCGATCTACGTGCTTGGCCACCTAATCTGTCTCTTGATATAAGTCTTGAGAATTTTGGGAAAGAATTCGTCCCGGTTGATGAGGATCTCACTGTTGAATTCCAATCTTTATTTGACTCATTTTGTCACTTAAATTAGAGTGATTGGAATTATAGGTACCTCCATTCTACCAGTGATGATATGATGGAGAAAATCATTCGAGCGTTTCCTCTCGGTGACGTTTGTTTTGTCATACCATGCCACATTATCCTTTTCCACCACGTCCACTTGTGTGATTTGAGTATTTGGATGAGATTGAGGACATGGAGAGAGTATCATCCCATTTAGAGCCCGATTTATTCATTCTCGAGTTTGAGGAAAATCTTGGCATAACATGTCATTTGGAATTCCATTATGATAGTCTCTTCGAGTCTGATAATTTATGCTATAACATGAATGCACATCTCGATAATTCACTCATCATATTCATTATTTGCCTTTATATGTATACTTTGTTGACTGGATTGACTTCCAATTATTCAGACTTTTAATTTATGATGAAATGAATGTGAGATTGGTTAGAAATTGGTAACACTATTCAGACTTTTAATTTGTAATATCATCCTTTTGCTTCTGTACTCTATTTGCCTTGTCTATAATTTTATTTTGAGCATACATTGAGGACAATGAAAAATTTAGGTTTGGGGATAAGGATGGTATTTTTGAAAAAATAAATGCAGAAAAATTTTAAAAATTCAAAAAAATAAGTCTTAAAACGATTTCTTAATATAAAATTAATTCATGGATCTCTCAACATATAATTTTTTTTACACATTAGACAAATTATATGATCAAAAATGGATATTGCGATGAAAGCTAATATGCTAAACGAATAAATGTGGAGATTTTAACCCAACGAGATATTGTGCCATTCATCGTTTTCAAGAGATTTAAATTAATCGGAGTTGAAATAACTCAAAATTTCCTCTAGTGATTAATTCGTTGCTGATTTCAAATTCTTTGTTTGTTCGATTATTTGAAATAAAAAGTCAAAATGAGAATATTAAACACTAGAAGTCTTAGTAAGTCGTCTTGGGACCCAAATCAACTTAGCAAAACTTGAGAAATAAGATTAGGCCACCGTTTGAAAGCCCAAAAATTAGGCCTAAGCCAAAACTTTTACATTATTCAGTTGCAAGTTCATTTGAGACAAAAATAAAATAAGCCTTTTGTTGAAAATCCATTCTCCTACCCAACTCTAATTGGGAGTTTAAATCCCATAAAAGAAGCCATATTCATTTTATGAGAATACTAGGGTAAAATTACGGTAGGAAAAAGGCCAAAAAAAAGAAAGGGAGGTTGCGAAAAAATGATGTGTGAAAAGAAAAGAATAAAAAAATGGAATTTTTTTTTAAAAAAGATGTGAGTTTGAAAAGAAAAAGGAAAGAAGAAAGAAAAGTGGAGGTTAGAAAAAGTGCCTAAAAGTAAAAAAGTCGAAAACCCCCTGTATTCTCAAATGTTTTGAACTCCAAAAGCCATTCTTTCTAGACAAAACTCGAGCCTACAATAGAACCAAAGAAAGTCCTAATCGATCTCAAGGGAAGCTAGTTAGAGTGTGAAGAGAAGATGAATAGGATCTATGGTGTGATTCAATATTTTTCAAAGTAATCGATGTTCCATTCAAGAGATCATATTGATCCATTATAAAAAAATCATTTTTAATTATGTATATGTGAAATTTGCTCATCCAAATTTACTATTTTATTCACATATACCGAGAGAAAATAGTCAACTTCTGAGTGTTCAACTGTGAGTGTATCCCGTGAGATTTTGAAATCAAAATAAACTTTTGAATAAGAAATGTAGTGATAAAATCTTTTGAAATAGACGGTTATATTGACTATGCACACACACACGATAAGTTGAGATTGAAAAGTGAAGTCTACTATATTTATGATGCTTGCATTCAAACTTGGATATATTACTTTTGTGTCTTTTGTATTGAGTCAATTTTTTTTAATTTTGTAGGTATATTTACCGCAAACCCTCACGAGCCAAAACTCAGCCATTAGGATAACCTAGGAGTTTAATGGCTTGTTGCACATGCTAAGTACAATCGTGATTCCTATGAAAGTGAGTTAGATTTTAAAGTTTTAGTTTTGCTTGAGGACTAGCGAAGTCTAATTTTAGGGGTATTTTATGAGCGTATTATTTTCTATGAATTATGCCCAAATATAGGCCTTGTTAGGCACATTGTATCATAAATAATGAGCTTTTAGGTCATTTTGGTAAATAAAAAAAATACAAGTTTGAGAAAAATTTGAATTAAAATTAAAATTTTAATAATCTCGGGGGGTGAAACCATAATTTTAAAACTTTAAGGGACTAAAATAATTTTTAAATATTTATCTGGGCAAAATAAGGTTTATTATGAAATTTGGTTGAATTTCAGATTAAAATGAGTAACTTCTGAATTTCGGGGGCTAAATTGCGAAGAGGGGTAATTGTGTAATTTTTAAACTTTTATGACTTTAAATTTGAATTAATTATTTTTGTTTTGCATTTTTACAGGTATTCCAAGAATGCAGATAAAAAGGAAGTCCATATGCAAAAATTGTCAGGATAGGCCACGACACGACATGATACGGTTGGCATAGTTGTATAAATGTTTTTTTACAAAATCGCTCAAGTATCCATTAAGGCTATGCCATTGCTTTTTGAAAACGTCTTGAAAAGACTCACAGCTTTGAAGTTTGGACAAAAGGGAGATTTTGAATTTTTGGGGGTAAAAAGGCGATTAAAGTTGGTGCTGTGAATAGTGATGTGAATAGTGCCAAACATTAAGGATAATTATTAGAAAAAAGACTTCTCAATTGTTATAAACTTTTTCCAAGACTCCATGAGATAATTACAAACTTAAATACAACCAATCAAAGAGATTTTCACCCCAACAGAAACACCTCATCTCCGATATTATAAAAAGGATCCTTGAGTTCACAATTTCATAAAAAAAATTTGAGGAGCAATTTTTGAGTGTTTGTATTCAATTTGAAGGCCAAGTTTTTATCATTTTTTAGAAGATCGAACATTATTGTTAGAAAACTTATTATAAGTTTGATTTATTAATGAAAATATCTACTCATTATTGTAACTTTTATTTCATTATGGTAGCTTAATTCTTCTATTAAAATTAGGTTCAAGTTTATCATAGTTAACTAATATTGTCACGTTAATTTGATTCTTGTTTATTCCCTATTTGTTTCATATGTTATCAAAAATTCGATTTTCATTTTAAAATGACACAAGAGTGTGTCTTAAACCTTCAAAATTATTTTTTCAAATCAAGTTTTGATATTTAAAAAATTGTAATTTTTAATGATTTATGCCTGCACTTCGATTGTTTTGATAGTCCACACATAAATACATTTGCAAAATTTAAAACTTGTATTTTCTAAAGGAATAGGGATTTTAGCCATCTATTAGATACGTTAAAAATATTTCGAACATAACCATCATATTTTTTGAATTAAACGTGACGAGAGTTAGTTTAATGTAAATATAAAAAGGGAACGATAACGTTAAATTATTGTGGAATATTAGTTATGTGATAAACGAACCATGAATTCTAATTCTTTTCATATTATTTACAACTCTCGTATGTTGTTCTCATTATTCATAGTTACTTTTATTTAGTTTAGTGTATAATTATTCTTTATCCCATTTAATCTACTTGGACAGCTGCAATTCTATTAAAAGTTAAAATTGACAAATCTCTATTAGTTCGACCCGTACTTACATTCGCTATTCTATAATAGCCCGTGCACTTAAGGTATTTTGTACAAACAAAAGGCAACAAAGTTAGGGTCACAGGGAGAATCATTATGATTGGATTTTGAGTCACTATCACTAAGGGTGGCATTTAATGCTTTTTTTTACCCTCACATTTTAGTTTTGTTGGACACTCTAACGACATATGGCATACACCCTCACACTCATAATACCTACCTAAATATCCTTCTTATCCCGGTTCTCGAAGATTTTTCAACGTTATTGGTTTTATGTTTCTAAAAATTTTTAGATTTATAAAATATATTTTTATTTTTTAGAATTGGTTGTGTCCACTTTATGGGCTTTAAAAGTTATGCCCGTTTTTCGTTTTTGGGCGAACTACAATGTTCTAATTCAAAAGTTTGGAGCGAACCTATGAGTTTCTCGATCTTCATCTATTGACGTTACCTAAAACATTTAAGGCCGTAACGTGTGTTAAAACCCTAGGAGGTATTTTGGATCTCAAAGACATGTATGGGTAACTTGGAGTATATTTCATGCCTCCTTAGGCATTTCACATGTTATAATTCGACGAAACTCCTCCGGTGTAATCGCACTAAGTAAAGCATTAAGTCCTCGGGAATTATAGTTATATAACCTATAGTCATCTTCACTCTACTCCTTATAGGTTTAAAGATAAGCATGTCTCCTACCTTAGTCATGGGATGTTTCCACTCCCTTTTTACGACAATTCAAACCCGCTCATCAAGGCACTTAGGCAAAAATTCATACGCACCTCACCTTTTAATATGCATAATTAGTCCCGTCAAATAAAGGATGCCTACAAACTTATTAAACCTTCATATAAACACCTTCTAGATTCATGCCTAAATAAAAATAAACACCCACTCTGATACCTCTATTAAAAAATGGGTCATCCTATGGATCTATCAATCAAATTAATCTCAAATTATTCAATTTATTAATGTAAATTTGAATTGATTTAAACAAAATAAATATGGTGCAACGTTTCCTAATTAAATTAATTAAATTGATTTCATAATTTACCATCTAATTAATTAGGTCCAAATTTCATATGACGTGACAAGAAGTTACAATGGCCAAAAAGAAAATGCAATCATAAAAATAGAGACACCATCATTTAATGTGAAAAAATTTCAGTAAAAACCATTTGAATCTACCCCAAACACAAGTCCATTAGTACAAAAAGTTTCAGGGATTACCCAAAGACAGACACGATTGACGACCCTTTATTTGTCCGAACCTTCAACCTCCGCAGTACTAGTTCTGTCAATATCTACCGCAACTTTGACCTGAGATCCATAGTTCTCGGGCCTCTATATCCACATATTAATGAAAAATAGAGTTGTGTGCTCGAATCCCCACCGCATCTTCGACTCCAGGCTCACTTGTCTAAAAAATGTTCCTTGGATCACAACCCAAGTCAATCATCTCATTGATCTACAAAAATCTGCTCAAGCCTTGATCATAACCAAAGCCAAACCTCTACAGATTTTTATAATGAAATTGTGAAAAAAATTGGCCCAAAAAAACACCATTAAAATATATGATTTATGTGTAAAAGGATTTTTTATAAGATTTAAAAAGGAACCAAATACCAAGGAGTGTGATTGGATGTTTTTGGGGATAAAAGTCACAAAAGGGTTTTTTTTAAAAGAAAAAGTGGAGTTGTTTAAACTCACTCATGAAAATCTCCTTAAGAAGGATAAAGATAAGTTTCAAAAGGAGTCCTTTTATCTTAAAACACTAACAATAGTTCTAATAAAGAGATTTAATAAAAAAAACGTGCGTAATAAGAAATCAAAATCTCACCAGAAGCCCCTGCCCTTGTTATAGCTCTTAGGCGGGGCGATATAAAACCTAAAGTTGGCCTTTATAGAGCCTTGCACTAGCTGCGATCGTGGCTTAGTTCCCCATGATCGAGGGCTACCAATTTCATGGCCTAACCCCAGCCCCTTTATGTTATGGACTATTTGGGAATATTTATTTTTGTCGTTATAGGTTGAAATTTTTAGGGATGTTTTCAAATGTCACTAATAGAGTGTCATTAAAAATATTGGGCTCTTAAAAATATAGAAAAATCTCCTTTAAATTTAAAAAAAAAATATAAATTGACCAAAGTAAGTTAATTTTATCTTTTGAAAAATCATATTTCCCCTCATGTACTACCTATTTCTGTAGCTGATACTTTGGTGCGATGAATATTGCTTCCGTCCTTGATTTCGTTGTGTCATTCGTTTATGATTCGATTGAGTAACTGATATTCAATAAACAGGACACAAACCTGACCTACGTTTTGATCTGAAATTTAGACAACAAAGAGAACTATGTTCTTACAACGGTGCTAAGGTTTAAAATTTGTATAGTATTGTCTACCGTTCTCAATTGAAACGTACCACGATTTTGTAATTAAAGGAACATATATATATATATATATATATATATATATATATATATTTCTCTCTCATTGACACACGCACACACATTTGATTCAATTTAAATTTTTTGTGAATTTGTGGTTGTTCTTTGATGACTGTGAACGAATAAATGCTCTTTATCCCCTCTTTCTCTTACACAGACACATTGAAGCATCGAACCTGGTTTATGAACCATTACGTACATTAATAATCTTTCATTGAGCCTCGCACTCCACAATTAGTACTTTCATTATCCATTGATTACATTGGAGTTTATCAATCCCATATATATTTCAGGGTTTTCGTTAGTGGTTTATGGTACAGTTAAGGACCTGTAGCACCTAAGGGATCTTGTATTTTATTATTTTTCCATCTTATAATTATCTATGACTTTAACCCTTAAATCACTACACCAAAACTGGCAAATGGTCACGACCAAAATTCCTGATCAAGACTGTGGGTCACGGACTTGGGCCGTGACCATTTCGGGTGCGACCAATTTCGTGGGTCGCGGCCCATGTTCGCGACCAAAAAATGGTCACGGCCTGCATGGGTCATGGAAGATGGTCACGTACTTGGGCCGTGACGGGAAAAAATGGCCGCAACCTTAGTCTGTGACCCACAACCGTGACAAAAATTGGTCGTGACCAAAGTCCGTGACCCACACCGCAACCAAAAAAAAGGAAAAAAATGGTCGCGGACCAAGTCCGTGACCCACAACCATGACAAAAATTGGTCGCGATCAAAGACCGTGACCCACACTGCGATGAAAAAAATGGTCGCGGACATTGGCCGCGACCATTTTCTCTCACGATTGGAGGTTATGGACTTTGACCGCGATCATTTTTATGCGCGACGGAAAAAATAAAAATGGTCATGGACAAAGTCCATGACCACATTTAACTATAAGTTAAAAAAAAATGTCTTTTTTGGGTCCAATCCAAAAATTGGAGGTCCTGTGACTGCACGGTCGGTTTCTATGGGTAACGTTGCATGCATACGAGATGTTACAAATATTTATTATGGCCAAAATAATAAAAAAAAATCAAAAATTGCGAATAGGGAACGTTGTTAAAGAACTAATATATATACAAACTTAAAAATATTACACGTCTTAGTAATTCACTGACCAAAAGAAAATTGGGCAGAGTTTCCTTTATTTTGTGGACATTCCAAACCCTGTAAATATAAAACCTTCTTATTATAAAGCCCGCACGGCCATAAAATTTTACAATCAAATTATGAAAGCCCACACGACCATAAAACTAAATAATAAAATAAGAAAAGCCCGCACGGCTGTAACACATAAAAAAATATAATCCTGAATGTTCACAACATTATATAAACAATCTTCACGTTGTAAACCATTGCCTCCTTCACTTGTTGCACGTGCAAAAAAGTAAATGATACAATGTTATCCGAAAAATGATAGGATAAAAAAATGATATCATTAACCAAGTAGTTTTACAAAAAAATTATTCAAGATGAAAAATTGCATATACGAGTTATAATTATCAACATATAAATTCTTACAAGTTACATTGGTCCCGTGCGAGGTGTCGGTGCCACTCACAGGGCTATTTTGGGGTTTCCCCCTCTAGCGCCATGTTTTTAAGCCTAAGTTTAGACATTTTTAGATTATAATTGTAGTCTCAAATCAGGAATCCTGTTATTGTACGGAGCCCCGTGATCGTACGTTCAGTTCCTACGAGTTACAATGGTCCCTTGCGAGGTGTTGGCGCCTCTCATGGGGCCATTCAGAGGCTGTTTGGATTTTCACCCTCCAACTCCATGATTTTAATTCGAAGTCTAAAAATATGTAAATTATTGTCGTATTATGAAACTGGGAGTTCCGTGATTGCGTGGTCAGTTCCTATGAGTTACATTGGTCCCGTACGAGGTGTTGGTGCCACTCACGGGGCTGTTTTGGGTTTTAACCCACTAACACCATGTTTTACTAAAGTCCTAATATTTTTAAATTATTATCTAATTCTCAAATCAGGATCCCATGATTGCACAATAAGTTCCTACGAGTTACATTGGTCCCGTGCGAGGTGTTGGTGCCACTCACGAGGCTGTTCTGGGGCTGTCTCATTTTTTTTTCTTCTAACGCCTTGTGTTTAAGCTTAAGTCTAGAAATAAGAAAATTATCATCATATTCTCAGATCGAGAATCCCGTGATCATATGGTAAGTTCCTACAAGCTACATTGGTCCCGTGCGAGGTGTTGGTGCCCCTCACGGGGCCGTTCGGGGGATGTTTTGATTTTTCACCCACTAACGCCATGTTTTGAACCCTAAGTCTAGAAATTTTTGAATTAACCTTGTATTCTGAAATCGGGAGTCCCATGGTTGCGTTGTCAGTTCTTATGAGTTACATTGGTCCCATGCGAGGTACTGACACCTCTCACGGGGCCGTTCAGGGGACGTGTCGGGTTTTTTACCTTCTAACGCCATGTTTTTATGCCTAAGTTTATAAATATGAAAATTATCATCGTATTCTCAAATCAGGAGTCCCGTGATCGCGTTGTAAGTTCCTACGAGTTACAATGGCCCCGTGTGAGGTGTTGGTGCCACTCACGGAGCCGTTCGGGGATTATTTTGGGTTTTCACCCAGTAACGCCATATTTTTAAGCCTAAGTCTAAAAATATGCAAATTATCTTCGTATTATAAAACCGGGAGTCCCGTGATCGCGCGGTAAGTTCTTACGAGTTATATTGGTCTCCTGCTTGGTGTTGGTGCCACTCACGGGGCCGTTCGGGAGCTGTTTCGGGTTCTCACCCTCTAACGCCACGTGCTTAACCCTTAGTCTAGAATTTTTCAAATTATCTTTGTATTCTCAAATAGGGAGTCCCGTGATCGTGTGGTCAGTTCCTATGAGTTACATTGGTCCCATGCGAGCTACCGGTGCCTCTCATGGGGCCGTTCATGGGTTGTCTCGTGTCTTTTCCCTCTAACGCCATGTTTTTAAACCTAAGTTTAAAAATTTGCAAATTATCGTTGTGTTCTCAAATCGGGATCCCGTGATCGCGGGGTAAATTCCTACGAGTTATATTGGTCCCGTGTGAGGCATTGGTGCCACTCTCGGGGCCATTAGGGGGCTGTTTTGGGTTTTCACCCACTGACGCCAAGTTTTTAATCGTATGTCTAAAAAATTTTAAATTATCCTTGTATTCTCAAACCGGGAGTCCTGTGATCGCGCGATCAGTTTCGACGAGTTGCATTGGTACCGTGCGAGGTGCTAGCACCTCTCACGGGGCCGTTCGAGGGTTGTGTTAGGTTTTTTCCTTCTAACGCCATATTTTTAATCCAAAGTCTATAAATATGCAAATTATCATCATATTATCAATTCATCGTTCCCGTGAATGCCCGATAAATTTCTACGAGTTAAATTGGTCCCGTGAGAAGTGTTGGAAGCACTCACGGGGCCGTTCGGGGGTTGTGTCGGGTTTTTGCCATTTAATGCCATGATTTTAAGCCTAAGTATAGAAGTATGTAAACTGTCATCATATCCTCAAATCGGAAGTCCCGTGATCACGCGGTAAGTTCCTACGAGTTACAATTGTCCCGTGCGAAGTGTTGGTGCCACTCACGGGGCCGTTCGGGGGCTATTTCGGGTTTTCATCCACTAACGTCATGTTTTTATGCCTAAGTCTAGAATATGAAAATTATCATCGTATTCTCAATTTGGAAGTCCCATGATTGCGCGTTAAATTCCTTCGAGTTACATTGGTCCCGTGCATGGTGTTGGTGCCACTCATAGGGCAGTTCGGGGGATGTTTTTGGTTTTCACCCACTAACCCCATGTTTTTAACACTAAGTCTAGAAATATGCAAATTATCATCATATTCTCAAACGCGAAGTCCCGTGATCGCGGTGTATGTTTCCATGAGTTACATTGGTACCATACGAGGTGTTGGTGCCACTCACAGGGCCGTTCGGGGGCTGTTTTGGGTTTTCACCCACTAACGCCATGTTTTTAAGCTTAAGTCTAGAAATATGCAAATTACTATCGAATTCCCAAACCGAGAGTCCCGTGATCGCGATGTAAGTTCCTACGAGTTACATTGGTCCCATGCGAGGTGTTGGTGCCACTCACGGGTCCGTTCGGGGATTGTTTCGAGTTTATACCCACTAATGCCATGTTTTGCTTAAGCCCTGATATTTTGAAATTATCGTCGTATTCTTAAATCGGGATCTCATGATTGTGCAGTAAGTTCCTACGAGTTACATCGATCCCGTGCAAGGTGTTGGTTCCACTCACGGGATGTTTCAAGTTTTTGCCTTCTAACCCCATGTTTTTAAGCCTAAATCTAGGAATATGCAAATATTTATCATATTCTCAAACCGGGAGTCCCGTGATCGCACAGTAGCTTCCCACGAGTTACATTTGTCCCGTGCGAGGCGTTGACGCCTCTCATAGGGCCGTTCGGGGGGCTTTTGGGGTTTTTCACCCACTAACGCCATGTTTTTAAGCCCAAGTCTAGAAATATGCAAATTATTATCGTATTCTCAATCAGGAGCCCCATGATCACGGGATCAGTTCCTACGAGTTACATTGGTCCCGTACGAGGTGTTGCTTCCATTCCTGGGTCCATTCGGGGGATGTTTCGGGTTTTCCCACACTAATGCCAAGTTTTGCTTAAGTCCTGATATTTTCAAATTATTATCGTATTCTCAAACTGAGATCTCGTGATTATGCGGTATGTTCCTACGAGTGACATTGGTCCCGTGCGAGGTGTTGGAGCTACTCAAAGGGTCGTTCGGGGGCCGTGTCGAGGTTTTGACCTCTAACGCCATGTTTTTAAGTCCAAGTCTAAAAATATGCAAATTATCACCATATTCTCAAACCGAGAGTCCCGTGATCGCCTGATCAGTTTCTACGAGTTACATTTGTCCCGTGCGAGGTGTTGGTGCCGTTCACAGGGCCGTTCAGGGGTTGTTTTGAATTTTCACCCACTAACGCCAGATTTTTAACCCAAAGTTTAGAAAATTTTAAATTATCCTTATATTCTCAAACTGTGAGTCCCTTGATCGCGTGGTCAGTCCAATGAGTTACATTGGTACCGTGCGAGGTGCTGGCGCCTCTCACGGGGTCGTTTTGGGACTCTATCGGGTTTTTGCCTTTTAACGCCATGTTTTTAAGCCTCAGTTTAGAAATATGCAAATTATCATCCTATTCTCAAACTAGGAGTCCCGTGAATGCCCGATAAGTTCCTACGGGTTACATTGGTCCCGTTCAAGATGTTGGTGCCACTCACGGGGCCATTCTATGGCTATTTTGGGTTTTTACCCACTAACGCCTTATTTTTTACCCTAAGTATATAAATGTTGAGATTATCCTTGTATTCTCAAGTTGAGAATCCCGTGATCGCGCAGTCTGTTCTTACGAGTTACATTGGTCCCGTGCGAGGTGCTGGCCCCTCTCATGGGGCCCTTCGAGGGTTGTCTTGAGTTTTTTCCCTCTAACGCCATATTTTTAAGCCCAAGTCTAGAAATTTGCAAATTATCATTGTATTCTCAAACCGGGAGTCCTGTCATCACGTGGTAAGTTCCTACGAGTTACATTGGTCCCGTGAGAAGTGTTTGTGCTGCTCACGGGGCCGTTCAGGGGATTTTTTTGGGTCTTCACACACTAATTCCATGTTTTTATGCCTAAGTCTAGAAATATGAAAATTATTGTCATATTCTCAAACCGGGAGTCCCATGATCGCGCGGTCAGTTCCTACGAGTTACATTGGTTTTGTGTGTGGTGTTGGCGCCACTCGCGGGGCCATTCGAGGACTATGTCGGGGTTTTTTGTCTTTTAAGGCCATATTTTTAAGCCTAAGTCTAGAAATATTCAAATTATCATGGTATTCTCAAATCGGGAGTCCTGTGATCAAGCGGTAAGTTCCTACGAGTAATATTGGTCCCGTGCGAGGTGTTAGTGCCACTTATGGGGCCGTTCGGGGTCTTTGTCGGCTTTTGACCCACTAACGTCATGTTTTTAAGCTCAAGTTTAGAAATATTCAAATTATCATTGTATTCTCAAACCGATAGTCCCCTGATTGCGTGATCAGTTCCTACGTATTAAATTGGTCCTATTCGAGGTGTTGGTGCCACTCACGGGGCCGTTCGGGGGCTATTTTGGGTTTTCATGCACTAACACTATGTTTTTAACCCTAAGTATAGAAATTTTCATTTTATCCTTATATTCTCAAACCGAGAGTCCCGTGATTGCGTCGTCAGTACCTACGAGTTATATCGGTCCCGTGCGAGGTGCTGGCGCCTCTCACGGAGTCGTTCAGGGTTTGTCTCATGTTTTTGCCCTCTAACGCCATGTTTTAATCCTAAGTCTAAAAATTCACAAATTATCGCCGTATTCTAAAATCGGGATCCTATGATCGCGCGGTAAGTATCTACGAGTTACATTGGTCCCGTGCGAGGTGTTTGTACCACTCACGGGGCCATTCGGGCGTTATTTTGGTTTTTCACGAACTAACATCATGTTTTTAACCCTAAGTGTAGAAATTTTCAATTTATCTTTGTATTCTCAAATCGGGAGTCCTGTGATTGCGCGGTCAGTTCCTACGAGTTACATTGACCCCATACAAGGTGCTGGCGCCTCTAACGAGGTCGTTCGGGGGTTGTCTCGAGTTTCGCCCTCTAACGCCATGTTTTTAAGCCTAAGTCTAGAAATTTGAAATTATCATCATATTCTGAAACTAAGATCCCGTGATCGCATGTCAAGTTCCTACGAGTTACATTGGTCCCGTACGAGGGGTTGGTTCCACTCACAGGGCCGTTCGAGGGCTTTTTTGGGCTTTCACCCACTAACGCCATGTCTTTAAACCCAAGTCTAGAAATATGAAAATTATCATCATATTCTCAAACTGGGAGTCCGATGTTCGCGCGGTCAGTTCCTACGAGTTACTTTGGTCCCGTACGAGGTGTTGCTACCACTCACGGGGCCGTTCGGGGGCTATTTTGAGTTCACCCACTAACGCCATGTTTTGGTTAAGTCCTGATATTTTCAGATTATCGTCGTATTATCAAACCGAGATTCCATGATTACACGATAAGTTTCTACGAGTTACATTGGTCCCATGCGAGGTGTTTGGGCAACTCACAGGGCCGTTCGGGGGTTATGTCGAGTTTTGGCCCTCTAACGCCATGCTTTTAAGCCGAAGTCCTAAAATATGCAAATTATCTTCATATTCTCAAACCGGGAGTCCCGTGATCGCGCGGTAAGTTCCTATGGGTTACATTGTTCCCGTACGAGGTGTTGGTACCACTTACGGGGCCGTTCAGGGTGATGTTTTGGGTTTTGACCCCCTAGCACCATGTTTTAAACCCTAAGTATATAATTTTAAATTATTCTTGTATTCTCAAACTAGGAATCTCGTGGTCGCGTGGTCAGTTTCAACGAGTTACATTGGTCCGTGCGAGGTGCTGACCCCTCTCACGGGGACGTTCGGGAGTTGTCTCGAGTTTTCGCCCTCTAATGCCATATTTTTAAGCCTAAGTCAAGAAAGTTGTAAATTATCATTGTATTCTCAAATTGAGATCCCTTGATCACGCGGTTAGTTCCTACGAGTTACATTAGTCCCGTGCGAGGTGTTGGTGCCATTCACGGGGCCGTTTGGGGGTTGTTTCGAGCTTTCAACCACTAACGCCATGTTTTTAAGCCTAAGTCTAGAAATATGCAAATTATAGTCGTATTCTCAAAGTGGGAGTACCGTGATCATGGGGTCGGTTCCTACGAGTTACATTGGTCCCGTGCGAGGTGTTGAGGCCACTCACGGGGACGTTCGAGGACTATGTCAGGTTTTTGTCTTCTAACGCCATGTTTTTAAGCCTAAGTTGAGAAATATTCAAATCTCATGATCACGCGGTAAGTTCCTACGAGTTACGTTGGTCCTGTGCGAGGTGTTGGTGCCACTCACGGGACCGTTCGGGGGCTGTTTCGAGCTTTCAACCACTCACGCAATGTTTTTAAGCCTAAGCCTAGAAATATGCAAATTAATTTCGTATTCTCAAATCGAGAGTTCCGTGATCGTGCGGTCAGTTCCTACGAGTTACATTGGTCCCGTGCGAGGTGTTAAGGCCACTCAGAGGGACGTTCGAGGACTGTGACATGTTTTTATCATCTAATGCCATGTTTTTAAGCCTAAGTCTAGAAATATTTAAATTATTATTGTATTCTCAAATCGGGATTCTCGTGATCACGCGATAAGTTCCTACGAGTTACATTGGTCTCGTGCGAGGTGTTGGTGCCACTCACGGGGATGTTCGGGGATTTTTCGAGTTTTCACCCACTAACGCTATGTTTTTAAGCCCAAGTCGAGAAATATGAAAATTATCATCGTATTCTCAAATCGGGAGTCCCGTGATCGCACGGTCAGTTCCTATTAGTTACATTGGTCCCGTGCGAGGTGCTGGGGCCTCTCACGTGATCATTCGGGGGTTGTCTCGAGTTTTTGCCCAATAACGCCATGTTTTTAAGCCTAAGTCTAAGAATTTGCAAATTATCATCGTATTCTGAAATCGGGATCCCGTGATCGCGCGATAAGTTCCTACGAGTTACATTGGTCCCATGCAAGGTGTTAGTGCCCCTCACGGGGCCGTTCGGGGGCTGTTTAATTTTTTCACGAACTAACGCCATGTTTTAACCCTAAGTCTAGAAATATTCAAATTATCCTTGTATTCTCAAATCGGGAGTCTCGTGATCGCGCGGTTAGTTCCTACGAGCTATATTGGTCCCGTACGAGGTGCTGGTACTTCTCACGGGGTCGTTCGAGGGTTGTCTAGAGTTTTTTCGCTCTGACGCCATGTTTTTAAGCCCCAGTATATAAATTTGCAAATTATCATTGTATTCTCAAATTAGGATCCTGTGATCACGCGTTAAGTTCCTATGAGTTATATTGGTTTCGTGCGAGGTGTTGGTGTCACTCACGGGGTCATTCGGAGGATGTGTCGGGTTTTTGCCTTCTAACGCCATGTTTATAAGCCTAAGCCTAGAAATATGCAAATTATCATCGTATTCTCAATCGGGAGTCCCATGATCACGCGTTAAGTTGCTACTAGTTACGTTGGTGCCGTGAGAGGTGTTGGTGCCACTTACGGTGCTGTTTGGGGGCTTTTTCGGGTTTTCAGCCACAAACACCTTTTTTTATTCCCAAGTGTAGAAATATGCGAATTATAATCGTATTCTTAAATCTGGAGTCCCGTGATTGCGCGATCAGTTCTTACGAGTTACATTGGTCCCGTGCGAGGTGTTACTTTCACTCACGGGGCCATTCAGGGGCTATTTTGGGTTTTCACCCACTTACGCCATGTTTTGCTTAAGTCCTGATATTTTTAAATTATCATCGTATTGTTAAACTGGGATTCTGTGATTAACGATCAGTTCTTATGAGTTACATTGGTCCTGTGCGAGGTGTTGGGGCCACTCACGAGGCCGTTCAGGGACTGTGTCGGGGTTACGTCTTGTAACGACAATTTTTTATGCCTAAGTCTAGAAATAATCAAATTACCATTATATTCTCAAACCAAGAGTACCTTGATCGCGCGTTCAGTTTCGACGAGCTACATAGGTCCCGAGCGAGGTGCTAGTGCCTCTCACGGGACTGTTCGGGGGCTGTGTCGATTTTTTTCCTTCTAACACCATGTTTATAAGGCTAAATCTAGAAATATGCAAATTATATTCCCGTTCTCAAACCGAGAGTCCCGTGAATGCCCGATAAGTTTCCACATGTTTCATTGGTCCCGTGCGAGGTGTTGGTGCCACTCACGAGGCCGTTCGGGGGATATTTTGGGTTTTCACCAACTAACGCCATGTTTTTAATCCTAAGTCTAGAAATATGCAAATTCTTGTCGTATTCTCAAATCGGGAGGCCCGTGATCGCGCGGCCAGTTCCTACGAGTTACATTGGTCCCGTGCAAGGTGTTGGGCCCACTCACGGGGTAGTTCGGGGACTCTGTCGAGTTTCTATCTTCTAACACCATGTTTTTAAGCCTAAGTCTAGAAACATTAAAATTATCATTGAATTCTCAAATCGGGAGTCCCGTGCTCGAGCGGTTAGTTCCTACGAGTTACACTGGTCCCGTGCGAGGTGTTGGTGCCACTCACGGGGCCGTTCGGGGGATGTTTTTGGTTTTCACCCACTAAAGCCATATTTTTAAGTCTAAGTCTAGAAATATGCAAATTATCGTTGTATTATCAAACTGGGAGTCCTCTGATCGCACGATAATTTCCTACGAGTTACATTGGTCTCGTGCGAGGTGTTAGTGCCCCTCACGGGGCCGTTCGGGAGTTGTTTTGGGTTTTCACGAACTAATGCCATGTTTTTAACCCTAAGTCTAGAAATTTTTGAATTATCCTTGTATTCTTAAATCGGGAGTCCATGATCACACGGTCAACTCTTACGAGTTACATTGATACCATGTGAGGTGCTGGCACCTCTCACAGAGCCGTTCGGGGGTTGTCTCAAGTTTTCTCCCTCTAATGCCATTTTTAAGGCATAGTCAAATTTTTTGCAAATTATCATCGTATTACCAAACCGGCATCCTGTGATCGCGTGGTAAGTTCCTACAAGATTGGTCCCGTGCTAGGTGTTTGTGCCACTCACGGGGCGGTTCGGGGCTATTTTTGATTTTCATGAACCAACGCCATATTTTTAAGCCTATGTCTAGAAATTTTCAAATTATTCTTGTACTCTCAAACTGTGAGTCCCATGATCGTGCGGTTAGTTCCTACGAGTTACATTGGTCCCGTACGAGGAGCTGGCGCCTCTCAGGGGGCCGTTTGGGTGTTGTCTCGAGTTTTTGCCCTCTAACGCCAATGTTTTAAGCCTAAGTCTAGAAATTTACAAATTATTATCGTATTCTCAAATTGGGATCCCGTGATCACGCGCTAAGTGCCTACGAGGTGTTTGTACCACCCACGAGGCCATTCGGGAGCTGTATCGGGTTTTTTTCTTCTAATACCATATTTTTAAGCCTAAGTCTAGAAATTTGCAAATTATCATCGTATACTAAAACTGGGAGTCCCATGATTGCGCGGTAAATTCCTACGAGTTACATTGGTCCCGTACGAAGTGTTGGTGCCATTAACGGAGCCATTCAGGGGCTTTTTTGAGTTGTCACCCACTAACGTCATGTTTTTAAGCCCAAGTCAAAAAATATGCAAATTATAATCATATTCTTAAATCGGGAGTCCCGTGATCGTACGGTCAGTTCTTACGAGTTACATTGGTCTCGTGCGAGATGTTGCTGCCCCTCAAGGGGCCGTTCGGGGTTATTTTGGGTTTTCACCCACTAACTCCATGTTTTGCTTAAGTCCTGATGTTTTCAAATTATCGTCGTATTCTCAAACCGTGATCCCGTGATTGCGCGGTGAGTTCCTAGGAGTTACATTGGTCCCATGCAGGGTGTTGGTGCCACTCACAGGGGTCGTTCGGGGACTGTGTCAGGTGTTTTCCCTCAAATGATATGTTTTTATGCATAAGTCAAGAAATATGCAAATTATCATCGTATTCTCAAACCGGGAGTCCCGTGATCGTGCGAGAAGTTCCCACGAGTTACATTGCTATCGTGCGAGGTGTTGGTGTCGTTCACGGGGACGTTTGGTGGCTGTTTTGGGTTTTCACCCACTAACGCCATGTTTCTAACCCTAAGTCTACAAAATTTCAAATTATCCTTGTATTATCAAACTGGGAGTCCCTTGATCGTACGATCAGTTCCTACCAGCTACATTAGTCCTGGGCGAGGTGCTGGCACCTCTCATGGGGCCGTTCGGGGACTGGTTGGGTTTTTGCCTTTTAATACCATGTTATTAAGC
The DNA here is from genome assembly GCA_949130495.1 of Sambucus nigra. Lineage (NCBI taxonomy): Eukaryota > Viridiplantae > Streptophyta > Magnoliopsida > Dipsacales > Adoxaceae > Sambucus > Sambucus nigra. The sequence goes on along the minus strand of OX422208.1, from coordinate 540,630,729 downwards.
CTAAATCTAAAAATATACAAATTATATTCCTATTCTCAACTCGGGAGGCCTGTGAATGCCCGATAAGCTTGTACGAGTTACATTGGACCCGTGCGAGGTGTTGGTACCAGTCACGGGGCCGTTCAGAGGCTGTGTCAGGGTTTTGCATTCTAACACCATATTTTTAAGCTTAAGTCTAGAAATGTACAAATAATCAGCGTATTCTCAAACTGGGAGTCATGTGATTGTGCGTTCAGTACCTATGAGTTTCCTTAGTCCAGTGCTAAGTGTTGGTGCCACTCACATGGCCGTTCGGGGGCTGTTTCGGGTTGTCACCCACTAACGGCACGTTTTTAAGCCCAAGTCTAGAAATTTGCAAATTATCGTCATATTCTCAAATCGGGAGTCCTGTGATCACACCGTCAGTTCCTACGATTTACATTGGACCCGTGCGAGGTGTTAGTGCTACTCACGGGGACGTTCGGGGGCTGTTTTGGGTTTTCATCAACTAACGCCAGGTTTTTAAGCCTAAGTCTAGAAATATGAAAATTATGATTGTATTCTAAAATCGCAATTCATATGATCACGCGGTAAGTTCCTACGAGTTACATTAGTCCCGTGCTAGGTGTTAGTGCCCCTCATGGGGCCGTTCAGGGGTTATTTTGGGTTTTCACACACAAACGCCATGTTTTTAACCTTAAGTATATAAATTTTCAAATTATCCTTGTATTCTCAAATCGGGAGTCCCGTGATCGCACGGTCAGTTCCTATGAGTTACATTGGTCCCGTGCGAGGTGTTGGCGCCTGTCAAGGGGCAGTTCGGGGTTGTCTCGAGTTTTTGCCCTCTAACGCCATATTTTTAAGCCTAAGTCTAATTTTTTTCAATTTATCATAGTATTATCAAATAGGGATCCCGTGATCGCACAGAAAGTTCCTACGAGTTACATTGGTCCCGTGCGAGGTGTTGGTGCCACTCACGAGGCCGTTCGGGGTCTATGTCTGGTTTTTCCCCTCTAATGCCATATTTTTAAGAGTAAGTCTGTAAATATTCAAATAATCATCGTATTCTCAAACCAGGAGTCCCGTGATCAGACGCTCAGTTCGAACGAGTTACATTGGTCCCACACGAGGTGTTGGTGCTGCTCAGGGGGCCGTTCGGGGGCTGTTTTAGGTTTCACCCACTAACGCTATGTTTTTAACTCTAAGTCTAGATATTTTTAAATTATCCTTGTATTCTCAAATCAGGAGTCCCTTGATCATGGAGTCAGTTCCTACGAGTCACATTGGTCTGGTGCGAGGTGTTGGCGCCTGTCATAGGGCCGTTCGGGGGCTGTGTCAGGTTTTTGCCTTTTAATGCCATGTTTTTAAGCCTAAGTCTAGAAATACAAAAAATATCATCTTATTCTTAAATCGGGAGTCCCGTGATCATGTGGTAAGTTCCTATTAGTTATATTGGTCTCGTGCGAGGTGTTGGTGCCACTCATGGGGCCGTTCGGGGGCTATTTTTGGTTTTCACCCACTAACGCCATGTTTTTAACCCTAAGTCTAGAAATTTTCAAATTATCCTCGTATTCTCAAAATGGAAGTCCCATGATCCCACGGTCAGTTCCTACGAGTTACATTGGTCCCGTGCAAGCTGCTGGCACCTCTCGCGGGGACGTTTGGGGGTTGTGTAAGGTTTCTGCCTTCTAACGCCTTGTTTTTAAGCTTAAGTATTTAAATATGGGAATTACCATCGTATTCTCAATCCGGGAGTCCCATTAATGCCCGATAAGTTAGTACGAGTTATTATGATCCCGTGAGAGGAGTTGGTGCCAATTACGAGGCCGTTTGGGGGCTGTGTCGGCTTTTTTTCCTTCTAATGCCATATTTTTAAGCCCAAGTCTATAAATATGAAAATTATTATTGTAGTATCGAAGCGTGAGTCCCGTGATCATGTGGTAAGTGTCTATGAGTTACATTGGTCCTATGCAAGTTGTTGGTTCCACTTATGGGGTCGTTCGGGGGCTATGTCGAGTTTTTGCCTTCTAACGCCATGTTTTTAGCCTTATTCTAAAAATATGAAAATTATCATCGTATTCTCAAACCAGGAGTTCCGTGATCGCACGAGAAGTACCTACGAGTTACATTGGTCTGGTGAGAGGTGTTGGTGCCAGTCATCGGGTCGTTCGAGGAATGTTTTGGGTTTTCCCCAACAAACGCCACATTTTTAAGCCGGAGTCTAGAAATATGCAGATTATCGTCGTATTCTGAAACCGAGAGCCCCGTGATCGCGTAGTAAGTTCCTATGAGTTACATTATTCCTGTGCGAGGTCTTGGTGCCCCTCACGGAGCTGTTCGGGTTTTCACCCACTAACGCTATGTTTTTAAGCCTGAGCCTAGAAATATATAAATTATCATCGTATTCTCAAACTGGGGATCCCATGATCGTGCGGTTTGTTCCAACGAGTTACATTTGCCATCTGCTAATTGTTGGTGCCACTCACAGGGCCGTTCAGAGGCTGTTTCAGGTTTTCACCCACTAACTCCGTGCTTTTAAGCCTAAATCTAGAAATATGCAAATTATCATTATATTCTCAAATCGGGAGCCCCGTGATTGCGCGGTCAGTTCCTACGAGTTACATTGGATCTGTGCGAGGTGTTAGTGCCACTCACGGGGCCCTTTGGGGGTTGTTTCGTGTTTTCAGCCACTAATGCCATGTTTTTAAGCCAAAGTCTAGAAATATGCAAATTATCATTGTATTCTCAAATCGGGAGTCCTATGATCGCACGGTAAGTTCCTACGTGTTACATTGGTCCCGTGTGAGGTGTTAGTGCCACTCAAGGGGTCGTTCGGGGGCTATTTTGGGTTTTCATGCACTAACACCATACTTTTAACCCTAAGTCTAGAAATTTTCAAATATTCCTTATTTTCTCAAACTGTGAGTCCCGTGATTGAACGGTCAGTTCCTACGACTTACATTGGTCCCGTGTGAGGTGCTGATGCCTCTCACGGGGCCGTTCGAGGGTTGTCTCCATTTTTTTCCCTTTAACGCCATGTTTTTAAACTTATGTCCAAAAATTAGTAAATTATCATCATATTCTCAAACCTAGATCTTATGATCGCGTGGTAAGTTCTTACTAGTTACATTGGTCCTGTGCGAGGTGTTAGTGCCACTCACGGGGCTATTTTGGTTTTTGACAAACTAACGCCATGTTTTTAACCGTAAGTCTAGAAATTTTCAAATTATCATCGTATTCTCAAATGGGGATCAAGTGATCGCATAGTAAGTTTCTACGAGCTACATTTGTTCCATGCGAGGAGTTGGTGGCACTCACGGGGCCATTTGGGGGCTGTGTCGGGTTTATTCCTTCTAACGCCATGTTTTTAAGCCTAAGTCTTGAAATATGCAAATTATCATCGTATTCTAAAACCGAGAGTCCCGTGATGGCGCGTTAAGTTCCTATGAGTTACATTGGTCCCATATGAAGTGTTGGTGCCACTCACGGGGCCATTCAGGGGCTTTTTTAGGTTTTCACCCACTAACGCCATGTTTTTAAGCCCAAGTCTAGAAATATGCAGATTATCATCGTATTCTCAAACTGGGAGACCCGTGATTGCGCGGTCAATTCCTACGAGCTATATTGGTCCCGTGTGAGGTGTTGATGCCATTCACGGGGACGTTCGGGGGAAGTTTTGGGTTTTCACCAATTAACGCCATATTTTTCTTAAGTCCTGATATTTTTAAATTATCATCGTATTCTCAAACCAGTATCCCGTGATTGAGCAGTAAGTTCCTAGGAGTTACACCGGTCCCGTGCGAGGAGTCGGTGCCACTCACAGGGTCGTTCGGGGGCTATATCGGGTTTTTGCCCTCTAACGCCATGTTTTTAAGCATAAGTCTAGAAATATGCAAATTATCATCATATTCTTAAATCGGGAGTCCCGTGATCGCGCGATCAGTTCCTACGAGTTACATTGGTCTCGAACGAAGTGTTGGTGCCGTTCACGGGGCCGTTTGGGGGAAGTTTTGGGTTTTCACCCACTAACGCCAAGTTTATAACCCAAAGTCTAGAAATTTTGTAATTATCATTGCATTATCAAACTGAGAGTCCCTTGATCGCGCGGTCAGTTCCTACGAGCTACATTGGTCCCATGCGAGGTGCTAGCGCCTGTCACAGGGCCGTTCGGGTCTCTGTCGAGTTTTTGCCTTATAACAATATGTTTTTAAGCCTAAATCTAGAAATATGCAAATTATATTCCTATTCTCAAACTGGGTGTCCCGTTAACGCCTGATAAGTTCGTACGAGTGACATTGGTCCCGTGCAAGGTGTTGGAGCCACTCATGGGGCCGTTCATGGGCTATGTCATCTTTTTGCATTCTAACGCCATGTTTTTAAGCCTAAGTCTAGAAATGTGGAAATTATCATCGTATTCTCAAACCGAGAGTCCCGTGATTGTGCGATAAGTTCCTAGGAGGTACATTGGTCCCATGCGAGGTGTCGGTGCCACTCACGGGGCCATTCGGGGGCTATTTCGTGTTTTCACCCACTAACGCAATGTTTTCAAGTGTAAGTCTATAAATATGTAGATTATCGTCGTATTCTCAAATCGGGAGTCCCGTGATCGCGTGATAAGTTCCTATGAGTTACATTGGTCCCGTGCGAGGTGTTGGTGCCACTCAAGGGGCTGTAATGCCATGTTTTTAAGCCTAAGCCTAGAAATATGCAAATTATCCTCGTATTCTCAAACTGGGAGTCCTGTGATCGTGGGGTCAGTTCCTATGACTTTCATTAGTCTTGTGCTAAGTGTTACTGCACTCACGGGGCCGTTTGGGGGCTGTTTCAGGTTGTCACCCACTACCAGCACATTTTTAAGCCTAAGTATAGAAATATGCAGATTATCATCGTATTCTCAAATCGGGAGTCCCGTGATCGCGCGGTCAGTTCCTACGAGTTACATTGTACCCGTGCGAGGTGTTGGTGCCACTCACGGGGCCGTTAGGGGGCTTTTTCGAGTTTTCACCCACTAATGCCACGTTTTTAAGCCTAAGTCTAGAAATATGCATATTATGGTTGTATTCTCAAATCAGGATTCCTATGATCGCGCGATCCCGTACGAGGTGTGCGTACCCCGTACGGGCCTATTTTGGGTTTTCACGCACTAATGCCATGTTTATAACCTTAAGTCTAGAAATTTTCAAATTATCATTGTATTCTTAAATCGGGAGTCCCGTGATCGCGTGGTCAGTTCCTACGAGTTACATTGGACCCGTGCGAGGGGTAGGCGCCTCTCACAGTGCCGTTCGGGGGTTGTTTCGAGTTTTCGCCCTCTAACGCCATATTTTTAAGCCCAAGTCTAAAAATTTTCAAATTATCTTCGTATTCACAAATCAGGATCCCGTGATTGCATGGAAAGTTCCTACGAGTTACAATCGTCCTGTGCAAAGTGTTAGTGCCATGCATGGGGCCGTTCGTGGGTTGTTTAGGGTTTTCATGAACTAACGACTTGTTTTTAACCCTAAATGTAAAAATTTTCAAATTATCCTTGTATTCTCAAATTGGGAGTCCCGTGATCGTACGATCAGTTCCTACGAGTTACATTGCTCCCGTGCGAGGAGTTGGCGCCTCTCACGGGGCCATTCGGGGGTTATCTTGAGTTTTCGCCCTTTAACGCCATGTTTTTAATCCTAAGTATAGAAATTTGCAAATTATCATCGTATTCTCAAACTGGGATCCCGTGATCGCGCGGTAAGTTCCTATGAGTTACATTGGTCCCGTGCGAGGTGTTAGTGCCACTCACAGGGCCGTTCGGGGTCTATGTACGGTTTTTGCCCTCTAATGCAATGGTTTTAAACCTAAGTCTACAAATATGCAAATAATCATCGTATTATCACACTAGGAGTCCCGTGATCGCACGGTCTGTTCCTACGAGTTACATTGGTCCTGTACGAGGTGTTGGTGCTGCTCATGAGGCCATTCGGGGGCTGTTTTGGGTTTTCACCCACTAGCGCCATGTTAACCCTTAGTCTAGAAAATTTTAAATTGTCCTTATATTCTCAAATTGGGAGTTCTTTAATCGCGCAGTCAGTTCCTACGAGTTACATTGGTCCCGTGCGAGGTGCTGGTGCCTCTCATAGGGTCGTTCGGAGGTTATGTAAGGCTTTTGTCTTCTAACGCCATGTTTTTAAGACTAAGTCCAGATATATGCAAATTATCACCGTATTCTCAAATTAGGAGTCCCGTGATCTCGTAGTAAGTTCCTACGAGTTATATTGTTCCCGTGCGAGGTGTTGGTTCCACTCACAACTCCGTTCGGGGCTTGTTTTTGGGTTTCACCCACTAACGCCATGTTTTTAACCCTAAGTCTAGAAATTTTCAAATTATCCTTGTATTCTCAAATCGGGAGTCCCATGATTGCGCGGTCCGTTCCTATGAGTTACATTGGTCTTATGCAAGGAGCTGACACCTCGCATGGGGCCGTTCGGGGGATGTGTCTTGTTTTTGCCTTTTAACGCCTTTATTTTAAGCCTAAGTATATAAATATTCAAATTATCATCCTATTCTTAATTCGGGAGTCTCGTGAATGCCCGATGAGTTCCTACGAGTTACATTGGTCCCGTAAGAGGTGTTGGTGACACTCACGGGGCCATTAGGGGGTTGTGTCGGGTTTTTGCCCTCTAATGCCATGTTTTTAAGCCTAAGTCAAGAAATATGCAAATTATCATCGTATTATCAAACTGAAAGTCCCGTAATCGTGTGGTAAGTTCCTACGAGTTACATTGGTCACGTACGAAGTGTTAATGCCACTCACGGGGCCGTTCGGGGGCTGTGTTTGATTTTTGCATTCTAACGCCATGTTTTTAACCTTATTCAAGAAATATGAAAATTATAATCATATTCTCAAACCGGGAGTTCCGTAATTGCGCGGTAAGTTCCTACGAGTTTCATTGGTCTCGTGCGAGGTGTTGGTGCCACTCATCGGGCCGTTTGTTGGCTGTTTCGGGTTTTCCCAAACTAACGCCATGTTTTTAAACCTAAGTCTAGAAATATGCAGTTTATCGTTGTATTTTGAAACCGGGAGTCCCGTGATCACGCGGTAGGTTCCTACGAGTTACAGTAGTCATTTGCTAAGTGTTGGTTCCACTCACGGGGCCGTTCGGGAGTTATTTCGAATTTTCACCCATTAACGCCGTATTTTTAAGCCTTAGTATAGAAATATGCAAATTATTATCGTATTATCAAACCGAGAGTCCCTTGATCGCGCTGTCAGTTCCTACGAGTTACATTGGACTTATGCGAAGTGTTGGGGCCACTATCGGGGCCGTTCGGGGGATGTTTTGAGTTTTCACCCACTAACGCCATGTTTTTAAGCTAAAGTTTTAAAATATGCAAATTATCCTTGTATTCTCAAACCAAGAGTCGTATGATTGTGCGGTAAGTTCCTACGAGTTACGTTGGTCCCGTGCGAAGTGTTAGTGCCACTCAAAGGGCCATTCGGGGGCTATTTTGGATTTTCACACACTAGTGCCATGTTTTTAACCCTAAGTTTAGAAATTTTAAATTGTCCTTGTATTCTCAAACTGGGAGTCCCATGATTGAACGATCAGTTCATAAGAGTTAAATTGGTCCCGTGCGAGGTGTAAGCGCCTCTCACGGGGCCATTCGGGGGTGGTCTCAAGTTTTTTCCCTCTAACACCATATTTTTAAGCATAAGTCTAAAAATTTGCAAATTATCATCGTATTCTCAAACCGGGATCCCCTGATCACACGAAAAGTTCCTCCGAGTTACATCGTTCTTGTGCAAGGTGGTAGTGCCACTCACGGGGCCGTTCGGGGGCTATTTTGGATTTTCACGAACTAACGCCTTATTTTTAACCCTAAGTCTAGAAATTTTCAAATTATACTTGAATTCTGGAATCGGGAGTCCCGTGATCGCACGGTCAGTTCGTACAAGTTTTATTGGTACCGTGCGAGGTATTGGTGCCACTAATGGGGCCGTTCACAGGCTGTTTCGAGTTTTCACACACTAGCGCCATGTTTTGAAGCTTAAGTCTAAAACTATGCAAATTATCATCGTATTCTCAAACCGAGAGTCCTGTGATTGCGCGGTAAGTTCCTAGGAGTTACATTGGTTCCATGTGAGGTGTTGGTGCCACTCACAAGGCCGTTCGGGAGCTATTTTTGGTTTTCACCCACTAATGCCTTGTTTTTAACCCTAAGTCTAGAAATTTTCAATTTATCCATGTATTCTATAATCAGGAGTCTCGTGATTGCGCGATCAGTTCCTACAAGTTACATTGGTCCCACGCAAGGTGCTGGCGTGCTCTCATAGGGCCGTTCGGGGCCTATGTCGGGTTTTTGCCTTCTAACGCCATGTTTTAAGCATAAGTCTAGAAATATGAAAATTATCAGAATATTCTATAACCTGGAGTCTCATGATCGCGGTGTAAGTTCCTACGAGTTACATTGGTCCCGTGCGAGGAGTTGGTGCCACTCAGGGGCCGTTCTAGGCTTGTTTTAGGTTTTTGCCTTCTAACGTCAAGTTTTTAAGTCTAAGTTTAGAAATATGCAAATTATCATCATATTCTCAAACCGAGATTCCCATGATCGCGTGGTAGGATCCTACGAGTAACATTATTCCCGTGCGAGGTCTTGGTGTAACTCACGGAGCCGTTCGGGGGTCATTTCGGGTTTTCTCCCACTAACGCAATGTTTTTAAAACTAAGTCTATAAATATGAAAATTATCATCGTATTCTAAAGCCGGTAGTCCCATGATCACGCGGTCAGTTCCTACGAGTTACATTGGTCTCATGCATGCTGGTGGTGCCACTTACGAGGCTGTTCGGGAGCTGCTTTAGATTTTCACCCACTAATGCCATTTTTTTAAGCCTAAGTCTAGAAATATGCAAATTATCATTGTATTCTCAAACTGGGAGTCCTATGATTACACGATAAGTTTCTACAAGTTACATTGCTCCCGTGCGTGGTGTTAGTGCCACTCACGAGGCCGTTCGGGGGTTATTTTTGATTTTCACGCAATAACGACATGTTTTACCCTATGTTTAGAAAATATAAAATTATCCTTGTATTCTCAAACTAAAAGTCCCATGATTGCGCAGTCAGTTCCTACGAATTACATTGGTCCTGTACGAGGTGCTGACGCCTCTCACGAGGCCGCTCAGGGGTTGTTTCGAGTTTTTGCCCTCAAACGCCACGTTTTTAAGCCTAAGTCTATAAATTTGAAAATTATAATCGTATTCTAAAAACGGGATCCCGTGATCATGTTGTAAGTTCCTACGAATTACATTGATCCCGTGCGAGGTGATGGTGCCACACACGGGGCCGTTCGGGGACTTTTTTGGGTTTTCACACACTAACGCCTTCTTTCTGAACTTAGATCTTGAAATATGCAAATTATTGTCATATTCTCGAACCAGGAGTCCCGTGATCACGTGTTCAGTTCTTACGAGTTATGTTGGTCGCGTGCGAGGTGTTGGTGCCACTAACGGGGCCGTTCGCGGGTTGTTTCGAGTTTTCACCCACTAACGCCATATTTTATGCCTAAGTCTAAAAATATGCCAATTATCATCATATTCTCAAATCGAGAGTCCTATGACTGTGCGGTAAGTTCCCATGAGTTACATTGGTCCCATGTGAGGTGTTGGTGCCACTCTGGGGTTGTTTGGGGGATATTTTGGGTTTCACCCACTAACGCCATGTTTTTAACCCTAAGTCTAGAAATTTTCAAACTATCCTTTTATTCTCAAACCAAGAGTCCCGTGATTGCGCGATCAGTTCCTACGAGTTACATTGGTCCCACGCAAGGTGGTGGCGTGCTCTCATAGGGACGTTCGGGGGCTATGCCGGGTTTTTGCCTTTTAACGCCATATTTTTTAGCATAAGTCTAAAAATATGAAAATTATCATAATATTCTATAACCTGGAGTCTCGTGATCGCGGTGTAAGTTCCTACGAGTTACATTGGTCCCGTGTGAGGAGTTGGTGCCACTCAGGCATGTGTCGAGTTTTTTCCTTCTAATGTCAAGTTTTTAAGCCTAAGTCTAGAAATATGATAATTATCATCGCATTCTCAAATCGAAACTCCCGTGATCGCGCCGTAAGTTCCTACGAGTTACATTGGTCTCGTGCTTGGTGTTGGTGCCACTTATGGGGCCGTTGGGGGGCTGTTTTGATTTTTCACCCACTAAGAGCATATTTTTAACCCTAAGTCTAGAAAATTTCAAATTATCCTTCTATTCTCACATCGGGAGTCACGTGATTGCGCGGTCAGTTCATACGAGTTACATTGGTCCCATGTGAGGTGCTGGCGCTTCTCACGGGGCCGTTCGGGGGCCATGTTGAGTTTTTTTCTTCTAACGCCTTATTTCTTAGCCTAAGTGTAGAAATATGCAAATTATCATCGTATCTTCAACTCAAGATTCTCGTGATCACGCAGTGAGTTCCTATGAGTTACATTGGTCCCGTGCGAGATGTTGGTGCCACTCACGAGGCCGTTTTGGGTTTTCACCCACTAACGCCATATTTTTAACCCTAAGTCTAGTAATTTTCAAATTATCCTTTTATTCTCAAATCAGTAGTCTCGTGATTGCGCGATTAGTTCCTACGAGTTACATTGGTCCCGTGCGAGGTGTTGGCGCCTCTCATTTGGCCGTTCGGGGGATGTGTCGGGTTTTTGACTTCTAACGCCATGTTTTTAAGCCTAAATCAAGAAATAAACATATTATCAACATATTCTCAAACCGGGAGTCCCTTGATCGTGCAGTAAGTTCCTATGAGTTACATTGGTACCGTGCGAGGTGGTGGTGCCTCTCACGGGGCCGTTCAGGGGTTGTCTCGAGTTTTACCCGTTTAAAGCCATGTTTTTTCCCTAAGTCTAGAAATTTACAAATTATCTTTGTGTTGTCGAACTCGGATCCCGTGATTGCAAGGTAAGTTCCTACGAGTTACTTTGGTCCCGTGCGAGGTGTTGGTGTCACTCACAGGGCCGTTCTGGGGCTGTGTTAAGTTTTTGCCTTCTAACTCCATGTTTTTAAGCCTAAGTCTAGAAATATGCAAATTATAATTTTACTCTCAAACTGGGAGTCCCGTGATCATTCAGTAAGTTCCTACGAGTTACATTGGTCTCGTGCGAGGTGTTGGTGCCAGTCACGGGGACGTTCGGGGGCTATTTTGGGTTTTCACCCACTAACGTTATTTTTTTAAGTTTAAGTCTAAAAATATGCAAATTATCGTCTTATTCACAAAAGGGGAGTCTCGTGATCGCGCAGTCAGTTCCTAGGAGTTACATTGGACCCGTGCGAGGTGTTGGTGTCACTCAAGGGGTTGTTTCGAGTTTTCACCCACTAAGGTCATGTTTTTAAGCCTAAGTCTAGATATATGAAAATTATCATCGTATTCTCAAACCGAGGGTCCAATGATCGCATGGTAAGTTCCTACGAGTGACAATGGTCCCGTGCGACGTGTTAATGCCATTCAAGGGGCCGTTCTGGGGCTGTTTTGGGTTTTCACGGACTAACACCGTGTTTTTAATCCTAAGTTTAGAAATATTAAAATTATCCTAGAATTATCAAACCAGAAGTCCCGTGATCGCGCGGTCAGTTTCCAAGAGTGACATTGGTACCATGCAAGGTGTTTCCGCCTCTCACGAGGCCGTTCAGGGGTTGTCTCGACTTTTCTCCCTCTAATGCCATGTTTTTATGCTTAAGTTAAGAAATTTGCAAAGTATCATCGTATTCTCAAATCGGGATCCCGTAATTGCGCGGTTAGTTCCTACGAGTTATATTGGTCCCGAGCGAGGTGTTGGTGCCACTCACGGGGTCGTTCGGGGGTTGTTTCGGCTTTTACCAGTAATGCCATGTTTTTAAGCCTAAGTCTAAAAATATGCAAATTATTATTGTAGTCTTGAACCGGGAGTCCTGTGAATGCATGGTCAGTTCCTACGAGTTACGTTGGTCCGTACGGGGTATTAGTGCCATTAACGGGGGCGTTCACGGGTTGTTTTGAGTCTTCACCCACTAACACCGTGTTTTTAAGGGTAAGTCTAGAAATTTGCAAATTATCATCGTATTCTCAAACCGGGAGACCCGTGATTGCATTGTAAGTTCGTACGAGTTACATTGGTTCCATGCGAGGTGTTTTTGCCACTCATGGAGCCGTATGTGGGCTATTTTTGGTTTTCACCCACTAATGCCATGTTTTTAACCTTAAGTCTAGAAATTTTCAAATTATCCCTGTATTGTCAAATCGGGAGTTTCGTGATTGCACGATCAGTTCCTACGAGTTACATTGGTCTCGTACGAGGTGTTGGCATCTCTCACGGAGTCGTTTGGGGGTTGTGTCGGGTTTTTGCCTTCTAACGTCATGTTTCTAAGACTAAGTCTAGAAATATACAAATTATAATCATATTCTCAAACGGGGAGTCCCGTGATAGCAAAGGTATGTTCCTACAAGTTACATTATTCCCGTGCGAGGTGTTGATGCCACTCACGGAGCCGTTCGGGGGTTGTTTCGGGTTTTCACCCACTGACGGTATATTTTTAAACCTAAGTCTAAAAATATGCAAATTATCAATGTATTGTCAAACCGAGAGTCCCGTGATCATGCGATCAGTTCCTTCGAGTTACATTGGTCTCATGCGAGGTGTTGGTGCCACTCACGGGGCCGTTCGGGGGCTGTTTTGGGTTTTCACACACTAACACCATGTTTTAAGCGTAAGTCTAAAAACATGCAAATTATCGTTGTATTCTCAAATCGGGAGTCCTATGATTGCGCGGTAAGTTCCTACGAGTTACATTAGTCCCGTGCGAGGTGTTAGTGCCACTCACGGGGCAGTTCGGGTGTTGTTTTGAATTTTCACGCACTAACGCCATGTTGTTAACCCTAAGTTTATATAATTTTAAAATAATCCTTGTATTCTCAAATCGAGAGTCCCGAGATCGCGCGGTAAGTTCCTACAAGTTGCATTGGTCCCGTGCGAGGTGTTGGTGCCACTCACAGGGCCGTTCTGGTTTTAACCCACTAACGCCATGTTTTTGTGCCTAAGTCTAGAAATATACAAAATTTTCTTGTAATCTCGAACCGGGAGTCTTGTCATCGCGTGGTCAGTTCGTACGAGTTACCTTTGTTGTGTGCGAGGTGTTGGTGCCACTAACGGGACCGTTCACGAGCTGTTTCGAGTTTTCACCCACTAACGCCATGTTTTTAAGCCTAAGTCCAGAAATATAAAAATTATCATCATATTCTCAAACCGCGAGTCCCGTGATTGGGTGGTAAGTGCTTATAAGTTACATTGGTCCCATGCGAGGTGTTGGTGCCACTCACGGGGCCATTCGGGGCTATTTTTGGTTTTCACCCACTAACGCCCTGTTTTTAACCCTAAGTCTAGAAATTTTCAAATTATATTGGTATTCTCAAACCGAGAGCCCCATGATTGCACGATGAGTTCCTACGCATTATATTGGTCCCGTGCAAGGTGCTGGTGCCTCTCACGGGGCCGTTCGGGGGTTGTGCCGAGATTTTCCCCTTCTAATGCCACATTTTTAAAATTATGTCTAGAAATATGGAAATTATCATCGTATTCTTAAATCAGGAGTCCCGTGATCGCGCTGTAAGTTCCTACGAGTTACATTGGTCCCATGCAAGGTGTTGGTGTCATTCACGGGGTCGTCCTGGGACTGTGTCGAGTTTTTGCCACTTAACGCCATGTTTTTAAGACTAAGTCTAGAAATATATAAATTATCATCGTATTCTCAACTCAGGAGTCCAGTAATCGCACCGTAAGTTCGTACGAGTTACATTGGTCCCGTTCGAGGTGTTGGTGCGACTCACGGGGCCGTTCGTGGGTTATTTTAGGTTTTCAGCCGGTAACGCCATATTTTTAAGCCTATGTCGAGAAATATACAAATTATCCTTGTATTCTCAAGTCGGGAGTCTCGAGATCATGCGGTTCATTCCTACGAGTTACATTGGTCTCTTGAGAGGTGTTGGTGCCAGTAATGGGGCCGTTTGGGAGTTGTTTCTGGTTTTCACCCTCTAATGCCATGTTCTTAACCTTAAGTCTTTAAATTTTCAAATTATCCTTGTATTATCAAATCGGTAGCCCCGTGATTGCGCCGTAAGTTTTTATGAGTTACATTGGTCCCGTGCGAGGTGCTACTGCCTCTCTCGGGGCCGTTCGGGGGTTGTATCGAGTTTTTGCCCATTAACGCCATATTTTTAACCCTAAGTTTAGAAATTTAAAAATTATCATCATATTCTCGAACCGAGATCCCGTGATTGCACGGTAAGTTCCTACGAGTTACTTTGGTCCCGTGCAAGGTGTTGGTGCCACTCACGGGACCATTCTGGGGTTGTGTCGAGTTTTTGGCTTCTAACGCCATGTTTTTAGGCCTAAGTCTAGAAATATGCAAATTATCATCGTATTCTCAAATTGGGAGTCCTGTGATCATCCGGTAAGTTCCTATGAGTTACATTGGTCTCGTGTGAGCTGTTGGTGCCAGTCACGGGGCCGTTCAAGGGCTATTTCAGGTTTTCACCCACGAATGCCGTGTTTTTAAGTCTAAGTCCACAAATATGAAAATTATCATCGTATTTACAAAATGGGAGTCTCGTGATCACACAGTCAGTTCCTAGGAGTTACATTGGACCCGTGTGAGGTGTTGGTGCCACTCAAGGAGCCGTTCGGGGGCTATTTCGAGTTTTCATCCACTAACGTCATGTTTTTAAGCCTAAGTATAGAAATATGAATATTATCATCATATTCTCAAACCGGGGGTCCAATGATCGCGTGGTAAGTTCCTACAAGTGACAATGGTCCCGTGCGAGGTGTTAATGTCATTCAAGGGGCCGTTCCGAGGCTGTTTTGGGTTTTCACGCACCAGCTCCGTGTTTTAACCCTAAATTTAGAAATATTAAAATTATCCTTGAACTCTCAAACCGGGAGTCTCGCGATCACGCGATCAGTTTCCAAGAGTGACATTGGTACCGTGCAAGGTGCTGGTGCCTCTCATGGGGCCGTTCAGGGGTTGTCTCAACTTTTCTCCCCTAATGCCATGTTTTTATGCTTAAGTCAAGAACTTTGCAAATTATCATCGTATTCTCAAATCGGGATCCCATAATCGCGCAGTTAGTTCCTACGAGTTACGTTGGTCCCGTGCGAGGTGTTTGTACCACTCACGGAGCCGTTCGGGGGTTATTTCGGGTTTTAACCCAGTAATGCCATATTTTTAAGCCTAAGTCTAAAAATATGCAAATTATTGTTGTAGTCTCGAACCGGGAGTCCTGTGAATGCACGGTCAGTACCTAAGAGTTACGTTGGTCCGTACGAGGTATTGGTGCCACTAATGGGGCCGTTCACGAACTGTTTAGAGTTTTCACCCACTAACGTCGTGTTTTTAAGAGTAAGTTTAGAAATATGCAAATTATCATCGTATTCTCAAACCGGGAGTCCCGTGATTGCATTGTAATTTCATACGGGTTACATTGGTCCCATGAGAGGTGTTGGTGCCACTCACGGAGCCGTACGGGGGCTATTTTTGGTTCTCATCCACTAACGCCATATTTTTAACGCTAAGTCTAGAAATTTTCAAATTATCCCTGTATTGTCAAATCGGGAGTCTCGTGATTGCACGATCAGTTCCTATGAGTTACATTGGTCTCGTACGAGGTGCATGCATCTCTCACGGAGTTGTTTAGGGGTTGTGTCGGGTTTTTGCCTTCTAACGCCATGTTTTTAAGACTAAGTCTAGAAATATGAAAATTATCATCATATTCTCAAACGGGGAGCCCCGTGATAGCAAAGGTATGTTCCTACAAGTTACATTATTCCCGTGCGAGGTGTTGATGCCACTCACGGAGCCGTTCGGGGGTTGTTTCGGGTTTTCACCCACTAACGGTATGTTTTTAAACCTAAGTCTAGAAATATGAAAATTATCAATGTATTGTCAAACCGAGAGTCACGTGATCATGCGGTCAGTTCCTTCGAGTTACATTGGTCTCATGCGAGGTGTTGGTGCCACTCACGGGGCCGTTCGAGGGCTGTTTTGGGTTTTCACACACTAACACCATGTTTTTAAGCCTAAGTCTAAAAATATGCAAATTATCATTGTATTCTCAAATCGGGAGTCCTATGATCGCGGGGTAAGTTCCTACGAGTTACATTGGTCCTGTGCGTGGTGTTAGTGCCACTCACGGGGCCGTTCGGGTGTTGCTTTGGGTTTTCACGCACTAACGCCATGTTTTTAACCCTAAGTTTAGAAATTATAAAATTATCATTATATTCTCAAATCAGAAGTCCCGTGATCACGCGGTCAGTTCCTATGAGTTACATTTGTCCCGTGCGAGGTGCTGGCGCCTGTCACGGGGCCGTTCGGGGGTTGTTTCGGGTTTTAACCCACTAACGCCATATTTTTGTGCCTAAGTATAGAAATATGCAAATTATTCTTGTATTCTCAAACTGAGAGTTCCGTCATCGCGCGATCAGTTCTTACGAGTTACGTTTGTTGCTGCGAGGTGTTGGTGCCACTAACGCGACCGTTCACGGGCTGTTTCGAGTTTTCACCCATTAACACCATGTTTTAAAGCCTAAGTCTAGAAATATAAAAATTATCATCGTATTCTCAAACTGCGAGTCCCATGATTGCATGGTAACTTCCTACGAGTTACATTGGTCCCATGCGAGGTGTTGGTGCCACTCACGGGGCCGTTCGGGGGCTATTTTTTGTTTTCACCCACTAGCGCCATGTTCATAAGTCTAGAAATTTTCAAATTATCTTGGTATTCTCAAACCGAGAGCCCCATGATTGTGCGATCAGTTCCTACGCATTACATTGATCCCATGTAAGGTGCTCGCCCTTCTCACGTGGCCGTTTGGGGGCTGTGCCGGGGTTTTCTCCTTCTAACGCCATGTTTTTAAGCATAAGTCTAGAAATATGTAAATTATCATCGTATTCTCAAATTAGGAGTCCTGTGGTCGCGCTGTAAGTTCCTACGAGTGACATTGGTCCTGTGCAAGGTGTTGGTGCCACTCAGGGGGTCGTCCTGGGACTATGTCAAGTTTTTCCCTTCTAACGTCATGTTTTTAAGCCTAAGTCTAGAAGTATGTAAATTATCATCGTATTCTTAACTCGAGAGTCCTGTAATCGCGCCGTAAGTTCCAACGAGTTACATTTGTCCCATGCGAGGTGTTGGTGTGACTCACGGGGCTGTTCGTGGGTTATTTTAGGTTTTTGGTTGGTAACGCCATATTTTTAAGCCTATGTGAGAAATATACAAATTATCCTTATATTCTCAAGTTGGGAGTCTCGAGATCATGCGGTCCATTCCTACGAGTTACATTGGTCTCGTGCGAGGTGTTGGTGCCACTCACGGGGCCGTTTAGGGGCTGTTTCTGGTTTTCACCCTCTAATGCCATGTTCATAACCTTAAGTCTAGAAAATTTAAAATTATCCTTGTATTATCAAGCCAGGAGCGCCGTGATTGCACCATCAGTTTTTATGAGTTATATTGGTCCCGTGCAAGGTGCTTGTGCCTCTCACGGGGCCGTTCAGGGGTTGTATCGAGTTTTCACCGTTTAACGCCATATTTTTAGCCCTAAGTTTCAAAATTTATAAATTATCATCATATTCTTGAACCGAGATCCCATGATTGCGTGGTAAGATCCTACGAGTTACATTGGTCCCGTGTGAGGTGTTGGTGCCACTCACGGGGAAGTTCTGGGGCTGTGTCGGGTTTTTGCCTTCTAACGCCATGTTTTTAAAACTAAGTCTAGAAATATGCAAATTATCATCATATTCTCAAATGGGGAGTCCCGTGATAGCAAAGGTATGTTCCTACAAGTTACATTATTCCCGTGCGAGGTGTTGATGCCACTCACGGAGCCGTTCGGGGGTTGTTTCGGGTTTTCACCCACTAACGGTATGTTTTTAAACCTAAGTCTAGAAATATGCAAATTATCAATGTATTGTCAAACCGAGAGTCCCATGATCATGCGGTCAGTTCCTTCGAGTTACATTGGTCTCATGCGAGGTGTTGGTGCCACTCACGGGGCCGTTCGGGGGCTGTTTTGGGTTTTCACACACTAACACCATGTTTTTAAGCGTAAGTATAAAAATATGCAAATTATCATTGTATTCTCAAATCGGGAGTCCTATGATCGCGGGGTAAGTTCCTACGAGTTACATTGGTCCTGTGCGTGGTGTTAGTGCCACTCACGGGGCCGTTCGGGTGTTGTTTTGGGTTTTCACGCACTAACGCCATGTTTTTAACCCTAAGTTTAGAAATTATAAAATTATCCTTATATTCTCAAACCAGAAGTCCCGTGATCACGCGGTCAGTTCCTACGAGTTACATTTGTCCCGTGCGAGGTGCTGGCGCCTGTCACGGGGCCGTTAGGGGGTTGTTTCGGGTTTTAACCCACTAACGCCATATTTTTGTGCCTAAGTCTAGAAATATGCAAATTATTCTTGTATTCTCAAATTGAGAGTTCTGTCATCTCACGATCAGTTCTTACGAGTTACATTTGTTGCTGCGAGGTGTTGGTGCCACTAACGGGACCGTTCACGGGCTGTTTCGAGTTTTCACCCACTAACACCATGTTTTAAAGCCTAAGTCTAGAAATTTAAATATTATCATCGTATTCTCAAACTGCGAGTCCCATGATTGCGTGGTAACTTCCTACGAGTTACATTGGTCCCATGCGAGGTGTTGGTGCCACTCACGGGGCCGTTCGTGGGCTATATTTGGTTTTCACCCACTAGCGCCATGTTCATAAGTCTAGAAATTTTCAAATTATCTTGGTATTCTCAAACCGAGAGCCCCATGATTGCGCGATCAGTTCCTACGCGTTACATTGGTCCCATGTAAGGTGCTCGCCCTTCTCACGTGGCCGTTTGGGGGCTGTGTCGGGGTTTTCTCCTTCTAACGCCATGTTTTTAAGCATAAGTCTAGAAATATGTAAATTATCATCGTATTCTCAAATTAGGAGTCCTGTGATCGTGCTATAAGTTCCTACGAGTTACATTGGTCCTGTGCAAGGTGTTGGTGCCACTCAGGGGGTCGTCCTGGGACTATGTCAAGTTTTTCCCTTCTAACGTCATGTTTTTAAGCCTAAGTCTAGCAGTATGTAAATTATCATCGTATTCTTAACTCGGGAGTCCTGTAATCGCGCCATAAGTTCCAACGAGTTAGATTTGTCCCGTGCGAGGTGTTGGTGTCACTCACGGGGCTGTTCGTGGGTTATTTTAGGTTTTCGGTCGGTAACGCCATATTTTTAAGCCTATGTGAGAAATATACAAATTATCCTTATATTCTCAAGTTGGGAGTCTCGAGATCATGCGGTCCATTCCTACGAGTTACATTGGTCTCGTGCGAGGTGTTGGTGCCACTCACGGGGCCGTTTGGGGGCTGTTTCTGGTTTTCACCCTCTAATGCCATGTTCATAACCTTAAGTCTAGAAAATTTAAAATTATCCTTGTATTATCAATCCAGGAGCATCGTGATTGCGCCATCAGTTTTTATGAGTTATATTGGTCCCGTGCAAGGTGCTTGTGCCTCTCACGGGGCCGTTCAGGGGTTGTATCGAGTTTTCACCGTTTAACGCCATATTTTTAGCCCTAAGTTTCGAAATTTATAAATTATCATCATATTCTTGAACCGAGATCCCATGATTGCGCGGTAAGATCCTACGAGTTACATTGGTCCCGTGTGAGGTGTTGGTGCCACTAACAGGGAAGTTCTGGGGCTGTGTCGGGTTTTTGCCTTCTAACGCCATATTTTTAAGCCTAAGTCTAGAAATATGCAAATTATCATCGTATCCTCAAATCGGAAGTCCCGTGATCAAGCGGTAAGTTCCTATGAGTTCCATTGGTCTCGTACGAGGTGTTGGTTCCACTCACGAGGCCGTTCGGGGGCTGTTTCGTGTTTTCTCCACTAACGCCATATTTTTAAGCCAAAGTCTAGAAATATCTAAATTATCATTTTATTCTCAAACCGGGAGTCCTGTCATCGTGCGGTAAGTTCCTACGAGTTACAATAGTCCCGTGCGAGCTGTTAGTGCCACTTAAGGGGTCGGTAGGGGGATGTTTAACCTTAAGTGTAGAAAATTTAAAATTATCCTTGTATTCTCAAATCCAGAGTCCCTTGATGGTGCGGTCATTTCCTATGAGTTACATTGGTACCGTCCGAGGTGCTGGCGCCTCTCACGGGGCCGTGTAGAGGTTCTCTCGAGTTTTCTCCCTCTAACGCCATGTTTTTAAGCTTAAGTCTAGAAATTTGTAAATTATCGCCGTATTCTCAAATCGGGACTCCGTGATCGCGCAGTCAGCTCCTACGAGTTACATTGGACCCGTGCGAGGTGTTGGTGCCACTCACGGGGCTTTTCGGGGACTATTTCAAGTTTTCATCCACTAACGCCATGTTTTAAAGACAAAGTCTAGAAATGTCCAAATTATCATTTTATTCTCAAACCGAGAGTCATGTGATCGCACAGTAAGTTCCTATGAGTTATAATGGACCCGTGCGAGGTGTTAGTGCCACTCATGGGGCCGGTTGGGGGTTATTTTGGGTTTTCACGCACTAACGCCATGTGTTTAACCTAAAGTTTAGAAATTTTAAAATTATCCTTGTATTCTCAAACCAAGAGCCCCGTGATCGTGCGATCAGTTCCTACGAGTTTACTTGGTACGGTCCGAGGTGCTGGCGCCTCTCACGGAGCCGTTCAGAGGTTGTCTCGAGTTATCACCCTCTAATGCCATTTTTTTAAGCTTAAGTCTAAAAATTTGAAATTATCGTCGTATTCCTGAGCCGGGATCCCGTGATCACGGGATAAGTTCCTACGAGTTACATTGGTCCCATGCGAAGTGTTGGTGCCACTCACGGGGCCGTTCGGGGGTTGTTACGGGTTTTCACCCACAAACAGTTAATTTTTATGCCTAAGTCTAGAAATATGAAAATTATCATTGTATTCTCAAACCGAGAGTCCCATTATCACGCGGTTAGTTCCTAAGAGTTACATTTGTCCCGTGCGAGGTGTTGTTGCCACCCACGGGGACGTTCGGGGGATCTTTTGTGTTTTCACACACTAACGTCATGTTTTTAAGTCTAAGTCTAGAAATATGCAAGTTATCATTGTATTCTAAAATAGGGAGTACTATTGTGACAACCCGAATATAATTATGATAAATTATATTTAAATCATGATTAGCTTGTGTGATATGGATAATATGTTATTAGTATATATAATGTTAATTCATTATGTTTAGTTTAATCCTACCTTCATAAAGCTTGAAATATCGAATTAGTTACAAATGTGAAATTTTAAAGCTTTTGGTAGGAATGCTCATGTTTAAGACTAGTTTTGACCTTTATGACATAACAATTGACTTGAGGTGAAAACTCTATGTTTGTAGATATATGATTTAGGTTTGTAACAAAACAAACGGTTCATCGAACGGACATCCGAGTAGGAAGATATTGTCTTTTTACGACAGAGGGTAAAGTAGTCATTTAGCCTTAAATGATATGTTGTTTTATATGATGCCACATGTTATGAATTGATTGGTTAGAGGTGGAGGTTGGTTTGGCCAACTTAAACCCTTGAGATATCCCGCTTTCTTCAGCAAACTCAGTTTGGGAGAGTTTTAAGTTGAGGAAGACCAATTGTGAGGGTTAGGAAGAAGAAAGTGAGGAGAACCATTCAAAAAAAATCATAGAAAATTATGTAAAAGCCCCTTAGGTAATTCCAATCACGAATCTTGTTATTTTTCTTGCAATTATGATTTATATGACATAAATCCTTGATTTTTTATTGAACTTTCATGCTTCGGTGCATATGTATGGATATATGCAAGTTTAAGTTAAGTTGAATGTACAAACCCTAAAATTGCTTTGTCTTAGAAATTTTGTTTATTCAAACTTCCCTATATTTTTGTATACTTACTGGAATTGATTGATTCAAATTGGAGTTTAACCTGGACTCATTTATGTATGACATATCCAAATATCATGTGAAAATACCAAGAAATTAGTCTTCGGTGAGAGTTTTAAGTTCGGGTATGAAATCTTCCCTATGCATGAAAGTATGCCCGCCATGTGTTCGATGTTTTGCTTGACATAGCGAACGAACCTTAAAAATTATGAAACTTTAATTTTGTATTTTTCAATATGTTTAATGATTTTTGGTAAAATATCATAGAAATTGATGATGTATAAAAATTATGAAAATTCCTGGAAGTTGAATGAACGATAAAAGAGCCTATAGGGCAGATTTGTTATGTGGTAAAGAAGTGGGCATATCTTGCTCTAGGAGACTTGAAATGATGTACCGTCTTTTGTATTGAAATACTAATATGATAAGTATTGAATTACCGAGAATAAATGAATTTATATTTGGTCTATGATTTGGATATGTTAAATATATTAACATGGATTTGGATGGAATTTCACTTGTGAATGATTTGAATGGAATCATGTGATGCTTATGGATTGAATTATGTTTAAATCATTCTTTGGATTATTGATATTCTTATGATGATACTAATATTGTCATAATGATAGGAAGGGAAGAAGAGTTGATTGAACAAATACCGGATAAAGGCAAGGGAAAATCCAGTTAAACTGTCGAGGTGAGTATACTTATGATTATTTCATATATACAGATAAATGAATATAGATTTAAGAGCATGATTTGTTTGAATACTTTGGTATTCAGGATTTCTTTGGATATTAAAATATCCAGGATTGTTTGGGCCTTATGATCCAGGATTTGTTATTGCCAAGGAGCAGAATTACTTGGGTCCAATGATCCAGGATTTGTTATTGCCAATGGGCAGAATTATTTAGATCTTATGATCCTGGATTTGTTATTGCCAATGGGACAAATTATGTGGATCTTATGATCCAGGGTTTGTTATTGCCAATGGGCAGAATAATTTGGATCTTATGATCCAGGATTTGTTATTGCCAATGTGTAGAATTATTTGGATCTTATGATCCATGATTTGTTATTGCCAATGGGCAGGATTGTTCAGATTTTATATCCACATATTCAATATAGAATTATTATTATGTTGCTGGGAAGGAGTACCTCACTAAGCGTAATGCTTACGGTTTGTATTTTAACAATTCCAGGTTCGTACGCTACTAGCTAGGATACCATATGATCGGTAACTTTGAGAGTTGCACCGTTGGAGAGAGCTGGGGTTTAAAAATGGGGATTTTATCGTTGTCACACTGAAGATTTTAATATACTCACACATTGTATATATTGATTTAGTATGAATTGAGTTGATCATAGTTAATCACAGTATTGTATGTCCGCTTAATTATGACTCTGATATTCAATTTTATGTTATAAGAATAATATTATGTTTATTATGCACATTATGTAGGAAAATATTGATGAATGAATCATATTTCCAATGGGCTCAAGATTATGATCTAATTATTCCAATGACAAATGATTAGTATGGATATTGGGTTTGGGGTGTGACAATTAGTGGTATCAAAGCGTGGTTATTAATTCTAGACGTGTGTGATGATTAGATGGCAGTATTGAGTTGATTTTATATTTATGAAATGTTTATGTACTAACCAATTATTTAGTATTATAAACTGTTTATATTGGTTGTTAAAAATTTATTGTATTACAGATAATTCCAGATGGAACCTAGGAATGGACAACATAGAGAAGAGAGAGTGGCTTCTCGTACAGAGAATACTGAAGTAGAGCAAAGTGTTGCTGGAAGGGATAGAGAGCAAGAGCAACCTACAGAGATGCAAATAATTGCACAGGAAATGATGAGGATGGCAGAGCAACAAGAAAGAAATATGGCACAAATGGCAGAATTACAGGCTAGATATCTAGAGTCAAAGACTGTGGCCAGGATTGAGAAAGAGGCAAGGAAGGAAATGAAAGATTCCATGCATGAGAAGTTTTTAAAGTTGAATCCTCCAGAATATTCAGGGTCAGTTGAACCTACAGAAGCTGAGATGTGGGTCAGAGATCTAGAAACTATCTTTGCATTTATGAAGGTTCCAGATAACCAGAAAGTGAATTTAGCTATGTTTAAGCTCAAGGGAGAGGCAAAATATTGGTAGGAAGCCAGCAACCATTTGGTGCCCAGGATGGAAGGTACTGATGTTATTACTTGGGATGAATTTATTAAAGCTTTGTGCGTTAAGTACTTCCCTAAGGTTTACAGGAGGGAGAAGCTGAGGGAGTTTATAAATTTGACCCAAGGGAAAATGTCTGTGAGGGAGTATGATGCTAAATTTACTCCTTTGTCTAGATTTGCTGCTAAGTATGTGCAGGATGAAGAAGATAAATATAGTAAGTTTCAAGATGGACTGATTTGACCTATTCAAAATAGAGTGACCACTTATGAGTTAGAAGATTATGCTTCTCTGGTAAACAAAGCCACGATAGCACAAAGGCAAATAAACCAAGGGGTGGCGAGTAGAGAGAGTCTTAAGAAAAGTAGATTTGATGCATTTCAGTCTAAGGGAGGTGAGGGTGGAAGTGTTAAGATAGAACCTCATAAATTTCAGAGAGGTGGTGGAGATAGTGGTAGAGGTCTGGGGAGATTTGGAAGAGATACTAGGGGTGGATAATCTTTTAGTTCTGGTTAGGAGGTCAGGAAAGGGTGAGGCACCGATAAGAGTTTTTACATGTTTCTTTTGTAAAGAGGAGGGGCATTGTAAATTTGGGTGTCCTAAGCTTAAAGGATTGGAATGCTACCATTCTCATCAAGTGGGGCATATTAAGAAGAATTGTCCGTAATTGGCACAGACTCCAACAGCACATAGTGAAGTAGCAAGCAGAACGTTATCTCTCCAGACAGTGCAGTGAAAAGTATGGGCAAAGGACAAGCTAGTAGTTCCAGGCCAGGTGGACGAGTTCTTACAATGAAAGAAGCTTAGATTACTCTAGATGTGGTGACATGTACACTTTCTGTTACTGATAGAAGTGCTTATGTTCTGATTGATCCTGGTTCCACACATTCTTGTGTCCGATGCTTTTATTGTATACCTGAATAGACCATGTACTCGTTTAGATGTGGGGTTGGGTATTTATATGCCTATGGGGGATATGGTTGTAGCAGGATATTCTTTTCGTGATTTTGTTTTTACTGTGGGGGTTAGAGATATAGTTATAGACTTACTTCCATTAAGTATCTCTGATTTTGACATAATTTTGGGAATGAATTGGTTATCTAAATATCATGCATCCATGGATTGTTTCCGTAAGGAAGTTATTTTTAAATTACCTGGTGAGTCTGAATTTAAATTAGTGGGGGAAAGGAAAATTGTTCCAAGTTAAATTATTTCTGCTATTCAGGCATGGAAATTATTGAGTAAGGGTTGTGAGGGTTTTATTGCATATGTTCTTGACACTGTGAAGGGGGCTTTACAATTAGTTGATGTTCCTATAGTACGAGATTTTCCAGAAGTGTTTCCTAGCGAATTTCCTGGATTACCGCTAGAGAGAGAAGTTGAATTTAGTATTGAATTAGCACCGGGAACAACCCCTATTTCTATGGCACCGTATAGAATGGAACCTGTTGAATTAAAAGAACTCAATAGTCAGTTACAGGATTTACTTGATAGGGGGTTCATACAGCCAAGTGTATCTCCATGGGGTGCGCCAGTTTTATTTGTGAAAAAGAAAGATGGCACTATACGTTTGTGAGTTGACTATAGGCAACTGAATAAAGGTACAATTAAGAACAAATATCCTTTACCTCATATAGATGATTTGTTTGATCAGTTACAGGGTGCTAAAGTGTTTTCAAAGATAGACTTGTGGTCAGGTTATCATCAGTTGAGGGTGAAGGGGAGTGATATTTCTAAAACTTCTTTTTGTACTCGGTATGGTCATTTTGAATTTCTCGTGATGCCTTTTGGGGTGACTAATGCTCCAACTGTATTTATGGATCTTATAAACCGGGTACTGCATCCTTTCGTTGATTCCTTTGTGATAGTTTTTATTGATGATATTCTGATTTATTCACGTGATATGTTTGAACATGAAAAGCATATCCAAACTATTTAGAATGTGTTGAAAGATAAGCAATTGTATGCTAAGTTTAGCAAATGTGAATTTTGGCTATTAAAAGTTGTAATTTTAGGCCATGCTGTTTCTGGAGATGATATATGTGTTGATCCTAAAAAGGTAGAAGCTATTGTTCAATGGGAGAGGCCCAATAACGTGACTGAGGTGAGGAGTTTTCTAGGTTTATCTGGGTATTATAAAAGGTTTATTAAGGAATTTTCTTCAATTGCCTTGCCGATGACTAAACTAACCCGGAAAGATGTTAAGTTTGAAAGGTATTCTGATTGCGAAAATAGTTTTGATGAATGGAGAAAAAGGTTAGTAACTGCACCTGTTCTTACTATTCCACACGGTGGAGATGGTTTTGTTATGGTTGGGTTCTATTTTTATGCAGCATGGTAAAGTTATTGCTTATGCTTCTAGGCAGTTGAGTACATATGAACATAATTATCCCACACATGATTTGGAACTTGTTGCTATTGTGTTTGCTTTGAAATTATGGCGTCGTTATCTATATAGTGAGGTATGTGAAATTTTTACTGACCATCAAATCCTTAAGTATTTATTTAGTTAGAAGGAGTTGAATTTGGGGCAGAGGCGGTGGATGTAGTTAATTAAAGATTGTGATTGTATAATTCACTACCACCCAGGGAAGGCAAATGTAGTTGCAGATGCTCTGAGTAGAAAGGCTTCGGGCAGGTTATCTTGTATTCAGTGTCCTAGAGTTTCCCACATCATGGAGTTGAGATTGATGGGAGTAGAATTGAAGCTAGCCGATGAAGACAGGTTCTTTGCTCATGTTAGCGTGAGACCTTTGTTAGATACCCGTATTCGTGATTTGCAAAGTTAAGATCCTTTTCTTGAGAAAAAACGACAAGATGTCCGAGATGGTAAGTCTGAATATTTTTGTATTATGAATGATGGCACTTTATTGTGTAAGCAGTGATTATGCGTGCCTAAAGTGTGTGGATTGAAAGAGGAAATTTTACATGAGGCTCATAATTCCATTTATACTATGCATCCTGGTAGTACTAAAATGTATAGGGATTTAAAGGAGCATTATTGGTGGAATAATATGAAAAAGGAAATAGCTAATTTTGTTGCTAGGTGCCTTATATGTCAGCAAGTGAAAGTCGAGCATCAGAAGCCTACTGGTTTGCTTCATCCATTGCCAATATCAGAATGGAAATGAGATCATGTAACGATGGATTTTGTAGTTGGGCTTCCTGGATCTCAGAAGGGGTCAGATTCGATTTGGATAGTGGTGGACAGATTGACCAAGTCTGCTCATTTTCTGGTAGTCAAGAGTACGTATACAGTTGATAGGTATGTTAGACTGTATGTTAATAAAATTATTCGATTGCATGGAGCACCGATATCTATTGTGTCAGATAGGGACCCTAATTTTACATCCAAATTTTGGGATAGCTTACAGTATGCTATGGGTACTAACTTGAAGTTTAGTACGGCTTTTCATCCTCAGACAAATGGGCAGTCTGAAAGGACAATACAGATTTTGGAACATATGCTTAGAGCTTGTGTGCTCGATTTTAAAGGAAATTGGGATGAATATTTGCCCTTGATAGAATTTGCATATAATAATAGTTTTCAATCTAGTATTGGTATGGAACCATATGAAGCATTGTATGGTAGACGGTTTCGTACACCCGTATGTGGGGTGAAGTTGGTGAAAGGAAGATAGAGGGTCCATAATTGATTGAAGTTACCCCTGAAAAAGTGAAGATTATTCGAGATAGAATGAGAACATCTCAAAGCAGACAGAAGAGTTATACGGATAAGCGACAAAAAGATTTAGAATTTCAGAAAGGGGATTACGTGTTTCTTTGAATATCTCCATGGAAAGGGGTTATGAGGTTTGGAAAGAAAGGTAAATTAAGTCCACGCTACATTGGACCTTATGAAATTCTTGAGAAAGTCGGGATGGTGGCCTACAACCTAACATTACCACCAGAGTTAGCTCGTTTACATGATGTTTTTCATGTTTCTATGTTAAGAAAGTATGTAGAAGATCCTTCACATGTATTGGTGGAACACCCTATTGCGTTGAAAGAAGATTTGAGCTATGTGGAAGAACCACTTGCAATCGTCGATAGGAAAGAACAAATATTGAGATCAAAAGTGATCCCACTCGTGAAAGTTGTGTGGAGAAGGAATTCCATGGAAGAAACTACATGGGAGAGTGAGGATATCACGAAGATGCGCTATCCATATTTGTTTGATTTAGACAACCAAGGTATGTCAATTTCAGGGACGAAATTTCTTAACTGGGGGAGAATTGTGACTACCCGAATATAATTATGATAAATTATATTTAAATCATGATTAGCTTGTGTGATATGGATAATATGTTATTAGTATATATAATGTTAATTCATTATGTTTAGTTTAATACTACCTTCATAAAGCTTGAAATATTGAATTAGTTACAAATGTGAAATTTTAAAGTTTTCGGTAGGAATGTTCAAGTTTAAGACTAGTTTTGACCTTTATGACATAACAATTGACTTGAGGTGAAAACTATATGTTTGTAGATGTACGAGTTAGGTTTGTAACACAACAAACGGTTCATTGAACGGACATCCGAGTAGGAAGATATTGTCTTTTTACGAACAGAGGGTAAAGTAGTCATTTAGCCTTAAATGATATTTTGTTTAATATGATGCCACATGTAATAAATTGAGTGGTTGGAGGTGGAGGTTGGTTTGGCTGACTTAAACCCTTGAGATATCCCCCTTTCTTCAGCCAACTCAGTTTGGGAGAGTTTTAAGTTGAGGAAAAACAATTGTGAGGGTTTGGAAGAAGAAAGTGAGGAGAACCATTCAAAAAAATTCATAGAAAATTACGTAAAAGCCCCTAAGGTAATTCCAACCATGAATCTTGTTATTTTTCTTGAAATTATGATTTATATGACATAAATCCTTGATTGTTTATTGAAATTTCATGCTTAGGTGCATATGTATGGATATATGCAAGTTTAAGTTAAGTTGATGTACAAACCCTAAAATTGCTTTGTTTAGAAACTTTGTTTATTAAAACTTCCATATATTTTTGTGTACTTACTGGAATTGATTGATTAAAATTGGAGATTAACTTGGACTCATATATGTATGAAATATCTAAAAATCATGTGAAAATACCAAGAAACGAGTCTTCGGTGAGAGTTTGAAGTTTAGGTATGAAATCTTCCCTATGCATGAAAGTATGCCCGCCATGTGTTCGATGTTTTGCTTGACATAGCGAACGAACCTTAAAAATTATGAAACTTTAATTTTGTATTTTTCAATATGTCTAATTATTTTTGGTAAAATATCATAGAAATTGATGATGTTTAAAAATTATGAAAATTCCTAGAAGTTGAATGAACGATAAAAGAGCCTATAGGGCAGATTTGTTATGTGGTAAAGAAATGGGTATATCTTGCTCAAGGAGACTTGAAATGATGTACCATCTTTTGTATTGGAATACTAATATGATAAGTATTGAAGTACCAAGAATAAATGAATTTATATTTGGTCTATGATTTGGATATGTTACATATATTAACATGGATTTGGATGGAACTTCACTTGCGAATGATTTGAATGGAATCATATGATGCTTATGGACTGAATTATGTTTAAATCATTCTTTGGATTATTGATATTCTTATGATGATACTAATATTGTAATAATTATAGGAAGGGAAGAAGAGATGATTGAACAAATACCGAAAAAAGGCAAGGGAAAAGCCAGTTAAACTGTCGAGGTGAGTGTACTTATGATTATTTCATATATACAGATATATGAATATAGCTCTAAGAGCATGATTTGTTTGAATTCTTCAGTATTCAGGATTTGTTTGGATATTAAAATATTTAGGATTGTTTGGGTCTTATGATCCAGGATTTGTTATTGCCAATGGGCAGAATTATTTGGGTCTAATGATCCAGGATTTGTTATTGCCAATGGGCAAAATTATTTGGATCTTATGATCCAGGATTTGTTATTGCCAATGGGCAAAATATTTGGATCTTATGATCCAGGGTTTGTTATTGCCAATGGGCAAAATAATTTGGATCTTATGATCCAAGATTTGTTATTGCCAATGGGTAGAATTATTTGGATCTTATGATAAATGATTTGTTATTGACAATGGGCAGGATTGTTCGGATTTTATATCCACATATTCAGTATAGAATTATTATTCTGTTGCAGGGAAGGAGTACCTCACTAAGATTAATGCTTACGGTTTATATTTTAACAATTTCAGGTTCGAACGCTGCCAGCTAGGATGCCATATGACCAGTAACTTTGAGAGTTGCACCGTTGGAGAGAGCTGGGGTTTAAAAATGGGGATTTTATCGTTGTCACACTGAAGATTTTAATATACTCACACATTGTATATATTGATTTAGTATGAATTGAGTTGATCATAGTTAATCACAGTATTGTATGTCCGCTTAATTATGACTCTGATATTCAATTTTATGGTATAAGAATAATATTATGTTTATTATTCACATTATGTAGGAAAATATTAATGAACGAATCATATTTCCAATGGGCTCAAGATTATGATCTAATTATTCCAATAACAAATGACTAGTATGGATATTGGGTTTGGGGTGTGACAACTATGATCGTGCGGTAAGTTCCTACGAGTTACATTTGTCTCGGACGAGATGTTATGCCACTCACGGGGCCGTTCGGGGGCTGTTTTTAGTTTTCACGCACTAACGCCTTGTTTTTAACCCTAAGTTTGGAAATTTTAAAATTATCCTTGTATTCTCAAACCGGTACTCCCTTGATCGCGCGGTCCCGTGCGAGGTGCTGGCGCCTTTCACGGGGCCGTTCGGGGGTTGTCTCGAGTTTTCGCCCTCTAACGCCATGTTTTTAAGTCTAAGTCTAGAAATTTTAAAATTATCATCGTATTCTCAAACTGGGTTCCCGTGATCGCGAGGTAAGTTTCTACAAGTTACATTGGTCCCGTGCGACGTGTTGGTGCCACTCATGGGACCGTTCGAGGGTTGTTTTGGGTTTTCACCCGGTAACGCCATGTTTTTAAGCCTATGTCGATAAATATGCAAATTATCCTTGTATTCTCAAATTGGGAGTCCCGAGATCATGCAGTCAGTTCCTACGAGTTACATTGGTCTCGTACGAGGTGTAGGTGCCAGTCACAGGGCCGTTTGGGGCCTGTTTTTTGTTTTCACCCTCTAACGCCATGTTCTTTACCTTAAGTCTAGAAATTTTCAAATTATCCCTATATTATCAAACCGGGAGCCCCGTGATCGCGCGGTCAGTTTTTATGAGGTACATTGGTCCCGTGCGAGGTGCTAGTGCCTCTCACGAGGCCGTTCGGGGGTTATCTCGAGTCTTCTCCCTTTAACGCCATGTTTTTAACCCTAAGTCTAGAAATTTGCAAATTGTCATCGTATTATCGAACCAGGATCACGTGATTGCACGATAAGTTCCTACGAGTCACATTGGTCCCGTGCAAGGTGTTGTTACCACTCATGGGATTATTTTTGGGCTCTGTCGGGTTTATGCCTTCTAATGCCATGTTTTTAAGCGTAATTCCAGAAATATGCAAATTATCATCGTATTTTCAAACCTGAAGTCTCGTGATCACACGGTAAGTTCCTACTAGTTACATTGGTCTCGTACGAGGTGTTGGTGCCTTTCACGGGGCCGTTTGGGGACTGTTTCCGATTTTCCCCAACTAATGCCATGTTTTTAAGCCTAACTCAAGAAATAATCAGATTATCGTTGTATTCTGAAACCGAGATTCTCGTGATCATGCGGTAAGTTCCTACAAGTTACATTATTTCCGTGCGAGGTCTTCGTGCCACTCATGAGGTCATTCAGGGATTATTTTGAGTTTTCGCCCACTAACGCTATGTTTTTAAGCCTATTCCTAGAAATATGTAAATTATCATCACATTCTCAAACTGGGAGTCCCATGTCGCGCAGTCAGTTCCTACGAGTTACATTAGTCCTGTGCTAAGTGTGGTGCCACTCACGGGGCCGTTTGGGGGATGTTTTGAGTTTTTACCCACTAACGTCGTATTTTTAAGCCTAAGTCTAGAAATATGAAAATTATCATCTTATTCTCAAACCGGGAGTCCCGTGATCACGCGGTCAGTTCCTACGAGTTAGATTGGACTCGTACGAGGTGTTGGTGCCACCCACGGGGCCGTTCGAGGGTTGTTTTGGGTTTTCACCCACTGACGCAATGTTTTTAAGCCTAAGTCTAGAAATATGCAAATTATCATTGTGTCCTCAAACCGGGAGTCCTATGATAACTCAGGAAATTCCTACGAGTTACATTTGTCCCGTACAAGGTGGTAGTGCCACTCAAGGGGCCATTCGGGTGCTGTTTTGCATTTTCATGCACTAACGTCATGTTTTTAACCCTAAGTTTAGATATTTTTAAATTATCATTTTATTCTCAAATCGAGAGTCCCATGATCGCGCAGTCAGTTCCTATGAGTTACATTGGTCCCATGCGAGGTACTGGCACCTCTCACGGGGATGTTCGGGGGTTTGTCTCGAGTGTTTGCTGTTTAACGCCATTTTTTAAGCCCAAGTCTAGAAATTTGCAAATTATCGTCGTATTCTCAAACCGGGATACCTTGATCGTGTTACATTGGTCCTGTACGATGTGTTAGTGCTACTCACGGGGCCGTTCGGGGGCTGTTTCGAGTTTTAACCCACTAATGCCTTATTTTTAAGCCTAAGTCTAGAAATATGTAAATTATTTTCATATTCTCGAACCGAGAGTCCCGTGATCATGCATTAAGTTCCTAAGAGTTACGTGGGTCCCATGCGAGGTGTTTGTGCCACTAACAGAGCCGTTCGCGGGCTGTTTCGAGTTTTCACACACCAACGCCATGTTTTTAAGCCTAAGTCTAGAAATATGCAAATTATCATCGTATTCTTATATTGGGAGTCCCGTGATTACGCGGTAAGTTCTTACGAGTTATATTGGACCCGTGCGAGGTGTTAGTGCCACTCACGGGTCCGTTCGGGTGCTGTTTTGGGTTTTCACGCAATAACGACATGTTTTTAATCCTAAGTTTAAAAATTTTAAAATTATCCTTGTATTCTCAAACCTGGAGTCC
This sequence comes from Sambucus nigra, assembly GCA_949130495.1. Taxonomy (NCBI): domain Eukaryota; kingdom Viridiplantae; phylum Streptophyta; class Magnoliopsida; order Dipsacales; family Adoxaceae; genus Sambucus; species Sambucus nigra. The sequence goes on along the minus strand of OX422208.1, from coordinate 540,597,576 downwards.
CGTGATCACGCAGTCAGTTCCTACGAGTTACATTAGTTTCGTGCGAGGTGCTGGCGCCTAATTCGGTGCTGTTCGGGGGTTGTCTCGAGTTTTCTCCCTCTAACACCATGTTTTGAAGTCTAAGTTTAGAAATTTGCAAATTATCATCGTATTCTCAAATCGGGATCTCGGGATGGCGCGACAAGTTCCTACGAGTTACATTGGTCATGTGCGAGGTGTTGGTGCCACTCACGGGGTTGTTCGGGGGCTATTTCGGGTTTTAACCCACTAACGCCATGTTTTTGTGCCTAAGTCTAGAAATATAAAAATTATTCTTGTATTGTTGAACCGGGAGTCCCGTCATCGCATGGTCAGTTATTACGAGTTATGTTCATTGCGTTCGAGGTGTTGGTGCCACTAACCGGACCGTTCAGGGGTAGTTTCGAGTTTTCACCCACTAACGCAATATTTTTAAGCCTAAGTCTAGAAATATACAAATTATCAGCGTATTCTCAAACCGCAGGTCCCGTCATTGCGTGGTAAGTTCCTACGAATTACATTAGTCCCATGCGAGGTGTTGGTGCCACTCACGGGGCCGTTCATGGGCTATTTTTCGTTTTCACCCACTAACACCATGTTTTTAACCCTAAGTCTAGAAATTTTAAAATTATCCTAGTATTCTCAAACCGAGAGTCCCGTGATTGCGCGATAAGTTCCTACGAGTTACATTGGTCCCGTGCAAGGTGCGGGCGCCTCTCACGGGGCTGTTCGGGGGTTGTGCCGAGGTTTTCCCCTTCTAACGCATTGCTTTTAAACATAAGTCTAGAAATATAGAAATTATCATCGTATTCTCAAATCGGGAGTCCTGTGATCGCGCTGTAAGTTCCTACGAGTTACATTGGTCCCGTGCAAGGAGTTGGTGCCACTCACGGGGTCATCCTGGGACTGTGTCAAGTTTTTGCCTTCTAAAACCATGTTTTTAAGCATAAGTCTAGAAATATGTAAATTATCATCCTATTCTCAACTCGTGAGTCCCGTAATCACACCGTAAGTTCCTACGAGTTACATTAGTCCCGTACGAGGTGTTGGTGCCACTCACGGGGCCGTTCGTGAGTTGTTTTGGGTTTTCAGTCGGTAACGCCATGTTTTTAAGCCTATGTCGAGAAATATAAAAGTTATACTTGTATTGTCAAATCGTGAGTCTTGAGATGACGCGGTCCATTCCTACGAGTTACATTGGTCTCGTGCGAGGTGTTGGTGCCACTCATGGGGCCGTTTGGGTGCTGTTTCCGGTTTTCACCCTCTAATGCCATGTTCTTAATCTTAATTCTAGAAATTTTCAAATTATCCCTGTATTATCAAACCGGGAGACCCGTGATTGCGCTGTCAGTTTTTATGAGTGACATTAGTCCCGTGCAAGATGCTGGTGCCTTTTATGGGGTCGTTCGGGGGTTGTGTCGATTTTTCGCCCGTTAATGCCATATTTTTAGCCCTAAGTCTAGAAATTTGTAAATTATCATCGTATTCTCAAATCGGGATCCCGTGATTGTGTGATAAGTTCCTATGAGTTACATTGGTCCCGTGCGAGATGTTGGTGCCACTCACGGGGCCGTTCTGGGGCTGTGTCGGGTTTTTTCCTTCTAACACCATATCTTTTAGCCTAAGTCTAGAAATATGAAAATTATCATCGTATCCTCAAACAAGAAGTCCCATGATCAAGCGGTAAGTTCCTACGAGTTCCATTGGTCTCGTACGAGGTGTTGGTGCCACTCACGGGGTCGTTCGGGGGCTATTTCGGGTTTTCCCCACTAACGCTATGTTTTTAAGCCAAAGTCTAGAAATATCCGAATTATAACTTTATTCTCAAATCGGGAGTCCTGTCATCGCGCAGTAAGTTCTTATGAGTTACAATAGTCCTGTGCGAGGTGTTAGTGCCACTTAAGGGGCCGGTCAGGGGATGTTTGGGGTTTTCATGCACTAACGCCATGTGTTTAACCTTAAGTTTAGAAAATTGAAAATTATCCTTGTATTCTCAAATCGGGAGTCTCGTGATCATGCGGTCAGTTCCTACGAGTTACATTGGTACCGTCCGAGGTGCTAGCGCCTCTCACAGGGCCGTTCAGAGGTTCTCTTGAGTTTTCTTCCTCTAACGCCATGTTTTTAAGATTAAGTCTAGAAATTTGTAAATTATTGCTGTATTCTCAAACCGTGATCCCGTGATCATGCAGTCAGTTCCTACGAATTACATTGGATCCGTGCGAGGTGTTGGTGCCACTCACGGGGCCGTTCGGGGACTGTTTTGAGTTTTCACCCACTAACGTCATGTTTTTAAGCCAAAGCCTAGAAATATCCAAATTATCAGTTTATTCTCAAATCTGGAGTCCTGTGATCGCGCGGTAAGTTGCTACGAGTTACAATGGTCCCATACGAGGAGTTAGTGCCACTCAAGGGGCCGATTAGGATCTGTTTTGGATTTTCACGCACTAACGCCATATGTTTAACCTTAGGTTTTGAAATTTTAAAATTATCCTTGTATTATCAAACCAAGAGCCCCGTGATCGTGCGGTCAGTTCCTACGAGTTACCTTGGTACCGTCTGAGGTTCTGGCACCTCTCACGGAGCCATTTAGAGGTTGTCTCGAGTTTTTGCCCTCTAACGCCATGTTTTTAAGCTTAAGTTAAGAAATTTGCAAATTATCATCGTATTATAAAACCGGGATCCCGTGATCGAGCGATAAGTTCCTACGAGTTACATTGGTCCCGTGCGAGGTGTTGGTGCCACTCACGGGGCCATTTGGGGGTTGTTTCGGGTTTCAACCCAGTAACGCCATATTTTTAAGCCTAAGTCTAGAAATATGCAAACTATTATCATAGTATCGAACTTGGAGTACCGTGATCGCATGCTTAGTTCCTACGAGTTACGTTGGTCCTGTACCAGATATTGATGCCACTAACGGGGCCGTTCGTGGGCTGTTTTGAGTTTTCACCCACTAACGACATGTTTTTAAGCCTAAGTCTAAAATATGCAAATTATCATCGTATTCTCAAGTTGGGAGTACCGTGATTGTGTGGTAAGTTCCTACGAGTTACATTGTCCCCCGGTAAGGTGTTGGTGCCATTCACGGGGCCGTTCGGGGGCTGTTTTTAGTTTTCATCCACTAACGCCATGTTTTTAACCCTAAGTCATGAAATTTTCAAATTATCCCTATATTCTCAAATCGGGAGTCTCGTGATTGCGCGATCAGTTCCTACGAGTTACATTTGTCCCATACGAGGTGCTGGCACCTCTCACGGGGCCGTTTGGTGGCTATGTTGGGTTTTTTCCTTCTAACGCCATGTTTTTAGGCCTAAGTCTAGAAATATACAAATTATCATCGTATTCTCAAGCTGAGAGTCCCGTGATCATGCGGTAAGTTCGTACGAGTTACATTATTCCCGTACGAGGTGTTGATGCCACTTACGGAGCCATTCGGGGGTTGTTTCGGGTTTTCACCCACTAACGGTTAATTTTTTTGCCTAAGTCTAAGAATATGCAAATTATCATCGTATTCTCAAATTAGGAGTCTCGTGATCACGCGGTTAGTTCCTACGAGTTACATTGGTCCCGTGCGAGGTGTTGGTGCCACTCACGGGGCCGTTCGGGGGCTCTTTTGTGTTTTCACACACTAACGCCATGTTTTTAAGCCTAAGTCTAGAAATATGCAAATTATCATTGTATTCTCAAATTCGGAGTCCTATGATCGTGCGGTAAGTTCCTACGAGTTACAGTGATCCTGTACGAGGTGTTAGTGCCACTCATGGGGCCGTTCAGGGGCTGTTTTTGGTTTCCACGCACTAACGCCATGTTTTTAACCCTATGTTTAGAAATTTTAAAATTATCCTTGTAATCTCAAATCGGGACTCCTGTGATCGCGCGGTCAATTTCTACGAGTTACATTGGTCCCATGCGAGGTGCTAGCGCCTTTTACGGGGTCGTTCAGGGGTTGTCTCGAATTTTTGCCCTCTAACGCCATGTTTTTAAGTCTAAGTCTAGAAATTTGAAAATTATCATCGTATTCTCAAACTGGGTTCCCGTGATCGTGAGGGAAGTTCCTACGAGTTACATTGGTCCCGTGCGAGATATTGGTGCCAATCATGGGGCCGTTCGGGGGTTGTTTTGGGTTTTCACTCGGTAACGCCATGTGTTTTAAGCCTATGTCAAGAAATATACAACTTATCCTTGTATTCTCAAATTGGGAGTCCCGAGATCACGCGGTCAGTTTCTACGAGTTACATTGGTCTTGTACGAGGTGTTGGTGCCACTCATGGGGCCGTTTGGGGGCTATTTATGGTTTTCTCCCACTAATGCCATGTTCATTACCTTAAGTCTGGAAAATTTTAAATTATCCCTGTATTATCAAATCGGGAGCCCTGTGATCGCTCTGTTAGTTTTTATGAGTTACATTGGTCCCGTGCGAGGTGTCGGTGCCTCTCACGGGGCCGTTCGGGGGTTGTCTTGAGATTTCGCCCTTTAACACCATTTTTTTGACCCAAAGTCTAGAAATGTGCAAATTGTCATCGTATTATCGAACCGGGATCACATGATTGCGTGATAAGTTCTTACAAGTCACATTGGTCCCGTGCGAGGTGTTAGTACCACTCACGGGGCCGTTCTGGGGCTGTGTTGGGTTTTTGCCTTCTAACGCCATGTTTTTAAGAGTAAGTCCAGAAATATAAAAATTATCATCGTATTCTCAAACCTGGAGTCCCGTGATCATGTGGTAAGTTCCTACGAGTTACATTGGTCTTGTACGAGGTGTTAGTGCCACTCACGGGGCCGTTCGGGGGCTATTTCCGAATTTCCCCAACTAATGCCATGTTTTTAAGCCTAACTCTAGAAATAATTAGATTATCGTTATTTTCTAAAATTGGGATTCCCGTGATCACGTGGTAAGTTCCTACGAGTTACATTATTCCTGTACGAGGTCTTGGTGCCACTTATGAAGTCGTTCAGGGATTATTTTGAGTTTTTTCCCACTAATGCTATGTTTTTAAGCCTATGCCTAGAAATATGTAAATTATCATTATATTCTCAAATTAGGAGTCCCACGATTGCGCGGTCAGTTCCTACGAGTTACATTAGTCCCGTGCTAAGTGTTGGTGCCACTCACGGGGCAGTTCGGGGCTGTTTCGAGTTTTCACCCACTAATGCCGCGTTTTTAAGCCTAAGTCTAGAAATATAAAAATTATCATCTTATTCTCAAACTGGGAGTCCCGTAATCACACGTTCAGTTCCTACGAGTTAGATTGGACCCGTGCAAGGTGTTGGTGCCACTCATGAGGCCGTTCGAGGGTTGTTTTGGGTTTTCACCCACTAACGCAATATTTTTAAGCCTATGTCTAGAAATATGAAAATTATCATTGTGTTATCAAACCGGGAGTCCTATGATCACTCGGTAAGTTTCGACAAGTTACATTGGTCCCGTACGAGGTGTTAGTGCCACTGAAGGGGCCGTTCGGGTGCTGTTTTGCATTTTCATGCAATAACGCCATGTTTTTAACCCTAAGTTTAGATATTTTTAAATTATCCTCATTTTCTCAAACTAAGAGTCCCATGACCGCGCAATCAGTTCCTACGAGTTACATTGGTCCCGTGCGAGGTACTGGTAACTCTCACGAGGCTGTTCGGGGGTTATTTCGAGTTTTTGCTTTCTAATGCCATTTTTTAAGCCTAAGTCTAGAAATTTGCAAATTATCATCATATTCTCAAATCGGGATACCTTGATCGCGTGGTAAGTTTCTTCGAGTTACATTGGTCCTGTGCGAGGTGTTAGTGCCACTCACGGGGCCGTTCGGGGGCTATTTTGGGTTTTAACCCACTATGCCTTATTGTTAAGCCTAAGTCTAGAAATATGTAAATTATTTTTGTATTCTCGAACTGAGAGTCCCGTGATAACGCGGTCAGTTACTACGAGTTACGTGGGTCTCGTGCGAGATATTGGTGCCACTAACAGGTACATTTGCGGGTTGTTTCGAGTTTTCACCCACTAACGCCATGTTTTTAAGCCTAAGTCTAGAAATATGCAAATTATCATCATATTCTCAAACTGAGAGTCCCGTGATTGTGCGGTAAGTTCCTACGAGTTACATTGGTCCCATGCGAGGTGTTGGTGCCACTCATGGAGCCGTACGTGGGCTATTTTTGGTTTTCACCCCCTAATGCCATGTTTCCAACTTTAAGCCTAGAAAATTTCAAATTATCCTTTTATTCCCAAATCGAGAGTCCCGGGATTGCACGATCAGTTCCTACGAGTTATAATTGTCCCGTACGAGGTGCTGGCACCTTTCATGGGGCCGTTTGGGGGTTGTGTCGGGTTTTTGCCTTCTAACGCCATGTTTTAAAACCTAAGTCTAGAAATATGCAAATTATCATCATATTCTCATCCCGGGAGTCCCGTGAACATGCGGTAAGTTCTTTCGAGTTACATTATTCCCGTGCAAAGTGTTGGTGCCACTCACGAAGCCGTTCGGGGGTTGTTTCGGGTTTTCACCAACTAATGCTATGTTTTTAAGCCCAAGCCTCTAAATATGTAAATTATCATCGTATTCTCAAAGTGGAAGTCCCATGGTCGTGCGATCAGTTCCTACGACTTACATTAGACCTGTGCTAAGTGTTGGTGCCACTCACGGGGCCGTTTGGGGCTGTTTTGAGTTTTCACCCACTCACACCGTGTTTTTAAGCCTAAGTCCAGTAATATGAAAATTATCATCGAATTCTCAAATCGGGAGTCCCATGATCGCGCGGTCAGTTCCTACGAGTTACATTGGTCTCGTACGAGGTGTTTGTTCCACTCATGGGGTCGTTCAGGGTTTGCTTCTAGTTTTCACCCTCTAACACCATGTTCTAAACTTTAAGTCTAAAAATTTTCAAATTATCCTTCCATTATGAAGCAGGGAGCCCCGTGATCGTGGGGTCAGTTTCTATGAGTTACAATTGTCTCGTGTGAGGTGCTGGTACCTCTCACGAGGCCATTTGGGAGTTGTCTCGAGTTTTCGCCCTTTAACGCCATGTTTTTAACCCTAAGTTTAGAAATTTGCAAATTTTCATCGTATTATTGAACCGGGATCGTGTGATTGTACGATAAGTTCCTACGAGTCACATTAGTCCCGTGCGAGGTGTTGGTACCAGTAACGGGGCCGTTCTGGGGCTGTGTCAGGTTTTTGCCTTCTAACGCCATGTTTTTTAGCGTAAAGTCCAGAAATATGCAAATTATCCGTGATCACACGATAAGTTTCTACGAGTTACATTTGTCTCGTACGAGGTGTTGGTGCCACTCACGGGGCCGTTCGAGGACTGTTTCCGGTTTTCCCCAACTAATGCCATGTTTTTATGCCTAACTCTAGAAATAATCAGATTATCATCATATTCTGAAATCGGGATCACGCGATAAGTTCCTATGAGTTACATTATTCCCGTACGAGATCTTGGTGTTACTCACGAAGTCGTTCAGGGGTTGTTTCGAGTTTTTGCCCACTAACATTATATTTTTAAGCCTAAGCCTAGAAATATGTAAATTATCATTATATTCTCAAACCGGGAGTCCCATGATCGCGCGGTCAGTTCCTATGAGTTATATTAGTCCCGTGCTAAGTGTTGGTGCCACTCACGGGGCAGTTCGGGGGCTGTTTCGAGTTTTCACCCATTAACGCCGTGTTTTTAAGCCTATGTCTAGTATTATGCAAATTATCATTGTATTCTCAAACTGGGAGTCCCGTGATCACGCGGTCGATTCCTATGAGTTACATTGGTCTCGTACGAGGTGTTGGTGCCACTCACGGGGCCGTTCGGGATCTGTTTTTGGTTTTCACCCTTTAAGTCTAGAAATTTCTATGAGTTACAATTGTCCCGTGTGAGGTGCTGGTGCCTCTCACGAGGCCATTCGGGGGTGGTTTCGAGTTTTCTCCCTTTAACACCATGTTTTTAACCCTAAGCCTTAAAATTTGCAAATTATCATCGTATTCTCGAACCGAGATCCCGTGATTGCGCGGTAAGTTCGTACGAGTTACAATGGTCCCATGCGAGGTGTTACTGCCACTCACGGGGCCGTTCTGGGGCCGTGTCAGGTTTTTGCCTTCTTACGCCATGTTTTTAAGCCTAAGTCTAAAAATATGCAAATTATCATCTTATTCTTAAACCGGGAGTCCCGTGATCGCGCCGTAAGTTCCTGCGAGTTACATTGGTCCCGTGCGAGGTATTGGTGCCCCTCACGGTGTCGTTCGGGGGTTGTTTTGGATTTTCACCCACTAACGCCATGTTTTTAACCATAAGTCTAGAATTTTTAAAATTATCGTTGTTTTCTCAAATTTGGAGTCCCGTGATTGCGCGATCAGTTCCTACGAGTTACATTAGTCCCGTGCGAGGTGCTAACACCCGTTACGGGTCCATTCGGGGGTTTGTCGGGGTTTTGCCTTCTAACGACATGCTTTTAAGCCTAAGTATAAAAATATACAAATTATCATCGGATTCTCAAACCCGGAGTCCCTTGATCGCGTGGTAAGTTTCGACGAGTTACAATGGTCCCATGCGAGGTATTGATGCCATTCAAGGGTTGTGTGTGTGTGTGGGGGGGGGGGGGGGTACCTTCTAACGCCTTATTTTTAATCTTAAGTCTAGAAATATACAAATTATCATCGTATTCTTGCATTCGAGAGTGCTGTGATCGCGCGATAAGTTCTTACGAGTTATATTGGTCCCCTGCGAGGTGTTGATGCCACTCACGGGGCCGTTCGGGGGCTTTTTTGAGTTTTTTCCCACTAAGACCATGTTTTTAAGCCTAAGTCTAGAAATATGCAAATTATCATTGTATTCTCAAATCGGGAGTCACGCGGTAAGTTCCTAAGAGTTACATTGGTCCCGTGCGAGGTGTTGGTGCCACTCACGGGGCCGTTCGGGGGTTGTTTTGAGTTTTCACTCACTATCGCCGTGTTTTTAAGCCTAACTCTAGAAATATACAAATTATAGTTGTATTCTCAAATCGGGTGTCCTATGATCGCGTGGTAAGTTCCTACGAATTACACTGGTCCCGTGCAAGGTGTTGGTGCCACTCATAGGGCCGTTCGGGGGTTGTGTGGGGTTTTTGCCTTCTAACGCCATGTTTTTCAGCTTAAGTCTTTAAGTATCCAAATTATCATCATATTGTCATACCGAGAGTTCCATGATAGTGCAGTCGTTCCTACAAGTTACATTGGTGCCATTCGAGGTGTTGGTACCACTCGTAGGGCCGTTCAGGGGCTGTTTCGGCTTTTCAGCCCCTAACGCCATGGTTTTAGGCCTAAGTCTAGAAATATGCAAATTATCATCGTATTCTAAAATTGGGAGTCCCATGATCATACAGTAAGTTCCTACGAGTTGCATTGGTCCCGTCCAAGGTGTTAATGCCACTCACGGGGCCGTTCGGGGGCTGTTTTTGGTTTTCACCCACTAACGCCATGTTTTTAACCCTGTTTAGAAAGTTTTAAATTATCATTATATTCTCAAAATGGGATTACGGTGATCGCGCGGTCAGTTCCTACGAGTTACATTAGTCCCGTGCGCGGTGCTGGCGCCTCTAACTGGGTCGTTAGGGGGTTGTCTCTAGTTTTCTCCCTCTAACGCCCTGTTTTTAAGCCTAAGTCTAGAAATATGAAAATTATCATCGTATTCTCAAACCAGGAGTCCCGTGATCCCACGTCCAGGTCCTACGAGTTACATTAGTCCTGTAGGAGGTGTTGGGGCCACTCAAGGGGCCGTTCGGGGGCTGTTTCAGGTTTTCATCCATTAATGCCATGTTTATAAGCCTAAGTCTAAAAATATACAAATTATTGTCATATTCTCAAACCGAGAGTCTCGTGATCGCGCGAGAAGTTCCTACGAGTTACATTGGTCCCATTCGAGGTGTTGGTGCCACTCACGGGGTCGTTTGGGGGATGTTACTCACATAATATAACCATAAAAGCCGAGATAAGATTGTTAATAAAAGAAATCTCATATTTGAAATAAAAAACGATTATTTGAAAGAAAAAAATTAAAATACCTTACCTTTGGGTTATGTGTGAGATACACGTAAAATCTGATGTTCAAACTCAGATTACCTTATCGATCTTACAAAATCACCATCCAAAACCTTGAATTAACCCTGAAAAAAAATAAACACACAAATATTAGTTTGAGAGAGAACCAAATTCCCTAAAAGATTAAAATTCTACAATACTAAAATCGAACCTTCCTTTAGAACTAATACCAATAAATATCACACAACAATAAGAAAAGTGGGGATAATTGAGATCTCATGATGATATATTCTACCTTGTGGGGACGATTCTTTATGACAATGTAACCTCCCTTGCGAGTAGAACCGACTTGTTTATGATTCTTTATGTATTTGTTTTTTAAGGTAATCACGTAATCTCTCAGACTGTAATAAATGAAAATACTACAAAAAATTTACTTTATTGTCTATATATATGGAAACAAGATTAATTAAGCAATAAATTTATAATTCAAAAATAACTACTAAACTAAATTTGTTTTTCATAAAAATATACTAAATAATAGACATGTCAACGGGTCGTGTTGGGTCGTTTACGAGTAGAGCAATAAAAGTCTCATGTAGTAAAAAGTATTTGTAGAAAAAAAAAAATAAAATGAATGTAAATTGAAGACAACTCAAAGCCCACAAAAAAAATATAAGAAGATGGTAAAAAAAAACAAACCAAAGATTTGTATTCAATAATTTCATTACCCTCTAACACTCAATCACCACCCCCACTCCCATTTACTCTCCGTTTCAGTCCTCCCCCACCCTAAAACCCATTGTTATTTCAACCCACCCCAACTTAACTCCCTGAGTCATAACCCACCTCATAACGCAAAACCCAACTGGAATCGCAACCCACCCTCCCACCTTAACTCAAAAAATCATATTTGAAATCCGTAAATCCACTAACCCAATTGAAACCCAAATACAAATCAAAACCTAAATATGTAGAAATATGAATCAAAACCTAAATCTGAATAAAAAAAACTAAACATGTAGAAATACCATCAGCATTTAATCAAAAACTAAATATGCACATAATTTGACAATATACTTAATCGATAATGAGAATGAAGAGACCCCTGCAATATGAAATTTTATGTTATGATCAAAACACAACAAATTAATAGAAAATGTATTTGCTTAGAATTTTTTTTACCTCGACAATCATCCCATTGCCACAAAAGCACGATCGACACTACAGTGTTTGACGCGGGAGAGAGAGAGATACAGGGACAAAACCACACAAAAGCACGGGTGCTAACGTTTAATGATATAAAGAGCCACCAAATGTAAAGAAGCCATACCATTAGTTTTCTATAATGCAAGAAGTTAAGAAATCCAAATTAGAAGAATAATTAAAAGCCACAGGTATAAGGTACTCTGAAAGTATACCGTGGTGGTTTTTCATACCCAATATCAAATAAAATATAGCAAGTGGAGTGACAGTAAAATTAGGGATCCATGATCTCTTGGATAATAATTACAGATTTCAAAATACTTTACATTTTTTTAAGTAAGACCTTAGTGTATGTTGGTTTTTTCGTTACTTCCCAAGTTCATCTGCCAGTGTATTTAAGAAAAAATAAATTGATGGGTTATACCCTTACGTTGCGAGCTTCTTTGATGGCATCAACAAGCTTGAGCCGCATAAGAATATTATGACTCTTGAAATGGACCCCGAACATGGTGCATATGATGACGTCTACTAATTTGACCGCATTCATAACACTATGGTGATTCGAAAATGATCCCACCACTAGCCGAGCACCCTGGGCCTTGAATGACAATAGCATCTATAATTTATTGATGTCAAGACTGATCTCTGGGCGCTGGAGGACATAGGTTATATGCCCCTCTGCCAAGATGAAACAAAAAAAACAAAAACAAATCAACCTAAAACAAATCATCAACCCCCCCCCCCCCCCCCTAAAAAAATCAACATGCTGAAACAAAGAAAAATAAAAACCCAAATCAAATAAAAGGTTGCTTTTGCCTTATCGTGACTCCATTTATGAAAAGAGATGGAGCATAATAGCTTTCAATCAACAACACAAATCAAATGATTTTCTTGAATTGTCAAAATTAAAATCCTTTTATCTACCATTGCTCATATGTACTATGAACCCTTTTGGAACAGTAAAGTCTTTGCCAAATCAAAATCAACCAAACAATCCCAAAAGCTTATGGGGGAAGAGCGTGGAACTTGAAAAACATAAAAAAATATAGTCAAACAATCCCAAAAGTTTGTTTATCAAAATGATTGAAAAATGAGACAAATAGCAAAAGGAAAACATCAGGTTCTTATTAAACATCAAGTTTAACAAATAGCAAAAGAAAAATGAAACAACTAGAAAAAGGAATTTAACTAACCTTATGTTCGTCATCAACATCAGTGTCTGACAAGGTGGATGCAGTGGGGCCTACATTACAGAGAGAGAGAAGCCATCAGAGTTTGACGAGAGAGAGAAGCTTTGGTCGACCATAGCCTTGTCTTTGATGAGAGAGAGAGAAGTGGGCAAATGAAAATGAAAAGGGAAAATCAAGCACCTATTTTTTTTAGGAATGACATGGTCACGGCCTAGAGCAGTGACCCACCATCGCAACCATAACCTCTTTAGAGCTCCTACTGCTACTTGATTGATGAAGAATAGTCATGGCCTACAGTCGTGACCCCCATGCGCGATCAACAACTGATTTCAATTAAGGGATGGTCACGACCCATAGCCGTGACCCACACCAAGAAATGGACACGACCCCCATCCATGACCCCATATGTGTATATTTTGTGCTTCGTCATGCCTATGGTCATGGTACAAGTTCGTGATCCATCCTCGACAAAGCTTGGAGGGAATTTTGGTGCAAATTTGGTGTCAAGATGGTCACGCCTTGGTCACGGCCCAAGTTCGTAACCCACAGTGGTCAAGGATTTAGTCCTTGACCACTTGCATAGCATCTATGACTTAGTGTGGTAATGAATATGGTCACGCCAAAAATTGAGATGGTCACGGACCAAGTTCGCGACCAGCTGGTCCCGGACTTGGTCCATGATCAACTGTGCGTAACAATTTGCAGGATTTGGTGTAGTGAATTCATTTTCATTACTCGGTGTCGCACACTTTATTATATTACTTTTAAGGATGACAACTAAGTCCATCACATTAACTAGTGTTTACATATTGTTTCTATATTCTTATACTTAGTTAATTTGTATTGATAAGGAAACAACTAAATGAATTACAGTTATGTCACCGATGAGGCTTGTGATTTAGTATATCTTAAACACACATACTGTAGTTGTTCTTAATTACTTTCAAACTCGAAAAACTCATCCCAACATCCAATTTCTTACTTTAACAAGCTTATAAATAAATTTAAAACATGTTTAATAACAAGATAATTCGTCATAAGACCGTATCCAAGGCATTGGACTAGGTAACTATCATATTTAATAAGGTTCAACATAGTTATTTTCTGAATATAACGAATATGTTTAGGGTCAACATGATACCCAATGTTCATATGGACATTCACATGATTATGTTGTATTCTATCGGTCACTTATTCTTCACACCTTATAATAGTGGCATTAGACTTGGTTAATTGGTGTTGTTGGTTCAACTGAAGCGTCTCAATAATATTTACTAGGGCAACACTATCAAAGATACACAATTGGGCGTGATGTGACAAAAAGGTCTCCTAAAGGTCAATCGCCATCAAAGATACAGAGTTTATCTAATCATTGTTATAAATTTATTTTTCAATTTTGGTGGTTTGAATAAATGTGACACATCCATCCTTTATTGTATGGGGTTCGCGCCAATGGCGATGTATTTCCATGCATTCTTCTATGGGTCCAAGAGAATAAGCTTATTTTTTTGGGAGAGGTTCATCATAACATCCTTGTGTCCTATAGCCAGTTGGAGATGTGGGGAGCCATGTTAGGGGTATGACGATCATAGGTGAATAATTATTACTTTGAGAGGAATGAGGTGGTACAGTCCCACATTATTAGGGAGAAGATGGTTGTTTTTATCAAGAGGGGATGATATTCACATATTGTATTTAGGGGATTGTTGTCGATGAAAACATATTGTATTTCTAGCGATCCCATTTCCCTAATCGAGCATCATATCATGACAACACATCCATCCGAAACATATTGATGCCCAAGAATTATAAAAGATGGCTCATGACCCTATCTTTCATTGACATGTAACTGGACAACGACATATGGTAGAGGGAATACGGGTGGGGGTCATTAGTACCGTTGGTGTACATTACGGTAAATGTTGACATCTCTGCACCAATGCTATATGGCTAGGGCTACAAATACTATATGATAAAGGACCTTACCATAACATAGGAAAGAACCTGGCTATCGTGCCACAACACATCATGCTGACGATGTGTGAACAATGTTTATGTTTGTTTTATCCAATAGATTACATAAGGTAGAAGCAAAATAATTTTTCACAGCATATCTTATATTACTTAAATGCCTTCTTACATCTTCTTGAAGTTTTGCTTAATGTTGGAAAAGCTTTTGTGTTATTTGTTGACATTTTTACTAATGCGATTTTTTTATTGATCTTTCTTAAGATTTTTCTTAATCATGAATCAGTAATGATGAAGAAATGAGTGATCTAAATCATGCTTATAACAAGCTCTTCCATAAATCAATTAAACACACAAAGTTGGTTATATCCCATATCAAATCATTTAGTCTTTCATTAATTGGATACATAATCCAATCCTCATATAGAGATAACTATGTAGGTCCCTGAATATCATGATATCCTTTATGATTTTCAAAACTATCCAACCTGTTTAGGAAAACAAAACACTCCAATGACAATACTATTAGTCCGTTATGGACCTCCTAATAATGGTAAACTATCAAATAAAAAAATCAGGCAAAATAACCTTTGTTTATAGGGCGATTCACCTTGGTTGAGAAAAAAAAATAGTTAACAATATTAATAGTATCTTGGAACTCGCATAACCATTGTCATCAACATCAAATACTAATTCAAGTCAAAGAAAGTTCTTTCTTACAATACCAATGTATAAACATTTTATAAAATTTTGATAGAGTCTCCTTTGTTTACAGGACTATCCGCCATGTTTAAGAAATAAAAAATACTCAAACAACAATAATACTAATAGTCCTTTATATGTATACAAATTGGTTATACATATATTCAAATAGGTTAGGGATCTGAAGTGTCTTTTCACATTTCCTAGTCTGACATGGTATTTTCTGAAACACCTGTGAGGCAAACAAATGAAAAATTATAATTAACCAAATGAAAATACAATCAAATGCTCAATTAAGATAAGACTCGAAAAAGTTAATCAAAATTAGGTTTATACCATTGAAACGACACTATAAAATGTATGGAACATTATTACACATTAAGTATTATACCCGTTGAAAGATACAATTATACTTTCTTGTGTTCACCTCTGTACATTTATTGTTATTTCTCACTCCACTTCTATTTCAAGAAAAGTCATAGTTTTAAAAATTGTAATTGATTATCGATAACAAAATATAACTGGAGGGTAAATAATAAAAATATACCAAATTAATAGTGAAAAAGACTGTACCATAGATTATTTTGGAAGGCAACTGAGTTTGGACAGTTCTGCGAGGTGCTCTCTGTGCCGAGTTACAACCACGACCACCACGGTTATGCCTCATTGGTACATAACTAAATGAACTATCTTAAACACGAACATAACTTCCTATGCCTTCATCAAATAATTTGTATTGGTCATACACTATATTGAGGCAAAATGATCGTAGGCCCCGAGTGATATGCCCAAAGTAAACCTGAGAGACCAGAGACCTCAACCTCGGCCTGGATTGGAGCCGAGGTAATAGAAGCCCAAGGATGCCTATCAACAACGTCTTCCTATAGGGGTCGGCCATAGCCGACGTCCTAACATCATCTCGGACTGGAAGTAGCCGAGGTCAGATTGAAGCTGAGAACTCAGCATCCGCGGGGTTAGCCATAGCCAATGTTGCTAATACCTTGTACATCTACCTCGGCCCTTCATCAGCCGAGGTTAGCAAAAGCCTCGCAGGCTCAATCACCCTACATTATATCATCATCGTCCCTGGCCGACATTGCACCTCATGTCCAACCTTGGCCGACCTTCCTGTCCTAGGTCTTCATGGAACATTGATAAAAGACAAAGAAAGGGTCGTACCTCACCAGCCTCGTACTCATCCAGGTCGAGGCTGGTGCCAAATGAAGACAGCCAAGCATTTACACATATATGGATATCCTGTAACACGTGGATAAGTCTGTTATAATTGAATCATTCCCTACACGTGAGGGAATATTGAGGTCATCATTACTTAGTTGAGATCAACCAGGTGTCACCCTTGCACTGGCTGGATCAACACACACAAATGCTCATTGCACGCATAGGGGGTGCATTACACCCTCCACCTACTATATATAATTGTCTTCTCCTACTTGGAGAAGGGATCCAAAATTACAACCCTAGCTAAACTCTGTCAAATTATACAGTAATAGAGAAAGCTTGAGAGATTGTATCCATGGCCATGAGTGCCTTCATTCAGTGATATTACTCACACACACTCACAGTGGACGTAGGCTAGATTGGCTGAACCATTTACATTCAAGTGTTCATCCTCTTCTCATCACCTCATTCTACACATACACATACATATATTCTCACGTGCTTCCATTGTTATCACTTGCTTGAGATTGACAACACCTTATCTGGTGGTGCTGTTTCCAACATCATCATTTTGGTATCGTCTATGGGAACGAGAAGTTATCTTTTCCTCGTTTTCGGCATAATCTCACCGGAGACTCTGGTGGTGAAGCAGGCCTCACCCCTTGCGTGGAGCTGTTTCACCATTGAAAGAGGTCCATTAAGGTATTAAGCTCATTTAATCTACAAGCCCTTTTGTGCTAACATATGGCACCCGAGCTACCACTACCTCTCCCATCGCCTGATGCTGAAGGACCTAGTTCCAGTCAGGCACCACTCCAGTCCGAAATAGTGGAAGTGGCTGCAACCTTGAGCTCTTTGGCTTCAATGCAACAAGCAATGAAGGAGAAATTTTCACAACTCAGTGAAAATATGATGAGACCACGTGGGGTCTGGGACCACCCCAAGCACCGCGGAAAGACCAACCTATGCCTCAGCGGAGGAGGGACGTTGATGACCCTAGACATTTGTGTCTGGGGAGGCAAGTACACCCTTGCCCCGAGGATAAGTATGATGATATAGAGGAGGAAGATGCCTTTGAAGGTTGTTGGGAGACGTATGAGGTTTCGAATAACACAGTACGTCCTATCCAGCAGAGTCGAGGTTGTGGAGGCAGAAGAGGTGATGGGGCCCAAGAAAGAGGATCAACTTTTGACCGATTGAGCAGAGGGTCGGCCTTTGAAAGACTCAGCCCGGTAAATGACCTAAGACAGAGGTTGTCTAGGTCGAGAAGTGCATCCAACTCACAAAGGGAAGAGGGTGAACGTCGATCTCATCAAGGCCTACCTAACCCAGGATGAGGTAGGGACCAGGAAGAGGTCAACCGCCGATGTTGTGCTGCGGCTGGGGAACCCTCAGTCCACCCCTTGAAGGTGGCTGGGGACAACCTCGGTCAGGCCGACGTTTCAAGGCCATGGAATGACTCTATCCAATGCCTTGAGGAAAAGATAGGAGACCTCATCAAAATCCAAGACCCACTGCAAAGAGGTTTCTCAAAGGGCTCTCCATTCGTGGCTAAGATATTGAGCTTCCCAGCCCCTGCCATGTTCAAGCCACCTACGGTGTCTCCAAAGTATGATGGTAGTACCAACCCTATACATCAAATCGAGATATACCAGCCTACAGTGGATATTTACTCAATACCAGATGAGATGAAGTGTCGAGCCCTCTTCGGGACTTTGACAGGAGCTGCACATATCTGGTTTACCTCTCTCGTGAAGAAATCAATAGAGAACTTTAAGGGTTTGGCTAAATGATTCATTCACAATTTCTGTTTTGGGGTAAGACCTCAAAAGAAGACCACACATCTGTTGTATGTCAAGCAAGGAAAAAATGAAAGTCTAAGAGACTACATTGTTAGATTCAATAAAGAAAAATTAGAGGTGGAAGATTACGAAGAGAGTATAGCTATGACCGCTCTCATAGGAGGTCTCCGGAAAGGGAAGTTATTGTGGAAGCTCGCAGAAGACCCCCTAAGTCCATGGCAGAATTATTGGCAACTACAGGTAAGGTCAAGAATACCGAAGAGGCCATGGCCTCAAAGTATGAGGATGAGAACGACAATGGCAGCGGGAAGTTCCAAAGAAAGAAGGATGGAGAGAAGAGGTCAGCTGATGACAAGTTTTCACGTTATACTCCCCTAACTGTAAGCTGTGAACCCACCCTCAATGAGATCAAGGATGACCGATCCCTAAGATGGCCAGAGAAGCTGAAGGCTCCTCTATATAAGAGGAACTAGAACTTGTGGTGCGAGTTCCACCAAGACCATGGACATGTTACAGACAAGTGCTTCACCTTAAAGGATGAGATCAAAAAAATATTAAAATCAGGAAAGTTGAGAAAGTACGTTGATGGCGATGCTCCTAAAAGGGGAAGGGATGACCCTAAAAAGAAGAGAAACGACAGATGCCATGACGATACTCCAGCAAGAAGAGATGATGACTCGGACGGTAATGATGAAGATAATCCGAACCTTCCACCAAAAGATGACAACGCCCCAGTGAAGATGGTTGGCATGATCTCCTTCGGTGTTAACACCATATGCGGAGGGCTAGCAGGGCGTGGCTCTGAAGTGGATGACCGAAAAACTCATATGCACAATCTCATAGTTAGGTTCTCCCGACTCGACTTCAAAGGAATTCTAGCTTCGCATGATGACCCTTTAGTAATCACAATAAGGGTGCATGGATGCGAGGTACAGAGAATTCTTGTAGATGGAGGAAGTTCAGTAGATATGATGTTCTAGCCCTACTACAAAAGCCTAGGCCTTAGCAGAGCTAGGCTGGTACCCTATCATCATCCGTTAATGGGCTTCAGCGGTGAAAAGGTCCATCCTTTGGGCATGTATGGGATGGACGTACGAATGGGAAATGAGTGGCCTAAGAGGTTAACCCGGAAGATAAATTTTTTTGTCATGGACAAAAACGTCTTCTCAGCCTATAACCTCATCATAGGAAGAGTAGCCCTTAAAGAGTTTGAGGTCGTGCCATCGATGATCCACCAGATGCTAAAATTCCCGACCCCCTATGTGGTAGGGGAAATGCAGGGTGACCAGACCATAGCATGAGAATGCTACTTCAACTCGGCTGAAGAGAGAGAGGTTCATAAGAGAGCAACTACCACATATAACATTAATACACTTGACCCCAGAAATGAAATAAAATTGAAGAAAGGAGAGGCCGCGAAAGAGGTAGAATCCATCGTCCTCAATGAGGACGATTCGAAAAAACCCGTCCAGGTTGGCAAAGCCTTAAAGGAAGAAATCAAGGAAGAGCTGATAAACTTCCTAAGGAAGAGGCAAAGTGTCTTCGCTTGGAGTCACGCGGACATGCCTAGCATCAGCCCTGAGGTTATGTGCCACAAGCTGAATGTGACTAAGGATACTAGGCCAATCAAAAAAAACCAAGAATCTACTCTAGGGAGAAGTACGACGTCATCCGAGAAGAAGTCAGAAAGTTGGAAGATGCTGAATTCATCAGGGAAGTCATATATCCGGAGTGGTTGTCAAACGTAGTCATTGTTCCCAAAGCCAATGGAAAATGGAGGACGTGCGTACATTTTACCGACTTGAATAAGTCTTGCCCAAAAGACAGCTATCCCTTACCTCCGATCGACCAGATGGTAGATGCCACTGCAGGACGTGAGCTCATGATCTTCATGGATGTGTATTCGGGTTACAACTTGATCTTCATGGATGCCAAAGACTCAGAGAAGACAAACTTCATCACTGACAAAGGGACATATTGCTACAAGGTTATGCCCTTCGGATTAAAAAATGTAGGGGCAACATACCAAAGTCTTATGAATAAGATGTTTGAGGACCAAATAGGGAAGACTATGGAGGTGTATGTAGACGATATGTTGACAAAGAGCTTAAAGGCCTGTACTCATGTGGCAGACCTAGGAGAGACCTTCAATACTATGGACTTGTACAGAATGAAACTCAATCCCACGAATTGTGTCTTTGGGGTAGGAGCTAGGAAATTCCTTCGATTCATTGTCAATCAGAGAGGAATAGAGTCGAACCCTGAGAAAATCAAGGCTTTTCTTGACATGAAGATGCCAAGAAGTATCAAGGACATTTAGAGACTCACTGGAAGAGTAGCTGCACTCAAAAAATTTGTTTTCAGAGCAACGGACAAGTGTCTTCCATTCTTTAAGGTGCTTAGAAAGGCCTTCGAGTGGGACAAAGAGTGTAATGAGGATTTTAACCAACTCAAGTCCTACCTTGGATCTCCCTTGCTCTTTTCTCTGCTCATAGTGGGGGAAAAGTTGTATGTTTATCTAGCAATTTCTGAATCAGTTATAAGTGCAACCATAGTACGGGAAGATGTTGGGGTCCAAAGGCATGTGTACTTTAATAGTAAGGCCCTTCAAGGGTCTGGGCAAAATTATACTCGGATGGAAAAGTTAGCGTACACCCTGATACATGCTTCTAGGAAGATGAAGCCTTACTTTCAAGCCCATTCCATGGTCATCCTCACCAACTCCCCACTAAGACAGGTCCTCCATAAACTCGAGAAGTCGGGTAGATTGATGACATGGGTCATTGAGTTGGGAGAGTATGACCTTACTTATTAGTCTAGAATGGCCATCAAAGGGCAGTCACTTGAAGATTTTATCGCTGAGTTCACATGGAAAGAGGTCGAGGTTGAGAATAATCTAGAGACTACAGAAGGGTCAAATAACAACGTCTTCTGAGACCCGAAAGAAGTTGTATACAAGGGAGCCAGAGATGGAATAGCCGAGAATGAGGAAGACTGGTACCTCTTCAGGCATGGAGTCATGTCAGAAGGGAGCTTCTCATCAGATAAAGACATCTGGAACCTTTTTATTGATCGGTCTTCTTATGAAAGCGTAAATAGTGAAGGACTAATACTTTCAGCCCCGGATAGTACCAACATTGAATATGCCTTAAGGTTTAACTTCAAGGCATCAAATAATGAGTCAGAATTGAGGCCATGATAGTAGGACTCTCCTTGGCAAAGACCCTTAGGGTAAGATGACTACTTCTTCACAGTGACTCAAGGTTAGTTGTTAACCAAGTGTTGGGGGTTTACGAGGCCAAGGATGAAAGGATGGCAAAATACCTAAAGAGGGTAAGAGTGATATTAGAAGGTTTCGAAGAGGTAAAGATGAAGATAATACCTCGACAAAAAAACATCCACGCAGACGCACTAGCGAGGTTGTCTTCAGTAACAAGGACAGACATCAGAAGGACAGTTCTAGTCGAGATCCTGCCCAAGGCGATCATTGAAGAAGAGGAGGTTAGTAACCCTTACCTCAATCTGAACTTAGGGTACTCATGGATGGATCCCCTTATCAGATATATCAGAGGGGGAGAGCTGAATCGAAGTTAGAGAGGAGGAAACGAAGGTACAGAGCTGCAAAGTTCTCAATAGTAGGAGACGTCCTATATAAGAAAGGATTTATATCACCTCTCCTCAGATGTGTCCATCCCACCGAAGTTATTTGCATCTTAAAGGAGGTGCACGAGGGTTCTTGCTCCAGTCACATAGGAGTAAGACCTTTAGCCAAGAGGATTATCACGCAGGGATACTGGTGGCTGACCTTGGCTAAGGATGCTGCAATATATGTGAAAAGGTGTGACAAATGCCAAAGATTCTCCATTATCCCCCATCAATCTCATTACCTTATGACGTCAATAAGTTCTCCTTAGCCATTCGTAGTATGGGGAATCGATTTGGTGGGTCCCTTACCAAGAGCGGCGGGCAACTACAGGTTTTTGATAGTTGCCATTCACTACTTCTCCAAATGGGTAGAGGCCGAGCCGATGATAACGATTACATAGATGAAGACCTTCCAGTTTATCTGGAAGAACATCATATGTAGATATGGTCTCCCAAACACCCTTATCTCGAACAATGGCACCCAGTTCAAGAATTATTCCTTAGAAAAATACTGCGAAAGAGTTGGGATAAAGCAATTTTTCTCTTCCCCTGGCCGACCTCAAGCAAACGGTAAGACCGAAGTCACCAA
Source organism: Sambucus nigra (assembly GCA_949130495.1). Classification (NCBI taxonomy): domain Eukaryota; kingdom Viridiplantae; phylum Streptophyta; class Magnoliopsida; order Dipsacales; family Adoxaceae; genus Sambucus; species Sambucus nigra. The sequence goes on along the minus strand of OX422208.1, from coordinate 540,575,288 downwards.
TAGAACTACCCTTGATAGGATTAAGAAGAGGTTAGAAGAGGCTAAGGGAATATGGACAAAAGAGGTTTATTTTGTGTTATGGGCCTACAGAACACTGGCTAGGACATCGACGAGGGAAACCCCATTTATGTTAGCATATGGTTTAGAGGCCGTCATACCAACCGAAGTAGGACTCCCTACTCATAGGGTTCGGACTTATGAATCTAAGAGGGATGGGGAGGAGAGAAGACTTGACCTGGACTTGATTGAAGAGCGAAGGGAAGACGCAAAGGTCAGACATGCATCTTATCAACTGAGAACAATAAAGTTCTATAATCAAAGGGTGAAATCAAGACCCATAGACATGGGAGATCTTGTGTTGAAGAAGACGTTGCAGAAAGCAAATAAGCTTCACCCGAATAGGCATGGTCCTTACAAAGTGGTTGAGGAAGTTGTGCTCGGGACCTACAGGCTTGAAAACCTTGAAGGGGAACCTTTTTCTAATCCTTAGAATGATGATCATCTAAAAAAGTATTACATATGATGTTGAAAGAGGTTTTATGTAAATGCACCATTTTATGAAGAGATATTAATAAGAAGATCGTTTCCCGTGTCAATTCTTGGTTCATTATGCTCTAGCGGTAGAATTTATGGGGATAACATCTTAGTTGATGATCTCAGAGCTTAAAACATCATAGTATGGTGAAAAGGTCTGAGGTGAACATCACACTTAGATGACCTCAGACCTAAGACATAATAATTTGGTGAAAATTTTATGGGGGTAACATCTTAGTTGATGACCTCAGACCTTAAAACAATATAGTATGGTGACAAGGTCTAAGGTGAACATCACACTTAGATGACCTCAGACCAAAGACATCATAATTTGGTGAAAATTTTATGGGGGTAACATTTTAGTTGATGACCTTAGACCTTAAAACATCATAGTATGGTGACAAGGTCTGAGGTGAACATCACACTTAGATGACCACAGACCTAAGACATCATAATTTGGGGAAAATTTTATGGGGGTAACATCTTAGTTGATGACTTCATACCTTAAAACATCATAGCATAGTGACAAGGTCTGAGGTGAACATCATACTTGGATGACCTCACACCTAAGATAATATTTATTTGGTGAAAAGTTTATGGGGTAACGTCTTAGTTGATGACCTCAGACCTTAAAACATCATAGTTTGGTCACAAGGTCTGAGGTGAACATCATACTTGGATGACCTCAGACCTAAGACCATAATTTGGTGAAATTTTTTATGGGGGTAACATCTTAGTTGATGACCTCAGGCCTTAAAACATCAAAGTTTGGTGACAAGGTCTGAGGTGAACATCATACTTGGATGATCTTAGACCTAAGACCATCATTTGGTGAAAAATTAATCGGGGTAACATCTTAGTTGATGACCTCAGACCTTAGAACATCATGATTTGGTGACAAGTTCTGAGGAGGCATCATATTTAGATGACCTCGGACCCTAGACATCATTAATTTGGTGAATATTTTATTTATGGGGCTTATGAAGACAACATAATATGGAAGCTTTAGGCTTTAGCACAAACACATTACATGACATATAACAGCATTCAAAGAACATTCAACAACTAAAGAAGTAAAGCCATCATCAGAGGTTGATATAGAATTAAGATAAGAATTATAAGCCACAAGGTAGTAGAGTTTGCAATCAGAGGTTAAAGTTTGAAATCAAAATTAAAAATTACAAAGAGCTTCACAAAATGGTCAACTGTCTGCAGCCTCAGGGTTTGTTCCCACGCCCCCATCTCCCTGGACGAGGTTGGTCACTTCTACCCCATCATCCTGAGGACCAACGTCCTCAATCCTAGTGTCATCTTGGGGAGCAGCCTCCTCCTCTACCTCTTGCAAGGCCTGAGCAAATCGAGGATCGGCGTAGCCCAAACCAATGAAGTCAAAGGCTGTTAGGCTCCCTGATTCCTTTTCCTTCATCACAGCCCACCTGCCAATGGCCTTAACACCTCTCTCAAGGTACTTGAAGCCAAAGCTGACGAACTCATCAGATACCTGGTAGTCCTCTAGGATCTTCTCTGAGGCATCCTCCAAGGCAGCCTTTACAGCAACGTTAACCTTGAGTTAGATAGAGTCAGCCTGCGTCTTCAGGGCAGAGGTATGGTTTTTTTTAGCTTGCCCATATCCTTCTCTAGCTGCTTGACCTTAGCTTCAGACTTCTCTAAAGAAGCCTTAAGATACTCCACTTCAGTGTTCAAGGCAGCTTCGGTCTTCTAGGCCTCTTTACCCTTCTCGATCATAGGAAGTTTCCTCAGAGTCCAGTCCACAAAATGGTGCAAGGTGAGGAGCCCCTACAGAACATATGCAGAGATGTCAGTTCAAGACTTTAAAAGTCAAAGACGAGGTCACACTTACTCAGAAAAAGAAAAAGCAAAGGGTCTTACTTGGATGCATCGGTGGAGACCAAACTCGGCCGGCATAAGGGTGTCCATTGAACGGCAAAAGCATTTATCGAAGTCAATCGTGATAGGGTCGATAGCGTCCAGGGCCTTCAGACTTTGGCCGATAAGGCTGTCACCAATCTTCAGTTGCTCCAGACGAGCAACTAATACATCCTCAAAGGATATGGGGATGGTATGATCCTCCTTTGAAGTCTTCTTCTTTTGCCTCTGATCTTCAGGGGCAGGGTCGGCAGATGATTGGACCTAAATATTGTATATTTATTCCTCTAATTTCAGTGCATTTGTGAACCCGAGTGATGTAACCTATATGGATTTGATGGACATTTATGCTACTAATCTTCGTTGGCAAGTATTTCGTGTTTCGTGCTTCTCTTATTGGTTACAGGTTAACTATTCTAGCAGCGCAAAAGAGAAAGCGAGACAATGAAAGAAAAGCTAAGAAGGCAAGTTCAAGGACATTTTGGTAATTCTGCAGCCAGATCCCGAAGGAGGAGTCAACTAGAAAGTTGAAGAGCACGGAACAGCGAGAACACTAGAAGAAACGGCACCCAAATCCGAGCTACGATTGATGAGTTATGACCCGTTGAAGTTGAAGAAAAATCCAAGGAAGAAAGGAAAGAAAACAAGAAAAAAATTCTAAGTGTTGATTGGAAGAAAAAGCACCCCAGACCAGCAAACATTCGCGAACCCAGGGGCGAACCGGTTTGGGGTACATTCAAACCGGTTCAGAGGGCCTGATACGCGGATTTGCCTCCTTTATTCTGATTGGCTCTAAGGTTTCCTTTTAGGTTAAAACTCTCCAAGAAGTGTGGGATACGTAGGTAGCAACTTAGGAACAGCCGTTCTGGATATTTTTGAGTAGTTTTTGATAGAGAAAAAGTGAGGAGAACATCTAGGAACATAATTTTGATTTATTGCTGCAAGATCCATACACTTCTGGGTTTGTTTTCAAGTTGTAATCTCAGCTATATTTTTGTGATTTTCAGTATTCTTGCATGGTAATTTTTCTGCATGGTTTGAATGAATTTCTGCATTTATAATACTTAACTACGTATATCAATCTAGTGTTATTATGAGTTTGCTCACATGCAACGTTATTATTTCATGCATCGTTCAGTTTAATATGTCCGGCTAGGTTGAAAAGGTTGGGATGCATGAACTCAACCTAATGTGTTAGTGCAGGTGTATAAAGTTAATTCGATGAATTCAATGATTGATTTTGATCGTATTGCGTAATTACATTATAATTGTGGATCTTTATATCTCGTTTACCTTTGGGTACTCGTGATGATTTAGAGTACAATTTGAGTGTCATTACCGCGATACCGATTTACTCATCCTCAGATTAGGTATGACGCGGGCTTGAACGTCGTATACATAATGCTTGGGAGTACTAAATTTCGGGTCAGATCAACCAGATAAATTTATGATTAACATTATCACCGCACTACACTAGGGTTGGGGGATTGCATTCCCGACCTGTTTCTCTCATCATTTAAAATAAAAAGTTGTTGAAATCATCAGTCATCCTCCATTTCGGTAGAGTAATTTAGTTGCGTATTTGCTCATTTTCATTATCACATTTAGCTGAATCAATCTCAAAACCAAATCAATTTTCCTTTTTCTTTAGAGTCAAAGTTAGGATTTCACTGTCTATCCAATGTCGTTACGTTCACTCGTCCTAATTCCCTGAGGATTCTATACCCAGACTAGCCACTATACTCCACAAGAGTGTAGTTATAGTTTAGGTTTTTGTATTGTGGTTGGAAGCCGATAACAACGATTAGCGTATTACACGGACACTCGATTTTCCACACGATCAAAATGGCGCCGTTGCCGGGGATTTAGGTAGACTTAGGATTAGATTGAGTCAATCCAAAGCTTTGACCAAAAATTCCAAAAATATATAAAAAATAAATAAATAAATAAATAAACTCAAAAAGATTCACCATCATCTCTCTTAAGCGTTAATGCAAAATTCTGAAACCACTCCCACACCCCATAATACTCCAACCAATATTCACGAAAATCCACTTGTCGAGTATAATCCTAATAGTCCCCACACTCCAAACTCCCCATAGTTTTGGATCCCACCTCCCACACCGTCGCACTCAGTCTCCGATAACACTCCCTTTCCCTTCTTAGGACACACTTCAAGCACACCCAGTGAGAACACCGAGTCAGTAAGTGAGGGAGAGATGTCTTAACACAACAGTGCGCCTGCCGGTGAGGAAGATCCCCCATACCGTCCGATTAAAGAATTCTTATATCCTGAGCGTACTGTGACTCCGGGATGCATTATACTCCCGTATAATGCCGGGCAATTCCGTTTCAAAAATGGGATGATCCAGATGCTACCGCATTACCACGGTATGGATTCTGAAAAGCCATACCTCCATATTAGGGAATTTGAGGACATGTGTGATACTCTAAATGATCAAACCCGCACACAAGAGGTAATCTGCCTCAAACTCTTCCCTTTCTCGCTCAAAGATAAATCTAAGGCCTGGCTATGGTCTTTACCTCCAAGCTCGATTCCATCCTGGCATGAGCTACAGTCGAAATTTCTCAAGAAATTATTCCCACCACATCGAACAATCTCCATAAAGGCTCAAATTCAGGCATTCATACAAGCTGAAAATGAGTCATTTCATCGATGTTATGAACGTTTCAACGAGTTAGTTGCTTCATGCCCCCATCATGGATTTGATTTAGCGCAAGTCATCTCTTTTATCTATAACGGTTTGAATCTTAACTCCAAATAACTTGTTGAAACAATGGGAAGTGGTCCGTTTATCGATTTAGATGCCCAGGATGCTGAGCTTCACTTGAGGTATGTCGCCGAGACTACCCAATCCTGGGACACTTCTGATCCCAACACTCAAAATCGAAATAGACAAGCGACCACTACTCCGTCAGCATCCGGCCTATTCCATGTAGATAAGAATTCTATGACGGATAGCCGATTATAGACTCTTGAGATAAGATTTCGAGATCTGTGCGAGGTATATGGAAAAGGATCAGTTGGACCCATTCCAAACCCAGTCGTAAAGGTGTGTGCTATTTGTGAGGCGGGACATTCAACTGAGGAATGCCCGGCGATACCCGCCTACAAAGCAATGCTTTAATTGCAAGTTAGTGGTATATGAGGTTTTAAGGGTAATTTCGGTACCACGCACGGAAATTCATACAACCCTTCTTGGAAAAATCATCCCGGTTTTAGCTATGGGAAACAACATGGCACGATGAACCCTCCTTTGCATGTTGCCCCTCCTCCACCACAACACTTTCAACAAGATCCCCACATGCAAGGACATGTGCAAGCACCGCCACCTCAAGTAAATTATATTCCACCACAGCGGAGAACTCTCGAGGATACCAAGAATCAATTCATCGCAAGCCAGACCGCAACCAATGCCAAATATGATCGTCTGATTGGCGACATAAATGCAAATCTGTCTAAAACACAATCCTCATTGAGTGTTCAAGAGAAGGGCAAGTTTCCTTCCCAGGGCCAAAGACCTCTCCAAGGTCAAACTAGTGTTAGCTCGACACCCCATGACCATCTTGAGCAATGTAGTGAAATTAACACTCCACGTAGTGGGAGAATAGTTGACTTGTCACCTCCCCCACGAGACGTACCTAAAGATAAGGAGATTTTGCCCGACGTGAAAGAGGCCGAAGATGCCCCCTTGAATGAGAGTGACAAAGAAGACGCTAGTGAGCCCGAGGTAGTAGGGAAACCACCCTCCACGGCACCGTTTCCTCAAAGGCTAATTCCTTCCCATAAAGGAAACCCACGTGATGACGTGCTAGACGTGCTAAAACAAGTTAAGCTGAATTCACCTTTCCTCGATGCCATTAAGCAAATTCCATCTTATAAAAAATTCATTAAAGACTTGTTGACGGTAAAGAGAAAGATGAAGGCAAAGCATCATGTCTTTCTAGCACATAATGTGAGCTCCATTCTACTCAATGATCTCCCACTTAAATTCAAAGATCCCGGTGCACCCACCATTTCCTGCATCATTGGAGAAAACAAAATCGAAAAAGCCTTACTTGATTTGGGAGCAAGTGTTAATATCCTCCCTTACTCCATCTATAGGCAACTTGACTTGGGCGACCTCAAACCCACAAAGGTCACTCTCTAATTAGCGGATCGAACCGTGAAGATCCCAAGAGGCATAGTCGAGGACGTGATCATCCAAATTGACACTTTCTACTTCCCGGTAGACTTTGTCATTTGGGACACGGAGCCCTCCTTTAACTCGAGCAACCATGTTCCCATCATCCTTGGGCGCCCTTTCTTAGCTACGGCTAACGCAATCATCAATACTCGAAATGGGCGAATGCAACTCACCTTTGGGAACATGACCTTAGAGACAAACATCTTCCATGTCGCCCAACATACGGGTGAAGAAGATGACCTTCACGCGGTGAGCTTCATAGACGAGATCGTAGGGGAGTACTTTGAGGAAAATGATTGTGGAGATGCCCTAGGGTCCTTCTTAGTGTCGAGCCATGAGAATGAGGGGTCCCACAAGAGAGAGCCGTTAGGGGCGTTCCCTATTTGATCAAGTAATAGTGGTAGTTGTGACAATGAGAGAAAAGTGGGGGAGAGGTGTGTAGTGACCGCAATTGAAAGAGAGAGAGAGGGGTTAGAAGAGAGAAAACTGGTGGAGTTGGAGATCGAGCAAGTAAGAGAGGACGTAGGCACTACTCGAGAGAGAGAACTAGGAGACATGAGCATGGAAGATTTTGAAAGAGAATTCGGGCAGGTGGATGAAAGTATTACTATTGAAGGCCAATCCCTATTGGATTCATGTAGTCACCTAGACGAAAGTGAATTGAAAGAAAAAATTGATGAATTCCTTCGTTGTGACAATCCACCCACAACACTAGAGGCCCCGAAGGCAAGTGAGGAGAAAAGTTGGGGTTCATCTGACTTAGACCCCGACCCATGCATCTTAAAAATTGAACGAAACCTAGGTGTTCCCTCCGAGTCAGTGCACACATATCACACTTTGAGCCAGCATCACGAGGATCCCTTTCCAGTTAGTCACGATGAGTCTCCCGGTCTATCCTTTATCTATGGGCGAAGTCCCAACTTGTTCCGATTGTTAGCTTATAATCCTAGGATGGGAGAGACAAGGAGAACATCAAACACCGTGAGTGGGGTCGGGTGAGTTTGTGGAGAGATGAGAGGTCGTCGCACCCCCGACGCGTATGGGGTGATTATTGTTGTATTTTTGAGTCATGCATGAGTGTCATATAGTGTCTTGTTGCATTTTAATATTTGTTTGTTTTATTTTTCCGCACTTTTCATTCACCTTGAGTTAGATTTTCATCCTTTTTGCTTGAGGACAATGCAAAAGTCTAAGTTAGGGGGGGGGGGGGGGTCACAAGTGTGTATTTCTAAAACTTCACAAATTTCAAAATGCCCAAAATTTCCAAAAAAATCATAAAATTTTGAAAAATCCAAAAATATTTTTGTTCAAAATAAATAAAAATTGGAATTCAAAATTTTTAAAAATATCATTAAAAGTCGAATTGGAGTCTCAAATTGTAAACATCCAAAATACACAAAGCCGAAATTGACCAAAGATGGAAATTGAGCGAAAATTGACGACTTAACGAACGAATGTGGAGATTAACAAACCCGGTGAGATTCGAGCCTATAACGTTTTGCGAGTTTTTAAATCAATCCGAGTTAATTGTTAACTCAAAGTTCTTTTTAACGCTTAATAAGTTGTCAAGGATCTCAATCCTTTCATTTTGATCAGTTTTAAAAAATGTGTGCAATATTGCCTTGAAAAACATGCCAAATTAGCCTCTAAACTTAAATTCACCTCGAAACGCATATGGTAACGCAATTGGCATTTTGGACAATGAAGTAGGCCCTCGTTTGTCACCCAAAATTTTGGCCAGAAAAAAATAGTGAAAAATCATCCTTTGCAACCCAAATTGAGCCGAATAATTTTCCCTTTCGTTTGACAACCCGAAAAACCCAAAATAGCCGGAATTGTGAAAAATGAGAAAATTCAGATTTTAAATCCAAAAAGTGCATATAAAGGGGCAAGAAGCAAAATCCTATGCTCAACAAAAACAACAAGAAAAGAAATGAAAAAACAGGAAAAAAATAGAAAAAGAAGAAAAAATGAGCAATAGCCCGGAAAAAGCACAAATGGACATCATTAATGACTTTTCCAATTCCAACCTTCCATACCTCCTTCATGTTACCCAATGCAACCTTCAACCCGAAAAGGTCCTAACCGAGTCCAAATTGCGAAAATTGATTACCGCGTGGAGAGTTAAGACACCAAAAGATAATATAAGAGGTTAAGTGCGCAAAATAGAGGCAATGTTCCCATTTTTTAAAATCGTAATCCGTTGATGAGATCCTTTCACCACAAAGTTTCCGTCTTTCTAATTGCAGGCGTGAATTTGCTTCCATTACATTTACTCTTTATATCACACATGCCGAGAGAGTAGCCATAATCTGAGAGATTCGTTTGTGAGAGCGTTCCGTGAGAAATTGAAATCAAAATGAATTTTCGAATAAGTAACGTAATGATCAATCGGTGGAAATTGGCGGTTATATTTCCGGCTTCGCACATACGCACTAAGGTTTGAGACTCGTAAATATGACTTGATGATGACTATTTTCTGGAAAGTTTGAATTACACAATTTTTGCATATTTTGAAATTTTTTGAGTCGAATTTTGTGGGTATATTCTCTGCAAACCCTCACGAGACACAACTCGTCCTACTAGGGTGACCTAGGGGTTTAAAGGCTTGTTGCATGCGCTAAATGCAATCGCTTGCTCACGAAAAATGTATTTTATCCTAATAAAATGTGATCTTCAAGAGTTGAACCTCATTAGGATTCTTTTACATTACTCGGGACGCGCAAAGTTCTAAGTTAGGGGGGTTTGATTGGACATAAATATTGTATATTTATTCCCCTAATTTCAGTGCATTTGTGAACCCGAGTGATGTAACCTATATGGATTTGACGGACATTTATGCTACTAATCTTCGTTGGCAAGTATTTCGTGTTTCGTGCTTCTCTTATTGGTTTTATAGGTTAACAATGCAAGCAGCGCAAAAGAGAAAGCGAGACAATGAAAGAAAAGCTAAGAAGTCAAGTTCAAGGACATTTTGGTAATTCTGCAGCCAGATCCCGAAGGAGGAGTCAACTAGAAAGTTGAAGAGCTCGGAACAACCAGAACACTGGAAGAAACGGCACCCAAATCTGAGCTACGGTTAATGAGTTATGACACGTTGAAGTTGAAGAAAAATCCAAGGAAGAAAGGAAAGAAAACAAGAAAAAAATTCTAAGTGTTGAATGGAAGAAAAAGCACCCCAGACCAGCAAACATTCGCGAACCCAGGGGCTAACCGGTTTGGGGGGAGAACCGGTTCGGGGTACATTAGAACCGGTTCAGGGGGCCTGATGCGCGAATTTGCCTCCTTTATTCTGATTGGCTCTAAGGTTTCCTTTTAGGTTAAAACTCTCCAAGAAGTGTGGGATACGTAGGTAGCAACTTAGGAACATCCGTTCTGGATATTTTTGAGTAGTTTTTGATAGAGAAAAAGTGAGGAGAACATCTAGGAACATAATTTTGATTTATTGCTGCAAGATCCATACACTTCCGGGTTTGTTTTCAAATTGTAATCTCAGCTATATTTTTGTGATTTTAAGTATTCTTGCATGGTAATTTTTCTGCATGGTTTGAATGAATTTATGCATTTATAATACTTAACTACGTATATCGATCTAGTTTTATTACGAGTTTGCTCACATGAAACATTATTATTTCATGCATCGTTCAGTTTAATATGTCCGGCTAGGTTGAAAAGGTTGGGATGCATGAACTCAACCTAATGTGTTAGTGCAGGTGTATAAAGTTAGTCCGATGAATTCCATGATTGATTTTGATCGTATTGCGTAATTACATTATAATTGTGGATCTTTATATCTCGTTTACCTTTGGGTACTCGTGATGATTTAGAGTACAATTTGAGTGTCATTACCGCGATACCGATTTATTCATCCTCAGATTAGGTATGACGCGGGCTTGAACCTCATATACATAATGCTTGGGAGTACTAAATTTCGAGTCAGATCAACCAGATAAATTTATGATTAACATTATCACCGCACTACACTAGGGTTGGGGGATTGCATTCCTGACCTGTTTCTCTCATCATTTAAAATAAAAAGTTGTTGAAATCATCAGTCATCCTCCATTTCGGTAGAGTAATTTAGTTGCATCTTTGCTCATTTTCATTATCACATTTAGCTAAATCAATCTCAAAACCAAATCAATTTTCCTTTTTCTTTAGAGTCAAAGTTAGGATTTCTCTGTCTATCCAACGTCGTTACGTTCACTCGTCCTAATTCCCTGAGGATTCGATACCCAGACTAGCCACTATACTCCACAAGAGTGTAGTTATAGTTTAGGTTTTTGTATTGTGGTTGGAAGATGATAATAATGATTAGTGTATTACACGAACACTCGGTTTTCCACACGATCAGCAGATCTCCTCTTCTTGGAGGCCTCAGCCTTTGAAGTTGTAGGAGGAGGTGTAGTCCGACCATCTTTCTTCACGAGCTTGGTAAGGCTGGGGGCTTCCATCTCCCAGAGGTCGTCAGAAACTCCTTTAGGGCGTTCTGCAGACAGAAAGGTCTAAGTTAGAGAATGAGAGGCATGACATAATCAGAGGTACAACTTATGGAAAAATAAACACTTACGGCGCTTAGTCAGAGGACTCCCCCCAAGGCCAGTCTCAAAGAGATAGTATGGGGTCATCAGATGCTCGTACTTGACTAGCAGACCATGCTCATCCTAATCCTGAAGGTCTTTGACCTTCTGGAGATTATTTTGGCTTAGACCAGGGTCAGCCCTAGCAGCCATTGTCACCTTTCCCCATCTCAGGTGCATCCTCGGCTCTAAGGACGAAGAGGGGGGACAGGTGCCAAATTCCAATAACCCCGAGGCGAAGAGGTATCATGGTTTCTAATTGTGATTTAAAGTTTGGGTAACCTGTAACATCTTCTTATTTAACTTTCGAGCTAAAAAGTGGTAATAGCTCGGATGATTCCTAGCAGAGAAAGGGACATAGCACCCGACTGCCCTCTATAGAACTATTGCTCCAATTATCACCCTCCAGGCATTGGGGATAACTGGGAAGGGGGTTAATATAGGACAATATAGCCCCAATAATTGGGTGGATGGGAAGACAAAATCCTAACTTGAACATCTTCTCATACAAACAGATCTCACCATCTCGGCCGCCAAAATCCCTCTCGTCCCTCAGAGGTCTCCTAAGTTTTATGAAAGGACCTATGGAATACAGGTGTCTGAAGGCAAGAAGGTCGAGTTCACTGACAGTGCTCTCTATCTCGACTACCTCCGAGGTGTCAATATTTCTCTCACTATCATCATCCTTGTCTTTTTAAACATCGACTGGAGTGGACGAGGGATTACCATCAGGGAACCTCTGAGCAAACTCAGCCCATGTGGTGGTTTATAAGGGAATACCGTCTAGGATTTGTGGAACAACCACACTGGGTCCTATAATTTCAACATCAGAGGAAGAATGCGAGGTGCTAGAATTCTTGTTAGAAGAGGCCCGACTGGAAACATCGGCTTGATCAGGGGCATGATCCATCCTGATGGAACAACCCATGGCTTCTTGAAAAGAATCCACATACATATGGTCTGAGGTTGACGACTCAGACTCATACATAGGGATGGATTCTACTGGGACCTCTACAGAAACAAAAGGCTCAGGGTATATGACCTTTAGAGGGGGTGGAAAGATAGGTCTGAGGGGGAAGGCCTCAGCCGTACGAGCTTCCTCTTGGGCTCGCTCTATTTGCCTAATCTTCTCTAAAGTCCTCTCTCTAATAGATGGGAATTCTTCTAAAAGTTGATAAAAAGGTCTGAGCATAAGAGGACGACCTCACACTTGGGAAATTAAACCATGAATAAATAACTTGACTCAACTTGACTAAGGATCAAACTATTAACCTTAAACAAAAATAACAAAGAACCAGTGCCACAAAAAATGTAAGCAGTCGCCGAAAAACTCAAAACTCTCATCGGGATATGAAGAGACAAGAATAAAAGGGGCTAAAAATGGCAGAGTAAGGTGGAGATAATACCTGAAGACTTGTGAAATCAAGGATATTTGAAGAAACACGGAAATCCGAACAACGAAGCAGCCAAGATCTTATAGAGAGAGAGAGATAGTTGCAGAGATAACCAAATTAGGAGAAAGGGAGGAATGAGGAAGAAAGAGAAGAAAATTGGGGTTTAAACCCTTAAGTGTGAGAGCACACGCTCTAAGTCCCATCATTGCCTTAGAAGCCCAAAAGACAACCAACATCATCACACTTGTCAGGAACGCTATCTACTTCAGTAGTTCACAATTGTCAAGAAAGTATTAGCACCTAAAGAAATTCAACCTCGGACAAACATACCCCTTAGGCACCTGATCACACAGGTAACTAAGGGTTAGGGGTGATTGATATGCCCAAAGTACACCTAAGAGACCATAGACCTCAACCTCGGCCTGGATTGGAGCCGAGGTAATAAAAGCCCAAGGATGCCTATCAGCAGCGTCTTCCTACAGGGGTCGGCCACAGCCGACGTCCTAACATCGTCTCGTCCTGGAAGTAGCCGAGGTCAGATTGAAGCTGAGAACTCAGCATCCGCGGGGTCATCCATAGCCAATGTTGCCGATACCTTGTACATTTACCTCGACCCTTCATCAGCCGAGGTCAGTGAAAGCCTCACAGGCTCAATCAACATACATCATGTCATCATCGGCCCTGGCACATTGCACCTCATGTCCAACCTCGACCGACCTTCCTGGCCTAGGTCTTCACGGAACATCGATCAAAGATAAATCAAGGGTCGTACCTCGCCAACCTCGTACTCATCCAGGCCGAGGTTGGTGCCAATTGAAGACGGCCTAGCATTTACACATATTTGGATATCCTGTAACATGTGGATAAGTCTGTTATAACTGAATCATTCCATACATGTGAGGGAATATTGAGGTCATCATTACTTTGTTGAGATCAGTCAGGTGTTACCCTTGCACTGGCTGGATCAACACACACACATGCTCATTGCATGCATAGGGGGTGCATTACACCCTCCACATACGATATATACTTACCTTCTCCTACTTGGACAAGGGATCCAAAATTACAACCCTAGCTAAACTCTGTCAAATTATACAGTAAAGAGAGAAATCTTAAGAGGTTGTATTCATAGCCATGAGTGCCTTCATTCAGTGATATTACTCACGCACACTCACAGTGGACGTAGGCTAGATTGGCTGAACCACTTACATTCAAGTGTTCATCCTCTTCTCGTCACCTCATTCTACACATACACATACATATATTCTCCTGTGTTGCCATTTTTATCACTCGCTTGAGCTTGTCAACACCTTATCTGGTGGTGCTGTTTCTAGCATCATCATTTTGGCGCCGTCTGTGGGAACGAGAAGTTGTCTTTTCCTCATTTTTTTCATAATCTCACTGGAGACTCTGGTGGTGAACTAGGCCTCACCCCTTGCGTGGAGTTGTTTCACCATTGAAAGAGGTCCATTAAGGTATTAAGCTCATTTACTCAACAAGATATTTTGTGCTAACATATGGCACCCGAGCTACCACCACCTTTCCCACCGCCTGATGCTGGAGGACCTAGTTTTAGTCAGGCACCGCCCCAGTTCAAAGTGGCAGAAGTGGCAGCAGCCTTGAGGTATTTGGTTGCAACGCAATAAGCGATGGAGGAGAAATTTGCACAACTCGGTCAGAATATGATGAGACCACGTGGGGTCACACCGGAGATGGTCACTCCGACGGCTATTCAGCCTTATCCTGACGCCATGGGACCACCCTAGGAACCGTAAAAAGTCTAACCTACGCCTCAGTCGAGGAGGGACGTTGCTGACCCTAGATATTTGCGTCTGGGGAGGCAAGGACACCCTTGCCCTGAGGATATGTATGATGATCTGGAGGAGGAAGATGCCCCTGAAGGTTATTGGGATCCGTATGAGGTTTCGAATAACACAGTATGTCCTATCCAGCAGAGTCGAGGTTGTGGAGGCAGAAGAGGTGATGGGGCCCAACAAAGAGGATCAGCTTTTGATCGATTGAGTAGAGGGTCGGCCTTTGAAAGACTCGGCTCGATAAATAACCTAAGACAGAGGTTGTACAGGTCGAGAAGTGCAGCCGGCTCACAAAGGGAAGAGGGAGATACTTCTACCTATTGTCCTGTATTTCACTGAAATTGTAGACTCCACCCCCTACTATTTTGACTCCTATTTATATTACCAAAAAAAGGAGAGAGAAGAATGGTTATTGTCTTAAGGTGGTGCCATAAATAATGTCCTTATGGGTTGTGGGAGGAGGTATAATTTGGGTTGTTGGAGGTGGAGGAGAGGCTAAGGTCTGGTAGGTCATTATTGGAGTTTTTATTTTTGGCCATTTTCAGTCTCTGCTTCATCTCACTTGGAAGTTATTGATTTTCTTAGTTCTGAAGTTGTGCTTTCTTCCTCAACTTATCATTCTCTTGCATTATGTAAACGTTTTGCAAGTATAGCTTTGAGTTTATCCTTTTCAACACTTCTCCTCCTACACTTTCCTGGTAACGTATGCCTCCCCAATATATTTCTCGATGGTCATAGCCTCCCTAATATCTGACAGACTTCTTGTGTTTCATTCATTTACCGCGCTGAGAAGAAATTTTCACCATTAGTAAGCCGCTACTATATGATCAACTTTATCAATACGTCCTAAAATTCATTCATACAACAACATAGGTAACTTATATCAACTGAACCAAAGAGACAAAGAACTTTAATTGAAAAATGCAGCACACAATAAGCGTATTCGTGGAATGTGGAATAAGAAAATTTCAATAGAACTAATTAATTAGCTTGAAGTTTACATATTTGTAGAGTCATGTATGTCGGATGTATCCAATTTCAGAAATCAAAACATAATATTCATCAATGAATTGAAATGTCCTACAATCCTACTTTGTCTCGATCTTCTGTGGTGAGTGAGAGAGAAGTCGAGCAATTAATTCTAAAATCTCATACTACTATGTTTGTATAATCTGAAGCAACATTAAACTATATTTCCTTCCAATTATAATTTGTATCCATTGATAATAGGATCCAATAAACAAAAAAAGTACATTCAGTTAAGAAAATAAACAATATATGGTCATTTCGACATTTCCTGGCAAAAAACATCCAATGGCAATGCAGATCTGCACTTATTTATGAATTAAAAATGAAAAGCACTATAACCGGAAATAAAAATTTAAAACACTATGCATTTCAATTGCCTAAAAATATTTAGGCGATTAACTATAATTCATGTAAGGGAAGATTATGGATTACCTAAACAACTGACAACCTAGCACCTTCCCTTTTTAGAAGCACTCACAACCTGCACCAATTGTCATCAACAAATATGCATGAAAGAATAGCAAGTATTTAAGCCATGTATATATTTAAAGCACTGCTCATTCACATGGGAAAGATTCAAATTCTCGTGACTAAAGCCACGACGACAGGTATGAAGTCCATGACAATTTTAAGGACATAAATTTCCAATTGAGTCCCTATATTGTTTTGACTTAATTCCGTGAACAAAACTGTGTTTGTAATATGTCATGGGGAGAATTTTAATTTGCCTCGATCCCACTTGGTCTATGACGTATTGAAGAAATTGAAGATATTACGACAAAGCTTCAAAGAATTAATCATGCCGATATTTAATTGGTGCAAGTTTAATCGTCTTCAAAGTTAATTTCATTCCGAGATCACTCAGGTATGAATGCGTATAATTAATGGTGCTCGAAATTATTTTATAAAAGATAAGGATGCAATTTTTATAAAGAAAAATGTTTTTAAATGTTTTAAAAGTGTTTTAAAAGGTTTATACTACCTTTTTATTCTGATAAGTTCGAATAGGAGTTTGACTTATTTAAATCTCTCTTTGAAGAGTCATTTTGAACAAAAATTAAAAAGTCAACTCTATCGCTCGAACAACATCACATCTCGTTCGAGAGAGATGCTGATGTCGCTCGAACGACATGCTTAAGTCGTTCGAACGACACGTTTTTTGAGGCAGCGTTTAAATCCTATTTAAACAGTGCTTGCATCAAAATTTCGTAGGTGTGCTTTCTGGAAAACAGTTTTACGAACCAAAACCTTGTTTGTACATGTTTTCTAAGGTTTCAAAGTCATAAACACATCCTTAGAGTTTGCAAAGATCCGAGTTATCATTAGTTTATGTTTACGTGATCTTGCGGCACTAAAGTTATTTGTTCTACACATTGAACATCAAAGGGTTTTGCGGTGAAGAAGCGACAGACATCGTGTTCGACATCGTAGATGAATCAAAGCCATATCGGTGGACACCGAGACAAACGTGGACGCGTGTGTTATAGATATGTATCATAGAAGATGAAATTTCTACGTGGGCACTATTGAAGAATGGTTGAAGATCAGAAGGAGCGTCAAGACCCATGGGGATCGATTCTTAGTGTAAGGCTAATCTGTCTTTGTAAAACCATTATTCATAGTGATTGTTTGGCTTGGACCGTCCGAGGTTGTTTTCCCGCTTTGGGTTTTTTCCTCGTACATCCGGCGTTATGAGTATTCTTTACTTTACTTTACTTGTTTTAATCACTAGATGCATGTTTAGGATTAATCAAGATAAAACTGATTTAAAGTAAGAATTGGGTTTTATACAACTTGGTTTGGTGCATAATTAAAAGTTGAATATTTTTTTGAGAAAAAATGGTTTTGAAAGAAAACACACATATCGGGCCACTCACACTCTTCAAATTGGTATCAGAGCTAGAAAACATTTTTTTTTATTTTGTGATCCCGTGTGTTTTCAAAGATGAATTCAGGATATAATGAATTTTCTCGAACTCCTGTTTTTGATGGCACTAATTACACTTATTGGAAGATGAGAGTGAGATGTTCTTTAAAATCTATTAATGAGCGTGTTTGGCTTGCAGTTGAGAAAGGTTGGATCCCCTTGTCACTATTGTTGGTGAGGTTACTAGTTTAAAGCCTGTTGAGTCATGGACTGAAACTGAACAAAGACTTCCACAATATAATTCTAAGGGTCTGCACGTTATTTCTTCGCATGTCAAACAGGAAGAATATAATAGAATTATGACTTATGAAACATCAAAAGAGGCTTGGGGTATTTTGTCACTCACTCACGAGGGCACTAGCACGATTAGGGCGTCAAAACTTCAAAATCTCACTCACAGTTTGAGACCATTAGGATGTTAGAGAATGAGACCTTTGATGAGTTTTATGCTAGGTTATCCAATATTGTCAACTCGTCGTTCAACCGAGGTGAGAAAATTCCCGACAACCGTGTCATTAAGAAAATCCTTAGATCGTTGCCTACTAGGTTTGATGCGAAAGTGACCATTTTAAACTCCTTGGGTAGCTTATAGTCAACGAAACTAGAAGAGATTGTAGGTTACTTACAAACTGATGAAATCGACGTAATTACCTCTAAGCAAGTGCCTAAGAAAGAAAAGGGTATTGCTTTGAAAACCCGTAAGGAGGAGATTAAAGTTTCAGATTTCGATTTCAATTCCGATTTTGAGGATGTTGCTTTGTTGGAAAAGAAATTTAAAAAAAATATTAAGTTTAAAAAGCAATCGAAAGATGCCAAGAAATTTGAAAAATTCAAGAACAACAAAGTAGATCCCGCCTCTAAGGATAACTTTGAGAATCCTAAGAGAGATGAGTCGGATAAGTGTTTTGGGTGTGAGGGGTACGGTCACAAGGTTAAGGAGTGTCCCACTAGACTTAAGAAAGAGGGCAAGTAACCCGTTGTCTATAATGCCACCTTAAGTGATAGTGAACTGAAAGAGGGAGAGAGTTCCGCCATTGAGCGTAACTTTGTTGCGTTCATGGCATGTCATGTGAGCGACGACGATTCTCATGTGGATGGAACTTTCGAGGAGGTTTTGAGTGTATCCCATGTTAGTGAGGGTGAAGAGAGTGACGAGGAGGTGGTAGATGTGAAAGAGTTGCAAAATGCGTTTAATGAGTTGTATGCCGAAATGGTGAAGGTAAAAAAGGTTAACTCAAAATTGCAATCTAAGTTGAATGAGCATGCCATAGAAAATAATGATTATTTAATTGAGGATCTTTGGGCACGTGAGAAGAAGTTTAGGGAGAAATTAGAGTTTGTGTAGAAAGAGAAAGATAATCTCCGTGGTTTGATGAAGTCCTTGAAAATTGATATTTCAGAGTTTGAGGAGTCTAGACGTTTGCTTGAGTCTAGGATTCATGAGTTGGAGGAGAGATTGAGAGACTCGTTAAGAGTCAAGTTTGATTTGAAGGCTAGGTTAGAGAAGTTAGATAGGATCCTAGGCACCGTCCAAATTAAGGGAGATAGGGGAGGTATAGGTTTTGATGAGAGAGTTCTTCCCATTCCCCCCACACGTGTGAGAAACACTAGGATGGTTAGAAAAGGTCCACATAAAGGTAATCATTCCCACCACCGCTATACTTATTCGCATTGCGGTAGGAAAGGTCACCTTATGAGTTTCTATTTTGATCTTAGAAAAGACCCTAGGAAGATTAAACGTAGTGCCCATTGGTTCCCAAAACTCGTTGTGTTAGGTATACACCTGTTTGGGTTAGGAAATCCCTTTTAGAGATGCTAAATGCTTCGTTGGTTGATTCTCGCATGCATGCACATGATTCATCTCTTGCTATTTCTTATGGTTAGTAGCTTGAATGTTTTTCATATGCTAGCTTGCTTCATGATATATTCATTGCTAGTATTATGACGTGTGTATCATTTTGTATTATAGTTTTCATTTGTTTAAGTCTTATTTGAAAAATACAAAAAGATTTTGTTTTTTGAGAAAACTTTTGAAAATCCAAAAAGATTTTTCTTTTCCTTGAGTCAAATATATTTGAAAAGCCAAAAAGATTTTCAGTTTTTTGCTTTTGAGTTTACATGTTTGATGTGTAATATTTGTGTGCTTGGACCCCCCCCCCCCCCCCATCGTTTCATTATCCATGTGGCTAGGACATTTGGTCATTATTATCGATACTTAGAATGATCTTAACCATTGTTTATATGGGGTAGTTTTGAAGTTGATATGCATTTTGATTCGACTTTGTATATATGCCAACATTGCACACATGCACGAGTTTATATGGATGTTTGACTTCTCTGGTATATTTGAATTTGGTGAGGCGTTCTTATCTCAATCTTGTCATCTATGCGTAAGTAGACTTAAGGAGAAATGTGCACGTAATAACCGTTTACCGTGAGGATTTAAAATTGGTAAAAATGATGAGTGATTCAAGAGAAAGGGCTGCAAGAGTTCAAAATTAACTCGTTGTGAAAGCCACCGTTTAAAAGAGCCCAAAAGAAAATGCAATATGCTAAGAAAAAGGGACAATAAGATTTTCTCTAAGTTGAGAATGATAGAAACCTCAAAAGAACTTGAAAAAGTATATATATATATATATGAGGGAGTTTGGTTGGAGAAAATATAAACGGGTTTGCACATCTAATCCTAATGTTGAAACATTGCAATTTGACGCCATTGTTTGTAGAATCGTCAATATTTTGGATTTGTGTGCATGTAGTATGTTTAGTTCATTAAGCTCACACTTTAATTGTCATATGGCTATGATAAAGTTTGATGATTTATCGTTATCAATTAGATCTTCTTGATCGTTTTGATGTATTGGAATTATGACTCATTTGTTGTAGTTTTATGCCCATTCATTCCATATCCATGTTTGAGCACATCGGTTCTATGTTTGCATGTAACTCGCATTTTTAGTTTTTATGAGTTTTTGCGTTTTGTGTTAAAAGCCTATTGTTTTAGTACTGTTTTGCATCTGTCAGGCCCTTCATGGAATTTTTTTGTGTAAATTTTTTCACTGGACAATACTTTATATTATTTCTAGGAATCTGGGAAATTTTGACAGGTCGCGCGAAATCGTTCAAATGACAACTCATCTCGCACGAATGACATCTGTACTTCGTTCTAGCAACTTCCTCATCTCGTTTGAGCGATGTCCGTGGCTCGTTTGAACGACAGGCTGTTTTGGAGCTTCTGATTGATTTGCAGTCCACTGGTTTAATTTGATATATATTTTTTGGTTCTGCTGGAAGCATTTTTGGACTAATTGGTTTATATGCAGATTTTTTATGTTCCAAATTGGTATTTTGCATATGAGTCCGTTTATCACACCTAATTAATCTGCGATATTCTTTGTGTGATTCCTTAGTTTACTAGCTACTGATTTGTCATTACATGATCTTATTTAGCTGGTTGTTTCATGTTTATCTAGCATTTTTCATCTTTTTAAAATTGGTATCAACTTGATTCAATTTGGTATCATAGTCTCATGCTAGATATTTCAAAATTGGTTTATCTTTTCACCGGATTGTCTATTCGAGACAAAAAGGGAAAGAGATGTATGTGATGTAGGGTGAGATTTGTTGAGCGCTTCTATTGAGCTTCTATTGATATCTGTTATACATTGTTTGATTATATTTGTTTCAAATTGGTATCAAATAACTGCTCACATGTTTCAAATGATCTGTTCTTATTAGAAATATAGATTGCTATCATTTGTTCCTCCATACTTCACTGGATATCTGCTTGTCTGTTTCATGTGTGTAGGTATGCTTCTACGATTCGAGATTTCAAGTCTACATCACATTCAGACAGTTCATGCTTATCGGTGCTACATATTCTAGTCCGTGTCCTATATTTTTGTTTTCGAGTTTATGGGATGGGATTTAGGCGTCATACGGCTTGACAACCCGGTTAGGCATTTCACTGGTTTGGTTTTGTCCTGGAATAGTCAAAGGGGGAGATTTGTAAGGACATAAATTTCCAATTGAGTCCCTGTATTATTTTAACTTAATTCTGTGAACAAAACTGTGTTTGTAATATGTCATAGGGAGAATTTTAATTTGTCTCGATCCCACTTGGTCTATGACGTATTGAAGAAATTGAAGACGTTGAGACAAAGCTTCAAAGAATTAATCATGCCGATGTTTAATTGGTGCAAGTTTAATCGTCTTCAAAGTTAATTTCATTTCGAGATCACTCAGGTATGAATGCTTATAATTAATGGTGCTATGAATTATTTTATAAAAGATAATGATGTAATTTTTATAAAGAAAAATGTTTTTAAATGTTTTAAAAGTGTTTTAAAAGGTTTATACTACGCTTTTATTCTGATAAGTTCGAATAGGAGTTTGACTTATTTAAATCTCTCTTTGACGAGTCGTTTTGAACAAAAAAATCAAAAAGTCAACTATGTCGCTCGAACGACATCAGATCTCGTTCGACCGAGATGCTGATGTCGCTCGAACGACATGCTTAAGTCGTTCGAACGACATGTTTTTCGAGGCGGCGTTTAAATCCTATTTAAACAGTGTTTGCATCAAAATTTCGTATGTGTGCTTTCTGGAAAACAATTTTACGAACCAGAACCTTGTTTGCACATGTTTTCTAAGGTTTAAAAGTCATAAACACATCGTTAGAGTTTGCAAAGATCCGAGTTATCATTAGTTTATGTTTACATGATCTTGCGGCACCAAAGTTGTTTGTTCTACACATTGAACATCAAAGGGTTTTGCGGTGAAGAAGCGACGGACATCGTGTTCGACATCGTAGACGAATCAAATCCATATCGGTGGACACCGAGACAAACGTGGACGCGTGTGTTGTGGACAGGTATCATGGAAGATGAAATTTCTGCGTGGGAACTATTGAAGAACGGTTGAAGATCAGAAGGAGCATCAAGACCCGTGGGGATCGAGTCTTAGTGTAAGGCTAATCTGTCTTTGTAAATCCATTATTCATAGTGATTATCTGGCTTGGGCCGTCCGAGGTTGTTTTCCCGCTTTGGGTTTTTTCCTCATACATCCGGCATTGTGAGTATTCTTTACTTTACTTTACTTGTTTTAATCACAAGATGCATGTTTAGGATTAATAAAGATAAAACTGGTTTAAAGTAAGAATTGGGTTTTCACAACTTGTTTTGGTGCATAATTAAAAGTTTGATCTTTTTTTGAGAAAAATTGGTTTTGAAAGAAAACACACATATCGGGCCACTCACACTCTTCAACAACCCTGCAACAAAGTGTATATATAATAGAGGACATATATTAGGCTAAAAAAATACTTAATAGAAATACAGTAAGTGTCAATAAAATAAATTACAAATTGAAACTTAAACAAACATGACAAAAAGAAGGCTTCAAATGCTTCACCCCCATGAAGTCATAATTTCAAGGTCTATTATTCGGTACTATGTAAAAACCAAGAAATTGTATAGTCAAAAGCATCTCGAGTTTCTCATAATGCGTCGGCAAATATCCATGAGGATTGCTTCCAAAGTCCTTGTTGGCACACCCTAGTTCATACCTATTGGGATATCTCATAATGCGTCAGAAAAATACATTTTTGAGTTTAAGCCCATCAGATCCGATCTATAAATGAAACAAATAGCGTTATTAGGATAAAGGAACTAGTTGAAGAGATTTATTACACCCATGAAGAATTATTGCATGTATTCTGATTAAAACATTAAATAAGAGCTGTGAAAATAATTAAAACAGTACATTACACATTACCTCCCAAAAATAATCCTCATCAGTTACATCTCCACTAACTTTGAAGGCTCTCTGGGAACTAAAGTGTTTCTAGTGATGTGAAAAGCAGAGAATGAGGGGGAAAATAGAGAGATACAACCATATCGGGGGTTCGGAAGTGGCTTTTTTGTAATAACTGCTTAGTTAGAAATACAATAATGTTTATGTGGGCTCCCCACCCTGTAGTATAAAATCCTTAATGATTTTGTGGAACTTGATGTTGTTTTCATAGCCCTTGCGAGATACCTCGATGAAGTTTTTGTAGGTTTTGGGGGCGTTCTTATAGTACATCTTGACAGTAAAAGAACCCGCAAAGGTCTCTAGAGTAACCTCCTACAATGACCTTCCTTCTTCCCCCTCCCACATGTATCTCTAGAGTAACCCATGGATACATTTTCTTCCCCCGCCCACTTGTATCCTATTTCATTCAATCTATTACCACATCAGTCATTTGGGTGATTGTTGTTGAGCAGAACATCGATCATCATTTCACTAAGTCTTATGATTAATACCCCATTAGGAAAAATGTCAAAAATGGAAAAACAATAACTAAGCACTTCAAAACAGTGGAAAATCTCTCTAAGTCTTGCTACAGTTGTTGCTGCAGTGACTAAATATGAGCCTATAAATTACATTGACTAAAATATGAGCCAATCTAATACACAATTAAACAAAGAACATTTTTATGCTTGCAAGTGTAGGGATACATAGCTTGTGGGACCTTTCATTTGAAAATGGGCAACTATTGGGCACAAGGTATGATGCACATTACAACTAATAAAAAAAATCTAAGATAATTAAGAAAATAAATTTGCAATCTTACTGGTTTGTTGTCAAACACATCCAAAGAACTGTTCCAAGGATGAAGAGACAAAAACATTGGAAGCGGTTCGTTCAGGTCCGCCCAGCTGTATTTGATGAACCTCGCCAACTGGATCCAGTTTTTGAATGAAAGATGTCATTCTAATATCTATGCAATAAAAGAGAACCTTATCTTTGACCAAGCCAGCAGATGTAATTACCCCATCATTTTCTAAAGTTACGATAAAGGTAATAAAATTTTGAGATCTCAAGCAGTACTTCCAAGCAACTGGCATATTACTTTCCTTCCCTCGCTAACCCGCCTCCTTACTATTTGCCCAAAAGTTGGCTTTAATGGATGAAAAAACTCATCGATAACATTTTGTGCACATGAATCTTCCGAAGACAAGCAAACTCAAGACCCAGATTTCCATTCAAATCATATATAAAAATAAAATAAAAAAGCAAACTTTCGCTTGAACCTTATGTCGAACAATTGAGGAGAAACACAAAGAATCCATGACCCTATTAAACAAAAAAAACTCTACGTTTGACCCCAAATTTCATCTTGATTATAATTTCAACTTTCTCAGTACTCAGCTGTTTAGCAAACAAATAATAGTTTTACACAATATAAAACCCCTTGAACAATAAAAATCTTTATTGTAAATAAAATCTAACCAACTGAGACCATGATGAAACCGATCAGTAATATGAAAGTTTTAAACAAAACAAACATCGAAATTTTTGGGATTTAAGCAAAATAAAGACCAACAAAATAAACACGTAATGAACAATAAAGTAGGAGACGTGTGTGTGTGTGTTTGTGTGTGTGTGTGTGTGTGAGAGAGAGAGAGAGAGAGAGAGAGAGAGAGAGATATTACCTTTGTCTTCCAATGGTTGGTGTCATTTGAAAGAGAGAGAGAGATGGGTTTTGGGGATGGGGCTGCATTTGGAATGGCAGGAATAAAGTAGGAGGCGTTTGTTTAGGGGAGGTGATAGAAAATTTCTATTATACCCTTCTTTTTGAATTTTGAAGGAAGAGGGAAAAAAATTAGAGTGTGTCAAAAGAGGGGGAATTCAAATTTGTAACGGGCAAAATAGGTATTGCAAGAAAAACTTATCTATATGAATCATTGTCTAAGCTTATGACATACATAAGTTTTCTACTTTATTATATATATATATATGCTCTTGTGCATACCAGTATGTATTTTAAGAGTTCATACCGGACATGTGTCACCTGGTGGTGAGCCCAAAAAGGAGAGAGAGTGTGCCTATAATTTAGCCTCTCTTTTCTGGGCTCACCGCCAGGTGACACATGTCTGGTATGCACTCTTAAAATACATACTGGTATGCATAAGAGCATTACTATCCATATAATAAGATGCAATAGTTTTTGAATTTTAAAAAATGTAAGAGCACAATAATGGTTGAGATTTGCTTAAAAAAAATGAAGGGTTGTGATGAGATATGAGATTTTATTATCCCGCCCAAATATTTTCTCATCCAAAATTTTAATATCCTGCTCAAACTTTCCTTTACTTCAAAACTATGACATTTTCCGAAGTCATTCACACTTTACCCAATAAACCCATCAATACACGAATCCACTTCACTCCTCTTATCTTTCTATCACCGTCACTTTTCTCTCTCTATTCTAAATCTGCCTACTATCATTATCCCTCTTGATCTTGAGATGCACATTACAAATACACTGGGATGTTTGTACGAAAAAAACCCACTTATTCAAGAGACTACAGCTTCTTATTTATTCTTTTGGGGGTAAACGCGCAATACAACAACTGTGAGAGCTGAACTGGATGAACTGAGCTTACAAAGTTTAATTTTCTTTCTACTCCTACTGATATTAGCAAAATCATGATTTCAATTGCAGGAGCTCACCGGATTAATACAGTTGGTTTAACCGCCAGCAAGACTGATTCGTAAAAGCGTCTTGCTGCGGAGGTATAATAAATGGTGCATCTGATTAATGTAAGGTCGAATTGGGTACCATTCTCTATATATCTTCTTAGTTCCTTTCCATTTTGCTGCCGGACAACCCACTGATGATCAATGGCGCAGTCACCGGTCGAAGTGGTTGGAATTTCTTCTTTGGAGTTTGATTTTTCTTTTTTGTTTAACCCTTGATTTATGTTGTTTCTACATTATTTTTGCAGCTCTGGAGGTGACGGAAATGATGGTTTCGAGTTGATGGAGGTTCATCTATTGGAAATGGTGGAGGTTTTTCCAGTTGATGGAGCATAGGTGATGGTTGTGATGTTTTTCGCGTTGAATGAGCAGAGTTTTTTCGAGTTGAATGAGCAGAGTTGTTGGAGAGAGATAGAGATAATCTCCCATGGTAACTATTGCTCGAGGTGTCAGTTCAAAGACACAACAGTGAAAAAAGAGAGGACAGCTATTGCATCTTACATTTTTCTTATTCATCAGTCAATATAGCTGGAATATGCATAGATGTATTGTACAATATGCGTAGATGTATGGTAACTTCTTAGGGATGTATGCGTTCCAACTTCTTAAGGTAACTCTTTAACATATATTGTACACATTGGGTGTATTGAAGTGTTTAAAGAAACTGAAAAAGGTACAAAATAATAAACATTCAAAATACCAATTTAAGTCTCTACTACAACTTATGATATATGATTTATTTTTATTTATTTTACATGAGATTTCAAAATATATTATAATGGCCATCTTTTTGAGAGTATGTAATATGCTATAGATAATACACTCGGTGATGTAGTTTCTATGGTGTTGAAGCTAGCGTTTCTACACATTTTGGATGTCTATTGTAATAAAAATACTGATTTTTTGATTTTAAAAGCAGTGTAGCAGAAATCTACTAAGGTGACTTTTGAAGACATTTTTGGTGATTATTGTCATAATAATTCCAATCTTTTATTTAAAAAAAACATATAGCAGAAATCTGGTGAAGTTTTTTTATAGGGTTTTACTCATTTTTAGTGATTATTGACATAAAATTCTGATTTTTCACACATGTGTTTTATTTTTAATTTATCATTAGTAGATTTATTTCTTCATCCTTACGAAGCTTAAAGACTATATATTTTCATTTAGAACCATCCAAGACAATGTTATGGGCCTATCATATATTTCTACCTATTGTCATCGTATAGTTTTAGTAGTAATTTTATAGTTTTTTTTAATACGAAATGAATTTGAGATGAGAAATGGGGGTGTTAATCTTCTCATTTTGATTAGTCCTTTCAGGTTTTATTATGCTACCTTTGAACTGGCTTTAAGATTTAAGACAACTTTTTAATTAATATTAATTGATTATTGTTTTAGATAAATTTTTTATATGGCTTTAAAATTAATTTTATGGACTTGAGTTGCTAAACTTTAACTACACAAAATATGTATTGATGTATGGTGTAAAAGAGTTACGTTACATGTAACAACTATGCACTTATATATATTGGGGGATGCTATATAGATATTTTGTAGGGGAATGATATTTTTGTTGTTTGATGATTATGTAATTTTGAAATTTTCGTCTTTTCGTAATTACGTATTTTGAAATTTTTGTCGTGCCTTCAGGCATGGGTATCCGTTAGTATATATATATATAGTATACTTTAGGTATTCACACAACTTATATATATAGCCTGCTTGGAATTCACAACTACCCACATAGTTATTTACTTCACTATGTAACTTTGTTAGTGACAATTTGTTGGGAATTATTGTCTCAAATCAATGCTTCCATCACACACCCTTTTTTTCAAGTAGGACATGTAAGTGTTGATGAATGAGAAGTTCATTTATAGATAATTTTATGATACTAATGTCAAGTATTATTTTATTTACATACAATGTTAAATATTATTTTATTTACTTACAACTTTTATCTTATTACCTAATATTTATTGGTCGTGCGATGATGCAAGAAGTGTTGTAAGCATGTGATGACGTGCACAACTTTGAAAATTATGACTATTTTTTTAAATTACATTTTGTTTCGTTGGGGAGTCAATTTTTTTCCGTTTTTCGATTACGTACTTTCGAAATTTTTGTTGTTTTGCGATTACGTACTTTTTAAATTTTTGACGTTCCTTCAGGCACGGGTATTCACTAGTGTATATATATATATATATATATATATATATATATATATATATATATATATATATATATATATATATATATATATATATGTGTGTGTGTGTGTGTGTGTGTGGAGAGGGAGAGAGAGACCCCCTCCTGTAAGGACTTGTTATGGTGCAGATCCCGATACATACCATTTTTTTAAAAATAGTAAAAATATGAATTTTTTTCATGAAACTTCATGGATATGATCTCCATGGTGAGAAGATCATCTCCAATTTTTTTCATTAAAATTTTTAGTAAAAAAATCGTTGAGATGATGTGATATGTAAAAAAATGGTATAAATATTCATTTTTAACCGTTGAAATGGTGACGATCATCTCACCCACTTTTTGATTGAATTTTTTTGATGAAACTTTATGGATATGATCTCGACAGTGAGAAGATCATATCCATGAAGTTTCATCAAAAATTCAATTAATAAAGTGATTGGCACTGTCCTAACATTTCAACGGTTGACAATGAATATTCTACACAATTTTCTTACATATCACCTCATCTCAACGGTTTTCTTATTGAATTTTTTAATGAAAAAAATTGGCAATGATCTTCTAACCGTGAAAATCATATCCATAAAGTTTCATTAAAAAATTCATTTTTTAACTATTTTAAAAAAATAGTATGTACTAGGGTCTACACCATAAGGAGTCCTAACAGGAAATTTTCTGTATATATATAAGTAGACCTTAATAAAAAATACGTAACAACCCATTAATTTTAATTTCTATGATATAATTAGTCGCGCCAGCTGACCCGATTTACCCTCCCCACCCCTAATAAAATACGAGGAGGTCTTGGGTTAAACACATGTTGAGCAGGCTTAAAAAAAAGTAGTTAGCTAAACAAAAGGAAGCTTGCAAGGCAAAACAAGCAGTTCTTAAAGGCAGCAAAACGAAGAAGATATTTGCCCACATTTTGCGAGCAAGTCTTTCTTAACAATTAGAGCAGGTCTCGACCTTTTGGGTTCATACCAACGCAGCTCCAATTCCAAGGCCAAATAGCAAAATCGGTGTAGGGGGTAAGGGGTCTCATGTCACACGCTAGTTCGTTGCCACTTACGCCAATTAATTACACCATATGAATTAAAATAAATGAGTTGTTAGATATTTTTTTGTTAAGGTCCATTAAAAAATGGGGCGTATACCAAATAGTCCCTCGAATATTTTTTAATACTCATTTTAGTCCAATTTTTTTTATTTTGCTTCAAAAAGTCCTTTGCCCCATATTTTGGAGAGGGAGTGCCGCTGGCGCGGACTTCTAAAAATAAGAGAATATTGAGTGGTTGAGGGACTAAATGGGTTAAACAAAATATATATGTCCTTTTTAAAAAATATGTATTTATAGTAGGGACTATTCAATAATTGACCCTTAAAAAATCTACTTTTTAGGTCCACTTGTAATCCTTTCCTTATATATATATATATATATATATTAGCGGATGCCCGTGGCGATGACACGGCTATAAATTTACCCTGTGATAAAACTCAGCGCATAATAACCCGACTTGTTTAAAAAAAAATTAACACCTTTAAAAAAAATAAAAATTATTTTTGAAAAAAATATTTAATAAAAAAAATTAATAAAAAAATTATATAATAATATATGTATGTATGCATGTTAAATATGCATGACATTTTATGTCTTCCATGATACATGAAAGACATAAAATGTCATAATTTTCAAGTATGAAGCTTATTTGATCTAAATTACAATAATGGTTTTGAGAGTTTTTCAAAACTTTTTATTTATTTACCTTATATCTTTATAATTGAGTGATAAAACCCTATATCCTACATTGATCGGTAGAGATATTTCAATTCAATATGGATTTTCGATAGAGAATGAACTTCTACTCAAGCACGGTGGAGCTGAAAACTTGACTCTTGCTGGTTGGGGAAACTTCCAATGTTAAATTCTTCTCATGTAGGGTTCGAATATTTCATCGTGTAAATTCTCCTTTTCAAGCTAAGTTAGAGAGAGCATGTATCCCGAGGGATTTCCCCCTAGGTGGGGTTTTTATTCATAGATCTCGTCTTGTGGTGTGATTTGTATATACACTTTCTCTGTACAATTCTACCCACCTAAAATTGTACTTTATGTCTTGTGGAATTAGTAACTTTGACATAAGATTTAAAATTGTATGGTAAACTTAATATTTGCGAATTCAACTAATTGATTGTTTTAACATATGCGTGTTAATAAATACATGTTCAGTTAAATTTAAATAGGTTTAATTAGTGTTAATTTCAGATTCAATTCAATTATTTATGAATCGGGTGTCTCGACTTAAAAGTTTGTCATAATTGTCATTGCCTTTGTTTCGTCATATTTAACACCCTTCTAGAACTTTGCACGTGTGATTGTATTCCACGTTCTCACACTTTCTCCTCTTTGATTCGAAGATGGGTGCATCTTTATTTTGATAAGTAGGTGAATCTTTATAAGGGACATAGAGACCAAGCAATGCGTAAATATGCATATGTTAAGGGAATCATGTAAAAGTTTTTTTTTTATATATAATGTCTCGCATTCATAAGAAATCCACGTGAACTAGAATATTTTTCTACTTTTTTTATGACAATCGTATGTCATGTATATAATGTGTATCATCATGAGTAACTCGAGAAATCTCCCCCTCAGCCAGCATAAATCACTGAAGTATGTATCAATGGGGTTTAAATCATGATATTCTTCTCCCTCATTTCAACAAGGAAACGTGCATCAAATATAATTCAATGTGTAGTAAATGGACGAGGTAGTTTGAATAATATATCATAATACAATCATATGAATGAAGGGTAATATGTGGATCCTATCTGAGGAACACTGTATATCATGTGAAATAATTATATATCACGTGGATCAAATGTAGGAAGTGTAGACTCATACTATCAATGTGTGTATGCATGTATCAAATTTGTGATAATCTTATTATATGATCCATGCAGTTCTTTATGTTCTCGTAATGTTCTCTTTGATACTCATAATGCATATGTATAATTTATATTTTCCTCGTTTAGTTTCAATAAATTGTTTTTCTCTTTAGCTATCAAGGATTATTTTAAGCAAATCAGAGTTGAGATATATAATAATGTATGGTAAGGAGATTCATTATAATGAATTCATGTGTAATGTTTAGGCATGCTAAAAAGAAGATTATGTCAAAGAAAGTCATTTCATTCATGGTAGATCGTAACAAAATAAGAGAAGACTTCATCATAATGTATCATAAAAGGAAAGAAGGAAAATGATGAAAGATGATCTAGATAATGGTGGAGACTTATCTTCATACATTTAGATTTTGCACATGGGAGCTTTCCTTGCTTGGTTGGGTTGATTTGTTCTTTAATTTATTATTGAAAGATTCGCATGAACAGATGTGGATTCATTTTCTGATTTTGTTGCCAGTCTTCTATGGGCGGATCAAATATCCCACTTGGATGATATGGACGGGATTAAGGATGGAACAATTAGTTATGATGGGATCCCCAAGAGAACCATATTATGTTTGCTTCTTCCCATCAAGTGTGTTGATCTCCAATATGGTATAAGAGGACTTGTTGGAGATAAATTCATTTGAGGAGGATTTTTTCTTGTATTGAATGGATTTTTAGAATCTCATTTCGTAGAAACTAGTCCAACATGTTGATTCAGCTGGCGAGGTTTTGCATGGTTTCATGTAAGAGGGGAATATATGAGATATTGTTGGGGCTCACAAATTTGGGCGGTGCCAAGGGATCATCAAATCGCACTTCCTCCCTTTATTGAGAAATCAAAGCTAAATGTTTATCATTATCATAATGGGAGAGTTATCATGTTATTCCTCTCTTAACGATCTTCATAGACACAATGGGTGAGGATATAAAGCATTCCTATAAAGCATTCCTATAATAGATAGTGACTTTATCTCTAATGTTTTGACGTGGGACTACCAAGTGGTTTAGAAGATGAGTTATGATCATACCATAAGCAAAGATTCCACCTTTTCTCTCGTGACATGCCTCGATATGGTTGATGATGTAGAAATTAATATCAGTTAGAATCTTTCTTTCAAAACAACTGCTAAGGAAAATATACATTTTGAATATGTCCAGGTGTCTTTCACTCCTTAGAAAGATAAAGACTATTATTATGTGATTAACAACTTTATAGATAGAATAAAGATGGGAGTATTTCAATCTGAATCCTGAGGTAGTTGTAACTGGTTGATGTGCTAGAAAGTTCATAGCACTGATGGGATCAAACCCTGGATGTGTGATGAATTTATTGTTATTTGGTGATGTAGAATTTAATACCTTGGTCAGGAATACATAGAGCTTTTATTAAATCCTTAGAGATGAAGATTATCTTAAGAAATAACGATGTATAGATAATTACATCTATGAAACTTACGTTTGAATAGAGAAGTCTCATAAGAAAGGGGTATACATTCTCTCAGATTTTGAGCTACTCTATCCAATCATATCACAAGATAATTCGATGGATACCTAGTAACTCATCATGGAGGAACTGGGATGGATATATATTCCCATATCAACACTGAGATTTGGGAAGTTTTCAATAAAGTTTTCTCGATTGGAGGAGTTTAGAAGAAAATTTTCTATGTTATCAATGAGGAAAGTCAAAGGAGGTTGTCCTTGGAGGACAATAAGGCCATCGTTTTACGAGGAGAGATTTATCTTCCATTGTGTGAGAGTGAATAAGGAAGATAAGACAAAGTAATCTGTTATGGTTTCCTCCTTAAGTATATGTGCTTTGGAGTTATTAGTTTTTTTTTTTTTTGGTTAACAATGAAATAAAAACGGTTAAAGTTGTTTTACATCATACAGAACCATAAGCCATTGAGGCAAAGAAAAACGATAGACAAATAACATGGGATCAACAAACTTGGAGTTATTAGTTTGTAGACAGTGATATTGGTCTGCTTTTCTTAGTATTCCTTCAAAAGAGTGTTCTGAAGCCCTTCTATTTTGAGGTCCTTTATTTGGTTTAAGGACGCATGCTGATATTTTAATGATTATAATTTTTATGTTTCTTTTGACTAGTGGAGTAGGTGTGAGATTCTTAAGCAAGGGGAAAATCTGCGGTGAATGATTGATAACTACACTTTGTGTAGATGTGATCACTTCTTTTGCACATAATACAACATATTCTCTTCTTTATAGAAAGAAAAATAATTTATTTTGTCAGTTTCCCCGGGTTTGACAAATATTGCTTCTTCTTTACTTACTCTACTAGACTTCCTTTCTCAAATCCAAGACCCCTCAATCCTTGCTTTTACCTTGACAAGTAGGGTCAATTTTTTACTCCTTAATTCAAAACTTTCAAATGATCTTTTCAGAATATAAAATTATTCTTTTAGTTGTGTACAAATTTGGATTTTCTATTTTTTTAATTTTTTAATCTCAATTTTTAGTTTTTGTTTTACAAGTTTAAGTCTTTGGTTTTCTTCAGAAGATTTTTAATTTTTGTGAAAATAGTCTATTTTTATTCTGCATATTTGTGTGTTTATAAATTAACTATTTATAACTCAAGGAATTTGTGAGATAAATTCGCAAAGTTTCTCAAAAGCTTCTAATATATCTTCTTTTGTGTAATAATTTGGATCTAAGAATTTGGATGAGCTTGAACTTAACTCATCATCTTTAGGATAAATTTTGGAAAGTTGACTTTCTTACTTGGCGGTGGAGAAAGATGATCCCTCAACTTTTATCTCATCATTGACTTTTAACGGTGTGCATAATTCTTCAACTTATTCTTCTGGTATATGTGGAAGCTGTCTGGTTCAATGCGTGCTGTCATTGAATTCTGAGTTAAAAGATTCCTTAGATGTGATATCATTGGTGTTCCCACAATATTCTCTTTCTATACTAGATCAGACCTCATCAACTCTTGTAAGAACAAGATTTATAGTTGCTCATTATGTTCTTTATTTGACTCCCATGACATCCCACTGCACCTTCATGGTTGTTCTCAAGTCTTCAAAGAGAAGATTCTTTGGTGACATTTGGAAGATTGAAGATCGTTCATCACAACTTTACTCAAGAAGTGTTATGAGGTGGTTTGGTAAAGGCTTAAAAGTTCCATGGGTTATTTTTGAAGAGTTTGCATTTAAAAGTTCTCAAAATATTTTTAAAATAATTTTTAAAGAATGTTTGAAAAACTTGTCGGCTTGTTAGAACGAACTGACATGCCGTTCGAACGAGATTCAGCAGGTCATTAGAATGAGGTTCCCTCAATCGAACGAGATCTGGAACGCTGCCTTTTGGGTTTGTTCTGGAATGTCGTTCAAAGTTTCGTTGAAAACCGTTCTAATGAGATCAAGTACATCGTTCAAACGAGGTTGCAGTTCGTTCAAACGAGTATGCATGTTTTTTATTTTTGATGAAATATTTTTAAAATCTTTAATCCCTATCTCTTTGCAACAACTTTTCCTATAAATAAAGATATGGGCTTAGACTTTTCTACAAGCCTTTATAGAGTTCTTTCTGTAATCAAACTCTACAATTTTTTTTTATCCAAATTCCTTGGATCTTTTAGGTTCATTTTTTCAAACCAAGAAGAACACAATTAAAAGTTTAAAACCCTTAAAGAGATTTTCTCTACTGCTGATTGTGGAGTCGAGACTCTACTACTGCAGAAGAAAGTAATTGCGATTTCTAAGGCTGATTGGCGGATACCGAGGCAAGATCTGCTTGCTGTAGGTGGTGCTAGATTGCATCGTTTTCTATTGAATATTCAAAGACACTAATGCATTAAATCTAGTGTAGCTCTAAGTTATCTGTAAGTCTGTCATTGTCTATTGAGTTTTAAACAATATTAAATTAAAGGTTTTTCCCGAAATGAATTTTTCCTCTATCTTCTTCCCATTCTGTTTGGTTTGGATTTTGGTTCACAGTTTTTTTTTGCATGTCCACTTTAATTTAAATCATGATATAATTTTGGTAAAATGTGAATTTGTGTGTTTGACCTATGATAAAAGTAAATCCATATAGACCCTACATGCTTTCTCAAATTAGTATCAGAATAGGTTGCACTAAATTTTCGTATAATCCTTATTTTAAGTATGGATTTCTTTATACCAATTTTTTGAATTGGTATTAGAGATGGTTACCCTAATTTATTGTGTGATCTTTAGTTTTGGGATTATATGGATAATTGTTATAATAGGGTTCCTATTTTTGATGGGTCAAATTATGCTTATTAAAAAGCTCACATGAGGTGTGTATTGAAGTCGATTGACGAGAGAGTCTGGCTTGTTTATGAGAGAGGGTGAACACCACCCACTGTGGCTAACAATAATGTCGAAAGTCTTAAACCTGTTACTGGCTGGACATATGATGAATTTAAATGGAGTAATTTTAACTCCCGCGACTTGAGCGCAATTTCTGGTGTATTTTCCTCCGACGAGTTTCGTTGTATTATGACGTGCACTAATAAGCACCCAAAAGTGTCTATTTTATACTCCGAATAGAGGCATTTTAGTCACTCATTTTAATTAAAATTGGCCTTATGCCGTAATTTATTATTTTTCAGGTCAATCAGTAGTTCGCAACATCAAATCATGCTAAATCAAGTCAATTGCGACTCAATAGCGGTTAAAAGTTTGCATCGAAGAAATCAAAGGAGACCGCGAAGTCTAGAGTCCTATTTGAGCGTGCTAAGATGAGTTCTGATGCCCCGAACAAGTCCCGTAATCTTAACCTAGCCCAGACCGAGCCCAGTCGATCACCCGAGCCTGTGTGTGTTGAGTTTGTACCTTTTTAGATTTTCTTAGATTTTTATTTTGAGTCTTTTTATTTTTAAGATTTATTTTGGATTTTTAGAATTTATTTGGATATTTTATTTTTATTAATGTATTTTTATTTTTATTTCTTGATTTTTTATTAGATTTGAGTTTTTATTTTATTTTATTAGGATTTCATTTTTTTTTAGATTTTACATTTTTATGATTTTAGTTATTTTCATTTTCATTTTTTTAAGGGTCACAAATAAAACACACAAACATCCTACACTTCATACACCCTCAACCTCACCCTCACCTAAATTCCTACACCCTCACACACCCAAACCCCCTTTTCATCTTCTTCCCCAAAACACCTCTTTCTCTCTCTCTCATCAACCCTCCATTACCAAACAACAACCACACCAAACCTTCTCTCTCCACTCTCCTTGCCACCAGAAAACCTAAAAACCCGGCGACCCAAACTCCTATGACCCAGCCCTTACCCCAGCAGAAAATCCCCGACAACGACGCCATTTGATAACTCTAAATTTGTGTCTTCCTTCAGTTATGAATTTGAAATGTCGCTGCGGTCAAACTTCAAGTATCAAAATTCCTGGAATTACCTACAAAACTTGTTTAAAAATACCGTAAAACGAACATACCCAAAGAGTTATTTATCAAATGGCGCCGTTTCCGCTTTCTTGACGTGGAGACATGATTGAAGACTTGTAATTTTTAAATTTTTTTAGTATAGTTATTCCTTCCTCTCCCTCCTTAGACTGGTTGTTTAGGATTATTGAGGCCTTGTAATTAATTTGGGTGCATTTTGACACCGATTTATTTTTGTAATATTTATTTCAAAAAAACATAAAGAAAGCGAAAACGGAAATCGAAAAAGGTAGAGAGAGGGCGTCCAACGACGAGGATTTCGAAGCCTCTCTACTTTGGGTCCCTTACCCCAGCCGAAAATCCTCAACAACGGCGCCATTTGATAACTCTAAATTTGTGTCTTCCTTCAGTTATGGATTTGGAATGTCGCTGCGGTCAAACTTCGAGTATCAAAATTCGTGGAATTACCTACAAAACTTGTTTAAAAGTACCGTACAACGAACATACCCAAAAAGTTATTTATCAAATGGCGCCGTTTCCACTTTCTTGACGTGGAGACATGATGGAAAACTTGTAATTTTCAATTTTTTTAGTATAGTTATTCCTTCCTTTCCCTCCTTAGACTGGTTGTTTAGGATTATTGAGGCCTTGTAATTAATTTGGGTGCATTTTAACACCGATTTATTTTTGTAATATTTATTCCAAAAAAACATAAAGAAAGCGAAAAGGGAAACCGGACAAGGTAGAGAGAGGGCGTCCAACGACGAGAATTTCGAAGCCTCTCTACTTTGGGTCCCTTACCCCAACAGAAAATCCCCGACAACGACGCCATTTGATAACTCTAAATTTGTGTCTTCCTTCAGTTATGGATTTGGAATGTCGCTGCGGTCAAACTTCGAGTATCAAAATTCCTGGAATCACCTACAAAACTTGTTTAAAAATACCGTATAATGAACATACCCAAAAAGCTATTTATCAAATGGCGTTGTTTCCGCTTTCTTGACGTGGAGACATGATTGAAGACTTGTAATTTTTAATTTTTTAGTATAGTTATTCCTTCCTCTCCCTACTTAGACTGGTTGTTTAGGATTATTGAGGCCTTGTAATTAATTTGGGTGCATTTTGACACCGATTTATTTTTGTAATATTTATTCCAAAAAAAACATAAATAAAGCGAAAAGGGAAACCGGACAAGGTAGAGAGAGGGCGTCCAACGGCGAGAATTTCGAAGCCTCTCTACTTTGGGTCGGTAGGACTCCCGGGGACAACTGAAGTAGGCGTACTTCCCCCCGGTCGACTCACCTCGGTCTTCAACCCATGTGTGTAAAAACCGCGGGAGGTACAAATTTTTTATCCCTCGCGACTCTCCTGCCAGCGAGTTCATTTTTTGTGTGATTAATTACTCCTATGTGTTTTTAATGTCTGCATCACACTTAAATTAAATGGTTTGATGAATTAATTTACCTAAGACCTGGACCCGATCATTGCAACGAGAAGGGATTTCATCACTTGACTCACTCGCTTATCCATTATGTGCTACACTAGATATCATTAAATTTAAAATCAATCAACTAGCTAGCCCCGTAGGAACACATTTTTGCAACAGGCGATCACAAAGATAAATTCCATGAACATTATCGCCCGCGGACTTAATTAAAATTTTACTACCCCTTTCACTAATTTTGAGGATAATAATTGGCTACGTGCTCGTTAGGATTTTTTCTTGACTCGTGTGTGTTCAATTCCATTCTTTAGGTAGTCGGTTTTAGTTAGTTCGACCAAATCAAGAGTCCAAATTTTCCCATTTTTTGAAAATACCAAAAATATTTTCCTTTTCTTATTCTAAAAAATCACAAAAATATTTTTCTTTTCTTTTGAAAAATATTTAAAAACCCAAAAATATTCCTCTTGTTATGGCAGAAGAACGTCCTTTACGGGAATACTTTGGCCATTTCACATTCTCTCGAAGCTTGTTTGATGATAAGCCCGAATCGAACCTTCATTCATTAATTGATGGCTTTAAATCTCAAACACACACCATTGATACTTGTGTGTCATCCCCGCACACATTTCCTCCTCCTCCGCCTTCGGTGCCGAGTGTCAACCCATCCCATGCTTCGCCGTGCACACACTGCTGGTGGACCATTTGTCCCATGAGTGTCCATTTGTATTCTCTCCATCTGACCCCACCATGGAACATGTGCGTACCTATGACACTATTTTAGAACCACCCTCGTCGTATTCTCACGACCTATCCAATATCGAGGGGTATGAATACCCAAGCTCTTCATGGTGGCCTGATCACCCTTCCATGCAATATGAATCCCAGCGTCATGTTGTGGATCCTTATAGTTTCCAACAGTCGCCATCGCCACCTTGTGCACTCATTCACGATCAGTTCTTTCACTACGCACCCCATGAGCCTCAACCATTTGTCCATCACGAAGGCGCTCCTTTCGTATATGATGAACTTGACCCCACTCCACACACGTCATTCGAGTATTCTTCGTATAGTCCTATCCATAGCGAGTTGTGTCCACCTCACCCACCACCTCCACCCACCACCATCTCCCCACCACCTTGCACATCCACTCTCGAAAGTCTTTTGCACAAGTTCGTGCACACTCTTAAATCTCAAACTGAATCACTTCAAAGGCTTGAATAACGATTATTTGATTTTGAGTGTGCGAACGAGACGGATTCCACACCAAGTCGACCCATTATTACACCTATGTGGGATGATGATGTGTCATCTTGTGCCACGAATTTTGAGCGTGACCAACCCTATCATCCTGAGAATCTTGAAGTTGAGTCCACCCAGTGGTCCGAGCCCCAAGTTGACATTTGTGTTGACCTATCCACTGTCTGTGCGTCTAATCCTACACTTCCTTATCCTCTCGAACCCAACATTGAGGTTCGCCTTTCCCCTTCTATAGAATCCTTCATTATGACCGAGCTTTTACCTTATTCCTCAATTTCATATGTCTCTGACATGCCCCTATCTTTTCGGTTAGCTCCGGCTACGAGTGCTCACCAATGTCCTGAAATAGCATCAGAGATGGTTCCCACCTCTCTTGATATGGATCCTACCCCATCATATTTGGTTCCCCTTGAGCCGAATATTGATGTAGATTCATCTATATCGGATATTAACGCCTCGTTAGACCCTTTCACCACCTCGGATGGTGACGTAATGGTGTCTAAGTTGATCACTCCCTCATTTATTTCCACACTTCCTCCCGTGAGTGCCCTTGAGGATCACTCCGTGGATCATGAGGAGTGTGTGTCTCCTACTCGTGAGTTAGATCATCTTCCCCCACCCTTTGTCCCACCCGATCCACCCATTGTCCCTTCTACCCTACCGCCTAGTTTGGACCTTGTTATTGCACCTCCCCTGTTCCCATCTATGTATTTAGGTCCTCACCTACATCCATCCTCCACCCTAGTGCTCCACGATCCCATTTGTGCACTTTTCCTCGACCCCACCATCTATAAGAGTATTTATGCTACTCTTATCTTTCGTGACACCGAGTTTGTTACTTTATGCACACCACTTATTTTTGGTGTTGATTTTTTCCATCGATAGCTCCCTAGCGTGTCACGGCGCGACCATTATCACCGTCCATTTATAGAACGATCGTGCACTTTCTCTGAGGCCCACCCCATTATTATTGTCAAACCCTTCTGCCTCCCTCACCAACTTGAGCACCATTCTTATAGGGCCCTTGTTGCCCTCACATTTATGCTTAATTAGGCCGGTGATCGGTGCCTATTCTCCCTCACCCTTACCCTTTGTCCATGTACCCTCCTACCCACCCGCCCATGGTCCACCGATGCTTTTCATCGAGTGATGCACTTTGCTGTACAAGTGCATTGACCTATTTTCTCCTTTATCCAGCAAGACTGACGCTTCAGTCTTGTTTGGGGGGGATTCTCATCACCCAATTTTTTCTGCCACCCGTTCTTTCCTAGTTCCTATCCTTAGGGTGAGACTGGTTCGGTTTGGCTGAAGACATTAAACTTAGCGCTACCGAAAGGCAGCCCGTCATTCATTGTTTCTGAGTATGTGTCTTTTCCTGTTTGGGGGTGGTGTTTGACACCACCCAATGCTTTTCACATACTTTATAGACGTGTACATATTTTTGTATCACATATGTTCTTCAGGTATCATCTATCCTCCAGAATGCGGTACATTTCACTAGTGGTTCATGATGGTACTATCTTTCCTACCTTGTTCTTTTCATTTTTATATATGGTTTAAACATCGAGGACGATGTTCTCTTTTGTTTGGGGATGGGAAATTTATCAAAATCGTACCTCTTTTGAAAATTTTCAGAAACAAGTGATTTTAAACTCTTTGTCCAGTTAAAAATAATTTTTTATGACATGGTTTTTCTATCATCCGTCTTTTAGAAATCTCAGAATACCCGTGTTCGAACCCAAAAATTATACTTTTTATCAAATAAATTAATTAATACCCCACAAAGAGTACTTGCACTATGAACTCTTAAACTCGGCAATTTGCACTATCATGTCTACAATCAAAAGTTGAAGAGTAAATATATTCTCAAGAGAGCCTTAAAAGATCACTAGTGGCGACTTAAACCCATGAGATTTGAGCTTTTCACCCTTTTGAGTGTTTTTACGTATCTTCGAGTCACAAGTTGACTCAACTTTCTTTGGATACCGCACTTAGTCGTTGCATCGTCTCAGTATTTTTTAAAATTTTCCTTAATCACTGAGAATGACATTATCTTCGAGTTATAAGAAACATGTGTCTTATATTTTGTCCCGAGCACTAAACTGATTTTTCCATGCACGTACCATTTTCACTATCACATTATCATTCACCCATTATCATTTTCCATATTACCCTTATCCATATGTCCCGAATACCGTCCATCATTGCCATTGTTTTTGAGAAAAAGAGTGTTTGAAATTTTCCATGTAAATTGTCTTCATTTGTGCTATGAAAAGAAAAATGTACCGCAATAAAAAAAAAGAGAAAAAATAAGAAGAAAGAAAATAAAAATAAAAAAGTATAAAAGAGAAATCATGCGATAAAAAAACAATGAAAACATTAGTCAAACAAAGTGTGTTTCACTCTTCTCAAAAACCCTATCATTCATCTTCTTCATTTTCCCCTCATACCTTACATAAACCCCATTTTTACCTTTGGTAAAGTGTTCGGACAAATGAGAAGATTATATGGTGAACAACTCGACATTCTCGACATCGTGGTTATCATTCGTTCATGAGATCAAATTTCTTTCATTTATCCGTTCTTTTTTATAAAGTGTGTGAGACGTTTGAAATTTCTTACATTTACTCACATCCTCACACACTAGAGAGATACACTTACCCAATTCTCAGAGAGTTCGATCCAGATAGATATATTCAGTGAGAATTGACGTCAAAACGTTGATTCTATAAAGGCGATCTTAGAATTACTCTAATGATACTCAAGATTACTTCACACTACACATGTTGAGTTTTAGGAAGGATTATGCTTTTGGTATTAAGAAATTTATATCTTATTTTGATAGTTGAATGCGATGTTCCTTGACGTCTTTTAAAATTGGGTTGCATAGCATTTCATCATCTACTCAGAAAGTGCATTTAAATAAGTTTTTGAATTTTGTGGGTACTAACCGGGCGAAAAAAGTTTGTTCGTGTGAGGACACAATCATTGTGTGTTTGGCCGCCGCGATACAAAAGAACCTAAGCTACTACTACACTTGACAAGCAAGCACAATGGTAAGTCGGGTATCGTATAAAATCCACAGGGAGTGATTGAATTTTAGATGTTAATTGCTTTAAAACTTCAAGAATAAAAATGGTGTAAAATAAATAAGAAAGGGTGATGGTTGGTTGTGGTGGACTAAAGAAAAGAATAAGTTACGC
Source organism: Sambucus nigra (assembly GCA_949130495.1). Taxonomy (NCBI): domain Eukaryota; kingdom Viridiplantae; phylum Streptophyta; class Magnoliopsida; order Dipsacales; family Adoxaceae; genus Sambucus; species Sambucus nigra. The sequence continues at coordinate 540,532,929 of OX422208.1, read as the reverse complement.
TACACAAAAGTAAAGCGAGGATCGGGATCGCATACACACATTCACGGGCTAAACAACTACTAATTAGAATTTCGGATCCAAAGCAATTTAATCGAGCATTTACAATTAAGAATAAACATCACGCAATAAGGAATTTAAGCCAAAGTTGCGAGATTAAACATTTAATAAAAAATGGTCACACGCGGATTAAATTCGGATAATCGCAATAAACACTAACGTTGCGTGAAAAAGAAAGTTAAACGTATAATAATCCTTCTTTAATACGCGAGGTTTCAATTAAATGCAATTTTACACGAAACCCTAACTTTCGAGGTCCAAACCCGAAAATGGCGGAAACGCAATCCCGACCCTATTTATCTAAGGGCAATACATGGAAATAAACTAAATTAAACTAATTAAACTAAGAAAGCAAGAAATAAATCAAGTAAACTAATTAACAAAGCATGAAAACTATCTAGAAAGCAAGAATTAATGGAAAACAAGCTATATTAATGGTAGAGGAGATGAATAGTCAACATACAAACCAATTAGATTGTCAATCCAAAGAGAAATGAAGAAGAACCATCCAAAACCCTAACTATTCTAACCTAAAATCGTGTATCTACAGATATATGGTCTTATTACAACAAAATTGGCTTATATAGTAAGTTGGAATAAAAATAAAAAAGAAAGAAAAGAAGGCAAAATATCTGCAGAAAACAGAGCATCGATCGATCGACCCCTTTGGTCGATCGATCGACCTAGTCAAAAATTTGGTAAATAAGAATGGTCGATCGATCGACCAAATGGGTCGATCGATCGATCAAGCAGGGCAGAATGCAGCAGCCTACTGCATTCCTTCTCTTCCTCTTCTCTTCTCCTCTTTTGCTTCCTTGTTTTTCCTCCGCTGAAATCGCCGTAACTTCTTCGTTATGAATCGGAATCGCGCACCGTTCGCGGCCACGCGAAGCTAGCGAGGAGGGATAAAACTTCTGTGAGATGTCGGGCCAGGTACCCAAGCTGTGAAAAGAATAAAATGCCCTTGCGCGTGCGATTGTGTACGAAACTTCACCGGAATGCGTCCGAACTTCATACTAAGCATCCAAATACCAACAAAAGCTCAATTAACCCCTGCAAAACATGTTAACATAGAAATCCGAGGTTGTCTGGTTAACGAGCATAAATATAGGGATTAAGATACCCGAGGGGGCTAATAACGCGTTGGTTAACGGGTGAAATACGCAATATTTGCGTCGTATCACACCCCCTAACTTACACATTGCTAGTCCCTAGCAATGAAATAGGATGCAACAAGAACTACAAGCAAACCAAAAGCAGGAGAAGTACAAAAGTATGGTATAAAAGCATAAGGCCTCTTTCGCGGGCGATTCGATTGCATTTAGCGTATGCAATAAGCCGTTAAACCCCTAGGTTACCCTAGTGGACGAGTGTCGTCTCGTGAGGGTTTTCAGGGATGAAACCCACAAACATCACATGGTTTCCTCAAAATATGCCCAACCCAACATGCGACAAACTCAACAACAACGAAAAGGATTTCGTACGCATTATTAGCATAATGAAGGAATTCAAACAAAAGTCTGTTGTTATTAACAAGTTGAATGCACCTCGTAGAATTGAAACTTTAAAAGTGGGAGGGGGGAGAGCAAATGCAAAATATTATTTGGTAAAAACTTAAATAAACCGGATAAACATAAATTCATGCATATATTCAATCCTCACGGGCATTACGCTCATCAAGCGAATTCACTCGAAACAGGGAGGTAACACACAGAACATGCGGGCTTAAGAGTAAATGTAAATGGAAACTAGGCCGCACACATGTCACAGAAGAAGAACGCTATATATAAAATGAAAAACTATAATCTCAATGAAAGGATACCGCACACTAAAAGAGGCGAAATGCATTTTCACAGATTATCAAAACTATTATGACTTTTAAATTAAATGCACCCTAAGATCACATAGGACTTTAATAGGGTTATAATGTAGGTTTGGGGTTAAGGTACGAAATGAAAGAATGTATATACGGATTCAAAGTGTTCGGAGATGAAAACTCGGGATAATGGGAAGAATGCGGCCAATATCAAAAATTGGAAAACAAGTTTCAAAACAAGCATTAGATATATCATAGGGGAGAGTAATCAAAGCTTATTGAAATACAACAAACAATATAAACAACTTTCTCTTTCTTTCTTTTCTTCTTTTTCTCATTTTCTCTTTTTCTTTTCTTTTTGCTTTTTGCTTTCTCTTTTTCTTCACTTTTTTTCACATCACTTTTCTTTACTTTTCAAACTCTCATATGCTTAAATTACAACCACACTACAATAACAACATTCAATCCCAAGTAACATTCCAAACAAAGGTATGTATGGTGTATGTATGGCTTAAAACTCCAATTTGGAGTTGGTTATGGGATTTTGGGTAATGAAATGAAAGGCTAGTATTTAGGCTCAAAGGGGTTGACTAGGGAAACATATATAGTGAGGTCAAGGCTAATATAGGTGATATAACAAAGATTGCCTATGATCATTTCACAAAGTTTACGCAATTCTCAAGTCAAAACAATATATGAAAATCATGCTCAAGTAACACATTTCAAGTATGAACTCAATTAATGAACGGTCAAATGAAAGAATAGTGAGATTACCGACGAATTCAACGTTTTCAATGAGGAAAGAATAGTGCATACACTCACAAACGACTAAAGGTACAAAGCTTACTCGGTGTAAGTATATACAAAGCAACAAAAGATTACCGAGTTATAAAAATCTTAAACCAAATCAATATAACAAGGAAAGTGCATATGCTCATGGGATAAAGTTTAATTCATGAAGTTATTCACAAAATCAATGATTTGAGGACTAAAGTCTAATAACTTCTAAAATCGAGAACATGCATCATTGAGTTGTCTATTGGATCGGGCAATTATTGAAATTTATCACTGGAAACATGGCAAAATGCCCAACAAAGGAGAAAAAAGAAAGAAAATATTTTTGAAAATTTTCAAATTTTTCACAAAAAGGCATACTTAGTAACTAACAAGTAAGCAAATCCATGGACAAAACAAAGAAATGGATAGAATATCCTACACCCCCTAACTTAAATGTTGCATTGTCCTCAATGCGCATTAAGAACACAACACAAAGAGAGGAAAAGAACGATATTACCCAAAATTGGAGAGATCTTTATAAGCACGAGTCCAAAGGAATCTACAAAACAAGTTAGTACCGAGCATAGCAAAAACAAATAACAAAATGTTAACTAATTACACTAGACTAAATTAAAAGGAAAGAAAAATAGGAAAGAAAGAAAATTAAAAAGATAACTATTTACAACCTACTATTTAGGCTTCACACTAACTATACACTAGAAGTCTAAATAGTTGAGGGTCCACCCAAAAAGTGATTTGACTTTGAAAGATCAACGGTGGACCCTCCAAAGTGAACATGCCTCCCGGAAGATAAGAATTCTGTTTGAACAATGGAAGGCATGTGGGTGGTGAAAAAAATGAACCATCGCCAATTTGAAATTTTGGGTGGACGATGGGGGATTTGGATAACAAGGGGGACAAGAACACTAGAGGACCAAGAAAAATCGATTCATCTCCCAAAGGTTTTTCAAATGGAATGGGAGATGGTGCACACATGAGGATAACATCCATCGAAAACAAGTCCGGTAAAGAGTCCTCATTGAAAAAAAGTGTAGAAGTTTTAAAAGTTTCTACCGACTCATAGGAATCAACCGGTAATTCTAATGGTTCAATGACGGAAAATGAATATGGTGATGAAACAAATTCAATCTCAATTGACTCATCGTCGGAAGGAGATTGAATTTCGGGGGATAAAGATTCACATTCGATGAGAAATTCTTTGAAAAACTGAGGTGAAACACAAGTTTCCACCTCCTCGTTGTTTTGTGCATAAGAATTCATCTCATCGCAAAGTGCACCAAGCCTCATTCCAGCATCATTTAAGCTTTCCAAACCTTGGTAATAAAGAGGCAAAGTCTCTTCCAAAGTAGGCTTCCTCGGCTCAAGAGCCTCGGACTCCTCATTTGGTTGAAACTCATCTTTGAAAGTAATGAAATGAAAATCGTCATTGGATTCGAATAATGAATCCAACTCAAGCTCCCAATAACGATTTTCATTGCGATAAATGTTTTCAAGTCTTTCATTTTCAAGAAAATCTTCAAAATGGAAAACTTGAAAACTATCCCCAAAGTAAGAATCATTAAAATAACCGTAATAACTATAATAGTAGGACATGATTACCTCGTTATTTGTAGATGGAGAATCCGAGCAAGAAAGTGAGCAACCGCGAATCAAAGTTTCTTAGCGCTCAAAGTATGCAAATCCTGCAAAAAAGGTTAAAACAAAGAATACAAATACAAAAGGAAAAATACTACGAAATAATAAAACAATTACTATCTAAAACACACTCCCCAGCAACGGCGCCATTTTGTGACCGGGCGGAAAAAGTGTGTTCGTGTGAGGACACAATCGTTGTGTGTTTCGCCGCCGCGATACAAAATAACCTAAGCTACTACTACACTTGACAAGCAAGCACATCGGTAAGTCGGGTATCGTAAGAAATCCACAGGGAGTGATTGAATTTTAGATGTTAATTGCTTTAAAACTTCAAGAATAAAAATGGTGTAAAATAAATAAGAAAAGGTGATGGTTGGTTGTGGTGGACTAAAGAAAAGAATAAGTTACGCTACACAAAAGTAAAGCGAGGATCGGGATCGCATACACACATTCACGGGCTAAACAACTACTAATTAGAATTTCGGATCCAAAGCAATTTAATCGAGCATTTACAATTAAGCATAAACATCACGCAATAAGGAATTTAAGCCAAAGTTGCGAGATTAAACATTTAATCAAAAATGGTCACACGCGGATTAAATTCGGATAATCGCAATAAACACTAACGTTGCGTGACAAAGAAAGTTAAACGCATAATAATCCGACTTTAATACGCGAGGTTTCAATTAAATGCAATTTTACACGAAACCCTAACTTTCGAGGTCCAAACCCGAAAATGGCGAAAATGCAATCCCGACCCTATTTATCTAAGGGCAATACATGGAAATAAACTAAATTAAACTAATTAAACTAAGAAAGAAAGAAAGAAATCAAGTAAACTAATTAACAAAGCATGAAAACTATCTAGAAAGCAAGAATTAATGGAAAACAAGCTATATTAATGGTAGAGGAGATGAATAGTCAACATACAAACCAATTAGACTGTCAATCCAAAGAGAAATGAAGAAGAACCATCCAAAACCCTAAATATTCTAACCTAAAATCGTGTATCTACAGATATATGGTCTTATTACAACAAAATTGGCTTATATAGTAAGTTGGAATAAAAATAAAGAAGAAAGAAAAGAAGGCAAAATATCTGCAGAAAACAGAGCATCGATCGATCGACCCCTTTGGTCGATCGATCGACCTAGGCAAAAATTCGGCAAATAAGAATGGTCGATCGATCGATCAAGCAGGGTAGAATGCAGGAGCCTACTGCATTCCTTCTCCTCCTCTTCTCTTCTCCTCTTTTGCTTCCTTGTTTTTCCTCCGTTGAAATCGCCGTAACTTCTTCGTTATGAATCGGAATGGCGCACCGTTCGCGGCCACGCGAAGCTAGCGAGGAGGGATACAACTTCTGTGAGATGTTGGGCCAGGTACCCAAGCTGTGAAAAGACTAAAATGCCCTTGCGTGTGCGATTGTGTACGGAACTTCATCGGAATGCGTCCGAACTTCATACTAAGCATCCAAATACCTACAAAAGCTCAATTAACCCCTGAAAAACGTGTTAACATAGAAATCCGAGGTTGTATGGTTAACGAGCATAAATATAGGGATTAAGATACCCGAGGGGGCTAATAACGGGTAGGTTAACGGGTGAAATACGTAATATTTGCGTCGTATCAGGTACATTCACTGCAAACCCTCACGAGACACCACTCGTCCTGTAGGGCAACCTATAGGTTTAACGTCTTGTCGCACATGCTAAGTGCAATCTCCAGTGCCTGTGAAAGTGGAACACTTTTGGTCACTTATATCTATTTTCTCTCTAATTTTTGCTCGAGGACTAGCAATTTTCTGTTTGGGGGTGGTGTGATAAGCACCTAAAAGTGTATATTTTATACCCCGAATAGAGGCATTTTAGTCACTCATTTTAATTAAAATTGGCCTTATGTCGTATTTTTTTTTTCAGGTCAATCAGCAGTCGCAACATCAAATCATGCTAAATCAAATCAATTGCGACTCAATAGCGGTTAAAAGTTTGCATCGAAGAAATCGAAGGAGACCGCGAAGTCTGGAGTCCTATTTGAGCGTGCCAAGATGTGTTCTGATGCGCCGAACGAGTCCCGTAATCTTAACCTAGCCCAGACCGAGCCTAGTCCATCACCCGAGCCTGTGTGTGTTGAGTTTGTACCTTTTTAGATTTTCTTAGATTTTTATTTTGAGTATTTTTATTCTTAAGATTTATTTAGGATTTTTAGAATTTATTTGGATTTTTTTATTTTTATTAGTGTATTTTTATTTTCATTTCTTGATTTTTTATTAGATTTGAGTTTTTATTTTATTTTATTAGGATTAGTTTTTAGGATTTCAATTTTTTTTTTAGATTTTAGATTTTTAGGATTTTAGTTATTTTCATTTTCATTTTTTTTAAGGGTCAGAAATAAAGCACACAAACATCCTACACTTCATACACCCTCACCCTCACCCTCACCAAAATTCCTACACCCTCACACACCCAAACCCCCCTTTCATCTTCTTCCCCCAAACACCTATTTCTCTCTCTTTCATCAACCCTCCATTACCAAACAACAACCACACAAACCTTCTCTCTCCACTCTCCTTGCCACCTGAAAACCCAAAAAACCGGCGACCCAAACTCCCCAGCCCAACGTCGGACCTTCTACGACCCAGCCCTTACCCCAGCAGAAAATCCCCGGCTATGGCGCTATTTGATAACTCTAAATTTGTGTCTTCCTTCAGTTATGGATTTGGAATGTCATTGCGGTCAAACTTCGAGTATCAAAATTCCTGGAGTTACCTACAAAACTTGTTTAAAAATAACTCGTATCGCGGTAAGTACGGGTATCAATCCTACTTTTAAGGTGAAACAATAAATGTGAAAAGTGCAATTCCAATTTTTTTTAACAAAACCCAAAACTCCAAAAATATTTCCTTTTTTTCGCCTCAATTTTTTTCCTCATAAAAAACTCAAAAAATATTTATAATTTTTCCTTCCTTATTTAAAAAAAAAAATCCAAAAGAGATTTTCTTTTTTTTCAAACAACCAAAAAAATCCCAAAAATATTTTTTCCTTGCCTTTATGCCACATTGGCAACGCATTGATCATCGATTAACACGTTTCCCTAGTGCTCCATCTCTAAATTCCCTCTTAGGTGCTCGTGTTCCTATCGTTGCTCCTCATTTTTCTGATCCGTGTTCTTCTTCTTCGGAGATGCCTAGTTCTCTCAATTCCCCTGGTTCTATTACCCCACCCATCATGGATGTCGAACGCGCTTTAAGGGACTACTTTGCCCCGATTACGGCCACTCCGCCTTCATGTATCGTCCTTCCGCCCACTCCAGCTGTGCAATTTGAAATTTGCCCCGCAACTATTTCTATGTTTCCCAGTTTTCATGGACTTGAACGCGAGTCTCCTTATACTCACTTGCAAAAATTTCTCACTGTGTGCGCTACTTTTAAAAATCAAAACTTAGACGAAGAGAATATTCATCTTCGGTTGTTTCGCTTTTCTCTTCACGATAATGCATTCATGTGGCTCCATTCCTTGCCCCCGAATTTTATCCTCACTTGGGAACAACTTGTCAAGAAGTTCATGTCTAAATTCTATCCCATGAGCAAAACAAATGAAATGCGCCAAGCAATTCAGGATTTTAGACAAAAAAGAGGGAGACGCGTAGAGAGAGAAACATAGTGTATATTATGTACAGTTTAGGGTCATGAAAAAATTCAAAAAAATGCAAAAAAATTAGTTTAGCTTTAGGATTATTTTTAAGTTTAGTTTCTACTATTCTTTTTGTAATCCAGTGCTGAAAATTGTGAAGAAGTTGGACGCATGTCAAGGCGCATTTTAAGACAAATTTGTGAAAAAAATTGCGTATTGTATTTCTACATTCTCTTTTCAATTTATTTCCTTCTTGACATATTATTTATTGTTATTTATGCACACATAAGAATGTTTGTCTAAACACCCCGTTCAAGGGGTGGGATGCACTGCGAATGATGTTAATTTAATTAATTAGTTTCATTAATTTTATATTTCTAGGTAAATTAATTTGTAATTGTCACCGATTAATTTATGTAATGAGAGTTAGTAAATTAATTGAACGAATTAATGTTTGAATTTAGGAATCGAACTAGAGATAGGTTTTTTCGAAATTTGAATATTAATTCGGTGTTGAAATTTGAAGATTGTTATTGTTTTCGTTAAATTGATCCTAGCGGGTAATTTTTTGAAAATAGTATAATTCCTAAATTTTCATCGTGTGACATTTTTAAATTAATTTTCTGAAAAAGATATTATTAAATTTATAATTATAACGAGAGTTAGATTATCGATTTATTATTATCTTGAAATATTTCAAATTAATAAATTGAGAAATTAAAATAATTGAAAATGCAGTGTAATCCCATCTCTTGACTTTCTCACATTATTTCACACTCGGTTGCACATTCTTTTTCATTATTTAGTCATTTTATAATTTTTAGTATTTGTTAGTTAACTTTTCCCTTGAAATTATTTTTTTAAAAAAAATATATATTTTCATAAAAAAAATTGGAATTGCACGTTTTCACATTTATTGTTTGACCTTGAAAGTAGGATTGATACCCGCACTTACCACAATATGAGTTATTTTTAAACAAGTCTTGTAGGTAATTCCAAAAATTTTGATACTCGAAGTTTGACCGCAGCGACATTCCAAATCCATAACTGAAGGAAGACACAAATTTAGAGTTATCATGTACCACATCTAAAAAGCATGGAATAATCTCTAACTCACTCACGATGGTAACGACACTGTGAAAGCTTTTAAGTTACAAAATCTTAGCGCACAGTTTGAGACCATAACTATTCTGGAATCTCAGGCATTTGATGAATTTTATGCACAACTGTTTGGTGTAGTAAATTATAGTTCTTGAGACGAGAGTTGTGAAAATGATTTTGAGATCCTTCCATCCCATTTTATCCCTAAAGTTACGGTGCTTAATTCGTTGGGAATTTTAGATACACTTAGGTTATAAGAACTCATAGGAGACCTTTGAAATTATGAAATCGATATGATCCCCAAACTAAAAAGAGAAAGGAAATATGGATTTATTAAAAGTTCACTTTAAGAAGAAAGAAAATGTTTTAGATTCTGACTCCGAGTTTGATTTTAAACTTGATGATCTTGCCTTGTTTGCCAAAAATTTCAAAAAAAATCTCAAATTTAACAAAGAAAATTCTTCCAAAGAAAACAAAAGTTTTAAGAAAAATAAAAATGTTAATGAGGGCAAGAACACTTGTGAGAATGATCAAGTGAGATTTTTTGAATATGAGGGTAAAGAATGTCCTAATAGGATAAAGAGATAAGGAAAATGAAAAGTTGCGTTCCAGGCCACTCTTAGTGATAGTGACGTCGAGTTGGTGAATTTTGGGGATGAATCACCATATGAACCTTGTTTTGCATTCATGGCCAGTCATGTTAGTATTTCAAGTTAGTCCCATGCCAATGTGGACATTTCTAAATGTTATACCCTACACACTTTGTTAAATAATTCTGAAGAGAGTGATAGTGTTGAGGATAATTTGATTGAGGAAGAAGGTGGTCTTCAATGCGCTCACGTCGAGCTTTACACCGAGTCCTTTAAAATAAAAAATAAAAATAAAATTTTGGTGCTTAGGGTGTTATATTTAGAGAAGGAGCTGCAAGAGTAGAGAGAGAGAGTCCTCAGTGATAATTTCATTTGGAGAGATAGTTATTTTAGTGGAGAGGGAAAATAGTGACTTGACCAACAAAGTGGCCAGTCTTACGAGAGATTTTCAAGCTTCATTGGAGACTCGTGAGAAACTTGAATCCCATCTATTCCAACTCGAGAAAGATATCAAATGTGTTCAAAAGGTCAAGTTTACTATAAAGGATACATCTAAGAAGGTTGAAAAGATGTTCCTTGGTCTCGCGTTAGGTTTTAACGAGAGAAAAAGAATATGTTATCCACTTCCCGTGCTACACCAGAGATGGTTCCTTAGTTCTTAGTGGATCCTTATGGGCCTCGACCTAACTCACTAAGGAGAGCACGTCCTAGGCATTTTGACCAAGGTAGACCTAAGACGGTTTATGTTTATTCCCATTGCAAATAAATAGGTCACCATAGGGAGTTTTGGTTTAATCTAGGGAGAGTTTCACACCCGTGTGTTCCCCATCGAGATTCTACTTGAGTTCATACACATATTCGCGCACTCACTCTCACATATGTTATTCCACTTGCTATTGCACATGATCATAACAATTTTGAGAGTTTTTTAGAGTAAGTATAATTTTTTGTAAAAAATTTTCAATGTTTGATCGAGGAATTTCAAAGGATGTCTACTCTTTTTGAGAACTCCTCTCGAACATATGATTAAGGTTATGACTTTATCTAGTGTAGGATGTTATTTTTTTCATATTTTTTATCCCTATTGCTAGATTGTTTTTCTATGTTTATACATGTTTATGCTTTTTGATATAATTTGAAAAATTAAAAAAAAAATTGGTTTTTAAGAAAAAGATTGAAAAACTTCCAAAATGATTTTATTTTTGATAAGTTTTTTTTAAAAACACAAAAAGATTTTTTTTTGTTTTGTTTTTCACCATACATGGATGTGAACTTAAAGTGTTCGATTCACCCCTTCATTCGATCCATTCATATGACTTTTTCATGGTGTTTTGAGACAAGACTTCGTTTCTTTAGGGCTCTTAATAATTCATTGGAAGCATTTCGTTGTTCATTGATGATTACTTTCTTCATTGCTAGACTTTTTATCACCTTTATTGAACACATGCACGGACTTTATGAACATTATGCTTGCTTATCATATGTCTAATATGGTATTTACATCTTAATAGTGTTTAATAACGAACCAAATGTACCAGAGATAAGTTTTTCTTATAAGAACCATTGGCAGAATGTTATTTTCAAGAAAATTGGTTTATGTTAAGAAATGGAAAGGGGTTAGGAAAGAGAAAAATTATCTTTTATTAAAAGACACCATTCGGAAAAAGTGCCTAAAAGATAAATGACACACAAAAACAGAAGTGCCAAGGACATTCTTATTTCATTGATGCTTCATTACACATGAGCATTATCACATCTTCAATAATTTAAGAGTGAATTCTTAAATATCTGAGATTTTGAGGGTATTACAAAGTAGAAGATTAATGGGTTTGCGCAATGGACTCTTTTGAAACGCATTAAGTAGTTTGGCGTTCTTGATTGAGAATCATTTAAATTCATGGCATGTTGTATAAGTCGAGCCAATTTCATCTTGTTCAACTTTCTTACACCTAAGGTTGAGATTAAGTTCTCTCTTTGAGCTATGTCATTGACTTTTTGCACCTATGGTATGAATGCCTGTGTTGATTTTTCTATGGAAAATATCACATAATTACATTCCTCTTCCATGATTTAAATATTTTAGTGTTATTCCATGATGTGATGTATTTGTACCCATATGTACTTTTTATACATATACTTTTCATACTTGAAAATTTTGAAAATTTATGAAAAACAGTTGTTATGATTCTTCGGATTCTCATCACATGTGCTTAATTGATTATTTTTGTGATGTTATTTCATTTGAAATCATGCAATGCTTACTATTCATGCTTATTTGTCTATTACACCTAAAAAGGGAGAGAACAAATTGAGGGGGGTGTATTTTTTCTTTAAACAAGTAAGCATCAGAGTATTCCTTTTGTCTCATATGTGGATGTTATTCCTCCTTAATGATAATTTCATGGACCATACAAGAAGAAGACTACACAAGATGAGGACCTTCAGTTGAAGGTTTACAAATTTAAACAATTTCGTTTCTTGGTTTGGTAGGGCATTAGGTGTATTAGTCTTAGGAGTTAATTTGGCTTCGGTTTGTGTTTTGTACTCGAATAGATAAAGGGGGAGATTTGTAAGAGTAATATTTATAATTTTTGATGTTAGTTATTTTATTTAGCTTATTCCGTTACACCCCCACTGCACCTTTATGACCGTCTTCATGTCTTCAAAGAGAAAATCCGTTTGTGACATTTATAAGATTGAAGATTGTTCTTCACATCTTTACTCATGAAGTGTTATAAGGTGGTTTGGTAAAGACCATAAAGTTTTAGGGGTTGCTTTTAAAGAGTTTTCATTTAAAAAAATTCAAAATATTGTTAAAATGATTTTTAAAGAATTTTTGAAAAACTCATTAGCTCGTTAGAACGAACTGACATGTCATTCGAAGGAGATTCATCAAGTCATTAGAACAAGGTTACCTCAATCGAATGAGATCTAGAACGTCGCATTTTGGGTTCGTTCTGGAATGTCGTTTGATGTTTTGTTGAAAATCGTTCGAACGAGATCAGGTACATCGTCCGAACGAGTACATGTGTTTTTTATTTTTAATCAAATCTTTTCCAAATCTTTAATCCCTATCTCCTTATAACAAATTTCCCTATAAATAGATATACGAGATTAGATACAAGACTTTTTAGAGTTCTTTTTGTGATCAAACTCTACAATCTTTTCATCCAAATTCCTTGGATCTTTTAGGATCACTTTTCCAAACCCAGATTATCACAATCATAAGTCTAAAACCTTGTAGAGATTTTCTTTACAGCTAATTTGTGTAGTCGAGGCTCTACTGCTGAAGAAGAAAGTAATTGAGATTCCCGAGACTATCGATTGCTACCAAGTCAAGATTTTCTTCTTGTGGGTGGTGTTGGACTGTATCATTTTCTATTGAATATTTGAGGAAACTACTGCATTAAACTTAGTGGAGGTCTAGGTTGTCTGTAAGTCCGTCATTATTTGTTGATTCTTAAACAGTGTTGAATAAAAGGTTTTGCTCGAAAGGGATTTTTCCTCTATCTTCTTTGTATTGGTTTGGATTTTGGCTTTATAATTTTTCTTGCATGTTCACTTTAATTTAAATCAAGATTAAATTTTGGTTAAAAGTGAATTTATGTATCTCGCCTAAGATACAAGTAAATCTATATAGCCCCTGTATGCTTTCTCGCCTCCCTTAGAGTTTTAGATATTCACTAAATCTTCATTGCTCAAAATAGATCATAAGATAATCATACCTTTAATAGTCAGCTCCTTTATTTTTACAATAGTTGGTTTATTTATGACAGTGTATTCTATTTGTAATTGATAGATTGATATGAAAAATAAATCTAGCTTTCCATGGCTGGTAATAATTTTTTTCTAGTAAAGGTAGTTTATTTGGTTCAAATTTTTCTTTTGATCTTTAAACATGGAATATGCTTTGAATTCAAGTAATTATGAACCAAGGGGTTATATATATATATATATATATATATATATATATATATTAGTTTGCTTAATTCTATGTCAAAGAATTTGAGTCTTGCATTATTCACGTCAAAAAACTTGAATTCATATAGCCGTTTGGTAGAGGGAGTCTTGTTCATTAGACATCATAAACATTGAACTTTGAAGATCAACTTTCATTTTCTACATAAAAAACTCACATTCCTGAACTCATTGAAAATATACACCTTTGACTTTGGATTATGATTGAACGCTTATGACTATGGACACACATAGGTTTTTCATTATATTTTGATAAATTGGTTTTTGAAATGAATGAGTGATTTTTTTTTCAGAATAATTATGTATAACCTCAAGAAATACCTACGTTTTTAATGCAGTTGGATTAAGGAGAAAATTATTTTTTCCTTGATTCGTTCACATGGCTACATATTGGCCCCGTGCACATGACCCCATATATTTTAGGCAATATGTTTTTCTAGCATAAAAGCATGCACACGACTTAAAATTGATCCTGTGCACATGGTTTCATGTTTTAGGAATGAATTTATTCCTTGCATAAAACCATGTGCTTGGTGTAAAAGTTCCCTCATGCGCATGACGAACCCGTATTTCAAAAAATACCTATAAATAAGGTTTTTTTCCCTCCATTTCAAAATATATGAGTTTGTCTTTACTTCTCTATAGATAGTATTTTCTAGGTTGAGAGCATTTCAATTCCTTTTGTTAATTCAAGATCACTCATTCCTCCAATAATTAAGAGAAAACCTAGATCTATACTAAATCTATGATTTGTGAGGAACTGAAAGTGTTTTAAAATCAGATACACTTAGCCTAAATTCAATATAATCATTCTGCATTAGAATTGAAAATCAACACTCAAAGATCTAAAGTGGAGCTATTTGAGGGAAGAGTTCAAGCATGGTATGACTCTAAAGAGGAGGGTGCGACTTCATTGTTCGTTCGATGGATCTTATGATGAATTGTTCATCATTAACAAGGGAAAGTTCAATGTTCATAGATAACTTTTATTTAGGGAACAAGAGAGAGGTATCTTCTTGAATTGTTTAAAATCTTTTCAAGTTGAGTGAGAGATTATGGTGCATCGAGGTTTTTTCCTCCCTAAGTGGGGGGGTTTTCCTTACAAATTTATGTTGTGGATTATTTGTGTGTTATTCATCTTTCTTATTATATCACTAACACACACATCACTTATATATAATCTAAATCTAGTTAAATTCATCTAAGGTTTCTTATCATCTCACCTAATTAAACATTGTTTAAATTAATAAGAAATTTTAAAATTGGCTAAAATTTTGAAAAGTTTGTAATTAAACCTATCCCTTAGGAATTCCATATTGGTCTTCTCTCCTCACGAGCAAAGCCGCCCTCTTTCATCTTTGGACAGTACGAATCGTTCCAGCTAATGAATGACAAACCCCTTTATTAATGCGGACTTTGTCCATATCTCTAGTCAACGTGACGTCGCGACCACCTAAAACACCTAAGTTACTATCTGCTTTATCGTACCAAGATCATATCCCGAACGTCTCCTCAGGCAACACCCCTGTAATACCCCGTATTTTCGTGATATTTATTTTTGGGGATTAATTGAATTAAATGTGTATTAATTGGAAATTAATCCGGATAAAAATATTAACGAGATGTGAGTTAGTATTTGATTATAATGTGTATATTTGGCAATATATGAATATTGGAAATATTGAAATTGTCACGAGATTGAAATACGGCAATTTGGGAAATTTTGTTGGGACGCGCGTGACAGTCGCGTCAGGAATATAATTATTTGAATTAAAAAGTGAATTTTATTTTTATCACCCGTATGGTCATTTTGAGTGCGCCAACGCATTCGGAAGGGTCGAAATAGTCATAAAACACTAGCCGGGGGTTAAGTTTGGGTCCCGGGGCATTATTGGGCCATACCGGTAACTTATAGGTGAAGCACCTTATACCTTTGACTTGCTTAAGTCTACATTGTATAAGTGCTCAACTAATTTGGAAATATTGACAAAATTGGTAGTCCATCCTAGAAACCAAAAAGCTTCAGAACCTATCTCTCTAATCCTCTTCAAAGATCAATGATGGTACAAAATGAATCACACAACACACAATTAGAAGTGCATACATGTGTTAATATTGCTTAAAATTGAGTGTGTGTTTAATTCCCCTTTAATCGGAGCTTTAATATTTTTTTGGGAATTTTTTAATATTTTTAAACCTTTTTAAACATTTTTTAAAACATTTTAGAATAAATGTTTTTATTAATAAAATGGGTTTATAAAATGTGTGGGGTTAATATACTATTTTGGAAACTTCATTTTTCACTGAAATGTTTGGTTGGGTACGATCTCAAAGCGCTAGAGACTTCAGGGTGAGATTTCGTAATTAGTTTGATGCGCGTGTGAGAGCCTCTTACCAGCCAACACTTGTCATCCTTTTGGTGCGTTAGTTTGTGTTTGTTATGTGAGAGGATAGCCAGGTGCATTGGTGATCGTTGGATCTTTCCTTATCAAGGGTCTGCATGCGTTCTTAGTTAATCCCAGTGCAAACCTTTTGAACCAATCAGAACCATCTTATCCACCGCTATTTTATAACCATAGGATCAAGTCAAACCCTGCAAGACTTCATCACAGCCATTGATTTGCCTCGATCATCCAGAACCTTCCCCAGGCACTATATATACCCTTCACTTCTCAGCCTTAGAGAACTTTTGGTCATTCGTCTTTCTGAGAAAAAAAAAATAAGAGAGAAGTGAGAGAGAAGAGAGAAAAGAATAGAGAGAAGAAAGAGAAAGAAAAACCTATTAGTCAAACCCTAACCCTAAACAGTTCACCTTCTCTGAAACAAACCTTCGTATATTCAAACCCAAACACAACCTGAGTGTTTGAGAGAGAGAGAGAGAGAGTGGTTTGTTCATATCGTTGTTGTAACCTCTTGATCTTTAGATCTTGTACACAACTTAAACATTTGTGTGAAGATCTAGTTTCTTTTTCATAGAAACGTTAGATCTACATACTATATGTTACATTTTCACTAGATCTGCATCTTTTATACTTGTTTTAAGTAAATTTTACTGATTTGGTTTTTAAAATGTTTTCTGGTTTCTTTTATTACGAAACTTGATTCTGACCTAGTTGGATTCACACTTGAAGGGTTTTCAATCTCATAAATGTTTTCAAAAGATATTGATTAAGGTCTTGTCCGATTTTTGAAGCAAGATCTCCGTGGAATCTGGGTTATCTTTAAAGGTCAAAAGGATTTGAGTTCTTTGAGAAAGAAATAAACTAAAATCACTGCATATAGACTTTATATGTAATTTACTAGGACTGTTTGTAAATCTAAGTGTGTGTGAGTTCATGCATGTGAATAGGAATCACTACACAAACACTTAACACACTACTACACTGGAAGTGTTGTGTTTAAGATCTGAAATCATTGAGTCGACGTAAAGAAGCTAAAGCAAAGGAAGTTAGCAAACTGGAGAACATCATCAACAAATCAGATCTATCAGAAGTTAGAAGGAACCAAGGGGGTATAATCCTAAACTTAGAATAGGTTGATTTGTGTGCTTGCGTGTTCTATTGTTTGTAACTGATTTTTGTTATTAGTGGACTTTTGTTTTTGTGACTTAGAAGTCACCGTGGATGTTTCCTCTGTTGGGAGAGGTTTTACTACGTTAAAATCATTGTGTTGATTATCTTCATCTACTCACATCATTCTTTAAGTGTGCTGAATTTTTGAAACTGCCTTAGTTTTAAAAAACTGATTACATAATCTTAATTACTCTCGTACATAAGTTTCTTTGTAAACACATCTTGTTTATATTTTTTATTTTCAAAAAGAAAAGGGTTTCTCCAACAAACATTCGGAGTTGCTTATACAGTTTAACCTTGTGTTAAACGGCATTAGCGACGTTTTTCAATAGGGGCATTTTGGTAATTTCGAAAACCTAGGAATTAAAACCCACGAAAATTAGAAACAAAAATCTTACTTATTCTTTATCCACTAAACCCACTAACTACACTAAGGGACTTAATGGGCTACGGGAGAAGTTAAGATATAGTTCCAACTTGCCAAAAACCAACCACACCTCCATTGTCATCATCCTTAGAGAAAAACTTTTAGAGAGAGAGAGAGAAGAGAATTCTGCAGAAAGAGATAGGGAGAACAACTCGGCCTTCAAGAATTCAACATCAAATTCAGAGAAAGATTAAGGCAAGTGGTTTAATTACAATTGATTCAATGCCATGCTTTTCCATGTTTAGGAATTATCGAATTTATCTTGGAAGATGATATAGACCCATGAATTGGAAGTTTAAAACTATGAACTATGTTAGGGACTGCATGTAGAAACATTCTGGACGAATTATGAACTCAGAATTATGACCCTTGATGATTTAAAATCGGATTTTTGAAGAAGTTTATTAATGTTCTTGAGAGAAATAGAAATCTGGAATTCTTGATGAAGATTTGATCCATACAAAGCCCTTGAATGATGAATTATTGGTTTTAGAACGTTAACACTGTTGTAGGATAGTTGTATGATGATATTATAACGTTATCTTAGAGCTTCATGCTTGTTAATGGTGTTTTGGGTTGATTTGAAAACTACAAAACGAAGCAGTCCGCAGCCTACCTGGTGCGATCGATTGATCGACATTCATCAGTTGATCGATCGACCACCATCGATCGATCGAAGGAAAAGGTCGATCGATCGACCTTCCCAGAATGAGTAAAGTTTTTCCCTATTTAAATTTTAATGATGTTAACCCTTGAATAATATTGTTGGAGACCATATGAATACCCTTAACCTTAAGGAAGACCAGTAGGCATGGTTATGAAATTTGGACCTTAATTAGAATTCAATTTGAGGAATTTTTCTAAACTAATGAAATTCGATAAGTGAGTTAATATTTGGGTTAATAGTGTAAATTTGAATACTTTGATGAAATGAGGTTTGGGGCAGAAGTAAGGACCTTAGGATTAAATATGTTATACGTGGGAATAATAGGAACTTAATAATCTATCTTAGATAGGTTTTAAGTATAAGAAACTACGACGTGAGACGTGTCGACAATTTAACTTTTATATTATCGGGAGACGTAAAATATACAAATTTGGAATAATGGTATAAGGATGTAGAGTATACCTTTTTTAATATTGAATTACCTAAGATGTGTGAATGCTTAGTATATGATTTTTATATGTATGACATACCTACCATACTTGCTATCACGGGAGGTTACGTTCGCTTAGGGCCTTCTTATCCTTGTGTTGCCCGAATTTAGATTGGTACCTTGAGGACATAGTTCAAGAGAACGACTTATTTGTGAGTTAATAAGCCAGCTGACTATGGAGCGTAGGTATGTACGTGACCATGGATATGTTGAATTATGTTCGCCTCCATTTTTGTGTGTGGTGTTTATTCCAACAATTCCTGAGAGATTTGGAATTTGTGATCCTTATATACGTGATGTACCAGGATGGATAGCAGAGTATGTGTGCACCGCAGCTTAGCCTTTGGGTGCTTGTATTGTATATTTATGATGTTAATAATATACGGTTAAATAAAAAGGAAATTGCTATGTTAAATTGTGGGTATAGTAATTTTAATATTATGAAAAGATAAAAGGGGACAGATATCAATAAATGGTTTTGTTAATAATTGGGAATCCAAGAATTAAAGTAGAACTCTCTATTTAATTGTTAAGGTTGGAAATAAAACGTGAACCAAGTAGAAATGTTAGAAACTCTTTGGAACTAGATAGTTATGAGAAAACACATGAATGGGTACAAGAACGTTAGGAGTGCACAGTTAGACGAGAGGTGAGTATTTCATGTGAGAGCACGTCCTAACATGTATTTTGCATTTATTATTTTAAATGTTGTTAAAGCACTTGTTGTTTTCAAAATACTCTCCACTTTCGGGCTCTGGCCCGTTTGCTTTCAAATCTATTTTTGTAAAAACCATTTTAGGTGCCCATCCACAAGGACACCATGCTTAGGATCCTCATTCAGGTGACGAGCTGTAGCTGTTTGTGGAAGTTACAGGACATTGATTATAGACGCTTCATCTATCTTGGCTCTATACTCAGTATTTATCAGTTGTAGGGCATGTCGCCCATTTCTTTTAGAGGCATTTCATTTATTTCAGTTATTCAGACTTCGGGCATGTAATTAATTCAGAATTCAGACTTGTCTTATTATGTTCAGTTGTGGGATTGTTGTGAGGAGTTTTCCTCCGGACTTATTACTATTGTTGGTTATTTCATTACTTCGTTATGGTGAATGAATTTATGTTGTTCTTCCATTATCCTTTTATTGCATGTTAATCAGACTTAACTTAAAATTTGGCAACTTACTTTTTAAATACTAGGTGGTTAGTAATCATTTAAATGTTTTCAACAGTGATGCTATTAACTGGACCAACTTGGCATTTTGCATTAATTTAATAAAGGAGTAGCTACCCTGTATTTAATTAGTCGGGGTGTCACAGGTGGTATCAGAGCATCAGGTTCTAGTGTCCTTTAGGATCTGTACGGCTTATTATGTTTCCGCTGAGCTTTCTTTGATATAGAGCCCTATGTTTAGGATTGTTGATTCCTTTAGTAAAAATTTCGTTCTCCTGCTATGATGTATATGATAGTGAATCGTATTGCGATCGGGTGTATTCGTGTGTCGAACAATGTAGTACGTCAGGCGAAGACAGTTGGGTGGACAGCAGGAGGCAAATATTTATTGAAGTTAATTAATTTATTTAAAAAAGGATGACCGTAGTTGAAGTCACCGATATCATGGAACAGAAGTCCTGGATGATTTAGAAGGCTTAGGCGCGACTTGAAACTTTCGAGTACAACTATAGTAGGAATGGGGTCAAATTAGACACATCCAACAAGGTTGGAATGGAAGAGTCAGAGTTAAGTGTAACATTGAAGAGAACCAGGAGTAGCAATACTCGAAAGGCGAAGATGGCATATGCTAGCCAAACAAACGCAATGTATCTAAAGGCTTGGACATATGTCGGAGTATGGCCAATCGAGAGTGAAAATTGGGGAGAAATTTTTCCTTGACTCGAAAGGGCGGAGATTCAATGGTGAGAAACAAGAAACCCACTTAAAAGTGGAATGTAATGTCGAGAGGGTGTACACGTATGGTTTGACCATCAGTTCCTTCATCAGATGTTCAGGTTGAAGGGCGAATGTTATTCTGAACTCACATAAGAGGGCCAAACATGGGTCAACTTGTGAGGAGAAATTTAATGTTGTAGCGAACCTTACACCGGGTGGAGAAGGTGGTATGGAGAAGAGGATGTTAAAGGGAGAATCTACATACAAGAAGAATTGTTAGCTCTTATGGGGAATTCTGCTGGGATGATAAATACAGAGAGTAATTATATCGCGTGGTGTAAATTTGGAGATAAATGTTTCCTTGGGTAGGGAGATACAAAAATCGAAGAATTTTTATAGAATAAGACTGGGAAAATGGTGTTGGAGAAACATCACAAGGAGGAAGACCCAATGGAGAAACCGTTAAAATAATTCGATAGCGGAATTACTACCGAGCGATGGTAATTTCAGTACGAGAGGTGGAAAATTAGTAGTGTATTCCTTAGGTACATCAAGCTAAGGGAACAATGGAGATAGTCTTCATAGTCAAGACTACCAACGTCCGAGAGATGGACCCCCCCAACACGATTTGTGAGACAAAAGATAAGTGGAGTATGTGTAGAGGTATCTTTGTGGGGAGTGAAACCCGTGCGTTATAAAAATTTTCACGATACAAGAGTAGGGATCACGGTATTGTGCCTGGCAAGGGCAACAGTTATTGAAATATCCGGTTTGGGACAGACATGTGTGGTAAGTCCAGTAACCATTTGAGCAGCCGGGACGATTATTAGGATAGAAGTATGAGTTATATCCTCAGATAAGGATGCATGTTATTTGTGGCATGAATGAGTTACTACATTTGTTATAATTGTATTTTCACTTGAGAGTCGAAGTTTAGTGAGTATATCAGTAAGTTTATTATATACAAGAACATTTTCCCTTATAGTGGGGGGGGGGGGGGGCTACTTTTATTGTCATCCACGGAGGATGAATGAGTATATTAATAGCGGTTTATGCTTTATCAAAATTACTCATTTTAGTGCTATGTTATACGAGTATGATCTGATCTTAATTATTGTTTTATATATATGATTGTACCGATAGTGTGCTGGTATTACAAGTTTATCGAAGTTACTACCTTGGGGTAGCAGGTTTTATTCTGGCGAGGCCCCATCTGTGAGAGAGCCGTGATCGCAATTGTACTTTCGTACGTATATATATAAATATATATACAGGTTATGATTTCATATGGGTATAATGGTCTCGGATATTTAATTCCAGTATGCGTAGGGATTTCATTGTTATGAGTTGTATGTAATTGATTTACTAGTCAACAAAGAGTTAGTTGGTTCTTATAATTAACGATAGAGCGGTCGTAACAAAAAGAGTGCATTGTCTTATAAACCGTTAGAGATTTGGAAGTTTATACTCATAGTTGTGTGTCGGGGGACGGGAATTTAAGGGTCCCAAATATCTCGCATGTTGTATATGAAATGTGATTCCCATCACTGTAAAGAGAAAAGTGTCTTTCAGAAGGAGTTCTTTGTTTATGTATAATTGCGAACTGAGATGAAACTTTGTTGTTAAAAGACGAGAGCGTAGGAGTACATATTATGGACAGGGCTTAACGGATTCCGATGACCGACAATGTTAGGTAGTAGTGTATCGGGGGGGTTCCTTGTTTGGATTTCGCTTTGCGAGACACCCCACGCATGAAACTTAGCGTAAGGTTGGTAGTAAGGATATGTGGAACCCTTTGTTCATGATTTGGATACCTCTATCGTTATGGGAGTACGTAATTATCACGGGAAATTACAAGGAGTAAATTATGATGTAAGGCCATTGGAGCCAGTTGTTAGTAAATTACGATATAAGTACTAATAATGTTGGTTGTGTCACAACGCATTGAAGGACGCATTGAGGATAAGGAGGATTTAGGATTTCTGATTCAGAAACGATTGAGAACGCTCAAGTGGTATAGCACCGTTGTATTTACAGTGACAATAAAGAATTTGGGATTTGTATGTAGCGTATATAATGTTTAAAAACGTATGGTTGGGTTATAAGGGGCGTAGACATCTTGATTTACTAAAGTATAAATCAAAAGAAGAGGAAAATAGACGGGTGAGATTATTACTTATGAGATTAAACGTCATAAGAAAAGGTGTAAGTGAATATCATGTGTAGTAAGTGTAGCACGTTCAAACTTAGGTAGTAGAAAGCCATTTACTAAAGGGATATCTCTTGAGAAGGCTAATAAATTATTATGAGAAATTTGGAGTAGAGTTCCGATCAATCGAATGTTGAGGGTGACTCACGAGTAAATAGAATGAGGATGTCAATCAGGTATAAAGTCCAGATATGCACAAAGTGGTGAAAAGTGTAAAGGTACAAACCTTTGGTATTCGTCGGGAAAATAAGATCATTAAGTATCATTTAACGAGGAAATTTTTTATGTGAATATCGACATTAAAAGAGGTATAGTAAGTAGCAGAACAGTTGAGGTTAGATGATCAACCATATAATTTTGTATCAAGACGACGATTCCAAGAATGGGAGGGTCAAGTTGGAGAATTTTCTTGAGAGGTAGCCAACTTATTCATAAGTAATGAGTTCCTTCAATTATGTGGGACATGTTGTCCAGAAGGAGAGAAATTATTATATACTTGGGGTGATTTACACTATTAGATAGTGAACACGCCGGTACGTGGTTCGACGTAGTATTATTTAGAACTGGGATGAAATCCCCGAAACCCACATTTAGGTGGGGTGACAATAAGTAGTGGGAAATAATGAGTCAAACTGAGGGTTGAAACACCTATAACCCGAGGTGCAGGCGCAAGGTGACTAACGACTGATGGATGTATGAAAGAAATTTTGGATTCATTGCGATATTTTCAATTCCAATTCGGGTATAACTAGTGAGGTATACTGTAGTCATGAGGAGGAGATATTACCTAATGGTAGAGTTGGGGAAAAGCACCCGTATCTATTTATGGTGGACAAGGTGCTTACAAAGGTTTGTGTGACACCAACATGCTGAAGTGTAAAAGTCACAACGTCATGATACTTCAAGGAATGGACGAGCATAGTCAGATGTGTTATTGATTCAACCCAGGATGGGAGTTTGGAGTTTTGATAAACGCGGGAGTTAGTAGTGAGGTGCGGACTCAAAATACTAATAAAAATAGTGCGGCTAATGATGTATGGGCTATTTTTATTCGAAGGTTGTTTAATAAGAGCACAACGTAAGGTGCATTTATCGAAGATGATTCTGATAAGGTATCAAGTATGTTAAATAAGCTTATTGTGAAGCGAGAATTTTAGTGATTTGGGCTTTTCTTTATAATTGTTTTGAATACTGGAGAATACCTAATTTTTCCAGGTGTGCCTTTTTTCCGAATTTCGGGACGAAATTCAGTTATTAGGGGGGAAGTATGTAATACCCCGTATTTTCGTGATATTTATTTTTGGGGATTAATTGAATTAAATGTGTATTAATTGGAAATTAATCCGGATAAAAATATTAACGAGATGTGAGTTAGTATTTGATTATAATGTGTATATTTGGCAATATATGAATATTGGAAATATTGAAATTGTCGCGAGATTGAAATACGGCAATTTGGGAAATTTTGTTGGGACGCGCGTGACAGTCGCGTCAGGAATATAATTATTTGAATTAAAAAGTGAATTTTATTTTTATCACCCGTATGGTCATTTTGAGTGCGCCAACGCGTTCGGAAGGGTAGAAATAGTCAGAAAACACTAGCCGATGGTTTAGTTTGGGTCCCGAGGCATTATTGGGCCATACCGGTAACTTATAGGGGCATTTTGGTAATTTCGGAAACCTGGGAATTAAAACCCACGAAAATTAGAAACAAAAATCTGACTTATTATTTATCCACTAAACCCACTAACTACACTAAGGGACTTAATGGGCTACGGGAGAAGTTAAGATATAGTTCCAACTTGCCAAAAACCAACCACACCTCTATTGTCATCATCCTTAGAGAAAAACTTGTAGAGAGAGAGAGAGAAGAGAATTCTGCAGAAAGAGAGAGGGACAACAACTCAACCTTCAAGAATTCAACATCAAATTCAGAGAAAGATTAAGGCAAGTGGTTTAATTACAATTGATTCAATGCCATGCTTTTCCATGTTTAGGGATTATCGAATTTATCTTGGAAGATGATATAGACCCATGAATTGGAAGTTTAAAACTATGAACTATGTTAGGGACTGCATGTAGAAACATTTTGGATGAATTATGAACTCAGAATTATGACCCTTGATGATTTAAAATCGTATTTTAGAAGAAGTTTATTAATGTTCTTGAAAGAAATAGAAATCTGGAATTCTTGATGAAGATTTGATCCATACAAAGCCCTTCAATGATGAATTATTGGTTTTAGAACGTTAACACTGTTGTAGGATAGTTGTATGATGATATTATAACGTTATCTTAGAGCTTCATGCTTGTTAATGGTGTTTTGGGTTGATTTGAAAACTACAAAACGAAGCAGTCCGCAGCCTACCTGGTGCGATCGATCGATCGACATTCATCAGTCGATCGATCGACCACCATCGATCGATCGAAGGAAAAGGTCGATCGATCGACCTTCCAAGAATGAGTAAAGTTTTTCCCTATTTAAATTTTAATGATGTTAACCCTTGAATAATATTGTTGGAGACCATATGAATACCCTTAACCTTAAGGAAGACCAGTAGGCATGGTTATGAAATTTGGACCTTAATTAGAATTCAATTTGAGGAATTTTTCTAAACTAATGAAATTCGATAAGTGAGTTAATATTTGGGTTAATAGTGTAAATTTGAATACTTTGATGAAATGAGGTTTGGGGCAGAAGTAAGGACCTTAGGATTAAATATGTTATACGTGGGAATAATAAGAACTTAATAATCTATCTTAGATAGGCTTTAAGTATAAGAAACTACGACGTGAGACGTGTCGACAGTTTAACTTTTATATTATCAGGAGACGTAAAATATACAAATTTGGAATAATGGTATAAGGATGTAGAGTATACCTTTTTTAATATTGAATTACCTAAGATGTGTGAATGCTTAGTATATGATTTTTATATGTATGACATACCTACCATACTTGCTATCACGGGAGGTTACGTTCGCTTAGGGCCTTCTTATCCTTGTGTTGCTCGGATTTAGATTGGTACCTCGAGGACATAGTTCAAGAGAACGACTTATTTGTGAGTTAATAAGCCAGCTGACTATGGAGCATAGGTATGTACGTGACCATGGATATGTTGAATTATGTTCGCCTCCATTTTTGTGTGTGGTGTTTATTCCAACAATTTGTGAGAGATTCGGAATTTGTGATCCTTATGTACGTGATGTACCGGGATGGATAGCAGAGTATGTGTGCACCGCAGCTTAGCCTTTGGGTGCTTGTATTTTATATTTATGATGTGAATAATATACGGTTAAATAAAAAGGAAATTGCTATGTTAAATTGTGGGTATAGTAATTGTAATATTATGAAAAGATAAAAGGGGACAGATATCAATAAATGGTTTTGTAAATGATTGGGAATCCGAGAATTAAAGTAGAACTCTCTATTTAATTGTTAAGGTTGGAAATAAAACGTGAACCGAGTAGAAATGTTAGAAACTCTTTGGAACTAGATAGTTATGAGAAAACACATGAATAGGTACAAGAACGTTAGGAGTGCACAGTTAGACGAGAGGTGAGTATTTCATGTGAGTGCACGTCCTAACATGTATTTTGCATTTATTGTTTTAAATGTTGTTAAAGCACTTGTTGTTTTCAAAATACTATCCACTTTCGGGCTCTGGCCCGTTTTCTTTCAAATCTATTTTTGTAAAAACCATTTTAGGTGCCCAGCCACAAGGACACCGTGCTTAAGATCCTCTTTCAGGTGACGAGCTGTAGCTGTTTGTGGAAGTTACAGGACATTGATTATAGACGCTTCATCTATCTTGACTCTATACTCAGTATTTATCAGTTGTAGGGCATGTCCCCCATTTCTTTTAGAGGCATTTCATTTATTTCAGTTATTAAGACTTCGGGCATGTAATTAATTCAGAATTCAGACTTGTCTTATTATTTTGAGTTGTGGGATTGTTGTGAGGAGTTTTCCTCCGGACTTATTACTATTGTTGGTTATTTCATTACTTCGTTATGGTGAATGGATTTATGTTGTTCTTCCATTATCCTTTTATTGCATGTTAATCAGACTTAACTTAAAATTTGGCAACTTACTTTTTAAATACTAGGTGGTTAGTAATCATTTAAATGTTTTCGACAGTGATGCTATTAACTGGACCAACTTGGCATTTTGTATTAATTTAATAAAGGAGTAGCTACCCGATATTTAATTAGTCGGGGTGTCACAACCCCACTAAGCGAAACATTCTCTTTATTATAACCTGTAGTAACAAAAGGTCGTCATTGTTCCTATCCCGAGATTCTACCCAACCGAATTTACGTGACGGCCACACTAGTTGTCATTAGCACTATAAGGATAGCAATTACTACATAAGTCCATGTTTCATAATTCGTACTAGTCTGGTACAACATGCCGAGGACTAATCATTGTCCTTCTAGGGCTATTCTAACTTATAATATCGACACATGTCGATATCCTAACCATGCTTCGATATCCCTTCCGGGGTGCTATTTCAAGTCTCTAACATGTCATCATAAACATAAGTCCCAAATGCATCCTAGTACCCCTCAAAATCAATTAATACACTTCCCACACTAGTCATCCTATGACAACCTAGCATCATGCCCAATCATGACACAAGATTCCAATTTCCCTTAGAAGGTTACACCACCCATATGTACCAATTCTAACGACAATACCAAGGATGTACACTATTTGATTCATTAAAATTTGACCAATAACCTGGGATCATCATATGAACCTCAATACGACTATCATTAGAACACTTGAACTCTATGACACCGAATTTGACTAGTTCCCTAAGGATACCAGGCTCACCCCGGCGTAAAAGTCATTAATAAAAACACTGACGATATTTCATTACCTATGATCCTTTTATCGTAGGTATGACATATTGATTTCCCAATATTCGCATCTTGGCCATTAGGTACTCATAAATATACTAGCCGACAAATCTCCACACATGGTGTAATTTAACCATTGAACACCTCACAACGTCGCAATGAGTATATTTCTATTCCTCAATGATGCCACACATAATCAGTCCCAGGGGCACTCCATGGACTTCCTTAAATCATACTCACACTGAAACTGCCTCACATTTTGTCATCATTTAGGATGTTAGAACGGGCCTTGGCATTTAGATAAGAATCTTATTTCCCTTTTTTTTAAACTCTGGAATAAGTCTAACCCATGGCTCTCCTCTTGAGATCCAATAAAAGTCCGAAAACCTTCTTCCAAACGGTTGATGCCATAAACCGTGTATCAAACCACAGACTACCACCACTAAGGATAATGAAAGGATGTGGGACAAGAAGCACTAGCAAGAATATAAAAACCGTGTATCAAAATTTTTCAAAAATAAAAACTAATAAAAAAAGTACACATGTTATAACACTAGCAATAATATAACACGAAGCACAACTAGTGTATGACAAACATGCGAACACAATCATCTATATGATAATGAAGAGAAGAATCATGTGTAAGCAATCGAGAATCAACTAGTCTAACATCTAGTGCCTCTAAAAGTGATTTCCTAATCCAAATAGGTGTGTAACGACGCATGAGTTTTTTGGGAACCAAGGGAACACTAGACTTCAACTTCCTTGGATTTCTTCGAAGATCGAAACAAAAACGCCTAAGGTGACCTTTCCTACCACAATGTGAACATTTGTAAACAGGTGAAACGACACATACGGGTTGACCTTTTCTAACGTCCTTGGTATTTATTGACCCTCTAAAACAAATACTAGTCTTGGCTTTAGCACTCGAAATATGAGAACATGATGAGCCACTACCATTGCTACTAACACTTCTCAAGTCTGTTAAATCATTTTTTATCTCCAAAATTTTTTACTCAAGTAAAGAATTAGGCTCTTTCAATTTTAGGGACTCCTTCTCTAAATTTTCAATAACTCCTAGAAGGTTATCAAGTTCATTCTTAAAATACTCACACTTATCCATAAGAGTCTCCTCACATGCCACAAACTCATTAAATAAAATATTTTTGTCCACTTTGGGTCAAACACAAATCATAAATTTTTTAAAATCCTCCAATTCTTTTTCTCAAAATAGGACTCTATCATCACTCTCCTTTTTGGACAATTTTAAGGCATTAAAGTCATGGCCCAAAGAAACAAATTTCTCATGATAAAAATCTCTTTGATCTTGAACCGTTTGCAAAAGATCCATAGCGGATTTAAAATGACAAATTTCTTTTTACAAAAAATAAATTCTTTTAGAAAACGTCAAATTCAAACTATTTAAATCATCAAAAATCTAACTCGTGTCATCAAGAGGGGACATCCGATTACATAAGTGCTCCATTGAAAAAATTTCAATTTTTCAAAAAAAAAAATCAAAATCACACAATTTTACGAAAAATAGGAATACTCGGTAAGTTTGAGTAACCCTCTCTGATACCGATTTGTGAAAAGTGCCCTGTGCGATACTAATTTAAATAAATTTACAAATTCCAACCACAAACCTTTTTAATTAGAGTCAATTTTTGAACCAAGTTAATTCAGCCCCTAGACATACAACTACATGTGTGCGTGTGTCCAACCATCATGAACACAAATATGCTAACTCACAGATTTTAGGAAAAATCCCCAAAGGGAAAAACCTTTTATTTCACTATGAATTAAATTGCAATTTATAATCATAATGAAATCTGCAATAAGTTTATCTTAGCAAACCAACATAGACACACAACCTAGAGTCAGCAATGGGTTCCACGTAGCGAACCGACATGAATTGTAGTCCAATCTTCAGCAAAGATCCACATGCAGCGAACCTCAATGACCTCAGTCTTCAGGTGTAGAGACGCACTCCACAAAGATGAACAATAACAAAGTTTTGTTCTTGGGTTCCAAAGATTTACAAAAATAATTAAGAATTTTGTGTGAATCCAAAAGGTGATTTAGGGCTAAAAAATATGAAGACTTATTGTATTTGGACTCTAAAAAACGTCTCTCAAAGTCTTGAAAAAATACACCACCAAAATATCCTTTTATAGAAATCTAAAAAATCTGAGGTGGTGGAAAATTTATCAGAACCAAACTGGTCCAGTATGGGTTCGGTTCGTTTTTCAGAAAAAATAACTAGTCCAGTAAAAACCATGGGTTCGGTTCGATCTTAGCTGTTAAAAATTCTTTTATAAAACATGACTTGGTTTACTAAAAACTTTTTAAAAAAATTTCCCAATACTAAAATGAATCTTTTAAGGAACTTAAAAACCCAAACCTTAGCAATGTTATCTAGTAGAAGCGCGTTGTTGAAGAAACCTTGATATTCGGATCCGTCTTGATACTTAAATGTTCTTGAACCTTTCTTCTACGATTGTAGCGGTATACGACATACACTAATGTAACATACGGACATGAAAAATGTCCTTACAAAGCTCCACCCTGGTATGTGAAAAAGAAGGAAGCCAACATCCTATTTATTATGCCAATAAGACATTTCTGGACGCAGGACAGCGGTACCTGCCTCTAGAGAAGCTCGCCTATGCGCTGGTAGTCTCCTCAAGAAAGTTAAAGAATTCATTTGAGGCCCATTTGATAAATGTAATCACTTCTTACCCCCTTACAGCTGTTCTCTGAAGGGTTGGCCTCTATAGATGACTTTCAAAGTGGTCAGTAGAGATTAGGAGATTCAATATCCACTTCCAGCCAAGAACGCTGATTAAGAGACAAGTGTTAGCATACTTTGTTGCTAAATTTATAGGGGGTTAACCAATCGACCAATTGGGAATGGAGCAATCGGCAACTGAGGAAGCATAGTCTAAGGACTAGACCCCATATATTTATGGAGCCTCGAATTCCAAGGGGGCAGGAGTAGGGATCATTCTCATCACTCCAGTAGATACCATAATCGAGCAAGGATTCGGATTGGGATTTGAGGCCTCCAACAATGAAGCTGAATATA
The DNA here is from genome assembly GCA_949130495.1 of Sambucus nigra. Lineage (NCBI taxonomy): Eukaryota > Viridiplantae > Streptophyta > Magnoliopsida > Dipsacales > Adoxaceae > Sambucus > Sambucus nigra. The sequence goes on along the minus strand of OX422208.1, from coordinate 540,502,117 downwards.
AAGCGCTAATCACTGGCTTGTACAAAGCCCAACTGTTGGGGGCAAAAGTGCTTTCACATTTCGGCGACTCCAAACTAGTCTCCAAGTTAGTGTGCATGGATTTTAACGCCAAAGATAACATGATGGAAGCCTACCTATTCGCGGTAAGAGGAGTTATGACTGGATTTAAAAATGTGGACATTCAACAGTTCCCCCGGGGCCAAAATAGTCATACCGATGCCTTAGCAGCCCTGAGTTCAGCAATCGACTCCGACATAAGGAAAAATATTTAAATAGAATTCCTCGTGCAGCCAAGTATTGACCAAACATTCATAGCCGATCAGGTCCTCTTCATAGTAAAGGCCCCCAGTTAGATGGATCCCATCATAAATTACCTAAGGAGTGACACAATGCCCGATGAAAAGATGTAGACCCATCAGGTTAGGGTCAAGGCTACTCCTTTTTATCTCCCCCCATAAGGAAAGATCTATAAGAAGTCATTTACAGGTCCTTATCTCTAGTGTGCCACGCACATGACACCGAGAAAGTACTTGGCAAACTTTATGAGGGAATTTATGGTTGTCATGCAAGAGGGAAATATCTGGACTTTCTAGCAATTAAGGAGGGTTAATGACGGCCTCATATGCAAAAATACACAAGTACTTGTGTTCGTAAGTGTGAAAAGTGTTATAAGCACTCCCATATGATCCATCATCCCTCTCGTGACCTTAAATCACCGATAAGCCCATGGTCGTTCACGTAATGGGGACTAGACACAATGGGACGACTTCTTATCACATCTAGAAGCCAAAAGTATCTATTGGTAGGCGTAGAATACTTCACTAAATGGGTAGAGGTAGAACCACTCTATAATATTCGCGACTCAAATATGACTAGGTTTATTTGGAGAAACATCATAACACACTTTGGGATACAAATGGCCAACATCACCGATAATGGCACACAATTTGAGAGTGGTTTGTTTTAAGGTTTTTATGATAAACATGGCATCAAGAACTAATTTAACTCTATAGTGTACCCCCAAAGTAATGGAAATGCAGAGGCTTTTAACAAAATCATGCTCGATGGACTAAAAAAGTAGTTATAAAGACCCAAAGGTGCCTGGGTGGATGAGCTCCCTCATGTTTTATGGTCTTATTGCACCACCCTTAGGCAACCAACCGGGGAACACCATTCTCACTCGCTTATGGTATGAAATTTATCCTCCCATTAGAAGTAGGACTCTCCACTATGATAATCGCCTTGGTCGATCAAAGCCTTAATGATGATGCATTACGCACTGAACTTGACTTAGTAGACGAGCAAAGAGAGAAGGCCATGATCAAGTTGGCTTCCTATCAACAATAACTGACCAGGAAATACAATAATAAACTTAATTCGAGGAATTTTCTGATAGGATATTATGTCCTAAGGAAAGTCCTCGACAGTGTCATGCAACCATCAGACGGTAAACTGGGAAGGAACCTTCAGAGTAATCCGAGACAACCTTCAAGGAGAATATCATTTGGAAATGTTGGACGACATGGAGATACCAAGAGCATGGAATGTAGCCAATCTTAATAAGTTCTATTTATAAGTCTTCTTTAGTTTTTATTAGAAAATTTAGTTTAAGAAAAATTTCATTTTCAAACTTATGTTGCTCGTCAGACGATATTTAATGAATAAAGGCTTGTGGGCCCCTTCACTTTCGTATTTTGCATTGGTTGCTTAACTATTCTTGGCTATGTCTCATTAACACGTACCTTTTCCAAACGATAACTCCTTCGTTCATGTCTAGACTCTTAGGACTACATCAAGTTGATTCAACTCACTTTTAATTAAGGAATCTCATATGTTGAGAAGGGTTACTGCAATCCCCATGCCCTTGTTATGAACACAGGGAACCTCACGAGTTACCCCAATAATAATGAAATCCGTACAAGGGATACTTAGGAAATAAATCCAACTTAGTTTAGTCTCCAACTTGATTGGTCACAAAAACCTATTCAGGCGGATGACCCAATTACCTAGTGCATTCTCGTCATCATCCTTCTTAGGCCCAAGGGAGTGTGACGACATGACCTAAAAGGCAAAGTAGGTAGAGTGACACCGCTGAGGCATATTGGACTGGAATAATGTTTAAACGTATAAACAACATGTGGCTAATGCTTGTTCTGATTACCATTTAGTAAACTATGAGGCTCAAAGTGATAAGACTTAAGTACTACCCCACTTAAACAACAAAGGACCCAAGGTGGTCGATTAATATTTTTAGTCAAAAAGTATGCATGTTTAGTCAACACAGGCTCAAAACATCAGATATTGATAAATAAAACTTTTTATTTACTATAATGAGAATGTATAATTACATTAAAGACCAAAAATATACAGGCCCTTAAGATGTCTCAGAGTGGCGAGCAAGACACTCAGTAACAGCCACCCTTTAACCATCATCTGGTTGGTAGCAAACTCATCCACGTCACTATTTAGTTCTTGCTCTAAGAGATGGGGAGGAATGAAATTAGCTAATATATATTGTTCGTCCTTCTAGAAAGGATTGTGATAGTAGTCAGGACACTCACATTGGTACATATACCATAGCCTAGAATCCTTGGGTGTCTTAACCTCCCTAAGAGTGCTCAACCACCCACGAGAGAAAGTTGCATCCTATGCACCTTTAAGCTTTGCTGGGGAATCTACCCAACTTGCATTAGAGCCTCTAACCAAGCTTCTCCAGGTCCCACACTACAGCGAAATAGCTGACTTGTCAAGGTCTAAAACCCTGACAAGTCAAACTTGTCAAAGTCTGTGACCGTGACAAGTCTGGGGGTGACAACTTCATTGTCACGACCCTGTCACGGTATTTAACCTTGACAAGATTTGTCATAGTCAAAGGTCGTGACAAGACCGTGATAAAACCAAAAAAATTGTCAGGTCTTTGACCGTGACAATTATGGGAAAAATTTCAAGAAAAAGTGCTAGGTAGTATGGCCACTGCCACTCCCCAGTAGTATATATGTACCTATTATATCAAAATTGTACCTGTCCAAATAACATATATCCAAATAAAATAAAAATAATGTTCAAAATCATGGCATATATAATCCATATCCAAACAAAATAGAAATATAAATATCAATATCCAAACCAACATGTACCAAAATAAAAAAAAATACAAATTTAATCCAATATCTAAATAAAAAAGATAGCAAGAATGTTATTAGAAAGGGTCTTGAGTAGGTCGGAGGAGGAAGGAAGGCAACACGACATATGACTGACACACCCCTCAATATGCTGAATGCCGAATTATACGCGCAACCATAAAGGTGAGTTCTCATTTTTAGACACCACATACATGAAGATCACTCTTGCCATAGTGTCTTGAAGGGTACATCCATGAACCAAAATACCTGGGAGGTATCTCGGATCCTTTAACCCCCTCGCGATCGGCTCCTCATAATATATGGCGAGTAAAAATACACTCGGCTAACCGATTATTGACATAGGTCGCTCAACGGGGGTCACGATGGGAAATGGATCATCATATGGTGGTGAGTCCGTGCATATCGATGATAAATTGGTGACGTCCTCGTATGCCTCTACCTCTTCCTCTACCTTCTTCTCCTTCCCCTTCCCCTTCCCTATCCCCTTCCCCTTCGACCCTAACTAACGCTTCACGAGGGCGTACATATCTAGGACCGTCACCTTTAAATTTTAATAGCTTATTGTCTTGGGCGTCCACCTTATGAATCAACACGGTGTTCCTCGTCTCCATTCCAATGATCCTCGACTTCCCCACCCGCGAGGTCACCCCCCAGTCCTCCCCTTGCTATCCCTCCCCGAACACTTGGCTGAGTACGTCCGTAGCCAAAGATGCTTTGTCGGCATCAGACTGCGACTCATGCACTTCTTTAAGCTTTGCTTGAAAAGGCAAAAAGTACATGATTAGTTAATTAAGTAAATAAAAAACTTATAACGTAATTGATAAGCACCCCAAAGTGTATATTTTATACCCTGAATAGAAGCATTTTAGTCACTCGCTTTAATTAAAAATGGCCTTATGTTCGTATTTTATTATTTCTCAGGTCACTACACAGTCGCGGTATCAAATATGCTAAATCAAGTGAATTGCGAAAAAATGGCGGTCAAAAGCATTCAATGAAGAAAATCAAAGCGTCCGTGAAGTTCGAGTCCATTTTCGAGCTTCCTCGATGTGTTCCAATGCCTAAACCCTGTCCCATACCAAACCTAACATTGAACCCATCCTAACCATGTCAAGCCTTGTGTGTGTTTAGTTTCCACCTTTATAATTTTTTTAGATTTTTATTTGAGTCGTTTTTAATTTTTATGATTTATTTATGTGTCGGCTATTTTTATGTTTCTTTTTATTTAGGTGTAAGTTTTATTTTATTTTTTATTATTTATTAGGATATGTTTATTTTTGTCTTTTATTAGACATTTAATTTTCTAGTTTTATTAGATTTTGTATTTTCTTTAATTTTATTTTATTAGGATTTTAACTTTTTTTTTAGTTTTGCTAATTTTATTTTTTTAGTCAGATAGTTTTTTTTTTAGATTGGATAGAAATAAACACACACACACACACAATCCTACACATTCCAAACACTCACCCTCACCTTAACACCATATACTCCACTACACACAATCAACCCCCAACCCATCTTCTTCCCTACACCACCCACTCCTCCATAACTAAAACCAACTTCTCACTCATCCCATACATCTCCTTCCTAACCCAGTAACCTTAACCCATTAAGACCCAAAATCTCTTGAACCCACTCCCATTTCGGACAGACTCACTGGAGCTAAACCCGAGACTCGATTTCCAGCTCACCACCTCACCAGCACCTAACCCACCTGAGCCAATACCTATGTCGGTAAACCCTTGAGCTATTCAACCCAACCAAGCTCCAACCCGAAAAAACATCACCTCCTCCGACCCAGTAATCAACCAAACTACTCCATACCCACATGCACAACTCGAAACCCATTCAAACCAACCCTTATCCCTTAAAATCAAAATCGCAAATCCAATTTCCAAAACGAGGAACTATCGTGTAAGGAACACAAACAAATAAATAAATAAACAAACCTTATGCCTTTTGACTTAGCCTACTAAATCCCAAAATAATCTCTCCACCAAACCCAATTTCATGAGCTATAAAAAAAGGGAGAGGGGCAGCTCATCTAGGACTCTCGGATAGGACTCTTAGACAGATGAAAAAAAAGAGAAGACACTGCTTTGTAGTCCAGTTTTTGTACAGTTTACGAATAAAACATAGACTTAGAAAAATAGAAAAAAAATTAATTTAACTTTAGAATAATATTAGGTTTATTTTTTATTTTTTTTTATTCTTTCTATTCAAGTGCTAATATTGTGAAGACATTGAACACATGTGAAGACGTATTTCAAGAACGTGATTCGACAGGAAAATTTGCGTATCGTATTTCTTTTTCTTGTTTCATTTTATATTATACTTGACATATATTTCATTGTTGTGTTATGTTCTAATATGAGAATGTTGGGCTAAACACTCCGTTCAAGGGGTGGGATGAAACGTGTAGGATGTTAATTTAATTAATTAATTTAAGTGATTGTTATAATTCTAGGAAAATTTATTATGAATTGTCACAAATTAATTTAGGTACCAATAGATAGTAAATTTGTTTTGTTTTAATATCTGATTTTGGAATCGAACTAGAGAGAGATTTTTCCTAAAATTTGAATATTAACTTGGATTTATGATTATCGGATTAATATTTTTTTATAAATCTATCTTAGCGGATGATTTCTTTACAGAGAGTATAAATCCATTTTGCAGAGTAATGGAATTGTTAAATGAGTTTTCTGAAAAAGGCATTATTGAATTTCTGATTGTAACGAGAATACAATTATAAAAAAATATTTCAATTCACTAAATTAAGAAATTAAAAATAAGTGAACACGTGGTGTAATCCCATCTCTTGAATCTTCTCACATTTACCACACTTGGTTACATATTATTCTTAGTTTATTTAATCAAATTTGATTTTTAGCATTAATTAGTTAATTCTCCCATGAAATTGTTTTTAAAAAAAAATTGGAATCGCAAGTATTCACGCTATTTGTTTCACCTTAAAAGTTGGATTGAGACCCGTACTTACAATGATATGAGTTGTTAAACAAGTTTTGTATGTAATTCAAGGAGACTTCGAGACTAGGCTTTTGAAGACAACGACCATACGCCAAAAGGTAGTTATTAAATTGTTCCATTGCCCCTTTCTTGACGTGGAGAAAAAGTTGAAGACTTGTAATTTTTTTTAGTTATTCCTTCTCCCTCCTCCTTAGACTGATTGTATAGGATTATTGAGGCCTTGTATTTATTTGGGCGCATTTTGACACCGATTGTTTTGTAATAATTATTCATTAAAGAACAATAAAAAAACAAAAAGGGAATTGGAACAAAATAGAGAGAGAATGCCCTTTTTCTCCTTTCTTGGTCATTTTGCCTTTGTTTATTATGGTAAATTTCAATAATTTCCCAATCTAATAGACAACTCAATGATGCATATTCTCGATTTTAGAAGTTATTAAACTTTAGTCCTCCATCATTGATATTATGAATAACTTCATGAATTAAACTTAAATCCCATGAGCACATTCACTTTTCTTGCTTTATTAATTTGGTTTATGATTTTTATGACTCGATAATATTTTGTTGCATTATATATACTTACACCTAGTTAGCTTTGGGATTTTCTTCATTTGTGAGTGTTATACACTTCTCTTTCCTCTTTGAAAATGTTACAATCGTTGGTAATCTCACTATTCTTTCATTAATTGAGTTTATATCTTGAAATGTGTTATTTGAGCATAATTTTCAAAGTTTGTTTTGACTCGAGAATTGTGTAAACTTTAGTAAATGATCATAGGCCATCTTTATTATATCACCCATATTGGCCTTGACCTCACCTTAAATGTTTTCCTTCGTCAACCCCTTTGATCCCAAATATAGACTTTCGTTTCATAACCCCAAATACCAAAACCAACTCCACATTGGAGTTATATACCATACATATTACATCCCATACCTTTTTTTGGAATGTTACTTGGGATTGAATGATGTTCTTGTCTTTTGGTTGTAATTAAGCATGTGAGAGTGTGAAAAGCAAAGAAAAGAAAGAAGTGAAAAAGAGAAGAAAAAGAGAAAGAAGAAAACAAAAGAAAAGAAAAGCAAAAGGAAAAAGTGAGAAAAGGAAGAAAATAAAATAAAAATAAATTTGTGTATTTTGTGTATAGTGTTAAATAATCTTTGTTTACTCTCCCCATTGTTATATTAAATGCCTTTTATGGAAGTTATTTTCCAATTTTTGAAATTTTCCGCATTTTTCCATTATCCTGACTTTTCATCTTTGAACATTTTGAATCCGTACAATTACCTTTAATTTCATACCTTTAACCCCATACCTACATTATAAACCTATAAAGTCCTATGTGATCCTAGGGTGAATTTAATTTAAAAGTTTAAATAGTTTTGATAATCTGTGAAAATGCATTTCACTCCTTTAATGAGCGGTATCTTTCATTGAGATTGCATGTCTTTCATTTTTTATATAGCGCTCTTCATTTGTGACATGTGCGCGGCCTAGTTTCCATTCACATTTAATTTATATGGTCGTATGTCATGTGTGTTACCTCCCTTTTCATAGGGATTTTATTTGTTGAGAGTAATGCCCGGTGAGGATTGACTTATATGCACGCTTTAATGTTTATTATCCATTTTATATAAGTTTTTGTCACATCATACTTTGCATGTGCTCGCTCCCCTCCCACATTTTAAGGTTTCAATTCTACGAAGTTCATTCTATAATGTTAATAATACAAACTTTTGTGTGAAGTCATTCACTATGTTAATAATGTGTTTGAAATCTTTTTCTTATTATTGGGCTTGTCACGTGTGATTGGGCATAAATTTTGAGGAAACCATCTGATGTTTGTGGGTTTTATCCTTGAAAACCCTCACGAGACGACACTCGTCCACTAGGGTAACCTAGGGGTTTAACGGTTTATTGCATACGCTAAATGCATTCGTTCGCCCGCGAAATTGGCTTTTATCTTTATAATTGTTTTTATATATATGTCCTATTTTTTGGTTTTCTTATAGTTCTTCTTGCGTTGAATTTCATTGCTAGGGACTAACAATTTGTAAATTAAGGGGTGTCATTCATCCCAAATCATAACACTTATCACCCTCCACACTTATGCATTTTATCCCCCTCGTGTACTTTAATGTCTATAATTATGCTTGATAACCATACAACCTCTGTTTTATATGCTAACATGTTTTTTGAGGTATTATTGAGTGTTTGTACGTATTAATGTGCTTTATATGAAGTTTGGTGGAATTTCGGTAAAATCCCGTTGCAATTTGCACGTTCAGGGGAAATTTGGTAAATTCATACTTTGGTTTTTTTCCCAAAGTCTTCACGGAAGTTGAGGCTCTCAGAATATTCTTTGCATGACCGTGAACGAAGCACGAATTCTAGTCCGAACGAAGAATCCATGGGCCTCTGATCGGGGAAGAATTATAAGGGGATTTTTAATTATCCGTGTACCGAATCTCTTTTGCAGTAAACTTCAATCACAAATGGCGATTTCATGGAGAATTCTGGAGTTTGGCTCGGGTTTTGGTTTCTGCTAAATTGGGCCATGGAAATGGGTCTTGGCTTATACACGACTAATGCTCGGGTCTTGGCTTCGATTTATGCAGCATCGATTTGGGCCTTGGGCATATATGGATTATAGAAATTTGTCTTGGGTAGAAATTGATGATGGCATGGGTTTTGGCCATTAATCGCAGTATTAGGTATAGGGCTTGGATGGAATTGTTGGTGTTTGGCCTTTGGCCATTTTTGTAGGTGGTCTCGGGTTATGCAAGAATGGAAAAATAGTGGATGGTGCTGCTAGGTGCGATCGATCGGTGAATGGTTTTTTTCCTTGTGTTGCATCTAGTGTGCCTCTTCTCTTTTACGCGGTCGACCATCTTGATCGTCGTCGATCGGTCCCCTATTGTGCTCTTTATCGAGATTTGTTTTTTCTGCTATCTTTTTCTTCTTTCTGTCTTTCTTTCTTTCTTTTTCTTTTATTTGTTAATTGTAACTATTCCACCTTTTATTTTATTATTTCTTTTTCTTTTATTTTAAATGTAACTTAGTATAAAAATAACACGTGGCTTATTTATGTAAAAATTTTCATTTTATTTCCTTCTCTCTTAGTTTAGACCAAGGGTTAGTTTATTTTGGGGATTTTGTGGAGATCACCCCTCTCCTATGTTTTCTTTGTAGTTTGACACCCATTAATGTAAGTGGACACTATTCATCTTCTTCTTTATGCTTTGTGCCCTAGTTTTTCATGCTTTGTATTTATTTCATACCTAGATAATTTTATTTGTTAATTTATTTAGTGTTAGCCCTAATTAATTAGTTGTTAATTTATGTTGTTCATCTTGTGTAGTGGATAATTTAAATTAGGTTCTGAACTCACCTAGGGTTGATTGGTTGCTTTGATATGGTGATGGTATTTACTCGTTTATTTCGGTTGGGTTGTCCTTGTTGTTACGCCTAGGAAAGTTAATGGGATATATCACGTATGCTTCGTATTTACGACCTTGCGTGTGTAATTTCTAGGGTATTTGTTAATGCCAAAATCATAGTAGTCTTTTATGTGAATTTAGAGGTGGGACAACTGTTGATTTAATTAATTGATGAAATGAGACGCAATCTTAATAACTTGTGAAGCCATGTCACCATTTATATCAATTAATTCGGGGTAATGGATATCTAGCGCAACCTATAGTTTTGTTCTCTTTGTTATTAGTAGTTTAATTTACCCTCACCTATAATAATCTTTTCTCTTTATTATCTTTTCCTTTTTGTTAAGATTACTTTTGACACTTTTATTTTATAAGTATTAAATCAATTAAATTCTAGCAACTCGTCTCTGTGGATTCGATACCCAAACTGGACGCTATACTCCCTTAAAAGAGTGTAGTCATAGTTTATATTTTTGTATAGAGTTGGTGAGCCTAATATAATAATGACCGATGTTGGTGGCACGAAACCATGGCAGAACCCAATCTATTACTTAATGGCATGCTCGCAGCACTCAACCGCTTCATCTCCAATTCTTCAGAGCGGTCTCGATCGTTCTTCTAACTAGTTAAGAAAGATAAGGGCATAGTATGGAACGAAAAATTCTCCAAAGACCTGTAACAATCAAGGCTTACCTCAGCAAGACACTCTTGTTGGCAATTCTAAGCGAAGGTGATCCCTTACACCTTTACCTTGTCGTGTCAGACCATAACATGAGCTCCGCTTTAATATGCGAGAAGGAGGGAGGCCAACACTCGGTCTACTATGCAAGTAGGATTCTAATTTATGCCGAGCAACATTATCTTCCCCTAGAGAAACTCGCCTATGCTCTAGTGGTAGCCTCGAGGAAGCTGAAACATTACTTTGAGGCTCATTCTATTATCGTGGTTACCTCACATCCCCTCGAAGTTATTCTAAGGAAAGATGACCTCTCCAGCCGACTGTCAAAATGGTTAGTTCATCTTGGAAGGTTTGATATCCACTTTCAATAAAGAACAACAGTTAAGGGGAAAGTCTAACTGATTTTATCGCTGAATTCACAGGAAACGAGCCTACTGCCCAATTAGAAAATGAGCAGCCGATAGAAGAAGAAGTAAAATCCTTCGATTAGACCCTCTACGTTGACAGAGCCTCCAACTTCTAGGGGGAAGGAGTAGGCATTATATTGGTTACCCCAGAGAATACTGTCCTCAAACAGGGGATTTGTTTAGGATTTAAAGCCTCTAACAATGAAGCGAAATATGAAGCGTTGATCGTCGGCCTGCGTAAAGCACAACAACTGGGGGAAAAATGCCTTCGGGTATTTGACGATTAAAATCTAGTGTCTAAGAAGATAAGTGGATATTTTAATGCCAAGGTGAGAGGAAGTCAACTTACCTCATTGTTGTAAAGGGACTTATGGAAAAATTTGATAAAATTGATGTTCAGCAGTTCCCTAGGGGGCAAAACAGTCACGTTGATGCCTTAGCATCTCTAAGCTCTGCCATTGACTCTGAGTTAAGGAGAACCATTCAGATAGAATTCCTCTCACAACCGAGCATCAAATAGTTAGTCATAGCTGAGAAATTCCCCCACATAGAAATGGCACCCAGTTGGATGGATCACATCGTGACTTATCTACGGAGCAACACACTGCCAAGCGACAAGAGATCGGCACACCAGATAAGAGTCAAGGCTTATCTATTTCACTTATCTCCTGAGGAAAAACTTTATAAAAAGTCTTTCACTGGCCCTACCTCCGGTGCATTCACCCATAGATGCTAAGCAAGTTCTTAGTTAACTTCATCAAGGCATTTGCGGGAGTCATACATGAGGAAGATCATTTGATTTTCGAGAAATCAAGGAAGGATACTACTGTCCGTACATGCAGAAGGTTGCTGGAATTTATGTATGCAAGTGTGAAAAATGCCAGAAGCACTCCCTTATGGTATACCATCTTACTAGCAACCTCAAGTCGTTAACCCGCCCATGGCCTTTTGCCCAATGGGGCTTGGATATTGTAGGGCCACTGCCTACGACATCTGGAAATGACAAGTATCTTCTGGTCGTCACCGACTACTTCACCAAATGGGTAGAGGCATATAACTTCTCGCGAACATTCGGGACTCTTATATGACGAGGTTCATATGGAAGAATATCATCACCCGTTTTGGGATACCAAGAACGATAATTACTGACAATGGCATGCAGTTCAAAAGTGGCTTCTTTTAAGACTTTTGCGATAAGCATGGCATCAAGCATCACTTTAGTTATGTGGCATATCCCCAAAGCAACAGGAAAGCTTAAGCTTCCAATAAGATAATGATTGACGGACTAAAAAATGACTTGAAAGAGACAAAGGTCCTGGGTAGACGAACTAACCTACGTTTTATGGGCTTATCGCACAAATCTCAGGCGAGAAACTGGAGAAACCCCCTTCGCGCTCGCCTATGGAATAAAGGTAGTTACCCCATTGGAAGAAGGACTCCCTAATATAAGGACTACCTTGGTCGACCAAGGCCTCAATGATAAAGCATTAGTCACTGAAGCTTGACTTAACTGATAAGCGATGAGAATTGGCACTAGTTAAGTTGGCATCCTATTAACAACAACTATCCAATCAATACAACCAAAAATTCAGTATGAGGAAATAGGGGATTACATCCTAAGGAAAGTCCTAGGTAGTGTTGTAAGACCATCAGACGGAAAACTGGGACCAAATTGGGAGGGACCTTTCAAGATAATAAGGGACGACCTACAAGGAGCATATCTCTTGGAAACGCTGGAGGGCAGGGAGTTACCAAGGGCCTAGAATACAACCAACCTTAAGAAGTTATACTTTTAGTCTTCTATATCTTTTATTTTTCAGCATTATTAGTTTAGGCCAATTTTCATTTACAAATTGATGTTGCTTTTTATTTATTATTTTAATCAATAAAGGTCGATTGGCCCACGCATTATGAACATCTTGGTTGTTTAATGTCTATTGATCGAACCTTAATATGCATATTTTCTAAGCAATATACTCCCCTCAAGGCATAACAAAGCTCTGGGATTACAACAAGTTGATAAACTTGCTCTAGTCAAGGAACTGAACACGCTAAGAAGAACCAAAGATCATATGGTTATAACAGTGTGCTAGACTTATTCCAATCAAGGAAATATAAAATATATGAAGCAAGGTTTACAATTAACCTTACTCAAGTCTTTATTTAAAACACAATTGGTCTACTGAGTTTCTATGGCAATAATAAAAGGCCTGAGGGGATCCTTAGGCAATAAAGTCAACTCAAGGTTGGTTGAAAAATACTGCTCAGGCGAATGTCCCATTAACTAGGTACATTATCGCAATCGCCCTACTTAGGCATAAGGAAGTGTGATGACACAACCTAAAATCTAAAGTGGACGTAATGATATGGCTAAGGGATATTAGACTGAGAGTGTGTTCAAACACGAGATAATAAAAACTCAACATCATTTTTTCAATTAAAAAGCCCAAAATGATTAAAAAAATTTGTACTAATCATTCATATTATGTTTAGATCTATCATGTACTTTTTTGGTCAAACACTAATGTCAAGCAATTAATAAATAAGGTTAACACATGTTTAGTCCGCAATTGCTCAAGACATAAATAACCAGTTGTATCTTTTATTAAGAATCATACGATTACATTTCCATAAAAAAGACCAAGAAATACTTAAAGACCTAAGATTACCCAGGACGATGAGCAAGGTAGTCCTCTACTCGAGCTCTCTGACCATCATTAGGATGAGGAACTAAGTCTTCTTCAGTGCCCTCTGGGCGTGGTTCCAAGAATTACGCAGGAATGATTTCGCCCACCGAATGAGTGAACGGCCTCATACTTACACCACATAGTGGATTCATTAGGAAGTTTCAATTCCTTAAGAGCTCTCAGCCACCCCCTAGCAAAAGTAAGGTCTTTGGCCTCTTTTAGTCTCGCTAAGGAATCTGCCCAACTTTGGTTATATCCATCAGCCTAGACCTTCTTAGAACCCCTTCAAAATAAATGTCTTAATTGAGTGATATCCTTTTGGAGACTAGCAGCAGCCATATAAGCTCACCTAACGTCTCCTTTTAGCTCAATAATCTCCCTCCCGAAAGCTTGATTGTCAGTTTGAGCAACTATAGCCGATAATGAAGAGGATCCTCGCAGCACCAAAGGCAGACTACATGGATTATTTTTCTTAAGACGAGAAATTTCTCTTCTCAAAGCATCATTCTCTCTCTATAATAACTCCCCAACCTGGATGATTTCGAACGCATCCAGAAGCTTTGCTTTAAAGGCATCCATCTCGTCCTGCAGAGAGGCACCAATTCCATCCATCTCCTCGAGGCTATCCTTGAGCTTAGATCCTACCTCACATTGATCTTTAAAATCCTGGTTTCTCTCCCTGGTGGATTTATAAATCTTTACAAAAGCTCAGCGCACTTGTGCGCTTATGATCGGACAAAGAATCTGGCCTAGACGGGAGTTATCAAGAATAGTCATCCAAATCAACGTGCTACTGCCAACAAAACAAGCAACAAAGGCAACAAGAATCAGTAATGGAATGTAAAATTTACTTTTCATTTAATCAAAAGGCACATGACAGTACAAATGAAAGGAAGAAGCAAAAATACAATATATGAACAAGACAAAAATAGAGCCCAATTTATAGTAGGACTCTCGGAGGCCTCAACCTGATCAGACATCGAGGGCCCCTTCCCCTTATTAGCAACATGGTCAGTGGTGACCTCACCTTCATCAGCACCTGAGGTAGCTCCTCCAGATAGAACAATGATCCCCACTGGATTGTCCAATGCAACTCCTATAGTAGGAGTAATGGGATCCATATCATTCTGACCATCAGGTTAAGCAGACGGGGATACCCCGATAGGATTAAGGCCTGAATGATGCAGGGAGAATATGTGGGAGTCATCCGCAACCCCAGCAGCAGTCAAGGTTTGATCCCAGCCTTTTTTGAAGCATGCTCGCCAGAAATAAGCAATTTGGTGCTTGGCGTCGTTATACGTCGCCTCCCAAACTTCATTATATCTGCTCTCCCAGACGGTCGATACTTCGTCGTCTATTTTCCACCTTGATGACCAACTACTTGTTCTCCTCAGCCATTGCTAGCTTGTCAGCAATCACGGTGCTGTAGACCTCTCAAAGGTCGAACATATCCTTCGTTAATTGTTCCCTCTCTCGACCAAAGGATCCCTTTGCATCTGATAAATCCTTCTCAGAGGTATTTAGAGCGACGCCTAGCTCCATATTTCTCTTCGACATATTAGCTAGACTACGGAGCAACACAGTATAGTCAGAGACAAACTGCAAAATCAAAGAAACACAGGTTAAGAACGATATATTAGAAGAAAATAGAGAACAAAGAAGTATAAATAGAAGAGGACTCACCAAAGTAAGCCCTTGAGCAGAGTTAAGGGCTAACTGGTCTACCCCCATGCTTGATGAATGATCGCTATCGACTTCGAGCATTGCTTTTTCCAGCAGCAAAAGGGAAAGTTGAGGATCAGCAGCCACTGAAGCCCCCTAAATAGCAATAATATAATGCACTATAAAGAACTTTGAGGCTTGTGCCCTTCTCTTATCTCCGTCTCTCATTCCCTCTTCATCTCCTTTTCTTTTCTCTCTCTCTCTCTCACTTCCCCTCATCTTCTCTATTCTTTTTCTCCACCTCCTTCTCTTGAACCACCACCTTAGAACCACCAATAGAGTATCTAGCCTTTTGCTTAAGGAACTTAATCCAGTTGGACAACATATCCTCCTCCTTTTCCTCATCATCATCATCCTAGATCAAGTTTCTTCTCCTTATAGGGGCCATCTCTTCCTCGCTGGACTCCTCTTTGCTGGACTCTTCCTCGTTGCTCTCACTTTCACCATTTTCTTCCTCTCCACCTTCTACCAGACCCTCTCCTAAGCTATTTTCTTCCTCGTCCCCTATCGAAATGCGTTCAGAATTGCCACAAAATCCTTTTTTTAGAACGTCTAGACGAGCGATTGTGTCTACTGGGTGAGCAATAAAGTTTGAAGCAGTGTTCATGTACCACAGGAAAAATGCAGAAGATTGAGGATGTTCCCACTCAGTAATAGTGTGTCTTATCCTCCAATCTTTCAAGAGTTTAACATCTTGGATCTCGCAAGGAGCAGGTTCTTAATTCTTGGTTTTGTTGTAAAAGAAAAAGAGGGAAGTATCAAAAGAAAGGTATACAGAGGCATGCAAAAAAACAACGAAAAATAGATGGTGATAACAACCTATTTATTCCTCCCCAAAAGTAGGGATCCAAGGTCCCATGTACCTTACGCCCTCTGATTAGGGAGGATATTGCCAATTCTTGGCGATGAAGCCTTCAGACTAATAATTTTTGTGGGGATCAGGTAAGTTTACTACCATTACCCTATCAGAACTTCTCGCTTTCAAATAAAAGACCCCCACTTATGTAATATAAGGAATAATTATAGCAAATGTCATCTAATCCTAATTTCGTACCTTAGAGCTAGTTTATCCTATGAACTCTATTAACAATCTTTCACTCATTTGGAGAACTTTGGGTGGGGACAATGTCAAAATATTGAAAACAGTGCAAGAATAGAGGATTGGGGGGAATTATTAAACCCCTTTGGGAAACCAATAGAACATGAATCCAATGACCATATTCTAGATCATGGACATTCCTAGGGAATGAAGTGAACTCTTTTTTACCCAATCAGGAATATTGTAACATTTTCTAAACTCAAGCAAAGACTTATTATCAAGCATCGCCATGAGAAAAACACTAAAAACCCTAGCTAGAGTAGAAGAATGATTCCCAGAAGACGAAAACTAGAAGAAAAGAAGAGCTAAAACTTATGATATAGAAATGGAGCTTAAAAGCCTTGGTTTTGAAGAACTAGAGCAAGAAATGAATCTTGATAACACGATATGCGCAAGCAATACCAAAGACGATGAACTGGAGATTAAGTTTTGCCCAACATCTAGTTTCAAGCACGCATATGATGTTTTACACTTCTCGAGAAAGATTTGGTGCTTTAATTTCTTATAAAAAGACGAGCGTGTCCTTCCTATTCCAATAAATTACAAGCATACCATTACTGACGATGCTGCATTCTTGTACCCATTTAAAATCCATTAGCCCAAGTGATAGCCCAAACATTTTAGGGGAAATTGTGGGAACCCATTTTATTTTCAACCCACGAGAGTAGCCGACTGCGCCCAGCAAGCCTAAAATGGTTCCCGAACCAAATCGTGGAATAAAGATATGTAACCGATCCAGTATATGACCAAGTCTATCCGAAAGAATCTCTATGAGATATTCAAGGGATTCATGGTTTATCGTGGTCATCATGGAGTTCTAACTATTATTCTACATCTAAAAATTGTAACCCCTGGCCCGGGGCATAGGGGTATGTATGTAACCAAGAATATTGAGAGATACTTAATAAAAATATAGACCTCTCCATGGACGTAGAAAACTTGTTGAACCACGTACATAGTTATGTTTTGTGTGAAATTTTATTCTTTCTTGCTTGATTGTGATTGTTCTTAGTAAAATTATTTATTGTAATATTTTTTCATACCACATGTCATATCTTCTTCTTCTTCTTCTTCTTCTTCTTCTTCTTCTTCTTCTTCTTCTTCTTCTTCTTCTTCTTCTTCTTCTTCTTCATCCTCTTACTTCTCTTTAGACCCTTCCCCCTCCTCCTCAGATTCTTCCTCCTCCTCCTCAATCACAATAGGGTCTGAAGGAGTGACCTCAGGAGCTTTTAAAGTTGGAACCTTATCCACCGAATGAGTAATACAACTAGTAACTGTATTTTTGTATTCCAAAATGAAAGTCGGCGACCTTAGATGCTCGCTGTCTACTAGACTTTCCTTGATGTTCCAATCTTTCACAAGCTCATCAACTTCAACCTCACTAATATCAGGCTCCTAATTTTTTACACGAGCTGCAAAAATAAACGAAAAAGAACATTAGCTAAGAGGACAGAGGATAGAAAAGTAAGAAATGCACATTCAAGAACAAAAAAAAAAGGCAAACTATTTAGGCCTCTCTATAGTAAAAAAAATACAGGGCCTCATTAGGAGAAAATTGAAATATTGTTCCTAGTAATACTTATGGAAATTCAGAAGATTCATCACCATACCCTCTCAGCCTTCCTGGTTTTGAAATACAAAAGACCTTCCTTGGTTCGTAACCACACAGAGCAATAGTAGATCTCGACAAGGCCTAGTTTTGTCCCATAAAGGGTGTTTATCCTATTGACCCCATTAACTATCTTCCAAATATTGGGGGCACACTGGGAAGGCACAATTTCAAAAAATTTGAAGAACCTAAGGAACAACTGGTTTTGAGGAAATGTTAAACCCCCCTCCGAGTTTCTAGGAGGGTGTGAATACAATGGCCCCCTTCACGAACATTTCGAGGAAAAGGGGAGTATTCGATGATTTCGAGGTCTGGAATATTTTACTGGAGACTAAATTCATCTATCATTTTATTATCTAACATCGCCATAATTATACGAACAAGAAAGAAAACCCTAGTTATAACTACACAATAAGTTCTAAGAAAATCTTGAGAAGGGAAGATCTAGACTTACAAAGATTGGCTAAGAGGGTGAGGAAATGAAAACACTGAAGAAGATAAACTTAACAAAGGTTTAGCAAGGAGGGAAGGAAGTGAATTGAACTGAACCATACTATTGTTAGGGACTGTATCTCCGGTTTGAAATTCGATGTCAATGATGAACACAATATCCTAAAATGATTTTTGGCGATTCAAATACCTGGTCGTACAATAGTACCCTCGCCCATTCAAACAAATCACAAGTATGCCATGAAGATCTATTCTGGACGAGCGGACCCATACATGTCTCTCGTATTTGAAAAAAAATCCATTTCAGACTAAGGCATGGAGATTTCAAGTTATGGGAGCTTTACAAATTATTGGCCCAAAGTCCACAACGTCCAAAATTTTTTGGGGTATTTATAGTATCTCATTTAATACAATTCATGAAATTAGCCGACCAGCTGAGGTTGATTAAAATGCTGCTCGGCCCAAATCATGAATTAACTTATACACGAGTATTTTAAATACAATAGAACACTTACGAATATATGGTCAAATTAGGTACCAATAATCTTGGAAGAAATATTCAGGTACGCCTTATCCATGTGTTGCTATGAGTTCATTGTACAACTCAAACTCTATAATGATTCACCTATAACTTATACACCCTGATATGGGGCAAAGGGATATAACAATTTTTTTTAGAAACACTATAATAAATAGTAACCTCTCCGTGGACGTAGGCAAGTTTCCGAACCACGTATATCGGTTTTAGGTGTGATCTTTACTTTTTGTTCTTTGTGATTGTTTCAGTGGATCTCTTTATTGTGATATTTTATGTACTCACAGAATGGACCACAAAATTTATGAATATAAATGTATGAGAATCATGTTTGAACAAAAAGATGAGCATACAACATATAATTAGTTATATGTGGAAAAAGAAAAACTTATCTCTTCGTCAAGTTATAAATCGTCATCTTGTGACATATCTCTGTCTCTTCTGCTAAAGGGGGAAGACTTTTTCATGTCTATTCCCATAGACGAAGCCACTCTATTGATGTCTAAAAATGGATTCAATCCAAATTTATAGTCACAGATAAAATATAGTAAAGTAAGTAAATCACACACACACAAGAGAAGAGATGTTAGAGTGGTTCAGCTATAAAATAACCTACGTCCACTATTGGTTGTATTTAGTAGGGTTACAATTTGCTCAGTATGGTGTGCATATAAGTGATTCGACTAGTCCCTTTTTGCTATGGTATATCATGTATTTATAATGGTTAGGAGTCCATGAGATAGAATCCTATTATATATTCACGCATTTACATTTGTATACAACAAATATAACTATAGATATTTAATATAATTGTTGATATTCACGGTTACAATGACTATTAGTGGCTCCACACACATGGTTTTTTATATTCTTAATGGTTCATATTCATTAGGTTGGTCATCAGTTGGCCGACCAACTGTCTCGAGATTTGACCACGTAAGTAATTTCTATGAAGATCATCACTTAGGAGAACGGGTGTCCTTTTCTCATTGGTCGGTAAGGGAGTAAATTTTACAATCAACAACATGAAACCATTTTTATTCCAAAAACTTTACTTATTCTATTAATTTACCTTAATCTTGTAAAAGGGCCTCTTTTTATTTGATTCTACATTTATTACTTGATTTAACACGCCCGGTGAAGTTATTTAAAAAAATACCCATAGCTTAAGGAAAAGCACTACTTTTACAAAAATAACCGTTTTTCTCATACCGAATTTACCTTAGTATTTTCTTTGAAAATCACCTTTCGACACATGCAAGCACCGTGATAGAAAATACTTATTTTTCATTAAAAACCTTTCATAACACTCTTGTGTTACTTATGAGTTAATATCTCCAGGTTGCTTAGTTACCCCATTTCATCACTTCACTTTAACATTCCTTTATCCTCATGGACGTTAGTCAATTCCTTCTTTTTACTAGTCCATATTATCTTTTACTCGGAACACTTATCAATTTTATTCAAGTTAGGTTGTCTTTTCTTATTTTCGTCATGCAACCCATTTCTTGACATGTTCCTCTTTTCATTATCTTTTTCTTGAAATCTTCCAAATATTCGCATAGTTTAACAAGCTCCACACCGCTAGGTTTGCTACCATATGCTTTGGCCAGTGATTTTGGGTCTTTCACCTCAACGCCAT
This sequence comes from Sambucus nigra, assembly GCA_949130495.1. NCBI lineage: Eukaryota > Viridiplantae > Streptophyta > Magnoliopsida > Dipsacales > Adoxaceae > Sambucus > Sambucus nigra. The sequence continues at coordinate 540,481,715 of OX422208.1, read as the reverse complement.
GGGCCCTTCATAATTATTCCCGGTGTCATCCGAGTCCATATTAGTGTGCTTTAATATTTGTCAAATATCCACATTATTACTCTTTTTATCGGCCGAAGCCAAAATCCAGAGACTCTACCTCACCTTGTGTCATACATTAAAAATCACCATTTCTTGTCCTTTATACATTTGCATTGATTTTATCACAAAAATCACTTTCATTTATGACCATTTTGTGTAACGTCTTTTCCAACATTTTTATTTCATTAAAATATTCCACTTTACATAAAATTATCATTTTACTCATTTGTTTCTGAACTTGTCTTTTCTCCTCCATTTTTACAAGTGTTATTTCACAAAACATTATTCAGTTACACACACTAACTTTTTAAATATTTTGAACTCATTAACACTTTGGAGTAGCATACATCTCAATTTGAAAATCTATTTATTTTATTACTTTCTTTACTAACAAAACCCCCTTGGCCTTTTGGAGAATACTTTACAAGGAAATATCATTTTCTCATTATTTCAACATGTAGTCTTAAAATATTCGTATAATATATTTTTCACAACTTTTAACATTCTTTAAGGGATGAAATTTATATTTTCTTTATTTCATATTTAAACCCAATAAAACCGTCATTAAACTTGTTTATATGCTCATTATCAAAATACTACACGTTTATATACATGAGAAGATGGATTTTAAGTCCAAAAATCCTATTAAATGGGTCTAATATATGGTTCATTATAGAAATTTCACAATATTGACATAAACATACTTTTCAAGATCAAAAATATTTTTATTTCTTCAAAACATGAGTAAATGTCTATTTATACAAAAATCCCATTTTTCACAAGAAAAACTTAAGACATTTGTTCATAAAATATTTTCAACAAGAGAAATATCATTTCAAACATTTTATTCCATAAAATGTTTAGATGTCAAAATTTCTTGAAATATATCATTTTTCTCAAAACTCTTGGAATCTTTCATAAATTATTTTTTCACAAGCCATAAAATATAACTATCTTAAATCATATATGCATCCTACTCTTACAAACTCAACTACAAAACCAATACCATGGAAAAATTGAGCTCTTAAGGTAAGAGTAGAGTTTTTCTCACCTCCAAGAAGCTTCAAAAATGGTGGATGAAGTTTATAATAAAATGGCAACCTCCTACCTCCTAAGGTGGCATTAAAGAAGTTAACTAGATCCACTAAGTTTGTCTTCTTAAAAGCTCCATAAAAATCCCAATAAAACTCCATGATTTCTACTACATTATAATTTTCTCCAAGATTCGTAGTTTTTCCCAACAATGGTGTAGATGGGTTTACAAGGATTAAATGTGGTGAAAAAGGGTTAGACTACTGTTTTTTTGGGTGGAGGGATGGTGGTGTAATGGTGGCGTGTTGAGGTTGGTGGTGTAAGAGCTCCAAGGACTACAGATAAAGAAGACAAATCTAATTGGAATACCCCAAATGCGCTAAAGCTTCACTTAAATACCCCCAAAACCCTAAGGGTTCTATTCTCCAAATTCCCATACACTCAACCCTATAACCAAGGGTTAACAAATTCTTTTGTCCTACATTTTTATCTAAGCCGCTGAGAGATCTACACGTCATCCAATTTTACGCTCCACATCATGATAGCACATTAAAATGTGTATAATTTTTTCAATTTTCATCGGTCGTTCGGATGATATTAGGCCTCGTTCGAAAGAAAACTCCTTCCGTTCGAATGATAGATCTAACAAGGTGCTAACGAGCCAAAATCATAGTGTTAAATGGGACTTGAGAAGCACCTCATTCGAACGGTAAGTTCTCCTTTGTTCGAATGACTGGGCACCTCATCGAACGGGGCATCCACGAGATTCCAAAGAGTGAGGGAAATCAACCATTTCCATGTCATGAGAAGTTCATTCAATCTACTTTGAATGACAAGAACACATCATTAAAATGACTTCCTTTTTCGACTATATGAACTTTAGGCCACAAAACTTTGTTTCGACAAACGTGAAGCCTATAAAGTTACCCCGATTTTATTTGAGGTCAAGTTTACCAAGTTTAAAGCCTAGTTTATCCTACCAAGTTACCAAATCACACTAGTATGGTCAAAGAAAAGGGGCGGGTGTTACAGGTAAGTATGTTATTTGAGAGAGAGAGAGAGAGAGAGAGAGAGAGGAGAAAGAGAGAGAGAAGTTACCCATCTGTATTTTGAAAAACATATGAAGATCACAACATCAATAGAGCAGGTGAATTATCAACAATAAGCATTAAAATTATTGTCAATGCACATACATCACCAAAAGTTTAAACTCCATCAAGGTTCACAGGGTGCACGAACAATGATCTCTTAAACACATAAACCCAAACATATTTTGAAGTTGTGGAAAGTGATTAGGGTTTAAATAAAAATTATGACAACATAACATATAGGTTTTAGAGAGAGAAAGCTCCTCTTGAAAATGAAACCAATTGTTGTTATTTATAGGCAAGCAAAGTAGTCGTAGGTTGCTTCGTAATAACAAAATAATTAAGAGCAAACTAGTAAAATTACAAAGGCATCTAAGGGCACAATCATAACCAAGGTTTGAGGGAAAATATAGTCTTTTCACATGTGAGAATAAGGTGCAAAGAAGTCTTTTAAAGAGGGTATTTTATTGATAGTATTTGGAACAAGTAAATGACTTACACAGACCTACAAAGTTCACGCGTGATTAATCGTGTGGGAAACATCTTCCTCACTTATTGTCCCAAATTAACAATAATGGAATACCAAAAAAATGAGAAACAAAAATTGTTTTGATTTTGTTTCATTAAATAATTAAACCCGCATTAATAAATTCCAAAAACGTATGTAAATTAATATTTAAATTTTGAAAAATTATAAAACAAAAAGGGTAGAATGCAAAAATATTTAAGTATGCAATATGTATAAAATGTATAATTTCAAAAATATACAATATATTACATAAATTCAAATTAAGGTTTCATAAATTTAGAAAATTTGATTTTAAAAATTCTTACAAAAATATTTTTAAGAATATATTTAGAGTGTTCCTGGAAACCTAGGGTATTAGGACTGTTGTTATAAAATTGATCCAACAAAATAAGAGGGACAAAAGAAGGTACTTTCAGTCTACCCCTTTGGCCAATTTTAGGGCAAAACAATTTGATACTCAAAAAGATAAGTCTCACATACACGAATAGGTAACTCAACTATACACATATTTCCTGCAAAGAAGAGTACATAACTCAACTATACACATAGTTTCAAAAAGAAGGGTATATAACTCATCTATACACATGTTTGAAAAGGCTCGACATAGAGAATAAACTAGAAAACTAGGAGTCTCACATTTCCCCACTATTTGTCACAAAGGGAAGAAGGGAAGACTCTGCAAAGATGTTAGCACTAAAAGATAAAGGATTAACTAAAGTGGTACTAACATAAAACCCTAACACATTATATAGGGAAGTCACAAACACCAATAGACATTCGAAGACTTTCAAAATGTTAATTTTCTAATGGTTTTGTAAAAAGGCGTGCCCATTGATGTGTAATCTTAAGATATTCAATTTCAATTTCCTTTTTCTCAATTAATTTTCTAATGAAATGTTCATGCATTTTTATTTGTTTTGTTTGATAATGAAAAATAGGATTATTGGAGTACTAATGGAACTTCCATTATCACATACAATTAAAGAAGATTTTTCATTTAAACCATAATTACTTAAAATTTGTTTCATACACAAAAGCTGAGTACAATAACTATCAGCAGTAATGTATTCAACTTATGTTGGTAAAAACGAGACATAATTTGTCTTTTTAGATGACCAAGAGATTAGATTGTGTTATAAGTAAAAACAACCATCGAAGGTGATTTGACTATTATCGGAATAACCAACCCAATCAAGCATCGATATACCCAATTATTTTAGAGTTTGTGTCAAAAGTGTAGATTATACTGTACTTTACACTTTCGTTCATGTATTTAATGATATGTTTTACAACATGTAAGTGGGATTCTATGAGATCACATTAGTATCTTGCACACACACACACACACACTATGTTTTACAGCATGTAAATGGAATTCTATGAGATCACATTAGTATCTTGCACACACACACACACAGACACACACACACAAACAAATACACACACACACACACACACACACACAAATTATGCTATCGAGTCTACTCCCACCTAAGTATAACATCCTGCCTATCATACTACGATACAAAGTGACATCAATATTTTTCCCAGATAAATCTTTTGATAGTTTAATAGAAGAACTCATAGGTGTTCTAGTTGATTTAACATTATTTAATCCAAAATGTTTGATCAAATTTGTAGCATATTTAGATCGACAGATGAAGATATGATCAGATTTTTGAATTATTTGAAGACCTACGAAATGAAGATCCCCTATTATTGAAATTTAAAACTTAGATTTCAGTATATTAGAAAGTTTTCCGATTTCAAGGTAGAAGTGGACCCAAGTACTATGTCATAAACACAAACTTGTGCAATTAGTAAATAATTTTTGTTACATTGTTCGATCAACTCCCCTCGGTTAAAATTTTAGAAATTTGCTAATCTCTCATACCAGGCACTAGGGGCGTGTTTTAAACCATATAGTGACTTCTTTAATCTAAAAACATGATTTGGAAAGAAAGAATCTAAAAAGCCTTTAACATAAACTTCCTCATTTAAAAATCAATTTAGAAAATAGGATTTTACGCCCATTTGATAGAGTTTGAGTTTTAAATGACAAGATACAAAAAGTAAGAGCCTAACAGATTCAAGTCTATCAACATGACTAAAGGTTTCATTAACATCCATGCCAACTATTTTAGAGTAACCTTGTGATACTAATCTAGACTTATTTCAGAAAATATTTCTGGATTCGCCACACTTATTCTAAAAAAATTCATTTTGTTCTAATTATATTAGTGTGGGTATAACGTGGGACTAAATACCAAACATCATCAAGTTTAAACTGTCATAATTCTTCTTGCATAGCTAATAACGAAGATTCATCTATTAAATCTTCTTTCACATGTTTAGGTCCAATTAAAGACACACAAGATGAAAATAGAGCATCGATAGTTTGAGATATAGTTAGTATGGGGTATTTAATATTTCTAATAATATTTTTCTTGGGGTGATTTACCTTAACATGGTTAGGAACAACATGTTCATCAGGTGGTAAAGAGTCAGAATCACTATCCATTGACTGATTTGGTAAATTTATTCCATTTTCATTTTTAGATTGGTCAATAGGTATATGATTTTCACTTTCTTCCATATGATAGAAAATACTATCATTCATAACACTATTTATAGATTCCATTATAGATTTAGTTCTTATATTAAACACACGATACGGACGGCTAGTTTGTGAATAACGTAAAAAGATAGCCTTATCATCTCTAGATTCAAAATTTTGTTAGATTTTCTCTATCTTTATAAACATAGCATTAACTACCACAGATCTAATATATTTCAAATTAGGTTATTTGTCACACAAAATTTCATATGCAATTTATTTACAATTTTTCTTTAGATACACAGATTGATTATATGACACACAGTTTGTGTAACCTTAATACAAAAATATTTTGAAATTTTTTAGCGTGAAGTAAGACACGAGTCATTTCATGTATGGTTCGGTTCTTTCTTTCAGCTATCCTATTTTGTTGAGGGACTTTGGGTGTACTAAACTCATGTTTATAATAATTCCCTACACAATATTCTACGACTCTAGTATCTTTAAACTCTCCACCCATGTCCCTTCCAATTTGAGTTTTTTGGATAACTTTTTCATTTTCAATCTTTAAAAGTATTCTTAAGAAATTTTTAACAATGTTAAATTTTTCTTTCATAAAAGTAACCCAAGTAAATCAAGAAAAATCATATATAATGATAAGAATATTGGAGTTTACACACAAGCGAGTAGCCCTACATGTCCCAATAAGTCCACATGTAGCATTTTTAAAAGTTAAGTTGTGAAAACATCTTTGATTTTCATATGAGGGGCTTTGTGCATCTTTCCTGTTTGACATGGTCCACATAATGATTGTTTGACTTTTCATATTTTAAGTGGACTAAGAACTTTTTATTGAGTAGTTAATTTAGAAAGATTATCGTAGTTCAGATGTTTTCACAAGTTTCATGCTACAAGTTTAAGTCATTAAGTCTACCAGATAAACAATTTTCCACATCTACATTTTTAATTATAACATAGCAATGATCAAGTGTTCTTTCACCACAAATGATTTTTTTTCATCTTTACTAAAAATTTTGCAATACGTTTTTTTAAAAATTAACAGTATAATTAGTGTCGCAAAACTAATTTACACTAAGTAAATTGGATTTAAGACCTTCAACCAATAAAATTTCATATACAGTAGGAATTCATGCACCTTTCATTGCTCCTTTTTCCTATGATTAAGGACATTTTTCCATCTCCAAAAGTAATATTTCCTCCAATAAAAGTTTTTAAAGAAGACAATTTTGTTTTATACCCAATCATATGTCTGGAACACCCAGAATTAAGATACCACTGAGAGTTTTTATATGAAGCAGTTAATGCTTATGCAACAACATTACATCTCAATTGATAACTCAATTAATCCTTCATAGTCCAAATTTTCCTAGTTTTTCAAAAATTATTTTGAGATTTGTTAGACATTGGCTTGGGAGGTTTACGTTTCTTAATATATTACGTCTTAACAACTCTCCTAGGACTATTAATTTTTCCATTTTTCTAGTTTTGATTTGATCCTATATAACAGAACTTCTCTAAATGTCCAGTTTTACCACAAAATTTGTAACCATAAATCTGCTTTACAGGATGGGGAGCTTAAGTTTGTTTTTCAAAACGCGAAATATACATAAAAACATTCGAGGACTCTGGACAGTCTATATTTGAAGATACAAAATTTATTTTGAAAACTTCATTTCCTTTTAAATCAATACATCTTTTGTCATCAGGAGACTTTTTAGAACTCGAAATTTGTTTTACAATGATGTTATATTTATTAAAAACATGAAGTTTGTTCAAATGTTCTTTTAGTTTAATTTGTGATGCTTCAAAATCAGTTAAAATGGCTTTGTATTTTTGCTATAATGAAGAAAACCTTCCATTTATCCCGAGAATATTTCTCTAACATCACTTTTCAATCTAAAGCTCTTCTACTTGCATACAAGATTCATCAAATATTAAATGAATTTGATTGTTAAGAGCATGAATTTTAGATAACAACCTATCATTAACTTCACCTAAGTAAACACACTTTTTCATTTTAGAATTATTCAATTTCTTAAAATGCAGGTCATCATCATCGCAATCATTATCATATGACTACATCTTACTAAAAGTAAAATCATTAAGAATTTTACATTCAGAATCAAGAACATGAGCATGAATATGGGGCTATTATGATAATTAGGTGGTCCTTGTCTTCATGAAAATTTATTTTTAAATTTAACAAATTTCATGAAATCTTTAGTCAACAAAGAAATTTTATGATCTAGGGATTCAAGAGACGTAGAGGAATCATCAGCATTAGATAAAGAAGATACAAAAACAAGTCTACTAACCGAATCTTTAAACACTAAATAAGGCTGTCAAATGCGTGCTTTTGCTTTTCCTCTTTGATTATCATTAAGGTAGTTTCAAGTTCAAAAGTCCTCACATTACTGCATAATATTTGAGGTTTCATGTGAGGATCATCCATTTCATCTATGGGATGTTTCTTTATGGTAAATGTATGAGGCAAAGATCTTATAATTTTAGCACAAATTTCAGAATCTGCATATACAATACCATTATCATGTACTTGATTTGCTATATCTTGCAACCAAAGATAAAAGTCATCAAATTTTTCGTCATCTCTCATAAACATGGTCTCATATATATGTATAAACAATTAATACATTTTATTTTAACTCTTGCATCACCCTCATGGGTAGATATTAAAATGTTCCAAGCTAACTTAACAGTGATGCAAGTTGAGATATGTTTAAACTCAAACTCCCGCACTACTTGAAAAATGTCATTTATGCCTTTATTATTATAGTTTTTTAACTTAACTTCTCGTCTATGGACCATTCAGAAATAGGTTTTCTCTCAGTTCTTTAAGCATCACCTTCACCAATTAGTTGAGTAGGTATTAAAAAATCAGTTTCAACCATATCCCATACGTCATCCCCTAATTGTTAGATATGTACCATCATCCTTACATTCTATTAAGAAACGTTTGCACCATCAAATTATGGAAGATGTACAGAATTACCATTTCGGCAAAACCAAAAACTCGTAGGATCCGTATCGGGGCAAAAATGCAGTTTTAGAGATATCATGCTCCCTAATACGAAGCTGGTGATATTCCGTATGCAAATCTATTTTTGAGAAGTAAGAGGCTCCTGTCAACTGAACAAACAGATCATGAATACGAGACAATGGGTACGTATTTCTAATCGTCATCTTATTCAATTCTCTGTAATCTACACATAAGCGTAAAGAACCATCCCTCTTCTTCACAAACAACACAGGGGCTCCCCAGGGTGACGTACTCTGACGAATGAAACCTTGTCCCAAAAGCTGTTGGATTTGGACTCGTAACTCTCTCAATTCCACAGGAGCCATATGATATAGATCTCGCACAGTTGGCCTAGTCCTCGGAGCAAAATATATAACAAACTTGATCTCATGACTCAGAGGTAAGCCTGGAATCTCCTAAAAAATGTCTTCGAATTCCCAAATCACTGGAATCGAGTGTAAGGAAACAATCACATCCTGCGAAATCTCCTCCTAGATATAATACAAATGGTTGATTGAACCTCCCTTTGGAAGAGGCATAACAACAAGAAATGTTTCCTGGCCCGAAATAGAAAATACGATCGATCTCCCAAAGTAATCCACCATAGCTCGATATCTAACCAGCCAGTCCATATCTAATACTAATAAGTCGACAGCTAAATATAATCTCCCAAATTTTATCTCCCAAGGGAGATTCCATGCACATTTGAACAGTTTTAGCTAGGCCTGTCAATGGATCGGATTTTATCTGAATCTGATCTATTTAAGAGGATACGGGTCATGCCTAAAATTCGATTATCCGATTACCCAATTACCTGATTACCCGTTTATTAAATGGAATGGATTTGGATTCATATACTCCGATCCGTTAATAATCCGATTCGAATAATATTTTTAATATATATATATATATATATATATTTTAATTAATAAATATTATATTTAATAATATTTTAAATATATATTTTAATAGTTCTTTATTTCATTAGCTATTAACATTTGCAAAATAAATTTTTGAAATAAGAGTTGAAAATAAGAATGTTGCAAATCAAGTTTGACATAAAAGGATAATCGGATTAATGGATCGAATTCGAATCCATTTAACATAAATGGATATGGATTTGAATTTTTCTGATCCGATCCGATTAATAAACGGATCAAATCCGAATCCGTTTACCATAAACTGACATGGATTTGGATGTGCCTAAATCGGGCCAAAATTGATCCATTTACAGCCGTAGTTTTAGCTGACTCTAATGCTCCCGATGCACCCGCGAAATGAACAGCTATAAAGGAATGGGATGCTCTAGTATCAAATAATACCCGACCCATTTGTCCATGGATAGGGAACTTACTCTCAATTGTTGGCAGAGGCTGCTACACCTGTGGTAGCACTACATTCTGAACAATGTACACTCACCCATATTGCAACTGACCCTACGAAGGTGGGGCAATTTGAACGGGCACCTGAGGTGGTAAAACTGCATGCTGACCTTGCTGAACTCCTTGCACTTGCACCCTATTCTACTGAGGGTAATCTACCTTCCTATATCCCGCCTTACCATACTAAAAACAACGGCCTATAAAATTCCCTAGCCTCTGGCCATATTGCCCAAATCTGGGTTGTCCTTGTCATTGGCCCGGACGACCTCAGCCTTATTGACCTCCCCCATTGTTCCCCCGGCCTGCTTAGCCCTGAGGAACATTTTGTTGCTGATTCTGGTTCCCTTAAATATTCTACCTAAAACCACCACCATTAAATCACAAGCCTCCCGAACGTTGCCTTTTTACTAAATCCCTCGAAGGGAGATCCCTCTCCATCTGCTTATTCGCTTGCTAGAGAACCTGTTGTGCCCCGTTGGGACTATATGTTCCCGTCTTACTTGATGAAACAGAATCTAACAATTTCTTGTTCCCCTTCAAATGTAACTGATACTCCTGACAATATAACAATGCAGCATTCATCACATCTACAAACATTCACAGATTCGGATTCCCCAATAAGTGTTGTCGAATCCTCCAATTTAGATTTCCCATAAACTTTAAAATTCTTTTCTCCTCGGTATTAACTTCATTCGGCACAAACTTTTCTAAGCGAGTAAATTCCTCTTCAAACTCAGCCACAGTTCGATACCCTTGGGTCACGTCCAACAACCTCCTTGTCATCTCTATCTGAACTGTCGGAGGAAAATACTTATGATAAAAATACCCAAAAATTAGCTATGGGCATCATATCTCTTTTTACGGGAGTAGTAACCGACTCCCACCCCTGGAGAGTCACACCAACTAATTTAAAAGTGGCGAGTATTTGCTTTTGAACGTCGCTGCATTCAACCATGCGTAAAAGCCGTTGAATATCATTTTTCCACTGACTAGAAAGGATAACGTCAACTCCTCCTTGAAATTCCGGAGAGTGATCCTTCTAGAAAGCTTCTTGAACCGTCTCCCACGTAGATGGCCCCGGGTGGGTTTGAACTGCTGGAGCTGCAGGCTGTTGCGGAGCCTCAGGGTACTGTTGTGTCATTGCGGTCATCGCTGTATTTGCGGCTTGTTCCACAATATATGCAATTTTTGTGATAGTCATGATCCCCTGAGGCACTTGGGGTTCCACATTCTCGTCTACTCTATTTTGCCTAGCAGGGTGACCTCGCTTTGGTGGCATATGTAGAAAGAACAAACTGCATCAACACACAGTTCAAATAATTTATCAAAGCAGAAGATTGAGGATGCAATATGAAAACAACAATCCTAATGATAAGGCTCTATATAAAAAACGCTAGGGTAGAATGTAGGAGTACGCACAGATCCTAAGACTCTAGAACCTGATGCTCTGACACCACCTGTTACACCCCGTCTATTCAAATATATAGGTGTCCAGCCCTATACTAAAATACAACAAGAATCTCAAGTGTATCATTCTCAGCATCAACTGCCAAATAATAATATAACCGGTAACCACCCCAAATATATAAATAATCAGGTGCCAATTTTTTTTTTTTTAAAAAGATTACCGATAATATATCATTCACTAACTACGGAGCATGAGCAATAATAAATAAATAAAGGGGTAGATCACTTACATGCTACGAGTTGTCATACAAATGAATATTCTTGAATATGTTGTCGGGAAATAGACCATACAATAATCAAAAGAGAACTATAAAAGAGATCAACATATAAGACCATTAGTTGCACACACCCGATTTACAATTTGTGAATTCTTAACAATAATACAAAAAGAGATGCATCTAAAACCAAAAATCCTCTAACATCCCGCACATGCTACAGCTCCCAAAAACTCTGGAATAGATAATCATCATGGGCATCCTTGAGGAGGCTCACCGATAATAGACACAATATACACATAGCAACGAAAAGATATAAACCGGTCAGATCCCTAGGTTTGAAAATAATTGAATCAAGTGAATCAAATGCATAATAATTAAATATGCAAGATTTCATAAAAGATGTGAAGTCGCACTCCCTTGGGACTCAACCTCACCTCTGAGCTACAACGTGCACCTAAACGTACATATAAGTATATAGTTAAGTTACCCCACTAAATCTACGAACCATACTCCTTAAGCCTATACCTAACTCCCATGCACATAACTATCACCTATTAATAGTTAGACAACATTTCCCTATTATGCAAAATCAAATACCCCGTGTACTGATGACTAAACATTTCCCCACTTCCAAAATAGTGCCAAGATTCGTGCGTGGGACGTCTCGCAAGAAAAATCCAAACAAGGAACCCCCCCGATACACTACTACCTAATATGGTTAGTCGTGCGAATCCGTTTGGCCCTCGGTTTATAATACATACTCCAAAATTCTAGTCTATAAGGATCAAAGCATACATATACAATCTCGTGCTAAATAGGGGTAATACAGATCTCACATATCATACAAGTAGGGCAATACATAACACACATCGTACATGTATACTAACAGTCTCTACAATGCTATCATCTTCTAGGGAATCACTCACTTATCATCCCGGGTTACCAACGATCGAACTCTCACACAAACTTGGTATAAACCCTATTCATAAGCGTATGGGACGCAACCATAGTTCCTCACCTAAAGGTAAGAAGAATCATACCCAAGACGCCTTACCCCTGCCTCACACGTGGTAAAATACTGGACACTATGACTTGGGGACCGTACTCTCCCTGCTCCTCGAGCTAGGGGAGTTGCCCACATTGTGCAACTTCCAATGATAGTACTAGAGGGGTATGCACCACATAGTATATATTACACATCCAATACACATCCACGTAATATATACAAACTATCACACTTTAGAATGTATATACATATATTAATAATCCTAGATATATGTAAATATTAATCCTTAAGCTAGCTAATGATCCACACAATCATCTTAAGTTCATATCGTAATTTACTCGCTTACTTAGTTAGTGATATCTAATCACACCTATGATTATTCCTCGATTTTTCACTTGTAAGTACCCACGAACTCTCACTCATTAGCCCATAACCCTCCTCGAAATAATTTACAGTGGGATTTACAAAAAAGGAATCAATCTAATACCCTCTAAAATATGCCTCTATAATAGCCCCAAGATAACCCCCTCCATCAAGTCATATCATACCCACATTATGCCCCATAAACACGTTTACATATAAACGTAAAAAGGGGTTTCCTATGTATTTAAATCAATCCCCAAAAGGAATTGCATCAGAAGTCCCAACTACAGTAGCCGGACCGGACCAGAGATTCCTAAAAACGAATTGGTCCGTTTCCTAAAAACTAATGGAAACTTTCAACTTCTGGATCAATCCGGTACCCCTTAAAAATGAACCAGTCTGATTCCATAAAATTGCCAGAAAACCCATAACTTCCATACCGATCCGGTACCCTTTGAAAATGAGTCGGTTCGGACTGCACAGTTCAGTATCCTATGAAATTTTTCCTATTACTCCATCAAACCCTCCTCCTATAATATTTCACTTCATAATCCACCCCAAATTATGAGTTCCACCATGTCTATACCTTCGAACCCATATACACATAACAAAATTAATCTTCTATACTAGATTATAGGGTTTAACATGTATCTCTAATGTTACCGAATTCACACCACAATTTAAGAAATAAGTCACACAAATAATAATTTAACAAGTTAATCCACTTGCCTCAATGATTGTAGGGTTTGATTCTTCCTCAAAGTCAAGGATTCTACAAGATTTGAAGATTCTAAAACTTCTCCTTCTTTCTCTTATTCTCATGTTATCTCTCTCAAATGGGTTTTCTCTTAATTGAGATTAATTAACCATTTTAAGACTAATAACCTCTTATTATTAGTAATCCCATCCTTAAATGATAATACATACATAAAATAACTAGTAAACCCCCAATCGAGTCAAACTAGTCAAAAAGATTTCGGAACTCAAATAAAAACACCAGGGCAATCATGTTGACTATCTCGGCCCTTCCGGAATCAACAGGGCCCTCCAAATTTTCATTTGAAACTCAAGATATAAAAACAATCTCCCAACCTCATATAATTCATTAAAATATGCCACGGTTGAGAAATTATTAAAATCCAACCTTCAATACACATATATACAATGAAATTGAATAAAACAATAATATATTTACCATATCACTCTAGTAAATGTGTAATTCTCATAAACATTAACTATTCTAACCAAATAAATATTTATTCTGAATCCTTATTTTAATCCTTAATTATATTAACTCACCCGCACCCGATAATTTAGTATAGAAATAAATACACAAAAGTAAGGGGTATGTCATCTTTAAACTTTAATGGTTGAAATACACATAAAAAAATTAACAATTTATAGTGGTGTCATGTTCAAAGTACAACAAATTAAAATACTAATAGAATGAAGATTAAATTAAGATGGACACAATATATGTTAATGAGGAACCCAACATACGGGTAAACCCCGAGCCTTCTAGTTCTAACGACCACGAACACCACAAGTCCACTATAACAATAGTTTTAGTACAAATTACAATTTATGGATGTGTAAATAAACCAACACTCCTAATACACCTAATATTCCAAGTCAAGCATTAAGCAACCCCACAAACCACTGAATCAGACCAAACAAAACAATAGCCAAGTATAAGAACACAAATTCATACGCAAAGCTCAAGTATCCAGTGAATAGGTAACAAAAAAATAGTTTAATAAGTTCGAAATTCAGAGGTGCTTTAAAAATCAATTCTAAAGTCAAGAACAAAAATGTCCTTCTTTATGAAATGATTTTTCAATATTCTAAAAAATAGTTTGTGTGAGAAAAATAAAATCACGAGATTCAAAGAAACCATAAAAAGATTCTCACAAATAAAACATAATCAAACCAAGTTTAAAGTATGTATATGATTAGTACAACATGTTTAGTTTAAACAAGATTTATGAAAAATAATACTTAACACATAATGATGTCTTATCTAAAAAAAAGTCAACCGAGACCTAGAAAAGAGTTTTGCAAAAAGACATAAATTTGTCAAAGACTTAGACAATCTTCTCATAGAGGTAAGCATGTAATTTTAGATAGATAGATGGGTAGAGAGAGACAGAGAGAGAGGGAGAGAGAGAGAGAGAGTTACCCAACCATGTTTTGAAAAATATATAAAGATCATATCATCAACATAACAGGTGTATTATTAACACTACACCAAAATAAGCAAATGGTCACAGAAAGCTAGTCACAGAACAAAGTCGTGATCAGCTGGTCACGACCCAAAGTCGTGATCAGCTGGTCACGACCTAAAGTCATGACCAACTTAGAACTACACACAAACTAGATATGGTCCCAGTCTAGGGTCGTGACAAGGTTGGGTCATGACTATGGTTCGTGACCAGTGCTGACTATTATGGCGACAACATTGCGCTAAAATTCCCTGCAACTATGGTCACAGTCGTTGTTCGTGGCCATGTCCATGACCATGGACAAACCCTCCAATTGTGGTCATGCCTTTACGGTGTGACAATTTTGAATTGGTCACGATAGTGGGTCACGATCATTAACTGTGACCAGTCCAATTATGGTGACATGGTCATGGATGATGATGTGGGAAAAAAAGGGTCATGGCATATAGTAACGACCCTGAGCTATGGCCAGCCTCTTTATTTATAAACCCCCCAAACCCTTCGACCATTTTTTTAATAGAAAACCCTCCTCTCTCTTGCTCTCTGACATTCCTCTCTCTCTCTCTCTCTCTCTCTCTCTCTCTCTCTCTACTGTTTGTATTAGCGTGTGTATATGTGTGTATTAGTGTGTAGTATTGCTTGTATCTGTGTGTGTATATATACATACATGTATATATGTGTATATGTGTCAGTAGATATATAGTGTGTGTATATAGACCCTGCATGTGTGTGTGTGTGTGTGTGTGTGTGTGTGTCTGTTAATGTATATATGTACTTTAACTAATTTAAAATTTTCAATTTTAAACCTTAATTAGTGGAACTAATTTAAAATATTTTAGTGGGAAAATATTTTAAACCCAATTTCTGAATCCTAATTTAAAACTAATTTAAAGGAAAATACCTTAAATCATATTTACTAAACACTACCGTAGTGAGAAACTACCTTAAACCCTATTTACTAAACCCTAATTTATGAATCGAACATATGATATTGTTATATGTTTTATCATGTAGATGATAGAAGGAGTAAGGGATAATAGGCAAATAGGATCAAAATTTGCAAATAGGTACACTTAGGCTTGAAAATGTGCCGCTAGTGGAAAGAAATCTCAAACATCCCCCAAACGACCCCACAAGGGGCACGTACAGCTCGTACATGAATAACGTAACTCATAGCAACTGACCGCGTAGTCACCAGACTTCTGGTTTGAGAATAGCATCGAAATTTGCAAATAAGCACACTTAGGCTTGAAAACTTGTCGTTATTGATCGAAAATCCCGAACAACCCCCAAATGGCCTCGTGAGGGGCACGAACACCATGTACGTGACTAATGTAACTGTAGTAACTGATCAAATGTCGCGGGACTCCCGATTTGAGAGTATGACCTAAATTTTTAACTAGGCACACTTAGGCTTTAAAATGCATCCCTAGTGGGTGAAAACCCTGAACAACACCCAAATAGCTTCGCAAGGAGTACAAACACCTCGCACGTGACCAACATAACTCATAGAAATTTACCACGTAGTTGTAGGACTCCCAGTTTTTTAATAGGATCAAAATTTGTAAATAGGCACACTTAGTCTTGAAAATGTGTTGCTAGTGGGTGAAAACCTTGAACAACCCCCAAACGGCCCCATAAGAGACACGGACAGCTCACACTTGACCAATGTAACTCGTATAAATTAATCTCATAGTTGTGGGACACCTAATTTAGAATAGGACCAAAATTTATAAATAGGCACACTTAGTCTTGAAAGTGTTTCGCTAGTGTGCGAAAACCCCGATAAAACCCCACAAGGGGTGTGAATACCTCCCACGTGACCCACGTAACTCATATTAACTGATCGCGTAGTCACGGGACTCTCGGTTTGAGAATAGCATCAAAATGTATAAGTAGGCACACTTAGGCTTTAAAACATTTGGCTAATGGGCAAAAACCCTGAACAACACCCGAGTGGTCGAGCAAGGGGCAAAAACACCTCGCACGTGACCAACTTAACTCATAGAAACTGATCTTATAGTCACAAGAATACCAATTGGAGAATAGGACCGAAATTTACAAATAGGAACACTTTGGCTTGAAAAAGTGCTGCTAATGGGTGAAAACCCCAAATAGACCTCAAACGGTCCCGTAAGGGGCACGAAAACCTCGCGCATGATCAACGTAACTTGTAAAAATTGACCACATAATCGCGGAACTCCCAGTTTGGTAATATGACCAAAAATTTCAAATAGGCATACTTAGGCTTAAAAGTGTGCCACTAGTGGGCAAAAAAAACCCGAACAGCTCCCAAAAAGCCATATAATGGGGCATAAACACCTCCCACATGACCAATGTAACACGTAAAAACTGATCGCGTAGCTATAAGACTCCTGATTTGATAATCGAATTGAAATTTAAAAATAGGAACATTTAGGCTTGAAAACGTGCCACTAGTGAGCGAAAACCCTGAATAACCCCCAAACGGTCTCGCAAGGGGCACGGGCACCTCGCACGTGACCAACGTAACTCATAGTAATTGATTGCATAGTCGTGGGACTCCCGATTTTAGAATAGGAATGAAATTTATAAATAGGCACACTTAGATGTGAGAACAAGTAACTTGTGAGTGAAAACTCCTAACAACCCCTAAACCGCCCCACACGGGGCATGGACACCTCGCACATGACCACATAACTGAAGCACCTTATACCTTTGACTTACTTAAGTCTATATTGTATAAGTGCTCAACTAATTTGGAAATAGTGACAAAATTGGTTGTCTAACCTAGAATCCAAAGAACCTCAGAATTATTCTCTCTAATCCTCTTCAATGATCCAATAAGGTATAAATTGAATCACACTACACACATTAGAAGTGCATACATGTGTATATTTTGCTTAAAATTGATTGTGTGTTAAATTCCCCTTAAAATGTTGTTTTAATAATTTTTTGGGAATTTTTAAACATTTTTAAAATAATGTTTTCATTAATAAAAGTGTGATTATAAAATTTGTGGGGTTAATTTGCTATTTTGAAAAATTCATTTTTCATTGGAATGTTTGATTCGGTAGAATGTAAATGCGCTAGAGACTTCAGGGTGCTGCCTGTAATTATTTTTTGCCGCGCGTTTGCAAGCCTCTTATATGCCAACACTTGTCACGTTCCTGATGTATCACTTTGTGTTTGTTATGTGAGAGGGTTGCCTGGTGGTTTGCTGATCGTTAGATCAAACCTTATCGATGGCCTGCATGTGTTTTAAACCTATCCTTGTGCTATCACTGTGGACCAATCACATTCAACTTAACCACCGCTATTTTATAACCCTTAGATCAAGTCAATTTTAGGAAGACTTAATCTCAGCCCTTGATTGCCTTCGACTATCCAGAACCTTCCTCCACTCCTATAAAAGCCCTCTAATTCTCAACCTTTCAAGACTTTTGGCAGTCGTCATTTCTGAGAGAAAAAAATAGAGAGAAGAGAGAAGTGAGAGAGAAGAGAGAAAAGAAAAGAGAGAAGAGAGAGAAAGGGAAAACTGTGTTAGCCAAACCCTAACCCTAACCCTAAACACTTCAAATTTGATTCAAACCTTCGTGTATACAAAACCCCAAACACAACCTTGAGTGTTTGAGAGAGAGTGGTGTTACTGGTTTGTTCATATTGAACCTGTAACCTCTTGATCTGTGATCTTATTACCAACTTAAACATTCATGTGAAGATCTGTATTTCTTCTTCATAGAAATTGTAGATCTACACTTTGCATGTTATATTTCACCAGATCTTCATGTTTCTTTCTCTATTTAAGAAAATCTTTACTGTTTTAGTTTTGAAAATGTTTTATGGTTTCTATTCTTACGAAACTTAACCTTGACCTAGTTGGATTCACACTTGGAGATTTTCAATCTCAAAAATATTTTTAAAACAGAGATTGATTAAGATCTTGACAGATTTAGAAGCAAGATATCCGTGGAATCTGGGTTATATTAAAGGTCAAAAAGGTTTCAAGTGTTGTAAGAAAGAAAGAAAAGAAAATCACAGCATATAGTCTTTATATGTAATTTTCTAAGACTGTCTGTAAACTAAGTGTGTGTGAGTTCATGCATGTTGATAGGAATCACATCACAAATACTTAACACACTACCACATTGGAAGTGTTGCGAATAAGATCAAAGATTATGGAGTCGACGCAAGGAAGCTAAAGAAAAAGGAAGTTATCAAACTGGAAGAACATCATCAACAATCAAATCTATGAGAAGTTAGAAGGACACCAAGTGGGGTATATTCCTAAACATAGAATAGGTTGATTTGTGTGCATGTATGTTGTATTGTTTGTAACTGTTATTTGTTATTAGTGGATTTTTACTTTTGTGACTTAGAAGTCACCGTGGATGTTTCCTCTATTGGGAGAGGTTTTACCACGTTAAAAACTGTGTGTTCTGATTATCTTCATCTACTCATGTCATTCTATAGTGTGCTGAATTTTTGAAACTGTCTTAGTTTTAAAACTGATTACAAAGTCTTGATTATTCTCGTACATATGTTTTTGTAAACACATCTTGTTGTTTATAAGTTTTATTTTCAAAAGAAAAGGGTTTCTTCAACAAACATCTCGGAGTTGCTTATACAGTTTAATCTTGTATTAAACGGCATTTGCAACATTTTTTAATTGGTATCAGATCCCTGTAAACTTTTATTTCAAAAAGATCTTGTGTTTCTGAAATCGTTTTCTGAAAAACCTAACTATGGACGAGAAGAATGAAAGGTTTGGTAATCTGTCCAGACCTCCACTCTTTGATGGAAACAACTTTGCTTACTGGAAAGTAAAAATGGTTGCCTTCATCCAAGGGACTTTAGGAGATGATGTGTGGGACATTATTGAAAATGGATATACTTATCCTACTAAACCAGCCACTGAAGGAAGTGATGAGAGGGTAAAGAAAATCTTAAGTGAGTTTACCCAAGAAGAGAAAACTATTTCTCGCAATAACAATAAAGGCAAGAATGCCATTTTTATGTCTATTAATGAGTATGAGTTCAAGAGAATCTCATCTTGTGCCACTTCTAAGGAAGCTTGGGACACATTAATCACTGCCCATGAAGGAGACTCAAGAGTTAAAGCTGCTAAAACTCAAATGCTTACTCAGCAGTACAACTCTTTGATTATGTCTGACTCTGAGTCTTTTGAAGACTTTTACATGAACCTAACTGATATAGTTACTAAGTTGCATGCTAATGGTATAACATATGATAGAAATGAGATTGTTACTAAAATTCTAAGATCATTACCACAAAAGTTTGACAACAAGAGGTATGCTATTGAGGAAATGAGTGATCAAAACCTTACCCCTGAGTTACTCAGTAGCAAACTTAGGACTGTGGAAATGGAATTAGACTTTAAGAAACAATTAAATCATTCACAAAGAAAACAGCCCAACTCTAACTTGAGTTTTTCCTCTAAAATATCTAAGCATGAGACAAATCTGACCAACTGTGACTCTGATGAGGAATGTGATATAGACAAACTAGATAATCAGATTGCCTTAATGTCTAAACAATTTAAGAAAATTGTTAAATTTAGAAACAAACAGGCATCTAAACAAGGCAAGCCTAATTATCCTACTGTGTCTAATCCCAAACTGCATGAGAGAGGCCTTGACAAACATCCTAAGGACAACAACTTCAAATCTAACAGAGACCTTAAAAAGATTGAATGTTTTAGATGTGGGAAACTAGGTCACATTGCTCACGATTGCAGAGTTAATTTGAATAAAACCAACACACACAATAGAGCCAATGTCTGTAAAACTTGGGATGATTCAAGTGACTCTGATGAAGAGGAACTTGAGTCATCAAATGTACTTGACCCTTGCATGTCCTTTTATGCTAAGATCATTTACAATGATGATATGCCTGTGTGTGATAATGATGCTCCTACTCCTGCTTGTGTGAATACTGCTTTGACTGGCCTAGATGCTTTATTATCTGAAAATGTTGCTAGCTCTAGTCCCGTGTGTGTGAGTCAAAGTGATCTCGATAACGACGATGTAAATGGGTGCGTGAGTACTAAAACTGAATCGTTAGGGGTCACTACACACACTTCACTTAGCGACTCAGACACAGATGACCTCCTAGATATTCATACTTTGTATGCTAAAACTCTCAAAAAAGGCACTAGACTGGAGAAGACTGTTAGATACCTGACTAATAAATTAGATGATCTAAGTCCTATTGTGAAGATGAATGCCGAAGAGTACACTAACCAGTGTCTGTCTCATCAATCTGAAATTGAAACTTTTGATCAAAAATTAAAAGAGTTGACTAAAACTAATGAAACCTTGGAAATGAAATACAAGGGAACATTATTAGAACTGGAGGAAGCAAAAACAAAGACAGCTACAGTTTTCAAAAAATTTCTAAGTTTGAAAACAATTCAAATTGTTTTACTGACTTTGTTGTTGACTCCAAGACCAATTCTGATGATAGAACCGGTATTGGATTCTGCCCTAAGAACAAACCACAAACTACAAATCTTGAATCTATTAAGTTTGTGTCTGGGGGCAAAAGACCAATCGAAACATGTCCAGACTTTCATTTTTTTAAAAAAGAATTGATCAAAGCAACAACAGAAGGACATTGAAGAGTCTAGTAATTCTAAGGCTGACACTACACTTAAGACTAAATACGTCTGTCCTTTGATCAGAAAGGCTGAATCTACCTTTAAAACCATCCCTCCTAGGAATAGGACTTCTGAACAGAATGCTGTTAAACCCATCTTTAGAAGTTTTCCTAAGGAAGTTAATCCCTCAAGCAATCACTATTGCTCCTACTGTGACATTTATGGTCATTCCTTTGAAGGTTGTTATGCTAAGCGTCTAAACACCACTGTGTACAACACTTCTGTCTACAAGAACTTTAACTATTCTAGGCAAAATCGTAACCATTATGTCCTTCCAAGATAACCTGACAAGAACTCTAACTACAGGAATAGAAAGACCAAAACTAAGAGTTCATTTAAGAGAAAGGCTCCCAGAAACTTTCCTAAACCAAAAGCTCAAATTTTCCACAATAATCAGTTTGTTGCTCCAAATGTTTTTCGACAAAAAGCTGTTTCTCGAAAATTTTATCAAATGAGGGAAAACTTGCGCAAAATTAAAACTAGAGCTATTTGGGTTAGAAAAAATTATCTTTTACCCCAAATGAAGTGTATCATTGTTATCACTGCCTTAAAAGCTGAACACACTTCATCTGGTTGGTACTTAGATTCAGGATGCTCCAAACATATGACAGGAGATGAAACCAAACTCTTAAACAAAACCAGGTTTGCTGGAGGCAAAGTAGTTTTTGGTGACGGAGTTTCATCCCAGATTATAGGAAAAGGAACCCTGAAAGAAGAGGGAATGCCTACTCTCGAAAATGTACTATTAGTTAAAGGCCTTAAAGCCAACCTCCTAAGTATATCACAATTTTGTGACTCTGACCATACAGTTACCTTTTTAAAGAACAATTGTAAAATTCTAAATGATAAAGGTAAATTCATTATTACCGGATTTAGAACACCTGACAATTGTTATACTGTCAAGACTAGTTCTGAAACCTGTAACATTGTCAGAATGGATGACAATGAAATCTGGCATAATCGTATGGGTCACCTAAGTTATGATATCCTTGGTAGATTGCCTAGTCAAGAGATTGTTAGAGGAATTCCTAAAATTAAACCTATTTCCAGTGTTGTCTGTGGTCATTGCCAGGAAGAAAAAATAATTAAGACTTCGCATAAAAAAGTTAAAGACATTATTACCTCTAGACCTCTAGATCTCATCCATATGGACCTTATTGGTCCCTCTAGAACTGTTAGTCTTTGTGGACACAGTTATATCCTTGTCATGGTTGATGATTTCACAC
Organism: Sambucus nigra; assembly: GCA_949130495.1. NCBI lineage: Eukaryota > Viridiplantae > Streptophyta > Magnoliopsida > Dipsacales > Adoxaceae > Sambucus > Sambucus nigra. Next base: position 540,458,849 of record OX422208.1, on the reverse strand, counting down.
GATTCACTTGGGTTGCCTTCTTGAAAAAAAAATCTGACACGTTTCAGAATTTTTTGATAATTTTACTAAGAATTGAAAATGAGAAGGACACACAAGTCAATCGCATTCGTAGCGTTAGAGGGGGAGAGTTCATAGACACAGGAATAGTCGAATATTGTGACTACAACGGTTACAAACATGAATTCAGTGCCCCTAAGACTCCTCAGCAGAATGGTATTGCTGAAAGGAAAAACCGAACTCTTCAAGAGATGGCACGTGTCATGTTGCATGCCAAATCTCTACCTAAATACTTCTGGGTAGAATCTATTAGAACTGCATGTCATATCATTAATAGGGTTTAACTTAGGAAAAACACTAAACAAACCCCTTATGAGTTGTGGTACGGTAAGAAGCCTAATCTGAAATATCTAAGAACTTTTGGAAGTCAGTGTTATGTTTGTAAAGACAGAGAACATTTGTCTAAATTTGAGACGCGTGGTGATAAAGCCATCTTTTTAGGTTACTCACCAAACAGTCGTGCTTATCGTATATACAATCTGCGTACTAAGACCCTTATGGAATCGATAAATGTAATTGTAAGCGACACTATTGTCGAAAATAAGATATCTGAATCACCTATTGTGGTTGAATCCGAAAATGATTTCAAAACTGATTCACCAGAAATAGATGACTCGTTACCTATTGAGAGTCCAGAAGTACCTGGCTGGGTCTCTAAAGATCATCCCATTGACAACGTGGTCGGTAATCCTAATGATCCAGTTCGTACTAGATCCCAGTTAAGAAATTATGCTAATTATGCATGTTTCGTCTCCCTTGTGGAACCGAAAAATGTTAATGAAGCATTGAATGACACACATTGGATTTTTGCGATGCAGGAAGAACTTTTACAATTTGTCATCACGATGTCTGGTATCTTGTACCGCGGCCACAAAACAAAAATGTTATTGGCACACGTTGGATCTTTAAGAACAAATCTGATGAAAATGGGGTAATCCTTACAAACAAAGCTAGACTAGTTGCTCAAGGTTACTCACAAATAGAAGGAATAGATTTTGGCGAGACATTTTCCCCTGTCACTCGTCTTGAATCTGTTCGACTTCTTTTTGCCATAACGTGTCACTTAAAATTTACACTTTATCAAATGGATGTCAAGTCTGCCTTCCTCAATGGAATTCTGTCCGAAGAAACGTATGTAGAACAACCCAAAGGGTTCATTGACCTTAAATACCCTAACCATGTCTTTCGTCTAAAAAAGGCTTTGTATGGCTTAAAACAAGCTCCTCGAGCTTGGTATGAACGCCTTTCCAACTTTTTGTTGGATAAGGGTTTTAAGAGAGGAGGAAATGACCAGACCCTCTTTGTCAAATATTTTGACAAAAACATTATTATAGCCCAAGTCTATGTAGACGACATCATTTTTGGGTCTACTTCAACATCTGAAGTTAAATCTTTTTCTCCTATTATGCATAAGGAGTTTCACATGTCCCTTATGGGGGAGCTATAACTTTTCTTAGGATTTCAAGTGAAACAGAATTCTGATGGACTATTTGTCTCTCAAACTAAGTATGCCTTAGATCTCGTTAAGAAATTTGGTTTAGATAATGCTTAAGTTGCCAAAACGCCTATGAGTACTACTGTTAAATTATGTAAAGATGAAAATGGAAAGTCAGTTGATTCCACACTTTATTGTAGTATGATTGGTAGCCTACTCTATCTAACTGCCTCACGACCAGATATAATGTATGATGTATGTCTGTGTGCTCGTTACCAGAATAACCCTAAAGAGAGCCATTTATTTTGAGTAAAACGTATAATATAGTACATAAAGGGCACTCTTAATCTTGGACTTATGTACACTACTGATACCTGTAGCACCATCATAGGGTATACTGATGCTGATTGGGCCGGATGTACTGATGACAGTAAAAGTACATCAGGTGCCTGTTATTATGTCGGCAATAATTTAGTAGGTTTGAGTAGCAAAAAACAGAATTGCACATCTTTATCTACGGCTGAGTCCGAATATATAGCAGCAGGAAGTTGCTGTGCTCAATTGTTATGGATCAAACAAATGTTAAGCGACTATGGGATTAAAGAAGATCGGTTACAATTGTATTGTGACAATCAAAGCGCTATTAACATATATAAAAACCCGGTTCAACACTCGCGAACTAAGCATATTAAAATAAGACATCATTTTATATGCAAACTTGTTGAGACCAAGGAGTTAGAAATCTATTACCTGCCTACTGATCTGCAACTTGCAGACCTGTTCACTAAACCTCTGGACTATAACAGATTTCTGTATTTGCGAAATTCTATAGGTATGGTATGTGCTGATTAAACTCTGAAGACCTTAATTTTTACCCTTTGTCCATTTGAGACAAAATGGGGGAGAAATTTGAGTCTTACGGGTTCAATGTTTTGTTCACATTTCATCTAAACTGCTTGATCTTAGTGTGCATATTTGCAGGAACCTCTTCTATTGATTGTCTACCATTTCTAGTGGTGTACAAATGTTGTAAATAGTTGAGTTATGTAATTTTTTACTTTATAGGAAATGGGTAGATAATATCTTTTGTATAGGACTAGGTTTTATTTTTTTTTGGTTCCCTAAGAGTTTAAGCTAACTCAAAGGAGATTTTGTCTCATATTTACAAAGGGGGAGATTGAAGCACCTTATACCTTTGACTTACTTAAGTCTATATTGTATAAGTGCTCAACTAATTTGGAAATAGTGACAAAATTGGTTGTCTAACCTAGAATCCAAAGAACCTCAGAATTATTCTCTCTAATCCTCTTCAATGATCCAAGAAGGTATAAATTGAATCACACTACACACATTAGAAGTGCATACATGTGTATATTTTGCTTAAAATTGATTGTGTGTTAAATTCCCCTTAAAATGTTGTTTTAATAATTTTTTGGGAATTTTTAAACATTTTTAAAATAATGTTTTCATTAATAAAAGTGTGATTATAAAATTTGTGGGGTTAATTTGCTATTTTGAAAAATTCATTTTTCATTGGAATGTTTGATTGGGTAGAATGTAAATGCGCTAGAGACTTCAGGGTGCTGCCTGTAATTATTTTTTGACGCGCGTTTGCAAGCCTCTTATATGCCAACACTTGTCACGTTCCTGATGTATCACTTTGTGTCTGTTATGTGAGAGGGTTTCCTGGTGGTTTGCTGATCGTTAGATCAAACCTTATCGATGGCCTGCATGTGTTTTAAACCTATCCTTGTGCTATCACTGTGGACCAATCACATTCAACTTAACCACCGCTATTTTATAACCCTTAGATCAAGTCAATTTTAGGAAGACTTAATCTCAGCCCTTAATTGCCTTCGACTATCCAGAACCTTCCTCCACTCCTATAAAAGCCCTCTAATTCTCAACCTTTCAAGACTTTTAGCAGTCGTTATTTCTGAGAGAAAAAAATAGAGAGAAGAGAGAAGTGAGAGAGAAGAGAGAAAAGAAAAGAGAGAAGAGAGAGAAAGGGAAAACTGTGTTAGCCAAACCCTAACCCTAACCCTAAACACTTCAAATCTGAGTCAAACATTCGTGTATACAAAACCCCGAACACAACCTTGAGTGTTTGAGAGAGAGTGGTGTTACTGGTTTGTTCATATTGAACCTGTAACCTCTTGATTTGTGATCTTATTACCAACTTAAACATTCGTGTGAAGATCTGTATTTCTTCTTCATAGAAATTGTAGATCTACACTTTGCATGTTATATTTCACCAGATCTGCATGTTTCTTTCTCGATTTAAGAAAATCTTTACTGTTTTAGTTTTGTAAATGTTTTATGGTTTCTATTCTTAAGAAACCTAACCTTGACCTAGTTGGATTCACACTTGGAGATTTTCAATCTCAAAAATATTTTTAAAACAGAGATTGATTAAGATCTTGACAGATTTAGAAGCAAGATATCCGTGGAATCTGGGTTATATTAAAGGTAAAAAAGGTTTCAAGTGTTGTAAGAAAGAAAGAAAATAAAATCACAACATATAGTCTTTATATGTGATTTTCTAGGATTGTTTGTAAACTAAGTGTGTGTGAGTTCATGCATGTTGATAGGAATCACATCACAAACACTTAACACACTACCACACTGGAAGTGTTGTGAATAAGATCAAAGATTATGGAGTCGACGCAAGGAAGCTACAGCAAAAGGAAGTTATCAAACTGGAAGAACATCATCAACAATCAGATCTATGAGAAGTTAGAAGGACACCAAGTGGGGTATATTCCTAAACTTAGAATAGGTTGATTTGTGTGCATGTATGTTGTATTGTTTGTAACTGTTATTTGTTGTTAGTGGATTTTTACTTTTGTGACTTAGAAGTCACCGTGGATGTTTCCTCTATTGGGAGAGGTTTTACCACGTTAAAAACTGTGTGTTCTGATTATCTTCATCTACTCATCTCATTCTATAGTGTGCTGAATTTTTGAAACTATCTTAGTTTTAAAACTGATTACAAAGTCTTGATTATTCTCGTACATATGTTTTTGTAAATACATCTTGTTGTTTATAAGTTTTATTTTCAAAAGAAGAGGGTTTCTTCAACAAACATCTCGGAGTTTCTTATACAGTTTAATCTTGTATTAAACGGCATTAGCAACGTTTTTCAATAACTTGTAGAAACTGATCGTGTAGTCACGGAACTCCCGGTTTGAGAGTAGGATCAAAATTTAGAAATATATATGCTTAGGCTTGAAAACGTGCCGCTAGAGAGAGAAAACCCCGAATAGACGCCAAACGACCATGTAAGGGGCACAAGCACCTCGCATGTGACCAATGTAACTCGTAGCAACTAACCGAATAGTCTTGACACTTTGGATTTGAGAACAAGCATCGCACATATTTTATTCAAATAAATACGGTCACAGATTTGAACCGTGACCATATTTAATATATTTTTAAAATAATTATCTGGTTACGAATTGGGGTCGTGACCACATTAAACTATGTGTTGAAGATTGGTCCCAACTTAACTCCATTACCAAGGTTTGAAACCTATTCATGGATTGGGTCCCTGACTAATGCTTCAAAGTTGGTCACGGCCTTTGTTTGCGACTAGAATTTCGTATATTGGCCCAAGCTCGAGTCCGTCACTGTGCCTTTTGGTTGGGGATAAGGTCCGAGACCAATGATTTTTGTCACGCACATTTTGGTCATGAATTGGATTAGAGACCCGGAGGCTTTATCACGACTTGAATTCGTGACCATCTGCCTATTTTGGTGTAGTGCAATAATAAGCTTTAACATCATCTTTAACCAACATACATCACATAAAGTATAACCTCCTACAAGGTTCGAAGGGTGCATGGACAAAGATATCTTAAACACTCAAAATCACACATATTTTGAAGTTACAAAAAGTGATTAGGGCCTGAGTAAAAAATTTGGCAGTATAACATTTAGGTTTGAGAGAGAGAAAGCATCGCTTAAAAATAAAACCAAGTGTTGCTATTTATAAGAAAGCAAGGCAGCCACTGTTTGGTTCGTAATAACCAAACAATTAAGAGTAAACTAGTGAAAGACCAAAGAGATCTAAGGGCATAATTGTAACCGAGGTTTTAAAGGCAAACTATGGTCTTTTCACTTATGAGGATAACGGACAAAGAAGTCTTTTAAATATGGGTTTTATTGATAACATCTGCAGCAAGTAGACGGCTTACACACACCCATAAAGCTCATGCATGATTAAATTGCTTGGGAAACACCTTCCTCATTGATTGGCCTAAACTAATAATAACAGATCACCAAACAAAAAGAAACCAAAATATATTTGAGAACCCTAAAACCTTACCATTTCATTTTTCATGCATTCAAATTAAGAAACAAAAATTGTTTTGATTTTGTTTTATTAAATAAATACGACAACATTAATAAATTCTAGAAAATTATAAAAACATATGGAAATTAATTATTAAATTCTAAAAAATTATAAACTAAGAAAAACTAGATTATAAAAATATTTAAGTGTAAAATATATATAAAATGTATAAATACAAAAATATGCTATATATTACACAAATTAAAATTAGCGTTTTATAAATTTAGAAAATTTGATTCTAACAATTCTTATAAATCTTTTTAGAAATATATTTGGAGTGTGCCATGAAACCTAGGGTATTAGGATTATTGTTATAAAATTGAGCCAACAAAATAAGAGGGAGAATAAAAGGTACTTTCACACTCTTTCTGCTCATATTGGCAAGCTTCTGTTCAAAATCAGCCTTCAGATTGGCTAAAGACTCCTAATGACTACTTTAGGCAGTAAAATTCATGTCATGGAGAGCAGCATTATGCAACCGCCCGATGGAAGAGGCGATGAAGATCAAAGTATGCCTCTTTTGCTTGAGCAGGCATGTTAATACCGAACTATTGGTGTAATGCATCATCCCCGTGATAAGCACCCAAAACTGTACAATTTATACCCCGAATAGATGTATTTTAGTTGCTAATTCTCGGCAATTTAGGTCTTATGCGCTTAATTATTCAATATGCAGGCTTAATTGTAGTTGCGATGTCAAAAGCTATATTTCCAAGCAATTTACAGTTAAAATGGAGTTAATTCCCTTTCCCTGACCCTACCCAAGCCTAAGCCTAGTCTAAACCTACCCTAAACCTTGTGTGTGTTTTGTTTGTGTCTTTTTATCAGTTTTTAGATTTTTAGTTTGAGTCATTTTTATTTTTAGGATTTATTTTAGATTTATTTAGTATTTTCTAGATTTTATTTTCTATTTTTATTCTATTAGTGTTATTTTATTTCATTTTGATTTTTATTAGTTTTTAGTTTTATTAGGATTAGTTTTAGGAGTTTATTTTTAGTTTATTAGATTTTTTATTTTAGGATTTTTGTTTTCATATTTTATTTCTTTTGTTTTATTATTTTAGTTTTTAATAGCTTAGAATTTTATTTTCTTAAGTTTAAATATTTTATTTTTATTTTGTTAGTTAGATTTTTATTTTTATTTTATTTCTTAAGTTTTATTTCATTTTTAATTAGTTAGTGTTATTTTTTTAGGGGTCCAAATTAAACACACACATGCATCACCTAAGTCACTCACACCTTAAAATCTATACACCTCATTACACCCAAACACTATCCTAAACCCTCACCCTCACACACATTCCCCTACACCCACACATACCATAACCTACACCACTTCATCTTCAACGTCCAACACCCACCTTCTTTCTCTCTCCAAAAACCCATCTCTTACCTCCATTATAAATACAAATCCTAACCCACCAACAACACCTCCAACTCCATCCAACCTACCCCCGCCGGCTCACCTTTCCCCCGCCGCAACCACCCTCTCTCTCTCTCTCGATCCCAGCCAAGCCGCCGAAACCCCTCTGACCGATTTTTGACCCTTGCCGGCGTCGCGACCTCACCACTCACCGGCGCATCCTTCAAAACCAGACAGCCCTCAAGCCGCCGACCCCTCCTCTCCGGCGACTCTCCATCGCGACCTCACCACGATCTCGTGCGACCCGATTTCCTCAACTTCGTTGTCGGAACCTCACTTCCAGTCAAACTCGAACCCGGACCCAAATCCTCCATCAAACCGAGAACCTCACCCCATTCCATCCAAAGCCAATCAAACCCATTTTCACTTCCCCCTCTTCTTCAAAGCCACAATCTGCCAAATAGAAAAACCAAAGACCAAATAAAACAAATGCCACATGTGTTAATACACTCATTAAACCTTTTACCCATTTTCCCTATTATACTCCCAACTAACCACTCAAAACCAATTTCCAAAATTACCCCTCACCATATCAGATTTTTATTCTCACCCACATGCTCCTCTCACCATTTCCATGCATACTCATGTCAATTATCCAATATACCCCTAGCCTCCATGTGCACCATATAAATTGAATACTTGGGCCATTTGCAAAGAGATCGCTAACTTAGTTTTTTTTACTCTTGTGTGATAAATTTCTCTACACTCCTCTTTAGAGAGTATTTGCATTTTTAGCAATTATCTCAATAAAGAGGTGTGTAGTGAAATTTATCTCTAGGATGAATTCCATCCCACCCGATCTACCGTTTATCCCACTCGATACACCATTTATCCCACCGCCACCACCCGTAACTCAACCACCACCATCATCCACCTCCACTCTCGAAAGCCTCTTGCAAAAGTTCATACTCGAGCAAGAGCAAGCCACTCAAATTCAAACTACAGATCTCCAAAGTCTTTAACAAAGGTTAAATGAATTGGAGTGTGCGAGAGATTCGGACATTACCATAGCCCCACCCATCATTGCAACCGTGTGTGACGATGCTGAGTCCTTTTGTGACACAGATTTTGCGTGTGACCAACCCTACCACCCCGAGAATCTTGAAGTTGAGACCATTCCATGGTCCGGGTCCCAAGTCGACAATTGTGTTGACTTACTTTTCGATAGTGAGCCTGATTCAATCCCATCATGTCCACATGAACCCCACTTTGAGGTTCCCATTCACTTTCCCATAGAATCCAAAAACATGCCCGAGTCTACACTCATTGAGCCCACTGTGTGTGTTCCCATGGAACAAATTTATCCTAGGTTATCTCCGACTACGAGTGCTCACCATTGTACCGAGATAGCGTTAGATATGGTTCCCACCTCTCTTGATATGGATCCTACCCCATCATATTTGGCTCCCCTTGAGCCGAATATTTATGTTGATTCATCTATCTCGGATCTTAATGCCTCGTCTTACCCACCCACCATATTCCCTGATACTACCTTTATGGAGAAGTTGACAACTCCATCTTTAGAAACCACACTCCCTTGTGAGTATTCCTTTACTCCTCCTAATGAGTGTGTGTCTCCCACGCTTGAGTTGGATCATCTTCCTCCACTATTTATCCCACCCGATACACCATTTATCCCACCCGACCCACCCATTATTCCTTCCATCCCATCACCTGGTTTGGATCTTGCTTGTACACATTTAAAGTTTACATCTACCTTTGTAGATCCTAACCTAAATTCATCCTCCACCATTCACTAGAGTATTTGTGGTGATACTCTCCACTTCCGTGACACCGAGCTTGTTACTCCATGCACACAACTCTTTTGTGGTGTTGATTTTTCTCAACAGCTCCCTGGCGTGTCACGGCGCGACCAATATCATCGCCCGTTCATAGAACGGTTGTGTCCTTTCTATGAGGTCCACCCCATTCCTATGTCCACACCATTTCACCTCCCTCACCAATTGGAGCACCATGCTTATAGGGCCCTTGTTGCCCTCACCTTCCAGCTCAATAAGGCCCGTGACCGATACCTTTCCACCCTCACCTTAGCCCTTTTTCCCACCCGCCTTTGGTCCACCGATGCTTTGCATCGCGTGATGCACTTTGCCATACAAGTGCATTGACCACTTTTGCCTGTGTCCAACAAGACTGACGCTTCAGTCTTGTTTGGGGGTGATCTTCATCACCCAATTTTTCTGTCACCCCACACTTTCATCGATATTATCTTTAGGGTGAGAATGGTTCGGTCTGGGTGAAGACATTAAACTTAGCGCTACCGAGAGGTAGCCCGAGTTTCTTGTACTAGTCTGATCCTGTTTGGGGGTGGTATTTCACATCACCCGATGCTTTACATGTTTTATTGACTTGTACACTTCTTTTTTCTCTTATCATTTATTGAGGTTTATTTTTCGATTCATCTTTCCACTTCATTAGCGGTTCATTTTGGTAATCTCTTCCCTACCTTATGCTCCCAATTTTAAAAAATGATTTTACTTAATAACAAGGACGATGTTCCTTTTTGTTTGGGGGTGGGGAATTTTATCAAAATCGTGCCTCTTTTGAAAATTTTTGATTTTTAAACCTGATTTTTAAAATTTGGCCCCGTTTCTTTCTTCTCACTCAGTGATGTGAATTTTCAATCATCCATCTTTCAAAAGTCTAGGAATCAAGCTATAGAATATTTTTTATAAATGGCTTATGTAATACGTAGTAAGGAATGTTGCACTATGAATTTCTAGACTCAACAAAATTTGCGCACTTATCATGTCACTACGGTTTAGAGTTGAAGAGTATTACAATTCTAAAGAGAACCTTAAGAATCACTAGTAGAGACTTTAGCTTGTGAGATTTGTGCCTTTCACCCTTTGAGAGTGTCTTACGCAATCTTCGAGTCACAAGTTGATTCAACTTCGTTTGGGTCCGCACTTTAATTGTTGTATGTTCTCATTATTCTTCATTAAAATTTTGGCTTGATCACTGAGAACGACATCACTTTCGAGTTGTAAGAAACACGTGTCTTGAAATTTGTCCCGAATACTAAATTTTCATCCATACACTTACCATTTTTCCATACACCATTTACCATTCACTTCACCCATTATATTCCCATGCTCTTCCATATTCCCACACATTTCCCCACACCGTCACCTATTATCTCCATATCATCTTCCGTCATTTCAAATAAAACAGTGTTGATTCCAAATGTAAATGTCTTCCCTGTTGGTTTGAAAAGTGAGACAAAAAGAAAAAAAAAAGACAGAAAAAACATAAAAATAGTAAAAAGAAAAGAAAAAAAAAACGAGAATTTGTAGTTAGTAATAAAGACATTTGTGCCTAAAGTATAGTACACTCTTCTCGCACATCCATCACATATCCATCATTTCACACATCAATCCCATTCTACATCAATATCCTACCTATCTCACACCATCCATCCTACCTATCATATCCTTCTCATCCCATTTCATTCCCCCTCGCCCATAAACATATGTTCCCCTAGGTGTTCGGGCAAATAAAAGTCAACGTGGTGAATAACTCGACGTTCTCACTATAGTGATTAGCATTCTTTCATGAGATCAATTTTCTTTCTAATTGTTCGTTCTTTCTTATGTGTGTGTGAGACGTTTGAACTTGCTTACATTTACTCACCTCCTCACACACAATAGCGATACACTAACCCATATCTCATGAGTTCGTTTGAGAGAGTTATATGCGTGAGATTTGAAGTTGAAGCGTTGATTTCAAAAAGGTAATCTAGGAATTACTCTTGTGATTCTCGACCCGTTTTGACTAATTCACACTACACACGTTGAGTTCTAGGAAGGATGTGCCTTGAGTATTTACTTAGCTTAATCTTTTTACACATTCTAGCTTGTATTTCTGAAAATATTTTCTCATGTGATGGATTGTACGATTATTCTATGTCTAATAAGAGATTGACTGCCTTTTTGCAAATAAAGAATTTTGTGGGTATATTCCCTGCAAACCCTCACGAGACACAACTCGTCCTGTAGGGCAACCTATAGGTTTAAAGGCTTGTTGCACATGCTAAGTGCAATCGCAAGTGCCCGCTAAAGTGGTACACTTTTGGTTTCTTATCTGTCTCTTTCTCTTTATCTTATTGCTCGAGGACTAGTAACGCTCGGTTTGGGGGTGGTGTGATAAGCACCCAAAACTGTACAATTTATACACCGAATAGACGTACTTTAGTTGCTGATTCTCGACAATATGGGTCTTATGCGCTTAATGGTTCAATATGCAGGCTTAATTGCAGTTGCGGTGTTAAAAACTATATTTTCAGGAAATTTGCAGATAAAATGGAGCTAAATACCCCTATCCCGTACATTACCCGACCCTAAACCTAGCATAAACCTACCCCGAACCCCGTGTGTGTTTTGTTTGTCCCTTTTTAATATTTTTTAGATTTTTAGTTTGAGTCATTTTTATTTTTAGGATTTATTTTTGATTTATTTAGGTTTTTTAGGTTCTATGTTCTATTTTTATTTTATTAGTATATTTTTATTTCATCTTTATTTTTATTAGTTATTAGTTTTATTTTTATTAGGATTAGATTTTTTTACGATTTCATTTTATTTGATTTTACATTTAATTAGAATTTTAGTTTTATTTTTATTAGATTTTATTTTTATTTTTATTTTATTTCTCTTTTTAGTTTTATTTTTTATTTGAGTCTTTGTTTTATTTTAGAATAGGATTTTATTTTATTTTTTTGGTTTTTAGTTTATTTTATTAATTTTATTTTAGTTAGTTAATGTTATATTTTTAGGGGTCCAAATTAAACACACACACACACATAAACTCCCTCACACCATAAGTACCCAATACCCTATCTTACACCATAAACAAACCATACACCCTCTCCCACACCCGAACAAGCCTATACCCACCTAACTCGCCTGAGCGTCGACGATCTAGCTACCCAGCTCCGGCCCCCCCTCTCTCCTCGCGATGCCAACCCCATTACCCCTCCAAAACCGGCGACATCTTCGGCCAGCCTTAGACCCAGATCCGTTCACCTCCACCTGCTCTCCAACCATCGAACCCACACCCCATTTCCCATTCAAAACCCATTACCCAAAGACCCATTTCAAGCTTTAACCCAAACCCATTTTTCTTCCATTCTCAAAATCTTAAGCTGCCAACAAACCAATCAAAGCCAAACCAAACAAATACCCCATGTGCCACTTAAACCACCTTTTACCCCATTTACCCATTATACCCCAACTAACCACTCAAAACCAATTTCCAAAATTACCCCTCACCATATCAGATTTTTATTCTCATTCACATGACCTCACACCATATCCACATGCACCCCCTAGCCATTTACCCAATATACCCCTTTGCTCCATGTGCCTATTATATAAGAAGACTCAAGACCCCATTTAGAAAAGAGCTTTTGGGGACTCATCATCAAATAGAGAGAGAAAATTCTAGAGAAAAGTAGAGAGTTAGGTTAGAATAAATTAGGTAGAAATATTTGTAAATAGTTTTATTTTATTCTTTTTATCTTTGTCAGATATTTGTGAGATTAAATATTGTAAGAGAGTTAATTGATTGGATATTTTAATTTCATATCACTTGGATGATCAATTAGAGGGATTGCATGCTTCAATTTGGAAGAGTAGAGTTCAACATTCTCAAGGAGATTTGGTTTTCTTTTTCTATTCCCTTCTAGTTTATTTTAGTAGCCTTGATTATTAATTTGTCATGTTTAATATCATGTTAGGCTAAATCCCCTTTCAAAGGGTGGGGTAAAACCCTTATTTGATGTTATTTTATTTTAATTAGTTTAATTACTTGAAAAATCCCTTTGAATGTTAATTTTGATCCCTCACCCTTATATTTACGCCTCATGAGAGGGTAAATGATTTTGGAGAGAAAATAGAAATTCTAATTATAATACCCATTTTAGATTCGAACTAGAGATAAGGGTTTCTTAAGTGGGGTATTATAACTTGAATTTCAACTCTAAATTTATTTTCTAAGATTTACATGAATTTTAATTGATCGATCCTAGCGGGTGATTAATTAAAAGGAGTGTAGATCTATTTTTCTAGAGTTGTGGGGTGTTAAACTTAATTTTCTAAAAGATTACTATTATAATTACACTTACAACGAGAGTAGGTTTGTAATTTTGATATTAATTTGGGAGAATTCAAATAATTAAATTAATTAATTAAAATAACTAAAATTTGTTGTGAAATCCCATTCCTTGATTGTTCTTACAATTATTTACCTCACACTTTAATTTCTAGTTAGTTGTTTTCATCTCACACTTTAATTTAGTTTAGTTTAAATCATCACCTCACCCTATTGTTTTAATATTCGAAAAAGCTAAAAAAAGTAGAAAAGTGAAAATACCGGGTAGCTACTCCTTTATTATATCAATACAAAATGCCAAGTTGGTTCAGTTAATAGCATCATTGTCGAAAACATTTTAATAATTACTAACCACCTAGTATTTAAAAAGTAAGTGCCGAATTTTAATTTAAGTCTGATTAACATGCAATAAGAGAATAATGGAAGAACAACATAATCCATTCACCATAACGAAGTAATGAAGTAATCAACAAATAATATAAGTCCGGAGGGAAACTCCTCACAACAATCCCACAAATGAAATAATAACATAAGTCTGAATCCTGAATTAATTACATGCCCGAAATCTGAATAACTGAAATAAATGAAATGCCTCTAAAAGAAATGGGCAACATGCCCTACAACTGATAAATACTGAATATGGAGTCAAGATAGATGAAGCGTCTACAAGCAAAGTCCTGTAACTTCCACAAACAGCTACAGCTCGTCACCTGAATGAGTATCCTAAGCATGGTGTCCTTGTGGCTGGGCACCTAAAATGGTTTTTACAAAAATAGGTTTGAAAGCAAATGGGTCAGAGCCCGAAAGTGGAAATCATTTTAAAAACAGCAAGTGTTTTAATAACATTAAAACATTAAATGCAAAATACATGTTAGGACGTGCACTCACATGAAATTCTCACCTCTCGACTATATGTGCACTCCTAACGTACCGTACCCATCTAAATGACATACATATCTAACCAAACAGTAATAAGTTCTACCCCTTACTACTCGATTCCCATATTAAATTCTAGCGTTATCAAATAAATAGAGGGCTTTACTTAAACTCAAATTCTCAATTTGTAGTACAATTCACTATCGGTTAACCCGTTATGTTTTCTCAAAACATTACCATAATTATATTCACAATACCAACATGAAAGTTCCCATTAATTAAGTGTATATTATTCACGTCATAAATATACAATACAAGCACCCCGAGACTAAGCTACGGTGCACACATACTCTGCTATCCATCCCGGTACATCACGTACATAAGGATCACGCATTCCGAATCTCTCAGGAATCGTTCAAATAACAACATCACAAATGATGGAGGCGAACACAGTCACATCACATGGGTCACGCACATACCTGCGCTCCCACGATCAGCAGACTTATTAACATCCCAATAAGTCCTTCTCTGACCTATGTTCATAGAGGTAACCAGTCTAAATCCGAGCAACACAAGGATTAGAGGGCCCTAAGCGAACGCAAACCAGCAAGTATGGTAGGTATGTCATACACATAAAATCAATACATATACTAAGTATTCACACATCTTAGTAATCACCATAATATATTGGTGGTACACTTCTCAATCTCGTACCGACATATAATGCTACACAATTTATATGTTCCCGATTAATATAGTAATTTAGGCCGTCAATATTTCTCGCATCGTAATATACACTCACGTCCTACTTCATAATTTCCCTTAGGTTCAACTACACTTCTAGGTTTTGCTCCTCATTATATCTCAAATGTCCCTACTATAACAATTTATCATCAAGAGAAGGTTATCTCTACCATTAAATAAGGTTACGGGACATGCGAAATCAAAACAGGCTAAAAAGCCTAAATTGTCAACTCGTTAGAAGTCTCGTTCGAACGAGGCTCTTCGAACGAGAGTTCGTTCGAACGAAATGGGCCTTCTAACGAGATCTCGTTCGAACGAAAGTCTTCGAACGAACATCCCTCTCGTTAGAACCCAAACTTTCAACTCATTAGAAGCTCGTTCGAACGAGCTCGTTCGAACGACGTGGGCAGGTCTTCTAACGAGTGGCCAGATTCGAGCCCAGATTTTCCAAATCTCATTTTTCCAACTTCTCTACACCTCAAACCTCATCCAAACATAAATCCAATGATTGTTTAAAGTCTCTAATCATTCCTAAACGTATTTAGGTCATATACTAACATGATTTGTGGGGTTAATTCATTCTAACCTCATTCAATTATCAAATCTCTTCATATTTTCCCCCAATTTTAAGAACATGAACCCTAGAATTTATAAATCATCAAAGAGCCTAATTAAATCCGTTTTTGTTTCATCCAAATTATAATATCATCAGAGTAATCATCTAAATACCAATCTACATGCGATTCCTCATCAAAAATGAAATTTCTACTTCCAATTTAAAGGGTTTTTTCATTAACTCCCAAGAACATTAAGATTTTATCAATTCCTACACATGGAGAAAGCATTCTTTGCAAAATAACGAAATTAAACCACTTGCCTTATTCGAATCTCTGATTTTTAATGTCGATTTGATGGAGTATACTCTCTCTCTCTCTGCAGAATCCTTCTATCTCTCTCTCTCCAAGCCTTCTTCTCCAAAGTGCTAAAGGTGGCTAGGGTTTGCCTTAGGAATTTTTTTGAAACAACTCTAATAAGCCCCGTAGTCCAATAAGTCTTAAGATGTGGTTAGTGGGTTTAGTGGGGAATTACCAATTCAGCTTTTTAATTCCCAATTTTCGTAGGTTTTAATTCCCAAAAATCCAAAATTACCAAACTACCCTTATACGTTGCCGGTATGGCCTAAAAATGCCCCGGGACCCAAACTAAACCCCCGGCTAGTGTTTTCTGACTATTTCGACCCTTCCAGACGCATTGGCGCACTCAAAACGACTATACGGTTAATAGAAATAAAATTCACTTTTTAATTAAGATAAATATATTCCGGACGCGACTGTCACACGCGTCTCAACAAGATTCCCAAATTGCCGTATTTCAATCTCACGACAAATTTCATAATTCGATATTCATATATAATTATATATGCACATTATAATCAAATACCAACTCGCATCTCGCTAGTATTTTAATCCGGATTAATTTCCAATTAATACGCATTTAATTAAATTAATCCCATAAATAAATATCACAAAAATACGAGGTATTACATACTTCCCCCCTAATAACTGAATTTCGTCCCGAAATTCGAAACTAGAAAGTACCTGGTAAGAACAACTCTGGATAACATTCGCGCATTTCATCCTTGCGCTCCCATGTGGCCTCCTCGACATTATGATGTCGCCACTGAACACGCACTAACGGAACCATCTTTGACCGCAGCTTCCGCTCACTTTGGTCCAAAATAGCAATCGACCCCTCCTCGTAGGAGCTATCAGGCTGGAGATCGATGTCCTCCAAAGCAATGTGAGAATGAGCCAAATCGTCTCTAAGATATTTCCTTAGCGAGGAAATATGAAATACATCGTGAATCCGATGCAAATGCTCCGGTAATCCAAGTCTATACGCAACCAGTCCAATCCTCTCAATAATAGGGAATGGTCCCACATATCTCGGTGCCAACTTCCCTTTCTTCCCGAAACGCATAATCCCCTTCATAGGAGATACTCTGAGCAAAACCTGGTCCCCCACTTGGAACTCTCTGAAGAACCTCTTCGCATCAGCATAGCTCTTCTGCCTGTCTTGAGCTACCCGAATGCGACTCCGTATCAGTTCTATCCTTGCCGAAGTATCCTGAATCACCTCCGACCCAAGTAGTTTGTTGTCCCCCACCTCCAACCAACATGCTGGGGAACGACAAGGTCTACCGTACAACGCCTTAAATGGAGCCATGCCAATAGTGAACTGGTAGGAGTTGTTGTAAGCAAACTCCACCAGTGGAAGATACTGCTCCCATCCACCACCAAAATCAATGATACTCATACGTAGCATGTCCTCCAACATCTGGTTTGTACGCTCGGTCTGCCCATCGGTCTGCGGGTGATACGTCGTACTCAACCGCAATTCCGTGCCCATGGCCTCCTAAAAACTCTCCCAAAACCGTGAAACAAATATCTTGTCTCTGTCAGACACGATATTTAAGGGCACACCGTGAAGTCTCACTATCTCTGAAATAAAGAGCTGGGCATACTGTCCCGTAGTGTAGTCTGTCCTTACAGGTAGAAAATGAGCAACTTTGGTCAACCGGTCCACAATTACCCATATGGAGTCGTGACCTCTCTGTGACGTAGGCAACCCCGTGATAAAGTCCATGGAGATGCTCTCCCATATCCACATCGGTATTTCTAATGGCTATAGCAGTCCTGCCGGTCTCTGATGATCCACTTTTACAAGCTGACAAGTGGCGCATTTAGAAACAAACAAGGCAATATCTCTCTTCATCCCGCTCCACCAATACTGACGTCTCATATCTTGGTACATTTTGTCTCCACCGAGATGTACCGCGAATCATGAGCCGTGCGACTCTGCCATCACCTCGTGCCGTAATTCCTCCCCTTTCGGAACTACCAATCTCCCATTGAAACGCAATCCCCCGTCTGAGCTAACGGTATAGGATTCGGCTCCCTCTGTTAGTAATCAAACTATCAGCTCCTGATAGAACGAGTCATCTGCTTGTGCCTTTATCACTCTCGTGACAATCTGCGGCGTAACAGTCATTACCGACATGAATGATCAGGCCACTGCATCCTGGTGTCCCAATTCTTTCCACTTTGACTTCCACACCCCTGCCACCTTATCTACTGGCCTACGGCTCAACGCGTCTACTACCACGTTAGCCTTCCCCGGGTGATACTGGATATTAAACTGATAGTCCTTCACAAACTCAAGCCACCTTCGCTGCTGCATATTCAACTACTTTTGCATGAATAGGTACTGTAGGGACTTGTGGTCTGTGAACAATCGAAACTTCTCCCCCAAAAGATAATGTCTCCATATCCGAAGGGCAAATACAACTGCCGCCAACTCCAAATCATGAGTGGGGTAATTCTTCTTGTGAGGCTTTAGCTTACGGGAAGCATAAGCTATGGCCTAACTCTCCTGCTGTAATACACCTCCTAGTCCTTGCAAGGACGCATCGGTGTAGACTAGATACTCAACTCCCGGTCTCGGCAATGCTAACACAGGTGCTGAGGTCAATTTATCCTTCAACTCATCGAATGCCAACTAACAGGCATCACTCCAGATGAATGGCACACCTTTACGAGTCAGATGTGTCAAACGACCTGCTATCTTCGAAAATCCCCGGATGAACCTCCTGTAGTATCCTGCTAGACCCAAGAAACTACGGATCTCCATTGGTGTCGTGGGCTGTCCCCACTCCCTCACCGCGGATACCTTCCCCGGATCAACAGATATCCCCCGGTCAGAAATAATGTGTCCCAAAAACTGGACCTCCTTCAGCCAAATCCCGCATTTCTCATATTTTGCATACAGCTCGTTCTGACGTAGTGTCTGCAAAACTTGCCTCAAATGCTCGGCGTGCTCCTCCTCTGTCTGGGAGTAAACCAGAATATCATCGATGAAGACAATGACAAACTGATCTAAGAAATCCCTGAACACCCTATTCATCAAGTCCATAAACACGGCTGGAGCATTGGTCAAACCGAAAAGCATAACCCGAAACTCGTAAGAACCATATCTCGATAAGAACGCAGTCTTCGAGACATCCTCCTCCCTGATACGCAACTGATGGTAACCCGATCGCAAATCAATCTTTGAGAAGAAAGAAGCTCCTCTCAACTGGTCGAATAAGTCATCGATTCGAGGCAACGGATACTTATTCCGTATCGTGACCTTATTCAACTCTCAGTAATCCACACACAATCTCAGTGAACCATCTCTCTTCTTCACGAATAACACAGGGGCACCCCACGACGAAGTACTCCTCCGAATAAACCCCTGACCCAACAACTGCTCAATCGGATCCCGTAACTCCCTCATCTCAGTTGGAGCCATACGGTACGGTGCGCATGCTATAGGTCTCGTATCTGGTAATAAGTCTATGACAAAGTCTATCTCTCGACTGGGGGGTAGGCCTGGTATCTCCTGGAACACATCGGAATACTCCCTGAAAACTGGGATCAAATATAAAGGAATCACAATCTCCTTAGAGGTATCCTCCTCTATGTAATAAAAATGAGTGGTCGAACCTCCCTCTGGGCGAGGCATCGCCACTACAAACATCTCTTGCCCCGGAATGGCAAAAACAATGCTCCCACCGAATCAATCAATCATGGCTCTATAATCAGTGAGCCAATCCATACCGATAATCACATCGTGCACATGCATATCTAATACTAACATATCTGCAGGTAATACCAGACTACCAATCTCTACCCCCACTCCTCGGCATATAAAGAAAATAAGCGACCCACTCCCCAATAGTGAGTCTACACACGTCACTGTGCTCTCTGCTGTGGCTAACAACCCTAAGGCTTTCGCAAAATGTGTAGCTATAAAACAATACGTTGCCCCCGTATCAAACAAAACCCGACCCATAGTACCATGGATAGGAAACATACCCTCAATCGTGGGTGGTGCCTGTGGAGCTGCTGCCTGATGGACGTTATAGACACGTCCATACTGTAACTGTCCCTACTGCACAGGAACTGCTGGAATGGCTGGAAGAGATGGCACCTGGGCTGGAGCTGGGAGGGCTGGTGGAAAAAGTGGCCTCTGTGGCTCATGTCGAGCACCCTGCTGCTTCTGCGGGGCCCTGCCCCTATCAGGACAGTATTGGCGTTTATGGCCAGTCTTGCCACAAATGAAACACTTCCTCGGGAAGTTCCCCCCTCTCTGTCCCTGCTACCCCCGGCCCTGGTGGCCGTTACCGTTCCTCCACTGGCCCTGCTGAAATTGGTGTTGACCATTCTTACCCTG
Organism: Sambucus nigra; assembly: GCA_949130495.1. Classification (NCBI taxonomy): domain Eukaryota; kingdom Viridiplantae; phylum Streptophyta; class Magnoliopsida; order Dipsacales; family Adoxaceae; genus Sambucus; species Sambucus nigra. The sequence continues at coordinate 540,438,560 of OX422208.1, read as the reverse complement.
CTGGTTCTGATGGCCGTTCGGACCCTAATGGCCCTGCTGGAACCCTCCCTGTCCGTGCATGAAATTCCCTGACCTGAACCTCTTGTGATCCCCTTGCTGGGAACCCTGGTCACCCTGTCTCTGCCCCTGAACCGAATGTGCCCCACTGGCACCATTTCCCCCAGTCCTGCCCTGATGGCTGGACTCTCCTGACCTCTTGCCTTCAGTCATGTGAAAGCGATGATCCTGGCAGTGTAACAGTGCAGCGTTAACCACATCACAATAAGTGGCTAACGAGAGGTTCCCTAACAAGTGCTGACGAATCCTCCAAGTCAACCCGTCCGTAAATTTCTGTATCTTTTTCTCCTCTGTTGGTATTTCATCTGGAACAATATTCAACAGATTAGTGAATTCGGCCTCATACTCGGCCACAGTCCTACCCTCCTGCTTGAGGCTCATCAACTTCCTTCTCTTCTCCGTGTGAACAGTTGACGGAAAGTATTTGCGATCAAACCGCACCCAAAACTCCTGAATAGTAAGAGTATCTCTCTCCTCCACGGTGGTAATAGACTCCCACCACTGCAGTGCAGACCCCACTAGCTTAAAGGTATCTAGTATCTGCTTTTGAACCTCAGTGCACTCGTACATCCTCAAGTGCCGCTGAATATCCTTCCTCCACTGACTCGAAACTACCACATCGGAGCTACCTGCGAACTCCGGAGGGTGTGCTTTTTGAAAAGCATCACGTACATGTTCCCAAGCAGACGGGAATGCATGTGCCTGAACCGACGCGACTACTGGCACCTGAGGTGGTGCCTGCTGAACTACGGCTAGTGTGGCATTTACCTCCTGGGCCATAATGGCTGCAACCTCGGCGGCATTCATCGTGCCCTAAACTGGTGCGGGCTGTGTTTCTGGCATCGCATTCCTGGGAACCCATCGTGCACGTCGTGGAGGCATCTGAAATAAGCATGAAGTTTATAAGTTCGCAGTTATAAACTTAAAATAGCTGAAGAACGTAGCATACACAAAAGAATACAACAGTCCTAAAATATAGGGATGTACATCAAAGAAAGCTTAGCGGAAACATAATAAGCCGTACAGATCCTAATGGACACTAGAACCTGCTGCTCTGATACCACCTGTGACACCCCGACTAATTAAATACCGGGTAGCTACTCCTTTATTATATCAATACAAAATGCCAAGTTGGTTCAGTTAATAGCATCACTGTCGAAAACATTTTAATAATTACTAACCACCTTGTATTTAAAAAGTAAGTGCCGAATTTTAATTTAAGTCTGATTAACATGTAATAAATGAATAATGGAAGAACAACATAATCCATTCACCATAACGAAGTAATGAAGTAATCAACAAATAATATAAGTCCAGAGGGAAACTCCTCACAACAATCCCACAAATGAAATAATAACATAAGTCTGAATCCTGAATTAATTACATGCCCGAAATCTGAATAACTGAAATAAATGAAATGCCTCTAAAAGAAATGGGCAACGTGCCCTACAACTGATAAATACTGAATATGGAGTCAAGATAGATGAAGCGTCTACAAGAAAAGTCCTGTAACTTCCACAAACAGCTACAGCTCGTCACCTGAATGAGTATCTTAAGCATTGTGTCCTTGTGGCTGGGCACCTAAAATGGTTTTTACAAAAATAGGTTTGAAAGCAAATGGGTCAGAGCCCGAAAGTGGAAATCATTTTAAAAACAGCAAGTGTTTTATTAACATTAAAACATTAAATGCAAAATACATGTTAGGACGTGCACTCACATGAAATTCTCACCTCTCGACTATATGTGCACTCCTAACGTACCGTACCCATCTAAATGACATACATATCTAACCAAACAGTAATAAGTTCTACCCCTTACTACTCGATTCCCATATTACATTCTAGCGTTATCAAATAAATAGAGGGCTTTACCTAAACTCAGATTCTCAATTTGTAGTACAATTCACTATTGGTTAACCCGTTATGTTTTCTCAAAACATTACCATAATTATATTCACAATACCAACATGAAAGTTCCCATTAATTAAGTGTATATTATTCACGTCATAAATATACAATACAAGCACCCCGAGACTAAGCTACGGTGCACACATACTCTGCTATCCATCCCGGTACATCACGTACATAAGGATCACGCATTCCGAATCTCTCAGGAATCGTTCAAATAACAACATCACAAATGATGGAGGCGAACACAGTCACATCACATGGGTCACGCACATACCTGCGCTCCCACGATCAGCAGACTTATTAACATCCTAATAAATCCCTCTCTGACCTATGTTCATAGAGGTAACCAGCCTAAATCCGGGCAACACAAGGATTATAGGGCCCTAAGCGAACGCAAACCTCCCGTGATAGCAAGTATGGTAGGTATGTCATACACATAAAATCAATACATATACTAAGTATTCACACATCTTAGTAATCACCATAATATATTGGTGGTACACTTCTCAATCTCGTACCGACATATAATGCTACACAATTTATATGTTCCCGATTAATATAGTAATTTAGGCCGTCAATATTTCTCGCATCGTAATAGACACTCACGTCCTACTTCATAATTTACCTTAGGTTCAACTATACTTCTAGGTTTTGATCCTCATTATATCTGAAGTGTCCCTACTATAATAATTTATCATCAAGATAAGGTTATCTCTACCATTAAATAAGGTCACGGGACATACGAAATCAAAACAGGCTAAAAAGCCTAAATTGTCAACTCGTTAGAAGTCTCGTTCGAACGAGAGTTCGTTCGAACGAAATGGGCCTTCTAACGAGATCTCGTTCGAACGAAAGTCTTCGAACAAACATCCCTCTCATTAGAACCCAAACTGTCAACTCGTTAGAAGCTCGTTTGAACGAGCTCGTTCGAACGACCTGGGCAGGTCTTCTAACGAGTGGCCAGATTCGAGCCCAGATTTTCTAAATCTCGTTTTTCCAACTTATCTACACCTCAAACCTCATCCAAACATAAATCCAACGATTGTTTAAAGTCTCTAATCATTCCTAAAGGTATTTAGGTCATATACTAACATGATTTGTGGGGTTAATTCATTCTAACCTCATTCAATTATCAAATCTCTTCATATTTTCCCCCAATTTTAAGAACATGAACCCTAGAATTTATAAATCATCAAAGAGCCTAATTAGATCCGTTTTTGTTTCATCCAAATTATAATATCATCAGAGTAATCATCTAAATACCAATCTACATGCGATTCCTCATCAAAAATGAAATTTCTACTTCCAATTTAAAGGGGTTTTTCATTAACTCCCAAGAACATTAATATTTTATCAATTCCTACACATGGAGAAATCATTCTTTGCAAAATAACGAAATTAAACCACTTGCCTTATTCGAATCTCTGATTTTTAATGTCGATTTGATGGAGTATACTCTCTCTCTCTCTCTGTAGAATCCTTCTATCTCTCTCTCTCCAAGCCTTCTTTTCCAAAGTGCTAAAGGTGGCTAGGGTTTGCCTTAGGAATTTTTTTGAAACAACTCTAATAAGCCCCGTAGTCCAATAAGTCTTAAGATGTGGTTAGTGGGTTTAGTGGGGAATTACCAATTCAGCTTTTTAATTCCCAATTTTCGTAGGTTTTAATTCCCAAAAATCCAAAATTACCAAACTACCCTTATACGTTGCCGGTATGGCCTAAAAATGTCCCAGTTCCCAAACTAAATCCCCGGCTAGTGTTTTCTGACTATTTCGACCCTTCCGGACGCGTTGGCGCACTCAAAATGACCATACGGTTAATAGAAATAAAATTCACTTTTTAATTAAGATAAATATATTTCGGACGCGACTGTCACACGCGTCTCAACAAGATTCCCAAATTGCCGTATTTCAATCTCACGACAAATTTCATAATTCAATATTCATATATAATCATATATGCACATTATAATCAAATACCAACTCGCATCTCGCTAGTATTTTAATCCGGATTAATTTCCAATTAATACGCATTTAATTCAATTAATCCCATAAATAAATATCACAAAAATACGGGGTATTACAGTTGGGGGAAATAATAGAGGTTCAAAGGCAGACGATGTGCCTTCCTCAGAGAATTCATTTTATCCTTCCCCTTCTGAGTCTAGGGAGGTGGAAGCTTCTGGGTTGTCTAAGGTAATATGGATGAATGGTGTTAATTCTATAAAAAAGTGGTAAAACAATGCAACTGACCTTAGATGATAAATAGTAAAAACTAACTGTTGGATAGACCAAACTATCCGAAGATTGACAAAGTTAACATCACTTTCATGAGGAATCTTCTTCTTGCTCTTTGTTGAAAAAAATATATATAAAGAAGAACAAAACATTAGCCTCAATCAATAGAAGATCACAAAGCTAACAAAATGGATTTCTAAAATATCCTTTGCCCTCCCTTAATCTCAGCCCTTCATACGCCACACTTCAAGAAGGGTGGAATGTCACCAATTCTTCATAATCAACCAATGATCATAATAATCCTTATTGCAATCAGAGAGATACATGACTAGAGCTTGGCTATCCACTCTTGTTTTCATATAATGAATGTTCTCAGTGGTTGTCACCTAATATTAATAATATATAATTTTAATAATGCAAATATGGGCCTTATATATATATATTTAATACGATTCACCCCATTAGCGGTCCTCGATGTATATAGGGTAACTTGCGATTAGTCCACTTCAAAATGTTGGCAGAATTCCAATAATTAGAAATTTGGGGGAAAGTGAACTCACACTGAGAAAGAAAGATTGAATGCAACCAATGGCCTTCATAAAGAGTTCAAAGGTCACAAGGACCCTCAATTAACCCTATAGATGACCACAGGGGGATTTGATGTTCAAGTTTAAATTTCTCCATTGTGTTTTCTTCAATAACATACACGATGATTAAAGATGATAACTAACTGAAATAATTAAAAAAAGAAAAAGAGAAGAAGATTGAAATGAAGAAAGGGTTTTGAAAAGTTCTTATAGTCAATGACGAGAATGAAAAAATCTCCTTAGAAGCATGATGATTGTTATACCACATTTTTAAAATGAACTAGAGAGTGAGGAAAAGAGTGTGAATCGTTGTCTTATGGTGAGAAATGCCCTCATAATTCCTTAGAAGAATGATGTTTGTTATACCATATTTGTGAATACAATATCATAGTCCGAAGACCTCGGCCCCAATCAAAGTGGTACTTATGCAAGATCTCGACTTAGCTAAGATCTCGACCATATTCCTACCTTAGGTGGATGACAACAAGGCAAATTGACAACCTGTAATTTGGGCGGCTAGACAATAACATTCATCCCACTTTTCAGATGGTTGACATGTGGAAAGCCCCCCACCTGATGGGAAAAACCTCTAAATAAATCAATAAGTGCTCCACTAATCAAAGAGGTCTCAACGTGTCCTATGCTGGCCGAGACACTTATTCCTTCTACAAAGACCACTATAAATGGAAGAATCACTCTAAGTAGAAGGGGTGGCCACCTAATATCTGATAGAGACTCAGTTGATTCTGGACTGAGACTTATAACTTATGTATACAAACATCCTTATTTTCTAAAACCCTAGACATAATTATATCCCCTGAGACAGATCTAAGAGTAACAAGTCACCCTATGGACATAGGCTAATCTTAAAGGATGAACCACCTATATCTCATTGTTAATCCTCTTATCCTCACCCATTTTTATATTTATTATCTACCTTTTATTTGTTATCTCTGATTTGGAATTTCTGTAGCTGAGACACGAATTGAATTCTATTTTTTATACAATAACAAAATAGTTTTGTTTAAGGAAAACATTGAAAAGCCTATTTGTTTATCAACTAAATTCCAATTCCTAATTGCACAATTTTCGAGCTCCCAGTTAAAATTCCCTAAATTCCTATTACATGCCCATTTTACAATTTCTACCAATAAATTTCTGGCCTAATATCCCCGAACTACAGTGCCCCCAATAAATTATAGTAAAACTCTGCCAGACATCCTCATTTTTAGCCTAAAAATAGGTCTCCATTATCAAAATCCAAATATTTCTATCGTACTCTGTTTTCCTATGGTTTTACTCTATTTTTATAAATATTCTTGTAATAATGGACGAACACCCAAAAAGTAGCAAGAGAAAGGAAGATGCACTACCCTCCACTCCAATTGGAATAGGATACCTGGTTGTAATCATATGCAACTTGGTTAAAAGTTAGGAAGCTATGCAAGAAAACATGAGGCAACTCACATAAAGTGTATGGGCCTCATAAAGATGACAAGATTCACCTCTAATCACCCCATGTTTGAAAATATTTTTAGGCAAACAAAAAAACACCCACGCTTTCTCCCTACCGAGATAAGAGGCAAGAAATCCAAATTAAAGACTTGGAAAATCCCCAATGGTTAAATGACATAAGCCGATATGCTCGAATGCGAGCACCTAAACTCGAGGAATCATTTTATCAGTTAGGAAAAAGCTCCACCATTCTGACAACTGATGATAATGATGATCAAACATACTGATGGGAATGAATAATTGCCTCGAAAGTCTTAACAAAACACCAATCTTTGATAGGTTAAGAAAATGAGGGGACCAAGCACATTCGCACCCCGAAAAAGGTACAAGATGAAGAAAATGAAGTAGGGTGGATCCTAGATGAGGAGATAGTTTAAAAGTTCATTCCAATTCATCTAATCGGCACAAGCATGTCAGCTTGAGGGAAGAATGCTTAGTGGAGAGTCGCAGACGACCTAATATAGTAGCCAAGGAAGTTCAGCCATGGAAAGTATCTATCAATAGAATATAAGACCATTTGGGTGACCTCATAAATACCCAAAATCCATTATAGAGAAATTTTGTTCATGGATCTCAATTCACGTGTGTTCACTTGTCCCATACCAGTAAAGTTTTCTCCACATATGATTTTTCACAGATATAAAAGATAGTCAGACCCAATATTATAATTGATCAATACCAAGGCGCATGTGACATATTCTCTATAGCTGATGAGATACACTGCAGAGCTTTTTCGAGCACTCTCACTGGCCCTACTCAAACTTGGTACAATAGTTAACCGACCTCTTTGTAATTAGTTTTTGCGTCGAAGGAAAAACCTAGAAAAAGGGTAGCTTACTTGTTAAGTGTCCATTAACATGAGGATGAAACAACAAGGGGGTACATTACTGAGTTTTACATCGAAAAATTAAAGGTGATGGATTACAATGAAAAGGTGGCCATGATAGTGATCATGAGTGGGTTGTTACTCAAAAAACTATTATGCACCCTAGCCAAAGATCCTCCCAAACACATGGCTGAACTTTTGGCTAAGGTAGTAAAAATATGAATGCGAAGGAGGCTATGGCTCCAAAAGAATTAAGCCACACAAAATTAAAAAAATAGTATTTTAGTGAAGAAACCCAAAGAGATTCTTAAAGGGAAGAATGAGAAGAGGCTATACCAGAAGTTTGATGAATACATTCCCTTAAAAATATGAGTAAATCATATCCTTGACGAGGTTCTAGGAAATGGTGAACTGGAATAGCTTGAGAAGTGGAGAACTCCTAGTGTAAGGAGAGACAAAAGTAAGTTTTATAAATTACATAAAGATCATGGACACAAAACCAAGGATTGTGTAGCATTAAAAGACAAAATTGAGACCCTAATTAAGAGAGGGAAAATCAATAAAAATATTAAGAAGAATGACAGACCATCATAAGCCCTTAAAGACTGGAAAACTAAAAGGTGATAAAGATCACCTCGTGCTAAGAATCAAGATCATGAGAGAGTTCGGGAATGTCAATATATGGAGGATCCTGACCTCCCACCTCGGCCTATAGGACCTGTAGATTAATTGCACATGATCTCTTTCGGATGCAGTTTGATTGCAGGAGGAGACACTGGTAGAGATGATAAACCAGTTGAAAGGAAGGAATACCTCAATACGGCGAGGGATTTTTTTAACAACAAAAGATGTCAACATGGCAGTAGTAAAAGACACACGAACTCGCAAGATCTCCAAAGAAAGGTTGGTCATTGGATTCTCTAGGTATGACCTCTGAGGATTATTGTATCCTCATGACAATCCACTGGTAACCACCATAACGAAACACAGTAAAAATTTGAAAAACTCCTAGTGGATAATGGGAACTTAGCCGATGTCATATTCTATGACATCTTTCGCATATTGAAGATGTTTGACAGAAAACTAAAAGTGTATCACCACCCTATGATCGTATTTTTTGGGAAAAAAGTATACCCATTGGGTACTATTGAGTTGGATGTTATGGTAAGGACCTGGTCGATCTGTAAAATCTAGAGAATGAAATTCTTCGTCCTGGACAACAATGTCTCATTATCCCGTAATATCTTCTTTAAAAGAGTTGGTTGGAAGAAATTTAAGGTTGTAGCCTCTAGCATTCACTAATGCCTCAAATTCCCCACCCATTATGGTGTTGGGGTGGTGAAACCAAACTAAGTGGAAGCACACGAGTGTTATTACTCCTCGACCGATGAGGAGCAAAGGAAGAAGTTAAACCAAACATATCAGTTCAAGACATTAGATCCTCAAGATGAAGATAGGTTGATAGGTGGAGAAGCCATAAAAAATAGGACAAATAATACTGAATGATGAGGAACCTAAGAGTATAGCTAATATCGGCTCGTCCTTGGATCCAATCCTCGAGAAGAATCTCGAAGACTTCCTTCGAGCTAGAAATAATGTATTTTCTTGGACTCGTGAGGATATGCCAGGAATAGATTCTGGCATGAACTTAACATAGTTAAATAAGCTAGACCAATCAAATAGAAAAGGCAAATTTTCTCAGAAGAGAAAAGTATGGCAATATAAGAAAAAGTGGACAAATTGAAGAAAGTCGAGCTCATTGAAAACGGGATGTACTTTGACTGGCTGGAAAATATGATCATAGTGCCGAGAAAAATGACAGGTGGAGAATGTGTGTGGACTTCACAGATCTAAATAAAGCATGACTTAAAGATTATTATCATTTACCACAAATAGATCAGTTGGTAAGCAAAACAGATGGTTATGAGCTACTAAGGTTCACGAATGCATACTCCGATTATTATCAGATTAAAATAAAGCCAGTAGATAAGGAGAAGGCATCTTTCATCACAAACCGAGGTACTTTCTGCTACAATGTTATGCCTTTTGGACTAAAAAATGTAGGTGTCACTTATCAAAGATTGGTGAAAAAAGTATTTAAAAAAAAGAAAGAATATGGCGGTTTATGTGGATGACAGTCTAACCAAAAGCATCAAAGGAAACCACATAAAAGACCTCGACTAGATATTCGACAAGTTGGAAAAATACCAGATGATGTAAAATCCAACAAAATGTGTGTTTAGAGTAAAGTCTAGAAAGTTTCTAGGCTTCATTGTGAACCTAAGGGGCATAAATACCAACCCTGACAAGATTCAGGCATTGATCAACTTACAGCCTCCCAAAATCAAAAAAGAAATGCAAAGACTGATAGGCCGAGTACACTATACCAAAAACAACAATCAGGCACGGTTTAAAACTATGCCAGATCGAATCTTTCATGGTTTTGAAGTGTGCCAGAGTCAGGTGTTCCAAAATGACCAATTTTTTCTAGTACAACTCAAAAGTGTGCCAAATTTAACCAAACAGGAACATTTCTGGCACACTTTAAAACTGTGTCAGAATTTGATATTTCTGGCCCACCTTTGGCAAACATTATAACTGTGCCAGATCGATTACATTTTGATTCTCTTTTGGTACAGTTGAAAACCATGCCAAAAATTGATACACTTTTGGCACGGTTTTGAATTGTGCCAATTTTTTTGGATTAAAGAAAAAAATTAATTATTTGAAAACATAAAAATTCACAAATTGCGAATCTCGAAAGTTGTTAATAAACTAATGTATATACAAACTTCAAAATATTACAAGTAATAATAGTTCACAAACCAAAAAAATTGGCCAGAGTTTCCTCTATATTCTGAACATTCTAAAACCTGCTAATATAATACCTGCGTAATGTAAAGCCCGCTCGACTATAAAATATAATAATAAAATTTTAAAAGCCCGCACGGCCATAAAAGCTAATAATAAAACTACAAAAGCCTGCACGGCCATAACACAAAAAAAAAGAATCTTGAATATTAACGACGTAAAGTAAATAATCCCCTTGTTGTAGACCATTAACTTCAAGTGTTCCACATGGATAAAAGCTAATGACAAAATGTTATCCTGCAAAAAAATAAGATGCAAAAGGATATGATATTAGTAACCAACTAATTTAAAAAAATATATTATTCAAGATGAAAATTTGCAAATATGAATTAAAATTATTATTGTATTCACAAATCGAAATTCTTGTGACTATGCGGTCAGTTCCTAAAAGTTTTATTGATCCCGTGCAAGGTGTTCGTGCCTCTTACGGGGCCGTTTGGGGGTTGGTTTAGGTTTTCACATTTTAAAGACTTGTTTTTAAGCCTACTCTAGATATTTTCAAATTATCGTCATTTTCTCAAATCAGGAGACCTGTGATTACGCTGTCAATTCCTACGAGTTAAATTAGTCACGTGCAAGGTTCTCGTGGCTCTTACAGGGCCGTTTGGGGTTTGGTTTAGGTTTTAATCCTCAAACGACAAGTTTTTAAGAATAATCTAGATTTTTTAAAATTATCATCATATTCTCAAAATCGGGAGAACCGTGACTACACGGTCAGTTACTATAAGTTATATTAGTCCTGTACGAGGTGTCTGTGCATCTTACGGGGCCGTTTGGGGGCTGGTTTAGGTTTTCCCACTTTAATGGCTTGTTTTAAGCCAAATCTAGACATTTTCAAATTATCGTTATATTCTAAAATCGGGAGACCCGTGACTACATGGTCAGTTCCTATAAGTTACATTGGTCCCGTGCAAGGTGTTCGTACCTCTTACGGGGCCGTTTGGGAAATGGTTTAGGTTTTCACCCTTAAATGACTTGTTTTTAAGCCTAATCTAGATATTTTCAAATTATCGTCATATTCTCAAATCAGGAGAATCGTGACTACGCGGTCAGTTTTTACAGGTTATATTGGTCCCGTGCGAGGTGTTCGTGCATCTTACGGGGCCGTTTGGGAGATGGTTTGTGTTTTCACCCTTTAACAGCATGTTTTTAAGCCATAGTCTAAATATTTTCAAATTATCGTCATATTCTCAAACCGTATGCCCTGTGACTTGGCGATTAGTTCTTACGAGTTTCATTGGCCCCGTACGAGGTGTTCGGGCCTCATATGGGGCATTTTGGGGTTGGTTTGGATTTTCACCCTCTAATGAAATATTTTTAAGTCTTAAGTCTATATATTTTTGCATTATCGTCGAATTCTCAAATCGGGACTCTCGTGACTACGCAGTCAGTTCTTACAAGATACATTGGTCCCGTGCGAGGTGTTCGTGCCTCAAGCCACATAGACAAATAATAATAAAAATTTAGAGATAAAAATAGTATCATTTAGTTAAAAGTTTTTCAATATCAAATAGTTTCATTAGAAAAGTGGTGTGAAATTGAAGGCCTTGTATATTAAGCGAACACTAACATGCCAACAGATTCCTCATCTCTCAAACCACCGAATAAAATATGTAAATTTCTCCATTATGCATTTCGAGATCATGCAAATTGAGTCTATTCAACTCATATCTGTGTATGTGAAATGGATATATCCAACTTATCTAAGTACATGACACTAAGTGGATCTATATATATTTTCGATATGTCAAACATCAAAAGGAGAAGGGAGACAAAAGAAAAGAATAGAAGGCAAAAGATATGTTTGTGTGACTACGTTTCAAGTTGAAAATTTTCATTGAAGTGACTGTGAATTGGAACCTTCTCTTCTTTCGCATTTGAAGGTGATTTTGGTTTCCCGTCTCTAGAAATCCATCTCTTTTCTTCATACCTAATAGATTATAAATAATTAGTACAAACAATACAATGCTCTTAAGCTTAATACTATGGAATATATTGAAGGCTAAATAATATTATCAAAAAAGGCATTTCAATCAACTAACTCACACTTTGCTCGAGTGAAATTCCAAATCCCAACTTTGTCATAGTTACGAGGCACAAGGCAACTCAGCTTCCTAGTAGATATTTGATTTCTCATTTCCCATGGATGTAAGTAAACACCAATCAAACATAATTCAACCAACAAGTTTTTCGGCTAAACGTGGCATTTTGATGAATTGAATACATGATCGCATACAAATTACACTAAAACACAAACTTAATGTCATTCAAAATCATTCCAAATACCTAAAACACAAACTTACGGTAACAAATTTGAAAAAATTACACAAAGGTAAATGCAAAATGAAATTTTATACAAACGAACACTTACAAAATTCAGAATTAGCAAATTGACAATATGAGAGGTGTGCTCAAGAAATTGATTAACAAACCAAAATTATTCTTATATCACTCGTTCTCTACATAATCACAATAACTAATTATAAATTACATTAAAACATGAACTTACTACCATTCAAAATCCCTTAAAAGCCCTAAAACTCAAACCTACACTAACAAATTTGAAAAACTTACACAAATCCAAATGAGAACTGAAATTTCCTATAACAAAACTCAGAAACAAAGACTTTGAGAATTAATATGTGTACGGACATTTTTGTCCATTAACAATTTATTATGTCGCACGCCGTTACACCGTTGAAGAAATTCAGGATTCATACATTCATCAACGGATCTGAATATCAAAAGAAGAAGAGGAATCAAGTCTGACAGACCGGACCGGTCCGCCAACAATAAAAGAACCGATCCGGCTAACCGGACCGGTCCGCCCTCAACCGGACCGATTCGTTTGATGCAGATCCAGTAAACCCTGGACCGTAAGCGAACCGATGAAGCCTAGAATAAAAGAACCGATCCAGTCACAACTGGACCGATCCGCCTCAGAATAATAGAACCGATCCGGTCAACCGAACCAATCCGCCCCCAAGCCGGACCGGTCCGCCTGGGATAAACTTCGCCAGATCTGCTCGAGATTTTGTAGGCTCAAAGTTTTCTTATTTAAAGCCAACTTCGGGGAGTTGTTTTTTAAGACTTTTCAAGATGATTTCAGAGTCCTAAATACTCTAAGTCTTCACCTATTGAGCCCAAGACTCTAGGTTTTTTTTGATTCACACAATTTACAAATCCTTTGTGAATCTTTTTAGTAACCCAAGAACACAACTTTGAGTTTGTTCAACCCTTGTGGAGAAGCCGTTCTCTTCTTCATTGCTGCCCTCCTGGAAAGGAAAAATTCCAGCCGTCGACATAGGAACTGACACCTGCGGGTATTTCTGTGTCACACTGTTTCTAGCCGTTGCTTTGAAGGTTTACCGAAGACACCGTGCGTTACACTTGTGGGCGATTATCAAGTTGTATGTAAGTCAATGGTCTTGTAAATTCTTTAAAGTTCTAGAAATAAAAGGTTTTGCCCTTCGGGGATTTTTCCTTAACTTTGTGTCGCTTGCTTTATTTGTTTATGGGTTGACACTTGCACTTTAGATGCATGATTAGAGGCTGAAATTAAATAAGTGTGCTATATTAGAAAGTTGCGAAGCTAATAAATTATCACACGTGGTTCTCACGTTCTCAAATTGGTATCAGAGCGGGTTACACTAATTTATCGCGTGATCTTGATTTTTCGAGGATTTACTTTCTGATACAATTTGTCTACTCACGTTCTCAAATTGGTATCAGAGCGGGTTGCGCTAATTTATTGCGTATTCCTTTTTCCGCAAAATTGTGTGATATTGATTTTTTTCAAATCAGTTTTGTGAAAAATCGCAATTTTTCAATGGAACGCCCATTTAATGAGGAGCCTATTTTTGAAAAAAGAAAATTTTCTCTTTAAAAGTAAGATTGAATATTTGCAAGCGTTTCAAACTCAAAATGATATTTGTCGTGAGCACTTTGGTAATTTGTGTATTGATTTTGATTCTTTGAAAATTGCCAAATAGAAGAGTGATGGGAGAGTCCTTGTTTTAGAGAAGGAATTGGAGGACTTAAAAAATTCTAGGGTTCCCGTTTGTGCCGTCGAGGATAAAAAATTAATCGATGATTTTACGGCACGTGAAAAGACTCTTAGGGATAAGTTTGTTTTAATTGAGGGGGAGCGCAATAAACTGTTAAGTTTAATTGATAATTTGAAAAGAAATCCCTTAGATTGGAAGAGTCTAATTCTTTTCTTGAGTCAAAAATTTTGAAGTTAAAAAATGATTTGACAGACTCAAGTAGGTTTGATAGTGATGGTAATGGCTCATCTTGTTCTCATGCTTCTAGTGCTAAAGCCAAAACCATTATTTGTTTTAGAGGGTCAACTAAGTCCAAGGATGTTAGAAAAGATCACACTTTAGGTGTCATTCAACCCGTTTACACATGTTCATATCGTGGTAGGAAAGGTCACCTTAGGCGTTTTTGTTTTGATCTTGGAAAATGTCCTAGGAAGTTTATGTCTAGTGTTCCCGTGGTTTCCAAAGCCCCCACACGATGTTTCACATCTATTTGGGTTAGAAAATCACTTTTAGAGGCACTAGATTTTAGACAAGTTGATTCCCGATTGCTTGCACATGATTCTTCACTTGCCATATCATATAGATGATTGTGTTTGCATGTTTGTCATACGCTAGTTATGCTTTTTGATATATTTTTGCTAGCGTTGTGACATGTACTTTTTGTATATATTTTTGTTTTTAATTTTTTTTTGAAAAATACAAAAAGATTTTATTTTGACAAAATTTTTGAAAAATCCAAAAAGATTTTTTTTGGTTGCACCGTTTATGGATGAACACTTTGGATGACCAAGTCACTACATCATTCCATTATTTTCATGTGACTTTTTGATAGTATTTTGAGACAATAGGTCAATTCATCCATGTGCTTTATAATATTTGGAGTCATTAAGATGTCATTAAGTGTTTCTTCCTACATGTTTGACTCATGTTTCCTTTATTGCACACATGGACGGATTTGATTGATTATTTTGCTTGTCTTATCACATGTTGGTTGGGTGTTTTCACTTCAATCCTGTCTTTAAAACGAACCAAGCGCGATAATTTTTATAAGGAAATTGTGCATATAAGAACCGTTTTGTGAGTTTGTGTGCTTTGTTTAAAAACGGGGAAGGGCTGCGAAAGGTAATCATATATCCTTTGTGCAAAAGCCACCGTTAAATTGGACCTAAAAAATGGAGGAATTTTATTATCCGGGGTCCAAAGAGGTTTAAAAGAGCCCGAAAAAAAAATTGAAAGGCAATAAAAAGATATTCATGCCAAAAATGGGCCATTTAGGTTTTTGCACCAATTCTCCAAAGTTTGAGAATTTAGTTTATACACCTCTAAAAGAATATATATATGAGGGAGTTTGGTTGGAGAATTTAAAACGGGTTTGCACGTCCTTGAAATACTTGAAAATGCGCTACATAGTTTTGGACGTTATTGGTGTGGAAATCATTTGACTTTGATTTGTTGATTTGCATAAGACGATGTCATCTAAATTCAACAAACTTTTACACCTAAGGATACCTTTGATGTTCATTCGTTAGGAGTACACGTATGCATCGTGCACATATGATTGATTGAGTTGATTTACCTATCGAATGTGTTCACACCCATTCATTCCGTTTCCATGACTTGGTTGTTTGAGGCTAAATCCATGGTGTGATTTTTGTTTCATATTTGTTCAAATTGGTATCTTATTTTTGTACGAAAAATTTGAAAAAATAAAAAATAGTTTGTGTTTTTTGTATACCGTGACACCCCGATTTTGCTTGTTTGATTCATTCTTCCTATTTTTCTATTTAGAGACATCATAAAAAGGGGGAGAAAGAATTATCTTATTATGGGGGAGATTTGAAAGTTTGAGTTTGCTCATAAATTGGTATATATGTTTATCTCATTTCAAACTCGATATGTCACTTGGTATTTTGCTTTTTCTCATGTGTGTAGGTACTACATGGATTATCATTGGATTGCACACCCTGATGAGAAAAGTGTTGAGATTCCTGAAAGAGTTGAAGAGCAAACGTTGTAGTCTTATTCAGTTGTATCTTTCCAGTTTTGGGTTCATGGAAGGGTAGATTTGTATAGGCATTTTTAGTTGTTTGATAATTCGGATGTTTTGTTTTTATGTATGTACCGGCATAGACATAGGGGGAGATTTGTAAGGAAATTTTTGTCCATTAACAATTTATTATATCGCACGCCGTTACACCGTTGAAGAAATCAAGATTCATACATTCATCAACGGATTCGAATATCAAAAGAAGAAGAGGAATCAAGTCTGACAGACCGGACCGGTCCGCCTATAATAAAAGAACCGATCCGGCTAACCGGACGGGTCTGCCCTCAACCGGACCGATCCGTTTGATACAGATCCAGTATACCCCGGACCACAAGCGAACCGATGAATCCTGGAATAAAATAACCGATCCGGTCACAACCGGACCGATCTGCCTCAGAATAATAGAACCGATCCGATCAACCGGACCGATCCGCCCCCAAGCCGGACCGGTCCGCCTGGGATAAACTTCGCCAGATCTGCTCGAGCTTTTGTAGGCTCAAAGTTTTCTTATTTAAAGCCAACTTCGGGGAGTTGTTTTTTAAGACTTTTCAAGACGATTTTCAGAGTCCTAAATACTCTAAGTCTTCACCTATTGAGCCCAAGACTCTATGTTTTTTTTATTCACACAATTTACAAATCCTTTGTGAATCTTTTTGGTAACCCAAGAACACAACTTTGAGTTTGTTCAACCCTTGTGGAGACGCCGTTCTCTTCTTCATTGCTTCCCTCCTGGAAAGGGAAAATTCCAGCCGCCGACATAGGAACCGACACCTGTGGGTATTTCTGTGTCACACTGTTTCTAGTCATTGCTTTGAAGGTTTACCGAAGGCACCGTACGTTACACTTGTGGGAAATTATTAGGTTGTATGTAAGTCAATGGTCTTGTAAATTCTTTAAAGTTCTAGAAATAAAAGGTTTTGCCCTTCGGGGATTTTTCCTTAACTTTGTGTCGCTTGCTTTATTTGTTTATGGGTTGACACTTTCACTTTAGATGCATGATTAGGGGGTGAAATTAAATAAGTGTGCTATATTAGAAAGTTGCGAAGTTAATCAATTATCACATGTGATTATCACGTTCTCAATATGAGAGATGTACTTAAATGATATTATGCTCACTCTCTCTCTATACATATAAAAAAAGCTAAAATGGAGCAGATGGTGGCATTTTGATGATGGAGGTTCATGGATGATGGTGGTTCGTGGATGAGGCAACGATGATGGAGGAGTCAGGTAGTGTGTATAGATGAGTCAGTGATGATGGATGAGGCAGCGATGATAATGGAAGCACACATAAAAGAAGATGAAAGGGGGTGATCGGGAAGAGAGAATTTTGTTGGCACACCAAAAGTCTGAGTATGGTGAATTTTTTAGGTGTTTTATATTTTAGTAAGTGTACTCAAATTTTGCCACACTTTAAAACAGTGCCCAAGTTTGACACTATTTTAAAGTGTGCCAGATTGACATTAAATCGTGCCAAAATTTGGCACAGTTTTAAACTGTGCCAGATTTTTAATATCAAGGTGTGCTAAATTGATATTTTTGGTATAGTGGTAGCAACTCTAAATAGATTTGTGTCCAGACCCACGAATAAATGCCTCCCATTCTTTAAAGTTATCAAAAAATATTTTGAATGCACAAAATAATGTCAAATCGCGTTCCTGGAACTAAAGAGGTACCTAGGAAAATTCCCATTATTGTCAAGGCCAATCCTATAAGAAAATTTGTACTTATATCAAGAACTATCAGAACCGACTGTCAACTTAGCTCTAATCAGAAATGTTGATGGGATTTATAAGTTTGGGTATTACAGGAGTAAAGTCTTTGCTAGGGGTACAAATGTGGTATTCTAGAATGGAGAATGTAGACCTAGCATTAATAACTTCATCCAGGGAAAAAAACATTACTTTTAGGCCCACTCCATAGTTGTGTACATCGATATCCCACTTTGGAAAACTATCCATAAACCTCAAAAATCTAGCAAGTTGATGGGATATTCCATAGAGCTGAGGGAATATGGAATTTTATATGAGCCAAGAACTGTAATCAAAGTCTAAGTTTTAGTAGATTTCATCACAAATTTCACTATGAAAAGAAGATAGTTGCAGAAACCACATTTGCAGTCCCAGTTTAGAAGATTCAATTGCCAGATGAATAGTTTGTAACGGTCCCAGACGGACAGAGCCAAAGCCCTAGAGAATTCCCATCTGAAAACAACCAACCTGGTTGCGATGAGAAGTTTACTACCAAATTGTTCAAAGATAGTTCTCCAGTAAAAGAAGATTTTAGTAATGAAATTCCAGTATGGAAGGTGTTTGTAGAGGGATCGTCATGTACTAATGGTAATGGAGTTATCTTGATAGTCAACACACCCGATGTAGGTGACTTAGAGTATGCTCTGCGATTCAAATTTGAAGCATAAAATAATGAGGCAAGATATGAAGATTTAATAGCAAGATTGAAGTTGGCTATATCACTTGAAGCCGAGTAAATTAGAGCTCACAGTTGGTGCTTAACCAAGTCTTGGAAGAATGTGAAGCAAGAGAGGGTAATATGTTGAAGTACCTTTCCAAGGTAAAACATTTAGTCCCAAAGCTAAAGGCACTCCATTTGGTTAGACTCCCAAGAGCTGAGAATACCAAAGAAGATGTGTTAGCTCATCTGGTATCAGCTAGCGAAGCCGATCTCAGGAGAACCATTCCTTTAGAAATATTGTTACATAAGAGCATTGGCGATGAAGAAATAATCCTCCTTAAACTAACTATGGGCTTATCATAGATGGACCGAATCATCAAGTACTTGGAAGAAGGCATTCTACTAGCCGATCAGAAGGAGGAAAATTGTCTATATTACAAACATGCTAAGTATTCAATGGACAAAGGGGTGATGTACAAAAGGTCCCTCACAATCTCACTCATGAGATCCGTACATCCTATTGAGGTGCCAAATTTAGTCAAATAAATTCATGAAGGTTCATATGGGGTTGATGTTGGTGTGATAGTCCAAGGGTCTATTGAATAAGTGTATAAATTGAATTACAAAAAAAACTATACATACACAATATCCTAAAAGGAAAATTAAAGATTTACCTTTGAGATCTCTTTGATTGGATAACATCTTAGCACAAACCGAATATCATGACAGGTGATCAAGAATGCAGGCCTGATGCACCTCACAATCTTCTACTGTATTCTTGATATGAATAGTCACGAGCAGAGTGTGGGATCTTTTTTGTGACCATCTTCTCTTCTTCTCTTTCCTCTCTACTGCCTCTCTTTCTCATAAATTTGAATAAGGGTTTTGAGTATCAAAGAGTGACGATTGGCATAATAAATAATGAGCCTTAGGTGCATAAATATAGGTTATAGTAGGGACCATAAGGAGATATAATGATGTTGCTCCTAATAGGCCTGAGAAAGCCTAATCCTTTCCGAATTCTAATCTTTTTTTTTTTTTTTTCAAATTTATGAGTATAACTTCAACCCCACTCATTAACTCAAAATTATATTTTGAGCTCCTCATTTTGAATTACTTAATTCTCTACACGTTAAGGTTATTAATACCCGTTAATAACATAAATTACTAATAATTTATTTGATTAACTTCTTTAAGCCCTTGAGCGGTTCAACTTAACTTATTTTTAGTGTAGGACTATCATAATCCACCTGCAGGTTTTGACACATACAAAACTTATAGGCATCTCAAGGGATTATTAGCAGTCTCAATACTAAGATGTGATTCCATTCATAAAAGACTTTCACCATTTACTAATCACCGTTACCCAAACTATCAATATTATTGATTCAATAATGAATCTCACCCGATAGGACAAAGTAATAAATAACTAGTGCATGTGTTCGTCAATCATATCCAGATTAAGAGGCTTAAGTAAACCTAATAATCATGAGGCATGCATTGCCTTGTAAAATTAGTATAAGAAAATGACCTCAAAGTGGTCCCGTTCAAAACACATAAAGTGTACTAGCATAATAAGTTGAAACAATACGATTTCCCGTAATCAAGATAAACCTACTAAAATATTGTTCTATAACCCTACTGAAGGTGTGTCGAGTTCCATCCAAGAGTGTGAACAATAAAACTAATATTCTACCAGAACTGATGATCTGATCCTCTGTGAGTTGCACTCTAAACACTAGAACACCTACTAAGCTGAATAAAAGACATCGATAATATATAAAAAGATGCATACATTATGTCCATACATTATTCTCATTAAAATAGGAAAAATTATTTTATTTCAATAATATATCCATAACTAAAACTATTACAAAAAGCATGGTTTTAGTCTACTTCTCTAACAGTTCATGAAGCAAGATGAACACTGGTAAAAAGAACAGCCATTCAGGGGTATTATTGGTCGACGATGAAGAAAGATTGCGAAGAATATGCGCAGAAGTGTGACAAGTGACAAAATTTTGGAGTGATGCACAAAAGGCTAGACGCCGAACTGGTATTGATCACATCAACTTAGCCTTTTGCTATTTGGGGTGTGGATCTAGTTGATCATCTGCTAAAGACCAAATGAAGATTCAGATATTTAATAGTGGTAGTAGATTACTTTACGAAATGAGCGGAGGGCTAACCTCTTATTGAGATGACCTACGCAAATTCTTCCACTTCATATGAAAGAATGTGATCACTAGATACGGAATCCCTCATGCTTTCATTGCTGACCATGGAACCTAGTTTGATAACGATGATTTCCAAAAATAATGTGACAAAGCAAAAATCAGAAAGTTGTATTCATCACCAACTCATCCACAATATCATGGATAGATGGATATCACAAACCAAACTCTTATAACTTGATGAAGAGGATAATTGAAGAAGCTAAAGGAAATTAGATAAACGAGTTACAAAATGTGTAGTGGGCATATAGAATAACACCATGAACAATGACATGGGAAACACCTTACATGCTGGCCTTTGAAAATGAAGCCATGGTTCTAGTGGAGATACCCCTACCAAGTCACAGAGTACTAAATTTTGATTATCCTAGAAGTGATTTTGCGAAAATATTAAATCTAGATCTATAGGATGAAGTCAGAGAGGCAGTCTCACTAAGAGTAGCAACAATTCAACAGTGGACGACTAAATTTTATATTAAAAGAGTCAAGTCAAGCACACTCAAAGAAGGGGATTGCGTCCTGAAGAAAGTCACACATAAATCTAACAAACTGAAAGAAAATTGGCATGATCCTTATCATGTAAATAAAGTGATACAACTTGGTACATATCGTATTAAAACATTAAAGGAAGAATCATTCAAAACCCCATAAAACTCCGAGCATCTCAAGAAATATTATCATTAGCATAATGCCAATGGAATTCATCAAAGTTTTACTAGAAAAAAATCATTATATGAAAAATCTTTATTACCTCCATAGTATTGATTAAACAATTATACAATTACATAGATCAGGTCGGCTTCAGCCAAATCGATTGATTTAATGCACGTCTTTGTCAGCACAAAATCATTTTTGGCAGAGAATTTATTGACAAGATTCAATCACATACATTCCCTAAATTTAGAAATGCATGTCTTTTACTACATCAAATAAGTAGATCATGCCCGCTTTAGTAACCAATTAATCTAATTCATAACTTTGACTGCACCAATTATGTAGATCAGGTTAGCTTCAGCCAACCCAATTTATTTAATGCAGGTCTTTAATTGCATAAATTTTTTTTGGAAATAATGTATTGGCAAGATACGATCACATACCATCCATACGTTTGTAAATGCACATATTTTACTGCAGCAAATAAGTAGATCAGGTCAGCGTCAGCCAACCCAATTGATATAAATTTAAATATCAAGTTAGCTTCAGCCAACCCAATTGATCTAATGCACATCTTTGAATGCACCAAATAAGTAACACAAGATGGCTTCAGCCAAAGCAATTGATCTAATGCATGTCCTTAACTGTACCTCATCCTTGGAAGAACTAGTAAGCTAAATGCTAAGAAATACTACAACATTACTTCGTAAAATAAATGGTTCGCAAAGCATATTTACATGCAGCAATCATAGGAGCACAACAAGCAAAGATAAACATTGTCATATTGACTTAAAATAAGTTATAATTTTTAGAAATAAACTTGTTCGATTATAATTAATTTAAAACAAAGAAAAAAAATCTAAGAAGCAACGCCAGCATCTTTTGTAGTAGATTTCGTTCTCTCAGTAGCTTCAACCGGGACAGCCCTTAATTCACTAGTGGAAATTTCACCTTCTACTAATTAGACAACTTGAAGTTCATCCTAGGAAAATGATTACTTAGCTCATTTGGTGGCCTCATCCTCCTCATCCATATCCTTAGCCTCATCATCATCACCCTCCTAAGCCATGATAGTTACATCAATGTCAAGGTTGTGCTTGGCCACCCTCTTTTTCAGCTCATCATAACCTTTAAGGAAGGAAATTGTGGCATCAACAACGAATTCCTCAGATGATTTCAAGGTCTTTACATCCTATTATCTTACTATACAGGAAGGACCCTTGGTTTCAGAAAGGTTTACCTCCGTTGCTTGAAGCTGTTCATTAGCAGCTTTGAGACCACTTTCCAATTTGTTAAGCTCTTTGAACTAGAGCACAACCAATTCATCACAAACCTGCATCTTATTTTGAGCCTTTTGTTAGGTTGTCCTCAAGGGATTTCACTTTCTTCTCAAGGTCTTCATTAGAGGCACTGAAATTTTTGCAAGTGTTTTTAGGAGTCTTTGCTTTCTCCTTCGGACTGGTAGAAGTCATATTACTCTATAAAATAAAAAAGTGAATTAAGTCAAAGCTAATGATCTCGTCTAGCCAGAGTAAAATAAAAAGATAAACTAACTTACCGTATAGGCTTTATTGGATGTAAAATTCCACAATATGTCAACATCCATGCTTTGTAGAAAATGGAAGTCCAAAATATATCCCACATAGCCCGAAACAACAGGGATATTGGTGACATTGAGTAGTATAGAGTTAGGATCTGCCATCATCTTAACCTTATCAATTGGCGGGTCCCACTCGAAGGGTTACATAGGGCCATAAGGAGAGGGGGAGTCAACTTGCTTGACCAATCGACGAGTTATTTGTTTGGATAGTTTTGGATCCTTCAGGAAAGGATACTCCAATTATCACTTTTTGGAGACTTGTTGATGCTCAGAGACTTTACCTTTGCCTTTATCAATATTTTTGTATTAATTGGCCTCCTCAAGAACCAATTTATCAACTTCATCATTTGACAGCCGAGGATGGTTAGTGTTACACTTTTTAGTACCCACCTCCCTAACATTATTAACGGCTTCTTTCTTAACCAACTCTTATTGTTGCTTGTGCTTAATCTCCTTAATCTGATCATGAGACACATTGGTAGTATCCATGACAAAAAACTTACAGTTTAGGGTGGAAATTGAAACAAATCTTGAATAATAGTAAAAGTTAGCAAATATATAAAAGTAGGACGTACAAAGGCCAGCAAAAGGAAAAAAGCATTAAGATGACCTAACACATGAAAATATCTAGCCTTCTTTGACCTCCTCCTCGTCTTCCTCACTGTCCTCATCTACTTGACCAATCTCTACATCATCCATCTCTTTCTCATAACTTTCGTCATTAGTGCCAGTCTTGGGAGGTTTGTAGGTATTTAGGTTAATAGTACAAAGGCTAAAATAGTGGGTCATACTTCCAAACTTCTTAGGAGTGTATATGTCTTAAAAAAATATGGGGTCAGAAGTATAAAACCTCATAATGAGTTTCACCATCCTTTTAACCAAAGTGGGGGCTTTCTTAGTAATCAAGTTAGACTGAGCCCGGTCCCTTGGAACACTAACTCCTCTCTCTGGGTCATTTGGAAATAACTCCCAAGCACCATAAATATAAATATATTTCGTCTTCCAGTTATGGCTACAGGTTTAAAAGACCTGAACCATCTTGGTGTTGGACTTTATGGGAGAGAAGTAATAGTAACGAGGAGTCTTATGGTTTTTTTAGACTGTATACAAATATTTAGATATGCCTATCTATGTCAAAAATCCCATAACTCTTCTAGAAGATCATGGCCCTTATAATATATCAATATGCATTTGGAGGGAGTTGGGTGAGATTCAGATCGAAGACTTTCAGAATGGATCTAATTGAAGGATGGAGGGGCATACGAACTCCCACATGGAGAGCCTATAGAGGGAAATAAATTTCGTCAATATTTTTCCTATTATAAGCTCTCTCCTCTCTATCAAGCATCCTAATAGAAACTTTGTCAGGAATAAAATACAAGACCATCATATTAGCTAAGTCTTCAGCTCGAATATCACTTTTGTACCACTTGGCACCTGAAGTATCTGGGTCAAAAGAAGGGGCAAAAACCCATTCCAAGTCCACCTCCTTGGTTGTAAGACGAACCACTACTGAAGATGTGTTAGGGGTTGCATTTGCTAACAAGGCTTTCTTCTTATAGGTCAACCTCATAGAAATGGTGATTTTTTTGGTATTCCAATAATTTTTTCCTCTTACCCTATTGTTTTCACTATTTAAACTCTCTGAGGTATGAAACTAAAATGTATTATATTCGCAAGTTTGTAAAATATGATAACGATGTGTGATACCGATTTAAATATGTTCGCAAGTTTTCGAGTAAACCTTATTTAATTAGAGTCTATTTTTAAACCAAATTAATTCAGCCCCTAAACTTGCAACTACGTGTGTGCGTGTGTCAAACCATAAAGAAATAAAGCATGCGACATAAATTTAAGGAAAAATCCCCGAAGGGCAAAACCTTTTATTTCTAGAATTTTGACAAGTTTACAAGACCATTGACTTACATACAACCTGATAATCTCCCATAACTGTAACGCACGGTGTCTTCGTCAAACCTTCAAAGCATCGGCTAGAAATCTGCAATGGTTCACGTGTAGCTATACCACAAGGACTGCAGTCCAAAAACTCCATATGCACTCCCTCCACAACAACACGTAGCTCTTGGTTGTTGAGATCTCCCCACAAAGGCTGAACAAAAGCAAAGTAGTGTTCTTGAACACCAAAACAATTCACCAAAGCATATGGGATTTTTGTGAATTAAAAACAAAAAGGGATTAAACCCTAAAAGAAGAAGTCAAAAGGATTATGCAGTTTCGCAGTTTTTTGTCTTTCAAAATGCTGGGACTTCTTAATGAAAACGAAATCATTTAATGAGTATTTATACAAAAATGAGTCACCTCGGACATCGCGTGACATCACATGTCGCTCGAACGAGATGCTGATCTCGCTTGAACAACCTGGGCATCAAAATCGAGGTACACTGCAGGACTTAGAAAAAATTACTTATTCTCAAATTTGTCGAAAAAGTCTGCTCCAACACTTCGAAAATATTTTGAAAAAATATCCCACAGCTCTTAGTGCAAAATTAAGGTATTTAAAACATAACCTTACCAAAGTAAACTTTTGCGCAATCTTTTTTATGAAGAACCTTGATATTCGGATCCGTCTTTGATGCTTGAATGTTCATGAATTTCTTCTACGGTTGTAACGGTATATGACATAATAAATTGTCACGGACTTATAAAATAATGTCCTTACAAAACTCCCCCTATGTCTATCCAGGTACATACATAAAAATATCTGAATTATTAAATACCAAAATGCTTATACAAATATGCCCTCCCATGATAAATTTGTAAGATCTCAAACTGTTCTTAAAAAATCTTCATCAAATCTCAAATCTTTTCTCATCAGGGTGTGCAACATAATGATCTTCAATCTTTGTACCTACACACATGAGATAAAACCAAAACCTTCGTGACACATCGAGTTTGAAATGATATAAGAATAAATAAATCAATCTAATCAAATCTACCCCATAATGCAAAAACTCCCCCATAACATGATAATTCTTTCTCCCCATTTTATGATGTCCCCAAATAGATAGATAAGAAGAAACAATCAAAACATGGAGTCTCATGATAAAAATGCATAGAAAATATGAATCAAACTACGCGCATGCAAAGGTAAATCTCAAAAACTTTCACAAACTATTTTGTATTTTTCAAATTTTTCATACAAAAATAAAATACCCAAAAAAACACACCATGGAGTTAAACTCAAACAACCAAGTCATGGAAACGGAATGTATGGGTGTGAGCACATTCGATGGGCAAATAAACCCAATCAATCATATGTGCATGATGAATACGTGTACTCCTAACGAATGAACATCAAAAGTATCCTTAGTTGTAAAAAATGTTGAATTTAAATGACATCGTCTTATGCAAATCAAAGTCCAAATGATTTCCACACCAATAACGTCCAAAACTATTTAATGTTTTTTCAAAACTTTCTTAAAAAGAAGACGTGCGAACCCGTTTTAATTCTCCATCCAAACTCCCTCATATATATTTTCTTTTTGAGGTGTATAAACTAAATTCTCAAAACTTTGGAGAATTGGTGCAAAAACCTAATGGCCCCTTTGTGGCTTGAATTTCTTTTTATTGCCTTTAAATTTTTCGGGCTCTTTTAAACCTCTTAGGACCCTGGATAATAAAATTCCTCAATTTTCTAGGTCCAACTAAATGGTGGTTTAATTACAAAGGATAAATGATAACCTTTCGTAGCCCTTCACCGTTTTCAAACAAAACACACAAATCCTCTCAAACATGGTTCAAAGGTTCATACTTTTTATTGTCTTGATTAATCGCATTTGGTTCGTTGTATAGACAGAATTGAGATGGAAACAGTCAACCAACATGTGATAAGATAAGCACAATAATTAATAAAATTCGTGCACGTGTGCAATAAACGAGATCATGAGTCAAACATGTAGGAATTAATACTTAATTACATCTCAATGACTCCAAACATTATAAAGCACAATGACGACATGATATATTGTCTTAAAACACTATTAAATAGTCACATGGAAAATGGAATGATTTTGTGACTCGATCATCCTAAGTGTCGATCCATAAAAGGTGTAAACAAAATACAAAACTATTTTTGGATTTTTCAAAATTTTAATCAAAATAAAATCTTTTTGAAATTTTCAATTTTTTTAAAAAAAAATTATACAAAAAGTACACGTACCATAACACTAGCAAACATATATATATCATGAAATCACAACTAGTGTATGACAAACATGCAAACATAATCATCTATACGATATGACAAGAGAAGAGTCATGTGCAAGAAAATGAGAATCAACTATTCTAAAATCTAGTGTATCCAAAAGTGATTTCGTAACCCAAACAGATGTAACACGTCGACACGGAGTTTTGGAAATCAACAAAACACTAGACTTTGACATCCTAGGACTTCTTCTAAGATCAAAACAAAATCTCATAAGGTGACCTTTCCTACCACAATTTGAACATGTGTAAACGGGTGGAACGATACCTATAGGTTGACCTCTTCTAACATCCTTGAAATTGGTTGACCCTATAAAACAAACTATGGTTTTGACTTTAACACTCAAAGAATGAGAACAAAACGAGTCATTACCGTCACTATCAAACCTACTTGAATCGTTTAAATTATTTTTTAACTTCAAAATATTTGATTCAAGCAAATAATTAGACTCTTTCAATTTAAGGGACGCCTTTTTCAAATTAGCAAAAATTCCTAAAAGGGTATCTCTCTCTCCCTCAATTAAAGCAAACTTTTCCCTAAGAATCTCTTCACGTGCCACAAACTCATTGACCAAAATATTTTTATCCTCTTTGGCACAAACATAAACCATCGAATTTTTAAGGTTCACTAATTCATTTTTTAAAAATAGTACCCTGTCATCACTCTCCTTCTTGGACAATTTTAAATCATTAAAGTTTCAGTCCAAAGAAATAAATTTCTCACAATAAAAATCTCTTTGATTTTGAACCGTTTGCAAAAGATCCACCGCGAATTTAAAATGCGAATTTTCTTTTTCCAAAACTTCAATTCTTTTCGCAAATGTCAAATTCAAACTATTTAAATCATTAAAACTTGTATTTGTGTCAATAGGAGGGGGCATCAAACTGAACAAGTGCTCCATTGAAAAATGAGATTTTTCACAAAACTGATTTTTCCAAAAAAATCAATATCACATAAATTTTGCGGAAAATAGGAATACGCGATAAATTAGTGCAACCTACTCTGATATCAATTTGACGACGTGAGAAGTCAAATTGTATCAAAAAAATAAATCCTTGAAAAATCAGGATTACACGATAAATTAGCGTAAACCGCTCTGATACCAATTTGACGACGTGAGAGTTCAAATTGTATTAAAATAAATAAATTCTTGAAAATTCAAGATCACGCGATAAATTAGCGTAACCCGCTCTTATAACAATTTGTAAAATATGACGACGGTGTGTGATACCGATTTAAATAAATTCGCAAGTTTCCAAGTAAACCTTATTTAATTAGAGTCTATTTTTATACCAAATTAATTCAGCCCCTAAACTTGCAACTACGTGTGTGCGTGTGTCAAACCATACATAAATAAAGCATGCGACACAAATTTCAGGAAAAATCTCCGAAGGGTAAAACCTTTTATTTCGAGAACTTTGACAAGTTTACAAGACCATTGACTTACATACAACCTGATAATCGCCCACAAGTGTAACACACAGTGTCTTCTTCAAAACTTCAAAGCATCGGCTAGATATCTGCAGTGGTTCATCTGCAGTTATACCACAAGGATCGCAGCCTAAAAACTCCGTAGAGGCTCCCTCCACAATAGCACGCAACTCTCGGTTGTAGAGATCTCCCCACAAACGATGAACAAAAGAAAAGTAGTTATCTTGAACACCAAAAAAATTCACCAAAGCATATGGGATTTTTGTGAATTGAAAACAAAAAGCGATTAAACCCTAAAAGAAGAAGTCAAAAGGATTCGGCAGTTTTGCAGTTTCTGTTTTTCAAAATGCTAGGACTTCTTAATGAAAACGAAACCATTTAATGATTATTTATACAAAAATGCATCGCCTCGATATTCATGCTCGTTCGAACGAGAAAGCGGTCCCGCGCGAATGAGATACGTGTTTCGTTCAAATGACATTGCGTGACATCACATGTCGCTCGAACGAGATGCTGATCTTTCTTGAACGACATGGGCATCAAAATCGAGGTAGGCTACACGACTTAGAAAAAATTACTCATTCTCAAATTTGACGAAAAAGTTCATTCCAACACTTAGAAAATATTTTTTTTAAATATCCCAAAGCTCTAAGTGCAAAGTTAAGGTATTTAAAACATAACCTTACCAAAGTACACTTTTGCGGAGTCTTTTTGATGAAGAACCTTGATATTCAGATCCGTCTTTAATGCTTGAATGTTCTTGAATTTCTTCGACGGTTGTAACGGTATACGACATAATAAATTGTCACGGACTTATAAAATAATGTCCTTACAATAACTGCACCTCTTATTTTCTACCAAGAATTACACTTATACCATGGTTGTTATAATATTATCAACAACTAAAAAAATAAGAACACAGGAGTGGCTACCAATGAATTTTTAAAAACGGGACTACATACATAAGATGGCATTTTAAGATTGTGAGTCCTATTTTTCTCGTATGGTCCTCCTCTAATATGTTCAAAAAGTCTCCAAATACATATATTTACCAACTAATAATTATCCCAAAGGGGTCCATAACACATGGACACTTATTTTCAGTATTTTGAGTATGTTTTGTTCACTTACGAGTCCCCAAATTAAGTCGCCATCAAAACTCGGTAAATAAGACATAACAAAGGTCTCACTGTAGGTATTAAAAATAATTCACTTAAGTAAATATGTTAATCTATAATATAAATAAAATAATAAAGCTCAAGTAATATATCTAAAACCCAATATAAATTACAATAAATGCTCAATTAATCCTCATAAAATCGGAGTTAAATATGTGGGGTATTATATAATACCATAGCTTATGAGACTCTATCGGTTTTTAGTGTTCATAGTTAGTTTGGGTGTCCCATTTGTGGATAGAAAAGTAGATCTCAACATCCCATGTATATTGGAAAAATTATATATCATTCTCATATGATATTATTGCCTCTCGATCACGAGTTTAGATTTGATAAAGCTTCTAATTTTTTGCTAGGTGGGGTCGAGCATAGGCTACCTCCCAAAAAGCTTTCAAATTTAGAAATTGAAAGAATGTCTTCCAAACATGGAGATAATCTGCCTGGGAAGAATACTAAATTGAAGAATATCAAGCATAAAAATACCCCTATTGAGAATGAAGCTAAGAAAATGAAATCATGGTCTAGGAGGTCAATATTATTGACTTTCCATATTATAATGGTAACCCTGTACACCATGTATTAAATATTATCCATGACGAGAAGAACATCATCAAACATCTAGTGAGCACATGCCTAGGTGAAACTCATTCGAAGGATGGAGAAAAGTCACGACATGATATTAAAGTCTTGAAAATTAAGTCGCAATTATGGTTGAAAGAGGAAAGTAGCGGGAGATATATAATCCCCCTAAGCATATACTTTGACGAGCGACGGAAGAAACGTTCTTTTAAACACACTACATAATTTGAAATTCCCCTTAATTTTTCATCAAATTTGTCGAGGATCATAAGCTATGCCACACTTGATCTATAAAAGTGCAAGTCTCACGATTGGTGTGTGATCATAAAACTTGTACCTTTGTTGTTTAAGAAATGTTTCTCTAAGAATAAGGATTTACGGAGGTCCATTATGCATATTAGCCTCTACTTCACACTTTTGTGAGCAAACATAGTCAACCAAAAGCACATCGTGGATTCAAAAGAAACTCTAGCTGAAGCAACTTGTGTATTGGAGAAGTACTTGCACCAAGCATTCTTTCACATAAGTATTCACCTATTGGTGAACTTATGAGATGAGGAAATTCTTTGCAGACCAGTAAGATATTGATCGATGTACTCTTTTGAAAGGTTGATGAAAGTTTTCAAAAAGTATATTAAGAATAAAATGTACATTAAAGGATCCATTGTGAAGGAATACATTACTGAGGAGTCATCCGTATTCGTTAGGGGATATATACCCGACCCTAAAATTATAGATGATGGAGATGATTTCACCGACAAGGGTGGTCAAGTCATGAGAAATAAGTTAAATTGTCAAGTTTATAATATGAACAAGTGGCTTGTTATATTTTTGAAACCCGTGAAGATGCCAAAGAATGGATAGAGTAAGTTCGGGTAGTAATTTTACTTTGTGTTGTTATCTTATATACTTGATCACCTTGTTGATATTTTTTTCCAGTCAATGTAGAAAATATAATGCGTTCGAGCACAACAAAAAACGAAGGATAGTTTCACATTCCGAAAGTGAATTTGAACTTTGGGTGTCACAGGAGGTAATTATTATGTCAAATGTCCCTTATTAAATGATATATAATTGTAAGCTTTAAAACTTATCTAATTAATTTATGTAATCTAAAATTTTAGTAGTTGAAGATGGGTGATGCCACATCAAGGCATGCTCGTCTCGTCACTGGATCCATTTCAAGTTACACGAGTACAATAAGTATCAACTTCATGGTTATGTATTCTCATCGAGGTTGTACGAGAAAAATATATTGTTATAAAATAACGTTATTTCATATAAGGCTCTTGCATATTCCAAGGTGAGTGCCAAAGACAAAAGCCTCATTGAAGCAAAAATGACTTACTATAGTGTAATTAAAAAAATTATTATATCCCGAACTTATTTAGTGGTAAGTAAATTAATTTAGTTTTGTCACATATTGCTTTAATTTGGTTTCACTTTTCAGGAGTCTATGAGTGTCCCAGGAGGAAAGCAAGATAGGATAAACCCCTATATAAAGATTCCAATGAAGAAGGAAAAACATGCTAATCCATAGGTCACCGAAACCATGGGAAGTTATAATTGAAATTATATTGTCAATTTCTAAATGCTTATTATAATTTTTTTAAATGTTAATAACGTGTTTTTATATTATTTCACGAGAGGCTAAAGGCGATGCACAATACCCAAACTGATACTGACAAGGCATCTTTGAGTACAGATGCACTGAGCTAAGTGTTGGGCCAAGATAGAAAGGTCATACTTGGGGTGTTAGCTCCTGGATAGGAGTCAAAGCTTATGTTCATTGCTTCCAGTCACAGTGGGTTGTCAACAAGGTTGACCGTGACAAAGATGAAAATGCAGGGACTATATGGATTCACTTATATCTTAGGTTACAAATGCAACACCACGCTTATTATAATACTGGGTGATCAATCCTTTATTAAAATAAAATAAGAATTTAATATGATTTCCTTCTCAGCATCACTGTCCCAACAAATAATACAAATAAAAATAAATGAAACCATACATACAATGAAATGATAAAACCACTGATAGTATAAATTTAAATAACGTGAATCGAATAAACCACCGATCACTAGAAGCAATCATCCATCGTAAATGAAAATGAATAAATAAAGAATATCTTAGACATAAATAAAAACCTATTAAACTACGGGCAACACACGTAAAAGGAAAAACTAGAATTGAAACTGAATCCTATCTAGATAGAATGGAATTGAAACAACTACAACCAAATCACGTAGCATCCACAGCTACGGCTCTCAACGGCATAAAAGAACTAACCTTGTTATCCTTGTTGTTATCGAACACATGGAATCTTGAAAACAAATTAGATTTGTCGCGGGTCAAAGCCCAAAAAATGTTTGAAAACATTTTGTACCTACTTAAATGCTTTAAATAAAAACATGCGGTGTATTACTTTCATAATTAATTTACCGATTGCCTTCACAACACCTCTCATCTACAATGCACACTTAATGCATTTATTTTATAATCCTAATCCTA
Source organism: Sambucus nigra (assembly GCA_949130495.1). NCBI lineage: Eukaryota > Viridiplantae > Streptophyta > Magnoliopsida > Dipsacales > Adoxaceae > Sambucus > Sambucus nigra. The sequence continues at coordinate 540,405,640 of OX422208.1, read as the reverse complement.
CTAACTAGGGAAATAACCACTATCATATCTCATCGCACTAATAATCACCATTAGCTAACAATATGCAACCCTAATTAGGTACACTTTCATAAATAATAACATAGCTACACACGTGTTATAGATATATATTCATATAATAAAATAACATAGTTATACCCGTGATATAAATAGATATATACACAATATCTCATATACACATACAGACATACATACATACATACATATATATATATATATATATATATATATATATATATATATATATATATATATATAAGTCGTATCCCCAGAGCATGGACCTTGCGGATACATCCCTCGTGTTCTATGGGGCTCTAGATATACCACGTACCATAACTGGGACACATCCGAACCCAAAACATAAACATAAGCAAACGAAGGCCAAGAAGCCGTATCCCAAGAGCATGGACCTCGCAGATGCATCCCTCGTGTGCTATCGGGATCTAGATATACCATGTACGATAACTGGGCCACATCCGAATCCAAACATAAACATAAGCAAAAGAAGGTGAATATATGTATATATATATATATATATATATAGTACTGACTCTATACGAAATTCCCACAACGTAGTAGTCTAGCAATACCAAAGTCCGAACCGACTTGTCGATTATACATATAAGTGTTCACTCACTTGAATTCTTATTCGTCTCCCATGAACACATCTAACCGTTTGCCTAACACATATAACAGCCCCTATAAATATTCCCCAGTAGCCCCAATCCACCCTGGAAGCCCATATGTCCATTCCTTAAGCACTAACGGGTCAAAATAATGCATAACAAAAATTCGGACAGGCCAACAAACTGAATTGGTTCGCTAGACCGAACCGATTCGCTAAACCGAACTGATTCACTCCCCCAATGAATCGGTTCGGTTTCCTGGGTTGTCAATTGTCATCTTCCTTGGATTTTCACCTCTTAAACCCTCTAATGAAGCTCCCAAGCCTCCAAAAATTTTAAATTGACATCCCACATCAATACATAACCAATCCAGATGCATTCTAACACCGAAATATACCAGAATCCATAATCAAAATATAAGAATTCTTAACATATATCGATTCTTACAACTCAAAATTAAAAAAATATTGAAATTTCATTGATTCTAACACCTTAACAATATTATTATGTTCATAATTACAAACCCATAATTTGATTAAGAAATTCTTAACCATTAATTATCAATCATCAACTGTAATAAGAGGTTAGCACAAACCTATTTCGTTTAGTCAATTCTAAAAAACTTTCATCTTTTGAAATCTCGGATTTGTTCCTAATTAATTACGAAAGTAATTAACCATATAAATTACTATTTAAACTGAGTAAACACTTGCATCTTGGATTTGAATCTGAAGTTTCGACTAGATAATTGAATCCGGAGATGTTCTTCCTCTCTTATTTAAGTTCTCTTACCTCTTTTCTTCCCTTTTCTCTTATATTACTGTCTCCTTTAATCACAAATATATAGAGGCAAAAGTGAGGTTGTCATACACCTCCCTAAACCTTAAATACTCCTTAATTACACCATAAACCCATTTTTAAGTATAGCCCTAAGGGTTCAAAGACACCCATACCCCCATACGGCCCCTACTACGTTTAAAAAGCCCCCCGGAACCCAATTGTAATCCTCGAGTACCTATAATGGACTATTTCGACCCATTCCGGATCACCGATGCACTCGAAAAGATCATTCGAGTCGCCCAACTAAAAATTTACCATCATATCATTAACCGGACACGACACGTGCATATAGTATGCGTCGCCCCCACTATTTAAATCCGTCGATGTAACTCTCTATCCACATAATAGAATAAATTGTCATATTTTACTCATAAATGATATTTAATAAATCACATCTCTACTTACTTATCACACGCAATTAAATAATAATAATAATATTATTATTATTATTATTATTATTATTATTATTATTATTATTAAATATTAGTCCTTAACTCTCTAATTAATATTTATCTAAACAAACTTAATTTCCCTAATTAAAATAATAATTAAATGCTCATGTGGAAATTAAATATTTATAAAAAGAACGGGGTATTAAATTCTCACCCTAGTAATGGAATTTCATCGCCGAAATTCGAACGTACCTACCACAAAGAGCTCTGGATGCATTTTTTAAATGTCATTTTTGTCTTCTCACATTAACTCGAAAACATTGTGGTGCCCCCACTATAAAAGTACTAATGGTACCACCTTTGACTGAAGCTTCCACTCACTACGACCCAAATTGGCAATAGGTCTCTCCTCATAAGAAATATTTTGGGGCAAATATATATCCTCCAATACTATATGTCGATTAGCCACGTCATCCATGAGATACCTCCTCAATGACAGTACAGAGAACACATCATAAATCTGTTACAAATGCTCTGGTAAGGCGGACCTATACGCAACTGACCCTATCCTCTCAATGATCAAAAAATGACACACATTCCTAGGCACCAACATCCCCTTCTTACCGAACCGCATCACTCCCATGGAGATACTCACAACAATACCTCATCATCCACTTCAAACTCTAAGAATATCCAGTTGGCATCGGCGTAGCTCTTTTTCCGGTTCTGAGCTACCCGTATATGACTCCTAATTAACTCAATATTTGTCGACGTATCCTGAATCATGCTTGGCCTGAAAAGCTTATTTTCCCCCACTTCTAACCAACAGGAGAGAGAACGATAATTTATCCCATATAAAGCCTCTAATGGTGCCATTGTAATAGTAAAATATTAAGAGTTGTTATATGTGAACTCTACTAATAGTATATACTTCTCATAACTACCCTTAAAATCAAGAATACACATCATCAGCATATCCTCCAACATTTAATTCACCCTCTTCGCCTGCCCATCGGTCTGTGGGTGATACCCCATGCTCAAATCCAACTCCATCCCTATCGCCTCCTAAAAACTCTGCCAAAGGTGGGACACAAAGATCTTTATCCTGATCCAAAACAATGTTGAGCAGCACTTGGTGTAGTCTCAGTATCTCTACTATAAAAAGTTGGGCATACTACCCTATTGTGTAATCCACTTGAATAGGTAATAATTGAGCTACCTTGATCAACCGATCCATAATAACCTAGATGGAATCATGAACCATCTGCGACTTCAGTAACCTCTTGATGAAATCCATTGATATAATCTCCCATTTACATACCCGAATTTCCAACGGCTGTAAAACTCCAGTTGGTCTCTAATGATCAACCTCCCCCATATAACAAGTGGTGCACTTGGAGACAAACTTGTAATACCCCGATATTTTGAGGGTTATTTATGAATATTATACAAAATTTCTGTAATATTATTATTTTATTAATCGGGGATAATATAATTTATTTTGGTTTGAAATCGAAACAAACATTTAAATTTAAATTTAAATTATTTTTAGACATTTTACAATGGTTTAAATATATAAAGTAGACAATTTTAAATTAAAGAGAAATATAGTAATATGCGTTAGCTTAGGCTCCAAGCTAGGGTTTGAGAGAGGGGTTATATAAGGAATATTATGGATGATTATAAGGAAAGGGAGATGAAAATGAGAGGCCAAAAATGAAATCCAAAGAGGAAAAAACGAGTGGAATGAGAAGAGCCAATTTGGGATGTTTAGATCTTCTTTTTGAGTGTCGGATTGGCGATTCGAATAATTTTTTGATCTGATTTTTCAGGGTTTTTAAAATAGGACTATTTGGGGTTATCTCGTGTTGGGGATAGAACATGATTTTATTATTTTCACGAGAGGAACGTGATTGTGCAATCAGATTTTGAGGTTGATTTTTATGTGATGATTCATGCAATGATTTTAAGGTATGGGGTTTTACACAACATGATCTTTAAATCTCTCGAGAGTGTATTTCGTTGATTTCATGTTTAATTTAACTCATATTTGAATTGTTAAATTCTTTGAAATCTGGATAAATAATTGTTGAATTATTTTGATTCATGTGGCATCATTATATTGTTGTTGAGCACGTTGTCATGAGATTTTAATATGTCACGGAGAATGGCACCCGCCAATAGTCCCATAAACCGGTATATGGCTTTTTGATGTCTAGGAAAGGTGAGGTGAGGCCTGGTGACTCATTGATATGATGTTGAGAAATTAATATTGATATAATGCTTGAGTATTGCATTTTATTTGTATATGTGATTGGTATTGTTTCGATTTATTCATCGTGCTATTTATTTTTTAGCATCTATTCCTGTCATATTGTGTATTTTCCCGTATTTTCTTTTAGTTGGCAGGTTAGCGTGGATTGGGACGCTATGGACTATTTTGGAGAATTATTTTAGAGCATAGATTTGGAAGATATTTTGATGTATAAATTAGTGGTGCAATTATAATTGGAGATTTGTGTATTTTGAGAGAAACTTTATTGTAATCGTTATTGTGGAAGTGTAAGAATTATTGGATTTGTTATATTTAAATTGTGGTATTTTATTTAGATGATATATACCTTGTTATTTGTGGATTGGATTCGTTTTATTGATAGTAGCATTCCGTTCATTCTCCTCGGGCGGGTGGGGTGTTATAGATGATATCAGAGATTAGGTATATGACAACCCTCGGGTCTTGGGTATTGGGTCTAGCATGTGGGTTGGATATGTTTTCTTTGGAGATAGATAATTTTTGAGGATGTGTTAGGCGTCTTGGTGTGGATGTTTAGAATTAATTTGAGGACCTTAGTGTGTGATTTTGGGAAACAAAATTGAGTAGCATTTCATTTCGACTGTTAGGTTTCGTCGAATTTCAAGGACGAAATTCCTTTTCAAGGGGAAAGTATGTAATACCCCGTTATTTTGAGGGTTATTTATGAATATTATACAAAATTTCAGTAATATTCAGATTTTATTAATCGGGGATAATATAATTTATTTTGGTTTGAAATCGAATCAAACATTTAAATTATTTTTGGACATTTTATAATGGTTTAAATATATAAAGTAGATAATTTTAAATGAAAGGGCAATATAGTAATATGCGTTAGCTTAGGATCCAAGCTAGGGTTTGAGAGAGGGGTTATATAAGGAATATTATGGGTGATTATAAGGAAAGGGAGATGAAAAGGGGAGGCCAAAAATGAAATCCAAAGAGGCAAAAACCATTGGAATGAGAAGAGTCAATTTGGAATGTTTAGATCTTCTCTTTTAGTGCATTCAAATGAGATTTGAGAAAAATTCAAAACACATACCTGACTCAATTTTTCGTCTAGAATCCAAATCTGAAGTCAGATTGGTGATTTGAATAATTTTTGGATCTGATTTTTCAGGATTTTTAAAATAGGACTATTTGGGGTTATCTCATATTGGGGCTAGAACATGATTTTATTATTTTCACGAGAGGAACGCGATGATGCGATCAGATTTTGTGGCTAATTTTTTTGTGATGATTCATGCAATGATTTTAAGGTATGGGGTTTTACACAATAGGCTATTTAAATCTCTTGAGAGTTTATTCCGTTGATTTCATGCTTAGTTGAACCCATATTTGAGTTGTTAAATTCTTTGAAATCTAGAGAAATAATTGTTGAATTATTTTGATTCACATGGCATCATTATATTGTTGTTGAGCACGTTGTCATGAGATTTTAATATGTCACGGAGAATGGTCACCCGTCAATAGTCCCACAAATCGGTATATGGCTTTGAGATGCCTAGGGAAGGTGAGGTGAGGCCTGGTGACTCATTGATATGCTGTTGAGAAATTAATATTGTCATAATGCTTGATTATTGCATTTGATTTGTATATGCGATTGGTATTGTTGCAATTTATTCATCGTGATATTTATCTTTTAGCATCTATTCATGTCATATTGTGTATTTCCCCGTATTTTCTTTTAGTTAGCAGGTTAGCGTGGATTGGGACGTTATGGACTATTTTGAAGAATTATTTTAGAGCATGGATTTGGAAGATATTTTGATGTATAAATTAGTGGTGCAATTATAACTGGAGATTTGCGTATTTTGAGAGAAATTTTATTGTAATCGTTATTGTGGAAGTGTAAGAATTATTGGATTTGTTATATTTAAATTGTGGAATTTTATTTAGATGCTCTGTACCTTGTTATTTGTGAATTTGATTAGTTTTTTCGATAGTAGTGCTCCATTCTCTCTCCCCGGACGGGTGGGGTGTTACAAAGCTCTGTTATTTCCTTCTTTATATCGTCCTACCAATACTTCCTCCTCATATCATAGCACATCTTATCCCCTTCAGGATGCATCGATAATCGTGACCCATGCGCCCTCTCCATAACTATATGATGTAGGGCCTTGTCTTTAGGGATAATCAACCTCTCATTGAAGCATAAGATACCCTTAGAACTAACTGAATAGGACTCTGCCCTGCATGCCACACTACACTATAATGATCAAATTGGTACCCTTTAAGCGCTTAGCCTTGTAACGGTCATTGACTGTGATAAAAAAAATATGCATTTTTTTGTCACGGTCATTAATCGTGACAAGTACAGTTGTCACAGACTTATAACGGTCAATGACAATGACAAACCTATAAATTTATCACGGTCAATGACTGTGACATGTCCGTGACAATTCTGTCAGTAAAAAACTCATCGTCTTCTTTTTTTCCCACCGATTTTGTTCCCTCGATTTCTCTCTCTCTCTTTAGCAGCTGCCCTCTCTCTCTAACTTTGGTATGTTTTCTCTCTCTATTTCACCTCTATTTATGTATATGTGCATGTGTGTATATATGTGTGTGTAAATATGCATGTGTGTGTGTGTTTGGTGTATATATGCGTGGGGGGGGAGGCAGTAGATCTGGGGGGATGGGAGATGGTGTATATGCGTGTGTGTAAATGTGCGTGTGTGTTTGTGTGTGTGTATATCCGTGTGTGTGTGTGTATATGTGCATGTGTATATATGTGTGTGTGCATGTGGTGGGCGGGATCAAGGGGGGGAGGGGGGAGGGCAGGGGGTGTATATATGTGCATGTGTGTATTGTTTTTAATTAAATTTTTATAGTATTATTAGATATTTCCCCTCATATAGTAGTGCCCCTTGTAAAAGAATTGATTGATTTAATATTGATTGGTTATCAATTTTTTTTTGTAAATTAATAATTGGTGCCCCTTTCATATGCAAGTAGGATTGCCCCTCATTGTAAATTAGTAAATTAATAATTTTATACTTTAATTGTTAGTTTAATTGATGAAAAGAATTAATTGAGTAGATGAATTAGAAGGAGTACGCGATACAAATTTGTTGTTGTCAAAGCGGTTAGATTATAGTGGATCGATGTTGGGTTTGTTAATTTTAAAAGTGGCATGACCACTGGATTATTGTGCATAGGGGGGTGGGATTTTTTAACTTTTTTTAAACATTACTTTGTATAACTAACAATATATATATATAGTATGATAATTAAATGAAACATACTTGGAATTACATATAGTGCACATAGATACTAGCCTTATAGTTCTTATGCGTACGCATTCAATAGCCCTTGGACCCGTTCGAGAGTCATTACTCCTGTAATGAGATCTCTCGAAGTGTCCCGTTTGGACAGTTTGGGACTGCATAATTTCCGTATAATAATATTCTTAGTGACTTAAAGTTGTTACTTTTGGAGGAAGTTCTGCAGTCGTATCCTAATGTTCTCTGGGTACATACTAGATTAACAAGTGTGACTGTTATATCAATTGATCAATTGAAATAACACTCACACTTGTCATTCTACGTTGTGTACTTAGAGAACTACAGGAATATGCTGCCGAATTTTTCTCAAATCGTAACAATATGCATGAGCTGTTAAGTATATTACAAAAAAATGCGGTCTTGAATGGGATAGGACCACTCACCCTTTAGAGGAGATGGAGGAAATAGAAATTTCTATTATAAATTGGATTTGAATTTGAAATTTAAAAATTGAATATAAATAAGACATAATTAAATGAAACATACTATAAATCTACGCTTCTTACCTTTATAAATCTACGTTTATAAATTGAATATAAACCTACTATACTAATTCATGAATATACGCTTCTTACCTTCAATAGGTTATTAGTTGTGGTAGCTGTGATGGGATATCCGAAATACAAAGAGTGGATGGGTGAGACAAATAGAATGGGGGATGTGTTTCGCAGAGGTGCTAATGAATTTGTGAAATATGCAAAGAGATGTCATAATGATAAAGAGTTTTCATGTCCATGTGCTCGGTGTAAGAATGGTAAGGTGTTTGAGTGGAAAATAGTTGAACTACATTAATTAAGATCGGGTATGCAATATAGTTATCGATTTTGGAGTTTTCATGGTGAATTAAAAGTTCCTTTTGTCCCCGAACAACCTTCATAACAACCTTTAACAATTAGGATAGATGTAGAAGGAGATGACATAGATCATGATATGTTAAAGGATTTAGTTGATGATGCGTACGGAGTTTATGAAGCAGAGGAGCATGAGGTTACTGATGATGTACAAGGTTTAATTGCTCGTAAAGATATCACGATAAACCTTGACGATGACTACCAAAGTTTAAAATTTAAGGAGACCCAACCGTTATACTCTGGCTGTGAGAAAGATCAAACAACTTTACATGCCATGGTTGGTTTGCACAGTTTGAAGACGCAGTACGGTTTATCTGGTAATAGCGTGACATAAATTCTGAAATGCATGAAGGGGTTACTACCTAAGGAGAATACGCTTCTAAATAGCTATCAAGTTATGAAGAACAGTTTGAAAGGTTTGGGAATGAAGTATAAATAGATTCATGCTTGTGTGTATGACTGCATACTATACCGAACGGAGTATGAAAATCTCGATCATTGTCCAGTTTGCGATGAAGCTAGATATGTCAAATCTACTAGTAAGTAACGCACAAGCTCAAAAGTGCCTCAAAAACTGTTGAAATATTTTCCCATTGGCCCTAGATTAAAGCAATTTTTCACAGTACCATGGATAGCGGAGGCAATGACTTGGCATGGTATGGAAAAAGTAGGGGGTAATCTCATGTGTCATCCTATTGAATCTACATCTTGTAGGAGGATGAATTATGAGTATCCCGATTTTTCTCGAGAATAGTGCAACATTCGTTTAGCTATATCAACAGATGGTTTCAATCCATTTGGAAATCTAAGCACCAATTAGAGTGTATGGCCATTGATCCTAGCCCCACTCAACCTACCTCCTTCACAGTGTATGAGATGGGTGATGCAAGATCAAGGCTTGCTCGTCTAACCACTGGACCCTTGTTCGTGGCACAAGAGTACAAAAAGTATCGATTGAACGATTACTTATTGCGCAAAAGTGTACGAGGAAAGTACAAATGTACAGAACTTGGGCATTTTATACAAGGCTCTTACTTTCTTTCGAGCGAGTACAAAAGATAAAAACCTCGTTGAAGCTGAAATGACTTACTATGGTGTAATTCAAAATATATTCGAATTGTATTATATAAGATTCAAAGAGGTTGTATTTTATTGTGACTAGGTAAGAGTTGAGGATAAAATGCTTGTAAAGTTGATCCTGTCACCAACTTGATCATGGTTGACTTGTCCAAGTTGAAGAGCAATGACCACGTGAGCGATGAGCCGTTTGTTTGTGTATTTCAAAAGGTTAAACAAGTGTTTTACTTAGAGTATATCAACAACAAGCCATGGTCAATTGTCCTACACGCTCCAAAGCGTCTAAATAGTAGTGTGGATGACTTGGATGCTCCTACTGAATATCAATCCATTTTTTATGATAACCCGAATTTGAAATAATTTTTCAATTTGTAATAAATATTCCAATTTGTACTTTATCAATCCATTTTTAATGCTTTTAATTGATTTTCACTTTATCATTTTCACTCTTGTGTAGTGTGCATGTGTGTGGGCAGTAGGGGTGGGTGTGGGGATGTTTTGAATTTTCAGTAATTGTATATATTATGAGCTAGATGTTGTTGTTTTAGAATTCAGAATTAAGGTGTTAAATAGTAATAATTCATTTGGATTTGTAGTAATTGTACATATTTGCATGTCTTCTTCTAATTCATTTTGATTTGTTCTAATAACAATATTTTTTTTACAACAAATGTCTCCTTCAGGTATTAAGGCGCGGATGATGATGCTGATTATGATGATGTCGTCTGGGCTCGGTGGTAGCGGAGGCAAGGAGGGATCCTCGGCCCCTAGGCTCCCCAAATATGGAAAATTGGGTATGGCCATCGAGAACAAGACAGGGCTATTAACGAAATCCCTCGAGCTGGTAAACAGGATCATCGGCCCGAGGTACACTAGTTGGAGGGAGGTGCCAAATGAGCTCAAGTTAGCTATTTGGGTGGCACTACAGGTAATGAATTTATATTTATATTTATATGAATATTTCAATTTCAATATCGATTTCGATTTCAATTTCATTTTATATTTATATTTATATTTATTCGCAATTAACATTGTATTTGTTGGACAGGAACAATTCAGTCTGGATCCAAAGCTACGCGATTCCGTCTTGGAGAAGTTGAGGGAGCAACACAAGACATAGAAGAAAAATATGCGGACCCGGTACTTTGGGAAGACACGAGATTCCGTTATCCGAATGTGTGAATCCGCCCCTCAGATGGAACCGATATCATTGGCACAATGGAAAAAGTTCATTGACAATGAGATCGGGGAGCGATAATTGGCATCTCGCTAATCGAGGAGGGAAAATTGGGCAAAAAATATGGACGTGCACTACCCCGACCAGACGTCTTACGCCGAGGTGGAGCATATGATGATGGTAAGATTTAATTTTTCTATAACTACAGAAATATATTATTCTGCATTATTTTACTTTGCGTGGCCGATACTAATTTTACTTTATTTTATTTCAGGGGACAGGGAATGGCCCTAGGGGTAGGCCACATAGGCTCGATACTTATGTGGCTATTAGGATGAAGAAGGGGAAGGATAAAGAGGTGTCCCCGTGCATCGCAACCACGATTTTAAGTAATCTGACAATTTACTTTTTATTAATTACGTTATAATTTTTTTATTTACTTATTTTACTAATCATGTGCTTTTTATTATTTTAGGCAAAGCTTAAGGAATTGCATGAGTCACAGTCTGATGCCGACAAGGAATCTTTGCCCACAGACGCACTCAGTCAAGTGCTTGGCACTGATCGCAAGGGGAGGACAAGGGGGTGATCTCGCGGGTGGCCAAATCTAGGATTATCGGATTGGAGACGAGCGATATCGAGTTAGCTCGAACAGTGGACTCGAATGACGCGAAGTTGTCCCATTTGGAGGTGACGGTCCAAGATATGTTCTCATTCATGAAGATTTCGTTGGGCGAAAACCGTAAGGGTAAAGGGAAGGAGAAGGTGGTGGATGAGGAGGTGCAGGAGGACGAGGTACATGATGACGAGGATGTGGACCTCACTGCTTCATCGACGATACGTGCGTACTTTGATGATCCACTCCCCTATTTGGCTCCCTTCAACCAATCGGTGACGACACTTGGTTGGCCGAGCGTGTTTTTACTGGACATATTTGATGGCCAATGGATAGGGAGGGGGTTGAGGGACCCGAATACCGTCCAGGGTATGCTGTTTCAAGGACGCTTGCTTCAAGACATCGAGTCCAAGGTGCTCGTCACGCATGTGATACTCGGGAAGAAGAACTCCCCCTAATGGTTGCGCGAACAATGCGGCAAGATTTATATTACTGGGTGTGTCAATTCGTATATCGTGTGGCCTACTCACCTCCTCAGAGCTAACCTTACCCCAGACATGTAATGACATTATTTGAATTTTTTTAAGTTGTTACATTTGAATTATATTTGGATTATATCGTGATGTATATTATTTTGAATGTATATTTGCAGTATCTCTATTTTATTTGGATATATGATGTTTGAACAGGTACAACGTTGCTATAACAGGTACAAATATACTGCTAGGCAGTGGCAGTGGCCATACTGCCCAACCAATTTTTTTTAATTCTTCCCATAATTGTCACGGTCATTGACCATGATAATTTTTTATTAAATGTTACAAGTGTATCACGGTCCTTAACCGTGACAAAACTTGTTAAGGTCAAGGGCCGTGACATGTTCGTGATAAGTCTAATGAACTTTTCACGGTCATTGACCGTGACAAGTTCGTGACAACAAAAAATGTCACCCCCAGAATTGTCACGGTCATTAACCTTGACAAGTCCAACTTGTCAAGGTCAATGACCGTGACAATTCGGCAGAGTTGGTGTAGTGCTAAAAGCTACACTATCCACTATTGACAAGAAGAATCCTCTGCTTCTGCCTTTATAGCCCTCAGAATGATCTTTGTCTTGAGGGTCATCACCGTTATATAAGTTCAGATGAATTCCTCCTCCTCACGAAGCTTATCCCACTTCGCCTTCCAAACTGCTTCCAACTATCCCATGGGTATACGGCTCAATTCATCTGCCAAATCATTTTGCTTTCCTGATGATATTGAATATTAAATTGACCGAGGCACCCATACACCCAATACCACGTGCACCCACGCATAATTATCACATATGCAACATATATATATCTAAAAATGAACCACACATACCATGCATGACCATATAATAATGGTTTACTCAATTACCCTACTAATCACTACTCAAGTATTCTTGAGATTGCCCCACATATTCAACTAGTGGTGCAAACATCCCTAAGTGATCTCAATGTTGCACTCCTTAGAACCACTAGCCTTAAATCATATTATAGCTCGATGCTCAATGCGTTATATCATCATACATTTAATTTTTAACGTATTAAACTCACGTTCTAGATCCAAAATGCCGCTCAACTCCTGACGCTTACTTAGCCTCATGCATGGGACGTATCTCAAGAGAAATTTAATCAAATAACCCTCCCAATAGAGTATCGTCTAGTTCTGTCGGTTATCGAGATCCGTTGGCCCAATACACAGTATTGGGGCACCCTAAGGTGATGTACTCCTATGGATAAAACCCTGCCCTAAATGCTGTTGAATCTAGTCTCTCAACTCTCGCATATCTAAAGGTTACATATGATAGGAAACATGTGCTATCATCCTCATCCCCGACATTAAGTCAAAAACAGACTTAATCTCTCGACTCAGCGGTAACCTCGATATCTCTTGAACCACATCAGCAAAGTCGTTAACCACAAGGATTAAATCTAGTGAGATGATAATACCCTCGAAAGTATCCTCCTTTATGTAATATCAATGTGTGCTCGGCCCTCCCTCAGGATGAGGCATCACCACAACAAACATATCATATCTTAGAATAGTAAGCATGACTGTCCTACTATCTGTAACATTCCACCATCGCTCTATACATCATTAACTCATCCATGCCTAGGATAACATCATATTCCTACATCTCTGAAATGAGCAAATTCGTTGCCCATCACAACCTCCCAATGTCCACACCTATTCCCCTACATATGGAATAAATGAGATACCCTCGACCCGATGGTAAATCTACAATCATAATGATATATGACATTGTATCCACTAAACCCATCTCATGCACGAATCTAGTGCTAAAAAAAGAGGTGACTCTCCCATATCAAATAATACCCACCCCATATGCCCATTAATAAAGAACATACCCTCAAATTATGGCTATGATGGTGGTAAAATTAACCCACGAACATTATAGACAAACCCAAACTGTAACTGCCCCTGCAGAGGCAGTAATGCTGGAATTACTGGTGGGGTTGGAAGCTCTGAAGGCTGCTGCCCCTACTGGGCATCCTACTACTAACCCCTAGCCCTATTCGGGCATGCACGCCATATGTTTCACTTCTCCCCAAATATAAAACATCTCCCTATAAAATCTATATGCATCTGTCCCTATTGGCCATGGCAAGGTTACCCATGTCACTAGGCATGGTGAGGTTACCCCTGCTGGCCTCCAGTATAGTTCCCCTGACCCTGCTGGTCCTGAGGACCGTGATGTTGGACCTAATGGCAATACCTACAACTAACATTACCCAACTTGAACCTCTTAACCGAGTCCCCTACTAGAACCCTCCTTCTTCTACCCTATTATTGTGATTCCCCGCTAGCACAGTTACCCTTAATCTTTCCCTGTTGGGTCGTCTCTCCTATCCTCTTATCTCCCCTCAAATTGAAGTGATGGTTCTGGTAGTGTAGCTAAGCGGCATTAAAAACATCATTATAAGTTCTCAATTATGGGTCCCCGATAGTTACGGACGGATGATCTAAGTGAGCCCATCCATAAACATCATAATCCTCTTCTTATCAATGTTCACCTCATTTGGCACAAAGTTTTTCAGGCAAGTGAACTCCTCCTCATACTCGACCACTGTCCATCCCTCCTACGTGAGATCCATAAATCTTCTACTCATATCTATCTGCACAGATAATAGTAAGAATTTACGATCAATTCACACCAAGAACTCCTGAATCATCATCGTATCCCTTTCTTTTGACATAGTAATTGAGTCCCACCACTGTAGAGCTGCCCCAACTAGCTTGAACGTAGCTAGTACCTACTTTCGAGTGTCGGTTCACTCAACCATATGAATATGCCTATGGATATTTTCTTTTATTGGCTTGTTTCTACTATATCTACAATGCCCTGAAACTCTGATGGATGGCCCTTTTGAAAAGCCTCCCTCACTTGCTCCCATACTAATGGTATCACATGAGTGTGCGTTGATGCTTCCATTAGTGGTTGTGGCTATGTTTGGGCCAAGTTATAAGTCATGGTGACCATGGAAGTATTAATCGCCTATGCTATAATGGCTTTGACCTCTGCTGTAGTCACAATCCTATGAGTGTCTAGTGGCTCTGAATGAACCTCCCCTTCTACAGCCCTCCTCGATGCACGTGCTGATCTACCTCTAATGGAATTTGGCATATGAAATTAAACTCAAATTTTATGAGACTCCACTTTAAATATATACAATAGTAGAAGATCGTAAATGCGCAATATGAAAGAACAATCCTAAACATAGGGCTCTATATAAAATAAACGCAACGCTGACAACATAGCAAGTTTGCACAAATCCTAAAGGAAACTAGAACCTGATGCTCAGATCTGTAAGACCCCGCTTATTCTAATATCAGGTGATAAATCATTTATTAAAATAAAATGGGAATCCAATATGATTTCATTCTTAAAATAACTGTCGCAATAAGTAATATAAATAAAAACAAATGAAACCATACATACAATGAAATGACAGAACCACCAGTATCATAAATCGAAACTACGTGAGCCAAATAAACCATCGGTCACTACAAGTAATCATCCATCGTAAATGAAAACTGATAAAAAAAGAATATATGTGACATAAATGAAAGATTATCCAATTATGGGCAATGCGCCCCAAAGGAAAACTTGGAACTGAAACTGAATCCTATTTAAATAGAAAGATGTTTATGCGACTATAACAAAATCATTTAGCATCCATAGCTACTGCTCGCAAAGGCATGAAATAACTAACTTTGCTATCCATGCTTCTACTTCACACTTGAGGTTTTAAAAAAATATAGATTTTTCATCGCGTCAAAGCCGAAAAAACTTTTGAAAATATTTTGCAAGTATTTAAATGCTTTAAATAAAAACATGCAGGGTATTACTTTCATAATTAATTTACCGCTCACAGTCACATGAGACTTAACCTCACCTATAATCTATAGTGCGCACCTAATGCATTCATTTTATTATCCTAATAATATTACCCAGTCTAACTAGGATAATAACCATTATCATAGTTCATCTCTCTAGTAAACACCATTAGCTAACAATATGCTACCCTAACTAGGTACACTTTCATAAATAATAACATAGCTACACAGGTGTTATAGATATATATTCACACAATATCTCTCACACACACACACACACACACACATATATATATATATAGGGAGAGGTTTAGAAGTGAACATAAAATATGAACATTTTAATGAACCTTAACAAAAAACACCAAACTACCCATTAATTTTACTTTCTATATTGTAATTGGTCCGTGCCAGTGGTACAAACACGCGTATCGATCCCCCCCCCCCCCACACACACACACACGCACCACCTTGGCAACCCTTATGAAAGTAGGTTATGGGTCCCTTATGGAAGCAGGTTCTGAGTTTTCTGGTCGGTGGGGTGAGGTGTAAAAAAAATATTCGATTGACATGCGTGTCCGTTATCACTGGAGCGGACCAATTACAACACAAGAATTAAAATTAATGGGTTATTGGGTATTTTTGGTTAAGGTTCATTAAAATGCTCATCTTTTATGTTCACTTCTGAATCTCTCCCTATATATATATATATATATATATATATATACACACACACACACTCGCTATACACATATAATTCGTATCCATAGAGCATGGACCTCACGGATTCATCCCTCGTGTCCTATCGGGATCAAAGTATACTACGTACCACAATAGGGCTATCGGGTTAGAATCCCACAACCAAACCCAAACGTATACACAAACAAATGGAGGCGGTCATAAACATACGTTCGGAGCTCGCTACCATACCACATCACATCCAACCGATCTCCAAACCAACACTTATCCTCACACATAGATAGTGGTCATGTAAAAATACTATGACTTGGGGAATCAATCCAACACCTACTGATCAGTGTCAGGATTGACTGCCCACTATGCGCAACCTCCTAACGATAGCACTACCGACTATGTATGTTCAATATAAAAAAGCAACAATCATATATATATATATATATATATATATATATATATATGTGTGTGTGTGTGTGTGTGTGTGTGTGTGTGTGTGTGTGTTGGGGGGGATCTCCGACATACCTCCTAGCAACATACCTATGAACATACCTATTTTTTTAAAATAGTAAAAAAAAATCGAGATAATATTTTTTATATGGGTTCATGATATTTCAATGTGCCCCTGTAAACAAAATCAACTAGAAATAATGTTTGTTATTTTTAAAAAATAGGTCAAAAAATTAACAGTTTTTACACTTTAAACTACCCATTTTTTTACCTATTTTTTAAAAATAACAAAACATGTTATTTTAAGTTGGATATTTTTACACGGTCACATTAAAATATCATGAACCCATATAAAAAATATCAGCTAAAAATTATTTTTTTGTTATTTAAAAAAATAGGTGTGTTCATAGGTATGTTTAATGAGATATATTAGAGAGCCTGACTATATATATATATATATATATATATATATATATATATATATATATATATATATAATGCTCTTGTGCGGACTAGTCCGCATTTTAAGAATGCGGACCAAACATGTGTCACCTAACGGTGCCCCTAGAAATTATCTCCTAAATTATAGGAACACTCTCTCTCTTTTCTGGGCACACCGCCAGGTGACACATATCGGGTCCGCATTCTTAAAATGCGGACTAGTACGCAAAAGAGCAGGACTATATATATAAAGTACAGACTTTACACAAAATTTCCACAACGTACTACTCTACCAATTCCAAAGTCCAAACTGACTTCCTGATTATACATATAAGTGTTCACTCACTTGAATGTCGGTTCGTCTCACCCGAACCCATCTGGCCTAACACATGTACTAACCCTTGAAAATATTCTCCAGTGGCCCCAATCTACCCCGAAAGCCCATACGTCCATTCCCCAAGCACTAACGAGTCAAAACGTCACGTAAAAAAATTAGACAGGCTGAAAAACTGAACCGATTCACTAGACCGAACCTATTTGCTCCCTTAATGAATTGGTTTGATTTTTTGGGCTTCCAATCATCTTCTTCCTTGGGTTTTGACCTCTTAGACCCTGCAATGGAGATCACAAGGCTCTCAAAAGCTTATATTGACATCCCACATCAATATATAACTAACCCATTGTGACACCCCGACTAATTAAACACCGGGTAGCTACTCCTTTATAAAATTAATTCAAAATGCCAAGTTGGTTCAGTTAATAGCATCACTGTCGAAAACATTTTAAAGATTACTAACCACCTAGTATTTAAAAAGTAAGTGCCAAATTTTATTAAATTTGATTAACATGCAACAAAAGTAATGAAGAAATAAATAACACCATTCACCATACTGAAGTGAAACGAATAACTATCACAGAATGTAAATAAAATCTGGAGGAAAAACTCCTCAATACAAATCCCACAACTAATAAGTAAACTGAAATAAATAACTAAAACTGAATACTGAGCAATACATGCTAGAGTCTGAAAACTGAGATGTAAAAATGTCAAATAGAATTGGGCAACATGCCCTACAACTGATAGATGCTGAGACTGGAATCCAAATGAGAGAAGCGTCTATATGCAAATCCCTGTAGCTTCCACAAGCAGCCACAGCTCGTCACCTGAGTGAATGTCCTATGCTTGGTGTCCTTGTGGCTGGGCACCTAAAATGGTTTTACAAGAAAATATATTTGAAAGCAAATGGGTCAGAGCCCGAAAGTGGAAGTCATTTTAAAAACCTGAAAGTGCTTTAAAAACATTTAAAACATTAAATGCAAAGTACATGTTAGGACGTGCACTCACATTAAATTCTCACCTCTCGACTAATTGTGCACTCCTAACGTAAGTACCCATCTATAACTACCCTTTCCACTAGTTAAGTGACAACGTAAACTAGCTAGACAACCAAAGGTTCTACCCATTTTACTCGGTTAATTTAACATAACAACGCTCGTAATTTAATAGAGGTTTCACGTAAACTCACTTATTAAGTATGCCATTGATATAACTATCAGCTAACTCATTATATATCTCGAAACAATACCGTAATATTTTTACAACATTAACATGAGGATTTCCATAAATTTAATGTATATTATTCACATCATAAATATACGATACAAGCACCCCGCAATCTAAGCTATGGTGCACACATACTCTGCTATCCATCCCGGTACATCACGTATATAAGGATCACATATTCCGAATCTCTCAGGAATAGTTCAGATAACACAAATCACAAATAGTGGAGGCGAACACAGTCACCATCACATGGGTCACACACATACCTACGCTCCCATGGTCAGCGGACTTATTAATATCACAATAAGTCTTTCTATGACCTATGTTCATCAAGGTACCAGTCTATATCCCCCCCGTAGGCACACAAGGATTAGAGGGTCCTAAGCGAACGAAACCTCCCGTGATAGCAAGTATGGTAGGTATGTCATACATACAATCCATATATCAATACTAAGTAAACACACATCTTAGTAGTACCGTATTATTTTCGTAGTACATATTGCACTCTCGTACTAATTATAATTATCACAACTTATTTTATTCCGGTTCACAATTATACGTGCCATAATTTATCCTCACATCGTAGTAGACACTCACATCTCAACCCAAACGGTTCATTGAATATAACTCTAGTGTATGATTTACTCATCTCAATAACCCAAAAGTCCCAAGTCAATCACTATATCATCAAAGGGATGCTAACTCTACCCTTGAACCAGTTCCCGGGACTCCAAAAGTCAAAACATTCCAAAAAGGAACAAACTGTCAACTCGTTAGAAGTCTCGTTCGAACGAGGCTGTTCGAACGAGATCCCAGTATGTTCGAACGAACTGTCACTTCTAACGATATCTCGTTCGAACGAAATACCTTCTCGTTAGTAACGACTGGTCAACTCGTTAGAAGCTCGTTCGAACGAGTTCGTTCGAACGACCTGGGGCTGCTTCTAACGAGATGCCAGTTTCGGCCCAGAACTTCCCAAAAATCATTTTTTCACCATTTTTACTCCTCAAACCTCTTCTAAAATTCGTTCCCACAATATATTGAGTTCTCTAATCATCCTCAAACAAGTTAAGGGGCTATACTAACATTATTAAAGGGTTTGATATCATCTAAACATCATTAAATCACAATTTCTACATTAATTCCCAATTTTCTTCAAGAACATAAACCCTAACTTTTTCTCATCATAAATTCCCAGATTTTAATTCGTTTATGCATCACCTAGATATGAAATCTCCGAAATTAAATCTCCCAACAATGTTTCTACATGCAAACCTATCCCAACATTCAATAATAACTTCAAATTTCATGGGTTTTCTTTTAATCTTTCAAGAACAATTAAGATTCTTCAATTTCTAACATGGAAAAGACATTCTCAGTAATTAAATGGAAATAAAGTCACTTGCCTTGGTTTGATTTCTGAATTTGGTGTTGGTTTGATGAAGTTTCTGCAGAGTTCCTCTCTCTCTCTCCTTCTCCAAGCTTTCTTCTCCAAAAGGCTATGGTGGCTAGGGTTTGTTTTGGGGGAAACTTATGAAAACCTAATTTTAATAAACCTCCGTAGCTTGTTGGGTTAATAAGGGTTGGTTGGGGTCAATCCTTATCAGATTACAACTCTCAATTTTCGTCACTTTTAATTACCCAAAAATACCAAATTACTAAAATACCCTTTATAGTGCCGGGATGGCCTAAAAATACCCCGGGACCCAAACTATACCCCCGGCTAGTGTTTTCTGACTATCTCGACCCTTCCGGACGCGTTGACGCACTCAAAACGACCATACGGATTATAGATTTTAAATTCACTTTTAATATCAAAATATTATACCGTGACGCGGCGGTCCCACGCGTCTCAACAAAATTTCTAAAATGCCGTATATAAATCTCACGACAAATTTTATAATACCAAGTACATATATAATCATATATGCACATAATCAAACACCAATTCGCATCTCATTAGTATTTATAACCCGGATTAATTTCCTATTAATACGCATTTAATTAATTAATCCCCAAAAATAAATATAGACAAAAGTACGGGGTATTACACCCATATGCATTTCAACACCGAAATATACCCAAATTCATAATCAAAATAGAAGGATTCCTAACATATATCAATTCTTGCAACTTATAATTAATCAATCCTTGAAATTTCATTGATTCTAACTCCTTACCAATATTTTCATGTTTATAATCATAAACCCAAATTTTAATTAGGAAATTCATAACTATTAATTATCAATTATCATTAACTATAATCAGAGGTTAACACAAAACTATTTTGTTTAATCAATTTTTAAAAACTTTCATCTTTTAAAATTTCAAATTTATTTCTCATTAATTATGAATGTAATTAACCGCATAATTGCAATCTAAAGCAAGTAAACACTTGTCTTTTAAATTTGAATATGAAGTCTCGACTAGATGATTAAATCAAGAACCAGTTCAGTCTGCCAAGCGAATAGGTTCGCTTTGTTGTCTTGCTTGGATTTTTATTACGCATTATTTTGACCCGTTAGTGCTTGGGGAATGGACTTATGGGCTTATGGGGGTAGATTTGGGATATTGAGAAATATTTCTTGGGGTTGTTACATGTGTTAGGACAATGGTTATAAGGGTTCAGGTGAGACGAACCAAATTTTAAGTGAATGAACACTTATATGTATAATCAGGAAGTCGGTTCAAACTTCGCAATTGGTAGACTAGTACGCTATGAGAATTTCGTACGAAGTCGGTATTTTATACATAGATTGTTTCTTGTTTATATTGAACATACCTACTCGGTAGTGCTATCGTTAGGTAGTTGCACGTAGTTGGCAGCCCACCCTAACATTGACCAATAAGTGTTAGGTTGATTCCCCAGGTCATAGTACTGTTGAATGGGCACTATCCATGTGTGAGGATATGTGTTGGTTTGGAAACTGGTTGGGTGCGATGTAGTATGGTTGTGACCCTCGGACATATGTTTATGATCGTCTCTATTTCTTTGTGTGTACATTTGGGTTCAGTGGTGAGATTCTGATCCGGTGGCCCAGCTATGGTACATGGTATACTTAGAGCCGGATAACACACGTGGGATATATCCGTGAGGTCCATGATCTAGGGATATGACTTATATGATATAAAGACTGATATATATGTATTTGTATATGAGATATTATGTGTATATCTATTTATAGCACCTGTGTTGCGATATTATTATATTATGTGAATATCTATCTATGTTATTATTTATGAAAGCGTACCTAGTGAGGGTAGCATATTGTTAACTAATGGTGATTATTAGCGGGCGGGCTATGATAGAAGCTATTGTCCTAGTTATACTGGATAGTATATTTAGGATAATAAAATGAATGTGTTAGGTGTGCACTATAGACGAGAGGTGAGGTTAAGTCTCATGTGTGAGCGATAGGTAAATTAATTATGAAAGTAATAGACTGTATGTTTTTATTTAAAGCATTTAAATACTTGCAAAATATTTTCAATTGTTTTTCAAGCTTTGGCCCATTGGAAAATCTATTTTTTTAAACTCCATGTGTGTGGCCGCAACAAGGACAATGGTATTAGTTCTTTTATGCCGCTGTGAGAAGTAGTCGTGGATGCTACTTGATTTGGTTGTAGCCGCTTCAACTTCTTTCTATCTTGATAGGATTCAGTTTCAGTTTTAGTTCCAGTTTTTCCTTTTGGGAGTGTTGCCCGTAGTTGGATAGACTTTTATTTATATCATAGATATTCTTTATTTACCAGATTTCATTTACGATGGATGATTACTTGTAGTTACCGATGGTTTATTCGGTCCACGTTATTTCTATTTATGCTATCGGCGGTTCTGTCATTTCATTGTATGCATGGTTTAATTTTTTTTTTATTTATATTACTTGTTGCGACAGTGATGCTAAGAATGAAATCATACTGGATTCCTATTTTATTTTAATAAAGTATTGATCACCTGATATTAGAATAGGCGGGGTGTTACAACGCACAAAGATCCATTTTTTAACGAAATTTTATCTTGATTATAATTAGGTGTGTATGCAAGACAAATTAGAAATTAGATATGCCAAAACAAGCAATCAAACCAAAACAAACTAAGAAGAAGAATAATTGAGGAAAAATATCTTTCGAGCAAAAATTTTAATTCAACACAGTTTTAGAATTGATAGACATAAGATGACTTACAGACTACTTAAAGAATCATTAAATATAACACTATTTTGGTCTTCAAGTCTTCAACAGAAAATGATGTAGTCCAACACCACCCACGGGAAGAAGCTCTTCCCTCGATATCCACAGATCAGCCTCAGGATTTAGAATCCTTTCTTCTTTAGCAACAGAGTCGCATCTCCACAAAAGTCAGTCATAGAGTAAAATCTATTGGGGTTTGATGTAGTGTATGGAAACTGAAATTGACAAACTCAACAAATCATATTATGGATGTATGATTCAAAAAAATATATTTCAAAGAAACAAGAAAAGGAAAACTTATGGAATAGGTCTTTAAATTTATTTTCACCAATAGAGTTGTGTTAAACAGTCCCAAAGTGTCCAGTTTATTAAAAATGAAAATTTCGAGACATTGAACTTCGTTCAAATGAAAAGGCCACTTCGTGCGAACGAAACCCTGTTTCTTTGTAACGAGATGCACACTCGTTCGAATGAAATAAAAAATAAAAATAAATTATTTCAAAAAAAGGTTTTTATAAAAATGCCTCGAGTAGAAAAAACTATCCAATAATTCATTTGATTGAGTAAAATCAAAACCACAAATCCATATACCTCCATATTATCTTTGTGATGATTCTACCGGCTTGAAATTCAAAAACTATGCTCGGTCACTAATATGTCTTCAAAGATCGTTGAAGCATATACGAAGGTAGTGTTTGGTTTGTAACGTGATACAAAAATTATCTACGCTATAAGAAATTATAAAATCTTCCAGTTACAAATCTACCCCTTTGGCTATTCTGGTACCAAAAAAAAAAATCGAAGCCAATAAACCCCTAGGATAATGAACTACAAATGTCTCCCAAACCCAAATAGGAAATATATTGGCGACTTTGTCTTTAACTGAAATTCTTCATCGTATGTGGTCCATAAGATCATCATCAAAGTAGAACAGAGCTATACACATGAAACAAAAGAATATCATAATGTATACGAGAGTTTCAAGCAAATAAAAATGCCCCCTCTGTTTGTTCTCCTCCTTTTTGTCCGTAGTAGACAAAGGGCAAGAAACTAAGCATGAATTAAAAGCATCATCCGAATCCAAATGAAATAACATCATAAAAATAGACAACAAAGCACATGCGATGAATTTTCAAAAGGCTACAAATTGTTTTTTTTTTAAATTCAATTTTGTTAAGTATAAAAGGTACATATAGGAATAAATACAACACGCGATGGAATTAACACTAAAATATTTGAATCATTGAAGATGAATAAAATTGTATGAACATTTTTCACATGCAAATAAACAGAGCCATACGTAAAAAAGTTTCACAAAGCCAGTGAATTACTTATAAAGAATAAACTCAATTTCAACCTTCGGTGCAAGAATATTGATAAAAATGAAATTGACTTGACTTATGCAACACGCCATGGATTTAAATGATTCTCAAAACTATAATGCCAAACTATTTAGCATTTTTCAAGAGAGTCTGATGTGCAAACCCATTAATTTTCTACTTTATAACACCCTCAAAATCTCACAAATGTAAGAATTCACTCTCAAAACTTTGAAGATATCTTAATACCCATGTGTAGAGAAACATCAATGAAATAAAATGACCTTGGCACTTAGGGTGTCTTTTAATGTAAAGAGAATTTTCTCTTTTTAACCCCTTTCCATTATTTAATATAAAACAAATTTTTTGGGAAATAAAATTTGGGCAATGGTTCTTAGAAGTAAAACTTATCTTTAGTACATTTGGTTCGTCATTAAACACTATTGAGATAAGAACATCGTATTCGACATATAATGTGCAATTACAATGTTCAAAAAGTTTGTGTATGTCTAGAATAAAGGTGATAAAAAATATAGCGTGAAGAAAGTAATCATCGATGAATAACGAATTTTTATCCATGCATTGTTAAGAATAATAAAGAAATGAAGCCATGTCTCAAAACACCATGAAAAAGTCACATGAATGGATGGAATGTAGTGGTGATTTGAAAATATTAAGTGCACATCCATAAATGTTCAAAAAAGAAAATACAAAAATCTTTTTGTATTTTCCAAAAATTTTTATCAAAAATAAAATCCTTTTGGAGCTTTCAAACTTTTTATTAAACATCAAAAATCTTTTTGGATTTTTTAAAATAAAAGCATATATAGAAATGTATAGAAAAATAATCTAGCAAGAGAGACAAATGACATGAACATGATAATCACCGTACACTAGATAAAGTACCCAAACTCAATCAACAGAACAAATACCCAAATACTTCATAAGATTCTCAAATCTATGTGCATCTCATGGTTTCGTAAAAATATTTCCTAGTTAGTTCTCAGTGCTCACAAAGTTCAAGGACACGACCTTCTCTATAATGAATTTACAAATGAAATGCTCATGTATCATAATGCGCTTTGTGTGGGAATTTTGGACCGGATTACGAGATATATGAATTTCACTCATATCATCACGTGAAATAGTCATAGTTCCTTGGTTAGTCCCATAATCTTCCAACAGTCGCTTCATCCATAGGAGTTGTGTGAAATAACTCCCGACAACTATATACTTGGCCTCCGTAATGGATAAAGATATTGAGTTTTGCTTCTTGCTCAACCAAGACACAAGAGCACTCCCAAAGTAAAAACGCCCACCCGAGGTAATCCTACAACCATCAACATCCCCTAGGCAATCAACATCGGAATAGGCAAAAAAATGATCGTTGGTATCAAAGAAGTACCAAATACCATAGGAAAGAGTTCCACTCATGTATTTGATGATAGGTTTAAGTGAGAGCGAGTGAGATTCTTATGGGGATGATTGGTAATTCACGCAAACTCCAATGCTAAAGGTAATATTGGGATGACTAGCAATAAAGTATAAAAGACTAACTATCATGATCCTATAAAGGGTTTGCTCTACGTCCTTAGCTAAAGTGTCTTTGATAATCTTAGTCTATGTATGCAAAGGGGTGCGTGAGTGATTAGTTGAGTCTCAACCAAACTTCTTCACTAGGTCCCTAGCGTATTTGGATTGAAATATGAAAATCACATCCTCAAGTTGACTCACTTGGTAGTATCATTCGGCACATTAGGGATAACATTATTTTACACATCGTCTTGTTATACATTTTGAGGAATATCTCTGCAAGTATCATGATTGCTTATTTTTTCATTTCTTTCCAATTCATGCGAAGTATTTCTACGTCCATATTTTGCATTTTTGTTTAAATTATTTATTTCATTTGTCTTATTACCCACAATAAATTTTTCCATATTCCCTTTTTGAGATTGCAAATATTCATTTTCTTTTCGTTTTTAAAATGCGTTTAATAGCCACCTTCGTATTTTCTCATGGGCATTTGAGTATTTATAATAGCAAAACAACAAAATATTTTATATGAGTTTCACAAAATTATACAAAAAAACATATACAATATTATAAAACAATATAACATAATAAGAATGAATATATATTTGAATTGAAGATGATCTTCTCTTCAATATTCCAAATATAACCTGTCAATAGACAATTGAGTAAAGAACTTAATTAGTAAATATATGAATATACAAATTTTAATTGTAAGTAATTAAAAAAATTAGGAAATTAAATTAATAAAAATAATATATAATATATTAATTTTAAATATACCTTACGAAGAACTCTTGAAGATTGAATGATAGAATATATAAGATAATAAAGGTTGAATTGCAGAGAGAGAGAGACCAAAAAAAATAGTGAGAGAGAAAGAATGTGACGTGGGTGGGTAGGGTATATATATATATATATATATATATATATATATATATATATATATATATATATATATATATATATATATATATATATATATATATATATGAAAAGGGGGATATGGTTCCCGAAATTTTAAATTTTAAATTTCTTCGAATTAATTTTCTCATAAACACAAATTGATTCAAGTTTAAAGTAACACAAACCAAACTAAACATGAATTTTGCCAAAATAAACTTTTCTTAAACTACTACAACCCAAATTAATTAAACACCAATTAAGTCAATTTTGTGGTTAAACAAATTTTATCTTGTTAACCTAAGCATGTACCTAGGTGCGAATTGCAAGATAAAGTAACAACCACAACGTTGCGATGTATGAGGAAAATCCACAATTGAAAAAGCCTCAGACGACCCAGCCACATGTCCACTGAGTACAGAATTATAAAAGGACACGACATAATACTTACACAATGACTTGACGCCCTCACACGCCTTGACAATCTTCGTTCCTTCAACCTCTTCCTAATGAAAACGCAGAAGTCCACCTACATCTAGAAATCCACCGATAGGGAACAAAAATCTTCACTCATACGGGGTCCGCCATATGAGAACCAATGAACACGGAATCCTCAATAATTTAGAGAATGATAAATCCGGTGCCAAAACTTGATATCAGGCCTACATTATGTAGAAGCTTTGAAAAGGCAGTAGGACCCATATTTTGAAATCTTTACTTCACGAAAAGATAATTTCCTTTCTAAATATATGCGGAAGCGAAAGATGGCTCAAATTAAACAAAACAAAAATATTAACAAATTTTAATTTCTTTTCAAATTAAAATTAAACCAAGTGAAATTAGATTAAACACACACTTATGTTAATTTCACTTAAACCATTTTAACCCAAGACCTATAAATTTGCCTAAGTCATATTTTTCATTTAATCAAATTAGGCCAAACCAAATTTTAACACATTAAATTAATGACTTAAATTAAATTAACATAAACATTACCCAAATTAATTTAGCACCAAATTAAGCAAGTAGTGAGTTTAAACCAATTTTATCTTTTTACCTAAGCATGCGTTCTAGGTGAGTTTTGCAAAAGATAAAATAAACAATGAATCACTACTCTGCGATGTACGAGAAAAAACCCACAACGGGAAAAAACATCGGACGGCCCTAGCCTTAAGTCCACTAAGTATTGATTTACAAATTACAACACAGATGACTTACTTCCTCGACTCGACCCCTTTCAAGCCTTGACGCGTCTTCTTGTAAACTCCTCTGCCTAGTCGATAACCCCGGAGCTCCACCAGAATCTTGGAATCACCAATGAGACATAGGTACACCGTCAACCACACATGGTGCCTTTCACCATGTGAGAATGCCGCAGCAAAACAAACTTCTTCTTCTTTGAGGAATTGAGAAGAAAACCCAAGCAAACTCTTCAATAGGTAGACTAAACCGGTGCCAAAACTCCAAGAAATGTATATATATATAGATGAGCTTTGATAAACAAACTTTGGGTGTAAAACAAAAGTGTTTTGTGAATTTTCTTGAAAGAATTAACACTCAAACTTGAACTTTTTCTTTTGGAAATTTTTCTCTCAAACTCCCTCTTGGAGGTTGTAGGATATAAAAAAGTTAATTAGAAAAAGTTGGTTTCCGCACTTAATTATTCAGGTAAAAAGTTAGTGGGAAAAGAAGTGGAAAAGTGGGAAAAACTGCTCAAAACTGCCAAATTAACTATTCTCGCCAAATCTCGTTCGAACGAGATTTTCGTTCGAACAAAGTCTCATTAGAACGAGCCTTTTAACGAACTTCCAATGTATAAAAGTTGAACTCGTTAGAAATCTCGTTGGAATTCTCGTTCGAACATCATTTTTGTTCGAACGACATTCCAGTGGCCAATAGGGGAACTCGTTGGAAAACTCGTTCGTACGACATTCTAGTTCGAACTACAATTCGAACGAACTTCTAGAAAGCTGAAATTTCTATTTTTAGCCCATAAACTTTATATACTTTATTTTAAAGTTTTAATAAAATCTTTCTGAAAATAAACAACAGTTTAAAAACTAAGTACACCCAATGAAAAATGTTCCAAGCTCCTATATATATATATATATATATATATATATATATATATATATATATATATATATATATATATATATATATTTACAATGCATTCATACCTTAGGAGCAAACGAAACATTGTTGATGACGTAGAAACGAGGCACAATAAACTAGGAATTTTGATGAAGCTTTAAACTTGGCCGCTACGTCTTCAACTTTAGAATTTCATAGGCTTGAAGGATGGTCACTAACTCTATCCTATGACATAAACGATTTTGTTCGGAATTGAGACAAAACTACAAAGGACTCAATTGGAAATTTGTGTCCTTACAAATTTCCCCCTTTAACTATTTCAGGAAAAAAATCAACAAAAATCCTAAAGGGTCGTCAAGCTCTAATAGACTGACAAAAATGTCCCACCCAAAATAAAAATACATATCTTGACTCAAACAACCCAAGGATTAATATATTTTCCTGTGAAAGTTGTCGCTTAGAATAATTCCTGTACACTTACGCAAACTATCAAATGCATAGGGAATATCCAAATATGAAATGCAATTAAAATAAGCACTTCAGGAATAGACAAAGGCTAAAGAATCAAAACGTTAACTTATCTCCCCCAATTAAAGCATATACACCCTCTAAACTAAGCAAGGGATAAATAGTATGTGATAACAAGCTAAACATGCAATTATGCAAAAAGTGATGAGAACATTAAAGCACATGGGCAACAAAAGCATAACTAATCCTACAAATAATAATGGATATCAACTAAGATGCAAGAAAATGATACCAATAGGATACATAAAGTACTAAGCATGTGATATCAACAAAGAATGCAACAGATAGATACCAATTATGAATTAAAGCATAGAAGGACTAGAAAGTAAGACAAAGACCAAATAAAATATCATATATATATATACTCTAGATATACCAAAGATGCACTCGCATATATATATAGAGAGAGATATAAACTCACAAATGACACAAAAGAAGATAAGCTTTTCACACTCATATGGCAAAAATGTGTCATATGGAAACGGAAGTGTTGGGGTGTGAACTAGAAACAATTAAATTTAGACCCAATTACCTAAAACATGTTCACGGAGTTCTCAATTGATTGCAAACTCCATCACATTTGAATATAACCTCATGTGAAAATACAAATTGAACTCAATGAACAAACATACACAATGCATACAAGCCTAACATATTGATGATTCTATAAACCAATAGAATCATGACAATGAAAGTACAACTAGGATAAACGGACATTGTGCAAACCGTTGATATACCATCCAATCTCCCTCAATAAGCATATGTATTTTAATGAATATATCAAATAAAAATAGGTCTTGGTAATTATTTTTCTTTTTAATGCCATAATTCTATTTTAGGCCTTTGGACCATGTATTTCTTTTAGGTCCAAACAAACGGTGGCTTACTATTCGCAAAGGATAATAAATCCTTTCGGAACCCTTCCCCGAGCACATTTTTATATAACATTTTTATATCTCACAAGTCTCACGTGTAACGAATTTTGACATGTACTAGTCCTACTAGGTCACAAATATGTAGATGACTAGATTGGTAGGAGAACACCTCACAAAGCTCAAATATACATATGAAGTTAAATATCAAAAGAGCTCGTGCATGTGTGAATAGAGGCATATAAAAATGGAATCCATTTAAGCAACACAAAATTCAACTACTTCATGTAAGCATAGTAAAGAACATAATAAGGATTGACAATCTAAACCAAAAGTTCTAGCCACATGAGAACGAAAAAGATGGGATTCTAACACAAGTGTATGCCACATAGAGTGTGTCAAACTAAAATACACAATAAAAAAATCTTTTTGAGTTTTTGAACTTTTTAACCGAAAATAAAAATATATACTCAAAAGACAAACAAAAATCATTTGAATTTTTCATTAAGCTTGAATTACTAAAAGGGTAAAACACAAATGATAAACAAAATCTTTTTGTATTTTTCATTTAATGCAAACAAAAATGAAAGAATAAAATACAAAAGATAAACATGTCATGATTTCTAGCATGAGATATGAAATAAAGAAATGACTAAAAAATGACTAAACATGCATACACCTAGCAATGATATATAATATAAAGCACAAAAAGATAGAGTATGCAAACAAAACTAACACATTCAACCTTTAGATTTAGCAAGGGAGGTTTCATGTGAAAGCAAATGAGAATAAAAAACCCTATCTTGTAAAGCTACCAAGTCGGATCTCCTAACCCAAACTAATGATTAATGACGATCTGGGGGTGTAGGAATCTTGGCTACCTCGGTTGCCTTACATTTGGATTTTCTAGGAACTCGTTTAAGATCAAAAAAAAAATTCCTAGGATGACCTTTTCGACCACAATGTGAGCACTTAAAGACTCGACAAAAAGACTTACCAAAGGAGTGATCTCTAAAAGCTTTCCTAGGTGATTCTCCTAAAACATTAGATTTGGCTTTATGAGTAGATTCATTACAAGTATCAAAGCCTAAACCATAAGTGTCATTTTTTATTTGGACCGTGCCTAAGATTTTATCTAGTTTTTCGGACGTACACTCCAAATCAAATTTGACTTTTCTAGAGTCTTTTAATTTATTTTTTAATTATAAAATATTATACTCTAATAGAACATTTCTCTCTTCAAACTCAAGAAGCTCATTTTTCAAGGATTCCATTAAACCTCTAAGGTTATCTCTCTCGCCTTCTACATATTCAAGCTTCTCTCAAAGAGTTTTCTCTCGTGTCCTAAGTTCTTCCACTAACGCACTATCATCAACGACACATGCTCTTTTAAACTCGCTTCTAACTTCAAATTTGCTCTTTTTAATTTAATAGACTCTTCATAAAGTTCTTGAAAAGCATTTTGAAGTTCACTCACATCAACCTCTTCTTCATTTTCACTCTCTCTTTCTTCTTCACTCTCACTACCATCAAAAGCAAGGGAATCATAAACTTTGACCACGGAAGTGTCATGTGTTTGGATATCTTCATGTGAATATTCATTATCGGTGCTCACATGACTAGCCATAAAAATCACAAAGTTGGGCTTAGTGAGGGAATAGGGCCCCTCTTCATTATCACTATCACTAAGGGTTGCATTAAAAGAAATTGGTTGCTTACCCTCTCTCCTTAGTTTAGTGGGACACTATTTTGCCCTATGGCCATACCCGTCACAACCAAAACACCTATTTTACTCGTCCCTATTTAATCTTTCATTAATAATTTTAGGGATCTTATCGGCTTTGTCATGCGTAGATTTTTCAACTTTCTTAAAACCATTTTTAAATTTATCTTTGTTAAATTTAAGAAATTTTCAAAAATTTCTAGCAAACATAGCCATATTTTCCGAGTCACTATCACTTTCACTCTCTACTACTTGTTTTTCCTCTTTTCGGGCTTTTAAATAAATTCCCTTTTCTATTTTCTTTTCAGTTTTAGAGGGAAACATGTTCAGTTCATAGGTTTGTAAATCACCTACAAGCTATTCTAATTTCGTAGAGGCTAAAGTTGGTAAAGAATTTAAAACGGTCACTTTTGGAATAAATCTATCGGGAAGGGGCCTTAAAATTTTCTTTACTACTCGGTTGTCGGGTATTTTCTCTCCCAAGTTAAAAGATGAATTAACAATATCGGAAAGTCTAGCATAAAATTCATCAAAAGTTTCTTTTTCGTTCATTTTGATGGTTTTAAATTGAGTGGTGAGGTTTTGGAATTTCGAAGCTTTAACAACACTAGTACCTTCATGAGTGATTTGTAAAATATCCCAAGCTTATATAGCGGTTTCACACATCATAATGCGACGAAATTCATCCGGTGTGATCGCGCTAAACAAGGCATTTAAACCACAGGAATTAAAATTTGATAGTTTAAATTCATTTTCACTCCATCTATCGGTGGGTTTGGGAACACGCTCAATATCTACTAAATGTGTAGGTGGGTACCACCCATCAACAACGGGTAACCAAACTCTCTCGTCGATAGATTTTAGTGCCAATTTCATTCGTGCTTTCCAATACGCGTAGTTAGAACCATCAAAAATAGGAAATTTTGAAAATGGGGAAAATTTCATTTTTAGTCAAAAACAATTAAAGGATCTTTAACGAAGTAATTTATCATTTTGACTCTAATACCAATTTGAAAAGGAAGTAGGCCCCCAATTTTGAATTCTTTACTTCACGAAAAATAATTTCCTTTTTAAATATATGCGAAAGCGAAAGATGGTTCAAATTAAACAAAACACATATATTAACAAATTTTAATTTCTTTTCAAATTAAAATTAAACCAATTGAAATTATATTAAACACACACTTATATTAATTTTACTTAAACCATTTTAACCCAAGTCCTATAAATTTTCCTAAGTCATATTTTTCATTTAATCAAATTTAGGCCAAACCAAATTTTAGCACATTAAATTAATGACTTGAATTAAATTAACATAAACATTACCCAAATTAATCTAGCACCAAACTAAGAAAGTAGTGATTTTAAACCAATTTTATCTTTTCACCTAAGCATGCGTTCTAGGCGAGTTTTGCAAAAGATAAAATAAACAATGAATCACTATTCCACAATGTACGAGAAAAAACCCACAACGTGAAAAAACCTCGGACGACCATATCCTTAAGTCCACTAAGTATGGGTTTACAAATTACAAGACAGATGACTTACTTCCTCGATTCAATCCCTTTCAAGCCTTGACGCGTCTTCTTGTAAACACCTTCTCCTAGTAGACAACCCCGGAGCTCCACTGAAATCTTGGAATCATCAATGAGACATAGGTACACCGTCAACCACACATGGTGCCTTTCACCATGTGAGAATTCTGCAGAAAAATAAACTTCTTCTTATTTGAGGGATTTAGAAGAAAACCCAAACGAACTCTTCAATAGGTAGAGTAAACTGGTGTCAAAACTCCAAGCAATGTATATATATAGATGAACTTGGATAAACAAACTTTGGGTGTAAAACATAAGTGTTTATGAATTTTCTTTAGAGAATTAACACTCAAACTTGAACTTTTTCTTTTGGAAATTTGGCTCTCAAACTCTCTCTTGGGGGTTGTAGGATATGAAAAAGTTAATTAGAAAAAGTTGGTTTCCGCAATTAATTATTCAGGTAAAAAGTTAGTGGGAAAAAAAGTGGGAAAGTGGGAAAGTGGGAAAAACTTCTCAAACCTGCCAAATTAAGTATTCCCGCCAAATTTTGTTCGAACGAGATTTTTGTTCGAATAAAGTCTCGTTCGAACGAGCCTTCTAACGAAGTTCCAGTGTATAAAAGTTGAACTCATTAGAAATCTCGTTGGAATTCTCATTCGAACATCATTTTCGTTCAAACGACAATTCGAACGATATTCCAGTGGCCAATAGGGGAACTCGTTGGCAAACTCGTTCGAACGACAATTCGAACGAACTTCTAGAAAGCTGAAATTTATATTTTTAGCCAAGAAACTTTATATACTTTATTTTAAAGTTTTAATAAAATCTTTATGAAAATAAACAACGGTTTAAAAATGAATTACACCCAATGAAAAATGTTCCAAGCTCCTATATATATATATATATATATATATATATACAATGCATTCATACCTTAGGAGCAAACGGAACGTTGTTGATGATTTGGAAACGGGGCACAATAAACTCGAAATTTTGATGAATCTTTAAACTTGGCCGCTACGTCTTCAACTTTAGAATGTCATAGGCTTGAAGGACGGTCACTAACTCTATCCTATGACACAAACGTTTTTGTCCGGAATTGAGCCAAAACTACAAAGGACTCAATTGGAAATTTGTGTTCTTACAAGCTTGGATCATAAATTTTTTGGGTGTAAACTTGTGTTGATGTTTGATAAAAATTAATCATAAATGATTAGAAAATATTGATGAACTTTTTTAGAGAGATTTTGAGCTCTAAAGCATGAAAAATTCATTGATAAAACTCCTATCGTGCACTACATAAAATGGATAAGAAAGTAATGGAGAGTTGAGAAGAAAACTGCCAAAATATTTTGCGATTGACATCCATCTCGTTAGAAGTGTCGTTCGAAAGATATTTCTAATGAGATGTGGGTGGCATCTCATTTGAACGAGACATATAACAAGATGACAACATAGATAAAAAAAAATCTCGGTAGAACTGTCTTTTGAATTACACGAACAAAACATAAAATATTTTTCTTTAAAATAATATAAAGTCATTTTAAAATAATCCTAACAAAATTCAAACACGCAATAATTAAATATCCAAGGCTCAACATAAAGTATGCATTCATACCGTTGATGATGAAATGTGGCACAAAATACGGCATAGGAATATGATCTCTTCAACTTGGTCGCTATGTCTTCAACAAATATGTCATAGGATTGAAAAGTCATTAACTCAACTTCTATCCTATGACTTGGCCACTACATCTTCAACAAACATGTAATAGGCTTGAAAGGTCATTAATTTAACTTCTATCCTATGACTCAAAGTGTTTTGTTAGGAATTAAGACAATACATACAAATTGACTCAATTGGAAATTTGTCCTTAATAATCTCCCGCTTTGGCTATTCAAGGACAAAACCAAAAATTAAAACACCTATGGACCGTTAAGCTCATCTAAAAGACTCAATTCCAATCCAGAAAGTAAAACGTATAGACGCTTGACTAACACATACTCTAAGTATCTTTGCTCGCATTAAAACTTTGCTACATGGTTGTAAACTTTCATACTTAAATACACCATAAAACACATAGAGAATATAACAATATAAATTGTATAAGAAAACCCTTCCCCTTTGTCTAACAATATATAGATAATAAAGAATGTCTCTCCCAAGTAATAGATCTCCCCCACATGAACAGAGTTAGATATCATGTCTCCCCCTTTTTTGTTCAGGAATAGAGAAAGACTAAGGTGCGTCAAACAATTAACTTATCCCCAGTTAAAATCATTCTCTCCCTAAATGAAATAAAGGATAAGCGTAAAGGATAAAATAAGTATATCATGCAATGGTGTATAATCAAATAAGAAACAATAAAGAAATTTGTCAACACAAGAACAACTAGTTGACATAAAGTTCAATAAATACCAACTATGATGCGATAGCAAAATGATACCAACTAGAATGTACTAAGATAACCATGGATACCAATGAAAAGTAGCAACAATATAAATACCTAAATGAACCAATAACATACGAGGACTACATGAAAAATCAAAAACTTAAAACAAATGATACTATATATTTAGATATGAAAAAGATATCAATGAAACACAAGCACACACACACACATATATATATATATATGTATAAACACATAAGACACTAAACACGATAAGCTTTCCAAACTCATGTGGCATAAGTGTGTCTAAATAAACATATATATGGTAAACAGAGTGAAGGGGTGTGAACTAGATACAAAAGAATTATGACCCAATCACTTAAAAATATTCAAGGAGTTTTATTTGATGGGAAAAATTTATCAAAATTAGATTAAGACTCATGTGCCAAGATAAAGTGAACTCAAGGAATAAATAAACACAATGTATAAAAGCCTAGAATTTTGATGATTCTACAAATCAATAGCGTCATGACAAAAAGTAATAACTAGAATTCATTGTGCAAACTTGTTGATATTCGACTGAACACCCTTAAAAGATAAACATATTATATATTTTCTTTTTTTCTTTTCTCAATTCTTTTGAAGTTATTTCTTTATGAAAGATCAAACAAACTAACCTATGTTGGCCTTTGACAATTTTTTTGTTTTTATTGCATTTAATGTTTTCATAAGGATCTTTCATGTAAAGGAGCTTCGCTCCTTTCATAACCCTTTTATGCGCACCCTCAACCATTTTAAAAACAATTTAAATAAATCTCACAGGCAACGGTTCTTACATGCACAAATCCCCCATAGTCACAAAATATGTAGATGACAAAATTGATGGGAGAACATCTCACAAATCTCAAATATACATGTGAAGTTAAAGTTTAAAAGAGCTCATGCATGTGTGTAAGGAGGCATATGCAAAGAGAATACATTAAGCAAATCAAAGTCAAATTACTCCATGCCAGCATGATAAAGAACAATTTAATCATTGAAATTCATAACCAAAAGTTCTAGTCACATGGATACGGGGAATGATATACGATTCAAACACAAGGATATGCCACACAAAATGTGTAAAATAAATTACACAAAAACAAAGGAATTTTTTTTGAGATTTTAAAATATTAAACAAATTTTAAAACAAAGATAACTTAAAAGACAAACAAAATCTTTTTATATTTTCAACACGACAAAAAAATACAAAAGACTAAAAACACATACAACTAGTAAACACATATATAATTTAGTACACAATCTAGTGTATGTATACAAAGATAACACAATCAATCTTTAGATCTAGCATATGAATTATCATGTGCAAGCAAATGAGAATCATAAAGTTTATCATGTAAAGCCGTCAAATCAGATCTCCTAACCCCCATAGGTGGAACTTGATGCTCTCGAATTTTGGTGACCATGGTGGATCTACCCTTAGACTTCCTAAGATCATTTCTAAGATCGAAATAAAAGTTCCTAAGGTAACCCTTCCTACGGCAATGTGTGCAAGTGAAAACACGGAGAGAAGTACTACCTAAGGGTTGACCTTTTCTAATATTCTTATCAACAATTAACTCTCTCAAAATCATAGTTTTGGCTATATTAATAGAAGCATTTTGAGTATCGAAGCCAATACCACACTTTATTATTTTTTATTTGGATGGTGCCTAACATCTTATCCAATTTTTTGGATCTATACTCCAAATAAATCTTAACACAACTCGAGTCTCTCAATTTATCCACACGATCCATTATCCTAGAATCAATTAAACTCCTAGTCTTTTCGAACTCAAGAACCTCTTTCTTTATAGCCTCCATTATATCTAGAAGACTACCTCTCTCACCATCAAAATACTCTAGTTTCTTTCTAAGATTCCTCTCACGTTCCCTAAGATATTCAATTAAAATACTCTCACCATTACCTACGACACTTTCTGTCATACTAGCTTCTAACTTTTAGTTTACATTTTCTAATTTCAACAATTCCACATACAACTCATAGAAGGAAACTTGGAGTTCACTCTCCTCCTTCTCTTTGTTATTCTCACTCTCTTTACCATCAAACACATGGGATTCACAAATAATGGCCACGAAAGTGTTATACAAGAAACTATCTTCATGGGAAAATTCATTGTTGATGCAAAAAACTAGACTAGGTTAATTAATTGATCACGGATAAATAGAAATAAGAGATAAGATATTTTTAAAGTAGTTCGGCATAAGGGAAGAGCCTACGTCCACTGTTGTATATTTCCTAGAGACTGTTCAATTGCCTCTCTTTTCATTTTTTTCTTGGATGTAAGGTTTACAATGTATTTATAGCCCCCAGGGGTGTACAAGAGCTGGAATTTTAAAGGATGGAATGTCTTTATATAATAGACATTTACATCTGTACAATTATTAATGTATACAACCGTTGGTGTTTGCTTATCATCGTTGGTCAGCATCCCTGATGTTGGTCGGTATTCCTGGCGTGGGTCAGTATTCCATCCTTAATAACTAGGACTAATCTCCTACTAGACAACACATGTCAGTATCTGAATGGTCCACGTAGATGGATAATTTTTGGTATCAACAGGAGCCCCCAATGTTTCATGTTTGAAGTTTTTACAAGAGTATGGAGCATTTTTCTCTTAAAGTTGCTCGAGCAACAATTTTAAGCCTGTTCAATTGCCGACTTCCCCTAATTGTAAAATTTTATAGTTTAATTATGGAAATATAATGCGCGTGGTGTTTTTGAAATTATCCACAACTTTAACGAATCGTTTTTGGGCAAATCCGTCTTTTCGATCTTTTAGTCGCCACCAGTTCAATCGGCGTTGAATTATAATCATTACTTTTCCAATTTTTGAGGCAACCTATAAAGAGTGGGAAAAACCATAAACTTTCATTACCTCAAATTTTTTAAGTGTTTTTTGCGACAGTGTCTTCAAGCTTTCTTTCTATCTTCTCGTGCGATCGTTTTCTATTCTTCAGTTCTTGTTGAATCCTTAATTCTTGTAAGAACTCTTTCTTTTCTCTTATATTCTTCATCTTGGTTTACTCTGTTGATTCTCTTGATGAATTCAAAAATGAACTTAAGATTCCATCCTGGGTTGTTTTGGAACACGCTATTTTACCTGCTAATTTTTTGTCATTTGCTCAGGGTCATTGGTTGCCCTTTATTTTTATAGCTGGGTGTGGGTTTACCTTTTCTCCCAACCGACTGTGCCTTGAATTTTTTCAATACTTTGACGTAGTCCCAACTAGGGTAGACCCCAATACTTGGAGGGTTATAAATAGACTGTATAGGTGGAATCAAATTCATGGAACCCATCTGGGGATTCCAAAAAAAATATTTTGTTATAAGTGGGTAACTAGTGACACCACTTTTTATTTAAAGACTAAGGCTCTAAATAAAGAGTTAGTAGCTAATCTTACAGACTTCAATAGGGATTATTTTGAACATGGAATTGTTGTAAAATTTTGGCAATACGCCCCTTTGACCGAAAATGCTAAGTACCAAGGGCTTAAATGCCCTCCTTTTGGCAATGGGATAGGTTATTCCTCATTTAATTATTTTTCCCTATACATATATGTTTAAATGTTACACTAATTGTTTCTCTATAAATTGTTATTGCATTTGATCAGAAGAAAAGGTGTCCCAAGGAAAGTGAAGTGAATCTTAGGGAGTTGAAGTTTATTTGGGAGCTTCATTAGAGGATTGTCGAGGAGTACGTCAGATCTGCATATTATTTGTTGAAGTATAAGAACACAATTTCTTTCTTTTTTCTCATCCTACTCCTTCCCTTGTAATTGACTTTGAGAAAGAACCTCCTTCTACTTCCTCAGCTACTGCATCTGGCAGTGGTGATCTTGTTGCCCTTTTTCTCTCTTCCTTAGATTTAAATTTTCCCCGTAGTGTATCCATGGGGAAGAGGAAGATTCCCAACATTTTAAAAGAAATACCTGCCAATTCCCCTTCTAAACAAGCTGCTGCTGGGGTAAAAAATAAAAATGAGACTAGGAAGAATCCCCCAACCAAGAAAATTGAAGAGAGCCCCCTGAAAAGAATAAAGAACGGGTTGCCTTTTAAGTTAGCAAAAGGTTCTTTTACTCTACCTAACCAGCATGTATTGGTTGCATATCTTTTTTTGCCTCTCCAGTGGTCCTTGGCCTTGGATTGGAAAGACAACTAATAAAGTCTGGGACTTTGCCAGACCACAGGAGTATTGTTGCTACATTACTTCGTTCAAAGAGATTTGACAGGGATGCTCAAATCCTTGCTCTGGTATATTCTTTTTCCCTTCTTTAACTTTTTATCTCTTGATTTGTTCTTCATAATACTAAGTTTCCTTGTTATTCTTGTTCAGTTCCTCATTGACTTTAATAATATGTTAGAGAAAGATGAGGCTTTGAGAGCTTTTTCTTCTAGTAAAGTTGAAGAAGCTTTTAATGAGCTGAAAAATTCATTGCTTGATTCCCAACAAACATTGGGTAATGAATAAAATAAATGAGAGGAGAAGATGAAAGCTATTGAAGAAGCTTTTGAGTCTACTCGGGGTCTGGCTGATAAGTTACAGAAGGACTTAGATGCTGAGAAAGTTAAGTCTACCCAGCAACAGAAGGAGTTAGGTGTTGATAAGGTGAAGAGGCCTAAGTCCAAAAAGTTTTGGATAAGGAATTCGGAGAAGCTTCTTCACAAATTGAGTTCGTAAAGAAGAAATGTTTCAAGGATGACTGGTCTGCTGTTCTGATGGAGGTCGACACTCCAAAAGATTCTGAGTTATTCTTGCGACATGATCCTGGGACTCCTCCAAACCTGGATGAGGAAGTTGATAATGGGGGTTCCAATGAATCTTTGATAATGGTGGAGTCTACTGATCAACACTAGGATGTTGATTCTAATCTACCTTCTAAAGTTAATCCTCCTCTTCCTACAGCTCTCACTTCTTCTTCAGCTAATATTGAGGCAGATAAGAAAAGGTGTAAAACCAAGAAACTTTTTTTCCTTTTTCAAGAGTCGTACTTTTTTTCTTTTTGAAGATGTATCTGTACTTCCCTTTTTTATTAATGCAAAGAGAAATATTTATTTTCATCTACTGGTGTTTTTCGATACTCTTCACCTTGTTGATTGATGACTTTCTTCTTCTTAATAGTTTATGAATAAATTAGAATACTTCTCATCTACTGACTTCGAGCTACTCCAGAGGTGTAATGATCTTTTCAAAGCTGGTCACTTATCTCTGACTGACGCCGACCTACTGAAGTTTCTTGGGGAAGGGGTATTCGAGCAAGCCAAAGAGGCCTATGTTCATCTAAAGTATCTTCTTGATCAGGCAGTAACTAACAACGTCGCCTACTATAAAATAATTGAAGAGCTACAAGAGGACCATAATGAAGCTATTTCATGCTTACATGAGGATTATGAGAAGAAATTCCTGGCCCTTAGTGAAGGTTGGGGCTTTGAGCAAAAGTTGGATAGATTTTCTTCTCATTTTCAAAGACAACTGAAACGTGAATTGGATGAAACAAGGGACATTGCCAAGCTTCTAGAGGAAGAGAATAACAACTTGAGAGATGAACTTAATGCCCTGAAGTCATCCACTACTATTGTTGCTACTACAGA
Organism: Sambucus nigra; assembly: GCA_949130495.1. NCBI lineage: Eukaryota > Viridiplantae > Streptophyta > Magnoliopsida > Dipsacales > Adoxaceae > Sambucus > Sambucus nigra. The sequence continues at coordinate 540,364,171 of OX422208.1, read as the reverse complement.
TGAGGGTCATTCCTTCTTAAGGTTGAAAACGCAAGGTTGAGTGAGGAGTTGGAGGCTCTGAAGAAATTAAAATTTGTTTCTTCATCTTTCTGAGCTAGAGTCAAACCTGGCCGAGGTACTTCAGAGGAAGTCAGGACCCAACAGGACCTTTCCAATCAAGCTGTATAATAAAAATATAAAGATCAAACTATTGTTGAGATGTCCCAAAAGTTTTAGGCCTTGTTTGAACAATTATCCACTCAATCTTCTCAGTTACAAGCTAAGGATGGAGTGTTAAAGAAATTCCATTCCCAGATTGACAAATTAGGCTTTTAATTCCATAAACAACCAAGGGAAGCCTGGATGGATTGGTATAATGAAGCTCTGGGGCATCTTGATGATAAGATTCAATAAGCTAAGAATAAGAGCTATAAATGGGGTTGGATAAATGCTTTAACAGTGATTAAAGTGGATCAAAACAGCTCATTGTGGGACCAGTATGATCCAGGCTTGCTTGACTTGACAATCATCCTTTTAAATTAGATGTCAATTGGATTCCAGTCCATCGTATTCCTCAATGCTTGATTTCAAAATACTTTGGAGATTATGAGCTTCATAATGAATTAGAAATCATCTGACCTCCTCACCTGCTTGATCGTCCTGGTAGCAGCAATACCGGAATGTTTCAGGATTTTAACTTCATTAATTCTCCATATACTTCAGATGATCCTCCTGCTAGAATGGATTTTGTTTCCAAAGCTGAAGGGAAGCGTCCTGCAGAATGAAGCTTTGTATTTTGTTTTGTTAACACAGTCATGTAATTAATTTGATTGAATGAAATGGAAATTTGATCAACTTATCTTATGTTGAATGTTAATCCTTTCTTTATCATTAGTTCTATTGATACACTTTGATTAATTTGAGTATCAATCACCAATGAGTGCAGATGTTATACTAGAATACTTAGATTACAATATAAATTTAAAGCTAGTTAGATGAATACATAGGTTCTACTAGCATACTTAGATTAAAATATAAATTTAGAGCTAGTTACCCATGTGTCTCCAAAGATTTTACTAATGCACCCAAGTATTGGATTTTTGTATTAAATACCAATGGTGTGTGTGGCCATCCCCCGATCCTCGTGGAGGCCGGGCACGTGTGGGAGGATCCTAGGTCTCACGTGTCCCTCTCGGGAGCGCTTCAGCCGGGTTCATTTGGGTGAGGTGAAAAATGTAGAGAGATAGAGTCGACAGTCTATTTTACTCAAAACAGACAAAAGAATGGGATCCATCTCGAAGGACAGCATCCAAAGACATACTGATGCATACGAAACCAAAATGATTCGAAAAGGGTCCGGAGGCTAAGTTACGAAATGGGAAGGTGTTAGGCACTCATTCTGCCCTTTCGGTCTCTCATGGGTTTTTGTTATTTTCCTGTATTTTTCTCGTGATATGTGTGCATGTGTATATGTAGTGAAGATAGGAATCATCGACTTGCACCATGGAAGAGGTAAAGCGAGTCATCCGTAGGAAGGTATAAAAATATTAAAAAATAGGATTTGCGCGATTATCCTTACGTTGATCGTTACGATGGAACGATAACGCATGTGGAATAATACGCTGCTAAGAACAAATATATGTGTATATATATATAATATAAGAGAGTGGAGTTTAGAGAAAATATAAAATAAGAGAAAAAGTAAAAATAGGACTCGAGTCTCGGGTTTTACCCCGAGACGCCTACGTAGTCTATATAGGCATCAAAGTCCACGTAGTTCGCATGCAAAACGAGGGGTGGGGTTTATCCCATAAATCCAACCGGGGGATTCTCTTATTTGTGTGTGTGTGTGTGTGTAGAAAAAGTGTTTTAGTTATGAGAAAAGTATAAGAAAAGTATGAGAATTCCCATTGGGAATTTATGAGCAAACCCACTTTTTCTTCTTTTTTCGGTTTTTATTTATATGAAAATAAGAGATGTGCAATAATACTAAATAAAAATTATATTAGGATGTGTGAGATGAGATAATAAAAGTGCTAAGTAATAAAACAAGTTATTGTGAATTTATGAGAATTTAAGGAGAGAGTTGAGAAAATTGGATCTTCTTGAAGATCTTGAGCTTGATCTTGAATGTTGGAGGGAATCTATTAGACTTAGATGATGATGGAGGGTAGTGAATTCACCAAGTTTGATGAAAAGGATGATGAGAAGTGAAGGTTGGAAAGGGATTTGGGTGTGGAAATCACGCTGACTTCGAGAAAGGTTTTCTGGATTTGCTGAGAGTGATATATATCAGATCTGGGATCCTCTTGCAAGTGAGGTCAGGCCTAATTTTTATAGGCCTAGGGCATTGCCGATTGGCATAACCCTGTTCCTGCCAATTGGTAGGTGCGTTTAGGCACACTACCATTAGGCATGGTCTGGGACCTGTCGTTTGGCAGTATCTTTCAACCCTTTTCGAAAAATCGATCGCAGAATGCAAATTATTGATCAGAATTACGTACGGGGTAGAACATTGGAAAATTAATTCAGAGACCTTTGAAAGTTGACTTTGGGAGTTGACTTTGGGTCGAATATGGATCGAAAGCATTCGTCGGTCTATTGGACGTGGAATCATCGGACGCAAATGGATCATTCATCTACATGGTAAGTCCGAATCGCTCACGGGGTGAATAGTTAGAAAGGTTAGGAGATGTACTTAGACATTCCAAAGAGTTTGATCCAGTTCGAGGAGTTGACTTTGGTCAACCAGGCCTTAGAAGCCTTTAGTGACCTTTCGGAGTAAAATGGATCGTTCGTCCGTACCGTAAGTTAGAATCGTGCGCGGAGTGGACCATTGGAAAGGGTTTTCAGTGCCTATTGACGATTCATTCAGTCTTGGTCGAGCTGAAGAGTTGAATTAAGTTAAACAGAGCCCGGGAGCGCCTGGTGGCCTCCTTATTGAGTTTTGAGGAAAAATAGGTCGTTCATCCGCATGGTAAGTCAAAATCACGCACGAGATGGATCGTTGGAAAGGGGTTTCAGTGCCCTTCGAAGATTCATTCAGTCTTAGTCGAGTTGAATAATTTGACTTTGGGTCAAATGGAGCTTGGGAGTGCTCGATGGCTTCTAGGTCAGTTCTTGATGAAGGGAGGTGCTAGAGACCTAAGGAGAGTTTAAGGGCTAACAGAATGGGGTGTCTACAGAGCCCCTTGATGGGTGAGTTTGGAATAAATGATAGCCGCTAAATAGACACCGCATGATGATTTTGAGGGAGGATAACCAATTCGAAGGGTTGAGGTCGATTATGAGGAGCTAAGGGAGCGAGGATGACCAATTCAGAGGGTCGAGGCTGATTTTGAGGACCTACGGAGTGTGATGGGGATAACCAGTTCGGTGGGTAGAAGCCGATTATGCGGGCTTTAAGTTGAGATGACCAATTTTGCGGGTCGAAGCCAATTCTGCGATCTTAAGTAGAGATGACCAATTCTGCGGGTCGAAGCCAACTTTGCGGTCTTAAGTTGAGATGACCAATTCTGTGAATCGAAGCCAATTCTGAGGGCTTAAGGTGGGATGATCAATTATGTGGGCTTAAGTTGAGATGACCAATTCTGTAGGTCGAAGCCAATTCTGTGGGCTTATGTATGAGATGAACAATGTTGTGGGTCGAAGCCAATTTTGCGATCTTATGTAGAGATGACCAATTCTACGGGTCGAAGACAATTCTATGGGCTTATGTATGAGATGACCAATTCTGTGGGTCGAAGCCAATTCTGCGGGCTTAAGTAATGATGATCAATTCTGCGGGACAAAGCCAATTCTAAGGTCTTAAGGTGGGATGACCAATTCTGCGGGTCGAAGCCAATTCTACGGGCTTAAGTTGAGATGACCAACTCTGTGGGTCGAAGCTAATTCTGCGGGCTTATGTAGAGATGTTATTGGGGAACTTTACCGGGGAGATTTATCTTGTGGTTTTATTTTGGGCTGGGTAGTCGACTGCTGGGTAAATCTTTTGCATCCTTTGAAGGAATAGCTAAAATTCCACTAGGGAGATTTAGGTGGCCAAGGTTTTAGATGTATTTCTTGGGGAAAATTGAGGCCTTTAGGGCATAAGGGGTGATCTTTAGAGATCCTCCGGGGATGTTGTCGGGAGGAGTTTTACTTGGTTTTTGAGAGTTCTGCTAGGGAAATAGGGGTTCCGCTTGAGGGAGTGCGAAATTTTCTTGGTGAAAATGTTCTAAATCCTTCCTGGGTTTTTTAGAAATTTTCTGAGAATTTTTTAGGGTTGTCTGGTATTTTCTGGGAATTTTTGTACGAAATTTAAAGGGGGTGCCGGTCGGCATGGTTCAGAGGGTGCCATTCAGTAGTGGCACAAACTTTTAGATTGCCATGGGAAGGTAAGGGGTCAGTGCCGATCGGTGGGTGGGGGGTCAATGCCGATCGGCATGACCCTTGGCATCCTATATAAAGGGGGCGAATTCCCCTCATTTTTCACAGCTTCTTTCTTTCTTTCTTTCTGTGATTTTCCTCTTCAAATTGTTCTAGCGTTCCGATCTCTAAGAAATGGTTGCCTTTGTGAGCACTATAATGCAGAGGGAATGGCTAACTGTTAATGACTGGGAAAACATGGAGTGGAGGGCCAGGGCGCCACTTGCTTTGGGGAGTGAGAACTCCTTTGACGCATTCGAGACGATTGCGGATGAGCGAACTTTTCTATGGGAGCCGTCTCGTCATCGGTCTTCTAAGGTGGTGAGCCCCGGTGGTTATTTAAGCAACCTTACTTTTGGCATTCCTTTCTTTTTGGTGATTTTTCCTTCCTTATTGAATTTTGACAAGGTTTCTTCTTTTTACAGTCTGATATCTCTTTGAAGAACATGCGTGCCCGTGGGACGACGGGGCTTCAGGATGTCTGGGATCATCTTCCACCTTTGATGTGATGGGTGGTATCATCAGCGAGTTTTGGGAGGTTGGTGTCTGCGCTAGATGAGAAGTCTCGATCGACAGCGGTCTTATGCACTTTGGGGTAGAGATGGTGGGATACTACCCAAACCTTCCATTTCGATTTTGGGGAGATAACTGTGACTCTCATAGATGTGCAGCAGCTACTGGGGATGGATTGCGATGGAGAGCAGTTAGAGGTGGATCGCTCTCTGAGGGTGAGGCCGGAGGTGGTGCGTGCGGCGCTTGGTGACGTAGGGAGGATAGTCTCTGGGAATTCCATCCGGCTGTCTTTACTGAAAGATGTCTTAGTGAGTAGGGTTGTTGATGTGGAGGATGGGCTGCAGGTGAGGCAGATGGCCCGGTTGTTCATTTTGCTGGTGTTGGGAGGTTTCATGGTGGCGTCGAGTGGTGACGTGGTCCATTTATAGTTCTTGCCGTATTTGAGGATGTTTTCGAACATCCCTCTCTATGATTGGGGGAGTCTAACTTTGGCGACCCTTTATTTTTCTTTGGATGCATTCAGTCGGTGCTGCTGGTAAACTTTTACTGGAGCGACATATCTCCTTGAGGTATTCTTTAATATGCGTATTTTCTTTTCATGCATTCGTATTTTCCTTATGCGTCTCTTTTTTATTGTGAATTTCAGTCTTTGGCAGACATGGTTCTATGAGGTGATTGGGTGCAATACCCAGCTGATTGCCTTGAAGGATGAGATTGTTAGGGACTTCTGCCAATTGTATCGATGGTGTAAGGTCAATCGACCGTCGAAGGGATCTCTCTCTCTGAAGGCGGTGCGTCAGGTGTTGAATGACCTGACCAGTGGTAGGGTAAGACTCTTTCCTTTTTAGCTTGGTTTTTGGCATGTTTTGATTTTGTATTGACTTATGTCTGCTGCAGATTTTCAGGTGACTTTTTACCCTTGGGGGATAGCCATTCAGGATATGGGACGACCGGGGTGAATGCCCAGATGAGGCATTTGCTGGCACATGAGTTCAGCCATTCTTGGTATCTGGGGGAGCGGGTGGTTTGGTAGATTGCGGAGGAGGAGGTGGTGGTGCCACCTGTGAAGCCTCCTACGTCTATGAGTCGAGAGCGGCTACTACTGGAGGATGTGAGGATCGCGGCTATGATCGATGAGTCCTACTTGTTGTACACTGATACGGCTGTGCCGTATGACTATATGGACTTTATGATGAGCTGGTTGATGGCGCCCATAATATATGATGCCTTGCCTTTCCCTCCTGCGGGTTCGAGTCGGGCGGTGGGGTCTTCCCACAGCGGTGGTGGTCCATCGGCATCTACAGCGGCGAAAACTTCATAGGTTCCCTTTGTTCAATTACATACCCCTTCGTACAACATTCGGCGGGCTGATGGAGGGATGGTGCCTATGTTGCACCCTCCTTATGCGATGACTTCGGAGGAGCTGGGTTTGACAGAGGAGATTCTTCATCCTGTGGTATACCTTCTTCCTCTTTTTGGTTCCTTTTCTGTTTTGATACTGATTTTTCCTTTTACTTGAAGTAAGTCCGTGTGTCGACCACTTGGCTGAGGGACATCAGAGATTGGATATCTTCAGTGACTGCCCATATTCGGGATGCAATCCTGGTTCCTTCTTGCTTGTTGTCGTTTGCTTCATTCAAGGAGGAATTTGGCTCGGGTAGCGGTGGTGCATCATCTCATCGTAGGGGAAGGAGAGCGCATCGCAGGGGTGGAAGCTATTAGAGAAAATGGGTGAAGGGTAGGTGAGAGAGAGAGAGAAAAAATGTGGGTTCGGGCAGCGTCCTATTTGTTTTTTTGCTTTTCTTTTATTTCCTGGAAAATATGATGTAACACAAAAGAATATATTTATGCAATACAATGGTATTTTTTTATTATCTTTTGTTAATGGTGAGTGAATGCATGCACATGCGCTTTTTACTTTGCTCCTGAGACCATAAAAAGAGACATTTTTAGGATTTTTCGAAGGAAAGTTTTAAAAAATGGGAAATTATATAGGGGTGGAAGTGGATTTTTTTGAAATTCTGTTGTGAATATCAATTTTATTTTTATTGGGTTTTTCTGATTTTGATAAAAAAAAAAAAGGAAAAAGAAAAATTTCCAAAAATGGGGGTTGTCGATCAGCAAGCCCCTTGCCCTGCCTATCGGCAGTCAAGTCCAATCCCACCAATTCAAAACTTTTGATTAGTGCCCTCTTCGGCTTCTTATACCTTGTGGGGTAGGATTCCCTCCGATTTTTACAGGGATATGTCTTTTATGAGGGTTTTCAAGTATAAAAAGGGGTTAAGGGTGGAGTGTTTTCACCACACCTTCACTTGTCTACTGTTTCTTATTTTTGCAAGATGGCTCTCCCTGGTAGTGTTGAGTTTTCCAACTACCTCGAGACTTTGGAAGCGATGTGCTCTTATAATGTCGACTATAATGCTTTTAAGATGCATCGAGTCTCTTTGTGGAGCAACCGGGCCATTGAATGGAACATGTTGATGGCAGCAGTACAATTTTGGTACCCCGAAGACCATGTATTTCGCTTTGGGTTGGATGAAGTTTGTCCTACCTAAGAGGAATTTTCTACCATGCTGGGGATAAATCCCAGTATTGCTGCGGCTTTACCCGAATTTTCCCATTCTCCTAGGGATTTGCTGGTCGAGCTTCTTCGTATATTATCTTCGGCGACTAGATCACTGGTTATTGGAGGAATGATCTCCCTCCCGATGGTGTTGCAGTCCGTGCATTTGCGAGAAGTAGGTGATGTTGGCTATGCTGGAGCCGTTGCTCTAGGCCTGGTTTCAAAATTACTGCTGGTGACTGGAGAACTGTTGGTGGATCCGCAACTTGCAACCATGACTTCATGGATGTCATACCGTTGCAATCCTGTGGCGGTGATACTAGCAGAGACCCTGAACGATCTTAATGCCTGGTGAGAAGGTCGTTTTAACTTCCTGCGGGGTAGCCCCGTGATGCTGTTCATGTGGTTGTCTGAAAGACTCCGCCTGGTGACTCTTCCAGAATATTCTTTGTCGGCTGTACCCAACTTCTTTTCGCGTCACTTGTTCAGCATTGGCCTGGATATTGAGAGCTGGGAGAATTGTCTTGTGGAGCATGGGTCTCGGAATCTGTATTGGTCAGTGCCTTGGTGGGGACAGTTACTACCTATTCTAGAGCCAAGAGAATACCCGTATGTGTGGCTGGTTGGTCTCAGCCAGACCTCTTTTTATTTCTCTTGGCGACTTCTGCGCCAATTTTGCTGGGCATGGGTCGTGCCACCTCGGACACTAAATTTCTTTCCAAAAGAGGATTTGATTGAGCATCTGCGCCTGCGGCTTGGCTCTCTGTGGGAGAGTCGGCGTCCTTCGACCCGTCCCTCTCAGTCGATTGGGAGAATTTGGCATATCCCTGGGGATTATATGAAGTGGTTATGGAGGAGAGTAGATAGCAAGATATTGGTAGTGGAGACTCGACAAAAGTGTCTTGTCTCTTTTAACACCATGGAAGGAGGTGTTGTGGTTTTTTCGAAGCTGGTTTGAGCTTATCGATCTATGGAGTGTCTACGACACTCTGTTCAGGCAGGAGAAACTTGGGGACCCCAGGATGTAGATGATGATGACGGAGCAGGCTCCTCTGGTAGCTGTGGATAGGACTCTTGGAGAGTATATTATGTAATGGGGGATAAATGAGGGGATTTTATTTGGCTTTTTTAGGAGGGTATAGGGAAGGGAGTTATCCTTCCTTTTCTTATGTAATCTATACCGTAATTTCTTATTAGTGAAATAAACAAGTTTCTGATCATCCAGCTATGCTATTCGATGTGTTTTGTATTGTTTGAATTATATATACCGATCGATAAGGTATACATAATCCTTTTGTTCAAATATATGTTACAATGAACTGTCGTTCTCGGAGGTAAGAAAGAATAGTATTTTGTGAAAAAGAAAGGGCCGTGCTCATGTAAGGTGTATAAGCTGCCTACGTACCTCTGGGGTTTTGAAACTTTAAACTTTGTTTGAAAATTGTTATTTGCAGAGGATCAAGCCCACTTAGTTCTGGGCAGGGGGGATGAAGAGATTATTTTTTTATAGAATAGAAAGGAGACAAGAAGAGTCATAGCGCGCTAAGATTTCGAACTAGGGGTAGAACTTCTTGAGAAGGTCTAGGTTGACTGGACGAGCCATCTCTTCCCCATCTGAGTCGGTAAGCATGGCGTCACCGTCGAACAAGATCTTCTTGACAATGTAGGGGTTGCTCCAATTGGGCTTGAATTTACCTCTGGGGTCCCAGATGGGTTCTATGATTTCTTTGAGGGCTAGGTCCCCTTCTCAGACATCGCGGTCCTTGACTCTCTTATTGAATGAACGTGCTATTTGGCGATGGTACCCTTGTATGTGGTATAGTTCTTTTAATATCCTTTCGTCTAGGAGGGTTATCTTGTTAAGATTGCTTTGGCACCAGTCTTCTTCACTGATGTTGCTTTCAAGCATGACATGTAGCGAGGGTATTTCCAACTCCACGAGTAGGACTGCTTCCATGACATAGACTAGAGAGTAAGGGGTATCGCCAGTAGAGGTTCAGATTAAGGTTTGGTAGCCCCAGAGGGCATACGGGATCGAGTCGGCCCAATTCCAGTAGCTTTATATCATTTTACTGATGATGGCTTTGAGATTCTTGTTGGTGGCTTCAACTGCACCGTTGGTCTGAGGTCGGTTTGGAGAATATTTATGTCTCTAAATCCCATACTCATTGACCACTTTTGTGACTTCTGCCTCGAAATGCAACCCGTTATTTGATACTAGCTCGTGCGGGACCCCATACCGACAGATGATGTTTTTCTTGATGAATTTGTCCACTTTCTTAGCGTTCAGCACTGCGTATGACTCCGCTTCGACCCATTTGGTGAAGTAATCAATGGAAACTAGGATGAACTCATGCCCATTATAAGCCTTCGGTGTAACCTTCCCTATGATGTTGATGCCCCAAGTGGAGAATGGCCTGGGATAGGTCACATTGTATAATTCATGTGGAGGCAAATGCTGAAGGTTGGAGAATTATCGGCATTTGAGGCATCTAAGTACATAGGCGGTGAAATCCTGGGTCATGGTGGTCCAGTAGTAGCCTTGTGGGATGATCTTCTTGTCAAGCATGTGACCGTTCATATGGGGCTCGCATTCCCCGCTATGGATCTTCTGCATTATCTTTTCAATATCAGCCGCTACGATGCAGTGCAGATGAGTTCCATCGAAGTTCCTTTTGAGCAGTGCTTTGTGATAGATGATGTACTGGGCGGCAAGTCTTTGAAGGGTTACTCAATTTTTCTTGTTGAAACCCTCGGGATACCTACCATGCTTGAGGAGTCTCCAGATATCATAGTAGTAATAATTGGCTACCTCGGGATCTTCTATAGTGACGAGCTCAATGTGGTAGCAGTGGGTTGGTTTGTCTTGCTTTTGAATCTGGAAGGGGGTCATTGTGATTCTTTCGGGTATGTCGACCATGGAGTCCAAGGTAGCGAGAGCATCGGCTAGGTTATTCTTTGCTCAAGATAGGTAATGGAAGGTGATATCTTGGAATTCGGAGGCTAGTTCTTCTAATTGGACATTGAAGGGTTGGAGTTTCTCGTCCTCGACTCTTCACTTTTTGAGCACTTGACCGATGATGAGGGCAGAATCCCAGTAGACGTCTAGGCATTAAATACCTTTCTCGAGAGCAACTTTGAGGCCTACCGTGCACACCTTATATTCAGTCATGTTGTTGGTGCAAGGGAAATCCAACTTGATGGCGATGGGAGTGTGGGAGTCATCTGGGGCGATCAGGAGTATCCCAATGCCATATCCCTTCTTATTGGAATCCCCGTCAAAGAACATTTTCCATCGAAGGTTATCTTGAGAAGTGCAAAGGATGTTTTCATCCGAGAATTCGGAGATCCAAACATCAGCTTCTTCTATGGGGTAATCAGCGAGGTAGTCAGAGATGTCTCTTCCTTTCATGGCTTTCTGCGTGACGTACACGATATCAAACTCGACTAGGAGCATCAACCATCGGGCCATTCGGATGGACAAGGCGAGTTTCTCAAGCAGGTGTTTAATGGGGTCTATTTGGGATACAAGCTTGATGGGGAAGGCGAGCATGTAGTGCCGTAACTTTTGGGTGACCCAAATAAGTGCGATACATGCCTTTTCCAAAGCAGTGTAGTTAACCTCATACCCGGCCAATTTGTGACTGGCATATTAGATGGCTCTTTCTTTGCGAGAATCTTTAAGGTATTAGGCTAGCAAAGCCCTAGCTAAAGTGTCAGTTATGGTTAGGTATAGGAGCAAGGGGAGACTAGGCTGTGGTCGCATGAGTCCCGGGGGTTGGATAAGATATTATTTGATTCGGTAAAAATCTTCTTGGCATGCCTCGTTCTAAACTTTAGTTGAATCCTTTCGGAGGTGTTTGAAGATAAGTTCGCAGATGGAGGTTAACTGGCTGATGAACCGGCTGATGTATTGCGATTTCTCGAGGAAACTTCGGTCTTGTTTCTCTGTTCGGGGATGTGGCATCTAAAGTATGGATTTTAGCTTGGCGGGATCTGCTTCTACCCCCTTCTCACTGACCATGAATCCCAAGAGTTTTCCCTTTGTAACGCCGAAGACGCATTTCTACAGATTGAGTCTCATCTAATAATGTCGTAGTCATTCGAAGAACTTTTGGGGAGAAGGAACATGACATTATCTAGTTTTGGACTTGATAATCATATCATCCACATAAACCTCAACTTCTTTGTGAATCAGATCATGCAGGATGGTTGTGGCAGCCCTCTGGTAGGTAGCCCCAGCATTCTTGAGACCAAATGGCATGACACTATAGCAAAAGGTTCCCCATGGGGTGATGAATGCAGTTTTTTCTTGGTGGTCTGGGTGAATTTTGATTTGGTTGTATCTGGCAAACCCATCGATGAATGACTAGAGAGCATGAGTGGTTGTGTTTTCCACGATCATGTCGATATTGGGTAGCGTATAATCATCCTTTGGAGAGGCTTTGTTCAAATCCCGATAGTCTACACACATCTGAACTTTTCCTCCTGATTTCGGTACGGCACTATGTTGGCTAGCCACGTGGGATATTCGATCACACGAATGAAGCCTATGTTCAACTGTTTGACCACCTCTTCTTTGACCTTGAGCGACCATTCGGTGCAGAGCTTTCTCAACTTTTGTTTGATCGGCTTGTAATGGGAGAGTGGGAATCTCGTGATGAGCTATTTTATGATCAATGCCAGACATATCGTCATAGGACCATGCGAAGACATCCACAAATTCTTTTAGCAATTCTTCGAGTTGTGCACACTCATGCTCATCGATGGTAGCCCTTATCCTAATCTCACGCAGTTGGCTACTAGAACCGACATTAACAATAATAATCTCTTATTCATTAACTTGAACATGGTTATGTTGTTTATTATTAACCTTATTTAGATCAGTTAAGAATTGTTCATTTGCAAAATCATCATCATCAAAATTTTGATTAGAATCCAAATAGTTAATGTAAGGCACAACAAGATACTCAAAATCTTCATTTATTTCATTGATAGGAAAAACAGCATTAAGAACCCCATCAAAGGAGGAATCGATTACATTTGAACAAGGATAGACAACAGAAGAAGAAAAGGGGTAAACATTGGGATTATGGGAGATTTTAGCAGGTAGAAATGGCGCAGCATGCCAATTGAGGAGAGGTGTATCAACAGCTTTAATCAGGTGGGATGGATCCAGTGATGTAGTGCCTGAATGAACAATGCAGAGTGTCAGCCCCAGTGTCTGTAAGCTGAAGGAATCTTCGAAATCACTTTCCTCAGTCTCTTTGGTATCTTTATGAGTGGTTGTACTAGGTGTTGGGAATTTTTGGCCCATGGGTAGCTATCTTGGAAAAATATCTCCATTACAGGCATCATCTTCTTGTCCGTATGATCATACCATGGTTCCAAAAAGTCGTAAAAGGGAAAGTCCTCACCCTCTTTGATGAATCGTCTGTTCAAGGAGTCACCTAGGATAGTCTGGATATAGTCTAGTCCTCTCTTTAGTCAAGACTGGCAGATCATTTTGAGCTTTTGTTCTGATGGTTGATACCCCAAACCATAAGGGGGTAAAGATTTCTTCAGTTTAATCGGCTCGAGTATCCCTTACTGTCTTTGTCCTAGCCCCAGTCCGAGCATGAAGTGCATGTTTCTGAACATCTGAATCTCATTAACGTTACTATGAGGGTTGTATTCTTGATAAACCCTTTCTTTGAAGTCGTCCCCTGCCGGGAGTAGGAGTGGTTCAACTCGAAATCCAGATAGGAGCATATCATTTGACCCGTGCTGTATCTCAAGAATTGGACTGCTGGTACTTGCACCCTCGGCATTGTTGCCATCGCCCAAAATGGTGATGACCCGTTCGTCGACGAAGAACTTTAATTTCTGATGGTGTGAGGAAGACACGCCCTTGATACCGTGGAGCTAAGGTCATCCTAGCAATAGATTGAAACAGGCTGGGATGTCAATAACTTGGAATTCGACGATAGGGTTTATAGGGCCAGCCCCTATTATAAGCTTTATGGATCCCATCACCCCCCGAAGTGTATTATCGTAGGCACACACAGTAGCGAAGGTTGGAAAGAGGTCGCTTTCTTTCAATCCTAAACATTTGAAGGTTCTCAGTGGGCAGACATTCAAGGCGGATCCATTATCGGTAAGAGAGAGTGGTACAACCTTTCTCATAATTTCGACGGAGATGTTGAGTGCATGATTGTGGTTTGGCCTAATCTTGGGGATTTCTTCTTCGAAAAAGGATAGCATTTGGGTAGAGGTTAAGGATCCGACCAAATTTATCTCTTCTTCTAGTGTGGTATAAGGAGGAAGTGTGGGTCCAATGAGCAACTTGATCAAAGCATTTATGTGCAATTGAGAAGACATGAAAAGCCCCCATAGAGTGATGTTAGCTTGAGTTTTCTTTAGTTGGTCAAGGATATTGCTCTCCTCGAGGGTCATCTCTGGCATAGGAAGGTTTTCCACGCCCTTCCCTTTGTCATTTGCTGGTAATGAGGTTGGAATCTGGTAATGCCTCCCTGATCTGGTCATGTGATTTACTGAAGAAGGGAAGAACATAAATCCCATTTTCTAGTCAACCTCGGGTTATTCCTCCACCTTGTTTATTTCTCTAAGAAGTTCTGCAAATGATATCATCCCACACATGTCGGCTACTGGGTCAATTTTTTCGAATGCTTTTTCTTCTTTCGAATCTCCGAATTCTTCCCCCTATCCGGTGGCAATAATTCTGTCTTTCCATGTAAAGTCGATGCATTCCATAACTTCAACGGCTTCTTCATACATGTCATCCCATTCTGTGAGGATGTGTAATGGTGAAGGGACCAGTAGACCCTATAGCTTCAGAGCATCAAGTAACTGGGTCATACTGCAAATGTTGTTGGTTTGCCTGAATAATTCTAACATGATCTGGACGACATCATCCAGGATGACTTCATCGATTGGTACTACCCAACTATCTGAATCTCGGGCCCATTTCTATGCTTCCAAGAATAGCATACTGAACCTTTGGCAATCAATGATCATCAGTGAGGGAAATTTTAGCCCGAACTCTAGGAGTTGGTTTAACACTTCTGATAATTCCATACTTCCATTTTTAGAACAGGTACGGACAGCGATGCATGCTCTGGTAAGGAGTGACAATGCCTGATCAGCGAGGCTAGTAGGGTGTAGGAGGAAATATGGGAAAATTTGGAGAGGTTTAGTAGAGTATATGGGTGTGATTTGAGTTGAGGGATCAAATTCTGGGTTCTCTTCTAGAAAGATGGCATTGGCATGATTTGGAAGTGGGTTGTGAGTAGTGTTTATCTTAGGGTTGGCTGGTGGGGCGATGGTACCCCGGTCAATTAGACCTTGGATTATGTTTCGAAGGTGAAAGCATTGGTCGGGGGTATGGCTAGCAATTTGGTAAAAGGCGCAATGGGCATCTTCCTTGAAGTTTCTTGGGAGTGGATTTGGCAATGGACGGGGATCCAAAGGTTTGATAAGGTTTCGGCTTAACAAGGCTTGATAAACTTTGGAGTGGGGAGCATGGTGCTCAGTGTATTCCTTTTGGACTGGGACAAGGAAGCTTTCTAGCGCCCATGAGGTGGTTGGTTGAGAGATGTTATTGATGTTTGAGACTGTAGCACTGGCAAGTTTGTCATATTTTCTAGGGTGAATTGTCCGGACACCTTCTTCGGTTCGACATCTGTTTTAGCAAGACCTTCCCCGATTTCTACTCTTGCTTCTCTGAGAGGTCTGATGGGGATAGTATTGTCCTCCCATTGTTACTTGGACATAAGGCAAGAAGTTCTTCTTCACTATGCTGACTTCTTCTTCCTCGGAAGGTCGATTGATCATGGTTGCTGCTTTTTCCCTCCATCGGGCTATACAGTTATTGAATTATTCCCCAGAGTTCTGTTTGAGCATCTCTAAATCACGACGGGTGACCTCAAGCTCTTTATTGTATTTGTACTACGACATGAATTCCCGGGCTACATCCTCCCAGCTACGAATTTTGGACTCTTCGAAAGGCAAAAACCATCGGATGGCACTATCCTTCAAAGTTTGCTGAAACAATTGGGCCATCACTTCTTCAGAAGCCCCTAGTAGAGTCATGGAATGGTGATAACTTCGGAGATGAACAATCGGGGGTCCACTTCCTCTGAATTTCTCGATATTCGGCATCTTGAACTTCTCGTGTAACCTTGCTTTAGGATAAGGAGACATGTGGGTGTAGTCCATGTAATTTCTTAAGATTCTGACTTGGTCAAACTTCTTGGTGAGCATATTTAGGTCCTCTTTGACTTTGTTCAGCTCTTCTTCCTTCGGATCAATGATCATAGGCAAGTTAGCCCCAGGCTGGGCAAGGTTCGTCATAGAAAGATGTGCAGGCGGCGGCCCATTAATAGGAGGATCACGTGGAGCGTTATGATACTCTTCGAGAACCCGGATGGGCTCGGGTGGATCCATAGCGCGAGGAAATGGGAACTCGGGCTCTTGAGGAACAGGTACCTGGTTTCGTTGCATCTCTCGAACCTCGGTTTGGAGGTTGTTAATCTTGGACACAAGCTGAGCTAGGACTGCCATCAGATCCGGCTGCACAACGGGTACTTTCTCTGTGTTCTCCATGGAAAGCAGATGTATTCCGAACTCGGAAGGAGTAATAGGGGAACAGACGGAACTCTGGGGTGACTTGACTGAAGACCGAAGCCAATAAGGAGTCAGGCCAAGAGCTTGCGATCGACCTGAGAAGGCTCCAAAATAGGATTTATTTTGAGAAAAAAGGGATGGAAATATTTTTGACATTTTTTTTTCGTTTTGAGATTGGAAGACAAAATATTTTTTGCTTTTTGATAAAGAGAGGAATTTTTTTTTTTGGATTTTTTTGATAAAGAAAGGAGAGATGGTCTCAGCATGATTATTACAATTATTATGTTTTCACTTGTATTAATTCTCCTAAATGCAAAATGATTATTACAATTATTACAATTATTATGGTATAAATATTCATTTTCAACTATTAAAATGTTGGGTCGGCACCAGCCATTTATTGATTTAATTTTTTTATGAAACCTCATAGATGCGATCTTCTCACTGTCGAGATCATATCCATGAAGTTTCATAAAAAAATTCAATAAAAAACTGGATGAAATGATCGCTAACATTTCAACGATCGAAAATGTATATTTGTACCATTTTTTTTTTATATATCACATCATCTCAATGATTTTTTTATTGAATTTTTTATGAAAAAAATTGGAGATGATCTTCTCACCGTGGAAATCATATACATGAAGTTTTATCAAAAAATTCATTTTTTGATAATTTAAAAAAAAATGGTATGTACTGGGGCTGCACCATAAAGAATCCTTACAGGAGGGAGTGTGTGTGTGTGTGTGTGTGTGTGTGTGTGTGTGTATATATATATATATATATATAATGCTCATATGCGGACCGGATATGTGTCACCTAACGGTGCGCATAGAAATTATCGCCTAAATTATAGGCACACTCTCTCTCTTTTCTGGGCTCACCGCCAGGTGACACATGCCTGGTCCGCATTCTTAAAATGTGGACTAGTCCGCACAAGAGCATGACTATATATATAGTGAAAAAACAATACATAACATTTAGCTAGCAGCTTAATAGATATCCAATGTAAAACATAATTTCTGCTCTCTTATACATCTGGTTTTACCATGTCTTTAAGATTACATGTGGCAAAATAATAGAGTATCCAAATCCAATAAGGCTTGTGACCGATTTTCTAATCTCATCTGAAATTAAACAAGAGAGTTAAAAGCTTAAGTATGTTTATATTGATAGAAAGTGGGGATGGATAAACTATATCCATATAGAAGGGACAGAATATTTTTCCTTGTTTAATTGAGAGGAAGAAGGAAAAGTAAAAGAAAAGAGGGAATCTTGATAACTCTTACTTTAGATTTTCTTATAAAATGAATCAAGTTATTTAGGAAATTGAAATGGTAAAAACTTACCAATTTTGGGACTACAAAAATATAAGATTATTTTGCCTGTATTTGTTTTATTATTTTTGCAATTATTGTTGCGCTAAAGCAAGACTATCTCTAGCGACCAAGACGATAAAACTCACTCGGGAATTTTATCAAACACTTGGTGTGCGGAAAACACCCAAGACCTTGTTCCCAAAATGAACTAGTGTGCAAACTCCCAATCGAATCAACCAAACATCAATGAAGAGACAACAAGAACATACAAGCAATCATCAAAGCAAAACAACAACGATATACCGTGGTTCACCCAAATTTGGGCTACATCCACCAAGGAGGATTTCTTCTTTCTATAGATAAATGGAGGAACCCAAAGGTTATACACACACACAATTTATCTCTCTTAGAAAGTCACTCACAACCTCACAAGAACTCACCCCTCAAATGGGAGCTCTATCTCTCTTTAGCTTTGATAACTCACAAAATAGATCTCAAACTTGTCCTCTTTCAAAACCTAGAAATAACACTTGTATTTATAGATTTGAGCCAAAATGGCAAATTTGTAAATAAACGAAAACTGAAAAATAGGAGAGCCAAAATCAACAAACTCCACCTTGGCGATCCTGACGATCCAACCAATCTCTAGAATGCTGAAATTGAACCCGCTTGAAGACGGTCCCACCATCTACCAAGCTAATGCGATTCCCCCAGGCGATCCTCACGATCCAACCGAACTCGGAATGCAAACATCAAATCCGCTCTAAGATCATCCCGACATCTAACAAGCCAATACGCTCCACCCGACGCTAAGCCACCTCAAACTTCAACTATGAAGTGAGATACCGCAAGTCTTCACTCCAAGACTCCAAACGACTCCACCCGCCGAGGAACCAAGTTCTAAACTAAGAACTCCCCTGAATGCTTCCCATGTAACCATACGGTGAAGCTCGCTCCACATGTAACCCGGTGAGTACACCCCCACACAATACATATAGCATACACCTTCTTTACACGAAACATTCAAACACATCAACACCATCTTCCACCTTGAGAAATAACCACGGATGAGAGGGAAAATTCCTCACCTCTCATACCCTCCAAATCTCACCCTCGAAAGATATACCAAGTCTTTGTCACGAAGAACTCCCGTTTGCCAATGCTCGCAAACAATAACTCATCGGCCTTCCTTGAACTAGCTACACACACCTCGAATCCATCACAGTCCTACACCTCCTCGATTCGAATCGGCCAATGCATGTGTGCAACTAAACCGGTCAACATCACCCGTTGTCCCTGGAGGGGGACTTCGATCCATCCCTTCCACTAGTAGGTATTCTCCCATCACTACTGTCTACTCTTGGAAAGCTAGCACCCAATGTCTCCACTTTGTTCACAAACGAGACATGCCTCGAACGTTCGATCACTTGTGCACGCCGCTTCCCAATCTTCCTCGAAGTTTGATTTAGACGATACAACCCCTCTCTCTCCTCTCCCCTCGCTAGGACCATACAACCGCGTGTGACTTTCAAGACTCTACCCGCCACCGACACCCGGCAACCCTTGGAATCCAAACGGCTAATGGATATCAAATTCTTTCGCAACTTTGGGACATAGGACACACCACCCAAAGTGCGTTCCACCCCATCGAACATCTTGAGTTTCACCGTCCCGACACCCTCAACGGAAACCCTCTCTCCGTTAGCCAAAGACATGGAACCTTTTCCATTTTCTGTGAAAGTCTCAAAATATTCCCTCTTGGAGCAAACGTGATCCGACGATCCCGAATCTAATATCCAATCATCTTGGGAAAGAGAGTTAACCTTGGAGATTGTGAGAAGTTCTCCAAGTTCATCTTCATAATTCACACTCGCTACCGTTGCCCTCTCGGAATCAACCTTGCCCTTAACCTCGTCGTTCCACAAAGGACATTCTCGGATCATATGACCCCATTCCCGGCACTTGTAGCATTTCGGCCCTTTACCACCAACACCTCTCGATCTAGACCTACCACCGTCATTAAATCCCCGGTTGGAGTGCCTCCCGCCATTTTGCCCACCTCCATCTCTCGCCATAAGGCCTTCATTATGGGAATACCCGTCACCTCCACCTTCCTTCTTTCTCATCGTGACATGAGATTGAATATCTTGCACAACCTCGTTGCACCGGAGCGTAGACTTCCCAAACAAGAGCGTGGTCACAAAATGCTCGTATGAATCGGGTAATGATGCAAGCAACAACAATGCTCGATCCTCCTCAACGAATTAAACGTCTATCCGGTTCAAGTCATTTATCAAGTCATTAAAAACGTTGATATGCTTCATCATATCCTCACCCTCCTTCATCTCAAGCTTGAAGAGTTTCTTCTTGATGAACAATTTATTTGACAACGACTTTCCCAAATAAATCTCTTCAAGCTTATCCCACATGCCTTTAGCCGTGGTCTCCGCTATCACGTTATTCAACACATCATCCGTGATAAGAATCTCAATACACGAAGCCGCTCTTTGATCAATGTCAATCCACTCGGCATCGGTCATGCCTACCGGTCGTCCCTCTACCCCCAACAATGCTAATTGCAACCTCTGTTGGACAAGAACGCCTCGCATTCGTCTTTGCCATAACCCGAAATTGATCTTCTCATCAAAAGTCTTCATGTCCGTCTTCATTGAGCCACTCGATCCATAACTCGGATCCCATCTCTTAGAGCCTACGCTCGTAGAGGTTGATTCTCGAGCACTCTCCACATTTTCTGTCATTTGGAACAAAAACAAAAGCTATGCCAAAATTGCCAAAATTGATTCAACCTCGAACCAAAATACCTGGCAAACAATGCAACCAAAGCTCTGATACCACTTGTTGCGCTAAAGCAAGACTATCTCTAGCGACCAAGACGATAAAACTCACTCGGGAATTTTATCAAACACTTGGTGTGCGGAAAACACCCAAGACCTTGTTCCCAAAATGAACTAGTGTGCAAACTCCCAATCGAATCAACCAAACATCAATGAAGAGACAATAAGAACATACAAGCAATCATCAAAGCAAAACAACAACGATATACCGTGGTTCACCCAAATTTGGGCTACATCCACCAAGGAGGATTTCTTCTTTCTATAGATAAATGGAGGAACCCAAAGGTTATACACACACACAATTTATCTCTCTTAGAAAGTCACTCACAACCTCACAAGAACTCACCCCTCAAATGGGAGCTCTATCTCTCTTTAGCTTTGATAACTCACAAAATAGCTCTCAAACTTGTCCTCTTTTAAAACCTAGAAATAACACTTGTATTTATAGATTTGAGCCAAAATGGCAAATTTGTAAATAAACCAAAACTGAAAAATAGGAGAGCCAAAATCAACAATTATCTTATACAATTTTCTTTTATTTTATATCCTTACACCCAAATGAATTGCCAAAAAAAAACTTTAGTAAAGATTCCCACTAAATATTGAGAAAAAAAAGTTTATTTATGAGTTATGATGCTTTTAGCGGTCAAAATCCAATTCAAATAATGAGTTCAAACTCCATATATCAAACTAAATGGGGGTCAACAACCAAATAACTCAACAAATATTAGCCAAGAAAAATTATTCTTACTTCCTCTTTTCTATCCTTCCATTTTTAATTCCTATTGAAAATGAAAACACACCATAATTTGCCCTTTTACTTTGGGTTCTACTATGTCAATTTGATCGTGATTGTGATTGTGATTGTGATTTCAGTGCTCGGCCCTGATCAGCCAAACTCCAAGCTTTAGTGCAAAACCTTTTTTGATTTTTTCTAGTTCACGCGATAATTGTCTTTTCGATACTGATGAAAATCTCAACATCACTAGTCATTCAAAACGTTTCTACATTTGTAAAAGTAAAATAATGTTTGGCTACCGGGTGTTAACCCAGCGCTAGCACAGGAATATCCTTTTTTTTTCTTTTTTTTTTATGTAAAATGAGTTAAAAACAATTATAAAAAATAATTTTTTATTAGAATAGTTTATTTGTTTTTTTTCAATTATTTTTTTTAAAACTCATTTTATCCCTTAGACACTCATTTATTCAATATTCTTTTATTTTTAAAGGTTTGCGCTAGCGGCATCCGTTATTTTTAAACTTTTTTTTTTTTTATTTTACAACATTTGAAATAATTTTTGTATTTCTACATTAAAAAACTAATCTAATAATTTTTTTTAACTCATTTAGTCCCTCAAACACCATTTACCAAATATTCTCTTATTTTTAAAGGTCCGCGCCAGCGGCGCTCGTTATTTTTAAACTTTTTTTTTATTTTACAACATTTAAAATAATTGTTGTATTTTTCTATTAAAAAACTAATCTAATAAAAAATTATGTTTTTAATTATTTTCAACCTATTTAGTCCCTCAAACACCCATTTACTCAATATTCTCTTATTTTTAAAAGTCCGCGCCAGCGGCACTCGTTATTTTTAACCTTTTTTTTTATTTTACAACATTTAAAATAATTGTTGTATTTTTGCATTAAAAAACTAATCTGATAAAAAATTATGTTTTTAATTATTTTTAACCTATTTAGTCCCTCAAACACTCATTTACCCAATATTCTTTTATTTTTAAAGGTCCGCGCCAGCGGCACTCGTTATTTTTAACCTTTTTTTTTTTAATTTTACAACATTTAAAATAATTGTTGTATTTTTGCATTAAAAAACTAATCTAATAGAAAATTATGTTTTTAATTATTTTCAACCTATTTATTCCCTCAAACACCCATTTACCCAATATTCTTTTATTTTTAAAAGTCCGCGCCAGCGGCACTCGTTATTTTTAAACTCTTTTTTTGTTAATTTTACAACATTTAAAATAATTGTTGTATTTTTCCATTAAAAAACTAATCTAAGAAAAAATTATGTTTTTAATTATTTTCAACCTATTTAGTCCCTCAAACACTCATTTACCCAATATTCTCTTATTTTTAAAGGTCCGCGCCAGCGGCACTCGTTATTTTTAACCTTTTTATTTTATTTTTTATTTTACAATACTTAAAATAATTATTGTATTTTTGCATTAAAAAACTAATCTAATAAAAAATTATGTTTTTAATTATTTTCAACCTATTTAGTCTCTCAAACACCCATTTACCCAATATTCTCTTATTTTTAAAGGTCCGCGCCAGCGGCACTCGTTATTTTTAACTTTTTTTTTTAATTTTACAACATTTAAAATAATTTTTGTATTTTTGCATTAAAAAACTAATCTAATAAAAAATTATGTTTTTAATTATTTTCAACCTATTTAGTCCCTCAAACACACTTTTATCAAATATTCTCTTATTTTTAAATGTCCGCGCCAGCGGCACTCGTTATTTTTAACCTTTTTTTTTTTTTAATTTTACAACATTTAAAATAATTTTTGTATTTTTTCATTAAAAAACTAATCTAATAAAAAATTATGTTTTTTATTATTTTCAACTTATTTATTCCCTCAAACACCCATTTACCCAATATTCTCTTATTTTTAAAGGTCCGCGCCAGCGGCACTCGTTATTTTTGAACTGTTTTTTTTTAATTTTACAACATTTAAAATAATTTTTGTATTTCTTAAAACTGTTTCAAAATGTAAAAAAAAAAATATTTATATTAAACAACTTTTCTTTTTGGAAACAGTTTTTTTCAGGAAAAAAAAATCTTTTTATATTAAAATAGTGTTTTTAAACATTACATTTTTTTTTAGTTTATAAAAAATTTTATTTTTTAATAAAACCGTTTTTTTAAATAAAAAAAAGTCAAATAATGCTAATAATTCCCATAAAAAACAAAAATAAAATTCCCCCCATGTACTAACCCGGGGTTAACACCCGGGTAGTATATCATTACTCGTAAAAGTAATTCATCAAAAACCTTTGGAGATGTTGTAATTAAAAGAATATAAATGAGTAATGTTAGGAATTTTTTTTTTTGATCCAATTTGTTATCTCTAATTTTAAAGTGTTGTATTTTACTTTGTCTTTACTTGTATGGGTCCCATCAGGACATAAACGACAAAGCAAAGTACAATACTTTAAAGTTATGAGTAATAAAAAGAGGTCATAAAAAAGAGTCTCTCTATCAACGCTCAATATAAATATATCAAAAACTCATTAATAACAATGTGTATGATTTTCAAAATGTATTATGAAAAAACGGTTTCTTTTATAAATATGTTTTAAAATATGTCTTTTTTTAGGTTTGAGTAGCTATTGAGGAGTAAATTGCAATGGTTATATGTTGACAATTGTGTTATTTTGTAATAGTTGACATTTGGAGGGGTGCATTTAAATATTTTAATTGTATTATTTTGTAAACATTGGCACTTAAAGGACTGTATTTGAGACATTTTACTTATTTTGATGTATACACTAGTTTTTTTGCTTGATTAGGACTTGTTATTTTACTTAAGTTGATGTTGAGATTTTGTTGAAAAATTATAGTTTATTTGTATTAAAATGTTGGATGTAAAAGGTGTCTGCCTTGCATTAGTTTGATAAATTTTCATACAAATTCTCTATTGTTTTCTATCATATAAAAAAATTAGGTCACAAGAAAAGTGAAAAATGCGGAATTTAATTCGTCCTGAGGGGGTTTTAATTCGGAATAATTATTTTATTTTCAAAAAAATCGAATTTTTTTTCCAAGAATCAATTTTCGATACGATTTGTCCGGAACGCAGGCTACCCATGTAATATCAATGGGGCAAGGTGGGGGCGAATCAAGAAAATTTATATTTAATCGGGTTTAGGATTTAAAATAAAATCATTACAAGTTACGGCATGAGTTTAATTTAACTTTTTTTTAAAAGCGAAATGAGTTTAAAATTATGGCAAATTCGCTCCATATGCTACTAGTTGGCACGCTACCATGGACGTTATTGGAGCGCTACACTGACTTGCACATGCATCCTTAGAAGTAAGAACAGCATGCAGCAACCATGGACATTATTTATTCCAGCGCTGGCAACACAGTATCATTAAGTTTTGTCCTTACAGCGTGCCCAACTTTTGGCAGCTGACCGATTCAGTTGGTACAGTATATGAGAGTTGACCAAACTAAATAATAACGCAAATCTCATTTCACGGGTTTCAACACCACAATCAGATGGCCTGAGATCCTGACCACCACTGAAACTAAGAACTGAAGCAAAACAGATATCCCACAAGGTGGTGTTCCTTTGTCGATTCATCTTGGAGTTTTGTTTAAAAACATGCAAAATAAGTATTTTTTTTTGCAAAAATCCACATTATTTTTAACTTTATCACAAATTTACTGCAACTACTTGTTCAGTCGATGACAATGAATTTTACTGTAACCGATAACAAAATTATGAATTGAATATTTTTTTTGATAATCAATGCTCTTGTTCCAGTAGTATAAGGATGTCATTGGAATAGTGTTAAGGTGAATTGAGTTTGGTCTCAATTCGATCTTCGACACTGTCAAAATAATGCTTGATCAGCAAAAGTCACGAATCACAAACGTAAATTAATCGAGGTATGCTTAAAGTTGATCCGAACACCACCACGAGATACGATACCAAAAAATATATTTTTCTTGATAAGGCATCTTATAAACCTGGAATATTCTGGTCCACGCTTTAGGATTAATTGGATATCCAACCCATTTGTATTTTGGTGGTTAGCATTTAATTTCATTATAAAAAATAAAAGCTTTCAGATGTATGAGTGTTTTTTTTTTAATTGAAAGTTAAATTTGGCAACGCAGAATTTTTTTGTCAATAACAGTGAAATTAATTTTTAATAAAAATTTGAGAATATTATGTGAGCATGTTATTATTGTCGGCAACCTTACGTAATTTTGTTGTCCGTGAAAATGATATTACGTAATTTTGTTGATAGTGACTGTAACCTGATTTCAAATATAAAAACATCGGTCTCAATGAAATTTCTCAATCTTTAACAGCGTGATGTCATAATTTTGTTGTCAATGACGACGAAATAATGAATTGCGATATTTTGGCAATAAAGCTTAAAAACTTCGAATTTTTTTAATTAAAATATTTAATTTGCATTTTGGGGAAAAAAATCATTCATATTGTCCCCAAAACACAACGACTACATCTTTCTAACTTTGAACCAATGTCGATACCGTCGTCAAACAGTTTTTCGATTTAATATATTAGTAAAATTTTCGATTAGTTACATAATTAAAGTGTCAAAATATTAACTAATAAATCATTTAAGAGCGATTTCAAATAAAAAAATCATTGCAAAATCTAGGGAAACCAAAAGCAAATGTTCCATTTAGCACTTGCAATTACAATCAATATTGGGCAGCTACCCATTTAAAACCCATTGTGGGCTAGAAATGGGTTACTCACGGGTCGAAAGTGGGTTGAGAAGTGGGTCCAATTACACCCATTGTTAAACACATTATGGGTCTATCTATTAAACCCATTATCTAAAAAACCTAGTTGATCCTATCTTATACTCCTGCAGGCTACATATCTTCTCTCTGAAACGCCTGAATCCTCTCAAACGACGCTGCCCATAATCTTCATCTCTTTGTAACGCCGACATAACCTCTCTCTCTGATGCCAACCGCAACCATCTTCTCTCTCTAAGACAACAGAAGCCTCCTCTCTCTAACGCCGACAACTCAAACGTCGCTCAAACCCTACCCCATCACATGCACACACGTTGTTTCTCTCTATCTGTGTGTGTGTGTGTGTGTGTGTGTATACAGAGAGAGAGTCAGGCTATAGTACATCATGCTCTATACATCACCCATGCATCACGCCTAATTCTAGGCCCTAAAAAACTTTTTTTTTTCAAATTTATTTTTTTCCCTTGAAATTAACCTTTCAATCAACCCATATCCAAAAAATTAGGTTAAAATACATTTTGTAGCTATTTTTAAAAAATCCATAAAAAACTACTTTAAATACCTTATTTATGAGAGTCTGCGCCAATAGTTTTTTGTGGATTTTTTAAAAATAGATACAAAATGTATTTTGACCTAATTTTTTGCATATGGGTCGATTGGAAGGTTAATTTCAAGGGAAAAAATATAAAATTTGAAAAAAACGTTTTCTAGGGCGTAGAATTAGGTGTGATGTATAGTGCATGATGTAGGTGAGTCTTCCTCTCTCTTTCTCTCTCTCTCTCTCTCTCTCTCTCTCTCTCTCTCTCTCTCTCTATATATATATATATATATATATATATATATATATATATATATATATATATATATGTGTGTGTGTGTGTGTGTGTGTGTGTGTGTGTGTGTAATGGCGATTTTTCAAAGGAGTATAATAATTTATCAATAATTTGCCTAATTTATTGGTGACATTCGACTTAAATAAGAAAAAATAATGTAGTCTTATTAATAAGTGTTAATGTGTCTTTTTTTTTTTGCAGGACGAGTAGAAGCTTACATAATTACCATTTTCTGCCTTAATATACTAATATCTTTCCACTATGAAGAATAAAAATAACAACCCCATAATAAAATATTAACATGGTAAAATATATTTCTACCCCAACTTTTTGAATAAAAACAGATAAAACCAATACCACATAACAGTTAAAATCTAATTAAAGTTCAGAGAGTTATCTAACAGCTAATATCTAATTTTAATTATTTATATGAATATATATAAATTTAATAGGATAAACATTTATAAACATTTTTCTTACATTTAGACATACCTAAATCGGTGGAATCTCCATTGAAAAAAACTGTAATTAACACCCTAAAGAAACAACCATTGGTGATAGATGAACGGTGAAGAGGATGGGAGTTGTCATGGTAAAGCTTAAGGAAATTAAGCTTTCTAATAGTTTAACTTGCTTAAGCTTTGGAAGATTTACCATGGTTTGGGAGAGAGTTTTACAGTAATTTATGAGTAACATTTAGGGGACATACCTATTTACAGAGGCTTTCGGAGAAATAATTAAAAGCAATAGTGAGATATGAAATTGGAAGTGGCGCTAAAAGTCCAAACCGTTTAGTTTTACAATTCCAAAGAAAAATATTACCGCGAATACAATAATTATCACAATAAGAAATCTAGAAAGCAATATCGAGATAAAAAATAATGATTACACACACAATACCAAAGATACATTACACCAAAACGCTCTTTTAGTAACACACCATTTTGTATATTACTAACAGTAATATACCATTACTATTTCTCACAATAAAATACCATTACTAATATAATTTAAATGTTACTGATATTGATTCTACATTTTAATAATATGACATTTTTTAAGAAAAAATTGATCCCCAAACTTCAAAACCCCGCTCAAACACACGCACTCTCTTAGAATAACTTCACCCCCAAAATTTCTTCCCCCTCTTTCTTTCAGATTTGTCCAAGGCATAAACTACGGCCCGATCTCACTCTCTCCGTTGAGATCTAACTCTGTCTCCATCCAAGGCATAAACCAATCTATGTGAGAACGATTGTCTATCTATCGAAACGGTGTTGGGGATTTTAAAAGGTTCACCCCGAGCCAAAAACCCTAGGCAATTTTCAATCCTAAACCAATTTTTGAAGTTGCTTTCTCATTTGGTCATCATTTTGAGGGTTATTTTTTTGATATTGTGCCTTAATTTTCATTTGTGTAGATTTATTCTGAGTTTTAATTCATTAGCTATTTTAGGTTGATTGCTTATATCTTTAAGGATTTAAAACAGTTGATCTAAGGTTTTGAGACTCCATTTTGGATTTTTCTATGATCTTATGTTATACCTTAGCTTGAGGTTCACAGTTGTGTTACGAGATTTGTTGGTTTAATCCAATTGTTGTTGTTTGTTTTTTGATCCATTTCAGTATGACAAGTTAGAGAGCGCCTCAAGGGCCTCCCATTCTGTTCATTCAAGTCCGATAGATCGCCGGCATAAACTCCGGAAGGTATTTTCAGTATTTATTTACCTTAAAGGGTTTGGTATTCATTATTTTACCAAATAAGTGATTAATATGACTCAAATGAGAGTTATAGTTAGCTATATTCAATTGTTATGAACTTTCAATTCATATTTCTTTGATCTAAATTGATGGTTGAGCATGAGAAATGATGTTATAGTTACTATTGCGCTTTCTAATTTTATATGACCATTTGGTAATTTGTGATCCATGTTTCTATAAGTTTATACTGCATTCTAGATGTTGCTAACCCTTCAAGTTTTACAATATTGGGATGATCTAACTTACTTAAAATTGTGATCTCTCAAGCCATAAATGTCAGACTCTCGGGTTCTTATATATCAAAATGAACTTTCTTGAGAGCAACAATCTTTCTAGCGTCTCTATCTCGAGCTTTATATACATTGTTGTAAGTCCCCTGCCCTACCTGTGAAAATTCAAGTTGTCTAAAGTTCAGGTTTGGTTGCCCTAACAGCAAAGCACTATGTATTCTTTCTGTAATACTTGTACACAGATTGCCTATAGAGCAACACAAACCCAAATTGAGTCTAGAGCCAATAGCCACAAACTATTCTAAGAAGAAGAAATCTCAAGCATATAAAGAAATCTTTGGGAAACTAAACTAAACATTCATCTAAATTGTAGCGGGGTAATATTTTGACGCATGTTAATATGTTAATATGACTTAAATATGACCATAAAGTTGTTACTGGCGCAGTTGGCCATTGTTTGAAAGAATCTGAAAATTATATGATATGTTGGCACAAATAATAATAAATATAAAGGATGGTGTCACACTAACCTCATTTGTTACTAGTAATTACAACTAGTAAATATATATTATAGGAAGAAAATGTAGGTGGTTGCTAAGAATACCAAAAAAATTATTTTTTAATATCACCACAAGTTTAAAATGGTTTTTTCCCACCTACTATGCCATAGCACACATCTCTCACAAAAACCTGCCACTTTTTCCTTAAAAATCTAAGTTTGAGATTAGGAAATAGTATTTCCATATCATTTTTCCCCTTAGCTCTTAATATATTTTACTCAAGTGTGTAATATTAATTTGTTCTTGCTATTGGTTTATTGGGACTTCTGTATGTCTATTGATACGAAGGCAAGCTATTCTGTAGTTTTTTACGGGCACATGTATTTAGTATATATAATTACTCCAAATTATATATACTCTACGGTTTGTTATGGGTTTTATTTATTTACTAGAGGCGAATCCCCATGATATGGATTACACATGGACAAATAATATTGATTATGTGTTTTTTGGTTTTTTTTTATTATAATAAAAGAGCAATAATACCAGCACTATTCTTTATTGTTCTGAGCTGATTGTGTGTGTTTTCGTTTTTTATTGTTCTGAGTTGAAGGTTTTGTTTTTCCATTTCTTCCATGTTGATTATTGAGACTATTCTTTTAAATTGCAGATAGAGATGGCCGAGGAATGTTTAAAGCATGCTAATGACTTGAGTGGCTTGTTGCTACTTTATTCATCTTTAGGAGATGCTGAAGAAATATTGAAACTTGCATCTCTTGCTAGAGAGCATGGAAAAATAATGCTGCATTCCTTTATCTGTTCATGTTGGGTAAATTGGAAGAGTGCCTACAGCTGTTGGTTGACTGGTTAGTCCTCACTGAACACAGATCATGTGCTTGTATTTTGTTTTCATTGGATGATATTCTGAACTATAATCTCCTTACAGCAATCGAATACCTGAGGCTGATTTGATGGAACGATCATATCTTCCAAGAAAAGTTTCAGAAATAGTTAGAATTTGGAGAAAAGACCTCAACAAGGTTACTCTTCATTCTTGTGTATACTTTGGGAGTACCAGTTCTCAATGCATTGTTGTTTTGTTCGATAAAAATGTCATATGTGTTGTTTACTTCAGTTGTCTTCCCTTTGTCTGAAATGTCACCTCTCCAATATTTTAGTATTTCTTTCACAGATATTTTAGTATTTACTTATTCAATGTAAATATTTTTGTATTTCTTTCACAGATGTTTCCGAACAACTGCTCGCATACCGGATCCGATTGGCCGAGTACCAGAGGCAGTTTAAGGTACCTAACTTAATGCTCTCATCTTTTATCTTTTGTATTCATATATAACGTCTTTCTCTAATACTTATTTACAAGAAACTAACTAAATCCTCTCAATTTAATAGTTTGAACCATAAGTAACTAACAAAACTCCCTCAATTTTGACATTTTCAAATATGATTAACTAAAACTTATTGTTTGTTAATGACATGCAACTGGCTTGATGCACAATCATGAAACCATAATAGCCATAACTGTTTCCAGCTTTTTGGTACAAGGGAATTATGAGTTGTTATCAGTCTCATAGTTTAGCTATGTGTGTTATTTTACAGAAAAAAGGATAGTTTAGCTTTCTTTGATTTCAAATTTGCCTTGTTCAACTTGGAATACAGGGGTTGAGGCAGCTGAAAACTCAGATGCGGCAGAGTGATGCTTCCCCTATTTTGAAAATTATTCCAAATATGAATTGTTTTTTCATTTTATTTTCTTTTATTTTTCGTCCTACACCGAAGCAACACACTTATTCACGAGAGTTTAGTTATATAAGCTGAGATTATCATCACTGAACAGGTTATGACGACTGATGACTGTATCGGTCCAGATGTCAAAAAATTGGTGGCTTCACTTCCTGAAGGTGGTGTTCTTCTTCTTGAAAATGTGAGCTTCTACAAGGAAGAAAAGAATGACCCCGAGTTTGTAAAGAAGCTTGCCGCATTAGCAGATATTTATGTGAATGACGCGTTTAGGAGGTTGTATAGACTGCTTTGATGCAAGCCTGTCAATACGGTCATTAGGAGGTTGTACAGACTCTTGTTCTTTTCAAGACCAATGTATGATTATTTATGCTGTGGTATTTTTCACTAATTCATATCATTTTCAGTGATTATTAAATTTAGTTTGATAGGATCATCCCATATGTATGGGTATTGGATTTTAGATACACATAGCGAATTATCTCAATGGCGAAACTGCACTCCACTTGGCTGCTCTGAATGGACATTCACGATGCATTCGGATCCTGCTTCCTGATTACATTCCTAATTTTTTCAATATCCTAAGAAAAAGATTGAGAAATGAAGAATCTATTTCAGACTTCGATGAGAGGTATACCCCACATATCAATATGTGGTTGTGTTTTTTATGATCTTTTTCTGCCTTCCAACTAGGTAAATTAGCTTTTCCTTTTTTGGTTTTTCACAATTAGGCAACTAAAGAAACAATTTTATTGGAAAAGGTCCAGATTCTCGTAGCTAGTATAATTTGGTCTAGATCTGGATACCCCATTTCATTTAGAAACTTTTTGCTAAGCAAAAAATTACAGATTGTAAGAGATTCTCTAATTCCTAGTGTATATTATAAACTGTAATGATCCGGTTTTAACGAAAAATATCACTCCAAGAGAAATCCGAACCATTGTCAGGTTTGACAATTCTCTTTCAAAGACACTGGATTTGGCTTTTTTCACACGCTTCTTATATTTTTCTTGAAACGGAGTCTTAGTATTGACTTTGTAGCACATACCGTATCAATATCTCTCTTAAATGTCTTGTTCTGTAACCGCCTAAAGTATTCTAGTTGCTTCAAAACATTCACCTAGTGTATATTATAAACTGTAATGTCTTGTTCATTTTGTGAGATCTGCAGTTGCTCCTGTCACTGATGCAACATGGCAATCACTTGTCCTCGAGTGAGATACTGCGGTTCTCATTGAATTTTGAGCCCCATGGTGTGGGCCATGCCACATGATCCACCCTGTTATCGATGAGCTAGCCTAGCAGTATGCGGGGAAGCTCAAGTGTTAGAAGGTGAATACTGATGAGAGTCATTCGATTGTAACCCGATATGGGATAAGAAGCATCCCAACTGTCATAATTTTAAAAGAGGAGAGAATGAAGATGCCATTATTAACGCAGTTCCCAAATCGACACTGACCACATGCATAGAGAAATTTATGTAGAGATGGTAAGTAGATAAAATCGTTATGGAAATTAAGTTATTTCATATTTCTTTTGTCACCTTTTAGCTTTTTATATTTTAACTTTGGATAATGTACGTGCCTCTTAAATTCAATATGCTCCTGTATAGTTGGATCTTTTCTTTTTGTTTAAGATAATGTTAGTTGCTAAAGTATCACTATTTTTTTTCTATCATGAATGGAAGTTTTTGATTCCAATCAATACAAATAAAATAAATTAATTAAAGTGAGGACCTCAGTTTTATTATGCCAATAAATGGGAAGCGTGGATCATGTCCTAGTCTCACTCATCTTGCATGTAAATAGTACTTTTTTATCATAGTTGTCTGTGTGAATAGTATGAAGTGTGTGTTTAGTGTCTCTATGCAGTGTAAGTGTGTGTTTTTGTGTTTGTGTGAACAGTACCAATTTTTTTTTGAATATGTGTGAGAAACTATGTGTTGTGTGCTAATGTGAAAGTGTGATATTATAAGTTCACATACTTGTTTATATGTGAACTTTCCTACTTTTTAAGTGCAGATGTGAAATGTGATATAATAAGTTCATATACTTGTGCAATTAATTTTGCTGGTGGATAATTTTTTGTACTAAATTAATTTGTATGACTAAATGTTGATATTATAACTAATATGATAATTTTATTTTGTTTGACAGAATGTCATTTTTGGATCCTCATCAAGTTTCCAGCGTTGCGGGTTGCAGCCTTGATGACGATGATAATAGAACAAAAGTTGATAGTCAACAACAACGAACTTCTTCTTTATATTTTATCTGATTTATTATAATATAAAAATATCTCATTTGGGGATGATTGTATTATGATGTTATATTGGATGCTTTTATTAAAATAATGCAACTTTTGGGGGATTGTATTACGATGTTTCATTTGTTTGGTTTACGTTTCTTTTGTAAATAAAGAGTGGAGGCTTATATAAATATAAATGTTGAATATAATGCCCTTGTTTTTTGTAGACTATTGTTATATATGTTCTTAGGATTTAAATAGTGGTAATAATAATTAGGATATTGGATCTTAATTTTTTTTAAATATGTATTAATATTAGTAACATAATTTTACCATTACTATTAGTAACACAACTTTAGCATTACTAATTCTGAATTTTACCATTACTATTAGTAACAGAACTTTACCGTTACAAATTTTGAATTATCGTTACTATTAGCAACAGAATTTTACCGTTACTAATTCTGAAACTTTCCGTTACTATTAGTAGCAGAATTTTACCGTTACAAATTCTGAATTACCGTTATTATTAGTAACAGAATTTTACCGTTACTAGCTTCGTGCCCCACGCCTTTTTTCTAACAGAAAGATTGTGTTACTAAAATTATTAGTAATGGTAAAATTGTGTTACTAAT
The DNA here is from genome assembly GCA_949130495.1 of Sambucus nigra. Classification (NCBI taxonomy): domain Eukaryota; kingdom Viridiplantae; phylum Streptophyta; class Magnoliopsida; order Dipsacales; family Adoxaceae; genus Sambucus; species Sambucus nigra. The sequence continues at coordinate 540,330,447 of OX422208.1, read as the reverse complement.
GGCGTGTTTTAGTGTAGTGATACTTGGTTCAACAACTTGCCTACGTCTATGAAAAGATTACTATTTTCTATTAATGTCTTTCAAATAATCGAAGTTACATCCCTCTGCCTAAAGGAGGGTTTACATTTTATAGTTGTGAGAATAAATTACTTAATTGTACAAGAAACTCAACCAGCTTATGGATAGCTCGTAGGTGTCCCTGAATATTTCTCAAGATTGTTGGTAACCAATTTGATTCGATCTCCATGCATTTGAGCACATGTCAAATACATGGATCTAAAATAAACATATGAGTTGGGTTGGGCAGTCCACTTTGTGCGCTGGGCTGGTCAGCTACATCATTGAGATTGAATAAATAAGTCCCCATAATTGTCCCTAAAATCTTTGGGCTTAAATGTTGGGCCAATAGATTTTAAGTGAGTTTAAGGCCCAGAACTGTTTTAAAATAGGCATGATGTTTTTTAATACTTGTAAACTTGCTAAGGACACGCTCGTCCAAGGAGAATCATCATGGAAAAGTTGTTACTCTTGAAAAAGTGGGGGTTGGCTAGTCCGAGCAGATATGTGAAGCACTAGGATCTTCATTGGGAATTTCACTTCATCATTAGCGCGAAGTTCAAACTGGGTTCATCACCCTCAACCGACATTTTTTCAATTGGTTCTTCTTCACAAACTCGAACTACATGCCTTCTCTATCCCTTTATATTTTCAGAGATTTTTTTAATCATTTTTACTTGTATGTTTCTCTAAGCTTCTCCTTTTATTCACCATTTTAGTTAGCCTTCTTTACTGCTTGAGATATTTTCTTCATGGCTCTTCTGAGTGTCAAAACTGTTACGAAGTTTAGAAAATTGTACGGTATTCCTGAGTGGGTGGAAATCAACTATGTCGCCATGCCCAGAGATGTTCGGGACATAGGAGATGGACACTAGATTTGCACTCTTCTTCTAGTTCAGGGGGGATTAACTTTTCCCCCAAACCCTTTATTTTTTAAATTCTTCATTTATTTTGAGGTTGTCCTTACTCAATGTTCCCCAAACACTTGAAAAATAGTTAACGGGGTACATATAATCAATGAATTATATGGAACAAACTTAGGGTGTGATGACCCCACTTTTATATGCTTATATATAGTTTGTTTCTATAATTGCTTCCCACTTACTATCTAATAATGTTATATTATTACATATGTGAAATTCTGGGTTCTGAATATGACAAAATCCATTTTTAAATATAAAGAATCAATTGTAAATGGGGTCAAATCCCAGTCTTATGGCATAACCTAAGCTAAATGATAAGTTTCGGGGTAGAAAATATAATTTTATGAAACTTTAGGGACTTGATTTTAATTAAGAAGATTTTAGGGACAAAAATAAAAAAAGGACCTTTTGTAAATAAAATATTTTCAGGACCTTTAAGAAAAATTGAAAATAGATAGTGTGAAATTATGAAAATACTCTTTATATGTACATTGACCCTTATACCCTTAACAACTTTCCACCTCGTGCTTTATTTTTCCACCGCCACCTTACACATATCGTCCATATAGATAAAGCTTAAACACGTGTTGTCTTTATAGAGAAAGCTAAAATGCATGTCATCGTTTGGTGAAGTAAAACTGCAGGACCCCTCCGCAATACGACACCTCAACGCTGACTCACCATTGTAGAAGCTTGGTCACCTTAACACGTGTCAGCACCGTGGTATCTTTAGAAAGCTATAAATAGGGCCTTTGGGATCATTTAAAAATCATACCATTTTCTCAATAATTATAATAAGAATGAGTGATAAAAAGATTGGATAATATCTTAAGAAGGAGTTCTATAAGTTTTGAGAGAAAGTCATCACATAGATTATCTTGTGATTGAAAACTCAATATCTGTAATTTCGAACCTCTATTTTAGATGAGTAATCTATGAAATTCCTTGCGCATTTTAATTATATGATATTTTGTAATATATATATATATATACACACACACACACACACACACACACACACACACACACACAAGGGAGGAGGTAGGTGGGGGTAGGTAGGGGCTTGAGCCCCTATGGTTTTAAAAAAAAAATTTGTAAGTAAAAATTGATTTCTTATAAAAAGTAGGGTAAAAAATGCAAATACCTTAAACCCTTAACTTCAAACCCTATTTCAAACAGCAGGACACCCCCTTTGATACAAATTCACGCCGTTTTCAGCCTTCCCCTTCTACTATTCTTTCTTCCAACATCAATTATTTTCTTCTCTCAATATTTTCTCTCCATTCCATTCTTCTTCCATTAAATTATTAAGCATTCTTCTAATTGTAAGTTGAAGCAGCATTTGTAAGTTGAAATAGCCATAAGTAGCGGCAGTAGGCAGGGGCAACAACATACGATTTATTGATTGCTGAAATTTTGGTAGGTAAGAGTTTAACTTAATTATTTAATTTTCTATATATAAATATTATTCTATGATTGCTGAAATTTATTAACTGGTGTATTTTAGGGATTAAATTGTTGAAATTCATTGCTTATTAATTGGTGTATTTTAGGGATAAAATTGCTAAAATTTATTGTTGAAATTTATGGTTGAATTTGATGGATGAAATTTTTAAGATTGAAATTTGTGTTTTAACAGTTAGCTCATAGAGAATTATTTTAAAAGAAAATTTGTCTCAACATCCACATCACCTACTAAGATTGAGAGTAATGTAGCACATGAATCTGTGTTGGAGGATATCCGGGCTGATCCGGCATTACCAACTCTAATTTCTCATGGAAATCCTACATTAGAGGACAAAATTCGTAGAGCCTATTTACAGAAAGGTCCATATCAGCCTCGTGATCATAACTTTCCATATAAAACCATGGGAAAGAAATTGAGGCGTTTCAACCCCGCTTGGTTCAACTGATTCTCTCCTTGGCTAGAATATAGTGTTATTACTAATATTGCATATTGTATATGCTGCTATCTTTTCAAGCCAAATACGGGTGACAAAGCAGACGCCTTTGTGGGTGAAAGGTCTTCAAATTGGAAAAAAGAAAGATTTAATTTCCACATTGGAAGTCATAGTAGTACTCATAATCAAGCGTTGACAGCATGTCAAGATTTAATGGATCAAAATCAACACATTGAGACAGTTTTCTTCAAGCAATCACAAAAAGCTAAAAGTGATTACCGAACTCGTCTATGTGATTCAATCAATTCCATCTGATTTCTTTTACACCAAGGACTTGCATTTAGTGGTAGCGACGAATCAGAAGAGTTCAAAAGTAGAGGGAACTTTCTTGAACTGATGAAATTTTCATGAAATCTAAATGCGGATACTAGAGCCGTTGCAATAAATAATGCTCCTTCAAACCTAAGATTTATTCAAAAATATATTGTTCATTCTATTGCTAGTGAGATTTTTGACTTCATCATCAAAGATATAAGAGATTTATTTTATGCAATTTTAATCGACGAGTAATGTGATGTATCGGTAAAGGAGCAAATGGTCGTTATTTTACGATATGTAGATAAGAGTGGGCAAGTCATGGAGCATTTTATCGGTGTAGAACATGTTGGGGAAACAACGATAATGTCGCTTAAATTGTCGATAGATATTTTATTTGCAAGACTTAGTTTGAGTTTTTCAACACTACATGGGCAAGGTTATGATGGGGCGAGTAATATGAAAAGTCATCGAGGTCAATTTTAATTGTAACCATGCCAAAACATTTCAACCGAATATTAAGTCTTTTTTTGTGTTATGCTCATTATTTTTTGTGTTATAATTTTTTTAGCCCCCACATCGAATAATTCCTGGCTACATCCTTATATATATATATATATATATATATATATATATATATATATATATATATATATATATATATATATATATATATATTTGTAACCGTGCTTGATTTTTCCACCACCACCTTACACATATCATCCATATAGGTAAATCTTAAACATGTGTTGTCTTTAGAAGGAAAGATAAAGTCGTTTGGTGAAATAAGACTGCAAGACCCCTCCGAAATGCGACACTTTAATGCCGGCTAACCATTGCAAAATCTTGGTCACCTAAACACATGTCAGCACCGTGATATCATTGTAAAACTATAAATAGGGACTTTGGAATCATTTAAAACTCACACCAATTCCTCGATAATTAAAGTAATGAAGTGTGATAAATGATATTGAATATTGGAAATAAGATTCGGCCTAAGGGACCTCTTTACTGACTGACCTTCCCAGTTGGGTTATCCCTAGTGTGACCTAAATAAGGCGTTGTGACGAACAAGTTCGATTAACCCTTAACTATCGGGGGAATCATACGGTATTAGAGTGTACTTTCCCATTAAAATGATATGATTTAAAGAAAATAATTTTGCATTCGATTTGTCGCATTCGTTCTATTCTGGGATATTCATTTCCATATATTGTCATTCACATATACATATATTACTATAAGTTGTTGTCCATATATGTATATCCCTCCTGTTCTTACTTGAATATATGACTATTTTATTAAAATCCTTAGAATGTTTGGAATTAATCCTCATTCGGCTTTTAACTGATGTTGTATAAATAAGAATTTTCAAGAAAAAATTAGGCTCGCGAATTGAATTGGAATGGCTATGATAAATATTTAGTTTTTGGAGCTCTTTTTGTCATTTTAAGTAAAATGTTTTTTTATAAGATAGAGCATGTTTGGTTCTTTATTAATAGGTTTTAAATTTTTTCTCAACTATTGATACTTTTAATATATATAAAGTGTCCTTTGAGATAGCTCTGATGACGTAATTCCTTTACTTTTAGTCGTTTACGATTCACGACCATGTAACTATATTTTCATTGCATTTATTTTATGAAATATTAATTTCTAGAATATTAAATGCCTTAGCGACATATCAAGACACTCGTTCCCTACTTATTTTGGGATAGGGTCATGACATGGGGCCCCCTGAAATTTGTTATTGCTATGTCTAGCAATGCACTAATGATGGTGTTCTATACCTGAAGGCCAGAAAGGCTGAGAGGGTTTTGGTCGTAGACCTTCCTGACTCCTACAAAGGTTACTTGGAGTAGGGTTTGATTGTCTGGAATTGGCAACATCCTACCCTACCTGAGAAAAAGAGGTATCGAGGTCCCTGGGGCCCTGACTGGGGGGAGGATCACTAAGTCCCTGCCTCTTTTTTTATCCGATTACTGAATTTTTATATACTAATTCTCTTTTTTTTCCTGATTATTATTACATCCTATGTTTTGTAGCTCGTGATAAGAACCAAGAGCCTTATCTTCGAGAGCTAAGATTTGTTGATCTTCTTAAGGCTCGGGAGGTTAGAGATAATTTGCGTACGGTGAGCACCCTTATACAATAACTTACTTACTGAAATACATAAATACCACCTCCAGTTTCAGTGTGGCCAACACCCCATCCTTTACCCTTGGCTTGCTGGAGGGGGTAGTGCTTGAGTCCAACCATGAGCTCTCATCAGGGATGGTGTCAAACCAGCTATCCCTCAAGTACGCACAGGCTCTTTCCTTGGTAAGCATCCTCCTTTTTTCTTATCGTTTCTCTTTGTTCGAGTTTTGTGTACTATGGTCGCACTGACTAGTCCAAAAAGAAATAAAAGCTGAGGGAAGCTTGAAAAATTCCTAAAAGGACTTGGTTGATGCTCAGGATGACTTCGATCATGAAGAGGATAAGCTGGAGAAGGCCTTGGCCGATCTAAAGGTGGATAATAGTCTTGTGGTTGCTGAGAAGGAGAGGCTAGCAAGGGAGAATCAGAATTTGTTTGGGAAGGTCCAGAAGCTGAAGGGTGAGGTCCTAAGCATAAAATAGAACAACTATGCAGAGGACTGGAATGCGGTCTATGATAATGCTGAGATCCAAATTGCCTATGACAAGAACTTATACTTCAAAAAATGATGGGATCAAGCTTTGGGAACAACATGAGTCAGAGTAGAGTCCGAACTTTACAAGCTTCATTCCCTAGGGTCTTCTACCATTGATACCGAGGAGCTTCCTGCTAATCAGCTATCTGACTAGGCTAGAGAGGAGAAAAAATAAGGTCAAGGTGGCTGTCGATCAGGCATGGAAAGTTGTTAAGAAGGGGAAAGGTCTAGAGACCTCTAAGCAGGTAAAGAAGTGAAGCAGTGTAACCCTAGGATCTTTTCCTTTACTTTTTTCTTGTATTGTAATTTCTTTTTCCTTTTTTTTTCTTTTTGTTATATATCTTTCCCCCTTTTGGATTATTAATGAAAAAGACTTTCCTTTTTGTTGATATTCCTCTTTCCATTATGCTATGTTCTTTATACTTGTGTTTTGTTTTACTGTTTATAGCTTGTTATTGTGGAAGACTATATCTCTCCTTACTTAAATGTTGGGAAGGTTCTAGGCCCAAATGTGAAAGGGCAGGATCATTGGGACTTTTTGAAGGTCTGCAAATAGCTGAAGATAAGAACTGCAGCATATAAGCACCAGTCCGAGCTGGTGGTCAAGTTGATGGATGACCTCCAAGTCATGGAGGAGATCAGCTCCTCCGTGCCCAATTGGCAATAAGAAAGGATGTGGGACAGGTTGGTGAGATGACTCAGGCAGAGAATGATGCCCTAAAAAAAAGGTTACCGTGATAAAGGAGGACATCCAATAAAAGTATACCATTATAGCTGGCTGAGGCATCCTTTTAGGATGGGTCCTGGGAAAGCGTGGGTAACGAGCTATGATGAGGGTTGGACCGATTCACCTATGAGGATAAATGAAGTTAAAGATGTGGCATACAAGAACGGGTGGTTGAAATCCCTTTGAGAGATCAAGACCCCTAAGTATTCATAGCTTTGGTACAAGTACCAAGTTAATCGCCAAAGTTACCATTAACCCCCATTTGTGAAGGACGGGAAGTGGATTCCCATTGATGTCATTCCTACCCAACTGATGGAACACTACCTTGAAAATAATGAGGAGGTGCTTTCCCTTAATCCAGATGATGGTTGGAGAGCACACGTAGCAGAATATCTAGCTCTCTATCCATAGTCGGTCTAAGTCCTTATATAATTTTTGAAATATTTTTCTACCCTTGTACTCTCCAGTCTTTTGTCGAAATGAATAAAGTTTGTTTGTTAACTGTAGTATATTTTGGGTAGTTTTCGAATAAATATAGTTAATAATTACTTCTTCATTCTAGGCGTTTGCCGACCAGGAAGAGTTAATACCTATCAATTATTTAAGACTTTTGTTGACTAAATAATACTATTAATCATTTTGGGCGTTTCTCCAACTAAATGAGTTAATAACTAATGTTGATTATTTTGGGCCTTTACTAACTAAACGAGTTAATAACTAATGTTAGCCATTCTTTCAGTTCTATATGTCTTAGCGATATCATTCCATCTACCTAACCTTTTAGGTTGTGTCGTCACACTCCTTTAGGCCTAGGAGAGATAGTGGAAAGAATACACCTGGTTAATAGGCCATCCACCTAATCAAGTTTTCGATGACTAACATAGTTGGCCATTAACCTTAGTTGGATTTTTTTCCCAAGGATCCCCTGTAGGGCCTTTATTGTCATCGGGGCAAATCGTGAGATCCTTTGTGTTTGATATGACAAAGACCTGAGGATTTTAGTAATTAAAATAAACTTAGCACCTTATTATGATTAGTATGAACCCTAGTTGATGTGAGGAGATTCCTTGATTAAAATAAGTTAAATAACCTATTATAATCTAAAGGAGTTATGTTATGTGTGAGGAAGCTCCTTGGTTGAAGTATGCTGAGCAGCTTACTGTAACCAAGTGTAGTTATGCTTAGTGTCTAGAGAATGGAGTTATTGCTTAGAAATGGTGCATAATATCAATATACATAATATAAAATTGAGATAGCCTATATGTGAGAGCCAATGTGCCTTTATTTATTTAGTAATATCTTAGGAGCAATATAAATCTGAAATGGAAATTTGCATAAACTAGATGTACTGAAGAAGACTAAGAATAAAACTTCTTGAGGTTGGTCACATTCCATGCTCTTGGTATCTCTATGCCCTCCAACATTTCCAAGTGATAAAATCCTTAAAGGTCATCCCTAATTACCTTGAAAGGTCATTCCCAATTTGGTCCCAATTTTCCATTTGACGATCTTACTTCACTACTGAGGACTTTCTTTCCTACCTGAAATTTCCTTAGATCGAATTTCATATTGTACTACCTCGCCAAAACTGCTAAAATGAAGCCAACTTGATTATGGCTTGCTATCTTCGTTCATCTTCTAAGTCAAGTTCAGTGCATAAGGCATTGTTATTTACCCGTTGCTCAACCAGGTTAGTTCTCATGGTTAGAAGGCCTGTTTCAACTGGGATGATGACTTTCATTCCATATGTGAGTGCAACAGGTGTTTCGCCAGTAGGTCTTCTGGGCGTGGTATGGTAGGCCTAAAGGACATGAGGGAGTTCATCCATCCAGTCACCCTTTGATCTTTCCAGCCTCTTCTTCAGATCGTCAAGCATCGTTTTCTTGGAAGCTTATACCTAACCATTGCTCTGGGAGTATGCAAACGAGGTGAAATAGTTCTTAATGTCATGCTCATCGTAGAATTTTTAGAAGAAATTACTTTCAAAGTTTGTGTCGTTATCGATGATGATATATCTTAGTACCCCAAATCATGTTATATCTCTCTTCCTGATGAGCCTTATCATATCGGCACCACAAATGTTTACTAGTGGTTTTGCCTTTACCCACTTTTGTAGAGCTTCCCCCTGGATAAGGTAGAAACGGGCTACCTTCACCTTTACTTGGTGAGCTAATTTCCTATCGTCAGGCAGTGATTCATTCTAAAAGTGGTAGGTGATAGGGTCCATCCAGCTAGGAGCTTTTCCTATAGGAATCATTTGCCCAACAACTATTATCTTGTTAATGCTAGATCGTTCGAGGAATCCTTGAATAGTTCTTCTGAGGTTAGAGTCCACTACTGAAATTAGGAATGCTAAGGTGTCCGCATAACTTTTTTTCCCTTGACGGAACCGCAGAATGTGAACTTTCTCAAATCCTGCCATAAGCTCTCACACCAAGGCGAGTTAGGATGCCATCCTTCCATCTTTTATGTTAAATTATCCTCTCACTTATTTAGAGACCAGTTTGGAATCGCTGAACACATTGAGTCATTTTGCCCCTATCAATTGGGTTTTGCGCAGACAAGATATCTGTACTTAGTATTCAACGTCATTGTTGGAGGCTTCAAATCCTAACCCGATTCCTTGTTCGATGACAGTATTTGCTGGTGTGATGAGGACAATACCTACTCCTAGACCCTTGTAATTGGAGGCTCCATCATCGTATAGGTCCAGTTCTTAAACTATGCTACCCTATTTGTTGATTTCTCCATCACATGTTGGTCAGTTGGCTCATCTCCCTTAAATTTGGTGATAAAATCTACCAAGACTTGTCCTTTAATCGTTGTCCTTGGATGAAAGTGAATGTCAAACATTTTAAGTTCGATCAACGAGTTTGATAGTCGTCCATAGAGGTTAGCTTTCCAAAGGACGGCTTTGAGGGGGAATGAATTGATCATCGTTATTAAGTGGGCTTCGAAGTAGTGTTTCAGCTTTATGGAAGCAACTACGAGAGCATGTAAATGTTATATGATATTTATTAAATATGGGTTCGCAAAATCCAATTAAATACTTATTTAATCACTTGTCCAATTTTAAACTAAATTGAATTCAACCCTAACACATGAAACTAGGTGGGTAAAATCAAACTATCATAAATAAATTTGCTGGTACACAGATTTTAGGAAAAAACCCAAAAGGGAAAACCTTTTTATTTCTCTATGTAAAATAATTGATAACTTACATACATAATGAAATCTGCAATAAATATCACACAGATACTCACATAGACACGCATTCTAGAGTCAACAATGGATCAACATCAGCAAACCACAAGAACACGCGGTTCAGAATCAGCAAGGAACACTCACGAGTACTCCCAAATGACACGCAGTTGTCAGCCGCAGATTTATCCTCTTTACAAGAGGAACTTCACCAAAGCTGTATCTTGGGTTCTAAAACAACTCACTAAAGTATTGGTATTTTTGTGAATTGAAAAACAAAAGTTTAAACGCTATATTAAAGAAGACAAAATCATTCTACAATTTGCAGGTCCCGTGCATCGAAAAATGTCAGGTCCTCTTGAGAGACAATGACTCATTTAACACGCTATTTATAAAAAAAATTGAGTCGGTGACTTTGCTCAAACTATATCAAAATGTCACTCAAAAGAAAATCAATGTCGCTTGAACTACATCACCCGACATGTATATGTCACTTGAACGACATAACACCGTCGCTCGAACGATCAGAACGCCAAAAATTCCTTTTTATTAAAAGTTCACCTCAACACTTGGAAAAAATTCTTTTAATGAAAAACAACACCTCAATTAATTAAAAATAGTTTAGAAAAATTATCCCAACACTTTAAATGAACAGTTAAGGGACCTAAACACAACCTTACCAAAATCTATTTCGCAGAGGCTTTTCAATTGAAGAATGTTGTTATTTAAATATGTCTTGATGCATGATTGATCTTGAATAAATCTTCAATGATTGTAGAGGTATATGATATACTCTAATGTAAACTAGACAATGTAAAATATGTCCTTACAAATGTCCCCCTATGTCTATGCCGGTTCAAAATAAAAACATCTGACGTATCAAATAAAAAATCCTATAAAAATATAATACCCTGCCAGGGACCCAAAACTGAAAAGGTATGTAAGGACATTTTTGTCCATTATCAATTTGTTATGTCGTATGCTGTTACATCGTTGAAGAAATCCAAGATTCATATCATCATCAACGGATCCGAATATCAAAGAAGAGGAGGAATCAGAATTCTACACTGCCGGACCGGTCCGCCCAGAATAAAAGAACCGATCTGACCCCGGACCGATCCGCCCCTCAATCGGATCAATCAGCTTGCTGAAGATCCAGTAGACCCCAGACCGGTAGCGAACCAATAAAGACAAAATTAAAAACAATTTATCCCCCCCCCCCTTGGATCGATTCGCTTTAGACCCATATCGGTCTGCTTGGGATAAACTCAGCCAGATCGTGCAGAGATTTTTTAGGGCCAGGACTTCATTTATAAACCCACTACGGGGAGTTGGTTTTACAAGACTTCTTCACACAATTTTTAAAGTTCATAAACTCAAAGTCTTCATCTTTGTGAGTTACAAAACTCATTTTTTGATTCACATAAATTTCCAAATCATTTGTGAATCATTTTGAAACCCTAGAACACAAACTCTTTTGCTGTTCATACCATTATGGAGAAGACCGACCTTCTTCTTCATTGCTTCCCTCCTGGAAAGGAAAACTTCCAGCCGTCGACGACAGATCCGACGCCCGCGGGTAATTCTGTGTCACCCTTGTATTTTCATTGTAATCCGAGAAATTGTAAAGTTACAATATTATAGTGAAAATAAATGGTTTTGCCCCTTTGAGGGATTTTTACTCATTTGTGTGTGTTTGAATGTTCTTGCATGCTTTACATCTTATTCATTCACACCTAGATGCATGCTTAGGATTTATTTGGGTTGAACTGAGTTTAATTATATAATTCCTTATTTTGAACGCAAGTGCACCACTCTTCAAATTGGTATCAGAGCAGGTTATGCTAATCTATCGCGTATTCCTAGTTTTCACAAAAATTTTCTAAGATATCAATTTTCCGAAAAATTGATTTTTGAAAAAGAGCCTGTTCAATGGAGAAATCATATAATAAAATGCCAGTTTTTTACGGGACTAACTATGCATATTGGAAAGCCTGCATGAGGTCTGCTTTAAAGGCCATAGATGAACGTGTTTGGATTCTAGTTAAAAGAGGGTGGACACCTCCCTCCGTCACTGTTGAAAACATGACCAATTTAAAACCTCTCACTTCATGGACTGAAGATGAATTTAAATGGTCTTCTGTTAATTCTAAAGGTTTGAGTGCTATTTTCGGATCCATCACTCCTGATGAGTTCCGACGTATCATGACGTGCACCACGTCAAAAGAGGCATGGGATGTTTTGCAACTTACCCATGAAGGAACCAATGCTGTGAAAGAATCTAAATTGCAAAATTTAACAACTCAATTTGAGACCATCACCATGCTTGAAACTGAATGTTTTGATAATTTTTATTCTAGGCTATCTGACATTGTTAATACTAGCTTTAATCTTGGTGAACATATTCCTAATGCTAGTGTAAGGACATTTTTGTCCATTATCAGTTATTATGTCGTACGCCGTTACACCGTTGAAGAAATTCAAGATTCATATCATCATCAACGGATCCGAATATCAAAGAAGAGGAGGAACCAAAAGTCTGGTAGGCCGGACCGGTTTGCCCAGAGAAAAAGAACCGATCCACCTGCGGACCGGTCCGCCCCTATACCGAAGAGATCCACTTACTGAACAGCTAGTACACCCCGGACCGATAGCGAATCGATAAAGCCAAAAATAAAAAGAACCGATCCGCCTACCCGTACCGATCCGCCTCAGATTCGAACCAGTTCTCCCTGGATAAACTCGAACAGATCGTGTTCAAATTTTTAAGGCCCGGGACTTCTTATTTAATCCCACTACGGGGAGTTAGTTTAGCAAGACTTCTACACGATTTTCAGAGTACAAAAAACTCTAAGTCTTCACCTGTTGAGTCCCAAGACTCTAGTTTTTTTTAATTCACACAACCTCTCATACATTTGTGAATCTGTTTGTAACCCTAGAACACAATCCTTTGTTGTTCAACCCTTGTGAAGAAGACCGCTCTTCTTCTTCATTGCTGTCCTACTGGAAAGGGATATCTCTAGCCGCCGACTACAGAATCCGACACCTGAGGGTAATTCTTAGTCACTTGTATTTTCATTGTAATCCGAAATTGTACGTTACAATATTATAATGGAAATAAATGGTTTTGCCCCTTTGGGGGATTTTTCCTCACTTGTGTGTGCTTGAATAACTATTGCATGATCTCATCTTGTTTCAATCACACCTAGTTGCATGTTTAGGGTTTGTTTGTGTTAAACTGAATTTAATTAAATTATTTCTTATTTGAATGCACGCCCACACTCTTTCAAATTGGTATCAGAGTAGGTTACGCCATTTTATTGCGTATTCCTAATTTTTCGCAAAATTTTTCTAAGATATCAATTTTCTGAAAAATTGATTTTTGAAAAAAGTGCGTGTTCAATAGATAATTCATATAATAAAATTCCTGTTTTTTATGGAACTAACTATGCATATTGGAAAGCCCGCATGAGGTCTGCTTTAAAAGCCATAGATGAACGTGTTTGGATTCTAGTTGAAAGAGGGTGGACACCTCCTTCCGTCACTGTTGAAAACGTGACCAGTTTAAAACCTGTCACTTCATGGACTGAAGATGAATTTAAATGGTCTTCTTTTAATTCTAAGGGTTTGAGTGCTATTTTCGGATCCATCACTCCTGATGAGTTCCGACGTATCATGACGTGCACCACGTTAAAAGAGGCATGGGATGTTTTAAAACTCACCCATGAAGGAACTAATGCTGTGAAAGAGTCTAAATTGCAAAATTTGACAACTCAATTTGAAACCATCACCATGCATGAAACTGAATGTTTTGATGAATTTTATGCTAGGCTTTCTGACATTGTTAATACTAGCTTTAATCTTGGTGAACATATTCCTAATGGTAGAGTTGTTAAAAAAATTCTCCGTTCTCTGCCTATGCGTTTTATCCCTAAAGTCACTGTGCTAAATTCTTTGGGTAATTTAAATACGCTAAAATTGGAAGAACTTGTAGAAGATTTGCAAACATTTGAAATTGATATGCTCCCTAAAACTACTAAGTCTAAAGATAAGGGAATTGCACTTAATGCTCAAGAGAGAAAAAGTGAGGGGACGACAAGAAAGAGAGTAGAATCATCTAGAAAGAAAAAGAGTGAAACTTCTGATTCTGAGTGTGATTTTGACTTAGATGACTTGGCTCTATTTGCTAAAAACTTTAATAAAATTCTCAAATATAAGAAAAGTGGAAATTCTAAAGATAAGAAGAATTTTCAGAAAAATAAGTTTGAAAAGAAAAATGAGAAAGATGCTAAAAACCCTCCTAAGAAAGAAAGTGAGAGATGTTTTGAGTGCGACGGTAAGGGCAACAGAGCGTTTGAGTGTGCCACTCGTCTTAATAGAGAAAAGGGAAAAGCTTTCCTAAATGCTACCCTTAGTGCGGACAGTGAGGTCGAGTCGGTGGACTCGGGAGATGAGTCAACGCATGAGCGTAACTTCACCACGTTCATGGCTAATCATGTGAGTACTCCTAGTGCACCTCACGACGATGAGGATGCTGATTCATAGGGACACCACGATAGTGAGAGCAATGTGAGTGAGGGGGAGGAAGACGCAAGTGAGAGCGAGAGTAATCTTCAACGCGCCTACGCTGAGTTATATAATGAATCATTCAAAACTAAAAAGTGAAACAAAGCGTTAGTTCTTAGGATCATCGTGTTAGAAGAAGATCTAGAAGAAGCGAGAGAGAGAGAGTCCTCCACCTGCACCACTATGAGAGAGAGAGAGAGAGAGAGAGTCTTCCTGTGTTAAGAAAGAGAGTTTGTTTAGAGATAGAGAGAGTTGTTTTGAGAAAGAGAAGGCGGACTTGACTATACAAGTGGCTAGTCTTACGAGTGAGCTCCATTCCTCCCTGGAGACTCGAAAGAAACTTGAAGCCCATATTTCCCAGCTTACTCATGATCTTGAGAGAGCTCGGGAAGTCAAGGTTCAAATCGAGGACAGATCTGGGAAGATGGGAAAGATGCTCCTCGGTCCAGCTTTAAGTTTTGGTGATAGGCAGGGAATAGGTTTTGATGGTGCCTCCACGTCCCAAATTGCACCCTAACCAATTCCTGAGTTTACCACGACTCCATATGGCCGTCATCAAAAACCTCGAAGGAGAGTTTGACCAACAAAAGCAAACTAAGGTCCGCCTTTGACAGTATTCTTTTGTACTTATTGCAAAAGAAAAGGCCACCTCAGGGAGTTTTGCTATAGCATGGGTCAGACACGACGTACTACTGCTCCACCACATCATACTGATGAGTTTTCTAGTCTGAGAGAGCAAAATGAGTTCTTAGCTGCCACATCTCAGAGTTTGATGGAAGAATTCCGACGGATGTCTTTACCATTAGTAAATGCTTATCACATTCCAGCGAAAACCAACAACAACAAAGGAAAACAAAAAGGTATCATTCTCTTGGGTACCTAAGAAAGATAAAAAAAGGCCCTAGTTGTTCATGTTGCTCTCAAGGCACATAATACCTCATAGTGGTATTTTGACAGTGGATGCTCCAGACACATGATATGTGTTATCTCTCTTTTTACTCACATTGAGGATTATGATGATGGGAGAGTTACCTTTGGAGATGGGAGTAATTCTAGCATTGTAGGATGAGGTAAAATAGAGTTACCAGGATTTCCTAAGCTAGAAAATGTCTTGTACGTCAAAGGATTGAAAGTAAACCTTCTCAGCATTAGCCAGCTGTGCGACGATGGCTTTGCTAATAAAGTTTGATCGGGAAGCTTGTAAGGTCTATAATCAAGACGGGAAACTTTTAGTTCAATGGGTGAGGACAGAAGATAACTGCTATGGGACTGAGCCCACATCCTCACTTGTTTGAAACAGCGCCACGATCTCTCCTATGGATCCGTGGCACCAACGTCTAGGTCACATGAACGTTAGAGAATTGTCTTGTTTAGTTACAAATGACCTATTACGTGGCTTACCATCGCTTGAAAAGTCAACTTCCACGGTTTGTGGACCTTGTTAATTGGGAAAGCAAATCCGTAGTCCTCATAGGAAGTTTCATTCCATTACCACCTCCCGTGTCCTTCAGTTGATTCACATGGATCTTATGGGTCTTACTCATACGGAGAGTCTGGGTGGTAAGAGATAAATTCTCGTGATGGTGGACGATTTCTCCAGATACTCCATTGTAGGTTTTCTGAGAGAGAAATCCGATGTTGTAGAGTTTTTAACGACCAAGTGCCGTGTCCTGCAAAATCAACATGGAGTCACTATTAACAGGATATGTAGTGACAACAACACTGAATTTAAGGAAGTAAAGGTAGATATTTATTGTGATAGTCTTGGGATCAAACATGAGTTTTCTGCTGTGAAGACTCCTCGGCAAAATGGGATTGTTGAGAGAAAGAATAGAATGATCATGGAGATGGCTAGATCTATGCTTCTAGGTCGTAAATTTTCTAGGAGATTTTGGGCAGAGGCAGTGTCTACTTCATGCCACACGGTGAATAGGGTTTATTTGCGTCCACACACACTTTAGACACCTTATGAGTTGTGGACTGGCAAGAAGCCCAACCTGGCATATTTTCGTGTTTTTTGGAGTAAATGCTAGATACTACGGGATAAAGAGAAATTAGGAAAGTTTGACTCCCGAAGCGATGATGGAATATTGTTAGGCTATTCATAGAATAATAGAGTGTACCGGGTTTTTAACCTGAAGAACTCTAAGGTTATGGAATCAATAAACGCCATCGTGCAAGATGACGAACCTTCGACATCTATTGACCCTAACCTACAGTGTGAGGATGAGGACTTATCTGGGAGTGACTTACTTGTCCCTCACTCACACCTTATGGACCTTATTCCTTTTTTAGGGGACACACCCGCTTGGGTTCGCAAGAGTCATGACCCTTCTGCCATTGTTGGTGATCCTACTCTAGGGGTCAAGACTCGCGCTCAGCTAGAGAACGTTGTTAGCCATCTTTACTACACGTCCAAAGTCGAGACCAAGAATCATAAAGAAACACTCAAGTATGAACACTAGATATATGCTATGCAGGATGAGTTACTTTAGTTTAAAAAGAACAATGTATGGGAACTTGTTCCCCGACCTAGTGATACTAATCTGATAGGTACCAGGTGGATTTTCAAGAATAAAATGGATGAAAATGGTACCATAACCAGAAATAAAGCTAGGTTAGTCGCTCAAGGCTACACACAAATAGAAGGGGTAGACTTTGGGGAGACATTTGCTCCTGTTGCGAGGCTTGAGTTCGTCTGCTTACTACTCGCCATCGCATGTCATCTGCACTTCAAGTTATATCAGATGGATGTCAAGAGTGCCTTTCTGAATGGAATTATATATGAGGAGGTTTATGTGGAACAACCAAAAGGGTTTGAAGACTCTGAGCATCCGGATCACGTCTACTATCTGAGGAAAGCCTTGTATGGTTTGAAGCAAGCACCCCGTGCTTGGTATGAGAGGCTTACTTCCTATCTCTTAGCCCATGGCTTCAAGAGAGGGGGAGTTGATATGACGTTGTTAGTTAGGAGAGATGAAGGTGCTATTTTGGTTGCCCAGGTATATATGGACGACATAGTCTTTGGATCCACATGCTCCCAGCATGCTCACCACTTTGAGGAGGAGATGAAAAGTGAGTTTGAGATGAGCATGGTAGGTGATCTTACTTTCTTCCTTGGTCTCCAGGTTCGTCAGCTAGAGGATGGGATGTTCATCTCCCAATCCAAGTATGCTAGAGACCTAGTGAAGAAATTTGGTTTAGACTCCGCTAAGCATGCACGTACACCTATGAGTACTTCTACCAAGCTTAGTAAGGACACTTCAGGTAAGGACGTAGAGCAAACCTTGTATTGTAGTATGATAGGCAGTCTTCTCTATTTGACTGCTAGTCATCCCGACATAGCCCTTAGTGTTGGAGTCCGTGCGCGATATCAGGCATCCTCGAAAGAGTCACATTTACTTGCTCTAAAACGTATTATTAAATACGTGAGTGGGACTCTCCCATACGACATTTGGTATTCCTTTGATACCGATGACCGTCTATCTGCCTATTCGGATGCTGATTGGGCCGGGGATGTAGATGGTTGTAGGAGTACTTCTGGTGGGTGTTTCTATTTTGGTTATGCTCTTGTCTTTTGGTTGAGCAAGAAGCAAAACTCCATCTTTTTGTCCACTGCGGAGGCTGAGTACATTGCCGCCGGGAGTTGTTGCACGCAACTCTTGTGGATGAAGCAAATGCTGGAGGATTATGGGATTTCACAGGACACCATGATTATTTCCTGTGATAACACGAGCGTGATACACATATCCCATAATCCCTTCCAATATTCGCGCACAAAGCACATCAAGTTACGCGAGCACTTCCTACGTCAGTTGGTTGAGGAGAAGGTCGTATCCCTGAGTTTCGTTCCTACCGACCTTCAGTTAGCCGATATTTTCATGAAACCTTTAGATGCCCTTAGATTTGAGAGTCTTAGGAATTCTTTGGGGATTTGCACAGTTGACTGAGGGGTTGGTCTGTGTCTAGCATAGGATGCAGTGTCATATCCTTTGATTCCTATTGCTAGCTTGTATCACTAGTGTATTTATTCTTTTTGCTTTTTATATATTTCTTTTGAAAAATACAAAAATATTTTCTTTTATGAAAAATTTTGAGAAAAGCACAAAAAGATTTTATTTTAATAAAATTTTTGAAAAATCCAAAAAGATTTCTGTTTTGCACCTTTCATGGATGAGCATTTATGATAGCCAAGTCACAACTTCACTTCATATATCCATGTGGCTGCTTGATAGAGATTTGAGACGCTACATCATTTCATCCATGTGCTTTACATTGTTTGGAGTATTTGAGATGTAATTAGTGATATTTTCCAACATGTTTGACTCCTATATCCTTTATTGCACACATGCAAAACTTTATTTGATTATTGTACTTGTCTATCACATGTTGGCTTGAGTGTTTTCATCTCAATTCTGTCTCTACAACGTTAAATATGCGATAAAACTTGACAAGATTGGACAGCATATAAAAACCGTTTTGGTGAGACTGTGTGTTTAATTATGAACGGGGAGGGGCTGCGAAAGGTCATTATCTATTCTTTGAGCAAAAGCCACCGTTCAAAAGGACCTAAAAATGGAGGAATTTTATTATCCGAGGTCCAAAGAGGTTAAAAGATCCCCGAAAAAATGTAAAGGCAATAAAAAGCAATTCATGCCAAGTATGGGCCATTAGGTTTCACCATCAATTCTCCAAAGTTTAAGAATTTAGAAAGCCTCTATTCAACATATAAATCTGAGGGATTTTGGTTGGAAAATGTTTAAACGGGTTTGCACTTCCTTGAAAGTCCTGAAAAATCATGAAATTTGTTTTGAACGTTATTGGTGTGGAAATCACTTTGAGCTTTGATTTGTTGAATTGATTAAGTCAATGTCTCGTTCCATTTTTTTTCTTACACCAAGAGGAAGCATTTGAGTTCATTCGTTAGGAGTATCCGATAATCATCGTGCACATATGTCATGTTTGTATGCATTGATTTTCCTATTGAATTTGATCACACCCATTCATTTAGGCTAACATCGACTTGGTTGTTTTGTGTTCATTCATGGTGTGTTCTTGTTTGTTTAAAAAATTCAAAAATTATTTGTTTATTCCTTGTGACACCCCGGTCTCGCTTTTTGATTTATTTCTCTCATTTGTATATTTGGGGACATCATAAAAAGGGGGAGAAAGCATTATCTTATTATGGGGGAGTTTTGAAAATTTTGAGTTTTCTCATAAAATTGCTAAATATGTTTATCTTATTTCAAACTCGATACGTTACTTGGTATTTTTCTTTTTCTCATGTGTGTAGGTACTTTGTTAATGATCTCTGAATTTTGCACACCCTGATGAGAAAAGAGTTGAGATTCCTGAAAATTCGAAGAGCAAACGATGAAGGGTTATTCATTTGTATCGTTCCAGTTTTCGGTTCATGGAAGGGTAGATTTGTATAGGCACTTTGTAATTTGATATTTCGGATGTTGGTTTTGATGTATGTACCGGCATAGACATAGAGGGAGATTTGTAAGGACATTTTTGTCCATTATCAATTTGTTATGTCATACGCCGTTTCATAGTCGAAGAAATCCAAGAATCATATCGTCATCAACGGATCCGAATATCAAAGAAGAAGAGGAATCAGAATTCTACATAGCCTGACCGGTCTGCCCAGAATAAAAGAACCGATCTGAACCCGGACCGGTCCGCCCCTCAACCGGACCGATCCACTTGCTGAAGATCCAGTAGACCCCGGACCGATAGCGAACTGATAAAGCCAAAATTAAAAATAATCGATCCGCCCCCTAGGACCTATCCATCTCACACCCGGACCGGTCCGCCTGAGATGAACTCAGCCAAATCGTGCAGAGATTTTTTAGGGCCAGGACTTCTTTTATATACACACTACGGGGAGTTGGTTTTACAAGACTTATTCACACGATTTTCAGAGTTCATAAACTCAAAGTTTTCATCTTTGTGAGTTACAAAACTCATGTTTTGATTCACACAAATTTCCAAATCATTTGTGAATCATTTTGAAACCCTAAAACACAAACTCTTTTGCTGTTCATACCATTGTGGAGAAGACCGACCTTATTCTTCATTGCTGCCCTCCTGGAAAGGGAAACTTCCAGTCACCGACTACAGATCCGACGCCTGCGGGTAATTCTGTGTCGCCCTTGTATTTTCATTGTAATCCGAGAAATTGTAAAGTTACAATATTATAGTGGAAATAAATGGTTTTGCCCCTTTAGGGGATTTTTCCTCATTTGTGTGTGTTTGAATGTTCTTGCATGCTTTATATCTTATTCATTCACACCTAGATGCATGTTTAGGATTTATTTGGGTTGAACTGAGTTTAATTATATAATTCCTTATTTTGAAAGCAAGCGCACCACTCTTCAAGGTATTAAAAATGCAAGTCTTAAACTGTCTTAAAAAATCTTCGACTACAAATCTTCAAAACTCCAACATTTCTTTGTCATCATCAGGGTGTGCCAAATAAAGATCTTCAATTTTGTACCTACGCATACGAGACTAGAAAATAAATACCTTCATGATGTATCGAGTTTGAAATGAGATAAGCATAAATTAAAACATAATATAAATCTGAAATCTCCCCCATAATTAAAAAACTCCCCCATTAAATCATAATTCGCTCTCCCTATTTTTATTTATCCGAAATACACAAGGAAAAGAATAAACAAAATAAATATGGAGTGTCACGATAAGCAAAGAAAACAACTACGATCTTTAAGGATAAACTTTAAATCATTCCACCAACTATTTTTTTGATTTTTCAGTTTTTTCCAACAAAAATGCAAAAAAATAATTTTACAAAAAATCACACACCATGAATTTACATTAAGATAGCCAAATCGTGGAAACGGAATGAATGGGTGTGAAAGAATTCAATAGGAAAATCAATACAGTCAAACATAACATATGTGCCGATGAATACGAATACTCCTAACGAATGATCTCAAAATCGTCCTTAGGTGTCAAAATATGTGAATTCATATGACATCGAATCAATCTAATCGACACATCAAAGTATAAAATGATTTTCACACTAAAAATGTCTAAAACTAAGTAATACTTTTTCAAGACATTGTCCGGACGTGCAAACCTGTTGATTTATTTCTTGCCAAACTCCCTAATATATATATATATATGCTCTTTTGAGTCTTCTATTTTTTTTCTCAACTTAGAGAAATCCTATTTCCCCATATTTGGCATATATTGTTTTATTGCCTTAATTTTTTCTTGGGCTCTCTTTAAATGGTGGCTTTTACGATGAGTTAATTTTGTACTCTTGCAGCCCTTTTTCGTGTTCACTCATTATTTTTTGAAATTTAAACAAATTCCTCACGGACAACGATTCTTACATGCACTCTTTCATTGTCAAGTTTTATCGCATATGGTTTGTTTTAAAGATAGGATTGAGATGGAAACACCTCGATCAACATGTGATAGACAAGTGCAATAATCAAATAAATCCATGAAAGTTTTCATTAAAGGAGACTAAGAGTCAAACATGTATGTAGTAATTTTAAATTACATCTTAATGACTCCAAACATTGCGTATCAAAACACTATCAAATTGTCACATGGATATGAAATGAAATTGTGACTCGATCATCCTAAATGTCCATCCATAAATTTTGTAAACAAAATAAAAAACTCTTTTTTTGTCTTTCTCCCAAAAAGTTATCAAAATCAAATCTTTTGGATTTTTTAAATTTTTCTCAAAAAAATCAAAAATCATTTCGTATTTTTCCAAAATTTTGCAAAAACAAAATTCTACTACCAAAGGTACACAAGTCATGACACTAGCTAGAATATATCATGAAGCACAACTAGAGTATGATAAATAAACCATGGAAGTAATCATCAATTTGAAATAACATGTGATGCATCATATGCAAGCATGTGAGACTCAACCAATCTAGCATTTAATGTCTTCAAAAGTGATTTCCTAACCTAAATCGAGGTTTTATGGAACTTTCTAGGACCTTTTCTTAGATGAAAACAAAAACGTCTAAGGTGACCTTTCCTATCATAATTTGAACATGTGAAAACTCGAGGAAAATTACCTTTGGCTTGACCTTTTCTAATGTCCATGGATGTGGTTGACCCTCTAAAACAAATAATGGTCTTGACTTTGACACTCGAAGCATGAGACCAAAATAAGCTAGTACCATCACTACACAAACTACTTGAGTCTTTTAAATCATTTTTTAACTTCAAAATTTTTACTCAAGAAAATAATTAGACTCTTACAATTTTAGGGACTCCTTGTTCAGATTTTCAATCATCCATAGAAGGTTATCTCTATCTCCCTCAATATTAGCAAAATTATCCCTAAGAATCTTCTCACGTGCCTTAAAATCAACAATTAAAACACTGTTCTATTTGGCACAAACACAAACCCTAAAATTTTTAAAGTCCTCCAATTATTTTTCTAAAAATAGAACTCTTTCATCACTCTCCTTTTTGGTCAATTTTAAAGAATTAAAGTCATGGTCCAAAGCAAAAAATTTCTCAAGATAAAAATCTCTTTGAGCTTAAATCATTTGCAAAAGATCCATAGCGGATTGAAAATGAAAATTTTCTTTTTCCAAAACTTTAATTCTTTTCGCAACCATGAAATTCAAACCATTTAGATCGTCAAAACTATGATTTGTCCCATCAAAGAGGGGAGTATGATTATATAAGTCTTCATTCTAAAACATTGCAAAATTTTAAAATCAGATTTTTCAAAAAAAAAATCAATATCACAAAATTTTGCGAAAAATAGGGATCACTCAATAAATTAAAGAAACCCACTCTAATACCAATTTGACAATGTGAGTAGTCAAAAGGTATCATACGGGAAAATAAAAATCAGGATCACTCGATGACTTGGAGCAACCTATCATGATACCA
This sequence comes from Sambucus nigra, assembly GCA_949130495.1. Classification (NCBI taxonomy): domain Eukaryota; kingdom Viridiplantae; phylum Streptophyta; class Magnoliopsida; order Dipsacales; family Adoxaceae; genus Sambucus; species Sambucus nigra. The sequence goes on along the minus strand of OX422208.1, from coordinate 540,307,178 downwards.
ATTTATTAATGCTATGCGATATTGATCAAATATGGGCTTGCAAATTCCAATTAAATATTTATGTAATCACTTGTCAATTTTAAACCAAATTAAATTCAACCCTAACACGTGAAATATGTGGGTAAAATCAAACCATCATAAATAAATTCTTTAACACACAAATTTTAGGGAAAACCCCAAAGGGAAAACCTTTTTATTTCACTATGTAAAATAAATCGCAACTTACATACATAATGAAATTTACAATGAATATCACATAGATACTCTCATAGAAACGTAGCCTAGAGTTAATAATGGATCAACTATAGCATCCCATAAGAACACGTAGTTCGAAATCAATTAGGAACACCCACGAGTTCTCCCAAATGACACGTAGTCATCAGTCATAAATTTACCATCTCTTTAAGAGAATCTTCACCAAATCTGTATCTTGGGTTCCCAAATAATTCAGAAAAGTATTGGGATTTTTTGACTTGAAAAAAAATTTAACCCCGAAATTGAAGAAGACAAAAGCATTCTACAGTTTGCAGTTTTTATGTATCGAAAAACATCAGGTCTTCTTGAGAAACAAGGACTCATTTAGCATTCTATTTATTAAAAAAAATTGAGTTGGTGAATTCGCTCAAACGATATCAAAATGTCGCTCTAACGGGAAACAATGTCACTTGAATGACATCGTTTACGCATATGTCACTTGGACGATGTAGTATTGTCATTAGAACGATCGTAACGTCAAAAATGCCTTTTAATTAAAAGTCCACCTCAAAACTTAGAAAAAATTATTTTGACAAAAAACAAGGCCTCAACTGATCAAAAACAGTTTATAAAAATTATACCAACACTTTAAATGAACTAATAAGGGACTTAAAACACAATCTTACCAATATCTATCTCACAAAGGCTTTTATATTGAAGAATGTTGATATTCGGATCGGTATTGATACATGATTGATCTTGAATAAATCTTTGACACTTGTAGCGGTATATGACATACTCTAATGTAAACCGAACAATGTATAATATGTCCTTACAGAGCATAGGATATCTTCTACAAAGGCAAGTATCATTACTCTACATCCAGAAGTGTCTTACTAGCATGCTAACAACGTGGTCTGACACTACGAGGTAGAGGTATATGGGATCTCTGTCATCGGGAATTGCCAGTAGGGGTAGTTTACTGAGGTAGGACTTGATCTCCTTCTAAGCTCTTGAGCAGTCATCATTCTATGCGAGTCCCTCATCCTTCTTTAGTAGCTGAAAGAATGATCGATAACGTTTCGAGGACTTGAAGATAAAGTGGTTAAATGTTGTGATCATTTTAGTAAGATTTTGAATATCTCGTAATGCCCTTTTGGGGCTAGACCCCGTTGATCACATCAATCTCATCTAGGTTGGCTTCAATACCTCTTTTTCTGACTAGGTAACGAAGAAATTTTCCTTATTGTACATCAAATGAGCACTTTCTCGCATTGAGTTTCATTTGATAGTTTATGAGGACTTCGATGGTTCTGGACAAGTCTTTGAGGTGGTCGAATTTGTATTTTCTTTTGACTAGTATGTGATCGATGTAGACTTCCATAGTGTCTCCCATATATTGCTTGAACTTCTTAATGAACAGTGCCTCTGTGTTCTTTAGGTCGAATATCAAGACCTTGTAATAATATAGACCCATTAGAGTTATAAAAAAGGTTTTATTCTGGTCGGGGCTGAATAACGAGATTTGATGGTACCCTGAATAGGCGTCCAGAAGACTCATCCTCTCGTGAGCTTCCTTAGCGTCAACTAGTTGATTAAACTTAGGCAGTGGGAAACTGTCTTTAGAGTAGGCTTTGTTGTGGTACATGAAATCAATGCAGACTCTCCAGCTATCGTTGCTCTTCCTTACTACTACTAGGTTGGAAAACTATTTGGGGAACTGGACTTTTCTAATAGAGTCTACATCCAAAGGCTTACCAACTTCATTCTCCACCGCTTCAGCCTTTTCTAGGGCTGTTCAGTGTGCCTTTCGAGTGATTGACTCGAAGGTTGGGTCAATATGAAGGTGGTGTTATGCTACATTGAGATCAATTCCAGGAAGATCGTACGTCTCCCAAGCAAAAAACATCTAAACTTCTTCTCAAAAAGGCGATCGATTGTTTCTTTTCATGGTCGGCGAGGGTGGTTCTAATCAAAAACTTCTTATCCAATGAGTTTTCATCAACACCAACTTCCTCTAAGCTTTTAATGAATCTATCAGCATGGTGGATCCTGGTCTTTTCCACCCCTAGTTGGTCATATGGTAATTAGTATTTAGAGGGTGTATCCCCATCCTGGGATTCCTATGGAGTGTCGTTTGGCTCATTTTTCTTCTCCTTCTGGGGGCAAATGGCAGTGATGAAGCATTTCATGCAGTGGCCTACTCGCCGCGAATCTCGACCATACCATAATCGGTGACTCACTTGAGCTTCTGGTGGTATGTAGATGGTACGAATTTCATGGCATGTAGCCAGCCTTTGCCTAGAATGGCATGATATGGAAACTTTACTCCATCACTAAGAATTCATTCAACTTTTAAATATTTCCTTTCCCTAATTGGAATGACTATCTTTCCCAATGGCATCATGATTTTTCCAGCGAAGACAACCAATGGAACTGTGGCCTCCTTGAGGTCGGCTAAGATTCAACTTGTGGAATAACTCTAGGTACATAACCTCTGATGATTTTCCATGGTCAGCCAATAATTTATCGACGTACCAATTTGCGATTCTGAGATTAATAACGAGCGTAACATGGCGTGGATTCCTCAATCCAATCAGATCATCCTCTATGAAGAAGAAATATTTCTTATAGTCGACATCTTCTAGTTTCCAGTGCTTGCCAGCTTAGCTCTTTACAAAATCAACATGGAATGCCTCTTGACATTTGTGACCTTTTTCAGTTCCATCCGAACATCGTTCCCTTTGATTTTCTCCAGGTTCGATGCTCCATTAATCACTGCGAACTCCTATCCCACATCATCATCAAGGACATTATCTGACTTCTGGTCGGCCACGCTTGGATCGATTATGCTTAAATCGATCCCAGTTATGTCTTGAGCTCCACCTTCCATTGCGATCCTTGCTCGTGTGAGGAGTAGAATACTTATCACGACATTTCCTGGTATCTCTATGATGATCTCTTTCTATACTTTCTAGTCACCTCTATAGGTGAGAATTCTCTTCCATCTGAAGGCATCTTGCCTCCTCCTGGTGCTAAAGCATGGCTTCATAAGCTTCGACCAACCTAGAGATCTGAGTAGACCTTAGGGGTCCCTGAATTTACTCAGAAGGTTGCCTCTCCTAGAAAAACCTAAGATTTGGTGGTTGGATAATCTTTGACTTGACCCTAAGTAGGACTGGATCATCCTTCCCCTCGCCAACTTGAGGAAGGTTACTGTTATGGTGAGACATTACGGGCTTTCTTTCGATAACTTCCTTTATAGGAAAAAAATTATTTCCCATAGACGACACCAATTGTGAGTACAAGAATTATCGTAATAAGAAATTTAGAAAGTAATATCGAGATAAAAAAATAAATTACCACACACACAACACTAAATTTACGTGGTTCGGTAACTTGCCTATGTCCACGGAGAGGTTATTATTTTTTATTAGTGCCTCTCAATTAATTGAAGTTACATCCCTTTGCCCTAGATCACGGTTTACATTTTATAGTTGTGATAATAAGTGATCGAATTTTATAAGTAACTCAAATATCTTGTGGATAGCTCGCAGGTGTCCCTGAATATCTCCCCGAGATTGTTGGTAACCGATTTGAGTCTATCTCCATGAATCTGAGAACATGTCAAATACACTTGTAAGGATAAAATTTCCAATTGAGTCCGTTGTAAGTTTATTTGACTTATTCCCGAAACAAAACTCATTTGATTCATATGTCGTATTTTTATTCTAATGATCCCACATAGATTATGACGCATTGAAGTCTATTAAAGATGTTGTGGCAAATCTTCAAAGATTTATCATGTTGGTTTAAGATTCAGATTTCGCCTTCAATCAAATTTCATACTAAAATCACTCGGGTGTGAATGCGTAATTTTAATGGGACTCAGAATTTATTCTAAAAATTGTTTAAGGATGTTATGCTATTAAAGAAATGTTTTAAAATGTTTTTAAAGAGTTTTAAAAGGATTACACTTTGTTTTATTCTGAGATAAGGATGAATTAGATTTTTTTAAAACGCAAACTCTATTATTTTTAGTTCAAACGACATTAATTGTAGTTCAAGTGAGATTCCACTGTTGTTCGAATTACATGGATATCTTGTTCGAGCGACATGCTATGTCATTCGAATGATGCGCCACCTCAAGAAAGTTATTTAAGGCATGTTTCCTTCAGAATTTCGTAAATGTGCAATCTGAAAAATAGTATACAAGAAGAACGTATTCTGCACATGCTTTCTAAGGTTTTCAAATTATAAAAACATCCTTAGAGTTTCAAAGATCCGAGTTTTCATTATTATATGCAATAGTGATCTTTGTTTGCACCTTGTTGGAGTTTTCTCTACACTTTGAAGAACATCGTTGGGTTTTATGGTGAAGAAGCAAAGGAGTTTGAGCTCAACACAGTAGACTTTCTAAGCTACATCGGTGGACACCGAGGCATTCATGGAGGCGACTGTTGTGGACTGGTATCGCGGAAGGATTTACTTGGGCACTGTGGAGGAGTGGTTGAACATTAGAAGAACATCAAGTCTTATGGGGGATCGAGTCATTGATTATGACTTGAGTCCATTCCTTATAATTCCACATCATAGTGATTATCTGGCTTGAGCCATTCGAGGTTTTTTCCCTTTGTGGTTTCCTCGTACATCCGACATTGTGAGTATTATTTTCCTTACTTTACATGCTTTAACCACTATATATATGGTTAGAATTAATCAAGATAAAATTTGGTTAAATTAAAGTTGGTTCACAACTTGGTGCGGTTTAAAAATTTGAAAAAGTTTTTCATAAAAAGAAAGTTGTTTTTTTTTGTCATCCTTAAAACACATTCGTAAGAAAAAGGGGCCTACATATCTCATTCGAGCGACATGTTAAGTTGTTCGAACGATGCGCCACCTTAAGAAAATTATTTAAGGCATTTTTTCCTTATAATTTCGTAAGAGTGTAATCTAAAAAAAATAGTATACGACCAGTACATATTCTGCACATCTAAGTACAAAAACATCCTTAGAGTTTCAAAGATCTGAGATTTCATTATCATATGCAATAGTGATATTTGTTTGCACCTTGTTGGAGTTTATTTTACACTTTGAAGAACATCGTTGGGTTTTGCAGAGAAGAAACGAGGAAGTTCGTGTCCCGTTTCTGTAGATCTCCCAAGCTACATCGATGGACACCGAGGCATTCATGGAGGCGACTATTGTGGACAGGTATCGCGAAAGGATTCATGTGGGAACCGTGGATGGGTGTTTGAAGATCAGAAGAGCATAAAGTCTCATGGGGGATCGAGTTGTTGAGTAAGACTTGTGTTTGTTCCTTATAATTCCACATCATAGTGATTGTCTGGCTTGGGCGGTCTGAGGTTTTTTCCCTTGGTGGTTTCCTCATACATCCGGCGTTTTGAGCATTATTTTCTTTACTTTATTTGCTTTAATCACTAGATGTATGTTTAAGATTAATCAATACAAAATTTGGTTAAGTTAAAATTGGTTCACAACTTGGTGCAGTTTAAAAATTGGAAAAAGGGTTTTCATAAAAAGGAAGTTTGTTTTTGTCATCCTTAAAACACATTCGAAAGAAAAAAGGGCCTACAAATATGTATGTGATGTAGGCGGAGATTTTATTTGTTGAGAATATAGATTTTGTTTCATTACATATTGATATCATATGCTTTCATGCTTATATGTTTGTATTAATTAGTTTGCACAAATTGGTATAAGAGAAGGTTGCATTAAGTTTTTGTGTAGATCCTTGTTTTGTGTTCTTTGGATGATTGTTTGTTTATCACTCTTCGTTTGTTTATTTTTCTCTCAATGGAGTCTTTTAGTTTTGACGAATCACGTCTTTTGAATTTTAAGTTTACAAAACGTATTGAAATTTTGGAAGAAGAAAATTCTCGTTTCAAAAATATGATTGAATATTTGCAAACATTCCAAACTCAAATATATATCATTCAAAAGAAAAAGGGGCCTACAAATTGGTATCAGAGCAGGTTGCATTAAGTTTTTGTGTAGATCCTTGTTTTGTATTCTTTGGATGATTACTTATTTATCTCTATTGGTTTGTTTATTTTTCTCTCGACGGAGTCTCTTAGTTTTGATGAATCACGTCTTTTGAATTTGAAGTTTGAAAAATGTATTGAAATTTTGGAAGAAGAAAATTCTCGTTTTAAAACTATGATTAAATATTTGTAAACGTTTAAAACTCAAAGAGATAACTTATGTAAGAAAAAGGGGCCTACAACACGGATCTAAAATAAACATACGAGTTGGGCTGAGCGGTCCACTTTGCGTGCTGGCTGGCCAGCTGCATCATTGGGCTTCAATAAATATGCCCCCATAATTATAATTTTGAACTAAATTGCACCTCCTTGTCCCTGTACGGATATATATATATATATATATATATATATATATATATATATATATATATATATATAGAGAGAGAGAGAGAGAGAGAGAGAGAGAGAATAATACTATAGTGCGGGAAGACCACACAGAATCCATATGAACCTCTCCTTCTTTTTCTCCCTCAGAACTGATGTCTCATTCTTTTGGCATTGCAAACAACTACTAACTCCATTAATTTCAGGACTTTAGAGGTGGGATGAGTTAGTTACAGTAAATTCCTAAAATGTAGGAGCAGAATAAGAGAACATTATAGGGGGACCGTATTACTCTTGTGAGGGAATACTGCACAAGAGTATATATATATATATATATATATATATATATATATATATATATATATATATATATATATATATATATATATATATATATATATATATATATATATATATATATATATATATATATATATATAATTTAATGGGTCATAAATACATATTTTTTTTGTTGTAGATTTATATGTTTTAGTTGCTAAATTTAAATATGAAAACCCTAATAATTTAATGGGTTGTAGATTTTATATTTTTTTTATAGATTTATATGTTTTGGTTGATGAATTTAAAAGTTAAGAAAAATAATAATATAATGAGTTATTGATTTACAAGTTTTTGTTTTAGGTTTATATATGTTTGTTACTGAATTTAAATTTGAAGAAACCTAATAATTTAATGGGATGTTTATAAAAATTTAAATTTAGTAAATAAAATTCCACTGAATTATAAATACCTTAGGAAAATTTGATAACAATGACTTATTTTATTTAGGCTATTTGTTAACCTCGCTACCTTCTTTTGTTTAGGTAATTTTCTATTACATGCCTAAATAATTTAAAACATAGAATAATTTATTTTGTTTAAAATAAACTTAACGATCGTTGTTATCTACTATGTTTCTTTTTTAACTTTTGTATGTGAAACAATAAACATTATACCCATTTGAGAGATTTATTATGAAAATAAAATCTCCTAAATTGTCCCATTTTTGGATGGTTTAGGAACCCATAATTTTTTGTATAGTATTTAGTGGCTCACATGTTTCATTATGGGTAGTTTTGGTGGTATCTCCTCTTTTTCTCCAGGTTCATATTAGATGGCATGGTGTTGTATATTGTTTTGGTTGAAAGAACAAAATAATATCCAAACACTTACATATCAATTTTGTGTATTTGGAAAGCTATGGGGAGATGCTACCAAAACAAAGCGGATGAGCTCCTAAGTATAATACACAAATATGCATTTCTGAATGGGATACGACCCTCACCCTTTAGCGTAGATGGAGTTAAGATTCATTATGCATTTGCCACTCACAATAAAATTAAAATAACATTCGTAAAAGATTCCTTTTTTAAACACACTCGATGGCCAAAAATAGTGAACAAAGTTCTTTTACAAAGGAAAACAGCGATAACAAAACTACATCAGTTATTTAGGAGGACATCGAATTATTTTCAATTGGTGAAGGTTCGAAAAAATAAATTTGTAAAATATGTGGTTAAGTGTATATCGCAGAACCTCAATAAACCTTTATTATATTATGACACTATAGTAGATGTGGGATGTGTGAATCAAGACCACATGTGTATGAACAAGACGTATTTCATGAGAAGTTAATAATAGCAGTAGTAAAACACAATTTTTCATACAACTTCGTAGAATATGAAGGGGTACACGATTTACTTAGCTACCTTCAGCCTGAAGTAGATCATTTTTTTCGAAACAAATCAAACGCTGAGACATTGAGGTTTAATGAAGTAAGAAAAAATGATTAAGAGTCATTTGAATGCTATTCCCAGTAGAGTGTGCTTAACCATTGATATGTGGTCATCTGTTTCTACAGATGGATATGTCGCCCTTACAACCCATTATATTAATGAGAACTGGTATCTACAAAAATGGGTCATGAATTTTTGTCATATGCCTCCTCCACATAATGATCCTATTTTGGCATAACAAATTATAAATTCAATGATAAGTTGGGGCATCGATACAAAATTAGTTTTGATCACTCCGGATAATGCCAAATATAGTGATAGTTTGGTGAAAGTTTTGAAACATCATAAACTTTTAACCAATTCTTCATTATGTGATGCATAATTTTTTCATGAAAGGTGTGCACATATTTTGTATTTGATCATACAAGATGGACTGAAAGTTATTGGTGAAGCAATTCCTAAAGTTCAAGAGTCTGTAAAGTACACAAGGGGAATTGAGGGGTGTAAAATTAAGCTTGGAAAATGTATATTTAGCATATCGTTGTATTATAGTGTGAGATTACATCAATATATGCTAATTTGATGCAATTGTACATATCTAATGCTTGAGAGTGCACTTGTGTATCGTCGTACATTTAAACGACTATAAATCATTGATCCATAGTGCAATATGTGCCCAACTAAAGAAATTGAAATATCCCATAAGTTTGTTAAATTACTTAAATAAGTAAATATTGAATGTGGGAGATTTTTATATAATTATTTAAGTGAATAAATTTTTGTATATGATTTAAGTGATGCAAATAAAGTTCATATGCTAAGTTGGAGTTGGCAGGCAAATAAATTGAATCTATGAAATTTATTATATTTTATAGAACTTTACTTAATGAATTATATAATTTATTTAATGAATTAATAAAGTCTTTGAGCCTAATTAAAAATAAATAAAAGTATGATATTTAATTGTAATTATTGAATATAAATGGAAGGTTTAGCATAATAGAAATTATGGGTTAAGATACACGGTACTTTGATAATAAGGTAGTTAACTGCAGAAGGGTTTAGGGTTAGGGCTAGTAAAGAAACAAAGATAAAGGATTTAAGGTGTAATTAAATAAAATATAAATAATAAATTTAAGATTAGAAGGGAAGTATTTTTATAAAAATAAAAAAAAATAAAAAAAATTAGGCGACGAAAGCTTCTTAATAATGAACGCCAATTCATTCTTCATTTCTCACAAAGTGAGTACAAAATAAACTATACTCCTCCCATTCTTTGTACACAAGTTGACCCTTAAACCATAATTAAATTTCACAAAATTATATATCATCAAACCGAAAAGTAAACTCTTTTATTCTAGCCAAAATTATATTGTTTAGAAGAATTTTTGAACAACATTTGGACAAATTTTAAAGGTCTTTTGGAGGGGAAATTAGAGACACAATTCAACCAATTTATAGAAGCTTTTCTCTATGTCATTTCAACACTTTTGAGGATTGATTTTCTTCAATTGAGGTAAGTTAACATTCTACTCTCCCCTTCTATGCTTTCAAATACTAAATTCTACCTCAACCTAATTTTTATAAATATAATTAATTACAGATAATAGGTTTATAAATTACGAAGTGGTGAATTATTAAGATTTTATATTTTAAAATGAAATCCCATAAATTTTGATAATTTGGAAACTCACAAATTTAAAAATTGTAAATTTTAATAGTTAGGAATTGATAACTTATGAATTTGATACATTGGGATGCTTGGAATTTGCATAAATTCACTTGCAAACTTAAAATTTTAAATTCTCTCATGCCCACTTTAATTTGGTAATGTTCTAAATAAAAATAGAAGTTAATGAAGAAATTTGATTAAATTAGTATTGTTCTAGAGAAATATGTGAATGGAAACTCATATGATTACATGGACTTAGTAATATATGAGAAATGACCATTTGTATGAATTGTAAATTTCATAAAATTCTTTACTTATTGCTTAAGTATTATAAAGTTTCCCCAACATGTATAATTGGTTGAATCAATTTAATTATATACTCATGTTATGTTGAAATTGATATCACCCCTGTTGATTTAGAATAGTGCCCTTGGTAGTGTAAAATGGACTTTATGAATAAAGTGTATGATGTCTCCATAACTCAATTAATTGAGAAGAATAGAAAATTAAAATAAGCGAGGAAATATACAATTTTTAAATAAGAGATATTTTCGTTTAGACTTTAGTATATGATTTATGCCTCTGCCCTCCCTTTAAAAGTAGCATAACATTTAGAAGCAATTTGAGGGAATTTGATAACATAAAGATAAAGACGTTGTAATACATTAGTGACATGTGAAATTTAGATTTGTGGATTTATATCGAGAATAAATAAATATTACTCTTATGCTGATGACCCTACGCATGTGGCCACTTTTGTTATATTGTTATTATGAATATGCTTGGTTGGATAAGGTTAGGTTCGTATCTTGGGGATTGGTGATCCCAAGGGGGACTGGGGGCGAGATACGATTATGATGATCTTATTATTGGTGATGTTTTGGGGTGGATAAGATGAGGTTGGATTTCTGTTTATGATAGGGATTTATTTATGCTATATGATTTATTCTATTTCACATGCGTGATCCATAATTACGCCCGTGGGTTATATTTAAGAATGAAAAACTTCATTGGTAATATATATCAGTGATACATGTCATACGTTGTGATACTTAACTTAATAATTGTAGAATTATTATTTATTTACATAACTATCATTAGGTGGCATAACTACATTAGCTTGGGATCGCTGACCAACGTGTTAAACCCTTTTTCCAAGTGTTCATGGGTATCCGACTTAGCTTTTTAGTTATTAATGTATCGAGTTCTGTTCCAATTTCATCACCACTAACTGCATGTAGTTGTGGTCTTATTTATTGTAGTTTATGTATTGAGAAATGCGAGGATTATGACTGCAGTTCTAACATGTACACCTTTAGTTATTCAACTATATATCAGGTTGATTATCCCGTGGAAGTTAGTACTTGTTATGTCACTTAGATGTAATGTATTGAAGGATTATAGTTTATTTTTTTATAGTTGATGGTGATGATGTATTTCCAGCCAGTTGTTATCTCGTGGGATTTTAGTGTCTCACTCTTATTGCATAATCTATATCGTTTGGTTTCACCCATGATAAGGATGGTATTTAAATTGTTTTGACAAACTGTAAAGTTCTAATAAATATATTTGATCAACCTAATTAATAAAAATCATAGGGTGTCACAGTTGGTATCAGAGCATGGTCATAGGCAACGTATGTTCCATATGTCTATTTTATTTTTCTGCATAATGCTATTTGATATGTTTTATTCACTTGTATTCTCATCGTAGGGTACGATTGTTTGGGATTCTTGTTCTAGTTGTCCTAAAGAATGACCTAACTAGATCAAAATGCATAGAGGTGTTCCTTGTTTGGATATTATTCATGAGTTATCCCACATATGGTGTTTAGTTTGGTGGAGAGATACGAGATATTATGCGTAATAATCTTAGCACGAATCTAGTAATACATTTAGTGAAGGATAATTAAATATTATTAAGAGGTCAAACAATAAGTACTTTCCCAAGTCGATATGTTAACATAAGGGGACATCGTTCTCATACTCCATCCTGGGGAGTCGTACTACCTTAGAGTATTCGAAAGAGTTACAACTTTGGTATTGATTGCTCCGTAGGAAGTGAATATGTAGACGGAGATAATATATTATTTCAAGAAGGGTTTCATCTACCCTATACGATAGATTCTAATGGTGAACCCATCATACACCACGTACATGTAAATGGTGGATGCCACGCATACCCTTGTATAGAACGTGTTGAATGTAAAAAAAAGATTGAGAAAGGAGGCCAAATAGGTGGGCCCAAGACAGAGGGAAAATTTGACAGTGATTGTAAGGGAGGTTAGCACCAGTAAGGTCAATGGTCATGGAAAAAGTTCGTTCCAATCAGTAAAATCCCAACACAATGGTCAAGGATGAAAGCAACGGGGGAGGAAGGGTGATAACACCCAAGGACAATCGTCACTAGTTTGTTGCAGGTGCAATGAATTTGTCCTTATGATGAAGGACAACCAAAAAGGGGGTAAGAGAGGCTAACAGTACAATATGGCAAGGTTTATCATGTGGGATCCATGGATAATCAAGCGCCTATTCCGGAAGCCGATAATATTTTCTTTATTCATGGAACTACAACTAGAGTTTTATTTGATATGGGTGTTACATATTCTTTTATTTCACTACACTTCGAGGGTTTATCGGGGATGATTATGACTCCTTGCACTAGAAGATTATCTATAGACAATCAATTAGGTTTATTCACTGTTATTCTTGATACTTGTGAGAAGGTAGGTGTAATAGCACCCCGATTTTTCATGCACAGTTGATCAAGCCAGACACAAATTATGAAGAGTAATAAAATAATTTATATAATTCTCAACATAACCGTAAACATAAAAATAATAACAAATAAAAACCATCCATAATAAAAACTCAATAAATGATGACAATGGAATTAAATGAACTGAAATAACTGGAACTCTAATGATGATGCTATAAACAACACCACCAGATGAGGTGATGATAAGTTCAAGCTAGTAATAACAAAGGCAACACAAGAGTAAGCATCTAGTAGAAGGTGATGAGGAGAAAAGGAGATACCCTAGTATATAAGTGGTTCAGTCAATGTGTCCTACATCCACTGTGAGTGTGTGAGTAAGAATCACTAAAATGAGGGCACTAATGGCCTGTGATACAATCTTTCACTTTCTTTCTCTACAGTGTATACAAACAGAGTTTCTGCTAGGGTTGTAATTTCGGATCCCCCTTCAAGGTGGGAGAAGATATGTATTTATAGTGCTTGGGGGTGTAGTGTACCCCCAAGCATGCCATGAGCATGTGTGAGTTGAATACACTAATCATAGGTGGACACCTGGTTGGGCCACATGTAAGGAATGATGACCAAATATTCCCTCACGTGAGGGGAATGATTTGGATATAACTGATTTGATCACGTGTTCCAAGTCTTCCATGTGCTTGCATGTGCTCGGAATTATGATATTATCTATCGTAACCTTGGCGTGGTCAAGTACGAGGTTGGTGAAGTCTGATAGTGCTTCGTCCTGTCAATCATCAGCATGACCTCATCCTGGGAGACTAGTCGAGGTTAGGCATGAGGGAGGATGTAACGTCGACTGAGGCAGAGTAACGTCGGTTGAGGTAGAGTAAGATGTTGGCAATATCTTGAACTTATAAGATGCTGTTGGCCTCTGCTGCTGGCCAACCAAGGTTGGTCAATGAGGAGCCTACCTTGCAGAAGACGACCTCTCTAATGGCTATTATAAGCTTCCTGTCAACTTGATTATGAGACATGCCGAGGGTAGTGACCCTGAATACGAGGGTACACTTTGGGCATATAAATCACCCCTAAATCTTAGTCTTCTATATGAGTAGGTGACTGAGGGGTATAAGAGTCAGGTTAATGAAGGGACATTTTGATGTCTTGGGGTTTATACTGGTTCCTTGGACACATGTCATTCACTAAAATGACTAGAACTTTGCCCAAGATATGATAGTTTTGGTGGCACCTTTTGGTTTTCCTAGGGTATTGATGAGGGTATTGGAAATCGCACCCCATTATTAAGAAAATTTAAAAGCTCTTTCTCTTTCCTCTCCCCACTTCTCCCGCCAAGGATTTTCTTGCTACAAAACCTTACAAACCCTCTATAGCCAAAGCTTGATCACTTCTCTAATTTATTGCTCATCTTGGGCAGGTAATCCTTTGCTCTTCGCTCTTCGTTCCTAAGGTAACCTCCTTTTACCACTTCTCTCCCCTTTCTGGGTATATTTGCACATTGGTTCATTTTTTAGTTTGGTTTTTCAGCGAGCAAAACCACCACTGTCTGGCGGTTATTAGGCCAGGATTGGTAGGGTTACGTGTTTTTGGTGATATTCTAGGCTGCTCCAAGGTTATCTTCTCCGGTGACCTTTCGTCCATCTTCTCCGGTGAGCCAACTTTGAGTGTTATTGGTGTTCTTGTTTGAAATCTTTTAATTTCCTACCTTTGATATTTAGTTTAGGTAGCATAAGTTGTGTACCTATTTGTAGTTTGAGTTTTTCCCACAAGTGTAGTGTTGTCCGTCGTATGCTCATACCTTTGTAAAAGCTTGTTGAAGAGTTTCCAACTCTGCGCGAGAAGACCTTTGAGAAGATTAGACATATAGAGGTAGCCCAAGCAAAAGCTCGTAGGACCGAGGCCTTTCCCCTCAGACCCATCTTTCCTCCACCTTTGAAGGTCATATACCCGGAGCCTATTGAACCTACTAAAGTTCCTGAGGTTCTTGAGCGAATGTTTGAGTCAGCTTCTTCAGACCCTATGTCCACCTCTGAGGCTGCTAAGTTTGTAGACTCTTTCTAAGAGGCTATGGATTTCTCTCCTTAGGGAAGTGGAATCTCTTAAGAAGTAGAGGTTTTTAATCATTCCTCGTTTCACCGAAACACTAGCACCTCTCGTATATCTCCCTCCATAGGGATATTAGAACCTAATGTAGCTTTCTATGCCCCTATTGAGGTAATTCTTTTAATAGATTTTCCTGGAGCCCCCTTTTATGCCCATCCTCAGACTACTAAGGGCTACGATGATGATGATGGAGTGTACTTGATACTTATAAGATTAATGGTCCTGAGCCTTCTGTCACTGAGTACGATCTTATTATGTTCAGACATCTGTATGCCATTTCTTCATCCATTACTTTAAGGAAACCCCTGAAGGATGAGAGAGCCTTCGATGACCGAGAGGGAGAGCTATGCGTCTATGGGCATATGTTCAAATTCGACTTTTGTCTTCCAATCCACCCTGTTATCTGAGTTGTCCTCTTTCATATCAACCTTGATCCTTCTCAACTTTCCCCCAACGCTTGAAGCGTCTTGGTTGGGACTATCCTTCTTTGGAAGGTGGTTCAGCATGCCGACCTTCTAGTTAGGGTATTCTTAGCATGCTACATACCCTTGTTCATAAAAAATCATCCTCGATACTACCATTTCATAGCTAGGAAGTCTGAGAAGAACATATTATTGGTGACTCAAACCTTTAAACACAAATGGAAGCCTCAGTTATTCTCTGACTCAAGAGCTTAGGAGTTTAGCCCTAATGAGGATGGTGGAACGTCTGTTCTAAGGAATTCCTTTAGGTGGTCCAAGGTCTCTATCTCATCCAAGATTGATCATGGACTGAGGCGGGAGAACCGTAAAAGCGTTGACGACCTTAATAGTCAGGGTGAAGATGGTAACCTCATCAAATACGAGAATGTGATGACCCCTTACTATTTGTCTCAGGCAGGTATTTAGAGTGGCTCGTTGGACGAGCTTCATAAGTAACCAAGTCCATTCTCGTACTTTTCATGTGTTTGATCTTCTGACTTTGATATTTTTATTTTTATAGAGAGACCTTAGGGAGTTTCTGAAGATCTTTGGAATATGTCTGCTCTAAGCATCACAAAACTGCTAGAGAAGCATGGTAGTAAGACTGTACCACAACCCCCTGCCCACACAAAAAAGGGGAAAGCTTCTGCTGATGCAACTAAGAAGAGAAAGGATACGATCGACCCACCATATACAAGACCTCATAAAACTCCAGCCATGGATCGTGGCATCCCCATTTCTACTGACGAGGCTCTGGATGATCATCTCTTTGCTTTGAAGATCGATGATAGCATCATCGGTAATAGTACCAAGGCTGTTGATGCCCTCAGCCAAATGGTTACCCCAGATGACAAACACTTCCTGTAATCACTGGACGTACCTCTACTGGCCGGGTTTGCTATTCATAGGGTTATTCAGGTATTTATTTGTAGTTTTTCTTTAAGTATTATGTCTGAGTTTAGCCAGTCATTCTTACCAATGTATCTGACCTCTTTTTGTAGGGTGCTATTTCTCTCCACCGGTTGGCCAGCTACACTTTAAAGAGGCTACCTCTAATTCAGAAAGGAGAGGATGCTAAGAAGCTTAAAGGGAACTTCTGGAAGGAGATCACTGACCTAAAGCGGGCTCATAAGGAGAGAGATTCTAAGATTGCTAAATGGATATTGATCATGCCCAGGCTCTGAGGGATAAAGATCAGATCCTTCAATCCAAGGTTGATGCTGCTGCCTAGGCTGCCTCAGATAAATTTGTCTAAGAGTACCAAGTCTCGAATGAGTTTATCAGCTTCAGCCTCGAGTAATTGGAGAGGGCCATAAAGGTAACCAACCGATGGGCTACCATGAAGCAATAAAGTTCTAGTAGTTTGTTGGACAAGGACTTTATTAGCCTCGATTTTAGAAATTCTCAGCTTGCTAAGGCCTTATAGGAGGTTGAAGAGAAGAGCCAACTTGAGGTGACTGAGACTGAAGATGGTGGGCATCCGGATGATGATATTGAAGTTATCAATCAAGTCCTAGAGTCAAATAACCTTGTTATTGGTGGGTCGGCTGAAGCTTAACTCTGAGCGTTTCTTCTGCATGCTTGAAGTTCTGTGAAGCTTTTTATGTAACTTATATTTAATGAACCATGACCTCTTCCCTTGGAATGATGTAATACTTTTTGGGTTCAAATGAATCCAATTCAATTTCCTTCACTTGTGTTGCTTTCCTTTACTTGTTGCTTTGCTGTTTCATGTCTATGATGTTTCATTTATCCACCATATCACAAAGTTTAGATAATGGGAATAATAACAAGTAACAATAAAAATATATAATTCACCAAACAAATGATGTTAAAAGGTCTGAGGTCACTAGGTTAATGATGTTTCACCACATAATTCACCAAATTAATTATGTTGAAGGTCTGAGCTGACCAATTTAATGATATTTCACCTCATATTTTCTTGAACTAAATGATGTTAAAGGTCTGAGGTCACCAAGTTAATGATTTTTAACCTCCTATTTTTACCAACTAAATGATCTTAAAGGTCTGAGGTCACCAAGTTAATGATGTTTCACCTCATATTTTCAACAACTAATTGATGTTAACGGTCTGAGGTCACCAAGTTATTGACGTTTCACCTCATAATTCACAAAATTAATGATTTTAAAGGTCTGAGGTCACAAAGTTAATGATGTTTGACCTCATATTTTCACCAACTAAATGATATTAAAGGTCTAAGGTCACCAAGTTAATGATGTTTCACATCACATTTTCATTAACTAAATGATGTTAAAGGTCTGAGGTCACCAAGTTAATGATGTTTCACCTCATATTTTCACCAACTAAATGATGTTAAAGGTCTAAGTTCACCAAGTTGATGATGTTTCACCTCATATTTTTACCAACTAAATGATGTTAAAGGTCTGAAGTCACCAAGTTATTGATGTTTCACCTCATAATTCACCAAATTAATGATGTTAAAGGTTTGAGGTCACCAAGTTAATGATGTTTCACCTCATATTTTCACAAACTAAACGATGTTAAAGGTCTGAGGTCACCAAGTTAATGATGTTTCACCTTATACCCCACCAAATAAATGATGTTTAAAACATATACATTGTAACAAAAGTATCAACACAACATTGCTACCTTTTCATTAACATCCTTTGTATAAACTGATACATGTATTACAAATAGATAAGAACAATTACAACATCATAAGTAATATTTTTTTAATTGATCAGCATTCCAAGGGATGGAGAAAGTCTTTCTTTTAAGATTTTCTAGTCGATAGGTACCTAGTAAGACTTCATCAATGACCCTATAAGGACCATAACAGTTGGGATGAATCTTATTGGTTTTCTGCCACTTCTTCTTCAGGACCAGATCTCCCACAACTATTAGCCTTGACTTTACCCTCTGATTATATAACCTCACAGTTCTCTACTGATAGGTTTTCTGTCTTATTTATGCATCGCCTATTCTTTCCTCAATCAAATCAATATAAAGTCTTCTCTCTTCCCCATTCATCTGATGGTTATATGTCTGGACTCTATAAGTGGGGAGCCCTATCTCTGTTGGGATGACAACGTCTGAGTCAGGGGCTAGCATAAATGGGGTTTCCCCTATAGGTGTCCTCATCATCATCCTATAAGCCCAAAGCACAACATATACCTATTCTATCTATCTTCCTTAGGCCTCTTCCAGCCTTTTTTTATCCCATCAAGGATTGTTTAATTTATGACCTCGGTCTGACCATTTTCCTGGGGTTGGCCAGGAGAAGAGAATAACTGCTTGATCCCTACTCTTTCACAGTATTTTTCCAAGGAAACATTATTGAATTGGGTTCCATTGTCTGAGATGAGGGTGTTTGGAAGGCCATACCTGCATATGATGTTCTACCAGATGAACAGGAACATCTTCTACTCAGTGATTGTGATCATTGTCTCAACCTCTACCCATTTAGAGAAATAATCAATTGCCTCTATTAAGAATTGATAGTTGTTTACAACTCTTGGCAAGGGTCCTACCAAATCAATACCCCATACTTCAAAAGGCCAAGGGGAACTTATAAAAGTCAGAGGTTAGTGTGGATGATGGGGAATAGTGGAGAACCTTTGACACTTATTACATTTCTTCACATATGAGCTGCATCTTTGGCCAAGGTCGGCCACCAGTATCCCTAAGTGATTATCCTCTTAGCCAACAACCTCCCTCATATGTGGCTTGAAGAAGAGACCTCATGCACGTCGTTCAAGATGTGTGGAACCTCTGAAGGGTGGACACATCTGACTAGAGGGAGCAGGAATCCCTTTTTATATAAGGCATCTCCTACAATAGAGAATTTAGCATCTCTAAACCTTAGCTTTCTACTTTCTAACTTTGATTATGGTAGTTCTCTTTCTCTGATGTATATGATAAGAGGTTTTATCCATGAGCCCCCCAGACTCAGATTTAGCAACCTCTTCCTCTTCGATGGTCGACTTGAGCAGAATATCAACTGGCACTATTCTTCTTATATTTTTTCTTTTTATAGAGGCCAACCTCGCGAGTGCATCACCTCCGTTATTTTCTAGCCAAGGTATCCTCTTCATCTTTACTTCCTTAAAGCTTTCTACCATCGATCTCACTCTCTTCAGGTATCTGGTCATCCTTTCGTCTTTGGCTTCATATACCCCCATGATTTGGTTCATGACTAATCTTGAGTCACCGTGGACTTGGAGTTGGCCGACACTGAGGGCTTTTTCTAGAGTGATACCTGCTATTAATGCCTCATACTCTGACTCGTTGTTGGAATCTTTAGAGTTGAACCTTAGCGCATACTCAATATATTTACCATCAGGTGACGATATTATCAGCCCTGCCCCACTTTCGCTTTCACAGGATGACCCATCAATGAAGAGATTCGAAATGGTTTCATTTCAAGAGAAGTTACCCTCTAATAGGGCACCCTTCTTGAATAGGTATCTCTCTTCTTCATTCTCAACTATTCTTTATCTGATAGTACTTATCTCATCTTCGTCTGAAGTTTGGCCGATGTTTTCTCTACTGGCTCATCTACAACCTCATGATTCTTCTCAACCTCAGCCTCATCCCAGGTAAACTCGGCCACAAAATCTATGAGAGCTTGTCCCTTAATGGAATCCGTAGGTTGATAAACAACATTGTACTCCCCTAACTCAATTTCCCAGGTCATTAGCCTTCCTGACTTCTTAGGCTTATGGAGGACCTGTCTGAGTGGGGAATCGATGAGGACGACCATGGAGTGAGCCTGAAAGTATAGCTTCATTTTCTTAGAAGCATGTATCAATGCATATGCTAACTTTTCCATATAGGGGTACTTCTTCTCAAACCCTTGGAGTGCCTTGATATTGTAGTACACTGGTCTCTACACTCCATCATCTTCTCTTACTATTGCAACACTGATAGCTGACTCTAAGATAGCTAAATATACATATATCTTCTCACCCTGAATTGGATGAGATAGTAGTAGTGGGGATCTAAGGTAGGACTTTAGGTCTTTAAAAGATTTGTCACATTCCTCATTCCATTCGAAGGCTTTTCTAAGAATTTTGAAAAAAGTACGAAATTTATCTGCTTTAGAGATGAACCTGTTATGTGCATCCACTCGTCCGGTTAGCCTATGAATGTCTTTGATGGTTTTAGGTATTTTCATTCCCAACAAAGCCTTGATCTTCTCAGGGTTAGCCTCTATCCCCCTTTGGTTGACGATGAATCCCCAAAACTTTCCAGCTCTGACCCCAAAGACATGTTGGCCGGGTTGATCTTCATTCTATATTTGTCCATGGTATCAAAAGTTCTTTAAAGGTCGGACACATGAGTGTCGGACTTCAGACTCTTCATCCGCATGTCATCCACATAAACCTCCATGGATTTGCACTGCACCAAATCCTGCGAATGGTCACGCCCAGTTGGTCACGTCCCAAGTCCGAGACCACCTGGTCGCGGATTTGGGCCTTGACGTACTCAATTTTTGGTGTGACCATATTTATTACCCCACTAAATCATGGATTCTATGGAAGTGGTCACGAACCAAATTCGTGACCACTGTGGGTCGCGGACTTGGGTCGTGACCAAGTCGTGACCATCTTGGCACCAAAATTCCCTCCAAAATTGGTCGGGTATGGGTCACGGACTTAGGCCGTGACCATAGGTATTACGAAGCACAATACACATAAATACTGGGTCACGGGTGGGGACCGTGACCAATTTTTGGCGTGGGTCACGTACTTGGGCCGTGACCATAGGCATGACGAAGCACAATACACACAAATACTGGGTCACGGCTGGGGGCAGTGACCATTTTGGGCATGGGTCACGGACTTGGGCCGTGACCATAGGCATGACGAAGCACAATACACACACATATTGGGTCACGACTGGGATCCGTGACCAATTTTTGGCGTGGGTCACGACTATGGGCCATGACCAGTAGACTGTATACACGAGACTTACTTTCATTAATGGGTCGCGAGGTGGGTCACGGCTGTAGGCCGTGACCAATGTCAGTCCTAAACAAAAACTCAAGTGCCTCGTATTTTCATTACCCCGCCCATATCTTATTTTTTTTCTTTCCCAAACGCTGGTTACCCAAATGATGCGATTTTGATATGGAAAAGATGCGATGTTGGTGATGGAGTAAGGAGCGGTGGGTAGCATTCGTGGAGATTTCTTCCCCAAACGCTGGTAGCATTCGTGGAGATTTTTTCCCTAATCTGTATATGTAATATATCAATATATGTGTGTGTGTGTGTGTTTGTTATATGTAATGCTATGGAGGTTTCTTCCCCAATCTGTAATGCTATGGAGGTTTCTTCTCATCCTCCACCGCAGGTAAGGACGAGAAGGCTTTCAACGCCGCCCGTCGCAGGACTGGGCTAAAGATGAGATTTCTCTTTCTTCTATAGAAACTCAGTGATACACTCCATTGCTATTAGTTTAGTAATAGAAACTCGACAACTCAATGGTACCCCTAACATAAAATCTATTACTATGTTTTCTTCTTCTATCATTTCTTCTTTCTTTTCCTGTTTCTTATCCTCCAATAAACCCAATGATACACTCCATTGCTATTAGTTTAGTTTTTTGGATTGTTTCATGGAATTGCTATATTTTCACTTGTACTCACTAGTGTGGTCTCAGTGCCTCAATTAGCGTTTGATTCCTCAAATTTGCTTTGATTTTTTTCTAGGTCTAAAATTTTCTGTTTATTATATACTAAAATGATTTGTTTTCTATTTTTTTTCGAATTGTAGATGTAGTATTTTGTGTGCATCTATGTGTAAGTTGAAAAATGTTAATGTCTAATAATTAAGGTGTAAAGAATGATGTTTGGAATTGGATAGATAGTATATTTATCTTAGTCCATAAGAGTTGTTGTGTTGATTTGTTGGATACAATTTTTTTGGGACCATAATTATTTGAAGAAATAATTATATATATGCTCAAATGCACTACTAAAGTTTTTTTGTACAAAGTTTAGAAAATGATGATGGATTTGGAGTATGGTCGACATTTAATAACAAAGGACCATTATTGTAAGTGGCAGATGCCTTTAACATTATATGGCAATGGAATATGGATATTGCGTCTTTTTTCTCCGTATGAGCTTATCAAACTCTCTTCTCATATTTCCTGAAGGCGTCCTTTTATCACCTTATGTTACTTAATGACACCTCACAGGACCTGTGATAAAGAATGACATTTATATTGTCAAAAGTGGATTCCACTCAGAACTATAACCAGTAAAAAATAAAGATCCATGAAGTCGAGATACTCTACTTAGTTAGAGCTGATATCACCACTTCTGTATGCTATTAATTAATCATCCATCGAGGAATTAAGTTAAGGTGTCTGGGAATATGTATTGTATTTCTCATGACTATATCTGTTTAGATTTGAGAATATTTAATTTCAGAATCAGAGTTTGCGGAGAACGTAGGTGAGTGGTGGATTTGTTATCAGGTTTCTTTTTGTATATCTAGATAGAAAAATCAATCTATTCAAAGAAGACGTGAGAAGTGGAATAAGGATGTGTTTGGGAATGTGCAGTAGGGAATTTCAAGAGGTCTAGGGGGGATTAAGGAGCTCGACACGCGAGAGGGGAGGGATTACTTTCTTGGATTTTTATTTAAAGGTCGGATGAGGTTCGATATTGAAAGGGAGGATTTACTCCTTTTAACTTTTTTTTAATACAATGTATTTTAGTCAGAAGATGGGCTCAATTAGTAATGATATAAAAATTTGTCCAACTTGTTTTGGAGAAAATAAATAAATAATTGTTGCTCTCATTATCATATACCATTTTCTGCTGAAATAATTTTGGTTTTGAATCTCAATTACCATGTTGATATATAATTTATTGTTAACCATGATTCTTCCTATGGACTTCTCGAGTAAATTGTGTCTCACCTAATTTTATGTTCATCTCCATAATAACTCAAAATTAACATTTTTGATATTTCTGATTTTGTAGAAATTTTGAAAATGGAGAAAACTGTGTTCACCTCTTCTTTGGAGATCAAGGGGATATGCTGACCAAGCCTTTCTTAGATGTTTGCGAACTGATATTGCCTATTCAAGATGTGGTGGGTATCATTCGTGGGTAGCAGGTGCGATGGAGGAAAAAAAAATGAGGTGCGATGTTCATATCTAAGCCTCATTCATCAATCAAGCCGTACAATTATTGATAAGTTTGTATTTACTCCTTTTATAATGTTTTTACTAGATTTTGATAATTTGGGGGATTTTATCTTTGCATCGAGGTTTCTTTAATCATTTTTTGCATCTGCATTACTAGAGTATGTTTTTGTGTGTTCGGACTATGTATTTTTCTTCTCATTTGTTCTATTTTGTAGGTATACACCCTTAATGTTCTCTCGCTCAAACAGTTTGATTTGGCTTTCTCTGTGTTTGAGAGGTATCAAACTTTTTATTTTTTTGTGTTCGATTTTGGTTTCTAATCTACAATCATTTGTTTCTCACTGGCAACATTGGTATTTCATTTATAATTTATTCATAACGTATGAATTTTACATTTGGTGTGAAAAATGGTTTGGGCTTTTAGCAAGAAGTTCATAGCTGATATACTTTCTTGTTCATCTTCTTCAATTCCTTGGAGAATTAGATCTAATTCCATTTAGATCCAAGAATTAATAAAGAAGTACAAGATATCCTTCAGATGCTGCAACACAGCAGGGAACCAAGTAGCATGTCTTTTATCTTCCTTTGGAGCTGAAACAAAAACTTTTAACTCTTTTTTTAGCATTGAAGATCTCCCTTGAGATATTAAGGTAGCATTATGGTTAAATTCATCTAAAATTCCTTATATTGGGAATACTTGATGTTTTTTTTCTTTTCATGATTGTAAAGCCTCCTAGAGAGGGCTATTCTCTCTTTATTTTCTAATAAACTCTTAATTTTATCAAAAAATAAATTAATTAATTAATAACAACAAATATATAACTCTTGTTATATAAGGTTGCGGCTTTCTTCGTTTAAATTTGCATACATATATGTATGTAAATTGGTTGTGTCCAGATTTTTTACCTTTTTTTATCTTATGAGCCGAGTTCAGTGTTCTGAAAAATCTTCGGTTTGGAAAGAATAGGTTGGCGAGACTTCCTTCTGAGAGGATTTGGGAAGGGTTTGCATAACTTCTATTTGACAATGTATTGCATTTTTTTTTTATTTTAGAATATCATACATATTTTCTCGTGGTTTTCAATGAATTTAGCTATGGCTTAATGCAGGGATTGTCACAAGGAGACCTTGGGTTTTCCAATTTCAAAAGATAGATGAATGGAATCAAGATTATGCTGAATTTGGTCATACGCCTCGAAGGAAATTCAGTGACTTTGGTATGTAATTCCAAAGTAGTACTTATATGATTTTTTTTAATTATTCTTGTACATTCTAAATCAGTCAATATGTAAGGTTTATCATCATTTGATTTATTAAGTACATGAAAACTCGAAACAACACCCGAACGACCCCGTGAGAAGCACCAACACCTCGCATGGGACCAATGTAACTCATACTAACAGACTGCGCGACCTATAGACTCACGGTTTGAAAGTACGGGATAATTTGCATATATCAGGACTTAGAAGGTGAAAACCCAAAATAGCCCCTGAACGGCCCCGTGGGTGGCACCAACACCACTCACGGGACCAATGTGACTCGTAGGAACTGACCGTGCAGCCGCGGGACTCCCGATTTGAGAATACATTGGTAATTTGAATATTTCTAGACTTAGGCTTAAAACATGGCGTTAATGGATGAAAACTTGAAACAGTCCCCGTACGGCTCGATGGGTGGCACCAACACCTCCCACGGGACCAATGTGACTCCTAGGAACTGATCGCGTAGCCCCGTAACTCCCGGTTTGAGAATACAATGGTAATGTGCATATTTATATAATTAGGCTTAAAAACATGGCGTTAGTGGGTGAAAACCCGAAACGACCCCCGAACGGCCCCATGGGTGGCACCAACACCTCCCACGGGACCAATGTAACTCGTAGGAACTGATCGTACAACCGCGGGACTCCAGGTTTAAGAATATGATGGTAATTTGTATTTTTCTAGACTTACGCTTAAAAAAAGGCTTTAGAGGGTGAAAACCCAAAATAGCCCCCGAACGTCCCTGTGGGTGGCCCCAACACCTCCCACGGGACTAATGTGACTCATAGGAACTGATCGCGCAGCCTCGGGACTCCCGGTTTTGGAATACGACGGCAATTTGAATTTTTCTAGACATAGGCTTAAAAACATGGCTTTAGAGGGTGAAAACCCGAAATAGCCCCCGAACGGCCCCGTGGGTGGCACCAACACCTCCCACTGGACCAATGTGACTCGTAGGAACTGACCGTACAGCCGTGGGACTCCCGGTTTGGGAATACGATGGTAATTTGCATATTTCTAGATTTAGGTTTAAAAACATGGTGTTAGCGGGTGAAAACAAGAAACAGTCCCCGAACGGCGTTGTGGGTGGCACCAAGACCCCCACCGGGACCAATATAACTCGTAGGAACTAACCGCGCAGCTGCGTGACTCCCGGTTCGAGAATACATCGGTAATTTGAATATTTCTAGACTTAGGAATAAAAACATGGCGTTAGTTGGTTAAAACTTAAAACAGCCCCCGTACGGCCCCGTGGGTGGCACCAACACCACCCACGGGACCCATGTGACTCGTAGGAACTGACCGTGAAGCCGCCGGACTCCCGTACACTTAGGCTTAAAAACATGGCGTTAGCGAGTAAAAACATAAAACGGCCCTCGAACAGCCTTGTGGGTGGCACCAATACCTCCCACGGGACCAATGTAACTCGTAAGAACTGATCGCGCCATCGCGGGACTCCCGGTTTGAGAATACGATGACATTTCAAATAATTATAGACTTAGGCTTAAAAATAGGGTGTTAGTGGGTGAAAACTCGAAACAACTCCCGTACGGGCCTGTGGGTGGCACGAACACTTCCCCCAGGACCAATGTGACTCGAAGAAACTGACCGCGAAATCGCGAAACTCTCGGCTTGAAAATATGACGGTAGTATGCATAGTTCTAGACTTAGGCTTAAAAACATGGTGTTAGTGGGTCAAAACATGAAACCCCCCCTGAACGGCCCAGTGGGTGGCACCAACACCTCCCACGGGACCAATGTGACTCGTAGGAACTGATCGTGCAGCCGCGGG
Organism: Sambucus nigra; assembly: GCA_949130495.1. Taxonomy (NCBI): domain Eukaryota; kingdom Viridiplantae; phylum Streptophyta; class Magnoliopsida; order Dipsacales; family Adoxaceae; genus Sambucus; species Sambucus nigra. The sequence goes on along the minus strand of OX422208.1, from coordinate 540,280,690 downwards.
ACTCCTAGTTTGATAATACGATGGTAATTTGCATTTTTCAGACTTAGGCTTAAAAAAATGGCTTTAGAGAGTGAAAACCCAAAACAGCTCCCGAACGGCCTCGTGGGTGGTACCAACACCTCCCACGGGACCAATGTGACTCGTAAGAACTGAGCACGTAGCCGCAGGACTCCCGGTTTGATAATACGATGGTAATTTGCTTTTTTCTTGACTTAGGCATAAAAATATGGTGCTAGAGGGTGGAAGCTCGAAATAGCCCCCGAATGGCCTCATGGGTGTCACCAACACCTCCCACGGGACCAATGTAACTCATAGGAACTAACCGCGCAGCCGTGGGACTCCCGATTTGAGAATACGACGGTAATTACAATATTTCTAGAATTAGGCTTAAAAACATGGCGTTAGTGGGTGAAAACCTAATACATCCCCTGAACGGCCCCATGGGTGGCACCAACACCACCCATGGGACCAATGTGACTCGTAGGAACTGACTGTTCAGCCTCGGGACTACCATTTTGAGAATACCATGATAGTTTGCATATTTCTATACATAGGCTTAAAAATATGGCATTAGTGGGTGAAAACCAAAAACGACCCCCAAACGGCCCCGTGGGTGGCACCAACACCTCCCACGGGACCAATGTTACTCGTAGGAACAGACCGTGCAGCCGCGGAACTCCCGGTTTGAGAATATGATGGTAATTTATATTTTTTTAGATTTAGGTTTAAAAATATGGCTTTAGAGGATGAAAACCCGAAACAGCCCCTGAACGGCCCAGTGGGTGGTTCCAACACCTCCCACGAGACCAATGTGACTCGTAGGAACTGACAGCATAGCCGCGGGACTGCCGGTTTGAGAATACGATGGTAATTTGCATTTTTCTAGACTTAGGCTTAAAAAATGGCTTTAGAGGGTGAAAACTCGAAACAGCCCCCGAACGGCCCCGTGGGTGAAATTAATAACTCCGACGGGACCAATGTGACTCGTAGGAACTGACCGTACAGTCGCGAGACTCCCGGTTTGGGAATACAACGGTAATTTGAATATTTCTAGACTTAGGCTTAAAAACATGGCGTTAGTGGGTGAAAACTCGAAACAGCCCCCGTACGGCCCTGTGGGTGGCACCAACACCTCCCTTGGGATCGATGTGACTTATAGGAACTGATCGCGCAGCCACAGAACTCCCGTAGACTAAGGCTTAAAAACATGGCATTAGCGAGTGAAAACTTGAAAATTGGTCCGAACGGCCCCGTGGGTGGCACCAACACCTCCCACGGGAGTAATGTAACTCGTAGCAACTAACCATTCAGCCGCGGAACTCCTGGTTTGAGAATACGATGGTAATTTGCATAATTCTAGACTTAGGCTTAAAAACATGGTGTTAGTGGGTGAAAACCCGAAACAGCCCCCGAACGGCCCCTTGGGTGGCACCAACACCTCTCAGGGGACCAATGTGACTCCTAGCAACTGACCACGCTGTCGCGTGACTACCGGTTTGAGAATATGATGGTAATTTGTACTTTTCTAAACTTAGGCTTAAAAACTTGGCTTTAGAGCGTAAAAAGTCGAAAAAACCACCAACGGCCCCCATGGGTGGCACCAACACCTCCCCCGGGACCAATGTGACTCGTAGGAACTGACCGTGCATCCGTAAGACTCCCAGTTTGGGAACACGACTGTAATTTGCATATTTCCAAACATAGGTTTAAAAACATGGCGTTAGAGGGTGGAAGCTCGACATATCCCCCGAACGGCCCCGTGGATGGCACCAACACCTCCCACGGGACCAAAGTAACACGTAGGAACTGTCTGCGTAGACACGGGACTCTCAATTTGAGAATACGATGGTAATTTGCATATTTCGAGACTTAGGCTTAAAAATGTGGCGTAAGTGGGTGAAAACCTGAAACAACCCCCGTACGGCCCCGTGGGTTGCACCAACACCTCCCACGGGACCAATGTGACAAATAGGAACTGATTGCGCAGCAACGGGACTCGCGGTTTGAGAATACGATGGTAATTTGCATTTTTCTAGACTTAGGATTAAAAACAGGGCTTTAGAGAGTGAAAACCCGAAACAACCCTTGAACGGCCCCGTAGGTGGCGCCAACACCTCCCATGGGAGGGATGTAACTCATACGAACTGACTGCACAATCGCGAGACTCTCGGTTTGAGAATACGACAGTAGTTTGCATATTTCTAAACATAGGCTTAAAATCATGACTTTAGAGGGGGAAAACCCAAAACAACCCCCGAATTGCCCTGTGGGTGGCACCAACACCTTCCACGGGACCAATGTGACTCATATGAACTGACCGCGTAGGCACGGGATTCCCAATTTGAGAATACGACGATAATTTGCATAATTCCAGACTTAGGCTTAAAAACATATCGTTAGTGGGTGAAAACCTGAAACAGCCCCCGAACGGCCCGGTGGGTGGCACCAACACCTCCCACGGGACCAATATGACTAGTAGGAACTGACCGAGTAGCCGCGGGACTCCCAGTTTGAGAATACAATGGTAATTTTCATAGTTCCAGACTTAGGCTTAAAAACATGGCGTTAGTGGGTGAAAACCCGTAACATCCCTCGAACGGCCCCGTGGGTGGTACGAACACCTCCCACGGGACCAATATGACTCGTAGAAACTGATCACGCATCCAAGGAACTCCCGGTTTGAGAATACGATGTTAATTAGCATAATTCTAGACTTAGACTTAAAAACTTAGCATTTATGGGTGAAAACTCAAAAAAAAAACCCCGAAAGGCCCCGTGGGTAGCACCAACACCTTCCACGGGACCAATGTGACTTGTAGGAACTAACCGCGCAGGCGCGGCACTCCCGGTTTGTGAATACGATGGTAATTTGATTTTTTCCAGACATGGGCTTAAAAACAGAGCTTTAGAGTGTGAAAACCCGAAACAACCCCTGAGCGGCCCCGTAGGTGGTACCAACACCTCCCACGGGACCAATGGGACTCGTAGGAACTGACCGTGCAGCCGCGGGACTCCCGGTTTGGGAATATGACGGTAATTTGCATATTTCTAAACTTAGGCTTAAAAATAGGGCGGTAGAGGGTGTAAACCCGAAATAGCTCCCGAATGGCCCCGTGGGTGTCACCAGAACCTCCCACGGGACCAATGTAACTCGTAGAAACTAACCGCGCAGCTGCGGGACTCCCAGTTTGAGAATATGATGGTGATTTGAATATTTCTAGACTTAGGCTTAAAAACATGGCTTTAGAGGGTGAAAACCCGAAATAGCCCCCAACGGCCCCTTGGGTGGCACCAACACCTCCCACGGGACCAATGTGACTAGTACGAACTGACCGCACAAGCGTGGGACTCCCGGTTTGAGAATATTGCGGTAGTTTGCATATTTTTAGACTTAGGCTTAAAAACATGGCGTTAGCAGGTGAAAACCCGAAACAACCCCCGTACGACCCCGTGGGTGGCACCAACACCCCCCACGGGACCAATGTGACTCGTACGAGCTAACCGCGCAGCCTCGGGACTCTTAGTTTGAGAATACAACGGTAATATGCATATTTCAAGACTTAGGCTTAAAAACATGGCTTTAGTGGGTGAAAACCCGAAATAGCCCCAGAACGGCTCCGTGGGTGGCACCAACATCTCCCACGGGACCAATGTGACTCGTAGAAACTAACCGCGCAACCGCAGAACTCCCGGTTTGAGAATATGACAGTAATTGGCATAATTTTAGAGTTAGGCTTAAAAACATGACGTTAGTGGGTGAAAACTCAAAAAAACCCCGAACGGCCCTATGGGTGGCACTAAGACCTCCCACGGGACTTGTGTGACTCTTAGGAACTGACCGCGCAGCTGCGGGACTCCCAATTTGAGAATACGATGGTGATTTGCATTTTTCTAGAGTTAGGCTTAAAACATAGCTTTAGAGGGGGAAAACCCGAAACAGCCCCCGAACGGCCCCGTGGGGGGCACCAACACCTCCCACGGGACCAATGTGATTCGTAGGAACTGACTGTGTAGCCGCGGTACTCCCGGTTTAGGAATACGACGATAATGTGCATATTTATAAACTTAGGCTTAAAAACATGACTTTTGAGGGAGAAAACCCGAAACGACCCCCGAATGGCCCCGTGGGTGGCACCAACACCTCCCACGGGACCAATGTGACACGTACGAACTGAGGACTCCTAATTTGAGAATACGACAGTAATTGACATAATTTCAGGCTTAGGCTTAGAAACATGGCGTTAGTGGGTGAAAACCCAAAACAGCCCCCGAATGGCCCCGTGGGTGGCACCAATTCCTCCCACGGGACAAATATGACTCGTAAGAACTGATCGCATAGCTGCAAGGGTCCCAGTTTGAGAATACGATGGTAATTTTTATTTTTCTTAGCTTAGGCATAAAAGCATGGCTTTAGAGGGTGAAAAATCGAAACAGCCCCCGAACGGCCCCGTGGTGGCACCAACACCTCCCACGGGACCAATGTGACTCATAGGAAATGATCGTGCAGTCGCGGGACTCTTGGTTTGAGAATACGACGGTGATTTGCATTTTTCCAGACTTAGGCTTAAAAACATAGCTTTAGTGGGGGAAAACCCGAAACAGCCCCCGAATGGCCCCGTGGGGGGCACCAACACCTCCCACAGGACCAATGTGACTCGTAGGAACTTACCGTGTAGCCACGGGACTCCCGATTTGGGAATACGACGATAATTTCCATATTTATAAACTTAGGCTTAAAAACTTGACTTTAGAGGGGAAAACCCGAAACGACCTTCGAACAGCCCCGTGGGTGGCACCAACAGCTCCCACGGGACCAATGTGACTCATACGAACTGAGGACTCCCGATTTAAGAATACGATGGTAATTGACATAATTCCATACTTAGGCTTAAAACATGGCGTTAGTGGGTGAAAACCCGAAAAAGCCCCCGAATGGCCCCGTGGGTAGCACTAACACATCCACGGGACCAATATGACTCGTAAGAACTGATCGCGTAGCTGTAAGACTCCTGGTTTGAGAATATGATGGTACTTTGTATTTTTCTTAATAAGGCATAAAAACATGGATTTAGAGGGTGAAAACTCAAAACAGCCCCCGAACGGCCCCGTGGTGGCACCAACACCTCCCATGGGACCAATGTGACTCGTAGGAACTGACCGTGCAGCCGCGGGACTCCCGGTTTGAGTATACGATGGTAATTTGCATATTTCAAGACTTAGGCTTAAAAACATTGTGTTAGTGGGTGAAAACCCGAAACAACCCCTGGTACGGCCCCGTTGGTGGCACCAACACCTCCCACGGGACCAATGTGACTCGTACGAACGGAGGACTCCCGATTTGACAATACGACGGTAATTGACATAATTCCAGACTTAAGCTTAAAAACATGGCATTGGTGGATGAAAACCCTTAAAAGACCCCGAATGGCCCCGTGGGTGGGACCAACACCTCCCACGGGACCAATACGACACGTAAGAAGTGATCGCGTAGCTGCAAGACTCCCAGTTTGAGAATATGATGGTAATTTGTATTTATCTTAACTTAGGCATAAAAGCATGGCCTTAGAGGGTGAAAACCAGAAACAGCCCCCGAACGACCCCGTGGGTGGCACTAACACCTCCCACCGGACCATTGTGACTCGTAGGAACTGATCGTGCAGCCGCGGGACTCCCGATTTGAGAATACGATGGTAATTTGCATATTTCTAGACTTAGGCTTAAAAACATGGCGTTAGTGGGTGAAAACTCGAAACAACCCCTCGTACAACCCCGTGGGTGGAACCAACACCTCCCACGAGACCAATGTGACTCGTAGGAACTAACCGTGCAGCCCCGGGACTCCCGATTTCAGAATACGACGGTAATTTACATATTTCAAAACTTAGGCTTAAAAATATGGCTTTAGTGGGTGAAAACCCGACACAGCCCCCGAACGGCTCCGTGGGTGGCACCAACACCTCCCACGGGACCAATGTAACTCATAGGAACTGACCGCGTACCTGCAGGACTCTCGATTTTAGAATCTGACGGTAATTTGCGTATTTCTAAACTTAGGCTTAAAAACATGACTTTAGAGGTGGAAAACCCAAAACGACCCCCGAATGGCCCTGTGGGTGGCACCAACACCTCCCACGGGACCAATGTGACTCGTATGAACTGACCGCGCAGGCACGGGACTCCCAGTTTAAGAATATGACGATAATTTGCATAATTCCATACTTAGGCTCAAAAAAACATGGCGTTAGTGGGTGAAAACTTGAAAGTGCCCCCGAACGGCCCCGTGGGTGGCACCAACACCTCCCATTGGACCAATGCGACTCGTAGAAACTGACCGCACAACAGCGGAACTCCCGGTTTGACATTACGACGATAATTGGCTTAATTCTAGACTTAGGATTAAAAACATGGCGTTAGTGGGTGAAAACTCAAAAAAACCCCGAACGGCCCTGTGGGTGGCACCAACACCCCCCACGGCACCAATGTGACTCGTAGGAACTGATCGCGCAGCCGCGGGACTCCCAATTTGAGAATATGATGTTAATTTGCATTTTTTTAGGCATAGGCTTAAAAACATAGCTTTAGAGAGTGAAAACTCGAAATAGCCCCCGAACGGCCCCGTGGGGGGCACCAACACCTCCCACGGGACCAATGTGACTCGTAGGAACTGACCGTATAGCCGCGGGACTCCCAATTTGGGAATATTACGGTAGTTTGCATATTTCTACTGTTAGGCTTAAAAAAAAGGCGCTAGAGGGTGGAAACCCGAAATTGCCCCCGAACGGCCCCGTGGGTGTCACCAACACCTCCTGCGGGACCAATGTAACTTGTAGGAAATGACCGCGTAGCCGTGGGACTCCCGATTTATGAATACGACGATAATTTGAATATATCTAGACTTAGGCTTAAAAATATGGCGTTAGAGGGTGAAAACCCGAAACAGCCCGTGGGTGGCACCAACACTTCCCACGGGACAAATGTGACTCATAGGAACTGTATGCGTAACCCCGAGACTCCCGGTTTGAGAATACGATGGTAATTTTCATATTTTTATAATTAGACTTAAAAACTCGGCGTTAGTGGGTGAAAACCAAAAACGACGCCCAAACGGCCCCGTGGGTGGCACTAACACTTTCCACGGGACCGATGTAACTCGTAGGAACTGATCGTGCAGCCGCGGGACTCCTGATTTGAGAATACGATGGTAATTTATATTTTTCGCGACTTAGGCTTAAAAACTTGTCTTTAGAGGGTAAAAACCCGAAACAACCCCCAACGGCCCCGTGGGTGGCACCAACACCTCCCACGGGACCAATGTGACTCTTAGGAACTGACCGTGTAGTCGCGGGACTCCCGGTTTGAGAATACAATGGTAATTTGCATTTTTGCAGATTTATGGTTAAAAACATGGCTTTAGAGGGTGAAAACCCGAAATAGCCCCCGAACGGCCCCGTGGGTGGCACCAACACCTCCAACGGGACCAATGTGACTCGTAGGAACTGACCGCATAGCCGCAGGACGCTCGGTTTGAGAATACGACAGTAATTTTCATAATTCTAGACTTAGGCTTAAAAACATGGCTTTAGTGGGTGAAAACCCGAAACAACCCCCGAACGGCTCCGTGGGTGGCACCAACACCTCCCACAGGACCAATGTAACTCGTAGGAACTGATCGCCCAGTCGCAGCACTCCGGGTTTGAGAATACGATGGTAATTTGCATATTTCTAAACTTAGGCTTAAAAATATGAGTTTAGAGGGGGATAACCCGACCTCCGAATGCACCCGTGGGTGGCACCAACACCTCCCACGGGACCAATGTGACTCATACGAACTTACCGCACAGGCACGGGACTCCCAATTTCTGAAGAAGACGGTAATTGGCATAATTCCAGACTTAGGCTTAAAAATATGGCGTTAGTGGGTGAAAACCCGAAACAACCACCGAATGGCCCACTGGGTGGCACCAACACCTCCCACGGGACCAATATGACTTGTAGGAACAGACCGTGTAGCCGCGGGACTTCCGGTTTGGGAATACGATGATAATTTGCATATTTATAAATTTAGGCTTAAAAACATGACTTCAGAGGGGAAAAACCAGAAATGACCCCCGAATGGCCCCGTGGGTGGCACCAACACCTCCCACGGGACCAATGTGACTCGTACGAACTGAGGACTCCCGATTTGAGAATACGATGGTAATTGACATAATTCCTGACTTAGGCTTAAAAACATAGCGTTAGTGGGTGAAAACCCGAAACAGCCCCCAAATGGCCCCGTGGGTGGCACCAACACCCCCCACGGGACCAATATGACTCGTAAGAACTGATCGTGTTGCTTCAAGACTCCTAATTTGAGAATACGATGGTAATTTGTATTTTTCTTAACTTAGACATAAAAGCGTGGATTTAGAGGGTGAAAACCCGAAAGAGCCCCCGAACGGCACCGTGGTGGCACCAACACCTCCAACGCGACCAATGTGACTCGTATGAACTGACTATGTAGCCGCGGGACTCCCGATTTGAGAATACGATGGTAATTTGCATATTTCTAGAGTTAGGCTTAAAAACATGGCGTTAGTGGGTGAAAACCCTAAACAACCCCTCGTACGGCCCCGTGGGTGGCACAAACACCTCCCACGGGACCAATGTAACTCATAGGACCTGACCGCGCAGCCACGGGTCTCTCGATTTGAGAATACGATGGTAATTTGCATATTTCTAAACTTATGCTTAAAAACATGACTTTAGAGGTGGAAAACCCAAAAAGACACCCGAATGGGCTCGTGGGTGATACAAACACCTTCCACGGATGTGACTCGTACGAACTGACCACACAGGTGCGGGACTCCCGATTTGAGAATTCGATGATAATTTGCATAATTCTAGACGTAGGATTAAAAACATGGCGTTAGTGGGTGAAAACCTAAAACAACCCCCGAACGGCCCCATGGGTGGCACAACCACCTCCCACGGGACCAATGTAATTCGTAGGAACTGATCGCGCAGCCGTGGGACTCCCGGTTTGAGAATACGATAGTAATTTGCATATTTATAGACTAAGGCCTAAAAACATGGCGTTAGTGGGTGAAAACTCGAAATAACCTCTGTACGGCCCCGTGGGTGGCACCAACACCTCCCACAGGACCAATGTGACTCGTAGAAACTAACCGCGCAACCGCGGAACTCCCGGTTTGAGAATATGACAGTAATTGGCATAATTCTAGAGTTAGGCTTAAAAACATGACGTTAGTGGGTGAAAACTCGAAAAACCCCCGAACGGCCCTATGGGTGGCAGCAAGACCTCCCACGGGACCAATGTGACTCTTAGGAACTGACCGCGCGGCCGCGGGACTCCCGATTTGAAAATACGATGGTGATTTGCATTTTTCTAGACTTAGGCTTAAAACATAGCTTTAGAGGGGAAAACCCGAAACAGCCCCCGAACGGCCCCGTGGCGGGCACCAACATCTCCCACGGGACCAATGTGATTCGTAGGAAACTGACCGTGTAGCCGCGGTACTCCCTATTTGGGAATACAGCGATAATTTGCATATTTATAAACTTAGGCTTAAAAACATGACTTTAAAGGGGGAAAACCCGAAACGACCCCCGAATGGCCCCGTGGGTGGCACCAACACCTCCCACGGGACCAATGTGACTCGTACGAACTAAGGACTCCCAATTTGAGAATACGACGATAATTGACATAATTCCATACTTAGGCTTAAAAACATGGCGTTAGTGGGTGAAAACCCGAAACAGCCCCCGAATGGCCCAGTGGGTGGCACCAACACCTCCCACGGGACAAATATGACTCGTAAGAACTGATCGCGTAGCTGCAAGACTCCCAGTTTGAGAATACGATGGTAATTTTTATTTTTCTTAGCTTAGGCATAAAAGCATGGCTTGAGAGGGTGAAAACTCGAAACAACCCCCGAACGGCCCCGTGGTGGCACCAACACCTCCCTCGGGACCAATGTGACTCATAGGAACTGATGGTGCAGCCGCGGGACTCTCGGTTTGAGAATACGACGGTGATTTGCATTTTTCCAGACTTAGGCTTAAAAACATTGTGTTAGTGGGTGAAAACCCGAAACAACCCCTAGTACGACCCTGTGGGTGGCACCAACACCTCCCACGGGACCAATGTGACTCGTACGAACAGAGGACTCCCGATTTGACAATATGATGGTAATTGACATAATTCCAGACTTAAGCTTAAAAACATGGCATTGGTGGGTGAAAACCCGAAAAAGCTCCCGAATGGCCCCGTGGGCGGGACCAACACCTCCCACGGGACCAATACGACACGTAAGAAGTGATCGCGTAGCTGCAAGACTCCCAGTTTGAGAATATGATGGTAATTTGTATTTATCTTAACTTAGGCATAAAATCATGGCCTTAGAGGGTGAAAACCAAAAACAGCCCCAGAACGACCCCGTGGGTGGTACCAACGCCTCCCACAGGACCAATGGGACTCGTAGGAACTGACTGTGCAGCCGCGGGACTCCCGGTTTGAGAATACGATGGTAATTTGCATTTTTCAAGATTTAGGCTTAAAAACATGGCGTTAGTGGGTGAAAACTTGATACAACCCCTCGTACAACCCCATGGGTGGCACAAACACCTCCCACGAGACCAATGTGACTTGTAGGAACTAACCGTGCAGCCCCGGGACTCCCGGTTTGAGAATACGACGATAATTTACATATTTCAAGACTTAGGCTTAAAAACATGGCTTTTGTGGGTGAAAACCCGAAACAGCCCCCGAACGGCTCCGTGGGTGGCACCAACACCTCCCATAGGACCAATGTAACTCATAGGAACTGACCGCGCACCTGCAGGACTCTCGATTTTAGAGTCTGACGGTAATTTTTGTATTTTGAAACTTAGGCTTAAAAACATGACTTTAGAGGGGGAAAACCCAAAACGACCCCCGAATGGCCCTGTGGGTGGCACCAACACCTCCCACGGGACCAATGTGACTCGTACGAACTGACCGCGCAGGCGCGGGACTCCCAGTTTAATAATATGACGATAATTTGCATAATTCCATACTTAGGCTTAAAAACATGGCGTTAGTGGGTGAAAACTTGAAAGTGCCCCCGAACGGCCCCGTGGGTGGCACCAACACCTCCCATGGGACAAATGTGACTCGTAGAAACTGATCGCGCAGCGGCATAACTCCCGGTTTGAGATTACGATGATAATTGGCTTAATTTTAGACTTAGGCTTAAAATCATGGCGTTAGTGGGTGAAAACTCGAAAAACTCCCGAACGGCCTGTGGGTGGCACCAACACCCCCCATGGGACCAATGTGACTCGTAGGAACTGATCGCGCAGCCGCGGGACTCCCGATTTGAGAATACGATGTTAATTTGCATTTTTTCAGACATAGGCTTAAAAACATAGCTTTAGAGAGTGAAAACTCGAAATAGCCCCCGAACGGCCCCGTGGGGGGCACCAACACCTCCCACGGGACCAATGTGACTCGTAGGAACTGACCGTATAGCCGCGGGACTCCCGATTTGGGAATATGATGGTAGTTTGCATATTTCTAATGTTAGGCTTAAAAAAAAGGCGCGAGAGGGTGGAAACCCGAAACTGTCCCCGAACGGACCCGTGGGTGTCACCAACACCTCCTGCGGGACCAATGCAACTTGTGGGAACTGACCGCGCTACCGTGGGACTCCCGATTTGAGAATACGACGGTAATTTGAATATTTCTAGACTTAGGCTGAAAAATATGGCGTTAGAGGGTGAAAACCCGGAATAACCCCGTGGGTGGCACCAACACTTCCCACGGGACAAATGTGACTCATATGAACTGTATGCGTAGCCCCGGGACTCCCGGTTTGAGAATACGATGGTAATTTTCATATTTTTATAATTAGACTTAAAACATGGTGTTAGTGGGTGAAAACCCAAAACGACGCCCAAGCGGCCCCGTGGGTGGCACTAACACCTTCCACGGGACCAATGTAACTCGTAGGAACTGACCGTGTACCCACGGGACTCCTGATTTGAGAATATGATGGTAATTTATATTTTTCGAGACTTAGGCTTAAAAACTTGGCTTTAGAGGGTAAAAACCCGAAACAACCCCCAACGGCCCCGTGGGTGGCACCAACACCTCCCACGGGACCAATGTGACTCTTAGGAACTGACCGTGCAGTCGCGGGACTCTCGGTTTGAGAGTACGATGGTAATTTGCATTTTTCCAGATTTACGGTTAAAAACATGGCTTTAGAGGGTGAAGACCCGAAATAGCCCCCGAACGGCCCCGTGGGTGGCACCAACACCACCAACGGGACCAATGTGACTCGTAGGAACTGACCGCATAGCCGCAGGACGCTCGGTTTGAGAATACGACAGTAATTTTCATAATTCTAGACTTAGGCTTAAAAACATGGCTTTAGTGGGTAAAAACCCGAAACAACCCCCGAAAGGCTCCATGGGTGGCACCAACACCTCCCACGGGACCAATGTAACTCGTAGGAACTGATCGCCCAGTCGCAGCACTCCGGGTTTGAGAATACGATGGTAATTTACATATTTCTAAACTTAGGTTTAAAAATATGACTTTAGAGGGGAATAACCCGAAATGACCTCGGAATGCCCCCGTGGGTGGCACCAACACCTCCCACGGGACCAATGTGACTCATACGAACTTACTGCACAGGCGCGGGACTCCCAATTTTTGAAGAAGACGGTAATTGGCATAATTCCAGACTTAGGCTTAAAAATATGGCGTTAGTGGGTGAAAACTCGAAACTACCACCGAATGGCCCACTGGGTGGCACCAACACCTCCCACGGGACCAATGTGACTTGTAGGAACCGACCGTGTAGCCGCGGGACTTTCGGTTTGGGAATACGATGATAATTGGCATATTTATAAATTTTGGCTTAAAAACATGACTTTAGAGGGGGAAAACCAGAAATGACCCCCTAATGGCCCCGTGGGTGGCACCAACACCTCCCACGGGACCAATGTGACTCGTACGAACTGAGGACTCCCGATTTGAGAATACGATGGTAATTGACATAATTCCTGACTTAGGCTTAAAAACATGGCGTTAGTGGGTGAAAACCCGAAACAGCCCCCGAATGGCCCCGTGGGTGGCCCTAACACCCCCCACGGGACCAATATGACTTGTAAGAACTGATCGCGTAGCTGCAAGACTCCTAATTTGAGAATACGATGGTAATTTGTATTTTTCTTCACTTAGACATAAAAGCGTGGCTTTAGAGGGTGAAAACCCGAAACAACCCCCGAACGGCACCGTGGTGGCACCAACACCTCGCACGGGACCAATGTGACTCGTAGGAACTGACTATGTAGCCGCAGGACTCCCAGTTTGAGAATACGATGGTAATTTGCATATTTCTAAACTTAGGCTTAAAAACATGGCCTTAGTGGGTGAAAACCCTAAACAACCCCTCGTACGTCCCCGTGGGTGGCACCAACACCTCCCACGAGACCAATGTCACTCGTAGGAACTAATCGTGAAGCCCCGTGACTCTCGATTTGAGAATACGATGGTAACTTGCATATTTCAATACTTATGCTTAAAAACATGGCTTTAGTGGGTGAAAACCCGAAACAGGCCCCGAACGGCTCCGTGGGTGGCACCAACACCTCCCACGGGACCAATATAACTCATAGGAATGGACCGCGCAGCCGCGGGACTCTCGATTTGAGAATACGACGATAATTTTTATATTTCTAAACTTAGGCTTAAAAACATGACTTTAGTGGGGGAAAACCCAAAAAGACCCCCAAATGGCCCTGTGGGTGGCACCAACACCTCCCACGGGACCAATGTGACTCGTACGAACTGACCGCGCAAGCGCGGAACTCCCAATTTAAGAATGTGATGATATTTTGCATAATACCAGACTTAGGCTTAAAAATATGGAGTTAGTGGGTGAAAACCCAAAACGACCCCCAAGCGGCCCCGTGGGTGGTACCAACACCTCCAATGGGACCAATGTGACTCGTAGAAACTGACCGCGCAGTTGCGGAACTCCCGGTTTGAGAATACGACGGTAATTGGCCTAATTCTAGACTTAGGCTTAAAAATATTACGTTAGTGGGTGAAAACACAAAAAACCCCGAACGGCCCCGTGGGTGGCACAAACACCTCCCACGGGACCAATGTGACTCGGAGGAACTGACTGCGCTGCCGCGGGACTCGCGATTTGAGAATACTTTTTTAATTTTCATTTTTTCAGACTTAGGCTTAAAAACATAGCTTTAGAGGGTGAAAACTCAAAATGCCCCCGAACGGCGCCGTGGGGGGCACCAACCCTCCCACGGAACCAATGTAACTTGTAGGAACTGACCGTGCAGTCGCGGGATTCCCGATTTGAGAATACGATGGAAATTTATATTTTTATAGACTTAGGCTTAAAAACTTTGATTTAGAGGGGAAAAGCCCAAAAAAAAACCAATAGCCCCGTGGGTGGTACCAACGCCTCCCACGGGACCAATGTGACTCGTAGGAACTAACTGTGCAGCCGCGGGACTCCCGGTTTGAGAATATGATGGTAATTTGCATTTTTCAAGATTTAGGCTTAAAAACATGGCTTTGGAGGGTGAAAATCCGAAATAGCCCACGAACGGCCCCGTGGGTTGAACCAACACCTCCCACAGGACCAATGTGACTCGTAGCAACAGATCGTACAACCGCGAGACTCCTCGTTTGGGAATACGATGGTAATTTACATATTTCTAGACTTAGGCTTAAAAATATGGTGTTAGCGGGTGAAAACACGAAATATTCCCCGAACGGCCCCGTGGGTGGCACCAACACCTACCACGAGACCAATGTGACTCGTAGGAATTGACCGCACAGACGAGGACGCCCGATTTGAGAATACGAAAGTAATTTTCATAATTCAAGACTTAGGCTTAAGAACATGGATTTAGTTGGTGAAAACCCGAAACAGCCCCCGAACTGCTCTGTGGGTGGCACCAACACCTCCCATGGGACCAATGTAACTCATAGGAACTGATCGCCCAGCCGCTGGACTCCCAATTTGCGAATATGATGGTAATTTTTATATTTCTAAACTTAGGCATAAAAACATGAATTTAGAGGGGGAAAACCAGAAAATGACCCCCGAATGGCCCCGTGGGTGGCACCAACACCTCCCACGGGACCAATGTGACTCATACGAACTGACCGCACAGGCGCGAGACTCCCAATTTGAGAAGACGACGGTAATTGGCATAATTCTAGATTTAGGCTTAAAAACATGGCGTTAGTGGGTGAAAACCAGAAACAACCCTCGAATGGCACCGTGGGTGGCACCAACTCCTCCCATGGGACCAATGTGACTCGTAAGAACTGATCGTGTAGTCACAGGACTCCCAGTTTGAGAATACGATGGTAATTTGCATTTTTCTTGACTTAGTCATAAAAGCATGGCTTTAGAGGGTGAAAACTTGAAACAGCCCCTAAACGGCCCTATGGGTGATACTAACACCTCCTACGGGACCAATGTGACTCGTAGGAACTGATCGTGCAGCTGCGGAACTCCCGGTATGAGAATACGACGATAATTTCCATATTTTTAGACTTAGACTTAAGAACATGGCGTTAGTGGGTGAAAACCCGAAACAACCCCCGTACGGCCCCGTGGGTGGCACCAACACCTCCCACGAGACCAATGTGACTCGTAGGAACTGACCGCGTAACCCTGGGACTCACGATTTGAGAATACGATGGTAATTTGCATTCTTGAAGACTTAGGCCTAAAAACATGGCTTTAGTGTGTGAAAACTAGAAATAGCCCCAGAATAGCTCCGTGGGTGGCACCAACACCTCCCACGGGACCAATGTAACTGATAGGAACTGACCGCGCAACCACGGGACTCTCGATTTGAGAATATGACGGTAATTTGCATATTTCTAAACTTAGGCTTAAAAACATGACTTTAGAGGATGAAAACCCAAAATAACCCCCGAATGGCCCCGTGGGTGATACCAGCACCTCCCACGGGACCAATGTGACTCGTACGAACTGACCGCGCAGGCGCGAGACTCCCGATTTGAGAATACGACCATAATTTGCATAATTCCTGACGTAGGATTAAAAACATGTCGTTAGTGGGTGAAAACCTGAAATAACCCCCGAACGGACCCATAGGTGGCACCAAAACCTCCCAGGGGACTAACGTAACTCGTAGGAACTGACCGCGCAGCCGCGGGACTCTCGGCTTGAGAATAAAATGGTAATTTGCATATTTATAGACTTAGGCCTAAAAACATGGCGTTAGTGGGTGAAAACCCGAAACAACCCATAGGTGGCACCAACACCTCCCACGGGACCAATATGACTAGTAGGAACTGACCGAGTAGCCGCGGGACTCCCAGTTTGAGAATACAATGGTAATTTTCATAGTTCCAGACTTAGGCTTAAAAACATGGCGTTAGTGGGTGAAAACCCGTAACATCCCTCGAACGGCCCCGTGGGTGGTACGAACACCTCCCACGAGACCAATATGACTCGTAGAAACTGATCACGCATCCAAGGAACTCCCGGTTTGAGAATACGATGTTAATTAGCATAATTCTAGACTTAGACTTAAAAACTTAGCATTTATGGGTGAAAACTCAAAAAAAAAACCCCGAAAGGCCCCGTGGGTAGCACCAACACCTTCCACGGAACCAATGTGACTTGTAGGAACTAACCGCGCAGGCGCGGCACTCCCGGTTTGTGAATACGATGGTAATTTGATTTTTTCCAGACATGGGCTTAAAAACAGAGCTTTAGAGTGTGAAAACCCGAAACAACCCCTGAGCGGCCCCGTAGGTGGTACCAACACCTCCCACGGGACTAATGGGACTCGTAGGAACTGACCGTGCAGCCGCGGGACTCCCGGTTTGGGAATATGACGGTAATTTGCATATTTCTAAACTTAGGCTTAAAAATAGGGCGGTAGAGGGTGTAAACCCGAAATAGCTCCCGAACGGCCCCGTGGGTGTCACCAGAACCTCCCACGGGACCAATGTAACTCGTAGAAACTAACCGCGCAGCTGCGGGACTCCCAGTTTGAGAATATGACGGTGATTTGAATATTTCTAGACTTAGGCTTAAAAACATGGCTTTAGAGGGTGAAAACCCGAAATAGCCCCCAACGGCCTCTTGGGTGGCACCAACACCTCCCACGGGACCAATGTGACTAGTACGAACTGACCGCACAAGCGTGGGACTCCCGGTTTGAGAATATTGCGGTAGTTTGCATATTTTTAGACTTAGGCTTAAAAACATGGCGTTAGCAGGTGAAAACCCGAAACAACCCCCGTACGACCCCGTGGGTGGCACCAACACCCCCCACGGGACCAATGTGACTCGTACGAGCTAACCGCGCAGCCTCGGGACTCTTAGTTTGAGAATACAACGGTAATATGCATATTTCAAGACTTAGGCTTAAAAACATGGCTTTAGTGGGTGAAAACCCGAAACAGCCCCAGAACGGCTCCGTGGGTGGCACCAACACCTCCCACAGGACCAATGTGACTCGTAGAAACTGACCGCGCAAACGCGGAACTCCCGATTTGAGAATATGATGGTAATTGTCATATTTCTAGACTTAGGCTTAAAAACATGGCGTTAGTGGGTGAAAATTCGAAAAACCCCTGAACGGCCCCGTGGGTGGCACCAAGACTTCCCACGGGACAAATGTGACTCGTAGGAATTGACTGCGCAGCCGCGGGACTCCCGGTTTGAGAATACGATGGTAATTTGCATTTTTCCAGACTTAGGCTTAAAAACAAAGCTATAGAGGGTGAAAACTCGAAACAGCCCCCGAACGGCCCCGTGGGGGGAACCAACACCTCCCACGGGACAATTGTGACTCGTAGGAACTGACCGTGTAGCCGCGGGACTCCCGTTTTGGAAATACGACAGTAGTTTGCATATTTCTAAACTTAGGCTTAAAAACGTGGCGCTAGAGGGTGGAAACCCAAAATAACCCCTGAACGGCTCCGTGGGTGTCACCAACACCTCCCGCGGGACCAACGTAACTTGTAGGAACTGACCGCAGAGCCGCGAGACTCCCGATTAAAGAATACGACGGTAATTTGAATATTTCTAGACTTAGGCTTAAAAACGTGGTGTTAGATTTTGAAAACGTGGAACAGCCCCCGAAAGTCCCGTGGGTGCCACCAACACCTCACACGGGACCAATGTGACTCATAGAAACTGACCGCGCAGTCGCGGAACTCGTGGTTTGAGAATACGATGGTAATTGGCATATTTCTAGACTTAGGCTTAAAAACATGGCGTTAGTTGGTGAAAACTCAAAAAACCCTCAAACGGCCCCGTGGGTGGCACCAACACCTCCCACGGGACCAATGTGACTCGAAGGAACTAACCGCTCAGCCGCGGGACTCCCAATTTCAGAATACAATGGTAATTTGCATTTTTCAAACATAGGCTTAAAAACTTAGCTTTAGAGGGTGAAAACTCGAAATAGCCCAAAAAAGGCCCCGTGGGGGGCACCAACACCTCCCAAGGGACCAATGTGACTCGTAGGAACTAACCGTGTAGCCGCGGGACTCCCGGTTTGGGAATACGATGGTAATTTGCATATTTCTAAACTTAGGCTTAAAAATATGGCGCTAGAGGGTGGTAACCCGAAATAGCCCCCGAACGGCCCCGTGGGTGTCACCAACCCCTCCTGCGAGACCAATGTAACTCGTAGGAATGGACCGTGCAGCCGCGGGACTCCCAGCTTGAGAATACGATGGTAATTTATATTTTTCTAGACTTAGGCTTGAAAACTTGGCTTTAGAGGGTAAAAATGCAAAACAACCCCAACGGCCCCATGGGTGGCACCAACACCTCCCACGGGACCAATGTGACTCATAGGAACTGACCATGCAGCCACGGAACTCCCGGTTTGAGAATACGATGGTTATTTCCATTTTTCTAGATTTAGGCTTAAAAACATGGCTTTAGAGTGTGAAAACATGAAACAGCCCCCGAACAGCCTCGTGGGTGGAAACAACACCTCCCACAGGACCAATGTTACTCGTAGGAACTGACCGTACAGCCGCGGGACTCCCGGTTTGGGAATACAATGGTAATTTGCATATTTCTAGATTTAGACTTAAAAATATGGCGTTAGCGGGTGAAAACCCGAAATAGCCCCCGACGTCCCGTGGGTGGCACCAACACCTCCCACTGGACCAATGTAACTCGTAGGAACTGACCGCACAGCCGCAAGACGCCCGGTTTGAGAATATTATGGTAACTTTCATAATTCTAGACTTAGTCTTAAAAACATGGCGTTAGTGGGTGAAAACCCCAAACAGCCTCCGAACGGCCCCGTGGGTGGCACCAACACCTCTCACGGGACCAATGTGACTCGTAGGAACTGACCGCACTGCCGCGGGACTCCCGGTTTGGGAACACGATAGTAATTTGCATATTTTAAAACTTAGGCATACATATATGGAGTTAGAGCGTGGAAACCCGATATAGCCCCCTAACGGCCTAGTGGGTGGCACCCTCCCACAGGGCCAATGTAACTCGTAGGAACTGACCGAGCAGTCGCAGGACACTTGGTTTGAGAATACGACGGTAATTTGCATATTTCAAGACTTACGCTTAAAAACATGGCGTTAGTAGGCGAAAACCCGAAACAACCCTCGTACGTCTCCGTGGGTGGCACCAACACCTCCCACGGGACCAATATGACTCGTAGGAACTGACTGCGCAGCCTCAGGACCCCTGGTTTGAGAATACCACGGTAATTTTCATATTTCATGACTTAGGTTTAAAAAGATGGCTTTAGTGGGGGAAAATACGAAATAGCCCTCGAACGGCTCCGTGGGTGGCACCAACACCTCCCACGGGACCAATGTAACTCGTAGGAACTAACCACCAATCCGCAAGTCTCCCAATTTGAGAATACGATGGTAATTTGCATATTTCTAAACTTAAGCTTAAAAACATGACTTCAGAGGGGGGAAACCCAAAATAACACCCGAATGGCCCCGTGGGTGGCACCAACACCTCCCCCGGAACCAATGTGACTCGTACGAACTGACCGCACAGACGCAGGACTCCGAATTTGAGAATACAATGGTAATTGGCATAATTCAGACTTAGGCTTAAAAACATGGCGTTAGTGGGTGAAAACTCATAACAGCCCCCAAATGGCCCTGTGGGTGGCACCAACACCTCCCACGGGACCAATGTGACTCGTAAGAACTGATCGCGTAGTCGTAGAACTCCCGGTTTGATAATATGATGGTAATTTGCATTTTTCTTGACTTAGGAATAAAAGCATGGCTTTAGAGGGTGAAAACTCGAAAGAGCCCCTGAACGGCCCTGTGGGTGGCACCGACACCTCCCACGGGACCAATGTGACTTGTAGGAACTAATCGTGCAGCCGCGGGACTCCCGATTTGAGAATACGATGGTAATTTGCATATTTCTAGACTTAGGCTTAAAAATATGGCGTTAGTGGGTGAAAACTCGAAACCATTCCTGTACTGCCCGGTGGGTGGCACCAACACCTCCCACGAGACTAATGTGACTCGTAAGAACAGACCGTGCAGCCCCGGGACTCCCGGTTTGAGAATACGATGGTAATTTACATACTTCAAGACTTAGGCTTAAAAACATGGCTTTAGTGGGTGAAAACTCTAAATAGTCCCCGAACAGCTCCGTGGGTGGCACCAAAACCTCCCACAGGACCAATGTAACTCATAGGAACTGACCGCTTAGCCGCGGGACTCCTGGTTTGAGAATACGATTGTAATTTGCATATTTCTAAACTTAGGCTTAAAAACATAACTTTAGAGGGGATAACTCAAAACGACCCCCGAATGGCCCCATGGGTGACACTAACACCTCCCACGGGACCAATGTGACTCTTACGAACTGACCGCGCAGGCGCGAGACTCCCGATTTGAGAATACGACGATAATTTGCATAATTCGAGACTTAGGATTAAAAACATGGCGTTAGTGGGTGAAAACCTGAAACAGCCCCCGAACGACCCAATGGGTGGCACCAACACCTCCCACAGGACCAATCTAACTCGTAGCAACTGACTGCGCAGCCGCGGGACTCCCGTTTTGAGAATACGACGGTAATTTGAATATTTATAGACTTAGCCAACAAACATGGCGTTAGTGGGTGAAAACCCCAAACAACACCCGTGCGGCCCTGTGGATGGCACCAACACCTCCCACGGGACGAATGTGACTCCTAGAAACTGACCGCTTAGCCACAGAACTCCCGGTTTGAGAATATGATGATAAGTGGCAAAATTCTAGACTTAAGCTTAAAATATGGTGTTAGTGGGTGAAAACTCGTAAAACCCCTGAACGGCCCCGTGGGTGGCCCCAACACCTCCCACGGGACAAATGTGATTCGTAGGAACTGATCGCGCAGTCGTGGGACTCCCGGTTTGAGAATACGATGGTAATTTGAATTTTTCTAGACTTAGGCTCAAAAACATAGCTTTAGAGGGTGAAAACCCGAAATAGCCCCCAAACGGCCCAGTGGGGTGCCCCAACACCTCCCACGGGACCAATGTGACTCGTAGGAATTAACCGTGTAGCCGCGGGACTCCCGGTTTAGGAATACAACGGTAATTTGCATATTTCTAAACTTAGGCTTAAAAATATGGTGCTAGAGGTTGGAAACCCAAAATTGCCCCCGGACGGCCCCGTGGGTGTCACCAACACCTCCCGCGGGAGCAATGTAACTCGTAGGAACTGACCACGCAGCCGCAGGACTCACGGTTTGAGAATATGATGGTAATATGAATATTTCTAGACTTAGGCTTAAAAACATGGCGTTAGAGGGTGAAAAACCGGAATAGCCCCCGAACTGCACCGTGGGTGCCACCAACATTTCCCACGGGACCAATATGACTCGTACGAACTGACTGCGCTGCCTCGGAACTCTCGGTTTGAGAATACAATGGTAATTTTCATATTTCTATACTTAGGCTTAAAAACATGGCATTAGTGGGTGAAAACCCAAAACGACCCCCAAGCGGCCACGTGGGTGGCACCAACACCTCCCATGGGACCAATGTAACTCGTAGGAACTGACCACGCACCCACGGGACTCTCGATTTGAGAATACTATGGTAATTTGCATATTTCTAAACATAGGCTTAAAAACATGACTTTAGAGGTGAAAACCCAAAACGACCCCCGAATGGCCCCGTGGGTGACACCAATACCTCCCACGAAACCAATGCGACTCGTACGAACTGACCGCGCAGGCGCGAGACTCCAAATTTGAGAATACGATGATTATTGGCTTAATTCCAGACTTAGGATTATAAACATGGCGTTAGTGGGTGAAAACCTGAAACAGCCCCCGAACGGCCCATGGGTGGCACCAACACCTCCCACGGGACCAATGTGACTCGTAGAAATGGACCGCGCAGCCGCGAAACTCTCGATTTGAGAATATGATGATAATTGGCGTAATTATAGACTTAGAATTAAAAACGTGGCGTTAGTGGGTGAAACTCGAAAAACTCCCGAATGGCCCCGTGGGTGGCACCAACACCTGCCACAGGACCAATGTGACTCGTAGGAACTGACCGCGCAGCCGCGGGACTCCCGATTTGAGAATACGATGGTAATTTGAATTTTTCCAGACTTAGGCTTAAAAATATATCTTTAAATGGTGAAAACTCAAAACAGCCCCCGAACGGCCCCGTGGGGGGACACCAACACCTCCCACGGGACCAATGTGACTCGTAGGAACTAACCATGTAGTCGCGGGACTTCCGGTTTAGGAATATGACGGTATTTTGCATATTTCTAAACTTAGACTTAAAAACATGGCGCTAGAGGGTGGAAATCCAAAATTGCCCCCGAACGGCCCCGTGGGTGTCACTAACACCTCCCGCGGGACAAATGTAACACATAGGAACTAACTGCGCAGCCGCGGGACTCCCAGTTTGAGAATACGACGGTGATTTGAATATTTTTAGACTTAAGCTTAAAAACATGGCGTTAATGGGTGAAAACTCGAAAGAACCCCCGTACGACCCCATGGGTGGCACTAACATTTCCCATGGGACTAATGTGACTCGTAGGAACTAACTGCGGTGCCCTCGGACTCCCGGTTTCAGAATACGATGGTAATTTTCATATTTCTATACATAGGCTTGAAAACATGGCGTTAGTGCGTGAAACCCAAAACGACCCCCAAGCGGCCCCGTGGGTGTCATCAACACCTCCCATGGGACCAATGTAACTCGTAGGAACTGACCGTGCAACCGCGGAACTTCCGGTTTGAGAATATGATGGTAATTTGCTTTTTTCTTGACTTAGGCATAAAAGCATGGCTTCAGAACGTGAAAATCTGAAACAGCCCCCAAACGGCCCCATTGGTGGCACCAACACCGCCCACGGTACCAATGTGACTCGTAAGAACTGACCGTGCAGCCGCGGGACTCCCGTTTTGAGAATACGATGGTAATTTTCATTTGTCTAGACTTAAGCTTAAAAACTTGGCTTTAGAGGGTGAAAACCCGAAATAGCCCCTGAACGGCCCCGTGGGTGTAACCAACACCTCCAACAGGACCAACGTGGCTCGTAGGAACTAACCGTACAGGCGTGGGACTCCCGGTTTGGGAATACGACGGTAATTTGCATATTTCTAGACTTAGGTTTTAAAACATGACGTCAGCAGGCGAAAACCCAAATTAGCCCCCGAACGGCCCCGTGGGTGGCACCAACACCTACCATGGGACCAATGTGACTCGTAAGAACTAATCGTGTTGTCGTAGGACTCCCGGTTTGAGAATATGATGGTAATTCTAATTTTTCTTGACTTAGGCATAAAAGCATGATTTTAGAGGGTGAAAACTCGAAACAGCCCCTGAACGGCCCTGTGGGTGGCACCAACACCTCCCACGGGACCAATGTGACTCGTAGGAACTGACGGTGCAGCCGCAGGACTCCTGGTTTGAGAATATAACGGTAATTTTCATATTTCTAGCCTTAGGCTTAAAAACATGGCGTTAGTGGGTGAAAACCTGAAACAACCCCCGTACGGCCCCGTGGGTGGCACCAACACCTCCCATGAGACCAATCTGACTCGTAGGAACTGACCGCGCAGCCCCGGGACTCCTGGTTTGAGAAAATGACGGTAATTTGTATACTTCAAGGCTTAGGGTTGAAAACATGGCTTTAGTGGCTGAAAACCAGAAATAACCCCCGAACAGCTCCGTGGGTGGCACCAACACCTCCCACGGAACCAATGTAACTCATAGCAACTGACCGCGTAGCCGCAGGACTCTCAATTTGAGAATACGATGGTAATTTGCATATTTCTAAACTTAGGCTTAAAAACATGACTTTAGAGGTGAAATCACAAAACGACCCCTGAATGGCCCCATGGGTGACACCAACACCTGCCACGGGACCAATGTGACTCGTACGAACTGACCGCGTGGGCGCGAGACTCCCGATTTGAGAATACGATGATAATTTGCATAATTCCAGACTTACAATTAAAAACATGGCGTTAGTGGGTGAAAACTTGAAACAACCCCCGAACGGCCTCATGGGTGGAACTAACACTTCCCACGGGACCAATGTAACTCATAACAACTGACCGCGCAATCGCGGGACTCCCGATTTGGGAATACGACGATAATTTGCATATTTATAGACTTAGGCCTAAAAACATGGCATTAGTGGGTGAAAACCCAGAACAACCCCCGTACAGCCCCCGTGGGTGGCACCAACACGTCCCACGGGACCAATGTGACTCGTAGAAACTGATCGCGCAGCCGCGAAACTCCCGGTTTGAGATTACGATGATAATTGGCTTAATTCTAGACTTAGGCTTAAAAACATGGTGTTAGTGGGTGAAAACTCGAAAAACCCGCGAACGGCCCTGTGGGTGGCACCAACACCTCCCACGGGACCAATGTGACTCATAGGAAATGACCGCGCAGTCGCGGGACTCCCGATTTGAGAATACGATGATAATTTGATTTTTTTCAGACTTAGGATTAAAAATATAGCTTTAGAGGGTGAAAACTCGAAATATCCCCCGAACGGCCCGTGGGGGGCACCAACACCTCCCACGGGACCAATGTGACTCATAGGAACTGACCGTGTAGCTGCGGGACTCCTAGTTGAGGAATACGACGGTAATTTGCATATTTTTAAACTTAGGCGTAAAAACATGGCGCTAGAGGGTGGAAATTCGAAATTGCCCCCGAACGGCCCCGTGGGTGTCACCAACACCTCCCGCGGGACAAATGTAACTCGTAGGAACTGACCGCGCAACCGCGGGACTCTCGGTTTGAGAATATGACGGTAATTTGAATATTTCTAAACTTAGGCTTAAAAACATGGCGTTAGAGGGTGAAAACCCGGAACAGACCTCGAACGGCCCCGTGGGTGCCACCAACATTTCCAACGGGACCAATGTGACTCGTAGGAACTGATAGCGCAGCCCCGGGACTCCCAGTTTAACAATATGATGGTAATTTTTATATTTCTTTACTTTGGCTTATAAACATGGCGTTAGTGAGTGAAAACTGAAAACGACCCCCAAGCGGCCCCGTGGGTGTCACCAACACCTCCCATGGGACCAATGTAACTCGTAGGAACTGACGGTGCAACCGCGGGACTCCCGGTTTGAGAATATCATTGTAATTTGCATTTTTCTAGACTTAGGCTTAAAAACATGGCTTTATAGGGTGAAAGCCCAAAATAGCCCCCGAACGGCCCCGTGGGTGGCACCAACACCTCCCACGGAACCAATGTGACTCATAGGAACATATCGGACAGGTGCGGGACTCCCGGTTTGGGAATACGACGGTAATTTGCATATTTCTAGACTTAGGTTTTAAATCATGACGTTAGCAGGTGAAAACCAAAATAGCCACCGAACGGCCCCGTGGGCGGCACCAACACCTCC
Source organism: Sambucus nigra (assembly GCA_949130495.1). Lineage (NCBI taxonomy): Eukaryota > Viridiplantae > Streptophyta > Magnoliopsida > Dipsacales > Adoxaceae > Sambucus > Sambucus nigra. Next base: position 540,254,750 of record OX422208.1, on the reverse strand, counting down.
CACGGGACCAATGTATCTCGCAGGAACTGACCACACAGTCGCAGGATGCCCGATTTGAGAATACGACGATAATTTGAATATATCATGACTTAAGCTTAAAAACATGGCGTCAGTGGGTGAAAACTCGAAACAACCCCCGTATGACCCCGTGGGTGGCACCAACACTTCCCACGGGACTGATGTGACTCATAGGAACTGATTGCGTAACCACTGAACTCCCATAGACTTAGGCTTAAAAACATGGCGTTAGCGGGTGAAAACCCGAAGCTGCCCCCGAACGGCCCCGTGGGTGGCACCAACACCTCCCATGGGAGCAATGTAACTCGTAGGAACTGACCGCGCAGCTGCGGAACTCTTGGTTTTAGAATACGATGATAATTTGCATAATTCTAGAATTAGGCTTAAAAACATGGCGTTAGTGGGTGAAAACCCGAAACAACCACTGAACGGCCCCGTGGGTGGCATCAACACCTCTCATGGGACCAATGTGACTCGTAGGAACTCACCGCACTGCCGCGGGACTCCTGGTTTGAGAATATGATGGTAATTTTCCTTTTTCTAGACTTAGGCTTAAAAACATGGCTTTAGAGGGTGAAGCCCCCAACGGCCATGTGGGTGGCACCAATACCTCCCACGGGACCAATGTGACTTGTAGGAACTAACCGTGCAGCAGCGGGACTCCCGGTTTGGAAACATGATAGTAATTTGCATATTTCTAAACTTAGGCTTAAAAACATGGCGTTAGAGGGTGGAAACCCGATATAGCCCCCGAACGGCCCCGTGGGTGGCACTAACCCCTTCCACGGGATCAATGTAACTCGTAGGAACTGACCGCTTAGCCGGAGGACTTTCGGTTTGAGAATACGATGGTTACTTGCATATTTCTAGACTTAGGCTTAAAAACATGGCGTTAGTAGCTGAGAACCCGAAACAACCCCACTACCACCCCGTGGGTGGCATGAAAATCTCCCACGGGACCAATGTGAGTCGTAGGAACTGATCGCGCAGCCTCGGGACTCCGGTTTGAGAATACGATGGCAATTTGAATATTTCAAAACTTAGGCTTAAAAACATGGCTTTAGTGGGTGAAAACCCAAAACAGCCACCGAACGGCTCCGTGGGTGGTACCAACACCTCCTCCGGGACCAATGTAACTCGTAGGAACTGACCATGCAGTCGCAGGACTCCCGGTTTGAGAATACGATTGTAATTTGCATATTTCTAAACTTAGGATTAAAAACATGACTTTAGAGGGGGAAAACTCGAAACGACCCCCGAATGGCCCGGTGGGTGGCACCAATACCTCCCACTGGAACAATGTGACTCGTACGAACTGACTGCACAGGCGCAGGACTCCCGATTTGAGAATAGGATGGTAATTAGAATAATTCCATACTTAGGCTTAAAAACATGGCATTAGTGGGTGAAAACCCGAAACAGCCCCCGAATGGCACCGTGGGTGGCACAAACACCTCCCACGGGACCAATGTGACTCGTAAGAACTGAGTACGTAGCCGCAGGACTCCCAGTTTGAGAATACGATGGTAATTTGCTTTTTTCTTGACTTTGGCATAAAATCATGGCTTCAGAACGTGAAAATCCGAAACATCCCCCGAACGGCCCCGTGGGTGGCACCAACACCGCCCACGGGACCAATGTGACTCGTAAGAACTGACCGTGCAGCCGTGGGACTCCCGGTTTGAGAATACGATGGTAATTTGCATATTTCTAGACTTAGGCTTAAAAACATGGCGTTAGTGGGTGAAAACCTGAAACAACCCCCGTACAGCCCCGTGGGTGGCACCAACACCTCCCACGAGACCAATGTGACTCATAGGAACTGACCACGCAGCCCCAAGACTCCGGTTTGAGAACATGACGGTAATTTGCATATTACAAGACATAGGCTTAAAAACATGGCTTTAGTGGGTGAAAACCCGAAACCACCCCCGAATGGCTCCGTGGGTGGCACCGACACCTCCCGCGGGAGCAAGGTAACTCATAGGAACTAACTGCGCAATGACGGGACTCTCGATTTGAGAATACGATGCTAATTTGCCTATTTCTAAACTTAGGCTTAAAAAATGACTTTAGAGGGGAAAAACACAAAACGATACTTGAACGGCTCCGTGGGTGGCACCAACACCTCCCAAGGGACCAATGTGACTCGTACGAATTGATCGCGCAGGCACGAGACTCCCGATTTGAGAATACGATGATGATCAGCATAATTCTAGACTTAGGCTTAAAAACATGGCGTTAGTGGGTGAAAACCAGAAACAACCCCCAAACGGCCCCTTGGGTGGCAGCAACAGCTCCCACGGGACCAATGTGGCTCGTAGGAACTAACCGTGTAGACACGGGACTCTCGATTTTGGAACATGATAGTAATTTGCATTTTTCTTGACTTAGGCATAAAAGCATGGCTTTAGAGGGTGAAAACCCGAAATAGCCCCCGAACGGCCCCGTGGATGGAACCAACCCCTCCCACGGGACCAATGTTACTCGTAGGGACTGACCGCGTAGCCGCAGGACTCTCGGTTTGAGAATATGATGGTAATTTGTTTATTTCTAAACATAGGCTTAAAAATATGGCGTTAATAGGTGAAAACCCGAAACAACCCCCGTACGGCCCCATAGGTGGAACCAAAACCTCCCACGGGACCAATATGACTCGTAGGAACAGACCGCGCAGCCTCGGGACTCTCAGTTTGAGAATACGATGGTAATTTGTATATTTCAAGACATCGGCTTAAAACATGGCTTTAGTGGATGAAAACCCGAAACAACCCCCGAACGGCTCTATAGGTGGCACCAACACCTCCCCCGGGACCAATGTAACTTGTAAGAACTGACCGCGAAGCCGCAGGACTCCCAATTTGAGAATACGATGGTAATTTGCATATTTCTAAGCTTAGGATTAAAAACATGACATTAGAGTGGGAAAATCCGAAACGACCCCCGAATCACCTCGTGGGTGGCACAACGCCTCCCACGGGACCAGTGTGACTCATACGAACTGACTGCGCAGGCGCGGGACTCACGATTTGAGAATCCGATAGTAATTGGCATAATTCTAGACTTAGGCTTAAAAACATGGCATTAGTGGGTGAAAACTCGAAAATGCCCCGTGGGTGGCACCAACACTTCCCACTGGACCAATGTGACTCATAGAACTAACTGCGCAGCCCCGGGAATACCGGTTTGAGAATATGATGGTAATTTGCATTTTTCTTGACTTAGGCATAAAAGCATGGCTTTAGCAGGTGAAAACCCAAAACCGCCCCTGAACGGCCCCATGGGTGGCACTAACACCTCCCACGGGACCAATGTGACTCATAGGAACTGATCGTGCAGCCGCGGGACTCCCGGTTTGAGAATACGAAGGTAATTTTTATATTTCAAGACTTAAACTTCCAAACATGGCGTTAGTGGGAGAAAACCCGAAACAACGTAAGAACTGACCGTGAAGCCCCGGGAATCCCGGCTTGAGAATACGACGATAATTTGCATATTTTTAGACTTAGGCTTCAAAACATGGCTTTAGTGGGTGAAAACCCGAAACAGCCCCCGAATGGCTCCGTGGGTAGCACCAACACCTCCCACGAGACTAATGTAACTCATAGGAACTAATCGCGCAACCACGGGACTCTCGGTTTGAGAATACGATGATAATTTGCCTAATTCCATACTTAGGCTAAAAAACATGGCGTTAGTGGGTGAAAACCTGAAACAGCCCCCGAACGGCCTCGTGGGGGGCACCAACACCTCCCATGGGACCAATGTGACTCGTACGAACTGACTGCGCAGCCGCGGGACTCCCAGTTTGAGAATACGATGGTAATTTTCTTAATTCGAGACCTAGGCTTAAAAACATGGCGTTAGTGGGTGAAAACCCGAAAAAGCCCCCGAACGGCCCCGTGGGTGGCACCAACACCTCTTACGGGACTAATGTGACTCGTAGAAACTGACCGCGCAGCTGCGGACCTCTCGGTTTGAGAATACGAAGGTAATTGGTATAATTCTAAACTTAGGATTAAAAACATGACATTAGAGGGGGAAAACCCGAAACGACCCCCGAATCACCTCGTGGGTCGCACAACGCCTCCCACGGGACCAGTGTGACTCATACGAACTGACTGCGCAGGCGCGGGACTCACGATTTGAGAATCCGATAGTAATTGGCATAATTCTAGACTTAGGCTTAAAAACATGGCGTTAGTGAGTGAAAACCTGAAACATCCTCGTGGGTAGCACCAACACTTCCCGCGGGACTAATGTGACTCATAGGACTTACTGCGTAGCCTCGAGACTCCCGGTTTGAGAATACGATGGTAATTTGCATTTTTCTTGACTTAGGCATAAAATCATGGATTTAGCAGGTGAAAACCCGAAACAGCCCCTTAACGGCCCCGTGGGTGGCACCAACACCTCCCACGGGACCAATGTGAGTCGTAGGAACTGATCGTGCAGCCGCAGGACTCTTGATCCGAGAATACGATGGTAATTTGCATTTTTCTTGACTTAGGCTTAAAATCATGGCTTTAGAGGGTGAAAACGCGGAACATCCTATGAACGGCCTTGTGGGTGACACCAACACCTCCCACGAGACAAATGTGACTCGTAGGAAACTGACCCCACAGCCCCGGGAATCCCGGCTTGAGAATACGACGATAATTTGCATATTTTTAGACTTAGGCTTAAAAACATGGCTTTAGTGGGTGAAAACCCGAAACAGCCCCCGAACGGCTCCGTGGGTGGCACCAACACCTCCCACGAGACTAATGTAACTCATAGGAACTAACCGTGCAACCGCGGGACTCTTGGTTTGAGAATACAACCGTAATTTTACTATTTCTAAACTCTTGGTTTGAGAATACGATCGTGCAGCCGCGGGACTCCCAGTTTGAGAATACGACAATAATTTGCCTAATTCCATACTTAGGCTAAAAAACATGGCGTTAGTGGGTGAAAACCTGAAACAGCCCCCGAACGGCCACATGGGTGGCACCAACACCTCCAACGGGATTAATGTGACTTGTAGGAACTGACCGCGTAACCGCGGGACTCCCAGTTTGAGAATACGATGGTAATTTGCTTAATTCGAGACTTAGGCTTAAAAATATGGCGTTAGTGGGTGAAAACCCGAAAAATCCCCCGAACGGCCCCGTGGGTGGCACCAACACCTCCCACGGGACTAATGTGACTAGAAGAAATTGATCGCGCAGCCGCGAAACTTCCGATTTGAGAATACGATGGTAATTGTCATAATTCTAGACTTAGGCTTAAAAACATGGCGTTAGTGGGTGAAAACCCGAAATAGCCACGTGGGTGGCACCAACACTTCCCGCGGGACCAATGTGACTGATAGGACTGACTGCGTAGCCCCGGGAATCCCGTTTTGAGAATACGATGGTAATTTGCATTTTTCTTGACTTAGGCATAAAAGCATGGCTTTAGCAGGTGAAAACCCGAAACAACCCTCGCACGGCCACGTGGGTGGCACCAACACCTCCCACGGGACCAATGTGACTCGTAGGAACTGATAGTGCAGCCGAGGGACTCCGGGTTTGAGAATACGACGGTAATTTTTATATTTCTAGACTTAGGCTTAAAAACATGGCCTTAGTGGGAGAAAACCCAAAACAACCCCCGTATGGCCCCGTGGGTGGCACCGACACCTACCACGAGACCAATGTGACTCCTAGGAACTGACCGCGCAACCCCGAGAATCCCGGCTTGAGAATACATTGATAATTTTCATATTTTTAAACTTAGGCTTAAAAACATGGCTTTAGTGGGTGAAAACCCGAAACAGCCCCCGAACGGCTCCGTTGGTGGTACCAACATCTCCCACGAGACTAATGTAACTCATAGGAACTAACCGCACAACCGCGGGACTCTTGGTTTGAGAATACGACCGTAATTTGCGTATTTGTAAACTTAGGCTTAAAAACATGACTTTAGAGAGGGAAAAGCGAAAACGACACCCGAACGGCCCCTGGGTGGCACCAACACATCCCACGGGACCAATGTGACTCGTACGAACTAACCGCGTAGGCGCGGGACTCCCAGTTTGAGAATACGACAATAATTTGCCTAATTCCATACTTAGGCTAAAAAACTTGGCGTTAGTGGGTGAAAACCTGAAACAGCCCCCGAATGGCCACGTGGGTGGCACCAATACCTCCAACGGGATTAATGTGACTCGTAGGAACTGACCGCGTAGCCGGGGGACTCCCAGTTTGAGAATACGATGGTAATTTGCTTAATTTGAGAGTTAGGATTAAAAATATGGCGTTAGTGGGTGAAAACCCGAAAAATCCCACGAACGGCCCCGTGGGTGGCACCAACACCTCCCCCAGGACTAATGTGACTCGAAGAAATTGATCGCGCAGCCGCGGAACTTTCAGTTTGAGAATACGATGGTAATTGGCATAATTCTAGACTTAGGATTAAAAACATGGCGTTAGTGGGTAAAACCCCGAACGGCCCCGTGGGTGGCACCAACACTTCCCGCGGGACCAATGTGACTCATAGGACTGACTGCGTAACCCCGGGAATCCCGATTTGAGAATGCGATGGTAATTTACATTTTTCTTGACTTAGGCATAAAAGCATGGCTTTAGCAGGTGAAAACCCGAAACAACCCCCGAACGGCCACGTGGGTGGCACCAACATCTCCCACGGGACCAATGTGACTCATAGGAACTGATAGTGCAGCCGCGGGACTCCGGGTTTGAGAATACGACGGTAATCTTTATATTTCTAGACTTAGGCTTGAAAACATGGCCTTAGTGGGAGAAAACCCAAAACAACCCCCGTATGGCCCCGTGGGTGGCACCAACACCTCCCACGAGACCAATGTGACTCGTGGGAACTGACCGCGCAGCCCTGGGAATCCCGGCTTGAGAATACGGCGATAATTTTCATATTTTCAGACTTAGGCTTAAAAACATGGCTTTAGTGGGTGAAAACCCGAAACAGCCCCCGAACGGCTCCATGGGTGGCACTAACACCTTCCACGAGACTAATGTAACTCATAGGAACTAACCGCGCAGCCGCGGGACTCTCGGTTTGAGAATACGCTGATAATTTGCGTATTTCTAAACTTAGACTTAAAAACATGACTTTTGAGGGGGAAAACCCAAAATGACACACGAATGGTCCCATGGGTGGCACCAACACCTCCCACGGGACCAATGTGACTCGTTCGAACTGATCGCGCAAGCGTGGGACTCCCAGTTTGAGAATACGACGATAATTTGACTAATTCCATACTTAGGCTAAAAAACATGGCGTTAGTGGGTGAAACCCTGAAACAGCCCCCGAACGGCCTCGTGGGTGGCATCAACACCTCAACCGAGACCAATGTGACTCGTAGGAACTGACCGCGTAGCTGCGGGACTCCCAGTTTGAGAATTCGACGGTAATTTTCTTAATCCGAGACTTAGGCTTAAAAACATGGCGTTAGTGGGTGAAAACTCGAAAAGGCCCCCGAACGGCACCGTGGGTGGCACCAACACCTCCCATGAAACTAATGTGACTCGGAGAAACTAATCGCGTAGCCGCGGAACTCCCAGTTTGAGAATACGATGGTAATTGGCATAATACTTAACTTAGGCTTAAAACATGGTGTTAGTAGGTGAAAGCTCGAAAAAACCCCGAATGGCCCCGTGGGTGGCACCAACACCTCCCACGGCACCAATGTGACACGTAGGAACTGACCGCGTAGTCGCGGGACTCCCGGTTTGAGATTTCGATAGTGATTTGAATTTTTCCAGACATAGGCTTAAAAACATAGCTTCAGAGGGTGAAAACCAGAAACAGACCCCGAACGGCCCCGAGGGGGCACCAACACCTCCCACGGGACCAATGTGACTTGTAGGAACTGACCGTGTAACTGCGGGACTCCCGATTTGGGAATACGACTGTAATTTGCATATTTCTAAACTTAGGCTTAAAAACATGGTGCTAGAGGGTGGAAACCCGAAATATCCCCCGAACGGCCTCGTTGGTGTCACCAACACCTCCCGCGGGACCAATGTAACTCATAGGAACTGATCGCGCAGTCGTGGGACTCCCAATTTCAGAATATGATGGTAATTTGAATATTTCCAGACTTAGGCTTAAAAAGATGGCGATAGTGGGTGAAAACCCGGAACAGCCCCTGTAAGGCCCTGTGGGTGGCACCAACACCTCCCACGGGACCAACGTAACTCGTAGGAACTGACCGTAAAGCTGCGGGACTCCCGGTATGGGAATACCATGGTAATTTGAACATTTCTAGACTTAGGCCTAAAGACATGGCGTTAGCGGGTGAAAACCTGAAATAGCCCTCGAACGGCCCTGTGGGTGGCACCAACACCTCCCACGGGACTAATGTAACACGTAAGATCTGACCGCACAGCCGCAGGACGCCCACTTTGAGAATACGATGGTAATTTTAATATTTCTAGACTTAGGCTTAAAAACATGGCGTTAGTGGGTGAAAACTCGAAATAGCCCATGTATGGCCCTGTGGGTGGCACCACCACCTCGCACGGGACCGAAGTGACTCGTAGGAACTGACCGCACTGCCGCGGAACTCCAGTAGACGTCGGCTTAAAAACATGGCGTTAGCGGGTGAAAACCCAAAATTGCCCCCGAACGACCGCCTGGGTGGCACCAACACCTCCCACGCGAGCAATGTAACTCGTAGGAACTGACCGAGCATCCACGAAACTACCGATTTGAGAATACGATGGTGATTTACAGAATTCTAGACTTAGGCTAAAAAACATGGCGTTAGTTGGTGAAAAGTCGAAATAGCCCCCAAACGGCCCCGTGGGTGGCACCAACCCCTCTCACGGGACGAATGTGACTCGTAGGAACTGACCACGCTGCCGCGAAACTCCCGGTTTCAGAATTGATGGTAATTTTCCTTTTTCTACACTTAGGCTTAAAAACATGGCTTTAGAGGGTGAAAACCCGAAACAACCCCCAACGGCCCCATGGGTGGCACCAACACCTCCCACGGGACCAATGTGACTCGTAAGAACTGACCGTGCAGCCGTGGGACTCTCGATTTGGGAACACTACAGTAATTTGCATATTTCAAATTTTAGGCTTAAAAACATGGAGTTTGAGGGCGAAAACCCGAAACAGCCCCCGAACGGCCCCGTGGGTGGCACCAACCCCTCCCACAGGACCAATGTAACTCGTAAGAACTGACCGCACAGCCGCTGGACTCCCGGTATGAGAATACGATGATAATTTGCATATTTCTAGACTTAGGCTTAAAAACATGGCGTTAGTCGGTGGAAACTCGAAACAACCCCCGTATGGGCCTGTGGGTGGCACCAACACCTCCCACGGGACCAATTTGACTCGTAGCAACTAACGACACAGCCTCGGGACTCCTAATTTACTAATACGATGGTAATTTGCATATTTCAAAACTTAGGGTTAAAAATATTCTTTAGTGGGTGAAAACCCGAAACATCCCCCAAACGGCTCCGTGGGTGGCCCCAACACCTCCCGCGGGACAAATGTAACTCGTAGGAACTGACCGTGCAGCTGCGGAACTCCCAGTTTGAGAATACGATGGTAATTTTCATATTTCCAATCTTAGGCTTAAAAACATGACTTTAGAGGGGGAAAACTCAAAATGAACCCCGAATGCCCTCGTGGGTGGCACCAACACCTCCCACAGGACCAATGTGACTCGTACGAACTGACCGCGTAGGCGCAGGACTTCCGGTTTGAGAATACAATGATAATTGGCATAATTCCATACATAGGCTTAAAAACCTGGCGTTAGTGGGTGAAAACCCGAAACAGCCCCCGAATGGCCCTGTGGGTGGCACCTGCCACGGGACAAATGTAACTCGTAAGAATAGATCGTGTAGCCGCAGGACTCCCGATTTGAGAATACGATAGTAATTTTCAATTTTCTTGACTTAGGGATAAAAGCATGGCTTTAGAGGGTGAAAACCCGAATAACCCCCGAACGGCCCTGTGGATGGAACCAACACCTCCCACGGGACCAATGTAACTCGTAAGAACTGACCGTACAGCCGCGGGACTCCCGGTTTGAGAATATGACGATAATTTGAATATTTTTAGACTTAAGCATAAAAACATGGTGTTAGTGGGTGAAAATCCGAAACATCCCCCGAACGGCCCCGTGGGTGGCACCAAGACCTCCCACGGGACCAATGTAACTCGTAGGAACTGACCGTGCAGTCGCGGGACTCCCGATTTGAGAATACGATGGTAATTTATAATTTTCTAGACTTGGGCTTAAAAACATGGCTTTTGAGGGTAAAAACAAGAAACAACCCCCAACGGCCCTGTGGGTGGCACCATCACCTCCCACAGGACCAATGTGACTCGTAGGAACTGAGCGTGTACCCGCGGAACTCCTGGTTTGAGAATACGATGGTAATTTTCATTTTTCTAGACATAGGCATAAAAACATGGCGTTAGTGGGTGAAAACCCAAAACATCCCCCGAATGGCCCCGTGGGTGGCACCAAGACCTCCCACTGGACCAATGTAACTCGTAGGAACTGACCGTGCAGTCGCGGGACTCCCGATTTGAGAATACGATGGTAATTTATATTTTTCTAGACTTAGGATTAAAAACATGGCTTTAGAGGGTAAAAACTATAAACAACTACCAACGGCCCCGTGGGTGGAACCATCACCTCCCACATGACCAATGTGACTCGTAGGAACTGAGCGTGCAGTCGCGGAACTCCTAGTTTGAGAATACGATGGTAATTTGCATTTTTCTAGACTTAGGCTTAAAAACATGGCTTTAGAGGGTGAAAACCCGAAATATCCCCCGAACAGCCCCGTGGGTGGAACCAACACCTTCCACGGGACCAATGTAACTCGTAGCAACTAACCGTACAGCCGCAGGAATACGACGATAATTTGCACATTTCTAGACTTAGGCTTAAAGACATGGCGTTAGTGGGTGAAACTCGAAATAGCCCCCGAACGTCCCTGTGGGTGGCACCAACACCTCCCACGGGACCAATGTAACTCGTAAGATCTGATCGCAGAGCCGCAGGACGCCCGGTTTGAGAATACGACAATAATTTTTATATTTCTAGACTTAGGCTTAAAAACATGGCGTTAGTGGGTGAAAACTCAAAATAAGCCGCGTACGGCCCTGTGGGTGGCACGACCACCTCCCACGGGACCTATGTGACATATAGGAAGTGACCGTGGAGCCGCGGAACTCCCGTAGACTTAGGCTTAAAAACATGGCGTTAGCGGGTGAAAGCTCAAAATTGCCCCCGAACGGCCCCCTGGGTGGCAGCAACACCTCCCACGGGAGCAATGTAACTCGTAGGAACTGACCGAGCATCCACGAAACTACCGGTTTGAGAATACGATGGTGATTTGCAGAATTCTAGACTTAGGCTAAAAAACATGGTGCTAGTTGGTGAAAAGTCGAAATAGCCCCCAAACGGCCCCGTGGGTGGCACCAACACCTCTCACGGGACGAATGTGACTCGTAGGAACTGACCGCGCTGCCGCGAAACTCCCGGTTTCAGAATATGATGGTAATTTTCCTTTTTCTACACTTAGGCTTAAAAACATGGCTTTAGAGGGTGAAAACCCGAAACAACCCCCAACGGCCCCATGGGTGGCACCAACACCTCCCACGGGACCAATCTGACTCGTAAGAACTGAACGTGCAGCCGTGGGACTCTCGATTTGGGAACACTACAATAATTTGCATATTTCAAATTTTAGGCTTAAAAACATGGAGTTTGAGGGCGAAAACCCGAAACAGCCCCGAACAGCCCCATGGGTGGCACCAACCCCTCCCACAGGACCAATGTAACTCGTAAGAACTGACCGCACAGCCGCTGGACTCCCGGTATGAGAATACGATGATAATTTGCATATTTATGGACTTAGGCTTAAAAACATGGCGTTAGTCGGTGGAAACTCGAAACAACCCCCGTATGGGCCTGTGGGTGGCACCAACACCTCCCACGGGACCAATTTGACTCGTAGCAACTAACGACACAGCCTCGGGACTCCTAATTTACTAATACGATGGTAATTTGCATATTTCAAAACTTAGGGTTAAAAATATTCTTTAGTGGGTGAAAACCCGAAACATCCCCCGAACGGCTCCGTGGGTGGCCCCAACACCTCCCGCGGGACAAATGTAACTCGTAGGAACTGACCGTGCAGCTGCGAAACTCCCAGTTTGAGAATACGATGGTAATTTTCATATTTCCAATCTTAGGCTTAAAAACATGACTTTAGAGGGGGAAAACTCAAAATGAACCCCGAATGCCCTCGTGGGTGGCACCAACACCTCCCACAGGACCAATGTGACTCGTACGAACTGACCGCGCAGGCGCAGGACTTCCGGTTTGAGAATACGATGATAATTGGCATAATTCCATACATAGGCTTAAAAACCTGGCGTTAGTGGGTGAACACCCGAAACAGCCCCCGAATGGCCCTGTGGGTGGCACCTGCCACGGGACAAATGTGACTCGTAAGAATAGATCGTGTAGCCGCAGGACTCCCGGTTTGAGAATACGATCGTAATTTGTAATTTTCTTGACTTAGGCATAAAAGCATGGCTTTAGAGGGTGAAAACCCAAATAACCCCCGAACGGCCCTGTGGATGGAACCAACACCTCCCACAGGACCAATGTAACTCGTAAGAACTGACCGTACAGCCGCGGGACTCCCGGTTTGAGAATATGACGATAATTTGAATATTTTTAGACTTAAGCATAAAAACATGGTGTTAGTGGGTGAAAACCCGAAACATCCCCCGAACGGCCCCGTGGGTGGCACCAAGACCTCCCACGGGACCAATGTAACTCGTAGGAACTGACCGTGCAGTCGCGGGACTCCCGATTTGAGAATACGATGGTAATTTATATTTTTCTAGACTTAGGCTTAAAAACATGGCTTTTGAGGGTAAAAACAAGAAACAACCCCCAACGGCCCTGTGGGTGGCACCATCACCTCCCACAGGACCAATGTGACTCGTAGGAACTGAGCGTGTACCCGCGGAACTCCTGGTTTGAGAATACGATGGTAATTTGCATTTTTCTAGACATAGGCATAAAAACATGGCGTTAGTGGGTGAAAACCCAAAACATCCCCCGAATGGCCCCGTGGGTGGCACCAAGACCTCCCACTGGACCAATGTAACTCGTAGGAACTGACCGTGCAGTCGCGGGACTCCCGATTTGAGAATACGATGGTAATTTATATTTTCCTAGACTTAGGCATAAAAACATGGCTTTAGAGGGTAAAAACCAGAAACAACTACCAACGGCCCCGTGGGTGGAACCATCACCTCCCACATGACCAATGTGACTCGTAGGAACTGAGCGTGCAGCCGTGGAACTCCTAGTTTGAGAATATGATGGTAATTTGCATTTTTCTAGACTTAGGCTTAAAAACATGGCTTTAGAGGGTGAAAACCCGAAATATCCCCCGAACAGCCCCGTGGGTGGAACCAACACCTTCCACGGGACCAATGTAACTCGTAGCAACTAACCGTACAGCCGCGGGAATACGACGATAATTTGCACATTTCTAGACTTAGGCTTAAAGACATGGCGTTAGTGAGTGAAACTCGAAATAGCCCCCGAACGGCCCCGTGGGTGGCACCAACACCTCCCACGGGACCAATGTAACTCGTAACATCTGATCGCACAGCCGCAGGACGCCCGGTTTGAGAATACGACAATAATTTTTATATTTCTAGACTTAGGCTTAAAAACATGGCGTTAGTGGGTGAAAACTCAAAATAAGCCTCGTACGGCCCTGTGGGTGGCACGACCACCTCCCACGGGACCTATGCGACTCATAGTAAGTGACCGTGGAGCCGCGGAACTCCCGTAGACTTTGGCTTAAAAACATGGCGTTAGCGGGTGAAAGCTCAAAATTACCCCCGAACGGCCCCCTGGGTGGCAGCAACACCTCCCACGGGAGCAATGTAACTCGTAGGAACTGACCGAGCATCCACGAAACTACCGGTTTGAGAATACGATGGTGATTTGCAGAATTCTAGACTTAGGCTAAAAAACATGGCGTTAGTTGGTGAAAAGTCGAAATAGCCCCCAAACGGCCCCGTGGGTGGCACCAACACCTCTCACGGGACGAATGTGACTCGTAGGAACTGACCGCGCTGCCGTGAAACTCCCGGTTTGAGAATATGATGGTAATTTTCCTTTTTCTACACTTAGGCGTAAAAACATGGCTTTAGAGGGTGAAAACCCGAAACAACCCCCAACGGCCCCATGGGTGGCACCAACACCTCCCACGGGACCAATGTGACTCGTAAGAACTGACCGTGCAGCCGTGGGACTCTCGATTTGGGAACACTACAGTAATTTGCATATTTCAAATTTTAGGCTTAAAAACATGGAGTTTGAGGGCGAAAACCCGAAACAGCCCCCGAACGGCCCCGTGGGTGGCACCAACCCCTCCCACAGGACCAATGTAACTCGTAAGAACTGACCGCCCAGCCGCTGGACTCTCGGTATGAGAATACGATGATAATTTGCATATTTCTAGACTTAGGCTTAAAAACATGGCGTTAGTCGGTGGAAACTCGAAACAACCCCCGTATGGGCCTGTGGGTGGCACCAACACCTCCCACGGGACCAATTTGACTCGTAGCAACTAACGACACAGCCTCGGGACTCCTAATTTACTAATACGATTGTAATTTGCATATTTCAAAACTTAGGGTTAAAAATATTCTTTAGTGGGTGAAAACCCGAAACATCCCCCGAACGGCTCCGTGGATGGCCCCAACACCTCCCGCGGGACAAATGTAACTCGTAGGAACTGACCGTGCAGCTGCGGAACTCCCAGTTTGAGAATACGATGGTAATTTTCATATTTCCAATCTTAGGCTTAAAAACATGACTTTAGAGGGGGAAAGCTCAAAATGAACCCCGAATGCCCTCGTGGGTGGCACCAACACGTCCCACGGGACCAATGTGACTCGTACGAACTGACCGCGCAGGCGCAGGACTTCCGGTTTGAGAATACGATGATAATTGGCATAATTCCAGACATAGGCTTAAAAACCTAGCGTTAGTGGATGAAAACCCGAAACAGCCCCCGAATGGCCCTGTGGGTGGCACCTGCCACGGGACAAATGTGACTCGTAGGAATAGATCGTGTAGCCGCAGGACTACCGGTTTGAGAATACGATGGTAATTTGCAATTTTCTTGACTTAGGCATAAAAGCATGGCTTTAGAGGGTGAAAACCCGAAGACCCCCGAACGGCCCTGTGGATGGAACCAACACCTCCCACGGAACCAATGTAACTCGTAAGAACTGACCGTACAGCCGTGGGGCTCTCGGTTTGAGAATATGACGATAATTTGAATATTTTTAGACTTAAGCATAAAAACATGGTGTTAGTGGGTGAAAACCCGAAACATCCCCCGAACGGCCCCGTGGGTGGCACCAAGACCTCCCACGGGACCAATGTAACTCGTAGGAACTGACCGTGCAGTCGCGGGACTCCCGATTTGAGAATACGATGGTAATTTATATTTTTCTAGACTTAAGCTTAAAAACATGGCTTTTGAGGGTAAAAACAAGAAACAACCCCCAACGGCCCTGTGGGTGGCACCATCACCTCCCACAGGACCAATGTGACTCGTAGGAACTGAGCGTGTACCCGCGGAACTCCTGGTTTGAGAATACGATGGTAATTTGCATTTTTCTAGACATAGGCATAAAAACATGGCGTTAGTGGGTGAAAACCCAAAACATCCCCCGAATGGCCCCTTGGGTGGCACCAGGACCTCCTCCTGGACCAATATAACTCGTAGGAACTGACCGTGCAGTCGCGGGACTCCCGATTTGAGAATACGATGGTAATTTATATTTTTCTAGACTTAGGCTTAAAAACATGGCTTTAGAGGGTAAAAACCAGAAACAACTACCAACGCCCCGTGGGTGGAACCATCACCTCCCACATGACCAATGTGACTCGTAGGAACTGAGCGTGCAGCCGCGGAACTCCTAGTTTGAGAATACGATGGTAATTTGCATTTTTCTAGACTTAGGCTTAAAAACATGGCTTTAGAGGGTGAAAACCCGAAATATCCCCCGAACAGCCCCGTGGGTGGAACCAACACCTTCCACGGGACCAATGTAACTCGTAGCAACTAACCGTACAGCCGCGGGAATACGACGATAATTTGCACATTTCTAGACTTAGGCTTAAAGACATGGCGTTAGTGGGTGAAACTCGAAATAGCCCCCGAACGTCCCTGTGGGTGGCACCAACACCTCCCACGGGACCAATGTAACTCGTAAGATCTGATCGCAGAGCCGCAGGACGCCCGGTTTGAGAATACGACAATAATTTTTATATTTCTAGACTTAGGCTTAAAAACATGGCGTTAGTGGGTGAAAACTCAAAATAACCCCCGTACGGCCCTGTGGGTGGCACGACCACCTCCCACGGGACCTATGTGACTCATAGGAAGTGACCGTGGAGCCGCGGAACTCCCGTAGACTTAGGCTTAAAAACATGGCGTTAGCGGGTGAAAGCTCAAAATTACCCCCGAACGGCCCCCTGGGTGGCAGCAACACCTCCCACGTGAGCAATGTAACTCATAGGAACTGACCGAGTTTCCGCGGAACAACCGGTTTGAGAATACAATGGTAATTTTCATAATTCTAGACTTAGTCTTAAAAACATGGCGTTAGTTGGTGAAAAGCCGAAATAGCCCCCGAACGGCCCTATGGGTGGGACCACCTCTCACGGGACCCATGTGACTCGAAGGAACTGACTGCGCTGCCGCGAAACTCCTGGTTTGAGAATATGATGGTAATTTTCATTTTTCTAGACTTAGGCATAAAAACATGGCTTTAGAGGGTGAAAACTCGAAATGGCCCCCAACGGCCCCGAGGGTGGTACCAACACCTCCTACGGGACCAATATGACTCGTAAGAATTGACCGTGCAGTCGCGGGACTCTCAGTTTGGGAACAAGATGGTGATTTTCATATTTCTAAACTTAGGCTTAAAAACATGGGGTTAGAGGGTGGAAACTCGAAACAGGCCCCGAACGGCCCCGTGGGTGGCACCAACCCCTACCACAAGACCAATGTAACTCGTAGGAACTGACCGCGCGGCCGCGGGACTCCTGATTTGAGAATACGATGGTAATTTGCTTATTTCTAGACTTAAGCTTAAAAACATGGTGTTAGTGGGTGAAAACCCGAAACAACCCCCGTACGGCCCGGTGGGTTGCACCAACACCTCCCACGGGACCAATTTGACTCGGAGGAACTGACCGCGCAGCCTCGGGACTCCTGATTTGATAATACGAAGGTAATTTTCATATTTCAAGACTCAGGCTTAAAAACATGGGTTTAGTGGGTGAAAACCCGAAATAGTCCCCCGAACGGCCCTGTGGGTGGCACCAACAGCTCTCACGGGACCCATGTGACTCGAAGGAACTAACTGCGCGGCCGCGAAACTCTCGGTTTGAGAATATGATGGTAATTTTCATTTTTCAAGACTTAGGCCTAAAAACAAGGCTTTAGAGGGTGAAAACCCGAAACAACCCCTGAACGGCCCCGTGGGTGGCACCAACACCTCCCACGGGACCAATGTGACTCGCAAGAACTTACCATGCAGCCGCTGGACTCCCAGTTTGGGAACACGATGGTAATTTGCATATTTATAAACTTAGGCTGAAAAACATGGCTTTAGAGGGAGGAAACCCGAAACATCCCCCAAACGGCCACGTGGGTTGCACCAACCCCTCCCACAGGACCAATGTAACTCGTAGGAATTGACCGCGCAGCCGTGGGACACCCGATTTGAGAATACGAAGGTAATTTGCATATTTCTAGACTTAGTCTTAAAATCATTGCGTTAGTGGAAGAAAACACTAAACAACCCCCGTACGGCCCAGTGGGTGGCACCAGCACCTCCCACGGGACCAATTTCACTCGTAGAAACTCACCGCGCAGCCTCGGGAATCCTGATTTGATAATACGATGGTAATTTGCATATTTCAAGACCTATGATTAAAAATATGGCTTTAGTGGGTGAAAACCCAAAATGACCCCCAAACGGCCCCGTGGGTGGCACCAACACCTCCCACGGGACCAATGTAACTCGTAGGAACTGACCGTGTAGCCGCGGGACTCGCAGTTTTAGAATACGATGGTAATTTATATTTTTCTAAACTTAGGCTTAAAAACATGGCTTTCGAGGGTGAAAAGCTGAAACTGCCCACGAACGGCCCCATGGGTGGCACCAACACCTCCCACGGGACCAATGTGACTCACATGAACTGACCGCGCAGCCGCGAGACTCGCAGTTTGAGAATACGATGGTAATTGGAATTTTTCCAGACTTAGGTTTAAAAACATAGCTTTAGAGGGTGAAAACTCGAAACAGCCCCTGAACGACCCCGTGGGTGGCACCAACACCTCCCATGTGACTCGTAGAAACTCACCGCGCAGCCGCGAAACTCCCGGTTTGAGAATACGACAGTAAATATAATTCTAGACGTAGGCTTAAAAAAATGGCGTTAGTGGGTGAAAACTCAAAAAAAAACCCGAACGGCCCCGTGGGTGACCCCAATACCTCCAACGGGACCAATGTGACTCGTATGAACTGACCGCGCAGCCGCGGTACTCCCGGTTTGATAATTCAATGGTAATTTTTATTTTTCCAGACTTAGGCTTAAAAAGATACCTTTAGAGGGTGAAAACCAGAAACAGTCCCCGAATGGCCCCGTGGTTAGCACCAACACCTCCCACGGTACCAATATGACTCGTTGGAACTGACCGTATATGATGGTAATTTGATATTTCTAAACTTAGGCTTAAAAACATGGCGCTAGAGGGTGGAAACCCGAAATAGCCCCCGAACGGTCCCGTGGGTGTCACCAACACCTCCCACGGGACCAATGTAACTCGTACGAATTGACCGTGCATCCGCGGGACAGCCGATTTGAGAATACGACGAGAATTTGAATATTTCTAGACTTAGGATTAAAAACATGGTGTTCGTGGGTGAAACCCAGAACAGCCCCCGAACATCCCCGTGGGTGGCACCAACACTTTCCACGGGACCCATGTACTCGTAGGAATCGACTGCGCGGCCCCGAGACTCCCAGTTTGAAAATACGACGATTATTTGCATATTTCTATACTTAGGCTTAAAAACATGGCGTTAGTGGGTGAAAACCCAAGGAGGCCCCCAAGCGGCCCCGTGGGTGGCACCAACACCTCCCACGGGACCAATGTAACTAGTAATAACTGACTGTGCAGCCGCAGGACTCCCGATTTGAGAATACGGTGGTAATTTATATTTTTCTAGACTTAGGCTTAAAAACAAGGCTTTAGAGTGAAAAATCCCCAAAACAACCCCAGTGACCCCGTGGGTGGCACCAACACCCCCCACGGGACCAATGTGACTCGTAGGAACTGACTGTGCAGCCGTGGGACTCCCGGTTTGGGAACTTGACGGTAATTTGCATATTTCTAAACTTAGGCTTAAAAACATGGCATTAGAGGGTGGAAACTCGAAATAGCACTCGAACGGCCCCGTGGATTGCACCAACACCTCCCACGGGACCAATGTAACACGTAGTAACTGACCACGTAGCCATGGGATTCTCGGTTTGAGAATACAACAGTAATCTGCATATTTCTTGACTTAGGCTTAAAAACATAGCGTTAGTAGGTGAAAACACGAAACAACCCCTCTACGGTCCCGTGGGTGGCACCAACACCTCCCACAAGACCAATGTGACTCGTAGGAATTGACCGCGCAGCCCCGAGACTCCCGGTTTGAGAATGCGATGGTAATTTGCATATTTCAAGACTTAGGCTTGAAAACATGGCTTTAGTGGGTGAAAACCCAAAACTGCCCCCGAACGACTTCGTGGGTGGCACCATCACCTCCCATGGTACTAATGTAACTCATAGGAACTGACCGCGCATCCGTGGGGCTCTCGGTTTGAGAATACGATGGTAATTTGCATATTTCAAAACTTAGGGTTAAAAACATGACTTTAGAGGGGAAAACCTGAAACGGCCCCCGAACGGCCCCTTGGGTGGCAGCAACACCATCCACGGGAGCAATGTAACTCGTAGGAATTGACTGCGCAGCCACGGGACTCCTGGTTTGAGAATACGAGGGTAATTTGCATATTTATAGATATAGGCCTAAAAATATGGCGCTAGTGGGTGAAAACCCGAAACAACCCCCATACGGCACCGTGGGTGGCCAACACCTCCCACGGGACCAATGTTACTCGTAGAAACTGACCGTGGATCCGGGGACTCACGATTTGAGAATATTATGGTAATTTTTATTTTTCTAGATTTAGGCTTAAAACATGGTTTTAGAGTGTGAAAACCCAAAATAGCCCCCGAACAGCCGCGTGGGTGGAGCTATCACCTCCCAGAGGACCAATCTGACTCTTAGCAACTAACCATTCAACTGCGAGACTCTCGGTTTGGGAATACGATGGTAATTTGCATATTTCTAGACTTAGGCTTAAAAACATGGCGTTAGTGGGTGAAAAGTCAAAAAAAGCCCAAAACGGCCCCGTAGGTGGCACCAACACCTCCCACGGGATCAATGTGAGTCGCAGGAACTGACCGCGCACCCGCGAGACTCCCGATTTGAGAATACCATGGTAATTTGTATTTTTCAAGACATAGGCATAAAAACATGGCGTTAGTGGGTGAAAGTCTAAAACGGCCCCCGAACGTCCCCATGGGTGGCACCAACACCTCTCATGGAACCAATGTAACTCGTAGGAACTGACCGCGCATCCGCAGGACTTCCGGTTTGGGAATACGATGGTAATTTACATATTTCTAAACCTAGGATTAAAAACATGGCGCTAGAGGGTGGAAACCCGAAATAGCCCCCGAATGGCCCCGTGGGTGTCACCAACACCTCCCACGGGACCAATGTAACTCGTAGGAACTGACCGAGAAGTCGCGGAACTCCCGGTTTGACAATACGATGATAATTTGAATATTTTTAGATTTAGGCTTAAAAACATGGCGTTAGTGGGTGAAAACCCGGAACAGCCCCCGAACGGCCTCGTGGGTGGCACCAACACTTCCCACGAGACCAATGTGACTCGTAGTAACTGATTGCGCAGCCTCGGGACTTCCGGTTTGAGAATTCAACGGTAATTTGCATATTTCTATACTTAGGCTTAAAAACATGGCATTAGTGAGTGAAAAGCCCAAACGACCCCCAAGCGGCCCCGTGGGTGGCACCAACACCTCCCACGAGACCAATGTAACTCGTAGGAACTGACCGTGCAGCCGCGGGACTCCTGGTTTGAGAATACGATGGTAATTTATATTTTTCTAGACTGAGGCTTAAAAACTTGGTTTTAGAGGGTGAAAACCCAAAACAGCCCCCGAAGGGCCCCGTGGGTGGCACCAACACCTCCCCCGAGACCATTGGGACTTATAGGAACTGACCGCGCAGCTGCGGGACTCCCGATTTGAGAATAGGATGCTAATTTACATTTTTCTATACTTAAGATTAAAAACATGGCATGGGAGGATGAAAACCCGCAATAGCCCCCGAACGGCCCCGTGGGTGGAACCAACACCTCCCACGGGACCAATGTGACTCGTAGGAACTGACCGTACAACCGCGAGACACCCGGTTTGGGAATATGATGGTAATTTGCATATTTCTAGATTTAGGCTTAAAAAAATGCGTTAGTGGGTGAAAACACAAAACAACTCGCAAACGGCCCTGTGGGTGGCACTAACACCTCCCACAGGACCGATGTGACTCCTAGGAACTGACCGTGCAGCCGCGGAACTCCCGTAGACTTAGGCTTAAAACATGGCGTTAGCGGGTGAAAACTCGAAACTGCCATGTGACAGCCCCGTGGGTGGCACTAACACCTCCCACAGGAGCAATGTAACTCGTAGGAACTGACCGCGCAGCCGCGAAACTCCCGGTTTGAGAGTAAGACGGTAATTTGCATAATTCTAGAGTTAGGCTTAAAAACATGGCGTTAGTGGGTGAAAACCCAAAACAACCCCCGAACGGCCCCGTGGGTGGTACCAACACCTCTCACGGGACCAATCTGACTCGTAGGAACTGAATGCGCTTCCGCGGGACTCCTGGTTTGAGAATATGATGGTAATTTTCTTTTTTCTAGACTTGGGCATAAAAACATGGCTTTAGTGGGTGGAAACCCAAAACTCTACCGAACGGCCCCATGGGTGGCACCAACACCTCCCACGGGACCAATGTGACTCGTAGCAACTGACCGTGCAGCCGCGGGACTCCCGATTTGGGAACACGACGATAATTTGCATATTTCTAAACTTAGGGTTGAAAACATAGCGCTAGAGGGTGGAAACCGAAATCGCCCCCGAACGGGCTTGTGGGTGTCACCAACACCTCCCACGGAACCAATGTAACACGTAGGAACTGACCGCGCAGCCGCGGGACTCCCGGTTTAAGAATACGACGGTAATTAAAATATTACTAGACTTAGGCTTAAAAACATGGTGTTAGTGGGTGAAAATCCGAAATAGTCCCCGAACGACCCCGTGGGTGGAACCAACACCTCCCACGGGACCAATGTGACTCGTAGGAACTGACCGGGTAGCCACGGGACTCCCAATTTGAGAATACGACGGTAATTGGCATAATTCCAGACTTTAGCTTAAAAACATGTCGTTAGTGGGTGAAAACTCAAAAAAAACCCTAACCGCCCCATGGGTGGCACCAACACCTCCCACGGGACCAATGTGACTCGTAGGAACTGACCGCGCAGTCGCGAGACGTCCGGTTTGAGAATACGATGGTAATTTGCATTTTTCCAGACTTAGGTTTAAAAACATAGCTTTAGAGGGTGAAAACCCTAAACAGCCCCCGAATGGCCCCGTGGTTCGCACCAACACCTCCCACGGGACTAATGTGACTTGTAAGAACTGACCGTATACGATGGTAATTTGCATATTTCTAAACTTAGGCTTAAAAACATGGCTCTAGAGGGTGGAAACCCGAAATAGCACCCGAACGTCCCCGTGGGTGTCACCAACACCTCCCACAGGAATAATGTAATTCGTAGGAATTGACCGCGCAGCTGCGGGACTCCCGGTTTCAGAATACGACTGGAATTTGAATATTTCTAGACTTAGGCTTAAAAACATGGTGTTCGTGGGTGAAAACCCATAACAGCCCTCAAACGGCCCTGTGGGTGGCACCAACACTTCCCTTGGGACCAATGTGACTCGTAGGAACTGACTGCGCAGCCCCGAGACTCTCGATTTGAGAATACGACGGTAATTTGCATATTTCTATACTTAGGCTTAAAAACATGGCGTTAGTGGGTGAAAACCCAAAGTGACCCCCAAGCGGCCCTGTGGGTGGCACCAACACCTCCCACGGGACCAATGTAACTAGTATGAAATGACTGTGCAGCCACAGGACTCCCGGTTTGAGAATACGATTGTAATTTATATTTTTCTACTCTTAGGCTTAAAAACATGGTTTTAGAGGGAGAAAAATCCGAAACAGCCTCCAACGGCCCCGTGGGTGGCACCTACACCCCCCACGGGACCAATGTGACTCGTAGGAACTGACTGTTCAATCGCGGAACTCCAGGTGTGAAAATAAGATAGTAATTTGCATAATTCTAGAGTTAGGCTTAAAAACATGGTGTTAGTGGGTGAAAACACAAAACAACCCCCGAACGGCCCCGTGGGTGGCACCAACACCTCTCACGGGACCAATCTGACTCGTAGGAACTGACCGCGGTGCCGCAGGACCCCCGGTTTGGGAATATGATGGTAATTTTCTTTTCTCTAGACTTAGGCATAAAAACATGGCTTTAGTGGGTGGAAACCCGAAACAACCCGCAACGGCCCCGTGGGTGGCACCAGCACCTCCCACGGGACCAATGTGACTCGTAGAAACTGACCGTGCAGTCGCAGGACTCCCGATTTGGGAGCACGACGGTAATTTGAATATTTATAAACTTAGGCTTAAAAACATGGCGTTAGAGGGTGGAAACCCGAAATAGGCCCCAAACGGCCCCGTGGGTGGCACCAACCCCTCCCACGGGACCAATGTAACTCGTAGAAACTGACCGCGCAGCCGCGGGACTCCCTATTTGAGAATACAATGGTAATTTGCATATTTATAGACTTAGGCTTAAAAATATGGCGTTAGTGGGTGAAAACCCGACACAACCCCCGTACGGCCCTGTGGGTGGCACCCACACCTCCGACGGGACCAATGTGACTCGTAGGAACTGACCACGCAACCTCAGGACTCCCGGTTTGAGAATACGATCGTAATTTGCATATTTTAATACTTAGGCTTAAAAACATGGCTTTAGTGGGTGAAAACCCGAAACAGTCCCCGAACAGCTCCGTGGTGGCACCAACACCTCCCATGGGACCAATGTAACTCGTAGGAACTGACCACGCAGTCGTGGGACTCCCAATTTGAGAATACAATGGTAAAGAGCATATTTCTAAATTTAGGCTTAAAAACATGACTTTAGAGAGGGAAAACCCGAAACAACCCCCGAATGGCCTCGTGGGTGGCACTAAGATCTCCCACGGGACCAATGTTACTCGTACGAACTGACCGCGCTGGCACGGGACTCCCGATTTGAGAATACAATGGTAATTGGCATAATTCTAGACAGAGGCTTAAAAACATGGCATTAGCGGGTGAAAACCCAAAACATTCCCTGAATGGCCTCGGGGTTAGCACCAACACCTCCCACGGGATCAATGTGACTCGTAGGAACTGATCGCGTAGCCGCAGGACTCTCGATTTGAGAATATGATGGTAATTTGCATTTTTCTTCACTTAGGTATAAAAGCATGGCTTTAAAGGGTGAAAACTCGGAACAACCCCCGAACGCCCCGTGGGTGGCACCAACGCCTCCTACGGGACCAATGTGACTCGTAGGAACTAACTGTGCAACCGCGGGAGTCCCGGTTTGACAATACGATGGTAATTTTAATTTTTCTAGACAAAGGCTTAAAAACATGGCTTTAAAGGGTGAAACTCGAAACAGCCCCCGAACGGCCCCATGGGTGGCACCAACACCTCCCACGAGACCAATGTCACTCATAGGAACTGACTGTGCAGCCGCGGGACTCCCAGTTTGAGAATACTACAGTAATTTATATTTTCCTAGACTTAGGCTTAAAAACATGGTTTTAGAGGGGGAAAAACCGAAACAGCCCCAAACGGCCCCGTGGGTGGCACCAACACCTCCCACGGGACCAATGTGACTCGTAGGAACTGACCGTCCAGCCGCGGGAATCTCGGTTTGAGAATATGACGGTAATTTATATATTTCTAAACTTAGGCTTATAAACATGGCAGTAGCGGGTGAAAACCCAAAACCACCCCCGTACGGCCCCGTGGGTGGCACCAACACCTCCCACGGGACCAAAGTAACTCATAGAAACTGACCATGCAGCCATGGGACTCCCGTAGACTTAGGTTTAAATACATGGTGATATCGGGTGAAAACCCAAAACTGCCCACAAACGGCCCCATGGGTGTCACCAACACCGCTCACGGGAGCAATGTAACTCATAGGAACTGATCGTGCAGCCGCGGAACCACTGTTTGAGAATACGACCATAATTTTCTTAATTCTAGAGTTAGGGTTAAAAACATGGCGTTAGTTGGTGAAAATCCAAAACAGCCCCCGAACGGCCCCGTGGGTGGCACAAAACCTCCCACGGGACCAATGTGACTCGTAGGAACTGACCGCGTAGCTGCGGAACTCCCGATTTGAGTATACGATGATAATATGCATTTTTCTAGACTTAAGCATAAAAAAAATGGCTTTAGAGGGTGAAAACCGAAAACAGCCCCCGAACGGACCCGTGGGTGGCACTAACACCTCCCACGGGATCAATGTGACTCGTCGAAACTGACCGTAGAGCCGCGGGACTCCCGATTTGGGAATACGACGGTAATTCACATATTTCTAGACTTGGGCTTAAAAACATGGAGTTAGCGGGTGAAAACCCGAAACACCCCCCGAACGGCCCCATGGGTGGCACCAACGCCTCCCACGCTACCAATGTAACTCGTAGGAACTGACCGCGCAGCCGCAGGACTCTCGGTTTGATAATAGGATGGTAATTTGCATATTTATAAGCTTAGGCTTAAAAACATGACTTGAGAGGGGGAAAACCCGAAACGACCCCCGAATGGCCCCGTGGGTGGCACCAACACCTCCACACAGGACCAATGTGACTCGTAGGAACTGACTTTGCATCCGCGGGACTCCCAATTTGTGAATACGATGGTAATTAACATATTTCAAGACTTGTGCTTAAAAACATGGCTTTAGTGGGTGAAAACCCAAAACAGCCCCTGAATGGCTCCGTGGGTGGAAGCAACACCTCCCACGGGACCAATATAACTTGTAAGAACTGACCGCGCAGCTGCGGGACTCCCGATTTGAGAATACGACGGTAATTTACGTATTTCTAAACTTAGGCTTAAAAACATGACTTTAGAGGGGGAAAACCCGAAACGACCCTCGAATGTCCCTGTGGGTGGCGCCAAGACCTCCCACGGGACTAATGTGACCTGTACGAACTGACCGCGCAGGCGTGGGACTTTCGATTTGAGAATACCACGGTAATTTTCATAATTTCCGACTTAGGCTTAAAAACATGGCGTTAGTGAGTGAAAACCCAAAATAGACCCCGAACGGCCCCGCGGGTGACACCAACACCTCCGGCGGGACCAATGTGACTCGTTCGAACTGACCGCGGAGCCTCGGGACTCCCGGTTTGAGAATACGATGGTCATTTTCATATTTCAATACCTAGGCTTAAAAACATGGCTGTAGTGGGTGAAAACCCGAAACAGCCCCCGAACGGCTCCGTGGTGGCACCAACACCTCCCACGGGACCAATGTAACTCTTAGGAACTGATCGCGCAGTCGTGGGACTCCCGGTTTGAGAATACTATGGTAATTTACATATTTCTAAACTTAGGCTTAAAAACATGACTTTAGAGGGGGAAAACCCAAAACAACCCTCGAATGTCACTGTGGGTAGCGCCAAGACCTCGCACGGGACTAATGTGACTCCTACGAACTGACCTCGCAGGCGCGGGACTTTCGATTTGAGAATACCATGGTAATTTTCATCATTTTAGACTTAGGCGTAAAAACATGACGTTAGTGGGTGAAAACCCAAAATAGCCCCCGAATGGCCCCGCGAGTGGCACCAACACCTCCGACGGGACCAATGTGACTCGTTGGAACTCACCACGCAACCTCGGGACTCCCGGTTTGAGAATATAATGGTAATTTGCATATTTCAATACTTAGTCATAAAAACATGGCTTTAGTGGGTGAAAACCCGAAACAGCCCCCGAACGGCTCCGTGGTGGCACCAACACCTCCCATGGGACCAATATAACTCGTAGGAACTGACCGCGCAGTCGTGGGACTCCCGGTTTGAGAATACAATGGTAAATTGCATATTTTCTAATTTTGGCTTAAAAACATGACTTTAGAGGGGGAAAACCTCAAACGACCCCCGAATGGCCCCGTGGGTGGTACTAAGACCTCCCACGGGACCAATGTGACTCGTACGAACTGAGAGCGCAGGCGCAGGACTCCCGGTTTGAGAATACGACGGTAATTGGCATAATTCTAGATAGAGGCTAAAAAACATGGCATTAGCGGGTGAAAACCCAAAATAGCCCCCGAATGGCCTCGTGGCTGGCACCAACACCTACCACGGGATCAATGTGACTCGTAGGAACAGATCGCATAGCCGCAGGACTCTCGATTTGAGAATACGATGGTAATTTTCATTTTCTTCACTTAGGTATAAAAGCATGGCATTAGAACGTGAAAGCCCGGAACAGCCCCCGAACGGCCCCGTGGGTGGCACCAACACCTCCTACGGGACCAATGTGACTCGTAGGAACTAACCAGGCATCCGCGGGAGTCCCGATTTGAGAATATGATGGTAATTTGAAATTTTCTAGACTAAGGCTTAAAAACATGGCTTTAGAGGGTGAAAAATCGAAACAGCCCCCGAACGGCCCCGTTGGTGGCACCAACACCTCCCACGAAACCAATGTCAGTCACAGGAACTGATCGTGCAGCCGCGGGACTCCCAGTTTGAGAATACGATAGTAATTTGTATTTTCCTAGACTTAGGCTTAAAAACATGGTTTTAGACTGGAAAAACCCGAAACAGCCCTCGAACGGCCCCGTGGGTGGCACCAATACCTCCCACGAGACCAATGTGACTCGTAGGAACTAACCGTGCAGCCCCGGGACTCCCGATTTGAGAATACGAAGGTAATTTACATATTTCAAGACTTAGGCTTAAAAACATGGCTTTAGTGGGTGAAAACTCGAAACATCCCTCGAACGGCTCCGTGGGTGGCACCAACACCTCCCACGGGACCAATGTAACTTAGAGGAACTGACCACGCAGCCGCGGGACTCCCGATTTGAGAATAAGACGGTAATTTGCGTATTTCTAAACTTAGGGTTAAAAACATGACTTTAAAGGGGGAAAACCCAAAGCGACCCCCGAATGGCCCTGTGGGTGGCACCAACACCTCCCACAGGACCAATGTGAATCGTATGAACTAACCGCGCAGGCGTGGGACTCCCAGTTTAAGAATATTACGATAATTTGCATAATTCCATACTTAGGCTTAAAAACATGGCGTTTGTGGGTGAAAACCTGAAATAGCCCCCGAACGGCCCCGTGGGTGGCACCAACACCTCCCATGGGACCAATGTGACTCTTAGAAACTGACCGCGCATCCGCGAAACTCCCGGTTTGAGATTATGACGATAATTGGCTTAATTCTAGACTTAGGCTTAAAAACATGGCTTTAGTGGGTGAAAACTCGAAAAACCCCCGAACGGCCCTGTGGGTGGCACCATCACCCCCCACGGGACCAATATGACTCGTTGGAACTGACCGCGCAGCCGCGGGACTCCCGATTTGAGAATACGATGTTAATTTTCATTTTTTCAGCATTGGCTTAAAAACATATCCTTAGAGAGTGAAAACTCGAAATAGCCCCCGAACGGCCCCGTGGGGGGCACCAACACCACCCACGGGACCAATGTGACTCGTAGGAACTGACCGTATAGCCGTGGGACTCCCGATTTGGGAATATGATGTTAGTTTTCATATATCTAAAGTTGGGCTTAAAAAAAGGAGCTAGAGGGTGGAAACCCGAACGGCCCCGTGGGTGTAACCAACACCTTCCGCGGGACCAATGTAACTTGTAGGAACTGACCGCGCAGCCGTGGGACTCCCGATTTGAGAATACGACGGTAATTTGAATATTTCTAGACTTAGGCTTAAAAACATGGTGTTAGAGGGTGAAAACCCGGAACAGCCCTGTGGGTGGCACCAACACTTCCCACGGGACTAATGTGACTCATTGGAACTGTATGCGTAGCCCCGGGACTCCCGGTTTGAGAATACGATAGTAATTTTCATATTTCTATACTTAGACTTAAAAACCTGGTGTTAGTGGGTGAAAACCCAAAATGACCCCTAAGCGGCCTCGTGGGTGGCACTAACACCTTCCACGGGACCAATGTAACTCGTAGGAACTGACTGTGCAACCGCGGGACTCCCGGTCTGAGAATACAATGGTAATTTATATTTTTCACGACTTAGGTTTAAAAACCCGAAACAACCCCCAACGGCCCCGTGGGTTGCACCAACACCTCCCACATGACCAATGTGACTCTTAGGAACTGACCGTGCAGCCGCCGGACTCCCGGTTTGAGAATACGATGGTAATTTGCATTTTTCTAGATTTACACATAAAAAGATGGCTTTAACGGGTGAAAACCCAAAATAGCCCCTGAACGGCCCCGTGGGTGGAACCAACACCTCCCACAGGACCAATGTAACTCGTAGCAATTGACCGTATAGCCGCGGGACTCTTGGTTTGTGCATATGATGTTAATTTGCATATTTCTAGACTTAGGCTTAAAAATATGGTGTTAGCGGGTGAAAATCCGAAATAACCCCCAAACGGCCCCGTGGGTGGCCCCAACACTTCCCACAAGACCAATGTGACACGTAAGAACTCACTGCATACCCGCAGGACGCTCGGTTTGAGAATACGAGCGTAATTTTCATAATTCTAGACTTAGGCTTAAAAACGTGGCTTTAGTGGGTGAAAACCCGAAACAGCCCCGGAACGGCTCCGTGGATGGCACCAACACCTCCCACGAGACCAATGTAACTCGTAGGAACTGATCGCCCAGTCGCAGCACTCCGGGTTTGACAATACGATGGTAATTTTCATATTTCTAAACTTAGGCTTAAAAATATTACTTTAGAGGGGGGAAAACCCGAAATGACTTCCGAATGCCCCGTGGGTGGCACCAACACCTATCACGGGACTAGTGTGACCCGTACGAACTTACCGCACAGGTGTGGGACTCCCAATTTCGGAAGAAGACAGTAATTGGCATAATTCCAAACTTAGGCCTAAAAACATGGCGTTAGTGGGTGAAAACCCGAAACAACCCCCGAATGGCCCCCTGGGTGGCACCAACACCTCCCACGTGACCAATGTGACTCGTAGGAACTGACCGTGTAGTCGCGGGACTCCCTGTTTGGGAATACGATGATAATTTGCATATTTCTAAACTTAGGCTTAAAAACATGACTTTTGATGTGGAAAACCATAAATGACCCCCGAATGGGCCCCGAATGGGCCCGTGGGTGGCACTAGCACCTCCCACGGGACCAATGTGACTCGTACGAACTGAGGACTCCCGATTTGAGAATACAAAGGTAATTGACATAATTCCAGACTTAAGCTTAAAAACATGGCGTTAGTGGGTGAAAACCCAAAACAGCCCCCGAATGGCCCCGTGGGTGGCACCAACACCCCCCACGGGACCAATATGACTCGTAAGAACTGATCACGTAGCTGCAAGACTCCAAATTTGAGAATACGATGGTAATTTGTATTTTTCTTAACTTAAGCATAAAAGCATGGCTTTAGAGGGTGAAAACCCGGAACAACCCCCGAACGGCCCCGTGGTGGCACCAACACCTCCCACGGGACCAATGTGACTCGTAGGAACTGACCCTGTAGCCGCGGGACTCTCGGTTTGAGACTACGATGGTAATTTGCATATTTCTATACTTAGGCTTAAAAACATGGCGTTAGTGGGTGAAAACCCTAAACAACCCCTTGTACAGCCCGTGGGTGGCACCAACACCTCCCACGAGACCAATGTGACTCGTAGGAACTAATCGCGCAGCCCCGGGACTCTCGATTTGAGAATACGATGGTAATTTGTATATTTCAATACTTAGGCACCAACACCTCCCACGGGACCAATATAATTCATAGGAATGGACCGCGCAGCCACGGGACTCTCGATTTGAGAATACGACGATAATTTTCATATTTCTAAACATAGGCTTAAAAACATGACTTTAGTGGGGGAAAACCCAAAACGAACCCGAAGGGCCCTGTGGGTGGCACCAACACCTCCCACAGGACCAATGTTACTCGTACGAACTGACCACGCAAGCACGGGACTCCCGGTTTAAGAATATGAGGATAATTTGCCTAATTCCTGACTTAGACATAAAAATATGGCGTTAGTGGGTGAAAACCCAAAACGACCCCCAAGCGGCCCCGTGGGTGGTACCAACACCTCCCATGGGACCAATGTGACTCGTAGAAACTAGCCGCGTAGCCGCAGAACTCCCAGTTTGAGAATACGACAGTAATTGGCATAATTCTAGACTTAAGCTTAAACCATGGCGTTAGTGGGTGAAAACTCAAAAAAACCCGAACGGCCCCGTGGGTGGCACCAACACCTCCCACGGGAATAATGTGACACGTAGGAACTGGCCGCGCAGCAGCGGGACTCGCGATTAGAGAATACGATGTTAATTTGTATTTTTTCACACTTAGGCTTAAAAACATAGCTTTAGAGGGTGAAAACTCGAAATAGCCCCCGAACGACCCCGTGGGTCCACCAACACCTCCCACGGGACCAATGTGACTCGTAGGAACTGACCGTGTAACCACGGGACTCCCGGTTTGGGAATACGATGGTAATTTGCATATTTTTAAACTTAGGCTTAAAAACATGGTGCTAGAGGGTGAAAACCCGAAATAGCCCCCGAACGGCCCCGTGGGTGTCACCAATACCTCCCGCGGGAGCAATGTAACTCGTAGGAACTAACCGCGCATCCGCGGGACTCTCGATTTGAGAATACAACGGTAATTCAAATATTTCTAGACTTAGGCTTAGAAACATGGCGTTAGATGGTGAAAACCCGAAACAGCCCTTGTACAGCCACGTGGGTGGCACCAACATTTCCCACGGGACCAATGTGACTCGTAGGAACTGACTGCGCAGCCCCGGGACTCCATGTTTGAGAATACAATGGTAATTTTCATATTTCTATACTTAGGCTTAAAAACATGGTGTTAGTGCGAGGAAACCCAAAACGACCCCCAAGCGGACCCGTGGGTGGCACTAACACCTCCCACGGGACCAATGTAACTTGTAGGAACTGACCGTGCATCCGCGGGATTCCCGGCTAGAGAATACGATGGTAATTTATATTTTTCTAGACTTAGGCTTAAAAATATAGCTTTAGAGGGTAAAACCCGAAAGAAAAACCAACGGCCCCGTGGGTGGTACCAACACCTCCCACGGGACCAATGTGACTCGTAGGAATTGACTGTATAGCCGCGGGAGTCCCGGTTTGAGAATACGATGGTAATTTGCATTTTTCAAGATTTAGGCTCAAAAACATGGCTTTAGAGGGTGAAAACTCGAAATAGCCCCCGAACGGCCCCGTGGGTTGAACCAACAGCTCCCACAGGACCAATGAGACTTGTAGCAACTGATCGTACAACCGCGGGACTCCCGGTTTGGGAATATGTTAGTAATTTAAATATTTCTATACTTAGGCTTAAAAATATGGTGTTAGCGGGTAAAAACTCGAAATAGCCCCCGAACGGCCCCGTGGGTGGCACCAACACCTCCCACGGGACAAATGTGAATCGTAGGAACTGATCGCCTAGCCGCAGGACTCCCAATTTGAGAATACGATGGTAATTTGTATATTTCTAAACTTAGGCTTAAAAACATGACTTTAGAGGGGGAAAATCCGAAATGACCCCCGAATGGCCCCGTGGGTGGAACCAACACCTCCCACGGGACCAATGTGACTCGTACGAACTGACTGCACAGGCGCAGGACTACCAATTTGAGAAGATGACGATAATTGGCATAATTCCATACTTAGGCCTAAAAACATGACGTTAGTGGGTGAAAACCAGAAATAACCCACGAACGGCCCCGTGGGTGACACCAACACCTCCCACGGGACCAATGTGACTCGTAGGAACTGATCGTGCAGCTGTGGAACTCTCGATTTGAGAATACGATGATAATTGGCTTAATTCTAGACTTAGGCTTAAAAACATGGCGTTAGTGGGTGAAAACTAACAAAAAACCCCGAACGGCCCCGTGGGTGGCATCAACACCTCCCACGAGACCAATGTGACTCGTAGGAACTGACTGCGCAGCCCCGGGACTCCCGATTTGAGAATACGATGGCAATTTGCATTCATGAAGACTTAGGCTTAAAAAAAAGGCCTTAGTGGGTGAAAACTCGAAATAGCCCTAGAACAGCTCCGTGGGTGGCACCAACACCTCCCACGGGACCAATGTAACTCATAGGAACTGATCGCGCAGCCACGGGACTCTCGATTTGAGAATACGATGGTAATTTGCATATTTCTAAACTTAGTCTTAAAAACATGACTTTAGAGGATGAAAACCTAAAACAACCCTCGAATGGCCCCGTGGGTGATACTAGCACCTCCCACAGGACCAATGTGACTCGTACGAACTGACCGCGCAAGCGCGAGACACCCGATTTGAGAATACAACGATAATTTTCATAATTCCGGACGTAGGATTAAAAACATGTCATTAGTGGGTGAAAACCTGAAACAACCCCCGAACGAACCCATGGGTGGCACCAACACCTCCCACGGGACCAATGTAACTCGTAAGAACTGACCGCGTAGCCGCGGGACTCCCGGTTTGAGAATAAGACGGTAATTTGCATATTTATAAACTTAGGACTAAAAACATGGCGTTAGTGGGTGAAAACCCAAAACAACCCCCGTACGGCCCGATGGGTGACACTAACACCTCCCACGGGACCAATGCGACTCGTAGAAACTGACCGTGCAATCGCGGAACTCCCGGTTTGAGAATATGACGATAATTGTCATAATTCTAGACTCAGGTTTAAAAACATGGCGTTAGTGGGTGAAAACTTGAAAAACCCCTGAACGGCCCCGTGGGTGGCACCAAGACTTCCCACGGGACAAATGTGACTCGTAGGAACTGACCGCGCATCCGCGGGACTCCCGGTTTGAGAATATGATGGTAATTTGCATTTTTCCAGACATAGGCTTAAAAACATAGCTTTAGAGGATGAAAACTCGAAACAGCCCCCGAACGGTCCCGTGGTGGGAACCAACACCTCCCACGGGACAATTATGACTCTTAGGAACTGACCGTGTAGCCACGGGACTCCCGGTTTGGGAATAGGTAATTAGCATATTTATAAACTTAGGCTTAAAAACATGGCGCTAGAGGGTGGAAACCCAAAATAACCCCTGAACGGCCCCGTGGGTGTCACCAACACCTCCCGCGGGACCAATGTAACTCGTAGGAACTGATCGCACTGCCGCGGGATTCCCGGTTTGAGAATACGACGGTAATTTGAATATTTCTAGACTTAGGCTTAAAAACATGGCGTTAGAGTTTGAAAACACAGAACAACCCCCGAACAGCCCCGTAGGTGCCACCAACACCTGTCACGGGACCAATGTGACTCATAGAAACTGACCGCGCAGCCGCGAAACTCTCGGTTTGAGAATACGATGGTAATTAGCGTATTTCTAGACTTAGGCTTAAAAACATGGCGTTAGTGGGTGAAAACTCAAAAAACCCTCGAACGGCTCCGTGGCTGGCACCAACACCTCCCACGGGACCAATGTGACTCGAAGGAACTGACCGCTACGCCGCGGGACTCCCAATTTGAGAATACGCTGGTAATTTGCATTTTTTCAAACTTAGGCTTTAAAACATAGCTTTAGAGGGTGAAAACTCGAAATAGCCAAAAAAAGACCCCGTGGGGGGCACCAACACCTCCCACGGGACCAATGTGACTCGTAGGAACTGATCGTGTATCCGCGGGACTCCCGGTTTGGGAATAAGACGCTAATTTGCCTATTTCTAAACTTAGGCTTAAAAACGTGGCACTAGAGGGTGGAAACCCGAAATAGCCCCCGAACGGCCCCATGGGTGTCACCAACACCTCCTGCGAGACCAATGTAACTCGTAGGAACGGACCGTGTAGCCACGGGACTCCCGATTTGAGAATACGATGGTAATTTATATTTTTCTAGACTTAGGCTAGAAAACTTGGCTTTAGAGAGTAAAACCCCAAAACAACCCCCAACGGCCCCGTGGGTGGCACCAACACCTCCCACGGTACCAATGTGACTCATAGGAAATGACCGTTCAACCGCGGGACTCTCGGTTTGAGAATACGATGGTAATTTCCATTTTTCTAGATTTAGGTTTAAAAACATGGCTTTAGAGGGTGGAAACCTGAAATAGCCCTGGAACAGCCCCGTGGGTGGAACCAACACCTCCCACAGGACCAATGTGACTCGTAGGAATCGACCGTACATTCGCGAGACTCCCAGTTTGGGAATACAATGGTAATTTGCATATTTCAACATTTAGGCTTAACAATATGGAGTTAGCGGGTGAAAACCCGAAATTGCCCCCGAACGGCCCGTGGGTGGCACCAACACCTCCCACAAGATCAATGTATATCGTCGGAACTGACCGCACAGCCGCAGGATGCCCGGTTTGAGAATACGACGGTTACTTTCATAATTCTAGATATAGGCTTAAAAACATGGCGTTAGTGGGTGAAAACCCCAAACAGCCACCGAACGGCCCCGAGGGTGGCACCAACACCTCTCACGGGACCAATGTGACTCATAGGAACTGACCGCACTGCCGCGGGACACCCGGTTTAGGAACACGATAGTAATTTGCATATTTTAAAACTTAGGAACGAAGATATGGCATTAGAGTGTGAAACCGATATAGCCCCCGAACGGCCTAGTGGGTGTCACCAACCCCTCCCATGGGGCCAATGTAACTCGCAGGAACTGACCGAGCTGCCGCAGGACTCTCGGTTTGAGAATACGACGGTAATTTGCATATTTCAAGACTTACGCTTAAAAACATGGCGTTAGTAGGTGAAAACCCTAAACAACCCCCGTACGGCCTCGTGGGTGGCACCAACACCTCCCACGGGACCAATATGACTCGTAGGAACTGACTGCGTAGCCTCAGGACTCCTGGTTTGAGAATACAACGGTATTTCAAGACTTAGGCTTAAAAAGATGGCTTTAGTGGGTGAAAACCCGAAACAGACCCCAAACGGCTCCGTGGGTGGCACCAACACCTCCCACGGGACCAATCTAACTCGTAGGAACTAACAGCCAAGCCGAAGGTCTCCCGGTTTGAGAATACGATGGTAACTTGCATATTTCAAAACTTAGGCTTAAAAACATGATTTTAGAGGGGGAAACCCCGGAATGACCCCCGAATGTCCCCGTGGTTGGCAGCAACACCTCCCACGGGACCAATGTGACTCGTACTAACTGACCACACAGACGCGGGACTCCCAATTTGAGAATACAATGGTAATTGGCATAATTCCATACTTAGGCTTAAAAACACGGTGTTAGAGGGCGAAAACCCGAAACAACCCCCGAATAGCCCTGTGGGTTGCACCAACACCTCCCACGGGACCAATGTGACTCGTAAGAACTGATCGCGTAGTTGTAGGACTCCTGCTTTGATAATACGATGGTAATTTGCATTTTTCTTGGCTTAGGAATAAAAGCATGGCTTTAGAGGCTGAAAACTCGAAAGAGCCCCTGAACGGCCCTGTGGGTGGCACCGACACCTCCCACGGGACCAATGTGACTCGTAGGAATTGACCGTGCAGCCACGAGACTCTCGATTTGAGAATACGATGGTAATTTGCATATTTCTAGACTCAGGCTTAAAAATATGGCGTTAGTGGGTGAAAACTCGAAACAACCCCCGTACTGCCCCGTGGGTGGCACCAACACCTCCCACGAGACTAATGTGACTCGTAAGAACTGATCACGCAGCCCCGGGAATCCATGTCTGAGAATACGATGGTAATTTTCATACTTCAAGACTTAGGCTTAAAAACATGGCTTTAGTGGGTGAAAACTCGAAGTAGCCCCCGAACAGCCCCGTGGGTGGCACCAAAATCTCCCACGAGACCAATGTAACTCATAGTAACTGACCGCGTAGCCGCGGGACTCCCGGTTTGAGAATACAATGGTAATTTGCATATTTCTAAACTTAGGCTTAAAAATATGACTTTAGAGGGGAAAACCCAAAACGACCCCCGAATAGCCCCGTGGGTGACACCAACACCTCCCACGGGACCAATGTGACTCGTACGAACTGACCGTGCAGGCGCGAGACTACCGATTTGAGAATACGACGATAATTTGCATAATTCCAGACTTTGGATTAAAAACATGGCCTTAGTGGGTGAAAACCTGAAACAACCCCCGAACGGCCCTGTGGGTGGCACTAACACCTCCCACGGGACCAATGTTACTCGTACGAACTGACCGCGCAAGCGCGGGACTCCCGTTTTGAGAATACGACGGTAATTTGCATATTTATAGACTTAGGTCAACAAACATGGCGTTAGTGGGTGAAAACCCAAAACAACACCCGTGCGGCCCCGTGGGTGGCACCAACACCTCCCACGGGACCAATGTGACTCCTAGAAACTGACTGCGCAGCCACGAAACTCTCGGTTTGAGAAAATGACGATAATTGGCATAATTCTAGACTTAGGCTTAAAAACATGGCGTTAGTGGGTGAAAACTCGTAAAACCCCTATACGGCCCCGTGGGTGGCTCCAACACCTCTCATGGGACCAATGTGACTCGTAGGAACTGACCGCGCAGCCGTGGGACTCCCGGTTTGAGAATACGATGGTAATTTGAATTTTTCTAGACTTAGGTTTAAGAACATAGCTTTAGAGGGTGAAAACCCGAAATAACCCCCAAACGGATTCGTGGGGTGCCCCAACACCTCCCAAGGGACCAATGTGACTCGTAGGAACTAAACGTGTAGTCGCGGGACTCCAGGTTTAGGAATACGATCGTAATTTTCATATCTCTAAACTTAGGCTTAAAAATATGGCGCTAGAGGGTGGAAACCCGAAATTTCCCCCGAAGGCCCCATGGGTGTCACCAACACGTCCCGCGGGACCAATGTAACTAGTAGGAACTGATCGTGCAGCCGCAGGACTCCCTTTTTGAGAATATGATGGTAATTTGAATATTTATAGACTTAGGCTTAAAAACATGGCGTTAGATGGTGAAAACCCAGAACAGCCCCCGAACGGCACCGTGGGTGCCGCCAACATTTCCCACGGGACAAATGTGACTCGCACAAACTGACTGCGCAGCCCCGGGACTCCCGGTTTCAGAATACGATGGTAATTTTCATATTTCTATACTTAGGCTTAAAAGCATGGAATTAGTGGGTGAAAACCCGAAATGACCCCGAAGCGGCCCTGTGGGTGGCACCAACACCTCCTATGGGACCAATGTAATTCGTAGGAACTGATCGTGCAGCCGCTGGACTCCCGGTTTGAGAATACGATGGTAATTTATATTTTTCTAGACTTAGGCTTAAAAACATGGCTTTCAAGGTTAAAAACCCGAAATAACCCCCAACGGCCCCATGGGTGGCACCAACAGCTCCCACGGGACCAACGTGACTCATAAGAACTAACCGTGCAGCCGCGAGACTCCCGATTTGAGAATACGATGGTAATTTGTATTTTTCAAGACTTAGGCTTAAAAACATGGCTTTAGAAGGTGAAAACCCGAAATAGACCCCAAACGACCCCGTGGGTGGAACCAACACCTCCCACGGGACTCGTAAGAACTGATCGTACATGCACGGGACTCCCGATTTGGGAATACGACGGTAATTTGTATATTTCTAGAATTAGGTTTAAAAACATGGCGTTAGCAGGTGAAAACCCGAAATAGCCCCCGAACGGCCCCGTACGTGTCACCAACACCTCCCACGGGACCCATGTGACTCGTAAGAACTGATCGCGTAGTCGCAGGACTCCCGGTTTGAGAATACGATGGTAATTTGAATTTTTTCTTGACTTAGGCTTGAAAATATAGCTTTAGAGGGTGAAAACTCGAAACAGCCCCTGAATGGCTAACTCTTCCCACGGGACCAATGTGACTCGTAGGAACTGACCGTGTAGCAGCGGGACTCCCGGTTTAGGAATATAACGGTATTTTGCATATTTCCAAACTTAGGGTTAAAAATATGGCGCTAGAGGGTGGAAATCCAAAATTGCCCCCGAACCGCCACATGGGTGTCACCAAGACCTCCCGCGGGACAAATGTAACTCATAGGAATTGACCGTGCAACCGCGGGACTCCCGGTTTGAGAATATGATGGTAATTTGAATATTTCTAGACTTAGGATTAAAAACATGGCGTTAATGGGTGAAAACTCGAAACAACCCCCGTACGGCCCCGTGGGTGGCGCTAACATTTCCCACGGGACCAATGTGACTCGTAAGAACTGACTGCGATGCCCCAGGACTCCCGGTTTCAGAATACGATGGTAATTTTCATATTTCTATACTTAGGCTTGAAAACATGACGTTAATGGTTGAAAACCCAAAACAACCCCCAAGCGGCCCCGTGGGTGTCACCAATACCTCCCATAGGACCAATGTAACTCGTAGGAACTGACCGTGCAGTTGTGGGACTCCCCCTTTGAGAATACGATGGTAATTTATATTTTTCTATACTTAGGCTTAAAAACATGGCTTTAGAGGGTAAAAACCCAAAATAACCCCCAACGGCCCCGTGGGTGGCACCAACACCTCCCACGGGACCAATGTGACTTATAGGAACTAACCGTGCAGGCACGAGACTCCCGGTTTGAGAATACGATGGTAATTTATATTTTTCTAGACTTAGGCTTAAAAACAGGGCTTTAGAGAGTGAAAACCCGAAATAGCCCCAGAACGGCCCCGTGGGTGGAACCAACACCTCCCACGGGACCAACGTGACTCGTAGGAACTGACCGTACAGGCGTCTGACTCCCAGTTTGGGAATATTATGGTAACTTGCATATTTCTAGACTTAGGTTTTAAAACATGGTGTTAGCAGGTGAAAACCCAAAATAGCCCCCGAACGGCCCCGTGGGTGGCACCAACACCTCCCACGGGACCAATGTGACTCATAAGAACTAATCGTGTTGTCGTAGGACTCCCGGTTTGAGAATACGATGGTAATTTTCATTCTAATAGCCCCAGAACGGCCCCGTGGGTGGAACCAACACCTCCCACGGGACCAACGTGACTCGTAGGAACTGACCGTACAGGCGTCGGACTCCCAGTTTGGGAATATTACGGTAACTTGCATATTTCTAGACTTAGGTTTTAAAACATGGTGTTAGCAGGTGAAAACCCAAAATAGCCCCCCGAACGGCCCCGTGGGTGGCACCAACACCTCCCACGGGACCAATGTGACTCATAAGAACTAATCGTGTTGTCGTAGGACTCCCGGTTTGAGAATACAATGGTAATTTGCATTCTTCTTGACTTAGGCATAAAAGCATGATTTTAGAGGGTAAAAACTTGAAACATCCCCTGAACGGCCCTGTGGGTGGCACCAACACCTCCCACGGGACCAATATGGCTCGTACGAACTGACCGTGTAGCCGCAGGACTCCCGGTTTAAGAATACGATGGTAATTTTCAAATTTCTAACCTTAGGCTTAAAAACATGGCGTTAGTGGGTGAAAACCCGAAACAACCCCCGTACGGCCCCGTGGGTGGCACCAACACCTCCCATGAGACCAATGTGACTCGTAGGAACTGACCGTGCAGCCCCGGGACTCCCGGTTTGAGAATACGATGGTAATTTGTATACTTCAAGACTTAGGCTTGAAAAAATGGCTTTAGTGGCTGAAAACCCGAAATAGCCCCCGAACAGCTTCGTGGGTGGCACCAACACTCCCACGGGACCAATGTAACTCATAGGAACTGACCGCGCAGCCGCGGGACTCTCAATTTGAGAATACGATGGTAATTCGCATATTTTTAGACTTAGACTAAAAAACATGACTTTAGAGGTGAAAGCCCAAAATGATCCCCGAATGGCCCTGTGGGTGACATCAACACCTCCCACGGGACCAATGTAACTCATACGAACTGACCGCACAGGTGCGAGACTCCCGATTTGAGAATATGATGATAATTTGCATAATTCCAGACTTACGATTAAAAACATGGCGTTAGTGGGAGAAAACTTGAAAAATTCCCCTAACGGCCTCATGGGTGGCACCAACACCTCCCACGGGACCAATGTAACTCGTAGCAACTGACCGCGCAGCCGCGGGACTCCCGGTTTGAGAATATGATGGTAATTGTCATAATTCTAGACTTAGGCTTAAAAACATGGCGTTAGTGGGTGAAAACTCGAAAAACCCCTGAACGGCCCCGTGGGTGGCACCAAGACTTCCCACGGGACAAATGTGACTCATAGGAACTGACCGTGCAGCCGCGGGACTCCCGATTTGAGAATACAATTGTAATTTGCATATTTATAGACTTGGGCCTAAAAACATGGCGTTAGTGGGTGAAAACCCGGAACAACCCTCGTACGGCCCCGTGGGTGGCACCAACACCTCCCATGGGTCCAATGTGACTCGTAGAAACTGACTGCGAAGCTGCGGAACTCCCGGTTTGAGAATATGATGATAATTGGCATAATTCTAGACTTAGGCTTAAAAACATGGCGTTAGTGGGTGAAAACTCGAAAAACCCGCGAACGGCCCCGTGGGTGGCACCAACACCTCCCACAGGACCAATGTGACTCGTAGGAAATGACCGCGCAGCCGTGGGACTCCCGATTTGAGAATACGATGATAATTTGAAGTTTTTCAGACTTAGGATTAAAAATATAGCTTTAGAGGGTGAAAACTCTAAATAGCCCCCGAACGGCCCCGTGGGGGGCACCAACACCACCCACGGGACCAATGTGACTCGTAGGAACTGATCGTGTAGCCGCGGGACTTCCAATTTAGGAGTACGACGGTAATTTGTATATTTTTAAACTTAGGCTTAAAAACATGGCGCTAGAGGGAGGAAATTCAAATTTTCCCCCGAACGGCCCCAAGGGTGTCACCAACACCTCCCGCGGGACAAATGTAACTTGTAGGAACTGAAAGTGCAACTGCGGGACTCTCGGTTTGAGAGTACGATGGTAAATTGAACATTTTAAGACTTAGGCTTAAAAACATGGCGTTAGAGGGTGAAAACCCGAAACAACCCTCAAACGGCCCCGTGGGTGCCACCAACATTTCCAACGGGACCAATGTGACTCGTAGGAACTGACCGCGCAGCCCCTGGACTCTCGGTTTGAGAATATGATTATAATTTTTATATTTCTATACTTAGGCTTATAAACACGACGTTAGTGG
Organism: Sambucus nigra; assembly: GCA_949130495.1. Classification (NCBI taxonomy): domain Eukaryota; kingdom Viridiplantae; phylum Streptophyta; class Magnoliopsida; order Dipsacales; family Adoxaceae; genus Sambucus; species Sambucus nigra. Next base: position 540,212,026 of record OX422208.1, on the reverse strand, counting down.
GTGAAAATCGAAAACGACCCCCAAGCGGCCCTGTGGGTGTCACCAACACCTCCCATGGGACCAATGTAACTTGTAGGAACTGACCGTGCAGCCGCGGGACTCTCGATTTGAGAATATGATGGTAATTTGCATTTTTCTAGACATAGGCTTAAAAACATGGCTTTATAGGGTGAAAACCCGAAATAGCCACCAAACGGCCCCGTGGGTGGCACCAACACCTCCCACGCAACCAATGTGACTCATAGGAATAGATCGTATAGGGGCGGGACTCCCAGTTTGGTAATACGATGGTAATTTGCATATTTCTAGACTTAGGTTTTAAAACAAGATGTTAGGAGGTGAAAACCCAAAATAGCCACCGAACGGCCCCATGGGTGGCACCAACACCTCCCACGGGACCAATGTATCTCGCAGGAACTGACCACACAACCGCAGGACGCCCGATTTGAGAATATGATGATAATTTGAATATATCTTGACTTAGGCTTAAAAACATGGCGTCAGTGGGTGAAAACTCGAAACCGCCCCCATACGGCCCTGTGGGTGGCACCAACACCTCCCACGGGACTGATGTGACTCGTAGGAATTGAATGCGTAACCGCTGAACTCCCATAGACTTAGACTTAAAAACATGGCGTTAGCAGGTGAAAACTCGAAACTGCCTCCGAACGGCCCCGTGGGTGGCACCAACACCTCCCACAGGAGCAATGTAACTCATAGGAACCGACCGCACAGCTGCGGAACTCCCGATTTTAGAATACGATGGTAATTTTCATAATTCTAGACTTAGGTTTAAAACATGGCGTTAGTGGGTGAAAACTCGAAACAGCCCCCGTGGGTGGCACCAACACCTCTCACGGGACCAATGTGACTCGTAGGAACTCACCGCACTGCCGCGGGACTCCCGGTTTGAGAATATGATGGTAATTTGCCTTTTTTAGATTTAGGCTTAAAAACATGGCTTTAGAGGTTGAAGCCCCCAACGGCCCCGTGGGTGGCACCAATACCTCCCATGGGACCAATGTGACTTGTAGGAACTGACCGTGCAGCCACCGGACTCCCGGTTTGGGAACACGATAGTAATTTGCATATTTCTAAACTTAGTCTTAAAAACATGGCGTTATAGGTTGGAAACCCGATATAGCCCCCGAACGGCCCCGTGGGTGGCACTAACCCCTCCCACGGGACCAATGTAACTTGTAGGAACTGACTGCGTAGCCACGGGACTTCCGGTTTGAGAATACGATGGTTATTTGCATATTTCTAGACTTGGGCTTAAAAACAAGGCGTTAGTAGCTGAAAACCCGAAACAACCCCCGTACGACCCCGTGGGTGGCACGAAAACCTCCCACGGGACTAATGTGAGTCGTAGGAACTGACCGCGTAGCCTCGGGACTCTCGGTTTGAGAATACGACGATAATTTGCATATTTCAAGACTTAGGCTTAAAAACATGGCTTTAGTGGGTAAAAATCCAAAACAACCACCGAACGGCTTCGTGGGTGGCTCCAACACCTCTCCCGTGACCAATGTAACTCGTTGGAACTGACCTTGCAGTCGCAGGACTCCCGGTTTGAGAATACAATGGTAATTTGCATATTTCTAAACTTAGGATTAAAAACATGACTTTAGAGGGGGAAAACTCGAAACGACCCCCGAATGGCCCGGTGGGTGGCACCAATACCTCCCACGGGACTAATGTGACTCATACGAACTAACTGCATAGGCGCGGGACTCCCGATTTGAGAATAGGAAGATAATTGGCATAATTTCAGACTTAGGCTTAAAAACATGGCGTTAGTGGGTGAAAACCCGAAACAGCCCCCGAATGGCACCGTGGGTGGCACTAACACCTCCCAAGGGACCAATGTGACTCATAAGAACTGAGCGCGTAGCCGCAGGACTCCCAGTTTGAGAATACGATGGTAATTTCCTTTTTTCTTGACTTAGGCATAAAAGCATGGCTTCGGAATGTGAAAATTCGAAACAGCCCCCGAATGGCCCCGTGGGTGGCACCAACACCGCCCACGGGACCAATGTGACTCGTAGGAACTGACCGTGCAGCCGCGGGACTCCCGGTTTGAGAATACGATTGTAATTTGCATATATCTAGACTTAGGCTTAAAAACATGGCGTTTGTGGGTGAAAACCTGAAACAACCCCCGTACGGCCCCGTGGGTGGCACCAACACCTCCCACGAGACCAATGTAACTCATAGGAACTGACCACATAGCCTCGGGACTCCCGATTTGAGAATACGATGGTAATTTGCATATTGAAAGACATAGGCTTAAAAACATGGCTTTAGTGGGTGAAAACCTGAAATAACCCCCGAACGGCTCCGTGGGTGGCACCAACACCTCCCGCGGGACCAAGGTAACTCATAGGAACTAACCGCGCAGGGGCGGGACTCTCGGTTTGAGAATACGATGCTAATTTGCAAATTTCTAAACTTAGGCTTAAAAAAATGACTTTAGAGGGGAAAAATCCAAAACGACACTTGAACGGCCCCGTGGGTGGCACCAACACCTCCCACGGGACCAATGTGACTCGTACGAACTGATCGCGCAGGCACGGGACTCCCGATTTGAGAATACGACGATAATTAGCATTATTATAGACTTAGGCTTAAAAACATGGCGTTAGTGGGTGAAAACCAGAAACAACCCCCAAACGCCCCCTTGGGTGGCAGCAACACCTCCCACAGGACCAATGTGACTCGTAGGAACTGACCGTGAAGCCACGGGACTCCCGGTTTGGGAACACGACAGTAATTTGCATTTTTCTTGACTTAGGCATAAAAGCATGGCTTTAGAGGGTGAAAACCAAAAAATAGCCCCCGAACGGCCCCGTGGATCGAGCCAACCCCTCCCATGGGACCAGTGTAACTCGTAGGGACAAACCGCGTAGCCGCAGGACACTCGGTTTGAGAATACGACGGTACTTTGTTTATTTCTAGACGTAGGCTTAAAAACATGGCGTTAGTAGGTGAAAACCTGAAACAATCCGCGTACGGCCCCGTGGGTGGCACCAAAACCTCCCACGGGACCAATGTGACTCATAGGAACAGACCGCGCAGCCTCGGGACTCTCAGTTTGAGAATACGATGATAATTTGTATATTTCAAGACATAGGATTAAAACATGGCTTTAGTGGATGAAAACCCGAAACATCCCCCGAACGGCTTCGTAGGGCACCAACACCTCCCCCGGGACCAATGTAACTCATAGGCCCTGAACGCACAGCCACGGGTCTCTCGATTTGAGAATACGATGGTAATTTGCATATTTCTAAACTTAGGATTAAAAACATGACTTTAGAGGGGGGAAACCCGAAACGACCCCCGAATGACCTCGTGGGTGGCACAACACCTCCCACGAGACCAGTGTGACTCATACGAACTGACTGCGCAGGCACGTGACTCACGATTTGAGAATCCGATAGTAATTGGCATAATTCTAGACTTAGTCTTAAAAACATGACGTTAGTGGGTGACAACCCAAAATAGCCCCGTGGGTGGCACCAACACTTCCCGCGGGACCAATGTGACTCATAGGACTGACTGCGCATCCCCGGGACTCCCGGTTTGAGAATACGATGGTAATTTACATTTTTCTTGACATAGGCATAAAAGCATGGCTTTAGCAGGTGAAAACCCAAAATTGCCCGTGAACAGCCCCGTGGGTGGCACCAACACCTCCCACGGGACAAATGTGACTTGTAGGAACTGATCGTGCAGCCGCAGGACTCCCGGTTTGAGAATACGATGGTAATTTTTATATTTTAAGACTTAGGCTTAAAAACATGGCTTTAGTGGGAGAAAACCCGAAACAACGTAGGAACTGACCGCGGAGCCCCGGGAATCCCGGCTTGAGAATACGACGATAATTTGCATATTTTTAGACTTATGCTTAAAAATATGGCTTTAGTGGGTGAAAACCCGAAACATCCCCCAAACGGCTCCGTGGGTAGCACCAACACCTCCCACGAGACTAATGTAACTCATAGGAACTAACCTCGCAGCCGCGGGACTTTCGGTTTGAGAATACGACGGTAATTTGCGTATTTCTAAACTTAGGCATAAAAACATAACTTTAGAGGGGGGAAACCCAAATCAACACACGAACGGCCCTGTGGGTGGCACCAACACCTCCCATGGGACCAATGTGACTCGTATGAACTGACCGCGCAGGCGCGGGATACCCAGTTTGAGAATACGACGATAATTCTCCTAATTCCATACTTAGGCTAAAAAACTTGGCGTTAGTGGATGAAAACCTGAAACAGCCCCCGAACGGCCCCGTGGGTGGCACCAACACCTCCAACAGGACCAATGTGGCTCGTAGGAACTGACCGCGTAGCCGCGGGACTCCCAGTTTGAGAATATGATGGTAATTTGCTTAATTCGAGACTTAGGCTTAAAAACATGGCGTTTGTGGGGGAAAACCCGAAAAATCCCCCGAACGGCCTCGTGGGAGGCACCAACACCTTCGACGGGACTAATGTGACTGGTAAAAACTGACTGCACGGCTGCGGAACTCCCAGTTTGAGAATACGACGGTAATTGGCATAATTCTAGACTTAGGCTTAAAAACATGGCGTTAGTGAGTGAAAACCCGAAACAGCCCCGTGGGTAGCACCAACACTTTCCGCGGGACCAATGTGACTCATAGGACTGACTGCGCAGCCCCAAGACTCTCGATTTGAGAATACGATGGTAATTTTCATTTTTCTTGACTTAGGCATAAAAGCATGGCTTTAGCAGGCAAAAACCCGAAACAGCCCCTTAACGGCCCCGTGGGTGGCACCAACACCTCCCATGGGACCAATGTGAATCGGAGGAACTGATCGTGGAACCACGGGACTCTCGATTTGAGAATACGATGGTAATTTGCATTTTTATTGACTTAGGCTTAAAATCATGGCTTTAGAGGGTGAAAACCCAAAACATCCTTCAAACGGCCCTATGGGTGACACCAACACCTCCCACGAGACAAATGTGACTCGTAGGAAACTAATCGCGCAACCCCGGGAATCCCGGCTTGAAAATACGACGATAATTTGCATATTTTTAGACTGAGGCTTAAAAACATGGCTTTAGTGGGTGAAAACACAAAACAGCCCCCGAACGGCTCCGTGGGTGGCACCAACACCACCCACGAGACTAATGTAACTCATAGTAACTAACCGCACAGCCGCGGGACTCTCGGTTTGAGAATACGACCGTAATTTGCGTATTTCTAAACTTAGGATTAAAAACATAACTTTAGAGGGGGAAAACCTAAAACGACACCCGAACGGCCCCGTGGGTGGCACCAACACCTCCCACGGGACCCATGTGACTCGTACGAACTGACCGCGCTGGCGCGGGACTCCCAGTTTGAGAGTACAATGATAATTTGCCTAATTCCATACTTAGGCTAAAAAACATGGCGTTAGTGGGTGAAAACCTGGAACAGCCCCCGAACGGCCCCGTGGGTGGCACCAACACCTCCAACGGGACCAATGTGACTCGTAGGAACTGACCGCGTAGCCGCGGGACTCCCAGTTTGAGAATATGACGGTAATTTGGTTAATTCTAGACTTAGGCTTAAAAACATGGCGTTAGTGGGTGAAAACCCGAAAAATCACCCGAACGGCCCCGTGGGTGGCACCAACACCTCCCACGGGACTAATGTGACTCGAAGAAATTTATCGTGCAGCCGCAGAACATCCGATTTGAGAATACGATTATTAGTGGCATAATTCTAGAGCTAGGCTTAAAAACATGGCGTTAGTGGGTGAAAATCCGAAACAGCCCCCGAACGGCCCCGTGGGTGGCACCAACACCTCCCACGGGACCAATATGACTCGTAGGAACTGATCGTACAGCCGCGGGACTCCGGATTTGAGAATACGACAGTAATTTTTATATTTCTAGACTTACGCTTAAATACAAGGCCTTAGTGGGAGAAAACCCAAAACAACCCCCGTATGGCCCCGTGGGTGGCACCAACACCTCCCACGAGACCAATGTGACTCGTAGGAACTGACCGCGCAGCCCCAGGAATCCCAACTTGAGAATACGACGATAATTTGCATATTTTTAGACTCGGGCATAAAAACATGGCTTTAGTGGGTGAAAACTCGAAACATCCCCCGAACGGCTCCGTGGGTGGCACCAACACCTTCCACGAGACTAATGTAACTCATAGGAACTAACCGGGCAGCCGCGGGACTCTCGGTTTCAGAATACAATGATAATTTGCGTATTTCTAAACTTAGGCTTAAAAACATGACTTTAGAGGTGGGAAACCCAAAATAACACCCGAATGGACCCATGGGTGGCACTAACACCTCCCACGGGACCAATGTGACTCGTTCGAACTAATCGCGCAAGCGCGGGACTCCCAGTTTGAGAATACGACGATAATTGGCATAATTCTTTACTTAGGCTTAAAAACATGGCGTTAGTACGTGAAAATTCAAAAAAAACCCGAACGGCCCCGTTGGTGGCACCAACACCTCCCATGGCACCAATGTGACTCGTCGGAACTGACCGCGTAGCTGAGAGACTCCCGGTTTGAGAATACGATGGTGATTTGCATTTTTCCAGACTTAGGCTTAAAAACATAGCTTTAGAGGGTGAAAACCAGAAACAGACCCCGAACAGCCCCAAGGGGGCACCAACACCTCCCACGGGACCAATGTGACTCGTAGGAACTGATCGTGTAGCCGCGGGACTCCCGATTTTGGAATACGACTGTAATTTGTATATTTCTAAACTTAGGCTTAAAAAAATGGTGCTAGAGGGTGGAAACCCGAAATATCCCCCGCACGGCCCCGTGGGTGTCACCAACACCTCCCGCCGGACTAATGTAACTCATAGGAACTAACCACGCAGTTGTGGGAGTCCCGGTTTCAGAATATGATCGTAATTTGAATATTTCTAGACTTAGGCTTAAAAACATGGCGTTAGTGGGTGAAAACCTGGAACAGCCCCTGTACAGCCCTGTGGATGGCACTAACACCTCCCACGGGACCATTGTAAGTCGTAGGAACTGACCGTATAGCCGCGGAACTCCCGATAGGGGAATACCACGATAATTTATATATTTATAGACTTAGGCTTAAAGACATGGCGTTAGCGGATGAAAACCCGAAATAGCCCCCGAACGGCCCCGTGGGCGGCACCAACACCTCCCACGGGACTAATGTAACTCGTAAGATCTGACCGCAAAGCCGCAGGATGCCCCGTTTGAGAATACAATGGTAATTTTAATATTTCTTGAATTAAGCTTAAAAACATGGCGTTAGTGGGTGAAAACTCGAAATAGCCCTCGTACGGCCCTGTGGGTGGCACCACCACCTCCCACGGGACCAAAGTGACTCGTAGGAACTGACCGCGTAGCCACGGAACTCCCGTAGTCTTAGGCTTAAAAACATGGCATTAGCGGGTGAAAACCCAAAATTGCCCCCGAACAGCCCCCTGGGTGGCACCAACACCTCCCACGGGAGCAATGTAACTAGTAGGAACTGACCGAGTAGCCGCGGAACTCCCGGTTTGAGAATACGATGGTGATTTGCATAATTCTTGACTTAGGCTAAAAAACATGGCGTTAGTTGGTGAAAAGTCAAAATAGCCCCCGAAGGGCCCGGGGGTGGCACCAACACCTCTCACGGGACGAATGTGACTCGTATGAACAGACCGCAGTGCCGCGAAACTACCGGTTTGAGAATATGATGGTAATTTTCAATTTTCTACACTTAGGCTTAAAAACATGGCTTTAGAGGGTGAAAACCCGAAACAACCCTCAACGGCCCCACGGGAGCACCAACACCTCCCACGGGACCAATGTGACTCGTAAGAACTAACCGTACAGCCGCGGGACTCTCGGTTTGGGAACACCACAGTAATTTGCATATTTTAAAATTTAGGCTTAAAAACAAGGACTTAGAGGGCAGAAACTCGAAAATGCCCCCGAACGGTCCCGTGGGTGGCACCAACCCCTCCCACAGGACCAATGTAACTCGTAAGAACTGACCGCGCAGTCGCAGGACTCCCTATTTGAGAATACCATGATAATTTGCATATTTCTAGACTTAGGCTTAAAAACATGGCGTTAGTGGGAGAAAACTCGAAACAACCCCCGTATGGCCCTGTGGGTGGCACCAACACCTCCTACGGGACCAATTTGAGTCGTAGGAACTGATGACGCAGCCTCAGGACTCCTGATTTACTAATACGATGGTAATTTTCATATTTCAAGACTTAGGCTTAAAAATATGCTTTAGTGGGTGAAAACCCGAATCAGCCCCCGAATGGCTCTGTGGGTGGCCCCAACACCTCCCACGGGACAAATGTAACTCGTAGGAACTGACCGCGCAGCCGCGGAACTTCCAGTTTGAGAATACGATGGTAATTTGCATATTTCCAAACTTAGGCTTAAAAACATGACTTTAGAGGGGGAAAACTCGAAATGAACCCCGAATGGCCCCGTGGGTTCCACCAACACCTCTCACGGGACCAATGTGACTCGTACGAACTGACCGAGCAGGCGCGGGACTTCCGATTTGAGAATACGATGGTAATTGGCATAATTCCAGACATAGGCTTAAAAACCTGGCGTTAGTGGGTGAAAACTCGAAACAACCCCCAAATGGAGCATGGGTGCCACCAACACCTCCCACGGGACCAATGTGACTCGTAGGAATAGATCGCGTTGCCGCAGGACTTCCGGTTTGAGAATACGATGGTAATTTGCATTTTTTCAAACTTAGGCTTAAAAACAGAGCTTTAGATGGTGAAAACTCGAAATAGTCCCAAAAAGGCCCCGTGGGGGGCACCAACACCTCTCACGGGACCAATGTGACTCGTAGGAACTGACCGTGTAGCCGTGGGACACGCGGTTTGGGAATACGATGGTAATTTGAATATTTCTAAACTTAGTCTTAAAAACATGGCGCTAGAGGGTGGAAACCCAAAATATCCCCTGAACGGCCATGTGGGTGTCAACAACACCTACCAGGGGACCAATGTAACTCGTAGGAACTGACCGCACAGCCGCGGGACTCCCAGTTTGAGAATACGATGGTAATTTTAAATTTTTAGACTTAGGCTTAAAAACATGGCGTTAGAGTTTGAAAATGCAAAACATCCCCCGAACAGCCCCGTGGGTGCCACCAACACCTCCCACGGGACCAATGTGACTCATAGAAACTGACCGCGCAGCCGCGGAACTCCCGGTTTGAGAATACGACGGTAATTGGCATATTTCTAGACTTAGGCTTAAAAACATTGCGTTAGTGGGAGAAAACTCAAAAAACTCTCGAAAGGCCCCGTGGGTGGAACCAACACCTCCCACGGGACCAAAGTGACTCGAAGGAACTAACCGCACAGCCGCGGGACTCCCAATTTGAGAATACGATGGTAATTTGCATTTTTTCAAACTTAGGATTAAAAACATAGCTTTAGAGGGTGAAAACTCGAAATAGCCTAAAAAAGACCCCGTGGGGGGGTACCAACACCTCCCACGGGACCAATGTGACTCGTAGGAACTGATCGTGTAGCCGCGGCACTCTCGGTTCGGGAATACGATGGTAATTTGCCTATTTCTAAACTTAGGCTTAAAAACATGGCGCTAGAGGGTGGAAACACGAAATAGCCCCCGAACGGCCACGTGGGTGTCTCCAACACCTCCTGCGAGACGAATGTAACTCGTAGGAACGGACCGTGTAGCCGCGGGACTCCCGGTTTTAGAATACGATGGTAATTTATATTTTTTTAGACTTAGGCTTGAAAACTTGGCTTTAGAGAGTAAAACCCCAAAACAACCCCCAACGGCCCCGTGGGTGGCACCAACACCTCCCACGGGGCCAATGTGACTCATTGGAACTAACCGTACAGCCGCGGGACTCCCGGTTTCAGAATACGATGGTAATTTCCATTTTTCTAGATTTAGGTTTAAAAACATGGCTTTAGAGGGTGAAAACCTTAAATAGCCCCTGAACAGCCCCGTGGGTGGAACCAACACCTTCCACAGGACCAATGTGACTCGTTGGAACCGACCGTACAGCCGTGAGACTCCCGATTTGGGAATACAATGGTAATTTTCATATTTCTAGATTTAGGCTTAAAAATATGGCGTTAACGGGTGAAAACCTGAAATAGCCCCCGAACGGCCCATGGGTGGCACCAATACCTCCCACGGGATCAATGTAACTCGTAGGAACTGACCGCATAGCCGCAAGACGTACGGTTTGAGAATACGACGGTAACTTTCATAATTCTAGATTTAGGCTTAAAAACATGGGATTAGTGGTTGAAAACCCCACATATCCACCGAACGGCCCCGAGGGTGGCACCAACACCTCTCACGGGACCAATGTGACTTGTACAAACTGACCGCACTGCCGCGAGACACCCGGTTTGGGAACACGATAGTAATTTGCATATTTTAAAACTTAGACATAAAAATATGGCGTTAGAGTGTGAAAGCCGATAAAGCCCTCGAACGGCCTAGTGGGTGGCACCAACCCCTCCCACGGGGCCAATGTAACTCGTAGGAACTGACCGAGCAGCCGCAGGACTCCCGGTTTGATAATACGACGGTAATTTGCATATTTCAAGACTTACGCTTAAAAACATGGCGTTAGTAGGTGAAACCCGAAACAACCCCCGTACGACCTCGTGGGTGGCACCAACACATCCCACGGGACCAATATGACTCATAGGAACTGACTGCGCAGCCTCAGGAATCCTGGTTTGAGAATACCACGGTAATCTGCATATTTCAACACTTAGGCTTAAAAAGATGGCTTTAGTGGGTGAAAACCCGAAACAGCCCCCGAACGGCTCCGTGGGTGGCACCAACACCTCCCACGGGACCAATTTCACTCATAGGAACTAACAGCCAAGCCGCAGGTCTCCCGATTTGAGAATATGATGGTAATTTGCATATTTTTAAACTTAGGCTTAAAAACATGACTTTAGAGGGGGAAAACCCGAAATGACCCCCGAATGGCCCCATGGGTGTCACCAACACCTCCCACGGGACCAATGTGACTTGTACGAACTGATCGCACAGATGCGGGACTCCCAATTTGAGAATACAACGGTAATTGGCATAATTCCAGACTTAGGCTTAAAAACATGGCGTTAGTGGATGAAAACCCGAAACAGCCCCCGAATAGCCCTGTGGGTGGCCCAACACCTCCCACGGGACCAATGTGACTCGTAAGAACTGATCGCGTAGTCGCAGGACTTCCGGTTTGATAGTACGATGGTAATTTGAATTTTTCTTGACTTAGGAATAAAAGCATGGCTTTAGAGGCTAAAAACTCGAAAGAGCCCCTGAACGGCCCTATGGGTGGCAGCGACACCTCCCACAGGACCAATGTGACTCGTAGGAACTGACCGTGCAGTCGCGAGACTCCCGATTTGAGAATACGATGGTAATTTGATTATTCATAGACTTAGGCTTAAAAACATGGCGTTAGTGGGTGAAAACTCGAAACAACCCCCGTACTGCCCCGTGGGTGGCACCAATACCTCCCACGAGACTAATGTGACTCGTAAGAACTGACCGCGCAGCCCCGGGACTCCTTGTCTGAGAATATGATGGTAATTTGCATACTTCAAGACTTTGGCTTAAAAACATGCCTTTAGTGGGTGAAAACCCGAAGTAGCCCCCGAACAGCCCCGTGGGTTGCACCAAAACCTCCCACGAGACCAATGTAACTCCTAGTAACTGACCGCGTAGCCGCGGGACTCCCGGTTTGAGAATACGATGGTAATTTGCATATTTCTAAACTTAGGCTTAAAAACATGACTTTAGAGGGGAAAACCCAAAACGACCCCCGAATGGCCCCGTGGGTGACACCAACACCTCCCACGGGACCATTGTGACTCGTACGAACTAACCGCACAGGCGCGAGACTACCGATTTGAGAATACGATGATAATTTGCGTAATTCAAGACTTTGGATTAAAAACATGGCGTTAGTGGGTGAAAACCTGAAACAGCCCCCGAACGGCCCTGTGGGTGGCACCAACACCTCCCACGGGACCAATGTTACTCGTACGAACTGACCGCGCAAGCGCGGGACTCCCGTTTTGAGAATACGATGGTAATTTGCCTATTTATAGACTTAGGCCAACAAATATGGCGTTAGTGGGTGAAAACCCAAAACAACACCCGTGCGGCCCCGTGGGTGGCACCAACACCTACCACGGGACCAATGTGACTCCTAGAAACTGACTGCGCAGCCACGAAACTCCCGGTTTGATAATATGATGATAATTGGCATAATTCTAGACTTAGGCTTTAAAACGTGGCATTAGTGGGTGGAAACTCGTAAAACCCCTGTACGGCCCCGTGGGTGGCTCCAACACCTCTCATGGGATCAATGTGACTCGTAGGAACTGACCGCGCAGCCGTGGGACTCCCGGTTTGAGAATACAATGGTAATTTAAATTTTTCTAGACTTAGGCTTAAAAACATAGCTTTAGAGGGTGAAAACCCGAAATAGCCCCCAAACGGATCCGTGGGGTGCCCCAACACCTCCCACGGGACCAATGTGACTCGTAGGAACTAAACTTTTAGCCGCGGGACTCCCGATTTAGGAATTCGATGGTAATTTTCATATTTCTAAACCTAGGCTTAAAAATATGGTGCTAGAGGGTGGAAACCCGAAATTTCCCCCTAACGGCCCCGTGGGTGTCACCAACACCTCCCGCGGGACCAATGTAACTGGTAGGAACTGACCGTGCAGTCGCAGGACTCGCTTTTTGAGAATACGATGGTAATTTGAATATTTCTAGACTTAGGGTTAAAAACATGGCGTTAGAGGGTGAAAACCCGAAACAGCCCCCGAACGGCACGTGGGTGCCACCAACATTTCCCACGGGACATATGTGACTCGCACGAACTGACTACGTAGCCCCGACACTCCCGGTTTCAGAATCAAATGGTAATTTTCATATTTCTATACTTAGGCTTAAAAACATGGCATTAGTGGGTGAAAACCCAAAACGACCCCGAAGCGGCCCTGTGGGTGGCACCAACACCTCCTATGGGACCAATGTAACTCGTAGGAACTGTCCGTGCAGCTGCGGGACCCCCTGTTTGAGAATACGATGGTAATTTATATTTTTCTAGACTTAGGCTTAAAAACATGGCTTTAGAGGTTAAAAACCCGAAATAACCTCCAACGGCCCCGTGGGTGGCACCAACAGCTCCCACGGGACCAACGTGCCTAATAGGAACTAACCGTGCAGCCGCGGGACTCCCGATTTGAGAATACGATGGTAATTTACATTTTTCTAGACTTAGGCTTAAAAACATGGCTTTAGAGGGTGAAAACCCGAAATAGACCCCGAACGGCCCCGTGGGTGGAACCAACACCTCCCACGGGACCAACGGGACTCGTAAGAACTGACCGTATAGGCACGGGACTCCCGGTTTGGGAATACGATGGTAATTTTCATATTTCTAGACTTAGGTTTAAAAACATGGCGTTAGCAGGGGAAAACCCGAAATAGCCCCCGAACGGCCCTGTGGGTGGCACCAACACCTCCCACGGGACCCATGTGACTCGTAAGAACTGATCGCGTAGTCGCAGGACTCCCGATTTGAGAATACGATGGTAATTTGCATTTTTTCTTGACTTAGGCATAAAAGCATTGCTTTAGAGGGTCAAAAGTTGAAACATCCCCTGAACGGCCCTGTGCGTGGCACCAACACCACCCACAGGACAAATGTGTCTCGTAGGAACTGACTGTGCAACTGTGGGACTCCCGGTTTGAAAATATGATGGTAATTAGCATATTTCTACCCTTAGGCTTAAAAACATGGCGTTAGTGGGTGAAAAGCCGAAACCACCCCCGTACGGCCCCGTGTGTGGCACAAACACCTCCCACGAGACCAATGTGACTCGTCGGAACTGACCGCGCATCTCTGGGACTCCCGATTTGAGAATACGATGGTAATTTGCATACATCAAGACTTAGGCTTAAAAATATGGCGTTAGTCGGTGAAAACCCGAAATAGCCCCCGAACATCTCTGTGGGTGGCACCAACACCTCCCACGGGACCAATGTAACTCAAAGGAACTGACCGCGCAGCCGCGGGACTCTGGATTTGAAAATTCTATGTTACTTTGCATATTTCTAAACTTAGGCTTAAAAACATGACTTTAGGGGTGAACACCCAAAACGACCCCCGAATGGCCCCGTGGGTGACACCAACACCTCCCACGGAACAATTGTGACTCGTACGAACTGACCGCGCAGATGCAAGACTCCCGATTTCAGAATACGGCGATAATTGGCTTAATTCCAGGCTTCGAATTGTAAACATGGCGTTAGTGGGTGAAAACCTGAAACAGCCCCCGAACGGACCCATGGGTGGCACCAACACCTCCCACGGGACCGATGTAACTCGTAGCAACTGACCGCGCAGTCGCGGGACTCCCGGTTTGAGAATACGACGGTAATTTGCTTATTTATAGACTTAGGCCTAAAAACATGGCGTTAGTGGGTGAAAACCCAAAACAACCCCCGTACGGCCCCGTGGGTGGCACCAACACCACCCACGGGACCAATGTGACTCGTAGAAACTGACCGCGCAGCCGTGGAACTCTCGATTTGAGAATATGACGATAATTGGTATAATTCTAGACTTAGAATTAAAAACATGGCGTTAGTGGGTGAAAACTCGAAAAACCCCCGAACGACCCCATGGGTGGCACCAACACCTGCCAAAGGACCAATGTGACTCGTAGGAACTGACCGCGCAGCCGCGGTACTCCCGATTTGAGAATACGATGGTAATTTGAATTTTTCTAGACTTAGGCCTGAAAATATTGCTTTAGAGGGTGAAAACCCGAAACAGCCCTCGAACGGCCCCGTGGGGGGCACCAAAACCTCCCGCGAGACCAATGTGACTCGTACGAACTGACCGTGTAGCAGCGGGACTCCCGATTTAGGAATATAACGGTATTTTGCATATTTCTAAACTTAGGCTTAAAATCATGGCGCTAGAGGGTGGAAATCCAAAATTGCCCCCGAACCGCCCCGTGGGTGTCATGAACACCTCCCGCGGGACAAATGTAACTCTTAGGAACTGATTGCGTATCCGCGGGACTCCCGGTTTGAGAATACGATTTTAATTTGAATATTTCTAGACTTGGGCTTAAAAACATGGCGTTAATGGGTGAAAACTCGAAACAACCCCCGTACGGCCCCGTGGGTGGCGCTAACATTTCCCACGGGACCAATGTGACTCGTAGGAACTGACTGCGATGCCCCGGGACTCTCGGTTTCAGAATACGATTGTAATTTTCATATTTCTATACTTAGGCTTGAAAACATGGAGTTAGTGGGTGAAAACCCAAAACAACCCCCAAGCGGCCCCGTGGATGTCACCAACACCTCCCACGGGACCAATGTGACTCATAGGAACTGACCGTGCAGCCACGGGACTCCCGGTTTCAGAATACGATGGTAATTTCCATTTTTCTAGATTTAGGTTTAAAAACATGGCTTTAGAGGGTGAAAACCGGAAATATCCCCCGAACAGCCCCGTGGGTGGAACCAACACCTCCCATAGGATTAATGTGACTCGTAGGAACCGATCGTACAGCCGCGAGACTCCTGGTTTGGGAATACAATGGTAATTTGCAAATTTCTAGATTTAGGCTTAAAAATATGGCGTTAGCGGGTGAAAACCTGAAATAGCCCCCGAACGGCCCATGGGTGGCACCAACATCTCCCACGGGATGAATGTAACTCGTAGGAACTGACCGCACAGTCGCAGGACACACGATTTGAGAATATGAAGGTAACTTTCATAATTGTAGACTTAGGCTTAAAAACATGGGGTTAGTGGGTGAAAACCCCAAACAGCCACCGAACGGCCCCGAAGGTGGCACCAACACCTCTCACGGGACCAATGTGACTCGTAGGAACTGACCGCACTACCGCGGGACACCCGATTTGGGAACACGATAGTAATTTGCATATTTTAAAACTTAGGCATAAAGATATGGTGTTAGAGTGTGAAAGCTGATATAGACCCCGAACGGCCTAGTGGGTGGCACCAACCCCTCCCACGGGGCCAATGTAACTCATAGGAACTGACCGAGCAGCCACAGGACTCCCGGTTTGAGAATACCACTGTAATTTGTATATTTCAAGACTTAGGCTTAAAAACATGGCGTTGGTGGGTGAAAACCCAAAACAACCCCCGAACGGCTCCGTGGGTGGCACCAACACCTCCCACGGGACCAATGTGACTCGTAGGAACTGACCGTGCAGCCGCGGGACTCCCGATTTGAGAATACGATTGTAATTTGCATATTTCTAGACTTAGGCTTAAAAACATGGCGTTAGTGGTTGAAAATTCTAAACAACCCCCGTACTGCTCCGTGGGTGGCACCAACACCTCCCATGAGACTAATGTGACTCGTAAGAATTGACCGCGCAGTCCCGGGACTCATTGTCTGAGAATATGATGGTAATTTGCATACTTCAAGACTTAGGCTTAAAAACATGGCTTTAGTGGGTGAAAACCTGAAGTAGCCCCCGAACAGCCCCGTGGGTGGCACTAAAACCTCCCACGGGACCAATGTAACTCATAGTAACTGACCGCGTGGCCGTGGGACTCCCGATTTGAGAATACGATGGTATTTTGCATATTTCTAAACTTAGGCTTAAAAACATGACTTTAGAGGGGAAAACCCAAAACCACCCCCGATTGCCCCCGTGGGTGACACCAACACCTCCCACGGGACCAATGTGACTCGTACGAACTGACCGCGCAGGCGCGAGACTACCGATTTGAGAATACGATGATAATTTGCATAATTCCATACTTTGGATTAAAAACATGGCGTTAGTGGGTGAAAACATGAAACAGTCCCCGAACGGGCCTGTGGGTGGCACCAACACCTCCCACGGGACCAAGGTTACTCGTACGAACTGACCGCGCAAGCGCGGGACTCCCGTTTTGAGAATACGATGGTAGTTTGCATATTTATAGGCTTAGGCCAACAAACATGGTGTTAGTGGGTGAAAACCCAAAACAACACCCGTGCGGCCCCGTGGGTGGCACCAACACCTCCCACGGGACCAATGTGACTCCTAGAAACTGACTACGCAGCCACGAAACTCCTGGTTTGAGAATATGACGATAATTGGCATAATTCTAGACTTAGGCTTAAAAACGTGGCATTAGTGGGTGAAAACTCGTAAAACACCTGTACGGCCCCGTGGGTGGCTCCAACACCTGCCACAGGACCAATGTGACTCGTAGGAACTGACCGCGCAGCCGCGTTACTCCCGATTTGAGAATACGATGGTAATTTGAATTTTTCTAGACTTAGGCCTGAAAATATTGCTTTAGAGGGTGAAAACCCGAAACAGCCCCCGAACGGCCCCGTGGGGGGCACCAGCACCTCCCGCGGGACCAATATGACTCGTACGAACTGACCGTGTAGCAGCGGGACTCCCGATTTGGGAATATAACGGTATTTTGCATATTTCTAAACTTAGGCATAAATACATGGCGCTAGAGGGTGGAAATCCAAAATTGCCCCCGAACCGCCCCGTGGGTGTCATGAACACCTCCCGCGGGACAAATGTAACTCTTAGGAACTGATTGCGTATCCGCGGGACTCCCGGTTTGAGAATACGATTTTAATTTTAATATTTCTAGACTTAGGATTAAAAACATGGCGTTAATGGGTGAAAACTCGAAACAACCCCCGTACGGCCCCGTGGGTGGCGCTAACATTTCCCACGGGACCAATGTGACTCGTAGGAACTGACTGCGATGCCCCGGGACTCTCGGTTTCAGAATACGATTGTAATTTTCATATTTCAATACTTAGGCTTGAAAACATGGAGTTAGTGGGTGAAAACCCAAAATAACCCCCAAGCGGCCCCGTGGGTGTCACCAACACCTCCCACGGGACCAATGTGACTCATAGGAACTGACCGTGCAGCCGCGGGACTCTCGGTTTCAGAATACGATGGTAATTTCCATTTTTCTAGATTTAGATTTAAAAACATGGCTTTAGAGGGTGAAAACCTGAAATAGCCCCCGAACAGCCCCGTGGGTGGAACCAACACCTCCCATAGGACCAATGTGACTCGTAGGAACCGACCGTACAGCCGCGAGACTCCTGGTTTGGGAATACAATGGTAATTTGCATATTTCTAGATTTAGGCTTTAAAATATGGCGTTAGCGGGAGAAAACCTGAAATAGCCCCCGAACGGCCCATGGGTGGCACCAACACCTCCCACGGGATCAATGTAACTCGTAGGAACTGACCGCACAGTCGCAGGACGCACGATTTGAGAATACGACGGTAACTTTCATAATTCTAGACTTAGGCTTAAAAACATGGGGTTAGTGGGTGAAAACCCCAAACAGCCATCGAACGGCCCCGAGGGTGGCACCAACACCTCTCACGGGACCAATGTGACTCGTAGGAACTGACCGCACTACCGCGGGACACCCGGTTTGGGAACACGATAGTAATTTGCATATTTTAAAACTTAGGCATAAAGATATGGTGTTAGAGTGTGAAAGCTGATATAGCCCCCGAACGGCCTAGTGGGTGGCACCAACCCCTCCCACGGGGCCAATGTAACTCGTAGGAACTGACCGAGCAGCCGCAGGACTCCCGGTTTGAGAATACCACTGTAATTTGCATATTTCAAGACTTAGGCTTAAAAACTTGGCGTTAGTGGGTGAAAACCCGAAATAGCCTCCGAACGGCTCCGTGGGTGGCACCAACACCTCCCACGGGACCAATGTGACTCGTAGGAACTGACCGTACAGCCGCGGGACTCCCGATTTGAGAATACGATTGTAATTTGCATATTTCTAGACTTAGGCTTAAAAACATGGCGTTAGTGGGTGAAAACTCTAAATAAGCCCCGTACTGCTCCGTGGGTGGCACCAACACCTCCTATGAGACTAATGTGACTCGTAAGAACTGACCGCGCAGTCCCGGGACTCCTTGTCTGAGAATATGATGGTAATTTGCATACTTCAAGACTTAGGCTTAAAAACATGGCTTTAGTGGGTGAAAACCTGAAGTAGCCCCCGAACAGCCCCGTGGGTGGCACCAAAACCTCCCACGGGACCAATGTAACTCATAGTAACTGACCGCGTGGCCGTGGGACTCCCGGTTTGAGAATACGATGGTAATTTGCATATTTCTAAACTTAGGCTTAAAAACATGACTTTAGAGGGGAAAACCCAAAACCACCCCCGATTTGCCCCGTGGGTGACACCAACACCTCCCACGGGACCAATGTGACTCGTATGAACTAACCGTGCAGCCGCGGGACTCCCGATTTGAGAATACGATGGTAATTTACATTTTCCGAGACTTAGGCTTAAAAACATGGCTTTAGAGGGTGAAAACCCGAAATAGACCCCGAACGGCCCCGTGGGTTGAACCAACACCTCCCACGGGACCAACGGGACTCGTAAGAACTGACCGTACAGGCGCGGGACTCCCGGTTTGGGAATATGACGGTAATTTGCATATTTCTATACTTCGGTTTAAAAACATGGCGTTAGCAGGTGAAAACCCGAAATAACCACCGAACGGCCCCGTGGGTGGCACCAACACCTCCCACGGGACCCATGTGACTCGTAAGAACTGATCGCGTAGTCACAGGACTCCCGGCTTGAGAATACAATGGTAATTTGCATTTTTTCTTGACTTAGGCATAAAAGCATGGCTTTAGAGGGTGAAAAGTTGAAACATGCCCTGAACGGCCCTGTGGGTGGCACCAACACCACCCACGAGACAAATGTGTCTCGTAGGAACTGATGGTGCAGCGGCGAGACTCCCGGTTTGAGAATATGATGGTAATTAGCATATTTCTACCCTTAAGCTTAAAAACATGGCGTTAGTGGGTGAAAAGCCGAAACCACACCCGTACGGCCCCGTGGGTGGCACCAACACCTCCCACGAGACCAACGTGACTCGTCGGAACTGACCGCGCATCTCCGGGACTCCCAGTTTGAGAATACGATGGTAATTTTCATACTTCAAGACTTACGCTTAAAAACATGGCGTTAGTGGGTGAAAACCCGAAATAGCCCCCGAACAGCTCTGTGGGTGGCACCAACACCTCCCATGGGACCAAATGTAACTCATAGGAACTGACCGCGCAGCCACGGGACTCTTGATTTGAGAATGCTATGGTAATTTGCATATTTCTAAACTTAGGCTTAAGAACATGACTTTAGGGGTGAAAACCCAAAACGACCCCCGAATGGCCCCGTGGGTGACACCAACACCTCCCACAGAACCAATGTGACTCGTACGAACTGACCGCGCAGGCGCGAGACTCCCGATTTGAGAATACGACGATAATTCGTTTAATTCCAGACTTAAGATTGTAAACATGGCGTTAGTGGGTGAAAACCTGAAACAGCCCCCAAACGACCCCATGGGTGGCACCAACACCTCCCACGGGACCAATGTAACTCGTAGCAACTGACTGCGCAGTCGCGGGACTCCGGGTTTGAGAATACCACGGTAATTTGAATATTTATAGACGGTAATTTGAGAATATGATGGTAATTTGAATTTTTCTAGACTTAGGCTTGAAAATATAGCTTTAGAGGGTGAAAACCCGAAACAGCCCCCGAACGGCCCCGTGGGGGGCACCAACACCTCCCACGGGACCAATGTGACTCGTAGGAATTGACCGTGTAGCAGCGGGACTCCCGGTTTAGGAATATAATGGTATTTTGCATATTTCTAAACTTAGGCTTAAAAACATGGCGCTAGAGGGTGGAAATATAAAATTGCCCCCGAACCGCCCCGTGGGTGTCACCAACACCTCCCGCGGGACAAATGTAACTCGTAGGAACTAACTGCGCATCCGCGGGACTCACGGTTTGTGAATCGACGTTAATTTGAATATTTCTAGACTTAGGCTTAAAAACAATGCGTTAATGGGTGAAAACTCGAAACAACCCCCGTACGGCCCCGTGGGTGGCGCTTACATTTCTCACGGGACCAATGTGACTCGTAAGAACTGACTGCGTAGCCCCGGGACTCCCGGTTTCAGAATACGATGGTAATTTTCATATTTCTATACTTAGGCTTGAAAACATGGCGTTAGTGGGTGAAAACCCAAAACAACCCCCAAGCGGCCCCGTGGGTGTCACCAACACCTCCCATGGGACCAATGTAACTCGTTGGAACTGACCGTGCAGCCGTGGGACTCCCCCTTTGAGAATACCATGGTAATTTTTATTTTTCTAGACTTAGGCTTAAAAACATGGCTTTAGAGGGTAAAAACCCAAAATAAACCCCAACGGCCCCGTGAGTGGCACCAACACCTCCCACGGGACCAATGTGACTTATAGGAACTAACCGTGCAGCCACGGGACTCACGGTTTGAGAATACGACGGTAATTTGCATTTTTCTAGACTTAGGGTTAAAAACATGGCTTTAGAGGGTGAAAACCCAAAATAGCCCCTGAACGGCCCCGTGGGTGGAACCAACACCTCCCACGGGACCAACGTGGCTCGTAGGAATTGACCGTACAGGCGCGGGACTCCCGGTTTGGGATTATGATGGTAATTTGCATATTTCTAGACTTAGGTTTTAAAACATGGTGTTAGCAGGTCAAAACCCAAAATAGCCCCCGAACGGCCCCGTGGGTGGCACCAACACCTCCCACGGGACCAATGTGACTCGTAAGAACTGATCGTGTTGTCGTAGGACTCCCGGTTTGAGAATATAATGGGTATTTGCATTTTTCTTGAATTAGGCATAAAATCATGATTTTAGAGGATGAAAACTAGAAACAGCCCCTGAACGGCCCTGTGGTTGCCCCAACACCTCCCACGGGACCAATATGGCTCGTAGGAACAAATCGTACAGCCGCGGGACTCCCGGTTTGAGAATACGACGGTAATTTTCATATTTCTAACCTTAGGCTTAAAAACATGGCGTTAGTGGGTGAAAACCCGAAACAACCCCCGTACGGCCCCGTGGGTGGCACCAACACATCCCACGAGACCAATCTGACTCGTAAGAACTGACAGTGCATCCCCGGGACTCCCAGTTTGAGAACACGATGGTAATTTGTATACTTCAAGACTTAGGCTTGAAAACATGGCTTTAGTGGCTGAAAACCCGAAATAGCCCCCGAACAGCTCCGTGGGTGGCATCAACACTCCAACGGGACCAATGTAACTCATAGGAACTGACCGCGCAGCCGCGGGACTCTCAATTTGAGAATATGATGGTAATTCGCATATTTCTAGACTTAGACTAAAAAATATAACTTTAGAGGTGAAAACCCAAAACGACCCCCGAATGGCCCTGTGGGTGATATCAACACCTCCCACGGGACCAATGTGACTTGTACGAACTGACCGCACAGGCGCGAGACTCCCGATTTGAGAATACAACGATAATTTGCATAATTCTAGACTTACGATTAAAAACATGGCGTTAGTGGGTGAAAACTTGAAACAGCCCCCGGACGGCCTCATGGGTGGCACTAACACCTCCCACGGGACCAATGTAACTCGTAGCAACTGACCGCGCAGCCGCGGGACTCCCGATTTGAGAATACTATGGTAATTTGCATATTTATAGACTTTGGCCTAAAAACATGGTGTTAGTGGGTGAAAACCCAGAACAACCCTCGTACGGCCCCGTGGGTGGCACCAACACCTCCCACGGGCCAATGTGACTCGTAGAAACTGACCGCGCAGCTGCGGAACTCTCGGTTTGAGAATATGATGATAATTGGCATAATTCTAGACTTAGGCTTAAAAACATGGCGTTAGTGGGTGGAAACTCGAAAAACCCGCGAACGGCCTCGTGGGTGGCACCAACACCTCCCACGGGACCAATGTGACTCGTAGGAAATGATCGTGCAGCCGCGGGACTCCTGGTTTGAGAATATGATGATAATTTGAAGTTTTTCAGACTTAGGCTTAAAAATATAGCTTTAGAGGGTGAAAACTCAAAATAGCCTCCGAACGGCCCCGTGGGGGGCACCAACATCTCCCACGGGACCAATGTGACTCGTAGGAACTGACCATGTAGCCGCGGGACTCCCAGTTTAGGAATACGATGGTAATTTGCATATTTTTAAACTTAGGCTTAAAAACACGGCGCTAGAGGGTGGAAATTCAAAATTTTCCCCGAACGGCCCCGTGGGTGTCACCAACACCTCCCGCGGGACAAATGTAACTCGTAGGAACTGACCGCGCAACCGCGGGACTCTTGATTTGAGAGTACGATGGTAATTTGAACATTTCTAGATTTAGGCTTTAAACATGGCGTTAGAGGGTGAAAACCCGGAACAACCCTCGAACGGCCCCGTGGGTGCCACCAACATTTCTAACGGGACCAATGTGACTCGTAGGAACTGACCGCGCAGCCCCGGGACTCCCAATTTGAGAATATGATGGTAATTTTTATATTTCTATACATAGGCTTAAAAACATGGCGTTAGTGGGTGAAAACCAAAAACGACCCCCAAGCGGCCCCGTGGGTGTCACCAACACCTCCCATGGGACCAATGTAACTCGTAGGAACTGACCGTGCAGCGGCGAGACTCCCGGTTTGAGAATATGATGGTAATTTGCATTTTTCTAGACTTAGGCTTAAAAACATGGCTTTATAGAGTGAAAACCCGAAATAGCCACCGAACAGCCCCGTGGGTGGCACCAACACCTCCCACGGAACCAATATGACTCATAGGAAGAGATCATACAAGCGCGGGACTCCCGGTTTGGAAATACGATGGTAATTTACATATTTCTAGACTTAGGTTTTAGAACATGACGTTAGCAGGAGAAAACCCAAAATAGCCACCGAACGGCCCCGTGGGTGGCACCAACACCTCCCACGGGACCAATGTATCTCGTAGGAACTGACCTCACAACCGCAGGACGCCCGATTTGAGAATATGCAGATAAGTTGAATATATCTTGACTTAGGCTTAAAAACATGGCGTCAGTGGGTGAAAACTCGAAACAGCCCCTGTACGGCCCTGTGGGTGGCACCAACACCTCCCATGGGACTAATGTGACTCGTAGGAACTGACTGCGTAACCGCTGAACTCCCATAGACTTAGACTTAAAAACATGGCGTTAGCGGGTGAAAACCCGAAACTGCCCCCGAACGGCCCCGTGGGTGGCACCAACACCTCCCACGGGAGCAATGTAACTCGTAGGAACTGACCGCGCAGCTGCAGAACTCCCAATTTTAGAATACGACGGTAATTTGCATAATTCTAGACTTAGGCTTAAAAACATGGCGTTAGTGGGTGAAAACCCGAAACAGCCCCTGAATGGCCCCGTGGGTGGCACCAACACCTCTCACGGGACCAATGTGACTCGTAGGAACTCACCGCACTACCACGGGACTCCTGGTTTGAGAATATGATGGTAATTTTCCTTTTTCTAGACTTAGGATTAAAAACATGGTTTTAGAGGGTAAAGCCCCCAACGGCCCCGTGGGTGGCACCAATAGCTCCCACGGGACCAATGTGACTCGTAGGAACTGACCATGCAGCCGCGGGACTCCCGGTTTGGGAACACGATAGTAATTTTCATATATCTAAACTTAGGCTTAAAAACATGGCGTTAGAGGGTGGAAACCCGATATAGCCCCCGAACAGCCCCGTGAGTGGCATTAACCCCTCCCACGGGACCAATGTAACTCATAGGAATTGACTGCGTAGCCGCGGGACTTTCGGTTTGAGAATACGATGGTTATTTGCATATTTCTAGACTTAGGCTTAAAAACAAGACGTTAGTAGCTGAAAACCCGAAACAACCCCCGTACGACCCCGTGGGTGGCACGAAAACCTCCCAGGGACCAATGGGAGTCGTAGGAACTGACCGCGTAGCCTCGGAACTCTCGGTTTGAGAATACGACGGTAATTTGTATATTTCAAGACTTAGGCTTAAAAACATGGCTTTAGTGGGTGAAAACTCGAAACAACCATCGAACGTCTTCGTGGGTGGCACCAACACCTCCCTCGGGACCAATGTAACTCTTAGGAACTGACCGTACAGTCGCAGGACTCCCGGTTTGAGAATACGATGGTAATTTGCATATTTCTAAACTTAGGTTTAAAAACATGACTTTAGAGGGGGAAAACTCGAAACGACCCCCGAATGGCCCGGTGGGTGGCACCAATACCTCCCACGGGACTAATGTGACTTATACGAACTGACTGCACAGGCGCGGGACTCCCGATTTGAGAATATGACGGTAATTGGCATAATTCTAGACTTAGTCTTAAAAACATGGCGTTAGTGGGTGTAAACCCGAAACACCCCCCGAATGGCTCCGTGGGTGGCACAAACACCTCCCACGGGGCCAATGTGACTCGTAAGAACTGAGCGCGTAACCGCAGGACTCCAGGTTTGAGAATACGATGGTAATTTTCTTTTTTCTTGACTTAGGCATAAAAGCATGGCTTCAAAACGTGAAAATCCTAAACAACCCCCGAACGGCCCCGAGGGTGGCACTAACACCGCCCACGGGACCAATGTGTCTCGTAGGAACTGACCGTGCAGCCGCGGGACTCCCGGTTTGAAAATACGATGGTAATTTGCATATATCTAGACTTAGGCTTAAAAACATGGCGTTAGTGGGTGAAAACCTGAAACAACCCCCGTACGGCCCCGTGGGTGGCACCAACACCTCCCACGAGACCAATGTAACTCATAGGAACTGACCACGTAGCCCCAGGACTCCCGGTTTGAGAATACGATGGTAATTTGCATATTGCAAGACATAGGCTTAAAAACATGGTTTTTGTGGGTGAAAACCCGAAATAACCCCTGAACGGCTCCGTGGGTGGCACCGACACCTCCCACGGGACCAAGGTAACTCATAGTAACTAACCGCGCAGCGGTGGGACTCTCGGTTTGAGAATACGATGCTAATTTTCATATTTCTAAACTTAGGCTTAAAAAAATGACTTTAGAGGGGAAAAACCCAAAATGACACTTGAACGGCCCCGTGGGTGGTACCAACACCTCCCACGGGACCAATGTGACTCGTTCGAACTGATCGCGCAAGCACGGGACTCTCAATTTGAGAATACGACGATAATTAGCATTATTCTTGACTTAGGCTTAAAAACATGGCGTTAGTGGGTGAAAACAAGAAACAGCCCCCAAACGTCCCCTTGGGTGGCAGCAACACCTCCCACGTGACCAATGTGACTCGTAGGAACTGACCGTGTAGCCACAGGACTCCCGGTTTGGGAACAAAACAGTAATTTGCATTTTTCTTGACTTAGGCATAAAAGCATGGCTTTAGAGGGTGAAAACACAAAATAGCCCCCGAACGGCCCCGTGGATGGAGCCAACCCCTCCCACGGGACCAATGTAACTCGTTGGGACTGACCGCGCAGCCGCATGACTCCCGATTTGAGAATATGATGGTAATTTGTTAATTTCTAGACGTAGGCTTAAAAACATGGCATTATTAGGTGAAAACCCGAAATAACCCCCGTACGGCCCCGTGGGTGGCACCAAAACCTCCCACGGGACCAATGTGACTCGTAGGAATAGACTGCGCAACCTCGGGACTCTCGATTTGAGAATACGATGGTAATTTGTATATTTCAAGACATAGGCTTAAAACATGGCTTTAGTGGATGAAAACCCAAAACAGCCCCCTAACGTCTCCGTAGGTGGCACCAACACCTCCCCCGGGACCAACATAACTCGTAAGAACTGACCGCGCAGCCGCAGGACTCCCGGTTTGAGAATACGATGGTAATTTGTGTATTTCTAAACTTAGGATTAAAAACATTACTTTAGATGGGGAAAACTCTAAACGACCCCCGAATGACCTCGTGGGTGGCACAACACCTCCCACGGGACCAGTGTGACTCATACGAACTGACTGCGCAGTCGCGTGACTCACGATTTGAGAATCCGATAGTAATTGGCATAATTCTAGACTTAGGCTTAAAAACATGGCGTTAGTGGGTGAAAACCCGAAATAGCCCCGTGGGTGGCACCAACACTTCCCGCGGGACCAATGTGACTCATAGGACTAACTCCGCAGCCCCGGGACTCCCGGTCTGAGAATACGATGGTAATTTGAATTTTTCTTGACTTAGGCATAAAAGAATGGCTTTAGCTGGTGAAAACCCAAAACTGCCCCTGAACGGCCCCGTGGGTGGCAATAACACCTCCCACGGGACCAATGTGACTCATAGGAACTGATCGTGCAGCCGCAGGACTCCCGGTTTGAGAATACGATGTAATTTTTATATTTCAAGACTTAGGCATAAAAACATGGCGTTAGTGGGAGAAAACCTGAAATAACGTAGGAACTGACCGCGGAGCCCCGGGAATCCCGGCTTGAGAATACGACGATAATTTGCATATTTTTAGACTTGGGCTTAAAAACATGGCTTTAGTGGGTGAAAACCCGAAACAGCCCCCGAGCGGCTTCGTGGGTAGCACCAACACCTCCCACGAGACTAATGTAACTCATAGGAACTAAGCACGCAGCCGCGGGACTCTCGGTTTGAGAATACGACGGTAATTTGGGTATTTCTAAACTTAGGCTTAAAAACATGACTTAGAGGGGGAAAACCCAAAACAATACCCGAACGGCCCCGTGGGTGGCACCAACACCTCCCATGGGACCAATGTGACTCGTACGAACTGACTGCGCAGGCGCGGGACTCCCAGTTTGAGAATACGACGATAATTTGCCTAATTCCATACTTAGGCAAAAAAACTTGGCGTTAGTGGGTGAAAACCTGAAACAGCCCCCGAACGGCCCGTGGGTGGCACCAACACCTCTAACGGGACCAATGTGGCTCGTAGGAACTGACCGCGTAGCCGCGGGACTCCCAGTTTGAGAATACGACGGTAATTTTCTTAATTCGAGACTTAGGCTTAAAAACACGGCGTTAGTGGTTGAAAACCCGAAAAATCCCCCGAACGGCCCGTGGGTGGCACCAACACCTCCCACGGGACTAATGTGACTCGAAGAAATTTATTCCGTAGCCGCGGAACATCCGGTTTGAGAATACGACGATAATTGGCATAATTCTAGACTTAGGCTAAAAACATGGCGTTAGTGAGTGAAAACCCGAAATAGCCCCGTGGGTCGGACCCACACTTCCCGCGGGACCAATGTGACTCATAAGACTGACTGCGCAGCCCCGGGAATCCCGATTTGAGAATACGATGGTAATTTGCATTTTTCTTGACTTAGGCATAAAAGCATGGCTTTAGAAGGTGAAAACCCAAACAGCCCCCGAAGGGTCCGTGGGTGGCACCAACACCTCCCACGGGACCAATGTGACTCGTAGCAACTGACCGTGTAGCCGCGGGACACCCGATTTGGGAATACGACTATAATTAGCATATTTCTAGACTTAGGCTTAAAAATATGGCGTTAGTGGGTGAAAACTCGAAATAGCCCCCGTACGGCACTGTGGGTGGCACCACCACATCCCACGGGACCTAAGTGACTCGTAGGAACTGACCGCGTAGCCACGGAACTCCCGTAGTCTTAGGCTTAAAAACATGGCATTAGCGGGTGAAAACCCAAAATTGCCCCCGAACTGCCCCCCGGGTGGCACCAACACCTCCCACGGGAGCAATGTAACTCGTAGGAACTGACCGAGCAGCCGCGGAACTCCCGGTTTGAGAATACGATGGTGATTTGCATAATTCTAGACTTAGGCTAAAAAACATGGCGTTAGTTGGTGAAAAGTCTAAATAGCCCCCGATCGACCCCGTGGGTGGCACCAACACCTCTCACGGGACGAATGTGACTCGTAGGAACTGACCGCGCTGCCGTGGAACTCCCGGTTTGAGAATATGATGGTAATTTTCATTTTTCTACACTTAGGCTTAAAAACATGGCTTTAGAGTGTGAAAACCCGAAACAACCCCCAACGGCCCCATGGGTGGCACCAACACCTCCCACGGGACCAATGTGACTCGTAAGAACTAACCGTGCAGCCGCGGGACTCTCGATTTGGGAACACCACGGTAATTTGCATATTTGAAAATTTTAGCTTAAAAACATGGAGTTAGAGGGAAGAAACCCGAAACAGCCCCCAAACGGCCCCGTGGGTGGCACCAACCCCTCCGACAGGACCAATGTAACTCGTAAGAACTGACCGCGCAGTCGCAGGACTCCCGATTTGAGAATACGACGATAATTTGCATATTTGTAGACTTAGGCTTAAAAACATGGCGTTAGTGGGTGAAAACTCGAAACAACCCCCCTATGGGCCCTGTGGGTGGCACGAACACCTCCCACGGGATCAATTTGACTCGTAGGAACTGACGGCGCAGCCTCGGGACTCCTGATTTACTAATACGATGGTAATTTGCATATTTCAAGACTTAGGCTTAAAAATATGCTTTAGTGGGTGAAAACCCTAAACAGCCCCCGAACGGCTCCGTGGGTTGCTCCAACACCTCCCATGGGACAAATGTAACTCGTAGGAACTGACCGCGCAGCCGCGGAACTTCGAGTTTGAGAATACGATAGTAATTTGCATATTTCCAAAATTAGGCTTAAAAACATGACTTTAGAGGGGGAAAACTCGAAATGAACCACGAATGGCCCCGTGGGTGGCACCAACACCTCCCACGGGACCAATGTGACTCGTATGAACTAACCGCGCAGGCGCGGGACTTTCGGTTTGAGAATACGATGGTAATTGGCATAATTCCGGACATAGGCTTAAAAACCTGGCGTTAGTGGGTGAAAACCCGAAACAGCCCCCGAATGGACCTGTGGGTGGTACCAACACCTCCCACGAGACCAATGTGACTCGTAGGAATAGATCGCGTAGCCGCAGGACTCCCGGTTTGAGAATACGATGGTAATTTGTATTTTTCTTGACTTAGGCATAAAAGTATGGCTTTAGAGGGTGAAAACTCGAATAACCCCCGAACGGCCCCATGGATGGAACCAACACCTCCCACGGGACCAACACTTGAAGATGACCCAAAAATAATCTGGTTTAATCTCTCTCTCTCTCTCTAGAAATTTTTGACAGAGTTTTACTACAAAAATTATTTTCTCAGCTCTATAAAAATGATACACAAAGGGTTCTATTTATAGAGTGCACAAGTGTGTGCAGATTGGTGTAAAATAGAGTCACATGGATTACCAAAGAATTACACACAACCGTAGATAAAATATAATCTGAGGGTTCACAAAGAAATACAAAGTGTAGTGTTAAAAATGTGACACGTGTAGTGCAAGTTGTTACACACTAACTGAACAAGAAACAACTAGTTATATAAAACACAGTCGTTTTAAAAGTTATCTTGAAGGCCAGCTGTGAAACATTGCGTACCAAAGACGCATCAAATATTACCGTTGAAAAGATAAACCCATGTCGTCGTTTTAGTATGAAAGACAAAAGTAGATTTTAAAAATTGCGACGTTGTTTTTATAAAAAAAAAAAAAAAGACGCCAGCTGTAAGAAATTGCGTCGTTTCTGTGAAATAAACCCAAAACCGTTTTCGGTTTAAAGAAAAATCGATAGTAGTTTTTGATAAAACAATGGGCGGTCAGCTTTTAAAGAAAATAGACGGACTTACACACGCCAACATTTATAAGGCATGGGCCGTGGTCAAATCATATATGGCCAACGGCTAAAGGTCATACA
This sequence comes from Sambucus nigra, assembly GCA_949130495.1. Taxonomy (NCBI): domain Eukaryota; kingdom Viridiplantae; phylum Streptophyta; class Magnoliopsida; order Dipsacales; family Adoxaceae; genus Sambucus; species Sambucus nigra. Next base: position 540,181,352 of record OX422208.1, on the reverse strand, counting down.
ACTTTCAAGATGTAAACTGTGAATCTAGTACACAAATAAGTGTCAGCCTAGGGTCAAATCGGCATGGGCTAACCAAAAGCTTTTAAAAGCTCATGATAACATAATATACCATACATATCATATAACATATATAATAATCATGCCATACACACACAATTAACATATATATAAATATACTAACATATATACTTACATATGAAAACAATCAGCGACACAGTGACACGTAAAAATAACACGCAAGCATACATATTATCTATCTATATATATATATATATATACGACACTCATGCATACGCATATAAAAACATAACAAAATTTTATTTTTAACTTCAAAAAAAAATATTCTGCAACTTTTATCAAAAAAAATATTTAGTGTCAACTTATTTTCAAAAAATATTTTTCTAATAAAAATTTAAAATAAAGTTTTTGAACTCAAAAATAATTTAATTATGACGAAACAAAACATTATCATAAGATATGATAAAAATGCAAAATGAAACGTGGTGTCGTGTCCTATGCAACAGAAATTCCTATGAGCCATAAAAATTACCTTTCTCTGAGATGGCGGACTGAATGGAGTGCAGATTTGATGTAGATGGACAAAGAGAGCTTGGAGTCGATATGGGGACACGCAATCCTAAATTACAAAAATATTTTGTCAAAATTCTAGTCCAACTAGATGAAGTCCTATATAACTAAAGCACGAAAAGCAAATCCTAGGTGTGCTCTATATAGGGCCTTCAGACGGCCTCGTGGATGGCACCAACACCTCCCATGGGACCAATGTAACTCTTAGTAACTGACGACGCAGCCACGGGACTCTCGGTTTGAGAATACAACGGTAATCTTCATATTCCTATACTTAGGCTTAAAAACATGGCGTTAGTAGGTGAAAACAAGAAACAACCACTATACGGTCCCGTGGGTGGCACCAACACCTCCCACAAGACCAATGTGACTCGTAGGAACTGACCGCGTAGCCCCGAGACTCCCGGTTTGAGAATACGATGGTAATTTGAATATTTTTAGACTTAGGCTTGAAAACATGGCTTTAGTGGGTGAAAACCTAAAACAGCCCCCCGAACGACTTCGTGGGTGGCACCATCACCTCCCATGGTACTAATGTAACTCATAGGAACTGACCGTACAGCCGCGGGACTCTCGGTTTGAGAGTACGACGGTAATTTACATATTTTTAAACTTAGGCTTTAAAACATGACTTTAGAAAACCCGAAACGGCCCCCGAACGGCCCCTTGGGTGGCACCAACACCTCCCACGGGACCAATGTAACTCGTAGGAACTGACCGCGCAGACGCAGGACTCCTGGTTTGAGAATACGATGGCAATTTGCATATTTATAGATTTAGGCATAAAAATATGGCGTTAGTGGTTGAAAACCCGAAATAACCCCCGTACGGCACCGTGGGCGGCACCAACACCTCCCACGGGACCAATGTGACTCGTAAAAACTGACCGTGCAGCCGCGGAACTCCCGATTTGAGAATACGATGATAATTGGCATAATTCTAGACTTAGGCTTAAAAACATGGCGTTAGTGGCTGAAAAGTAAAAAAAACACGAACGGCCCCGTGGGTGGTACCAACACCTCCCACGGGACCAATGTGACTCGCAGGAACTGACCGCGCAGCCGCGAGACTCCCGGTTTGAGAATACGATTGTAATTTGTATTTTTCAAGATATAGGCATAAAAACATGGCGTTAGTGAGTGAAAGCCTGAAACGGCCCCATGGGTGGTACCAACTCCTCCCATGGAACCAATGTAACTCATAGGAACTGACGGCGCAGCCGCGGGACTCCCGGTTTGGGAATACGACGGTAATTTACATATTTCTGAACTTAGGCTTAAAAACATGGCGCTAGAGGGTGGAAACCTGAAATAGCCCCCGAACGGCCCCGTGGGTGTCACCAACACCTCCCACGGGATCAATGTAACTCGTAGGAACGGACCGCGCAGTCGCGGGACTCCCGGTTTGAGAATACCATGATAATTTGAATATTTTTAGATTTAGGCTTAAAAACATGGCGTTAGTGGGTGAAAATCCGGAACAGCCCCCGAACGGCCTGGTGGGTGGCACAAACACTTCCCACGGGACCAATTTGACTCGTAGTAACTGACTGCGCAGCCTCGGGACTCCCGATTTGAGAATTCAATGATAATTTGCATATTTCTATACTTAGGCTTAAAAACATGGCGTTTGTGGGTGAAAGCCTGAAACGGCCCCCGAACGGCCCCATGGGTGGTACCAACACCTCCCGTGGAACCAATGTAACTCGTAGGAACTGACCGCGCAACCGCGGTACTCCCGGTTTGGGAATACGATGGTAATTTACATATTTCTAAACTTAGGCTAAAAAACATGATGCTAAAGGGTGGAAACCCAAATAGCCCCCGAACGGCCTCGTGGGTGTCACTAACACCTCCCACGGGACCAATGTAACTCGTAGGAACTGATCGCGCAGTCGCGGGACTCCCGGTTTGAGAATACGATGATAATTTGAATATTTTTAGATTTAGGGTTAAAAACATGGCGTTAGTGGGTGAAAACCCGGAACAGCCCCCGAACGGCCTCGTGGGTAGCACCAACACTTCCCACGGGACCAATGTGACTCGTAGTAACTGACTGCGCAGCCTCGGGACTCCCGGTTTGAGAATTCAATGGCAATTTGCATATTTCTATACTTAGGCTTAAAAACATGGATTTAGTGGGTGAAAACCTGAAACAGCTCCCGAAGGGCCCCGTGGGTGGCACCAACACCTCCCCCGGGACAATTGGGACTTGTAGGAACTGACCGCGCGACATCGAGACTCCCGGTTTGAGAATAGGATGGTAATTTACATTTGTCTATACTTAAGCTTAAAAACATGGCATGAGAGGGTGAAAACCCGCAATAGCCCCCGAACAGCCCCGTGGGTGGAACCAACACCTCCCACGGGACCAATGTGACTCGTAGGAACTGACCGTACAACCGTGAGACTCCCGGTTTGGGAATATGATGGTAATTTGCATATTTCTAGATTTAGGCTTAAAAACAAGGTGTTAGCGGGTGAAAACTCGAAACAGCCACCGAACGGCCCCGTGGGTGGCACCAACACCTCCCATTGGACCAATGTAACTCGTAGGAACTAACCGCGCAACCGCAGGACTCCCCATTTCAGAATAAGACGTTAATTTGAATATTTCTAGACTTAGGCTTAAAAACATGGCGTTAGTGGGTGAAAACACGAAACAGCCCCCAAACGGCCCTGTGGGTGGTACCAACACCTCCCATGGGATCGATGTGACTATTAGGAACTGATCGCACAGACGCGAAACTCCCATAGACTTAGGCTTAAAAACATGGCGTTAGCGGGTGAAAACTCGAAACTACCCCCGAACAGCCCCGTGGGTGGCACCAACACTTCCCATAGGAGCAATGTAACTCGTAGGAACTGACCGCGCAACCGCGGAACTCCCGATTTGAGAATAAGACGATAATTTGCATAATTCTAGAGTTAGGCTTAAAAACATGGTGTTAGTGGGTGAAAATCCAAAACAACCCCCAAAAGGCCCCATGGGTGGCACCAACACCTCTCACGGGACCAATCTGACTCGTAGGAACTGAATGCGCTGCCGCGGGACTCCCGGTTTGAGAATATTATGGTAATTTTCTTTTTTCTAGACTTGGGCCTAAAAACATGGCTTTAGTGGGTGGGAATTCGAAACTCTACCCAACAGCCCCGTGGGTGGCACCAACACCTCCCACGGGACCAATGTGACATGTAGCAACTTACCATGCAGCCGTGCCACTCTCGGTTTGGGAACACGACAGTAATTTGCATATTTCTAAACTTATACTTAAAAACATAGCGCTAGAGGGTGGAAACTCGAAATCGGCCCCGAACGGCCCCGTGGGTGGCACCAACACCTCCCACGGGACCAATGTGACTCGTAGGAACTGACCGCGTAGCCACGGGACTCCCGGTTTGAGAATACGACGGTAATTCGCATAATTTGAGACTTAAGCTTAAAAACATGGCGTTAGTGGGTGAAAACCCGAAACAGCCGCCGTACAGCTCCGTAGGTGGCACCAACACCTCCCACGGGACCAATGTGACTCGTAGAAACTGACCGTGCAGCCGCGGAACTCCCGATCTGAGAATACGACGGTAATTGGCATAATTCTAGACTTAGGCTTAAAAACATGGCGTTAGTAGGTGAAAACTCAAAAAAAAACTGAACGGCCCTGTGGGTGGCACCAACACCTCCCACGGGACCAATGTGACTCGTAGGAACTGACCGCGCAGCCCCGGAACTGACCACGCAGCCCCCGAATGGCGTTAGTGGGTGGCACCAACACCTCCCACGGGGCCATACGATGGGAATTTGCATTTTTCCAGACTTAGGCTTAAAAACATAGCTTTAGAGGGTGAAAACTCGAAACAGACCCCGAATGGCCCCGTGGTTGGCACCAACACCTCCCACGGGACTAATGTGACTTGTAGGAACTGACCGTATACGATGGTAATTTGCATATTTCTAAACTTATGCTTAAAAGCATGGCGCTAGAGGGTGAAAACTCGAAATAGCCCCCGAACGTCCCCGTGGGTGTCACCAACACCTCCCACGGGACCAATATAACTCGTAGAAATTGACCGCGCAGCCGCGGGACTCCCGGTTTTAGAATACGACCGGAATTTGAATATTTCTAGACTTGTGCTTAAAAACATGGTGTTCGTGGGTGAAAACCCATAACAGCCCTCGAACGGCCCCGTGGGTGGGACTAACACTTCCCATGGGACCAATGTGACTCGTAGGAACTGACTGCGCAACCCCGAGACTGTCGATTTGAGAATATGACGGTAATTTGCATATTTCTATACTTACGCTTAAAAACATGGCGTTAGTGGGTGAAAACCCAAAGTGACCCCCAAACGGCCCCGTGGGTGGCACCAACACCTCCCACGAGGCCAATATAACTAGTATGAAATGACTGTGCAGCCACAGGACTTCCGGTTTGAGAATACAATTTTAATTTATATTTTTCTATACTTATACTTAAAAACATGGCTTTAGAGGGAAAAAATCCGAAACAGCCCCCAACGGCCCCGTGGGTGGCACCAATACCCCCCCGGGACCAATGTGACTCGTAGAATCTGACCCTGCAGTCGCGGAACTCCAGGTTTGAGAATAAGACAGTAATTCGCATAATTCTAGAGTTAGGCTTAAAAATAAGGTGTTAGTGGGTGAAAACCCAAAACAGCCCCCGAACGGCCCCGTGGGTGGCACCAACACCTCTCACGGGACCAATTAGACTCGTAGGAACTGACCGCGGTGCCGCAAGACTCCCGGTTTGAGAATATGATGACAATTTTCTTTTATCTAGACTTAGGCATAAAAACATGGCTTTAGTGGGTGGAAACTTGAAACAACCCCCAACGGCACCGTGGGTGGCATCAGCACCTCCCACGGGACCAATGTGACTCGTAGAAACTGACCGTGCAGTCGCAGGACTCCCGGTTTGGGAGCACGATGGTAATTTGAATATTTCTAAACTTAGGCTTAAAAACATGGCGTTAGAGGGTGGAAACCCGAAATAGCCCCCAAACGGCCCCGTGGGTGGCACCAACCCCTCCCACGGGACCAATGTAACTCGTAGGAACTAACCGCTCAATCGCGGGACTCCCGATTTGAGAATACAATGGTAATTTGCATATTTATAGACTTAGGCATAAAAACATGGCGTTAGTGGGTGAAAACGTGAAACAACCCCCATACGGCCCGTGGGTGGCACCAACACCTACGACGGGACCAATGTGACTCGTTGGAACTGACCGCGCAGCCTCGGGACTCCCGGTTTGAGAATACGATGATAATTTGCATATTGTAATACTTATGCTTAAAAACATGGCTTTAGTGGGTGAAAACCAGAAACAGCCCCCAAACGGCTCCGTGGTGGCACTAACACCTCCCACGGGACCAATGTAACTCTTAGGAACTGATCGCGCAGTCGTGGGACTCCCGATTTGAGAATACAATGGTAAATAGCATATTTCTAAATTTAGGCTTAAAACATGACTTTAGTGGGGGGAAACCCAAAACGACCCCCAAATGACCCCGTGGGTGGCACTAAGACCTCCCACGGGACCAATGTGACTCGTACGAACTGACCGCGCTGGCGTGGGACTCCCAATTTGAGAATACGATGGTAATTTGCATTTTTCTTCACTTAGGTATAAAAGCATGGCTTTAGAGGGGGAAAACCCGGAACAGCCCCCGAACGGCCCTGTGGGTGGCACCAACACCTCCTACGGGACCAATGTGACTAGTAGGAACTAACCGTGCAACCGCGGGAGTCCCGGTTTGAGAATACGCTGGTAATTTTAATTTTTTTAAACTTACGCTTAAAAACATGCCTTTAGAGGGTGAAAACCCGAAACAGCCCCCGAACGGCCCCGTGGCTGGCGCCAACACCTCTCACGAGACCAATGTCACTCATAGGAACTGACCGTGCAGCAGCGGGACTCCCAGTTTGAGAATACAACAGTAATTTGTATTTTCCTAGACTTAGGCTTAAAAACATGGTTTTAGAGGGGGAAAACCCGAAATAGCCCCCGAACGGCCGTGGGTGGCACCAACACCTCCCACGGGGCCAATGTGACTCGTAGGAACTAATCGTCCAGCCGCGGGAATCTCGGTTTGAGAATATGAAGGTAATTTGCATATTTCTAAACTTAGGCTTATAAACATGGCAGTAGCGGGTGAAAACCCAAAACCGCCCCCGTACGGCCCCGTGGGTGGCGCCAACACCTCCCACGGGACCAATGTAACTCATAGAAACTGACCACGCAGCTATGGGACTCCCGTAGAATTAGGCTTGAAAACATGGTGATATCGGGTGAAAACCCAAAACTGCCCATGAACGGCCCCATGGGTGTCACCAACACTGCCCACGGGAGCAATGTAACTCGTAGGAACTGACCGTGCAGTCACGGAACTCCCGGTTTGAGAATACGATCGTAATTTGCTTAATTCTAGACTTAGGCTTAAAAATATGGCGTTAGTTGGTGAAAATCCAAAACAGCCCCCGAACGGCCCCGTGGGTGGCACCAACACCTCCCACAGGACCAATGTGACTCTTAGGAACTGACCGCGTAGCTGCGGGAATCCCGGTTTGAGTATACAATGATAATATGCATTTTTCTAGACTTAAGCTTAAAAAACATGGCTTTAGAGGTTAAAAACCCAAAACAAACCCCGAACGGCCCCGTGGGTGGCACTAACACCTCCCATGGGACCAATTTGACTCGTCGGAACTGACCGTAAAGACGGGGGACTCCCGATTTGGGAATATAACGGTAATTCGCATATTTCTAGACTTGGGCTTAAAAATATGGCGTTAGCGGGTGAAAACCCGAAACAGCCCCCGAACGGCCTCGTGGGTTGCACCAACGCCTCCCACGCTACCAATGTAACTCGTAGGAACTGACCACGCAGGTGCAGAACTCTCAGTTTGAGAATACGATGGTAATTTGCATATTTAAAAACTTTGGCTTAAAAACATGGCTTTAGAGGGGGAAAACTCGAAACGACCCCCGAATGGCCCCGTGGGTGGCACTAACACCTCCCACGGGACCAATGTGACTCGTAGGAACTGACCGTGCATCCGTGGGACTCCCGATTTGTGAATATGATGGTAATTTGCATATTTCAAAGCTTATGCTTAAAAACATGGCTTTAGTGGGTGAAAACCCAAAATAGCACCTGAACGGCTCCGTGGGTGGCAGCAACACCTCCCACGGGACCAATATAACTTGTAGGAACTGACCGTGCAGCTGCGGGACTCCCGATTTGATAATACGACGGTAATTTAAGTATTTCTAAATTAGGCTTAAAAACATGACTTTAGTGGGGGAAAACCCGAAACGACCCTCGAATGTCCCTGTGGGTGGCGCCAAGACCTCCCACAGGACTAATGTGACTCGTACGAACTGACCGCGCAGGCGCGAGACTTTCGATTTGAGAATCCCACAATAATTTTCATAATTTTATTCTTACGCTTAAAAACATGGCGTTAGTGGGTGAAAACCCGAAATAGCACCGGAACGGCCCCGCGGGTGGCACCAACACCTCCGGCGGGACCAATGTGACTCGTTGGAACTGACCGCGCAGCCTCGGGACTCCCGGTTTGAGAATATGATGGTAATTTGCATATTTCAATACTTAGGCTTAAAAACATGGCTTTAGTGGGTGAAAACCCAAAACAGCCCTCGAACGGCTCCGTGGTGGCACCAACACCTCCCACGGGACCAATGTAACTCGTAGGAACTGACCGCGCAGTCGTGGGACTCCCGGTTTGAGAATACAATGGTAAATTGCATATTTCTAAATTTAGGATTAAAAACATGACTTTAGAGGGGGGAATCTCGAAACGACCCCCAATGGCCCCGTGGGTGGCACTAAGACCTCCCACGGGACCAATGTGACTCGTACAAACTGATCGCGTAGGCGCGGGACTCCCGGTTTGAGAATACGACAGGAATTGACATAATTCTAGACAAAGGCTTAAAAAAATTGCATTAGCGGGTGAAAACCCAAAGCAGTCCCCGAATGGCCTCGTGGCTGGCACCAACACCTCCCACGGGATCAATGTGACTTGTAGGAACTGATCGCGTAGCCGCAGGACTCTCGATTTGAGAATACGATGGTTATTTGCATTTTTCTTCACTTAGGTATAAAATCATGGCATTAGAGGGTGAAAACTCAGAACAGCCCTCGAACGGCACCGTGGGTGGCACCAACACCTCCTACGGGACCATTGTGACTCGTAGGAACTAACCGTGCAACCGCGGGACTCCCGGTTTGAGAATACGATGGTAATTTGAATTTTTCTAGACTAAGGCTTAAAAACAAGGCTTTAGAGGGTGAAAACTCGAAACAGCCCCCGAACGGCCCCATGGGTGGCACCAACACCGCCCACGAAACCAATGTCACTCATAGGAATTGACCGTGCATTCGCGGGACTCCCAGTTTGAGAATACGACAGTAATTTGTATTTTCCTAAACTTAGGCTTAAAAACATGGTTTTAGAGGGGGAAACCCGAAATAGCCCTCGAACGTCCCTGTGGGTGGCACCAACACCTCCCACGGTACCAATGTGACTCGTAAGAACTGATCTTACAGCCGCGGGAATCTCAGTTTAAGAATACGACGGGAATTTGCATATTTCTAAACTTAAGCTTATAAACATGGAAGTAGCGGGTGAAAACCCAAAACCGCCCCCGTACGGCCCGGTGGGTGGCACCAACACCTCCCACAGGACCAATGTAACTCGTAGAAACTGACCATGTAGCCGCGGGACTCACGTAGACTTAGGATTAAAAACATGGGGATATCGGGTGAAAACCTAAAACTGCCCACGAACAGCCCCATGGGTGTCACCCACACCGCCCACGGGAGCAATGTAACTCGTAGGAACTGACCGTGCAGCCACGAAACTCCCGGTTTGAGAATACGACCGTAGTTTTCTTAATTTTAGACTTAGGCTAAAAAACATGGCGTTAGTTGGTAAAAATCTAAAACAGCCCTCGAACGGCCCCGTGGGTGGCACCAACACCTCCCACGGGACCAATTTGACTCATCGGAACTGACCGCGTAGATGCGGGACTCCCAGTTTGAGTATACGATGATAATATGCATATTTCTAGGCTTAAGCTTAAAAAACATGGCTTTAGAGGGTGAAAATCCGAAACAGCCCCCGAACGGCCCCGTGGGTGGCACCAACACCTCCCACGGGACCAATGTGACTCGTCAAAACTGACCGTAAAGCCACGGGACTCCCGGTTTAGGAATACGACGGTAATTTGCATATTTCTAGACTTGGGCTTAAAACATGGCGTTAGCGGGTGAAAACCATAACAGCCCCCGAACGGCCCCGTGGGTGGCACCAACGCCTCCCACGCTTCCAATGTAACTCGTAGGAACTGACCGCGCAGCCACAGGACTCTCGATTTGAGAATACGATGGTAATTTGCATATTTATAAACTTAGGCTTAAAAACATGACTTTATAGGGGGAAAACTCGAAACGACCCCCGAATGGCCCCGTGGGTGGCACCAACACCTCCCACGGGACCAATGTGACTCGTAGGAACTGACCGTGCAGCCGCGGAACTCCTAGTTTAGGAACACGACAGTAATTTGCATATTTCTAAAGTTATGCATAAAAACAAGGCATTAGAGGGTGGAAACACGAAATACCCCCCGAATGGCCCCGTGGGTAGCACCAACCCCTCCCACGGGACCAACGTAACTCGTAAGAACTGACCGCATAGCCGCGGGACTCCTGATTTGTGAATACGATGGTAATTTGCATATTTCAAGACTTATGCTTAAAAATATGGCTTTAGTGGGTGAAAACCCAAAACATCCCCTGAACGGCTCTGTGGGTGGCAGCAACACCTCCCACGGGACCAATATAAATTATTGGAACTGACTACACTGCTGCGGGACTCTCGGTTTGAGAATACGACGGTAATTTACATATTTCTAAACTTAGGCTTAAAAACATGACTTTAGAGGGGGAAAACCCGAAACGACCCTCGAATGTCCCTGTGGGTGGGTCCAAGACCTCCCACGGGACTAATGTGACTCGTACAAACTGATCGCGTAGGCGGGGGACTTTCGGTTTGAGAATACCATGGTAATTTTCATAATTTTAGACTTAGGCTTAAAAACATGGCGTTAGTGGGTGGAAACCCCAAACATCCCCTGAACGGCCCCGCGGGTGGCACCAACACCTCTCACGGGACCAATGTGACTCGTAGGAACTAACCGCGCTGCCGCGGGACTCCTGGTTTGAGAATATGATGGTAATTTACATTTTTCTAGGCTTAGGCTTAAAAATAGGTCTTTAGAGGGTGAAAACCCGAAACCACCACCAATAGCCACGTGGATGTCACCAACACCTCGCCTTGGGACCAATGTGACTCATAAGAACTGACCGTGTAGCCGTGGGACTCTCGGTTTGGGAACACGATGGTAATTTTCATATTTCTAAACTTAGGAATAAAAACATGGTGTTAGAGGGTGGAAACCCGAAATATCCCCCGAACGGCCCCGTGGGTGGCACCAACCCCTCCCGCGGGACTAATGTTACTCGTAAGAGCTGACCGCATAGTCGCGGGACTCTCGGTTTGAGAATACGATGGTAATTTGCATTTTTCTTGACTTAGGCATAAAAGCATGGCTTTAGAGGGTGAAAATCTGAAATAGCCCCCGAACGGCCCCGTGGGTGGCACCAGCACCTCCCACGGGACCAATGTGACTCGTAGGAACTGACCTTGCAGCCGCGGGAATCCCGGTTTGAGAATATGATGGAAATTTGATTTTTTCTAGAATTAGGCTTAAAAACATGGCTTTAGAGGGTGAAAACCAGAAACAACCCCCGAATGGCCCCGGGGATGGCACCAACACTCCCACGAGACCAATGTGACTCGTAGGAACTGACCACGCAGCTGCGGGGCTCCCGGTTGGAGAATACGATGGTAATTTGCATTTTTCTAGACTTAGGCTTAAAAACATACCGTTAGAGGGTGGAAACACGAAAGATCCCCCGAACGGCCCCGTTGGTGGCACCAACACCTCCCACGGGACCAATGTAACTCGTAGGAACTGACCGCGTAGCCGCGGGACTCCCAATTTGAGAATAAGGCAGTAATTTGCATATTTTTAGACTTAGGCTAAAAAAAATGGCGTTAGTGGGTGAAAACACGAAACAACCCCAGTACGGCCCCGTGGGTGGCACCAACACCACCCGCGGGACCCATATGACTAGTAGGAATGGACCGCGCAGCCACGGGACTCCCGGTTTGAGAATACGATGGTAATTTGTATATTTCTATACTTAGGCTTAAAAATATGGCTTTAGTGGGTGAAAACCCGAAATAGCCCCCGAACGGCTCTGTGGGTGGCACCAACACCTGCTGCGGGACCAATGTAATTCGTAGGAACTGGTCGCGTAGTCGCGGGACTCCCAGTTTGAGAATACGACGGTAATTTGATTTCTAAACTTAGGCCTAAAAACATGACTTTAGAGGGTGAAAACCAGAAACGACCCCTGAACGGCCCCGTGGGTGGCACCAACACCTCCCACGGGACCAACGTGACTCGTTGGAACTGACCGCGCAGCCGCGGGACTCCCGGTTTGAGAATACGATGGTAATTTGCATAATTTTATACTTAGGCTTAAAACATTGCGTTACTGGGTAAAAACCTGAAACAACCCCCAAACGGTCCCTTAGGTGGCACCAACACCTCCCACGGGACCATTATGTCTCGTAAGAACTGACCGCGCAGCCGAGGGACTCTCGATTTGAGAATACAATGGTAATTTGCATTTTTCTTGACATAGGCTTAAAATCATGGTTTAGAGGGTGAAAACCCGATACAGCCCCCGAAGGGCCCTATGGGTGGCACCAACACCTCCCACGGGACCAATGTGACTCGTAGGAACTGATCGGGCAGCCGCAGGACACCCGGTTTGGTAATACGATGGTTATTTACACTATTCTTGACTTTGGCATAAAAACATGGCGTTAGAGGATGAAAACCCAAAAAAGCCACCGAACGGCCCCGTGGGTGACACCAACACCTTCCACGGGACCAATGTGACTCGTAGGAACTGACCGCACAGCCCTGGGACTCCCGGTTTGAGAATACAACGGTAATTTGCATATTTTAAGACTTAGGATTAAAAACATGGCTTTAGTGCGTGACAACTCGAAACAGCCCCCGAACGGCTCCGTGGGTGGCACCAACACCTCCCACGGGACCAATGTAACTTGTAAGAACTGACTGCGCAGCCGTGGGACTCCCGGTTTGACAATACGATGATAATTTGAATATTTCTAAACTTAGGCTTCAAAACATGGCGTTAGTGGGTGAAAACTCGGAACAGCCCCCGAACGGCCTCGTGGGTGGCACCAACACTTCCCACGGGACCAATGTGACTCGTAGTAACAGACTGCGTAGCCCCGGGACTCCCGGTTTGAGAACATGACGGTAATTTGCATATTTCTATACTTAGGCTTAAAACCATGGCGTTAGCGGGTGAAAACCCAAAACGACCCCCAAGCGGCCCCGTGGGTGGCACCAAAACCTCCCACGGGACCAATGTGGCTCGTAGGAACTGATCACATAGCCGCAAGACTCTCGGTTTGAGAATACGATGGTAATTTGCATTTTTCTTCACTTAGGCATAAAAGCATGGCTTTAGAGGGTGAAAACCCGAAACAACCCCCGAGCGTCCCCGTGGGTGGCACCGACACCTCCCACGGGACCAATGTGACTCGTAGGAATTGACCGCGTAGCCTCGGGACTCTCGGTTTTAGAATACAACGGTAATATGCATATTTCAAGAGTTAGTCTTAAAAACATGGCTTTAGTTGGTGAAAACCCTAAACAACTCCTCGTACGGCCCCGTAGGTGGCACCAACACCTCCCACGAGACCAATGTGACTCGTAGGAACTAATCGCGCAGCCCCGGGACTCTCAGAATGAGAATACGAGGGTAATTTTCACATTTCAAGACTTAGGCTTAAAAATATGGCTTTAGTGGGTGAAAACCCGAAACAGCCCCCGAACGGCCCCATGGGTGGCACCAACACTTCCCACGGGACCAATGTAACTCGTAAGAATTGACCGCATAGCCACGGAACTCCCGATTTGAGAATACGATGGTAATTTGCATAATTCTAGGCTTAGGCTTAAAAACATGGCGTTAGTGGGTGAAAACCCAAAACAACCCCCGAACGGCCCCGTGGGTGGCACCAACACCTCCCACGGGATCATTGTGACAAATAGGAACTGATCGCGCAGCTGCGGGACTCCCGGTTTGATAATACGATGGTAATTTGCATTTTTCTAGACTTAGGTTTAAAAACATGGCTTTAGAGGGTGAAAACCCGAAACAGCCCTCTAACGGCCCCGTGGGTGGCGCCAACACCACCCATGGGACCAATGCGACTCGTAGGAACTGACCGTGCAACCGTAGGACTCCCGGTTTAGGAACACGACGATAATTTGCATATTTCTGAACTTAGTCTTAAAAATATGGTGTTAGTGGGTGGAAACCCAAAAGAGCCCCTGAACGGGCCCGTGGGTGGCACCAACACCTCTCACGGGACCAATGTAACTCATAGGAACTGACCGCGCAGGCGCGGGACTCCCGATTTGAGAATACGACATTAATTTGCATATTTATAGACTTAGGCTTACAAACATGGCGTTTGTGGGTCAAAACCCAAAACAACTCCCGTACGGCCCCGTGGGTGGCACCAACACCACCCACGGGACCAATATGACTAGTAGGAACTGACCGCGCAACCACGGGACTCCCAATTTGAGAATATGGCGGTAATTTGTATATTTCTTGACTTAGGCTTAAAAACATGGCTTTAGTGGGTGCAAACCAGAAATAGCCACCGAACGGCTCCGTGGGTGGCACCAACACCTGCCACGGGACCAATGTAACTCGTAGGAACTGACCGCATAGCCACGGGACTTCCAGTTTGAGAATACAACGGTAATTTGCATATTTCTAAACTTAGGCTTAAAAACCTGACTTTAAAGGGGGAAATCGGAAACAACCCACGAGCGGCCCCGTGGGTGGCACCAACACCTCCCAGTGGACCAATGTGACTCGTTGGAACTGACCGCGCAGCCATGGGACTCTCGGTCTGAGAATATGATGGCAATTTGCATTTTTCTTGACTTAGGCTTAAAATCATGGCTTTAGAGGGTGAAAACCCGAAACAACCTTCGAACAGCCCCGTGGGTGACACCAACACCTCCCACGAGACCAATGTGACTTGTAGGAACTGACCGGGAAGCCGCGAGATACCTGGTTTGGGAGTAAAATGGTAATTTGCATGTTTCTAGACTTAAGCGAAAAAACATGACGTTAGTTGATGAAAACCCGAAACAGCCACCGAACGACCCCGTGGGTGGCTCCAACACCTCCCACGAGACCGATGTGACTCGAAAGAACTGACCGTATAGCCGCGGAACTCACAATTTGAGAATACGATGGTAATTTGTATTATTTTAGACTTAGGATTAAAAATAAGGCGTTCGTGGGTGAAAACCCAAAACAACTCCCGTATGTCCCCGTGGGTGGCACCAACACCACCCACGGGACCAATGTGACTCGTAGGAACTGACCGCGCAGCCACGGGACTCCCGCTTTGAAAATACAACGCTAATTTTCATTTTCTAGGCTTAGGCTGAAAATCATGGATTTAGAGGGTGAAAACCCAAAACAGCCCCCGAACGGCGCCGTGGGTGGCACCAACACCTCCTGCGTGACCAATGTGTGTCGTAGGAACAAACCGTGCAGCCGCGGGACACTCGATTTGGGAATACGATGATAATTTGTATATTTCTAGACTTAGGCTTAAAAATATGGCGTTAAAGGGTGAAAACTCGAAATAGCCCCCGAACGGCCCCGTGGGTGGCACCAACACCTCTCACCGGACCAATGTAACTTGTAGTAACTGATCGCGCATCCGCGAGACTCTCAGTTTGAAAATACGACGATAATTTGAATATTTCTATACTTAGGCTTAAAAACATGGCTTTAGTGAGTGAAAAGTCGAAACAGCCCCCGTACGGCCCCGTTGGTGGCACCAACACCTTCCACGGGACCAATATAACTCGTAGGAACTGATCGCGCTGCCCCGGGACTCCCAGTATGATAATACGACGGTAATTTGTATATTTCTAGACTTAGGCTTAAAAATATGGCTTTAGTGGGTGAAAACCCGAAATAGCCCCCGAACGGCTTCGTGGGTGGCACCAACACCTGCACGGGACCAATGTAACTCGTAGGAACTGACAACGTAGCCGCGGGACTCCCAGTTTGAGAATACGACGGTAATTTTCATATTTCTAAGCATAGTCTTAAAAACATGACTTTAGAGGGGGGAAACCTGAAACAACCCCTGAACGGCAATGTCGGTGGCACCAACACCTCCCACGGGACCAATGTGACTCGTTGAAACTGACCGTGCATCCGCGGGACTCCCAGTCTTAGAATACGACAGTAATTTGCATTATTCTATACTTAGCCTTAAAAACATGGCGTTATTGGATAAAACCTGAAACAGCCCCCGAACGGTCCCGTAGGTGGCACCAACACCTCCCACGGGACCAATGTGACTCGTAGGAACTGACCGCGCAGCCGCGGGACTCCCGGTTTAAGAATACGATGGTGAATTGCATTTTTCTTGACTTAGGCTTAAAATCATGGATTTAGAGGGTGAAAATATGAAACATCCTCCGAACGGCCCCGTGGCTAGCACTAACACCTCCCACCGGGACCAATGTGACTCGTAGGAACTGACTAGGCAGCCGCAGGACACCCGGTTTAGGAATACGATGGTAATTTTCATGTTTCTAAACTTAGGCTTAAAAACACGGTGTTAGATGATGAAAACCCGAAACAGCCTCCGAACGGCCCTATAGGTGGCACCAACACCTCCCACGGGACCATTGTGACTCGTAGGAACTGATCGTACAGCCGCGGAACTCCCAGTTTGAGAATACGATGGTAATTTGCATTATTCTAGACTTAAGCTTAAAAATATGTCTTTAGAGGGTGAAAACCCAAAACATCCCCCGAACGGTGCCGGGGGTGACACCAACACCTCCCACGGGACCAATGTGAGTCGTAGGAACTGACCGTGCAACCGCGGGACTCCCGATTTGGGAATACGATGGTAATTGGCATATTTCTAGACTTAGGCTTAAAAACATGGCGTTAGAGGGAAAAAAACAAAATAGCTACCGAACGGCCCCATGGGTGGCACCAACACCTCTCGCAAGACCAATGTAACTTGTAGGAACTGACCGTGCCGCCGGGGGACTCCCGGTTGGAAAATACGACAATAATTTGAATATTTCTAGACTTAGGCTTAAAAACATGGCGTTAGTGAGTGAAAACCCGAAACAACCCTCGTACAGCCCCGTTGGTGGCACGAATACCTCTCACGGGACCAATATAACTCGTAGGAACTGATCGAGCAGCCCCGGGACTCCCGGTTTGAGAGTACGATGATAATTTGCATATTTTAATACTTAGGCTTAAAAACATGGCCTTAGTGGGTGAAAACCTAAAATGACCCCCGAACGGCCCCGTAGGTGGTACCAACACCTCCCACGGGACTAATGTAACTCGTAGGAACTGACCGTGCAGCCGCGGGACTCCCGATTTAAGAATACGATAGTAATTTGTATTTTTCTAGAGTTTGGCTTAAAAACATGGCTTTAGAAGGTGAAAACACGAAACAGCTCCCGAACGACCCCATAGGTGGCACTAACACCTCCCATGGGACCAATGTGATTCGTAGGAACTGACCGTGCAGCTGCGGCACTCCCGATTTGAGAGTACGACGATAATTTGTATTTTTCTAGACTTAGGCTTGAAAACATGGCTTTAGAGGGTGAAAACCCAAAACAGCCCCTGAACGGCCCCGTGGATGGTACCAACACCTCCCAAGGGACCAATGTGGCTCGTAGGAACTGACCGTGAAACCGTGGGATTCCCGGTTTGGTAATACAATGGTAATTTCCTTTTTCTAGACTTAGGCTTAAAAACATGGCTTTAGAGGGTGAACACCCGAAACAGCCCCCGAACGGCCCCGTGGGTAGCACCGACACCTCCCACGGGACCAATGTGACTCGTAGGAACTGACCGTGCAGCCGTGGGACTTCTGATTTGAGAATACGTTGGTAATTTATATTTTTGTAGACATAGGCTTAAAAACATGACTTTAGAGGGTGAAAATCCGAAACAGCCCCCGAACATCCCCGTAGGTGTCACCAACGCCTCCCACGGGACAAATGTAACTCGTAGGAACTGACCGTGCAGCCGCGGGACTCCCGGTTTGAGAATACGATGGTAATTTAAATATTTCTAGACTTAGGCAAAATATGGCGTTAGAGGGTGAAAACCCAAAACAACCCTTGAATGGCCCCGTGGGTGGCACCAACACCTCCTATGGGACCAATGTAACTCGTAGGAACTCACTGCGTAGCCGCGGGACTCCCGGTTTGAGAATATGATGGTAGTTTGAATATTTCTAGACTTAGTCTTAAAAACAAGGGGTTAGTGGGTGAAAACCAGAAAGAGCCCCCGTACGGCCCCGTGTGTGGCACCAACACCTCCCACGGGACCAATGTAACTTGTAGGAACTGTTTACGCCACCGCTAGACTCCCGGTTTGTGAATACAACGGTAATTTGAATATTTATAGACTTAGACTTAAAAATATTGATATGTTGATAATTTTAACTCATATATGCAATTTTTCAGCTTGGTTAAATTTTTTGTAAAACTACTTGGTTACTGATATTTTTTTTTATCCTATCATTTGTAGGATTTTTTGCACATGGAACAAATGAAGGTGGCAATGGTTTACAACATGAAGATTATGTTTTTTATGTGTTACAGCCGTGCGGGCTTTATAATAAGCAGGTTTTACATTTACAGGGTTTGGAATGTTAAGAAAATAGAGGAAACTCTGCCCAATTTTTTTTGGTCTATGAATTATTAAGAGTTGTAATATTTTTAAGTTATATATATATTTGTTTATTAACAACGTTCTCGTTTATCAATTTGTGATTTTTTTTATTGTTTTGCCAATAATAAATATTTGTAACACTTCGTACGCGTCCAACGTTACACGTAGCAACCGATGGTGCACTCACAGGACCCCCAATTTTAGGATTTGATCAAAAAAATACATTTTTTTAAAAATATATTTAAATATGGTCATGGACTTTGTCCATGACCATTTTTATTTTTTCCGTCGCGCATACAAATGGTCCCGGTCAAAGTCTGCGACGATTTTTTTTCTTTTTTTGGTCAAAGTTGTGGGTCGCGACCCAAGTCCGCGACCAATTTGTCACTGTTGTGGGTCATGGACTTGGGCCGCGACCATTTTTTTTATTTTTTTTTTTGTCACGGTTGTGGGCCGTGAATTCTGGCCGCGACCAATTTATCACGGTTGTGAGTCACGGATGAGGGCCGCGACCATTTTTTTTTAATTTTTTTGTCACGGTCATTGGTCGCGAACTTTGGCCTCGACCAATTTGTCATGGTTGCGGGTCACGAATGAGGACCGCAACCCGTCATGACATGGGTCATGGCCCAAGTCCGCGACCATCTGTTGTGACCCCTCTGGGCCGTGACCATTTTTTGGTCACGGACTTGGGCCGCGACCTCCGAAATTGGTCATGCCCGAAATGGGCACGGCCCAAGTCCACGACCCACAATTTTGGTCAGGGATTTTGGCTGTGACCAATCACCAGTTTTGGTGTAGTGTTGCCTATTTGATCCTCGAATATCTTATTTTCAAGATGTTGGTATGTAGCCCCTGCTTTCTTTATGCTGAAGGGCATGACCTCGTAGCAATAGGTCCCCTTATCTGTAATGAAGTCCGTCTTCTCTGAGTCAGACGATTCCATGAAGATATGATTATACCCAGAATATGCATCCATGAAGCTCATGAGCTCATGTCCTACTACGGGATCCACCATCTGATCTATACGAGGAAAGGGAAAACTATCCTTTAGGCAAGACTTGTTTAAATTGGTGAAGACTACACAAATCCTCCATTTCCCATTAGCTTTAGGCACTATGACAGATTTAGATAACCACTCAGGGTATATAACTTCTCTAATAAACTCGACCTCTTCAAGCTTTCGAACCTCGTCTATGATGACTTCATACTTTTCTCTTTAGTATATCCTTCTTCTCTTCTTGATGGGTTTAGAATCCTCTACAACATTGACTTTATTACATATAATTTTAGGATCAATGCCTGGCATGTCTGCATGGCTTTAGGAAAAGATCCTGTATTTATTCCTTAAAAATTTCATTAGCTCCTCCTTGATCTCAGGCTTTAGGGCTCTACCGACTTGGATGGGTTTTTTCATCTCGTCCTTATTGAGGACGATGGATTCTACCTCTTCCACAACCTCTCCCTTTACGAGATTTATTTCGTCTCTAGGATCAAGGGTGTCAATGTTGTAAATGGTTGTTGTCCTCTTATGATCCTTTCTTTCTTCCGCGGAGTTGAAGTAGCATTCGTGTGTCGATGTTTGGTCACCCTGCACTTCCCCTAACCCAGAGGGGGTTGATAATTTTAGCAGCTAGTGGACTTTTGAGGGAACGAACTCAAATTCCCTAAGGGCCACTTGTCCCATGATGAGGTTGTAGACTGAGAAGACATTTTCATCCATCACAAAGAAATTTATTTTTTAGGTTAACCTCTTAGGCCATTCACATCCCTTTCTCACATACATCTCATACATACCTAATGGATGGACCTTCTCACCACTGAAGCCAATCAAGGGGTGATGATAAGGGATAATCCTAGCTCTGTTGAGGCCCAAGCTTTTGAAACAGGTCCAGAACATAACATCTGCAAAACTACCCACGTCAATAAGGATCCTTTGAAATTCACACCCATTCACCCTTATGGTGATGACTACAGGGTCATCGTGGGGAGCTAAGATACCTTTAAAATCAAGTTGTGAGAAGCCGACTACGAGAGTGTCCATATCTACATTCTTTCTCTTTAATTGCTTAACCTCTGTAGAAGCCAAGCTAATAAACTTGGCCTTAGTTATTGCTTTGGCCTCTGCCATATGAGCCTTATGATCAGCTACCTCTGAGCCACCCCCTGTTAGTCCTCCACACATAGTGATCACACCAAAATAGATCATATCGACTCTCTTTACTGGGACATTATCATCCTTTGGTGGAGGGTCATGGTCATCGTCATCATCATCTGAGGCATCAGCTCTTCTAGAAGGGGTATTTTCTTGGCATTTATCATTTCTTTTCTTTTTAGGGTCATCTCTCCCCCTAGAAGCTCTACTATCCACATACTTTTCGAGCATTCCAAACTTTAACATTTTTTCAATCTCGTCCTTCAGAGTGAAACACTTCTCAGTCAAATGGCCATGATCTTGATGAAACTCACACCATAAGTTGTTATTTCTCTTATGTGGAGGAGCTCTCAGCTTCTCTGGCCACCTCAGAGATCTATCCTTCTTTATCTCGTTGAGGATGTGCTCGTAGCTTACGTTAGAGGAGTGTAGTCTAAAAATTTATCATCCGTAGATCTTTTCTTACTATCTTCATTTTTCTTCTGAAATTGTCCTCCACTGCTGCTCCCCTTTTCATCCTCGTATTTTGTAGCCATAGCTTCCTTTGCATTCATGACCGTTTCAGCTATTGCTAACAACTCGGCCATTGAGTTAGGAGGATCCTTGACTAGTTTCCATAAGAGCTTTCCCTTCTGCAGACCCCCAATGAGTGCAATCATGGATATACTCTCTTCATAATCTTCTACCTCTAACTTTTCCTTGTTGAACCTAGCGATGTAGTCTCTAAGGCTTATATTCTTCCCTTGCTTGACATAAAGCAGATGGGTTGTCTTCTTCTGAGGTCATACCCCAAAATAAAAATTATGAATGAACCGCTCAGCCAACTGTTTAAAGTTTACTATGGAATTTTTGGGAAGATAGGTGAACCATACATACGCTGCCCCAATCAAAGTACTCGAGAGAGATCGACACCTCATCTCATTAAAGATGGAATAAATGTCAGTTGTAGAATGATACTTCTCAATATGGTGGACTGTATTAGTGCTTTCGTCATACTTGGGTGTTACAACGGGAGGTTTGAATTTGGCCGAGGATGGAAAACTAACAATCCTTTGAATCCTCTGTATACCCCCTCTGCAAGGGGTCTCAACTTTTGAAGACATCCCTAATTTTGTTTTCTAGCCATTGAATATAGTCGTTCCATGGTTTGGTAACTTTGTCTTGGCCGAGGTTGTCCTCATCCACCTCCAAAGGGTGGACTGAGAGTTCCCCAGGTGCTACACAACGTCGCCTATTGACCTTCCCCTGACCACAGTCTCGGCCATATGGGAGTAGGCCATTATGGGGGTGACAATCACCTCCTTCTCTTCTATAGACAGTGAGACTTCTTAATCTAGACAACCTCTCCCTAAGATCATTAACTGGTCCAAGCCTTTCAAAGGCCAAACCTCAACTTAAGCGATCAAAACCTGATCCTCTTTGACATGCATCACAGTCTCGTCTTTCACACTGACCTCGACTCTAATGGCCCCTGCTCTACTGAATAGGTCTTATTGTGTTATAGGAGATCTCATATGGCTCCTAACATCCTGTCGGAGCATCCTCTGCTTAAATGTCATCGTACCTATCCTCAGGGCAGGGGTTTCCTTACCTCCCCAGTCATAAACGCCTAGGGTCAGCAACATCCCTCCTATGCTGAGGAGTAGGTAGGTCCTTTTGCGGTGCCTGGGGTGGTCCCCTAGCCTCGTGATGTAGCTGAGCAGCTGCCGAAGTAATCATCTCCGATGAGACCCTAGGTGGTCTCATTATTATGTTTTGTCTTAGCCGGGTAAATTTCTCATGCATCACTTATTGAGTTACAGCTAACGACTTCAAGGATGCTTCCACCTCAGCCATTTCGGGTTGGGGTGGTGCCTAACTGGAAATAGGCCCTCCAACTCCAGATGGTGGAGGTAACTCTGATGCCATGGTAAAAGACTCGAGAATTTGTAAATGAAAACACTAGAGAACTTGATACCTTTAAGGATCTCTTTCAATGGTGAAACAACTCCACGCGATGGGGGAGGACTGGTGCACCACCAAAGTCTCTGGAGAGGCTAAGCCTCAAGAAGGAAAAGATATAGCTTCTCGTTCCTATAGATGGTGCCAAAATGATGATGCTGTAAACATCACCACCATATGAGGTGTTAATAAGCCCAAGCTAGTAATAGCAATAGCAACACAAGAGTAAGCATCTAGTAGAAGGAGATGAGGAGAAGATGAGATACGCTAGTATATAAGTCGTTAAGCCAATGTGGTCTACATCCATTGTGAGTGTGTGAGTAAGAATCACTAAAAATGAGGGCATTAATGGCTTGTGATACAATCTTTCACTTTCTCTCTCTACAGTTTATACAAACAGAGTTTCTTCTAGGGTTATAATTTCGAATCCCCCTTCAAGGTAGGAGAAGATATGTATTTATAGTGATTGGGGGTATAGTGTACCCCCAAGAATGCCATGAGCATATGTGAATTGAATACACTAATCATAGGTGGACACCTGGCTAGGCCACATATAAGGAATGATGACCAAATATTCCCTCACGTGAGGGGAATGATTTGGATATAACTGATTTTCTCACGTGTTCCAAGTCTTCCATGTTCTTGTGTGTTCTCGAACTTATGATATTATCTATCATAACCTCGTCCTGGCCGAGTACGAGGTTGGGGAAGTCCGATAGTGCTTCGTCCTATTAATCATCAGCATGACCTCAGCTTGGGAGACTGGTCGAGGTTAGGCATGTGGTAGGATGTAACATCAGCTGAGGCAGAGTAACGTCGACTGAGGCAGAGTACGATGTTGGCAATAGCTTGGACTTATAAGATGTTGTTTGCCTCAATTGTTGGCCAGCCGAGGTTGGTCAATGAGGAGGCGACCTTGCAGAAGACGACCTCTCTGATAGATATTGTAAGCTTCCTGTCAATTCGGCTTTGAGACATGCCGAGGTTAGTGACCCTGAATACGAGGGTAAACTTTGGGCATATCGTCTAATATTTGAATTCGCTATATAAAATGTCTTTTATTACAAATATTTCAACTGAATGAAAAGAATACAACACTACCACATTTGACTCAAACTTTTGAATACAAATGACAACTGAGATGAGACAACACTCCTACTCTAAGGATAATCACTGAATCTCCAATGCTATAAGTCTAACCGCTCAACCCTGTTAATCCTGTTGTAACAACAATATTCATGTGGGTGGGGGGTGGCGGTGGGGGAGATTTATCGATTTGGGTTAGAGTTCTAAAGTTATAAGAGATAAGTTACAATATCAAAGTAGTAATAATCTTGCGACTCATTTACGATAAACATGTCATCCCGTCGATACTCACATGCAAGATATACCTCACCCCTCATCATACGTGAAATACTATATGAGTGCCCCATCCCAAGTTATAAATGTACTAAAAGTCTAAATCTCTAGACTAATAAGTGTTGTCACATTACAAATTAATAATACAAAATGCAACTAACTGACCCCGCACAGTATACAATGCCATACCCAATTTTTACTTGTTTTGATTCCCATGATTTCATAACATAACATTTTACCTTGTGTTAACATCCTTAATTTAATGTGTTCTCCATCGAACTATTGCTTATATGTATAATCCAATCCCATACTAACGGCCACTCATGCCACTCAAAAGATAAGATATACACAATCTCATAAAGCACACAAAAATGTGATATGGGGCTTCAAATAAAAAATCATATCACCGGAATAATAGCATAAGTACGTATATAAGTCTCATAACACCCACACGAAGGCATGTGCCTTTGGGGTACATTCCAGTTCCTCTATCGGTAAACCCATAGGAGTCCCTAACCTAATAGGCTTAAGAAACACATACAATGATAACAACGGGATGATCATTATGAACTAACACCACCAACGAGTCCATACTCAACCCTATTGATGGATTGAGTCATCTTACCTTCTCCCATCACTATTCAGTGGTCATTCTAAATGTATTATCAAACACACAACCTCCATATCATCCCGATTCGATCAGCCAGACGTGTGGTACACGGTCCTAATATCAAAAGCAACCCCGACCGATAGATACCCCACAAGTAAATGGTATATTCACATAATCAAACAATATATATATATATATATATATATATATATAATGCATACTCTCAAGCGCACCCTAAATATCTCAATCCCCAAGTGTTGGATTGTCATCTCAATAATAAGTTTACTAACTCTCAAAACCTTAATCGTACACAACTGTACAACATATTATACATAGGACACCAAAATAGGATACCTCACACTCTTGACGTACCCATATAGTTCCAATCCCCATCATCGGATTATCCATCACATTCTTCGATTATTAACTCTAAAAACTTAATTAAATCATACATATAATTTAAAACAAGGTAACACATACTATTAAGCGTACCCCCACGATCCTAATCCCCATCGTCGGATTGTACTAACCAAAATAAGGTTTATTCACTCAAAACCTATCTCCAAAAATCTCTGCTTGATATTCTCTAATTTAAATCTCGTTTTAAACTAAAAATTAAATGCATATGGGTCTCACAAAAATTAATTACGCAATTAAAGTCCAAAACCATCAAATTTCTAGCCTAAAACGTTGTTGCCAGCACAAATCGTTCGAACGACCATCAAACTTGATTCGAATGAAAATATCTATCTCATTCGAACGACCCCAAATCCTCATTTGAATAATAATACACATCTCGTTTGAATGAGAAAAAAATCTCATCCGAACGAGATTGACGAATCTGAGCCACTATTCCTAAAACACCAAAATCATAAAAAACTTCCATTAATTAATTTTTAAGCATTTCCCAAGCCCTTAAAACATCACCTTACCCAAATCTTATCAAATTTTGATGATCGTAAACAACTCCAACAATGATTTATGATCTAAAACATCAATTAAAGTTTGAATTCTATCAGTTTCCAATTTAAACCCTAGTTTGTCCTCTACACAAAACGAGTTCAATTATGCAAACGATTTCAGGCCAAATCACTGGATTAACAAATCGATTCAAATTATAAACAAAACTAAGTCCTAAAAATTTGGTTCTAAACATATAAATAATTACCAAAATGAATTAATTCATTAGTAGCAACAAAACCCCAATTTTAATCATATTTTCTTCCAATAATGGTTTAATCCTACAATCGAATTAAACCCAAATATAAACGTGAGTAAGACAACAGTTAAAATCTCCAAACATGCCTCTAAATTCAAAAACAATTCTATGACAATGAAATCATAAATGAATTACAGATTACACAGTGATAAATTAAGAAATTTTTTCCTAAACGATACGAACGAGTGATTCCTTCTCTTGATCCCATGTTCTTTCTCCTCCCAAAGCCTTCTCAACTTCTTCCACAAGTATATCTCTACTAGGGTTTGATATTATGTTAATAAATTACTAATTAAAGAGTCTTAACTTTATTAAAAACTTTTAATTTTCGCACCTCCACAATATGCTTATTTTCATGCCCCTAATTGGGTCCAAAATACTACCCAAAATAATCCAAATCTTAGCCTAAGGGTATACCTACCCTCTAGTCCCAACTTAAGACGATAAAAATATATATATTCGGGCCTAGGTGACAATCCAGAGTCCAATCCAAATGATACTACTCATAACACACGACAATACTTCACAACATAATAAAAATGCACATTATTTTATTATACGTGTAACATATACTCCAATATCGTATAATTAATAACACTGATTAATTATTCCCAAAGCACATTACAAAAATAAAATCACACATAAAATTTAATTATCTTCTAGATTAATAATTTTTAATATTACAAATATCCCATTTATTCATTTATTTCTCACTCAATACACAATAAATAATTCGACAAAAATACAAGGTGTTAGAGTAGGCATTGATAATTCTACTATACGGTTTATCGATAAATAATTGATTTTAGATACCCATGCCTATGATTTTTGGATGTGTTGGTTATGTACGTATTTGGCACAGATAGATTACATAGGTAAATCCATTGTGTTTGCTATTATGCGTTAGGAGGTGTATTTGACTACTATGCCTAGACGCGAGGGTGTGGATAATACCCACTTATACTTTATAGATGAGGAGACCCATGAGGACACCACCATCTTCTTAGATATGATTCTAGCAGTTCAGGAGTTCACCGATATGTTTGATGAGATATCATGTTTACCCCAAATCGAGAGTTAATTTTGTGATAAACTTAGCGTTGGGCATTTACTCAATAGCTAGGGCACCGTATCCAATGCCCCCTACGATGATGAAGGAGATGGTAGATAAAAGTAAGTATTTACATGAGCAAGATTTCATTTGACATAGAACATCACCCTGGGGTGTACCAATTTTGTTTGTGAAAATTAATGATGAACTTTTGCAGTTGTGTATCGATTATCACAGGTTAAATAGGGTAACAATGAAGAATACTGTGACAACCCGCTCACCAAAATAAGGGGTGGCCAGCCCAATACTCCAATACAACGGAATCATGGATGGAATCATTCTCAGCATCATAACAAAAATATAGAGTATCTAGGATAACCACCCAATATTTCAGAAAACGGGTTGCCAAAAATTTTGATTTGAAAGTAAATAAATGAAAACAAACAACCGAATTCCTGAAAGATAAGGGAAACCCCAAGACATATATAAATAATACAACAAGAATACGATAAAAAGACCGAATAGGTAACCGGTCACTAACCGATACACCAAATATACACAAGTACAATAAGTTACTTATTACATTTCATTAGACATTTACAAAAGCTTGGGCCTCTCGCCCGAATAAAAGACTTGATCTTAACTAGAATGAAAAATGAAAACGTCTATACCAAATGTATCCCGTAATACCCGCAATGCGTCACAGCTCGTCGCAAACACCGGAATAGGAATTCAAATCAGGCATCCTTGCGGCGGAGTACCTGAGCAGAGACAAGAAGAATATGCAACAGGAAATGTAACCAGGTCAGGGCCTGGTTCTATATGATTACCAGATGAATAAAGAGTATGACAGTTATGTAAGACAAATCATGAAGAAAGAGAAATAAGCAGCAACCTACACAATTTAAAACATAAGCTAAGCAGGAATAACAATAAGAAGCATTAAACTTAAACTTCTTCAAATGTGCCAGTTATTTCATATATCTTTTCCTTAGCAGGAAGTATATATATATAATCAAAATCTTTTACTCTTTAAGGAGATTTTATCTCAATTTTACCTTTTGTAAAAATCCTTTCCTTATCAGGAAAATAATCATTTTCAAATGCTCTTTGTGGCATTTACATGTGCTCTTTGTGGCACTCCATCATGCTCTATATGGCATATCAAATACATCAAGTCCCACTTGATTATGAGATGTTATATTTATATACATATAGCGAATTCTAAGACCGCCCATCCGGGTTTCCCCACTGTGCGCGCCCCTAAATGACCATCATCTTCCAGGGCCTATCATTAGACAACCTGGGCACCTATATCGCAAGACGTCGGGAAGCGGCCATGAGCCTGCGGGGTAGTCAAGACCACACCCGGAATCTCCTACCCATGGCAGAAAAATACAACAATAAGCGCTCCCATGGCCTAGGACTATATCCACCCTGCATTCATTAGCCAGGGGGCTTCACCTCGCGTGCGGACTTCCCTTATGATGTCATTTAGAGAGGTGTGTTTATGCCATTTTATTTATCATTTCAAAATCAAGTAAATCATTATTTACCGGTTTCATGATTAAGTAAATTATCATTTACTACTATCAATACCACTTCCATTTATATGTTTCATTTTATTCGAAACCATTACTGTTTACTTCTAGTATAAGATAGAATTTATTATCCGGAGCCATACGATAGCTTATATCAATACTACAAACTCAAAGGAGTAAATAAACTCTTCCTTATCTCCAAGCATTCTAGGAGGTTATTTTAGAACCCCAAGGTTATCATCTTTCGAAGGAATGAAATGACTTTCAATTTTATTCTCAAAACTCACCTTTATGGCGTTATTATGAACCACCAAGGTTAACATAGTTCAATCGAACTTTTAAAATCTCCCAACATTCTTTTGGGGTGGTAATATAAACCATCAAAACTAGTATAGCTTAATTAAGCTCCTAAGGTCTCCCGAACATAACACTACAACTCCTAGTTTTATAATAATTAACTAGAAGAAAAGAATGCCTTATCATTAATAGGCCTAACCCCGGAAAAATCCCCACATAACCCATTCCTAATGTAGGGTAGACATCTAACTCATCTCACACTCTAGGACTCTAAGTTTACTTCATTCAAGAAGGTTCCTAGTCCCTATTTTAAAAGAAAAGGATTGAAATTGAGTTATAAAATTAACTCAAAAACAGCAGGAAAACGAATCGATTCGCCCAACAAGCGAATCGGTTCGGACAACTAAACCAACCTTCTGCAATTGACCGAATCGATTCGGCCTTAACCCGAATCGATTCGGGTTATGCAGACCTGCAAATTTCCCTTAGCGAATCGATTCGCCCAAAGGGCCGAATCGATTCGGACTTGCAAATTTGCCAAAAATGGCTACGAAGGGTTATGAACCCTAATTTCTCCAAACCCCAAATCTCTTCCATCTTACACACAAACAACAATATTTATCTACCCAAAGTGTATCCTACACGATTTAAAACCATTTTAGTCCACAATTTCATCATCAAAACTAAGATTAGGGCTTAATTCCCATAATTTCCACATTTAAACCATAAATGTAAATACACAACTATCATACAATTTATGCATCTTAAATCACATATTAGCAAGTAGAAAACTTGCCTTAGGGTTGATATCTCAGATTTATTTGGAGAAGAAGCAATCCCAAATCCTCCATCTTCAATCTCTCTCTCATTTCTCCATTTTCTCTTCTTCTTTCTTTCTCTCCTTTGTCTCTATGTTTTAAGACATAAAATGAGGGAATGAAATAAGAGGCAAGACCAAAAATCGTGGCTTAACATAATTTTCCCAACTTAAATGGTTAATACCACATTAAAATGACTCGCAAATACGCATATAAGCTAAAACCAGGTGAATGTGCCCGAAACACAAAAATATAATATGGCACTTATTTTGACTGTCTTGCACCTTCTGAGACTAACTACACCCTCTAAACTGGCATCCGGAAATTTTATAAATTATTTCGAGTTCCAAAATCATTTAAACTAAAAGGCCATTTAAAATACATGACACCATAGACATGCAACCTGATGTTATTTACTTTCACATGCGGTAAATATGCATCAATCTAGTAAATATTAACTTTCAATTCATTAAATTAATATTTACTCCAGTCCCCACATTTTATATAATTACCTTATGTGGTAAAATTAGTATAAAATGAGCCTTCCAGAATCGAGGGTTGTTACATACTCCCCCCCTTAAGAGGGAATTTTGCCCCCAAAATTCGGGCATACACAAATCTGATAAGGGTATACTACTCTAAACTAGGATTCTACCATCCTAAATAAACTCCTCGTTATTGCAACGCCCCAAATGGACCTGTACTAAGATCGACCCTATCGATCTCAATCTGCATCATTTGTGCTCTAGCATAGCACAAAGCGTTCCCCACCAACTACGGATCCTGTCTTCCTACGGCGAAAGGTGATGTCCTCACGACTCGGCAAAATTAGCCGAATCTCTAGCATCATGTTATATCACACCTTGGGGCATTCGTACCAACTCTAAGTGTCTTAGCCCTAACGCTACTCAGCTATCCCCCGCCTCGACGTGTCTCATCAAGGAGTATGGCTTAAAAGCCAAATCTCTAAAGAAATGTTCCGAGACCACTCCAAGTCCAAGGAACATATTACCTATTGGTTCCATCCAACGAGCATACGAATTACTCAACTGACCGCGTTAGGCCACTCACGAAACCATGCCTTAGGAATTGGTCCATAAGACCACTCCAAAACCTAATGGTTGCACGAAAATCTCCATCCATACCATTACTGCCCCCATCTACTATGTACACTAAGGCGCACGTTCGTAATATGCCTTTCGGCATAAGTAAATTTCCTCCATTTCATCCATCCACTTTAGGGTGGTAGGATATACGCCTTTTTCCATACGGTTCCCATTTCTTCGCGGAAACTTTTGCCAAACCTTCGACACGAATATCTAGTCTCGGTCCACCCTATTATAATAGCCCCCCCCCCCCCCACGGATGTATTATTCCTCCATCGAGAACGGGGCATACTCTTCTACAAGTAGTCCGTCCATAATGGCCGGGAATGCAACAGTCTGATCAAACGATTAACCATTTTCTCAAATGGGATCATGACCAGTTCGATGCCGGTAGTTTCATGAAGACGTCTATGAATACCCTTCTTCGTTCCACTACTACTCTCTTTACACGAGTAGGTGAAATGGTCAATCACAGACATAAACGCTCTTACTACCGAGTCCTCCTATTCATGCTCATTCTACTTGGCCTTCCATGCCATTACCATCATCTCTGACGAGTTCTCTACTCGACACGTCCACTAGCCCAATCGCATTTCCTTAGCGAATGAGAAAATATCCAATCACTAGTTCTTCTGAACCCCGAGCACCAACTCAATTACTCCCACAACATATTGCAACAACTTGTTGCTTACGAGAAGGACCAAATTTCCTGTCCAGGAAGTAGTGCCTTATCTATATAAGGTGATCACTACCACGATGAATCTTAATTCAAGCACGGGATATTACTCTCCACAAGTTTAAACTTGTGAGACGCATAAACAATAGGTCTATGATCCATTATTATTACTCCCCAATCCTGGCAGAAACTTACTCATTAAACTCACTCTCGAGCTTACAATCATGAATCAGGAGTGAGGATCCACCCGTCCTTATTAACTCCCCGGAAATGAAGTTACCAACGTAACCTTATTTCTAAGAAATGCCTCATCTCCTTCGGCCGAACCTACCAAACCTCTCGAGACCCCATAATCTCGCCCCTAAGGGATCTAATCTCTTATAGAGTTAACCCATAACTTATTCGTGGTCAACTCCCTATCGCTTTCCTAAACTAACACCACCTACCCTCAAGGTCTAACATCCTAAAATCCTACGGTCTATCTATATATATCCTACCTAAATCGTAAGCATATAATACCAAATACATCCCTAGTGCCCAAGATCTTACTCAACTTCCGACATTCGCTCGGGTTCATGCGTGGGACGTCTCGCCGAAGCGAAATCCAGACAAGGAACCCTCCCGTTACACTACTACCTCGCATTGTCGGTCATTAAGATGTGACGGTCTAAGACACATGATCGGGATCGGTACAATTCTAATTTACAATTCTACTAATAAGATTCTACTTCTAGACTTTACCTTAGCATTCTATATATGAAATAAGAGAAAGAAAATATGGCATCTCTCCACTCCCAACGTCGTTAAGGTTCACGCGTGGAGCGTCCCGCAAAAGCGAAATCCAAACAAGGAACCCCTCATATGCATTACTACTTAACTTTGTTGGTCGTGGAGATAAGTCATAACATCCACATACAATGCAAACAAGCAATAAAACACTCAAACCAGGTAACACATATGACACATATACATAAAAATATCATCACTCGCTTCATAACGAGTGAAGAAAAGATAGAACTTCTATACTACGGAAGTCATATAATTACCCTTCTATAATAGCGTAAATACTACTACAAGCCCAATATACACACCCGAGTCTATCGTAGACACAATACTACTAAATCTTATCCTAAGTAATATACACTACCCACCTATAAGGTAGAATTCCCTCCACAATTTGCCAAGCACTCCGGGTCAATACTAATGGTTCTCAGACTCCATATTCGAGCCTTACACATACCAACATTATCTCCACCAACTCCCCAACCAGGCACTTTACTCTTGCCCTTGCTCTCCACTCAACGAAGTTTAAAATGAGTGGTTCTACACTCCACAGCATAGCCGTTATTTCGACTCTGACTGACAATAATTGCCCATGCAATCCCTCTTACTTTCTCAGTAAAAGAGGACACGCTTTTGGCCTCCTCTTCCTCAGTTTAATGAAACTTCCCCAGGTGGGTGTCCACCAATGGGATTTCACGATTCTCACTCCATCAGAAGTGTTAACTACACCTATTTTGGAGCCTATCACTTCATGGTGCATGGTCTCGACTCCCTAACCGTACAACACCTTATTCGCCATTGGTCTTTAACCGAACATTTTGTGAACATTCGGGAATCCACCGTCTCCTCAGTCCAGTTATCCCAGAGAAACTCGCCATTGCAAGTATCCACTGGGCTTCTCTATGGTCCAAACTTCTGGCACCCACGAATATAGTGACCACATTTTCATCACCACAACACTTCTTCTATGGGTGAAGGATTTTCCTCCATTCTACTACAGGGCACTTCTCCACTTCAATATAACATCGGGTGAATTCTCAAGTTTAGTACCACTTCCTACTTCTAGCGGTACTTGGGAAACTACATCAACTGAAATTTGCAGTCATAATGGCAAGATAAGAAAGTGCTACAAAAAGGGAGCGACCTCTAAAGCGGTCCCCCTCCCCTACCATAACATACAGTTGTCCACACTCCTTCCCATAACGCCCTTCTTCTATTGACTTATTTTTCTCACACGAATACGCAAAAGATTTTATAGATTCTACCTCATGGTAGAAGAACGAAATCTCACAAGAGAAATCAACGATCTTAATCCTAAGGCTTTACATCAAATCAAGAGCAACGCTGAAAACTTAAGGCGTCCACACAGATTCCTAAGGACTCTAGAACCTGATGCTCTGATACCATCTGTGACAACCCGCTCACCAAAATAAGGGGTGGCCAGCCCAATACTCCAATACAACGGAATCATGGATGGAATCATTCTCAGCATCATAGCAAAAATATAGAGTATCTAGGATAACCACCCAATATTTCAGAAAACGGGTTGCCAAAAATTTTAATTTGAAAGTAAATAAATGAAAACAAACAACCCAATTCCTGAAAGATAAGGGAAACCCCAAGACATATATAAATAATACAACAAGAATACGATAAAAAGACCGAATAGGTAACCGGTCACTAACTGATACACCAAATATACACAAGTACAATAAGTTACTTATTACATTTCATTAGACATTTACAAAAGCTTGGGCCTCTCGCCCGAATAAAAGACTTAATCTTAACTAGAATGAAAAATGAAAACGTCTATACCAAATGTATCCCGTAATACCCGCAATGCGTCACGGCTCGTCGCAAACACCGGAATAGGAATTCAAATCAGGCATCCTTGCGGCGGAGTACCTGAGCAGAGACAAGAAGAATATGCAACAGGAAATGTAACCAGGTCAGGGCCCGGTTCTATATGATTACCAGATGAATAAAGAGTATGACAGCTATGTAATACAAATCATGAAGAAAGAGAAATAAGCAGTAACCTACACAATTTAAAACATAAGCTAAGCAGGAATAACAATAAGAAGCATTAAACTAAAACTTCTTCAAATGTGCTAGTTATTTCATATATCTTTTCCTTAGCAGGAAGTATATATATATAATCAAAATCTTTTACTCTTTAAGGAGATTTTATCTCAATTTTACCTTTTGTAAAAATCCTTTCCTTATCAAGAAAATAATCATTTTCAAATGCTCTTTGTGGCATTTACATGTGCTCTTTGTGGCACTCCATCATGCTCTATATGTCATATCAAATACATCAAGTCCCACTTGATTATGAACTGTTATATTTATATACATATAACGAATTCTAAGACCGCTCGTCCGGGTTTCCCCACTGTGCGCGCCCCTAAATGACCATCATCTTCCAGGGCCTATCATTAGACAACCTGGGCACCTATATCGCAAGACGTCGGGAAGCGTCCATGAGCCTGCGGGGTAGTCAAGACCACACCCAGAATCTCCTACCCATGGCAGAAAAATACAACAATAAGCGCTCCCATGGCCTAGGACTATATCCACCCTGCATTCATTAGCCAGGGGGCTTCACCTCGCGTGCGGACTTCCCTTATGATGTCATTTAGAGAGGTGTGTTTATTCCATTTTATTTATCATTTCAAAATCAAGTAAATCATTATTTACCGGTTTCATGATTAAGTAAATTATCATTTACTACTATCAATACCACTTCCATTTATATGTTTCATTTTATTCGAAACCATTACTATTTACTTCTAGTAATAGATAGAATTTATTATCCGGAGCCATACGATAGCTTATATCAATACTACAACCTCAAAGGAGTAAATAAACTCTTCATTATCTCCAAGCATTCTAGGAGGTTATTTTAGAACCCCAAGGTTATCATCTTTCGAAGGAATGAAATGACTTTCAATTTTATTCTCAAAACTCACCTTTATGGCGTTATTATGAACCACCAAGGTTAACATAGTTCAATCAAACTTTTAAAATCTCCAAACATTCTTTTGGGGTGGTAATATAAACCATCAAAACTAGTATAGCTTAATTAAGCTCCTAAGGTCTCCCGAACATAACACTACAACTCCTAGTTTTATAATAATTAACTAGAAGAAAAGAATGCCTTATCATTAATAGGCCTAACCCCGGAAAAATCCCCACATAACCCATTCCTAATGTAGGGTAGACATCTAACTCATCTCACACTCTAGGACTCTAAGTTTACTTCATTCAAGAAGGTTCCTAGTCCCTATTTTAAAAGAAAAGGATTGAAATTGAGTTATAAAATTAACTCAAAAACAGCAGGAAAACGAATCGATTCGCCCAACAAGCGAATCGGTTCGGACAACTAAACCAACCTTCTGCAATTGACCGAATCGATTCGGCCTTAACCAGAATCGATTCGGCCTTAACCCGAATCGATTCGGGTTATGCAGACCTGCAAATTTCCCTTAGCGAATCGATTCGCCCAAAGGGCCGAATCGATTCGGACCTGCAAATTTGCCAAAAATGGCTACGAAGGGTTATGAACCCTAATTTCTCCAAACCCCAAATCTCTTCCATCTTACACACAACCAACAATATTTATCTACCCAAAGTGTATCCTACACGATTTAAAACCATTTTAGTCCACAATTTCATCATCAAAACTAAGATTAGGGCTTAATTCCCATAATTTCCACATTTAAACCATAAATGTAAATACACAACTATCATACAATTTATGCATCTTAAATCACATATTATCAAGTAGAAAACTTGCCTTAGGGTTGATATCTCAGATTTATTTGGAGAAGAAGCAATCCCAAATCCTTCATCTTCAATCTCTCTCTCATTTCTCCATTTTCTCTTCTTCTTTGTTTCTCTCCTTTCTCTCTATGTTTTAAGACATAAAATGAGGGAATGAAATAAGAGGCAAGACCAAAAATCGTGGCTTAACATAATTTTCCCAACTTAAATGGTTAATACCACATTAAAATGACTCGCAAATACGCATATAAGCTAAAACCAGGTAAAAGTGCCCGAAACACAAAAATATAATATGGCACTTATTTTGACTGTCTCGCACCTTCTGTGACTAACTACACCCTCTAAACTGGCATCCGGAAATTTTATAAATTATTTCGAGTTCCAAAATCATTTAAACTAAAAGGCCATTTAAAATACATGACACCACAGACATGCAACCTGATGTTATTTACTTTCACATGCGGTAAATATGCATCAATCTAGTAAATATTAACTTTCAATTCGTCAAATTAATATTTACTCCAGTCCCCACATTTTATATAATTACCTTATGCGGTAAAATTAGTATAAAATGAGCCTCCCAGAATCGAGGGTTGTTACAAATACGTGACCACTATTTATGATTGATGATATTTTTAAACAATTGGATGGATATTCATTCTTATTGAAGATTGATTTTTGATCCGGATATTATCACATAAGGATGCGAGAGGAGAATGTTCCAAAGAGAGGTTTTTTTACTCGATATGTGTCTTATGAGGTCAAAGTGATGCCATTTGGGTTGCCTGATCCCCAATTGTATTTATGAACTTAATGAATCGGGTGCTCAGGACTTATTTGTACAAGGTCATCATAGTCTTTATTGATGACGTTATAAATTATTCACGAAGAGAAGAAGAATATGGTTGACAATTGCGAATTACAATATAGACACTACGAGAGCACAAGCTTTATAGTAAATTCTCCAAGTGCAAGTTTTATATGTGGGAAGTAAAATTTTTGGGGCATTTGGTAAAAAAAATGATTATTTATAGATTCGAGTAAGGTGTCAGTTGTGTTGGATTGGGGACAACCCATGACACCTACTAAGGTTTTGATCGTTTTGAGTTTGGCTGATTATTATAGGAGGTTCATCCAGGGATCCTCAAAGATATCGGGGTCAATAACTAAGTTGACAAGGAAGGGTGTGATATCTTATTAGAGTGAGAAATTTCAAGAGGCATTTGACACTCTTAATGAGAAGTTAATTTTTATGCCAGTCCTTTCCTTTCCTAGGAGTGAAGTTGAGTTTTTAGTCTACATTGATGCTTCTGTACAGGGATTAGGTGTGTTACCAATGCAAAAGGATAGGCTAATTTTTTACACCTCTCGAAAATTGAAGTCGCACATGGTTTATTACCCAACTTATGGATTGAAGTTGAAGACCATTGTATTTGTGTAGAATATGTGGATGCATTATCTTTAGGTGAGAAGTTTAGACTCTCCATCAACCACAAGAGTCTACAGTCTATTTACACAAAAAGAACACAATATGAGACGTCCGCAACAATACGAACCGCATATAGAAATCAAATGTGACTCTCAAGCATTTTATCAATATTAATTTCTCAACAACACATCAATGAGTCATCACGCCTCACCTCACCTCCCTTGGGCATCTCAAAGCCATATACCGGTTTGTGGGACTATTGGTGGGTTCCCATTCTCCATGCCATATTAAAATCTCATGACACGATGCTCAAATCACAATATATATCACAACGAATCAAAATTTAGATTCCAACAATTTTCAGGTTTTAAATAAATATGATAATTCAACATGAGTGCAATCGACATAGAAAACAAATGTAATACTCTCGAGAGAATTTAGGAGCATATTGTGTAAGTCCCTTACCTCAAAATCATCACATAAATTCAACCTCAAAATCTGATCAAACCATCACGTTCCTCTCGCGAAAATAATCAAATCATGTTCTAGCCCTAACACGAGATAACCCCAAATAGTACTATTTTAAAAACTCATAAAAATTAGATTTAAAAATTATTCGAATCGTCAAACCGACTTCAGATTTGGATTACACATGAATAAATTTAATTTAGGTATGTGTTTTGGGTTTTTCTCAAATCTCATTTTAATTCACTCAAAAAGAAGATCTAAACATTTCCAATTGGCTCTTCTCATTCCACTCGTTTTTGCCTCTTTGGATTTCTTTTTTGGCCTCTCTTTCTCATCTCCCTTTCCTTATAATCACCCATAATATTCCTTATATAACCCCTCTCTCAAACCCTATCTTGGAGACTAAGTTAACGCATATTACTATATTGCCTTTTATTTCGAAATTATCAACTTTACATATTTAAACCATTACAAAATGTCCAAATGTCAATTAAATTTGAATTTGAATATTCGATTCATTTCAAATAAAAATAAATATAATATCAATATCCCGATTAATAATATAGTGATATTATCAAAATTATATACCATATTCATAAATAAACCCCTCAAAATTACGGGGTATTACATACTTCCCCCCTTGAAAAACAATTTCATACTCGAAATTCAACGAAACCTAATGCTTGAAATAAAATGCTACTCGATTTCATTTCCCAAAAATCATACACTCAAGTTCTCAAATTAATTATAAACATCCTCACCATGATGCCTAACACGTCCTAAACAAAATTTATCGCCAAAGAAAATATATCTACTCTCACATAGGGAAGGCCAATGTGAAGGGAGATGAGTTAAGTCGGCAACCTAATGGTAGTCTCCTAGGCAACCAAGTGGGTTAGGGTAGATATGATTAGAGAGTTGACCAGGCATTCATGAGTATGCTTATAGTGAGTCCAGATATTTTAGTACAAGTGACTCTGGTGTAGTCAGAGGATGATATGTGAAAGGGCAAAGTGACGGAGCTTTTTTCTACCGGTGTTCCTTTCTTTTTGGTGGGGTCTGATGTTGGGTTACATTTTAAGGGCAAGTTGGTGGTTACCTTAGATGAGGAGTTGGTATGGGCCGTCATGAAAGAGATGCATGGTTAGCATTTTGTGATACACACAAGGAGGGGATAAAATGTCCCAGTATATGAAGAGGCCATATTGGTGGGTCGGTATGAAGAAGGATATGGTCGAGTTCATATCAAGATGCTCGACCTGTGAAATGGTGAAAGTGAATCATCAAAATCCATCTAGTATGATTCAACCTTTTTCCACTCTAAAGTGTAAGTGGGATAATATCTCAATGAATTTCATCACATGGATACCTTTGACGCATCTTCACTATGATTCTATTTGAGTGATAACATTTTGCTCTAGTCGTTCCTACCGACTATTTGACCAAGCATCATGAACATTTATATGTGTTCGATATTGTATGTTTATATAGAGTTCCATTGTCAATCAATATATTATCGGAACCCAACATTTTTGGAACATTTTAGGAGAGTTTTGATCAGGCCATGGGGACTACGATTCATTTTAGCATGGGATACCATCCGCTGATGGATGACCAGAAAGAGAGGGTCAATAAGGCATTAGAGGATATGTTGCGAGCATGCGTAATTGACTTCTGGGCCAGCTGAGAGGTCCATTTTCCATTGTTATAGTTTGCATATAACAAAAGTTATCCAAAATACATTTCTATGGCCCTTTATGAGGCACTTTATGGGTGGTCGCACAGATCACTGGTATGTTGGTTAGAGACAAACGAAAAGATCAAGTTAATCAGGGAGCAGATAAAAGTCACTCAAGATAGGCAGAAGAGCTATGAAAATAAGAATAGGAAGTCGATAGAATTTCAGGTGGGGGAGAAGGTTTTACTGCAGGTTTCCCCCGTGAAAGGGGTTTTAAGGTTCGAAAAGTAGGAGAAATTATCTCCTCATTACATTAGGTCGTTCATGATTACGGAGAAGCAAGGGAAGGTGGCGTATTGAAAACACTTATGTCTAATCTAGACCGAGTACATAATGTGTTTCATGTTTTCTACTTCGCCAGTTTTTACACCCTAGTGCTGCATATGAGCATATTAAATTAGACTCAAATGCATCATACAGTGATCAGTCGGTGACTATTTTGGATCAACGAATCAAAATGTTGTGTTCTAAGGAGATACCCCTAGTATGGGTGCAGTGGAATCACCATAATCAAGAGTCCACATGGGATCGCGAGGTTTTGATGAGGCAATAATGTCCCATTTATTTTGACTACTTTATATGAGTGATTATTTTGACTCATTTTATATGACGGGGTAATTTTTTACTCCTTTTACGTGAGGATATAATTTTGACCCATTTTATGCGAGGAGATAGTTTTAATTCATTTTATACTAGGAGATAGTTTTTAACTCATTCTATATATAGAGATAGTATTTTGACTTGTTTTATATGAAGTGTTATTTTTTTACTCATTTATATGAGGCGTTAGAATATTAACTAAATTATATTAGGTGATGTTATTTTTTTACTCAAGTAAATAAGGGGTAAATCGTGAATTTCGAGTAAAAAATTCTTTTTGTTAGGGAAAAGACTGTAATGCCCCCATAGCTTTACGAAATTAATTAAACAATTAAAAATTAAAAATCGGAGAATTTTTATATAATTATTTAAGTGGAAATTAAATTTTATATGATTTAAGTAATGAAAATAAAGTCCATATGTTAAGTTGGAGTTAGTGTGTAAATACATTGAAAGTATAGAAGTTATTATTTGATGAATTATATAATTTATTTGGTGAAGTAATAGGGCTTGGGCCTAATAATAAATAAATATAAGTATAGCATTTAGTTATAATTATTAATAGCAAATGGAAGAATTTACACAAAACAAATTATGGATTAAGATGGAGGCTACTTTTGTAATAAGGTAGTTGCATGGAGAAAGGTTTAAGGTTAGGGTTGTCAAAGGAACAAATCGAAAGTAATTAAGGTGTAATTAAAAAAAAAATTAAAAGTGGAGTATCTAAAAAATGATAAGAAAAATATTTAGGCGGTGAATGCTTTTAGAATGAACGCTAATTCATTCTTCATTTCTCACAAAGTCAGTTGCAAATAAACCATACTCCTCCCATTCATAGTACATGATTTAACCCTTAAACCTCAACTAAATTAAACAAAAAATGTATATATTGCCAACCCTAACGATATAAAAAAAAATTCTAGACAAAAATTATATTTTTCTAGAAGAATTTTTGGGACAACATTTGGGCAAATTTTAAGGGTCTTTTGGAGGGGCAATCAAAGACAGAATTTAACCAATTCAAATAGTCTTTTCTCCACCCCACTTCAA
This sequence comes from Sambucus nigra, assembly GCA_949130495.1. Taxonomy (NCBI): domain Eukaryota; kingdom Viridiplantae; phylum Streptophyta; class Magnoliopsida; order Dipsacales; family Adoxaceae; genus Sambucus; species Sambucus nigra. Next base: position 540,140,146 of record OX422208.1, on the reverse strand, counting down.
CACTTTTAATGACTGATTTTCTTCAATTAAGGCAAGTTAACATTCTACTCCCATTTTATACTTTTAAATACTAAATTATACCTCAAATTGATTTTCATAAATAAAATCAATTAGAGATAATTATGTTTATAAATTGTAAAGTTTTGAATTATTAAAAATTCATATTTTAATGTGTACTCCTATAAATTCTGATAATTAGGAAATTACAAAATTTATAAATTTTAATAGTTAGGAATTGATAAATTTATGAATTTGATAATTTGTGATAACTGGGATTTGGATAAATTCAGTTATAAACTTAAAATTTTAAATTCTCTCTTGCCCACTTTAATTTGGCAATATCCTAAATAAAAATAGAAGTTAATTGCAGAATTTTATTAAATTAAAATTGTCCAAGATGAATTTATGAATGAAAACTTATATGATTATATGGACTTAGTAATATATGAGAAACAACCATTTGTATGAATTGTATATTCCATGAAATTCTTTACATGTTGCCCAAGTAGGAGAAAATTCCCCCAACATGTATGATTAGTTGAATCAATTGAAATAGAAACTGAAGTTATGTTGAATTTGATATCACCCCTTTTGATTTAGAATAGTGCCCTTAGTGGTATAAAGTGGACTTTATGAATAAACTGTATGATGTCTCCATAACTCAATTAATTTATATGAATAGTAAATTAAGCTATGCAAGGGAATTTTAAAATTTTAAAGAAGACATTTGCCCCTTTAGACTTTATCATAATATTTATGCTCACCCATCCTTATTAAAAGTAATATAACATTGTGAACTACTTTAGGAGAATTTAAGAACTTAAAGATAAAGTAAAAAAATGTTGTGATACATTAATGATGTTTAAAATTCAAATTTGTGGATTTATATTGCGAGTGAACAAATATTACTCTTATATTGATGATCCTATGCGTGGGCCATTTTTGTTATGCTGTTATTATATATATGTTTGGGGGGTTAAGGTTTGTTCCATATCATCAGGCTTGGTGACTCCAAAAGATACTGAAGGCCAAACACGATTGCGATGATCCTATTATTAGTTATATTTTGGGGTGAATTAGTTGAGGTTGGATTCGTGTTTATGATGAAAATTTATTTATGTTACGATTTATTCTACTTCACAAGCGTGGGGCACAAATTATGTGAATGGGTTATATTTAAGATGAAATATTATATTGGTTATATATATATATATATATATATATATTTGAGACACATCATACTTTGTAAAGCTTGACTTAATATCTGTAGAATTATTATTAATTTGTATAACTGCCATCGGGTGGTGTAGCTATGTTAGCTTACGATGACCTGACCATCGTTGTTGAACCCTCAAGCCTACTGTTCATGAGTATCAGGATTGGCTTCCTAGTTCTTGATATATCAAGTACTATTCCAGTTTCATCACCACCATTAGGATGTATTTATCATCTTATTTATTCAGTGTATGTATTGAGAGATGCGGGGATTATGACTTCAATTCTATCTTGTGAAAGTTAGTACTTGTGATGTCAGTAAGATGTACTGTATTAATACATTATAGTTTATTTCTATATAGTATATGGTGGCGATGTCTTTCCTATCAGTTATTATCTTGTGGAATTTTCGTGTTGCACTCTTATTGCATTATCTATATCATTTGGTTTCACTCATAATAAGGATGACATTTGAATTTTTTTCACAAGCGGTAAATTTTCAATAAATAGACTTGATCAACCTAATTATTAAAAATTATGGGTTGTCACAGAGTGGACCAAGATTAATCAAATTGCTAGGTTATTGAAAGCTTTTTATAACATCACAATGCTTTTCTCCGGACCGAATATTTAGCGGTAAATTTGTACTTTACGTTTGTATGGAAGATACAACTACTTACTAAATAGAAGATGAAAAATCAAGATCCCATGATAAGTGCTATAGCTTAAGAGATGAGAGTAAAATTTGATAATATTGGGAGTGTTATAGAATGATCTTATCATTTAATAATTTAGCTTGGATCCTCGCAATAAGTTAGAGTTTGTTGAATTTTATTTAAACAAAATGTGTTCGGAGACTAGTTTTGGGGAGAAAACAACTTATTTGTGAAAAGTTATATATATTCTATTTGGAGAGTGTATTAATCTATCGCATTCTACTTTCACGAACAATTCATAAGTTGCATGTTTTAGTCGCGAATGCACTAGTGATGAATTTGATGTAAGAGTAATTATTTTGTTTTAATCAATTTAAGTATTTTAAAAATCAATTTACATATTTTAATATTTCAAATATCACTACACTTAAAATGCCAATACGGCATGCTTACAAATGGAGAATCTGGTATGGTTTAAAACCATGCCTAGATATGTAACAGTTTAGTAAAATTTGGCATGGTTTAAAACCTTTAACGTGCCAAATATAGGTTCAGTTTAAGTGAGAATAAAAATGCTAAAAATATTAAAATTCAATCGACTTTTCATTTTAGAGTCGTCCTGCTCATTCTCTACCAAACCCGATTCTTTCTCTCCCCTAACATTAGATCTTCGCGCTATAACTCTACCAAATCCGACTCTCTCTCTTTCTCTGTCAGAGAGAGAGCCCTAAGTTTTTGTGCACACTAAGTTTGCACTTCATTTTTTTTTATAGAAAAAAAAATTTGAGCAGATTTTTTTACGCGATTTTAAATATTTTAAGGAAGCCATATAAAAAAATTCAGCTCAATTTTTTTTTTGCTATTTTTAAAAAATCGGTCAAACTTTCGGTGCTTTTAAGCACTTTAAAAGCTGCTTGTAATGTTTTTGGTGTTTTTCGTTCATTAAAATATTCGCTTTTGAACCTCTCCATATATATATATATATATATATATATATAACTTTTAATATTCGCTTTTGAGATCCTCTTCTCAGAACCTGTCCACACACACACACACACATATATAGATCCTCTTCTCAGAACCTGTCCACACACACACACACACACGCATATATATATATATATGAGAACCTGTTTTTAGAATAACTTTTAATATTCGCTTTTGAGAACCTCTCCACACACACACACACACATATATATATATGAGTACCTCTTTTCAGAATAACTTTTAATATTCTCTTTTGAGAACCTCTCCACACACACACACACACACACACACACACACACACATATATATATATATATATATATATATATATATATTCGCATTTTACCAATGCAGATCGGACATGTGTCACTTGGTGGTGAGCTCAGAAAAGAGAGAGAGAGTGTGCCTATAATTTAGGCGATAATTTCTAGGTGCACCGTTAGGTGTCACATGTCCAGCCCACATTCTTAAAATGTGGAGTAGTCCGCACAAGAGCATTATACGCGATGCGCGAGTTGGGATATAAATTTCGCACATCAAAGGAAAAAAGCCATACAAATCCAACAAACTTAAAATATTCACATAAAACATTAATTTGATGATCCAATGTCCAAATAACCCTGTTAATCAGGTGAGAAATTATCCAAACATAAAAAATTCAACAAACATTCTGAAAAAGTACATTTCAAACATTCTAAAAATAAAAGAAAACACTACAAAAAGTTTAACATTTTTACCATAACAAATTATTACATATTGATTTGTGAACTAAGCTATAATATCCTATCGAAACGACATTCAATTTCTTCAACCCCCTAACTTATTAGTTCTTAAAGGAAATTATATTTTACACAAACACCCCTACAAAAATTTTACTCTAGTTGATTAATCATTCAGAGAAGTAGGCTTCCTCCTTTAATATGAAAATAGGTGCAACATTATAGCTACAATAAAATAAATATCTGAATAAAAATTGATCTAAAGTCCAAGACGCTAGCATAAAAGAACCAAACTACATCATCACATCTATATAAATGCTAATCAACAACAGGATATCAATATCTCTGTTCCTTAAAAATCTATATAATAACAATAGAAAACAATAAATTAAAAAACACTAAGAAAAAACAGAATCGTAAAAGACTCCCAAAATAAGAACTTTCTTTCTCCCTCCCAAACCCATATTCACCCGTCCTCCCAGATACAATATGTACACATATGAACGAATTTTATATTAGTAAATATTAATTGCGTAAAATAATTTTGGATAAATTCGCATCAATTTCATCAATGGGAAGAGTTTCAAGTCGACCTATAAAAATTAAACTTACACATGTTTAAAAAATAACGTGATTTTGAACTAAAGTTTTTTAGAGGTTTTGGAATTACCTGAGAAAATGTTGTCGTAATGAGTGAATTGATTGGAAGAATATGCAACTTAAGATAAAGATGGAGAATCGGAGTTGTTGAGGAGAATTGCATCGACAGTGTGGTGGTGATCTTCGTCGTCATCTGTGGTGGATATTCCTTATTCCCACTAATGAAAATTGAAAACAAATAACATCACAATTAAAATTGAAAATAAATAAATTTTCTTTTGGAAAATCCAAAGCAGTTGTTATCAAAGATAAGGTCTCCATCTTCAAGTCGAAGGAGAGTAATGGCAGTTCCAAGTCTGAAATGAAGAAACTTTTCATGTACAAAGAATCTGAAGATTTCCAAAATGATTCTGACAGTTGTTCTTCTAGTAAAGTGTCACACCGCATTAACTCACCCAACCCAAAATCTATGCCAAAAATTGGCACACCTAAATCCCAGGAAAAGAAATCCCCCGATTATTTAGATGTAGAAAACAACTTTGAGAGAACCCCTGAAGCTACTTTAAAAAGCCATGCTTCTATTTTGAACCATCCTTCCTCTTTGAAAAGAAAAAAAATTTGTGATTACCTTTTGGTGCCTTCATAACACTTCCAATTTAGGTGAAGAGATGGAGGATGTTTGTGGAGGAAAAATGGAGAGGCATTTTTGGAGAGATGTGAAGAGATGGAAGATGTTTATGAAGGAAAAATGGAGGGGCATTTTAGAGATGAAAGGGAGGGAATTAAAGAGGCATTTTTAGAGAGAGAAAAAATGAATTGATTGAGAGGGTCCAACGTGAGAGCCTCGAGGGGTTCAATGTTTTGTTATGGATTGCCATGTGGATATATTCTAAGAGGAGGATGATTTATTACTTTGTATTCTCAAATGACGTACAAGATTTTCTTAGTTAAGAAAAGAATTAAGAGTTAAGAAAACAATATATAATAGATAAAGACAGAGAAATAAACATTTGTATGAATTCAAAACTTTTTGGTTCCCCAACCTTTTTATTTATCCTCTCCCAATGCCACCTTTTCGTAGGTATAAATGTATGGCCACATACGGATAGTTTTTGGCAAACGAAAAGGTTACGAGTGTATTGAAGTTAAGAGAGAGACGAAGGAAAAAATATGGAATAAATGAGAGGAGTAAGAAAGAAAATTATTTGTGACACGTGGATGCTTTAGTTGATAAGTATTATTAATGCCTTGTATAGCACATTATAGTATATAAAAGATATGTTCTCTCATCGAAGGCTGGAATGAAACCAAAGGATGTAAAATGCCGGGGTTATCCTCAATGGGTGGTGGTCGAAGGTTGTCGTCCGTAGGTAGTCAGACGTCGTCTTTGTCGTCATCTTTGGCTAACGCTGAACTGAGATTGGGCAGTGTTGGTGGAGGATTGAGTGAGGGTGGCATCAGGTTGGGGGTTCTGCTCCTGGATCTCCAGTCTTCTTTACTCTCATGGTAATACTGTCGATCTTACTATTTACTCCCCTTGGACCTTTACTATTTACTTTGCGTTTTATAAGTTTTTTTAGCATGCATTTTATAACCTAGTTAAGATATTTTAACTAATTTCTTTAGTTTTTATTATTTATTTGCATTAATTTTGTAACTCTGTTTGGATGACGGGAGAATCCATGTGTTAAGTATGTTGGGAAATTGCTCACCTTATGTTTAAATTTGTTTTTAAAAATCAGTAGTATAGAATATGACATTTCTTAAAAGAAAGAGAAAATTGTGAAAAGTATAACATCTTTGCCTACCTTAATTTTTTTATCAAATTTTGGTATTATAATTTTCAAACCTTAACATCTTATGTTTATAAATATGTCTGAACTTTGCATATGGTGTACACTTCTTCTGCATTTCTATCCTTATGTGTATTTTAATGTTTTATGGCCTAATAATCTTCTGTTTTAGAATTTGACACTATGTTATACTTTTTACTGCTAGAATAACCCTTCCTAATGACATATATGATGCTTTGAAATGAAGCATGAGGCATTAAAATGAAATAACTCCACAACACAAGGTAGTTTTGCAATTACACACCACATTTGAAAGTTTTTGAGTTATTAGCATATCTTCTTTATGAGGTAAATGCGTATCCTTCTATCACAATTTACTTTTCTATAGTACCTTTGTACTGTCCTTTCACAATTTATATATTGCCTGTGTGCTTATTATGTTGAAAACTTGAAAATCGGAGTGTGAAGTTTCAATCTTATGATTAGGAATCTGTTTGTTTATCATAAAATTTTACATGACTTCATATGATTTTGGAAAATTCAAAGTATAAAAATGAAGCTCAATGATTTATTAAGTCATTAACTATTGAAAATTTCAGGACAAAAAGTCTTCTTACATGAGTTTGATATTGTGGTCTTTGGAAGAAAATATATTGATTATTCTCTCGTATTTTCTTTCTTGATTAAATTTTGATTATTAGAGTCCTTATATTTAAGAACAACTAGGTGGAAACCCGCGCGGTGCGCGATGGATAACGGTATTGAATGCTTAAAAAATGAAGCAAATTGAAAAATTGAGAGTAGAATAAAAAGTAGTGAAATAGATTAAGAATGCAGAGTATTAGTGATAGTTGAAAAGCATGTAGAAAAAAATAAATAACTGTGAAAAGTGACGATAAATTCTTAATTACAAACAAAACTTTTTATTATATGTACCATCTATATTCTTACAAACAAACTATTTATATTTTGTATGAATTAAAGTTTGATTTTATTTATTTTTTAGCAACAACTCTCAAATTCCTTTATATATGTTGTTAAATAAAATAATCAATTTGAAACCAATGAAATAAAGTTACCATTTGTAGATACTAATAAGAGACCATTATTTCACATCCATTATAAAGAGGATTTATATTCCACATGAATCACCTTAATCCTTAAAATTAATAAACCAAAACCAAAATATAAAAAACATAAACCCCAATTCAGAACCATACATTAAAAACATAAATCTTAATCATTATCATACGACACACCAAGCTCACTAACTTTAATTTCATTCCGAGTTTTCTGTTTGTTTGCTTCAGAAAATAAAATAGGCTTCTTGCGGATTACGTAAAGAAAAATGGGTTATCAACAATACCATTCCTATGAGTGTTACAGAATCAAAACGGGTTAATAACAATAACATTCATTCATGAGCTTCTTAGGACATTTCAAGGCTTAAGTTCCCACATGTCACATGAATGGGCTAAGATATGATATGATTTTTATTATAAGCCTGTTCCTATTTGATTTGATAAGTGTACTTGTAAATTCATTTAGACATTTTTAACTTTGGGCAGATTTGATATGATTAAAAGAGCATGAAATTTGAAATATATTTTTGTCTTTGCACATCCAAACTCGAAACAAAATTCTATTACTAAAATAAGTATAAGGTGAAGTAAATTTTGAGCCAAATTCCATGGAGAAGGAATTCAAATAGAAAAAAATTAATTAGCAACTCAATGACTCTATATTCTTTAAATTCTTGTAGGATGTGTATTGTTAAATATATCACAAAACTAAAAACACTTCATGAAGTTATAGAAAAAAATATTACCTGTGTTGAACCATAGCAGTGTATTGTCCCCAAAAGTGTCTGAAGATAAAAATCTCAAAGAATTATTATTAAGTTTCTCCTTACCTATGATAAAAACAACAAACAAACACAAACAAGTAAATGTCTTGGATGGAAAATTCCAAGATATGTCTAATACCTTTGACAGGTTACTCCTCTATAGAGTCATGAGAAAATTTGAAAATCATTCTCCTTAAACGGATATCTGATAACAATCTCACACCATTAAATGTAAAAAAACAATAACAAAAATCCAGGCTGTGAATTAGGAAAAAAAAAAGAGAAAGGCGTTCCCATAGGGGCGTTATGGAGACTAACCTTGTGGGACATTATTGGGATCATAAAATGGTTTTGCCAATCTGATGTCAAAACCATCTTCTCCCGCCCTCTATCTCCCAAACTCCAACACTCGCAAAATAATCTTCGCAACGCCCTCGCAATCATAATCATCCTCTCCGCCAGCGGCATGGTCACCATTGAATCTGTTTCCTTCTTCATATGTTCTCTAATCTACATCTTATTAAGGAACCCATTTATTCTAAGCATACATACAACAAAGAGGATTAGGTATACATAAAGAAGAAAAAGGGAAGAAAAAGAACAGAGGGAAAACATTAAAGAAATAATGCTTTACTTACTGAAGAAAATTAGTCTTCTAGCAGATCCCAGATATTAAAAATAAGGCTACAACCTTCCATTGGTGGTACGACGTTCGCATCATATTACTGCTCCCTCCCTTCTGTCTGGTCTGACCTACCTGAGTTTTCTCACCTTGGTTGCTCTGTGTGGCTTACCTGAGTTTTTTCACCTTGGCTGGGGTCATTGGTTTTCAAAATAAAATGTTAATGGCGAGGGTGGATATCCGGTGTAAATAAAAAAAAAGAATGGGAAAGGTTGGAAGAGAGAGAGAGAGAGAGAGAGAGAGAGAGAGAGTTGAATTAGAAGAGATAAATGGAAACGGAAGGGATAAATTGGAGTAAATGGTGTAACGACCTTTTATTTCTAAAAAACTAAATGCTACGTAAACAAAAAGCACACGAATAATGGAGGTTAAAATTCATGATGCCACGTGGATAGCGTAGATAAAGAGGAGCCTTTGAAGCCTTGTATAGCATTTTATAGTATATAAAGGATAAAGGATTGTATTTGAGGATGTCAACCCTTGGTATACTACTATACATTCATTCTCTCATTCACTTCTTTTCTTAAAACCAAATCAATCATGTGTTAGTTATCTAATGGGACTTATTAAAATATAGGTGGGAGTTTGGTTCATCAAGGTACCAAGAAGAGAGAATGTGACCCCAAGTTCTCAGTTATCGAAAATAGAATCCAAAGGGTATGCAATTTGGGGTTTTAATTATTTTCATCATTACACTAGTGATGCATTTTATACAATAGGAGCCTATTAATTTTAGATAGTTATTAGATTTACCATTCATATTTTAATTATACGCTCTCTTTAGTTTAGAATGCGTTAGTGTCCATTGTTTAATACAAGACTATGGGTGATTTATTTTAGGGTAAAGTATTCAAAATATCTTAAAAATATACATAATGGAAGGAATCATTTAGTTAATCTTTGGGCTACCTTCACCCAAGAAATGAAATATGCATTCCATTATACAAAATCATAATTGTAAAATAAAAAGTAGTTGTGTAAACATCTTGATTAAGAGATTTCCGTGTACGCAATATGTTTTTGTTTATATGTATGTTGTTAATAGAATGAATTGAAACTAGAATTGGATGCACTATCCAATTATTCTCTAACATTGATATGGACGTAATATAATATATCTTATTTAGTTATATTGCATGCTCAAAAAGAAAAGAAAAGAAAATAAAATGAGTTTTTGATGAGGGTGACAATAATATTGTATTTTTTATGGGGTGGGGTGGGTGGGGCTTTGTGATCTATCTTAATTTGTGCTTGAAAATTATAAGGTTGGGATGTGGTTCTTTTTCTCTGTTGAATGATAAGTGATATTGTAAGGACATTTTTCTCATGTCCAACATGTTACATTTGTGTATGTCGTACGCCGCTACATTTGGCACGTCACCTCAAGATCTCACATGACGGCCTCAATCTGAATTCCAGGAATCAATCACTCAACATATCCATCATGTGTCTCACATCTTCCTCAACAACTTCACGTTCCATGATTTTAGGGATTTTATGCAAGTGGTACGTAAGAGAAGTCAAAACAGTGAAAAAAAGGCAAGATAGCAACGTTTAAGGGCAGTTTGGTAATTTTATAGACACCATCTGGAGGTCCAATCAACTGAAAATTTGTAGATCTTTATACAATGAAGACACTGGAAGAAACGACACATCAATCTGAGCTACGATGAAGAAGTTATGGCCTTTTGAAAATGGAGAATATTCCGAGAAAAAATTCCTGAAAAATGCTAAGTGTTTCAGCCTCATGTTCCAGCAATTTTCTCCGAACCGAAAGCCAAACCAGTTCGGGGGATGAACTAGTTCGCGGTATACACAAACCGGTTTGGGGTACCAGTACGCTGACAGAGTTTTAAAATCGTGAAACTCTTTATTGGTTTCCCTATAAAAACCAACTTCATGGGAGTTATTTCATAAGACTTACAAAGACGTTTTTGAGAGTTCTATTACCTCAAGTCTTCATATTTTTGAGTTCCAAAACTCATATTTTGATTCACATAAAATTCTCATATTCTTTTGTGAATCTTTTGGAACCCAAGAACAATTTGTTTTGTTCATCTTTCGTGGAGTGCGTCTCTACAACATATGGTTGCGTGTCATTCAGGATCTTGCTGCGTGAAGATTCTTTTTTGAAGATGGGACTGCGAGTCATTAGAGGCTGCTACGTGTATTCTATTGCTGAGTTCAAGATTGCGTGTCTTTGTGGGTTGGCTGTGCATTGATGCATTGCATATTTCTCTATGTAATTGTAAGTTACGATTTATAAATTCATAATGAAATAAAGGTTTTACCCGAAAGAGGTTTTTTCCTGAAATATGTGTCTTAGCATATTTAATGTGTCGCATGCTTTATATTTGATAGGTTTATTTAGATGCATGTTTAAGGGTTGAATTTATTTGATTTAAAAGTAGACCCTAATTAAATAAGGTTTAATTGGAAACTTGTAAATTAATTTAAATCGGTATCACACACCGCGTTTACACATTTTTTCAGATATAATATATCTATCATATGTTGTGGCATTCACTATATTTCTTTCCTAAACTAATGATCTCTTTTTTTTAATCTTTAATGGGAAAAGAAAGAGTTTAACCGCTTGGCATAATTGATGTAATATGTCACAATTTAATTTTTGTTTCAATTAGTTAAATATAATAGCACACGATTCTGAATTTAATATCTAAAGTTTTATATGTACATTATTCTATTATTAACAATTTAATATGTTTGCAATTACTGATTCTCCTAATTGCTTGTAAATAAAAATATTTTTTTTATTTCCTGAAAAATCTAGCACAGTTTTAAACCATGTCGAAAGCATCCTTAGGAGAAAAACTTGCACGGTTTAGATCCGTGCCAAAAAAAATTAGCAATCTGGATCAGTTGATTTTGGCACGGTTTTAAAACATGCCGGATTGGGTTTGACATAAATTAAAATGGTGCAAGATTGACGCTTTTTGGTGTACTATATATTAATTGTTAAATTTTTGTAAGAGTTCAATCATTTTGAGAGCCAAAATTATGGACTTAATGGCATGAAATCCTGGTTGGACACATATTTGTAATAATCTAGACTTGATCTAGAGCAATTCGCCGAGTTAGAAGTTCTTAATTATTGAAATGACACTAAACTCGATTTTTCACAACTTTCATTGATGCCATGTGTTACTTTTTATTAGTTAAATTGTCATATATCTCTCAAATAATTTAGTTAATATTAAATGAGTCTTTGGAAACCTTGGCTGAGGGGAGAATTAAGGATTTCACAAGCCTCGTTGCAAGAGTAGTCGAGGGTCGGGGACCTTAGTGTTGGTGAGAAAATTTAACTTTCTATACAATTTATGAGTTTTTAATTTTAAACCCTAATTAATTTTATTTTTTTTGGAGGATTAACAAGGAACTTTTTGCTCTTTATTTGGAGACATCCATATTTTGTGGTTTACATTGTTATCTTGGGGGAGTGTGGATAGGAAATTAATTTTGTTTATGAGATTTTGCATTTTGGATATTTAATTTGACTTAATTTGTAGTGTTATGGTGAAGGATTGACTAAAATTAATATGTCTTATTAATGCTTTTGCTTTGTATTCAATATTAGGATTACAACTTCTTCTGATAAGAAACATATTTTTAGGCAAGCTTTTAATGGATGAATAGGTAGTAGTGCATTTTGGACATATAATTTTACTTAATTTGTAGTGATATGGTTACTAAAATTAATATCTCTTCTTTTTAGTGTTAGTTCTTTCTTTGTATTCAATTTTCAGATTAGCAATTGGAAAAAAAAAATTAGCAAGCTTTTAATGGATTAATAGGTAGGATTGTATATATTTTTTTCTTACTATATAATGCCTTATGTGTTCAAAACTATCAACAAGTTACCGAAAATATAAAAAAGAATAAAAGAATGGGACTGCTCGAACCTAGCCCAACATGACCTGAACTTCAACCCATTTCCAGCCCAACCTGCTCCCATCCTGCCCATGCTCATGCACACCCCATCCTGCCCATTTGCTAGAGCTAGTTCCATTGTAACTTGTAAGCATTAGGACATGTGAACCATGGACGAAATTTATAGAATAATATTAACACTTTCACATTAACAATTAAATAATTCTCCCAAAGCCCTAAATTAAAAGTTCCTACTTTTTTACAAATGGACAACCAAATAATACTAAACAATAAATTTGAAGTGAAAGTATATCATGGATAAGAGAATGAATCAACATATATATGTCGATCACAACTATACTTGAATATCCTATGTGGATTTGGCAAAGGTGCAAGACAATTAGCATTGATACTTACCTCTTGTTTTACAAAAGAAAACTCAACATAATTAAACTCGGAACAATTTATTTTAACATCGTCGAGTGGAAATCCGAAAGGTAAAAGGTCACCTGCATCAGATTTTAGAATTATAAACATGATGTTTTCATATTTTGATACCAAATCTGATAAGCCCCTCTAGACTGCACAAAATATACCACTTAGAGCTAACACTACCCACGCTTGGGATGCGTCTCATGGAAGACAAACCTCCACTCATTATTTGGAGATTGCGGTGATACTATTTAATGCACCTTCTTATCTCCCAACAAACTAGAATCCATTTTTGGTCGATATCGGCTTCTCATATACTACACTCCTCCCTTCTCCAATGACACATTTACTTATCTTCTACTTGCATTTGCTCAAGGGAATTTTCATAATAGAGTCGAGTTATTATTTAGTAAATTTTTTGTTTTACATTAACTTTCCATTACTAGGTCTTCTCATCAATTAGTGTGTGGAGTAATGCAACTTCATTTTCTTTAATCAGTTGTGAGAAAGGTTTGAAATAGGATGGGTATGTAAACAATCTATCCTTATAAATTGTTCTTTTTGTTATGTCCCCCACCTTCCATCAGCTGTCAGTTTTCAAGGACTGTTGTTGCAGCCCACATGTTTTTTCATATAATTAAAGAATTTTCCCTTTATGGTTATTCCAAAAAGATTTATATCCAAAATTCTTTTTGACTTTAAAATTCATCCGAAATTGGAATTTAGATTTTGAATAAGGGGCCAACCTTGCTTTCCTAATGGTTTTAAGTGGACAATTTTAAATTTCTAAATCCTAACCCTCATCACATTTTGTCCTATTAAAGTAGTAATGTAGGTGGTAAAATCCTACTTTGATTAGGTCACCATAGTTAAGCTGAGCAATAAAGGAAAATCTCACAATCATACAACACAAGATATACGTAGTTTGGTAATGTGCCTACAAACATGGTGGTGCTTCTCTCTCTTTATTGATTACTTTTGTAACAAAGATTACATGCCCATTTTCCCAGGGTTTTGGGTTACATTTATACAGAACATAAAGAGAATGATTCGTGTGGGACTTTTTAGCCTTGTAATGCTGTTGTGATCTGATCGAACTAATCCAAGCCCGAGATTTCCATTGATTTGCTTCTTTTTTGTCCTTATCACGCAACTGTGATAACTAATTAAATCTTCCAGACACGTGTCAGGTCTTCCCTTTAGGTCGGATAGTTACCCCTAAGCTTTGCAACCTGACTGGGATTGTGGACATCCCAATTTAGAAGCACGATGTGGGTCTTTTTTATACCATCCACAAAGATACCCATAAAAACCAAAGTCCACAAAAAAACCTAATTTTTTGTTGGGACCAAAATAAAAATTAAAGAATAATAAAAAAGGATCCAAAGAAAGACTCTGGAGGTCCTTTAACCGACCAGCTAAAGGCCCCCAGAGGGCTTTAGCCGATCGGGCATCCCCCTTATTTGGTAATCATTACCAGATCTTTGAATATCTTTTACTAGACCTACATATATCACCCTCCCCCCTCCCCTGATCCACCCTCCACTTCCTTTAAGCGATCAATTAAACATACCGAATTAGAACCTATAAAAGGAGGTACCCACCAGCCTTCAAAAGGACCCCCAAACCCAACATTGATTCAGTTTTCTAAGTTTCTTCAATTTTGAGCACCAGAGATACTCGATCTCATTCTGAAAAATTCTGAAGATGTTCATACTTAAGAAAGTTTATTTCCCCTCAAGGAAATCTTTTAGTTCTGCGGAGTCACACCCCCATCGAGTGAAGCTGTGATATTTACCTCCCCCCCCCCCCCCCGATTTTATCTCTTTCCTTGTAAAGTTGTAATTATGTATGAATAATGAGATTTGATCATCATTGTAGACTTTGTGCTCTTCGAATCGCGATTTATATAATGCAAATTTTGGACCTGGGAAAATAGAAGTCATTTGAACAAGGGGTCATTCTCATTTGAATGGGCTCTTCCAACGAGGTTCAAACGAGACTTCTGATGACTTAGGTTTGCTCCATTCGTCACGCGCACTGGAATCTCGTTAGAACCTCTTATTGCGAGTGTCATTCGAATGAAGGAGCAATCTCGTTTGAATGAGACTTAACAGTCGTTCGAATGATCAGACCTGAATTTGGTCATTTGGAGAGCCCTTGTGTGCTGTTGCATTTTGGGCCCTTGTATTCATGACATGCCGACTTCTAGTGAGACCAAATGATCAAAATGTGATTTATATGGTAGGATTGAGTTATAAATGGGTTTACGGATTATTTTGAGGTGATAATAAAAGAGAGTGACAATGGGTATTCCCCACCATTTTTCATTCAACATTTTCCTCTCCCTCTCCCTCTCCCTCTCTCTCTCTCTAAGTTCCAAGAAACTCAACTTATTCCCCAAATGTTTCGTTCATAACCACACCTTACCAATATCATTATACACCATTTACAAGCTTTATTATTCCTTTACAACCTTTATTAAACAAGATAAAGATCATTGGAGTTATTATTATCAGGGTTTTGAAGTAGAAAAAGTAGAGATTTATGGAGTTTGAAGGGGTCTTGCTTGGTTGAGCTAGGAAACCTATTTAAGGCCACCTTAGGAGGTGGGTGGTTACCATCTTCTTCTTTATTCATGCTATCGTTTTGGCACTTCATTGAGGTGGTAAACCCTACACATGGATTAATAACTCCATTTGTTTCATATTATAAGTTTTGTAGCCACAGTTGGTTAGAATATAATACATATATGATGTAAGAGGGTAATTTCTTATGGTTTTTCAAAAAAGATGATGATTTATGAAAGACCCAAAGAGTTTTGAGAAAAATGATGTATTTCAAGATATCTTGATGTATAAACATTTTATGGAATAAAATGTTTAAAATTATATTTCTCTCGTCGAAATATTTTATAAACAAATGTCTTAAGTTTTCCTTGTGAAATTGAGATTTTTGTATAAATAGACATTTACTCAAGTTTTGAAGAAATAAAAATTAATTTTAGCATGGTTATGCCAATATTGTGAAATTTCTAGAATGAACCATATGTTAGACCCATTTAATAGGATTTTTTGACTTAAAATCCATCTTCTCATGTATATAAACTTGTAGTATTTTGACAATGAACATATAAATAAGTTTAATGAAGGTTTTAGTGATTTTAAACATGAAATAAAGAAAATAGAAATTTCAGCCTTTAAAGTATGTTAAAAGGTGTGAAAATGGACATTTAAGACTACATGTGAAAATAAAGGAAAAATGGTATTTTCTTGTGAAGTAGTCTCCAAAGGTCAAAAGTTTTTTTTTTAGTAAAGAAAGTAATGAAATAAAGAGATTTCCAACTTGAGTTGTATGTTGCTCCAAAGTGTTAAATAAGTGTTAATGAGTAAAAATTAAGTTAATGTGTGTAACTTAATAATGTTTTTGGAAAATAACACTCGTGAAAATGGAGGAGAGTACAAGATTGGAAACAAATGGGTAATATGGTAATTTTACATAAAGAGAAACATTTTTATGAAATAATTTTTCAAAAATTTGTTACACAAAATGGTCCTAAATGAAAGTAATTTTTGGGATAAAGTCAATGCAAGTGCATAAAGGACAAGAAATGACGATTTTAAAGTGTAACACAAGTTGGTGTGAGACCCCAGGTCTTGGGTTTGGTCGGTAAAGGAAAGTGTGATAATTTGAAAATTTAAAAAATGTTAAAGCACATTAATATGGACTCGGATGATACCGAGAATAATTAAGGAGTGCTCGGAGTCCTAGGGTAAAAGTCCCAAAATCACTGGCTAGAGCATATGGTAGCATAACCGACGGTGTGGATCCCGTTAAAGTATGCGAATATTGGAAGATTCTGAGAAAAGGATAATGAAAAGCAGAACATGTTAAGAAATGGATTTTTTGGCGAATACAAGAAAAGAAAATCTAACTATAATGAGTTTAATAATGTCCCGGTAAAGAATAATGTGGAAAAGTAATGCAAGAAAATTAATTAATGTCTATAAAGTAAAATGAACGGTATGTAAAGTTACTAAATGGGTAATTAAGTAAACTAGGATGGTTTAACCCATAATTAACACAATAGTGTATTTATGAAAGGCTTTCATAAAAAAATAATTATTTTCTAATATGGTACTTGGGTGTGTTGAAAGGTCATTATCAATGAAAGTACTAAAGGTAAATTCGGTATGAGCTAAGGGGTAATTTCGGTGATAGAAATGATTTTACTCAAATAAACGGTGTTTGTTTAAAGTATTTAACTACGTGTATTAAATCAAGAAATATATGTCAAGTCAAGTAAAATGAGGTTCTTTTTAAGATTAAGGCAAATTAATTTGAGTAAGTAACATTTTGGAATAAAAACAGTTTCATGCATTAAGGTGTGTATATATATAAGGTAGTTGAATGTGCATGTAAATATATGTGTAAAAGTTTTTAATTTGTCATTCTATTCTATATTGTATCATTGCATTTTCCCACTAGGCATTCGGCTCATTCCCTTATCTTGTTATGAAAAGTTGGGTGCGGTTCCGTATATTGAGAGTGTCGTACAAGTTAGTATCTTATTTTATTTTACATTAGTAGCTCTATATACTTGGATTCTGGGGATGCATCACAAGGGTTCTTCACGTAGATTGATTTAAATGAAAATGTCATGTTAAATGAGTTAAATGTTAATTAAGTAAAACTAGACTAGCAACATTATGTAGGTTGTTTCATTGCAATTCACACTTAACACTCGAATAAGACCGAGTTGACTAGGAGTAACCTATAAATTTGGGTCGGGGAATTACAAGAGGTATCAGAGCTCTAGGTTAAAGGTTCCTTTCGGGAGTGACGTTGTGAGGTCGATAGTTGATCTTTAACGTCGGTGTTGTTTATGGGTCGATAATGCTAGATTGGTGACGGTTTCAGTTCATGTCCTCGATGGTGGAGTTAAGGAGATTAATACAATGGTTAATTTATTACCAAGTGGCTTGTTTTTAAGTTAGTTGTCATTAATTTCTTATGTGCTTTTGATTTAGAGATGCTAGTAATTTGTGAGCATCTGTGCGATTTGATAGTGGAGACACCACATTTTTTAGTGTGAGATTCTTATATGTCAACCCTTAATGATGTGAGAGGTCTATTAATATGTTAATAAAGATAAATGACGTCCATTGAGTTAGAGACATGAATCATGTGAAGTTAATCATAGAGGTTATGTGACTAGAGTATCATGCCTAAGTAATGTTGATTTGTAATAAAGATACGTTAAAGTTCTCGGGTGTGGTACTTACCGGTAGCTAATGCCGATGATGTGATTAGGTGGACTTGACCCTTGGGATAATTTCATGTCGTAAGTAATTGGTAATTCAGTACGCATGTAGAACAATGTTGGTCATCACTTGAGGATGTGTATTCGAACGTTGTTGATAGGATACTATAATAATAGGTAAGTGGCTTGGTAATTGTTCGTTGAAAGTCCTATATCACCAACTATGACGAGAGTTATTGGCCACTGGTAGCAAGTATGATATTTGTGTAATAGTGATGTTTGAAGTGATGTAGGAGTGAGCCATAAATATTCTTTCGTGACACGATTTTAGAGAATATGATGCAACTTTGAGGAATAGGATCCCTAGTGATGTCGATGATGTAGATGTAAAGGATTATAGGTTGTACATATCATCCCATATCCTGCCAGAATCCTTAGTAGTGTCAGTCAGTGGTTTGATACGTAGTTTAGGGAATCAACCATTGGAGAGAAGGTTTTCAGACCTGTAATACCCCGTACTTTTGGCTATATTTATTTTGGGGATTAATTAATTAAATGCGTATTAATTGATAATTAATCCGGGTTATAAATACTTATGAGATACGAATTGGTATTTGATTACGTTCATATATGATTATATATGTATTTGGTATTATAAAATTTGTCGTGAGATTTATATACGGCATTTTAGAAATTTTGTTGAGACGCGTGGGACCGCCGCATCACGGTATAATATTTTGATAATAAAAGTGAATTTAAAATCTATAGCCCGTAGCCAACGCGTCCGGAAGGGTCGAGATAGTCAGAAAACACTAGCCGGGGGTATAGTTTGGGTCCCGGGGTATTTTTAGGCCATACCGGCAACTTAAAGGGTATTTTGGTAATTTTACATTTTTAGGAATTAAAAGTGACGAAAATTAGAGATGTAAATCTGATGTGGATTTAACCCATTAAGCCCATTAACCAAACCATATTAACCTAGAAAGATACGTAGGTTATCATTTAGGTTTTCTAAGTTCCCAAATAAAAACCCTAGCCACCTTAAGCCACCATTGGAGAAGGAGCTTGGAGAAGGAGAGGAAGAGAGAAAATTCTGCAGAGATTCTTCACCAAATCAACACCAAATCCGGAAACAAACAAGGCAAGTGGTTTAATTATGTTTAACTTCAGTAAATGTTCTTTCCATGTTAGAAAATTGAAGATTTATTATTGTTATTGGAAGATGAATGAAAACCCATGATTAATTGGACTTAGGTTCTGAATATTGAGGATAAATTGCATGTAGAATAGTTTGGAGACGATTAATCTGATGTTAATACATGATTGGGTGAAAGAAAAACGAATTAAATTCTGGGATTTGATGATGATATGTAGTTAGGGTTCATGTTCTTGAGATATTTGGAAAAAGTGTAGAAAGTTGTAAATTTAATTGATGTTAGGATGGATTGATCCCTTAAAAACATGTTAGGATGTGACTATATATGTTTAGTATTGATTATAGACCTTTAAACGATTGTTGGGACTTAGTTTAGAAGATTTGAGGTGTTAAAATGGATGAAAAACGATTTGGGGAAAAATATGGGCCGAAGTTGGTAGCTCGTTAGAAGCAGCCCCCAGGTCGTTCGAACGAACTCGTTCGAACGAGCTTCTAACGAGTTGACCAGTCGCTGCTAACGAGAATGAATTTCGTTCGATATCTCGTTCGAACGAGATATCGTTAGAAGGTACAGTTCGTTCGAACGAACTGGAACCTCGTTCGAACAGCCTCGTTCGAACGAGACTTCTAACGAGTTGGCAGAGGAATCTCGTTCGAACAGTCTCGTTCGAACGAGACTTCTAACGAGTTGACAGTTTGGTCCTTTTTGGACTGTTTTGACTTTTGGAGTTCCGTAAACTTGTTCGAGGATAGATATCATTCCGTAGATGTAGTAATGATAGAATTGGGACATTTGGGTATTTATGAGAAGGAATTTACATACGAGAGTGTATTACATGGACGGTTTGGGTTGAGACGTGAGTGTCTACTACGACGTGAGATAATTATGGCGCGTAAAATTACAAACCAAAACAGTATGAATTGTGATAATTATAAGTTAGTATGAGAATATGTACTACGATTAAAATACGGTATTACTAAGACGTGTGTTTACTTAGTATTGGTATATGATTGTGTGTATGACATACCTACCATACTTGCTATCACGGGAGGTTGCGTTCGCTTAGGACCCTCTAATCCTTGTGTGCCTACGGGGGGGATATAGACTGGTACCTCGATGAACATAGGTCATAGAAAGACTTATTGGGATATTAATAAGTCCGCTGACCGTGGGAGCGTAGGTATGTGCGTGACCCATGTGATGGTGACTATGTTCGCCTCCACTATTTGTGATTTGTGTTATCTGAACTATTCCTGAGAGATTCGGAATATGTGATCCTTATGTACGTGATGTACCGGGATGGATAGCAGAGTATGTTTGCACCGCAGCTTAGTTCTCGGGGTGCTTGTATTGTATATTTACGATGTGATTAATATACATTTAATTAATGAGAATCCTCATGGTAATGTTGTAAATATATTACGGTATTGTTTCGAGAAATATAACGAGTTAATTGATAGTTACATATATTGCATATTGAGTATCTGAGATTACGTTAAACCCTATTTAATTACGAGCGTTATTATGTTAATGGAACCAAGTATTATGGGTAGGACCTTTGGCAGTCTAGCTAGATATGTCTTCACTTAGCTAGTGGTTTATATCGTTGTAGATGGGTATTTGCGTTAGGAGTGCACAGTTAGACGAGAGCTGAGAATATAATGTGAGTGCACGTCCTAACATGTACTTTGCATTTAAGGTTTTAAATGTTTTTAAAGCACTTGCAGGTTTTTAAAAATATAACCCCACATTCGGGCTCTGACCCGTTTTCTTTTCAAATCTTTTTCTTGTAAAACCATTTTAGGTGCCCAGCCACAAGGACACCAAGCATAGGTTATTCATTCAGGTGACGAGCTGTAGCGGTTTGTGGAAGCTACAGGGACTTGCATGTAGACGCTTCTATCTTTTGGATTCCAGAGTCACTATCTATCAGTTGTAGGGCATGTTGCCCATTTCTATTTAGAGACATCTTTTACATTTCAGTTTTCAGACTTTAGCATGTATTATTTCAGTTTCGGTTATTTATTTCAGTATGGGATTGTAGTGAGGAGTTTTCCTCCAGACTTTATTTACTCTATTGTGACGGTTATTCGTTTTACTTCAGTATGGTGTATGGTGTTATTTATTTCTTCATTATACTTGTTGCATGTTAATCAGACTTAAAATAAAATTTGGCAACTTACTTTTTAAATACTAGGTGGTTAGTAATAATAAAAATGTTTTCGACAGTGATGCTATTAACTGAGCCAACTTGGCATTTTGAATTAATTTAATAAAGGAGTAGCTACCCGGTATTTAATTAGTCGGGGTGTCACAAGACCTTTATTAGGTCTCAAAGGGAGAGTCGTAGGTTAAACCTATGACATAGTTTCAATCAAAAGGGAAATAAAATTTGTATCTCAGTGTTGTGGCCCGTACTAGTAGACTAACTCACGAATGAATGAAAGGATATTATAATATGGATATGATCACTTAGGACTTATTTCACATGGCATCCTTAGGAATAGGAGTCGATTTGACATCACGCCTTAAGGTGTTCCATGATTGTAGTTCTCCATGTGTACAGACTTATAGGTTAGGATTTGGATGAGTACCTAACATTCATTGGAAACTAATGTTGGGAAATTGGTAGGACGTATCTACTATGAGAAAATCATAGGTGATGAGATATCATCAGATCTTCGATGATAATTATGTTGAGATATGCTTGGTGTCCATAGGGAACTAGTTAGATTCAATAGCAGGGGAGTTCTATTGTTATAATGGTCATTGTCTTGAGGGTCATATGGTGATCTTAGGTTATCAATTAAATTTTAAAGAGTCAATTACTATACGTCATTGGTACTGTCATACGAATTGGCACGGATGAGTGATGTAACCTTCTAAGGAAAATCAGAAGCTTGTGTCACGATCTGGTGTGATTTTCGGTTATCATAGGATAAATAGTGTGGGAAGTTTAGTACTTGATTTTAAGGAGTAATAGCAAATAAATTTGGGACTTAGATTGATGATGTCATGTTAGAGACTTGAAAATAGCATCCACAAAAGGGATATCGAAGCATGATTAGGATATCAACATATATTGACATTATAAGTTAGAATAGCCCTAGTAGGGGAGAGACTACTTCTTGGCACATCTTGTAAAAACTGGTGCGAATTAGGAGATGTAGCCATATATGATACTCACTACCCTTAGAGTGCTAATAATGAACGATGTGGCAGTCACGTAAATACATTTTAGGTAGAACCTGGAGATAGGCACAGTTATGACCTTATGTTATTAGAGGTTATAATAGGGAGTATATATTTCTTGATTGGGCATGGACTAAGGAGATGTTTGGGGCATGATTATTGTACAATAATGTAGACAATGACCTAGATGTGTTAAGTTGGTCATAATGTCACGCTGACTAGGGATATGGACAAGCTCAGTTGATAAAGGCATTAGGCATTCGTCAAGCGGAGTGGTTCACATCTGTCAAGGATGTTAAGGAAGAAGCCTTATCTCTAAGGAGGGAAGTCCAACTTTAGACTTCCCAAAGGACGATAGGTTTGTATATTGCTTTCATCTTATAGGGATGAAAGGTTTGTGAATCGATTGGTCATAGTTGCTGACTTGAGAGGGTGTGTGTGTCTAGTGTATTATCCAGTAAGAACATGTGACGGAGGCGTGAACTTCAAAGCATGTGACATAGTTTCATCCTTCATAAACCATCGTCTGTTGCATGTGAATGGGATTTTCTCGGAACGATTATTTGTTCTTTATGATTCATGGTGTTCTTTCAGTTTTAATAGTTGAGGATTGTATTCCTATTGTTCCAATAGTTAAGGACAATGTCCTTTCAATTTATGTAGTCTTGTATTATTCCACATTGACGATTTAGTCATGGGTAGACTTGCCTCTGTATGAGTGCAGATGGACCTGGGGTGGTTATTGGATCTTAACAATTGGGCGTGCACTTTTTTGAAATATTCCTATATGTGCACAACTTATATGCACATATGGTTACTCATTCTACACATGAGTTGCTCGTAGTAACCTTTTTCCTTAAGATTAACGACCTTATGGATAGACCGACATATCAAATGGCAGCTCTAGTTGTGAAGAGTATAATTATTATTCGAGGATTTTTAAGGTGTTTGAACTTGAGGAAACTTAGCACATGGTGTTATTTTTCCACAAGAAGTGGACTGGTACAATACTCAGGTGAGTACCCCATAGATAGACGCGTAGTGCGATATTAGGTTCATAAAAGAATATTTTATAAGGACTTAGTTGGAACATGGTCATAACTTGATTGGTGTGTTTCTCCTCTAAGTAAGTAACTAGCTATATGAGGTTGGTATCAAGTTAAGTGAACTGGCATGGTCAGGAGGACCCAAGAATTTGAAGGGACTCGGGATGTATAGTCCTAGGAATTGAAATAGTTTATGATAATGGATTCGGTGATTAGTTGCATGTTATTTTCTATTGGGTGAGTGTCAATCCCTTGAGAGTGTTACCGGTAGAGGCTCCAGTATAATTGGATGATTAGAAAAGAATCCTTAGGAATTGATTGAGCGTGATCACCAAGCAAATGGAGACTTTAGGACTATTATGTAATTTTGATGGCTAGCCTGATGGTGAGCCTTAGAACATATCGCATGTCGAGTTCTTTGGTGATAATCCATTAGGAAAAGGTGTTTGATGACTTTTTGGCGATTGAGGATTTTGATGAAGTATCCGTGAAATATTCCTATGACTTAGTATAAGAGTTGGTAACTCCAGGAATTTAAGGTATTTCGAGGATGAAATTCCTTAAGGAGGGAAGAATGTAATACCCGCGCCCCCAATTTTTTCTTTTTCCTTGTAAAGTTGTAATAATGTATGTATATATTATTTGATCATCGTTGTAGCCTTCACGCTTGTCGAATCGGGGTTTCTATAACGCAACATTTGAACCCACGAAAATAGATTTCGTTCGAACGAGGGGTCATTATCGTTAGAATAGGTCGTTCCAATGAGGTTTGAATGAGACTTATAATAACTTGGGCTTGATCCATTACTCGCACGAACTGGAATCTCGTTAGAGACTCTCATTGGAATTATCGTTCGAACAAGGAGAAATATTGCTTGAACGAGACTTGAAAGTCGTTCGAATGACTGGACTTGAATTTGGTCATTTCGAGTGCTCATATGTGCTGTCACATTTTGGGCCCTTATGTTCATTGCATGTTGACTTCTTGTGAGACAAGATGATAAAAATGTGATTTTTGTTGTAGTCTTGAGTTTTTAAATGGGTTTGGGTATTATTTTGAGGTGATAAGAAGAAAGAGTGAGGGTGGGTCTTCCCCACCATTTTTTATTCAACATTTTCCCCTTTCTCTAAGTTCCAAGAAACCCATCTTCTTCCCCAACTGTTTCCTCCATAGCCACGCCTTAGCAACACCATTACGCACCGTTTCTAAGCCTTACTCTTCCTTTACAGACTTTATCAAGGGTAAAAGTGGGTTGTGTAAATAGGATAGGGATCTTTGGAGTTATTATTGGGGAAGAAGAAGTAGAGATTTATGGGATTTTAAGGGAGTATTTCTTAGAGATTTCTTGGAGTCAAGCTTGGAGAAGCTAGGCAACCTCTTTAAGGACACTTTAGGAGGTGAGAGGTTTCTATATTCTTCTGTATTCATCATATTATTTTGGAGCTTATTTGAGGTGGAAAACTCTACTCTTAACTTAGGAACTCTATTTTTGCATATTACTCGTCTTGTAGATAGAGTTGGTTAGAATATAATGCATATATGATTTAAGAGGTAGTTACTTATGGTTTTGTGAAAAAGAATATGATTTATGAAAGATTCCAAGAGTTTTAAGAAAAAATGATATATTTCAAGAGATCTTGATATCTATACATTTAATGGAATAAAATGTTTGAAATGATATTTCTCCTGTTGAAAATATTTTATGAACAAATGTCTTAAGGTTTTCTTGCGAAAATTGGGATTATCCTATAAAGAGACATTTACTCATGTTTTGAAGAATTAAAAATATCTTTTAGCTCGAAAACTATTTTTATGCTAATACTGTGGAATTTTAGAATTAACCATATGTTAGACCCATTTAATAGGATTTTTGGACTTAAAATCCATCTTCTCATGTATATAAACTTATAGTATTTTGATGATGAACATATAAACAAGTTTAGTAAAGGTTTTAGTGGGTTTAAACAAGAAATAAATAAAATAGAAATTTTATCCTTTATGGTGTGTTTAAAGGTGTATAAAATGTGATAAATCGGCATTTAAGACTACATGTGGAAATAATGAGGAAAATAATAATTTCTTATGAAGTAGTCTCCAAGGGAAAAAGGGGTTTCTTAGTAAAGAAATTAATGAAATAAAGATATTTTCAACTTGAGATGTATATTACTCAAAAGTGTTTAATAAGTATTAATGAGTTAAAAACATTTAAGAAGTTAATGTGTGTAACTTAATAATGTTTTTGGGAAATAACATTTGTGAAAATGGAGGAAAGGGAAAGTTTGGAAACAAATGGATAAAATAGTAATTTTAGGTAAAGAGGAACATTTTTATGAAATAAAAATGTTAAAAGGGTAGTACACAGAATGGTCTTGAATGAAAGTGATTTTTGGGATAAAGTCAACACAAGTGTATAAAGAACAAATAATGATGATTTTAAAGTGTAACACAAGATGGGGTGAGACTGCGGGTCTTAGATTTGGGCGGTAAAGGAAAGTGTGATAATATGAGCATTTAACAAATGTTAAAACATATTAATACGGACTCGGATGACACTGAGAATAATTAAGGAGGGACCATAGCCCTAGGGTAAAAGAGCCAAAATCACTGGCCAGAGCATATGGTAGCATAGCCGACAATGTTGTGCCTATTAAAGTATGCAGATATTTAAAAAAAATTGAGAAAAAAGATAATGAAAAGTGGAACATGTCAAAAAATGGGTTTTGTGGAGAATACTAGAAAAGACAACATAACTTGAATGAGTTTAATAAATGTTTCGATAAAGAATAGTGTGGACAAGTAATGTAGAAAAAATGATCAATGTCCATAAAGTAAAAGGAATGGTATGTAAAGTGACTAAATGGGTAATTAAACAAACTAAGGAGGTTTAATACATAGTTAATACAAGAGCGTGTTTATGAAAGACTTTCAAAGGAAAATAGGTATATTCTAAGATGGTGCTTACGTGTGTTAAAAGGTGATTTTCAATGAAAGTACTAAGGTGAATTCGGTATGATCAAAAGGGTAATTTCGATGATAGAATAGGTTTTACTTAAAGAAAAGGGTCTTTGTTTAAAGTATTTAACCAAGTGTGTTAAATCAAGAAATAAATGTCAATTCAAGTAAAGTAGGGTTCTTTATAAGATTAACGAAAATTAATCAGAATAAGTAAAGTTTTGGAATAAAAATGGTTCCATGCATCAAAGTACATATATGTATATATGTATAAGGCAATTGTATGTTCACGTAGATATAATGTGTTAGAGTCTCTTTTCGGTCGTTCGATTGTATATTACATCATTGAATTTTTTTACTAGGCATTCGACTCATTCCCTCATCTTGTTATGGAAGGTTAGGTGTGGTTCCATATCTTGAAAGGGTTGTATAAGTAAGTATCTTCTTTTATTTTACGTTAGTAGCTCTCTATGCTTGGATTCCCGGGAAAATTCTCACAGGTCCCTCACATAGTTTGATTTAAATGGAAATTGCATGCTAAACAAGTGAAATGTTAATTAAGTAAAACTATAGTAGAAATAGTATATAGGTTGTTTCATTTCACTTCACACCTAATGCTAGGGTAGGATCGGGTTAACCATGTGTAACCCTTAAATTCGGGTCGGGGTGTTATTGAAGCTCGTACTTTTAAATAGTCACTTCCTTTGAGAAACAAAGGCAAACCTCTTTTCACATTCCATGAAAGTCGTCACTTCTAAAGGAATCTCTGCCAAAAATGGGGACACTCCCCTAGGAATAAATTGGTTTACGCTACAAGGTTAAAGAATCTATTCACAAATATAGGATCCATACCACACACACACACACACACACACAAATATATATATATATATATATATATATATATACTAGTGGTAACCCGTGCAATGCACGGGGAATGTAATGCGTTAATAATTATTGACAATCCAATTGTGAAACATTGATAAATGGTTAAATGTACGTGACATTTATCATTTCCTTACATATGAAAAACGTAAATAATATGACCGACACACATCACTTGAACAAAATTTGAGTAATAAAAAAATTGCACAACAAATTAAGTCGTATCGATTACTGATTGCAACTAAGAATAAACTATTTTTAAGCATGTAGATGTACGCAATTTTGTTGAATCGTGACCAATATTAACTATTTATCTTGAATTGAAAATATGACATGAGGTGGTAGTTTGGCCTTTAGTCCAATCCTTTCGGCGTTGATAGGATTATAGGCCTTTCGCATTTTGAATGTGTCTTGTGCGGTTCATTTTTGTAATCCTTGATGGTGGGCTTAATCATCCACCATTTTTCCTATTTTCTGTCATGCGATCTCTTTAGATTATATAAAAACATTGACATGAATCACCACATAATTACCATTTGACAAATAAAAAGATTTAAAAATAGAAGTACTTCACAAATGGCACAGTGGCATAATACTTTTTACTTAAGATTATTTATGTCAAACTATATACACAAACTTTATACACAAACATCTATGCATACAACCTACAACCCAATGTACTATTATGTATTACAAAAGTCTAATGTTTACAAAATATTAATTTAATTTTTTTTCCATCTTGAAAAGATCCTTGGCACTAAGGAAATTAACCCCATTATAACACTTGTAGCAATATTTGCACAAACCATGGCATGGAAAATCCTGCAAATATGGAAGGAAGAAATTAATTAAATCAATAGACAACATAGTTGAAACACTATATAACAGTTAGATATTAGCACAACACATTACTCAAACAAATAATATAACATTTTCATTAAATATGTGAGAAATGACAAATGTTTTGTATGGAAGAAATAAAAATTTGACTTTTAGCGAGTGTAAGTATTGTTAAATAAATAATTAGGTATGTAAATTGTGGCTTTTAAAAACCTCATAGAATCATCTAGAATTGAACATTTCAATTAGATAAGGACGACACATACATTAATTTACGTAGAATGTCTAAAGATATGTTTAAAGTCCAGTCAAAAGTAAAGGAAATAATTTAACTTGAGTACGGATTTCATAATTCCTATTGGAATGTGTTAACAATATGTGCATTTGACAATATTCCAATATCCCAAGTAACAAATAAAAAAAACAATGTGAAAGAATTTTTCGCAATAATTTGAAAAAATATTTAATGCAAGTAGTAATCCCACATACAAACAAATTATGCGATATATGTTCCCGTAATTGATAGACATTCATATTCAATAATGCAGAAAATAAAAAATGGTGACTCCAGATTGAATGAAAATGTAATATTCAGCGTACTAAAAAAGTTTTGCATTGAGAGTTAATAAAAAAAATGAAAATCCTGAAAAGAAAAAAATGGATGCCTTCTGGGAACAAAATTTCTAATCGTCAAACACATTTTCCAATCTGATGTTATGCTCCATTGAGTAGCAGAATGGACTAAGACAGCAAAAACAATTAATTACTTAATATAAATCTGTCTACACAGAAAAAGGTGCATGAACCTAAAAATGAAACTATTCATTTTTATTTTTATTGATCACATAGTAAAAAGTAAGTGGGACAATATGAGCTATCAAAGTAATGAAAGGCCCTTGTAGCTTGCAAGTACATTAACAATTGGATAAAATATAAATTTTATACTAATTTAACTTTAATAGATTACCGCATGAAGAGAAACTTTAAACCCCATGCTTAGTTGCATGATGAAGTCCCATCCCTGCAGATGTGTTGGAGTTAGAAAATAATTGTTTATAGTTATGTGTAGGAAAATCCAAGCACTGAGTAAGATGAATTTTCTCTTATAACTTACTTGTATGACTAAAATCATTTTACAGTATGAAAAATGTGGCGCAAGAGATGACATCTTCGACATAAACTTACAACCGATACCTTGCAACATATAAATCACATTTGTTAGGCATGTTCATTCTAGTATTTGTGTTTAATTGTTAAATTTTACCTTGTTGGAAACGTTAGCTCGATGTTGCATCTCACCAGAAGATTGACAACAATGGTACAACATTTTTATTGCATGGAGTTCAGAAAGGGTAGTACCAACAGCAGCCAATATCGATTCCAGTTATCTTTGCTTTGCAAGCAACGTTTAATGTCTGCATGTTTGAAATATATTTTGAGGCATTTAGATGTAATTAGTGTATTAGAAGTGAATATTAACTGAGATTGAAATAGAATAATTGTCTACCTCAGTATCTAGTTGTGCTGTTAGAGCAGGAAGATATTCCAATATTTTGAAATCATATGCAATCCCAACATTTGTAACAGAAGTAGCTTGCTCGTTGAACTCCTCGGTTTTCTCTGAGACACTAGTGACGTAAGACCCAAAAATTTGTAAGTCTAACTAAGACATTATTGGAGGAAAACAACATATGGACTAATTGGGACGAATTCCTGCTAACTTGCGCCGTTCAATGGCACGACCTCAATGCCTGGGATTCCATGACCATGAAACTTCAAAATCGAACCTCAAAATCTATTTTACTAAATTCCAAATCTGCAAAATCAAATATAACGATCTAAAACAACAATTTATTGGAAAAAAAAATACAATCATGTGAGAGGGATTGGAACAAACCCACATCATCAAGCAACCTTGTTCCATACCAGAAGCCTCAAACATCAAAACCCCATTCGTACATCAGCGGCAACATCACCAGAAAAAAAATCATAGAGGAAGAATAAGAGATTGAAGAAGAAAGATAGTCAAAATCTGAAATTTTTGTTTCAAAACATATGGCTTCTCGGTAACCCATAACGACATCAACTACTGATCACATGGGTAGCCACCAGTCGCCCTCCAGTTTTTTCCCTAGATGAGTCCGAAATGGGAACTTTATCAACGGGTGGAGCAACACCTACTGTTATGGGGGGGCATTGGGTCGAGGTTAGATTTTTTCGATCTGAGACCCATCCCGGAGTTACTAAATTCCCTCTACTAATATTCCCTAGCCTCTAAAAAGAGCCATCATGGCCATAGAAAAAAAGTAGAAGTAGAGGAGAGAGATTCATACCTGGGATAAATTAGAAGAAAGTTAGTTGAGAGGGAGGGAAGGGATACGTGAGGAAGAGACGGAGGGGTTAAGGAGGTTGAGAGAAAGAAGGAGAAATGTGGTCGTTTTAGGAGAGAGGTTACAATAGCAGGATGTGGATGTGGATGTGGGTTAGTAATAGTAGGAGATGGTGACACGTGGATTTTTAATTTTAAAAAAAATCAAAATCCTAGAAAATTAGATATGGGATTTTGAAGGCTTCTGAACGTCCCAGCTACATACGTATATATAATAAGATATATATATATATATATACTAGTGGTAACCCGTGCGATGCACGGGGTGTTTCACGTCTTTAATTATTAAATTCATTAAACTACGATTAAAGGGTAGATATCCATGATGTTAATAATGTTCCTTTCGTTAATAAATTAATTGTTGCGATTCGATTAGAAGACACCAATAATAATTAACTTAAAAAGATATGTCCACCCAAGCCACATAATCACCAATACCATTATCATAAATAGTGAGGCACATCGTACCTTATGTATTTGACAAATGGAGTGCTACATTTAAACATGAAAGTGCTTATCAATATACCTTCAAAATTCATGAACTATTTTAATCACCATATTCACTATGAACATCATAGAAAAACTAAAATATTATGATCGTCTTGGATAAATATTACAGTTATGAATAATTATGAATTTTAAGAAAATATAGAAAATATTCAAATAGGCTGACTTATTATACTCGAAGAACAATATATTCAAATTTCCGTTTTAACTCGACAATATGTAAGTTTGTTTGAGATGCCAACTTACACATTAATCATCAAGACATAAGTTAATTAAAATGAGAGCTTATACATCAACCATTTTATGCATAAAGATCAATCATTGCTTATCACATTTCAAGTAACTTAACACAAACTAAAAATCTTGAATAGATGACTGTCATATAATTTCTACACTTCAACCAAAATTAGGAGGGGGAAGGTGTGGGTCGTATAACAACAGGGTTAATCCATGCGAGGGATATGGATGAGCAAAGCACACACTCACATGCATTATGCATGAACAAATCTCATAGTTATAATCTTTAAATTAATGTCATTTATGAAAAAACATAAGCGTGAAAGACAGAACATAGGGCTTGTCTACTTGACATTATATTTTTCTATAGAGCCAATGACAAACCATATTAAAAAAGCTCTTTTTTGCATGACATCGTCCATGTTTTTAGATTTTTTTATGGCTATATATAATAGTAATTACATGAGAGTCGTTCCCCAGCGAATCCCAAAAATGGGTTTGAAAAACGGATCATTTTTTTTTCAAAAATAGTAAGAAAAAATATTTTGTGAGTTTATTTTTTTGTGGGACATTTAACTAATTCAAGTAATCTATAAAAAAATGATTTATTTTTAATATTTTAAAAAGTGGGTCAAATATATGTCATTTTCTAATACCTTAAATAAAACTTGACATATATTGATAAAAATGATGGATATACATGAACACATAAAAACACACACGTATATATAAACACACATACAGATATGTAGAGAAGAGAGATAGGTTTTCCTAATGACTAATTTTTTTTAGATCTTATTGCATTGAGAATCACTTCTTGCCTTCATATAGGGGAAAAAATTTACAATTATTGGTGAAACTAAAAAAACCCACCTACCAAAGAAGTGAACCAAAAAGGAATAACATTCTACAAATTCAGTATCATTCTTTTATGGGAAATGCTATGTGTCCCAAACAACTCCCCCAAATCATCCCCCAAATAGCTTTAAGTGTTATACCTTATGGTATGGGTCCTGCTAGGGCACAACTCATCAATGCTATTGGGGGAAATTTGGGGGAGTTATTTGGTACCCATAGCACCACTCTTCTTTTATGTCTGGCCTATTGAGATCTTCCTTTCTCTCTTCAGTAGCAACACATACGTAGTTAGCTATTATAAGGAAAAGTCCAGAATGAGATTCCTTAGAGCCTGAGTTAAATGTTATAAGGGAAACAAAAGGTAAGCTACCATAACTTATTTTTAGGATGTTTATGATTTATGTGGGCAATATTTATTTGTTTTAATGAGTTTGTGGATACATTTAATTAATTATCATTTCAATGTAAATAAGTTTTGTGTAGTACAGTTATGGAAACATTAGTTCATTTGCATCAGTAATTAGTTAACCTTGGTTTCGATAATTTGTATCAATTAGTGAAATTCCATAATTTTATTTTAATATGCATACATATATGACCTATTTAAAAACTGGAAAAAAAATCTCATTTAACCTTCAAAATTAATACTTCTTAATTTTTCCTGAATAAATTATTTAAAAATATAATCAATATGCTTCATTTTTCGAATAAGATTTGGACAACTTTGTGACATTTTGATGAAATCACTTTCATGAAATCTAAATCAACTAAAATTATTAATTTATGAAATATGTATAAGTTTTTAATTTTTATAGTAATGAAGATACAATAGGTTATTTTATTTAAATTCAATTATATTTGGCATTATTAAACTTTAATAAATTTTGAAGACCATCACATCTCCTTACTAACTTTCTATCATGCTAAACTAAATCGACGGATAAACATAACGCAACTTTAAATTTGAGATACTAAGGAATGGTATCTAACAGTTTTGAGTGTCTTTTTCTACTTCCACTACATCTGTCCATCTGTAAATGTTTTATCGCTTCTACACATGTATTCTTTCTCCAGTTGGGGATCTCTCATTCCATACATCACATGGATTTTCACTGTTAGACATAATAAGATACGATCACTATTATATATCCATATTGTTGTTCACTATTATATATGATATCTTTTTTTATACTGGGTTTTTTTATCACATACTAATAGGTGCTCTAGAGTATGTAATATGTGTTATGTATGACATCTATCAACCACTGTTATGTATGCATACTGCTATGTATAATAAGTATTTTTTTATTTTTGCCTATTAGCCACAATTTATGATAGTCCATCACCTGTTGCTAATCCTATAATACCCATATTGTCTAATCAATAGAAGACACAAATTTTAAATGCTGAGATGAGTAATGAAAATCGGCATGTAACTATTGTCATGCTAAACTGAATAGACGTTTAAACATAAGGATAATTTCAATATGAGATACTATGGAATGGTATCTAATAGTTTGAGATTTAACAAAATGTCTTGACATCTTAAACACGGAACTGAATGGTATCTAACCATTTTCAATATGGGATACTAAGGAATGGTACCTAACAGTTTTCAATATGAGATAGTAATGTTATCTTAGGAAATTGACAGTATAAAAAAACATAAAACTGAATTGATTATGAAGTCGGTTGACATTAAAAAAGGGTAATATTATCTCACGCTGTTGGCAATATAAAAAACATGGAACTGGACTGAATGTAAAATCGGTTGAAACTATAATAAAACGATGTTGATCAAACACATATGTGCGCGCATACCTGGTTATATTTGTTGGTGGGAGGTGCTGTTATCTTAGGTTGGAGGTGATCGACTGCTGTGTGTTGAAAGGACAAAGGGAGAGAGAGAAAGAGAGAGAGAGAGAGAGAGAGAGAGAGAGAGAGAGAGAGAGAGAGAGAGAGAGAGAGACGATGGGCTGCAAATCGGTAGTTGTTTGAGAGATGAAAAGGTTAGGAGTTGATATCAAAAGTGGTGTGGTAACTGAACGTGCATGGTGAGTGGGAGAAGTGGGTCATGATGTAACTACCTTAAATTTTCAATGTAGTGGGTCATGACGTAACTACCTCAAATTTTTAATGTATTTTACTTGACATATATATATATATATATATATATATATATGCATCCACGTGCAATTTTCTTTTTTTTAAAAAGTCAAAAATCTGAGAATTTAGGATTGGAGTTTCTGTGGCTTTTGAAAGCCAGACTACATACGTATATATTATAAGATATATTGTGATAAACTGTCCATATCCCTTATATCATTTTCTCCCCATGCTTAAGGGATCGGGTATGAACTTTAGTGTGTTTATATTTTAAATTCTTGTTTCTAACCCATCACCTATCTTTATTGAATTGACATACTCATATATTAAATAACTGATAATCGGACACCAATGACTAAATGCAAACATGAAAACATACTTTTCAACGTTGTTCTCAAGAAAGTGTTAGTAGCTAAGTCAACCCGAAACTTTGCGAAGCCAAAGTCAAAAATTCGGCTACTCCCACCACTTATCCGAGTGAACAAAGCCTATCGCTAAGACGGTACCCCCATAATATGTGTTTTCATATCAATACTTGTCAAGCATCGATCTTTGATTAAGGTATTATTTTAAAATATAAATATATCAGTTTAAGAAAACATAAATGCAATATTGAGTACTAGGATTCCTAAATATTGTAATGTTGTATATTGTATACCTGATATCACATTGCCTACTCACATAAATATATCCCATTTGTTGGAACTACGTTGGCTTTGATCCTAATTATCCTTAGGAATGTAGGCATTATATCGATCCAAAACTCGTGAAGCCCAAGCCTCAAATACATTTATTTACATATTATTTCTGAGGGATACCTCCATCTCTAGTCCAAACCCTCTTTTTATTATGGTACACTATGAGACCGAGGTGTATTGTTTTACTCAATTCCTTAATCGTACAACATTACATCTTTTACACAACTACCCTTCTACACCTTTAAACTAGTTCAAAGGTTCAACAAGACTTCTGTGTCAATGGTCGCCCAATAGGTGATGGATGTCCTTATAGGAAACTTCAGGTCAACTCCCATTCTGAACCTCCACCGAAGATACTCTACGTCCTATATATAACTTCTCACCCTTTTAATCCAAGTCCTACACTTGCACACACATCAAACTGGAATATGTGTAAAGTTGAACTATGTAGCCTTTGATCTCATGGCTACACGACTATGTAGGCACATTACCAAGTCCTTTTTGTGAGCATAAGCCTCATAGATATGTCTCATGATATATTTTCCCCAAAGATATGCAACCATCTCTTTCCTCCCTTATACCCTCTCTCATACATACTACAAACGAGATATGAATTATTTTAAAGTCGTGGCCTCTTTCACACTTCCATATAAATGTGCAAACACGTATATACTAATCACAGTCGAACTACGTAGGCTTTGATACCAATTATTCTTAGGTATGTAGGAGAAATACTAAGTCCTTCTCGTGATCACGAGCCTAGATAATATCTCTCTCGATATATTGTCCCAATGGAGACGCATCCATATCCCACTTAACTTTATATCTATTCTCAAACATCGAATGAGATTTTAAACTATTTCAGTTTGCGAGTTCTCGTGCACACTTTTACATACAGATCGACTGCCACCCGTTATCCATGTCAAGACTCCTCAAACCTTAACAAACATTGGCATCCACCCATCTGTAACACGCCGTAAAATCTAAATTAGATTGATCAGGTGTAAAATAAAAAAAATTAGGAGTATAAAAATTGAATATTATTTAAAACATGACTAAAATAAAACTAACTAAATAATAATAATAAATGAATATATGCATAAGAGTAAACTCATATAACCTCTGATACCATAGTCATTGAGTATTAAAATCCAACACTGAAATATTATTGTCTAATTATAAACAAACTATCCAAATAGTTGACATTACAAATCCGGCATGACTGAAGTAAATATAAATAAAAGAGTGAACATGAAGGCTTGACACCTATATCCTAGAGGATTAGAAACTCAAGAAGGAATCAAGTAGAGGAATCAGTGATGAGGTGGCAGCTATTGCCTAGGTCCTGAAAAATATAATCAACAACAACGTAAATAGTAAATCTACAAAGAATAATGATTTAATCGAATTTGGGATATAATAAATTATTACATATTCTTTTCCCATATTTTAGTTATTTTAAAGTTATTCCCAACCTAAACAACCTAAATATCACATGTGTATAATCCTAATCCTATTTGAGCCCAATATCAACTCAAGTAAAATATTAAGTCGTTGTACGATACTGACACGTACAATCAAATTGGACTAATATCAATGTAAGTACAATCATGACATGTACTAGAAAATTGGTGCAATCCTAGCATGCCCTATAAATATTGAATAATATTTATATAAGTACAATCTTGATATGTACTAGAAATTTGATACGATCTTAAAATGCACCATAAATATGGAGTAATATAAATAAAATCCTTACATGTACTTAAAATTGCATACAATCATGACATGCACCATAAATTTGAAAAGTAGAAGCAAAATCTTTACATTTACTTGAAATTGGGTAAAATCCTGACATGTACCATAATCTTCAATAGTAGAAGTATAATCCTTACATGGAGTTAAAATTGAGTAATCTGGCTCATAAATTGTAAGGACAAACTTTTGATTGAGTCAATTTGTATGTATTAGCATAATTTTTGACAAAACATTTTGAGTCATAGGTTAGGCTTTGTGTTATTAACCTTTCAAGCTTATGACGTATTTGATTAAAGACGTAGTGGAAAATCTTCATAGATTGCTTTCATCATGTCGTGTTTAATGCCATGTTTCATCTTCATGTTTTCGAGGATATCTCAGGTATGAATGCAAATACATTTTTATACCTGAAACTTTATTTACGGTGTTTGTTTTTACAAAATGTTTAAGAGATGATTTTAAAATTATTTTTCAAAGAAATAATATTTTTATTTTCTTAGTCATTCGAATGACTTTTTAGTTTTTGTTCAAACGAGTTTAGCAGTTCATTCAAATGAAACTCAAAAGAACATAACTTGACATTTCTCTGTTACTTAAACAAATATTGTTCAAAGCTCATTCAAAGCTGGTTCGAATGATATTAGTTGTTCTTTTGAACGAGTTCATCTTTGTTTCAATCGAGTTAGTGTTTTAATTTAAATGAAGCCTTGTTTTCTTTTGAACGATATTTCTAAAAAAATGTGACACCTTAAAAAATGTTTTTTCTATACAAAGTCTTTCTGGCATTTGTTTTTGGTGTGACTTTTGGCTAAAACCATATTCCCATGCATATCTAAAAGTTCCCAAACCTTAGATTCACAAAAAGTGTTTAAGATCCAAGTTTAATTATCATATATGGTTTGAGATCTTATTTGTGGGCACTAAGAAGTTTATTTTATTCATCTTGATTGAGAATCATTTTGTGCGGTGGATTTTGTACTCAGTTTGATGTTTACACAAGGTGGACTCTCTAGTGTTGTGTTGCGATGCATTCGTGTTCCATATCCGTAGATGTTAATTGGAGTTTATAAGTGGACACCCAGGCATGTGTGGACTCACACGTTATTACAGCTCTGTAGGTGGATTCCTGCGTGTTGCTGTGGAAGAAAAATTAAAGATCGTAGATGCGCTAAGTCTTACGAGGGAGTCGAGTCATTGTGGGAGTCATCTGTCTATTTTTTTAAAACCTCATCATAATGAATTTTTGTGGCTGGGTCATCCGAGGTTTTTACCATTGTGGGTTTTCCTCATACATAAGTGTGTTGAGATTTGTTGTTTTGTTTATTCTTCTTTCTCACCTAGATTCATATTTTAAGACAATATAAAGTTTGGTAAATCATTTATCACAACAACTGTTCAAAATTGGTGCTAATTGTTATTTTTGTTTAAGTTTTGTATTTAATTGAAAAATTAAAAATTGAATATTGCTTCTACCTTATCCATGTTAGTCCTTCTAGTCTTGTAATTTCGAATTAATATCAGATAAAAAACACTAAGTTTTTGTGTTAGATCCTTATTTAAGCATGGATTTTAGTAGTCTTATTATGGAGGATCATTTATTTTATAGGCTTCGTTTGTTTGATGGTTCTAATTACACATACTAGAATATGTGTACGAAATCATCACTTAAGACTGTAGATGAGTTGGTTTGGTTAACGGTTATTAAAGGGTGGACTCCACTCACTATTGAATCTCAAGAATATAGAATCCCTAAACCCGTAGAAAATTGGAATGATGAAGAGCATATGTTATTTAACTATAATTCTCAAGGCTTAACTTCTCTATTTGTGAGGTAACACCAAAGGAGTTATGTCGTATTATGACATGTGAAACATCAAAAGAGTCTTGGGATATACTCCAACTCATCCCTGAAGGTACTAGTGTTGTTAAGGCTTCTAAACTCCAAAACATCACCACTCAGTATGAAACCATTAAGATGGAGGAAAGTAGAACCTTTGATGAGTTCTATGATAGATTGTCTAATATTATGAACTTTTCTTTTAACTTGGGACAGAGAATACTCGAAAATTTACCGTCAAGAAAATTTGAAAGTCCTTGCCTATAAGATTTAATTCAAAAGTGAAAGTTTTGAATTCCTTAGGTACTTTTGACTATACGAAACTCAAAGAGCTTGTGGGTGATATTCAAACCTATGAGCTTGACATGTTTCCCTCGAAAAGAAGAAGAATGATAAGGGTATGTCTTTAAAATCCTTGAAGGTGGAAACACTTATTTCGGATGATGAGTCTGGCATCAACTCTAATGATATGAACATGCTTGGAAAGACATTTAGAAACTATCTAAAGTTTGAAAAACAATCAAAATATTTAAAGAGGTTTAATACAAATAAGTATAACAAGGCCGATTAATTCTCTAAAAATCATAATGATAATTTTAAGAGGGATGTGCCGGATATATGATTTCGTTGTGAGAGTTATGGCCATAAGGCAACCGAGTGTCCCATTAAACTAAGAAAGGGGCGCAAGAAATAAAAGGTGTATAATGACGCCTTTAGTTATACGGATCGGAAAAAGGGACCCGATTCTCCCATTAAGTGAAACATCACATCATTCATGGCTAGTTGTGCAACCCATGATGAAAAGTCTTACCATGAAGATATTTTTGAATGTGGCAATCTCGAGGACATTGTTTGTGATTTCCAACAGATTGATGGTAGTTAGAGTGGAAAATAAGAATAAGATGAAGAGGAGGAGGAAATTGAACTCCAAGTTTCCTTACAGGAGTTGTATGCAGAAACATTAAAACTGAAAAAGGCTAACTTAAAGTTAGAATCTAGGTCAAAACAACATTTCGTAGGTAATGATGAGAATGTTTTAATTAATGCTCTTAGTGCACGTGAGAGGAATCTTAAGGAGAAGCTTGAGTATGTTGATGATAAGAGAGATAGATATCGTGGTTTGATGGAGTTTTCGAAGATGGATCTTCTTGAGATTGAAGAGTCAAGATGTTTTCTCAAGTCTAGGATAGTGGAGTTAGAAGAGAAATTAAAAGACTTGACTAATGTCAAATTTGATTTAGAATTTAGGTCAAAAAAGCTAATAAGATGTTAGGCACCGTCCAAATAAAAGATGACACTTGTGGTATTGGCTTCGATATTCCAAATGATTCCACTGCTAAAGCTAAAACAATGCCTTTGAGAAAGTCAAATTTTGCTAGGAATGTTAAAAAAAGTCAACCCAAGTGTAACATTTCTCGAGTCCACATTTGCGCACATTGAGGTAGGAAGGGTCAACTTAGGCGTTTTTGTTTTTATTTTAATGATGGTCGTAGGAAGACTATGTCTGAAATCATCGAGGTTCCCAAAACTCGAGAGCGTCATGTTTCACTAATGTGGATTAGAAAAGCAGATTTAGAGGCTTTACATGCTAGACCTTTTGATTCTCAAATGCTTGCACATGATACTTCCCATGCTAAATTTAATGGTTAATTGTGTTCGCATGTTTACATACAGTATCTTGAGTACTTCATCTTAGATGTGTTTGCTATTCATATTTGGTTTGAGTCTTTTGTATTTTGATTTTTTATTTATTGGGTCTTATTGAAAAATACAAAAAATATTTTATTTGTCTCTTGAGTTATTTTTAAATTTGTATCATTTTGAAAAAGGTTTAATAACTCAAAAAGATTTTTGTTTATGTGTAGTTTAGTTTTACAAATTTTGTGTGGCATATTAGTGTGTTTGAATCCACTTCGTTACATGTTTCCATATGAATAGGACATTTGATTGTGTTTTTCAATCCTTAGATTGTTCTTAATCATGCATGCATGGAGTTGTTCGACTTTAATTTATTTAATTGGTTCGCTTTGTATATGCCTCCTCACACACATGCACAATCTCTTTTAAACCTTAACTTGATATGTTATATTTGAGCTAAGTGATATGTTCTCCTATTAATCTTTCCATTTACATATCTTTTAACTACGAGAGATTTATGAATGTAAGAATCACTACCCGTGCGTATGTTGATTTTTATTAAATTTATGAGGGTGCAAGGGAAAGGGCTACAAAAGGAGCAAATCTCCTTTACGGGAAAGCCACCATTTGAAATAACCTAAACAATAAGAGGGAAAAAGAAAAGATTAAAGGCCAATATGTTTGTTTGTTTGATTTTCAAAAAATTGGTATCTTCAAAAGAATTGAGTGTAAAATATTACATTTTTTTTTATATTTTGAGGGTGTTATAATTGAAAATCAATAGTTTTGCATAATGAATCCTAGTGATGCTTATCATGTCATGATGCTATTGATCTGTGGAATTTTCAAAATTCTAGGCTTGTGTGCACTGTGTTGATTTGTTCTTTGAGTTCTCTTTATCTATCACTTGAGTCTAAATACTAGTTTGATAAAAAAAAATCAGCCAAATAGAACTTCTTGGACAGTTTTAGGGATTGGATCATAATTCATTTGTTGTTATCCCACTCCCTTTCACGCCATCCCACATATTTAGACACGTCGATTCGATGGTAGTGTGTAAAGATTATGTGTTTTGTGTCATTTTATGATGTTTAAACCTATATACTTGTGCATGTATGTTATTGGTATATTTTTCATATTTATATATGGTATCATTTGTTTTGAGTCTTTGCATTTGTATTTAATCTATGTTTTCCATGTGCTTTCTCTATCAATTAAATTGGCATGTTATATGATCATATTGGTATCATATTGATGTTGGTATGAATTGATCATTGTTTGAATTCTTTGTGCTTCTGTTTCCATGTTGTATTTGTTACACTTCACACTGCTGCATTATATTATTATTTACTCTAAATTTTCTATTAATATCCAACGTTCTCACATTTTAGGGGATATATGGTTTATAGGGGAGAAATAGTTCTTATGCACTCTTTTTTTCCACTCCTGAACAAAAAGGAGGAAAATAGTATCTTTCACTTTAGTGTTAGGAGGAGATCTTTTTAGGGGGAGACGGCTTACCTAGGAAGGGATTTTTAGACATGGGGGGGGGGGGGGGGGGAGTTTATTCATATGGAGATTTATATTGTTTATATATTCTCTTGGCGTTAAAGGTGTGTTTAAGTGTGCAGGTTTATAACATGCAGTAAAGTATATAAGTGTGAAAAGCTACTCAACATATATGTCTGTCAAGTTTGTAATGTTTCATTTTGGGGATGGAAATTGAGTCTTGTAGAGAGCAGATGGCCCATAGGAGTTTTGTTTCTATTTTGTCTCAAAATAGCTAAAAGGAGATATTTGTAAAGATTTTTTTTTCGAATGAGTCAATTTGTATGTGTTGGCTTAATTCCAGACAAAATATTTTAAGTCATAAGTTAGACTTTTCCTGGTTGACCTTGAAGCGTATGACGTTTTTAATTAAAGACATAGCAATAAAGCTTCAGAGATTGGATTCATTATTTCATACTTAGTGCCACATTTCATATTCATGTTTTTGAGGATCTCTCAAGTTTTGAATGCATATACATTTTGATCCTTAGAACTTTATTTTGGGTGTTTGTTTTTACAAAAATGTTTAAGAGTTGATTTTAAAATAATTTTTCAAAAAAATATGTTTAGTTCTTTATTCGTTCGAACAACTTTATAGATTTCTTCCAAATGAGTTTAATAATTCACTCAAATGTACATCAAATGAAATTTCTATGTTCGCAGAACAAATGTCATTTGAAGCTCGTTTGATGAGTTGATCTTTGATTTAAATGTGCGAGTATATTCATTTGAATAAAGTCTTATTTTTTTTCGAATGAGATATCTCAAAAAATGTATTTTCTATATAAAGGGGGACTCTGGCATTGTTTTTAATGTGAATTTTGGAAAAAAATATTATTCCATACATATCCAAAAGCTCCCAAACCTAAGTTTCACCCAAAGTGTTTAAGATCTAGTTTTCATTATCATATATGGTTTGAGATCTTGTTTGTGGGAACTAAGAAGTTTATTCTCTTCATCTTGGTTGAGAATCATTTTTTGCAGTGGATTTCATACCCACTTTGCTATTTACACATAGTGGACTTCGTGGTGTGGTGTTATGGTGAATAAGCGTTGTCTTCGTTTTCCAAATCCATAGACGGTAGATGAGCTTTGTCAGTGGACACTGAGGCGTGTGTGGACTCACACATTATTGCAGTTATGAGGATGGACACTTGGGTATCAATATGGACGAGAGGTTGAAGATCAAATACGTGTCAAGGCTTACGAGGGTGTCGAGTCGTTGTGTAGGTCATCTGTCAAATTTTGTAAAACCTCATCATAGTGAATTTGTGTGGCTGGGCCATTTGAGGTTTTCCCATTATGAGTATTTCTCATACATCGACGTGTTTTGGTTTGTTGCTTTGTTTTATTATTGTTTATAATCTAGATACATGTTTTAGGACAAGATAAAAATTGGTAAACCATTTATCATAACAATTTTATAAAATTGGTTCTAAGAGTTATTTTTGTTTATGTATTGTATTTAATTATAAAATAAAAAAAATTGACTATTGTTTCCACCCTATCCATATTAGACATTATAGTCCGACGACTTCACAAATGATTAAATAATAGATAAGTCGTAGGACAAAATTCTTAAATTAAGGAATCTATTTTATTTAAGAATTAATTTTCCAAACATAACCAAACTCGTTCAATTGTCCCCCTATTATCATTCAAACGAGATATGTACAATCATTCGAACGATATCAAGAACTCGTTCAAATGAACCCCCAACTCTCGTTAAAATGAGATAGTAATCTAGTTTGAACGATATTTTCCTAGCCGTCTTCTATAAGTTTAAATTTCAATTATTTATTCGATCGACACACATGTCTGTTGCCACTGGCGCAAACCAATTACAACATTAGAATTAAAATTAATGGGTTATTACGTGTTTATTTAAGGTCCATTAAAAAGTACGCTTTTTAGGTCCACTTGTGACCCTCTTCCTATATATATATATATATAGCGACATCACATATCATCGTAAACAATTTATAATTTAATTAAATGCAATTAAAATACGAGGAATTACACCATTACCTAAGTCGAGCATTGTCGCGATCTTACATACATACTAACAGTCACCCATTATACAAGCACAGAGTCATACACAAGCACCTTTGTGTACCTACATTGGTTAGGTGACGTTCCTACACCTCTCACTAATATTATTTTCCTACCAAAGCACCTATCTATGTTTTATGGGATTCTTAAACTAAGGTCTCTAAAAATGTTCTAAGATAAACTAAAAAGTAATCAAATAATGTAAGGTGCAATAATAAGCATATAATTAAGGAAACATAAAGAAAAACTGGGGTGGCTAACACCTTTTCCACTCGTAACCCGGTTCCTTAATCCACGTAACAAGAATCTCTAGAATAATTGCAGATCTAAACCTGCCTTAGGATTAGCCCAAAAGGTCTTACCCAAACCTTTTGTTTATTTTCATATAAAATAAAGTAGCGAATATGAAGAACCTACAAACCTCCCTATCTCACAAAAGCCACACTCAGGCCCTAAGCCTAAAAACAAGGGGCATGAACCAAAAACTGGGTGTGGTGTTGAATAGCTTCCAGGCGTAAATCACTGAACTGCGCTGAACTGATAACCCAATATGGGGAGAAATGGCGGACCTAGAGACAATAACTCCCTATGTCCTAGAAGGGATCACAACAAAAGTCTCACACATGAGTCGCGCTGTTCGTAACGCTCCTGCTACCCCCTCTTAGGGCTCGTAATACCATATGGATGAAGAGATTTCAACGTCTGTTGATTCGTGATATTATATGACAATAATGTTTGGTCTCCCGTAGAGGATATGGTATGAGATTATCAACACTTGGCATTTTTTAAATGAAAATTAACTTTTTTGACCATTGAGATTGGATGGCACACTTGTAATTTGCCCTGGTATTTTTGGGGTACGCTAGTAATTGTGCACTTAAAAGACTAAGAGGCGATGATGC
Source organism: Sambucus nigra (assembly GCA_949130495.1). Lineage (NCBI taxonomy): Eukaryota > Viridiplantae > Streptophyta > Magnoliopsida > Dipsacales > Adoxaceae > Sambucus > Sambucus nigra. Next base: position 540,095,459 of record OX422208.1, on the reverse strand, counting down.
GCGTGTGTCAATTGTCACTTAGGGTTGCGATTTAAATGACGAACTCATCTTGGAAGTTGATCCCAATATTTTTATGAAAATACTACTGTCATTTATGGGGCATACTTTCGTTTCCTCACCATTCAAAACATCTAGAGACATTTGCCTTCTTCATGAATTATATTTTTTCTTCTTATCTTGTGTTTTATTTTTATTTTTCTGTAACTTATTCTCTCAGTCAGTCTTCTTCATATTTTTTTTATCATTTTTCTTTTTCAGTTAAAAAATGGTTTACACATTGAGCGAATGTCCATAGGAGAGTTTAGAAAATATTTTTTCTAATCCCCGGCTGGGTCGTGATAGAGTTTGGGGAGAAAACTAAGGATTATTATAACTTCAAGGGTGGACACTAGATGTTCGCCTAGTTTATCACTGAAGCTAATGTTACCTTCCCTTCGAACCAATTATTTTTAGAGTTTTGTGAGTATTTGAATATAGTTGTTACTAAATGTAGCCAAACACTTATAGGATAGTGAATAGGGTTCATAGGATGAAATTTTATACCAAAGCCAGTTGGAAATCCAAGAGGTCAAATATTGTTACTCGCGGATGTGAACAAGCGATAATACCTTATATCTGAAGACAAGGAAAGCAGAGAGGGTGCTGGTTGTGAATCTACCTGATTCCAATAAAGGTTATTAATCTCATGGATGTGTTATGGAGAAACGGTAACATACACCCATTCCCGAGGGTGATAAACCTTATAGGGATTTCAGGTGCCTTATAGGAGGGTGCAACATAGGTTGATTTTTTGCATTAAGTTGTTTCTTATCTAAGTCGACCAAGTTTTGTATGAATTCTCACTAACAAGTTTATTTCTTTATTTTGTGAAAAATATTCCAAGAAAAAAGAGCCTAACTAGACACACATAAACTTTGATGAATTGAGTAAGGTCTCTAAGATCAAAACCCCCATGACTACTGGTGTTGACCATCCTAGGGCGGCATCCCTATTAGTGGAGGACATGAACATCACCATTTCATTTGTTGCCAGGCCATTGGATAAAGAGCTTTAGATTCCATTTCTTTCTAATAGTAAGGAGTCTTTAGGTCCAATTAGTTTAGGATCCTTCGATTTTGAGGATATCGCTTCTATCGCAGTTGTTATTCCTTCTACCTCAGAACAATAAATGCCCCCCACACTTCTGGATGAATTAGATATCCTTATTTATCTAAGAGCTCAGTCCTCTAAGAGGAAGGAGTTCTGCAGAGCGTCTGACCCTATCAACTTGTGAGATCCCCCCAATAAGGAGTAACCCAAATTGGGAAGAAAAGTAAGACTAGTACCAGTCTTTATGCCACTTCTCCTACCAAGAAGGTGGATGCCCCCAATAAGGGTAAGGGAAACATTGTCAGGTCGGGGCCCAAATATCCCAATTTGGTCCCTGCTCTGCAGAAGGGGTCCTACTTGTAGGCTAAAAAAGAGGTGGTAAAAAAATTATTGACCTTTCAGTTGGTCTCCTATGCCACCCAGATGTTGTCTTTGTCAAGTCTCTAATATTATGCTTAGAGATTTGTACTGAGAAATTTTTTGATGTCCTAACTTCTCCGGTTGTCCTTTTTCTTATAGTTATTTGTGAATCTTGTTGACATATTAGATAGAAGATCCGACTAAGACAAAGACAATGCTGACCTAGGGCATGCTTTGGATGAGTCCAAAAAGGCCTGAAGGCCGTGAGGGTGACCTATGAGGATGAGAAGAAGGCCACATAGGTAGAGATGTTCAAACTGCTGTTTGAGAAAAAGCAACTAAAGAAAGATGCTAAGGAATCCTCTCAGAATCCTTGCCTATAAAGGACCAAGCCTATGATCAATGATGGAGCGGTGCCTTTGGCCAAACCAAGAAGAAGTTGGAATATATCCGCAAGTCTAACTCAAAGGAAGGTTCAGATGCGACATTGGTCAAAGTGGGAGTTCGCTATCAGTTGGACTTCTTAAATGAGCATAACCCAGGATCCCCCTGAGAACACACTATATGGTTGACTTACTTGAGTCTGTGCCATATAGGAGTTCCAACTAGTTTGGATATCGAAACAAAATAGGGTCAGATTTTTTCGTGTTAATCTATCTTAAAAAGGCATCAAGCTTTATCAAAATCATCCCAGTCCAAGTTCTCCAATGGGACGCAAAGAGGTAAGTTCAACTCTTGAACCATAATTAGGACACATACACTGCATATACATTTTTATTATGCGCGCATATTTTTTATGGTGGTGTTATTGTTTCAAATATTTTTTTTGGAAAAAGAAATTCATTTGAATATTTTTTTAATCATTTAAAATGATTTTTCATTTAATTGAAATATGATTTTAAAAATATATTTGAGGTCAACATAAGAATATTTTTTATGATAAAAATTTGATTGATTAAATTTTTAATTGGTTAATATTTTTTTGAGTAAAAAAATTTAATTTTTCCAAGGCTTTAAAAAACAAATGTGTGTTATTTTTTAATAAGGCATTTTTGTGTTTCTTTAGTGTCTTGGTGGTTAGACTCATTTGTGACCCTAGATTGAGTGGTTATCAATGAACCATATTATTAGTGTCTCAATCCTAGTAAACACCTGTTAGCCAATCACATTTGTTATTCCACTTTCTTTTTACACCCTTAGATCTTGGAGAGTTGATATAGATCCATTATAGAAAAGAGAGAAAAAAAATTCATCTTCTCCATTCATCTTGTGAGAAATCGAGAGAAGAACCGAACTCCTGTCGCCGGAACCGGAGCGAGAGAAAAGAGAGATCTAAGAAAGAACTCGTTGGGCCGTCATCGGAAAAATTTAGAGAGAGAGAAGGGGATCGCTGTCGACTGTCTCGTTGCTAAAAATGGTAGAGAGAGACGACGCTGCTATCCGTAAATCGTTCGTCAGATCTGCCCAAAATCAAGAACGTGACTCTTCATCGCCGCAGTTGTCCCCAACCGAGCCCATTCGAGCTGAGATAGACATCGTGTCCGAAAAGTAAAAAATTTCCATCATCGAAGCTGTACGAAAGTGATCCCGTTGTCGAAAATCGAGTCAGAGAGAGAAGGAGATAGTTGCGTCGTCGATCAGAATTTGTCTGCCGGAACTAAGAGAGAAAGAGGAGTCTCACCGGAAAACTCGCCTGACTTTGAACCCAAGTCATATTTTTGTTATATCTCTTAGGGACCATTTTAGTACACTAATTTTTTTAGGATTTTTGTGTGTTTGTTCTTGGATCTTTATTATATTGTTGTTGATTTTTTTGATCCAAGAATATAGTTTCAAATAAATTTGAAAATCAAGACTTATTGTTGTGCCATATATTCAGATTGGAGAAATAATTTTTGTTTCAAAAATTAATTTCACAAATTGGTGAAATATATTTTGGAAATAAATAATTTTGAAACGAAACTTGATTTGAATTTTTTATTCCAAATCTGAAAATTTTGAAGTCTTGAATTCAAAGTATATTTGAGATTAATTGCATTGCATATAAAAGTTTCTTGTAATTAATAGGATATTGCTTATATTTGATTGAGAGGCGTGAGAATTATTATTGCATATAGTTTAATCACAAACACTATCACTCTCACACGAACAATTAGGATTTGTGATTCTTGGTGAGATATTTTATTTGTTGGGGCTGCTGGATTTCGGGATTCAAGGATAAAACAAAACCTACGTGGAGAAGAACAAATCAAGATAGAATGCCTTTAAGAGTGGAGTAACTCGGGTAGGTACGTTTTCTAATCTTATATTTTGGTTCTTAGTTGAATGCTTTACTGTTGTAACTTGGTTGTGATTTTAGTGGAGTTTTTGTTTTGCTCCGTAGAGGGGGTCGTGGATGTTCCCCTAATTTTATAGTTTTACCATATTAAACATCTCGTCTTAATTTGCTTGAATCTTCTTAATTAATTTGGTGAACAATATCATACTCGAGACTTAAATTGAACGTTTTTGTTTTAAAAACTTAAGGTAATCAAACTAACAAATCCATAAAACATATTGAGAAAAATTATTTTAACACATCTAGTGTTTATTTTGAAAAGAGTTTCGTTCAATGAGTTAATTTCGGAGAATACTAAACTTATAACTGTTTGTTATTAATCTTGTAAACACAATTTCTTTCAAGTGGTATCAGAGCGGGTTTATCAAAAGATATTTTGATCCTGAAACTCCAGATATTGTTTTCGAAATCTATTTCTTAATATGGATGAAAGATTTGAGAAGTTAGGTAACCTTATGATTCAAAATGGTTATGAACATCCAAATAAGTCTTTATCTGATACTGATCACACAAGGGTTAAGAGAATTCTTAGCGAATTTACTAAGGAAGAGATAAAGATGTCTCTTGGTAATAATAAGGGCCAGAATGTTATCCTTATGCTAATTAATGAGCATGAATTTAAAAGAATATTTATTTTCGTTAAAATTACTAATAAATGCCCAAATAGACCTACCAACAATACTAGGGCTAATTTGTGTAAGACATGGGACGACTCTGGTGATTCTGGTTTTGATGAAATTGAGTCAACCCATAATTATGAGTCTTGTATGTCACTCTATGCTAGAATTATATATAATGATGATGATGATGCATGCCTACTCATGAATCTACTATGTCTATTAATGTTGTTGTTATACCTACTACTGAGAATGTTGCATCTTCTATTAATAATCTAACTGTGAGTCAAAGCTTGAATACTTTCGAAGAATTGAACGTCTGCGTAAGTCACCCTGATTTAAGTAATGCTTTAGGTGACACTAGACATGACACACTTAGAGAGTTCGATGATGATCTTCCAGATTTGCATAAGCTATACATGAAAATGCTTAAGAAAAGTAGCCGTCTTGATAAAACGGTTAAGCTACTAAATGAGCGTATTGATTTACTTAACCAGACTATTAGGAAGAACGCTGAAGAATTTAGAGCACAATATGTTTCCCATGAGACTGAAATTGAAGAATTTTTCGCAAAAATAAAAGATCTTTCTGAGAAAAATAACATTTTGGAACAAAAATACAAGTCTACCTTGGTAGAACTCGAAGAATCTAAGCAAAAAGTTTCAAACGTGTTTAAAAACTGTTTACACTTTGAAACTCAAACTAAGTCTTACGAAGAAATTGTTGTTGGAAGCAAGTTTGATTCTTACGATAAATCTGGTTTTGGATTTGGAGAAAAAGTTTATACTAGCAAAAATATTTCTCCTGAAAATGTTGTTTTTGTAAAATAAGGCCAGAATACTCAAAACACTCAGAAAGAAAATTGTTTTAAAGATGTTTCCAAGGCAAAACAAAGTGATGATTCTCAAAAGTCCAAATCTAATGGTCCAGCTAAGTACGTCTATCCACCTGTTAGAAATCATTATCAGAAACTCAAAGACAATGACACTTGGAAAACCATTCCTATTAGGGATAAAGATATTTTCAAAGACTTTAGTAATAAAGTCAAGTCCTCCACACATCATTACTATCATACTGTGATGTCTACGGTCACTCCATTGCCGAATGTTTTCAAAAGAGAGTGTATATACCTACTTATTCAAACTTTAACTATTCTAGAAAGAGTAGGAATACTTATGTTCTCCCAAGATAGGCCACTCATAACTCTAACTATAAAAATAAGGGAGAACCTAAAACTAAGAAGAAATCATTTAAAAAGACCCAACAAAACTTTTCTAAATCAAAGGACAATCAAACCGTTAAAACTAGGGCTATTTGGATTAGAAAAGATGACTTGCTACCCAAGATCAAGTGCAACATTGTCATATTTGATATTAAGGCACCAAGCACTTCGTCTGGATAGTATCTTGACTCCTTATGTTCTAAACATATGACGGGAGATGAAACTAAATTAACAAACAAAACAAACTTCCTTGGAGGTAGTGCTGTGTTTGGTAATGGAGTTTCATCTAAGATCATAGGTAAGGGAAAATTGTGTCAGGAAGGCCTCCACGAGATAAATAATATCCTCATAGTTAAAGGTCTCAAGGCTAAATTGCTTAGTATATATCAATTTTGTGATTCCAAACATACCGTCTCCTTTTCTAAAACTGATTGCAAAATTTATTATGAAAAGAGAAACTGCATTTTAACAGGAAACTGAAATAAGGTTAATTGCTACACAGTCCTTCCTAAGTCTGAATCTTGTAATAGATTGGGATATATAAATTTTGATAATCTTCACAAGAAAAGTTCCCAAGAAGTGGTTAGAGGATTGCCTAGAATAAAAAAAAATTATACCCGTCTGTGGTCCTTTCCTGAAAGGGAAAATAAGTAAACCCTTTCATAAGAAAGTTAAAAATGTAATAACTTTAAAAATTTTGGAATTAATCCACAAGGACCTTATGGGTCCCTCTCTAACTGTCAAATTCTGTGATAATAGTTACATACTTGTTATTGTGGATAACTACACACGATATACTCGGGTTTCATTCATGAAAAATAAATCCCATACCTTCGATGAGTTCTTAAAAATACTTTTAAAAATAGAGAACGAGAAGGATACGCAAGTATGTCGCATCAGAAGTGACAGAGGTGGAGAATTCAAAGATTCGGGTGTTGCAAAATATTATATAGGAAATAGCTATAAATATGAATTTAGTTCCTAAGACACCTTAGCAGAATGACATTACTGAAAAGAAAGATAGAACCTTACAAGTAATGACTAGGGTAATGCTACATGTGAAAATTCTACCTAAGTATTTTTGGGCCAAAGCTGTTCAAACGGCTTGTCGTATAATTGATCAGGTATACCTTCGGAAGAATTTTAAATCTCTTGATGGTATTCGATATGAGTATCTTCGTAATGCTATTGGTATGATAGTTCTTACTTACTTCAACACATCATTCATATCCTCGATAGTTGCATGCTAATAATTGGTTTCTGAGGAGTTAGGGCATGGTCGTTTCTCAAATGACAAAAGACGCCTCCTAATATCTGTTTAATGTATGAGACCCTTGTATCTACCCTATCATATGTTATTGTTTGTGTTGTCGCATTGTATCATATTCTCCTGATTTATATCTTTTTACCCCATTGTATATTTGAGCAAAATTGGGGGAGAAGAACTTAAGTACCTGTGCTGCGATGTATATTTTATCTTGTACTGACTCAACTATATGCAATTGAGTGTTTATCTTTTTAGGCACTTTTCAGAACCAGTCGTATAGCTTGTCTTATTTATTAGGGTATTGGTCTGTATTGTAGTTGAGTAATGTATTTTCTTATCTTATTTTCGGTTCTAGGATGGGAATGGGTAGATAGAGATTTTTTTATAGGAAATCTAGGATTTTTCATTTTCACCCAAGAGTTTAGGATACTCAAGGGAATATTGTATCCAATATCCAAAGGGGGAGATTGAGAACACACTATATGGTTTACTTACTTGAGTCTGTGCCATATAGGAGTTCCAACTAGTTTGGATATCGAGACAAAATAGGATTAGATTTTTCCGTGTTACTCTATCTCAAAAAGGCATCAAGCTTTATCAAAAGCATCCCAGTCCAAGTTCTCCAATGTGACGCAAAGAGGTAAGTACAACTCTTGAACCACAATTAGGACACATACACTGCATATACATTTTTATTATGTGTGCATATTTTTTATGGTGGTGTTGTTGCTTCAAATATTTGTTTTGGAAAAATAAGTTCATTTGAATATTTTTTTAATCATTTAAAATGATTTTTCTTTTAATTGAAATATGATTTTAAAAATAGATTTGAGGTTTACATAAGAATAGTTTTTATGATAAAAATTTTATTGGTTAAATTTTTAATTGGTTAATATTTTTTTGAGTCAAAAAATTTAATTTTTTCAAGACTTTAAAAAGCACGTGTGTTATTTTTTAATAAGGCATTTTGTTTTTGTTTAGTGTCTTAGTAGTTAGACTCATTTGTGACCCTAGATTGAGTGGTTATTAATGAACCATATTATTAGTGCCTCAATCCTAGTGAACACCTGTTAGCCAATCACATTTGTAATTTCACTTTCTTTATACAGCCTTAGATCTTGGAGAGTTGATTTAGACCCTTTATTTTTTAACAAACCCTTTTAGTGCCATATATAATATCTTTTAGGGTTTCTTACTCTTAGTTTTTTTTTCAAGAGAGATGTGGCGGCTAAACATTATAGAAAAGAGAGAAAACATTTTTCATCTTCTCCATTCATCTTGTGAGAAACCGAGAGAAGAACCGGACTCCTATCGTCAGAGCAGGAGCGAGAGAAAAGAGAGATTGGAGAAAATACTCGTCGAGTCATCATCGGAGAGATCTAGAGAGAGAGAAGGGGATCGCTATCGACTATCTCGTCACCGAAAATGATAAAGAGAGACGGCACTGCTGTCCGTAAATCGTTTTGCCAGATCTGCCCAAAACTGAGAACGCGACTCTTCGTCGTCGGAGTTGTCCCCAACCGAGCCCATTCGAGCTGCAATCGACACAGTGTCCGGAAAGCCAGAAATTTCCGTCATCAAAGTTGTACGAAAGTGATCCCGTCATCGAAAATCGAGTCAGAGAGTGGAGGAGATAGCTGTGTCGTTGATCATAATTTGTTAGCCAGAACTAAGAGAGAAAAAGGAGTCTCGCCTTAATTTTTTCTCTCCGAAAAACTCGCCGGACTTTGAACCCGAGTCAGATTTTTGCACTCCTCAAACCCTATATCTCTTAGGGACCATTTTAGAACACTAATTTTTTTAGAATTGTTGTGTGTTTGTTCTTGGATCTTTATTATATTGTTGTTGATTTTTTTGATCCAAGAATATTGTTTCAAATAAATTTGAAACTCAAGACTTATTGTTGTGGCATATATTCAGATTGGAGAAATAATTTTGTTTCAAAAATTAATTTCACAAATTGGTGAAATATATTTTGGAGATAAATAATTTTGAAACAAAACTTGATTTGAATTTTTTATTCCAAATCCAAAAATTTTGAAGTTTTGAATTCTAAGTATATTTGAGATTAATTGCATTGCATATAAAAGTTTCTTGTAATTAATAGGATATTGCTTGTATTTGATTGAGAGGCGTGAGAAGCATTATTGCATCTAGTTTAATTCACAAACACTATCACTCTCACACGAACACTTAGGATTTGTGGTTCTTGGTGAGATATTTTGTTTGTTAGGGCTGATGGAATCCGGGATTCAAGGATCAAACAAAAGTTGCATGGAGAAGAACAAATCAAGATAGAATGCCTTTAAGAGTGAAGTAACTCGGGTAGGTACATTTTTTGATCTTGTATTTTGGTTCTTAGTTGCATGCTTTAGTGCTGTAACTTGGTTGTGATTTTAGTGGAGTTTTTGTTTTGCTCCGTAGCGGGGGCCGTGGATGTTTCCCTAATTTTAGGGTTTTACCACGTTAAAAATCTCGTGTAAATTTTCTTGAATATTTTTATATTAATTTGGTGAACAATATCGTACTCGAGACTTAAATTGAACGTTTTAGTTTTAAAAACTTAAGGTAATCAAACTAACGAATTCAAAAAACAAATTCAGAAAAATTGTTTTAACACATCTAGTGTTTATTTTGAAAAGAGTTTCGTTCAATTAGTTTATTTCGAAGTTTAATAAACTTACAACTGTTTGTTATTAATCTTGTAAACAAGTGTTTAACACCCCCCCCCCCACCCCCCCCACCCCCTCCCAAGATGGACGAGGAGGAGGGGGAGGCTTCAGGCAGTGTTCAAGAAAAGGTGTAAACCCATTTAATTTCCACGCCCAATTGATCAGTTCAGATGCAAAATACAGAGAACGTTAAACAATTTATATCATTCTTAGAATCAACGTAAATAGAGGAATGACAAAAAATAAAAATGATCCACAATAAAAACTCGATAAAGAAAATTGAATCCACTGTAATAAATTATCTTTATACAAATGTATCAATTGAAATGAAAGATACAAATGTATTTACCTGGATCAAAGATTCTAAATACAAATGACTATGAAAGTATAATAGCAACTCCTACTCTAAGGATAATGACTAAATCTTAAACCACTACAAGTTTGACCGCTTAGCATAGTTAATACTATATAAGAATAATAATAGTCATGAGAGGAAACATTTTTATTGATGTGGGTCAGTTCCCTATAGTTTCAAGAAATAACTTACAATATCAAAAAATTAATTATTGTGTGACTCATTTATGATAAACATTCCATCCCAACAACACTCACATGTATAGATACATCATCCCTCAACATAAGTGAAATACTACACGAGTCTCCTAGTCTAAGGAATTATCAAGACTAAAAAGTCTTTACCACAAGATTTGCTAGTAATACCACTAAACAAAGATTAACATAGGATGCAACTAACCATTCATGTGCATCATATAGCCTAATTATTATATATACTCATCAATATACACAACGTCTCAAACGTAACATTTCTCTTATCCTAAAATATTTTAATTAAGTGCTTCTGTCACTGAACTACAATATACGTACACCATACGATCCTGAATTAATCCACACTCATGTCACCCACATAATAAGATATACACAATCTCGTAACAAAACACATAAATGTCCATCACCAGATTAATATCATATTCACCTATATATAAGTCTCAAAACAACCACATAGAGGCATCTACCTTTGGGGACCTTCTTATACTTCTATCGATAAATCCGTAAGAGTACCTCACGTAATGGATTTTGAAACATAAGAATTAGAAGAATCACTACGCAGTAACACCATCAGCTAGTCCGTACAAAACCCCACTCAATGGATTAAGTCATCTACATATCATATCAGAAAGCGGTGACCCTCTTTAACAATGATCCTAACATGTCACCAAGCAGTAACATCGTTGTCTATTTCACCCGATGGATCGAGTCGACCGTATCCCCCATCATGAGGCGGTTGCCATCCTAAACGTGTGATCAAGTATATTGACCTCCCAAAAGTCTTGCATCATTATTCAGGAGTGGAGTTCTTGGTTATAACCAAAATATCAAAACCTTGACCGATAGATTTCCCATGAGTATGTTCACATAATAAATCAATGAATATATATATATATATATATATATATATATATATATATATATATATATATATATAAATTGGGTAATGCGTACTCTCAAGCGTATCAAAATCATCCCAATCCCCAAATGCCCGATTGTCAATTTAATTATAGGTTTACTGTCCCTCAAAACATTAATTAAACCCAACTTTACAACATGTAATATATGTACCATGAAATAAAATAATGCGTATTCTCAAGCGTACCCAAACTGTTAAAATCCCCATCACTGGATTGTATAAGATACCGTAAGTTTTACTTTACTCGAAACCTATACCAACGTCTCATGTCATTATTATCCAGTTTAATTATCACCTAAAACTATAAAAAAAAAGTGCATAAAAATTACCCAAAAATTAATAATGGCACTAAAATTCAAATCCACCTTTGCTTCCCCAAACCATCGTTGGCAGTGGAACACGTTTGAACGAACTACACTTCTCATTTGAATGAAACTACATAACTCATTCGAACAACCTAACACCTCGTTCCAATGAAAATACCCATCTTGTTCGAACGATATTGACGAACTTCATCTTCTTTGCCCAAAAATATAGGAACGAGACAAACCTCCATTAATGCAATATAATCTCAAAACCAGTAGCCCAAACATCATCATATCAAAACCTAATCATAGGTTATGATTTTAAATGATTCGCAAAATGTTTTAAGATAAAAAATCAATTAAATCTTAATTCTTCCAATTACAAAATCAAACCATAATTATTCATTTACATAACATAAGGTTCAATTACACATACAATTTCATATGAAATTAAAAAATCAACATATGGATTCAACTTATAAATGAAATTAAATCCCAATCATGAGTTCTAGTCACATAATCATATCTCAACATGGATCAATTATAGTTCCATTAAATCCTAAATTTTAAGTCAGATTAAAACCCCAATAATGGTTTAATTATACGACCCGATTAAACCTAATACAAACATGATTAAGATATCTAATTAAATATTTAAACATGATTGGAAATACTAAATCAAAATATGATAATAATATCATAAACAAGTTACATATTACATGGTGATAAGGTAAGAGATTTCTTGTTCAAATAGTATGAACAAGTGATCCCTTATTCTTCCACTCTAAAGATCTTCCAAATTTCCCCCAAATATCCAGGGAATCTACAGTTTGTGCTTAATATGTAACATGTTTAACTAATGAGGGTTAATACAATTTAATATTTCTTAAACTAGCAGTTCATTAATAGGCCTAAATGCGGGCCTTCGAATGAGCCCAGAATATTAGCCAACTAGTCCAAAACTTAGCACAAAGGTATATCCACCCTATAGCGCCATTCCAAATCATTAAAATTTTATATTCGGGCCTCTGTGACACTCCAGAGTCCAACTCAAATTGTAATACCTCACTACACATGGTAATACCTCATAGCGAAAATACAATATACACCCAATATTATCTTAGGCATAATACGTGGTCCAATCTTATATAATTAACGTCACCAATTAACTATTTCTCACATGTAACACAAAATTCACATCAAATGGAAAATTTCATTACCATCTAAATTATATTGTTACCAAATCACAGAAGTAATAATTAATTGCATTTATTAATTTATTTCTCCACTAATAAATAGTACACAAAAATACGGGGTATTACAAAAGGATGGGGCTAAGTAGACAAAGGAGGTCACATATCCAAACAAGGACTTTTCCAATCAAGAGTAGGTGAAGGAGAAAGAAATCCAAGATTAATTAGAATTAACCTAGTTTTTGTTATTCCTTATATTTTCATGTCTTTTCATTATTTGTACTATAAGGGCTTGCCTATCCTTGAATTTTAATGAAAAGTTTTATTTTATCTTTAATCATTTCTTTCTCAATTGTTGGTTGCTGGTGAATGATTCAATTGATCTTTCATGTCTGAATGCGTTCCCTTTAGTCTTTGTAGTCTGACAATAACTTGACATTGATGCTAATAACTCGAGAGAGTGAAGAACTGAATCTGACCCTTGGTAAAAAAGTTTTTGGATGACCTCATGAATCATTCATAATTATTGAACAGGTATTTCAAAAAATGACAAGTGCTTATGGCTAGAAAGATGGATTGATTTCTTCGATCAGGTTCAAGGTTAAAGATGTTGAAAACATTATAGAATTTTTGGAGAGGGAGATGAATTTGAAGCACCTTATACTCTTGACTCACTTGAGTCTGTATTGTATAAGAGTTCATCTAGTTTGAAAATTGTGACAAAATTGTGTCTATCCTAGAAACAAAAGAACCCCAGAGTTTGGTTTGCTATTTCATTCCTCTTGCTTGATTGATCTAGATAATTTTACCAACACTTACACACATTATAATTGCATTCATACATTTAATACTGCATATAATTGTGTGTATATATGTTGAGTGTGTTTAAATCCCTAAAATTATTTTTTTAATATTTTTTTGGGAATTTTATGACCTTTTAAAATAAGGCTTTTATTAATTAAAATTTGTTTTTAAAAGTTTTGGGGTCAATCTGCAATTATGTATTGGTGGTTATATTGGCTGGATGTTTGCTTGGGTAGAATTCGAAAGTGGCAGAGACTTCACGGTGCATTTGTAATTATTTCTAGACGCGCGTTTATTAACCTCTTTGTCCCCTACACCTGTTGCACTCTGATTGGTTGAATCTGTGTTTCTTCTAAGAGAGTAAAACATCGAATGTTTCAGCCCTTTGATTATTTTTATCAACGATCTGCATTCGCTCCTACATAATCCATGTGAACCTATTTTGAGCCAATCAGGAGTATTATAACCACCGCCTCTATTTAAACCATTGGATCAAAGTCAAATATACAAGACCAGATCCTAGCCCTTGATCTTGGTCTGTGTTCTCGAATCTTCTCAGACTCCTATAAAAGGACCCCTACCCTCAGCCATCTGAGACTTTTGCCACTTTGTTCATTTGATAGAAAAAATAGAGAAGAGTGAGAAGAGCGAAGAGAGGAGAGAGAGAAGATAGAAGAGAGGAGAGAGAGAGAGAAACCAGAGTTAGGAAACCCTAACCCTAATTCATCCAAAACTATTTTCAAACCTTATCATCTTTCAAAACCTGCATGTACCAAACACAACCTTGAGTGTTTGAGAGATTTTTTTGAGTGATTAGTTTGTTAGTTTTGTTGCTGTAGCCTCTTTGTTCCCTGATCTTGTTATGAACTTAAACATATTTTTAGATATGTGTTTCTTCTTTTATAGAAACCTCATATCTAAAACGTTTCATGTTATATTACACATAGATCTACATTTTTAGTTTCTCATCTTGAGAAAATATTTGTTGATTTGGTTCTGTAAATGTTCTTAACTTCAAAATCAACAAAATACTTTTTTGTTTCTAGTTCTCTTGAAACAAGACCTTTGACCTAGTTTGGAATCGCACGTGGTGATTTTCAATCTCAAAAATATTTTCAAAACCTGAGATTGATTAAGATCTTGATACGCCTTCTGAGCAAGATAGCCGTGGATTCTGGGATTATTGTAAAGGTCAAATAAGGTTACATTTTGTGAAAAGAGAGAAATAGAAAATCACTGCTTATAGCTCTTATATGTAATTTGTTAGGATTGGTTGTATGAAATAAGTGTGTGTGCGTGCATGCATGTGTTAGAAAGAACCTCCAAAAACACTATCACCCTACCACACTAAAAGTGTTGGTAATAAGATCTCAAGAACAAGAGTCGATGTAAAGAACTTGAACAAGTTGGAAGTTAGCAAACTGGGAGAACAACATCAATAATCAAAACTGCAGAGAAGTTATAAGGACGCCAGTGGGTACATTCTTAAACTTGTATAGGTCTGAGTTGTATGCATGTTTGTTATATAGTTTGTAACTATTAAAATTTATTTTAGTGGAATTTTTGGTTTACTCCGTAGAGGGAGTCGTGGATGTTTCCTCAGTTGGGTGAGGTTTTACAACGTAAAAATTCTTGTTCTTAATCTTTCTATATCTCCTCATCTAATTCTTGGTTGTGCTGAATTTTAAGTTTTTTAAACTGATTTATTAAACCTGTTATCATATCTTGATCAGATCTCGTACATATTTTTTAAACACATCTTGTGATTAATTAGTTTTGGTTTTAAAGAAAAGAGTTTCTTCAAAAAACTGTTCGGAGTTACTTAAATAGTTTAATTTTATATTAAACGACTTTAGTAACACATTTTCAATTGGTATCAGAGCTTTGTAAACTTCTTTTAAAAAGATCCTGTGTTTCTGAAATTAGTTTCTAAAAATCAAACATGGACGAGAAAAATGAAAGATTTGGTAACTTTACCAGACCTCCTATCTTTGATGGAACCAATTTTGCTTATTGGAAAGTAAGGATGATTTCTTTCATTGAAGGAACTTTGGGAGATGATGTCAGGGACATTGTTGAAAATGGATACATTTTTCCTACTAAACCACCCACTGAAGGAAGTAATGAGAGGGTTAAGAAAGTATTAAGTGAGTTCACACAAGAAGAGAAGCAAGTTTCTTCCAACAATAACAAAGGAAAGAATGCCATATTTATGTACATAAATGAACATGAGTTCAAAAGAATCTCATCCTGTACCACTTCTAAGGAATCTTGGGACACTTTAGTTACCGCTCATGAAGGTGACACTGGAGTTAAGGCTGCTAAAACACAAATGCTCATACAATAGTATAACTCTTTAATTATGTCTGAATCTGAGTCATTTGATGACTTTTATATGAACTTGACTGATATTGTGACAAAACTGCATGCTAATGGGATAACATATGACAAACATGAAATTGTATCTAAAATTCTGAGATCATTACCACAGAAATTTGACAACAAAAGATATGCTATTGAGGAAATGTGTGACATAAATCTCACTCCTGAATTACTCAGTAGTAAATTAAGAACTGTAGAAATGGAATTATAATTTAAGAAACAATTGACCCCGTCCCATAGGAAATAGACTAGTTCTAATCCAATCTTTTCTTCTAAGTTGATTAAACCTAAGTTTAGCATTCCCAGTGATGACTCCGATGAGGAATACGATATAGAGAGTTTGGACAATCAGATTGCCTTAATGTCAAAACAGTTTAAGAAAATTATTAAGTTTAGAGACAACATGACAAACAAACAAGGCAAGTCCAATTATCCAACTCATTCTAATCATAAACCTCATGAGAAAAGTCAAGACAAACATCATAAGGACTCTCACACTAGACCTAACAGAGACCTGAAGAAGACTGAATGCTTTAAATGTGGAAAAAGAGGACACAGTGCACAAGATTGTAGAGTTAACTTGAACACTCAAAATAAACACGCTAGAGCCAACATTTGAAAGACATGGGATATTTCAAGCGACTCTGAAAATGAGGAACCTGAGTTATCTGTTGTTTTTTATCCTTGCATGTCTTTCTTTTCCAAGATTATCAATAATGATGATATACCTGTGTTTGTTTGTGAGGATGAATCTAGTAATTCTACTTCTGTTGTTTCGAATCATGCTGTTACTTGTTTAGATGCTTTAATTACTGAGAATATTGTTATTTCTACCTCGGGGTGTGTGAGTCAAAGGGAAACCGATAATGACGACGTCAATGGGTGTGTGAGTCCAAGAAATGAAGCCTTAGGGTGTGACACCCCGCCTAATTAAACATCGGGTGATCATGCCTTTATTAAATTAAAATAGGTTTCTCAAATGGTTCATTCTTAGCATCACTGTCGAAAACTTTTTAATTACTAATACCTTAAGTAAAATTAGACCGGTGCCAAATTTTATCTTTCTTAAAATAGATAAATCAACCATGCGGAACAAAGTACAAATCATCATGTACTATAATTCAAACAACATAGTAAAAGTACAACAGAACAAAAGTATTACCGAATAAACCATCGGCTAAAAATCCCAAACAACAATAGAATAACCACTAGCCTGAAACTAACATCTGAGACTAATACCGGACCACAAGTCCATACATAGAAGAGTGTGAGATCCTGTACTAGATCTGAATGAGAGATATCGTCTAGTCAAAATCCTGTAAGCATCCACTGTGCTACAGCTCCGAGTCTCTGGAATGGAATCATCATACATGGCGTCCCTGTGGCTGGACACCTAAAAGGTTTTGAAAATATTTTATAGCAAGAGTTAATACTCAAAACATTTTGAAAATATTTAACAAGCGTTTATCACAATATAAAATGCGGTTATTGATTACACATGTTCGGTTCTCGTACACTCTCTTGAGTTAACTCACCCCTCATCTTTTGTGCACACCTAACATTCTACACTTAGTTTATCTAGCCATACCTCCCAAGATAACTAAAACCAAAGTAGTCAACTCAACTTATCTATACCCAAGTTCCAGTACCGCCCATACAGTGCAACCGTTTCACTAACATCTTGCGTATGTTAATTAATTCTCAAGTAACATTTCATCTATGTTATTTTTCAAGACTTCTCATTTAGTTTCACTACTAAAATTACTACAATTCTCACAATTGTTGACTTCCCACTTGTGTAATTAAGTTTCGCTACTTGAATTACCAAATAGATTTTCTCTATCTAAAGGTGCATTTCGTAACTAAGTTTCACTACTTAACTTACCAATTCAGTATGTATCTTTAAATACATAATATATATCAATCTACTAATACACAGAAGTAGAATATCATCAAGTATATATATTTCACACACAATATATACTAAATATCAGTCATTACTATTTTTCCCTTTTTATATACGTAAAGGGCTCTTGGTTCGGAATGATTCATTGACCCCAAGTAAGAATTGGTTCGGAATGATACATCGACCCCAATTAGTTATATAAACACTTAAATGATTCTTGGTTCGGAATGATACATCGACCCCAAGTGAGAGTTGGTTCAGAATTATCCATCGACCCCAACTATTTTTAAAAATATATATATACACATAATCTGGTTCAGGACTCTTTCATCGCGACACCAGTTCAAGGTTTGGTTTGGTATTTCTCATCGACCCCAAACATATAATAACTTTATGTTAGTTCAGAATGTCTCATCGACCCTAACATAATTAATTTAGGTACAAATCTCTCGACCTAAAACATCACATAATTCAGTAGGTACACGCACGACCAATTAATTATATACGTACGTAATATTTTAATCTCATATATCTACCGTACAATATTCACTTTACGATTTATCTCATTAATCGCATTTATTTGAGTATTCACACAACTCTAAGGGTCCTAGTTACCCCTTACATATAATTTCAGTAGTTATTTCTTACCCTACTGGTCTATTACTTAAATTGAATTTACTTCGCCTCGTAACTCAATTTTCGGAGTCCCCGATACTCTACTAAATTGGATTTCTTCTCATCGGTCCGTAATCCAACCCCTACACCCAATGGCCTTATCGGACCTCAACAATATACCTACTGGTCTTATTCTCACTCCCATATAAGTATAATGTTGATCCTAGGATACTCATTCATTCCCAAAAATCAACGAAGGATTAAACACAAAAAAAATCGGGAAACAGCTTGCGTCGATCGATCGACTGCTGGGTTCGATCGATCGAATAGGGACAGAAGCAGTTCGTCTTCTTCATTAAGATTTTCCTCCATTAACAAATCTTCAAACTCCATTATAGTCCACCAAACTTTGACCCAATGATCCAAATATGTTTTCACGTATAGTAGGACAATTTCTAACGTGACCAATACATCACAAACTCCAATTCATTTAAAGAAATAGTGAATTAAACCCAAAATTTCTTGAAACCCTAGTTATGGTGTTCTTCCCATATTATCATTCAAAATCCAGATTTTAATCCGAAAAATCATCAAGTCTAATCTGAATCTTAATCCTCTACATAAGGTAAATCATTCTACATGCGATTCCTATCCCAACATGTATAAATATCATCTTTCTACAATCAAGATAATGATTTTAACAAAACTATTCAAAAAACCCTACACATGGGTATTATAACTTTATAATTTTTGCAATAATCAACTTGCCTTATGATTATTAGGGTCTGATTTCTTGGTTGTTGTTGATGATTGATGATCTTCATCCTTCAATACTTCTTCCTCAACAAGTTGATAGTGAAAATCTCCTTTGAATCCTTCCCAATTCTTCCTTTTGCCTTGAGAATGGTTTCTCTCTTATCTCTAATGGCTATGGTGTGTTTTCATGGGTATTCTAACCCTAACCCCTCTATCATACGGCTGATATAAAGCTCTCAATTTCGTAGGTCTCCATACCCTCTCATGTTAAAAGACCAAAATGCCCCCTAACGGTCTCGGTTTAGTCCAAAATTACCCCGAGACTTAACTAGTACCCTCGGGTATACTATTTTGACTAATTTGACCCTTTCGGACTCATCGGTGACCTCTAAATTATCATTTGAGTCACTTAACAAATATGACTTGTTCTCACCCCAACACGGTCTACACGCGTTAAGTAACTATTTACCACTCGCACTAAGTAAATATAATGAGGCAATATAAATCGGTAACTATCTCCCGATTGATATTCCAAAATTACAATTTTTAATAAATCCCATTAAATTACTCCTCTTACGTAATTTAAATTAAGCTGTATTTTCTCATTTAATTCTCCAATTTAATTAAATAAAATATTTGAAATATTCAGAAATACGGGGTATTACATACTTCCCCCCTTACAAAGGAATTTCGTCCTCGAAATTAGGATAAGGCTGGTATTAAGACTAAGGACCTTAAACGTCATTGCATCCTCTAATACCCAAAATCAAATCATATCATCCTAACGGTCGCCCCAAGTACATGTCTTGCTTCATTATAAATTCTTATCGCATGTTACCCATGCCGCATATATCATAATTAAGTCTCACTACTTAATTTCTCCATAAATTTTCCCAATCCAACGTTAATTCTTGAAATTAAGTTTCTCCCTACTTAATTTACCCATTTGATGTATATCTCTATATATAACATCTAAGTGTCTACTATCACTCATAAGTAGAATATTATAAGGTATATATTTCACACACAATATATACTTTAAGGAAAATTGGTCCGGCAAAAATCATCGGCCCCAATAATCCTATCATTTACATTGGTCCGGGAATCCCTCGACCCCAAGGTAAATGTAATGCATATATTGGTTCAGACCTTCCGTCGATACCAATATTTATCATCTATTTGGTTCGAAAAATCATCGACCCCAAATAGATCCCTCATGTATTGGTCCGGAACATCATCGACCCCAATACAGAGATTAAGCATACTTACTATCGCACATAAGTAGGAAAATCAATAGGTATATATATCTTACACATAACATATACTATCAACACTTATTTTATAATCACCCCTCTTCTATAACACTTTTGGGGTTATTGGCTTGGAATTCCACCTCGATCACCAATAGTGATTAATTACTTGTCTCGAAATCACATCTCGAGCACCAATATATGTATATATATCTCATCGCACATGAGTAGAAAATTTGTGAGCCATATATTACACATTTCATATACCCTAAAATGTCACACTCCAATAGAATGTCCTCATATCACGCGTTAAGGACTAAAAGTTCGAAATGTCTCCTCGAACCACACCTCAAAGTACATGTATTGTTCGTAATCAGTACCCACGAACCTAATCATCATGTACAGTCCATATAGGCACTCACTATACCTATAAATATGCTCTTATAGGCATACATTCAACCTATGAATTGATTAGTGGGCTTCTCCAAAATTCCACTATCATAAGGGCGTATCATCATTCTTTCTTTCTAACATTGAGTCGTAGGTAACACAACATACTCAAAATAAAACTTTATCTCTATTCCTTCCTGACCATCTCTCACAGGGTGGAATTTTAGGATTTCATCCTGATTCACAATCATGTAGAGCGGCATCGTGCACTTGTGCACTCTCCCTTTTTCAACTACATACTAATCCATCCCAGTCACCCCATTCCGCTACCCCAACGAAATGTTGGCTTAATTATGATGTTCATATCCCATCAATAATTTATAAGTCTTTCTCCTCCTTCCATCATTGGAAACGTAGGTTGACTACCACATTTCGGTTGCTCATTTCGAGTTTATTTTTCTCTATCAAGTAGTGGTGCGTCTGGAGACAATCTCACTATGTCTCTTC
Source organism: Sambucus nigra (assembly GCA_949130495.1). Classification (NCBI taxonomy): domain Eukaryota; kingdom Viridiplantae; phylum Streptophyta; class Magnoliopsida; order Dipsacales; family Adoxaceae; genus Sambucus; species Sambucus nigra. The sequence goes on along the minus strand of OX422208.1, from coordinate 540,074,300 downwards.
CTCAACATTGCTTCCCACTTACGTCATCTTTCCTCAAGTGGTACTCTATTCCCCTTTCTCTCCGGGTATATTATACTTTACAATCCGTGCACTCTTCGAAATTGGCACACTTTTGGGGTTGGTTACTTTATAAGAATCAACATTTTAGTAACACGTAAGTCACTCTCAACACTCAGTCAAGTAGCACCTCGCGCTACTTCTTCACAACAGTTAGGTCTACCCTATCAAGAGATAACCTTTGAACGGCTTCCCACTGATTCTTATCCCATAAGGGTGCTGGCTCACTCAGCACATAAGCTTGGGTCATCATCTATCTCTCACGACGTTCAATCCATTTCGTCGATATGACTTGCCTCATAACCTCCCCACCGGTGTACAAAAAAACTTTCGCATCCCTCTATCTCGGATGTTTAAGAAGGACAATTGACTAGGGCGCCCATACACCCTTTTCTCCGTGCACATTTGCAAAAACATTGCAAATGTCGCACCCGTAGCATGCTTTTCTTCAACTCTAACCTAGTCTACACGACGTGACTACAATCTTGTGGGTATTGTCAATACCCTATAGACCAAAAATCAAATCCTTGCCCACAAAGTCCCACTTATCCGTTCGTGGTGAGGTAAGACTTTTAGTGTTTCTCCACAACACTACCGGCTCCAGTGATGCCTTAGCATCTAACAATGTCTCTTCTCCTGTCGTGCATAAATTTTTTTAGTCGTATTCCCTTTCGCAATCGAACTTAAACAAGGTACTTCTCCCCATGCATTCTTACTGAGCATTGTCGGAATAACACATAGTCAAGATAGTCAAATTCCATTCCTCGACAATATGTGGAACCATACTCCAATATTTCTAAAGGAGTCAAGTGGCACTGGGCTTATACTACCACTAAGTCCTTAGCACTAATTACAACAGCGAGCTCGATCTCTCCGCTCATCAGTCATACGACATACATTGACTCACATCATTTAGGTTCCTACACACCAGAATAAATTACTACGAGACGTTCATAATCCCTGAAGTCTCTCACCTATTGATGAATAATGACAACTAGACCCTCTTTCAGGTGAGGTATCGTCACATAACCCATTCACTCGAGGCTAAAACCCATATACTTCCTTATCCATCGCTCTGGTGGTTCAGATGGTTTCCGGACATAACATGCTTGTCCTCTCCGGAATGCAAAACTTATCAGAGTTATTATTTCCTCAAATAACTTCAAGCTAAAATAAAATGCGTGGCCCTACAAACCACACTAGACATCTTTACAAGAATCCCCTTACTCCAGGACACACTGACCGGTTTGGGGTATCCCTCCTCTCTGACTTGGTAGCCTCGATTCTGAGCACTATCATCCTGGTTCCCTTAGTTCTACTGACCAAGAGGAATGCACTATGGGGCTTAACAGTCCTGACTTAGAATCTAATCATTAAATCCTCTAGTGGGTTTCAACTTATGGCTTGCACCAGCCCCATTACATTCAGTCTTACTCTTTGACTAAATCTTTAAACTCTCTTAACTTCTCCCCTAGGAGCATTTACCCCAACCTTGTAAGAAGTACCATACTGCCTTCATATACATAAGTCGCCCAAGAAGAGTTTTACCAAAATTGCGAACTACAACTCGAGAGTCCCTTTTCGCAAGGGCTCTTCTTCCCTTATACATATCTCATCGGTACAAGTTCACTTCAACGGATAAATTTCTTTCTCACGGTTGGCCTCTACTAGGTTTTCACGTGATGGGTTCCGGTATTTCCATTCTCTTCTCTTCTGAATCAACATTAGAGAACTTTCCAGTTAAACTATACATAAGGTCTCTATATTTGTATACGGACCCTCGGTCCGAATGCAGTGATTGGTATCCCCGCCACGTTGTCTCAAAACTTTTACTCAAATTTTCACTTCTGGGTATTTCTACTCTATCCCTAAATGCTAAAACCTCCGTACATTCTACTTCCATTGGTTACCATGCATAATCACCGTTTTATCACAATTTATGGCTCGTTCTCATAAAAATTTTTAGCAGACTCCCTCCCACTATCACTACATTGGGCGGGTCTAGATTAGCATCCCCCTTTGCCGTCGCGACACTTGGAAAATGCCTGTTATTCCTCAACAACCCTTGTAGCATCTACTTCCATTTCACAGTAGGAGTGACCTCAATAACAATCATCTCTCCTATGATTTCCATCTTTGAACACTCCAGGCTTCATGCTGAGCACCTCCCTCCTGTAATCCTTCCAATGCCAATGATGGTTCTACCGCCATGTTTGACGTACCATGCCCAATCGAACTCGTATATGTAACACTACATCTACTAAATAGCAAGATATCGTAACTACGTACGTAGGGGAGTACAACAATCCTAAGATAGGGCTCTATATCAATCAAATGATACGCTGAAAACGTAGTAAGCCGTAAAGATCCTACGGACACTAGAACCTGATGCTCTGATACCATCTGTGACACCCCGCCTAATTAAACATCAGGTGATCAGGCCTTTATTAAATTAAAACAGGTTTCTCAATTGGTTCATTCTTAGCATCACTGTCGAAAACTTTTTAATTACTAATCCCCAAAGTAAAATTAGACCAGTGCCAAATTTTATCTTTCTTAAAACAGATAAATCAACCATGCGGAACAAAGTATAAATAATCATGTACTATAATTCAAACAACAAAGTAAAAGTACAACAGAACAAAAGTATTACCGAATAAACCATCGGCTAAAAATCCTAAACAACAATAGAATAACCACTAGTCTGAAACTAACATCTGAGACTAATATCGGACCACAAGTCCATACATAGAAGAGTGTGAGATCCTGTACTAGATCTGAATGAGAGATATCGTCTAGTCAAAATCCTGTAAGCATCCACTGTGCTACAGCTCCGAGTCTCCGGAATGGAATCATCATACATGGCGTCCCTGTGGCGGGAGACCTAAAAGGTTTTGAAAATATTTTATAGCAAGAGTTAGTACTCAAAATATTTTGAAAATATTTAACAAGCGTTTATCACAATATAAAATGCGGTTATTGATTACACATGTTAGGTTCTCGTACACTCTCTTGAGTTAACTCACCCCTCATCTTTTGTGCACACCTAACGTTCTACACTTAGTTTATCTAGCCATACCTCCCAAACTAACTAAAACCAAAGCAGTCAACTGAACTTATCTGTACCCAAGTTCCAGTACCGCCCATACAGTACAACTGTTTCACTAACATCTCGCGTATGTTAATTAATTCTCAAGTAACATTTCATCTATGTTATTTTTCAAGACTTCTCATTTAGTTTCACTATTAAAATTACTACAATTCTCACAATTGTTGACTTCCCACTTGTGTAATTAAGTTTCGCTTCTTGAATTACCAAATAGATTTTCTCTATCTAAAGGTGCATTTCATAATTAAGTTTCACTACTTAACTTTTCAATTCAGTATGTATCTTTAAATACATAATATATATCAATCTACTAATACACAAAAGTATAATATCATCAAGTACATATATTTCACACACAATATATACTAAATATCAGTCATTACTATTTTTCCCTTCTTATATACGTAAAGGGCTCTTGGTTCGGAATGATTCATCAACCCCAAGTAAGAATTGGTTCGGAATGATACATCGACCCCAATTATTTATATACACACGTAAATGATTCTTGGTTCGGAATGATACATCGACCCCAAGTGAGAGTTGGTTCAGAATTATCCATCGACCCCAACTATTTATAAAAATATATATATATACACATATTCTAGTTCAGGACTCTTTCATCGCGACACCAGTTCAAGGTTTCGTTTGGCATTTCTCATTGACCCCAAACATATAATAACTTTATGTTAGTTCGGAATGTCTCATCGACCCTAACATAATTAATTTAGGTACAAATCTCTCGACCTAAAAGATTACATAATTTAGTAGGTACACGCACGACCAATTAATTATATATGTACGTAATATTTTAATCTCATATATCTACCGTACAATATTCACTTTACGATTTATCTCATTAATCGCATTTATTTGAGTATTCACACAACTCTAAGGGTCCTAGTTACCCCTTACATATAATTTCAGTAGTTATTTCTTACCCTACTTGTCTATTACTTAAATTGAATTTACTTCGCCTCGTAACTCAATTTCCGAAGTCCCCGATACTCTACTAAATCAGATATATTCTCATCGGTCCGTAATCCAAGCCCTACACCCAATGGCCTTATCGAAACTCAACAATATACCTACTGGTCTTATTCTCACTCCCATATAAGTATAATGTTGATCCTAGGATACTCATTCACTCCCGAAAATCAACGAAGGATTAAACACAAAAAAATTCGGGAAACAGCTTGCGTCGATCGATCGACTGCTGGGTTCGATCGATAGAACAGGGACAGACGCAGTTCGTCTTTTTCATTAAGATTTTCCTCCATTAAAAAATCTTCAAACTCCATTATAGTCCACCAAACTTTGACCCAATGATCCAAATATGTTTTCACGTATACTGGGACAATTTCTAACGTGACAAATACATCACAAACTCCAATTCCTTTAAAGAAATAGTGAATTAAACCCAAAATTTCTTGAAACCCAAGTTATGGTATTCTTCCCATATTATCATTCAAAATCCATATTTTAATCCGAAAAATCATCAAGTCTAATCTGAATCTTAATCCTCTACATAAGGTAAATCATTCTACATGCGATTCCTATCCCAACATGTATAAATATCATCTTTCTACAATCAAGATAATGATTTAAACAAAACTATTCAAAAAACCCTACACATGGGTATTATAACTTTATAATTTTTGCAATAAACAACTTGCCTTATGATTATTAGGGTCTGATTTCGTGGTTGTTGTTGATGATTGATGATCTTCATCCTTCAATCCTTCTTCCTCAACAAGTTGATAGTTAAAATCTCCTTTGAATCCTTCCCAATTCTTCCTTTTGCCTTGAGAATGGTTTCTCTCTTATCTCTAATGGCTATGGTGTGTTTTCATGGGTATTCTAACCCTAACCCCTCTATCATACGGCTGATATAAAGCTCTCAATTTCGTAGGTCTCCATACCCTCTCATGTTAAAAGACCAAAATGCCCCCGAACGGTCTCGGTTTAGTCCAAAATTACCCCGAGACTCAACTAGTAACCTCGGGTATACTATTTTGACCCTTTCGGACTCATCGGTGACCTCTAAATTATCATTTGAGTCACTTAACAAATATTACTCGTTCTCACCCCAACACGGTCTACACGCGTTAAGTAACTATTTACCACTCGCACTAAGTAAATATAATGAGGCAATATAAATCGGTAACTATCTCCCGATTGATATTCCAAAATTACAATTTTTAATAAATCCCATTAAATTACTCCTCTTACGTAATTTAAATTAAGCTGTATTTTCTCATTTAATTCTCCAATTTAATTAAATAAAATATTTGGAATATTCAGAAATACGGGGTATTACATAGGGGTCACTTCACACACTACACTTAGTAACTCGGACAATGAAGATCTCCTAGATAGTCGCACACTTTATGCTAAAACTCTCAAGAAAAGCACTAGACTAGAAAAGGTTGTGAAAGATCTCACCAGGAAGTTAGAAGATCTAAGCCTGATGGTCAAACTTAGTGCTGAAGAGTATACTACCCAATGTCTAACTCCTGAAAGTGAAATCAAAATGTTTGATCAAAAATTGAGAATTTTGACTGAAACAAATGAAACTCTGGAGAAAAATACAAAGGGACATTGTTAGAATTGGAACAAACTAAAGAAAAGACAGCAACTATTTTCAAAAAATTTACAAAATATAAAAATAACTCAAACTGTTTTGATGTATTTGTTGCTGAATCTAAAACCAATTCTGATGATCAAACTGGAATAGGGTTTTTCCCCAATTTGAAGACACAAACAAAATCTTTGAACCTATCAAGTTTGTGTCAGCAGGTAAAAGACCTATTGAAACCTGCCCAGACTTTCATTATCTAAAAACTGAGTTTGACTCAAAACTTCAAAATTTTGACATTGGGGAATCAAGGTGCTCTAAACATGAAAGTTCACCAAAGGCTAAATATGTTTTCCCCTTCATTAGGAAGAGTGAATCTACATTCAAAACTGTTCTATCTAGGAATAGGGTTCAACCTCAAAATTCTTTAAAGCCAATGTTTAGAGATTTTCCTAAGGAGACTGCTACCTTAAGCAACCTTTATTGCTCCTACTGTGATATATACAACCATTATTTTGATGGTTGATATGCTAGAAGACTAGTTAAACCTGTCTGTAATCCTCCTATTTATCAAAACTTTAACTATTCTAGGAGAAGCCGCAACAATTATGCACTGCCTAGATAACCAGACAAAAACTCTAATTATAGGAAGAGAAAAACTAAACCTAAAAGAACATTCCCTAGAAGGATTCCTAAACACTTTCCTAAGCCAAATGCTCATGTGTTTCATCAAATTCAAAATCATGCGCAAAATATTTTTCAACAAAAATCGAATGCTCGCAAATTTTATCAATTGAGAGAAAATAAACCCAAAATGAAAACAAGAGCAATTTGGGTTAGAAAAGATGATCTATTACCTCAAATGTAGTGTAACATTGTTACTACTGCTTTAAAAGCTGAACACACATCGTCTGGTTGGTATTTAGACTCTAGATGTTCTAAACACATGACTGGGGATGATACAAAACTCTTGAACAAAACAGCTTTGCTGGAGGAAAAGTTATACTTGGTGATAGAGTATCATCTCAGATCATAGGTAAAGGAACTCTCCAAGAAAAAGGACTTCCTATTCTTGAAAATGTTCTTCTAGTTAAAGGACTAAAATCCAATCTACTTAATATCTCGCAATTTTGTGACTCAGATCATACTATTACCTTTTCAAAGAACAATTGAAAATTTTTTTAATGAAAAAAGTAAATGCATAATTACAGGATTCAGGACCCCTGACATTAGTTATACTATCATGAATAATTCTGAAATCTGTAATGTTGCCAGAATGGATGACAATGAGATATGGGATAATAGGATGGGTCACATAAATTATGATAATATTAGTAGATTGACTTCTCAAGAAATAGTTAGAGGAGTTCCAAAAATCAAATTCATTTCTAATATTGTCTATGGCTCCTGTTAGGAAGGAAATTTTTTTAAAGCACCTCATAAGAAATTCAAAGATATCCTTACCTCTAACCCCTTAGAGCTCATCCATATGGACCTAATGGGTCCCTCCCAAACTGTTAGTCTATGTGGACATAGTTACATTCTTGTTATGGTTGATGACTTCACTAGATTTACGTGGGTAGCCTTCTTAAAATAAAAGTCTGACACTTTTCAAACTTTCTTAAAAATACATCTTCGGATTGAAAATGAGGACACTCAAGTAAATAGAATTCATAGTGATAGAGGTGGAGAATTCAAAGACACTGGTATAATAGAGTACTATGACTATAATAGTTACAAACATGAGTTTAGTGCTCCTAAGACACCTCAACAAAATGGTATCGCCGAGAGAAAGAATCGTACTCTTCAAGAGATGACACGTGTTATGTTACATGCCAAGAATTTGCCTATATATTTTTGGGTAGAATCTATTCGTACTATGTGTCACATTATCAATATGGTCTATCTTTTAAAGAATTCCAAACAAACCCCTTACAAACTTTGGTATAAGAAAAAGCCCAATCTCAAGTACCTTAGAACCTCTGGTAGTACTTGTTATGTATGCAAAGGTAGGGAACACTTGTCCAAATTTGAGAGCCGGGGAGATAAAGCTATTTTTCTAGGTTACTCACCTAACAGTAGAGCCTACCGTGTTTATAATCTTCGCACTAAAACCTTGATGGAATCCATAAATATAATTGTATGTGACACTACAGTAGAGAGTAAGACTGGTGAATCAACTATTAAGGAAGAGCCTACAAATGTTTTAGAAAATGACTGTCCAGAAATAGATGACTCATTACCAATCGAGATACCTGAAGTACCTAACTGGGTTTCTAAAGACCATCCCATAAATAACGTTGTTAGTAATCCTAGTGAGCCTCTGCGTACAAGATCTCAATTAAGAAATTATGCACATTATGCATGTTTTGTTTCCCTGGTGGAACCAAAGAATGTAAATGAGGCATTAAATGACTCTCACTGGATTTCTGCTATGCAGGAAGAACTTCTTCAATTTGTCATTCATGATGTTTAGTATCTTGTACCTAGGCCTAATCACAAAAAGGTTATTGGCACACGTTGGATTTTTAAAAATAAGTCTAATAAAAGTGGGATAATTATTAGAAACAAAGCTAGATTAGTTGCTCAAGGATATTCTTAAATTAGAGGAATAGATTTTAACAAAACATTTCCTCATGTTACTCGTTTAGAATCTGTTCGCCTTTTCTTTGCCATATCTTGCCACTTGCATTTTACACTCTACCAAATGGATGTCAAATATGCATTCCTTAATGGAATATTAACTGAAGAGACCTATGTGGAACAAACAAAAGGGTTCATTGACCCTCAATATCCAAATTATGTATTTCGTCCTAAAAAGGCTTTGTATGGCTTTAAACAAGCGCCTAGAGCCTGGTATGAGCGCCTTTCCAGCTTCCTCTTAGATAAAGGTTTTCAAAGAGGTGGAAATGATCAAACCCTATTTGTCAAACATTTTGGGAAACACATCATTATTGCTCAAGTTTATGTTGACAATATTATCTTTGGATCAACTTCTCCCTCAGAAGTAAAATCCTTCTCGGAGATTATGCGTAAAAAGTTTCAAATGTCTCTTATGGGGGAGTTGCAATTTTTCTTAGGTCTTTAAGTCAAACAAAATTCAGAAGGATTATTTGTCTCCCAATCTAAGTACGCTTTAGAGATAGTGAAAAAAATTGTCCTTGAGAATGCTAAAGATGCTAAAACTCCCATGAGTACTAGGGTAAAACTATCTAAAGACGAAACTGGAAAATCTATAGATCCAACTCTATATCGTAGTATGATAGGAACCTTGCTATACCTTACTGCCTCACATCCTGATATAATGTATGTTTTGTGTGTATGCGCTAGTTATCAAAATAACCCTAAAGAGAGCCATCTATCTTCTGTTAAAAGAATCATTAAATATGTAAAAGGCACTCTGAACCTAGGACTTTGGTACATTAGTGATACACTAAGCACTATAATTGGATACACTGATGCTGAGTGGGCTCGGTGTATTGATGATAGTAAAAGAACATCAGAAGCATGTTATTATATAGGTAATAATTTGGTAGGATGGAGTAGTAAGAAATAAAACTGCACATCACTCTCAATAGCTGAATCTGAATACATAGCCGCTGGAAGTTTCTGTGCTCAATTACTTTAGCTTAAAAAAATGCTAAGTGATTATGGTATTCAAGAAAATCAATTGCATCTCTATTGCGATAATCAATATCTCTAAAAATCCTGTTCAACACTCGGGAACAAAACGCATAAAAATAAGACATCACTTCATACGTGAATTGGTTGAAACTAAGGAATTAGAAATCAATTATCTTCCTACTGATTTGCAACTCGCAGATATGTTTACCAAACCTTTAGATTATAATTATTTTATTTCTTTGCGTAAATCAATAGGTATGGTGTGTGCTGATTAATCTCTTTGATCTCTAAATTTTTCCCTTTGTCTACTTGAGACAAAATGGAGGAGAAATTTGAGTCTAATGAATCGTTTTACATATGCTAAGCATCTTGATCTTAGTGATTCATTACAGAATTCTGTAAAGTTATTCTCAATAGTTGTAATAGGGTATTCAATTGTAAATAGTTGAGTTATGTACTTTTTCTTTCTAGGAAATGGGTAGATAGAATTTTTTTAGGGAATAGGTTTCCTTATTCTTGTTGCCCTACGAGTCCTAAATGACTCAAAGGAGATTTTGTCTCATATTTCCAAAGGGGGAGATTGAAGAACCTTTATACTCTTTACTCACTTGAGTCTGTATTGTATGAGTGTTCATCTAGTTTGGAAATTGTGATAAAATTGTGTCTATCCTAGAAACCAAAGAACCCAAGAGTTTAGTTTGCTATTTCATTCCTCTTGCTTGATTGATCTAGATAATTTTACCAACACTCACACACGTTAGAATTGCATTCATACATTTCATATTGCATATAATTATGTGTATATATGTTGAGTGTGTTTAAATCCCGAAAATTGTTTTTTTAATATTTTTTTGGTAATTTTATAAACTTTTAAAATAAGGTTTTTATTAATTAAAATTTGTTTTTAAAAGTTTTGGGGTCAATTTCCAATTATGTATTGGTGGTTATATTGGCTGGATGTTTGCTTGGGTAGAATTCGAAAGCTGCAGAGACTTCAGGGTGCATTTGTAATTATTTCTAGACGCGCGTTTATTAACCTCTTTGTGCCCTACACCTGTTGCACTCTGATTGGTTGAATTTGTGTTTCTTCTAAGAGAGTAAAACATCGAATGTTAACAGCCCTTCGATTATTTTTATCAACGATCTGTATGCGCTCCTACAAAATCCATGTGAACCTCTTTTGAGCCAATAAGGAGAATTATAACCACTGCCTCTATTTAAACCATTAGATCAAAGTCAAACATACAAGACCAGATCCTAGCTTATGATCTTCGTATGTGTTCTCGAATCTTCTCAGACTCCTATAAAAGGACCCCTACCCTCAGCCATCAGAGACTTTTGCCACCTTGTTCATTCGATAGAAAAGAGAGAGAAGAGTGATAAGAGAGAAGAGAAGAGAGAGAGAGAAACCAGAGTTAGGAAACCCTAACCCTAATTCGTCCAAAACTATTTTCAAATCTTATCATCTTTCAAAACCTGCATATACCAAACACAACCTTGAGTGTTTGAGATATTTTTTAGAGTGATTGGTTTGTTAGTTTGTTGTTGTAGCCTCTTCGTTCCCAGATCTTGTTATGAACTTAAACATATTTTTAGATCTGTGTTTCTTCTTTTTATAGAAACCTTATATCTAAAACGTTTCATGTTATATTACACATAGATCTACATTTTTCGTTTCTCATCTTGAAAAAATATTTGTTGATTTGGTTCTGTAAATGTTTTTAACTTCAAAATCAACAAAATACTTTTATGTTTCTAGTTCTCTTGAAACAATACCTTTGACCTAGTTTGGAATCGCACTTGGTGATTTTCAATCTCAAAAATATTTTCAAAACCTGAGATTGATTAAGATCTTGATACGTCTTCTGAGCAAGATAGCCGTGGATTCTGGAATTATTGTAAAGTTCAAATAAGGTTAAGTTTTGTGAGAAGAGAAAAATAGAAAATCACTGCATATAGCTCTTGTATGTAATTTGTTAGGATTGGTTGTATGAAATAAGTGTTTATGCGTGCATGCATGTGTTAGAAAGAACCTCCACAAACACTATCACCCTACCACACTAAAAGTGTTGGTAATAAGATCTCAAGAACAAGAGTCGACGCAAAGAACTTGAACAAGTTGGAAGTTAGCAAACTGGGAGAATAACATCAACAATCAAAACCGCAGAGAAGTTATAAGGACATCAATGGGTACATTCCTAAACTTGTATAGGTCTGAGTTGTATGCATGTTTGTTATATAGTTTGTAACTGTTAAAATTTATTTTAGTGGAATTTTTGGTTTACTCCGTAGAGGGAGTCGTGGATGTTTCCTTAGTTTGGTGAGGTTTTACCACGTAAAAATTCTTGTTCTTAATCTTTCTACATCTCCTCATCTAATTCTTGGTTGTGCTGAGTTAAAAGTTTTTTAAACTGATTTATTAAAGCTGTTATCATATCTTGATCAGATCTCATACATATTTTTTAAACACATCTTGTGATTAATTAGTTTTGGTTTTGAAGAAAAGAGTTTCTTCAAAAAACTATTCAGAGTTACTTAAATAGTTTAATTTGATATTAAACGGATTTAGTAACACATTTTTAGAATTCTTTGGTGGAGAAGCTCGGCGAGGTCAAGAAAACTTTTAAGGAATACGAGGTGTTAAAAAGCTATCGATATTAGAAGATTATGATACTGAGACACCAATTTTGAATTGGTCCCCGGGCGGTCTAGTCAGAGGGGTATGGTCAGGTATGGATTAATGCTCTGCCATAATTGGATGAAGCTAAGCATGTCGAATATAAGAATAGGTGGCTGAACGCGCTGGATGTCATGAAGGTTCCAAGTGGCTCTCAATTTTAGTATTGGTATGGGGTAGATTGCACGTTTGTTGGGTTTTCCCGCTTGGGAGTGATGAGTCTTGGATACTTATGGATGTCATAATGATATAGATAATAAAGGACTACCTCCTAAATAATGATACTAACAACTACTTTCATCCTGATCCGGATGATAGTGTCCGTGGCAGACTGAATGTCGAGTTGGAGCGCTGGAGATAAAATACCTGCTCAGTCTGTTTATATGTCATTTTTATGCATTTTAATGATTTAGATACTTGTAATTAACTGACTTTAAATGAAATTACATAATTAATTTCATGTCGTGCATTTTTATATTTTTTACATCGAGCATATTTTATTAGTTGCCTTACCTTTTAGGATATCCTAGGACTAACTATAGTGAAAATGCACCTGGTCATGGGGTGGTCCACCCATTCAGGATTTTAGCTGACTAAAGTTGAGACACTTAGTGCCTAGGGATTCCATGTAAGTCTTTTTATTTCCTAGGCAATTTTTGATGTTTTGTGTTAAGTGGTGATAAAAACATGTAACCTTAAGATTCGATTAAGTGTAAACGTACTAAGGCATTAAAACTAGCGATTAGAGCTTGGTCAGATGAATTTTAACAAATTTATAATGAAGATAGCCTTGCTATAATGACAATTTTATATAAAACAAAGTTGGTCTTCCATTTAGAAAAATAAAAGAGATAATTGTATTAATTGAACTTTAAATCATCTAGGAGGCGAATAATTAAAACTTGAAATAAATCTGAAAAGTTTTAAAAGTAAAATCTCCTAAGATTGGACACATTACAGGCCCTGGGGATTTACCTGTTCCCCATTATTTCTAAATAATAGGCTCCTTGAAGGTCCTATATGATAAGTTTGAAGGGTCCTTCCCAGTTAGGACCTAACTTTCCATCTGATGGCCTCCTCGCACTGCCCATCACCTTTCCGAGGATGTAATCTTAGATCTATAACTTCCTCTAATTAACTCCTTTGTTGTACTATTTCTCCAAATCATGCTGGTAGGAGGTTATTGTGATCAAGGCTTCATCCCTCCTTCCCTCGATAAGTTCGATCTCAGTTCTACTGTTAATGTTAGTCGTTGAAAGGGATAAATCTCATGCTAGATTTATTTTCCAAAATTTTTGGACTTCTCACAAAACCTACATATATCTCATTGCTTCCCGATGGAAAATTTTGAGATTGGAAATTCAATGTATATCTTAATAGAAAACTTAAAGAATTTGAAGATTTCCCTTAGGGATTGGAATAAAGAAAAGTTTGGAAGAATATTTCAATATGCCGTTAAAGTTGAGGATTCATTTCTTAGAAGTGAAATGTTATTCGAAAATAATCATACTGATGGTATTAGAGTGACTTTGAATAGATGTGTAGATGAGTTGACTTCTCACCATAAATTAGAGGAGGAATTTTGGAGACACAAGGACAACTATAAATGGGATAATTTCTTAGAGGCCAGTTCTAAGTTTTTTCATAATAGTTTTAAATGCAAAAGATATAATTTTTTTATTCTTAAGATTAAAAATGAATTTGGAGAGTGTGAAAGGATAAATTTTCGATTGAGTCTATTTGTAGGTATTATCCTAATTACAAACAAAACATTTTGAGTAGGTTAGGCTTTATGTTGTTAATCGTTCAACGCTATGACGTCTTTGATTGAATATGTAACAACCAAGTTTAAGATACTACATTCATCGTGCCGTGTATCGTGCCATATTTAGTATTCATCGTCCATGGACCTCAAGAGGTATGAATGCATATTATATTAATCCTTATATTTAGTTTTAGGTGTTTATGTTTTAAAATCATTGAGGCTTATATTAAAAAAATATTTTAAAGATTTTTTTTAGTTTTTGGTAGATCAAATGAGGATCAATCGTGCTTCAAGCGAGGATCAAATGTGAAGGTAATCTCGTTCGAACGATTTTTACGAAAATGGTTTGTTGAAAGCTCGTTTCGTGTTCGTTGAAATGAGAATGCATAACTTGTTTAGGCGAACTTAGTAATTTCGTTCAAATAAATTGCCTCAAAAAACGTGTCGCCCTAAAAAATGTATTTTCTATAAATTAGAGTGATGGGATCAGTTTTCATTGAGAATTTCGGCAAAGCTCACTTTTGAATCACAAATCAAAAAGCCTCCAAAACCTAGTTCACCCAAACTCTTTGAGATCCAAGATCCAATCTCTTTATTCTTTGAGATATGGTTTGTCATCAAGGTTTAACTCATCATCATCTTTATCGAGTTCATTTCATACGGTGAATTTTGTGTTTATTGTGTTGTGGTGAAGAAGCGGTGCGTCCATATTCCACATCTGTAGATCGTTGTTGAGCATCATTGGTGGATACCAAGGCATGCGTGGACTCATACATTGTTGCAGTTACGAGGGTGGAATTCAACATATCAATGTGGAGGAGTGGTTATAAGTCATCTCTTAAATTTTGTAAAACCTCATCATAGTTAATTTGTATGGCTGGACCGTCCGAGGTTTTTCCCATTTGTGGATTTTACTTATACATCGACATATTGTGGTTTGTTGCTTTATTTTATTCTTACTCTCACCTAGATGCATGCTTTAGGATAAGATAAAATTTGGTAAACCGATTATCACAACAATTGTTTAAAATTGGTGCTAAGGGTTATTTTTGTTTAAGTTTTATATCTTATTGAAAAATTAAAAATTAGTTGTTGTTTATTAGACCCTATAATCCTACAACTTCAAATTGGTATAAGAGTGGGAATACTAAGTTTTTGTATTAGATCCATTTTTAGGCATGAGTTTTTGCACTTTTTATTCGGAGGGTCAATCTGTTTCTAGGGCACCGATATTTTATGGGTCTAATTACACATACTGGAAAATGCATATGAAATCAGCCCTCAAGGCAATAGATTTGAAAGTATGAAAAGCGATACTTAATGGTTGGTCCCCACTCACAACCTCATCTGGTGATTATAGGATTCCTAAACCCATAAAATCACGGAGTGAGGAAGATAATAGGTTAGCAAATTATAATTCTCGAGGATTAAATTCTCTATTTTGTTAGGTCACACCGAAGGAGTGCCATATTATGATATGTGGAAAATCTAAAGAGTCTTGGGATGTAATCCAACTCACGCTCGAAGGTACTAGTTATATTAAGGTTTTCAAACTCCAAAACCTCACCACTCAGTTTGAAACTATTAGAATGGAGAAGATTCAAACCTTCGATGAGTTTTATCCTAGACTATTTGATCTCTAGAATTGGTCTTTTAACTTCGAAAAGAGAATATCCAAAACCTAAGTGTTCAAGAAAATCTTAAGGTCCTTTACTAGAAGATCTAATTCAAAAGTGACAATATTGAATTCCTTGGGTATTTTAGGCTCTATGAAACCCAAAGAGATTTTAGGTGATCTTCAAACATATGATATCCACATCTTTAAACGGATGATGACTTTAACATTGATTATCATGACATGGTCATGTTTGAAATGAAGTTTAGAAAAAATTTCAAGTTTTAAAATTAATCGAAAGATGTAAAAAATTTTGAGAAAAATAAGTATAACAATGACGATCAATTCCCTAAAAATTGTAATGATAATTATATGAGTTATGAGTCAGAGAGATGTTTTGAGTGCAAGGGTTATGGACATAGGGTATATAGTGTCCGATTAAAGTAAGTAAGGATGGAAAGAAACCAAAGTTGTATAATTCCACCCTTAGTGATAGTGATCCAAAAGAGGGATCCAATTCCCCCGTTAAGTGCCTACACCGCGTTCATGGCTAGTCATGAGAACCCAAATGAATTTTTTTCTTATGAAGATAATTCTGAGCATGACACTTCCAAGGCCGTTATTTATGATTCTCAAGATGATGATGGAAAAGAGAGTGGAAAAGAAGAGGAGGATGAAAAATAGGAGAAGGAGAGTGAAATCTAAGTTTCCTTATATGAGTTTTATGCAAAATCGTTGAAATTAAAAGAGGCAAACTTGAAGTTGGAAGCTAGGTTGAAATAACTTTCCATAGGTGATTATAATGCTAAATTGATTGAGGATATTATTTCACGTGCGAGGAATCTTAGTGAGAAGCTCGAGTATGTTGAGGGTGAGAGAAATTGCCTTTGAGGTTTAATGGAGGTTTTGAAGAAGGATCTTCTTGAGTTTGAAGAGTCTAGGTATGTTGTCAAGTCAAGGATATTGGATCTAGAAGAAAGATTGAGGGACTCGAGTTATATCAAATTAAACTTGAAATCTAGGTCGCTAAGGTTGGATAAAATGTTAGGCACCGTCCGAATTAAAGATAATAAGTGTGGGATTGGCTTAAATAATATAGATACTTCTGCTGCTAAAGCCAACACCATGCTTCTAAGAGAGCCAGCCAAAGGTAGTGATGTTAGAAAAGGTCAACCTAAAGGTAGAATTATGCATGTCTACACTTGCAAACTATGTAGTAGGAAAGGTCACCTTATCCTTTTTTTATTATGACCTTAGAAAAGGTCATAGGAAGGCTAAGGCTGGTGTCATCGAGGTTCTCCAAGACCAAGTTCATCACGTTACACCTATGTAGTTTAGGAAATCCGGTTTGAAGGAACAAAATGTTAGGCTTATTGACTCTCGTTTGATTTCACACGATTCACCCCATTATGAATATTACAAGTGATTGTGATTGCATGCTTTTCATACACTAGATTTTGTACCTCATGATATATATGCTTTATAGTTGTATAATGTTCATCTTTTCTATTTTAATTTTCCATTTTTTGGACGATTATAGCAAAAATACGAAAATATTATTTTTATCTTTTGAGTTATTTTTCTAATTGGTATCATTTAAGAAAATATTTAAAAACTCAAACAAATTTCTAGTTTATGTATAGTTTAGTTTTACACATTTTGTGTGGCATATTGGTGTGTTTAAATACACTTCATTACATGTTTTCACGTGGATATGACATTTGATTATGATTTTCAATGCTTAGATTGTTCTTATTAATGCTTTCATGCAATTGTTCGACCATGATTTTTTTAATGGATTCACTATATTTATGACTCCACACACACATGCATGATCTCTTTTGAACTTTAACTTCTCATGTTATAATTGAGCTAAGTGATATTTTCACGCATCAATCTTGTCATCTACAAGTCTTTTGACTATGGGGGATTTGTGCATGTAAGAACTGATTTCCATAAGCTTGTTCTTTTTATTAAATATATAAGGGTGAACAAAAAAGCGCTACTAAAGAATAAAATCTCCTATGCACGAAAGCAACCATTAAAAAGAACCTAAAAAATGAGAGGCAAAAGAAAAGATTAAAGGCCAGCATGTTTCTTTAATTGATTTTCAAAAATGGTATCTCTAAAAGAATTGATTGAAAAATATGATATTTATTCAAATTTTGAGGGTGTTATAGTTAAAGATCAACGTTCTTGCACAATAAATCATAGTTATGTTTATCATGTCATGAGGCTATTGATTTGTAGAATCGTCAAAGTTCTAGGCTTGTATACATTGTGCTGGTTTGTTCTTTGAGTTCACTTTATCTGTCGCTTGAGGCTAAATATTAGTTTCATAAAGGTTTTTGGTAAAATAGAAATCCTTAAACATCTTTGAGTGATTGGGTCATAATTCATTTGTTTCTGGTTCATGCCCCTTCACTCCACTCCACATGTTTAGACACATCGATACTATGCTAGTGTGTAGATCTTATGTGTTTTGTGTTGTTTTGTGGTGTTTATACCAATATATATATATATATATACACACACACACACACATATTTTTTTTGTTTTGAGTCTTTGCATTTGCATTTAATCCATGTTTGCTATGTCTTTATATTTGGATCAAATTGACATGCTATATGATCATATTAGTATATCATGTTGCTTATTTACATTGGTATCTCATGCTTCACCGTGTATCCAAGTTGGTATCATTTATTGCATCAATTTTGATACTGATTGAGCATTGTCTAAATTATTTGTGTCTGTGTCGCCACGTTATGTTTGTTACACCTTACACCATTGCATGATATTATTCTCTCATCTTTATTTTTTACTTTTATCACATGTTCTTACATTTTTGTGGGAGATATGGTTTATAGGGGTAAATGGTTTTTATGTAGTCTTTCTTTGTCTATTACTGAACAATAAGGGGATAAATGGTATCTTTCACTGTAGTCTTAGGAGGAGATCTTTATCTTAATGGGAGACATCTTACCTAGGTGGGGATCATTAGACATAGGTTTTTTTTCTTCATATGTATATTTATATTGGTTATATATTATTTTTGGATTTGAAGGTGTGTTTAAGTGTGTCGTCTTGAAAATGCTTGAAAGTTTACAAGCATGCAAAGCTACTCAGCGTATGTATCTATTAAGTATGTATTTTTTCCTTTTGAGGTTGGTTATTGAGTCTTTTAGAGATCTTGACGTCCCGTAGGATTTTTTGTTTTCTTTTGTGCCCCAGAATATCCAAAGGGGGAGATTTATAAGGACAACTTTTTTATTGAGTCAATTTGTATGTATTGTCTTAATTCTGAAAGAAAACATTTTGTATTATAGGTTAGGTTTTGTGTTATTGCCCTGTCAAGCGTATGTCGTATTTGATTGGAGATGTAGCAACTAAGTTCAAGAGACGTCATTCATCGTGTAGTGTTTCATGCCATATTCAGTCTTTATCGTTCATATATCTCGAGAGGTATGAATGGATATTATGTTGATAATTGGATTTAGTTTTGGGTGTTTATGTTTTAATATGAGTGAGTCTTATATTTGGTTAATAGATTTGTTAAGATTTCATTTTATTTTTTGGTTGAACAAATGAGCTTCAAACAAGGATCAAACGACAAGGAAATCTCATTTAGATAAGATTCAAGCGAGGATCAAACGAGAAGGCAATATCATTCGAACGAGCTTCAAACGAGCTTCAAATAGGATTTCTCTATTTTATAGAATTTTTTTTTCAAAGATCATTCGATGTCCGTAGAAAATTTATTGCAAAACTCCTTCAAACGAGCTTAGTAATCTCGTTTGAATGACTTGCCTAGAAAAGTGTGCCACCTCAAAAAATGTGTTTTCTAGAAATTGGAGTGTTGGCATCAATTTTTATTGAGAATTTTGGAGAAAATAACTTGTTAATCACAGACCGAAAGCATTCAAACCCTAGTTTCAACTAAACTCTTTGAGATCCAAGATTCAATCATTTTATGCTTTGAGATCTCATTTGGCATCAAGGTTTTATTCATCATCATCTTTGTTGAGTAAATTTCATATGGTAGATTACGTATTTTCTATTCATACATGATGTACTCTATGATTGTGGTGTTGCGGTGAGGAAGTAGTACGTTCTTATTCTAGATCTGTAGATGATTGTTGAGCTTTATCGGTGGACACCGAAGAGTGTGTTGACTCACACATTATTGTAGTTGTGCGGATGGACTTCTGCATGTCATTGCAGAGGAGATGTTTAACATTAAAGATGCGTCACGGCTTGCAGTGCGTCGATTCTATGTTATAAGTCATCCATTGAATTTTGTGAAACATTATCATAATGAATTTCTGTGGCTGGGCTGTCCAAGGAGTTTATCGTTGTGGATTTTCCTCATACATCGGTGTGTTGTGGTTTATTGCTATATTTTATTTTTCTCTCACCCAGATTCATGTTTTAGAACACGATAAAATTTGTTGAACCGTTTATCACAACAATTGTTTAAAACCGGTGTTGAGGGTTATTTTTGTTTAAGTTTTATTTCTTATTGAAAAATTAAAAATTGTTATCCCTACCTTATCTGTATTAGACCTTATAATCCTACAACTTAGTGTGGATTTCTCATCTAAAAAATATTAAGGAGGGAAATGTTGAGGAGTTTTTATCTATTATTCCAAATTTACTACTAATGATGAGAATGCCATGCTTTCTAAAGTGGGAGATACAAATAAAGTCAAACCAGCGTGTGGAATTTAAATGGAGATAGTGCTCTAGAGTTATATGGATTCAATGGGAATCTTTTCACTTCTACATGGGATATCATTATTGAAGATGATCTCAAGGATGTGGAGGGTTTATATGTGGGAATAAAGCTTCCTAAGTCCATAACAAGTACTGCTATTGTTTTGATTCCAAAAAATAAATCTCCCAAAAGTTTTTGTGAATTTAGGCTAATTAGCCTTTGTAACTTCACAAATAAAATTATTTCTCTCAGATAGGCTAGATAAAGTTTTAGATAAATTGATATCTCAAAACCAAAGTAGATTTGTGCAAGGTAGAGGAATAATATATAATTTATTATTGACCCAAGATATAATCTCTATGTTAAATTCCAAAAATAAGGGAGGAAATGTGGTAGTTAAGCTTGTCATGCATAAAGCTTATGATCGAATCTCCTGATTATTTCTCAATATTACTCTAAGAAATTTGGGTTTATTGAAGCCTGGGTAAATTACATTTGGAAATTAATCTCGAATAGCTATTTTTCTAATCTAGTTAATGGAGATATGTGTTTTTTTTTCAAATCTGCCAGGGGTTTAAGTCAATGTGACCCACTTTCCCCTCATCTTTTCATTATTTGTGCAGAAGCTCCTAACAAAAATTTGAATAAGATGTGTGAGGTTACTAACATTAAAAATGCTAAGACCCCCATTAGTTTCCCTTTGGTGTACCATTTGGCCTTTGTAGATGACCTAATAATCTTTACTTTGGGGTGTTATAGTGCCATTAAGAAGGTTAAGTGTATCTTATACTATTATGAGGAAGTTCAAGGTCAGAAAGTGAACAAAACTATGAGATCTTTGTATTGTGCCAAATACATGTGTTGCTGCTAAAGTGAGGAGGATATCTACTATTCCTCCAAGTCACGCTAAAATAACTTCTTTTGTATATCAAGGCTGTCCTCTTTTTTTCTAGTAGGAAGATGACTTGTCTTTATAAAGAACTATAGTTAAAGATAAGGAGGAAATTAGTAGGATGGAAAGATAAAATTTTATCAATGGATGCTAAAATAATTCTTATCAGACATGTTCTCAAAATAATTCCCATATACACATTGGAACCTATTACCCCCTGAAATGGGGATGGGAATAATGGAGAAAATTTTGTCTGACCTTCTTTGGGGGTTCAATGAGGGGATATATAATGCAATTCAAAATATGTCTATAGTGCATGCTAATTACGGTTCAAGTGCAAACTGGTCGCTTAAGTAATAAACCTGGTAAGACGGGGTCAAATCCTTAGGGAAATAGGACGTGGAACATGACGACGATAGGTAAGATTGTTAATCTGAAACTGACTCTGAAAAGAAAAAGGAAAAGGTGATGAGTTTTGAATTTTATATCTGCAAACAAAATGCAAACTAATTAAAATAATAATTAGACTACATATGCAAGAGTAAACTAACTGTGACTAACTAAATATGAATGAGAAAAATAGGCTGGACTACAATCCCCCAAAACCTAGTACGTTTACCAGATTTAAAAGCAATTGTAAATTAAATAATTAAGAAAACCCAAAATTTATTACTTTCAAGCATTACATATATGAGGGTACAAGCTTGTATCATATAAAATCGAGAATATAAATAAAGCGATGTCGACATAGCTGACACGTGCGTCGCACTCTTAAACACCCCGATTACCTAGGGCAAACGAGGTTAAAATCCTTATGACTATTAGAACAACTACTTAACATGATTCAGTCATTTACTTTATTCAGAGAATCATGTTTATTTCCATGCAAACTATATCAGGTTGGGTTCATTCATCCCAACCCTTAAAAATCGAGCTAGACATGATGAAACTACAAGTAACCAAGGATTCTATGATGCATGAAATCATAATTGCGTGAAAAGTAAATTTAAACATTCAAGGAAAAACTCTAACTAAGAAGAATGAATTACCTATAGAAAATATGAAAGCAATTGAAAGAAATAAAGAAGAAATTACTTGGAATGAATAGAAGCCTTGAATTAATGCAAAAACATGAAAAAATTCTTGAACAATATGAATCCTACACTTCTTGGCTTCAAAACCCTCTTAAAACTGACTAAAAAAAAGCTCTAATGTCTGGTATGACAAAGAAATAAATACATCACGTTATTTTTAGACTTTTAATCATGCAAAACTCTTTTTTAAAAGAAAATACAAATCAAAATTCCGCCCACCGAATCGGTTTGGTGCCTACTTCTTTAATGGGAGAACCGGTCCGGTGTCTTCCAGTTGAGGGGACCGATCCAGATGATTTTCTATCGATTCAGTTCTATCTCCCAATGTTGAGTACCGATCCGATGAAGTCTCCATCGGTTCGGTTCTATGACTTTTTAGTTTTCTTCTTTTATCTCCTTGATTTCTTCTCAAATTCAAAGATCCATAACTTTTCACTCGTGACTCGAATTTAGATGCCATTTCTTCCTATTGGACTCGAGGTCTTCAACTTTCCTTTAGGTTCCATGTCCGAATTATTGGTGTAAAATTACTATTTTACCCTTGACTTTCCTTCACTTGTATCTTTTTTGAGTTTGAGTTCTCTCTTCTCTTCACTTGTGTAAAATACCTAAAAATATATAATAAATACACGAAACTCGATATACACTATATAAAGAAGGTTAGTAGAAATATTATGAGATAAATTAACTCGACTTACACTGCATAAGATGATAAAAGCCTCTAAATCCGAAGAATTTATACCTAATCAAACCCCCTAACTTAGTACTTTGATCATCCCGAGCAATGTAAAAGAATCTAAGCAAGGTCCAAGACTTAACAAATGTGTTATTATGATGGAATACCTCTTTCGCTGGTAAGCTATTGCATTTGGCGTATGCAACAAGCCTTTAAACCCCTAGGTTACCCTAGTAGAATAAGTTGTGTCAGGTGAGGGTTTGCGGTGAATAAGCCCACAAAATTCATTTTCTACTCAAAGAAAAAATCAAAATACTTAAAATTGTACAATTTAAACCTTTCTACAAATAGTGACCATAAATTTATATTCACAAGTCTCAATTTGTGATGTGTGTGTACGAAATCGAAAATTAAACTGCCAATTTCCACCGATTGCTCATTACATTACTTTTCAAAAATTCCTTTTGATTGAATTATCACGGGATGCTCTCACAAACGAATCACTCATATTGTGGCTATTTTCTCTCGGTATGCGTGATTTATAAGAGAAACTATAATGGAACACAAGTTTGTGCACACAATTTTGAAAGACGAATTTTTATATTCATCATCGGATTACAGTCATTGGAAAATGGAAAACATCGCCTCTTATTCACACTAATTAATCTTTGTTATTATCTTTTTGTGTCTTAGTTCTCCACGTGGTAATCAATTCCACAATTCGGACTTGGTTAGGACTTTTTTGGGTTTTAAAGTGTATTGGATAAAATTGGGAAGGATTGAGAACTTTGGAATTGGAAAATTTACTTAGGATCCCCATTAGTTCTTTTTCGGGTTGCTCTTTTTCACTTATTTGTCTAATTTTTTTCAAATTTTCACAAATTTTTCTTTTCTTGTTGTTTTTGTTGAGAATTATTCTGCTTTTTCTTGTCCCTTTTTATTGCACCATTTGGACTTAATTTATAATATTTTCATTTTTCACAATTCTGGGCTATTTGGGATTTTCGGGTTATAAACAAAAAGAAATTTTTTTATTTGGCTCCAATTGGGTTGCAAAGGGGAAAAATTTCAAAATTTTTTACGGGTAATAATTTTGGGTAACAAACGAGGCCATACTTCATTGTTCGAATCACTCATTAATTTACCATACGCGTCTCGAGATGAATTTAATTTAGTAATACTTTATCGCATTTTTAAGACAACATCTCACACGTTTCCCGTAACCGATCAAAATAATGGACTTGAGAGCCTCAACGACTTATTTTAAATGCTGAATTGAACTTTGAGTTAACCATTAAATCGGATTGATTTAATTACTCACGAAAATAATAGGCTTAAAATCTCACCGGGTTAATAATCTCCACACGTATTCGTTAATTCGTTAGTGTTTGCTCAATTTCCATCTTTGTTCAAATTTGGCTTAGAGCAACTGATTTTTATAATTTTGAGACTTCAAAAAAAATTTCATGACATTTTTGAAAAATTTAAATTCTAATTTTTTTTTATTTTGAAGAAAAATAATTTTGGCTTTTTCGAATTTTATAATTTTTTTGGAATTTTTTTATTATTTTTTAAATTTTTGGGCATTTTAAACTTTGTGAATTCGAACCCCAAACTTAGACTGTTGCAAGGTCCCTATGTAAAAGGACAAAAATCTAAAATAAAAGGAGAGTGCATAAAAAGAAACAAAGGGAAATGCCAAAAAAAAATTGTATTACCAAATAAGAATTACAAGAAGTTAAAATAAGAAATACATAAGGAAAGCAAAAGATAACAACAAATCCTAACAAATATCATTGTGGAGGAGGGTGAGAGGGGTCAGTGTGTTGGGATCATATGGGTCATATAAGTAAGTGGGGAGTGGCACCCCCTCACTTACTTGGAGTTTGTACATTTTTCGCTTGGAGGCGAACCATCATGCTGGTGTCGTGTTGGTATGCCTATTGGTCCACCCGATAATCCCTTACAAAATCATTGAAACACGTCACCAAGTTCTCAATGCGAATGTTGGGAACGTAGACCCCCCAATTTTTAGATTTTTTAAGATGAGTTTCCTTTAATACGGAATAGGATGGTTCAACCCAATACAAACTACAAATTCTAATTTGAAATTGTAATTTCTTTCAAATTAAATAAACTAAACTAAAAGTGAAATTAAATTAAAGAAGAAATTATTTTTCATTTAAACAACTTAATTCAATCCAAGTCCTAAAATTTTCCTAACAAATAATTAGTCCAATTTGCAAATTAGGCGAAACCAAATTTTATCCATTAAAATTAATGACTTGAATTAAATGAATTTTTACCCAAATTAAATTAACACCAATTTAACTAAACCAATTTTATCTTTTTACCTAAGAATGCATCAAATGTGAATTTGCAAAAGACAAAATAAATAAATAACCACTACGCCGCGATGTACGAGGAAAAACCCATAATGGGAAAAAACCTCGGATGGCCCTAGCCTCAATCCACTAAGTACGATTTTACAAGTACAACACAAAAAGAACTTACAACACTCGACTTGACTCCATCCAAGTGCCGACTCTTTTTCTTGTATACACCTCTGCCTAGCGAATAACCACGGAGGTTCACCGTGGTCTCGAAATCCACCGATCGGACTTTTAGGAACCCATCAACCACACACGGTGCCTTTCACCGTATGAGAATGCCGCAGCAACAAACAGGACTTCTTCTTTGTGGGATGTAGAAGTAAACCCAAACACTCTTCAAATGGTAGAGATAAAATCGATGCCAAAACTCCAAGCAAATTATATATATTAAGGAACTTGGATAAACTAAACAAGTGGGTGTAAACAAAAGTGTTTAAGGATTTTTCTTGAAAAACAAACACTCAAAATTTGAACATTTTCATTTGAAATTGAAACACTCTAAAACACTCTCTAGGAGATGGAGGAATATGAAGAAGTTAGTTTGAAAAGTTTGGTTCCCGCACTTGGTAATCCTGTCAAAAAGTAGTGGGGAAAAGATAGTGGGAACATGGAGAAAACAACAAAAAGTGTTCCCGCCAATGTCGTTCGAATGACTTTTTTGTTCGAACGACTTTACTAACGATGTTCCAGGAGGGAAAAAGGAAACTCGTTAGAAGTCTCGTTCGAACGACCTGGCAATCTCATTCACAAATGAGATGCCAGTTCGTTCGAACGACATAGGAATCTCGTTTGAACGATATTCTAGTTCGTTCGAACGACGTGTCAGAAAAATGCACATTCATTTTAAGTCCAAAACTTTTTATGAAAAGTTCTAAAAAATATTTTTTAAGTAAAACAAAGTCGTTAAAACTATTTATAAAAAAAATTATAAAATATTATAAATTACACCCAATAAATGTCCAAACTCCCATATATATATATATGTATAAAATGCATTCATACCTTAGGAGAATTTGAACAATGTTGTTGACGTAGAAACGAGGCACACTAAACCCGACATATGATGAAGCTTTGTAATCATGGCCACTACATTTCAACTCACAAGTCATAGGCTTGGATGGATACACTTGAACACTATCCCATGACTTAAATGTTTTTGTCCGAAATTGAGCCAACACTAAATTAAGACTCAATTGTAGACTCGTGTACTTACGAATCTCCCCCATTGGCAATTCCACGACAAAAACCAAACAAAATTCCTAAAGGGCCGTCAAGCTATACTAGACTTAAAAAATATCCCACCCAAAATAAAAAATTACATAGCTTGACCCAAAAAACCAAGGATCAATTGTGACACGCCGACTAATTAAATACCGGGTAGCTACTCCTTTATTCAAATTGATACAAAATGCCAAGTTGGTTCAGTTCATAGCATCACTGTCAAAAAACATTTTAACAATTACTAGCCACCTAATATTTAAAAAGTGAGTTGTCAATTTTAAATTAAATAAGATTAACATACAATCCATTTAAATTTTGAAATGCTAATACCATAATCACAACACAGTCACAATAGAATAACAATGAATATGGAGGAATACTCCTCTAAATAATCCGAATACTGAGTACAACCAAATACAAAGTCTGAATCATAAATTAATTAAATTCAAAACTGAAATAAACTCAATAAATAAACTGTCTCTAAGAGAAAAGGGGCGACATGCCCTACAGATAAATAAGTCTGAAATGGAATCAATGTAGAAAGTGGAGGCATCTATAATCGAGGTCATGTAACTTCTACAGTAGCCACCGCACGTCACTGGAATGGAAATTCTAAGCTTGGTGTCCTTGTGGCTGGGCACCTAAAAGGTTTTTACATAAAAATAGATTTGAAAGCAAACAGGTCAGAGCCCAATTGTGAAAACAGTTTAAAATATAGCAAGTGTTTAATGTCATTAAACAGTGAATATAAAATACATGATAATGCGTGATCTCACATGAGTTCCTCACCTCTCAACTAATTGTGCACGCCTATCCTACCCGTACCCATTCTAGTTATTCCACTATCTAACCAGACCAATCCATAACCTGACTTTTCTATACTATTCATGGTTTAATTCCCGACATCTTAATATAAACTGAGAGTTTTCCCATTTCTAGCACTACAAGGATGTCACATTAATTCACACTTGTACTTATATAAATAGTCCATTTCAATATTTCAGTATATCAATATCATCATAAATATACAATTATGGCACCCCTAGACTAAGCTGCAATGCACACATACTCTTCTATCAAATTCCGGTACATTACATACATAAGGATTACGTATTCTGAATCTTTCAGGAATCGTTTCGATAAGTAACAATCACACATAATGGAGGCGAACATAGTTCACATCACATGGGTCACTCACATACCTACGCTCCCATGATCAGCAGACTTATTAACTCAGCAATAAGTTAGTCTCTCACCTATGTCCTTGAGGTACCAATCTAAATCCCCCGCAGGCACACAAAGATTAGATGGTCCTGATCGAACGCCGACCTCCCGTGATAGCAAGTATGGTAGGTATGTTATACACAGATAACCACATATACTAAGCATTCACACATCTTAGATATCTTATAATATTATTAGAGGTATAATTTTACATTCCTATACCATCATTAATGTCTTACACTTACAAGTTTTCGAAAAATGTACATTATAGATTATCATCTCTTCTCACGTCACAGTTTCAATTACTTATATCCTAATCCCTAGAAGTCACCTGGTTTATTATATAATTCTAGATTTTAATCCTCAAAATACTCCAATCTCACAACTATACCCACTAATCAACAAGGGGAGAATGACACTCAAATAAATAAGTTTAAGGGAAGTTCGAAACTAAAATCGGGCCTAAAAAGACCATTCTGTGAACTCGTTAGAAGTCACTGAAATCTCGTTCGAATGAGGTCGTTCGAACGAGTGTCGTTCGAACGAACTACCAACTCTTTAGAAGGGGTACTATCATCTCGTTTGAAGCTCGTTTGAACCAGTTCGTTCGAACGACCTGGGTTGGTCTTCTAACGAGATGGCAGAAAACGCCTAGAATTTTCCCAACTTCATTTTTTCACCTAATTCCTTCCCCCAAATCCATCCTAAGTTCACACTAACTACCTTTTTGTGTTTATAAACTAATCTAGGTCACCCTAAGTCATTCCTTAACATATTTTTGGGGTAAAATCTTATTTATTAACATGTAATCGCCATAAATTCCCAAATCTTGCCCCAAACCCTATGAACATGAACCCATAATTTTATTGCACCTAAATACTCATCATTAATCCGTTTTTAAAATCATCAAAGTTAAGTTTTGGGTACCAATTTCGTCCATAATCATTCTACACGAAATCCCTAACCAAAATTTAGAGTTTTTACAACAAACCCATTAGGTTTTCATCAAAACGTTCAAAGCATATAAGGTTTTATACACTAAACATGGAGGAAATATTCATTGCAATTAATAAAATGAAATCACTTGCCTTAGGTTTGTTCTTAAGATTTTTTGTTGGTGATTATCGGGTGATTCTCTCCACTTTTTGGTTGTAATTCCTTCCAAATTGATGGTGATGGGAGATGGTTTGGTTTGGAACCTCTCTTAACCTCTCTCTAACTTCTCTAAAAAAATCCCGTAGCCCACTCTTTTGTTTTTGGTTGGTAATGGCCTTAGTGGCCTCCTAATAATATCTAATTTAACTCTAAAATTCGTAAATTTTAATTCCTCTATTTTTAAAATTACCAAAATACCCTTTTGGGTTGCCTGTTTGGCCTAAAAATGCCCCGGGACCCAAACTAAACTCCCGCGGCTAGTGTTTTCTGACTATTTCGACTCTTTCGGACACATTGGCACACTCAAAATGACCATTCGGTTGATAAAAATATAATTTACTTTTTAATCAAATTAAATTCATTCCTGATGCGACTGGCACACGCGTCCCATCTAGATTTCCCAAATTGTCATATTTCTGCCTCATGACAATTTTAACATTTTCAATACTCATATATTACCATATATTCTCAGTAGTATTTTATTTTAACATCATAATGAAATACCAACTCACATCTCGCTAGTATTTATTTCGGGGTTAATTTCCAAATTAATTCTCATTTAATTCAATTAACCAAATAAATAAAAATCATTAAAATAATGGGGTATTACATACTCCCCCCCTAATAACAGAATTTTGTCCCGAAATTCGGAAATAAAGTGTACCTGGAATGAATAACTCTGGAAAACGCTCGCGCATCTCATCCTCGTGCTCCCATGTGGACTCCTCGGCATTATGATGCCTCCACTGAACACGTACTAACAGTACTATTTTCGACCTCAGTTTCCTCTCGCTGTGGTCCAGAATAGAAATTGGCCCTTCCTCGTAGGAACTATCAGGCTGAAGGTCAATGTCCTCTAAAGCAATGTGAGTATGGGCCAAATCATCCCTAAGATATCTCCTTAGAGAGGAAATATGGAACATGTCATGAATCCTATGCAAGTCCTCCGGTAACCTAAGTCTATACGCTATTGGTCCAATTTGTTCGATGATAGGAAATGGTCCCCCACATATCTTGGTGCCAGTTTCCCCTTCTTCCCAAAGCGCATAATCCCCTTCATTGGAGATACTCTGAGTAACACCTGGTCCCCCACCTTGAACTCTCTGAAGAACCTCTTGGCATCAGCATAGCTCTTCTGTTGGTCCTGATCTACCTTAATAAGGCTCCGTATCATCTCTATGCTTGCCGAAGTATCCTGAATCACTTTCGGCCCAAGGAGTTTGTTATCTCCCACCTCTAACCAACATGTTGGGGAACAAAAAGGTCTCCCATACAATGCCTCGAATGGAGCCATGCCAATGGTGAACTGGTAGGAGTTATTGTAATCAAACTCCACCAGTGGAAGGTACTGCTCGCAACCACCTTCAAAGTCTAGGATGCACATACGCAATATGTCCTCCAACATTTGATTTGTCCACTCGATTTGTCCATCTGTCTGCGGGTAATACGCCGTACTCAGCCACAACTCCATACCCATGGCCTCCTGGAAACTCTCCCAAAATCGTGAAACGAATATCTTGTCTGGGTCAGACACGATATTAAGAGGCACCCCATGAAGTCTTACTATCTCCACTATGAAAATTTGGGCACATTGTCCCGTAGTGTGGTCTGTTCGGGCTGGCAGAAAATGAGCAACTTTGGCCAATATATCCATAATTACCCATATGGAGTCGTGACCCCTCTGTGAGGTAGGTAACCCGGTGATAAAGTCTCTGGAAATGCTTTCCCATTTCCACATAGGAACCTCTAATGGATGTAGAAGTCATGTCGGTCTCTGATGGTCCACCTTTACCAGCTGACAAGTGGCACATTTAGAAACGAACTCAACAATATCTCTTTTCATCCCGCTCCACTAGTACTGTCGTCTCATGTCTTGGTACATCTTATCCCCGCCAGGATGAACTGCGAATCACGTACCGTGTGACTCTGCCATTACGTCGTGTCGTAGGTCTTCCCCTTCTGGAACAACCAGTCTCCCATTGAAGCGTAATCCCTCGTCTGAACTAACGGTATAGGACTCGGCTCCCTCTGCTAGTAATCGAACTATCTGCTCTTGACAGAACGAGTCTTTTTCCTGGGCCTGTATCTCTCTCACAACAATCTGAGGCATAACAGTCATCACAGACATGAATGATTGGTCCATTGCATCCTGGTGTCCCAACTCCTTCCACTTTGCCTTCCACACTTCGGCCACCTCACCTATTGGCCTACGGCTCAACGCATCTGCTACCACGTTAACCTTTCATGGGTGGTACTGGATATCGAATTGATAATACTTCACGAACTCAATCCACCGGCGTTGACGCGTATTAAGTTCTTTCTGTGTGAAGAGGTACTGTAGAGACTTATGGTCTGTGAACAACTGAAATTTCTCCCCCAGGAGATAGTGTCTCCAAATTCGAAGAGCAAATATGACTGCCGCTAACTCAAAGTCATGGGTGGGGTAATTATTCTCGTGAGGCTTAAGCTTACGATAAGCATACGCTATAGCCTGACTCTCCTGTTGCAGTACACCTCTAAGTCTTTATAGGGACGCATCGGTGTAGACTAGATACTCAACTCCCGTCTGGGCAATGCTAACACAAGCACTGAGGTCAACTTGTCTTTCAACTCATCGAATGCCAACTGACAGGCATCGATCCAGATGAATGGCACACCTTTGAAAGTCAGATGTGTCAAAGGACCCGCTATCTTAGAGAAACCCCAAATAAATCTCCTGTAGTATCCTACCAACCCCAAGAAACTACAGATCTCAGTCGATGTCGTGGGCTGTCCCCATTCCCTCACCGCTGATACCTTTCTCGGATCAACTGATATCCCTTTAGCTGAAATGATATGCCCCAAAAACTGTACCTCCTTCAGCCAAAACCCACACTTCTCATACTTTGCATATAGCTCGTTCTGACACAGCATCTGTAAAACCTGTCTTAAATTCTCGGCGTGCTCCTCCTCTGTCTGGGAGTAAACCAGAACGTCATTGATAAAGACGATGAGGAACTGGTATAGGAACTCTCTGAACACCCTATTCATCAAGTCCATAAACATGGCAGGAGCGTTGGTTAGGCCAAAAGGCATAACTCGAAACTCATAGGAACCATATCTTGTCAAGAAAGCAGTCTTCGAGACGTCCTATTCCCTGATACGCAACTGATGGTATCCCGATCGCAAGTCCATCTTTGAGAAGAAAGAAGCTCCTCTCAACTGGTCGAATAAGTCATCGATTCGGGACAACGGATACTTATTCCGTATCATGACTTTATTCAACTCCCGATAATCTACACACAACCTCAACGATCCATCCCTCTTCTTTACGAACAACATAGGGGCACCCCACGGTGAAGTGCTCCTACGGATAAACCCCTGACCCAACAACTGCTCTATCTGATCCCTTAGCTCTCTCATCTTCGTTGGAGCCATACGGTAAGGTGCGCGGGAAATTAGCCGAGTGCTCGGCGTCAAATCGATAAAAAAATCTATCTCTCTACTAGGAGGTAATCCAGGTATATCCTGAAATACATCAGCAAACTCACTAACAACGGGAATAGAATCGAGTGGTATTACCACTTCCTTAGAGGTCTCCTCCTCTATATAATACAAGTGTGTGGACGATCCTCCCTCAGAATGAGGCATCGCCACTAAGAACATCTCTTGCACGGGAATAGCAAAAATAATACTCCTACTGAAATAATCAATCGTGGCTCGGTAAGCTACTAGCCAATCTATACCAATAATCTCATCATACTCAGTCATCTCTAATACTAACATATCAGTGGGTAAAGTAAATCTCCCGATCTATATACCCACACCTCTACAAATAAGAGAAATAAAAGAACCCCTACTCAACGTTGAATCTACGCAAGTAATCGTACTCTCTGAAGTGTCTAACAACCCTATAATGCGTGCAAATCTCGTGGCAATGAAATAGTGTGTAGCCCCCGTATCAAATAAAATACGCCCCATAGTCCCCTGAATAGAGAACATACCCTCAATAGCAGTTGGATCCTGTGGTACTGCGGCCTGCTGGAGCTGATAAACTCATCCGTACTAAAGTTATCCCTGCTGAACTAGGACTACTGGGATGGGTGGCAATGCTGGCATCTGCGGTGGTGCTGGGAGGGTGACAGGAAACATAGGTCTCTAGGGCTCATGTCGAGCACCCTGCTGCTGCTACTGTGGGGCCCTGCCCCTATCAGGACACTCCTGGAATTTGTGGCCAATCTTTCCACAAGTAAAACATTTCCTCGAAAAATTTCCCCCTCTCTGACCTTGCTGCCCATAGCCCTGGTGGCCTTTGCCATTCCTTCTCTGGCCGTACTGGCCCTGATGAAACTGCTGCTGTTGGCCATGCTGGCACTACTGACCCTGATGGCCGTGCTGACCCTGATGGCCATGACAAAAACCTCCCTGACCATTTCTAAAACCCCCAGATCGAAATCTCTTAGAATCCCCCTACTAGGAACTCTGATCACCCTGCTTGTGCTGACCCTGAACTGATTGTGCCCCGCTGGAACCATTCCCCCTGTGCTGCTCTGATGGCTGGACTCTCCTGATCGCTTACTCTCAGTCAAGTGAAAGTGGTGGTCCTGGCAGTGAAGGAGTTTTGCGTTAACCACATCAGAATAAGTGGCCAACGAGAGATTTCCCAGTAAGTGCTGACGGATCCTCCAGGTCAACCCATCCTTGATCTTCTGTATCTGCTTCTCCTCTGTCGGAATCTCATTGGGGACGATGTTCAAGATATTTATGAACTCGAACTCATATTCAGCCACTATCTTCCCCTCCTGCCTGAGGTTCATCAACTTCCTCCTCATCTCGGTGTGAATGGCTGAGGGAAAATACTTGTGGTCGAACTGCACCCAGAACTCCTGAATAGAAAGGACATCTCTCTCCTCCGTGGTGGTAATGGACTCCAACCACTGCAACGCTGACCCTACCAGCTTAAAAGTAGCCAGTATCTGTCTCTGAACATCCGTACACTCACACATCCTCAGGTGTCTTTGGATGTCCTTCTTCCACTGACTGGACACAACGACGTCGAAGCTACCTACAAACTCTGGAGGGTGTGCTTTATGAAAAGTATCATGAACACGTTCCCAAGTAGATGGGAATGCATGAGCCTATACTGGTGCTACTACTGGTGCCTGAGGCGGTGCCTGCTGCACAAATACTAGAGCGACATTTATCGCTTGGGACACAATAGTGGCAACCTCTCCGGTATTCATGGATCCCTGAACCGGTGCAGGCTATGGCTCGGGCTGAGCATCCCTGGGAACTCGTTGTGCACGTCATGGAGGCATCTGAAATGAGAGTAAAGTCTTATAAGTTCACAGTTATTATCTCAAAATAGCTGAAGAGAGAAACATACACTATAGAGTACAACAATCCCATAACATAGGGCTCTACATCAAAGAATGCTCAGCGGAAACATAACACGCCGTAAAAATCCTAAGGACACTAGAACCTGATGCTCTGATACCACCTATGACACCCCGACTAATTAAATATCGGGTAGCTACTCCTTTATTCAAATTAATACAAAATGTCAAGTTGGATCAGTTCATAGCTTCACTGTCGAAAAACATTTTAACAACTACTAGACACGTAATATTTAAAAAGTGAGTTGTCAATTTTAAATTAAATAAGATTAACATATAATCCATTTAAATTTTGAAATGCTAATACCATAATCACAACACAGTCACAATAGAATAACAATGGAATAACAGTGATTCTGGAGGAATACTCCTCTAAATAATTCGAATACTGAATACAACAAAATACAATGTCTGAATCACAAATTAATTAAATCCAAAACTGAAATAAACTGAATAAATAAACTGTCTCTGAGAGAAAAGGGGAGACATGCTAAATAAATAAATAAGTCTGAAATGGAATCAAGGTAGAAAGTGGAGGCATTTATAATCGAGGTCCTGTAACTTCCACAGCAGCTACAGCACGTCACTGGAATGGAACTTCTAAGCTTGGTGTCCTTGTGGTTTGGCACCTAAAAGGTTTTTACAAAAAATAGATTTGAAAGCAAACGGGTCAGAGCCCAATTTTGAAAACAATTTAAAATATAGCAAGTGTTTAATGTCATTAAACAGTGAATATAAAATACATGATAGTGCGTGCTCTCACATGAGTTCCTCACCTCTCAACTAATTGTGCACGCCTATCGTACCCGTACCCATTCTAGTTATTCCACTATCTAACCAGACTAATTCATAACCTGACTTTACTATACTATTCATGGTTTAATTCCCGACATCTTAATATAAACTGAGAGTTTTCCCATTTCTAGCACTACAAGGATGTTACATTAATTCACACTTATACTTATATAAACAGTCCATTTCAATATTTCAGTATATCAATCTCATCATTAATATACAATTATAGCACCCCTAGACTAAGCTGCGGTGCACACATACTCTACTATCAAATCCCGGTACATCACGTACATAAGGATCACGTATTTCGAATCTCTCAGGATTCGTTTAGATAAGTAACAGTCACACATAATGGAGGCAAACATAGTTCACATCACATGGGTCACGCGCATACCTACGCTCCCATAATTAGCAGACTTATTAACTCACCAATAATTCATTCTCTGACCTATGTCCTCGAGGTACCAATCTAAATCCCCCATAGGCACACAAGGATTAGATGGCCCTGATCGAACGCCGACCTCCCGTGATAGCAAGTATGGTAGGTATGTTATACACAGATAACCACATATACTAAGCATTCACACATTTTAGATATCTTATAATATTATTAGAGGTATAATTTTACATTCCTATACCATCATTAATGTAGTACACTTACAAGTTTTCGAAAAATGTACATTATAGATTATCATCTCTTCCCACGTCGTAGTTTCAATTACTTATATCCTAATCCCTAAAACTCACCCGGTTTATTATATAATTCTAGATTTTAATCCTCAGCATACTAAAATCTCACAACTATACCCACTAATCAACAAGGGGAGAATGACACTCAAATAAATAAGTTTAAGGGAAGTTCGAAACTAAAATCGGGCCTAAAAAGACCATTCTGTGAACTCGTTAGAAGTCACTAAATCTCATTCAAACGAGGTCGTTCGAACGAGTGTCATTTTGAACAAATGGCTTTGAATGAACTACCAACTCGTTAGAAGGGGTAGTGTCATCTCATTAGAAGCTCGTTCGAACGAGTTCGTTCAAATGACCTGGGTTGGTCTTCTAATGAGATGACAGAAAACTCACAGAATTTTCCCAACTTCATTTTTTCACCAAATTCCTTTCTCCAAATCCATCCTAAGTTCATACTAACTACGTTTTTGTGTTGATAAACTACTCTAGGTCACCCTAAGTCATTCCTTAACATATTTTTGGGGTAAAATCTTATTTATTTACATGTAAATCTTATTTATTTACATGTAATCGCCATAAATCTTGCCCCAAACCCTATGAACATGAACCCATAATTTTATTGCACCTAAATACTCATCATTAATCCGTTTTTAAAATCCTCAAAGTTAAGTTTTGGGTACAAATTTCATCCATAATCATTCTACATGAAATCCCTAACCAAAATTTAGAGTTTCTACAACAATCCCATTAGGTTTTCATCAAAACTTTCAAAGCATATAAGGTTTTCTACACTAAACATGGAGGAAATATTCATTGAAATTAATAAAATCAAATCACTTGCCTTAGGTTTGTTCTTCAGATTTGTTGTTGGTGATTATCGGGTGATTCTCTCCACTTTTTGGTTGTAATTCCTTCCAAAATGATGGTGATGGGAGATGGTTTGGTTTGGAACCTCTCTTAACCTCTCTCTAACTTCTCTCAAAAAATCCCGTAGCCCACTATTTTGTTTTTGGTTGGTAATGGCCTTAGTGGCCTCCTAATAATATATAATTTAACTCTAAAATTCGTAGGTTTTAATTCTTCTATTTTTAAAATTACCAAAATACCCTTTTGGGTTACCTGTTTGGCCTAAAAATGCCCCGGGACCCAAACTAAACTATCGGCTAGTGTTTTCTGACTATCTCGACCCTTCCGGACACATTGGCACACTCAAAATGACCATTTGGTTGATAAAAATATAATTTACTTTTTAATCAAATTAAATTCATTCCTGACACGACTAACACACGCGTCTCAACTAGATTTCTCAAATTGTCATATTTCTGCCTCGTGACAATTTTAACATTTTCAATACTCATATATTACCATATATTTTCAGTATTATTTTATTTTAACATCATAATGAAATACCAACTCACATCTCACGAGTATTTATTTCGGGGTTAATTTCCAAATTAATTCTCATTTAATTCAATTAACCCAATAAATAAAAATCATTAAAAATTCGGGGTATTACATCAATATCTTTGTCGATGATGAAAGATGACACTTAGAAGAATTCCTTCACACTTAAGAAAATTATCAAACGCATCGGGAATATCAAGAAAATTAAATGCATGTAAAATAAATACCCCCCTCCTAAATTAATTCTCCCCTTTATCAAATAAATGACCTACTTAGAAAGACGTCTCCCCCTAAGATAAATCTCTCAAACTAAGATGCCATCATAGTAGGAATAAATACCATTTCTACCCCTATCATTCTCCCCCTTTTTGTTCAGGAATAGGTAAAGGATAAAAACTAATTTAAACATGAATCTTATAGTGATAAAATCATGAAAGCATGTGGGAAACAAAATCATAACTACTCTAACAAATAATAACGGATACCAACGAAGATGCAAAAAAATGATACCAATTTGATACATAATATACTAAGCATGTGATATCAACAAAATATGCACTAATATAGATGCCAATTATGAATTAGAAGCTTAGGTGGACTAGAAAGCAAGGCAAAGAAAAAACATACCATATATATGTAGATTTAATGACTATCACTAACGCACACGAACCTATATATAGGTATAGACACCACACATGACACAAAATACAATAAGCTTTTCACACTCATATGTCAAAAATGTGTTATATGGAAACGAAAGTGTAGGGGTGTGAACTAGTAACAATTAGATTTAGACACAATTACTTAAAACATATTCACGGAGTTCTCAATTGATTGCAAACTTCATCACATTTGAATATAAGCTCATGTGACAATATAAATTGAACTCAGCGAACAAACATGCACAATGCATACAAGCCTATAATTTTGATGATTCTACAAACCAATAGAGTCATGACATTGAAAGTATAACTAGGATAAACGGACATTGCGCAAACCGTTGATATACCATCCAGACTCCTTCAATTTAAGCATATTATTTTAATGTTTTGAATGAATAAATAAACTAAACAAAATAGGCATTGGCAAATATTTTCTTTTAATGCCATTATTCTTTTAGTCCTTTGGACCACGTATTTCTTTTAGGTCCAAGCAAACGGTGGCTTACTCGCAAAGGATGATATTTTCTTTCGGAGCCCTTCCCCATGCGCGCGCGCGTGCACACACACACACACACACACACACACACACACACACACACACACACACACACATATATATATATATATATATCACATAAATCTCACGTGCAATGCATTTTAACATGCACTAGTTCTCCTAGATCATATAATATGCAGATGACTAGATTGGTAGGAGAACACCTCACAAATCTCAAATATACATATGAAGTTAAAATTTCAAGTGAGCTCGTGCATGTGTGAATTGAGGCATATAAAAATAGAATCCATTATAACAATACAAAATCCAACTACTCCATGTAATCATGGTAAAGAACATTTTAAGGATTGACAATCTTAACCAAAAGTTCTAACCACACGGGAGCGAAAAAGATGGGATTCAAACATAAGTATATGCCACATAGAGTGTGTCAAACTAAAATACACACAAAAAAATCTTTTTGAGTTATTTGTAATTTTTTAACCAAAATAAAAAATATGTACTCAAAAAACAGACAAAAATCATTTGTATTTTTCATTAAGCCTAAATTACTAAAAGGTAAAACACCAATGATAAACAAACAATCTTTTAGTATTTTTAATTTAATGCATGCTAAAATAAATATAATACAAAAGATAAACAACCATTATAATTCTAGCATGTGATAAGTGATAAACCAATGACTAGAAAATGATAAATAAGCATACAAATAGCATGATAATTTAGCATGAAGTACAAAAGCTAAAGTATGTAAATAACTAGGACATTCAACCTTTAGATTTAGCAAGGGAGGTATCATGTGAAAGTAAATGATAATAAAAAATCCTATTTTGTAAAGCTACCAAGTCGGATCTCCTAACCCAAACTAATGATGAAGGATGATCTTGGGGTGTAGGAATCTTGGCTACCTCGGTTTCCTTATGTAGGGATTTTCTAGGACCTCGTTTAAGATCAAAAGAAAATTTCCTAAGATGACCTTTTCGACCACAATGTGAGCACCTAAAGACTCAATGAAAATAATTACCTAAGGAATGATCTATGACATTGTTCCTAAAACATTGGTTTTGGCTTTATGAGTTGATTCATTACAAGTATCGAAGCCTAAACCGCACATGTCATTTTTAATTTGGACCATTCCTAATATTTTATCTAATTTTGCCGAACAACACTCCAAATCAAATTTGACTTTACTAGAGTCTTTTAGTTTGTTTTCTAAATCTACAATGTGAGATTCTAATAAAACACTGCGCTCTTCAAATGTGACAAGCTCCTTTGTCAAAGATTCCATTAATCCATTAAGGATATCTCTCTCGCCTTCTACGTACTCAAGCTTCTCTCGAAGATCTATCTCTCATGTCCTAAGGTCATAAACTAATGCACTCTCATTGACAACCTTGGAACGCTCCTTTAAACTCGCTTCTAACTTTAAATTTGCTCTTTTTAATTTAATAGATTCTTCATATAATTCTTGAAATGCAAATTGAAGTTCACTCACATCAACCTCT
This sequence comes from Sambucus nigra, assembly GCA_949130495.1. Lineage (NCBI taxonomy): Eukaryota > Viridiplantae > Streptophyta > Magnoliopsida > Dipsacales > Adoxaceae > Sambucus > Sambucus nigra. The sequence goes on along the minus strand of OX422208.1, from coordinate 540,034,558 downwards.
TCTTCATTTTCAATCTCTTTTTCTTCTTCACTCTCACTACCATCATCTTTTATGGATTCACAAACAAAGGCCTCAAAAGTGTTATGTATTATGATGTCATCATTGGATGATTCCTCACTATCACTTACATAATTAGAAATGAACGTGGCAAAGTTGGGCTCAATGGGGGAATTGGATCCCTCTTCCTTATCACTATCACTATCACTAAGCGTTGCATTAAAATAAATTGGTTGCTTACCCTCTCTCCTTAGTTTAGTGGGAAAATATTTTTCCCTATGTCCATACCCTTCACAACCATAACACATATTTGACTCATCCCTATTTAAATTTTCATTAAAAGTTCTCAGGATCTTTTCGGCTTTGTCATGCTTAGAATTTTCAAATTTCTTATAATCATTTTTAAATTTATCTTTGTTAAATTTAAGAAATTTTCGAAACTTCCTAGCAAACATAGACATATCTTCCGAGTCACTCTCACTTTCACTCTTTAATACTTGTTTTTCCTCCTTTCGGTCTTTCAAAGCAACACCCTTATCTAATTTCTTTTCAGTTTTAGAGGGAAACATGTATAGTTCATAGGTTTGTAAATCACCTACGAGCTCTTCTAATTTCGTAGAGGCTAAAGTGGTTAAAGAATTTAATACGGTCACCTTAGGAATAAATCTATCGGGTAGGGACCTTAAAATTTTCTTTACTAATCGATTGTTGGGTATTTTCTCTCCCAAATTAAAAGATAAATTAACTATATCGAAAAGTCTACCATAAAATTCATCAAAAGTTTCTTTTTCATTCATTTTGATGTTTTTAAATTGAGTGGTGAGGGTTTGGAGTTTATAAGATTTTACAACACTAGTTCCTTCATGAGTGAGTTGTAAAATATCCCAAGCTTCTTTAACGGTTTCACACGTCATAATGAGATGGAATTCATCCAGTGTGACCGTGCTAAACAAGGCATTTAAACCACAGGAATTATAATTTGCAAATTTAAATTCATTCTCACTTCATCTATCGGTGGGTTTGGGAACACATTCATTTTCTACTAAATATGTAGGTGGGGACCACCCGTTAATGACAGAAAACCAAACCCTCTCATCTAGAGACCTATGTGCCGAACGCATACGTGCTTTCCAATATGTGTAATTAGAGCCATTGAAAATAGGAAATTTTGAAAACGAGGAAAAATCTATTTTTATCAAAAATATTTAAAAGGATCTTAAACGCAATAATTTAGCGATCTCGCTCTGATACTACTTATTGGGAGCGTAGACCCCCAATTTTTGGATTTTTCAAAATGAGTTTCCTTTAATACGAAATAGGATGGTTCAACACAATACAAACTACTAATTCTAATTTGAAATTGTAATTTCTTTCAAATTAAATAAACTAAACTAAAAGTGAAATTAAATTAAATAAGAAATTATTTTTCACTTAAACAACTTAATTCAATCCAAGTCCTAAAATTTTCCTAACAAATAATTAGTCCAATTTGCAAATTAGGCGAAACCAAATTTTATCCATTAAAATTAATGACTTGAATTAAATGAATTTTTACCCAAATTAAATTAACACCAAATTAACTAAACCAATTTTATCTTTTTACCTAAGCATGCATCAAATGTGAATTTGCAAAAGATAAAAAAAACAAATAACCACTACGCCGCGATGTACGAGGAAAAACCAATAATGGGAAAAAACCTCAGATGGACCTAGCCTCAAATCCACTAAGTACGATTTTACAAGTACAACACAAAAAGAACTTACAACACTCTACTTGACTCCATCCAAGAACCGACTCTTTTTCTTGTATACACCTCTGCCTAGCGAATAACCACGGAGGTTCACCACGGTTTCGAAATCCACCGATCGGACTTTTAGGAACCCATCAACCACACACGGTGCCTTTCACCGTATGAGAATGCCGCAGCAACAAACAAGTCTTCTTCTTTGTGGGATGTGTAAGTAAACCCAAACACTCTTCAAACGGTAGAGATAAAATCGATGCCAAAACTCCAAGCAAAGTATATATATTAAGGAACTTGGATAAACTAAACAAGTGGGTGTAAACAAAAGTGTTTAAGGATTTTTCTTGAAAAACAAACACTCAAAATTTGAACCTTTTCATTTGAAATTGAAACACTCTAAAACTCTCTCTAGGAGATGGAGGAATATGAAAAAGTTAGTTTGAAAAGTTTGGTTCCCTCACTTGGTAATTCTGTCAAAAAGTAGTGGGGAAAAGATAGTGGGAACATGGAGAAAACAGCAAAAAACTGTTCCCGCTAATGTCGTTCGAATGACTTTTTCATTCGAACGACTTTACTAACGATGTTCCAGGAGGGAAAAAAGAAACTCGTTAGAAGTCTCGTTCGAACGACCTGGAAATCTCATTCACAAACGAGATTCCAGTTCGTTCGAACAACATAGGAATCTCATTTGAACGATATTCTAGTTCGTTCAAATGACGTGTCAGAAAAATGCACATTCATTTTAAGTCCAAAATTTTTTATGAAAAGTTCTAAAAAATATTTTTCGAGTAAAACAAAGTCCTTAAAACCGTTTATAAAAAAGTTATAAAAGATTATAAATTACACCCAATAAATGTCCAAGCTCCTATATATATATATATATATATATATATAATGCATTCATACCTTAGGGGCATTGGAACAATGTTGTTGACGTAGAAACGAGGCACACTAAACCCGACATATGATGAAGCTTTATAATCTTTGCCGCTACGTCTTCAACACACACGTCATAGGCTTGGATGGATACACTTGAACACTAACCTATGACTTAAATGTTTTGTCCGGAATTGAGCCAACACTACATGAAGACTCAATCAGAGACTTGTGTCCTTACTGCGACGAGTAAAATATGCACCCATGGGCTCATAGTCTGAATCCTCCTCATCATCATATTCGGGATCTTCCTTTTCTTCCCTCTCCACATCTTCGTCCACATTTTCCACCGCTTGTATCACCTCACATTGGTGTTCTCTTCGGGTGAGGAATTCTTTCCTAATTGCCATTGGAAGGTGAGGAAAGGCTTGGGGGAGGGGGAATTCCGGCATTGGAAATGAGGGAAGTAAAAAAGCGAGGGTATGGTAGGGGAGATCGGCCTTTACAATCCATAACCTCATTCATGATATCCACGTCAAAAATGTGTGAGAAATGGATTGGGGTGAGGTCCGGTGATTGAAAAGGTGGAAGAAGAAATTGGCTTACCTAGGATGCATTGCCGAATCGTTGGAGGTTTGAAGGATGTTTGCACACACAATATTTAATGCGATTCAGGATTTTTCAGGAAGGCTCCCCACCAAAAAAATTTCTTGATTCCAAGAGTGTCCAAGGGCAAGGCGGGTGATGCATGCGCCTTTCGTAATGGGTTCGGAATTTCTTCGGTAGTCGTAATGGTTGGGTCTCGGGACGTCCATGATGCCCAATTTTTTAGTGATGATATCGAGTGAAAATGGGATGTATCGCTCGTCAACAAAGGCTTTCGCTTGTGTAAGAGGGTAGTTTAGATTAGATGGTGGTGTAACCCCTTTTGAGTATAGTAATGACAAGTTAAATAGCAAGTCTATTGATTAACCATGGGACAGACAAACACATTTTAGTGAAGATAAACTCAGCTAAAACTTACAAATCTCTCGTGCATAACTCAATAAAATAACAACAACCTCATAAGTAACTCATTTGGAGGGAGAGAGAAGTAAGCACCCTAGACACACCTTAACAGGTAGCCAAACCCACCAACCACCCTCAAGAATCTCTGTCAAGTATTAAAAGCTTTGTAATAAATGACAATGGTGGATGAGTAAACTCTCTGGTTTGTAATAACTTCTCTTTAATGTATATTCTCCTTAGTAATAACTTATAAACTCTCAAAAGAACATCCTCTCCCCAGAGGTGGTTGGGGTCCTTAAATATCCCCCCACACCACCCCCGAGGCAACTCAGTCATCAATGCCCATGAAAGACATCCCTCATACTTTATGTCACAAAAATTAAATACCTCATGCACTAGTTATCTCCACGTCATAAACATTAAATTCCAAGACATGACTTTTTCCTAACCACTGTGTGTCAGGGGACTGTCATCACAGAGGTGGCTCACCAACTATCTGACAGCCCCAAATACCACGGTGGTTTACTCAAGCACAGATTTGACATTGTCTATATGGCTAGTTACATCACCTACAATAGATGTTACATTAAGTAGATGGCTATTTGGTTCACAACTCAACGCCTGATGTAACTTAAAGCTACTCTGCCCGAGGTTCCACGGTCAGAGTCCTTCGGTGTTTTACCAGGTGTATGTAAGATGGTCAGGAGAAGACCCAACGGTTCCTCACTTCTCAATCCTCCAAACCAAGTCCCACTAAAGTTCCTGCGACGAGTCATTCGATAGAGCATGAAAGCTCTCCCAGGCCCTGCCAAGCCTGGTCTTTCGCGAGTACCGTTCGACCTCACACAAAATCATTATTCTCGTTACAACACTACAATCATTATAGCTCATAGTCAATACAAAAAAGAGATACAATATGGATAAGTAACACAACAAGCTAACATATGAGTTGCCACGCTAAGCTGCCTCGCTGAGATGACGCGTTGAGATACCACGCTTGAGCTGCCTCGTTGAGATGCCATGCTGAGCTGCCACACTTAAGCTGCCTTACTGAGTTACCACACTGATCTTCCACGCTTCTTTAACCCTAGACACTATTGTAAATAGGGGGATTATCCCTAATATGAGGATTACCTTCAAGCCCCCTCTACATTTTCCCCTTCGTGAAGAGATATATTGTGGAAAAAGAAATGCCTGCATGAAAACTACCCAATTCGATGAACCTTCTCTATGTGAAAAAAATTCTGTCATCTTTACCTTCGTTACGACCACTTCATTACCTCCTGTAGGAAAAAGTAAAATTCTCCCCGATGTACCTGAGTCAAAGTGCTGTGGCTTATTGGTGCTTTGGTGAGGGGACATCGTAACTTTTTCCTTTCACTGATCTTCAACCATTCTGGATTTTCTTCCTTGGATAATTTGAAATTCTCCCGAAACACTTGTTGACTTTATAGAATACTCATTTTGACTCCGGGGAAGTGAAATTCTCCCATTTGTGCTGTTGGTGGAGTATAGTTGTAGGCATTGAGTTTGTCATTAGGACTGCCCCTGTTGTTGTGACTTGTGAAATTCTCCCTTTGTAATGTTTCATTATGTTCATAAAAGCAAAAATTCTCCCCGATGTAGCTGAGTCACATTTAAATAGCGTTTAGCCTTGTGGCGAGGGGACATCGTAGTGTTTTTGATCCATTAGGATAGTGTCTTCATTGGGAGTTATTGGATATGCGTGACAAAAATTCTGGTGCCAAAACTCAAACTTGCTTGAGAAGGCAACCCTTTTTATTCCCCAGAATTCACTTCATTAATGATGTGGCGATGTCTTTTCAACCGTCAAGACACTTCCCGAAGTGCCACGTGTCCATTTGAAATGATTATAGGCGGCCTTGCACGTGTAATGGTGGGAAACTCAACAAACGAGTTTTTAAAGGTTTCAAACGTCTTTTTTTTTAAAACACTTATCCTTTCCTCATCTTCTTTAAACTCCTATCTACTTTAGAGAGAGAAACTCTGCCAATAACCCCATTGTTGTCAAGATTTTCTTCTACAAACATCCTCACTTTCTAGCCTCTTCATTGGTACTTCTCTGGTGCTTTTTCTAAGCTTTTCTTTAATCTTCATTGTTATCTTAAATGGACTCGTCAAGAAATCCCACTACATCTTCCACTAGTGCTCTATTTGCCACCCCTGTTGCCACCACCTCTACTGTCACCCGCCAGGACCAGTTGTGTTTCTACCACCGGTCCCCTATATTTGTCAAGGGTGATGATTTTGCTGGGTTTTGCAAAACTTAATTTTTTTAACGCTAAGTATGATGCCATGACACTTGGTGATGAAGTCTAAGGTGCTACTGACTGGGGCTTTCTCCCTCCAGAGGGGACTCTTCGATTTTATCTTGAGCGAGGGGACTTATCGTGGTCCCATATTGACTTCGAAGTGCCTAGAGGATCTTCTAATCACTTCTCTACTTGGAACTCCCACATGTAGAGTTCCCACACTGACATCCTCACCAATATCGAGCTTCATCGAGCTAAGTGGTTTGGTGAGTTTACCCTATCTAAGAATAATGTTGTCCTTCCTGTTCTGGTGTCTTTCTCGAACGTTACTACTGACACCTTCATTGCTGCATGGGGTGAGTTTATAATTACATTGGAAGACGTGTGTGAACTCCTGGGCCTTGAAGTAATAGGCCATGAGCCCTATTCTGATGAAGGCCTAGATTTCCAAGAGGCTACTGACCGTTTGGAGTTGGACCGTATATGCCGAAGGTGCATCAGTTCTTCAAACAAGGCTACTTTAACTCCTTACATAAACTATTTCTTTAAGGATTCTCTGAAGGTAGTTCCTCTAGGGCTGCCCCCAGTCAATGTACATCACTACAACTTACTGCCTACATCCTTATCATTATCTCTCGTTTCCTCTTAACGGGGAAACCTAATGACCAACCTCGAAGGGACCTCATCAATATATCCCTTCGTTTGGCTCGGGGTATCAAGCTCCCTCTGGCTGAACTTGCCCTGGGATCACTCTACACATAAATTGATAGGACCCTTTTTAACATGGAATGATCTCTTGGTCATTATAACTTGGCCAACTTTGCCAATTGTGTCCTCCTGACGATCTTCCTTTACGTTCATTTTCCCGCTCTAGCAGCAGAAGCCAATCGTCCCCCTTCGGGGGAAGAAATTCTACCTCCATGCTCCTTTGTTTATCACAAGAGTCAGAGCCGTAAGGAGTTGACCTATATCATTGATCAACCTAGGAATTTTGTGATGAGGTCTTACGAAGAGGATGTCTTCCCCCACACTTATTTGTTTTTCAACATAGGGCAAGGGTGATCCAGGAAACCACTTTGGACCTCATCGTTGAAGACCCTTAGCTAGCTATGGTACTTCTATTTTCACCGGGGTACCTACCTTCCTACACTGAGTGGGGATACACTAGTGAGCACTACAATCCTAACTGATGAATACGTCAATTTGGTTTTGATCGGGGGGCTCCTTGCCTAATTTTTCAATTATCTCACCCCAAAGTCTCTTTTAGCGAGGCATGTTCCCTGTTCTCATTAACTACTGCGTGGGGGGTAAGTTCTACCATGGCTGGGCGAGTCACTATTCCAAACATCACCAGGCAAGGGGACGTGACCCCTCTATTTGTAATGAAGTTCTGGCCAAGACAGATGGCCCAAATTTTCAAGTTCATCGAGGGGGATCCTGTGTACCCCCCAATTCTTTCATTTTCTTCCCTAGAGCTGGGACTGAAAGGTAATTTTGTTCTTTGAATTAAGTTCCCCTTAAGCAAAACCCCTAAGGAACCTCCCACCGAGCATCCTCCCCATTGCTCCATGATTCCTGTTACCACCTCAAAACCTAAAAAAGCCCCAACACCGAAATAGCCTACCCCTTCTGGGGGGTTCAACTGAGGTGGCCTATGGCAAAGGATCTTCGCCACCACTATCCAAAAAGATAAAGAAATCCAGGAGTAGGACTTCCTCAAAGTCTAAATCTCAGACTCAACCTCAGACTCCTTTGGAGGCATTCCCTATCCCCTCCGTTCCTCCTCCCATGTTTGCAGAAATGGCTGAGGAGTTGAGAAGGAGAGTTCAGGCTGAGGTGGCTGAAATAAATGTTGAGTATGAATGACACGCTCCCGTCGTTCCTCCTTATGCTACCTTCCCCACTATCTTGGATGATCCCACAAAACCAGGGGAAAAGATAAAGGAAGAGTTCGAAGATCCCTCGAAGTGTTAATGTTGCAGGTGCGAGGAAGAAGACTCTGGATACCAAGTCCTAGAGGAAACAAACTCCAGATGCACATCTCTCCCCATCTCCCTCTGTTGCTTCCCCCTCTCCTCCTTCACCTGTGGTTATATCCTACCATTCTCCCTCTGAATCCCAGGTATGTATGTGTGTTGTTGTTCTTACTCATTTTTTTCTAAGGCAAGTTCCATTTGTTTAACTCTTAATAACTTTGATGCAGGGAGTTAAAGAAGAAAGATCCATCCCCCCCATGAGCCCTTTCGGGGGGGGGGGGATGTTTTCGGTTCCTCCTAGACCGATGTGACTCCTTCCCGTTCCCCTATGACTTGGCTTACTTACTCCCGCAGTTCGACCTCTCGACGTGTGAAGGATGCTGCTGTGGGGAGTAATTCCGCGGAGGCTGTGGGCATTCCTACTAAACCAGAGACAACTCCCCCAGCCCCTTGTGAATTATCACCTCAGCATGAGGTCCTTCTGCCCCTCGTTTCTAGCTGCGGAAAGTTCCCCTGAGGTAACATATTATCAATTACTTGTCAGATCTCACGTCTTTTTCATACCTTTTTCTATTTAACATGCTAAACTTTAATATGTTGGTATGACTTAGGTTGAAATGGAATTTTTGTTAGCTGACATTCTTCTTCCCACTGTGCTGACAAGACCCCTAGCTGCGGTTCCCCTTTTTGGTGCCATAACTGAGGTAAGTAATGCTTAGAGGTATTTATCCCTATTTTTGTACTTGTTCCTCATATCTAACAGTTAGCTTCATGTTTTCATCTTTCTCCAAGTCTTGCCCCACCCTTTTCTCCTGGTGGTCTGCATATTTTCAAGGCCAAGGTTGATGCCTCTTCTCAGCATGGTGGTTCTTCTAGACCCATCCATGTTGAGGAATCTCTTGAAATTCCTATGTGAGCCTTGGTACCTTTCTTGGTTAAGGGAGCTTTATCGTTCATTGAGGCTTCTGAGGAAATAAGAGTGCCCTCAACAGTTTCCACCGTTATGGCCTTTTTGGTGACTCCCATTCTTCCTCCCACTACTACTGAGGTATTTTGCTAGTTTCTCTTCATTATTCATTGTTTGTCTTTTATTTTTGACAATGTACAAACTGGAAGAGTCTGATTTCTCAATCTTTCAAATATCACCTACAATGGTGACTTAACAATAAAAACACTTGTTAAGCTTTTTCAAAAACTCCACCTATATTGGTGACTTAACAACGGAAATTCTTGTTAAGATTTTTTCATAAACTCCACCTATATCGGTGACTTAACAACGAAAACGTTTGTTAAGATTTTTTTCCATAAACTCCACCTATATCGGTGACTTAATAATGAAAACACTTGTTAAGATTTTTTTCATAAACTCCACCTATATCGGTGACTTAACAATGAAAACACTTGTTAAGATTTTATCATAAACTCCACCTATATCGGTGACTTAACAACGAAAACAACTGTTAAGATTTTTCCATAAACTCCACCTATATCGATGACTTAACAACGAAAAGGCTTGTTAAGATATTTCTTTGACTCACTATTTCTTCTACCTGTTCTCAGGTTGCTAGGGAGAACTCTCCACCAGTTATTTCACCCATCGCTTCACCCCATCGGGAACCCATTATCTCAGAAGATTATAGTCACAATGATCAAGGTTCTATGATTGGCGCTGCTACCGGTAGCGAATCTAGTTGTGAGCTTCCTCTGCCTGACTTGGCTCTTCACGAATTTTGCCTCAGGGTCCTTCAGCGTTCACCTTAAATGCCTGCCATCCATCGCTCCATAGTTGAGTAGCTTGCAAGCCACCATCCTGAGATGTTTACTATGGATTGCCTGCGTTCCAACATCCCCTTGATGAGCTATAGGCTTTTGGGCATGGCGACCATTATTGTTGATATCGTCAGCACTCATAAACCAAACATTACTAGAGCCCTCCTTAATCAATTCCTGGGTTATCTGAGGGAGCTGGGTCACAATGGCTTTCATTTTGACTGGCTTAGCACGTACATAAAAACTTTAAAGAGCCAGTGACTGGATAGTCAGAGGGAGCTGCTGTAGAAACATTGGGAGGAACAATGGACTGAGGAAGCTAAGTTGGATGAGCTATCACCCTTCTTGAAGCTGTCAATAAGGAGGTAGAGGATGTCGAAGAAGCTCTGCGTCTGGTGAAGATGAAATGAGAGAAACTCCTCATCGAGCGTACCCAAGCCCAAATGAGATTGGGGGTTTCTATTATTGCCCAACAGTCTTGCCTAGCAGCCTCTTCGGGCCTTCCTGGAGATTTTTTCTCTGCTCTAGATCTATGGATCCTCTTAGGCTAATAAACTTTTGTATACATTTTCCTTTTCTTTTCCTTATGTATTTCTTGGGCAGTAGCTCCCAATTTTGTAATGCCCCAAAGTTTATGAATAAATGAAAAAGATGTATGCTTTTTTCCATATCCTCCCTTTATGTTATAACTGTTTGCATATATTACAAATTTATGCAATTATTTTATCTCCACTCGAGATATAAAACTTATATATTCATAACAATGCGAGATACAATAATGGTCTAAACTTAATTGCTTACACATTATAGAATTTCAATCGTTTATTGTTAATCTTGAATGGCTTGTCTTCTTCCATCCTAAAAATTAAGTAATAACCCGAATCATGAGCTTCTTTTACAATAAAAGGTCCCTCCTAATTTGCTGCACATTTTGGTAGAGGAAGCCTCCTGATGAGCTTCACTGCTGCCTTCAAAATGAGGTCTCCCTCCACGAATTTCCTTGGTCTCACTAAGTTATCATATGCCCTAGAGAGCTATTTTCTATACATTTTAAAATGATACATCGCATTATCTCTGTGTTCATCCAATGCTTCCAACTACACATGTCTACTCTGAGGGAGCATGCTACTTTGCAAGCCATATCGATCAGAGGGAACTTCTAACTCCATCGAAAGTATCGCTTCAACTCCATAGCTAAGGGATAACAGAGTATACCATGTAGTCGTCCTCTTGGTTGTTCAATAGGCCCATAATACATATGGTATCTTGTCATCCCACGATCTTGGGAAGTCCTCCATCATTTTAGCCAAAATATTAACCAAGGTTTTGTTGGCTACTTTTGCTTGACCGTTTCCTTTTGGGTATGCTATCGTTGAAGTATGATGATTAATGGAGTACTTGTATGTAAGCATCGTTACCTCTGAATTGATGAATGGGGGTTCCATTATCAAAGAGAATAAACTTTGGAATCCCCAAATGGAAAATCATGTATTCTCTGATAAAATTGCTCACCACCCCTACTGTTTCCCTTCTTAGTGGTATCGCCTCAGCCCACTTTATAAAGCACTCTGTTGCTACTAGTTTCGATATATTCCCCCTTGAAGAAGGATGTATTGCCCCTACCAGGTCGAATGCCCACGTGTGAAAAGGATAAGGCGTTCCCAAGGAGTGTAGGTCTATCGATGGGTCATGGATCACATTTCCATGAAGTTGGAAAGCCTTGCATTTTCTAAAGAACTCAGCAGAGTCCTTCTCCATCGTTGGCCAGTAATAGCCCAACGTCATCAAGTTGTCATATAACTTATCCCCTCCTATGTGAGCTAGACCATGCGCTTGTTTGAGGACCTCGGTTGCCTCCTCCTTCATGATGCAATGCAGTGGCCTATTGAAGTAGCCCCTTTAAAAAAGTTGTCCCTCCTGAATGTAGAACCTCGGGTCCCTTCGTTTAAGTCCCGTCACATCAATATTTTCTAGTGGCATAACTCCATCTTTAATAAAGTCAATATAGGGCTACCTCCAGTCTGGTTAAGCTTCCACGAAATGACATTTAGTTTCCTCGAAGAATAACTGGCATTTATCGCACTTTCATTGTAGCTCTGCTGCATCCTGTTTAGTTCTAGGCCAGAAATATCCCTCCCTTTGAATTCTCCTGTAAAGATGTATCTCAGTTGTTTCACAGTGCTCTTTATGTATTTTCTTTAATCTCCGCTCTATTTCTTCTGGGCTAATACATCTTGATAACCATCGTCCTGCATTTCTAAAGTAAAGGTATCCCTAATTTGTGAAGTATTGGGCTAATTCCCTCAACTCCATCGCTTCTTCCCCAAATTCTAGTTACTTTATAATTTCTCCCCTCCAATCAATGTCCTCCTCCATCGATAGGATTGCCTGAACTACCGAAGGAGCAGTTCTTCGTTGAATCATGACTATAGTTGTATCACTCCTCATGACCATCTTATGAGAAATGGTGGCATAAGCATCCGAGTGGCGCTTCATTATTCGAGAATATCTCTTGATCTTGGTCCGATGGAGCTGGCTAAGGAGCCTCTGAATGATTTTTCTGCATGGTGCCAGACTCAGGTGTTTTAATACATATTGTCGATTCACTTGCTGGATCACGAAGTTCGAATCGCCCTTAATGCAAAGTGACTGAATCCCCCTTCGAAGGGCCTCCAGTAGCCCTAATACTAATGCTTCATACTCTGCCTCGTTGTTAGAACAAGGGAATTTAACTTGTTGGAAGGAAAAAACTCCTCCATCCCTTTTGAAAGAATAACGCCTGCTCTTCCTTTATTTTCCACCGAATATCAATCAAACTGCATCATCCATTCTTCATCACTTGCATCTAAGTAATTGTCTTGCAATTCATCTCATGGAATACTTTCTTTAGGTGGCTTAAACGTTCCAGAATGGAAGATTGCCAATAGGTCAGTGTATGCCTGGCTCTTGATTGCGTGAGGAACCACTCACTTCAATTCATATTCTGAGAGGATGAGGAACCACCTAGCTGCCCTACCAAACAATATAGATCTTGCCATCAAGTACTTAATTGGATCACATCTCATTACAATATGAATTGTAAAAGACAACATATAAGGTCTATATTTTTGTGCCACAAAGACTAAGGCTAAATAATTCCTTTCCAATCTACTGTACCTGACCTCTGTCCCATATATGATTATACTGAGGTAGTAGACTGGTCATTCTTGCCCGTCAACCTCTTGCTAATTGAGCTCCAACGAACCTCATGGTAGACGTGAGGTATAGCTGTAATAGGATTCCAGTTTGTGGGGGAACCATAGTCTGTGGTGAGATGAGCAACTTCTTCAACTCATCGAGAGAATCCTGGTGAACCTCTTCCCACTTGAATTTCACATTCTTTCACAAAAGCTGCATTAACGGGTGTGTTATCTCGGCCAATCTAGGCACAAATCTCCTAAGGTAGGAGACTTTGTCAAGGAAACTCTTCAGCTCCTTCACCATTCTTGGACTTGGCATCTCCAAGATCGCTTGCTGTTTGTCCTGGTCCATTTTCACCCCCTATCGATCAACCACAAATCCAAAAAACTTTCCACTTGTTACTCCGAAAATTCACTTTAATGGGTTCATCCTTAACTTATACTTTCTGCATCGGGCAAACACTTTCCTCAAATCGTTCAGATGGGACTCCCCTTCCTCGATTTGATGACAAAACCATCCACCTAGAATTCCACAAATTTATGAAATATGTCATGGAAGATGGACATCATCGTTCCTTGGTACGCAACCCGAGAGTTCTTGAGTTCAAACGACATTACTTTGTACATGAAGTTTCCCAACGGGGTTTTAAATGTCATTTTCTCTACATTCGCGGGGTCCATGTTGATCTGGTTGTACCCTATATACCCATCCATGAAGCTATACATATCATGACCAGTCGTTGCATCTATCAACCAATCGATGGAGGGTAGAAATAACTCATCCTTAGGGCAAGCCCTGTTCAAGTCTCTAAAATCCACACAGCTCCTTATTTGATTTTTGTCTTTCTTTCTGACTGAGATAATGCTAGACAACCAAAGTGGATGTTGTATCGGTTTGATGAACCCTTCCGTCAGTAAATGTTGGACCTCTTGCTTAATCTTCAAGTCTAGCTCAGGCTTATACCTTCTCGTTGCTTATTTCACCGAAATGGCCGAAGGCATCACGTTGAACTTGTGGCAGCTGACTCCCTCATATATCCCTTCCATCTATGTGTACTTCCAAGAAAAAACGTCTATGAACTCCCGAATCAACTCAACCAAGGCCTCTTATTTCTCCTTACTGAGATCTTTCGAGATAAAAATAGGCCTTGGATCCTCCTCTTCTTTCACTAGGTTCAACTGCTCTAACTCTTATGCCTGTGGCTTCGGTTGATATGCTATGTAATCTGGTTCTTTGGCGACAGCTTCCATGAACTCTTGTACGTTAGAGTTTTATATCACCATACATTGCCCCCGTTGATCCGCCAGAAAACACTCGTATATCGGGTCAGCCTCATCACCCGCTTCTTTGGTTGCCCATTCACACCATTATAAATGATACACCACATTTACCTCTTCGATAATAATTTTCTTGCATTGCCTACTAGTAGTTGCAACTGCCTTCCTCATATTCTCTCTAGAAATCTCAGCAACTCTTTTTTCCTAAAAATCGGCTCAGCATGCTTTGTCATTGGACCTCATGTTCCATCGGATCCACTCTATCACTACAAGAAAACTTGGCTTTAGCGACATTTTTTTTTGCAACACTTATAACAATGTCGGTATATAGTGTATAAGCCGACGTTTATTTAACAACGTGGGATATTTATCGATGCTTTATGAAAGGATCGATATATTAATGGTGTTTTAATAAAAACGTCGAAAATAGATGGCGTTTTTAACAAAAACGTGGGTTATTTCCCCACGTTTTGGGATAAAAGCTTCGGGTACCAAATTAATTTCACCACTCTAATTTTTCGTTTCCCTCCAAACAAAAAACACTATGTTCCCTCGTCTACAAGACTTCTGTTCACATACGACTTTGCATCTCGATTTTTCCCTAAGACAAAATCGATACATACGGTTGGTTGCTTCTGTTCACATAAGGTTTGCTGCATCTAGGACTCAAGGTTTGCTGCGTCAACATCTAGGACTCAAGGTTTGATTTCTTCTAAATCTTTTATTCACATAGGCTCATTTTTTTCATTAATATAGTTTTTTTCAAATCGTTATTTTTTCTCTTCACATAGGCTCGTTGTTTTTTTTTCCTTTTGTTTTTCTTTTTCTTAATGTGGTTATTTATAGGGAAGTTGCAGAATTTAGGCTCATTGCCGGTTGAAAAATGTAACAGCTGATTGAGATTTGAGAAATTTGGTACCCGATGATTGTGTTGAGAATTAGTAGAATATTAATCAAGAACCTATGATTATAGTAGAATATTATAATCATATTTTTTTATTAATAAAGAACCGATGATTATAGTGGAATTATAGTAGAATATTAATCAAGAATCGATGATTGTGTTGTGAATTAGTCAGAAGTGATGGCACTGTTCTAATGTGGAATGAGAAGCAATATAAATGGGAATAGTTAAAATTCTTGATTCTTGACCCGATGATTGAATTTTGGTAATTCAGTTTCCCCGATGACCCACTGCCAACCTCTCCCCCAACCGCTTCTCCCTGCCGCGAATAGGTACAATTTAGGGTTTCGATCTATGTGTGTTCTTTCAATTGTATTCACAAGATGCATAAATCTAAATCTAAGGTTTTAATGTTTTTTTGACAAATTTATTAAGATGTTCTTAACATGGAATCTTATATGTCATTTAGGTTTTTTATTTGATCAAAATCAGGTATTAGTTCTAAAAACTCTTTTAGGGGGTATCAACCTCTTAGAACTGTCTGACATCTTCCCCATTAGAACACCATTAGAACAGTTATGTACATATCTGACATTTTTTCCATGATAATTACATTTAATATGATATATACCATGCCATTTGTTAATTTACTAGAGTTGAGTGCATTTTGGACTTACTTATATATCTTTTTAAAATATATAACATACATGGTGTTTGTATTTAAACCCTAACTCTTTTGATTTCATAAGTTTTCTATGCTTCTTCAAACTGTACTTGTACTAGTCTAGGTTCAGGGAATGGTGAACTCCAGTCTGGGATATCGATGTATCATTTCAAATTTAGAGGTATGAAAATAATTTTTACTCGATAGTTATTATTGTCTGTTTAAAACGTTCTAATTAACTAGCCCTAGAGGAGAGCTATATTGGGTTTTAATTACTAAGTACTAACCTTCTTTTAAAAGTTACAATCAACATTTAATTAAAGGATTGAGGATTTGTCTCACATTGTACTCAAAGAAAGATAAAAAGACATATACATAATGCATGAATATAAGGGACTTACAAGGCTATATGAACAACACTTGAAGATCAAAATGCCCATTTAACAAAGATTCAGTAGGTTCTAAAGACACCACCAATAGAAGCCCTGCCTTGATTTAAAAAAAAATGCTATTTGTAGTTAATTCGAGCGACCCAAATAGAGGGAATACCCATTGAACAATAAATAAATTGAGGGTCTTTGTGATGTCTACCAAGAATCTAAAATTTGTGCAGAACTACTATTAAAAAGCGTATATAACCTCTTGTTTTTACTTTTGCAGTAGGATGTGTAATGTACTAATAGCACACAATTTATAATAGGCAATTTTAGCTTAAATTCCTTCCATTTATCTAATTTTACGATAATTGTGGGTTTTAGGTGTTTGTCTTAGTGTTTGAGTAATTTTTTCATTTTACTTAATTAATCCTAATTGAGTTAGTTTTTTCCATTGACATGTATATGTTGAGTGGTGACTTATGGTCCAATGGCCTTAGGGCATTAGAAGTTCATTTTTAGTGTAGTGTAAGAGCAGTTATTTCTCTCAGGTTCTTGACACAATTCCTAAATGTGTGTTTTACTTTTGCTTTTGATGTGCAGTTAAATCAATCCTTCAATCTGCCCTCAATTATCTAGGCAGGAGTAAAGGAAAGGAAATATTTTTTGTATATTAGTTTTCGTGTACTTTTGAATCATTCCTTTTTTGTCCCTTGTTTCATTCGAGGAATAAATATTCCTCAAGTCTTAGTCAACACTATAGCACAACTTTTAAAAATTGATAAACCTTGCTGTATATTGACTTTTTTAACATTACAAACACTTTTTTATTGTACTACTTCTTTAATGACTAATAAACATTACATACTCTTGAACTTTACTTTCAAGCTTTAGTTGTATTAACTTTTTTGTTCCATTCATCTGACAGACTGTTGTGACTGGTAAATGCATAGGTTTTTTTAGTTGTTTGGAAGTGAAGAATATAGAAAAAGAAAATAAGCACAAAAGTTTTGCCAAGATGGTGGATGATTTTAATGTCGAAACATCTCGAGTCATCGCCGAAGCAGCCGTCGCGAATTTCCAAGCCATCTAGGCACTGGCCTCAGCCCTATTGGGCCTAGCAGTGGCTCCTATGAACCATGGCAGTGCTGAGGTGCGACAACCCTCACCCCTTCCACCTGTCGAAGAGCAGCACCTGCCAAGGCAGCCCTCACACGGAGAGTGGAACATTATCCCACTCGAACTAATATGCTCTCACTTGGGGAATCCAAAATCTATCAAGGCAGGCCCTATTGATTCGTGGCACATGGAGAACATGTCCAACAGTGAGACTAACGACATTAAATCCAAGCCCCAAATAGGCCTAGAGGTGACAGCAACTTCAAAATCTCTTTGTTTCGTTTAATATCCTAAGTCAGATTTATATGTTCTTGTATATTCTTTTTCAAGTCAATCGTTTCGCGAGATATTTTCTTCTTTGTTTAAGTCGGTTCATAGCCTTAGTTAAATAAGGGGGACTGTAAATTTTCTAAATAAGATCTCCATATTCTGCAGCATAAGTAACCAAAAAAAGATAAAAGATGTCAAAGAAACATAAGTAATCTTTGAGAAAATTACAAACATAAACTCACAATGAAAAAAACTAGAAAATTAAACAATAAGTCATCAATAGGTGTTCCCTAGGTTCTTCCCTTCGTTTAATGTCTGTGAAAGGGAAGCAATTAATCTGGAGTTGGCATCAAGAGTCGTCCTCAAACTATGTTTTTATACTATTAGAAAATGTTGAATTATTTTGAGGAGTTCATCATTGAACTTCATAATAAAGAATAACTGTCTCTAATGAGCAGGGATATTTTTGGATGGATGAGTTCTAGTAGTGTTTATGTTTTTGGATAGAAAGTTAAAGTAACTTGTTTACAATTATAATTTACTATCTTACTTTTTGTGTTTTCACTTACCGGTATATATGGCAGCACGCGTAGTAAACCAGAAATGTTGTTTTGTTCTTTCCTTGGCTAGAGAGTCTTGCAAGAACTAAAAAGATTAAAAAGTAAATTGTTTATGAGTTAGGTTTTAGTTGAAAACTCGTGTTTTATATCGATAGAAACATACGCAAATATATATGTGTGTACATGCGCTCCCGTTGCACATGCATTTTCTTTTTCCATTATTTTTGTGTTAATTGTGTGTTGGTGTTTGTTGATTGTTTTCACATCTGCTAGGTAGTAAATCAGAAAGTTTTGTTTGGATCGAAAGCCTTGTAAGAAGATTGAAGTAAATTTTTTGTAATTGCTTGGTGGTGCGTACATAAGCGAAAGATTTGAGTAGAAAACTGATGCTTTATATCGAGAGAAACATATCAAACATGTGTGTGTATATACACACACACACGTACATGCATTTAAGTTCTTATTTCACATTTTTATCTTTTTTCTATTTCCAGTTACAAAGTATCTTTGCATTGATATGTTGGTTGTTTCTTCATATGCTATGTGTAGAAGATCATAAACTCTTATTTTGTTTTGTCTTTGGATAGAAATCCTTGCATTGATTTGTGATGTGGAGATAAGGCAAAGATTTTAGTGTCATATATTGTGAGATGCATGATATAGAAAGAATCACAAATCTAGATACCTTTTTTTAAAACATAACTACAAAGACTGCTTCAATTTCCATTTTTGGGGTAAATGAATTATTTTTTGTTAGATACAGTCAACCAATATTTAGGGAAACATTTTGGCTTGATATACAAGTTTTAACATGTCTAGAATTCACATGGGGAGATCGTTATCCCTAAATTTCATTAAAAAAATAAGCATTTTGTGGTTTAATGCAAAATGGATACGTATGTGCATTCTCTACCATTGAAATTTGTGAGCAAATCAGTTTTGGGGTTTCGGGTACTAATTAAAAAGGGCTTACTCTACCCAGCTTTTAGCCCGTAGTTGATCATAATTGTTGATGCAAAAAACTGGACCGAATCCCATTTTTATGATCACAGATAAATAGATAAAAGCAATCCAATCAAGCACATGAGAGACAAAGATTTTTAAAGTGGTTCGGCTATAAGGAAAAGCCTATGTCCACTGTTATTTTATTCCCAGGGGTTTACAATAGCACAATGTGGTGTAGAGAGAGAAAAAGGTATGGATCTTGTGTATTGTGTCTCTCGGTTCTTGGATCTCTTGGATCTCTCTCCCCTAGTTGTCCCTTTTGGCTAAGGGAATACATGTATTTATAGTAATGGGAGATAAATAGATTCATTGTATGTAGACATTTATACATTATGTCTACATTCAACGAATCTAATTGCTTGCTATGCTATGTGTTGTCATCTACAATATAATTGTACATTAATGATCATTAAATAGGTAGTTATCCTTTGATATTCCTGGTTGGTATGCTGACCAACACTCTTCGGGTGCCGACCAACTCTCCTCGGGTGCCGACTAATACTCCTCGGGTGCCGACCAACTCTCCTCGGGTGTCGACTAACTCTCCTCGGGTACCGACCAACTCTCCTCGGGTGCTGACTAACACTCCTCGGGTGTCGAATATTGCCACGTAGGATGACACGTGTCCTTTTCTGATTGGTCCTCGTAAATGGAGAATTTTTGCGTTAACAGAAGCCCCCAATGCTCCATGCTTGATGGTTTACTTGAAAGGATGGAGTATTTATTCTGCAGTGTTGCTCGGTGCTCGTGAAATTTTTGATCTACCTTCTTGATTTGTTCAACATAAAGTGCATTATCTCCTGGACGACATATGATGTAGGCTAATCGATGATTGCTAATCTTTCTTTTGAGGAACTCCGTGTGCTATGTATCACCCCTGGGAATTTGGATGCAGCCATGCCATAGTATGCAACTTGTAGCTTGTCATAATCTTCAAGTATGTTGATTGGTTCGCCAGCCGACCAAATGCTTCCTGTGTCGAGCAACTGAATGCTAACTTCACGTGCTTGATTCTTCTGATTTATGATCCTCTGAATACTTTGTCGAGTAACATACTAGATTTTGAACCCAACTCTTCAATCTGATTAGTACCAAGCTAGTGGTGGACTTCGAAACATTTTCACACAATTTATTCTTCATTATTGGTCGAGACAGTAGTAGCAAATATCTCAGTGCTGTAGATGTTGATTTTGACTTCTACCTCTGCTCGGGGATGAGCAAGAGGTTCTCGGGGACGAGCAAGTGATTCTCAGGGACGAGCAAGAGCTTCTCGGGAATGAGCTAGTGCTTCTCGGACAGATCATCTGTGATGAATATCAGAATGTTGAAAGATCTTAACTTCATAAACTCCCCTTATACTTTGGATGATCCTCCTGCTGGTGAGGAACCTGTTTTAAAAGAAGAGGGAAAAGAAACCAATAGAATAGGAATCTCAATGTAATAGTTAGTATACATTTTCATTCTCAATGTATTTTGTTTTTTGAGTTTAATGAAAGACTTTCATTTTTGTTCGCAATCTTAATTGCTATTGTCTTGTAAATATCAAACACTTTACATTTATGCATATGTATCTGTTAAAAAGATAACAATATTGTGTACATGTATTCCCTTAGCCAAAAGGGGATCCAAGAGATCCAAGAACCGAGAGACACAATACACAAGATCCATACCTTTTTCTCTCTCTACACCACATTGTGCTATTGTAAACCCGTGGGAATAAAATAACAGTGGACGTAGGCTTTTCCTTATAGCCGAACCACTTTAAAAATCTATGTCTCTCATGTGCTTGATTGGATTGCTTTTATCAATTTATCTGTGATCATAAAAATGGGATTCGGTCCAGTTTTTTGCATCAACAATAATATCAATCACTATATAGCTAAGTTTTTGGTGAAATTTAACCAAATTTCATCCATTTAACCCCCAAAACATACGTATATTTTTTAGGTTTAATTTACCGTGTGTATTTAGGCTTGCAGAAAAGTGCTTAAAACGATATGTGTGGCAGAGGATTTATGGGAATGCTGTTACGAGATGGGCCTATAGGTTTAGGTTTTTTGCAGACTAGGATTGTAAAAAGAGGCAAAGAGGGGAGAGACAATGTTCAGGCATTTGAATTTGTACAAAATTTAGATACAACTGAAGTGGGATTTTGAGTTCAATCAGGTCACTGATAGTTTTTCTTATAAATTTACAACTTTATAAACAAGATATAATGAAAGAAAAGTTAGAGCTCAAATGCTCTCTTTCTCTCCCTTCATGAATGTGTTTAATTTTTTTCTTGCGGGTCGTTTCTGCGAAAGTTATCTGTAACAAGCAAACTGCTCAATCATAAGGCTACAACTTTATTGATTTTGCTAGTCATGCTGCTGCAGAAAGGATTTTATAGACGTATAATGGTACACTGATGCCAAATATCGAGTAGAATTTCAAACTGAATTGGACATCATTTGGTGTGGGTGAAAAACGTCCAGATTTCTCTATATTTGTTGGGGACTTGGCAGCTGATGGGGCAAAGGTTGTAACAGATAGGGGCACTGGGCACACAAAGTTCTATGGGTTTGTTAAGTTTGGAGATGAAAGCGAGTAATTGCGTGCTATAACTGAGATGAATGGAAGGTATTGCTCAACCAAGGCCACCTGCTAACAAGAAGAATGTAGAAGGCCAGCAATACACTAAAGGTATGTTTCTCACTTGTTATGTGCGTTTACCATCTTTTTAATTATAGTATATGTGTGCATAGATCTTGTTTGAGGCATGAATCAATGTTACTATATGTTCTCTCGCGTACTCTTTTAGGGTGCTTAAGCGTCCAAGACTCCAAATCTAATGCCCCATTTTTATTTTCAAGAGAAGAAGAGGATGGCAACAAAAAATGAGAAAAACCCCATGTCTGCTATAAAGATATTGATTTTCTCAATATCGAACACATCTACAGAAAACCGAGGCACTCCAACCATTAGTATGGAAGCTAGGGTTGGATAAGATATTAGAGCTGCTATTGGACCTGGAACTATAGGATCTGTAACTGGATTTCGATCTTTAGGATCTTCACCTACCTTTGTCAGTTCTGCATCTGGATCTACTTCTAGTGCCTTTAGGTACCGTCTGTAGCCTTTGCACATCCGCTGATGAAACTCCTTACTCTCTAGTGGCTGCCTCCGTTAATGAGAGTTATAGCTTTCTAATGAGATATAGATCCGGAGCTATCTACTCTTGTATAGTAAGGCTCCGATACCTCTCCTATCTGAAATTGGAAATTCTTGAATAGCCCGGGCGGATTCCTCAAAGAGTTTTTTAAGCTAACTATTATCATCTCATGGAAATATGCCATACCATGTGGTTTTTTTTACCTAAATCTCTTTTAGAATTCCCCTATATGTTTTCCTGGAAGAATTTAGAGTAGACAGGAATTCGGGGTTGATCATTATCACCAAGGAGGGGCCAGGCCGCATAGTATTTAAAACTTTAGGACGGACTCAGCAACACATTAAGAGTCATGAGTTGGTTGTCCTCCCTTTTATAAAGGGGGATAACTAAGTGCGTAATACAAAAAACATAGATAGAAAAAATTTAGAGTGTATGCTTGGGTGTAGCATGGATATTTAAACACAGTATATATAATGCTCAAAACTAGATTAAAAAATTTAGAAGGTATACTTGGGTGTAGCATGGATATTTAAGCACAGTATACATGATTCTCAAAACAACTTACATACTCGTTCCTTGCTATCCAAAAATCGAAATAGCATCCTAACTAAGCTCCCTACCCCTGCATATTCCGTATAGACCAATGATAGTATTAACAAAATGAGAATAGATGTATGAATAAAAATGTGATTCAATTAGTATATAATAATGACAATACAAAGAATTTCATTTTTCTCACCCCCTACATACTTTATTAATAGACTCGGTCCCCAAAATCGTCGAGAACCTCAACAATAAATTTCAACATAAAAAATAGTCGACCATCTCAATAATCAATTATGAAATTAACAAACACAAATCTAACTATCAATTTGATTTCCTTACTAATAGTTAATTTGTTTGGTCCTTAATGATATTTATTGTACATATTTGAGTTCCTTATGCCATATATAGTCATTGATCGCACACATTTTCACCATTTGAATTGGTCCATAGTTTATTGCATAGGTAGATGCACTGTTCACTATACTATTATCTGTTTTGAGTGTTGTCTCATATTGCCAGTGATATTTCTTATTTGTCACTACACTTTACACAAACTTAGGTGATATACACGTTCGATTGACATTTAGTTTAGTTATATCCAGTTTGTTCTTTTTGGTGGATTCTTTTTTCATCATGACTCAACAAAAAAATATTGCACCTATTCGAAGTGAATGTAGTGGCCCTCGAGAGTCGTCTACCTTTGCGACTAAATGCTCCACTAGTCAGCGTACTGATACGCGACATGATGCCCCCGCTGTCTAAAATATGGTCGAACATTCTTCTGTTCACATCACACATTATGGTTTACCTTTTCGTGGCTCCTTTGACACTCGATCCGTCCAATTCGAGAGGTACGTTCATTTGGAGTATCTTTTGAATACTCCATAAGGGATTACTTATGCCTAGCATATCGCACATCTTTCTTTATCACATTGTGGATTGTTAACTGATCTTGGTATTGAGGTTTTTATAAATGTTTCTATTTAATGTTCAGTAATGCTGGGAGTTTCCCAGTTTAATTAAGTCTATCCCTTGTATACACAAAAACCACAATTTTTTTTGGGTGATAATAGTGATATAGACATACAAGTTGAAAAATTAGACTTACCCTCCTGCGAACAAATAAATTTAAAAAAAAAATTAACGAGTATGCATTACCAAATATTTTCTGGGGTTTAGAGAAAATATATATATATATATATTTTGGTTTTTTGTTGGGGAATTATGTACCAATTTGTTGGTTTTGTATGAACTATATAGCGAGGACATTTTAAAGATTTTTCTAGGGGTCCTACATAGTCGAGTTGGGCTGCAACCTACATTTAATATTGAAATAATTCAATTGAATCCATATGTATTGATGAGTTTATTTGAAGTCTTTTTCTCAATTATCCATTAGGGTTCTGGGAAATATAGATAGTGAGAATTTGAATGAGATGTCTTTTGTGTTGTAGTTTATATATATATATATATATATATATATATATATATATATATATATATATATATATATATATATCCACACCATTTAGCTTTGATTTATAAAACTTACCACCCTAACCTACTTGAAATCCATATGATGTTTTATAAATATTCAGGCAGATAATCGATCTTGTATAGAACAATTTCCACCGCTTAAATCTATTGCTTTCTCATCCTTAGCCACCAGAAACAATCCTGGGGTGGACTATTAGAATGTTTCCGATTGATGTCCTGCATTAGAAAATTGAAATTGAACGGTTGATAGTTTTGGGATGAAATAGGGCCAGTATTGGCATGTAGGATTTTACCATATCACATAGTCCTATAATCTCATAAGTGTCAAATCGTGAACCATGTCACGAATTGCAAGTCTATGAATTATCTGCCTGAATTGAGATTAATCATTTTCTCATGATAGCCTACTAGTTCGCGCATCGCGCGGGTTTACACCTAGTGTATTATCAAAATTGGCTCTCTAACTCAACCTTATCTATGTATATTCTGGCATAGATGATATAATGCCAATTCTTTCACCCATTAAGGATGTCTACTCACCCAATCTGTTAATGATTTGAAATTATTTAGTCAACCTTAAAAATGGTACCTTTTTTGTAATGTTTATACCGAATAACTGATCTGCACCAATAGAAGCAGGAAGGAAAAAAAGAAGAAAATTATTTGTGTTATAGATGGAGTACATGATCAGCTTCTAAACATAATTTTAATGCTTAATTTTCTTTCTTATAATAGTAGAGGCATATATGTTCATTTTTATGGAAACTTAAATCATGTATATAGGGATTCTTACATACGTATGATAAAATTTGAAGTTTGTATAACAACTGGGGTTGATTTTTGCAGAACGAGATAGATGATATAGAATTGCAACATCCATAGACTGCGGAGACCGGTGTTGCACGGGATGATATATTTGGGCTAGTGATGGGACCCGAAAGACATGGGCGCGTGCAAACATTTAGACTTGGTGTCACTCCGAGTATGATATTTGGACCCTCATATAAGCAATCCCAATCTGAGTTGAGAGATATTGGGACACGACATCAACGAGAGCTAGAGAGGATGCGACGTGAGATGGAGGCTAAACATGAGAGAATGCAACGTGAGATAGAGGCAGAATATGAGAGGACTTAAGCTGAAATGAAAGAGAAAATGGAAGCTCAGATGCAAGAAAATATATTTACTATGGAATCTCGAATGAATGAACGTGTGGATGCTCATATAGGGGATTTTATTGATTCTCGTATGCATTCTATGGGTGATTTTATCCAATCTATGCGAGATGTTTCTTTAGGCTCTAAACAGGTCAACTTTTATTAATCATTGGATGTATGAGTTCAATTTCTTAATTTTATGCATTACATCTAATATTTTTGTGTTTTCTAATTGTTAGGTTCCTGTCAACGCCAATGTTAATCATGTAACATCACCAGAGTTTCCACCGTTAGCATATGAGGTTCAATCGCAACATCGATCACAATCCTCAATGAAGGCACCACCACAAATCATATCGCGAACTCAACTTCGAAACTATTGTGGGATTAGTATTTTTGTCTCTAAAATTCTTCATGCCACATTTTAAAGCAAGAGCGTTAATATTTTAATCGTCTGATGCATATAAGCTCCATTATATATATGATAGTTATACTCGTTCTAATGGTAATTCGTTGAACATGTGTTGATAGAACTAGTTTATAAGGTTATATATGTTGAAATTGCTGGAAGGGATTAATTTATGGTTTAATTTGGTGGTGGTTGTTGTTGTTGAGTTAAATTTAAAAGTTAAAATAAATTGGTTTTCATGAATAAACAAAGGAAACTCTGACGATTTTTTTTGAAAATAACAAGCATGTTAAACATGTTTTAGTGATATATAACTATTTATTTTACCAACATCCACACGTTTTTCTCACTTCACTTATTCAATTGCATGGAAAAAACAATATATATTGTAATGGCCAAAAAAAAAAAAGTGGTTACAATTTTTATTTGGGTCGGGTAGCAAACTTCATAAGCTATATGGAAATATTATTTGCTAATATATTACATTTTTGTCCTATCTTTGAAAATTTGTATACATAACTATTTTTCAGTTTTCTCATACAAGTTGCAAGTTTTCATTATTACTATATAAGTTGTTGATTTGAAAACATTGAAACTAATTTCTATCCCTCTTCCAACTATTTTCTTGTTCGAATTTTACGAGCGTATGAAGAAGGAAAAAAATACCAACTAATTGAAAAGTTTGAATTCAGAAGTAAGTCACTAACTACCTTTCATTTTTCTTCGCTGCATCACTTTTACATCGACTTATTTACTTTTTAACACTTATTTTCTTTCTTTCTTTCTTTTATAGGTGGTTTTGTCATGCCCATGGTTACGGAGACATCGTATTGATTGTTTTGAACAATATTCTAGCATTTGTTTATGATAATATATGTTTCATATTTTGTTTGGAATATTTGGATACAAATTTTTGGCTTATTAGTAGACAATTTTGGAATGTTTGAAGATACACTTTCTTTATTTTGTTTTGGGAAGATTAGATATTTTAGTATACCGACGACACATTTTCTTCATTTTGTTTTGGAATGATTAGATATTATAGTAATAGTTTTTCTTTGGTTGATTGAGAATTTATTTGATGGATCAATTATAATATTAATGATGGGTACTTGGTTATTATATGGCACCTAAAATATCTACGCATTACAAAAAAATGTTGGAATATAGTATGGAAAAAATTCGTTAACATTGTGATGTTTTTAAGTAAATGATTGAATCTTGTGTTAATATCTTAATTTAATATTCCGGACGCTTTTGGGGAAATGTTGAGACCTGACGTTTTCCAAAAAATTCACATTTATACCACAAGGCAGGGACAATTGTCGACGGTTAATAAACATAGCAGGAAGCGTCGGGAAATGTCTATCCGACGTTTTTAACAAACAATGCTTATTTCCCGACTGTGAATACGCCAACGTTTTTTAAAAACATCATCCAAACGTCGGTATTTCTGTTGTGAACGTTTTTAAAGTTGTTCGCGATATTTACAAAATTTTGCTAAAGCCAAGTTTTCTTGTAGTGTAGGCCTCATCCTATCTTTGAGCTGCTTCGAGATGTTTTGGGGCCTAGGGACCACCTGGTGGGCTTCTTCTGCCACCACTCCCTTGCTGCTGGTAACCTCTTTATTCTGATCATTCAAAGGCCCCATCCTTTCTATGATTGAGGAAACCCATGCTCTCTCCATTCTTCTCGTTAGGACCTTGACATTCTCCTCTAGTTCCATGTAAAATGTGGCATCTACCAGGTGAGCTTCTTCGACAGTGAAGGGCCTTTTCGTAGCTCTAATGGTCACCTTCATTCCCATAATATTCTCCTTGGCACATTGGTGATGAGGCAACTTAGATTTCCCATCACAATCCCAACGTTCACGTAACCAATGGACTTGGAAGACTGGTTGTCATAAACTGAAATCACCAAAGGCATGGGGACCAACCTTTCTTCTAGAATATTAGCTGTGTGGAAATAGTTGATTGACATGATATTGATGTAAGCTCCCCCATCCATAAGAGCCCTTGAAAAGCTAACCCCGTTGATGATGGCTGTCACATACAATGGCCTATTGTGAGGGAACCTTATGGCCCTATCTGCGTCGCTGAAATTTATCTCTGATAAAAAACTCTTTACCAGCCTGGCCATGGGTCCCTTCCATCTCAGCAAAGGAATTTTGTTCTTCCTTGCAATATCAAGGATTGCCTGGGTTATTTCCAATCTATGCTCGTTTTCTATCCTTACTAGGTCGAAAAACCCAATAAACCTTGGGGATTTTGATACTACACAGTATTCTATAGCTTGGTCCACTTCCTTAACTTCAACGCTATATACGTCCTCCATATCCTTGGCACTTTCTTCATCATAAGCTAACACTAAATTAGCCATTACCCTAGTGCAATGTTTCAAAGATTCTTTAAACTCCTCATGCCCCGTCATTAGTTCTCTTTCTTCTCCCTCTGCCTCCTCATCATAGGCCACTACCAGATTGGCCCCATGCGCTGGGAGTGGGTTATTGTTAACGTTATACAGATGGATTTGCAACATTCCATCCTTCGTATACTTATCGATGATTCTTCTTAGCGTGAAACAGCTCTCCATTGGATGTTGGATTTTTAAAGAATTTGGCAATATTTAGAATCCGCCCTAGTTGTAGCGTCGGGTTCCCCAATAGGAATGGCTTTTGGTTTGTACACCGTTCCTCCTTAGACCATTGCATTATAATAGCTAATAGCCTCCTCTACTGTATAAGGCAATGGTGGTGGGTATTCCATGTCTCTCCCGAACTTCCTCTTATTATCCCTCTTCACTGCTTTACCCCCATCAGCTCCTTCGGTGTATCCCACCCGTGGAGGTTGTAACCTCCCTCCCATGGGTTGCATTGGCTACCTGAACATCATGATCACCACCACTGGATTGGGTCAAACAACCAATGAGATAGTCCTCACTTCTTTTAAGAATGCCATAAAATTTCCCTCTCGCGTCTTGTTAATAAGACAACATATGTACTAAGGAAGTAGTCCTTTTGCGCAGATCTGCAATAACTTGGACTGTTTGGCCTCCTCCCTCACATCGAGGGATCTTTCCCTAAACCTTCGAACGTATGCCACCACATCTTCCATAGGTCGTTGCTTTTCTCTCCCCGGTTGGGTAAAGGTGAACTCATCTTCCGCTAGAAAGAATTTCTGGATGAACAAAACGTGCATCTCCTCCCACATGGAGAAACTCTTAGGAGCTAAGTGAGAATACCAACTGTATGCTTTATCGGTTAAGGATTTAGAAAATTCCCTTAACCTAAGTTTCTTATTATTGCAATGCGCCACTAAGTATTCAACAAAATGCTTAATATGCTCCTTCGGGTTTCCACCCTTCCTCATGTATTTCTCAAAGATGGGACGAATATAATCTTATGGGTAGGGCTCATCATTATACTCCTGAGGGTAAGGCATCCAGAAGTCATCATAAACTGAAGCTACCTCGCCAGTATATTGCG
The DNA here is from genome assembly GCA_949130495.1 of Sambucus nigra. Taxonomy (NCBI): domain Eukaryota; kingdom Viridiplantae; phylum Streptophyta; class Magnoliopsida; order Dipsacales; family Adoxaceae; genus Sambucus; species Sambucus nigra. Next base: position 540,005,316 of record OX422208.1, on the reverse strand, counting down.
AGGAAGCTTGCATGAAATTCAGCATCTCCTTCTTCATTTCTTTTCACATTTATGCAAAAGCTGATACCATTGAAGGGACGACTAGAGGGACCATAGGCGGGGTGCCCCTTGTAGCTGGAGAAGTCATCACAGTTGGAGCCATTGATACTCCTGTGGTTCCCACTGTTGGATTTACAACAGAGGGTGTACTTACTGGACCATTCCCGCTACGCCTGCACTTGGTGGGACCGTTGGGGCTGCCCCTGGTGTCACGAAAGAGTTGGCTTCAAATCATCCCAACACCATTGAAGTTACAAGAGTTTGCAAAAACTCGTAAAATTTATTCATGAGAAGTGCCCCTTGGGCTGGTCCCCACCCAACGCTCATGGAAGCTTGTGTCACCCTTGGAACTCTTTTTGCTACTTGAACTTGAGGTAACTCTACCCGAGTAGCCCCATCCCTTGAAGCCTCCAAATCTCTCACTGCCTGTTCTTTATTGTGTTGAATATCATCAAAGTTAAGACATCGATTAATGTTATCATGTTCTATACTCCTTGCTTAGAAGAATGCCTCCCCAACAGAGTCGCCAAATATAAGAGGGTAGTTTAGATTAGATGGAGGTGTAACCCCTTTTAAGTACAGTAATGACAAGTTAAATAGCAAAAATATTGATTAACCAAGGGACACACAAACACAATTTAGTGAAGATAAACTCAACTAAAACTCATAAATCTCTCATGTATAACTCAACAAAATAACAACAACCTCAGAAGTAACTCATTTGGAGGGAGAGAGAAGTAAGAACCCTAGACACACCTTGGCAGGCATCCAAACACACTAACCACCCTCAAGAATCTCTGTCAAGTATTAAAATCTTCGTAATATATGGCAGTGGTGGATGAGTAAACTCTTTGTTTTGTAATAACTTCTCTCTAATGTATATTCTCCTTAGTAATAACTTCTGAACTCTCAAAAGAATATCCTCTCCCCACAGGTGGTTAGGGTCCTTAAATATCCCCCCACACCACCCCCGAGGCAACTCAGTCATCAATGCCTGTGAAAGACATCCCTCATACTTTATGGCAAAAACATTAAATACATGACGCACTAGTTATCTCCACGTCATAAAACATTAAATGCCAAGACTTGCCTTTTGCCTAACCACTGTGTATTAGGCGGATGTCATCACAGAGGTGGCTCACCAACTGTCTGATAGCCCCAAATACCACGGTGGTTTACTCAAGTCCAGATTTTAACATTGTCTAGATGGCCAGTGACATCACATATCATAGATGTGACATTATGTTGAGGGATGTTTGGTTCACAACTTAACGCCCGATGGAACTCAAATTTGCTCTACTCGAGGTTCCCCGGTCAAGGTCTTTCGGTGTTTTACCAGGTGTATCTAAGATGGTCAGTACAATCCCTAACGGTGCCTCACTTCTCAATCCTCTAAACCAAGTCCATCTAAGGTTTCCACGGCAAGGTCGTTCATTAGAGCATGAAATCTCTCCCATCCCCTGCCAAGCTTGGTCTCTCGCAAGTACCATTCGACCTCACATAAAATCATTAGTCTCATTACATCATTACAATCATTATAGCTCATAGTCAATACAAACAAAAGATACAATATGGCTAAGTAACGCAACAAGCTAAAATATGAGTTGCCATGCTAAGCTGCATCACTGAGATGCCATGCTCGAGCTGCCTCATTGAGATGCCATGTTGAGCTTCCACGCTTGAGCTGCCTTGCAGAGTTACCACGTTGAGCTGACATGATGCTTTAACCCCAAACAGTGTTTTAAATAGGGGTATTATCCCTAATCTTAAGATTACCTTCAAGCCTCCTCTACATCATGAAATTCCCCCATTCGGTTGAGGGTGCCATAGAAGACTCGCCCCTCGTCCTGCCAAAACTTGGGATGAGGCTCCCCAAAAATTCGACACCATACCCGTGGGCAAAATAAATTGTTGACTGATTGTGGAAGCTGCTTCCACTTGACTTCGCGCTCAATATGCATTGGGCGGGATGGGGGAGAATATGGTGTTGCACCACCTCTTCTCTTGGTGGGAGTGGTATTTGTTATCACCTTCGGGGAGGATTTCGGTGGAGGCGTATTTTCTAGGAAGTGGTCTTGATGCTCTCATGGACATTTTGATGAGTATAAGAATTGTTGAAAATGTGAGAAATAGAGAGTAAGAAAGGGAGATGGTGGTGTGAAGTTAAATAGGGGGGGGGGGATATGTTGAGTATTTATAGGTGAACTGTGGAGGGGTTGGGGATGAATTTGGAGGGAAAGGTTAGAGGGAAAGGGGGATGGATTTGGAGGGAAGAGTTAGATGGAAAGGTTTTGGGAATTGGTAGGAAGAGTTTTGGGAAATTGGAGATGAACCATGGGAAAGATGTGAACTGCTACAAATATCCAAATCGGTCCGGTGCCAGGGGTGAACCGATCCGTTCTTTTTATTTTTTTCATAGCGACGAACCAAACCGGTGGTCGTGGAACCGAACTTGTTCGGGACACTGTTAAAGGTGTTCTTCCCTTCTCTTTTACTATATAATCTTGGACTTCTCTTCTCTCAATTTTTCCCAGGCCTTCCAAAAATATTCCTACCCGAAATTTAACTATGAAATAAGTGACTACTCTCCTCGAAAATCGCGACGCTATCTCATTAATTACTTTACATTTCTCTCTTTAAAGAACTTGCTTCCTATAATCCCACGACCCTACTTAAACAAACTAATATAGACAAGAATCACCCCATACACATCGGGGGTGCGACGACCTCTGAATTCTTTCTCGCTCAATCCCCATAAATGGGGTCCGACAACTAAATGGTGTCGCTTTTTCGATGCACGCCTCTAAGTATGTCTTTAGGTGTTTTCCATTAACTTTGAATGTGTCTCCCCCTTTTGGGTCTTCCAATTCAAAGACACTATAGGGGAACAATTCTGTAACGATGAATGGGCCCATCCACCACGAACATAGTTTACCCAGAAAAAAGTGTAGGCGCGAGTTGTAGAGAATCACTTTTTTCCCCGAGTGAAACTCCATGCATCGGATAAATTTATCATGTTCAAGTTTCGTCCTTTCTTGGTATATCTTTGCATTCTCTTACGTATCATTACGCATCTCTTCCAACTCGTTAAATTGAAGCTTGGGCGCTTCACCGACTTTATCCAAAGTATAATTTAACCTCTTGATACCCAATAAGCTTTGTGTTCTAACTCCACGGGGAGATGCATGGTTTGCGATAGACAAAGAAAAATGGGGACATCCTGAGGGGGTTATTGTATGAGGTTCTATAATCCCATAGAGCATTGTTTAATCGAATTGACTAATCTTTCCAGTTAGGATCGACGAGTTTTTTAAGAATGTTCTTGATTTCACGATTTGCTAGCTCCGCTTGTCCACTCGTTTGAGGGTGATAAGTCGTCCCGACCTTATGAACGACTCCATACTTTCTCATAAGCTTTTGAAATGTCCTATTGAAGAAATTCTTACCATTATCACTAATAATTACCTTTAGATCACTGAAGCGAGAGAGTATGTGTTTTTATAAGAACTTAATCACCATTTTATTTTCATTCGTTTTGGTAACTATGGCCTCTACCCATTTAGACACATAATCTACCACAACAAGGATCTATAAGAAGCCAAAGGAAGGAGGGAAAGTTCCCACAAAGTCAATAGCTCAATAATAAAATATCTTGATGATGAGTATAAGGGTCGGCGGCATCATGTCTCGACGGGTGATAGCTCCCATCCTATACGGTACACTCCCGCAGAAGGAGAGAAGGGCCTGCCTCATCCTACCTTAATTTAAGATAATAGATATGATCAATTGATAACTGTATTTAGAAGATATATGGAGTAGGGACCATCTTGGTTCAGGTTACTAATTGCGGCAGTTAAGGATCGTCCTTTCAGTGAGCTAATTGCATATATAGAGTCAGAATGCCAATTCAAGCAATTCATCTTGATCCAATTCTCGACGCATGGGGATAAATGCTTGTTGAAGCCCCCGAATGGGAACCTATCTAACGGGGATTAATAGTAGTGTTGCTTGCTATAAATCTCTTTTGGAGGAAAGCGGACGTTAGATATTATTATGAATTATGAAAATGATTCGATGGATGGATAACAACAAAAAAAGTGGGAAAACTATTTAAAAAGATGCTTTCGAAGTGCAAGTAAATTATATCAGATGAAAGATACCCTTCAAAAGAAATATCGTAGGATTTATAATAAGCATTCACATCTCGAAAGATCATGGGACAATAGAGTCTTCTTTGAAGAATCATAGCGACCGTCTTATTCATGGAAAAATGGACTCCACATGCTTTTGTATGACAAAAATGGATGACTCTATGAGTCTCATCATCTGGTACACAACGTCGGATGATTTGGTCCGTACAATATTTAAATAGGAATGGATCGTCATAGAAAAATATGCGTGACCAAGTAATGAACTTCTTCTTCTCTTGCGATGTCCAATCGGGAGGGATGGTTCCGTTGAAAGGTATTTAACTATATATACAAACTAGGGGAGAGAAGAAGTGGAAAATAATTGCTCATCCGATAAGTATTCGTCTATGGGTATGGGATCAATAGGCACGTCGGACGAAAGCCGAGACAAATGGTCAACAACGATGTTTTCTACTCCTTTTTTGTCTTTGATAGAGAGATTGAACTCTTGTAGGAATAGGATCCACATTATGATACGTGGATTAACATCCTTCTTAGAAAGGAGATATTTAAGTGCCACATGATCAGTAAAGCATGTGATGGGTGAACCGATGAGGTAGGAGTGAAACTTATCTAGGGCAAAAACTACCTCCAACAATTCTTTCTCCATGGTGGAGTAATTAAGTTACGGCCCGGTTAACGTTCGGCTAGTGTAATAGATGACATGAGCTTTCTTATCCTTCATTTGGCCCAAAATAGACCCTATAGCGCAATCAATTGCATCACACATATGCTCTAATGGAAGGGACCAATCCAGAGCTTGCATAATGGGGGGGGGGGGGGGGGGGGGATAAGCATGCTTTTCAATTTGTCCAAAGAACTTTGGCATGCTTCATTCCACTTAAAGGGGGATTCCTTCATGAGAATTTTTCTCAAAGGTCTAACAATGTTACTAAAATACTTAATGAACTTTCTATAAAAGCTTGTGTGGACCAAGAAAGAGTGAACGTCCTTTGGTTATATAGGTGGGGAAGCTCGGCTATGACATCTATTCTTGCCTTATGGAAATCAATTCCTTTGGATGACACAATGCGTCTAAGAACTATTCCTTCTGTTACCATGAAATATAATTTTTCCAAATTTAAAACCTAGTTCTTTTTCACACATCGGGAAAGTAATTTTCAAGATTTGCAAGGAAAAGGTCAAAAAAGGGGCAAAAAACGTTAAAGTCATCCATAAATACCTCAAGGCTCTTTCAACCATGTCACTAAAGATACTAAGCATGCACCTTTGAAAGGTCGTGAGAACATTACCCAATCCAAATGGCATACATTTGTAGGGAAACATGCCAAAGGGACATGCGAAAGTCGTCTTCTCTTGATCAAGAACATCTACCTCTATTTGGTTATATCAAGAATAACCATCGAGGAAGCAATAATATGGGTGTCCCACCACTCTGTCTAGCATTTGATCGATGAATGGCAAGGGGAAATGATCTTTCCTAGTGCCCGTATTGAGTTTTCGATAATTAATGCAAATGCACCACCCAGTGGTGGTACGTTGGGGAATTAACTCACCCTTGGCATTCTCGACCATAGTCATTCCTGACATTTTTGGTAGTCTTTGGATAGGACTCACCCATTTACAATCCGAGATTGGGTAAATGATCCCAGTATCTAATAATTTAATGATTTTTTCTCTTACTACCACTTTCATATTGTGGTTCAATCGCCTTTGCATTTACCTCGAGAGCTTCACGTCCTCCTCGAGGTGGATTTTATGGGAACAAATCAAGGGACTTATACCTTTTAAATCTGCTATGCACCAACCAAAAAAACTTTGGTGCTTCCTCAAAATTGCTAAAAGTTTACCCTCTTGCTCTTTATCAGGGTTAGAGGAGACAACAATAAGAAATGTCTTATCCTCTCCCAAATAAGCATATATAACGTTGGAGGTTAGTTTCTTTAATTCAAGGGTTGAAATTATTTCATCAGAGGGCGTCGTGCGCGACTCCCTTAGTGGTAATTCCTATAATCTAGAAACCCAAGTCACATCTCTCACATCCTCATCTGGCACTTTATCGTCTAATGCCTCTCTCCACTCTCATAACTCTTTCTCAAAATCGATTTACATCCTGTCTCTCTCACCATTCGAAATAAGGCATGCTCTTAAGGCATCCCCACTGAAATTTCCCTCTAAGTGCTCCTCTACTATCTCCTCAATAAGATTCACTGAGTGAAAATCATCCTCATCACCTACTTGACTCGCAATATTGAAGATATTTATTTCTAAGGTCATGTTCCCAAAAGTGAGTTGCATTTTCCCATTTTGAGTGTTAATCAAGGCATTAGCCATTGCTAACAATATGCGGCCAAGAATGATAAGAACATGATTACTTGGGGTGACAAAGGGTTTTTTTGTAGTAAATGATAAAATATACTGGGAAGTAGAAGGTGTCAACTTGGACTAGCATGTCTTCCATGGTGCATCGTGGTATCATCATGGTATGATCCGCGAGTTGGAGAGTGATTGTTGTGGGCTTCAAGTTCCCCAATCGAGTTGCCTACATATGAATTAGAGAAGACTGTTGATACTCTCCCCTAAATCAAGTTAGGCCTTTTCTATTTGATTCTCCCTAATGATGCACGAAATGGAAGGTGAACTCAGATCTTTAAATTTAGGTGGGAGGTTATTAAGTAGAATGGATCTCACATTTTGTGCTAGGAAGACGTTCTTTTTCATCTTTAGCCTTCTTTTCACTGTCAATAAGTCCTTAATGACTTTAGCATAGGTGGGAATTTTTTGTATAGTATCGAGAAAAGGTAATTTCAACTTGACTTTCTTAAAGACATCTATTACATCATTACGGGGGATTCCTTTTTTTTTGGGGGGGGGGGGGGGGGGAGGGAACCAACCATTGAGGGAACAGCACGGCGGTGGGTGGTTTCACTACGACTTCAGGCTCACTTGTGTCGTCATTTTCACTTTCCTTCAAGGGGAATCTCCGTCCTCTTTTGTGCTGGGAAAAACATCCTTATCTTTAAGTGTGTCATGTGGGGTAGGTGATAAATCAAAAACTGGCCCACTACGTACAGTGGTAACGGTCTGACATATCTCTTGATGTTTATTAGAAGTAGAGCTAACACTAGTTTAACCTTGTAGAGGTATTTGACCTTGGGTAGGAAACATACTCTTCTCTTGGATACTTAAAGATGATTGCAACCTAGAGATATTCGCATTTGTTTTGACAAACATGAGATCATACTTATCATTGGTTGCATTTTGGGATTGCATGAATTGTTTTATAGTATCTTCCAGATTTATCCGTGGTGGGGTGATATATGGTGCGGGAAGTGGTGCTTGCATATGTTCTTGCATATGGGGATCTTGTTGGAAATGTGGAGATGGAGGTGGGGCAACGTGTGAATTAGGAATCAATGCAGCATGTTGTTGTCCATAGCTAAAACTTAGATGATTCTTCCAAGAAGTGTTGTAAGAATTTCCATGCAGGGCATTTAAATTACCCTCATATCCTCCTATAGCATCCACTTGTTCATTTAGCATTACTTTGTAGGTGGGTATCATCGAGCATTCCTTCATTGAATGGCCCTCCTCACAAATAGCACACACCTTCTCTTTCAGGGTTGGGTGGATTTTGCATGAATGGGCTATGTTAATTTTTTTATTTTTTTGATTTTTTAATTTTTATTTTTATGAATTTTCTTTTGGCTTTTTAAGAATTATAGTTAAATTTGTTATTAAATCAACCTAACCTAAAATTCTACCTAAGTCCCCGACAATGGCGCCAAAAACTTTACGCGACTCAAAATGTGTCTCAAGTTCATGATAATTACGTTTAAGTGGAAATGAGTCGAGTAAGTAATAAACCCGGTAAGACGGGGTTGAATACTCAGGGAAATATGACGTTGAACATGATTACGATAGGTAAGACGGCTAACCCTAAACTGACTCTGAAAAGAAAAAGGAAAAGGTGATGAGTTTTGGATTTTATATCTACTAACTAAATGCAAAATAATTAAACTACATATGCAAGAGTAAACTAACTGTGACTGACAAAATATGAATGAGAAAAATAAGTTGGACTAGAATCCCCCGAACCGTTGTATGTTTACCAGATATAAAAACAATCGTAAATTAAATAATTAACCAAACTTAGATTTTATTAATTTTAATCATTACATATCTGAGGGTACAATACCACATCATACATAATTAAGAATAGAAATAAAGTGGTGTCAACATAGCTGACCCGAACGTCACACTCTTAAACACCCCGATTACCTAGGGAAAATGAGGTTAAAAGACCTACGAAGTTTGCAAAAACATATTAACATGATTCAATAATATGTTTAATTCATAGAATCACTTTTATCTCCATGAAAATCACATCGGGTTGGGTTCATGCACCCCAGCCCTTAGAAATCTAGCTGGACATGACGAAACTACAATTAACCAGGTATTCTATGATGCATGAAATCATAATTTCATGAAGCATAAAGTCAAACATATAAGGAAAAACTCTAACTAAGAAGAATGAATTACCTACAACAAATATTAAAGCAATTGAAAGAAATAAACAATAAAAGACTTGGAATGAATAAAAGCCTTGAATTAAAGCAAAATCATGAACACATTCTTGAACAATAAAAATACTACACTTCTTGGCTTCAAAACCCTCTCAAAAATAACTAAAAAGAACCTCTTTAATGTCGGTATGACAAAGAAATAAATTCATAACATTAATTTTAGATTTTGAAACATGCAAAACTCTTTTTCAAAAGAAAATAAAAATCAGAATTTCGCCCATTGAACCAGTCCGGTGCCTGCTTCTTTAATGGGAGAACTTGTTCGGTGTCTTCCATCTGAGGGGATTAGTTCGGATGCTTTGCTATTGGCTCGGTTCTATCATCCCAGTGTCAGGGACCGGTCCGGTAAAGTCTCCATCGGTTTGGTTCTATTACTTTTTATTTTTCTTCCTTTTTCTCCTTGATTTCTTCTCAACTTCGAAGATTCATAACTTTTCACCACTAACTCGGATTTGGATTCTGTTTCTTTTTATGTGCTTGTGGACTCGGGGTCTTTAACTTTCCTTTAGTTTTTGTGTCCGAATCCTTGGTGTAAAATTATGATTTTACCCTTGACTTTCCTTCACTTATATCTTTCTTGAGTTTGAGTACTCTCTTCTCTTCACTTGTGTAAAATAACTGCAAATATACAAGAAATACACGAAACTCGATGCACTAAATAGAGAAGGTAAGTAAAAATAATATGAGATAAATAAAATAGATTTACACTGCACAAGATGATAAAAGCCTCTAAATTAAGGGGATAAATACAAAGAATTTATGCCTAATCAATATCGAAATACCAATGGAATCATGGAGAAATATGCATAAACCAGTTAAGGAAGTCGATTTGAATTTTTGATCAATGGAAGATGTTTATGAAGATTTTAGTATGAAGATTGAGTAAAAATTTAGAGAGAAGAAATCATTCTGGTCCACTTTTATGAAGAATAAATACTACAGTTTATTACACCTTGTTAATATGAATGCATATAGAGGTTCTATTAACTAGAGGAGAATGATTAAAAGTAGTGTGGAGGTCCGGGACCCCACGAGGGGTTCTCATCAGGAAAAAAGGACTGGTGGGTGGGTATTAAGGAAGAAAATTATCTTTTCTCCACTCGTGCGATATTTGCGGACTCCCACAGACATAAATAGGTCATCGCCAAAGGGGTGAAAATATAGAAAATGGTGTCACTAGCCTATTTAGGACAAAGCAGGAAAAAAGTATCCATCCCCTCAAAAAATACGTAAAAAAACTGATGCATACTAAACCAAAAAGATTACGGGTCTGGGGATTAGGTTACAAAATGGAAGGTGTTAGGCACCCATTATTCCCTTTCGATCTCTCATGGACTATGAAAATATTCTCCTTTTTCTCCAAATTGTAATTTGTATGTATAATGTATGCAGAGTGAAATATGTGAGAAAAGAAATCTCCATACCCATGCAATGGAATATATAGGGATAAGTCATTCTGAGTTTTATAAATAAAAGCAAAGAAGATAATCTAAAAGGTAGCCAAAATATAAGCAACACATCATCTCATTATCCATCACAAAGAATGGAATACACATTATAAACGACTGCTAAAAATATAGTAAACAGAAAACGCTACATTATATGCAATACATTGGATCACAATACACTATGAGAAATGAATATGCATGTCTGACGAGATTATAAAAATGAAAGAGAACAAAAAATATGAAAATGTAATATAATCTGAGCAAGAAATCGGATCATGATTTACTATAAGGGAGTGAATATGCTTGTCTGACAGGGAATCTAAGAACATATAAAGTAATATATATATATATATATATATATATACACACACACACACACACACACACACTAGGGTATGCCCGTGCCTGAAGGCACAACGGAAATTTTCAAAAGTGTGTGTACGCTATTGATAGGATTGAACAACTTTAAACAAAAAAGTAAAGAAAGAAAATTAGGTTAATTATATCTATTGACAATGTGTAAAGTACCACCGAAAGCCATTATTTATAAAAAAAATGCATAGTTCATAAACACCATCCATATAAACTATAACAAATATGTGGATTCTAAACAATGTATAAAAACAATCATATAACCTGAAAAACAAAATAAACACTAAATCATCAACTATAGTATAAAATGCATTCTAAACAATAATTTGGACAAATAGACAAATGGTCGAACACTATTATAAACAAATAACCAACTATATTCTGAAAGATTTCCAAGTTACGTAGAGGCAACTATCATTTTTCTTTGCCACAAAGTGAATAATTAATAAAATGTTCCGCTCTTCATATATTGCACTAATGCACTCCTTGTACATTAAAATATTACGCATATATTTCCAATACATGATACTATCAAACCTCATTCCAATACACGATTTACAAAATTGAAAAAAAAATTTCATGACCATGGCCATTCTCGCTTGCTATTTTTTTTACACCCAAAACACGATTTACTTTGAAAAATAGGACTAAGAACACAATGATGTATGTCCAAGATGGGTGTCATAATTTATTGGATTCATAAAGTGACTTGTAAATTGTAATTGAAGCCTCTATACTCTAGAGACCTAGGTACTAAGATATAGAAATCCCCAATCTAAAATTGTAAGCAATGGTGAAAGAGTCGCAGAATAAAGGAGTCTTTTCCAACTGCCATCATTAGAAGATCACCACCTCCGGGATGAAAGTTCATATATGGTGCTATATTATAAACATGGCCTTTAAGAACAATCTACATGGAGCCTTGTGTTTGATGTTGCTTTACTACATAGATATAAGCCTCTTATTTGACTGTCCCTTTAATCTTGCTACGTTAGGATGAGATCGAGTACGCATAATCCAGTCCACTTGGCATACCCCTTCTCGAATGGAACCTTTGATCGATGTGTAAGTTTCTTCACAGGAGCCTTATGCTTCTTTGAAGAATTAACTGAAGCTTTCTTGGTTGGGGCACTAGGTTGTTTTGATGCATAAATGACATTAAAGTTCAAGGAACCAACAGACTCTTTCTTCTGTGAGGTAGCCTCCCTAGCCAATTTTCCTTTCCACACTACACTTTTATGATCACTACCTGCAACTTTAGCCAATTCATCTTGTATATTGATACTGTTAACATATGGAACAGTTTCCTGTGCCTCAACACCATCTTCTCCAATGGAGACGGGGCTTCCCACCTTGTTAAGACATTTTTCACTCTGGAAATTTTAGTTGTCAGAGTTGTGGAGCATTAGACAGTTGCTGGAGGGTGGGAGTGGTAGATATATGAGTGAGCATGAGGGTTAGAGGCTATAGAGAAATGAGTGAGTGTGAGTGAAGTTAAGGAGAGAGAATATATCATTTCTTCAATGGAATTTTACCTGTACGAACACCCGTATCCATAACTATATGAACACTAAAAAAGTATATCAGTATAAAATTTTACCTGCAAATAAAAAATAAACACAAATGTGAGATCTCCTGAGACCTCATGAACACAAATGAGGACACCTTTAATCCATTTCCATCCCGTACAGAGAGGTAGAGTTGTTGAAGTTGAAATCCTAAACAATCAAAATAAAGACAAAAGTAATAAAGATAGACTTTTCGATGTACAAATAAAATAACATTACAAAGAAACCTCATGATGAGGAGATTCTTGTACACATTCCCCATATTTTCATAAAAATAGTGTGTTGCATAAAGAGAGAGGGCAAAGACCGAATCATACCGCAGAGACATATTTCCTGATGAACGACAGTCCTCTAAATGCCATCAGTTATAGTTGGGGAGTCACCCACTGCCTTTAGAGAAAATAATAGGAACATTTGTTAAAGGGAAATGATACTTAAGATGTGTTCATTATCACTCTTAATTAATCATAGAACACTTGGATTCCAGTGATGAATAAAGAGAGTAAGTGATAGAGTGAAAAGTGATACATTCTCTGAAATAAACACAAAATGAATAAAGGAAACTCAATTCATTTTCTTTAGAATTCACAAACAAATATGTTACCATTCTTTTACGAAGCAAAACCCATTAAATGGGGCGTTATTTATAGAACAAACATCTCAAATTAATTTACCGAACCTTGTCATTTAAGAAACCACTGTGTTGACCATTCCTAGAAAGGGGGAGATGTAACCAGTGGTTACCAAAAATGACCATTACCAGAAATCGATGTGTTAACCATTCAAACAAAATCTCAGTCCTAACATCAACTTTGCTCTTTCAGAATCACCAATCAGTTCAACTAATCATGAATGGAAAACTACACCATTAGGAAAACAAATAAAATAAAGTTTATAAAAAATGATTGGATAGACTCACTTGTGGCTTATTTTACATAAGCCTCGATACCCTTACAGAGTACCAATTGTCGCTCGTAAGATTTTACACTACGTGTATCATAAAATTTTACCTTAAAAATATATTTCAGCTACTTTTAAGAAATAACAAAAATATTGTATTTATGTCTCTTTTGTACATGGAGCATTTAGGCATTATGCAAAATATATATAAAACCAAATCTCAGACTTCCTTGTCAGAGTTCTATATCCATACATGATTAATAATTTGCATACAAAAGATTATGAAGTGAATTAAAATGCTACAGCAATTCCCATTCATAACCTAAATATGATGTCAAAGATGAAACAAAGGTCATTATATTCATTGAATTACTGGTAACTAATGTCCAAACATGTTACACAAATGTCCTGAGAAAAATTCAGATCCATATGACATAAAAGTCAGGTCTAGGACTCATCTCTGTTGAAATATATTAGAAACAAATTCATTTGTAGGCCTAATCTCTAAAATGACTCCAAAAAATATGTTAAACAAATCCTAGATCGAGCCAAAAGGAGCTTGAAATTGCATAATTAATATATGATGGAGTATGAATAAGATATGGTTCCACAAAATTGCAAATCACACTCACGAATGGAAATCACATCAGATCCATATCACTTCAAATGAAACACATGCAAAGCTTATGAATATTTATACTATTTGGTTATTCAATACGAACAACCACTATAGTCTAGGAACCATAACGTAATCCACACCATAAAGTAATCGAAATATCATTAAAAAATATATCTTGGGGCTAATATTTGCATAAAACTCTATTCCATTCACGATACATACGTCAACAAATAGATATTCATGAAAAACTAACATACATAATATTAAATATGAGTCCCTTTAACATATGAATATAAAAGCACATTATAATAACAAACTAATATCCAAAGTTTTGTTAATACATTGCACTTGTCAACATCAAAAGAATGAACTTTCCAATCAATAGCTAAAGTTGTGTTCAATAACAATTCATGCAAGATCTTACCCATCATGAACTTTCCAATCCATATCGAATTACATTAACATGGAAGTCGAGGTTGTACTGGGTACCTGATTTAAAAAAAGAGACCCGAAAATGGGAAGATTTGAAACCAATCTAAAAAATGATAAAGACGGGGAAAGGTGAAGATCTTACAACAACATAGGGTGATATTGCAAGTTGATGGTCGGTTGGATCTGTATACCAAAAAATAAAAAATAAAAAAAGATATTGACTTTTAAATTAATACCTACACTCTCTATTTTTCTATAAAAAGAGAAATCCCTAAAATATTTATAAACATACATTAGGGTTTCAAAAATGGTCGATTTCGTTGGTTGTAGTTCAGAATCGCAACCTGAAAAATAGAAAATCGCAATCTCAAGCTTCTACAAATGTACGATGTAAATGAAAAGGAGGTTACCTAAGATTTACCTGAGATTGCATCTTCATCCATCTGGGATAGATAGTCAAAGATAGAGGTAGGTTTGGATCTCTGGGAGATAAGAGAAAGACGAAATGAAGAAAATATGGAGGCTAGATTACCTAAGATTTACAGCATATTACCTAATATTTATAGCACAATACGCACCAATACACACCAATATTAAACAAACAAAAACTAAAATCAGAAACAAAACTTACGTAAGTGGAGCAGCGTGTAGAGAGAGAATCGACGGTGTGGAGAGAGGAGCGATGGTGTGTAGAGAGGAGGGGCGGCAGCTGAAGCAGGAAATATTTTAGGTAGGGTTTTTTTAGGTTATTGATGATAGAACGGGAAATGTGTTATTTGTGTGAGAAATGAGAGAGGGTCTAAGGGAAGGGAGAAGTAGAGAATGATGATGTTCGAACCAATGTACCCCCAATTTTGAATTAAAGTGTAAATTTGGTTAGTAAAAAAGAGGGGAAAACCAAAGAATTTAGGGAGAAAGAGGTAGTGCAGGAAAAACTCATATAAATGACATCAAAGTTCATTCTTATGACATACATAAGTTTTGTAACTTATTATATAGATACATACACACACATGATTTTAATAAAAGTGAGAGTGAAGTAGTGAAAAAATAAGAAAAGACGACTCGAATATTGAGAAAAACTCATGATACCTATGTAGTCAGAATTGTCTTCAAAGTCCAAGTAAGGTTAGGATTTAACCCATTAACCCAAAACTAGAATTTCCTTATTTGTTTTGTTGAAAAATGTGCATAGGTGAGATAAGATTAGTAAAAATTGAAGGAAAGTTCTAATTTGGGGTTTAAGGATCAAATATTCTTTTTAAAATTTTTAAATTTATTCAAATAAGTTTGGTGAATATATAAATACTAACAAAATGATTAAGGTGAGGAAATGACAATTAAATATACACAATATACCATAGGTGAAAGTGTATAGTAACACTAAAATAAAAGTTTGAATGAATAAGATTTTAACTCCACTTATATAAGATAAAGCTTAATTTTTTACTTTAATGGTGATGTAGGTTGATTTTGATGGTAGGGTAATGGTTGTAGGGTGAGGGAAGAAAGGTGAGGTGTATAGGTGATGTAATGGAATGTGGGAAGAATGTTTTGAAAGGGGTTTGTAAAAAACTACGCACTAATTTTTAGGAAGAGCTTTCTTGGGATCTAGAAAAGTGTCCCTTCAAATGAGGTCATGACCCTCCTTAAATAGCAAACTTTAGGGTTGGGGGTGCTACCGATTGGCATAGGTCTAGGCCTGACTATCGGCACAACCCCTGACTTGTAGGCCAAGTAAAGTACCCCTATACTGATCGACATAGGGCCATGGGTGCCTATAGGTAGTCCAAAATAGACTTTTTCAAAAAAATGGGTATAAAATGCAAATTGTAATTTTGAATTGTGCATAGTGAGGAATGTTGAAAGAGGATTTGGATATCTTCAAAGTTTCAATGGGAAAGTCTCAAATTCGATATTTTAACAAAGTCAAATAAAGTTTAAAATGGCTTGTGACCTCTAGATTAGGGTTTTAGGAAAAAATGTGATGTGAATACGAACCAAAAGGAAGATTCTCGCACTATATGAACCTTTAAAATATGGTATTTAGAGCCTTATGAAAGTTCATTCCATTAACCTTGGTTCTAAGAGTTGATCAGAGTCAAATGGAGCTCGAAAGTGTCGAATAGTATCTAGATTAGGGTACCAAAAGGAAAAGGCAAGTAAATGCGAATCATAAGGAATATTCGTGCACAATATGGGCTATTAAATTGGGTATTAAGATCCTCATGAAATTTTATTTAGTTATCCTTAGTTTTGATAGTTAACGGGAGTTAAACGGAGCTTAGAAGCACATAGTGGTTTCTAAATTAGGGTTTCAAAGGGAGGTTTGGGGACCGATGGTAAAAGGGGTTATGGTTAGGACCTATGAAGATGTATAAGGGGTACCATAATGAGGATAATAGAATTGGGTGCCTACATAGTCCCTTGATAAGAGTGCTTAGGATAAGATAAGGTCATCAAAAGATAGACACTATGATGAAAATGTGTAATGGTGGGTAATCGTCTTATTCTAAGGACATAAGGAGGGTCAGTGACCACTTCAGGGGGTCGAGGCCAATTTTGTGGATCTATGAAGGGCGAACGACCAATCCAGAGGATTAAGACTAACTATTCGGACATAAGGAGTGTGAACAAGTGATTCAGAAGGTCGAGTCCTGTTTTGTGGAACTAAAGAGTGTGGGAGACCAATTCAGAGGGTGGGGGCTAATTCTACGGACCTTAAAAGTGTGGTCAAATGAATTTTGTAATTTTTGAAAGCGGATGATTATTTGATGAAAAAGAATGCTATTAATGAAGTTTGAGTTTTTTGTTTTTTTGGAGATATTGGGTATTTGTTTGTAAATTTTTCATAATATTTATGGAATTTTTTGGCATTTTTGTAACAAAATTTAGGGGGTGCCGATAGGAAAGGGTGTGCCTACTGATAGTGGCATGGAATAAGGAGGATTTTTTCTCATGCAAAGGAGCTATGCTGATAGGCATAGCCATGGACTGCCGATCGGCATACCCCTTGGTTCTTTATAAAAAAGTGGGATCTCCTCATTTTATTCACAGCTTCAAAAGAAATCTCTTCTCTTTCTCTCTCTAAAAGACAAATTTAGGCACTTTTTCCTTTAAAATATTCATGGAAGACATGGCGAATAACACTTTTATTTATACCGACAATTGGGTTTTGCATTTAATGGCGCAGACTAGGTGTACTAGTGATTGATAATGAGAGTGCATATCATGTGGATGATGAGAGGATTATGTTGAAGGAGTCTAGGAATCACCGCTTTGTCAAGGTGAAGAACCCAAACGGCTATGTGAGTGTTCTTTATTATCATTTTTTGAATTTCTCTTTTCGATTTATTTTTTGCTGGGGATTAATGATTACTGATATTATGTAAGGGGACATCACTTCATCAGGTATACGCTCTCGGGGATCAATGTCGATTATGAAGGTATGTGAAAAACTTCCCATGGTAGGGAAGTTGATGGTGGAGCCTCGAGGTTTGGTCCTCTTGAGGGGGTTTTGGATGACACACGGGACAATGGACTATGTGGTTTGGGAGAATATTGCAGGGACACCAACCACACATTCCATCTAGGTGTGGCAGAGATAAGAGTCACTCCATTAGACCTACAATGGCTAACGGGGTTGGAGTGTGAGGGTTAGGAGATCTTAGTGGATCAGACACTGTGCATTTCTGAGACTGCAATTTGGGTTTCCCTAGGAAACTTTGGGTGGATTGTTTCTGTGGAATTCGTGAGGATATAGGTGCCTGAGGTAACCTTTATGGAGCATCAGATAGACGTCATGGACGGTCAGAAGGTGCATCAAGCATCCCACATGTTCATTTTACTTCGCTTGGGAGGCTTCACGGTGGCTCCGAGTGTTTATGTTGTTCACATGTGGTTCTTGCCATTTCTTTAGGTCATCTCTGAGATTCACTTGTATGATTGGTGAAAGACCTATTTTATAATTAACAATCAAATGGATTAATACATATATTAATGTAATAACAATTTATACTAAATTCATTCTAAGCCTTGTAAAATGTGCAAATCATATTATTACCAATTTTAATCTTATATAACTCAATTCCTAAGTTTTCTTACAAAATTAGTAGAGTAATTAAGCATCAAGCATAATCACATAGGAAATGACGATGAACAAGTCTAGCCTCAAAACAAATCCATGCCTCGGACTCCTCCGATAACGTCGACTATAACCTAAACGTGTGGAATTTACCACACTAGAAATATAAAGAATTATGTATGTGGGTTTCATCTTGGCACTTTCACTAAAATGGTCAAAAAATTATTTGGATTTAGGTCAAAATGAGTTTTTATTCTTTAGAGGCTTAAAACAGTTGTTGTTTAAAAAAGGTCACAAAATCTGAGAACCATTGTTTTAATAAAGCGTTTGTAGGAGGAAAAATGTCAAAACTATTTTTCTCGATTTTTGCAAAGTTCGTTCGAACGATATCATAAAGTCGCTCGCATGACATTATACATTTCATTTGAATGAGATCAGTCTTTATTCGAACGACATGATATAACTAGTTTGAATGAGCTTCCAACGACTTTCAAATGATAAAATAAATGAAACCACACAGGAGTCATTTGAATGTCGCTTGAATCTCATTTGAACAAGAATGTAATATCATCTGAACTCTCGTTAGAATGACATTATCCATGTCATTTGAACGACTGATTAAACATATTTTTTTCAAAAAACATTTAAAAACTTAAATAGCCTCAGAATAAAAGTTCCAAATATACTAACGAACATTTTGACACATAGAAAATCATATAACTTCATTCTCGAGATGCGTACTGATATACCCATATATATACCCTCGGCCAAGCCAAGGGTGTCCTCCTCCTAGACGAGGGTTCAGGCCCAAAAAGAGCCCAATAACCAAGGATATTATAGTAAGGATCGACCAAGAAGACCCATGTCCAGACGACCCTTCAAGGGGTCGGACCCTTATTATGGCCCAGACGACCCTTCAAGGGGCCGACCCCTCATTATGGCTTAGACGACCCTTTAAGGAGTCGACCCCTCATCATGGCTCAGATGACCCTTCAAGGGTCCGACCCCTCATCATGGCTCAGACGACCCTTTAAGTGGCCAACCCCTCATCATGGATCAGATGACCCTTCAAGTGGCCGAGCCCTCATCATGACTCAGATGACCCTTTAAGGCGTTGACCCCTCATTATGGCTCAGACGACCCTTCAAGGGGCCGACCCCTCATCATGGCTCAAACGACCCTTTAAGGGGTCGACCCCTCATCATGGCTTAGACGACCCTATAAGGGTATGACATTACGAGGCCCAAACTAGGCCAGGCTCACTGCCAATAGGAACGTTGTCCTCGGCCTCACGTCATAGGCCGAGGATGACATCATCACAGCGCGTGATTTTGGAGATGCATGGAACAGTGCATGTGGGACTCCTATGACACGTGGATAAGAACGTTATAATAATATAACCCCCTCATGTGATTGAATATTGCGTCATCATTAATCACATGTGGAACCTCTAGGTGTCAGTAAGGGATTGGATAGATCTCACTCACATGCACCATACATGCTTGGGGGGTACACTACTCCCCCCAAGACCTATATATCCTACAACCCTGCAAAGGGATTGATAATTGTAACCATAGCTAAAGCTCTTCTTGTACACACAGTAGAGAGATAAAGTGAGCATATGTGCATTGTATCCAAGGACATTAGTGCCCATACTTAGTGGATCACACACTCACAGTGGATGTAGGACATATTGGCTGAACCACTATACATCGTTGTCTTATTCCTCTTATACTCATCCCCTTCTATACACTTACACACATATACATCTCTATTGCTGCCATGGTTGTTACTGTTTGAGCTCATCATCACTTATCTGGTGGTGCTGAATCTTAGCATCATCAGTTTGGCACCGTCTGTGGGAATGAGAAGACATCTCTTCCTTTATACAGCATGACCTCACTGGACACTCTAGTGGTGAACTAGTTCTCCCCCTTTAAGGATCCATTTCACCATTGAAAGAGACCCATTAAGGTTCTCAAGCTCATCTATCTTTTGACCATCCAACTCTCTATAGCTCAAACACATGGCACCAGAGATGCCATAACAACTTCCTCCATCGGATGGTGGAGTAGGACCTAGTTCCAGTCATCCAACACCTCAGTCTGAGATGGCCGATATGGCGGCCGCCTTGAAGTCTCTAGCAGCAAGCCAATGGATTATGCAGGAGCAATTTACATCTCTGAACCAAAACATACTAAGACCTACAGTAGTCTCACCTAAGATGATTACTTCGGCAGCACCTCCAGGGCAGCATGAGGCTAGGGGACCACCCCAGGCTCCACGCAAAGACTTACCACCTCCACAGCGGCGGAGGGATGTTGCTGACCCCCGACGTCTATGCCTGGGGAGGCAAGGAAACCCTTGCCCTGAAGACATGTATGATGATTTAGAGGGGGATGAGGCCCCCATAGAATGTTAGGAGCCGTATGAGGTCTCCAATAATACTGTGCGGTCCATCTAGGAGAGCAGAGGGAAGTGTGGAAGAAAAAATCTTGAAGATCGCCTGAGAGGCTCTACTTTTAATCGCCTGAGCATGGGGACGAACTTTAAGAGGATGGGACTAGTAAATGACTTGCAGGAAAAATTATCCAAATCAAGAAGTATTGCAAGTTCCCGAAGGGAGGTAGTAGATAGTCAACCCTATGGGGGGCAACCCCACGGACGGGATGACGGTTAGGGAGAGGTAAACAGCCGACATATACCTGCCATAGCAGAACCCTTCGTTCACCTCAAAGAGGTGATAGGGGATAACATCAACCAAGACGACACTATGAGGCCCTGAAACGACTCGATCTAAAGGTTGTAGGATAAGATTAGTGATATTCTGAAAAGTCAGGACCCTTTGTGGTGAAGATAGTCAACTTCCCAATGCCAGATTCAATAGGCTCACCCTTTGTGGCGAAGATAGTCAACTTCCCAACGCCATCCAAGTTTAAGCCACCAGTGGTCACCCCTCGGTATGACGGGAGTACCAACCCCGTTCACCATATTGATATGTACCAAATAATGACAAATATATACTCTATCTCAGATGAGATGAGGTGTCGTACTTTTTCTGGTACTCTGATTGGGGATGCACATGTCAGGTACATGTCTCTTCTAAAAAACTCCATTGAAAGGTTTAAGCAGTTGGTAAACCGGTTTATCCATAACTTTTGCTTTGGGGTGAGGCCATAGAAGAAGACCACACACCTGCTCTATGTTAAGATGGGTAAGAATGAAAGTCTAAGAGACTACATAGCCAGATTCAATAAAGAAAAGTTAGAGGTCAAAGATTACGAGGAGAGTATTTCCATAACAGCCCTCATTGGAGGGCTCCAAAAGGGGAAGCTATTATGGAAGCTTGATAAGGACCCTTCGAGGACAATGGATGAATTTTTATCGACAACAGGAAAGGTGATGAACGTTGAAGAGGCGATGGCCGTAAAATACGATGATGAAAAATGAGGCACTAGTGGGGGTAAGTACCATAAGAAGATCAAAGAGGGGAAGAAGAGGTCTGCAGATGACAAGTTCGTTGATTACACCCCTTGACGGTTAGCTATGAAAATATTCTCAATGAGATAAAGAGTGATCGGTCCCTGAAGTGGCCTGCGAAGTTGAGGGCAGCCCCCCACAAGAGGAACAAAAACCTGTGGTGTGAATTTCACCAAGACCATGGCCATGTGACAGACAAGTGCTTTGCTCTGGAAGATGATATTGAAAAAATATTAAAAGAAGGGAAGTTAATGAAGTATGTTAATAAGAGTGCCTTCAAGAGGAGCCTAGGGGATGACCCCAGAAAGAAGAGAGGTGATACATGTAGATAAGATCCTATAAATAGAAGAGACGACACTTTAGATGACAAGGATGACCCTGACCTCACTCTGAGAGACGACCACGGCCCTGTTAAGAGACTTAATATGATCTCACTCGGTGTTGGGATGATTTCCGAGGGACTAGCAGGAGGAGGGTCAGAGGTCACCGACGGGAAGGCCCATATAGCTGAGGCCAAGGAAGTGATAAAAACTGTACACTCAACCTCTTTGGAAGCAAAGTCAGAAAAGAGAAAGAAAGTTTACATGGACACCCTAATAGTGGTATTCTCAAGAATAGACTACAAAGGCCCCCACATAACGACCCTCTCATCATCACTACCAGGGTACATGGGTACGAGGTGCCGAGGATCCTGGTCGACGGGGGTAGTTCTCCTCATGTAATGTTTTGGCTGTTCTTTAAAGCCTTGGGTCTCAGCCATGCCAGGCTCATCCCATACCATCAACCCTTGATTGGTTTCAGTGGGGAAAAAGTACATCCCCTAGGAATGTATGAGGATGATGTTAGAATGGGGGATGAGTGGCCGAGATGGCTCACCAAGAAGGTCAACTTTTTGTGATGGATGAACAAGTCTTCTTGGCCTACAACATTATACTGGGGCGAGTGGCCATTAAGGAATTCGAGGTTGTGCCATCCACTGTTCATCAAATGATAAAATTCCTAACCCCTTATGGGGTAGGGGAAGTTTAGGGAGACTAGATGAAGGCACGTGAATGCTACTTTAATTCCTTCAAAGAAAGAGAGGCCCAAAAGAAGGAAATAACCACTTACAATATTAACACCCTTGACCCCAGGGATGAAACAAACTTGAAGAAAGGAGAATCCATGAAAGAGGTAGAATCCACCATCCTCAATGAGGATGAGCCAAAAAAAACCGTCCAAATAGGAAAGGCTGTAAAGGCAGATATCAAAGAAGACCTCATCAAGTGGTTAAGGAGAAGACATAACGTCTTCGCATGGAGTCATGAAGATATGCCAGGGATCGACCTTGAAATCATACACCATAAGCTCAACATGGTAGAGGGTGCAAAGACAGTAAAGCAGAAGAGGAGAATTTATTCTCGAGAAAAATATGAGCTCATAAGGGACAAGGTCAAGAAGCTGGAAGATGCTAAGTTTATCAGAGAGGTCATCTATCCCGAATGGCTGTCCAATGCAATCATAGTCCCAAAAGCCAACGGGAAGTGGAAGATGTGCGTAGACTTCACAGACCTCAACAAATATTGTCCAAAAGATAGCTTCCATCTCCCCCGCATTGATCAGATGGTAAGCGCTATAGAATGCCATGAGCTCATGAGCTTCATGGATGCCTATTCAGGGTACAACCAGATCTTCATGGACCCTAAAGACTCAGAAAAAATGATTTTCATTACCAACAAGGCGACATACTATTATAGGGTCATGCCCTTTAGCCTAAAGAATGAGGGGGCAACGTACCAATGCCTTATGAATAAAATGTTTGAAGACCAAATTGGCAAGTCCATGGAGGTCTATGTAGATGACATTATAACCAAGAGTTTGAAGGCATAGGATCATGTGGCCGACCTCAAGAGGACCTTTAATAGGACGGACAAGTTCCAAATGAAGTTCAACCTGGACAAATATGTCTTCGGGGTCAGAGCAGGGAAGTTCTTGGGGTTCATTGTCAATCAAAGAGGTATTAAGGCCAATCCTAAAAAGATAAAGTCTCTCATATAAATGAAGACCCCCAAGACCATCAAAGACATTCAGAAGCTCACAGGGCGGGTGGCTGCTTTGAATAGGTTTGTATCTAGAGCCACATACATGTGTTTACCATTCTTCAAAATTCTCAGAAAGGCCTTTGAATGGAGCGAGGATTTTGATCAAGCTTTCAAGGAGCCAAAGTGTTCGAAAGGATTTAAATAGTCTAAATAGTCTACTTGGGTGTTTTATTTGGGTCTCGGGACACTTTGGAACTGAATAGACACCCTGAAGGGGTATTTTGGTCATTTTACTTGGGAAGTGAATAGTAACCATTAAAATTAAAGAGTATTTATAAGTTTAAAGGTAGTATATTCCTAGTTTAGTCACAAAACTTAGATAGAAAACCTTAGGGGAGAGTAAGGGATTTCTATAGAAGTGATGAGTCACCTCTAGGAAGCCAAGAGGCCCAAAGTTATCCTACACCACCGCCACCACCGAAAGTTAGCCGGAGAAGGGAGAGGACCACCAGTAGACTATCATACCCAAAGGTTCAGACCTACAATCTAAAGGCAAGTGATTAACGATTGAAAATTCTTGCATGTACATTGTCCATGTTAGGATGTTTAGAAAATTCTGAAAAGTGATATGAATTAAGATGATTTGGATGAATCACTGAAATGAGAATTGTGTAGGATTGATCTATTTTCGAGTTTAGAATCAACTCCATGAAATATATGAATTACTTGGTGTAGAAATTTGGGCTTTATATACTGAATTGATGATAAAGTCAAAACTAGAATTCTTGAGATTGAATATGAAATTTGGGTAGATTTATACATGTTGATAATGTTTAATTAATTTGGATACATTAGAACTTTCCCATATATGTTAGTATATGATCTGGGTTAAATAAATATAAATTTTGATATGTCTAAACATGATTTTGAGGATGAAAAAGTTTAAGAACCGTAGGTAAGCATATGCAGAATCTGGGCAAATATCTGATCGATAGATCAATCAACCTGGAACAGTCGATCGATAGACTCCCCTTGGAAATATGATTTAATTCCTATTGAAATATTTGTTTAAATCCCAACTTTGAGAAATATTTGGTGATGATTAATTAAACAAATTGGGATTTAAGGAGGGCTGCAGGGCATACTTAAGACTCGAAAAATATTATTTTTGTATGAGATGGAATGGGTGAAAATTAACGAGTGTGAATTAAATTAGTTATGGTGGAAATATATATATATATATATATATATATATATTGGGATTTAAATCGAATAAAATATGATTTAAGGTTAGGACCAGTAGTAAGGAAGTTATTATTACCGAAATGGCCGTAGACTTATGTGGGATTAACCCTAATAGGTGAAATAAAAGGGTTAAGATTGAATTAGGGATTATCGAGAAATAAACCTAATTGAAGATGATTTTGATTCATAGAAATTTGGGTGTTGTGATGACATGGACTTGAAGGACGTGAGTGAGTACTTACTGAGTATATATGACAAATAAATAATTTCCATTCTAGTTATTAGATATGCTCGTGAATATAATTTGAGAAGTAAAGTCATATTCTGTACATACATAGGATATTAGGGATAAATATGCAATGTATGGAAATATTTATATGGGTTGTGGGTGAGCCCTATTGTTATTATATATATAGGTAGGGTGAATACGTATATTATTATTTATTATGTGTAAGACATACCTACGCTTCTTGATATCGGGGTGGAGGTTTCGCGTTGTGGACGATCTTATCTGGATGAGTCCATTTAGGGGGATTTTAGAATCGTACCTTCAACATAGGACCTTGGACACATTCTAGTGGTGTGAATGATAGTTTCGACGATTGAATGTGAGCGTAGGTATGTGCATAACCCATTCGGCTAGAGTGTATGCTCGCCTTCAATATGTGTGTTATGTTATTTATGGTTCGTGAGAGACGATGAACCAATAGTTCATTATATAACGAGAGATGTATCAGGACATGATAGCAGAGTATGCATGCACCGCAGCTCTGTTTCTGGGGGGCGACGTATTAGTATATATTATAATGTGATGAATATATATAGTATGATGTGATCTACTATGTGAATTAGTAGATTAAACTATATATATACTGAGATGTAATTTACTGTGTGAAATTTGTAGATTAACATATATATACTATGAGGTAATCTTCTGTGTGAAATAGTAGATAAAAATTAATAATGAGATTTGATTTAATTAAGTAAATGAATACTTAATCTTAAAGCTGCATAAGTATAGTTCATATTAAAGATAAATGAACATGTTTAATTTTCATTCGAATTATGTGGGAAATATAGGGAAATGATATGGGATAGAATCCTAAGTGAGAACCTTAATTAGGGAGATAATAAAGTACGTTAGGCGTGCACACTAGATGAGAGTTGAGAATTCTTAAGCGAGAGCCGATAATCTAACATGTATATAATGCCTACTTAATTATGCGTCCATGCATGCATACTCTGCTAGCATGTCCTGCTACATCTCTCGCTGTATGAAGAACTATTGGTTCGGCGTTTCTCACGAACCATAAATAACATAACACACATATTGAAGGAGAGCATACACCCTAGACAAATGGGTCATGAACATACCTAGGCTCCCATTCAACCGTCGAAACTATCATTCACATCGATAGATTGTGTCAAAGGTCCTACGCTGAAGGTACGAATCTAAAATCCCCCCAAATGGGCTCATTCGGATAAGATCATCCACAAAGTGAAACCTCCACTCCGATAGCAAGCGGCTTAGGTATGTCATACACATAACAAATAATAATATATTTATTCACCCTAACTATATATATAATAACAATAGGGCACACGCACAACCCATATAAATATTTCCATAGGTAGCATATTTATCTCTAATATCCTACGTATGTACAGAATATGATTTTACTTCTCAAATTATATTCCCGAGCATCTCTCATCACTAGAATAGAAATTATTTATTTTTCATATATATTCAGTAGGTACTCACTCACGTCCTTCAAGTCCATGTCATCAAAACACCCAAATTTCTATGAATCAAAATCATCTTCAATTATGTTTATTTCTCGATAATCCCTAATTCAATCTTAACCCTTTTACTTCACCTATTAGGGTTAATCCCACATAAGTCTAAGGTCATTCCGGTAATAATAACTTCCTTACTACTGGTCCTAACCTTAAATCATATTTTATTTTATTTAAATCCCAATATATATACTTTTCCACCATAATGAATTTATTTCACACTCGTTAATTTTCCCCCACTCCATCTCATACAAAAATAATATTTTTCAAGTCTTACGTGTACCCTACTGCCCTCCTCTAAGTCCCAATTTGTTCAATTAATTATCACCACATATTTATCAAAGTTGGGATTTAAACAAATGTTTAAATAGGAATTAAATCATATTTCCAGGGGGAGTCTATCGATCGACTGTTCCTGGTCGATCGATCGATCGATCAGATATTTTCCCAGATTCAACATATGTTTACCTACGGGTCTTACAGTTTTTCATCCTAAAAATCATATTTATACATCTCCAAATTTATATTTATTTAACCCGGATCATATACTAACATATATGGGCAAGTTCTAATGAATCCAAATTAATTAAACATTATCAACATTTATAAATCTACCCAAATTCATATTCAATCTCAAGAATTATGGTTTTGACTTTATCATCAATTCAGTATATAAAGACCAGATTTCTACATTAAGTAATTCATATTTTTCATGGAGTTAATTCTAAACTCGGAAATAGATCAATCCTACACAATTCTCTTTTCAAAGATTCGTCTAAATCATCTTAATTGCAGTCACTTTTCAAATTTTTTTAAACAAGCTAACATGGACAATATACATGCTATAATTTGGAATAGTTAATCACTTGACTTTAGACTGTAGGTATGAACCTTTGGGTATGATAGTCTACTGGTGGTCACCCTTCTTCGACTAACGTTTGGCGGCGGCGGTGGTGTAGGATGATCTTTAGCCTCTTGGCTTCCTAGAGGTGTCTCATCACTTCTAGAGAAATTCCTTACTCTCCCCTAAGTCTTTCTCTAAGTTTTGTGAATAAACTATGAATCTAACACCTTTAAAATTATACATACTCTTCAATTTTTATGGTTACTATTCACTTGCCAAGTAAAATAACCAAAATACCCCTTTGGGGTGTCTATTCGGTTCCAAAGTGTCCCGAAAACCAAATAAAACACCTAAGTAGACTCTTTCGACTATTTAAATCCTTTCGGACACTTTGGCCAGTCAAAACAACCATTTGGATGACATAAAAGATATTTTACTTTGTAATACCCCGTATTTTTAACGCATTTTATTTTAATTATTGGATTGGGATGAATTTATTTAAATGGAGTAAATTTATTTATAATTAATTTGGATTTAATTAAATAATTATTAGCGTGATGAGAATTAGTATTTATTTGTGATAATTGTGTTGAATACTAACTAGTGAGTAAAGTAATATATGATGATAAGAATATTAAAGTTGTCGTGAGTGGAAAAAAATACGATTGTTATGGAAATTAAGTCGTGCGCGCGTGTCAGTCGTGTCAGGACTAAATTAATGGAATAAAAAGTAAAATATTTGTAAGGCACTCATATGGCCGTTTCAAGTGCACCGTTGAGTCCGTAGGGGTTGAGATAGTCAGAAAAGTGTATATGGGGGTTTAGTTCGGGTCTCGGGGCTATTCTAGGCCTAATCGTCATATCCGGAGGGCATTTTGGTAATTTTTATTTTAGGACCTTAACTAATTACGAAATTATTAAGGCTATATCAGATGGTGTGTTGAGGGAAATAGGGTTATTAAAATCAAAAAGTGAGGGAAGCTGTAGGAGGAAGAATAAGAGAGCTTTCCAAGATGTTCAAGGCCAAGAACCACCCATTTTGCATCTCCACCACCACCAAAGCATAAATCGAAAGAAGAGTATTGTTTCTACACCACTCAAATTCATTGGATCAAACCTACAACTTTAAGGCAAGTATATATCCTGATAATTTTGGGTTGATACAACATCAATGTTACAATAGGAAGAAATATTGCATCTTTTCATGGAGAATTTATATATTTGCAAGAGTAAAATTCATATGTTTGGGTAGAACCCATGTTAGGTGTAACACCCCGCCCGCCCGGGGAGAGCGAGCGGAGCGCTACTCATCGATAAAACTAATCAAATCCACAAATAACAAGGTATAGAGCATCTAAATCCCACAATACAAAAGAGAAATCCACTAATCTCAATTTCTTCAAATAAATACAACAAATGTCTCGACTAATAACAACATCTAACTCTAAATAAAATAAATCTCCAATGCTCTATACATCAAAATAAATACAAGTCTTCTCTCTTGTATTAAAAATCTTCCCAAAAGAATCCACGCTAAAATCAATCTTCATAGTGCCCCAAAATCTGCGCTAACCTGCCACTAAAACAAAATATGGGGAAGTACACAATACGACAGGAAAGATGCTCAACAAATATTAGCGGTGAATAAAGCGTAACAATACGAGTATGAATATTCAAATAAAATGCAAATCTCACAAGCATTTTTATCAATATAATTTCTCAACAACACATTAATCAGAGTCACCAGGCCTCACCATACCGCGCCATACTTTATCAAGTAGCCGGAAAAGGAGTCTTGGCGGGTGCCCAACCTCAGTGCCATATTAAAATCTCATGACAACATGCTGAACACCAAATATAATACCACATGAATCGAAATTAGATTCCAACAAATATTTCCAGATTCCAATTGAATTTAGCAATTCAAATATGAGTCAATAATCGCAAGAAAACAAAGGGAATAACACTTGCGAGATTAAGGAGCATATTGTGTAAAACCCCATACCTCAAAATCATCAAATGAATAATCACATAATTCAACCTCAAAATCTAATCACACCATCACGTTCTTCTCCTGAAAATAATCAAATCTCGTTCTAGCCCAAACTCGAGAAAACACCAAATAGGCCTTCTAATCTAAGGTTGAAATCTTGAATAGGTTTGGGGCTATGGTTTGTAGATGAAAGGGAGTAATTTTGAAGAGGTCTTCTGGTTGAAAAGTTTGAGAAAAAATTATTTGAAAATCCAAGCCACGAATTTGTTGATATATAAATGATTAAGTGTTTGATTAAGAAAAGAGTTCTAATGAGATACAAACACTAAAAATTTTATTCCGGACGATCGGACCATTAGAATCGCTTGAAATTTTAACATGTTGTAGCGAATGGCAAGACAAGACTTCTGACAAAAATTCAGCTTGATGGGATGGTCGGATTTCTAAAAATATTATTTTTACTAGAGAGTTTTATGTTCCGAGGACTCTTAGAGAGTTTTCTGTTGTGAGGACTCTTCTAAATAATAAAAATTCAATTAAAACTCCATTTTAATTTCGATTTCAAAATCATTTGAAATTCTCTCCTTTAAAAATAATAACCAACATATTTGAGAAATAAAAATAATTTTATCTCAAAATTTATTTTTTCTTTTTATTTCGAAAATACCCCAAAAATTACGCGGGTTGTTACATTAGGCTAATATCATTATTATGTATAGAACAATAATTATGAGTTTTCCTAATATTAGAGGAAGAAATCTAGTAATGTTTCTGAAGTTCTTGAATTTACATGATAGCCTAGGGTTGGAGACAATTTCACGAATTGGCCCCATTTAATGAAGGTTCAATAATGATTTAATCGAGTTTTTATGTTAGAAATTGCTCATACATGTTACTATAATGTTTGTGATATCTGGTTGGAAGTTTGGGTTGAATTAATAGAGATTTTGAGAATAAATATTTATGAAACCCGTAGTCAATGAATTGCAGAAACAAGGACAATATATGATCGATCGACCCCTCCTAGAATTTGAAACTCGTTCCCTTTTTAATGATTAACCCAATGCCACTTTGTGGGAACCCTCATACATAATTTATTTACTGTAATGGGACTTGGGGAGGATCAGTAGGGTTGTTATTAGGGTTCGGCTAGTGTGACTTTATGTGAGAATCAACGGTAGGGTCATGAGGGTAAAAATGGGTTATGATCGTGTGTGTGATAAATAGGGCATTGTGCAAGTTAATGACGACTTAGGACAGTGGGATAAAGAGACTAAATCTACTGGTATTATACATATAAAAATGATACACTTCGAGGGTCGAGAAGTACTTGGGAACTTGCGGTAAATGAGAAAAAGGATGAACTAATTATACGTAGGATGCGGGTGTTAGGTGCCATGTATGGTTAGAATATGTTATGGGTCATGGGTGTACCTATTTGAATAATGTAAATATATATATTAGTGTATTTAATATATGTGTTGAATCACACCCGCGTTACTTGCTATCACGGAGGTTTCTGCGATGGGATAGTCATCTTCGTTTGGTTTATTCATTTTTCACCATTTTATTTTTACAAGACTCTCATGATTCTTCACCAAACTCAAAACCAATTGTCCTAAACATATATACATGCATTGGGATGATTTCTAACATAATTTTAACATCAAAATATTACGATTCCTATTCAAGAACGGATCAAATAACCTATTTATGAAAACCCTTAGATTTCTATGTTCTTCATTCATATTCAACATAAAACCCAAATATAATTCATGGTGATTATCATATACCCTCTGATATATTTTCCTCTACAGATGTTGAATCATACTACATGCAATTCCTACCAAAAACATGAGTTATAATCATTCTTTTTTTGCAAGAACATTAATTTATTCAATATAGTTTGAAACCCTAAGCACATGGGCATTAAGTCCATAAAAAATCATAAATAAGCACTTGACTCTTATAGTATGGTCTGATTTCGTGATTTGAAGTTGGGTTTGTTTATCCTCCATCCCAATCCACTATTCAATGACGATTGTGGTTCAAGAAATATCTTGAATTTCTTGAGAACTCTCCCTTAAGCTTCAAGAATGGCTCCTCCTTCCTATCTAATTGTCTCCCTTTTGTTTTTCAATCCCTTAACCCAAGACTCTCACATATATCATCTGATATAAGGTTAGGAAATTCGTATCTCTCTCCACCTTAGGCTACCGAAAGACTAAAATACCCTCATACGGTGCCGATTTAGTCTAAAATTTCCCCGGGACCTAATCAATCCCCTTGGGTACACTATTTTAACTATTTTGACCCTTCCAAAGTCATCAGTGACCTCGAAATCATCATCATCCAAGTCATTATAAACAAATATTCTATCTCGACCTCAATTTAGTCTACACGCAATTCCCGATTGAGCTAAATCTGATTACGCCACTATCACTCGCTATGATGCGTAATAATTTCCATAAATTACTTACTATCCACTTAGTAAATTCAATACCTAATATTAATCATAATTTCTTTCTCACTTAATATTTAATAACCACAGTATTATTTAATTCAATTAAATTATATCACTTGTGTAATTTAAAACGAAATAAATTAATAAAATTCCAAATGCCCAAAAATACGGGGTATTGTAGGGTGATAATACGTCGTATGTACAGAGGGGAGATGGCCCTAAAATCGACGGAAATAGTTAGCATCCGTGGAAGAGAGGAAACTCCATTTCTCCTGGTTAGGAAGGAGAGGGACTTGGGCACCCAAATATATCAGGAACCCCATAAGGAAGAGCAAAACGAATGGGTTTCTTCCGGTTGTTAGGCACATATGCCATAACATGAGGATTAGCATGAGCACATGATCTAGTTAAGATCAATCGTGAGACAAAAACTAATGTTGTGCATAAATCTAGAGTGCTCGTCTATAATAGGGGTAGAATTATCATGAGGAAAGAAGCACAAACACATGATCGAATCAAGGATGAGAAAGTATGCCTTATGGTTACATGGAAAAGGGTGTGGGTGTTGACACAATTTGTCTCAAAAAGCATCCATAGAGGATTCTAGATGGATTTGCGATCCTCCTCAGGATTAGGAAATATAGCATTATGATCATGATGGATGACTAAGAGAGAGGCAATGGTATCAGAGTTAATGAAAATATTAATACCTCGAATAAAGGAACAAAGGGCGGCAGTGTGCACCGTCATATAATGATAAAATTCCCGCGCGAGATCGGGAAGTATAATGTCGTACATGGAAATTAGGGGATCCCAACCACGACCCACAAAACACTCAGGAAGGGAAATCTCAGAAAAATTTGATTGGGTAACAACCCTCTCTCGGACAATAAATCAATAATGGAAGCAAAGTAAACAAAAATTCCCGTAATCGACATGACTCGTCTAATGATGGGGTGAGTAGGAAGGGTGATTTACAACCGTATCTTTCTCTCTAGGAGGAATGCCCTCATCAGGTGCCTTATCATGAGAATTGCGATAATATTGATGCTTTCGACCATCATCCATAACAAAACAACGTAGGAGTATACATATATGATTAGGAACCGACAAAGGTGACACACACGCTCCCTAAAAACATATCTCCGACCAACGTCCAACCAACCCCAAAGAGGCCAACCTAAAACAAAAACAACTAATAACCAACAATAACATTAGGAGAAGAAATAATAAGTAGTATAGACTGATAGAAGGGTTGAAGTTAAAAGCAAAGAACATTTGTGAAATATTCCCATTTTAATAAGGTGAAAAATAATGAAAAAACGGACTTCAAATGGAGATAGAACACACATGAGGGGGAAAATATAAAATATTTTTGGATTTTTATCTTTAAATGAATAAAGGTGAAAAAGTCCCCCCCCCCCCCCAAAAAAAAAATGTTTGGAAAATATAGATATGTGCTCAAGGATACATTCATGTAAACATAGGAAAAAATGTATTTTGGTGGATCACAAATGGGTATATATAAGAGTATAAGAAAACACGTAAATATAAACAACAAATAAAAAAATAGAGAAAAAATCTTACCCCAAAAGAAGAGGAACCGTAGGAAACTGCAGAAACCACACAAAAAAGCGCCCTTAGTGGAGAAATGACATCAATGAATTACACCACACAAGGAGAAGATGAAATCGCACAAGGATATGAGAGGAAATCACACAAGGAGAGGGACCAAATCACCTAGGGCTGTTGCTACTGAACAAGTGGAAAAATAGGGGGAAAAATCCAAACTGCAAAAAGAAATGACCTAAACACGTTTTTAAGTTCATTCGAATAAAACTAAAGACTCGTTAGAAGGGAATAATAGTTTGATCGAATGATGAGCCAAAAAAATTCAAATGTCTATCGAATGATGATTAAATGCGATTTCTTTATAAATAGGGAGAAACTCATTAGATATATGTTTGAAGGTCATTGAAATGAACTACAATTCTTGTTCAAATGACATAGAGAACTCCTTCGACAGATCAAAAAAATCAAAAAAAAAGAAACAAAAAAGAAGACGCAACACACAAAAAATACAATAACTAACCAAAAGAAACATCACATAGTGACGTGAAAAAACATTTGAAGCGTGAAAAAGGAATGTATATGTGTGAGCCTAAATAACGAGAGAATCAACTCAAGAATACGTGATATTGCATGACGACAAATGGACACATCAAACTATTGAAGTTATCAAAATATTGTACTCTAAAGCGATCGCTGCACTCATGCATATATCCTCGTAACGTGATGATTCACAACAAAATATTGTTAATATGGAAATATGAAATAGGATTAAAGTTGGGTAAACCCATAGATCTTCAACTAAAATCCCTCATAACATTCATTCTTTTAAGTGGAATTTCTTATTATTAAGAATTTAGAGGAATTTCCTTTTTATAGAGATGCACTCACATTTAAAACCCTAATAACACATTTTTTTAACAAATGGCCTCTTGTCAATGGTGGCTTTTCATGAAAAAGAGAGTTTTCTTTAATCACATCCTGAGCCATTCCACAATCAAAATTGTGAATGGTTCTGACATGCACAACAATACCGAGTGGACAATATGAGAATGACAAAACTGGGAAGAGAACAACTCACTTCATTCATAGAAAGAACAATGACACTTGAAAGAGACCGCAAAATTTATGTCTAGGAAATGCGATGTAAGAGATCAACATAGATGATTCCCATAAGAACATCGTTATGCACAAAAAAGGCATATTTAAGCACTGTGGAAATGCAACTGAGTCTAGATCACCATGTTAGGTCAAGTGATATGGAGTCAGAGAGTGTTTCAAAAATATTAATCACGCCACCAAATATGGGGAAAAAACATAAATGAAAAATCTTTTTGAGTTTTTGATATAAAGAAAGAAACAAAATGTTTTTGTACTATTCATAAAATATATACAAACAAGTACAATCTAGTTTAAGGAGATAAAACGTAGCAATTAACTCACAGCCTAAACGGGATGAATAACTAAACTTAATGGATGGAAAGAACATCAATAGATTTCCTAAGATTCTAAAACATAATGGAATCTAATAGTTTAGTGAATAGATCGACGAATAGAAGTGAAGTGTTCAAAATCTAAAGGACGAAATTTTCTCCTCAACGTGATCACAAATGAAATGCTCGCATATCCTAATATGCATCATCCTAGAATGGTGGACCAGATTACGAGAGTGATGAATGGCACTAGTATTGTCACTAAATATAGTCATGGTACTTTGATTGATCCCATAATTTCCCAATATTTGTTTCATCCACAAGAGCTGTGTGCAATAACTCCCGATGACTTTTTATTTGGCCTTCACCGTGGATAAAGTGATCGAGTTTTGTTCCTTACTCAACCAAGCGATAAATTCACTCCCAAAATAAAAACACCCACTCAAGGTGCTTTACAAACATCAACATCACCAATAAAATCAACATCAAAATAAGACGATAAACAACGTCGACATAAAAAAACATATCTAATAGTTTAAAGTTCCACTTACTTATTTAATGATTCTTTTAAAAGCATGCGAGTAAAAATCTTTTGAGGATGCTTGATAATGGGCACATACTTCAAGACTAAAAGATATATTGGGATGACTAGCGATTAAGTAAAGAGGGCTACCTATCATGATCCTAAAAAGGGTTTGCTCGAGTTTTTTTTAAGTGTCTTTGCTAAGGTTAGTCGTTGAAATCATATGGGTCTATGTGTGTGCCTAGATGTGTCTAAACCAAAATTATATACAAGATATCTCACATACTTAGCTAAGGGTATAAAAATCCCATTCTCTAGTTGATGAACCTAAAGACCTTGGAAGAGTGTAAGCTCGACTACCATACTCATCTCGAATTTAATCATCCTTTCCTTCACAAAATAATGAGTATGTCGATTAGAAGTGGTAGTTGACATAGTCTTCAGTTCCATTTGTTAAAGCCACTGTCAAAGAGGTAGGAAATAAGCATCCCATACCAAGCTCGAGGAGCTTGCTTAAATTCGTATAGGGCTTTCTTGAAATAAAAGACATGATCGATGAATTTAGGATATTTAAATCCTTTAGGTTATCCAACAAAGACCTCCTCCTATGGAATGAAATTAATGAAGTAACTCTTGATCTCTATTTGGTACAACTTGAACTTTAGATGACACACTATGGATAGTAAAAGATGAGCATACTCTATCCTAGCAACAAGAGAAAATGGCTCGTCAAAGTCAACGCCCTCAATTTGGGTGTAATATAGAGAAATCAACCTAGCCTTCTTATGAAATGTTGGTATCACTAGGTCGGAGGAGTAATTCCCAAAGATCATTCCTTTTAAATTGAGGTAACTCTTCTTGCATAGTATTAATTCAATGTTCATCCTTGAGTTCTTCCTTGGTGTTCTTGGGGTCGATTTGAGAGGTGTAAGAAAGATGGCTAACCTTATTTTATAATTAAGAATGAGTCTTGACTCATTAGTTGAGATTTGCAAGAATATTCGTGGGGTCATGACTCTTACGAACTCAAGAGGTTAGATCCTCTTTGTCAAGAGTTAGGTTCACGATGTCATTGTGAGAAACAATGGGATCATCACTAGGCGTGCATCATTCTTACAAGTGAGATCATCATCGACAAATGTTGTAGGAGCACCATTTTTAATTGTGACATTTATCGATTCCATCATCTTGGAGATTTTA
Organism: Sambucus nigra; assembly: GCA_949130495.1. Lineage (NCBI taxonomy): Eukaryota > Viridiplantae > Streptophyta > Magnoliopsida > Dipsacales > Adoxaceae > Sambucus > Sambucus nigra. The sequence goes on along the minus strand of OX422208.1, from coordinate 539,968,548 downwards.
AGGTTTTAAACCCTATATGCTCGACTGTTCGATGAATATCCTAAAGAATATTCCCCCATCACTCCTAGAATCAAACATTCTTAATTGATCTCTATCGTGAAAAATGAAGCAAGACTCCCAAAGACTTATAAATATGATAGGTTGGGATGCTTCTCGATGCATAATTCATATTGAGTTTTAGTGGTGTGTGGATGAAGATAAAACTTATTCACCATATGGCTTACGGTGTTAATCTCCTCTGCCTAAAATTTCCTAGGCACACTCCGACCAAGAAGTATAGACCTTGCCATATCCTGAATAATCCTATTCTTTTGATTAACAATGCCCTTTTGTTTAGGTGTGTTTACTGCAGATAATTCATGTTTGATACCTAAATCATCACAAAACTCTCTAACACCAACATTAATGAATTTCGTGCCATTATCATTTCAAATATAATTTATTGTGATACCATGTTGATTTTGTAGAACATGGTATTTGATTGTTAGAAACTAAAAAACATCATACTTTTCCCTAAGGAATCCTATAATAAAATACGTGAAAAAATCATCAACCATCACTATGATACAATTTTTACCATTAATGCTCTTCATACGCATGGCACCCATTAGATCCATGTATATCAAATCTAATACATGGGAGGTAGTAATAGTATTTAACTGCCTATATGGACTGTTGACTTTTTCCCTTTTGGCATGGACCATAAACCAAGGAAGTTGGTTTTCCTAGAGATGGTAAGCCACGAACTAAGTCTTTTTTCACGAGATGATCGAGATACCTATAGTTCACATGTCCTAGTCTTTGGTGCCAATGGTTGACAATGGGGACCCAATCACTATTTAAGGAGAATGAGGATTTAGGAATGATACCATAATAGTTATCGGATGTCCTCACTCCTTGTAGTAAGACCTAGCCAAATCCATTGGAGATAAAATGTTTTTTGGTTAAACTTAATCGCAAGATTATAATCACACTATTAGCTCTTGCTTATCACGGTTTCTTGCAAACCATTAATATAAACCATGTTTTTATATCAATGGGATCCCAAAAATCTCAATGGTCCTACATCTTAAAACACTAGACTGGATCCCATCCTTATTATCCTCAAGTTTGGTAAAACATGATTTGTCACTTGTAATGTTCCTTGAACATCCACTATAAAAATACCATTGGGAGGTATTATGATCCTTGAGATAAACATGAACAACTAGAGCCTTTATGTCATTTTCTTTCGCAACGTAAGTAGGAGTGTAATGTGTAGGCATTTCCTGCCTATTTCTATTTCTTTTATTATGTCTTGTATTAGGCTTAAAAGAATTCCTATGAGGCATTGAAAACCTTTGGAACTCTTCCACTAAGACTTTAGAAATATAACTACATACTCAACTTGTTCTCTCAAATTAACCAAATGTCTATAGTTGGGTGTGTGAGTAAGAGAATAAGAGTCTATCTCAATCAGGTAGAAAAATTCTCTAAGATGTCTCGCTCTTTTGCAATAAGTACAACCATAGGGTTTAACGAATCTCATCTTATTGGTTTGTTTAGGAGGGTTTATTTTTAGTGGTTAGGTCTAGGAATGTTTGTTTCATAAACGAACTTGGCAATAGGTACAAATTCAAATATATAAGTTTCACCCTCGTCATACCTTATACCTTTTCTCTTTTGATAACCTCTCTCATTATAACTGATGACAGGTCTAAAAAATAACTTCCACATTCTCTGAGAGTTGTCTTCAAGATTGACTTTGACTTATCTCAAGATCTTTCTTACGCTTGATAATTTTGACTACTAGTTTCTCACAAACTCCAAAAGAGTCATGAAAGTCCTTAGTCAGTCTCGCGACTTTAGCAGTCAAGTCATCCTTTTAATTTCCCACAAAAATGAGTTTCTTATACAAAGAAACTTTAATCGCCTAGAGTTGACTCACTAATGCCTCATTCTCCCTCAAGGAAAATGTAAGAGGGTACTTTATATAAGATGGAGGCGTAGCCCCTATGAAGTATGTCAATGATAAGTTAATTAGCTAAACCCTTGGATTAGTGATAGAACACGCAAACACAAACTCAATGAAGATAAGACTTGGTTTAAACTCACAAATCTCTCGTGTATAACTCAGAAAAGTCGTAAGGAAACTTATAAGTAACTTAGCTAGAGGGAGAGAGAAGCAAGCACCCTAGATACACCTTGGCAAACAACCAAACACACCAACCACCTACAAGAATATCTATATTGTATTAAAAGCTTCTTAATAACTGACAATGGTGGATGAATACGACCTCTTGTTTGTAATAACTCTCTTTGATGTGTATTCTCTCTGGTAATAACTTCTTAAACCCTCAAAAGATCAATTCTCAACTCTCAAAAAGATCATCATCTCCTCATTGGTGGTTGAGGTTTTTAAATAGCCCCTCACACCATCCTCGAAGCAACTCAGTCATCAATGTCTGTGAAAGGCCTCCCTCGTACTTTATGTCACAAATATTAAATACCTGATGCACTAGTTGTCTCCAGGTTATAAATATTAAATGCCAAGACATGCCTTTTGCCTAACCACTATGTGTTAGGGGGTTATTGTCGCAGAGGTGGCTCACCAACTACCTGACATTCCCAAATACCATAATGGTTTACTCAAGTGCATGTCTGACATTGTTTTACTGGCTAGTGATATAACTTATAGTAGATGTGACATTAAGTAGATGGATGTTTGGTTTACAAGTTAATGCCCGATGGAGCTCCAAGTTGCTCCGCCCGAGGTTCCACGATCAGGGTCCTTCGATGTTTTACCAGGTGTATCTAAGATGATCAGGACAAGCCCCAACGATTCCTCACTTCTCAATCCTCCAAACTGAGTCCCTCTAAAGTTCCCATGGTGAGGTCATTCGATAGAGCATGAAAGCTCTCCCAGCCCCTGCCGGGCCTGGTCTCTTGCGAGTACCGTTTGACCTCACACAAAAACTCATTATTATTCTCGTTACATCATTACAGCCGTTATAGCTTACAATCAATATATACAAAGATACAATATGACTAACACAATAAGCTAAAGTATGAGTTCGCAAGCTGCCTCACTGAGTTGTCACGCTAAGCTGCCTCAGCTTCTTAATTCCGAACACTGTTGCTAATGGGGGAATTATCCAAAATCTCAGGATTACCTTCAAGCCCCCTCTACACAAAAACTTCTCAATCCGATGAACCTTCTACGTGTGTAAAAATTCTGGCCTCCTTTTTCTCATTATAACCGCAGCATTATAGTCTCCAGGAAAAAGTAAAATTCTCCCCGATGTTCCTGAGTCGAAGCGCCACAACTTATTGGGGCTTTGACGAAGGGACATCGCCGCTTTTTCCTTATACTGAGCTTATACCGTTCTAGCTTTTTATTATTTTAAAATCTCCCAAAAAGCCCGGAAACCTTCTCAAATACTCGTTTTGATTCTTGGTAAGTGAAATTCTTCCTTGTAATGCGTCGCTATGTTCGAAAAAGTAGAAATTATCCCCGATGCAGCCGAGTCACCAATTAAACAACGTTTGGACTTGTGGTGAGGGGACATCGTAGATTTTTTTGAACCATAGGGACATCTTTTCCATTGACAGTTATTGGATATGTCTGTCAAAAATTCTGGAGCAAAAACTCAAACTTGCTCAAGAAGGCAACCCTTTCTATTCCCCATGCGTTACTTCATACATGATGTGGCGCTGTCTTTTCAGCTGTCAAAATACTTCGTAACAACAAAAACACTTGTTAAGGTTTTTCATAAACTCCACCTATAACGGTGACTTAACAACGAAAACACTTGTTAAGGTTTTTTTTCATAAACTGCACTTATATCGATGACTTAACAACAAAAATATTCGTTAAGATTTTCATAAACTCCACCTATATCGGTGACTTAACAACGAAAAAACTTGGTAAGATTTTTTCCATAAAATCCACCTATATCGGTGACTCAACAACGAAAACACTTGTTACTATTTTTCATAAACTCCACCTATATCGTTGACTTAACAACGAAAACACTTGTTAAGTTTTTTCATAAACTCCACCTATATCGGTAACTTAACAACGAAAACACTTGTTAAGGTTTTTTTCATAAACTCCACTTATATTAGTGACTTAACAACAAAAACAATTGTTAAGATTTTCATAAACTCCACCTATATCGGAGACTATTTTTTTCATAAACTCCACCTATATCGGTGACTTAACAACGAAAACACTTGTTAAGATTTTGATAAACTCCACCTATGTCGGTGACTTAAAAAAGAAAACACTTGTTTAAGATTTTCATAAACTCCACCTGTATTGGTGACTTAACAACGAAAACACTTGTTAAGATTTTTCATAAACTCCACCTATATCGGTGACTTAACAACGAAAAAACTTGTTAAGATTTTTTTCATAAACTCCACCTATATCGGTGACTTAACAACGAGAACACTTGTTAAGATTTTTCATAAACTCCACCTATATCGGTGACATAACAACAAAAAAACTTGTTAAGATTTTTTACATAAACTCCACGTATATCGGTGACTTAACAATGAAAAAACTTGTTAAGATTTTTTTCATAAACTCCACCTATATCGGTGACTTAACAACGAAAACACTTGTTAAGGTTTTTTCATAACAATGAAAACACTTGTTAAGATTTTCATAAACTCCACCTATATCGGTGACTTAACAACGAAGACATTTGTTAAGATTTTTCATAAACTGGACCAATATCGGTGACTTAACAACGAAAACACTTGTTAAGATTTTCATAAACTCTACCTATATCAGTGACTCAACAACGAAAACACTTGTTAAGATTTATCATAAACTCCACCTATATCGGTGACTTAACAACGAAAAAACTTGTTAAGATTTTTTTCGTCAACTCCACCTATATCGGTGACTTAACAACGAAAACACTGGTTAAGATTTTCATTAACTCCACCTATATCGGTGACTTAATAATGAGAACACATGTTAAGATTTTTCATAAACTCCACCTATATCGGTGACATAACAACGAAAAAAATTGTTAAGATTTTGTTCATAAACTCCACGTATATCGATGACTTAACAACGAAAAAACATGTTAAGATTTGTTTCAAAAACTCCACCTATATCGGTGACTTAACAACGAAAACACTTGCTAAGGTTTTTTCATAACAATGAAAACACTTGTTAAGATTTTCATAAACTCCACCTATGTCGGTGACTTAACAACGAAAACACTTCTTAAGATTTTTCATAAACTTCACCTATATCGGTGACTTAACAACGAAAACACATGTTAAGATTTTAATAAACTCCACCCATATCGGTGACTCAACAATGAAAACGCTTGTTAAGATTTTTCGTAAAATCCACCTATATCGGTGACTTAATAATGAAAATACTTGTTAAGATTTTTTTCATATACTCCACCTATATCATTGACTTAACAACGAAAACTCTTGTGAATATTTTCCTAAACTCCACCTATATCGGTAACTTAAGAACGAAAATACTTGTTAAGATTTTTCATAAACTCCACATATATCAGTGACTTAACAACGAAAAAACTTGTTGAGATTTTTTTTATAAACTCCACCTATATCGGTGACTTAACAACGAAAACACTTATTAAGATTTTCATAAACTCTAACTATATCAGTGACTCAACAACGAAAACACTTCTTAAGATTTTCATAAAATCCACCCATATCGGTGACTTAGCAAAGAAAACAGTTGTTAGAAATTTTCATAAACTCCACCTATATCGGTGACTTAACGATGAAAACGCTTGTTAAGATTTTCATGAACTCCACCTATATCGGGGAATTCACAATGAAATCACTTGTTAAGATTTTTTTCATATACTCCACCTATATCATTGACTTAATAACGAAAACTCTTGTTCAGATTTTCCTAAACTCCACCTATATCGGTGACTTAACAACGAAAACACTTGTTAAGATTTTTCATAAACTCCACCTATATCGGTGACTTAACAACGAAAAAACTTTTTAAGATTTTTTTCGTAAATTCCACCTATATCGGTGACTTAACAACGAAAACACTAATTAAGTTTTTCATTAACTCCACCTATATCGGTGACTTAACAATGAGAACACTTGTTAAGATTTTTCATAAACTCCACCTATATCGGTGACATAACAACGGAAAAACTTGTTAAGATTTTGTTCATAAACTCCACGTATATCGATGACTTAGCAACGAAAAATTTTGTTAAGATTTTTTTTCATAAAGTACACCTATATCGGTGACTTAACAACGAAAACACTTGTTAAGGTTTTTTCATAACAATGAAAACATTTGTAAAGATTTTCATAAACTCCACCTATGTCGGTGACTTAACAACGAAAACACTCGTTAATATTTTTCATAAACTTCACCTATATCGGTGACTTAACAACGAAAACACTTGTTAAGATTTTCATAAACTCAACCTATATCGGTGACTCAACAACGAAAACACTTGTTAAGATTTTTCATAAACTCCACCTATATCGGTGACTTAATAACGAAAAAACTTGTTAAGATTTTTTTCATATACTCCACCTATATCATTGACTTAACAACGAAAACACTTGTTAAGATTTTCCAAAACTCCACCTATATCAGTGACTTAACAACGAAAACACTTGTTAAGATTTTTCATAAACTGCACATATATCAGTGACTTAACAACGAAAAAACTTGTTGATATTTTTTTTATAAACTCCACCTATATCGGTGACTTAACAACGAAAACACTTGTTAAGATTTTCATAAACTCCAACTATATCGGTGACTTAACAACGAAAACACTTCTTAAGATTTTAATAAACTCCACCCATATTGGTGAATTAGCAAAGAAGACAGTTGATAAAATTTTTCATAAACTCCACCTATATCGGTGACTTAACGATGAAAACGCTTGTTAAGATTTTCATGAACTCCACCTATATCGGTGTATTAACAATGAAATCACTTGCTAAGATTTTCATAAACTCCACCTATATCGGTGACTTAATAACGAAAACACTTGTTAAGATTTTTCATAAACTCCACCTATATCGGTGGCTTAACAACAAAAACACTTGTTAAGTTTTTTTTTTATAAACTCCACCTATATCAGTGACTTAACAACGAAAACAATTGTTAAGATTCTTTTCATAAACTCCACCTATATCGGTGACTTAACAACGAAAACACTTGTTAAGATTTCATAAACTCTCTATATCGGTGACTTAACAATGAAAACACTTGTTAAGATTTCATAAACTCCACCTATATCGGTGACTCAACAACGCGAACACTTGTTAAGATTTTTCATAAACTCCACCTATATCGGTGACTTAATAACGAAAAAACTTGTTAAGATTTTTTTCATATACTCCACCTATATCATTGACTTAACAACGAAAACTCTTGTTAAGATTTTCCTAAACTCCACCTATATCGGTGACTTAACAACGAAAACACTTGTTAAGATTTTTCATAAACTCTACATATATTAGTGACTTAACAACGAAAAAACTTGTTGAGATTTTTTTTATAAACTCCACCTATATAGGTGACTTAACAACGAAAACACTTGTTAAGATTTTCATAAACTCCAACTATATCGGTGACTTAACAACGAAAACACTTCTTATGATTTTAATAAAGTCCACCCATATCGGTGAATTAGCAAAGAAAACAGTTGTTAAAAATTTTCATAAACTCCACCTATATCGGTGACTTAACGATGAAAACGCTGGTTAAGATTCTCATGAACTCCACCTATATCGGTGAATTAACAATGAAATCACTTGTTAAGATTTTCATAAAATCCACCTATATCGGTGACTTAATAACGAAAACACTTGTTAAGATTTTTCATAACCTCCACCTATATCGGTGGCTTAACAGCAAAAACACTTGTTAAGTTTTTTTTTCATAAAATCCACATATATCGGTGACTTAACAACGAAAACAATTGTTAAGATTTTTTTCATAAACTCCACCTATATCGGTGACTTAACAACGAAAACACTTTTTATGATTTTCATTAACTCCACCTATATCGGTGACTTAACAACGCGAACACTTGTTAAGATTTTTCATAAACTCCACCTATACTGGTGACTTAATAACGAAAAACCTTGTTAAGATTTTTTTCATATAATCCACCTATATCATTGACTTAATAACAAAAACTCTTGATAAGATTTTCCTAAACTCCACCTATATCGGTGACTTAACAATGAAAACACTTGTTAAGATTTTCATAAACACCAACTATATCGGTGACTTAACAACGAAAACACTTCTTAAGATTTTAATAAACTCCACCCATATCGGTGAATTAGCAGAGAAAACAGTTGTTAAAAATTTTCATAAACTCCACCTATATCGGTGACTTAACGATGAAAATTCTTGATAAGATTCTCATGAACTCCACCTATATCGGTGAATTAACAATGAAATCACTTGTTAAGATTTTCATAAACTCCACCTATATCGGTGACTTAAGAACGAAAACACTTGTTAAGATTTTTCATAAACTCCACGTATATCGGTGGCTTAACAGCAAAAACACTTGTTAAGTTTTTTTTTCATAAACTCCACCTATATCGGTGACTTAGCAAAGAAAACAATTGTTAAGATTTTTTTCATAAACTCCACCTATATCGGTGACATAACAATGAAAACACTTCTTAAGATTTTCATTAACTCCACCTATATCGGTGACTTAACAATGCGAACACCTGTAAAGATTTTTCATAAACTCCACCTATATCGGTGACATAACAACAAAAAAACTTATTAAGATTTTGTTCATAAACTCCACGTATATCGGTGACTTAACAACGAAAAAAATTGTTAAGATTTTGTTCATAAACTCAACCTATATCGGTGACTTAACAAAGAAAACACTTGTTAAGGTTTTTTTCATAACAATGAAAACACTTGTGAAGATTTTCATAAAATCCACCCATATCGGTGACTCAACAATGAAAAAACTTGTTAAGATTTTTCATAAACTTGACCTATATCGGTGACTTAACAACGAAAATACTTGTTAAGATTTTCATAAACTCTACCTATATCGGTGACTCAACAACGAAAACAGTTGTTAAGATTTTTCATAAACTCCCCCTATATCGGTGACTTAACAACGAAAAAACTTGTTAAGATTTTTTTCGTAAACTCCACCTATATCGGTGACTTAACAAAGAAAACACTTGTTAAGATTTTCATTAACTCCACCTATATCGGTGACTTAACAATGAGAACACTTGTTAAGATTTTTCATAAACTCCACCTATACCGGTGAGATATAAACCAAAAAACTTGTTAAGATTTTGTTCATAAACTCCACGTATATCGATGACTTAACAACGAAAAAACTTGTTAAGTTTTTTTTTCATAAACTCAACCTATATCGGTGATTTAACAACGACAACACTTGTTAAGGTTTTTTCATAACAATGAAAACACTTGTTAAGATTTTTATAAACTCCACCTATGTCGGTGACTTAACAACGAAAACACTTGTTATGATTTTTCATAAACTTCACCTATATCGGTGACTTAACAACGAAAACACTTGTTAAGATTTTCCTAAACTCCACCTATATTGGTGACTTAACAATGAAAACACTTGTTAAGATTTTCAAAAACTCCAACTATATCGGTGACTTAACAACGAAAACACTTCTTAAGATTTTTATAAACTCCACCCATATCGGTGAATTAGCAAAGAAAACAGTTGTTAAAAAATTTCATAAACTCCAGCTATATCGGTGACTTAACGATCAAAACGCTTGTTAAGATTCTCATGAACTCCACCTATATCGGTGAATTAACAATGAAATCACTTGTTAAGATTTTCATAAACTCCACCTATATCGGTGAATTAACAACGAAAACACTTGTTAAGATTTTTCATAAACTTCACCTATATCGGTGGCTTAACAGCAAAAACACTTGTTAAGTTTTTTTTTCATAAACTCCACCTATATCGGTGATTTGACAATGAAAAAACTTGTTAAGATTTTTTTCATAAAATCCACCTCTATCGGTGACTTAACAACAAAAACACTTTTTAAGGTTTTTTCATAACAATGAAAACACTTGTTAAGATTTTCATAAACTCCACCTATATCGGTGACTTAACAACGAAAATATTTGTTAAGATTTTTCATAAACTTGACCAATATCGGTGACTTAACAACGAAAACACATGTTAAGATTCTTCATAAACTTCACCTATATCGGTGACTTAACAATGAAAAAACTGGTTAAGATTTTTTTTCATAAACTCCACCTATATCGGTGACTTAACAACGAAAACACTTGTTAAGGTTTTTTCATAACAATGAAAACAATTGTTAAGATTTGTATAAACTGCACTTATGTCGGTGACTTAACAACGAAAATACTTGTGAAGATTTTTCATAAACTTCACCTATATCGCTGACTTAACAACGAAAACACTTGTAAAGATTTTCATAAACTCCACTTATACGGTGACTCAACAACGAAAATGTGACAACCCGCCTAATAAGATACCGGGCGATCACTCCAATATTAAATTAAAACAGGAGTCTCATATGGATCATTCTTAGCATCACTGTCGAAAGTCCATTTAATTACTAATATCCTATTAGGTGAGCGTTAAAAACTTTTACTTAACTACTCTTTTTACGATCAAATTAAAACATCCACAATTATATGCGTAAATGAAACTGAAATAAATTAAAATAACCGAACACTCGGTTCAAATATACAACCATATCGAATGCTGTATTGAAAGAATAAATAAATGCAATTGAGCCATTGGCTCGAATGTTTATACAATACCTCCTATCTAGAGTACAAGGATGGAAACGGCTATCAAAACCCTGCACGCATCCACAGCTGCTGCAGCTGATGTCTGACTCGGAAGAATTTTCATCCAGGCGTCCCTGTGTCTGGACACCTATATATATACAGTATAGAGAAAGAAAGGAGAGTAGACAAACGGGTCAGAGCCCGAATGTTTAGAAAATATTTTGCAAGTGCATAAATGCTTTATTTTTAGAAAAATAGTTTTTATCTCATATTTAAATTGGTATCGCACTCTCATGAGATACCCCTCACCTCTCCTCTAACAGTGCACACCTAGCGCATCCCTATAAACATCCTAGTCAAGCTACCCTGCTAAACTAGTCTAATACCCAACCACTATCTAACCTCGATAGTCAAACATGTGTACTAAGGGCTAAACTTCACTCTAATCTCGACGCTATGCCATGTTCGTGCGTGGGGTGTCTCGCGAAGCGAAATCCAAACAAGGAACCCCCCCGATACACTACTATGCAGCAAGGTAATCTTTGAGATCCGCCAGTCCCTCAGTACAGAAAGATATATATTATATATATACCATAAACATTTAATAATATTAGAGCACTAAGGATTAAACTTCTCCCCAGTCTCAACACATTATCATTATCATAAAAATTCTTTGATCATGACATATGCTTCCATATCCCTTCTTCCATCCGAGAAGTGTTACCGAAGCCAAATAATATAACCCATTTCCCTTCCTATATCCAGGAAATGTAATTAAAGCAAATCCATTATTATGAACTGCTTTAATAAACGCGTTCTAAGACCACCCGTCCGGATTTCTCCACTGTGCGCGCCCCTAAATGGCTATCATCTTCCAGGGCCTCCAAGACAACCTGGGATCCTATATCGAAAGACGTCGGGAAGCGACCATGTGCCTGCGGGATAGTCAAGACCACACCCGGAATCTCCTAACCAGCGCAGAAAATATAACAACAAACGCTCACATGGACTATAGGACTATATCCACCCTGCATCATTAGCCAGGGGGCTTCACCATACGAACGCAACTTCCCTTATGATAGCGATTTAGAGAGGTGTGTATCCTCATTTTTATTATTTATGAAAATCATTTGTCTTTCCATTTTGAAAACATTTATATATTATTTTCAAAATCATTTTCATCATATCATATATATACTTTAATCACATAGTATATACATATACCATATATTCATCCTTGAATATACATAAATGGCCATATTTGCCAACTATATATATCGATGACCATTAATCCCAAAGATTTCCTTACTTTGTTCAATACTAATTACCTCAATCATCTCTTAAAGGTTTATTTATCCTCAAAACCCTTATTTAGGAATCCTCATAAAAATCCCAAATGGTAATTCAACTCCCCATACTCTTAAAGGGAGAAAACTAGAAATTTTGGCCTAAGCGAATCGATTCGGATGGGCGAATTGATTCGGTTCCCAATCCGAATCGATTCGGAAAGTATTCTGCAAACAGGTCTGTAAATGGTGAATCGATTCGGTCTGTACCCGAATCGATTCGGCCCATTGCAGAAACCCAATTCCCCTTAGGCGAATCGATTCGGCCTGTACCCGAATCGATTCGGCCTGTTCGAGGGTCACAGTTTGGGCGATTTCTCAAACTCCAAAATACCCAAAAATCAATCCAAATTCATTTTCACGGTTTCTACTCTACACCAAAAATCATCCCAAACATCTACACAATAATTTCTAGCCTTTATTTTTCCAATTCCCGATTTGATTTCCGAGTTGGTACTTTCAACCGGGAGCTGTCATCTTGTAAAAATCATATCAAATCGTAGAAAAATCAGAAAAATACGCGGTCGGCGCCCACGCGACCGTATCGAAAAGATCTACAACTTTCATGTTTTGGCCGAAAGATAAATCAATACTTTTCCTAGTCAAAATAACCCCACAAGCTTACGGGTTACTATTCATTGTCCCTACCAAAATCCCAAACTCCATGTTTCTCCATTTTTGTTGGTTCTAACCTCAGCCAACAACTCAATTAACATCTAATCTATGTTTTACAACTAACACATCAATTATTTTGGGGTATTAAATCATTTCTCTTAGTTTTAAATCCTAAAACCATAAAAACCCCAACTTAGCATTTCAACCCATTTTATACTCCATTAACATAGTTTTGATACTAAAAATCATTAAGAGTTTACACTACATCAATGTGTAAACTCATAATCAACTTTTACCCAATTTATTTTAAGGGTTCTAATCCTAAAATCATGTTTATACCAAAAGTGATATGAGAGGATTGCACAAAATGAAATAAAGCAAGTAAACACTTGCCTCGTGGATAAAATCCGACGACCTCGAGTCGAATCCGGCGGAGTTTGCCCGAGATCTCCCTTTTCCTCCTCTTTTCTTCTTCCTCTCTCTCTTCTCTCTATTTTCTTTCTTTCTTTTCTTTTCTTTCCCTCTCTTCCTCCTTTTATAAGGAGAAAAGGGTTTTAAACCCTTAAAACCCAAAAACGATTCGTTTACCCAAATACGAGTTACTATTACCTCTAAAATTACCCGAAACTCATTTTGGACAATCGGACACTCTTTTCCGACTATCTCGTACATTCCGAGAATTATGGCATAGTCGAAATTCCCATCCGGGGTACTTGACCGCAAATCACTATTCCAACCCAAAATAATTAAATGCGAGTTTTCCAATTAAAAATCTTACCTCGTGTCGCTTTACTCAACGACGACATATAATTAAAATATTTCGACCTATATAGTCCCAAAAATAATTACATCACCCATCGAAAACCATTCAATCCTCGAAAATCCCAAAATTTACTATTTAGGAAAATTCTCCAAATTCCAATTTATATCCAATTATGGAATTTAATGGTCTCCAAAAGGACGGGTTGTTACATACTCCCCCCCCTTACAACGGAATTTCGTCCTCGAAATTCAGATACGACCTACACCACCGATCCTAGGATCACTCCAAATCCTAATACCTCATGGGAAACAATAATAACCCAATGGTTCCCAACCATATGCTACACCACTACCACAATCGCAAAGTGACTCTTATACGTCACATAATACCCATCATCTATAATGCCTATCGGCATGAATTTCAACCTTATATACTACGCCCATTCTATTTCAGGCGGTATATAAACCAACTTACCAAGGTGCCCCTACACCTTCCTAACTTATGCACATCTGCACATTCATAGCGAACGTCTGACACGTAACACTCTCTCCCAATAAGGGTCTCCTTTCCTCGGTGTAATACTCACCTATGGGTCCTTCCAACCCGTGAAATTCCAACTCCTAACCTCGGCGCTGCTAACTATAGCGAACCTACATCCTAACAAGGCTATAATCTATGCGTCACCCTACCTACGCGAAACTAATATAATCCTAAGTATGTCCCTAGTGCCCAAGGCCTCTCTCAACTCCCGACAATTGCTTGGTTTCATGCGTGGGACGTCTCGCCAAGGCGAAATCCAAATAAGGAACCCTCCCATTACACTACTCCCTCGCGTAGTCGGTCATCGAAATATAGTGACCCAAGGCACATAGGCGGGACTTCCTAAATCCTACAAGGCTATCCTATGAACGCATTCCTACTATCTAATCCTTCCGCCCATACGAAAGGAAACCTAATTAACCAAAGTGCCTACTCTTTGTAGGAACACTATGTATATTACACCGATCACGGATTTCCTCCCAATTTGCCTTCTTATTAAGGCCTGGCTAACATCCTCGAATCAACTTCTCTAAGTCCTACTCTACCCAACTATTCGTGGCGAGAGGACCACTTTAGTGCTTTTCCATAGCACAACATTTCCATAAACGTACCATCATCACAGGGCTCGTAGTCTATAGTGGTTCATCCACACTATAAGAATAACCCACCTCCTTGCATCCCATAACAACTCTCCATGCCCGGCGCCGTTAAGAGTCATGTGTGGAGTGTCTCGCAAAGCGAAATCCAAACAAGGAACCCCTCCACACATTAACACTTGACTGCGTTGGTCACGGAGTCCCGTTATTTTAACATGCACCCGGGATAATCCTATCCCTTAACATCAAAAGGTGGTCTGAACTCCTATCTCTAACTAAGAGTCACACCACCCAGCGCTCGCACTATTTCTAACTCCTTGCACAAACCACTACTGAGCCAAATCTTACAGCTCAACAATATTCCGGTGGGCCTTACATTATATCTATAAGGTTGCCATACATACCAACCAAAAATAAGGAAGCCTATACTCATTAAGGTTCCATCAATCCATAGCAATAAAGGTGAACTCAACCTTTATCAAGGTGAGACACCACAACAACTACCTGTTCCCTCCAGGAACTGCGGACACGATAGACTTGCCATCATTAGCCTGCTATCGCTCCGATATACCATATACCTTATACGTATATAAACAAAATATAATCACCCGCCTCTATGGCGAGTGAAGGAAAACAAAATTCCACTATCGCGGAAAACACATAGGCCTACATTATTATGTTCTCGAGACCAAATATAGAGCTTGAATTACACACACGAATCTAGGGTTATCGAACACCACAACTTCATCTAGCCACGCTTCTTACCAAAATTTTTCAACTCTAGGCCCCAACTGGGCACCCTAACCTTGTCCTTTATTCCTATCGAAAAAGACTAACCGTGTGGCTCCGCACTCCACAACACCATTTCCATCACTGGTCTTCTTGACCATGATAGGGTCGTCAGCACCATCTGACTCTATAGCCTTGCTCCTTACAATCATCTTACTAATCCTCTTAACTCCTTCGTTAAAAGGAAATTCCACCACTGGTTCCAACAATCCTCCTTGCAGAATCATGGGGTCTCACGGTTAAAACGATCCGTAAAAATCCCTTTTGGAACCCTTATCTCCACTGGGTAATCCAACTTGAGTACCACTTTCTATCAAAGTAGTACTTGGTTGCTCATAACTACTATACTTTAGTAGTCGTCGCAGCAATCCTTAGCATTTGCCACAAGTAGAGTGGCATCTACTAAGGCCCTCATCCCAACCTTCTACCAGCTGCTTTAGCTAAGCGTCACCTCCTGCTGCCATCCAAGCTCCGTACACGATTCTCAAACGAGCGCGCAAAAGATTTCTATAATCTCATAATATGGCAGGAGAACGAAATCTCACAAGAGAAACCAACAATCCTAATCCTGAGGCTCTATAACAAATCGAGAGCAACGCTGAAAGCATAGTACGTCCGCACAGATTCCTAAGGACACTAGAACCTGATGCTCTGATACCATCTGTGACAACCCGCCTAATAAGATACCAGGCGATCACTCCAATATTAAATTAAAACAGGAGTCTCATATGGATCATTCTTAGCATCACTGTCGAAAGTTCATTTAATTACTAATATCCTATTAGGTGAGCGTTAAAAACTTTTACTTAACTACTCTTTTTACGATCAAATTAGAACATCCACAATTATATGCGTAAATGAAACTGAAATAAATTAAAATAACCGAACACTCGGTTCAAATATACAACCATATCGAATGCTGTACTGAAAGAATAAATAAATGCAATTGAGCCGTTGGCTCGAATGTTTATACAGTACCTCCTATCTAGAGTACAAGGATGGAAACGGCTATCAAAAACCTGCACGCATCCACAGCTGCTGCAGCTGACGTCTGACTCGAAAGAATTTTCATCCAAGCATCCCTGTGTCTGGACACCTATATATATACAGTATAGAGAAAGAAAGGAGAGTAGACAAACGGGTCAGAGCCCGAATGTTTAGAAAATATTTTGCAAGTGCATAAATGCTTTATTTTTAGAAAAATAGTTTTTATCTCATATTTAAATTGGTATCGCACTCTCATGAGATACCCCTCACCTCTCCTCTAACAGTGCACACCTAGCGCATCCCTATAAACATCCTAGTCAAGCTACCCTGCTAAACTAGTCTAATACCCAACCACTACCTAACCTCGATAGTCAAACAGGTGTACTAAGGGATAAACTTCACTCTAATCTCGACGCTATGCCATGTTCGTGCGTGGGGTGTCTCGCGAAGAAAAATCCAAACAAGGAACCCCCCCGATACACTACTATGCAGCAAGGTCGATCTTTGAGATCCGCCAGTCCTCAGTACAGAAAGATATATATTATATATATACCATAAACATTTAATAATATTAGAGCACTAAGGATTAAACTTTTCCCCAGTCTCAACACAATGCCATATTCGTGCGTGGGGTGTCTCGCGAAGCGAAATCCAAACAAGGAACCCCCCCGATACACTACTATGCAGCACGGTCGATCGTCGGGATCCATTAGACCCTCGACACTCGATTTATACATATACATACATCTACAATATACGTCCGGATAATATCTCCCGGACTGAGGATTACTTGATACATATAGTATTTATAAATACTTATCCGTTTCATTTCAAAAATTCCATTTCCCTTCTCATATCCAGGAAATGTATTTATAGAAGCCAATTCATTATCATGAATTTCCTTAACAAATCATATACTTTTTGAAAGCCAATTTTATTAACATAAAAATGCTTTTCCTTTATCAATTATCCCATTTCCCTTTTTATACTCAGGAAATGTATTCAAAGACATTATCATTATCATAAAAATGCTTTGATCATGACATATGCTTCCACATCCCTTCTGTGACACCCCGACTAATTAAATACTGGGTAGCTACTCCTTTATTAAATTAATTCAAAATGCCAAGTTGGCTCAGTTAATATCATCACTGTCGAAAATATTTTATTATTACTAACCACCTAGTATTTAAAAAGTAAGTTGCCAAATTTTAATTAAATTCTGATTAACACGCAACAAGTGTAGTGAAGAAATAAATAACACCATTCACCGTACTGAAGTAAAAATAATAATCATCACATAAGGTAATTATAGTCTGGAGGAAAACTCCTCACAACAATCCCACAACTGAAACAACTAAACTGAATACTGAAATAATACATGCCAAAGTCTGAAAACTGAAATGTAAAAGATGTCTCTAATGGAAATGGGCAACATGCCCTACAACTGATAGATAGTGACTCTGGAATCCAAAAGATAGAAGCGTTTACAAGCAATTCCCTGTAGCTTCCACAAACAGCTACAGCTCGTCACCTGAATGAGAATCCTATGCTTGGTGTCCCTGTGGCTGGGCACCTAAAATGGTTTTACAAAGAAAAAGAGATTTGAAAAGCAAACGGGTCAGAGCCCGAATGTGGAGTTATATTTTAAAAACCTGCAAGTGCTTTAAAACATTTAAAACATTAAATGCAAAATACATGTTAGGACGTACACTCACATGATATTCTCACCTCTCGTCTAACAGTGCACTCCTAACGTAAGTACCCATCTACAACGACACAAACCACTAGCTAAGTGACATTTTCTCTAGCTAGACTATCATAGGTCCTACCCATATTACTCGGTTCTATTAACATTATAACGCTCGTAATTAAGTAGGGGTTTAACGTAAACTCAGATTCTCAATACGAAATATATATCACTATCAGTTAACTCGTTATATTTCTCGAAGCAATACCGTAATTATATTCACAACATTAACATGAAGGTTCCCACTAATTAAGTGTATATTATTCGCATCATAAATATAAAATATAAGCACCCCGAGAACTAAGCTGTGGTGCACACATACTCTGCTATCCATCCCGGTACATCACGTACATAAGGATTACATATTCCGAATCTCTCAGGAATAGTTCACAGATAACAATATCACAAATAATGGAGGCGAACACAGTCACATCACATAGGTCACGCACATACCTACGCTCCTACGATCAGCGGACTTATTAATATCCCAATAAGTCTTTCTATGACCTATGTTCATCAAGGTAACCAGTCTAAATCCGGGAAACACAAGGATTAGAGGGCCCTAAGAGAACGCAAACCTCCCGTGATAGCAAGTATGGTAGGTATGTCATACACACAATTTATATACCAATACTAAGTTAACACACGTCTTAGTAATACCGTAGTTTAATCGTAGTACATATCGCTTTCTCGTACTAACTTATAATATCTACACTTATATTATTCCGGTTTATCATCATACGCGCCATAATCTATTCTCACGTCGTAGTAGACACTCACGTCTCAACCCAAATGGTTCATTGAATTAAATCTCTCGTATATAAATTTACTCCTCGTAATAACCCAAAAGTCCCAAATCTATCCTTACATCATCAAAGGAAGGTTATCTATATCCTCGAACAAGTTTACAGGACTCCAAAAATCAAAACAGTCCAAAAAGGACCAAACTGTCAACTCGTTAGAAGTCTCGTTCGAACGAGACTGTTCGAACGAGATCCCCTGTCAACTCGTTAGAAGTCTCGTTCGAACGAGGCTGTTCGAACGAGATCCAGTTCGTTCGAACGAACTGTCCCTTCTAACGAGATATCGTTCGAACGAAGTTATCGAACGAGGCTCCCTTTCGTTAGAACAACTGGTCATTTCGTTAGAAGCTCGTTCGAACGAGTTCGTTCGAACGACCTGGGTAGGGGCTTCTAACGACCTGCCAGTTTCGTCCCAGATTTTCTTAGTTACGTTTCTCACCATTTTTAACACCTCAAGTCTTCTCCAAAGTTCGTTCTAACAATGTTTTAAGTCATCTAATCATACTAAAACATGCTTAGGTCATAAACTAACATCTTTTAAGGCATTAATGCATCCTAAACATCATTAAATCACAAGATTTTATACTTTTCCCCAATTTTATCAAGAACATGAACCCTAGATATATATCATCATCAAATCCCAGAATTTAATCCGTTTTAATTTCTTCTAATCTCCATTATCATGAGAATAATCATCTACCTATCATTCTACATGCAATTCTCTTCAAAATATTCAAGTTCTAAACTCCAAACTACATGGGTTTTCATATTTCACCAAGAACAAACACAAAATTCGAATTTTTCTAACATGGGAAGAACATTCTCTGAAATTAAATGGAATAAAGTCACTTGCCTTGGTTGGATTTCGGATTTTGGTGTTAGTTTGGTGAAAATTTCTGCAGAATTCCCTCTCTCCAAGCTTCTCCTCCAATGGTGGCTTAAGGTGGCTAGGGTTTTCTTTGGGAGAGTTTGTAAACCTAATGATAGCCTCTGTAGCTTAATGGGTTAATATGGGTTGGTTAGTGGGTTTAGTGGGTTAAATCCACATCAGATTAAAACTCCCGATTTTCGTCACTTTTAATTCCTCAAAAAGTAAAATTACCAAAATACCCTTTAAGTTGCCGGTATGGCCTAAAAATACCCCGGAATCCAAACTACACCCCCGGCTAGTGTTTTCTAACTATCTCGACCCTTCCGGACGCGTTGGCGCACTCAAAATGACCATATGGATTATAGATTTTAAATTCACTTTTATAATTAAAATATTTCACCGTGACGCGGCGGTCCCACGCGTCTCAATAAAATTTCTAAAATGCCGTATATAAATCTCACGAAAACTTTTATAATACCAAATACATATATCAAAACATGTATGCACATAATCAAATACCAACTCTCATCTCGTTAGTATTTATAACCCGGATTAATTTCCAATTAATACTCATTTAATTAATTAATCCCAAAAATAAATATAGCCAAAAGTACGGGGTATTACATACTTCCCCCCTAATAACCGAATTTCGTCCCGAAATTCGAAACTAGAAAGTACCTGTTAAAAAAAACTCTGGATAACGTTCGCGTATCTCATCCTCGCGCTCCCATGTGGACTCCTTGACATTGTGATGTCGCCACTGAACACGCACTAACGAAACTATCTTTGACCACAGTTTCCTCTCGCTTCGGTCCAAAATAGCAATCGGCCCCTCCTCGTAGGAGCTATCTGGCTGGAGATCGATGTCCTCCACAGCAATGTGAGAATGAGCCAAATTATCTCTAAGGTATTTCCTCAGCGAGGAAATATGGAACACATCGTGAATCCGATACAAATGCTCCGGTAACCCAAGTCTATACGCAACCGGTCCGATCTGCTCAATAATTAGAAACGGACCCACATACCTTGGTGCCAACTTTCCCTTCTTCCCGAAATGCATAATCCCCTTCATAGGAGATACTTTGAGCAAAACCTGGTCCCCCACTTGGAACTCTCTGAAAAATCTCTTCGCATCAGCATAACTCTTCTGCCTGTCTTGAGCTACCCGAATGCGACTCCGAATCAACTCAATCCTTACCGAAGTATCCTGAATCACTTCCGGCCCAAGCAGTTTGTTATCCCCCACCTCTAACCAACATGCTGGGGAACGACAAGGCCTACCGTACAATGCCTCAAACGGAGCCATGCCAATAGTGAACTGATAGGAGTTGTTGTAAGCAAACTTCACCAGTGGAAGGTACTGTTCCCATCCAATCAAAGTCAATAATGCACATGCGTAGCATGTCCTCCAACATCTGATTCGTGCGCTCATTCTGCCCATCAGTCTGCAAATGATAAGCCATACTCAACCGCAATTCCGTGCCCATGGCCTCCTGGAAACTCTCCCAAAACCGCAAAAAAAATATCTTGTCTCTGTCAGACACAATATTTAGGGGCACACCGTGAAGTCTCACAATTTCTGAAATGAAGAGCTGGGCATACTGTCCCGTAGTGTAGTCAGTCCTAACGGGTAAAAAGTGAGCGACCTTGTACAATCTGTCCACAATTACCCAAACGGAGTCGTGACCCCTCTGCGACGTAGGCAACCCCGTAATAAAGTCCATGGATATGCTCTCCCACATCCACACCGGGACCTCCAATGGCTGTAGCAATCCTGCCGGTCTCTGATGATCCACTTTTACAAGCTGACAAGTGGCGCATTTCGAAACAAACTCAGCGATATCTCTCCTAATACCACTCCACCAATACTGGCGTCTCATGTCTTGGTACATTTTGTCCCCTCCGGGATGTACCGCGAACCGTGAGCCGTGCGACTCTGCCATCACCTCGTGTCACAATTCCTCTCCTTCCGGAACTACCAATCTCCCATTGAAGCGTAATCCCCCATCTGAGCTAACGGTATAGGACTCGGCTCCCTCTGCTAGCAATCGAACTATCTTCTCCTGACAGAACGAGCTATTGGCCTGTGCCCGTACTACCTTCGTGACAATCAGCGGTGTAACGGTCATCACAGACATGAAAGATCGGGCCACTGCATCCTGGTGTCCCAATTCCTTCCACTTAGCCTTCCACACCTCTGCCACCTCATCTGCTGGCCTACGGCTCAACGCGTCTGCTACCACGTTAGCCTTACCTGGGTGATACTGGATGTCGAACTGGTAGTCCTTCACAAACTCAAGCCACCTACGCTGCCGCATATTCAACTCCTTCTGCGTGAACAGGTACTGTAGGGACTTGTGGTCCGTGAACAGTTGGAACTTCTCCCCCAAAAGATAGTGCCTCCAAATCTGTAGGGCAAATACCACTGTCGCCAACTCCAAATCATGCGTGGGGTAATTCTTCTCATGAGGCTTAAGCTTACGGGAAGCATAAGTTATGGCCTGCCTCTCCTGCTGTAATACACCTCCCAGTCCTTGCAAAGACGCATCGGTCTAAACCAAATACTCAACTCCCGGTCTCGGCAATGCTAACACAGGTGCTGAGGTCAATTTGTCCTTCAATTCATCGAATGCCAACTGACAGGCATCACTCCAGATGTACGGCACACCCTTACGAGTCAGATGTGTCAAAGGACCTGCTATCTCTGAGAAACCCCGAATAAACCTCCTGTAGTATCCTGCTAGACCCAAGAAACTACGAATTTCAGTCGGTGTCGTGGGTTGTCCCCACTCCCTCATCGCTGATACTTTCCCCGGATCAACAGATATTCCCCGGTCGAAAATGATATGTCCCAAAAACTGGACTTCCTTCAGCCAAAACCCGTACTTCTCATATTTTGCATACTACTCGTTCTGACGGAGTGTCTGCAAAACCTGCCTCAAATGCTCGGCGTGCTCCTCCTCCGTCTGGGAGTAAACCAGAATGTCATCAATGAAGACAATGACAAACTGATCTAGGAAATCCCTGAACACTCTGTTCATCAAGTCCGTAAACACTCCTGGAGTGTTGGTCAAACCAAAAGGCATAACCCGAAACTCGTAAGAACCATATCTCGACAAGAACGCAGTCTTCGAGACATCCTCCTCCCTGATACGTAACTGATGGTATCCCGATCTCAAATCAATCTTCGAGAAGAACGAAGCTCCTCTCAATTGGTCGAATAAGTCATCGATTCGAGGCAACGGATACTTATTCTGTATCGTGACCTTATTCAACTCTCGGTAGTCCACACACAATCTCAGTGAACCGTCCCTCTTCTTCACAAACAGAACTGGAGGGCCCCAAGGTGAGGTACTCCTGCGAATAAAGCCCTGACCTAACAGCTGCTCTATCTGATCCCGTAACTCCCTCATCTCAGCTGGAGCCACACGGTACGGTGCGCATGCTATAGGTCTCGTACCCGGTAGCAAATCTATAACAAAGTCTATCTCTCGACTGGGTGGTAAGCCTGGTATCTCCTGAAACACATCTGAATACTCCCTGACTATTGGGATAGAATCTAAAGGAATCACTACCTCCTTAGAGGTATCCTCCTCAATGTAATACAAATGGGCGGTCGATCCTCCCTCTGAGCGAGGCATCGCCACTACAAACATCTCTTGCCCCGGAACGGTAAAAACAATGCTCCCGCTGAAGCAATCAATCATGTCCCTATAAGCTACGAGCCAATCCATCCCAATAATCACATCGTGAACATGCATATCTAATACTAACATGTCTGCAGGTAATACCAAACCACTTATCTCTACCCCCACTCCCCGGCATAAAAAGAAAATAAGTGACCCACTCCCCAATGGTGAGTCGACACACGTCACTGTGCTCTCTGCCGTAGCTAACAATCCTAAAGCTTTCGCGAAGTGTATACTATAAAACAATGTGTAGCCCCAGTATCAAACAATACCCGACCCATAGTACCATGGATAGGAACCGTACCCTCAATCGCGGGAGGTGCCTGTGGAACTGCAGCCTGGTGGACGTTATATACACGTCCATACTGTAGCAGCCCCTGCCGAGCTGGGACTGCTGGAATGGGTGGAAATTCTGCCATCTGTGGCGGTGCGGGGAGAGCGGCGGGAAACATAGGCCTCTGCGGCTCCAGGCGAGCACCCTGCTGCTGCTGTTGTGGGGCCCTGCCCCTATCAGGACAATCCTGACGTTTGTGGCCAATCTTACTGCAAATGAAACACTTCCTTCGGAAGCTTCCCCCTCACTGTCCATGCTGACCACGACTCTGGTGGCCGTTATCATTTCTGCCCTGGCATTGCTGGCCCTTTTTAAATTGTTGATGACCATTATGTCCTTGCTGCACTGGAGCTACTGGAAAGGTTGGTAGGGCTAACGCCTGAGCTGGTGCTGTGAGAGCGGTTGTAAAAAGTGGCCCCTATGGATCCTCACGGGCACCCTGCTGCTGGGGAGCTCTAACACCCTCTGGGCAATCCTGGCGTTTATGGCCGTGCGTGCCACACACAAAACATCGGCCTCTGAAGTTACTCCCCCTCTGACTCTGCTGTTGACGATGTCGTCCTTGCAGACTTGGAACTTTATTCCCCTTTCGAAAATGCTTCATTGTACCACGTTGGTGATTAGAACCGACTCGGTCTTGGGTAATCTGTTGTTGAATTTTCGGGGTCCTCGCATATTTGTCAGCCTTATTCATATGCACTTGGCTAACCTCTCTGGGTCTTTTGACTCCTTTAAGTTGTATGCTGCGTTCTTGGTATTGTAAAACTGCAGTGGTAACTGCTTGTGCCACGATACCCGCTAACTCGGCGGTTGATATTCTAACCGGGGATACCCAAGGTGTGAGTCGATCTTGCCCGTTTATTCCCTTACCCGTTCGAGCTAGATCTTCTTGACGATCCATCTGAAAATTTAAGTAAATTTGGATGAGTTCATCATTCAAATAAACAAATCGCGGAAGTACGAATTCCCAAAGTACACAGATGAATACAACATTCCTAATATTTAGGGCTCTATATCAAAGAAAGCTCAGCGGAAAACATAATAAGCCGTCAGATCCTAAAGGACACTAGAACCTGATGCTCTGATACCACCTGTGACACCCCGACTAATTAAATACCGTGTAGCTACTCCTTTATTAAATTAATTCAAAATACCAAGTTGGCTCAGTTAATAGCATCACTGTCGAAAACATTTTATTATTACTAACCACCTAGTATTTAAAAAGTAAGTTGCCAAATTTTAATTAAATTCTGATTAACATGCAACAAGTGTAGTGAAGAAATAAATAACACCATTCACCGTACTGAAGTAAAAATAATAATCATCACATAAGGTAATTATAGTCTGGAGGAAAACTCCTCACAACAATCCCACAACTGAAACAACTAAACTGAATACTGAAATAATACATGCCAAAGTCTGAAAACTGAAATGTAAAAGACATCTCTAATGGAAATGGGCAACATGCCCTACAACTGATAGATAGTGACTCTAGAATCCAAAAGATAGAAGCGTCTACAAGCAATTCCCTGTAGCTTCCACAAACAGCTACAGCTCGTCACTTGAATGAGAATCCTATGCTTGGTGTCCCTGTGGCTGGGCACCTAAAATGGTTTTACAAAGAAAAAGAGATTTGAAAAGCAAACGGGTCAGAGCCCGAATGTGGAGTTATATTTTAAAAACCTGCAAGTGCTTTAAAACATTTAAAACATTAAATGCAAAATACATGTTAGGACGTACACTCACATGATATTCTCACCTCTCGTCTAACAGTGCACTCCTAACGTAAGTACCCATCTACAACGACACAAACCACTAGCTAAGTGACATTTTCTCTAGCTAGACTATCATAGGTCCTACCCATATTACTCGGTTCTATTAACATTATAACGCTCGTAATTAAGTAGGGGTTTAACGTAAACTCAGATGCTCAATATGAAATATATATCACTATCAGTTAACTCGTTATATTTCTCGAAGCAATACCGTAATGATATTCACAACATTAACATGAAGGTTCCCACTAATTAAGTGTATATTATTCACATCATAAATATACAATATAAGCACCCCGAGAACTAAGCTATGGTGCAAACATACTCTGCTATCCATCCCGGTACATCACGTACATAAGGATTACATATTCCGAATCTCTCAGGAATAGTTCACAGATAACAATATCACAAATAATGGAGGCGAACACAGTCACATCACATAGGTCACGCACATACCTACGCTCCTACGATCAGCGGAGTTATTAATATCCCAATAAGTCTTTCTATGACCTATGTTCATCAAGGTAACCAGTCTAAATACGGGCAACACAAGGATTAGAGGGCCCTAAGAGAACGCAAACCTCCCGTGATAGCAAGTATGGTAGGTATGTCATACACACAATTTATATACCAATACTAAGTTAACACACGTCTTAGTAATACCGTAGTTTAATCGTAGTACATATCGCTTTCTCGTACTAACTTATAATATCTACACTTATATTATTCCGGTTTATCATCATACGCGCCATAATCTATTCTCACGTCGTAGTAGACACTCACGTATCAACCCAAATGGTTCATTGAATTAAATCTCTCGTATATAAATTTACTCCTCGTAATAACCCAAAAGTCCCAAATCTATCCTTACATCATCAAAAGAAGGTTATCTATATCCTCGAACAAGTTTACGGGACTCCAAAAATCAAAACAGTCCAAAAAGGACCAAACTGTCAACTCGTTAGAAGTCTCGTTCGAACGAGACTGTTCGAACGAGATCCCCTGTCAACTCGTTAGAAGTCTCGTTCGAACGAGGCTGTTCGAACGAGATCCAGTTCGTTCGAACGAACTGTCCCTTCTAACGAGATATCGTTCGAACGAAGTTATCGAACGAGGCTCCCTTTCGTTAGAACAACTGGTCATTTCGTTAGAAGCTCGTTCGAACGAGTTCGTTCGAACGACCTGGGTAGGGGCTTCTAACGACCTGCCAGTTTCGTCCCAGATTTTCTTAGTTACGTTTCTCACCATTTTTAACACCTCAAGTCTTCTCCAAAGTTCGTTCTAACAATGTTTTAAGTCATCTAATCATACTAAAACATGCTTAGGTCATAAACTAACATCTTTTAAGGCATTAATGCATCCTAAACATCATTAAATCACAAGATTTTATACTTTTCCCCAATTTTATCAAGAACATGAACCCTAGATATATATCATCATCAAATCCCAGAATTTAATCTGTTTTAATTTCTTCTAATCTCCATTATCATGAGAATAATCATCTACCTATCATTCTACATGCAATTTTGTTCAAAATATTCAAGTTCTAAACTCCAAACTACATGGGTTTTCATATTTCACCAAGAACAAACACAAAATTCGAATTTTTCTAACATGGGAAGAACATTCTATGAAATTAAATGGAATAAAGTCACTTTCCTTGGTTGTATTTCGGATTTTGGTGTTGGTTTGGTGAAGATTTCTGCAGAATTCCCTCTCTCCAAGCTTCTCCTCCAATGGTGGCTTAAGGTGGCTAGGGTTTTCTTTGGGAGAGTTTGTAAACCTAATGATAGCCTCTGTAGCTTAATGGGTTAATATGGGTTGGTTAGTGGGTTTAATCCACATCAGATTAAAACTCCCAATTTTCGTCACTTTTAATTCCTCAAAAAGTAAAATTACCAAAATACCCTTTAAGTTGCCGGTATGGCCGAAAAATACCCCGGAATCCAAACTACACCCCCGGCTAGTGTTTTCTGACTATCTCGACCCTTCCGGACGCGTTGGCGCACTCAAAACGACCATTCGGATTATAGATTTTAAATTCACTTTTATAATTAAAATATTTCACCGTGACGCGGCAGTCCCACGCGTCTCAATAAAAATTTTAAAATGCCGTATATAAATCTCACGACAACTTTTATAATACCAAATACATATATCAAAACATGTATGCACATTATCAAATACCAACTCGCATCTCGTTAGTATTTATAACCCGGATTAATTTTCAATTAATACGCATTTAATTAATTAATCCCCAAAATAAATATAGCCAAAAGTACGGGGTATTACACCTTCTTCCACCCGGGAAGTGTTACCGAAGCCAAATAATATAACCCATTTCCCTTCCTATATCCAGGAAATGTAATTAAAGAAAATCCATTATTATGAACTGCTTTAATAAACGCGTTCTAAGACCGCCCGTCCGGATTTCTCCACTGTGCGCGCCCCTAAATGGCTATCATCTTCCAGGGCCTCCAAGACAACCTGGGATCCTATATCGAAAGACGTCGGTAAGCGACCATGTGCCTGCGGGATAGTCAAGACCACACCCGGAATCTCCTAACCAGCGCAGAAAATATAACAACAAACGCTCACATGGCCTATAGGACTATATCCACCCTGCATCATTAGCCAGGGGGTTTCACCATACGAACGCAACTTCCCTTATGATAGCGATTTAGAGAGGTGTGTATCCTCATTTTTATTATTTATGAAAATCATTTGTCTTTCCATTTGGAAAACATTTATATATTATTTTCAAAATCATTTTCATCATATCATATATATACTTTAATCACATAGTATATACATATACCATATATTCATCATTGAATATACATAAATGGCCATATTTGCCAACTATATATAGTGATGGCCATTAATCCCAAAGATTTCCTTACTTTGTTCAATACTAATTACCTCAATCATCTCTTAAAGGTTTATTTACCCGAATCGATTTGACCCATTGCAGAAACCCAATTCCCCTTAGGCGAATCGATTCGGCCTGTACCCGAATTGATTCGGCCTGTTCGAGGGTCACAGTTTGGGCGATTTCTCAAACTCCAAAATACCCAAAAATCAATCCAAATTCATTTTCATGGTTTCTACTCTACACCAAAAATCATCCCAAACATCTACACAATAATTTCTAGCCTTTATTTTTCCAATTCCCGATTTGATTTCCGAGTTGGTACTTTCAATCGGGAGCTGTCATCTTGTAAAAATCATATCAAATCGTAGAAAAATCAGAAAAATACGCGGTCGGCGCCCACGCGACCGTATCGAAAAGATATACAACTTTCATGTTTTGGCCGAAAGCTAAATCAATACTTTTCCTAGTCAAAATAACCCCACAAGCTTACGTGTTACTATTCATTGTCCCTACCAAAATCCCAAATTCCATGTTTCTCCATTTTTGTTGGTTCTAACCTCACCCAACAACTCAATTAACATCTAATCTATATTTTACAACTAACACATCAATTATTTTGGGGTATTAAATCATTTCTCTTAGTTTTAAACCCTAAAACCATAAAAACCCCAACTTAGCATTTCAACCCATTTTATACTCCATTAACATAGTTTTGATACTAAAAATCATTAAGAGTTTACACTACATCAATGTGTAAACTCATAATCAACTTTTACCCAATTTATTTTAAGGGTTCTAACCCTAAAATCATGTTTATACCAAAAGTGATATGAGAGGATTGCACAAAATGAAATAAAGCAAGTAAACACTTGCCTCGTAGATAAAATCCGACGACCTCGAGTCGAATCCGGCGGAGTTTGCCCGAGATCTCCCTTTTCCTCCTCTTTTCTTCTTCCTCTCTCTCTTCTCTCTATTTTCTTTCTTTCTTTTCTTTTCTTTCCCTCTCTTCCTCCTTTTATAAGGAGAAAAGGGTTTTAAACCCTTAAAACCCAAAAACGACTCGTTTACCCAAATACGAGTTACTTTTACCTCTAAAATTACCCGAAACTCATTTTCGACAATCGGACACTCTTTTTCGACTATCTCGGACATTCCGAGAATTATGGCGCAGTCAAAATTCCCATCTGGGGTACTTGACCGCAAATCACTATTCCAACCCAAAATAATTAAATGCGGGTTTTCCAATTAAAAATCTTACCTCGTGTCGCTTTACTCAACGACGACATATAATTAAAATATTTCGACCTATATAGTCCCAAAAATAATTACAGCACCCATCGAAAATCATTCAATCCTCGAAAATCCCAAAATTTACTATTTAGGAAAATTCCCCAAATTCCAATTTATATCCAATTATGGAATTTAATGGTCTCCAAAAGGATGGGTTTGTAACAACCCGCCTAAAATAATAACGGGTGGCCAACCCTATACTATATTAAATCAGGAATTCCAGATGGTCCAGTCTCAACATCAACTGCTGGTACTATATAATATAGGACTAACTACCCGATATCATATAAGCGAGATGTTAAAAAAATTTAAAACTTGCAACATACAACAACCCCACACTATGAAACTACTAATGAATAGGAGAGATGCAGGAAAAACTATGATAACGAAATTCTA
This sequence comes from Sambucus nigra, assembly GCA_949130495.1. NCBI lineage: Eukaryota > Viridiplantae > Streptophyta > Magnoliopsida > Dipsacales > Adoxaceae > Sambucus > Sambucus nigra. The sequence goes on along the minus strand of OX422208.1, from coordinate 539,938,337 downwards.
TAATAAAACAAAATGAATAACTGCAACTGAATGTATGAAAGTAGACCCGAATAAGCTGTCGGGTCACAGCCAATACAACAACTGAAATGAAATGAATATAAACATATATATAAATATCCCTTGGGTACAAACCCGATATACAACATGAATCCTTCCTAGAATTTTAAAGGAGTAGGAAGCGGCTACAAGATATATCCCGCAACAGTCCGCATCTGTCACGGCTCCCAAGACCCAGGATAGAAAGTCATCCGGCATCCATGCGGTAGGATACCTGTGATAATATATATATATACAAGGAGGAGAGAAAAGGGTAAACGGGTCAGAGCCCCGAATGTGTAAAATATTTAGCAAGTGTGTTAACCGTGCATAATAAATACCGGTGTATTAAATTTCATAATTAAAGTGAGACCGCACTCTCGTGGAACCCCAACTCACCTCTCATCTAAAGGCGCGCACCTAATCGCGTCCTCAAATTTTAGTTAAATTACCCCCATTGATATTAGGACAACCTAACTTATTAGGCCTAGCCTACCCACGAGGGCTACCTTCCCGTCATAATCTAATGATCCACCCATTTCTAATCCTATTAGATTATGATTACAACAACTATGCCATAAAAGGCTTAATGAATTCCGATTAATAATCTCATGAATTATAATTATCATAGTTCTTAAAACATCACCCCTATACATATACATACATATATATACCTGTACCGGCTAACAGCGTAAGAATTTATACTTAATAACATGCACATGGAATATTGGCAAGACTTCTCTCTAATCCCAAGATTGTACTACGTTTCGTGCGTGGGGAGTCTCGCAAAGCGAAATCCAAACAAGGAACCGCCCCGTTACACTACTCCTGACAAGGTCAAGATCAGAGATCCGAGATGCCACCTATGGAATTACTTCTCTCAAATCTCGACATGGCACTGCGTTTCGTGCGTGAGGTGTCTCGCAAAGCGAAATCCAAACAAGGAACCACCTCGTTACACTACTCCTGGGCAATGTCGATCCTAGAGATCCATAATCCTCAACATATAAGTATATACTACCATTACTACTAACTATAACTCCTACAGAAAGAAAGAAAAAAGAAAAGAAAGAAAACAAATAAGATGAAATAAAAGAACCTCCATTAATATCCTTGGGATGATGTAACCGAAATAATACCTTATGTGCGATACATCAACCCCCATCAATCTAGCACACCATAATCATCTAAGATGTACTACATCAAGCCCATATCCTTTCGTCTATAGGATATATATATATAAATATATATATATAGGTATTTATTTCTAACCGTATATATATATCATCATCAATCCAATAGCCAAGTGTACATACTACATATGATGTACAAGGCCATGCACATAATATACCCGGCTATATATATCGCCGATAAACTGCATCAGTGCTATCATCTTCCCAGTGCCCGGCTCACGTAGCATAACTGGGGCCACCATGGTGGGACTAAACGACACCCATCTCGTGGTAAACACACGCACACGACGTCCCGGGAAGCGGTCATAGTTCCAACCGGCAATGAGACGAAACATACCCATCACGTCTCATCCCAAAAATATATATCTATATGTATAATAATCACAAGGGACGACTATGACCTGGGGAATATCCACACCCTGCATTATCAGCCAGGATGCTCACCCTCTACGCGCGCAACTTCCCAATGATAGCATGAGCGGGGTATGCTTAACCAAATAAGTATATATATCATTCACATGCATAATATATATAATCCATATGATCCAATCTTGTGATCAAATAATAAACCATCATATACGGTTTAAGTATCCATACCATGTATGTTCATAACATAAATATATCCATACATTTATATACATACGGATATATATCAACACATAACCTTATATCTATATATGATAAACTAATTCTCATTCACATATATATAAGATATACAAACTCGGCTATAAGTATACATAAACCTCAATATACAAGCCGTCACCACAATTTCCATTAAATATACCTCGATATGGAATGCAATCCCTCACTTGAAACATATTCAATCATTTCCCCATGATGAGTAGTCTCCCATAACCATGTGTATATACCTATACTTATATATGTTCAACATTTAGGGTTAGCACCCAAGAGTTTGTGAAGGAAATCCATCACTACACCTTTCACCTCTAAATGTGAAAGTACATAATTATCTTTAGTACTATCTAACCAAAGGCATAAACATGACTTAATAATCTAAAATCTCAATTTATTCCAACCTCCTTTCACGTATTGAAATCTCAATGACCATCTCCCCATAATTACATATGGACTCTCCCAACTAGCATTTACGCTACCGCTTACTCTAGTCGATAGTACGATCCCAAGCCGTTTCCCACTTCTACCTATGGTTCAATTTATTTTATGAACCCTTACTCCTATCGGGTTATCATTTGTTCCTTTAGTCTAAATATTTCTAAGGATAGGAGACCCCTCTTTCTCTAAGAGTTCTCAACCTCAAACATATATTCATATATATATATGCCTTTATCTAATATTGGAAATTCCAACCTCAAAGAGGTTTCCCCGATATCCATATATAACTCTAAGACGTACATAGGTACATTTCACCCAAATTGCCCTAAGGAATCCCCAAAATCCTAATATATGAGAAACTCCTTAAATGTCTCCAAGAACATATCTCTTACATCATAAGAGAAGACCCCCAATTCAATAAACCCAACCAAAAAGGGTTTGAAATCACTATGGAGAAAATACCTCAAAATGCCCTATTTCCGAATCGATTCGACCCTGTTCTGAATCGGTTCGGACTAGCGAATCGATTCGGCCTCCAAGGCGAATCGATTCGGGTCCAAAGACCTGGGCTTCTGCAATAGGCCGAATCGATTCGGCTTGGGGTCCGAATCGATTCGGTCAATGCAGACCTGCTACTTTTACAAAACCGAATCGATTCGCTGGAGGGGGCGAATCGATTCGGACCTGCAATTTTTGAAGGTTTCATCTGTTTCTTCAGAACCCACGAATTTAAAACCCTAATCTTCCATTTCTAACCCTTAAACCTTCATCAAAACATGATTCTAAGCCAATAAATCAACCCAAAGTTGATCCCAACCATTTCTATGTCATTAAATTCATATTTGAACATTGATTTCAAGATTAAACCTAAAATCTAGGTTTTGACATTAATACCCAAAAATCCATTTCTTTCACCCACAAATTCTGAAATGAAATACACAAATAGCTATTTAGCAAGATTAAACGCTTGCCTCGGGTTTGTAGAGGTTGGATCATCCTCGATGTCGCGGTTGGGCCGGAAATCCCAAGCTTTTCTTCCTCTCTCTCTCTTCTTTTCCTTCTTCTTTTCTCTTTCTCTCTTTCTCTAATGAGAAGGCTTCATCCGTAAGCCTTAAATCCTTTTAAAACAAAATCCCAGTTTTAAATGTTAATACACACTTTAAATGACTCGTTGACTCCAATTCAAGTCAAAATAACTTAAAAACATTCCGGAGCCGAAATAAAACCTAATGACAGTCATTTTGACTATCTCGACCCTTCCATGATCGATGGTACTCTAAAAAATATCATCCGGAATACTTTGAAATATTTTCTATTTTTGGACTTAAATTCCCAAATTTTACAATTCTCCAATTCAATTAAATTTAATTTTCCCAAAAATTAAATTTCTCAGTGTCAAAAATCTTGGGGTGTTACAATCTTCCCCCCTTACAAAAATTTCGTCCTCGAAATTTAAGATGAGCCTAGGACATCAATATCATCTAGTCCTTACATCAATCCTCAAGATCACTATGTCGATCCCTTCTAGTTCTCACGTCGAACTATATAGACTTTAAAACAAACTAACTACTCAGGGCGCCCATACACCCCGTACCCGAGTTTCCACTCGTAGAATTCTAATTAGGCTCCATTAGCCTCAAATTATAATATAACCCTCGGTAACATAATCTATAACAATATACTAGATATATAAAAATTTGAAAATTTCCACTGGTTGAACTCTCCTCAATTCCTGACGCTAGCCACCTTCGTGCGGGGGAGGTCTCGCAAGCGAAATCCAAACAAGGAACCCTCCCAATACACTACTGTGTAGCTAGGTCGGGGATTGAGATTAGTCGAACCAGGGTTAAGGTTTTATAAAAAGAGGTTTTATAAAAAGAGGATTTTCCGTATTTTAAATATTGCCCGAGGGCCAATACAACAATACAATATAATTATATCCCGCGTCTTTCGACACGCCAAACAAACACCTTATGTTTAGAACACAAGGCTTCAACAAATACAATACTCTAGCCAAAGCCTAGTTCTCAAAACTAGCGCAACTATGAGCTAAATTACCCGCTCCTCATAGATCTACTAGTCTCTGAACCTCTCAGTTACGAAAAGGTATATCATCTCCAAAGATGCCATATAAAGGCCACACTTGCTCACTTCTTCTCTAGGAAAGTTCCATACCCCCTAGCGGTATAGCGGCTAGCTACTCATCACACCTCACACGCGACGTTCCCAATATCGCACAAAGCATGACTTAAACCCAAAGAAAGGTATTCTACCTTACATCTCCATAACCTAATGGTTTCCCCTCACCCTAGAATCTCAACTCAGGGTCCTCAACTCCTTCCAGGAAAAATCATTATCCCTAAGCCTATTTCTCCATAAAAGAAACATCTTCCTCAAAATCCTTCCTAACCATATTGAAGGACAAGGCGCGATTGCAACCACCGAAAACTCCCTCCGTCCTACACAACGAAATTGAATCTCCAAAGGCATTCTCCCTCATCTTAAAAGACGATACTCCTACTATTGGGGACACTACACCAACATTAGGTTTCCTAACTAAGGTTAACAGATTCTCAATCTAGACCTCCCAAAGACTACACTACATGCCTCTCCTCGGACTTACCTCACTAAGACCAAGATTCGCCATTCGAGTAAATTTCCTTTCTTACTCAACTGCCGATAAATCACCTCAAACCACTGCTAGAAATCTCCTCAATATTTCCTCTGAAACCGGGGAAAACAAATACCCCCGATTAAAGCGTACCCAGAATATGCTATGGGTATTGTACTTCTAATCTTATCCTTTCCTAGACGACAAAAATCTAGGCGACGTCTGAAACGAAACAAGAGCAACTGTTATCAGAACGCCAATCAAGTGAATATACTTCACAGAAGAGAACAACGCAGTGAACACAACAGTCCTAATTATAGGGCTTTATGTCAAGAACGTTAACGGAAGAATGCAGAAACTCGCACAGATCCTAAAGACTCTAGAACCTGATGCTCTGATACCATCTGTAACAACCCGCCTAAAATAATAACGGGTGGCCAGCCCTATACTATATTAAATCAGGAATTCCAGATGGTCCAGTCTCAACATCAACTGCCGGTACTATATAATATAGGACTAACTACCCGATATCATATAAGCGAGATGTTAAAAAAATTTAAAACTTGCAACATACAACAACCCCACACTATGAAACTACTAATGAATAGGAGAGATGCAGGAAAAACTATGATAACGAAATGCTATAATAAAACAAAATGAATAACTGCAACTGAATGTATGAAAGTAGACCCGAATAAGCTGTCGGGTCACAGCCAATACAACAACTGAAATGAAATGAATATAAACATATATATAAATATCCCTTGGGTACAAACCCGATATACAACATGAATCCTACCTAGAATTTTAAAGGAGTAGGAAGCGGCTACAAGATATATCCCGCAACAGTCCGCATCTGTCACGGCTCCCAAGACCCAGGATAGAAAGTCATCCGGCATCCATGCGGTAGGATACCTGTGATAATATATATATACAAGGAGGAGAGAAAAGGGTAAACGGGTCAGAGCCCCGAATGTGTAAAATATTTAGCAAGTGTGTTAACCGTGCATAATAAATACCGGTGTATTAAATTTCATAATTAAAGTGAGACCGCACTCTCGTGGAACCCCAACTCACCTCTCATCTAAAGGCGCGCACCTAATCGCGTCCTCAAATTTTAGTTAAATTACCCCCATTGATATTAGGACAACCTAACTTATTAGGCCTAGCCTACCCACGAGGGCTACCTTCCCGTCATAATCTAATGATCCACCCATTTCTAATCCTATTAGATTATGATTACAACAACTATGCCATAAAAGGCTTAATGAATTCCGATTAATAATCTCATGAATTATAATTATCATAGTTCTTAAAACATCACCCCTATACATATACATACATATATATACCTGTACCGGCTAACAACGTAAGAATTTATACATAATAACATGCACATGGAATATTGGCAAGACTTCTCTCTAATCCCAAGATTGTACTACGTTTCGTGCGTGGGGAGTCTCGCAAAGCGAAATCCAAACAAGGAACCGCCCCGTTACACTACTCCTGACAAGGTCAAGATCAGAGATCCGAGATGCCACCTATGGAATTACTTCTCTCAAATCTCGACATGGCACTGCGTTTCGTGCGTGAGGTGTCTCGCAAAGCGAAATCCAAACAAGGAACCACCTCGTTACACTACTCCTGGGCAATGTCGATCCTAGAGATCCATAATCCTCAACATATAAGTATATACTACCATTACTACTAACTATAACTCCTACAGAAAGAAAGAAAAAAGAAAAGAAAGAAAACAAATAAGATGAAATAAAAGAACCTCCATTAATATCCTTGGGATGATGTAACCGAAATAATACCTTATGTGCGATACATCAACCCCCATCAATCTAGCACACCATAATCATCTAAGATGTACTACATCAAGCCCATATCCTTTCGTCTATAGGATATATATATATAAATATATATATATAGGTATTTATTTCTAACCGTATATATATATCATCATCAATCCAATAGCCAAGTGTACATACTACATATGATGTACAAGGCCATGCACATAATATACCCGGCTATATATATCGCCGATAAACTGCATCAGTGCTATCATCTTCCCAGTGCCCGACTCACGTAGCATAACTGGGGCCACCATGGTGGGACTAAACGACACCCATCTCGTGGTAAACACACGCACACGACGTCCCGGGAAGCGGTCATAGTTCCAACCGGCAATGAGACGAAACATACCCACCACGTCTCATCCCAAAAATATATATCTATATGTATAATAATCACAAGGGACGACTATGACCTGGGGAATATCCACACCCTGCATTATCAGCCAGGATTCTCACCCTCTACGTGCGCAACTTCCCAATGATAGCATGAGCGGGGTATGCTTAACCAAATAAGTATATATATCATTCACATGCATAATATATATAATCCATATGATCCAATCTTGTGATCAAATAATAAACCATCATATACGGTTTAAGTATCCATACCATGTATGTTCATAACATAAATATATCCATACATTTATATACATACGGATATATATCAACACATAACCTTATATCTATATATGATAAACTAATTCTCATTCACATATATATAAGATATACAAACTCGGCTATAAGTATACATAAACCTCAATATACAAGCCGTCACCACAATTTCCATTAAATATACCTCGATATGGAATGCAATCCCTCACTTGAAACATATTCAATCATTTCCCCATGATGAGTAGTCTCCCATAACCATGTGTATATACCTATACTTATATATGTTCAACATTTAGGGTTAGCACCCAAGAGTTTGTGAAGGAAATCCATCACTACACCTTTCACCTCTAAATGTGAAAGTACATAATTATCTTTAGTACTATCTAACCAAAGGCATAAACATGACTTAATAATCTAAAATCTCAATTTATTCCAACCTCCTTTCACGTATTGAAATATCAATGACCATCTCCCCATAATTACGTATGGACTCTCCCAACTAGCATTTACGCTACCGCTTACTCTAGTCGATAGTACGATCCCAAGCCGTTTCCCACTTCTACCTATGGTTCAATTTATTTTATGAACCCTTACTCCTATCGGGTTATCATTTGTTCCTTTAGTCTAAATATTTCTAAGGATAGGAGACCCCTCTTTCTCTAAGAGTTCTCAACCTCAAACATATATTCATATATATATATGCCTTTATCTAATATTGGAAATTCCAACCTCAAAGAGGTTTCCCCGATATCCATATATAACTCTAAGACGTACATAGGTACATTTCACCCAAATTGCCCTAAGGAATCCCCAAAATCCTAATATATGAGAAACTCCTTAAATGTCTCCAAGAACATATCTCTTACATCATAAGAGAAGACCCCCAATTCAATAAACCCAACCAAAAAGGGTTTGAAATCACTATGGAGAAAATACCTCAAAATGCCCTGTTTCCGAATCGATTCGACCCTGTTCCGAATCGGTTCGGACTAGCGAATCGATTCGGCCTCCAAGGCGAATCGATTCGGGTCCAAAGACCTGGGCTTCTGCAATAGGCCGAATCGATTCGGCTTGGGGTCCGAATCGATTCGGTCAATGCAGACCTGCTACTTTTACAAAACCGAATCGATTCGCTGGAGGGGGCGAATCGATTCGGACCTGCAATTTTTGAAGGTTTCATCTGTTTCTTCAGAACCCACGAATTTAAAACCCTAATCTTCCATTTCTAACCCTTAAACCTTCATCAAAACATGATTCTAAGCCAATAAATCAACCCAAAGTTGATCCCAACCATTTCTATGTCATTAAATTCATATTTGAACATTGATTTCAAGATTAAACCTAAAATCTAGGTTTTGACATTAATACCCAAAAATCCATTTCTTTCACCCACAAATTCTGAAATGAAATACACAAATAGCTATTTAGCAAGATTAAACGCTTGCCTCGGGTTTGTAGAGGTTGGATCATCCTCGATGTCGCGGTTGGGCCGGAAATCCCAAGCTTTTCTTCCTCTCTCTCTCTTCTTTTCCTTCTTCTTTTCTCTTTCTCTCTTTCTCTAATGAGAAGGCTTCATCCGTAAGCCTTAAATCCTTTTAAAACAAAATCCCAGTTTTAAATGTTAATACACACTTTAAATGACTCGTTGACTCCAATTCAAGTCAAAATAACTTAAAAACATTCCGGAGTCGAAATAAAACCTAATGACAGTCATTTTGACTATCTCGACCCTTCCGGGATCGATGGTACTCTCAAAAATATCATCCGGAATACTTTGAAATATTTTCTATTTTTGGACTTAAATTCCCAAATTTTACAATTCTCCAATTCAATTAAATTTAATTTTCCCAAAAATTAAATTTCTCAGTCTCAAAAATCTTGGGGTGTTACAGGGTTGTTACAAAAAACACTTGTTAAGATTTTTCATAAACTCCACCTATATCGGTGACCTAATAACGAAAAAACTTGTTAAGAGTTGTTTCATATACTCCACCTATATCATTGACTTAACAACGAAAACACTTGTTAAGATTTTCCTAAACTCAACCTATATCGGTGACTTAACAACGAAAACACTTGTTAAGATTTTTCATAAGCTCCACATATATCAGTGACTTAACAACGCAAAAACTTGTTGAGATTTTTTTTATAAACTCCACCTATATCGGTGACTTAACAACGAAAACACTTGTTAAGATTTTCATAAACACCAACTATATCGGTGACTTAACAACGAAAACACTTCTTAAGATTTTCATAAAATCCACCCATATCGGTGACTCAACAATGAAAACACTTGTTAAGATTTTTCATTAACTTGACCTAAATCGGTGACTTAACAACGAAAACACTTGTTAAGATTTTCATAAACTCCACCTATATCGGTGACTCAACAACGAAAACACTTGTTAAGATTTTTCATAAACTCCCCCTATATCGGTGACTTAGCAACGAAAAAACTTGTTAAGATTTTTTTCGTAAACTCCACCTATATCGGTGACTTAACAACGAAAACACTTGTTAAGATTTTCATTAACTCCACCTATATCGGTGACTTACCAATGAGAACACTTGTTAAGATTTTTCATAAACTCCACCTATATCGGTGACATATAAACGAAAAAGCTTGTTAAGATTTTGTTCATAAACTCCACGTATATCGATGACCTAACAACGAAAAAACTTGTTAAGTTTTTTTTCATAAACTCAACCTATATTGATGATTTAACAACGAAAACACCTGCTAAGATTTTTTCATAACAATGAAAACACTTGTTAAGATTTTTATAAACTCCACCTATGTCGGTGACTTAACAACGAAAACACTTGTTATGATTTTTCATAAACTTCACCTATATCGGTGACTTAACAACGAAAACACTTGTTAAGATTTTCCTAAACTCCACCTATATCGGTGACTTAACAATGAAAACACTTGTTAAGATTTTCATAAACTCCAACTATATCGGTGACTTAACAACGAAAACACTTCTTAAGATTTTAATAAACTCCACCCATATCGGTGAATTAGAAAAGAAAACAGTAGTTAAAAATTTTCATAAACTCCAGCGATATCGGTGACTTAACGATGAAAACGCTTGTTAAGATTCTCATGAACTCCACCTATATCGGTGAATTAACAATGAAATCACTTGTTAAGATTTTCATAAACTCCACCTATATCGGTGAATTAATAACGAAAACACTTCTTAAGATTTTTCATAAACTTCACATATATCGGTGGCTTAACAGCAAAAACACTTGTTAAGATTTTTTTTTCCTAAACTCCACCTATATCGGTGATTTAACAACGAAAAAAATTGTTAAGATTTTTTTCATAAACTCCACCTCTATCGGTGACTTAACAACGAAAACACTTGTTAAGGTTTTTTCATAACAATGAAAACACTTGTTAAGATTTTCTTAAACTCCACCTATATCGGTGACTTAACAACGAAAATATTTGTTAAGATTTTTCATAAACTTGACCTATATCGGTGACTTACCAACGAAAACACTTGTTAAGATTTTCATAAACTCTACCTATATCGGTGAATCAACAACGAAAACACTTGTTAAGATTTTTCATAAACTCCACCTATATCGGTGACTTAACAACGAAAAAACTTGTTAAATTTTTTTTTGTCAACTCCACCTATATCGGTGACTTAACAACGAAAACACTTGTTAAGATTTTAATTAACTCCACCTATATCGGTGACTTAATAATGAGAACACTTGTTAAGATTTTTCATAAACTCCACCTATATCGGTGACATAACAACGAAAACAATTGTTAAGATTTTGTTCATAAACTCCACGTATATCGATGACTTAACAACGAAAAAACTTATAAAGTTTTTTTTTCATAAACTCCACCTATATCGGTGACTTAACAACGAAAAAACTTTTTATGATTTTAATTAACTCCACCTATATCGGTGACTTAATAATGAGAACACTTGTTAAGATTTTTCATAAACTCCACCTATATCGGTGACATAACAACGAAAAAAATTGTTAAGATTTTGTTCATAAACTCCACGTATATCGATGACTTAACAACGAAAAAACTTATAAAGATTTTTTTTCATAAACTCCACCTATATCGGTGACTTAACAACGAAAACACTTGTTAAGGTTTTTTCATAACAATGAAAACACTTGTTAAGATTTTCATAAACTCCACCTATGTCAGTGACTTAACAACGAAAACACTTCTTAAGATTTTTCATAAACTTCACCTATATCGGTGACTTAACAACGAAAACACATGTTAAGATTTTCATAAACTCCACCTATATCAGTGACTCAACAACGAAAACACTTGTTAATATTTTTCATAAACTCCACCTATATCGGTGACGTAATAACGAAAATACTTGTTAAGATTTTTTTCATGTACTCCACCTATATCATTGACTTAACAACGAAAACTCTTGTTAACATTTTCCTAAACTCCACCTATATCGGTGACTTAAGAACGAAAAAACTTGTTAAGATTTTTCATAAACTCCACATATATCAGTGACTTAACAACGAAAAAACTTGTTGAGATTTTTTTTTATAAACTCCACCTATCTCGGTGATTTAACAACAAAAACACTTGTTAAGATTTTCATAAACTCCAACTATATAAGTGACTTAACAACGAAAATACTTCTTAAGATTTTCATAAAATCCACCCATATCGGTGACTTAGCAAAGAAAACAGTTGTTAAAAATTTTCATAAACTCCACCTATATCGGTGACTTAACGATGAAAACGCTTGTTAAGATTTTCATGAACTCCACCTATATCGGGGAATTCACAATGAACTCACTTGTTAAGATTTTTCATAAACTTGACGTATATCGGTGACTTAACAACGAAAAAACTTGTTAAGATTTTCATAAACTCCACCTATATCGGTGACTCAACAACGAAAACCTTGTTAAGATTTTTTAGAAACTCCACCTATATAGGTGACTTAACAACGAAAAAAATGGTTAAGATTTTTTTTCATAAACTCCACCTATATCGGTGACTTAACAACGAAAACACTTGTTAAGGTTTTTTCATAACAATGAAAACAATTGTTAAGATTTGCATAAACTGCACTTATGTCGGTGACTTAACAACGAAAACACTTGTGAAGATTTTTCATAAACTTCACCTGTATCGCTGACTTAACAACGAAAACACTTGTAAAGATTTTCATAAACTCCACTTATAACGGTGACTCAACAACGAAAACACTTGTTAAGATTTTTCATAAACTCCACATATATCGGTGACCTAATAACGAAAAAACTTGTTAAGAGTTGTTTCATATACTCCACCTATATCATTGACTTAACAACGAAAACTCTTCTTAAGATTTTCCTAAACACAACCTATATCGCTGACTTAACAATGAAAACACTTGTTAAGATTTTTTATAAGCTCCACATATATCAGTGACTTAACAACGAAAAAACTTGTTGAGATTTTTTTTATAAACTCCACCTATATCAGTGACTTAACAACGAAAACACTTGTTAAGATTTTCATAAACTCCAACTATATCGGTGACTTAACAACGAAAAGACTTCTTAAGATTTTCATAAAATCCACCCATATCGGTGACTCAACAATGAAAACACTTGTTAAGATTTTTCATAAACATGACTTATATCGGTGACTTAACAACGAAAATACTTGTTAAGATTTTCATAAACTCCACCTATATCGGTGACTCAACAACGAAAACACTTGTTAAAATTTTTCATAAACTCCCCCTATATCGGTGACTTAACAACGAAAAAACGTGTTAAGATTTTTTTCGTAAACTCCACCTATATCGGTGACTTAACAACGAAAACACTTGTTAAGATTTTCAATAACTCCACCTATATCGGTGACTTAACAATGAGAACACTTGTAAAGATTTTTCATAAACTCCACCTATATCGGTGACATATAAACGAAAGAACTTGTTAAGATTTTGTTCATAAACTCCACGTATATCGATGACTTAACAACGAAAAAACTTGTTAAGTTTTTTTTCCATAAACTCAAACTATATTGGTGATTTAACAACGAAAACACTTGTTAAGGTTTTTTCATAACAATGAAAACACTTGTTAAGATTTTTATAAACTCCACATTTGTCGGTGACTTAACAACGAAAACACTTGTTATGATTTTTCATAAACTTCACCTATATCGGTGACTTAACAACGAAAACATTTGTTAAGATTTTCCTAAACTCCACCTATATCGGTGACTTAACAATAAAAACACTTGTTAAGATTTTCATAAACTCCAACTATATCGGGGACTTAACAACGAAAACACTTCTTAAGATTTTAATAAACTCCTCCCATATCGGTGAATTAGAAAAGAAAACAGTAGTTAAAATTTTTCATAAACTCCAGCGATATCGGTGACTTAACGATGAAAACGCTTGTTAAGATTCTCATGAACTCCAAGTATATCGGTGAATTAACAATGAAATCACTTGTTAAGATTTTCATAAACTCCACCTATATCGGTGAATTAATAACGAAAACACTTCTTAAGATTTTTCATAAACTTCACATATATCGGTGGCTTAACAGCAAAAACACTTGTTAATATTTTTTTTTCCTAAACTCCACCTATATCGGTGATTTAACAACGAAAAAAATTGTTAAGATTTTTTTCATAAACTCCACCTCTATCGGTGACTTAACAACGAAAACACTTGTTAAAGTTTTTTCATAACAATGAAAACACTTGTTAAGATTTTCTTAAACTCCACCTATATCGGTGACTTAACAACGAAAATATTTGTTAAGATTTTTCATAAACTTGACCTATATCGGTGACTTACCAACGAAAACACTTGTTAAGATTTTCATAAACTCTACCTATATCGGTGAATCAACAACGAAAACACTTGTTAAGATTTTTCATAAAATCCACCTATATCGGTGACTTAACAACGAAAAAACTTGTTAAATTTTTTTCGTCAACTCCACCTATATCGGTGACTTAACAACGAAAACACTTGTTAAGATTTTAATTAACTCCACCTATATCGGTGACTTAATAATGAGAACACTTGTTAAGATTTTTCATAAACTCCACCTATATCGGTGACATAACAACGAAAAAAATTGTTAAGATTTTGTTCATAAACTCCACGTATATCGATGACTTAACAACAAAAAAACTTATAAAGATTTTTTTTCATAAACTCCACCTATATCGGTGACTTAACAACGAAAACACTTTTTATGATTTTAATTAACTCCACCTATATCGGTGACTTAATAATGAGAACACTTGTTAAGATTTTTCATAAACTCCACCTATATCGGTGACATAACAACGAAAAAAATTGTTAAGATTTTGTTCATAAACTCCACGTATATCGATGACTTAACAACGAAAAAACTTATAAAGATTTTTTTTCATAAACTCCACATATATCGGTGACTTAACAACGAAAACACTTGTTAAGGTTTTTTCATAACAATGAAAACACTTGTTAAGATTTTCAAAAACTCCACCTATGTCAGTGACTTAACAACGAAAACACTTCTTAAGATTTTTCATAAACTTCACCTATATCGGTGACTTAACAACGAAAACACATGTTAAGATTTTCATAAACTCCACCTATATCAGTGACTCAACAACGAAAACACTTGTTAATATTTTTCATAAACTCCACCTATATCGGTGACGTAATAACGAAAATACTTGTTAAGATTTTTTTCATGTACTCCACCTATATCATTGACTTAACAACGAAAACTCTTGTTAACATTTTCCTAAACTCCACCTATATCGGTGACTTAAGAACGAAAAAACTTGTTAAGATTTTTCATAAACTCCACATATATCAGTGACTTAACAACGAAAAAACTTGTTGAGATTTTTTTTTATAAACTCCACCTATCTCGGTGATTTAACAACAAAAACACTTTTTAAGATTTTCATAAACTCCAACTATATAAGTGACTTAACAACGAAAATACTTCTTAAGATTTTCATAAAATCCACCCATATCGGTGACTTAGCAAAGAAAACAGTTGTTAAAAATTTTCATAAACTCCACCTATATCGGTGACTTAACGATGAAAACGCTTGTTAAGATTTTCATGAACTCCACCTATATCGGGGAATTCACAATGAACTCACTTGTTAAGATTTTTCATAAACTTGACGTATATCGGTGACTTAACAACGAAAAAACTTGTTAAGATTTTCATAAACTCCACCTATATCGGTGACTCAACAACGAAAACCTTGTTAAGATTTTTCAGAAACTCCACCTATATAGGTGACTTAACAACGAAAAAAATGGTTAAGATTTTTTTTCATAAACTCCACCTATATCGGTGACTTAACAACGAAAACACTTGTTAAGGTTTTTTCATAACAATGAAAACAATTGTTAAGATTTGCATAAACTGCACTTATGTCGGTGACTTAACAACGAAAACACTTGTGAAGATTTTTCATAAACTTCACCTGTATCGCTGACTTAACAACGAAAACACTTGTAAAGATTTTCATAAACTCCACTTATAACGGTGACTCAACAACGAAAACACTTGTTAAGATTTTTCATAAACTCCACATATATCGGTGACCTAATAACGAAAAAACTTGTTAAGAGTTGTTTCATATACTCCACCTATATCATTGACTTAACAACGAAAACTCTTCTTAAGATTTTCCTAAACACAACCTATATCGCTGACTTAACAATGAAAACACTTGTTAAGATTTTTTATAAGCTCCACATATATCAGTGACTTAACAACGAAAAAACTTGTTGAGATTTTTTTTATAAACTCCACCTATATCAGTGACTTAACAACGAAAACACTTGTTAAGATTTTCATAAACTCCAACTATATCGGTGACTTAACAACGAAAAGACTTCTTAAGATTTTCATAAAATCCACCCATATCGGTGACTCAACAATGAAAACACTTGTTAAGATTTTTCATAAACATGACTTATATCGGTGACTTAACAACGAAAATACTTGTTAAGATTTTCATAAACTCCACCTATATCGGTGACTCAACAACGAAAACACTTGTTAAAATTTTTCATAAACTCCCCCTATATCGGTGACTTAACAACGAAAAAACGTGTTAAGATTTTTTTCGTAAACTCCACCTTTATCGGTGACTTAACAACGAAAACACTTGTTAAGATTTTCAATAACTCCACCTATATCGGTGACTTAACAATGAGAACACTTGTAAAGATTTTTCATAAACTCCACCTATATCGGTGACATATAAACGAAAGAACTTGTTAAGATTTTGTTCATAAACTCCACGTATATCGATGACTTAACAACGAAAAAACTTGTTAAGTTTTTTTTCCATAAACTCAACCTATATTGGTGATTTAACAACGAAAACACTTGTTAAGGTTTTTTCATAACAATGAAAACACTTGTTAAGATTTTTATAAACTCCACCTTTGTCGGTGACTTAACAACGAAAACACTTGTTATGATTTTTCATAAACTTCACCTATATCGGTGACTTAACAACGAAAACATTTGTTAAGATTTTCCTAAACTCCACCTATATCGGTGACTTAACAATAAAAACACTTGTTAAGATTTTCATAAACTCCAACTATATCGGGGACTTAACAACGAAAACACTTCTTAAGATTTTAATAAACTCCACCCATATCGGTGAATTAGAAAAGAAAACAGTAGTTAAAATTTTTCATAAACTCCAGCGATATCGGTGACTTAACGATGAAAACGCTTGTTAAGATTCTCATGAACTCCAAGTATATCGGTGAATTAACAATGAAATCACTTGTTAAGATTTTCATAAACTCCACCTATATCGGTGAATTAATAACGAAAACACTTCTTAAGATTTTTCATAAACTTCACATATATCGGTGGCTTAACAGCAAAAACACTTGTTAATATTTTTTTTTCCTAAACTCCACCTATATCGGTGATTTAACAACGAAAAAAATTGTTAAGATTTTTTTCATAAACTCCACCTCTATCGGTGACTTAACAACGAAAACACTTGTTAAAGTTTTTTCATAACAATGAAAACACTTGTTAAGATTTTCTTAAACTCCACCTATATCGGTGACTTAACAACGAAAATATTTGTTAAGATTTTTCATAAACTTGACCTATATCGGTGACTTACCAACGAAAACACTTGTTAAGATTTTCATAAACTCTACCTATATCGGTGAATCAACAACGAAAACACTTGTTAAGATTTTTCATAAAATCCACCTATATCGGTGACTTAACAACGAAAAAACTTGTTAAATTTTTTTCGTCAACTCCACCTATATCGGTGACTTAACAACGAAAACACTTGTTAAGATTTTAATTAACTCCACCTATATCGGTGACTTAATAATGAGAACACTTGTTAAGATTTTTCATAAACTCCACCTATATCGGTGACATAACAACGAAAAAAATTGTTAAGATTTTGTTCATAAACTCCACGTATATCGATGACTTAACAACGAAAAAACTTATAAAGATTTTTTTTCATAAACTCCACCTATATCGGTGACTTAACAACGAAAACACTTTTTATGATTTTAATTAACTCCACCTATATCGGTGACTTAATAATGAGAACACTTGTTAAGATTTTTCATAAACTCCACCTATATCGGTGACATAACAACGAAAAAAATTGTTAAGATTTTGTTCATAAACTCCACGTATATTGATGACTTAACAACGAAAAAACTTATAAAGATTTTTTTTCATAAACTCCACCTATATCGGTGACTTAACAATGAAAACACTTGTTAAGGTTTTTTCATAACAATGAAAACACTTGTTAAGATTTTCATAAACTCCACCTATGTCAGTGACTTAACAACGAAAACACTTCTTAAGATTTTTCATAAACTTCACCTATATCGGTGACTTAACAACGAAAACACATGTTAAGATTTTCATAAACTCCACCTATATCAGTGACTCAACAACGAAAACACTTGTTAATATTTTTCATAAACTCCACCTATATCGGTGACGTAATAACGAAAATACTTGTTAAGATTTTTTTCATGTACTCCACCTATATCATTGACTTAACAACGAAAACTCTTGTTAACATTTTCCAAAACTCCACCTATATCGGTGACTTAAGAACGAAAAAACTTGTTAAGATTTTTCATAAACTCCACATATATCAGTGACTTAACAACGAAAAAACTTGTTGAGATTTTTTTTATAAACTCCACCTATCTCGGTGATTTAACAACGAAAACACTTGTTAAGATTTTCATAAACTCCAACTATATAAGTGACTTAACAACGAAAATACTTCTTAAGATTTTCATAAAATCCACCCATATCGGTGACTTAGCAAAGAAAACAGTTTTTTAAAAATTTTCATAAACTCCACCTATATCGGTGACTTAACGATGAAAACGCTTGTTAAGATTTTCATGAACTCCACCTATATCGGGGAATTCACAATGAACTCACTTGTTAAGATTTTTCATAAACTTGACGTATATCGGTGACTTAACAACGAAAAAACTTGTTAAGATTTTCATAAACTCCACCTATATCGGTGACTCAACAACGAAAACCTTGTTAAGATTTTTCAGAAACTCCACCTATATAGGTGACTTAACAACGAAAAAACTGGTTAAGATTTTTTTTCATAAACTCCACCTATATCGGTGACTTAACAACGAAAACACTTGTTAAGGTTTTTTTATAACAATGAAAACAATTGTTAAGATTTGCATAAACTGCACTTATGTCGGTGACTTAACAACGAAAACACTTGTGAAGATTTTTCATAAACTTCACCTGTATCGCTGACTTAACAACGAAAACACTTGTAAAGATTTTCATAAACTCCACTTATAACGGTGACTCAACAACGAAAACAGTTGTTAAGATTTTTCATAAACTCCACATATATCGGTGACCTAATAACGAAAAAACTTGTTAAGAGTTGTTTCATATACTCCACCTATATCATTGACTTAACAACGAAAACTCTTCATAAGATTTTCCTAAACACAACCTATATCGCTGACTTAACAATGAAAACACTTGTTAAGATTTTTTATAAGCTCCACATATATCAGTGACTTAACAACGAAAAAACTTGTTGAGATTTTTTTTATAAACTCCACCTATATCAGTGACTTAACAACGAAAACACTTGTTAAGATTTTCATAAACTCCAACTATATCGGTGACTTAACAACGAAAAGACTTCTTAAGATTTTCATAAAATCCACCCATATCGGTGACTCAACAATGAAAACACTTGTTAAGATTTTTCATAAACATGACTTATATCGGTGACTTAACAACGAAAATACTTGTTAAGATTTTCATAAACTCCACCTATATCGGTGACTGAACAACGAAAACACTTGTTAAGATTTTTCATAAACTCCCTCTATATCGGTGACTTAACAACGAAAAAACTTGTTAAGATTTTTTTCGTAAACTCCACCTATATCGGTGACTTAACAACGAAAACACTTGTTAAGATTTTCAATAACTCCACCTAAATCAGTTACTTAACAATGAGAACACTTGTAAAGATTTTTCATAAACTCCACCTATATCGGTGACATATAAACGAAAGAACTTGTTAAGATTTTGTTCATAAACTCCACGTATATCGATGACTTAACAACGAAAAAACTTGTAAAGATTTTTTTTCATAAACTCCACCTATATCGGTGACTTAACAACGAAAACACTTGTTAAGGTTTTTTCATAACAATGAAAACACTTGTTAAGATTTTTATAAACTCCACCTATGTCGGTGACTTAACAACGAAAACACTTGTTATGATTTTTCATAAACTTCACCTATATCGGTGACTT
The DNA here is from genome assembly GCA_949130495.1 of Sambucus nigra. Taxonomy (NCBI): domain Eukaryota; kingdom Viridiplantae; phylum Streptophyta; class Magnoliopsida; order Dipsacales; family Adoxaceae; genus Sambucus; species Sambucus nigra. Next base: position 539,918,097 of record OX422208.1, on the reverse strand, counting down.
AACAACGAAAACACTTGTTAATATTTTCCTAAACTCCACCTATATCGGTGACTTAACAATGAAAACACTTGTTAAGATTTTCAAAAACTCCAACAATATCGGTGACTTTACAACGAAAACACTTCTTAAGATTTTAATAAACTCCACCCATATCGGTGAATTAGCAAAGAAAACAGTTGTTAAAAATTTTCATAAACTCCAGCTATATCGGTGACTTAACGATGAAAACGCTTGTTAAGATTCTCATGAACTCCACCTATATCGGTGAATTAACAATGAAATAACTTGTTAAGATTTTCATAAAATCCACCTATATCGGTGAATTAATAACGAAAACACTTGTTAAGATTTTTCATAAACTTCACCTATATCGGTGGCTTAACAGCAAAAACACTTGTTAAGTTTTTTTTTCATAAACTCCACCTATATCGGTGATTTAACAACGAAAAAACTTGTTAAGATTTTTTTCATAAACTCCACCTCTATCGGTGACTTAACAACGAAAACACTTGTTAAGGTATTTTCATAACAATGAAAACACTTGTTAAGATTTTCATAAACTCCACCTATATCGGTGACTTAACAACGAAAATATTTGTTAAGATTTTTCATAAACTTGACGTATATCGGTGAATTAACAACGAAAAAACTTGTTAAGATTTTCATAAACTCTACCTATATCGGTGACTCAACAACGAAAATACTTGTTAAGATTTTTCATAAACTCCACCTATATCCGTGACTTAACAACGAAAAAACTTGTTAAATTTTTTTCGTCAACTCCACCTATATCGGTGACTTAACAACGAAAACACTTGTTAAGATTTTCATTAACTCCACCTATATCGGTGACTTAATAATGAGAACACTTGTTAAGATTTTTCATAAACTCCACCTATATCGGTGACATAACAACGAAAAAAATTGTTAAGACTTTGTTCATAAACTCCACGTATATCGATGACTTAACAACGAAAAAACTTGTAAAGATTTTTTTTCATAAACTCCACCTATATCGGTGACTTAACAACGAAAAAACTTGTTAAGATTTTTTCATAACAATGAAAACACTTGTTAAGATTTTCATAAACTCCACCTATGTCAGTGACTTAACAACGAAAACACTTCTTAAGATTTTTCATAAACTTCACCTATATCGGTGACTTAACAACGAAAACACATGTTAATATTTTCATAAACTCCACCTATATCGGTGACTCATCAACGAAAACACTTGTTAAGATTTTTCAAAAACTTCACCTATATAGGTGACTTAATAACGAAAATACTTGTTAAGATTTTTTTCATGTACTCCACCTATATCATTGACTTAACAACAAAAACTCTTGGTAAGATTTTCCTAAACTGCACCTATATAGGTGACTTAAGAACGAAAATACTTGTTAAGATTTTTCATAAACTCCACATATATCAGTGACTTAACAACGAAAAACTTGTTGAGATTTTTTTTATAAACTCCACCTATCTCGGTGACTTAACAACGAAAACACTTGTTAAGATTTTCATAAACTCCAACTATATAAGTGACTTAACAACGAAAACACTTCTTAATATTTTCATAAAATCCACCCATATCGGTGACTTAGCAAAGAAAACAATTGTTAAAAATTTTCATAAACACCACCTATATCGGTGACTTAACGATGAAAACGCTTGTTTAGATTTTCATGAACTCCACCTATATCGGGGAATTCACAATGAAATCACTTGTTAAGATTTTTCATAAACTTGAAGTATATCGGTGACTTAACAACGAAAAAACTTTTCAAGATTTTCATAAACTCCACCTATATCGGTGACTCAACAATGAAAACCCTTGTTAAGATTTTTCATAAACTCCACCAATATCGGTGACTTAACAACGAAAAAACTTGTTAAGATTTTTTTCGTAAATTACACCTATATCGGTGACTTAACAACGAAAATACTAATTAAGATTTTCATTAACTTCACCCATATCGGTGACTTAACAATGAGAACACTTGTTAAGATTTTTCATAAACTCCACCTATATCGGTGACATAACAACGGAAAAACTTGTTAAGATTTTGTTCATAAATTCCACGTATATCGATGACTTAACAACGAAAAATCTTGTTAAGAATTTTTTTTCATAAAGTACACCTATATCGGTGACTTAACAATGAAAACACTTGTTAAGGTTTTTTCATAACAATGAAAACACTTGTTAAGATTTTCATAAACTCCACCTATGTCGGTTACTTCACAAAGTAAACACTTGTTAAGATTTTTCATAAACTTCACCTATATCGGTGACATAACAAGGAAAAAACTTGTTAAGATTTTGTTCATAAACTCCACGTATATCGATGACTTAACAACGAAAAAACTTGTTAAGATTTTTTTTCATAAATGATGATACGAGAAATCGTCCACTTGTCATTCTCGCATCAGCAAATCATGTGTGAAGTGTGTAATAATCAACTAAAGCAAGTAAATAGAGAGAAGACAAGATATAAAGTGGTTCAGCCTTTAAAATAGGCCTACATCCACTGTGTTGCTCCGTTCTCATTATATGCGTTGCATGGTACAGTATAATCGTGCCTAAAGTGGCATACAAATATGAGAATAAAGGGGAGTACATGGCAGTACTGAGGATTCCGGAGTGCTGGATAGGTGGCTGCGATGTGGATGCTTGGCCTCCAAGTTTTGTGTTGATATTGTGTGGTGAGAATCTGTATTGTAGAGCCTGCCTTGGGTGTATGAGGAAATCGATCTCCTTTTCCAGGTATGGTCCTCTATTTATTAGGAAGTGAGTTGAGTCACGTGCCCACAGCACGTGACATGTACCAAGTCTGCAGTCATTGTGGATAAGGGTGCGCAGCCTGTGGAGTAAGCAACGCTGAGTAGTAGTACCGCGCGCCCTAAGGTGGTGTGCCGCGGCCTCTGATGGAGGGGGACGCACCCTACAAGAGATCTGGTCGCGCCCTGACTGTGGTAACTGCCGCGGCCTGTATGGCCTGAACATGCGCGGCTTCGGAATAGTACTATCGCGGCAGGGTGCTATATTTTGTATTATCAATAAGCCCCCAAGCCGTTGTGCCAAGGGAGATATATTGGGACTGCGGCTTAGTAGCCTAGGAACCGCGGTGCTCCCAAAGCGACGATTCGTCTTCCGCGCTCCCTTATATAAATTGTTTCTGGCCGTGGACTTCATTACGTTTCCAAAACTTTTGAGAGCAAATCGAGAGCGAAATTCTGCACAATCCTTCTTGCATTTTTCGACAGCCTTCCGAGGTGGTTTAAAGCTGCGTGTGGTGTTTCCAAGGTGGTGTGAGGCTGAACATCGTAGATTCTTCTCATTTCCAGGTAATCTTTTGATCAATAGGCTTCGTAGTTTTCATTTCTTTCCAGTTTTTAATAATCGAACATATGAATCGAATACCAAACCCATCTTTAACTTCCATGAACAAACTCTAGATGTTTGATAGGAATCTAGGGTTATATTTGTTTGTTTTGCTTTTCCCACATATGCTGCACATGAAACACATAACTGTTCTTGACGTTCATAATCGAACACTCCGTATTCTGTAGGTTTGATCCAAAAAATTATGGGATTTAGGAAATCACGTGTTTAGGATTGAGGCCGTGGCATGGTTTGATTTCAATGATTGCTTACAATTCTGCCTCCGTGCTAATTGGCCGCGGTCCCTCAAACGAACATCCGCGACATCAAATCACCACCCCATAGTCCAGGAATGGCCTTAGAACTGTAGTTGATGCTAGTGTACTAAAAATTTAGGAAATGCCGTGTCTAGGAATGCCTTAAAACAATTTTGTATTATTACCGCGGCATCCTAAGTTCTTCTGATACGGATGCGGCTGCGGCTTGTTTGGACTGATCCCAAAACTAACATTTTTAACTCAAGAATACACTGTCACGGCTTCTTGAAGTCTGACAAATCATATTGGCTGTGGCGCCTAACTGTGAACTCTTCCTTTCAGGTACTGCTGCAGCCATATGAGCTTTGACCCCGACGAGTTCCTGAGAGGCTTTTGGGCAAAGCATTTTGGGACCTCTCCCCCCGAGCTTACTTCTGTGCCCCCTCTAAGATCAGTAGGGCCTTGCAAACTCAAAGATTTCCCAAACTGCGTAATTCTTGACTCAAACTCCGCGGACTCCTCGTCTGGAAAGAATTGTCAATCGTCGATGGAAGAAGCCAACTCAAGTACTCACCCCACGGCTGAAGGAGATAGTACCGCGGCCGCTAGAAACAAGCCAGGAGGTACATCAGGGAGGGGGGGGGGGGGTGAGACCCTTGGCCGCGCTCGATGTCCGCAGCTCAATGACCCAAGATTGGGTTGAGCAGGTGGTTGAGGCCTTCGAGTTTCCAGAAAATTTGATGTGTTCAGCCCCTGCCGCGAACCAAAGACCGTGCACGGTTCTATCCGACGACGGAATTTGCTTCCCCCTGCACGCGTTCATTTAAGGGCTACGGCTACCTGTCCCAGTTCCTATCCGTCAACTTTTTCAGGCGATGAACTTGGCCCCCGCATAGTTGGACCCTAACGGCTGGAGAGCCATTCTCGCTGCAGTTGTCCTTTGGCAGCAGCAGTTCAAAAAGGACATCACTCCCGCGGAGTTCTTTCACTTCTACCGTCCAAAGGAGAACTCGGTGAAGTTCGCGGGCTACTATTATTTTTCTAGCCGCGGCAGGGATGAGACCCTTTATTCTGGGAGGCCGACAAGTGTGAAAAATTGGAAGGGAAAATATTTCTACATCTCTGGTGAAGGCTGGGAGATGCACCCTGAGGAGAATGAAAGAGAGAGAACATATAAAATGCCGCGGCAGTGGGGGATACCCTCAAAATTAGGTATAAGATCATAGCCGCGTCCTTTTTATTTCACGTAATTTCCACTAACTTGAATCTTCTTTTCATTCTGCAGCCCTTGACAATCTTCATTTAAACAAGCGGCAGGAGAAAAGAGTCGCCGAGGCTGCGGAAGTTCCTGCTGAACACAAGAAGTTCAGCATACTTGTAACGTCGGCAACAATATTTGCGGCGGGATTTTTCCCCAACAAATCCATTCCTCAACAAATGGGCGTGGAAGGTAAACCACTGTATTTTATTCTATGGCCGTTTCTGTCCTTGAACTCATGTTATTCTTTTTCAGGTGAAGAGGTTGACAGGGACCTGCTAGCAGCGCAGCTGGCAGAGATGGATGAGGACGCGGTCGTCCTGAATAATACCGCGCGGAGCAGAAAAAGGAAGAGGTCCAAGGCTAAGGGACCTGCCGCGGCTCCATCTGAAGAAAATAATGCTGCCCAAGCCGCGGTCACTGCCAATAAGGCGACTGCTCCTGCCGCAGAGCAGGTGGTTAATGACGGCCTTCTGCATGACCAATTTGATGATGACATAGGGAAAAACCTGGCCGCGGTGGGCTTGATGTCAACCGATGTGCCCCTTCATTCATCATCTCCTCCACCGCCAGCTGTTGTGGGGGTTAACGCTAACTTGCCGCCCCCACAATTCCGCGGAGAGTCCGGGCCTGATGGAAGACCAAGACCCCAATTGAGGCAGCCTGACCCCAATTCCTCTTGGGACAGTACTGCAAAGGCAGCACGGAGAATGAAGAGAGCACTGGATGCCGCGGACCTAGACAGGCTAGTTGGTGAAGATCATGAAGATCTGGAGGACTGCGGCCTCCACAGCCTTCTGAGGGTACGTACCAGTCGTCATTCTTTCAACTTTTGCACCATATGTATTTTTCATATTTTCCTCTTTATTTCAGGCCGCGGATGTGATTGTTGTTCAGAAGAGGAAGTACGAGGCCTTGTACAGGCTGAAGGAGGCCGAGAAGAGTGCCCATGCCGCGGACTTGGAGGCTGCACGGACCTCTTCATTTGAGGCTGGGAAGAGTTCTGCTGCCGCGGCTCTTCAGGCGGTAAAAATGAACTTGGAGAAGGCAGACAAGGAAAGGGAGGAAGCGGAGAAAAATTTCATACAAGCCGCGGAATCCCTAAAAGCCTCCCAGGCTCAGACCGCGGAAGCTTCCCAAGCTGCAGAGATTGCCAATAACAAGCTTATATTTCTTCAAAAGAAATATGATGAGCTGGAGTCCAAGTCTGCCCAGGATGCAGCAAACCATACCGCGGAAATAAAAAGATTGGAGGCTGATCATGGTGAATCCCTCCAGCTAGCCATAGATCACGCCGTGGAGTCATTTAAAGGCTCCAAGGACTTCTTTATTGTTAACAACAGGGCCTACCTCCGCGGCTACCAGGAGCTACGGCAGAGATTTGTAAAGAACTTCCCCGAGACCAAGGAGAGGGTCCTGGCCTGGAAGTTAAGCGATGCTGAACATCATGAGTGCATCGCTGAGCTCAAGTCCGCGGCAGAAGAGAGGGCAAGGATGAAGGCGGAGGCTGAAGCAGCGGCTGCGGAAGGAGTGACAGAGTCTGTCGCGGATGGAGAAGATGCTGATGAAGATGATGATGCAGCCTCTTAAATTCAGTCAATTTCTGAAGCTCATCATTAATTCAGGGCTGCGTCCCTTCTTTTTGTAATCTGCATTTGTGGCTGCGGCCTCCTTTCTGTAATCTTGAATACTAATATCAAGGCTGCGGCCATATTGACTACTTTGTACATGATTGTTATCTTTCCATTCCTTGCTCTCTTACATTGCCTGCTTATAATGAATGATTCATCGTAGCCGCCGCATATTTGAAAACGTATCCGTGTCTAGATAAACATAATATTTTAAGTCCGCGGGCAAAGATCGAATTCGTATATTGATTAAAATCCCATTTCCGCGGACATATAGATAGTGCGACGTCTTTTGAAGTAAATGATTTAGCGGTCACGAGGTAGCTGTGTGCAAGCCGCGGCTCTTCATTATGCCATGCCATGTAAATGTCTTCGCTTGGTTGCCGCGGTCCTGATTTCAAGGCTGGGACTTGCTGATTGCATGTGTCTCCATCCGCTTTCATTGAACCCAGTTGTCTGAACTGTTTGCCTTTTGTTGTCCCATAACCAACATGAATCATGAAGCAAACTCTTCCCTTAGACTTGGTACAATTGATTCTCTTCCACCGTGGCATTCGTCATTGTAGCCCTCTCATGCCTCAAGATGTTAGTGTCTCAGCACTTTCACGGATGAGTGGCTCTTAGAGCTCTGCAACCGTTCCGGGGGGATGCCGCACATTTCTGGTTCATCTGAACGATGTGCCTTTGTAGACATATGCTGATGTTTCCCAATCTTCTCGCGCTGGGTCATGTCTCCAAGCACTAATATGTGAGACACTATCAAACCTCTCCCAGCTGGGTTACGTTATGAAGCCACCCACAGCTAAAGTATGAGACACTATCAAGCCTCTCCAGGATGGGTTACGTTATGAAGCCACCCACAGCTAAAGTATGAGACACTATCAAGCCTCTCCAGGTTGGGCTATGTCATTAAGCCGCCCACAGCTAATATATGAGACACTATCAAGCCTCTCCAGGCTGGGTTATGTTATGAAGCCACCCACAGCTAAAGTATGAGACACTATCAAACCTCTCCCAGCTGGGTTACGTTATGAAGCCACCCACAGCTAAAGTATGAGACACTATCAAGCCTCTCCAGGATGGGTTACGTTATGAAGCCACCCACAGCTAAAGTATGAGACACTATCAAGCCTCTCCAGGCTGGGCTATGTCATTAAGCCGCCCACAGCTAATATATGAGACACTATCAAGCCTCTCCAGGCTGGGTTATGTTATGAAGCCACCCACAGCTAAAGTATGAGACACTATCAAGCCTCTCCAGGCTGGGCTATGTTATTAAGCTGCCCACAGCTAATATATGAGACACTATCAAGCCTCTCCAGGCTGGGCTATGTTATTAAGCCGCCCACAGCTAATATATGAGACACTATCAAGCCTCTCCAGGATGGGTTATGATATGAAGCCACCCGCAGCTAATATATGAGACACTATCAAGCCTCTCCAGGCTGTGTTATGATATGAAGCCACCCACAGCTAATATATGAGACACTATCAAGCCTCTCCAGGCTGGGTTATGATATGAAGCCACCCGCAGCTAATATATGAGACACTATCAAGCCTCTCCAGGCTGGGTTATGTTATGAAGCCACCCACAGCTACTGATATACATAAAGTCCTCCACGACCAGAGATTATAAGCCTCCCGGCTTGACGACGCATCCCAAGAGCTGAGAACGGGCATTGTAAGCCCCCGTGGCTAATAAGAGCTCATTGAATCCTCGGATGCTTTCATGATTATAATCATCATATGATAAGATACAGTTGCACATCGTGAGGGGAACTTTTAAGCTAATTAAGACCGCCATCCCTCCATAGGCGCATCCCAAAATAATAATAATCTTCCAAGATAATGTGTTATTCTTCCCTTGGAATCTGTTTAAGACAAAAGGTCTTTTTGTGAGATGACAAATTATGAAAACAAGAGAGGAATGAGATATGGCAAAATTTGCTAATTCATATATTTATATATCTAATAAAACATAAAATCTTGAGTATTCGGGCTCTAATGAGCTACATAAAGCATAGACAAAAATAGTTGAAATTGAAAAAGGCTAAGGATGAGGTGTGGCATGCAGCCTCTGTCAGGTCCGGCTGAGCCCTTTATGCATTCTTCAGGAATCGCTGCAGCATCCCCTGGCCAATTAGCCTTTCGACTTCATCTTTCAGAGCATAGCATTGCTCAGTGTCATGGCCATGGTCCTGATGGAATTTGCACCAGGCATCTTTGTTCCTCTTGTGGGGTGGAGCTCTCAGCTTTTCTGGCCACCTCAAAAGCTTGTCCTCTTTGATACACTCAAAGATCTCTTCAATTGGGAAAATCAACGGCGTATAGACGCCAGACTTTTTCTCTGATTTCTCTGCTTCCCTTTTCTGCCTTTTGCCAGTTGGTCCTGCGGCTTCTTTGACTGCCGCGGCAGATAAAGCTCTTCCCGGACCTGTGTTTGTATTTTGATTGGCCGCGGCCTCTAGCATCAGCACCCTCTGAGTGAGGTAATTGACCTGGGTCTGAAGTGAAGCATGGCTATCATAGAGGTGATTAAGGTGATTGTACAGTTGCACAATCTCATCTTTGACTTCTATGCTCTGGTTGGATTCTCCCTCCATTTCTGCTTTTGTTAGTCTTTATAAAGTATATATAATCTGAAAAAAAACTATCTGAAGTGAGTAATTTCAGAAATATTGGAGTAACCAAGTAGGAAATGGGAATGCAGCGTTTTCACTATCACATGGTATTCCTGCCGAGGCCGCGGCCAATAAGGCACATAGGTGCACTGCCGCGGCCTTGTATGATATACACCAAGGCTGATCTGAAGGCCACCCGAGTGTTCCTTGATGTTTTGAAGCTTCTGTATTACAACTGACCCAGTAGAGGTTGCGGCATGCAAGGTAGTTGAACTACCACGCCGCGTCCCTACCTAGGCAGTGAAGGCACAATCCCAAAATTGAAGCCCGGGAACTGAGTTTTTCTCCCAAAACCTGTGGAGAGCATACCTACTAGGGTCTATCCATGAGAGAATAACCTCTCGGTGCACACAATGGTATAATTATAATGATAAACCCTAGATCATGGGCAAAGAACAACAAGGAAGTAGGTACAATCCCTCCCTAATCATTCATCTTTTGAGGCAAAAGCCTGTCATGCCTTTCGAGATTAACCAGATAGAATGATATCACAGGGGTATGTAAAAATAGATCTAAGGTCGTGAAATGGAGTCCCGAGAGCAGATATGTAGGTAAGAAATACCCATTTAAGGGTGTAAGTACAAAATAGAGTTCAATTACCAAAATTTACTCATGTGATAATGATCCAGAGGATCCCCATGAATAGAATAAGGTGTTCAAGAACTCGAAACATAGAGAAACAAGATTGAAATATCTCGTTTCCCACAGACGGCGCCAAACTGATGATACGAGAAATCGTCCACTTGTCGTTCTCGCATCAGCAAATCATGTGTGAAGTGTGTAATAATCAACTAAAGCAAGTAAATAGAGAGAAGACAAGATATAGAGTGGTTCAGCCTTTAAAATAGGCTTACATCCACTGTGTTGCTCCGTTCTCATTATATGCGTTGAATGGTACAGTATAATCGTGCCTAAAGTGGCATACAAATATGAGAATAAAGGGGAGTACATGGCAGTACTGAGGATTCCGGAGTGCTGGATAGGTGGCTGCGATGTGGATGCTTGGCCTCCAAGTTGTGTGTTGAGATTGTGTGGTGAGAATCTGTATTGTAGAGCCTGCCTTGGGCGTATGAGGAAATCGATTTCCTTTTCCAGGTATGGTCCTCTATTTATTAGGAAGTGAGTTAAGTCACGTGCCCACAGCACGTGACATGTACCAAGTCTGCAGTCATTGTGGATAAGGGTGCGCATCCCGTGGAGTAAGCAACGCTGAGTAGTAGTACCGCGCGCCCTAAGGTGGAGTGCCGCGGCCTCTGATGGAGGGGGCCGCACCCTACAAGAGATCTGGCCGCGCCCTGACTGTGGTAACTGCCGCGGCCTGTATGGCCTGAACATGCGCGGCTTCGGAATAATACTATCGCGGCAAGGTGCTATATTTTGTATTATCAATAAACTCAACCTATATCGGTGATTTAACAACGAAAACACTTGTTAAGGTTTTTTCATAACAATGAAAACACTAGTTAAGTTTTTTTTTCATTAACTCCACCTATGTCGGTGACTTAACAACGAAAACACTTGTTAAGATTTTCCATAAACTTCACCTATATCGGTGACTTAACAACGAAAACACTTGTTAAGATTTTTCATAAACTCCACATATATCGGTGACTCAACAACGAAAACACTTGTTAAGATTTTTTTCATATACTCCACCTATATCATTGACATAATCATATACTCCACCTATATCATTGACATAATAATGAAAACTCTTGTTAAGATTTTCCTAAAGTCCACCTATATCGGTGACTTAACAATGAAAACACTTGTTAAGATTTTCATAAACTCCAACTATATCGGTGACTTAACAACGAAAACACTTCTTAAGATTTTAATAAACTCCACCCATATCGGTGAATTAGCAAATAAAACAGTTTTTAAAAATTTTCATAAACTCCACCTATATCGATGACGTAACAATGAAAACGCTTGTTAAGATTCTCATGAACTCCACCAATATCGGTGAATTAACAATGAAATCACTTGTTAAGATTTTCATAAACTCCACCTATATCGGTGACTTAATAACGAAAACACTTGCTAAGATTTTTCATAAACTTCACCTATATCGGTGGCTTAACAGCCAAAACACTTGTTAAGTTTTTTTTTCATAAACTCCACCTATATCGGTGACTTAACAACGAAAAAACTTGTTAAGATTTATTTCATTAACTCCACCTATATCGGTGACTTAACAAAGAAAACACTTGTTAAGGTTTTTTCATCAGAATGAAAACACTTGTTAAGATTTTCATAAACTCCACCTATATCGGTGACTTAACAACGAAAACATTTGTTAAGATTTTTCATAAACTTGACCTATATCGGTGACTTAACAACGAAAACACTTGTTAACATTTTCATAAACTCTACCTATATCGGTGACTCAACAACGAAAACACTTGTCAAAATTTTTCATAAACTCAACCTATATCGGTGACTTAACAACGAAAAAACATGTTAAGATTTTTTTCGTCAACTCCACCTATATCGGTAACTTAACAACGAAAACACTTGTTAAGATTTTCATTAACTCCACCTATATCGGTGACTTAATAATGAGAACACTTGTTAAGATTTTTCATAAACTCCACCTATATCGGTGACATAACAACGAAAAAAATTGTTAAGATTTTGTTCATAAACTCCACGTATATCGATGACTTAACAACGAAAAAACTTGTAAATATTTTTTTTTCATAAACTCCACCTATATCGGTGACTTAACAACGAAAACACTTGCTAAGGTTTTTTCATAACAATGAAAACACTTGTTAAGATTTTCATAAACTCCACCTATGTCAGTGACTTAACAACGAAAACACTTCTTAAGATTTTTAATAAACTTCACCTATATTGGTGACTTAACAGCGAAAACACATGTTAAGATTTTCATAAACTCCACCTATATCAGTGACTCAACAACGAAAACACTTGTTAATATTTTTCATAAAGTCCACCTATATCGGTGACTTAATAACGAAAATACTTGTTAAGATTTTTTTCATATACTCCACCTATATCATTGACTTAACAACGAAAACACTTGTTAAGATTTTCCTAAACTCCACCTATATCGGTGACTTAAGAACGAAAATACTTGTTAAGATTTTTCATAAACTCCACATATATCAGTGACTTAACAACGAAAAAACTTGTTGAGATTTTTTTATAAACTCCACCTATATCGGTGACTTAACAATGAAAACACTTGTTAAGATTTTCATAAACTCCAACTATATCAGTGACTTAACAACGAAAACACTTCTTAAGATTTTCATAAAATCCACCCATATCGGTGACTTAGCAAAGAAAACAGTTGTTAAAAATTTTCATAAACTCCACCTATATCGGTGACTTAACGATGAAAACGCTTGTTAAGATTTTAATGAACTCCACCTATATCGGGGAATTCACAATGAAATCACTTGTTAAGATTTTTCATAAACTTGACCTATATCGGTGACTTAACAACGAAAAAACTTGTTAAGATTTTCATAAACACCAACTATATCGGTGACTGAAGAACGAAAACCCTTTTTAAGATTTTTCATAAACTCCACCTATATCGGTGACTTAACAACGAAAAAACTTGTTAAGATTTTTTTTCGTAAATTCCACCTATATCGGTGTCTTAACAACGAAAACACTAGTTAGGATTTTTATTTACTCCACCTATATCGGTGAATTAATAATGAGAACACTTGTTAAGATTTTTCATAAACTCCACATATATCGGTGACATAACAACGGAAAAACTTGTTAAGATTTTGTTCATAAACTCCACGTATATCGATGACTTAACAACGAAAAATCTTGTTAAGATTTTTTTTCATAAAGTACACCTGTATCGGTGGCTTAACAACGAAAACACTTGTTAAGGTTTTTTCATAACAATGAAAAAACTTGTTAAGATTTTCATAAACTCCACCTATGTCGGTGACTTAACAACGAAAACACTTGTTAAGATTTTCATAAACTCCACCTATATCGGTGAATCAACAACGAAAACACTTGTTAAGATTTTTCATAAACTCCACCTATATAGGTGACTTAACAACGAAAAAATTGGTTTAGATTTTTTTTCATAAACTCCACCTACATCGGTGACTTAACAACGAAAAAACTTGTTATGGTTTTTTCATAACAATGAAAACACTTGTTAAGATTTGGATAAACTCCACTTATGTCGGTGACTTAACAACGAAAACACTTGTTAAGATTTTTCATAAACTTCACCTATATCGCTGACTTAACAACGAAAACACTTGTTAAGATTTTTTTAAACTCCACCTATGTTGGTTACTTAACAACGAAAACACTTGTTTAGTTTTTCATAAACTTCACCTATATCGGTGACTTAACAACGAAAACGCTTGTTAAGATTTTCATAAACTCCACCTATATCGGTGACTCAATAACGAAAACACTTGTTAAGATTTTTCATAAACTCCACCTATACCGGTGACTTAATAACGAAAAAACTTGTTAAATTTTTTTTCATATACTCCACCTATATCATTGACTTCATAACGAAAACTCTTGTTAAGATTTTCCTAAACTCCACCTATATCGGTGACTTAACAATGAAAACACTTGTTAAGATTTTCATAAACTCCAACTATATCGGTGACATAACAACAAAAACACTTCTTAAGATTTTAATAAACTCCACCCATATCGGTGAATTAGCAAAGAAAACAGTTGTTAACAATTTTCATAAACTCCACCTATATCGGTGACTTAACGATGAAAATGCTTGTTAAGATTCTCATGAACTCCACCTACATCGGTTAATTAACAATGAAATCACTTGTTAAGATTTTCATAAACTCCACCTATATCGGCGACTTAAGAACGAAAACACTTGTTAAGATTTTTCATAAACTCCACGTATATCAGTGGCTTAACAGCAAAAACACTTGTTAAGTTTTTTTTTTCATAAACTCCACATATATCAGTGACTTAACAACGAAAACAATTGTTAAGATTTTTTTCATAAACTCCACCTATATCGGTGACTTAACTACGAAAACACTTTTTAAGATTTTCATTAACTCCACCTATATCGGTGACTTAACAACGCGAACACTTGTTAAGCTTTTTCATAAACTCCACCTATATTGGTGACATAACAAAAAAAAACTTGTTAAGATTTTGTTCATAAACACCACGTATATCGGTGACTTAAGAACGAAAAAAATTGTTAAGATTTTGTTCATAAACTCCACGTATATCGGTGACTTAACAACGAAAACACTTGTTAAGTTTTTTTTTATAACAATGAAAACACTTGTTAAGATTTTCGTAAACTCCACCTATATCGGCGACTTAACAACGAAAACATTTGTTAACATTTTTCATCAACTTCACCTATATCGGTGACTTAACAACGAAAACACTTGTTAAGATTTTCATAAACTCCACCTATATCAGTGACTCAACAACGAAAACACTTGTTAAGATTTTTCATAAACTCCACCTATATAAGTGACTTAACAACGAAAAAACTGGTTAAGATTTTTTTTCATGAACTCCACCTATATCGGTGACTTAACAACGAAAACACTTGTTAAGGTTTTTTCATAACAATGAAAACACTTGTTAAGATTTGCATAAACTCCACTTATGTCGGTGACTTAACAACGAAAACATTTGTTAAGATTTTTCATAAACTTCACCTGTATCGCTGACTTAACATCGAAAACACTTGTAAAGATTTTCATAAACTCCACTTATAACGGTGACTCAACAACGAAAACACATGTTAAGATTTTTCATAAACTCCACCTATATCGGTGACCTAATAACGAAAACACTTGTTAAGAGTTTTTTCATATACTCCACCTATATCATTGACTTAACAACGATAACTCTTTTTAAGATTTTCCTAAACTCCACCTATATCGGTGACTTAACAACGAAAAAACTTGTTAAATTTTTTTTCATATACTCCACCTATATCATTGACTTAATAACGAAAAATCTTGTTAAGATTTTCCATGAACTCCACCTATATCGGTGGATTAACAATGAAATCACTTGTTAAGATTTTCATAAACTACACCTATATCGGTGACTCAACAACGAAAACACTTGTTAAGATTTTTCCTAAACTCCACCTATATAGGTGACTTAACAACGAAAAAACTGGTTAAGATTTTTTTTCATAAACTCCACCTGACTTAACAATGAAAACACTTGTTAAGGTTTTCATAACAATGAAAACACATGTTAAGATTTGCATAAACTCCACTTATGTCGGTGATTTAACGACGAAAACACTTGTTAAGATTTTTCATATACTTCACCTATATCGCTGACTTAACAACGAAAACACTTGTTAAGATTTTTATAAACTCCACCTATGTCGGTGACTTAACAACGAAAACACTTGTTAAGATTTTTCATAAACTTCACCTATATCGGTGACTTAACAACGAAAACACTTGCTAATATTTTCATAAACTCCACCTATATCGGTGACTCAACAACGAAAACACTTGTTAAGATTTTTCATAAACTCCACCTATACCGGTGACTTAATAACGAAGAAACTTGTTAATTTTTTTTTCATATACTCCACCTATATCATTGACTTAATAACGAAAACTCTTGTTAAGATTTTCCATGAACTCCACCTATATCGGTGAATTAACAATGAAAACACTTGTTAAGATTTTCATAAACTCCAACTATATCGGTGACATAACAACGAAAACACTTCTTAAGATTTTAATAAACTCCACCCATATCGGTGAATTAGCAAAGAAAACCGTTGTTAAAAATTTTCATAAACTCCACCTATATCGGTGACTTAACGATGAAAATGCTTGTTAAGATTCTCATGAACTCCACCTATATTGGTGAATTAACAATGAAATCACTTGTTAAGATTTTCATAAATTCCACCAATATCGGTGACTTAAGAACGAAAACACTTGTTAAGATTTTTCATAAACTCCCCGTATATCGGTGGCTTAATAGCAAAAACACTTGTTAAGTTTTTTTTTCATAAACTCCACCTATATCGGTGACTTAACAACGAAAACAATATTTAAGATTTTTTTCATAAACTCCACCTATATCGGTGACTTAGCAACGAAAACACTTTTTAAGATTTTCATTTACTCCACCTATATCGGTGACTTAACAATGCGAACACTTGTTAAGCTTTTTCATAAACTCCACCTATATCGGTGACATAACAACAAAAAAACTTGTTAAGATTTTGTTCATAAACTCCGTGTATATCGGTGACTTAACAACGAAAAATATTGTTAAGATTTTGTTCATAAACTCCACGTATATCGGTGACTTAACAACGAAAACACTTGTTAAGGTTTTTTTCATAACAATGAAAACACTTGTTAAGATTTTCGTAAACTCCACCTATATCGGTGACTTAACAACGAAAATATTTGTTAAGATTTTTCATCAACTTCACCTATATCGGTGACATAACAACGAAAACACTTGTTAAGATTTTCATAAACTCCACCTATATCGGTGACTCAACAACGAAAACACTTGTTAAGATTTTTCATAAACTCCACCTATATAGGTGACTTAACATCGAAAAAACTGGTTAAGATTTTTTTTCATAAACTCCACCTATATCGGTGACTTAACAAAGAAAACACTTGTTAAGGTTTTTTCATAACAATGAAAACACTTGTTAAGATTTTCATAAACTCCACTTATGTCGGTGACTTAACAACGAAAACACTTGTTAAGATTTTTCATAAACTTCACCAATATCGCTGACTTAGCAACTAAAACACTTGTAAAGATTTTCATAAACTCCACTTATAACGGTGACTCAACAACGAAAACACTTGTTAAGATTTTTCATAAACTCCACCTATATCGGGGACCTAATAACGAAAACACTTGTTAAGAGTTTTTTCATATACTCCACCTATATTATTGACTTAACTACGATAACACTTTTTAAGATTTTCCAAAACTCAACCCATATCGGTGACTTAACAACGAAAACACTTGTTAAGATTTTTCACAAACTCCACATATATCAGTGACTTAACAACGAAAAAACTTGTTGAGATTTTTTTATAAACTCCACCCATATCGGTGACTTAGCAAAGAAAAATGTTTTTAAAATTTTTCATAAACTCCACCTATATCGGTGACTTAACGTTAAAAAATCTTGTTAAGATTTTCATGCACTCCGCCTATATCGGGGAATTAACAATGAATTCACTTGTTAAGATTTTTCATAAACTTAACTTATATCGGTGAATTAACAACGAAAGCACTTGTTAAGATTTTCATAAACTCCACTTATATCGGTGACTCAACAACGAAAACACTTGTAAAGATTTTTCATAAACTCCCCCTATATCGGGGACTTAACAATGAAAAAACTTGTTAAGATTTTTTTCATAAACTCCACCTATATCGGTGACTTAACAATGAAAACACTTGTTAAGATTTTCATTAACTCCACATATATCGGTGACTTAACAATGAGAATACTTGTTAAGATTTTTCATAAACTCCACCTATATCGGTGACATAACAACGAAAAAACTTGTCAAGATTATGTTCATAAACTCCACGTATATCGATGACTTAACAACGAAAAAACTTGTTAAGATTTTTTTTCATAAACTCAACCTATATCGGTGACTTAACAACGAAAACACTTGTTAAGGTTTTTTCATAACACTGAAAACACTTGTTAAGATTTTTATAAACTCCACCTATGTCGGTGACTTAAGAACGAAAACACTTGTGAAGATATTTCATAAACTTCACCTATAACGGTGACTTAACAACGAAAACACTTGTTATGATTTTCATAAACTCAACCTATATCGGTGACTCAACAACGAAAACACTTGTTAAGATTTTTCATAAACTCCACCTATACCGGTGACTTAATAACAAAAAAACTTGTTAAGATTTTTTTCATATACTCCACCTATATCATTGACTTAATAACGAAAACTCTTGTTAAGATTTTCCTAAACTCCACCTATATCGGTGACTTAACAATGAAAACACATGTTAAGATTTTCATAAACTCTAACTATATCGGTGACTTAACAACGAAAACACTTCTTAAGATTTTAATAAACTCCACCCATATCGGTGAATTAGCAAAGAAAACAGTTGTTAAAAATTTTCATAAACTCCACCTATATCGGTGACTTAACGATGAAAACGCTTGTTAAGATTCTCATGAATTCCACTTATATCGGTGAATTAACAATGAAATCACTTGTTAAGATTTTCATAAACTCCACCTATATCGGTGACTCAACAACGAAAACACTTGTTAAGATTTTTCATAAACTCCACCTATATAGGTGACTTAACAACGAAAAAACTGGTTAAGATTTTTTTTCATAAACTCCACCTATATCGGTGACTTAACAATGAAAACACTTGTTAAGATTTTTCATAACAATGAAAACACTTGTTAAGATTTGCATAAACTCAACTTATGTCGGTGATTTAACGACGAAAACACTTGTTAAGATTTTTTATAAACTTCACCTATATCGCTGACTTAACAACGAAAACACTTGTTAAGATTTTTATAAACTCCACCTATGTCGGTGACTTAACAACGAAAACACTTGTTAAGATTTTCATAAACTTCACCTGTATCGGTGACATAACAACGAAAACACTTGATAATATTTTCATAAACTCCACCTATATCGGTGACTCAACAACGAAAACACTTGTTAAGATTTTTCATAAACTCCACCTATACCGGTGACTTAATAACGAAAAAACTTGTTAAATTTTTTTTCATATACTCCACCTATATCATTGACTTAATAACGAAAACTCTTGTTAAGATTTTCCTAAACTCCACCTATATCGGTAACTTAACAATGAAAACACTTGTTAAGATTTTCATAAACTCCAACTACATCGGTGACATAACAACGAAAACACTTCTTAAGATTTTAATAAAATCCACCCATATCGGTGAATTAGCAAAGAAAACTGTTGTTAAAAATTTTCATAAACTCCACCTATATCGGTGACTTAACGATGAAAACGCTTGTTAAGATTCTCATGAACTCCACCTATATCGGTGAATTAACAATGAAATCACTTGTTAAGATTTTCATAAACTCCACATATATCGATGACATAAGAACGAAAACACTTGTTAAGATTTTTCATAAACTCCAACTATATCGGTGGCTTAACAGAAAAAACACTTGTTAAGTTTTTTTTTTAATAAACTCCACCTATATCGGTGACTTACAAAGGAAAACAATTGTTAAGATTTTTTTCATAAACTCCACCTATATCGGTGACTTAACAACGAAAACACTTTTTAAGATTTTCATTAACTCCACCGATATCGGTGACTTAACAACGCGAACACTTGTTAAGATTTTTCATAAACTCCACCTATATCGGTGACATAACAACAAAAAAACTTATTAAGATTTTGTTCATAAACTCCACGTATATCGGTGACTTAACAACGAAAAAAATTGTTAAGATTTTGTTCATAAACTTAACCTATATCGGTGACTTAACAACGAAAACACTTGTTAAGGTTTTTTTCATAACAATGAAAACACTTGTTAAGATTTTCATAAACTCCACCTATATCGGTGACTTAACAACGAAAACATTTGTTTAGATTTTTCATCAACTTCACCTATATCGGTGACTTAACAACTAAAACACTTGTTAAGATTTTCATAAACTCCACCTATATCGGTGACTCAAGCACGAAAATACTTGTTAATATTTTTCATAAACTTCACCCATATAGGTGACTTAACAACGACAAAACTGGTTAAGATTTTTTTTCATAAACTCCACCTATATCGGTGACTTAACAACGAAAACACTTATTAAGGTTTTTTCATAACAATGAAAACACATGTTAAGATTTGCATAAACTCCACTTATGTCGGTGAGTTAACAACGAAAACACTTGTTAAGATTTTTCATAGACTTCACCAATATCGCTGACTTAACAATGAAAACACTTGTAAAGATTTTCATAAACTCCACCTATATCGGTGACTGAACAACGAAAACACTTGTAAAGATTTTTCATAAAATCCACCAATATAGGTGACTTAACAACGAAAAAACTGGTTAAGATTTTTTTTCATAAACTCCACCTATATCGGTGACTTAACAACGAAAACACTTGTTAAGGTTTTTTCATAACAATGAAAACACTTGTTAAGATTTGCATAAACTCCACTTATGTCGGTGACTTAACAACGAAAACACTTGTTAAGATTTTCATAAACTTCACCTATATCGCTGACTTAACAACGAATACACTAGTAAAGATTTTCATAAACTCCACTTATAACGGTGACTCAACAACGAAAACACTTGTTAAGATTATTCATAAACTCCACCTATATCGGTGACCTAATAACGAAAAAACTTGTTAAGAGTTTTTTCATATACTCCACCTATATCATTGACATAACAACGATAACACTTTTTAAGATTTTCCTAAACTCCACCTATATCGGTGACTTAACAACGAAATCACTTGTTAAGATTTTTCATAAACTCCACATATATCAGTGACTTAACAACGAAAAAACTTGTTGAGATTTTTTTTATAAACTCCAACTATATCGGTGACTTAACAACGAAAACACTTCTTATGATTTTCATAAAATCCACCCATATCGGTGACTCAACAACGAAAACACTTGTTAAGATTTTTCATAAACTCGACCTATATTCGTGGACTTAACAACGAAAACACTTGTGAAGATTTTCATAAACTCCACCTATATCGGTGACTCAACAACGAAAACACTTGTTAAGATTTTTCATAAACTCCCCCTATATCGCTGACTTAACAACGAAAAAACTTGTTAAGATTTTTTTCGTAAACTCCACGTATATCGGTGACTTAACAACGAAAACACTTGTTAAGATTTTCATTAACTCCACCTATATCGGTGACTTAACAATGAGAACACTTGTTAAGATTTTTCATAAAATCCACCTATATCGGTGACATAACAACGAAAAAACTTGTTAAGATTTTGTTCATAAACTTCACGTATATCGATGACTTAACAACGAAAAAACTTGTTAAGATTTTTTTTCATAAACTCAACCTATATCGGTGAATTAACAACGAAAACACTTGTTAAGGTTTTTTCATAACAAGGAAAACACTTGTTAAGATTTTTATAAACTCCACCTATGTCGGTGACTTAACAACGAAAACACTTCTTAAGATTTTTCATAAACTTCACCTATATCGGTGACTTAACAACGAAAACACTTGTTAAGATTTTCATAAACTCCACCTCTATCGGTGACTCAACAACGAAAACACTTGTTAAGATTTTTCATAAACTCCACCTATACCGGTGACTTAATAAGAAAAAAACTTGTTAAGATTTTTTTCAAATACTCCACCTATATCATTGGCTTAATAACGAAAACTCTTGTTAAGATTTTCCTAAACTCCACCTATATCGGTGACTTAACAATGAAAACACTTGTTAAGATTTTCATAAACTCCAACTATATCGGTGACTTAACAACGAAAACACTTCTTAAGATATTAATAAACTC
Source organism: Sambucus nigra (assembly GCA_949130495.1). Lineage (NCBI taxonomy): Eukaryota > Viridiplantae > Streptophyta > Magnoliopsida > Dipsacales > Adoxaceae > Sambucus > Sambucus nigra. Next base: position 539,896,309 of record OX422208.1, on the reverse strand, counting down.
CACCCACATCGGTGAATTAGCAAAGAAAAATGTTGTTAAAAATTTTCATAAACTCCACCTATATCGGTGACTTAACGATGAAAACGCTTGTTAAGTTTCTCATGAACTCCACCTATATCGGTGACTTAATAACGAAAACACTTGTTAAGATTTTTCATAAACTCCACCTATATCGGTGGCTTAACAGAAAAAACACTTGTTAAGTTTTTCATTTCATAAACTCCACATATATCGGTGACTTAACAACGACACCAATTGTTAAGATTTTTTTCATAAACTCCACCTATATCGGTGACTTAACAACGAAATCATTTTTTAAGATTTTCATTAACTCGACCTATATCGGTGACTTAACAACGCGAACACTTGTTAAGATTTTTCATAAACTCCACCTATATCGGTGACATAACAACAAAAAAAACTTATTACGATTTCGTTCATAAACTCCACGTATATCGGTGACTTAACAATGAAAAAAATTGTTAATATTTTGTTCATAAACTCAACCTATATCAGTGACTTAATAACGAAAACACTTGTTAAGGTTTTTTTCATAACATTGAGAACGCTTGTTAAGATTTTCATAAACTCAACCTATATCGGTGACTTAACAACGAAAACATTTGTTAATATTTTTCATCAACATCACCTATATCGGTGACTTAACAACGAAAACACTTGTTAAGATTTTCATAAACTCCACCTATATCGGTGACTCAACAACGAAAACACTTGTTAAGATTTTTCATAAACTCCACCTATATAGGTGACTTACCAACGAAAAAACTGGTTAAGATTTTTTTTCATAAACTCCACCTATATCGGTGACTTAACAACGAAAACACTTGTTAAGGTTTTTTCATAACAATGAAAACACTTGTTAAGATTTGCATAAACTCCACTTATGTCGGTGACTTAACAACGAAAACACTTGTTAAGATTTTTCATAAACTTCACCTATATCGCTGAGTTAACAACGAAAACACTTGTAAAGATTTTCATAAACTCCACTTATAACGGTGACTCAACAACGAAAACACTTGTTAAGATTTTTCATAAACTCCACCTATATCAGTGACCTAATAACGAAAAAACTTGTTAAAAGTTTTTTCATATACTCCACCTATATCATTGACTTAACAACGATAACTCTTGTTAAGATTTTCCTAAACTCCACCTATATCGGTGACTTAACAAGTAAAACACTTGTTAAGATTTTTCATAAACTCCACATATATCAGTGACTTAACAACGAAAAAACTTGTTGAGATTTTTTTTATAAATTCCACCCATATCAGTGACTTAGCAAAAAAAATGTTGTTAAAATTTTTCATAAACTCCACCTATATCGGTGACTTAACGCTAAAAAAGCTTGTTAGGATTTTCATGAACTCCACCTATATCGGGGAATTAACAATGAAATCACTTGTTAAGATTTTTCATTAACTTGACTTATATCGGTGACTTAACAACGAAAACACTTGTTAAGATTTTTATAAACTCCACCTATATCGGTGACTCAACAACGAAAACACTTGTAAATATTTTTCATAAACTCCCCTTATATCGGGGACTTAACAACAAAAAAACTTGTTAAGATTTTTTTCGTAAACTCCACCTATATCGGTGACTTAACAACGAAAACACTTGTTAAGATTTTCATTAACTCCACCTATATCGGTGACTTAACAATGAGAACTCTTGTTATGATTTTTCATAAACTCCACCTATATCGGTGACATAACAACGAAAAAACTTGATAAGATTTTGTTCAGAAACTCCACGTATATCGGTGACTTAACAATGAAAAAAATTGTTAATATTTTGTTCATAAACTCAACCTATATCAGTGACTTAATAACGAAAACACTTGTTAAGGTTTTTTTCATAACAATAAGAACACTTGTTAAGATTTTCATAAACTCAACCTATATCGGTGACTTAACAACGAAAACATTTGTTAATATTTTTCATCAACTTCACCTATATCGGTGACTTAACAACGAAAACACTTGTTAAGATTTTCATAAACTCCACCTATATCGGTGACTCAACAACGAAAACACTTGTTAAGATTTTTCATAAACTCCACCTATATAGGTGACTTAACAACGAAAAAACTGGTTAAGATTTTTTTTCATAAACTCCACCTATACTGGTGACTTAACAACGAAAACACTTGTTAAGGTTTTTTCATAACAATGAAAACACTTGTTAAGATTTGGATAAACTCCACTTATGTCGGTGACTTAACAACCAAAACACTTGTTAAGATTTTTAATAAACTTCACCTATATCGCTAACTTAACAATGAAAACACTTGTAAAGATTTTTATAAACTCCACTTATAACGGTGACTCAACAACGAAAACACTTGTTAAGATTTTTCATAAACTCCACCTATATCGGTGACCTAATAACGAAAAAACTTGTTAAGATTTTTTTCATATACTCCACCTATATCATTGACTTAACAACGATAACTCTTGTTAAGATTTTCCTAAACTCCACCTATATCGGTGACTTAACAAGGAAAACACTTGTTAAGATTTTTCATAAACTCCACATATATCAGTGACTTAACAACGAAAAAACTTGTTGAGATTTTTTTTATAAACTCCACCCATATCAGTGACTTAGCAAAGAAAACTGTTGCTAAAATTTTTCATAAACTCCACCTATATCGGTGACTTAACGCTAAAAAAGCTTGTTAGGATTTTCATGAACTCTGCCTATATCGGGGAATTAACAATGAAATCACTTGTTAAGATTTTTCATTAACTTGACTTATATCGGTGACTTAACAACGAAAACACTTGTTAAGATTTTTATAAACTCCACCTATATCGGTGACTCAACAACGAAAACACTTGTAAATATTTTTCATAAACTCCCCCTATATCGGGGACTTAACAACGAAAAAACTTGTTAAGATTTTTTTCGTAAACTCCACCTATATCGGTGACTTAACAACGAAAACACTTGTTAAGATTTTCATTAACTCCACCTATATCGGTGACTTAACAATGAGAACTCTTGTTATGATTTTTCATAAACTCCACCTATATCGGTGACATAACAACGAAAAAACTTGTTAAGATTTTGTTCAGAAACTCCACGAATATCGATGACTTAACAACGAAAAAACTTGTTAAGATTTTTTTTCATAAACTCAACCTATATCGGTGACTTAACAACGAAAACACTTGTTAAGGTTTTTTCATAACAATGAAAGAACTTGTTAAGATTTTTATAAACTCCACCTATGCCGGTGACTTAACAACGAAAACACTTGTTAAGATTTTTCATAAACTTCAGTTATATCGGTGACTTAACAACGAAAACACTTGTTAAGATTTTCATAAACTCCACCTATATCGGTGACTCAACAACGAAAACACTTGTTAAGATTTGTCATAAACTCCACCTATACGGGTGACTTAATAACAAAAAGACTTGTTAAGATTTTTTTCATATACTCCACCTATATCATTGACTTAATAACGAAAACTCTTGTTAAGATTTTCCTAAACTCCACCTATATCGATGACTTAACAATGAAAACACTTGTTAATATTTTCATAAACTCCAACTATATCGGTGACTTAACAACAAAAACACTTCTTAAGATTTTAATAAACTCCACCCATATCGGTGAATTAGCAAAGAAAACAGTTGTTAAAAATTTTCATAAACTCCACCTATATCGGTGACTTAACGATGAAAACGCTTGTTAAGATTCTCATGAACTCCACCTATATCGGTGAATTAACAATGAAATCACTAGTTAAGATTTTCATAAACTCCACCTATATCGGTGACTCAACAACGAAAACTCTTGTTAAGGTTTTTCATAACAATGAAAACACTTGTTAAGATTTGCATAAACTCCACTTATGTCGGTGACTTAACAACGAAAACACTTGTTAAGATTTTTCATAAACTTCACCTATATCGCTGACTTAACAACGAAAACACTTGTTAAGATTTTTATAAACTCCGCCTATGTCGGTGACTTAACAACGAAAACACTTGTTAAGATTTTTCATAAACTTCACCTATATCGGTGACTTAACAATGAAAACACTTGTTAAGATTTTCATAAACTCCACCTATATCGGTGACTCAACAATGAAAACACTTGTTAAGACTTTTCATAAACTCCACCTATACCGGTGACTTAATAACGAAAAAACTTGTTAAATTTTTTTTCATATACTCCACATATATCATTGACTTAATAACGAAAACTCTTGTTAAGATTTTCCTAAACTCCACCTATATCGGTGACTTAACAATGAAAACATTTGTTAAGACTTTCATAAACTCCAACTATATCGGTGACATAACAACGAAAACACTTCTTAAGATTTTAGTGAACTCCACCCATATCGGTGAATTAGCAAAGAAAACAGTTGTTAAAATTTTTCATAAACTCCACCTATATTGGTGACTTAACGTTGAAAACGTATGTTAAGATTCTCATGAACTCCACCTTTATCGGTGAATTAACAATGAAATCACTTGTTAAGATTTTCATTAACTCCACCTATATCGATGACTTAAGAACGAAAACACTTGTTAAGATTTTTCATAAACTCCACGTATATCGGTGGCTTAACAGCAAAAACACATGTTAAGTTCTTTTTTCATAAACTCCACCTATATCGGTGACTTAACACCGAAAACAGTTGTTAAGATTTTTTTCCTAAACTCCACCTATATCGGTGACATAACAACGAAAACACTTTTTAAGATTTTCATTAACTCCACCTATATCGGTGACTTAACAACGCGAACACTTGTTAAGATTTTTCATAAACTCCACCTATATCGGTGACATAACAACAAAAAAACTTGTTAAGATTTTGTTCATAAACTCCCCGTATATCGGTGACTTAACAACGAAAAAAATTGTTAAGATTATGTTCATAATCTCAACCTATATCGGTGACTTAACAACGAAAACACTTGTTAAGGATTTTTTCATAACAATGAAAACACTTGTTAAGATTTTCTTAAACTCCACCTATATCGGTGACTTAACAACGAAAAAATTTGTTAATATTTTTCATCAACTTCAAATATATCGGTGACTTAACAATGAAAACACTTGTTAAGATTTTCATAAACTCCACCTATATCGGTGACTCAACAACGAAAACACTTGTTAAGATTTTTCATAAAATCCACCTATATAGGTGACTTAACAACGAAAAAACTGATTACGATATTTTTTCATAAACTCCACCTATATCGGTGACTTAACAACGAAAACACTTGTTAAGCTTTTTCATAACAATGAAAACACTTGTTAAGATTTGCATAAACTCCACTTATGTCGGTGACTTAACAATGAAAACACTTGTTAAGATTTTCATTAATTTCACCTATATCGCTGACTTACCAACGAATACACTTGTAAAGATTTTCATAAACTCCACTTATAACGGTGACTCAACAATGAAAACACTTGTTAAGATTTTTCATAAACTCCACCTATATCGGTGACCTAATAACGAAAAAACTTGTTAAGAGTTTTTTCGTATACTCCATCTATATCATTGACATAACAACGATAACTCTTTTTAAGATTTGCCTAAACTCCACCTATATCGATGACTTAACAACGAAAACACTTGTTAAGATTTTCATGAACTCCAACTATATCGGTGACTTAACAACGAAAACACTTCTTAAGATTTTCATAAAATCCACCCATATCGGTGACTCAACAACGAAAACACTTGTTAAGATTTTTCATAAACACGACCTATATCGGTGACTTAACAACGAAAACACTTGTTAAGATTTTCTTAAACTCCACCTATATCGGTGACTCAACAACGAAAACACTTATTAATATTTTTCATAAACTCCTCCTATATCGGTGACTTAACAACGAAAAAACTTGTTAAGATTTTTTTCGTAAAATCCACGTATATCGGTGACTTAACAACGAAAACACTTGTTAAGATTTTCATTAACTCCACCTATATCGGTTACTTAACAATGAGAACACTTGTTAAGATTTTTCATAAACTCCACCTCTATCGGTGACATAACAACGAAAAAACTTGTTAAGATTTTGTTCATAAACTCCACGTATATCGATGACTTAACAATGAAAAAACTTGTTAAGATTTTTTTTCATAAACTCAACCTATATCGGTGATTTAACAACGAAAACACTTGTAAAGGTTTTTTCATAACAATGAAAACACTTGTTAAGATTTTTATAAACTCCACCTATGTCGGTGACTTAACAACGAAAACACTTATTAAGATTTTTCATAAACTTCAGCTATATCGGTAACTTAACAACGAAAACACTTGTTAAGATTTTCATAAACTCCACCTATATCGGTGACTCAACAACGAAAACACTTGTTAAGATTTTTCATAAACTCCACCTATACGGATGACTTAATAACGAAAAAACTTGTTAAGATTTTTTTCATATACTTCACCTATATCATTGACTTAATAACGAAAACTCTTGTTAAGATTTTCCTAAACTCCACCTATATCGGTGACTTAACAATGAAAACACTTGTTAAGATTTTCATAAACTCCAACTATATCGGTGACATAACAACGAAAACACTTCTTAAGATTTTAATAAACTCCACCCATATCGATGAATTAGCAAAGAAAACCGTTGTTAAAATTTTTCATAAACTCCACCTATATCGGTGACTTAACGATGAAAACGCTTGTTAAGATTCTCATGAACTCCACCTATATCGGTGAATTAACAATGAAATAACTTGTTAAGATTTTCATAAACTCCACCCATATCGGTGACTTAATAACGAAAACACTTGTTAAGATTTTTCATAAACTCCACCTATATCGGTGGCTTAACAGAAAAAACACTTGTCAAGTTTTTTTTTCATAAACTCCACCTATATCGGTGACTTAACAACGACAACAATTGTTAAGATTTTTTTCATAAACTCCACCTATATCGGTGACTTAACAACGAAAACACTTGTTAATATTTTCATAAACTCCAACTATATCGGTGACTTAACAACGGGAACACTTGTTAAGATGTTTCATAAAATCCACCCATATCGGTGACTCAACAACGAAAACACTTGTTAAGATTTTTCATAAACTCGACCTATATCGGTGACTTAACAACGAAAACACTTGTTAAGATTTTCTTAAACTCCACCTATATCGGTGACTCAACAACGAAAACACTTGTTAATATTTTTCATAAACTCCTCCTATATCAGTGACTTAACAACAAAAAAACTTGTTAAGATTTTTTTCATAAACTCCACGTATATCGGTGACTTAATAACGAAAACACTTAATAAGATTTTCATTAACTCCACCTATATCGGTGACTTAACAATGAGAACACTTGTTAAGATTTTTCATAAACTCCACCTATATCGGTGACATAACAATGAAAAAACTTGTTAAGATTTTGTTCATAAACTCCACATATATCGATGACTTAACAATGAAAAAACTTGTTAAGATTTTTTTTCATAAACTCAACCTATATGGTGATTTAAATACGAAAACACTTGTTAAGGTTTTTTCATAACAATGAAAACACTTGTTAATATTTTTATAAACTCCACCTATGTCGGTGACTTAACAACGAAAACACTTGTTAAGATTTTTCATAAACTTCACCTTTATCGGTGACTTAACAACGAAAACACTTGTTAAGATTTTCATAAACTCCACCTATATCGGTGACTCAACAACGAAAACACTTGTTAAGATTTTTCATAAACTCCACCTATACGGATGACTTAATAACAAAAAAAACTTGTTAAGATTTTTTTCATATACTCCACCTATATCATTGACTTAATAACGAAAACTCTTGTTAAGATTTTCCTAAACTCCACCTATATCGGTGACTTAACAATGAAAACACTTGTTAAGATTTTCATAAACTCCAACTATATCGATGACATAACAACAAAAACACTTCTTAAGATTTTAATAAACTCCACCCATATCGGTGAATTAGCAAAGAAAACAGTTGTTAAAAATTTTCATAAACTCCACCTATATCGGTGACTTAACGATGAAAATTCTTGTTAAGATTCTCATAAACTCCACCTATATCGGTGAATTAACAATGAAATAACTTGTTAAGATTTTCATAAACTCCACCCATATCGGTGACTTAATAACGAAAACACTTGTTAAGATTTTTCATAAACTCCACCTATATCGGTGGCTTAACAGAAAAAACACTTGTTAAGTTTTTTTTTTCATAAACTCCACCTATATCGGTGACTTAACAACGACAACAATTGTTAAGATTTTTTTCCTAAACTCCACCTATATCGGTGACTTAACAACGAAAACACTTTTTAAGATTTTCATTAACTCCACATATATCGGTGACTTAACAACGCGAACACTTGTTAAGATTTTTCATAAACTCCACCTATATCGGTGACATAACAACAAAAAAAACTAATTAAGATTTTGATCATAAACTCCACGTATATCGGTGACTTAACAACGAAAAAAATTGTTAAGATTTTGTTCATAAACTCAACCTATATCAGTGACTTAATAACGAAAACACTTGTTAATGTTTTTTTCATAACAACGAAAATACTTGTTAAGATTTTCATAAACTCCACCTATATCGGTGACTTAACAACGAAAACATTTGTTAAGATTTTTCATCAACTTCACCGATATCGGTGACTTAACAACGAAAACACTTGTTAATATTTTCATAAACTCCACCTATATCGGTGACTCAACAACGAAAACACTTGTTAAGATTTTTCATAAACTCCACCTATATAGGTGACTTAACAACGAAAAAACTGGTTAAGATTTTTTTTCATAAACTCCACCTATATCGGTGACTTAACAACGAAAACACGTGTTAAGGTTTTTTCATAACAATGAAAACACTTGTTAAGATTTGCATAAACTCCACTTATGTCGGTGATTTAACTACGAAAACACTTGTTAAGATTTTTCATAAACTTCACCTACATCGCTGACTTAACAACGAAAACACTTGTAAAGATTTTCATAAACTCCACTTATAACGGTGACTCAACAACGAAAACACTTGTTAAGATTTTACATAAACTCCACCTATATCGGTGACCTAATAACGAAAAAACTTGTTAAGAGTTTTTTCATATACTCCACCTATATCATTGACTTAACAACGATAACTCTTTTTAAGATTTTCCTAAACTCCACCTAAATCGGTGACTTAACAACCAAAACACTTGTTAAGATTTTTCATAAACTCCACATATATCAGTGACTTAACAGCGAAAAAACTTGTTGAGATTTTTTTTATAAACTCCACCCATATCGGTGACTTAGCAAAGAAAACCGTTGTTAAAATTTTTCATAAACTCCACCTATATCGGTGACTTAACGCTAAAAAAGCTTGTTAGGATTTTCATGAACTCCGCCTATATCGGGGAATTAACAATGAAATCACTTGTTAAGATTTTTCATAAACTTGACTTATATCGGTGACTTAACAACGAAAACACGTGTTAAGATTTTTATAAACTCCACCTATATTGGTGACTCAACAACGAAAACACTTGTAAATATTTTTCACAAACTCCCCCTATATCGGGGACTTAACAACGAAAAAACTTGTTAAGATTTTTTTCGTAAATTCCACCTATATCGGTCACTTAACAACGAAAACACTTGTTAAGATTTTCATTAACTCCACCTATATTGGTGACTTAACAATGAGAACACTTGTTAAGATTTTTCATAAACTCCACCTATATCGGTGACATAACAACGAAAAAACTTATTAAGATTTTGGTCATAAACTCCACGTATATCGATGACTTAACAAAGAAAAAACTTGTTAAGATTTTTTTTCATAAACTCAACCTATATCGGTGACTTAACAACAAAAACACTTGTTAAGGTTTTTTCATAACAAGGAAAACACTTGTTAAGATTTTTCTAAACTCCACCTATGTCGGTGAGTTAACAACGAAAACACTTGTTAAGATTTTTCATAAACTTCACCTATATCGGTGACTTAACAACGAAAACACTTGTTAAGATTTTCATAAACTCCACCTATATCGGTGACTCAACAACGAAAACACTTGTTAAGATTTTTCATAAAGTCCACCTATACCGGTGACTTAATAAGAAAAAAACTTGTTAAGATTTTTTTCAAATACTCCACCTATATCATTGACTTAATAACGAAAACTCTTGTTAAGATTTTCCTAAACTCCACCTATATCGGTGACTTAACAATGAAAACACTTGTTAAGATTTTCATAAACTCCAACTATATCGGTGACTTAACAACGAAAACACTTCTTAAGATATTAATAAACTCCACCCACATCGGTGAATTAGCAAAGAAAACAGTTGTCAAGAATTTTCATAAACTCCACCTATATCGGTGACTTAACGATGAAAACGCTTGTTAAGTTTCTCATGAACTCCACCTATATCGGTGAATTAACAATGAAATCACTTGTTTAGATTTTCATAAACTCCACCTATATCGGTGACTCAACAACGAAAACACTTGTTAAGATTTTTCATAAACTCCACCTATATAGGTGACTTAACAACGAAAAAACTGGTTAAGATTTTTTGTCATAAACTCCACCTATATCGGTGGCTTAACAACGAAAACACTTGTTAAGGTTTTTCATTACAATGAAAACACTTGTTAAGATTTGCATAAACTCCACTTATGTCGGTAACTTAAATACGAAAACACATGTTAAGATTTTTCATAAACTTCACCTATATCGCTGACTTAACAACGAAAACAGTTGTTAAGATTTCTATAAACTCCACCTATGTCGGTGACTTAACAACGAAAGCAGTTGTTAAGATTTTTCATAAACTTCACCTATATCGGAGACTTAACAACGAAAACACTTGTTATGATTTTCATAAACTCCACCTATATCGGTGACTCAACAACGAAAACACTTGTTAAGTTTTTCGTAAACTCCACCTATACCGGTGAATTAATAACGAAAAAAATTATTAAATTTTTTTTCATATACTCTACCTATATCATTGACTTAATAACCAAAACTCTTGTTAAGATTTTTCTAAACTCCACCTATATCGGTGACTTAACAATGAAAACACTTGTTAAGATTTTCATAAACTCCAACTATATCGGTGACATGACAACGAAAACACTTCTTAAGATTTTAATAAACTCCACCCATATCGGTGAATTAGAAAAGAAAACTGTTGTTAAAAATTTTCATAAACTCCACCTATATCGGTGACTTAACGATGAAAACGCTTGTTAAGATTCTCATGAAATCCACCTATATCGGTGAATTAACAATGAAATCACTTGTTAAGATTTTCATAAACTCCACATATATCGATGACTTAAGAACGAAAACACTTGTTAAAATTTTTCATAAACTCCACGTATATCGGTGGCTTAACAGCAAAAACACTTGTTAATTTTTTTTTTCATAAACTCCACCTATATCGGTGACTTAACAACCAAAACAATTGTTAAGATTTTTTTCATAAACTCCACCTATATCGGTGACTTAACAACGAAAACACTTTTTAAGAATTTCATTAACTCCACCTATATCGCTGACTTAACAACACGAACACTTGTTAAGATTTTCATAAACTCCACCTATATCGGTGACTCAACAACGAAAACACTTGTTAAGATTTTTCTTAAACTCCACCTATACGGATGACTTAATAACGAAAAAACTTGTTAAGATTTTTTTCATATACTCCACCTATATCATTGACTTAATAACGAAAACTCTTGTTAAGATTTTCCTAAACTCCACCTATATCGGTGACTTAACAATGAAAACACTTGTTAAGATTTTCATAAACTCCAACTATATCGGTGACATAACAACGAAAACATTTCTTAAGATTTTAATAAACTCCACCCATATCGGTGAATTAGCAAAGAAAACAGTTGTTAAAAATTTTCATAAACTCCACCTATATCGGTGACTTAACGATGAAAATGCTTGTTAAGATTCTCATAAACTCCACCTATATCGGTGAATTAACAATGAAATAACTTGTTAAATTTTCATAAACTCCACCCATATCGGTGACTTAATAACGAAAACACTTGTTAAGATTTTTCATAAACTCCACCTATATCGGTGGCTTGACAGAAAAAACACTTGTTAAGTTTTTTTTTTCATAAACTCCACGTATATCTGTGACTTAACAACGACAACAATTGTTAAGATTTTTTTCATAAACTCCACCTATATCGGTGACTTAACAACGAAAACACTTTATAAGATTTTCATTAACTCCACCTATATCGGTGACTTAACAACGTGAACACTTGTTAAGATTTTTCATAAACTCCACCTATATCGGTGAGATAACAACAAAAAAAAACTAATTAAGATTTTGTTCATAAACTCCACGTATATCGGTGACTTAACAACGAAAAAAATTGTTAAGATTTTGTTCATAAACTCAACCTATATCAGTGACTTAATAACGAAAACACTTGTTAATGTTTTTTTCAGAACAATGAAAATACTTGTTAAGATTTTCATAAACTCCACCTATATCGGTGACTTAACAACGAAAACATTTGTTAAGATTTTTCACCAACTTCACCTATATCGGTGACTTAACAACGAAAACTCTTGTTAATATTTTCATAAACTCCACCTATATCGGTGACTGAACAACGAAAACACTTGTTAAGATTTTTGATAAACTCCACCTATATAGGTGACTTATCAACGAAAAAACTGGTTAAGATTTTTTTTCATAAACTCCACCTATATCGGTGACTTAACAACGAAAACACTTGTTAAGGTTTTTTCATAACAATGAAAACACTTGTTAAGATTTGCATAAACTCCACTTATGTCGGTGACTTAACAACGAAAACACTTGTTAAGATTTTTCATAAACTTCACCTACATCGCTGACTTAACAACGAAAACACTTGTAAAGATTTTCATAAACTCCACTTATAACGGTGACTCAACAACGAAAACACTTGTTAAGATTTTACATAAACTCCACCTATATCGGTGACCTAATAACGAAAAAACTTGTTAAGAGTTTTTTTATATACTCCACCTATATCATTGACTTAACAACGATAACTCTTTTTAAGATTTTCCTAAACTCCACCTATATCGGTGACTTAACAACGAAAACACTTGTTAAGATTTTTCATAAACTCCACATATATCAGTGACTTAACAACGAAAAAACTTGTTGAGATTTTTTCTATAAACTCCACCCATATCGGTGACTTAGCAAAGAAAACCGTTGTTAAAATTTTTCATAAACTCCACCTATATCGGTGACTTAACGCTAAAAAAGCTTGTTAGGATTTTCATGAACTCCGCCTATATCGGGGAATTAACAATGAAATCACTTGTTAAGATTTTTCATAAAATTGACTTATATCGGTGTCTTAACAACGAAAACACTTGTTAAGATTTTTATAAACTCCACCTATATCGGTGACTCAACAACGAAAACACTTGTAAATATTTTTCATAAACTCCCCCTATATCGGGGACTTAACAACGAAAAAACTTGTTAAGATTTTTTTCGTAAATTCCACCTATATCGGTCACTTAACAACGAAAACACTTGTTAACATTTTCATTAACTCCACCTATATTGGTGACTTAACAATGAGAACACTTGTTAAGAATTTTCATAAACTCCACCTATATCGGTGACATAACAACGAAAAAACTTGTTAAGATTTTGTTCATAAACTCCACGTATATCGATGACTTAACAACGAAAAAACTTGTTAAGATTTTTTTTCATAAACTCAACCTATATCGGTGACTTAACAACGAAAACACTTGTTAAGGTTTTTTCATAACAAGGAAAACACTTGTTAAGATTTTTATAAACTCCACTTATGTCGGTGACTTAACAACGAAAACACTTGTTAAGATTTTTCATAAACTTCACCTATATCGGTGACTTAACAACGAAAACACTTGTTAAGATTTTCATAAACTCCACCTCTATCGGTGACTCAACAACGAAAACACTTGTTAAGATTTTTCATAAACTCCACCTATACCGGTGACTTAATAAGAAAAAAACTTGTTAAGATTTTTTTCAAATACTCCACCTATATCATTGGCTTAATAACGAAAACTCTTGTTAAGATTTTCCTAAACTCCACCTATATCGGTGACTTAACAATGAAAACACTTGTTAAGATTTTCATAAACTCCAACTATATCGGTGACTTAACAACGAAAACACTTCTTAAGATATTAATAAACTCCACCCACATCGGTGAATTAGCAAAGAAAACAGTTGTTAAAAATTTTCATAAACTCCACCTATATCGGTGACTTAACGATGAAAACGCTTGTTAAGTTTCTCATGAACTCCACCTATATCGGTGAATTAACAATGAAATCACTTGTTTAGATTTTCATAAACTCCACCTATATCGGTGACTCAACAACGAAAACACTTGTTAAGATTTTTCATAAACTCCACCTATATATGTGACTTAACAACGAAAAAACTGGTTAAGATTTTTTTTCATAAACTCCACCTATATCGGTGACTTAACAACGAAAACACTTGTTAAGGTTTTTCATAACATTGAAAACACTTGTTAAGATTTTCATAAACTCCACTTATGTCGGTGACTTAACAACGAAAACACTTGTTAAGATTTTTCATAAACATCACCTATATCGCTGACTTAACAACGAAAACAGTTGTTAAGATTTCTATAAACTCCACCTATGTCGGTGACTTAACAACGAAAGCACTTGTTAAGATTTTTCATAAACTTCACCTATATCGGTGACTTAACAACGAAAACACTTGTTAAGATTTTCATAAACTCCACCTATATCGGTGACTCAACAACGAAAACACTTGTTAAGTTTTTCGTAAACTCCACCTATACCGGTGACTTAATAACGAAAAAAATTGTTAAATTTTTTTTCATATACTCCACCTATATCATTGACTTAATAACGAAAACTCTTGTTAAGATTTTCCTAAACTCCACCTATATCGGTGACTTAACAATGAAAACACTTGTTAAAATTTTCATAAACTCCAACTATATCGGTGACATGACAACAAAAACACTTCTTAAGATTTTAATAAACTCCACCCATATAGGTGAATTAGAAAAGAAAACAGTTGTTAAAAATTTTCATAAACTCCACCTATATCGGTGACTTAACGATGAAAACGCTTGTTAAGATTCTCATGAACTCCACCTATATCGGTGAATTAACAATGAAATCACTTGTTAAGATTTTCATAAACTCCACCTATATCGATGACTTAAGAACGAAAACAATTGTTAAGATTTTTCATAAACTCCATGTATATCGGTGGCTTAACAGCAAAAACACTTGTTAACTTTTTTTTTTCATAAACTCCACCTATATCGGTGACTTAACAACGAAAACAATTGTTAAGATTTTTTTCATAAACTCCACCTATATCGGTGACTTAACAACGAAAACACTTTTTAAGATTTTCATTAACTCCACCTATATCGGTGACTTAACAATGCGAACACTTGTTAAGATTTTTCATAAACTCCACCTATATCGGTGACATAACAAAAAAAAACTTGTTAAGATTTTGTTCATAAACTCCACGTATATCGGTGACTTAACAACGAAAAAAATTGTTACGGTTTTGTTCATAAACTCCACGTATATCGGTGACTTAACAACGAAAACACTTGTTAAGGTTTTTTTCATAACAATGAAAACACTTGTTAAGATTTTCGTAAACTCCACCTATATCGGTGACATAACAACGAAAACATTTGTTAAGATTTTTCATCAACTTCACCTATATCGGTGACTTAACAACGAAAACACTTGTTAAGATTTTCATAAACTCCACGTATATCGGTGACTCAAAAACGAAAACACTTGTTAAAATTTTTCATAAACTCCACCTATATAGGTGACTTAACTACGAAAAAACTGGTTAAGACTTTTTTCATAAACTCCTCCTATATCGGTGACTTAACAACGAAAACACTTGTTAAGGTTTTTTCATAACAATGAAAACACTTGTTAAGATTTGCATAAACTCCACTTATGTCGGTGACTTAACAACGAAAACACTTGTTAAGATTTTTCATAAACTACACCTATATCGCTGACTTAACAACGAAAACACTTGTTAAGATTTTTTTAAACTCCACCTATGTCGGTTACTTAACAACGAAAACAATTGTTAAGATTTTTCATAAACTTCACCTATATCGGTGACTTAACAATGAAAACACCTGTTAAGATTTTCATAAACTCCACCTATATCGGTGACTCAACAACGAAAACACTTGTTAAGATTTTTCATAAACTCCACCTATACCGGTGACTTAATAACGAAAAAACTTGTAAAATTTTTTTGTCATATACTCCACCTATATCATTGACTTAATAACGAAAACTCTTGTTAAGATTTTCCTAAACTCCACCTATATAGGTGAGTTAACAATGAAAACACTTGTAAAATTTTCATAAACTCCAACTATATCGGAGACATAACAACGAAAACACTTCTTAAGATTTTAATAAACTCCACCCATATCGGTGAATTAGCAAAGAAAACCGTTGTAAAAAAATTTCATAAACTCCACCTATATCGGTGACTTAATGATGAAAACGCTTGTTAAGATTTTTCATGAACTTCACCTATATCGGTGACATAACAACGAAAACACTTGTTAAGATTTTCATAAACTCCACCTATATCGGTGACTCAACAACGAAAACACTTGTTAAGATTTTTCATAAACATCACCTATACCGGTGACTTAATAACGAAAAAACTTGTTAAATTTTTTTTCATATACTCCACCTATATCATTGACTTAATAACGAAAACTCTTGTTAAGATTTTCCTAAACTCCACCTATATCGGTGACTTAACAATGAAAACACTAGTTAAGATTTTCATAAACTCCAACTATATCGGTGACATAACAACGAAAACACTTCTTAAGATTTTAATAAACTCCACCCATATCGGTGAATTAGCAAAGAAAACAGTTGTTAAAAATTTTCATAAACTCCACCTATATCGGTGACTTAACGATGAAAACGCTTGTTAAGATTCTCATGAACTCCACCTATATCGGTGAATTAACAATGAAATAACTTGTTAAGATTTTCATAAACTCCACCCATATCGGTGACTTAATAACGAAAACACTTGTTAAGATTTTTCATAAACTCCACCTATATCGGTGGCTTAGCAACGAAATAGTTGTTAAGATTTCTACAAACTCCACGTATGTCGGTGACTTAACAACGAAAGCAGTTGTTAAGATTTTTCATAAACTTCACTTATATCAGTGACTTAACAATGAAAACACTTCTTAAGATTTTCATAAACTCCACCCATATCGGTGACCTAGCAATGAAAACAGTTGTTAAAAACTTTCATAAACTCCACCTATATCGGTGACTTAACGATGAAAACGCTTGTTAAGATTCTCATGAACTCCACCTATATCGGTGAATTAACAATGAAATCACTTGTTAAGATTTTCATAAACTCCACCTATATCGATGACTTAAGAACGAAAACACTTGTTAAGATTTTTCATAAACTCCACGTATATCGGTGGCGTAACAGCAAAAACACTTGTTAAGTTTTTTTTCATAAACTCCACCTATATCGGTGACTTAACAATGAAAAAAATTGTTAAGATTTTTTTCATAAACTCCACCTATATCGGTGACTTAACAAAGAAAACAATTGTTAAGATTTTTTTCATAAACTCCACCTATATCGGTGACTTAACAATGCGAACACTTGTTAAGATTTTTCATAAACTCCACCTATATCGGTGACATAACAACAAAAAAACTTGTTAAGATTTTGTTCATAAACTCCACGTATATCGGGGACTTAACAACGAAAAAAATTGTTAAGATTTTGTTCATAAACTCCACGTATATCGGTGACTTAACAACGAAAACACTTGTTAAGGTTTTTTTTCATAACAATGAAAACACTTGTTAAGATTTTCGTAAACTCCATCTATATCGGTGACATAACAACGAAAACATTTGTTAAGAATTTTCATCAACTTCACCTATATCGGTGACTTAACAATGAAAACACTTGTTAAGATTTTCATAAACTCCACCTATATCGGTGACTTAACAATGCGAACACTTGTTAAGATTTTTCATAAACTCCACCTATATCGGTGACATAACAACAAAAAAACTTGTTAAGATTTTGTTCATAAACTCCACGTATATCGGTGACTTAACAACAAAAACACTTATTAAGGTTTTTTCATAACAATGAAAACACTTGTTAAGATTTGCATAAACTCCACTTATGTCGGTGACTTAACAACGAAAACACTTGTTAATATTTTTCATAAACTACACCTATATCGCTGACTTAACAGCGAAAACACTTGTTAAGATTTTTTTAAACTCCACCTATGTCGGTGACTTAACAACGATAACACTTGTTAAGATTTTTCATAAACTTCACCTATATCGGTGACTTAACAATGAAAACACTTGTTAAGATTTTCATAAACTCCACCTATATCGGTGACTCAACAAAGAAAACACTTGTTAAGATTTTTCATAAACTCCACCTATACCGGTGACTTAATAACGAAAAAACTTGTTAAATTTTTTTTCATATACTCCACCTATATCATTGACTTAATAACGAAAACTCTTGTTAAGATTTTCCTAAACTCCACCTATATCGTGTGTCACCCCGACTAATTATACCGGGTAGCTACTCCTTTATCAAATTAATTCAAAATGCCAAGTTGGCTCAGTTAATAGCATCACTGTCGAAAACCTTTTTAAAAATTACTGACCACCTAGTATTTAAAATGTAAGTTGCCAAATTTTAATTTAAGTCTGATTAACATGCAACAAGTTGTAATGAAGAAATAAATAACACCATTCACCATACTGAAGTAAAACGAATAACCATCACAATAGTGTAAATAAAGTCTGGAGGAAAAACTCCTCACTACAATCCCATTACTGAAATAAACAACCGAATACTGAAATAATACATGCTAAAGTCTGAGAACTGAAATGTAAAAGATGTCTCTAAATAGAAATGGGAAACATGCCCTACAACTGATAGATAGTGACTCTGGAGTCCAAAAGATAAAAGCGTCTACATGCAAATCCCTGTAGCATCCACAAACAGCTACAGCTCGTCACCTGAATGAGTATCCTATGCTTGGTGTCCTTGTGGCTGGGCACCTAAAATGGTTTTACAAGAAAAAGATTTGAAAAGCAAACGGGTCAGAGCCCGAATGTGGAGTTATATTTTAAAAACCTGCAAGTGCTTTAAAAACATTTAAAACATTAAATACAAAGTACATGTTAGGATGTACACTCACATGATATTCTCACCTCTCGTCTAACTGTGCACTCCTAACGTAAGTACCCATCTACAACGATATAAACCACTAGCTAAGTGACATCATAACTAGCTAGACTGTAATAGTTTCTACCCTTATTACCCGGTTCTATTAACATATAACGCTCGTAATTAGATAGGGATTTAATGTAAACTCAGATGCTCAAAATGCAATATATTTCTCTATCAGCTAACTCATTTTATTTATCGAAACAATACCGTAATTATATTCACATCATTAACATGAAGGTTCTCATTAATTAAGTGTATATTATTCACATCATAAATATACAATACGAGCACCCCGAGAACTAAGCTGCGGTGCACACATACTCTGCTATCCATCCCGGTACATCACGTACATAAGGATCACATATTCCGAATCTCTCAGGAATAGTTCAGATAACACAAATAACAAATAGTGGAGGCGAACACAGTCACATCACATGGGTCACGCACATACCTACGCTCCCACGATCAGCGGACTTATTAACATCCCAATAAGTCTTTCTCTGACCTATGTTCATCGAGGTACCAGTCTATATCCCCCCCCGTAGGCACACAAGGATTAGAGGGTCCTAAGCGAACGCAACCTCCCGTGATAGCAAGTATGGTAGGTATGTCATACACACAATTCATATACCAATACTAAGTAAACACACGTCTTAGTAATACCGTATTTTAATCGTAGTACATATCGCATTCTCGTACTAACTATAATTATCACAATTTATTCTACTCCGGTTTATAATCATACGCGCCATAATTTTCTCACGTCGTAATAGACACTCACGTCTCAACCCAAACGGTTCATTTTAATTTAACTCACTTGTATATAATTTCCTTCTCATAAATACCCAAATGTCCCAAACCTATCACTACATCATCATTAGAAGGTTAACTATATCCTCGAACAAGTTTACGGGACTCCAAAATTCAAAACAGTTCAAAATAGCCCAAACTGTCAGCTCGTTAGAAGTCTCGTTCGAACGAGACTGTTCGAACGAGATTCCAGTTCGTTCGAACGAACTGCACCTTCTAACGATATCTCGTTCGAACGAGATATCGAACAAAACTACCCTTCGTTAGAAGAGACTGGTCAACTCGTTAGAAGCTCGTTCGAACGACCTCGGGACTGCTTCTAACGACTGGCCAGTTTCGGCCCAGATTTTTCCAAATACGTTTTTCACCATTTTTACTCCTCAAATCACCTCTAAAATTTATCCCAACGATTGTTTTAAAGTCTCTAAACAATCCTAAGCATAATATAACCACATCCTATCACGTTTTTATGGATTAATTCACCCTAATCATCAATCAATTTACAAATACTTAAACTTTTCCCCAATTCATTCATGAACATGAACCCTAGAATTTGGAACCCTCAATTCATCAAATTTAATCCGTTTTTCTTTCACCCAATCATGTATTAACATCATATTAATCGTCTCCAAACTATTCTACATGCAATTTATCCTCAATATTCAGAACCTAAGTCCAATTAATCATGGGTTTTCATTCATCTTCCAATAACAATTATAAATCTTCAATTTTCTAACATGGAAAGAACATTTGCTGAAGTTAAACATAATTAAACCACTTGCCTTGTTTGTTTCCGGATTTGGTGAAGAATCTCTGCAGAAGTTTCTCTCTTTCTCTCCTTCTCCAAGCTCCTTCTCCAATGGTGGCTTAAGGTGGCTAGGGTTTGTTTTGGGAAAAGTTGTAAACCTAAAGATAACCTCCGTAGCTTAATGGTTTAATATGGGATGGTTAGTGGGCTTTGTGGGTTTAATCCACATCAGATTTAATTAAACAATTTTCGTCACTTTTAATTCCTCAAAATGTAAAATTACCAAAATACCCTTTAAGTTGCCGGTATGGCCCAAAAATATCTCGGGATCCAAACTATACACCCGGCTAGTGTTTTCTGACTATCTCGACCCTTCCGGACGCGTTGGCGCACTCAAAACGACCATACGGATTATAGATTTTAAATTCACTTTTATTAACAAAATATTACACCGTGACGCGGCGGTCCCACGCGTCTCAACAAAATTTCTAAAATGCCGTCTATCAATCTCACGACAAATTTTATAATACCAAGTTCATATATAATCATATATGCACATAATCAAATACCAACTCACATCTCGTAAGTATTTATAACCCGGATTAATTTCCAATTAATACGCATTTAATTAACTAATCCCGAAAATAAATATAGTCAAAAGTACGGGGTATTACATATCGGTGACTTAACAATGAAAACATTTGTTAAGATTTTCATAAACTCCAACTATATCGGTGACATAACAACGAAACCACTTCTTAAGATTTTAATAAACTCCACCCATATCAGTGAATTAGCAAAGAAAACAGTTGTTAAAAATTTTCATAAACTCCACCTATATCGGTGACTTAACGATGAAAACGCTTGTTAAGATTATCATAAACTCCACCTATATCGGTGAATAAACAATGAAATCACTTGTTAAGATTTTCATAAACTCCACCTATATCGGTGACTTAAGAACGAAAACACTTGTTAAGATTTTTCATAAACTCCACGTATATCGGTGGCTTAACAGCAAAAACGCTTGTTAAATTTTTTTTTCATAAACTCCACCTATATCGGTGACTTAACAACGGAAACAATTGTTAAGATTTTTCATAAACTCCACATATATCAGTGACTTAACAAAACGAAAAAACTTGTTGAGATATTTTTTATAAACTCCACCCATATCGGTGACTTAGCAAAGAAAACAGTTGTTAAAATTTATCATAAACTACACCTATATCGGTGACTTAACGCTAAAAAAGCTTGTTAAGATTTTCATGAACTCCGCCTATATCGGTGACTTAAGAACGAAAACAATTGTTAAGATTTTTTGCATAAACTCCACCTATATCGGTGACTTAACAACGAAAATACTTTTTAAGATTTTCATTAACTCCACCGATATCGGTGACTTAACAACGCGAACACTTGTTAAGATTTTTCATAAACTCTACCTATATCGGTGACATAACAACAAAAAAACTTATTAAGATTTTGTTCCTAAACTCCACGTATATCGGTGACTTAACAACGAAAAAAATAGTTAAGATTTTGTTCATAAACTCAACCTATATCGGTGACTTAACAACGGAAACACTTGTTAAGGTTTTTTTCATAACAATGAAAACACTTGTTAAGATTTTCATAACCTCCACCTATATCGGTGACTTAACAACGAAAACATTTGTTAAGATTTTTCATCAACTTCACCTATATCGGTGACTTAACAACGAAAAAACTTGTTAAGATTTTCATAAACTCCACCTATATCAGTGACTCAACAATGAAAACACTTGTTAAGATTTTTCATAAACTCCACCTATATAGGTGACTTAACAACATAAAAACTGGTTAAGATTTTTTTTCATAAACTCCACCTATATCGGTGACTTAACAACGAAAACACTTGTTAAGGTTTTTCATAACAATGAAAACACTTGTTAAGATTTGCATAAACTCCACTTATGTCGGTGACTTAACAACGAAAACACTTATTAATATTTTTCATAAACTTCACCTATATCGCTGACTTAACAACGAAAACACTTGTAAAGATTTTCGTAAACTCCACTTATAACGGTGAGTCAACAACGAAAACACTTGTTAAGATTTTTCATAAACTCCACCTATATCGGTGACCTAATAACGAAAAAACTTGTTAAGAGTTTTTTCATATATTCCACCTATATCATTGACTTAACAACGATAAATCTTTTTAAGATTTTCCTAAACTCCACCTATATCGGTGACTTAACAACGAAAACACTTGTTAAGATTTTTCATAAACTCCACATATATCAGTGACTTAACAACGAAAAAACTTGTTGAGATATTTTTTATAAACTCCACCCATATCGGTGAATTAGCAAAGAAAACAGTTGTTAAAATTTATCATAAACTCCACCTATATCTGTGACTTAACGCTAAAAAAGCTTGTTAAGATTTTCATGAACTCCGCCTATATCGGGGAATTAACAATGAAATCACTTGTTAAGATTTTTCGTAAACTTGACTTATATGGTTCACTTAACAACGAAAACAATTGTTAAGATTTTCATAAACTCCACCTATATCGGTGACACAACAACAAAAACACTTGTAAAGAATTTTCATAAACTCCCCTATATCGGGGACTTAACAATGAAAAAACTTGTTAAGATTTTTTTCGTAAACTCCACCTATATCGGTGACTTAACAACGAAAACACTTGTTAAGATTTTCATTAACTCCACCTATATCGGTGACTTAACAATGAGAACACTTGTTAAGATTTTTCATAAACTCCACCTATATCGGTGACATGACAACGAAAAAACTTGTTTAGATTTTGTTCATAAACTCCATTTATATCGGTGACTTAACAACGAAAAAACTTGTTAAGATTTTTTTTCATAAAGTCAACCTTTATCGGTAACTTAATAAACGAAAACACTTGTTAAGGTTTTTTCATAACAATGAAAACACTTGTTAAGATTTTTATAAACTCCACCTATGTCGGTGACTTAACAACGAAAACACTTGTTAAGATTTTTCATAAACTCCACCTATACCGGTGACTTAATAACGAAAAAACTTGTTAATTTTTTTTTCATATACTCCACCTATATCGGTGACTCAACAAAGAAAACACTTGTTAAGATTTTTCATAATCTTCACCTATACCGGTGACTTAATAACAAAAAAACTTGTTAAGATTTTTTTCATATACTCCACCTATATCATTGACTTAATAACGAAAACTCTTGTTAAGATTTTCCTAAACTCCACCTATATCGGTGTCTTAACAACGAAAACACTTGTTAAGATTTTCATCAACCCCAACTATATCGGTGACTTAACAACGAAAACACTTCTTAAGATTTTAATAAACTCCACCCATATCGGTGATTTAGCAAAGAAAACAGTTGTTCAAAATTTTCATAAACTCCACCTATATCGGTGACTTAGCGATGAAAACGCTTGTTAAGATTCTCATGAACTCCACCTATATCGGTGAATTAACAATGAAATCACTTGTTAAGATTTTCATAACGTCCACCTATATCGGTGACTTAATAACGAAAACAGTTGTTAAGATTTTTCATAAACTCCACCTATATCGGTGGCTTAACAGTAAAAACACTTCTTAAGTTTTTTTTTCATAAACTCCACCTATATCGGTGACTTAACAACGAAAACAATTGTTAAGATTTTTTTCATAAACTCCCCCTATATCGGTGACTTAACAACGAAAACACTTTTTAAGATTTTCATTAACTCCACCTATATCGGTGACTTAACAACGCGAACACTTGTTAAGATTTTTCATAAACTCCACCTATATCGGTGACATAACAACAAAAAAACTTGTTAAGATTTTGTTCATAAACTCCACGTATATCGGTGACTTAACAACGAATTTTTTTTTAAGATTTTGTTCATAAACTCAACCTATATCGGTGACTTAACAACGAAAACACTTGTTGTTTAGATTTTCTTAAACTCCACCTATATCGGTGACTTAACAACGAAAAAATTTGTTAAGAGTTTTCATCAACTTCACCTATATCGGTGACTTAACAACGAAAACACTTGTTAAGATTTTCAGAAACTCCACCTATATCGGTGACTCAACAACGAAAACACTTGTTAAGATTTTTCATAAACTCCACCTATATAGCTGACTTAACAATGAAAAAACTGGTTAATATTTTTTTTCATAAACTCCACCTATATCTGTGACTTAACAACGAAAACACTTGTTAAGATTTTTCATCAACTTCACCTATATCGGTGACTTAACAACGAAAACACTAGTTAAGATTTTCATAAACTCCACCTACATCGGTGACTCAACAACGAAAACACTTGTTAAGATTTTTCATAAACTCCACATATATCGGTGACTTAATAAATAAAAAACTTGTAAAGATTTTTTTCATATACTCCACCTATATCATTGACTTGACAACGAAACCTCTTCTTAAGATTTTCCAAAACTCCATCTATATCGGTGACTTAACAACGAAAACACTTGTTACGATTTTTCAGAAACTCCACATATATCAGTGACTTAACAACAGAAAAACTTGTTGAGATTTTTTTTTATAAACTCCACCTATATCGGTGACTTAACAACGAAAACATTTGTTAAGATTTTCATAAACTCCAACTATATCGGTGACTTAATAACAAAAACACTTGTTAAGATTTTCATAAACTCCACCCATATCGGCGACTTAGCAAAGAAAACTGTTGTTAAAAATTTTCATATACTCCACCTATATCGCTGACTTAACGGTGAAAACACTAGTTAAGATTTTCATGAACTCCACCTCTATCGGTGACTTAATAACGAAAACACTTGTTAAGATTTTTCATAAACTCCACCTATATCGGAGGCTTAACAGCCAAAACACTTAGTAAGTTTTTCTTTCATAAACTCCACCTATATCGGCGACTTAACACCGAAAAAAATTGTTAAGATTTTTTTCGTAAACTCCACCTATATCGGTGACTTAACAATGAAAACACTAGTTAAGATTCTCACTTACTCCACCTATATCGGTGACTTAACAATGAGAACACTTGTTAAGATTTTTCATAAACTCCACCTATATCGGTGACATAACAACGGAAAAACTTGTTAAGATTTTGTTCATCAACTCCACGTATATCGATGACTTAACAACGAAAAAACTTGTTAAGATTTTTTTTCATAAACTCAACCTATATCGGTGACTTAACAACGAAAACACTTGTTAAGGTTTTTTCATAACAATGAAAACACTTGTTAAGATTTTCATAAACTCCACCTATGTCGGTGGCTTAACAACGAAAAACACTTGTTAAGATTTTTCATAAACTTCACCTATATCGGTTACTTAAAAACGAAAACACTTGTTAAGATTTTCATAAACTCCACCTATATCGGTGACTCAACAACTAAAACACTTGGAAAGATTTTTCATAAACTCCACCAACATCGGTGACTTAATAACGAAAAAACTTGTTAAGATTTTTTTCATATACTCCACCGACATCATTGACTTAACAACGAAAACATTTGTTACGATTTTCCTAAACTCCACCTATATCGGTGACTTAACAACGAAAACGCTTGTTAAGATTTTTCATAAACTCCACATATATCGATGGCTTAACAACGAAAACACTTGTTAATATTTTCATAAACTTCAACTATATCGGTGACTTAACAATGAAAACACTTCTTAAGATTTTCATAAACTCCACCCATATCGGTGACTTAGCAACGAAAACAGTTGTTAAAAATTTTCATAAACTCCACCTATATCGGTGACTTAACGATGAAAACGCTTGTTAAGATTTTCATGAACTCCACCTATATCGGCGAATTAACAATGAAATCACTTGTTAAGATTTTCATAAACTCCACCTATATCGGTGACTTAACAACGAAAACACTTTTTAAGATTTTCATTAACTCCACCTATATCGGTGACTTAACAACGAGAACACATGTTAAGATTTTTCATAAACTCCACCTATATCGGTGACTTAACAACGAAAATGCTTGTTAAAGTTTTTTTCATAACAATGAAAACACTTGTTAAGATTTTCATAAACTCCACCTATATCGGTGACTTAACAACAAAAACATTTGTTAAGCTTTTTCAAAAAATTCACCTATATCGGTGACTTAACAACGAAAACACTTGTTTGGAATGTCATATACTCCACCTATATCGGTGACTCAACAACGAAAACACTTGTTAAGATTATTTATAAACTCCACCTATATCGGTGACTTAACAACGAAAAGACTTGTTAAGATTTTTTCATAAACTCCACCTATATCGGTGACTTAACAACGAAAACACTTGTTAATACTTTCATTAACTCCACCGATATCGGTGACTTAACAACTTGAACACTTGTTAAGATTTTTCATAAACTCCACCTATATTGGTGACATAACAACGAAAGAACTTGTTAAGATTTTGTACATAAAGTTCACGCATATCGATGACTTAACAACGAAAATACTTGTTAAGATTTTTTTTCCTAAACTCCACTTATATCGGTGACTTAACAACGAAAACACTTGTTAAGGTTTTTTCATAACAATGAAAACACATTTTAAGATTTTCATAAACTCCACCTATGTCGGTGACTTAACAACGAAAACACTTGTTAAGATTTTTCATAAACTTCACCTATATCGGTGACTTAACAACGAAAACACTTGTTAAGATTTTCATAAACTCCACCTATTTCGGTGACTCAACAAGGAAAACACTTGTTAAGATTTTTAATAAACTCCACCTATATCGGTGAATTAATAACGAAAAAACTTGTTAAGATTTTTTTCATATACTCGACCTATATCGGTGACTTAACAACGAAAACTCTTTTTAAGATTTTCATTAGCTCCACCTATATCGGTGACTTAACAACAAGAACACATGTTAAGATTTTTCAAAAAATCCACCATTATCGGTGACTTAACAATGAAAATAATTCTTAAGATTTTTTTCATTAACTCCACCTATATCGGTGACTTAACAACGAAAATGCTTGTTAAAGTTTTTTTCATGACAATGAAAACACTTGTTAAGATTTTCATTAACTCCACCTATATCGGTGACTTAACAACGAAAACACTTGTTAAGATTTTCATAAACTTCACCTATTTCGGTGACTCAACAACGAAAACACTTGTTAAGATTTTTAATAAACTCAACTTATATCGGTGACTTAATAACTAAAAAACTAGTTAAGATTTTTTTCATATACTCCACCTATATCATTGACTTAACAACGAAAACTCTAGTTAAAATTTTCCTAAACTCCACCTATATCGGTGACTTAACAACGAAAACACTTGTTAATATTTTTCATAAACTCCACATATATCGGTGACTTAACAACGAAAAAACTTTTTGAGATTTTTTTTATAAACTCCACCTATATCGGTGACTTAATAACGAAAACACTTGTTAAGATTTTCATAAACTCCAACTATATCGGTGACTTAACAACGAAAACACTTCTTAAGATTATCATAAACTCCACCTATATCGGTGACTTAGCAACGAAAATAGTTGTTAAAAATTTTCATATACTCCACCTATATCGGTGACTTAACGATGAAAACTCTAGTTAAGATTTTCATGAACTCCACCTATATCGGTGAATTAACAAGGAAATCACTTGGTAAGATTTTCATAAACTCCACCTATATCGGTGACTTAATAACGAAAACACTTGTTAAGATTTTTCATAAACTCCACCTATATCGGAGGCTTAACAGCCAAAACACTTAGTAAGTTTTTTTTTCATAAACTCCACCTATATCGGCGACTTAACACCGAAAAAAATTGTTAATATTTTTTTCGTAAACTCCACCTATATCGGTGACTTAACAATGAAAACACTAGTTAAGATTTTCACTTACTCCACCTATATCGGTGACTTAACAATGAGAACACTTGTTAAGATTTTTCATAAACTCCACCTATATCGGTGACATAACAACGGAAAAACTTGTTAAGATTTTGTTCATAAACTCCACGTATATCGATGACTTAACAACGAAAAAACTTGTTAAGATTTTTTTTCATAAACTCAACATATATCGGTGACTTAACAACGAAAACACTTGTTAAGGTTTTTTTCTTATCATTGAAAACACTTGTTACGATTTTCATAAACTCCACCTATATCGGTGACTTAACAACGAAAACATTTCTTAAGATTTTTCATAAACTTCACCTATATCTGTGACTTAACAACGAAAACACTTGTTAAGATTTTCTTAAACTCCACCTATATCGGTGACTCAACAATGAAAACACTTGTTAAGATTTTTTATCAACTCCACCTATATCGGTGACTTAACAACGAAAAACCTTGTTAAGATTTTTTTCATAAACTCCACATATATCGGTGACTTAACAATGAAAACACTTGTTAAGATTTTCATTAACTCCATCTATGTCGGTGACTTAACAACGAGAACACTTGTTAAGATTTTTCATAAACTCCACCTATATCGGTGACATAACAATGAAATAACTTGTTAAGATTTTGTTCTTAAACTCCACGTATATCGATGACTTAACAACGAAAAAATTGTAAAGATTTTTTTCATAAACTCCACCTATATCGGTGACTTAACAAAGAAAACACTTGTTAAGATTTTTTCACAACAATGAAAACGATTGTTAAGATTTTCATAAACTCCACCTATGCCGGTGACTTAACAACGAAAACACTTGTTAACATTTTTTTCATAACAACGAAAACACTTGTTAAGATTTTCAAAAACTCCACCTATATCGGTGACTTAACAACGAAAACATTTGATAAGAATTTTCATAAACTTCACTTATATCAGTGACTTAACAACGAAAACACTTGTTAAGATTTTTCATAAACTCCACATATATCGGTGACTTAACAACGAAAACACTTGTTAATATTTTCATAAACTTCAACTATATCGGTGACTTAACAATGAAAACACTTCTTAAGATTTTCATAAACTCCACCCATATCGGTGACTTAGCAACGAAAACAGTTGTTAAAAATTTTCATAAACTCCACCTATATCGGTGACTTAACGATGAAAACGCTTGTTAAGATTTTCATGAACTCCACCTATATCGGCGAATTAACAATGAAATCACTTGTTAAGATTTTCATAAACTCCACCTATATCGGTGACTTAACAACGAAAACACTTTTTAAGATTTTCATTAACTCCACCTATATCGGTGACTTAACAACGAGAACAGATGTTAAGATTTTTCATAAACTCCACCTATATCGGTGACTTAACAACGAAAATGCTTGTTAAAGTTTTTTTCATAACAATGAAAACACTTGTTAAGATTTTCATAAACTCCACCTATATCGGTGACTTAACAACAAAAACATTTGTTAAGCTTTTTCAAAAACTTCACCTATATCGGTGACTTAACAACGAAAACACTTGTTTGGAGTGTCATATACTCCACCTATATCGGTGACTCAACAACGAAAACACTTGTTAAGATTATTTATAAAATCCACCTATATCGGTGACTTAACAACGAAAAGACTTGTTAAGATTTTTTCATAAACTCCACCTATATCGGTGACTTAACAACGAAAACACTTGTTAATACTTTCATTAACTCCACCGATATCGGTGACTTAACAACTTGAACACTTGTTAAGATTTTTCATAAACTCCACCTATATTGATGACATAACAACGAAAGAACTTGTTAAGATTTTGTTCATAAACTCCACGCATATCGATGACTTAACAACGAAAATACTTGTTAAGATTTTTTTTCCTAAACTCCACTTATATCGGTGACTTAACAAGGAAAACACTTGTTAAGGTTTTTTCATAACAATGAAAACACATTTTAAGATTTTCATAAACTCCACCTATGTCGGTGACTTAACAACGAAAACACTTGTTAAGATTTTTCATAAACTTCACCTATATCGGTGACTTAACAACGAAAACACTTGTTAAGATTTTCATAAACTCCACCTATTTCGGTGACTCAACAACGAAAACACTTGTTAAGATTTTTAATAAACTCCACCTATATCGGTGACTTAATAACGAAAAAACTTGTTAAGATTTTTTTCATATACTCGACCTTTATCGGTGACTTAACAACGAAAACTCTTTTTAAGATTTTCATTAGCTCCACCTATATCGGTGACTTAACAACAAGAACACGTGTTAAGATTTTTCATAAAATCCACCTATATCGGTGACTTAACAATGAAAATAATTCTTAAGATTTTTTTCATTAACTCCACCTATATCGGTGACTTAACAACGAAAATGCTTGTGAAAGTTTTTTTCATGACAATGAAAACACTTGTTAAGATTTTCATTAACTCCACCTATATCGGTGACTTAACAACGAAAACACTTGTTAAGATTTTCATAAACTCCACCTATTTCGGTGACTCAACAACGAAAACACTTGTTAAGATTTTTAATAAACTCCACTTATATCGGTGACTTAATAACTAAAAAACTAGTTAAGATTTTTTTCATATACTCCACCTATATCATTGACTTAACAACGAAAACTCTAGTTAAGATTTTCCTAAACTCCACCTATATCGGTGACTTAACAACGAAAACACTTGTTAATATTTTTCATAAACTCCACATATATCGGTGACTTAACAACGAAAAAACTTTTTGAGATTTTTTTTATAAACTCCACCTATATCGGTGACTTAATAACGAAAACACTTGTTAAGATTTTCATAAACTCCAACTATATCGGTGACTTAACAACGAAAACACTTCTTAAGATTATCATAAACTCCACCTATATCGGTGACTTAGCAACGAAAATAGTTGTTAAAAATTTTCATATACTCCACCTATATCGGTGACTTAACGATGAAAACTCTAGTTAAGATTTTCATGAACTCCACCTATATCGGTGAATTAACAAGGAAATCACTTGGTAAGATTTTCATAAACTCCACCTATATCGGTGACTTAATAACGAAAACACTTGTTAAGATTTTTCATAAACTCCACCTATATCGGAGGCTTAACAGCCAAAACACTTAGTAAGTTTTTTTTTCATAAACTCCACCTATATCGGCGACTTAACACCGAAAAAATTTGTTAATATTTTTTTCGTAAACTCCACCTATATCGGTGACTTAACAATGAAAACACTAGTTAAGATTTTCACTTACTCCACCTATATCGGTGACTTAACAATGAGAACACTTGTTAAGATTTTTCATAAACTCCACCTATATCAGTGACATAACAACGGAAAAACTTGTTAAGATTTTGTTCATAAACTCCACGTATATCGATGACTTAACAACGAAAAAACTTGTTAAGATTTTTTTTCATAAACTCAACATATATCGGTGACTTAACAACGAAAACACTTGTTAAGGTTTTTTTCTTATCATTGAAAACACTTGTTACGATTTTCATAAACTCCACCTATATCGGTGACTTAACAACGAAAACATTTCTTAAGATTTTTCATAAACTTCACCTATATCTGTGACTTAACAACGAAAACACTTGTTAAGATTTTCATAAACTCCACCTATATCGGTGACTTAATAACGAAAACACTTGTTAAGATTTTTCATAAACTCCACCTATATCGGTGACATAACAACGGAAAAACTTGTTAAGATTTTGTTCATAAACTCCACGTATATCGATGACAAAAACTTGTTAAGATTTTTTTTCATAAACTCAACATAAATCGGTGACTTAACAACGAAAACACTTGTTAAGGTTTTTTTCTTATCATTGAAAACACTTGTTACGATTTTCATAAACTCCACCTATATCGGTGACTTAACAATGAAAACATTTCTTAAGATTTTTCATAAACTTCACCTATATCTGTGACTTAACAACGAAAACACTTGTTAAGATTTTCTTAAACTCCACCTATATCGGTGACTCAACAATGAAAACACTTGTTAAGATTTTTTATCAACTCCACCTATATCGGTGACTTAACAACGAAAAACCTTGTTAAGATTTTTTTCATAAACTCCACATATATCGGTGACTTAACAATGAAAACACTTGTTAAGATTTTCATTAACTCCATCTATGTCGGTGACTTAACAACGAGAACACTTGTTAAGATTTTTCATAAACTCCACCTATATCGGTGACATAACAATGAAATAACTTGTTAAGATTTTGTTCTTAAACTCCACGTATATCGATGACTTAACAACGAAAAAATTGTAAAGATTTTTTTAATAAACTCCACCTATATCGGTGACTTAACAAAGAAAACACTTGTTAAGATTTTTTCACAACAATGAAAACGATTGTTAAGATTTTCATAAACTCCACCTATGCCGGTGACTTAACAACGAAAACACTTGTTAACATTTTTTTCATAACAACGAAAACACTTGTTAAGATTTTCATAAACTCCACCTATATCGGTGACTTAACAACGAAAAAATTTGTTAAGAATTTTCATAAACTTCACTTATATCAGTGACTTAACAACGAAAACACTTGTTAAGATTTTCATAAACTCCACCTATATCGGTTACTTAATAACGAAAACACTTGTTAAGATTTTTCATAAACTTCACCTATATCGGTGGCTTAACAGCAAAAACACTTGTCAAGTTTTTTTTTTCATAAACTCCACCTATATCGGTGAGTTAACACCGAAAACAATTGTTAAGATTTTATTCATAAACTCTACCTATATCGGTGACTTAACGACGAAAACACTTTTTAAGATTTTCATTAACTCCAGCTATACCGGTGACTTAACATCGCGAACACTTGTTAAGATTTTTCATAAACTCCACCTATATCGCTGACGTAACAGCAAAAAAACTTTTTAAGATTTTGTTCATAAACTCCACGTATATCGGTGACTTAACAACGAAAAAAATTGTTAACATTTTGTTCGTAAACTCCTATATATCGGTGACTTAACAACGAAAACACTTGTTATGGTTTTCTTCATAACAATGAAAACACCTGTTAAGATTTTCATAAACTCCACCTATATCGGTGACTTAAAAACGAAAACATTTGTTAAGATATTTCAAAAACTCCACCTATATTGGTGACTCAACAACGAAAACACTTGTTAAGATTTTTCATAAACTCCACCTATATCGGTGACTTAACCACGAAAAAACTTGTTAAGATTTTTTTCATAAACTCCACCAATATCGGTGACTTAACAACGAAAACACTTGTTAAGATTTTCATTAACTCCACATATATAGGTGACTTAACAACCAGAACACTTGTTAAGATTTTTCATAAACTCAACCTATATCGGTGACATAACAACGAAAAAACTTGTTAAGATTTGTTCATAAACTCCACGTATATCGATGACTTAACAACGAAAAAACTTATTAATATTTTTCATAAACTCCACATATATCGGTGACTTAACAACGAAAACACTTGTTAATATTTTCATAAACTTCAACTATATCGGTGACTTAACAACGAAAACACTTCTTAAGATTTTCATAAACTCCACCCATATCGGTGACATAGCAACGAAAACAGTTGTTAAAAATTTTCATAAACTCCACCTATATCGGTGACTTAATGATGAAAACGCTTGTTAAGATTTTCATCAACTCCACCTATATCGGTGAATTAACAATGAAATCACTTGTTAAGATTTTCATACACTCCACCTATATCGGTGACTTAACAACGAAAACACTTTTTAAGATTTTCATTAACTCCACCTATATCGGTGACTTAACAACAAGAACACTTATTAAAATTTTTCATAAACTCCAGCTATATCGGTGACTTAACAACGAAAATAATTCTTAAGATTTTTTTCATTAACTCCACCTATATCGGTGTTTAACAACGAAAATGCTTGTTAAAGTTTTTTTCATAACAATGAAAACACTTGTTAAGATTTTCATAAACTCCGCCTATATCGGTGACTTAACAACGAAAACATTTGTTTAGCTTTTTCATAAACTTGACCTATATCGGTGACTTAACAACGAAAACACTTGTTTGGAATGTCATATACTCCACCTATATCGGTAACTCAACAACGAAAACACTTGTTAAGATTATTAATAAACTCCACCTTTATTGGTGACTTAACAACGAAAAGACTTGTTAAGATTTTTTTCATAAACTCCACCTATATCGGTGACTTAACAACGAAAACACTTCTTAATACTTTCATTAACTCCACCTATATCGGTGACTTAACAACTTGAACACTTGTTGAGATTTTTCATAAACTCCACCTATATTGGTGACATAACAACGAAATAACTTGTTAAGATTTTGTTCATAAACTCCACGTATATCGATGACTTAACAACGAAAAAATTGTTAAGATTTTTTTCATAAACACCACCTATATCAGTGACTTAACAACGAAATCACTTGTTAAGATTTTTTCATAACAATGAAAACGATTGTTAAGATTTTCATAAACTCCACCTATGCCAGTGACTTAACAACGAAAACACTTGTTAACATTTTTTTCATAACAACGAAAACACTTGTTAAGATTTTCATAAACTCCACCTATATCGGTGACTTAATAACGAAAACACTTGTTAATATTTTTCATAAACTTCACCTATATCGGTGGCTTAACAGCAAAAACACTTGTTAAGTTTTTTTTCATAAACTCCACCTATATCGGTCACTTAACACCGAAAACAATTGTTAAGATTTTATTCATAAACTCCACCTATATAGGTGACTTAACGACGAAAACACTTTTTAAGATTTTCATTAACTCCACTTATACCGGTGACTTAACATCGCGAACACTTGTTAAGATTTTTCATAAACTCCACCTATATCGCTGACATAACAACAAAAAAACTTTTTAAGATTTTTCTCATAAACTCCACGTATATCAGTGACTTAACAATGAAAAAAATTGTTAAGATTTTGTTCGTAAACTCCTACTATATCGGTGACTTAACAACGAAAACACTTATTAAGGTTTTCTTCATAACAATGGAAACACTTGTTAAGATTTTCATAAACTCCACCTATATCGGTGACTTAAAAACGAAAACATTTGTTAAGATTTTTCAAAAACTCCACCTATATCGGTGACTCAACAACGAAAACACTTGTTAAGATTTTTCATAAACTCCACCTATATCGGTGACTTAACCACGAAAAAACTTGTTAAGATTTTTTTCATAAACTCCACCTATATCGGTGACTTAACAACGAAAACACTTGTTAAGATTTTCATTAACTCCACATATATAGGTGACTTAACAACCAGAACACTTGTTAAGATTTTTCATAAACTCCACCCATATCGGTGACATAACAACGAAAAAACTTGTTAAGATTTGTTCATAAACTCCACGTATATCGATGACTTAACAACGAAAAAACTTGTTAAGTTTTTTTTCATAAACTCCACCTATATCGGTGACTTAACAACGAAAACATTTGTTAAGGTTTTTTCATAACAATGAAAACACTTGTTAAGATTTTCATAAACTCCACCTATGTCGGTGACTTAACAACGAAAACACTTGTTAAGATTTTTCATAAACTTCACCTATATCGGTGACTTAACAACGAAAACACTTGTTAAGATTTTCATAAACTCCACCTATTTCGGTGACTCAACAACGAAAACACTTGTTAAGATTTTTAATAAACTCCACTTATATCGGTGACTTAATAACGAAAAAACTTGTTAAGATTTTTTTCATACACTCCACCTATATCATTGACTTAACAACGAAAACTCTAGTTAAGATTTTCCTAAACTCCACCTATATCGGTGACTTAACAACGAAAACACTTGTTAATATTTTTCATAAACTGCACATATATCGGTGACTTAACAACTAAAAAACTTGTTGAGATTTTTTTTATAAACTCCACCTATATCGGTGACTTAACAACGAAAATACTTGTTAAGATTTTCATAAACTCCAACTATATCGGTGACTTAACAACGAAAACACTTCTTAAGATTATCATAAACTCCACCTATATCGGTGACTTAGCAACGAAAAGAGTTGTTAAAAATTTTCATATACTCCACCTATATCGGTGACTTAACGATGAAAACGCTAGTTACGATTTTCATGAACTCCACCTATATCGGTGAATTAACAAGGAAATCACTTGTTAAGATTTTCATAAACTCCACCTATATCGGTGACTTAATAATGAAAACACTTGTTAAGATTTTTCATAAACTCCACCTATATCGGTGGCTTAACAGCAAAAACACTTAGTAGGTTTTTTATTCATAAACTCCACCTATATCGGAGACTTAACACCGAAAACAATTGTTAAATTTTTTTTCATAAACTCCACCTATATCGGTGACTTAACAACGAAAACACTTTTTAAGATTTTCATTAACTCCACCTATATCGGTGACTTAACAACGCGAACCCTTGTTAATATTTTTCATAAACTCCACCTATATTGGTGACATAACAACAAAAAATCTTATTAAGATTTTTTTCATAAACTCCACGTATATCGGTGACTTAACAACGAAAAAACATGTTAAGATTTTGTTCATAAACTCCTCCAATATCGGTGATTAACAACGAAAACACTTGTTAAGGTTTTTTTCTTATCATTGAAAACACTTGTTAAGATTTTGATAAACTCCACCTATATCGGTGACTTAACAACGAAAACATTTGTTAAGATTTTTCGTAAACTTCGCCAATATCTGTGACTTAAGAACGAAAACACTTGTTAAGATTTTCTTAAACTCCATCTATATCGGTGACTCAACAACAAAAACACTTGTTAAGATTTTTTATCAACTCCACCTATATCGGTGACTTAACAACGAAAAAACTTGTTAAGATTTTCATTAACTCCACCTATATCGGTGACTTAACAACGAGAACACTTGTTAAGATTTTTCATAAACACCACCTATATCGGTGACATAACAACGAAATAACTTGTTAAGATTTTGTTCATAAACTCCACGTATATCGATGACTTAACAACGAAAAAATTGTTAAGATTTTTTTCATAAACTCCACCTATATCGGTGACTTAACAACGAAATCACTTGTTAAGATTTTTTCATAACAATGAAAATGATTGTTAAGATTTTCATAAACTCCACCTATGCCGGTGACTTAACAACGAAAACACTTGTTAACATTTTTTTCATAACAACGAAAACACTTGTTAAGATTTTCATAAACTCCACCTATATCGGTGACTTAACAACGAAAACATTTGTTAAGACTTTTCATAAACTTCACTTATATCAGTGACTTAACAACGAAAACACTTGTTAAGATTTTCATAAACTCCACCTATATCGGTGACTTAATAACGAAAACACTTGTTAAGATTTTTCATAAACTTCAACTATATCGGTGGCTTAACAGCAAAAACACTTGTTAAGTTTTTTTTTCATAAACTCCACCTATATCGGTGACTTAACACCGAAAACAATTGTTAAGATTTTATTCATAAACTCCACCTATATCGGTGACTTAACACCGAAAACACTTTTTAAGATTTTCATTAACTCCACTTATACCGGTGACTTAACATCGCGAACACTTGTTGAGATTTTTCATAAACTCCACCTATATCGCTGACATAACAACAAAAAAACTTTTTAAGATTTTTTTCATAAACTCCACGTATATCGGTGACTTAACAACGAAAAAAATTGTTAAGATTTTGTTCGTAAACTCCTACTATATCGGTGACTTAACAATGAAAACACTTGTTAAGGTTTTCTTCATAACACTGAAAACACTTGTTAAGATTTTCATAAACTCCACCTATATCGGTGACTTAAAAACGAAAACATTTGTTAAGATTTTTCAAAAACTCCACCTATATCGGTGACTCAACAACGAAAACACTTGTTAAGAATTTTCATAAACTCCACCTATATCGGTGACTTAACCACGAAAAAACTTGTTAAGATTTTTTTCATAAACTCCACCTATATCGGTGACTTAACAACGAAAACACTTGTTAAGATTTTCATTAACTCCACATATATAGGTGACTTAACAACCAGAACACTTGTTAAGATTTTTCATAAACTCCATCTATATCGGTGACATAACAACGAAAAAACTTGTTAAGATTTGTTCATAAACTCCACGTATATCGATGACTTAACAACGAAAAAACTTGTTATGTTTTTTTCATAAACTCCACCTATATCGGTGACTTAACAACGAAAACACTTGTTAAGGTTTTTTCATTACAATGAAAACACTTGTTAAGATTTTCATAAACTCCACCAATGTCGGTGACTTAACAACGAAAACACTTGTTAAGATTTTTCATAAACTTCACCTATATCGGTGACTTAACAACGAAAATACTTGTTAAGATTTTCATAAACTCCACCTATATCGGTGACTCAACAACTTAAACACTTGTTAAGATTTTTCATTAACTCCACCTATATCGGTGACTTAATAACGAAAAAACTTGTTAAGCTTTTTTTCATATACTCCACCTCTATCATTGACTTAACAATGAAAACTCTTGTTTAGATTTTCCTAAACTCCACCTATATCGGTGACTTAACAACAAAAACACTTGTTACAATTTTTCATAAACTCCACATATATCGGTGACTTAACAACGAAAAAACTTGTTGAGATTTTTTTTATAAACTCCACCTATATCGGTGACATAACAACGAAAATACTTGTTAAGATTTTCATAAGCTCCACCCATATCGGTGACTTATCAACAAAAACAGTTGTTAAAAATTTTCATAAACTCCACCTAAATCGGTGACATAACGATGAAAACGCTTGTTAAGATTTTCATGAACTCCACCAATATCGGTGAATTAACAATGAAATCACTTGTTAAGATTTTCATAAACTCCACATATATGGGTGACTTAATAACGAAAACACTTGTTAAGATTTTTCATAAACTACACCTATATCGGTGGCTTAATAGTAAAAACACTTGATAAGTTTTTTTTTTCATAAACTCCCCCCATATCGGTGACTTAACAACAAAAACAATTGTTAAGATTTTTTTTATAAACTCCAACTATATCGGTGACTTAACAACGAAAACACTTTTTAAGATTTTCATTAACTCCACCTATATCGGTGACTTAACAACGCGAACACTTGTTAAGATTTTTCATAAACTCCACCTATATCGGTGACATAACAACAAAAAAACTTATTAAGATTTTGTTCATAAACTCCACGTATATCGGTGACTTAACAATAAAAAAACTTGTTAAGATTTTGTTCGTGAACTCCTCCTCTATCGGTGACTTAACAACGAAAACACTTGTTAAGGTTTTTTTCTTAACATTGAAAACACTTGTTAAGATTTTCATAAACTCTACCTATATCGGTGACTTAACAACGAAAGCATTTGTTAAGATTTTATACAAACTTCACCTATATCGGTGACTTAACAACGAAAACACAAGTTAAGATATTCATAAACTCCACCTATATCGGTGACACAACAATGAAAACACTTATTAAGATTTTTCATCAACTCCTCCTTTATCGGTGATTGAACAATGAAAAAACTTGTTAAGATTTTTTTTCATAAACTCCACCTATATCGGTGACTTAACAACGAAAACACTTGTTAAGATTTTCCTTAACTCCACCTATATCGGTGACTTAAAAACGAGAACACTTGTTAAGATTTATCATAAACTCCACCTATATCGGTGATATAACAACGAAAAAACTTGTTAAGATTTTGTTCATAAACTCCACGTATATCAATGACTTAACATCGAAAAAACTTGTTAAGATTTTTTTCATAAACTCCACCTATATCGGTGACATAACAACGAAAACACTTCTTAAGATTTTTTTCATAACAATGAAAACACTTGTTAAGATTTTCATAAACTCCACCTATGTCGGTGACTTAACAACGAAAACTCTTGTTAAGATTTTTCATAAACTCCACCTATATCGGTGACATAACAACAAAAAAACTTGTTAAGATTTTGTTCAAAAACTCCACGTATATAAATGACTTAACAACGAAAAAACTTGTTAAGATTTCTTTCATAAACTCCACCTATATCTGTGACTTAACAACGAAAACACTTGTTAAGATTTTTTCATAACAATGAAAACACTTGTTAAGATTTCATAAACTCCACCTATGTCGGTGACTTAACAACGAAAACACTTGTTAAGATTTTCATAAACTCCACCTATATCGGTGACTCAACAACGAAAACACTTATTAAGATTTTTCATAAACTCCACCAATATCGAAGACTTAATAACGAAAAAACATGTTAAGATTTTTTTCATATACTCCACCTCTATCATTGACTTAACAACGAAAACACTTGTTTTGATTTTCCTAAACTCCACCTATATCGGTGACTTAACAATGAAAACACTTGTTAAGATTTTTAGAACACTTGTTAAGATTTTTCATAAACTCCACCTATATTGGTGACATAACAACGAAAAAACTTGTTAAGATTTTGTTCATAAACTCCACGTATATCGATGACTTAACAACGAAAAAACTTGTTAAGATTTTTTTCATAAACTCCACCTATATGGGTGACTTAACAATGAAAACACTTGTTAAGATTTTTTCATAACAATGAAAACACTTGTTAAGATTTTCATAAACTCCACCTATGTCGGTGACTTAACAACGAAAACACTTGTTAAGATTTTCATAAACTCCACCTATATCGGTGACTCAACAACGAAAACACTTGTTAAGATTTTTCATAAACTGCACCAATATCGAAGACTTAACAACGAAAAAACTTGTTAAGATTTTTTTTGTAAACTCCACGTATATCGGTGACTTAACAACGAAAACACTTGTTAAGATTTTCATTAACTACACCTATATCGGTGACTTAACAATGAGAACACTTGTTAAGATTTTTCATAAACTCCACATATATCGGCGACTTAACAACGAAAAAACTTTTTGAGATTTTTTTTATAAACTCCACCTATATCTAAACTCCAACTATATCGGTGACTTAACAATGAAAACACTTCTTAAGATTTTCATAAACTCCACCCATATCGGTGACTTAACAATGAAAACACTTCTTAAGGTTTTCATAAACTCCACCCATATCGGTAACTTAGCAACGAAAACATTTGTTAAAAATTTTCATAAACCCCACCTATATCATTGACTTAATGATGAAAACGCTTGTTAAGATTTTCATTAACTCCATCTATATCGGTGAATTAACAATGAAATCACTTGTTAAGATTTTCATAAACTCCACCTATACGTGTGACTTAATAACGAAAACACTTGTTAAGATTTTTCATAAACTTCACCTATATCGGTGGCTTAACAGCAAAAACACTTGTTAAGTTTTTTTTTCATAAACTCTACCTATATCGGTGACTTAACACCGAAAACAATTGTTAAGATTTTTGTCATAAACTCCACCTATATCGGTGACCTAACAACGAAAACACTTTTCAAGATTTTCATTAACTCCACCTATATTGGTGACTTAACATCACGAACACTTGTTAAGATTTTTCTTAAACTCCACCTATATCGGTGACTTATCAACAAAAAAACTTGTTAAGATTTTGTTCATAAACTCCACGTATATCGGTGACTTAACAATGAAAAAACTTGTTAAGATTTTGTTCGTAAACTCCTCCTATATCGGTGACTTAACAACGAAAACACTTGTTAAGGTTTTTTTCATAACAATGAAAACACTTGTTAATATTTTCATAAACTCCACCTATATCGGTGACTTAACAACGAAAACATTTGTTAAGATTTTTCATAAACTTCACCTATATGGGTGACTTAACAACGAAAACACTTGTTAAGATTTTCATAAACTCCACCTATATCGGTGACTCAACAACGAAAACATTTGTTAAGATTTTTCATAAACTTCACCTATATGGGTGACTTAACAACGAAAACACTTGTTAAGATTTTCATAAACTCCACCTATATCGGTGACTCAACAACGAAAAAACTTGTTAAGATTTTTTTTCATAAACTCCACCTATATCGGTGACTTAACAATGAAAACACTTGTTAAGATTTTCATTAACTCCACCTATATCGGTGACTTAACAACGAGAACACTTGTTAATATTTTTCATAAACTCCACCTATATCGGTGACATAACAACAAAAAAACTTGTTAAGATTTTGTTCATAAACTCCATGTATATCGATGACTTAGAAACGAAAAAAATTGTTAAGATTTTTTTCATAAACTCCACCTATATCGGTGACTTAACAACTAAAACACTTGTTAAGGTTTTTTCATAACAACGAAAACACTTGTTAAGATTTTCATAAACTCCACCTATGTCGGTAACTTAACAACGAAACACTTGTTAAGATTTTCCTAAACTCCACCTATATCGGTGACTTAACAACGAAAACACTTGTTAAGATTTTCCTAAACTCCACCTATATCGGTGACTTAACAACGAAAACACTTGTTAAGATTTTTCATAAACTCCACATATATCGGTTACTTAAGAACGAAAAAACTTGTTGAGATTTTTTTTATAAACTCCACCTATATCGGTGACTTAACAACGAAAATACTTGCTAAGATTTTCATAAACTCCAACTATATCGGTGACTTAATAACGAAAACACTTCTTAAGATTTTCATAAACTCCACCCATATCGGTGACTTAGCAACAAAAACAGTTGTTAAAAATTTTCATAAGCTCCACCTATATTAGTGACTTACGGATTAAAACGCTTGTTAAGATTTTCATGAACTCAACCTATATCGGTGAATTGACAATGAAATCACTTGTTAAGATTTTCATAAACTCAACCTATATCGGTGACTTAATAACGAAAACACTTGGAAAGATTTTTCATAAACTCCACCTATATCGGTGGCTTAACAGCAAAAACACTTGTTAAGTTTCTTTTTCATAAATTCCACCTATATCGGTGACGTAACAACGAAAACAATTGTTAAGATTTTTTTCATAAACTCGACCTATATCGGTGACTTAACAACGAAAACACTTTTTAAGATTTTCATTAGCTCCACCTATATCAGTGACTTAACAACGAGAACACTTGTTAAGATTTTTCATAAACTCCACCTATATCGGTGACATAACAACAAAAAAACTTGTTAAGATTCTGTGCATAAACTTCACGTATATCGGTGGCTTAACAACGAAAAAACTTGGTAAGATTTTTTTATAAACTCCACCTATATCGGTGACTTTACAACGAAAACACTTGTTAACATTTTTTTCATAACAATGAAAACACTTGTTAAGATTTTCATAAACTCCACCTATATCGGTGACTTAACGACGAAAACATTTGTTAAGATTTTTCTTAAACTTCACTTATATCGATGACTTAACAACGAAAACACTTGT
The DNA here is from genome assembly GCA_949130495.1 of Sambucus nigra. NCBI lineage: Eukaryota > Viridiplantae > Streptophyta > Magnoliopsida > Dipsacales > Adoxaceae > Sambucus > Sambucus nigra. Next base: position 539,851,965 of record OX422208.1, on the reverse strand, counting down.
TAAGATTTTTCATAAACTCCCCATATATCGGTGAGTTAACAATGAAAAAACTTGTTGGGATTTTTTTTATAAACTCCACCTATATCGGTGACTTAACAACGAAAACACTTTTTAAGATTTTCATTAACTCCAACTATATCGGTGACTTAACAACGAAAACACTTCTTATGATTTTCATAAACTCAACCCATATCGGTGACTTGGCAACGAAAACAGTTGTTAAAAATTTTCATAAACCCTACCTATATCGGTGACTTAACGATGAAAACGCTTGTTAAGATTTTCATGAACTCCACCTATATCGGTGAATTAACAATTAAATCACTTGTTAAGATTTTCATAAACTCCACCTATATCGGTGACTTAATAACGAAAACACTTGTTAAGATTTTTCATAAACTCTCCTTATATCGGTGGCTTAACAGCAAAAACACTTGTTAAGTTTTTTTTTCATAAACTCCACCTATATCGCTGACTTAACACCGAAAACAATTGTTAAGATTTTTTTCATAAACCCCACCTATATCGGTGACTTAACCACGAAGAGACTTTTTAAGATTTTCATTCACTCCACCTATATCGGTGACTTAACATCGCGACCACTCGTTAAGATTTTTCTTAAACTCCAACTATATCGGTGACATATCAAAAAAAAAACTTTTTAACATTTTTTTCATAAACTCCACGTATATCGGTGACTTAACAACGAAAAAACTTCTTAAGATTTTGTTCGTAAACTCCTCCTATATCGGTGACTTAACAACGAAAACACTTGTTAAGGTTTTTTTCATAACAATGAAAACACTTGTAGAGATTTTCATAAACTCCACCTATATCGGTGACTTAACAACGAAAACATTTGTTAAGATTTTTCATAAACTTCACCTATATCGGTGACTTAACAACGAAAACACTTGTTAAGATTTTCATAAACTCCACCTATATCGGTGACTCAACAACGAAAACACTTGTTAAGATTTTTCATAAACTCCACCTATATCGGTGACATAACAATGAAAAAAGTTGTTAAGATTTTTTTCATAAACTCCACCTATATTGGTGACTTAAAAACGAAAAAACTTGTTAAGATTTTCATTAACTCCACCTATATCGGTGACATAACAACGAGAACACTTGTTAAGATTTTTCATAAACTGCACCTATATCGGTGAGATAACAACGAAAAACTTGTTAAGATTTTGTTCATAAACTCCAGGTATATCGATGACTTAACAACGAAAAAACTTGTTAAGATTTTTATCATAAACTCCACCTATATCGGTGACTTAACAACGAAAACACTTGTTAAGGTATTTTCATAACAATGAAAACACTTGTTAAGATTTTCATAAACTCCACCTATGTCGGTGACTTAACAACTAAAACACTTGTTAAGATTTTTCATAAACTTCACCTATATCGGTGACTTAACAACGAAAATACTTGTTAGGATTTTCAAAAACTCCACCTATATCGGTGACACAACAACGAAAACACTGGTTAGGATTTTTCATACACTCCACCTATATCGGTGACTTAATAACGAAAAAACTTGTTTAGATTTTTTTCATATACTCCACCTCTATCATTGACTTAACAACGAAAACTCTTGTTTAGATATTCTTAAACTCCACCTATATCAGTGACTTAACAACGAAAACACTTGTTAAGATTTTTTATAAACTCCACATATATCGGTGATTTAACAACGAAAAAACTTGTTGAGATTTTTTTTATAAACTCCACCTATATCAGTGACTTAACAACGAAAATACTTGTTAAGATTTTCATAAACTCCAACTATATCGGCGACTTAACATCGAAAACACTACTTAAGATTTTCATAAACTCCACCCATATCAGTGACTTAGCAACAAAAACTGTTGTTAAAAATTTTCATAATCTCCACCTATATAGGTGACTTACCGATGAAAACGCTTGTTAAGATTTTCATGAACTCCACCTATATCGGTGAATTAACAATGAAATCACTTGTTAAGATTTTCATAAACTCCACCTATATCGGTGACTTAATAACGAAAATACTTGTTAAGATTTTTCATAAACTCCACCTGTATCGGTTGCTTAACAACAAAAACACTTGTTAAGTTTTTTTTTCATAAACTCCACATATATCGGTGACTTAACAACGAAAAAAATTGTTAAGATTTTTTTCATAAACTCGACCTATATCGGTGACTTAACAACGAAAACACTTTTTAAGATTTTCATAAACTCCACCTATATCGGTGACTTAACAACGAGAACCCTTGTTAAGATTTTTCATAAACTCCACCTATATCGGTGACATAACAACAAAAAAAACTTGTTAAATTTTGTGCATAAACTTCACATATATATCGGTGACTTAACTACGAAAAAACTTGTTAAGATTTTTTTCATAAACTCCACCTATATTGGTGACTTAACAACGAAAACATTTGTTAACATTTTTTTCATAACAATGAAAACACTTGCTAAGATTTTCATAAACTCCACCTATATCGGTGACTTAACAACGAAAACATTTGTTAAGATTTTTCATAAACTTCACTTATATCAGTGACTTAACGACGAAAACACTTGTTAAGATTTTAATAAACTCCACCTATATCGGTGACTCAACAACGAAAACACTTGTTAAGATTTTTCATAAACTCCACCTTTATCGAAGACTTAATAACGAAAAAAATTGTTAAGATTTTTTTCATATACTCCACCTATATCATTGACTTAACAACGAAAACACTTGTTAAGATTTTCCTAAATTCCACCTATATCGGTGACTTAACAACGAAAATACTTGTTAAGATTTTTCATAAATTCCACATATATCGGGGAATTAACAACAAAAAAATTTGTTGAGATTTTTTTTATAAACTCCACCTATATCGGTAACTTAACAACGAAAACACTTGTTAAGATTTTTTTCATAAACTCCACCTATATCAGTGACTTAACAACGAAAACACTTGTTAAGGTATTTTCATAATAATGAAAATGCTTGTTAAGATTTTCATAAACTCCACCTATGTCGGTGACTTAACAAAGAAAATACTTGTGAAGATTTTTCATAAACTTCACCTATATCGGTGACTTAACAACGAAAACACTTGTTAAGATTTTCATAAACTCCACCTATATCGGTGACTCAACAAGGAAAACACTTGTTAAGATTTTTCATAAACTCCACCTATATCGGTGACTTAAAAACGAAAAAACTTGTTAAGATTTTTTTCATATACTCCACCTATATCATTGACTTAACAACGAAAATACTTGTTAAAATTTTCCTAAACTCCACCTATAGCGGTGACTTAACAATGAAAACACTTGTTAAGATTTTTCATAAACTCCACATATATCGGTGACATAACAACGAAAAAACTTGTTGAGATTTTTTTTATGAACTCCACCTATATCGGTGACTTAACAACGAAAACACTTGGTAAGATATTCATAAACTCCAACTGTATCGGTGACTTAACAACGAAAACACTTCTTAAGATTTTCATAAACTCCACCCATATCGGTGACTTAGCAATGATAATAGTTGTTAAAAAATTTCATAAACTCCACCTATATCGGTGATGTAACGATTAAAATGCTTGTTAAGATTTTCATGAACTCCACCTATATCGGTGAATTAACAATGAAATCACTTGTTAAGATTTTCATAAACTCCACCTATACCGGTGACTTAACAACGAAAACACTTGTTAAGCTTTTTCATAAACTCCACATATATCGGTCACTTAACAACGAAAAAACTTGTTGAGATTTTTTTTATAAACTCCACCTATATCGGTGACTTAACAATGAAAACACTTGTTAAGATTTTCATAAACTCCAACTATATCGGTGACTTAACAACGAAAACACTTCTTAAGATTTTCATAAACTCCACCCATATCAGTGACCTAGCAATGAAAACAGTTGTTAAAAACTTTCATAAACTCCACCTATATCGGTGACTTAACGATGAAAACGCTTGTTAAGATTTTCATGAACTCCACCTATATCGGTGAATTAACAATGAAATCACTTGTTAAGATTTTCATAAACTCCACCTATATCGGTGACTTAATAACGAAAAAACTTGTTAAGATTTTTCATAAACTCCACCTATATCGGTGGCTTAACAACAAAAACACTTGTTAAGTTTTTTTTTCATAAACTCCACCTATATCGGTGACTTAACAACGAAAACAATTGTTAAGATTTTTTTCATAAACTCCACCTATATCGGTGACTTAACAATGAGAAAACTTGTTAAGATTTTCATAAACTCCACCTATATCGGTGACTTAACAACAAAAACACTTGTTAACATTTTTTTCATAAACTCCACCTATATCGGTGTCTTAACAACGAAAACACTTACTAAGATTTTCATAAACTCGTTATTTCCTCTAACAGTCCTTCTTTAATGCTTTGCCCCTATCTCCCCCCTCGGTGTTCCCTACCCATGGTTGCTGAGACGTCCCCACCGTTGGTTGCATCGACTGCCTAAACATCATGGGCACCACCACCGGATTGGGTCGCACCACTAAGGAAATATTCCTCGTCGTTTTTAAGAATGCTGCAAATGTCCCCTCATGCGTCTCATTGATAAGAGTGCAGATGCAGTTTGGAAGCAGCCCCTCAGCGCAGATCTGCAATAGTTTGGAATATTTGGTATCCTCCCTCACGTCGAGGGATCTTTCCCTGAACCTTCGAACATAGGCCACCACTTCTTCCCCAGGTCTTTGCTTCTCCTTACCCAGTTGGGTCAAAGTAAACTCATCTTGTGTCAGAAAGAACTTCTGGACAAACAATACATGCATCTCCTCCCATGTAGAAACGTTGTTAGGAGTCAAATGGGAGTACCAGGTATATGCTTTACCGGTTAAGGATTTGGAAAAATCCCTCAACCTAAGTTTTTTTATTATTGCCATGCGCTCCTAAGTATTCAACAAAGTGCTTAATAAGCTCCTTCGGGTTCCCACCTTTCCCAGTGTATTTTTCAAAGATAGAAGGAATATAGTCCTTTAGTTAGGGCTTGTCATTGTATTCTGAGGGTAAGGTTTTCGAAAGTCATCATAAATCGAAACCACCTCGCCCGCAGATTGCAAGGAAACCTTCATGAAGTTCAGTATCTCTTTCTGCATCTCCTTTCTCATTTCCTCCATGGGTGATGCTACTGGGGCACCAACCAACGAAACCATGGGTTGAGTTCTCGTTGCAGCTGGAATAATCGTCATAGTTGGGGATGTTGATACTCATGAGGTTCCCACATCTGGATTCACAACAGAGAGTATACTCGCTGGGACTGTTCCCGTTACACCAGCACTTGGTGGGGCCGTTGGGGTTGCCCCTAGTGTTATGAAGGGATTGGCTTTAAATCCTCCTAATACCGTTGAAGCTATCGAAGTTTGCAAAAACTCATAAAACTTACTCATGAAGAGTAACACCTGGGTGGGTCCCACCCCTGCACTCATGGAGGCTTGTATCACCCCTGGACCGCTTACCGTCGCCTGAACTATAAGTACCTCTATTCGATGAACCCCATCTCTTAGAGCCTCCAGTTCTCTCACGGATTGATCTTTATTGTGTTGGACGTCATCAAAGTTGAGCCTTCGATTAGCATTATCTTGCGCCATACTCATTCCTTAGAATAATGCCTCCCCAGTAGAGTCGCCAAATGTAAGAGGGTACTTTTGATAAGATGGAGGCGTAAACCCTTTGAAGTATGGCAATGATAAGTTAATTAATTAAACCCTTTGATTAGTGATAGAACACGCAAACACAAACTCAATGAAGATAAGACTTGGTTTAAACTCACAAATCTCTCGTGTATAACTCAGAAAAGTTGTAAGGAAACTTAGAAGTAACTTAGCTAGAGGGAGAGAGAAGCAAGCAACCTAGATACACCTTGGAAGGCAGTGAAACACACAAACCACCTACAAGAATCTCTATCTAGCATTAAAAGCTTCTTAATAACTCACAATGGTGGATGAATACGACCTCTGGTTTATAATAATTCTATATGATGTGTATTCTCTCTAGTAATAACTTCTTAAACTAGCAAAAGATCGATTCTCAACTCTAAAAAAGATCATCCACTGCTTAGGGGTGGTTGGGGTCCTTAAATAGCCCCCCACACCATCCCCAAGGCAACTCAGTCATCAATGCCTGTGAAAGACCTCCCTCATACTTTATGTCACAAACATTAAATACCTGATGCACTAGTTTTCTCCACGTCATAAACATTAAATGCCATGACATTCCTTTTGCCTAACCAGTGTGTTTCAGAGGGCTGTTGTCGCAGAGGTGGCTCACCAACTGCCTGATAGCCCAAAATACAACAGTGGTTTACTCAAGTGCATGTCTGACATTGTTTAGCTGGATAGTGACATCACTTACAGTAGATGTGACATTAGGTAGAGGGTTGTTTGGTTCACAAGTTAACGTCCGATGGAACTCCAAGTTTCGCCGCCCGAGGTTCCACGGTCAGGGTCCTTCGGTGTTTTACCAGGTGTATCTAAGATGGTCAGGACAAGCCCCAACGGTGCGTCACTTCTCAATACTCCAAACCAAGTCCTTCTAAAGTTCCCACGGTGAGGTCATTCGATAGAGAATGAAAACTCTCCGAGGCCCTGCCAGGCCTGGTCTCTCGTGAGTACCGTTTAACCTCACATTAAAACTCACTATTATTATCGTTACATCATTACAAGTGTTATAACTTACAGTCAGTATAAACAAAGATATAATATGAATAATACAACAAGATAAGTATGATTTTCCATGCTAAGCTGCCTCGCTGAGTTATCACGCTAAGCTACCTCAGCTTCTTAATTCTAAACACTGTTGGTAATGGGGGAATTATCCATAATCTCAAGATTACTTTCAAGCCCCCTCTACAGCAACCAACTCATTCCCAAGTGTCAAAACTTTTATAGTAAACCTTTTATTGCTCTTTTGAATTTTTAAGGACTTGGTGTAGAGCTTAGAATAGGAGTCTTGGAGATCACCTTCATCCACATCTCCATCGATAAAACCATCATTATTTTCACTGTCTTCGGAAATATCTAACCTAGTGTCGAGGCCATCATGCAAAATATTATCATCATTAAAATGGGACATACTAGAGTTATTGACATGAGTAGTTGTGAATGCAGTGAAGTTGTATCCGGGAAGTGAGCAGTTGCCTGAATCATCTGACTCGAAATCACTATCACTTAGAGTAGAATTATAAACAAATTTGTTTTTACATTGTCTCTTAAGTTTAGTGGGACCTTAAAACACTCTTTAACCACAACCCATACACTTAAGACATATCTCGAATTTATTTTTCTTTGAGATTTCATTCTTTTATTGACGCTTATTAACACGTATACTCATTAAATGTTCCCATAAACTACCTTACACCATATGTGAGCCTTTCACCACCACTCTATTATGTTACCTGTTAGACCTCTGGACAACCATGTCCATTTGTTGTAATCCACTCATTCTCTCTCCAAGGTAATATACATACATCCATACATATATATATATATATATATATATGTGTGTGTGTGTGTGTGTGTGTGTGTGTGTGTGGAGGGATTGTGAATGATGAAAGGAATCATATCAAATCTAATCTAAGTGATAAAAGAGATACATAACAGTATTGAGCATTACATCCTTAATTAACACACTCTTAGCATAATATAGGAAAAGGCTTGAACCGCTCACACATTGTATACTCTTTTAAGTCCTAAACTAAGATAAAGAATACTTATAGAAGTTCATAAGTTTATCCCTAGTGGTCCTTTGAGTAATGTTGAAGACCAGAGACACCTTAGACCACCTTTATCAAAGACTAATGGGTATTTACATTGTAATAGTCTCATATACAACCTAATATACAAAATTAAATCTTTCACAGTGGAATTAAGATCCTCAATCGAGGTTCGAACAACTTTATATCATTGTGTTTCTCTTTAACACTTTTTTTCACTTATCGATCTATGGTCCAATGGGGAGCACTTGCTAGGTATAAGGTCTTAGAATATTTCAAAACTCACTAGTTTATACTCCCTTATATACGAACTAATGTATGTGCATTCAATATTACCATACGGGTTTATCTTCATGTTCTCTACTAAATTTGTATTCCATCTGGGATGTATTTTTGTATATGCATTATGAGTGACAGTTGTGTTATGCAGGGGTGTTTTGTATGGCATAATATCATGCATTTTCATTTCTTTTATTTAACTTATCTTTTTACTTGTGTGTTCTACCTCTTTAAGTTTAGATATTTGTTTCATTCAGTTAAGAAATCAGAGACACTATAGATTATTATTGGTCAATATGGAGTTTGGATATTTATGTTCATGTTATCTTGCAATAATTCTACATTTGGCATTGTATATGTATGCATGCGAGGTGGACAAATCAAGTGAATATTACATTTACTAATATTCTTTAAATTATTCTTTTCCACCATTTGTATAATTATTTTGGGTTTAGTCCCTTGCGGAATATATTACCATTTTTCTCTTAGTGTCAATGAACTCATTTAATTTTTGTTAGAGGTATATTATATTTATATTTTTTTTAGCTTAGACACGAAGTCATAAGACACTCGACTCATTTTTATGTAACCACTTTATTTTTACATATCGAATAATTTTTATTTTTGATTGGCATTTGCATTCTTTCGGACCTTATTAATTTGCTTTTATCAAACTTTTGTTCATCAAATTTTGAATTTTGTTTCTTAAACTTCGTAAATCTTATTATTTTTTTACTAAATAAGCCCATGTCATTGGGATCTAGATCAGACTCATCAAACTCAGACGTCTCCTTCTTTTCGATCATTTATGCCAATGCCCTTATCTTTCTTCTTATTAAGTTGAGGAAACATGTCAGGCTAGTAGGTTTGTAGATCACCACCAAGATTTTGTAGTCTCATTCTGTCAGTGTTACCCAAAGAGTCTAAGCCAATTACTTTCGGGTTAAATATTTCAGGTAAGGGCTTTAAGAATTTCTTCATGACCCAAGTTTTGAGAATTCTCTCTCCGAAATTGAATCGCAAGTTTACAATGTCATGGAATCATGCATAGAACTCATAAATGTTTCACCCTCACCCAAACGGATGGTTTTAAATTGAGTAGTGAGATTTTGAAAATTGGAAGGTTTCATGGAATCTATTCCTTCATGGGTAAGTTCGAATATGTCCCAAGCCTCCTTGAACATTTCACACATTATGATTCGACAAAACTCCTTCGGTAAAAGCACACTGAACAAAATGTTAAGACCACAAGAATTATAATTAAAGATTTTATGTTCGTCCTCGCTCCAACTCTCAACTCGTTTATTGAAAATACGCTCTTCTAAAATAGTTATGGGTAGCGCCCATCATCTTACTATTTCCATCCACACACGCTCATCAATCGGCTTAAGAACAAATTTCATATGGGATTTCCAGTATGCATAATTTGACTCGTCAAACATTAGTTTATATTTATTAACTCCATAGAAAATCCCCCATAAGATAAGCCTAAGTAATATATAGACACCAACTCGGATACCATTTGAAAGACCTATTTTCTAATTAAGAACCAAATAGATTAATATAGATATTAACGTGATAACAATTTTTACCAAATTAACCTAAGCCTTGTAAAATGTGCAGGTCAAATTATTACAAATTTTAATCTTATATAAGTTAATTTCTAAGTTTGAATGCCAGATTAATAGGGTAATTAAGCATTAAGAATAATTACATAAGAGACAACGATGTACAAGGAAAACCCAATTGGGAAAAACTTCAGATGCCCAGGCCAAGAAAGATTTCAATATAAACACATTTTTACAAGAAGACTAAAAGATTTAAAACTCTTGGTTCCTAAAGCATATGCAGATAAAGTCTTTAAACTTATGTCTATAGTCATTGTAGTCAAGCATCATCCTCATAAAAAATCCATGACTCGGACTCCTTCGATAACCTCGATCGTCACCCAAACATATGGAATCCACCACATCATAAATACGAAGAATTATATGTGTGTTTATATTGGTATTGTGATCAGAATGATAAAAAATGTATTTGAATTTAGGTCAAAATGAATTTTTATTCTCTAGAGGACTAAAATAGTTGTTGTTAAAAAAGACTTTACAAAATCAAATAAAATCCTTGTTTTTGATAAAGAGTTTGTAAGAGAAAAAAGTTAAAACATTTTTCTCAATTTTTACAAAGTTCATTCGAATGAGATTATAAGGGAGTTAGAATGACTTTATACTTCGCATTTAAATGAGATCAATCTTCGATCGAACGCCATGATAGAATTCGTTTAAACGAGCTTCCAGAGACTTTCGAATGACTAAAAAAATGACACACAATGGAGGTCATTTGAATGTAGTTTAATTCCTGTTTCCACGATAATGAAGTCTTGTTTGAATGGGAATGCAACCTCATTTGAACTCTCATTTGAAGAAAATTCCTTATTGTTACAAATACATTATCAATGTCATTTGAACGACTTATCAAACATATTTTTTTCAAAAAACATTCTAAACCTCAAATAGTCTTAGAATACAAGTTTTAAATACACTAGTGAATATTTTGACACTGACAAAATCATGTACCATTATTCTTAAGATGCGTATCGCGCGTCCACTGATCGTGAAGGAAATGGTATCCGCTTATCTGTCTCGAATCATAGGCTTGAGTGACAGATATATAACACAAACTAAACCTATGTATTTTGACCAACGGAATAAGCCAATACATATATATGACTCGATTGGAAATTTACCCTTACAACTAGGGGAGATCCACACTAGCGTCCCTCTATGCTTCTATGCATTCTTTCAGTCGGTGATGCCGATAGAATTTCACAGGGTCTGCGTACCTTTTGGAGGTAGCCTTGTTATCGTTTTTTCATTTTCTTATTGATTTTTTATTTTTATTTTTTTAAATTTAATTTATTGAGAGACTTGGGTTGATTTTACAGATATGGTGGTATGAGGTGATCGTCAAAAGATGGGTCGATGTCTCTAAAAGTAAGTGAGCCAGGGGCGTTCCTAAGGATAAGTCGGTGGAGGAGATCAAACAAGGTGTTTATGGAATTCTTGGTCCTAAAGGATGTGATGGTGGTTCTGAATGACCTTATGAGTGACTAGGTTAGACTTTATTTTAGTTATACTTTTGTGTATTTTCCTTACGTTTTTGCAAATTTTTAATGATTGACTTTATTTTGGGACACATAATGTTTTATCCTTATTATTTTTCCTCGGGGGGAGCAAAGGTGACGAACGTTCATGCACAGATGAGGAAGTTATTGGATCACAAGTTTGGGTATGTTTAGTACATAGGAGAGAGGGTGGTGAGACATGTGATGGAGGGTGAGGTGGAGTTCCCACCATTAGCACCTCCTACTTTCATAAACAAAGTGGGGGAATTATCGGATGAGGAGAGGAAGACGAAGGTGGAGGGTGAGACCTATACGTTTTATAATGATGTGACAACGGGTAAGACTATCTGTATTTTATGTCCAGTTATTTGATGTCGCCATCCATATATGACATAGAGGGTGTGCCTCCACCTTCGACAGGGACTAGGGTCATGAGAGTGTGACAGGTCCTTCAGCACAGGCCTCTGAGATCGGTGCAGCGATGACAGAGGAAATTCCTATGAATTATTTATGTATTCCTTATTTTCACATCTAACTGGGTGGAGGACTCATTGAGTCAATGCCTCATCATACTCACGAGACGATAAATGGTTTCCCTCCACTCTCCGAGGAAGTTCTTTAGAGGGAGGTATGACCTTAGCTTTTGATTCCCGCACTTGGACTTTGATCTTTTACACTATTGCAAAGTTGATTATTTTTGCTTTTATGCTCTTTTGTAGACTTTCCATGTTTCTTCATCCTGGTTGCATGATGTCATAGATTGGATGGTTTCTATAGCCGATCATGTGAGGTAAATAACTCGATATTGCGTCGCTTCATTGATGAGTGCTTAGGATAGATAGGAGTGGCCTGGTTATGGAATCGGAGGGTTCAATAGTCATCATCATGGGAAGCATGCGTGCTGAGATCCTTGAGAAAGTTCATCTTGATTGGATTAAGATGGAATGTTCGAGCTGCATTCTGGAATTTTTTTTTTCTCTTTTTATTTTCTTTTATAATGTAACAAAAATGACACACACACACATACATACATACATATATATATATATATATATATATATATATATATATATATATATGCATTGTTCATTATTAGTTTATCTTGAATTAATGACCTAGTCTAAATGAAATTTTAAGTTTCCACCGCGGATTTATTTAATGATGAAGAATAAACAAAAGATGTTAAAAAAATTAAAATATGTATTTTTGAAAATTTACTAGAAAGAAATGCTCGGGGAAACTTTGTTGCAAGAGGTTAATTTAAAGAGGGGATATTTGAAAATGAAGAAGGCAAAAAAAAAAAGAATCTTCCCAAACTGGGGTGTGTGCCGATCGACATACCCCTTGGTCCACCTATCATCATACTCTCATCTTTAAGGTTCCTTTTCAACTAATATTGTCTTCTTTATAAATTCCCTGGTCCTTATAAACTGTGGTTGCAACAACATATTAATTACTTTGTCAGTTGTGGCCAATTTCAGGTATAAAAGGGGCATTTTGGGAGGAGTTTCAAACCACACTTCGACTTCTTTCTTTGTTTCTTTAAGCCATCATTCTCATTGAGATGGCCATTACGATGATTAAAACCTTTGCCACTTACCTTGATGGTTTGGAGGACATGTGCCTATACAATATAAATTATGAGGCATTCAGCTTGTACCCGACTAATTTGTGGCATAATCATCCAATTGCTTGGAATCTTTTGAAGGCGTCTTTTTACTTGTATTACCCCGAAGAAAATATGTTTCTCTTTAGCCTGGATGAGGTGTGTCCCAACTACTAAGTGTTTTCTGTCATGTTAGGTGTCGAACCTAGCGTTTCAACAACTATTATCGACCTTTTTAATTCTTCTTAGGAGTCATTGGCCAATTTTTTACACGTCTATCTTTCAGTTACCTGATCCTTGGTACATGGGGGTAAGTATTAACCTTCTGATAGTGCTAAATTTTTTTGCATCAGAGAGGGTATAGTATCGAATTTATTGGTGACTACTATGATGCTTATAGTGACAAGTTGTATAACGACTGATCCCTAGGTTGTCACTATTATGTTTTGGATGTCCTACCTTTGTAACCCTATCTCTACCATACCGAAAAAGATGTTGCATATGGAGAAAATGCTAAACTGTTGGGTGAACTTCTTAAGTGAAAGCCTTGTGATGCTATTCATGTGGTTGATAGAGAGACTAAATTTTGGGCCCCTCCTAAATATCCATTGACTGGTGCTGGGAATTTTTTTGCATGACATTTTGAGATTTTTTTCCCTTTTGTGGGGAACTAGGTTAAATGGCTCGTGGAGGATGTGTCTAGACACCTTCACTAGTGTATATCATGATGTTACAAGTTGCAACCTATCTTGAAATTAGATGAATACCGGTATGTTAGACTAGTGGGCCTTCACCAAATATCTTTTTACTTCCCTTGATAACCTTTGTGTCGAATAATTGAATTCTTTCTTATGGAGGATTTGATTAAAGCATTGAGGATGACCATAGATACTTTGTGTAAATGTCGTTGGCACCCTTCCATCCTAATTTTTGGGGGATCCTGGGGTAAAATCTAGGGATTATTTAAGGTGGTTATGCGGAAATGTGGTCACGAATGTTTGTGATGAGGAGACTAAACATAAGTGGTTTACAATGTTTAAAACAATGAAGGATGGTATTTTGATTTCATCCAAGTTGATTAAAGCTTATCACCACATGGAGCGCATAAGAAAGTGTCGCAAGGATTGGGATGTTTGGCATCTTTGAGAAATGGTGATGATGAGGTTGGGCCTTTTGGAAGTTAAGGAGATTTTTTTAGGCCTTAGTGTTTTTGTGTGGATATGGATTTGACGGGATAATGTGGATGGTCACTTTATGTAGGTTTTAAGAGATTTTCTTATTAATTATACTTCATGTACTTACCGAGTTTATAACAAGATAAATAAATGATGATTTCTACGTATCTTATTGTGCCTTTTGGAATAAATTTTTAATTATTTGAACAATATATACCGATCGCTAAGGCATACATAATCATTTTGTTCATTGAAAATGATTAGTTAGATTAGTCTCCCTTGGTGGAAGAAAAGAATAGCATTTAATGAAAAAATAAAGGAGTATGCTTAAAGTGGCTTCATGGGCTGCCTGCATTCCTTTTGGGGGATAAAGATATGTTTGAAATTTTTGAGAAAAATTATTTTTACAGGATCAAGTCCAACTTAGTTCTTGTAGAGGGAGAAGACAATATTTTTTTGTAATACAAGGGAGGTGAGAAAGATCTTACTGCGACGAGAATTATATTTAAGGGTAAATTTTCTTGAGATGGTCGAAGTTAACTGAACTTGCCATTTCTTCTACGATAAGGTCTGTGAGCATAATGATCCTATTGACATAATCTTTTTTATGAAATATGGCCCCCTCCAATAGGGTTTGAACTTCCCTCTTAGGGCCTAGATGGGCTCCACTATCTCATTGATAAATAGGTCACCTTCTTACGGACCACGTATTTTAACCTTCTTATTAAATGAATAGGCAATGAGATGGTGGTATCCTTGTATATAGTATAAAGCCTTCAATCTCTTTCATTCAATAATGCATGCTCATTATAAAGGCTTTGTTGCCAGCCAACTACTCAAACTTGTCTTTTGATGGTAACTCCCTGAGAGGGTATCTTAAGTTCAATAGGCAAAACCGCCTCCATGACATATACCAAGGAGTAGGGGGTAGCCCTAATTGGTGTTCCGACGGATGTGTAGTAACCCCAGAGTGTTAAGGGATTTTATCAACCTAGTCGGGAAAACGTTCGGTCATCTTGATGATTATGGTCTTAAAGATTTTTGTTTGAAGCTTCGATAGCCCCATATTCGATACCAGTTTGTGAGGGAACTCATAGCGACAAATGATATTCTTCCTAATGAAATTAGTTACTTTCTTTGTGTTCATCACATCATATGTCTCTTCTTTAACCCATTTAATGAAATATTAAAAGGCGGCCAGGATGAATTCATGTCCATTTGATTCATTAGGATCTACTTAACCAATGGTGTCAATGTCCTAAGTTTAAAAGGTCCAAGGTGAAGTCATGTTGTACAACTCTTGGTGAAACATGTGCTAAAGGTTAGTGAATTATTAGAACTTGAGGCACTTTCACAGGTAACCAATATAGGCTTAAACCATAGTATTCCAATAGTACCAATTACAAATGATCTTCTTGGAAATCATATGACCATTTATATGGGGTCCACATTTTACGCTATGGATCTTTTGCATATTTTCTTTAGCATAAATGCCTGCAATGCATTTCAAATGGATTCCATCGAAGTTTCTTTTAATAAGTGTCTTATCATAGATAATATATTGAGCTACAAGCCTACGGAGAGTTACACGATCTTTCTTATTATCCCCTTAAAGGTATTAACTATTCTTGAGGTGGTAGGAAATGTCATAATACCACAACTCGACTTTTCCTTAGTCCTCCTCTTATTGTGATCTCGATATTGGCAGATATTATTTCTAAACTTGGAAGAGGGGCATTGTTATTCCATTGAGCATGTTATCCATAGAAGCCAAGGTTACCAATGCATCAATAAATTTGTTTCTAGAGAGAAAGCGATAGTGTAAGGCGATATCTTTGAATTAGGAGGAAAGTTCTTCGAGGTGAGCATGAAAAGGCAAGAGCTTCTCATCTTTGAATTTCCATTTCTAGATAACTTATCCTATGATGATAGTCAAGTATCCATAGACATCGAGCTATTGGATTCCTTTTTAAGGGCAAACATAAGACCCACGATGCAATCTTTATATTATGTCATGTTCTTAGTCAAAGGGAAATCTGTCTTAACGACAATGAGAGTGTTATAATCATAAAGGGCAAACATGATTATCCCAATACTGTATCCTTTCTTATTGACAACTCTGTCAAAGAACATTTTCCATAAAGGGTTCTTCTTGAGAAGTACATATAATATCTTCAATCAAGAACTCAAAAATCCACACATCGGCTTCCCTTGTGTGAGTGTCAGCATGGTAATTAGAGATGGATATTCTCTTCATAGCTTTTCACGTGACATAGGAGATGTCAAATTCTTCTAACAACAGTAACTAGCGGGCCATTCGGATTTATAAGACAGGCTTTTTTAACAAATATTTCATGGGATCCATTCGAGATAGTAATTTGATAGGAAATAAAATCATGTAATGTCAGAGCTTCTGGGTTACGTAAACTAAGGAAACATATGCCTTCTCCAACATAATGTACTTTACTTCGTACCCTACCAATTTTTATCGCCATAGTAGATGGATCTCTCTTTGCATAATTCCTCAATGTATTGGGCTTGCATATCCCCTATTAAGGTATATGTGATAGTGAGGTATAGAAGGATGTGAAGACTAGGATACGGTGGCCTAAGAACTGGATGTCGGGTGAGATACTACTTGATCTTGTCAAAGGCTTTTTGGCATACCTCATACCATACTTTGGTTAAATCTCTTGAAAGGAGTTTAAAGACGGGCTCTTAAATAGACGTCATATGGCCAATGAATCTACTAATATATTGGAGTATATCCAAGAATCCCTAAACTTCTTTCTTTGTCTGAGGAGGTGACATTTTGAGGACGAATTTGAGTTTGGTAGGTCTACCTAAATTTGTCTCTTACTTACCATGAAGCAATGGATCTTGCCCTTCGTGACATTGAAGATTCATTTCTATGGATTGAATTGTATATGGTACTGCTACTGTCATTCAAAGAATTTTCTCAAGGAAGGTCTGTGACCTTTGGGAGTTTTAGACTTGACAATCATGTCATCGACATAGACATTTATGGACAATATCATGCAAGATGGTTGTAGCTTCTCTCTAATAGGTAGCCTTGACATTTTTTAGACAAAAAGGCATGATAATATAACAAAATGCACCCCAAGAGGTAGTGAAACCATTATTCTCTTGGTGATTGGGATGCATCTTGATCTAGTTGTACATGGAAAAACCATATACGAATGACTTGAGGGTATGATTGGTAGTGTTATCAATCAATGTTGGGCAAGGGATAATAGTTTTTTGGGGAATCTTTATTCATATCTCGATAGTCGGTGCATATGCGGACATTTCCACTTGACTTTGGCACATGGAAGATATTGGCGACCCATGTCGGATAATCGACTATGCGAATAAACCCCATATTTAGTTGTTTGATGACTTCATCTCTGACCTTGAGAAGCCACTCAGGGTGTATTTTTCTCAGTTTCTACTTGACTGGCTTACACTCATGGTAAGTAAGGATCTCATGCTGCAAAATCTTTGGATCGATGCTAGGCATGTCATTATAGGACCATGAAAATATGTCTATGAATTCTTGCTAGATTTCCTCAAACTATGACCACTCATGCACATCGAGTGTTGACCATATCCTAATCTCGCAAGATTGGTACTAAAGACAAGGTTAATAGCAATAGTCTCATCATCATTAATTTGGATGCGGTTATATTGTTTAATTTTTTTCTTATTGAGATGAGTTAAGAAATGTTAATTTATTATATCACTTAGTCAATTATTTGAATGAAATCAATGAAATTAATACAAGGTAGAGCAAGATGCTCAAAATCTTCATTCATTAATTAGATTTTTTTTACGAAAATACGACATTGAGAAATTCATTAAAGGAGGTCTCATTTACATTCATATAAGTAACAAAAAAAAAAAAAAGGGCAAGTTTAGGTTCACTTTTTAGGAGTTAAACAATAGGGTTTTGGATGGTTAGGGATAGGTTGGCATAGACACTTTGCCAATTGAAAAGTGATTTATTAGTAAGGACAATCTTTGAAGACGGGTTGAACGGATTGACTTCATTGTGTATTATATTGAGATCTAAGTGGAAGCCAAATGATTCATCTATTTTATTATTCTCATTGCTTTCTGTGCTGTTAGTGATCCCTATGATAGAGGAACTTATGTCTAATGTCATGATGGTTAAAGGCTTTACTATGTGCTTCATGCCTTCAGTCCAAGTGATCTTATTTTCAAAGAAGATTTCAATTCTTGGTTTCAACTTCTTCTTAGCAGAGTCATACCACATTTCAGGAAGAGTGCAGTAAGGGAAGGATCCTCATTCTCTGATACAACATCCATTCAAGGAATCACCCAAAATTACTTCTCTTATCTTCAACACTCGCTTGTAGTATGGATGGCAAAGAACCATGAGTTAAGCTGCGGATGATTGATACATCAAACCAAATGGACAGATAAGGCTTCTTTTAGGACTATTAGTTTGACGATCTGTAACACTAATACATTTCAACTGAACTAATTGAATCAACAAATACCAACGCTTCCCGTTATCTCTCTTATAGAATATTCCAATCCAAAAACATTCTAATAAAGTTGAAACTACATCATTAAACCTATAACTTTATGTAATTACCAAAGTACCCCTTAAAGTTTAAGATTTATAAAAATCCCCCCTGAACTTTTGAAAGAAACATAACTTGACCTATACTTAACCCCTAAACCTAAACTTTATATCAAATAAAACCTCTAGACTTCAACTAATTAGAATTTATGATCCTAACGCTTAAACTTTCATTAATTTACAAATTGCCCCTCAAACTTGAAAAAATCCCATATCTAATACCAAATAATTATAAAACTTTCCAACTAAGGACTAAAACTCAAAACTTAATATTTACACATTGCCCCCCCCCCCCCCCCCCCCCCACCGCATCAGCCTCCACATAGGTAGAAAAGGATAAAATCACATGGTTACACTATGTAACCATGTGTGTTTCAATTTCCCACGATCTTATCATACTGATTCCTAGGAGAATCCACCTCCCTTTCGCACTAGTTTACTCTACTTACCTCCTACTATAAAATCCCCACTATCACCTCCCCCCCCCCCCCCCCCCCCCCCCGAGCCTATTCAAAGTTTGAAATTTTCCCTCCAGTCTGGCACACTATCATTTTATGTGCTAAAATTTGTTCTTTCAACTCAATTTATTTTCTTCATTGGTATTATGATCATACTAATAAAAAAATAAGCTTTTACATTTGAAACAACCCCTATTCGAAAAAAACCCTTCAAAAACTCCATTAACGCTTGAGCTTTAATGGTGAAACTCGATTCGTTAACTTTGAACTAGTTTCAAAGTTCGGAATAGGTTTTTTATAAGCCCATGAGCTCAAGTGCAATGGTCGTTTTTTATAATTCATAACTTTTGAACCTCAATTTCTCAATGGTGTTTTTGTTTCAAAAAACTAAAAATTCCAAATTCTCCTTAACTAGACCATCTCAATCCATCAAAGAAAAAACAAAACCTTCCTTAAGATAGCAAAAACCTAACCATATGTATAGAATCTATTTCCTTATTTAGAGTTTCGAATGTTCGATCAATTTTTTTGAAAAACACATAGTAGTTGTACCTCGATAAATATAGAACCTCAATCTATGAAACTTATATATTTGGATTCCATGTGAAAAATTAGATTTGATTGGTTCTGCAATCATCTCAAATAGTTCAAAAAATGATAAGTTATTCAAGGTCAAAGTTTTTTCAAAACCTAAGTCAACTATCGAGAGGTTGAAGATGAACTTTTCAACCAGACACCTTGAACAATGCGTGAGGGCGCGTGGCCAAATCAATTTATTTTTTGATTTTTTTCAATACTTTTATTAATTTTTTTTGCTCAAAATGGTACAAGGTAAGGCGGTGTTTGGTAGATGCTAGCTCAAGTAACAGAAAATTTGAGTTTTAGGTTATAAATATTTTCTTATATTTATAATTTGAACCTCCTGACTTTTTTAAATTATGAAATTTAACCCCAACTTTTCCTTACAGCTACTTTGATAAATTTTGGATAAAAAAGTCTTCTACATAATGTTCTGAATTTGATTTAAGCCTTGTATTTTAAAACTCCAAAAATAATTACAAATTAACCCCTGAACTTTAATAAACACAGGTTTCCCCATTATTTTCACAAACCAAATTATTATTAATTACACTTACTTATAAAGGTGTTTGTGGATAGATAATCAAGTATCAGCCCCTCCCGATCTCCTCTTCGGCCATAATTAAGCACTCCCGATATAATGTGCAAGTAGGTTTTACCCTGTAAATTTCAGCGTATTTTTTTACTTCTATTGATATCACTATGTGATATACCTATTTGATTCCTATTATGGATATAACGTTACTATACAATTATGTTGTTAAACCTATGTTACATTTAATTATGATCAATTGGATCAATTTGAACCCCTCACATCTAATAGTTGATATCATGAAAATCATTCTAATGATTGAATCAGTTCACCATAGACCTCTGTGCAAATTATTCTTGTAGAAGCATTAGTATTAATTAGGAAGTAGAATGCCGTTTTGTCTCACAAATTTTCTCAACTTGGCCTAAGCTCTCATATGTTTAAGATCTTATATTTTAGCTACATACGCATGAGTGACACTTTAATAGTGTTCTTAGCCGGCTAGTTTTCCCCAAATATTTTGGGTTGATTAAAATTTGGTTATACTAATGACGCTTTATTTATTTTTATACCCATTTGTAAGCTAGTATGTATGGGATTATCAGTTTAAATTCCTTGACTTTGTTATTATACAATTTGTATTGTGTTATTGTAACAAATAGTTAACTTTATACACACTTTAAGATTCTATCTACATATAATTAGTCATAAAATTAGTAAGATCTGTTTAGAATATTTCTTCTAATTTCTTTTTCCTTCATATGTTCCAGGAGAAAGAGGATAACCCCCTCCCTTGTTGTGATACACACGAACCACATGTTTGCTTTTTTAACTATATGGAGGGAGACTAAAGAAGATAGTATCAACGAGTGGTATATGCCATAATAGGCCATGATTTGATGAGCTTCATAGATGCTTACTCGAGCTACAACCAAATATCTAGGCACCCAATTAATGAGCAGAAGACTGCCTTCATAACCGATAAGGGTAATTACTGTTACAAAGTCATACCCTTTAGTCTGAAAAATATTGGAGCCACCTACCAAAGATTTGTTAACAAGATGTTTGAGGATCAAATTGGGAAGATGGTGGAGGTTTATGTTGACGATATGATTACTAAGAGTATTAGGGATGATTCCCATGTGGACGACTTCAAACAAACCGATAAAAACTCAAACTAAAAAGACCCATACTGAAGGGATTATGAAATTCCTTTAAGAGATGATATCACTAGACCGATAAAAACATATTCCACACCTAGTTCTGGAAGAAATTTCAGATGATACACGTCGAATGAATTCTTTCAAGCAATTTTTTGAGACAACAACTCCCTCTATTTCTTATAAAGCCAGGCCCCAATGAAGCTAAAAAGTGGATGCGTTAGTTCACAAAAATATTTAATGGGGTAGGAATCATTGTGAATCTCCAAGTAACCTTGGCATCCTACATGCTTGAAGGTGAAGTTGATTTCTGGTGGCAAGGTTTAGCCTAAATCATAAAATATCCACTCTGGCCTGGGAATAATTTGAAGAAATATTCTTCAAAAAGGAATTTTTCGAGATCGAAAGAGATCAGTTGACCATAGATTTCTTGATTATGTAACAATGAAGTTTATTTATGGCTCAGTACAAAGCCAAATTTACTGAATTGTACCGTTATGAAGCCGAGTGTGCAGATACCGAGCCAATGAAATGCAAGAAGTTTTAGAGATGACTGCACCCACGATCAAAACATTGGTCACCCCTTTACAGATTTGAGATTTTTCTCAACGCATCGAAGTCCCTTCAATTGTCAAAGAAATTACCCATCAGGAGGATATGTGCATTTTTCTCACCCTATCAATATGAGTAATCATTTTGTTAGAACTTTACCTAATCCTTGACCTCAGCATTACCCCATTCCTAGTGGGCATGTTTATTCCTAAATTCATAATGCTAACACTTATCCTTTGATTTGCTATCACAAATGTCAAGAAGTAGGACATATCCGAACCAAGTGCCCTAAGTTGAAGACTTACAAAATATGTCATCAACTAGGTAATCCCTCGAGAAATAGAGAAACTCATACTTCCCAAAATCAACATAGGCCTTACACCATCAGAAAATCTGAACCGGTCCCCCATCAAGCAAAGAATTGTGCCATACTGCCTATACGGAATTCACACGGCGTGATAGAAGGTACAATATTCTTTTATAATTTTCCTGCTCATATTTTATTTGATCCTCGTTCTAAACATTCATTCGTTATCCTTAAACCAGATAAAATTTTACAAATTTTACCTACATTTATAAATACTCCCTTGGAAATACAATTAACTACGTGTGGTATGAAAATTATAAAATTCTTCTAGGTTTAGGTACGTTCTTTGTGAACCTTAAAATATTAGATTTATACGGATTTGATATTCTAGACACCACATTCTAGGACTGCCTAGTCTCTCCTCAGGTCCCTAGAAACTCCCCCAATTCACCATAAACCCAAAGTCATACTACGAGTACCGATCTAGAGGCCATCGGGCACTCTCAGGCTCAAATTCGTCTCTAATCAACTTTATCGTCAAAGTGAAAGATCCTTTAATATTTGAAAGGAACTAAAATCCCTTTCCAATGGTCTGCCCCATGCATGAAATGGCATAACCTTTCAAACGGACGGTAAATTTTCCCCTAAAAACTGATCTAGAGGCCACTGGGCGCTCTTAGACTCCATTTGACCAAAGTCAACTCTTTAGCTCGACTGATAATAAATGAATATATGAAGGGAACTGAATACCCATTCCAATGATCCTCCCCATGCACAATTATGACTTACGGTACAGACGAATGATCCATTTTACTCCGACAGGTAACCGAGCGCTTTCGGGCTCCGATTGACCAAGGTCAACTATTCAAACCAAGAAAAACTCTTTGGAATGCCAAATTAAATCTCCTAACCTTTCCAATGGTTCCCCCCATGTGTGATTCTCATTTCCCATACAGATGGACGACCCGTTTGCGTCCGACGATCTCCTATCTAAAGAATCGACGTGCGCTTTCGAGCCATATTTGACCCAAAGTCAACTCCCACACCCGGGAACAGTCCAAAGGACTCTTGAATGTATCTTAAATAACTTTATAATGGTATTCCCCATGTGTTATTCAGATCAACGAATTACGTT
This sequence comes from Sambucus nigra, assembly GCA_949130495.1. NCBI lineage: Eukaryota > Viridiplantae > Streptophyta > Magnoliopsida > Dipsacales > Adoxaceae > Sambucus > Sambucus nigra. Next base: position 539,828,684 of record OX422208.1, on the reverse strand, counting down.
TTATGACCATTTTTCCAGGGAAATCTGCACGAGACTAACAATTGGTAGGTCCCAAACCCTGCCTATCGGCAATGTGCCTAGGGTCACCTACCCCGATTGGTAGGACCAAGGCTATGCCGATCGACAACCCACTGACCCTATAAAATGAGGGAATAACCTCCCTCCAAAGCATACCTACAGATCAGATCCATCAACATCACTGATCTGAGCAACATTCTCTCAATCAATGAAGTTCCCTTATGTGAAATTTTATCCAAGTTCACATTCCGATCCCTTTTCATACCAAATTTGGCAAGATCTCATTCAATATTCATATCAAGAATGAAGGGAGTTCATCCAAAATCAAGGTCAACATCTCATTCTTCAAAGAAGGTCCAAATCCTTCCCCTATCTCTTTAAATTTCCTATTTTTGCATTAGTTATATTAGATTCATAATCTAGTTTTTACATTAATTCATACATATTTATCTCCACATTTTTACTAGTATATTGCACATACTTTATTTTGTACAAAAAACCCAAAATCAACAAAAAGAGTGTTATACCCATAAATTCCGAACGAATTCATCTTTCACACTTTTCCAAAAATAAAACTCTTTTTTTCCCACACACATTTTTATAATAAAATCACGTTCGAATCAATGGGATAAAACCCCAACCTCATGTTGCATGCGAACTACGTGGACTTTTATGCCTTTATAGGCTATATAGGCATTTCAAATTAAAACCTGAGACACAAGTCCAACTTTCGATTTTCTAAAATTCATAAAATCCCTATTCTTATAGTTCATCATATTCTTGCATTATTATATCTTCATAATTGTTTGTTAGCGCTCCATCCGACACATGTTGTCATTTCTCCATAGTGGTCAATATCGTGATAGGCGTATAAATCATATTTTCTCTCTATCTCTCTCTCTCTCTCTCTCTCTATATATATATATATATATATATATATATATATATATATTATCTTTGGGAACATTCATCTGGATGATTTCACTCTATCTTTTTCGTGATATGAGTTGAGTGATTCCTATCTCCATTATATATACACGCACAAACATTTCACGGAGAAATAAAGGAAACAATAACACAATTGTAATACCCCGTATATTTGTGATATTTATTTATGGGATTAATTGAATTAAATGTGTATTAATTGGAAATTAATCCGGATAAAAATACTAGCGAGATGGGAGTTAGTATTTGATATTAATGAGTATATATGATTATATATGAATATTGAAGTATGAAATTTGTCGCGAGATTGAAATACGGCAATTTGGGAATTTTGTTGAGACGCGTGTGACAGTCGCGTCAGGTATATATTTATTTTAATTAAAAAGTGAATTTTATTTCTATTAACTGTACGGTCATTTTGAGTGCGCCAACGCATTCGGAAGGGTCGAAATAGTCAGAAAACACTAGCCGGGGGTTTGGTTTGGGTCCCATGGTATTTTTAGGCCATACCAGCAACCCAAAAGGGCAGTTTGGTAATTTTAGAATTTTGGGATTTTTGATTAACGAATTTTAGGAGTTTTAAATGGAAAATTAAAAGACCCAATAACCCATTACCAGCCATTAACTGATTAGAGAGCTACGGGGGTTATTAGAATTAGCCCCAAAAGTTCCTAAGACAAACCCTATCCTCCATTGCCACCATTAGAGAAGATGGCTTGTAGAGAGAGAAGAGAGGAGAATTCTACAGAGAGAGAGAGAGAAAAATTCATCAGATTCGTCATCAAATCCAGAGATACACATAAGGCAAGTGGTTTAATTTTGTTTATTACAAAGAATGCTTCTTCCATGCGTAGGAAATTGGCAGAATTTGGATTGTTCTTGGGAGTTTGGTAAAAACCCATCATTTGGAATTAGAACTTGTATTTTGATGGGGAAATTGCATGTAGAACTGTATGTAGGTGATTAATCTGATGATAATATACTTTAGATGAAACAAAAACGGATTCAATTGGACTCATGGGGGATTTAAGAATTTTAGGGTTCATGCTCATGTGATTTGGGGGATAAATGGAGGAATTTGATGATTCAATAATGTTTAGGAAGAATTGGCCCTATAAAAACGTTAATATATGACCTAAGTATGTTTAGGATTGATTAGAACTCTTGAACAATTGTTGGTTTGATGTTTAGAGGAGGTGAGAGGTGTAGAAAAGTTGGAAAAACGAGTTATGGAAAATCTGGCCACTCGTTAGAAGACCTGCCCAGGTCGTTCCAACGAGCTCGTTCGAACGAGTTTCTAACGAGTTGACAGTTTGAATTATAACGAGAGGGATGTTCGTTCGATGACTTTCATTCGAACAAGATCTCATTAGAAAGGCCACTTCGTTCGAACGAACTCTCATTCGAACAGCCTCATTCGAACGAGACTTCTAACGAGTTAACAGTTTAGGCTTTTTAGCCTATTTTGATATCGCGTGTCCCGTAACCTTACTTAATGGTAGAGATAACCTTCCCTTGATGATAAATTGATATCGTAGGGATATTTGAGATATATAAAGGAGTAAAACCTAGAATTATGATTCGAACCAAATGGAAATTATGGAGTAGGACGTGAGTGTCTGTTACGATGCGAGAACATTTACGGCCTAAATAATTATATTAATCGGGAACATACATATTGTGTAGCATTATATGTCAGTACGAATGAGAAGTTTACCACCAATATATTATGTTGATTACTAAGATGTGTGCATACTTAGTATTTGTATTACTTTTATGTGTATGACATACCTACCGTACTTGCTATCACGGGAGGTTTACGTTCTCTTAGGGCCCTCAAATCCTTGTGTTGCCCGGATTTAGACTGGTACCTCGATGAACATAGGTCAGAGAAGGACTTATTGGGATGTTAATAAGTCTGCTGATCGTGGGAGCGCATGTATGTGCGTGACCCATGTGATGTGACTGTGTTCGCCTCCATTGTTTGTGATTGTTGTTATCTGAGAACGATTCCTGAGAGATTCGGAATGCGTGATCCTTATGTACGTGATGTACCGGGATGGATAGAAGAGTATGTGTGCACCGCAGCTTAGTCTCGGGGTGCTTATATTGTATATTTATGACGTGAATAATATACCCTTAATTAATGGGAACTTTCATGTGATATTGTGTGTATAAATATGGAAACGTTTTGAGAAAACATAAAGGGATAACCTGAAATGAATTGTATTACTAATTAAGAATCTGAGTTTAAGTAAAGCCCTCTAATTATTTGATAACGCTAGAATGTAATATGGAAATGGAGTAGTAAATGGTAGAAGTTATTACGGTTTGGTTAGATATGTATGTCATTTAGATGGGTACGGTACGTTAGGAGTGAACATGTAGTCGAGAGGTGAGAATTTCATGTGAGTGCACGTCCTAACATGTATTTTGCATTTAATGTTTTAATGTTATTAAAACACTTGCTGTTTTTAAAATGATTTCCACTTTCCGGCTCTGACCCATTTGCTTTTAAATCTATTTTTGTAAAAACCATTTTAGGTGCCCAGCCACAAGGACACCATGCTTAGGATCCTCATTCAGGTGACGAGCTGTAGCTGTTTGTGGAAGTTACAGGACTTTGCTTGTAGACGCTTTATCTATATTGACTCTATATTCAACATTTATCAGTTGTAGGGCATGTCGCCCATTTTTTTAGAGACATTTCATTTATTTCAGTTATTCAGACTTATGGCATGTAATTAATTCAGGATTCAGACTTGTCATTTTATTTTCAGTTGTGGGATAGTTGTGAGGAGTTTTCCTCCAGACTTCTTATTACTATTTGTTGGTTATTTCATTACTTCGTTATGGTGAATGGATTATGTTGTTCCTCCATTATTCTTTTATTGCATGTTAATCAGACTTAACTTAAAATTTGGCAACTTACTTTTTAAATACTAGGTGGTTAGTAACTATTAAAATGTTTTCGACAGTGATGCTATTAACTGAACCAACTTGGCATTTTGTATTGATTTAATAAAGGAGTAGCTACCCGGTATTTAATTAGTCGGGGTGTCACAGGTGGTATCAGAGCATCAGGTTCTAGTGTCCATTAGGATCTGTACGGCTTATTATGTTTTCGCTGAGCTTTCTTTGAAGTAGAGCCCTATATTTTAGGACTGTTGTATTCTTTTGTATATGCTACTTTCTTCAGCTATTTTGAGTTTATAACTGCGAACTTATAGACTTTATTCTTGCTTCAGAATGCCTCCACGACGTGCACAATGGGTTCCCAGGGATGCAACGCCAGAACCACAGCCCGCACCAGTTCAGGGCACGATGAATGCCGCCGAGGTTGCAGCCATTGTGGTCCAGGCGGTAAATGTCGCACTAGCCGTAGTTCAGTAGGCACCACCTCAGGCGCCAGTAGCCGCGCCAGTTCAGACACATGCATTCCCATCTTCTTGGGAACGTATACGTGATGCTTTTCAGAAATCACACCCTCCGGAGTTCGCAGGTAGCTCCGATATGGTAGTTTCGAGTCAGTGGAGGAAGGACATTCAACGGCACCTAAGGATGTATGAGTGCACCGATGTCAGGAAGCAGATACTAGCTACCTTTAAGCTAGTGGGGTCTGCACTGCAGTGGTGGGAGTCTATTACCACCGTGGAGGAGAGAGATACTCTCACCATCCAGGAGTTTTGGGTGCGGTTTAACCGCAAATACTTTTCGTCAGCTATTCACACGGCGATGAGGAGGAAGTTGATGAGCCTCAAGCAGGATGGTAAGACTGTGGCCGAGTATGAGGCCGAATTCACTATTCTTGTGAATATTGTTCCGGATGAGATACCGACAAAGGAGAAGAAGATACAGAAATTTACGGACGGGTTAACATGGAGGATTCGTCAGCACTTGTTAGGGAACATCTCGTTAGCCACTTATTCTGATGTGGTTAATGCTGCACGGTTACACCGCCAGGATCATCGCTTTCACATGGATGAAGGCAAGAGGTCAGGAGAGTCCAGCCATCAGGGCAGGACTGGGGCAAATGGTGCCGGTGGGGCACAATCTGTTCAGGGGCAGAGACAGGGCGACCAGGGTTCCCAGCAGGGAGATCACAAGAGGTTCAGGACAGGAAATTTCAGGCATGGACAGGGAGGCTTCCGCCATCAGGGTCCGAACGGCCATCAGAACCAGCAGGGTCAGAATGGTCAACAGCAGTTTTAGCAGGGCCAGTGGAGGAACGGTAATGGCCACTAGGGCCGGGGGCAGCAGGGAAAGAGAGGGGGGAACTTCCTGAGGAATTGTTTCGTTTGTGGCAAGACTGGCCATAAATGCCAGGACTGTCCTGATAGGGGCAGGGCCCCGCAGCAGCAGCAGGGTGCTAGACATGAGCCACAGAGGCCACTTTTTCCACCTGCTCTCCCAGCTCCAGCCCAGGTGCCAGCTCTTCCAGCCATTCCAGCAGTTCCTATGCTGCAGGGGCAGTTACAGTATGGACGTGTCTATAACCTTCCACCAAGCAGCATCTCCACAGGCACCACCCGCGATTGAGGGTATGTTTCCTATCCATGGTACTATGGGTCGGGTTTTGTTTAATACGGGGGTAACGCATTGTTTTATAGCTACACATTTTGCGAAAGCCTTAGGGTTGTTAGCCACAGCAGAGAGCACAGTGACGTGTGTAGACTCACCATTGGGGAGTGGGTCACTTATTTTCTTTATATGCCGGGGAGTGGGGGTAGAGATTGGTAGTTTGGTATTACCTGCAGACATGTTGGTATTAGATATGCATGTGCACGATGTGATTATCGGTATGGATTGGCTCGCTGATTATAGAGCCATGATTGATTGCTTTGGTGGGAGCATTATTTTTGACATTCCGGGGAAAGAGATATTTGTAGTGGTGATGCCTCGCCCAGAGGGAGGTTCGACCGCTTATTTGTACTACATAGAGGAGGATACCTCTAAGGAGGTTGTGATTCCTTTAGATTTGATCCCGGTTGTCAGGGAGTATTCCGGTGTGTTTTAGGAGATACCAGGACTACCTCCCAGTCTAGAGATAGACTTTGTCATAGACTTATTGCCGGATACGAGACCTATAGCATGCGCACCGTACCGTATGGCTCCGGTAGATATGCGAGAGCTACGAGATCAGATTGAGCAGTTGTTGGGTCAGGGGTTTATACGGAGGAGTACTTCGCCGTAAGGTGCCCCTGTGTTGTTCTTGAAGAAAAGAGATAGTTCACTGAGATTGTGTGTGGACTACCGGGAGTTGAACAAAGTCACGATACGGAATAAGTATTCGTTGCCTCGAATCGATGACTTATTCGACCAGTTGAGAGGAGCTTCTTTCATCTTGAAGATTGATTTGAGATCGGGATACCATCAGTTGCGTATCAGGGAGGAGGACGTATCAAAGACTGCGTTCTTAATGAGATATGGTTCTTACGAGTTTCGGGTTATGCCTTTTGGTTTGACCAATGCTCCAGCCGTGTTTATGGACCTAATGAATAGGGTGTTCAGAGATTTCCTAGATCAGTTTGTCATTGTCTTCATCGATGATATTCTAGTTTACTCCCAGAAAGAGGAGGAGCATGCCGAGCATTTGAGGCAAGGTTTGCAGACGCTACGTCAGAACGAGCTGTATGCAAAGTATGAGAAGTGTGGGTTTTGGCTGAAGGAGGTCTAGTTTTTGGGACATATTATTTCCGATCGGGGGATATCTGTTGATCCGGGGAAAGTATCCGCGATGAGGGAGTGGGGACAGCCCACGACACCAACGGAGATTCGTAGTTTCTTGGGCCTAGAAGGATACTACAGGAGGTTCATTCGGGGATTTTTGAAGATAGCAGGTCCTTTGACACATCTGACTCATAAAGGTGTGCCGTTCATCTGGAGTGATGCCTGTCAGTTGGCATTCGATGAGTTAAAGGATAAGTTGACCTCAGCACCTGTGTTAGCATTGCCGAGACCGGGAGTTGAGTATCTAGTCTACACCGATGCGTCCTTGCAAGGACTTGTAGGTGTATTATAGCAGGAGAGTCAGACCATTGCTTATGCATCCTGTAAGCTAAAGCCTCACGAGAAGAATTACCCCACTCATGACTTGGAGTTGGCGGCAGTTGTATTTGCCCTTCGTATTTGGAGACATTACCTTTTGGGGGAAAACTTTCAATTGTTCACGGACCACAAGTCCCTACAGTACCTATTCACGCAAAAGGAGTTGAATATGCGACAGCGAAGGTGGCTTGAGTTTGTGAAGGATTATCAGTCTGATATCCAATATCACCCGGGGAAGGCTAACGTGGTAGCAGACGCGTTGAGCCGTAGGCCAGTAGATGAGGTGGCAGAAGTGTGGAAGGCCAAGTGGAAGGAGTTGGGATACCAGGATGCAGTGGCCCGATCGTTCATGTCTGTGATGACCGTTACACCTCAGATTGTCACGAAGGTAGTAAGGGTACAGGCAAATGACTCGTTCTGTCAAGAGCAAATAGTTCGATTACTAGCAGAGGGAGCCGAGTCCTATACCGTTATCTCAGACGGGGGATTACGCTTCAATGGGAGATTGGTAGTTCCAGAAGGGGAGGAATTGCGGCACGAGGTGATGGCAGAGTCGCACGGCTCACGGTTCGCAGTACATCCCGGTGGGGAAAAAATGTACCAAGACATGGGACGACAGTATTGGTGGAGCGGGATGAAGAGAGATATTGTCATGTTTGTTTCAAAATGCGCCACTTGTTAGCTAGTAAAAGTGGATCATCAGAGATCGGCAGGACTTCTACATCCGTTGGAGGTCCCGATGTGGATGTGGGAGAGCATCTCCATGGACTTTATCACGGGGTTGCCTACGTCACAGAGAGGTCACGACTCCATTTGGCTAATTATGGACAGGTTGACCAAAGTCGCTCATTTTCTACCTGTAAGGACAGACTACACTACGGGACAGTATGCCCAGCTCTTTATTACAGAGATAGTGAGACTTCACGGTGTGCCCCTAAATATCGTGTCTGACCGAGACAAGATATTTGTTTCATGGTTTTGGGAAAGTTTTCAGGAGGCCATGGGCACGAAATTGCGGTTGAGTACGGCGTACCACCCGCAGACCGACGGGTAAACTGAGCATACAAACCAGATGTTGGAGGACATGCTACGTATGAGTATCATTGATTTTGGGGGTGGATGGGAGCAGTATCTTCCACTAGTGGAGTTTTCTTACAACAACTCCTACCAGTTCACCATTGCCATGGCTCCATTTGAGGCGTTGTACGGTAGACCTTATCATTCCCCAGCATGTTGGTTGGAGGTGGGGGATAACAAACTACTTGGGCCGGAAGTGATTCAGGATACTTCGGCGAGGATAGAATTGATTCGGAGTCGCATTCGGGTAGCTCAGGATCGGTAAAAGAGCTATGCTGATGCGAAGAGGTTCTTCAGGGAGTTACAAGTGGGGGACCAGGTTTTTCTAGGAGTATCTCCTATGAAGGGGATTATGCGTTTCGGGAAGAAAGGGAAGTTGTCACCGAGATATGTGGGACCATTTCCTATTATTGAGCGCATTGGACCGGTTGCGTATAGACTTAGGTTACCGGAGCATTTGCATCGAATTCACGATGTATTTCATATTTCCTCGCTAAGGAAATATCTTAGAGACGATTTGGCTCATTCTCATATTACTTTGGAATAGATCGATCTCCAGCCTGATAGCTCCTACGAGGAGGGGCCGATTGATATTTTGCACCGAAGTGAGCATAAATTGCGGTCAAAGATAGTTCCGTTAGTGCGTGTTCAGTGGCGACATCATAATGTCGAGGAGTCCACATGGGAGCACGAGGATGAGATGCGCGAACGTTATCCAGAGTTGTTCTTACCAGGTACTTTCTAGTTTCGAATTTCGGGACGAAATTCTGTTATTAGGGGGGAAGTATGTAATACCCCGTATTTTTGTGATATTTATTTATGGGATTAATTGAATTAAATGTGTATTAATTGGAAATTAATCCGGATAAAAATACTAGTGAGATGCGAGTTAGTATTTGATATTAATGAGTATATATGATTATATATGAATATTGAATTATGAAATTTGTCGTGAGATTGAAATACGGCAATTTGGGAATTTTGTTGAGACGCGTGTGACAGTCGCGTCAGGTATATATTTATTTTAATTAAAAAGTGAATTTTATTTCTATTAACCTTTTGGACATTTTGAGTGCGCCAACGCGTTCGGAAGGGTCGAAATAGTCAGAAAACACTAGCCGGGGGTTTGGTTTGGGTCCCAGGGTATTTTTAGGCCATACCAGCAACCCAAAAGGGCAGTTTGGTAATTTTAGAATTTTGGGATTTTTGATTAACGAATTTTAGGAGTATTAAATGGAAGATTAAGAGATCCACTAACCCATTACCAGCCATTAACTGATTAGAGGGCTACGGGGGTTATTAGAATTAGCCCCAAAAGTTCCTAAGACAAACCCTAGCCTCCATTGCCACCAATAGAGAATAAGGCTTGTAGAGAGAGAAGAGAGGAGAATTCTGCAGAGAGAGAGAGAGAAATTAATCAGATTCGTCATCAAATCCAGAGATACACATAAGGCAAGTGGTTTAATTTTGTTTATTACAAAGAATGCTTCTTCCATGCGTAGAAAATTGACAGAATTTGGATTGTTCTTGGGAGTTTGGTAAAAACCCATCATTTGGAATTAAAACGTGTATTTTGATGGGGAAATTGCATGTAGAACTGTATATAGGTGATTAATCTGATGATAATATACTTTAGATGAAACAAAAACGGATTCAATTGGACTCATGGGGGATTTAAGAATTTTAGGGTTCATGCTCATGTGATTTGGGGGATAAATGGAGGAATTTGATGATTCAATAATGTTTAGGAAGAATTGGCCCTATAAAAACATTAATATATGACCTAAGTATGTTTAGGATTGATTAGAACTCTTGAACAATTGTTGGTTTGATGTTTAGAGGAGGTTAGAGGTGTAGAAAAGTTGGAAAAACGAGTTAAGGAAAATTTGGGCTCGAATCTGGCCACTCGTTAGAAGACCTGCCCAGGTCGTTCGAACGAGCTCGTTCGAACGAGCTTCTAACGAGTTGATAGTTTGACTTCTAACGAGAGGGATGTTCGTTCGATGACTTTCGTTCGAACGAGATCTCATTAGAAAGGCCACTTCGTTCGAACGAACTCTCGTTCGAACAGCCTCGTTCGAACGAGACTTCTAACGAGTTGACAGTTTAGGCTTTTTAGCCTGTTTTGATATCGCGTGTCCCGTAACCTTACTTAATGGTAGAGATAACCTTCCCTTGATGATAAATTGATATCGTAGGGACATTTGAGATATATAGAGGAGTAAAACCTAGAAGTATGATTTGAACCAAATGGAAATTATAGAGTAGGACGTGAGTGTCTGTTACGATGCGAGAACATTTACGGCCTAAATAATTATATTAACCGGGAACATATATATTGTGTAGCATTATATGTCGGTACGAATGAGAAGTGTACCACCAATATATTATGGTGATTACTAAGATGTGTGCATACTTAGTATATGTATTACTTTTATGTGTATGACATACCTACCGTACTTGCTATCACGGGAAGTTTACGTTCGCTTAGGGCCCTCTAATCCTTGTGTTGCCTGGATTTAGACTGGTACCTCGATGAACATAGGTCAGATCAGGACTTATTGGGATGTTAATAAGTCTGCTGATCGTGGGACCTCATGTATGTGTGTGACCCATGTGATGTGACTGTGTTCTCCTCCATTGTTTTTTATTGTTGTTATCTGAGAACGATTCCTGAGAGATTCGGAATGCGTGATTCTTATGTACGTGATGTATTGGGATAGATAGCAGAGTATGTGTGCACCACAGCTTAGTCTCGGGGTGCTTATATTGTATATTTATGACGTGAATAATATACACTTAATTAATGGGAACTTTCATGTGATATTGTGTGTATAAATATGGAAACGTTTTGAGAAAACATAAAGTGATAACCTAAAATGAATTGTATTACTAATTGAGAATATGAGTTTAAGTAAATCCCTCTATTGATTTGATAACGCTAGAATGTAATATGGAAATCGAGTATTAAAGGGTAGAACTTATTACGGTTTGGTTAGATATGTATGTAATTTAGATGGGTACGGTACATTAGGAGTGCACATGTAGTCGAGAGGTGAGAATTTCATGTGAGTGCACCTCCTAACATGTATTTTTCATTTAATGTTTTAATGTTATTAAAACACTTGCTATTTTTAAAATGATTTCCACTTTCGGGATCTGACCCATTTACTTTCAAATCTATTTTTGTAAAAACCATTTTAGGTACCCAGCCACAAGGACACCATGCTTAGGATACTCATTCAGGTGATGAGCTGTAGCTGTTTGTGGAAGTTACAGGACTTTGCTTGTAGACGCTTTATCTATATTGACTCTATATTCAGCATTTATCAGTTGTAGGGCATGTCGCCCATTTCTTTAGAGACATTTCATTTATTTCAGTTATTCAGACTTATGGCATGTACTTAATTAAGGATTCAGACTTGTCATTTTATTTTCAGTTGTGGGATAGTTGTGAGGAGTTTTCCTTAGGACTTCTTATTACTATTTGTTGGTTATTTTATTACTTCGTTATGGTGAATGGATTATGTTGTTCTTCCATTATTCTTTTATTGCATGTTAATCAGACTTAACTTAAAATTTGGCAACTTACTTTTTAAATACTAGGTGGTTAGTAACTATTAAAATGTTTTCGACAGTGATGCTATTAACTGAACCAACTTGGCATTTTGTATTGATTTAATAAAGGAGTAGCTACCTGGTATTTAATTAGTCGGGGTGTCACAACAATCCCATGAGAGATCGAATGGGTGGGATGGGTTCCTAACACCTTCTTTCGAAACATATCCCTGAAACCCTCCAAACTATTGGTTTCGTATGCATCAGTTTGTCTTTAATGTCGTCCCCTCGAGGCGATGACATGTTCTTTTGTTTGTTTTGAGAAAAATAAACTTTCCATTCTATCTCCTTACATTAACCCCAACCCAACGATGAACGAAGTTCCCCCGAGCGGGATGCGAGACCTCTGCGAGTTGCCTCTCACATCAGGATGTCCACAGTGGCTACTCTGCTGTGGATGTTCATAAGAGGGCTAGACTTTTTCTCATGGGTGTTTTATTTTCTTGCACTTATATACCTCATACTTATATCACTACTTACTCACACACTGGTAAAAATCCTCCATGTACACTTCACACCATGTTCAATTAGGATCACTTATATCCACATGTTGCACACATCACTTAGAAATCCATGCTTAGGTGTCACTAATACACACTCACACTTATCACACGCCACTTACAGATGATTAGTGATTAGGTTCACTACCACGCACTCACTTGTGGATAGTCGAACATTGCTCACTCTCACATATCCATGCTTAATATAGATTTACTTTATATACTCGTACATATCCCTTTCTTGGGATGATGCTCATCAATAAAGATACTCTCTCCATAAGATACTGATCCAAGAATCATGCATTTTTGCACTCCACATCACCAAGAGCATTGCTATTGAACAAATTTTGTCCCATAACTGGAGGTTCACTTTGTGATGGGAGCTAGTCCGGAAGGTCGCAATTAGCCTAAGCGATATGACTCTCACCTTCTATTGGCCAAGTACCTTTGACATATATCGAACGGTTCCCCCGCATCATATCGCTTGACCAAAGTCATGAAGGGAGGTATATCGGGGGGAATTCGTTCATGTACGTTGAGTATATTGAATTCATTATTACACGTATTGCCCCCATGAGGTATATAGTGAGGCAGTTCATGTACACTCAAGTACATCAAATGGCTTGTCTACATGTACCGATTTCCCTAAAAAGAAAGACACATATCGTGGAAGTCATGCCAAAGGGGAGGAACCCTTTCCAATTAACCTAACAAATGCATACCCTCATATTGGCGTCAAACCTAGGACACTCATATTTAATCGTCGATTTCTACCCAAACTCTGCTGGAATGATGGGTCGGCATGCCGCCCCCCAAATTTTTGCGCAATTTTTAAAACGGGACCCTACCCATGAGCCTAGTAACAAGTCTAACCATATTTTCACATATTTTTCAAACCTAATTTTTCGAGACTCGGGTCCCATTTGGAATTTCTTTTTGCATTTAGGTAAACCTAATACAAGTGAGAACATAATAAACATAATAATCATGTTGAGACCCGTCTCTCATCTTTTCCCACTTTTTCGAAGAAAATATCAAAAACACTTCTTTCTTCGTTATAAAAAAAATACCAAAAACATTTTCCCTTTCTCGTACCAAAAATATTTTTCTCCCCATTGTCCAAAACATTTTCCGTCATTTTCAATATAACAATTTTTCCCTTTTCTCTTTCAAAAATAAATTCGATTTTCCTCTTTCTCAGGTCAATTGCTTACCCTTGGACTGGATCCCTACTGGCTTCGATCTTAAGTAGAACCACCGAGGACCTCCATCTGTCCCCTCACTTCCTCAAAGTTCAAAATTCACCCTCTTTCCATGGAGAACACATATCAAGTACCGATTGTCCATCCATATATAATGACTGTCCTATCTCAACTCACTACCAAGATTGATAGCCTACAAGCTGAGGTCCATGAAATGCAACGAAACTGGGTCCCTATTCTCGAAGAACCCAAGGTCCTCTTCCCTAGCGCTATGGGTTCTCTCGTACCCGAGGATATCTAGGTTCCCAAAGAATATCAAAATGCTCCACGTGCTCCTCCTACTAATGGATCGTCGCCTGCCGAACTTCCTATGCCTAATCTCACCCAGCCAGGGGCTAAGTTAGCCATGACCGTTCATCTGAAAGAGGAGGAGTTAAACAAGGTCAAAGAGGATCTCAAGATGCTAAAGAAGAAGTTAGACCAAGTCATAATTTTGGAAACTACATGGACTATACCCACATGTCTCCTTATCCAAGAGAGAGGTTGATAGAGAAGTTCAAGATGCCCAACATCGAGAAGGTCGAAGGTAGCGAACCTCCAATTGTTCATCTTCAAAGTTATCACCAAGCCATGACTATCCTAGGGGCTTTTGAAGAAATAATGGCTCAAATGTTTCAGTAAAATTTGAAGGACATCGCCCTTTACTCGTTCTTATCCATCAAAGAGTCTAGTATCCGTAGTTGGGATGATGTGGCCTGGGAATTCATATCCCAATACAAGTATAATGAAGAGTTGGAAGTCACCCATTGGGATTTAGATCTACTCAAATAGAACCCTGGGGAATTAATTAGCACCTTCATAGCAATGTCGAGAGATAAAGCTGCCACCATGACCAACCGACCTTCCAAGGAGGAGTAGGTCAGCAGCGTAAAGAAGAAATTCTTACCCCATGTTCGAGCGACGATGGTAGGACAATACTATCCTAATTTTAAATCTCTCGAAGAAGTAGGAGTGGAGATTAAAGAAGGTTTTGTCAATAAATAAGTTAAACTGAAGAAAGTTTCCAGACAGTTTACTCCTAGAAATTATGAAAAGCTAGCCAGTGTTGCTATCTCAACCATTAACAATATATCTCAACCAGCCACTTTATGGGCACCAAAAATCCGCCATGTCCCAGTTTGAAGGGAATACACCGAGATCCATGCTCCCTTTTCTAAAGTTTACTAGGACCTCTTAAGTTAAAACCTTACCAAGCCACTATATCCTTGCCCGTTACCAAACCAACTTCCCAAGAACTTCAAACCATATGCCTTTTGTGATTTCAAACAAATTGTTGGACATAACACTGACCAATGTTTTCACCTCCGAAACATAATCCAAGGTTTGATCGACCGTGGTGTCATCACCCCAACAACCAATCCTAAGCTAAACACTACTTGCAATCCACTCCCAAATCATACCAATGACATTTTCTTAGAAGAAGACTCAGACTTCGATTTATCAACCCAAATTACACCAAGCCAATTACCCATCATACCCATGTAATCTCCTATCCCTCTTCAAACTTGACCATATTTCCTCCAACACCCTTCCAGTCTCGCCGACCAAGCACTGTCACTGTTCGTACCCGTTCTAGAGATAAAAGTATGGAATTATCAGAAGTACTGAACCAACTCCTTGAGTTCGAGCTGAAATTTCACTCCTAGATAATCATATATTTCCAATGCTTCAGTACGTTATTCCTGGAACCACAAAAATGGTCTCAAGAATCAGATAGTTGGGTACTACCTCCCGATGAAATTAGTCTAGATGAGGTTATCCAGATCATGGCAGATTCATTTCAATAAACTGGTGATATTACCAGCATGTCCGAACTGTTAGATGCTATGAAATTACAAGTATGCCTAGTCCCTTCATCTCTACACCTCCCCCCCCCCCCCCCCCCCCCCCAAATGGGAGGATTTATATGAAGAAGAAATTGAAGTTGTGAAGTGTATTGAACTTCCATGGAAAGACAATATTTTCATCATCGAATGGGGAGATAAATTCGATAATTCAGGTGAGGAGAAAAGATTAGAAAGGACTATCTTGATAGTCGACATATGTGGGATGATATCATTCGAGCAGTTGATATAAGAGATTAACAGGGTAGCTGAATAACTCGAGATAGATGAGTAAATGAGGTTTATGCTTTTCCGCTCTTCTATGAACCATATGACCAGTCAGGGAGACATTACCAAGCTCCAAACCCCCCGCCATCAACAAGTGACAAAGGGAAAGGTGTTGAGAATCTTCCTATGCCAGAAATGAATCTTGAGGAGAACAAGATCCTCGATCAGTTGAAAAATACCCAAGCTAACATCAATCAATGGGGACTCTTCATGTCTTCCCATCTGCATAGAAATGCTTTAGTCAAGCTACTCATCGAGCCCATAGTACCTCTGTCTACCACGCCAGAAGAAGTAGTGAATCTGGATGGATCTCTAACCTTTATAATAATGCTCTCTTTATACAAATAAAGAATCACCAAGATTAGGCCAAACCACAATTATGCTCTCAATATCTTTGTGAAAGTCATGGAAATATAATCTTATTTTGTCTTATCGAAAATGGATCTTCTACGACTATTTGCCCACTGAGAACCCTCAACTGTTTGGGACTGAAAGTGAGTGACCTTTCTCTAACGTCGGTCACTGTAAGGGCCTATGACAATAATATTTGGGAAATTATGGGATCCACCAAGCTTAAAATAGGGGCTAGACCTATAAATCCCATTGTAGAATTCTAAGTCATCGACATCCCATCTTATTTTAATATGTTTCCTGGATGACCATGACTCCACAGTATCTAGGGTGTTTCTTCTTCCTGCATCAGAAAGTTAAGTTCTTCACTAATGGGTAAGTTAGTACCATCTTAGGTGACGATGATAATACCAACAATGCAGGCACCAACAATCCAGTACTTGAGAAACAACATGGATCAAATAATATGCTATTATTCAGATTTCGAGTTGAGCCACTCCTAATCCCAGTATGGGAAGATTTTAAAGATAGGGTTTGTCCAGAGTATGACCCCTATGTCAACATGAATGTTATACAGATCTTTGAGAACATGGACTTCCTAGTCGGACTGGGGGCTGGGGAAAAAATGGTTAGGGATACTAGAACCCATTGTGCTAAGGAAATATTTTATTCCTTGTGGCTTGGGCTATCAACTATGATCAGAATAACTCAGGATGATTCGCGAGCCTCGACTAAACAGAAGACTACAATGTGTTAAGATCATTCAAGAGATTTCCTAAATGGAAGATTTATTAGAGAGGGTGATAATTTCCCCTTTTGTGGCTTTACTGAACCTTGGTACGACCACATGGATAAGAAGATAAAACTTAGATTGGAGATCTTTTTCCAAGACAGCTATTCATGCACCGAGAATTCCTAGTATCATGTGCAACTGCTCGCTGAAAAGACCATAGCTAATGCCGTAGATTCTAAGGAAAGTGACTTTGAAGATTCATTTAACCTACAAACACTGGGGCTAGCACTCTGTATGATCCACTCAGGGGCAACATCATCTAATCCATCCCTCCAGATTAAATCTACTGACACAACTCTCCTCAACTGGCACGTTATACCAGTTCCACTTACCAAAACTCAAGCCAACCATATTGTTTAACCCATTTCTTATTCTATTGTTTCCTCTTAATCTGATGTAATAGAGACCTATTTTAAAGATGTTCTCAATGATATTTCCTATCAATGAAATAAATGAAGATTTTGAACCATTAATTATCTTTATTCCAATCAAACTCTTGATGATGATGATTTGTAAATGAATAATTCTTAACTGGTCTAAATAAGGTTAATAACAAACAACATAATCGCCTTTAAGTTAATGAAGATGGAATTATTGTTATTAACTTCGGTTCTAGTACCCAACTACGTGAGTTAGGATAGGGTCCACCCTTGACGAGTATAAGCGCGGAACTCGAAGGATTACTGAAGGAGTTCGTGGATATATTCACATGGTCTTACAACGATATGCCCGACATTTATCCTAAGATAGCTCAGCAAGAGATTCTTACTCTCCCAAAATGGAAACTGATAAAAAAAAAACTGCGAAGGCTTAGCACCGAGTGGTCGCTTAAGGTTAAAAAAGGGGTGGTCCCACATGGCTAGCCAACATTGTGCTCGTACCGAAATCAGGAGGGAAGGTTCGAATGTGTGTCGACTATCAAGACTTAAACAAGGCCTCTTCGAAGGATGATTAACTTCTACATAATATCGACATGATTATAAACAACACGACCAATTACGCTCTGGAATCATTCATTGATTGGTTTATCGGGTATAACTAGATCAAGATGCACCCGAATCACCAAGAGAAAACCACATTCATCACCTCATGATGAACCTTTTTCTACACCGTTATTCCATTTAGTCTAAAAAATTGAGGGGCTACCTACTAGAGGGATTCCAAAACCATTTTTCATGATCTTATACACAAGGAATTATGGGTCTATATGGATGATATGATTATCAAGTCTAAGACTAGAGAAGGTCATGTTCTCACTCTTTAGAAGTTATTTGAGGTACCGCGACAATATTATATGTGGGTCAACCCTTATAAATGTCTCTTCGACATTAGAAAAGGATAACTCTTGGGATTCATAGTTAGCGAGAAGGAGATAAAAGCAAACCTTGTCAAATTGAAATCCATACATTATATGCCACCACCCCAAATAGAGAAAAAAGTTTGAGGATTCCTTGGGAAATTACAGTACATTAGTCGCTTCATCAGCCAGTTGACTTCCATTTATAAACTCATTCTACTATGTCATTCGTAAATTATCCGGGTACGGAGTCAATTACACTGCTTTGGAAAAATCTTGTGTTTCCTTGTCTGGGTCATCCAAAAGTTACGACATTACATGCTTGCCTTTTCCATCAAATTTGTATCCCGAATGGATCCTATCATGTACTTGATAAAAAAACATTCTTTGTTCGGCCGAATGGCCCATTGGATGATGCTTCTAGACAAATTTAATATTATGTATGTCAGGCAAAAGTCCATGAAGGAAAATTTATCTCTAACTATCTCGCTAACTAACCTACGGAAGAAGCTGACATCTAGATTTCTGAGTTCCTAAAATGAGAACATCCTTCGTACCTCCCAATAAGACCTTTGATGGCAATGCTAATAAAAATGGGTATGGCATTGTGATTCTCCTAATTGCCTTTGATGACTCTTACACTCCCATTGCCATCAAGCTAAATTTCTCGTACACCAATAACATGACTGAATATGAGCCATGTACGATGGGAATCAAAGTTGATCTCAAGAAAGTAATTCAATACTTAGATGTTTATGGGTACTGATCCCTCATCATCGGTCAAGTGCTCAAAAAATGGAACTTCAAGGACACAAAACTCCTACCATTTCGTACCCACCTAAAAGAGATAGCCTCTCAATTCCAAGATATTACCTTTCACTACCTGCCTCGAGCAAAGAACATCTTAGTCGATGCCCTTGACACATTAGACTTAATGATTGACATCCCCAAAGGAATAACAATGGCTCCCTTCCTTGTCCAAAAGTAAGATAAATCAACCCACTATTACCATATTGAGCTCATCACGGAGGAAAATTCAAAAATAGATGACTACTGGTACTATTATATTTGGCACCTCCTCAAGCATGGTAGGTATCCCCAAGGCTCTGACAAGAAACACCGAGCAACCCTACACAAATTCGATTCCTAGTATATTATCTATGATAAATTATTATTCATGAGCAACTTCGATCGAACCCATTTGCACTGCATCGCAGGGGCTGACATTGAAGAGATGATGCAGAAAATCCACAACGAGGATTGTGGACCTCACATGAATGGTCATATGCTTGATAAGAAAACCATTTAATAGGATTACTACTGGACTATCATGGTTCAGGATTGAATAACCTACGCTCAAAGATGACTCAAACGCCAGTAGTTTTCCAACCTACAACACTTGCCTCCTTAGAAATTATATAACATAAATTCTCCCTGGTCGTTCTCTAGATGGGGAATTGACATCATAGGGAATATTACACCCAAAGAATCCCATGAACATGAATTTATCTTAGTTGCCATTCACTATTTCACTAAATGGGTCGAAGTCGAGTCATATGTAGTGCTGAATGCCAAAAAGATAGCTAAATTGATCAGAAGGAATATCATCTGTCAATATGAGGTCCCTCACAAGATGTTATCATACAATAAGTTGCATTTTGAGGAAGAAGTTACAGGATTGGTCGAGGAATATGGGATTCAGAGACACAAATTATCCCCCCATAGACCTCAAATCAATAGAGCATTCAAAGACGCTAATAAGAACGTCAAAGACATCATCATTAAGATGGTCCAAAGTTATTAATATTAGGCCAAACGGATCCCTTATGCCCTCTGGGTCTACTGCACTTCAGTTTGAACATCTATTGGGGCCACCCCTTACCCTTTGGTTTATGGTACGGAAGCAGTCTTACTCGTGGAGCTGGGAATTCCTTCACTGTGCCTTATGTTGGAACATATATATATATATATATATATATATATATATATATATATATATATATATACTAGGGTATGCCCGTGCCTGAAGGCACGCTGATAGTTTTGAAATGCATAAAGACGTGCCTTAATATGATGGCAAGTGCCCACTAAAGCTACAGTTGATCTCGAGTTCAGAATACAGGATCAACTTCTTTATGTATGCTCGTGCCCAAAGGCACGACGAAAATTCCAAAATTTTTAAAGTACCTAATAGCAAAATGTTGAAAATTTCATTCCCCGATAAAATTTCTAAAGTTTGTAATGTTTTTTAATTCTGAAAACAAACCAAAGATCATAATGTTTTTTAAACATTCACGTAAAACTTTTCAAAAATGGTTGAAAATAGTTTTGGAAATGTTTATCATTTTTCTATTGAACTGTCTCACCATTTATACTGCATATATATACATGTGTGCATCCGGTATGTATAGATTTGCAGTCATATCCTGCACAAAAGGTTGAATATCAAAACATATGGTAGTGTGATGGTAATTTTTCACTTTAACTAACAACTCTATAGTAAAATAACCAAACAAAATTAGATCTGTAGACCATTTCCAAGTTTTAGCCTGCGGATATCTTAGTTGCAGTCATTCAAAAATGCCTCAATCTCCTTAAACTTGTGAGCCATGGTAGCATCAATTTCCCAACACTTCTCCACCCATGCGTTCCTTGCAACGTCTGCCTCCTTCTCTTGATGGCCATAGCTCCTAAAGATCACCTGGATGCAACTGGTCCACTGCCTTCTCTAAATAATAGAAGGCTTGCTAATCTGACGAAATGTAATCATTCTCAACTCTTAAACGGCATCCCAATTCGTATTCTGCATCTGGATCGCCCATATCTACAGCTTCAACTAATAATGCAGCTCCTATAGCTTTACATACCCCAAGGACATGGTATTTGAGATGCAGTCAGGACAACCAATATCTGGCATGTGTATTTGAGTTAACCTCCAGAACCAATTCAAAGTTATCCTTTGCTGTCTTGAGGAGAGGTATCAGGCGTCTATCATTGAGTTCGTAGTAATCAATCACTCTATCAGCATCCTTTACAGCATTCCACCCTTTGGCGATGAGCTCCATCGCCTTTTTATTTCTGTTGTACATTCCTCTCTGTGGATTAAAGTGGGAAAGATGAATAAGAGTAGCCTTTATAAAGAAGGATTTCAGCATATTATTTATCTCTGTGTGGAATCAAACACACCAATCCTGACAGAGTTTAAAGATACAAAAACCCAACTACATCATAGCAGTTAATTATTATGGCAATGCTGAGAGCTTTCTAGTCAACAATCGTGGATATTCGGTTATATCGATATTTTAGGAAATAACCATCTGGAATGCCTATTTCTATCCTATCAAATTTCTATATTCTGAATTGATTGTTCAATGTTTACTAATAATGATGTTTTAAGTGTAAGAAATATATGTCCATTTTTTATCACTCTACCAAATCAGAAATAGAAACATACCATACATGATATTAAAACCAATAGAGCTTTGACATCAGACTGCCAAACATTAAACAGTTGATGAAATAATTGACAACAGAACATTCAAAATGAAATTTTAAAACACTTATAATCATCATATCTCAATTAAAATATGGATACGGGGGTCTTTAGAAAATCAATCAAACACCTAAATGAGTAATCAATTACATACAACATAATTAAAATAATGATTCCATGAAACTTATTCATTCAGCAATGATTCCAAACTGTATTTTGCTGTAAAAAATAATGTTAATTTCTCAGCAACACAACCAAGAAACTATGAAATCTATATAGGCAGAGGGAATTGAATCGTAAATTAACAAACCTCTTTGATTTATAATTCTATTTGGGAACTTTCTCTGAATTCATAAATCAAAATGGATCAAGAGGGAAGGCCATGCTATTTTGGTGGAAGAAGGGTTATTAGCGCGAGTGCCGCCGTGAATCAAGGTGGATAGAGTAGATGGCAGGTATTGAGTGGTGACGATAGGGCCAAAATTTCATATACTATTTTCAGAAAATGGTACTCTTAATGTGAAACAACCCAAAAGTAAATACTAATTTTTTTTATTTGGGAGTGAGGAAGTATTTAATAGCAAGAATGAAGTGTTGAGATGAACTTACATTCTGATACCTGGACACTTTTGCACCCGTTGAGCTACCATTATTGCAACCTAATGAATCCACTGTTTTGTATGCTTCACTGCTGCTACATCCTCACGTTAGTCTTCATATTTCCTGCCAAATGCGTACATGTGATGGAAGACAAATGAGGAAAAGAAAAGTCAATGAATTCACGGACAAATATGTATTGTATTTGTTTAGTTTTGAAAATGTAGTGTTTTGAGGGGGGGGGGGAGAATCTATGGAGAACAACAATTGGAGTCGTGTTGATATTTTTGCAAAGGGAAAATTAGGTAACCAATTTATCAGTTTCTGATTCTCCTCTCTCACACTCTTCTCGTTCTCTCTACTCTCAATGTCTCACCTGTGTTTTAAAACTGTGCCTTATAAACTTTTTTTAGAACAAATATGAATCCAATTATGCTTCCAAACCTTTGAATTGAGTTTCCAGACTAAAATTTGAGACACTGTATAAGAAAACATGCTAAATTCAACTTCTAAAATTTGGATCATGTACACATACAACAATAGCATAAAATAGGAATGCTTAATGAAAATAAAAAGATTAATATTTGATGTGCTTTTCATATTGTAGAATATGTTAAATCAGTTTCATCTATTCTTCTTAGCTTCTTAAACATATATAATGGATCTCAAGATCTGCTTCACTCTGCCATAAACATCAGTATGCTCAAGTTCCACATAGAGCTCGGAAAGAAGCTATCAAATCTGCCCTCCGTGGGTCCAATAATGCCCCCACTACAACCTAATGCCATCCATTAAGTCGGATGTGGGCGCCTTCTATCATTAAATGCATGCCCTGAATATCCAAATGTAATTAAATTATAAAGAACCATGTATAATGACATCCTAAACAATTGATATATAATGTTTATTTTCTAAAACAAAATTAGCTTATAATGAGGTTACAATCGAAGGCAAAACCAAACTAAGTCTTAATATACATTTTACAAATATGCACTATATGGTTACACAGATTGATTTAGACAGTCATTATATATAAGTGAAACGACGGGAAAAAACATAGTTTATGATAACACTCTATCAAACCATATCAATATAAACCTGATTAATGATACACGTCATATTACAGGACATACTAATAAACACCAAGATATTGCCAAAAATGACAACAACACTTTTGCATCACAAATATGTTGTTTTCATCACATTGACGATAGCCAAACTATTTGTCTTAACTTAAAAAAGAATCTACATATGCAACACTGGGGAAATAAAATCTACATATGTAACATTGTGTAATATGCCATTGAAATGAATCAGTTGTGTAATATGCCATTGAAATAACACTTAAAGCTAATACAATCACAGAGAAAATTTAGATACATTGATGGTAATATGCATAATATAGCATTAAAAACAGAGGAATAAATCAAAACAGAAATTGATAGAGCAAAACAGAGGAATCTAGTCATATACATTACTTGCTCAAAACCATAAGACCACCTAAACATCATGTTCTAAAATTTAATATCATAAGCAGTGCAGCATGAACAAAAATATTTACACATATGTGAAACCCTCAATCTGTTCAGATAATATTGCACCATCCTTCTACCAACACACAAATAAATACCTAAGTTGCATTCAAAAAGTCGTAAAAAAATTTCAACGACATATATTAGGATCAATCTAAAACGAAACATGAATAAGTCAGTAGTTCATGTGAAATTAAAGTACAATGCATTGAAACATATACTTATTTAATCCACAGTGCAATTTTCAGACCTGGAAAAAATCGAATTAAAGAAACTAAAAGAATAAAATCTTAATAAGTTGATTTGGAAAATATACAACACAAATCTACCATTTTAACGCCTCTTGGTTTGAAAGCCAACAATTGTAGGAAAACATCTCTCTCGGTGACGAACCTATTGACCAACAATTGTAGGAAAACATCTCTCTCGGTGTTAATAATTGAATAAACCTGATTTGAAAGCCAATTTGAACTCTAATAATAAAATGAAATTGCATTCAAACTCATAACCATACCTCTAGGAATCATCTAGGAATCTTTGCTGAAAAATACATCGCCTATTGGTTTCCATTCTTACGCTTCGCAATAAACAATATATATGATGCAGCCAAGAGGTCCACGGTTTCTTCCAAACTGTTCACCGCGGTTGTAATCATTGAAGGGATGATTACAACCCTTTCTTGGATGTTGAGATTATGTGATTACATAACGCCTCGGACAATCAATTGCTCTTATCCAAAGTCTTTTGCTACGACTGTGAGAAATAGAGAGGAATGAGTGTGGAGCGGACATTATAAAGTGTTAGAAACTAAATTAAGTGTCATTTCAGATAAATAATAAAACAAAAAATACAAAAACAGAGGCGGCACAGGGTAATGTCATGGGAAGCAGCAGCCTTGCTTGAGGTTGCCATTTGATACGCCTATAGTACTTGAACCCTATAACAATGAGACATTTAAGGGCCAAATTTTTACAATTGTTAAAGTTAAAGGTCATAGGTATTATTTAGTCGAGAAAGTACATTTTAACGTGCCTTAGAGACAAACACACCATGTGTGTTGTTGTGTTGTGTCTTCGTGTTGTATCAGTTCCCCTCCACTACTCAATCAACTGGAATGTTTTTTAAACAGATGCTTTCTTTTCTTTTTTTAAATTTGAAACAAAAGATATTGTAGCTTTGCTGTTATAAAAGCAAAGAGAAAGAACACGGATGAGCTGTGACTTTGGCTGTCGCCTCCTCTTTTTCTATTCTTTCCAACTGACTTAGTGCGTGTAGGGAACGCCCTCTTAATGTACCAAATTTCAGTTTTGGCTTATTTCCCTCTTACAAATTACATTCGTAGCCCGTTCAATTAAACACAAATTTAATGCATTTCATAATAAGCGACATAAAACAACTATTGTTTTGTAATCATCTAAACAGCCAAGTTTGACGCAATTGAGATCGGACACTAAAGAATAATATATCATGAGCATTTAAATAGAAAAAACTACTATTACGCCATTCGTCCCCTTATATCTAATATATAGATAACTAAAATAGTGATTCACGCTCTCTTTCTATATTTTTTCTGGAGCTTCTTTGCGTTGGAGCTGCTTTGCGCAAACAAACCCCTTCTCGTTCAAGTACCTCAACGACAAAATTCATAACATACTCAACAACATCATTCAAATATAATAAGAGATAATAGACAATAATCATACCGACTTAAGAGATAAAACCTCAAACCGTACATATACTATATTTGAAATATAAACATGCTTTAACCTTATTATTCAAAGCCAAATCAGAAACTGCAAACTTTAAAACTCATATCGTATAGTGAGGTAGAGTTTTATTCTCCCAATTCTCGAGTGTTATTTACAATAGATATAATTAACTGATCAAGAACTCTGTTATCTGCCAAAACAAAGTAAATGCAAACATAACACTCATGTACTGGGCAGATTCTCGATTCTTAAGAGATGAATTAGGAAACAAAAGCTAGGCAGATTATCAATTATTAGGAAAGTTACTAAGAAATGAAACCATCATATTTCTTTCAAAAAAATTAGCAAACAAAAGCTGAAGAGGGAAAACAGTTGTATTTGAAACTGCATATTATATAACATAACTGCCTATTGTATAAGAACAATTGGTGTCTTATCCCAACTTCACTACATAAATTTTTGCATAAAATCAAATCATTTACCTTAACAAATCTAAGATTATTATATATGGATTTCAAGTGACTCAAATTTCAGTCCCAAGGGAAGGAGACTCAGTTCAATAATTGTAATTCACCTTAAATCTTCGTACTTGTTCAATTCAGTTCAATAGTTGTGATTGAAATTCACCAAAAGTGTGTTGATTTGGTTTTACAATTTTTAGTGCAATTTAGGAGTTTAGCTCAACTATTTGCAAATTGATTATTACGTCAGTTTGTGTCTCATATCAAGTGTGGTTTAGAGGTTGAAAACGTAAACAAATTCAGTGGTTTCTTCCATCCAAAAAAGTAAACAAATTCAACTAAGTCATGATAAACAAAAGTGTACCTTCAACCAAGTCAGGAAGATGTGTAATAATAGATGGAGCTGGGAATATGAACCATATACTTCTTAGTAATAAAGAGAGGTATAAATCCAGGACACCAAAAGTGTACCTACAACAAAGGTCTTAGTGAGATATCCTGTAGAAAAAGTAGAAATCAACGCATGTAATGTTAGAAAAATTATAAATCAAGAAATTATATACAACACATAATGTGCGACATCTTCTATTGCAGTAGTAATTCTCACACGATCGACTTTTCTTTGTCCTACACCTTTCTTTGAGAAAATATCGTGGAAATGGATTAAAACTGCGGAGCATATAAATTCAGTATCCTTTTTAATGAAAATTCCGTATCCTTTTTAAAATCCTAAAGAGGCCTCAAGTAGGGGTTCAAGAGGTCTGAAGCAGGGGTTTAAAATATTCTTGAGGTCTCAACAGGGGTTTTGCCCATAATTCTTTATCGCAAGAGGTCTCATCAATTATATATCGCAACATTACCTAAAATACAAATATTTCCAAAGTAATAAAAAATGGTATTAAAACCTCTAATTATTTGTCGGTGGGTCAGAGTTTTTGAACAATTACAATACATCAAGTCAAGAAACATAGCTATAGCAATACGTTTTGAGTAAAAAAATCAAAAAATGTCTATATTGAACAGATGCCCCAAACATATAATGATTACTAAAACTTATTTTCAACAAATAAAAATAAAAACGAAAATAAGGATGCAAGTTTTTAAAAGTTTTAAGATATATCATAAAACAAACACATCTTTAAGGTGAAGAGTTTTGAAGAAACTCATACTTGAAGGTCATGCATACTTATCTTTCCCACGACAGCGAAAAGAAACATTGTAATTCCAGGACGCCCAGGATAGAAAAAATTGCGCCTGAATTTACCCATCCCTGTACTCATTAGATACTTATTTTTTCCCATTGCCTATCCCTAATCTATTGTGGGCCTACTTCTTATTTCAGAATTGGTAGCCTTCCATATTACTCCCGAAGCATTGTATTCTTATTTTTCTGCTCCATAGCTTTCTATTTCTCGAGTTGACCATAAGCATACTTAAATATTTGACTCCGTATATGAAGTTGTTTAGCCTTGGGCGCTTGATTGAATGTAACATCTTTGGGAGGTCTTTTTAGAGCAGCGACTGATTGGAGAGGTAAATTTGAACTATACTTACACACAAAAAGGGATACTCAGCAAATCATACCTACACACAAATTCTATCGGTGTCAACTAATAAGGTACACAAAAATATGAGTCATTCATAACGCAAAATTCTATACCTTAGAATAATTCGATGCACTACACTCCAACCCAATGTATATAATGACAATCAATGAAGCAACCTGCATTTCAACCAAGTATAATAGCATGTTAATGACAATTCGAGCGTGCGAGAGGCATAATTAAGTAATTAGAATCAATGAATTTTATTTAAAAGAAATAATAAATGTGAACTATATAAAGAAATCATACACATATTTTCTTCACGGATAATCAAACTAACTAAATATTAAATTTTACTTTAATGCTTGTGGAGTATGCAAGGGAGAAATTCCCTAAATGAAACTAACATTATAAGTGGTCCTTAGTGTACAACCTACACTAACCTGCATAGGAAAGTTTGTCCAAATAATACCCCTTAATCTAAAGAAGAGACATTAAGCAATAGAGTAATTGAAAGCCCACTGTGAAGTTCAAACCCACCTATGATGTTAATTAAGTTAGTTTTAAACTTGACGTTTTCATACATGGAAAGTAAAATGATATATAAAACAATAATAACAAAAAAAAACCTTCAAAACCCACTGTGAAGTTCAAACCCACCCAAAAAAATGAAAAAGTCATCCTATAAACAACAAAATAAATTGGGGGAAACTGTACTATCAAATTCATAGGTAAACAACTAATCTCTAAAAAAAACAAATAAATGGAAAGAGAGAACAAAGAACACTTTGTATCTGTGAACATACCCAAAAAAATACCCATTAAAATTTATGATTCAACCCAAACCATCAATACTATGAACAACCCAAACTATTAATTTCAGATCTACACAAATATAAGAGACTGATAGGGATATACCTGTAGGAGGGTAAAATTAGATCTGGAAAAAATCGTATCAACACACAAAAAGTGGGAGATTACGAAATTAAGAGAGAAGGAGATTAACTCTAAGGGTGCGGTGGACAGGAGGAAGGGGAGATGTGGGGAGGAGGAGGAGGCGGCGACTGAGGGGAGGAGGAGGATGGGGGATAGAATGGGGGAGACGGGGTAGGGCTTGTGAGGGTGAGTTCGTGTGAGGAGAGTGGGGGCGGATGAGTGAGAAGAGGGCGACTGCAATCTGAGATCGTGGGTTAGGGTTTTGGGTCATGTCTTTGATATGAATTAATCTCAGCCATCTATTTCTAACATTGTTGGCTTCAATCTAAACCATTAAATGTCTTCCAAACTTATGAATAGTAAAAACACCATTGCTCCTTATTATATATATATATATATATATTCACTCTATCGTTTCCCTGATATGACTTGAGTGATTCATATCTCCATTATATATACATGCACACACATTTCACGAAGAAATAAAGGAAGCAATAACACATGACCATGAGAGATCGAAAGGGCAGGATGGTTGACTAACACTTTTCCATGCCATAACTTAGCCTCCAAACTCTCCGAACTATTGGTTTTGTATGCATCAGTTTGTCTTTAATGTCGTCCTCTCGAGGTGACGACATGTTCTTTTGCCTATTTTGGGAAAAATAGTCTAGAAACTCTATCTCCTTACATTTGCTCCACATCGATGCCGGTTGAAGTGCCCTCGAGCGGGACATGAGACCTTTTCAAGCCGCCCAAGCTCAGATCAGTATGGCCACAAATTTCATTATCGAAATGTATGTATTGTCAAAACACCATGCTTATGTCGATTGTCGTTCAAAAAGAATATATTTTTTAGACCAAGAAAATTATTCTTTTATGTTTCAAGCATAGGTCATTCCGAACCTTCAACATCACAAATCCAAAATTCCTCTTCTTCCTTAATTCTTAGAATTTTGAATGAATTTGAGGATATTTTTCAAAAGAATTGCCACGTATACCCCCATCTTGAGAAATAAAATTTACCATCAATCTCTATCCAAACACTTATCCTATTTTGATACCTTGTTATGAAATGGGTCCTTTAAAACTCCATAAACTTCGTACCTAACTAGATAATCTACTCCAATAAGGTTTTATTCGCCTTAGTTCATCTCCTTGTGGAGCACGTGTGTTATTTGTGAAGAGGATTGATGGAAGCTTTAGATTATAAATAAATTACCATGAGATGAACTCGATTACAATTAATAATATATATCCTTTACCTAGAATCGTAGATTTATTCCATCAACTTAGAGGAGAGAGTTTTTTTCTAAGATTGATTTATGATTTGCTTACCATCAACTATGAGTAAGAGAATAAGACATTCCAAAAATTTATGTTTGAACTCGTTATGGACATTTCAAATTTACGAGTACTGTCTTTTGAATTAACGAATGCCCCTGTAGACTTTATAGATCTTATGCATCGAATCTTTAGACCTTTTGTTGATAAATTTTTTATCGTATTCATTGACGATGTCCTTGTTTATTCTCAAAGTCATGTTGAACATGCCTAAAACTTAGAAACTGTATTAGGCACTTTGAGGAACCATAAATTTTATGCCAAGAAGAGAAAGTGAGACTTCCTTATGAAGGATGTAAAATTCCTAGGACATGTGATTTCTAAAAGTGGAATCCAAGTCAATCCGGCTAAAATTTTAGTCACTTTAGAATGAAAAGACCCACCAATGTCACTAAGATAAAGAGTTTTGTTGGATTAGAAGTTATTATCATCATTTCGTGGAAGTATTTTCCTAAATTGTTCTCCCACTACTAAAGCTACCTATGAAGTAAGTACTATTTGTATGGACTACTAAGTGTTATCAAGAACTCTAAATTTTGAAGGACAAATTAAATACTGCTCATGTCCTAATTATTCCCTCTAGTGTTGTAAGTTATGATGTATACACCAATGCCTCATTCCAAACCTTAGGTTGTGTCTTGATGCAAAAAGGAAAACTAGTGGAGTATGGATCACAATAACTCAGGACTCATGAATGTAATTATCATGTACATGATTGTGAATTAGCTGTTGTGGTGTTTGCCATAAAGATATGGTGTTGTTATCTCTACGGTGAAGAATTTCAAGTCTTTTCAGATCATAAAAGCTTAAAATATATATTCACTCAAAGGGATTTAAATCTGAGACAACGACGTTGGATGGAATTTTTAGAAAATTATAGGTTTAAATTACACTACCATCCTAGAAAAGGTAACATTGTAGCCGACGCTTTCAGTCGTAATACCATTAGTAGACTCCATACCTTTATCTTCCATGATAATGTTGCTACCATTAAGAAGTAGGATCTTCCACTACAAGAGAAACACATTTTTGTGACACTCAAAAATTAATTTAAAGACATTTAATATAAAAAAATGTCATTTAAAAATTAATATTGTTATTAATGTGGCATCTTTAATAAAAAATGTCATCTTATATATATTAATATTATTTTTCATGACACTTTAAATCTAAAAATCATATTTAATTATAGATATTATGACCCTTTTTTAAGAATTTGTATACTAAATGTACATATTATGACATTTTACTAAAAAATTGTAGAACTTCGCACGCCAATAAGAAACAAAAGGGCCAAAAACTTCCCCCCAACATGTCGAAACATCCCCCTACGAAACTTTTCCCCAAAATCATCCCTAGCCAAAACTTTTCCCATTTCCTTCCGATGAAGCCATTGTCGTATCTCTCAAATCAGGTAATCTTCTCTCTTTCTCTCTCGATCTCTCCAAAATCAAACGCGCACACGCTGGAATAAGAACATACACACACACACACACACACATAGATGAACATACATGCATATTAAACTCCTTGCGAAAATATTGATTTTAATTTTCAACAAAATCAACTCAGTTTGTTCATGTTTTGTTTCAAAATTTCAATTTTTATTTTTGAGATTTACTTCTTTTTAGTATGACTGTTGTGTTTCTAAAAAATATTTTTAGTCTTTTAAGGTCATAATCGAATGTAAAAAAATGATGATATAAAAATTTTAATTGTTGGTTGAATAAATTTTGTTGAGGCTGTTGAAGTTCATTTAGTTTAGTTATGTTGTCACGAGTTGATGTGAAATTTCATGTCAAAGTGTTGAATAAACATGTTGTGTTGATTAGGTTTTAGATATTTTTTATGCCCCAAAACTGTACAATTTATGCCCCGAATAGATGTATTTTAGTCGCTATTTCTCGACAATATGGGTCTTATGTGCTTAAATGTTTATCATGCAGGCTTAACGTCAGTTGCGGTGTCAAAAGCTATATTTCAAGGCAATTGTGCGTTTTATGGAGCTATATACCTCTCCCGTACCCTAACCCGAGCCTAAACCTAGCCCAAACTTACCCCAAAACCGGGTGTGTTTTATTTGTGTCATTTTATTATTTTTTAGATTTTTAGTTTGAGTCTTTTCTATTTTTAGGATTTATTTTAGAATTTTTAGATTTTATTTTCTATTTTTCTATTTTATTTTTATTAATATAATTTTACTTTATTTTGATTTTGATTAGCTTTTAGTTTGATCTTATTTTATTAGGATTAGTTCTAGGATTTTATATTTAGTTTTATTAGATTTTACTTTTTTTTAGGATTTGTGTTTTTAAGTTTAATAGGTTTTTAATTTTTTTAATTTTATATCTTATTATTTTTTTAAGTTAAGAATTTATTTATTTAGTTCTTTTTGTTTTTGTAGATTTTATTTTGTTAGTTGAGTTTTTTTTACTTTATTATTTATAGGTGTCCAAATAAAATACACACATAACCCCACCTAATTTATCCTACACCTCATCCTATTACCTACACCCTCACGCACACAATAAACCCCAACTTCATCTTCCCCAACAACTCACCCTCTCTCCTCTCTCCAAAACACTTAACCCACTTCTACCCATTACCAAACCCATCAAAGACACACCTCTCCTCTCTCCCAACCCGTCGGCATACTAAACCCTCTGCCCCGGCTCGATCACCAGCTCCGGCCGGCGAACCCACCGCCGGAGAAACCCTAACTCTAACCGCCCCTCACCCAGCCCGACCTCCAAACCTACCCGCCTCTCTCCCTTGCCCCTATTCACCACTAACCAGAACCCGGCGACCCCTTCTCTTTCCTCTCGGCGTCACCCCTGCCTCTGCCGTGCGCCCCAGCCCCGGTGGCGGCAACCCTTTAAAACCCGTTTGTCCCCTCTCTCCGGCAGCGTCCCCAGCTGTGCCGGAACCTCCTCACTCTGACCCGACACCAGCTCGCCACCGTTAAACCCCTTTCCTGTCGGCCCAGCTCCATACCCCGTTGCTCCACCCGAGTGCCGTGTCCAACCCAAACCCATTTCATCCCTCACACGATTTCTTCACCTGCCAAAACACAAACCAAAGGCCAACAAAACCCACATGTGCCACTTATTCCACATGCTCTCATCCCCATTTACCCAAAATACCCTCAAACTACCTTTTTAACCCCAATACCCATTATACCCCCTAACTAACCACTTTAAGCCATTTTCCTAAAATACCCTTCAAAACAAATCAGATTTTTCCAAATATTCCCTCACCTCACACCCCCATGCACATGTGCTCTCACCTTATACACATGCACCTCTAGCCAATTCCCACCCATACCCCTTTGCTCCATTGCATATTTAAAGAGAGTTGAAGACCATTTTGGAGGATCATCAAATATATAGGAATTTTAGAGAGAGAATTGTAGAGAAAATTTTCCCTTGTAAATAGTTTTTCATTTTTTATTTTTAGATATTTGTGAGATTAAATATTGTTAGAGAATTAATTGAGTGGATAGTTAATTTCATATCATTTGGAAGATCAATTAAGAGGTGTATGCTTCAATTTCAAGGATTGGAGTTCAACATAATCAAAGAGATTTGGTTTGATTGTTCTCTTCCCTTCTTTTATTATTTTATGCCTTTGAATATTAATTTGTCATATTTTATACCATGTTAGGCTAAAACCCCTTTCAAGGGGTGGGGTGAAACCCTTATTTGATATTATTTTAGTTTAATTAGTTTGCTTACTTGAAATTTCCCTTTGAATGTTAAATTTGATCCCTCATCCTTAGATTTACGCCTCGAGATAGGGTAAATGATTTTCGAGAGAAAATTGAAATTCTAGTGATAAATCCCATTTTAGATTCGAACTAGAGATAGGGGTTTCTTAAGTGGGGTATTATCATTTGAATTTCAACTCTAAATTTAATTTCTAAGAATAACATAAATTCTAATTGATCGATCCTAGCGGGTGATTAATTAAAAGGAGTGTTGATCTAATTTTCTAGAGTTGTGGGGTGTTAAACTTAACTTTCTAAAAGATTACTATTCTAATTACACTTGCAACGAGAGTTGGTTTGTAATTTTAATATTAATTTGAGAGAATTCAAATAATTAAATTAATTAATTAGAATAACTAAAATTTGTGGTGTAATCCCACTCCTTGATTGTTCTCACAATTATTTTCCTCACTTTATCTCTTATTTTTAGTTTAGACTTTAATTTTCATTTTAGTAAATTTCTAGATAGTTTTCATCTCACACTTTAGTTTATTTTAGTTTAGACCTCACCTCACCCTATTGTTTTAATATTGAAAAAGCTAAAAAAAATTAGAAAAGTGAAAAAGCACAAAAAGAAAATAAAAAGTGAATTACAATTGAATTTGTTCCATGTGCTTTACTCCCTAGAAAGTGGATTGACACCCTTACTTACCTCTACACTTTAGATTGTTATATTTGTAGGTATTTGAGGTTTTGACTAACTTGGCTTCAAACAACGACCATACCCAAAAGTCAAGCTATCAAATGGCGCCGTTGCCATTCTTGGGATTGTGAAGCTCGGAGGGAATTTCATATTGTAGTTCATTTATTTTTTGTTACACTTTATTATTTTTTTGTACCAATTTTTTTAGAAGGCTTGTATTTAGGATTATTTCATTCTTGGCTTGTATTGCGGTGCATAGGAGACCATTTATTTTTCATTTAAATTTGTAATAATTCAAGACAAGCGTGATAGGGAAACCAGACAAGGTAGAGAGAGGGCGTCCAAGGCGAGGATTTAGAAGCCTCTCTACCTTGGGTCGGTAGGACTCCTGGGGACGACTGAGATAGGCGTGATCTCCCCCCGGTCGACTCAACATTTTTTGGCACCCCACGGCCTAAAAACTGTGGGAGGTACATTTCTTACACCCTCGCGCCTCTCCTGTTAGCGAGTCAATTCTTTTGTGTGCTCTTATTTGATTTTATTCTCGCATTTATTTTTGAATGGTGTGATGAATTAATTAATTAAGACCTACACCCGGTCACTCACGAGAAGGGATTTCATCACCCGACTCACTCGCTTACCATTGTGTGTTAGCCTAGCCATCACTAAATTTAAAATCAATCAACTAGGTAGTCCACTAGGAGAACATTTTGCAAAGGCGATCACTCAGATAATTTCGTGATTTTTATCGCCCACGGACTTAATTAAAATTTGACTACCCTCTCACTAAATTTAAAGATAAAAATTGGCTATGTGCTAGTTAGGAATTTTTCTTGACTTGTGTGTGTGTCCAATTCCATTTTCGGTAGTCGATTTTATTGAGTTCGTCCAAAATTCAAAGAGTCCATATTTTTTTCCCCACCTTTTCTTCCAAAAAAAAAAATCCAAAAATCCAAAAATATTTTTCTTCCTTTATTTTTCAAAAAAATCCAAAAATATTTTTCTTCCTTTATTTTTCAAAAAAAATTCAAAAATATTTTCTTTCTTTCCTTTTTAGAAAAAAATCCAAAAATATTTTATTTCTTTCCTTTTTAGAAAAAATCCACAAAATCAAAAAAATATATATTTCTCCCCTCATGGCCGAAGAACGTCCTTTAAGGGACTACTTTGGTCATTTTCCATTGACACGTGACACGTGTGAGAGTAATCCCGAGCGATCTCTTTATGATATTCTTCATGATTTCACCTCTCTCACGAGTACCGTTGGTACTCTTGACCCATCCATGCATGCACCACATATTCCATCAACCTCGGTGTCAAGTGTCACCGTGCCTCCTCCTTTGTTGTGCACCCACTGTTCTAATGCCGATCACATGTCCCATGTGTGTCCATACTTGTCATATCCATACAAACCCACCATGGAACATGTGTATCCATATGACACTATTTCGGAACCCACCTCGGCCTACTACCCTGCTATACCTAATCCCAAGTTGTGTGAGTCCTCGACCTATTCGTGGAGGCCTGATCACCCTTCCACGCAATACGTATCCCAACCCGATGTTGTGGATCCTCACACGTTCTAACAATCGTCATGGCAACCTTGTGCACTTAGTCACGATCAGTTTCCTCACTACGCACCCCATGCGCATCAACCATTTGTCCATCACGAAAGCGGTCCATTCGTGTATGATGTACTTGACCCCACCCCACACACTTCATATGATTATTCTCCATACACTCACGATTATAGCGAGTTGTGTCCACCTCACCCACCACCACCACCCATCATTCCACCAACACCTTCATCCACATCCACTCTCGAAACCCTCTTGCAAAAGTTCATACTTGAGCAAGAGCAAGCAATTCAAACTCAAGCTCTCCAAAGGCTTGAACAAAGGTTAAATGAATTGGTATGTGCGCGAGAGTCGGATCTTCCCATGGCCCCACCCATCGTTGCCACCGAGTGTGATGATGATGTGTCCTCTCGTGACACGGATTTTGAGTATGACCAACCCAATCACCCCGAGAATCTCGAAGTTGAGACCATCCTATGGTCCAGGTCCCAAGTCGACAATTCTGCTGAGTTACCTTTAGATAGTGAGATTGATCCAATTCCACCATATCCCAATGAACCCCACCTTGAGGTTCCCACTCCCGAGATATCCAAAAACATGCCCGAGCTTTTACCTTATGCCCCAATTGCCTATGTCTCTGACATGACCATATCTTTTAGGTTCGCTCCGGCTACGAGTGCTCACTATTTTCCCGAGATAGAATCCGTGATAGTTCCTAACTATCTGGATATGGATGATGTCCCACCATGCATGGCTCCCTTTGAGCCCAATATTTTTTATGATTCCTCCATCTTCGATCTTGGTGCCTCGTTTTACCCACCCACCCCATTTACCGATACTACTATTATGGAAAAGTTGATCACTCCATCTTTAGAAACCACACTCCCTTGTGAGTATTCCTTTACTCCTCCCAATGAGTGTGTGTCTCCCACGCTTGAGTTGGATCATCTTCCTCCACCATTTATCCCACCCGACCCACCCATTATCATTTCCACCCCACTACCTGGTTTGGATCTTGATTTTACACAGTTCAAGTTTCCATCTACATTTTTCGATCCTAACCTAAAACCATCCACCTTCCACGAGAGTTATGGTGATACTCTTCACTCTCTTGTGGTGTTGATTTTTCTCAACAGCTCCCTGGCATGTCACGGCGTGACCATTACCATCGCCCATTCATAGAATGGTCGTGTGATTTTTATGAGCCTCACCCCATTCCTATGTCCAAACCATATTTCCTCCCTCACCAACTTGAGCACCATGCTTATAGGGACCTTGTTGCCCTCACCTTTAAGCTCAACAAGGCCCGTGACCGATACCTTTCCACCCTCACCTTAGCCATTTTTCCCACCTGCCCTTGGTCCACCGATGCTTTGCATCGCGTAATGCACTTCGCCATACAGGTGCATTGACCACTTTAGCCTGTTTCCAGCAAGACTGACACTTCAGTCTTGTTTGAGGGTGATTTTCATCACCCATTCTTCTGCTGCCCTGCGCTTTCATAGATCCTATCTTTAGGGTGAGAATGGTTCGGTCTGGCTGAAGACGTTAAACTTAGCGCTACCGGGAGGCAGCCCGCGTTTCTTGTACTAGTCTCATCCTGTTTGGGGGTGGTGTTTCACATCACCCTATGCTTTATCATGCTTATAGACTTGTACATCTTTTATTCAGGTTTATTCTTGGCTTCACATGTCCACTTCATTAGCGGTTCATTCTGGTAATCTCTTTCCTACCTTATGCTCTCAATTTTAAAAATCATTTTACTTAACATCGAGGACGATGTTCCCTTTTGTTTGGGGGTGGGGAATTTTATCAAAATCGTGCCTCTTTTGAAAATTTTTGATTGTTTAACCTGATTTTTAAAATTTCGTACAGTTTCTTTCATCTCACTCATTGATGTGAATTTTCAATCATCCATCTTTTAAAGTCTAGGAATCAAGCTAGAGAATATTTTTTCTAAATAGCTTATGTAAGACATAACAAGGCATTTTGCACCATGAATTTCTAGACTCAACAAAATTTGTGCACTTATCATGTCATTACGTTTAGAGTTGAGGAGTACTACAATTCTAAAGAGAACCTTAAGGATCACTAGTGGAGACTTTAGCCCGTGAGATTTGTGCCTTTCACCCTTTTAGAGTGTTTTACGCAATCTCCGAGTCACAAGTTGATTCAACTTCTTTGGGGTCCGCACTTAAATTGTTGTATGATCTCATTTTCTTTCTTAAAATTTTGGTTGATCACTAAGAATGACATCTTTTTCGAGTTTTAAGAAACGCGTGTCTTGATATTTGTCCCGATCACTAGGATTTTCATCCATACACCTACCATTTTCCCCCCATATCACATTTCCATTCACTTCACCCATTATATCCCCATATCTCACATATATTCCCCTCACCATCCATATATTTCCCCACACATCCACCTATCACCTCCATTTATATCATCCATTGTCTTGAGAAAAAGAGTGTGATTTCAAAATATAAATGTCTTCAGTGTTAGTTTGAAAAGTGAGAGAAAAACAAAAAAGAAAAGAAAAAAGAAAAAAAAAGAAAAAAAATAGAGAAATAGAAAAATAGCAAAAATAGAAAAGAAAAGAAAAAGAAAAAGAAAAAGAAAAAGAAAAAAAAAAGAGATAATAGAAAAGAAAAAGAGAGTTGTACTTAATTTTTGTTGAAATAAAGACATTTGTGCCTAATGTGTATACACTCTTCTTTCGCATCCATTTTTCATCCATTTCACATCGCATATCCATCATCCATCCATCATATCATCATCCCATCCTATCCTACCTCATCGCATCCCACATATCCCATTTCATTTACCCCCTCACCCATATACATACATATTCCCCTTAGTGTTCGGGCAAATGAAAGTCAACGTGGTGAATAACTCGACGTTCTCACTATAGTGATTAGCATTCTT
The DNA here is from genome assembly GCA_949130495.1 of Sambucus nigra. Taxonomy (NCBI): domain Eukaryota; kingdom Viridiplantae; phylum Streptophyta; class Magnoliopsida; order Dipsacales; family Adoxaceae; genus Sambucus; species Sambucus nigra. The sequence goes on along the minus strand of OX422208.1, from coordinate 539,790,137 downwards.
TCCTGAGATCACTTTTCTTTCAATATGTTCGTTCTTTCTTATGTGTGTGTGAGACGTTTGAACTTGCTTACATTTACTCACCTCCTCACACACAAGAGCGATACACTTACCCATATCTCGAGAATTCGTTTGAGAGAGATATATCCGTGAGATTTTGAAGTTGAAGCGTTGATTCCGAAAAGGCAATCTAGGAATTACTTTGATGATACTCGACCCGTTTTGACTGATTCACACCACACACGTTGAGTTCTAGAAAGGATGTGCCTTTAGTATTTACTTAGCTAAACTTTTACAAATTCTATCTTGTATTTCTCAAAATATTTCTCATGTGATGGATTGTGCGATTTTTCTATGTCTAATAAGAGATTGACTGCCCTTCAATAAATTTTTGCAAATAAGAATTTTGTGGGTATATTCCCTGCAAACCCTCACGAGACACAACTCGTCCTGTAGGGGCAACCTATAGGTTTAAAGGCTTGTTGCACATGCTAAGTGCAATCGCAAGTGCCCGCGAAAGTGGTACACTTTTGGTTACTTATCTTTCTCTTTCTCTCTATCTTATTGCTCGAGGACTAGCAACGCTCTGTTTGGGGGTGGTGTGATAAGCACCCAAAACTGTACAATTTATGCCCCGAATAGATGTATTTTAGTCGCTATTTCTCGACAATATGGGTCTTATGTGCTTAAATGTTTATCATGCAGGCTTAACGTCAGTTGCGGTGTCCAAAGCTATATTTCAAGGAAATTGTGCATTTTATGGAGCTATATACCTCTCCCGTACCCTAACCCGAGCCTAAACCTAGCCCAAACTTACCCCAAAACCGGGTGTGTTTTATTTGTGTCATTTTATTATTTTTTAGATTTTTAGTTTGAGTCTTTTCTATTTTTAGGATTTATTTTAGAATTTTTAGATTTTATTTTCTATTTTTCTATATTATTTTTATTAATATAATTTTACTTTATTTTGATTTTGATTAGCTTTTAGTTTGATCTTATTTTATTAGGATTAGTTCTAGGATTTTATATTTAGTTTTATTAGATTTTACTTTTTTTTAGGATTTGTGTTTTTAAGTTTAATAGGTTTTTAATTTTTTTAATTTTATATCTTTTTATTTTTTTAAGTTAAGAATTTATTTATTTAGTTCTTTTTGTTTTTGTAGATTTTATTTCGTTAGTTGAGTTTTTTTTTATTTTATTATTTATAGGTGTCCAAATAAAATACACACATAACCCCACCTAATCTATCCTACACCTCATCCTACTACCTACACCCTCACGCACACAATAAACCCCAACTTCATCTTCCCCAACAACTCACCCTCTCTCCTCTCTCCAAAACACTTAAACCACTTCTACCCATTACCAAATCCATCAAAGACACACCTCTCCTCTCTCCCAACCCGTCGGCATACTAAACCCTCTGCCCCGGCTCGATCACCAGCTCCGGCCGGCGAACCCACTGCCGGAGCAACCCTAACTCTAACCGCCCCTCACCCAGCCCGACCTCCAAACCTACCCGCCTCTCTCCCTTGCCCCTATTCGCCACTGACCAGAACCCGGCGACCCCCTCTCTCTCCTCTCGGCATCTCCCCTGCCTCTGCCGTGCGCCCCAACCCCAGTAGCGGCAACCCTTTAAAACCCGTTCGTCCCCTCTCTCCGGCAGCGTCCCCAGCTGCGCCGGAACCTCCTCACTCTGACCCGACACCAGCTCGCCGCCGTTAAACCCCTTTCCTGTCGGCCCAGCTCCATACCCCCTTGCTCCACCAGAGTGCCGTGTCCAACCCAAACCCATTTCATCCCTCACACGATTTCTTCACCTGCCAAAACACAAACCAAAGGCCAACAAAACCCACATGTGCCACTTATTCCACATGTTCTCATCCCCATTTACCCAAAATACCCTCTAACTACCTTTTTAACCCCAATACCCATTATACCCCCTAACTAACCACTTTAAGCCATTTTCCTAAAATACCCTTCAAAACAAATCAGATTTTTCCAAATATTCCCTCACCTCACACCCCCATGCACATGTGCTCTCACCTTATACACATGCACCTCTAGCCAATTCCCACCCATACCCCTTTGCTCCATTGCATATTTAAAGAGAGTTGAAGACCATTTTGGAGGATCATCAAATATATAGGAATTTTAGAGAGAGAATTGTAGAGAAAATTTTCCCTTGTAAATAGTTTTTCATTTTTTATTTTTAGATATTTGTGAGATTAAATATTGTTAGAGAATTAATTGAGTGGATAGTTAATTTCATATCATTTGTAAGATCAATTAAGAGGTGTATGCTTCAATTTCAAGGATTGGAGTTCAACATAATCAAAGAGATTTGGTTTGATTGTTCTCTTCCCTTCTTTTATTATTTTATGCCTTTGAATATTAATTTGTCATATTTTATACCATGTTAGGCTAAAACCCCTTTCAAGGGGTGGGGTGAAACCCTTATTTGATATTCTTTTAGTTTAATTAGTTTGCTTACTTGAAATTTCCCTTTGAATGTTAAATTTGATCCCTCATCCTTAGATTTACGCCTCGAGAGAGGGTAAATGATTTTCGAGAGAAAATCGAAATTCTAGTGATAATACCCATTTTAGATTCGAACTAGAGATATGGGTTTCTTAAGTGGGGTAATATCATTTGAATTTCAACTCTAAATTTAATTTCTAAGAATAACATAAATTCTAATTGATCGATCCTAGCGGGTGATTAATTAAAAGGAGTGTTGATCTAATTTTCTAGAGTTGTGGGGTGTTAAACTTAACGTTCTAAAAGATTACTATTCTAATTACACTTGCAACGAGAGTTGGTTTGTAATTTTAATATTAATTTGGGAGAATTCAAATAATTAAATTAATTCATTAGAATAACTAAAATTTGTGGTGTAATCCCACTACTTGATTGTTCTCACAATTATTTTCCTCACTTTATCTCTTATTTTTAGTTTAGACTTTAATTTTCATTTTAGTAAATTTCTAGATAGTTTTCATCTCACACTTTAGTTTATTTTAGTTTAGACCTCACCTCACCCTATTGTTTTAATATTGAAAAAACTAAAAAAAATTAGAAAAGTGAAAAAGCACAAAAAGAAAATAAAAAGTGAATTACAATTGAATTTGTTCCATGTGCTTTACTCCCTAGAAAGTGGATTGACACCCTTACTTACCTCGACACTTTAGATTGTTATATTTGTAGGTATTTGAGGTTTTGACTAAATTGGCTTCAAACAATGACCATACCCAAAAGTCAAGCTATCAATATTTTTTAGCACTTATAAATTTAAAATTATAATGCTTAATTAATCACATGGCATTATAATTAGGTTGTCTCCATAAAATAAGTCAGATGTCAAAAAATTGTCACTCCTATTATTTTTGTGGATATCTTTTTTTACCAAATTTGAGGTTATGCATGTTATTATTATTGGAGCTCTTACAACGTGTGACATATGTTACACACATGAAAAAGTTAGATTATAATTGAGGCTTTGATATGTTTGAAATTAAGGCTTTATTTTCTTCTCCCAACTAGAAAGTAATGAATTCATAAGGCATACTAAATATTTTTTGTTCTATAATGAGTTTGTACCTAGCGTTTGGGTAATATTCTTGTGCAAATACTAATACAAGTTAATTATATGTTGTTCTTAGATTTTTAATGATCTTTTAAATATAAATCTTCTTATTAACTAAAATGCATTTGAATCCGTAAGAATGTACAATATGATTGTCATTGTCTTTTTTCCATATACTACAAATTGATAAAAGAAATGAATTTTTCATGGCTATGAGTTTATACATCATGCATGAGTTTCTTATCTAATGATCTATTGCTTTTAGAAGATATATAATGTATTTATTGATTCCCATTTTTCTTAGCAACCAAAATGTCCATATGGAAATCATCCCCAAAATCTGTTTGCCATTTTGTATAATTTTCATTCAATATAATTGCTCATTTGACATGTCCCTTATGTATCATTATTGTACAGTTGGTAATTTGTATTCAATTCTCTTTTAAAAGGGGATAATGTTTTACGTTTATCTTATTTATTGCATATAATGACTTGGGTATCATAAAAATATGATTACCCTGATCTTGTTGGAGTTTATCTATTACAGGAAGATATTCAACTTGTGGTTGACACAGTATTGGAGTCATATAGATTCTCCATCTCATGATCAAAACTGATCTGTAGCATGTCCACCTAGATTTTCTATGAAAAAGGAAATGAAGAACAAGGAAATTCTATATTGTTTGTTCTCATACCTAATGTTACTATCTTAAAATTGCTTTAATGTTTAGATCTATCAATTCATGATATGGCCAATGGATACACATACATGTTTATGCATTGATGTTGTATGCAATTGAAGGATCAGAAGTCAACTTGACTCTTGTTCTTAGTGGTGTGGAATCAGGAGCAGGTGTATTATTTTGGGTTCACATGAAACCAATTGAACTTTATTTACATCTATCCATTTTTATAACCGATGCATAGGCCCACATAATTTTTCCTTTCAATTAACAAAAAAATTACTTATCGTAAAATTTGAGTCATTTGTTAGAACCCTATATTGGTATATTCATATGCAAAGTTAGTTAAAGTCTCATAAGAAATGAACATACAGTTTTCTACAAGTATATTACTATACATCTATAAATATGAATCTAAATGGTATATAATAACATTAAGATGAAAGGGATCTGTAATACCCCGTACTTTTGGTGATATTTATTTATGGGATTAATTGAATTAAATGCGTATTAATTGGAAATTAATCCGGATTAAAATGCTAGCGAGATGCGAGTTTGTATTTGATTATAATGTGCATATATGATTATTTATGAATTTTGAATCATGAAATTTGTCCTGAGATTGAAATACGGCAATTTGGAAATTTTGTTGAGACGCGTGTGACAGTCGCGTCCGGAATATATTTATTTTAATTAAAAAGTGAATTTTATTTCTATTAACCGTATGGTCGTTTTGAGTTCGCCAACGCGTCCGGAAGGGTCGAAATAGTCAGAAAACACTAGCCGGGGGTTTGGTTTGGGTCCCGGGGTATTTTTAGGCCATACCGGCAACCAAAAAGGGCAGTTTGGTAATTTTAGAATTTTGGAATTTTTGATTAACGAATTTTAGGAGTTTTAAATGGAAAATTAAAAGACCCACTAACCCATTACCAGCCATTAACTGATTAGAGGGCTACGGGGGTTATTAGAATTAGCCCCAAAAGTTCCTAAGACAAACCCTAGCCTCCATTGCCACCATTAGAGAAGAAAGCTTGGAGAAAGAGAGAGAGAGGAGAAATTCTGCAGAGAGAGAGAGAACGATTCGATCTTTAACATGAAAATCAGAGATACAAATAAGGCAAGTGATTTAATTTCGTTTATTACAAAGAATGTTTCTTCCATGCGTAGGAATTTGATATAACTATATTGTTCTTGGGAGATTAATGAAAACCCATTAAATTGGAGTTAGAAACTGTATCTTGATGAGGAATTGCATGTAGAATTGTATGTAGGTGATTAATATGATGATAATATATTTTGGATGAAACAAAAAACGGATTTAATTAGACTACTTGGGGATTTAAGAATTTCTAGGGTTCATGTTCTTGAAATTGGGGAAAATGTATAGATTTGATATTTGGATGATGTTTAGAATGAATTAAAACCATCAAACACGATAATATATAGCCTATGTATGTTTAGGGACGATTAGGAACCTTGAACAATTGTTGGACAAATGTTTATATGAGATTAGAAGTGAAGAAAAGATGGAAAAACGAAATAAGGAATTTCTGGGCTCGAATCTGGCCACTCGTTAGAAGACCTGACCAGGTCGTTCGAATGAGCTCGTTCGAACGAGCTTCTAACGAGTTAATAGCTTGGGTTCTAATGAGAGGGATGTTCGTTCGAAGACTTTCGCTTGAACGAGATCTCATTAGAAGGCCCAGTTCGTTCGAACGAGACTTCTAACGAGTTGACAGTTTAGGCTTTTTAGCCTGTTTTGATTTCGCGTGTCCCGTAACCTTACTTAATGGTAGAGATCACACTCCCTTGTTGATTGATTGATATATTAGGGACATTTGAGGTATAATGAGGAGTAAAACCTAGAAGTGTAGCTGAACCTAAGGGAAATTATGGAGTAGGACGTGAGTGTCTATTACGGTGCGAGAACTATTGACGGCCTAATTTATTATATTAACCGGGAATATATAAATTGTGTAGTATTATATGCCGATACGAGAATGAGAAGGGTACCACCAACATATTATAGTGATTACAAAGATGTGTGCATACTTAGTATATGTATTGATTTTATGTTTATGACATACCTACCATACTTGCTATCACGGGAGGTTTACGTTCGCTTAGGGCCTTCTAATCCTTTTGTTTCCCGAATTTAGATTGGTTACCTCGATTAACATAGGTCAGAGAAGGACTTATTGAGATATTAATAAGTCTGCTGATCGTGGGAGCGTAGGTATGTACGTGACCCATGTGATGTGACTGTGTTCGCCTCCATTATTTGTGATGTTGTTATCTGAGAACGATTCCTGAGAGATTCGGAATGCGTGATCCTTATGTACGTGATGTACTGGGATGGATAGCAGAGTATGTGTGCACCGTAGCTTAGTCTCGGGGTGCTTGTATATTTATGATGTGAATAATATACACTTAATTAATGGGAACTTTCATGTGATATTGTGTATAAATATGGAAACGTTTTGAGAAAACATGACGGGTTAACCGATAATGAATTGTATTACTAATTGAGAATCTGAGTTTAAGTAAAGACCTCTATTGTTTTGATAACGCTAGAATGTAAATGGAAATCGAGTAGTAAGGGGTAGAACTTATTACGGTTTGGTTAGATAGGTATGCTACTTAGATGGGTATGGTACGTTAGGAGTCCACATGTAGTCGAGAGGTGAGAATTTCATGTGAGTGCACGTCCTAACATGTATTTTGCATTTAATGTTTTAATGTTATTAAAACACTTAATGTTTTTAAAATGATTTCCACTTTCGGTCTCTGGCCCATTTGCTTTCAAATCTATTTTTGTAAAAACCATTTTAGGTGCCCAGCCACAAGGACACCATGCTTAGGATCCTCATTCAGGTGACGAGCTGTAGCTATTTGTGGAAGTTACAGGACTTTGCTTGTAGACTCTTCTTCTATATTGACTCTCTATTCAGCATTTATCAGTTGTAGGGCATGTCGCCCATTTCTTTAGAGACATTTCATTTATTTCAGTTATTCAGATTTATGGCATGTATTAATTCAGGATTCAGACTTGTCATTTTATTTTCAGTTGTGGGATTGTTGTGAGGAGCTTTCCTCCAGACTTTTGATTACTTCGTTGGTTATTTATTACTTCATTGTGGTGAATGGATTATGTTGTTCTTCCATTACACTTTTATTTCATGTTAATCAGACTTAACTTAAAATTTGGCAACTTACTTTTTAAATACTAGGTGGTTAGTAATTATTAAAATGTTTTCGACAGTGATGCTATTAACTGAACCAACTTGGCATTTTGCATTGATTTGATAAAGGAGTAGCTACCCGGTATTTAATTAGTCGGGGTGTCACAGGTGGTATCAGAGCATCAGGTTCTAGTGTCCTTTAGGATCTGTACGGCTTATTATGTTTTCCGCTGAGCTTTCTTTGATGTAGAGCCCTATATTTTAGGACTGTTGTATTCCTTTTTGTATATGCTACGTTCTTCAGCTATTTCAAGTTTATAATTGCAAACTTATAAACTTTATTCTTATTTCAGAATGCCTCCACGACGTGCACAACGGGTTCCCTGGGATGCTACGCCAGAACCACAGCCCGCACCAGTTCAGGGCACGATGAATGCCGTCGAGGTTGCAGCCATTGTGGCCCAGGCGGTAAATGCCGCACTAGCTGTAGTTCAGCAGGCACCACCTCAGGCGCCGATAGCCGCGCCCGTTCAGGATCATGCATTCCCGTCTGCTTGGGAACGTGTACGTGATGCTTTTCAGAAAGCACACCCTTCGGAGTTCGCAGGTAGCTCCGATGTGGTAGTTTCGAGTTAGTGGAGGAAGGATATTCAGCGGCACTTGAGGATGTACGAGTGCACTGAGGTTCAGAAGCAGATACTAACTACCTTTAAGCTGGTGGGGTCTGCACTGCAGTGGTGGGAGTCTATTACCACCGTGGAGGAGAGAGACACTCTCACCATTCAGTAGTTCTGGGTGCGGTTCGACCGCAAGTACTTTCCGTCAGCTGTTCACACGGAGATGAGGAGGAAGTTGATGAGCCTCAAGCAGGAGGGTAAGGCTGTGGCCGAGTATGAGGCCGAATTCACTGGTCTTCTGACAATTGTTTCGGATGAGATACCGACAAAGGAGAAGAAGATACAGAAATTTACAGACGGGTTAATATGGAGGATTCGTCAGCACTTGTTAGGGAACCTCTCGTTAGCCACTTATTCTGATGTGGTTAACGCTGCACTGTTACACTGCCAGGATCATCGCTTTCACATGGCTGAGGGTAAGCGATCGGGAGAGTCCAGCCATCAGGGCAGGACTGGAGGACATGGTGCTAGTGGGTCACAATCTGTTCAGGGGCAGAGACAGGGTGATCGGGGTTCCCAGCAGGGGGATAACAAGAGGTTCAGGTCGGGAAATTTTAGGCACGGACAGGGAGGTTTCCGGCAGGGCCAGCAGGGTCCGAACGGCCATCAGAACCAGCAGGGCTAGAATGGTCAACAGCAGTTTCAGCAGGGCTAGTGGAAGAACGGTAACGGCCACCAGGGTCGGGGGCTGCAGGGACAGAGAGGGGGGAACTTCCCGGGTAAATATTTCGTTTGTGGCAAGACTGGACATAAACGCCAGGACTGTCCTGATAGGGGCAGGGCCCCGCAGCAGCAGCAGGGTGCTCGACATGAGCCATAGAGGCCACTTTTTCCACCTGCTCTCCCAGCTCCAGCCCAGGTGCCAGCTCTTCCAGCCATTCCAGCAGTTCCTGTGCAGCAGGGGCAGTTACAGTATGGACGTGTCTATAACCTTCAACCAGGCAGCATCTCCACAGGCACCACCAGCGATTGAGGGTATGTTTCCTATCCATGGTACTATGGGTCGGGTTTTGTTTGATACGGGGGCAACGCATTATTTTATAGCTACACATTTTGCGAAAGCCTTAGGGTTGTTAGCCACAGCAGAGAGCACAGTGACGTATGTAGACTCACCATTGGGGAGTGGGTCACTTGTTTTCTTTATATGCCGGGGAGTGGGGGTAGAGATTGGTAGTTTGGTATTACCTGCAGACATGTTGGTATTAGATATGCATGTTCACGATGTGATTATCGGTATGGATTGGCTCGCTGATTATAGATCCATGATTGATTGCTTCGGTGGGAGCATTGTTTTTGCCATTCCGGGGCAAGAGATGTTTGTAGTGGCGATGCCTCGCCCAGAGGGAGGTTCGACCGCTCATTTGTACTACATAGAGGAGGATACCTCTAAGGAGGTTTTGATTCCTTTAGATTCGATCCCAGTTGTCAGGGAGTACTCAGATGTGTTTCAGGAGATACCAGGCCTACCCCCCAGTCGAGAGATAGACTTTGTCATAGACTTATTGCCAGATACGAGACCTATAGCGCGCGCACCGTACCGTATGGCTCCGACAGAGATGCGAGAGCTACGAGATCAGATTAAGCAGTTGTTGGGTCAGGGGTTTATACGGAGGAGTACTTCGCCGTGGGGTACCCCTGTGTTGTTCGTAAAGAAGAGAGATGGTTCACTGAGATTGTGTGTGGACTACCGGGAGTTGAATAAAGTCACGATACGGAATAAGTATCCATTGCCTCGAATCGATGACTTATTCGACCAGTTGAGAGGAGCTTCTTTCTTCTCGAAGATTGATTTGCGATCGGGATACCATCAGTTGCGTATCAGGGAAGAGGATGTCTCGAAGACTTCGTTCTTAACGAGATATGGTTCTTACGAGTTTCGAGTTATGCCTTTTGGTTTGACCAATGCTCCAGCCGTGTTTATGGACTTGATGAATAGGGTGTTCAGATATTTCCTAGATCAATTTGTCATTTTCTTCATTGATGATACACTGGTTTACTCCCAGACAGAGGAGGAGCACGCCGATCATTTGAGGCAAGTTTTGCAGACGCTACATCAGAACGAGCTGTATGCAAAATATGAGAAGTGCGGGTTTTGGTTGAAGGAGGTCCAGTTTTTGGGACACATTATTTTCGACCGGGGGATATCTGTTGATCCGGGGAAAGTATCCGCGGTGAGGGAGTGGGGACAGCCCACGACACCAACTGAGATCCGTAGTTTCTTGGGATTAGCAGGATACTACCGGAGCTTAATTCGGGGATTTACGAAGATAGCAGGCCCTTTGACACATCTGACTCGTAAGGGTGTGCCATTCATCTGGAGTGATGCCTGTCAGCTGGCATTCGATGAGTAGAAGGATGAGTTGACCTCAGCACCTATGTTAGCATTGCCGAGACCGGGAGTTGAGTATCTAGTCTACACCGATGCGTCCTTACAAGGACTTGGAGGTGTATTACAGCAGGAGAGTTAGGCCATTGCTTATGCATCCCGTAAGCTAAAGCCTCATGAGAAGAATTACCCCACTCATGACCTGGAGTTGGCAGCAGTGGTATTTGCCCTACAGATTTGGAGACATTATCTGTTGGGGGAGAAGTTTCAATTGTTCACGGACCACAAATCCCTACAGTACCTATTCACGCAGGAGTTGAATATGCGGCAATGGAGGTGGCTTGAGTTTGTGAAGGACTATCAGTTTGATATCCAGTACCACCCGGGGAAGACTAATGTGGTAGCAGACGCGTTGAGCCGTAGGCCAGTAGATGAGGTGGCAGAAGTGTGGAAGGCCAAGTGGAAGAAGTTGGGACACCAGGATGCAGTGGCCCGATCATTCATGTCTGTGATGACCGTTACACCTTAGATTGTCACAAAGGTAGTAAGGGCACAAGCAAATGACTCCTTCTGTCAGAAGCAGATAGTTCGATTACTAGCAAAGGGAGCCGAGTCCTATACCGTTAGCTCAGACGGGGGATTGCGCTTCAATGGGAGATTAGTAGTTCCAGAAGGGGTGGAATTATTGCACGAGGTGATGGCAGAGTCGCACGGCTCACGGTTCGTGGTACATCCCGGTGGGGACAAAATGTACCAAGACATGAGGCGACAGTACTGGTGGAGCAGGATGAAAAGAGATATTACCGTGTTTGTTTCAAAATGCGCCACTTGTCAGCTAGTAATGGTGGATCATCAGAGACCGGCAGGACTTCTACAGCCATTGGAGGTCCCGATGTGGATGTGGGAAAGCATATCCATGGACTTTATCACGGTGTTGCCTACGTCACAGAGAGGTCACGACTCCATTTGGGTGATTGTGGACAGGTTGACCAAAGTCGCTCATTTTCTACCCGTAAGGACAGACTACACTACGGGACAGTATGCCCAGCTCTTTACTGCAGAGATAGTGAGACTTTACAGTGTGCCCCTAAATATCGTGTCTGACCGAGACAATATATTTGTTTTACGATTTTGGGAGAGTTTTCAGGTGGCCATTGGCACGGAATTGCAGTTGAGTACGGCGTATCACCCGCAGACCGATGGGCAGATCGAGCGTACAAACCAGATGTTGGAGGACATGCTACGTATGAGTATCATTGACTTTGGGGGTGGATGGGAGCAGTATCTTCCACTGGTGGAGTTTGCTTACAACAACTCCTACCAGTTCACCATTGGCATGGCTCCATTTGAGGCATTGTACGATAGACCTTGTCGTTCCCCAGCATGTTGGTTGGAGGTGGGGGACGACAAACTACTTGGGCCGGAGGTGATTCAGGATACTTCGGCAAGGATAAAATTGATTCGGAGTCGCATTCGGGTAGCTCAGGACAGGCAGAAGAGTTATTCTGATGCGAAGAGGTTCTTTCAGAGAGTTCCAAGTGGGGGACCAAGTTTTGTTCAGAGTATCTCCTATGAAGGGGATTATGCATTTCGGGAAGAAAGGGAAGTTGGCACCGAGATATGTGGGACCATTTCCTATTATTGAGCGGATTGGATCGGTTGCGTATAGGCTTGGGTTACCGGAGCATTTACATCGGATTCACGATGTATTTCATATTTCCTCGCTAAGGAAATATCTTAGAGACGATTTGGCTCATTCTCATATTGCTTTGGAGGACATCGATCTCTAGCCTGATAGCTCCTACGAGGAGGGGCCGATTGCTATTTTGGACAGAAGTGAGCGGAAACTGCGGTCAAAGATAGTTCCGTTAGTACGTGTTCAGTGGTGACATCATAATGTCGAGGAGTCCACATGGGAGCGCGAGGATGAGATGCGCGAACGTTATCCAGAGTTATTCTTATTAGGTACTTTATAGTTTCGAATTTCGGGACGAAATTCAGTTATTAGGGGGGAAGTATGTAATACCCCGTACCTTTGGTGATATTTATTTATGGGATTAATTGAATTAAATGCGTATTAATTGGAAATTAATCCGGATTAAAATACTAGTGAGATGCGAGTTGGTATTTGATTATAATGTGCATATATGATTATTTATGAAATTTGAATCATGAAATTTGTCGTGAGATTGAAATACGGCAATTTGGAAATTTTGTTGAGACGCGTGTGACAGTCGCGTCCGGAATATATTTATTTTAATTAAAAACTGAATTTTATTTCTATTAACTGTATGGTTGTTTTGAGTGCGCCAACGCGTTCGGAAGGGTCGAAATAGTAAGAAATCACTAGCCGGGGGTTTGGTTTGGGTCCCGGGGTATTTTTAGGCCATACCGGCAATCAAAAAGGGCAGTTTGGTAATTTTAGAATTTTGGGATTTTTGATTAACGAATTTTAGGAGTTTTAAATGGAAAATTAAAAGACCCACTAACCCAATACCATCCATTAACTGATTAGAGGGCTACGGGGGTTATTAGAATTAGCCCCAAAAGTTCCTAAGACAAACCCTAGCCTCCATTGCCACCATTGGAGAAGAAAGCTTGGAGAAAGAGAGAGAGAGGAGAAATTCTGCAGAGAGAGAGAGAACGATTCGATCTTCAACATCAAAATCAGAGATACAAATAAGGCAAGTGATTTAATTTTGTTTATTACAAAGAATGTTTCTTCCATGCGTAGGAATTTGATAAAACTATATTGTTCTTGGGAGATTAATGAAAACCCATTAAATTGGAATTAGAAACTGTATCTTGATGAGGAATTGCATGTAGAATTGTATGTAGGTGATTAATATGATGATAATATATTTTGGATGAAACAAAAAACGGGTTTAATTAGACTCATTGGGGATTTAAGAATTTCTAGGGTTCATATTCTTGAAATTGGGGAAAATGTATAGATTTGATATTTGGATGATGTTTAGAATGAATTAACACCATCAAACACGTTAATATATAACCTATGTATGTTTAGGGACGATTAGGAACCTTGAACAATTGTTGGGCAAATGTTTATAAGAGATTAGAAGTGAAGAAAAGATGGAAAAACGAAATAAGGAATTTCTGGGCTCGAATCTGGCCACTCGTTAGAAGACCTGACCAGGTCGTTCGAACGAGCATCTAACGAGTTAACAACTTGGGTTCTAATGAGAGGGATGTTCGTTCGAAGACTTTCGTTCGAACGAGATCTCGTTAGAAGGCCCAGTTCGTTCGAACGAACTCTCGTTTGAACAGCCTCGTTCGAACGAGACTTCTAACGAGTTGACAGTTTAGGCTTTTTAGCCTGTTTTGATTTCGCGTGTCCCGTAACCTTACTTAATGGTAGAGATCACACTCCCTTGTTGATTGATTTATATAGTAGGGACATTTGAGGTATAATGAGGAGTAAAACCTAGAAGTGTAGCTGAACCTAAGGGAAATTATGGAGTAGGACGTGAGTGTCTATTACGGTGCGAGAACTATTGACGGCCTAATTTATTATATTAACTGGGAACATATAAATTGTGTAGTATTATATGTCGGTACGAGAATGATAAGGGTACCACCAACATATTATAGTTATTACTAAGATGTGTGCATACTTAGTATATATATTGATTTTATGTGTATGACATACCTACCATACTTGCTATCACGGGAGGTTTACGTTCGCTTAGGGCCTTCTAATCCTTGTGTTTCCCGGATTTAGATTGGTTACCTCGATGAACATCGATGAGAGAAGGACTTATTGGGATATTAATAAGTCTGCTGATCGTAGGAGCGTAGGTATGTACGTGACCCATGTGATGTGACTGTGTTCGCCTCCATTATTTGTGATGTTGTTATCTGAGAACGATTCCTGAGAGATTCGAAATGCGTGATCCTTATGTACGTGATGTACCGGGATGGATAGCAGAGTATGTGTGCACCGTAGCTTAGTCTCGGGGTGCTTGTATTGTATATTTATGATGTGAATAATAAACACTTAATTAATGGGAACTTTCATGTGATATTGTGTATAAATATGGAAACGTTTGGAGAAAACATATCGGGTTAACCGATAATGAATTGTATTACTAATTGAGAATCTGAGTTTAAGTAAAGCCCTCTATTGTTTTGATAACGCTAGAATGTAAATGGAAATCGAGTAGTAAGGGGTAGAACTTATTACGGTTTGGTTAGATAGGTATGCTACTTAGATGGGTATGGTACGTTAGGAGTGCACATGTAGTCGAGAGGTGAGAATTTCATGTCAGTGCACGTCCTAACATGTATTTTGCATTTAATGTTTTAATGTTATTAAAACACTTGCTGTTTTTAAAATGATTTCCACTTTTGGACTCTGACCCATTTGCTTTCAAATCTATTTTTGTAAAAACCATTTTAGGTGCCCAGCCACAAGGACACCATGCTTAGGATCCTCATTCAGGTGACGAGTTGTAGCTGTTTGTGGAAGTTACAGGACTTTGCTTGTAGACGCTTCTTCTATATTGACTCTCTATTAAGCATTTATCAGTTGTAGGGAATGTCGCCCATTTCTTTAGAGACATTTCATTTATTTCAGTTATTTAGATTTATGGCATGTATTAATTCAGGATTCAGACTTGTCATTTTATTTTCAGTTGTGGGATTGTTGTGAGGAGCTTTCCTCCAGAATTTTGATTACTTCGTTGGTTATTTATTACTTCATTGTGGTGAATGGATTATGTTGTTCTTCCATTACTCTTTCATTGCATGTTAATCAGACTTAACTTAAAATTTGGCAACTTACTTTTTAAATACTAGGTGGTTAGTAATTATTAAAATGTTTTCGACAGTGATGCTGTTAACTGAATCAACTTGGCATTTTGCATTGATTTAATAAAGGAGTAGCTACTCGGTATTTAATTAGTCGGGGTGTCACAGGATCATATTGTAGAAATTTACCATGGGGAACTTCTATTCGTATACCGATAAATGATTTGTGCATAGTTTTATATAGCCTTGTCTCTTGTAGTATTCATGATGTAAATCAGTGTTTCTTACATCGTGTTCCATTCTCATAATATTTATATGGTGTATTTAGTATGTTTCTCTATTTTAGTGTGGTGAATATAAATGCATTCTTAGTAAAAAAAAAATATGCTTTTGAAAATGGACTACCTATCGTAAAGAATGTGATGCTTTTGGAATGCTTAGAGCTTTAAGGAAGAGGAATATTTTTGGAGATATAAATCATGTATATTGGCCCATTTGTGTGAGCCTATTGTGAATGGTATGTTTTTTGTTAGATCAATGTATACTTAATTTCTTATTGAAAATTTTATAACTCATGATATATTATTTTGGTGTTGAAGTGGATTCAATAAGAACATTATTTTATTTTACTCTTTTAATGATTATATTGGTAGTTGATGCCAATTTCCTTTTGAATATTGCTGCAGAGTTGCTTGTAGAAAAAGTTGTCTCTTATTTGATAATGTATTCGTTTCTTTATTTCAGTAGACAAATAATTTTATCTATTATCTTATTTCCTCTTAAATAACACAAGGTGTATATATCCTTTAATACTTTGTTGTCATGAGATAGACTTGAATTAAGTGTGCATTTAATTGCAACTATGGAAAATAATTATTTTTAGGGATTTTACTTAGATCTGTTTTTCATGTAAAATGCCTTTTTCACCATGTCAGCTTTTGTAGTGTTTGATAAAAGCAAGCCATGTTTCCAAGGTAAACAAAAGTCTTTGGATTTTTTAATGAAAAAGGGTGAATTAGGCTAAATCAAGTTGTACCATGGAAAAAATTTCCTTATAAAATAAATGCAATCAGGTACAACTAAAGATGAAAATATATGAAATTTGGGGTATTTTTCATATAAAAGACATTCAATCAGAAATAATATCTTTTTGAACAATAGTGATGTGAGTAAAGGATTCCACGTCATTATAGTAGTTGACCACAATGTTGGGTAGAACTGGTAAAACCTTTTTTTGGTGCCTTCCTATATGTTTATTTGTTTATCACTTCGACACACTCTTTATAGACTTTGAAAGTTTCCTAAGAATGAATTTGATCACTCAGATTGTGTAATTCTTCAATTGAAAATTGATATTCTTACTAAGATTGAGAAAGTTCATAAGGTACTTATCAATTTCATGACTAACTATTTAATGTCGTTGCAATTTTTTGATGTTTCTTAATATAAAAATTTTTGGTTTCCCAAGGCTTCTCCCATCTGCTGTTTTCTTCCTAACAAAAAACTGCCTTAATATATTGGTGTGTTTGTGTATAATTATTTTATTTATTTCTATGATGTTCCTAATTAAAGTTATCAATTTGTTCCTGGATAGTGAAATGAGAGGTTTCTAAGAAGTAACATAGAGAAGCACTTCTTCTTGATAGTATGGATAGTGTGGATGGGTTTGCTCCTAGACGCTCCCTTCGTGGTAGAAATCCAATCTCCTATACTATTGGTATGAACAAAAAGTTGACTTGTAGATTTCACCTTTTTTCTTTTAATTTTTTTTATCTTTTAGACATTATTGGTGCAATGTGTGTGTACTACCCAGTGCTACAGAATGTGGGAGTCAATCACCCACCTATTCACAATTAAGATGTAATTTTAACTCAGATTTTTGGTCCCGGTATAACTACTAAGAAACTTTTTATCAGTGTTTTCAATCAAATTTTCATCTTCTCCATTAATATTAAAGTAAATATTTCACTGAAAAGTTTGATTTTCAAATAGGAACTCTAAATTTTAAAGAATTGGAGTTACGTTAATGATAATACGATTACCCACTCGGGAAGCACATGGACATATATTTATAATCTAATATGACACTAATATTATTGTGTAAAGAATATGTGATATATTTGGCTTGATCACTTAATTATTATGAACGGTGTATAAGAAAGTTGTCCTAAATTACTGTGGCAATGATCTGTAATTTCCTAAAAATGGGTCCGTTTAGTTTGAGCTTTAAAATGTGGTATTTGTTTTTAAAACCCCAAACCGGTTCAAACTTGCATTTGGTATATATAAAATCATTTCTCTTTTTCAAAACACGGGTCTCGAGAATGGGATTTTAAATAGTTTTTTTTAAAATGACTTGTGGTTGTTTTGAGAGTTATAACTCTAATTTATTGCGCGTCTAACTAAAAATATACATCGTACCCATTTACACAACCCTTCCATAAATCGACCAACAACCAACATCACTCCCCTATATCTTCCAAGACCCATATAGTTTGTGCAACCAAATCTCGTCGCCATCTGTCTCGATCTGCTCCTCCATTAAAGAGTTAGAAATGCCACGAATCAACTGGTTATAATTTCTCCAAACCACGTGCTAAGGTATTTTTTTCTTTTATTTTGAAACCATTTTCTATGTCTTCAATTATATGTATTTTGTAAGATGTTTTTAGGGTTCCTCTTTATATCTATTTTTGTGATAACTTTTAAGTGATTTTGTTTTTTTGGTGTTCAATTAGTTCAACATGCACTTGGTGAGAACTCATTTCTAGGTCTGGAAGGTTGTTTTTTTTTTCATTTTTCTTTGTATTGAAAACGTCTGAACTCTATTTATCCTGGAAATTAAGGGGTACACTTTATATATTATCGTTTGTTTATATTCATGGAGTATACTTTTGAAAATTCATGCGGAATACTGTTATAAAATCATGCATACTAGGGATGTTCGCAACAGCTACGGAGTTTTACATTGCTTTCATAGTGATGAAAACTAAAGAATGCAAGCGTAGTTGGATATATAGTTCGTGATCAATTGTTATGCTGTTTATACTGTGAATATATTTTTACTATGCTTATGTTCCATTAGAACTACATTTCTATTTGTAATATGTTATCACTTGGTTTATTCAGTCGCTTTCTTATGTTATATTCTTTGTCATGTTGTTGAAGTCTAATGTTGAATACCATTTTGTATAAAATCTCACTAAAATGTGAAAATTACTACCTGTACAAAAACTAAAAAAATGGATGGTCATGATTCCGTTGATCTATAGTAGAGCACTGCCGACATGTCAATATCTTCTTCAATAAATGCATTATAGCAGAGATGATGATTAAGGAAGGTCAGTTTAAATACAAGTTTTGGAGCGACATTATTCCTTACCAATTATCATTGAATGTATGATAATTGAAAAGTAACATGTATTTGTTTTTATCAATCTGCAAAATAAAGGAAGTTCATCATCTTATTTTAATCAAGTGGGTGATGCGGCTAACTTAATTGAGGGAAAAAAATTATGGAGAAGCGACCTTTGCATACTCGCTTTAACTTTTATCCAATAAGGTGTTTGAGAAGGAAACTAGAGGCTACCAAAGTGAACAAGAAGTGGTTGAAGAAGACCATTTGGAAGGGATATTACTTGTAGAAAAATCATTGGGTGGAAATGCAGTCTCTAAGAAAAGAAAAGCATCCCAGTGACTTTCAGGCTCAAAGTATGTATTGTAACCCATCTCTTGTAGGCCCTATCCTTATTGTTTATAGGGTAATATAGTTTAGTTATGACTGATATAATTATTGTAGGACTTATTTATGAGAACTCTTAGGCCCTAGTGCTCACTTGTTCATTTTTGTCAACCACAGATAAAAAAACCACCGTTCAGTGGTTTAGAAGGAATTCATAACTAATATTCATATAGCGAAGATTGAGTACCATCAAAATGATGGAGTACATCCTTGTAAGAATGAGAAAGTACATGTTGTTAAGAGTAAACCATACACGGACAGTTCTTTGGTCTCCGAAACATATATGAAACATCATCACAAATCTAAACTGACATGCTTTGGTCATTTAGGTACTTTGACAACTACTTGTCATTCTATGTGTATTTTTTAGATCCAGATCGTTCTCAATTTATATTTTGTGTCAACCTCATGGATTTTGTGGATATCCCTATTTCAACATCAAGTTCGATATTACTTGATACACGTTTCCTTTGGTGCACCCTTTCTCTCTCAATACACAAACACACAGTAGTTTTTATATCTTAATAAGTCAATTGTGATCATAGGTTTGAAAGATACTATTGGATGGGGGAGGGGAAATTTGTTGAGTGATAATTGATCTTAAAGATCATATTACTTCACATTTAGTGAACATCAATAAATCTGAACTCAGTGATAGATCACAATCATGTCAAAAAACTGATTTATTATCCAAACAAAAGTTGTGGACTCTTAATATGTGGGATTATCAATCAACCAACCCCGTATTTCTTAAAACTCTCCAACATAATTGCTTATTCCGACCTGAGAAATAAAATCCTAGCACAACAACCCCAAGATTATTTTGTAATGAAAAACAAGCCCAACGTGGAACTCGATAATTCTCATATGATAAGGAAGCATGTTATGATTTAGAAATAAATTATATGTGAAAGATAAATCATCCTTACGAGAAGAAGTATTCCAAGAAGCTCATCGTTCTAAATTCGTGATACACCTCGGAAGTTCTGAAATGTATCATGCATTAAGGAAACAATGTTATCAGCTAAATATGAGGAATTACATTGAGAACTTTGTGAGAAGATGTATGATTTGTAAGCAAGTAAAGATAGAACACCAGTATCCTGGTGGACTCCTCCAACCTCTTTCATTATCTAAATGGAAATGGGATCATATTAGCATGGATTTTGTTGGTGTACTACCTCATACGTCACAAGAATACAACTCTATTTGGGTGATAGTAGATCGACTAAACAAATCTACCCATTTTCTGCGAGTAAAACTACAAATTATTTTTAAAAGCTCAGTAAACTCTACATTTGATAAATTGTCCGATTACATGGAATTACCCTATCCATAGTATCATATCGAGATTCCCAATTTGGAGGAAGATTTTGGTAAGCACTTTAAGCTGCAATGGGTACTATACTCCATTTGATTACCGCTTTCATCCTCGGACAGATAGAAAGTCTAAACATACAATTGGAACCTTGGAAGATATGTTATGTGCTTATGCTTTTGATATGACCAGCAATTGGACTGAACACTTGTCACTCATTGAGTTTTCATAAAACAACAACTATTAGTCAAATATCAAATATGCCTCGTTTGAAGCCTTGTATAGAAGACCATGCCAATCACCAGCATGTTGGACCGAATCCAGAAACAACAAGAAACTTGGTCACAAAATAATTCAAGAAACTAATAAAAAGATACACAGATCAACGAGACACTCAACACAACCCAAGATCACCAAAAGAGCTATGTAGAACATCATCTATATCCACTAGAATTTCAAGTTTTCGGTTGGGTATTTATGAAAGTTTATCTTCAAAAATGAATTTTACATTTCGGGACCAAGATATATTAGACCTTTCACTATTATTAAACGTGGCTCTATAACCTATCAGTTAGAATCACCAGTGGAGTTATCCAATATTCATAATGTATTCCATGTACTCTAGTTACGTTGGTATATTCTAGACCCAACACATGTAATTACATGGAAGCAAAATATTTGTTCAACCTAACAATGAATTTAAAAAATGGCCTATTCAAATTTTAGAACTTCAAGTGAAAATCCTCAAAAATAAAGAAATTCCGCTAGTAAAAATACTTTGGGAACATCAAAATCGGCAAGAAACCATATAGGAACCAGAATCAGCAATGAGAAAACCATATCCTGGCCTTTTTTAAGGTCAAATTCTCTTTTTAGGTTGGTAGATGGTAACACGCGTACATTTCAATCGAGCTTATTGAATCAACAAATAAGAACATTTCCCTTTATTTCCCTTATAGAATACTCAAATCCAAAAACATTATAATAAAGATAAAAATAAATCATTAAACCTTTAACTTTGCTTAATCACCCATGTACCCCCTAAAGTTTTAAATTTACCAAAATACCCCTTGAACTTTTAAAAAAAGCATAACATGTCCTATACTTAACCCCTAACTCCAAACTTTATATCAAATTAAACCTCTAGACTTCAACTAATTAGAATTTATAATCGTAACCCTAAAATTCACGAATTTAAAAAATTATCCCTCAAACTTGAGAAAATCCCATATTTAATACCAAATATAGATAAAACTTTTCAACTAAGGACTAAAACTCAAAACTTAATATTTACACATTGCCCCCTACCACATCAACCTCCATATAGATCAAACAAGACGAAATCACATGGTCACTCCATGTAAAGTAATGTATTTGAAGTTCTCCAAAACTTATCATCTTGATTCGAGGGATAATCCACCTCCCTTCTGCACCAATTAACTCTCCTTACTATAAAATCTCCACGAAAACCCGCAACAAAACATACCCCTTAAGCATATCCAAAGTTTGAAATTTTCCCACCAATCTGGTACACTACCATTTTATGCTTGAAACTTTATTCTTTTAATTCCATTCGTTTTTTGCAATGTTATTATGATCATATCAATATAATAACCAACTTTTTACATTTGAGACAACCCCTGCTCGAAAAAACCTTCAAAAACTCAATTAAAGCTTGAGCATCAATGATGACACACGATTTAGTTTCAAATGAGGAATAGGTTTCTTATAAGACCAATAGCTTAGGTGCAATGGTCGTTTTCAAAAAGTCATAAGTTTTGAACCTCAATTTCTCAAAGGTGTTTTCTATTTAACAAAACTGAAAATTCTGAATTCTCCTTAACCAGACCACCTCTATCCTTTATACAAAACCAAAAACCTTACTTAAGATAAAAAAAACCAACCATATGCATAGAAACCTTTGCCATATTTACTAGAGCTTCGAATGTTTGGTCTAAATTTCATAAAAACACACAGTAATAACATCTCGATGAATACTGAACCTCAATCCATGAAACTTTAATGTTTGGATTTCTTTTGAAAAATTAGGTTGTATTGGTTGAGGAAAAATCTCAAATATTTTGGAAAATCAGAAGTTATTCAATGTTAAATTTTTTCCAAAACCTAAGTCAACTGTTGAGAGGTTGAAGATGAATTTTTCAACCAGAAACCTTGACCAAGCGTAAGAGGGCGCGTGACCAATCAAAATTTTTTATTTTTTTAAATTTTTTTATCAATTTTTTCTGCTCAAAATGGTACAAGGTAAGCAGTGTTTGGTTAATCCTAGCTCAAGTTACAGAAAATTGTGGTTTTAGGCTATAAATATTTTTCCTATATTTAAAATTTGACGCCTCTAGACCTTTTCAAATTATGAATTTTAACCCAAACGTTTTCTTACACCTAGTTTGATAAATTTTGGATAATAAAAGTCTTTACACCATGTTTCAAATCTGACTCTAAGCCTTATATTTTAAAGCCCCAAGATAATTACGAATTAACCCAAAAAATTTAATAAACATAGTGTTTCCAAGTTATTTTCAAAAACCAACATTATTATTGATTAAACTTTCTTACAAAGGTGTTTGTGGATAGATAAGCGAAATCCAGCACCCGATCTCCTCTTCAATCATAAGTAAGCACGTCTGATACAACGTATAAGTAGGTTTTACCCTTGTAATGTAAATTTTAGCATACTTTTTTGAACTGCTATTTATATCACTATGTGATAGCTTCATAACGTATCATACTATTATGTTGATATACCTCTGTTACATTTAATTATGATCAATTAGATCAATTTTAGACCCTATTATCTAATAGTTGGTATCATGAAAATCATTGTGATGATTGAATCAGTTCACCCAGTACCTCTGTTGAAATTATTCTTGTAGAAGCATCAGTATTAACTAGGAAGTAGACTATCGTGTTGTCCCACAGATTTTTCAACTTAGACTAAGGTCTCAAATGTTTGAGAACCTAGATTTTATCTATATACGTATGAGTGCCACTTTAATTGTGTGCATAGCCAGTTTTTTTCCCTTTTTTGGGGTTGCTAAAATTTGATTATACTTGTAGATGCAATTATTATGCAGCACAAATAAATATGAAAGAGGTGACAACCAAGAAAAAATAAATAAAAGACCAATCACACAACAACGAAGATACGTGGTTCAGCAAAGAAGTGCCTACGTCCACGGTGGTTCAGTCAGTGTTATTTCTCTATATTCTGAAGAGAAAGTACAGAGAATACAACTTGTCCTTTGCCCCGGACTTGGGGTTTAATTTATACATATATGTCTTGGAGTAGTGGGGGTGATAGGTTCCTCTTTATTAGCCATCTCCCTTTCATGGGATCGTGTACCCCCACAACTCCTCTTCATGGCATCGTGGAGTAAATGGATGAATACCAGAAGTGATGGGCCTGGGTTTTGGGCCGCTGAGGATGGGCTACTCGTCCAGGCCTTATGGTGATAAAATCGGGGTACCCACAATTGACCCTGAATTTGTCGGGCCGTTCTTTATGGGTCCGATGAATTTAAATGATCAGCAATGATGGTTGATTTCTTTGAAAACTGTGAAGTTGCTTTGGCGGCACCCGCTTCGCTATCTGTACGTTATGATTAGTTTTGAAGTCTTGTTGGAATAAGACACATTTTTTCTTTGTCGTTCCTGTTCTTCCAGCAATCTTCTATCTTTTGAGAACTTTTGAGTTTTGTACCTTCTGTTTTCGGCCTTCACTCTCGTCGCTTCTTCGCCTTTTGATCTGATCTTCTGTCCTGTAAGTCTTGCGTGCCCTTTTTCTTGAGTTTATAGTTTTTCTTGTATTTTTCCAATGGCAAAGATTGGAAATAGGTCGGTAACTGAGTTTAGAAAATTCTATGGTATTCCTGAGTGGGTAGAGATTGAGTGTTGTGTCTCGCCGCCTAGGAACGTTAGGGACATAGAGGATGCACATTGGATTCACGTCCTGCTTCTTTCCCAGGGGGGTCTCACCTTTCCCCCTAATGGTTTGTTTCTGCACTTTTTTAGTTATTTTGGTATTGTGCCTGCACAATGTTCACCCAACGTATGGAAAATAGTGAATGGTGTGCACAGGATAAATTAGTTGTACGGCACGAGGTTAGGGCTTACTGAGGTCTGTTTTTGTTATTCTTTTTCTCGAACGAGTTCAGGTGTCTTGTACCTTAAGGCCAGGAGCCCTGATAGGGTATTGGTAGTAAATTTACCTGATTCCCATAAGGACTACTGGCAAGAAGGTTTTCTCGTTAGGAACTGGCAATACTCCCCTCAATTTGAAGGGTCGAGGTCCGAGAGGTTCACTATTCCCTTTTATGGGGAAGAATATATAGGTAGATGTTGTATAGTTGTTTCAACCTTTGCTAACTTTGTGCTTTTTCTAACTCCTCCTTGCTTTCTCCTTTTCAGCGAAGATAAAGAACATGGAGCCAACTCTCAGCGAGGTTCGTATCTCGGAACTGGTGAAAGATTGGAACATCAGGGAACCTTTGGGTGACGGCAAGCATCCTAGGTCTGCAGCTTTTCGGCTTGAATACAAGAACACAGGCTCGAGCTTCATATCCCGACCTGTGGAAAGTGTTCCGGACTTTGACTCTTCCGAAGAGATTTCAGCTGAGCCCATCCAATTGGACGAGGAGGAGAGAAGCTCGGAGAGCGAGCCTGCAGGTGTTGTGAGTAACTTGGGTGGAGGCAGTGCTGATAGTAGCAGTTCATCGAGTACTACCAGCAGTCCAGGTGAAGAAATGCCTCCCAGGAAGAATCTAATCCGGGATGATGATGATGATGATGATGTGCTTCTTGCACAGAGGTCCAAAAAATCGAAGACTGTCTCCGGGGCCACAGCTACTGGTTCTCGACCTCCCTCTCAAGCACAAGAGAAGAAGAAGAGAGAGGAGGAGCAGGCGAGGGAGAGAGAGAAGAAAAAGGAGGAGGAGAGGAAGAAGGTTGAAGAGAGAAAGAGGAGGGAGAAGGAGAAGGAGGAGGAGAGGAGGAAGATGGAACTGAGGACCAAGACTGGTCAAGCCTTGGTCCCAGTATCTGCTTTGCCTGAGGGGGCTTCGGTGGCCACCTCTCCTCAACTTGCCCCTGCGCTGCTTGAGAGGGCAGTCCTCCCTGCAGATCGCGAGAGGGCGTCAGGGTCTGATCAACTGGCCTTGCAAGCTAGCCAGAGGCTCGCCTTGGTAAGGTTTCTTTTCTACTTCCCAACTTCTTCTAATCTGCTTTGATGGTTTCTTCTTTCTGATCTTTACCTTGTTTTCTGCAGTTTGTGACTGACTTCGCCGTGCTATATCGCTCTCGCGACGAGTTGTTGAGAAGGAACAGTGAGCTGGAGCAGGAGAATTCTACTCTGGTGGCCAGGGGTTCTCAGTTGGAGGCCGATCTGAAGGCTGCTGATGCGGCTCGAGCTTCTTCTGCCTTGGCCCTTGCTAATTCTGCTCGCGAGAGAGATAATGCTGTCAGGGAGCTCGGCGAGCTGAGGAAGTCGTACGACCAGGTCTGCTCTAGCAAGCTGGACTTTGTGGAGAAGAACAGGGTTCTTGCCGAGCAGCTGGAAGCGGAGAAGGCCCAGGCAGCCACTGTTAAAGAAGATTCATACAATTCTGGCTGGGCTGCTGCGTATGAATACGCCGAGGTTCAGATAGGCTATATTAGTCGTCTGAACTTCAAGAAGGGGTGGAACAAGGCCCTTGTGGCTGCAGGGGTGGATGTTGCATCCCCACTTTTTGACGAACATGATCCAGGGCCCAAGCCAGTTGTGGATGAGGAGCCAGCCCCAACTGCTGAAGGGGTCAATCCTGCTTCTCAAGCGACTCTTGCTGATGCTT
This sequence comes from Sambucus nigra, assembly GCA_949130495.1. Classification (NCBI taxonomy): domain Eukaryota; kingdom Viridiplantae; phylum Streptophyta; class Magnoliopsida; order Dipsacales; family Adoxaceae; genus Sambucus; species Sambucus nigra. The sequence continues at coordinate 539,764,013 of OX422208.1, read as the reverse complement.
CCTTGGTCGAGGGGGCAGTGCACACCTCTGTAGAGGGTAACGCCCCTGCTGATGCTGATAAGGACGAGGGTCCGTCCACCGAGGTTGCTAAGTGATAGGGATCTCTTTGTAATTTTTTCCCTTTTTTTGGTTCTGATGTAACCTCGCTCATTATCAATAAAAAGGCCTCATTTTTGTTTATGCTGATTTCTTTTTGTTCTCTTCCTTTCTTTGTAGTTGGTTGATGTGGATGATTATATTCCTGTTACCTCCCAATTGGGTAGGACTCTGGGTCCTAATGCAATCCCTGCAGTTCGCCAGGCTTTTGCTAAGCTCTGTAGGTTTGCTAAATCAAGGAACCAGAAGTATAAGGATTAGTCCGAGCTGGTGGCTAAATTGAAGGATAGGCTCCAGGAAATGGGAGAGATCGGAGCTTCAGTACAGGAAGAAGTCAGCGAGCTGAGAGTAAAGTTACTGGAGGCTACCGAGATCAATCAGGTCGTGGAGTTTCTTCAGCGGGAGAATGACGACTTGAGGCGGGAGGTCTTGAAGCTTAAGGAGCATTCGCTGAGCACCGCTTCGGCAGTCCTGCAAGGTTCTTCCTCGTCGCGAGCTGCTCGGCCACCCCTCCCGCGAGCTGGCAGGAGTACGCGGGGTAGGAGTAGGGAAGCTGAAGAGAAGCGTGAGAGGGAGATGGAGGAGCTTCGCGGCGATGTTCAGCGAGCCTACGTAACTGCTGCTGGGCTTCAGAGGGACGTCACCCGACTGCGGCATTTATTTAAGAAGGGCCCTCGCCAAGTGTGGACTGATGGCTATGATCAGGGCTGGCTAGATGCTCCCACAAGATTATCAGAGTTCGAGGATCTTTCCTTCATCAGGGGGTGGTTGAGTGCTCTCAAAGAGCTGCAGGTGCCGAGAAATTCGATATTGTGGTATCGACATGATATGTCTCCCTCTACTCTGATGCCCAATCCATTTAGGCGAGATGACCGATGGATTCCTATCGATGCTATTCCTCGGCGGCTACTGGAGTTGGACACAAATGAAGTTGTTGAGGAATTCGATCCTGCCCCTGATGACGGGAGGAGAGCTAAGGTTGCTGATTACCTTGCTCGGAGGCTTCCCCCTTCTTGATTTTTTGTTTTTTAATAATTGTAAATGCTTTGGACGAGTCTTTGTCGACTAAACATGTACCATTATTGTTTGTAAATATAAAAGATTAATGGAAAGTTTGAGTTTTGGGCGTTTTTGCCGACTAAACGTGTTTATCCAATCTCTGTTATATTTTTATAGCTTCACAATCTTTATCTTGCCATGTGAATGTCCGCCCAGTCCAGTATTAAGAATACCATTGTGCTCTCCCTTTACCTTTTAGGTCGTGTCGTCACACTCCCTTAGGTCTAAGAGGGGCAATTGGCGAGGACACACCTGTTTTTGGATGTCTTCATCCGGTCAGGATTTTGTTTAACCAGAGTAGGTTCGATGCCTAAGAATACTCTGTAGGGCTTCATATATTGCCATGGGCAATGCTAAGAGGTCTGTCGTGCTTCGTGACGATGACCTGAGGAGGGGTGTTCCCCTGCTATGTCAACTATTATACCTGTGATTTGAAAAAGATGTGCAATAAGATATAATTGTTATACTTTTAGAGAGTAATCAACTGAGAGATTTTTATTGGTGAGTAGAGAAATAAACTGTCTTTTCCCAAAATGAGTACAATAAAAGATCTAACAATAGAACTCCTAAAAGTAGAATTTCTTGAGATTAGCTGCGTTCCATGCTCGTGGTATCTCTCTGCCCTCCATCGTTTTCAAATGATAGGCACCTTGCAGGTCGTCTCTAATTATTTCATAAGGTCCTTCCCAGTTTGGGCCCAGTTTACCATCTGATGGCTTTACTGTGTTGCCAAGGACCTTTCTTAGGACATAGTCTCCAATTTTGAACTTCCTCGGATTGACCTTTTTGCTGTAGTGCTTCGCGAGCTGTTGCTGATAACTCGCTAGTTTGACTAGGGCAAGTTCCCTGCGCTCGTCGGCCAAGTCGAGTTCGGCGAGCAAAGCCTGACCGTTCTGATTCTGCTCGACAAGGTCGGATCTCATTGTAGGCAATCCTGCTTCTAATGGGATGACCGCTTCCATACCATATGCTAGTGAGAATGGCGTCTGACCTGTGGCTCGTCTGGGAGTTGTTCTGTATGCCCATAGGACATGTGGTAGCTCGGTAGTCCACGCGCCTTTTGCTCGTTCTAACCGCTTTTTTAATCCAGCGATCACTATTTTATTGGAAGCCTTAGCTTGTCCGTTGCTTTGAGGATAAGCTACCGAGCTGAAGTGGTGCCTGATTCCGTGTTGGTCGCAGAAGTCTTGAAAGGGGCCACTTTCGAACTGTGTCCCATTGTCAGTGACGATGGTTCTGGGGATCCCGAATCGAGTGATTATATTTTTCCATATGAATTTCATCATGTCAGCATCTCGGATGTTCGCCAGAGGTTCTGCCTCGATCCACTTGGTAAAGTAATCGGTGGCGACCAACAGGTATTTGCGATTGCCGGCAGCGGTGGGTAGAGGTCCCACGATGTCCATTCCCCACTGGGCAAAAGGCCAGGGGCTGGTCAGGGATTTCAATTCGCTGGCAGGCTGGTGGACCATGGGGGCGTGAAGATGGAAATTTAGGCATCTGCGGACATATACTGCGGAGTCCCTTTGCATATACGGCCACCAGTAACCTTCCTTCATTGCTCGGAAGGCTAGAGATCTTCCTCCGACGTGACTTTCGCAGATTCCTTCATGGAGCTCGTGAAGCACTGTCTCGACCTCGCCTGGGTGGACGCATCTAAGATAGGGGCCGGAGAAAGATCTTTTATACAAGTCGCCTCCCGTGGATAAGTGAAAGCGAGCAGCTTTGACACTTATCTGGTGGGCGGTCCTTTTATCATCTGGGAGCGTTCCGTTCTTCAAATAGCCTTTTAAGGGATCCATCCAGCTAGGGGCTGGTTCCAATTGGAGTATTTGTTTCGCTTTTGTTAGCTCACGGTGAATGCTCGGGTAGCTAAGGAAATCGATAGGGATTATCCTTTTAAGGCTGGAATCGACTGCCGAGCTCAGAGCTGCCAAAGCGTCAGCGTGGCTGTTCTGCCCCCTGGGGAACTGCTGGATGTTGATTTCTTCAAAGTTTGTCATCAAGTTTCTTACCAACGAGAGGTAGGCTGCCATCCTCTCATCCTTCGCGTTGTAGTCTCCACTTATCTGATTGGAAACTAGTTGCGAGTCTCCGAATACCTGTAAATGTTTTGCTCCTAGAGTTTGCGCCCTTTGGAGACCTGCAATTAAGGCTTCGTATTCTGCTTTGTTGTTGGAGGCTACAAATCCCAGCCTAATTCCTTTCTCGAGGACTGCATTTTCTGGAGTGATGAGAACAATTCCTACTCCTGCCCCCTTTGAGTTGGAGGCTCCATCAACAAATAGCTTCCAGCTTCCCCCTGTAGCCTGGCTGTTTTGTTTTGTTGGTTTAGGCTCGTCGAGAGGTTCTTCGTCCGTGAATTCAGCTATGAAGTCAGCGAGGACTTGACCCTTGATAGCTGTCCTTGGTTGAAATTGGATGTCAAAACGGCCGAGCTCGACTGACCACTTAGACAGCCTGCCTGACAAATCCGCCTTCCTTAGGACAGCCTTGAGGGGGTGTGATGTAAGGACGATGATCGTGTGAGCTTCGAAGTAATGCTTTAGTTTCCTTGATGACATTATTAGGGCGAATGCGAGCTTTTCCAATGGCAGGTATCTCTGCTCGGCGTTTAGTAAGGTTTTGCTCGCATAATAAACTAGATGTTGGATCCCCGTGACTTCACACATTAGCGCTGAGCTGATAGTATGGCTGGATACAGAGAGGTAGAGGTACAAAGGGTCCATTTGCTATGGCATGACGAGCAGTGGTGGGGAGCTTAGGTAGGATTTGAGCTCGCCTAATGCTTGCGAGCAATCTGGGGTCCATTCTACCGTTTTGCTTCCTTTTAAGAGTTGAAAGAAGGGCTTGCATCTCTCGGAGGATTTAGAAATGAAACGATTCAGAGCAGCGAGCATTCCAGTGAGCTTCTGTACATCGCGGATTGTGCGAGGAGGTTGCACCCGTTTAATTGCCTCAATCTGGTCAGGATTTGCTTCTATGCGACGCTTGCTGACCAAATACCCAAGGAACTTTCCTGACTGGACACCGAAGGAACACTTGCTCGCGTTGAGTTTCATTCGGTATTTCCTGAGGATTGCGAAGGTACTTGCCAGGTCAGAAAGGTGGTTTTCTTTCTCCTTGCTTTTGACGAGCATGTCGTCGATGTAGACCTCCATCGTGTTTCCCATCTGATTTTTGAACATTTTAGTAACCAGCCGCTGATAGGTTGCCCCTGCATTTTTTATCCCGAAAGGCATGACCTTGTAACAGTATAAACCAACCGTTGTGATAAATGCCGTTTTGTCCTGATCTGGGGCATATAAAGAAATCTGGTGATAACCCGAGTATGCGTCCAGGAAACTCATTCGCTCGTGAGCTGCAGTGGCGTCTACTAGTTGGTCTATTTTTGGAAGAGGGAAACTATCCTCGGGGCAGGCTTTGTTGAGGTCAGTGAAGTCTATGCAAACTCTCCACTTACCGTTGCTTTTTGGAACTACCACTGGGTTGGATAACCATTTGGGGAACTGCACTTCCCGTATGGATCCTACATCCAGCAATTTTTCGACTTCCTGTTCTATTGCTTTGGCTTTCTCGGGAGCAGTTCGTCGTGCCTTTTGTGCTATCGGTTTGAATGTGGGATTGACGTGCAACTGATGGCAGACCATATTGGGATCAATCCCTGGCAGCTCGTAGGGTTCCCAGGCGAAAACATCTATGTTGCTTCTGAGTAAGGTTAACAAATCCTTTTGCTCTTTGTTAGTGAGTGAAGTCCCGATCAGGAAGACTCTGCTGTTGTCGCCTTCCCTAGCAATGACTTCTACCAGGTCCTCTACAACCCGTTCGGAGGGGAGGAGCCTGGTCTCTTCTACTCCGGGCCTTCCATATTTTAATTGCTATTTGGAAGGGATTGCATCTTCCTCCACTTTCTCGCTGGTTCGAACGTCTTTTTTCTCTGGCTTCGGTCGGATAGCCGCTATGAAGCACTTTCTCGCCATCGCCTGGTCGCCATGTATCTCCATCACTCCTCGCTCGGTGATATATTTGAGTTTCTGGTGGTAGGTCGAGGAGACTGCCTTCATTGCATGGAGCCATCCCCTGCCGAGGATGGCTTGATATGGTGAATCGATGTCGACCACCAAGAATTCGATCATTTTTTAAACACTCCCAGCGAGCACTGGTAGTACTATCTTGCCCAAAGGCATGGTCATTTTTCCAGCGAAGCCGACCAGAGGGACAGTGGTTCCCTTAAGGTCGGCGATGTCCAACTTCAATTTCCTGAACAGGTCGATGTACATTACTTCGGATGAGCTTCCTTGATCGACGAGCAGTCTGTCGATATCAAAGTTGGCTATTCTGAGTGTAATGACTAAGGCATCGTGATGTGGGGTCCTCACTCCCACAAGATCTTCATCCGTGAAGACAATATGCTTGTTGTAGTTGATGTCCTCTGCTCGGCGGCGTTTTCCTGCCTGTGATTTCGCTGGATCAATTTGAAAAGCTTGCATTACTGCTGTCAGCTTCTTTACCTCCATCCGAGCTGAGTTGCCCTGGATTTGCTTAACATCGGATACTCCATGGATTACTGCGAATTCGTGTCCGGTGTCGTCTTCTAACACGTTGTCGGGTTTTGCCTCCTTGTGGACAGTCACCCTCTCTACCTTCCTTTCCACAAAGTCATTCAGATGTCCGGATTGGGCCAGCTCCTCGAGGTGGGACTTAAGAGCCTTGCAGTGCTCGGTCTTATGTCCCCCCTCTTTGTGGAAGGTGCACCTCAGCGCATTATTTCTTTTCGATGGGTCTCCTCCCATTTTTCGGGGCCATTTGACGAATGGCTCATCTTTGATCTTAGCGAGAATCTTGTAGATTGGTTCTTTGAAGACGGTGTTGACCGCCTAGAACGACTTTGCAACGTCAGGGCTTCCTCCGTTTTTGGGGCCATTCTTGCTCCCATTCTTTCCTCCTTTTTTCTGGTTATCAACTTTCTCACTTCCCTTCGTGGCGAGCTTGGCTCGACCGTTTTCACCTATGTTAAGGCGGGTGACATCTTCCACCTTTGCGTATTTCTCAATCCGGGCCATCAGGTCATCAATGGTGGTTGCTTCCTTCTTTGTTAAGGACTGGTAGAGGAGGGAAGAGCTAGGTAGCCCAATTTTGAATGAAGCCACTGCCACCTCTTCTGCGCAGTCTTCGACTTCGTTGAATAACTCCCAGTATCTTTTCGCGTAGTCTCGAAGTGTCTCCTGAGGAGTTTTCTTCATCGTCAATAGAGCATCCATCCTTTTGGGATGGGAGCTGCTGGTGATGAACCTGGCCGTAAAGAGCTCGGCCAGGGATTTGAAATTTCTGATGGATCGGTGAGGGAGTTTCTCGAACCATTTCTGAGCCACGTCATGAAGGCTCGAGGGGAAAATACGGCACATCAACGCATCTCGGTGATTCCAGAGGGTCATAGCCTGCCGGTACTGCCTGACATGATCAATGGGATCAGTCTTCCCGTCATAAATCTTGAACCTCGGAATAGCAAACTTTTTGGGAGCTTCTTCTTCTTCAATTTCCCTTGTGAAGGGCGATTTCATCTGGGTCTTGAGGGCTCTCCTGGCGAGTTCTCTGGTTGACCTGGTGCCGCGGTGAGCTAGATGTTGGTCCATTTCTCTGCGGACCAGGTTCCGTATGTTGTCGTCGCTGCGAGCAGGGCTCTGATAGCGGCGAGCTTTTCTCAGTTGCTCGCGGAGGTCGTCGTCTGAGTCGCCACCTTCGAACCCTTGATGTTGCCGCCTAGGGCTCCTTCCTCGGCTGCAATATTTGCTCGCCTGAGGGCTAGGAGTACGATAGGTGCGTCTCCTGGTATCAGGACGTAGTTCTTTTTCCAGTTTTTCCAGTCTTCTTTTCAGGCGATCATTCTCAGCCTCATACCTGCGAGAAAACTCCCTCTGCTCGTGGAGCCTTGCTTCGTATGCATCGATCAATCTGGATATCTGAGTGGACCTCGCTGGTCCTTGACTTTCTTCTGAGGCTGGCCTTTCTAAGCGAGCCCCTTGATCGGAACGTCGGACTTCAGACCTAATCCTGCGAGGAGCGGGTGGCTCCTGAATGTCTCCTGCTTGAGGAGCGTTGCTGCTGTGATCAGACATCTTAGATTTTTTTCTCGGTGTGGGCTCTTCTCAAGGAAAGATAAACGGTTCCCACAGACGGCGCCAATTGTAGATGCAATTATTATGCAGCACAAATAAATATGAAAGAGGTGACAACCAAGAAAAAACAAATAAAAGACCAATCACACAACAACGAAGATACGTGGTTCAGCAAAGAAGTGCCTACGTCCACGGTGGTTCAGTCAGTGTTATTTCTCTATATTCTGAAGAGTAAGTACAGAGAATACAACTTGTCCTTTGCCCCGGACTTGGGGTTTAATTTATACATATATGTCTTGGAGTAGTGGGGGTGATAGGTTCCTCTTTATTAGCCATCTCCCTTTCATGGGATCGTGTACCCCCACAACTCCTCTTCATGGCATCGTGGAGTAAATGGATGAATACCAGAAGTGATGGGCCTGGGTTTTGGGCCGCTGAGGATGGGCTACTCGTCCAGGCCTTATGGTGATAAAATCGGGGTACCCACAATACTAATGTGTAAGGACATAATTTTCCAATTGAGTCCCTGTATTGCTCAGACTTAATTCCGTAAATAAAATTGTGTTTGTAATATTTCATAGGAGATTTTATTTTGTCATGATCCCACTTGGTCTATGACGTATTGAAGAAAATTGAAGACGTTGCGACAAAGCTTCAAAGAAATAATCATGTCGAAGTTTAATTGGTGCAAGTTTCTTCGTCTTCAAAGGTAATTGCATTCCGACAACATACAGGTATGAATGTGTATAATTAATGGTGCTCGAATTTTTTTTTAAAAAAGACAAGGATGTATTTTTATAAAGAAAAATATTTTAAAAGTGTTTTAAAGGTTTACACTACGTTTTATTGTAATAAACTCGAAATAGAATTTGACTAATTTGGATCTCTTTTAAAAGAGACGTTTTAAACAAAAAGTCAAAGAAAGTCAAACTGACGCAGCATTGTCCGAACAACATGTCAGCTCGTTCGTGCGAGATTCTCATATCGCGCGAATGACATGGCAATCTCATTCAAGAGACACTCTTTTTAAGGTGGCACTTAAGTTTTATTTAAAGCGTGTTTGCGTTAGATTTTCGTAAGTGTGCATATGGAAAAATAGTATGCGTTCCAGTACATTGTTTGCACATGTTTTCAATGGTTTAAAAAGCATAAAAATATCCTTAGAGTTTGCAGAGATCCGAGTTATCATTCTAATATCTTTACATGATCTTGTTGCACCAAGAAGGTTTGTTCTAACATTGAACATTAGGATTTTGTGGTGAAGAAAAGAGAAGGACTTCTTGTTCGATATCGTAGACGAATCAAACCGAACCAGTGGACACCGAGACATTCGTGGAGTTGAGTGTTGTGTACAGGAATCGTGGAAGCTGGAATTTCTACATGGGCACTATTGAAGAATGGTAGAAGATCAGAAGGAGCGCCAAGACTCGTGGGGATTGATTCATTGAGTAAGGCTTATCTGTCTTTGTAAAACCTTTATTCATAGTGATTGTCTGGCTTGGGTCGTCCGAGGTTATTTTCCCGTTTTGAGTTTTCTCCTCGTACAGCCAGTGTTGTGAGTATTCTTTACTTTACTTTAGTTTCTTTAATAACTAGATGCATGTTTACAATTAATCAATATAAAACTGTTTTAAAGTAAAAATTGGGTTTTCACAACTTAGTTTGGTGCACATTAAAAGTTGAATAATTTTTTTATAAAAATTTGTTTGATTTGAAACACACACATATTGGGTTCCTTTCAAATTGATATCAGAGATAGAAAACATATTTTATTTGTTTTGTAATCCCGTGTCGTTTCAAAGATGAATTTTGGATTTAACAAACTTTCTCGAACTCCTATTTTTTATGGCACTAATTACAGTTATTGGAAGATGAGAATGAGAAGTGCATTAAAATAAATTGATGAGCGTGTGTGGCTTGCAGTTGAGAAAGTTTGGACACCCCATGTCACTATTGTAGGTGAGGTCACTAGTTTAAAGCCTGTTGAGTCATGAACTGAAACTGAACATAGACTTTCACAATATAATTCTAAGGGTCTGCACGTTACTTCTTCACATGTCACACCGAAAGAATATAATAGAATCATGACTTGTGAAACATCAAAAGAGGCTTGGGATATTTTGTCACTCACTCATGAGGGCACTAGCACGATTAGGGCGTCAAAACTTTAAAATCTCACTACACAATTTGAGACCATTAGGATGTTAGAGAGTGAGACTTTTGATGAGTTTTATGCTAGGTTGTCAAATATTATCAACTCATCGTTTAACCTAGGTGAGAAAATTCCCGACAACCGTGTCATTAAGAAAATCATTAGGTCGTTGCCCAGTAGGTTTGATGCAAAAGTGACCATTTTAAAATCCTTGGGTAAGTTAGAGTCGATGAAACTAGAAGAGATTGTAGGTGACCTACAAACCTATGAAATCGATATGATTACCTCCAAGCAAGTGCCTAAGAAAGAAAAGGGTATTGCTTTGAAAACCCGAAAGGAGGAAATTAAAGTTTCGAATTCCAATTTCGATTCTGATTTTGAGGATGTTTCTTTATTGGCAAAGAAATTTAAAAAATTTATTAAGATTCAAAAGCAATTGAAAGATGCCAAGAAATTTGAAAAATTCAAGAACAACAAAGTTGATCCCACCTCTAAGGATAAGTTTGAGAAGCCTAAGAGAGATGAGTCGGATAAGTGTTTGGGTGTGAGGGGTACGGTCACAAAGTCAAGGAGTGTCCCACTAGACTTAAGAAAGAGGGAAAACAACCCATTGTCTATAGTTCCATCTTAAGTGATAGTGATCCAAAAGAGGGAGAGAGTTACCCCATTGATCGTAACTTTGTTGCATTCATGGAATTTCATGTGAGCGATGACGATTATCATGTGCATGACACTTCTGAGGAGGTTTTGAGTGAATCCCATGTAAGTGAGGGAGAAGAGAGTGACGAGGAGGAGGTAGATGTGAAAGAGTTGCAAAATGCGTTTAATGAGTTGTATGCTGAAATGGTGAAGGTGAAAAAAGGCTAACTCTAAATTGCAAGCTAATTTGAATGAGCGTGCCATAAAAAATAATGAAAGTTTGATTAAGGACCTTAGGGCACGAGAGAATAAGTTTAGGGAGAAACTAGAGTTTGTGGAGAAAGAAAGAGATAATCTTCATGGTTTGATGGAGTCCTTGAAAAAGGAGATTTTAGAGTTTGAGGAGTCTAGGCATTTGCTAGAGTCTAGGATTCATGAGTTGGAAGAGAGATTGAGAGACTCGTCTAGAGTTAAGTTTGATTTAGAGGCTAGGTCGGAGAAGTTAGATAAGATCCTAGGCACCGTCCAAATTAAGGGAGATAGGGGAGGTATAGGTTTTGGTGAGAGAGTTGTTCCCATTCCCCTCGCACGTGTGAGAAACACTAGGAAGGTTAGAAAAGGTCCGCATATAGGTTATCATTCCCACCATCACTACACTTGCACATTTTTTGGTAGGAAAGGTCACCTTAGGCATTATTGTTACGACCTTATACAAGCTCCTAGGAAGTTTAGGAATAGAGTTGTCCCGATTATCGAATTTAGTGGCTTTAGGAATTAAACTTCATGATTCTCGTTTGGGTGCACTTGATTCTTCCCATGCTAAATCTAAAGGATGATAGTGTTCCCTTGTTTGTCATATGCTAGTTTGCTTCATGATTTATTCATTGCTAGTATTATGACATGTGTATCATTTTGTATTATACTTTTCATTTGTTTAAGTCCTATTGAAAAATACAAAAAGATTTTGTTTTTTTAAGAAAATATTCGAAAAATCCAAAAAGATTTTGTTTTCGAGAAAACTTTTGAAAACCCAAAAAGATTTTTCTTTTATTCGGGTCAAAATATGAAAAGCCAAAAAGATTTTCGGTTTTTGTTTTTGAGTTTACATGTTTGATGTGGCATGTTGGTGTGCTTGGACACCCCCCTATAGTTTTTATTACCCATGTGGCTAGGACATTTGGTCATTATTATAGATGACTAGAATGATCTTAACCATTGTTTATATGGGGCTATTTTGAAGTTGATATGCATTTTAATTCGACTTTGTATATAAGCCAACATTGCACACATGCACAAGTTTATATGGATGTTTGACATCTTTTGCATATTTGAATTTGATGAGGCGTTCTTATCTCAATCTTCTCATTTATGAGTAAATAGACTTAAGGAGAAGTGTGCATGTAAGAACCATTTTCCGTGAGGATTTAAATTGGTAAAAATAATGAGTGAATCACGGGAAAGGGATGCAAGAGTTCAAAATTAACTCGTCGTGAAAGCCACCATTTAAAATAGCGCCAAAAAAATGCAATATGCTAAGAAATGGGCCAAACTAGTTTAGTTCATTCCAAGGAAAATATGATAAATTGAGGGAGTTTAGATGAATTGAAAATTGAAACAGGTTTGCACAACTAATCCTAATGCTGAAAAATTACAATTTGACACTATTGTTTATAGAATCATTAAAATTCCGGATTTAAGTGGATGTAGTATGTTTAGTTCATTAATCTCACACTTTAATTGTAATATGGATGTGATAAAGTTTGATGATTTATCGCTATCAATTAGAGCTTCTTCAACGTTTCGATGTGTTGGAATGATGACTCATTTGTTGTAGTTTCACGTCCATACATTCCATATCCATGTTTGAGTACATCAATACTATGTTTGCATGTAACTCGCATTATTAGTTTTTATGAGTTTTTGCGTTTTGTGTTAAAAGTATACTGTTTTAACACTGTTTTACTGCTGTCAGGCCCTTCCTGGAATTTTTTTATGGTAAATGTTTCATTAGGCAATAATATATTATATTTCTGGGAATATGTGAAAGTTTGGGAGGTCGCGAGAAGTCATTCAAATGACATCTCTATGTCGCGCGAATGAAATTTGTCCTTCATTTGAGCAACATACTCATTTTGTTAGAGCGACGTCCCTGTCTCGTTCAACGACATGCTGAACTCTTACTTCTGATTGGTTTGCAGTCCACTGGTTTATTTTGGTGATATTTTTGGTACTGCTGGAAGTGTTTCTGGACTGATTGCTTTATATGCAGGTTCTATTGGTTCATAATTGATATTGTTCATATAGTCCGTGTATCACACCTGATTACATTGTTATACTCTTTGTGTGATTCCTGGTTTACTAGCTACGAATTTGCCATTTCTTGATCATATTTAACTGATTGTTTCATGGTTATCTAGCGTTTTCAATTCCCAAATTGGTCTACAATTGATTTAAATTGGTATATTCTCATGCTAGATACTTTGATTGGTTTATCTTTGCACTAGATTGTCTATCCGAGACAAAAAGGGGGAGCGATGTATATGATGTAGGGGGTGATTTGTTGAGCATTTTTATAGATATATGGATTTACATATTGTTTGATTATATTCCTTTCAAATTGGTATCAAATAATTTCTCACATGTTTTAAATGACTTGTTCTTATTATAAATATAAATTGGTATCATTTGTTCCTCCATACTTCACTTAGTATTTGTTTGTCTGTTTCATGTGTGTAGGTACGCTTTAGTAATTCGAGATTTCAAGTCTACATCACATTCAGACAGTTCATGCTTGTTGGTGCTACATATTATAGTCTGTATCCTGAAATTTTTTATTTTGGGTTTATGGGATGGGATTTAGGTGTCATACGGCTTGACGACCCGACTTAGGCATTTCACTGGTTTAGTTTGTCCCCGAATAGTCAAAGAGGGAGATTTGTTAGGACATAAATTTTCAATTGAGTCCCTGTATTGTTTTGAGTTAATTCCGTGAACAAAATTGTGTTTGTAATATGCCATAGGAGATTTTATTTTGTCACGATCCCACTTGGTCTATAACGTATTGAAGAAAATTGAAGACGTTGCAGAAAGGCTTCAAAGAAATAATCATGCCGAAGTTTAATTGGTGCAAGTTTATTCGTCTTCAAAGGTAATTGCATTCCTAGATCACACATGTATGAATGCGTATAATTAATGGTGCTCGGAATTATTTTTATAAAAGATAAGGATGTATTTTTATAAAGAAAAATATTTTAAAATGTTTTTAAAAGTTTTTTTTAAAGGTTTACACTACGTTTTATTCTGATAAACTCGAAATAGAGTTTGACTAATTTGAATATCTTTTAAAAGAGACGTTTTAAACAAAAAGTCAAAGAAAGTCAAACTAACGCGGCATCGTTTGAACGACATGTCAGCTCGTTCGAGCGGATGCTCATGTCGCACGAACGACATGGCAATCTCGTTCGAGCTACACTCTTTTTGAGGCAGTGCTTAATTGTTATTTAAAGCATGTTTGCGCCAGAGTTTCGTAAGTGTGCATCTGGAAAAATAGTATACGTTCCAGTACGTTGTTTGCACATATTTTCTAAGGTTTGAAAAGCATAAACACATCCTTATAGTTTGCAAAGATCCGAGTTATCATTCTTATACGTTTACATGATCTTGTTGTACCAATAAGGTTTGTTCAATAATTGAACATCAGGGTTTTGCGGTGAAGAAAAGAGAAGAACTTCTTATTGGACATCGTAGACGAATGAAAGCCAATCGGTGGACACCGAGACATTCGTGGAGTCGAGCGTTGTGGACAGATATCGCAGGAGACGGAATTTTTGCGTGGGCACTATTGAAGAATGGTAGAATATCAGAAGGAGCGTCAAGGACCATGGGGATCGAGTCATTGAGTAAGGCTAATCTATCTTTGTAAAACCTTTGTTCATAGTGATTGTCTTGCTTGGGTCGTCCGAGGTTTTTTCCCGTTTTGGGTTTTCTCCTCATACATTTAGCGTTGTGAGTATTCTTTACTTTACTTTACCTTCTTTAATCACTAGATGCATTTTTAGGATTAATCAAGATAAAATTGGTTTAAAGTAAGAATTGGGTTTTCACAACATGGTTTGGTGCACATTAAAAGTTGGATAATTTTTTTGTAAAAATTGGTTTGATTTGAAACACACACATATTGGGTTCCTTTCATAATGACGCTTTATTTTTTTCTATACCCATTTGTAAGTTGGTAAGTATGGGATTATCAGTCTAAATTACTTAACTTATTTATTATTCAATTCATACAGTGTTAATGTAACAAACCGTCAACTCTATACACATTCCAAGCTTCTATCTACATATAATTTATTATAAAATGGGTACGATCTGATTAGCATATTTTTGCTAATTTCTTTTTCCTCCAGATGTCCTAGGAGAAAGAGAATAATCCCCTTCCCTTTTTGTGATACACATGGACCACATGTTTTCTTATTTAATGGTATGGTGGGAGACTAAAGAAGATGGGATCAAGGAGTGGCATTTTCCAATGAAATACTTTACTTTCATGTTTAAGAATAAGATGTAATATTAGAAATTCACCCCTGTGGTGGTAGTACAATAAATGTGCAATGTTATCTTATGAATAATGTTTTTTTTCCTCCTGAAATTTAATTCATTGCTTTGTTACTCTCTTATACATTCGTACCAAAAATAGGTTATGACAAGATACCTTGTTGTTAGAGACCTAACCTTATTTTGGGCATGAAATGATTATTCTTGAACATATTGATTACATTGATATTTCTATGTGGACCGTCCTCTGGACACACTCTCTCTTTGAAGTTATCTCCTAATGGAATATGAATCGGATAAGTCTTGAAACCTCATAGCAACATGTCATTTCCTCTTCATTGGATTTTTTATATAGGGTTAATTCTACTGATGCCATCGGAATTAGAATCATCTCCAATGATGTTGAGGAGTTGGTTATTCATAAGAAATTTTAACTTTTGATTCAGGGAAGAAGCCAGTTGTCTGATGCTATGAAGCCAAGGGAAACCCAAAAGAAAATTGGAACATTTTGGTATATCAGTGACTTGAAACTAGTTTGGGAGCATATAGGAACATACCCTAGTGTGAGTTTTATTAAACCCACGACCTTGTGGTGGGTGTTATCTTAGTTATGCACAATGGTGGAAGTGGGAGTGAGATCACTAAATTTTGTCCCCAGGTAATTGAGAGGCCTTAAGTAGTAAACATTTAAAGTTGATCCATTACAAATAAGTACCAATGGAACTATCTTTCCCATGACCCCCACTGAGATGTTAAGGGATAGTTGTGATAAATACAAATCTTAGTAATTTATTCATCAACAAAATAGATGAGCCTCTCCGCTGTCAGAATCCCGACCATGTGGACTGCTTTTTCAGGGGTAGGAGGAGGAGGAACTATAGGTCTAGTGAGGAACTTGATCAACCATTTTATGTGAAACTGGGAAGACATGAAAATCCCCCATAAATTAATTTTGTCTTGGCTTTTCTTAAGATGTTCAAGGACTTTACTCTCTTCAACTGATATTTCTGGAATCAGGAGTTCTTCAGCATCTATTTTCATTTTATCTTCATGCCTACTTACTGAGGGGAGAACCAAATCTATGTGGTATCCACCTTTTCGGATTATATGATTTACAAACATTGGGAAAAATAAAAACCTTGTGTCTTCGTCAATTTTGGCATAATGGATATTTCATTGATTCACGATAGTATCTCCTCAAAAGAAATTATCCCAAAGTAAAAGGAAATTGCGATGATATTCCTATTATGACGTTCATCATCTGAATTGTCTGAGGGGTCTAAGTCATCACCTCACACGGTGTCAATAATATCGTCTTTTCATGAGAAATTGATTCATTTGACAATTTCAACTACTTTGTCATACAAATATTCCCACTCAATGGAGAAATGTTAAAAAGACGGAACTAGGTATCCCTTGAATCTTGGCAAGGTAAATAGTTTGGAAGCTATACATATCTATTTCTCCTTAACAAACTTTCCTGATATGACTTTCACAATACAATCTAAGTTAAATTCTTCTAATGACACAAACTAATAACCTGATTATTGGGCCCACACTCAAGCTTCCATGTAGACATTGTTTATTCTTTCACAATTGTTTTCCTTGATGGTCATCACAGGTGGTAACTTGAAACCAAAATCTCTGAGTTGATAAAAAATAATTGTTATCTCAATGCTCCATATTTTTAAGCAGGTTTGAATGAAAATATGAGTCCTTATCAGGAGTGATAGGGCCTAATTTGGATATTTTCAGGGTGCAGAAGGAAAGAATGAAATATTTCAAGGGGTTTAGGGAAACTAGCAGATGGAGTAGGTGTATTAATGGTTCAAATCCTAATGGAAGGAATAAAATCTAGGGTTTCATCTAAAAGGATGGCATTTACACGAGTCTTGTGTGTTCACAAGGGGTTTTGAGTGGTATTAGGTTTAGGATTAGCTAGACGAGCGATGTCCCTATTATTAATGAGGCTTTGAATGACATTCTCTAGGTGTAAATACTGGCTAATGGTATGCCCACAATCTAATGGAAATCATAATAAGCATCATGCTTAAAGTTCCTTAGAAGATGGTTTAACAATGGACGAGGTTCCAAAGACTTAATAATGTTTCTTGATAAGAGGGCTTGATACATTTTTGAGAGGGGGGCATGGATCTCGGTTTATTCCTTTCTAGTTATACCAGGACAATCTTTTGGCTCCTATGATGTAGCATGTTGAGAAATGTTGTTGATGGTTGAAAAATTGGTA
Source organism: Sambucus nigra (assembly GCA_949130495.1). NCBI lineage: Eukaryota > Viridiplantae > Streptophyta > Magnoliopsida > Dipsacales > Adoxaceae > Sambucus > Sambucus nigra. Next base: position 539,747,149 of record OX422208.1, on the reverse strand, counting down.
TTAGTTGGTCTGCGAGGAGTGAAGTTCCTTGCTGGCTTCTTTGGCTCAGACTCAACTTTCTGATTGTTAATACTCTATTTTATTTTAACCTTACCTCTCTCGGGATATAAAGTGTGGGTAGTATTATCTTCTTATTTAGGTTAGGTCAGGTGGTAAAAAAAAATTCTTCACTATACTCACATGTTCCTCCTCGAAGGTTTGGTTTGTGATGGTAAAGGTCTTTTCTCTCCACTTGCTGATTAAGCAACTAATTGGCTCTCCAAGGTTCTTCTTAAGTAGCTCGACATCTTGTCAAGTAACTTCCAACTCTTCATTATATTTTTATTGGGCCATGAATTCTAGGGCTATATCCTCCCAACCGTGGATTCGAGATTCCTCTAATGATAAGAACAATATCTAGACTCTTATTTCCTTAGTGGACCCCAATAGCCTTATGGAGTGTTGATAACTATAAAGATGAACAACGGGAGGTCCGCTACCTCCAAACTTTTGATTGTCTAGCATTTTGAACTTTTTGGGTAACCGGGCCTTCAGGTGGGAGACATGTGGATGTAATCCACATAGTTCCCTAAAATATTGACTTGGTCAAACTTTTTGGTTATAAACCGAAGGTCTTCCTTAACCTTGTTCAATTATTGATCTTTGTAATCATCTGAAATATACCTCCACAACTTAGCCCCTGGCTGGGGCATGTTCGGAATTGGTAACTAAGTTGGAGAAAGCCCATTAACAAGGGGACACGTGAGGCATTGGTAAATTATTGATACTCATTCGGAGCCCATATTTGTTATGGTATTTGCGGACCCATCACATGAGGGAAGGCAACATTAGGTTCAGGAACCTCAGGCCTTGATCCCTATTTTGCTGTATTTCTTGGACATCTACACAAAGATTTCCGAACTTAGCATTAAGTTGAGTAAGTATTGTCGTTAAATCATCTTTGACATTATTTCCTTGATATGGATTCTCCATAACGAACCTCCAATAGGATCTCTCGATTCCTACTGAAGATGATGAGGTTGTGGAACTCTTGGGTGGCTTTAAAGCATATCTTAGACAATAGGGAGATAGGACAAACTAGGGTATGTGATCACAGCTCAGAGGGGTTTTTTATTTATTTATTTTTTGTCAAAAAAGTATATTTATTTTGGGTTTTTTTAGGAAAGGAGAAATATTTTTTGTATTTTTGAAAAGAGAGGGAAATATTTTTTTCATAATTTTAAAAAGAGAATGAAGGAAAATATTTGAGTGTAATTATTATTATTAGGTTTCACTTGTATTATGTTCCACCTAGGGTGAAAGTGATATGATAAGCATAACCCTTGTTTAGAAAAGAACAAGGTACACAATGTGAGACACAGTTTGGCTTGTTTGCAGACTGACGGATATGATCTTGTTTTAAAAACGGGAAGACAACACAAAATTTGGGAGGTAAGATAACTCAAGATTTTGGTAGGGTTTTGCATTGAAACCGGCAAACTAGGTATGAGTGTTCCCAGGTAAACCCCTATATGCGGCTTAAGCATTAGAGTTTAGTGTAAGGGTTCCCCCATTTGGCACGACTTCCACGATATACCTCTTGCTTAAAAGGGCAATCATCTATCGATACATGTGGAGAAGTCATTTGATATATGTGAGTGTTCGTGAATTGCCTCATAATATACCTCATGATGACAATATGTGTGACAATACATGTGGAGGAGTCATTTGATATATGGGGGGACCGTTTAATATATGTCAAAGGTAGTAGGCTAGTAGAAGGTGGGAATCATATCCCTTAGGTTAATCGTGCCACAAAACTGATAACCCATCTCGAGGTGATCCCTAGCACGGGAAATAATTTTGGTCAAAATATAATGCTCGCGTGAAGAATTATGAAAAAATGCATGAGTCTTGATTATTTTTTTAATGAAAAGTTTTATATATTCTAAAGGGAATATACACTACTAATAAGAACAAAGCGGAGCATGAGAATATACATGAATGACATATGAAAAATACCTAAGTATACAAGGAGAACAAAGCTAATAAGCATGTGTAAGTAACATGAAGCATGGAGCATATATAAACATAGTGCTATATATATGGTTTGTGATATGTTAATATACATAAGTGAGAGAGAGAGAGAGATATATACAATCTGAGAGTGACATGGAAACATTTATCGTGGGAGTGTGTGCAAGTGAGGATAAGGTGGATATATAGACAAGTGGTATGTGAAGAATATCACTAAGAAGAATATAAAAGGATATAGACATGTAGAAAAAGGGAGAACATGAGAAAAAAGGTAAATAAAACCCATGTAACTAGAATTTGGTCCTCCAAAAATAAAGTTCCCCAGCGGAGTCTCCACTGTGGCCATGCGAGATCTGACGAGGGATTCGCCCCAAAAAAGAAAAAAATATTGGCAGGTGGGGATTATGTAAAACAATCCTCTTTATGCCACTTGTGCAATATTCGCAGGCTCCCATAGAATCAATTGTCCATTGTAAAATGGGTGAAAATATAGAAAATGGAATTACCAGGCTATTTTGCTCAAAACAAGAAAAAGATGTAGCCATCCCCGAAAAAAATGGCATCAGAGACAAATTGACTCATACAATGCCAAATATATCAATTGTTGTTATAGAATGGGAAGGTGTTAGGCACACCCATTCTGAACTTTCGTTCTCTCATGGGATATGATAATATTCTCCTTTTTTCTCCGAAATCCAATATGTGTGTATAATGTGTGTGGATTGAAATAGGTAAGAAAAGAAATAATCATATCCATGTCCTGGAAAACACGAGGATGAATCATTCGGTGGAATATAAATAAAAGAAAGAAAACAATCTAAAATGTAGCCAAAATGTAAGCAGCACATCATATCATAATACATCACAAATAATGGAATACGCGTGTTTGATGGGGCCGCTAAAAATATAATAAAGAGAAAGGATACGCTATATGTAATACACCAGATCATAATCAACTATGAGAGAATGGATGTGCATATCCTACGGGATTGCGAAGACGAAAGATAATAAAAAACATGAAAATATAATATGATGTGAGAAATACATCGAATCAAGATTCTCTATAAGTAAGTGAATATGCATGTGTGATGGGGTTGCTAAGAACACATAAGTAGTGCATGTATATATGTATATAATAAAGTAGGAATGTTTTTTTATCTCTCCCAACTAACGGTTGAGATTAAATCTGACGAATTTGATCTTTATAAACTGGCGGCTCGAATTATCTCTTACCAAATTGAATCTAACGCCTAAAGATGATGATAAAGGATAAGGGATTTTTTTATCTAGACTATCTAATGGTTGTGGTTAAGTCTTCAGAATGAGGAGACGTTCAATGTACCCACGCTTAAATAATGATATTGGGCCATAATAATCTTTCACGAGTAGTAGTGAGAAAGAACAAGGCTCAAGAAATCATGGTACTTTCTACAACAACTCTATTATGTAAAATAGGTATTGTTCCATCACCTACGAACTCAAGTACTTTCCCTTTAAGTAAAATACAAATCCAACTTTAAATCCATATGTTTTCTTTCATTATTTTTCTTCTCTTTATTGTTGACTTCGATGAAAAAGTTACAGATGGTCTTTATGTGAGAACTAAAGGGAGTTTACTGCCTTTAAATGGTTGCTGACATTGGTGTTGCAAATGTGTGTGTTTGATGGATCATTTATTTGATTTTAAACCCATATCTTCTATTTTCTTTGCAATGTATTCTTTCCTTCCAAATGCTAATTATCTATATGTTTTGGTGTATTGATTATTTTTGAGGTGTTTTCGGTGTGGAACAAAAAAGACCCACATCCTTCTCTCTCTCGTCTCATGCTTTATCCATCTCCTCCATAACCTTATTGCATTTACTCTTTTTCTCTTATAATAGTTATTTGTCTCACTTTTCAGTGTTGGACTACCATTTGTCAGCAATGGCCGCATGAAACGTTAATTTCTTTCACCTTTTTGGTCAGAGAGCAGAGAAGATGTGTGTTGTGTTTACTTTTTTTCTTTTTCATTAATTTTTGTTCTTTTTTTTCACTACACATGCCCGCCTATTTTTTTTCTCCCTCTCTATGTGTTTGTGGATGTGTGCATAGGATGTAGAATATTTTAGAGAAATGGGTGTTTGAAAAATTGATGTGTATTAGAGAGAAGGATAACAGAGGTGAAAATTAATTCAATCATTTATTCATAATGACTATACACAATCACAAACGGTGTGATTATTTAATTATGCATCAAATTTCTACACTTAGTCCCATATTAATGACTCTACTTTCTTGAATGTTTTTTTTCTTCAGATTAAAGCAACTAAAATAAAACCAAGTATCGAATACCAACCCATTCCTCTAGATCACCTCTTCCTCAATTTGTTTTGAAAAAAATGGTCCAGATCAGTTCTTTTTTTTACTACTACTTTCTCTGGGTTATTTGTGTTTTGCCTCTCAATCTCAATCTCAATACATAGCCATAATGCTCAATTTTATAAAGGTTGGGTCGGATCTATGTATCCTTGTTTTTAGTCAGATCTTCTAAGATACTGATTTAATTGATCCTACTAATATGATATGGTTTTTGTTTATTTAGGTAGGTTTAGGTTCTTAGTGGGTTGACTCGCAAGTTTATTTTTTTGTTCACCGCCCTTTTGCTGTCTCGTTTTGAGATATCAGATATTTTATCTCTCCTACCCTCTTAAACAGGTTTGATTCCATTTTTCTTTTGATTTGTTTACAAAACATGAGCAAATACCTATTTGGTTATCGAAGGATTGCTACATTTTGTTATTGTTCCTAATATATGTGGTACACACTGCCTATTAATGGCAAAGAAGGTTTATTATTAATCCATTAACACCACATATAGTTTTGATGCCACAGATAGGTCAATATTTCATGTTGATTTTTGTGAACGGAGGCATAAGATTGATGTTAATACCCTTTTGAGTTTGGGGACTCATTTTATTTTGTTATTTTAGTTGTTTGTCTCCACAAAGTCATCTATAGTTTGCCTAACCTGATTTCAGTCATTCACCTTACTATTATTTTAGGTAATTTTGGGTTCAAGCCATCTTTCGAAATCATGTTTATGTTTTATAATTTTGTTGATTCTAACAAATAGTTTGTGTATGAGATTTTAACATTGTCATTGTCTCCTAGTCCAGGGTAATCTTGCTTTTTCTACCCAAATTTTTTGAAAGTATATTGTTCCAAATGTGAGGACTTGTTAACAAAATGGCATTGCGAGTTGGAGCAGGGATCAACAAAGTTCGATTTTAGTCTCGTTATATGTCCTTGAATTCCTACCCTAAACACAAATGCCAAAATATAATCAAGGCAGTCAATTTCCATAGCTTTTACATCCGTTAATCCGTGATACAAAACAATACTACTGTATGAGGGTCAGGCCTCTCATAGGTTATTGTATCCACGTAAAACCATAGTTTATGAGCTTGATTTATCATATACCCAAGGACATTTTTTATAGGATCTTACTTTGGTTGGGTGGTAATTATTCCCGACGCTATTATGGGGACTGGGCTCGATATGTGACTCATCAACCTAATCACAAAGGCCCACATCCGACTTCCACCAAGAAGCAAGTTTCCAGATATCATATATTTCCATTATGACCATATCGGCACCGAGCCCGAGTATACTATAAAACACCCAAATTGTGATGGAATTTACGACAGTATCCCAGGTCATGTAAATTTATACCTATTTGAGAAGGTGGTGTTGTCCTCTAATTCCTTTCAGTGACGATTATGTGGTTGTCATCGATTATGGAGAGTGTGGGAGATTGGCTTATTGCAAGTTTTCACTAATTGTATTTTTGACTGCTAAACTATTTTAATTGTTCATTAGAACTTCAAAAAGATATTGTAAGAATATTTATAATGTGTGTATACTCAAATTATGTAAGTGGATTTAATGTTAAATTATTCAAATATTTACAAGAACTTTATCAATTTTTTTAAGAAGATGAAGATGATAAAACTATACATACTCTGTAGTTCTCATTAAAGTTCTACACACTCAGGCATTCTCATTAAAGATACTTGTATAAAATAACTTTATATCATGTGTTTTTGCATATATGTCAATTGTGCCATTAGCATGTATTTATAATATAATGCTTTCAATAATTTATATGAACTTTAACTTTATATATTTTTAAGAAATTGCATTCAAGTCAAGTTTCTTATTAAAATTAACTATACCTGGATTCATGTGATGTTTTTAACTGAAATTGTAAGTAAGGTAGCGTATTCTTTGCCATGAAGTGTCTTATTTTGAAAGTTTTCTATGGTTAAATTAACATTAATCTACTAATAATTTACGATCCATAACAATTTTTTATTTATGAAGTCAACACAAATCTTACCTATTGACTATCGTATGTTTTTAGTGTGGTGATGATATGATTTGAAATTATTAAGATCCACATATTATATTTTAACTTTGTGTCAATTCATATCATGTTATCGCGTGTGTCTTATTTTGTTAAACTTAATCACTATTACGAAATTTTACGGGAACAAATTTATCACGGGGACAAAATATCACGGGAACAAATTTATTGTCGTGCCATCGGCACGGGAACACCCTAGTGTGTGTGGGTGGGTGTGGGTGTGGGTGGGTGTGTGTACATATGATACTAATAAAAATGAGAATGAATAAAGTGAAAAAATAAGAAAAAAGGGCTCAAATCCCGACGAAAACTTGAGACACCTACATAGACAAAAATAGAATTAAAGTACATGTACTTTGAAAACACATAAGGGTGGGATTTAGCCCATGAATCCAAAACTAGGATTTCCGTATTTTAATTTATTAAAAAATGTGCACAAGTGAGGTAAGTGCAGTAAAAATGGAAGGAATGCTCTGATTGAGGGTTTAAAGATCAAATCCTCTTTTGTTGTTTTTTAAGTTATGAGAATAATTTTGGTGAATATATATATATATATATATAGTGATTAAGGTGTGGAAATGAAAACTAAATGTAAACCATATACTAATATGTGAAAGTGAATAACACCATTAAAATAAAAAGGTTGAATGAATAGGATTTAGAACTTATATGAATCTTAAACTCTGACTTTGATGGTGATATAGTCTGATTTTAGTGGTTCTATAATGCAGGTAAGGTGAGGGAAGAAATACGGGGTGTATAGGAGATATAATGGAATGTGGTAAGAATGTTTTTTAAGTGATTTGTAAAAGACTACACACTAATTTTAAGTCAGAGATTTCTTAGGATGTGGAAAGGGGGTCCCTTCAAATGACGTCATGGCCCTCCTTAAATAGGAAACTTTTAGGGTTAGGGGACCTATGAATTAATATATCCCAATGCTTGCCTATCGGCATACCCCTTGACATTCATACCAAGTAAAGTTGGGTCAGGGGTGCCTATTGACCGTCCAAAATAGACTATTTAAAAAAAACACATAAAATGCAAATTGTAAGTCCGAATTGATCATGGATGGGACAGTTGCAAAAAGGATATGGATCTCTTTAAAACCTCACTAGGTATATATTGGGTCTAAAATTTGACCAAAGTCAAACGAATATTAGAAGCGGTCTCCGACCTCTAAATTAGGGTTTTGCGGGGAAACATAAAGTAAATGCAAATCGTAAGGTAGATTTGCACATAGTATGAACTGTCAAGAAGGTATTTAGATCCCTATGAAAGTTTATTCAGTTACCCTTAGTTTCGAGATTTGATCAGAGTCAAACAAAGCTTATATTTATTCGAAGGCCTCTAGATTAGGGTTAAGTAAATGAGAACCATAAGACAAATTCACACATGGTATGGACCGTTATAAATGGTATTTAGTGTCTTATGAATGTTCATTCGGTTACCTTTGGTTACAGGAGTTGATCGTAGGCTAATAAAGCTTATAGGCATTCGACGGTTTATAAATTAGGGTTTCGAAAGGAGGACTAGGGTCCAATGGTTGATGGGGATGCACATGGGACCTATGAAGGTGTGTGAGGGGTACTAAAATGAGGGTATTAGAATTGGATATCTACGAGTAGAGATAAGGTAGAAGAGTTAATTAGATGTATTATTGAATTAGGATATATAAATTTGAACTAGGACAATTAGACTGGTGTTGAGCCTATTGCTTCCCAGTTGATTGACTCAATTTTTTTGGTATTTCATATTTTCAATGATACAGGTGCATGGGATAGAAACAATATATCTATGTTAATAACCCAAAACTTGTAACATGTTTTTGTTTAGATTTGTTATTGAGATTGAACTTCCTATACAAGATGGTATGGACTACTGAAGATATAGGCTATTTTTCTACCAAGTTTGGACATAATTTTATTCGAACTCCTTATTCTAGATTTTTGACAAATTCTTATATTTGGCATCAAGATACTCCTCTCATTTTTTCTTTCTTTCTTATGTAGATTGCTCAAAACTATTCTTCGAGTTAATGTTGCTATATAAAGAATTGGAATGAGAGGTCCATCTAATGTGATTTTTGTTTATTAGTTCAACTCTTAGATAAATGGGTATGGAATGTTTTGGGTAAAATTTTGATGTTCAATATCAAAATACTTCTATCAGAGGAAGGCTTATTTCTTGGTGCTCTACTTTGTATTATTTATATCAATGTCAGCTATTTAGAACTTTACCTACCTTTATCTCTTGGTGTATACGAAAAGTTCAAAACAAGTGGATTGATGAAGTGAAAATTATTCCTAATTATGTGATTGATGATTTATCCTCTATACTGAATATATTGGTGGGAAAAGGTATGAAAATTTTAAACTCAATGATAGATTCCTCATTAATATCGGGAAGCCGAACGGGTATGTTGATAAATTATTTTAGTTGGTGAAGTGGAGTCCTGTTAGAGGTTTAAAGTCAAAGCTTAATGTTGATGGCTGCTCCAAAACAATCCCAGGTATAATGGGAGGAGGAGGCGTGTTAAGAAACTCTATGGGGATCTTTTCGAGAGGTTTTGTTTTTTACTTGGGATGGAGTACTAATATTAAAGTCGAAGCTATAACTATTATCATTGGGATTGAATCTTATGAATAACTTTAATATTATGGTTTGGTGGTGGAGTCAGATTTAAAAATTTTGGTGGGGGTTTTAAACGAATGTGTAAAGTGTACTTGGATTTATTTGGTTACTTTATCTAAGATTTGTTCGAAGACAAAATGTTATGATGTATAATTAGTTCATACCTATAGAGAGGGTATCATAGGCGCATAGTTCTTTGCCAACTTAGGTTGCATTCAACAATATGAGAAGATGTATGATGATCTCTCTTCTTTTTAAAAAATACTTTAAAGGATTTTTGACATTACGTTTTTGGGGTTTTGCAAGTATTAAAATTGTATAGATTTTATTTTCTATTTCATTATTGGTTTTTTTATTCACTATTATTTTTTATATTTTTGGGTATGGTAATAATATAATAAAGATGATGGAAACATTAAGAGTATTAAATAATATTTTTTGTTTCACTGGTTCGAACGAGTTGAATGTGGTCATTAAAATGAGGTTTTAAAAGTCCTTAGAATAAGTGTTCAAATAAGTTTAGGCATCTCAATCAAATGAGATTTGGATGACCTTCACACGATATTTTTCTATTTGATAGAACAATCTCGTTCTCGTTCAATCTCTGTTAAAACGAGAATAGCCATGTCTTTTGAGTGACCTTATTTTAGTGAAACAAGACAACTATAGTGGTTCAAACGAACATGTGTTTCTAGTTCGAATAATCTGGCCGAAAAATATTCCCCCTAGAAATTCTTTTTTTTATATAGTTAGGGCTAGCATCAATTTTGATCAAGGGTTTTTGCAAAAAAAAAATTAAGTCAAATCTGAAGCCTCCTTATAAGGACATATTTTCCATGTTGTCCTTTGTTCATGTATTACATCATGTATGGAGTATCCTATTCTAACCGTCAAGGCATCTAAGTTCACAAGTTCAATATGACAAATTCGAATATCAAGCATCTTCAACACCTACACTTCAACACCTACACGACATGAGGTATAGTTTGGTATGGACTAAAGTTTGTGTTACTTATATATTTTTATTAATTATTAGGATACTTTTTATAAATTGGTTTTATTAAAATGAGGCATTTTTCAAACTTAAAATGTTTTTTGAGATACCTGTAGGTGAGATTTAAAAAATCGTTTATGTTATTCAAACAACATGGCTATGTCGTTTAAACGAAATCGGCATCTTGTTAGATAGGTCGTTTGATGCCCAAGATCTCATACGGATCAAACGAGAGCGTACTGTTTTGATTTCTGAGGGCCATTTGGTAGGTCATTCGAAGCCACTTTAAATGACATCACAGTGTCGTTATAATGACCTTATGATCTCGTTCAAATGAAATTTTATTGGCTCAATGTTTTTGTTTTCCTATAAAAACCTTTTTTATGAAGCTTTTTTGTTTAGACTTTTATTTTATGCAAACTGTAGAACAAATGCAAAATATTCTTCACTTTTTAGGGAAAAACTTATTTTTAAAAATCAACCCCAATTACTTTTATCAATCATATTTGGAACCCAAACATTTTTGTAACAAATATATTCTTATGGAGTGTTGTCTTTACTGTTGATCTTGGGGATACTCGATGGTATTCACTACTGAAGGAGGAACTACGGTTCTTTTCATTCTCGAGGGAGTCATTGCTAGTTCAAGGTTGTGGTTTTTATGGGTTTTTATGGGAATTCATTGTATCATTTCACTTGTATGTTTTTAAGTTGCAATTTATATTTTATTAGTGAAATAAAGGTTTTACACTACGGGGATATTTTCGGAATATGTGATTGCATGTTGTATAAATTTATTTATTCAATCACATTGATACATTCATTGGCTTAACTAACATTTGAATTTGTTTGATATTGACATCTACTTAAAAAAATTTAATCCATTGAAATATTGTCCTTTCTCAAATTGGTATCAGAACCGGTTGCTCCATGTTATCGGGTGATCCATTTTCCACAAAATTTTGTGTGATATCAATCGTTTTTGAAAATTTGATTTTTGAGAAATCGCAATTTCTCTAATGGATAACTTATATAATCGGATTCCCGTCTTTGATGGTACAAATTATGCATATCAAAAAGCCTACATGAGATCTTTTTTTTAAAAGATATTGATGAAAGAGTTTTGCTTGTATGTGAAAGAAGGTGGACATCCTCCAACCGTCAACGTTGAAAATATCGTTAATCCAAAACCCATTTCCAATTGGACTGATGATGAGTTTAAGTGGAGTACCTATAACTCCCGAGGCCTTAGTGTTATTTATGGACCCATTACCCCAATGAGTTTTGATGTATTATGATGTGCATCAGATAAAAAAAATCATGAGATATTCTCTAGTTGACACATGAGGGTACTAACGCAGTTAAGGCATAAAAATTGAAAATTTTGACCAGCCAGTTTGAGACTATCACTATGTTAGAATCTGAATGTTTTGATGAGTTCTATGCTAGGTTATCAGACATAGTTAATACGAGTTTTAGTTTGGGTGAGAAAATTATTGATTTGAGAGTCGTGAAAACTTTTTAGAGGTCACTCCCATCCCGATTTATTCGTAAGGTCATTATTTTAAAATCTTTGGGTATATTAGATTCACTGAGGTCAGAAGAACTCATAGGGGACCTTCAATATGAGATCAATAATTTCCCCCAAAACGTTAAGCCTAAGGATAGAGGGATAGATTTAAAGACTCGGGTTAAGAAAAAAAGAGAGTTTATGAGTCTTATTCTGAGGGTGAGGTTGTCTTAGACGACTTGGCCTTGTTTGTGAAATTTTTCAAAAAGTTTCTCAAATTTTCCAAAGAAAATTCTTCCAATAAAAGTATTTTTGAGAAAAATACAAAGAAAGATGATGACAATGATAGTGGTGAGAAAGATGAATAATTGATATGTTATGAGTGCGAGGGAAAAAGGAACAAGGCGTTTGAGTGTCCCACTATGCCAAATAAAGAAGGAAATAAAATTTCTAATACAACCACTCTTACCGATAGTTTCATCGAGTTGAACGATTCCGGGAATGAATCACCACATGAAAATTGTGATAATTTCATGTCTAGTCACGTGATCACATCTATTTTGTTCCACGACGATGACGACACTTCTATACGTGAGAGACTCAATGATATTTCGAGCCATTCGACAGATAGTGAGATTGGAAGTGAGGGTGAAAGTGATCTCCAAAAGGCGTTTAGAGATTTGTAAAATGAGAATTTGAAAAACAAAAAAATTGAATAAAGAGTTAGGTCTTAAGGTATTAGATTTGGCTATAGAGATAAAAGTTTTGAGGGTGTGTGAGGCATCGACGAGTCAACTCGAGAGGGTGAGATCTTCTTCGTGTGAGAACTTGATTATCTTAGGCCGAGAAAAGAGTTAATTGACCAACATTGTAGCTAGTCTTATGGGATATATTCAATCCTCATTGGAGACTCATGAGAAACTTGAAGCCGATGTATCCCAACTTGAGATAGACCTCTAATATGCTCGAGAGGTCAAGGTCACTATAGAGGAAACATCTAATAAGGTTGGAAAGGTGATCCTAGGTCTCACGTTGGGTAATGTTGAAAGACTAGGAATAGTGATGGTGCCTCCACTTCCCATGTTACACCAGAGCCGATTCCTAAGTTTTTGATAGATCCATATGGCTCTCAACCTAACCCACTTAGGCATCCGTTTCCCCATAGGAGGGCCCATCCTAGAAATTTTTAGATAGGTGTTCCTAGGCTCATTTATGTTTGTTCCCATTGTTAGAAAAGAGGACACCTTAGGGAATTTTTCTTTAAGTTGGGTAGTATATCTCATAGATATTTACATAGTTATGCTACTACACGTGCTCCCACATGCACTCCCACACATGATACTTTTCATGCTCCTGCACATCACATGATGGATTTTGAGCATTTTCATGAGAAAGTTGAGTATTTAGTCAACACTTCACATGATTTGATGGATATTTTTCACAGGATGTCACAACCTTTGGAAAACTCCTCCAGACCTCATGATTAATTTTTAGACTTTTTTGCTAACATAGGATGATTTTTATGTTCATATTGTAATGCCTATTGCTAGTGTGTACTACTATTGTATTTATATTTTTCAATTTTGATATATATTTTTTGAAAAATCCAGAAAGAGTTTTGTTTTTTGAAAAAAAAAATTCATTTTTTAGAAAAAGTGAAAGAGCCAAAAAGATTTTCTTGAAAAGCATAAAAAGATTTTTGTATTTCTTTTTACACCATATATGGATGGACATTTAGGATGACCAAGTCACAATATCATTCCATTGTCCACGTAACTTTTTATATTGTTTTGAGACGCAACATCATTTCATCCATGTGCTTTATAATCTTTGGAGTCATTAATATCAGATTTTTGATTACTTTCTACATGTTTGACTGATGATTTTCTTTAATGCACACGTGCATGGATTTATTTGATTATTGCACTTATCTATCATATGTTGGTCAAAGTTTTTTCTTCTCAGTCATGTCTTTAAAACGAACCAAATGCGATAAAATCAGACAATTTAAGTAGTGCATGTAAGAATTATTGCCCGTGAGAGTTTGTTTTATATTGAAAAAACGGTGAGAGTACATGCGAAAGGGCTACGAGAGGCATGTAAACTCATCGTGAAAGCCACCGTTTTAAAAGAGATCAATACAAAATTAAGGGGAAAAAAGTATTTTTTGCCAAAAAGGGGCCAAATAGTTTATTTTGATTGATCTTTCAAAAGAAAAAAAATAGAAAATAAGATCATGTTTATCTTTATGACGGAGTTTGGTTGGAAATTCAGTGGGTTTGCACGTCCTGACAATGTCTTGAAAATGCATTTCATAGTTTTAGACGTTATGGATGTGGAAATCATTTTAGACTTTGATATGTTGAATAGATTGAGTCGATCTCATATGAATTCGACACTTTTATACCTAAGGACGATTTTGAGTTCATTAGTTAGGAGTATCCAAAATTCATCGTGCACATATGTTATGATTGTTTAAGTTGATTTTCCTATCGAATTTGTTCACACCCATTCATTCCATTTCCACAATTTGGTTATCTTAGTGTTAGTTAATGGTGTGTGTTAATTTTGTAAAATTATTTTCGCATGAAATTTTTTTTAAATAAAAAATAGTTGGTTGAACCTTTCAAGTTTATCCTTGCATGAGCTTAATTGATATATGTTTATGGTGATTTGTTATGCTTTTTGTGACCCACTTCGATTTATTATGTTTTATTATTTTCCTTGTCTATTTTGAACAAATAAAAGGGCGTGAACAAATTATGAATTATGAGGGAGTGTGAGTTTGAATTATGGGGGAGAAATTGATTTGATTTGATTTATGTTTTATCTCATTTCAAACTCGATATGTAAGAAAGGTATTCTCTTTGTTTATTGCATGTAGGTACAATTTGATAATCATTTCAAAAGTGCACAAAAAGAAGAGAAATGGAAAGCAAGGAGATTTGAATATTTGGAAGTTGAAGATTTTTGAAGACTTACATGCTTCGTATCTTTTCACTTTTGGGTTCATGGGGGGTTATTAGATTTGTATAGGACATTTGTTGATAATTCGGATTATTTGTATTTTATACCGGAATAGTCATTGTAGGAGATTTGTGAGGGCATATTTTCCATCTTGTCCTTAGTTTCTAGTTTACATTGTGTATGGCATATCCCTTTCCAACCGTCAAGGCATTAAAGCTCACATGTTCAAAAATATGGATCTGATATCAAGCATCTTCAACATCTACGCGACATGAGGTATACTTTGGAATGGATTTAAGTTTGTGTTACTTAGATTTTTTATTAAGTATTTGGATACTTTTTATAAACCCTTTTATCTAAGTGAGGTGTTTTTCAAACTTAAAATATTTTCTGCAATACCTGTAGGAGATATTTAAAACATGATTTATGCCTTTCAAATGACATGGCTTGTCATTCAAACGATATTAGCATCTTGTTAAAAAGGCTATTTGATGCCCAGGATCTCATATGGCTCAAATGACAACATATTGTTTTGATTTTTAAGGGTCGTTTGAAGCCACTTCAAATGGCATCACAGTGTCGTTCTAACGACCTTATGATATCATTCAAATGAGATTTTGATGCCTCAATTTTTTTGTTTGCCTATAAAAACCTGTTTCGTGAAGCTTTTTTTATTAAGACTTTTATTTTATGCAAACTACAGAAAAACTACAAGATAGTCCTCACTTTTTAGGGAAAAACTTATTTTTGATTCACACAAATCAATCCCAATTACTTTTTTGAATCATCTTTAGAACCCAAACACTTTCATAATGAAGTTATTCTTGTGGAGTTCTCTCTCTACTATTGATATTGAGGATACTTGACGATACTCATCGCTGAAGGAGGAACTACGATTCTTGTGATTCTCAAGGGAGTCGTTATTGGTTTAAGGCTGCGGTATTTGTGGGTTCTTGTGGGAATTCATTACAGTATTTATTTTGTAAGTTTGAAGGTAGCGATTTTCATTTTATTAGTGAAGAAAAGGTTCTGCCCAACGGGGATTTTTCTTGAATTTGTGACTGCATGCTTCATTGCTTTATTTATTAAATCACATGGATGCATGTTTAGGTTTTAATTAACATTGTAATTTGTTTAAGATTGACATCTAGTTAAATAAGTAATCCATTGAAATATTATGCATTCTTAAATTGGTATTGCACACCTTGCTTTCACAATCATAAACCCTAGTTTGAGATCCAAGAATCCTACATACATATGTCTTTTTAAGATCTCCTATGGATTGCATCAAGACTATTTTATCTACTTATTGAAAGTGTTTCAAGTGATGGATATCGTGTTTATGATGTACGACGAATGGACTGGTCACGAGACAAGTAATATCGGTGCGATACTGAGACATGGGAAAGTGCCGGCATTGTGTCTCTGTTTAAAGGCATATAATAGTGCCTATGAAGAAGGTTACATGGAATAAAAAATTGAATCAAGGGATGAAGTTGTCTAGTGTGTGAGTAAGTGTATGTTGTTCTTGTAAAGGTACCTATTGTCGTGGACTTGTGTGGTTGGGCCTGTTTGAGATTTTTCCCATTGTGGGGTTTCCTCATACATTATTGTGTTGTGGTTAGTTATTTTATTCATGATTATATACCCTATATTCATTCTTAGGTCATGATTAAAATTAGTTAATAGTTTAGACAACACTATGGTTTAATTAGCGAAGAGATAAATTCAAAATAACAAAATTGGTGTGTGTTTAATAATCCATATAACCCTAGGGCACTAGTGCATTTTTAAATTTATATCAGATTGAGTTACACTAGTTTGTTGTGTTTTATTACTATTTTTGGTGAACATTTAAAGTTTAAATGGATTTTAGCAAAGAGGGGAGTTCCGTTACTCAGCCAATATTATTTAGTGGGAAAAACTCTCCCGGTTGGAAGAAGTGGATGCAATTGTTCTTGAAATTAATTAAAGAAAATGTTTGGAACTCTATTGAGAAAGTATGGACTCCTCCTACCGAAGTCGGTGCTCCGAAAGTGTTCAACTCTTAGAGTACGACTGAAAAGAATAGCTCAACTTTTAATTCCAAGGGCGTAAACACTTTTTTTTGCATTATAACTACATAAGAGTTTAAATGAATTATGACTCATGAGATCACAAAGTATGCTCGGGATATTTTACTATCTGATACGACGCAAATATTGCGTATTTCAACCGTCGAACCTACGCATTATAGCCCACTCGGGTGCCTTAATCGCTATATTTAAGCCCGTTAAATAGACAACCTCGGTTTATACTGTTAACATGCTATATGAGGTATAATTGGGCTTTTGTAGGTATTTAGGTACCAAGTATGGGATGCAGACGCATTCCGCTCAATTTCCGTACGCAATCGCACGTTCAAGGGAAATCCGGTCATTTCAAAGATTGGGCACCTGGCCCGACATCTACACGGAAGTTGTAGCTCTCCTCGCTATCTTCGCGTGACCATGAACGGTGCATGATTCCGAGTTCGTACGACATAGTTACAGCGATTTGAGCGGAGATGGATTGTATGCCAATGCAGGGGAAATTACAGGCTGCCACTGCTTGATCGATCGATCGAGCCTGGGGGTCGATCGATCGAGCCTTCTTATTTTTGCCACGATTTACACTGTCGATCGATCGACCACAGGGGTCGATCGATCGATCCCCTATTTTCTCCTGCAGATATTTTCTTTCTTTTCTTTTATTCAAACTTACTATATAAGCTAGTTTTTGTTGTAATAAAAATGGAGACTCTCATATTCTTAAATAGATAGTTTTAGTTAGGGTTTGGTTTGGAGAGTTCATTTTATCTTCTTCTTGGATTGACAACCCATGTGGTTTTGTAAGATTGAACTATTCACTTCCTCTCCATTAATATAGTTTGTTCTTCATCTTTCCTTGCCTTGTAATTTAGTTTCCATGCTTTCTAACTAGCTTACTTGCTTTAATTCTTGCTTTCCTAGTTTAATTAACATAATTTAGTTTAGTTCACTATGCACCCTTAGATAAATAGGGTCGGGATTTCATTTCCGCCATTTTCGGGCCCCGAGCTCCGAAAACTAGGTTTCGTGCAAAATCGCGTTTAATTGAAACCGCGTGTATTAAATTTGGATTGTTATGCGTTTAACTTTATTTGTCACGCAACTTTAGTGTTTATATCGACAATTCGAATTTAATCCGCGTGCGACCATTTTCCATTAAATGTTTAATCTCGCAACTTTGGCTTAAATTTCTTATTGTGTGATGTTTATGATTAATTGGATATGCTCGATTAAATTGCTTTCGAGCCTTAACTCTAGTTAGTAGTTGTTTCAATCCGTGTGGTAGGATTCGATCCCGATCCTCGCTTTCTTTTAATTTAGCGTTAACTTATTCTTTTCTTTTGTCACCATTTCCAACCTATCATCTTTTACACTTTTATTCTTGAAGTAATTAAACAATTAACATCTAAAATTCAATCACTCCCTGTGGATTTCTTACGATACCCGACTTACCGCTGTGCTTGCTTGTCAAGTGTAGTAGTAGCTTAGGTTTTTTTTGTATCGCGACGGCAAAACACACAACGATTGTGTCCTCACACGAACACACTTTTTTCGCCCGGTCACAAAATGGCGCCGTTACCGGGGAGTGTGTTTTAGATAGTAATTGTTTTATTATTTCATAGTATTTTCCCTTTTGTATTTGTATTCTTTGTTTTAACCTTTTTTGCAGGATAGCATATTTGAGCGCTAAGAAACTTTGATTCGCGGTTGCTCACTTTCTTGCTCGGATTCTCCATATGCAAACTACGAGGTAATCTTGTCCTACTATTATAGTTATTACGGTTATTCTAATGATTCATACTTTGGGGATAGTTTTCAAGTTTTTCATTTTCAAGATTTTCTTGAAAATGAAAGACTTGAAAAGATTTATCGCAATGAAAATCGTTATTGGGAGCTTGAGTTGGATTTATTATTCGAATCCAATGGCGATTCTTATTTCATTACTTTAGAAGACGAGTTTCAACCAAATGAGGAGTCCGAGGCTCTTGAGCCGAGGAAGCCTACTTTGGAAGAAACTTTGCTTCTTTACTCCCAAGGTTTGGAAAGCTTAAATGATGCTGGAATGAGACTTGGAGCACTTTGCGATGAGATGAATTCTTATGCACAAAACAACGAGGAGGTGGAAACTTGTGTTTCACCTCAATTTTTCAAAGAATTTCTCATCGAGTGTGAATCTCTCTCCCCCGAAATTCAATCTCCTTCCGACGATATGTTGATGGAGATTGAATTTACTTCATTACCATATACGTTTTCCGTCATTGAACCATTAGAATTACCGGTTGATTCCTATGAGTCGGTAGAAACTTTTAAAACTACACTTTTTGCCGATGAGGAATCTTTACAGGACTTGTTTTCGATGGATGGTATCCCGACGTGTGCACCATCTCCCATTCCGTTTGAAAAATCTTTGGGAGATGAGTTAACTTTTCTTGGACCTCAGGTGTACCTTTCCCCCTTGTTATCCAAATCCCCCATCGTCCGCCCAGAATTTCAAATTGGCGATGGTTCATTTCTTTCACCGCCCACATGCCTTCCGTTGTTCAAATGGAATTCCTATTTTTTGGGAGGCATGGATGTTCGGGAGGGTCCACCGTTGATCAGCCAAATTCAAATTGTGTGTTGGATGGACCCTCAAAAGTTTAAACTTTTAGTATATAGTTAATTGCACATCCTAAGTGTAGGTTGTATATACTAACTTCTTCATTTTTGTTTTTCTTAATTTTAGCCTAGTATAATTAGTTAATGTCTTTTTATTTCTTTTTGTATGCTTGGTTCTAACTCTTTTATAGGTTCAACGGACTTGAATTTGTAGAGACTATGCATCCCGGCACACATTTCTTACGAAAACAATAAAAAAAGTCATAAAAACATTTTTTTTCCTTTGTTTTTTCCCACGCGCATTCTCACGCATTTGCATTTGTTTTTCTTTTTTATTTTCTTTTATTTTTCATTTTGTCGTGACCATGCGTGTGTGTTTCTCATTGTACATATTTTTATTTTTTTAGCATAGGCCTTTTTGTGTGTATATTTAAGCCTATGTGTAATTAATTTTATTTTTATTTTTATTTTTATATTTTTATTTCATATTTTTATGTATATACATATATATATGCTATATATATAGTTATTTTATATTAAGACCCCCTATTATCCCTTATTTGCATCCCCCCCCCCCATTTTAAAAAGGATGCAGTGTTCCTGGCCCTGCTCGATCGATCGATCGAGACTGGCCTCGATCGATCGATCGAACAGGTTAAAGCCGAGGGCTGCTACTTTTTTCCCTCTTTTCTCTTATTCTCTCCTCTCCTCTCTCAAAATGGTTCGTGCCCTAGATTTTCCCCACACACATTTCTTCCATTTTCATCCAAATTCTACATATTCAAGGTATAATCTACATTACTTTTATATGAATTTGCAGCTTTTGTTTGATTTGTGTCACTAATTACATGTTTAAACCCTAGATTGACATATGTTTGAATGTGGTTGTTTGCCCCTGATTTTTTGTTGTTCCAACCCTTGTTTTTCATGATTCTTGATATAAATCCACTCATGAACAAGTTTATATTGCTCCATTGTTGTTTTGTTCACGAGTGGGGTGATTTCGTTGGTTCAGATCGGTATTTTCAACCTTGACGCACATTGCGCACGCCAAGTGTTCGTCAAAATGCCTAAAACAGATTTCAATCCAATTTTTGACGCACACTTAGGTGATTTTCATGCCTTGTCGCATTCCGACATTCTTCATCGCAATGTTGCATATTTTCACCTCGGTTTTGCGCACTTGCACCACCATTTCAACTTGTACACTACTAACCATAAATTATGCTTACACTTTGCTTTGTATTGTGTAATTCTTGTTTTGTAGGTTGAAATGGCACCAAAGAAATACTCGTCTACTAGGTGTGTGCCCGTCGGGGGCGTTGATGGTTTTCGCTGCGAGCAGGAGCGGGATTGGTTTCGTGCGCACTTTCACACATCCGAGCGACCGCTTGGTTATCACTTTGTGTGGATCCTTGAGGAGATACCAAGGGAGGCGCGTGTTCTGTTGCGCCGTCAGGGGTGGGAGCCCTTTCTTGCTACTAACGGGCGCGTCAACGAGGAGTTGGTCCGAATATTCTACGCGACGTTAGTGGAGGTAAAGGGCAGCAGTGGGCTGACTACATACGAGGCCATGATCCGTGGGGTGCGAATTCCCTTCACTATATCAGATTTAGCAGATTTTATGGATGTTCCACTTCCTGCGGATTCAGTCAATTTTCTTGATGGGACTATTTTCGGCCGAGGGACATTAATAGAGGCCCTTGCACTGGGCGAGGCGTGGACGAAGGGTGCTTTCGCTCGGCTGCGATGGAGGACTTGCCTTGATTATTACACTACATCAATGTTCATTCCTTCATGGTGACGAACAACCGGTCTGAGGTTCGTCACAAGCATGCCGCATTGATCTACACGATGATCAATGGCTTGGGCAGTATCAACTTGCCTAGTATTTTTCTAGACATGATGTGCGCGACTGAGAAGGAGATCGCCTGGAGATTTTCCCTTCCTTTTCCTGCCCTCATCACGAGGATATGTACTTCTCACGGTTTCCCGGAGTTGGACGCTGATCGTAAGCATGACCCACTCGGGCTTCTCTCTAAGGACAACATCTCGAAAATGCTAAAGCACGAGTGGGGGCAACCGGCAGGTAAGAGACAGAGGGAAGAGATGGCTGACTTGCCGGACGATGAGGAGGATGAGATACGTGAGATGGAGATGGGTGAGGGTTCTCACGCGCCACACACCGATGACGATGCCTACTTTGTGGCATTCCGGGCCGTGCAGGACCAGCGCTGGGAGGAGACCCAGTTCAGGTGGGCGACTTGGGAGTCCCGCCTGGACCAGCAGCAGGCTCAGCAGGAGCAGTTTTATGCCGAGCAGCGGCAGGAGTGGGCCGTGCAGAGGCAGGCGAGGGCACAGCACAAACAGTATTACCGAATGATGCAGCGGATGATGAGAGATCTTTATCTACAGCGCAGTGATTCCGACACACCATTGCCTCCTCATTTTCAGGACCCCTCTGATCCTAGTGGTTCCGGCCACTAGGCTGTTGCTGTACTGGGTTATTTTTTTTGTATTCTGGGATCGGATAGTATGTTGTACTTTTTATTTTTTATTTTTATTTATTTTTCTTTTATTTCACTAGATGTAATGTATTAAGTGATTTTGTATTGAACTTATGAAATGAGAAATGAAAATGTAGTTTGTGGTTGTTTATTGGATTTTGATGTGTGTGACCTTCCATTTTATAAAATCAAAAAGTTCACCATCAATTTATCTAGTATTTGCACTTCAGCCCCTCTATATTATTGTGACTTGTGACATAGATTCTCTTAACTTAATACATCGGTACATATTCTTCATATGCTTTGTACTAACTTGTTTTGCAACTTCATTTGGACTTGTACTTATGGAGGTCGCTCCACACTTAGGTAATATCATTCTTTTCCTCGCTTTGTGTTGTGTTCTTTAATGGACGCATTGGGGCCAATGCAACATTTAAGTTAAGGGTGTAGGATATTCTATCCATTTTTCTGTTTAGTCCTTGGATTTGATTACAATTTAGTTACAAAGCATGTTTTTGTTAAAAATTTGAAAATTTTCAAAAATATTTTCTTTCTTTTTTCTCCTTTATTGGGCATTTTTCCTTGTTTCCGATGATAAATTTTAATAATTGCCCGATCAAATTGACAACTCAACGATGCATGTTCTCGATTTTAGAAGTTATTAGATTTTAGTCCCTAAATTATTGATATTATGAATAACTTCATGAATTAAACTTTAATCCGTTAGCACATGCACCATTCTTGTTATATTGATTTGGTTTAAGATTTTTATAACTCGTTATGCTTTTGTTGCATTGTATATACTTACACCGAGTGAGATTAGAGACTTATCTTCAGTTGTGAGTGTATACACTTTTTTTTCCTCTTTGAAAATGTTACAGTCGTTGGTAATCTCTTTATTCTTTCATTGACCGTTCATTAATTGAGTTCATCCTTGAAATGTGTTACTTGAGCATGATTTTCATATATTGTTTTGACTTGAGAATTGCGTAAACTTTAGGAAATGATCATAGGCAATCTTTGTTTTATCGCCCATATGACCTTGACCTCACCTTTTATATGTTCCTTAGTCAACCCAATTGAGCCTAAATACTAGCCTTTCTTTTCACTACCCAAAATCCCATATCCAACTCCAAATTGGAGTTTTATACCATATATATTACCTTACATACCCTTGTTTGGATTGTTTCTTGGAATTGAATGTTATTATTGTTGTGTGGTTGCAATTTGAGTATGAAAAGAGTAAGAAGTGAAAGAAATAGAAAGGAAAAGAGTGAAAAAGAGAAAGTTGAAAAAAAAATATGAGAAAAAGGAAGAAAAGAAAAAGAAAGAGAAAGTTGTTTATATTGTTTGTAGTATTTCAATAAGCTTTGATTACTCTCTCGATTGTTATATCTAATGCTCGTTTGGACATCTTTGTCCAAATTTTGATATTGCCCACTTTTTCACATTATTCCGAGTTTCATCCCCAAACACTTTGAATCCATATATACATCCCTTTCATTTCGTGCCTTAACCTAGCCATACATTACAACCATATTCAAGTCCTATGTGATCTTAAGTAGATGTAACTCAAATGTTTAAATAGTGTTGATAATCTGTGAAAATACATTTCGCCTCTTTTATATGTGCAGTATCCTTTCACTGAGATTGCAATTTTTATTTCCTATATGGCGTTCTTCAATTGTGACATGTGTGCGGCCTAGTTTCCCTTTACATTTACTCCTTATGCCCGCATGTCCAGTGTATTACCTCCCTGTTTCAAGTGAATTCATTTGATGAGTGTAATGCCCATGAGGATTGACTTTTATGCATGCTTTGATATTTAGTATCCGAGTTATTTAAGTTTTTCGCCAAATCATACTTTGCATATGCTCACTCCCCTCCCACATGTTAGAGTTTCAATTCATTGAGGTGCATTCGATAATGTTAATGATTTGGACTTTTGTGTGAATTCATTCACTTTGCTAATAATGCGTATGAAATCCTTTTGGCCATTATTGGGCTTGTCGCATGTTTGATTGGGCATATTTTGAGGAAACTTTATGATGTTTGTGGGTTCCATCACTGAAAACCCTCATGAGACGACACTCATCCACTAGGGTAACATAGGGGTTTAACGGCTTATTGCATACGCTAAATGTCGAATCGCCCGCGAAAGTGGCCTTCTCTTTTTATTTGCTTTTATACCATACTTTTGTACTCTCTCATGTGTTGGTTTACTTGTTCTTCTTGTTGCATCCTATTTCATTGCTAGGGACTAGAAATGTGTAAGTTAGGGGGTGTGATACGACGCAAATATTGCGTATTTCAACCGTCGAACCTACGCATTTTAGCCCCCTCGGGTGCCTTAATCGCTATATTTAAGCCCATTAACCAGACAACCTCGGTTTATACTGTTAACATGCTATATGAGGTTATAATTGGGCTTTTTTAGGTATTTAAGTACCAAGTGTGGGATCCGAACGCATTTCGCGCAATTTTCGTACACAACCGCACGTTCAAGGGCAATCCGGTCATTTCACAGATTGGGCACCTGGACCGACATCTACACGGAAGTTGTATCTCTCCTCGCTAGCTTCGCGTGACCATGAACGGTGCGTGATTCCGAGTTCGTACGACATAGTTACGATGATTTGAGTGGAGATGGATTGTATGCCAATGCAGGGGAAATTACAGGCTGCCACTGCTTGATCGATCAATCGAGCCTAGGGGTCGATCGATCGAGCTTTCTTATTTTTTCCAGGATTTACACTGTCGATCGATCGGCCACAGGGGTCGATCGATCGATCCCCTGTTTTCTCCTGCAAATATTTTCTTTCTTTTCTTTCTTCTTTTCTTTTATTCAAACTTACTATATAAGCTAGTTTTTGTTGTAATAAAAAGGGAGACTCTCATATTCTTAAATAGATAGTTTTAGTTAAGGTTTGGTTTGGAGAGTTCATTTTCTCTTCTTCTTGGATTGACAACCCATGTGGTTTTGTAAGATTGAACTATTCACTTCCTCTCCATTAATATAGTTTGTTCTTCATCTTTCCTAGCCTTGTAATTTAGTTTCCATGCTTTCTAACTAGCTTACTTGCTTTAATTCTTGCTTTCCTAGTTTAATTAACATAATTTATTTTAGTTCACTATGCACCCTTAGATAAATAGGGTCGGGATTTCATTTCTGCCATTTTCGGGCCCCGAGCTCAGAAAACTAGGTTTCGTGCAAAATTGCGTTTAATTGAAACCGCGTGTATTAAAGTTGGAATGTTATGCGTTTAACTTTATTTGTCATGCAACTTTAGTGTTTATAGCGACAATCTGAATTTAATCCGCGTGCGACCATTTTCCATTAAATGTTTAATCTCGCAACTTTAGCTTAAATTCCTTATTGTGTGATGTTTATGATTAATTGGATATGCTCGATTAAATTGCTTTCGATCCTTAACTCTAGTTAGTAGTTGTTTCGATCCGTGTGGTAGAATGCGATCCCGATCCTCGCTTTCCTTTAATTTAGCGTTAACTTATTCTTTTCTTTTGTCACCATTTCTAACCTATCATCTTTTACACTTTTATTCCTGAAGTAATTAAACAATTAACATCTAAAATTCAATCACTCCCTGTGGATTTCTTACAATACCCGACTTACCGATGTGCTTGCTTGTCAAGTGTAGTAGTAGCTTAGGTTTTTTTTGTATCGCGGCGGCGAAACACACAACGATTGTGTCCTCACACGAACACACTTTTTCCGCCCGGTCACTATCCACGTAGGAGGGTACAAATATTGTTAGGGTTTTCAAGTTATGAAATCTAAAGACTAAGTTTAAGACAATTAAGATGTTAGATAATGAGTCTTTCGATGAGTCCTATGCTAAGTTGTGTGTTATTGTCAATTCCTCGTTTAACTTTGGTGAGCATATCCCCTATCCTAGAGTAGTGAAAAAAATCTTAAGGTCAATTCTTGAACCCTTTAATGCCAATGTCAAGGTTCTAGATTCCCTATATGGTGTCGACACTACGAGTGTCCAAGAAATTTTAGGTGACTTTTAAACCTATGAGATGAGAATGTGTACTCTAAAGGAATATGATGAAAATAAAGAGAAGAATGTTTCTTTGATAGCCCAAAAGGAGGATGTGTTGGATGCGGATACTGACGGTGAGATTAAATCCGAAGAGATAGTTATGTTCATTAAGAACTTAAAAAAAATTATTAATATTAGAGAAGAGAAGAGTTTTGAGAAGAAATCTAAGAACTTTAATGATTGTAATGGGAAGAAGATGAACGGTTCTAAGAAGGTGGATGATCGAGAGAAATTGATTGAATGCCAGGGATTTATGCACTATTCTTGTGAATATCCGACTGATATAAGGAAGGAGGGAAAGAAATCGAAATCATAAAATTCCACCCTTAGTCATAGTGATTTGGAAGAGAAATTTGATTCTCCTATTCATCGTAACTACACCGCGTTCAAGGCTAGTCATGTGGGCTTATATGAAAAGTCATCCATCATTGAAGATGATCATTTGTATGATGGTTTTGAAGTTTGATCTTGTGATTACAAAGTGAGGAATGATGAAAAAGAATAAAAATAAAAAGAAGAGTAGGATAATGATCTTCAAGTGACCTTTCGTGAGTTGTACACCGAGTCGATGAAGTTCAAAAGGGTAAGCTTAAAGTTATAAGTGAAGTTAAAGGCACGTGTTGCGGTTAATAATAACGACAGATTGATTGAGGATTTGAGGGGATATGATAAGACTCTTATGGAGAAGCTCGAGTACGTTAAGGGCGAGAGAGATAATCTTCACGGTTTGATTGATGTTTTGAAGAAGGAGTCCCTTATGTTTAAAAAGTGTAAGAGTTTAATTAAATCTCAGATTGAAGAGTTAAAAGGATATTGAGATACTTGAGTTATATCAAATTTGATTTTAAATCTAGGTGGGAGAAGTTAGGTAAGATCTTAGGCACAATCCAAATTTAAAATGAAAATCTTGGGATTGTCTTTAATGATATCAATACTTTCGATACTGAAGCCAAGACTAATATTTTGAGAGAGTTAGCCGTTGCTAGAGACGTTAGAAAATATCAACCCAAAGGTAACATCCTTAGTGTCTACACTTGCAAACATTGTTCTAGGAACGGACACCTTAGGCTTTTTTATTATAATCTTAGAAAAGCCTTGGGAATTCTAAGACTAGTGTCACAAAGTTCCCACAATTCATAATCATCACATCACACCTATGTGGGTTAGGAGATCCAATTTGGATCTACTTAATGTTGGGCTTATGGATTATTGAATGCTATACCATGATA
Source organism: Sambucus nigra (assembly GCA_949130495.1). Classification (NCBI taxonomy): domain Eukaryota; kingdom Viridiplantae; phylum Streptophyta; class Magnoliopsida; order Dipsacales; family Adoxaceae; genus Sambucus; species Sambucus nigra. The sequence continues at coordinate 539,720,150 of OX422208.1, read as the reverse complement.
CTTCTCATGCAATATCTAATGGTTGATTTCGTTTGCATGTTTCTAAAGTACACTATATATATGACTCACTTGAGTCTAAAATATAGGAGCTTGTCTAGTTTGGAAATAGAGACAAAATTGTGTCATCCTTTGTTTAACCCTAAGCCTCATGCGTCTTCATGATTTTCATCAAAGAGTACTCAAGGCTGGAAAATGTAGTAACCAACACAACTCACAACACCTAGGCTTTCATTTATTTTGCATATTGTGTGTATGAGGTGTGTGTGGGTTCCCATTGGCTTAAAAATATTGTTTAAAGAATTTTTAGCATTTTTAAACTATTAAAATCTATATTTTAAAAACATTTAAAATAGGTTTTAAAATCGATTGGGGCTAATTCATAATATCTTAAACTACCTAAATTTTACCTTGGGTAGAATTCGAAAGCGGTAGAGACTTTTTGGGGTAGAAAATAAGATTTTTCAAAGATAAAAAATATGCATTTTTTAAGTGATCGTTTAGAAGCGATTCATTGTGAGTCCTTAAATTGATCTTTGAACAGTCGAATTAATCATGATCATTGATTTTCCCTCAACCTTCCAGATCCTTCCTTTGTCCTTATAAATAAAGACTAGGGGTTAATCGTTTCCAATCTTTTGGAAAATATGAGAGAGAGGAGAAAATAAGAGAGAGAGAGAGAGAGAGAGGAAAATAAGAGAACGAAAAAGGAAATCATAGCCAAACTCTGGACAAATGTTTCCACAAAACATTGAGAGTTTGAGAGTGTTTTCGTGATACAAGTTCCTCTCTGGTTTAAATCTCTTATCCAAACACTGTCACCAAGTTTGATCTCATCTCACATATTTGAGATTTGTGATCCGACTAAGTGATATAGTCACGATCTTTCAAAATTGATTTCCTTTTTAGAAATCATCTCTTCGTGTTAGGTTTTTTTTAGTTTAAAACGTTTTTATTAAATTTTTCCTAACATATGGAAAACAAGACTTCAAAATCTTAGATTTAAATACGTTTATGTCTCGAAATTCATATTTCACATTATATGAAATAAGTTCGTAAATAAATAAGAGAGACATATAGGATCTTGGATCTTTTATCATAGGAAGATTGTCTTCTGATTTTCCTACAAAAAAGGAATCCTAATTTCAAGAAAAATTGATTCACACTCTTGCATGTCATTTTAGAATTAATTTGTAATTCATAGGAAACTTTTTGTATAACTGTGAGTGAGTTGAATGCATGTGTTAGGCACATCACATCACTACACTATCACACAACAACACTAAATTTTTGTTGGTAATTTTTTTTTACCATCTGAGTCGGCATAAAGAAGGAGCTAAGGAGTAAAGATTGGAGGACGTTAATGACAACAGTTAGAAGCCAAAAAAAGTCGAAGAAAAAACTAGGACTACTAGTATAAATTCTTGACTTAGGTTTAGGTATGATTTGGTTGGATAATACGTTGCTTTGTTGTACTCTATAACTCATTCTAGTGGATTTTTTCTTTTACTCCATAGAGGGAGTCGTGGATGTTTCCCCTATTTGATAGGGGTTTTACCACGTTAAAATCTTTGTCTTGTGTGAATTATTTTTTAGACTTGTTTTACTTTTTCCATCACTGCTATAAGTGTTTAAACTTCTTTTTAAACTTTAAGTTTCTAAGTAACTGAAATTTCTTGTTCAAAAACATTTTCATTACACGTCTTGTCTTTTAATTAGTGTTATTAAAAGAGTTTCCCCAAGAAAACATTTCGAACCATTCTTAATTGTTTTAATTGTTGATTAAATGAATTAGCAAGGGATTTTTAATTGGTATCAGAGTGGGTTCTTATTTTTCAAAGCAACTATTTAGAATCATGTGTTACTTGAAACTATTTTAAAAACACCCCATGAACGAGAAATTTGAGAGACTGGGAAACTTATCCCGACCTCCCCTCTTCGATGGAAATAATTTTCCTTACTGGAAAGTAAGGATGATTGCTTTCATCAAAGGAACGCTGGGAGATGAAGTCTGGGATTCCATAAAAAATTATTACTTTCATATTACTAAACATATGGTAGAAGGCAGTGAAATAAGAATAAAAAAACTTCTCACTGAATTTACTAAAGGGGAGAAACAGGCCTCTGTCTGCAATAATAAACGCAAAAATGCCATTTTTATGTCCGTAAATGAGCATGAGTTCAAAAGAATCTCTATATGTACCACTTCCAAGGAAGCTTGGGACACGTTTGTTAGAGCCCATGAAAGTGATACACGTGTTAAGGCTTCCAAGACCCAAATGCTCATTCAACAATATAACACCCTAGTTATGATTGAGACTGAGACCTTCGATGATTTTTATATCAAACTAACTGATGTATTAACGAAGATACATGCAAATGGCATTATCCATGATAGAAGATAAATTGTCTTTAAAATCCTAAGATCACTTCCACAAAAATTTGGCAGTAAAAGATATGCAATTGAGGAAATGGAAGATCCAAATATTACCCCTAAACTCCTTAGTGGCAAATGAAGAACTGTGAAAATGGAACTGTATTATAAGAAATAACTTCTTATAAGTCGTTCCTAATCTTGAAATCCAATCTAATGATGATTGTGACTTGGATGATTTGATTAACCAAATAGCCTTAATGTCTACACATTTCAAGAAAATATGGAAGCTTAGAAATAATGTTTCTGCTAAATAAGGAAAGGCTCCTTATTTAAATCAATCCAAAAACAGACCTCATGAGAGGGGTCTAGAGAAATACCAAAATAACACCAGACGTGACAAAGACCATAATAAGTCTTAATGCTTTAGATGTTGAGAAATATGACACATAGCTTCTAACAGTAGGGTCAACCTGATAAATTAATAGAATAGCACCAATTTATGCCAGACTTGGGATGATTCAAGTGAATCAGATGATGATAAGCTTGAATCATCTAGCATACTAGACCCATGCATGGCCTTTTTTGCAAAGATTTTATATTCTAATTATAATATTGATGATAGTCTTCCTAATAATAATTTGACCATGCCTGTTAATGTTTTATATGCTAAAATTGCTAATAATGGTTATGCAAATAATAATAGCTCTTCTGCTGTATGTGTGAGTCAAAGGGATCTTATGAATGACGAACTGAATGTGTGTGTGAGTTCGAGAAATGAATCGATATGGGACAAATCACCCACCACACTTAGTGAGTCCGATAATGATGACCTTCCAGACATCCACACACTATACAGAAAGACACTTAGGAAGACACTAGATTAGAAAGAACCACCAAGGAGTTGACTAAAAAGATAAAATCTCTTAGTCTTGTGGTTAAAGAAAATACTGAAGACTACACTAACCAATGTCTTGCCCATGAAACTCAAACTAAGACTTTCTCTGAAAAATAAAAAATCTTTCGGAAGCTAATGATATTCTAAAAAAGAAATACAAGGTCGTGTTGTTAGAATTGGAACAATCAAAAGAAAAGGCTTCAAAAGTCTTCAACAAGTTTGCAAAATTTGTAAATAACTCTAATTATTTTGAAGACTTTGTAGAAGTCAGTAAGACCAATTCAGATGACAGAACTGGAATTGGATTTAACACTAACACACAAACAAATAATTTACAAATCGTAAAGTTTATGTCAGGAGAAAAAGGGCCTATGGAAACTTATCTAGACTTTCAAGCTATAACAACTGATTTTGATTAAAAAAAGGGAAAGACATTTTGGTAAGTGATGAGTCTAAAAAATTTAAGACTGATGTTCCTCACTTAGATAAACCTATTTTAAAAGGCCTTAGAGATAATAAGAAACCTTCGAGCCACCTTTACTTCTCCTATTATGATGTTTATGGACATTCACTTGAAATATGTTTTCAAAAGCGTCTAGGTCAATCATTTTCATACAATCATGTGTATAAGAACTTCAACTATTCTAGACAGAGTAGAAACTATTATGTCCTTCCTGGATAGCCTGATAAGAACTTTAACTATCTTAATAGAAAGAAAGATCCAACATTAAAAGGAAGTCCAAAAGAAAGGAACTTAGATTCATGACTAAACCAATTGCTCAAGAAAATTTCAAAAATCATTTTATCGCGCAAAAATCTTTTAAAGAAAATTCTAATGCTCACAAATTTTATCATAACCGAGCAAATATGAACAAAAATTTTAAAACTAGAGAAATTTGGGTTAGGAAAGATGATCCAATACCCCAAATTAAGTGTAATGTGGTTATTAGTGCTTTAAAAGTGAACACACTTCATCTGGATGGTATTTGGACTCGGGTTGTTGTAAACATATGACTGGGGATAAGACTAAGCTAAAAAATAAAACCAACTTCTCAGGAGGAAAAGCTTTGTTTGGAGATGGAGTCTCTTCCCAAATCATAGGTAAAGGGGCACTCCAACAAAAAGGTCTACCTACTATTGAGTATATTCTATTAGTAAAGGGTCTTAAAGCAAACTTACTTAGTATATCGCAGTTTTTTTATTCAAACCATATTGTCACAATCTCAAAATCCAGTTGTAAAATCATGAATGAGAATGGAGACGACATTATTACAAGCCTTAGAACACCTGATAACTGTTACATAGTAAATTTAGGGACTGAGATCTGCAATATAGTCAGGATAGAAGATAATGAAATGTGGCATAATAGGTCAGGTCACATAAATGATGATAGTCTTAGAAAGTTAAGCTCATAAGAAATAGTTAGGTCTGTCCAAAATTAAACCCATTTCCAATATTGTATGTGGGCCTTGTCATTAAGGAAAGATAGTTAAGGCTCCTCATAAGAAAGTTAAGGAAGTTATATCCACCAAACCTCTAGAACTCATCCATATGGACCTCATGGGTCCCTCTCGTACTTTTAATCTCAGTGGCAACAATTACATCTTGGTTATGGTTGATGATTTTACTCGATTTACCTGGGTGACCTTTTTGAAACAAAAATAAAAAACTTTTCATAAGTTTTTTAAAATTTTACTACGAATTGAAAATAAAAAGGATTCCCAAGTAAATAGAATTTGTACTGATAGAGGAGGTGAGTTTACAGATTTAGGAATTATTGAGTACTGTAACTACAATGGTTACAAACATGAATTTAGTGCCCCTATGACACCCAAACAAAACGGCATAACTAAGACTAAAAATTGTACTCTTTGGGAGATGGCTCATGTTATGATCCACGCAAAGGATTTACCTACATATTGTTGGGTTGAAAATGTTCGTACAACTGGTCATATTATCAATAGAGTCTACCTTAGGAAAGATACCAAATAGACACCTTATGAACTTTGGTACGGGAAAAAACCTAACCTAAAATATTTTATAACCTTTGGTTGTATATTCTATGTTTGCAAGGACAAAGAAATTTGTCCAAATTTGAAACCAAAGGTGATAAAGAAATTTTCTTAGGTTATTCCCCAAATATAAGAGCCTATCGTGTTAACCAAAACTCAAATGGAATCCATTAATGTAGTAGTAAGTGACACCAATGTAGAGAATAAGAACATAGGACCAACCATTAATGTTGATTCAGAAAACATTTTTACCCATGACTCTTCAGATATAGTTGAGTCTTTACCTAATAAGACCCCTAAGGTACCAAATTGGGTTTCTAAGGATCACCCCTTAGATAATGTGGTTGGTAACCTAGAACAAGATCCCAACTACGTAATGCATCACATTTCGCACGCTTTGTTTCACTTGTAGAAGTAAGAAATGTTAATGAATCCTTAAACGATTCCTATTGGATAGGTTCTATGCAAGAGGAACGCATTCAATTTAAAACTCATTCCGTATGGTATATTGTTCCCAGACCAAAAAGTAAACGGGTTATTGGCACTATATAGATTTTTAAAAATAAAACTGATGAAACAGGGATGGTTATTAGAAACAATGTTAGATAAGTAGCCCATGGTTATTTGCAAATTGAGGTAATAGACTTAGAATAAAAATTTTACCCTGTAACACATCTCGAGTCTGTTCGTCTTCTTCTTGTTATTTCGTGAAATTCACATTTAAACTTTATATCGATATAAAGTTTGTATTCCTTAATGGTATTTTAACCGAGGAAACTTATCTTGAACAACCTAAAGGTTTCATTGATACTCAGCATATTAATCACGTGTATCGTTTGAAAAAGGCGCTATATAGGTTAAAACAAGCCCCCCGTGCTAGGTGTGCACGATTTTATACTTTTCTCTTAAATAAAGGTTATAGGAGAGGTGGGAATGATCAAACTCTTTGTGTCAAAACACTTAGACAAAAATGTTATAGTATCCCAAGTGTACGTAGACAACATTATTTCTCGATCTACCTCCACACCTGAGGTTAAAAAAAATCTAAATATATGCACGAGGAATTTCAAATGTCTCTTACGTGGTAGTTACAATTATTTTTAGGACTTCAAGTCAGACATAAGTTATAAGGTTTATTCATATCTCAATCCAAATATGCTTTAGAGATTGTAAAGAAGTTCGGCCTAGAAAATGCAAAAAATGCTAGGACACCCATGAGTACTTCAGTAAAATTATCTAAAGACGAACATGGTAAATCCATTGATCCCACACTTTATCTTAGCATGATAGAAGTCTACTTTATCTAACTCTCTCATGACCTGACATTATTTATGTTGTCTATGTATGTGCTAGATACCAAAATGTGCCTAAAGAGAGTCATTTATTGTGCACTAAAAGAATTTTAAAATATGTAAAAGGAACTCTCAACTTAGGGATTGGTTACACAACCGACATATCCAGTATGATGATAGGTTACATCGATCTTGATTGGGATGGTTGTTCCGATGATAGTAAAAGTATGTCAGGAGCATGTCATTACATTGGTAATAATTTACTAGGCTAGAATATTAAGAAATAAAATTCCACTTCCTTATCCACAGATGAATCTGAATATATAGTCGCAAGTAGCTACCATGATCAATTACTTTGGATAAAGAAGATTTTAAGTGACTACGGGATTAAAGAAGAGAAATTACATCTATATTGCAATAATCAATCTGCGATTAATATTTCCAAAAATCCTGTTCAACACTCATGTACTATACACATTAAAATCAAACATCATTTTATATGTGATTTAGTCGAATCTAAGGAATTGGTAATTAACTACTTACCTATTGATCTTCAATTAGAAGATATATTCATGAACCCTTTGGATTTCACTTATTTTAAATCATTACGGAAATCTATACGAATGGTTTCGACAAAATCGAATCTCGTCATTTAAATTTTCAATGTTATACTTATTTCAAACTTACATTTTCTTTTGATTTTTCCCTTTGTCCATTTGAGAGAAAATGGGAGAGAAATATTTGAGTCAATCTTGGATATTTATCGTACTTTTCTTCTAAAAAAAACTTGATCTTGGTTGTTTTATGTACAGGAATCAGTACCTTTTTGTGCATCTTGATATTTTTATGGTATTGGTCTATAAATTAGTTGAGTTATTTATTTTTCATTTCAAGGATATGGGGTAGATAGAATTTTGTGTATATGATTATGGTTTTCTATTTTTTTGTCCCTTCGAGTCCTAGATGACTCCAAGGAGATTTTATCTCATATTTCCAAAGGTGGAGATTGAAGCACACTATATATATGACTCACTTGAGTTTAAAATATAGGAGCTTGTCTAGTTTGGAAATATAGACAAAATTGTGTCATGCTTTGTTTAACCCTAAGCCTCGTGCCTCTTCATGATTTGCATGAAAGACTATTCAAGGATGGAAAAGGTAGTAACCAACACAAGTCACAACACCTAAGATTGCATTTATTTGGCATATTGTGTGTATTAGGGGTGTGTGTGCGTGTGTTCCCATTGGCTTAAAAATATTTTTTAATATATTTATAGATTTTTTAGCATTTTTAAACTATTAAAATTTATTTTTTAAAAACATTTAAAATACGTTTTAAAATTGATTGGGGATTATTCATAATATTTTAAACTTCCTAAATCGTACCTTGGGTAGAATCCGAAAGAGCTAAAGACTTTTGGGCAGAAAATATGATTTTTCAAATGATCCGATTTGTGTTTCTTTATACTCACATACTTAAGACTCAATCTGGAACGTTCATTCATTTTAATCAATGGTGTGAATGTGTTATTATGCAATCCATGTGATACATGTTTTAGCCAATCATTGATCATTTAGAAGTTATGCATTGTGAGCCCTTAGATTGATCTCTGAACGGTCGAATTAATCGTGATCCTTGATTTTCCCTTAACCTTACAGAGTCTTCCTTTCATTCTTATAGATAGAGAGTGAGGGTTAATCATTTAAAATCTTTTAGAAAGTTTGAGAGATGGGAGAAAATGAGAGAGAGAGAGAGAGAGAGAGGGGGGAGAGGGGGGAGATAGGAAAATAAGAAAGAAAAAAGGAAATATTAGCCAAACTCTGACCAAATTTTTCAGAAAACATTGAGAGTTTGAGAGTGTTTTGTGATATAAGTTCCTTTCTTCTCTTGTCCAAACACAGTCATTAAGTTTGATCTCATCTCACATATTTGAGATTTGAGATCTCACTAAGTAATACAGTCATGATCCTTTAGAACTGAATCACTTTTTGGAAATCATCTCTGTGTGTTAGTTTTTTTTAGTTTAAAATGTTTTTATCAAATTTTTCCCAACATATCCCTCTTTCTGTTTTCAAGTGTTCTTGAAAAATAAGACTTCAAGATCTCATATCTAAAGACGTTTATGTCTCCAAATTCATAATTCACATTTTGTGAAATGACTTTGTAAATAAATAAGAGAGACATATAGGATCTTGTATCTTTTATCATAGCAAGATTGTCTTCTGATCGGCCTACCAAAAAGGAAATATAATTTCAAGAAAAATTGATTCAGACTCTTGCATGTCATTTTAGAAATAATTTATAATTCATAGGAAATTATCTATATCAGTGTGAGTGAGTTGCATGCATGTGTTCGGCACATTACATCACTACACTATCACACAACAACACTAGAGTTATGTCGGTTAAGAGATTTCTACCATCTGAGTCGACGTGAAGAAGGAGCTAAGGATTAAAGCTTGAAGGATGTCAAAGACAATATTCAGAAGCCAAAAAGTCAAAGAAAAGCTTGGAGTGATGGTATAAATTCTTAACTTAGGTTTAGGTCTTATCTGGTTGGATAATACGTTCCTTGTTGGTACTCTATAACTCATTCTAGTGGATTTTTACTTTTACTCCGTAGAAGGAGTCGTGGATGTTTCCCTTGTTTGGTAGGGGTTTTACCACATTAAAATCTTTGTATTGTGTGAATTATTTTTGATACTTTTTTAACCTTTGCCATCACTGCTATAAGTATTTAAAATTATTTTAAACCTTTAAGTTTCTAAGTAACTGAAATTTCTTGTTCAAAAATATTTTCATTACACATCTTGTCTTTTAATTGGCGTTATTAAAAGAGTTTCCCCAAGAAAACATTTCGAACTTTTCTTAACTGTTTTGACTTTTGATTAAACAACTTAGTAACGGATTTTACTTTCCATACACTAGTTTTTGTTCTTGTTGTTATATGTTTTTTTAGTTGTATGATGTTTGAGTCTTTTGTATTTTTAGTTTTCCTTTTATTAGGTCTTATTGAGAAAAATACGAAAAGATTTTTTTCTGTCTTTTGAGTTGTTTTGTTGTTGGTAAACCAAAAATATTTTTCTTTGTTTTGTTTTGTTTAGTTTTACACATTTTGTATGGCGTATACTTGTGTTTGAATTCCATTCGTCCCATGTTTCCATACATCTAGGAGATTTGATTATGGTTTACCGTGCTTGGAAATATTCTTAATCTTTCATCCATGGAGTTGTTCGACTTTGATTTGCTTAATGGATTCACTTTTCATATGCCTCCTCACAAACTTTCACGAGCTCTTTGGAATTATATCTACCTATGTTTCATGCGCTAAGTGTGGTTTTCTCCTATCATTATTGTCATATACATATCTATTTGACTATAGGGATTTATTTGTGTAAGAACAATTGTCCGAGAGTTTATTTTGTTTAAAAGTTTTGAGAGAGCAATGAAAAAGGGATATAAAAGTAGAAATATCCTTTTAATGAATGGACACCATTGAAAAGATCCTAAAAGAAAAGAGAGGAAAAGGAAAGAATATGTTGCCAAGGATAAGTTTTTGCGCTGATGCTTCAAAAATTGACATCTTAAAAAATGATATATGTTTATTTTTTAGGGAGTTACGTTCAAGATCAATGAGTTTTCACGAGTCCTAGTTATTCTAGAAAGCTTGATGCTATTAATCTGATAATCATCAATATTTTTTAGGCTACTGTACATTGTGTATATTTGTCCTTTTTTATTTCTTTTCTTGTCACCTGATGCTAAACCAAAGTTGAACAAGTTAATGTAATCAAATAGAACTATGTGGACATATTTTGAGTGACTAGGTCATATTTATTTTATTTCTAGTTCATGACCCTTCACCCGCACCATATTATTGTTGATACACAATGATGCCATACGAGTGGGGAAAGCTTATGTGTTTTATTTATTTTTGTGGTGTGTATACCGGTATGGATATTTTTTGAGTTTTTCTTTTCATTTAATCCACGTTTTCCCCATGTTTCATCTTCGATTCAAATTGCATTAACGTATGATCAATTTGGTATCTTTTGTTGCATGCTTTCATTAGTATCTTATGGTTTAATTTTTGCATCAAAATTGGTGTCATTTGTTCATTTTTTTATTATTTTTGCTTGTATTGTCGAGTTATTCTTATTGTTGTGTTTCACTTCACATCAATGCATGATATACTTGTTTTCCTTTATGTTCACGTTTCTTACATTTAGGGAAAGAAGTTGTTTATATTGTGCATATTTATCTTTGTATATTCCTAAACAAAAAAGGGAAGAAATGGAATTTCAATGTTCAACTGTGGGCGAGACATCTTACCTTTTGTGGAGATTGCTAGACAAAGGTGGATGGTTTTTCATATGCAAATTTATATATTGTTATATTCCCTTTGCATTTGAAAGGTGTGTTTAAGTGTGCAGCTTTAGCAACAATCTGATAAAGTTTCACAGGAGCAAAGATACTCATATTAATGTCTATCAAGCATGTGCATTTTTTTATTTTGGGGTTAGGATTGAGTCCTAGTGAGTTTAAAGACCCAATATGTTTTTGTAATTGAGTTTTTTCCTGAAATAGCCAAAGGGGAATATTAGTAAGGACAAATTTCCAATTGAGTCAGTTTTTATGTAATTACATAATTTCGTTTGTACAAAACTTGTTCGTATCATAGGTTAGGGTTTGAGTTTTTTTTCCTTCAATCTTATGATATGGGATTCAAGACTGTAGTGGCTAAGACAAAATGACATCGAGTACACATCGAGTTTTGTGCCGAGTTTCATTTTCAACATTAGAGGGTTCTTAATGAGGTATGAATGCATATATATGTTTAATCCCTGGATACATTTGGATGTTAGCTTTATAAAATATTTTGAGGCATTTTTCTTAAAATGTATTTTAAAGGAAATTTTTTTTTGTTTCAGTTGTTCGAACACGTTTTACGTGGTCATTCAAATGAGGTTTTAAAAGTTGTTTGGACGAATGTTAAAATGAGTTTCGACAACTCATTCAAACGAGCTTCAGATGACGTTCACATGATATTTTTCTGTTTGACAGAACAATCTTGAAGAAATATCGTTTGATCTCCATTCAAACAAAAATAGATATGTCATTGGAAAGACCTTATCTTTGGTTTAAATGAGATAACTATAGTCTCGTTCGAATAAGCTTGTGCTTTTCATTCAAACAACTTGCCTCTAAAAATATGTCACCCCAGAATTATTGTTTTCTATAAATACATAGGGCTAGCATCAGTTTTCATCAAGGGTTTTACGAAAACAAATTTTATAGTCAAATCTAAAGCCTCCCAAACCCTAGTTTACACCATAGTTTGAGATCCAAGAATCATACATACATATGTATGTTTGAGATGTTTTATGTATTGCACCGAGATTATTTTCTCTACCTACTGAGTGTGTTTCACATGATGGATACTGTGTTTGTGTTATGCGGCGAATGGAATGGTCACGTGAAAAGTAAGATCGGTGGGATACTAAGACATGTTAAAGAACCTATGTTGTGTGGTTATTGGAAGGCATCCAATAGTGGTTAGAAAAAAGGTTACACTAAACCATGAAGTGCATCAAGGCTTGAAGTTGTTGGGTCTGTGAGTAAGTTTAAGTTTTTCTTGTAAAGGTACCTATATGTAAGGGAAATTACGTGGCTAGGCTGTTTGAGGCCTTTCTCATTGTGGATTTTTCTCATAAATCTCCATGTTGTGGTTGGATATTTTATTCTTCCTTATATCACCTAGATGCATTCTTAGGTCAAGATTAAAATTGGTAAACTATTTTGACAACATTACGATTTAGGTGGTGCAAAGCTAAATTTATAAAAAAAATCGTTGTGTGTTTGATAATCCATATAACCTTAGGGCACTAGTTAGTTTTTAGCCACCTTCTTAGCATTCTGCTCATTATATGATTCTACTTTGATCCATTTAGTGAAGTAATCTATAAAAAATAGGTGTGGTGTTATTGTCCTTGGGCGGGAGTTAGGGGAAATGACGGATGCTAGTATGGAGGGAAGCGGTTTACTAGTTCTATTGTGATTCTTACGGGGATCCGAGAGTGCTTGTCTCTCGTTCTACCATTACTCCCTGAGGTTGAGTAATCAATTCACTGACTAATGATTTCCTTTGGAAGCTATTCGATACCATATCCAGTTTTTATTGCACGTCCTGTTTAGGCCTAAGCCTAAGTATTCCGTTTGAGGGGTTCTTGGTTATTCAAAATCACCAGTTTATTTTATATAAAAACAAACAAATGGTTTGGATTAGCCCATTCGGGCTAATCCTAAGGTAGTTTTAGGTCTTTTATTTATCCATAGATTCTTATTTTGGGGGTTTGAGAACAAAATTACGAGTGGGGAACGTATTAGGCACCCCACTTGTTCCTTATGCTTCCTTAACTATATGCTTATTATCGCTCTTAACGTTATTTGATTACTTTTTATTGTATTTTAAATAGGTTGAGAGACCTTAGTTTAAGAATACCTTAAAACATTAATATAAGCTTAGGTATGTAATGGTATTAGTGAGAGGTGTAGGAATGTCATTTAATAGGTCTAAGAACATAAAGGGTAATTGTTTGTGAGGGTGTATTCACATAGAGGGTGGTCGTTGGTATGTATGTAAGTGTGTGAGAAATCTCAAATTGTATAACAAAAGTCCATTTGCGTGTGTGTGAGAGAGAAGTTATGGCTTGAGATAGTTTGATATCTCATTGAAAGTGAAATAAGGGATTAAATGGTAATATGAGAGATGTGTGCATCTCTGTTGTAATAACATATCGAAGGAGATATTTTTGTGCTCATGAGAAAGGATCAGTATTGCACCTACTTACCTGTATAGACACCAACATGGTTTAGTTCTACACGTGCTTAATCATAGTGTGTGTGAAGTGTGAGGTCTTCGATTGAGAGGGAAGGAGCTATGTGTGGGCTAGAGGGAAGCTTCGGTGGAGGTTCAGAATAGGAATGAACCCAAAGTTAACAATAAATCACTAACATGAAGGCATTGTCATTTGGGATAATTTGTAGGTGTAATGTTAAAGATGTCATGTTCTAAACAAGATTCTCTACCTACGAGTTTAGAAAGGGGATGGAGTGTATTTAGGGTTAAAGTGGATAAAAAGTCAGCGACAGAGATCTATGTATCCCCTATTGACACGGCTAAAATCCTAGAGGTGTCTTAGACCTAGGGGTGGACCAAAGTGATATAGATGACCACTTCAATTGATAAATGGGCATTGGGCTAGATATGGACATATCCTTAAGATATAAAATGTCGAGGGTCGTATTATGAGGCTTGGGATTCACGAGTTTAGTTTGGTATAGAGCCTATATACCCAAAAAGACTTAGGATCAATGACATTGTAGTTTCAACAAAAGTAATATATTTAGTGGTGTAGACGTTGAAATACCGGGTATACAATACACAACATTATGTTATTTATAGATCCTATTCCTTAATATAGTAATTCTATTATAAGTTGGAATGTTATATTCGTATGTTAAAAATATGTTAATCAAAGACCGATGTTTGATAAGTATTGCAAGAAAACATATATTTGGGGGTGCCAATGTTGATACGGACTTTGTTCGCTCGAACAAATGGTGGGAGAGTTTGATTTTAGACTTTGATTTTACCAAAGTTTGAGAATGACTCAGCTCACTAACAATTTCCTAAAATCAGTTTTGAAAAACATGTAACATTTGATTATCAATTATTTAGTATATGAGTATGTCATTTCAGCTCAATAAATAGGGGTGTTAGATAAAGACTAAACTTTAAAATATAAACATTCTAAAGTGCATACCTGATCCCCTAAACGGGGGTCAGACTAAGTGATATAAACCGATATGGACAGTTTATCATTATATTTATACAGGTTATCGCTCAGAAATTTTTCCATAGTTTCTTTACCCTCATAACAAAAGCCAAATTTTCTAGGGAATATCCTAGGAGGTGGCACCGTTCAGTCGTGCGGAGCATTGTTTGGAAGTGCTAATTTTTACGGTCTGCGCACAGAGGTTTGCCTAAATTTCTTAGAAGAAGTGACTTTATAGAAGTATGAACTTCACTCAAGATTTTTCTGATAAAACTCGAGATTAAGAGATGGTCGGGGTTAAAGAAAATTAGAAAACTGAATTAATTTTTGGTTTTGGGGTGGTTTTCAATGTTGATAGGGACCCATTTCATAGGGCCCCACTCTGGGATTTTAACTGAATAGTTAAAGGCATGAACATGTGAAGGTTAGTTAAGAGAGTGGGGGTAACGGGTATGGATGTGGTGAAATTGCAAAGATTTTGCAATCATTGTGATTAGATTTTTAACCGTTCCGTTAAAGGGTAAATGGGGACTTCAACCATTCAGTTAAAGGACACACTATAGGTTTTTTTTCCAGCCTTTGGCTTATTTTTCAGGAATTACATTTTGGTCTATAGAAAATTCTCCATTTATGGTCTTAACCCCTTTTATTTGTGGTGGTTTCTCATTTTTAGCCTTTTGAATTTTGAGGGTGTAAAATAGGAGAAGGAATCGAGCTTCGATTGTGAATAGGGGTTTCCACAGAGGCGATCGACTAAGAGGGTGTGCGTTCGGACGCTCTTCATCGAAACTAGTATGAACAAAATAGGTTTTCCTATTTTAAAATGGACGTATATGTGGGTGGTAATATTATGGGTGTAAAACCTGGGGGGGGGGGGGGCAAAATAATATTTTAAGGAGACAATAGGGGCATTTAAACATTCGGTTAATAGAAGCCTTTAACCATTTGGTTAAAGGACCTAAAGTGTTCCACCATTCGGTTAAAGTATCAAAAGTTTTTAATCATTCGGATAACCATTACATCTCGAAACATATTAAATTCAATGGAAGCATTCCATTTCTGGGAAGCCTCACCAATGCTACCGTTATTTTTGGTTAAGTCGTCTAGATTTCCTCGTATCAACATGGACTTAGTTAGGTGAGGGAGTTTTGGTACGTTGGATAACCCTACTCATATTTTTATTATCGGGCACTCCCTATGTGGGTGTGAGGGTCTTTACCTCCATGCCTATTGTTCTGGTGAGTGTAGGGGATGTTACTTAATTGTCCCTAGGATTTTTTCCTTCATCCCTACTATCTATCCAGGTCAATCATTATGTCCTACCTATGCTCCCCTCGTCATTTATGGTGGTTCTCCATGATAACGATAAAATCGTTCACATTTACCAGCGTTGCTCTGCATTTGGAATGTTGGTGTCGGGTCTAGATTAAGCTATCTTCATAAACTACATAGTTAATCATTCTTGTTTTTTTTTAAATTCTTGTTTTTCTCTTTAAATTAATTTATTTCTTTTGTTTTCACATTTCCAGTAAGTGCTGGTCAACGCTTCTCAACTTCATGAGATACTTACCCGCTTGTCTTCTAGGCACTTGGCTCTGCATCATCTAGTTACGGAGGTCTCTGCATATTGGACCACTGACTACATGGGGATGTTAATGAGGTTGATAAAATGAGATGGGGATCCTTCCTATCCGAGTGGGGCCTCTTTAGAGCTAGGATGTTGGGCCTGGGGGCTTTTAATGGAGATTATGCACGTGGTCATCCGGAGAAGAGGCCCCTCATGTGATGGGTTGATAGGGTAGTATTTTTTTATGGACTTTTTCGGTTGAATTCAATGTACTCACCCTAAAAGATGGGTTTTTTTTTTTATTTTATCAGGTTTGTTCAAGGTAAGACCTCATGTATGTAGTATGTTACTTTAAGAGGAACATGGGGAATCCCCAAGACATTTTTGGCTTGTAGGGGAATTCTCGCTGAAACATCCTATTTTATAAATAAACGTTCTTTTCTTTAGACAATGATTTATTTGTACTTGCATGTTTTATTATTCTTTTATTTACCGTAGATTTATGTATCAGAGTAATGAAAAATGCTTGGATAAAATGAGCCTAGGATCTTTTTACTAAAACGATGGTGATATTTATAGAACTTTTTATAGAAAAAAATAAAATAAAAAGGATATATATACACATAAAAATAAAAGTGCCTCATCTTTTTGAGACTTTGCTTTTTGGAGAGAGGCGAATTTATCCATTTGTCGATGCACTATTTGTTGTGTTGACGTGGCGAGTTAGTGAAGAAATTTCTGCTTTCTCTGTTTGCGCACTAACAAGGGCCTTTTTATTTTGCTTTGGAATCAGAGTGTCACCCTTTAGCCAAGATAGAGTGCCATTTGCGGGAAGCCCTTCGTGAGTCTGCCTGTTTGTTGATTTTGTTCCAGTACGTGGGGTCTTTTGAGGAAAGTGTTTTTGTTCGTTGTTTCTTTCCTTAGAAGAAGGGAATGAGGGTAGTTTTCTTTCCCTTTAGGATATTTTTGACTATTTATTCCATAGTATCAGTCTTTATGTGTAGCTTCTTAAATAAGGATAACTTTGTAGAATTCCAAAATCCCTTAGGGGATTATTTTATTTACTTAATGTTTTTTTTTATTTTGGCCACACTGAATCTTTTGGAATGAAGTCACAATGACCACAAATAGGTTTTCCCATGAAAAGTCTTATTTTGTGTTTATATATACTAGGCCTGAAGTGATATATATGGTTGCCTAATTATCTCCGATTCATAGACAACAGTGTGTTTATTTTTTAGTGTCTGCGATAATAATATAGCGAAAAGTCTAGTCTACGTGGTTCTCCTGAATGAAAGATTTGGGGCTCGATGTTTTTAAATGACTTTAAATGAGTGCTTAAAGGCTCAATTGGACGTTTTGACAAGGGGTTAGAAAATTTCTTGGGCTTGTATGGTTTTCCCTTCCCGTTATGACCAATTATTTTTTATATTACATCAGTTTCTTCCTTTTCACCACAGGTTGTCTTAAGGAAATAATTTCTTCAAACGATCGTGATTAAAAGGTTAGGAAAATGTGACCCCGTCGAGATTAGCTAAGGTTTCTTACCTGCCGAAGTTTATTTTTATGACGAGGTAGGGTCCTCCCTCATTTGGTGCGAATTTCACTCTAGGAGTTTGGGAAGGTTTGAGATTCTCTTTTAGGACTATGTATCATTCTTGTATGTTTTTCTTCTTAAACCCCTTTTTGAATGCTCGAGCAATAGGTTACTGGTACCCCTTATTGTCAAAAGCAGACTTTAGTCTCCTCTAGTTAAAGAGAGTAGGTCATCATAGTGGGATTGGACCCATTTGATATCCATCACTTTTTTTGAAAGCATGACCCTTAACGAAGGTATATTTAGTTATATGTGTAGTACCACCTCCATTCCATAAAAAAATGAGTAGGTGGTGGCCCCTATTAGTTTCGTTCTATGGTGAGATAACTCGAGAGGGCATACGGGAGTTTGTCAAACTAGTCGTTATAGGTCTCTATCATCTTGTTGACTATGATCTTGAAATTTTTGTTAGTGACTTGGATCACTCCATTGGTTTAAGGTATGTATGGGGAAGACTTATTTAGAGTAATACCTTATTCATGCAATATGTTTGAAACCTCCTTCTCGAAGTGAGAACCATTGTCTGATACTAATTCTTGAGGTACACCGAAGTGGTAGATGATGTTTGATGTATGAATTGGGCTAAGTAGGATTTGTATTTGATCCACTTGGTGAAGTAGTGAATGGAGACTAGGAAAAACTAGTGCTAGTGGAAACTTTAGGGGTAACCTTACCTATGATGTATATCTCCTAGGTGGATAAAGGCCATAATGAAGTCACAAGCTAGAGATCTCGAGGAGGTAGATGTTGTTGTGGGGTGTACAGTTGAGACTTGAGACATCATCAAACGTTGTTCGCACAATCCATTTTCTATGGTAGTCCAGTAATACGATTATTGGATTATTTATAAGTGTATAGTATACTCGATGTGCTCCACATGATATATTGTCTAAATTTCTTGATTAAAACATGTTTGAGTCTTCATCCAAGAGGTCAATAGAAAGCTTCATTAACAAATTTAATTTACTCAATACCGAACCTCAAGCATACCACTTACGTAAAGGTATAAGACATAGCATATCTAGATTCACCTTAGTTAATCTGTTTTATAAAATGGAAAAAAGCTTTTTAACTAACCTTAGTTTTGTAATTGCCAAATACACATGAAAATATACTTTCCATATAAAAAATCTACTTTATAAAGAATTGCATTTCTTTGTATTGTAAGTGTGTATGTTCATGTGAGAAACAAACATACTTGGATTTTGTCTCAAAAACATATTTTTGAAAAAGTCTTCTAAAAGCAAACTATACAAAATCTCGACACGTGCGCGACCTACTTTTCCTAGGCTTCGTCAAAGCAAGAACTTGTCTACCTACAGTGAAACTTATTCTGACACTTTTTGTTCACATTTTAAAATATCTTCACAATGACTCAACCTGCTTTGCCAAAATGATGGTCTACTTGCTTCCATGACATTATCTCGTCGGCTGCTTGTGTTCCCGTGCAAAAAAATGTAAATCGGTGCACCTAGATCACCTCGGGCTCTTCATAGTGATGCCTTAACCCCCATAACAATATTGCAGCGAAACGTGTCTGAAACAACCAAAAGTCAATTTTGCATCAGATATTTCTATAAGATCTTCTTAGTTAGTGTGTCAAGGATAAATTTTTCGTGACTTAGAACCTAATGTGACTACTTTACATGTTGGGAGCATGAAACCTAGCATTTGGACCTCTAAATATTTTCAAAATCAAAAGTCTATGAGTTAAGGGGTTGTCTTCTCTTTAACACCAAGAGTGAGGTCTTTGAAAACACATTTTTGCTAATAAAAAAATTTGATGTATTTGAGACCACATTTTTTCACTTCTCTTCTTTGAGTTCTTAATGGACCTTGTTTTCAATAGAGGTATATTTATTTATCTTTTATTAAAATCCAATATTCATTGGTAATTAAACATTTTCTCTTCCTTGGTTTGGAAAAACTAATTTTTGAAATTTAAAGCACCGGTATATATATATATATATATACTAGAGGATGCCCGTGCCCGAGGGCACGGTGATAAATTTGCCCTCGTGATAAAACCCAGCCTATAATAATCAGCCTTTTTTAAAAAAAAAACTTTAAAAAAAAATTATTTTTTTTAAATATTTTTTATAAAAAAAATTATTTTAAAAAATATATATTCTTAAAAAAATAATAAGATAATAATGTACATATGTATCCATGCATACATGCATGTGTATGCATGCAACACATAAAATGCCATGGATGTTTATCATGCATGTTTATCATGCATAAGTTACTATTCATAACACCATTGTCCCATATTATATATATATATATATATATATATATGATTTCGCAATAAATCCTAGGTGTAGTAGTTTGGTTTCTTCAAGGTTTCATCCCGGAACAAAGTTATTCTTAAAACCTAATATGAAGAAAGTTGATTACACTTTGAAGAAGATTAATTTGGCTAGAGGATTCGAAGACATTTGTGCAGCAAACTCCATTTGTTGGCACTCTATAGAAAGAATATGGTGGGAAAGAGTGTCCAGTCAATCGTATCATCGTGAGGTTTTAAGTCTATATCTTCTAGCTGTGAAACTCTATCATAGTGAATTGTCTTTCCTATCGATTCAAGGTTTTTTCCGTTTGTGGGTTTTTCCCTCATACATCTGGTCTTGTGTTTATTTTACTCTTTTCGCATCTTTTAGAATCATTATCTTAATTAAGAAGATAAAACTTGAGATATTCTAAAATTTACTACAATACTTTGTGACATACACTTTTGGATTGTTAAACACTTTTGTAATAATAAATTAACAAACCTTTTTCTTGAAATAGGAGAATTAATTTTGATTTGGGTAGCTACCATAGAGAGGCACACTCTCAACTAATATTAGAGTATGTCTCTAATTTTTAGGAGTAAGAACCTAATTATAAATCCTTTTTTATGCAATCAATGGAATTTCAACCCTCTGACCTCCTCGATTTAATGGTAGTATTTATTCCTATTAAAAAGCCCGTATGACAACATATTTAATGCCCATGGAGGATCACATTAGGAATTGGGTGCTTGTGGGATAGACCTATCCTAAAACCGTTGTTCATGATGTCCAAGTTGATAATAATAGATCTGGTTGTGAAGAAAACAATTTAAAGGGGAGTGGGTGGAACATGAAGGGATTTATGATATTTTTAGTTGCTCAGCTTGGAGTGATTTTAACTGTATATCCATATGTACAACCTCTAATAATGTGTGGTAATTTTTTACAAACAACCTACGAAGGCATATTCACTATGAAGCATTCCAAGCTTCAATAGTTTACCACCCATTTTGAACTTCTTACTATGAAGGAAAATGAAACTTTTGATGAGTTTTATGTCGATATGAACACCATAGTTACCTTTGTACTTACTTTAGGCAAGACTATAAAAGAGATTAAAATTGTTGATAAAATCTCATGGTCTCTTACCCCAGGTTCCGTGGCAAAATGGATTCCATTAAAGAGGTTAGAGACTCACTTTTGAAATCAACGCATGTAGAAAAATTGGTTGGCACTCTCCAAACTTATGAGGATACTTTCACTTATCTCGAAGGAGAGCCTCCTAAAGAAAAGGAGAAAATCCATCTTTTAAGTCTAAGAGGGAAACTTCGGTTTTAGTTCCCTTGATTTTGCTAAGGATTATATGGAATTTCTCATTAAGTTTGCCAAGAAGTGGAAAAAATGATTCAGTCTAGAGGTGTACCCAAAAAATATTCGTCCGTACTTGAGATTGGTCATGGGAGTGGAGAAAATTAAGATGAATCTCCAAGGAACTTCGCGTGCTTTACGTGTGGTGGCCAATGACATATGTCAAAAAAATGTCCCAAAAAAATGTTTAATGACGGTGGAAAAAATTCTTTTCAAGACACTTTTAGTAATGATGACTCGGACTCGGAAGTTGACTCTTAAGAATGCAACTATGTTGCATTTATGGTGAAAGAGAAATTTAATGACTTGGATGATTTTGATTTTCCTCTTCCACATAGTGAAGAAATGACTATTCCTAGAACCTCCTTGACAAGTACTGATGAACAAGAGGAAAATGATATTTAAGCAAACTATGTTAGGCTTTACGAGGAATCGATAGACCTCAAAAGATATAGTATGAAACTCTCCACTAATTTTGAAAATTACGAGAACCAAATGGATATGGTGAGTGAGAGTTGAGTGACTAATTTTGCTGCTCCATGCGTGTTGAGTAGTGCACCACATTTTAAGGTAAGTTCAATTGACTTTCTTCACATGGAGATTGCGTTCCTTAGGGTATCCCTACATCAGAGTGAAACCTAAAGAATTCTTCAGCAGAACCAAATCTCTTTGCTTGAGATCAAACTACTATATGTGACACTTTCAAGATGAATATGGCAAGTAGGTCTCAAAAGTTACATAATATATGCTTTTTGGTGCCAACTTGTCCATTATGGATAAATGAGGACTCAATTTTGGAAGTGATGTTTTCATATCAAACATAGATTTCATATCATCCCAATCCATTTTTCCATCTCCCATTAGTGAATCTTCAATTCATTTTGTAACCAAAGAAAGCTAAGGGAAGGTGACTTTCATGTGATCCTATTGTAACAATGAATGACAATTAATGATGTTTTTCTTTAGACTTAGGAAGCAATAACTCAAGCACCCCATCGACCCATAACCCTTCAGGTTCACCCATTCTAATAATTTAGATCACCTCATGAAGTTTTGTGTTTTACTTCAAATCGAGTCACATTTAGGTGATGTAACACCTTGGTCATGATTTATGGGTTACTCGTGATAAACCCGGTTAGACCCGAGCATTAGGTGTGAAGTGAAATGAAAGAACCTACATAATATTGTTGTCCAATTTTATTTAATTAATATTTCACTTATTTAGCATGTTGTGGAGGCGTGTTCTCACACACGGATGATTAACTAGGCAAGTGAATTGATCAGCTAAAGATAAAGATGCCCCACAAACACACTTCAAAGATCCTTCATGCAAGTAGCTCACAGGACCCACCTCAAAGGATCCTCACAAAAAAATGGCTCGTAGCACTGTACCCCGAAGAGCCTACGACTGACCTGGCTCGAAAGACTTGGCTCGAAGAATAAAGGTCACCCAGATGACAATAGTTTGTAATAAGAAATATAATGCTTTATTACGTACTTTATCTTATGAATGCATATGTTGATATGGGTCGCTTGGTACCCACGAGGGACCATTCCTGGCAGGGCATGGGAGAGCTTTCATGCTCTATCAAGCTATCTTCTCTTGGGAACTTCGCATGGACATGGTTTGAAGGATTGAGAACGAGCCAACGTTGGGAGTTATTACCAACCCTTTTGACACACTTGGACAAAAATTCACCTAGGAAAAATGTCACAAGATCCCACTCATTGCTTACCTATTCGAGTGAACCTCTTCGAGCCGTTCGATCTCTCTGAATGCTTGCCCCCTAGAGGCCACCTCCTCGAGGTACCTCAGGCGACAGACTATCTGACTGACGTGACTAGATGCCAAACAATACCCACTATTTGAACCACTTCCTGACGTCATAGCGTCTGATGTTTAGGAACCCAAGAATACCGAACTCAAGTGCCTTTGTCCTTAAGATGGCAGATCTAGTTCACCAAATCTAACTAAATAGCCATCCTAGAGTAAGCCCCAAGCTGACAAGTCATATCCTTCGTAAATGACTTAAATAATTCCAACCAATAGAACGCTTTCTTTTAAAAACTAACAGATCACATGAATTAAATATAGTATCTTATGCATTTAATGCACCCTGATAAAGGGATCGAGGGTATGCCGACTCGAGAAACCTCTCCCTCCATATAAATACGATAAAAAAAACAAGATAACGAAGAGATATAGAGCATCCAGAACCTAGAACCAGTGGCCAAATCCCCTCGTACCAAAGATCCTTTGAAAATAGCATTAACTACCATTATACATTAAATGCACCCATCATTGGGCATTAACTGAGCTTGAAGTTCCTACCTTGTCTCTATTGGGCCCAGAGTGCTTGTTTTTTCTCCCTCCGACTATGCCATCTGCTGGTCCCATTTCATTTATTACGTTTATCACATGTTGTCCATGTCAATATGTTCTTTATTACAACTTCGAATAATTACATCCTTTTGTCTCTGATTCACCCATGTCTCTAAAATTGTGCTCCATATCTAATTGTGTTGGTCCCGATCTTGATAAGGGGATACTCCTCACTTAATACTAATAGTATTTGAAGAACCCACATCTTACATTTGGCGACTTCGCTGGGGAGGTATTCTCTTTTCAAAAGATGCTAGAGGATAACACCATTAGAAACATTCATTTCGATGCCATATAGCATGAAGAAGAGGTAAATAACATTGTGTTACCTGAAGCCGAGGGGACGACAAGGATAGGGCCTAATGCACCTGGTGCTGGTATCACATAGACAATGGTCACACAAGGGAGAGTAGACCAGGCACAGTGGCATGGGCTGATAGGGATATTCGCTGAGTTAATTAAGACCCTGGTAGCCCAAGCAATGATGGGAGCTCCCATGGGGGCTATTTCCTTTACTACACCACCAGCTAATATACTAGCACAAAGTGTTACGAGGGGGGGGGGGCAATGGTGCCTACCTTTGTTAATACACCCTCCATGGTCCCATCAGTGATAATGCGATCGATGTTCCAATATGGGGGAGTAACCCCAGCTGCTCCGGCTATCGTGATAGGTCGAGGTGTAAGTGCAACAGTCTCAACGACCCCGACAAAAGTAACACCATTGTCAGCAAGTCCCTCGCTAGTCAGCATAGAAGACATGAAGAAAGAGTTGTTAAAGCTCATAGATGTGTCCAAGGGGGAGAGTTCCTCCATATACGATGACTTCCACACTCCCTAGACAGAGGAGTACAATAACAAACCCTACCCAGTGGGTTATACTTCCTCAATCTTTGAAAAGTACACGGGGAAAGGTGAAAATCCCAAGGAACATGTGAAGAGATTCATCGAGAATATAGGGGACCATTACAATGATAAGAAGTTAAGGCTAAGGGAGTTCTTGAAATCCCTGACAGAGAAGTCCTACACGTGGTATTCCCACCTAGCCCCAGGTAGTGTGTCTTCTTGGGAGGAATTACATGTTTTGTTTGTTCAAAAGATTTTCTTGGTTGATGATGAGTTCACACTCACCCAGCTAGCGTGGGAGAAGAAGAAGCTAGGAGAGGACATTGTCGCCTATATTAGAAGGTTCCATGAACGCTCCCTAGATGTGAGGGAGGAAACGTGAGAGGAAAAGCTTCTACAAGTATGTGCAGAGGACTTGCTTCCCGAATATATATGTCACTTGATTAATGAGACAAGATAAGGTACATTTGCATCCTTTTTTAAAGCATCAAGGAATATTGAATTAGTGGTAAAGCCTTTAGTAACACCTCCTTCTTTGTACAGTTTGCTGATGAGGCTAACTGTTACCTCAGGGAGGGACATACCCTCGAGGATCAACTACGCGGATGATGGGGGTAGAGAAGGAGGCAACGGAGGCTGAGGAGGTAAAAAAGGAAAGAACAACAAGAGAAGATATGAAAACGAGGAGGATCCTCCCGAGATACCTTGTACGGTGGAGCAAGCTTTGAACTTGTACGATCTCATGGTCCGCAATAAAGTTTTTAGGTCGATAAATGTCTACACCGCGTTGCTCACCCGAGAAGACAGAGAAAACCCCCACTATTGTGCGCTCCACAACAGGATCAATCATCCCACTAAGGTGTGTTTTTCATTAAGAAGGTTGATTGATCGCCATGTGAATAATGGAGATATCAAATTGTCGCAAGACAATGTGAATAATAACCCCATACCGCCTCACGAGGCCCATATGGATAATGCAATTGATGAGGAGGCCGAACGATTAATGATGGAGCGATGGCCAGGAAAGAATGGCCCCGAGCGCGCTCAAGCTAGTAGCTTTGAGGATTCCCTCGAAGAATGAACTTTTGAGTTGGCTTTCATGCGTTTGGATGATAGGGAAGCATTCGACGCTGTTGATATACTCAGGTGGAAAATGGGGTCTTGTTCTCTGGGAGAAGTCAATGGAGTGATAGCATATAATGAGGCTACGTATAGAGTTGTAGAAGAATTTTATGAGCTAGAGGATGATCGTATGGATCCATGGATTGCGTGTGAATACGTGGCTCGTTCGCCAACATTTGGATTGTTCTTCGACCAATTTGGCCTTCCTGAAGATTCCTGGCTGGAAGTTACGAGAGCCATTCTAGAGATTGTAAAGAAAAATATGGCCCCACATTTGAAATGGAAGGGGCCCATGGATAAATTGGTTAGAAGATACCTATCAGAAGTCACATTCTCAGAGGCAGACATGATGATCAGGTACCCGCACAATAGGCCTTTGTATGTTACTACATTAGTGAATGACCGCGTTTATTCGCGAGTATTATTGGACAAAGAGGAATCCATCAAAATAATTTATGTGGGATCCTTCCATGCTAACGGGTTGTCGAAAACAAGAATAATGCCCCGCTCCTTAGCAATATTGGGTTATGATAATCAGTCCTCCAAGTCGGTGGGCTAGGTTAATGTGGGCATCACTATGGGGAATATCACTTCCCATATTAAATTCCACATCATGAATTGTGAGCCATCGTATTAGCTATTAGTAGGACGGGTGTGGATGCATAATAATGGGTTGGTGCCCTCAATATATCATTAATGCACTAAGGCGAACATAAAGGGTAAGGAGGTGGTGATTCGAGCTGCCAAGAAACCTTTTACAAAGGAAGAGGCCCATATGGTGGATGCAGCTTTTTACACTGATATGACAGAGGAAGCTAATGTGATGACAAAATATACTGGGAGAATAATAATCCCGTCAACTCGAGAAATGGTGCGGGCACCTGCACGAACGATTGTGACTTATGAAGAAGAACGTAATCTTGGGGCAGCAAGTTCGCCCAGCTTGTTAAGATAGCTTCGTGGCCGGATGACCCTACGAATCGATCCCATTGAACACCAAGTGCAGACACAAAGCATTCTTAGTAGACGAATGGTGAAGGAGGTGGATGAGAATCATAGAAAGAGACCATTACAAAGAGATGCAGATCGACAGTGCAAACGAGTTATCTTACTTAACGGCATAATTATTTACAAATTATGAAGGTGTTTGAGGGCCGCCGAGAGACTAGGTGATAAAGTTGACCCGGTGTATGAATACTTCATGGTAGATAATCAGTGGAAATGCCTAGTAATTGACAACTTGGGGATCCAATAGTTTGTAGAAGAAGTGGAGGAAGAGCCTAAATGTATGAAAGACGGCCCTAGGCCACAGATCCAGGAATTGGAAAAGATCAACTTCGGTAGAGAAGGTGGGGATACGAAACCCCATTTTTATTTCTAAGTACTTAGAGGGAGCCTCTCGAGAGGGGTGGATCAAACTACTGGTTGAGTTCAAGGATGTGTATGCGTGTAAGTACACCAAGATTCCAGGGGTTGACATGGAGGTAAGTTATCACAGACTGAATGTCTTGCCCGCAGCAATCCCAGTGAATCAAGCCACCCGAACATACAAAGTAGAGTTGGACGTAAATATCAAGGAAGAAGTACAGAAGTTGCTCATGGCGGAGTTTATAGTACCGATACAGCATCCGATATGGATGTCCAGTATTGTATTGTTGGAAAATAAGGACATAATTCAAATCAGGATATGTGTAGATTTCAGAGATCTGAACAAGGCGTGCCCGAAGGACGAATTCCCACTGACCTCATTTATAGTTTGATTATCGCAATGGTGGGCCATGAGATGTACAACTTCATGGATGGGTATGTGGTCTATAATCAGATAAAAATGGATCCAGCTGAGGCAAACAAAATTGCCTTTCGAAAACCCTTGGGCAATTTCATGTACACTGTCATGCCCTTCGGGTTTAAGAACATGAGAGCCACCTATCAAAGAACAATGATGGCCATATTCCACGACCTTTTCCATAAAATTGTGGATTTTTATGTCGATGACTTGGTGATTAAGTCCAAGAAGGAAGAATCCCACATAGACGATTTGAGGAGGGTATTCACTCGCTGTCGAAAGTATAAGCTAAAGATGAACCCCCTCAAATGCGCCTTTGGGGTAACGAATGGGAAGTTTTTGGGGTTTATGGTAAATATCCATGGGGTACCAATGGACTTGGACAAATAAGAGCCATCCACGACATTCCACACCCAAAATTCATGAAAGAGCTAAAAAGTTTCTTGGGCAAGGTGTCCTACTTGAGGCCGTTCATCTCGGGGCTAGCTAAGGTGGCACGTCCCTTGATGGAAATACTGAGGAAGGGAGTGAAGTGTACATGGGAAAGGATGCACCAGGAGACCATGGACAAGTTGAAGGTACTACTTACCTCCCCTCAAATAATGATCCCCACAAAGGGAAACTAGATCGTTCCTAATTCTATCGGAGTATGATCTAAAGTATGTGATCCCTTGGGCCATCAAAAGTCAGGCGTATATAGATATGTTGGCCATTTTCCCTTCAAGAAAGTTTGAGTCACCTATTGCAGAGCTCCCGAGTGATGACCTCTAGGCCAATTTTGTAGCCGCTAGCCTGGAGGAATGGATTATGGAGTTCGATGGATCCTCTCGAGAAGAAAAGAAGAACGGGAGCTATTTTGCAAAGAGGCAGTGAAGAGATTTGCATGCCATTCAAATTAAAGTTCGAATGATCAAATAATAAGGCTGAGTACGAGGCACTGGTCCTTGGGTTAATCGAAGTGCTGAGGAGGGGTATACAGGTCCTAACAATCAAAAGCGATTTAAGTTTGGTGGTAAAGTAAGTGATAGGGTAGTTTGCACTAAAGGACATGAGCTTGGTGCCTTACCGCACGATCATCCAACGGTTACTGGTCCAGTTTGAGGTAATAAAGATAAAAATTCACCCCCGAATAATGAACAGGCATGTGGATGCCTATGACACCAGCGTGCAAAAGATTTTCTTCGATGGGGAGTCAATCGTGATTCGAGTCACAAAGAGAACTGCCCCTCGACATATCTGAGATGCTGCCATCGAAAGACAAAGATGACTAGAGAGGTGAAATCAGAAAGAAGGTAGAGAGAGGAGAAGGACCACTTAGCTTGACCGACTTATCACATTACTTTGTTTCCAGGGGCAACTTATATTTTAAGAACAAAGGGGGTTGGTTGTCCAGGTGCGTGGACCTCGACGAGGCTAAGAGAAGGCTGACCGAAGTACATGAGAATAGTTGAAAGACTACTAAAATTCCCCTATACAGAAGGATATAACGGTCGGGGTACTACTGGCCCTCGATGAGACAAGAAGATGTCGCAATACAAAGAGAGTGACTAAAGTGTTGCCTTTTCTATGAGGCAACAGAGTGCAACTTCATTGATCGACCGCAAGATTGGAGATAACCATACATTGACTTCTTGGTGGATGGAGTAGTGCCAGCAGATAAATAAGACTCTATGAAGATAAGGAGGCAAGCATCGAGGTACTTCATGCCTGATGGGTGGATGTACCGACGAGGCTATCATGACAGGCCCCTAAGGTGCATAAGAGGAGAAGAGGTCGAAAAGGTATTGAAGCAAGCTCATGAATCAGGTCATATTGGGGGAGCTAAACTTTATGATCAACTAATGACCTTTGGATATTACTGGTCTTCGATGGATAAAGACTCAGCCAATTTCGTTAAAAAGTGCAAAGCTTTCCAGTTACACTGAAATAGGATTCACGCACCGTCAATGGACCTACACTCTTTGTCTACACCATTACCATTCCACACTTGGGATTTTGATCTGTTAGGAGCCATCAACCTTTCATCACGGGGAAGGATATGGATTTTAGTATCCACATAATGTTTCATGAAATGGGCGGAGGTCATACCGCTGAAGAGGGCCACTGTGAGGGTAGTAGCTCGATTCATGAAGGAATACATTATTTGCCACTTAGGCATCCCGAAGGTGTTTTTATCGGACAATGGTACACCTTTTGTGAACAGCGGCATGTACTTGATCACAAAAAATTATTCTATCTTCCATCATAAATCAGCAGTAGCCTACCCAAAATGCAATGGGCAAGCAGAAGCCATCAACAAGACGTTGATGAATATCTTAGCAAAGATGATAGAGGACTTCCCGGGCACATGGGATGACAAGATCCTAGAAGTTTTATGGTCCTATCGAATGATGAAGAGAAATACAATATGGTAGACACCATTCTCCCTGGTGATCGAGGGAGAAGTTATGTTTCGAGTGGAACTCAAGGTAACTTCATCTCGTTACAACCTATGAAGCGCTATGCTCCCACACAGTCACCATATAAAACTCGAAGCGTTGGAAGAACATAAGGATAATGATGCAAGGAACTTAGAGATATATAGGAAGCAGTTATCTAGATCATATGACCAACTAGTAAGGCCAAGGAAGTTCAAAGAAGGAGACTAGGTCCTGAAAGCATGCACCAGGCACATAAGAGGTTTGTCGCTAGTAAAGTTTGAGGCCAACTGGGAAGGGCCTTATATCGTTCGAGCACCTCATGATTCGGGCTACTGCGAGATATCTAAGTTGGAGGATGATGTGACCTTTAAATTGAAAAACAAGTGGCTAAATATTTATTACGTCTGAATGTATGTCTTGTCACTCATGTTCAATGACTTGTTTCTTTGTTGTTGCTAAACTATAAATGTACACTTCAAGGCAATTGGGCTTGCCCATTTAATATAGTCACAAGTAAAATTCAGAAGGCATATGCTAGATTAATATTTTATTTTTGCAATTCCACCGATTAACTCATTTATTATATTTGAGCTAATTAGCATCGATGGCTAAGCATAGTTCAAAATCAATTAAACAATAGAAAGAAGGGAAGCACCAAGGATTGACAATGTTTCTTTATTCCAAATAAACGATATCATTTGTGGTTACAACCAAGTTAACAAATTCGAAAGTTTTAACAAAAATGGCAAGAACAAACAAAAGAAATTTCGGATAAGGGAGCTAGGGGTCATCCAAAATGAAACGAAGATTCTCTAAGCCAAACAGCCGATGGTGATGTGGGGGGAGATTCTTCTCAAGTTGGCTCTGTTCTATGACAAGGTCATATAGTTTCTTCTGGAAACTGTCTTGGGCCTTGTAGATGGTCTCTATCTCTTGCTCTTTTTTAATCAACTACACGATCAACTGACTCGCGATCCTTAAGAGCTATTTTCTTAGCCAACAACAACTGTGACTCCAAACTCACAAGTTCTTTAGAGACAGCCACCTGCTCGCGGTGGTAATTCTAGAGCCAGTCATAAATGCTAGGAAGATCACTCTTTTTAAAACTCTGCAATAGCTCCACCAGCCATGTCAGGGAAAAACCATCATTGGTTAATGCATTAACCCTGCCCTATAAATTTTTGACAGTATTAGGGCTAAGAGACATAAGTGGGGTGCTGAGAATGTCCTCTAACACCATCACGAGCCTGAATAACCGATCGACCATCATTCTAGGAAGGGGATGCAGACATCGAGAAGTAAAGGTCAAAGGAAATCGAGCTAGCAATCGCTTGATCAACAAGCAGGGACCCTTAGTGAGAACGGAGGAGAAGCTCGCAAAAATTTATCGCATAACCACCTCGGGGGATGCCTTAGGTGGATGAACACTGAAAATGCTATCACTAGCAGATGGCTGTCGAGTGTGAAAGGAACTATTACTAGCTTGCAGTATCACCAAGAACATGGGCCCTGCCTAAAGAAGAAGTTGAAGCTGTTATTGGTGCTTGAACAGACTCCTTAACAACAGGTTCCACTTTGAGTCCATGAGCTACTAATTGATCGAACTCCACCTGAAATGCATCAAATAGTTGAAGTTAGCAATAGAGATAAAGGAAATCATGAAAAACTTACATATTCTAACTCAAAGATTTATGCCTATAAGACTAGGCCCGCCTGACCCTCGATTATGGGAGATTTATGCCTATAAGACTAGTCCTGCTTGACCCTCGATTATGGGAGATTTATGCCTATAAGACTAGGCCCGCTTGACCCTCGGTTATGGAAGATTTATGCCTATAAGACAAGGACCTCCTGACCCTCGATTATGGGAGATTTATGCCTATAAGACTAGGCCAGCCTGACCTTCGATTATGGGAGATTTATGCCTATAAGACTTGGCCCGCCTGACCCTCGATTATGGGAGATTTATGCCTATAAGACTAGGCCCGCCTGACCCTCGGTTATGGGAAATTTATTCCTTCAAGTTAATATATCTATAAACATAAGATAGATAGAATAGCGGAGATACCTCAGGATGTTGCTCCTTAGCAAACTCGCACGTGGCTATCTGAACCACGTCATCCTCTTCAACCACCTCGGGGGCCACCAATATGGGATGACTTTGAGGGGAAATCATATTCTCTCCAACCTCAGCTACCTGATGTTGCCTATCCCCCACTGTCTCAATAACATTTTCTTGTTCACCTTCTCCTTGGACAACAGTAGTTGGCTCAATACCTTCGGGGTTTGAGATTGAAGGACCGAATAAAGTAATAAGCATTTGATCGTTCGAGGGGGAGGCACCATGGGGATGGTTGAAACAGACGTGGGAGCCTTAAGAAGGAAAGAAGAGAAGAAATTAAATTAGAACAATCAGTAGAAGTAGTAAAAGGAGGAGATCAATGGAGCAAAAGTAAAGACTTACCAAATGCATCGAAGTCACAGCAACAAGAGGTATAGAGATAGCTTCAATAACTTTGGCAAAAGGCACGCCGCTCTCAAAGCTAGCTTGCTCGTGCAAAAAAGGGTATGGGGAATAGCCACCACTAGATGAAGTATCAGATACAACTTCCCCTAGGGGGAAATGGATGACTACCTGAGAAATAATAGGGGCAGCTGCTTCGAGAGGGAGATTCTCCTCAACACCATCATGTGCGTCAACCTGCACACCAACCTGAATAGAAGAAAAAGAGAAAATTATAAAAAACTGGGGGGCACCAACATTATAAAGATTTAATAATAGGCGGGCACCCAGAGTAAGAGATGTAAGGAATTTACCTCTTCTTCCATCACATACTCAATGATCTCATAGTCTTGGTGGGGCGACTCAGGTTTTGAGGAAGAAGTCGTTACCCTCAACCTATGCCTACGCACTAAGGCAGTATCCTCCTCTTCTTCCTCTTCCTCTTCTTCATCTTCTTATTCTTTTTCCTCCTCTTTTCCTTCCTCCTCATCCTCATCATCATCACCTTCACCGACATCTCCACCAGACAAATTCTCCTCAGCAATCTCCTTGTCACTAGATCCGCTCGACTCCTCCATCACAAGCTTTAGGGGGATAAATGCTTTCCTCTTTTTACTACCCTCGAAAGATTGAGGGTCATAAGAAAATCCAAGAGCATACATCTCGGTTGATATGAAAGCCCGATCTTCCTCACTAAAATGCTCCCAAGTTTGGCAAAGATGCTCTACTATCTGACTCACCACCTTGGAAATCTTTGGGTCAGGAGAAGAAACTAATGGAGGCTGAGGAGGAAGTTTAAGCTTCTTTAAGGGTGCCTTATGGGTGGACCTAACTACTGCACCAATGGAAACAGCTCGAGGAGACTTGGTCCTTCAAACTGGCCTCGAAGGACCAGGGGTAACATCGGTTGGAAGAATAGAAGATTGAGTGGCTCTCTTTCCCTTTACCACTGCCTGATCCATAAGCGCTGGGGGAGGCAGTTCAGGAGGAACACTGCTATTGGCTGTGTTGAGGGGGAAAACAGATGATTGGGTAGTGCAGTTTCTCAAACCCAACTCAGTTAGTGGAAATATTTTAACCTCGGGATAGTGGGGCTCCTTGAGAATATTAGTTTGGAAACGGACCGATTGGTTATTCCAAAACACATTGATGAACATCTCCGATCTCCCTCCTTGATTTCCCTTGCTCGGGATTACGGGGGTTGGCAGGATAATGGGCACACAGACTAATAACGGTAGACGTAAGGAAGTTCTAACAAGCGAATAAGAAGTTAGTGGGATTCTCTCCAGTAAAATAGCTTAACAAGGGGCCCCTTTGATCATAGCCAAACTACATCGATACCTTGTTGGGGATATGAATAGAATAAAATGATGACCACTCAGTATATAAAGGCAAATAGGAAGGGATCAGTAACAGTGGGACACTGTGCTTCGAGAAATTTATGGCCAAGGTTTCTTCAATAGGAGCAACGGGGAGCTCCTCTTCACCAAACAAATGGTTGGTAAAAAACTGGCTTACCCTAATATAAGGGCGAGGATTGAAATGCTCAGCGCGATTAATCAGAGATAACAGAGGCTTCTTCACGCTCTTGTTCTTAAAACAACAAATATGGGGGACTCTCACATCTTTTGAATTTGGGAAATGGCCAGCGGGGGCATAATCATTGAAGTGGGCATAAAGGAACGCTGTCAAAAGACTATTGCTGGCATAGTTAGACACATTGAACTTGGCATCACTTTGAGTGGAGTCTGCAGACACCCGATCTAACCAAGTGTATAGAGATCCAAGAACAATAGCTACGAGGGGGAACTTTTCATTGCAGGCCATTCGAACTGCCATATTGATCAGGTCCTCGAGAGGGCAGTCGTGGGGATTACTCGAAAGATATACCTTTGACAGCATCACCCATATGTACACCTCCATCTCAACTTTATTTTCGTAGCCCTTCCCAGTGGGAGACTACTCAAAGACTTCTTTACCTCGCAGGTTCTCTCTAGCAGCCTCGCGAGCTCTGATGATTGCCTTCTCTACAATAAAGTAAAAATAGCGGATAACCTCCGAGTAGGTGCACTTGTTGTAAATAACCATTCAATCCTTCACCATGGCCTCTAACTCATTCCTCAGAGTTTTCTCTTCGCTAGAAACGGCCTCCTCAAAGAAGGTGTCATATCCAGCAACTTACAATCCCAACAGTTCACACACGTCCTCAAGGGTAAAAGTAAACTCACCCCAAGAAGCCATGAAGGTGTGTGACCTATGGCTCCACCATGACACCAACAGTTGTAAGGTAGTGTCATTCTTAGCCAAAGTGAGGTCACCCAACCACAGAGAACAAAACAAACCTGTGAGGGCCAGTTAAATCGAGTACTTGGCGTCGATATACTCCGTCCAAGGACCCAAACCCTCACTAGCACCAGAAGATGCCTCAAATTCCATCTTGGAGTAAGAGAAATCAACGCGCTCTATGCAAAAACGGGTGACAGTAGCAGTAGGGATATAAGAAAAGTCCTCAACATCTTCACCTTCGTCCATTAACAAGTTTAGCTCCTCAGTTGGCACCAGAGCACCGGGAAACCGTTTGGTCGTAGCCCAGAAATGATCGTCCTCTCCAAAGTAAGGGGTACGAAGATATCAGGCCTACTGAGCCTGACATGTCTGGGTAGCAGGAGAGGCGCCCCTCACAGAAAGACTTCTTTTGAGTGGTGTTATATTAGACGAGAGAACAGAGGATGAAAGATACTTGAAGAAAGATTGAATAAGGAAAGATTGCCTTTTCTAAACTCTCACAGAAAAGCTTGAACTCGAAAAAGTTAAACCCAAAGGTGAGTCTTAATTAAAGGTGCATCGGCAACACGAATTTTAAAAGACGGTAACAAATGTGACGTTTGGAAAATAATAATGATAGAGTTTCAGAATTATGTGATTGGTGTGTTAGACAAACGCGCGTGATTATAGAAGACTAAAGGTTTCTATGATGTTGATTCAGGAAACGACATGCCAAATACTCACGTCGTCTTCATGCACCCACCCTGGAATTGCCACATATAACGCACTAAAATGTAAATGACAACGACATTTAATAAAGCATGCCTGGGGTCTTGTCAACCTTGGGGAACGAAGAGATTTAGGGTAAATTTCAAAAATATCTTAATTATTTCCAAGAAGGAAAATCATAGTTAAATAAAATTTTCGTACAAATATTTCCTCATGTAAATAAAAAAATATCTCTAAAGGGGCAAATATCGAGGGGTGTTCCCCCACATGGATGATTAACTTAGCCAAGTGAATTGATCAGCTACAGAGAAAGATGCACCACAAACACACTTCAAAGATCCTCCATGCAAGTAGCTCGCAGGACCACCTCGAAGTCTCCTCACAAGCTATTTACCCCAAAGAGCCTCCGACTGACCTGGCTGGAAAGACTTGGCTCAAAGAACCAGATGGCAATAGTTTGTAAAAAGAAATTAAATATCATTTTATGTACTTTATCTTATGAATTTATATGTTGAGAGGGTTCGCTTGGTATCCACGAAGGACCACGCCGGGTAGGGCATGGGAGAGATTTCATGCTCTATCAAGCTATATTCTCTTAGGAACTTCGCAGGGACAAGGCTTGGAGGATTGTGAACAAGGAAATGTTGGGAGTTATTTCCAACCCTCTTGGCACACTTGGATAAAACTTCAGCCAGAACAAATATCACGAGAGCCCACTCATTTATTACCTATTCGAGTGAACCTCCTCGATCCGTTCGATCTCCCTGAATGCTTTCCCCCTCGAGGTACCTCAGGCGACACACTATCTAACTGACGTGACTAGATACCAAACAATAGCCAGTGTTTAAATCACTTCCAGATGTCATAGCGCCTGACGTTTAGGAACCCAAGAATACAGCACTCAAGTGCCTTTATCCTTAGGATGGCAGGTCTAGCTCACCAAATTTGACCAAATAGCCATCCTAGAGTAAGCCCCAAGATGACAAGTCATATCCTTCATAAATGACTGAAATAATTCCAACCAATAAAACACTTTCCTGCCAAAACAAACAGATCTAATTCATGAAATATAGTATCTCATGCATTTAATGCACCCGACCAAAGGGATCGACTGTATGCCAACTCGAGAAACCTCTCCCTCCATATAAATATGACCAAAACAAACAAGATAACGGAGAGATATAGAGCATCCAGAACCTGAAACTGCTGGCCAAATCCCCTCGTACCAGAGAGCCTTCGAAAAGAGCATTAACTCCCATTATACGTTGAATTCACCCATCATTGGGCATTAACTGAGCTTGAAGTTCCTGCCTTGTCTATATTGTGCCCAGAGTGCTTGTTCTTTCTCCCTCTGACCATGCCATCTGCTTGTCCCATTTCATTTATTGTGTTTATAACATTCTACCCATGTCAGTATGTTATTTAGTTCAACCTTGAATAATTACGTCCTTTTGTCTCTGATTCACCTGTGGCTCTAAAACCGGGCTCCATATCTAATGTTGTTAGTCCCGATCTTGATAAGGGGTTACGTCACACTTAATACTAATAGCATTTTAAAATCCCACATCTTACACATGTGATTTACATTTAAGTCAGGCTAGGTGAGGGACCCGTGGGAAGTGTCCCCGAAATCCAAGTATACAGAGCTACTAACATAAAATAAAAATAATACTTACCTTTCAACGCTCTCAAATACAGAACCTCCCCAAACCTATCGTAAAAAATGATGGAATGAGCCGAACGACCAGTGAGAAATTACAACGATGAAATATAGAATTGAACGGTAGAGAGAAGACTCTAATAAGTTATATATTTGTGCATATGCAACTACCTTACACACACACACATACACAAAAAAAATGTACACATATAATATATATATATATACACACACACTTAAATGCATGAAATCATTTTAATTCCAAAATGTTTCTTACCCCAATCAATTCGCCTTAATCCCGTAAAAGAATTCCCTATTTGCTTGACTTGGCATTTATTTCTTAATTTAACATAGCCAGTTAAATACTTTAAAACAAATGCCCTTTGTTTAAGAAAAATCATCTCCGTCACCATAATTACACCTTTGTTCAAACTAAATTCACGTTAGTATTTTCATTGAAAATGACCTTTCAACACAAGCAAGCACCATCTAAGAAAATACTCATTTTTCTTTGGAAACCATTCACAAATACATTCTTATGTTAATTATGGGTTAAAACTCTTTAAGTTTCTTAACTTCCCACACTTCACCTTACCATTCTTTTACTTTGGGGATATTAATCAATTTTCACAAATAGTTGTCCATGTCCTTTACTGGAAGATTTATTAATTCATTCAAGTTAGGTTTTCTTTTCTCATATTCACCACACAACCCATTTCTTGACATGTTCCACTTTTCATTATCTTTTTCTCGGAATCTTATATTATTCGCATACTTTCAAGGGCTCCACACCGCCGACTATACTACCATTTAATCAGACCAGTGATTTTGGATCTTTCATCCGAGGGCTCTGAGCCCTCCTTAATTATCCTGATGTCATCTGAGTCCATGTTAATATTTTTTAACATTTTACAAATATTAACATTATTCTATGTTTTCTTTACCAGTCGAAGCCAAAACCCCGGGCTTTACCCCAACTTGTGTTACACTTTAAAATCATCATTTCCGGTCCTTTTTACTCTAGCATTGATTTTTTCCCAAAAAATCACGTTCATTTAGGACCAATTTGTTTAACACCTTTTCCAACATTTTTATTTCATAAAAATGTTTCATTTTATGTAAAATTACCATTTTATCCATTTATTTCTAAACTTGTCCCTTTTATTCGTTTTTACAAGTGTCCTTTCCCAATAACATTATTAAGCCACACAATGGATTCTTAACTGTTTTTAACTCCTTAACACTTATTTAACATGTTGGAGTAACATACATATCAAGTTGGATTTCTCTATATTTCTTTAATATTCTTACTAAGAAAAATCCATTATTTTAACCTTTGGAGTCTACTTCACAAGAAAATGCTATTTCCATTTATTTTCATGTAGCCTTAAATATCTATTTATTACATTTTCATCCTCTTTTACAAACCTTAAAGGCTGAAATATCTATTTTATTTATTTCATGTTTAACCCCATTTGAAACCTCATTAAACTTTTTTATATGTTTAGGATCT
Organism: Sambucus nigra; assembly: GCA_949130495.1. Taxonomy (NCBI): domain Eukaryota; kingdom Viridiplantae; phylum Streptophyta; class Magnoliopsida; order Dipsacales; family Adoxaceae; genus Sambucus; species Sambucus nigra. The sequence continues at coordinate 539,681,704 of OX422208.1, read as the reverse complement.
AACTACAAGTTTATATCCACGGGGAGAAGGATTTAAATCTAAAAATCCAAGAACATGATCTTAGCACAAGATTATGACTTATTCAAGAAATTCTACAATACTTGCAAAAATATACTTTTCAAGACTAAGGGACATTTTTATTCTTCAAAACATAGATAAATGTTCAACTTTAATAAATCTTCCATTGTGCTAGAAACTTTAGAGAATTTCTCACAAAATATCCTTAAGAAGATAAACATGATTTTCAAAACATTTTATTCTATAAAATGTTTAGCACCAAGATTCTTGAAACACATCATTTATTCAACATTAATGAAATCCTTTTTTAATCCGTTTATGCATCCTACTCTTACAAACTCAACTCTAAGACTAATACATGGGAAAATAGAGTTCTAAGGTAAAAGTAGAGTTTTTCCCACCTCAAATGAAGCTTCAATAATGGTGAATGGAGAAGAAGGCGATGGTAACCCTCCACCGCCTAAGGTGGCCTCAATGAGGTTGCCTAGCTCCACAACGCTTGCCACCATATAAGCTCTATTTGAAACTCCCTTCCATCTACATATTTTATACTTCTCTTAAAAAAAAACCAACAACAAACTCCGAATTTTGTGGCTTTGTGGGAAAAATGGTTGGGAAAGATGAAAAGTCTTCACACTTACAAACTCAACTCTAAGACTAATACATGGAAAAATGGGTGGGAAATGGGTGTATGCTAGTGTTTGGAGGTGGTGGCAAGGTGTGGTTAGTTGGAAAAATGGTTGGGAAACATGAAAAGTCTTCACACTTATATAAATCCCGATTTTGACTATTTAAGTGCACGAGGAGTCGACACGTCATTGATCCCAGGCCCAAAACATGACAACACAGAAAGGCATTTCGATTTAAAATATTTCTCGACAGGTCATTCGAATAAGAATGGGACCTCATTGGAACAAGATTGAGATCTAGTTCGATCTCCGATCGAACGACCTTCGAACGAGGGTTATTGGATTGTCGCCAGATGTCCACTTTGAACGAAATGGTCTTTTCATTTGAACCACATATATTGTCATTCGAATGAGATAAGTATTTCGTTCGAATGACCTTCGAGGTCGCTCGATATATAAAATTACTTAAATATCTAATTTCACCCCAAAACATCCAATAAGTACCATCAAGGCTCAAGTAATAATCATTCATAGAGATAAAATCCCACATACGAATTATCCAACTGCCAAGAGTTTTATATGCTTATAATTTACACGGGAAGATAATAAAATATTAGGGGTGTGTATCACATTCTTTCCTCCTTAGGAAATTTTGTCCTCAAAATTATCGATCTGTCAGTTCCTCAAGTCCATGGGGTTTATCGACTCTTATTATAAGTCACGGAAATTTTTCAAGATGAAATCATCGAAGTCCTCAATTGCTAAGATTATCTCATACGTTCTTTCAAATGGTTTGTTACCAAAACGTTCATCGTGCAATATGCTCTAACGCTCTCTATCATGCTAACCATCAATGTCATATAATCATCCTCGAGTCTCCACTTTATTGATGATCACGCTCAATCAAGTCCTAAGACTACCTCGCAAATAAACAAAGCATATCGATACCTTCATCGGGCCATACACCTTGATGATTGATGCTCACCTAAGAGTGGAACTATGTACAACTAACACCTAGTCCATCATCATAAATTAATTTAATCCTTAGAACCACGTATCAATAGTTCCCTTGAATTCTCGGGTCTTCATGGACAAAATAATTCACTTAAACTCAATAATAACCTCGGATCGTAAGTCCCTAACATTGGGAAAGATGTTACTATGTTCCAAATCATGCACTCAACCAACACCCTACCATGACCATGAGACCCTCTCATGAACATGGGTTATCCTAACTGTACTACTAGGGAGCACTCACCTAGGTACTAAACCAATCCACCCATCATGGCGAACAACACTTAGTTCCATATTTTCTCAGGTTTTAACACTATACAATCTCCTCAAGTCATCACCATGATCGTCATATCTAGATCCACTGACCTCCATGATGGCCAATCATAAGGTCACTAATTCTAAGGCAAATGGATGCCATAAGAACAACGTGTGGCTGAAAGCGTAGCCATCCATACACTGAACTTTATGAAATCATTAGGATGCCTTAGACAAGGGTGGACCCAATTACTGAGTTGCATTGACCATGACATGTCCAACCTCACTCTATTGGGCAAAACTGCGTCTCACCAAAGCATGGTACAAATTCAGGGAACCATAATTATGGGAATGCAATTCTCGAGCGTCGTAATCGAAGTGACACAAGGAACCGAAAAGAATGAATAACTATCACGAGATAACACCATCCATAAGCAACAAACTAAGGTTTATGAAAAGTGAACCTATGCCACACGCTTTGCAGTCTACAACTCATCCCAGACATCCTCACCGGGGCTTAAGTCACCAAATGTTATGAATCGGATCACAAACCATCCATCCTCATAAGATGAAAATATCATACAAACCTATTGTCTTTGGAAAAGTCAAGACTGAACTTCCCTTATTAGGGGTAAGGCTTCATCTTTACATCCTTTATATATGCGAACCATTATGATCGACGAATGCCTCATGCCCTTGTCAAGACGACCTTGCCCGTATCTCTATTCAATATGACATCGTGACCAACATAAGACACCTAGGCTATTGTTGACTTCGTCATACCACAATCGAATCCCAAACGTCTCTTTAGAAAGTTTCTAATTAAGAAAAACATTCACCTTATTATAACCTCCAACTATACGAGGTTGTCACTAAGCTTATCTCCGAGTTTTAGCCAAACTGAACTTACATGTTGACCACACTGATCGCAATTAGCGTTTTAAGGGTAGTAAGTACTGTACAGGGTCATATCTCTAATCCGTACCGATTTGGAAAGATGTGACAAGGACTAGTCCCTGCCTTGATAGGGCTATAGTAACTTATGTTATTGACACATGCCAGTATTAATGTCTCTAACATTACATAATCAACCTAATTCTCAAATTCATTTCCTATTACTCCATAAAATCGATTATTACCAGCCTACACTAGTCATCCCATGACACCCTTGCATCACGCTCAATCATGACACGAGCTCTCAATCTCTCCCAGAAGGTTACATCACCCATTTGTGCCAATTCAAATGACAATACTCGGCATGCGCATTATTCGACTCTTTCTAAACCTTGATCAATATCCTAAGATCATCACACTACTCTCAACACCACTATCGTTGGAACTCTAATTTTTCATGAGACCGATTCATTTCCTAAGGATGCCAAGTATACCCTACATAAAAGTCATCACAACCGAATAAGATCTCATCACTATGTGACTCTCTCATTATAGATGCACACCACAAATTTATCAATATCTACATCATGAATAGTAAGTACTTACAAAAACCTAGTCTACAAACCTTTACGCATGGATCACTTTAACCTTTGAACACCTCAAGGCATCAAAATAAGACGACTTCCTTAAATCATACTCACACTGAAACTTCCTCGCATCCACCCATGACTTAGGCTATTAAAATGGGCTACAATATTTATACAAAAAATCTCATTTCCCTTCTTATCTATAACATCAACTTAGGCCTAACTTACGAACCCTTTTTTGAGGTCCAATGAAGATCTGAAAACATTATTTAAAAGGTCTAGTTCTCTAAACCACGCATTAACCCACAACCTGGCACTACTAAGGATTTTGATAGGATACAGGACATTATGTATAACCTATAAGTCTCTAGGTTCACACTATTGATGTCACTAAAGATCCTGTTCATCAAATGTTATATCATACTTTTAAAACTACATCATAGAAGGCTACCTAGGGTTCACTACCATGTGTGACACCCCGCCTAATTAAATACCGGGCGATCACTCCTTTATTAAATTAAAATCAAGGTGAACAGTTGTTTCATTCTTAGCATCACTGTCGTAAAAATACTTTTCCAATTTAAACACCCTAAATAGTTAAGCTAAGTGTCAAAACCGTTTTCATACATACTTTCCAAATTTTATTTAAAGAAAAATCATTTATTTTATTAACAACATTCAATAAGTGAGAATCACACCACATTAAATTCTGCAACATAATCCAATTAATTTAATACATTCGGTAATCGAATGCCAACATATGAAACCTAAAGTCACACATCCAAACTGAATAAATCTCATAGTAATAATACTGGAAATAACTAAAATACAAATGTCCAATAACAACGGAATAACGGAAAGAGCTACACATGCTCAACTAGATGAAAGTACTAAGAATGGATCCAAATGAACGAAGTCGTCTAATCAAGAGACCTGCAACTCCCACCTAAGCTGCAGCGCGTTCCTTCCAAATGATCCTAAGCAAGACGCCCCTGTGGCTGGGCACCTGTAATACATACATATATATACAAGAGAGAGAAAGAGAAAAAGAAACGGGTAAGAGCCCGATAGTGTGTTTGATTTTAAATACGTTTAGCAAGTATTTAAATTGATGCAGGCCAATGCAACAACATATTAGCGCGATACTCTCTTGAGAAATTCTCACCCCTCTTCTAAGGTGCACACCTATCGCACTAACCTTCCCAATGGTCTATCTCATCATATAACATGCGATCCTTTCCCAATGGATTAATTTATCTTATATTACTCATAAGATTCAAAATTAACGATTTAATTGCTTGAAGATACTATTCAATTAGTAACCAAAGTTCTCATTGGAGCCTTATAAATCAATAAATTTTTCCAGTGTCATATTATACTTTCTCAACACAAGTATTTATAATTTGAGTTATCAACCACGTCCTACATATCACATCACAGTAGACAGTTCCAGATTTTAGAATTTCATATATATATTAACCACTCGTAAAATATATATATAAAACATAACAGCACCCCAAATAAAAACTATGGTGCGGGCATACTCTACTATCCAAACCCCATATCACTCACATTAAGGAGAATACAAATTCGGAATCACTCTCGAATTGTATTGAAACATATACAAACTATAGGTTCCAAGTCCCTTAGGACCGTCTGAACTATCACTGCGATAGCCTGTACCAAGGATACCTATACACGAACAAAATGAGGCAAAGCATAGATTCCAAGTCTCTAAAAGGAAAGCACATACCCGCATCTCTTAGGACCGTCTAAACTATCATTCCGATAGCCTATACCAAGGATATCTATCTTCTAGGGTACAAGTCAATATCCCCCATAAAGGTCCCATCGAGATAAGACTGTCCCAGCGCGAAAACCTCAGGGATAGCAAGTAGCGTGGGCATGATTTTCACACATAGATAGTATATGCATACACAATCATATAACTATACTCATATTACCATATCAATAATGGGTAAATTCTCAATTCCCATAATTACGTCATTCGCATTTATTTCTCATTATTTAGTTATCACGTATAACCATTCACATCTTATTTTAATTTGAGGAACTTTTCCACTTACTACATAACGCTCATGGATTCTATCCTCCCAAGTATAAAATTCAGTAGGTATACACATTTGTCCCAAAGTAACTCTCTTACGTGTCTCTCTCTCTTTAAATTATAAATTTACCGACCCTTATGTAGTTATCCCAAAATACAATCCTTGACCGACATCGAGGGTCCCAAAATCTATTCACATGTCCTACTGGTCTCCCCTATCTCCCAAAACATTTCGTTAAGGATGCCCAAGAATTTTCTCACAATAAATTGAATTTAACTCATTTAATAAGGGAAATAGGAGTCTACCAGGAGGGGTCGATCGATCGAGGTCTGGGGCTCGATCGATCGAAGCTCTAGGCTCGATCGATCGATCAAGCAGGTCTGCGAAAACTGAAATTCTGCAGTTATGGGTTTCATCTCCAAACTTACACCAAATCCATATTTTCTAATCCCAACCATCCCAGAATTGATACTACTAACCTCATATCATCATATCAGGTATTTTCAACGTAAAACATGTCAATTTACATCACTAAACATGGATTAATCATGCCATAATTCATTTAAAACTCAAGAACCCAAAAAATCTCTAACTCATGATTCTAATCTGTTTTATCCCAGAATTTCTTTCTTATTTACACCAAAATTTCGTGGGTTATCTTTCTACATCACAAGAGACTTCCAGAAATAAGTTTAAGTCTTTACTACATGCAAATTCCTATCACAATTTGGGTTTTCTTCCATATATTTCATCACTAATCATTCCTAAACTAATGTGGAAATTGCACCAACGAAAATAGCAAGATAAACACTTGCCTGGGATTTTTGACGTTCTGATTTGCAGATGTTTTTGGTGTGGTTGCGTAGCCCGTTGCGCGATCTACGCGTTGGTGGTGGTTGCGGTGCAAACGGATGACTTTTGGGGCCTTGGATTGCCTTGGAAGCTTTCTCCTTCCTCTCCTATGGCCGTCACTTGTGTTTAGAGTTTCTAACCCTAGAAGGTAACCTAGGTATCTGATATAACTCCTCTAATTTTCGTGGGTTTAATTACCCAAAAATGTAAAATGACCAAAATGCCCTCCCGGGTTACTAATTAGGCCTAAAAACGTCCCGAGACCCAAACTAAACTCCCGGGTACACTTTTCTGACTATCCCGACCCTTCCGGATGCGTTGGCACACTTGAAACGACCATCTGAACAACTTATAAAATATTCACTTTTATTAATTCATATTTAGTCTCGACACGACACAGGCGCGTCCCGACTTAAATTTCCACAATTGCCATTTTATTCACACGTGACAATATTATAAAAATAAATCTCATATATTACTATACTCATCCAGTAATATGCAACAAATAACAAATTTCCAATAATTACTAACTCTCGTCACGTTAGTAAATATTTAAAGCAACATTCCGGATTAAAATTAAATTAATTTATCTCAATTAAATTTAATAAATCCCATAATTTAAAAGCTATAAAAATACGGGGTATTACACCATGTCACCTTAACTCATCATTGTTACACACGTGACACGTGTACCATCAATAGCCCATGACTCTAATCACGACTTATGAGTTACATCTTTCGGTTGACAATTACTTAGCACTCACTCAGAAGGATATTATCTTATCAATTAAATATTGAGCATATATATCCTCAAGTATGGACAACCACGGTTCTACAAGGCCATCGAACTATCAATTACCTATGATATTACATTACCCCAAAAATCAAGTTTGCCTAATAATACCATCAGTATTAACCACCCTTGAGTATCGCACATCAAACTTAGTGAGTCCTTAATTGTCCTCTCACATCATCAAGGATTGACACACAAGCACCTCACACTAAAAATCGTGGTGTCGCCTATAATAGCTCGCATAGACACTAGCAAATCACTAACGTGTCTCACCAAATGCGCAAAAGTGGTTAATAATACTTAAATTGGCCATATGCCATTTGGCAATGCATTACCCATCATGATAATTTCCTTGACTCCATCGTCAAGAACATGATCTGAAACCATGACCAATATAGCGTGACCAGACCAAAACAAAGACCGATGTCATAAGATCCACTACCGACCTCACCACATCACTGCCAATAGGGACCTTGAACCTAGAGTTTTGATACCATTTGTAGCCCACGAACCGGATTTATGGGTTAGCCGTGGTAAACCTAGTCCGACCTGAGCATTAGTTGTGAAATGCAATAAAATAACCTACATAATGTTGCTAGTCTAGTTTTATTTAATTAATATCTCACTTATTTAGCATGCGATTTCCATTTAAATCAGGATACATGAGGGAAAACGATAAGCATCCCTAGAATCCAAGCATACAGATCTACTAACGTAAAATAAAAAGAATACTTACCTGTGCAATTCTCTTAAATATAGAACCACTCCAAACTTGCGATAAAAAAATGAGGGAATGAGCCGAATTCCCAAGGAGAAATTACAATAATGCAATATAAAATTGAACATCTAACACCTTATCTCTACATGTACATGCAAATACCTGATATATACACACACACACGCACACACACTCTTTAATGCATGAAACCACTTTTATTAATTCGCCTTAATCGTGTAAAAGAATTCCCATTTACTTTATTTGGCATATATTTATTAATTTAACACACCTAGTTAAATACTTTAATCAAATCCAATTTTTTAAGAAAAATCGTCTCCATCACCGTAATTACCCCTTTGTACATACCAAGTTTTCATTAGTATTTTCATTGAAAATCACATTTCAACACACGCAAAGACTCTGAAAGAAAATACCCATTTTTCTTTGAAAACTCTTCACAAACACGTTCTTATGTTAATTATGGTTAAACATCTTTAGGTTTCTTAACTACCCATTTAATCGCTTCATTTTTCCATTCCTTTACTTTATGGACATTAATCAATTTTCATAATTACTTATCCATGTTGTCCTTTACCGGAACATTATTAAATCATTCAAGTTAGGTTGTCGTTTCTCATATTCACCACATAACCCATTTCTTCACATTTTCTACTTTTTATTATCTTTTTCTCAAATTCTTCCAATATCTGTATACTTTGATGGGCTCCACACTATCGGCTATGCTACCATATGCTCTCTCTAGTTATTTTGGGTCTTTCACCCCAGGCCTTTGTAGCCATCCCCGATCCTCGCCAAGGTGGGCGGGCGCTCGGAGGAAGGATCCTCGGGTCCCGCGCATCCCTCTCGGGAGCGCTTTGACCGGCGTCGTTTGAGATGTGGTGTAAAAATGTAGAGAGATTCCGAGTCACCGGTCTATTTTACTCAAAATAGATAAAAGAAAAAGGGGAAGCCACCCCGAAGGACGGCATCCAAAGACATACTGGTGCATGAGTAAACAAAATGATTCGAGAAGGGTTCGGAGGCTTAGTTACGAAATGGGAACGTGTTAGGCACCCATTCCTCCCTTTCGGTCTCTCATGGATATTTGCTCTTTTCCTTTATATTTCCCCCGTGATATGTGTGCATGTGTATATATATGATGGAGGTAGGAATGCTCGACTTGTATCATGGAAAAGATAAAGCGAGTCATCCGTAGGAAGACATAAGAATAATATTAGAAAAATAAAATTTATGCGATTACCCCTACGTTGGTCGTTATAATGGAACGATAACGCATATGGAGTAATATGTTACAAGTATATAGAATAAAAGAAAAATTAGCTTTTGAGAAGATAGAAAAATAATAGAGAAAGTGAGAAAAGGACTCGAGTTTCGGGTTTTACCCCGAGACGCCTACGTAGCCTATAAAGACATCAAAGTCCACCTAGTTCGCATACAAAACGAGGGGTGGGGCTTATCCCATAAAACAAAATGGGGGATCTCTTATTTGTGAATGTGTGCGTGTGTGTAGAAAAAGTGTTTTAGTTGTGAGAAAAGTGTGGAAAAAGTATGAGAATCCCTATTTGGAATTTATGAGCAAACCCTCTTTTTCTTATTTTTTTAGGGCTTTGATTTATATGAAAGTAGGAGATGTAAAATAATACTAAATAAAAAGTATATTAGGATGTGTGGGATGAGATAATAGGAGTGCTAAGTAATGGAAACAAGTTATTGAGAATTTAAGAGGATTTAAGAGAGAGTTTGAGAAAGTTGGACCTTCTTGAAGATCTTGAGCTTGATCTTGAGTGTTGGGGAGCAGCCCTTGCACTTGGATGATGATGGAGAGTGTCTAATTCATCAAGTTTGATGAAAAGGATGATGAAAAGTGGAACTAAAAGAGGGATTTGAAAGATGAAATCACGCTGCCTTTGAGAGAGGTTTTTGGGATTCATTGAGAATGAATTTTATCAGATATGGGAACTTTGTGCAAATGAGGGGAAGGCCACCTTTTATAAACTCAGGTCACTACTGATCGGCATAGATCTGTTCCTGCCTATCGACAGGTGCCGATTGGCAGGGTCTGGAACCTTCCATTTGGTAGTGCGCTTCAGGATTTTTCAGAAAATCGGCCGCCGAGAGCAAACCATTGGTCATAATCGCGCATGGGGCATACCGTTGGAAAGGTAATTTAGAGGCCTTAAAAAGTCCTTGGACTACTCCACCGTTCGGGAGTTGACTTTGGGTCAAATATGGCTCGGAAGCATTTGTCGGTCCATTGGATGGGGAATCGCTCGGACGCAAACGGATCGTTCGTCCGCATGGAAAGTCTGAATCGCACATGGGGCGGACCGTTGGAAAGGTTGGGAGATGTACTTATACATTACAAAGAGTTTGACCCGGTTTGGGGAGTTGACTTTGGTCAATCGAGCCCAGAAAGCATTCGGTGACCTCTCGGAGTCAAATGGATCGTTCGTCCGCATGAAAAGTTGAAATCGTGCACGGGGTGGACCATTGGAAAGGGGATTCAGTGCCCTTAGAAGATTCATTCAGCCTCGGTCGAGATGAAGAGTTAAATTAGGTCAAAAAGAGCCCGGGAGCGCCCGGTGTCCCCTGGGTCAAGTTTCGGACGCAAACGGATCGTTTCGTCTGCATGGTAAGTCGGAATCGCGCATGGGACGGATTATTGGAAAGGGTATTCAGTGCCCTTCAAAGATTCATTCAGTCTTGGTCGAGATGAAGAGTTTGAATTTTTTGTCAAACTGAGCCGGGGAGTGCCCGATGACCCCTATGTCAGTACTCGGGACGTGACCTGGGCTTGTAGTGATGGAGGGAGATACTAGGGACCTAAGGAGAGTTAGAGGGTAACATAATGGGGTGTCTAGAGGCTTCGATCCCTTCTTTATTATTCCGGTGTCATCCAAGTCTATATTAGTGTGTTTTAATATTTTACTAATGTCCAAATGATTCCACTTTTTCTTTACCGGCCCAAAGCCAAAATCCAGGTTTTCACCCCAACTTGTGTTATACTTTAAAATCACCAGTTCTCATCCTTTTTACTCTAGCATTTATTTTATCTCAAAAATCACCTTCATTTAGGACCAATTTGTGCAACACCTTTTTCAACATCTTTATTACATAAAAATGTTCCACTTTACGTAAAATTACCATTTTACCCATTTATTTACAAACTTGTCCCTTTTATCCATTTTCACAAGTGTCCTTTCCCAAAAACATTATTAAGCCAGACATACTAACTTCTGAAATATTTTTAAATCTTTAACATTTATTTAATATTTTGCAGTAACATACATCTCAAGTGGGAAATCTCTATATTTCTTTACTTTTCTTACTAAGAAAACTCCATTCTTTTAATCTTTGGATACTACTTCATAAGAAAATGCCATTTCCCTTTATTTTCACACGTAGCCTTAAATGTCCATTTATCACATTTTCACCCCCTTTTACACACCTTAAAGGCTGAAATTTATATTCTATTTATCTCATGTTTAGACCCATTTGAACCCTCATTAAACTTGTTTATATGTTCAACATCAAAATACTACAAGTTTATATCCATGGGAAGGAGGATTTAAATCTAAAAATCCAAGTATGTAAGTTTAGCACATGATTTATTCAATAAATTCCACAAAACTTGCAATGATATATTTTTCAATACTTCTTCAAAACATAGATAAATGTCTTCTTTAAAACTTAAATAAATGTACAACTTTAATAAATCTTCATTTCTGGAAGAAACTTAGAGCAGTGGTCACAAAATATCCTTAACAAGGTAAACATTGTTTTTTAAACATTTTATGTTATAAATTGTTTAAAACATAGCTTCTTGAAACACATCATCTATTCAACATAATTAAAATCCCTTTTTAATCCATTTATGCATCCTACTCTCACAAACTCAACTATAATACCAATACATGAAATAATATAGTTCTAAGCTAAGATTAGAGTGTTTCCCACCTCAATTGAAACTTCAATAACGGTGGATGAAAAATAAGGTGATGGTAGACCCCCATGTCCTAAGGTGGCTTCAATGAGGTTTCCTAAATGCACAAAGATTTCCTCCATAAAAGCTCATTTTGAAACCCCCTTCAATATCCATATTTTCTACTTCTTCTTTTTCTTCTTCTTCAAAAACCCCCCAACAACAAACTTTGAATTTCATGGATTTGAATAAAAATGGAGGAAATGGTTGTATACTAGTATTTAGAGGTGGTGGCAAGGTGTGGTTAGTGGAAAAAATGGTTGAGAAACATGACAAGTCTTCACACTTAGAGAGAGAGGGGAAAATGTCCTAAAAATGGTAGGGGAGACCTACCCCCACTTTCTCTTCTTCTAACCCATAAACAACCACAACCAAATCCTTATAAAACTACCCCATTCATATAAATCCCGATTTTGGCCATCTGGGTGCACCAAGAGTCGACACATTATTAATCCAAGGGCCCAAAATGTGATAGCACACAAGGGCCTTCCTATTTAAAATATTTCTAGGTGGGTTATTCGAACGATAATGGGACCTCATTCGAACGAGATTTCGTTCAATTTCCCATCGAACAACCTTCTAACGAGGTTAGAACCTCATATAGATGAGGGTTTTTGGATGTCCACTTTGAATGAAATGGTCTTTTCGTTTAAACCACTAGTATTCTCGTTCGAGCGAGGCAAGGATTTTGTTTGAACAACGTTCGAGTTTTTTAGATCCACAAAATTCCATAAATATCCAATTTCACCTCAAAACATCCAACAATTACGACCAATGCTCAAATAACAATCAATCATAGAGATTAAATCCCGCATACTAATGATCCAACTCCCAAGAGTTTTATATTCTTACAATTAACACGAGAAGATAATAAAATGTTGGGTGTGGGTATTACAGGTGAGTTTAGTAAGGGTAGAAAGATCGATATGAAATATAAGAAGAAAGTGTAAGCCCCTCAAAAGGATTCTTTTAAAGGAAACGGAAAGTAAAAAATATTTGATACCCCCCTTCCCGTTTTGGTTCCTATATACAACTCTTTAAGTATTGATCCGGATAGGATTCCAAGACGATCTATCGGTAGAGGAGAACTAGAATCCTTAGGAAAAAGTGCCAAGGTTTGGTCTTTGTTAAAAAAGAAATAGGATTCTTTTGTCTCAGACGTCTTAGAGCTTTTTGAATAGGCATCTTGATTTCTCTCTATCACTGCTTTTATTTCTTTAGTTATGATCTTTGGTGTGTTCATATCTTTAGATTTTTAGCCTCCTAAAATATTGATCTTCTATGCTTGTTATGTATTAGTTTATCCCATGAACTTAAATGAAAATCTATATGCTTAGTTCTTGTGCTAATGGTTTTACTTATGTCTTTTATTACTCCTTACTTGAACTTTATAGATTAAATTGCCTTGGTAAATTGAGTTTGATATTTAGACTGTTGAACATAATTCGTGCACTTTTTCACCACATATTAAACTTGAGAATTTCTACAAAACTCATAATTAAGGGATTTGCTTTCTACTTCTATTGAAAATTAAAAAATTTATGCGACGTTTTGATGAAAGGGTGTCATTGTTAATCATTTTTTATAAGAGAATTTTTATCATCATGCTTGGAGTTAAAAATATGTGTTAAAGATCATGAGTGATGATGTGGTAAGGGCTGCAACACTGGGTCGAGAGAACAACCTTTCAAAAATAAAAAAATAGTTCATCCACGTGCAAAATTTTATCAAAAGTGATGTCTCAAAGATTTTTATCTATCACAAAAGTGATTAACCTTAAGGAAATGGGACTTCAATAAATTTTAATCATAAATCTCTATTTGAGGGGGGGGGGGGGAATGTGATAGTTGAAAATTTGATTTGTTTTCAAGGAAAAATGAGGCTCTCTTTATTACATAAAGTCAAAAACATTCAAAAGTGAGTTCAAACATTTATCCATTATTGGATTTTTGGGGTTAATGTTCATTTTTTTCACTTTGTATCAAGAGTTATGTCTTTGAAATAACTCTATCTTTTATGGATTTAATTTAACCTTAGGCTCTCAAATTCTATAACCATTCTTGTTGTAAAGTATTTGGCATAACCAGGAACCATTATATGATTGTCTGAAACTTTTTTTATCATTTAAAATGGTGTTTTATGGATTAAAATGTACCTTCACTATAACTAAGAATCCATTTTTCCATTTCCTTTTGAGTGTGTGCTGGATTTGCACTATTTTTTGTTCACTGAAAGCCGGTTGATTAGGCATAAATTCTTCACTTTTATTCCCTTAATTTCGGTATTTTTATGATCTCGTGCAGTGTAAATAGATTGGATTTGGCTTATATTTATGCTACTAACTCTTTTTGGCAAGTATTTCGTATTTTTTGTATCTCTTATGTGTTTTACAGGTATTTCATGCAAGTTAGTGCCAAAGAGAACTCAAAACAGTGAAAGAAAACTAAGAAATGGGGAGTAAAGTGCATTTTTGTAATTTTGTAGACTTATTCCGGAGGTGGGGCCAACTGGAAAGTTGAATACCTTTCAACTATAAGAACACTGGAAAAAACCGCACCTCAATCCGAATCCCGGTGTGAAAGTTATGAGCAGTCAAAGATAGAAGAAAAAGTCAAATAAAAAGAGGACCGGTCCGCCCAGAAATTAAAAGAACCGATCCGCACAGGACCGGTCCACCCAGAAATTAAAAGAACCGGTTCTCACTACCACATTCCAACCAAACACGGATCTAAACTAAAGAAAAATAAAAGAACCGATCCGCCACGGACCGGTCCGCCCAAGAAATAAAAGAACCGGTCTGAATCCAAGGCAAACCGGCCCGGAGGAGGAGAGGACCACTCCGGCTATCGCTATTTTAATTTTATAATCTTCCTCTAATGGAGATTGCTCGTGCAGATAAAACTCTTGGAGTTTTTTAGGGTATATAAACCCGTTTTATTATCATTCTTAAGACGGAGAATTAATAGAATTTTTCATTCTTTCGGTAAAACCCTAGTTTTGAAGGTAGATTACAATTTTTAATTCCAAAGTTGAAGATTATTCAGAGTTTTGTGATTCCAAGTATTTTTCATTGTTGCTTTTACTGCTTTGGTAAGATTAGGAGTTAATTTCTTCAGTCCAATTCCTTTCTACATCATTCTACAAATTTTCTTTAGTTTAATTATGGTTTTCTGCAATTCAAAAATTGTTTTCATTACTGTCAGCATGTTAGGCTAGATTTTTTAAGGTTGGGATACATGAACCCAGCCTGATGTGATAGTTGCATGTGTATAACATTAATCCTATGAATTTAGTGATTTATTACGACCGTATTGCGTAGGAACACGACAATTGTAGATCTTTGAATCTCGTTTGCTTCTGGGTAACCGGGATGCTTTGGAATGCAATTCGAGTGTAACTATCGAAATATCGATCTACTCGTCCTCTGATTAATTATGGTGCGGGATTGAACCTCATATACGTAATGCTTGGGATTACTAAATTATGGGTCTAATTAATCATTTAAATTTACGATTAGTATTATACCTGCAATACACTAGGGTTGGGGGATTGTATTTCCATCCTATTTTTCTTCATCATATAGTTTAAAGTTTTAAATCATTCTTCATCAGTATTTTAGGTATTTTAGTACAATTGCATCTTTTCGTAATTTCATAATTGCATCTAGTATAGTCATTCCATAAACCAAATCATTTTTTTCTTTTTTCTTTAGAGTCGGAGTTAGGATTTCCTTATCTATCCAACGTCGTCACAACTCTGTTGTCCTATTTCCCTGTGGATACGATCCCGACTTATCGGGTTTATTACTAACGCGACATGCTTGAACTTGAGCCTAGAGTGAACGCACATTAGAGACACTTTCTGAGCCGCGTCACCGGCGTGACCTATGTCGCTCAAGCATCACTATAGTGATGATGGTGCGGCCTGTGAGAACCTTCTTGCTGAAGTGACAACTTGTGGGAATGATTAAACCACAAATAAGGATGTTTTAATCATTTTACCATTTTTTTTATCTCAAAACCCCTTTCACTCTCTAAAAAAAACCTTTCCTTCCTCCATTTTTTCATCTTGGGAGTCTTTTAGGTTGTCTTCGCCTCTCTCTAGTGCATTAATTGTCATCTTGCTAAGTTTTTGTTCCATAGGTTTTATGATTTAAATACTTTTAGCATTAGTACTTGGTGATAGTAATTTTAATGGATTTTGATGAGATCTTTTCTATCATTGATGAGTTTTACTTGTCTTGAGTTTAGATTGAGTCTCTTGAGTATCTTTTAGTGTGTACAACTTATGCTTTACATTTTGGGGGTTTATCTACTGGTAGTTTAGTATAGGATCCTTCGAATTTATTTCCATATCTTATAGTATTTCTTTGCTTATGTATTGGTATGTGACTTGAAGTTGCCCAATGCCTCCTAAATTAAGGTCACGTGCCTGGATCTCCACGAGATGCTCCAGATTTGATGACATCTTCGCCACAAGTTTCATGCATTATGAGTGGTGAATGGATTTGTAATCTTTTTTTTATACATGTCTTGATGAGTTTTTGGATAAAATAGAGTGGTTTGTTACTTTATCTCGAACCAAACATGTTACCCCCAACAAGGTGAGATAATTTTATTCTACTCTTGAGGATGGTAGATATCACAAAGGCAAATGGATTCTTTCTGCCAAAGTAAGAGGAATTCAAGTAAAACTTTCTTCTAAGTGGATATGCAAATGCTTTGTAATTATATAATAAAGGTATACCACATTTCCTTATGAGAAGTATGAGTGGACCTAGTGACTAGGATGTTGTCACTCTTTTGAGTAGCAACTATTGTCAGGAATGGAATGGTAGGACTTTTTCACATGTATATCTTTCCAAAGATTTCTACAACATAAATATGGTTGTTTGTTTTTGTATTTTCCCCGCATACCACCCTCATAATGTAACTTCTAAACGTGCATGACTGTTGTATGCCATTAGTTCGAGTGTAGGTATGTGTTTGTGTGACTTGATCTTGTTCTGGATCATTGATCACTCTAAGGAAAATTTTTAAGCTCACGTTTTCCCTACGGTCGTTTGATCATGCATTGTCTTTTGGAGTGTGGAGATCCTTTGCTTCCAAGGTAAGTTAAGGAAAATTAAAATTCTACATTAACTATTTATGCATACATTAGGTCAATTGCTCAGCTTAGTGACCTTGATGAACCCACTATACCACCCCATGTCGCTCCTCTATCACATTCCAATCCTACATCACGAGTATATAGTTCATGCCCTCTAACTAAAAATGAGTTGGATTCATCCGTCTCTCGAATATCTACACAACAGGGTTCTAGTTTTCTTCCATTATTTTGTTTGTTCAACTCTTCTTTCTATGACGAGATTCAACAATAGTTTGATATGCATGTACAAAATGTTAGGGACATCTTGCAAAATGCAAATAGCGAGCTTGTGGATTTGTGTGTCTTTGGGAATATTAAAAGGAAGAAGAAGTGATGTAATTTATTTTGGGTTTAATTTAAAGTTATTTGGATTTCTGTTCGTAATGATCATATTCATTGAAAATCCTTATAAACTCTTGAAATGTTTAAGATGCTTATCATATTTTATCATTTCATATATCTTTGTGTGATATATTTTATCTTCCCATATGTAGTTCAACTTGTTGATCATGGGCCTTTACTCTGAAAATTATATCGTGCCTAGACTAACATGTTAATTATTTACTCGTTATATGATCCTACTCTATTTGTTTGTTTGATTAGCATGTCATAATCTATTAAAGTTATTTGGGAATTAAATTCATTTATGTGTAAGTTCTTTCCTTTGTCGCTTTCCGTAATAATAGGGAGAGAAGTTTGTTGATAGAGGATGTATAGTTATCTTGGCATATTAGGCTACTTAGAGTTATTTGTTACTATATCTTTTTTGGTGAGGGAAATTGTATAATTGAGGGTGAGTTATTTTAGATAATATGATGTTTATGTTCATAATACTATATTCACATGTGCATATCTATCACATTTCCTTTTCATATTTCTTCACATTTGTACCTTAATGAGTTTGCTAGCATGTGATAGGAAAGTTTGAATAAGAGCTCCTTGAAAATGGATTATATGCCTTGTAGTGATTAATTACTTGCTATAGATGTAATTTTCAATGCTTTTTTATTTTCTCTTCCCCAGGTAAGTCATAAAATGGTAGAATTTCCTATATTTGCTTGTAATTTTTCGTTTTTATGTTTTGTCTCGAAGTTCAATAAAGGAGGAGATGTAAGAGTTTAGTATATTCAATTTGCTCCATAGGATAGATTGTCTTAATTCCTTGACAAAAATATTTTTTAGTTTTTATCTAAGAGGTCACCGAAAAGCTTCATCAATGAACCAGATTCACTAAATACAGAACCTTAAGCATACCACTTAAGAAAGAATATAAGACTTAGTGGACTTAGATTCACCTTGGTAATACTGTTTTATAAAATGGAAAAATCTCTTTAAAAAACCTTGGTTTTGTAATGTTTTTAAATACACATGAAAATATACTTTTCATATAGAAAAATATAATTTACGAAGAATTCCATTTTGTTTGTGTATATCAACTATGTATGTTCATTTGGGAAACAAGCGTACTTGAAGTTTGCCTCAAAACCTATTTTTGAAAAAAATCTTCTAAAGGAAAACTAGACAACATCTGGACACATGCACGGCCTGCTTTGCCACAACTTTGTCACATCGATGGCTTGCCTCGCTTCTGTGAAACTTATCGGTGTCACTTTTTGTTCACATTTCAAAATCTCTTAACAAAGTATCAATTTGCTCTACCACGGTGATGGTCTACTCGCAGAAGCGACACCGTCTTGAAAATCACTTGTGTCCCCATGCAAAAAGTATGAATAGGTAAGTGACCTGCATCGCCTTAGGTTCGCTATAGCAATGCATTATCCCACTTCAATGACCTTGTAGTGAAACAAGTCTGACTGGTGCTAAAAGTCACTTTTCCTCAAGATCTTTATCTAAAATCTTCGTAGTTAGTGTGTCAAGGATAACGTTTTGAGTGACTTAGAACTTGAAGTGACTACTTGACACGTTTGGAGCATAACACCTAACATTTGAACCTTTAAACATTTTCAAAATCAAAAGTCTATAGGTTAAGGTGTCGTCTTCTATTTCAAATCATGTGTGATAGCTTGGAAAAAATAGTTTTGCCGATTAAAACATTTGATATATTTGAGAGCATATTTTTTCACTCCTCTTCTTTGAGTTCTTACAAACCATTGTTTCTAATAGTGGTATATTTACTCAACTTACATTTAAATTTAATATTCATTGGTGAGTAAATATTTTCTTCCTTGGCATGGAAAAAACTCTTTTTTGAGATTTAAAGCAACCCATCATTTGTAAACACCCCATCACATATATCTATAGGATTCCCATAAAAATCCTATGTGTAGCATTTTGGTTGTTTGAAGGTTCCATCTCGGAACAAATTTCTTCTTCCCTTAAATATCTTAGGCATCTATAAAGTTATTTTTATACCTTACTCTGACTTAAGATTCTCGAATCATGGACCTAACTCTTCGAAGTTCGCATGGTAAGGCTACGATCTATCGTCATGGATTCTCCATTTTATTAGTATCTACTTTATGAGTAGTCTTGACTATTCATAGGCTTTTAGGTCGATTGTTCCCATTTTTAAGGAAATTTTGACACTTGTGATGCAAGCCTCATATTTTACCATGTTGTCGGTGCATTTATAAGGGAGTTTGATAGTTATGGGGATTCGTCATGAGTCGGGAGATATTATGAGCATTTCGATTCCAAGTTACCTTTTATTAGAGGCCCCATCAAAATATAGTTCCCAAGTTTCTCTATCGTCTATAGTAAATAGGTCTTCGTCGTGAAATTCTTCCTCATCCTCTTTATCCACACTTGTTAGGTGTTGCTTGATGAAAAGGTCAGAGATGGATCTCATTTTGTTGGAATTTTGCATGAGATCTCAAATTCAGATAACATCAGTATATATTTGGCCATTCACTTAGAGATATTAGGATTCTCAAATAGGTATTTTAGGTGATGCATCATGGAGAAGAGTCATATACTGAAGGACACCATGTACTGTCATAGTTTGCGAGTGATCCATATGAAAGATACACAAGCCTTTTACAAGGAAGTGCCATTGAGCTTATAGGATACTAGCTTTTTGATGACATAATAGATGACATATTTCTTCTGGTCACTCTCTACATATTAGTCCAATATAGATCTGGTAGTCGTATTGGTTATAGTTATGTAGAGCATATGAGGTTGCCCCGATTGAGGAGG
Source organism: Sambucus nigra (assembly GCA_949130495.1). Classification (NCBI taxonomy): domain Eukaryota; kingdom Viridiplantae; phylum Streptophyta; class Magnoliopsida; order Dipsacales; family Adoxaceae; genus Sambucus; species Sambucus nigra. The sequence continues at coordinate 539,661,565 of OX422208.1, read as the reverse complement.
TACTAACATATGTGGGTGAGTGAGGTACTCCAATATTTTCTCTAATTCTTTCTGGTATTGGGTGTTCCATTATTTAGGAGATTCATTCTCGAGTATTTGGAAGATAGGTTCACAAATGGTTGTAAATTGGTTGATGAACTGTCTTACGAATTGTATTTGACCTAAGAACCCCCTGACCACTTTCTTTATTTTAGAGGGTGGCATTTCTCATATGGGTTTGACCTTTGTAGGTTATACCTCGATCCCATCCTTGTTGATAATGAACCCAAGTACTTTCCCTTTAGTGACTATGAAGACACACTTTTAAGGATTTAACCTCATTTTGAAGAGGCATAACCTTTAAAAGAAATTCTAGTGTGCCTAAAGTCCTTCACGATCCTTAGATTTACTGATGTAATAATTAAATAATAAATGTTAATGTTTGTGTATATTTATCTGCTATGACTAGTGATGTCACTAAAAAATTATGTTTTTTAATTGAAATTTAATTGAATTTAAAGTACGGTAATGAAATCATAATTACTTAATGAATAAAAATAATTGTGTTGATGGAATAATTCAAGTGGCTATAGGAATGTGTAAAATGTTCAATTACACGTTAAAAGGTTTGATTTTAAGTCCCATGGGATAGTATATGGTTTAGGTTAGAATTTAGACTATTTATAGATGATTATGGAATAAATGGGTCAAGCTTAATAAGGGGCCCAACCCTAATTTCGTGACTAATAAGATAAAAAGAGGATTAGGGTTATCGTACTTCATTATTAACACTTTAGAGAGAAAATAGTAAATTTAAAGAGAGGCTAGGGAGAGCGAAATAGGGAAATACTTAAAGAATGAGAATAAATTGAAGCAAGTGGACTTGGAGAAGAAGAAACAGAGATAATTGGATTGGAATCCCAACTGAGATAATTTTATAATTAAAATTGTGTTACATTATGATTTCCATTGGAAGCTTAACCTAAACAATATAATATGAATTAAATTTGTTATTTAACAAATAGTAGAATTATGTTAATTGGGTAATTAAGTTATAATCCATATTATTAGAAGAGTATGAAATTTGTTGGATTCATCGTGATTTAGAATAGCAATTATTAAATTCGTGATATGGTTATGATGTTACATGTTTAAGAATTAGAAATTCTTTGTTAATTTCATGGATTGAACTATAATTAGTTGGAATTGGGATCAAATTAATTTTAGGGTTCATGAGATGAGAATTGGGATTGATATATTAAATTTGTCTAAAGATTAAACTAAAATCATTAGAAATTGGTAAAGATTATTGTTGTAGTGATTAAACATCTATATAAGGAAGTTAGGAGATGTTTATAGGCTTGGAATGAAGGTTTTTGGTTTAAAAATGGTTGTTTTTTTCGAGAAGGTGACGTTCTAGGCGAATATCATTCAAACGAGTTGTGTCCTCATTCGAACGAAGTTGAATTCTCATTCAAATAAGATGAAGGACTCCTTTGAATGACAAATGTATTCTCATTCGAACGAGGAGATACAACTAGATATTTTTGGAAATTTTTATCTCAAATTAAAAGAGGTTAATTTAAGGATAAAACTAGAAATTATACATGTGGCCCTTAGTTATATATCAGGAGTGTGTACATAGTAAAGATATACTAGATTTTATTGTTAGGTTATACCTAGAAAATGTGTACTAGATTTTATTATTATCAGGTGCGCATATCTAAAAATTACTGTCTAAATTATAGTATCAGATGTGCACAGATGTAAAATACACTCTAAATTAAAATATGTGGTGTGCATACATGGAAAATACGTACTAATTGGATAATATTTATATATCGTGACATGACAATTATTTTTGTATTATTGTTGGAAGACTGGACTTGAGTCCCATATGATATGGATAGATACATAGGGAGGTGTTCCCGAATTAGTATATACTGGAGAGGTATAGATTATTGATGAATACTCCACTAAGTTGAATAAGACTTAATCATGAGGATTTATGGGGTTAGGAGTAGACATGTAGAAGTTGGTAATATTTAGAGTTATTTTTGGTTGGGTTAACTTAAAAATAACTAAGTGACTGGAAGAAGGTGTGTAGTTATGTCGTAACCCAAAATCAATTACATTATTATACTACTTAGGCTTGTTGTTAACGTCTCCTATTAATATTTTTCAAGACATAGATAGTTGTGTCGCCTCTGCCCTGAAATCATTTTACTTGTTGGATTTACTTTGGTATAATTTTAATTACATGATAGTACTAATATTGTTGGTTTGTTTGGTATTAAACTTATGTAGTTCACCTATTGTATGTTTTACTTATATATTTTTTTTGATGCATTTTGTTTTTATTTCAGTCATGCTTAAAATAATGTTCAATTATTTCATTCCCATGAGTTTTTATTGGACCAGCTTAATCTATTATTAAATTCTACGGGGTGTAACAAATGATCATGTCTTCTATGTAAACATACACTTCCTTGTGTATGAGGCCATGTAGTATGGTTGTGGGTTGTGTTTGTTAACTTGAACCATCATTCTTTATATCGGAGGGGGTAATTGTATGTTTTCCATGAGTTGATGAATATGATTTTTATAGGTGGTTTTTATCTAGTTGTATCTTGTGAACCCATCCATGAAGGACTTGAGTGTGTGGTTGTCATAATATCTACTAATAGGTCGATATGTGGTAGAGGGAAATCATCCTTGTGATATGCTCCATTGATATCCCTGTAATTCATGCGCATTCAGACTTTGTCATTGGTTTTAGGTATTGGTACGATTTTAGCTAACCAAGTGGGATATTATACAACTCAGATGAACCTGACTCTGAGTTATTTATTTCGTTCCTCCTTAAACTTTAGGTATTATTCGGTTATTAGTTTACGGAGTCTCTATTTTATGGGTTTTGCGTTAGTTACAGTAGGAATCTCTGCATGACAATGGTTAGGTCAATTTCGGTCATATCAGCATAAGACAAAGAAAATACATCTACAAAACATGAGAGTATATTTGTATACTCCTTTTTCTCAATCTCATTTAGGAGAGACCTTATTTGTAACTATTTGGGGTTCTGGGGATTAGCCAAGTTTATGGTTATTATGTCATCTTAGTTGGAAGACAAACATCTATTATTACTTTGGTCAAGTATTTATATCTGCAGAGTCATCATTATTAGGTTTTATTTATAATCCATCATTTGATTCATAGTCATTAGATATAAAACACACAAGCAAATATAGGGATATTTTATGAGGGGGACTCAATTGTTAATAAGACAGACTCAAAGTGCCTCTGAAATATAGGTATTGGGAAGCATCTGATTGAGATCCAGTTATCAAGTACCATAGTTCATGTGATGTTGGTGATGAGATGGGTCAAATTCTGTCGGTGGATATTAAGAGAAGTGTTTGCATGCTATAGAACTTTTGCGCTAACTAGAGGTTGGGGAAGGAGTGTTCTTTGATATGGGCTATCTCTTCTATAGGGGTTTCCACCAGTTTCCTAGTTCAGTCTGGAATAGGGTCATTGTAGGTGAGGGACTTAAAGAGGGCTTACAACGAATGTTGGTGGCATTCTTCATTTGAGTGGTAGTCCCATGGTAGTAGGGATTTTACCTATTGAGGTTCTACCAAAGAAGAGTCTCATGTGTAGGGGTTGTTGAATTTGGTATGTGAAGTTGGTGATTAAGATCAGGGGTGCTTATTAATATTCCTTTCTCGATCGTGTTACCACGTGAGGCAAATCTGGTGTGCCGGTCATGGAAGCATTCAGTGGGGCTCATGTTTAAGGATCCCAACACGGATACCTTGGAAAATTCATCAGTAAATAAGGTGGGTAATCACCATCCATGTTTTGGATCAATGATTTTTCTAACCTCCTGGGTGATCTATGATACGTTGAGCTCATTGTTATTAACCTCGTGGATTTTCCCGTAATCCATGTATAGTCCCTCCTTATAGAGGATCTCCATCCTATGTAATATGGATTTTTTTACTTAATCCCACTATGGTTAGAGGAGTTTGTGATAAGGAAATCTCTCTCATTTAGAGATGTAAGTGGCCATTCAATCCATGATGGGGGTCTTTGAGACCGAGTGTTAATGTGTTGTGGTTGAGAGTATACCAAAGGCCATCATTTCCCTAGTGTTCTGTGCTGGTGATGGATTTGAGGGTTACTTACCGATTCCTTCCAAGTCTGAATTTTAGAATGTAACCGAATTTGTGGATGATTTGGGTGGCTATATTGTGAATAACTAACTACTCCTCTATCAAATGAGAGAGTGGGATGACTCGGAATCCATTAAGGTTGGTATTGCTACTACCATAGTTGATATCTAAGAGGGGAATGGTACTAGAGTTGGCATATTTGTCCCACCAATCATCCCCTTGGATAGTGATAACCTTCATATCGAATAAGAATCTAAATTTCATCTGCAAGCATGAGGGTAATTCCCCTATAGGGTATATCCAATATCTTCCTAGTAAGAGGTTAAAGTTGTATGGAATGTCGAGTCTCTGAAGCTCTACCCCACAATTGATAGGCCCCACAATTAGATTTGGGGTGATTTCTCCAAGGACCTCTCTGCGAGTATTATCATAGGCCTTTATGGTCGTAAAAGATAGAATGAATTAGAATGTAGTGTATCCTAAACCAATGGTGGTGCGGATGGGGGAGACATTGAAGTGTGACACCTCGACTAATTAAATACCGGGTAGCTACTCCTTTATTAAATTAATTCAAAATGCCAAGTTGGTCCAGTTAATAGCATCACTGTCGAAATTTTTTTAATGATTACTAACCACCTAGTATTTAAAAAGTAAGTTGCCAAATTTTAATTTAAGTCTGATTAACATGCAACAAGTGTAATGAAGAATAATAACACCATTCACCATAACTAAGTAAATAGAATAACCATCACATAATGTAAATAAAGTCTGGAGGAAAACTCCTCACTACAAATCCCACAACTGAAATAAGCAATGAAAATACTGAATACTAAATCAATACATGACCAAGTCTGAAAACTGAAATGGAAAGATGTCTCTAAAAGAAATGGGCAACATGCCCTACAACTGATAAATACTGAATCAGGAATCCAAATGATAGAAGCGTCTAAAAGTAAATCACTGTAGCTTCCACAAACAGCTAAAGCTCGTCACCTGAATGAGTATCCTATGCATGGTGTCCTTGTGGCTGGGCACCTAAAATGGTTTTACAAGAAAAAGATTTGAAAGCAAACGGGTCAGAGCCCGAATGTGGAGATATTTTAAAAACCTGCAAGTGCTTTAAAAACATTTAAAACATTAAATGCAAAGTATATGTTAGGACGTGCACTCACATGATATTCTCACCTCTCGTCTAACTGTGCACTCCTAACGTAAGTACCCATCTACAACAACACAAACCACTAGCTAAGTGACATCATATCTAGCTAGACTGTCATAGGTCCTACCCTTATTACTCGGTTCTATTAACATTATAACGCTCGTAATTAAATAGGGGTTCAACGTAAACTCAGATGCTCAATATGCAATATATTTCACTATCAGCTAACCCGTTATGTTTTTCTCGAAACAATACCGTAATTATATTCACAACATTAACATGAAGGTTCCCATTAATTAAGTGTATATTATTCACACCATAAATATACAATACAAGCACCCCGAGAACTAAGCTGCGGTGCACACATACTCTGCTATCCATCCCCGTACATCAAGTACATAAGGATGACATATTCTGAATCTCTCAGGAATAGTTCACGAATAACAACATCACAAATAATGGAGGCGAACACAGTCACATCACATGGGTCACGCACATACCTACGCTCCCACGATCAGCGGACTTATTAATATCCCAATAAGTCTTTCTATGACCTATGTTCATCAAGGTAACCAGTCTAAATCCGGGAAACACAAGGATTAGACGGCCCTAAGCGAACGCAAACCTCCCGTGATAGCAAGTATGGTAGGTATGTCATACACACAATTCATATACCAATACTAAGTAAACACACGTCTTAGTAATCCCGTAGTTTAATTGTAGTTCTATTCTCATTCTAGTACCAATATATACTTTACACACTTTATACGATTCCGGTTTATAATCATACGCGCCATAAATTTATTCTCACGTCGTAGTAGACACTCACGTCTCAACCCAAACGGTTCATTGATTTAACTCACTCGTATATAATTTACTCCTCATAATAACCCAAAAGTCCCAAATCTATCAATACATCATCAACGGAATGTTATCTCTATCCTCGAACAAGTTTACGGGACTCCCAAAATCAAAACAGGCCAAAAAGGCCTAAACTGCCAGCTCGTTAGAAGTCTCGTTCGAACGAGGTTGTTCGAACAAGATTCCAGTTCGTTCGAACGAACTGTACCTTCTAACGACATCTCGTTCGAACGAATGTATCGAACGAAATACAGTTCATTCGGACGAAGGTATCGAACGAAGTCTCCCTTTGTTAGAAGCGACTGGTCAACTCGTTAGAAGCTCGTTCGAACGAGCTCGTTCGAACGACCTGGGAAGGTCTTCTAACGAGGGACCAGTTTTGGCCCAGAATTTTCCCAATCTCGTTTTTCACCATTTCTACTCCTCAAATCTCCTCTAAAATTAGTCCCAACGATGTTTTAAGGTCTCTAATCAATCCTAAACATATTATAGTCACATCCTAACACGTTTTAAAGGATTAATCCATCCTAACATCAATCAAATTTACAAATCTTTACACTTCTTCCCCACTTTTTCAAGAACATGAACCCTAAACTTTTAAGTCTTCAATTAGTCCAATCTAAATCCGTTTTTCTTACATCCAACGTATATTAGTACCAGAATAATCATCTCTATATGATTCTACATGCAATTTGTCCTCAATATTCAAGTTCTATGTCCAAACAACATGGGTTTTCATTTATCTTTCAAGAACAATTGTAAATCTTCAAATTATCTAACATGGAGGAAACATTCTCTGAATTAAAAGAAATTAAATCACTTGCCTTGATTGTCTCTGAATTTTGTGTTGATTTTGTAAGGATTTTCTGCGGAATCCCTTCTCCTTCTCTCCCTCTCTAAGCTTTCTTCTCCAAAGGTGGCTATGGTGGCTAGGGTTTTCTTTGGGAAAGTTGGAAACCTAATTGATAACCTCCGTAGCTTATTGGGTCATTAAGGGTTGGTTAGTGGGTTTAGTGGGTCTATTCCCAATCAGATAAAGACTCTTAATTTTCGTCATTTTTAATTCCTAAAAATACGAAATTACCAAAATACCCTTTATGTTGTCGGTATGGCCTAAAAATACCCCGGGACCCAAACTAAACCCTCGGTTAGTGTTTTCTGACTATCTCGACCCTTCCGGACGCGTTGGTGCACTTAAAACGACCATACGGTTAATAGAATTTAAATTCACTTTTATAATCAAAATATTTATATGCTGACGCATCTATCACCCGCGTCCCAATAAAATGACCAAATTGTCGTATATCAATCTCACGACACATTCATAATTCAATATTCATATAACATCATATATACTCAATATAGTCAAATACCAACTCACAACTCGTTAGTATTTTACCCGGATTAATTCCCAATTAATTCTCATTTAATTAATTAATCCCAAAAATAAATATAACCAAAAGTACGGGGTATTACATACTTCCCCCCTAATAACAGAATTTCGTCCCGAAATTCGAAACTAGAAAGTACCTGCTAAAAAATAACTCTGGATAACATTCGCGCATCTCATCCTCGCGCTCCCATGTGGACTCCTCGACATTGTGATGCCGCCACTGAACACGCACTAATGGGACTATCTTTGACCGCAGTTTCCTCTCGCTTCAGTCCAAAATAGCAATCGGCCCCTCCTCGTAGGAGCTATCCGGCTGGAGATCGATGTCCTCCACTGCAATGTGAGAATGAGCCAAATTATCTCTAAGGTATTTCCTCAGCGAGGAAATATGGAACACATCGTGAATCCGATGCAAATGCTCTGGTAACCCAAGTCTATACGCAACCGGTCCGATCCGCTCAATAATAGGAAACGACCCCACATACCTTGGTGACAACTTCCCCTTTTTCCCGAAATGCATAATCCCCTTCATAGGAGATACTCTGAGCAAAACTTGGTCCCCTACTTGGAACTCCCTGAAAAATCTCTTCGCATCAGCATAACTCTTCTGCCTGTCTTGAGCTACCCGAATGCGACTCCGAATTAACTCAATTCTTGCCGAAGTATCCTGAATCACTTCTGGCCCAAGTAGTTTGTTGTCCCCCACCTCTAACCAACATGCTGGGGAACGATAAGGCCTACCGTACAATGATTCAAACGGAGCCATGCCAATAGTGAACTGATAGGAGTTGTTGTAAGCAAACTCCACCAGTGGAAGGTACTGCTCCCATCCACCCCCAAAGTCAATAATGCACATGCGTAGGATGTCCTCCAACATCTGATTTGTGCGCTCGATCTGACCATCGGTCTGCATATGATAAACCATACTCAACCGCAATTCCGTGCCCATTGCCTCCGGGAAACTCTCCCAAAACCGCGAAACAAATATCTTGTCTCTGTCAGACACGATATTTAGGGGCACACCATGAAGTCTCACAACCTCTGAAAGGAAGAGCTGGGCATACTGTCCCGTAGTGTAGTCAGTCCTTACGGGTAAAAAGTGAGCGACCTTGGACAACCTGTCCACAATTACCCAAACGGAGTCGTGACCCCTCTGCGACGTAGGCAACCCCGTGATAAAGTCCATGGATATGCTCTCCCACATCCACACCGGGACCTCCAACGGCTGTAGTAGTCCTGTCGGTCTCTGATGATCCACTTTTATAAGCTGACAAGTGGCGCATTTCGAAACAAACTCAGCGATATCGCTCTTCATACCGCTCCACCAATACTGCCGTCTCATGTCTTGGTACATTTTGTCCCCTCCGGGATGTACCGCGAACCGTGAGTCGTGCGACTCTTCCATTACCTCGTGTCGCAATTTCTCCCCTTCCGGAACTACTAATCTCCCATTGAAGCGTAATCCCCCGTCTGAGCTAACGGTATAGGACTAGGCTCCCTCCGCTAGTAATCGAACTATCTGCTCCTGACATAACGAATCATTAGCCTGTGCCCATACTACCTTCGTGACAACCTGCGGTGTAACGGTCATCACAGACATGAAAGATCGGGCCACTGCATCCTGGTGTCCCAATTCCTTCCACTTTGCCTTCCACACCTCTGCCACCTCATCTGCTGGCCTACGGCTCAACGCGTCTGCCACCACGTTAGCCTTACCTGGGTGATACTGGATATCGAACTGGTAGTCTTTCACAAACTCAAGCCACCTACGCTGCCGCATATTCTACTCCTTTTGCGTGAACAGGTACTGTAGGGACTTGTGGTCCGTGAACAGTTGGAACCTCTCCCCCAAAAGATAGTGCCTCCAAATTCGTAGGGCAAATACCACTGCCGCCAACTCCAAATCATGCGTGGGGTAATTCTTCTCATGAGTCTTAAGATTACGGGAAGCATAAGCTATGGCCTGTCTCTCCTGCTGCAATACACCTCCAAGCCCTTACAAAGACGCGTCGGTGTAAACCAAATACTCAACTCCCGGTCTCGGCAATGCTAACACAGGTGCTGAGGTCAATTTGTCCTTTAACTCATCAAATGCCAACTGAAAGGCATCACTCCAGATGAATGGCACACCCTTACGAGTCAGATGTGTCAAAGGACCCGCTATCTTCGAAAATCCCCCAATGAACCTCTTGTAGTATCCTGCTAGGCCCAAGAAACTACGAATTTTAGTCGGTGTCGTGGGCTGTCCCCACTCCCTCACCGCGGATACTTTCCCCGGATCAACACATATCCCCCGGTCGGAAATAATATGTCCCAAAAACTGAACCTCCTTCAGCCAAAACCCGCACTTCTCATATTTTGCATACAACTCGTTTTGACGCAGCGTCTGCAAAACCTGTCTCAGATGCTCGGCATGCTTCTCCTCTGTCTGGGAGTAAACCATAATATCATCGATGAAGACAATGATAAACTGATCTAGGAAATCCCTGAACACTCTGTTCATCAAGTCCATAAACACTGCTGGAGCATTGGTTAAACCAAAAGGCATAACTCGAAACTCGTAAGAACCATATCTCGACAAGAACGCAGTCTTCGAGACATCCTCCTCCCTGATACGTAACTGATGGTATCCCGATCTCAAATCAATCTTTGAGAAGAAAGAAGATCCTCTCAACTGGTCGAATAAGTCATCAATTCGAGGAAACGGATACTTATTCCGTATCGTGACCTTATTCAACTCTCGGTAGTCCACACACAATCTCAATGAACCGTCCCTCTTCTTCACAAATAAAACTGGAGCGCCCCAAGGTGAGGTACTCCTACGAATAAAGCCCTGACCTAATAGCTGCTCTATCTGATCTCGTAGCTCTCGCATCTCTGTCGGAGCCATATGGTACGGTGCGCGTGCTATAGGTTTCATACCTGGTAATAGGTCTATAACAAAGTCTATCTCTCGACTGGAGGGTAAGCTTGGTATCTCCTGAAACACATCCGAATACTCCCTGACGACTGGGATCGAATCTAAAGGAATCACAACCTCCTTAGAGGTATCCTCCTCTAGGTAATACAAATGAGCGGTCGATCTTCCCTCTGGGCGAGGCATCGCCACTACGAACATCTCTTACCCCGGAATGGAAAAAACAATTCTCCTGCTGAAGCAATCAATCATGGCCCTATAAGCTACGAGCCAATCCATATCGATAATCACATCGTGAACATGCATATCTAATACCAACATATCTGCACGTAATACCAGACTACCAATCCCTACTCCCACTCCCCGGCATATAAAGAATATAAGTGACCCACTCCCCAATGGTGAGTCGACACACGTCATTGTGCTCTCTGCCGTAGCTAACAATCCTAAAGCTTTCACGAAGTGTGTAGCTATAAAACAATGTATAGCCCCCGTATCAAACAATACTCGACCCATAGTGCCATGGATATGAAACGTACCCTCAATCGCAGGCGGTGCCTGTGGAACTGCAGCCTGGTGGACGTTATAGACACGTCCATACTGTAGCTGCCCCTGTTGAGCTGGGACTGCTGGAATGGGTGGCAATGCTACCATCTGTGGCGGTGCAGGGAGAGTGGTGAGAAACATAGGCCTCTGTGGCTCCTGGCGAGCACCCTGCTGCTGCTGCTGTGGGGCCCTGCCCCTATCAGGACAATCCTGTCATTTATGGCCAGTCTTGCCACAAATAAAACACTTCCCTGGGAAGTTACCTCCTCTCTGCCCCTGCTGTCCCCGGCCCTGGTGGCCGTTACCGTTCCTCCCTTGGCCCTGCTGGTCCTGGTGAAACTGCTGCCCATTCTGCCCCTGTTGGCCCTGATGGCCGTTTGGACCCTGATGGCCCTGACGAAAACCTCCTTGTCCCTGTCTGTAGTTCCCTGATCGTAACCTCTTCTGATCCCCCTTCTACGAACCCTGCTCACCCTATCTCTGCCCCTGAACAGATTGTGCCCCACCGGCACCATGTCCTCCAGTCCTGCCCTGATGGCTAGACTCTCCCGACCTCTTGCCCTCAGCCATATGAAAGCGGTGGTCCTGGAAGTGTAACAAAGCATCGTTAACCACATCAGAATACGTGGCCAACGAAAGGTTCCCTAACAGATGCTGACGGATCCTCTATGTCAACCCGTCGGTGAACTTCTCAATCTACTTCTTCTCTGTCGGTATCTCATCCTGAACAATATTCAACAGATTTGTTAACTCGTCCTCATACTTGGCCAAAGTCTTACCCTCCTACTTCAGACTCATCAATTTCCTCCTCATTTCCGTGTGAACAGCTGACGAAAAGTACTTGCGGTCAAATCGCACCCAGAAGTCCTGAATAGTGAGAGTATCCCTCTCCTCCATGGTGGTAATAGACTCCCACCACTGCAGTGCAGATCCAACTAGCTTGAAAGTAGTTAGCACCTGCTTCTGAACATCCGTGCACTCATACATCCTTAAGTGCCTCTGCATATCCTTCCTCCACTGGCTCGAGACTACCACATCTGAGCTACCTGCAAACTCTGGCGGATGCACTTTCTGAAAAGCGTCACGTACACGCTCCCAAGCAGACGGGAATGCATTTGCCTGTACTGGCACGACAACTGGAGCCTGAGGTGGTGCCTACTGGACTACAGCAATTGCGGCATTTACCGCTTGGGCTACTATAGTTGCAACCTCAGCGGCGTTCATCATGCCCTGAACTGGAGCGGGCTGGGGTTCGGGCGTTCCATCCCTGGGAACTCGTCGTGCACATCGTGGAGGCATCTGAAATAAGAACAAAGTTTATAAGTTCGCTGTTTATAAACTTAAAATAGCTGAAGAACGAAGCATACACAAAAAGAGTGCAACAGTCCTAAAATATAGGGCTCTATATCAAAGAAAGCTTAGCGGAAACATAATAAGCCGTCAGATCCTAAAGGACACTAGAACCTGATGCTCTGATACCACCTGTGACACCCCGACTAATTAAATACCGGGTAGCTACTCCTTTATTAAATTAATTCAAAATGCCAAGTTGGTCCAGTTAATAGCATCACTATCGAAAACATTTTAATGATTACTAACCACCTAGTATTTAAAAAGTAAGTTGCCAAATTTTAATTTAAGTCTGATTAACATGCAACAAGTGTAATGAAGAATAATAACACCATTCACCATAACTAAGTAAATAGAATAACCATCACATAATGTAAATAAAGTCTGGAGGAAAACTCCTCACTACAAATCCCACAACTGAAATAAGCAATGAAAATACTGAATACTAAATCAATACATGACCAAGTCTGAAAACTGAAATGGAAAGATGTCTCTAAAAGAAATGGGCAACATGCCCTACAACTGATAAATACTGAATCAGGAATCCAAATGATAGAAGCGTCTAAAAGCAAATCCTTGTAGCTTCCACAAACAGCTACAGCTCGTCACCTGAATGAGTATCCTATGCATGGTGTCCTTGTGGTTGGGCACCTAAAATGGTTTTACAAGAAAAAGATTTGAAAGCAAACGGGTCAGAGCCCGAATGTGGAGATATTTTAAAAACCTGCAAGTGCTTTAAAAACATTTAAAACATTAAAAGCAAAGTACATGTTAGGACGTGCACTCACATGATATTCTCACCTCTCGTCTAACTGTGCACTCCTAACGTAAGTACCCATCTACAACAACACAAACCACTAGCTAAGTGACATCATATCTAGCTAGACTGTCATAGGTCCTACCCTTATTACTCGGTTCTATTAACATTATAACGCTCGTAATTAAATAGGGGTTCAACGTAAACTCAGATGCTTAATATGCAATATATTTCACTATCAGCTAACCCGTTATGTTTTTCTCGAAACAATACCGTATTTATATTCACAACATTAACATGAAGGTTCCCATTAATTAAGTGTATATTATTCACACCATAAATATACAATACAAGCACCCCGAGAACTAAGCTGTGGTGCACACATACTCTGCTATTCATACCGGTACATCACGTACATAAGGATTACATATTCCGAATCTCTCAGGAATAGTTCACGAATAACAACATCACAAATAATGGAGGCGAACACAGTCACATCACATGGGTCACGCACATACCTATGCTCCCACGATCAGCGGACTTATTAATATCCCAATAAGTCTTTCTATGACCTATGTTCATCAAGGTAACCAGTCTAAATCCGGGCAACACAAGGATTAGAGGGCCCTAAGCGAATGTAAACCTCCCGTGATAGCAAGTATGGTAGGTATGTCATACACACAATTCATATACCAATACTAAGTAAACACACCTCTTAGTAATCCCGTAGTTTAATTGTAGTACTATTCTCATTCTAGTACCAATATATACTTTACACACTTTATACGATTTCGATTTATAATCATACGCGCCATAAATTTATTCTCACGTCGTAGTAGACAATCACGTCTCAACCCAAACAGTTCATTGATTTAACTCACTCGTATATAATTTACTCCTCATAATAACCCAAAAGTCACAAATATATCAATACATCATCAACGGAATGTTATCTCTACCCTCGAACAAGTTTACGGGACTCCCAAAATCAAAACAGGCCAAAAAGGCCTAAACTGCCAGCTCGTTAGAAGTCTCGTTCGAACGAGGTTGTTCGAACGAGATTCCAGTTCGTTCGAACGAACTGTACCTTCTAACGACATCTCGTTCGAACGAATGTATCGAACGAAATATAGTTCGTTCGAACGAAGGTATCGAACGAAGTCTCCCTTCGTTAGAAGCGACTGGTCAACTCGTTAGAAGCTCGTTCGAACGACCTAGGAAGGTCTTCTAACGAGGGACCAGTTTCGGCCCAGAATTTTCCCAATCTCGTTTTTCACCATTTCTACTCCTCAAATCTCCTCTAAAATTAGTCCCAACGATGTTTTAAGGTCTCTAATCAATCCTAAACATATTATAGTCACATCCTAACACGTTTTAAAGGATTAATCCATCCTAACATCAATCAAATTTACAAATCTTTACACTTCTTCCCCACTTTTTCAAGAACATGAACCCTAAACTTTTAAGTCTTCAATTAGTCCAATCTAAATCCGTTTTTCTTACATCCAACGTATATTAGTACCAGAATAATCATCTCTATATGATTCTACATGCAATTTGTCCTCAATATTCAAGTTCTATGTCCAAACAACATGGGTTTTCATTTATCTTTCAAGAACAATTGTAAATCTTCAAATTATCTAACATGGAGGAAACATTCTCTGAATTAAAAGAAATTAAATCACTTGCCTCGATTGTCTCTGAATTTGGTGTTGATTTTGTAAGGATTTTCTGCAGAATTCCTTCTCCTTCTCTCCCTCTCTAAGCTTTCTTCTCCAAAGGTGGTTATGGTGGCTAGGGTTTTCCTTGGGAAAGTTGGAAACCTAATTGATAACCTCCGTAGCTTATTGGGTCATTAAGGGTTGGTTAGTGGGTTTAGTGGGTCTATTCCCAATCAGATAAAGACTCTTAATTTTCGTCATTTTTAATTCCTAAAAATATGAAATTACCAAAATACCCTTTATGTTGCCGGTATGGCCTAAAAATACCCCGGGACCCAAACTAAACCCCCGACTAGTGTTTTCTGACTATCTCGACCCTTCCGGACGCGTTGGCGCACTCAAAACGACCAAATGGTTAATAGAATTTAAATTCACTTTTATAATCAAAATATTTATATGCTGACGCATCTATCACCCGCGTCCCAATAAAATGACCAAATTGTCGTATATCAATCTCACGACACATTCATAATTCAATATTCATATAACATCATATATACTCAATATAGTCAAATACCAACTCACAACTCGTTAGTATTTTACCCGGATTAATTCCCAATTAATTCTCATTTAATTAATTAATCCCAAAAATAAATATAACCAAAAGTACGGGGTATTACATGAAGGTAGACCCTTTATCTATCCTCATTAAGGGCACAATCTCTCTGCGAACCTTGGTGCTGACATATAGTGTGAACCGCTAATTATGGACTTGCATGGGGAGATGTTAGTTATATAAGCTAATGTATTATTGAATGGTAATGGATCAGATATTGGATAATATCCCGATCGGAGTTAAGTCTTATAGAACAAAATATTAACAAAATAGATGGACGAAGGAGGCTCGATGCTCTCAGCATGTTTCGAGTAACTCACAGATGGTGATATTAGTCGACTTTGAGCATAATTTCTCCTTGATTTTATTATTTTATCAAGGAGGGGGTATGCTAGATTCTTTGGAGGTATCGAGGAAGGGGTATTCTAGATTCTTTGGGTTTCTAGGAATGTAATGTCATTCGAATCTAGTGAGGAATTTGAATCTTCTATTTAGAGAGAGCATGGATTTTGCTCGAGTTTTTATATAGATTTCTTGAAATGGAGAAAAGGTCAATCAAGGATGTCAATCGGTAGGCGATGTTAGTTTTTGATCCATCCTTTTGGTCCAGTCAAGGAGTTTTAGGCTTTAGGAAGACTTGATCTAAGTTCGAGAAAGGATTTAGATGCGATGTTTTCTACCCAATGTACGACCATGTCCGTATTGGGGGTGTGAGTGAGGATTTTTTCCAGTGTTGTGTGGATCTTTTCGCCTTTTTTATTAGAGATGGTACAAGGTCGTTTCTTAGACATATATGACTCAAGCTATATGTTCTCATTCGAGAAGGTGTCATGGATGTTGTCATTATCTGAAGAGTTTTCGAACCTCCTCGGGTTTATGTCTTTCACCATGCTTGTAGCCTCATAATAAATGTCCCCGTAATAGTAGCTTTCATCTATATATTATAGTCTATAAGGTCAGGGTCCTTTAATAAATCTAGTTATGGCTAATGTGGTTAATGCATATTGAAGATTGTGGAATTTTCCCTATGTATGATCCTGGAGAGACGGTTTAACCATATATGTCCACAGCTTATGTGAGTAATTCTACGTGGGACAACGTTTGGTGGAGGATGGCCTCGATGGATCATGCCATCTTAGATCTCGATGATACTGACGATTAGGGAAACATTTCGGTATGTGTCTCCTGTATTTACACCCCACACTGATGTAGTGATTGGTTCATGGAGATATTCTAAGTAAAAATAGGTCAATGGCCAACCTTAGTGTTGATGACTAGAAATGGCCCCAAGCCATCTAGCCAGGAAGACCAAGCGATAATTGTACATTCAATGAACATCGAATTTAATGAACATTCTTATTGTACATACGTATGTGTCTATTAAACAACAACATTTTTTTTATTCATAATGATAGCTCCAAGGCTATTAATACATTATAACATCCTCCATAACGTAGGACGATCAATCGGTCTCTTGTAATCATCATCGAGATTAAGGAAAACATCGGAAAATACAAACAGTGGACGTAGGCCATTTTCATAAGGCTAAACCACTTTAAAAATCTCTTGTATTATTTCTTTATTCCTTTTTATCTGTGATTAATTAATTAGACCGAATCTAGTTTTTTACATCAACACTTAAGATGAGTAAGTCCAGTTCATTATGAAGGCCGATGTGCTTTCTCATGGGGTGCCTTTCGAGTTGTGGGAAGATTTCTAGTTGTTCAGGATCTTCTCTGATAGACCCAAAGATCGTGTCCTTCTTTTTTATTGGGAAGTAGGTCTTTTTAGTGGATCAAATATTTTGGCACACGCTGATGCTCCGGTCCCTGAGATCTCCCTCACTATTTAAAAAATAGAGGGGTAGTCTTTTGTACAAGAGACTTGGTCTTAAACTGTTTGTAATGTAGCCTCACTTTACATACGGCATGCCTAATGTTCATATTATTCCAAGCGGTCAAGTTCCTTGGTGGTAACTCGGTACCTAGTCCCAAATTTGTAATCTCGAATGTCGGGAGCTTAGAAGGATATATGTCCCTATTTGTGAAGTCCAATTCATTTTCCTGCGAAATAGTCCATTATGTCATCATAGTCTAGACCCGAGGGTTGAAGACAAAGCCATCTCCTAGACTTGGGGATGTGTTACACTTGGTGATTAAGAGAAAGGAATCTATAACTCCATGTTCTGGTAAGTGAGTTTAGTAGACCTGCTGGGGCTCAAGGGTTGAAGGTCTTGGGGAAGGCTCTAGTTTTTCGAAGGAGGTGTTTTCCATGTAAGGATTTAGCCCGGGTTTTGAACCTATCATTTGATAAAGATCGATACTAACCATCGAGTTTGTTTGTATCACGTGGATAGTATCAAAAGGGAACATTCATATTTCAGGTCCTTGGTGAGGGAGTCAAGAGCTCATCCCTCGTTGTCGATCATACTCGATATGGAATATAATTTGAGTGACCATGAACCTTTGATTTTTACAGAGTAACTTCCGTATCAATTTTGGAAGACTAATGTTCTTGACATAAGTTATTAGACTCGGGTTAGCTCTTAATTTAGCTTCCCAGGAGACAACCATTTGGGTAATGTGGAACCTTATTCTTTTTTCCTCTTTGTATAGTTTTTAGTGACAAACTCAGTACTTCTAGTTAATATGATCAGCGATCCTGAGTTGTCAGTCTCTTTCACTCATTTGTACTTGGGGGATAGGATATTAGGGTTCATGAACTACCAGTTTTTCTGTCTAACGTCTTATAAATGTGGCGTTCCCACTATTTTTTGATGAGTTGATCGTGAACATATTTGAAGTATCAGGAGAGTGGGTATAGCTAGTAGTTCCTTAATCTGTGAGAATGAATAGGTGTGCCTCATAGGATGATCATCCCCATTTGGTGGCATGAATTAATATTGCGGAGGTGATATTCCTGATTTCAACGTACATCCCTTCCCATTCGATTGAGTGATATATTCCCTCTATAAGATGAGTAATAAGACCTGGATCTTTTGAGAACATGAATTATGTGACCAATAGCAAGTTCGGGCTACAATGGTTAGTTTTCAATAAGTGTAAGGCCATGATGAATAACGTCATATCCTAAATAGTGGGATTAGTTTCGGAATGATTTTTATGATGATTAATTTCATACCCAAAGGGGTCATTGTTTTGAAGTGTGAGTGTGTCCTCATGCTAATTTTATTATGAATATGGATGGGCAGGGTGAAAAGGTTAGAATACGGTGTAGGAGTGTTTGGCATACCATTGGTGTAGGGGTTTGGATAATAGGGTAGGGTATTGTTGGTAACATGGGACTTTGGCAGGATGAGGCCCCTGAAGTCGATGAGGTCGTTAAGGGAATATCTCAACACCTGACAGTTATTTATGATGTGATCGGGCCTTTAATGGAACTCGTAATGTGAGTCCTCTTGCTAAATCTTGTTTTCTATGGTGAGGGTGGTCTAGGATTAAGAGGCTTCATTCGACTATCTAATTTGAGTGCGGTGAACACCCGACTAAGGGGTGATTAAAGATTTAAGAGGTGCCATTACCGAGTTCAGAACTCTTAGGGAGGGAATTCTACTTAATATTTTATTATAGGTGCGCTTAGTTGAAAAGGTGAAGGTCTTACTACTAAGGATTAGTTCTAGTTTTTAACTAACTACAAAGGTAGTGACGTGATTTAGAAGATGTAGGTGAGTTCTTACGGGCAAAGAACTGATTTGTAGATCCGAGGTGTTCTTCGATAGATTTAGTAGCTTTGGTGACAAAATTCCCTCGATCTTATAGCCTATGTGGTTGAGAGCCTTGAACTTGTGGATCCAGGTGATTCTTAGTTAGATCTTTACTTCTTTTTGGAATTTTTTTATCATGATATCGATTTGATCATTTTCCAAGGGGCGATTGACCATCTAATCGTCCTTCTCTCTCCATCGGGTGATGAAATTCCCCACTATATCTCCTTCCTCTTGCTTCATCATTTCTAATTCCTTATGTGAGACACCGAGGTCTTTGTTATACTGGTAATATTAGAGAAAAGCGTGACATAAATTATCTCAGGTTTTAGTGGTTTTCTCACATTTCAGGCCCATGTACTAAGGGCTCCTCCGAACATACTGGAGTAGAACATTTTCTATATTAATCTTAGGTCTACATTTTGAATGTGTATCTGAAAGTGGTAGTTGGTTAAATGTGTGAATGGGGAGCCCAATCCGTTGTATGTCTAGAAGTCAAGAATATTGAATTTATCTCATAGTCATTCCTCTAGATAGAGAGACATCTTCTTGATGTTTATCAACTTTTTCGTAGTTTGAATCTTGCTAATGGATTCTTTGAGGATATGTACTTAATATTGGAATTACATTATCTTTTGGTTCGGAGGTGCGGATACAATCTCATTAGTCGGTGGAACCGATATTAGCAACGGACACATTGCGAGAATTGGAACCGTTAGTCGGTAGTGTCTCGATAGCCACCATAAGTTGTCTACCAAGGTTGGGGACGTGGGAGGGAGTATATTCTCTCCTTCTCGGATTGTAAAAGTGTCCTCTTGCAAGTAGGCTTGTGCTCGACCTAATGCCCCAATTTCTGATTGCATGGTGTTCTGAGAGGTGACTATGTTCTCCAGCTTTCTCAAAACCCAATCCATTACGGATGGAATCTCTTCTTCTTTAGTAGACATGGAGTGCACTATAGAATATAGTTTACGATCGTGGGTGGGGAGCTCTCTGAAGAAAACTAAATGATCGCACGAAGCATGACTCGGGTTCACAGGGTAAGAATTTAGTGTGATTTTTTTATAATTATAACTGTAAAAAAATTCGGGGCACTTTTGTTCAGGATTTTGTAGACAGAAGAATAATAAATAGGGGAGAAGGAATCACATATGTATGATTTTTCTGATGCAATTACTTTATCCATTTTTAACAGCATGTGGATAATATTTTGTTTTTGTTTTTCTTGTTTTGTAGTATGTTCAAAAGGGAAGAATTGGACAGAGTATCGTTGGATTTGGGTGAATAAGGGTGAGCTCTCATTTTCGTACAAGGAGCGAGGAAGTAATAGACTATGGTCTATTATTTTCTCAAAAATAAAATGCAGGTAGGGGAATCCAACATAAAGGAATTTATTTTGGCAATGACTTGCAGATTCATATTTTTTATCTTCCATGTAAAATCAAAAGACATTCAGCCTTGAATCTGAGGGTCTTGGACTAGCATCCGACTGTCTGGTAATTTTTAAATGTTTTATCAAAGAAATTATCCCGTAATTAGCTATTCTTGTTGTGCAATAGGGTGCGTACCTAAATCGTTTTCTCTATATGCATAGAGGATATGTGACTCGTTGATCGATGGATCTCTTTTCATTGTAATGGATCATGATATATCATTCTTCTTAGATGGAGAAACCACTAAGGTACATGAAAAAACACTTTACCCTAGTACTGAATAGTTGTGAAAGTCAATTCGTTATACCCCAATACTGGAAAAACTTGAAATGTTTCCTATCACTGAGAATTTGGGATCAAGAGAGAAATTTCCTTACATACCAGACGAGTGAGAGAAATAAGTGAGAATATTCATTGATAACCAGCATTGCAGCTGACGGATTTTGGACTCAATGGTAAAAGGTTTAATTTATATGAAAATCAAGAATATGAAGTGCCAGATGAAATTAGGTAATCTTTATATTGACATACTTTAAAGTCTGTTTTATCACGAAGATCTTCGCGTGTACCTACACGTGTGGGAGAATGTACAATGTTGTACATGGGGACTCTAAAACTAAGGCCTATAAACAATTATAAAATTTGCGTAAAGTAGTTATGCAAGGGAAATATATTAAGAATAATATACAGGACGCTTAAGGATGGTTCATCTCATTTGATGTATCCCAAGCGGAGTAGCCATGTGGTGTTATAAGCCCTGTAAGGGACTTGGGGGAAGAGCAGGATACCACTACGGAGGGCAGTGGTTTGTTAGTTTTGTGGTCTTCCCTATGGGGATGCGAGAGTGTGTCTTTTGGTCCGCTATTTCTCCTCAAGATCGGTTTATCGGTTCAGTGATTGATGATTAACCCTTGAAGTTATTCAACACCATATCCAGTTTTTAATACACCTTCCGTGAAGGGGTTGTCGATTATTTTGAGTCACTGGTTTATTTACATAAAAATAAACAAAAGGTTTGGGTAATATCTTTTGGGGTAATCCTAGGGAAGGTTTAGGTCTGAATTGAACCAAAAATTCTTACTGTGGAGCTCAGGAATCAGGTTACGAGTAAGGAATGTATCAGACACCCACGTGCTGATTATTCCTCTTAACAGTATGTGATTACTTTTTAAGTTATTTTAGAACATGTTAAGAGACCTATGTTTAGGAATCCCTTAAAACATGGATATAAGCTTAGGTATAAAATTCTATTAGTGAGAGGTGTAGGAACGTCACTTAACCGGTGAAAGTACAAAAATCATGCTTGTGTGTGAGGGTGTATTTGAATATTGGGTGGCTATTTGTATGTATGTATGTATGTATGTATGTATGTATGTATGTATGTATGTATGTATGTATGTATGTATGTGTGCGAGGAAACTCAGATTGTATAACAAAAGGTCTTTGATGTGTGAGTGTGTGCGCACGGGAAGGACTCAGTATTGCGCCTATGTACCCGTGTAAGCATAAGATCAAAGCCTATGTAGTTCGGTTATACACATATTCAAACGTGATGTGTGTGCAAGTGTGAGGAATACACTTGAATGGGGAGGATCTATATGTGGGACAAAGGGTAGCTTTGGTGGAAATTCAAAAATGAATTAAACCTAATGTTGTCAACAGAGACATATCATGTTATGATTATAGGGAAATCACTAACACAAAGGCATTACCCTTCGAGATAGTTTGGATGTGTAATGCTATGGATGTCATGCTATAAAAATACTATGCTACTTATTGGTGTAGAAAGAGGAGGCGTGGATTTAGGGTTAGAATGGATGAGAAGTCATTGACAGAGATCAATAAATCCCTTATCGGCGAGGAAAAAATTGTAGATGTGTCGCTAGCCTCGGACTGATCCGAAGTGGTATAGAAGACCACTTAGTTTGAGAAAAGGGACTTGGACTAGAGATGGAGGCATCCCTAAGGAATAATAGATCGAGAGACTTAGTATGAGGCTTGGCTTCACGAGTTTAGTTCAGTATAGGGCCTATGTACCCAAAAGGACTTGGGATCAAAGCCAACATAGTTTCAATAAAAAGGACATATATACGGGTGCAGGCGATGGGATATTAGGTATACAATATACATCATTACGGTATATATTAGGCCTAGTCCTTAATATAGAAATTTCATTATCAGTTGGATTGTCATATTTATATGTTAAAAATATGTTATTCAAAGGTCGATGTTTGACAAGTATTGCAAGAAAAAATAAATTTAAGGGTGCCGATGTTGAGATAAGATTTGTTCGCTCAGAGAAACGGTGAGAGTATTTACATTTTAGAATTTTATTTTAGAAAAGTTTCAGAATAACTCGACTCATTAACACTTTCCTGAGAAAGGTTTTGAAAAGTATATTTTCATATTTTATTTAGTCGTTGCATTTTATTAGCATTTATTTAGCATACGAGTATGTCATTTTAGCTCAGCAAACATAGGTGATGGGCTAAAAATCACGCTTTATAATATAAACACTGTAAAGTGCATGCCCAGTTCCCTAAACGGGGGACGAGTTGAGTGATATAAAACAGTATGGATAGTTTATCATAATATGTATATGGGGTATTAATCCAAAAAAATTGCAGAGTTTCTTTACCCCTCTCAGGTAAGCCTATTTTTTCCTGGGGGAGTGTCCCCTATGAGGTATCACCGTTCAGTCAAGAGGAGCTTCGTTAGGAAGTGTCCACTTTCAGGGGGCGCAAAAAGAGGTTTGACTCTGTTGCTTTGAGGAAGTGACTAATCTAATGTACGAACTTCATTGGGATTTTTTTATAGAACTCGAGGTTTATAGATGCTCAGGTTTAAAGAAAGTTAGAAATCCGAATCAATTTTGATTTTTGGGGTTCTTTTAATTATTTATGGGGGCTCCTTATTATAGGGCCTGACTCGGGGACTTTAATCGAACGGTTAAAGGATGGCACACATGTAAGGTAGATGATAGGGTGTGGGTAAGTGTATGGATGGGGTGAAATTGTACATATTCCATAATTATTCTAATTAGATTTTTAACCTTTCAGTCAAATGGCTCCGATCATTAGGTCAAGGGTAAATGGGTCCTTCAACCATTTGGTTAAAGTAACCCTGTAGGTTTTTTCATCTTTTGTCTTATTTTAAGGATTTACACTTTGGTCCCCAAAAACTTATCCATAAATAGTTTCAACCAATTTTTATTTTGGGTAGTTTCCCATTTATAACCTTTGGGATTTCTAGGTTAAAAATAGGTTGAATGGGAGCATATACACTAGGATGAACTCATTACCATTTGATGCTATTGTCACTGCTTCCCCAATCATATCTATTCCCTAAGTTAAAAAGGTATACGATGATGTCATACCTTATAGTTCCTTGGGAGATAGTTGCTGGAAATTGGCGAATCGTTACCATTTTCAGCCCCTTTGAACGTATTTGTTATAATAATGTTGAAGGGTTCTCCAATAATACCCATGGTGAATAAAAAAAAATTCTAGCATGTAGCCATTAATGTGAGTACCACATCCTCTCCCATGGATTTCTTCCATTGCCCTATCGGGTTCACTCTTGTCAATACGTTGTAAATAGGAGCTATCACAATGCCTTTTATATATGTATCTGACACACATAATGAATCAAGAATCCCATCATTCGATTGTTATCTTGTCTTTATTGATGGATTCGATAGGATATTTACCTTTCTAAATAAGCTTATTTATGTCTTGGTACCAAGTACCTTCGTCTATGGCGTCGACCATACATATTTTGTATCTGAAATCGGGTTTTTTTTGCTTATTGACATATAATTGTACTTAATCTATATTTTTTGGATGTCTGTTAATGAGGTTAGTCTACCTAAAGCATCAGCCTAGATATTCGGAGCCCTTGGGAGATAGAAGAACTGAACATAATTGAATAAGGAAGTAATTTTCTTTAGGTATTCATGATAGGGAAAAATATTTTCTTCCCTGATTTTCTAATGTCCTAAGTTTTGACAGATTATAAGGTCAGAATCCCCATATGCGTAGATCCTCCTAATTTCCTTTTCATGAGCTTTTCTCATACCCTCAATATAAGCTTCATACTAGACGATATTATTAGTGCAATCATAGTTAAGATTAGTGGTCGTAGGCTAGTGTCTCTAATCTGGTGAAATAAATAACATTGGTATGCCAAACCCTTTCTTATTTGTGGCTCCATCGAAGTATATCATCCATTTGTACTCTATTTGACCTTCAGTTACTAGAATGTCTTCATCTGGGAAAAGGGCTATGATCTCTTCTTACTCATTCAAAGGGGCTTTATCCAAGTAATCTATAACATCTATCCTTTTTATGGCCTTCTAATGTACATACTCAATGTCAAAATATGTAAGAAGAAACAACCACTTGGCCATTCTTCTTGTTAACGAAGGTTTTTTGAGTAGGTATTTCAAGGGATCCATTCAGGAGATTAACTAAATTTCAAAATAGTCATATAATTCCTCAGCTTATGTGTTTCCCATACCAAAGAGAAATAATATTTCTCCAGGGTCATGTACCATTCTTTGTAGGCATTGAGATTTCGAATGGCATAATATATGGATTGTTATTTAGGGGATTCCTCAACGTACTGATCCAACATGGATCCTCTTTTGATGTTAGTAATCATGTGATACTAGATAAGAGGATACCCTAGTCGAGGTGGGACCAATACATGTGGGTTAGTTAGAAAATTCTTAATTTTATCAAACTCCTTTTAGGACGCGAAGTCTAGATATTAGTGGAGTCTTTACGAATCAACTTGAATATTGTCTCACAAATAAAGGACATCTGAGAGATGAACCAACTGATATATTGTATCCTTCTCAGGAAATCTCTGACTTCGTTTTCATTATGTGGAGGAGGCATTTCTAATATGGACTTGACTTTGGTCAGGTCTACTTCAATCCATTTTTCACTGATGGGGAATCCTAGTGGCTTCCTATTAGTGATTCTGAAGCCACACTTTTGGGGGTTTAGGAACATCTCATGCATCATTAGTCTTTCAAAAAGCTTCTTTAACATCGAAATAAGTCCTTATCGTGTCTTGGACTTGTTGATCAAGTCATCCATGTATAATTCAACCTACTTGTGGATCATTTCATGTGTTAAGATGGTATCCCCTCATTGGTAAGTTCCACCGACGTTCTTGAGTCTGAATAACACTATTTTGTAACAAAAAGTCACCCATGTGATAGTAAAATTTGTTTTCTCTTGGGTTTCCGGGTGCATTTTTTATTTTATTATAGTCGGCAAAGTCGTTAACGAAGGACTTCAGGGTATGGTCAAAAGTGTTGTCAATGTTTGGTCGTGGGTTGCCTTATTGAAATCTACCTTCCCTTCTACTTTTAGTATAGGTACAATATTAGCCAAGACGTGAGGTATTTGACAACCCTCAAGAATCCTATATTGAGTTGTTTCATGAGTTTTTCTTTGACCCTGGGGGACCATTCAAATCTGAGCCTCCCGAGATTTTATTTAACTAGATTGGATTCTAGATACGTGGGTATGCGATGGAAAATAATCTCGGGATCGATTCCTCGCACATGAGCATAATACAAGGAAAAAATATCGATGTATTCTTTTAGGAGTTGGATAATTTTGAAACTTTTTAGATCACCTAGTCATTTTAACTTCTTTTATCATATCCAAAGATACTAAGATAAACATTATCTTTTCATCAAATGGTTGTGCACGATTGGTTTGTTTGTTGTTAAGCTATTTTAGGTGGTCTTCTAATTCCTTATTATGTAAATTAAGTTCATTAATTTTCATATTTACCATCGTAAATTTTTTACACATAAGGATACTCAAAGTTAAGGTTCATTTCATCCATAAAAGGGTTGACTCGATTGAGTACATCGAAATAGTTTATCGCAATGGCCTTCTCCTAAAAAAGGATGTTACACAAGTTCTTCTTAAATCATGTAAGCAATATCATCCTCAATACGATTTTCAGTCACTGGTATGTAATACACCATATTTCTACGTATTTATAATTTAATTAATGGATCGATTAAATAGAAAATACGGACCTTATATTTAAATTACGTGAGTAGAGTAATTTAATATGACCATGTATTTAAATTACGTGAGTAGAGTAACTTAATGAGACCTTATACTTAAATTACGTGAGTATAGTAATTTAAGATGATCTAAATGTTAAATCAGATGATTTAATATTTTAAGTGGAGTTACTGAAAATGACTTGTGAATAACTCATGCATTTACCTTACGCCATAACAAGTGATATGGGCGTATATGATTTAAATCTTAACCGAGAGCCAAACATGGGCTAACGAGAGTTTGAGATAAGAAATATTATATGAGTGACTTAAATGACAATTTAGAGGTCACGGTTATCTCCGAAAGGGTCAAAATAGTATACCCATGGGTACTAGTTGGGTCCCGGGACATCTTTGGGCTAAGTCGGGACCATTAAGGGGCATTTTGGTCTTTTAAAAGATAGGAGTGGGAAGCCCTATGGATTTTGGAGTCTTTTATCATATGATTAAATAAGGAATCAGGTTTAGAAACCTCATAACTCATGGAGAGGCCATTAGAGAGAAAAGAGAAGTTATTCTCAAAGCATAAAAAGAAAAAGTGTGAGAGGTTCAAAGAAATCCTTGAGACTCAAGCAATTGGAGAGTGAGGATTGAAGGAGACAAACAATGAAACTCTACAACAACCACGAATTCAAATCATCTCTGAATCAAGGCAAGTGGTTATTTACAAAATCTGAGTTATAATATCCATGTATAAGATGTCTAGAATAAATGGGTTTGAATAATTCTTGAAGGAATATTTTATGCATATTTGGGATAGGAATTGCATGTAGTTAGATTTACATCTGTAGAGGATTAAATTACAGAAGAAATATGATTCCTATTACGAAATATAAATTTGGGTATATGATGATATAAGATAAAGAAACTATATACCTAGGGTTTTGAGAAGTTAAGAATAATTGTGGTTCTTGGATGATTTTCGTGAAGATTTGATGATATCCTAACGTTAGGAATAGTCTATATCCATATAAAAACTAATTGGTGATGTTAGTAGAGAGTTCCAGAATATTTGATGGAGTTTTGAGTGGTTAAAACTTAAGAAAGACGAAGCAGGTATAAGCTGCCCAGAACAGTCGATCGATCGACCCCTACTATTTCCTGAAAAATCTTCTTGATTGAATTTTCTTCGATGGTCATCACTTATTGGGAAGTTTAGAGTGATTTTATACCTATCCTAGGACTTGATAAAGACCAGTAGGTGTAGAGGGTTGAGACCCATCATAGTCATTGAAAGAAAGACTTAGAAAATGACTAGATAAGCAAAGAACGAACATGTCAAGTGTCGAAAATGGTGAATTTAAGTTACGAAGGTAGTTAACATGAATTCAAAATAATTATCAGTAGGATAAAGATGAATTAACTATTGAATGAATTGGAGGGGTAACTAGGGCCCTTAGATTAGTGCATATACTCAATTAAATGCGATAGTGATAATAAATCGTAAACTAATAAGTACGGTGAATATAAGAGAATAAAATATTACGTACGAACATGATTAATAGGTCGGGTGTGTACCTACTGAATTTTATGAACTTTTAAGTTAAGAGAATTATACCTCAATTGATTATGTTAGGGTCGATGAGATATTCCGAACTAACATAGAGTTATTATATGTTTGGGGTCGATGAAGAATGCCGTACCAAACCTTAAAATTGGTGTCGTGATGAAAGAGTCCAAGCCAGAATATGTGTATATATATAAATAGTTGGGGTCGATGTATAATTCCAAACCAACTCTTACTTGGGGTCGATGAGTTATTCTGAACCAAGAGTCCTCTATGTGTATGTTACAAGGACATATTAGTGATAACTAATATTTAGTATATGTCATGTGATAAATGTATACTGTAGGTATAATCTACTGACATGAATAGTAGATAATAACATGGACTGGTAATATTTTAGTAATAATTAAGTGGTGAGATTTAATTATAAAAGAAGAACAAAGATAACCAGAAATGAATAAGTTATCTACGTGTAAAACATATGAGATATAAACTATTAATATACTGCATGTATGATATCATGACTTAGAGAATAGATAAGCCTAGTGGGGTATTCTAGTGTAGTTGGCTTGCGTAGTATAGCTAGATGGACTAAGTACCAACGTTAGGCGTGAACTATAGGAGAGGGATGAGGTAACTCAAGAGAGTGTATGAAATCTTAACTTGTATAATCAATAACTCATATTTGTGATAGCATCTTGCAAAATATTTTTAAATGTTTTGAGTAATAACTCTTGCTATGTAAAAATCCTTTTTAAAAACCTTTTAGGTGCCCAGCCACAGGGACACCCAGCATGACTTCATTCTAGGGATTTTGGAGCTGCAGCACATGTGGATATTGCAGGGCTTTCTTAGATGATTCTTTTGTTTCAGATCTAGTGTAGGATCTCAATTTTTGTACTCTCGGTTTGGGGACATGTTATCCAACCTTTACATTTGTAGTTATTCTGATATCTTGGATTTGGAGTTAGTTTTTTTTTCAGCCGTGATTTTTGGCAAGATTTTCTCTCTTTCAGTTATTTATGATGATTGGTTTAGTATTGCTTAAATTATATTGTTTCGCATGAGTCATTTTATCAATATAATGAAGATAAAATTTGGTACTAGCTTAATTTCAGTTAGGTGGTTAGTAATTAAAAAGTTTTCGACAGTGATGCTAATAATGAACCATTTAAGAAACCTGTTTTAAATTAAATTAAGGCTTGATCACCCAAGGTTTAATTAGGCAAGGTGTCACAGATGGTATCAGAGCATTAGGTTCTAGTGTCCATAGGATCCGCACGACTTACTACGTTTAAGCATAGCGTTCGGTTGTGTTAGAGACCTACTATTAGTACTATTGATTCATGTTTTGCTTTCTTAATATCGTGCATCTTTTTTTAAAATTTTGTATGGACTGTGTACTTATACAAGTTGATCTATTTTCAGATGCCACTGAGGAGATAGAGAATGAAGATGGATGAGGCCAGGGATGAGGAGATGGAGGATCATCAGGAGTCACAGGTTCCACTACCCCCACCCCCACCTGAGGTTATTTCCACTACTCAAGTTGTAGTGATAGTGGCTCAGGCAGTCGAGACAGCGATGAGGGACAGGGAAGCCCATTTTCCCCAGCCTCAATTACCACTTCCTGCGGCACCAGCGGTTCAGGTCCCAGCAGGGCCATCTTCTTGGTAGCGAGTCAGAGAGACATTTCATAAAGGGCATCCACCCAAGTTTCAGGGTAGTACCGATGTAGTGGAGGCGTTCAACTAGAAGAAGAATATCCAGCGCAAATTACGCTTGCTAGAGTGCATCGAGGTACAAAAACAAATGCTAGATACTTTTCGTCTGTCGGGAGCGGCCTTACAGTGGTGGGAGTCAGTTACCACCACCGAGGATAGGGATGTAATGACAATTTCTGAGTTTTGGGTGTGGTTTGACCACAAGTACTTCCCTCCAGCGGCGGAGTCTGAGATGAGGAAGAAATTCAGTGAGGTGGTTCAGGGAGATCCCTCAGTTGCTGATTACGAGGAGGAGTTCACCTGTTTGGATAACTTTATGCCGAACGAGGTGAGTAATGAGGAATGGAAGAAGTCAAAATTCATGGATGGCTTGGCCTGGAAAATCAGGCAACATTTGATCGGTAATCCAGCATTGGTAACTTATACGGATGTCGTCAACGATGCTCTATTATACTGTCAGGATCATCGATTCCATGAAAAGGGAAGCAAGAGAGGTGAGCTTAGCCATCCAGGAAAACTAGATGGAGATAGTTTCAGCAGCACACCACAACAGCAGATAGCGGGTCAGCAAGGGCAAGATTTTCATCAGGGGAAATCTGCCAATAGGTTTAGGCATGGGAGGCATAAATTGGATAGATAGGGCCAACAGAGTCCCCAAAAGCCAGTTCCTAAGGGCCGACAAGGGCCAATGGAACCAAGGAGGAGGCTAGTAAGTCCAAGGGAGGCAGGGCTAATGTCAGGGCCACGGGAAGAGATAGTTTCAGGGACAGTGTTTCACATGTGGACAGCAAGGTCACAAGAGTAAAAATTATCCACAGAAAGATAAGGCACAGCAGCAAGTGCCCAACAGGGGAAGAAGACTCCGTTAGCCCCAGCAGCAGCACAGGCCCCGCGGTAGCAGCCAGGCCAGATGCACTACGGGAGTGTGTTCAACGTCTGGGACGTTCCATTCTAGCCAGCACCTCCAGCATCGGCGATAGTCGCGGGTACCATTCCTATCCATGGAATAGAGGTAGTATTTTGTTTGACAAGGGGGAGACACATTCTTTTATTACCACTAGATTTGCAAGGGCAGTCGGCCTCTTAGAGACAGCCGACACTCATCTTATGCGTGTAGAGTCACCGATGGGTAGTGGGTCCCTTATACACTCAATTTGTAAGAATGTGGACATTATGGTCGGGAGATTGAGTCTAGAAGCATACCTCCTGGTGTTGGATATGGAGGGGTAAGACGTCATCCTAGGGATGGATTGGTTGGCAGGTTAAAGGGGGATGGTGGATTATTATGAGAGGACTATCGTATTTGCCATTCCGGGACAGGTGATGTTCCTAGTGGTAATGCCTCTTCCTAAGGTAGGATCGCGCACTCATATCAATTACATTGAAGAAGAGACCTCACAGGAGGTAGTTGTCCCTCTGGACTCAATTCCAGTAGTAAGGTATTTTTAGGACGTCTTTTAAGAAATACTAGGGTTACTGCCTAGTAAGGAGATTGAGTTCATTATCGACTTAGCACCGGGAACGAGACCAATTGCCAGAGCATCATATCTCATGGATCCTTCAGGGATGCGAGAGCTGAGGGAGCAGATTCAGCAGATCTTAGGTCAGGGTTTCATTCAGCGTAGTATGTCACCGTGGGGTGCACCAATTTTATTTGTAAAGAAAAAGGATGGCTCATTGCGATTGTGTGTGGACTATAGAAAGCTGAACAAGGTGATGATACGCAATAAGTATCGTTACCTAGGATAAATGGCTTGTTTGATCTGTTGATAGGGGCTTCATACTTCTCAAAAATCGATATGAGGTCGGGTTACCATCATCTGCGCATAAAGGATGAGGATGTACCTAAAATCGCTTTCTTATCACGGTACGGTTCATATGAGTTTAGGGTGATGCCATTTGGACTCACTAATGTGCCTGCAGTGTTCATGGACCTCATGAACGGGGTATTTCATGAGTTTTTAGACCAGTTTATGATCATGTTCATAGATGACATTCTGGTTTACTCTCGCATGGAGGAGGATCACGTTGAATACTTGCGGATGGTTCTTCAGACATTACGGGACCACTAGTTATACGCTAAATTCGGGAAGTTTGGATTTTGGCTGTTGGAAGTTTTGTTTCTTGGTCACGTTATGTCAGATAGAGGTATTGTTGTTGATTCGAGTAAAGTATCGACGGTGAGGGAATGGGGACAGCCCACGACACCGACCGAGATTCGCCACTTTTTGGGGTTGGTCGGTTACTATCGT
This sequence comes from Sambucus nigra, assembly GCA_949130495.1. Classification (NCBI taxonomy): domain Eukaryota; kingdom Viridiplantae; phylum Streptophyta; class Magnoliopsida; order Dipsacales; family Adoxaceae; genus Sambucus; species Sambucus nigra. The sequence continues at coordinate 539,629,411 of OX422208.1, read as the reverse complement.
TGCTTCATTAAGGGGTTATGAAAGATTGACGGTCCTTTGACTAACCTTACTCGAAAGGGAGTACCGTTCGTGTTGAGTTGCCACTATCAATTAGCGTTTGATGAGCTAAAGGATAGGTTAACATCAACACTCGTACTTGCCTTACTGACGAGTGGATTTGAGTACCGGGTCTATACTGCTGCATCTCTGTAGGGTCTTGGGGGTGTGTTATAGCAGGAGGAGAGGGTGATAGCTTATGCTTCTTGAAAGATGAAGACATATGAGAAAAACTACCCCACTCATGACCTCGAGTTAGCAACGATTATTTTTTCTTTGAGGATTTAGAGGCATTATCTTCTGGGGGAGCTGTTCACTTTTTTCACTGACCATAAGTCACTTCAGTATCTCTTCACACGGAATGATCTGAATATAAGACAGAGACGATGGTTAGAATTCGTGAAGGATTACCAATTTGATATACAATATCATCCTGGTAAGGCTAACGTGGTGGCAGACGTGCTGAGTCAACGACCTACTGGAGATGTAGCTAAGACTTGGAAAGCTACATGGAGTGAGCTCCAGCAGGAGGATGAGATAGCCAGGGCATTCATGGAAATTATGACCATCACTCCCGAGATTATGATGCGAGTAGTGAGAGCTCAGGCAGAGGAAAAATTCTGTCAAGACAGGGTGAGACAATTATTAGCCGAGGGCGCAGAGTCTTACTCAGTCAGTTCAGAGGGAGGTCTGCGATTTAATGGGAGGGTAGTAGTACTTGGAGACGAGGAGTTGAGGCAGGCAGTGAGGACTGAGTCTCACGGTTCCATATTTGCGATATATCTCGGTGGGGATAAGATTTTTCAGGATATGCGGCGATAGTATTGGTGGTCTAGTATGAAGTGAGACATAGGAGAGTTTGTCTCAAAGTGCGCCACATGTCAGCTGGTGAAAGTTGACCATCAAAGACCTTCAGGAACGCTACAGCCACTAGAGATTCCCATGTGGCGGTGGGAGAGTATCTCGATAGACTTTATTACTGAACTACTGGCATCTCAGAGAGGTCATGATTCCATTTGGGTGATAGTGGATCGACTGACCAAGGTAGTCCATTTCTTATCGGTCTGTACTAATTTTGATACGATGCAGTATGACATCTATTCATTGAAGATATTGTTAAGCTGCACGAGTTTCCTACTAATATTATGTCTGATAGAGACAAAGTGTTTGTGTCACACTTCTGGAAGAGCTTTGAGGAGTCCGTGGGGACAGATTTGTGGTTATGTACGGCATACCATCCGCAAACAGACGGGAAGACTGAGAGGGTAAATCAAATGCTCGAGGACATGTTGAGAATGTGTATCCTAGACTTTGGTGGAGTATGGGAGATATATCTCCCACTGGTAGAGTTTGCATATAACAACTCTTACCAATTCACTATCGGTATGGCACCATTCGAGGTACTTTATGGGAGGCATTTTCATTCACCCACCGGTTGGTTAGAGGTGGGGGATAACAAGCTATTGGGACCGGAGATGATACAGAAGACTTGTGACAAAATAGAATTAATTCGGGGACATATTAGGATAGCTCAAAATAGGCAGAAGAGTTATGTTGACACCGGTAGGAGACACATGGAGCTTGAGGTGGGCGACCAGGTGTTGATTTGGGTATCCCCAATGAAGGGGATTATGAGATTCGGGGGGAAGTTAGCGTCGAGATTTTGTAGGGTTGTTCCCTATTATTGAGAGGGTGGGGCTGGTAGCATATCGATTGGTCCAAAAAGCAAATTGGTTCGGACTTAAAGACCTAGTATTCTGTAAACTGCTGAATCGATTCGGCTTGGCCGAATCGATTCGGTCCAAGCAGACTTGCAAACTGACCCTAAGCGAATCGATTGCCGAATCGATTCGCCCCTGCGAATTGGCCGAGTTTGGCTTACGGATTATAAACCCTAGTTTTTCCCCAAAACTCAATCTCTTCCATTTTTTCACACATCCAACATCATTAATCTACCCCAAATCATCCTACATGATTGATAACTACTATAACCCACAATTTCATCATCATAAACTAAAATTATGGTTAAAACACCATAAATTTCATTTTTGATCCATAAATGCTAATACATAACTATCACACAATCTACTCATCTTAAATCATATATTAGCAAGTAGAAAACTTGCCTTGAAGTTGAAATCTTAGATTTCTTTGTGGTAGATGCAATCCCAATCTTCAATATCCAAATCTCTCTTCTTTCTCCTCTTTTCTCTTCAATTCTATTTCTCTCTTTTTCTCTCTATGTTTAAGACATATGATAGGGAAATTAGGGAATTTAGAAGACTAAAAATTGGGGCTTAAGTCTAAAGTTCCCAACTTAAATGGTTAATACCACATTAAAATGACTCTCAAATACACATTTAAGTTAAAACTAGTCAAAAGTGCCCGGAACCCAAAAATACAATATGGCACTTATTTTGATTGTCTCGCACATTCCGGAACTAACTACACCCTCTAAACTGGCATCCGGTAATTTAATAAATTATTTCAAGTTTCGGTTTCATTTAAACCATAATGTAATTTAAAACATATGACACCATAAAACATGCAACCTGATGATATTTACTTACACATACAGTAAATATGAAACAATCTAGTAAATATTAACTTTTAACTCGATCAATTAATATTTACTCCAGTTCTCAACATTTTATATAATTACCTCAAGCAGTAAATTAATATAAAATGAGTCTCGTAAAAGGGAGGGTTGTTACATCCCGATTATAGCAAGTTGTTTCCACCTCAACCACCACCATCATCCACCTCCACTTTCGAAACCCTATTGCAAAAGTGCATACTTGAGCAATAGCAAGCAACTCAAATTCAAACTCTCCAAAGGCTTGAACAAAGGTTAAATGAATTGGAGTGTGCGAGAGAGTCGGACATTTCCATGCACCCACCCATCGTTGCAACCGAGTGTGATGATGATGTGTCCCCTTGTGACACGGATTCTGAGTGTGACCAACCCTACCACCCAGAGAATCTCTAAGTTGAGACCATTCCATGGTATGGTTCCCAAGTCGACAATTTTGTTGACTTACCTTTCAATAGTGAGCCTGATTCAATCCCGCCATGTCCATCTGAACCCTACTTTGAGGTTCACACTCCCGTCATATCCAAAAATATACCCGATTCTACACCTATCGAGTTTCACCCTTGTGTTCCCGAGGAACCACTTCATTTTAGGTTAGCTTCGGCTACGATTTCTCACCATTGTACCGAGATAGCATCAGAGATGGTTCCCACGTCTCTTGATATGGATCCTACCCCATCATATTTGTCTCCCCTAGAGCCAAATATTTATTTTGATTCATCTATCTCGGATCTTAATGCCTCGTCTTACCCACCCACCATATTCCCTGAAACTACTCTTATGGAGAAGCTGACAACTCCATCTTTATAAACCACACTCCCTTGTGACTATTCATTTACTCCTTCCAATGAGTGTGTGTCTCCCACTCTTGAGTTGGATCATCTTCCTCCACCATTTATCCCACCTGACCCACCCATTGTCCTTTCCACCCCACCACCTGGTTTGGATCTTGATTTTGCACATTTCAAGTTTCCATTTACATTTTTAGATCCTCACTTGAACCCATTCTCTGCCATCCACGAGAGTATATGGGGTGATACTCTGCTCTTCCGTGACACCGAGCTTGTTATTCCATGTCCGCCACTCTTTTTTGGTGTTGATTTTTTCCATCGACAGCTCCCTGGCGTGTCACGGCGCGACCATTATCATCGCCCATTCATAGAACGGTTGTGTCCTTTCTATGAGGCCCACCCAATTCCTATGTTCACACCATTTTTCCTCCCTCAACAATTGGAGCACCATGCTTATAGATCCCTAGTTTCCCTCACCTTTCAGCTCAATAAGGCCCGTGATAGGTGCCTACTCACCCGTACCCTGATCCCATCGGTCTGGCTGAAGACATTAAACTTAGCGCTACCGGGAGGCAGCCCGCGTTTCTGGTATGAGTCTCATCCCGTTTGGGGGTGGTGTTTCACATCACCCTATGCTTTATCATGCTTATAGACTTGTACACATTTTTTTCTCTAATCATTTATTCAGGTTTATTCTTGGCTTCATCTGTCCACTTCACTAGTGGTATATTCTCGTACTATCTTTCCTACCTTATGCTCTCAATTTTAAAAATCATTTTACTTAACATCGAGAACGATGTTCCTTTTTGTTTGGGGGTGGGGAATTTTATCAAAATCGTACCTCTTTTGAAAAATTTTGATTTTTGAACCTGATTTTTAAAATTTCGTGCAGTTTCTTTCATCTCACTCATTGATGTGAATTTTCAATCATCCATCTTTTAAAGTGTAGGAATCAAGCTAGAGAATGTTTTTTCTAATGGCTTATGTAATACGTAACTAGGCATTTTGCACTATGAATTTCTAGACGCAATAAAATTTGCGCACTTATTACGTCACTGTGGTTAGAGTTGAGGAGTACTACAATTCTAAAGAGAACCTTAAGGATCACTAGTAGAGATTCAGCCCGTGAGATTCGTGCCTTTCACCTTTTTGAGAGTTTTACGCAATCTCCGAGTCACAAGTTGATTCAACTTCCTTTGGGTCCGCACTTTAATTGTTGTATGATCTCATTATTCTTCATTTTTGGCTTGATCACTGAGAATGACATTTTTTCGAGTTGTACGAAACGCGTGTCTTGAAATGTGTCCCGATCACTAGGATTTCCATCCATACACCTACCACTTTTTCCCCATATCACATTCCCATTCATTTCACCCATTACTTTTCCATATTTCATATATATTCCCCTCACCATCCATATACATTCCCCACATCATATATTCCCCACACCATCAGCTATCATCTCCGTATCATCTTTCATTTTCAAATAAAAGAGTGTGATTTCAAAATGTTAAATGTCTTCATTGTTGGTTTGAAAAGTGAGAGAAAAAGAAAAAATAAAAACAAAAGAAAAAAAAGAGAAAAACATAACAAATAGAAAAAATAGAAAAAAAATAGAGAAAAAAGAAAAATAGAAGAAAAATAGAAGAAAAAAAGAGAGAAAAGAAAAGAAAGAGAGTTGTAGTTAGTTGTAAACTAAAGACATTTTTGTTCTTCAAGTATAAAACACTTTTCTCACACATCCATCACTCATTATTCATCCATACATCACCATCCTACCTCATATCATCATATCTTTTCTATCTCATTTCCCCTCACCCATAATCATCCATATTGCCCTCGGTGTTCGGGCAAATGAAAGTCGACGTGGTGAATAACTCGATGTTCTCACTATAGTGATTAGCATTTCTTCCATGAGCTCACTTTTCTTTCTTATTGTTCATTTTTTATTATACGTGTGTGAGACGTTTGAACTTGCTTACATTTACTCACCTCCTCACACATAAGAGCGATACACTTACCCTAATCTCGAGAGTTCGTTTGAGAGAGATATATCCAGTGAGATTTGAAGTTGAAGCGTTGATTCCGATGAGGCAATCTAGGAATTACTCTTGTGATGATCGACCCATTTTGACTGATTCACACTGCACACGTTGAGTTCTAGGAAGGATGTGCCTTTAGTATTTACTTAGCTAAACTTTTTACACATTCTAGCTTGTATTTCTAAAAATATTTTCTCATGTGATGGATTGTGCGATTATTCTATGTCTAATAAGAGATTGACTGCCTTTTTGTAAATAAAGAATTTTGTGGGTATATTCCCTGCAAACCCTCAAGAGACACAACTCGTCCTGTAGGGCAACCTATAGGTTTAAAGGCTTGTTGCACATGCTAAGTGCAATCGCAAGTTCCCGCGAAAGTGGTACACTTTTGGTTTCTTATCTTTCTCTTTATCTCTATCTTATTTCTCAAGGACTATCACTATAAGTTCAAATCTCAAGAAACAAAATAAAGAAAAAATATAATGGATGAGACTCATTATAGTAAATCGTGTGTGCTTCGAGCACCAAACATTATAGGATGACCAGTGAGGGTCGTAAGAAGGACTGCAAGAGAAGAAACCCAGCAGAAGACATAGAGTAATTTGGGAATGGTGGACGTGACAAAGGTAACCATGAGCATTAGTTAAGCAAGTGATAATAGAATCATCACTCGAGAACAAAAGGGTTCCCAGGAACAGTCATAGGTTGCAGTGAATCAATTTCAGGACCACCTAGCATAGTCGACGAGGGAGAAATCAGAAAGACTCTTTTGAAAATACATCGGTGAAGATGCAGAGAAGGAAGAGAGAAAGTGTATAGTCCATTGAAAGTGGAAAATTCGAAGGCAATTATGTCGAGTATAGTGCAGTGATACTCGAAATTAAAATTGGAGTTAAATTTGTAGCTCTTAGATGCAACATAAAGTGATTAGAGTCAATCACCGCGTATAAGGAAGCATGTCTGAAATTTAAAGAGAAATTTGGGTACAATTTGAGCGTGAGGTCTTCCATTCTATGTTATGACAAAGATGCAAGTGAAATTTTAAAACTTAGCACAGTCGGCAGGCTAGCGACCGATCGTGAGAGATAGGTTGAATTGCGTAACGAATTTTGTACCTGGAAAAGGGGGATTGTGTGTAGAATACGATGTTAAATGATAAATACAGGTACAGTGACTGATGTTGATGTCAACAAGGTTATACGTTTGCAAGTTATTTCATTACTTCCAGAAGAAGTGAGATAAGAGGGTTAGAGAATTTGGACGAAAAGGTAAAACTAAACTTAACTTTGTTAGTGAAACACCACATGAGAGTATGCCCAATAGGGAATTCATTTAGATAATTTTAATTGATTAACTTCCTACAAAGTGATGATGAAGTCAATCAGTGCTGTAGAGGCCAACTATAGTTTTGAAAGGCCCACATAGCTAAGGGACAATGGGAGAACAATTAGGAGCTAAGACTTACAGTCCGAGGGAAGGACATTCCAAAATATTCAGTGGGATCGGTGACGGGAAATGGCTCAAGAATTTTCCCTATGTGTAGAGAGTGGGACTATTAATGTTAAATGTGTCCACGTTGAGAAGTACAACCGATAAGATTAGAGGATGGTAAACCATGTTAATTAGGCATAACAACTGGAGGAGTGAGATTATCAGAGGAGGAATTGGGTCAAGAGAATTGACCTCAAGGAGTTACAACCCGAGAGTGGTGGGTCCAGGTAGGACCATCAGAGTCCTCGATAATAGTAGCGTATCGTACTTCAGTGTCGGTGGGGCCCAAGATGAAATAGGGTGGCTAGTAAGGCCATAATTGAGGTCTCCAGATTTAGTCCAATGTTTCAATAATGGGTGTGTAAGCCACAGAACATAATAAATTTTCCCACAGCAAGTAAGGGGAACTATGGGGTGTTATACTAGATGTATTAAAATTACAGATACTCATGGACATATTGGCAACTACGTGTTGGGATCCTACGACCAGATGAGCCTGATGAATTTTTATTTCATCCTTGCGAGAAAAGGATTAGGCCAAGTGACATGAGTGTATCACAATACATGTAGGAATTGTTAACACTAAAGTTCACATGCGAATCGAGTTTAGTGCGTACGCTAGTTTTAATAGTCTGGTTACAAACATATTTATTATGCGTAATGGGGCTTTCTAATGTCACCTGTGAGTGATCCCGGTGGGCCCTAAAGGCAGATTTGATTGCTATCATTTACTATTGCATTGAGTTACCAAGGTAGATCTTATTGTGGTAGTGTGTAGTGATAATTACTGAATGTTTGAACGATAGTAGATTAAGTGGAAGACTATCGTGCTGGATACTCCGGGGGAGTAATATTAATTTGGTAAGGCGTCACCCGAAGTAGGGTTGGGCCTATATATATGTTTATATATATATATATATATATATATATATATATATATATATTAAAACTTCATGATATTGTAGACTTCAGTAAGTTTGTTGTCTCGTTAGATGTAATTATAGTGCGTAGGGATTTAATTAATGATATGACTCAGGATACATTGTGTTCTTTATCGAGCACCGAAATATAAATCGTCATATATATATGGAGCCGAAAACTCGGGATAGTGATAGTACCATGATTCATTATATTTTTACACACATAAGTAGAGTTTTATGTCAACATACGGAGTGTTTATTATTAAGGTTATCCGATAACGTACTATATGGGTGGTACGAAGTTGTCCACTTGGGAGCGCAATGATGCGATGTGCAACATATATTCAGCATGTTTGTACCTGGTATACTTTTTCGGAATTTCGGGAAAAAATTTCGTTGTAAGGGGGGAAGTATGTAAAACCCCGTATTTTTAGGATATTAAATAATTATGAGATTATTTATTATTGTTTAATTATTATTGTTAGATTAATTAAATTAAAAATGTGAGAAATTAATTTGTTAGTTAATTAATTCGGATTAAAATAATTATTAACTAACGTGCCAAGGGTTAATACTTATTGATAAAAATTATGGTATATTACTGTGTGAATATGTAATATGGAATTATGAAATTTTATAAATTATCGAGAGTGGGAAATATGACAGTTTGGTATATTAAGTCAAGACGCGCGTGTGAGTCATGTCGGGACTAATTTAATGAATTAAATAAGTGAATTATTTTTAAGTAACTCGCATGGTTAATTCGAGTGTGCCATTGGTTTGGCTAAATTAAATCAAAAGCCTGATGAAAAGGCTATTGCATTCATAAGAATATTCAAAATGGCTAGTGATAAGGGAAAAATAGTCTTGCATGAGTTAGAATTTATAAAATTGGCACCAAATGAAATTGATGTTGCTGAAATTATAGGAACTAACACTATAATTTCTTAACCTTTAGTTTGAAAGGATACACCCAAAGGTTTCACAAAAATTAAATGATATAATACATAGACCAAGGCAGTTAAACCTAAGCAAGTGGCTTATAACATGTTGTATATGGTGCAACAACCTAAGTCAAAGAAAAGAGAACCTGAAGTGGTAATCTCTCAAACTCAGTAAAGAAAAATCTAGATGAATTACGGTCCTTTATCATGTCTATAATGGATGTCTATTCTGCTTATAACCATATTTGCATAGTTAAAGAAGATATGCATAAAACTACATTTAGATGTACTTGTAAGTTGGAGGCCTTTTGAATGGATCAAAATTCCACCTGGATTAATGAATGCATAGGAAACATACCAAAGGGTAATGAGCATTATTTTCCATGATATAGTTGGAACTTTTGAGAAGTATTATTTTGATGATATAATTGTGAAGTCAAAATCAATAATTGATCAAATCACATATCTTGAGAAATCTTTTGAAAGAATAAGGTTGTGTCAACGTAAAATGAATCCTTTAAAATGTGCCTTTAGAGTTTCTCCATGAAATTTTCTTAGATATTTGGTGCATCAATAAGGAATTCAGGTTGATCAGAATAAGGCTAAGGCTATCATAGGGAGCAAATCCTCCAAAAATAAGAAATAATTACAGAGGTTTTGGGGACAAGTTAATTTTCTTCGAAGATTTATTTCTAACACACCAGGAAAGATTAAATTATTTTATCATTTATTAAAGCTAAAAGACCAAATGAATATGGATTGGAAAGAAGAGCATGAGCAGGATTTCCAAGCACTCAAGAGATACATAGTCAAGCCACCCTTTTTGGCTCAAACTAGAGAAGACATGCCATTGAAGTTATATGTTTTAGCCTATTATGCATCCATTAAAGTATTATTGGATCGAAATTGTAAAATTCATAAGGAACAAGTTATTTACTAACTCAGTAGGTTTTGAATGATTGTGAATGTAGTTATTCTGTAATGGATAAACTATGTTTAACCCCTTATTTTGCTGCTATGAAATTAAGGTATTATTTATTGCCTTAATAGGTTTATGTCATTTCAAAGTTTCATTTGATTAAATACATACTAATAAGACCTATTCTAAGAAATAGAATTGGCATATCGGTACTAGCTCTGAATGAATATTTCCTCTACTATGCGCCTAAAAAAGAAGTAAAAGGCTAAGATTTAGCTAACTTTTTAGCAAATCATCCGTATGAGGATGAACTATATGAGGAATATGATATAGGTTATGTGTATATAAGTACTTGGAAACTATGTTTTGATGGTTAGAAGATTGAAGTATTGTCAATTATTGGGGTATTTAATGAATTACTTAAACACATTAAAACAAAATATGGCAACGAGTTTGAAGAAAATACACTTTCTAACAGCCATGTAGAATATTAGGATGTGATAATGGGATTAGAAATCCTTCGAAGTTGTAATGCTTCATTAATAGAAGTCTTTGAATTCACAACTAGTTATAAGATAGTTAACTGATGAACACAAATGTGTCCACGAGGATTATTTTTCTGTATAACCAAATGGCAATAAATTTGATATCCAAATTTGATGAAGTCACTTTACACTATGTTCCCGAGTTTTTAAATGAAGAAGACAATTAAATGGCTTAAAAGGCATCATGTTTTAAACTTGATATGACTTTGAATCCAAGCTAAAGGTCAGTGATATTGATGATTTCTTGTCTCTTCTACATAATATATGGCCAACAATGAAAATTGGAAATATTGATATTAAAAAATATTATAGAAAGCCAATAAATGAATATCTAAATAATTCAAATATTAAGATTGATAGGGCATTCAAGTTGAGAGTAATTGATTACGTTATGTATGCCAACAAATTATTTAATAGAGGTAATGACGGAATAATCCTAGATTGCCTAAGTAAAAATGAAGGTTTAATAGATATAGCCCAAGTTCATAAAGGCCTTTGTGAGGGTTATGAAGCTGGACCTAAGATGAGATGGTTGTTAAGAAGGCATATATTTTATTGGCCTTCCAGCCTAAAATGTTGTATTGAATTTGCAAAAGGATGAAAAAAGTGTCAACAACATGCTCCTCTAAAACATATTCCTTCAATCGGCCTATAATATGTGGTTAAGCCTTGACCATTTAGAGGATGGGCAGTTAGTGTATAATTGGAAAAATTACCCCGTTTTCAAAGCTACATAGTTTTGTTGTGGTTGCAACTAGTTATTTCACTAAGTGGGTAAAAGTTAAGACGTTGAAATCAATTACCCAAAATAAATTAGTAAACTTCTTGCAAGATATTGTATATAGGTTTCAAATTATAGAAACCATAACCTTGGATAATGCAACTATCAAATGGTGTTAGAATTCACTTCAAGGTTAGGCATAACCTTAACAAAATTAGTTTCATAATATTCTCAATAAAATGGACAATTTGAGGCCACTAATAAGGTAATTAAAGATAATTTAAGCCAAGTGATTGAGAAAAATCTAGGAGATTGGCATAATTTGCTGCCAGAATTTTAATGGGCTTATAGGACCTCAAAAATGTCAAGTTTTGGGATAACTCCATATGCTCTAACTTATGGGAATAATGTTGCTATACTAGTGAAAATTTCTCTAAATGTTTGAGAGTTGTAGCTAAAAATCATCTAACGGTTGAAGGCTATGATCAAACTATGTATATGAGCTTAGAAAATATAGATGGGGATAGGGTGAGAGACTTAAACAATATCTTGATCCAAAAGAAGAAAATATCCAATAGCTGTAACAAAAAGTGAAAAAAAGAACCTTTAATGAGGGGGATTTGGTTTGTAAAACTATCCTACCTTTAGGGCTAAAGGATCTTACTTATGAAAAATGGTCCCCAAAATAGGAAAGGCCATTCCAAATCTATAGAGAATTTAAACGAGGATCATACCATTTAAAAAATATTAATGGTTATGTTCATATCATCATCATCATCATCCTTGACTTAATCCCATCATATGGGGTTGGACACAAGGATTCTCTTTTTCCATTATAATCTATTATATGCAATATTATCATTCAAGTTTAATTCCTTAAGACCAATCCTAATAATTTCCTCCCATGATATCTTAGGGAGGCCCCTTTCTCTTTTAACCTCTATTTTCCATAATGTTCCTCCTGTTATAGGTGAACCTATCGGTTTACGCAACATATGCCCGTACTACCTAAGTCTACTTTCTCTTCATTTATCGCTAATGGAAGTAATTCCTAACTTTTCTCTTATGAACTGGTTTATAATTTTGTCCTTTATAGTAATGTTCATCATCCATCGGAGCATCCTCATCTCACTAAGATGTATACTTTGTTCATGTTTTTTTAAATCCCAACTCTCCGCTCCATATACGGTCGCTGGCCTAACAACTGTTCTATAAATATTTCCTTTTAATTTATTAGTTATCCTCTTATCCTATAACATAGCACTTGATTGTCCCCATTTCATCCAACCAGTTGATATTCTACTCATAACATCCTCGTTAATATCCCTATTACTTTGTAACACTGAACTTAAATAATGAAATTTATTAGTTTTGTTTATTACTTTTTCTTCAATTTTTAACATTATGCTATCTAACGCCTCATTAGTAAATTTACATTCCATAAATTTCGTTTTATTTCTACTGATTCTTAGTCGCTTAGACTCAAACGATTTTCTCCAAGTATCTACTCTCATCGCTAAGCCCTCCTTTGAAGTGTCAACAACAACTATATCATCCGCAAATAACATACACCATGGGACATCTTCATGTATCTCCTTAGTAATCTCATCTAAAACTACGACAAATAAGTAAGGACTTAAGGCCGAGTCTAGATGTAGACCCACTTTAATCGTAAAATCATTAATTTCTCCACATATAGTTCTTACTCTAGTGTTTATGTTATCATACATATCTTTAATAACTTTAATATAACTCCTAGGGATTCTTTTCCTCCTTGAAGCCAACCAAATTATATCCATAGATACTCTATCATAAGCCTATTCTAAGTCTATAAAGACCATATATAAATTTTTGTTCTTACTTCTACATTTCTCCATTAACTATATTAATAAGTAAATAGCTTACGTGATTGATCGCGCCAGCATAAATCCAAAATGATTGTCCAAAATAATTGACTCATTTCTTAATCTTTCTTTCATAACATTTTCCCATAATTTTATAGTGTAATTCATCAGTTTGATTCCTCTATAATGTAACACCTCGCCCGCCCGCCCAGGGAGAGCGAACGGATCACTAATATCGATAAAACTAAACTAATCCACAATATATCAAGGTATAGAGAATATAATTCCCACAACAACAAAAGAAACCACTAATCTCAATTTCTTCAAATTAAATACAACCAATTCTCTCGAATAAATTACAGCATCTAACTCGAAAATAAAATACAAATCTCCAATGCTCTATATATCAGAATAATACAATCTTCTCATTGTATTCTCGAATATTCTTTCCAAAATAATCCACGCTAAAAATCATCCCAATTGGTCCATAGCGCTCAAATCCGCGCTAACCTGTCAACTAAAAGAAAATATGGGGAAGTACACAATAAGACAGGAAAGATGTTCAACAAATATTAGCGGTGCATAAAACGTCACAATACGAGTACGAATATTCAAATCAAATGTGAATTTCATAAGCAGTTATATCAATATAATTTCTCAACAACACATTAATCGGGTCACCAGGCCTCACCACCGTACCGTGCCTATGCATTTTTCTAGCATATTCGAAAAAAGGAATATTGGCGGGTGCCCAACTTCAGTGCCATATTAAAATCTCATGACAACATGCTCAACACCAAATATAATACCACATGAATCAAAATTATATTCCAACAAATATTTTCAGATTTCAAAATGAATTTATCAATTCAAATATGAGTCAATAATCACAAGAAAAGAAAGGGAATAACACTCGCGAGATTAAGGAGCATATTGTGTAAAACCCCATACCTCAAAATCATCACATAATTTCAGCCTTAAAATATAATCACACCATCACGCTCCTCTCGCGAAAATAATCCAATCAAGTTCTAGCCCAAACTCGAGAAAACACTAAATAAGCCTTCTAATCTATGATTGAAATCGTGAATAAGTTTGGGGCTATGGTTTGTAGATGAAAGGGAGTAATTTTGGAGAGGTCTTCTGGTTGAAAAGTTTGAGAAAAAGTGATTTGAAAAATCAAGCCACGAATTAGTTGATATATAAAGGATTAAGAGTTTGATTAAGAAAAGAGTTCTAATCAGATACAAACACTAAAAAATTTATTACGGACGATCGGACCGTTGGAATTGGATAAAATTTTGCAGAGAATTAACTAAAGATGAGAGGAAACTACAAAACAAAATTCAGCTCGATCGGACCGTTCAATATTTTTAAATATATTTTTTTGCTAGAGAGTTTTCTGTTTTGAGGACTCTTAGAGAGTTTTATGTTTTGAGGACTCTTCTATAAAATAAAAATTCAATTAAAACTCCATTTTAATTCCAATTCTGAAACCGTTTGAAATTCTCATCTTTAAAAATAAAATCCAACATATTTGAGCAATAAAAATAATTTGACCAAAAACTTTATTTTCCTCTATATTTTGAAAATACCCCAAAATTACACGGGTTGTTACACTTCCCCGCTAACAATGAAATTTCGCCCTCGAAATTCGCCGAATACCTAACTCTAAAAAATCAGGCCAACAATCTCAAAAAATAATTTCGTCTCCAAAAATAAATTCTTCATTTCTAATCTAGATTCCTAAGACAAAACAATCTTCTAAAGAATCTATCTCCAAAAATACGCGCCACAAAAAAGCAACAGATCCAAAATCCAAGACCCGAGGGTTGTCGTATACCTAAGCTCTGATACCATTTTATAACACCCCGCCCGCCCGGGGAGAGAGAGCGGAGCACTACTATCGATAAAACTAAACTAATCCAAAATATAACAAGGTATAGGGCATCTAATTCCCACAACAACAAAAGAAACCACTAATCTCAATTTCTTCAAATTAAATACAACCAATTCTCTCGAGTAAATTACAGCATCTAACTCGAAAATAAAATACAAATCTCCAATGCTCTATACATCAAAATAATACAATCTTCTTATTGTATTCTCGAATATTCTTCCCAAAATAATCCACGCTAAAAATCATCCCAATTGGTCCATAGCGCTCAAATCCGCGCTAACCTGTCAACTAAAAGAAAATATGGGAAAGTACACAATAAGACAGGAAAGATGCCCAACAAATATTAGTGGTGAATAAAACGTCACAATACGAGTATGAATATTCAAATCAAATATGAATCGCAAAAGCAATTATATCAATATAATTTCTCAACAACACATTAATCGGATCACCAGGCCTCACCACCGTATCGCGCCTATGCGTTTTTCTAGCATATCCGGAAAAAGGAATATTGGCGGGTGCCCAACTTCAGTGCCATATTAAAATCTCATGACAACATGCACAACACCAAATATAATACCATATGAATCGAAATTGTATTCCAACAAATATTTCCAGATTTCTAAATGAATTTATCAATTCAAATATGAGTCAATAATCACAAGAAAACAAAGGGAATAACACTAGCGAGATTAGGGAGCATATTGTGTAAAACCCCATACCTCAAAATCATCACATAATTTCAGCCTCAAAATCTAATCACACCATCACGTTCCGCTCTCGAAAATAATCCAACCAAGTTCTAGCCCAAACTCGAGAAAACACCAAATAAGCCTTATAATCTAAGGTTGAAATCTTGAATAAGTTTGGGGCTATGGTTTTTAGATGAAAGGGAGTAATTTTTTAGAGGTCTTCTGGTTGAAAAGTTTGAGAAAAAGTGATTTGAAAAACCAAGCCACGAATTAGTTGATATAATTAAGAGTTTGATTAAGAAAAGAGTTCTAATCAGATACAAACACTAAAAATTTTATTACGGACGATCGGACCGTTGTAATTGGATGAAATTTTACAGAGAATTAGCTGAAGATGAGAGGAAACTATAAAAAAAATTCAACTCGATTGGGCAGTTCAATATTTTTAAATTTTTTTTTGCTAGAGAGTTTTAGTTTTGAGGACTCTTAGAGAGTTTTATGTTTTGAGGACTCTTCTATATAATAAAAATTCAATTAAAACTCCATTTTAATTCTAATTTTGAAACCGTTTGAAATTCTCATCTTTAAAAATAAAATCCAACATATTTGAGCAATAAAAATAATTTGACCAAAAACTTTATTTTCCTCTATATTTTGAAAATACCCCAAAATTACACGGGTTGTTACACTTCCCCACTAACAATGAAATTTCTCCCTCGAAATTCGCCGAATACCTAACTCTCAAAAATCAGGCCAACAATCTCAAAAACTTTATTTTCCTCTATATTTTGAAAATACCCCAAAATGGAACTAGCATGTTCGATGAATTAATTTTAAATTGACGATTGAGGGTTGCCACTTAAAATTTAATCAATTTTTTTCTCATGTTTAGTTCGAATTTTTAATTCAATTTCATGTTTCTAAGATTTCAAAAATTAATTCAATATTTTCTCACTATTTTAGACTTAAAGTTTTAATTGGAATAAGTTTTAAGGAGTGAAAATGTAATTAGACATGGTAATGGTTTGCCTCTTAAAAGTGAATGCATGATTTATGGTCCGATCTATGATAACTTAGTATATAGACTCGAAAACTATAAATCAGAATTGCAACTCGTTGCAGAGGTTCTAAGTAACCAAAAAATTACTTTAAAGAGAGATATTCTAGTTATGGGCATTAAGAATAATGAAACAGTATAAGGAGTAAGGATTCTTTTAGCTAATGGTGAGGACATAAAATTAATGTAGAGAAATTATTTAATGTACCTAGTTTTATAAATTGATTCAATTTTCTAAATTGGTTTTGAACTTCGATTGATTTTGTGAAAATTATTTTATTAAAATTGGACAATTTTTATCTGTTCTGGTATATTGGAAAATAATTTATACATTATAAGTTTTATCTCACCACTGCTAAATACTGAAATGAATAACAATGATGGACAATCATTAAAGAGAAAAATATTGGGCTTTAAACTCTTTTAGATAGGATAGCGTCCATGATAGGTTATTCAGGACTGTAAGATTCTTATTAGGATTCTTATGTAAGATATGGGCATATATATTCTAATTTAATTTCTTCTTAATCGGTCGTTTCAACTCCCATTTAACATTATAGTGGTCTCAAGCTCATTCTAGGGCATGTTTATATTTGGGGTGCCTAGATAATATGATATGGAAGGATCCAAGGAAGTTGAAATTAAGAAAATAGGTATGTCTCTTAGCTAGTTTTTCTTCAGGTTGCAAAGGTATTTTATATCATAATCCTAAGTACAAAAAGATAATTGATTACATCAATGTTATGTTCTAATGAAACGATTATGTAATAAACTACAGGACCTAATTTAAGTTGGACTTATAAGGTATAATGGAACATCATATTACCAATGATGTTAGACCACTCTTATTGGATGAAATATGACCTAATATCGATCATACACTAGCTTTTCTTAGTATTAGAATTATCAATGATTAAGATACACGTGTCACTTATACTTGATTATAAATGATGCCACATCGTAGTGGGAGCATTAGTAGTCATCCCGAATGTTTAGCATTTTTGTTAATCATTTTGATATTATCCCAAGAAAATAAGAACCGAATCCCAGGAAATAAAATGAGGCATTCGAAAACAAGGACTTTTTCTTTGATTTATGACTATGGAAAATGGGATTTAATGTATTGGAATCAAGTTTTGGGGCTCATAGACTTGCTCATGGTTTAAACTTCATCGGGCGCAAGTGGACATAAAAGAAGTTAAAATAAAGATGGATAGGAAGGTGAAAAGCTTCAATACAAGTCTTACGAAAGGGTTTACTCATAAATAAAGCGATTGTCTATGAGAAAAACTTCCCGCCATAGCCATGCTAAGATCTGTCATAATTCTTTTAATGTTAAGACTGCATTCTTAAATGATCTCCTTGACAAGAACATAATAAGAAGTCGGGAAAAGAAAATTGATGCAAGCTGTTGACATCCATTTATTCATTTCAGCTAACATCAAGGTCTTGGGTCATTCAATTTTATCAGGTAATCAAGTTTTGATTTTAATCAAAGTTCAAAAAGTACTTGTTTGTATAAGAAGCATGAAGGAAATGTGGTTCTATTTCTTACTATAATTTATGGATAATACTTACATATTCAAAAATGAGGTGAGAGTATTACTTCACATAAGAATGTGGTTGTCCAGATATTTGATATGAAGTACTTAGGACAAGATATTCACATCTTTATGATCAAGCTTATACTAGATCAATTACAAAGGATGTTGAGTTTATCTCAAGTCGATTATATCAATCTTGTCCACACCAGATTACCATCAGGATTCCATGAAGATGATTTATTTTCAAGTTTGGAGTCATTTTATCTCGGAGTCAATATCCAAAGACACATGATTAGATGGAAGGAAAGAGGGATATACCTAAAGCTTCGGCAGGTGGGCGACCTCATATATGTTATATTGTGTACTAAACCAAATTTTGTTATACCTTCAGCGTGGTTAACATATTTCAATCTAATAGTTTTATACCTTTGGGGTACAAAGACTTACTTTTCAATCAGACGAGGGTTCCAGGTTATTCACCTCGAAACAACAGGAGGTTGAGATATGAGTTTGAAAAGTGTGAAGAAATATTCACCTCGTAACAACAGGAGGTTGAGATATGAGTTTAAAAAGTGTGAAGCAATCTTGGATTGATGACTCCACCATGGAGGCCTAAGATGTTCCTACTTCGGAGGCAACTAACAAGAAAATATGGATTGGTTACTTCCTAAGTAACTTTGGGAAGGTTCCTTCAAATGTAATTAGATATTATAGTTTACAGGTGAACTTGGTGGTTGTAGGAGGACTTAGAATAAAATACCGGATCATTTGATTTATATGATAATTGGGTTTCAATAAAATAAAATAATCATGGTGTATCTATGTGGGAGATTCTTGATCTCATACCTTTGCAATTCCTTCTTGTAAAATGAGTGCGCAATACTGATTAAATAAAATTCAGCCCTAAAACATGAAACTACGTGTGGATAAATCAAACAATCATAAATAAATTGCTAACACACAGATTTCAGGGGAAAAAACCTTTCGGGTAAAACCTTACATTTCACAAATAATACTCACAATGATTACAAGTGAAATATGCAATGGATTAACCTTAGTAAACCCACATAGGCCGCAACCTAAATCATCAATGGAATTCTGCAGCAACTCCATGAGAACCGCAATTTAGTCATCCCCAGAACACCCATGAGTACTCCTTATTGATACGCAGTCACGTCAACTCAGCACCTCCCTCAAGTGGCATCTAGATCAGCAGTAGAGATCTTCTCTACAAGAGAAACTTCACAAAATTGTGTTCTTGGGTTCCAAAATAATTCACATACAGATTAGGATGATTTGTTAATTGAAAACAAAACTGAAACTCTCAAAATTGAGAAGACAAACGTTTCTGCCAAAGCAGTTTTCGTAGAATAGAACTGCCATGTCTTCTGAAGAAAAACGAAGTTGTTAAACAAGTTATTTATAAAAATGTTAAGGTGGCACGTAGCTCAAACAAAAACACCCTATTTCTCAAATGTTGACACGTGTCACTCAAACGAGCTTTGCGCGAGATGCCATGTCCCTCGAACGACTGGCTTATCTCTCTCGAATGAGATGAACGAAAAATAATTATTTTTTGATGTCCGCCTCAACACTTAGAAAAATATTTTTGATTAAAAACTCCGCTCCATCGCTTAGAAAAAATTTCAAAAAAATTATCCCAACAAACTAAGTGAGATGCTAAGGTACTTTAAACACAACCTTACCAAATTAATCTCGCGGAGGTTTGAATGTTGAAGAACTTTGATACTCTAATAACGCATGATTGAACTTGAATAAGTCTTCGACGGTTTTAGTGATATACGACATACTAAAATGTAAACCGAACAATAAAATAATGTCCTTACAAATCTCCCCCTGTGTCTATGCCAGTACAAACATCTGAATTATCAAATCAAAATGCCTATACAAATCTAATACCCTCCCATGAACCCAAAATTGAAAAGGTACTAAACATGCAAGTCTCAAAACAATTCTTCGAAAATCTTCAACATTAAATCTTCAAATATTTAAGATTTTCTCATTAGGGTGTGGAAAATATGATCATCAATCTTTGTACCTACACACATGAGACAAAGCAAACACTTTCATGATGCATCGAGTTTGAAATGATATAAGAATAAATCAATCAATAATCAAATCTCCCCAAAAATGCAACCATAATTCGTTCTCCCCCTTTTTATTTGTCCGAAATAGACAGGGAAATGAATAACCAAAATCAACATGGAGTGTCATGAAAAATATGCATAGCAAACATGAGTCAAACTACGCTTATGCAAAGGGGTAACCCAAAATCTATCACGATCTATTTTTGATTTTTTAATGTTTTAAACAAAAATCCAAAAATAATTTTACAGAATTCACACACCATGAATTTTCACGAAGACAACCTAATCATGGAAATGGAATGAATGGGTGTGAATAATTCAATAGGCAAATCAATGCAATCACATATAACATATGTTCACGATGAATATGTGTACTCCTAACGAATAAATCTCAAAATCATTCTTTGGTGTCGAAAATTGTGAATTTAGATGACATCGTCTTAATCAAATCGACAAATCAAAGTCGGACATGATTTTCACACCAATAACGTCTAAAACTATGTAATGCTTTTTCAAGACTTTATCAAGACGAGCAAACATGTTTTATATTCCATCAATAAATAATAATGCTTTTGTTTTTCTTCTAAGGTGATGAAACTAAAACCTATTGGCCCACTTTTTTGCATATTGTTTTTTCTTTTTATTGCCTTTAAATTTTTTTCGGGATCTTTTCAACCTCTTTGGACCTTGGCTTTTGTTTTTGCCAAATTTTTATTTTCTACATCCGATTTGAATGGTGGGTTAATCTCAAAGGATAAATGAGTACCTTTCATAACCCTTCCCCGTTTTTTCAAATAGGTCACACAAACTCACACAATAGTTCTTACATGCACTACTTCCATTGTCAAGTTTTATCGCATTTGGTTCGTTTTAAAGACAGAATTGAGATGAAAACACATCGACCAACATGTTATAGACAAGTAAAATAGTCAAACAAATCCGTGCAAGTGTACATTAAAGGAACTCACGAGTCAAACATGTAGGGAGTCACAACAAATTGTAATACCCCGTATTTTTGGCAATATTTATTTTTTGGATTAATTAATTAAATGAGAATTAATTGGGAATTAATTCGAATAAAATACTAGCGAGATGTGAGTTGATATTTGACTATATTGAGTATATATGATTATATATGAATATTGAATTATGAAATTTGTCGTGAGATTGTTATATGGCAAGTTGGACATTTTATTGAGACGCGGGTGACAGTCGCGTCAGGTTATAATTATTTTAATTATAAAAGTGAATTTAAATTCTATTAACCGTATGGTCATTTTGAGTGCGCCAACGCGTCCGGAAGGGTCGAGATAGTCAGAAAACACTAGCCGGGGGTTTAGTTTGGGTCTCGGGGTATTTTTAGGCCTACCGGCAACATAAAGGGTAGTTTGGTAATTTTGTATTTTTGGGAATTAAAAGTGACGAAAATTAGGAGTCTTTATCTGATTGGGAATTGACCCACTAAACCCACTAACCAACCCTTAATGACCCAATAAGCTACGGGGGTTATCAAATTAGGTTTCCAAAACTTTTCCAAAGAAAACCCTAGCTACCATTGGAGATAAGCTTGGAGAAAGAGAGATAGAAGGGAATTCTGCAGAAAGAGAGAGAGAACTTCAACAAATCGTCATCAATATCAGAGATTGAATCAAGGAAAGTGGTTTAATTTCAATTATTATAGAGGATGCATCTTCCATGTGTAGGAATTTACATAAATCTAATTGTTCTTGAGAGTTTAATAAAAACCCATTTTAATTGGACTTAGAATTTGAATGTTGAGAAGAAATTGCATGTAGAATCGTATAGAGATGATTACCCTGATGTTAATGTATGTTGGATGTAACAAAAATGGATCTAAATTGAGTAAATTGATGATATTAAATTCTAGGGTTTATGTTCTTGAGAAATTGGGGAAAATAGTAGAGATTTGTGATTTGATAATGTTTAGGAAGAATTAATCCTTTACAGTACGTTTGTATATAACCTTGATATGTTTAGGGATGATTAGAGACCATAAAACATTGTTGGGACGAATTTTGGTTGAGATTAGAAGTGTAGAAATTGGTGAAAAATGAATATAGAATTTCTGGGCTTGAATCTGGTCAATCGTTAGAAGACCTACCCAGGTCGTTCGAACGAGCTCGTTCGAACGAGCTTCTAACGAGTTGACAGTTTGGGGTTCTAACGAGAGGGATGTTCGTTCGATAATCTCGTTCGAACGAGATCTCATTAGATAGCCCAGTTCGTTCGAACGAAATCTCGTTCTAACAGCCTCGTTCGAACGAGACTTCTAACGAGTTGGAAGTTTAGGCCTTTTTGGCCTGTTTTGATTTTGGGAGTCCCGTAAACTTGTTCGAGAATAGAGATTACATTCCTTTGATGGTGTATTAGTATACTTGGGACATTTGGGATATAATAAGGAGTAAATTATATAAGTGTGGATCAAATCAAATAGACATTTGAGTCGAGACGTGAGTGCCTACTACGACGTGAGAATAAATTATGGCGCGTATAAATATGGACCGGGATTATATAAGTTGTATATATATTAAGTGGTACGAGAATGCGATATGTACTACAATTAAATTACGGTGATTACTAAGATGCATGTTTACTTAGTATTGGTATATGATTTGTGTGTATGACATACCTACCATACTTGCTATCACGGGAGGTTTGCGTTCGCTTAGGGCCCTCTAATCCTTGTGTTTCCCGGATTTAGACTGGTTACCTCGATGAACATAGGTCAGAGAAAGACTTATTGGGATGTTAATAAGTCCGCTGATCGTGGGAGCGTAGGTATGTGCGTGACCCATGTGATGTGACTGTGTTCGCCTCCATTATTTGTGATGTTGTTATCTGTGAACTATTCCTGAGTAATTCGGAATATGTAATCCTTATGTACGTGATGTACCGGGATGGATAGCAGAGTATGTGTTCACCGCAGCTTAGCTCTCGGGGTGCTTGTATTGTATATTTATGATGTGAATAATATACACTTAATTAATGGGAACCTTCATGTTAATGTTGTGAATATAATTACGGTATTGTTTCGAGAAAAACATAACGGGTTAACTGATAGTGAAATATATTGCATATTGAGCATCAGAATTTACGTTAAACCCCTATTTAATTGAGATCGTTTTTATGTTAATGGGAACCGAGTAATAAGGGTAGAACCTATATCAGTCTAGCTAGATATTATGTCACTTAGCTAGTAGTTAGTGTCATTTTAGATGGGTACTTACGTTAGGAGTGCACAGTTAGATGAGAGGTGAGAATTTCATGTGAGTGCACGTCCTAACATGTACTTTGCATTTAATGTTTTAAATGTTTTTAAAGCACTTGCAGGTTTTTAAAATATCTCCACATTCGGGCTCTGACCCGTTTGCTTTCAAATCTATTTTTCTTGTAAAACCATTTTAGGTGCCCAGCCACAAGGACACCATGCATAGGATATTCATTCAGATGACGAGCTGTAGCTGTTTGTGGAAGTTACAGGGATTTGCTTGTAGACGCTTCTATCATTTGGATTCCATGTTCAGTATTCCTCAGTTTTAGGGCATGTTGCCCAATTCCATTAGAGATACTTTTCCATTTCAGTTTTTCAGACTTTGGCATGTATTGATTTAGTATTTAGTTATTCATTTCAGTTGTGGAGTTTGTTGTGAGGAGTTTTCCTCCGGATTTATTTATATCGTGTGATGGTCATTCTATTACTTCGTTATGGTGAATGGTGATATTATTCTTGTTTTAAATCTTTTACTGCATGTTAACCAGACTTTAATTAAAATTTGGCAACTTACTTTTTAAATACTAGGTGGTTAGTAATAATAAAATGTTTTCGACAGTGATGCTATTAACTGAGCCAACTTGGCATTTTGGTTTAATTTAATAAAGGAGTAGCTACCCGGTATTTAATTAGTCGGGGTGTTACACAAATCACATCTCAATGACTCTAAACATTATAAAGCACAAAAATGAAATGATGATGCATATCAAAACACTATCAAATAGTCACATAGATATGGAATGAAATTGTGACTCGGTCATCCTAAATGTCCATTCATATATGGTGTAAACGAAATACAAAAATCTTTTTTCCTTTTTTCAAATATTTTACCAAAATAAAACCTTTTTGTATTTTTTAAAAGTTTTATCAAAAATAAAAAATCTAATGCAAAAAGTCACGTGTCATAACACTAGCAAACATATATCATGAACCACAACTAGAGTATGATAAACAAAGCATGCAAACAACTATCCATAAGAAATAGCAAGTGACGCATCATGTGCAAGCATGTGAGAATCAACTAGTCTAACATCTAGTGCCTCTAAAAGTGATTTTCTAACCCAAATAGGTGTGGAACAATGCATAGGGATTAGGGGAACCAAGGTAACACAATATTTGAACTTCCTAGGACCTTTTAGAAGATCGAAACAAAAACGCCTAAGGTGACCTTTCCTATCATAATGTTAACATGTGTATACGGGTGGAAGGACACCTATGGGGTGATCTTTTCTAACGTCTTTGGGATTGGTTGACCCTCTAAAATAAAATAATGGTATTATCTTTAACACTCAAAAAATCAGAACATGACGAGCCACTACTATTGCTACCAACACTACTCGAGTCTGTCAAATCATTTTTTAACTCCAAATTTCTTTACTCAAGCAAAGAATTAGACTCTTCCAATTTTTGGGGCTCCTTCTCTAAATTTTCAATTATTCCTAGAAGGTTATCATATCCCCCCATAAAATATGCACACTTATGCCTAAAAGTCTCTTCACGTGACACAAACTCATCGATTAAAATATTTGTATCCTCTTTAGCACAAACAAATCATAGAATTTTTAAAGTCCTCTAATTCATTTTCTAAAAATAGGACTTTATCATCACTCTCCTTTTTAGACAATTTCCAGGCCTTAAAATCATGGTCCAAAGAAATAACTTTCTCATGATAAAAATCTCTTTGATTTTGAGCCGTTTACAAAAGATCCATAGAGGATTTAAAACGACAATCTTCTTTTTTCCAAAAAATCAATTCTTTTAGAAAACATCAAATTCAAACTATTTGAATAATCAAAACTATTACTCATGTCATTAAGGGGGGCATCCGATTACATAAGTGATCCATCGAAAAATTGCGAAATTTCACAAAACAATTTTTTCAAAAAAAATTAGTATCACAAAATTTTGCGAAAAATGGATCCAACGCAATAACTTAGTGCAACAAACTCTAATACCAATTTGTAAAATGAGTGTGCGATACTGATTAAATTAAATTCGCAAATATCCAAGTTAATCTTATTTAATCAGTGTCAATTTTGAATCCAATTTTATTCAACCTTATTACATGCAACTACGTGTGGATAAATCAAACAATCATAAATAAATTACTAACACACAGATTTAGGGGGGGAAAACCTTTCGAGTAAAACCTTTTATTTCACAAATAATACTCACAATGATTACAAGTGAAATCTGTAATGGATTAACCTCAGTAAACCCACATAGCCCACAACCTAAATCATCAATGGAATTTCGCAGCAACTCCACAAAAATCGCAGTTCAGTCAGCCCAGGAACACCCATGAGTACTCTTTATTGACACGCAGTCGCGTCAGCCCATCACCTCCCTCAAGTGGCAGCTAGATCAGTAGTAGAGATCTTCTCAATAAGAGAAACTTCACAAAATTGTTTTCTTGGGTTACAAAACAATTCACATAAAGATTGAGATGATTTGTGAATTGAAAACAAAACTAAAAACTCTTAAAAGTGAGAAGACAAATGTTTTTGCCAAATCAGTTTTCGTAGAACAAAATTCTGAAGTCTTCTAAAGAAAAATAAAGCTATTAAATAAGCTATTTATAAAAACGTTAAGGTGACACATCGCTCAAACGAAAACACCATATCGCTTGAACATTGACATGCGTCGCTTAGACGAGCTTCGAGCGAGATGCCATGTCGCTCGAATAACTAGCTTATCTCGCTCGAACGAGATAAGCGAAAAATAATTTTTTACTCCTATCGCGTCAACACTTAGAAAAATATTTTTGACGAAAAACTCCGCCCAAAAACTTAGAAAAAAATTCAAAAAAATCATCCCAACACTCTAAGTTAAATGCTAAGGTACTTTAAACACAACCTTACCAATTTAATCTCGCGAAGGTATGAATGTTAAAGAAATTTGATATTCTGATCCGTCTTGATGCATGATTGAACTTGATTAAGTATTCGACGATTGTAGCAGTATACGACATACTCAAATGTAAACCGGATAATAAAATAATGTCCTTACACTTCAGGCTTGAACTGTAGAGATTTGAGCTCTTTCGTGTTACACATATCCATGTCGTAAATTTAACGGTGTGACAGACACAAAATCAAAATGATTTTTTTTCAAAAATCTTAACAACATCAAAATAAGATATTGCAAGAGTTTGTATATCGTTCTGCCTCTGGAACCTGTAGAATAAATTTCAGCCCCATCCAATCAATGATTCTCAACTTATGGCTCTAATAAGTAGATATCATGACGTCTCGTGCATTTATTTGGGAAAATGAAATCGTTTATTCTTGAATTTATTTCATCTCCAAGCCTTCATATCCATGAATTCAAAAGTATCATATCATGATTTTTGTATAATATAACACTTTCTTGAAAATTATTTCACCTTCTTGATCCATTCTCGATTTAATTACAGATCCAATCTGTATTGTCAGATCTTCTTCGTGAATCACAATTTTATTAAGATACGTGAATCAGGAAGACCAAAAGATCTCCTAATGACTTGAAATTTCATGTGTCGCTTCCTCTATATGTTAGAAACCCGTGATTCTAATTTTAAAATTTTTTGACTCTCCAGTGGCTCGTAATCGATTTTACAACATGAGAGCTTTAAAAGAGACCTCGAGATATTCCACGCTATTCCTTTAAGCCAATACATGTTATTAGTGTGAGGGCACTAAGGATCATGACCCTACCACTCCTTTTTAGGTATTTTTTTATCTATATTGATCCAACACTTATTAGGAGACAAGGGGTTACTTATATACGCTAGCACGGGGACCTCCCCCCCCCCCCCCCCCCAGTAGAAATAGGAGACTGAATTCCTATAGAATTAAGAATCCTAATTAAATTTATAATTAATTCAATTATTCTATAAATTATTATTCATTCCAGTAAAGAATAATAATTTCACTCTTGTCTACTTTATCAAAATTACAATTTCGAGCCCCTCGTTATTAAATGCTTAATAATCTCCCCATGTTAAGATTACAGATACCCGTCGATTAAATTAAATTACAGATAATTATATTTAATCGACCTCTTATAAATTACTCAAGAACATCCTCTTGACATATTTAATACGTCGGATAATTAAATCCACTGGTCGAGTTTGACATAATCAAAACTTCTAAGCTACATCAAGAGGGTTTCATCAATCTCTATATCGAGACATGGATTTCATTCATAATTAACTTTCACCATACATTTATCACTTTTCCTAATCTACCAAGATGATTAATCCATAGATGAAGATACCTAATAGGTCAAAGTAATGAACATTTGAAGAATGTGTCCATCAATTATGTCTGGATCAAGAGCTTAAGAAATCATAACAAACCATGAGATATGCATTATCTTATATAATCAGTATAAAGATAGTAATCTTAAATTAGTTCGGTTAAATATACAAAAACTTTACTAGCACAATAAGTCGAAACTAAATTGTTTCTTGTAATCAAGACAGACCTACTAAAATAGTGTGCTACAATCCTACTGATGGAGTGTCCATCTTCATCTAAGATTGAAAACTATAAGGACCGGTAATCGAATCTTCCGTGCATAAGCCGAACTCTACACCCCAAATCATCTACTGTGTAGAATAAAAGACACTTATGCAAAAATATATAAAATAATATGATGTAAAGACCACTTGTGAAGATTCTCATTAAATAGATATACTAAAATTCACTAGTGAACCATGAATTTTAGTACACAACCCCAACAATCTCCCACTTATAGTCAAAGACACAGAACCATGCATCTAGCAACAAGACCTCACACCTAAAGTAAGAGGCTTACCAGTTGTTAACCAATCCAACTATAGCCACTAGTAACTCCGTTATGTATAATTTTTTATACAAGGCGTACTATACACTTTCCATAATCTTAAATCTGACTGAATACACGAGTTGGTAACCTACAAGTTACTTATCTTTTTACTTGCAACCAAATATATACATTAATCCTTTTCAGGTACTTGAATATTTATTCTACCAAAACCAATGTTCTATTCTTGAGTAATACAAACTCCAAATCTGAAAAAGCGAAAGCCTTTCTAGGAATATTGTATAACAAAGTTTCGAAAAGACAATATCAATATGATAACTTAGAAAAGTTAAAATACATTCTTTCTAGTGATCAAATGATAATCTTATCAGAAAAATATAATAGAGTTTTCTAATGTTTTCATATTGAACCGTTTGTAATACTACACTTTAATTATATGACATATCCCTCCATCACGTGCGATGATAAATATATCCATACATCTAGTATCTAGAAATACCACCATGCTCCTATATTTCCTTCCCTAAACACTGGATACATCCAACCATTTATAAAAATCATGGATTTAACTACCCCTCTTACTTGATTCACTTATAACAAATGGGTTTGACCCAATCTTTCTGAATCTATATGGCACCAAATATCATAACTTTTCCAAGAATGTTATGCATCCGTGTGAAGGAATATCTAATTATAGTTATAGGGTTTGTTATCTTCTTCTAAAGGTCTCACAATGGGTAATAATTCTAAGAATAAGAAACGCTCACACTATGATAAAGTTATACCTTTGTGGGTGTACAAATCATGATGCGTTTATATTGTTTTCACCATTATGAGAATTGACAATCCTCCCCTACGATAAGATAGTAGAATGTCATACTCATTTCTCCGTGATGTTTTCATCTATACTGGTGGTATGAAATAAGTTCACATAAGCCTATTAGATCTTCATTTGCTCCGAACAATGCTTTTGGGAATGTGGTCTAGAGTATAGATTTAAATATTTGTCCTTGTTCTAACTTATCAAGTTTTCTCCCAACACAAGTGTTGCACTACCCATTATATAATGTACCGGGATTGAGCTAAAAGAAATCCACAATCTTTAATGGGAGTAAAGAAAATTGACTTGGAAAATAATTTTGAAATATGCGTATTTATATCTTATGAATAACCATCATGAATCTTATCACGTGTGAAAGAAACCTAATTTTTTTTTCTTTGATACGCCATTACTGAAATTATCTTGTGGCTTTTGTAATAACCCGTCCTTTTTGGAGACGATTAAATTCCATAATTAATTATAAATTGGATATTTGAGGAATTTCTCGAAATAGTGATTTTTGGGATTTTCGAGGATTTAATGATTTTCGATGGAAGTTGTGATCACTTTTTGGACTATATAGGTCGCAATAATTTAATTTATGTCGTCGTGGAGAAAAATTGACGAAAAGGTCAGATTTTAAATTGGAAAACCCGCATTTACTTTTATGGGTTAGAATAGTGATTTGCGATCAAGTACCTCGGATGGGAATTTTGACTGCGCCATAATTCTCGGAATGTCCGAGATAGTCGGAAAAGAGTGTCCGATTGTCAAAATTGAGTTTCGGGTATTTTTTAGAGGTAAAAGTAACTCGTAATTGGGTAAACGAGTCGTTTTTGGGTTTTAAGGGTTAAAACCCTTTTCTTCCTATTTAAAGAGGGAGAGGGGAAGAGAATAGAAAGAAAAGAAAGAAGAGAGAGAGAAGAGAGAGAGGAGGAGAGAAAAAGAGGAGAACGGGGAGATTCCGGCCAAACTCCGCGGGATTCGACTCGAGGTCGTCGGATTATATCCACGAGGCAAGTGTTTACTTGCTTTATTTGTCTTTAAGCATAAATATCTCATATCATTGTTGGTATAACAAACCCTAATGATTTTGGGTTGGGTATTCGTGGATAAAACGGGTTTTGGGGTGTTAAAACGAATAAACCCCTAAAAATGATAAATTGGAGAACTTAGGTTTTTCTTGAAATTAATTGGTGATTCCGGGTTCTAGGATGTTTAGAACCCGTATTATAGGTGTATTTGTAGTTGGCTGAGGTTGTAGGACGTTGGGTTAGGCGACAAAAGCTTGGGAGAAGCTTTAATGGCCGAAACCGTCTCGGAGAAGACGATGAACAGTAGAGGCAGCGTGCTTACCTAATCGATTCGGCCTAGAGGCGAATCGATTCGGCTCTTGGTCAAAAAATAAAAATTGTAGATTTTTTCGACGCGGTCGCGTGGGCGCCGACCGCGTATTTTTCTGATTTTTTTTGGATTTATAGTGATTTTTCTACGGAAAGTTGTTCGAGATTGAAATCATGAGTTAGAACTTATTGGAGATAGATATTAGGGGTTCTTAAAAGGATTGTTAGGACCTCTAAAGAATTTGATGGATTAGGGTTCCTACTTTTAATTGGGGACTTCTAAACGATTATTTGGACTAGGTATAGTCTTGGGGTTTAAGGAAATAAAATCCTTAACCCGTTAAGTTAAAGTTGTTCGGGTGAGAGAAGTCCTGAAGATAATTCTCATAGGCATATAAGCCTATATACTTATGCTTATAGAAGGCATAATTATATCGATTATCATTAAATATATCCTAGGAGATAATTTGGATAATTTGGGGGTATATATATATATATATATACTTCCCTTAGAGAAGAATATCATCATTGGAGATATCCAATAAATCCTTAGAATAGGATTGAAGTATATAGTGATTATTAAAGTAAGAAATACTTTGGATTTAGAATCATGCAACTATGAATGCATGATTACGATTCCTGGAGGGAATCTTTTGGATATTTGGTCATCGCTAGATGCTATAGGCCACTATGGCCGTATAAATATATTCTAGGAAGAATATATAGGATATGTATATACTGTGTGTTTTAGGTATATATATATGATGATGGAAATGATTTTGAAAATATATAAATGAATATTTTCAAAATGGAAAGAGAAATGTTTTTCATAATTAATAAAATATAGATTACACACCTCTCTAAATCGCTATCATAAGGGAAGTTGCGTTCGTATGGTGAAGCCCCCTGGCTAATGATGCAGGGTGGATATAGTCCTATAGGCCATGTGAGCGTTTGTTGTATTATTTTCTGCGCTGTTTAGGAGATTCCGGGTGTGGTCTTGACTATCCCGCAGGCACATGGTCGCTTCCCGACGTCTTTCGATATAGGATCCCAGGTTGTCTTGGAGGCCCTGGAAGATGATAGCCATTTAGGGGCGCGCACAGTGGAGAAATCCGGACGGGCGGTCTTAGAACGCGTTTATATTAAAGCAGTTCATAATAATGGATTTGCTTTAATTACATTTCCTGGATATAGGAAGGGAAATGGGTTATATATAAAGTGGCTTCGGTAACACTTCCCGGATGGAAGAAGGGATGTGGAAGCATATGTTATGATCAAAGCATTTTTATGATAATGAAAATGTCTTTGAATACATTTCCTGAGTATAAAAAGGGAAATGGGATAATTGATAAAGGAAAAGCATTTTTATGTTAATAAAATTGGCTTTCAAAAAGTATATGATTTGTTAAAGAAATTCATGATAATGAATTGGCTTTTAAATACATTTCCTGGATATGAGAAGGGAAATGGAAGTTTTGAAATGAAAAGGATAAGTATTGATAAATACTTTGTGTATAGAATACACCTCAGTCCGGGAGATAGATACGGATGTGTATTATAAAGATACAATTAATTTGGAAATCCTCAGTCCGGGTGATAATTATATTACCCAGAAGTATATTGTAGATGTATATATATGTATAAATTTGGTACCGAGGGTCTAATGAATCCCGACGATCGACCGTGCTGCATAGTAGTGTATCGGGGGGGTTCCTTGTTTGGATTTCGCTTTGCGAGACACCCCACGCACGAATATGGCACTGTGTTGAGACTGGGGAGAAGTTTAATCCTTAGTGCT
Organism: Sambucus nigra; assembly: GCA_949130495.1. Lineage (NCBI taxonomy): Eukaryota > Viridiplantae > Streptophyta > Magnoliopsida > Dipsacales > Adoxaceae > Sambucus > Sambucus nigra. Next base: position 539,597,220 of record OX422208.1, on the reverse strand, counting down.
CTTATTATTAAATGTCTATGTTATGATATATATTATATATCTTTCTGTACTGAGGGACTGGCGGATCTCAAAGATCGACCTTGCTGCATAGTAGTGTATCGGGGGGGTTCCTTGTTTGGATTTCGCTTCGCGAGACACCCCACGCACGAACATGGCATAGCGTCGAGATTAAAGTGAAGTTTAGCCCTTAGTACATTTGTTTGACTATCTAGGTTAGATAGTGGTTGGGTATTAGATTAGTTTAGCAGGGTAGCTTGACTAGGAGGTTAAGGGATGCGCTAGGTGTGCACTGTTAGAGGAGAGGTGAGGGGTATCTCATGAGAGTGCGATACCAATTTAAATATGAGATAAAATTATTTTTCTAAAAATAAAGCATTTATGCACTTGCAAAATATTTTCTAAACATTCGGGCTCTGACCCGTTTGTCTACTCTCCTTTCTTTCTCTATACTGTATATATATAGGTGTCCAGACACAGGGACGCCTGGATGGAAACTCTTTCGAGTCAGACGTCTGCTGCAGCAGCTGTGGATGCTTGCAGGTTATTGGTAGACGTTTCTTTCCTTGTACTCTAGATAGGAGATATTGTATAAACACTCGAGCCAATGGCTCAATTGCATTTATTTATTCTTTCAGTACAGCATTCGATATGGTTGTATTTTGGACCGAGTGTTCGGTTATTTTAGTTTCCTTTCTTTTCTATTTCAGTTCATTACGCATTTAATTGTGAATGATTTAATTTGTGCGCTAAAAAGAGTAGTTAGATAAAAGTTTTTAACGGCCACCTAATAGGATATTAGTAATTAAATGGATTTTCGACAGTGATGCTAAGAATGATCCATATGAAACTCCTGTTTTAATTTAATATTGGAGTGATCGCCCGGTATCTTATTAGGCGGGTTGTTACAGCTTTATCTTCATGGATATAATCCGAACTACTGATGTGTAATTCTTGAATTCCCGAGTAGGTGGTTACAGACATAAATCAATCATAATAAACCAATTCTAATATTTCTATATCTATAATACCTCCTTATCATTTTTCATGTAAACCATATTCATTAACTACAAGTGCATCCACTTCCGATGAATGTAAGAACCCACCCACATCCGGTTTAGAATCCATTTAGATAAAATGACCTAGGCATTTGGTGTTATAGATATATTATGGTTTATAGAGAATAATCTTACCCTTCTAAGGATAAATCATGAATATTATTCAAAAAATACACTGTACTAAATATGAGGTTTATTTTATAATGATTATCCGCTTTAGTACAAAAGATGAATATATTATTTATTACCATTAACAACACATACATTATTAAAATAAAGCAAACATCCTTCCATAAAAAGAGTAGAAGCTAACTAAAGTTACTTTTATTCTTACATACTTATAAGCAATCATTTAAAATTAATCTTTAATTATCAAAACTAAGACTCACATCTGCCACTAAATTTACAAATTCCCATTAGTAGATAAATTCACTTATTTCTAGTTGACTAGTTTCCTCGAACCAATGATTAATGGTTCATAGGTTATCCTAGAACAAACAATTAAACATTATTCAACTTTTTTTGGAAAATAAAACGTATATACCTTGTTCTTTTAAAGAAGATATGCTTATTAACTCCTACTAGTGTTCTAACTACTCTTAGCAAATTTACTTACAGTTACGCAATTCACTAATTATCTTTGAAATCCATCCACTGCTTGATTTCTGACTTAATAGTTTCTGATTTGACTTTAGCTTCTATCAACCATTCGGCTAATACTTATGTGATATCATGATAAAACCTTTTGTTATGGAGGATATCAATGTGGGTTTCCTCGTCAATTTCACTTCTTTAGATTTCTAATTCCTTTAAATGAGAAATAACCATCAAAACATAATCTTATAACTAGGTTGGATCAATCATACTAATATTCCATTAAAGTCATTCATGGAAACCTTATAAGTCATTCATGGAAACCTTATAATGTGATTAATACTTTTGTCACAATATATTTGACTTAATGAACAAGTCATATTGTGTCATACCCTTAATATTTTCCACTTACCTTCTAGATTTCCATACAGAAATCTTATATGTGACTATTCAAGACAACACTAAGAAAATACACATATGCATTTGTCTATCTTCAACACAATGTCCAATTTAAATTCAGTCCTTTTAATTATTACCAAAAGGTATATAAAACTGAGCATGAAATAATTGGATATTGGAGTTACCATTTAAAACTAGAGAATCATATAATAAAGAATATATTTTGACAAGAAATTAACTTTGAATTCAATTTAAAGTTGGTTCCCCTTACCATTTTAAAACAATTCATCAGCATCCTGATTACCGTTTGAACAACATTCCTCTTTGGAGAACCTGCTATACATAATCACATTAGGCAAGCCCATTCCTTTAATTTTACAATTAAAGTAAAGACTATGCCAAATAAAATTAAATGCTGACACTTTAGTCCCACAAAAAAATATTATTCCTCCTTGGAGAACATACTATAATTTTGTGTCTAAGTGTATACCACCAAAAACTTTTAGACTATCCCATATCACATAGACTCCTCTTTTGGGGGCTACCCATATTAATATGAGCCCAAAATTACCCGTAAGAAAATTTGCACTTATTACCACAATAATTAGTATTCATTTTAGTAGGACCTACTTGTTATTGAAACCAACAAACCGTTGGTGGAGACCGTGAGATTTTTTGTGACGAAATCCCTCTCCCACTTAGTAATTTAAAACTTTTATGAGGGTTGTCAAAAAGAGACGTTTAATTTTAATGTTTTAAAAATATAGGGTAATTAACGCATGTAAAAATTTTGGGTTGCCTAAATTTTTGTGCGTCCAAAACATGTGTAGTAAATATAGATTCTAAATTTCCTATTTACAAAATAAATCTGGATATTTAATTTCTATTTTCTAATTACACATTAAAAGCCCATAATTTAAAAAAAATAAACATAAACCATGGAGACTGTTCAATTTTAAATAGTCCAATTAAAATAATGAGAATTTTCAATTTATTTATTCAAATTAAAATAACTAATTTCCTTATTTTAATTATCCAAAAATAATTAAATTATTTTAAATTTAATTAATTTTGGAAATTAAATTTAATTTGAGTTTCAATTTAATAAATTTAAAATGAACCACCAAAGAATTTATTTTCCAAGAGAACCATGATCTAAGTCCGAGACCAATAATATTTGTCCATGTTATCCAATTTAAATGGTTTGCTAAAATTAATTAATTTTAGCATGCCATTAAATAAAACATAAACATTAAACAAGAACCACAATCACAACAGAATAAGAAAAGCAAAAGATACAATCCATAAGCAATAAGGAAACTAAAATAGACCCCTCTCCATTATGGTCTCTAATTCCTTATCTAATGCAATCATTGAATCCAATAATCGTTACCATGTAAGGAACCATACCAAGTAGCAAATCTAGGATGAGTCGAAGTTTATCCATACAGTGCCACCACCACTAAAATACTTCGGGAGGTTGCTCAGGCCAAAACAACCCATAACCACACCACTGCGCCATGTTACCACGACACCTAGTTGTGACACCCCGCCAAATAAAAATACCGGGTGATGAATCCTATACCAAATTAAAACAGGAGTCTCATATGGTTCATTCTCAGCATCACTGTTAAAAACCAATTTAATTACTAATAACCTATTAGGCTGGCGTCAAACGAATTTTTTTAACTAATCTTTTTAACCAAACCATTCAAATAAATCCATCACAACAGTTTATATGTAACAACTAAAATGAAATAAAATAACCGAACACTCAGTACAATTTAATACAACCAAATCGAATGCCACACTAAAAGGCAATAAAGAATAAATGAATACAATTAGGCCATCGTCCCGAATGTTTCTACAATACCTCCAATCTAAATTTCAAGGATAGAACCGTCTATAATAACCTACTAGCATCCACAACTGCTGCAGCTAACATATGACTCGAAGGAATCGTCATCCAGGCATCCCTGTGTCTGGACACCTAATATATATACATATATAGGAAAAGAGGGAAAAATGGAGAAACGATTCAGAGCCCGAGTTTGAAAATATTTTGCAAGTGCATAAATACCATATTTGAAAATATGCAATTTTTCATATTTAAACTGGTATTGCACTCTCGTGAGATACACCTCACCCCTCTTCTAATAGTGCACAACTATCGCATACCTTTTAAACAACTTAGTTAAGCTACCCTGCCTAACTAATTCATTTCACCCATCTTCTAAAGATCCTCATAAATCCAAGTACTAAGGACTAAACTTCTCCCCATTCCCAACATTACACTACATTCGTGCGTGGGGTGTCTCGCGTAGCGAAATCCAAACAAGGAACCGCCCCCATACACTACTACATGGCAATGTTGATCATCGAAATCCATTAGGCCCTCAATACATACCACATTTTATACCATCCCGTATATATCAATAGTTCTCACTAGAACCTATGATCCATGTACATATAAATCTGGATATAAATCTACCGAAAGGAGAATATCACTTTATAAAATACTCTAAGCTATCGCCTAAGCTTATACATCATAATCTCTCACTTATGATTCATCCTCACATCATGAATAACTTCCACTAGTTATTTACACTATTCATGTTTTAGTATTATTAACCTCGTATATAATATTCTCATCTTTATATCCGTATATCCCAATTTTTCTTCCAAATTTTATGCTCCCGAAAGATTCAGAATTTATCTCACATTCCATTCTTTATTATGTACTTATATATATGTTTCACATCTCATATATATATATACACATCAAGTATATATATACTTATATATCACACACTATATAAGTATAATAACCATCCCTCAGAGCTATAACTCAATGGATGTAGTCTCTCAATGATATCATCTTCTAGGGAATTACTCACACACCATCCTGGGTACCAGCGGTGGGACTCTCACACCGACTTGGTAAAAACTAAATCACAACGTATGGGAAGCGATCATAGTTCCTCATCGAAAATGAGAATGAAACATACCCACCACGTCTCACTCCTAATAAAAATCACATAATATAGAATGGACACTATGACCTAGGGACTATACGCTCATTGCTCCTCAAGCCAGGGTCCTCACCCACATCGCGCAACTTCCCATGATAGTACTAGAGCGGTATGCTTCACATAAATATACCATTCACACACACATACATTTAAGGTTCGTTTGATACACATTGGGCAAAAGTGTTGACATAGCAAAATTTGCTAGGACAAATTTTGCCTAGACAAATATTTTTTTCTTACTTTTGGCTATCAAACACCAAATGAGGTAAAACAAGTTTTTTAGGCAAAACATTTTAATAACACATTTTTCGTCCATATTAACATATATAATAATAAAAATAAGTTTTTTTCTAATTTTCGTCCCAAGTTTTATTTAATAAAAAAAATAGCTTTTTCTTTTCTTTTATACTTTCCGTTTTTATTTATTAAAAAAGTAACAAATTATATATAAAAAAGTGTTTTACGCCTTATATTAAAAAAGTTTTTACATTACAACAGTTTTTAATTTTTACATTAAAACTGTTTTTACATTAAAACAGTTTTTAATTCTTTTTACATTAAAACAATTTTTATATGAAAATATTTTTTGCATTAAAATAGTTTTTACTTTAAAACATTTTTTTTATTTTTTACATTAAAATAATTTTTACATTAAAATAATTTTTTACACTAAAACAGTTTTTACGAAAAAACTGTTTTTATATTAAAACAATTTTTTACATTAAAACAGTTTTTACATTAAAACAATTTTTTATATTAAAACAAATTTTTACATTAAAACAGTTTTTTATATTAAAACGTTTTTTACGAAAAAACAGTTTTTACATTAAAACAGATTTTAATTTAAAACAATTTTTTAACTATTTAAAACAATTTTTAAAATATTCATAACAATTTTTAAAATATTCATAACAGTTTTTTTATTTATTTAAAACAGTTTTTAAATTATTTTTTAAAATATTAAAAGCGTTTAAGAAGTTAGCAAATTTGTTGGAAAATATTTCTCACCCATATAGCAAAGCAAAATTTGCCAACATGTTGGCAAATAGCTTGTAGGCAAATTTTGCTATCAAACACACCAAATTGTAGACAAATGTCATATTTGCCAACTTATTTGTCATTTGTCATGGCAAATAATGCTATCAAACAGACCCTTAAAATAATAGCACATATATATTGTCTCTATACCTGTATGTATATATACCTGTATGTATATATCATGAAATTCGTCTATCCATGCCTATCTCTCGTAGCATCAGCCTGCAATCCCGAATATACATATTCGATTTAATTCCATAAGTATTGACTTACTTATAATATAAATATCACATATTTTGTTTTTATTAAGCTTATCACAACTAGCACATATCCCAATCACATCCAAAATTTTGATTCGAATCCCAAGGGTCCTTTTTTTCCCATTAGAACTCTAAAAAAATCACAAATTCTCACAACTTTGGATTTATGGAAAATTTCACACCTTGCACTAAAACAGTGATAACTCACTCTACAGAAGTCCAATTGACATCAATTAAAGCTCATTATAAATATAACTTCCATACTTTTCTTTCGTCCATAAATGAGCATCTAATTCAAATCATACAGAAAATGATATGCATTTGAATTGTCTGTAAAATTTCTGTAACTCTGCTTTTCTGGCAACTTAAACACCTTGCACTAAAATAGCAATAACTCACTCTACAAAAGTCCAATTGACCTCAATAAAAGATCATTAGAAATATAACTTCCATACCTTTCTTTTCATCCATAAATGAGCATCTAATTCAAATCATACAGAAAATGGCATGCATTTAAATTGTCTATAAAAATTTCTATTTGATTCTTGAGCTAATGATTTTAATCTCGGAAATTCTTCCTTAGAAAAATCATTATAAATCCAAAATAAATCATAAAAATACGTGGTTAGAGCCCACACTACCGTATCGAATATATCTACAACTTTTATCTTTTAGCCAAGAACTGAATCAATTCGTCTCCTGGCCGAATCGACCCCGCAACATGCTACGTTACTGTTCACTATCTTCTCCAAATTACAAATCTCCATTACTGCACTTCCAAGCTTTTTATCTTCTCTCCCATCATCATCCAACCTCAACCAATGATATATACACACATAAAAAGGGTTCTAATGATCCTAAAACCCATATCCAATCATTAATTTCAATAAATTTCTTGGTTTCCCAAATTTGATATTATCCAGGGTTTATTCGTTAATCTTTCGAAAAATCCATTTTGATTAATGAAAACTCATTCCAAAATATTTATAGTTTTACACACCAACTATAATATGATAAATAAACAAACTAAATTAATAAAGCAAGTTAACATTTGCCTCGTGGATAAATTCGACGACCTCGAGTCGAATCCCGCGGAGTTTGGCCAAAAATCCCCTTTCTTCTTCCTCTTTTCCTTCTTCTTCTTTCTTCTCTTCTTTCTCTCTTCTCTTTCTCTCTCCTAAGGCTGAAATGTGGGATAAATGAGGGTTCTCCCCTTATTAATCCCGAAATTGGGTGAATAACTAATTGTAAAATGACTCGTGTACTTAAATGCGAGTCCCGACTAGTCCAAAAAGCCCCCGAAACCCAAACATTACCCCCGGGTACTTCATTTTGACTATTTCAGCCCATTCGGGATCAACAGTGCACTCAAAATTATCTTTCGAGTCACTTAAAATATACTTCTTATTCCTCACCTCAAAATGGTCTACACGCGACTCACAGTGAGATAAAATAAAAATTCGCGCATATCGTTCGTTATGCCGTATATCAAAATCCTCCATTATTTACCATTCACACACATAGTAAATCTCGTAACATAATATTAATCAGTCTCTAACCCTCGATTAATATTTAATAATTACTTTTATTATTTGATCACATTAAATTACATCACACGTGTAATTTAACTAAAACGTACTTATCCAATTAATTTTCCGAATTTATTAAATCATAAATACGTAGAAATACGGGGTATTACACTAGTATGGTTATGAAGTGTATCGTGAAACTTTCATGTGGTGTCATAATCACTAGCATACACTCCGTGGTCCCTTACGACGCAATAAGATTCCACTAAAACTTCCAAATTGTTGTTCAAAAAATTTCATTTTTGCCTAAAATTATCTTCGGTGTCCGGCTCATCAATCGATGTAGATTTCGATGAACGAAAACAAATTACATATAATATTTACAATCAGATCTAATGATCTAAAACTAAAAATTAAATATTACAACCCAATCGAAAATTTAAAAAAAATAACTATCCATAAACTATCATAGGATCCAGTCAGATAAAATTAGTAAGAATACATCAGACCATAATGGAAGGACGAAACTTAAGAATCTTCGCAAGAAAAAAATAGATCCTAGATTTAGCATTCATTCAAGATTCATTAAAGATCAAAACTAAATATATTAAACCAATTTTAATAGACAAAAATGATTTTTTAATTATCATGTAAATAAAAAACGTGGCTCTAATACCAATTGTTGGACGACTTAAAATAAAATACTTGATCATTTGATTTATAAGATAATTGGGTTTCAATAAAAAAAAAATTATGGTGTATCTACATAGGAGATTCAAGATATCATACCTTTGTGGTCCCTTTTGACTTGAACTATAGAGATTTGATCTTTTTCGTGTTGTATCGATCCGTGTCTTAAATTTAATGATGTGGCTACCACAAAATCAAAATGATTTTTTTCAAAATCTTAACAGCACCAAACAAAGATCATTCACTAATTTTTATGTCTTTCACCCTCGGGAACCCATACAAAAAATTCAGCCCTATCCGATCAACGACTCTCAAGTTATGGCTCTAAGAGATACCATAATGTGTCACACATTTGTTTGGGCAGATGAAATCGTGTGTTCTTGAATTGATTTCATCGCCAAACCTTCATATACATGAATTAAAAATTATTATATAAGGGTTTATGTATATTATAATGCTTTCTTGAAAATTTAATTCACCTTCTTGATCCATTTTTATTTGGATTTTAGATCTAATCTATGTTGTTGAATTTGCTTCGTAAATCACTTTATTACGGGAAGTAGGTTGAACAAACAATCTTTCAATGACTTGAAATTTCTTTCGCCTCTTACTCCATATGTAAGGAACCCTTGGTTCTAATTTCAGAATTTGTGTACTCTACGATTGTCTGTAATTTAGTTTACAACATGAGAGCTCTGAAAGACACCTCGAGATCATCCATGCTATTCCTTTAATCCAATACATTTCATTGGTGTGTGGTCACCAAGTATCAGAACCCTACCACTCCTTTTTAGGTATTTTTTTATCTATATTGATCCCACACTTATTAGGCGACAAGGGGTAGCTTATATAGGCTAGCATGTGGACCCCATGAGAAATATGAGAGTAGCTTCATATAGAATTAGGAATTCCTATTAAACTCTATAATTAATTCCATAATTCTATAAATTATTATTCATTCCAGCAAAGAATAATAATTATACTTTAGTCTACTATATCAAAATTATAATTTCGAGCTCCTGGTTATTAAATGCTTAATAATCTTCCCCACGTTAAGTTTATAGATACCCGTCGATTAAATTAAATTGCTAATAATTATATTTTATCAACCTTTATATATTCTTTGAGATTGTCAATTTAATTTATTTTATAGATGGATAATTAAAAACACCATCAGGGTTTGATATAATCAAAACTTATAATCTACATCAAGAGGGTGTCATCAGTCTCTATACCGAGACATGGATTTCATTCATAATTAACTTTCACCATATACTAATCACCATTACCCAATCTACCAAGCTTAGGTCAAAGTAATGAACAATTGATTCACGTGTCAATCAATTATGTACGGATTAAGATCTTAAAAACTCAAAATAACCATGAGATGTGCATTATCTTATATAGTAAGTATAAAGACAATTATCTCAAAATAGTCGCGTTCTATACACATAAAGTGTACTATAGCGTTAAGTCAAAACTATACTATTTCCTGTAATCAAGATAGACCTACTAAAATAGTGTGCTACAATGATACTGCCGGTGTGTCCATCTCCATCTAAGATTGTGAACCAGACTTATATTCTACAAGGACCGATGATATGATCTTCTATGTGCAAGCCAAACTCTACACACCAAATAATCTACTGTGTAGAATAAAAGACACCTATGCATAAATATATGAAATAATATGATGTAAACATCACTTGTGAAGGTTCTGATTAAAAAGACATACTAAAATTTACTAGTGAACCATGACTTTGAGTATACAACCCCAACAACAGTACAAGTGCAAGTTTGAGAGAACCCATAAAGGGGTCAAGCACATTGAGTGTGGGTTTCACCTAGTTTGAGAGATTGAACATAATGGGCTATAAGTTTATCAAAAGTTTGTAGAGAATAAAGCACAGTTAATTCTTCTATCAATAAACAACAAATTGTTGTGTAGATGGGTTAGGAGTTACATACACAGCTTTAAGACTAAGTGGGAGATTATTGGGGTTTTATTCTTAAACTATGTATGATGATTACTTTTATGTAAAGGTGTTTCAATTCACTTTGAAATAAGAATTGTGGTTATTAGAATAACTTAAATTTGGTTTAAATATATTATAGACATGTCAATCAATAGAGCTTAGTAGGAAATCTAGTGATGCAACTTCGGGTTGATAACAAGGAGATTAGAATTCCAGTTCTAGAACTATTGAAATGTTCGGAAACTAGATAAAGAGTCGACACCATATGGGAATGGTTGATATGAAATTCTCGTAGTTCATCTCAAATTACGGGAACCTATTGAATGGGTCGAGAACTTATTTGATGGTTCAACAGAGGATTATGATCGGTACATCCAAGGAATGTATTGAATAGGGCCATTTGTGAGATTTGAATCTCAGGACTGTCTTGAATAGACTAGGGAAATCTCAAAACATTTGCAAAGGGTTCATATATTATTAATCATGAGAATTAAAATGCTTGTGAAATGTCACTTTAATTTCTATGGGTGTGGTCTTATTTATGTCAGGTCTAATGATCTCTGCATATTGAGTGACACTTGTGTAAGTAGGTCTGAGATCATAATTCGGAGGAATCCACTTGTAGGGGATACCGAGGATTATGATACCCCCTTGATAAACTTATTTTTTTTATTTCCATCAAGTAAAACCCGGTCAGTGGATTATTTAATAATCCTCATGAAGTAGCAGATAAGTCAATTTTGAGAATCAAGGAAAAGATTAGATATTAGTTAAAATCGATTAACGGTATATTGATTTGACCAAGCAACTATCTGACTCCTAGCGTGCGAAATCATATTGTGTACCATAATCAACTTTACAAATAAGACCTCATTATATCCGAGTGATTTATGAGACAATTAAATTCTAGTGCAGTCGTGATTATTTAGTGGAGTTAATTCACAATTAAATAAAGAAAGTAAATAAATGCAGTAATGTAATTGGAATTTTTGAGTATTTATTTGGAGCTAATTTAATTATTTGCCTTGGATAACTAGTATACTCCTTACAACCAAGTAGTTAGGCCCATACTCTCAAGAAACCCGATTTGTCCCAATAGCATCTTTTGTACTTCTATATAAAGGTGTGGCAAAGGATTTTTATATCTATTATGGTTCATTGGGGTTTGAGAGGGATGACAGAAAACATTATTCACATCTTGTGAAGAGGCCTAGAGGGAGAGTACCACATCTACCTCATAAGGAAAGATTTTCTTCTCAAAAAGTTCCCACAGACATACCTAGCTTTGGGGAGGATCATACACTAGAAGATCCCAGTTTACAGAAGATTAATCAGGATTTTGGAGATCTAAAACAAGGAAACTCCATCATTAACAAATACTTTTATGCACATCAGATTACAGCGGGACACGTAAAGGTATTGTATTTTAAACCCTAGGTTTGTTCTCCGAACCTAGTTGTTCTTTTATTTTCAATACATGATTAATCAAAGATTGGGGTGAATTTTTCCACATTTCAAATGTCAATCCCAAGTTGTTTTTCACCACAAAAAGATCCACTGGATGGAAATCCCACGAAATCCAAAACTCCCAAGAAATCCAAAGGAACTCGAGATTTCTCTAAGATTACTTGTTTAACCCTAGAGGATGTTACCAACCCCCCCCCCCCCACACACACACACACACACACCAACCATACACACACACAAAAAAAAATCCAAATATTGTTAAAAAAGGCATGTGAGATGATGTTCTATATATAATGGATCCCATTCTAGTTAGTGTGTATGACGTTTTAACTCATTTAGAAATATGTCATCCTGCTGATGATTTCACTATTTCTCAATTTCATCGAAAATAACCTACTCCAGAAGTTCCAACGGAGGAAGATCCTCTGACAAAAGAAACATTTGAGGAAGAAATTAATCCTAGCACGTGTCATAATAACTCCAGCTCATTATTCACAAGATTACTCTAAGCACCCTTAAATGATAAATCAGATGATGTTGTGGAAGATATTTCCACGTTTGGAGTTCTTCCTGAGAAATATCTTTAGCCCAATCAGTAAGTCTTCTTTCTAAGTGTTGAACTTTTTTGTTTAAGGAAGGAGTATTATTTATAACATTTTCTTGGTTTTTCTTTCGCAGGATGCTCCTTTATCTCCAAATGTCATTGTAAATATTGATGGTAGCCATCCATCCAAAGAATGATTAAGTCATGTCATTGAAGATACCTTAATTACACCTCCTCCACCCCATTCTTCAATGACTGGGCTTATATACTCTAGAAGGTCTCCTTCTGAGCGTGCTATTACTGTACCTTAAAACAGCATTTGAATAAAGATCCAATCATAATTTCAGGTATAAATATCGAGGCTTCCATTCATTCAACTATTTCCACTACGATAGATTTGCCTTTTGACTGTGGTCACTCCAACTAATTAAATTGAGATAGGTTTGGAAAAGATCTTTATTGTTGTTTCTATTGCATCATCTAAGTATGTTGAATTATTTATACCTAGCTTAATGTCATAACTGTGGGTGAGAATGGAAGACACATATGTTCTTCCTTTGTATAAGCTTCATCTTAAATGTGAGACCGTTGTTGAGGTAATTATCCTTTTCAAACAAAATGTTACTCTCTGCATTTTTTTAAGTAAAGTTGTTAAGATCTCCTTCGGTTTATAGGGTTTTGGCCTGGCAGGAGTGAAGAAAGAGACCTATAATGAACCAGTTCGAGCTTCAGGGGATGTGGTTCCTCTTCCTTCTTTTGTTGATGTGGTTACTCTTTATAAAATCCTTATGACCTAGTTAAATTATTGCTAAGGATCATCTCAAAAATTATATTTTGTAAGTCAACTTAACAACTTACTGCTAAGGATTCTCTTAAATTTACACTTTGCAAGTCACCTTAGTAGCTTACCGCTAAGGTTTCTCTAAAATAATTTACACTTTGTAAGTCAACTTAGTAGCTTATGACTATGTTTTATCTAAAATTTATACTTTGTAAGACACTTTACACTTTTTAAGTCAACTTAATAGCTTACTACTAAAGTTTCTTTTCTCAAAATTTACACTTTGTAAGTAAACTTAATATCTTCCTACTAACGTTTCTCTAAATAATTTACACTTTGTAAGTCAACTTAGTAGCTTACTACTTTCACACCTTGTAAGTCAACTTAGTAGCTTACTACTAAGGTTTCACATTTATTAAGTCGATTTAGTTGCTTACTACTGAGGTTTATCTAATATTTAAACTTTGTTAGTCAACTTAGTAGCTTACTGCTAAGGTTTTTCTAAAGCAGTTTACACTTTGCAAGTCAACTTAGTAGCTTACTACTAAGGTTTCTCTGAAATTTACACTTTGTAAATCAACTTAGTAGCTTACTATAAAAGTTAATATTCTCAAAACGTACACTTTGTAAGTAAACTTAGTATCTTACTACTAAGGTTTCTCTAAATAATTTACACTTTGTAAGTCAACTTTGTAGCTTACTACTAAGGTTTCTCTATAATTAATTTACACTTTCTAAGTCAACTCATTAGCTTAGTATTAAGGTTTCTCTAAAATTTACGTTTTGCAAATCAACTTTTTAGCTTTCTATTAAGGTTTCTTTTTTCAAAATTTACACTTTGTAAGCCAACTTAATAGCTTAGTACTAAGGTTTCTCTAAAAAAATATTATACATGCTTAGTGAATTAGCACCAATTCTGCTAAGGTTTTGGCTAATTGTTATGTTATCCTCCATCTTTATAGTTTGTTATAAAAAGCATACCTCTCGAGAAACCTCGTATCGTTATGCCTTTTATTGCAGTGGATTTATCTTCTCAAACTTATTCTCATTCTTCCTCTCATAATGACCTAGGTTCCACAGCCAATGTGAAAATTGAGGAGAGTGAGTCTGGTTTTGAGCCTTTTTTTCCAAACGGGGAACCAGCCATGTATTGTCGATAGGTTCTTGAAAATAAAACTATCATTTAACGGTCAATATATTCTATGCTTAGTCGACTTCTAATTTCTCAATCTGATATTTTTAGTACTAAATGTGTGAGACCTCGCAACTTGGTAATGAACCTCACAACTTAATAATGGCCTATTATCTCACAAGGACTTCAATCGTTGTCCCTGAGATTAAGAATATTTCTCCATATTACTTAGACATATCTATGCTAAATCGCTACATATGGAACCACAGAGCTTTAAGGAAAGATGGATATGATCTTTCCTGGTTAATCAACAAGTTGAGGTATCTTAAAGATCCTCAACTAGTAGCCTACCATTTCAGAAATATCACAGTTGTATAAGATCTCAAGGTCGAAGAAGAAAGGTTAAGAGAGATCATCCATTTGCTTGAGGAGTTTGATTAAGCAATAGTTGTGGATGAGAAGGACTGGATTGAAGCCAAGAGGAAGCATGATCTTGTATTTAAACCAAAGGTAGAGGTCGAAGTCAACAGTTTGGCCATGCCTAAGCATCAATGCAAGGTTTCTCAACATACTTCTACCGTAGTTAGAGGGATCTTTCTCTCTTCCTTGAGCTTAGGATTTTTGTTAGAATAAACTCATAATTTGTACTTATGGTCATTAGTTCCCCTTCTAGTTATAATTATTTCCATTTGTAATACATAAAAACTATTTATTTTTTTCATATTAACACATCATTTCTTTCTTCAATACTTAGCTCAAAAATAATGCAAATTCGTGTGCTTATTTACGCATCTTCAAGCCAAAAGAAATTACAAATGGTTTATTCAAACATAATAAACTTTCAACCACTTTTTATTTACTTTTAAAGACCTATTACCTTCAGTTTTTGAATTTAGAAAATAACCTGAGTCATGTGCTTCTCTGAGAACATATGTTACTTCCAATTTGCTATAAATTTAGATAAAGGGAGTCTTATGATATGATTAATAGCAGCCTTCAAAACCAAATTGCCTTCCAAAAACTTTCTTGGTCTCATGAGGTTCTCATAAGATTTTGATAGTTTCTTCATGTAAACTTGAAAGTGCTTCCTTATATTATCTCTATGCTCATTTAGTGCTTCTAGTTGAACATGCCTACTTTGAGGAAGCATGTTACTTCGCAAGGCATATTTGGCAGATGGCACTTCTAGCTCCACTAGAAGGAATTTTTTATCTCCGTAAACTAAGGAGAAAGGTGTGTAACCCATTGTCTTACTCTTGGTTTGTCATTATGCCCAAAGCACTATAAGCAACTTATTAACACATGCACCAGGAAAATCTTCCATCATTTTGGCTAAAATGTTGATCAAAATTTGATTTGTATCTTCTTCTTGACCATTGCCTTTGGGATAAGACCCGTTGAAGTTTGGTGAGTAATTGGATATTTATCAGTCAACATTGTCACTTCTTTATCCACTTTTAGAAAGCATGACCTTGGGAATGCCGAAACGACAAATGATATATACTCTAATGAATTGTTTCACCATTCATGTTATCTCCCTTTTCAAAGGTTCTACTTTTGCCCACTTTGAAAAGCACTCAATTGACACGATAATCCATATTTTCCATTAGATGGAGGTTTAATTTTCCCCACAAGGTCAAACACCCATGTACGAAATGAGTGAAAATGAGTGAAAAATAACCGATGGAGCATAGATTAGATTGATATGTAGTTGGTAAGCTTTGAACTTTCAAACAAACTCACTTAAATCTTTATCCATTGTTGGCTAATAATAGCCAAGTCTCATAAGTCGATCATATAATTTGGATCCTCAAATGTGAGTTGGATCGTGACCTTATTTGAGAACCTCTTATTCTTCCTCTTTTGTAATGCATCATAAAGGCATGTTGAAATATCATCGCCTATAGAGCTTCTCCTTCAGAAATTATAACCTTAGGTCTCATTTTCTAAGTGATATGGCATCTGATTTTTCAACTGGAACAACTCCATCCTTGATAAAAATCAATGTAAGGATTTCTAAAGTCCATTTAATCTTCTAAAAAATTTCACTCAGCTAGTTGAAATAAGATTTGACATTTATCAAAATCTCGTTACTCTATTTATGCATCTTGTTTCATCATAGGGAAAAAATATCCCTATCTTTGGATTCTTCTATAGAGGGAAATCTTAGTGGTCTCACAATGTTTCTTATGAGTTTTCTTTAATTGTCTTTAAGCTTCTTCAAGGACAATGCATCTGGCCAACCAACCATCAAGATTTTTATAATATAATATTCCTTGAAAAAAGAATAATTTTACTAGTTCGGTGAACTTTATCAAACCATATCTTGTTTCCATATGCTTCTTTATTGTTCCTCTCCAATCTGAGGCATCGTCTGTGGGAAAAAGATATAGCAAAGAAGATGGATCATTCCTATGATGCATCACCACAGTTGTTTATTCACCCTGAATATCTATCTTTTGTGCAATCATGGCATAGGCATCAGCATGTCGGTTCATCATTCTTGGGTGTATCTCTAGTTTGAATTTATAAAATTAATCCATCAACCTATGTTAGATTGTTCGATAAGGAGCTAGAACGAGGTGCTTGAATGGGATTCACCATTCACTTATTTGACTACCAATTAAAATATTCTTTGACGCAAAGTGAACAAATGCCTCTTCGAAGGACCTCAAGTAATCCTAGAAGCAAAGCTTCGTACTCTGCTTTGTTATTTAAACAAATAATATATAAGTTAAAGTACAAATATATCATTTCCTTTCCTCTGAATAAAATTATTACAGGTCCTCCTTTGCCTTTAGCCAATGAACCATCAAACTCCATGGACCATTCTTCCAAGTCTGCCTCACAAATATTGGCCTGTAAATCATCACCAGGTATATTTTCATGGGGTGGTTCAAACAAACATGAAGGAAAGGTAGAAAATAAATTTATAAAGGCTTGAATTTTGATTGAATGAGGAACTACACACTTCAAATCATATTTTGAAAGAATGAGGAACCTTCTTACCATTCCCTCAACTAAGATAGATCGAGTAAACAAAAACTTAATCGGATGACATCTTGTCACTATGCTAATGGTGAAATATACCATATAAGGCCTAAGGTTTTGATCAATAAAGACTAAGGCCAAATAATGTCTTTATACATTTGTATATCTTACCTTAGGACCATGGATAATCCTACTTACGTACTAGACAGGTCTCACTTGTCCATTAACATCATGTGCCAACAAAGCACCAATGGGCCTTGTAGTGGAGGTTAGATAAAGCATCAAAACTATTTTTTCTTAGGTGGAATAACCATTTGAGGGGAGGGGAGGGGAGGAATATCATAATATTTTTAAAAGCTTCCTAGTTTGGTTCCTCGCATTTGAACATTGTGATCTTTCATAACAGCTCCATCAACGGGTGGGTTACCTAAGACAAACCTGGCATAAATCTCCTCAAGTAAGAAATCTTTCCTAGGAAACACTTCATCTATTTTTGTGTCTTTGGAAAAATAAAGTCAAGAGTGCCTTTTTATTTTCTTGGTCCATCCCTACTCCTTGTCTATTAACCATTAAAAACCTAGAATTTTTCACTAGTTAACCAAAAGAACATTTGAGTGGGTTCATCTTTAGCTATTACTTTCTACATTTGTTCAAAACTCTTCTCAAGTCAGCTAAATGAGAATCCTCCTCCTTTCATATGATGACTAAATCATAAACATAAAATTCCATGATGTCATGGAAAAGGTCGTGAAAAATAGCAATCACTATCCGCTAGTAAGTTGCCTCCATATTTTTCAAACCAAAAGGCACTACATTATACATTAAATTACCTAAAAGAGTGCTAAAAGATTTCTTCTTCGCATCATATGGGTCCATCATGATTTGGTTTTAACCCACATATCCATCCATAATATTATGCATCTCATGACCAGTAGTTGAATCGACCAAACTAACAATTGAATGTAGAGGGAACTCATCTTTGGGGCAAGATATATTAAGATCTCTAAAAACAACACAAATGTGAATTTTTACTTTATCTTTCTTCCCCACTAGCACGAAGCTAGAAAGCCAAATTTCATATTGAATTGTCTTGATAAATCCAGATGCCAACAACCGTTCCACCTCAGTATTGATTTTGAGGTCCAATTCAGGCTTGTATATTCTGGTTGACTTCTTGGTAAGTATTACTGAAGGCAAAATATTTAAATTTTGGTAGCTCGCATATTTACCCAACCCAAGCATATCAGTGTACTTCCATGCAAAAATGCCTTTGAATTCTCAAATGATCTTAATCAACTCCATCTTCTTCACGTCTTTCAGGTCCTGTGAAAGAAATATTGGCTTTTGTTTATCGACATCCTCTGTTAAATCCACCTTTTCCAGATCTTGAACTTCTAGTTTAGGATGATCTTGCATGCATCCAAGCTTATCTTCATACTCTTCTACATACTCTTGAATGTTTAAATTATCAATAACAAGACATTGTCCTTGATTATCATTCAAAAAATGTTCATATTTTGGGTCAGCTTCTTTAGGGTCTCCAGTTACCCGATCACACCTTCAAAGGTGATATACCACCCTTCCATCATTGAGCAACACCTTCTTTAATTATCGCATGATGGAACTTTACTCTTCTTGCAGTTCCCCAGCTGCTCTATCGTTGTTCCGTTAGCTCTGATCAATGCACTCTGTCATTTCGCCTCTTGTTCCATCAGGTCGATCCTTGGATTCATTTTATCTATAAGTTATTGGGATATATAATTAACTTTAGTAATAACCAGCTTCTTTGGTTTAACTTGCAAAGCTTCTTCACTCTATTCTCCTTGATCGTTCATCGGTCCCAACCTATCCTTGATAGAGAGCAATCGCACCCCTTTGAAACGCCTTGTGAGGATATGTGATTCCTCATTTAACTTGGTATAAAAGCAATAATCCATCAAATATTCTTCCTCCTTTGCAAAAGGGTTTTTGGTAGCTCGTATCACGATCTCTGTTCCTTTGACATTATTTTTTGCACATTCATGGTATGTTGAAGAAACAAAACCATGGTTATGCATCGAGACTCTCCCAAACAAGTGATGATATGAAGTAAATGACTCAATCACATGGAATTTAATGTGTGATATGAGGTTTCCCATTATTATTCCAACATTCACATTGCCAATGGACTTGGAAGTTTGGTTATCATATACTAAGATTGAAAGTGGTATTGTAACCAACCTTTTCTCTAAGATATTAAGTGCATAAAATACGCTAATAGGCATGATGTTCACCGAACCACCAACATTTAACAAAGATCTAGAAAACCTTGTTCCATTGATGTATGTTATCACGTCCAAAGGTTAATTGTGAGGAAACCTTATTAATACATTTGCGTCTGAGAAAGTGATCTCAGACACAAACTTTCGTATCAACATAGCCATAGGTCCCCTCCACCTTAATGAAAATAACATTCTTTTTGGCGATGTCCAAAATGGCTTGAGCAATTTCCAACCTGCTTTCTGGTGGAATTCCAACCTGATCGAAGAACCACAAAAATTTTGGTGATTTTGACACAACTTAATCCTCCATGTTTGGATATACCTCATACTTTTCTTCCAGATAAGCTTGATCACTATCTCTGCCACTTAGTTCACCGTAGATAAGAACTACATTATCTATTCCTTGTAAAAAAAACTATCATAAATATCTTGGAAACCCTCTTCCTCTTTTGTTTGAACTTGTACTTCATCATCATATGCAATAACCATGTGTTCCCCATGAGATGAAAATGGATTGTTATTAACATTGCATATACGGATATGCACAGTCCCTGCGAACAAGTGTTTTCTGATAATCTTAATCAAGGTAAAACATGAAATCATGGGATGATCAATTCGTCAATGGACCTTAAAGTAATTTGTATAAGATTGAATGGTTTCCCTCAGCGAAAAAAGTGGAGAGTTTCTGGGAGGAAAAACTAAATCATCACCTAACATGGAGTTATAACAATTCATTGCCTCTTCAACGTTACAGGGCAATGGAAGTGGATTTTTACTATCAAACTTCCTCTTCATATTTTTTCCTTCTTCTCCACCTCTATAAGCATACTTGACTCGTGAAAACTAAACTCCTCTAACGTCTTAGTTGATTGTTTAATCTATACGACATTAGTCATGACTAGGAGAGGTCAAATAATCAATTAGATATTTTGGATTGCTCTTGTGAAGGCTTTAAATGTGCCTTCTCTAGTCTCATTTATCAAGTGACAAACGAATTTTGGTAGCAAACCTTATGCAAAAATTTAAAGGATTTTACCCTTCATTATAGCTTCTCGTACATCTATAGATCTCTCTCCAAATCTCTTTATGTAATCCATTAACTCCTCAACCGAATTTTGCCTCTCTCGAGCAATATGGGCCAGAGTATACTCATCATCTGTCAAGAGGAATTTTTGGAGAAATTACACAATCATATCCTAATACGTAGCCACACTTCTTGGGGCTAAGTAAGAATACCATGTGCAAGCTTTGTCGGTGAGGGATTTTAAATTCCTTTAAATGCATTTTTTATTATTGCAGGGAGCACACAGATGCTCAACAAATATCTTTAAGTGTTCTTTCGGGTTGCATACTTTCTCATTAAACTTTTCAAAGATTAGAGTAATGTACCCATTACAACAATGTTCTTCATTGTACTCCTCTAGGTAATGATTACTAAAATAATCATAAATGGATAATGCCTCACTAAATATTTATGAGGATGATACCAGCATCTTAATTATCTCCCTCTTGACCTCTTCAATGGTTAAATAAGGTGAGGCAATTGTTTCCACCGATTTGGCCTATGGCGGAGTAACCATTGGCAAAAAAGTAACGACAACTGGAGCTTCAATAATTGGTGTTATAGCAGGAGCAATATTGACCATAACGGGAATTCCCATTAAAAGAGCGACAGGTTGCGTCACTGGTGTAATGAAGGAACTAGGATCCATTATGTAACCAAACATCATCATTCCTTGTTGTCTTTCAAGTAACTCGATAAACTTAACCATGATATTGGTCATTCCGTTGGGACCCAAAATAGATCTCATAGATACTTCCCCCTAATAACATTCCCCGTGATGGAAGTGACTTAAGGAATATCAGTATCAGGTGTAATAACATCCTGCTCTTCCTCGTGATGAGAATTGTCAAATGCAAGAGTACGATTTATATTTTCATTCGCCATGTCTAAAGAATACCTCCCCAAAAGAGTTGCCAAATGTAAGAGAGAATTTCTCTTTGAGAAATGATAGGGAGTGGTAATTTCCTTTTTCACCTGGGTTTTTATATTAAAACTGAGTTGTGACCTCTATTGATGATGATTAAAAAGGTAGTTTGCAAGAGTGAAGATAAACAAATCTCAATAATGAGGGAAAAATATGCTTAAGAGACGAAAACAATTGTAAAAAACACAATGAATGACATGGTTCATCCAACTTAAGCTACGTCCACAGGAGCTCTAGTTTTATTTCACTGGAAATTGATGTTTAAAAAGTCTCAATCTCAATCAAACTTGTCATCTCCAAGTGTTTATAGTGTTTAACCTATCTTGGACTCTCTTCTCCTTGTGTATGCTCTCTGTCTGAGTGTTGTTATCTTTTCATGCTATCAGCCTTGTCTTGTCCTCAATGTATAATGTAGCATATATACTCTCGGTATAAATTTCTTGGGACCCTAATTTTTTCTCTTTTTGGATGCCTTCGCTAGTAAACCACCATCAATCATGTAATTGAGGACTAGACCATTAAGCGTGGTATAAAGTTATCTCAAAACATGGACAAAAGTAATACTTTAATAAAGTATGATGATATCACTTCCTAACACCTTATATAAATTATGTCTATATGAGATCATGTGTTAAAGGAATACTCCTTTATGTTAGATAATGCTTTCTGCATCGGCATATTTTTATAGCTCATGAGCACTTTTGATCGTGAAAACTAGTGGTTTCTCGAAACATGCTCCTTTCGGTGAGATATTTTGCAACATGTTTGATCATGTGGAGTTTTTTTGGTCTTTGTGTTCTTAGGAGTAGTTTCTTTGGGAACTTTCCCAGTCAGGTTAATCGAGGGTACCTGGAGCTTCTTCGATTACGCAAAACTTGATCTTTCAATTGATACGATTAGACTCTTCCATGTAACATCGAGTGAACTCCTTTTTTACCTTCTTGAAGTAACTTATTTATACGTAGTGAGTTATACAAATAAGTCCCTCCTACAAAGTCCAGTTAACTGACATATAAAATATGTTTAAAATATATATAAGGCATTATCAGAAACTTGATTCATATTTCAAAATGAACTTAGACGGTCCTTGCTCATAAATAAATGTCAATTACATGGTTTTAAGAATAAAATCCCAACAATTCCATAATGTGGTTTGCTGTTGGCTTACTCTAACAAAAAAGTTTCTCACTACCCGTAATAAGTTCGAGAAATATTTGAGCATTTTGTTTGTGGTTCTTATGACCTTTGGACTAAAGCATTGCTTGAGTGGATCTTATCATCTCTTTAGTGAATAGCCTGTGAACTCCTCAATGAAGGTTATCAATTTCACATTTTGTAGATCTTTATTTGGTAAATTTCCACAAAAATCCATGAAAATAACTTTTTCAGTCATATCTTTGTGATTTGACGATTGAATATTGAGTTAGTGGTTCTATGTACACCTAATTATCCCCTTGGACTTTACATTCAATCTTTGAGAGGAGATTTAGGTTTGACCCATCTCCATAAACAAGAGAGGTTCATTTTTAGAGATAAAACTTATTTTTGGATATGTTTCTTTCTTGTTGAAATTTTCTTCAAACCTCATTATTTTTTAGACATCTTTGTTTCATTTAATGTTTAAGGTTATTTAAAGATTGATGAATTTTTCTCAAGACTTAAACAAATATTTCCCAAATTTGCTCTTATGAAACTTTAAAATTTTCATATCTAAAAAAATACTTCATGAGTTGATTTTGATTAATCCACACACCTTCAAAAACTTCCTTCAACCTTTAGGACACCCACATCCTAAGAACTTAGAAGAGAAAAACTTGGTTGCTTGTCCCAATTTTTATAGGATCCAAAGGTTACTTTCAACTGAAATAAGGTTTTATTTTGTTTAAAATATGAAGGCATTGGTTATTAGTTTTAACTTATCATGTTTATGAAGTAATCTCATATTGTTGTTGCCTTTCTGAGTTAGAACATATGGTGTTAATGATTTTAGTGAAAATTATGCAAATATGATTGTAAGAGCAAGTTTTTTAATTGCTCATTTCATTTTTATTTGGCTTATCACATTACACACCACTGCACCTTGATGACTACTTTCATGTATTTGAAGAGAAGAAGTTTATGAAATTTGGAATATTGAAAACAGTTCATCACAACATCATTCAGAAGAGTTATGAGGAGGTTTTGTAAAGACTTTAATTATCCGGTGGGTATTTTAAAAAAGTTTACATTTAAAAGTTTTCCAATATTTTTAAAATTATTTTTAAAGATTTTTTAAAATTTTTGCTAGTTCGTTAAAACGAATTAAAATCTCGTCCGAACAAGTTTCCATTGGTCGTTAGAATGATTTTCCTTCATTCAAACGGAATCTGGAATGTCTTCTTTTGGGTACGTTCTGGAATGTCGGTCGAGTTTCGTTAGAAGCATGTTCGAACGAGAATGGGTACTTCATTCAAATGATATTTCAATTCATTCGAACGAGTACGCGTGTTTTTATTTTTTTTAAACATATCTTTCCAAATCTTTAATCCCTATCTCTTTACAACAACTTTCCTTATAAATAGAGATGCGAGATCATACTTTTCTCCAAGCCTTTTTAGAGTTCTTTTTGTGATCAAACTTTGTACATTTTTCATCCACCCCCCTTGGATCGCTGAAGATAAATTTTCCAAATCAAGAAGAACACATTAAAAGTTCAAAAACCCTTGATGATATTTTCTCTACTGCTCAATTGTGGAGTCCAGACTCTACCGCTGAAGAAGAAAGGAATTGAGATTCATGAGGCTTATCGGTGCATGTCGAGATAAGATCTGCTTATTGTGGGCGTTGCTTTAGTGTATCGTTTTCTGTTGAAGAATTGAAGACTCTATCGCATTATACATAATGGATAATTAAGTTGTCTCTAAGTCATATAACGCATGTCTATTCTTAAATAATGTCGAAATTAAAGGTTTTTCCCGAAAAGGATTTTTTCTCAAATTTATCTTCTTCTAATTTCATTTGGAATTTGGCTTCATAATTTTATTTCATGATTCACTAAATTAAATCAAGATAAATTGGGTAAAAAGTGAATTTTTGTGTTTGGCCTAGGATACAAGTAAATCCGTATAACTCCTCATTTCTCAAATTGGTATTAGAATGGGTTGTACTAATTTATTGTGTGATGTTTAAATTTGTGATTTTATGGATAATTTGTATAATAGGCTACCTATTTTTTATGGGTAAAATTATGCATATTGGAAAGATATAATGAGGTTTGCTTTCAAATCTATTGACAATAGGGTTTGACTTTGTGTGAAAGAGGGTGGACACCACCCACTGTGACTAACAACACTGTCGAAAGTCTTAAACTTGTCACTTGTTAGACAGAGAAAGAATTTAAATGGAGTATTTTTTACTCCCCGCGACTTAAGTATAATTTTCAGAGCCCTAACCCCTGACGAGTTCCACCTCATCATGATGTGAACCACGTAAAATGAAGCGTGGGATATCCTCAAACTCACTTAGGGATGGAAATGTGGATCGTTTGGCAAAACCCCAACCTGCCCCATTTAATAAACGAGGCGGGCGGGATGGGTTGGTTTTTATTTAAATTAACTCCTAACCCGCCCCATTTAATAAACGAGGTGGGTCAGGGATCCTACGGGTTGAGTTAATTTTTAAAATAGTAAAATTAAAACTATTACATTATAGTCTTAGAGGTTTATAATGGTTCGTATTTTAATATGTGAGACAATTCCCCAATTGTGAATCCATGTTTCCACATAGATCTTTTACAAAATTAACATACAAATAAAGGGGTTTTTTTTGTGTGTGTGTGTGTGTGTTTTTGTGTGTGTATATATAGGGTTTAATTGTAATTAACATATATATAAAGGGTAATTATGTAGGCATAAATTAACTGGATCGGGGCAGGGCGGGGCAGTTTTATTTAACTTGAATCATAATTTTCCCCGTTTAATAAACGAATTTTTTTTAAACCCATACCCGCTCCAAATTCATTAATCGGGTTTTAAAACCCGCCCCATTAGGGTCGGGGCTCCTACGGGTCACGTTAAATTGCCATCCCTAAACTCACTCATGAAGGTACCAACACTGTCAAACCTTTTAAGCTAAAAAATCTCACCACCCAATTTAAAACTATCACTATGATAAAATTTGAGACTTTTGATGAATTTATGCTAGATTATCTAATATTGTGAAAAAGATTTTTGAGAACTCTTTCGTCCCACTTTACCCCAAAAGTCACTGTCCTTAATCCGTTGGGGATTTTAGATACACTTAGGGTACAAGAACTCATAGAAAACCTTCAAACTTATGAAATCGATATGTTTCCCAAAACTATTAGGCAAAAGGAGAAAGGTATTGTCTTAAAAGTTCAATCTAAGAAGAAAGAGGAGATTTCTTTCAATTTCAAGTATGATTTTGTTCTAGATGTTCTTGTGCTTTTTGCAAAAAAATATTAAAAAAAATCTCAAGCTTAGAAAATAAAATACTTCCAAAGAAAATAAAAGTTTTGAGAAAGATAAAAAATATAAGTCGGGCAAGAAATGTTTAGAAAAAGGTAGAGGAGAGTACCCAAAGAAATATGAGGAGAGATCCTATGAGTGAGAAGGTAAGGGTCATAGATCTCACGAGTGTGCTACAAGGTTAAAAAGATAGGGCAATGGAAAATTTTCCTTTAATGATACTCTTAGGGATAACGATGTCAAGTCAGTGGATTTCGAGGATGAATCACCGCATTGATGTAACTTCATCGCGTTCATAGCTAGTCATGTTGGTGCATCGAGTACGTCTCACACCGATGAGGACTTTTCCAAACATGATGACCTCGACGGTGAGTCTAGTGATTTCGGAGAGAATGGGGGAGATGAAGTTTTTAGTGAGGGTGAAAGTGGCCTCCAACGAGCTTACGTTGTCATTTACATCGAGTCCTTTAAAATAAAAAATAAAAATAAAAATTTTATTCTTAGAGTATTAGCTTTAGGTAAGTAATTGAGAGAGTTTGGAGAGATAAATTCCTAGGTGGGGGCTTCTTCTTGAGAGAAAGTCATTTTAGTGGAAAGAGAAAATGGTGACTTGACCAACAAAGTGGCTAGTCTTAAGAGAGATCTTCAATCTTTATTAAAGGCTCGTGAGAAACTTAATGTCCACGTATCCCAACTAGAGAAAGATCTTGAACGTGCTCGGGAGGTCGTGTTTTCTATAGAGGAAACATCGAAGAAGGCTGAAAAGATGTTCCTCGATCCTGCTTTAGGTTTTAGGGAAAGGTAAAGAATAGGTCATGACAGTTCATCCCCTTCCCATGCCGCACCAAAACTGGTTCCTAAATTTTTGGTAGATCCTTATAGACCTCGACTTAAACCACAAAATAAAGTTCAACCCAATTGAGCAAACCAAGGTATACCCAAACATGTCTATGTTTTCACTTATTGCAAAAGTAAAGGTCTCCTTAAGGAATTTTTCCACAAGTTGGGGAGAACTAAACATACCCATACTCTCATGCACCACTATAGAGGCTTTTCTAGTCTTAGAGAGAAAGTTGAGTTCCTAGCCTCCACTTATCAAACCTTAATAGAATAATTTCAAAGGATGTTTATTCCTGTTAAGAACACTTCTAATGCTATGACTAGAGCCAATAATGACAAAGGAAAACAAAAGGTTACCTACACTTAGGTAACTAAGCAAGATGACAAAGCCCTTATTATTCACATTGCTGTTAAGGTGTAAAATATTTCCCAGTGGTACTTTATATTGGGTGCTCTAAGAACATGACCGATAATAAGTCATATTGTACCGACCTTATAGATCACAAGGAAAGCAATGTCACCTTTGGAGATGGGAGTAAGTTTAGAATCTTAGGACCTGGTTGTCTTGAGATACCCGAATTTCTTAAACTAGACAATGTGTTATACGTTGATGGGTTGAAAGCGAACTTCATTAGCATAAGCCAACTTTGCGATAAAGTTTGACCAATCCAAGTGTAACATTTATGATCAATCTGGTAAAATATTACCACAAGGAGTGAGGAATGATGATAATTGTTATGGAATCATTCCTAAGTCTTCCTTTGTGTGTAATAATTCCACAGTCTCCTCTATGGACCTTTGGCATCAATGATTAGGTCTTGTGAAATTTAGAGATCTAAAGAGATTAGTGAAGAAAGACTTAGTTCGTGGCTTACCCTCACTTGGGAAACCAACTTCTAAGGTTTGTAGTCCTTTCCAACAAGGAAAATTAAATCAAGAGTCCCCATCAAAAGTTGAATACCATACCACCTATCGTGTGTTGGAGATGATACATATGGATCTTATGGGTTCTATGCGTAAGGATAACAGAGGTGGTAAGAGATACATTCTCATGATGGTCAATATCTTTTTAGATACTCTATCATGGGGTTTATCAGATAAAAGTCTAATGTGGTTGAGTTCCTGACAACCAAGTGTCACTTACTACAAAACTAACATGGTGTCACTATTAATCGGATGTGCAGTGATAACGGTACTGAATTTAAATAAGCTAAAGTGGATATATATTATGATGAAGTGGTCATCAAACATGAGTTTTTGGCCCTTCGTACTCCTTAAAAAAATGGGATAGTTAAGAGGATGAACCTGACCATTCAAGAGATGGCTGGATATATGCTTCTTGGGAGAAATGTACTTAGATATTTTTACGCAGAGGCATTTAATACTAAATGTCATATGGTGAATCGAGTATATCTTTGTCCACACATGTTACACATGCCTTATGAGTAGTGGATAGGGAATAAACCCAACCTATCATATTTCTGAGTTTTGGCGAATCCTTGCTACATTTTGAGAGATAGAGAGCATTTAGGAAAGTTTGACTCCTGAAGTAATACGGGGATATTCATAGGTTATTCATCATCGAGTAGGGATTATAGGGTGTTTAACCTTGAAAAATCTAAGGCTATGGAGTCAATAAATGTCACGATTAGAAATGATGAGTCGTGGGAGTTTGTTTAACCTAACCTTGAGTATAAGACAATGTACCCCCTAGTGACAATCCCATTGTTAGTCATACTAACCTTGTGGCCACTACTCTTGATTTAGAAGGTCCACCCTCTTGGGTTTGAGAGAGTCATGACCCTTTCGTTATACTTGGAGATCCCACACTAGGCGTCAAGACTTGCACTCTACTTGAGAATGTGGTTAGGTATTATTGTTACACCTCTTTAGTCGATCCCAAGAATGTTAAAGAAGGACTCAAGGAATAGCATTGGATATCCTCTATGCAAGATGAGTTTCTTCAGTTTCATATGAACGATGTCTAGGACTTAGTCCCCCGACCTAGAGAGACTAATATGATTGGTATAAAGTGGATTTACAAGAATAAGATGGATGATAATGGTACTATGGTTTCAAATAAGTCTAGGTTGATCGCTCAAGGTTACACACAAATTGAGGGTGAAAACTTTTACGAGACATTTGCTCCTATTTCTAGGCTTGAGTCCCTCCCCTTACTACTCACCATAGCATATCATCTATGCTTCAAGTTATATCAAATGGGTGTCAATAGTACCTTCCTTAACGACAGTCTATAAGAGGAAATATACGTGGAATAACTAAAAGGGTACGAAGACCCAAAGAACTCAGGGCATGTCTTTCATCATAAGAAGGCCTTGTATAGTTTGAAGTAAGAACCCCATGCTTGATATGAGAGGCTCATATCTTATCTCTTAGCGCGTGGTTTTAAGAGAGCGGGAGTGGATAAGACATTATTTATGAGTGGAGAGTGTGGTGAAATATTGGTTGCCCAAGTCTATGTGGAAGACATAGTATTTAGATGCACGTATTCCTAACATGATCACACGTTTGAGAAGGAGATAAAGAGTGAGTTTTAAATGAGCACGGTTGGTGAGCTTACATTCTTCTTTAGTATCCAAGTGCGTAAACTTGAGGATGGGATATTCATATATCAATACAAATATTCCAGGGACCTAGTGAAGAATTTTGCTTTAGACTGTGCTAAGAACTCATGCACCCTTATGAGTACTTAGAATAATCATAGTAACGACACTTTAGGCAAGGATTTAGAGCAAACCTTTATAGGATCATGATAGGTAGTCTTCTCTACATGACCTCTAGTCATCGCAAACTGACTTTAGCTTTAGAGTTTGTGCATGATACCAAGCATCCCTGAAATACTCTCAATTGATCACACTTAAACATATCATCAAATATGTGAGGGGAACTCTTTCCTTGGTATTTGTTATTCCTTTGATATTAATGATCGTTTGTCTGTCTATTCAGATGTTTATTGGGTCTGGTATGTTGAAGGTTATAGGATCACCTCAAGTGGGTTTTTTTACTTTGGGAGTGCTCTTATCTATTGATTGATAAAGAAGAAAAATTCCTTATCTTTTTCCATGGAGGAGGTTGAATATATAGCTGTCTGGAGTTGTTGCACACAACTTGTATGGAAGAATCAAATGTTAGAAGATTACGGTATTTCCCAAGGCACAATGAATATTTAATGTTATAATACAAGTGCGATTCATATATCCAGTAATCCGGTCCAACATTCCCGCATGAAGCACATTAGGATACATGAGCACTTAATTTATGATTTCGTTGAGGAGAAGGTCATTCCCTTGAGCTTTGTGAGCAACAAACATTAATTAGCCAATATTTTCACAAAACATGTAGATCCACTTAGATTTGATAATCTTAGGAAATATTTGGGTATTTTCTCCATTGATTGAGTTCGGGTTCTTTATGTAGTATAGGGTGATTACCATATTCATATCTTTATCCCTATTACTAGATTGTATTGTATTATTATGTTTATATATGTTTTTTCTTTTTGATATATTTTGATAAATCTAAAAAGATTTTCAGTTTTTAAGAAAAAGTTTGCAAAATTCCAAAAAGATTTTATTTCTGATAAAAAATTTTAAAACGATAAAAACATTTTTGTATTTTCATTTTTCACCATATATGGATGTGCATTTAAGATGTTCAAATCACCCTTTCATTCCATCTATTCATGTGACTTTTCATGGTGTTTTGAGACATGGATTCATTTCTTTAGTGTGCTTAATACTATGTGTACATCATTTCAATGTTCATTGATGATTACTTTCGTCATTCTAGAATCTTTATCACCTTTATTACACATGTGCGCGAACTTTATGAACATTTTACTTGCCTGTCATATGTCGAATGTGGTGTTCTCATCTCAATAGTGTTTAAGAACAAACCAAATGTACTAGGGATAAGTTGTGCTTAAAAACCATTGCTCGGATTTCATTTTTCGAACAATTTGGTATATGTTAAGCAATGAAAAGGGTCTAGGAAAGAGACAAAAAAATTTAGCATTATAGGCCACCAATTGCCAAAAAAAGCCTAAAAGATTAATGGGACACAAAAATAGAAGTGACAATGCCATATTTAGTTCATTGATGGTTCACTACTTATGAGCATTATGAGATCTTCAAAATTTTAAGAGTGAATTCTTATATATCAAAGATTTTGAGGATGTTATAAAGCATACGATCAATGGGTTTGCATAAAGGACTCTCTTGAAAAGCATTAAATAGTTGGCGTTACTGATTTAAGAAGCATTAAAATTCATGGCATGTTGCATAAGTTGAGTCAATTTCATCTTGTTCAACATTCGAACTCCTAAGGTTGAAATTGAGTTCTTTCTTTAGAAGTATCTCATTAACTTCGTGCACCTATATTATGATTGCCTATGTTGATTTGCCTACAGAAAATGTTCACACAATTACATTATATATATATACACACACACACATTTGTATTTAAACTTGAAAAAACTAAAAAAAATTAAAAATATTTGGTTTTCTTCTTCAAAATTTCATCTCATGTGCTTTGTTGATTATCTTTGTAGTGATTATTTCTTTTGGATTCATGTGATGCCAACATTTCAGGATTAGTTTCTAACCCTTTTCTATTACGGATAAAAAAGGGTAGAACAAATTGAGTTCATTTTTTTTAACTTGTACCCATCATGGTATTTCTTTTGTCTCGTGTGTGTAGGTCATTCCACCTTGATGATGATTTCATGGACCACGCAAGATGAGGACTTTTCATTTGAAGACTTATAAATTTATGCATTTTCGTTTATTGATTTGGGAGGGCATTAGTTGTGTTTGTCTTAGGGGTCAATCTGGCTTCCATTTGTGTTTTGCAATGGAATATACAAATGGTGATAATTGTAATATCAAGTTTTAAAAATTCTCATTTAATTTTTATTCGGATTATCCCGTTATACCTCACAGCACCTTCATGACTACTTTCACATATTCAAAGAGAAGAAATTGATGATATTTGGAAGATTGAAGATAGATCGTCATAACATTATTCAAAAGAGTTATGAGGAAGTTTGGTAAAGACTTTAATTATTCATGGATTATTTTAAAAGAGTTTGCGTTAAAAAGTTTTCAAAGAAATTTAAAATTATTTTTGAAGATTTTTTAAATTTTTTGCTAGTTCATTAGAATGACTTGAAATGTCATTCGAACGATTTTTTATTGGTCGTTAAAACAAGGTTCCTTCATTCAAATGAAATCTATAATGTCGCATTTTGGGTACACTCTGGAATGTCGTTCGAAGTTTCGTTGGAAGCACGTTCAAACGAGAATGGTAACTTTGCTCGAACAAAATATCAGTTCGTTCAAACGAGCACGCGTGTTTTTATTTTTTTAAACATATCATTCCAAATCTTCACTTCCTATATTTTGCAACAACTTTCCCTATAAATAGAAATGCGATAGTAGACTTTTCTCCAAGCTTTTTTAGAGTGTTTTTATGATCAAACTCTATACTTTCTTCATCCAAGTCTCTTGGATCTTTGAAGATCACTGTTTCAAATCAAAAGAACACATTCAATGTTCAAAAACCCTTGTCGAGATTTTCTTTATTGCTGAATTGTGGAGTTGAGGATCTACTGCTGAAGAAGAAAGAAAATTGAGATTTTTGAGGCTGATCGATGGAAATTGATTCAAGAGCTGCTTTATGTGGACAGTACTAGATTGTACCATTTTTTGTTGAAGATTTGAAGGCTCTACTATATTATATTTAGTGTATATCTTAGTTTGTAAGTCATACAGTGTATATGTTTTCTTAAATAGTGTTGAAATTAAAGGGTTTTTTTAAAAGGTATTTTTTCTCAAATTCTTCTTCTGCTAATTTGATTTGGAATTTGGCTTCATTTTTATTGTGTGATTTACTAAATTATATTAAGAAAAAATTTGGTAAATAGTGAATTTGTATGTTTGGCTAAGATACAAGTAAATCTATATAACCCCTCCTTTTTTGTGAATGTAAGAAGTTTTTCCTCTTTGTAACTCTTTATTTTATTTCATTTTTTGTTCATTCAGCTCGAGATGTTTCTTGTAATGGATTTTTCATCGTGCATCCTTGTGTTGAGTGATTGTTTATCTTTTTTTGCATCTTAATTCATCACTTTAATTTAAGAACATATTATCGGATTTTAATCTTTTTGTAAACTTTACCAAATAAATATAGGATTTTTTATCCCATTAAATGAATTGAGTTAACATATTAAATCAATCTTGTTAATAGATTTTAATAGTCAAGCTAAGTCATCGTTGTTCACTATATTTTCCCCAGACCCATACGATACACGTACGTTATCAAATGGTATAAGAGAGGGAACTCAGTTGTATGTCCAATCACCTTGAGTTGATAATCTAGATGAATGAGTAGAATTGAATATAGACATGTGTGATTAAAAAAAGATTTGATTCGGTACAAAAAACCATGCTTTTACCCGCCATGTTACTCTAACATTTTTGTTTATCGTCATTCTTTTAAAAATGAAATTATCACATGTGACGAATAATGTGATAATATAGACTTTTAAGTTCTTCAATCAAATTATGATGAACTTTTTAAAGAATCATAAAATTTAGTATTGTTAATGTTCTTATGTCTATATTATTTAAAGATAACAAAATGAACAGGAATAACTTCGACATTGAGGATTATTGAGTCAAATGAGAACTTAACGAGATATTCTTAGATATGAGATTTCAATAAGTGAAGAGGAGGATAATATGAGTTCGAAACTTAAGGCGTCTCTCGTTAATTAACTTCAAGTTGATCGATCTTAAATGTATGAGAAGATTAAGTAGTAAAAAAAGGGTTTTCAAAAGTTGATGTGGATTCAATAAAAAAAATAGAAACAAGAAAATGAAACCCCTTTAAAAATGTCCAAACTCTAAAAAATTGAAAATTTTGAGTTTTTAAATGATCATACACTTTTAAAAGATGAAAATGAAATTGTGTGCACTTTGGAAGCTCAAGGACCTTTCCTCTATAAGAACATCACATTTATTGAAGCCGTTTTTTATGATTTAAAATATAAGAGAAGTGCTTTAAAAGAAGAAGATGCATGCGTGTCCAATTAGAAGAAGAAAAAAAATATGATTTGACCATCTCCTTGAAAATTTTGAAAAAGTGATGTAAATGTTGTGAAAAATCCAATGTCACGACTTTATAGAAAATTAAAAAAATTTACCAAGTATTAATTATATAAAAGTAAACATTCCTAGACTAGAGACAATTTTTTCCCAAACCTTCATTATAAAATATGATAACACACTTTGAAAATATTTTCTATTAGTTTCAAAAGAATGAAAAATATATTTCCAAGTGAGGGAGAATAAAGTACCTCTCATTTGTATTAACAAAATAAATATTTCAACATAAGGAAACTTAAAATGTACACCGTGCATTTATATTATCATAAGAAAGGTAACCTTATATATTTTTGTTATAAGCTGAATAAAATTCAGAATTCGAAAAGAGTTATTTCTAATATCAAAACCCATTTGGCTCAACAAAAAAAACTTTTATATGTGATCATTGTCAAAAATTTGGACATTTACGGTCGTTTTTATTTTTCCTTAAACCAACTTTTCCTTTACATTCTGGTAGGAGTGGTAAGAATTATATTAGGAACAAAAAGGCTTAAAAAATTTATTCAAAGAAAATTTCTCTTAAACATGTTTAAATAAATTTTGGGGTGAAAAAAATCAAATAACTTTGAAAAAAGTGATTAAGAAAAGAGAGGCAAATGATTTCAAAAATCCTCCTTATGACCCACTAAGTCCCAAAGTTCCACTTGCGAGTAAAGATAAGGAAGAGGGGTGACATTTTGGATTAAATTGAGATAACCCAAATTAATCTTGAATTTATGCAACCCGTATGGATCAAAATTAGTAAGGTGGGTAATTATGGATCATACCTTCTATATATCCCTTACATGTATGGCTTCTTTGATAATTTTTCCTTACTACTGGGATATCACATGTTCTTTAGAATATTTTTTTATTCTTTATTGAGTATTCTATACTTTGAGAAGATTTGTATAGAATGCATGCTCATTTTTTATTCCACCTTATTACGCACTACACATTGATTGAATGCCACTTTATGAGGAATGAAAAATATTTATAGTCTTTTACAATGTGTTCAAAGTTTCAAGAGACTTTGTGAAGGGGTGTTTAAACTTTGTTGTGTAAGTTTGAGTTGTTGTTTCATGATTTGGAAAAGTTAAAAAGGATAAATTTATATTTAAAAAATCATGAGTGGATATGGAAAGGGATACGAATAGTATGATAAGTACCATTTATCAAAAAATTATTTTTGTTTCTCTAAGTGAACGCATCCATATGAAAGATTACTTCTTGGACAAAAAAGTGGGGTCTCGTGTAATTTCTTATACCCAAGATTTAATAACATCAAGGGCAAATGACAAAAGGTTTTAACTAAAATTCAATTATTGTAGGAGAACAAACTATATTAGTTGAATATTTTATGAAATAGTGTTGAAGATACTACCTGATCTAACTGTGTTCTTGTTGATGATCTTATTCAAAAGTTTGGAGTGAACTTGGCATCTAGATGTACATGTTGTTTTAAAATCTCAGAATCTCTCAAACAACTCTTTTTAATAGGTCCAATTGATTCAAAAACCTGGGAATTTTTCAGGAGTTTAATGGAAGTCACTCAAATGTCTATCTCAATACATGGTTCAATCATATAGTGGTCACTTCATTCATGTAGTTCAAAGCTATCTAAGTGGTTGTTTAATGTTATCCCAGTTAGTATTGTACAAAAACTTTGGATGAGTTGAACAAGGCTTTATTTTAGGATAATTCAATGAAATCTAGTATCATTGTTCAAAAAGTGAATACTAAATAAATAGAATTATCTCAAAATGCCAACTATATAAGAGGTGCTAAAGATATCAGTCAGGAAGCCTGGACTATTTTAGAATAAAAAAAAGACCAAATCTCTTCAAGCCTCTAAAATTTAGCCCACCGGTAGAAAACTATTAGAGGGAGATTAAAATGCAATACTTCAGTTAGTAGAGATCGTAATTCAATTATGGAAATTGGAGAAATTCTTAGAGAATTCAAGGGAAGACTAATTTGAGCAGCCTCTAATTTCTCAACTGAAGGATCAACTATTAAATCTTAGTTTCAAGCTATCAAGGAAATTCTTAGTTACTGCACTGAGAAGCATCTTTGTAGTATAGAAATTGAGATAGAGCCTAAAATCCTATTTGAAATTCTATCTTCTTCAACCTCATCGATTCCTTAGAAAATTAGATCAAGTATAAAAGAAATTCAAGACATCATTTGTTGTTCAAGAGAAGTTAATAAGGTAGAACTTATCCTTTCAAACAAGGGGTCTCTCATCAATTTTCATCAACATATCATTGTATTAAAGATCCTCCAAGAGATATAAACGTAATAATTAGTATAGAATCTTCAAAATTTCCTTGTTTTAGAAATATTTGATGTTCATACTATCTTTTAAGTACTCCTTATTATGAGCCACCTAGAGAGGGATATTCTCTCTATTTATCAATAAACTGTTTTTTTCCAAAAAAAAACATATCACTTGAGTCAAAGTTTCCAGTCCTTTGTTTTCTGATTCGTAATCTTAATTGAACTCGATCTTGGTTTTTATCTTTTAGTAGTGATTATATATTTTCCTTTGAACAAACAAGATATGATCTTCTGTTCTTGAATAGAGATATCTTCTTGTAATTATCCTTTTTATATATCTTTTTTCTTGAATATAAATGTTTGACATAAACCCAAATATCTTGTAAAAATGATAATATTGTAATTTATTATTATAATATATGATTCGATAGGAAAATAGTTACATTACATATCTCATGGTTGAATACTGGTACATATATGTAAATATTTGCACTAATTTAATATCAATGCCTTTTAGCTCAACTAATAAGGAAAATGGTTCTGATACTATATGTCAAGGTTTTATATATCGTTGGCACCACCTTATGGATATGCGTTAAAATAAAACCCTACCCCTTATGCGTAGTACTTAAAGTGGGTACAAGATCGATGGAGAGTAGGGTATTACAAATGGCATGAGAGCTAGTACCCAACCAAAACAAATGTCTCAATGTGTCAGGTGATTATTAATTTCATGTTAACAAGGGCGTTGGGCTCCAGAAGGGGATTTATTTTAATATAGTAGTTTCATAATTGATTTGATATCCAAAGAGTTACTTACCACATTGCCTCGGTCTTTAATGGTCCACATATGTAAAGAATTGCACTCTTGAAATAGCGAGACACTTTCAGTTCAAATGATAAGGCATGTGGATGCAGATATCATATGTTGGGGGTTCAGGACTTGTTGACACTAGTTTATGGATATGAGTTAACATAAAGTCTCAAACCGCTATACGTGTTAGTTAAGTACACTGGAATATTGCAAATATTGCCTATATTTTTTTTTATCAAAATGGGTATAGGATTTGTTATCTTATTGCCTAAATATTCTTTTATCTCCCTATAAAACCCTTTATAACTTTAAGTTGATAGAGATTTTGATGTTATCATTTTCTTTTAATTTTGATCTCTCATGATGTGGTTAGTGATGATTTTTTATTGGTTATCGCTACTTATGTTTCCCATGTGGTATCTTGCATGTTCCTTTATGTTGCCTTAATTGATCATATGGTTTTCTTCTCATTGTTCACCTATGGTGTTTTATATAATTACTTTCTTATCTTAAAGGGAGTGTTTTTCATGATCGGGGATATCATTATGTTTCCGTTAATATCCTTCTTGTATATTTGTCTTAATTGACTTTAGGCTTGATATTATTTATCCATGTACCTAGACTATGTGATATATATATATATATATATATATATATATATATATATGTGTGTGTGTGTGTGTGTGTGTGTGTGTGTGTGTGTGTAAATATGCATATGGTCCTTGATTACTTGTGTACTTTCATTGTACATTTGTAAAAGTTATTCTGATGGAATTTGTTGTCTTTATGGTTTTGTTATTAGGATTGTAGTATGTAATTTAATTAT
Source organism: Sambucus nigra (assembly GCA_949130495.1). NCBI lineage: Eukaryota > Viridiplantae > Streptophyta > Magnoliopsida > Dipsacales > Adoxaceae > Sambucus > Sambucus nigra. The sequence continues at coordinate 539,559,091 of OX422208.1, read as the reverse complement.
ATCTTTTTATATTATATATATTTTGTGGTTTCTATTATTTGTAATAATTCACGTTTCACCTTTAATATAATATGAAAATTTTCACGGTAATAGATTTTAGACACATCTCATAAATGTTTTATTTGTCACTATTTTTCATACGGTATTCATATGTTGTCTATATTTATGTTTTGGGAGTAAGGATTTGAATTATACAGTACAATTACAGCTAGTTACATATCAATTTGCATTTCTTAATTGGTAACCATTATAATGTTAATTACTTTTTATGTGATCATTTTGATATTAAGTATATTTTGGGTATTTGTGTTATGTCTTGATGATGGTTTGTATATAGTTGGATTGTTATATTATTATTAACCATTTATAAATTTGTATACCAAATCATATGACTCATATCCTGTAACACTATCATCTCAATGTGCTTATTGTAATACATAACATGTTTTTTTTTACTTTGTCTTGTCTTCACTAGTTGTTTCTTACAATTATTTTTCATATATCTATGGTAATTCATTTTCTTAATCTCTACATCATTACTTTGATAATGGGGGAGAAAATCCCATTACGGGGGATAAATTTCCCAAAGGGAGATAATATATGATCAAGGGGGAATCATTTTGAGACAAAAGGGAAATTACTATAGGATGGAAGGAGAGAAGACTTGTGTTATTACATTATACTCTTTATACTTTTGTTCTTAGGAAAGTGAGTATATAATATAAAATGTTAGTTAGAATTTAGTGATGACGACTAGATCTTAGCATTTGATAATATATAATTAGTCATTACTTACATCACATTTATTCTTAATTCCTTATATTTTCATGTTTTAACTTTATATTAATTTTAAATCTGGTATGTCATATTCAATCCTTTGGATTTTCTTATCCTAGTTCATTTCTTTATGAAATATCTCGTCATGTTATAAATGATATTATCTCTTGATTTTATTTTCTTCCCTTTGATAATTCCATTACAAAAAGGGGTTAATGTTTACTTATGAGACATTTTTGAAACATTTATGTGAAATAAAAATATGGGGGAAATAAACATAGCGGGAGAATTTCATTTGTCATATCTTGTATAGATGTTAACTTTACTTGTTATATGTTCTTTAGTAATTATTATAGGGGACTGACATAAATGCGAAAATATGTTTCAATCCAAAAACTTTGATTGTTCATGTATTAGAAAGTAAAAATAAGAACTACGTTTAAAGCATAAACCTAGTGTCGCAAAACACGATACCTTTGCGGATCTTATTGGTGAGCCGAATTAGGAGAAATAGATGATGAAAATGATGATCGTGTTGACCTCCATAGGTCTCCAAAAACCTTTATAGAATCCACTGAAATCTTCGGATCTTCTAGTATATGATGTCCCTAAAGTAATCCTTGTGTATAGGCACTCTCGGAGATGAAAAATTGGTGAAATATAGGGGAAATAACTTTTTCTCTCCTCAGCCCTTAACAAAGATTTGAATAGTAGTTTTCCTCTCCCTTTCTAACCCTCCATAAGGGACATACAACTTAAAACACTAGATTACATTAATTTATAAACATTTTAAGTCATGGGCTTGGACTACACTGAGTTTCATGAGATTTTGGAACTACTATATGTGAAGTGAACTATACTAGGGACCCAAGACTAAATAATTAGATTAGCTTACAAATAAGTACTCAAAAATCCCAAATTACTTCCCCGTTATTTACTTCTTTTCTCCATTTAATTACAATTAATTCTACCAAATAATAATAACTCCCCTCCAATATAACTATCTTAAAATCGCTCGGAATAAAGAGGTCTTGTTTTAAAAGTTCTTATGGTACATAATACGATTCCTAGCATTAAGCATACAATACCCATTTGGTCATATCAATTCACCGTTAATCGATTTCAACCAAATACTTATTTAGTCTTTGATTCTCATACTTAACTTATTTGATACCGTCCCGAATATAAATCCATTAGCCAGGTTATTGGTAGAATCAAAACCTATAAGTTTATCAAGGGGGTATCACAATCCAATATCTTTATTGGATATGGATTCCTATTAATTATGATCTCGGACCTACTCACACAATCATAGCACAACTTGCGGAGATTTAGATTCAATTATAATTTAATCTCACCCATAAAAATCAAAGGGCCAATTACAAAATAGTTCCAATGCTCGTAACCGGCGATATTAAGAACCTATTCACCTTTTGCAAATGTGTGATATCATGAAAGTTAACACCTAACCTTTAATTTCACAAATGATCATATTCAATATATACCTTAATTTACCAATTATAATCCTCTTTGAACTATCAAATAAGTTCTTGAATAATCAGATAGGTTCTCCTAATTTGAGATAAATAACCAGGATTGTACTTACAGCTTTACCGATAGAAATATCAACTCCCTTTTTAGGTTATGAATTATTTATTTGTACTAGAACTGGAATTTTTATCTCCCATGATTAGGATAAATCTAACTCACCAGAATTCATGCTAAGTCCAATTGACCGATATGGTATACAATATATTTAACCATAAATATAAGTCCATCTCATAAATATGATTCTTATTTCGAAATGAATTTATACACCTTTATTGAAAAGTAACCATCACACCTGGTTTTAAAAATAGAATCTCAACAATAAGACACATAGTGTTAAAACCATGTACCTATGCAACTAACTCCCAATCAATCTACTCGACAATCTATAGTCCTAGTTGTAGAATAATTAACAGGGAGTTATCTGATGAAACTTTGGTATTTAATGTATCACTTACCATTTTTTATCTAACAAATTAGTTGAAACCTATGCTCAATGTTGTTAACCATTTTATGGGTTATAGGTTCTATCAAATTAGAAATCGTTCCTCCATGAACACAATGAAGTGTAATAGAAAATTTCACTTGAAAGAACCTCACCCAAGTTACTTAGGAAGTTCTCAAGCCAGATAGACTCTTTAATTGCCTTCGAAGTAGCAACAATTTTGGCCTCTTGGTGGAGTCATCAATACATGATATCTTCACACTCCTATAACTTAAAGCTCAAACTTCTAGTGTAAACACATATTCCAAGGTAGAAAACTTAGAATCCTTATCTGACTAAAAACCATGTCATTGTACCTAAACAGTATAACACTATGAGACTTAAATATGTTGACCATGCCAAAGGAAAAGAAGATATTCAGTCTAGTAAAAAATATAGCATACATGAGTCTTCCCACCACTAAACCATTAGGTATATTCCTTATTCCTTATATTTGATCAAGTTGTTTAGAAAACTGATCCCCAAATAGTGTGTTATAAACTTGAAATGAAAATTCTTTGATGGAATCTTGATGCTAATATTATGGGTCGAACATCTATATAAGCAATTTGGGATAAGCCCAACACCCTTTTTATTCAATTTAGTGAAGGCTTTATCATAAGGATGTGATTGTCTTGTCCTATATTCTTTATATTGAGTTCTTAAACAACCACACTCTTGTGTAAGATAATACACCCACCACATTCTCGATTAGGATAAAATCATCTTATAAATACCACTAAATTTCCATCACACTTATTATACAAGACAATATATTCAGGCTTTGTGGACATCCTGAGATCTTCCTCTCCCCGCGCTTTCGGGAGAAAAGAGGGAGGGATAAAGGTCCCGCGCCCCTAGCTACATTGTGGGGTGCTTCGGTCATCATCGGTTTTGGGGTGATGTAAAGAAATAGAGTCACCAACCTATTTTCCACAAAATAAGCAAAAGAACATGTCGCCACCTCAAAAGAGCAGAATCAAAGATAAATCGATGCCTGTGAAATCAATAGTTCAGAGGTTCGAGGGCTAAGTTACGGCATGGGAAGGTGTTAGGCACCCATCCCGTCCTTTCAGTCTCTCATGGGCTTATGTTACTATTGTCCTCAATTTCTTCATGAAGTGTGTGCATGTCTATATATAAGTGGATATTGAAATCACTCAACTCGCATCATGGAAAAGATGGAGCTAGGTCATCCAGAGGATTGTTCCCAAAATAATAATTAAAAAATATTTTGTGCGCGCTTATCATAATATTAATCGTTATGATGAAACGATAATATATGTTAAATAAGACGCAAGTATGAATCATAAGTATGATATACATGAATAATATATGGATGAAATAGTGAAAATGATGAAACTAGGACCCAAGTTTTGGGTTTTAGCTCGAGATGCTCACATAGCCTATAAAGGCATTAAAGTCCACGTATTTTGCATGCAGCACAAGGGTGGGCTTTATCCCATAGATTCAAATGAGAGTTAATTATATGTGTGTGTAGAAATATATTTTTAGTTTTGAGAAAAATATGACGAAGCATCCCGTCGGAAGTTATAGGTGTAATCCTATTTTTCTTTGTTATGGTTTTTTAAATAGAAAATAAATTATGTGCAATATAACTAATAAAGGGTGAGGTATTAATGTGTACGATCTAAAGTAAAATTAAATTGAGAATTTTTATTACTTATATGAAAATTAATAAATTTAAATGGAGAAGGATGTTTGGGCCTTCTTTGGAGACGTGAAACTTGACCTTGATCCTTGATGAGCTTATTGCAAGTTGGGATGAATGTATAATGAGAGAAAATTAGATTTTTAATAAATTAGGTATGAGAATGATGGGAATGAAAGGTGGAAAGGAATTTCACACAAGGAAACTTCGTCGATGGCAGAAGAATATTGCTGAGATCATTGATATTGATGGATATGGGGTTCATTTCGAAGTGAGATCATGCTCTCCTTATATAAGGTAGGGGAACTGTCGATCATCATAGTCCTTTCCCTGCTAATCATCATGCAATCCAAGACACACAACTGATATGTAGGGAAATGGACCTGCCAATTATCAATCTCGTGTAGATTTTTCAAAAAAATGGTCGTAAAACGCAATTAGTAAGTCAAAATAGCATAAGAGGAAACCTGTAAGAAATGTAATTCAGATACCTTTAAGAGTCCTTGGGGCTTCCCCGAGTCGGAGGGTTGACTTTAGGTCAAATGGGGCTCAAAAGCACACATCGGTCCTTTGGATGGAAGATCATCGGACGACGATGGATCGTTCGTCCAAATTATAAGTTTGAATCATGCAAAGGGTGGATCGTTGGAAAGGCTATGCGAGGTGCTTTGACATTCCAAAGAGCTTCTCTCGATTTGAAGGGTTGACTTTGGCCAAACGGGGCTCGAAAATGCCCAGTGACCTTTCGGAGTAAAACAGATTATTTTTCTGTATTGTAAGGCTCACTCGTTCATGAGGTAGACCATTAGAAAGGGTATTTAGTGCCCTCCAAAGATTCATACAGTCTCATTCAAGCTGAAGAGTTAGCTTTGGTCAAACAGATCCTGGGAGCGCCCAGTGGCGTCCGAATTAGTTTTTGAGAGAAAATGGATCATTCGTCTAATTGGTTATTCCATTTCCTGCACGGAATGAACTGTAGGAAAGGTGTTTTAGTTCCCTTAAAGGATACATTGAGCTTTTACTCTGACGATTAAGTTGGTTGGGGTCAAATCGGGGACCGAGAGCGAACGGTGGCCTCCATATTGATTTTTAGTAGTAAAATGCTTCGTTCATCCGAACCGTTATGTTGTTACATGCACAAGGTGAACCATTGGAAAAGGGATTTAGAACCCTTCGAAGATTCATTGAGATTTTTCTCTGATGATGAATTTTACAAGAGTCAATTAGGGCTCGGGAGAGCCCGATGGCCTCTATATTGGTACTCAAAGTATGTCCTAGGATTTGTAATGAATTAGGGATGTGTTAGGGACCTAAGGAGAGATTAGGGGGTCCTATAATGTGATGTTTATAGAGATCGTCGACGGGTGAGCTTGAAATAAGTGAAATTCATTGAATAGACACCACATGATGTTTTGGAAAAAGAGGTCAATTATGCAGACCTAAAGGGATGAGGATGACCACTTCAGAGGGTCGAGGTCAATCCGAAGGACCTAAGGTAATGCTGGGGGTGGCCGAATCTAAGGGCCGAGGTCAATTCTATGAACTTAATATGGAAAATACCAATTCTGAGGGTCAAGGTCAATTCTTAGGACCTTAGGTGGGGAGCGACCAATTCTGAGGTTTGAGGTCAATTCTGAGGACTTTAAGTAAGAGGGACCAATTCTGGATGTCTAGCTCAATTACGAGGACCTTAATTTGGGAGTGAACAATTCTGAGGGTCGAGGTCAATTCTGATGACCTTAAATTAGAGCGACCAATTCTGAGGGTCGAGGTCAATTATGATGACCTTAAGTAGGAATGACTAATTCTAAGGGTCGAGGTCAATTCTGAGGACCTTAAGTTGGAATGACCAATTCTGAGGGTTGAGGTCAATTCTGATGACCTTAAGTAGAGACGACCAATTCTGAGGGTCCATATCAATTCTGAAGACCTTAAGTAGGAGAGACCAATTCTAAAGGTCGAGGTCAATTTTGAGTACCTTAAGTAGGGGCGACCAATTCTAAGGCTAGAGGTCAATTCTGAGGACCTTAAGTTGGGGCGACCAATTCTAAGAGTCAAGGTCAATTCTGGGGACCTTAAGTAAGAGTGACCAATTCTGAGGGTCGAGGTCAATTCTGAGGACCTTTAGTGGGGGCGACCAATTTTGCGGGTCGAGGTCAATTCTGAGGACCTTAGGTAGAGACGACTAATTCTGAGGGTCGAGTTCATTTCTGAGGACCCCAAGTTGGGGCGAGCATAAACTTGGTGCCCAAATAATCTCTTAGGTTATTTTCTCTTTTTCTCCTCTCGAAACTAGGTTAAAAAAAGTTAGATATGACTATTATTAGTTTACAACATAATGAACTCCTTGGCCACCCTAGTAGGACGAGTGGTGTCTCCTGAGGGTTTCCAGTGAATATACCCACAAAATTCAGTTTTCAACTCAAAAAATCAAAATACTTAAAAATTATTCGGCTTAAACTCCCTAAAAATAATGACCGTAAATTTATATTCAATAGTCTCAATTTGTAGTGTGTGTGTGTGTGTGTGTGCGCGCGAAGGCGGAAATTAAATCGCTAACTATCACTGATTGATCATCACGTTACTTTTCAAAAATTCATTTTGATTCAATTCTCATGGGTATTCTCACAAACAAATCACTCGAAATGTGGGTAGTTCTCTCGGTGTACGTGATTTATAAGAGTAAATATAATGGAACACAAATTCACACACAAAAATTTGAAAGACGGAATTTTTCTGGTGAAAAGATCTCATCATCGAAATTCTATCATTAAAAAATGGAAAACATCATCTTTTAATCCCCACGAATTAATCTTTATTACTATCATTTCTTATCTTATGATCTTCACGCGGTAATTATCTTCGTCACTAGGACTCGATTATGACTTTTTGAGGTTATAAGTGCATTGGGAAATATGGAAATGGTTGGGAAATTCGTAGTTGAAATTTTTTACTTACGATGTCCGTTGGCAATTATTCTGGCATTTGCTCAATTTTTATTTTTTTTATTTCATATTTTTCTCATTTTTTTATTTTTTTTTCTTTGAGCATTTTTTCTTTTATTTTTATTTTTTTGTCCATTTTTATTTCACCATTTGGACTTACTTAATGGACTTTTATTTTCACAACTTCGGGCAAAATGGGTTTTTCGAGTTATCAAACAAAACCGGTAAATTTTATTAGGCTCAAAATGGCTAGCAAAAGCATATTTTTTTTACAACTTTTTTTTATGGTTCATATTTTTGGGTAACAAACGATGACCTAACTTCATTTATCCGAATTACTAATTATTGTACCATATGCATCTCGAGATTGTATTCAATTTAGATATATTTTTAATGTGTTTTCAAGACAATATCTCGCTCGTTTCCATAATCGATCAAAACAAAGGAATCAATATCTTCAACGAACTTTTTTTAAACGCTAAAAAGAACTTTGAGTTAATTTTAACTCGACGTGATTTAATTACTCACAAAAATCGATTGGATAAAATCTCGCCGGTTTAATTAATCTCCACGCCAAAAAATCGATAGGCTCGAAGTTGTCAACTATCGCTCAATTTTCATCTTTAGCTAATTTTGACTTTATACATTTGATTTTTATAATTTGAGACTTCAAACAAAAATTTGAGAGATATTTTTGAAAATTTTAAATTCTAATTTTTATTTATTTTGAAGAAACATATTTTTTATTTTGTTTTAAATTTTTTTTATTTTTTTGAAGATTTTTGAAATATTCTAAATTTTTTTTGGACTTTTTGACAATTTTCAATTTTGGGGGGGGGGGGGCATTTTAAAATTTTGTGAAGTTTTTAAAAGATGCACGAGTCACCCCCCACCCCCGCAACTTAGACTTTTGCATTTTCCTCAATCAAAATGACTAAAATCTAAATAAGAAGAAATAATAAGTGCGAGAATAAAACAAACAAATATTTAAAATGCAATTTTTTTCGTTTCCATTACGAGTTATTACAATCTGATAGATGATAAATTACATAGTCCTTACAATGATGAAAATATAAATCATAAAAGAACTAAATAATTGAACACAAAACAGGTAAAGGGGATAGCTATTGTTGTGGTGCATTAGAGGAGTTGGGCGCCAATGTGTCGTGGGGATAAGGGTCATAGAAGTAGTCCCGAATTTTTACATTTGTACCCATTTGGAGACGACACATCTCCGATTAGAGACGCACCATCATGCTCGTATTGCGTTGGTAGGCTTGGCGGTCTTCTTCATACTCACTAATAAACCCATCGAACCTCGCCTCTAAATCATCAATTCGACATTTAATCACCGTTGAATCGTAGGATCCATCATCAAAGGCCATCATACTCTTCCTCCTCACTTAAGTGTTCATGCACATCTTTTTGTTCCTCCATTTCCATGTCTTCAACTACTGGTGGGTTGGGGTGGGGGTATTGGTGGAAAATGGAAAAGGTGGAGGTGGGAAAGGGTGGAGGGAAGGGAAAAGGTGGAAAAAATGGTTGGGAGTAAGATTGGGGGGGGGGGGGGGGAGGGGGAATTTCATAGGGAGGGAAATGGGGAAGGGGTAGGAATATGGGAAAGTGGGAGAATTCTTGTTTAGGTCATCCAAACCAGTTTGGGTGTGCAGGCGAACCAGTTCGACCTGCGATTTGGCCAAACTCGCTACCTCAAACCTCAAATTTGCCATGTTTTTCCTATTCTAAGTGTTAAAACCATCAATCTCTCCTCTCTAATATATCTCAAGCCTCCTTAAATACTTTGGGACCGTGGGGAACCTCAACCTTATTCTTGAAATGTGCTTGCGCACTCCCGTGCATGAAAACCCAACGTGATGCTTAAAACCTTCATATCGCATGACCTCTACGGACCTCTAATCTAACCTTAAATGGACTAAACTGACTAGGTCACAACATGAATCATCCTATACACGTCGTGGGTGCGACGACTTCTCTCTCTCTCTCTTAAAAACTCACCTGACCTCGTAAATAAGATTCGATGCTCTCTTCGTCCCCATCTTCCTCGCATCATAAACCAATAATCAGAATAATTGGGTATCATCCCCATATGTATAGGGGACACCTCGAGGCTCATGATGAATGATGTGAATGAGATCACCATGGTGGTCAATTGAATTGCAGTGTACTTGCCCCGACTTGGAGAGAATATCTCAATGATAATTAAAAGGACATGCTAATCCTAGATTCCCCTTACACTCGAGACTACTTGGATTGGGCCTTAACTTAGACGTAATAGTAGTCCTCTCACCGATCGCATCCGAGAACTCAAGTGGCATGAGTGGATGGTCAGAAAATAGTAGTTCGTCTATCCAATGTTTTTATTTGTTCTTCTCTAGGTGACCAAAAGAGTCCAATAACGATTGGACTTAGACATTGAGATTCTCGTCTACCGGACCGAATTCTTTCTCAAAGTCCTCTAGGCTCATATATCCTAACTCTCTCTCTTTCTCGATCTCTGAACATTCTCTCTCACTCTCATTTAAACTCTCTCTCCTACTCACATCTATTTTCTTACGTTTGATTGCAATGTGCATGATGAAACCCATCTCCTTTACCTCTCGCTCAAAGCCAGAATTATCACTCCCACTTGAAGTAATAAGGAATACCCCTAACGACTCTCTCATGTGGTTCCTCTCAACGTGCTCGTGTATTGTCTCTTCCATAAGGTTCCTCTCTCGTAATTCACCCTCATCAGCCTCGTGCTTAATTATGTTGAAGATATTTGTTTCGAGGGCCATGTTCTCGAATGTGAGTTGCATTTTCCCATTGAGTGTATTAATTAATGCATTAGCCATAGCTAAGAATGTGTGGCCAAGAATCAAGGGAACATGATTACTCGGGGAAGCGGAGGGCTCTTCGTCCGAAATGGAAAAATCTACCGGGAAGTAAAAAGTGTCAACTTGGATGATCACTTCCTCAATGATCCCCCTGAGGTATCTGCACAGAACAATTCGCGAGTTGGAGAGTCATTTTTGTGGGCTTAAGGTCCCCCAAATCTAATTTCTTATAAATGGAATAAGGGAGAATGTTAACATTCGCCTCAAAATCTATTAGTTCTCTCTCAATTCAATTCTTCCCCATCATGCACGAAATGGTTGGTGCACACGAATCTCATCAAGGATCAAGGTCAAGTTTTAAGTCTCCAAAGAATGTCCAAACATCCTTCTCTCTTTGTAATTTCTTTTTTTATATATAAGTTATATAAATTCTCAATCTAATAGATCATACACATTAATACCTCACCCTTTCTTAGTTATATTGCACATAATTTATTTTCCACAAAAAAAATCCAAAACAAAGAAAAAGAGGGTTACACCTATGAATTCCGATGAGATTATGTGAGGATATTATTTCCATTGTCCGTAGTTTAGATAGAGTATGTCATATACCACTACAACCGTCGAAGAAGCTCACGATCATTTGTTCAAGACGATGAATCTAAATTTCAAGTATCTTCAACATTTACACGACATTAGGAACAATTTCATATAGAATGTGTTTAAGTTTCGTAAATGGTTTACATTTATATTGGGATATTATTCAAACCTGATTTTAAACAAAATGGGGCCATTTTTGTAAGTCAAAATAATTTTTAAAGACCTGTAGGCAAGATTTTTAAAATAATTTTTTTCGCTCGTGTCGTTCAAACGATAAGGAAATGTTGTTCAAATGACTACTTCTAACGACAGGCAATGTCGTTTAAAGGATCGCTCAAAGGGTCATTTCTTTGCTACTTCAAACGAACCCATACTGCTTTGTGTTTTTAAAGGTCATTTTTAAGGTCGTTAGTAATGACATGAGATGCCATTCAAATAACATGAAGATGTCATTTAAAGTTGTTCAAATGACCTGCACTGTCTCAAAATTTTTGTTCAACTATAAATACCTATTGTGGAGACCTATTTTGTTTACACTTTTGATACACGTAAACTTCTGTTCTGCAGAACTTTAAGTCTTCACTTTTAAGGATTTTTATGCGTTTGATTCACACCAAAACATCCCGATTATCTTGTGAATCTTTTGTGGAACCCAAATCACTTCTATTGAAGTTTGTTCTTGTGGAGTGACAACTCTAGTGATAGATTGGTAGCTCTTGAAGGAGTTTCTTACTGACGATTACGGTCATTGAGGATACTCGAGGGTGTTCTTTGCTGAGGAGAGATGCAGTTCTTGTGGGTTCTTATGGGAGTCCATTGTTAGTTACTAGGATGCGGTCTATGTGGGTTTTCTATAGTAAATTCATTATAGATTTTTGTAAGTATTGAAAGTTGTGAGTTGCAAAACATTTATTGAAATAAAGGGTTTTTCCCTTTGGGGGGATTTTTCCTGAAATCTATTTGTCCAGTATTTTGTGATTGTTTGTGATGGAATAATTATTCACACAGATGCATGATTACGGTTTCAATAAAATTAGAATAAGTGGAATCAACATCACTTTTGGCAACACTTGATAGGTAAGTGAGAGAATAAGTGGAATCCACGTCACTTTTGCGGGAGGTTTTGGCGAATTTGGGGTTCCCTACCCTAATCTCCTCTTTCCTTCAATCTACAATAAATTCGGATCTTCATCACGGTGATCAATGGGAATTCTTCGATCCTGATATTGACAAACTTCATAATAAATCAATCCCAAATGTTCATCGTCAACCAAATACACCTGTCATGACAAACAAGAACACTGATATAGAACCTCAAAAATACTTTGTTAGCTCTCCAAGCACATATTCTAGCATACTAAAGAAACATTTACATGAGGAAACCAAAACAAAGATTTGGCCTACACCTTAGCTGTGTGGAAACCTTATGTCAATTGAAATTTTGGAAGATGAATACCAAGAGTCTATTAAAGAAAAATAATCTTTCTTAATTGGAAGATACATGGTCAACAAGGGTGAAAAAACTTTCAATTTGGGATTACTCAAATCGAAACTCAAAGACTCTTGGAATATTTTTGGATATTTTAAAATAATTCCAATAGGAAAAGCATACTGTACTCTAAAATTCACTACTGTAGAAATTAAAAATGCGGTTTGGGCAACAAGTACAACCTCTATTAACCCTGGGATTTTCAAACTTTTTTAATGGTCCCTGAGATTCAATCCAGTAGAACAAAGAATAATAACTGCACCTGTTTGGGTTAAATTCGTGGGCCTCAATATTGAATATTAGAGGCCTATAATTCTTCTTGAAATTGCTCGTTGTTTAGGAGATCCAATAAATATTGATCAACCTACCCTAGACAAATCTTATGGTCATTTTGCTAGGGTATTGATTGACATGGAGATCAATAATCTAATCCCTAAACAAGTTTTAATAAAACATTTAGATATTGGCTTTCAACAAGACGTTCAATATGAGATACTCCCACCAAGATACTCACATTGCACAATTCTTGGACATCTAGTCACTGATTACAGAGTGGTTAGAAGAATACAACTTGATGGTGTTGACATGAGGAGGCACAAATCTTTTAATATCAAAGAATCATCAAAAGAAAGATCCAAAACAAATACCAAAAACAATCAGGTATACAAACCAACAGGTATAATCAAAGAGCCTTACATTAGTCATGACAAGATATCAGACCAAGAAAAACTGTATGTTCTATCGATAATACACAAGAGGAAACAACCAATGGCATCATACAGGACTTTGATGATGACAAAATGCCACATCTTGAACCAATTGATGAACATCAACCAAAATTTGATTCTGAGATGATATTTCTAGAACCCACCAAGGCATATCCTCTAAATAAGTGCTTTTCCTTTATTATTGTTCCTTTCAACCAAGAACAATTTAGGAAAACTATACAATCGTGGGTGAACATAATGGAAGAACAAGAAGAAGAAGAAGAAGAAGAAGAAGAGATATCAAACTCTCCTGTAGAAGATAGCTACAAGCAAATAGAATAAAACCTAGACAAGGAAATTGAATATGTTACCAATGCTATCATATCAACTTTCAAAGATTCTTTATGAAAAGATCATGAGAGTTTTACTCCTGTAATCTCCAAATCTCAACAAAGGAAAATCAATAGTAAACTCAGGAAAGACTCAACTTCACAAGCTTATAGCTTAATGAGTGGATCAAAATCTAATTCTTAATGAAGATTTTTTATTAGAATATTAGGGGTTTGGGGAATTCTGATTCTAAAATAATTTTATCCTCTTGGTCTGTGCAACATAAACCAGATCTTCTTTGCATTGCAGAACCTAAGATGGATTTTAATCCATCTTTTCAATAGTTCTTTCAAACTTTTGGAATGACTTTTTTCTCCTCTACTAATAGGAATGGTATTTAACCAAACCTATGGTTATTTCATTCAAACTCTTTAAACACTCCAACAATTATCTCAAATACAAGTCAGCAAATAACTTTTCTCTCTTTGATTGAAGGTGTCCAAGCAACTTATACCATTGTATATGCATCAACTGGCTTTATTACTAGAAGACAACTTTGGGCAGATTTTGATCACCTTAACAACAACATCAAAGGTCCTTGGATGACATTGGGGGATTTTAATAGTGTGCTTGGAGCCTATGAATGCAGAGGCACTAATATTCCATATGTTGCAGCCTGCACAAACTTCAAAGGTATGATTGATAACTGCAATTTCCTTCAAATTGATCTTAAAGGCATCTTTTTTACTTGGAAAAAGCATCATTTCTAATATTGAGAGGAAATTAGATAGAGCTATTTTTAATCAATCATGGCTTAATTCTTGGTCTGGCATTAACTGCATTGCTTTAGCTAAATCAGGGTCAGATCATCATCTAATCCTTTTTTATGCTAAATCAAATCTACAAATAGATCCTAAACCATTCAAATTCATGTCCTATTGGACTAATCACCCAAAATTCATCAATATTATTGAATATGTTTAGAAAAACTCTAAATTCTATGGCTGCCCAATGTAAGTTTTTAAAGAGAAACTTAAAACCTTAAAGTCTACATTGAAAAAATGGAATTTTGAGGTTTTTGGTAATGTAAATGCCAATCTTGATTCAGCAAAAGAAAATTTATTGGCAATCCAAACTAAAATAGACTCTAAAGGTCACAATCAGGCTAGGGATCAACTTGAGATGGATTGCCATAAAAAAACTCATTGAATTTTTAAAATTTAAAGAAAATTTTTGGAAAGAAAAATCTAGGATCAGTTGGATGACAGAGGGTGATAGATGTACGTCTTATTACCATAAGCATGTACAACAAAGAAGAGACAATAACTCAATATATTATCTCAAAGAAGGGGATGTTCTGCTTACTGATCAAGATGATATCAAAGAACATATTGTCAAACATTTTTTTTCTTTATATACCAAAGATCCAAAAATTAATTCAAATCATTATGTTTCTAATATCATTTCCAATCTAATCACTGCCTCTGACAATACTTATCTTGTATCTATTCTTAATATTAAAGAAATTAAATCAACTATCTTCTCTATGAACCCTTTATCAGCCCCTGGCCCTGATGGTTTCAGTGGCATTTTTTATAGAGTTTGTTGGAACATTATACCAAAAGATGTTTGTAAACAGTTGTTGAAAATTTATTTACAAATGGTTGGTTTCTACCTGGATTTAATGCTAATCACATAGTTCTCATCCCTAAATCTTTAGAAGCTGCTTCTATATCTGACTATAGACCTATTGCAATGGCAAATTTTATTTTTAAAATTATAACTAAGATTATTCCCAATAGATTAAAATCTATTACAGGTTCTATAATCTCTGATAATGAATTCGGATTCATACATGCTAGATCTATTTCTCATCCAATCTCAATTTCTTCTGAAAACTTTAATCTTCTAAACTATAATTCATTTGTTGGGAATATTGGCATCAAACTTGACATTGATAAAGCATTTGATACTATGGATATGGACTTCATTCTTCAAACTTTATACTCATTTGGTTTCAGTGATAAGTTTGTTACTCTCGTTAAAGAAATTCTTCATTCAGTTAAGTTATCCATTCTTATAAATGTATCCTCACCTGGTTATTTTAGTTGTTCTAGAGGATTGAGACAAGGTGATCCATTTTCTCCTCTTCTATTTTGCATTGCTCAGGATTATTTAAGTAGACTCATTCTCCTAAAAGTCCAAGAGGGTTATATAGCCCATATATCCTCTCTAAGAGGTTTCAAAGTTCCTACACATTTAATATATGTTGATGACATAATGATTTTTTGCAAAGGTGATGATTTATCTTTAAATAATATTATGAAAATTCTTTATTCTTATTCCTCAATCTCTGGATAGAATGTTAACAAATATAAATGCAAGTTTTCATTGGTAAAGGGGCTTTTAATAGGAAAATTCAAATTACTAACATTCTTGGTTTCAAGGAAGGTCCTACCTATTTTATTTACCTCGGAGTCCCCATATCAGAGGTAAGCCAAGAAGATATCATCTTCAAGTCATAGCTAACAGAGCTAAATATAAATTTGAAGGTTGGAAAGGTAAACTCCTTTCAATTGTTGGTAGACTATTATTAATTAGGATGGTTATTCAATCCACCTTTTTTTAAAGTTTCATAATAAATAAATGGCCTACCCCATTCCTCAAAAAAATCCAACAATGGATCAAAAAAAATTATGGACTGAGTCAACAACTACTTATAACAAGATTGTTGTTAATTGAATAAAGCTTATCTGCCTTATGATGAAGGGGACATTAATTTGATAAATCTTGATCATCTTAATAATGCCTGCATTCTGAAACAAATTTGGGATATTTTCACATCAAAATCTCTATGGTCTCAATTCCTTGAAGCCAAATTTAATCCCATGAATGTTGAGAATAAGGGTTACAAAATTAGTTCTATTTGGCATGGATATAAAGATGATTTAAAAATAATCACTTTAATGCAACGTGGATTATTGGCAATGGTAATAAATTTAGGTTTTGGACTAATAATTGGCTTGGTTATATTCTTAACCCTGAAGTTCAAAATAATATTAGAGTTGATAAATTCATTTAAAATGGTAATTGTAGCCTTAATCATAGACTGATCAGCCCAATGGACATTTTAACAATTAGTAAAATCAAAGAAATTCTTCTTCCAAAAGAAGGCACTGATTACTACCTAATTTGTCCATTTTCAAAGTCTGGAAATTTATCTTTTAAAGATGCATATGAATTTTTTAGGAATAAATATCATAAACATCCAGGTTATAAAATTCTATGCACTCGGTACGTTCCTCCTAAAGTCTCAATGACTATATGGAAATTATTCCATAATAAGCTTGATGTTCTTGATTTATTAAAAGAAAATGGTTTTCCTCTAGCATCTAGATGTATCCTATGTAAATTTCACAATGAATCATTGAATCATTTATTTATTGATTGCACCTATACAATATATATTTGGGATTGGATTTCTACTATTTTCAACCATCAGGTTTGGTTCAGTTGCCCAATGCTTATATGTAATCAAGCTATAAATGTGGATTTCAATCCACAAATAAAAAAAGATTTTGTTGGCATCTATCATTGGAGCTTTTGATTTTATTTGGAGAGCTAGAAACCAAGCAATTTTTTATAACAAATCACCATCCCATATAAGCACTATACATCAATTAAGGCTTTGGCTCAACAACATTGGTAGCCTTTGTAAAGGCCACATGAACAATACAATTGAGGATTGGAACATCCTTAATAGTTTAAACATTAAAGGCATTCCAAGAAAAGCTCCAAAGATCATAGAAGTCAAATGGTTTTCCCCCATTTAAGGCTGGAATAAAATCAACACAGGTGGATTATTTTAAAGTAATAGAGATGCTATTGGAGGGGTGTATAGAAACTGTAGGGGGTTCGTGAGAGGTGCCTTTTGCTATGACAGGGATAGGGATTGCTTGGAGCTACAACTGGAACAAAATCTGACTATAAACTTATTCAATATTAGTTTTCCATTATTTTGAAAACAAAAATTACAATCCTCCATGGCATTTTCTCACTAGATGGAGATATTGTAAACATTACATCTCCAAAATGGTCTTTGCATGCTCCCATTTTTATAGAGAAGGCAATATCGTAGCTGACAAATTATCCAACATGGGTCTGAATCATGACGAAACCAAATGGTGGTGGAATGATCCTACTAATCTTGTCCCACTAATTGGAAAGAACTTTCTTTAAATTCCCACTTTAGATTTTCATAGATATGCATATTTTGATTTATTTGATTAGTTTGGAGATATGTTCCATAATCATGGTTTGTATTCCCTTGATCTATGATAAAGATATTCATGGGATTTTATTTTATACTTTCTTTCACTAGAACGTAAGGTTTCTATGTCCCCCTTCCTTTTTGTGAGCCACATGAATGGCTTTTTTCCATTTGTCTTCTTTTAATAAAACTTATGGGGGTACCGTCCCCCTTCCTTTAAAAAATAAAATTAGAATTAATTTGGATCTAAGATTGATATCTAATTAAATAAGTTTTAATTGGAAATTTTCTAACCTATAAGTAATCGATATCATCACATTTACAATTTGGTTTTAGAGCAGGATACTCTAATTTTCTCAGTGAAACTTTTTTTGCCAATTTTTTGTGACATCAATTATTTTTTAACTTATTTTTAAAAAATTACGCAATTTTTTCGATGGATTACTTATATAATCGGCTTCCCATCATTTATGGAACGAATTATGCCTACTGGAAATCCCGCATGAAATTTGGTTTAAAAGCAATTGATGAACGTGTCTGGATTGTTTGTGAAAGAGGGTGGACTCCTCCCACTGTCACCTTTGATAATGTCACTTCTCCCAAACCTGTCTCGGACTGGATTGAGGATGATTTTAAATGGAGCAATTTTAGCTCCCGTGGCTTGAACGCTATTTCTATATCGTCACCCCTGATGAGTTTCGTCGTATTATGACGTGCACCACGTCTAAAGAGGCAGGGGATATCATCCAATTGACACATTAAGGTACCAATGCAGTTAAGGTGTCTAAGTTACAAAATTTGACCACCACATTTGAGACAATCACGATGTCTAAGCCTGAGTGTTTTGACAAGTTTTATGTTAGGTTATCAAACATAGTCCACACAAGTTCTAATATGGGTGAGAAAATTGAATAGGCGAGGGTTGGTAAAAAGATTTTGCGATCACTTCTGTCCCGTTTTATACCTAACGTCACTGTTTTAAATTCTTTGGGGATATTAGATACACTTAAGTTAGAAGAACTCATAGGAGACCTTCGAACTTATAAGATCGACGTGTTTCCCAAAACTCTTAAGCCTAAGGATAGAGGGATTGAATTTAAGGCACAATCGAGAAAGAGTGAGGAAGTGTCTAGGAGGAAAGAGAAGAAGAAGAAGAAAGATAAAGTTTGTGATTTTGAGAATGAGGGAGTTTACTATTGATGATGTGGACATGTTGGCTAAAAAATTTAAAAAGTTTCTCAAATTTTCAAAAGAAAATTCTTCCAATAAAAAGGTTTTTGAGAAAAATAAAAAGAAAGAAGAGACCAATGAGAGTGGTGAGCAAGAGAAATAGGAAGACCAAGATGCGAGATGTTTTGAGTGCGAGGGAAAGGGCTAAAATGCATTTGAATGTCCCACTGTGCTAAAGAGAAGAAGAAAAAAATTGTTATGTCAGCCACTCTTATCGATATTGATGAGGAGGTGAATGATTCCAGGGATGAGTCATCATATGGTATGTGTGTCGCCTTTATGCGAAGTCACGTGAGCACACCTAGTTTTTCCGGGGACAATGAGGAAACTTGTGCACCTGAGAGACCCAATGATGATTTGAGTGTTTCTAATGGGAGTGATGGTGAGTTTGAAAGTGAGGGTGAAAGTGAACTCCAAAAAATGTTAAGAGATTTGTACGCCGCCACCTAAAAGACGAAGAAGTTGAATAAAAATTTAGGTCTTGGGGTGTTAGATTTGGAGAGAAAGATAGAAGCTTTGAGGGGATTTAAGTCATCGGTGAGTCAACTCGAGAAGGTGAAGGTTTCTTTGAGTGAGCATTTGATCCTCGTAGGTCAAGAAAAGAGTGAAGTTGAAGCCCGTTTGTTATAACTAGAGAGAGGTCTCGAACGTGCCCAGGAGGTCAAGGTCATTATCGAGGATACATCTAAGAAGGTTGGTAAGATGCTCCTTGGTCCCACTTTGGGTAATGTTGAGAGACTAGGAATAGGTTATGACGGTGCGTCTACTTCCCATGTTGCACCCAAGCCGGTTCTCGAGTTTGTGAAAGATCTATATAGTTCTTAACCAAACCCACCTATGCATCTATTTCCCGATAGGAGAGTGAGTCCTAGACGATTTGAGAGGGGAGTTCCTTGACCTATGTATGTTTGCACCCATTATAAGAAGAAAGGACACCTTAGGCAATTCTGTTTTTCAGTTGGATAGTGTGTCATATAGAGTTTTGCCACGTGTTCCCACACACGCACCCACACATGATACTTTGCCTTCTCCAGGAGATTACATGAGAGAGTTTGCAAATATTCAAGAGCAAATTACATTTTTAGTCAAGACTTCACATGATTTGATGCATGTTTTTCATAGGATGTAACCACCTTTGGAAAACTCCTTTGCACCTAACGATTGAGGTTTAGACTTGTTTCTAACATAGCATGATTTTCATGATGATATTTTATGCCTATTGCTAGTGTGTACCACTTATGTATTTATCTTTTCCATTTTGATAATTCTTCAAAAAACCAAAAAGATTTTTTTTTTTTGAAAATTTTTGGGAAAATACAAAAGATTTTCCATTTATTTGGGAAAAAAATTGAAAAAGCCATATAGATTTTAATTTTGATAAAATTTTTGAAAAAAAAGAGTTTTTGTATTTCATTTTACACTGTTTATGAATAGATATTTAGGATGACCAAGTCATAAAATCACTCCATATCCATGTGGCTATTTGATAATGATTTGATACGCATATTCATTTCATTTTGTGCTTTATAATGTTTGGAGACATTCAGATGTTATTAGTTGCTACTTCCTACATGTTTACCTCGTAATTTCCTTTATCGTACACGTGCATGAATTTATTTGATTATCCATATTGGTCGAAATGTTTCCATCTTAATCATGTCTTTAAAACGAACCAAGTACGATAAAACATGACAATGAAAGTAGTGCTTGTAAGAACCGTTGCCCGTGAGGAGTTTTTTAAAACATGAAAAAATGATGAGTGAACACGGGAAGGGGCTGCGAGTGGATACTAATCAAGTCGTGAAAGACACCGTTTGAAAAGAGCCTGAGAAAAATTAAGGCAATAAAAAGCTAAATATGCCAAAAAGGGGTCATTAGGGTTTAGATCACCTCAATAGAAGAATAAAAGATTTATTATTTATGAGGGTGTTTGGTTGGAAATAAAACAACGAGTTTTTATGTCCTGGCAAAATCTTGAAAACGTATTACATAGTTTTAGACATTATTGGTGTGGAAATCATACTTGACTTTGATGTGTCAAGTAGATTGAGTCGGTGTAATTTAAATTCACATTTTGACACCTAAGGACGATTTTGAGTTCATTTTTCAGGAGTATCCATATTCATCGTGCATATATGTTATGTTTGATTGCATTGATCTTCCTATAAAATTTGTTCACACCCATTCATTTTATTTTTATGATTTGGTTATCTTAATGTAAATTCATAGTATGTATTGTTTTTGTAAAAAAAAAAAATTGCTTGAAAAAATTGAAAAATCAAAAAGAGATTGCGAATGTTTTTGAGTTTATCCTTGCATGAGCGTAGTTGATTTATTCGTGATGATTTGCTATGATTTTCTTAACACTTCGTGCTTATTATTTTTGGTCTATTATTTTTCTTGTCTATTTCGAAGAAATAAAAAGGGGGGAACGAATTATGAATTATGGGGGAGTGATAGTTTTGATTATGGGGGAGATTGGAGAATTGTTCTTTGATTTGATTAATGCTTTATCTCATTTCAAACTCGATACGTCACGAAGGTATTTGTTATTTGTCTCATGTGTGTCGGTACGAAATTTGAGGATCAATATTTTGCACACCCTAATGATGAAAAAGAAACGTTGGAGATTTGAAGATGTCAAAGTTGAAGATTTTTGATAAATTTTAAGACTTGTATTTTTAGTACCTTTTTGCTTTTGGGTTGCATGGGAGGGTATTAGAATTGTATAGGAATTTTGTGTTGATAATTTAGATGTTTTTATTTTGTACCGGCATAGACATAGGGGGGAGATTTGTAAGGACATTATTTCCATTATATATAGTTTACATATAGTATGTTATATATCGTTATAACCTTCGAAGAAGCTCACGATCATTTATTCAAGATGACGAATCTGAACTTCAAGTATCTTCAACATTAGTACTACATGAGGTATAATTTCATATAGAATATGTTTAAGTTTCGTAAATGGTTTACATTTATATTGGGATATCTTTCAAAACTGATTTTAAACAAAATGAGGCCATTTTTCTAAGTCAAAATAATTTTAAAAGACCTGTAGGCGTGCTTTTTAAAATAATTTTTTGTCACTCACGTCATTCAAATGACAAGGCAATGTCGTTCAAACGACATGCCAAAGTAGTTCAAACGACTACTTTTAACGACATGCAATGTCGTTTGAAGGCTCACTCAAAGGGTCATTTCTTTATTGTTTCAAACGAACCCATACTGTTTTGTGTTTTTAAAGGTCGTTTATAAGATCGTTAGTAAGGACATGAGATGCCATTCAAACAACATGAAGATGTCGTTTGAAGTCATTCGAACGACCTGTGCCGCCTCAAAATTTTTGTTCAACTTTAAATACTTATTGTGGAGACCTATTTCATTAACACTTTTGACAGACAAAAACTACTTTTATGCAGGACTTTAAGTCTTCAAGTTTAGGACTTTTTATGTCTTTAGTTCACACAAAAATATCCCAATTATTTTTTAATCTTTTGTGCAACCCAGATCACTTATATTGAAGTTTGTTCTTGTGGAGTGCCATCTCTATTGCTGGATTGATAGCTCTTGAGGGAGTTTCTTGCTGACGACTACGGTCATTGAGGATACTCGAGGGTGTTCTTTGTTGAGGAGAGCTGCAATTTTTGTGGGGTCTTAAAGGAGTCGATTAATAGTTACTAAGTTGCGGTCTATGTGGGTTTGCTGTGCTAAATTCATTGCAGATTTCTGTAAGTGTATTATAAGTTAGGAGTTGCAAAACATTTATTGAAATAAAAGGTTTTGCCCTTTCGGGGAATTTTTCCTGAAATCTGTTTGTCTAACATTTTGTGATTGTTTGTGATGGAATAATTATTCACATAGATCCATTATTAGGATTTAAATAAAATTGGAATTAATTTGGATCTAAGATTGACATCTAATTAAATAAGTTTTAATTGAAAATTTTGCGAACCCATAAATAATCGATATCATCGCATTTACAGATTCTTCATCATATTTTCTCAAAATTTAAAATATATTTTCTACACATAAACATTTAATAAACTCCTATTTGAATCTCTAGGATAAACCCCACCCTTGTGTCGCATGCGAACTACGTCAACTTTGATGCCTTTATCGGCTACGTAGGCATCTCGGGCTAAAAGCCGAGACTCGAGTCGTATTATCATCAACATCTCACAACCTGCTACCTTTTGGGTGCTAAAAAGTCATGATAACCCGATCAGAAATTAATACATCGTGCTTTATGCTCCCCTCTTTAAAGTATACTAAGACCTATTTAGCCGAAATCTCATCAAACCGTTGGACCCTCGTCCATTACCAAACCCACTTCCCAAAAAAAATTCAAACCCAACGCCCATTTTGATTTCCATCAAAATGTTGGCCATACCACTGATCAGTGCTTCCATCTCCAAAATATAATCAAAGGTCTAATTGACTGGGGTGTTATCACCCCAACAGTTAATCCTAATCCAAACCTACTCACAATCTACTCCCAAATCACGCGAATGTTTTCTTTTTAGAAAATGACTCAGAATTCGAACCGTTTACCCAGATTGTACCTAGTAAATCACCCATTATACCCGTTTATTCACCTAAAACCCTTAAAGTCTACCCATATGTTCTTCTACATCCTACATGTTTTTCCGATCAGGACCTGTCGATTCTTACAAGAGCGTGTGTTAGTGTTCTTACTAAGTCCATAGGGAAAGATATGGAATTACTAGCGGTACTGAACCAACTTCTAGAGTACAGGCTGAAATTTCCCTCAAAATGACTATTGACTGCTAAAAGTTCAACACAGTGTTCATGGAAGCCCGAAAGTGGGTTCGGCAGTTAGATAATTAGGTGGTACCCGTTAACGAAATTGATTTAGACGATGCAGTTCAGATAATGGAAGGTTTATTCTGACAGTCCAATGAGATTAAAAGTATATTCGAGTTACTCAATGCCTTAAAACTACAAGGGCGATTGGTCCCTTCACTTCAGCATCTCCTCGTTGAGTGGGAATATCTATATGAAGAAGCCATTAAAGTTTTCGAATGCATTGACTTTTCATGATAAGATGACATCATTATCACTGATTGGGGGAATGAGTTTGATTATTCAAATGAAGAGCCAAGCCAGGAAAATGTTATCCCAGTTGTTAGTATATGTGGGATGATATCGTTTGAAGATCTTCAAGGGGAGACCAGCAAAGTGGCCCAACAGCCCGAGATAGACGAAGAAATAAAATTTATGTTCTTCCCCTCTTCTGTGAACCATATGAAAAGACAAGGAAGGCACTACCAGAGTTTGAAGCCTCAATCAATAATTATAGATAAACGAAAGGGTGATGTCCAGGAACTCCCCATACTGAAAATGACCATCAAGGAGAGAAAGATCCTTAATCAGTTGATGAAAACTCAAGCTAATATCACTTTGTGGGGACTCTTCATGTCTTCCCAACTGCACCGAAATGCCTTGATAAAATTGCTTACCGGGCCCACAGTCCCTCCTTCCACCACTCCATAGTAAGTCTTGGACCTAGTTGGCTCCTTAACCTCTACAAGAATGATCCCCTTCTCTGAGGAAGAAATACCTAAGTTTGGTCCTAATAATAACTATGCTCTCGATATCTCCGTTGAAATAATGGGGAAGTCAGTCCCACTTTCACTCGTTAACAACGGATCGACACTTCATATTTTCCCATTAAAAACCCTCAACTACTTAGATTTGAAAGTAAGCAGCCTTACCTCGACTTTCACTACGATGCGTGCCTATGATAACACTCATCGAGAGGTGATGGGATCCATAAAGATTACAATAGGGGTTGGCCCTACAAATCCCATTACTGAGTTCTAGATCATCGACATACCAACTTATTTTAACCTATTACTTAATCGACCATGGCTTCACAACATCAAGGGGTATCCTCCTCTCTCCATCAGAAATTAAAGTTCTTGGCCAAAGGAAAGGTCATCCACATCTTGGGAGATAATAATAATACTGAGAATGCAAGAACCAGTAACCCAGTACTAGAGATACAATATGGGGAGAATGATATGCTTCTGTTTGGCTTTCGAGTCGTATCACTTTCGCTCCCAGCAGGGCAAGATTTCAAAGATAGAGTCTCTCCATAACATAACCCTCCGGTAATGTCAATGTGATACAAATATTTAAAATACGCACTTCATGCTCGAACTGGGGCTAGGACGATGATAACAAGAGATACTGGAACCCATAGTGCTGAAGAAGGCCTTTCCTCCATGTGTCCTAGGTTATCAGCCATCATCATAGGATCTCGGAATGCTCACCAACCTCAGTTGAAAAGAATATTAAAAAGTGCCAAGACTGTTTAGGAGAGTCCTTGAATGGGATATTCGTCAAAGAGGGTGAAGATTTTCCGTTTTGTGGCTTTCTCGAATCTTGGCATGACCATGTGAATAAGAAAAGGAAGCCATGAATGGAGATCTTCTTCCAAGGCAATTACTACTAGGACAAAGACTCACATCATAATGTGCAACCACTCATGAAGGAGACTACAACTAATAATAAAATTTTCAAGTAAAGTGATTTCGAGAACTCATTTAATTTGCATACATTAGGTTTGACACTCTACATGATCCAGTCTGGAATTACATTACCGGATAAATAAATCCTGATCAAGACTACTAATGAACCCCTCCTCAACTGGATTGTTATACCAGTCCACCCGCTGAAAGGCAACCCCACCCAAATGTTTACCTATTTTCCCCCTTTTGTTGTTGCTCCCTTTTCTGATGACAATGTAATTGAGACCTCCTTCCATGAGGTTCTCAATGCTGTTTTTCCCAAGAATGAAATAAACGAAGATTTTGAGTATCTTATTGTGCCTTTCATTAATTGAGTTGATTTTAATCAAACTCTTGATGGTTATGATATTGGAATGAACAATTCTCAACTAATCTTAATATGGTTAATAACAAACAACATAATCGGGTTCAAATTAATGAGGATGAAACTTTTGTTATCAATCTCGTTTCTAGTTACCAACTATGAGAGATTAGGATGGGGTCCACCCTTAATGAGCATGAGCTCGCACAACTTGAAGAACTGTTGAAGGAATTTATGGATGTCTTAGCATGGTCCTCAACAGCATACCCGGCATTAATTCCGAGATCGCTCAGCTTGAGATTCAAACTCTCTCAGAATGCAAATCGATCAAACAGAAATTTTGAAAGCTCCACACCAAATGGTTGCTCAAGGTTAAAGAGAGGAAATCAAATAGTTGAATGTAGGCTTCATCCGAGTGATCGAATACCCCACATGGTTGGCCAACATTGTACAAGTACCAAAATGAGGAGAAAAGGTTCGCATATACGTTGATTTTTAAAACTTGAACAAACCTTCTTCGAAAGATGATTAACTGTGACACTCCGCCTAAATAAATACCGAGTGATAAGGCCTTTATTAAATTAAAATAGGATTCCCATATGGTTCATTCTTGGCATCATTGTTGAAAATAATTTAAACTTTTTACTAACCACCTAGTATTCAAAAAGTCGATGTAAAATTTTATCTTTTTATTAACCAACAACAACAACAACGAAACATTATTACCATAATTAACATCCCATGCAATAGTAATATAAATCCATCCACTATATAAATGACTGAGATAAAATAATACCGAATAGACCATTGGTTCCAAAATCCAATATAAAGTCCAACATGAATAAAAAATCTCTGAGTGAAAATTCTGATTGATATAAATGAAATAGCTGAGGGAAATCAACAAGGTCCTTAGCAGCAGTAACATCCCGTTCCTCGGGTTCATTATGGACAAGGGAACAATGGGAGAGCCAGCAGGGTCGTGATTAAAGGAAAATAGAATTTTTGGGTCGATACTTCACTTATGGGGGTATAGGGCATAAAAGAAAGGATTCCCCAAAGCGAGGCAGCGGCCAACAGCAGGATGAGATCCTGGATGTACAACTATCGCAGCAGATCGTATGTCAATTTCAGTGGGAGAATCACATTCAGGGACCCGACGATCAGGAGAGGAAGATGGCAAATGGAGATAATATTTTATTTAATCCTTGCAAGTATTGGATAAGTTCGGGTGACATAGTTGCGTCAAAATATATGATTATTTCACACTTAAACTCGATGGTGAGTAAGGTTTTAGGGGGGGCTTTGGCAGTGTAAGTTTTATTATGAATAAAATTAATTACAGTGGGGTAGCGGAGCCTTTTAAACTAGAGATAACGGGAGTGTGCACTAAGAGGACATTTATATTACATGTTAGTTTACTTCTTTTAAGAGTTATGATAATATAGTTGATTACTTTTCTAGATTTGACTACTTAACGATGGGTTGAGCAATTGTAGATTGTGATAGTGAGATCTCCTGTTCGTTGTCCCAAGTTACGATCTGTTTTTGCTAGGTATCACCTGAAAGAGGGTTGAGCTTATATATATGTGTATATATGTTAAAATATATTGTTTAGTAAACTTCTATGAGTATGATATCTAATTATAATTGATCCCGGTGCGTAGGGATGGCTATTGATGTGATTTAGGGTAGACTGTCTTATTATCGAGCGGAGAGATATTTCTCGTGACCTTTTAGCTCTGAGAAACTAGTGATAGTAAGAGCATCGTGATATATGTGGTCTTGTGAAGCATGAGAGTCGACGAGTATACTATTATGTCAAAAGACGGGTATTTGAGGGTACATACTATGGACTGAGGTCTTAACGGATCTCGACGACTGGCAATGTTAGATAGTAGTGTATCTGGGGGTTCCTTGTTTGGATTTGTCTTTGCGAGACATCCCACGCATGAACCTTAGCGCAACGTTGGAAGTGGGGAGGTGTTTGTCCATTAGGACATGGGTTTGGTACCTTGGGTATTGTTTGTCTATACAGTTATATGTAAGGGATAATAAGTAAGTTATATTTGTGGATAGTAGAGCCACATAATGTTTGTGTTGTTATCCACGGGTATAGGGTGTATGGGCGCCCTGGGTAGTTGAATTATGTTAATATTATATGTGATTAGGGGATAGTAAATGGATGATGTAGGTAGCGTAGAAACCTTAGAGTACTAGACTTACCTAAATTTCGAGGATGAAATTCCTTTGTAAGGGGGGAAGTATGTTACACCCCATATTTTGTATATTATGGAAATTAATTTAAATTGGTGATTTAGGAATTTATTTAATTGGGAGAAATTATTTAATTTGATAATTTAGTTTGAGTTTAATTTCCTGCATGTCATGTTTTGAGGTGGAAATAAGATGATTTTATAAAGTGAGTTGGATGGTGATTTCGAGGTCACGGATGGTTCTGAAAGGGTCAAAATAGTCAAAAAAAAGTGTACTCGAGTGTATAATTTGGGTCCCGGTGAGATTTTGGACCAACCCGACACCGTTTAAGGGCATTTCGATCATTCAGGAGTTTGAGGTATAGAGAACTCCGAAATTGCAAATTCATATCTTCTCATTAGAGAGAGGGGATAGGGTTAACACAAATCTAAAGGAAGATATTCCATAGAAGAGGAAGAGGAAGAGGAGAGGAGAACTAAGCTTCCAACACCGTTTTTCGCCCCGAATGCGATGGAATCGAGATCAAAGTAAGGGGCGAACCATGACACCCTCATCCGAACGAATTTTAAACCTGCTATTGAGAGGCAAGTATTTAAATGGAAATTTATTTTAAGCATGCTATAATACCTATGTAGAATAGGGTTTGATTTCATGTTTTTGGAAGAATTGATATGGCTATGGGTGGGTTTAATTCATGAATTGAGATAAGAATGCATGTAGAGATATTCCTTTATGTTTATGACATGAAATTAGAGGATTTTGGGTGATTAGAACAAATTAAATCTAGGTTCTGTATGAACAAACTTGAAGAACACATAAACTAGGGTTTTTATGGGAGTTTTAAAGATAATCTGATCTTGAATTGAATTCGTGATGAGTTGATGATAATTTTACAGTTGAAATCATCCTAATTCCTATAAAAATGGTTAGGAACAATTGGTTTCAAATTAGAAAAAGAAATATGGAAGTTATGTTGGTGTTAATGGTTAAAAATGCACTTGTGTATTGTAGAATACGAATAGCAGGTGCGTGAACCAGTCCGGATCAGAGGCGAATCGGTCCGGTGCCCAGAAAAATATAAAAATTCCCTTTTTAGGATAGAACTCCTAAATTGTTGTCAAAAAACCTTTTAGGGCATTATTAGAAGGTAATGAGGGATTTATTTTATTGCTGCAGGCCTTGATAGGGTTATGGGATTAAGTCTTATCGAGAGAATTAAGACAATGATTAAGCATGATTAATGAAAATGTAATCAATTTGAGAGAATGAGAATGTAATTACGAAAAAGCGTGAGTGAGCTTATTATATGGACCAGTAGAGTAAGGAAGGCTTAGCAAATGAAATGAACCAAAGGGTAACTAGGTCCCTTAGATTAGAGAATAATTCTCCATTAAATACGATAGTGAGGATAATCGTAAATTGAAAGTACGGTGAGTATTAGAGTAATAAATACTATGTAAAGATTTATGTTTATAGGTTGAGTGTATACCTATACGGATTATGTTTATAGGTTGAGTGTATACCTGTACAGATTATGTTTATAGGTTGAGTGTATACCTATATTGATTATGTCTATAGGTTGAGTGTAGGTATGTCAATAGGTTGAGTGTATACCTATACAGATTATGTTTATAAGTGGAGTGTTTACCTATATAGATGATATTCATGGGTTGTGCGTATGCCTATGTGCAATATATAAATTAGGTTGTGTGTATACCTACCATGTGCTTTCATATGTGTGAACATACCTACGATGCTTGCTATCACAGTGGTTCCTACGCAGTGGGTGATCCCACCATGCCGTTTCTAGGGAGGTCTGGATTTGTTCCCCCAAACATAGGACTTAGGGCGGCTCACTACGTGTTGTGTATTAGTGGGACCGGCATGTCATTAGGGTACGTTAGGTATGTGTGTAGCCAAAAGGCTTAGAACTATGTTCGCCTCCATTGTTTGTTATTTGATTTGATTGGTGGTTTTAGGAGACATTTCGAACCTATAATCCATGATTAGGTACGAGAGGTACTTAGACAGATAGCAGAGTACGCTAGTACGCATCGTTATGACCAGATAGGGAGATGCGGTGTTATATATATATATATATATATATATATATATACACACACACACACACACTCATGGATGTGAAATCTTACTTATGTGTGATAGTGGTAAGAATAGATAGTGTATATCTAAAGGGATGATTAATCTACTTACATGTGTTAGTAGTGAGATTAGATAGTGAAAATCTAACGTAACGTGTAATATACTTATGTGCGATAGTAATGAGATTAGATAGTGTATATCTAAACCAGTGTTCCAAACAACACGCCTAGGCGCAAAGATTTTTAGATACGCCAAGTTTTTTATCTAAGCGTGGATTAAGGCGTGGTCAATGATGGTCAACGTTTTGGGGCGTAAGGCATGAAAAAACTCTCTTTTTGGGGGGGTATGGTGTGAAAAAACGCGAGTTTTTTAGAAATAAGGCGAGAAAAAATGCGAGTTTTTTTGTATTTTTTAGTATTTTAAAAAAATAGTATTTTAATTTACAAATATTTAGACATAGTTTTAAGGTGTGTACCATTTTAGTATTTTTAATAGCCTTATCATAGTTAAAAAATAATAAAATATATTAAAAAAGGCCTAAATGCCTTTTTACGCCTAAGGCCCGCCTAGGCTTCTAAGGCTTAAGGCTTGGCCTCCACGCCTCGGTCACGCCCCGCGTTTTTTAGAACCATGATCTAAACAAGGTTTAACCCACTTAAGTGTGATAGTAGTGGGACTAGACAGTGTATTACGAATGTCTAAAGCAAGATTTAAGTAAAGAAACTTAATGGAAAGGCTTGAATGAAAACATATGTGAAATTTTAACTTTGGTTTAATAATAACATAAGGGAGATGTTAATTATTGATTAATTCTATAAAGTACTGTATGGGCGGTATGGATAAGTTAAGGAGAAACTCAACTAAAGGCTTAATAATAATTAAGGGCATTCGGTAGCGTACTTTATGGGCGGTACGGGTGAGCTATAGAGATTTGAGGTTTATTAGATAGTGGTAACATAGTTGTATTGGGTAGAATGACTAGGCGGGGTTGAGTAGGAAATGTGAGGTGCACACTATAGATGAGAGGTGACGAACTAAAGGGAGTGTTCATAGCTTAACATGTGTATCTAATAACTTCTCATTTAAATTCTTGCTAAACATTTTCAAATGATTTTTACTTGGGCCCTGACCCGTACTTGTAAAACATTTTCTAAAACCTTTTAGGTGTCCAGCCACAGGGATGCCAAGCAGGATGATCTGTCCCATGAATGCGTAGCTACAACACTTATGGATGCTTGCAGGGTTTGAACTTAGTCACTTCGGTTACTTCATTCCTAATGTAGGGTGTAGTTCAGTATTTCATGCGGGCTCTGCTATTTCATTTATATCATTCAGACTTTGTACTCAGAGATTTTTATTCAAGTTGGACTTTATATTGGATTTTGAAAACAATGGTTTATTCGGTATTATTTTGTCCCATTCATTTATATGGTGGATGGATTTATATTACTATTGCATGGAATGTTAATTATGGTAATAATGTTCGTTGTTGTTGTTGTTTAGTAAAAAGAAAAAATTTAACATCGGCTTTTTGAATATTAGATGGTTAGTAAAAAGTTTAAATTGTTTTCGATAGTGATGCTAAGAATGAACTATATGAGAATCTTGTTTTAATTTAAAAAGGCCTGATCACCCGGTATTTAATTAGGAGAGGTGTCACATTAACCACTGCCCAATATTGACATGATTGTTGACAACACGACCAGTCATGCTCTCAAGTCATTTGTTGATGGGTTTATCGGATACAATTATATCAAGATTCACCCTGATCATTCAGAAAAAATCGCATTCATCACCCTTTAGAGAAACTTATATTATACAGTTATGACATTTGGTCTAAAAAATGCAGGGGCTTCCTCCCAAAGGGCTTCCACAACCATCTTGCATGATCAGATACACAAAGAAGTCAAGGTCTATGTGGATGATATGATTATCAATTCTAAAACTCGAGAAGGTCATGTTCCCGCTCTTTGAAAGTTGTTTAAAAGACTGTGGCAATACCAGATGTGACTTAAGCTATATAAATGTGTTTTGGCATTACCAAAGGAAATCTCTTGAGATTCAAGGTTAGCGAGAAGGGCATTGAAGAAGATATATAAATGCGTTGTGTCAGAGACTATAGACCCATCATTCTAAGTATTTAATAATGACAAATTACATATGTAATAGTACACACATTTACCAGAAGCTTTATATGCATAATAAAGTTTTACAATGTGAACCCATCCTATTCAGTAAGGGTGTGTTTGATTCACGCTTACATTTGGCCATATATATAATAGTTATTTTGTAATTAAATGGTTTTCTTTTGGGAACTATATTGCAAATATGTTCTAGAGAACATTATCATTCAATTGAGACGTCCTCCATCTTTTCATGTAAAATATTTCTCACAAATTCTCAAAGATTTGGATTCCATGAATAATTGGGAAAGTAACAGTACATCTTGCCAAGATACTTGTCTATTTTTCAGATATTTCATATAAATGAATTGTTTAACTTTTTTCCACTTTTAGGCAATGGCAAAAATGTTACTATAAATCATGTCAAAAGAGTGGATGATGACTGCAAGGTTGTACATTTGTTAACCGATTTAAGCTATTTTATGGGCGTTCTAATATTCAGAATATCATGTGTTTTTTAGGTAAGTTATGAAGCATAAAAATGTTATTCCGAATGGTCACTTCAAGAATCACTAGCAAAACATTGTGAGGACATGGTTTCACCAACCTGCTCGTAAAACCAGGAGAAGAATCGATAATGCTTTCGTCATATGTTGATACAAAAATTAGTCAGCTAACTTGGACCATTTATATGAAGACACATATCATCAAACATGGCACAAGTTCAAATTTCGAGATACTCAGTGTACCGAGCTACCAAGCATACCGAGCAACATTTAGGGAATGCCAAACAACCAGACAGATTCAATGCTAATTGTATTACAATTCATTCCTTACCATGTGCAGATGTAAATGCCTATTCGATAAAGGCACACTATCTATTCACATTGACCACCCAAAGGCAATAAATACATTGTAATACCCGCTTAGCAGGGCAAGCGAAAAATAACGAAATTAAGGCAAGACACCCAATAATACAAACCAATGGACGTAGGCCATTTTCTAAAGGTTGAACCACTTTAAAAATCTTTTGTCGTATTTCTTTACTCATTTTTATCGATGATTAATTAATTAGATCAAATCTAGTTTTTTACATCAACAGATTGGCGCCGTCTGTAGAAAATGACTATACATAGCATTTTTCACCAAAAACTCATCACCAATGGCTGAAATCCTAGAATCCAGAAATAGGAATAATACAGGAAGTCCTCCCAATCCTTCTACACCCCCAAATGCGAACGATTTGACATGAATCTTAACTAGTCTAGCCAAGGGACAATAAGTTATGCAAGAAACAATACGGTAGTTAGCTCAGACCTTTAAAAACGGAGTATCGACCCAGAACATCCAAAGAAGCATGCATCCGCCATCTTCTCAACACACTGAGCCACAATTTATGTCACGATCCAGACATATTGAGTTCAATTATTCTGGGAATTGAAGAGATCCATCATATCACCGTGGTGCAACTTCAACTATAAGAATTTTGGATTCTCAAGAAAACGTCACTCTAACACTAGAGAGACCAAATGATCTGGAAAGGTTGAGCAGAGCCTCTCCCTTTGACCGTTTGGGCCCCACGGGGAATAAAAATCCTCCTCGATTTGCATCGAGAAATTCTCAATGACCAGATGATTGAAGGGAAGGCTCAGCCCAATTACATCCAAACTCGAGACCTACAGCTCGAAGAGAAGGATCCCAAGAGGAAACTTCGGCGCGATCTGTTGCTAGGGACAATAATAATAAGTCAGGGCCTGGAAATGATGCATGGAAAGGATCAACTCATAGGTTGGAAGGAAGGTTAGGAGAGATGGACAAGGCCAAGAATCCTCTCCAAAGAACCTTTATTAAAGGATCTCCATTTGTACAAGCGATTGTGAATTTTTCCACACCAGCAAA
The DNA here is from genome assembly GCA_949130495.1 of Sambucus nigra. NCBI lineage: Eukaryota > Viridiplantae > Streptophyta > Magnoliopsida > Dipsacales > Adoxaceae > Sambucus > Sambucus nigra. The sequence goes on along the minus strand of OX422208.1, from coordinate 539,525,002 downwards.
GTTCAAGGCTCATGTGGTCACACCGAAATACGATGGAAAAACAGATCATGTCCTTCATATAGAGCAGTACCAAGATACAATAGATATTTATGTAGTCCCATATGAAATGAGGTGCAGGGCGTTCTCAGGGACCACTAATGGATCTGCTCAGATATGGTACAACACCCTTCCTCGGGGGCAGATTGTAACCTTCCACCAACTGGCAGAGCTATTTATAGGTAATTTATGTTTTGGTGCAAAGCTAGTTAAAAGGGTAGCCCATCTATTGAGCGTTAGGCAAAAAGAAGGTGAAAGTACCAGAGACTACATTACTCATTTCAACAACGAGAAACTAGAGGTAATAGACTATGAGGAGAAGACAGCCATCACAGCTCTCATGAGTGGTCTTTTACCAGATAAACTGTATTATACCTTGGCTAAGGATCCCCCAAAATCCATGGCAGAATTAATGACCAAAGCAAAAAAAAAATCATGAATGCCGAGGAGGCTATGGCTGCGAAGAAAAATGCTGAGGCAAAAGTACAGAATAAAGATGAGGGTAAATCGAAGAAGAAAGATCACAAAAATAATAGTGGAATCAAGTAGTTAAATGGTAAGGAAACATTATATCATTTGAGGAAGTATACTAACTATACTCCTTTAAAAGTGGACATAAATCATGTTCTAGAGGAAATCAAGAATAGTGAAGAATTGAGTTGGCTAGAAAAACTAAAGATAGCCCCTGAGAGGATGGATAAATACAAATATTACGAGTTCCATAAAGATCATGATCACACAACCAAGAAGTGTATAGATCTCCAAAATGAGATAAAGGTACTCATTAGACGAGGAAATCTGAATAAGTTTTTTGATCGTCGAAATGGTGGAAAGACCAACAACAGAGGTTGACAGAGATCCAAATCTCCTTGACGACCAAGAGAAGATAAGAAAAGGGACCATGAAGATGACCATGAAGATGATCACGATCTCCCAAAAAGGCCAAATCAACAAGAGAGTGAGGTATTTTCGATTCATTTTGGTTCATTTGATTGTAACATGATTACAGGTGGAGACGCCGGAGGAGGCGATCATACCGCTGAAAGGAAAGCTTACCTCAATGAGGCACAAGCTTGTTCCTATATATAGCGAATAAACCTGGCTGAAGAATATCACCCAAGGAAAGTTAACAAAGATAAGTTGGTCATTAGTTTTTCCAAAAATGATTTGGAAGGGGTTTTATATCCTCATGATGTCCTCTGGTGATCAAAATGAGAATGAAGGACATAATCATTTCGAAAGTGCTGGTAGATAATGGTAGCTCAGCAGATATCATGTTTTATCCTTATTTTGATAGTTTGAACTTGAAACTTAGTCAGTTGGAGCCGTATCACAGGCCCCTAATTGGGTTTTCTGGAGAAAAAGTTTTTCCATCTGGAACGATCAAGATAGACATGTTCATTGGTACTTGGCCAGTTTGTAGAACAGAGAAGGTGCATTTCTTTGTGATGGATAAGAACGTCCAGTCAGCCTATAATATAATTATGGGAAGAGTAGGCCTAAAAATGTTTGAAGAAGTTCCATCCGTAGTACATCCGTGTTCAAAATTCTCGACCAACTATGGGGTTGGAGTTATAAAGGGAGATCAAATATTATCTCAAGAAGGCTACTACTCTTTCACCGAGTAAGAAGAATTGGAGGATGCCAAGAAGAAAACAACCATTTATCAAGTGGATGAATCTGATGTTGAAACCTTAGACCCAAGAGATGAAACGGAACTCGTTAAAGGCCAAGTCATGGAGGCAATAGAAAGTATTATTCTAGATGATGAGAAAATAGAAAGAACAACTCAGATCGGTGCTTCACTCGATCCAGTACTGAAGCAAGAGCTGGAACCATTTTGAAGCAAAAAAATAGGTATTTTCATGGAGTCATGAGGATATGTCGGGGATAGACCCAGATTTCTTATGCCACGAGCTCAATGTCAACAAGGAGATCAAACCAGTGAAGTAAAGGAGAAGAGTTTTTAGTCGGGAGAAAAACCAGGCTATCTAAGAAGAGGTGGAAAAGATATAGAAAGCTTCATTTATTGAGGATGTAAAATATCCTTATTGGTTGTCTAATGTTGTGATGGTCAAGAAGAAGAAAAATAAGTGGAGAATGTGTGTGGACTTAACATATCTGAATAAAGCTTGCCCGAAAGATCATTTTCCTCTTTCTAGAATAGATCAGTTGGTGCACGTAACCTCAGGACATGAGCTGCTAAGTTTCATGGATGCTTATTCGAGATACAATAAAATTAAAATGAAGCCAGAAGACAGGGAAAGTACCTCTTTCATTACTCCCCGAGGAACATATTATTACAATGTTATACCTTTTGGTCTTAAAAACACAGGTGCTACATATCATCGGCTAGTAAACAAGGTATTTGCGATGCAGATTGGAATATGGAAGTATATATCGACGATTTGTTGACTAAAAGTAAGAAAGAAGCCGACCATATAACTGATTTGAGCCAAACATTTGATCAACTGGAGAGGTACTAGATGAAGCTGAACCCGACCAAGTGCATTTTTTGCGTACAGGAAGGTATGTTCCTTGGATACATTGTGAATCAGAGAGGTATTAAAGCAAAACCTGACAAGATAAAAGCTTTGTTGGAGTTACAGTCCCTGGCCACTAAGAAGAATGTACAAAGCCTTATTGGGCGTGTAGCCGCTCTCAATTGATTTGTCTCCCGAGCAACTAATAGATGTTTTCATTTCTTCAAGGTGTTCAGAAAGACCTTTGAGTGGAACGACGAATACGAGAAGGCATTCTTAGAGTTGAAGAGATAGTTGGGGACACCTCCTTTATTGTCCAGGCCAGTAGCGGGAGAAAAACTATACTTGTACTTAGTTGTCTCAGAAATCACTATTACTTCAGCCCTGATAAGAATAGAAGATGGAGTGAAAAAACGGTTTACTATACCAGCAAGGCATTCATAGAAGCAGAAATCAGGAATCCTAAATAGGAAAAATTGGTATTGGCATTGATGGAAGCAAGCACGAGAATGAAACTATATTTTTAAGTCCATACAATAGTGGTATATACAGACATGACACTCAGATAGGCTTTACATAAGACAGAAAAGTATGGAAGATTAATGTATTGGGTAGTGGAGTTAGGGGAATATGACATTATCTATGAGCTAAGGTCCTCTCTCAAAGGACAAGCAGTCGCTGACGTCTCCGATCAATAAGGGGCCAATGCAAATCAACTCAAGGATGCCAAAGGGTCTACTAAAAATACCTTCGACCAACTCTTATCAACAAAATTAACAGAAAGGATGATAACAGATCAACCAGAATCTTCTGGTAAAGTATAGGCGATGAAAAGGAAGTATGAGGACATAAAGGGCAAGATATTCCATCAAGGAATTTTGTTAGACCATGGGTTTGATGATAATATTCCCATATGGAATTTATCTGTTGATGGTTCATCGTTTGGGACAGCCAGCAGAGCTGGAATTATTCTCAATAGTCCAGATAAGATAGACATTGAATACGCTCTGTGTTTCTAGTTCCAAGTCTCCAATGATGAAGATGAGTACGAAGCTATGATTGTGGGCCTAAACTTAGCTAAATTGTTGAATGTAGAGCAAGTGGTGGTATTCAGTGATTCGCAATTAGTGGTGAATCAAATGTTAAGTCTTTATACAGCAAAAGGGGAGTTCATGTCAAAATACTTAGCTAAGACTTTAGAGATTGTATCCAGTTTAGCAGCTATTCAGATGGTTAGAATTCCTTAATTGGAGAATGCAAGAGAAGATGCACTTTCTTGGCTAGCTTCATCCACTCGCATCGAGTTACGAAGAACAATCCCCATTGAGCTACTTGCTAACAGAAGTATTGATGAAGACCTGGTGATGAATTTTATCTCCTTGGATATGGTACTATATTAGATGGATCCCATATGGGCTTATAGTAAAGAAGGTATTTTACCAGTCGACAACTTCCATCCAAGAGGCTGAAGTACAAAGCTACCAGATATGTTTTGAATAATGGAGTTTTGTACATGAGAGGTTTGATAGATGGTTTACAATGGTGTGTTCACCCAGCAGAAGTTAAAGACCTCATAGAGGAAATTCGTGAAGGATCTTGGGAGTTCACATAGCATGAAGAACTCTACTACAGAGAATGAGTACGCAAGGGTACTACTGGCCAACAATGCGCGATGATTATACGACTTATGATACAAAATGTGACAAGTGTCAGCAATTTTTTACTATACGCAAAACTCCTCACGTGATGCAAACACCAATCACTTCACCTTGGTCATTTGCTATGTGGGGAATAGATTTAGTTGGTCCTCTGCCAACTATAAGAGGACTATTTAAATATTTAGTGGTAGCTGTTGATTACTTCACAAAGTGGATGGAAGCTGAACCTCTCATCGATATGGCCTATGAAAGGGCCTATCAATTCATTTGGAAAAATATCATTTGCAAATATGGTTTACCCCATGCCTGTATCACTGATCACGGTACCAAGTTTGACAATGATGAGTTTACAGCGTATTGTCTACAGTCCAACATTCAAAAAGTCCATTCTGCTCCAGGCCATCCCAAAAGTAATGGACAAATAGAGGTGATGAATAGAACTCTACTAAATGGGTTGAAGAAGAGATTAGATGATGCTAAAGGGAATTGGATCAATGAGTTTCAATAAGTGTTATGGGCTTTTAGAAAAACTCCCTGATCATCAACTAGATAAACCCCTTATATGTTGGCTTTAGGGAGTGAAGCAGTGATACCTACTGAACTAGGATTACCTACTCATAGGGTGCTTAATTTTAATTCTCGGGTGAGTGATTTGATGAGATTCTTGGATTTGGACATGCTTGAAAATGTCCGAGAAGATGCAACGATCCGAAATGAAGCCTACCAGCAAAGGACTACTATGTTCTATAACAAAAGAGTAAAGAAATGTGATCTAAAAGCATGTGATTACGTGCTCAAGAAAATTATTCAAAAGCATAATAAGTTGGAGGCCAATTGGCATGGGACCTATCGCATCACGTCAGTTGTCCGACATGGCACTTACATAATAGAAACTCTCGAAGGGGAAGAATTCAAGAATGCCTGGAATGCAGAGCACTTGCAAAAGTACTACAAATGACGAACAGTCTAAGTACTCAATTCTTTCAATGTAAACAAAAACGATGATTTCCCCATCGTTTGTTTTATTTTTATTTTTTTCGGAGTACGAGTGCTACACACTACACTTAACAGCCAACAACATTTGAAAATCAAAATTAACTAAATGTTGGTCGGCATCAGCAACCACAAACTAAATGTTGTTCGTCATCATCAACCACCAACTAAATATCAGTCGGTATCAGTAACCACCGACTAAATATTGGTCGGCATCATCAACCACTAACTAAATATTGGTCGGTATCAACATCCGCCATCCATAATGATGGTCGGCATCAATAAAGACACCAATAATGTTGGTGGTCCCACAATCGAGCAAGAAAAAGTCCCAAACGCTTGATTAAAACATGGGTGACGAAAGGGGCACCTAAATTAAGCAAGAAGTTGGATAAATGTCCACTGCATGGTAACCAAGGTAACTAACTGTCTAAATATCTAGACATATTAGTGAGAGCCATGGTGAAAATTGGGTGATCAAAAAGATCACTACAACTGGGCAAGAACATGGGATAAATATTCCATTTCCCGGGCATTTATGGGTGATGAAACATCACTAAAACTAGACAGGAACATGGGATAAATATTCCATTGTCTAAGACCCAAAAGACTTATCAGATAAGAGATCCATCATTATTAGTAGTAATTTACTAATATAAACATCATATTGTTGATCTACTGTTAAAATTAAATCCATGATCAAAATCAAGAATACAAAAATTCATTTTCTTCATTAAAATAAATAACTGTTACTAATAAAGTACAAAAAGATCATTCGATTGTTTTCATTCCTTCATAATTCGATACAGGGTCCATTCCAACTGGAGGGTCATCTAAAGCATAAGAAGAATTGATAAAAATTCAAGTCCTGAAGCATTCTAGTGTTACTTGAACTTGGTCGGTCTAGCAAATGAGGAGGTCAGGATATCTTAAATTATTTATGAAGACTGTAATCACCTAGGAACTTGGAAATCAAACAATGAGGAATGGTGTTAACTGGAATCCAATTAACATCTAGTTGAAAAGGTGGTTTTGGAAGATCAAGTAGCCCAGGGTCATACTAAACCCACAGTCCAGTTCCTTGCTCAACTTTCATTATAATTATAGCGTTCAGCCATCCCTATTTGTATCCTTCATTATTTGATTGCTTCAATCTGGCATCAAGATGATATAAGGCCTCATTAGATCCCTCTATCCAGAACTCTTTGGGTTGCTTATGAAACTGATAAGTTAGCCATTCAACATGTTGGTGTAATCTTGTCACCACACTTTCTTTATTCTGCAACGAAGAATTTTGAGTGGATAGTTGTTCTGTAAGAGTTTGAATCTTTTGGGACATCTCTACCAAAGCTTGATTTTTAACCTTCAATTGAGCAGCTTCATTTTCTAAGACCTGTCGAGTTCTAGTCTCTTCAATACTATTTCGACCTGCTTTTGTCCTACCCCAAGAAGTGAATGAAGGTCTAATACTTTTTAGAGTTTCCAACTCTTCTCTTAACGAAGAATTTTCAATCTCCAAAAAGGAAATACTTTCATCATTAACCAGGACTATAACTCCAGAAGAAGTAGATTTTAACTATCTTAATTTTTCTCTCAAAGTGTTATTTTCTTCCTCAAGCAGTTTGGCAATGTTTCTATTCTCCTCAATTTCAAATTTTAGCACACTTTTTATATTATTATGTGCAGAAATGAATGTATCATAACCTCGAGCAGCGCTCAGCTGTTGGTATTTTTCCTCATATACTTCATGAAGAAGAGAAGTGGCTTCATTGTGTTGAGCTTGAAGTTCTTTAATCATTCCTTGAAGATATTCAATCATTTCATAGTAAGCTACGTTATTCACTACTGCACGATTAAGTAAGAATTTTAAGTATTAGTAAACCTCAGTTGCTCGTTTAGAAGAATTAAGACCAAGGATGTCAATTATTTATGCTTCGATAAAATCTGCACGATCAGTTTTGAAGTAGTCTGTACATTTCTTCATCAACTATATATCATGAGCTGACAATAGTTCCATCATGGCAATAAACTAGCAAGGAAAAGTAAAAGCAGATCAATAACAGATATATTTAACAGTAGAGGAGAAATTAAGATAAGTAACAAGTCAGTTTTATTGATCAAAGAAAATGGGAGTACAACCAGAGAGACAAAATAAAGGAAAAACAATATAAAGTAAAGAAAAACTAATGAACAACTCTACACCTTCTCCTTATCACCCACCACCTTCTCAGTTGATTTCAAAGTGGGAATTGGGGGTTGGGGTTGTCTAGAAGACGGTGTTGGTTGCTGAAGTTGCTCGGAGGGCACTTGATGTTGACCAGAAGAAAGCATTGTCTGTTGGGCTTAATCGAAAGATCGAGGAATAATAACAGCAGGTGTTTGATCCATTACCATCTAAAAGATTCATGAGACCCAACTTCATCTTAATCTTCTTCTCCAAAGACAAGAGGAGGACCATGGACATGTTTCTGAAATAAATTAGAGTTTTCAGCAGTGTTCACCTCTTTTAGAGTTGCCACCCATCCATATCTAAAGAATTTTAAACCTGCATACTCAACTTGAGTAGAGGTAGTAGCTAAAGCCTTGTTCCAGCCTTTGTCCCAAGCAGAGCTAAAGAAACTTTTCACATCAGATTTTCTCTTCGTCCTCTTTGAGGAAAGCTTCTCATTAAGTTGGGCAAAAAGACTTTCAACAGATTCTACTCTCTGCTCAATATCTTTCTTACATCATTTAGCCTCTTCAAGCTTGCTCTCAGTTTTCTCCTTACTGGAAATGGCAGCGTTTAACTTCTCTTTTAACTCCTTTGCAGCATCAACAGCTGCTTGCTTAGCCTTTGGAGCGTCCTTTATTTTTTTTTCCCATGAGATCTTATCAACCTCATACTGTCACTAGGAGTCCTCCAAAGATTTTGATAACCCACTAAGGGCATCTTCTACTTTATTAGAAGAGGAAGCAGCTTTGATAGCTTCATCCTTTTCCAAGATATTATAGTAAAAGTATATTTTGATTTGAGAAAATATGGTGAAGAATCTCGTTTGGAGTTTATGAGCAAACCCACTTTTCTTATTTTTGAGTTTTTTTTAATAGAAAATATGTTAAATGCAATACTACTAATAAAAATTGAGATTATTAATATGTATGGACTAACAAAGATGAATTGCCAAAGCAAAAATTAAATAATGCAAAAATAAGGAAATTAAAAAGAGAGAATATGTTTGGACCTTCTTTGGAGACTAAAAGATTGATCGTGGTTGTTGAAAAGTCTTCCTTGAAAGTGGATGAGGAATGTAGCATGATAGGGAAGGGGATTTTGCTAAATTGGGTGTGAAAGTGATCGAAATGAAAGGTGGGGAGAGGTTTCGAACAAGGAAACTTTGCTGACTTTAGAAGAATATTGTTGAGATCACTGAAGTTGATGTTTCTGAGGTGCCTTCAAAGTGAGATCACGATCTCCTTATATAGGGTCAAGGGGGTTCCAATCGGCATTATCCTTATCCTTGTCCTGCCTATCATCAAGCATCCCCAAACTCATTGTCGATGGGCAGAAAAATGGGCTTATCATTCGGCGACCTCAAGAAGATTTATCAAAAAATGGTCATAAAACGCAATCCGTAAGTCCAAATGACGCATGGGAATATCATTAGAATGGGTATTCAGATCCCTTTAAGAATCCATTGGGCTTCTCCTGGGTTCAATAATCGACTTTGGTCAAATGGGGCTCGAAAGCGCCCGACTGTCTTTTGAACAGGAGATTCTTGGAGGAAAATGGATCGTTCGTCCAAACCGTAAGGTGGATTTGCAAACGGTATGGAACGTTGGAAATGGTATTTACATCCCATTGAAGATTCATTTTGTCTCATTCGGTTGGGAGAGTTGACCTTGGTTAAACGAGGCTCAGAAGCGCCCGATGATCCATCGGAGTAAAACGGGTCATTCATTTGTACTTTAAGGCTAATTCGTGCGCAAGGTGGATCGTTAGAAAGGGTATTTAGTGACCTTTAAGGATTCATTCAGTCTCATTTGATATAAAGAGTTGAAAGGAGTTAGACAGAGTCTGGGAGCATTAAGTGGCCTCCAAATCAGTTTTCGGGGAAAAATGAATTGATCGTCTGAACGGTAAGGTCGATTTGTGCATAGGGTAGACCTTTAAAAAGGAGATTCATAGCCCTTCGAATATTCATTGACCTTTTGCTAGGGTGAGGAAGTTGATTAGGGGAAAATGGGGCCCGGGAGCGCACATTGGTCTCTAGATCTATTTTTTATAGTGAAACGGACCATTCGTTCAAACTGTAAGGCCGATTTATGCATAGTTCAGACCATTGTAAAGGGTGTTTAGAGCCCTTCAAAGATTCATCGAGTTTTTTCTCTGACGAGAAAGTTAACCGGAGTCAAATGGGGATCGGTGGTACCTAGTGGCCTTTAGATCGGTACTCAGAGTATAACCTAAGATTTTATGATGAATGGTAAAGTGATAGGGCCCTAAGGAGAGTCTCATAAGGGTCCTAGAATATGGTGCCTACAAATCCCCTCAAGAGTCGTCGAATTGATACCACGTGGATGTTTGGGAAAGAGGTCAATTATGCGGACCAAAGGGATGAGGATGACAAATTCAGATGGATGATGTCGATTCTGAGGACCTAAAATAATGTTAGGGATGACCGATTCTGTGAATCAAAGTAAATTTTGAGGACCTAAAGTTATGGCGACCGATTCTGAGCGTCAAGGTCAATTCTGAGGATCTAAAGTTTGGATGACCGATTCTACGGGCCGAGATCAATTCTGAGGACTTAAATTGATGAGGAACGATTCTTCGGTCTGAGGTCAATTCTGAGGATCCAAAGTGATGACAACCAACTCTACGGGATGAAGTCAATTTTGAGGGCCTAAATTTTTGACGACCGATTCTGCGAGTCGAGGTCAATTCTAAGGACCTAAAGCGATGTTGATCGATTCTGAGGGGAGAGATCAATTTTGAGGACCTAAAGTGAGGTGACCTATTCTAAGGGAAGAAGTTAATTCTGAGGACCTAAAGTTGGACGACCGATTCTACGATTCGGGATCAATTTTGAGGACCTAAAGCGATGACGATCGATTATGTGGGCCGAGATCAAATCTGAGAACCTAAAGTGGGATGAACGAATCTGAGGGTCGAGGTCAATTCTGAGGACCTAAAGTTGGGCGACCAATTCTGTGGATTGGGGTCAATTATGAGGACTTAAAGTGATGTTTACTAATTCTACGGGCCGAGGTCAAATTATAGGACCTAAAGTTAGGGTTGCTCTTCTAGGGAGTCTTTTGTACTTGTGGCTTCGTGTTGCTTTACAATTTTTCTCGGGAAATACTTCTGAATGGGGATCATACCGTTTGGGAGGAAATATCTTCAGTTTGGAAATTCCACTGGGTAATTGGATGTAACCTACTAGAGAATTATGTTTTGGGAGAAAGTTTAATCTGGGGATTCTGCTAGGGATTTTGGAGAAGCATTTGATTTTGAGTTTTGCAGTAAATTATAGTGGACTTTGGGACGCATTATTTGTGCTCGGGGTAATCATGTGATATTAATCCATCTAGGGATTGAGGGACTTTAAAATGGTTTCTCTTGGTTAAGAAGTTTGAGCCTTTTTAGGAATTTTTCGAAGATTTTTTGAATTTTTCTGGCATTTTCTAACATTTTTTATACAAAATTCCAGGGGGTATGCCGACCGAAATATGGTTGGGGTTATCCTCTGACAGATGGCACGGTCTCCTGGGCTTTCTTGGGTAGAAAAAAAGGTGGGGCCGATCGGTATGGGATTCAACAACTATTGGGGATTGATTATGGTGGTTTTTAGACAGAGGTGGATCGTATGTTGAGGGTGACACTGAAGGCGGGGAAATCGGCATTGGGTAGGATTGTGGAATCTCTGTTGGGTATGTAAGCGACCTTTTACCCCTGGGGGATGGCTTCCTCGGTAACGGGAGTGACAGGCATGCATGCGCAGATTTGTTGGCGCATGACTTCAGGTACTTCTGGGAAAGGGTTGTGGGGTAGATGAGGTGGCATACAATTCTGGTTCTTTATTGCAGATTCATCGTTGACTCGGGAGCTCAGCATTGACCATGTTGCATCCTTGATGTAGAAGCATTGTACTTAAAAAGAGACTTAAACAAGGCAAAGAGAGATTCATATTTTGTTTGATTATATTGCTTTGGTAGCTTACTCTACATGCACTTTAACTTGCTATTGAGTTTTTTTGCTTAGAGAACGAGTAGGAAAAGTGTGTTTTTTGGAAAATATTTAATATGTTTGAGTACAATATGGCCTTGGAGGCTTGGTTGAAAAAGAGCTTCCCGTTCTGAAGGGATTTATTCTGAGAAAAAGTAGGAAAAATGAGTCTTTTGGAAATTTTTGAATAGAGGAAGGCCTTAGCGGCTTGGTTGGTATATAGATGGGGGGATAAGAAGCTTGGTTATAAAGTGGGGCTTGTCGCCTTTATCGGAATATGCTGAATCTGGTGTGTTGAACAGACTTTAATGATGTTGGTTTTGCTGGAGCTGTTGTTTAGGGGATTTTGTTGGTCACGGGGGATGTAATGGTGGAACCTCAGTTCTAGCAGCGGTAATATTGGCGGAGACCCTGAACAGCCTTAATACTTGGAGGGAAGGTCGCTCTGATTTTATGAGAGGTAGCCCAGTGATGTTGTTCATCTGGTTGACTGAGAGATTCCATTTGACGGTTCCCCCAAAATATCCCTTGGCATCTGTACCAAATTTTTATACTTGTTATTCCATCAGTTTTGGACCATCCATAGAGAACTAGGTAGATTGGTTCGTGGAGCACAGAGCTCGATGCCTATGTTGGTCGCTGCCATGGTGGAAAGAGCTACAGCCCATTCTGGAATTAAGAGAATACCAGTATTTTGTTTAGTTGTCCTTTAATAAACCTCATTTTATTTCCCCTGGCCACTTATGTGCCAAGTCGAATGGGGGAAGATAGTACCTCCTCGGGCATTAGACTTATTTTTTATGGAAGACTTAATCGAATCCATGCACATGAGGTTAGGTTATCTATGGGAGAATCATCGACTGTCAACCCGTCCCTATTAATCCATAGGCAGGGTATGACATGTGTCCAGGGATTATCTGAAATGACTGTGGAAGCGGGTGGTTGAAAATATATTGGTAGAGGAGACCAGATAAAAGATGGTTTGCCCTTTTTTGATACTATGGAGGGGGAGTAGTGGTTTTATCCCGGATGATTAGGGCGTATCATTCTATGGAGTGCCTTCGAGATACCAATCAGGTAGGGGAAGTTTGGGGGCCTCAAGGAGCAGATGATTATGGCATGGGTCTTTCGGCAACTGCAGATAGCGTCTTTGTGAAACTGGTGTTCATTTCTTAATGAAGATTTTGTGACAGGGATGTGTCTGTATGTTTTTGGTTTTGGGGAATAATTTTGTGATGGTTTAGTTAGGTTTGTTTTAGGGGCAGTTTGGTTAGCTTTGAGTGGTTGCTTTAACTTCCTACATTGATATTTCATGTAATTTTACTGAATTCTCCCATTATGGAATAAAAATAATTTTGATCATATTGTTATTTCCCTTGATGAGTTTTACTTTTGAATTATCTATATCAATCGCTAAGTCATACATAATCCTTTTGTTCATGTAAATAATAAATGAACTATTTTTCTCAGATGTAAGAAAACAATAGCATTTTATGAAAAAGAAGGGGATCGTTCCAATGTAAAACGTACGAGCTGCCTACGTACCTCTGGGGGTTTTGAAAAATTCCTGAGTTTATTTGAAAAAAGTTTTTTAGAGGATCAGGCCCCACGTAGTTCTCAACAAAGGGAGATGAAGAGTTTTTTTTTTAAATAGAAAGGAGATGAAAGGATTCGTAATGTGCCAAGATGACTGAACGCGTTCTCTCTTCTCCATCAAGGTCAGCAAGTATAGCGACGCCGCCTAACATGATCTTTTCACTATATAGGAGCCATTCCAGTTTGGTTTGAATTTCCCCCTGGGGTCTCAGACTGGTTCTATGATTTCTTTAAGATCCAAGTCCCCTTCTCGGACATCACGAACCTTGACTCTTTTATTGAATGGTCACCCTATCCGTCGATCGTACCCTTGTACATGGTATGGAGCCTTCTATATCTTTTCATCCAAGAGTGACAATTCGTTAAGGTGGATTTGATACCAATCTTCCTAGCTGTTTTTATTTCAAGCATGATGTGCTGTGAAGGTATTTCCAGCTCAACGGGTAGGACTGCTTCCAAGTCGTATACTAAAGAGTAAGGGGTATGCCCAGTGGATGTCCTGACTGAAGTGCGGTAGCCCCATAGGGGGTAAGGGATATGATTGGCCCAATATCATCAACTCTCGATTATTTTACTAATAATGGATTTAAGATTTATGTTGGTGGCGTCAGCTGCACCATTGGTTTGGGGTTAGTATGGAGAAGATTTGTGTCTCTAAATCCCATACTAATCGACTAGTTCAGTGACCTCAGCTTCAAAATCTAACCCGTTATCTAATACTAGCTCGTGGGAAGTCCATATCAGTAAATAATGTTCCTTTGGATAAACTTGGCTACCTTCTTGGCATTTAGGTCTGTGTATGACTCAATTTTGACCCACTTGGTGAAGTAATCAATGGCAAGTAGGATGAAATCATGTCCATTGGAAGCTTTATGTGTGACTTTCCCTATGATGTCAATTCTCTAGGTGGAGAACGGACAGGGAGAAGTCATGTTCTATAATTCCTGAGGGTGCAAGTGCTGGATATTAGCAAACTATTGGCATTTGAGGCATCTTCAGACGTAGGAGGTGCAATCCTGAACCATGGTGGTCCAATAATACCCTTTATGGATAATCTTCTTGGCAAGTATATGACCACTCATATGGGGCCATCAGTCCCGTTGTGGATCTTCTGCATCATTTCTTCAATATCATCCTCTGCGATGAAATGCAAATGATATAAGTTTCTCTTAAACAACCCTTCGTCACAAAAGATTTACTGGGAATCTAGTTTGTGAAGGGGCACACGGTCTTCTTATTGGCATCTTGAGAATACTTTCCATGCTTGAGGAGGCGTCATATGGTGTAGTACCATAACTCATCCATATCATAATCTTCCTCCATGACAAGATCAATGTGGTAGTAGTGGGTTGGCAAAACTTATTTTTTTACTATGAAGGTAACTATTGTTATTCCCTCGGGTATGTCGATTTTGGAGGCTAAGGTGGCAAGGGCATCTGCTAAACTCTTCTTTACGCGAGGAAAGTATTGGATGGTGATATCTTGAAACTGGGAGGCCAACTCTTCTAAGTAGGCGTGGAAAGGTAAGATCTTCTCGTCCTTGAATTTATATCTTCTAAGAACTTGAACGATGATGAGGTTGGATTACCTGTATACATCTAGGTGTTTGATATCTTTCTTGAGAACGACTTTGAGGCCTACAATGCATGCCTCGTATTTGGTTATATTGTTGGTGCAAGAAAAATCCATCTTAATGTAAATGCGAGTGTGAGAGTCATCAAGGGCGATCAGGAGTATTCCAATGCCATACCCCTTTTTGTTGGCAGCACCGTCAAAGAACATTTTCCATCGGAGGTCCTCCTGAGAGGTGTAGGGATTATCTTCGTCCGAGAATTTAAAGACCCAAACATCAACCACTTCTATAGGGTAGTCAGTACGGTAATCGGAGATGGATCTCCCTTTCATTGCTTTCTGTGTAGCATACGCGATATTGAACTCAGATAGAAACATCAAACATCGGTCCATTCAGCTAGATAGGACAGGTTTCTCAAGCAAATATTTGATGGGGTCCATTCGGGACACAAGTCGAATTGGAAAATCAAGCATGTAATGCCGTAATTTTTGAGTGACCCAGACCAGGGCGACACATGTTATCTCTAAGGCAATGTAAATGACCTCATATCCGACCAACTTTAGACTGACATAGTAGATGGATATTTCTTTATGGGTTTCTTCAATGTATTAGGATAGAAAAGCCACTATTGCGGTATCTATTACGATCAAGTATAGGAGTATTCCACATCACGTTGATAATGCCTTAAGGGCTATGCTCTAGATAGACTCGGTTTTTGAATTCATCCCCTGCGGAAGGGCAAGCGGATCAACCCTGGAGCCGAAAAAAAGCATGTCACTCATCCCGTGTTGTATTTTCAGTACCGAATTGCTGGTGTGGGCATTTTTAGTACTGTCATCATCTGACAAAATGGTAATTACTTTCCCTTAGCGTAGATTTTTAACTTCTAATGGAGGGAGGAGGATACACCTCGAATGCTATGAAGTTATGGTCGACTAAGCAACAGATTGAAGCATGCGGGTATGTCAATAACTTGAAACTCAGTAATGAGATTGATAGGGTCAGCCCCTATTGTGAGTGTTATGGACCCCATCACCTCTGAACGTGTGTTGTTATAGGCATACACTGCGGTGAAAGAAGGATTCATGTCACTTACTTCCAACCCCAAGCAATTGAAGCTTCATAGTGGGAAAATATTGAGGGTGGATACACTATTAACGAGTGAGAGCATGATTGTCTTCCCCATCACTTCAATGGAGATGTTGAGGTCATAGTTGTGATCTGGGCCGATCTTCAAAATTTCTTCTTTAGAGAAGGACAGGAGTCTAGTGGTGGTCAAAGATCCAACCAGGTTCATGACTTCTTCTGGAGTGGTGGAAGAAGGTACTGTGGGTCCAGTGAGAAATTTTATCAGAGCATTTTGGTGCAACTGGGAGGACATAAAAAGACCCCATATGGCAATATTGGCTTGAGTTTTCTTTAGTTAGTCTAAGATCTTACTTTCCTCGATGGTCATCTGTGGCATGGGAGATTCTTCGACAACTCCTTTTTCTTTATTTGTTCTGGATGCCTGGGGATTAGGATCTTGGTAATGTCTTTATGATCTGGTCATATGGTTTAAGGAGGCGGGGAAGAACAAAAACCCTATTTTTTCTTTAATTTCTGGTTGTACAACTACTTTACTAATTTCCACTAACAGGTCTTCGAAAGAGATCATCCCGCACATGCTAATTACTAAACTAACCTTTTCCGGACTCGATTCATCATCTGAACTATCAAATTCATCCCCTCATCTGGTGGCGTTGATTTATTCTTGCCAAGAGAAGTCAATGCATTCCATAACCTCAACGGTTTCTTTATATAAATCTGTTAACGAAAATGTTATTTATCCCTAATTAATCATATTAGTTTAATTAATGTACATTTTAGTTTAACTTAATATATTGATTTTGATGATTCCAAACATATTGTTTTATAAGGTTATTCTATAAATACTTATTATGGTATTATCCTGTGTATTCAATTGGTTTCTTTGGTTTCTCAAAAAGTTTCCAAATGTCCCTAAGACATGACCTTGGCTTCCAAAAGCTTTTGTAAAAGACTTCCTTTATTTAAATATCTGATTATGAGCTGTTCCCCTATAGCCGAAAGTCTCTACCGAATTGACTGCCTATTGCCTTAGCCTTTATCGTGATCGTATATATATATATATATATATATATGCGTGTATGCATGATATATTATGTATGTCCATTGGTGCTTTGACTGCCCTATACGATATCTGTTGGCAACTGTACAGCCTTAGGCTACTACTACTACACGTTATCTGCTGGTCTGACCTTGTTGTACCGCTTTAGGCCTCTACCGAATTGACATTTTTTTTATCAGTTCTTGTTTCGTCCCTTGCCAGAGCTGTAATGATTTTCGGCCAATTCTTGGGCAATGAGTTTTTGGGGTGACCTTTCACTGATCTGACCATGCTGCTTGTATCTACTCACGGGTTGGACTGAACTGATTCACCGAATTGTTCACGATTTGATTGGTCACATCTGTTTTTAAGTCGTACAGACCTATCTTTTTGTTTGAACCATTTTATCTACTTTTGCCGTGATCTTTACGATTTCATTCAGTTGGCAATTCATCAAGTTGGTCATGCTATCAGTAAAATATATACTTATATTTTGAGCTTATTTTTTTATATAAAATTATTTAGAGCTGTATCTTTTTACATGATTAAACTGATATTTTGTTTGTGACGTGTGTTCATTGGTTATAAGGTTTCGACCTATACACTCTTTACTTCTATACATCTGACTTTGTGTCAATTATATTTTTTTTGTGCACTTAAAAGCTTCTTCAGTTCTGATACACTCATGTGTACGAACTTATCTATCAAAAATTCTTTATAATGCTACTTCCTATGTCAGGATAACTTTTTGCATGTGCATCCATCATTCAAGTTGTAAATTTACTTTCAGTCTAACACTCTACATTTATACATCAGATTTGTATTTTATCTCTTGGACTAACAATTTTGTTGCAGAAAATATATGGGTTATCTATCAAGCTATTTTCAAATGACATATATTTTCAGATGTCTATTTCCATGCTACAACAGCTATATTTTTATGGAGAAGATAAAAATGAAGATTTGCAAGATCATTTTTCAGCCATCATCATCTCAGCAAATTCAGGAGCATTTAATGCTCACAAGCAATGTGTCTAACAGCAAGTTTTTGGAAGACACATTTAAAGCTTTGGAGAGCTGCATTAAAGAACAAGACACTGGAATGAGAAAATGATCAAGACTTGAAATATTATTGAGAGCATTTATTTTACTACTCAGCTACACATTCAAGAGAGCAATTAATTTATATTCTGCTCACTCATTGAAGAAGAAGACTCGTGCCTACTTCAACATCATTTATTGAAGTCTCATTAAAGAAGGAGAAACTCAGATTACAAATTGTATTTTAAGGAGGTTCATTATTGTACCTTGTACCAAAAAAATTCAGATTTGTTTTGAAGCTTTGTTGAAGCTTCGGTTTGTACCGGTAATTGGTTCCTACCCGCAAGTGGGACACGGGGTTTGAAGCTCGGAGTTAGCTTGCAAACAGTTGTACGCGGTGATTTGATCCTACCCACAAATGGATCAGGTTTACTGAAGCGCAAAGGAGACAGGGGCTCTAGGCGCGTGGACGTAGGCCGGGATTTGGCCGAACCACGTTAAATTTCGGTGTCACTTATTTTCTGCACTTTTAGTTACTTGCACATGCTTGCTTGAGTTAATATTTTCAGCAAACTATCTTGGAAATAAATTAATTCAAAAATTTGACTAAATTAATTTTAAGGTTAAAATATTTTTTTAAAATAATTAATTTCAGAATATCACTTAATATTAAATACGAAAATTAATTTAATATTCCTAGTGTGTTAAAATCTGCATTTCTAGTTGTTTAAATTAGTTGGTCACATTTATTTGATATTGTTGGATTTATTCTTTGTAGTTTAATTAATCTGTAAATTGTCAAAATCTTATAAATTAAATATTCTTCTGAAATTTTAATTTGACTTAAAGTTTGTAAAAACCCAATTCACCCCCCCCCCCCCCCTCTTGATTATAATCTGGGCAACAAAATCCTCCCACTCAACGGGGAGGATAGAGAGTGAATGGACCAACCTCCCTTAAATCTCTAAAGCAGTGAGTAGATCAAAAATATTGCATATTTTATCAGACTATCAGAACATGTATGTCATTATATGCACTACATCCTTAAAACTGACTTCATCAATAGGTACCACCCAATCATCTGACTCTCGAGCCCACTTATGGGCTTTTATGAAGAGGATGATGAACTTCTAACGATCGATGGTCATTTTATAGAGCAATTTCATCCCAAAATCCAAGAACTGATTCAGAATAGCTGGCAACTCCAAATCTTTTCCTTCGGACTGGTTATGAACAACAATACAAGCCCTCGTGAGGCGTAACAGAGCTCGATTGGTGAATTAGGTAGGGTGTAGGAGAAAATATGGGAAAACTATGAGTGGTTTGGGTGAAAATATAGGTATGATGGGTGCTTTACTGGGCATAATTTGGGTAAATGGGTTGAATTCTGAGTCATTTTCTTGGAAGATGGCATTTGTATGGGTTGGAAGTGGGTTGTGAGTGGTGTTGGGTTTAGGATTGACTAGTGAGGTGATGATACCCTGATCAATTAGACCCTGGATTACATTCTGGAGATGGAAGAACTGATCAATATTATGGCGACTTGTGGAAGTCACAATGGGCATCGATTTTGAAGTTTTGGGGAAGTGGGTTTGGTAATGGATGAGGATCCATAAGATTGGTAAGATTTTGTCTTAACATGGCTTGGTAGACTTTAGAGAGGGGAGCATGGAGCTCTATGTATTCCTTTCTGGAGGGATTAAGGCGGCTTTCTAGCGCCCAAGAGGTATCAGGCTGGGAGATATTGTTGATGGTTGAAATTGTGGTATTGGTAGGCTTCTCATAGTTTTGGGGAGTGAACTGTCCGGTCACTTTCTTACGATCGTCTTCTGTCTTGGTAACATTTTCTTCAATCGCCACACCCGTATCCCAGAGGGCTCAAAAGGTTGGGTAATACTGACCTCCTATAATTGCTTTGATATGGGGTAGGAAATTTTTCTTTACTATGCTGACTTATTCTTCTTTGGAAGGTTGGATGGTCATGGTGGTGGATTTCTCCCTCCATCATGCTATGAAGTTGCTGACAGCATCTCTAAGATTTTGTTGAGAAGATCTAGATCACGACATGTAACCTCCAGTTCTTCGTTGTACTTATACTGTGACATGAATTCTTAGGTAACATCTTCCCAACTGGGAATTTTGTATTCCTCAAGGGATAGAAACCAATGAAGAGTATTGTCCTTCAACTTTTGTTGGAACATCAGGGACATTATCTCTTCAGAGGCACCAAGTAGAGTCATGGCTCGGTGATTGCTACGAAGAAGAATAATTAGGGGCCCGCTTCGCCCAAAATTCTAAATGGATGGAATATTTAATTTATCTAACAACCTTGGTTTAGGGTAGGGATACATGTGGGTGTAGTCCATGTAGATCCCGAATATCTTAACTTGGTCAAACTTCCTCGATAATAACTTGAGGTCTTCCTTGACCTTGTTCAGTTATTCCTCTTTGGGATTAACGGGTACTGGAAAGTTAGTCCCTGGGTGTGCAAGGTTTGGTATAGGGAGTTGAGCAGGTGGCATCCCATTAGCAGGTGGAGCATGCAAATTTTCTTCGGGAACCCAAACAGGCTCGGGAGCGGGTGGACCCATGGCACGAGGAAATATAACCTTAGGTTCTTCGGGAACTGGGACTTAGTTTTGTTGCATCTCATAAACCTCGGTTTGAAGGTTGTCAATCTTGTCACTTAGTTGGACCAAGACTGCCATCGGGTTAAGTTGTACGTTCAGTGATTAATCGACATTTTCCACGGAGGACTGGTGAAGGTGGATTCCAGACTTGGATGAAGTAGCAGGGGGATCGACGGAGCTTTGGGCCAATTTGACGGAAGATCGAAACCAATAGGGAGCTAGGGCAAGAATCAGGTATATGATCGACCTAAGAAAGGAAAAGATTCAAACTTATATTTAAAAAATATAAAGAAGAACAGTATTTACTGAAGGAGAGGAAATTGTTTTTGACATTTTTGGTAAAAAGGAGAAAAATATTTTCTGTATTTCGATTTTTCAAGAAAGAAGAGGAAACAAGGAGAGGAAAAGTCTCAACATGATTAGTATTATTATGTATATGTTTTCACTTGCATTAGGTTTACCTAAATGCAAAAGAAATATCGGACAGGACCCGAGCCTAGGAAAAATTGGGTTTGAAAAATAGGTAAGACAGGGTTAGACTTGTTTCCAGGATCATGGATAGGGTCCTATTTTGAAAAAAAAAATTGCGCAAAATTTTGGGCACCATGTTGACTCAACATCTTGACAGAGTTTCGTATCGTAACTGGAAGACTAAATATGAGTGTCCTAGGTCTAACGCCTATATGAGGATTAAGCAGTTGTTGGGTTGGTGGAAAGATTCCCCTTTTTGGCATCTTCCACGATATACTTCTTTCTTTTGAGGGCAATTGCTATGTATGGGAAAGTCATTCAATATACCAGAGTGTACATGAATTGCCTCAGTATATACCTCGTGGGGATAGTACGCGTGACGGCGAATTCGATATACTCGACGTACGTGAACGAGTTCCCTGCTATATGTAACACCCTGTAATTTTGAGGATTTAATAGTTAATTATTTTTGGGAGTTATAAAAATATTTAAATTGGAGAAACTTAAATTCATGAGTTGGAGAAATTATTTGAGTGAGCCGAATTATTTATAATTGGCGACTTTTAAGTTTAATGGTTCAAATCTACTGTGTCACATTTTGAGGTCGAAACTAGGAAATTTCGAAAAGTATTTCGGATGGCAATTCTGAGTGCGCGGTTACATCCGGATGGGTCAAGATAGTCAGAAAAGAGTACCCAAAAGTGGTAATTGGATATCGGGGCCCACACGGGGTGAGTTGGGCCTTTTTAATTAGACCCACATGGCCAAAAACGGGATTGAATGTTTTTAACCTAATTGAGAGATTAGGGAATGGCAGTAAACTCAACTCTAAGCCTAGGTCTTGAGAGGGAAATTGGGGGAAAGCAAATCAAGAGCCAATTTGGGAATTTTGGAGCCAAATTAAGGGACTACACTAACAAATCAGACACTACGAACAATTCCAGGCAAGTGGTTAACTGTTGTAATTTCTAAATTGATGATAATCAATTCATATCATAGTGATGTGTAAATCAAAATTCGTTTTGGGGGTGTAACCAAAGTTAAATTGGGTTTTTGGAAATTGATATACTTTAATGGGATTAAGGGGGAGATTGTTCGTGTTTATGATTCTAGAATGTAGAGAAATGAATCGTATGTTAAAACCAGTAAGAGTAGATGGTTAATTGTTGTTAATAGGAATGAAATTCGTATTTGAGATGTGAAACTCGGATAATACTCAAATCGGGAAAACTTGGAATTAATGGATATTGTTGATTAATTGAGGTCTGTCGGATGTTTAAACCATTTTCTCATATGGAGGATATGTTATTTGTATTTGGGTAAGGGCTTAGGTTGAGAACCAAAGCTTTAAGTTTCGTCCATGGCTGACAGTGGATGGAGAGGACGAATACCGGAACGATCGATCGATCGACTCAGGGGGCTCGATCGATCGATGATGCGGAAATCTGGGCAGTTCGGTCAGTTTATTATATAAAGGAAAACTTATTAGAAAGTTAGGTTTCATACATTAATAAGTGTTAAATAATTATGAAACAAATATTCCTAGCAATTATGGGAGAAAGTAATTGGGACTAAGAAGAATTTATGTGGGGCACTTTACGGATGCATTTGAGAAATTTTATTCCAAAATAGTGAGACACGGATCAAGTGAGCGAGTCCAGGCATATTGGTCAAGCAACCCCAAGGTATTGAATTAAGTTTGTAGATAAACTATTTAATTTAGAGTCGGGATGTAGACTCGAGAAATATTTAATTTCGAGCCAAGTAATCGAATCCGGGTATGCTGGTAATTATAGGTAAATATAATTGGGGAATTTATGGAAATAAATGTGTGACACATTGTAGGCGAATATGTGGGTATGAAATTATGAGATGTAAGATGGACCAAGTGAGTGAGTCCGGGTATATTGGTTAAGTGGCACCAAATTATTAAATTAATTATTGAGAGAAAGAAACTAATTTAGAGTCGGAACATAGACTCGGGAAATATTAAGTTACGGGCCAAGTAAGTGAGTCCGGGGATAATGGTTGAGTGACACCAAGTCATTAAATTAATGGATTTGATTAATTAATGAAGGTAGAGTTGGAGGGTAGACTCGGAAAAGTATTAAATTAATTGACGTTGTAATTAATTAGTTTAAGGTCGGGTTATAGACCCGGAATTCGGTATAAATTAATTAATGTGTAAATTAATTAATTGGGAGTCGGACCACAGACTCGGATTTGTGTTGATTAATTAAGTAAATTGATTTAATAAGAGTCGGACTGTAGACTCGGGTAGGTATTAAATTAATGGGTGTGTTAATTAATTTAATAAGAGTCGGATTGTAGACTCGAGTAGCTATTAAATTAATGGGTGCGTTAATTAATTTAATAAGAGTCGGATTGTAGAATCGGGTAGGTATTAAATTAATGGGTGTCTTAACTAATTTAATTAGAGTCGGATTGTAGACTCGGGGAGGTATTAAATTAATAAGTGTCTTAATTGATTTAATTAGAGTCGGATTATAGACTCGGGGAGGTATTAAATTAATGAGTGTGTTAATTAATTTAATTAGAGTCAGACCATAGACTCGAGGAAAGTATTATAGTAATTGAGGCGTGAATTAATGATATTAGAATCGGACCCTAGACTCGGGAAAATGATAAGTTATTAAGTGAGAAAATTAATTACGATGAGTCGGCCCCAGACTCAGGAAATTACAGGCAGTGTACGGGATTTTGAGTACACGGTAAAGCCGGGGTTTATAATATATATATATATATACGGTGTAGTGATAGTATATATATACGTGTACATATTGTGTGTGATATTAAATTACAGGCAGTGTACGGGATTTTGAGTACACGGTAAAGCCGGAGTTTATATTATATATATACGGTGTAGTGATAGTATATATATACGTGTATATATTGTGTGTGATATTAAATATCAGTGACTAGATATTTATTCAATTTATATACTCTAATGCTATCAAGGGAGGTTGCGCGATGTGGGTGAATCCCCTAGCTTGAGGAGTAGGGTGAGTATATCCCCAGGTCATAACGTCCGGTATATATAGGTGAGGGATTTATCTCACTTTCAGGAAAGGAATATGACCGCCTCCACTACGTTTATATTTTGGGCCAAGTTGGTGAGCGATTCTAACTTGGGGAAACTAGGTTTTGTGAGTACGCCTAGTGAGATAGCATTTTAAAGGGAATCATTCGGCGAGGGTATACTCGAAGGGATGGATATACGTATGTTATATGTGTGGATATTGTGATAAAGGTACGTATATAATGGTAATAAATATTATATACGGGTAATAATACAGTGTGTGATATATTTACTTTATATAACTTGTGACACGGTTATATGCTACTATTTAAGAGGAAGTAATTAAGTTAATTGTAAGATAACTTATAATTCAAGAATCATTATACTCGGGTTAGAGTAGTATGGCAAGGGAAGGTTATACCAGGACTAGTTGGACGGGGTAGTAAAACTAGGTGGGGTTAAGGTAACCGGTAGGTGTGCACAATAGTGGAGGGGTGAGAATGTCCACAAGGGAGAGCGACACTAATTTAAATATGAAGCGCATTCATGCATTTTAAATTACTGCAGCTAATTCACTTGCTAAATATTTTCAAAATATTTTGGGTTCTAACCCTTTCTATAAAACTATTTTCAAAACCTTTTAGGTGTCCGGCCACAGGGACGCCAGGATTGATATTCTATTCCATGGACACGAAGCTGCAGCATATGTGGATGCTAGCAGGAGTTTGGATTAGACGCATCATTCATTCATTCCTAGAGTAGGAATCTTGTATCAGTTTCAGTTTTATTTAGGGCATGTCGCCCAGACTTTCAGTTCAGTTTTCAAATTTGTTTTATTCCGGTGTTGAATATTTGTATTGGATTATTTCACTTTGCTGGCTGATGGTTATTTCGGCAAGTTGTGTAATTAATTATTCAGTTGAGTTTTATTCAGTTATGTGAATGGTTTATATTTATTTTCGCATGTACTATTTTTTTAAATTAAAAAGTTAAAATTTGGCACCAGCTTTTGGAATACTAGGTGGTTAGTATGTTTAAAAAAGTTTTCGACGGTGATGCTAAGGATGAACCAACTGGAATTCCTGTTTTAATTTGGTATAGGACTGATCACCCAATATTTTATTAGGCGGGGTGTCACACTATATACCTCTCGTCATGAGTCTGGTCAAGCGCTACGATGCGGGGGGAATCGTTATATACACGTAGATGGTACTTGTTCAATGGAAGGTGCGAGTCATATTTCTTAGGCTAACTGCGACCTTCCAGACCAGCGCCCACCACAAAGTGACCCCCTAGTACAGGAAAAAATTTGGTCAATAGCCGTTCTCTTGGTGATGCATTGTGAAAAATGCATGATTCTTGATTAGTATACTATGGAGATAGTATTTTACTTGGCATGATGAGCATTATACTAAGAGGGAAGAATGTATAAGTATCATGAAAAGTAAATATAGTATGGGGCATGAAGATTACACTAAGCATGGATACCTGTGAGTGAGTGACGTGTCAATATCTATGAGTGAGTGCGTGGTAGTGAACCTAAGCATGGATCGACTACAAGTTGTGTGAGATAAGTTCAAGTGAGAATGGACATATTTAAAGTGTGGTAAGTGGAGGTGTGTGCTAGTGGAACCTAAGCATGGATATTCTAAGTGGTGTGAAACATGTGGATATAAGTGATCCTACATATAAGTGTAAGTAGTGTGAGGTGTACATGGAAGATATTTACAAGTGAGTGAAAGAGAAAAGTGAGCATGAGATAAATATATACAAGAAATAAATAAAGGAAAAAGGGAACAAACAAATAGGTGCATACGCACACATGCAGAAAATGATAACACCAGTGCAAACGGAGTCTAAACCTTTTATGATAAGTAGTCCCCAGTAGAGTCTCCACTATAGCCATCCCCAGTAGAGTCTAAACCTTTTATGCTCACGCACGCGCGGCTAAAAGGAGAGAAGAAGAGGGGTCTTGCGCCCTTTACTAGGAGGAGCGCTTCGATCATCGTCAATGTGGGGTGATGTAAAGAGATAGAGTCACCAGCCTATTTTGCACAAAACAGGCAAAAGAAATGTTGTCATCTCGATAAAATGGCATCAAAGACATATTGATTGCGAAACCAATAGTTCAAAGGTTCGGGGTCTAAGTTATGAAATGGGAATGTGTTAGTCACTCATCCCGCCATTTCGGTCTCTCATTGGCATGTGTTATTATTCTCCTTGAAAAAATCTGTGAAGTGTGTGCCTCTGTATATATATAAATGGAGAATGAAATTTCTCAACTCACGTCATGGAAAAACCCAATCGGGAAAAAACCTCAAACGGCCCAGGCCAGACAATTACTATGACAATGGTTTTACAAAGTCAGACGGTAGTCTTATACAATGACCCGATTCACCCACGAGACTTTATGCCCCTCTAATCTTCTACTAATCTTCACAGTGCCCACGTAGAAAGTAACCTTCTTTTACGATGCTCGTCCACAGCAGTCACCTCCACGAATGACTCGGTGTCCACCGATACTGCCTTATGTCGTCTACGATGTTGAACATGAAAGTAACCTTCTTTGTTTCTCCACAGCAAAACCAGCAATGTTCAAATGTTGAACAAACCCAACTTGGTGCAACAAATATCACATAAACATATGGTAATGATAACTGAGATCTTTGTAAACTCTAAGGATGTTTTATGGTGAAAAAACTTAGAAAACTTTGTGTAGAAAACCCTTTGTATTGTAATCTATTTTTCATACTGCACACACTTCAAAAAATCTAAACATGCCTATTTATAATTATTTTAAGGCGGTGTCAGATCTCATTTGAGCGAGACACTATGTCATTCAAACGACATCAGGTATGGTTCAATCGACATCAAGTGTCGTTTGAACGATGTCGTCAGATTAGAGTTTTAATTAAACCATCTTTGAAAACAGAGTTTTACTTAAAACCAACTCTTATCCAACTCTAATCCGTCCATATCTGATAAAAACGAAGTGTAAACAAATAAAACATTTCAAAAATATTTTCTTAAAAATAACATCCTTATTTTTGTAAAATAAAATTCCGAGTTTCATTAGCATTATGCATTCATACCTGCGTGATCTCGGAAATGCAATTAAACTTTAAAGATGAGAAATTCGCACCAATTAAACTTCGGCATGATTAATTCCTTGTATATTTTCCGCAACGTCTTCAATTAATCTTCGACAAGTCATAGTCTCATAGTGATCGGACAATAAAGATCTACCAATGACTTCAAACGTGTTTTGTTCCGAGATTAAGTCAAAACTACATTAAGACTCAATTGGAAATTTGGTCCTTAAAGGGCGGAGTGAGATCATCCGTAGGAATAGTCCTAAAATAGTAATTTAAAAAAATAATGTGTGCGCTTATCGGGATATCGAGCATTATGGTGAAACGATGATATATGCGTTAGATAAAGCGCGGGTAAGAATCACAAATACAATATATAGAAATAATATATAAATAAAAAATGCAAGGAGGACTTTAGTCTCGATTTTTTACCCGAAAAGCCTACGTAGTCAAAAAAATGCATCAAAGTCCACATAGTTCGCATGCAATACGAGGGTGGGGTTTATCCCATAAATTCAACCGAGGATTTTTTATTCGGCTCGCATATTGCATTTATTTACCCTCTTTACTTATGCATTTTATCCCCCTTGGGTACTTTAATTCCTATATTTATGATTGTTAACCAGACTACCTCTATTTTATATGTTACATGTTTTTCGAGGTATAATTGAGATTTTGTAGGTATTATGGTGCTTAGGGGTGCAATTGGTGCTATTTGGGAAGATTTGAATGTAGTACGCAACTTCATGGGCATTTTAGTCATTTTATCATTCGATCTTCGTTCCTGAACACTTCACGTAAGTTGTGGGCCTTTGAGTCGTCTTCGCGTGACCTCTAATGGTTCGTTAATCCAGTTCCTAACGAGCATGTTATGACCATTTTCCAGGGGAGCTCCTTCTTGGTTATTCGGATAATTCGTTTTCTTTTATTTTCTCTTTATTTCTTTTACCACTTACTATATAAGTGGGGTTTTGTTGTATATGAATACATCTTATTTTTAGTTAGTTTACATATTCTTTTATCATCTTTTTAGTAGTTAGGTTAGAGAAGAGGACTTTTGGAGGAATTTTTGGATTGTTGCTTCTCTCTCTCTCTCCTAGGATTTACCTACTTTGGTTTGTAAGAACATTATTCATCTTCTCCCTCTTTAATCAAAGCTTTCATTATTCTTTTTCCTTCTTTATTATTTGTTTACTTTCTTTGTAACCTAGATTTAATTGATTTCATTTACTTGTTTTCATTTAATTAATGCCATTTAACATGTTTTGTAGATAACTTAATCTAGGTTGAGATTGTTAAACTCACATGGGCTAATTAGTTTATATTCTATGGTATGATGGTTCTAGGGTTGTTTTAATGGGTTAATTGTTCCTTGTGTCACATTTAGGAGGTTTAATGGGGTATATCACGTATGCTCCGTATTTATGACCTTCCATGTGTAATTTCGGGAATATTTGTTGACACTGAACTCAAATCAAGATTTTATGAGAATTTAGAGGGTGACAACTCTAGGTTTAATTAATTATCCAAATGTGATTAGTTTTGTTAGTTCTTTTATGTCCATGTAGACATTTATGCCATTTAGCCCATGTGAAGGAGACAATTTTCAACCTATAGTTTTACTCGTTTTGTTAATCTAAGTTTAAATACATTCCTCGTTTAATGCTTTTCTCACATATCATCTTTTACACTTTTATTTGTGAATTATTAAATTAATAGAATTCTAAAAACTAGTCTCTGTGGATTCGATACCCAGACTGGCCGTTGTACTCCCCTAAAGAGTGTTGTCAATAGTTTAGGTTTTTGCATTGAGGCAGTGAAACAAATTTAACAATTGGCATACAGACACTTCATTACTTTTCACACTTAATCAATTTTATTTAGATGTGTATGTAGTAAAAGGATATTGTGATTTGAGAAAATGTGGTGAAGAATCCCCATTTGGAGTTTATGAGCAAACCCTCTTTTCTTCTTTTTGAGTTTTTTTATAGAAAATATTGAAGAACGTTGCTAATGCTGTTTAATACAAGATTAAACTGTATAAGCAACTCCGAGATGTTTGTTGAAGAAACCCTTTTCTTTTGAAAATAAAACTTATAAACAACAAGATGTGTTTACAAAAACTTATGTACGAGAGTAATCAAGACTTTGTAATCAGTTTTAAAACTAAGACAGTTTCAAAAATTTAGCACACTATAGAATGAGATGAGTAGATGAAGATAATCAGAACACACAGTTTTTAACGTGGTAAAACCTCTCCAAATAGAGGAAACATCCACGGTGACTTCTAAGTCACAAAAGTAAAAAATCCACTAACAACAAATAACAGTTACAAACAATACAACATACATACACACAAATCAACCTATTCTAAGTTTAGGAATATACCCCACTTGGTGTCCTTATAACTTCTCATAGATCTGATTGTTGATGATGTTCTTCCAGTTTGATAACTTCCTTTTGCTTTAGCTTCCTTGCGTCGACTCAATAATCTTTGATCTTATTCATAACACTTCTAGTGTGGTAGTGTGTTAAATGTTTGTGATGTGATTCCTATCAACATGCATGAACTCACACACACTTAGTTTTACAGACAGTCCTAGAAAATTACATATAAAGACTATATGCTGTGATTTTCTTTTCTTTCTTTCTTACAGAACTAGAAACCTTTTTGACCTTTAATATATCCCAGATTCCACGAAAATCTTGCTTCAAAATCGGTCAAGACCTTAATCAATCTCTGTTTTAAAAATATTTTTGAGATTGAAAATCTCCAAGTGTGAATCCAACTAGGTCAAGGTTAAGTTTCGTAAGAATAGAAACCATAAAATATTTACAAAACTAAATCAGTAAAGATTTTCTGAAATCGAGAAAGAAACATGCAGATCTAGTGAAATATAACATGCAAAGTGTAGATCTACAATTTCTATGAAAACGAAATACAGATCTTCACACGAATGTTTAAGTTGGTAATAAGATCACAGATCAAGAGGTTACAGCTTCAATATGAACAAACCAGTAACACCACTCTCTCTCAAACACTCAAGGTTGTGTTTGGGGTTTTGTATATACGAAGGTTTGAATCAGATATGAAGTGTTTAGGGTTAGGGTTAGGGTTTGGCTAACACAGTTTTCCCTTTCTCTCTCTTCTCTCTTTTCTTTTCTCTCTTCTCTCTGACTTCTCTCTTCTCTCTATTTTTTTCTCTCAGAAATGACGACTGCCAAAAGTCTTGAAAGGTTGAGAATTAGAGGGCTTTTATAGGAGTGGAGGAAGGTTCTGGATAGTCGAAGGAAATCAAGGGCTAAGATTAAGTCTTCCTAATATTGACTTGATCTAAGGGTTATAAAATAGCGGTGGTTAAGTTGAATGTGATTGGTCCAAAGAGATAGCACAAGGATAGGTTTAAAACACATGCAGGTCATCGATAAGGATTGATCTAACGATCAGCAAACCACCAGGAAACCCTCTCACATAACAAACACAAATTGATACATCAGGAACATGACAAGTGTTGGCATATAAGAGGTTTGCAAACGCGCGTCAAAAATAATTACAGGCAGCACCCTGAAGTCTCTAGAGCATTTACATTCTACCCAATCAAACATTCCAATGAAAAATAAAATTTTCAAAATAGCAAATTAACCCCACAAATTTTATAATCACACTTTTATTAAATAAAACATTATTTTAAAAATGTTTAAAAATTCCGAAAAAATTATTAAAACAACATTTTAAGGGGAATTAACACACAATCAATTTTAAGCAATATATACACATGTATGCACTTCTAATGTGTGTAGTGTGATTCAATTTATACCTTCTTGGATCATTGAAGAGGATTAGAGAGAATAATTCTGAGGTTCTTTGGATTCTAGGTTAGACAACCAATTTTGTCACTATTTCCAAATTAGTTGAACACTTATACAGTATAGACTTAAGTAAGTCAAAGATATAAGGTGCTTCAAATATGTTATGTGCAATACTACTAATAAAAGGTGAGATTATTAATATGTATGGACTAATAAGGATGAAATGCTACAGTAATGAATAGATAACTGATGCACAAATAAGGAAATTTAAAAGATAGAGAATATGTTTAGACCTTCTTTGGAGACTTGAAGATTGATCTTGGTTGTTGAAAAGGCTTTCTTGCAAGTGGGTGGGGAATGTAGGATGAGAGGGAAGGGAATTTTCCTAAATTAGGTGTGAAAGTGATGGAAATGAAATGTGGGGAGAGGTTTCGAACAAGCACTACACCAAAATGGTCTTTGACCATTACAAGTCCAACTTGTCAAGGTCATTGACCGTGACAAGTTTGGGGGTGACAATTTGTTTGTCACGGAATGTTGCTCAGATCCCTGAAGTTGATGTTTCTGAGGTGCTTTCTCCTTATATAGGGTCAAGGGGGTGCCGATCGAAATTGTCCTTATCCTGCCTATCGGCAAGCATGGCCAGACGCACTGCCGATAGGCAGCGAAATGGGTTTACCATTCAAAAATCCCATACTGATTTCTCAAAAAAATGGTCGTAAAATGCAATCTATAAGTCTGAATTAGCCACGGTGCATATTATTCGAAAGGGTATTTAGAGACCTTTAATAAACCATGGGCCGCTCCCGGGTTTGGGAGTTGAATGTGGTTAAACGACACCTGAAAGTGCCCGATGGTCTTTTAGACAGGAGATTCCTAGAGGAAAATAAATAGTTCATCCAAACCATAAGGTCAATTGTCACACTAGATTATCCATTAGAAAGGGTATTCAGATCCCTTCGAAGATTCATTCAGTCTCATTCGGTCGGGAGAGTTGACCTTGGTCAAACGGGCCCCAAAAGCTCCCAGTGACACTTCAAAGTAAAACAAGTCGTTCGTTCGTACTGTAAGTATGATTCACGCATAGGGTGGACCGTTGGAAAGGGTATATAGTGACCTTTAAGTATTCATTCATTCTCGTTCTAGCTAAAGAGCTTATAGGAGTCAAACGGAGTCTAGGAGCACCCGATGGTCTCCTAATTAGTTTTTGGGAAAAATGAATCGTTCATCTAAATGGTAAAGCTTATTCACATATGGGGTAGACCGTTGGAAAGGGGATTTATATCCCTTCAAATATTCATTGAGATTTTGCTCGAGTAAGGAAGTTGATTGGGGTCAAAACAGGGCTCGGGAGTGCCCAATGGCCTCCAAGTTGATTTTTGATAGTAAAATGAACCATTCGTTCGAACCATTAGGCCGATTCATGAACGGGGTGGACCGTTGAAAAGGGGATTCAGATCCCTAATAACATTCATAGAGCTTTCGCTCTGGCGAGAAAGTTTACCAAAGTTAAAAGGGGTTTGAGGGCACCCGACGGCCTCTAGATCGGTACTCGAAGTATGACCTAAGGTTTTATGATGAATGGGGAATTGCTAGGGACCTAAGGAGAGTATTAAGAGGGTCCTAGAATGTGGTGTGTACACACACATCATGATATTGCAATGGTATAATTGTTAAATTTATCCGGCACCCTTTTTATTGCTTTTCTCAAATTTGGTCTCATTGATTATCACTGGTTCTTCCTGTTTTACATATTTTTGGAGATGGATTATGCTTTCAGACAATTACACAAAGAAAAAAAAAATTTTGAATGATTTGTGCAGGAAAAAAATGGGATTTTTCATTAGAAAAGTGAATAGATATTCAGAATGATTGTTTTGTCATTGATTCTTCTTTTTTGTCTAAAGTTTTACTATTTGTATCGCTCTTAGTATTTAAATTTCTTTCGTAAATAAAGAGTGGAGGCTTATATAAAATATAAATTTTGAATATAGTGTTCTAGTTTATGTGCACTATTTTTTATATGTTCTTGGGATTTGAATCATGTGGTAATTTTAACTAAATTGTTTAAATTTGAGAAAGGGTATCGGATCTTGAAAAATAAAGATTTTTAAAATATGTATTAATATTAATAATGGATTTTTATCATTACAAAATCACATAAAATCGTTACAAAACCTGTGTAATAAGGTAGAAATAGTAACAAAAAAGTCTAGTATTAAATTAGAATTAGTGACGATAAAATACCGTTGGTAAATCCATTATTAGTAATAGTAAATATTTGTTACTAATTTTTCCCCTAGTCTTTTTTCTAACGAAAAATTATTGTTCCTAATTATTTTCGTAATGGTATAATACGATTACTAAAAGCCATATTTGGTGTAGTGGACCATGTAGGACAACCCATGGGTTCCATAAGAAAGCTAAATTACTTAATGAGATGGGTATAACAAAGCGGTACCCTTTAAGACTAGTTTATGAGAAGGCTATAGCAAGCGATCTCCTTTAACACTATTTTATGAGACTGCTAATGTAGGGTGTTTAAATGGTATTATTATGAGATCGCTTTTTATATCCGCCCCAAAAGATAAGCTTTAGGGACTTAAATTTTGGTCATCCCTAAAACTTCATTCCCAATTGATACTTTTTTTGTAGTGATATGACTAAAGGTTTCAAAAATTGGCAAGTATATGATACAACTGGGGTAAACATGGGGGCTTAAAGGATGAAAATGAAAATGAGCTGTGATATAAATAAATATAGTCTCATCTGCATATCATATAGTCTTAGTAGTTTTGGCTCATAAACAAGACCAGACATCTCTCTAATACCAAGAACAAGGTGTCAATTTTCAGACCCAAGTTACAAGGCATCAGACCTAATAAGTGGGGGTAGGTGTGTCGGCCAAAGATGACTAGCCTATCTCGTCTCGACTATGAGTATTGAACCAAGCACCAAACAGACTCTCAGCAGAACCAGTGCATCCAGCATTGGCCCCTATAAATATTTTCAGTCGGGCGTGAAAAGCATGAGAGGGGTATCTCAGTTATTCCAGCATAAAATCGTTAATATGAATCACTTACCCATGTGAAGGGATTCATATCGTGACCACTTCACCATCAGAATGGATACGTGGCACTCTCTCATGGGTCCTAGCATCAGCTCGGCAAAGAATGTATGCTGGGGGTGACATTATGCACCTCCCTAGCCTATATAAGCTCAATCTTGTAACACCCCGTATTTTTTACGATTTTAAATTATATGATTAATTGAATTTAATATGGGAATATTAATTGTTAATTAATCCGAATTAAAGTAAATATCAACCAGCGTGTTAAGGGTTAGTATTTATTGATATGAATTATATTAAATATTACTGAGCGAATAAAGTAATACGTGATTATGGAATTATGAAAATTATCGCGAGAGAAAAATACGACAGTTTCGGTAATTAAGTCGGGCGCACGTATGAGTCGTGTCAGGACTAACTTAAAGTAATTAAAAAGTAAATTATTTATAAGTAATCTGTGTAGTCATTTCAAGCGCACCAACGTATACGGAAGGGTCGAGATAGTCATAAAAGTATACCCGCAGGTTTTGTTTGGGTGCCGGGGCAATTTTAGGCCAAACCAGCATCCCGAGAGGGAATTTTGGTAATTTCTATGTTTGGGAATTTAATACCCACGAAATTTAGAGGAGAAATATATTTGTTACGTAAGTGGTATTAGGGTTTTCATTCACAAGTTCCAAGGGCGAGCCACAAAGGGTGAAGGAGAACCAAGTCCAAAGGATTTAGGCCATTAACCACCATTTCCACCACCGAGACCACCACCATGTAGATCAGAAGATGAGGAACGTAGTCATACCATCTAAACCATCGGATCAGACCACCGAAAATCAAGGTAAGTGTTTATTACTTACTTTCCTTTAGCAATAATTATACTCATGTTAGTGTAGGTGATAGAAACTCATGATTTAAAATTGAATTGGGTGAAAAATGGATTTGTATATAGGTTGATTTGTATTTGTATGTAGAGTATAAACCACGAAGTTTATGATTTAATTGATGAACAAATCTTGGTTTTAATGGTTCTTGAATTGAAATTGGAAGAAATAGGGTTTTAAAGGCTTAAATTGGGAATTTTGAATTTAATTGTTGATTGATGATGACTTGATAATAATAGGATGTTACAAATCGAATATACTTGTTGGAATATCAATTAGTATAGTTTTATTGGGGTTTGGGAAAAATCGTAGAGGATTTGAGGTTGAAAATAGTGAGAAAACATACTTGGGGGAAGAACAGCTCTCACAAAGCTTCGGATCGATTCGGTTCAGAAACGGATCGGTTCGTTTTCATAAAGTTGGATCGGTTTATTTTTCATAAATCGGAGTTCATTTTCATAAGTCAGATCGGTTAGTTTTCTTAAGTCGGATCGGTTCGGTCTGCTACAGTTTTCCAACCTTTCTAATCTTAAATTTCGAGATTTATTGTTAAGTATAATGAGAATGAGTTTAATAAAACCATAGGTCAAAATTGGATTTAGGCTTGAGCCTACGAGTGGGAACCTTAGGCTAAACTCAATTGGTAATAATCGAGGAAAATACTTACTTTAGAGAAAGATTCGAGACTCGGATATTCGAGAAAAAGAATGACTTAGACCAGTAGCGTATAGGGACCTTACCTACGGTTATGATGTGTAATCTTAAGGATACCCTTCTAGTGATGAGAAATACTTGGGAGCATTCATTAATGAATTAAGGTATGAATTATTATTACGTAGATTATTTAGGATAAAAATACACTACGTATGGAACATGTGAAATAAATTTATAGGTGGTGTGAATACCTATTGTATGTTCAATTATGTGTATAACATACATAGTTTCTTGATATCACGGGAGGTATTGAAAATGATAGAGTACAGTCTTATCCTGATGATCCAATTAGGGGTATTTTAGATTGGTACCCCATAACATAGAACCTAGGTACGGTCTATTTGTGAAAACGATAGTGTTGACGGTCATATGGGTGTGTAGGTATGTGCGTAGACCATAGGCATGGAACTATGTTCGCCTCTAATATGTGTAGTTTGTTTATGGTTCATGGGAGACTTCGGAACGATTGTCCTTGTTTGAGTACGATATGTACCTGGGCATGATGGTAGAGTATGCATTGCACTACAGGTGTATCCTTGGGGTGCTGTATTAGCATATACATATAAGAGTGATGCATATAGTTGTATAATTGTGTTATATATACAGTGTGATAATTTTAGACTATTGAGATAATGGAATCTTAAATAACTTAAGTTAAGAATGCTTAACTTTAGTGTGATAACACTTAATCGAGATAATAAATGTATAAACATTTAATGTAAGTGTTGGTAAGTGTAATACCCCGTATTTCTGTGTATTTAGAATTTAATTAATTGAGTAATTAAATAGGAAAATACAATATAAGTTAAATTACATGAGTGGAGTAATTTAATGTGATTTAATAATTAAATTACACGAGTGAATTAATTTAATGCCATTTAATGATAATTATGATTATTAATTTGTTAAAAAATGATTGTGATTATTAAATATTAATCGAGAGATAGACACTGATTAATATTATGATTCAAATTTACTAAGGGTGAATAGTAAATATTGATAGTTAATTTTTACAACAAAGCGAGTGATATGGACGTACTTGATTTTATCTCACCCGGGTGTCACTTGTAGACTAAATTGAGGATGAGATAGGAAATATATTCTTAAGTGACTCAAATGATAATTTATAGGTCACAAATAATTTCGAAAGGGTCAAATTAGTCAAAATAGTATACCCGGGGTTACTAGTTGGGTACCGGGGAATTTTTGGGCTAAACCAGGACCATACGGAGGCATTTTAGTCTTTTGGCGGGAATGTGATCTCATGGGATGCTTTTGTTAAAGCCTTGTATGACAAATATTTTCCCCCACTGTATCAAAAACAAAAGGAGAAGGAATATTTCATGTTGAATCAGGGGAGTATGACAGTTAGAGAATATGAAGCTAAACTTATAGCCTTATCTCGTTTTGATTCGAGGTTTATACGGAATGAGGAAGATATGTCTAGCCGATTTCTCGATGGACTAGAGTTAGTTATTAAATCAAGGCTATCGGCTTTAGAGACTGTTAATTATTCAGCCTTGGTGAATAAAGCCCTGCTGGTAGAAAATGACGTGAATGAAGCAAGAAGGAATCAAGAACGAGGTGTAAAAAGAAGCAGATTCAATCCAAGTTATCAAAAAGGTAGTGATACAGAATATTCAAGACTTGGAGGGAAGAAACTTCAGCATGGTAGAGGCATGGGAGGTGGTTTGCAGAGGGGTGAAGCTAGTAGTGGAAGAGGCTCAGGAGCTTCTGCGCAAGGAGATTCAAATGTTTGTTTCTTTTGTGGTACATCGGGCCATATAAAA
Organism: Sambucus nigra; assembly: GCA_949130495.1. Taxonomy (NCBI): domain Eukaryota; kingdom Viridiplantae; phylum Streptophyta; class Magnoliopsida; order Dipsacales; family Adoxaceae; genus Sambucus; species Sambucus nigra. The sequence continues at coordinate 539,487,797 of OX422208.1, read as the reverse complement.
AGAAATTGCCCAAAGTTACAGAGTATAGAATGTTTCAACTGTCATCAGAAGGGCCATCTGAGAAATAATTGCCCTATGCTATCAAGAGCAGTTTCAGTCAGTAGTGTGTGGCCTCATAAAGGATCCTCTCTAGGAAGTGCCACCAGGGGAAGAGGTACAGGACAAGCAAGTGGATCGAAGGAAGGAGGAAGAGTGTTTGCGATGACGCTGCAAGATGCCCATGCTACACCTGAAGTTGTTATAGGTAAACTCTCTATTGCGAATAAAGAGTTATATGCACTCATTGATCCTGGATCTACGCATTCATTTGTGGCATTAGATATTGTTTCATATTTGGGTAGACCATGTTCATTTCTCAATTGTGCCTTATATTTCTACCCCAATGGAAAGTGTGATTCTGGTTGAGCATGTTTATAAAAATTGTGTCTTACGAATGGGTGAGCGAGATTTCTATGTTGATTTGATACCGTTGGCCATTTGGGATTTTGATATTATATTGGGGATGGATTGGTTATCATCGTATCATGCTTCCATTGATTATTTTTGAAAAGAAGTTACATTTCATCTTCCTGGTGAACCGGAGTTCCAATTTACGGGGGAAAGGAATGTTGTCCCTACTTGTCTCATCTCAGCAATTAAGAGCAGAAAGTTATTGAGTAAGGGTTGTACAGGGTATTTAGCGTATGTGGTTGATGTTAGTAAGGAAGCACTTAAAGTTGAAGATATACCAGTGGTTAGAGAGTTTTCTGATGTCTTCCCAGAGGAATTTCCAGGATTACCACCCGATAGGGAAGTAGAGTTTTCTATTGAATTAATTCCAGGTACTGGTCCAATTTCTCTTTCTCCATATAGAATGGCACCAGCGGAGTTGAAAGAATTAAAAGTGCAATTACAAGATCTGATAAGCAGAGGTTTCATTCGGCCTAGTGTTTCACCATGGGGAGCACCCGTGTTATTTGTGAAAAAGAAAGATGGAACAATGCGATTATGTATTGATTATCGGCAATTGAATAAGGTGACCATTAGAAACAAGTACCCTCTACCTCGTATCGATGACTTATTTGACCAATTACAGGGGGGCACTGTATTTTCAAAGATTGATTTGAGATCGGGTTACCACCAACTGAAAGTGAAGGATAGTGATGCTTCCAAAATAGCTTTTCGGACTCGATATGGGAACTATGAGTTTTTGGTGATGCCATTTGGATTAACTAATGCTCCAGCGATTTTTATGGATTTGATGAATCGGTTATTCCACCCTTTCATTGATTCATTTGTGATTGTATTCATAGATGATGTGTTTATTTACTCACGTAGCATGGAGGAACATGAGAAACATTTGAGACTTGTATTGCAGATTTTGAGAGAGAAGAAATTGTTTGCTAAATTCAGCAAGTGTGAGTTTTGGTTTAATGAAATTGTGTTTTTAGGGCACGTTGTCTCGGGAAATGGGATATATGTTGATCCAAATAAGGTGGAAGCAATTGTTGAATGGGAGAGTCCTAAGAATGTGACAGAAATTAGGAGTTTCCTAGGATTGACAGGTTATTATCGCAGATTCATTAAGGGATTTTCAGCAATAGCATTACCACTGACAAAGTTGACTCGTAAAGAAGTGAAGTTTGTGTGGGATGAAGAATACGAAAGGAGTTTTAAAGAATTAAAGAAGCGGTTGGTTTCAGCCCCTTACTTGCTATTCCATGTGGGAATGAGTCTTTTGTGATCTATACAGACGCTTCATTTCAGGGGTTAGGATGTGTTCTTATGCAGAATGGGTAGGTAATAGCATATGCTTCCAGACAATTAAAGACGCGTGAACGAAACTACCCTACACACGATCTGGAGCTAGCAGCCATTGTTTTTGCTTTAAAGTTGTGGAGACATTACTTGTATGGAGAAACTTGTGAGATATTTACAGATCATCAAAGTTTGAAATACTTGTTTACACAAAAAGAACTGAATTTGAGACAAAGGCGTTGGATAGAGCTGATTAAAGACTATGACTGTACCATTCATCATCATCCTCGGAAGGCCAATGTGGTAGCAGATGCTTTGAGTCGGAAATCATCCGAAATTCTTGGTTGCATACGGTGTGCCCGTGTTGGAAATATTCTTAACTTGGCATCGATGGGGATTGAATTGAAGTTTTCAAAAAGTGGAGGATTATTAGCACATGTCACAGTGAGACCTCTATTGGCAGAACGCATACGAAATTTGCAGACCAGTGATCCATTCCTCGAGAAGAAGAAACAAGATGTCCTGGATGGTAAAGAGAGTGACTTTAAGATTAAGAATGATGAATCATTGTGTTATAAAAATAGAATTTGTGTACCGAATGACCCACCCTTAAAGAAGGATATATTAGAAGAGGCATATATTTCTATTTACTCTATGTTGGTACAGAGATTTTAAGGAATATTACTGGTGGAATAATATGAAATGTGAGATTGTAGAGTTCGTAGATAAATGTTTAGTATGCCAGCAAGTGAAAGCGGAGCATCAGAAGCCGGCAGGATTATTGCAGTCGTTGCCTATTCCCGAATGGAAGTGGGAGCATATAACGACGGACTTTGTTACAGGATTACCCCGATAACCAAGGGGGCATGATTATATTTGGGTGATTGTAGACCGATTGACGAAGTCAGCTCATTTTCTCCCAGTTAAGACCACATACACTGTTGACAAGTATGCACGTATGTACATTGATGAGATTATCCGTTTACATGGGGCACCGGTGTCAATTGTATCAAATAGAGATCCAACATTCACTTCTAAGTTTTGGCCTCGTCTACAGAATGCCATGGGCACAAGTTTGAAGTTCAACACTGCATTTCATCCACAAACTGATGGGCAATCAGAAAGGACGATCCAAATATTATAAGACATGTTACGAGCCTGTGTATTTGACTTCAAGGGTAGTTGGGATGATCATCTTCCATTGATGGAATTTTAGTATAATAATAGTTATCAGTCCACCATTGGTATGGCTCCTTATGAAGCTTTATATGGGAGGAGATGTAGGACGCCTTTGTGTTGGGATGAAGTAGGTGAAAGAAAAATTTTGGGTCCGGAATTGATAGATATGACAACTGAAAAGATCAAAATGATTCGGGAACGGATAAAGATAGCGCAAAGCAGGCAGAAATTTTATGCAGATAAGAGGAAGCATCCATTGGAATTTCAGAAGGGATATTTTGTATTCCTGCGTATTTCACCGTGGAAAGGCGTTATGACATTTTGGCAAAAAGGGGAAACTAAGTCCAAGATACATTGGACCATATGAAGTGTTGGAAAGAATTGGGCCCCTGGCTTATAGATTAGCATTACCTCCAGATTTATCCCGTTTACATGATCTGTTTCATGTATTGATGCTTCGTAAGTATTTGGCGGATCCATCTCATCAGTTGAAAACTCAACCAATTGAACTGAAGGAAGACTTGTCGTACATCGAGGAACCATTGAAAATTATTGATCGTAAGGAGAAGGTATTGAGGAATGAAGTTATTCACTTAGTTAAAGTTATGTGGATGAGCCATGGAGTTAAAGAAGCAACTTGGGAAACGGAGGATAGCATGAGGAAACAGTATCCCCATTTGTTTGGTAAGTGACCTTTATATTAAATTTCGGGGACGAAATTTTCTAAGGGGGGGAAGTTGTGACAACCCGAATATAATTTTGATAAATTATATTTAAATCATGTTTATATTATGTGATATGAATAATGTATTATTAAAATATCTAATATTAAGTGCTTATGTTTAGTCTAATCCTACTTTCATAAATCATGAAATGTCGAGTTATGTACGAACACAAGATTTGGTTATTTTCGATAGAAATGTTCCTGTTTAAGAATAGTTTTGACCATTGTAACATTACAATTGACTTGAGATGAAAACTACATAGCTGTAGACATGTGAGTTAGGGTCGTAACACAACAAACGGTGCATCAAACGGATGCTCGAGGAAGAAGTTAGGTTGAAATTACGAGAAGGGGCAAATATGTCAATTCCCTTAAGTGGTAAATTGTCTTTTATTAAACCAAATGGTTTAATTTGATTGGTTGTCTTGGGAGGCAGCCTTGGCCGACCTTATACCCTTGAAATATCCTTATCCTTCAGCCAAAACCAGCCATGAAAGGGTTTTAAGCTTAGGGAAAGAGAAAGTAGAAGTTAAGGAAGAAAGTAAGGAGAAAAAGTGTAGAAAAATCCGCAGAAATTACGTAAAAAGCCCTGAAGGTAATCCTAATTGTAATTATTGTTATTCATCTTATATTACTTATTTATATGATATAAATCATCATAAGTTTACGAAAGTTTCAGCCCTTTATATATATGTATGGTTAGATGCAAGCTTATGTTAAGTTGAGTGTAGAAACCCTTAAAATTGCTTTGTGTTGAAACCCCTTGTATTCAAATCTGCATATCTCTTTGTGTGATTACTGGAATTGATAAATTCCAATTGTAAATGAAATTAGACTCCTATATTCATATAATATCTGAAAATTAGAATTTATATCCTTGTGGTTAGTCCGTAATGATGATTTCAATTTGGTATATGGTTTCTGTTTTTATACTTCATTTCGGTATGCCCTGAGTTTAGTCAAGCATTTGAGATAGCAAATGAAGTCAAAAAATTATGAAACTTTAATTATGTACGATTCATTATGTGTGATGAAAATGGGTTGAAAATAATTGAAAGTTATGCTGGAGAAAAATTATAAAAATTCTTGGAAGTTGAATGAACAATAGAGGAGCTTGTAGGGCAGATTTCTTGTGTTGTAGAGAAATGGTCATAACTTGCCCTAGAAAGCTTGAAAAATTTCACCATCACTTGTACTGGATAGTATATTCATATATGTTTTCATATTGATGAGTTTGGACCCCTGTATTTGTACAATTTAGGAATATAGTATGGTTAAGTATATAAGACCATAATTTCAGGCCATACTGGGTACCCCTTGAATGAATGTTTGTATTTCTTCCTTACAAAGGGTACTTTGAGTACATGTTTCATGTGTATATACATTGAGTATAATTTCATGTTTACTTGACTTTGGTTATAAATTACTTATGAGGTATTTCCTACGGTTGAATGTTCATAACTTTATCAATATGTATATCATGGTTTTGCCTTTACCTATGTTTTATGGAATGTGACTTAATTGGAATTATATTGTTGATGTATAGTCATGGAAAGTTACATAATTATGTTAGGATAATATTTATTATTGAGGTTCAATACTGATCTAGTTGGATTGACAGGTGTAAGGTCTAATAAACCCAGTTCAGCTCCACCAGAAGGAAACCTGAATACGTAGTTGACAACCCAAGGTGAGTGTACTCACTGGAATGATGTATTTGTATATTGTTACAAATGTGATCATAATGTTATGAATATAAAATTGTTCATTTCGGTTTACCGAAATGTGGTGTTACTCCTCGACCAGGAATGGGGGATATTTGTCTATTAATGACAAGGGGTTACTCCTCGACCAGGAATGGGGGAGAATTGTCTATTTAGACAGGATATGTGAATCATGATTCGGAAAAGTTGGTCATTCATTATGAATGAGCCGGATAAGTTAATACATAATTATATGGACATGATTTATTGCATTTAAATTCATGCAATAGTAGAGTAGTGATACATTCACTGGGCTATTTTGCTCACGGTTCCTATGTTCACATTTTTTAGGTAACGCGATGTCACTGCCAAATCTAGGATGTCAGGTTGGGTTAGCCAGGAATGGGAGAAACAATAATTTTTTGTAAATATAAATGATGTAATTAAGTTAACTTATCCTTCATGAAAGTTTTTTTGGGCATGACTACTTTGATGTTGTAAAAAGGTTTTCAGTTATATGGATTTACAATGATGACTCTGAAATCAAAACTCGTGCTTATGGTTTGGTTAGATTAATTATGGTTAGACTCACGTTGACTTTCAAACTTAATTATAAGTAATTGGGTTGGGCAGTGTCAAGTTTGGACTCGCTCTCGAACTGTATTAACAAAAAATACACATATTGGAGGCGAAGCATAGTTCCAAGTCACTAAGAGGTCAGTACATACCCTCACATCTCTTAGGACCATTTGACTATCATTCTTATGTAGCATGTACCAAGGATTCTATTTTCTAGGGTACTAGTCAATATTTCCCATAAAGGTCAAATCAGAATAAGACTGTCCCGGCACGAAAATATCCGTGATAGCAAGTAGCGTGGGTATGTATGATTATACACAAAAGTTCACATAATATATATATATATATATATATATTATTCATATAGGTACACCCACGACCCATAACATATTCTAACCATACATGGCACGTAGTGCCCGAGTCCCACATATAATTAATTTATTCTTTTATTTTCTCAATTAACGCAATTTCTCAAGTACTTCTCGACCCTCAAAGTGTATCATTCTGATAAATATGAAATCAATGGGTGTAAATTCTCTACCCTACTAGTCTAAGTCATTCTTAATTCTAAAAAAACTTAATTTAACATACACACGGTCTTTGCTCCATTTTATACCCTCGTGACCCCACGGTTAAATCTCATATAAGAATCGTACTACCCGAACCTTGCCTACCACCTTACTAGTCCTTCCCAAGTCCCATTATTATAAATCATTTGTGTATGAGGGTTCCCATAAAGAGGCATTGGTTGAATCATTAAAAATGAAATTAGTTTCAAATTTCAGGAGGGGTCGATCAATCGATCCAGTCGATCGATTGACATTCTTGAGTCGATCGATCGATCACATATTGTTCTCGCTTCTACAACTATAAGCCTACGAGTTTCTTCCATTTTAATCATCAAAACCTCCATTAAAATGTCCTCAACTCCCAACCAAATATCACAAACATTATATAAACTGGTGTGGGTGATTCTAACATAAAAGATTCATTACTTCTCTAAGAATCATCATTAAATGGGTTAAATTCATGATTTGGTCTCTAACCCTAGTTTACCATATTAATTCAAGAATCCACATGATATTTCCAGGTTTTCTCCTCTAATCATCATTAAAATTCATGATAAATTCTCTACATGTGATAAGGACATCAGCCTAACATGATATGTATCCAATTATGTGAATTCTAGTCTTCCAAATATATTTAATCTCCATAAAAACTTATAATTATATTTCCTACTCTAACATGGATGAAATATCAACTCAAGAACAGCAAGATAGATACTTATCTGGAAATCGAAGGTCTGAGTTGTAGAAGATGGTGGGTATATCTACGCTCCTCATTATCTGATCTACGCGTTGGTGGTGGAATTGGTGGGAACGGTGTGGGATTGATGGTTCTTCCCCTTGGAAACCTCCTCTCCACTCTCTCCCTTAACCTCTCTACAACTCAAGTGTTTCTAACCCTCGAAGACTCAAACTTCCATCAGATATAACCCTTTAATTTTCGTCATTAATTAAGGTACAAAATTAAAAATTAATAAAATGCTCTCTCGGGTTGTCGATTAGGCCTAAAATCGTCCCGAGACCCAAACTAAACCCCCGGATAAACTTTTCTGACTATCTCGGCCCTTCTAGACACATTGGAGCACTCTAAATTAATTTACTTTTTATTTTCCTAAATTAGTCCCGACACGACTGACACGCGCGTCCCGACTTAATTTCTATAACTGTCGTATTATTCACTCGCGACAATTTTAATAAATTCAATCTCGTATATTACTTTACTCATTAATTAATATTAAACATAATTCTTGACAATAATTACTAACTCTCACCATGCTAATAAATATTTAATTTAAAAATCTGAATTAATTTATCCCAATTTAATTTAATTAATCCCATAATTAAAGGCCATAAAAATATCGGGTATTACATTGAGTTTGTATGGAAACCTACTGATTTATGTTAATACTTAGGAGGAGTGGATACCTAAGGTATACTTGATTATATTAGGTTCGAGGCGATATTCCGAACTAATATATGAAGATAATAAATACGATAGTGAGACAAATCAAAAATGAAAAAGTACGGTGAATATCCGAGAGAAAAATATTACGTATCAGCATGATAATTAGGTTGTCTGTACACCTACCGTAGTTTATAAATACTTAGGTGGAGATAATACCTAAAGTATAATTTCCTATATTAGGGTCGAGGTAGGATTCTGAACTAATATATGGAAATAGTAAATTAGGGTCGTAATGAAAGAGTTCCGAACCAATATATATATAACATTTCATGAGTGGGGTCGAGGTGATTTTTCGAACCAATATATGAAATAAACTTGGATTCGAGGTGACATTACGAACCAATCCTTTTACTTGGTGTCGATGGACCATTCTGAACCAAGAGTCCTTGATGTGTGTTATGAGGACATATTAGTGATGAATGAATTTATAAGTATATATTGTGTGTGAAATGTATATTGTATGATAATCTAGTTATATGGGTAGTAAAATTAGATGATGTGCATAAATTTAAAAGTAAATTAAGTATAGATACTTAATTAGAAAAATTAAACGATAGATAATGATTGTCTTAAGAATAAATTAAGTAGTGGGACTTAATTGTAAAAGTAAAAGATAACAAGATGTGATAAGTTATCTAAGCTCAGCTAAATACTATAGTCTAGTTAGCTTGAGTAGTACAGTTAGGTGGTCTAAGTATAGGACGTTAGGCGTGCACTATAGATGAGGGGTGAGGTAACTCAAGAGAGTGTACGCAATCTTAACATGTATAATCAATAACTCATCTTATTGTGATAAACTCTTGCTAAATATTTTCAAAACATTTTTAGTGCTAACTCTTGCTATCAAAATATTTTAGGTGTCCATCCATAGGAGCACCAGACTTGAGGATTCCGTCCAGGGACTCGTAGCTGCAGCATTGTGGAGGCTGGAAAAATTTTGCATAAACGATTCAATTATTCAGATCTAGTGTAGGATATCATTTTAGTACTCTCTATTGGGACATGTCGTCCATTGTCATTATTTCATTTATTCAGTTTTGGATTATATTGGTTTTATTTAGCAGTTTTGGATTTTCAGTCGATTGTTGACTCGGCAATACTTTATTTTTTATATATTGTGAGATGGTTTGAATTATATAGTATATTATGAATGTTTAATTATTATTTTCGTATGAGTAATTTTTTGGGTTAATGAAAGATAAAATTTGACACTAGTCTAATTTCACTTAGGTGATTAGTAATTAAAAAAATTTCAACAGTGATGTTAAGAATGAACCAACTGAGAAACCTGATTTAATTTAATTTAGGGATGATCACTCAGAATTTAATTAAGTGGGGTGTCATAGTAAGTACGGGTAATACTATGAGATATAGTTAGCGGCACAAGTCTAGAATCCAGTTAGATAGAGTTCGGATAGCTAGATGGGGATAGGTGAGAATTTCATGTGAGAGTTCGAAAAGCTAACATACACATAATACTTGCATTATTGCAAGTTTTAAATACTTACTGAAACAAAATATTTTTACAACTCGGGCTCTGATCCTTTTTTAGTGTTATTTTAGGGTGGTTTTTAATTCATCTCTCTTGTGTTGATTTATTATTTTTCTCTCAATGGATTCTGATATTTTTGACAACTTAAATCGTTTAAATTTGAAGTTTCCTAATAGAAGCGAGATTCTTTAAAAAGGAAATTCTCATTTTTAAGTTACTATGGATCTTTTACAAACGGTTCACAATTAAAGAGATTTCTTTAGTGAGAAGCTTATTACCTTGGACCATGACTTTACGGATTTGGAATTTTTCAAGAAAGAGAGTAATGATAGAGTCCTACTTTTGAAAAAGGAATTAGAGGACTTGAAAAATTCTATGGTTAGTTTACGTCCCATTGAGGGAAGTAATGAATTTATTTTAGATTTGAAGGCACGCTAGAAGACTCTTAGGGATAAGTTTGCTTTTATTGAGGGGGAGCGAGATGACCTTCTAGGAATGATTGAAAATTTAAAAGGGTCCCTATAATTTGAAGAGTCAAATTCTTTGCTTGAGTCTAAAATTTTGAAGTTAAAAGATGATTTAATAGACTCGAATAGTTTTAATAATGATGGTAGTGGCTCCAAGGTTTCTAATCCTTTCAGTGTTAAAGCCAAGACAATTATTTATTTTATAGGGTAAACCACATCCAAGGACATTAGAAAAGGTCAAACCTTAGGTAACATTCCTCAAGTTTACACATGTATATATTGTGGTAGGAAAGGTCACCTAATGGCATTTTATTATGATAACGAAAGAGGTCCTCGAAAGTTGAAGTCTAGTGTACCTTTGGTTCTCGAAACCCGACACATTGAGTATATACCAATTTGGGTTCAAAAATCTATTTTGGAGAAGCTAGATGCTAGACTTGTGATTCTCACATTCTTGCACATGATGTTTCACATGTTACATCTTATGGATGATTTCTTGCATGTTTCTATTTGTCATACTCTAGTTGTGCTTCATGAAAAATACTTGTTAGTGTTATGACATCTGTATCTTTTGTATTATATTTTTCTTTTATTGAGTCATATTATAAAAATATAAAAAGATTTTATTTTGATAACTTTTTTTTTAAATACAAAAATATTTTTGGTTTTGTGTATTTTAGTTTTACACGTTTGGTATGAAATATTCATGTGTTTAAATCTAATTCACTCCACAATTTTCATATAGCTAGGACATGTTATGCCTTTAGATACTTAGATTGATCTTAACTGTGTTTATGGGGTTGTTTCAAACATGATTTTCTTTACAAATTTAACTTTGTCTATGCCTCCGCACACATGCGCGAGCTTGTTAGATTTTAACTTAACTATGTACATTTGAGCTTGGTGAGATGTTCTCCCATTAATTTTGTCATCTACATGTTTATGTGACTATGAAAGATTTGTGTATGTAAAAATGATTGCCCGTGAGAGATTTTGTTTAATATTGAAAAAATATAAGTGTGTACGAAAAAGGCCTGCGAAAGACCGGTTAAACTTGCATGAAATCCACCGTTGAAAAGAACCCAAGAAAAAATAAAGGCAATAAAAATAGAAAAATGCCAAAAAGGGGCCAACATAGTTTAGTGTTTTTTATCGTGCAAAAGAAATCATTTAAAAAGAAAAGAAAAGAAAATATGATATATGATTATCTTTTGAGGGAGTTTAGTTGAAGATCAGCGGGTTTGTACAATGAATCCTGGTATTCTTATTTTTTCATGACGCTATTGATTTGTAATCAATAGTCTAGGCTTGTATGCATTGTGATTGTTTTGTTCATTAAGTTTAAATTTATTTATCACTTGAGATAAATCTTAGTTTGATAAATTTTACAGTCAATTAGAACTTCTTGAACATATTTGATTGTTTGGATTATAATTCGTTTGTTTCTATTTACACCCATTCATTGCATCCCACAAGTTTAGACACATCGATAGTATGCAAGTGTGTAAAGCTTATGTGTTTGTGTCATGTTTTGTGATCGTTTATACCAATATGAGTGTGCCAAATTTTCTTTGGTATAATTTTGCATATATTATATATTGTAATGTGTTATATTTCTAAAACTTACTTTCTTTTTAAAAAATATGAATTTTTTTTTAAATAGTTGGTTTTGATGGCTTTTGAGATTATCATTACACATATCTAATTTCTTTCTTTTTGTAATGATTTATCAGCTAAGTGATGCTTCGTGTTTCATGATTATGTTTTACTCCTTTGTCTATTATGAACAAAAAGGGAAAGAACAAATTACGGGAGAGTTTTTATATTTGTTTAAAACTCAATGCGTCACGAGATATATGTTTTTGTCTCATGTGTGTAGGTACTTAAAGCAAAATTCAACACAAACCGAATGAAAACAAATTTTGTGGAAGGGAAGAAGAAGACAAAGAGATTTATGACATGTTGTTCTAGGGTTAGGAAGGGTGTTGGCTTTTGTCATTTATAGAGTTTTGTTGATGTAATTTTAATTTAGATAGGTTTGTTTATTTTTGTACCGGAATAGCCAAAGGAGGAGATTTGTAAGGGAAAAATTTATGATATTGCTCATATTATATGTCTTGTATTATTTTAGGCTAGTTTGGCATATTCCGTTACAAATCATCATGCACCGTCATGGCAAATCGACATCAACACTTGAGACTTTCCAACATCCCATATAGGTATAAAGCAATTTAGTGTTTAAATTAATTCACTGAATTTATTTATGGTATGTTTATTTTTATTGAAAAAACGAACGGGGGTTTTATTTTAAAAAGAAAAATAAAAATATTTTTTATTTGAAACCTCATTCAAACGAGATCTTGATCTCGTACAAACAAAAATGGTTGTTCATTCGAAGGCTCGTCAGAAGTTTACATCAAACGTGCATCGATCGAGGGCGTATTGTTTTGACTCGTCAGAAGGTCATTTGAAACCTATTCAAATGAGGTTGCTTGTCAATTCAAATGAGACTATGTTTTGTTCTAACGCGTTGCTTTTCGCAACCAAACAAGCCTTGAAATTTGTTCAAACGATCCATCACCTCGAAATTTGTGAATTCCCTATAAATACATATTTTATGTTTATTTTTTCTAAGACTTTTGCCGGATCATTTTTGGAATATCTTTTGCGAAAGTTCTTCGTTGTTTAGTGTTCTAAAACACTTTTAATTCAGAACATACTTCCTCAAAATTATTCATGTGAATTCATTTAAACCCTAGAAAGGTTTAGTATCTTGCATACACCTTTGTGGAGAAGGCATCTCCATAGCTACCCATCGTGATTCTTGAGGGAACTCACTACTGATGACAAAGGTTGAACCAAATCCTCATTGAATTTATTTTTCCATTAGCAGGGGCTCACACATGTTCTGCAGTACCACCAGTGAATACCCCATCATTATGAAAAGTTCTTAATGTTAATGAGGCATGGAAGGGAACCACTACGAAGAAGTTTTGGGAGTTACGAAGGAAGATTCAAGCTCATATTGGTCATGGTATGAGAACGGGAATTGAACTCTATGATATCTAATCTCTCAGTATTCCTCAGTAGCTCAGTGGCAGAGCGGTCAGCAATGAATATCAAGCGTGGAAGGCCGTGTGTGGACTGCTTTGGACTGAGTCATTTTCTTTAGAGATTTACGAAGACACTGCGCATTATACTTGTGGTTGGTATCAAGTAGTCTGTAAGTTGATAGTCTTGTAATATTTTTAAAGTGCCAAATAAAAGGTTTTTCCCGAAAGGGATTTTTCCTAAAACTTCCCCTTTGTTGAATGCTTGGTTTGCTTTATCTGTTTTATCACATAGATGTATGTTAAGGATAAAAAGATAAAATTTGAAATTATTTATGTGTGACCATCCTTGTCGTGCACATTTATTTCAACATTGTCATAGTGGTATCAATACCTTCCACTCTTATAAGTGGTGTCAGAGCATTCTTACCCCTTTCATAATATGCCACTCTGGCAAGTAATTCATAAACCCACGAAATCGGGTAAACTCATTGTTTGGTCAGTTAAGATGGGTGAGTTTGATCTCATTTACTAACTAAGAAAGGCAATCAAAGGGAGAGTTTTAAAATATTTTATGGCAGAATTCAAATGGGAATCGATTGTGAAATCGAAGTTTAAAATCAAGTTGAAAGTTAAGAACAAGCAGAGAGCAGAGAATAAGGAACCGTCAAGAATGTTAAGTCCAACATTGTAGCTAGTATTTTGGATCTAAATTTATTACTAAAGACTGGTGTCCCTGATAAGGGCCCATTCTCATCATAAATGTCTGTATGGAGTTTATTTGTTAATGGCTCATCATGTGCAGTGGGTAGTGGGTCAGGTCTAATCTCGTCGGTCCCAGATGAGACCGATATTGAATATGAACTAAGGTTCAACTTCAAGGCCTCTAATAATGAGGTCGAGTACGAAGCTTTATTAGTAGGACTCTCACTTTCCAAGGTATCGAGTATCAGCCAACTTCTTGCTCATAATGATTTGCAGTTGATAGTGAATCGATTCTAGGAATCTACAAAGTGAATGACGAAAAAATGGCCAAGTACTTAAAGAGAGTGAAGGAGTCCCTTGCAAGTTTCCATAGATTGGAGGTGAAAAGAATTCCAAGAACTGAGAATGGAAGAGAGAATGCCCTTGTTTTATCTCACTTCGACTAGAAGAGCCTAGATTCGAAGAACAATACCAGTCAAAATCCTCCAAGCACCAAGCATTAATCATAAGGAAGCCGCTAGTTGAGAATGTTTTAACTTAAACTTGGGACTATCTTGGATGCACCCAATTATTGAATACTTAAGGGATGGAAGCATCCAAGAGGGTAAAATTGGACAAAGGAAGGTGTCGTGCTGCAAATTTTGCCATTATGGGGAATATATTGCATAAAAGCGGTTATATGCTCCCCTTCTTGAGGTGTGCCTCCTTCTAATGTGGGGTATGTCCTTAAAGATGTCCACGAAGGCATCTGCGCAAGTCATATCGAAGGATGATTACTATTAAAGAGAATCATAACACAAGACTTCTATTGGCCGAATCTGACTAGGGATGCTATCGAATATGTTCATAAATATGATAAGTGTTAGAGTTATGAAAACACACCTCATCATATGCTTTCTCCAATCTTGTCCCCATGGACTTTCCCAATGTGGGGAATCAATTTGGTTAGCCCACTACCGAGGTATAAAGGGAACTATTATTTCCTTATCGTCGTAATCAACTTTCTAAATGGGAAGAAGTAGAGGTCATGGTCACTATCCCCCAAAGAAAAGTGCTTCAGATTTATTTGGAGAATTAGCATTTATCGATTGGACTCCCAAATACCCTGATAGTAGACAATGGAAAACATTTCAAGAATAAGTCTCAAGCGGCCTATTTCAATAGGGTCAGTATAAGGCAGTTCTTCTCTGCACTAGGCTGGCCTTAGGCAAATGGGAAAACTGAGGTGACCAACAGGATGGTGCCTGACGGAATCAAGAAAGGGTTGTAATATGATAAGAAAAAATGGGTGGATAAGTTTCATAGCGTATTGTGGACATATAGAACTACCGGGAGGACATCAATATTCGAAACACCTTTCATAATGGCATATGGGTTAGAAATCAGTCATCCTTATCGATATTAAACTACCAAGTGACAGAGTCTAGACATATGGTCCTGAGTTAAACTTTGAAGAGAGAAGACTAGACTTAGATATTATTAAATAAAGAAGGGGAAATGTAGGCATACGATAATAGGCCTACCAACAGAGCCGCAAACTTTTACAACAAAAGGGTTAAAGCTCGTTCATTGAAATTTGGTGATCTAGAATTGAAAAAAGTCATTCAGAAGGCCAACAAACTTCATTCAAATTGGCATAGGCCCTATAAAATCAGAGAAGAAGTCTTTTAGGTAACATATCATCTTGAAAATATGAAAGGAGAGGCATTTCCTAACCCATGGTATGTCAACCCCTTGAATAAGTATTATCATTAAAGAAATTAAGTAACTGATGATACGAGAAATCCCCCATAAGTCGTTCTCATATCAGCAAATCATTTATAACGTTCATAATAAACAAATAAAGCGAGTAAATAGAGAGAAGACAAGATATAGAGTGGTTCAGCCTCTAAAATAGGCCTACGTCCACTGTGTTGCTCCGTTCTCATTATATGCGTTGCATTGTACAATATAATCGTGACTATAGAGGTGTACAAGTATGAGAATAAAGGAGAGTACGTGGTAGTATTGAAGATTCTGGTGTGCCAAAGAGGTGGTTGCAATGTAGATGTGTAGACTCCAAGTCGTATGTCGAGGTTGTGTAGAGAGAATTTGGCAAGGCTTCGCCAGGTGTTGTAGAACTTGATCGACCCCTTATCTCGAGATGTAGACCTATATTTATATGAGGTATGTGTGTTGTATCATGTGCCTTGAGCATGTGACATAAGTCTGGAGCAACTACGATGAGAGGGATGCGGCCTGTGAGGTTAGAGTTGTGGATGTCGCATCCTCTGTAGTATAAGTCTGCGGCATGTACAAATGGGCAAGACTGGGTGTTGCACCCTGTGCTGAATAAGGCCGCACCCTGTGCTAAAGGGCCGCGGCCTATAAGCTTGTGTTCCTGATCAACGTCCGCGGCAGGGTGCTATATTTTCCTTATCAGTAATAGTTTAAGAGCATGTTATGTAGCCAAATCTTATTATGAGAAGTTTTACTGATTAAAAATGAAGTGTTGTCTCATATTGTGCAATTTTATTTATTTTTATTATACTCACGCAACCTCTCTATCGATGGTGTGAGAACACTAGGAGTCCCGGCGCCTAGGCAGTCTCATATAAACCCTGAGATGTGGGAAGTTTAACATCATTATCTTATGTAAAATTTTATTAAATCTCTCTCTCAGCAATGTCTCATATAAACCCTGAGATGTGAGAACACTAGGACTCTCGTCCCCTAGGCATGTCTCATATAAACCCTGAAAGGTAGGAAATTTAACATCATTATTTTTATGGCGATACTTAACATCATTATTTTATGGTGAAACTTAAACATCATTATCAAATGGTGTGAAACTTGTGAAATCTCTCTCTCAGCGGTGTGAGAACACTTATAGTCTCTCTTTTGCTAAGCATGACTCGTATAAACCCTGAGAGGTGGGAAACTTAAACATCATTATCAAATGGTGAGAAATTTTATGACATCTCTCCATCGATGGGGTGAGAACACTTGGAGTCTCATCTCATATGCATGTCTCGTATAAACCCTGAGAGGTGGGAAACTGAACATCATTATTTTATAATGAAACTAAAACATCATTATTAGAGTAAAATCTAATTAAGGCATTAAGAAAAATTCTCAGCAATTTAAAACTCAAAAAATAATGTCTCATCTCGTCTCTTGGCTGAGATGACGTTGGGCCACCATGCTCCAACATAATACACCCTTGTCTCGATCAAAATACATAATAGTCGTGGGCCACCATGCCCCCAAGTGAAGGGTTATATTATCTCTTAATCTAGACAAATCTGGGTAACCACGACCCTAGGTAGAAAATGAATGGAGAAAAATAAGATAAATCTTGTAGTCCGAATCCCTTTTATCATGACGACTCTATGAATATTGTAGCTTAATAAAAAAAAAAGCAAAACTGCACAAGTACATGGACATCATGAAAATGTAAGAGAATATGTGAGCGTGAAAATCATTTACAACTATCATAGAACAAAAATACCCCAATAGAGGGGTAATGTAAAGCGTAACATAATTGCTAGAATCCCAACAGGGGGATGAGATTGATGTTATATTACAAACAAAAATGGGCATAAACGACCATAAGCGGTCACCCAAAAATCAGAAGTTTTCAAAGTCAAAACTCGGTTGCAATGTCACCATCATTATTGTCTTTAGGCATAGTCGATTATTCTCGAACGTTCGTAGCATCCAGATAGCCTGCATGAGTCTCCTCTTTATTAATCTGTGTCGTCTCGTCCCCCTCAACATTAATAATAGTCTCCTCATTAACACCTTCTCCCTAGACCTCCTCTAGAGCATTTATGGTCTCAGGGTCAGGGAAGCTCTTGGAATTAAGGGTATCGGTAATTTCAGGATATTTGGTGGTGAGATCAAGAAATTAATTGAGCATTTGCCTACATGTTTCCTTAGACCCCTTCTCTAGATAGTAGATGGCATAGTCATTGAACTCCTTATACTTTTTAAATTCTTCTACAGCTGCCTCATTACTAGATTTTAGGAGCTCCTTCTCAGCCTCGACCCTCTTCTTCAGGACTTCCCTATGGTCATCATTCAGTGCAGCAATTCAATCATTAAGGTTGTCAATCAATCTGGGTGAGCCCAGCTTGGCTATGCTCAATCTCGGAAAATAATTATTTTGAGCTTTCGAGCTTCAGACTTTCGGGCTTCGGGTTGGGAGGACCTAAGCTCAATCTCAGCTGACACTTGATAGTGGGCTTCGGGCCTACCCAAATAACTTTTTTGCTTTTCTATTTTATTTCCCCGTGAAGGATTTACAACATGCATCTTATAAATATTACCTAACGAAATTCCTAAGGCGAGTCGAGATTAAAGGACTATTCTACAACTTGAACTCAAGATGATAATTTATTTATTGCTCTTGAGCTCAATATTCTTATTATAATGGTGCCATTACAATAATTATTATAAAGTTATTCCAAAAAGATTAAAAAAAATATTATAATTTATTAGCATGTACTTTAATATAACTATTTGGCTTAAAAGCTAAACACGTTTTTATAAGAAATCTTTAATATTTTGTCCCATATGAAATGATTTAGTTAAATCCGATCCGATGTCTTTTTATTTTTAGTTGTTGGTCCTATGTTGTGATGGTTGAAAAGTTCATGTGATATGTGTAATTTTTTAAGAAAATACAGAAGGGCGATTGGAGGCGGTTATAAGAGGTTATGGGACTAATAACAATTATAAAAATACATGGGATGAGTGACAATTAAAATTTTCAAAGTGGGACTAAAGCCTAAAAAACTAATTTTTATAATTTGCTAATAACCTTTGTTTTTATCAAGTTAAAATGCATTATATATATATATATATATATATATATATATATATATATATATATATATATATATATATATATATATATATATATATATATATATATATATATGTGTGTGTGTGTGTGTGTGTGTGTGTGTGTGTGTGTGTGTGTGTGTGTGTGTACATTCTTATTTGGGTATGGGTCCAATTTGGGCTTTGCCACATGCGGCTCAAGCTCAGCCCAAATATAATTTGGGCTTAAAAGTTTGGCTCAAGCTCAGCTCGGCTCAACTCACTTACGGATTGGGCCATATTAATCGGGCTGAACGGGCAGGCTTCGGGCTTTCCCATTGTAATTGGCAACCCTAGTGACCCTTGTATCGATCTCGAAGCATGACCATTTCATCGTCATGGGAGATCTTCTGCTCGCCCATCTTCTTCTGCTCGCAAGGTGAAATACGATGATCATATGTATATACATTTATAATTAGAATTAATTTCATGGTTCTAATGTGACATTATCTAGCCGCCTATTCATTTTAACACTCATGTAGACAGTGAGCACACATGCATAATTAATGAGATTAGATATATCCATGATTTGCATTGAATTATTTTACTTAAAACAAAATGAATGTGTAATTACTAATTTAAACTCCCAAAATCCTAATTTCAAACTTGGAAATCATGATTTAAAATCGTCATGTAAAGTTCTTAAATCAACAAACACACAACAAAGTCACATTAAACAAATGGATCAATATAAACTCAGTGTAGAGCATAATACTATTTCACCATATTTAAATTACTATTTCACATTAAGAAAATGCAATCAATGAACCTGACTATCCAAAATATGAAAAGAAAAATCAAACATACGAAAAATTACCTCTATTATAGTTGTGCGGGAGACGGCTCGGCTACCCTTGCATATCAAATTAACATCAAATATCACACATACAACTAAAATAGGAATCAAATTTTGTATTGTTCATAGACATCAACCTCGACATCACATTTTGACTTTCTACGCCAAAAAAATTATTGAAAACCTCCAAGTTTACCACAAAAATATACCTTATATTGCTCATCAAAATAATGTTTGTGTCACATTCCTGAAATTTCCCATATTTTCTGTTAGACCTGTAATCACCTGGATATAAAACCCTAATTTACCAATTGAAAATTCCCCAAATAATTTTTGGTTCTCATTATAACAACCATTAACATTGAAACCCACCTCAAAGTGAGAAATTACTTTATGAGGGAGTCATCGGAGAAGAGAGTGTGAAGGAGCCGCCAAAGAGAGAATCACAAGAGGTGCATAGTTTTGCAGGTTCCAAATTGAGTTTAGTGAGCGATTGAAAGAGAGGGAAAAGGTGTACGCAGAATCCAAAAAATGGCCCTTTTTTTCAAAAGTGTCATACTAAAATTTTAAGGGATCGAGATTTAAAATATTTGTGCCTTTTATGGAGGAATTTGTTAGGTTTTTAATTTTAAAACTAAAAGTGACGAAAACATTACTTTTCAATAAATCGTGACATAATATATATATATATATATATATATATATATATATATATATATATATATATATATATATATATATATATATTAACTAGAATTTTTTCTTCTAGTGTTACTTTGTCGCCAAAGACTATATATATATATGATAACTAAAATGGTATATTTCAAAACCGTGATAACTAGAATTTTTTATCCTAGTGTTAATTTGTCGCCAAAGACTTTTCCAGAAAAGCCTTGGGCAATAAGCTGGAGACATAGGAAAAAAATTGCGTATACTTTTTAGTAACACATTATTAACTTTTAGAAACATACATTTTTTATTGTGCAAACCGGTCACCTGAACCCCGTAACTCTTCCCCACCACTTCCTCCTCCTCCTCGCACCAGCAGTCGTCCTTGTCATGGACAGTATGACCAAATTCATAACAAAAGTTGGAGAGTCTCTCATACTCTAATAAGCACGGACACTTCTTCGAAGGTGACGTACCCATGTCGTACACTTCGGACGCTCCGACACTCCGCGGACGCTCCACGTGGCTTGGATCCTCGTTTGGCATTTAAGAAAAGGCAAACACTTCACAAATATGGCCCGGACATTTTGTGGACAAGACGGGGTGTCAAAATTAAATAACACTAAGAAATTCTAGTGTCATCTTGTAAAATTAAATCGTGTAAGGGTATGAATAATAAAAAGAGAAGTTAAAAGAATGAAGTTATTATCATGCCTAATTTAAATGCATGTTTTTTATTTATAATTTAACTATCATTATGAAATACTAAACCATGTTAATTTTAATAAATTAGTTTCACAACTATTTTGAGATGCAAAGTTGATGAAAGTGTGTGTGTGTATATATATATATAGGGAGAGAGAGAGAGAGAGAGAGTCTCATGTACTCCTTAAGGTGTAGACCTCAATAAATATCATTTTTTTAAAATAATAAAAAAAAAATTGATGAAACTTCATGGATATGATAACCACAGTTAGATGATCATCTCCAATTTTTTTCATTAAAAATTCAATAAAAACCCGTTGAGATGAGGTGATATGTAAAAAAAATGGTATAAATATTCATTTTCAACTCTTGAAATGTTGGGTCGGCGCCTGCCGCTTTATTGATTGATTTTTTTATGAAACTTCATGGATATGATCTTCTCATTGTCGAGATCATATCCATGAAGTTTCATGAAAAAATTCAATCAAAAAGTGGGTGAGATGATCACCAACATTTCAACGGTCGAAAATGCATATTTATACTATTTTTCTACGTATCACCTCATCTCAACGGGTTTTTTACTGAATTTTTTGATGAAAAAAATTGAAGATGATATTCTCACTGTGGAGATCATATTCATGAAGTTTCATTAAAAAATTCATTTTTTTTACTATTTTAAAAAAATAGTATGTACCGGAATCTGCATTATAAGGAATCCTTACAAAATGGGGGCATATATATATATATATATATATATATATATATATATATATATATATATATATATATATATATATATATATATATATATATATTCAAGTATAAAAATATATTCATATGTCACTGTGTCTTTGTCGTGTTGTGTCCTAATTTTTTTAGATTTTTTGTATTAACATATTCGTGTCGTGTCGACATCCGTATTCGTGTTCGTTTTCCATAGCTCATACCTAAAGGCAACTCAGCGAGGGTTGGAACCTTCTCTACTCATATAGATTCCCTCTTTGAGAGGGTTATTAAGGTTAACTTTGACTTTCACTTCATTTCTTCAGTTTCAAACTCCCGCGACCATTTTTCCAACACCATTAGGTGACCAATAATGGGCCATGGGCCATCCTCAAGAATTTTTTCCCTGTCGGAGCTTTCTTAGGGTTCGTTTGGTTTGGGGTAACTTATATTTTAATGCGGTGAAAAGTATGATGAAATATTTTTTCACCTATTTAGAATTAAATTTTTGTTTCTATTCTTGTCTAAAATTTTATAATTATAAGGTGCGCACTTATTCACAATATCAACTCAACAAAAAATTTATATTTAGAGTTGATATTGTAAATAAGTGCGCACCTTATAATTATAAAATTTTAGACAAGAATAGAAACAAAAATTTAATTCTAAATATGTGAAAAAATATTTCATCATTTTAATTTTCTCTGCAATTAAAAGTATTTCACACCCAAACCAAAGGAACCCTTAAATCTGAAAATATAGGTGTTAACAGCATTCTAGTAATGGTGAAACCTCTTTTAGTCTTCCGAGCTCCACTAATAATTTTGCTTACTCTAGTTTTGTTTAGTGCTTTGATTGCTGGTATCCTTCGAATAAGGATTTTGGCTGGGTCATTAAGGTCTACAATCGGACATTCTTCCAAGGTAAGAATGTCGGTTGTGTTGGGAACTGGTTTAACTCGATCCATAGTAAGAATTCAGTGAGGATAGATAGGTTTAAGAGCTAGGTATAAGAATGAGCTTAGGATAAGACAGATATAGAAAGGACGAGAAGTTATTTGATGGCTAGAGATGGTGATGGTGGGACTGAGTCCGTAGGATATGCTATGGAGCAGGGACATGAGAACAGGTAAAGCGACAAAAGGATAGGAATGGAGTAAAAGGAGGGATCAGGGTTCTTGGAAATGGGTATGAGAGACCCAGGTTGTACTCGAACGAGGATATGCTCTCACTCACCCCCATGCTTTTTTAGATGTAGGGTGGTCGGTAAAGCCCTCTGCGGAGCTAATTAACCGTGTGGCTTTGTAATTTTTGGCTTGTCCTTGTTTTTGTTCCAAAAAAAAAATAGCCCAAATCTGGAGTGACTATAGAATTTGATACATCCTAAAAATAATAATACAACTAATCATTGAGAAAACTTAGCATGCATGTAATATCGAAACTTGTACAACCATCGATTGTACCCGCTTGCCAGCAAAATTTTAAGTGTTGGGACGTAACAGGTAAAGCTTGTTAGAAATGAAGTCTTATCATTATTACCCGTTGAGTATCTATCATCTTCAGATAAAATGAGAAGGAATGGAGGGAAGAAGCCATTAATTAAGAAGCCAATTTATCTGCAATTGCAACTGCACCTCACCTCACCTCACCTCTTATCTCCAATCATCAGCTAAGGCTAATTAGCATTTGAGAGCATAGGAGAGGTGCAGGTGCAGGTGCAAATGCAGATAAATTTGAAGCCGCCTTTACCTTCACCATGCATAGCTTGAATACCTTTACTACACTTCTCCCATTTTATAGAGGAATCCTATAGGTGGCTATATGAGTTGTAGAGGCTACTAATTTTCTACCCATCACAACAGCCTTTTTTCTCTATGCTCACTTGAAATCGCAACACAAAAGTGCTATATAATTAATGTGTTAGGTCCTCATTCACTTATGTTGGGGTCTACAAAACTACACTCTTAATGGAATTCAAACATAAGCGAATGAGAGTGCGATAAGTCAATTATATCACATTTTTATATCCAAATTTTGTGTCGACTGACCTAACATTTTCGTCAAATTTCAGCTAGTGCTTGGTTGAGGGAATCTTGAGAGGGACAGTAGCAACCATGCACGTGACGCGTGATAGGAAGCAAGTGAGGAAGTCATTCCCATCCAACCAAAGGTTAACTCTAGTAGAGGCTTGTTCGAGCGGAACAACTCTTCACACCTCCAACACCACTATGATAATTATATGTACGAACTCAATCATAGATTTATTAGTATTTAAGTTGCATCCATTATTATCTAGATATAAACGGCTGCCATGTTAAACAGTCCTTATTGTGTCTTAATTATGAATAATTGGTACAAAATTAGTACAGTTAAATTCATGAAGGCATTGTGATTGGCATGTTAAAATATATGTTAGGGTTGCGAATAAGCCATGTCATATATTTATTTATATTACATCTTTAATAGGATAGTATTATAGGAGATAATGACATTTTGATGCTTACTATCACTTTATCTCTTATCTTGAACATAATGTTTTTAGAAACTAAAAAAAAAAGAATAAATTAAAAACCTCTTTAAAAACAAAAAAAGAATAAATTAAAAGTCTCTTGAAAACAAAAAAGATGGTCCATTCTAAATTCCACTAATTAATCTCTCGATCTAATACAATTTAGATTCAATTAATATATTTTCATCATTCTTCGCATAAATCACATTATACAATGCTACTAATACTATTACATCCATATAATGTTTTAATTTCAAGGAAAAAAGTTTAAAAAAAAGGCATATACCAAATAGTCCATTGAATATTTTGTAATCCACGTTTAATCCAAGCATTTATATTTTGCTCCAAAAAATCATTCACCATGCCACTGGCGCAGACATTTGAAAATAAGATAATATTAGTTAATGTTTGAGGACTTTTTGATACAACATAAAAGGCTTGGACTAAATGTATATTAAAAAATATTTAAGGAACTTTTTGGTATTTGATCCATAAAACAAAGCTTTCAATTTCAAATTTGTTTTTTCTATAAATAAAAAAAGTTTTTGATAATAAAAACATTTTTAACATTGTATTTATGCAAGAAGAAAAAATTCCGTTTTTTATCGATAAATGACTTAAAGTTTTTCAAACTAAAAACAAATGAAAATATATACAATTTTTCATATAAAATACATACAGTCTTTTTGAAGTTTTTATTATAAAAAAATAGTTTTAAGTTTAAAAAAGTTTTTAAATTTCAAAATTATTTTTAATATAAATAAAAAAATTCTTATACAAACATTCTTAACGTTTTATTTATAAAAAACTTTAACTTGTTATTTATAAATGACATTCGGTTTTTTAAACTAAAAACAAAAAAAAATGTATAATTTTTTATATAAAATACGTGTAGTTGTTTTAAAGTTTTATTTACAAACATAAATCAAAAATCTCTCTAAAAACAAAAAAATGAATAAATTTAAAGTCTCTTGAAAACTAAAAAGATGATCAATTATAGACTTCATTAATTAATCTCTCGATCCAAAACGATCTTGATTCAATTAATCTATTTTCATTATTCTCCACTCAAATCACATTACACAATGCTACTAATACAGCTACATCTATATAATGTTTTTATTTTTAGGAAAAAAGTTTAAAAAATTCAAATTTTCAAAATTATTTTTATATAAATAAAAAAAGATTTTGGATATAAAAACATCTTTAATGTTGTATTTATAGAAAAAAAAATTAAGTTCTTATTTATAAATGCCAAAAAAAATAAACTAAAAACAAATAAAAATATGTATAGTTTTTTATATAAATTACGTACAAGTTTTTTCAATTGTTTATTTATAAAATATGGTTTTTAAGTAAAAAAAGTTACAAAAATTCAAAATTATTTTTAGTATAAATAAAAAAAAGTTATGTTTATAAAAATATTTTTATCATTTTATTTATAGAAAAAACTTTATAAGTTTGTATCTATAAATTGCATACAACTTTTTAAACTAAAAACAAATAAAAATATGTATACTTTTTTATGTAAAATATGTACGGCTATTTTGAAGTTTTTATTTACAAAAAATATTATTTATATAATAAAAATATTTAAAAATAATAGACAAATTTTATTTTTGAAAAAATTAACCTTTTATAATGGCTTTAAAATAAAATATTGAACTTATGATATTTATTGATTTTTATAATTATCATTATAATATACTAGTTAAGTGGTCTGACTCTTTAAATTAAATGTGCCCCCACAAAACGATATGAAGGATATGAATTATTTTTGGTAAAATGTAAGTTTAATTATAGCAAAAGGGCAATGCCCGAGAATTACAGCCAAACGCACCAAAACAAGGCACAAGGCCTAAGCCCCAGATCACAACAAGCCCAAACACTAACAACTACTAGCAAACCCAAAACAAACCCAACTATAAATCTCAGCCCATACAAACTTATATAAAGAAAACCACAAAGAGCAACCAAAGACGTCCAAACCCAACCCAACAACCAAACCCAAAACCAAAGACACAACTCTGAGTCATTAAACAGTTGTCAGCTTCTGCAATCTCAAGACCACGTGTCCACCATCGAAGCACAATCCAATCACAAATCATGCACATAACTCCACTAACAGATCTATCAGACGACTACTCTACCACACTACACCAAACTCACACTGATCAAAACAAACCCAGACCTCACTTTGAGAAGGATAGGACCCCAAATTTTTAAGATCTTACTACAACAAGATAATTCACTTTCCTTTTAAAGATGTAGAAGCGAGATGGTTCAATTAAACACACACAAACACCAAATCTTAATTTCTTTTACAAATTAAAATTAAACCAAGTGAAAATAGATTAATCAACACATACATATTTCACTTAAACACCTTAATTCAATCCAAGTCCTAGAAATTTGCCTAAGTCATATTTTCAATATTATCAAAATAGGCCAAACCAATTTTAACAAATTAAACGATAACTTGAATTAAATTAACATATACCCAAATTTAAATAGCACCAATTTAATTAAGTGTGACAGTTAAACCAAATTTTATCTTGAAAAATCCTAAGCTTGAGTTATAAGTTATTTTGCAAGATAAAAGTAAATCAGTCACACTACGCCACGATGTACGAGGAAAAACCCACAACGGAAAAAAACCTCGGACGGCCCTAGCCTCAAATCCACTAAGTATGGTTTTACAAATACAAGACAATAAGACTTACAATACTCGACTTGACTCCGTCCAAGCCCCAATGCTCCTTCTTGTATACACCTCTGCCTAGCGAATAACCACGGAGCTCCACCGCGGTCTCGAAATTCACCGATCGGACATTAGGAACCACCGTCAAACACACATGGTGCCTTTCACCATGTGAGAATGCCGCAACAAAACCAACGAACTTCTTCTTTATGGGATGTAGAAGTAAATCCAAACGAACTCTTTAACTCGGTAGAGTAAACCCGGTGCCAAACACTCCAAGCAAGATATTTATATGAAAATTTGGAATAAACAAACTATGGGTGTAAGAAAGTGTTTTTCGAATAATGTTTTTGAAGTACAAACACTTAAATACGAACTTTTGAACTTAGGAATTTGCTCTCAAAAATTGTTATCTCTAAAAGGTGTTTAGAAAATGTCAAAAGTTGATTTTTCAAACTTGGTTCCCGTACATATAACTTCTTCCAAAAGTTAGTGGGTAAAGTTAAGTGGAAACATGGGAAAAACTCCTCAAAACTGCCAGAAAAATTTCCCGCCTGAAATCTCATTCGAACGAGACTTTCGTTCGAACGAAGTCTCGTTCGAACGACACTTCAAACGAAGTTCCAGTGGCCATAAGAGAAATATCGTTGGCAAACTCATTCGAATGAAATTCTCATTCGAACGAAAAACTCGTTCGAACGACAATATCGAACGACTTTTCAGAATGTTCAAAAATTCAATTTTAGCCCAGAAACTTTATTTTAAAGTTTTAAAGAAACTTTCTGAAAATAAACATCAGTTTAAAATAAAATTACACCCAATACAAATTGTTTCAAGCTCCTATATAAATATGTTATGCATTCATACCTTAGGAGTAAATGGAACACATGTTGTTAACGTAGAAACGAGGCACAACAAACTCGGCATTTTATGAAGCTTTAATCTTGGTCGCTACGTCTTCAACTTTAGTATGTCATAGGCTTGAAGGATGTCCAAGAACTCTATCATATGACTCAAATATTTTTGTCCGAAATTGAGCCAAAATAACAAAGGACTCAATTGAAAATTTGTGTCCTTACGAATCTCCCCCTTTGGCTATTCCGGGACAAAAAAACCAAAACAAAATCCTAAAGGGCCGTCAATCTCTACTAGACTTAAAACATGTCTCACCCAAAATAAAAATATAATAGCTTGACTCACAACCCAAAGATCAATATCTTTGCCGACGATGCAGGTTGCCATTTAGAAGAATTCTTGTACACTTAAGCAAACTATCAAACGCATGGGGAATATCAAAATATTAAATGCAATTAAATAATTACTCCTCCTAAATTAATTCTCCCCTTTATCAATTATGGTCTACCTAAGAAGGTCGCGACTCTCCCTAAGTTAAATCTCCCAAACTAAGATACGATTACAATAGGATTAGGATTAGATACCATTTATCCCCCTGTCATTCTCCCCCTTTTTGTTCAGTAATAGACAAAGGCTAAAGAAACAAAAATTAACTTATCTCCCCCAATTAAAGCATATACAGCCCTAAATTAAATAAGGGATAAATAGAATGGGATAAAAAGCTAAACATGTAATTATGCATAAAGTGATGAGAACATTAAAGCACACGGGCAACTAAAATTCGACTAATCCACATAAAGATATGAATATCAATTATGATGCGATAAAAGATATCACTTGATTGTAGTAATCTAAGCATGTGATATCGAAACAAAATTCGCAACAAGATAGATACCAAAAATGAATTAAAAGCATAAATGAACTAGCTAAACATGGCAAAGACTCAAAGACAAACAAAATACCATATATACGTATACACAATAGATTCAAACTAAGCATAAGAACACACATATAAATATAAACATCAAATGACACACAACTAAATAACATAAGTTTTTCCACACTCTTATAGCATAAATGTGTGGTATGAAAACGGAAGTGTTGGGGTGTGAATTAGTAACAATTAAATTTAGATCCAATCACTTAAAACATATTCACGGAGTTCTCAATTGATTGCAAACTTCATCACATTTGAATATATCCTCATGTGACAATATAAATTGAACTCAATGAACAAACATACACAATGCATACAAGCCTAGACTTTTGATGATTCTACAAACCAATAGAGTCATGACATTGAAAGTACAACTAGGATAAACGGACATTATGCAAACCGTTGATATACCATCCAATCTCCCTCAATAAGCATATATTATTTTTGAATGAATACATCAATAAAAACAAGGCCTTGGCCATTATTTTTCTTTTTAATGCCATAATTTATTTTTAGGCCGTTGGACCACGTATTTCTTTTAGGGCCAATCCAAACGGTAGCTTACTCGCAAAGGATAATATTTTTCCTTTCAGAGCCCTTCCCCGTGCACTTTTATATATATATCTTTTCATGTCTCACACAAATCTCACGTGCAACGGATTTTGACATGCACTAGTCCTCCTAGGTCACATAACATGTAGATGACAATATTGGTAGGAGAACACCTCACAAAGCTCAAATATACATATGAAGTTAAAATTTCACGTGAGCTCCTGCATGTGTGAATTGAGGCATATAAAAATAGAATCCATTTAAGCAACACGAAATCCAGCTACTCCGTGTAAACATGGTAAAGAACATAATAAGGATTGACAATCTAAACCAAAAGTTCTAGCCACATGGAAGTGAAAAAAGAAGGGATTCTAACACAAGTGTATGCCACATAGAGTGTGTCAAACTAAAATACACAAAAAAAATCTTTTTAAAATTTTTAACTAAAAATAAAAATATTTACTCAATACACAAACGAAATCATTTGTATTTTTCATACAGCATAAATTACTAACAAGGTAAAACACAAATGATAAACAAAAATCATTTTGAAATCATTATTCTAGAATGTGATTAAGCATGGAGCATAGACTAGACAATGATTAAGACAAGCATACAATTATCATGATGATATAGCATGAGGCACAAAAGCTAAAGTATGCAAACAATTAGCACATTCAACCTTTAGATTTAGTAAGTGAGGTTTCATGTGAAAGCAAATGAGAATCAAAAATCTATTATCTAGCGCGTCTAAAACTGATTTCCTAACCCATATAGATGTATATTTAAAATGATGGGGTTTGGAAACTAATGAAATGCTAGACATAGAAGATCAAAACAAAATGACCTAAGGTGACATTTTCTACCACAATGCAAGCATGTATAAACACGGGGAATGTTACCTAAGGTGTGACATTTTCTAAAGTCTTTGGATAAAGTTGACCCTCTAAAACAAACAATGTTCTTAGCTTTAGCAGCGAAAGTATTTGAACAAGATGAGCTAAAACCATTACAACTACTACTCGAGTCTTGTAAGTCATTTTTCATTTTTAAAATTTTGAACTCGAGTAATAAATTAGATTCCTCAATTTTACGGGACTCCTTCTTTAAATTTTCTATAACTTCTGGAAGGTTATCACGCTCCCCCTCAATGTGAGCAAACTTGTCCCTAAGAGTCTTTTCTCGACTATCACTCTCTTTCTTGGAAATTTCTAAAATATTATAATTGTAATTTATGTCCATGAGCTTTTCACAAAAAATATATTTTTGAGATAGTGAGATTTTCAAAAGTTCAATTCTAGATTTAAAACATAAGTTTTCATTTTCAAGAGACTTAATTCTTTTTTAAATCTCACATTTAATTTTCTTAAATATTCATTACACTTATTAAGCCCATTAAATTCGTCTCGAATAGCAAAAACTTCATTATTATTAGAAATGGACAAATTAACATTAAGACGTCCCAGCGAGAGATACAAAAAAAATGAGAGTGAGTAAAAAAATGAACCACCTAAAAATACAAGGAGCATAAAAATTATAAAAGCCAAAAAATGAATCTTTGACGCGATAAATTAGCGCTCCGGCTCTGATACCAATTTGAGAAGGATAGGACCCCCAATTTTTAAGATCTTACTACAAAAAGATAATTCACTTTCCTTTTAAAGATGCGAAACGAGATGGTTCAATTAAACACACACAAACACCAAATTTTAATTTTTTTTACAAATTAAAATTAAACCAAGTGAAAATAGATTAATCAACAAATACATATTTTACTTAAACACCTTAATTCAATTCAAGTCCTAGAAGTTTGCCTAAGTCATATTTTCAATATTACCAAAATAGGTCAAACCAATTTTAACAAATTAAACGATGACTTGAATTAAACTAACATATACCCAAATTTAAATAGCACCAATTTAATTAAGTGTGACAATTAAACCAAATTTTATCTTGAAATATCCTAAGCATGCGCTCTAAGTTATTTTGCAAGATAAAAGTAAATCAGTCACACTACGTCGCGATGTACAAGGAAAACCCCACAACGAAAAAAAACCTCGGGCGGCCCTAGCCTCAAATCCACTAAGTACGCTTTTACAAATACAAGACAGTAAGACTTACAATACTCGACTTGACTCCGTCCAAGCCCCCATGATCCTTCTTGTATACACCTCTGCCTAGCGAATAACCACGGAGCTCCACTGCGATCTCGAAATTCACCGATCGGACTTTAGGAACCACCGTCAACCACACATGGTGCCTTTCACCATGTGAGAATGCCGCAGCAAAACCAACGAACTTCTTCTTTATAGGATGTAGAAGTAAACCCAAACGAACTCTTCAACTCAGTAGAGTAAACCCCGTTCCAAACACTTTAAGCAAGATATTTATATGGAAACTTGGAATAAACAAACTATGGGTATAAGAAAGTGTTTTTCAAATAATGTTTCTTAAACTACAAACACTTAAACATGAACTTTTGAACTTAGGAATTTTCTCTCAAAAATTGTTCTCTCTAAAAGGTGTTTAGAAAATGTCAAAAGTTGGTTTTTCAAACTTGGTTCCCGCATATATAACTTCTGCCAAAAGTTAGTGGGTAAAGGTAAGTGAAAACATGGGGAAAATTGCTCAAAACTCCCAGAAAAAAATTTCGCCTGAAATCTCGTTTGAACGAGATTTTCGTTCGAACGACACTTCTAACGAAGTTCCAGTGGCCATAAGGGAAATATCGTTGGCAAACTCACT
Source organism: Sambucus nigra (assembly GCA_949130495.1). Classification (NCBI taxonomy): domain Eukaryota; kingdom Viridiplantae; phylum Streptophyta; class Magnoliopsida; order Dipsacales; family Adoxaceae; genus Sambucus; species Sambucus nigra. The sequence goes on along the minus strand of OX422208.1, from coordinate 539,456,073 downwards.
CGAACGAAATTCTCGTTCGAACGACAATATTGAACGACTTTACAGAATGTTCAAAAATTCAATTTTAGCCCAGAAACTTTATTTTAAAGTTTTAAAGAAACTTTCTGAAAATAAACATCAGTTTAAAATAAAATTACACCCAATACTAATTGTTCCAAGCTCCTATATAAATATGTAATGCATTCATACCTTAGGAGTAAATGGAACACATGTTGTTGACGTAGAAACGAGGCACAACAAACTCGGCATTTTATGAAGCTTTAATCTTGGCCGCTACGTCTTCAACTTTAGTATGTCATAGGCTTGAAGGATGATCAAGAACTCTATCATATGACTCAAACGTTTTTGTCCGGAATTGAGCCAAAACAACAAAGGACTCAATTGAAAATTTGTGTCCTTACACACTTCTTCAAGAAACAAGAAACAAACTTTGAAACAATAAATCCAACTCTACAAAACACCATGAACCCCCCAACCTGGCTCCCAACAGCAACTAAACTGAATCCAGCCATACCAACCACTCAATCAACATACAAACTAAACTCCAATCAAATTTGAAGACCAAGGGATGAACAATGAATACATAACCCAAATCGAGCAATCATAATATGAATCTCACAAGAAACAACCAAACACAGCTAGAAATTTCTACATGCAAGCTCAGGGAGGAAAAAGACAAGGCACCCAAAGGTCAAAAGGAGCTTCACAGATTACCAAAGAATCATCAACAAGGATTCAGTACTTGATAGACGAACAGGAGGTAAAACACCACATGCATGCAAGAGGCAGCTTTGAGAAGACAATCACACATCAAAGATTTATCCAAGCATTCCTTTGCATACGCCATAGACACTCAGCTATAGGTATTTCTCAGACTCTTAACAGATCTTCATCTAATCCCCATCTTCTAACCATTTCCTAGTTTTTAGGATTTCTCTCCACACTCGCCCATTTGCATGTAATACTCTGGATATCCCTCTCAATATTATGAATGATTATCAAATGGTCTTTACTTTACCCCTGAAAAATCCTTTCATTTCTCTCTTTCCATAAGTTGTAAACTGTAGATGCAGGACTAATCTTCAACATAGCACTGTGAAAATCCTTTTTTTATTCGCAATCAAGTCTATTTCTTCCTCAAACCTTTTAGTTTCTCTGTTAACACCATTATTATTTAAAATTTCCTTCCAAACTGCTTTAGAATACTCACATTCAAAGAATAAATGGTCAATTTTTTTAATCTCTCTGTTACATAGCACACAACTGTCTTGATCAATAATTGCCCATGACTTCATTTTATCCCTTGTCCATAGATTCTTCAAACACATTATCCATATAATAAATGCATGTTTAGGAACTCTTTGATTATGCCATATAGCAATAGCCCACTTAACTTTTTGTTTCCTTTTTCTAACCTTTTTATATACCTCTTTACAACTCAATTTCTCCTTACCTTTCCAACTGACCCAATCAACCTTATTAATATCAGGCCTAATATTTATATTCATGATTTTTATAAGATCATTAGATATTGGTCTTGGAAATTCCCAAATGCCATTCCTAATAAAATCAGAAACTTTAGCTTTAAGATTGCTCACTGCATCATACACCACTCTGCCCCCAAATTTATAAATTAATGATCCCTCTTCATGTCAATTATCAACCCAAAAAAACACATTATCACCCTTCCCTATATTATACTTTATGAATTTCTTTAAAATATCTCTTAGTTTCCATATTTTTCTCCATGTCCAAGAACAATTGTTGCTCAATTTAACTGACCATGTTGATTCCCCTTTTAACACCACTGTATGAATCCATTTGATCCATAAGGAGTCCTTCTTTCTATTTAAATTTCACACATGCGTAACCATATTTGCTTTATTTCAATCTACAAGATTCTTAATCCCTAAGCCCCCCTCATCCAAAGAAAAACATACATCATCCCAAGAAACTTTTGCTCCAATTTTCTTTAAATCAATACCAGACAAAATTAGCCTCTTAATCACCTGATCAATGTCTTTGATGACTCTTTTTGGTATAATAAAGATACTAATCCAGTACACTTGAATACTTCTCAAAATTGAAATTGCCAAACCTCCTGTTTGTCCAACTCTTTATTTTAGGAGTGAATTTTTCCACCAACACATTACAATCATAGGCTTTCTTAACATTGCAATCCTATATGTTAAATGCCAAAGTATGTCAACCTGCAGGTCTCCAAGTTTTATACTGGAATGGTTTTGTGCAAATAGTATAAAATATATAAAACTATGTTCCACCCATTGGATAGGTTTAAAATAGCAGATATATGAAAGAGAGACTCCAGTACATACTAAATATACATATCAATTTATTTTAAAGAGTAAAAAAATTATTTTTCGGCTGAATTTTTTATATGACATTTAAATATTTTAGATAATCCATATAAAAAAATATCAGTTCAAAATAACTTTTTTTGCTATTTAAAAAAAATGGTTAAACTTTCGTACCTTTTAAAGCACTTTAAAATGTGCAAAATTTTGATCGATTTTTTAAAATAGCAAAGAAAATTATTTTGAGCTGATTTTTTTATGAGCCCCTTAAAGTATTTAAATGCCGCATTAAAAAACACAATTAAAAAATATTTTTTATAATATTTAAAAAAAATTACCAATTAATATATATATTTGGTATGTATAAGTTTAAAGGGTGATTTATTTGGAAAAATATGTGAAGTCAATCAAAAGAACTCCCTAACTATTTCTCATTCTATAATTCGGGCGCATGTGGTTTGTAGTACCTACCACCCCACGTGGTCCCTCTTCTTTCAGATTTCCACTCCCCAGTCGTGAAACCTCACATTTATTGATGGGGAAAATTTTCCATTTTCGGAATTTACATTAAATTACCTTCGACTTGTACGTTTTTAGCTGGATAGCAATTTGTAAGCTTACAAATGTTACAGGAATTATACTTTTGAGTATGTATGATATATAAGATGAAAAATAAAGCGGTAAGGGTAGGACTTGCAAAAGAATCAAAATGAAAAAAATGGGTGGTGTGGACCACTTGAACAATGGTTTCATTATAATCCAAAATTAATTTAAAAAAGTGTGGACCATTCATTGATTTGTCTTTTTCCACGGTTCCAACTCACTAAGGTGCTAAGCCTCGCCAAATGTGATCATTTGTATTGCTCCGTCTTTATCATAAAACGACATTAAAAAAAATGTTAGAAAGAGTCTATTATGTATTTAAAAAATATATTTGAAATACAAATGTTTTGAATTCTAGAAATAAATATAATATTAGATGTGCAACAACAATTTTTATAAATGAAAGTCTAGTTTGGACACCCTTAATTCTTGCATTTTGTAATTTTATGGTTGAACTCCGTCCCTATTATAATTTGAGTTATTACGTTCATTATGTGTAGCAAAATATAATTATGATTTAACTTTGCTGAAAAAAGAGCCACAAATTCATATATAAATAGTTTAAAATATTCCTTTATGATTTTGCGTCAAAATGAGGGCTAAAATCAGTGGCAGATCTATATGAGGCCGAGGGGGAGCAGAGGCTCCTCCTGAGATTTTCGAAAAAAATTACTGAGAAAAAAAGTTCAGGGGTGTTTTGTGTGAAAATAGTAAGTAAAAGGTATTTTTTAGAGGGTTATAAAATATAAAGGGGTAAACCTAAAAATCCTAAACTTAAAAGTATAAGACCCGATCGTTTTTAACCTAAAACTAAAACCAAAAGCCCCCCCCCCCCCCCCCAACACCTGTTCTTCCTTCTCTTTCCCCGCCGCTGCCCTGCCTTTCGTCTCTTCACTGCCATCCCCTACTGCTGGTCATCTCTTCTCTCACCTTACTGCTCCGGTCAGCCCATCTCCAAAGGTAAGTTTTTTGTTTTGTTTTCAGTTTTGGAGGAACTTCCATCTATTCCTATTAATTTGGTAACTGCTTTTTCATTGTTTTTGTTTACTGCATTTGTAAAGTTCATTGTTTTTATTAATATTAGTAAGAAAAGGTTTGATTATCTAAATATTGTATTAATATTGTTAAATGTTGATATTTAGTTGGAATATTTAAAATTTCTTAGACAAAATATGTTAATATTTACCAATAAAGTTTAGGCATAATATCTTAATAATATGTATAAAACTCGAATTAAATTCAAATTAACCCCAAAAAAATTCGACTCGAATTAAGCTCGAATTTCAAAGTGACCGTTAAAATTAGCTAAATTAACCAAAACATTGTATAAACCCATAATTAAACTTGAATTAATCCAAAAACAAATCGCTTCGGGGGCTCCCGCCCCCGAACACCCGGCACCACTCGAAAGTTAGGCTCGCCCTGAACAAAAATCCTAAATTCGCCACTGATTAAAATAACCATTTTTTTCGACAGAGTTAACAAGAAGAGCCATCCGTGTAAACTTGTGATATTTTAAGGGTTAAATTATTTAAAAAAATAGGGATCAAATCACTACAAACGTCACTCAAAATCCAGGTGCCACGGGTGTAATTTGTTGGAAATAATAAATGTAGAATATATGAAAAAACCCAAATACGGAATAGATAAAATTGGAAGGACTTATCGATCGAGGTTTGTGTTTGATACAAAGTCCTAAAGGTGAAATTGTTCGCTGATATTTGTAGCTGTCAGCCTCGTGAACATAGACCTCACAGGATTCAACGATCAGATTTAAACACCAGCTTTATGTTAAATCTTTGAACTTTCAAGATACTCCAGCACTCCCAAAAGAATAACGAACATAAGTGTATAGTAGAAAATAGCAAAATTATTTTTGCAGAGAAAGTGAGAGATTTAATTTTTCTGTATGTTTTTTCAAAGATGTAGCATTTGTTTTATATATATAAAATGGTCAAAAACGTGGGTAGTGATTTTAGGCAACTAACCCACTATCCTCTCCACTAACAGCTATATTTTAACAGATGAAAGACACAATCAAAGTCTTAAAAACGGGTTAATTAAAAATTAAAACGAGTTTAAAAAGATTTAATGCACATTAGAAATTTCCAAGAGTCCGAGGTCCCAAGACTCAATCTTTGACCCTTAATAATTAGTATGCCTCCTAGAGATTGAACTCATGACCTCATGCATACACACCTACTAACTAACTACTTGGTCACTCCTACTAACTTATTTACATCATTCAAAATAAATATATATAATAGATATATCCAACATAATTTGCTCTGCGTAAAATATATTAGATAAAACTCACTTTCAGGTGATAATATTGAATGCAAGAGGGCATATTTGTTAGTGGTTCGGAAATCTAACGTGTAAATTATGTGATTGTAGGCTATGACAATGGGATGAGTTTAAAATGTGTAAATATTGACAGTTAGTTCATAAGATGCACTCTCAAACTCGTAGTGGGGAGCTGTAGAATTGAGTGTCATTGTTAATGAGTTCCATTTTACACAATGTCCTTCCGCCATATAATTTTACATCACCACTACACAATGTGTCCCTCTGAAATTTACATTGTGCATCGATCACTGCAACTATTTATTGTGAAAATCTTAACTTTTACACCACCCATTGTGGGTGGACTTAGTGGATTTCATGCGATGAATTGACAAAAGCACTAAAAAAACATAGAGTTATTAAAACACACACAAAATATTATATTATTTTGTCTTTTATGTCAATCTCTCTAAAAAAAAGTCATAAAAATTATTTACTTTAGTTTTTTACAAAATTTGATTTAGAATCAAATATCAAAAAGCCCCTCAAACATTTTTTAATACACATTTAGTCCTAAATCTTTTATTTTGTATTAAAAAGTCTCTTATTCTCTTATCTTTAAAGGTGATGGTAAAGCCTTTTTTGGCTCACTCTTATCTTTAAAGGTAATGGTAAAGCCTTTTTTGGCATGGTTCTCTTATCTTTAAAGGTGATGGTAATGCCTTTTTTGGCTCACTCTTATCTTTAAAGGTGATGGTAAAGTTTTGGCATGGTGAAAGATTTTTTGGTACAAAATAAAAATATTTAGACTAAATGTATATTAAAAAAAGTTCGAGAGACTACTTGGTATATGTCCCTTTAATTTAACTTATAAGCCTCATTTTAAAAGCTCTACTGCAACATAAAAAACTGTTAATTGGAACCACCTGCCTGTCTATAACTAGCCAAAATTTGATGACATGTTGGGTCAGAAATACAAATTTCGTCCCTTGTTTTAACCGAGTGTGTGTATTTCAGAATCCTATGTTAGTTTATCGAGTGCTGTAAAATTATTAGGTACACAGCTAACAACTAATTTGGGATCCGAGTGTATCTGAATGGTAAACAAATATTTATCATCTGGTTGGTGGAGGGGTAGAAGATGGCAGTTTCAATTTGAACTGTGAGAGAGATGATGACACTTAAAAGAAAGAGAGAGAGAGAGAGAGAGAGAGAGAGAGAGATGGCACTCCAAGTTAAAACGTTACACAGATTTATAGAAAATAGTAGTACGGCTATTGGCCTCTAGTTCTTTTTTTTTTTTTTTTTAACATTGCAAGAAGGATTTCATTAAGTAACTAGTGTTAACTTAACTCAAACATATTTGGATTAAACGGAGGGAAGAAAAGAGAAAAAGCATATAAATAAAAAGAAAAATTAAGATTACACCTACAGATAGACTTTTAACACAACTGACAAGCCTGAAGTTCTGATCACAACACATCTCAGTAAATAGACCAAAAAATCGGTGCCAAAGGCACCAAAGGGCAAGCTGCTCCGAACAGAGTCTGTACACAAGGCAAACAAGCGGTGGAATAATGCAAGACAAACATGTCATAAGGACCATAGCCGAGGAGGGTGGCTCAACTCTAAGGGACCTAAAAATATATACTCCTTAGTTAAAATGGGAGAAACCCAAAAAGGCCCAAAGTCCTTCTGAGTTCCAATCCGAGAGGAACAACCTCGGGAACAGTTGAATCAAACCCCCCAAGAATTGATAACAATACTAAAAGTGAATAAAATGCTCACAAATGAGATGAGAGATATGAGTCACAAGTCCGATCAATCACCAAAGAAATTCTTGTCGTATCCACTCTTATCTACACTTTGAGAGGGTATTTTTCAATCGATGATAACGTATTTCTCGTGTTACCATCACGACTGATCAAATCGTGTAAGACCCACAAGACGAGTTTGAATTTTTATTTATTTTTGGATTTGAGTGAAATCAGATGGTAGCCTGTAAACGGATCGGATTCGGACTGGATCAGGCAAATCCAAATCCATATTCATTTATGTTAAACAGATTCGGATCCTATCCGTTTATTAATCAGATCGGATCAGGCAAATCCAAATCCATATCCGTTTATGTTAAACGGATTCGAATCCGATTCGATTATCCATTTATATGTTAAACTTGATTTGCAACATTTTTATTTTCAACTCTTATTTCATAAATTTATTTTACAAATGTTCCAAAAAAACAGATAATTAAATAAATAACTATTATAATATCTTTTTAAAATATTATTACATACAATATATATTAAAATAAAATATATTATATATAATTTATATATATATTAAAAATATTTATCAGATCGGAGTATATGAATTCAAATCCGCTCCATTTAATAAACGGGTAATCGAATAATCGAATTTTAGACATGATCCATATTCGCTTAAATGGATCGAATTCGAATTCGGATAAAATCCGATCCATTGACAGGCCTAGATGGTATCCCTCCCATCCCACCCCACCCCCACACACACATGTAGTGAGGGGGGGCAAGATAAGATGAAACGAATGGGCTAAAATAATATTAAGCAGATGGCATTCTAATATTTTCGTAATACCACCCCCATTTAAGAAACACATTACTTATCTAGACAATGTAAGCTATGGGAGTGACTTTATTTTTGAAGATTTTGTTATTAGTACTTATAAATATTGATGTGAATGAGAAATTAGGGGTTATTTTTAGTATTTTTAGGGTTTTATTGTATTTTTTTTAGTTTCTTTTATTTCCTTTATTAGATGTATTTTCTTGTATTAGTTGTTTTGTTATTAGATGTATTTTCTTGTATTAGTTGTTTTGTTAGTATTTAGAATTAGGAAGGCTATTGGCCCTTAGGAACATAAATGTAATTAGATTCTTAGCTTAGAGACTAAGCAACCTCCTTCCTATAAATACCCCTTATGTAGGCTTATTTGAGTCATTCCTTGATTTAGAGATATTGCGATTTGAGAGAGTTTAGAGAGAGAATTATCTTTTTCTTGCTCCCATTTGACGTCATTTACGTCAATTGGTATCAGAGTCTAGTCGCTCCACTCGTTGTTGTTGTTGTTGTTGTTGTTGTAAAACAAAAACTAGTAAACAACGTCAAGGTGAGTTCAAGAAAAGATGAACACCTCTGACGAAAACACTTTCCATCAAATCTTGGAGCCCTCAACCGATTGACGACCTGATTAGATGAGATCGAAGCACGAAATTCTCCACCACCACCCAAATTGTCACCCATCACCACTAACCCTGACCTTAGCCCCCAAAACCCCTCTACCTACGCTTTCGCAACTCATTTCAGCCCTCTACCCCAAGAAAATCAAAACCCTAACCCTATTTCAACCACAACCACCATCCAATCAACCCCACCACCACAACCCACTGACCAAACAGCCCAAAACCCCTCCCAAAACCCTCGTAACTGCCCAAACCAGCCCTCTCCATCATTGAACCCTACCCCGCACATTCCCCTACCCAAAACCTCACCATCCCAAGGCCGATCGACCTCCAAGAACCACCAAAAGGTGTTGCTCCCTTCGCTGCCACGAAACAGGTCACCGACTGCCCCAACCTTTCGATCTTTTGGGCTGGACCACACCTCAAGTGGTCGGCAAGCCTTCCCCTGCCCTGGACGACCTTAACCCACTAGGATTCTGCCTTGGGGGAGGTCGAAAACCACTTGAGACATCCCCAGCTGCGACTCCACCCTCATGTTCGATCAAGCCATAGACAACCCACCTCTCCCCGATTTGAACCGACTGGTCCCAATATCTTCTTCCAAAGTAAGGCAGACTCTGACCGAGGGTTCCGACCAATTTTCGGTACTGAAATTCTAAGTCAACCCATGGTTTTCATCAACAAGGCAGATCTTATTCAAACCCACTTTCGCGACCAAGATCCACCCGAAAGTCTCCAAGAACCCTTCTCCAACAATTTCACTCCAGTTTTCGCCCTGTTTGACCAAATCCGATCAAGAACATGTGCAAAAACTAGGGTTTGGCATCCACAACTATGTTTTTGACCCCGGTGATAGTTATTTTTTATGATTGGACATGAGTGGCATGAGAAAAAAGATGAAGCCGCAAGAATTCAAGAAATTTCCTCCTATTTTCAAAAATTCATTTTTTGCCTCTTTCGCAATTTTGGAGTGTTTTGCATTCGACCTCAATTTTTAAAGTTCAATGACGAACTTTTTCGAAGGCTGAGAGAATTATGTGAATGAGAAATTGGGGTTATTTTTAGTATGTTTAGGGTTTTATTGTATTTTTGTTAGTTTCTTTTATTTCCTTTATTAGATGTATTTTCTTGTATTAGTTGTTTTGTTAGTACTTAGAAGAAGGAAGGCTATTGACCCTTAGAGACAAATGTAATTAGTTTCTTAGATTAGAGACCAAACAACCTCCTTCCTATAAATACCCCTTATGTAGGCTCATTTGAATCATTCCTTGATTTTCAGATTTGTGATTTGAAAGAGTATAGAAAGAGAAATATCTTTTCTTGCTCCCATTTGACATCATTTACATCAAATACTTTTGAATTTTCTTTACTTTAATACGTCCATAATTACCTTGTTTTGAGCTTGGTAGGTTTCACTAATTTTATTTTAACTTTGGTACATTTTTTGTCGCTAAATATCATTACGAATCACTTTTGCGACAAAATTCACTTAGAGACGAAAATTGTAATAAAGTCAATAAAAATTAGTTAAAGGTACCAAACTCAAAATAGGATAATTGTGGACGTAAAGTAAAAGAAAAATATTTTTTTAAACTAAAAACGACGAATATGTTTACCCCTATTTTTTTTAACTAAAAATTAATTCATGTTTAGCCTGTAAAAAAATATTTCATTTTATAACAAGTCCAATATATTTTTAAAAATAATTTCTAGTTCCTAAAAACATGTTCCATTTAATGTTTGTTTGGGGAGACTGCGGCAGTGGGGAGAATCGGGCACTGGATTGGTGGAGTGCGACCAAATTTCATTAGGGTTAGATTTGCTTGAGGGTAACAAATTTTAGAGTTTTTGGTAATAAGTTTGTGTATTTGGTCCAATGAGAAGAATAATGTTCACTTTATTTTAATTGCGGGGGAAATTTGCCCTTTTACTCATTGTGCTAACCGCTGCGAGGTAAAGTGAAACGAAACAATAATATGACAGGGTGAAAATGAAAATTGCACAAGGGGGTAAATTGTCAGGTAAAGATAGTTTAGGGGTGACCGGCTACAGTAGAAAATATCAGAGAGGTTTACAACATATTACGAAGTATTTATTAACCCCATTATTGGGTAATTTTGAATAGCCAAAAACAAGAGGTTATTGTAATTAAAAAAAAATTGTTGGGTTTCCTTAAAAATTAGGATCAAATACCAAAAAGTCCCTCAAACATTTTTTCAATACACATTTAGTCGAAGCCTTTTATTTTGTACCAAAAAATCTTTTATTCTCTTATCTTTAAAGGTCCGCGCCATCGGCATGGTAAAGCCTTTTTGGCATGCTGAAGGACTTGCACCAACTAAACGTGTATTAAAAAAAGTTCGAGAGACTATTTGGTATATGCCCCTAAAAATTATCCATAATGGCAGCATCCAACCTATTAGTATTAAGCTATGCTCAAGATGAAGAGCAGAACTTCCCCCCCAAAAAAAGGTGGCAGAGGCCCTACCAGCCTAGGGCCCTGAAGTAGAACATAGTATTGAATCAAAATGTACAATAGATATGCGGGAACCAAGGGAGTAGAATAGATATACAAATGCAACAGTGGTTGTTAAAATATCAATGCTTCTGTATATGCAGAGTCAGAACAAAAGAACCCTCTACGATTCAATACAAAGAAACTACATTTCTACTGCATTAGGGTTACAACGAAGTGAAAACATATGATAAGAAAAATAAAATTGCCTATGTTGAATATGCAAAGCAGAAAAGGACCCCCACCCCCTTCAATATGTATTGTAATATTGTACACAATATACAGATGTGACAAGGTTAAAATAACCCATATCAGAGGATGAAACTAGCAGGCTAGTTCTCATGCTTAAGAGCACGAGACTTGAGTATTCCGGGAAGGGGAGGTGATGTGGGAGGCCTACCTGGCGGTATGTTTGTCGACATAATTATTGAAGGATGAGAGATTTGAGGTTGGAACATGCTGCTGCTGCCTTCACCTCCATCTGCCGAGTTTGCGTGTGCCGCGTCTTCACCCTGTGATGTTTCACAATATTTCATTGCCTTGAGAACGTAATTGTCATCATGCAGCTCAAAAGGCGTGCTGCAAAAGGATACCAGATAAACGAGCAGTTAGGGACAGTAATAAATATATTATTAATTACAAAAAGGATTCTAATAAAACTAATAAAATGCTTAGCTGATAACATTTACACGGCTCACAGCAATCTTGCAATTGTTCCAATAACCAACCACAGCACATTATGTCATCCTACTAATTAAACTAACCCACTACTGAAGGAAACGGTTCAATGGCCCTTGTATCAACAATCGACAGAAGATTTATGAATTGGGGTATTCTTACCTATTGAAGTCAAAATGCACCAATTGCATATCTTCTGATATTTCCACCTCAACAGTTGCATGAGGACGAGTCTACAAATGCATGTCAGAAAGCATGAGAACAGTTACTACGAGTGCAAGAAGAGTATTTAATAGAAGTTCAAACACCAACGGTAATAAACAAAATAAGCTCCCCACAACAAAAATAAAATAAATAAATGAATATGAATACAGTTACCCTTTAAAAGTTCTAGTTTTACTTGCAAAACAATAAATTTCTAAGAACTGTACATTAAATTGCTAATACATGATGAGTAATGTACATTAAATTGCTAATACATGACGAGTAATGTACATTAAATTTCTAATACATGACGAGTAATGATAGCCAATATCATAAGAGTAACTTATTACATTATTCTTATAATCTCAGATCAAGCTTCCGTTATCAGGGTGTCTCTCCGAATGTTTATTAGACTAGGGCTTAGGTCTACTCTACCAAAGAACCAAGAAACAAGCATGCAAATATAGGAAACCTTCTTATGCAGGATGAGTGCACATTCAGCAGGAAAGCAGGCTCATAAAGGGAGCGTTTGATGGAATTGACATGAAATTAAAAATGATTGCAGTGGTTGAAATTGATGTGTTTATTAGGCTACCAAAAGTTGTACAACAAACAGATGGGGGTAGGTGGAAAAAAATTGTTCATGGTAAATAAGAAAAGTCAGACTTACCCAGCTGTACCTAAGGTGAGGTAGAAAATATGAGCTATCAGGCTACTAAAAACTGGAAAATATGGAATGTTGGCCATTTTCAATGGAAAATGTGTTCTTTTGAACACCCCTTTGGAGCAGTAAGAGACTGAAGATGCACACTCAGTTCACAATGTCCAGTATATACAAAATTCAATGAGCATCTAATTAGAAAAACCTCCAGTTGATATGATCATATATAATTCCAATGTCTGCCTGTCATTATGTACCAGTATTTGACCAAGGCATTACCAACAAATCACAAAGTGTCCACACCATTATAGATCGTTTCCATTGAAATGGTGCTAACAACCTAAACGGGAATATTAAACTCGACTTGGTTGACATAAATTAACCTTCAACTGTGCTGAAGCTTGATTGAAATTCATCTTGCCCAATTCGAGCTCGACTCGGATAGGCACAACCAAAGTTCAGCCTTGTTTGTGAATTAAGGAAAGTGTCTACATTCAGATGCGTATATACTATAGTGATCGAGATCTTTATACCCTAACAGATTGCATCACCCCAAACACATTGGGTTCGCGCACCACATCTCCAAAATTTGGCATCTCCATTTTTAGTCATTACTGGGCTACTTTAATTTGTCTTTTTATTTTTATTTAGTACTTTATTGTTTCTAGAATAAGGAATATCCATCTAGGAATACATTAGTTAGTTAGGATAGGATGTCTTTTGGCGTCTATTAGTGTGGTCCTAGCTTGGTCCCAAGCTATAGGGGAAGCCTGAACACTAAAACATTAGCCTCCTTTTGAACGCGATAATTACTTAAATATGAATGAATGAGAAGTGATTGAGAGAAAATCCCTTGATGATTTCAAAATGTAAGTTGTGTTATTACTTCCATTGTGTACAACAAATTGGTAGGGGAGCTGCGTTCGCTCTTAATGTGGGCAACGCTGTTGTGAGAGGTAAGGCTCCAAGGAAGCGTCGTCTGACCACAACTCCAAACTCTACCCCCGCAACAATCAAATGGCTCCTCTCATCTCATCCATCCACCGCCACACGGTTTCTGCCAAGAAAATGCGAAACCACGCCTCTACGTTTTGCTGGACTACCTACTGAACTCGTGACCCTTACCGGGACTTCGTCGACCCCCTTGACAAAGCCCCAACAGGATCCCATGTCATGTCTTATCGATATACCGAACCTCACTCAAGTCGCAAAGCCCAAACCCCTACCTAACCCCTCAAAAGACCTTTAGCAACATTAAATAAGGGCGTCAAATGTTCCCTAAGACCGGAAACTCCCCCCAATGTCTTGTTGACAAAACCATTAGAAAACCCTAACCTCGGCTAGACTGTAGCCTCACCCCTACCTTCCTAACCCTTCACCAACAGCTATCAGCCTTCGTCGTCATTATTCAAAGACCAAAGACCCTCCAGTGCAGCCCTTGAACCTCTTCAGTCTTGATGTCAAGTTCGAAACCCAAACCCTTTCCTCTTCGAGTGATGCTTTGTCCCATTAAATTTATGCCATGTTTGTTAATTACAAACCCACTCCCCAAACATTCAACAACATTATGGGAAACAAAAATGAATTATATTACTAAAAGAGAGATATTACAACTGTTGTTGGAGTGATATCTACACCTTGAACTCATAAGCAAATAAAAGTAATCCCAAAACTCCAAGATATATGTGGTTCGTTCTACGGCAGACCCGGGGGGGGGGGGGGGGGGGGGGGAGCAGAGATGGAGTATATTAGAGCTGAAGACAGAAAGAAAGATTACAAAACAGTGTTACTAAAGTTATAGTCCGTCAGTTAGCCTTGCTAGCATCGACCCAGTCCGTCCAGGTGGAAAGGAGACGGCCGGGGCCGAGCTCTTTCACTTGCTATTGAATGGTTTCATTCAGTTCTCTTCAGGTCATGAGATAATAAATATGGTATAACAATAATGATGTGATGGCATAAATTTGGGATCAAAGATTGGAGAAGCTATTATCCCATTTGAGTATTTGTGAGTGTGTTAATTCCGCAGCATTCGCTTTGCATCAAATTGGTACGAGTTGTTTTTCCCTGCAATTTGTTGGTATATACTATGTGTTGGAGTTATGACACAAGCTCGCAAATCAACAGAGATGGAAGAGCGAAAACGACAAATAGATGAACGGGAACGCGGCATAGCTCTTTCAAATTTGTGCAAGTCGCAGATAGCGTGCACGATTGATGACGTGGCACGCTATTAGTGCTATTTTATGCAATTTGGATGCTATTTGGGTTCCAAGCTTAATTAACAGACAATGCACAAAACTACGTAGTTTTGATATTTTCTTCACTTAATTCTTTTTTTCTTTTTATTTACATTTAGAAATTGAGAAGCCACCTGAACAAAACACAAACCCACCCCGATTAAAATATTAGTCCTTTAAGACACAAAACAAAAAAGCCCTAGCCTCTGCTCCGAAAAAAACCTATCATGACTGAAGACTGAAAACTGAAGCAAATCCTAGCTTCTACCAAAAAAATCACCCCGACTCGGAAAACTTCTCCAAAAAAAACCTAGCTTCTTCGTTCGATACATTCTGCTCTTGCTCTAGTCGTTCTCTCCCGTTGTTTGAATAGATTTCTTGCTCCAACTCTTGCTCGGGTAAATTTCTTTACTTTTATCTACTTTTTTTTCTTTTCTAAAACCCGAACGTTCATTATTCAATTCCCTTTTTCTTTTTGTTTTTTACAAGCTGATTTCTTTGATAGTGGACACTTTCCCGACATAGATACTATTGATAAAGATAATAGTGATATTATGTTGGATGAAGGAGTCTACTTTTGACTTCTCATTTGATTGTCAGTTTATTTTGGGGATTTCATATGTTGGTTGTATGGATATGTTTGCTTTATTTGAAACAATGTGATGGTTTGGTTAAGAATTTATGTTGTACTTTATGAACCTATGGCTCTATTTCAATTGATGTAGTATTTAATTTCGAATGTTTTTTTGAAGTTATTTATTTATTTGTATTTTTAATTATAAATTGAAATGCACAAATTGCTTGCGCGACGCGATTTACGGGACGCACACCCGAGACCAAAAAGTGACACCTTACGCGACCGCGATTTTAAACATTGGTCACCAGAAGACCATAGTGGAGTTCACTGGTTCATGACTTTGGGCTTGCGGAAGAAGCCATTTTTAGGGCTCGAAGGGAAAGGAACGAAAAAAATTAGGTGAAGATTTAATCCAAGGCCCCAACCACCTGACCCGTTGATTTTCAAAAGCCACCAAGGCCCAAGACAATACGACCCATTGCAGCCTTAATAATGCACTGTTAACTTTCCCAAAGTACCCCCCAAACCTTGAGCACCTTACAAACCCAACTTCTAAACCATTAAATTTGCATCCAATTTCCAAAAATTATGAAACCAATCCCCAACAGTTTCTACCCAATTTCCAAAATTGCACTTCAGACCCCCAAAACTTTTGACCAACTTCTGGAATTTGCAAATAAGCCCATGAAGTTGTTATAGTTAGATTTACCTCCCCAAAAGGCCTATCAACAACCCAAATAATCCGATCGGAAAATTTGGCCCCGACCCCCTCGTAAAACGAATCTAGTACGAAGTATGCGAGTTCGAGAGTACTCACGAAATCACTCCCTTTCCCTTGGCAGTGGACGAGTCAAGTGGGTTCGATGAGGAGGATTATGTGACACGTTTGCATCCAAGCCTACTAGATAGCCCGCACAAGGCGGTTCACGTGTGAGGATATTCGACGAGCTGCACGGGAAGAATGGCGTCGTGAGGCTGCCTCATGGAGAGAGGTATATAGTTGATCCATTTTTTATTTTGGATAAAATAGTACTTAATTCTTATACATGAACAGTGGACATATGATGGATGATTGTCCTTTTCGAGACCCGTGGAAGCAAAAACCCTCGGAACAACCTCCTATACCTTGTGGACAACCACGTGTTGGGGAGTATAGGCCTTGGAGTCCATGTACATTGGGTCTAGTGAATGTCTCCACCAACGACGATGAGGAGGATTTCGATGTTGTGGGAGGTGGGGTCCCAGACAATATGGGTTGTGTGTTGCATATTTCGGAGATGACGTTACACGAGGACATTGGTGTAGACGTTCACATGTTTGATGGTCATATGAACCCAAAACACTTTTGTGGATTGGCTCGACTCCATAGAGAAAGCTTTTTACTATGAGGACATTAGGGGAATGAAATGTGTGAAGTTGGTAGCCACCAAAATGAAGGGTACGCTCAAATATGGTGGATCAAGCAAGTACAGCAGAGGGAGAGGCTACAACAAGGTACCTTACCCATGAAGAGTACTCGCAGTTTCAACTTTTGTGTACAAAGGACAATTTGAGTGAGAGAATTAAGATTGCGCGAAACATGTATGGGCTCCAATTCGGGTATCAGACTAAGTTAGGGCTTCGGATTATCATTTCCTTGGGACAGGCGGTGGAGTATTCTTTCAAGAGACATGTTAGGGAGGCTCGACCTTTACCCCCACCAGCTCGGCCAACGCCGTTGAGATTACCCAAATTGTGTTCAAGTCTGCATTTGGACAACACACAATAGAGTATCCGGAGAAGAATAGGCACATTGTTTTGTGACTATTGGAACAGAGGCATGAGAGATTACCACTCCTAAGGAGATCCGTCATAAGGCATTGACTACGCGGGTCATCATAGTCCCACTAGATACAGAGGGCATTCTTCTCTAGCTCAAGGACTTATTTTTTAAAAGGAGGTAAGCGAGATGCCTACAGTAAATAAGAGTTTTATTTGTTATTTCATTTTTATTGCATATGCTAAAGTGACTAGCTAGGGGAATATTCTATTTATTTGCCCTTTAATGTACTTGGGCCTTTTTTAGTAGATGTCCTATTCTCAAAGGCTATATATAGTGATGTAATAGCATCGATTTGGGATCATTGAATAGAAACCTTTTATCCCTTTGGTATTTGTGAGTGTTTAATAATCCGTTGTGTTTCCTTTGAATCGGTATCGGTCTCGGTGTTGGGTGATACGTAACGATATGCTATTTAGAAAGCTAAAAAAAATGAAAAATATTAATGATGTGGATAAGCACAAAACCATCATTGAATATGCATAACATTCACTAATCGATTTTATTGACTGAATATGCATAACATTCACTAATCGATTTTATTGACGAAAGACACACTTGTCAACTGTAATTTCCATAATAACTCAACAATAAGTAAGCAAAACAATCTAAAAACAACAATAACTCTAATTGAATGGAATCATTATATATTAGATATTGCTGCTTATTTAAATAAGTAAATAATGTTGCATTAGAAAATAAAATCATGATATATGTTAAGTAAAGGTCGTACCCGGTGCACAAAGCTCCCTCCTAACTGTAGGATCTGGGAGAGACGGATGTCGACTAGCCTTACCCTATATATGGAGAGGCTTCTCCCATGTCTCGAACCCGTGACCAACCGTAGCTTGGGCAATGGCAATTGCAATCACACCAAGGTACGACCTCTCACGACATATGTCAAGTGTTAATTGATAATTGTTATCGCCTAAAACTAATACACTGATTTGGTCTTCGCAAGAGTATACTTATTACAAGCTATAAGCGATAAAGGGAGATAAATCACAGCAATGCTAATCTAAAGTAAACGATAGAGAGAGATGAGAGAAAGAGAATGAAACCAGATTTACGCGGTTCAGCCAAGGAGGTGCCTACGTCCGCAAGTGCAAGTGTTGATTGTAGTGATTCAATGGGCATAATCCATGGATGAAGGTTGGATACAAGCTCTCAAATTCACTCTAGTAGACATTGGCAACATAACGATAAGGTAAAAATATCTCGATCCC
This sequence comes from Sambucus nigra, assembly GCA_949130495.1. NCBI lineage: Eukaryota > Viridiplantae > Streptophyta > Magnoliopsida > Dipsacales > Adoxaceae > Sambucus > Sambucus nigra. The sequence goes on along the minus strand of OX422208.1, from coordinate 539,437,731 downwards.
TTTATAATGAAGGAGTGAGTGCAATTGATAGGCGATTAGAAGAGAGAGAATAGAGAGTGACAGGCTTCATCCCTTTTTAAGTTAGGCAGATACACACTTTACATTCCAGTGGGAGAATAATCATAAAGTTATTTATGGGCACATGGGGAGAATATTTGCATATCTCCCCCACGTGTGTGCACTGCTAATCTCATCCAATCACACAGCACATGCTTGCTTAAACTAGGTTACTTGACGGTGTTAACCGACTGTGAACTAACTGAATTAAACTGATTGACTGCGATGCAGTTGGCCGACCAAATTCACTGAGCCGACCAGGCTGATAACTGAGCCGACCTCCTTTGTGTGAGTAATGAGTCCAGGTGTCCTCTTCTGATTAGTCTAGGAGCCAAACCATATTCATGGTACAACAATAATTATCATTTTTAAGAAATTAAGTAAATTCAGATACATTTTAATGATAGATAAATAATGATATTTAAAAATAATGTTTAAGTTCGTAACAATACATTTTAAGTGGAGATATATAATGACACTTGTTCAAGAATTGTTTCAAGTAAATAGTGAAATTATTTTAATACATTTTTAATATTTAATACAATTTTTGTATATTTTAATCAATTAATGATACATTAAGACATACCTTTTTTAAAATATTGTTCAAGTAAATAATGAGGGCAGATTAAAATAATGATATGTTTTTAACAAATTTTAATAAATTAAATATATATTAAAACATAATTTTTTAAGCATATTCAGACATAAAAATATTAGAACATATATTGTTAACAAGACATGGGAGCAGTTTCTCCATCTATGGGGGCAAGGCCAGTCGACATCTGCCTCTCCCAAACCCTCCATTTAAGCGGGAGTCTTGTGCACTGGGTACGATTTTTTTATATTGTTAACAAACTAATACCTAAAGGGAAGAGAGGCATTTCAGACCTAACCTCGAGCCTTTCCTCACAAAACCCTACCCCTTATTATCCTCGGAAAACTTTAAATATTGTTGCCCTCATAAAGCCATATCAGATGTTGTTCTCGCAAAACCCTTACAAGGTATGAAAGAGATGTTACAAATTGATGAAAAGAGATAGAACAAAAAACGCACCCAAAATTCTAATATTTCAAATGTGCCTCACCACCTCTCTCCCCCAATTGTTATCTCCAACATGGTCAAACTCGGCCTGAAGCGGCGATATATTGTTCTCCAACTCAAACGATATCTCGTCGATTCAAACCGAGGCCACTCCCCATGGCCCTTCGATAGTGGTTAGTTAACTTTCTGATGTAGCAACGGCTGAGGACTTTGTTAATCGTTAGATGAAACTAATCTTACATCGTCCGAGTCTTTCGAGGTCGATCACCACGAAACCAAGGATCATGAGAACGACCGTGGACATGCGTCCAAGGAAGAGCCTCTCGCAATCTACTGGCCAATGTGAAGCAAATTTTTTGACACGTTCATGGAAAACACCAACTCCTTCCACCTAGACGACTTAGTTGTTCATGAGGCGATCTCTAACGAGAAGGAGCTCGTAGGGTTTTGCACCAAAGGTAATTCATTTGAGCGTCCTTACTCTTTCTCGATTTTAATGTCGGTACGTTCTCCAACTTATTCATGCTTTTCATTCGCAAGCCATCATGTTGGGTGTTCGTCTTGCACGAAAGTGGCTAGACAAAGTGTCTTTACTTGAGGGTTGTCAAGGACCAGATGAAGAGTCGAGTTAAGGAAGCACTAAAATCTACTTCGGTTGAACTGGAGAAAGATTCAGAGGCCAAGAAGGTTGCCGAGAAGAGCTTTGGAAAGGCAAAGACGACCGGTGTTGATAAGGAGAAGGCCCTTGAACGCGAATACAAGGCCTTGAAGAAGAAGATTGAGGACTTGGAGCGTGGTCGGCTAGAGATGCTGAATTTGAATACCGAGTTGATCATCGAATGAGCCTCCAATACTCTTTTGAGCCATCGTACATTAAAGGCCCAATACTTAGGCGCCTCACTAATTAAGAGACCTTCAACGACGGCTACGAGAGCTTAAGGCTAGGTTTGCTATCGACTTCCAGACAATAGACAATAGACATTAGTGGGTACAATCCCTCTTTGGGGGAACGTAGCGAAGAAGGTCCTCGTCCTTGGTGATAGTTCTAGCGATGAAGCTCAAGCAAAGCAAATAGAGCTGTACTAATAGTCCTTTGTGGCCTTTAGAGAACTCCATTGGTCAAGGAGGTGGGCTATTAGTGGCCATACTAAGAAAGTTTCAAGAATCCATTTACCGTACTAGTCCCTAATACCTAGATCGCAGCCAGTGTTTAAAAAGGTGCGAGGCGGATTTAAGGCATTGTGCTCCAGTGAGGTGAGGTGTAAGCCTCATGGAAGATCAAAGTGTAACCTCAACTTCAAGAAAAAAATCACCAAAATATTATTTTAAAAAAATACTAATAGAATCAAAAAAACTTTGCATCAGGGCTATTATTACAAAAATATATTCATAGTCAATATTACCAACATAATAAATAGTATTGCATCACCACATCGTCACAAAAAAGGTCTATAATCAATGTCACAAGGAAAAAAATGTATCATCACGAAATCATTAAAATGATGTCGCTGCGACACCTACTTTGTGAGAGAGGGAAACTTGGACAACTCATCTTTCAATACTCTTCAATCATATTCATTAATCAATAATACTCACAAGGTAAAATGATATTTATAGCCAAGGGGTAACTTTGGTCACCAAGTAACCCTTGAATATAAAAAGACAAAAAAGTCCACCCTACGTATGCACCACTCTCCCTGCCTTTCAAAAAGATCAGCATAAAGCTCGAGCCATTGATTAATAGTACCTGTGCCAAACAAATATATATGCCGAGTATTTTCAGCTCTTCAAGTGTATATCAGAGTATATATGATGTATATGACGTAAACGACATCAATGACACGCAAAGAAATTACACGCAAACAAGTAATAATATTCAAATTACTATTACTTTAATGAATTCCAAATGGAGATATTACATCAATAATGACATCATATGGACTAGAACATTCTCATAATAAAATAACAATTCTAGCCCTTGCGAACCTTTTAATTACTATCAACTAATAAAAGGGAAAATGACGAAAATAGACAACTCGATTGGACTATGGCTTTAGTGTCAAATGCCAAGACATAGAGCGTTTTACTGGTAGCTCCTCTTATGGTATGACGTTCGACAATCGATTTACCAATAGTTTCTTGAACTTTTTGAGTTATACTTTCAAAATGTGGAGTCATATTTGATTTGTGACCTTCATTTCACCGTTGCATTGGGGATGCCTTGAAACTGAAAAGTTGTGCTTAATAATTCTCAGAATGAGATTTTATCCTAGTGTTCTCAAATTGCCGCGTAAGGTACTCCTTGAGCTTTAACGGGAATGCCCTGCCCTTTTGTTCAGTGATTCGGACTAAGGGCTTGGCTTCCACCCACGTTGTGATGTAGTCTATAATGCACAAAAGGACTCGGCATTGCCATTACCCGATCGTGAGACTTGGGATGTTCATCCCCCATAGGGCAAACCACCATGCATCAATCACATCGTCAAAGATACTCCTCATCGTCTTTGTCCATGGTCGGCCACTAATACCTTTAGTTAAGCATCCTTCAGTAAGGATCCTCCTGCCCGAATTCACTCCACGGATCCCTTTGTGGACTTCTCGTACGACAACACCGACCTCTACCAGGAGAACACGTCTCAAGATGGGTTTGGTGTACTCGTGGCTCTACAGGAGGCCTTCAGCCAATAAGCACAACATTGGCCTCTAACGGGAGAACATATCTCAAGATGGGTCTGGTGTACCCGTGGCGCTACAGGAAGCCTTCCACCAATAAGTACTTGAAAGTTTTGTGCTTAAGCCTCCTTGCCTCGACTTTGTCCTCGAGGAGGACATGATCCTTCAAGTATTAGATGCAAGGATCAATCCAACTGGGGTCGTGGTCCACCTAACTTACATCCTATGTTTGGGCGTTCTATGTTCGGCTGGGGAAGGAATTTTATCAAAAGATTTCCCTCTTCTAATGATGTTCGTTGAGCCAACTAGTCGGCTTTCATATTCTCCTTCCTCGGTATGCCAAATGGAATAGGCACTCAACTTCTCCACTAACTCTAGGAATTTCTTCAAGTCTGCCGCCATTTTATTGGCCTTGGTTAATGTTTGGTTAAGCACCAGCTGAATCACCAAGGAATGAGCCATTTGATGTTAATGTTTATAGTGGAACATCTACAATTAGGGCTTCATACTTAGCCTTATTGTTTTAGGCCTTATAGTTGAACCTTAGGCATAGTCCACGTTGTGGCTGTTTATGGAATCAAGTCAACCTCACTCCTTAACTTGTTTGATGAGCTATCCCTATGGACTATCCAAACTGATCATTAGGCCTCCAGAGAATCTCTGACTCCTTAACCAAAGTAAACTCTGCCATGAAATTGGCCATTGTTTCCCTTTATGGCGACCCTTAGCCGGTATTGCACTCATTGAGTTTTACTAACCATTTAATTAGTCTTCTCTTTACCTCTTGTTTATATTGAACACGTATCAACGGTGGTCGGTAAGAATAGTTATTGCGTGTGCTTGAAAGTACGGACTCAACTTTTTGGCAAGAAGCGAATACAAGCTTTTCAATTGTCGGATACATGCCATGGCTCCTCTGAAAGCCTAGTTAGTGAGAAATAGGATTACGTGCCCGTCTCCTTTCGATCCATGACTGAGCAAATTGTTGACGAGGATACGACCACGTAAAGGTAAAAATCTTTTCCAAACATAGACTTTGAGAGAAGAGGTACTGCAACTAATACCTTTTAAGTTGCTCGAACACTTTTTCGCACTATTCGATTCATATGAATTTCTTCTTCAAGGTCCTGAGGAAAGGAAGGAATTTGTTTGTAGCACGTAAGATGAACTTGTTAAGTGATGCTTTTTGGTCGTTAGACGTTTCATGTCCTTCACACTCTTCGAACTCCTCATAACTGGGATGGCCTCGATTATCCCACGATTTTCCTCGATCCCTCAGTTGGTCACCATAAAGTCGAAGAGCTTGTCAGACAATACTCTGAACGAGCATTTGCAAAATTCAGCTTCATTCCAAACCTATTCAGAATCTGGAATGTCTCTTCCATGTCCAAGATGTGGTATTTCGCTTACATGCTTTTTACCCGCATGCCATCCCTATAAACCTCTATGACAAGGGTGGGGGAGGGGGAGGCATCCCCGTCCCCACTAGAATCACCACCCTTGCCCCCGCCTTCAACTTGTGCGGCCAAATTTTGTTCGTTAGAGAAGGTTCTCTTCCTCTATTTTATGGATAAAAAATTAAGGTCATCGTGGAGCCCTAACCGAGATATCTATAGGCGGCATGTATTAATGACTCCAAGGATGCTGACGTAGGAAGGCAATCAGCTTCGCCCAGAGTTTATTAGCAGACATGGATCAAACATTAACCAACATTTTTGGGTGTCTTCGTAGAGAGATCTGGATCAAATCCTCCACTGGCGATCCACCCTTCAGCTCATCCCCCAAGTCAAGCCTGTGGATAGGCCTGTAAACAGATCGGATTCGAGCCAGATCAGGCAAATCCAAATCCATATTCGTTAATGTTATACGGATTCGGATCCGATCTGGTTTATCCGATTATCCATTCTAATATACTTTTGACCACTTGATTTGCAACATTTTAATTTTCAACTCTTATTTCATAAAAACATTTTGCAAATGTTGCAAAAAAACAGATATGAAGTAAAGAACTAGTATAATATATATTTAAAATATTATTAAAAATAATATATATTAATTAATAATATATTATATATAATTTATATATATATATATTAATCGGATCGGATTATGAACGGATCAGAGTATATGAATACAAATCCGCTCCATTTAATAAACGGGTAATCGGGTAATCGGATAATCGGATTTTAGGCATGATCCATATCCGCTTAAATGGATCGAATTCAAATTCGGATTCAGATAAAATCCGATCTATTGACAGGCATACCTGTGGATATTGAACGTCTCCCTTTTCTTCTTGAGGGAGATCAAATAGAAACTTCATTCCATGAATTGTCTTCCTCTGAAATCCTTGTACCATTTGGTGAGGGGAATCGAAGAGTAGGGCATTTGATTGATAATACATTATCCAAAAGACTCGGTGTCATTTGGCTCAACAACACATTGTATGCTAAAGGTGATTTCATTACAAGGGAGTCTAATGTCACCGATCGAGGGCTCTTTCCCACTGTTATGGGCAATTCAATAACCAAACAAAAGGATTTTCACATGCTTAAGTTGTGCACCTGCAAGCTTCTTCTTCTCGAAAGAGTCGAAGTAGATGATATACGTCGAGCTACAGGTAATTGGAGATGATGGCCTCAATGACGAAAGGAACATCGTGGGGTGATGGTCTTACAAGTCTTTGGAGGTAATGATCATCTCACTGCTTTGCCTGCTTTACTAATTTGACCTTTATGGATTCTCTTTTTTGGTTGTCGTTGGCCCTTCATAAAAAGGTTGACTTTCTCCCCGAAACGCGCCTTCGGATACCACCCGCTTGACGATCATTGCAGCATTTTCCGACTCGGGGCCGATGACCATCCCTTTCATCCTTCAAATCTCACCTTTCCGTGTTCTCGACGTTCAAAGTTTCACTTATCAATCTTTCCACAAAACTCCCTTACATAGCCCCTCTGAATCAAAATTTTATTTCATTCTTCAACTAAAAGCAATCGTTGGCGACGGCCGCGTAGTCGTGGTCTCAATGATACTAGTTGGAATTTCTTTGAGATTAACGAGTCTTCAGCTTTCCCAACCATTTGAGAAGCCGGGTGTTTGGCATAGTTGCCAAACCCTTCCCTTCCAATTGAGGCATTCAAGGGGTATACCTCTCGTACTTGCCATCACCACCACCGTCACGATGTTCCTTATCATTACGATTCATATCACCATCGAAATTCTTCTCTTTCGTTGAATTGATCTCCTGATGCACTCAACTACTCATCATAATGTGCTTTTCCACCTTGGTCATGAGGTCAGTCACGTTAGTGAGAGGATTTTTGGAAAGGCTAAAATGGCCATCCACTCATGATCTTTAACATTAACAGTGCGTCACTGAAGCACTTGATGAATTCCTAAAACGACTCTTCCGTCTTTTAAAGGACATTGAATAGGTAGTCAGTCTTTTATATGAACATGACTTCTTGTGAAGTGCAAAGCAAAAAAGCAAGGTTCTAAAATACGCGAGGCGTGATCGAAGCGTGTAGGCCAAGCCTTAACCCCTACAAGCCTAGGCGGGCCTCAGGCATAAAAAGGTGTGAAAAGGCGTTTAGGCCTTTATTAATATATTTTAATATTTTTTAACTATATTAAGGCTATTAAAAATACTAAAATGGTACATACCTTAAATATGTCTTAATATTTGCAAATTAAAATAGTATTTTTTCAAAATACTAAAAAAACAAAAAAAAACGTGCGTTTTCAAGCCTTACCCAAAAAAACGCGCATTTTTTTACGCCTTACCCCAAAAAACGTTGACCGCGAGTTAATACAAACCTTGGGCCAAAACTTGGTATTTGTAAAAAGCCTCGCGTCTCCTAAGCGCGTTTTTTAGAACACGGCAAAAAAGTGTGTTAGTTTTCTAAAGCAAGTTACAAAGTTCAGGGTAGCCCATTCAACCAAGTCCTTCCTACACGACCTTTCAATGTAATGACCCTAGAATCCTAAAGGCCATGGCCATAAATGGAGTTCTGGAGAAAAAGGCCATGGCCTTGGAATGATAGGTCGAGGAGTTAAAAGGAAGACCACAGCCTAAGGAAAAAGGCTGCAGAGTTTAGTGACATGGACTTGCGAAGGCTCAGCACGTGAGAAGATAACGTGATCTAATTAGGTCATAACTTGTGAACCAAGTTTAGAGAGTTCTAGAAGCTTTTTCCGAGGGGTAATTATGGAAAAGGGAGGGCAAAAGAGAAAACCCTAGGTTCCCTAGTATTTCTTATAAATAGCAACCCTCAGCACGCTTCCCTAAGCTATAAGGGCCCTAATTTCCGACTTTAGAGACAGAGAGAGAGAGATTGTGTGAGAGGAGGAAGTGTTGTCGGATTAAAGGTCGAGGACTGCTACTGTTCACCGAAGAAATGGAGCCGGTTAGAGGTGGCAGCTAGATACTGCTCATCAGACTTGTCCACTAAGGTAGGGGATTTATCATCATCATCTTCTTCATTGCAAAAAACCTAGTTTTTATGTAATTTGTTGAAAGCGATGAGCCCTTGCATATATAACTTGAGTTTATGGGTCGAAACCATGACCGTTCACTCTTCATAGTGAGTTTTGGGTTTTAACTGTTCATCCAGGGAATGCTAATATTCACTTGAATCCTTGATTTAGAGGTTTTTCACTTAAGGTTTTTGTTGGAGATTATGTGTTTGAGGATACGAGACTTTGAGGGTTTTTTTATTGATCTTATGAAGTTTTACTCAGGGTTTTACCTTTAATCTTTGAGGATTTGAGTTTTACCTTTAATCTTTGAGGATTTGAACTATAAGAAAATTAGGGTTTAAAACCTTCATTTTACTAAAATACCCTTGTTGTCTGAATATCAGGAGTTTTAACTCCTTTGAGGTCGCGGACTTTGGTGTAGTAATATATTATGCATAGTGGGTGACTTGAGATGGGATTTAATGCTAAGGCCGCGACACTATTTGTGCCAGATCGAGATATCAATGTCTGGTAAGGGCTCCTGGTTAGTGCTTGAGGTCAAAACAGTTAGCCCTAGGGAGATTGAGCCCAGGTTAACTACGGGGCTTACTCCTTGGCAAAGCTCGGCCAAAGTTGTGGCGTTAATAGCAGATCGCGGATCTGCCATTCTAAAATTGGTCAGGAGAGGAGGTCGTGGTCTGTGGCATGATCAGGTCAAAAGACACTTGGAATAAAGCTAAGGAAAATGGGATGACTAAGGTATTAAATAAAGGTCGCGGACTATGAGGGCGAACCAAGGGAGATTTGAGCTTTAGGGGAAGTCGAGGTGAACCAAGGGAGATTCATTCTTAAGAAGCCAAGGAGTGGTGAACTAAAGGAGATTGAACCTTGGGTCATATGAGGAGTTCGGAAATAATATTTTTTCCTTCATATTTGCTTTTATTGCATACTTCTCGTTATTTGTACTATTTTGCATAGAGTTGTTAGTATATCTATTGTCCCTTTAAACACTAACATTGACAGGTGGCTGAAGACTTTTGAGTTAACCCTTGTTAGGCTATTTGAGCTCACCCCTTTTATATTCCTTGTTTCCTCATTATAGAGGCCGCGGAGGAGATTAAGAGACAACGGAACATTTACGATATTTTAGAGTTTTGAGAAAGTGTTCATTGTTAGCGTGTTAAGTTATAAATTTCACTCTTAGTTGCTCTTAGAAGAGTTTGACTTTATTTAAGAAATTGTATGAGAAGGAAGAATATCTTTTATGATCAAAGGCTTGTAATGAAAACTTTTGTTATTACAATGAATGGATTTTAGTGTTTTATTAAATGATTCATTTATATTGTGCTTTAGTATATTGTGATGATTGATAAACCTGCAAACTCTGATGATAAGACCAAGCCCTCTTTATAGGCCGCGGCATAATAAATTTGCCCTAAAAATAAAGTTTAAGTGTAGTGCCGAGGACAAGTGATACAACGGTCACGGCCTAATAGGGCAAGGCCGCGGGGAGTTACATTCATTGTGGTAATGAAGGCTTGGCGTCAATCTTGGTCTAGACTACCCATGAAGTCCTTATATGCATAGTAATTATCAATTTGGCCCCTCATACCAGAGGTCCCATCGAAAGGATCCATCCGAGGAGCTTGAAGGCTTGAGGCATAGGGTAATCCCAAATTTTGTGGCTAAACGAGGAAGCCATCAGAGTGTATCCCTATTCAATGGTGCCACTGGAGCTCATCTACTAGAAAACGGATGGTCGCACCGTTAGGATACTACTGTTGGAGGACACGGCCCAGGTTAAGAAGGGTGGAAGATCCCCCTCAAGTGTACGGACCTCTAGGGAGGGCTTACCCTCTTAATCCATCTCCATTTGTTGGTCGTTTTCATGCTAATCATGTTAAGCTGCAAGTTGGGGCCAAGGTGGGCATGTTGAAGTTTCTTGGCGAGTTGGTCCCTCGAAGGTCAAATTACTTTTGTGCCTTAACAATAACTGTCTTTGGATGGCCTCCACATTATCAACCCTATTACCTCTGAAGCGCACCCTATTAAGTGACCTTATCGAAGTGCTTCAAGAAGTATTTTCCAAATATTGTAGAACGCAATAATGTTGGTATGGAGCATACCAATTTTATATCTCAGGGCCGGGAGTTTTAGAGATGATGATGCCATAGCAAATCGATACAGTATGGAGCCTATTGCTCGGTGGCTTCTTTGTGGCTCGACTGCACCTATGCTTCAAAAGATAGCATCAAATATTCTTGTGCAGTCGTCATCCTCATTTTGAACGGAGAGGAATTGGATAATTTACTCATTTGTGAGCACATCAAGAAGGAATAGATTGACACCAAAACGGAGTGAAGACTTGGTATTCATTCATAGTAACCTTCGACTACTATCAAGGAAGAAAGATGAATACAAAAAGGGAAAAACCAAGATGTGGGATATTGCGGGTGACGAATTTGACACGATTGAGGATGTTGGAGAACTTCAAATTGCAAGTCTCTCACTTGATGAGCTGGAGTTGGAAACTATGCTATTTAGAGATGAAGATGAAGGTGTTAGAGGCGTTCGAACAGTAGATAAAGACTCCATGGAAGCGTGATTGAGATATGGGACTTTTATCTTTCGGGACTTTTGGTCGTGGATGGATGTTAGCTTGTACCTTTTTTTTTGTTTTTCTGTTAGACTTGGAACCATTTATGAAATTATGTTCAGACTGTTCTAATGTGATGGTGATTCTGTTTTATTTATGATTTTTAATGTTAGAGTGTGTTTGAATATTATTTTATATGGTCAATTTTCTTAATTTTATGTTAAGAAGGCTTCAATAATCTATTTTATGGAAAAAAATCTGTTTTATTTCTTTTTTATATATTTGAATATATATTATATATCATACGCATAGTTGTCAAAATCGTCCGATTCGCGATTCGAATCGGACGATTCGATTCGATTCACTACCAAAACGATTCGAATCAACCTTCGAATCGCAAATGTCTAAAGAATCGGACCGAATCGGCGATTCACGATTCGAATCTTCCGATTCGGGTCCGATTCGGTCCGATTCACGATTCGGTCCGATACACTTTTTTTTTTTTTTTTTTTTTCGCGATTTTTTTACATTAAATTAATATATAGGCTCTTTATGATATATATATATTTGTTTTATGTAGGGTGTTTTAAATTAATATGTAGGCTGTTTTATGAAATATTTTTGTTTTTTACATTTTTAAGCTTAAAATGGATGAGAACATGTACTACGGTTAATTTTTGTGATATATTTTGGTATATTATCATGTGCTATGATTAGTTTTTTGTCATATTACGCTTAATTACCAATTCTATAGTGTTAAATTCCATTTACATATGTTTTACTACGTTTTTATCGTTTGGTTCCGATTCGACCGATACGATTCACGATTCGCGATTCGGGGGGTAAACGATTCACGATACGATTCGCGATTTGACAACTATGATCATACGTATCCTAGCATGTCGTATTCTAGTTTTTAGAAAAATCACGTGTGCGTGTCACGTGCCGTGTCAAAACACATATTACGTGTCGAGTCCATGCTTCATAGTCATTAAGTGACCTTATACAGTGGCCTTACAAGCTCTTAACTATCTTTCACGAACGACTAGGATCATGGTTGGACACGTGATGAGCTATCAGGTTAGGTGGGAGCTCCCGTGACCCCTTGATAGGTGGGAGTGGTGGAGAGTTGGGCATGGTCCACCTCGAAGTGATGCGGAGTAGAGCAACGGCATGGCACCATCTCCGGCCCCTAGACAGACTTGGTCAATTGCACGCGATAGACGAGCACACTAACATCCAGTCAGGCCACTCGAACTTGTGTGATCCGACAAGCCTTTGGCCTTAGTCAAGCGGTCAGCCAACTACGGGTTGAAATTCCTCTCATCAACTGTCAAACAGATCAGTAGCCCAGAGGCAAAATGAGCACAACGGACAAAAAAATATGTACATAAAAAAAACAGCAAAGAATCCTCCTCAAAACTAAACAATAACACTCTTCCAACTCGTGTTAACCAAAAAGGCTAAATAATAGCATTCTTCTGATTAATGTTACAAGAATGAACATTTGTAAAAATCAAAAAACTTAAATTAGTCAATATCACCAAAAAATTGAAACTGTACAATTTGAGATTAGAACATTAATCTTCAATTCAGTACTTCGATAAATTTCTCTCACCGTTCCACTATCAATCTCATTTGGGAAGCCCTATATATATATATCAACGGTGATTCACTCATCCCCTCCCCCTATTAATTTACGCGTTTCGCTCGTTAATTCTCTATCCACCAACGATTTAATAAAGGTTTCGCTTATTAATTCTCTAACCACCAATGACTTAATAAAGATTTCATTGCAGACCCTTTCACCGTTCGCTGAGGACAGATGAGCACTCAACAACAACATTTCACATTCCAAACACTACAAAAATTGAATTTAAATCCATTTCAAATAAATATATCTACAATTCAGCAGTTCCAAATTGACCAATTTATATAATTAAACAATTACGCAACCAAACGGGCCCTTATTATTTACTATATTTTTTACATTTTATACGATATCTTACGATAAGATAAACAATAAACGTTTAATAGGGTTTTGATTGTGATATGATGCATGATTTGACAACTATGGTTACACCACCACGAAAATATAGCAACTTTGCTAGCATGAAGGAACCATATTACCATGACACTAGTAAAGAACTTGCCAATCAACTCTACCTGCACCAGTATAAAAGGTAAAGCCACTCCCCCGCTGGGAGCATCCCCGGAGCTGTATAATTGCTCATTCCGTTGCACAAGGTTCTGAAGACCTACGTACTTTGTGGGAAGAAAGACAAAGTTAGCAAAATATCAATAAAGAAACAGTGCACAAGAAGAAAATCCTCATTGCAAGTACTGAAAACAACTTTTTGCTATGGTTGTGGAGATCAAAACAGAATAATAATGCAGTCTTACTTGCTCCTCTAGTTCTTGCAAATAGGTTGCTTTCTTTTCAATCCTATTTCTCAGACCAAGACGATCACTCTGCATTTATTACAATCATACAGGTCAAATTAGCTCATACAAGATCCAGAACAGTTCCAACTGAAAATTCAATTTCCTATGAAGATGTACGATTAAATATAAATTGGAAAGGGGATGCATATATATGTATGTGTGATATATATATATATATATATATATATATAGAGAGAGAGAGAGAGAGAGAGAGAGACCTTTAGTTCTGCAATATCGTTCAGGCTAGTATGAGGCAGACCCTTCCACTGTATTTCTTTTTTATCTTTAGAAATTATATCCATTGCCATGAGAACATTAAGGGCATCATACACTCTTCGTCGTATGTTTTTCTCATCATATTGTTGCTGTAGTACATAATTCAAGCATGAATGAAATGATCAAATCGCAGAGTTTTACAATTAACCATTTCAATCATATAACATGAATATGGAGATGAATATTTCTGTGAGTATGATTGGAAAGTGGCAAACCTGATCTGGTGATGCAACACCATTGCCCGGATCTGCAAATTCAGCTACAAGTTCATCTGCAACCTGGTACAATATTTTCCTTCTAAGTTTACGCATTTCTTCGTATTAGTAGGCAAAACGAGATATTATACCGTAGCCATTGCAAAGACCTTTATTTAACCATGTGTATAAGAATTAGATTGTAGGATAAGGTGCAAAAAGGCCCTGAAAGAGTTTTTTGCAATAAAATGCATAGTTCAGCGGATTTTCACTCTAAAAATAATGCAGGGGGGCTCTCTTGTAAAAACTGAATAATTCCAGTTTTTTTGCACTTCCTCCTCCTAGAATAGTATAATCTTCCGGATGCAGCTACTGAAAAATTAGGGTCACCTTAACCATATGAAGAAGATCGAAAACAACAATAGACTTTATAGTTTATACACTTAAAACGAAGCGATCATTCTCTCTCTCTCTCTCCAAGGTTCCACATGATCATGTTACACCTCCTTGTCTCGACCTATCAACTACTCCCTTCCCATTTTCCCTCTTTTCTAATCTAACAATGATGAACCTCCACGAGAATTATAAGGAAAAAGAACTAGCATCGCTGCACCAAACTCCTAAAAGAATATAGTCCAATATATGCCCAACACAAATGCCCTGAAGCACGAACTCGACACGTAATATGATACGTGATACGGCATGACTCGGGATATGCGATACGCGCTTTTTCTAACATATTGGATAGTATAACATATATATATATATATATATATATATATATATATATATATATATATATATAGGGAAAGGATCAAGTGTGGTCCCAGTTTGAGATACCTGAATGAGGTCCATTTTTTTAAAATAGTAAAAAAATTATGTTGGGGCTGAATTTTTTTTATGGTTTTTAAACATTTCAGTAGAACCATAAAAAAATAATCAACTCAAAATGAATTTTTTCTATGTTAAAAAAATCGGTCAAACTGTGTCAGTTTTTAAGTTGTATTTAAGCTGTTAAAACTGATAAAGTTTGACCGATTTGTTTAAAATAGTAAAAAAAAATCATTTCGAGCTGAATTTTTTTATATGGCCCTACTGAAATGTTTAAAAACCATAAAAAAAAATCAACCCAAAAATATGTTTTTTACTATTTTAAAAAAATAGACCTCATTCAGTGACCTCAGAGGGACCTCATGAGATTCGCTCTCTCTCTCTCTCTCTCTCTCTCTATATATATATATATATATATATATATAATATAACAGAATTCGTTCCATAGAAAACATAATTCGAACATATGTAACATGAAATTCTACTCAACTCAACAAAGCCTTTTACCAATAAAATCAAAGACGACAACAATACATATTTGAACAAAAAAAAAAGATAAAATTGAATAAAATCATAAATAGAATACACACACACACACACACACACACACATATATATATATATATATATATATATATATAGTCGTGACAACGCTCCCTCCGACAAACCCTTCAGTGCCAAGCCTGGTGAGTACGGGTGGGCTGGTATGCAAAAGCTAGGGCACCACATTAGATATGCCACAACCATCTATGAGTACCCAATCACACTATAGTTCAAACACACAATAGGGCACCACATATAGTATCAGTACTACATCTCCTCTTCATCAACTAGTGAGATACTGCACAGAGCATGAGAGAATCCTGAGTCTCACAGCACATCAACAACTTCAAAATGGACCCCAACTGCATGAATTCAGGTGCATCTTCTATTATTTCACAAAGGAAAAACAGACTTTCCTCTGGCCATTGACCCAACAATGATAAAAGAGTTGGGCATCCAAAAGTTATCATGTTAAAACATGGTTCATAGTAAAGACAGAAAGTGCAGTGTTACGCCTAAGACATATAGATTTCAAGGCTTGCTGTAATACCCCGTGACTTTGGGACTGAGAAATTAAATTTTGGGAGAAATTAAATTTATTTAGATTGGAGAATTTTAAAATTCTCAAATTGAGGTCCAAAAAGTGAGGATGTTATAAAGTATTCCGGATGACGATTCTGAGTGCGCTATTGATTCCGGATGGGTCGAGATAGTCAAAATGACTGTCCTTGGGATTTATTTCGGTTCCGGAATATTTTTAAGTAAGTTTGACTCGAATTGGAGTAAACGAGTAATTTAAAGTGTGCAATATCATTTAAAACTGGGATTTAGGTTTTAAAGGCTTAAGAGGCTTACGGATAAGCCTATCTCATTTGTGAGAAATAGAGAAAGAGAGAAAGAAGAAGAAAGGATGAAAGAGGGAGGAAAAAGCATGGAAACTCCGACCAACACGCGGTCTCGAGGACGATTCAACCACTACGATTTCGAGGTAAGTGTTTAATCTTGCTAAATATTTCATTTGCGTATTTCACTTCATAATTTGTGGATAAAAGTAAGGGATTTTTGGGTTATGTGTTAAAACCTAGATTTTTGGGACAAAAACTTGAATTTGATGTTCATACATGGGATTGATGGCATTTATGTTGATGAGATGAGATGTAGGTTGGGTTTTGATGTGAAGAATATGATTGAGTTAAAGATTGAGGGTTGGATGCTAATATTTTGAGTGTTTGGAGAGTTTGGTTTTGTTCAAAAATGGAAAAAGAACCGCGGTCGACCGGGGGTCTAGGGCCGGTCGACCGGTCCTCTGTTTTTAGCCCAAGAATGGGATTTTCTTTTACTCCCTTTTCTTTTGGGTTTTATTTTTAGGGGCCTTCTTAATGGACTTATTATGGAGGGTTATGGTATAATATTAAGGGATTTGTGCCTCAGGATGAATAGGGGCTTTCGGACCTATGTTAGAATTAGATTATGAGGGTAGGATGCCTCTTCTAGGAAGGAAATGATTATGGGACTAAATGAAAGGCGGATTATCTTAATATGTCGGTGGTGGGCTATCATCAAATAGTTATAAATTATAGAGATAGCCCCTTTATGTTTATGTGCGTTTGAAGTCAAGAGGTATTACGGTATATGCTTTAGATTATTACCGAACAGAATAGTTATGTGTGTACTTTCTAGCCGAGTTAGTTATTTCCTGTTTATGCGTTAATGTTAAGGGTTCATTGGGACAATTGAACCGTAGTCGGAATTGAGAGCGATTGGATCATACTATCAACTAGAATTGGGTGTGTTGTAAATCTAGTTGGGCATCCAAAAGCTATCATGTTAAAATATGGTTCATAGTAAAGACAGAAAGTGCAGTGTTACGCCTAAGACATATAGATTTCAAGGCTTGTTGTAATACCCCGTGACTTTGGGACTGAGAAATTAAATTTTGGGAGAAATTAAATTTATTTAAATTGGAGAATTTTAAAATTTTCAAATTGAGGTCCAAAAAGTGAGGATGTTATAAAGTATTCCGGACGACGATTCTGAGTGCGCTATTGATTCCGGATGGGTCGAGATAGTCAAAATGACTGTCCTTGGGATTTATTTCGGTTCCGGAATATTTTTAAGTAAGTTTGACTCGAATTGGAGTAAACGAGTCATTTAAAGTGTGCATTATCATTTAAAACTGGGATTTAGGTTTTAAAGGCTTAAGAGGCTTACGGATAAGCCTATCTCATTTGTGAGAAATAGAGAAAGAGAAAGAAAGAGAGAAAGAAGAAGAAAGGATGAAAGAGGGAGGAAAAAGCTTGGAAACTCCGACCAACACGTGGTCTCGAGGACGATTCAACCACTACGATTTCGAGGTAAGTGTTTAAACTTGCTAAATATTTCATTTGCGTATTTCACTTCATAATTTGTGGATAAAAGAAAGGGATTTTTGGGTTATGTGTTAAAACCTAGATTTTTTGGACAAAAACTTGAATTTGATGTTCATACATGGGATTGATGGCATTTATGTTGATGAGATGAGATGTAGGTTGGGTTTTGATGTGAAGAATATGATTGAGTTAAAGATTGAGGGTTGGATGATAATATTTTCAGTGTTTGGAGAGTTTGGTTTTGTTCAAAAATGGAAAAAGGGCAAAAATGGAAAAAGAACCGCGGTCGACCGGGGGTCTGGGGCCGGTCGACCGGTCCTCTGTTTTTAGCCCAAGAATGGGATTTTTTTTTACCCCCTTTTCTTTTGGGTTTTATTTTTAGGGGCCTTCTTAATGGACTTATTATGGAGGGTTATGGTATAATATTAAGGGATTTGTGCCTTAGGATGAATATGGGCTTTCGGACCTATGTTAGAATTGGATTATGAGGGTAGGATGCCTTTTCTAGGAAGGAAATGATTATGGGACTGAATGATATCCGGATTATCTTAATATGTCGGTGGTGGGCTATCATGAAATAGTTATAAATTATAGAGATAGTTCCTTTATGTTTATGTGTGTTTGAAGTCAAGAGGTATTACAGTACATGCTTTAGATTATTACCGAACAGAATAGTTATGTGTGTACTTCTAGCCGAGTTAGTTATTTCCTGTTTATGCGTTAATGTTAAGGGTTCATAGGGACAATTGAACCGTAGTCAGAATTGAGAGCGATTGGATCATACTATCAACTAGAATAGGGTATGTTGTAAATCTAGTCGAGATAGTTGTTATATATCTGTGTGTTTAACAATGGGGATTCCAATAATGGATGGGATCATGGAATTAATTCAGGATTGAGCTTGAGATTTGTAGACTATTAGTTATGTGCACACCTATAGTCGGGCTTATTATTAGATATATCGAAGTGTATTCGGATATAGATGGAATGTATAGTGATAGTTATATATGTTAAACTTGGGAGTTAGTAACCATATGGTTGTATATATTGGAAGACTATTCATATCACAAGGGTAATGGATGAATATGCTTCAAGTGAGGGACCGTATTTATATAGCGAATTAAGTTAATATGCTTGGAGTGCCGGCTAGTATAATGAGGACTATGTACACGTATAGCCGAGTTTATAAATCTCATACATATGGACGAGAGATAGTGTGTATATATGTGTGTGTATATATATATATATATATATATATATATATATATATATATATACATATGTGTGTACTCATGGCGTGAATATCTATACCGTGTGTGATGGTTTGTATATATGATGTGATCATATGCTGGTATATATATATAGTGTGTGAATGATATATATACTTATGGTGTGAAGCATACCCGGCACATGCTATCATGGGAAGTTGCGCGATGAGGGTGAACCTCTGGCTTGAGGAGCAGGGTGTGGATATTCCCCAGGTCATAGTCGTCGATTATTATTTGTGTGATTTTATATTTTTGGGGGTGAGAAGTCTTGGGTATGAGTCGTTCTCACTTGCCGGTTAGGAACTATGACCGCTTCCCATACGTTATTATTGATTTGGTCGTCATGGCGGTGTGATAATAGTCCGATAGGTGGTGACCCCGGGAGAAAGTGAGTAATTCCTGGAAGATGATAGCATGGTGCAGTATTTTGGTATCCTATAACCGTTTATGTTATGTGTATTGCAAAGTGTACATTATGTGTGTTATGTATACGTGGTTATAGGAATGAATGATTGCTTATATATATATTTAGAGTATAAATATATATATCCTATAGGTGAAGGTGATATGCATTTTTCTAGTATGTACATCTTGGGTGATTTCGGTGTACTGGTTTATCAGGGTCGGAAGATCGTACTTAGAGACAATTGCGGCTATATCGACCTCATGGAGTTAGATAGAGATTTTAGTTATGATCTTAGTTACAGTATTCATAATTAGGTAGTTGTAGTAGTAGGATGTGTGTAGAAGACATAATGGATCCCTACGATCAACATTGTCAAGGAGTAGTGTATCGGGGGGTTCCTTGTTTGGATTTCGCTTTGCGAGACGCCCCACGCACGAAACGCAGTGCAATGTTGAGAGTGGAGAGAAGTTTTGTCCTTATTAACCGTATGTATGTTGTTTAAAGGATAAACTCTTATTTTGAAGCCTAATGTTAATGTGTGACGTATTAAGACTTATAACTGGTTTAAGTTAATAATTGGTACCACTAGAGCCTAGTAAGGCATATATGAGTATATATATTTTGGCGGGATTAGAATGGAAAGGATTCTTGGGTTATGTTAGGATGGCAGGTCATGCGGGTATAGGTCGTGCGTATGGTAAGGTAGGTTGTCCTTAAGTGCGTGGGGTAACTTAATTAAGGTTCCAGGACACGATTAGGTGCGCGCTGTAGATGAGAGGTGAGTTTGGGGGTTTCACGAGAGTACGACTCCACTTTAATTATGAAATAGTGCATTTATATTTATTATGCACGGCTAACACACTTGCTGCATATATTTTTACACCTCAGACTCTGACCCATTTATATTTCTCTTTTCCTATATATATATATATATATACTGTTTACCACAGGTGTCCTACCGCATGGATACCAGATGTTTTTCTATCCAGAGTCTTGGGAGTCGTAGCAGTTGCGAACTGTGGCGGGATTTAGATTGTAGTCGCTTCCTACTTCTTTGAAAATCTACGTAGGATTCATTTTGCATATCGGGTTTATACCCAATGGATATTTGTAGCTGTTTATAACTCTCTCTTATGGTTGTTGTATTGTCTGTGACCCGACAGCTTATTCGGGTATTGTTCCTTTTGTGTACTCATTTTATTTTTTTATTCTAGCACTTTCTTTTATCATGGTACTTGTGTGCACTCTACCTTTTCTAGTAGCTCTATAGTGTTGGTTTATTGTCCGTTGCATGTTTTATTTAAAAATTTTGGCATCCGCTTTTATAATTTTGGGTTGTTCGCTTTATCTATTTTAGTATCATCTGTAGATGCTGAGAATGATCCATCTGAGATTCCTGATTAAGTGTAGTATAGCGCCGGCCGCCCGTTATTATTTTAATCGGGGTGTCACAGATGGTATCAGAGCATCAGGTTCTAGTGTCTTTAGGATCTGTGCGGGTTTTCTGCGTTCTTCCGTAAGCGCTCTTGATGTAGAACCCTACTATTAGGATTGTTGTGTTCACTGCGTTTATCTTCTTGTGCGAGGTGTACTCACTTGAACAACATTCTGACACAGTTGCTCTCGTCTCAGACGTCGCAAAGAATAAGTCGTCCAGGAAGGAGCAAGATGAAAGATGCAACACCCATAACAGATTTTGGGTACGCATTGACTGGAAGTATTTTTCTTTCCACGATTCAGACGGAGATAAGGAGATTGCTAGCGGTGATTCAAGGTGATCTGACTGTGGTCGAGTGAGAAGGAGAATTCTGTGATTGATAAGGTAAGTACTGAGGATAAGTGAATTGTGAATTCCTGGGGAGGTTTAGATTGAGGAATTAGTCAATAATTATTAGGAAACCTGGTGTTACTAACTTTTACCGGTGAAAGGTATGTGGCGTTGTCGCATTTTTTTTTTTTAGTATCGTCTTCATTTAAGAAAGGAGTAAGAAACTTGGAGACTCGGGTTCATTGAGTAGGATCGAAGGAGTTGATACCAGCGGAGCAAGATCATTGCAGCACCAGGGTATTAGGCAGGATTGTCGGGGGTCGCAATAGCATTTTGTCCTTCAGGATGATTAGGAAGAATTTAGGGAAGATGTTTCCCTTGTGGAGAAATAGGCTTTAGGAAGAAAGATTGTCCCTGGAAGAAGTGGAGGACTTTGAACAGGGATTCATGGATGAAGTGAAACAATTGGATTATGGAAGTATAAGGTAGAATACTTTTCTTTGGGTTTAAGGTCACGCTTTATGCGGTAATTGGAGCGTCGCATGTAATGTATAACGAGTGGTTAGCTGCTATATCCATAGTGTGTACGAACTTTCCTTGGAGGAAGGAGCGAGTAAGTACGGCATTTGTATGGCATCTTTTGGGATGATAGACCGTCTCGTGATGAGCTAGTAGAGAGCTGTGCTATTGAATTCCGAAAGTGCGGTCTGTTAAGACTTGTTGAGTAGTGACTATGAGGTTATTGTTTTATAGATAGGCTAGGGAAGGTGATTGTAGTATTCCAATTATGGAAGGAATTACCTTGCGGCAATGCTTTGATGGGATGTAAAGGATTTGTATAATTGAGAAGATTCAGGGTTTAGTAAATTCATTGTTCAGCGGAGAATTTAGCTCAAGGTTGTGCTAGTTTTGAGAACTAGGTATTGGTTAGAGTATTGTATTTGTTGAAGCCTCGTGTCTTGAACATAAGGTGCTTGTTTGGCGTGTCGAAAGACATGAAATTATTTTATATTATATTGTTATATAGGCCTTCGGGCAATATCTATGATTCAAAAATCTTTTATAAAACCTTAATCCTGGTTCAATTAATCTCAATCCCCGACATAGCTACACAGTAGTGTATTGGGAGGGTTCCTTGTTTGGATTTCTCTTGCGAGACCTCCCCCGCATGAAAGTAGCAAATGTCAAGAATTGAGAAGAGTTCGACCATTAAAAATTTCAAACTTCTTATATACTTAGTACGCTATTATAGACAAATTTGTTGAGAGTTATATTACGATTTGAGGCTAGTGGAGCCGAGTTATGTTTTTGCGAGTTGAGCTCGGGAACCGGGTGTATGGGCGCCCTGGTTAGCTAGTATGACTTTAAAATTATATGGTTCGATGTGAGAAGTGGGAGAGATAGGCATGGTGATCTCGAGGGTAGATGCAAGGACTAGATGAGATTCAAAGTCCTAGGCATAACCTAAATTTCGAGGACGAAATTTTTGTATGGGGGGAAGTCTGTAATAGCCCGTGACTTTGGGACGGAGAAATTAAATTTTGGGAGAAATAAAATTTATTAAAATTGGAGAATTTTAAAATTCTCAAATTGAGGTCCAAAAAGTGAGGATGTTATAAAGTATTCCGGATGATGATTCTGTGTGCGCTATTGATTCCGGAGGGGTCGAGATAGTCAAAATGACTATCCTTGGGATTTATTTCGATTCCGGAATATTTTTAAGTAAGTTTGACTCGAATTGGAGTAAACGAGTCATTTAAAGTGTGCATTATCATTTAAAACTGAAATTTATGTTTTAAAGGCTTAAGAGGCTTACAGATAAGCCCATCTCATTTGTGAGAAATGGAGAAAGAGAAAGAAAGAGAGAAAGAAGAAGAAAGGAAGAAAGAGGGAGGAAAAAGCTTGGAAACTCCGGCCAACACGCGATCTCGAGGACGATTTAACCACTACGATTTCGAGGCAAGTGTTTAATCTTGCTAAATATTTCATGTAACACCCCGTATTTTTTACGATTTAAATAATTATGTGATTTATTATTATTATGGAAATAAGTATACGATTAATTATTGTTGTTGGATTAATTAAATTAAAATGAGAGAAATTAATTTGTTATTAATCCGAATTAAAATAATTATTAACTAGCGTGCAAAGGGTTAATACTTATTGTTGAGAATTATTGAATATTACTGTGTGATAGTAATATGGAATTATAATACTTGATAAATTGTCGGAAGTGAGAAATACGACAATTTGGTAATTTAAGTCTGACACGCGTGTGAGTCGTGTCTGGACTTTTATTAACTCGTATGGTCATTTCGAGTGCACCGTTGAGTCCGAAAGGGTCGAGATAGTCAAAATAGTATACCCGGGTGTTTAGTTTGGGTCACGGGGCAATTTTAGGCCTAACCGGTTTCCCGAGAGGGCATTATGGTAAATTGTATTTTTCGGTTTAATTAATGGACGAAAATTGGGAGTTATTTTATCAGAAAAGAAAAGTCTTTTTGGGGTTGGGAGACACAGGAAGGAAAGAACGGCCATAGAGGGTGTGAGGGAGAACCAAACTCCAAGAGAAAAGCGCCAAGATAACACCACCTTGCACAACCGAGACCACCAACGCGTAGATCGAGAAGAGAGGAACGCGTATGTACCAACATCACCAACGGATCAGACCTTCATATTTGAGGCAAGTGTTTATTACTTGCTTTCTTTAGCAATAATCATACTCATGTTAGTGTAGGTGAATTTATTCCTTGAATTACATGTTAATTGGTTGAAAATTTGGAGTTTAAATGATGATTAGAGACTGGACTAAATACTTGATGATATTCCTTCATGTATGTAGAGATTAAACTACGAAATTGAATTATATATTGATGAATGAATATGGGTTGATTAGGTTCTTTAATTGGAATTTTGGGAACTAGGGTTCATGTGAATTAATTTGGGGGTTTTATGTAATTATGATGATTAATGACAAATTAAGGATCCTAGGATGGTAGAAATGATTTATAACCTGTTAGGGTTGATGGGTATTGATGATGAGGCGTTGGGTGTTGAATCTTAGAGGTTTCTAGGTTCATAAATGGTAGAAAAACACAGGATTCTGGGAAAGAAGACGAGCAGTGACATCTCGCGCGATCTCGTGCGAAGTCGTTCGAGCGATATGGCATCTCGCACGAAGTCGCTCGAACGACACGTGGAAGTCGTTCAAATGACAACCCTTCTGGTTCGAGTGACAAAGGGAATTTTTGGAGAATTTCTCAAAGTCCAGTTTTGAGTTTGCCGGTTTATTGGAGTGAGAGAAACTGCCAAATAGTAAATAGGACAGAATTTCGGGAAAAGTATGTGAGAACTTATACTTTAATCATTTCGGTATAGAGAGAATGTACCTTGGAGACTACGAGAGAGATAGTAATCTAAATATTTATACTATACGTAGTGATGAGGTTAAAATACGTATGAGGAGTATATATGTAGGTTGGAGAAATACCTATAAATTATAATAGGATGTGTGTATGCCTATTCAACTCAACAAAGCATTTTCCCAATTATTTGGGGTCAACTACATGAATCCTATTTTTCCATTACATTCTGTCCAGTGCAATATCTTCGGTTAAACCACATGATATCATGTCCTTTTTTATAATATCCCACCAAGTTAATTTAGGCCTACCTCTACCCCTTGGGTTACCATCAATACTAACTAAATCACTCTTCCTTACAGGAGCATCCATTGGTCTACGCTTGACGTGTCCAAACCATCTAAGTCGATTTTCTCTCAATTTATCTTCTATAGGAGCTACTTGTGTATGCCTATTATATGATATTATTGTTAAGAGCACTAATGGGTGATAACCCGGGTATGCAAGAACCTTATAGTTAAGCGCACCAATGAGTGATAACTCGGGGGTGTAGAAACTCTATTGTTAAGTGTACTAATGGGTGATAACCCGGGGGTACAAGGATGACTATTGTTAGGCGCACTAATGGGTGATAACCCGGGGGTGCTGGATTATTATTGATAAGTGCATTAATGGGTGCTAACCCGGGGATGCAAGATTCTATTGTTAGGCGCACTAATGGGTGATAACCCGGGGGTGCTGAATTATTATTGATAGGTGTATTAATGGGTGCTAACCCGGGGATGCATGATGTTCTGGATAGGTGCACTAATGGGTCTTAGCCCGGGGGTGCAGGATTAGTATATATATATGTATAGGGATGATGTGACTATATATATACATGAACTTGTGAATATTGCTACTGTGTGAAATTAGTAGGCTTGGTCATAATAATAATCATTACATTGCACTAAGTGGTCTTAACCTCAGGGTGCAGGATTAGTATATATATATAGGGATGATGAGACTATATATGTACGAGTGTACTTGGGTAACTTTCTACTTTGTGAAACTAGTAGATAAAATGGAAATGAGAAATAAAATAATCTTAGTGAATAAAAGATTAACCATTCAAACGGTGAATAATGAAACTTAGTATGTGAGATAAACTATCTGATTAGCGTATTGTATGGGCGATACGGGAATACTACTAGTGAGCATAGTTAGTATTAGTATGGTTTCTGACTAGTCAGACTGGGAGGTATAACTAGGGGGAGATTAGATGTACGTTAGGCGTGCACAATAGACGAGAGGTGAGAAACTCATGTGAGAGTTCGATAACTAACATGCGTATAAGACTTGTTTTAAGAACCAGTTTTAAATACTTGCTAAATCATTTTTTACACATCGGGCTCTGACCCGTTTCTTGTATTTCTTCTCTCTTTTGCTATATATATGTATTATATCAGGTGCTCGGCCACAGGGACACCGGATTTAGAGATTTGGATTGCTTGACGTGCTGCAGCTATTGTGGAAGCTGTAGGTCCTTGCAGTAGACACATCTATCTTTTCCATTCAGTTTCATCTAGACTTCTTATCTAGGGCATGGGTCGCCCACTTCTAGTCTTTCATCAGAGTTATTGTATTCAATTTAGTTTATGGTTTGGAGCTTTGAGATGAGAGTTTTACTCAGTCATATTTATTTCAGTACTTGATTCATGTTCAGTATTTATTTACATTCCGATGTGTGGTGAATGGTTTATATTTTGAAATTTAATGGAAATGGATTTACTTGGTTTTACTAAATTGGAAATGTTTTAACACCTAACTTAATTTTATATTACGTGATTCATATGTTAAAAAGTTTTTCGACACTGATGCTAAGAATGAAACAACTGAATATCCTGTTTTGAATTGGTAGAAGACTGATCACCCTATATTTAATTGGGCGGGGTGTCACATTTCATTTGTGTATTTCATTTCATAATTTGTGGATAAAAGAAATGGATTTTTGGGTTATATGTTAAAACCTAATTTTTTTGGACAACTACTTGAATTTGATGTTTATAAATGGGATTGATGGCATTTATGTCGATGAGATGAGATGTAGGTTGGGTTTTGATGTGAGGAATATGATTGAGTTAAAGATTAAGGGTTGGATGATAATATTTTGAGTGTTTGGAGAGTTTGGTTTTGTTCAAAAATGGAAAAAGGGCAAGATATCTGGTATGGCCGATCGACCGCGGCTAGGGGGGTCGGTCGACCGCACCCTAAGGAAAAAGCCTACTGCATTCTTCGTAGGGCAAAATTTGAAACCGCGGTCGACCGGGGGTCTGGGGTCGGTCGACCGGTCCTCTGTTTTTAGCCCAAGAATGGGATTTTCTTTTACTCCCTTTTCTTTTGGGTTTTATTTTTAGGGACCTTCTTAATGGACTTATTATGGAGGGTTATGGTATAATATTAAGGGATTTGTGCCTTAGGATGAATAGGGGCTTTCGGACTTATGTTAGAATTGGATTATGAGGGTAGGATGCCTCTTCTAGGAAGGAAATGATTATGGGACAGAATGATAGGCGGATTATCTTAATATGTCGGTGGTGGGCTATCATGAAATAGTTATAAATTATAGAGATAGTCCCTTTATGTTTATGTTATTTTGAAGTCAAGAGGTATTACGGTATATGCTTTAGATTATTACCGAACAGAATAGTTATGTGTGTACGTCTAGCCGAGTTAGTTATTTCCTGTTTATGCGTTAATGTTAAGGGTTCGTAGGGACAATTGAACCGTAGTCGGAATTGAGAGCGATTGGATCATACTATCAACTAGAATAGGGTGTGTTGTAAATCTAGTTGAGATAGTTGTTATATATCTGTGTGTGTTTAACAATGGGGATTCAAATAATGGATGGGATCATGGAATGAATTTAGGATTGAGCTTGAGGTTTGTAGACTATTAGTTATGTGCACACCTATAGTCGGGGTTATTATTAGATATATCGAAGTGTATTCGAATATAGATAGAATGTATAGTGATTGTTATATATGTTAAACTTGGGAGTTAGTAACCTCATGGTTGTATATATTGGAAGACTATTCATATCATAGGGGTAATGGATGAATATGCTTCAAGTGAGGGACCGTATTTATATAACGAATAATATGCTTAGAGTGACGGCTAGTATAATGAGGACTATGTACACGTATAGCAGAGTTTATAAATCCCATACATACGAACGAGAGAGTGTGTATATATGTGTATATGTGGATATATATATATGTATAGATATGTACATAGGTGTGTACTCATGGCGTGAATATTTATACCGTGTGTGATGGTTTGTATATATGATGTGATCATATGCTGGTATATATATATATATATATATATATATATATATATATATATATATATATATATATATATATTGTGAATGATATATATACTTATGGTGTGAAGCATACCCGGCACATGCTATCATGGGAAGTTGCGCGATGAGGGTGAGCCCCTGGCTTGAGGAGCAGGGTGTGGATATTCACCAGATCATAGTCGTCCATTATTATTTGTCTTTACAACAAATATATATTATTAGAGCTTTTAAATATATATAAAAGAAATAAAACAATTTTTTTTCATAAAATACATTATTAGAGCTTTTAACATAATAAAATTAAGAAAATGGACCATACAAAACAATATTCAAACACACTTTAACATTAAAAATCATAAATAAAATAGAATCACCATCACATTAGTTGCATTTAACATTCAAACACACTCTTTTTTGTTTCTTTTATTTAGTTATTTTTTTGTTGTTTCTAATCTTATTTATTTTGCCGTAGTTGCATAAAATAGAGAGGGAGAAACAATAAAGAAAAAAAGTAAAGAAAAGGGAAAAAAAAAAAAAAAAGAGGAAATAGCAAAAAAACAGGGACGAGCGTGTCGGGAGCGTGTCCCAGCGTGTCGGGCAAAAAAAAAAAAAAAGAGGACACTCTGGGACTCGCGACACGTGTCAAATGAGATTCGTCTCCTCCGGGAGAGTGTCGGTGCTTCATAGGTCTATCCATTGTAAATAATTGGAATATAGACTATGAAAGGAAACCATTGGGTTTCAAAACCATTGGATTTCAAAACCATTTTTTTAATCAAATGAAGCTAGGTTAAAGGTTGGGAAGGTGCTAGTTCGGATATAGGGAATGCCATTATACTTTGGGAGAGAAGTGACAAC
Organism: Sambucus nigra; assembly: GCA_949130495.1. NCBI lineage: Eukaryota > Viridiplantae > Streptophyta > Magnoliopsida > Dipsacales > Adoxaceae > Sambucus > Sambucus nigra. Next base: position 539,409,236 of record OX422208.1, on the reverse strand, counting down.
TTTGAAGGGGAGGAGCCTCACGGTGGTTGCAACAACTCGCTATCAATTTTTTATCCATATTTGCTGAAAAATGGTTGGGGGAATGGGTTTGTTAACCAAGTTGTTTATGATTTGGTGAATGAAGTGCTTTAAGAGGGGTCGGTGGTCCAATTGGGGAGGTATGCGTCGATTTCAAAGGTTGGCTATCAAAGACCGAACTATGAAGCACAAACACTCTCCCGGAGCTAAACAACTTTGACTCAAGTCAAACATGTTATACGCCCAGACACGCTCAGACACGTTTGGGACACGTGTGTCCTAGAGTATCCTGACTATGGATACTTTTTTGGGGCACAGGGGTAAGTTTTTACATTTCAAAAAATTAAATATGGTCAAAATTTAATAAATAAAAAAATATACGTTTTAAAACATAAAAAGAAAAAGAAAACAAACCTTTACTAATAAAAAAGAATCTGAAACTCTACCGGTCTCTGTCCTGATATGAACAAAACCCAACTTTTCACTCATTTTTCTCTTTTTATTTCGCACAGCTACACAGGATCAAAACTAGGGTTTCGAGACTATTGGGAGGGTCGCAAGTTGTTTCAAGAGAGAGAGTTATGAATGGAGAAGAACAATGTAAAAAGCACAAATGTTATTGAGTTAGGAAAAGTAAAACCTGCTTGACAACTTGCTTTGGTTCGGTTGAGTTGTCAAGTTTTAATTGGTCGAATAAGACTGCATTGAGATAATGCTAGGTACTTGTCTTTACAACAACTGTATTTCGTAATGCCATCAGAATAATGAGATTTTTATATAACTAAAAAATTAAATATTTTGTTACTAAAATTAGAATTATTTTGCAATGGATATTAGAAAAAAATGTAGCATATTAAAAATTATTTTTCTATATAATTAAATATAAAGGTCGTAACAAGGTTATACCCAGTGCACAAGGCTCCTGCTTAGCTGCAAGGCCTGTGAGAGGCGGATGTCGGCTGACTTTACCCCATATATGGAGAGGTTGCTCCTATGTCTCGAACCCGAAATCAATCGTACCTTGGGCAAGGGCACTTGCCATCGCATCAAGGTACAACCTATTTTCTATATAATTAAATATATAAAATATAAATAGTATTTTACATATCCCAACGTATCCGTATCCTATTTTTTTGAAAAATCGTGTATCCGGTGTTTCGAATTGTATCGTATCCCTATTACGTGTCGAGTCCATGCTTCATAGCCGAAGTGTTCCCTTATTTACGAAGGGGCTATGGGTAGGAAGAAGAGGGATGGTAAATGGTTGGAGTGGGTTACCGGGGTATTTTTTTATTGCAAGGTTGACACGCCTATGAAGCATAAAATCATTTCGTGAAATGTGAAGGGGGCGAACGACCCCGACAAGAGGAAAGTCCTCAATTCCTATTAAAAGGTGGCGGTCGGATGTCATATGACTTCAAGAAACTAAAATTTATGAAGTGCGTTCTAGGGAAGCAAAAAATTTGTAGGGTGGGAAATGATTTCAAGTGGTGTTCTTCGAATGCTTGCGAGAGGTCATGTGGGAATCGAGAGTGGTGGAGTTGACTAATTACCTTCGCGGGAGGTTCTCTTTGTCTTGTCGATTTAAATGTGTGGCGAACAATTTTTTGTGGTGGTTCTCTAGTGTGTATGGCCCGGTAGTGGAAGCAGAAAGGTGGGAGTTACGGGAGGAGTTGGCAAGGGATGTGGGGCATTTGGGAGGTTTCGTGGTGCATTAGAGGGAACTTCAACATTGTGCACTTCACCTTTGAGTGTAATGGTCGAGGTAGATATTTCGGTGCCATGAGAGCCTTTTCTAATTTCATTCTGAAGATGGAGATTGTTGATTTGTTGTTTAGCATGGGAAGACTCACTTGCTCAAGCGAGAAGGGAGATTCCCACCCTTTCCACATTGGATTGGTTTCTCATTTGCATATATGGGAGGACTGTTTTCTCATTTACATATACGGGAGGATGTTTTCCAGATTCAAGTCTCTGAATCTTGCCTCTTGAAATCGACGTCCGAATTTTCTTGGAATGTGGGGGTGTGGGTTCAAGGCCCATTCCATATCGTTTCGAGAATATGTGGTTGAAGGAGGAAGGTTTGTTGAGAAAGTGATGCAGTTGTGGCAAGGGTATAGGGTAGATGGGAATGCGGGTTATGTGTTAGCTCGTAAGCTCAAGTTGTTAAAGGGGGATTTAAAGTGAAGGAATACAAAGGTGTTTGGTAATGTCAGACATCGATATGGTGTTGGAGGAGATCATGGTGATAGATCAAAGGAAGGAAGGCCCGTTGTCTAGACATGATTGTCTCGTGAGAGAAATGGTGTGAGGGGAGGAAGATAGTGGAGGAGATCGGTTTGAAGCAGAAGTCTAGAGCATTGTGGTTGGAGAGGAAAATCTAAATTTTTTCATAAAATGATTAACTCCCACAAGTGGTATATTAGCTTAAAACCCTCCCATAACCCAAAAATATTCAAACGCCCAGAACCTTCTAGACATTCCCTGTTAGAGCATCACCTATAAAAGAATGTTTTCTTAATTACTACCCCAACTCAATCACACCACCATTATTACGTCTTTGTCATTACCTCATTAAAACCCATTTGTGATAACCCATCACGACAGACCATTATACTTGTGTTTTTCACTCACCCTCTGTCTCCTCAGTCTCACCGTAGCTTCATAGGTCTTTTTTCTATCAAGATCTCTCCACAACGTGTTACATCTCTGTCCTCAACGGACAATCTTACTAAACCCACTTTGGGCTTCACGACCTACGTTTCTTGAGCACATACCCATTTTATATTGCATCGTGATGGGAGGGCATGGCCAAATACCAAGTATTGAAGGTCTAGTATTTCAGATTTTTCCATAGTCAAGTTATATATATATATATATCAATGAGATTATAAATAAAACCAACGCTAAAGAAAACAAAAGATGGAGACAAAGATGAACTAAACTGTGATCCCAATAAATCTCCTGACCTCATTATACGTGGTTCTTCCTTTGCTTTCAACTTTTTCACACACTGCAAAACAAGAGGCAATGTAGACATTAATCAACATAAAATCTACCATAAGATTATACAAGAATGTAAAATAACATCAATATCTTCCAAAAAAGTAATAATATTTTCCCGATGACTTCCGTATCATGTACAACTCTAACTATGAACACAAGTCACGATTTTCCGAGAAAACTACACTTTTGCACGTGGGGAAAAACACATGAAGAAAGATGACAATGAATAGACATACCTTTCATGCTAAATTGGCGGAGCCCCCTACCACTCTTATCCCCCCCACCTGCACGTTGACCTCTTTTTTTCTTCCGATTACTGTTTAGGAACTAATGATCGGTTAAAAATTGCAGTGAGCATACAAAAGTAAAGCTATTAGTGAGAAGAAAAATAATAATCGATTTTCCTTTCAGAAACCTTGAGTTTAGAATAATACCCGCTACAGTCGTATTTTTTATTAGCAAAATAAGATGAACTAGTGGTAGCCGTCCCCATTTTAGATCATCCCCAAATGGATTGTGGATAGATTTCATAGGCATACCATGTAAGCTAGCAAAATCCCAAAAATTCTACTAACTACAAGACGACACAATTATGATCGACACATGAGAATTATCAAAAAAATTCAAGGACAATACCGAGCTTTATTATAACTTGCAAATGAGCCAAATTCAGGCCAAAACAACATCAAATTAACAACCCAATTTAATAATCCCCACATAAACATACATTGGGTTTCATTAATAACCTCAATGCTTCATTGTCACATTTCAACAATCCACGCATTATCTTCAAAGAGTAAACCCGTGCTTCTCCAACACTATTTTATTTTATCTTTGGGGACTTGACAAACAAGTCCTGTTTACATAAGACATGTCCCCATTGGTCCTCTCAAAACATATTTTCTCAATAGGCCATATTCACACATGTAGTGAAATATTCACTACTTGTTTTATAATAAATTTTCCTAAAGTCTCAATTCTTTTCAATGTTTTCACAATCCATGAAAGCACACTTGAGTAATAAAATCTAAGAAAAGTGAAAATAAATTGAAGCACAAGAGAGTTAAAAAGACTAACACAACAGCCCCTTGAGATCCTGCATCGTCGGCGTGAATGTCGAGATGGTTTAGGCGGAAAATAGTGTTGTCAGTAGCGGGTGTTGGCAATGCGACGGCTGCTGCCTCACTCCGGCTAGAGGGTGAGCCAACACTGCCACTTGTGGACACAGATTGGCCGGAAACTGTGGTCCCCCATGACTTGGTAGGTCCTCCTTTACAAATGGAAGATGGGTTTTTGTCCCCATCTTGTTTATGATTAGTACCACTGCCACTTACCATTTCTAACTACTACTACTAACCACCAATAATCATTACCGGTTTCTAAATTGAAGGGAGACCCAGAGGAAAAATCTGGGTTTTGTTTGAAGACCAACCTGTCTCTCTAAAAAAACGAAAAGGGTGAACGTGTTGATCTATTGGTGAGGCCAGGTTCGAGCTCGTGGAAGGAGGGAAATGGAATGAGGGTTTGTAATTGTTGTTATTTGGGTTTTATCTAAAATACCCATCTTTATTTATTAAATCTTCTCCACCATCTATTTTTCATGGGGGCGATTTGTCATGTCAAATAAAGAGTTTGTTTATTCGTGCATTTTTTGTGTGTGTTTTATGTTACTTATTTGTCTTTGGAAAAAATATGGAAGGTATATGAATTATTTTACGTGGAAATCAATGCATCGGAAAGTAATTCCATCATATGTTATGAAATGAATCGTGTTAAAGGCACCTCCATTTTTTGTCATCGGCATCACATCCCAAAACACCACATAAGCGACTAAAACTTATACCTTCCACCGGAGAATAGGCATCTACATGGTCATTTTCCCACTTTCCTCTCTAACTAAAACCTTTCCAAAATTGCAAACCCTAACCCAAGAGTTTATGTTCAAACAAATATACTATGTGTTTAATTATCTCTTGTAGATAAAATTGTAGGTGGGAGCAGGGACGGAGCTACGTGAGGCCCGGTGGGGGCTTGTCTGGGTATCGAACCCTCAGGGAACTAGGACGAGTGAACGTGACGACAAAGGTAAGACTATTAACCCTAACTTGACTCTAAAAAGAAACAAAAAGATTATTGAGATGGGAAATAACTAATTAACTAAATGCAAACTAGATTAAACTACTAAATTAATTACGTGAGCAAAATTAACTAACTAAGAATGACTTAATAAGAATTAAGGGAAAATAGGTTGGGAATACAATCCCCAAACCCTAGTAAATTCATCGTATAGAATGCTAGAATTTTGAATTAGAAATTTAATTGAACACGGTCTTTAGTACTCCCAAGCATTACATATATGAGGTTTAAGCCCCCATCATACATAATCAAAGGACGAGTAAAGCAGTGTCGCAATAGCTACACGCGCATCACATACTTAAACAACACGGTTACCTAGGGTCAACCGAAGTAAAAAGGTCGATGATGGTTGTGACAACTACACAACACGATTCATTCAAATTTCAATTCAAACCCTAATTTCTACATGGCTAAATTACATTGGGTTGGGTTCATGCACACCAACCCTTAAAAATCTAGCCTAACATGGTGCAATTAATTAAAAACCTGAATCCTACGTTGCATGTAATTGAATCAATTAGAAAACTATCTCTAAGCATGTATAAACGAATTGGAAACCCAGTAAATAAAGAAAGCCTGTAAATAAATTAATTACAAGATGAAGAAAGAAAGGAACAAACTTTATTTAAAGAAAACTTGTAATTCAAATAATAAAAGTACCTTCTTGATGGAAAATTATTTTCTATGGTTCTAAGCTACTCTCCTACCTTCCTCTCTATGAAAAACTCTTCAAAATTATCTTTTCTAAGTCATTATAAAGATATAATCACGTTTTAGAAGAGTTTGTAACATAATAGAGCTCTTTGGACCAATCAACACTTAAGTGAAAATTCGCGCATCAGGTGCCCCGAACCGGTTCTGGATGTATCCCGAACCGGTCCCTGTGGTTCTGGGGAACTTGCTAGAAATTCAACACTTAGAATTATTGTCATGCTTTCTTCTTTTCTTTCTTGAATTTTTTCTCAACTTCAAATGATCATAACTCCTTAATCGTAGCTCGGATTTAGGTGTCGTTTTTTCCAGTGTTCTTGTTTTTTCGAGATCTTCAACTTTCCAGCTGGCCCCACTTCCGGGATCAGGCTGTAAAATTATAAAAATGCCCTTGAACTTGCCTTCCTAGCCTTTCTTTCATTGTTTCGATTTCTCTTTCGCACCGCTTGCATACTTTACATGTACAACACATAAGAGAAACACAAAACATAAAATACTTGCCAATGAAGGTTAGTAGCATAATTACAAGTTAAATCCATATCAATTGCACCACTCGGGTTCACAAAGGTACAAAAATTAAGGGGATAAATATACAATATTTATACCCGATCAAACTCTCCTAACTTAGAACTTTGCGCGTCCCCAACAATGTAAAAGAAAAAAATAACGTCACAACTCTTCTAAATACTTTATTGGGACTTTTTCGCAAGAAAGCGATTGCATTTAGCGTATGCAACAAACCTTTAAACCTCTAGGTTACCCTAGTAGGACGAGTGGTGTCTCGTGAGGGTTTGCAGTGAATATACCCACAAAATTCGACTTAGACTTAACGAAAAATCAAAATACTTAAAAATTGGACATTTTTCGAAAAATAATAACCATAAATTCATATTCAAAAGAGTCTCAATTTATCGTGTGTGTGTGCGAAGCCGAAAATTAACGTCAAATTTCCACCAATTGATCATTATGTTACTTTCTGAAAATTCGCTTTGATTTTAAAATCTCACCGATACACTCACAAATGAATCACTCGGAATGTGATTATTCTCTCGGTATGCGTGATTTATAAGAGTAAATATAATGGATGCAAAGTCACGCACACAAATTGAAAGACGGAAATATTTTAGTGAAATGATCTCTTCATCGGATTACGGTAATTAGAAAACGGGATCATTGCCTCAAATTCACACCATTTAATCTCTCATATTATCTTTTTGTATCTTGGCTCTCCACGCGGTAATCAATTTCGCAATTCGAACTCAGTAGGATTTTTTCGGGTTAAAGGTGTATTGGGTAATATGGAAATGGTTGGGAACTTCGGAATTGGAAAACTTTCTTATGATGTTCGTTAGTGCTTTTTCGGGTATTTGCTCATTTTCTCGTCTTTTTCTCTACTTGTTATTTATGTTGAGCATTTTTCTATTATTTTTTTTCTTGCCCCTTTTTATGCACTTTTCAGACTTTATTTGATGACATTACCAATTTTCACAATTCCAAGTTACTTGGTTTTTTTCGGGTTACCAAACGAAAGGGAAAAAAAAATATTAGGCTCAAATTGGGTAGCAAAATGATAATTTTTCACGACTTCTTCTGGCTAAAATTTTTGGGAGATAAACGAGGGCCTACTTCATTGCCCAAATTACTAATTACCTTACCATATCCGTCTCGAGATTAATTAAGTCTAGATTTATTTTAGTGCGCTTTTCGAGACAACATCTCACACGTTTTCCATAACGGATAAAAATAATAAAATAGAGATCATCAATGACTTATTAAAACGCTGAAAAGAACTTTGAGTTAACAATTAACTCGAATTTATTTATAGACTCACAAAAATGATAGGCTCAAAATCTCACCGGGGTTGTTAATCTCCACACTTATTCGTAAAGTCGTCAATTTTCTTTCAATTTCCATCTTTGGTCAACTTTGGCTTTGTGCATTGAATTTTTACAACTTGAGACAAAAAAAAATGTTACATTTTTTAAGCTTTTAAATTCTGATTTTTATTTATTTTGAAAGAACACACTTGGAAAGAACAAGTGATCGAATCAATGAATCTAAACAATAAACGGGAAGAATATCTCACACCCCTGAACTTAAATGTTGCATTATCCTCAATGCGAATCAAGAACACAACATAAAGAGAGGAAAAAAAAGATATTACCCAAAATGGAGTGATCCCCGAAAAGTATAAGTCCATTGAATCTACAAAACATGTTAGAACCAAGCATAGGAAAAAGAATAAAAAAAACTCTAAACTAAAGAAAGAAAAGAAAGAAATAAGCTAACTATTGTACAACCTACGATTTGAAATTCTAATAAGTTATACACTAGAAGTCGAAAAATTTTAGGGTCCACCCAAAATACAATATAACTTTGAGGGATTAATGGTGTACTCTCACTAGAAAGCATGCCTCCCGAAAAATAAGAATTCCGTTTGAACAACGGAAGGCATGTGCAAAGCGAAAGAAATGAACCATCACCAATTAAAACTTTTAGGGGTATAATGAAGGATTTGAGTGCACAGGGGGATAAGTACCATTGGGATCCAAGAAAAATAGAACCACGTCCCAAAGATTTTTCAAGTAGTATGGGAAGTGGAGCACACAAACAGAAAGAGTCCGTCTTGGAAAACAATTCAAGCATAGAGTCCTTGTCCTTAAAATCTTCGCCCCCAAAATTTTCAAGTGGATCTGGTGGAGTGACACGTCTAAGTGTATGGCCCGTAAGATGAAGCATCTCAAAAAAATATTCCCATACAAGAATCGGATCAACATCCTCAAGACATTCATCCAGTTCTTGTGATGGATTTAATGGTTCGATAATAGTGGATACACAAGGAAACAAATGATCTTCAACCTCAGTAGATTTTGGAATATTTATAAGAGGTTGATATTCAAAAGAACTTGGATCACTCTCAATAATTTCATCCTCAAAAGTGTTAGGTGAAGCGCAAGTCTCGACCTTCTCTAAGCTGTCCAAATAATCATTTAACTCCTTGCAAGTTGCTCTAATTTTTAACTCCGTAGCAGCAAGGCCATCAGATTGCTTTTTGCTAATAAGCATGAGTTCTTCCAAAGTAGGCTTCCTTGGTTATAGCACCTCGAATTCCTCATTTAGTTGAAAACATTCTTCAACTTCAAAAATATCGGAAGGAAAACCCTCATTGGGTTCAAATAATGCATCTAACTCTTGCTTCCCGATATTCTCTTTCAAGTCTTTTTTCTTCAAGCAATTCATGTTGATAAATTTGGATGGCCTTAGCATTGGGCTTGTATTTATGAGACTCATCTTTAGTGATATTGATCCAATGTTCATAAATCTTCAGCACCTCCTCCTCTTCACTATTATCGTAACAATTAAACCCACCAAATGAGTTATAGTAAGACATTTTAAATTGGGCAATTAAAAAACGTGACACCCATATTTTTGAATATTTTTTAAGGTCAAATTCGGGATTAACCAACCTAACCTAAAGCCTGTCGCATTAGTAATAAACTCGATAAGTCGGGATCGTCTCCACAGGGAAATATGACGAGAAAATCGTGACGACGGAAGGACGGATGGTTAACCTAAATTCAACTCTATGAAGAAGGAAAAGGTGATTTGAATGGTGAAACAACTACACTAGATACAATTTTGAAAATGATCAATTAATGAAATCAGGAATGAATGGAATGCAATTACTTTAAATTACCTAAAAGACTGATGATGATTGAACTAAAACTTGAACTATATGATGAGAAAAACAGGTCGGGAATACAATCCCTCAACCCAAGCGTCCGTGTACTACGCTAATCATTATTATCGGCTTCCAACTGCAATACAAAAACCTAAACTTTAACTACACTCTTGCGAAGTATAATGGCTAGTCTGGGTATCGAATCCTCAGGGGACTAGGACGAGTGAACATGATGACAGAGGTAAAACTGTTAGCCATAATTTGACTCTAAAAAGAAATAAAAAGATGATTGAGATGGGAAATAACTAATTAACTAAATGCACACTAAATTAAACTACTCTATTAACTATGTGAGCAAAATTAACTAATTAAGAATGACTTAATAAGAATGAAGGGAAAACAGGTTGGGAATACAATCCCCCAAACCCTAGTAAATTCACCATATAGAATGCTAGAATTTTGAATTAGAAATTTAATTGAACTCGGTCTTTAGTACTCCCAAGCATTACATATATGAGGTTCATGCCCGTATCATACATAATCAAAGGATGAGTAAAGAAGTGTCGCAATAGCTACACGCGCATCACATCCTTAAACACCACGGTTACCTAGGGTCAACCGAGGTAAAAAGGTCTATGATGATTGTGACAACTACACAACACGATTCATTCAAATTTCAATTCAAACCCTAGTTTCTACATGGCTAAATCACATCGGGTTGGGTTCATGCACACCAACCCTTAGAAATCTAGCGTAACATAGTGCAATTAATTAAAAACATGAATCCTACATTGCATGTAATTGAATCAATAAGAAAACTATCTCTAAGCATGTATAAACGAATTGGAAACCCATAAAATAAAGAAAGCATATAAATAAAATAACTACAAGATTAAGAAAGAAAAGGAACAAACTTTATTTAAAGAAAACTAGTAATTCAAACAATAAAAGTACGCACTTGATGGAGAATTATTTTCTATGGTTATAAGCTACTCTCTATGAAAAACTCTTCAAAACTATCTTTTCTAAGTCATTATAAAGATACAAATCCGTTTTAGAATATGTTATAACATAATAGGATTCTTTGGACCAATCAGCTTTTAAGTGGAATTTTGAGCATCAGGCACCTTGAACCGGTTTGCAGGTACCCCGAACCGGTTCGCACCTGAATCGATTCGCACTATGGTTCGAGGGAATTCGTTGGTTTTGGGCCTCTTTTCTTCACTTCCAACACTTAGAATATTTTCCAATTTTTCTTCCTTTCTTCAAAGGATTTTCTTCAACTTTAAGGGGTCATAACTCTTTCACCGTAGCTCTGATTTGGGTGCCATTTTTTCCAGTATTCTCGTTGTCCTGAGCTCTTAAACTTTCCAGTTAGCCCCTCATATGGGATCAGGAATACAGAATTATAAAAATGCCCTTGAACTTGCCTATCTAGCATTTTTTTCATTATTTCGATTTCTCTTTCGCACCGCTTGCATATTTTACCTGTAAAACACATAAGAGAAATAAAAAACACAAAATACTTGCCAACGAAGCTTAGTATCATAATTACGAGTTAAATCCATATCAATTGCACCACTCGGATTCACAAAGGTACCGAAATTAAGGGGATAAATATACAATATTTATGCCCGATCAGGCTACTCGTCCTATGATGAGGTTGTAAGCTGAGAAGACATTTTCATCCATTACAAAGAAATTGATTTTTCTGGTTAACCTCTTAGGCCATTCATCCCCTATTCTAACAGCCATTTCATACACACCCAATGGATGAACCTTTTCATCGCTGAAGCCAATCAAGGGATGATGATAAGGGACAAGCCTAGCTCTGCTGAGGCCCAGGCTCTTAAAACTGGGCCAAAACATAACGTCTACAGAACTACCCCCATCAAAAAGGATCCTCTGAACTTCACACCCATGCACCCTTGTGGTGATGACTAAAGGGTCATCATAGGGAGCTAAGATACCCTTGAAGTCAAGTCGTGAGAAGCCGACCATGAAGGTGTCCATATCTACCTTCTTTCTCTTCTCACGCTTAACCTTCGTAGATGCCAAATTCACAACCTCAGCTTTAGTCACTGCTTTAGCTTCTGCCACATGAGCCTTGCGATTAGATACCTTTGAGCCACCCCCTGCTAGTCCCTCACAGATAGTGTTCACACCGAAAGAGATCATACCGACCCTCGGCACTGGGGCATTATCGTCTTTTAGTGGGAGGTCAGGGTCATCGTCATCAACATCTGAGTCATCAGCTCTTCTGGTAGGGACATCTTCCCGATATGTATCATTTCTTTTCTTTTTAGGGTCGTCTCTTCCCCCCTTAGAAGTTCTACCATCCATATATTTTCTGAACTTTTTAGACTTCAACATCTTCTCAATCTCATCCTTCATGGCAAAACACTTGTTATTCAGATGGTTGTAATCTTGATGGAACTCACACCATAGATTCTTATTTTTCTTATGTGGAGGATCCTTCGACTTCTTCGGCCATCTCATGGAGCTATCATTCTTTATTTCATTGAGGAATTGTTTGTAGCTCACAGTTAAAGGAGTGTAGTGTGCAAACTTATCGTCTGCAGTTCTCTTCTTTCCATCCTTCTTCCTTTGAAACTTCCCACTACTACTTCTATTCTTATCCTCATACTTCGCAGCCATTGCTTCTTCTGGGTTCATGACCTTTCTAGCTGTTTCTAATAGCTCGACCATAGACTTGGGAGGGTCTTCAGCAAGCTTCTAAAGTATTTTTCCCTTCTGAAGTCCTCCAATAAGGGATGTTATGTCTGTGCTCTATTCATAATCTTTTACCTTCAATTTTTTCTCGTTGACCCTTGTGATGTAGTCTCTGAGGCTTTCGTTCTTCCCTTGCTTTACATAATGTAAGTGAGTCATCTTCTGTTGAGGTTTTACCCCAAAATAGAAGTTATGAATAAACTGTTCGACCAAACCTTTAAAATTTTCAACTGAATTTTTAGGAAGAAACGTGAACCAAATATGTGCAGCCCCAGTCAAAGTGCTTGAGAAAGCTCGGCACCTCATCTCATCAGAGATTGAATAAATGTTTGCTGCAGATTGATATATTTTAATATGATGGACTGATTTAGTACTACCATCGTACTTAAGAGACACCACCGGAGGTTTAAATTTAGCAGGGGTTGGGAAGCTAACAATCCTTTCCATAAATGGTGAGCCCTCTGAGAACCCCCTCTGTAATTGGTCTTGGCTTTTTATAAGGTTCCCTATCTTTTCTTCCAACCTCTGAATAGAGTCATTCCATGGTTTGGCAACATCGGCTTGGCCGAGGTTATCCCCAACCAATTCTAAAGGGTGAACTGAGGGTTCCTCAACTGCAATGCAATATCGGCTATTGATCGCCCCCTGACCACAGTCTCGGTCATATGGGGGTCGACCATGATGAAGTCGATGATCACCACCTTCCCTTTGTGAGCTAGCTATGCTTCTTGACCTGGATAGCCTCTACCTCAGATCATTAACTGGGGCGAGCCTTTCAAAGGTCGACCCTCTACTTAAGCAATCAAAAGCTAACCCTCTCTGTCTTACATCACCATCTTGTCTTTCACATTGACCTCGACTTTGCTGTACAGGACGTACAGTGTTGTTTGAGACCTCATACGGCTCCCAACAGTCTGTCGGGGAATCTTCTGCCTCAATGTCGTCGTACTTATCCTCAGGGCAAGGGTTTCCTTGCCTTCCCAGGCGTAAACGCCTAGGGTCAGTAACATCCCTCCTCCGTTAAGGAGTAGGTTGGTCCTTTCATGGTGCCTGGGGCGGTCCCCTGGCCTCATGTTATGGTTGAGCAGCCACCAGAGTAATCATCTCTGATGAGACCCCAGGTGGTCTCATTATGTTTTGGCTTAGCTGGGCAAATTGCCCCTGTATTACTTGCTGAGCTGCAGTCATGGACTTCAAGGCTACTGCCACCTCATCCATCTCGAACTGGGGTGGTGCCTAGATGGAACTGGGTCCTCCAGCACCAGATGGTGGAGGAGGTAGTGGTAACTCCGGTGCCATATGCTTGAGCTTTTTATGAGTGGACTATAGATCTTAGAAACCTTAAGGGACCTCTTTCAATGGTGAAATAGTACCACGCGAAGGGTGAGGTGTGGTTCACCACCAGAGTCTTCAGTGAGGATAAGCTGCAAAAGAGGAAGAGATGAATCTTATCGTTCCCACAGACGACACCAAAATAATGATGCGGTAAACACCACCACCAGATGAGGTATTAATAAGATCAAACTAGCAATAACAATGGCAGCATAGGAGTAAATATCTAATAGAGGGAGGTGAGGAGAAGAGGAGACACGTTAATATATAAGTGGTTCAGCCAATCTGGCCTATGTCCACTGTGAGTGTGTGACTAATTTCAGTAGATGAAGGCACTAATGGCCATAGATACAACCTCTCAAGCTTTCTCCATCTTCTGTGTAAACCAACAGAGTTTCAGCTAGGGTTGCAATTATCGATCCCTTTACAGGTAGAGTAAGACCTCTATATATAGTGATTAGGAGGTGTAATGTACCCCCCAAGCATGCAATAACCATGTGTATGAGAATCTAACAAGTATGATAATGACACCTTGACGATCTTATGTAGATAATGATGACCGCAATATTCCCTCACGTGAGGAGAATGATTCGGTTATAATTGATTTTCCCACGTGTTCCAAACCTTACTTGTGCTTGCATATGCTCAGACTTGTGTCCCTGACTGATGTAACCTCGACCTGGATGAGTACAAGACTGGTGAAGTCCGACAGTGTTTCTTTGTCTTATCAATAGCCATGATAACCTCGGGCGGGAAGACTTGTCAAGGTTAGGCACAGATGTGAGATGTAACGTCGGCTCAAGCAGAGTAGGATGTTGATAATAACCTGTCCCCTTAAGGTGTTGGAGACCTCGGCTGCTGCAGAGCCGAGGTTAGTAGTAGAGAGCCAACCTTGCAGAATACGACCTTTCTGATGGCAATTGTGAGCTTCTTGTCAACTCGGCTATGAGACAGGTTGAGGTTAGTGACTCTAAGTACGAGGGTGCACTTTGGGCATATCATCTATGACTAGATTAATCAGGTTTAAAAATAAATAATACAAGAGTCTAAAATAATTGAATATCATACTAAGCATGTCTGAAATAAAATAAACTAGCGCAATAAACAGCAAATGGAACTAATTACGGGAAATACTCAATAACTCATACCTATAATCCTATAGTGAAATAATCCAACTCAGAAAAATGTAAATTGTCTCAAAAACTAAACCAATTATATATGAAATCATAACTCCAATTTTTTTTGACTTAACTTAAATGTAAATAAGGAAAGAGAATGAGCATGCATGCTTGACTACATCCTATAAGATTTATAATTAGAGAGGATGTAGGTAAAAGGACCAGGGTTGAGGTGGCAATTGTGGTTTAGGTCCTGAAAACAAAATCAACTACAACATAAATAAAAAGTTTACAAAGAGTAATAATTAAATAGAATTAGGGATAAATTAATAACTAGACATATTCCTCATATTTTAGTTAATTATAATTTAACCCAATCCAAACAACCCTAGATGTATCGTGCGTCTAATCCCTAGCCCAAATGAACCCAATGATTAAGTATTATTCCTCTACATTGAATATAATTTAACAATTACATAATAAATATATTTGTATTCATCACGAGGATCGTATCAATAAGGAAACTGTAAGAGGGTAGTTGTATTAGGGTCTATGAATAACTGAAAAGGGTGAGACATGACCAACTCCAATGGACTCTGTCTTCAAGGTCTTCAAAATCCCTTAGAGCTGCTTGGTGTGAAAACCTTCAACTTTTGGTAAAAATGGAGTAATATCTATGAACCTCCTCGTGCAAATATGAAATTATACAAATAATAATAACAACTTGGAGAAGAAGGATCTATTGAGAATGATGGTTGTTAAGATCGGAGTGAAGAAACAAGCACTCAACACTTAGAGAATGAGAGCGGGGAGAGAATACTATGTGGTCTGGTGTGAATTTTGATAGAGTAACTTTGCAATTGAGTTTTTCTATATATCATATGACCTTGCCCAGGGTTCCTATTTATACTTGGGCATTAGGACTGAGTTGGTACTCTGGGCACCAAAAATGAGAGGAAACTTAGAGGGACAAGGTCTGTAATGTACCTTCTATCCCTACTGAGTCGGCAGCCGCCTATCCCCTCTGACATACAACAACTGGTGCAAATTAAAGTAAAAAAGCAAATGTGTCTCCTAATATAGATAAAATATCCGATTTGGTAAATATCTTTTAAAACGGTAACTTTTTATACAAGCTTTGTAAACTTGAGAGGGGCCCCAAGGACCACCTCCTCTAAAATCTTTGTAAAGTCGATGAGGGAGGTCTCAAGGACCACCTCCTCTAAAATCTTTATAAACTTGAGGAGGGAGGTCTCAAGGACCACCTCCTCTGAAGTCATTATAAACTTGAGGAGGGAGGTTTAAAGGACCGCCTCCTCTAAAATCTTTGTAAACTTGAAGAGGGAGGTCTCAAGGACCACCTCCTCTAAAATCTTTATAAACTGTTCATTACTTTGACACTAAGTGTGGACTGTGTAAGGACTGGGTGACCTTTAAGGTCTTTTTACAAGTATTCTCTCAATCTTAAAGTACTAAGTGGTTGAGTTTGCTCAACAAACATTATTTATCAACCACCAAGCCAAAACTCCCAAGAGATCCCAACTTGCCTTTTTGAGCCCTGTTTGCTCAACTAAGCTACATGTACAAGAAATTAAAATATCAATACTTTAATATATTTCTGAGTAACAAGTCTTGAGGAGGAGGTCACTCTAGGTGGACCTCCTCGCCCACTAGTTCTTTTCAGCAAGTCATTTGGGAGTAGAGGAATCATTCTGAGTAAGCCTCTTCATCCATTATACACTTATATGATTTTTATTCTGTTAGGGATGAGGAACTCCTCCAGGTGGGCCTCCTCTCTCAAACTCCTTTTCTCCTCAAGGCGAGGCGCCTATCCCAAACTCATTTTCTGTGATCTTTGGACTCTTGGGGACGAGGAGCTCCTCAAGGCGGGGCTCCTCAACCAAACTCATTTTATGTGGTCTTTGGACTTTTGGGGACGAGGAGCTCCTCAAGGTGGGGCTCCTCACCCAAACTCATTTTCTGTGATCTTTGGACTTTGGGGGACGAGGATCTCCTCAAGGTGGGGCTCCTCACCCAAACTTATTTTATCTGATCTTTGAACTTTTAGGAAAAGGAGCTTCTCAAGGTGGGGCTCCTCACCCAAACTCATTTTATCTGATCTTTGGACTTTTGGGGACGAAGGGATCCTCAAGGTGGGGTTACTCACCCAAACTCATTTTATATAATCTTTGAACTTTTTAGGACGATGAGCTCCTTAAGGCGGGGCTCCTCACCCACACTCATTTTCTATGATCTTTTTAGCATTTTGGGGACGAGGGGCTCCTTCCGGTTGACCTTCTCATCTTAACTCCCTTGTTTGCTAACTTGGGCTATGTGAGTTAAAGTTCTTGTAGACAGAAGAGTTGTACACAGGGGTGTTTAGACGCTTAGCATAACAACCTTCAAAGGAATGACCATAAATGTCACAGTAGGAGCAGTATTGATTGCTTGAGGGATGAACTTCCTTAGGAAAACTTCTAAAAATGGGTTTAACAGCATTCTGTTCAGAAGTCCTATTCCTAGGAGGTATGGTCTTATAGGTAGAATCAGCCTTTCTGATCAAAGGACAAACGTATTTAGTCTTAAGTGGAGTGTCAGCCTTAGAATTACTAGACTCTCCAATGTCTTTCTGTTGTTGCTTTTGATCAAATTCCTCTTTAATAAAATGAAAGTCTGAACATGTTTCAATTGGTCTTTTGCCCCCAGACACAAACTTAATAGGTTCAAGATTTGTAGTTTGTGGTTTGTTCTTAGGGCAAAATCCAATGCCGGTTCTATCATCAGAATTGGTCTTGGAGTCAACAACAAAGTCAGTAAAACGATTTGAATTGTTTTCAAACTTAGAATTTTTTTTGAAAATAGTAGCTGTCTTTGTTTTTGCTTCCTCCAGTTCTAATAATGTTCCCTTGTATTTCATTTCCAGGGTTTCATTAGTTTTAGTCAACTCTTTTAATTTTTGATCAAAAGTTTCAATTTCAGATTAATGAGTCAGACACTGGTTAGTGTACTCTTCAGCATTCAACTTCACAATAAGACTTAGATCATCTAATTTCTTAGTCAGGTCTCTAACAGTCTTCTCCAATCTAGTGCCTTTTTTAAGAGTTTTAGCATACAAAGTATGGATATCAGGGAGGTCATCTGTGTCTGAGTCGCTAAGTGAAGTGTGTGTAGTGACCCCTAACGATTCAGTTTTAGTACTCACGCACCCATTTGCATCGTCATTATCGAGATCACTTTGACTCACACACACGGTAGTAGAACTAGCAACATTTTCAGATAATAGAGCATCTAGGCCAGTTAAAACAGTATTCACACAAGCAGGAGTTGGAGCATCATTATCACACACAGGCATATCATTATTGTAAATGATCTTAGCATAAAAGGACATGCAAGGGTCAAGTACATTTGATGACTCAAGTTCCTCTTCATCAGAGTCACTTGAATCATTCCAAGTTTTACAAACATTGGCTCTATTGTGTGTGTTGGCTTTATTCAGATTAACTCTGCAATCGTGAGCAATGTGACCTAGTTTCCCATATCTAAAACATTCAATCTTTTTAAGGTCTCTAGTGGGTCTGGAATTTTTGTCCTTTGGATGTTTGTCAAGACCTCTCTCATGAGGTTTGGGATTAGACAGAGTAGGATAATTTGGCTTGCCTTGTTTAGTTGCCTGTTTGTTTCGAAATTTGATAATTTTCTTAAATTGTTTAGACATTAAGGCAATCTGATTATCTAGCTTGTCTATATCACACTCCTCATAAGAGTCAGAGTTGATCAAATTAGACTCAAGTTTAGATATCTTAAAGGCAAAACTCAAGTTAGAGTTGGGCTGTTTTCTTTGAGAATGATTTAATTGTTTCTTAAAGTCTAATTCCATTTCCACGGTCCTAAGTTTGCTACTGAGTAACTCAGGGGTAAGGTTTTGATCACTCATTTCCTCAATAGCATACCTCTTGCTGTCAAACTTTTGTGGTAATGATCTTAGAATTTTAGAGACAATTTCATTCCTATCACAAGTTATACCATTAGCATGCAACTCAGTAACTATATCAGTTAAGTTCATGTAAAAGTCATCAAAAGATTCAGAGTCAGACATAATCAAAGAGTTGTACTGCTGGGTAAGCATTTGAGTTTTAGCAGCTTTAACTCTTGAGTCTCCTTCATGGGCAGTGATTAATGTGTCCCAAGCTTCCTTAGAAGTGGCACAAGATGAGATTCTCTTGAACTCATACTCATTAATAGACATAAAAATGGCATTCTTGCCTTTATTGTTATTTCGAGAAATAGTTTTCTCTTCTTGTGTAAACTCACTTAAGATTTTCTTTACCCTCTCATCGCTTCCTTCAGTGGCTGGTTTAGTAGGATAAGTGTATCCATTTTCAATAATGTCCCAGACATCATCTCCTAAAGTCCCTTGGATGAAGGCAACCATTCTTACTATTCAGTAAGCAAAGTTGTTTCCATCAAAGAGTGGAGGTCTGGACAGATTACCAAACCTTTCATTCTTCTCGTCCATAGTTAGGTTTTTCAGAAAATGATTTCAGAAACACAAGATCTTTTTGAAATAAAAGTTAACAGGGCTCTGATACCAATTGAAAAACGTTGCTAATGCCGTTTAATACAAGATTAAACTGTATAAGCAACTCCGAGATGTTTGTTGAAGAAACCCTTTTCTTTTGAAAATAAAGATTATAAACAACAAGATGTGTTTACAAAAAAATTTATGTACGAGAGTAATTAAGACTTTGTAATCAGTTTTTAAAACTAAGACAGTTTCAAAAATTCAGCACACTTATAGAATGAGATGAGTAGATGAAGATAATCAACACACAGTTTTTAACGTGGTAAAACCTCTCCCAACAGAGGAAACATCCACGGTGACTTCTAAGTCACAAAAACAAAAATCCACTAATAACAAATAATAGCTACAAACAATACAACATACATGCACACAAATCAACCTATTATAAGTTTAGGAATATACCCCACTTGGTGTCCTTCTAACTTCTCATAGATCTGATTGTTGATGATGTTCTTCTAGTTTGATAACTTCCTTTACTTTAGCTTCCTTATGTCGACTCAATGATCTTTGATCTTATACACAACACTTTCAGTGTAGTAGTGTGTTAAGTGTTTGTGAAGTGATTCCTATTCACATGCATGAACTCACACACACTTAGATTTACAGACAGTCCTATAAAAATTACATATAAAGTCTATATGCTGTGATTTTGTTTTCTTTATTTCTTACAGAACTAAAAACATTTTTGACCTTTAATATAACCCAGATTCCACGGATATCTCGCTTCAAAATCGGTCAAGATCTTAATCAATCTCGGTTTTAAAAATATTTTTGAGATTGAAAATCTCCGAGTGTGAATCCAACTAGGTCAAGGTTAAGTTTCGTAAGAACAGAAACCATAAAACATTTTCAAAACCAAATCAGTAAAGATTTTCTTAAATCAAGTAAGAAATATGCAGATCTAGTGAAAATGTAACATGCAGAATGTAGATCTAAAGTTTCTATGAAAAAGAAACACAGATCTTCACACGAATGTTTAAGTTGTAAATAAGATCAAGGACAAAGAGGTTAGAGCTTCAAATGAACAAACCACTCTCTCTCAAACACTCAAGGTTGTGTTTGGGGTTAGGTGTATACGAAGGTTTGATTCAGAAAATGAAGTGTTTAGGGTTAGGGTTTGGTTTTTGGCTAACAGTTTTCCCTTTCTCTCTCTTCTCTCTTTTCTTTTCTCTCTTCTCTCTCACTTCTCTCTTCTCTCTATTTTTTTCTCTCAGAAATGACGAATGCCCAAAAGTCTTGAAAGTCTGAGAAGTGGGGGGTTTATATAGGGGTGAGGGAAGATTCTGGAACGACGAAGGCAATTAAGGGCTGAGATCAAGTCTTTCAAACATTGACTTAATCCAAGGGTTATGAAATAGCGGTGGTTAAGATGGTTGTGATTGGTTCATAAATATAGCACCAGGATTAACTAAAAACACATGCAGGCCATCGATTAGGAATGATCCAACGTTCAGCAATGCACCAGGCAATCCTCTCACATAAGAAACACAAATTGAAGCATCAGAAGGATGACAAGTGTAGGCGTGTGATAGGTGTTCAAACGCGCGTCAACTGAATTACAAAGCATCACCCTGAAGTCTCTAGCGCTTTTATATTCTACCCAACCAAACAATTTAATGAAAACTGAAGTTTCCAAAATAGAATATTAACCCCACAAATTTTATAACCACATTTTATTAATGAAAATATTTATTTAAAAAATGTTTTAAAAATGATTAAAAATTCCCAAAAATAATTAAAATCACATTTTAAGGGAAATTAATCACACAATCAATTTTAAGCAATATATACACATGTATGCACTTCTAAATGTGTGTAGTGTGATTCAATTTATACCTTCATGGATCATTGAAGATGATTAGAGAGATAAGTTCTGAGGCTTTTTGGATTCTAGGATAGACAACTAATTTTGTCACTATTTCCAAACTAGATGAACACTTATACAGTATAGACTTAAGCAAGTTAAAGGTAAAAGGTGATTCAAGAGTAACTTTGCAACTGAGTTTTTTTATATATATCTTATGACCTTGTCCAGTGGTCCTATTTATACTTGAGCACTAGGGCTAAGTTGGCCCTTTGGGTGCTAAAAATGAGAGGGAAACTTATAGGGACAAGGTCTGTAATATACCCTCTATCCCTATTGAGTCGGAAGCCACATGTCCCCTCTGACAGATGACAACTGGTGCAAATTAGAGTAAAAAAGCAAATGTGTCTCCTAATGGAGACAAAATATCTGATTTGATAAATATCTTTTAAAGCGGTAACTTGTTGTACAAGCTTTGTAAACTTGAGAGGGGCCCCAAGGAACACCTCCTCTAAAATATTTGTAAACTTGAGGAGGGAGGTCTCAAGGACCAACTCCTCTAAAATGTTTGTAAAGTTGAGGAGGGAGGTCTCAAGGACCACCTCCTCTAAAATCTTTGTAAACTTGAGGAGGGAGGTCTTAAGGACCACCTCCTCTAAAATCTTTATAAACTATTCACTACTTTGACACTAGGTGTGGACTGTGTAAGGACTGGGTGACCCCTAAGGTCTTTCTACAAGTATTCTCTCAATCTTAAAGTACTAAGTGGTTGAGATTGCTCAACAAACCTTGTTCCTCAGCCACCAAGCCAAAAGGCCCAAGATATCCCAACTTGCCTTTTTGAGATCTACTTACTTAACTAGGCTACCTGTACAAGAAAGTAAAATATCAGTACTTTAATATATTTCAGTGTAACAAGTCTTGAGGAGGAGGTCACTCTAGGTGGACCTCCTCGCCCATTAGTTCTTTTGAGTAAGTCATTTGGGAGTAGAGGAATCATTTTGAGTAAGCCCCTTCATCCAAGATACGTTTATGTGATTTTTATTCTGTTAGGGACGAGGAACTCCTCCACATGGGACTCCTCGCCCAAACTCCTTTTTTGTGATCACTGGACTTTTGGGGATGAGGAGCTCCTCAAGGCGGGGCACCTCTCCCAAACTCATTTTCTGTGATCTTTGGACTTTTGGGGATGAGGAGCTTCTCAAGGTGGGGCTCTTCATCCAAACTCATTTTCTTTGATCATTGGACTTTGGGGGACGAGGAGCTCCTCAAGGTGGGGGCTCCTCATCTAAACTCATTTTCTGTGATTTTTGGACTTTGGGGGACGAGGAGCTCCTCAATTTGGGGCTCCTCACCCAAACTCATTTTATGTGATCTTTGGACTTTTGAGGATGAGGAGATCCTCAAGTTGGGGTTCCTCACCCAAACTTATTTTATCTGATATTTGGACTTTTGGGGACAAGGATCTCCTCAAAGTGGGGCTCCTCACCCAAACTCATTTTATTTGATCTTTGGACTTTTGAGGACGGGGATCTCCTCAAGGTGGGGCTTCTCACCCAAACTCATATTTTGTGATCTTTTAAGCATTTTGGGGAC
Source organism: Sambucus nigra (assembly GCA_949130495.1). Lineage (NCBI taxonomy): Eukaryota > Viridiplantae > Streptophyta > Magnoliopsida > Dipsacales > Adoxaceae > Sambucus > Sambucus nigra. The sequence goes on along the minus strand of OX422208.1, from coordinate 539,386,518 downwards.
GAGGGTCTCCTTCTGGTGGACCACCTTCTCCTAATTCCCTTGTTCGTTAACTTGGGCCATGTGGGAGTCCTTCTAGGTGGGATCACTCGCCCTATCCTATTTTAGAATAGCAGATGGACACCCCTCTACAGAAATATAATCTCTATGTCTAATATCCACATATGTATGGTCTTCGACGCGTACAAGTAAATAAACTACTCACGAGCCCCCACATAAATATGAAGGCATATCTATATCGCCTTTGGGGATCATTTGTGTATACTAGGTATAGTTATAGGTTGTTTGTAACCTATAACCTCAAAGACATTTTCAGGGGATAATCACTACGCATTCCCATCACAACACACGACCTTCATATCCAAAACTATACGCTAGACCTCCCCCGTATGTGTCCTCTCATGATACGGGTACGCCGGTCATATAATCTTGGTAAAAAGGCAAAGGTAAATTTCGTCTCTATCTCTATGGTACTTATGAAGTCAACATCGTACGTGCCCCCATCAAAATTTATCCTAGTACGTCACTCGCGAGTACTCACACATGGCATGCTTACACATAAAAGGAAAAATAGAAATCCTAATTACGCAAAGATTACTAAACCATTTGTCCTGACGAGATAGACCATCTCGTTCGAAGGACATTCCCCAAGTTGTTTAAATGAAATGGCCATTGTCATTCTAACGACATCTTAAATTGTTCTAATGGGAACCTTAATCTCATTTGCATGATGTCCAAATCTCGTTCGAGTGAGATGAATGCAGTTTATCTTCCCCAATTTCCAAAATTTGCCAATGTCTACCCCCAAAAAGCAACTCTGAAGCCTCTAAACACTATCAAACCCATCCTCCTTTAAATATAAGTTGTTTTACAACATTACTAACCTATATATATAAATTTTACATGATACTAACATGGATTTAAAAGGTTAATTTCATATTTTAACTCGAGAACCTTTATTTCATAAGCATTCATTTACATCAATTTGTGGAATTAATAAGGCGAGTTTACATGATTAAATAATATAAACATTTTTCTAACAATTATATACATAATCAAAATACAAATTCAGAGGATTTCATACTAAAATCAGCATATACCATTACATAATGATTAACCTTAATTTATATCTTAATTTAATTACAAATTTATATTTTGATTGCAATAATCATATTATAACATCACTTAGTTCAGATTTCAATTAATAACTATTACTATAACACAAAGACAATTGAATTCATGCATCATGCAAACTTACCTTAGCTAATTGGGTTGAATCAAAGCCAATTAACCTCTAAAGCTCCCTTTCTCTTATGTGTCTCTTCTATATAGCCTTAGGGTTTTTGTCAATAGTTTTTAATGTGAATTAGGTTAAGTCTAATGATCTCTTAAGTTAGTTTACCACGAAATTAGCCTTAGGCCCCATATTGGCTTTAACCACTCCAATTTGACCAAAACACCACCCAAGTCATATACCAACCCAAATGACTTAAAACCCATTATTTTAAGTCATAAGCAAACCTTCTAAATGTCCTAAAGTCCAACTTAAAATACGATAAATTCAAACTAATTACTTGTATCACTAAACTAATATTTTATCCGTTATAAATCTAATTATCAATTATTTAGATGATTATAGTTAAGCGTGGCACAACATTATAAGAAATTACTTTATAATCGGTGGAAATCGACACCGAGGGAATAATTCAAATAAGAAAAAAAAAGAATTCAAACACCACCCAAGCCATATACCAACCCAAATGACTTAAAACGCATTATTTTAAGTCATAAGTAGACCTTATAAATGTCCTAAAGTCCAACTTAAAATAAGATAACTTCAAACTAATTACTTGTATCACTAAACTAATATTTTATTCGTTATAAATCTAATTACCAATTATTTAGATGATTATAGTTAAGCGTGGCACAACATTATAAGAAACTACTTTACAATCGGTGGAACCCGACACCGAGGGAATAATTCAAATAATAAAAAAAAACAGCACCTAGTCCCTGACCATTCTATAGTTCCCTTAATACACAATCACTTCTAAATATTTCACTATTAAATTTATCCTGTATTAATTTCATTTTCACGAATGAATTATAATGTATATATAAAAGATAAATAGTGACATGTCATGTCACAACAAGCAATTAAAATAAATATCATAATTTAAATAATGCATAAAAAATACGGGGTATTGCAAGAAGTCTATCCAATACTGTTCACCGCACTTGGTAATGTTAGTAGGAAAAAAAAGAAAACGTTTGTTGAATACTTTGTAACACATTAGGCAAGGTCCAAGAGCTTACTGAACACTCTAATAGAAAAGTCGAAGATGTCTAGAATTCTAAGGAAATGAAGGAATCCATGATAGTCGGTGGAATGATGTTGGTGGTGGTGGAAAATTTATAACTTTTGTATTTGTAACTAATGAATTTATAACTCTTTTTGGTGGTGGAAATATGAATTTATAAGTCTTTTTAGTGGTGGAATGATGGTGGTGGAATGATTTTGAATTTATGTTTATATTGTTTTAAATGATGTTTGAGATTTTTATAGCTTTTTAATTTATGTTTAGATTGATATTTTATATTTATGTTTCAATTGTTGTTTTGAAAGATGTTATTTCAAATTTATGTTTAAATTGTACAATGATACGATTAATACACAAAAATTATTTATTTATGGCACTTAACTGTCGAAAATGAGACAATCTCTCTGTAGTCTAATGATAAAAAAATAATATAAAACCTTATGTTTGGCATTTAACTGCCCAAAGATATCTAATGGTAACAAGTGCTGAGTTGGAGTATTTATCAATGGCATTGGTTGCCTATTACAGAGAGAAATCATGATAAACTTTTTGTTTGGCATTTATGTGACAACCCGCTCAAAATAATAACGGGTGGCCAACCCTATACTACAATAAATCAGGTATCCCAGATGGCACAGTCTCAACATCAACTGACAAAACTAATAATATAAGGCTAACTACCCGAAACTATTAAAAGCGAATTGTCAAAAATTTAAAACTTTTTATTTAACAGCAACAACAAAACCAATAATGCAACTCAGCCAACAATATACATCTAACTATGATGAGTGATAAGTGCAAACTCTAATCTATACAAGAGTGCAATACAATGAACAAATAAAATCTCAACAATAAAATACCCGAATATGCTGTCGGGTAACAGACAATACAATATTCTGAGAAATGAAATATGAAAGTGTTAATCTACAACACTTGAATAATAACTCAATATACAAACTGAATCCTAATCTAGATATACAAAGATAGGAATCGACTAAAACAAAGTGCCGCAACAGTCCGCTACTGCCACATCTCCGCGAATACAGGATGGATGAACATCAATGGCGTCCTTGCGGAGGAACACCTAAAGTAATGCAATATGTATACATGGAGAGAGAAAATATAAACGGGTCAAAGCCCGAGTTGAAAAACATTTTATAGAAAGTGTATTAAAATGCATTATTACATGATTAAGGTGGAATCGAACTCTCCATAATAATTCAACTCACCTCTCAACTAAAGCGCGCACTAAACGTCTGCACGTGATCTCCAAATGGATGCCCGATTCTATTTAGGTAAGAGGATTCTAACTTAAACCCAATTGAAGTATTTAAGTGAAACCATCTAACCTATCTCTCAATCTACCTTTATTTCTATAATCTATAAGTTATATACATTAACTTTAGAGTAATATTTATAGTTATCTTTATAATGTTCATTTGTTGAACATATAAAGTTGCATGATCCATCTCATAACCACATCATCACAATACATCAACATTCTCATTTACTAGAATTTTATATATTCTAGCTATGCCCTCATATGGCATGCAAACAATATATGATTATATATATATGAGTTATTAGCATCAAGAGTTAAGGACTAAACTCCTCCCGATTCTCAACACGGCACTACGTTTCGTGCGTGGGACATCTCGCCGAAGCGATATCCAAACAAGGAACCCCCCCGTTACACTACTCCCGACCGTATTGATCCTCAAGGCTCATTATGCCCTCAATGTAAGATGCATGTAACCCAATTTATTATCCAAGTTTTAATTAATTAATATTCCCAATTCTCAACAGTACACGGCGTTTCATGCGTGGGACATCTCGCCGAGGTGAAATCCAAACAAGGAACCCCCCCGTTACACTACTCCTGGCATTGTCGATTGTCGGGATAGGTGATATATATATATATATATATATATATATATATATATATATATATATATATATATATATATAATAGAGCATTAAGGACTAACTTATCCCCAATTTCCAACATTACACTGCGGTTCCTGCGTGGGACGTCTCGCCGAGGTGAAATCCAAACAAGGAATCCCCCCGATACACTAATCCTGGCAATGTAGGTCGTTGAGGTCCATTATGCCCTTGATACCCAAGTACAAGCACAAGTAATAATAACCATCCAACCGAGCTATAACTCGAAGGACGCAGGCTCACATGCTATCATCTTCCAGCAGCCCATATATGTAGCAAACTGGGGTCACCTGGTGGGGTTACACGACACCCACCTCATGATCAACTCACGCATACGACGTCCCGGAAAACGGTCATAGCTCCTAATCGGCAAGTGAGAGTGACACATACCCACGACCTCTCACCCCAAAAATAAATAAATGTATATATACATGTCATTTGTTGACCACCATGGACGACTATGACCTGGGGAATATCCACATCTTGCTCTTTGAGCCAGGATGCTCACCCTCTACGCACGAAACTTCCCAATGATAGCAAGGAGAGGGTATGCCTAACATGTATATATACCATCATATAAGGTACACATACATCCCACATAATAAAGATATACCATCATATAAGGTATACCTGCAACATCATTTTCATTTTCATTATACGCTCATAGGCGCAATTTCATTAACATCATTGTTTAGTATACTTCCCTCAAGATATACTAATTGTCAATTCTCACACATCTTCCCCACTTAGTACACACTATACTATTTCTCGCTTGAAGCTCACAAGTCGCCTCTAATAATGAATTGTCTCTAAATTCAATTCATGTTAAAGATATTCTTTCCTCCTAATGCTCTTCAATTAGCATTTCTCACTGTGTGAGACATCTCCCAAATCAAACATTAATAAGGATATTTCTATATCCGTATGCACATCAAATAGCATTTATAATTCTCCATCCATTATAGGGTTCCATTCATTTTATGAACCTTTAAAATTTATCCCATTTGGGATTGGATCCTAAGATCCATTATCACTAAGTTATTCCCATTAATATCATAATTATCTCCAAATAGAATTCTCAAAATAAGGTGGGCTTCCCAACTTAGAACATACCAAACTATCTTAATCGGTATTCATCAAATTTAGTCAATATGACTCCAAAATTTCTTATAAGGTAAACTCTCTAAAAGTATCCAAAACATACTCCAAATATCTCTTATAGAGATCCCCAATCGATAACCTCGAACAAAACGGGATGAAATTCTTTTTAGAAAAATAATCCCCCCAAAGCCCTGTTTTCGAATCGATTCGGCCCAGCGAATCGATTCGGCTGGGGTCCGAATCGATTTGGTCACTCAGACATGGGCACCTGCATATTTCCGAATCGATTCGGTAGGAGGCCGAATCGATTCGGCCCTTCAAAAATCTCGAAAATGGCTACTTTTTAAGTAAGCCGAAATCCCCAAAATACATTTTGGTCATTATCTCTTCATTTCTCCTCAACCCAATCACATATATATCATCTATAAACACCAATAAACTAATTTCTAACCTAGAAATCATTTATACATCACAAATCTAAGGTTTTCCCAAAAAGTTAGGTTTTTGTTAAACTAAACCTAAAACCCAAAGATTCAATCCACAAATCATGCAATAAATGGTACACAACAATTATTTAGCAAGTTTAATAACTTGCCTTGGGTTCGTAGGGTTTGAATCCGCCTTGAGATCGCGTATTTGTCGGAAATTTCCACTTTCTCTCTCTTTTCTCCTTCCTTTTCTCCTTCCTTTTCTTCTTATTTCTTCTTATTTCTTCTTATCTCTTTCTTTATTTCTTTTTCTCTTTCTCTCTTTGGAGAAATAAATCTCCCGTAGGCTTTTAAACCCTAAATCCCAGGATACATATCTTTAAATGATAATACACACTTTAAATGACTCGATAACTTTAATTCGAGTCAAACGGTCCTAATTTATTTCGGAACCTAAATAGACACCAAGTACAGTCATTTCGACTTTCTCGACCCTTTCGGACACAATGGTACCCTCAGAATCGACATTCGACACTCTTTCTAACAACTTCAAATTTTGACCTCAATTGCCAATTTAATTATTTCTCCAATAAAATATTATTTATTTCTCCCAGAATAAATAAATTGTCGTCTCCAAGACCTCGGGTTGTTACAAACTTCCCCAGTTACAAAAATTTCGTCCTCGAAATTTTAGCTAAGCCTAATTCTCCAAAGCTCAACTACTTCTAATCTACCCATACTCACTAATCCTATCTCCAAACTTCTAACTTCCCACGACAAATTTATTTTAATTTATTTTATTTTAAGTTGATTATGAGTTAAATAAAACCAATTTCCATAACAAGGGCGCCCATACACCATTTATATTTGAGCTTTATGCTCACAACAATCATAATGAGGCTTTATTTGCCTCCAAAGTTCCACATTTCCATAAATATAATACTAACATTTTAATAGTGTAAAAATTTGGAATGGTCCAAAGAAATAACTCCTCTTAATTCCTGACATTCGCCACTTTCGTGCGGGGGACGTCTCGCAAAAGAGAAATCCAAACAAGGAACCCTCCCAATACGCTACTATGTGGCGACGTCGGGGATTGAGAGTTTGTTAAATCCGGACTAGAGTTTGAAAAAAATAGTTTTATGAAAATCATTTTGAAAGGGCCCGAGGGCCGATAAAAAGTTTTATTTTAAAAACAGTTTATTTTAAAAACGGTTTATATAATATAATATAATATAATATAATATAATATAATATAATATAATATAATATAATATAATATAATATAATATAATATAATATAATATAATATAAAATGCCTTATGTCCAATACAAGGTCTTTTAAATCATCATATATATAACAACATGTAGCTCACAAATATTAGCATAATCATGAGCTAAAATTTTCTTGCGTCCCAACAATCCACAATCTCAACTTTCAAACATAAACAACATCTTACATCATTTCAATATATTGCCCTTTTATAAGGCCTATCCATATCTGGAATACAACAATTATAATAGTCTATCATGACTATATAAAAAGAAGTAGCTTTATCAATACTACTTATCACCATAACCATTCTTACATTCACTAGAAAGTTTATAGCTCTTTTTGAGCGCATTACAAATTCATCTAGTCTTTCAAAAGATAATAACATAAGAGCCTATCTTGATCAAAATTCCCCTTAGGGTCATTACATACCATACATAATAGGGCTATAGCACTACCCATTCACAATTATCTCCCATACGATTTTCCCCAAATTCATTTTAGTAATTATCCTATTCATAAAGGAAAATTAACTTACATCATCCATCTCTAGTCCGATTGCCCATCCTCATCAATGGGCTCCCAAACAAAGTCCCCCGGTCTGAAACGACCTCGAATCTGCTGTAGGGGTTGCACTTCTAAAACTTCATCAAAACGTGGTCCTTTACCTCTTTTAGGACAGTCTCTCTTTTTATGACCTATTTCATTACAAAAGAAACACTTACCCACAAATCCTTTCTGCCCACTCGCATTACTGGCACTCTCCTTGCCAAAATTACTTGATGAACTCGAATCTCCAAAGTTCTTACCCTCTTGTGAACGAAAACGATATTCATGGCACTTTAATAGTGCCACATTCACTACCTCAACGAAAGTGGCTAACCTGGGACTCTCAAATAATTGTTATCGGATTTTCCAATCTAATCCTCGAACAAACTTCAATATACGCTTTTCTTCCGTATTTACCTCATCAGGTACTAATTTTGCCCATTTAGAAAAATCTTCCTCATACTCTGCCACCGTTCTATTTCCTTGAAAAATCTTTATATCTCGAGAAGAGGAAGGAAAGTACCTTCGATCAAAAAGTTCCCAAAATTTTGTTATAGGCAAAGTATCTCTCTGTTCAGATGTGGTGACAGACTCCCACCAATGGAGAGCTGCACCCGATAACCTAAAGGTGGCTAAAAATTAATTTTGCACCTCACTACACTCAACCATACGAAGGTGCCTCTGTATACTATTCTTCCATTGACTTGCAGCCATTGCATCAACTCCCCCTGCAAACTCGAGAGGATGCCCCTTACTAAAATCTTCCTTCACTCTCTCCCATAAAGACAATCCTAAATGGGGTCGGGATGCTTGAACTGCAGATTGCTGCGCCATCGTAGAAATGACAGCAATTACTGCTTGTGCCATAATATTGGCAACATCATCGGTAGTCACATTCCTTTGAGGCATTTGGGGTCGCACATTCCCTTTATTTGCCTTGATTGAACGACCTCCCTTCGGTGGCATCTGAAACAAGAACAATTGTATCAGAACGTCTTTCAAAAATTTTCAAATCATAGAAGAAATATGGACATATGTATGTAACCGTCCTAACAATAAGGCTCTATATCAAGAACGCTTACGGAAGATCGTAGTAACGCGCACAGATCATAAAGACACTAGAACCCGATGCTCTGATACCATCTGTGACAACCCGCTCAAAATAATAACGGGTGACCAACCCTCTACTATAATAAATCAGGTATCCCAGATGGCACAGTCTCAACATCGACTGACAAAACTAATAATATAAGGCTAACTACTCGAAACTATTAAAAGCGAATTGTCAAAACGTTAAAACTTTTTATTTAACAGCAACAACAAAACCAATAATGCAACTCAACCAACAATATACATCTAACTATGATGAGTGATAAGTGCAAAATCTAATCTATACAAGAGTGCAATACAATGAACAAATAAAATCTCAACAATAAAATACCCGAATATCCTGTCGGGTAACAGACAATACAATAATCTGAGAAATGAAATATGAAAGTGTTAATCTACAACACTTGAATACTAACTCAATATACAAACTGAATCCTAATATAGATATACAAAGATATGAATCGACTAAAACAAATTACCGCAACAGTCCACAACTGCCACAGCTCCGCAAATACACGATGGATGAACATCAATGGCGTCCTTGCGGAGGAACACCTAAAGTAATACAATATGTATACATGGAGAGATAAAATATAAACGAGTCAGAGCCCGAGTTGAAAAACATTTTATAGCAAGTGTATTAAAATGCATAATAATTATAAATGCATTATTACACGATTAAGGTGGAATCGAACTCTCCATAATAATTCAACTCACCTCTCAACTAAAGCGCGCACTAAACGTCTGCACGTGATCTCCAAATGGATGCCCGATTCTATTTAGGTAAGAGGATTCTAACTTAAACCCAATTGAAGTATTTAAGTGAAATCATCTAACCTATCTCTCAATCTACCTTTATTTCTATAATCTATAAGTTATATACATTAACTTTAGAGTAATATTTATAGTTATCTTTATAATGTTCATTTGTTGAACATATAAAGTTGCATGATCCATCTCATAACCACATCATCACAATACATCAACATTCTCATTTACTAGAATTTTATATATTCTAGCTATGCCCTCATATGGCATGCAAACAATATATAATTATATATATATGAGTTATTAGCATCAAGAGTTAAGGACTAAACTCCTCCCGATTCTCAACACGGCACTACGTTTCGTGCGTGGGACATCTCGCCGAAGCGATATCCAAACAAGGAACCCCCCCGTTACACTACTCCCAACCGTATTGATCCTCGAGGCTCATTATGCCCTCAATGCAAGATGCATGTAACCCAATTTATTATCCAAGTTTTAATTAATTAATATTCCCAATTCTCAACAGTACACGGCGTTTCATGCGTGGGACATCTCGCCGAGGCGAAATCCAAACAAGGAACCCCCCCGTTACACTACTCCTGGCATTGTCGATTGTCGGGATAGGTGATATATATATATAAATATGAGCATTAAGGACTAACTTATCCCCAATTTCCAACATTACACTACGGTTCCTGCGTGGGACGTCTCGCCGAGGCGATATCCAAACAAGGAATCGCCCCGATACACTAATCCTGGCAATGTAGGTCGTTGAGGTCCATTATGCCCTTGATACCCAAGTACAAGCACAAGTAATAATAACCATCCAACCGAGCTATAACTCGAAGGACGCAGGCTCACATGCTATCATCTTCCAGCAGCCCATATACGTAGCAAATTGGGGTCACCTGGTGGGGTTACACGACACCCACCTCATGATCAACTCACGCATACGACGTCCCGGGAAGCGGTCATAGCTCCTAATCGGCAAGTGAGAGCGACACATACCCACGACCTCTCACCCCCCAAATAAATAAATGTATATATACATGTCATTTGTTGACCACCATGGACGACTATGACCTGGGGAATATTCACATCTTGCTCTTTGAGCCAGGATGCTCACCCTCTACGCACGAAACTTCCCAATTATAGCAAGTAGAGGGCATGCCTAACATGTATATATACCATCATATAAGGTACACATACATCCCACATAATAAAGATATACCATAATATAAGGTATACCTACAACATCATTTTCATTTTCATTATACGCTCATAGGCGCAATTTCATTAACATCATTGTTTAGTATACTTCCCTCAAGATATACTAATCGTCAATTCTCACACATCTTCCCCACTTAGTACACACTATACTATTTCTCGCTTGAAGCTCACAAGTCGCCTCTAATAATGAATTGTCTCTAAATTCAATTCATGTTAAAGACATTCTTTCATCCTAATGCTCTTCAATTATCATTTCTCACTGTGTGAGACATCTCCCAAATCAAACATTAATATGGATATTTCTATACCCGTATCCACATAAAATAGCATTTATAATTCTCCATCCATTATAGGGTTCCATTCATTTTATGAACCTTTAAAATTTATCCCATTTGGGGTTCGATCCTAAGATCCATTATCACTAAGTTATTCCCATTAATATCATAAGTATCTCCAAATATAATTCTCAAAACAAGGTGGGCTTCCCCACTTAGAACATACCAAACTATCTTAATTGGTATTCCTCAAATTTAGTCAATATGACTCCAAAATTTCTTATAAGGGAAACTCTCTAAAAGTCTCGAAAACATACTCCAAATATCTCCTATAGAGATCCTCAATTGATAACCTCGAACAAAATGGAATGAAATTCTTTTTAGAAAAATAATCCCCCCAAAGCCCTGTTTTCGAATCGATTCGGCCCAGCGAATCGATTCGTCCAGGAAGGCGAATCGATTCGGGTCATCAGACCGGGGATTCTGTCTCAGGCCGAATCGATTCGGATGGGGTCCAAATGGATTCGGTCACTTAGACCTGGGTACCTGCATATTTCCGAATCGATTCGGTAGGAGGCCGAATCGATTCGGCCCTTCAGAAATCTCGAAAATGGCTACTTTTTAAGTAAGCCAAAATCCCCAAAATACCTTTTGGTCATTATCTCTTCATTTCTCCTCAACCCAATCTCATATATATCATCTATAAACACCAATAAACTAATTTCTAACCTAGAAATCATTTATACATCACAAATCTAAGGTTTTCCCAAAAAGTTAGGTTTTTGTTAAACTAAACCTAAAACCCAAAGATTCAATCCACAAATCATGCAATAAATGGTACACAACAATTATTTAGCAAGTTTAATCTCTTGCCTCGAGTTCGTAGGGTCTGAATCCACCTTGAGATCGCGTATTTGCCGGAAATATCCACTTTCTCTCTCTTTTCTTCTTCCTTTTCTTCTTATTTCTTCTTCTCTATTTCTTTCTCTCTTTGGAGAAATAAATCTCCCGTAGGCTTTTAATCCCTAAATCCCAAGATACACATCTTTAAATGATAATACACACTTTAAATGACTCGGTAACTTTAATTCGAGTCAAACGGTCCTAATTTATTTTGGAACCTAAATAGACCCCAAGTACCGTCATTTCGACTTTCTCGACCCTTCCGGACACTATGGTACCCTCAGAATCGACATTCGACACTCTTTCTAACAACTTCAAATTTTGACCTCAATTGCCAATTTAATTATTTCTCCAATAAAATATTATTTATTTCTCCCAAAATAAATAAATCGTCATCTCCAAGACCTCGGGTTGTTACAATTTAATTGCCAAAAGAAAACAAATGGTAATCAAGTGTAGAGAGTTGGAATGTTTTTTTGTACACGATGTCCTATTATCAAGATATATCATGCCAAACTTTCTTTTTAGTATTAAGGTGCCGAAACAAACATCTCGGTATTCTAATGCCAAGATTGAGTCACATTGTCAATTGAGGGGCTAGGAATACGTTTTTTAACAAATGGAGTTGTCAAGGATAATTTGGTAATGGGACGTCAAAAGTGCCTCACATTCTCGATAATATACTATCTAACTACTAGAACCTGGCAAAATTATATTAAATACTTATAATTTAATTGCCTATTAAATTTACATTTAATACTCATAAAATTTGGTATATTTTTCACTTTTTTAATGTTCCTCTTTTGGAATTGTTTGGTTGACTTTTGTAGTTTTGATTAAATAAATAATACTAATTAATTCAATCGACATTCAAAGTATATTTATTTTAGTGGGATAAGTAATTGCTCATAAAGTAAATCAACTGTTGAGGCAAAAAATTCTCCATCTACGAGGACCAATAAGAAATGGATACCTGTCATCCTACGTGGTAATATTTATACTTGTCCAGTACTCGAGGAGAGTTAATCGTCACCTGAGGAGAGTTGGTTGGTATACCAACCAACACATAGCGTACCAAGCAACTCAAGGAAGACCAACCACCATAGAAGGCAAACAATTATATTTATTGTATATAGATATAAATGTCTGAATGTATAAAGACATTGTATCTCTTTAACTCCCATCACTATAAATACATGCATCCCCTTAGCCAGGGGGGATCTGGACAGAAAGCAATTCTCTACACACCTCTCTCTCTCTACGATATATTGTGTTATTGTAAACCCATGGGAATAAAATAACAGTGGACGTAGGCTTTATTCATAGCCGAACCACTTAAAAAAACCTTTATCTCTTATGTGTTTGATGTGATCACCGTTTCATCTTCAATCATCATCTTCAATCATCATCTTCATACCTTTATTTTTATCTGTTGTTGATGTCGATAAGATAACATAGATGCTATTTCTAGTCATCAACAAATTGGCGCCGTCTGTGGAAATTCGAAACAAGAATTCTTTCCATCTTATTATTTGAAATGACGATCGTCGTCAAACGCTAAGTCTTTCTATCTTTTTATATGAATAATTACATGTTATACATATAATATTCCATTCAATCATGAATCACATGTTCAGAGATTACATAAATTTTTAGAATCCATATAACACTGTTATATAGAATGATTGGCCATCTCATATGCAATCTGAAATTCAAAGACGGTAACCACATTGTATTATTTATTTTGGTGAGTTATACAACTCAATTTTTATTCATTTATAGATCTGAACAAACTCTATCAAATTTGATAATTTTGATTGTTGATTTCGAAATGAATTTTGAAAGATCTTTTACGACTATTCAAATTCCCATCATATTTTTAATCAGAGAATAAGAAATGTTAAAGTCAAGAATAATTCTCTCTCCAGAAAATCTTAATTCTGACCCAGATCTACCATTCTCATCGATTTGATTTGTATATGTTATATTCAATTTTTAGATATCTGCAAATATTCGTCCCTCTGGTTCAAGGCCAATTTCTATACAAACCCATTCGTTGGGTTACAAAGGGGATAAAGATGCCCGTATGTTTATTCCTATATATTAAATTTTCTGACCTGGAGATAAGCATTCAAATGGTTTTGCCAATAAATTTGATGATTTTCTTCAAATAGACTTTTCTTTTTATAAAAATATAGAAGGAAACGCCTCAATTTTGTGGCTCTGACAGGTCTTTACTGGAAGATCCACAGTAGCATCGGGTGAAATCAATTCCATCTGAGCAATAGACTCGTATATTAACTCTTCACCAGCGTAACCATGGCTTGGAGTAAATCAAAGTCAGTCAGTTATGAAATCAATAAAGAATCGTAATCGCCGAATCTTCATATTCGTCGGACTTCTTTGGCCGATCAGAACCTACCATGGGCATAAAAGATCCATAACCTTAAAAATAATTTTCAAAACCTCAAAGTGAAATCGCAAGAAGTCGGCAACAATTTAATACCCAGATCCATAATTCCGAATATACTTTTCACGATTGTCGATACCTATTATCTGGTCAGAGGCAGTTATGATTACTTGGAGTTGTTGGTCGGCAACAGTGTGGCATCGTTCGGACGTAGCTAGGCATAGGTGTAATATCGATTGGGGGTTCTCTCGACCAGCTGTATTTGGTCGGTAACGTACAAGAACTTGATCGGAGAATGGTTGTTGGTCGGCAGGATCTGCTGCTGGTCGGCGATATCTAGATTAATAACTATTATATGTTTCAACATGGATGAGGTCCCTACCATCTGATTACAGATCATAGACTCATACCATAGGACAGTGGAACCAATAGCTGGTTGACAATAAGTCTTCTTGGTCGGAAACACCATCCAGCGCTGGTCGACACCACCTAAATAGTCGGTAACCATCTGCTTCTTGGTCGGCGACGTCTAATTTTGGTCGGTGACCATCCAACAACAACCTACTCCTGGTCGTCAACATCCATTGCTGGTCTGCATATATCGGGCGTATTGTATTCTTGGTCGAAGACTCATACCATAGGTCGGTGGAACCAATAGCTGGTCGACGACATCTCATTCTTGGTCGGAGTATATATAGTTAGTCGACAAAATCAATTGTTGGTCAACGACATCTCAGCCTTGGTCGGGGGAAGTAGAAAGCTAATACCAGAATGGAAAATTGGCTATTCCTTTGGTTCTCTCATTTTGACTTTGTCAAAAGTTAAACCGTGATATCAAAAACATAAAACGACCTCCTTATATTTATTAATTCCCATATTTCTAATGAGCTAAAGTTTTAAAAATTAATTTTTCAAAACAATCTAAATTTGAGCATTTACTTAAAATTAAAGTTATTTTGTAAAAAAGCCCAAATCAAACCTTATGACATCTACTTGATGAAAATTTATCCATCTGACAAACATTTGGCACAAAACATATTATTTCATATTTTGAAATTTTTATTGCCTTATCCTGATACACATCATAATTATTTGGCTGAATAATTATTTTCATAACAATAACCATATGATCTAGTCTCAACAGGTGTTCGGGTAACTTATTGAAATTCTATAGGTACAAGATTCAATCTCGATGAAAGCTCGGCCACAATCTTAAACTTCTGGAAACTATTATTGCTCGACATCAGGCAATTTTGCCTCGATCAGCCAGGCATATATTATTTCATATTTTGAAATTGATATTTGTATTGCCCGAGCAAAAACATATAATATATTAATTGGATGACTAAATTATTCTCATGATAATGACTATTTGATTTAGCCAACGCAGATATTCGAGCAACTTATTAAATTACATAGGTACAAGATTCAGTGTCGACGAATTCTCGGAAACAATCTTAAACTTCTGGAAAATATTATCATTGCTCGGCATTATGAAATTTTACCTCAGCGAGGCACTATTCATTTTATTATTGCTCTGATCTAAGCTCAAGCACGAATCATTCTTTATATCCATTCGGATGCATATTCTATATTCATCTCAGCATGGAGCTCGACGAGATATTTATTATCATATTCAGCTCTGAGGAGAACTACAATATTTATTATATTTCACCCCCAACGGACAGTTGGTCTGGGTCATTCTTATTTATATTCAGGCCCGACAATGTTCTCGACCATATTCTTATGTTCTGAAAAATATTATTCTTGTTCGGCATTATGAAAATTTTTGCCTCGACAAAATACTTATTCAGCTCCGAGGAGAACTACAACATTTATTATATTTAACCCCCAATGTATAGTTGGTCGGGGTAATTATTATTTATATTCAGGCCCAGTAAAATACTCGCCCATTTTCTTATGTTCTGGAAAATATTATTCTTGTTCGGCATTATACAATTTCGCCTCGACAGATTAGCGAGACACTTTATTATTATTCTGAATCATTCTTTATATCTATTCGGATGCATATTCTATATTTATCTCAGCATGGAGCTCGGCAAAATATTTATAATCATATATTCAGCTCCAAGGAGGTCTTCAGCATTTATTATATTTTATCCCCAATGAACTGTTGGTTAGGAAAATTCTTTTCTCTATATATATTCAGCAAACCAACTAAGGTTGGTCGGCATCAACAAACCACCAACTCCGGTTGGTCGGCAATAACCACCAAATCCGGTTGGTTGGTAATAATAAATTTAACCAACAATGTTGGCATTACGGGTGATCTCAAGGGACACCCCAAACTAGGTAAGAAGATGGGTGATCTCCCGAGGCATCCACTGTCTAGGCAACAAGGTAATCATGGTAAGATTACTACAACTAAGAAGGAAAATGATTCCATTGCTTAGGCCCAAAGAGTGACAAATCACTATAATTAAGCAGCAGGTGGAGCAAGTTCCATTATCTATGCAAAACAGGACAATTTGTCCTTCTACAGATATATACATATATATATTCATCAGCAAACAACAAAGAAAGCATTCAAAGTTCATATTTCACATCCACACTTGGGGGATTCTATTATAGATACAGTTTTTTCATTCGGTGGCACATTCTTATAACATCATGCAGTCGAGCATCAAATTCAACTCCATAAACTTATATGGTCGGGGCCCCGACCAATCATCATTCAGGAGTTATTTTTCGCTCAGGAGTTAGTTTTTGCCATTGAAGCTCATGAGGCATATTCAGAAGTTCAGGAGGTATATTCAGGAGTTAGTTGTGCTGTTGAAGTTCAGGAGGCATATTTAGGAGTTAGTTGTGCTATTGAAGTTCAGGAGGCATATTCAGGAATTATTATGCACATGCTACTGAAGTTCAGGAGTCAGATTCATCATCTACAGCACTGAGATCTTTACTACTGCTGTCCCTAATTTCACTAAAGGAGAAGTGGTGCTTATGTGTAAATGTTTCAAAGACTGTTACTAGCTCGGGGAAGAAAGAAATTGGCCAGTTAGCCAACCAACCAACATACTTGAAGATTATGACAAGCTACAAGCTGCATACTATGGCATGACTGCATCCAAATTCCCAGGGGTGATACATAGCACACGTTCTCTTGACGAACATAGTTCCTCAAAAGAAAGACTAACAACCATTGATCAGCCTGCATCATATATCGTCCAGGATATAGTGCACTTTATGTTGAACAAATCAAGAAGACAGATCAAGAATTTCACGAGCACCGAGCAACACTGCAAAATAAATACTCCATCCTTTCAGTGAACCATCAAGCATGGAGCATTGGGGGCTTCTATTGACGCAAAAATTCTCCATCTACGAGGACCAATCAGAAATGGACACCTGTCATCCTACGTGGCAATATTTATACTTGTTCGGTACTCAAGGAGAGTTAGTCGGCACCCGAGGAGAGTTTGTCGGCACTCGAGGAGAGTTGGTCGGCATACCAACCAACACATAGCATACCAAGCAACTCAAGGAATACCAACCACCGTAGAAGGCAAACAATTATATTCATTGTATATAGATATAAATGTTTGAATGTATAAAGGCATTGTATCTCTTTAACTCCCATCACTATAAATACATGCATCCCCTTAGCCAGGGGGGATCTAGACAGAAAGCAATTCTCTACACACCTCTCTCTTTATACAACATATTATGTTATCGTAAACCCCTGGGAATAAAATAACAGTGTACATAGGCTTTATTCATAACCGAACCACTTTAAAAAACCTTTGTCTCTTATGTGTTTGATGTTATCACCATTTCATCTTCAATCAACATCTTCATACCTTCATTTTTATCATTCAAAGAAATAAGACATAGGAAACGGTGTTAAAGACCATAAAGTTAATCAAAAGTCTCCATTGATATCCTTTTTCTACCCACTTCACGTGTGTATCCATTTACATTTGTTAAAGCCCTAAAATACAAGTGTTAAAGAAAAAAAAGTACAAGCATTAAAGCCCAAAAATACAACGGATAAGGTTTGCAATCACCAAAATACAAATTTTCAATTGTAACTACACATGTAATAAAAGTACAATTATTCAATCACCATCTAGTCATCAGCTATACAGATCGACGTATCTCATGTGACAGCATCTGATGGACACATCAAGTTCCAACATTTGATCTGATCATTTAATACTTTTCCCACTCTTCATCTTGAGGATCATGATGTGTATTCCATATTGATACTATTACTAAGAGTGGTGAATGTTCCTTGAGCTTCACATGCACATAGTGCATGCCAGCCACATTTATCATCGTTGTGATATTGATTATTTCTTGAGGTAGAGGGTTACAAAATGGAGTAAATGTGAGTCATAATGATTTCGATATTGACACGATGACACAATTATATGTTTGCGTGTCTAGGTGTGCTATATAAGGAAGTTGAAACCAATTATCTTTATCATATGGGGAAATGCCATAATTCAATGACCCTAAAATTTTTGAGTATACTCCCCCCCCCAAAAAAAAACACATTAGACCAAAACTTTTCGCTGTTAGTGCTCATGCATAAAGTATCTCCATACGTACTTATAATATGCCAAAAGCATAGTGTAAAACATGCCCCGTAACTCTACGAAGGAAAGATTTGATGACTCGAGTTACCTATTTAGTTGAACACATGAACCATCATCCCTCTTGGTCATACGATTACCACGGTGCTTAATCATATTTGTCCATGGTAGTGAAAACTCCTAATGCAACTGCAACCATTTCTTTTCAATATAGTCAGCCATTTATGGGAATATAGTATGATTAAATTTAAACCAATACTATGCATCTATAAATTCAATTGGAGTTTACTGCTCCCTATCCCTGACCATTATTGTATGAATCTCTTCCAATCATCATTCGACATAATGAATAACATTTTTGTTTATGTGGAGTAGGCAAATAATTTTATGAACACGGGGAAAGACACTATGAATAGCATTTATGCATGGCGGTTGTCGATTGATAATCATCATTTATAGGAAATTTTAAGGTTCTATAGTATCCCCAAACATGTTAATTCCAAAGCGAATCGATCTTCCTCCTCAGTCGACAAAAAATCAAAGGTGGTGCAAAATTTATGGGCAATCGATGTGATACCTGCCATTTCAAATAGTGGCATGTTAAAACGGTTATTTTGTATGTGCAATCCATCAACATAAGTGTCGAAAAAAATTTGGCAAGTAAAACTGAAGTGGGATGCGTAGAAAACAAGCCCTATAACTCATCAGTCAATGTCTCAATATGTGTTAAATACACTTAATGTTTATCCGATAGGAGTTTAAGTGATTGTTGCATCATCGTTCTCCCTTACAAGTATTTGTAATTTATCTTACCTTTTGCATTATAGATGGTTTGCATAGCAAAAATGTTACTATTCAATTTCTACTTCAAAATATAGAGTGATCACAAATTCGTGTCGAGTTAATCGCCCTACATACAAATGGCTTACTAGTGATTTCGTAATTTCATATTTTGGAGACCACTATCCATTTCAAGCTTCTATTTACCATCCGATAATGGAACACCCTTGAGAGAAAAAGGTCAATTGCACTTCCGGGTAGACAAATCCATATCCTCATTCTTTTGTGATACTATTTTCACCATACCTTTCTTGTTGTATGAACGGTATACCCCACCCCATTCGCAACCCATTAGAAATATTCCCCTCCTTCCTTGAGGTAATTTTTTACTTAAGTGTTACAATCACCACCCTCAATTTTCTTCAAAACTCCCGAGCTCAGTGCATTAAGGAAGTTCGATTAGGAAATACTTGCCTATGAAAAAGACAATGTATTAACATTGATATATATACATTATGTAAATCCCACATTAATATAACACAACTCCAAAAACTTACTTCATTAGTAGTAAACTTGATTGTATGCTCAAATACCATAGGTATAATCTCATTCAAATTACTATTTTATTATCAACTACACTAAATTGGGCGTCTTTCGCACCTGGTTTGGCCAAATTTCTTTTACTCTCATTATCACCTGAGCATATGACATCAATTTCATCCCACAAATATTTACCAGTGGGTATGGGGACATCTTAGAAAATAAATGAATGTGAAAATTTTAAAATATGAACATGTTAGACAATGAAAAAAAAGTGATCTTGGTGTCACAAGACTGAGAGAGTGAGAAAGACTCGACATTATAACATTGAAACCTCTTATAATTGTTAAGGTGCCGAAATGTTGGACAGTTATAGGTATCTTGGTACCAAAATAATCTTTTTAAATTTCGCTTCTTCATTCTATGCTACAGTGCCGAAAAACCTCATCGGTCTCGACTCTATAACATCAAAACAATTGGGAAAGAGTTTTTTTTATTATGACCATTTTGATTCATTTTTTATTTCAAACATTTAATTGTGGTAAGGAACAAAATTTTATACATCTACGTGTCCATATATTTTATATTCCTTCAGGTTTGAGATAGAGGATTCATCCACTTTACCGCTGCTTAGTTTTTATGCTCCGTTGACTATAAAATTTATATTGCAAAAGCTACTCACTTCAAATACTAGTTTTTAAATAATTTTGGAGCAAATTAAAGTTGAGAGAATTAGTAGCAATGGAAGTTGTGGGTAGAAATTGCGGATAGACGAGGGAGATACCGAGGGTTTTGGATCCTTTTGGTGGTTAGTGTCTTTTAAGTTTCTTTTTAATTTTATTTTTTTGAAATGGGTGCCACAATATAATGCATTTTTTTATTACATGGTGTCATTGACAAAAAATCATGATGCCTTTAGTACAATCCCCTAAAAAGTTTTTCAGACCTAGTCTCAAAGTAACGAGGTGTGTTTGATACGAGGAAGTGGAAAATATAAAAAATTTCAAGCCATATATTTTTAAGTTCAATTTTACAAGTAAAATGTTTTTATGGAATATCTTATTTTGCTAAAATTTGTTATATTGTGTATTCAATTGTAAACATAGTAAATAATGACTTTTTATAGGCCAAAACAATGAAATTTTCCCTGAAAAAATTTCATTGGTGTTGTGGTAAAAAAAATACGACTGTGTTTGATATGCAAGATTTGTCATGGAAAATGTGGAATATTCCATATTTTCCAATTTTAGATGTGTTTACTTGCACATATTTATATTTGAAAGAATTATAGCAATAAATATGCACAGCTTTATAAAACATGAAAATTTGTAATTTCCAACTTTTATTTAGCCCCAAAGAAAAAATACTCATGGTAAATTTTCATTGTTTGGCTCTAAATAAACTCATTATTTTCCATATTTTTATATAACTACAATCAAACATATAAACTAGCAAAGTTTTGCTTGCACAAATTTTTCGTGGAAAAAATTGACTTGAATTTTTCTGCATTTTCCATATTTTTTTATCAACACACCCTAGAAGTTAGAAAATGCAATTTTTCATGATTTGTAAAGTTTTACATTTTGTATAGGTGGAATATTTAGTCAAATTTGTTCAATCAATGACCTCTTATGTTGGCAATATGGAATCTTCCTCATTTGCGATGGAAATTACGGCCTATCAAATACACCATAAAATTTTATTGTGTGAAGGATAGATATTAATCATTGTTTTTGGATATTGACATTTGTTTTATGAGAAAATATTTTGTGTACTATTAATTTATTGACGTGGTATCACATACTCACATAAGCTCACATTTTCTCTTTCTTCTAACTCATACTTTCACAATTTTTTTAGAGATCTACAAAGAATGCATTGGTTTGTGACATCATGTCAGCAAAATATTTTTTTCCTAATTTAATAGCATTTTTTAACCTATGAAATATGAACGCTGATTTTTGAATACTGATATGTGTGTTTGTTTTTTATATGTGTAATCCTCTTAACATATGTTATTTGTTTAAATTTATTTGGCTCTGAGTTCATACACATTCAATTTTATTCATTTTATCCATATTAATTATTTACTAAATCATTTTATATTAATGACATTTAGCATAAATAATACGGGTGAAGCTAAAAAGTTATTGAAAAAATTAGCATTCAAAAATGTATTTGGCTCAAAATGTTAATTTTATTTCTCATTCAATATTAAGTGTTTTTTTACCTTTTAATGTTGAACAAGTTTTTAGTCATCATTAAGAGATATTAAACAAACACCCTTTTAACTACTTAATCTTTTTAGTGAACCAAAATTATCGCCAGTTACTTCTTTAAATAACTTGAATATGCGTGATTTAAACCTTGGCAATTGACTTTATATGTAGATTTTTTAATCACATTTTTTGTTATTAATTTTTAACAAAACATTTAATTAATAACTAATTTATGAGATTAAAGGAAGTTAAAATCTTAAATAAAAAACAAACAACGGTTATACAAGTAGCACTCGACCCATTAGTCTATTAATGAGTATAAGTAGTAGGAACTTTTTTGCTCGAGGATCTTCTATCTTGAAATGCAAGGGACCCAAACTTTTGATGAAATAGGTTCATTTTTTTAGTTTGAAATTTGGTTTCACATATTTTTCGTTAGATTTAGTTTAGTTGGTGTTGATACCAAATTTAGTCTGTTGACGTGGATCAGTTAAGTGGAGACACGTGTCAATCTACATGGCACTTATGAACATTTCTGAACAACACCTTGACTTCGAGGAACTCAACCTCCCCGACCAACTCAGACACTCCGAGCAACAGGTGCTCTCCGAGGAACTTTATTATACCGAGCAATTCATATATACCGAGCTACTTAGGCAGTCCGAGCTGCACCTCGTTCAGAGCATTTATAACTGAATAATTAAGAGGATTGAATGCGCATTAAATGATGATTATTATCATACAGATGTACACGCCTATTGGACAGCTATGTAATATTCTCTCGCATGTACAGCCTCAAGGCTATAAATACATTGTAACCTCCTCATTAGCAGGGGACTCGAAATTTCTTGGAAAAACCTGTAATCGAGAATTCCCAAACAGTCAGCAATAACAAAACAGTGGACGTAGGCCATTCCTTTAAGGCTGAACCACTTTAAAAATCTTTTATCTTGTTTATTTTTATATATGATTGATTAATTAGAGATAATCTAATTTTTTACATCAACAGATTAGCGCCGTCTGTGGGAAACGACTGAAATTCTCATTTTTCACCAAAACAATTTATCACCAATGGCTGATAATCCTGAATCCAGTAATCGAAATGTTGAAACCCCCCCGAATCCATCCGCTCCTCCAAATGTCCAAAATCTAGCTGGAATTATGGCCAATTTGGCTCAAGGCCAGACGACTATGCAAGAGACTATGCGACAACTCATGCAAACTATCCAAGGTGGAGCGCCGACTCATTCAGGACAATGAAGTGTTCAAAGAAATACCCGTTTAGTTTCTTCGCGTATTAGGCAAAGCGATTCATATCTCACTGAGAAATCTGATGATTTTTCTTATCATCCGGGTCGAACTTCGTCAGTACGAGCCACAGATACTGAACAACACATCACTCTCTCTCCAGAAAGGACTAGTGCATTGGAGAGATTAAGTAGGATCTCTCCTTTTGATCCATTGGGCCCTAGAAAGAATAAAAGTCCTCCTAAGGCTGTGTCGAGAAACTTTCGACGACCATCTGATCTAAGATAGGGTTCTGCCCAATCACAACCAGTTGCTCGACAAGATAGATCCCAGGAAGCGACTTCAACACGTTCAATTGCTCGAACCAATAGGCACGAGGAGGGAAAGGATGCATGGAAAGTCTCTATTCAAAGGTTGGAGGATAGACTAGAGGAAATGGTTAAGGCCAAGAATACTCTACAAAGAACTTTTGTCCAAGGGACGCCTTTTATACAGGCAATTGTGGATTTTCCCACACCATCGAAGTTCAAAGCACCTGTTGTGACCCCTAAATATGATGGAAAAACTGACCCTGTCCTTCATATAGAACAATACCAAGCTGCTACCGACATCTATCCTATGCCAGACGAGATGAGATGCAGGACATTTTCGAGAACTCTTATCAGATCCGCACAAATATGGTACAATAATCTTCCTCGGGGGAAGATTTCAACTTTCTTTCAACTGGCCGAGCTCTTCATTGGAAATTTCTGTTTTGGAGCAAAACCAGTTAAACGAGTGGCACATTTGTTAAGTGTTAAAAATAGGTGAGAGCACTAGGGATTACATAACTCGTTTCAATAACGAGAAGCTCGAAGTTATTGATTATGAGGAAAAGACAACAATTACTGCTTTAATGAGTGGATTGTTGCCCAATAAATTGTACTATACTTTGAAGGCCCTATATAGAGCACACCTAGGATTTGCTTTCGTGCTTTAGCTATATAGGACTTCATCTAGTTGAACTTGAATTTTGATAAAATATTTTTGTAATTTAGGATTGCGTGTCCCCATATCGACTCCAAGCTCTCCTTGTCCATCTACATCAAATGTGCACTCTATTCAGTCCGCCATCTCAGAAAAAGGTAATCGTATGGCTCATAGGAATTTTAGTCACGTAGGACACGACACCACGTTGCATTTTGCATTTTTATCATACCTTATGATAATGTTTTGTTTCGTCATCATAAAATTATTTTTGAGTTCAAAAATTTTAATTTGGAATATTTGTAAGAAAAATATTTCTGCGAAAATAATTGACACTAAATATTTTTTTTATAAAAGATGCAGATTTAATTTTTGAAGTTTAAAAATAAAATTGTTATATGCATATGCGTGTGTATGGTTTGCTTGATATATATGTTTAATATATGTATGCGTGTATAGTATATATGTATGCTTTATATTAGTTTATATATATATATATGTATGTGTCCCTATATGACTCATGGCTTTATCTAAAAAGCTGGCCACGATTTGAACCATGCTATATTATATATATATATATATATATATATATGTTAGACTTTAGTTTTTGGCCTCCTAGCTGTTAAAGCATGCGTGTCCTATACATTAGATAATAACATGCTTGTGTGTCTTAATGCCTTTGTATGTTAAGAGGTTTTGATCCTTTTTGGCCTTACACGATTTGACCAATGCATGTATGTATGATATAATTTTTATATTATATCTATGTTTATATGTTGTCAGTAGTATTCCTTGCGCCTAATCTAGATTTCATAGCAAGTCTAAAAACTGTCCCCATGACAGTTGATGGACGTCTTGACCGCCCCTTGGTATTTGCAGCGCACGGTTTTCTTTTCAAAACCAAATCTGGGTTTCAATTTTGTGGGGCAAACGACGTCACTTGATTTTCATCGTTATCTATAAGACGCCGTGTAATTTTTGTTATAACGGTAACATATTTTTTATGCGTCCCAGCTGGCTCCCATAACTGCGTCTTACCACCCACGGTTTTTATACAAACCGTAACTGGTATTTTTTTTCAAAACGGCACCGTGTGTAACTTTTGTCCAACGGTAATATTTTGTAACGTTTTGTTACGCAGATTTATACAGCTGGCGATCAGTTTTTTTAAAACGACTGTGTTTAATAAACGTTTTGTTTATTAATCTGTTAGTGTAACAACTTGCTTTACACGTGTCTTATTTTTACTGGTACATTTTGTGTTTCTTTCTCAGCCACAAGATCTATTTTTTATCAACGGTTCTGTGTAATTCTTTAGTAATCCCTGTGACTCCATTTTACACCTATCAGCACACACTTGTGCACTCTATAAATAGAGACTCTGTGCCTTCATTTTTTCAACCCGAGAAAATTCGTTTTTGAGCATAAATTCTGCCAAAATTAATTCTGAGAGAGAGAGACTAAACACCTGTATTTTTAGAAAAATCTTTTGTGTATTCCTTGCAAAACATTGCTGAGTCTTCAAGACGTTTTGTGGATTCAAGAATGGAAGGTTTTTAGATCTCAGAATTTCTGCATTTCCAAATCAATTGATTTTTCATTCTGAAAAATCGTTTTGTGAGTATCTCTTTTACTGTTCTTGTTTTCTTGTATTTTCAGATTTGTTATGTGCTAGATCTAAAGTGTTTGTGTAAGTATTGTGCTGATATATATTTTATAAACACTACACACACTAGAACTGGTAGTAATCTTACTTCATTTAAAACACTTTGTTTTAAATTGATTCTTTCTGAAAATCTGATTTACACGAAAGAGGAACTGATTCTAGGTTTAGAAATTTAAACCTAATACGAGTTGTGAACCGGAACAGAACTACCTGATACTGGAAGTATGACCTTGGACTAAACATAGTTATACCTGTATACTTGACCAAGGACTTGGACTGAGAACAAGAACATACTGGACCTAATCAAGAACCTGAACTGTTAAGACTGATTGGAACTTAAACTAAACTGGATTAAATCATTTTAATCTAATATAGTTATAAACAGTTTGTATTATTTCTGACTGTATGCTTGATATGTTTTATTTCTGTTCAGTCTAGAAATATATGTGTGAACATGCTTAATTGAATGCTTATGTGATTCAGAAATTGCTTGCATCTCATATCACTCACATATAATCACTCACGTTGTATTCACGTAGACACACGTTTGTGTAATATCTGAACAAGTCTAGTGTTCGAGATTTAAAGAAAGAGAAAAGAAGTTTTTCAAAGGTGTATTCAAAGTCAAACTGTTGATTTGAATAGCACAAGACTTGCAAAGATATAGGTGAAATATATTCTGTTGCATCACACACACTTCACTAGAAAGTAAATAATAGGCACTGAGCCAACCTGCGCTTAAGGAAGTTAAAGGGGAGGCGTGGAAGTGAAGAACGCAAAAACAAGTGAGGACAAGTTAAAGAGAGAACTGAATAAGCAACCAGGGCAGACTTGGTCGTGTGGGGTAATAGCTAGATCATTCTTCTTTAATTGTTAAGTTTGTTGTTTGTAACTCGTTCCTGTTGTTTTATTGTTTTAGTGGAAGTAGTTTAGGTAACTCCTAGAGGAGTTCGTCGTTTTTCCCGGGGAAGGGTTTTTGCGACGTTAAATAAATACCGTGTGTTGTACATTTCTTGCATTTCACCTCACACGAAAAGGTAGGACTAAATAATTAGAAACTCGCCTAAAATTGAATCTGTTTTGGACTTTAATTAACTTTGAAAATAAAAATTATTTTCATAAAAGTTAATCAGATTAAGTAAAAGTTTAATTTGGTCCCTCTTGACATCATTCATATAAACTCGTAGGTTTAAGGTGTTTATTCAACAATAGTTTACTTCCGCATATAAAGTCTTTGCGCACCGACCCGCATTTTCGGGGTCACCTCAAGTGGTATCAGAGCTAGACTTTTAAAGATCGTTTTCAAAACTTTTGTTAAACACATTTCACCTTGTTTTAATGGATGATTCAAGTCAACTTCTTAGGCTTGGCAATTTTAGCAGACCTCCTATTTTTGATGGCTCAAATTTTTCGTATTGGAAAATTAGGATGGTAGCATTTATTCAAGGCACACTAGGAGATGACGTGTGGGATTTAATTGAAAATGGTTATAAACACCCCACCACTCCTATAGCAGAAGGCAGCACTATCTTTAGAAAACTTAAAACCACTGAATTGAATGCTGATCAGAAAAAGATAAGCAATTTCAATAATAAGGGTAAGAATGCCATTTTCATGAGTGTTAGTGAAAATGAACTGAAACGTATTTGTCACTGCACTACCAGTAAGGATGCATGGGATACATTAGTAATAGCACATGAAGGTGATGCTAGGGTAAAACGATGCAAAACTCAAATGCTTATCCAACAGTACAATATGCTTGTTATGAAAGATAACGAACCATTTGATGATTTCTATATGCGTTTGACTGATATTATTACCCAATTGCATGCTAATGATGTTGAGTATACTGATCAAGAAGTATGTGCTAAGATTTTGAGATCCCTTGCCCCCAGATTTGATCATAAACGTTATATCATTGAAGAAATGGATGATCCTTCTCTTACGCCTGAATTGCTTAGTTCTAAATTGAGAACTATGGAACTTGAATCAGCCTTTAGGAAGACTCTTACATCTTATGGGAAAAATGAGTCGACCAATACTTCTACAGTTGCTTTTAAAACTGCCTATCCTATTAAAAATAAGTATAAGGTGGTTAAACAACAGTCCTCCTCTGATGATGATTCTGATGGCAAATCGGATGATCTTGATAAGATTGACAATCAACTTGCTATTATGTCCTCTCAATTTAAGAAACTTTTGGAGCAAAGGAATGCTATTGCTAAGAGACATACACAAGTGAATAATCAATCTAGTCCGGTCACCCGATACCATAAAAGAACATCAAAAGGTGTTTCTGATTTTGATAGTAGAAGTAATAAGGTTGATAAATCTGAATTGGCATGTCATAATTGTGGGAAACTTGGTCACTTTATTGCTGAGTGTTGGTCTAAGCCACAACCCAAACATTCTAAACAACACAAGGCACACATAACTAAAACTTGGAATGACTCTTCCGATTCTGAATCAGAAGACGACCACGGAAATTCTGAACCAAATTGCCTTGCGTTTTTAGGAGAAGTTTATGATTGTTGCGGAGACGTGTATTTAGCAGGAATGACTGATTCTGAAGATAATACTCATTCTGATTCTGATTCTAATTCTGATGAAGTGCTTGATTTAATTGATGCTGCTAAATCTTTATTAGCTAGTCAGCCTTCTATGCTTGAAATAACTGCTCCGTTTGATGCTAAACGTGCCTTGTGTGATACTGAATTTGATGATAGCAACAATTCACACACGGACACTAATGAGCATGAAAATTTTGTTGGCTATGATGATTATGCTGAATTGTATGTGAGGACTTTGCAGAATAGACAAGAATTATCGAATTTGGTAAAAATGCTTAGTGAGACTTTAGAGAACCAATATAAGATCGTTCAACAAAATTCCATTGAAATGAACAATGTCAAAACTGATTTTGAGAAACAATTACTTGATTTTAAAATTCAGATTACGACTTTAAAAGAAAATTCTTTTGAAGAAAAATATAATGAAGCGCTTTTGCAAGTTGAAAAATCCAAACAAGTTTGTGAAACAGCTTTCAAAATGTGTCGTAGTCGTGATATAACATGTTTTGACCTTGACAAATTGCTTGCTGAACAACGATATAAGGGTGATACTAGAGGGTTTGGTTATGATGGTCCTATTTCAAAGACTGATGATTTTACTAATCCAGTCCCCTTTGTAAAAGCCCAAGAAGAAATGGCTCTTCCGTTGGAAAATAAGTTGTCTGAAAAGGATAAAGGAAAACAAGTCTTAATCGAAAGTGATTCTGAAAATGACATTGATACTTTCATTGAAAATTTTGTTGAGGCATCTACATCAAAATATTGTCCTCCGGCCAAGAGACTCTATAGACCTCCTAAACCATTTATTCGTAATGAATCGGTCAAGCATGTAGAAGAAAAACACCACCAATCTGATTTACCTACTTCTAGTAAATTCTGTACTAGGTGTGATGTTTTTGGTCACCAAAACTGGGAATGCCTTGGTAATCGCAAGATAGGTACTCATTTTAAAAGTCATAACCCTAACGTGAAGCGATTTACAAATTTTCGAAGGCAGCGCACTAATAATAATTGGAATCATTTCTTGAATAAGTCTAGGCCTCGTGTTAACAAGAACAGTTTTTCGAAAGCTAAATCTTTTCCTCAATTCCAAAAGGCCCAAAAACCTTTGAAAACTCGGCCTATTTGGATTAGGACATGTGATTTGAGACCTCAAATGGATTTTTTTAAATCTAAGAAATGTCCAACTAATGTATGTGATGCTTGCGAGTGTGAGAAAATCATTAAGTCTCCTCACGAGAAGGTTAAGGACTTAAACACCACCACACCCTTAGACTTGTTCAATGATGGGGGAGGTGAGTTTTATCAAAATGGAGTTACCATGTATT
Organism: Sambucus nigra; assembly: GCA_949130495.1. Classification (NCBI taxonomy): domain Eukaryota; kingdom Viridiplantae; phylum Streptophyta; class Magnoliopsida; order Dipsacales; family Adoxaceae; genus Sambucus; species Sambucus nigra. Next base: position 539,356,333 of record OX422208.1, on the reverse strand, counting down.
GCGATGCTAATAGATATTCGTACCAGTTTTATGCTCCAAAAACTCTTAAACAATTAGGGTTGTTCCTTCTATTGCATGTGATTTTTAGCTTGCTGATATGGTTTATATACATTGAGATAACTCTTGTTTTGAAGTAACTTCAACATTTGATTGGAAAGATTGTACTTGACTGTTTTGCTTATGTTTAAACTGCATACTTTGATTACTAGATCTCCGAGGTTTTATGATAAAGGTATCTACTAATAACCGGTATCTCTTAAAGCCATGTGTAATGTAGGAGACGCATATTTTGCAGATTATGAACACTTATTTCTTTCTTTCTTTTCCATTGTCTAATTTAGACAAAATGGGGGAGAATTGAGTACATATTCTATTCTTGTGTTGATGATATTTTCCATACATATCATGTCTTATAATTTCTGCACATTTATTCTGTCATTTTAATATTTTGGTAGAGCAAATGCTACTAACTTGATTTCTTGGCAGAAAGTGTATTTATGTTTTGCAGGTTTTCTTAACCGTGCCCCTCCTCGGGTTTGCTGGCGAGAAAGTCTTTCCACTTGGGACGATCGAGTTGGATATGTTCATCGGCACATGGCCTGCTTGTCGAATAGAAAGAGTATGTTTCTTTGTGATGGATAAGAATGTCCAGTCAGCTTACAATATCATCATGGGAAGGGTAGGTTTGAAGAAGTTTGAAGTAGTACCATCTACTGTACATCAATGTCTGAAGTTTCCAACCAATTTTGGAGTAGGAGTTGTAAAGGGTGACCAAAAAGTTTCTCGGGAATATTATTACTCATCTGTCGAGCAAGAAGAACTGGAGGAATCTAGGAAAAAGACTATGACCTACCAAGTGGATGAAGGTGCAGAGATTGAAACATTGGATCCTAGAGACGAATCGCAGCTCGTGAAAGGTCAGGTGGTGGAAGCTACTAAAAATATCATTTTGGACGACGAGCACCCGGAACGAACAACTCAAATAGGTTCGTCATTAGATGCCTCACTAAAACAGGAATGGATAGTTTTCCTAAAAAGTAGAAAATAAACTTCTGTTTGGAGTCATGAGGATATGCGAGGAATAGACCCAAATTTCTTATGTCACGAGCTCAATGTGAATAAGGAGATCAAGCCAGTGAAGCAGAGAAGAAGAGTGTTCAACCTCGAGAAGAACCAAGCCATACAAGAGGAGGTCGAAAAGCTCCAGAAAGCTTGCTTTATTGACGATATCAAATATCCAGACTGGTTGGCAAATGTAGTAATGGTGAAGAAGAAAAACAAAAAGTGGAGGATTTGTGTAGACTTTACCGACCTTAACAAGGCATGCCCAAAGGATCATTTTCCTTTTCCCCGAATTGCTCAATTAGTGGATGCTACCTCGGGACACGAGTTATTGAGCTTCATGGATGCTTATTCTGGTTACAACCAAATTAAAATGAAACCCGAAGATAGGGAGAGTACCTCTTTCATTACCCCTAGGGGAACTTATTGTTATAATGTTATGCCTTTTGATTTGAAAAATGCAGGTGCAACATATCAGCGGCAGATGAACAATGTGTTTGCAGAACAAATCAATTGCAATATGGAAGTTTACGTTGATGATATGCTGACGAAAAGCAAGAGATCTGCTGACCATCAAATTGACTTAGGTTAGACCTTTGATCAACTAGATAAATACCAAATGAAGTTGAATCCCACAAGGTGCATATTAGGAGTACAAGAAGGCATGTTCCTCGGGTATATTGTCAACCAACGAGGAATCGAAGCAAACCCAGAGAAGATCAAAGCTCTATTGGGACTACGATCTCCAACGACGAAGAAGGAAGTACAAAGTCTCACTAGGCGAGTTGCAGCACTTAATAGATTTGTATCACGAGCAATTGATATATGCCTCCCATTCTTTAAAACACTCCGAAAAATGTTTGAATGGAATGAAGAATGCGAGAAAGCCTTTCAATAATTGAAAAAATATCTGAGAGCACCTCCATTATTGTCTAGGTCTGTGATGGGAGAAAGATTGTATATATATTTGGCAGTGTCAGAGAATGCAGTTAGCTCGGCATTGATAAGAATGGAAGATGGAGTGAAAAAACCAATCTATTACACTAGCAAAGCCTTCCGAGGAGCAGAGATCAGATATCTAAGATTGGAAAAGTTGGCACTAGCATTGATTGAGGCGAGAAGGAGAATGAGGCCGTACTTCCAAGCTCATACAATAGTTGTGTATACTGATATGCCATTGAGGCAAACTCTTCATAAACCAGAAAAATCAGGAAGATTGATGTACTGGGCAGTAGAACTTGGTGAATATGACATAGTTTATGATCCTAGATCATCGCTTAAAGGGCAAGCAGTAGCAGATTTTATAGCAGAATTCACCTATCCTAATACCTCTGAGGAGCAAAAGCTGAACACCGACCAACCTGTGGATGTTACAGGATCATCAAATTTTACCCCTGATCAACTTAAGGTGGTCGACGAGCAAGAGAAGATGATCGACGAGCAGCAAGAAGTGCTAGATGAGGATAAAAGGAAGCAACAAATATTCCACCGAGGAACTCTGTCCGATCAAAAATTTGAAGACGAGGTACCTATATGGAATCTATATGTAGATGGATCTCCGTGTACTGCAAGTTGTGGAGCAGGGATTATTTTGAACAACCCGGATGAGGTTGATGTGGAGTATGCTCTGCACTTCTAATTCAAGGCTTCTAATAATGAGGCTGAATATGAAGCTATGATCGCAGGTCTTAGTTTGGCAAAAACCACAGGGGTAGAGTAGGTTATTATATTCAGTGACTCGCAATTGATCGTAAATAAAATGCTGGGAGTATATGCAGCCAAAGGAGAATTAATGATCAGGTATTATGCAAAAGAGATGGAGATTTTATCAAGTCTGATGGAAGTGAAGATAATTAGAATACCAAGATTGGAGAATGCCAGAGAAGATGCCTTAGCTCGGTTAGCTTCAGCCACACGCACCGAGCTATGAAGAATAGAAGTCTTGGCTAGTCGGAGCATAGATGAAGATCTGATGATGAACTTTATTACCCTTGATTTAGGACCATCTTGGATGGATCCTATCAGGGCATATATTGAAGAAGGGTATTTGCCAACTGATAAACTCGCAGCCAAGAAACTAAAGTTTAAAGCTCCTCGTTATGTGTTGACCAATGGTGTTCTATATAGACGAGGAATTATAGCTGGCTTGTAGAGATGTGTACATCTCACCGAGGTGAAAGACTTGATCAAAGAAGTCCATGAAGGGTCTTGTGGAGCCCATGTAGCAGGTCGGACACTTCTGCAAAGGATAATGATGCAGGGATACTATTGGCCTATAATGAGGGCTGATTGCATAGCCTATGCCAAAAAATGTGACAAATGTCAGCGCTTCTCCACTATCCGAAGAACTCCTCAAGTATTGTTGACACCCATTACTTCCCCTTGGCCATTCGCCATGTGGGGAATTGACTTGGTCGGGCCACTTTCAACGACCAGAGGAAGATTTAAATATCTCGTCGTCGCAGTGGATTACTTTACTAAGTGGGTGGAAGCCGAGCCTCTTGTCGATATGACGTACGAAAAGGTGTACCAATTTATTTGGAAAAATATCATCTGTAGATATGGTCTTCCCCATGCATTCATCACCGATCATGGAATACAATTTGACAACGAGGAGTTCGCTGCATATTGTCATCTGCCGAACATATTGAAAACCCACTCTGCACCAGGTCACCCTCAAAGCAATGGACAAACTGAAGTGACAAACAGAACGCTGCTAAATGGCTTGAAGAAAAGATTAAATGATGCAAAGGCAAATTGGATCAACGAGCTACATTCTGTACTATGGGCTTATCGTACCACTCTACGAGTAGCCATAGGAGAATCTCCATATATGCTGACATTTGGAAGTGAAGCTGTTATACTTGTCGAGCTGGGTCTCCCCACACACAGAGTGCTGAATTTCAACTCTCCTATCAGTTACTTGATGAGAAGATTAGATTTGGATATGCTCGAGGAAGTTAGAGAAGAAGCAACAATCAGAAACGCTGCATACCAACAACGAACAACTATGTTCTATAATAAGAGAGTAAAGAAATGCGACCTAAAAGAAGGAGACTATGTGCTAAAGAAAGTAATTCAAAAACACAACAAATTGGAAGCTAACTGGCATGGGCCCTACAGAGTAACAGAGGTTGTTAGACCAAGAACATATAGAATCGAAACATTAGAAGGAGAGGAGTTTAAGAATGCATGGAACGCAGAGCATCTGCGCAAATATTATCATTAGTTTAATCTCTATGTAATGCAGTTTTCTTCGATATGAATAAAGTTTTGGATATTTCGCCTAATTCTCTCCTTTTGTTGAAATTTTTCGGAGTACTAGTGCTACACACTACGCATATCAAGCCCAAAAATACCAACTACGGTTGGCTGGGAAGAGAATCCACCAGTTAAGGCTGGTCGAGAAGAAAAATTTCCCAGAAACACCAACTACGGTTGGTTGGGAAGAAAATCCACCAGCTAAGGCTGGTTGGGAAGAAAATCCACCAATTATAGTTGGTCGGGAATAAAAAATTTCCCAGAAATACCAACTACGGTTGGTTGGGAAGAAAATCCACCAACTATAGTTGGTCGGGAATAAAAAAATTTCCCAGAAATACCAACTACGGTTGGTTGGGAAGAAAATCCACCAACTATAGTTAGTCGGGAATAAAAAATTTCCCAGAAATACTAACTACGGTTGGTTGGGAAGAAAATCCACCAACTATAGTTGGTCGGGAATAAAATTTTTTTCCCAGAATACCAACTACGGTTGGTTGGGAAGAAAATCCACCAACTATAGTTGGTCGGGAATAAATTTTTTTTTTCCCAAAAATACCAACTACGGTTGGTTGGGAAGAAAATCCACCAACTATAGTTGGTCGGGAATAAAAAAATCCACCAGCTAAGGCTGGTAGGGAATAAGAAAATCTACCAACTAAGGTTGGTCGGGAACAAAAACGACCAACTCCGGTTGGTTGGAAACAGTTGGTTAAACAAATGAAAGTCATTTCAGGGTTTAAAATTAAAAAGTGATAAATTTCTTGATACTTATGACATTTTAAACTACCACCATAGTTGGTCAAAAATAAAAATATCACCAACTCTGGTTGATCGTCAGATGACTATCATCAATTCAGAATAATCAATAATAAATTTTCACCAACTCTAGTTAGTCGATAATTTAAAGTAGCACAAAATATCTTACAAAATGTTTCAACAGATATACATGCACATTCATTAAAAATGTCTTACAAAATATTTCCAAAGACAATGACAATTAAAATTGCAAAGAAAACTAGAAATTTTTCATTAAGTCCATAACAAAATACATTAAGAAACGAAATACATATTATATGAGAAGTCATTACATAAAATCCTATTCTATGGGTTTCTTTCCCTTTGCCTTTGAAGCAGGTTCCCTTCTGGCAAGAGGATCATCTAAGGCATAGGGGGAGTTTATGAAGTTTATATCTTTCAACATTCAAATATTCATCACAGAAGGACGAGCAAGCAGGTGCTCTGGCCGAGATATCTCGAAATTAGAGTGAAGAGTGTAGTCACCGAGATACTTTGAAATCAGGCATTGAGGAATGGCCCGAGCAGGAATCCAGCTCATATCAAGTTTGATGGGTGGCACTGGCAACTCGAGCAACCCAGGGTCATAGTAATCCCACAAGTAGTGACCTTGTTCCAACTGCAGCACACCCAAGGCATTCAGCCATCCTTGCTTGTACCCTTCGTTGTTCGATTTCTGGATCCGATCGTCAAGGTGATAAAGGGCTTCATTATAACCATCCATCCAGAATTCTCTGGGTTGCTTGTGGAATTGGTAGGTCAACCTCTCTAACTGCTCTTGAAGATTCTTCACCAAATTTGTTTTGTTCTCCAAGGCAGAATTTTGGGTAGCTAGTTGATCATCGAAGTTCTGAATCTTCTTAAACATCTCAGCTAATGCCTGATTCTTCGCCATCAACTGGAAGGCCTGATTCTCCAAGGCTGATTAAGTTCTTTGTTCCTCAATTGAAATACGAGCAGTCCTTGCTCGTCCTCGAGAAGCTCTTGCTCGTCCGCGAGCAAAGGTAGAAGGACCAATTCTCTTCAAGGTTTCCAATTCATCTCTCAAATTGGCATTTTTGACCTCCAAGAAAGAAAAACCTTCATCGTTGACAAGAGCCAAGGCTCCCGAGGTAGAGGCTGCAGATTTCAGCTGAGATATCTCTCCTCGCAAATTATTATTTTCCTGCTCTAATAATTTGGCGATCTGCCAATGCTCTTCAACCTCGGTCTTCAAAGTCCTTTCCTTCATATCATAAGCAGCAACCAACTTATCATATCCCTTATCAGCACTTAGTTGCTGATACTTCTTCTCATATCCCTGATGCAAAAGGGCTGTAGACTCCTTGTATTATTGTTGAAGTTCCTCAAGAGTACCCTAGAGGTCTTCAATAATCTCGTAATATGCTACATTATAGGCCACTGCACGGTCGAGCAAGCATTTCAAATACTGGTAGGCTTCAACTGCTCATTCTGAAGCATCTGGACCAAGGATATCGACGATTTGAGATTCATTCAAGTCAGCATGGCCAGCCTTGAAGTAGTCGTTACATTTTTTCATCAGTTCTGTATCATGGGTTGACAAGAGTTCCATTCTAGCCATAAACTAGTAAAGAAAAGAGATGGAAAGAATCAATAAAATGCAGACAGAGCAAGAAGAATAAAAGCAGAGCAAGAAAAAGGGAGTTAAGTTGCACAACCAAAAACTTCAAATTTTATTACATCATAAAAGAAGTACATAGCCCACAGTTACATTTAACAAAAAAGCAAAGAGAAAACGTCCGAACAACTCTACACATTCTCCTTGTCTCCTAAAACTTTCTCGGGAGGTTGGCACGAAGAGGTAGGTTGCTCGGATGGCATAGAAGGTTGCTCAGAGGGTGTTGGAAATTGCTCGGTTGAAATGCTGGTTGGTTGAAGTTGCTCGCAGGAGGTCTGGACAACTGGGGGATGAGAAATCTGATCTCCGATCACCATAGAGGATTCCTCGGAGGTAGCTTCGTCTTCTTCTTCTTCCCTGGGAGAAGGAGGGGGGTCAGGAATGTGTCGCTGAAATAAGTCTGAATTCTCATCGACATTCATCTCTTTGAGAGAAGCAACCCAACCATCCCTGAAGTATTTGAGGCTGCCATACTCCATTTGTGAAATCATGGCAGCCAAACCCTTATTCCACCCCTTATCCGAGTCAGCGCTGAAGGATTTCTTAACAACCTTTCTCCTTTTTTCTCTCTCCGAGGAAGTCCTTTCCCTAAGGATCTCCTCAACACCCTTCAGCTTGTTCTCAACTTCTTCCTTCTGACGACCAACTTCACGAAGCCTGTTTAACTCTTCCTCAGCAGACTTGAGCTTACTTTCAAGCTCTCCAGCATTTTGGAGCTTCCCTTCGAGCTCTTTATTCTTACTTTCGAAGTCTTTTATCTTCTTCTCCAAACCCTTGGAGACTTAAACGACTTTATCTCTCTCCTGCTCGGTGGCTTTTAATTTCTTTTCCCAAACAGTTTTATCTTCGTCATACTTCTGACGAGAATCTTTTAATGACTGTGTCAGACCTACAAGAGCTTCCTCCACACCTGATAAGGAGCTCAAAGCTTTAATAGCTTCATCCTTTTTCAAAATGGTGTTGAAACAAGTTACCAACTTGTAAGTCAGTGCAAGTACATAATATTGAAAAGCGAAAGTTTAGATTAGTAATACTTACTGAGGCAATATATTGAGCTGCCAAGGTGGTAAACCTATCCCGGGAAAGAATGTCTTCAAGACCTTGGATTTTAGGGATAATCCAAGACTTCACAGAGCTCATGGCAGAGCTCGGAGCAACAAAAGTAAGAACACCACTTCCAGTAGTTAAAGGCTGAGAGATGGATTCAGCCAAATTATCCGAGGAGATTTTCTTCAACTTCCTTGTGGGAACAGGAACATTCTCGACCAAGGATATCATTTTGGTCGGTGATATAACTACAACCTCGTTTGGAGGGGAAATAACTGCAATCTTGCTTGGAGCCACAGGGGCTTCTCGGCAACCTTCTTAGTAGCAGCTGGAGGAGGTGCATCAATTTGTCTTATCCCTTCTTCTGGGACATCCTGCTTACTTTTCTTTGCCTCTCCAGCAGTAGAGGTAGACTTATAGAAGAGGGCAGGAGCTCTTCTTCTCTTCATTCTGTCACTGAGAGGAATATGCGATTCAGGAGAAGAACCTTTATAAACTGGTGCTGGTTCTATGTTACTTATCACTGGACGAGCAGTGAAAGACGAGGTGTAACTCTTGTACTGCAACAAGTACGAAACTGATCTGATATGTTCATCAGCAACAGCTTGATGCAAACCCCAGATAAGTTTTAGATGTTTTAAGTTAACTTCTGTCTCCTTTGAAGACCTTCTTTTGCTGTCAACTGCAAATAAATCAAAATCAAAATATCAGTGACGCATTTTATCAAATATAAAGAAAACATGATTTCAAAAACTAAATAAAATAAAAACAACCTATCCTATTGCCATAGGGAGGGCATCTGGGACCCTGATATACGTCATTTTCAATTAATGGAGCATGTTGCCAATTTTTCATAACAACCCCATGCTCGAAGTAATCCTTGTTGGCATCTGGGAGATTGACAACTAAAGCCCTATTTAAAAACCTAGTTTTCAATTAAAAAGTAATATCACTGACAACCCATCTATAGCAAAACAAAATCTCTAGAATTCCTAAATGGGTTCCATGAATCTGATTTAACCTATGGACTCCATTAACTATTCTCCATGTATTGGGGGCTATTTTTGCAGGTACTACGTCAAAATATTGACAGAATTCCAAACACAAGGGGTTTGGAGGAAAAGAAAAGCCACACTCAGCGATAAAGAGACTGGGGAACCAATGTCCCTCAGCCAAACGAAAATAGTCAGAAGGCTCAGAAAGCTCTTCCAAAATAACCCAGGAAGGAATAAAAAAATCAGAATGAAATTTATCAAGCGACTCAATAAGGGAAACCATGATGAACAAAGAAAATAAAAGAGAAGGAAGAATATCTTACAGAAGAAGGGTAGATCAGTCGATAACGAACGGTGGAAGGAATGAACGCACAAGATGGAGAAGAAATGGAGAGATCAAAGATACAGATTTGAAAAAGTAAGAGACAATAGGATTTTCTGCAACGCTTAATTACCTTACCTTGGGAAGGGGTAAAAATAATGATTACAAAGAAAGACATTTGCGCTACCGGCGGCTAAAAGGACAAAAAAGGCACGGAGACCAAAACAGTGGGAAAAATTCAAAAAAGTCTGATTCTATGAATTTGAAAGGAAAAATAAATACAAGGAAAACACTCCTAAAATTTAGGATGACTATTTAATCCCGCCATATTTCAAGAAGAATGTTTCACACTCCTCAACCTCAAACTGTGAAACATTGGGGGCTTCTGTTGATACCAAATTTAGTCTGCTGATGTGGATCAGTTAAGTGGAGACACGTGTCAGTCTACATGGCACTTACGAACATTTCTGAACAACACCTTGACTTCGAGGAACTCAACCTCCCCGACCAACTCAGACACTCCGAGCAACAGGTGCTCTCCGAGGAACTTTATTATACCGAGCAACTCATATATACCGAGCAGCCCAGGCGGTCCGAGCTGCACCTCATTCGGAGCATTTATAACTGAATAGTTAAGAGGATTGAATGTGCATTAAATGCTGATTATTATCAGACAGATGTACACGCCTATTGGACAGCTATGTAATATTCTCTCGCATGTACAACCTCAAGGCTATAAATACATTTTAACCTCCTCATTAGCAGGGGACTCGGAATTTCTTGGAAAAACATGTAATCGAGAAGTCCCAAACAGTCAACAATAACAAAATAGTGGACGTAGGCCATTCCTTTAAGGCTGAACCACTTTAAAAATCTTTTATCTTGTTTATTTTTATCTGTGATTGATTAATTAGAGATAATCTAATTTTTACATAAACAGTTGGGTTGAACTTATTTTGCCTACAGGCTTGTAGAGGATCTCAGAAATCTAAACTTATACGGATATATTTTATATCCTTCCTTTATTTTTGACTTTATTCCATAACTTGACAAAATGTAGGTTTAGGTGTTTTTAAGTTAGTGGTATGTTTTGAAGGCTCGAAGACGATAACTTGCACTGTTATTTAACTTTACCATATAGGATAATAAGTTATTCATTCGAGGTTTGGTAAAGGTAAAATAGTTTTTCTGTATTAAGATAAGTTCTATTTGATTTATATGATTGACTAGGAAATGCTTTTAGAAAATGCTTTTAAAATTTATTTCTATTGATTTTTTAAGAATTTTTCTAAAATTCTCGTATAGGAAAGTTTTTCGCATGAGATTTCTTGTACAATAACTTTTTTTTACCAAATTAGAAATTCGAGGTAAAACTTCTTGTACGAAATTCACTTCGTATCAAAATAGGGTTGTATATTAAAATTTCATATAAGATGGCCGTGTACATACATTTTTCATATAAGGAATCTTGTATACAATTCACATTCGTATGGGACTCCTTTTATTCTTACAAGCAGTGGCGAAGCCAGGAATTCGTGCCAGGAGGGGCTACCTTAAGGGTGATTTTCGTGGGTTCGGGGGCGGGAGCCCCTGAGCCGTTTTTTTTAGGTTATTTAAATTATTTTGAGAAAAATCACCAAAAGTCCTATTAGGAGTGCGTTAAATTTATATTTTGGGCGGACTGAATTTATATTTTAACACTGTTTTTTTTATTATAAATTAACACTACTATTTTTTTTTGTGGCGGGCTGGGACCCCCCCAAGCCACCCCCTGGCTCCACCCCTGCTTACAAGAGCTCGAATTTTGATAAACGTGTTTTGAAGCCTTATTTTCTCAATTGCCTTATAGATAAGGTTGTAAATGTGAATTTGAGAGATCCCATCACATCCTCATTTATGAGAGAGATTTTTGTACAAATCCCTCATCTATTATTGTGGAAGATTTAACATGAAGTTATTCTTGTGGGTGGATTGCATTTCTATTGAGATCGATGGATATAAAGACTTAAGGGTTGTGCAAGTTATTATGAAGCAAAATTCGAGAGAAATTAAATACTAGTCTGGGCAACAGTGATAAATAGGGAGCACTAAAGAAGATTCATCGCTAGAATTGAGTCTTATGAAAGTCGTGTCTAAACTTGTGCAAAATCCTGTTAAAATTATCCAATATTGGTGGATTTAAGTTTTTTGTTTGGGAGGGAGGTATTGGTTTTTTCTATGAGGGTTTCTACTTTAAATGATAATTGTCAGGTGTGCTTACTTTTTTATATTTCAACTATAGTTATTTTTGCAATAATATATGTGTAAACAAATAAATGCGGTGTGTGATACCGATTTAAATTAATTTTCAAGTTTCCAAGTAAACCTTTTTTAATTAGAGTCTACTTTTAAACAAAATTAAATCAACCCCTAAACATGCATCTAAATGTCATAAGTCATTCAAACCATGCATGAAAAAATAAAGACGTCCGATTCAGAAAAAAAATCTTTTCGGGTAAAACCTTTTATAACACTTTGAAGAATTCACAAGACCTTTGACTTACATACAACCTGATAATCGCCCACAAGTGTGTAATGCACGGTGCCTTCAGCAAACCTTCAAATATACGAGAGACAGCGAAATACCCTTGATAGACTGGGTTTTGCCAGCTGCGTCGCGTCACCGACGCCGGTCATTTGTTATATTCGGTTCACCAACTCTATACAAAAATCTAAACTATGACTACACTCTTTTAAGGGAGTATAGCGGCCAGTCCGGATATCGAATCCACAAAGACGAGTTTCTATAATTTAATTGATTTATTACTTCTAAATAAAAGTGTAAAAGATACTTTTTTCTAACTAAAAAGAAATAAAAGATAAACTAGGCATGGGTGTATTTAAACTAAAATTAACAAAGGAATAAAAACAATAGATTGCATCGAATATCCCTCACCCCGAGTTAATTAGTATAAAATGGTTACATGGGTTCACGAGTTATTAAGATTGCGTCTCGTTTCGTCAATTAATTAAATCAAGAGTTGTCACACCCCTAAATTCGCATAAAAGATTAATATGATTTTGGTGTCAACAAATAGCCCCAAAATTACGCACGTAAGGTCGTAAGCACGAAGCATAGATGATATACTCCGTCAAATCTCCTAGACGTAATAACTACGAAAAAACACTCGAAATGAACTCGTAAACTCCATAACCAAAGCAAAGCAACATTTCAACTCATAGGTGAGTTCAATCCAACACAACCTAGACTAAATTAGCTAGAAAGCATGTTAAAAGACATTAATTAAATGAAAGCCATAAATGCAAGAAAGTAAATGAAAGCAATAAATCTAGGTTACAAAGCTTAAGAATAATAATGGAACTTACATTGATGGAGAATAAGAAGGAATAGTAAACTTACAAACCCAAAATAGGAAGGAAAATCTAGGAGAGAGAAGCTCTCAAAAAACTAATCTAAACTATCTAAAATGAAAAATATCCCAAATAAAAGCCTACAACATTCTATCAATACCCCAAAATAAACACCCAACAAAACCAAGTCAAAAAACCCAAAATAAGTCATTTTTCATCCATATTTGATGGGCCCGGACGACCTCATGTTTAGGGCCGGTCGACCGCAGTTTTGACAGCCCCTTTTTCCTCTCCAAACCAATTTTTACGCGTTGCACGGAAATAGACATAACTCCCTCATACGGAATCGAAATGATGCGTGGTCAGAACCGACACGAAGCTAATTAAATTATCTACATGATTATATTTTTAACCCTCCAAATTAGGCATGATGAAATTACCAAAATGCCCTTGAATAGAAGAAAATACCAAAACCTTCCGAAAATAGCCATAACTTCCTCATTCAGAGTCAGAATGACGCACGGTCAGTGGCCACGGAAAGATAATTTAATGATTTACTTGTTGGTAACTTCATTCCATACAAAATAGTGAGTTTGAAAATATCATATTGCCCTTGAAGTAGCTTTCGACGACGGAACTTCTCCGAAATGCAATCGAACCTCACTTTTAGCATTCCAATACCTACAAAAGCATAATTAACCCCTGAAAAACATATATATGTCCAAATCCAAGGTTGTCTGGTTAACGAACATAAATATAGTCATTAAGAACGTAAAAGTTCTAGAATGCATAAAGATAAAGGGCACAAATATGCAATATTTGTGATGTATCAACCCTCCAGGTGTCGGTTAGTCGTCTTCGGCTCGTCCACATGCAGAATGACTACGCTCGATATCCTCCAATCAAATATGGAGATTCCTTATCCACAGAGGTTGAACAAAGTAAAGTGTGATCTTGAACACCAAAACAATTCACTAAAGCATTTGGGATTTTTGTGAATTGAAAAAAAGGGATTAAACCTTAAAAGAAGAATTCAAAAGGATTATACAGTTTTGCAGTTTTTTGTCTTTCAAAAAGCTGGGTCTTCTTAATGAAAATGAAACCATTTAATGAGTATTTATAGAAAAACGTTTCGTCTCAGTTGCTCGAACGAAATGGGGATCTCGATCGAACGACGTACACGTGTCGCTTGAACGACATCGCGCGACATTAGCATGTCGATCGAACGAGATGACATCTCGCTTGAACGACCCGGTGTAAAAAATGAGATACGCTACAGGATTTAGAAAAATTACTCATTCTCAAATCTTGACGAAAAAGTCCGCTCCAACACTTGGAAAATATTTTGAAAAAATATCCCAAAGCTCTAAGTGCAAAGTTAAGGTATTAAAAATATAATCTTACCAAAGTAAACTTCACGGAGCCTTTTTGATGAAGAACCTTGTGTAACACCCCGTCTAATTAAATACCGAGTAACTACTCCTTTATTAAATTAATACAGAATATCAAGTTGGTTCAGTTGTAGCATCACCGTCGAAAACATTTAATTTATTACTAGCCACCTAATATTTAAAAAGGGAGATGCCAAATTTTACTAATTAAATTAACATAATCCAAGTAATTAAGTCAACAACCATTATTCGCGTAAAAAAACTCAAATGAATAATCAACGAAATGAAATAAACTGAGTCTGGAGTAAACACTCCAATATAATACCAGAGTAAAAAATAAAGTCCCGATACATGAGTCTGAATAAATAAACCAACATCTGAAATAAAAATAAAAGTCTGAGAATGCTATCTTAAATAGAAATGGGCGACATGCCCTAACGGATGAGTAACCCCGAGTAGAATCAAGTACAAAATGTGAAGGCGTTAATACCGAGAACCGATAACTTTCACAACAGCTACAACACGCCAATAATATAATGGAACTCCTATGCTTGGCGTCCCTGTGGTTGGGCACCTAAAATGTTTTACAAGCAAAATTGATTTGAAAGAAAACGGGTCAGGGCCCGAGGTGAAAATAGTTTAAAAATATAGCAAGTGCTTAAATTACAATATTAAACAACACATATAATAAACATGTTAGTTGCGTACTCTCACATGAGTTTCTCGCCTCTCAACTACTGTGCACGCCTAACGTAGACCCTTAACCCATCCTAGTTATGCCGCTAGATAACTAGTTTGCACCACTCCTGCGTTCTCATTCTAACACAGGGTATCTACTCGTAAAAACCAAACAAAACATATTCATAACCCATATTCACGTTCATTAAATTACTTATCTCAAGTGTAAATTAAATTCTCACATTCTTAGTCTATTACAATATCTTAGCTATTCACATCTACTAAGAAACACAACAGAACTATCACAAATATATGTATATGCACCAGTATAACATCTCATATACAAATCAGGCACCCCACAAGGATAGAACCTACGATGCCCTCATACTCTTCTATCGAATCCCGATACATCACGTACATGAGGATCACAAGTTCCGAATCACTCAGGAACCGTTACAATAAAAATCACACATAGTGGAGGCGAACATAGTTCACATACCCATGGGTCACGAACATACCTACGCTCCCAAGGTCAGACTTATCCATTCAACGATAAGCCCTTCCAAGTCCTATGTTATTAGGTATCAATCTAAAGTCCCCCCCGAAGGTCACATCGAGACCAGACTATCCTCTTACGAACGACCTCCCATGATAGCAAGTATGGTATGTATGTTATGCACACAATAATCCATATACTAGAAAATCACACAACCAGTATATATACAATTTCAATATAGGTATACTCCTCCCCTATATATTAAGTCTCACCCACGATATTGACGTTCCGAATATTCTACGTAATATTTATTTAATGCGACAAGTCTCGTCATACGGATTCATGTACCTATAACTATCCCGAGTGAATACTAGGTCTCCCATTTGTTCCTAAGGTTATCTCAACAAATATAAAATATCTCTGATAGTGTTCATACCCTTACATTATCTTTCATTCCACTTTCAGTCCCAAATTGAAAGATTTCAAACCGCCCTCACTCGATAACCGCTCATAATTATAACGTTCAATCCTATAAGTTATAACATTTTTCGGGCAATAACTAAGACCCTACTGACCTTAACTAAGTACCACAATATTATATTAGTCACCCTAAGAATCAATATTGTCTTTGAATTTTTCATTAAACCTTAAAGGGAAATAATTGCCAAAAATCAGGAGAGGTTGATCGATCGAAGAAAACTGATCAATCGATCGATCATCGATCGATCGACATTCTTGGATCGATCGATTGACATTCTTGGATCGATCGATCGATCGATCAAGCAGGTGTTTGCCCAGATTTCTCTTAAACAGTTACGGGTTTTACCATTTTTACACCCCAAATCCTCCATTACAACGTTCCAATCTCCCAAGAAAGTTTACTAATCATTAAGCCAACATATATACACAAGTTCTAACGTTCAAGAATCATTAAACTATAATATAACATCGATTTCTTGATCAAAAGTCATCAATTTCACTACAACCCTAATTCTTCACTACTTTTTCCATAATCATCATAATCATCAATTAAATTTCATGATTCTTAACTCTTAATTTATAATTTCGTTCATCAATTATTTCCAAAAGCGCCACTACATGCAAACCTACCCTAAATTAATTATTAAGTCTCCAATTTCATGTTTTTACCATTATTCATAAATTGACATCAAACCTAAACTATCATGTAAAGTATATGCCATAAATTATTTCAAGATAAATCACTTGCCTAAAATAGAGATTCTTATCCAATGAAGTAGATGGTATGGGGGTGATCCTTGCTTTTCGATCTATCCGGTGGTGGTGACGGTGGTGCAAAAGCCTCTAAGTGGTGGTTATGGCCATGGAAAACCCTTGGGACTTCTCCTCTCTTCTTCTCTAACTGCCATGATGCTTTTTGGTTGTGAAAACCCTAAGGGACTCAAGTGTTGGCTGATAATATCAGTATAAAATTTGTAGGTCCTTATTCAACAAAAATAGGAATGACTAAAATACCCTCCCGGGTTGTCGGTTAGGCCTAAAAATGCTCCGGGACCCAAACGAAACCCCCGGCTAGTGTTTTCTGACTATCTTGACCCTTTCGAATACGTTGGTGCACTCAAAATGATCATACAAATGAAATAAAAATAAAATACTTTTAAATCCATTAAATTGGGTCCTGACACGACTCACACGCGTGTCCCAACTAAATTACCGAAACTGCCGTATTTTCAACTCACGACAATTTTAATAAATTCAATAATCACATATTACCATAATCACTCAGCAATATTCAACATTATTATTATAGTTAAATACTAACTCTCGTCTTGCTAGTTATTTAAATTCGAATTAATTTTCAATTATTTATCCCCAATTAATTTAATTAATCCCATAATTAAAAGCAATTTTATTTAATTAATCTCATAATTAAAAGACATATAATACGGGGGTATTACATACTTAAATTAATCTCATAATTAAAAGCCATAAAATACGGGGTATTACATACTTTCCCCCTAATAACGGAATTTCGTCCCGAAATTCTGAAAAATAGGGATATCTGGAAAAATTAGGTATCTTCCAGTACTCAAAACAAAATACAAAAAAAAGATCAATCACTACAGCTCTTGCTTCACAACAAGTTTTTTGAACTCTCTTGACACTTTATCAGTTATAGGGTTACACCTCAATAAATGCACCTCACGTTGTGCTCTTACTAAACAACATTCGAATAAGAATAGCCTACACATAATTGGCCATATTATCTCAATATTTTTGTGAGTTCGGACCTCACTTCGTATCATCTCCCGCGTTTATTTAAACACAAAACTCCCATCCTGTAAGAAACCATAAAACATCTGACTACTCTTTTCCATTCTTTGAATTTCTGTTCCCGACGTTGTGGATTTTACACAAGGGAAAGCCACTTCAGATGGTTAGTGATTAACCCATTATAGTCATCGGACTCCAACTTTCGACTGATCAAAAACACCGATAATTCTCTCACCTCTAAGCATCCAGAGGAAGAATTGTAAGGTTTATCCACTCTAAACCTCAGTAAGCACCTTGTCCCTTATAAATAGGTACGGATGCCTTCGCAAAACTTTCCTATTAGGTAATATCCTCTCACCATTACCATATTATACTTCACTTACTAAAAATGAAATGATTGCAATGAATCCAAAATTTATTTCATACAATTGCAGCAGTTGTTAATCACCTTGCGCCTATTCCTCGGGCTATAGGTGATCCAACTTTCTCAAAATGAAAATATTCTCACTACTTCCTTATACCCCATATCGAAGGTGGGTTTCGGGTATTTCATCCTCGTTCGGATTAATACTTGGTAGGACCTCATACTAGCGCGGTCACTATCTAATAGTGTAAATCATCCACAAATATAACAATTTCTTTCCTTCTTGACAATTCGTTTCACACATTCGAAGGAAACTCGTTACTCATCTTTATGATTGCAACCCATCAAATAAATTTACCATCTTGACTCTTTCGCTACTGGAATCGTCGGCTCGACACCAAGTTTCTAGTTGATACCCTTACTCCAACCTATTTCTATCTATAAGTGGTGCTCGTGGGGGATACTAATTATGTCCCGCTCAACACTGACTTCCACTTATAACTCCTCCCATTAAGTGGTACTTAATAACCCTCTTCTTCCTTCGGCATATACCAAAAGTTTTGACCCGTGCACTATTCACCACGTTGTGCACATTTGAACTCTTTATACCTTATTAATATCCTCACTTTATTTACGCGTAAGCCACCCTCAACATTCGATTGGGTGGAACTCCGCTCTAAATTATCCATAATAGTTAAATATTTGTCTTCTCATGGGATACCCCCTTTTAAATGGCTTCCCACTGCCCTTCAACCAATCTTGGACATGCTACTCTGATTGAACATGAATCTATAGATTGTCGTCCTTCTCTCGACGCTTAATCCACTATACAACTTCCATTTAGTTATTTCCACAAGTAATAATTTCACCCATCTATGTCTCTTCTTCCGGCGATGCTGAACCAGCAAATCGAGGTGTCCATACACCCTATACATCAAGCAAACGGGTCTTAAACATCACATACGCTTCTTAAGTACTCCAAACTCTTTATTGTCCCTGCATTTGCAACGTGGGTACACCAATTTGGGTATTCTCAATCACCCTTGAATTCGAAATTCTAAATAATCCTAAACAACATTTTATCCTTCAACCCGCTAAAATAAAACAAAATTATCAATACTTCCTCACCACACAACTGGATCTACTGGCCTTATATCGTAATTTCTTATCTAACTTCCTGTTATAACTATATACTTCCCTAACGATCGAGGCACCCAAATCATGGACGAATGTCCAAACATCTCCTTACTACCAACCTTACGCTAAGTTTCATTCGTGGGATGTCTCGCAAAGCGAAATCCAAACAAGGAACCCCCCCGATACACTACTACCTAACATTATTGGTCATCGAAATCCGTTAGACCCTCAGTCCATACATGTACCCCTATATTCCCATCTCTTGACAAGAAAGTTATATCTCCTTCCCCAGTTACACTTAGACAAGGAACTCCTTCTGCCTTTCGAAAGACACTGTCTCTTAACATTGATGGTAATCATATTCCATAAACATCATACAAATATAATCGGGGCTCTCAAAATCCCGTCCCCAGCCATACAACTATAAGTATTAACTTACACGTCTCTAAAGGGTGATATAATAATGCGCTCTTCTTATTACCACATCCTCAGCGTTAATTATAATAACAAACTAAATCTTTTCGCTGAACAATAAACCAAATACACTCTAAATCATATCAATAAAGTCCTTACACATATCGGGAAAAAATATCCGAGACCATTATACTTACGAAGTCTCAATAATATATGTATACATATATACAAATATATAAACGCGAATTCGGCCCTCTCGTAGATTGTGCCTTGCTAGAACAAAACCTTATACACCCAGGTAGTAACCCCGATAGACTTACAATATCCGCACACTATCGGTTTAAGCATATTATAAAACCATAATTAGGATAATATCATACTCGTATAACACAACACTAAAATGATAAATCTCAATAAAGTATATACCACTATCAATACACCCATTCATCCTCCGTGGATAACACTGAGGTAATCCCACTATACCAAGGAAAATATTCACATAAATAATAACATTGCCGATGTACGCACTAAACTCGACTCCCATGTGAACATAGCAATAATAAAAAGTTAATAACTCGTTCTTGACACACACAACACACATCATCATCTGAGGATATAACTCATACTTCTATCTTGACAATCTCCCTGGCTGCTCAAATTTTTCCTGGACTTAACACACCTGTCCGTACCAAACCGAAAATTTCTATAACTATTGCCCTTGCTAGGCACCATACCCTTTATTCCTCCACTTGATTTAGAAAAAATTTAACACACGGGTTTTACTCCCCATAAAATACCTTTACACATACTCCACTTATCTCTGATCACACTGACTATGTTAAGGTTGTCCTTCTCTCGAACGTTGGTAATCTTGACTCTGATGATTACCTCTGTTATTCCCTTAGCTTTGACGACCCTAAGGAACATGCTACTGTCTTTAACCACTCTTACTGAAATCACCATCGCTCGATAACGATTCAGTTATCCGAATTATTTAAGTGGGTCCCCTGATGGGTCTCCCCCTTGTGGTGCTTCACCAACACCGTTTCCCCCTAGCCTTACTCTCTGACTAAATTCTTCAATTCTTGAAACTCCTCACACAAGGAAGCGTTTACATCCATATTAACCAAACGCGACATTGTTACCATCTGCATTGATCGTCCAAGCAGAATTCCCCATAAGTGCTGGCAATTCTTCTTATAAGTTAATTTCCCCTTTAATGTCCTCTTCTCTATTGCACCTACTTCATCCGGTGTAAAGTTCTCTAATTAATTAAATTTCTTTTCACAAAGTGACCACTGTCCGACCCTCTTGTGTGAGTTCAGAACAACGTTCACATCTTATCTTGAACATCTGATGAAGGAACTTATGGCCAAGCCATACTTATGTTCCTTCTCTTGACAATACATTCCACTTCTAGGTGTGGTGGTTGCCTCTCACCATTGTAACTCTGCTTTTACAAGCCAAGAAATAAATTATCTCCAATTTTGACTCCCGATTAGCCATACTCTGACATATGCCCATGCCTTTGGATATTTTACCTCGTTGGCTAACACACGCCATCTCCGCATTTCTAGTATTTTCACTTCTGGTTCTCTTCAATATTGCGTCTGACTCTCTCCCATTCCAACCTTGCTGGGTGAGTCTAATTTGACCCCACTTTTTACTATAGTGGTTCCTCGAAGTCGTATGTTGTATCCAATCGGCCTTTGCTGTCCTGACCCTCCTTGCCATAATAGGGGTGACCTTAACTACTGTCATCATTCTCAAATATACCTTATAACCTCAACTGAGCTTTGCCTCCTGCTGTTCGCCCAACTCGCACGATATACTGCATTTTTCGGCACACGAACACTCCCTAATGGAATAAGATTCACTATCCTATATATTATAGCAGGAGATCGAAATCGCACCAAAGAACTCAACAATCCTAAACACAGGGCTTTACATCAAAGAAAGCTACGCTGGAAGCATAATAAGACGCACAGATCCTAAAGGACACTAGAACTTGATGATCTGATACCACCTGTAATACCCCGTATAATTAAATACCGGGTAGCTACTCCTTTATTAAATTAATACAGAATATCAAGTTGGTTCAGTTGTAGCATCACTGTCGAAAACATTTTATTTATTACTAGCCACCTAATATTTAAAAAGAGAGATGCCAAATTTTACTAATTAAATTAACATAATCCAAGTAATTAAGTCAACAATTATTATTCGCATAAACAATCTCAAATGAATAATCAACGAAATGAAATAAACCGAGTCTGGAGTAAACACTCCAATATAATACCATAGTAAAAATAAAGTCCCGATACATGAGTCTGAATAAATAAACCAACATCTGAAATAAAACTAAAAGTCTGAGAATGCTATCTCTAAATGGAAATGGGCGACATGCCCTAACGGATGAGTAACCCTGAGTAGAATCAGGTACAAAATGTGAAGGTGTTTAATACCGAGAACCTATAACTTCCACAACAGCTACAACACGTCAATAATATAATGGAACTCCTATGCTTGGCGTCCATGTGGTTGGGCACCTAAAAGGTTTTACAAGAAAAATAGAATTGAAAGCAAACGGGTTAGGGCCCGAGGTGAAAACATTTTAAAAATATAGCAAGTGTTTAAATTACAATATTAAACAACACATATAATAAACATGTTAGTTGATTAGTCGCACATGAGTTTCTCACTCTCAACTACCGTGCACGCCTAACGTAGACCCTTAACCCATCCTAGTTATGTCGCTAGCTAACTAGTCTGCACCACTCCTGCGTTCTCATTCTAACATAGGGTATCTACCCGTAACACCCAAACAAAACATATTCATAACCCATATTCACGTTCATTAAATTACTTATCTCAAGTGTTAATTAAATTCTCACATTCTTAGTCCATTACAATATCTTAGTTATTCACATTTACTAAGCAACACAATAGAACTATCACAAGTATATGTATATGCACCAGTATAACATCTCATATACAAATCAGGCACCCCACAAGGATAGAACCTATGATGCCCTCATACTCTGCTATCGAATCCCGGTACATCACGTACGTGAGGATCACAAGTTCTGAATCACTCAGGAACCGTTACAATAAAAATCACACATAGTGGAGGCGAACATAGTTCAGATACCCATGGGTCATGCACATAGCTACGCTCCCAAGGTCAACAGACTTATCCATTCTGCGATAAGACCTTCCAAGTCTTATGTTCTGAGGTATCAATCTAAAGTCCCCTTGAAGGTCACATCGAGACCAGACTATCCTCTTACGAACGACCTCCCGTGATAGCAAGTATGGTAGGTATGTTATACACTCAATTATCCATATAATAGAAAATCACACAACCAGTATATATATAATTTCAATATAGCTATAATCCTCCCCTATATATTAAGTCTCACCCACAATATTTACGTTTTGGATATTCTACATAATATTTATTTAACGCGATAAGTCTCGTCATACGGATTCAGGTACCTATACCTATCCCAAGTGAATACTAGGTCTCCCATTTGTTCCTAAGGTTATCTTAGCAAATATAAAATCTCTATTATAGTGTTCATTCCCTTACATTATCTTTCATTCCACTTTCAGTCCCAAATTGAAAGATTTCAAACCATCCTCACTCGGTAACCGCTCATAATTATAACGTTCAATCCCATAAGTTATAACATTTTTCGGGCAATAACTAAGACCCTACTGACCTTAACTAAGTCCCACAATATTATATTAATCACCCTAAGAATCAATATCGGCTTTGAAATTTTCATTAAATCTTAAAGGGAAATAATTTCCAAAAATCAGGAGAGGTCGAGCGATCGAAGAAAATTGATCGATCGATCCATCGATCAATCGACATTCTTGGATCGATCGATCGATCAAGCAGGTGTTTGCCCAGATTTCTCTTAAATAGTTACGGGTTTTACCATTTTTACACCCCAAATCCTCCATTACATCATTCCAATCTCCCAAGAAATTATATTAATCATTAAGCCAACATATATACACAATCTCTAATGTTCAAGAATCATTAAACTATAATATAACATCGTTTTCTTGGATCAAAAGTCATCAATTTCACTACAACCCTAATTATTCACTACTTCTTCCATAATCATCATAATCCTCAATTAAATTTCATGATTCTTAACCCTTAATTTATAATTTCGTTCATCAATTATTTCCAGAAGCACCACTACATGCAAACCTACCCCAAATCAATTATTAAGTCTCCAATTTCTTGTTTTTACCATTATTCATAAATTGATATCAAATCTAAACTATCATGTAAAGTATATGCCTTAAATTATTGCAAGATAAATCACTTGCCTGAAATAGAGATTCTGATCCAATGAAGTAGACGGTATGGGGATGATCCTTACTTTTCGATCTATCCGGTGGTGCAAAAGCCTCTAAGTGGTGGTTATGGCCATGGAAAACCCTTGGGACTTCTCCTCTCTTCTTCTCTAACTTCCATGATGATTTTTGATTGCGAAAACCCTAAGAGACTCAAGTGTTTACTGATAATATCAGTCTAAAATTCGTAGGTCCTTATTCACCAAAAATAGGAATGACTAAAATACCCTTCCGAGTTGCCGGTTAGGCCTAAAAATGCCCCGGGACCCAAACTAAACCTCCGGCTAGTATTTTCTGACTATCCTGACCCTTTCGAATACGTTGGTGCACTCAAAATGATCATACAGATGAAATAAAAATAAAATACTTTTAAATCCATTAAATTGGGTCCTGACATGACTGACACGCGTGTCCCAACTAAATTACCGAAACTGCCATATTTTCAACTCACGACAATTTTAATAAATTCAATAATCACATATTACCATAATTACTCAGCAATATTCAACATTATTATCATAGTTAAATACTAACTCTCGTCTCGCTAGTTATTTAAATCCGAATTAATTTCCAATTAATTATTCCCAATTAATTTAATTAATCCCATAATTAAAAGCAATTTTATTTAATTAATCTCATAATTAAAAGCCGTAAAATACGGGGTATTACATACTTAAATTAATCTCATAATTAAAAGCCCTAAAATACGGGGCATTACACCTTGATATATTCGGATCTGTCTTGATGTAGATTTCTCTTGAACTTCTTCGATAGTTGTAACGGTATACGACATAATTAATTGTGACGGACATTTATAAAAATATGTCCTTACAAATCTCCCCCTATGTCTATGCCGAAACGTACATAAAAATCTCCGAATTATCAAATGCCAAAATGCCTATACAAATCTACCCTCCCATAAATTTCAAAACTGAAAAGGTACAAATTTGCAAGTTCTCAAATTGTTCTTCAAAAATCTTCATTAAATCTCAAAGCTTTTTTCATCAGGGTGTGCAACATAATAATCTTCAATCTTTGTACCTACACACATGAGATAAAGAAAAAACTTTCGTGACGCATCGAGTTTGAAATGATATAAGAATAAATCATTAATAAATCAAATCTCCCCCATAATGCAAAAACTCCCCCATAACATAACATGATAATTTTTTCTCCCCCTTTTTATGATGTCCCCAAATAGACAGATAAAAAGAAAAAATTAAAACATGGAGTGTCACGATAAAAATGCATAGCAAACATAGATTAAACTAGCGCATGCAAAGGTATATCTAAAAAAAATTCTTCACCAACTATTTTTGATTTTTCAAATTTTTCGTACAAAAATAAGATACCAAAAATCACACCATGGATTTAAATTCAAACAACCAAGTCATGGAAATGGAATGAATAGGTGTGAACACATTCGATAGGTAAATAAACTCAATCAATCATATGTGCACGATGAATACGTGTACTCCTAACGAATGAACATCAAAAGTATCCTTAGGTGTAAAAATTGTTGAATTTAGATGATATCGTCTTATGCAAATCAACAAATCAAAGCCAAAATGATTTCCACACCAATAACGTACAAAACTATTTAACGCTTTTTCAAGACTTTCAAGGACGTGCAAACCCGTTTTAATTCTCCATCCAACCTCCATCATATATATTTTCTTTTAGAGGTAATCTAAATTCTCAAACATTGGAGAATTGGTGTAAAAAACCTAATGGCCCTTTTTTGGCATGAATTTATTTTTATTGCCTTTAAATTTTTTCGGGCTCTTTTAAACCTCTTTGGACCCCGGATAATAAAATTCCTCAATTTTTTAGGCCCGATATAACGGCGGCTTAGTATTCTCAAATGTCAAATGAAAACCTTTCGCAGCCCTTCCCGTTTTCAAATAAAGCACACAAACTCACAAACGGTTCTTACATGCACAACTTTCTTATCAAGTTTTATCGCGCTTGGTTCGTTTTAAAGAGAGGATTGAAGTGAAAATACCCAACCAACATGTGATAAGACAAGCACAATAATCAAATAAATCTGTGCACGTGTGCAATAAAGGAAATCACGAGTCAAACATGAGGAAGTAACACTTAATTACATCTCAATGACTCCAAACATTGTAAAGCACAAAGTTGACATGATATATTGTCCTAAAACACTATTAAATAGTCACATGAAAAATGGAATGATGTTGTGACTCGGTCATCCTAAGTGTGTATCCATAAAAGGTGTAAACAAAATACAAAACTCTTTTTGGATATTTTTAAATTTTTTATCAAAATAATTTGTTTTTGTATTTTTCAAATTTTTTCAAAGGCAAAAATTTATGCAAAAAGTACATGTCACAACGCTAGCAAACATAAATATCACAAAACAAAGAAAACTAGCGTATGACAAACATTCGAACACAATCATCTATATGATATGGCAAGAGAAGAATCATGTGCAAGAAAACGAGAATCAACTTGTCTAAAATCTAGTGCTTCTAAAAGTGATTTCCTAACCCAAATAGATGTGAAACGTCGTGTGGGGGATTTAGGAACCAATGGAACACTAGACATAAACTTCCTAGGACTTTTTCTAAGATCAAAATAAAAATGCTTAAGGTGACCTTTCCTACCACAACGTGAACATGTGTAAATGGGTGGAACGACACCTACGGGTTGACCTTTTCTAATGTCCTTGAAATTGGTTGACCCTCTAAAATAAACAATGGATTTGGCTTTAAAACTCGACACATTAGAACACGACGAGCCATTACCATCACTATTAACCCTACTTGAATCGTTTAAATCATTTTTCAACTTCATAATATTTGATTAAAGCAAAGAATTAGACTCATCCAATTTAAGGGATGCTTTTTTCAAATTCTTAACAATTCCTAAAAGCATATCTCTCTCTCCCTCAATCAAAGAAAACTTTCCCTAAGAGTCTCTTCACGTGCCGTAAAATCATTGATTGATTTTTTATCCTCAACGACACAAACACAACCACTAGAATTTTTTAAGTCCTCCATTTCCTTTTCTAAAGATAGGACTCTCTCAACACTCTCCTTTTTGGACAATTTTGAAGCATTAAATTCATGGTCCAAAGAAACAAATTTTTCACGATAAAAATCTCTTTGATTTTGAACAGTTTGCAAAAAATCCATCGCGGATTTAAAACGAGAATTTTTTTTTTTCCAAAAAAATCAATTCTTTTAGTAAACGTCAAATTCAAACGATTTATATCATCAAAACTATGACTCGTGTCATCAAAGGGGCCATCCGATTACATAAGTACTCCATCGAAAAATTTGCGATTTTTTTTCACAAAAAATGATTTAAAAAAAATCAATATCACACAAATTTTTGCGAAAAACAAAGATCACGCGGTAAATGAGCGTAACCCGCTCTGATACCAATTTGACTATGTGAGAAGTCAAGTTGTATAAAAAAGCAAACCCTTGAAATATCAAGATCACGCGATAAATTAGCGTAACCCTCTCTGATACCAATTTGACGGCTGAGAAGTCAAATTGTATAAAAAAGCAAACCCTTGAAAAATCAGGATCACACGATATATTAGCGTAACCCGCTCTGATACCAATTTGACGACGTGATAAGTCAAATTGTATAAAACAAATAAATCCTTGAAAAATCAGGATCACGTGATAAATTAGCGCAACCCGCTCTGATACTAATTTGTAAATGAATAAAAGCGGTGTGTGATACCGATTTAAATAAATTTGCAAGTTTCCAAGTAAACATTATTTAATTAGAGTCTATTTTTAAACAAAATTAAATCAACCCTTAAACATGCATCTAAATGTCATAAATCATTCAAACCATGCATGAAAAAATAAAGACGACCGATTCAGGAAAAAAAACCTTTTGGGTAAAACCTTTTATAATACTTTGAATAATTCACAAGATTTTTGACTTACATACAACCTGATAATCGCCCACAAGTGCGTAATGCACGGTGCCTTCAGCAAACCTTCAAAGAATTCGAACTTATCCAAACTATTTACGGGATCAGGAGCATTTGTCCAAAACTTTTTATGATTAAAATCATTAAAATCTTTTCGAAAAATTATTCATCATGAATAGAAAAATATTTTACCTTTCACAAAAATATCCCAACACTTTTAATGTAAGATGTAAATGGAACGAAAATATATTTAACCAAATTCGACCTTGATGGGATTGAATGTTGAAGACTTCTTTGCAATTCGGATTCATCTTTGTAGATGTAAGCTTCTCAATCCTTTAATGACTTGAAGCAACTTGTATGATGACATAATTAATTATGATGGACAATGTCCTTACAAATACCCCCCTATGTCTATGCTGGTACAAAATAAAAATATTCGAATTATAAAAAACAAATGACCTATACAAATCTACCTTCCCAAAAACTCAAACGTGGAAAGATAAACTGATAAGACTTCAAATTTTTTCAATCTCTGCTTCAACAGTCAACTTTTCAAAACTCCAAGCTTTTCTCATCAGGGTGTGCAATCCAAAAATCTTCAATTGTACCTACACACAGGAGACAGAGCAAAAACCTTGTGACGTATCGAGTTTGAAATAATAAACATAAAATATGTAAGCATAATCAATTATCCCCCATACAAAAACTCCCCCATAATATCATAATTCGTTCTCCCCATTTTTATTTGTCTGAAATAAATAAGGAAAAGAATAAATCACGTAAATCCCATCGGGTGCACGGAAAACCAGATAAACAAACTATTTTTGAAATTTTCAATTTTTCATACAAAAATGATGTTACAAAAATCACACACCATGAATGTGCTCTAAGACAACCAAATCGTGGAAACGGAATGAATGGGTTTGAACTGATTTGATAGGAAAATCAACTCAATCATATCATATATGAATGATGCATAAGTATACTCTTAACGAATGAACATCAAAATAGTCATTTGGGGTAAAATTGTTGAATTTAGATGACATCGTCTTAACCATATCAACAAATCAAAGTAGAAATGATTTCCACACCAATAACGTTCAAAACTATGTAATGCTTTTTCATGACTTTTAAGGACGTGCAAACCGTTGTAATTCTGCATCCAAACTCCTTCATATATATTTTCTTTTTGAGAAGATCTAAATTCTCAAACATTGGAGAATTGGTGAAAAAAACCTAATGGCCCATTTTTGGCATATATTTATTTTTATTGCCTTTCAATTTTTTCTAGATATTTTAAACCTCATTGGACCCCGAATAATTAAAATACCTCAATTTTTTAGGTCCATATAAACGGTGGCTTAGTCGCAAAGGATAAATGAGTACCTTTCGTCGCCCTTCCCCATTTTTCAAAAACACACAACCTTATAAACAGTTTAAACTATGCACTACTTTTTGTCACGTTTTATCGCATTTGGTTCGTTGTATTGACATAATTGAGATGGAAACACGCAACCAACATGTGATAGAAAAGTACAAAAAGTTAAATAAATCCGTGCATGTGTGCATTAAAGGACAAATAGAGTCAATCATGTGGGTAGCAACACTATATCATCTCAGAGACTCCAAACTTTATAAAGCACATGAATGACACAACATATTATCTCAAAACACTATCAAATAGTCACATGGATATGGCTTAAATTTGTGACGTAGTTATCCTAAACGTCAATTCATATAAGGTGCAAACAAATACAAAACACTTTTTGAATTTTTCTAAAAAGAGAAAATCTTTTTGTATTTTTTCAAACACTATTCAGAAATAATCCAACAATACTAATAACATATATCAATATAAAACAGATGACTACAAACATAAGCAATTCCAGGGTCGTTCGAATGAGATGCCGTGTCGTTCAAACGACAGGTGATCTCGCGAGAAGAATTCGTGCGAGACATCTCGTTAGAACGAGAAAACACAAATTTCCCAGATTATACAGAATATCATGCAGTTTCATCCAGTGAGAAAATTTCATAAAAACAGTTCCTGAAATGGACAAACAGATCCAAAACGGTGCTAAAATAGTACAAAAAATAAGTAAAAAAAAACATACAAATGGTACATACTACCACTAGGCAAAAAGTGTCATCATGTAAATCACCCTATGCTAGTAAACATGTCTAGACCTCAACCGGAAAGTGCGGTGGAGTTCTCCAAAGATGGTGACATCTTTTGAAACAACTCTATTAAATCATATGAAGTCTTGACTAAAAACTTTAATTGCTCGCGAATATGTGCAAACTCTCCATCATTGTGTGCAAGCAAAGTGTCATGAGTGGGTGCGTGCACGTGAACATGTGTAGTGGCATAACGTGGCACGAAACCTAACTTAAAGAAAAAATCCCTAAGATGTCCTCGCTTTTCGCAATGGGAGCAAACATAAATCGGCCTAGGAATTAATTTTTCAAAAATTATAGGACGTGATCTCCTAACGGGAATGGGACTCCTGGGTGGGTTGGGATAAGAATCACGTGAATCAGTCAACAAAGTGGGAGCCGGCTTGGGTGCAATAAAAGAAGTGGACGCACCACCATGACCTTTTCCTAAACTCTCATCACCACTCAAAACGGGATTGAGAACCATCTTTTCAAATTTCTTAGATGCGTTATCTAAAGGGACTTTGACCTCCCGGGCACATTCGTGATCACTCTCGAGTTGGGATACATGTGTCGTCAGATTAGACATTTAGTCAGTCAAGTCACACTTTTCCCTCCTTAAAACTTCCCTCTCTTTCTCCAATTCCAAAACTCGACGACCTAAATCCCTATTATATTTCTATATTTTCAAGGTCATGGTGTACAAATCCCTAAAAGATTTTCGGAGCTCACTTTCATCTCCACTCTCAAAATCGCTCTCATCACCACTCGACTCATCAGCGTTGCTCTCGTGGTCACTTTCATCGTGGGATAAAGTGGGTGTGCTCACACGACTCGAAAAAGCTACACACATCCCATGTCCTAAACCCTTTTCGAACTCATCTTTCTCATCGTCTCCCTCACTATCACTAAGAGTGGTAGGCACGGCTACTTTCTTCCCTCTTCAGCCCTATGCCATTTCCCTTAACATTCAAAATAAATCATCTTATCTAAATCTTCACCACTCTCATCCTCTTTTTCTCTCTCACTCTCTTTTTCAGCGCCCTATGTGGCCTTTTCTTTCTTTTTCTTTTTCTCAAATGACTTTTTATTGAAAGCATTATTTTTGTTCATTTTGAGAAACTTTTTAAAAAAATTCGCATATAAGGTCACATCGTCAATGCTAAACTCTTCCTCAGAATCAGACTCGTACACTCTCTCTTTCTTTTTCTTCCTAACTTGAGTATCTAAAGCAACGCCTCTATCCTTAGCCTTAATGGTTTGTGGAAACATGTTAATCTCATAAGTTTGTAGGTCTCCTACGAGCTCTTCTAACTTAAGTGAATTTAATTTTCCCAACGATTTCAAAACAGTGACTCTAGGAATGAAATGTTTTAGAAGAGATCTCAAAATATTTTTAACGACACACGCGCTATCAATAGGCTGTAACAACCCATCCTTTTTGGAGATAATTAAATTCCATTATTGGATATTAATTGGCGATTTGGAGAATTTCTCGAAATAGTGATTTTTGAGATTTTCAAGGATTTGATGATTTTTGATGAATGTTGTAAATACTTTTGGGACTAAATAGGTCGAAGTATTTTAATTATATGTCGCCGTTGAGTAAAGCGACACGAGGTGAGATTTTAGTTGGAAAACCGCATTTAATTATTTTGGGTTGAAATAGTGATTTGTGGTCAAGTACCTCGGATGGAAATTTTGACTGCACCGTGAGTCTCAAAATGTTCGAGATAGTCGAAAAAGAGTGTCTGATTGTCGAAATTGAGTTTCAGGGAATTTTAGAGTTAAATGGGCTCGTAATTGAGTAAACGAGTCGTTTTTGGATTTTAAGGGGTTAAACCCTTTTTCTTTATTTATAAGGAGGGAGAGAGGGAGAAAAAGAGAAAGAAAAGAAAGAGAAGAGAGGGAAGAGAGGGAGGAGGAGAGAAAATATGAGAAAAGAGGAGGTTCCGGCCAAACTCCGCGGGATTCGGCTCGAGGTCGTCGGATTTTATCCACGAGGCAAGTGTTTACTTACTTTATTTATTTTTTTGCATAAATCTCATACCGTAGTTTGGTATTAACAAACCCTAAAGATTTTGGGTTGGGTTGTCGTGGATAAAATGGGTTTTCGGGAGTTAAAACGAATAAACCCCTAAAATTTCATAATTGGAGAAACATAGAAATTAATCGAAATAAATTGGTGGTTTAGGGTTCTAGGATGTTTAGAACCCTTAATATATGGGTATTTGTAGTTGGTTGAGGTTGTAGGACGTTGGGTGAGGCGACAAAAGCTTGGGAG
This sequence comes from Sambucus nigra, assembly GCA_949130495.1. NCBI lineage: Eukaryota > Viridiplantae > Streptophyta > Magnoliopsida > Dipsacales > Adoxaceae > Sambucus > Sambucus nigra. The sequence continues at coordinate 539,324,382 of OX422208.1, read as the reverse complement.
AAGCTTTAATGGCCGAAACCGTCTCGGAGAAGACGATGAATAGTATAAGCAACGTGCTTTCCGAATCGATTTGGCCTAGAGGCGAATCGATTAGGCTCTTGGTCAAAAAATAAAATTTATAGATCTTTTCGACGCGATCGCGTGGGCGTCGACCCGTATTTTTCTGATTTTTTTGGATTTATAGTGATTTTTCTACTGAATGCTGTCCGAGATCGAAATCATTAGTTATAACTTATTGGAGATAAATATTAGGGGTTCTTAAAATGATTGTTAGGACCTCTAAAGAATTTGAGGAGATATTAAAACATTGGGTTTGTAGGAATAAATCTGAGTTATGATTTAAATGGAGATTGGATTGAGTTTGGGTATTTTAGAATGTGAAAAATTGCCCAAACTGTGACCCTCGAATAGGTCGAATTGATTCGGGTCCAGACCGAATCGATTCGCCTAAGGGGACTTGGGTTTCTGTAGTGGGCCGAATCGATTCGGGTTTAGATCGAATCGATTCACCATTAGGGACCTGTTTGCAGAATGTTTTTCGAATCGATTCGGGTTGGGAACCGAATCGATTCGCCTATCCGAATCAACAGGATTTCCAGTTTCTTCCCTTAAAGAGTATAGGGGGATTAAATTTCAATTTAGGGTTTCATATGGGGGTTCTTAGTTATGATATTGGGACTCCTAAATGAGGTTTTGAGGATTAATAAACTTGTAGATGGAAGAGGATGCCTGGGATTGGTGTAGGGCATAATATAACCCGGGAAATAACACTCCCTGGAATATTTTAGTAGGCATTTAGGCCTACATAATTATGCGTATAGGAAGCATAATTATGTCGATTTACTGTTGACTGTATCCTATGAGATAATTAGGATAAATTTGGAAATATAGATATATATACTCTCTTAGTGAGAACGGTATAGTTAGAGATATCCAATAAATCCTTAGATGGGATTTAGGTATGTATTGAGTATCAAAGTGAGGAAATACTTGGGTTTAGTATCATGCATATATGAATGCATGATTATGATTCTCTGAGAGAATCTTTGGGATTATTGGTCATCGCTAGATGATATTGGCAATTATGGCCATTTATATATTCGGGGAGGAATATATGGTATATGTATATACTATGTGATTAAAGTATATATATATGATATGAGGTAAATGATTTTGAAAATGTAAAAATGAATATTTTCAAAATAGAAAATAAATGATTTTCATAATTAATAAATTATGGTTACACACCTCCCTAAATCACGATCATAAGGGAAGTTGCATGCGTATGGTGATGCCCCCTGGCTAATGAATGCAGGATGGATATAGTCCTAGGCCATATGAGCGATTATATTTTACTACGCTGGTTAGGAGATTCTGGGTGTGGTCTTGACTATCCCGCAAGCATATTGCCGCTTCCCGACGTTGGTAGGTTCCCAGGTTGTCTTATTTGATAGGCCCTAGAAGATGATAGCCATTTAGGGGCGCGTCCAGTGGAAAAACCCGGAAGGGAGGTATTAGATTTGTTAAAGCATTTTATGATAATAAAATGGCTTTAAATACATTTCCTGGATGGAAGAAGGGAAATGGGATAATTATTTTGGCTTCGAATACGTTTCCCGGATGGAAGAAGGGAAATGGAAGCATATGATATGATCAAAGCATTTTTATGATAATAAAAATGGCTTTGAATACATTTCCTGGATATAAGAAGGGAAATGGGATGTTATAAAACGGAAAAGCATTTTTATGATAATAAAACTGGCTTTTAAAAAGTTATATGATGTGTTAAAGAAATTCCTGATAATGAATTGACTTTTAAATATATTTCCTGGATATAAGAAGGGAAATAGAAAGTTTTGAAATGAGTATAGAATACACCTCAGTCCGGGAGATAGATCCTGATGTGTATTATAAAGTTGTATATAAAGTAAACCTCAGTCCGGGAGATATTATCCGGATGTATATGGTAAAATGTATATAAAATGAATATGATATGTATATTAATACATTAGTTTTGTACTACGGTCTTAACGAATCTCTACCATTAACCCTCCCAAGTAGTAGTGTATCGGGGGGGTTCCTTGTTTGGATTTCGTTTCACGAGACACCCCACGCACGAACTTAGCACAGTGTTGAGAATGGAGAGAAGTTTAGCGCATAGTACTCGGGTTGTAGAGGTTTCTAGTATACGGGTGGATTAGATTAGTTAGGAGGGGTAGCTTAACTAGAAGGTTAAGTTCGTTAGGTGTGCACTGTTAGAAGAAAGGTGAGGGGTATCTAATAGGAGTGCGATACCAAACTTAAATATGAGTTAAAACCTTTTTCTAAAAATAAGGCTTTTATGCACTTGCAAAATATTTTAAAACTCGGGATCTGAACTGTTTATCTACTTTTCCTTTCTTGTTATATTATATATATATAGGTGTCCAGACACAGGGACGCCTGGATGACATTTCTTTCGAGTCAGACGTCAGCTGCAACAGCTGTGGATGCGTGTAGGTTCTCGATAGACGCTTCTATTCTTGTACTCTAGATATGAGGTACTGTATAAATATTCGGGCCAATGATGCAATTGCATTTATTTATTCTTTTAGAGCATCATTCGATATGGTTGTATATTTTGACCGAGTGTTCGATTATTTTATTTCATTTCAGTCTCATTTACGCATAAACTGTGTGGATGTTATAATTGTATTCGTTTAAAAAGAGTAGTAAAGTAAAATTTTGACACCGGCCTAATAGGTTATTAGTAATTAAATGTATTTTCAATAGTGATGCTAAGAATGATCCTTATGAGACTCCTGTTATAATTTGATATAGGAGTGATCGCCCGGTATCTGATTAGGCGGGGTGTCACATAGGCTCACCTAAATTAAAACTCGAGTTAAAAATGTCTAACAAATGAGCATAAAACTCATCAAAACATTCAGACTCAGACATGGTAATGGTCTCAAATTGGGTGGCCAAAATTTGTAACATTGATTCTTTAACCGCGTTCGTACCCTCATGTGTCAATTGGAGGACATCCCATGCCTCTTTAGACATGGTGCACGTCATAATTCGACGGAACTTGTCGGGGGTGACGGCTCCTAAAATAGTATTCAAACTACGGGAATTAAAATAAGACATTTTAAAGTCATCTTCGGTCCAATCTGACATAGGTTTCAAAGAGGTGATGTTATTTGCAGTGACAGTGGAAGGAGTCCACCCTCTTTCACAAAGCAACCAGACTCGTTCGTCAATGGCTTTTAACTGGGATTTCATACGAGCTTTCCAATAGGCATAATTGGACCCATGAAAAATAGGCATTCGATTATATAGGTGTTCGTTTGGAAACATTGCGACAAACTTTCAAAAATCTGATTTTTTAAACAAAAATCAATATCACACAAGTTTGCGAAAAATAGGAATACGTGATAAATTAGCGTATGCCGCTCTGATACCATTTTGAAAATTGTCGTGTGCGATAAAGATATAAATAGATTTTCTATTTCCAATTCAGACTTATTTAATTGGATGCCTAAATTTACTAAAACCAAAAATTAATCAAATCAGCCTCTAAACATGCATATACGTGTCAATTCAAATCTCAGATCAAATCAAGCGGTGAACAAAGCTAATAAAAGCAGAATTCAGGAAAAAAATCCCTGAAGGGAAAAAACCTTTTATTTTCACCATAATCTGTAAAGGAACGACTTATAATCAGATTACAACGAAAATAAAATTGACTTACGAAATACCCGCAGGTGTCGGTTCGTAGTCGTCAGCCCAGGAACACCGCAACACTCCCTATGACACGCAGTCGATCAACCCAGTACCTCTCGTGAGTGGCACCTATAGTCAGTCCAATACCTTTCCAAGGCACCTAGATACAGCAACAAAACTCCCAACAAATATGTCTTGGGTTCCACAAAGACAACCCACACAAAAGTATTTGGGATTTATGAATCGTAAAACACTCCTTTGAACCCTCAAAAGTTGGTTGGAGAATACAAAAACGTATTCTATGAAAACCAGTATTTCTCCACCCGAAATTCAGTAGCATGACACCCTTTTAAATATTAAAATTCAAGGCGGTGACGTGTAGGCATAAAACTGCTCTCGTTCGAATGACAGACGACATCGTTCGAGCGATACTCCATCTTGTTCGAATGAGATGTGACGTCGTTTGAACGACAGTCACTGATCCCCCTTAAATAACTTTTAAATATTAAATAACTTGGAATCCTTAAAAATCAAAACTGTTTACGGGATCAGGAGCATTTATCCAATACTTTTTATGATTAATATCATTAAAATTTTTTCAAAAAATTAGTTATCATAAATAGAAAAATATTTTACCTTTCACAAAAATATCCCAACATTTTTAATGTAAGATCTAAATGGAACGAAATCATATTTTACCAAATTCGACCTTGTTGGGATTGAATGTTGAAGACTTGTTTGCAACTCGGATTTGTCTTTGTCGATGTAAGCTTCTCAATCTTTCGACGACTTGAAGCAACTTGTTTTGGTATATGACATAATTAATTGTGACGAACAATGTCCTTTCAAATGTTGAATAAAATAATTGTAGAATGTAAAAAAATGAAAAATTGTACTTATGAAATTAAAAGAAAAAAAATATAATTCTTAAATTAAAATAAAAATTTATAGGGACACCCCCTTAAATATTAAATAAACACTTAAAAAGTAAAGGATTTATTAGCGTGTTGCGCGCGCGCGCGGGGGGGGGGGGGGGGGGGGGATAAAAATTGAAGAGAATGTGGAGAGATTAAAAAGATAATCCAATAATAATATAACCACACACCAATAACCCACACAAATCCAATCCCTGAATAACATGTAGAACCTTGCAAAAAAATATACCAAATTAGGAAAAATGTTGGAACCTCTTCATGTTAAAAATGATAAAAAAAGATTTAGACTATGATATGTTTAAATCACTTTTTTTTCTGTGACAATACTAATTTTGTGAAATTGTCAACCACAATCCCTAAGATTAATTAACCACATAACAATATCCTTAGAAATTAACCCAATAATAACCTACCTTGTAGTTACACATGCTCATTTTACAGTGGGAAAGGTCAACTTAGGGATTTTTTTTATGAGCTTAGGAAAGTATCTTTGATTCCTAGTATAACCATTTTACTAGTCGAGGTCTTAAGTCAAATTATCTTGGTTAATGAATTAAAACCTCACTTGAAAAGTAAATAAGGTGACTAATGCAAGAAATTTGTAGGTCGAAATCCTAAGATCAAGGCAGCTTTTCGGGCTAGAATCAATTTAATCTCGAAACCCTATTTTACAATTGTTAAATCTATTTGGGGTAGGGAGTCCAACTTGGTTACCTAATCAATTGATAATCCAACATTGTGCAAACAACGCAGGGCTATTCAAATTCAAGATCGACCCATTGTCAATCCTAATAGGGGTGGACGTTAACGAAAAAAGTGTGTCAGGAATATGATCTACATGGGAATGTTAATGTTATTCGCATATTGAAGAAGATGAGTTTTTTTCCTAGTATTGGACTGGAACAATGTTGACATGGAATCACTAAACCTATCACTTTGAAGCTTTCTTATACACCAAATGTCTTAGGATATCATTCACATCCTACATAATTTGTCAAAAATTACCACAAATATCTAAATAAGACTCCAACGAGGAAGGAAATTATAGTGGGTGGTTCACTCAACGATATCTTTATCAAGGAAGAAGAGTATTTTCCTAATTATAGATTTCCATAACCATGGTATGATCCTATGAAGAAAAAGATGAAATTAATATTCGAAATAATCTTCGAGGATAAAATCACTGAGAAGGAAGAGCCTAGTCATTATATGGATCCTTTGATCGTTGAATCTGCCAAATCAAGTTCCTCAAAAAGAGAAAGTAATGACAATGAAATGTCTTTTGGTCTAGGTGAATTGGGAATGGACATTTGTATAATAAACTCCAAGCTTATAAAAGGGAATCCTACTTACCACCGAGAAGACTCTGTGAAATCAGTGGAGCATCTCCACTAGTCGGACCCTTATAATTGTCAAGGTGGTCTATGCATTTGAGTAAAATGTAACCCCTTTACCACTGAAAATGTACCCTCAATATCCTCTAATCCCGTCTACAATTATGTATTTTGTGCAAACTGTAATGAGGAATTGAATAATGATTTTAAGTATCTCATTAATCCTTACGTTAATTATGTTTATTTTACTTATTAAGCACCTAATTAAGACTACTTAATGAATGAACAATTATAAACCGACCTAAATAAGCGAAATATTAAATAACATAACCACATTTGAACTAACAATGATGAAATTATAGTCATTTAACTCGATTTTATTATTGATCCTTGAGAAATAAAGATATGGTACACTCTTAATACTTAGGTTCAATCCCAATTAAAGGAATTTTGATACGAGTCTGTCAATGTCTCCGCCTGTCCGCCAACGACATGCCATGGATCGATCCTAAGATTGTGTAATGTGATATTAAAACGTAACTGGATTGCTGACTGGTAAATCGAAGACTAAAAAAACTATGTCTAGAGTGGTTGCTTAAAATCAAAGACAAACTGTAACACCCCGTATTTTTCCACTCATAAGGTATCCAATTTATATTCTAAAGATAGGTAATGTCAAGTGATTTATATCATTCGAAGTATTAATGTATAACTAAAGAAAACTAAAACCATACACAATAATATATATATGATGAGAATAAAATGAGATAACAAATACAAGCCTTATATAATAGAATTAATTAAACCTAACAATTCTACAGAATACAGTTATCTAAACTAATCCAAACCCAAATCGGGAATTTAAATAACTTTAAAACCCACTACGGCCCCATAAAAATATCTGAACAATAAACTATTATGTAGAAGTACGAAATATAAAATAAATATGATAAGGGATAACTCTACATCTCCTAGTCTGATCACTGGATAAGACTTACCCTGCAATTGATTCTCTCACCCTTGCTCCTCCTAAAAAGTATTTTTGAGAAAAAAACGTGGGTTAGCCCCACATATTGTGGGAAATAACTTACTTTACTTAAACAATAATAAATGAGAATATTTTTTTATCTCATTTCGTCCTCGTTGACACTCACCCAAGGTATCTCACCTCGCCTCTAATTAAGGTATAGTAGCAATATGTGCCCGTTCAACTATAGGCATAACTAGTAATGTAAGAACCCAAGTCCCGAGACTAACAGTGTAGCGTGCGTAAATTTTAACTCATACTACAACATAATATCATCACTAATAGTCATCTAATAAACCTAACACTAACTTGTAGTGTCCTCACATTATCATAAGATCCAAGTAGGTTAATTCCCTCAATAAGGACTAACTCCTATACCACATAGTACGTAAGTTATACTCATCACTGGGATAAATATGTCACTACCCAATATCCCGGTATATCGTACCCATCACTAGTCTAGGATATATGATCTGTACAACCTAAACCAATACTGGCCTAGGTAGCTTGCTATCCATTATACGAATAATTATTACTATCCATAAAACTAACTGCATAGTCTTTACCTAGTTCCATAACACAACATAATACTCACTAATCATTCACCGAGTGTCACACGTACATAATATCCATACACTATATCGTACCCTATAAAGCAGGCATATCATCGTAATTGTAGTATCATAATCCAGTATCATTGCATAAATATTTTAATCGCCAGACCAACTCTGCATAAAGCACAATACGAAGGTAAGGGACTCCTCATGCCTCTATCAGGTCAATCCATAGGAGGTTTGAAAATGCTAAATAATCCCAAGGGTGGTTCCAAACAAAGAGAAACTTATATTTTTATGTTATTCCAATTTTAATGATTGAACTAAATTTAACCAATTAAACTTAACACCGATTAAACCTTTCTTGTGAAAACCGATTTACCAAATTTTATCTTTGAACCTAAACATGCATCTAGGTGATGGTAGATACATTTAAATAAATCAAACACATAAGAACATGTCGATGTACGAGGAAACCATTAAGGGAAGAAACCTCGGACGACCTCACCAGATAATCACTATGATATGGTTTTACAAAGTAAAGACACTAGACCTACACAACGACTCGATCCCCCCACAAGTCTTGAGGCTTTTCTATCTTCAACCACTCCTCCACATTGCAACGTAAGAGTCCACCTATGTAAGGTTCATAACACACGAGTCCATGTGTGTCTCGATATCCACCGATACATTTCAATAACCGTCTACAATTCAAAACACGAAGTTCACCGCTTCTTCACCGCAATCAGTATGTACGGAATCCATCACACAAAAATTGGTTCTTCTTGTGTTGGAAGAAATAAACAAGGCACCTAAATAAGATCTCAAAGTATATGAGTTATAAATCTTAGATCTTGTAAACCAAATGATGAAAATTTTGGAGTTGGAACTTTTGAAATATGTTTGCTTTTCGTTTTCGTCAAAAATTCGTCTCTTAAAATAAAAACAGAGTCTGAAAAACATTTTATAGAAAAACTAAGGCGGCGCGTCGTTCAAATTATTTTGAGTTGTCATTCGAATGATATAGAGATCTCGTTTGAATGAGATTCCTTCTCATCTCTAACGACCTCATCAAAATCAAAACATTACGCTTCGTTTGAACAACTGAAATGAATTTTAAAGGTAGAGATCGTTTTAGACATTATTAGATGTTTATCTTAGGTTGTCGTTTGAACAACTACAGTAAACTCAGAAAACATATCTTTATCTTAGGATGTCGTTTGAACAACTGAAATGAATTTTTAAGGTCAACTATAGTAAACACATAAAACATATTTTCAAAAAACTTATGTTCCAATTAGTTTAAAAATAGAACACCCTTAATAAAAACTCCAAGGAGTTATAAAACAATATGCATTCATACTTGCGAGATCCTCGACATAAGTGAAGACAAATGTGGCATGACAAACACGACTTAGAATATGCACACTTCGAAGCTATGCCACAATGTCTTCATCAAACAACGTCACAGGCTCATGGGATCACAAGCTCGAAGTCTATCCTATGACTCAAACGTTTTGTTCGGAATTAAGATAATTAGATATAAATTGACTCGATTAGAAATTTGTCCTTACAAATATCCTCCTTTAGCTATTCCGGGACAAAACCAAAACAAAAATCCTATGGGTCGTCAAGCTCTCTAAAGAGACTCATGTCCCAACCCCCAAAAGGAAAAAGTACAGATACTCGACAGACACATAAACACGAGTAGCTTTGCTTTGCTTGAAACTTTATCGCGCATTAAACTCAACCTGTAGTCCTGCACATTTAAACACACCTTCGAATGTAAAGAGAATATAACAAGTACAAATCCGCAAATGAATAAACATCTAACAATTTCTAAAACGATCTCTACCTAGGTAAGACGTCTCCCCCTAAGATAAAGATAGCCTAATCATGCAAAGGAAAGATACCATTTCTCCCCCTTTTTGTTCAGGAATAGACAAAGTAATATTGCATAAATAAATACTCCCCAAAATCGATACTTCCCCTAAATGTGTGATCATACGATACCAATACTAATCATAGGGATATGGGAATAAATCATGCAACGGTGTAAAGTGTAGCAAGCATGCAATATAACAAATCAAGCACAAATAATCCAAAAGATCAAACAATTGATAAATATGGACTAAATGTAAATCGCAAAGACTCAAAACCCAATACCATTATATAATCTATAAAAAATATATCAAATAAAATCCGACACACATATAGGTATAAACGACCACAAAGCATGACAAAAACACATAAGCTTTGAACACTATCATAGTGTCAATCCGTCCAAATATGTGGGATGGAATGAATGGGTGTGAACTAGTGACAAAAGAATTATAACCCAAACACTCAAATATGTTCAAGAAATTCTAATTGATCGCAAGACTTTATCAAACTAAGATTTAGCCTCAATTGACAAATAAAGTTGAACTTAATGAACAAAACAAGCACGATGAACACAAGCCTAGAATATTGATGATTCTACAAATCAATAGCGTCATAACAAAATAAGCATAACTAGTTATCATTTTGCAAACTCGTTGATTTTCAATTAAACACACACAAAGATAAAAATGATCATTTTTCATTCTTTTCTTTTCTTTTGAAGTGATTTCTTTTGAATGATTAATCAAACTAAACTATTTGGTCCCTTTTGGCATATTTTTCTTTTTATTGCCTTAAGTTTTCTTGGGCTCTTTTAAACGATGGCTTTCATGATGAGATCACTTGCCTTTCACATCCATTTCCAGTGCACACTCATATTCTTTTAATGCTAAATAAACTCTCACGGGCAACGGTTCTTACGTGCATAAATCCTCCATAGTCAAATAAACACGTAAATGACATAATTGATAGGAGAACATCTCACCAAGATCAAATATACATCATGAAGTCAAAATTCAATAAGCTCGTGCATTTGTGCGTGGAGGCATAAATAAAGTCGAATCCATAAATCAAGTCAAGTTCGAAAGAACTCCATTTACATGGTTAAGATCAAGATCAATCTAAGTATCTAAAGTCATAACCAAATGTCCTAGACACATGGAAATTGCGAAATGAATTGGATTCAAACGCACCAATATTCACATACCAAATGTGTAAAACTAAAATACATAAAAAACGAAACTCTTTTTTTATTTTTCAAAAATTTTATAAAAATTAAATCTTTTTTTATTTTTCAAATATAACTCAATAAAAGAAAACTATAATATAAAAGATACACATGTTATAACACTAACAAACATATATCATGAAGCGTAACTAGAATATGACAAACAAAAACATGCAAGAAATCATCCATAAGATATAGCAAGTGTGGCATCATGTGTAAGCATGTGAGAATCAACCGATCTAACATTTAGCATCTTCAAAACAGATTTCCTAACCCAAACAGGTGTATACCTAACTCGAGGGTTTATAGGTACCGAAGGGGCACTATCCTTAAACTTCTTAGGACCTCTTCCAAGATTAAAATAAAAACGTCTAAGGTTACCTTTCCAACCAAAATGCGAACATGTGTAAATGTGAGGAATGTTACCTATGGGTTGGCCTTTTTTTAACATCCTTGGTTTTGGTTGACCCTATAAAACAAACTATGGGTTTGGATTTAACACTCGAAGAATGAGAACAAGAACTATCACTACTCAAACTATTAAAGTCTTTTAAATCATCTTTCAACTTCAAAATTTTAGACTAAAGTAAAAAATTAGACTCTTCTAATTTTAGGGACTCCTTCTTCATATTTTTAATTTTCCTAGAAGGTTATCTAGCTCCCCCTCAATGAAAGCAAACTTATCCATAAGAGTCTTTTCACGTGATTTATAATCATGAATCAAAATACTATCCTCTTTGGCACAAACCCTAGAATTTTTCAAGTCCTCTGACTTTTATCAAAAACGAGGAGTCTAGTCTCACTCTCTTCTTGGACAATTTTAGATATTTAAAGTCATCATACAATGCAACAAACTTCTCATGAATGATATCTCTTTGAGTTTGAAACATTTGAAAATATTCAATCATACTCTTAAAACGAGAATTTTCTGCCTCAAGAATTTCAATCCTTTTTTCAACTTCAAATTCAAAAGATTTAATTCGTCAAAACTAGGAAAATCCATCGAGAGAAAAACCAAACAAGCTAAGAGAGAGAAAATAAACCAACCACCCAATAATAAGGATCTACACAATAAATAAGTGCAATCCGCCCTGATACCAATTTCAAAGGATAAATAATCCCAAGGGTGGTTCCAAACAAAGAGAAGTTCAATATTTTTATGTTATTCCAATTTTAATGATTGAACGAAATTTACCCAAAATTAAACCTTTCTTATGAAAATGGATTTACCAAATTTTATCTTTTAACCTAAACATGCATCTAGATAATAGCAGGTAAATTATGTAAATCAAACACACAAGAATATGCCGATGTACGAGGAAACCACTAAGGGAAGAAACCTCAGACGACCCAGCCAGACAATCACTATGATACGGTTTTCCAAACAATAGATAGTAGACTTACACAATGACTCAATCCCCCACAAGTATTGACTCTTTTCTATCTTCAACTACTCATCCACAATGCAACGCTGAAGTTCATTTTTGCAAGGTCCACAATGCATGAGTCCACTTGTGCCTTGGTATCCCTTGATACAACTCAACAACTATCTATGATTCAGAACATAGAGTCCACAAATTCTTCACTGCAATTAACACGTACAGAATCCACCTCACAAAAATAGGTTCTTCTTGTGATGGACGAAACAAAAAAGGTGCCCAAAAAAGATCTCAAAGTATATGAGTTATGAATCTTAGATCTTGTTGATAAAAGGGTGAAACTTTTGGAGTTAGAGCTTTTGAAACATGTATGATTTTCGTTTTCATCAAACATTCGTCTCTCAAAATAAAATAACGTCAGAAAAACCTTTTATAGAAGAACTAAGGAGACGGGTTGTTCAAACGATTTTGAGTTGTCGTTTGAACGAGATTCCTTCTTCCTTCTAACGACTTCATCAAAATCAAAATAGTACGCTTCTAATGAAGCTCATTTAAAAGCATGGATCGAACAACATAAGGATGTCATTTGAACGACATAGATATGTTATTTGAATGACTAAAACGAATTTTAATGTCCGCTTACAGTAAACTCAGAAAATATATCTTCAAAAAAATTAAGTTCCAATAAGTTTTAAAAATATAATACCCTTAATAAAAACTCCAAGGACTCATAAAATAATGTACATTCATACCCGCGAGATCCTCGACATAAGGGAAAAAAAGGTGGCATGTTAACCACAACTTATAATATGTACTCTTCTAAGTTTTGTCACTAAGTCTTCACTAAACAACGTCATAGGCTCATGGGATCACAAACTCAAAGTCTATCCTATGACTCAAATATTTTATCCGGAATTAGGTTAATTACAAACAAATTAACTCGATTGGAAATTTATCCTTTACAAGGTTCCTCTCCAAATATATTTCAAAAAACACATCAAAATAGGGGAGATTACTATGTCATCCCACCACGGTATAATCACATACCGATAATATAAGATAAATCAATTCTCCTATGTATGCCACTCACGGGATGATTTATCAACTTCATGTATGATAATGGCATAAACCGATAAGTAACTGACATTATTAGATAGTGGCTTAGTATTCGGTCCCACAAAACAATCCCATGAAACCCCCGACGATTGATTCCTCACGATCAAACACATGCACACACATACACACATGGGTATGTCCACACATAACATACATAACATACAACATTGAAAATTATGTACATATACGGTATCTCATCATAACTGTGTAAATCGGGATAAAGATTCCCTGATCTAACCTTAATCCCATATACATATACGTCATTTAAAAACATAGGACTAGATGCCTAATATCTCAACTAAAACCTTTAAGAACCCTAGGTCCCCATATAGGAAAATCCTTACAAAACCACACAATTCCACCCTATAGCATAAACCGTGATCGTGACCAAAAAGGGTACGACCACAACCTTAGGTGGTGCGGCCGCAACCCTCTTGTCATAATTTGGGTTTGGAATAAGATGAACTTTATCCCGCACCCATGGGTTCTAGTGCAAAACAATGTCGTGATACGAAATTTTGCCCAAAACTTAACGTACTCGATTTTCTTCACGCCATATGATAATTAAGGTTTCTCCTAACCTATAACAAGTCCCAAAATATCCCAATTATTATCTCTAAAGGTTCTAAACATGTTTTTAACATTATATAATCATTAACTATATCAAATCCATCAAAATAAGGGTTAAATCACCAATATCAACATGCATTTAATAAGAGTTCGTCTTAATCACGAGATTAATCAAGTAAAACATTTTTGAATCATAATAATATTATTCAAAAAATGTAAATTAACATATTAGATTAATACTACAAAAAATCTAAATAATTATAGACATTTAACAAGATTAAACCAACATATATTTAACAAGATTAAACCTAACATATTCCATGATTTTTCTTGAGATTTCAACCTAGCTTGTGACTAACCCCAACTTAAATCAAAGTATCAATCACTTATAACCAAGTTAGATATTATATATAGTAAAGCAAGTTAATTATTTCCTAAAATCGAAAGATTAATCTCTTATGGATTCCTTTCTTTCCCCAAATATCATATGTTAGTCTAGGATTTGTCTTATATTTTAGATTTGTTCTTAATAAGGGTTAATTCTCTATTTAACTTCATAATTCCTCATATCTCATATGGGACTAATTTAATACCTCTAATTACGCCCAAAGCTTATTCCAAAGGGGTACTCACCCGTGGAGTCCAATTCGATATATTAAAGACACCATCCCGGGTCTTTCTATCCTAGATTCTAGTCCAACAGTACTAACCCAAAATATAAAAATAAATCACCCTATTATTATCAAATTAATAGTTATTCATATTTAATTTAAATTCAATCATAACAAGAAATCCATATTTTAATAATTTACACAATTAACCCTACACACGAGAAAATTTAAAATTATTATTAGATAACCATTTATTTTTTTAATTGAAAATGGGGGTCTTACACGAAGTGGTCAAACAACTAAACGTAGGTTTCATCCGCGTTATTAAATACCCATCATGGCTTGCCAGCATTGTACATATGCCTAAGTTGTAACACCCCGTATTTCTGTGCATGTAATATTTAATTAATTCGGGAAATTTTAAATTACTTGTGCGTCGTAATTTAATTGAATTAATTATGGTAATATTTATTTAAATATAAATAGGTGAGTGAATGGTTAATATTTAGGGAAATTTAATTACTAAGTGAACAGTAATAATTTATTTACGTCATAACGTGTATTAGTAACGTGGCATTTATTTATCTCAATCTGGAGTCGGTATAGACTAATTTGGGTGTGAGATAAGGATTTATATAAATTAATTCGGATGTTGATTTTTAGTGCACAGTTGAGTCTGGATGGGCCGAGATAGTCGAAAAGTGTACCCGGGGGTAGTAAACGGGTCACAGGGCGTTTTTAGGCATAACCGGGCCCACACGGGGCTATTTGGGTCACTTGGGCTTGGCCCATTAGGCTAAAAACGGGATTAGTATTTTAAGACCTAAATCTAAGAAAAGGAAAATGGCAGAAAACACAAGGGAGAACCTAGGGTTTGGAGAAGAAGCCATAAGGAGTGATTTCGCTGCAAAATTGGAGTCTTTTGGAGACAAGGCAAGGAACCTATTGGAAGTTCATCATCAATCCTGCGAATCACAAACTCGGATCAGATAAGGCAAGTGGTTAACTTGCTGTGATGTTTAATTGTGATATTCAATTCATATTTTAGTGATGTGTAAACCAAAATCCATTTTTGGGTATAAATGGGTACAAAATGGGGTTTATTGTTAATGGAACACTGGAATGAATTCAGAGTGAGAATTAATTGTGTTACATGGGTCTGAGTATAGATATCTGATTTGAATGTGGAATCCAGTAGAAATTGTAGATGAAATTAGGATATATTGATGGAATTTGGATTTAACGTGTAAAAACCCGAAAATTCCCCAACTCAGATAAGTAGAAATTCGTGAGATTTAATTTGAGTTTGAAGTTATATAAGGTGCCTTGATCCTATTCCTATGTAGATATAGTGTTGATGGTGCTTGGGTTAGACCAGGGGAAAGGATAGAACTTGGAGTTTTTCGTTAATGGTGGAAACAGAGTCTCGGAGAAGACAACTACCTGTTCGATCGATCGACCCTTCAGGTTTTTCGGCAGTTTGGCCTTGGGAGTTATAAGGGTAAAAATATTAGTTAAATTTTCTACCTAGTAAAAATAACATAGAGAGATTAAATATGGGAGTTAATGCCTAAAAATTATAAGGGAATATAATTGGGATTGGTAGGGAGATTATGTGCAACACATCACAGATGAATTTTGATGAAATAAATTCTTAAGGATAAAATAACGAACTGGGTGGATAGGTTTAGGTATAGTGGTAGTGCGACACTGCATACCTAAATTAATTATGTAGTAAAACTAATTAATTTAGAGTCGGGGTATAGACTTGGGTGATATTTAATTTCGGGCCAAGAGAGCAAGTCCGAGTACATTGGTTGGGCGACACAAAAAGTATTGAATTAATAAATGTGCAAATTAATTAAAATAGAGTCGGACCATAGACTCGGATTAGTATTAATTAATTAATGTGTAAATTAATTAAATTAGAGTCGGACTACAGACTCAGATTAATATTAATTAATTAATGTGTAAAATAATTAAATTAGAGTCGGACCACAGACTCAGATTAGTATTAATTAATTAATGTGTAAAGTAATTAAATTAGAGTCAGACCACAGACTCGGATTGGTATTAATTAATTAATGTGTAAATTAATTAAATTAGAGTCGGACCATAGACTCAGATTAGTATTAATCAATTAATGTGTAAATTAATTAAATTAGAGTCAGACCACAGACTCGGATTGGTGTTAATTAATTAATGAGAAATTACTTAAATTAGAGTCGGACCACAGACTCGAATTAGTATTAATAAATTAATGTGTAAATTAATTAAATTAGAGTCAGACCACAGTCGGACCATAGACTCGAATTGGTATTAATTAATTAATGTATAAATTAATTAAATTAGAGTCGGACCACAGACTCGAATTGGTGTTAATTAATTAATGAGAAATTAATTAAATTAGAGTCGGACCGAAGACTCGGGAAAGCGATAAATTTATTAATGAGAAATTAATTAATGTAGAGTCGGACCAGAGAGTTAGGAAATTACAGGCTAGTTTTACGGGTTTTGAGTACACGGTAAAGCCGGGGTTTAAATTATGTATATACGGTATAGTGATTGTATATATATGTGTATGTATTGTGTGTGCTATTAAATATCAGTGATTAGATATTTATTTAAATTATATACTCTAGTGCTATCAAGGGAGGTTGCGCGATGTGGGTGAATCCCCTAACTTGAGGAGTAGGGTGAGTATATCCCCAGGTCATAGCGCCCGATATATGGGTGAGGGGCTTATCTCACTTTCAGGGAAGGAATATGACCGCCTCCACTACATTTATATTTTTGGGCCAGGTTGGTGAGCGATCTAAACTTGGGTAACTAGGTTATGTGAGCACACCTAGTGGGATTGCAGTTTGGAGGGAATCATCCGGTGATGGTATATTCGGAGGGATGGATATATGTATGATATATGTGTGTATGTTTTAGTGGAGATACGTATATAATGATATTAAATATTATATGCCGGTAATAATACAGTGTGTGATGTATTTACTTTATATAACTGGTGCCACAGTTATAGGCTATTATTTAAGAAGGAATTAATTAAGTTAATTGGTGAGATAACTTATACCTCATGAATAATTATACTCCGGTTAGAGTAGTGTAGAAAGGGGAGGTTACACCAGGACTAGTTGGACGGTATGTACAACTAGGTGGGGTTAAGGTAACCGTTAGTTGTGCACATTAGTGGAGGGGTGAGAATGTCCTCAAAAGAGTGCGAGACTAACTTAAATATGAAGCGCATTCATGCATTTTAAATTAATGCAGTTAATTCACTTGCTAAATATTTTCAAAATGTTTTGAGTTCTAACCCTTGCTATAAAACTATTTTCAAAACCTTTTATGTGTCCAGCCACAGGGACGCCATGATTGATATTCTATTCCAGGGGCACGAAGCTGCGACATATGTTGATGCTAGCAGGAGCTTTGATTAGACGCATCGTTCATTCTTTCCCAGAGTAGGAATCAGCTCTCAGCTTCAGTTTCCTTAGGGCATGTCACCCAGACTTTTCAGTTGCAGTTTCAGATGCATTTATTCTATTGTTGGTTGATTATTGTTGGACTATTTACCTTGGTGGCCGATGGTTTATTCGGCAAACTGTTTAATTAATTTTTTAATTGAATTAGTTTAGTTGTGTGAATGGTTTATATTTATTTCCGCATATACTGTTTTGTTGAATTGAAAAGTTAAAATTTGGCACTAGTTTTTTGAATACTAGGAAATTAGTAAGTTTTAAAAAGGTTTTCGACAGTGATGCTAAGGATGAACAAATTGTGATTCCTGTTTTAATTTGGTATAGGACTGATCACCCGTTATTTTATTAGGCGGGGTGTCACAGATGGTATCAGAGCATCAGGTTCTAGTGTCCTTAGGATCTGTGCGGCTTTTCATGTTTTAGCTTAGCATTCTTTGATATAGAGCCCTATCATAGGATTGTTGTATTCTTATACGTATGCGCATTTACGTTCTTCTGCCAATTATTTTATATTTGAGGGTGAACTCATACGATTCGATTCCCATAAGATGCCGCCTAGAAGAGAGATAGCAGCTAGGGCAGCGGGGGGAGATGAGACTAGGGAGTCTCATCAGGAGCCAGAGTTACTGTAGTAACTGCCAGAGATGATTTCGGCAGCACATGTTACTGAATTAGTGGTACAGGCAGTTGAAGCAACGATGATCGCTATGACAAGTTACTTTCCACGAGATCAACCACACGTGTTCGTGGTACCAGTTGTTCAGGCCCACCCGGGGTCGTCGGGGTGGCAATAAGTAAGAGAGGTCTTTCAAAAGGGCCATCCACCAGAGTTTCGAGAGGATTCAGATGTGGTGCTAGCGTGTCAGTGAAAGAGAGATATCCAGCGTCACCTATGCATGGTAGATTGCAACGAAGTGCAGAAGCAAATGCTAGCCACTTTTCTGTTAGTGAGAGCAGTGCTACAGTGGTGGGAGTCGATCACCACAGTTGAGGAAAGGGATACATTAGCTATTGCAGAGTTTTGGGTACGGTTCGACCGCAAGTATTTTTCGCTAGCAGTTGAGACTGAAATGAGGAGGAAATTTAGAGAGGTTACACAAGGGGACCGTTCAGTGGCCGATTACGAGGAAGAATTCACTCGTTTGGCAAATTTTGTACCGGATGAGGTAAGCGATGAAGAGAGAAAGAAAGCAAGGCTCATGAAAGGGTTAGTCTGGAGGATCAGAAAACATTTGATTGGTAATCCCGCATTAGTAGCTTATACAGATGTCGTTAACGCAACACTCCTGCACTGTCAGGAATATCGCTTTCACGTGAAAGAAAGCAGGAGGGGAGTAGAAACCAGCCAGTCGGGTAATGCAGGAGGGAACAATACCAGTGGGGTATCGCAGCAACAGACAGGGGGAGATCAGGGGCAAGATTTCTGATAGAGAAATCATACCAAACGATTTAGAGCTGGAGCCTATCAACAGGATGTCCAGGAATTCCGACAAGGCTAGCAAGGAAGGGATCAGTGGCAGGGTGAATTTATGAGGAGGTGTTTCGTTTGGGGGGAAGCAGGACACATGAAGAGATATTTTCTTAAGCGAAGCAGGGGTCAACTACAGGATGAGGTCCTGGATGTACAGCCACTACAACAATTCATGGGTGCGTTCGGGCAGGGGGAAGCTGCTCCGAAACCCGAGGATCAACCATTGCAGCTAGAGTATGGAGGTAGTTATCTTTAATCCTATGGGCATGGGGTATGTCTTGAGGGACAGTGAGGGTGTCAAAATATAAGAATATTTTTTCACTAGAGTTCGAGGGTAAGTTGAATTTAGTGGGTGAGCTGGCTGTAGCAGCCATAGTATGTAGATAAAAATTTTCGTGGGGTAGCGGAGTTTTTTGGTGTTATCCATGGAGAATGGAGGTGTACACCGAGGGAAGGTTTGAATTTTGCGAGGGATTACTACTTTCGAGGATTATGGGAGTAGGGTTGATAATTTTCCCAAATATCGACTTGATAGGGATGGATTTGAACTATTGTGGAGAGTGAGGGTAAATTTTGGTGTTCGTGACACCAGGGTATGATTGGTATTAGGTATGACCCGAGAGGGCATCTAGCCTATATATATGTGTGTGTATATATGTTGTATTATGTGGTGCGATAGACACATAGTGAGGTCTTGTGATCTCATATTTTATCCCGATAAGTAGGGGTGTATACTGAAGTGAATCAGGGTGGTTAAATTTATTTTCAAGCAGGGAGAGATAGCTCGGGGTTTATTTTGCACAAGAACTAGTGATGGTAAGGGTGCAGTATTTTATGTTGTCTTTTGTAGTATAAGGGTAGGCGTATGTACTTTTGTGTTAAGAGATAAGTATTCGGGGGTACGTGCTATGGACTGAGGGTCTAACGGATCTCAACGATCGATAATGTTAGGTAGTAGTGTATCGGGGGGGTCCCTTATTTGGATTTCGCTTTGCGAGACGTCGCACGCATGAAACTTAGTGCAACGTTGGAAGTGGGGAGATGTTTGGACGTTAGTACATGGGTTGGGTACCCCGGCCAGTGTATATATATATATATATATATGTGTGTGTGTGTGTGTGTGTGTGTGTGTGTGTGTGATATGACTACGGCTTGGAAGTTATATTACGGGTTACGACTAGCATAGTCGGGTAACTTTTGTGCGGTAAAACACGGGGATAGGGTGTATGGGCACCCAGAATAATTAAGGTAACTTTTGTGCGAATAAGCACGGGTACAGGGTGTATGGGCGCCCTGGTTAATTAAAATGCATATTTGTATAACTTATGGTTAGAAGCAGGAGAGATAGATATAGCGGGCTTAGAGGCACATGACTAGAGAGTGTTATGCAAAGCTTGGAGCACTAGGTTTATCTTAATTTCGAGGAAGAAATTCCTTTGTAATGAGGGAAGTATGTAACACCCCGTATTTCTGTGCATGTAATATTTAATTAATTCAGGAAATTTTAAATTACTTATGTGTCGTAATTTAATTGAATTAATTATGGTAATATTTATTTAAATATTAATCGGTGAGTGAATGGTTAATATTTAGGGAAATTTAATTACTAAGTGAATAGTAATAATTTATTTAGGTCATAACGTGTATTAGTAACGTGGCATTTATTTATCTCAATCGGGAGTCAGTATAGACTAATTTGGGTGTGAGATAAGGATTTGTATAAATTAATTCGGATGTCGATTTTGAGTGCACGGTTGAGTCCGAATGGGTCTAGATAGTCGGAAAATTGTACCCGGGGGTTGTAAACGAGTCACGAGGCATTTTTAGGCATAACAGGGCCCATACGGGGCTATTTGGGTCACTTGGGCTTGGGCCACTAGGCTAAAAACGGGATTAGTATTTTAAGACCTAAATCTAAGAAAAGGAAAATGGCAGAAAACACAAGGGAGAACCTAGGGTTTGGAGAAGAAGCCATAGGGAGTGATTTCGCTGCAAAATTGGAGTCTTTTGGAGACAAGGCAAGGAACCTATTGGAAGTTCATCATCAACCTTGCGAATCACACACTCAGTTCAGACCCTACGAACCTATAAGGCAAGTGGTTAACTTGCTATGATGTTTAATTGTGATATTAGATTCATATTTTAGTGATGTGTAAACCAAAATCCATTTTTGGATATAAATGGGTACAAAATGGGGTTTTTGTTAATGGAACACTGGAATGAAATCAAAGTGAGAATTAATTGTGTTACATGGTTCTGAGTATAGATATCTGATTTGAATGTGGAATCCAGTAGAAATTGTGGACGAAATTGGGATATATTGATGGAATTTGGATTTAACGTGTAAAAACCCGTAAATTCCCCAACTCAAAAAAGAAGAAATTCGTGAGATTTAATTTGAGTTTGAAGTTCTATAAGGTGCCTTGATCCTATTCCTATGTAGATATAGTGTTGATTGTGCTTGGGTTGGACTAGGGGAAAGGATAGAACTTGGAGGTTTTCATTAATGGTGGAAACAGAGTCTCGGAGAAGATAACCACCTGTTCGATCGATCGATCGAAGACTGGGAGTCGATCGATCGACCCTTCAGGTTTTTCGAAAGTTTGGCCATGGGATTTATAAGGGTAAAAATCTTGGTTAAATTTCCTACCTAGTAAAAATAACATAGAGAGATTAAATATGGGAGTTAATGCCTAACAATTATAAGGGAATATAATTGGGATTAGTAGGGAGATTACGTGCGACACATCACAAATGAATTTTGATGAAATAAATTCTTAAGGATAAAACAATGAACTGGGTGGATAGGTTCGGGTATAGTGGTAGTGCGACACTACCTACCTAAATTAATTATGTAGTAAAACTAATTAATTTAGAGTCGGGGTATAGACTTGGGTGATATTTAATTTCGGGCCAAGAGAGCAAGTTCGAGTACATTGGTAGGGCGACACCAAAAGTATTAAATTAATTAATGTGCAAATTAATTAAATTAGAGCCGGACCATAGACTCGGATTAGTATTAATTAATTGATGTGTAAATTAATTAAATTAGAGTCGGACTACAGACTCGGATTAATATTAATTAATTAATGTGTTAATTAATTAAATTAGAGTCGGACCACAGACTCGGATTAGTATTAATTAATTAATGTGTAAATTAATTAAATTAGAGTCGGACCTCAGACTCGGATTGGTATTAATTAATTAATGTGTAAATTAATTAAATTAGAGTCGAACCATAGACTCGGATTAATATTAATTAATTTATGTGTAAATAAATTAAATTAGAGTCAGACCATAGACTCGGATTGGTGTTAATTAATTAATGAGATATTAATTAAATTAGAGTCGGACCACAGGCTCGGATTAGTATTAATTAATTAATGTGTAAATTAATTAAATTAGAGTCGGATCGCAGACTCGGATTGGTATTAATTAATTAATGTGTAGATTAATTAAATTAGAGTCGAACCATAGACTCAAATTAGTATTAATTAATTAATGTGCAACTTAATTAAATTAGAGTCGGACCACAGACTCAGATTGGTGTTAATTAATTAATGAGAAATTAATTAAATTAGAGTCAGACTATAGACTCGGAAAAGCGATGAATTTATTAATGAGAAATTAATTAATGTAGAGTCGGACTAGAGGCTCAGGAAATTACAGGCTAGTGTTACGGGTTTTGAGTACACGGTAAAGCCGGGGTTTAAATTATGTATATACGGTGTAGTATTAGTATATATATGTGTATGTATTGTGTGTGCTATTAAATATCAGTGATTAGATATTTATTTAAATTATATACTCTAGTGCTATCAAGGGAGGTTGCACGGTGTGGGTGAATCCCCTAGCTTGAGGAGTAGGGTGAGTATATCCCCATGTCATAGCGTCCGGTATATGGGTGAGGGGCTTATCTCACTTTCAGGGAAGGAATATGACCGCCTCCACTACGTTTATATTTTTGGGCCAGGTTGGTGCGTGATCCCAACTTGGGTAACTAGGTTATGTGAGCACACCTAGTGGGATAACACTTTAGAGGGAATCATCCGGTGAGAGTATACTCGGAGGGATGAATATACGTATGATATATGTGTGTATGTTTTAGTGAAGGTACGTATATAATGGTATTAAATATTATATGCGGGTAATAATACAGTGTGTGATGTATTTACTTTATATAACCGGTGCCACGGTTATAGGCTATTATTTAAGAAGGAATTAATTAAGTTAATTGGTGAGATAACTTATACCTCATGAATAATTATACTCGGGTTAGAGTAGTGTAGAAAGGGGAGGTTACACCAGGACTAGTTGGACGGTATGTACAACTAGGTGGGGTTAAGGTAACCGTTAGTTGTGCACATTAGTGGAGGGGTGAGAATGTCCTCAAGAGAGTGCGAGACTAACTTAAATATGAAGCGCATTCATGCATTTTAAATTAATGCAGTTAATTCACTTGCTAAATATTTTCAAAATGTTTTGAGTTCTAACCCTTGCTATAAAACTATTTTCAAAACCTTTTATGTGTCCAGCCACAAGGACGCCATGATTGATATTCTATTCCAGGGGCACGAAGCTGCGACATATGTGGATGCTAGCAGGAGCTTTGATTAGACGCATCGTTCATTCTTTCCCAGAGTAGGAATCAACTCTCAGCTTCAGTTTCCTTAGGGCATGTTGCCCAGACTTTTCAGTTGCAGTTTCAGATTAATTTATTCTATTGTTGGTTGATTATTGTTGGACTATTTACCTTGGTGTCCGATGGTTTATTCGGCAAATTGTTTAATTAATTTTTCAGTTGAATTAGTTCAGCTATGTGAATGGTTTATATTTATTTCCGCATGTACTGTTTTCTTGAATTGAAAAGTTAAAATTTGTCACCAGCTTTTTGAATACTAGGTGGTTAGTAAGTTTTAAAAAGGTTTTCGACAGTGATGCTAAGGATGAACCAATTGGGATTCCTATTTTAATTTAGTATAGGACTGATCACCCGATATTTTATTAGTCTACGCTTGACGTGTCCAAACCATCTAAGTATATTTTCTCTCAATTTATCTTCTACAGGAGATAATTTTATCGTTTCACGAATTTGTTCATTTTTAATTTTATCCTTTCGAGTTTTACCCCAAATTCATCTTTGCATTCGCATCTCCGCCACACTCATTTTTTGCACATTTTGTTTCTTGGTTACCCAACACTCTGTCCCATATAACATGGCGGGTCTAATGGTCGTCCTATAAAATTTTCTTTTTAACTTCAAAGGTATACGCCTATCACACAAAACGCCGGTAGCACTTCTCCACTTAACCCAACCTGCTCTAATCCTTTGAGTAACATCATCACTAATATCTCCATCTTTTGGGATAATCAATCCTAAATAATGAAAATGAGCATTTTTTGGTATCTATTGACCCTCCAATTTCACCACATCTCCATTTGTCCTCCTATTACTACTAAAATTGCACTCCACATATTATGTTTTAGTTCTACTTATTTTGAATCCTCTTATTTCTAAAGTTTTTCTCCACAATTCCAACCTAGCATTAATCCCCGTCTTAGTCTCATCCACTAAAATAATATCATCTGTAAATAGCATACATCGTGGCACCTCATCTTGTATTTATCCAGTCAACTCATCCATAACAAGAGAAAAGAGATAAAGACGTAATGCTGAACCTTGGTGTAGACCCACCGTAATTAAAAATTCACTACTTTCTCCAGCCGATGTTCTTAATGTAGTCATTGTACCATCATACATATCCTTGATCACATAAATATATCTGCTACTCACTCATCTTTTATGTAGAACCCACCATATTATATCTTTGGGTATCCTATCACACACCTTCTCCAAATCTATAAAAATCATATGAAGATCTTTCCTTTTCTCCCTATACCTCTATATTAATCTCCTCAATAAATAAATTGCTTTCATTGTTGACCTCCCAGGCATAAACCTTGATTCTCAGATACTGTTATCTTCAATCTCAATCTATATTCAATCACTCTCTCCCAAATATTCATTGTATGACTCATTAACTTAATACCACGATAATTTGAACAACTTTGTATGTCCCCTTTATTTTTATAAATAGGTACTAAAACACTTTTTCTCCATTCACCGGGGATCTAAATTCTATTAAATAATTTTGTAAACCATGATACTCCATCCTACCTTAAGCACTTCCAAACCTCAATAGGGATACCATCTGGTCCTAAAGCCTTCCCTGTTTTCATCTTTTTTAGAGCAATCCCGACCTCTGTTGTCCTAATTCTGTGAAAACATATATTTTCTCGAGTCTCCCTAAGTTCCTCTATATCTAATTCACTCCCATTATCTCCATTTAATAACCTCTCAAAGTAGTTTTTCCATCTTTCCATAATCTCATCATCTTTGACTAGGACTCCCGAATCATCATTTTTGATACACTTAACATTATTAAAATCTTTTGTTTTCCTGTCCCTAAGTTTAGCAATATTATAAATACTTTTTCCCCTTCTCGTGTTCCTAATTTTGAATAAAGATCATCATATGCTTTTAACTTAGGATCTCTTACCACTTTCTTAACTTCCTTTTTAGGCCATTTATGTTTATCAAAATTTTCTTCATTTCTATTTGTTTGCCATGTTTTAAAGCACTCCCTTTTAATTTTTAATATATTTTGTACTTCTTCATTCCCCCACCAAGTTTCTTTAGACTGTGGGCCCTTGCCTTTTGATTCTCCAAGAATTTATTTTGAATTTATCCTAATGCATGTGGACATCTTATTCCACATTATGTTAGTCTCTTATTTAGTATTCCATGTTGCTTCATTTAATATTTTATCTTTAAATAGTTCTAATATCTCTCCTTTTAAGTTCCACCACCTAGTTTGTGGGTTAATCTTCACTTTTTTCACTCATGATTGATTTTTAATATTTATATCCAACACCATTATCCGATGTTGTGAGGTTAAGCTCTCTCCCGGGATAACCTTACAATCTTTACACGTTAATCGGTATGCTTTCCTAGTAACGAAAAAATCTATTTGGATCTTTCCCATTACTAAACATAGATATGATCATTGAAACGATGACTAATCATGTCGTTGAGACGTTTGCCAATAGTTTTACAAGAAATAACTAGATTAAAAGGCATCTTGATCACCAAGAGAAGACATTGTTTACCACCCCTTAAGAGATCTTTTACTACATTTAATGTTGTTCGACCTCAATAATTAAGGGTCTACATACCAAAGGGTTGCTATAACCATTCTACACGATCTAATCCACAAGGAAGTCGATGTCTCTGTAGATGACATGAATATTAAAATCTAAGGACCATGATGGTCACATCCCCATCTTGCGTAAGCTTTTTTATCCTCAAACGTGCATTTTTTCCATCACCGAAGGAAAGCTCTTAGTCTTCATCGTCAGTAAACAAGGAATTTAGGCGAATCTCACTAAAGTTTGTAACATTATTGACACGCCACCCCCTAGAACAAAAAAAGATATATACGGTTCCGGGCAAGTTATAGTATATCAGTCGTTTCATTAGTCAATACACTTCAATATGTGAACCCATATTCAAACTTTCCCGAAAGGATTCAACAAAGTGTTGTATGAATAATGCCAATACGCTTTTAATAAGACCAATTTTTTTGAGAGCATATTTTTGAATATTCTATAAAATTTTAGTCAGGATATTTTATTTTAAATGAAAATGCTTTTTTATATTACATTTAAAAGAATTTTATTTTTATTTGAAATCGAATCAAACATTTAAATTCAAATTTAAATGTCTTTTGGACATTTTGTGATGAGTTAAATACGTAAAGTAAACAATTTTAAATTAAAGGGCCATATGGTAATATGTGTTAGCTTAGGCTCCAAGCTAGGATTTGAGAGAGATATTATATAAGGAATATTATGGGTGATTATAAGGAAAGGGAGATGAAAAACAAAGGACAAAAAACGAAATCAAAAGAGAAAAAAACGAGTGGAATGAGAAGAGCCAATATGGAGTGCTTAGATCTTCTTTTTGAGTGCCTTTGGATGAGATTTAAGAAAAACTCAAAACACATACTTGACCTAATGTTTCGTGTAGAATCCAAATCTGAAGTCCGATTGACAGTTTGAATAATGTTAAGAGCTAATTTTCCTGGGCTTTAAAAATAGGCCTAGAATGGTGTATTTTGACTCGCTTGAGGTAGTTTTGTTCAATTTAGTGTGCTACACTTATTCAACCTCGATTGTATAGTTATATCCATGTTATGTGTTGCATTTATATGTTGTATGATCATATATTATATTCTTTCTTGTACCCATTTTGTATGTGTTATTTTCATGCCATGTAGTTTGGGTAACGAAGCTAGTTGATTTTACGAGCATGTTGGGTTATAGAAATGAGTAAAATACAAGAAAACTTGATCTATGAGAATTGAATTTGAAATTTATTTACATTGAGAGAATGATATTATGATGATTATTATTGAAGAATGCATATGCATTCCTTAGCCAAATCACCCGCTGGACGATGTGTCCTATCGGCTACGATTTTGTTTATTATCCAAAGACTAGGTGATGGACCCGGATGACGAGTATTCTAAATGTTATTATGGCAGTGATGCTAATATTTTACAGCGGTGATGCCAGGTTATGATGGGTTTCATACCTAAGTTATGTTATTTATGTTGGGGCCATTGGATTGTTCTGGGGATAATCGACAGTATAATGGATGGTAGTCCATACTGTACTGTGGAAAAATGGTACGAGAATTTTGATATGGGACATTGGGTTGTGTAGTGCCACGGTGAGATTAGAGGTGCTGATTATATTATTGGAATTTTAGTTTGAGTGTTCATATTGCATACACTCTTGTATATGATGCATGCACACATGAGTATTTGTAGTTACACTTGGAGCATTTATATGAGTTATTGAGTTTCCCGCTCATCCCCCCACAGTTTGTTGTATTTCAGGTTTGTTGCGAGATGATATTTATTGTATCGTGGATTGGGACCGTCATCAGAGGCTTTGGATATTTATTTTTAAAATTTATTTGTATAATTTTGTTTATTTTAAATTGTTTTGTAAAAGGACATTTGAGATTTAATAAAATTGAGAAAATTTATTCTTCGATTTATTATTTATGCTTCTGCAAATTTATTTTCAATCTAAATGGTATTGTTTTATAAAAAAAAATCTTTAATTTATCAATATTTTTCAGTTGCACCTCTCGGGGTGTTACATTAACTCACTCGACCTCCAGTACTTTTGCCATGAAGCCTTTCTAGATTTACTTTATAGTTACCAATATAAGCATTAGGACTACGTCGTATTAATGCCTTGAAGAGGCTCTTATATAATAAGCTATGTATTCAGTCAGTAGAAAGTTGATTGGTTACAAAGTTAGTTACACAATTCTTAATAAGGCACATGTTTCCTTAATTTGCGTCCCTCAGAAGCTTTGGCACTACATGCTCGCATTCTCCATTAAGCTTATCTCTCGTGTTGATCCCATGAAATATCTCTTCGAGAAAGCTCCATTTTCTAATTGAATAGACAAATGGTTGATCCTAATAGATGAATTTGACTTTGTGTACATCATATAAAAGTCCATTAAGGGTAGAGCTATCTCTAATTATCTAGAAAACCACCCCAATGACAGAGCCGACATATGGGTCACGGAGTTCCTAGATAAAGAAATCTTAAATGTATTTTGTTAATAACATCATTGGAAACTATTCTTCGATGGCGCGTATCCAACAAAAAGGGTTATGGCATTAGAATTTTATTAATCATGCTAGACTATTTACATCTCCTTATTACCACCAAGTTGGATTTTCCTTGCACCAATAATATGGAGGAGTACGTAGCTTTCACTGCGAGTCTATGAATTACGTTTGAGAAAGGCATCTAGAACCTTAACGTATATAGATATTTAACTCTCAGCGTGGGTCAAATCCTTAGAAAATGCAGATATGGATCACCCTTTTAACTCATATTAGATAACGATTTTCACTTCGAGGTAGAGTTCACCGATGTAGTTAAAGCTTATAACATTTTGTAACACAAATCCTCACTGTATAAACCATAAAGGAAAAAGGTTGTCGTCATTGTAAATAAAATCCTTAAAAATATCATCAACAGGATGATTAAAAGTTATAAATATTAAGTTAATAAAATACCGTATGCTCTCTAGGGCTATCGCACATCAAGTTGAATGCCCACTTGAGATACACCCTTCTCCCTATTATAGGCTATGGAGGACTTGTTGTCTGTCAAGTTGGAAGTGCATTATCTGTGCATAATGCTTAAAAGCCAGTTTAACGAGGTCAACCGACTAAAACATTAGTTGAAGAGTTAGCTCTACTGGATGAAAGAAGACTTAAGTTGTTTTAACACATCCAAGGCTATCATCATCATATCACATGGTTGTTCAATAAGAAAGTCAAATACCATGGACTACGAGAGGGAAAACTTGACCTGAAAAAGATTGTCAAGCTAATGTGGGACCCTATGGGAAAATTCAAATCAAATTAAAATGGACTTTATCTCGTTAAGAAAATCTTATGAGGGGGTGTCAATATTATAACCAATATGGACAATGAAGAATTGGTTCAACCCATCAATCTCGACTATCCTAAGAAGTTTTATACCAAAAATGTAGACTTTCTTGATAATTTATTTTCTACTCTATTTTTCTAAAAAAATTCTTATTTATCTTCTCATTGCAAAACTATATAGGGACCGATCGTCTTACAAAGGCAAATTTTCTCGAAGCAAAAATTATTTATAATATTTCCTAACAAAGGTATGTTGGTAACCCATAAAGTGACTTTGGATTCGGTCGAGCTCCATACCATATTCTATTCATATTTTTCCCGACTTCGAGATCGCATATATTTTTCTCTTCGCTTAGTATGAACAAAAGGTTTCTTAACTAACTTAGCAGTTGGTATAGATAATTTAAACAAAAACTTTATTTTAATGAAACATAATGTAAGTACTCTTATACCAGGTGTTGATGTAAAAAACTAGATTACTCTAATTATTTAATCACAGATAA
This sequence comes from Sambucus nigra, assembly GCA_949130495.1. Classification (NCBI taxonomy): domain Eukaryota; kingdom Viridiplantae; phylum Streptophyta; class Magnoliopsida; order Dipsacales; family Adoxaceae; genus Sambucus; species Sambucus nigra. The sequence goes on along the minus strand of OX422208.1, from coordinate 539,294,030 downwards.
ATAAATGAGACAAAAGATTTTAAAGTGGTTCAGCCTTATAAGAATGGCCTACGTCCACTGTTATGTTATTGCTGAGTGTTTTGGAAATTCTCGATTACAAGCTCTATAAAGAAATTCCGGTCCCTTTGAATGAGGGTGATACAAGGTATTTATAGCCCTTAGGCTGTACATGAAAGGGTGTTACATTAAATGATACACATATGAAAGGGTAATTCATTTAATGTTCTTCAAACGTGCGCGTCAAGATGATAAGCATTCACTGAATAGTTGAACTGTTGATTATCTGGCAATTAATGTTGTGGTCGAGGTGCAGCTCGAACCGCCTTAGTTGCTCGTCATCCAAAAGTTCCTCGGAGCATTGGAGTTCCTCGTAGGATAAGAGTTCCTCGGAGGGTTGGTGTTCCTCGGAGTGAGTATGTTGGTCGGGGAAACAATCTTCCTCGTTGCTATTGTGCCACGTAGATTGACGCGTGTCTTCTTATTATTCGTCCACATCAGCATACTAATTTTGGTGTCAACAGAAGCCCCCAATGTTTCATATTTCGAACTTTGAGGAGTATGGAACATTCTTTCTCGGTATATGGAGATATTAAATGACCTTCCTGGGTTTTAGGAGCCTTTTCTTCGTATTTAAATTTCCTTCCAAATTCGCAGAATCCGCCTTTTTGCATTTTTATAGGCGCTTCGATCTTCGTGCCCTTTTTGTCCTTTTAGCCGCCGGTAGCGTAATATTTCCTTTTTGTAATCATTTCTTTCGCCGTTTCCCAAGGCAAGGTATTTAAACTTCAGAGGCAATCCCATCGCCTTCTACCTTTTCAATTTCTGCTTTCGAGTTTTCTAAAGCTTTTCTCTCTCTTGTGCGTTCATTTCCTCCTTCGTTTGTCAACAGATCTCCTTTTTCTCTATAAGCTCTTCTTCCTTCTTCTTTTATTCATCATGGTTTACATTATTGAATCTCTTGAGAAGTTCCGCTCTGACTTCTCTATTCCTTCTTGGGTAACTTTGGAGGTTCTTTCTGAGCCTTCAAGTTATTTTGATTTGGCTGAAGGACACTGGTTCCCTAGCCTATTTATTGCTGAATGTGGATTTTCTTTTCCACTAAATCTGTTGTGTTTAGAGTTCTGTCAGTACTTCGACGTTGTCCCTGCAAAAATAGCCCCCAACACATGGAGAATAGTTAATGGGGTATATAGGTTAAATCAAACTCACGGAACTCGTATAGGAATTCCTGAGATTATGTACTATTACAGATGGGCTGTTTTAGACAACGTTTTTTATTTAAAAACTAGGTTTTTGAATAGGACCTTAGTAGTCAACCTCCCTGATGCCAACAGGGATTATTTTGAACACGAGGTAGTTATAAAAAATTGGCAACATGCCCCTTGGGTTCGGTCGAGCTCCATACCGTATTCTATTCATATTTTTCCCGACTTCGAGATCGCATATATTTTTCTCTTCGCTTAGTATGAACAAAAGGTTTCTTAACTAACTTAGCAGTTGGTATAGATAATTTAAACAAAAACTTTATTTTAATGAAACATAATGTAAGTACTCTTATACCAGGTGTTGATGTAAAAAACTAGATTACTCTAATTATTTAATCACAGATAAATAAATGAGACAAAAGATTTTAAAGTGGTTCAGCCTTATAAGAATGGCCTACGTCCACTATTATGTTATTGCTGAGTGTTTTGGAAATTCTCGATTACAAGCTCTATCAAGAAATTCCGGTCCCTTTGAATGAGGGTGATACAAGGTATTTATAGCCCTTAGGCTGTACATGCAAGGGTGTTACATTAAATGATACACATATGAAAGGGTAATTCATTTAATGTTCTTCAAACGTGCGCGTCAAGATGATTAGCATTCACTGAATAGTTGAACTGTTGATTATCTGGCAATTAATGTTGTGGTCGAGGTGCAGCTCGAACCGCCTTAGTTGCTCGTCGTCCAAAAGTTCCTCGGAGCATTGGAGTTCCTAGGAGGATAAGAGTTCCTCGGAGGGTTGGTGTTCCTCGGAGTGAGTATGTTGGTCGGGGAAACAATCTTCCTCGTTGCTATTGTGCCACGTAGATTGACGCGTGTCTTCTTATTATTCGTCCACATCAGCATACTAATTTTGGTGTCAACAGAAGCCCCCAATGTTTCATATTTCGAACTTTGAGGAGTATGGAACATTCTTTCTCGGTATATGGAGATATTAAATGACCTTCCTGGGTTTTAGGAGCCTTTTCTTCGTATTTAAATTTCCTTCCAAATTCGCAGAATCCGCCTTTTTGCATTTTTATAGGCGCTTCGATCTTCGTGCCCTTTTTGTCCTTTTAGCCGCCGGTAGCGTAATATTTCCTTTTTGTAATCATTTCTTTCGCCGTTTCCCAAGGCAAGGTATTTAAACTTCAGAGGCAATCCCATCGCCTTCTACCATTTCAATTTCTGCTTTCGAGTTTTCTAAAGCTTTTCTCTCTCTTGTGCGTTCATTTCCTCCTTCGTTTGTCAACAGATCTCCTTTTTCTCTGTAAGATCTTCTTCCTTCTTCTTTTATTCATCATGGTTTACATTATCGAATCTCTTGAGAAGTTCCGCTCTGACTTCTCTATTCCTTCTTGGGTAACTTTGGAGGTTCTTTCTGAGCCTTCAAGTTATTTTGATTTGGCTGAAGGACACTGGTTCCCTAGCCTATTTATTGCTGAATGTAGATTTTCTTTTCCACTAAATCCGTTGTGTTTAGAGTTCTGTCAGTACTTCGACGTTGTCCCTGCAAAAATAGCCCCCAACACATTGAGAATAGTTAATGGGGTATATAGGTTAAATCAAACTCATGGAACTCGTATAGGAATTCCTGAGATTATGTACTGTTACAGATGGGCTGTTTTAGACAACGTTTTTTATTTAAAAACTAGGTTTTTGAATAGGACCTTAGTAGTCAACCTCCCTGATGCCAACAGGGATTATTTTGAACACGAGATAGTTATAAAAAATTGGCAACATGCCCCTTGGGTTCGGTCGAGCTCCATACCATATTCTATTCATATTTTTCCCGACTTCGAGATCGCATATATTTTTTTCTTCGCTTAGTATGAACAAAAGGTTTCTTAACTAACTTAGCAGTTGGTATAGATAATTTAAACAAAAACTTTATTTTAATGAAACATAATGTAAGTACTCTTATACCAGGTGTTGATGTAAAAAACTAGATTACTCTAATTATTTAATCACAGATAAATAAATGAGACAAAAGATTTTAAAGTGGTTCAGCCTTATAAGAATGGCCTACGTCCACTGTTATGTTATTGCTGAGTGTTTTGGAAATTCTCGATTACAAGCTCTATCAAGAAATTCCGGTCCCTTTGAATGAGGGTGATACAAGGTATTTATAGCCCTTAGGCTGTACATGAAAGGGTGTTACATTAAATGATACACATATGAAAGGGTAATTCATTTAATGTTCTTCAAACGTGCGCATCAAGATGATAAGCATTCACTGAATAGTTGAACTGTTGATTATCTGGCAATTAATGTTGTGGTCGAGGTGCAGCTCGAACCGCCTTAGTTGCTCGTCGTCCAAAAGTTCCTCGGAGCATTGGAGTTCCTCGGAGGATAAGAGTTCCTCGGAGGGTTGGTGTTCCTCGGAGTGAGTATGTTGGTCGGGGAAACAATCTTCCTCGTTGCTATTGTGCCACGTAGATTGACGCGTGTCTTCTTATTATTCGTCCACATCAGCATACTAATTTTGGTGTCAACAGAAGCCCCCAATGTTTCATATTTCGAACTTTGAGGAGTATGGAACATTCTTTCTCGGTATATGGAGATATTAAATGACCTTCCTGGGTTTTAGAAGCCTTTTCTTCGTATTTAAATTTCCTTCCAAATTCGCAAAATCCGCCTTTTTGCATTTTTATAGGCGCTTTGATCTTCGTGCCCTTTTTGTCCTTTTAGCCGCCGGTAGCGTAATATTTCCTTTTTGTAATCATTTCTTTCGCCGTTTCCCAAGGCAAGGTATTTAAACTTCAGAGGCAATCCCATCGCCTTCTACCTTTTCAATTTCTGCTTTCGAGTTTTCTAAAGCTTTTCTCTCTCTTGTGCGTTCATTTCCTCCTTCGTTTGTCAACAGATCTCCTTTTTCTCTGTAAGCTCTTCTTCCTTCTTCTTTTATTCATCATGGTTTACATTATCGAATCTCTTGAGAAGTTTCGCTCTGACTTCTCTATTCCTTCTTGGGTAACTTTGGAGGTTCTTTCTGAGCCTTCAAGTTATTTTGATTTGGCTGAAGGACACTGGTTCCCTAGCCTATTTATTGCTGAATGTGGATTTTCTTTTCCACTAAATCCGTTGTGTTTAGAGTTCTGTCAGTACTTCGACGTTGTCCCTGCAAAAATAGCCCCCAACACATGGAGAATAGTTAATGGGGTATATAGGTTAAATCAAACTCATGGAACTCGTATAGGAATTCCTGAGATTATGTACTGTTACAGATGGGCTGTTTTAGACAACGTTTTTTATTTAAAAACTAGGTTTTTGAATAGGACCTTAGTAGTCAACCTCCCTGATGCCAACAGGGATTATTTTGAACACGAGGTAGTTATAAAAAATTGGCAACATGCCCCTTGGGTTCGGTCGAGCTCCATACCGTATTCTATTCATATTTTTCCCGACTTCGAGATCGCATATATTTTTCTCTTCGCTTAGTATGAACAAAAGGTTTCTTAACTAACTTAGCAGTTGGTATAGATAATTTAAACAAAAACTTTATTTTAATGAAACATAATGTAAGTACTCTTATACCAGGTGTTGATGTAAAAAACTAGATTACTCTAATTATTTAATCACAGATAAATAAATGAGACAAAAGATTTTAAAGTGGTTCAGCCTTATAAGAATGGCCTACGTCCACTGTTATGTTATTGCTGAGTGTTTTGGAAATTCTCGATTACAAGCTCTATCAAGAAATTCCGGTCCCTTTGAATGAGGGTGATACAAGGTATTTATAGCCCTTAGGCTGTACATGAAAGGGTGTTACATTAAATGATACACATATGAAAGGTTAATTCATTTAATGTTCTTCAAACGTGCGCGTCAAGATGATAAGCATTCAATGAATAGTTGAACTGTTGATTATCTGGCAATTAATGCTGTGGTCGAGATGCAGCTCGAACCGCCTTAGTTGCTCGTCGTCCAAGAGTTCCTCGGAGCATTGGAGTTCCTCGGAGGATAAGAGTTCCTCGGAGGGTTGGTGTTCCTCGGAGTGAGTATGTTGGTCGGGGAAACAATCTTCCTCGTTGCTATTGTGCCACGTAGATTGACGCGTGTCTTCTTATTATTCGTCCACATCAGCATACTAATTTTGGTGTCAACAGAAGCCCCCAATGTTTCATATTTCGAACTTTGAGGAGTATGGAACATTCTTTCTCGGTATATGGGGATATTAAATGACCTTCCTGGGTTTTAGGAGCCTTTTCTTCGTATTTAAATTTCCTTCCAAATTCGCAGAATCCGCCTTTTTGCATTTTTATAGGCGCTTCGATCTTCGTGCCCTTTTTGTCCTTTTAGCCGCCGGTAGCGTAATATTTCCTTTTTGTAATCATTTCTTTTGCCTTTTCCCAAGGCAAGGTATTTAAACTTCAGAGGCAATCCCATCGCCTTCTACCTTTTTAATTTCTGCTTTCGAGTTTTCTAAAGCTTTTCTCTCTCTTGTGCGTTCATTTCCTCCTTCGTTTGTCAACAGATCTCCTTTTTCTCTGTAAGCTCTTCTTCCTTCTTCTTTTATTCATCATGGTTTACATTATCGAATCGCTTGAGAAGTTACGCTCTGACTTCTCTATTCCTTCTTGGGTAACTTTGGAGGTTCTTTCTGAGCCTTCAAGTTATTTTGATTTGGCTGAAGGACACTGGTTCCCTAGCCTATTTATTGCTGAATGTGGATTTTCTTTTCCACTAAATCCGTTGTGTTTAGAGTTCTGTCAGTACTTCGACGTTGTCCCTGCAAAAATAGCCCCCAACACATGGAGAATAGTTAATGGGGTATATAGGTTAAATCAAACTCATGGAACTCGTATAGGAATTCCTGAGATTATGTACTGTTACAGATGGGCTGTTTTAGACAACGTTTTTTATTTAAAAACTAGGTTTTTGAATAGGACCTTAGTAGTCAACCTCCCTGATGCCAACAGGGATTATTTTGAACACGAGGTAGTTATAAAAAATTGGCAACATGCCCCTTGGGTTCGGTCGAGCTCCATACCATATTCTATTCATATTTTTCCCGACTTCGAGATCGCATATATTTTTCTCTTTGCTTAGTATGAACAAAAGGTTTCTTAACTAACTTAGCAGTTGGTATAGATAATTTAAACAAAAACTTTATTTTAATGAAACATAATGTAAGTACTCTTATACCAGGTGTTGATGTAAAAAACTAGATTACTCTAATTATTTAATCACAGATAAATAAATGAGACAAAATATTTTAAAGTGGTTCAGCCTTATATGAATTGCCAACATCCACTGTTATGTTATTGATGAGTGTTTGGAAATTCTCGATTACAAGCTCTATCAAGAAATTCCGGTCCCTTTGAATGAGGGTGATACAAGGTATTTATAGCCCTTAGGCTGTACATGAAAGGGTGTTACATTAAATGATACACATATGAAAGGGTAATTCATTTAATGCTCTTCAAACGTGTGCGTCAAGATGATAAGCATTCAATGAATAGTTGAACTGTTGATTATCTGGCAATTAATGATGTGGTCGAGATGCAGCTCGAACCGCCTTAGTTGCTCGTCGTCCAAGAGTTCCTCGGAGCATTGGAGTTCCTCGGAGGATAAGAGTTCCTCGGAGGGTTGGTGTTCCTCGGAAGACTGGCGTTCCTCGGAATATACCTGTTGCTTGGAGTGACTATGTTGGTCGGAGGAATAATCTTCCTCGTTGCTATTGTGCCACGTAGATTGACACGTGTCTTCTTATTATTCGTCCACATCAGCATACTAATTTTGGTATCAACAGAAGCCCCCAATGTTTCATATTTCGAGCTTTGAGGAGTATGGAACATTCTTTCTCGGTATATGGCGATATTAAATGACCTTCCTGGGTTTTAGGAGCCTTTTCTTCATATTTGAATTTCCTTCCAAATTCGCAGAATCCGCCTTTTTGCATTTTTATAGGCGCTTCGATCTTCGTGCCCTTTTTGTCTTTTTAGCCGCCGGTAGCGTAATAGTTTCCTTTTTGTAATCATTTCTTTCGCCGTTTCCCAAGGCAAAGTATTTAAGCCTCAGAGGCAATCCCATCGTCTTCTACCTTTTCAATTTCTGCTTTCGAGTTTTCTATAGCTTTTCTTTCTCCTGTGCGTCCATCCCTTTCTTCGTTTGTTTGTCAACATATCTCCTTTTTCCCTGTAAGCTCTTCTTCCTTCTTCTTTTATTCATCATGGTTTACATTATTGAGTCTCTTGAGAAATTCCGTTCTGATTTCTCTATTCCGTCTTGGGTAATTTTGGAGGTTCTTTCTAAGCCTTAAAGTTATTTTGATTTGGCTGAGGGACATTAGTTCCCTAGCCTCTTTATTGCTGAATGTGAATTTTCTTTTCCACCAAACCCTTTATGCTTAGAGTTCTGTCAGTATTTCGACGTTGTCCCTGCAAAAATATCCCCCAACACATGGAGAATAGTTAATGGGGTGTATAGGTTAAATCAAACTCATGGAACTCGTATAGGAATTCTTGAGATTATGTACTGTTATAGATGGGCTGTTTTAGACAATGTTTATTATTTAAAAACTAGATTTTTGAATAGGGCTCTAGTAGTCAACCTCCCTGATGCGAACAAGGATTATTTTGAACATGGAGTAGTTGTAAAAAATTGGCAACATGCCCCTTTGGTTGGAGACGAAGTATATGAGGGTCCCAAATGCCCTCCATATGGCAATGGGATAGGTTATTTTCATCTTATTTTGTTTTTTGAAATTATGATTTCATTTTGTTTGACAAAATGTATGACTGATATTTCACTATGTTTTTGTTTGCAGTTGACAGCAAGAGAAAAACTCCAAAAGAAACAGAAGTTAATATCAAGCATTTAAAACATATCTGGAGTTTGCATCAGAAGGTTGCAGACGAGCACATTAGGCCTGCTTCATACTTGCTGCAGTACATGAGCTATACATCCTCTTATACTGCTCGTCCTGTGGCTAGCATTAGCGAACCATTGCCAGCTTCTGAAGACTCTTCACCAGACTCTCACATTCCTTTGAGTCAGAAGATGGGCAAGAGAAGAGTTCCTGCTCTCTTTGAAGAGACCTCCTCTACTGGAGATGGAAAGAGAAACAAAGCCGATGTACCAAAGGGGACAAAGAAAGTTGATGCTGCCCCTTCTGTTGCTTCTCAGAAGCCGCCGAGAAGCCCCTAGTGGCTCCTGTACAGAAGGATGCGCCTGTGGAAGTAATCACTATCTCTCCAACCAAAAATTCTTCTTTGGTTGAGGTTGTTGAAAAGACACCGAGGAGATTGAAGAAGTCCTCCTCGGTTAGTTTTTCTGAAGTCATTCCCCAGCTCCAAACTAGTGGAGCTGGTGTTCCAACCATTATTCCCCCGAGCTCTGCAATGAGCTCGGTAAAGACTTGGACTATTCCTGAAGTCCAAGGCATCGAGGAAAACATGTCTAGGGATATGCTGACATCCCTAGCTACTCGTCACATTGCTTCAGTAAGTTTCTTCTTATCTTGAATTCTTCTTTCCTTCTATCAATATATGTATCTCGGCACTAACTCATTACTACCTCTTTTTTTTCAGCTGGTGAGTTGCTTTAACACCATTGTGAAGAAAGATGAAACGCTCAAGGCTTCAAGCTCCTCGTCTGGAGTAGAGGATGCATTCCAGGGTTTGGCCCAATCTTTAAAGGAATCCCGTCAAAAGTACGACGAGGATAAAGGTGAATGGGAGAAGAAATTGGCTGCATCTGAAGCAGAGAAGGTGCAGTTGGGAAATAAAGTGAAGGACTTGGAAAGAGAGAATAAGAAATACGCCGAGAAGCTCACTACCTTCGGGGAGCTTGAAAATAAGCTGAAATCAGCTGAGGAAGAGCTGACCCTTCTGTGCGAAGCAAATTTTCAGAAGGAGGAGTTGGAGGCCAAGCTGAAAGCCTCCGAGGACCTTTTATCCGAGAAGCTCTCCTCGGAGAAAATGAAAAGAAAGAAGGCAATAAAGAAGTCTTTCAGCACAGGTTGGGACAAAGGGTGGAACAAGGGAGTAGCTGCTATGATGACTCAGGTGCAATATGGAAGTTTGAAATACTTCCGAGATGGATGGGTTGTTGCTTTGCAAGAATTGAAGGTGAGCGAGGACTCCGAGCTATTTCAACAGCATCTTCCTGGTCTTCCCCCATCCATCGAGGATGAAGAAGAGGACGAAGCTGCCTCAGAAGAATCTTCATTGGTAGTGGGTGATATCATCCTTACCCATCCTGCTGAAGAGGAGCTTTCATCTATGCCAGCTCCTCCAGAACAAGTTCCAGCTCCCACCGACCAACTCATTATTTCCACCGAGCAACCAAGCTCCTCATCCCAGCCTCCCGAGAAAGTCTTGGGAGACAAGGAAAAGGTGTGAAGTTGTTCGGTATTCTCTTTCTGTTTTTCTTCTTACTTGTGCTTTGTATCCCAGATCTTTGTAACTTTGCCTTATGATCTAATAAAATTTGAGTTCTTTTCTTCCATATGATTGTCTCTTCTTTATCTGCACTCTGTCTTGATCTTCTTTTTCTTTCTCTGTTAGTTTCTGGCCAGGATGGATCTTCTGTCTGCTAATGACACAAAGTTGATGCAGCAATGCCATGAATATTATAAAGCTGGTCACACAGACCTAAGTGCATCAGAAGTTGCCGACATCCTTGGCCATGGTGCTTCAGAGCAGGCAGTAGAAGCTTATCAATACCTGAAGGGCTTACTTGATCGAGCTGTGGCCAATAACGTGGCTTACTATGATATGATCGAGGAGCTCCAATATACTCTAAAAGATCTTCAGACTCAGTACAAGGAGTTAAATGCCTTGTTACATGAGGGGTATGAAAAGAAATATCAACAGCTTTCTGCCGAGAAGGGCTACGACAAACTCCTTGCTGGGTATGATGTCAGGGAGAGGACCCTAAAGGGAGAAGTTGAAGCTTGTAGACAAATTGCTGAACTGCTGGAGCAAGAGAATAATAATTTACAGAAAGAGCTAGCACAATATAAGTCTGCACCCTCTTCTTCAACAGCGGTAATCCCAGTGATCGATGAGTGATTTTCCTTCTTAGAGTTTGAGAATGCCAAATTAAGGCAAGAGTTGGATGTCCTGAGAAGATCTGGTACTTCTACTTCTACTCGGGGACGAGGAAGAGGTTCTCGTGGGCGAGGAAGAGTTGCCCAGGATGTTGTCGAGGAACGAAGTACTCCACCTGCTCGGGGTCGATCAAGAACTCCTCGTAGTATTGAAGAAGCTCGTACTCTGTCAACATTGGAAACCCAAGCGTACCAACTGAATGCAAAAGATCGGGCTTTGTCTGAAATGTCCAAGAAAATCCTAACTTTGGAGGATCAACTTACTGCGACGAAGTCTGCTTTAGAGAATAAGGACATTTTTGCAAAAAGCCTTCACGAGTAGTTGGAGAGACTAACCTTCCAATTCCATAAGCAGCCCAGGGAATTTTGGATGGCTGGGTACAACGAGGCACTATTCCATTTAGATGCTCGTATCCAGAATGCCACTAATGAGGGCTATAAACAACGCTGGTTGAATGCCTTATGCGTGTTGAAACTTGAACAGGGACATTACTTGTGGGACTATTATAACCCTGGGGTACTTGACTTGCCTGTGACACCGTTCAATTTGGACAAGGAATGGATCCCAGCTCGTGCCATTCCTCGGAGCTTAATTGCACAATACCTCGGTGACTACAATCTTCATTCTCAGATCGAGGTATCTCGTCCCGAGCATCTATTGGACACACCTTCAGTAATGAATGTCAGAATGCTGAAGGACTTGGATTTTATTAATTCTCCTCAGACTTTAAATGATCAACCTGCTGGCGAGGAACCTATTTCAAAAGCTGAGGGAAAGAAACCAATAGAGTAGGGATCTCAATGTAATAGTTAGTAATTTGTAATTCGTTTTGAATTTTAATGAAAGACTTTCATTTTTCTGTTTGCAAATCTGTATTGCTATTGTTTTGTACTTGTCTAACACTTTTATATTTGTGATTGCATAACAATACTTTGTGGTTCATCGACCAATATAGTAATAAAAGGTTACAAGTATCAGTAATGTTGCTCGATCACTTAATAATAAAGTAATGAGTATAAAAATGTTTAACATTTTTCCAACCAACCAAGGTTGTTAAATTGTGCTCATCGACCAATTATAATTAGTGAGAGTTTTTATCCCCGACTAACTATACTTGGTAATTTTTTTCATATAATGTGTCCGACCAACCAAGGTCGATAATTTTATCCTCGTCGACCAACTACAGTTAGTGGATTTTTATCCCCGACCAACCATACTTGGTTCAGTTTGGAATATTTTATTCTTCGAGGAACTTTTATATTTTTAGTAATAATCTTACCTCCCGACCAACATAAGTTGGCATTTGAGAGCATATTTTGTTTTCAAACCAACCGAGATTGGCATTTTTAAGAATGTTGTTCTTGCCCTTTTACCAACCGGAGTTGGTCATGGGTTTGAACTATCATGTCCACTAACTTTTTCAACAGAAGTTGATCACATTAGTTTACGCTATGTCCACTAACTCTTTTACCAACCAAAGTTGATCACATTAGTGTACGCCTCCTATCCAAAGGAGTATAGTTTGTTCTCGCTATTTTACCAACCGAAGTTGATCACGCTCAAACTATCATGTCCACTAGTTATTTTACCAACCGGAGTTGATCACGCTAGGGTATGCCTCCTAACCAAAGGAGTATAATTTATTCTCACCCTTTTACCAACCAGATTTGGCCGTGGGTCTGAACTATCAGTGTCCACTAGTTATTTTACCAACCGGAGTTGGTCACTCTAGTGTATGCCTCCTAACCAAAGGAGTATAGTTTGTTCTCGCCCTTTTACCAACCGGAGTTGGTCGTGGGTCTGAACTGTCGTCTTCTTTTTGCTGTCGAGCAGCGTAGTGTTGTACACTAGTATTCCCCGAAAAACTTTCAATAAAAGGAGAGAAGATGGTGAAACATCATCGTTTTATTCATATTGATAGAACTGCTTTACATTTTACATTACTGATAATACTTGCGTAGGTGTTCAGCATTCCATGCATTCTTGAATTCCTCTCCTTCTAGAGTTGCTATTCGGTAAGTTCCTGGTCGAACAACTTCTGTAACTCGGTAAGGTCCATGCTAATTTGCTTCCAATTTATTGTGCTTCTGAATGACCTTCTTTAGCACGTAATCTCCTTCTTTTAAATCGCATTTCTTCACCCTCTTGTTGTAGAACAGAGCTGTTCGTTGTTGATATGCAGCATTCCTAATGGCTGCTTCTTCTCTAACCTCTTCGAGCATGTCCAAATCTAATCTTCTCATCAAGTCACTGACTGGGGAATTGAAATTCAGCACTTTGTGTGTTGGGAGACCCAACTCAGCAGGTATTACAACCTCACTTCCAAACGCCAGCATATATGATGATTCTCCAGTTGCTGCTCGGGGAGTTATTCGGTAAGCCCATAATACTGATTGTAGCTCATTAATCCAATTAGCTTTAGCTTCACTTAACCTCTTCTTCAAACCATTTAATAATGTTCTGTTCGTCACTTCAGTTTGTCCATTGCTTTGAGGATGGCCTGGTGCTGAATGAACCTTCAAAATGTTTGACTGATGACAATAGGCGGCAAACTCCTCGTTATCAAACTGTGTTCCATAGTCTGTGATGAAGGCATGAGGGAGACCATATCGACAGATGATATTCTTCCAAACGAATTGGTACACCTTCTCGTATGTCATATCAATCAGAGGCTCAGCTTCTACCCACTTAGTAAAATAATCCACTACGACGACGAGGTACTTGAATCTTCCTCGGGTCGTTGGCAGTGGTCCAACCAGATCAATTCCCCACATGGAAAATGGCCAAGGGGAAGTTATGGGTGTCAACAATTCTTATGGAGTACGTCGGATGGAAGAAAAACGTTGGCATTTATCACATTTCTTAGCATAGGCTATACAATCAGCCCTCATCGTTGGCCAGCAGTATCCTTGCGTCATCACCCTTTGCAAAAGTGTTCGACCTGCTACATGGGCTCCACAGGACCCTTCATGGATTTCTTCAATCAATTCTTTCACCTCGGAGGGATGTACACATCTTTGCAAGCCTGCCATAATTCCTTGTCTATACAAAACACCATTAGTTGGTACATACCGAACAACTTTAAACTTCAATTTCTTGGCAGCGATCTTATCCTCCGATAATTCTCCTTCCTCGACATATGCCCTGATGGGATCCATCCAAGATGGTCCTAAATCAAGGGAAATAACATTCATCTTCAGGCCTTCATCTATGCTTCGACTTTCTAACACCTTAATTGGTATCGTTCTTCGCAACTCGGTACGAGTAGCTGATGCTAGTTGGGCCATTGCGTCTGCTTGTGCATTCTCCATTCTTGGTATTCTGATTAACTGAATGGCATCAAATTCTGCCAAAAACTCCATCGCCTTTGCATGATACTTGACCATTAATTCTCCTTTAACTGCATACATTCATCATCTGATTCACAATTAATTGAGAATCACTGAATACCATCACTTGTTGCGCTTCCATAATCTTTGCTATATTAAGACCTGCTATCAAGGCTTCATACTCAGCCTCATTATTGGAAGCTTTGAATTGGAATCGTAAGGCATATTCCACGTCAATCTCGTCTGGGGTGTTCAAAACAATCCCTACCCCACAACCTGTTGTGCAAGATGACCCATCTACATATAATTTCCATATAGGTAACTCGTCTTCAAATTTCTTTTCTGACAGAGTTCCTCAGTGAAATATCTGCTGTTTCCTTTCATCCTCCCCTGGTATTTTTTGTTCTTCGTCGACCATCTCTTCTGGCCCTTTTACCAATCGGAGTCGGTCTGGGTTTGAATTTGATGATCTTTCTACATCCACAAGCCCTTTTACTAACCAGAGTTGATCTGGACTCATGTCTGTTGATCCTGTAACATCCACAGGTTGGTTAGCGAGCAACTTTTGCTCCTCGGGGGTATCAGGATATGTAAATTCTGCTATAAAGTCTGCTACAGCCTGTCCTTTTAATGACGATCTGGGTTCATATACAATATCATATTCACCAAGCTCTATTGCCCAATACATCAGTCTTCCTGATTTTTCTGGCTTATGAAGGGCTTGTCTCAATGGCATGTCGGTGTATACGATGATGGTATGGGCCTGGAAATAAGGCCTCATTCTTCTACTTGCTTCAATTAATGCTAATGCCAATTTTTCCAACTTTGGGTGCCTGATCTCTGCACCTCGGAAAGCCTTACTTGTGTAATAAATTGGCTTCTGGACTCCATTCTCCAATCTGATCAATGCCGAGCTGACTGCATTCTCTGATACTGCCAGGTATAAGTACAACTTTTCTCCCATCACTGGTCTGGACAGCAGTGGAGGTGTTCACAGATATTTCTTCAAGTCTTGAAAGGCTTTTTCACATTCATCATTCCACTCGAAAGTTTTTCGGAGTGTTTTGAAGAATGGAAGGCACCTATCAGTTGCTCGAGATACAAATCTATTGAGCGCTGCAACTCGTCCTGTAAGACTCTGCACTTCTTTCTTCGTCGTTGGAGATCGCAACCCTAAAAGAGCTTTGATCTTTGCTGGATTTGCCTCAATGCCTCGCTGGTTAACGATGTACCCGAGGAACATTCCTTCTCGTACTCCAAAGGTGCACTTCATCGGGTTGAGTTTCATCTGGTATTTATCCAGTTGATTAAAGGTCTGACCTAAGTCAACTAGATGCTCAGCAACTTTCTTGCTCTTTGTCAGCATATCGTCGACATAGACTTCCATGTTGCAACTGATTTATTCGGCAAAAACCTTGTTCATCAGCCGTTGATATGTCGCTCCTGCATTTTTCAAACCAAAAGGCATAACATTATAACAATAAGTTCCCCTAGGGGTAATAAAAGAAGTGCTTTCCCTGTCTTCAGGTTTCATTTTGATCTGGTTGTAACCAGAGTAAGCATCCATGAAGCTGAGCAGCTCGTGCCCCGAGGTAGCATCCACTAGTTGGTTAATTCTGGGTAATGGGAAGTGATCCTTTGGGCAGGCCTTGTTGAGATCAGTGAAATCAACACACATTCTCCATTTATTGTTTTTCTTCTTTACCATCACCACATTTTCCAACCAGTCTGGATACTTCACATCTTCAATGAATTGGGCTTTCTGGAGCCTGTCGACCTCCTCTTGAATAGCTTGATTCTTCTCGGGGCTAAATACCCTTCTTCTCTGCTTTACAGGCTTGATCTCCTTATTCACATTGATCTCATGACATAAGAAGTTTGGATCTATTCCTGGCATGTCTTCATGTCTCCACGCAAAAGTTTTCTTTCTGTTTCTCAAGAAAGTTATCAACTCCTGTTTTATTGAAGCATCCAACGACGAACCTATCTGGGTTACTCGTTCAGGGTGTTCGTCGTCCAGAATAACATTTTCTGTAGATTCTACCACCTGTCCTTTTACAAGTTGGGATTCATCTCTCGGATCAAGTGTTTTAATTTCTGTACTTTCATCCACCTGGTAAGTAGTAGTCTTTTTCCTTGACTCTTCAAGCTCCTCTTGCTCGGCAGATGAATAATAGCATTCTCGAGCTACTTTTTGATCACCTTTCACCACTCCCACTCCGAAATTTGTTGGGAATTTTAAACATTGATGTACTGTAGATGGGACTGCTTCGAACTTCTTCAAACCAACTCTTCCCATGATGATGTTGTAGGCTGACTGCACATTCTTATCCATCACAAAGAAGCGTATTCTCTCTGTTCGACAAGCAGGCCAAGTTCCAATGAATATATCCAACTTGATCGTCCCAAGTGGAAAAACTTTCTCGCCAGCGAAACCCAGAAGAGGTCTGTGATAAGGTTCCAATTGAGATAATTTCAAATTTAAACTGTCAAAGCATGAATAGTACATGATGTCTGCCGAACTGCCATTGTCTACCCGCACCCTTGAAATCACTACTTCTTTCATACTCATTTTGATCACCAAAGGGTCGTCGTGAGGGTAAAGAACACCTGCCAGGTCATTTTTTGAAAAGCCAATAACCAGCTTCTCTTTGTTTACCTTCCTTGGACGATCCTCCTCGGCCAAATTTATTCGCTGAACGTACGAGCAAGCTTGTGCCTCTCCGAGGTAAGCTTTCCTTTTTGCAGTAAGATCTCCTCCTCATGCATCTCCTCCTGTAATAACATTACAATCAAATGACCCAAAACGTATGGAAAATACCTCTCGTTCTGGCTGCCTTGGTTTCTTGGGAAGATCGGGGTTATCCTCGGCATCATCTTCATGGCCTCTCTTCTTTTTCTCCTCAGCTCGACGAGGAGATCTAGATCTCTCTCTAATTTAATTATTATTTCTTCTTTCACCTCCCCGATCAACATACTTTGCAAGCTTTCCTCTTCGGATGAGTGTTTCAATCTCGTTCTGAAGAGCTATGTAATTTTTAGTCATATGGCCATGATCTTTGTGGAACTCGCAATATTTATCCATGTTCCTCGCATCAGGGTCTGACCTCAGTTTCTTCGGCCACTTTACCTCCTCGGTATTCTTGATTTCTTCCAAGACATGATTAATACCCATTTTCACGGGAGTATAATTATCGAATTTCTTCAGGACTTCCCATGATGACTTATTATTTCTGGAACGCTTGTCACCGACATTGCCCTTATGCTCTTTATTTTTAGACTTGTCGACTTCCACCTTGATGTCTTTATCCATATTCTTCTTTGCAGCCATAGCTTCCTCGACATTCATGATTTTGGCCGCTTTTGCCATCAATTCTGACATAGTTTTAGGTGGATCTTTCGCCAAAGTGTAATACAACTTATTAGGCAACAACCCACTCATTAAGGCGGTGATTGCTGTCTTCTCCTCATAATCCATGACTTCCAGCTTCTCGTTATTGAAACGAGTTATGTAATCTCTAGTACTCTCACCAGATTTTTGTCTAACACTTAACAAGTGTGCTACTCGTTTTACTGGCTTTGCCCCAAAACAGAAATTGCCGATGAACAATTCGGCCAACTAAAAGAAAGTTGAAATCTTACCCCGAGGAAGATTGTTGTACCATATCTGGGCAGCTCCAGTAAGAGTTCCTGAGAATGCTCTGCATCTCATCTCGTCGGGGACATCATAGATATCGGCGGCAGCTTGATATTTCTCTATATGAAGAACATGATCTGTCTTTCCATCGTATTTGGGGGTCACCACAGGGGCTTTAAACTTTGACGGTGTAGAAAAATTCACAATGGCCTGGACAAAAGGTGTCCCTTGAACAAAAGTTCGTTGTAGGGGATTCTTCGCCTTAGCCATTTCTCCCAATCTATCCTCCAACCGCTGAAGGGATCCTTTCCACGCTTCATTTCCTTCCTCGGGCCTATTGGCTCGAGCAATAGATTGTTCTGAAGTAGCCTCTTGAGATCTATCTTGACGAGCAACTGGTCGTGATTGTGCTGATCCTTCTCTTAGATCTGATGGTTGTCAAAAACTCCTCGACATGGTCTTAGGTGGACTCCTATTCCTCCTAGGGCCTAATCGACTGAAAGGAGACACCCTACTCAGTCTTTCTAAGGCACTGAGTCTTTCTGGAGAGAGAGTGATACGTTGATTAGTATCTGTAGCCCTTATTGACGAAGTTCGCCCAGGTTGATAAGAGAAATCATCAGACTCATCATTACGATATGACTCAGTACGCCTGGATCGTGAAGAAAGTAAATAAGTTTGCCTCTGACCACTTCGCTGTCCTGAACGTGCAGGTGCACCGCCATGAAGGGTTTGTATGAGTTGCCTCATTGTTTCTTGCATGGCGGTTTGTCCTTGAGCCAGATTCATCATAATCCCAACCAGATCTGGAGGTGCAGAGGGATTTGGAGGATTTCCAGCATTTCCAGCGTTTCGATTGCTAGATTCTGGATTATCCGCTATTGATGATGAATGATTTTTGGTGAAAACGATAATAACAATCGTTCCCACAGACGGCGCCAAGACTACTCAAGCATGGGACATATTCGATCCTAATGCCAAAAGTAGACCTCGACAAGTGTCAACCACTCCTGCTGCCTCCGGTCTATACCAATTAGATAAAGATACCTTGTTACCTCGTCGATTTTTTCAATTTGAGAAAAATATGAGAGACATACTCGAGGTACGACTAAGAGAAACCACCAGATCCACCCGAGACGTGAAAGAGAAGGTGTGCGCCATTTGCGAGGTGGGACATTCAACAATGGAATGTTCGACGATACCCACCTACAAAGGAATATTTAATGAGAAAGTGGAAGCAATAGGAGGATTTAAGGGGAATTTGAATGCCCCGCATGGGAACTTGTACAACCCTTCGTGGAGGAACCATCCTAGTTTTGCGTTGAATCCAAATTCACATGTTTACCTACATCACCCCCTCCTCATTTTCAACAAACGCCACCTATACAGCCACACATGCAAGCACCACCTCAAGTCCCATACATTACCCCACTGCAAAGGTCTGTTGAGGACAATTTAAACCAGTTCAACCAATCTTAAAATGCAACCATTGCTAAGTTTGAGCACATGTTCACTGAGATGAATACGAGCATATCTAGGTTGCAATCCTCGTTAAGTGTCCAAGAGAAGGGCACGTTTTCGGATCAAGTCTAAAGACCTCCTCAAGGTTAAGCCAATGTTATCCCTACATCTTTCGATCAGCAAGATCAATGCTAAGCCGTCACCACTCTACGTAGTGGGCGAGTCATTGATTTATCACCTCCCCCACACGAGGAGCCAAAAGACAAGGAGGTTTTGCTCGGATCGAAAGAGGTTGAAGATGCCCCCTTCAATAAGAGTGATAAAGACGATGCCAATGATCTCAGAGTTGTTGTGAAACCGCCCACCGCCTCTTTATTCCCTAAACGGTTGGCCCTATCACAAAAGGTAGCCTCCCGTTCGGAAGTACTAGATGTTCTTAAGTAAATTAAGCTGAATTTGCCATTCCTGGATGCCATCCAGCAAATTCCCGCCCATGCCAAAGTCATTAAAGATCTTCTGACTGTGAAAAGACGGCTAAAGGTGAAGAAGAATGTCTTCCTAGCACAGAATGTGAGATCCGTTCTATTTAATGACCTCCCACCCAAGTTGAAAGATCCAGGCGCACCCATGGTTTCATGTGTTATTGGAGAGCGTCGAATTAAGAAATCCTTGCTGGATTTAGGTGAGAGTGTTAATATTCTTCCCTATTCCATTTATAAGCAGCTTGAGTTGGGTGACCTTAAGCCCACACGAATCACTCTCTAATTTTCGGATTGCTGAGGACGTGATAGTCCAAGTGGACACTTTCTACTTCTTGGTAGACTTTATCATTTGGGACACATGGCCCTCCATCCATTCTAGCAACCATGTTCCCATCATTCTAGGACACCCATTCTTAGCTATGGCTAATGCCTTAATAAATACACGAAATGGGCAAATGTATATCACTTTTGGGAACACGACCCTCGAGACAAGCATCTTCAATGTTACTAACCAAGTGGGTGATGAAGGTGAAATACATACGATCGACCTCATAGAATAGGTAATAGAAGAGCATATTAAGAGAACCATGGGTGGGGACGCTTTAGAAGCATGCCTAGTGAAAGGTGATGAGAGTGAGATTCCATACACTGAATTTGAGCGAGAGGTCGAGGGGTTAAAAGCGATATTAGATGAGGGAGCATCGATAGAGCTGAGAGATGTTCATTGGGTTTCTGTATTCAAGGAATTTCCACCTAGGGAGTCATGCCAAACCCCCATCCTAAGTGAAATTTTCTTTCCTCCAGTTGAAGAAACTACCCTCTAATGTGAAATATGCTTTTTTAGGAGAGGATGTGACATTTCCTATTATTGTCTCCTCTAGCCTAGATAAAGAGCAAGAGGGTAAGCTACTGGAAATTTTGAGGAAGCACAAAGGTGATTTTGGTTGGTCTATAGAGGATTTGAAGGGTATAAGTCCTTTGATTTGTTCCCACAAAATCCACTTCGAGGAGGACGTGAAGCCCTCAAGGGAAATACAAAGGCGGCTAAACCCAACTATAAAAGAAGTTGTTAGAGCGGATATTATCAAGTTGTTAGATCTCGAGATTATCTACCCTACCTCAGATAGCAAATGGGTAATCCCAATTCAGGTCGTCCCGAAGAAGTCGGGCATGAATGTAGTAAAAAACTTTAAGGGAGAATTAATTCCTCAATGCACCACCATCGGGTGGCGTATTTGCATTGATTACCAAAAACTCAATGCCAGAATAAGAAAAGACCGTTTTTCCTTGCTATTCATCGACCAAATACTTGAACGCGTGGCGGGTGACCCATATTATTGCTTCCTTAATGGTTATTCTGGATATAACTAAATTGAGGTAGACATACTTGATCAAGAAAATATGACTTTTACATGTCCATTTGGCACGTTTGCCTACAAACGTATGCCTTTTGGATTGTGCAAAGCACTCGTGACCTTCCAATGGTGCATGCTGAGTTTCTTTGGCAACATGGTACAGAGAGTAATTGAGGTTTTCATCGACGATTTTAGCATTTTTAGCTCCTCTTTTGACCAATGTCTAGTGAATCTTGAGAAAGTATTATCCCGGTGTGTGAAAAAGAACTTAGTTCTCAATTGGGAAAAATGCCACTTCATGGTTATCGAGGCCATAGTTCTCGGCCACATAGTCTCATAGAAAGGCAAAGAAGTTGACTGTGCAAAAATAGATGTCATAGCCAAGCTTCTCCCTCCTAAATCACTAAAGGATGTGCACTCCTTCTTCGTCCACGTAGGATTTTTTAGAAGGTATATCAAGGATTTTATTGCCATCGCTAGACCTTTGACTAACCTCCTTATAAAGGATACCCCCTATTAGTGGAATGACGCATGCCAAGAGGCTTTCGATAAATTAAAAAGCATGCTAATTTCCGCCCCTATCATGTAAGATCCAGATTGGTCCTTTCCATTCAAGCTCATGTGTGATGCGAATGATTACGCGATTGGGGCCATTTTGGGGAAAAGAGAGTACAAGAAAGATCATGTCATCTATTACGTTAGCTAGATGTTGACCGGGCATAACTGAACTACTCCACCACATAGAAAGAGTTGCTAGCGGTTATTTTTGCTCTGGACAAATTCCGCTCATACCTTGTGGGGTTGCCCATTACATGCTTTACCGACCATTCGACACTTAAATATCTCCTTACAAAGAAAGATGCGAAGCCGTGCCTCTTAAAGTGGATCCTACTCCTACAAGAATTTAATATCTCTATAAAAGATAAGAAAGGGGTAGAAAATGTCGTCGCTGACCATTTGTCACAACTCTTGTTCGACGTAACTAGTGATCCAATACCTTTAGATGGGTCCTTTTTAGATGAGCAACTCTTTGCTACTTATTCCATACCTTAGTTTGCGGACATTGCGAACATCTTATCATGGGAGCCATTCCTCCTTAATGGACACCGTAAGAGAAGAACAAATTCATCACTTGGTCATGCATGTTTTTCTATGATGATCCGGTCTTATTTAAATATTATACAGACTAACTCATCCGAAGATATGTTCCAAATGAAGAAATTCAAAATATAATCCGGTTTTGTCATACGGAAGCTTGTGAAGGCCACTTATCCAAGAATAAGACGACCGTTAAAATCCTGGAAAGCGATCTCTATTAGCCCATAATGTTTTGGGATTTTAATGCCTATTGAAAATCTCGCGATAGATGTAAAAGGATGGGAGCTATTACCCGCCGCGACATGATGCCACTAACCCCTATACTTGCCATTGAGTTATTTGATTGTTGGGGATTGATTTCATGGAACCATTCCCTCCCTCATTGGAATTCTTATACATCCTTATTGCGATAGACTATGTCTCCAAATGGGTAAAGGCAATAGCTACCAAGACGAATAACAGAAGAGTGGAGATGAAGTTCTTACAAGAACACATACTCTCTCGCTTCAGTGCTCCGAAGACGATCATAAGTGATAACGACATGCATTTTTGCAATAGGCCGTTTGCAAAATTAATGAGAAAGTATGGAATCATCCACAAAGATAGAATGACTTATCACCCCCAAACAAGTGGGCAAGCCGAGTTAGAAAATCATGAGATCAAGACCATCCTTGAAAAGACCGTCGATCCTACCCGAAAAGATTGGTCCCTTTGATTAAACGATGCATTATGGGCTTACTGCACTGCCTACAAGAACCCCCTTGGGATGTCCCCTTCTTATTTTGTCTATGGAAAGCCTTGTCCTCTCCCCGTGGAGATGGACCACAAAGCCAATTAGGCGATCAAGTGGTTGAACTACAATTTGGATAAAGCTGGTGAAGCTCACAAGCTTCAGTTGAACGAGTTGGCAGAGATGCGTAATGACGCATATGAGAGTGCTAGAATTTCAAAGAAACGAATGAAACTCGTGTATGATAAGATAATTCGACGCAAAGAGTTACATCCGGGATAAAAAAATGCTTCTCCACAACTCTCGATTACACTTATTTCCCGACAAGTTGCGTTCAAGGTGGACGGGCACATTTGTGGTAAGAGAAGTATTACCCCATGAAGCTATAGAGTTAGAATATTCAAAAGGGGGAAATACTTTCAAGGTTAATAACCAATGCCTTAAACCGTACTTTGAGGTGTACATCGAAGAAGCCGTCACCGTTTGGTTATCGAACCCATCTATGGGGATTGATTGAGAAGTACGAGAAGGTCATCGCACCCCCAATGCGTATGGGGTGATTCTTGTGTATAGTAGTTGTGAGTAGGTTAGGGTAGTTAGGAGTTGGTAGGTATAAGTCATGATAGGATAGGATCAAGAGCACACACGTAGATAGAGCGTATAGGGTTTTGAAGTAAGTGTTGGGAGGTCCTAGGTCACTCTTGTGTAGGAAAAATTATGGGAACACCCGAGAAATTGAGAGAGAAGAATTCACTCTAAATTTGAGGGGAGCAGAAAGTCATAAGGAACCGGATCGGTCCGACCCTAGGGACTTGAATCGGTTAGGCTATGCAGAAATTTGAAAAAAAATAATAAGCACCGTACTGGTCCGATCTTGGGTATCCGAACCGGTCTGGTGTCTTCGTTTTTTTCCCTTCCCAATATGCATCCCCCATTTACCCAATCCTTCATCTTCCCTTCATATCTATCTTTCCCCTCTTCCTCATACATTTTTCCTCTCAAATCCACCCCTCCCTCCAAAAGACAACCTTGCCTTCACTCACCACCTATAAATACACCTCCTTCTCCCACATTTCACCACCACTCCACTCACCCAACTCTCTTATTCTCTCTTTCATATTCTCCTTTAAACCCACTTCATTCCCATATAGCAAAAAGGGCCCTCCAATAAAAATACGCCTTCGTCGAGATTCTTGCCGACGGAAATGGGACGTTCGGATCACAACAAGAACGAATATGGCAAGAACGCTTTTTCAGTTATACACACAAACTCCACATGGAGCGCCAAGTGCGCTGGAACGAGCTTCCCCAATTCGTCACTAACCTCTTCCTTCTGAGGGGGTGGTGTCATTTTCTCAATGATCCACATGAGGCAGTGTGGGACACCGAGGTTCATGCCTTTTACGACTCGCTCATCTGCACAGCTGAGTTCACATCCGAAGCTTATGTTGACACCACACGCGTCCCTTCTACTTAGAAATTTTGACCCCAAATTTAGCGGCCAAAGGCGTCCTGAGCCCAGCCCAATTTACGTACCCCAATAATCTCGCCCCCTCATGAAATCCACATGCATGTCCCACATCGCGCCCGATGAACATTGGGGTACCGAGACATTCCCGGTGGGCTGGATGAATGACAAGGCCCTCATAACCTTCCAAATTGCATGTGCCCATATCCTCTAAACCTCAAACGACTCCGCTATGTGCCCCCATTAAGCTACCTTCGTTTATCACCTTGTTGACCCCACTATCTCTATCCACATGGACCTCATTCTCTACAAGTACATTTTCTTCGCGGCCTTGGATAAGAAGGGTACAACCCCTCTTCCATATGCCCGAATCATCACTTCTATTTTAGCCGATGTCAGAATTTCTCCTCACCAAGCATCTTCTCGCCTTCCCAATCCTTATGGGCGGGGAGGCCGCACTAGAAGTGAGAGGCAAAGGGAAATCATCCGAGCAAGAAGGGAGGAAGAAGATAAGGATGATGATGAGGATGATGATAAGACATATGAGGTTGATGGTGAGGATGAAGACGATGAGGAAGAGGATGATGTGGCTTCAGATTTTGAAATGGGCGAGGGAGAAGAAGAAGAGTATGATGAAGATGCAGATTCTGATTTTGAGCCTCCGGGAGGAGATTTTGATCGATGTATTACCGCGCTAGAATCGCGCTTCGATGATTTTATCAATGAATACCGCGCTGATCGTGAAGTGGATCGTCGGGCTTACTAGCGCGACACTAGCATGATGCATCGTCTACAGGCTGAGCTCTATCGCATGACTATGGGTGCACCACCATCGAGCTACTATTACGACCCATATGACCCGAATGCTCCCATCGCATCTCACTCGCCCCCTTAGTAGCATGATTGAGTGCTTATTTTGTGTATTTTCTTCCATTTTGCTGTTTATACATGCTCGTAATCTGAATTTATAATGGAAGATTTGATTGCCTATCTTTGCGTTCCTTATGCGTGCTTGTTTTATTCTTGCATTTTGTACTTTGTTCATTTTCTATGCCTTCTCTCTTTAGTTTAGCTTTTAGTTCTTTTACATCGGGACTTTATAAAGTCTAATTTGTGTTGGGAGGGGGGGGGGGGGGGGGGGGTACGCATGCGTTTCAAAAATTTTACAAAGTTCAAAATGCCCCCAAACTAAAAAAATTAGAAAATTTTAAAAAGTTTGAAAAAGCCAAAAATATTTTTCTTCAAAATAAAAAAAATTTGGAATTTAAAAATTTCAAAAATATTACCGAAGTTTTGTTTAAAGTCTCAAATTTGAAAATTTTCAAATGCACAAAGCTGAAATAGACCAAAGATGGAAATTGAATGAAAATTGACGACTTTACGAATAAGTATGGAGATTAACTAACCCGGTGAGATTTCGAGCCTATCAATTTTTCTGACTTTTTAAATCAATCCAAGTTAATGGTTAACACAAAATTCTTTTTAGCGTTTTAATAAGTCGTTGAAGATCTCAATACCCTTGCTTAGATCGATTACGGAAAATGTGTGAAATATTGTCTCGAAAAATGCGCTAACATATCTCTAAACTAAATTAATCTCAAGACGCATATGGTAATATAATTAGTAATTCGAATAAATGAAGTTAGGCCCTCGTTCGTTAACCAAAAATGTTAGCCTTAATAAGGTGTGAAATTTTTTCCTTTTGCAACCCAATTTGAGCCTAATAATTTTTTTTCCTTTCCGTTTGGTAACCCGAAAAACCCAAATAGCCCGAAAATTAGAAATTTCATGAATTAAGTCCAATAAGTGCATAAAAAGGGGCAAGAAAAATAGAGTAATGCTCAACAAAAATATCAAGAAAAGAAAAAAAATGGAAAAATAGAAAAAGAAGAGAAAATGAGCAAAAGCACGAAAAATCACTAATGGACATCATAAGAAGATTTTTCCAATTCCGAATTTTCTAACCATTTTCAATTTTACCCAATGCACCTTAAAATACCCGAAAAAGTTATAACTGAGTCCGGATTGCGAAATTAATTACCGCGTGGAGAGCTTAAACACGAAAAGATAACAAGAGAGATTGATTGGTGTGTATAAGAGGCGATTTTCCTGTTTCCCAATGACCATAACTCGATGAAGAGATCTTTTCACCATAAAATTTTTGTTTTTTAATTTTGTGTGTGTGAATTTTCATTCCATTAGAATTACTCTTATAAATCACGCATACCAAGAAAAATAGCCACAATCCGAGTGATTCGTTTGTGAGAGTATTCCGTGAGCATTTGAATCAAAATGAATTTTTGAAAAGTAACGTAATGATCTATCGGTGGAAAGTTGCGGTTAAATTTCTGACTTTGCCCACACACAAACAACAAATTGAGACTAGAGCATATAAATTTGTGGTGATTATTTTTAGAAAAATTTAAATTGTATAGTTTTTAAGTATTTTGAATTTTATTTGAGTCAAAATTGAATTTTGTGGATATATTCACTGCAAACCCTCACGAGACAAAACTCGTCCTACTAGGGTAACGTAGTGGTTTAAAGGCTTATTGCATACGCTAAATGCAATCGCTTGCCGCGAAAGAGTTATTCTATCCTAATAAAATATTTTTCATGAGTTGAGCCTAGTTTCGATTCTTTTACATTGCTCGAGATGATCAAAGTTCTAAGTTAGGGTGGGGGGTTGACTAGTATAAATTATTTCGATTTATCCTCTTAATTTAGAGGCTTTTATCACCTTGTACCATGTAAAATGCGTTGATTTATCTCATATCTTTACTACTGACTTTTTCTATATAGTGCATCGAGTTTCATGTATTCCTTATACTTTTTACAGGTATTTTATACAAGTGAAGAGAAGAGGAAACTCAAAACCGAGAAACCAAGGAAGAAAGAAAGGAAGAAAAGTCAGAGGGTAAAAGAGTAACGTTACATCGAGAGTTTGGACGAGGAACCAAAATGAAAGTTGAAGACCTCGAGTCTACAAGCACGTAAAAAGAAATGACATCCAAAGTCGAGTCCCGGATCAAAAGTTATGTAGTTTCAAAGTTGAGAGAAAATCATAAGAAGAGCATAAAGAAAAAGGTCTCCGAAAAAATTCGGTGTGAGCCAAAAGCGAACTGGTCCGGTGAAGACTAAGTTCTTGTCAAAGGAGGATCGATCTGATATTAACATAAAATGAACCGTTCCAGAATATTAAAAGCTCCTGCATAAGACAAACTACCGGACCGATCCGATTATTCCCAAAAACGAACCGATCCGGTATATACCAAACCGAACCGATATACCAAGCCGAATCGGTCCGGGTGGTGAATTTTTGATTTTTCTTTTTCAAATTATGAGTTGTATCTATCTCAAACTCTTGTAATTTCATAGGGTATTTAGTCCAATTAATTACCAGACTTTAGGAGTTCTCCTTTTGATAGTTTTAGAGGACTTTTGCACCTAAGAACCCTTGGGATTTAATTTCTTCAACATTTATTTAAGTTTTAGCATTAATTCCAGAATTTTCTTCATTCCAAGTATGATTTATTTTCCGATTTCAGTTGATTTCATATTTGTGTAGGATTATTCATAGAATTGAGGTTGCAAGTCTTATTTACAAGTTTATTCCCAGTTTTTCATGTAGTTATGAATTCATGCAAAATAGATTTTGGGTTTGTGCTTAGTTTAATTACGTCCAGCTAAATTTCCATGGTTTGGGATGCATGAACCCAACCCGATGTAGTTTACATGAATAGAAAATAGGTTTCAAATTAAATTTTGATTGAATCGTGTTGTGTAATGCTCACAACCATCGTAGGCCCTTTAACCTCGTTTGCTGTAGGTAACTGGGGTGTTTAAGGATACGAAGTGCGTGTTGGCTATGCGACATCGCTTTATTCTTGCCTTTGATTATGTATGATGCGGGCTAGTACCTTCATATATGTAATTCTTAGGCTTAATAAAAACTGGGTTTAATCAGCTTTCTAATTCAAAAGCTAGTAATCTATCCGGTAAATCTATTAGGGTTTCGAGGATTGTATCCTAACCTACTTTTCCCTCAGCCATATTTGCTTATTTGCAGTAGTTTTATTTCCATGCACGTAGCATAGTCAGAAATTCAAATTTCATTTGCATCTAGACAGTAGAAATTCAAATTTCATTTGCTTAATTGCAGTAGTTTTGAATATCTGTTTTCACCTCTAAAACCTCTAGATCCCCTGTAAGGGTTACACATATATAATCACTTTTTACATGTTAAACTCATGTATAAATTACTACACCATTATATACATAAAGGATATACTATAACAAGAACACATATGTCGCGCATAATTATAAGTAAACATTCATCAAAGGTTTACCGAGTAATAAATCATTAGAGGTCTTTCTCTAAAATCCTATCATCACTGAGGCATTCTTACATCATCTTGTCTACCGGTAGTCGGAATCTCAAACTGACTCGGTAAAATCACAAATGTATTGGAGGCGACCATAGTCCTTCGATAGCGAGTCATAACCATACCCGTAATTACCTCACTTCGAACTTCAACCCTCACGAGGGCACATGCATGGCACTATGACATGGGGACTATACTCACCCTGCATTGACTAGCTAGGGGAATCTCCCACATCATGCAACCTCCACTGATAACACTAGAGGTAGGGGTGAAAATGGATATTCAAAATCCAAATCCAAATCCGAATTCGTCCGTATCCGAATTCGCATGGATATTTATCCGAATTCGTATTCGATAATACAAAATTCCGATAGAGTTTTTAAATATCCCCAAAAATGAATACGAATACGGATTCAAATAATTAATACATTCATCATGGATAATACGTATCTGAGGCGGACTATCCCTATTAGCGGATACCCATAACGTATATCCGTATCTGTAATATATATTAAATTAAGTATTATATATTATATATTTATATTTATAGTCTATACAATATATTATATAAGATATAAACCCAATGCCAATAACCTATTTCCCCAAAGGATCCATGCGTGCTCATTCCCAATTAGGGGTGTAAAACCAAGACTCCTCATTTACCAAGAGACCTACCTCCATTCATTTAAAAAAAATCCTGCTGATGCTCTTCAAATCCTCT
Organism: Sambucus nigra; assembly: GCA_949130495.1. Taxonomy (NCBI): domain Eukaryota; kingdom Viridiplantae; phylum Streptophyta; class Magnoliopsida; order Dipsacales; family Adoxaceae; genus Sambucus; species Sambucus nigra. The sequence goes on along the minus strand of OX422208.1, from coordinate 539,265,060 downwards.
CCCTTTCCCTTGTTCTGAAACCATCCTCTCCTCCGCTGCCGCGTCTTTATCTTCTCTCCCTTCCCCTCGTTCTGAAGGTAGCTTATGATGATAAGGAATAACGAGACTTTGTTCATCTCTTGAAGCTAAAAGGATTTGGGTGGAAACGACCTTTACTAGCATAATATTTTTTTAATATATTTTTAATTGGTGACTTGTTTAAATCCATGGAACACTTTTTTGCTATGATCTTAAGAGAATTTATGCATATTCTTAAACTTATGTTTACTTTCTTAAAGTTGTGAAATTTTGCAATATTTAACTTTAATTTGGTGAATTGAATTGGTTTTATATGAATCTTGCATTTAATACATACAAGATAATAATGTGGTGTTATACCTCTTCATATAATAATGTGTATCTTAATTTGGTTATGTAGGATAAATTACACGTTTGAGATTAAAGAAATTTGAAACGAAGATAATTCAAAGATAATTCACACATTCGAGGTTAGTATTTATGTTCATCTCTTCTCCAAAGGTTTGATTTCTTATTTTTTTTCGTGGTATGCTATAGTAAAATAGTTTGTATTACATATATAATAATATATAGATAATTTTGTTAAGGATTATATTAAACAATAAAAATGGATACGAATATTTATCCGAATTCGAAGAATTCGGGAGGATACGGATAAGGATAGCTACAAGTACTATCCAAGAGGATATGGACACGGATAATACATTTCAAAATGGATACGGATAATGGATAATGTGGTATCCGTTCCGTATCCGTTCGTTTTACACCCTAAGAGGTATATAATAGAGTGATAAATTATATACAAATTTCATACATTTAGTGTGAATGTTTAGAAATAACTGGAGTAAAGTTATTTTAATGATAAATAATAAGTTAATCAAAAAATCTATCAGGAAAACTAGCTTAGTAATGAACGTTTGACAATACTTGGGTTAGAGTGATGTATTCGTGAGATTTACCATAAGACTATTTAGATGGGGTAGTGTAATTAGGATGGTTGAGATGTAGGTACTAGGTTTGCACAATAGTTGAGAGGTGAGGGGTAATCTCATGAGAGTGCGACACCGAATTAAATATAGAAAGATTATTGCATATTTATTTATTACATTTTAATCACTTGCAAATATTTTTAAAATATTTTGGGCCTTGATTCGTGTCAAAAAATTTTCCAAAAACTTTTAGGTGTCCAGCCAAAGGGATGCCATGGATGATCATTCGTTCTAGGGATGCGTAGCTGCAGTGGATGTGGTGACTTGCAGAGTTTCAGTATATCCGCTTCATTTATTATTTCCCAGGCTAGTCTCCATCTCGGTTATCAGTTTGGCATTTTGCCTTTTATTAAGACACTAGTGATGTTCAGTTTATTTATTAAATTTTGGATATTTGTATTGGATTTATGGTGACCAATAGTTTATTCGACACTAAGTTATTTTTATGCATTTAGACTTTTGATGGATGTGAGTTATCATTTAATATCATTTCATATGGTTTATGTATGGATGGTTTAGATTGAAAGTAGTAATAAGATTAAAATTGACATTGAAATATGTGGTTGGTAATTTAATTAATAGTTCAACAGTGATGCTAAGAGTGAGCCATATGAGACTACCATTTTATTTTGGTAGTGGGCTGGCCACATATTATTTTGATAGGCAGGGTGTCACACTACATTAGAGAGACATTCCAGATATTTAACTTATTTTATAAAGTTTCCTGTGTGCAATTTCACCATTTTTTCCCACACTACCATATTATTTTCCAAGTTGAAAACATGTTATTTCTGTTTGACTAGTTTAGTACCTTTGACTATGCTTACTCATGACAGATAAAATTTGGATCAATAATCGACATTCCTTCGTGGCTCCAGGAAAACATGATTTTTCGCTATCTAAGGAATTTGATCAAATCGTTTTTCAGGCCGAAATCTAGTGACGAGCCGATCTGAACGGACTTTTCTATTTAGTAGGTTTTCGTCAATTTCTTCTGCTTTTCCTAGTGAATTGAGGTGTTATAGCATTCTCTGGCCTCTACTTAGTTCCCTTTGACCACACCGACCCCATAATGAGTGGGGAATTTCTCACATTGGTATATTATGGAAGGGGCAGCCTCAAACTTCTTTATCCCTACTCTGTCGAATATGATGTTATACGCAGAATGAACATTCTTATCTTGGATGAAGAAATATGTTTTTTATGTTCGGCATTTTGGCCAGGTGATGAACACAACTTCCAATTCGACCGTATATACAGAGGGTACACCTTTTATCAAAAAAAACCAATCAGTGGCCTATGATATGGCTTTAGCTTGATTCCTTTAAGCCCAGGCACCTAAAGCGGTTATAAAACATGATGTCTATTAAGATTTTAATATCGATAAGGATCCTCGTTACCTTGCTCATGTACATCGATAAAGTGATAACTAGAGGATCATCATATGGGTTGAGTAGGCCAGAAAAATCATCCTTGAACCCCCCATAATTAGGCGATCTTTGTTTACCTTTCTTGGGAGGATATCTATGCTTTTCATTATGTTGATCTTCCAGATAGGAGCACGAACCTTTTCCTTATTGAGGTAGGCCGTTCTTTCAGCGAGTTTGTCTCCTCCACCAGCCTCTCCACCTGTAATAAAATAACATCCAAAAGAGATTATTTTAACCTAGCTCACAAAATTCTTGGTTCTCTTGGACAGGTCTTGATCATCTTTTGAATCATAATCTCTTCCTTTTTTCTTCACGTCTGCTTTTATGCAAGGGGATTATGATCATCTCCTAGATTTCCTCTCATTGTCACAATTAGTTTACCCGCCTTTATCGACGCGCCTCGATAGCTTTCCCCTCCTGATCAAGATCTAGATTTTAATTTTTATAGCTATGTAGTTTTCCATGTTATGTCAGTGATCCTTATGGAACTCGTAGTACTTGCTTTTATCTTGACGGTTTATTAGGGCTTTTATTTTCCCAGGCCATCTCAGGTATTCGTTCCCACGGATTTCTTGGAGTATGTGACAAATGCCAATAATTAGTAGGGTATACTCGTCATACTTTTTTGGCTTTTTAACCTTTTTATATTTATGGTCCTTCTTTTCATCACTCTTACTGACGTCGACCTTCACATGACTTGAATCTTTAGCCGCCATGGCCTTCTCCGCATTAATGATTTTTCCTGCCTTGGATAAATGTTTCGTCATTATTTTTTATGGTTCTTTAGCTAATGCCCATTGTAGTTTCTTAGTTAATAACCCGACCATCAGCGTAATTATTGTAATCCTTTCATTTACTACTTCAAGTTTCTCATCGTTGATACATGTGATAAATCACAAGTAGTTTCATCGGCTTTTTATCTAACATTTAATAGGATAGCCACTTTGTTATCGAGCTTAGCCCTAGAATGGAAATTATTGGCAAAGAGGTCGGCGAGATTTTGGAAGTTCGAGATCTTTTGTGTATAAAATTATTGTACCAAATTTGCACTGACCCTGTGATCACGCTGGAAATTGCTAAGCAATACATTTCGTTAGGAGTTGAGTCTAAGTCAAGGATCTCTTAATAATGCTCCACATGCAGTACCAAATTGGTTTTGTCATCATAGCTTGGGGTAATAACTTGTGGTTTAAACTTTGTAGGCATCAGATAGCCCACAATTGACGAAATAAACGTTGATCCCTTTACGAAACCTCAATGAAAAGGAATCTTAAATCTGGAAATTTCTATAAATTGATCCTCTAGTCGTTGGATACATCCCTTGCAGGGTTGATCTTCCTACTCACTTTAACTATAACTGTCTTGCCTAATTAGCCTCAACTTTCAGATGAGTTTTCTTTTTAGGAAGTCTTTCATCTATAACTAACCCTCTCACACTTATTTTATACTTGACTGATTCTTATTTTCTCCTGGTGATAAATCGTGCTGGTTCTTCTTAACACTCCCTATGCTCTCTAGAACCTCCTTATTATTGACCTATCATTTTGTGGTGGCCCAAATAATTAAATGCTGAACCCCTACTCAGTCTTTCCAGGATACAGGGATTTCTTTGAAGAAAGATTGATCATTATCATATACGATTGTTCTGAGGGAGGAGGTTGCTCTTATGTTGTATAACCTGTCATCTTGTAACCCATAATGTTTGGATCTACTCAAGTCATCCTGTGAGACTAAATTCAATCTATTTGGGTTATCAAGGGCTTATACTTTGTAAGCGTGCCGCCTATCTCTATAAGGGGCCGAAGGTATCATTCCTCCCCTTCTGTCAGAGGGTTCTCTTTTAGACAGGGTGAAAGGATCTGCCCCTGATCTTTGTCCATATTAAAGAATATGCGTTAGTTGTTTCACACACTCCTGCATCTCATCCCGACCTTTATCCAAGATCATTAAAATTCCTTGTATATCGCCCATCTATCAAGTGTAGAGGGCGAGTTTACTTCTACCGTGCGGTTACTCTCTGGGTTTTCTACCATTTCCCAGAATTTGCAAATAAATTTTAAAAGGGGGAATTAGAGTTTAGATGTGGGAATAAAAATTGGTAGGATACAAAAAATGGCTTGCTTGTTTCCACAGAAGGTGTCAATATGCTATCATCTAAAACTGGTTTGATAATTTGTGAGTCTTAGATCATAAATACATGTAATAAATAATAACATATAAAGAGAACATTGCTATTAACTTGTCAATTTGAGGAGGATTATATATGGGTGAAAGACAAAGAAGGAAACCAGATATTAACTTGGTTCGGCCTAATGCGGTGCCTATGTCCATATGTGCTGTGTCAGTGATATGTCTTTCAGTGGGCAATATCCATAAAAGGATGGATTACAAGTTCTCTCCATTCTCTCTCTAGGATTTTGCGTATTTCTACTTGGTAGAATATTTCTCGATTCCTTATTATTTGGGGTTGAGTTTTATTTATAAGTAATTATTAGAGATAGACTGTAGTGGGACATATGGGGTGCATTTATAGGTCAGGCAGTTACACGTTGTACATTCCAAAAGATAGATAATGATGAGTTTGTTACAAAATGATAAAAGGTGGAACATTCATTAATCTCCTCCCGTGTGCATGTGGGATTAACATGATTGCTGGTATTACATCACGTGATATTATAGGGGCAAGGCGGGTATTGACGGGGTTACTAAGCACCCTCAAATAACAGTGTGTTAGTTGTGATGAGATAATCAACTATACTACCAGGCTTATCACATTTATATCTGAGTCGACCATATCGCCCAAAGCCAAGAAGGTTCGTTGTTCCTTTGAGGACACATGTCATCTTCTGAGTGAATAATAAGGTTTCATATATTTATCGTAAAATATATATAGAGCCAAAGATGAGTTGTGTCTAATTTATACTGATTTATGTGGGCCCAGGAATTTGATCAAGCAAGTATTTCATCACGTTCATCGATGATTACTCGAGCTTTGAATACCTTATGCATCACAAGTCTAAATACTTTAATAAGTTCAAAGAGTATTAGGTTTAGGTGGAGTGTTATCACGATAAACTAATTCATATTCTATGATATGATCATGAAGGGGAATATCTCTTGGGAGATTTATTTACACATATTAAACTTGGGTATTACAACCCAAATGTCTACACCGGGCACTCCTAAACAAAATGATGTAATAGAAAAAAAACACGACTCTTTTAGATATGGTTCGATCCATGATGAGCAATTCAGATATGCTGGGTTCCTTTTGGGCTTATGCACTAGAGACAAAAAATATTTATTGAAATTAGTTCCATCTAAATCTTTCTCTTCAACTCACATAGGACTTTATAAAGTCCAAACCTAGTCTAACTCGAGTTTGGATATGGGGTTGCCCAACACACATGCTATGGGAGGAGCCAGGGAAGTTATAATCAAGGACAGACATATGTATCTTTGTGGGATACCCCAAAGGAACAAATAGTGGCCAATTCAACGATCCTAAGGACCATAAGGTATTTATTAGCATAAATTATAGCTTTTAAGAGGTAGATTATCAGATTGTCCACAAGCCCAATATCAAGAGCTAAGAGGACACAATCAAGAAAATGCTTTGGGAGCACCCATAAATGATGTAATACAACCTGATGTCGACAATACACTACCTAATGGTAGTGGGAGAATTACCAATGATCAGGATACACATGTCACTTATACTGTACCATAAAAAGGAGCCACACCATAATGGGAGAGGACTTCGGTGTGGTGGAGTTCATTTATAAAATCAGTTGTAAAATGTTTATTATTTATTAATAAATGATTGTTTTATTCGTCTTAAAATGAGAATTAAGATTATGAAAATGATTTATATTTTTTAACTATATTATTTTTTACATTCACATGTCGATTAATAGATCTCTGTAATTATTCCAGTAACTCAGCTTTGGCTTGATCACAAGGAGATTGAAATTTCGGTTCTAACACTATTAAAAAGTTAACAACCTAGATAAGACATTGACATTATATCAGAACGGTTGCGATCCAATACTGTTACTATATCTTAAACTATGGGAACCTGTACTGTGAGAACCTAGACCCGAGGCAATGCGCCTCCCTCCTTCCCCTCCGTGAATCCTTTTGATATGAAATATGGTGGACATGGGACATTAGAGGAGATATGCAGTCATTACCTTATTCTCATTGAAGATAGTGGAGTTTCCAGTCTACTATACCCCAAACAAACAAAAAAAGGGGTTGGTCTTCGTAGAAACCCAATAATAAAAAGTGATCTGTGTGTTTAACCAGAGAGGCAAAGGTTAGGGTACCGGGTTTCGGATTGGGAAGGTATTGGGCACTCACTTCGCCCTTTTGGTCTAAAATTTATATCTAAAGTATGTCTAGACCGTGCAATGTAAGATGTGTGTGTACATAAAAATATACGAAGAATAAATATGTACAAATTAAAACTTGTTCAGTTAGACAAATGTCCCAATGAGTCTATCGACTCACACAGAGTGATTCAAAGTCAACTTAATTCGCAAAGGGACAAAGATTGATTATACCCCTTATAAAGGTTCGATGCGAGATATTTTAACTCTCTTTGATGTCTCAAAGTGTTTTTCAAGTGAAGTAAGTTTAGATCTAAAAATGTAAAGAACTTTGTGTTCATGAAAGATGCTTTGATGAAGTGGTTCACTCATAAAACCAATTTTATGGAGAAAAAGTATTAAGAATTCCAACATTACGAATAAAATAAAAGGTAGAATCCCCGGGTCTAGTGACTCTCTAACCTAGATGAGAATATTTCATGTTTTTGGTATTTTTGGTTCACCTTTGAAAATAGAAAAGCAAAAGTATGAACATGGTTTGAGCCGAATTTTAGAGATCGAGTTTCTCTAATACACCTACATATTCTCCGTAGGAAAAATCAAAGTCAACATATTTCAGACATGACCTTTGGATAAAGATCAAGCTTTATAGATTATGGAAACACACAAAAATGATTTAGGGTAGTTTTACAGCATAACACCACCCTCTTATATTAAGGCTTAAGAATGAAAGGGTGAGTAGGACCATCCCTTCACCACCCCCATGGGGATGGTTTACAGTGTTTAATACTACTCCCCTTACTACAGGACGCTTACCTAGCCAACGCTTAGATTCGACTCTAGCCAACTTTTCTGGTTCACCCCAATCGATATGACCTCGGATATCTAATTTTGCTAAAACTCGATTAGTTTCTTGAAAACTCGCTTCGGATATGAAACTTTAAGTATTTAGAGATGCTCTTGTTATTACCAATAAGATGACTCAGTAACATATCACTTTTTCTAAAGAGCGTACCATTTGTTCCACTCATAAAAATCCAATTAGTTATTCGAGTAACGAAACATTAGACATTCCATCTTTTGAAACCAACACTTTTGATATTATTTGACGAAAAACTATCTCATGTCTAGTATTGCATGGTTCCACTATGTAAGAACTCCTAATCATTCTCTTGATGCTCATCCTCTTCATCAGATATGATCCGCTTGCCCCAAAATGACCTGGACCAATAGGGAAATCCCAATTCATTAGGACTTTCAGTACAATTAAGTAGAAGGCCTGAGGGCGCCATATTCTTGGAGCCCAAACTATGTTATTGAGTAAATCCTCCTCAATATTTTGCAGGTCGATGCATCATTCTCCTTCCCATCTCCAAGGAAAAGCACTTTTATTTACTATCAAAAAAATTTCCATTTCTCCCTTTGGGGCATCGACTCCCATATAAAGTTCTTGCTTCGACACATGCTCCTTTCTATTTCGATTGCTTTCTCGTTTGGGATCAACTCTTTTTTGAGATGGATCTGGGGTTACTTTTAAGAAAAACTACCTTTTAAAGAAATAAAAAGGGGAAAAAGGAAAAAGAAGGTTTTCGAGTGGATAATGGGTATGGATAAAGAAGAACAAATTTAGTGCTAGAAGCTAGAGTTCTAAATCCATGCTTTGGAGTGAATCGAAAAGAGTTTCAAGGATTTTCTGGGAAGAAAATAGATTCTAGGTAGAGAGCACTGAATTTATGATACAAAGTTCCTTTCAAACTAGTTGGGTGGGGCCTCCTTTTATAGGTAGAAAAATAGGGCGTATGACGAATCAATTCAAGGTACAATACACCCCAGACAGATCAATCAAGTGGGTCTCTCCATGGGCCCTTTGGGCCTTTTTTGGCTTAGTCTAAACTTGTGTGATTTTGTTAGTTTGAATTTTGGGGTTTTTGACATTTTATGAGTGTTTCCATGATCTTGGGTTAGTCTTTAGGCTTAGAGAGGCATTGGTACATGAATACCTGCGTGGAGCAGAATAGGGTGTGCTGAGCCCCTCAATAACATAATTTTTTGTAAATAAACATTGTTAGAAAGAGATACCCCCATTATGACACTATTGAGGCTTTATCTATTACTCTTGTAAATAAATTTCACTTTTAGATGTCTTATTTGCAAAATACGAGTTTATTGGACAAGGCTTTTCTTAAATCACTTTTGTCCATTTGAAGAACATTCTATTGCTTTTGTTACCGAATCTTTTAGGGAAATCCTGCATTACAGGATATGGTTCTTGTCAAGACACCTAAGTTAGGAAGGGTGTCCGCTTGGGATAAATTGTTTGTCGATACACCAAATCATTAGGAAAATTGTTAGCTTGGTACAAGATGTTTATTGGTACACAAAATCGTTAGAAAGGTTGTCCGATATTTTATTGACATACCAAATCATTAGGAAAGGCATCCTCTTAGGACAAGGTGCTTATCGATACACCAAATTATATAGAAAGGTCCTCGCTTAGGGCAAGGTGTTATTCGATACACGAAATAGTTAAGAAAGGTGTCCGCTTGGGATAAGGTGTTTATCAAAACACCAAATCGTTAAGAGGGTGTCTTATTCAGACAAGGTGTTTGTCAATACGCCAAATCTTTAGGAAAGGTTTTCGCTTAGGAAAAAGTGTTTGTCGATTCAATAAATCTTTAGGAAAGATGTCCATTTGGGAAAAGGTATTTGTTGATACACCAAATCATTGGGAAAGGTGTATGCCTCAGACAAGGTGTTTGTCGACACCAAATCATTAGGAAGGGTGTCCACTTGGGATAAGATGTTTGTCGATAAACCAAATTATTAGAAAGAAGGGTTGTTTTCATAAAAATCTTTTACTTTTGAGGCTTTGTTAAGGAGAGGACGAGATGATTTTGATTTTTTAAGAATGATCGTTTATAATCAGGAGTATGGAGTTGGGATTTTGTAATGAACCTTTGAAAGTGATTTTTATTTGATGAATTTTGGTTTTGAGAAAACCCTTTTAAAAATATGATTTATTTCTGCTGCCTATGGAAGTGGACCTATCGGATCAATGCACAAGAAATTTTATTGAATGGATCAGTGTGCGCTTGGATCCTCTATACAAGCCGTCTCTTTGAGATTTATCCTCACTTATTATTTTCCATTCTCTCTATACTTTCAAAGCTCTAGTCCTTGAGTGTGTTTGTGAGCATTATGGGTGAGCAAGATGTTAATACTGAGATTTTGGAGATTTTTTGGGGGATATCCTCGATGTTCGAATTGTTCCCAAGCATAAGGAGCCTGAAGATTGGGAAGGCATAGAGCTTTAGGTGGATCCAGGGGTGAGAGACATAAGAATTCATTATCACACGCCCGAGCTGGACAACCCTGTGGACTTTCTTCCTAATTTTGTCATACATATTTATGATTTTGAGCTCCGTGACTTGGTAATTTTTTATTTGTTATTTTCCAATACATTGTTTATTTTTCATATCTTTCATGCTCATGGTGTATACTTTTGTTTATTTTCTTATATGTATTGTTCAGGGGGTTAAAAAATCTAGCTTCCAGCACTTGTCTTAAAGGTTTCCTAGGCGGTGGTGGCTATATAGAGGAGAGAGTATTTCCTTGAAAGGGTTAGGGACATGGTTTGATGCATATGATTTGATCCTTTCTGGATTCTTTAGTGATCATTCATGTTATGTACGATGTACGAGCATTGGTAGAGAGGTGGTGGGACACTACCTCCACTTTTCACTTATGTGTGGGTGAGATGACACTCCCTTCTTTGGATTTTCATGTCTTGATGGATCTTTTGATGAGCCAGTTTCTAGTGGTGATCCCCTATTTTCTTAGAATTTTGGAGGAGGATCAGGGGTGAACTAGGATTCATGCCAACCCTTTATCAGGGAGCTACCATCATTCTTACTGCCCAGGTACTCATCTGGAGACACAATATGGTACAATGAGGGATGTTCATATGAGGATTCTCCAGTATACCCGGTGCTTTTTGATCTTCGCTTATGGTCACACTATTTATCGTTCTCATATAGAGGCAATGCATACGAGTCTACTTTTTCCTTTGCATTATCTTAGCTATATATGCCAATATGAATGGTGTGGTTAAACCTTGGTTTTACTTTATGCCAGTATGAGAGGGATTTTGAGAAGCATGCTTAAGAATCCAGTCGGTTACGTTGCCACCTAAGAGGTACACTCCTTTCTTTAGTCTTCTTAAATTCTTTATTTATTTATCGCTTTTTCTGATGTTTTCTTCGACTTCTTTTTTTATAATTATGGGCTTTTGAGGTATTCGGGGTCCATCGGGGTTCATTTCTATTACCGTAGGAGGATAACTGGTCTCTCTAAGGGAAATGGTGAAAGGACAATTCAGGTGCAAGCTTCTTAGTGTTTTTTAATAGACATATCCTCACCTTTCTGAGTGGCTTAACTGCTGATAGTGTATGTTATTTTATTGGTCTTTTCTTCTTTTTGTATCCTGCTTGATCTTCTATCGTTTTATTATGTCTATTGGATTTTTATATTGTATTCTTTCCTTGGGCTATGTCCTCAAGCCGATGGTCTAGGAGCAAGGTCGCCACCCGGACCATATCTCGAGTGCTTTTTTATTATGATGATGACATAGACTTTTATTTAATTGAGAGGGTGGTTTGTCACTGGTGTTTCTCAGCTCATATTATTATGTCAGTGACACTCCTTCTAAGATGAGGTCACCACACTTGTTGGATCCAAAGGATTTGAAGGTTTAAGTGAATGGATAGGGGTAGGAGTGGACCAATTTGATTATGTTATCCCTTATAAGGGTTTTATTGGTACATAATTAAAGCCAGCGGTCCTCTGTGATGGAGAGGGATAGGGTTCGAGGGAGGCTCTGCTATTACTTCAGTTCCTCCTGTTGAGACATGCGCTAGGTACTTTAAATTATTCTTCAACTCCCCTTTTGACTGTTCGAGTCCTAAGCTTTTCCTTTTGCTACATAAATGATGATGGCATGAAGTATGAGGTACCGGTCCCTTCTTCCCATCCTTGTTTCTCCATTCATCCCAATCATGAGGTAGGTGAAGTGTTTTATTTATTATTTTCCTTTTTTTCTTCCAATTATTCTTTAGGTCTTAACTCACGACACATGATTCTTTTCTTTTGTAGGCCTTCACTATTCCTCGAGTGGTGCTGAAGCTATTTCCTAAGTGAAGGGGGCATATCTAACCTAACTACACCAGACGATGCAAACTTCATGTGAGGGGCATCCTATGATTGAGGATGCTTTGAGTTCTTTCCCTTTTTTCAGTCTAAGGGTTCGAGCCGCAGACGTTCTCGAGTGTTCACAAAGAGTTCACCCTAAGCATATGTGACCGTATTTCTAGTGTTTTCTCAAGTTAGTTCTATGATCCGGGAAGGTGTGACATGATGAGCTCCAACTTCAGATTTAGATTCTGAGGATGATGAGGGTAACTCGACTTCTACTGGTCCCTAGGATTAGACCTTTTGTATTTTTGTCTTTTTTTCATTTCGATTTTGTTTTGGCATTTAAGGGGTTTTCTCCCTTATTCCTTTTATTATGTACAAGTACATGTTTATTTATGGAATGCATTATTTCTTTACTTGTTTTATCGAATGACTTTATACTAATGATGAGGATGATATGCAATGATTCATGAAGATCTACAATTAAATACTAAAATGTAAAGAAATGTTATTATTAAATTTTTACATAAGCTCCAATTACCATTATCATTTTGGGTCACATCAAATGGCTATAAATTAGGAGCTCTGCTAAGAGAAAGTTAAATATTCTTATTTTTTATCGATCGGCTTAAAAGAGGATCAATCAGTTGGATTACTCTTTCTATAGAATGGAAGTTATTATAGCGTTGGAAGATCACACTTCATCTTCTATCTCATAACCCTCGAGTATTGTAGGATTTTTATTCCTCTTTTACAAAATGGTATTCCCCAATTCTAACTACCAAGCAACCTTAAGTCATCAAATAGACAACTTCATTTATCACTTCGATGACTGGTACCTCTCAGGTTTAGATCATTATGGCTTAGTTCCTCTACTTTCTTAGAGGAATATGTTTGTGGACTTGGCATTTTTGCATGCGATCACCCATTTTTAGTATCCCGAAGATCACTTATTTCATTTCTCACTAGATGAAATTTATCCAACCTTTGAATATTACTGCCATCTAATAGGATATAGTCTAGACTAGGTCATTATTGAGCCATATCAGAGCCGAGGGGATTTACTATCTCTTAAAGTTATTGGATGTGGACCTTTTGATAGCGAGGGAGTTCCTTACAAAAGAAAGGATTGACTAGATGACAATAGTAGCCTTCTTTCTTTATGACGTTTTTGGGAGAGGACGCAGGGTTTGAAGAAGGTGTGCACTTGATTTGGATAATTTCCCCCAACCCTTCCTAATTATCAGCATAACCCGTGTTATGATTTTAAAAATGAAGGAGGGTAAGAACCATATTCCCCTAATCTTAGGTGAGACTATAAATGGTCTTAAGGCTTTTCATTTGCAGGAATACTATTTCTTATGAGGTAGTACGTTTCTTCTACACATGTGGCTATTAGAGAGATTAATCTTGATTAGAGATCCCGTGTCTCTCCCTTGTCGTCCTGCTGACTATATATTATGAGAACCATTGATTCATAAAAGGAGACTAAAATGGAATTAGCAGAGTGACTTTTTGAATCCGGACATTCTTATACCCTTTGGTACCTCTTTTGGATGCTGACTATGATGCCTCACTTGACTTTGGGGCCATTAACTAATATCTAACCTTTTGCTTTGCGATACGCTTTTTTTATCTTTCGCATAGGGTGATACGCCAGTTTGGAAGAAGGTAGGAGGTTCCACATCTTTTGGGTCAATTGCATCCCATCATGGCGTTATCTTTATACCTCATGAATATGATTATGATTTCAAGAGGAATTAAGTTCATTGATTTATTGCTATTCCTCTTGCCCTGTTTGGCATACCTATGATATTATCTAAAGAGTACAATCTTTAGCTCTAGAAGAAGGTGAAATATGTTGTTACTATCAGAGAGAGGGGCCTTTTTTTAATTTTTTGGGTTAATTTTTCTTAGATCTGAGGCGATTCGTGGGATTGCCATTTATTTTGATAACATTGTGAGGAGTAACGGTTCCTAGGTTATGAGCATAATTAAAGAGGAAGTGGAAGGTTTAGAGTCTTTTTATAGAATCAGTAGTAACTCACTTTGATTTTCTTTATGTAATTTGTGTTTTGATTATGATGATGAATATGTGTGGTGTAACAAAATTATTTTACCATTTTAAGGAAAAACGAGTCCCCTGTAGGCTTCAAACCTTTCTTTGTCATCTTATCATTTCCCCGACTAGTTTTGTAGGAGTCTACGAGCAAGATAAGAAAAATATGGAGACTTTTATTCCCCTAGAAGGGTGTGATTTGATTTTTATGACCACACCCCGAGAGGTTGCCTACGTACCTCCATTATGTGGCTGGATTATCTTTCATAACGAGTTTGCTAATTTTATTCATTATATGAAGGATCAGGTCGCACGTAGTTCTAATTGGTGGCTTGAGTCTCATTTATACATAGTACTTCTTGAGGCGATCTAGATTGGTCAACTTAACTAACTCTATTCCATCGATATTGACTTTGAGGATTGCATTTCCTGGAAGAATATTCTTTACCATATATGGTGTTGCCCAGTTATGATGAAACTTGCCCCAGGGATCCGATATGAGTTTAGTGATTTCTTTGAGAATAATATCTCTTTAGTTGACTCCTGAGTTTCCGACTCTCTTATTAAAGGCCCGATGATTCGTTTATGGTACCCTTATATGTAATACGTTGATCACAATCATCGTTCATCTAGCAAGTAAAGTCTTTCGTACCTATTTGTTATCCAATGTTCTTCACTGACTTTATTTTCCATCATTACCCTTAATGAGGGGATTTCCATTTCAATTGACAGCATGGCTTCCATCCCATATATGAGATATAATGGTGTAGCCCCAGTAAGTGTCTTAACGGTGGTCCCCCCCATAATGCATAAGAAATGCAATCGGCCCATTCTTGGCATCCATCGATCATTTTACTTAGTATAACTTTGCATTTTTATTTACAGATTCCACAACACCATTGGTCTGAAGGAATTATGGGGATGACTCATGTCTATCAATTACGTATTCTTTGATGAGGCCCATGACTTCTACTTTGAAATGCATACCCTTTTTAGATATTAGATCAAATTGAAGCCCATATTTATATATGGTAATCTGCATATGAATTGAGCCACCTTTTTTGCATTTAACATAATATAGGACTCTGCTTGCATCTATTTGGTGAAGTAGTCATGGCTAGTAGGAAGAATTTGTGTATGTTTGATGCTTTTCGTGTCACCTTCCCGAAGATGTTGAATCTCTAATTTGAGAAAAGCCACGATGATATCATGTTGGAGAGTTCTTTTGGATGTAGATTTTTTAGAATTACGAACCATTGGCACTTTGGACCCCATTGGACGTATGAGGAGAGACTAGTGGCTATCCTAGACCATAGCGAGAGGAAATTGAGGTCGAAGGTAGTTCCACTTGTACGGGTCCAGTTGGAGCATCATAATGTGGAGGAATCCACTTAGGAGTGCGAGGCAGATATGCGCGAAAAATATCCAGATCTATTTTTACTAGGTATGCCTTATTTTCTGAATTTCAGGACGAAATTCTGTTATTAGGGTGAAGTATGTAATACTCCGTATTTTTATGGCTTTTAATATTAGGGGATTTATTAAATTTAATTGAGTTATTAATTTATTATTAATCCATAATTTTATTTATAAATAATATTTACTAGCGTGATGGGAGTTAGTAATTATTAAGAATTTGTTGAGTATTACTAGATGAGTAAAGTAATATATGAAATTGAATTTATTAAAAGGTCACGAGTGAATAACATGACAATTATGGAAATTTAAGTCGGGATGCGCCTGTGTCGTGTCGGGACTAAATTATTATTATAAAAGTGAATAAATTATAAGTCACCCGTATGGTCGTTTTGAGTGCGCCAACATGTTCAAAAGGGTCGAAATAGTCAGAAAAGTGTACCCGGGGGTTTAGTTGGGGTAAAATTGTACTAAGTACGGTTAATGATTATTATTGTTGGGTCGTGGGCGAACGTAATCGAAAAAATGAGAATATTTATATATGACCGAGTGCATGTGTATATATTTATATTAGGCTTGTGTATAATCATACCCGCACTACTTGCTATCACGGAGGTTGGCGCGCCGGGACAGTCTTATCTCGATGGGACCTTTATGAGGGATATTGACTTGTACCCTTGAACATAGGATTCCTTGGTACATGCTATTTGAGAATGATAGTCAGACGGTCCTAAGAGACGTGAGGGGTATGTGCTGACCTCTTAGTGACTTGGAACTATGGTTCGCCTCCATTTTGTGTGTATTGTGTTAATACAGTTCGAGAGTGATTCCGAACTAGTATTTCCCTTAGTACGAGTGATATGGGGACTTGATAGCAAAGTATGCCAGCACCATAGGTTTTATGTGGGGTTCCGATAGTATATATATTACATGAGTGACTAATATATATACTTACATATGGAAACTTTCTACTTTGCGTATAAGTAGTTAAGTAATGAATAAATGCTCCAACTTAATAATAAGTATTCGAGAACTGTATAACGGTACTGAATTGTTTTAAGTAACATAAGAAATCTTGAAGAGATTGATTTTTCTAAACTAAATATTATAGCCTTAGTACTTCTCGGGATAAAATTTTACAAAAAATAAGTTAGATAAACTTATGAGTTTAGTAGTATGGTAGGCATGCACACCCGATTTCCTATTCCGTTTGAATTTGTCAGAGATTTATGTTTATTTATATTTCCGGTATTTAGTACTCATTGGGAGTTAACTTTTGTCAGGATGATTTCTTTTATGGTTCTTTAACTTGGTTTGGTTGATCTAGACGGCTTAATTATCTTGTGTTGATTGCCATCCTTAGCATTTATGTGATTCTTAAACTGTTGATTATTTAAAAAGGTTTTCACGTTGAAATTTAAAATTGAAATAAGACTTTAAATTGTTTTGACACTTAGCTTAATTATTTAGGGTGCTTAAATTGGAAATATTTATTTTGCGACAGTGATGCTAAGAATGAACCAACCGTTCACCTTGATTTTAATTTAATAAAGGACTGATCACCCGGTATTTAATTAGGTGGGGTGTTATAGTAATCACTAATATCCTAAGATATGATGTCAGTAGGGAGTGAAATGAAGTAGAGCAAGAGTAGCAAAGTTTGAGGAGGAAAGAACAAATCTTTAAATGTCTTATTTTAAAATAAAATTTACTCTCCCGAACCGATTCTTTGACACGAAGGTCATCTTCGATGGTCGCAACATTCACTATTGTAGAGAAGCCACTAGATCTCAACCTAGGATCGAAAAAAAAATTGTTCAAAAAGAGACACAAGCAACTATAAAAGTAGTTTTTTCAATTTCTAGAAAGTACACTTTATCCCCATTTAAAATAAACAAGTATATGCCTATAAATAATTTCAAATCATATTCAACGTTTATGATTATGTCAAATACTCCACAAACATAGAATGATTTAGCATTAATCAGAATGGTTCAAATGATATCCATTTTAAAGAAAAGTGGTTTTAGATATAACTCGTGATAGAAGTGAATAAGAAGAGAATTAACCTATAAGGTAAGGAATCAAGATTAATGTTCGATCACGCTTTTGAAAATTGAAAAATATTCATTTTAAATTATCATCTTCAACAACCACTTTTTATTTCTTCATTTTGAATTCAATGATTAAAACCTTTAGACATCGCAATAATTGTCAATCATAACTTTGGTGTAAACAATTTTAGATAGATCAAAATCTTTTAGACATCTCAATAATTTTTTTTTCAAGTGGTGACTTTTAGACACAAACAGGTGAAGAACTTACTTTCGATTTTCAAAGGCAAGTAATTTGTTTTACCTAATTTTGTATTCCTATTCACTTTTGTGCTCATGATTTTTTTTGAAATTTTAGTTCTTACATTTTAAATTTCACCGATAATCAAACTCTCTCATGCAATAATGTTAAATGACAAGATTTTTTCTTCAAGCAACATATAATTTTTTAATTTTCTTTAGAAGAAGAAAACAAATACCTTTGTTTTACGTTATTTGGAAATTTCTCAAGTCGTAGTGTGTTGTAGTGTATAAGTTATGATAGAATACTCTAAAATTGCAAGCTTAATTTACCAAGAAATTTCAGGCTATAACATTCTTAACATAGAGTACAAAATCCATTAGTGAAACCAATTGCACAATATCTAAGCTTATGGGATAAAATTTAGAATATGGGATATGAATACCTACATACATGAGAGAAGAATAATGTACAAAAGTAGAGGTTATAGGTATAAACAACTGAATAACGATACCAACCAAATAACTATTGATAAATCGAACTTGGTTCTAACCAAGGAATAAGATGGGTTATCTAAATTACATCCCAGGCATATCTAACGAGTTTTAACTCTAATTACATAAATGATGGAAACATACACTAATGAGTTGAAAGGTCCTCAATCTCGATAATATCAATGTCAAGGTTTCTAGGATGATTACTATGTGAAAGTGAGATATAGAACTCGAAAATTTCTTTAGGAACAACCTTATTTTCATTTCCCTTAGGATCCTTGCTATTAGTCCCTCTCTTGTTCTTCGCACACTCTCATTCATAACTCAAACTATCCTTAAAGCTCATTAAAGGTGTGGCTGGTTTAAGCAAAACATAAACTCTCTGAGATATCCTAGCTTATGGAAATTGGTAAACTTATAGGGTTTAGTTACAATATGAAAAAGTGAACTTCACCGTCCTTTCACTATTCAAAGTTGTGCTATTTGAAGAAGAATTCTCTAAGGCTGGTGAAAAGATGGAATGTGATGTGGGGTGATGACATGAGACTTGTATATATTGTGTGTGATATGATGTTTACTAAATATACTGTACGATCTAAATATATTGGTCTCTTAATGATTAAATCTGATTTTTATGAAAAATTCTTTATTATCTAAATATTCTGATGTTGTGTTTAAAGTTGTACAGATTGTTTAAAATAAGATTTCTCTTCGTATCTAAAGTATTTACTGAATAACTTTTGTACAAATTTATGACTAATCTCAACATTTGAAAACTAACATTAACTTAATATTGATAGTTAGTGTTTGGGTATCTTTTTTGATAAGATAAAAAGAGTTTTTAGAGAGAGAAACACATTTATGACTGAGTAAATATTTTGTGGGTCTTCACGATGAGTGTTATTCATTTACATAAAATAATATTTTTGAAATAAAAATGATGATATTATTTTATTTCTTTCTTTACTTTTGCATTTTGTCGATTTGCGCCTACAGTGATAAGTTCTTTAATGTTATTAGGAGAAAAATGTGTTGAAACAAATACATTTTTTTCCTGATATTCCTTAAATATGTGCTTTTTGTGAATTGAAAAATAATGAACTCATTTTCTTTCTTCAGATTTGTGGTTACTGTTTATCTATCTTGAAATATATGTAAACTGATTATATGATAAAAGTGATTTAAATTTGAAAATCTATTTATAAGTTTTTAAGTGTGAAAATTTTGTTTTACTATTTTTTCCAGAAAAACTATGTTTGTATATTTGTGTTTGCATACGTTTGCACTACACTAAGACCTCTAGTATTCTTTTTATCACATGGATTAGCATTGGAGGAAATGAAGATGTGAAATAATGATAAGCGTTGCAAGCATCGAAGAAGTTTATTAGTTAACATCTCCATCAAATTTTGATATCGTATTTAGTTTTGGTAGTAATCAACATGTGCTGTATATGAGTGTTTAACTTGTAAATTGATTCTTGTTTCTTTGTGCATTTTTTTTTATTCGTCCTATAAAGGGGGTCATGGAGGTTTCTCTTGAAGGCTAAAGTTTAACCACATAAAAATCGTACATGTTAATCTTTATTACCTCATCTCCTTTTATGTGTGATTGGATAACTAGAAATGTTATATGATTTATTTGATTGATTTGTAATATCACATAATGTTGGATAATGAGCAAATTCTGATATTAAATTTATTTAATAATCATAATTGTTATTTTGATATTATGATAAATAAGATTTGTATAATCCTTAACTTTCTCATGTATTAAATCTTGATTAGGTTGAATAATAATAAGTTTTCTAAGAATTGAGTTATATATATATAAATCACGAGTCACTGTGAGCATCCCCATAAAAGAG
Source organism: Sambucus nigra (assembly GCA_949130495.1). NCBI lineage: Eukaryota > Viridiplantae > Streptophyta > Magnoliopsida > Dipsacales > Adoxaceae > Sambucus > Sambucus nigra. Next base: position 539,244,971 of record OX422208.1, on the reverse strand, counting down.
TTGGGACTTATATCTCCTTGCATGCCACATCATCTTCCTTTGATTGGACTACCCGCATAATGAGATTAGGTGTCACCATGGGCATCCCTATCAATGTATATTCCAAATCCCCAATAAACTCAATATAACCTAAATTAGTTAATTGAAGGGTGGATAAACCATTGCTCGATTATTAACCCAATGCATTTTCCATCACACTAGCATTCCCTAGAACATACTAAATTGTAAACTAGTAGTCCTTAATGAACTTGAACCACCAACTTTGTCTCATGTTCAAGTACTTTTGTGATAATAGATATCAATGACTCTTATGACCACCGAAGAGCCTTAACTTCTCACCCCAAAGAGAGTGACTGCAAAAATAATCTGCGAACACTATCACCGCTAACTTCAAATCGTGCGATAGATAGTTAACCTCATGAACCTTTAAATTCTAAGAGACATAAGAAATAATTTGATCCTACTGCATCAACAACCCACCTAGCCCTTGCATGGAAGCATCTGTATGGACTAAATACTCAACTTCATTCTTAGGTAAAACTAAAACTAGAGCTCAAGTCAACTTATCGTTGAGAATGTCTAAGGTATGCGGACATCTCTTGGTCCATACAAATTGAATCCTTTCTAAGTCAACTAGGTAAATGGTCCCACTATCTTTGAGAATCGTTGAATGGACATCCTATAAAAACTGATTAACCCCAAAAATCTCCTTACTTCCATAGGTGTCGTGGATTGTTCCCAATCCAACACGACTGACATCTTCCTCTAATCCATCGATAACATCGTCCTTAGAACTATATGGCACAGAAACTAAACGTCACGCTCCCGAAATCACACTTCTTGAATTAAGCATAAACTTATGCTCCCATAACTTCTGAAGTTAAAATGTTTCTCCTATATCTGTGAATAAATTAGAATGTCTTCAATTAAGACTATGATGAACTAATCCAGGTGCAATTAAAACACCCGGTTCATTAAATCCATGAAAACGATTATGACATTGGTCATCTTAAGAAATATGACCTTGAACTCATATGAACTACAACGAGTCATGAAGGTAGTCTTTGTTACATCATCCCATACCCTCAATTGATTATGTCCCGAATACAAATCTATATTCTAGAAGAAGCAAGTACCTGATAACTTATCAAATAAATCATCAATCCTCAAAAAAGGGTACTTGTTATTTACCTTCACCCTGTTCAACTTACGATAATCAATAAACAATGGTGGTGTACTAGTCCTTTTTCTTGACCAAGAGGACTATATCACCCCATGGTGAAATTCTACGTCAAATTAATCCTTGATCCAGTAAATTCTTAATCTTTTTACGTAAATCTTTTATATGCAAGGTGCATTTGTAATCAAATTAATACCATGAGCTAAGTCAATCAACAAATCAATCTCTCGAGCTGATTTCAGCCTTAGCAACTCCTTAAATATATTGAAAAAATCATGGAAAATCGATATTGAATCTAAGGTAACAGTCATTTCCTCACTATTCTCCTTATAAATAAAGTAGAAGTGAGTCATGGAACCACCCTATGACTTAGGCATAACCATTATATACATCTTCTAACTCGATATTGTGAAAAGAATCAATTGACCCCTACAGTCTTTGTGAGCCTCATATATAACCAACATTTCCATAGCCTAGATCGCATGATAAAAGTGAGTATCTATAAGTAACAAAGCAACCATAAAATGCAATCTATCGATGTCTATACTAGCATCCTCAAATGTCTCCCAAATACAAATTGACAAACCTAGAGGAGTAGCTATCGCTAAATCCTATCACACAGTTTAGACAACAAAGCAAAAGTCTCTAAAAAACTACGTGATATGAAAGAGTATGTGGCGCTGTTGTCAAATAACACTCTAGTTAGTGTACCATAAATAAAAAATATACCTTCCACTACTGAACCTACTCTTGTCCCTCCCATCACAACTGTGAAATATGATGAACTCTAGAAAAATAAAGTTGTGACTAGAGGTGTTGGAAGCTTTGTTAATGGTTGTGGCCTCGGAGTTGAGAGACGTTGAGGGTTATATAGGCGCTGATGTGACTATTAGGTCTTAAAACCCTTTTGACCTTTATGCCCCCTCCTCTAGTGTTGTCCATGCCTCTACTACCTCTACATTCATGCAATAAGGCAAATTCGGGATCTACACACCCTAATACCTCTTCCTAAGAAAACTCCTACAAATAGGGTTTAAGTTTACCTTGTTTCCCTAGTTACTGCTATTGCTGCTTCCCCTTTGATGAATGATAGGGTCCTCGTAGATACTTTTGGAGTTTTTATACCCTAATACAAAACATGTCTAGTTACCCTATCCCTATTGGCCCTGAAAACCACTCCTACCTCTACATGTTCTTCTTTTTACCTTGGTCCCACCTGATTGGCTCATCTTCTCTAACTTCCCCTTATGACCTTGATGATCCTAACATTAAATCAAGGCGACATCCACCATCTGGTCATAAGCACAATATACCATGTTTCTCGTAATCACCTACTTGATATGACATGTCAAGCCTTGAATTAAACACTCAATCTTCCTCTGCATGATGTTCACCACCTTTGAAATAAGCATAGAAAGTGTTGTGAACTCCTTCTCATACTCTACTATGTAATAGATCCCCACTATAATAAAAAAATCCCAATTTGTGGCCCTAAATGAATAAAAAACATACATATCATTAAATCTCTCCATAAACTTCTTATAAGTAGGACTCTCTGTATCAGCTGAAGTCGTTACACTCTCCAACCACTAGAATGCATCCCAGATAAGGCAAAAAGTTTCTAGCCCCCGCCTCTACACATTAGTATACTCTAACAACCCCGAGTGATTCCACTAAACAAACTGAAAAAGTACCACTTAAGTTGTTTAATACAACATTAAACTATCTAAATGGTTCCGAACAGTTTTTTAAAGAATCTCTTTTCTTAAAACAAATTTTAAAATAAGATGTGTAAAACAGTATGAACGGGTAATTTCAGTTATAGGTTTACTAGTTTTGAAAAACAAAACTTTAAAAAAAATAAATCAACACAGCCTTAAGAAATGGATAAGAGGAAGAGGAAGTGTACACAAGAAATTTTAACGTGGTAAAACCCCACCCAATTGGGGAAACATCCACGGTGAACTTTACGCCAAAAAAGTAAAAAGTACACTAAAAATGAGTAACATATTATAAGCTATATGACAATCAAGACACACAATCAAACCTAAACTAAGTTCAGAAATATACTAGCTCCTTTGACATTTTCTGACTTCTCCTAAGGTTCTGATGTTGCTGATGTTCTCCTAGCTTCTTATCTTTACTTCTTTTAGTTTACGTCGACTCTAAAAATCCAATATCTCAACACCAACACTTTTCAGTGTAGTAGTGTGAAGGTGTATGTGGTGTAGTGCATGCAACTCTCTCACACACACAATCACACACACTTAATTATAGACAATATGAGTATCAAATCACAAACAGATCTCTCAAAATGCAAGGGTTTATAAAATCAGCTTAGTCAAACAATTCATACTTTGGATCTTTCAAATAACCGCATATCAAGAGGGAATCTTGCTATACAAACTAGCCAAGATCCTATACACTTTCTTTATTTTGAAAACAATAACTTATTTCATAAAACGCGAAATAATTTTGAAAGTGAAAACCCAAATCGAGATCCCAAACTAAATCTAAGTCTGAAATTTTGAGTAAGGTGAAATCAGAAAGGGTTTTGTTGGTTTAGGGTTTGAAAATAACATTTATTTTGAAAACAACCAACAAAAAAAATAGATTTCTCGAAACAAGAAATCATATCTAGCAAATAACAAAGTGAGATGTATCACAAAAATTAAATCTCAAATTTTTATACAAAGAAATAGAGACTTAATCAACTTGATTAAGTTAGCAAAGAGATATAAGACTATAGAGGAAGAAAATTCACAAATCTCGAATTAAAAATACTCAGAAAAATATTTTCTGGTATGGATTTGGTTGAAGTTTGAGTTAGGGTTTGTAAAAAACTCTTCAAGCTCTCTCTCTCTCTCTTTCTCTCTCTTTAACTCTTTCTCTCTCTCCTCTATATATTTTCTCTCAAAGGTTTAAGTGACAAAAGTTACAAAACTGAAGATGAAGTCTCCTTATATACCGAGATAAGAAGGATCTATAACATCGAGGTAAATGAACGAATATGATTAATTCGATGTAAATCTAATGGCTATAAACCCACAGCTTTTAAAATAGATTTGATTGGTCCAAAGATAAACATGGGGACTAACAGAAAACACATGCAGATCGTAGATTAAAACAAATCCAACGGTTCACAGCTAAGCTTAAGTATGTGATAGGGAAAAAACACATATCAGGCCGTTATATAAGCAAAACGTGTAAGGCTGAGATCGAGTTTAAAATGCGTGTTTTTTAATTATTATAAATATAATTTGCACCCACAATATTCTCAAGTGCTTTCGATTTCTACCCAACCAGATTTTAATCCTTAAAAACAAATTACAAATCAACCCCAAAGGTTTTTAAACCATTATTTCTAATTTCAAAAAATCATTTTAAAATCTTAGAAATTATTTAAAAATTCCCCAAAATAGTAGAAAATTAATTTTAAGTGATTTAACTCACACACAACCAAATATAGCATGGTATGATGTATGTAAGCAGTCCTAGTGTATGGTGTTGGTGATCTGCCATTAAGAACTTATAGAGGCAACATGTAGAGTCTGAGGTTCTTTGGTAACTAGGGATGGGACTCAAATTTTGTCATAATTTCCAAACTAGATGAGCACCTATATAGTATAGACTTAAGTAAGTTAAAATTATAGGGTACCTCATTCTCCTTTTTTGGGAAATGTGAGATAAAATCTCCTTTGAGTTAATGAGGACTCTTAGGGATACAAAACGAAATAAGAAAAACCTATTCCTTTACAAAGTTATCTATCTACCCAATATCCTAGGAAGAAAAATTACATAACTCAACTAGATACACACCAATACCATAACAAAATTCTGTTGCAACTGACGGTCCTAATTCCTGAAAATAAGATGGCTAAGATCAAGATTTTTGGTTGAGAACATACAAAAATGTCCAAGAGGACTCAAATTTCTCCCCCATTTTGTCTCAAATGGACAAAGGGCAAAGAAAAATTAGAAAAGAAAATAATTTAATGTTCTGCCATTACTATACCAATAGATTTGCGTAAGGATTCAAAGCGAAGAAAGTCTAAAGGTTTTGTAAATAGATCAGCTAATTGCAATTTTGTAGGAAGGTAATTTATTTCTAACTCCTTAGATTCAACTAACTCGCATATGAAATGATATTTGATTTTAATGTGTTTAGTACGAGAGTGCTGAACATGATTTTTATTAATATTAATCGCGCTTTGATTGTAATAGTCGAGATGTAACTTATCTTCAGTCAAACCATAATCTTTTAGCATTTGTTTCAGCCAAAGTAATTGTGAGCAATAGCTACCCGCTACAATATATTCTGATTCGGCAGTAAACAAGGAAGTGCAGTTTTATTTCTTACTACTCTATCCTATCAAGTTGTTACCAATGGAGTAACACGCTCCTGAATTACTCTTACTATCATCGATACAACTGACCCAATCAGCGTCGGTGTAACCTACTATAGTACTAGATGTGTCTTTAATATACCAAAGTCCTAAGTTTAGAGTTCCTTTGATGTATTTGATAATTCTTTTAATGCAAAAAATGTGACTTTCTTTAGGATTATTTTGATATCGGGCACACACGCAGACAGAGTCTATAATGTCAAGACGGGACGTAGTAAGATAAAGTAAGCTTCCTATCATACTACGGTACAAGGTGGTATCATTAGATTTGCCATTATCATCTTTAGAAAGTTTGACAATGGTACTCATAGGAGTCCTAGCGTCTTTAGCTGCTTCTAGGACAAACTTCTTAACAATCTCTGAAGCGTATTTAGATTACGATAGAAATAATCCTTACGAATTCTGTTTAACTTGGAGTCCTAAGAAGAATTATAACTCCCCCATAAGTGACATTTGAAATTCTTTGTGCATAATGTCATGGAAGGATTTAATTTCTAAAGGGGAGGTGGATCCAAAAATGATATCGTCAACATAAAATTGAGCAATAGTAATGTTGTTATCAAAATGTTTCACAAACAAGGTTTGGTCATTTCCTCCTCTCCTAAATTCATTATCTAAAAGAAAGGTGGATAGATGCTCATACCAAGCCCTAGGAGCTTGTTTTAACCCATACAGAGATTTTTTAAGACGATAAACATAATTTGGGTGATGAGGGTCAATAAACCCTTTGGGTTGTTCAACATAGGTCTCCTCAGATAAAATTCCATTGAGGAAGTCTGAGTTAACATCCATTTGATATAGAGTGAAATACAAATGACATGCTATGGCAAAAAATAAGCGAACAGATTTGAGGCGAGTGACAGGAGTAAAGGTTTTCTTGAAATCTATTCCTTCAATCTAAGAGTAGCACTGGGTAACTAATCTAGCTTTATTCCGAATAATCATCCCAGATTCATCAGTTTTATTTTTCAAAATCTAACGTGTGCCTTAGGCCTGGGTATAAATTACCAAAACATCATGAATGACCAATTTAAGAAGTTCCTCCTGTATAGCACTTATCCACAAGGTGTCATTCAAGGTTTCATTTATATTTTTGGGCTCAATAAGAGACACAAAACATGCAAAATGAGCAATGTTACGAAGTTGAGATCTTGTACGAACAGGATCAATAGAATTACCAACGACACTATTTAAGAATGATCTTTGGAAACCCAATTAGGAACAACAGGGGTCTCAGTTGGAAAAGATTCAACTATTTCTGGAGAGTCATGGTTTAAAATGTTTTCGGACTCATCCACAATAATTGATTCTTTGGTCTTACTTTTAACATTAGTGTCACTTACAACCACATTAATGGATTCAATCATTGTTTTGGTATGAATATTTTAGACACGATAGGCTCTACTATTTGGAGAATATCCTTAAAAGATAGCTTTATCACCTCTGGTTTCCAATTTAGACAGATGTTCTCTGTCCATACAGACACAACAGGTACTTCCAAATGTTCTAAAGTATTTTAGATTTTGTTTCTTTCCATACCACAGCTCATAGGATGTTTGTTTGGTATTCTTCCTTAAGTATACACGATTGATTATATGGCAGGTAGTACGAGTGGATTCTACCAAAAAAATATTTGGCAAGTCTTTTGCATGAATCATCACACAAGCAATTTTTTAAATAGTGCAATTTTTATGCTCAGTAATCCCATTTTGTTTAGGTCACTGAATTCATGTTTGTAACCGTTATAGTCACAATATTCAATGACGCCCTAATATACGAATTCTCCTCCTCTATCACTTTGAATTCTATCTACTTGGGTGTCCTTTTCATTTTCTATACGAACTAATATTTTTAAAAACTTCTGAATAGTTTTCGATTTATGTTTTAGGAGGGAAACCTAGGTAAATCGAGTGAAATCATCAACCATAACAAGGATGTAACTGTTGTCGCAAAGACTAACAGTACGAGAAGGACCCATTAGGTCCATATGGATGAGTTCTAGAGGTTTAGTGGATAGAATTTCTTTAACTTTGTTATGGGGAGCCTTGACAATGTTTGAAATTGGTTTGATCTTGACAAGACCTCTAACTATCTGTTGTGAGCATAATTTTCCAAGATTACCATAGTTAATGTGACCCAACCTATTATGCCATATCTCATTGTCATCCATTCTGGCAATGTTACAAACCTCTGTACTTGGATTGATCGTATAACAGTTATCTGGAGTACAGAGTCCTGTAATAATGCCGTCACCTTTTTCATTTAAAATTTTACAATTGTTCTTTAAAAAAGTGACAGTATGGTTGGAGTCACGAAATTGTGATATACTTAGCAAGTTGACTTTAAGTTCTTTTACTATGAGAACATTCTCAAGAATGGGCAATCTTTCTTCATTGAGTGTTCCTTTACCAATGATATGGGCTGATACCCCATCTCCAAATAAGACTTTTCCTTCGGAGAAGTTGGTTTTGTTTAAAAGTTTAGAATTATCCCCGATCATATGTTTAGAACATCCTGAGTCTAAATACCATCCAGTTGTAGTATGTTCAGTTCTAAAAGCACTGATCACTATGTTGCATTTTAACTGGGGTAATAGATTATCTTTTCTAACCCAAATTGCTCTAGTTTTCAATTTGCGCTTATTAGTTCGTATTTGATGAAACTTGCGAGCTTCTGCCTTTTCTTTAGAAGATTTTTGCGCAATTTTATTTTTGTTATAAATAGTTGGAGCAATTGGTCTAGAATAGAATCTACGATTGCTTCTTGTAGATTGTCTTTTAATATTAGTCCTTTTCCTTCTATTACGATAGTTAGAGTTCTTGTCTGGCTGTCTAGGAAGGACATAGTTGTTTTGGCTTCTCCTAGAATAGTTGAAGTTGTGGTAAACGGGAGAAGGATAAATTGGATTGCATAGACGTTTGGAATAGTAACTATCAAGGGCATGTCCATAGACATCACAATAGGAGTAGTAAAGATGGAAAGTTGAACTCATAACCCTGGAAAAGTTATTATTTAAAGGTTTGTCTAGGTTTTGAGCTCTAGTCTTATCCCTAGGTGGCACAGGATGAAACATCGAATCTACTTGTCATATAGGAGGGCATACATATTTGGTCTTTTGTTCAACATTATGCTTAGTGTTTCTTGATTCACCAATGTCTAACTTCAGTTGATTTTTATCAAATTCATTTTTTAAACCTTGAAAATCTGGACAAGTTTCAATAGGTCTTTTGCCACCAGACACAAACTTTATGGTTTCAAAGTTTTTAGTTTGTGTCTTGGAGTTGGGACAAAAACCTATACATAATTGGTTTTGCTTTCATCTACACAATATTCAAAACACTTTGAATTATTTTCAAATTTTGCGAATTTTTGAAGATTGCGGATGTCTTTTCTTTTGTTTGTTCCAATTCTAACAACATTCCTTTGTATTTCTTTTCCAGAATTTCATTAGAGTTAGACAACTCTTTCAGTTTTTGATCAAGGTTTTGGGTTTCATTCTTATGAGTTAGACATTGAATAGTATACTCTTCAGTATTTTGTTTGATTATTAGACTTAAGGTTTCTATCTTCTGGGAAAGATCCTTGATAGTTTTTTCAAGCCTAGTGCTTTTCTTGAGAGTTTTTGTGTATAGTGTGTGAATGTCAGGAAGGTCGTCATTTTCGAAGTCACTAAGTGTGCAGTGTGTAGTGTCCCCTAGCGGTTCATTTTTAGAACTCACACACCCATTGACATCAATAATAGAGAGTTCCCTTTGACTCACACACACGAGATTTGAATCATTATCAACATTCTCAAGCAATAAGGCAGATAAACAAGTAGGCACAATATCAGTCATGGTATGATTAGATTCCTTATCATCATTGTATATTATCTTACAAAAGAATGACATGCAAGGGTTAACAATGTTAGATGACTCAGGTTCATCATTTTCAGAATCACTCCAGTCATCCCAAGTCTTGCTTAAATGAGCCATATTCTGTTTGTGAATTTTGTCTAAGTTAACTCTATAGTCACTAGCCACGTGTCCTAACTTTCTACATCTATAACATTCAAAATTTTTAAGGTCTTTATCAGGTCTCTTGTGATTGTCATACTGGGATTTGTATTGTCTTATCGCATGAGGCCTGTTGTTAGATTGATTTGAATAAGTAGGTTTGCCCTGTGTTTTTTCTATTTTATTTCGAAAGTTCATAATTTTCTTAAACTGTTTAGACATTAAGGCAATCCGATTATCCAAAGTATCTAAATTACGGTCCTCATCAAAGTCTAAGTCAATGTTAGGTATGCTAAATTCAGGTGTGGTCAAGTTAGATGAAAAAAACAAGATTGGAGGTAGACTGTCTCTTTTGGGACTGGGTTAATTATTTCTTAAATTCTAATTCCATTTCCACAGTTCTCAATTTGCTACTGAGGAGTTCAGGTGTAATATTTTGATCATCCATCTCCTCAATTACATATCTTTTACTATCAAATTTTTGTGGAAGTGATCTTAGTATTTTAGAGACAATTTCCTTTCTATCACAAACAATCCCATTAGCATGCAATTTGGTTACAATGTCTATCAGTCTAATATAGAAGTCATCAAATGACTCAGTCTCAGTCAAGATCAAGGAGTTATACTGCTGGATTAACATTTGAGTTTTAGCAGCTTTAACTCTGGTATCACCCTCATATCCAGTCACTGGGGTGTCCCATGCTTCTTTACAGGTAGAACAAAATGATATCCTCTTCAATTCGTGTTCATTGATAGACATGAATATGGCATTTTAGCCTTTATTGTAATTAAGTGGAACCTATTTCTAATCTTTAGTGAATTCACTTAGTAACTTCCTAATCCTCACAGTACTTCATTCAGCGGATGGTTTAGTAGGAAAGGTGTAACCATTTTCAATAACTTCCAAGCCATTATCACCCAAAGTCCCTTAGATGAATGCCACCATCCTTACCTTCCAGTAAGGAAAGTTGGTTCCATCAAAGAGGGGGCCTGGACATGTTACCTAGTCTCTCAAATTTCTCGTCCATAATTTGTTTTGAGAAAGCAATTTTAGAAACTCAAGATCTAAAGAATTTTTGAAAATTCAAAGATTTGATACCAATTGAAAAAGTACCATTGTAGTTGTTTAATACAAGATTAAACTATCAAAATGGCTCCGAACAGTCTTTTGAAGAAACTCTTTTCTTAAAACAAATTTTAAACACAAGATGTGTAAAACAGTATGAATAAGTAATTTCAGTTATAGGTTTACCAGTTTTGAAAAACAAAACTTTAAGCAAAATAAACCAACACAGGCTGAAGAAACGGATGAGAGGAAGAGTAAGTGTACACAAGAAATTTTAACGTGGTAAAACCCCACCCAATTGGGGAAACATCCATGGTGACCTCTACGCCACAAAAGTAAAAAGTCCACTAAAAATGAGTAACAAATTACAAGCTATATAAAAATAAAGACACACAATGAAACCTAAACTAAGTTAAAAAATGTACCAACTCCTCTGGCATTTTCTGAGTTCTCCTAAGGTTCTGATGTTGCTGATGTTCTCCTAGCTTCTTATCTGTACTCCTTGTAGCTTTACGTCGACTCTAAAAATCCAATATCTCGACACCAACACTTTTCAGTGTTGTCGTGTGAAGGTGTATGCGGTGTAGTGCCCTAAACTTATGCATGAAACTCACACACACTTAATTATAGACAATATGAGTATCAAATTACAAACAAATCTCTCAAAATGCAAGGGCTTCTAAAATCAGCTCAGTCAAATAATTCAGACTTTGGATCTTTTAAATAACCGCAGATAAAGAGGGAATCTTGCTATACACTAGCGAAGATCCTATAAACTTTCTTTATTTTAAAAATAGTAACTTATTTCACAAAACGTGAAATAATTTTGAAAGTGAAAACCCCAATCAAGATCCCAAACTAGATCTAAGTCTGAAAGTTTGAGTAAGTTGAAATCAGAAAGGGTTTTATTGGTTTAGGGTTTAAAAACAACATTTATTTTCAAAACAACAACCAAAAAAATAGATATCTCGAAATACGAAATTAGATCTAGCAAATAACTGAGTGATCTGTATCACATAAATTAAATATCAAATTTCTATAGAAAGAAATAGAGACTTAATCAACGTGATTAAGTTGGCAAAGAGATATAAGACTATAGAGGAAGAAACTTCACAAATCTCGAACTAAAAACACTCAGAAAAAGATTTTTTGGTATGGATTTGGTTGAAGTTTGAGTTAGGGTTTGTAAAAAACTCTTCGAACTCTCTCTCTACTCTCTCTATTTTTTCTCAGAGGTTAAAGTGACAAAAGTTACAAAACTAACGACGAAGTCTCCTTATATATTGAGAGAAGAAGGATCTGGATCATCGAGATAAATGAACGAACATGATTAATTTGATGTAAATCTAACGACTATCAACCCACCGCTTTTAAAACAAATTTGATTGGTCCAAAGATAAACACGAGGATTAACAAAAAATACATGTAGATTTTAGTTTAAAATAGATCCAACGGTTCACATCTAAGCTTAAGTATGTGAGAGGGAAAAAACACATATCAGGACGAGATCGAGTGTAAAATGCGTGTTTTTGAATTGTTAAAAATACAATTTGCACCCAAAATATTCTCAAGAGCTTTCAGTTTCTACCCAACCAGATTTTAAGCCTTAAAAATAAATTACAAATCAGCCCCAAAGATTTTTAAACCATTGTTTTTAATTTCTAAAAATCATTTTAAAATCTTAAAAATTATTTAAAATTCCCAAAAATAGTAAAAAATTAATTTTAAGGGGTTTAACTCACACAAAACCAAATATAACTTGATATTATGTATGTATGTAGTCCTAGTGTGTGGTGTTGGTGAACTACCTTTAAGAACTTATAGAGGCAAAATGTAGAGTCGGAGGTTCTTTGGTAACTAGGGATGGGACTCAAATTTTGTCACAATTTCCAAACTAGATGAACACCTATATAGTATAGACTTAAGTAAGTCAAAGGTATAGGGTGCTTCACAAACAAAGTTATGTGAGAAGTTATTCATAAAAAACCCTTAAATTCTCTATGTCATTCTCTAAACTACTAATTGATCATTCGAATCTCGGGCTCTCTCTCAGTGGGCCCCTATCAACCTTACTACCATAAACTAAGCGATAATATCTTTTAGCTCCTCGGGGCTCAAATAATATTAGTTGTGTCCATCTTGGTCCTTGTTCGGTGGTGAGCATGCTCTCCAAGGTAGTAACAACACTCCCATGCACACTTTTGTGGGCCAAAAGGAGATAAATGGAATTTTCTAGTTATATGAGGTGTATGAATGGTAAAGATAAAATTCACTAACCTATTTTACTCAGAACAGGAAAAAGTTATAGCACCTTCAATGAGATATCATAAAATACAATGGGCGCATATAAAACCAAATGATACATGGGCTCATGGACTATGTTCCTGAGTGGGAAAGTGTTAGGCACCCGCTGTGCCCATTTGGTCTCTCTTAGGCCATATAAAATGTTCAACTTCTCCTATATATATATATGTGTGTGTGTGTGTGTGTGTGTGTGTGTGTGTGTGTGTGTGTGTGTGTGTGCATGTGTGTGTGCAAATGTGTGCATGTGTGTGTGAGCAGTGGAATCATCATATCCAAATTACGAGAAGGATGGGAATGAATATTCCTAAGGATATGAATTAACTAGACATAAATAATATGATTAGAGAATGTATGAAAATTGCTAAATATGAGGAACATCCCAAAATTGTAATTTCACTATGAAAAAGTGAATACACGTATATGGGACTGCTTAGAGAGATGATAAATGCAAGAAAACTAATTACACGAGAGATGAAAATATACTAATGTTGACTAAATAAATAAGTAAGGAATTGGATCCCCAGAAGACTTCATGATGCCTACATAGCCAAAAATTACATCAAAGTCTATGTATTTCATCAAATAATCAAGGTTAGGGTCTAACCCATAATCTGAATCTAGAGTCTCTCTTTTGATTTATGAATAGTAGGTGAAATATGGTGGAATGTTGTGAAAAGGTAGAAAAATGTAAGATCACTCTAAACTTAAAATTATGGTATAACCTTTCTTTTTAGGAGTTTAGTTTTATAAAAACAGACTTGAATAATTATAATAATAATAATAATAATAATAATAATAATAATAATAATAATAATAATAATAATAATGATAATAATAATAATAATGATGATGATGATGATGTAAGATTGGTGTGTAAAATGGAGTAAAACAAACTAGAAAAGTAATAATCACTAAAACATTCAAACTGGCATTTATTAAACTAATAAAATGTAAAGGTGTTTGTACCTTCAAGCACTTTGAAATTCTATTTTGAGCCCTTTATTTGCTGATGATGGAGGTGTGTAAGAACAAATTTTTTCATTATGTCAGTCTTAACGCAAAAATTCTCCATCTACGAGGACCAACCAGAAAAGGATACATGTCATCCTACGTGGCAATATTCAACACCCGAGGAGAGTTAGTCGGCACCCGAGGAGTGTTAGTCGGCACCCGAGGAGAGTTGGTCAGTACCCAAGGAGAATTGGTCGGCACCCGAGGAGTATTAGTTGGCACCCGAGGAGAGTTGGTCGGTATACCAACCAGGAAGATCAAAGGATAACTACGCATTTAATGAGCATTAATGTACATTTATACTGTAGATGACAACACATAGCATACCAAGAATTCAACAATTAGATTCGTTGAATGTAGACATAATGTATAAATGTCTACATACAATGAATCTCTTTATCCCCCATCACTATAAATACATGTATTCCCTTAGCCAAAAAGGGGAGAGAGATCTGAGAGAACCAAGAAACACCATATTGTGCTATTGTAAACCCCTGGGAATAAAATAACAGTGGACGTAGGCTTTATTCATAGCCGAACCACTTTAAAAATCTTTGTCTCTTATGTGCTTGATTGGATTGCTTTCATCTATTTATCTGTGATCATAAAAATGGGATTCGGTCCAGTTTTTTGCATCAACAGATTGACGCCATCTGTGGGAACGTGTTACAAGCATTATTCTCCATCAAAAGCTAAGTTTTTTCTCTACGTATAATCAATTATACATACATATTTTTGATTCAATCATGATTTTTATGTTTATATACATAAATTAATTGTCCAATTTTTATCTGCAACATGTTGCATATCATGATTTTTAAATCATAACTGTTAGATTAATTCTTATTTAGAAATCTGAAAAATAGTAGATTTCATACATCATAATTGTTTGCTTGATTCTCAAGTTTCAATTTTATATCATGGAATAAATATTTTAAATGATTACATATACCAATATATGTGACGGTGGTAAGATTTGATAATTTTCATTATAAATTTTGTAAGATCTTTGATGTCTATTCAAATTCCCATCATATTTTTAATAACAGAATGGGAAAAGGTTAAAGACAATAAAAAGTTTTCTCATGGAATCATGACCCAGATCTATTTTCTCTCTCTTCAAGTTTGAGTCTCTTTGCATTCATTTTTATGAACTATATACTTATTTGGTTTATCTTCCATCTATGCCAATAAAGTCTCATTAATTGATTTTTGATATAAATTTGGTAATAACTTTGATCATTCAACATATTTTTATCTCTCCAAATAGGGAATAGGAAGGGATGAATATAAAAAATAATTTTCTAGTCACTTGAAAAATCATTACCCACCTCTTGTAAAAGATGAGCAGTAAAACAATCATGACCATATCAAGACTCTGGATTAGATAATTATTCATTTAATTAACATTCTTAATGCTTAGATTTTACATCGAATGTTATTTTTCTTATCTAAGGATTCGAGATATTCTGGTCAGCCATTCATATTGTTGGTCGGCATCATCTTGGGCCATCTTTTACTAAGGGAAGCTTAACCAGACCATTTTTTTTTATCAGAGATAAGATGTGAAGATCCATCAGCAAACGTTGAAATAATTTTATCCAACTACGAGGTATCTTATTACTGGTCAGAGACTCTTATTGTAGCTCAATGGAACCAATTGCAGGTCGACGATCATCTACTTCTTGATCGGCGATATCTCAGTCGTATTCAGAGGGTTCAATTTACTGGTCGGCAACTATCCAACCATCCACTTTTTGGTCGGTGACATCTAATATTGTTCGGTGCTGTCAATACACCATTTTTGTTAATCGGCAAAATTGCTCAGCTGGTCGGGGACCATTTGCTTCTTGGTCGGCACCATATATTCTATAACTTGAGATATCCTTAAATGTTGGTCGGCAACATCCATGACGTTTGTCGGCAGCAATAAAATCTTGGGGTATTAAAAAATCCGAAGCACCCCAGATATTTCTTTAAACACGAGTTCAGCTTGGGGACAAACAGAGGGCTTGAGTCCTTTTTAACTTGTGATCACCCCAAAAATATTTTTAAAACCAAGTGATAAATAATTTTCAAACGGCAACTTATACCTGATTAGTTGTTGGAGATTAAATAACTTTACAAAAAACTCTATAACTTATTTATGATGCATATCTGATAAAAATTTGTCCATCTCAGACACATTTGGCATAAAAATATTATTTCATATTTTGAAATTTTTATTACCTTATGCTGATACACATCACAAATAATTATTCTCATGACAATAATTATTTGATCTAGTCTCGACAGGTGCTCGGGCAGCTTATTAAGATTTCATAGGGACGATATTAAATCCCGACGAAAGCTCAGCCACAATCTTAAACCTCTCGAAACTATTATTGCTCGACATCAGGCAGTTTTACCTCGACATATCAGCCAACATATATTATTTCATTTTTTTAAATTAATATTTTTATTTCTCAAGCATATACATATCATATATTGATTGGATGAGTAAATTATTCGCATGACTAATCAATTCAGCCTACACATATGGTAGAGCAAATTATTAATTTTTACAGGTACAAGACTCAACACCGACGAATGCTCGGAAACAATCTAGAAACTATTATCATTGCTCAGCATTATGAAATTTCACCTCAGCAAGGAATTATATATTTTATTATTGCTTTTATTTGTGCTCAAGCACGAATTATTCTATATATCCATTCAGATTCATATTCTATATTCATCTCTTCATGGAGCTCGGCGAAATACTTATTATCATATTCAGCTCCGAGGAAAAGCTACAACAGTTATTATATTTCACCCCCAACGGATAGTTGGTCGGGGCAATTCTTATTTATATTCAGGCCCAGATATCGGCTCAAGCACAAATTATTCTATATATCCCTTGGGATTCATATTTTATATTCATCTCAACATGGAACTCGGCTAGATACTTATTATCATATTCATCTCCGAGGAGAACCATAACATTTATTATATGTCAACCCCAACGGATAGTTGGTCGGGGTAATTCTTATTTATATGCAGGCCCAACAAAGTTCTCGGCCATATTCTAATGTTCTGGAAAATATTATTCTTATTCGACATTATGCAATTGTGCCTCGACAAGATACTTATTCATCTTTAAGGAGAAATACAACATTCGTTGTATTTCACCCCAACGGATAGTTGGTCGGATAATTCTTATTTATATTCAGGACTGACAACGTTCTCGGCCATATTCTTATGTTCTGGAAGATCTTATTCTTGTTCGGTATTATATAATTCTACCTCTACAGATCAACGAGGCACTTTATTATTAATCTTTATATCTATTTGGATGCATATTCTATTCTTATTTCAGCATGGAGCTCAACAAATATTTATAATCATATATTCAGCTCCAAGGAGGTCTCCAGCATATATTATTCCCAACAATCTGTTGGTCAGCTCCAAGGATGTCTCCAGCATTTATTATATTTTATTCCCAACAATCTGTTGGTCAGCGCCGAGGAGGTCTCCAACATTTATTATATTTTATTCCCAACAATCTGTTGGTCAGCGCCGAGGAGGTCTCCAGCATTTATTATATCTTATTCCCAACAATCCGTTGGTCAGCTCCGAGGAAGTCTCTATCATATATTATCAAACTTGTATTCCTCCGGGAAGTAAAACTACTTGTATTCCTCTGGGAAGTAAAACTTGTATTCCTCCGGGAAGTAAAGCTACTTGTATTCCTCCAGGAAGTAAAACTTGTATTCCTCCGAGAAGTAAAGCTACTTGTATTCCTCCGGGAAGTAAAACTATATATTCCTAAAAATGCCAACTTATGTTGGTTAGAAAGTAAATCTATTCCCAAAAATGTCAACTCAGGTTGGTCGGAAATAAGAAGTTGTCAAACAAAGTATGAGTATGTGAAAGCGATCAAGCAAAAAGCATTCAAAGTTCACATTCCACACTTGGGGGCTTATATTAAAAATACATTTGTTCATTCGGTGGCACATTCTTATAACATCATGCAGTCGAGCATCAGATTCAACTCCACAAACTCACACGGTCGGGGCCCCGACCAATCATCATTCAGGAGTTTTTTTTTCTTGCTCGTGAATTATTTTTGATATTAAAGTTCATGAGGATATTGAAGTTCAGGAGGTATATTGAAGTTCAGGAGGAATTCAGAAGTTCAGGAGGCATATTCAGGAGTTATTATGCACATACTATTGAAGTTCAGAAGTCAAATTTAGCATCTGCAGCATTGAGATCTTTACTACTACTGTCCTGACCAACATTGAAGAAGAAGTTGTATGAAAATGTTTCGAAGTCCACCACTAGCTTGGTACTAATCATATTGAAGAGTTGGGTTCAAAAGCTAGTATGTTACTCGCCAAAGTATTCAGAGGAGCATAAATCAGAAGAATCAAGCACGTGAAGTTAGAACTCATTTTCTCGGCACAAGAGGCAGTTGGTCGGCTGGCAAACCAATAAACATACTTGAAGATTATGACAAGCTACAAGCTTCATACTATGGCATGGATGCATCCAAATTCCCAGGGGTGATACATAGCACACGGAGTTCCTCTAAAGAAAGATTAGCAACCATCGATCAGCCTGCATCATATGTCGTCCAGGAGATAATGCACTTTATATTGAACAAATCAAGAAGGTAGATCAAGAATTTCACGAGCACCGAGTAACACTGCAGAATAAATACTCCATCCTTTCAAGTAAACCATCAAGCATAGAGCATTGGGGGATTCTGTTAACGCAAAAATTCTCCATCTACGAGGACCAATCAGGAAAGGATACATGTCATCCTACGTGGCAATATTCAACACCCGAGGAGAGTTAGTCGGCACCCGAGGAGTGTTAGTCGGCACCCGAGGAGAGTTGGTCAGTACCCAAGGAGAATTGGTCGGCACCCGAGGAGTATTAGTTGGCACCCGAGGAGAGTTGGTCGGTATACCAACCAGGAAGATCAAAGGATAACTACGCATTTAATGAGCATTAATGTACATTTATACTGTAGATGACAACACATAGCATACCAAGCAATTCAACAATTAGATTCGTTGAATGTAGACATAATGTATAAATTTCTACATACAATGAATCTCTTTATCCCCCATCATTATAAATACATGTATTCCCTTAGCCAAAAAGGGGGGAGAGATCCGAGAGAACCAAGAAATACCATATTGTGCTATTGTAAACCCCTAGGAATAAAATAACAGTGGACGTAGGCTTTATTCATAGCCGAACCACTTTAAAAATCTTTGTCTCTTATGTTCTTGATTGTATTGCTTTCATCTATTTATCTGTGATCATAAAAATGGGATTCGGTCCAGTTTTTTGCATCAACAGTCAGATTATAATGTTTATATGCAAATTTGTAATATTGGTATTATTATATTTGGACAAAACTTCTAGAGTCATAAGTTAACATTTTATTATGTGTCCTTCAAGCTTATGTACTCGAAGATATGAAATGACTCGAGTTAAAGAGAAATCAGCGTCAGTATCGGGCTTCATGTTCAATCTTAAGATCTTTAAAAAGGTAAGCATGGTGTATTATGTTGATCCCTAGGTTTCTTGTATTCGGTGTTTATATTTATTGAGGCTCATTTTCTAAAAAAGTATTTAAAGAAAAGTTTTTTTGGCTTTAAGCGTCATTCAAATGAGATTGGCATTCATATTCAAATGAGCTTCAATTAATCGTGAAATGGAATGTTTTCGCTTAGAAGAAAGTTATCATGGGAAACTCACTCGATCCTCGTTCAAACAAGATTTGAGGTCTCATTCCAATGACCTTGAGGTTTGTTCAAATGGGGTGGCCTATTTCGATTAAATCATCTCGAGTTTCGTTCGAACAAGGACATTTAAAGTTTTTCTATAAATACACGGTCTCATAAGTAGTTTTGAAGTTTATGGGTTTTAAAAATGATTTTTCTAAGAACACCTAAGACACCAAGAATCTTATTTACACCCTAGTCTTGATATCCAAGAATTAAGATAGTATGGTAGTTTAGGATCTCAAGTTTTTGATAACCAAATTTGTTTGATCCACATCTTTGAGAGAGTTGGTTTGGCATAGTGTATTTTATGCGATTGCGGTGATGGTTTACTAGCCAAAGATCGTTGAACACCGAGACACATGAGGTGCACACATTGTGAAGATCACGAGTGGAGTGTTACTATGAAGAAGGACCAAGCAGTTAAGAATGAATCAAGGCTTGAAGGCATTAAATTAAGTGAAGTAAGTATGTCTGTCACAATTGTACAAATCCTATATCATAGTAAATTTGTGTTGGCTACGTCATTCAAAGTTTTTTCCGTTATGGGTATTCCTGGTACATCATGGCATTTATGTTGATCTTTGTTTTGTTCTTTCTATTCAGCTAGAAGCATGATTAGGAAAATTAAAGTTGGTTAATAGTTTTCAATACATACGTTTAATCGCTACTTAATTTAAAATACGATTTATTGCTCACTCAATAACTCAATCGAAATTAAAATCAGGTATTTTCCATAACCCTAGTACTTATAGGGAATTTTCAAGGTGGAATGATGGTTGAAGGTCGGGCAAGGTTATGTAAGGTAATGCATGAGAGAATGTACTGAAAGTAATGTATGGTAAATTCAGAATTAATTCCACACTAAAATCGAAGTCCTCTACAAATAGGGTAAGGGTTTCCTTTTGTAGACAAATTCTACAAAGTAAATGGACATTTTTGTCTCCAGGGGTCTGCCAACAGGTTTTCCTGAGTTATTGAGCAAGTAAGCCTAGTATGCCTATTAGAAGGTGAGGTGTCCTACCTATAGGGAGACATAAATGACATTTTGGTCATAATTTACACGCCATACGTCTAATTCCTTCTCATTCGAGACCATTGGAAAGATGATTTAGAGATCTATACTTTTGTAATGGGGAATTTATGGTTTTAGGATTTTACCAAAGTTAAATGGGTATCGAGGAGAGCCCTATTATTCTCTAGTTAGGGGTTAAAGGAGGATCATCGGTCCTAAATTAAAGGTACGTGGTTTAGATCATATGATAGAGTGTATAAGTACTACAATAAGGTGTCTTTAGAGTTGATTAATGGGAAATCTTAAAGTAATAAAAGTCCATCAAACGATAAACACTCGATAAAGGTTATGAGATTTGAGTTCCTTTGTGTCAAAACTCTGATGGGGATTGGAAAATTTGAAGAGGATTGGGTCTTTATTCGGAGCCCAAGGTGGGTTATGATAATGCTGAGTATAAATGCCTAATTTTGAAGGCCAATTTTTTATTCTACGGGCCTAGGTGGTCTATTCGAGGGTTATAGACTTATTCAAAGGGTTTAGAATGTATGTAGGAATTATGATGGGGATTATAACCTAATTTATAGGGCCTAAAGAACATGATGTAAGGATTGTGGCCTGAAGCAAATGACTAAGAGGGTATGTAAATGATAATACAACCTGATTATAGATGCCTGGAGAATGAGAATTGTGTCCTGATTACGAGGGCCTTGAGGGTATGAAAATGATAAATAAAACCCAATTTTAAGGGATTAGAGAATGTGCCATGGGAATTGTGTCCCAGATCTTAGGGTGTAGAGGGTACATAAATGATGAATATGATTTGATTATGAGGGTCATGGTCTAATTGTGAGGACCTTAGAATATGTAATCAATAGGGGATCATGGACTAATTTTGAGGGTCAAGGTTTATTATAAGGCCTAATAAGTGAATGGAATGATTATGGGGATTACAACCTAATTTTTAGGGCCAAGTTCTAATTATAAGAACCTAAAGAGTGTATCCAATCTATACAAGGATCATAAAATAACTTTGAGGGCCAAGGTTTAATTTTGAGGACCTAAATAGTGTACGAGACCAATAATGTGATCTAAACCAAATTCTAAGGACCTAAAGGGTGTATGTAACCATTATAGGGGTTATGACCTAATTATGAAGGACAAGGTCTATTCTCAAGGCATAAATAGTGCATACGGTCAAGCTAGGGATCATGATCTAATTTTGAGGACTAAGGTCTAATTCTTAGGACTTAAAGAGTGCATGAGACCAATACATGGATTGTGGACGAGTTTTGTAGGCCAAAGTTTATTCTGAGGACCTAAAAAGTGTGTGGTGGCTTTGTAAAGGATCTGTGATGATATGAGGATTTTCTAAAAGATTTCAGATTATTTTGAGAGGTCTGAATATTGGTGTTGATTTTTGAATGCCTGAATTTTGATGAATTTTATAAGTGTGAATTTTTCTGGATTTTGATTTTTATGATTTTTTTGCTATTTCTATGAATTTATGAGATTTTTCGTGGAACTTTTAAGATTGTTTAGAGATTTTTGTAATAAAATTTGAGGACGGGGTGCCTATTGACATACCCCTTAGCCTTTAATGAAAAGGAACGTGGTCATTACTCATTCTAACACCATTATTTTTCAATGTAAATCTCTCTCGATAAAAAATTGTTCTAAGTGATCTTGTGAGATTTTTAAAGAAGTGTACTTTGCAAATGCGACACATGAGGATGACAGGGCCAATGTTGAGTTAGTGACTTATGGAGCGACGCTAGTGGGGATAGAGAATCAATACAAGAAAAGGATTTTATGACACTTAAAAACCACCATAAAAATCCATTTATGGCTTTTTTTTTATCGGTAAAACCGGTCATAAGTTTGGATGTCATAATTCATACATATAAAAATTGTCATATTATATAGGTATTATATATGACTTTTTTTTTCAAAACCGTCATTAAACCACTAAATAATATCTCACGTGTGATTTGAAAACTATCATGACAAATCATTTTATACATTAAAACTGTCATGTATGATCTAAAAACTGTCATGACAAATTATTATTATATACATATTAAAAACTATAAAGTAAAATATTTCTTATCATAAAGGTTTAACATAAATTGTCATAAATAAAACATATGATGTAAACAAAATATTCAAATCATGGTTGACAAATAAATCCACATACAAATTTAAAAATGTAGAATCATTTATTCCACATTCAATGTTACAATTTGATACAATTATAAAGTATATCATTTAGCCAAGAGATAAAACAACACTCCCGCAACATGTTTTTCGTCTCAAATCAAACAAAAATACACTAAATCAGATTAAGCTAACACATCAAACAAATTACGTTCTTATATCAAAATTAAGTGTTCCTCTATCGTAATAATCCTTTCATAGTTTTAGGCAACAATGCGCCAATGTCTTCTTCCCACTTACATTCACGATTATGTTGTCCGACAAAGATACACCTTTTACATGCTTATATACCTGCATAAGTTCAAAGCATTAAGTCACAATTATAAAAATGTAGTTAAAGAGGCCAATCAAATCCATGGGTACATATAGAAAAATGTACAATGTTACCATTGGAAACACCAAAAGAAGAGGTAAGGTTATTAGGTAAATCAACCACTAATTTTGCCTCCCTAAATTAATGTTGGACAAAAAATTGCGTTGATCTGAGTAAGTATTTACATTTAAACCAACAATAATAAAAACTCCAAGTTACGTCATAGCAACTTAAAAATATTGACAATAAGGGGAATAGTCAAACTCTATGAATAAATGATTACATCCATGAGTATCAATAAATTACAGACAAATTAGGAGAGCTTTGAACTCGGACACAATGTTAAATTGAATTCCATAATATATCTCTTGAGTTTTTTGCCTCAAGGTGAGGCGAGTCGAGGTGAGGGGATAAAAATTGTCTTGATGGTTAAGCATGAATGTACAAATTATAGGCTTATGCCTCAATACACGTCAAGGCGAGGAATGCGTAAAGGCATTGAGGAAAAAAAATATATTTTCTCTTTGTACAATGTTTAATTCTCAACTCAAATTTGAATTTCTTTTTGAAAAAGCTTTGTCTTATTTTTGGCTTACTTATGTAACTTTTATAATTTAGTTCCAACAATTGTCAAGTTTTTTACAAGAATAAATGGCTCGAACAACTTTGTCTGAAAATTTCTTCTCATAGACATTATATAATTAAATACAAACTAAAAATAGACAATATGTATACAAACATGAGAGATAAGAGTGCCTATATCCAACCCTGAATCCCTCCAAATATTTATGTGTCCATATCTAATGATCCAGGATATATAAGGATCAACATCCACCCTAATGTGAATAAGGTACATTGAACTTCCACTATAGTTTAACACTAAGAGATTTAATGGAATCTCAGTGAACTAAGACGAAATGAATTTCCCTTCCTTAAATTCCACCATAATTTAGAACCTAGATATTTAATGGAGTCTCAGATAGATTTAATATCAATCACTCCTTCATGAGGAAAGCACACCATAATCCATTTTTCTAGTGAAGCTTCAAGCTTGTCTTATTTTCCCCCAAAAAAGTAGAAAAAAATTATCGATTTGTTATTAAATTTGCATAGGAGGATCTAAAACAGAGACATGTAGATGGTATAAGATAAATGACAAATAAAGATATTCATGTCAACATTAACCATGAAAAAAAACAAAGATTGCAACTAAAATCAAACCTATTATGAGATAAAGAATAAGACGTCTGTTCATAATGTCTATTAATTTAAGTCCATTTGTAGGTATAATATACACATATACCTACATATACATGATTAGAAACTTAATTATAAAATTGGTAAACAATAATTTCTATTTTGGACAAACAATAGCAATAATGATTATCATTTGTCACTGAATAAGTTTATGATAAGAATTTGAAAGCATACATTAGCAATATGACTTATAAGTTAGTTATGGCATTACACGTGAAGATCCAATCTCAAAAGTATTACTAAAGATAAATACCAATATCAGTTAATATAGACATGGTTGAACCTAGTTTTATATAATTTTTAATTAAATTGAAATTATATATCATATTATTTCCACTAAAAACTATATATATCATATTATTATCGGAATTTAATTTTACCATACAATTGAATGTTATATGATATTCTTGAATCATCCATATAAAGAAAGAACAACAAAAAACATTAAACTGTTAGTAATTGACTTCCAATAAATATGAAACAAAAGAATTGAATGTATTACATGTAACTCTAATAGGTCCTTTTGCTATAATTAAATTAAACTACTAATTGGTAATGCACAGATGACAAATATATTGAGACAAAGACTTTCCTCTATTTTTAGGTTGTCAATATCATTTGATACACTCTATGATATGTACAATACATTTTTTGAGTAAAATGATACAATGCATAGTGTATCAATTTCTAAGTTGTATCACACCAAATGATGTTTATTTAACAAACTAGGTCTACAAAAATGAATGATTGGTACCAAGAAAACAAACTAGAAAAAATTATACCTTTAGAGGTTCCCATAAAAAAACCATAGCCTTTAAATATAACATAAATATATTGCCTTGTGATCGAAAACTATCTTCTGAACTATTAGTGTATGCTCATGTGAGTATGATTCTAATAAACAATATTGGCCAATTTAAAACTAGCATTCACAAGCAC
Organism: Sambucus nigra; assembly: GCA_949130495.1. Lineage (NCBI taxonomy): Eukaryota > Viridiplantae > Streptophyta > Magnoliopsida > Dipsacales > Adoxaceae > Sambucus > Sambucus nigra. Next base: position 539,219,488 of record OX422208.1, on the reverse strand, counting down.
TGAAAAATAAATTGATCAAAACTCAAGACAAAACTACCTATTAGAGGAATGATCAATGTAGTCTAGTAACAACCATCACTGGTTTCTCTTAACTACATAAATGTCACGTGTACTAATCATTATTATTATTACTTTGATAAAATTCTTATTAACTTTTAGTGTCATAAAACAATTCCTAAACTATAATTTCTGCTATGGTATTGGGAATACAATTAAAATAAATCACTTTTAACAAAGAAGAAGACAAACAATGTGTTTTGAACTGATACTTGAATGAGAAAACACAGATTCAATTATCTAGATTTCAATTTCACGGCTCATCACAATTGTACTTGAATTCCTCCGTACAATGATGCAAAATCCAATCTTTATTAATTTTATAAAAGATACCCTTGTAGAAATTATTTTGAGTTAATTCCATTTCATAATTTTAAATTTTGGTTAGGGACAAATAAAGATTGATCTCTGGGGAAAAGGGTCTTGATAGGTTATCTAGTTAAGGTAGAGTGGATCAGTGATGGAAGAAGAGAGGGCATAGATGGAGATAAAAACATAAACATAAATAGAGCATGAGGATAATCAATTTTAAATTTTCTTACAGTTTCGTTAGGGTCAGATTACACCCAATTGTACTTTAAACCAAGAACGACATAAGGATAATCTTTCCGACGTTAATCGAATGATATATGTACACTTGCATCCACTGAGATGAGGAAGGTCAGTAAGACAATTGAAAAGGAAAAAAAGTGTTGCTATATGAAACTAGGAAGAATAAAATGACAAGTGTATGTTGTTAATTATACTAGAATAAAATAACAATATTTACTACTTTCTACTTGTGGTAATTTTTCATATCGCTGTTTAATTTGTCTAAGAATTATTAAATGGAATATAAATTAGGAAGGTAATTGGGTTTAATTAAAATAATTCAATAACCTAATAGATGCCAAAAGTGTTGGGAACATAAGAATGCCACCAAGATCACATGAAGAGTGTGACAACTTTAAGAGGACAAAATAAATTAACATAAAGATTGATGCAATTTTGTATTTTAACTAAATCAATGACATCAACTAAATTCTAATCATTATAAAAACTTGGATATCAAAGTACACTCATTTCCTATCCACAAAAGAGCAATATTCAAGAAATAAGGTCCTGTACATAAATTTATATTAGTCGTCTAATTATCTTCACAAAAGTTAAAAAAACAACAAATCATGTGCATTGGAATACATTAGATCTCTCACTTGATGAACGAATTATGGAGTTTTATCATCCAAGATTAATAACATAACTTGAACCACTTCTTCAGACTTATACTCAACATTTCACTAAGAGTTAAAGGATATAACAACCTTTAGGTTCTAGGATGGTGAGGATTCAGTCACTTTCCAATATTTATGTTATGCCCCATGGGGTGTTCGTGCCTCTCTTCGGGTAACTTGGTCGCTATTTTGACTTTTCTCCCCTTAACGCCCACTTTTCACCCCCAAACGAGCCTATACTAGTTATTTTTAGCAATCAAAGCCCGATGAGAATGAGGTCACTTCCCATGGGATACTTTTGTGCCTCATGGGGTGTTTATGACTCTCTTTGGGCCACTCGATGTTGTTTTCAGTTTTCACCTCTTAATGCCCACTTTTAACCACCAAATAAGCCTATACTAGTTAATTTAGGTAACTGGATCCTATAGAGGACACGATCATTTACCATGGGTTACTTTTATGGCCCATGGGGTGTCCGTTACACTTAATGCCCAATTTTAACCCAACCCATGTCTATTCTAGTTAATTTTGGAAATCGGGATCCCGGTGAGAACACCGTCACTTCCCATGGGTTACTTTTGTGTACCATGGGGTGTTCCTGCCACTCGATCACTATTCTGAGTATTTTCCCCTTAATGTTCACTGTTAATACATACACACACACACAGATATATATATATATATATAAAACCTTTGGCTACATTTATTTTGTTCATTGAGATTTGTAAGGATTACAAAATCTAGTGACATAATGATCTCTCTTAATGAAAATCATCAACCATTTAGAAATTTCAAGACGAGCTAGTTTACCTTGCCAATACATGCAATACATTATATTATTTTTATTATACTTTTCCCATAAAACCTAAATCTAATTTTAAAATAATAATCCAATAAAAATGCATCATTTCAAAAATAATGTTGATATGCTTGACTTCATACACCATGAATCTTTATGATAATTTACCAAATGAAAAATATACCTTGGATTGACTTAATAAATTCATGATAGTGATAGAGTGAATTTGAAAATACGAAATGTTTATTTTATAACAACATACCCCCCCTCTCAGAGTTGGAAATAGATCATGGCATGTTGAATTCATGTGCTTAATGGTGGTGGATGAGTTGTTTATAAGAGTTTTGTACAATGTATATCCGGGTTCAAGTAAGTGTTTTTTGATGTGTATTTAACATCATAACTCATTTTAGTATTGACCATGTAAAAAAAGTTGAAAATCAATAAATCTTTTATCGTATTCTGTTTGGGTCATGCTAAGTGTTTCCAGGTCCACCCACACACGTGCTTACTAACTTTATTTAGGGAAAAATTAGTTTGGCAAAAAAAACCATGTACAGTAGTAAAAAGCACAACCAAATTCTCTCTAATGGAGAATTGGATAAAATAAATAGGAACAACTAAAAATAAGAGAAACTTACAACAACCATGCCTTCATCCATTAGAAGTGAGAATAAACAAATGTCTCAGTAAAATAGTTCTCAAATATCTTGAGTTGTATACGTTGCCGAAATTTATGGAATCCTATAAAAACCACTTCAAAATTCCAATTTTCAACACAAAGTTGAATTTAAATCCACAATAATATTTGAAGAACTAGATACAAAAATAAAAATAAAACATGGCCCATATCATATCATGCCATTTGGAATTAAATACCAAGTCTTTATGGACAACACATTCTAAGCAAGATAAACATAATAATATGCACCCCCTTCAAGCATTCCAAGATGTGTGTAAGTAAAAAAATATTGTCTTTTGACATATTTACAAACATGTTATGTGCAAGTCAAGAACTTTGACAAAACATGTTAGGGAAAATTTAAGCAAAGCATCCACATTTTAATCATTTTTTTATCAATATTAAACCTCAAATAGAGTGGTACAATAAAAAAAAAAAAAATGAACACAATGAATCATATTGATAATTCATAGAAAACATGTTAACAACACCAATGAGTTATTAAATATACAAATAGATAATTATATACACGTGTCCAAAATTGAAAAAAACAATAACAAATATGTCTTTTATTAGTTGTAGACACCCCATTCTAATACCCCATAACCTCTCCTTAGGTCCTTAGCACCTCCTTTCATCATTTCAAACCTAAGTAATACCTCGGGTACTGACCTAAAGGCCATCGAGCACTCCCAGGCTCCGTTTGACAAAAAGTCAAACTTTTTAGCTCAATCAAGACTGAATGAATCTTCAAAGGACATTGAAACCCCGTTCCAATGGTCCGTCCCGTGCACGATTATGACTTACGGTACGGACGAACGCTCTATTTCCCCCCGAAACCAGACCTAAAAGCCATCGGGAACTCCCAGGCTCCGTTTGACCCAAAGTCAACTCTTCAGCTCAATCGAGACTGAATGAATCTTCTAAGGGAACTGAAACCCCTTTCCAACGGTCTGCCTTGTGCACGATTCTGACTTACGGTATGGACGAATGATCCATTTTACTCCGAAAGGTAACCAAACTCTTCCAGGCCCCGATTGACCAATGTTAACTCCCCAAACTGAGTCAAACTCTTTGGAATGTCGAAGTTAATATCCCCACCTTTCCAACAGTCTGCCCAATGCGCGATTCTGACTTACCATGCGGACGAACGATCCGTTTGCCTCCGATAGTCTCCGTCCAAAGGACCGATGAACGCTGTCGAGCCACATTTGACCCAAAGTCAACTTTCGAACCTGGGAGCAATCCAAAAGATTTTTGAAGGTCTGTGAAGTACCTTTCCAATGGCTCACCCCATGCGCAATTCAGATCAATGATTTTCGCTCTACGATCGATTTTCTGAATGAACTTGAAAGAGACTGCCAAACGACAAATTTCGAACCCTGCCTATCGGTAGTGTGCCTAAACACACCTGCCGATTGGCAGGACCAGGGCTATGTCGATCGGAAATGCCTTGGTACTATAAAAAGGAGGGCCTAACCTCATTTCAAAAGGGAGGAAGATCAGAGATCTATCACTCTCAGCAAGCTCAGAAAACCCCTCTCGAAGTCAACGTGATTTCCACATCCAAATCCCTTTCCAGCCTTCACATTTCATCACCTTTTTCATCAAACTTGGTGAATTTAAGTATCCTCCATTATCACTCAAGTGCAAGGGTTGCTCTCCAACATCCAAGATTAAGCTCAAGATCTTCAAGAAGGTCCAATTTTCTCCACTCTCTCCTTAAATTCTCCTAAATTCGCATTAGTTTGTTTTGTTACTTAATACTTTTATTCTCTCACCTCACATATCCTAATATACTTTTTATCTAGTATTATTGCACATCTCTTATTTTCATATAAATAAAACCCAAAAAATGAGAAAAAGAGGATTTTCTCATAAATTCCAAACGGGAATTCTCACACTTTTCTCACAACTAAAACACTTTTTTACACACACACACACACACACACACACACACACACACACATAAGAGAAGTCCCCGATTGGATTTATGGGATAAATCCCACCCCTCATTTTGCATGCGAACTATGTGGACTTTGACGCCTCTATAGGCTACGTAGGTGTCTTGGGGTAAAATCTGAGACTTGAGTCATTTTTCTACTTTTTTTTTCTCTATTTTTTCTATGTTCTTTAAACTTAACTCTCTTAGATTCTATATATTCACATATACGTATATTTATGCTTAGTGGTGTATTATTCCATATGTGTTATCGTTCCGTTATAACGATCAACATTAGGATAATCGCGTAAATCCTATTTTTCTAATATTACTTTTAAGAACATTCCTATGGATGACTCGCTTTATCTCTTCCATGATACAAGTTGGTGATTCCTATCTCCGCTACATATACACATGTACACATATCATGGTAAAATAAAAGAAAATATAAATAACCCATGTAAGGACATAATTTTATAAATGTCCGGGGTAGAATCCAAGAATTTCCTGTTTTCTCCTAGATCACAGTTTGTATGTCTGATACCGCTACATTCGGCACGTCAACACGATCATCCTCGATGGCCTTTATCCAAATTCAATGCATCCAGTATCTTCACGTGCATCATGCTACGTGCGACGTGCTGCTCGGCTCATTCCCTTTACTCCACTACGCATTATCGGTAAAATGGTTTATTGGAGCTTTAATATTTGCATAAATATTTGGGAAATTTTTTGAAAAATTATTTTTGAACTCTGGATTAATTTTTATCAAAAGAAGAATTTTTTCTAAGTGTAGAAGCGAAGTGCCTTGAACGTTGAGCTCGGTCAAACAACAGACAAAAAGATGAAACCTAAAATGAAGATTTTTTCCAAGACAGCTACCCATGGGTCGAAAGTTCCCAACACCATATAAAACTGCTCATCAAAGATACCGAAGATTCTGAGGAAAGTGACTCCAAGGACTCATTCAACTTACAAACACTAGGGTTGACTCTCTGCATGGTTCATTCAGGCACTACATCACTGGATCCATCCCACTTGATTAAAGCTGCTGATACACCTCTCCTCAAATGGCATGTTATGCCAGTTATACCTATTGAAAACCCATCTAACCCCAATGTTTACCCCATTTCTTCTTATGTTGTCTATCCTTGCTCAAATGTAATCGAGACCTCCTTTGATGAGGTTCTCAATGCTGTTTTTCCTATCAATGAAATAAATGAAGATTTTGAGTATCTTGCTATGCCTTACATTAATTATTTAGATTCTAATCAAACTTTTGATTATGATGATTTTACCAATGAATAATTCTTAACTGATCTAAATAAGGTTAATAACAAACAACATAACCGCGTTCAAGTTAATGAAGAAGATACTGTTATTATTAACCTCGATTCTAATAGCCAACTACGTGAGATTAGGGCAGGGGCTATCCTTGACGAGCATGAGCGCGCACAACTCAAAAAATTATTGAAGGAATTGTGGATGTCTTCGCATGATCCTACGACGATATGCCCAACATTGATCCTGAAATTGCTCAACATGAGATCCCCACTCTTCTATATTACAAGCTGGTTAAACAAAAGCTGAGAAAGCTCCGCACCGATTGGTTTCTCAAGTCAAAGAAGAGGTGGTCAAACAACTGAACATGGGCTTCATTCGTGTGATCGAATATCCCACATGGCTAGCCAACATAGTTCTTGTATCGAAATCAGGAGGGAAGGTTCAAATGTGTGTAGACTACCGGAACTTGAACAAAGCCTCTCCAAAGGATGATTACCCATTACCCAATATCGACATGATTATGGATAACACAACCAATCATGCTCTCAAGTCATTCGTCGATGGGTTTGATGGGTATAACCAAATCAAAATGCACCCAGATCATCAAGAAAAAACCGCTTTCATCACCCCATGGGGAACTTTTTGCTAAACTGTTATGCCATTTGGTCTCAAGAATGTTGGGGCTACCTACTAGAGGGCTGTTATAACCATTCTTCTTGATCTAATTCACAAGGAAGTCGAGGTCTATGTTGATGATATGATTATCAAATCCAAAACTAGAGAAGGGCATGTTCCCGCTCTTCGAAAGTTCTTCGAACGACTGCAACAATATCAGATGAGACTTAACCCACAGAAATATGTCTTTGGCATTATAAAGGGAAAATTTTTGGGATTTATGGTCAGTGAGAAAGGGATAGAAGAAGATCTTCACAAGATAAAAGCCATACTTGAGATGCCACCTCCCTAAACGGAGAAAAAGGTCCGAGGTTTCCTTGGGAAATTGCAATACATCAGCCAGTTCATCAGCTAACTCACCTCCATTTGTGAACCAATTTTTAAACTCCTTAGAAAGGATTCAACCAAAGTTTGGAATGAGGCCTTCCAAGAAGCTTTCGATCGAATCAAATAATACCTGACTCAACCTCCAGTACTCATTCCACCACAACCTAGTCTCCCCTTGCTCCTATACCTAACCATAATCGACACTGCAACTGGGGTTTTTCTAGCTCAATACCTTGAAGATTCCCATAAAAAAGAGCCATATATTACGCCAATTGAAAATTATCTAGGTACGAAGTCAACTACATTTCTTTGGAAAAAGCATGCGTCGCGCTTGTTTAGGTCACCCAAAAGTTGTGACACTACATACTCGCCTTCTCTATTAAGATTGTATCCCAAATGGACCCCATCAAGTAACTCACCTTATCTAGCCGAATGGATCGATGGTTGATGCTTTTAGCCGAGTTTGTATCTTGTACGTCACATAAAAATCCATGAAAGGAAGAGCCATCTCTGACCACCTTGCTGACTACTCCATGGAAGAGGCTGATGACTGGATCTCTTAATTCCCAGATGAAAACATCTTCTATGATGCTCAAGATGACCTTCGATGGAAAATATTCTTTGATGGAACGACCAACAAAAAGGGATATGACATTGGGATACTTCTGATCGACCCAACTGATTCCCACACTCCCATCTCCATCAAATTGGATTTCCCCTGAACCAATAACATGACTAAATACGAGGTTTGTATGGTAGGCTTCAAAGTTTCTCTTCAAAATGGTATCCAATTCCTAGATGTCTATGGGGATTCTGCCCTCATCATTGGTCAAGTACTCAGAAAATGGAAAGTCAAGGACGAGAAACTCCAACCATTCCATGCCCACCTAGAAGAACTAGCCTCCCAATTCTAAGACATCACCTTCCACTACCTACCTAGAGCAAAGAATAACATTGTCGATTCCCTTTCTACCTTAGCCTCCATGGTCGACATGCCCAAAGGAATAACAATGGCCCCCTTCCTAGTCCAAAAGAAAGACAAACCAACCCACTGCTACCATATTGAGCTCATCACCAAAGAAGATCCTGAGCTAGCTAATTACCGGTATTATTATATCTGGCACCTCCTCAAGCATGGTAAGTATCCCGAGGGTTCCAACAAGAATAATCGGGCAACCCTTTGAAGACTGGCCGCCCAGTACATCATCTGTCACAAAGTATTGTTTAAGAGAAACTTCGATGGAACCCATCTACACTGCATCACAGGGGCTGACATTAAAGAGGTGATGCAAAGAATCCACAACGAAGAATGCGGACCCCACATGAATGGTCATATGCTTGCTAAGAAGATCATACGATAAGGCTACTACTGGACAACCATAGTCCAGGATTACACCGCCTATGTTCGGAGATGCCTCAAATGCCAACTGTTCTCCAACCTTCAACACCTGCCTCCACGAGAATTATACAACATGACTTCTTCCTAGCCGTTCTCCACTGGGGGCATTGGCGTTATAGGGAAGGTTACACCCAAGGCTTCCAACGAACATGAGTTCATCCTGGTTGCCATTGATTACTTAACCAAATGGGTCGAAGCAGAGTCATACGCAGTCCTGAATGCCAAGAAAGTGGCCTAATTCATCAAGAAAAACATCATTTATCGATATGGGGTCCCTCACAAGCTAGTGTCAGATAACGGATTACATTTCGAGGAAAAAGTCACAAAAGTGGTCAACGAGTATAAGATTCAGAGACACAAATATTCTCCCTGCCGACCTCAGACCAACGGTGTAATCGAAGTTGCCAATAAGAACCTCAAATCCATCATCAGTAAGATGACCGAAAGCTGTCGAGATTGGGCCGACCGAATCCCATACGTCCTCTGGGACTTTCAAACCTCAATACGAACCTCTACTAGGGCTACCCCTTACTCTCTAGTCTATGGCATGGAAGCAATCCTACCCGTGGAGCTAAAAATACCCTCATTACGCATCATGCTTGAAAGAAAGGCCAGTGAGGAGGACTGGTGATGAGTGCATTATTTTGTATTATTTACACTCAAATCTAAGTGTTGTTATTCCCATTTTATCATAAATAAAGAGCTTTTATATATATTTTTATTATTTTAGAGAAAAAAACAAATTTAAGAATAAATGGGGTTAATAATGCAATTTTGGTAACTTCAAGCTCACATCTTATATTCATTGCTAATCTCTTGTTCAAGTTATTTTTGAGTATTGACAGGTTTAAAAAGAAAGCGGTGAAGTCCGGACGCAAATTGATCATGAAAATGTCACTTACGCACCTTCAGGGGCAAAATTGTAAATTTAAATGGCTGATTTCGGACTCGGACCAACCATGGAAATTGAAGGCCTTGAATCAAGGGACGCCTGGGCTCAAACGGCGTATCAATCGGAGTTGAAATGAAGAAGTTATGGCCGTGCAAAGTTCGAATTCAAAAGAAAGTCAAAGTCAAAGCCCTGGGTCAACGCCCAAAGTCAATCCCGAGACCTGTACACTACTGAAATATTGTTGGCACTGAAATGAGGGTCACGTCGGTTCAAACGGCAAGTCAATCGGACTCCGAATGAAGAAGTTATGGGGATTTGAGTTATTGTGCAAATTATGAAATTTGGGTTGTAATATGTTGTTAAATATAATTGGGTGTATATTTATATTAGAAAGAGCTGTTAGGTGAGCTGGTTGGGGCATGGAGAGTTATGCGCGAGGTCAGGGGTTCGACCCCTGCCTCTCCCCTAGTTTTTTTTGGCGAAAATCCACTTGCCACTTGCCCACTAAACCCATTACCATTACTCCACCAACCCATGTTTCTTCCCACAACTACACCTTATTTTCCCTACGTTTTTGTACCCCATTTTGGGGTATAAATCATAAGCCAATTCCCACATGAAGGGGGGGCCTTTACTTTTAGAAAAAAAAAAGGAGACACACTTTGAGAGATAGAAAAAATATGTGTAGAGTGTAATTTTGAGGCACACTTTGGAGGAGCATATTGTGCATTGTAATTCAAGTCTTGGTCCCAAAATTTTGTAAGATGACATTTATTAATGAAAATTATTCTTTTCAGCTTGCAATATTTGTGTGTCAAATATGTCTTGTGAGTAGTTTAATTACTAGGACTTAGGTGATATTTGTCATGACTAATTAAACCACGCATGTTAATTTAATTTCGTAGATATTCCGACGTATTCTAATTTGAAATAAAAAAATTCGGTATTCGCTTAAAAGTACACGAGAGTGTATTTTTAAACCTCAAGAATTAATTATAAATTCATGCTTTAAAAATTTACAGTTGTCATTTTTGATGAGTTATGCTTGCACTTAGATGTTTTGATATCCCATGCTTAAATACACATTAAAAATTTAGAACATGATATTTTCGAGGGAATAGGGATTTATGGTGTCTAATTCAAGAGACGTTAAAATATTTTAAGCGCATGTAATGTTTTATTCTCCGAAATGTACGCGACGAGAGTCGGTATATTTTGTGTTATAAATTCGGAACTACGAAATTAAATTGATGTGTTACTTTAATTAAAATTGACAAACGGATCCGACGTCCTAATTTCTTCCTCATTTAATATCTATTGTACTTGTTTGTTTAGTTTTTATTTTTAATTTTTATTTTAGAAACTTAATCACTCTTATATACTCATATGTCTAGTTGGACAATCGATATTTTATAAAAGTTGACGAAATCTCTGTAGGTTCGACCCGTACTTACACACGCTATATTTCAATAGCCCGTGCACTTGCGGTAGTTTTATAACAAATAAAACTTGACAACAACTGGCCTCAAAGCCGCATCGAAGAGCTGTCACTCTTGAATGAAAGGAGATTAAAAGCGCTGTATCACATACAAGGGTACTATCGCTGAATAACGCGATCATTTAATAAGAGAGTCAAGGACCTCGGTGTCCGAGAAGGGGATTTAACCCTCAAAGAAATAGTAGAGCCCATCTGGGACACCAGGGGGAAATTCAAGCTCGATTGGAGCGGCCCTTACATTATCAGGAAGATCTTGTCTGGAGGTACTGCCTTGCTCATCGACTTAGATGGAGAAGAGATGGCTCGTCCAGTTAACTTGGACTGTCTGAAGAAATTTTACCCATAGTTCGAAATCTCGGCGCTACGACTCTTATCATCTCCCTTCTATTCTACTAGAAAAAAAATATCTTCATTTCCCTCTACCCAGAACTACGTGGGCTGATCCTCTGCAAAAATCATTCTCAGAAAAATTAAAAATTTTCAAAAACCCCTAAAGGTATGTAGGTAGCTCATACATCTTACATGAGCACGACCCTTTCTTTTTCACAAAAAATACTATTATTTTCTTACCTCTGAGAATGATAGTCCATTCTAACATATATTTGAACAAAAGGATTATGCAAGCCTTAGCGATCAGTATAGATAATTAAAAATACAAAATTTATCAAAAGGCACAGTTGGATGATCAAAAACTTGTTTATTTCATTAATAAGAAATTACAGTGAAATTACATAAAGGAATGTATAACTCCCTTCCCCCTACCTTCCTAAAAAGCTAAATAAATTCCCAAACTTATTCCCTAGTACAAAACAAACTCTCCAAGAGTCCTAATCACATCTACCAGAGGATCCCACTTCATCATCATCATCATCTACATACTGGAGTTCCCAAGCTTACCCTACTTGAATGGAGTGCATCGGACGCTCGATGGTCTGATAAGATCGAACCAGCCTCCGAAAAACTACCGCACCTCCCTTCATGGTATTAGATAAGGCAAGCCATATTTGTCTAGTCTCCACTACAGATATCTTTTTAACTACGCTTCTCCACAACCACTTCATATAATCCCCAGGGATGTGACAAACTCTCCCAGCAGACTGAGAGGGACGGGTCGATGGATGTCGACTCTCCCACAAAGAGCCAAGCCGCATGCGCAGATGCTCTGTCAAATATTCTACCAGAAAGAAGTCTAGTGTCCGAGGTGGCATGATCTTCTCCCAATTAAATTGTAACAGAAGACTCCAAGGGAAATAAAAAGAGGTCTATCTGAGACCAACCAATCGGACATACGGGTATTCTTCCAATTCCAGAATAGGCAGCAACTGTCCCCACCAAGGTACTGACCAATACATATTTAGAGCACCATGATCCACAAACCAGTTCTCCCAGCTCTCAATATCCTGGCCAACACTGATAAAATGGCACGAAAAGAAGTTGGGTACAATCGACAAATGGTATTGCAGAGGATTCACCAAGCGAAATCTTTCAGACAACCACATGAACAACGTCACAGGGCTACCACTCAGAAACTCAAAACGAACTTCTCGCCAGGCATCTAAGCCATTCAAAGTCTCTGCCAGTATCGCCGTCGCAGGATTACGATGGTAGGACATCCATGAAGTAATAGCTGCAAGTTGTGGGTCCACTAGCAGCTCCCCGGTCATCAGCAACAATTTTGAAACCAAGCCTAGAACGACAGCTCCGGCATTTCCATCATCACCAACCTCCTGTAAATGCACGGACCAAAACACCGTTGGAAGGGAGATTATTCCTCTAGCCACCAGTGGTTGGGCCGTCGAGCGTGAAATAAAAAAACGTCTGACCAACAACTCCCGGGGAGAATGGGAAAACTCAGGCACAGCCGCAGCAACATCAGGATTTATTCCCAACGTGGCAGAAAATCCCTCGTAGATCGGATAGACTTCTTCCAAGCCAAAGACGAATACATGGTCTTAGGGGTACCAGAATTGTACCGCCGCCATCAGTATGTTCGACTCTACGGGTCGAGTATGCCACAAAGAAACTTGACGCATGTTGTAAGCATCGTAGTGGACGTTATAGGAGCACATCACCTTCAAAGTCTCGATGTAGTTGGTAAACTCAACACTACTAGGGAGAGCCATCTCACAGAACAAGAAAGTAGGAATGTGAAGGTGTGAGGAAAACACTCCACCCTTACCCCTCTTTTATACTTCAAAACTCCCACAAAGACATAACCTCTGCAGAAATCGAAAGAAATCCGGCCCCACAGGGTACCAAAGGCTGAAGAGGGTACTAATCAAAGCTTTGAATTGATGGGAATAAACTGACCCGTCGATTGGCAAGATAAGGTGCTTACCGGTCGGCAACTCCCTACTTTTGAAAATTTTTCATTTCCCTCTTTTGCCAAAATTGAGAAAACTCAAAATAAATTGATATTCTCAATAGAATTTCAAAAATTCCCTTTTAAGCTTTATATAAATTCTCATTTTAAATAAAACTTCCCTTAAAATCCCTAAAATATTTCTTTTTACAGACGTAACAACAAAGTAAAAAGCGCATGTGCATGCATTCATTCATTCATCATTAACAGAAGATAAAAAAAAAACTCCATTGCATTGCATAAATATGTTTATGTGTTACATAATTTTTGCAGGAAAATAAAGAAAGGAAAAAAACAAACAGGAATCAGCCCGAACCCACATTCTCCCACATTCTCCCTCTTTCTCACTTACCCTTTCCCCTCTCTCTCCTAAGAGATTACACCCCTACGACGCGCTCTCTTTCCCCTGCGGTGAGATGACACACCACCGCTGCCCGAACCAGACTCCTCCCTAGATGAAGCAGACGATACCAAGTAAGAAGGAATAGGAATCGTGTCCCGAATATGGGTAGTCGCTGAAGATATCCAGTCCTTAATATCCCTCAGCCAAGTGGTTGACACCTGGACGTGTTGCAAGAACGGGCTGAATCAGTACCAAGCAAAAAAGATCAAAAGAAACGAAAAGAGAAGAACATAAAATATATTACCTCAGGACCTCCTCTATTAAGCCCAACTCCTCCAGGTCCATCACATGAGGACGATGTAGCATAGGCACCATCCCTCCATCAGTCAACCGAATATTATATGAAGGAGTATGCAACCGCACAAAGGGAACCTCCGAGGTCGCCGTCGCAGATGTCGACGGACCGCCACCGCTGTGGGCGGACCCCACTAGTTGACTCGAACCCGCAGTAGGGAAGGGAAATGCATCATATATGTTGGGAGCCATCAGCTAACTTGTCATAAAGTCCATATAATCATACGGAACAACCGTATCGGTGTACAATAGGTAGGACTCAACAATCATTACCGCGATCCTCGCATCCTTTGGCAGCAGCCGCTCCCACCTCATAGACATCGGGGGCCTCGTAGGTGGCACCACCACCTCCCCATCGGTAATCTGTCGGACCACCCTCACCCCGAGATACCAAGAATGGCCAAACTCGTGCGCCAACAAGTGACTCATCTACACATTCACTCCAGTCAATCCCGTATCCTGAACAGTCGTCCCCCAAGGGTAAAAAGTCACCTGAAAAATCCCCAGCAAAATATAAGGAAATATGAAATCAGATCACCCAAAGGTCTTAGACTGAAGAAGAAAGAAGTATTACTCTATCATTGGTCAAGCCATTCAAGACCTTACGCAACGCCTCTAGAGAGAGAGTCCTCGTCGACTGCCAATTGGCCTTGCGCCATCGATACAACTGGCAAAAATCCTCAACAGTCTTGAACTTCAAAGCAATCAACTAGGTATTACACCCAATCACCTCATAGAACCACGTCTGCCAATAATAAGAAATCCACAATCAAAAGAGATGCATAAGGAAAATGCGAATGCATGAAAGGAAAATGCACAAATTATAGAATACCTCAAGAAGATACATGGCTCCAGTGAAAGACTGCCCATCCAGAGAAAAATAAAGGGTCGCCAAAGTCAGGCTCCCCCAATCATATAGAGGGATGTTCGAAAACATCCTCAGATATGGTAAAAACCATAAGTGGACAAATTCTTCGCTCGACGCCACAAGAAATCCCCCCAACACCAGCAAAATGAACAACCGTGCCATCTGCCTCACATGCATCTCGTCCTCCACATCGATCTCCCTGCCCAATAAAACATCCTTCAGCAGCGGCAGACGGATGGAGTCCCCAAACACTATCCTCCCCACATTACCAAGCGCCGCGCGTACCGCTTTCGACCTGACCTATAAGGAGCGATCCACCTCTATCTTCTCCCCATCCCAATCCATCCCCAACAGCTGCTGTACATCTTTGGGAGTCGCAGTCATCTCTCCAAAGCCAAAATGAAAGGTGTGGGTAGTGTCCCACCACCTCTCCCCCAGGGAACATAAGACCTCCGTCGAAATGAGGCATCTTATCCAGCACAGATGCCAACCTCCTAAAGACTGTTGAGGATACCACCCAATGCACCATAGGTGGAAGATGCTCCCAGACATCCTTAAGCCCTGTCATCTCGCGGGCCCTCATAGTCGACAGAGACACATCTGATTGCGAAAAGAAAAAAACCTTGTCAAAATCAAAAGAAAAAAAGGGGAAAACCATAAAAAAGGAATGCCAAAAGCCATTTTACTTACATAACTGCCAGGGTTCACCACCCACGAAGAGCGATGATGTGACGACTCCCACATCAAGGTTCGCTCATCCATAACCAGCTCGAATGCATCAAAAGAGTTCTCGCTCCCCAAAGCAAGAGTCACCCTGGCCCTCCACTCCACGTTCTCCCAGTCATCAACAGCCAGCCAACCACTCCCTGTTTGCTGTAGTGCTCACAAAAGCGACCATTTTTTAGATCGGAATGCTAGAGAAATTCACAGAAAGAGAGAAGGCAAGAAGTTGTGAAAAATGAGGGTAATTCTCCCCCTTTATATAGGATGCCAAGGGTCATGCCGATCGACACTGAACCCCCACCTACCGATCGACACTGACCATTCACCTTCTTAAGGCAGCCTAAAAGTCCATGCCACTGCCGAATGGCACCCTCTACACCATGCTAACAGGCACCTCCCTTAAATTTTCATACAAAAATTCCCCCAAAATACCCGAAGACCCTGAAAAATCCTCAAAAAATTCCTAAAAATCTAGGAAAGGATTTAAAACATTTTCAATAAGAAAATTTCACACTCCCCCAAGAGGAATCCCTATTTCCCCAGCGAAACTCTCAAAATCCAAGAGAATTTCCTCCCGAATCAGATTGGCTATTCCCCCGATAAAGTCTCCAAAAGAGACGAGGATTTCCCCAGCAATCAGCTCCCCAGCTCGAATCAAAATCACGAGGTAATTTTCCCGCCAGAGTTCCCCGAGAACATCTCAACTTAATCCCGTAAAATTGGCTTCGACCCGCATAATTGGTCATCTCAACTTAATCCCGCAGAATTGGCTTCGACCCGAAGAATTGGCTTCGACCCGTAGAATTGGTCATCTCAACTTAAGCCCGCAGACTTGGCTTCGACCCACAGAATTGTCTTCGACCCATAGAATTGGCCATTTCAATTTAAGCCCGCAGAATTGGTCATCTCAACTTAAGCCCGTAGAATTAGCTTTGACCCGCCGAATTGGTCATTTTGAACTCAAGCCTGCAGAATTGGCTTTGACCCGTAAAATTGGTCATTTCAACTTAAGCCCGCAGAATTGTCTTCAATCCACAAAATTGGTCATCTCAACTTAAGCCCGCAGAATTGGCTTCGACCCGTAGAATTGGTCATTTCAAACTTAAGCCCTCAGAATTGGCTTCGACCCGCATAATTGGTCATCTCATCTTCAAGACCTCAGAATTATCTTTGACAGGAAGAATCTCTCACCCTCATCCTCAAGCCCTCAGAATTGTCTTCGACCCGCAGAATCGATCACCCTCATCTTCAAGCCTGCAGAATTAGCTTCAACCCACAGAATCGATCATCCCTATCCTTAAGCCCTCATAATTGGCTTCGACCTGCATAATCGGTCTCCCTCATCTTTAAGCCCTCAGAATTAGCTTCGACCCACAGAACCGTTCATCCTCATCCTTAGGTCCTAATATTCGACCTCGACCCTCTAGTCATCCTCTTTCAAAGGCATCATGTGGTGTCTATTCGACGACTATCGTTTGTTCCAAATTCACCCATTAAGGGGTTCTATAAACACCCCATTATAATACCCCCCTAACCTCTCTTTAGGTCCCTAGCACCACCCTTCATCATTGCAAACCCAAGTCATACCCCGGATACTGACCTAAAGGCCATCGGGCACTCACAGGCTCCGTTTGACCAAAAGTCAAACTCTTCATCTCGATCGAGACTGAATGAATCTTCAAAGGGAACTGAAACCCCTTTCCAACGGTCCATCCCGAGCACGATTCTGACTTACGGTATGGACGAACGATCCGTTTCCCTCGAAACTTGACCTAAAAGCCACCGAGCACTCCCAGGCTTCGTTTGACCCAAAGTTAACTTTTTAGCTCAACCGAGACTGAATGAATATTCGAAGGGTACTGAAACCCCTTTCTAACTATCTGCCCTGTGCGCGATTATGACTTACGGTATGGACGAATGATCCATTTTACTCTAGAAGGTCACCGAATGCTTCTAGGACCCGGTTGACCAAATTAAGTTCCCTAAACCGAGTCAAACTCTTTGGAATGTCTAAGTACATATCCTCACCTTTCCAATGGTCCACCTTGTGTGTGATTCTAACTTACCATGCAGACGAACGATCCGTTTGCGTCCGACGATCCCCCGTTCAAAGGACCGACGAACGCTTTTGAGCCACATTTGACCCAAAGTCAGCTCCTGGACCTAGGAGAAATGCAAAATACTTTTGAAGGTTTATGAAGTACGTTTCCAATGGTTCACCCCATGCACGATTCTAATCAATGATTTGCGCTCTACGATCAATTTTCTGAAGGAACCTGAAAAAGACTGCCAAACGGCAGGTTCCAAACCTTGCCTATCGACAGTGTGCCTAAACATACCTAACAATTTACAAGACCAGGGCTATGCTGATTGTCAATGACCTGGGCCTATAAAAAGGAGGGCCTAACCTCATTTCAAAAGGTAGGAAGATCAGAGATCCATCACTCTCAGTAAGCTCAAAAAACCCTCTCGAAGTCAGAGTGATTTACACATCCAAATCCCTTTCCAACCTTCACCTTTCGTTACCTTTTACATCAAACTTGGTGAATTAAGTATCCTCCATCATCACTCAAGTGCAAGGGCTGCTCTCAAGATCTTCAAGAAGGTCCAATTTTCTCCACTCTCTCCTTAATTTATCCTAAATTCACGTTATTTTGTTTTGTTACTTAATACTTTTATTCTCTCATATCACATATCCAATATACTTTTTATCTAGTATTATTGCAGAACTTTTATTTTCATATAAATAAAACCCCCAAAACAAGAAAAAGAGTAATTGCTCATAAATTCCAAACGGGAATTCTCACACTTTTCTCACAACTAAAATACTTTTTCACACACACACACACACACACACACATATATATAAGAGAAGTCCCTGATTGGATTTATGGGATAAATCCCACCCCTCGTTTTGCATACGAATTACATGGACTTTGATGCCTCTATAGGCTACATAGGCATCTCGGGGTAAAATCCGAGACTCGAGTCCTTTTTCTACTTTTTTTCTATGTTCTTTAAACTTAACTCTCTTAGATTCAATATATATTCACATATACGTATATTTATTCTTAGTGGCATATTATTCCATATGTGTTATCATTCCGTTATGACGATCAACACTAGGATAATCGCGTAAATGCTATTTTTCTAATATTACTTTTAAGAACATTCCTATGGATGACTCGCTTTATCTCTTCCATGATACAAGTTGATGATTCCTATCTCCGCTACATATACACATGCACACATATCACGAGGAAATAAAAAAATAACAATAACCCATGAGAGACCGTAAGGGCGGAATGGGTGCCTAACACCTTCCCATTTTGTAACTTAGCCTCTGGACCCTTTTCGAATCATTTTGGTTTCATATGTATCAGTATGTCTTTGGATGCTGTCTGTGACACCCCGACTAATTAAATACCGGGTAGCTACTCCTTTATTAAATTAATTCAAAATGCCAAGTTGTCTCAGTTAATAGCATCACTGTCCAAAACCTTTTAAAGATTACTAACCACCTAGTATTTAAAAAGTAAGTTGCCAAATTTTAATTTAAGTCTGATTAACAAGCAACAAGTGTAAAGACGAAATAAATAACACCATTCACCATACTGAAGTAAAACGAATAACCATCACAATAGAGTAAATAAAGTCTGGAGGAAAACTCCTCACTACAATCCCATAACTGAAATGAATAACCGAATACTGAAACAATACATACTAAAGTCTGAGAACTGAAATGTAAAAGATGTCTAATAGAAATGGGCAACATGCCCTACAACTGATAGATGATAACTCTGGAATCCAAAAGATCGAAGCGTCTACAAGCAAAGTCCCTGTAGCTTCCACAAACAGCTACAGCTCGTCACCTGAATGAGTATCCTATGCTTGGTGTCCTTGTGGCTGGGCACCTAAAATGGTTTTACAAGAAAAAGATTTGAAAAGCAAACGGGTTAGAGCCCGAATGTGGAGTTATATTTTAAAAACCTGCAAGTGCTTTAAAAACATTAAATGCAAAGTACATGTTAGGACGTGCACTCACATTATATTCTCACCTCTCGTCTAACTGTGCACTCCTAACGCAAGTACCCATCTATAACGACCCATACCACTAGCTAAGTGACAACATATCTAGCTAGACTACCAAAGGTCCTACCCATATTACTCGGTTCCATTAACATAATAACGCTCGTAATTAAATAGGGGTTTAACATAAACTCAGATACTCAATATGCGATATATATAACTATCAGGTAACTCGTTATATTTCTCGAAACAATACCGTAATATATTTACAACATTAACATGAGGATTCCCATTAATTAAATGTATATTATTCACATCATAAATATACAATATAAGCACCCCGAGAACTAAGTTGCGGTGCACACATACTCTGCTATCCATCCCGGTACATCACGTACATAAGGACCACATATTCCGAATCTCTCAGGAATAGTTCAGATAACACAAATCACAAATAGTGGAGGCGAACACAGTCACATCACATGGGTCACGTACATACCTACGCTCCCACGATCAGCGGACTTATTAACATCCCAATAAGTCTTTCTCTGACCTATGTTCATCGAGGTACCAGTCTATATCCCCCCCGTAGGCACACAAGGATTAGAGGGTCCTAAGCGAACGCAACCTCCCGTGATAGCAAGTATGGTAGGTATGTCATACACACAATCCATATACCAATACTAAGTAAACACACATCTTAGTAATACCGTAGTTTAATCGTAGTACATATCGCATTCTCGTACTAACTTATAATTATCACAATTTGTACTATTCCGGTTTGTAATTATACGCGCCATAATTCATCCTCACGTCGTAGTAGACACTCACGTCTCAACCCAAATGGTTCATTGAATATAACTCTCGTATATAATTTACTCCTCTTAATAACCCATAAGTCCCAAATCTATCCTCACATCATCAAAGGAAGGTCATCTTTATCCTCGAACAAGTTTACGGGACTCCAAAAATCAAAACAGTCCAAAAAGGACCAAACTGTCAACTCGTTAGAAGTCTCGTTCGAACGAGACTGTTCGAACGAGATTCCTCTGCCAATTCGTTAGAAGTCTCATTCGAACGAGGATGTTCGAACGAGGTTCCAGTTCGTTCGAACGAACTGTACCTTCTAACGATATCTCATTCGAACGAGATATCGAACGAAATCCCTTTTCGTTAGCAGCGACTGGTCAACTCGTTAGAAGCTCGTTCGAATGACCTGGGTAGGGGCTTCTAACGAGCTACCAGATTCGGCCCAGATTTCTCCCCAATTCGTTTTTATCCATTTTTACTCCTCAAATCTCTTCTAAAATTCGTTCCAACACTGTATTAAGTTCTCTAACTATCCTCAAACATACAAAGGAGATATACTAACATCTTTTAAGGGTTTAATACCTTCTAAACATCAATAAATCACAAGTTTCTACATTATTCCCTGATTTTCTTCAAGAACACAAACCCTAGATATTTCTCATCATAATTTCCCATATTTTTATCCGTTTATACATCACATAGATATGAAATCTCTGAATTGAATCTTCAAACAATGTTTCTACATGCAAACCTATCCCAAAATTAAATAATAACTTCCGATTTCATGGGTTTTCTTTTAACTCTTAAATAGGATTGATTATCAAGGTTTCTAACATGGAAAAAGCATTCACTGCATAAGGAATGTAATTTAAATCACTTGCCTTGGTTTGATTTCTGATTTTGGTGTAGATTTGATGAAGTTTTCTGCAGAAATTCCTCTCTCCAAGCTCTTCTCCAATGGTGGCTTAAGGTGGCTAGGGTTTGATTTGGGGAACTTAGAAAACCTAAATGATAACCTACGTAGCCTTCTAGGTTAATATGGGTTGGTTATGGGCTTAGTGGGTCAAATCCACATCAGATTTAATTAACCAATTTTCGTCACTTTTAATTCCTCAAAATGTAAAATTACCAAAATACCCTTTAAGCTGCCGGTATGGCCTAAAAATACCCCGAGACCCAAACTATACCCCCGGCTAGTGTTTTCTGACTATCTCGACCCTTCCGGACGCGTTGGTGCACTCAAAACGACCATACGGATTATAGATTTTAAATTCACTTTTTATAATCAAAATATTTCACCGTGACGCGGCGGTCCCACGCGTCTCAATAAAATTTCTAAAATGCCGTATATCAATCTCACGACAAATTTTATACTACCAAGTTCATACATAATCATTTATGCACATAATCAAATACCAACTCGCATCACATTAGTATTTATAACCCGGATTAATTTCCAATTAATACGCATTTAATTAATTAATTAATCCCAAAAATAAATATAGCCAAAAGTACGGGGTATTACACTGTCCTTCGGGATGGCTTCCTTTTTTCTTTTTTCTGCTTTAAGTAAAATAGATTGGCGACTCTATCTCCCTACATTTTTCACCTTATCATCGATGCTGGCCGAAGCATTCCCTAGAGGGATGCGCGGGACCAAGATCCTCTCAAGACGAAGAGGGACACCCTCCCTCTTCTTCGCCTCTCCCGCCTCGAGGATCGGAAAGGGGATGGCCACATTAGTCACTAACTAAGTGAAAACATAAAGATTATGTACAAGTTTTGGATAAAATATGTAAACTAATAGAAAATTATAAAATTTTATTTTATATTGCATGCATTTTATTATGAACAAGCGTCTATGTTGTGTCGTATTAACTACTACGACTCTCTTTAAGCTCAATAGTGAGTTTTGGAGTTAATAATCATTATAGGTCTGTTTAGTTTTAGAAAATAAGATTGTTCTCTACAACTTCTAAAGACATCATTTATTTTTATAAATTACATTTAGGCCCTTAATTTAAAAAAAATACATTTTGACACCCAAAATTTAAGAAAAATGAACATGTCCAACACTTTATGTAAATTACATTTTTGCCTCTCAATTTTTTTTTTATTTAAAGCAGATGAGAACATAATGAGTATAAATTTTGTCCAAAATTAACATGTCATTGGAATCTAATAGCAAATGAGTTTAAATAATATTTTTTAATAAGTAAGTAAAGTGTTTTAAGAGAATTAAACGATATTGCAGAAAGAAAGAAATAATACTCGAAAGAAATGAACAATTTCAATCGAATTGGAGAAGCAAAAAAACATGAACTATGTAAAGAAAAAGTCCTGCCATTGTTTATTTTGGAAATCACTACATGTGATGCTCTCTACTGCATTATTAGGGATGATTCCCTATATATTATCTCATGAGACCATGTAAAATATATTATGATAGTATAAAAATTATAAAATTAGACATTACATTAGAAACCCTAAATCTTACATTTAGAACGAGAAATCAAACTCTATATATCAAGCCCTAAATATGGGCGAGAGAGAGAGAGAGAGAGAGAGAGAGAGAGAGAGATGGATGAGAGTGTGTGTGTTAATGAGAGTTGAAGATTTCTTTTGATTGTGACTAAAAAATAACTCAAATTTATGTTTCAAATTTGTGTGTGTTTTATGTATAAGTGAGAGGGAAGGTACCGAAATTAGAGATGACAATTGATAAAGGAGATTTATGTGGAGGGTCTAACTATATGAGTTGAAAATTAGAGGATAGAGATGAAATAGCATAGAGAGGGAGATGAAGTATGTTTAATGTATGAGTACCATTGAGAAAGGGAATCTAAAATATGGGAATTTCTATATTTCCCTCTCTTTATCTAAGACGTGCGAGCTTAGTGCGGGCTAATGTTAAGATCGACCATTAATGTTAGGGAGTTTTAAGTTTTGGTGTATCAAGGTTTTAAAATAGTTATAAACTGTATTTGCTTATGTGATTGTTAGAGTAAAATAGTCATATTTATTAGTTTGGGTTAACCATTCATGATTCTTTTATTAAGTATAGTCATAAAAAATAAGTCTAGTATATTTTTCATGACTATTGTTGATGTAAAAAATTAGATTTGATCTAATTTTTTAATCACAGATAAAAATGAATATATAAATATAAGACAAGATTTTTAAAGTGGTTCAGCCTTATAAGAATGGCCTATGTCCACAGTATTTGTTATTGCTCACTGTTTGCAGAATTCTCGATAATGGGTTTACTAAGAAATTTCGAGTACCCCGCTAATGAGGAGGTTACAATGTATTTATAGCCTTGAGGCTGTACAAATGAAAGGACAACACGCTGTTACCCAGTAGACATGTACATCTGTACTATATTAATGAGCATTTAATGTGCAATTATATCCTGGATTCTCTTGATTTGGATAAGCTGTACACTTATGTAGCTCCGATCGCTTAAGCTGCTCGGATCGCCTAAGATGCTCGACACGCTTGAGTTGCTCGGAGAGCTTGAGTTGTTCGGGGATGAGCAAGAGCTGCTTGTCACACTTGAGTTGCTCGGAACTCATTTGTTGCTCGGAGAGCTTGAGTTGCTCGGTGGTCTTGATTTGCTCGTCTGGAGTATTCGTATTTACCATGTAAATTGACACGTGTCTTCATGTGATTGGTCCATGTCAGCAGACTAAATTTGGTATCAACAGAAGCCCCCAATGTTTCGTAGTTCGATGTTGAAGAAAAGTATGGAACATTCTGCTGCTTAGATTTTCGGTTTGTATGGTTTTTAGGAAAGCATTTGTTGTATGTAGCTCCTTTTCAAATGCACAGTATCAGACCTCCTAAATATTTTGAATTTCCATAACCGCTTCGTTTTTTGTGCCCCTTTTCTTCTTTTTAATCGCCAGATACGCAAACGTCCATCTTGGTAATCATTGCTTTTTCTATTCCCGAGGTAAAGTATTTAAACGTGGCAGAAATCCTATCGTCTTTCACTTTTCAAATCTGTGTCTCTGAACTTTTCATTTTCTCTCTATCTTGTGCGTTCGTTTCTTTCCTTGTTCATTGTCAACTGGTTCACTCTTCCCCTGTAAGATGTTCTTCATTCTCTTTTATTTTGCTTTGATCATCATGGTTTATGTTGTTGAATAGCTTAACAAATTTCGTTCTGAATTTTCAATTCCTTCATGGGTCATTTTGGAGGAACTTTCTGAACCTTCTGACTATTTCTCTTTAGCTGAGGGACATTGGTTCCCCAGTCTCTTTGTGGCCGAATGTGGCTTTTCTTTTCCTCTAAATCCCCTATGTTTGGAGTTCTGTCAATATTTTGACGTTGTACCTGCAAAAATAGCTCCCAATACCTGGAGAATAGTTAATGGAGTCCATAGGTTAAACCAAATTCATGGAACCCGTTTAGGAATTCCAGAAATTATGTTTTGCTATAGATGGGTTGTCAGCGATAGTACTTTTTATTTAAAAACTAGGTTTTTAAATAGGGCTTTAGTTGTCAATCTCCCAGATGCCAACAGGGATTACTTCGAGCATGGGGTTATTTTGAAAAATTGGCAGCTTGATCCATTCAATGGAGATGATGTATATCAGGGTCCTAGGTGTCCCCCTTATGGCAATGGAATAGGTTGTTTTTATTTTTTGAAATATTGTTTTCTTAGTGTTTGACAAAATGTATCACTCACATTTAACTTTTTATGATTTGCAATTGATAGCAAAAGAAAATCTCCAAAGGAGACAAAGGTTAGTTTAAATCATTTGAAACTTATCTGGAGCTTGCACCAATCTGTTTCCGAGGAACATATTAGATCGGCCTCTTATTTGTTGCAGTACAAGAGCTACACTTCATCTTTTATTGCTCGTCCAGTGGTGGTTAGTCTTGATCAAGTACCAGCTGCTGATACTAGTGTAGAAGGTTCTTCTTCAGAGTCAAACATTCCTATTAGTGACATAATGAAGAAAAGAAAAGTTCCTGCTTTCTTTGATAAGTCTGCCTCTACTGCTGGAGAGGCAAAGAAAAGTAAGTCAAATGTCCCAGAAGAAGGGACGAGGAATATTGATGCATCCCCTCCTGCTTCTGCTAAGAAGATTGTTGAGAATCCCTCAGTGGTCCCGAGCAAGGTTGTTGTTGTTTCTCCTCCAAGCAAGGTTATCGTTATATCACCAAGCAAGACAACATCCTTGGTTGAGAATGTTCCTGCTCCTACGAGGAGGTTAAAGAAAAGTTCTCTTGAGAGACTAGTAGAAGCTGTCTCTCAGTCTTTAAATGTTGAAGGTGGTATTCCCACCTTTGTTCCTCCGAGCTCTACTATGAGCTCGGTGAAGTCTTGGATTATCCCAGAGGTCAAAGGTATTGAAGACAATCTTTCTCGTGACAGGGTCACTACCTTGGCTGCTCAACATATTACCTCAGTAAGTATTACTAATCTAAACTTTCATTTTTCAATGTTATGTCCCTGTACTGACTTACAGTTATTTTCTTTTTCCAACTAGTAACATGTTTCAACACTATTCTAAAGAAGGATGAGGCTATCAAGGCTTTAATCTCCTCGGGAGGTGTAAAAGAAGCTTTTACTTGATTAACCCAGTCTTTGAAGGAATCTCATCAGAAGTATGAGGATAATAAAATTGCTTGGGAGAAGCAGGTTAAGTCTGTCGAGCAAGAGAGAGATCGAGCTGTGGAGGCCTCTAAGGATTTGGAGAAGAAATTGGGGGAGTTTGAGAAGAAGAATAAAGAGATTGAGGAGAAACTCAAGAATGCTGCAGAGCTTGAGAATAAACTCACAGCTGCTGAAGAGGAGGTTGGTAGACTTCGTGATGTTGATCTCCAGAAGCAGGAGGTGGAGGAGAAGCTGAAAACTGCAGAGAAACTTCTTACTGAGAGGACTTCCTCGGAGAAGGTTAAAAGGAAGAAAGATGTCAAAAAATACTTCAGCGTAGTTTGGGACAAGGGCTGGAATAAGTATTTGGCTTCCATGTCCTCACAAATGGAATATGCCAGCCTTAAATACTTTAGGGATGGATGGGTGGCAGCCCTACAAGAGCTGAAAGTCGCTGAAGATTCTGACCTATTTCAGCAATATACTCATGGACCTCCTCCCTCCTCTGGAGAAGAAGAAGAGGACGAAGCTGCCTCAGAAGAACCTCCATGGTAATTAAATATCAGGCCCTTACTATTCCAGCTGTTCAATCGTGCTCCGAGCAACCCCAACCAACTATTACTCCTACCGATCAGCTACTCGTGTCCACCGAGCAACCATCCTCTTCCTCGAAACCTCCTGAGGAAGTTATAGGAAATAAAGAGAAGGTGTAGAGTAGTTTGGGTGTTTATTTTGTCACTTTATTGGATGTAGCCTCAACTTCTGTATTTTCTTTTATGATGAAATTAAAATTCAAGCTTTTGGTTGTTTATCTTGACTTTTTCCTCTTCTTGCTCTGCCTGCATTCTTATTAGTTATTTCTATCTCTTTTCTTTACTAGTTTATGGCTAGAATGGA
Source organism: Sambucus nigra (assembly GCA_949130495.1). Taxonomy (NCBI): domain Eukaryota; kingdom Viridiplantae; phylum Streptophyta; class Magnoliopsida; order Dipsacales; family Adoxaceae; genus Sambucus; species Sambucus nigra. Next base: position 539,192,727 of record OX422208.1, on the reverse strand, counting down.
GCTCTTGTCAGCTCACGATACTGAACTGATGAAAAAAATGCAATGACTACTTCAAGGCTGGCCATGTTGACCTGAATGAAGCTCAAATCATTGACATCCTTGGTCCAGATACTTCTGAACGAGAAGTTGAAGCCTACCAATATTTTAAGTGCTTGCTCGATCGTGCAGTTGCCAATAATGTAGCATATAACAAGATAATTGAAGATATCCAAGGTACCATCGAGGAACTCCAACAACAATACAAGGAATCTTCTGCCCTTTTGCATCAGGGGTATGAGAAAAAATATCAACAACTAAATGCTGACAAAGGATATGATAAGTTCATCGCTGCTTACGAGAAGAAAGAGAAAATTCTAAGGGTTGAGGTCGAGGAGCATAGGCAAATCGCGAAACTGCTAGAGCAGGAAAACAATGTTTTGCGAGGAGAGATATCCCAACTAAAATCTGCAGCATCTACCTCGGGAGCCTTGATCCCTGTCAATGACGAAGGTTTCTCTTTCTTGGAGGTCGAAAATTCCAATTTGAGAGACGAATTGGAAACCTTAAAGAGGACTGGACCCTCTACTTCTGCTCGTGGACGAGCAAGAGCTTCTCGGGGACGAGCAAGGGATGCTCGGTTACTGTTAAAGAAGCTAGAACGCAGGCAGCCTTAGAGAATCAAGCATTCCAGTTGGTGGTGAAGAATCACACTTTGTCAGAGATGTCCAAGAAGATTCTGAACCTCAACAAGCAACTTTCCACACAAAGCTCTGCCTTGGAGAATAAAGAACTTTTAGTGAAGAACCTCCACGAGCAACTGGAGAGGTTAACTTACCAATTTCACAAACAGCCCAGAGAATTTTGGATGGCTGGATATAATGAAGCCCTTTATAATCTTGATGATCGGATCCAAAATTCAAATAACGAGGGTTACAAGAAAGGATGGCTGAATGCACTGGGGGTGTTAAAGTTGGAGCAGGGCCATTATCTATGGGATTACTATAACCCTGGATTGCTCGAGTTACCCGTGCCACCTTTTAAACTTGATATGAGCTGGATTCCTGCTCGGTCAATTCCTCAGTTCTTAATCTCCAAGTATCTCGGCGACAAGAGTCTTCATTCTAATTTTGAGATATCTTGCCCGAAGCACTTGCTTGATTGGCCATCTGTGATGAATGTCAGGATGCTTCGAGATCTGAACTTCATAAATTCCCCTTATGCCTTAGATGATCCTCCTGCTGGAGTAGAACCTGTTTCAAAGGAAGAGGGAAAGAAACCAGTAGAATAGGATTTTTATGTAATGGTTTTTACTTTTCACAGCATATGTAATCCTTCTTGATTTGAATGAAAAGTTTTAGTCTTTCTCTATTTTATTTTCTTCCGAGCATTTTGCAGAATGTCTTTGTTTGTGAATACATGTATATATACCATTTTGTTTAACCAACCGGAGTTGGTGGATTTTATAATCCCGACCAACTGGAGGTGGTGGATTTTAATTCCCGACCAACCGGAGTTGATGGATTTTAATTCCCGACCAACTGGAGTTGGTGGATTTTATATTACCGACCAACCGGAGTTGGTGGATTTTAATTCCCGACCAACCGGAGTTGGTTGATTTTAATTCCTGACCAACCAAAGTTGGTGGATTTTAATTCCTGACCAACCGGAGTTGGTGGATTTTAATTCCCGACCAACCGGAGTTGGTGGATTTTTTATTCCCGACCAATCGGAGTTGGTGGATTTTAATTCTCAACCAACCGGAGTTGGTGGATTTTAATTCCCGACCAATCGGAGTTGGTGGATTTTAATTCCCGACCAACTGGAGTTGGTGGATTTTTTATCTGGACTTGATGCGTAGTGTGTAGCACTAGTACTCCGAAAAATTTCTAAAACATCCAAAACTTTATTCATATTGAAGAAAACTTCATTACATAGGGATTTTAACTACTGATAATATTTGCGCAGATGCTCTACGTTCCATTCATTTTTAAACTCTTCTCCTTCTAAGGTTTCAATCCTATATGTCCCCGGTCGAACAACTTCTGTTACTCTGTAGGGTCCATGCCAGTTAACTTCCAGTTTGTTGTGCTTTTGAATTACTTTCTTTAGCACACAATCCCCTTCTTTCAAATCACACTTCTTTACCCTCTTGTTGTAGAACAGAGTTGTTCGTTGTTGGTATGCAGCATTCCTGATTGCTTCTTCTTCTCTAACTTCCTCGAGCATATCCAAGTCTAATCTTCTCATCAAGTCACTGATAGGAGAATTGAAATTTAGTATTCTGTGCGTGAGCAAACCCAATTCAGTTGGTATGACGACTACACTTCCAAATGCTAGCATATATGGAGATTTTCCTGTTGCTTCTCGTGGTGTTGTACGATAAGCCCACAACACATAATGTAGCTCGTTAATCCAATTTTCCTTTGCATCATCCAGTTATTTTTTCAAACCATTCAGCAGCGTTTTGTTTGTCACCTCAGTTTGTCCATTGCTCTGGGGATGGCCTGGTACATAGTAGGTTTTCAATATGTTTGACTGATGATAATATGTAGCAAACTCCACGTTGTCAAATTGTGTTCCATGATCAGTAATGAATGCATGTGGAATATCATATCTACAATTTATATTCTTCCAAATAAATTGATACACCTTGTCATATGTCATATCAATATGAGGCTCAGCTTCCACCCACTTAGTAAAGTAATCCACCGCGAACACGAGATATTTAAATCTTCCCCTGGTCATTGGAAGTGGCCCGACCAAGTCTATTCCCCACATGGAAAATGGCCAAGGGGAAGTAATGGGTGTTAACAATGCTTGGGGAGTTCTTCGGATAGAAGAGAAGCGTTGACATTTGTCACATTGGCATAAGTTATACAATCAACCCTCATCGTTGGACAATAATATCCCTGCGTCATTATTCTTTGTAAAAGCGTCCGACCTGCTACATGGGCTCTGCAGGACCCTTCATGGACCTCTTCAATCAAATTTTTCACCTCGGAGGGATGCACACATCTTTGCAAACCTGCTATAATTCCTCGTCTATATAAAATACCATTAGTCAATACATAACGAGTAGCTTTAAACTTCAGTTTCTTGGCTGTGAGTTTATCAGTTGACAAAGCCCCTTCTTCGATATATGCCCTGAAGGGATCCATCCAAGATGGTCCTAAATCAAGGGTAATAAAATTCATCATAAAATCTTCGTCTATGCTCCGACTAGCCAAGACTTCTATTGGGATTGTTCTTCTTAGCTCAGTGCGTGTTACTGAAGCTAACCGAGCTAAGGCATCTGCTCTTGCATTCTCTAATCTTGCTATTCTAATTAACTGTACTGCGATTAGGCTTGATACAATCTCCATTGCTTTTTCATGATACTTGATCATTAATTATCCTTTGTCTTTATATACCCATTGCATTTGATTTATGATCAATTGTGAGTCACTGAATACGATAACCTGCTCAGCCTTCATGGTTTTTGCCAAACTAAGACCAACAATCATTGCTTCATATTCAGCTTCATTATTAGAAGCTTTAAATTGAAAGCGCAGAGCATATTCCACATAGATCTCATCTGGGTTGTTTAAAACAATCCCTGCTCCACTGCCTATAGTGCACGAAGAACCATCTACATACAAATTCCACACAGGTATCTCATTATCAAACTCTTGGTCAGACAGAGTTCCTGGGTGGAATATTTGATGCTTCCTTATATCCTCCTCCAGCACTTCTTGCTGCTCGTTGACCATCTTCTCTTGCTCGTCTACCGACTGAGGTTGGTCAGAGTTTAAGTTTGATGATCCCATAACATCCACAGGCTGGTCGATATTCAAATTCTGCTCTTCGGAGGTATCTGGATAGGTGAACTCTGTGATAAAATCTGCCACTGCTTGCCCTTTAAGTGACGTCCTAGGCTCATAAATTATATCGTATTCACCCAATTCTACAACCCAATACATCAATCTTCCTGATTTCTCTGGTTTGTACAGAGCTTGACTTAATGGCATGCCTGTATACACAACTATAGTATGAGCTTGGAAGTATGGCCTCATTCTTCTATTTGCTTCGATCAATGCCAGTGCTAATTTTTCCAGCCTTGGATATCTGATCTCTGCTCCTCAGAAGGCCTTGCTAGTGTAATAGATTGTTTTTTGCACTCCATCCTCCACTCTTATCAACGCCGAGCTTACTGCATTTTCTGAGACTGCCAGATACAAGTATAGTCTTTCTCCCATCAATGGCCTGGATAACAATGGAGGTGCTCCCAGGTATTTCTTCAATTCTTAGAAAGCCTTCTCACATTCGTCGTTCCACTCAAAAGTCTTTTGGAGTGTTTTGAAGAATGGGAGGCATCGATCAGTTTCTCATGACACAAATCTATTAAGTGCTGCAACTCGCCCTGTGAGGCTTTGTACTTCCTTCTTCGTCGTTGGGCATCGTAGCTCCAATAGAGCCTTGATCTTTTAAGGGTTCACCTCAATTCCTCATTGATTTACGATATATCCGAGAAACATGCCTTCTCGTACTCCGAATATGCACTTGGTGGGATTCAGCTTCATTTGATATTCCTTTAGTTGGTCAAACGTCTGGCCTAAGTCAACTAGATGATCAATAACTTTATTGCCATTCGTTAGCATATCGTCAACATAAACCTCCATGTTATGACCGATTTTCTCTGCAAACACCTTGTTCATCAACTGCTGATAGGTAGCACCTGCATTTTTAAGTCCAAAAGGCATAACATTATAACAATAAGTTCCCCCTGGGGTAATAAATGAGGTACTCTCCCTATCTTCAGGCTTTATTTTAATTTGGTTATAACCAGAATAAGCATCCATGAAACTTAATAGTTCGTGCCCCGAGGTAGCATCATCCAGCTGATCAATTCGGGGCAAAGAAAAATGATCCTTTGGGCATGCCCTATTAAGGTCGGTAAAGTCTATGCACATCCTCCACTTGTTATTTTTCTTCTTTACCATCACCACATTTGCTAGCCAGTCAGGATATTTAACATCCTCAATGAAAGAGGCCTTTTGTAGCTTCTCTACTTCCTCCTGTATAGCTTGATTTTTCTTAGGGCTGAACACTCTTCTTCGCTTCTTTACTGGCTTGATTTCCTTGTTCACATTGAGCTCGTGACACAAATAATTCGGATCTATTCCTGGCATGTCTTCATGACTCCACACAAAAGTCTACTTTCTTCGCCTTAGGAATGCTATCAATTCTTGTTTTATTGATTCATCCAAGGATGCACCAATTTGAGTTGTTCGTTCTGGATGCTCGTCGTCCAGAATGACATTCTCAGTAACCTCCATAACCTGCCCTTTCACGAGTTGGGACTCATCTTTAGAGTCTAATGTTTCAATCTCCGCATATTCTATTTGGTAGGTAGTAGTCTTCTTTCTAAATTCTTCAAGCTCTTCCTGCTCGGTAGATAAATAGTAGCATTCCCGAGCTACTTTCTGGTCGCCTTTCACAACTCCCACCCCAAAATTGGTTGGGAATTTTAGACATTGATGCACAGTAGATGGTACTGCCTCAAATTTCTTCAGACCTACTATTCTCATGATGATATTGTAAGTTGATTGGACGTTTTTATCCATTACAAAAAAGCGTACTCTTTATGTTCGACAAGCAGGCCATGTACCGATAAACATATCCAACTTGATCGTCCCAAGTGGAAAAACCTTCTCGCCAGTAAAACTAAGGAGGGGCCTATGATATGGATCCAACTGGGCTAGCTTTAGATTTAAACTGTCAAAGCACGAATAGAACATGATATCTGCCGAGCTGCCATTATCCACCAGTACTCGTGAAATCACTACTTCCCTCATTCTCATCTTGATCACCAATGGATCATTATAAGGATATAGTACACCTTCCAAGTCGTTCTTAGAGAAACCAATGACCAGCTTATCCTTATTCACCTTCCTCGGGTGATCATCTTCAGCAAGATTTATCCGCTGAATGTACGAGCAAGACTGAGCCTCATTGAGGTAGGATTTTCTCTCAGCAGTCATATCTCCGCCTCCTGCATCTCCACCTGTAATGACATTATATTCAAATGATCCAAAATGGATAGAAAATACCTCACGTTCTAGCTGTTTTGGTCTTTCAGGGAGATCGGGGTCGTCTTGGTCATCATCCAGATCCTCTTCGTGACTTCTCTTCTTATCTTCTTTTGCTCGACTAGGAGATCTAGACCTCTGTCTTGCTCGGTTGTTGATCTTTCCATCATTTCGACGATCAACATACTTGGCCAACTTTCCTCGTCTGATGAGTGCTTCAATTTCATTCTGAAGAGCTATGCAATTTTTGGTCGTGTGACCATGGTCTTTATGGAACTCGCAATATTTCGTCTTATTCCTCTTGTCATGATCTGTCTTCATTTTCTCTGGCCAGTTTAGCTCCTCGTTGTTCTTGATTTCTTCCAGAACGTGGTTTATGTCTACTTTCAAAGGAGTATAATTTCCAAATTTCTTAAACACTTCCCATGCTGGCTTTGCTTTTGTCTCCTTGTTACCACCATTGTTCTTATGCTCTTTCTTTTCAGCTTTATCAACCTCCACCTTGGTATCTTTGGTATCCATATTCTTATTTGCAGCCATAGCCTCCTCGGCATTCATAATCTTTGCTGCCTTTGCCATTAGTTCTGCCATGGTTCTAGGCGGATATTTGGCTAGAATGTAGTACAATTTATCTGGCAACAGTCCGCTCATCGGAGCAGTAATTGTTGTCTTTTCCTCGTAATCAATAACTTCGAGCTTCTCGTTATTGAAACGAGTTATATAATCCCTGATGCTCTCACCTGCTTTTTGTCTAACACTTAACAAGTGTGCTACTCGTTTAACTGGTTTTGCTCCAAAACAGAAATTTCCAATAAAGATTTCCTCCAGTTGAAAGAAAGTTGAAATCTTCCCCCGAGGAAGATTATTGTACCATATTTGAGCAGATCCGGTAAGAGTTCCCGAAAATGCCCTGCATCTCATCTCATCTGGCACGGCATAGATATCGACAGCAGCTTGGTATTGTTCTATATGAAGGACATGGTCAGTTTTTCCATCATATTTAGGAGTCACAACAGGTGCTTTGAACTTTGATGGTGTGGGAAAATCCACAATTGCCTGGATAAAAGGTGCTCTTGGACAAAAGTTCTTTGTAGAGGATTCTTGGCTTTATCCACTTCCCCTAGAATATCCTTTTCATGCATCATTTCCCTCCTCGGGCCTGTTAGTTCGAGCAACTGATCGTGTTGAATTTGCTTCCTGGGATATTTCATTACGAGCAGTTGGTCGTGATTGGGCAGAACCCGCCCTTAGATCAGATGGTCATTGAAAGTTCCTCGACACAATCCTAGGAGGACTTCTATTCCTTAGAGGGCCCAAACGATCAAAAGGAGAGACCCTGCTTAACCTCTCCAATGCACTAGTACTTTCTGGAGAGAGAGTGATGTTTTGTTGATTATCTGTAGCTCATACTGATGAAGTTCGACCAGTTTGATAAGAAAAATCATTAGATCTCTCAGTGCGATATGAATCGGTACGTTTGGATCGAGATTCCTCTGGGAATAACGTTCGCCTAGTACGTGAAGAAGGTAAACGGGTGTTTCTTTGAATGCTTTGTTGTCCTGAATGAGTAGATACTCCACCCTGGACAGTTGGGCCAGATTAGCCATTATACCATCCAGATCTTGAACATTTTTTTGGGGGGGGGGGGGGGGGCAGATGGATTTGGGGGGCTTCCAGCGTTTCGATTACTGGATTCAGGATTATCAGCCATTGGTGATGAATTGTTTTGGTGAAAAATGATAATTACAGTCGTTTCCCACAGACGGCGCCAATCTGCTGATGTAAAAAATTAGATTTGATCTAATTTTTTAATCACAGATAAAAATGAATATATAAATATAAGACAAAAGATTTTTAAAGTGGTTCAGCCTTGTAAGAATGGCCTACGTCCATTGTATTTGTTATTGCTGACTGTTTGCAGAATTCTCGATAATGGGTTTACCAAGAAATTCCGAGCTCCTGCTAATGAGGAGGTTACAATGTATTTATAGCCTTGAGGCTGTACAAATGAAAGGACAACACGTTGTTACCCAGTAGACATGTACATCTGTACTATATTAATGAGCATTTAATGCGCAATTATATCCTGGATTCTCTTGATTTGGATACGCTGTACTCTTATGTAGCTCGGACCGCTTAAGCTGCTCGGATCGCCTAAGCTGCTCGACACGCTTGGGTTTCTCGGAGAGCTTGAGTTGTTCGGGGATGAGCAAGAGCTGTTTGTCACACTTGAGTTGCTTGGAACTCATTTGTTGCTCGGAGAGCTTGAGTTGCTCGGTGGTCTTGATTTGCTCGTCTGGAGTATTCGTATTTACCATGTATCATGTGATTGGTCCATGTCAGCAAACTAAATTTGGTATCAACAACTATTCTATTTAAACCATCGTAATTTTATTTTTAAAAATGTCATAAAAAGGTATTGTTGATACCAAAAAATATCCATTTATGTGGACCAATCAGAAGTGGACACTTTTCCTCTTATGTAGCTGAAATCCTAATTAGCCGATAGTAACTCAAAGAATGCCAACCAACATAGAGAATATCGACCATTAATACCAATGAAGTGTCACCTCATCAAAAGTCTTATCACACGCGGTTAGCACAATCAACTGTCACATTCATTACGTATGGATGTAAATACCTAAATATATAAACGCATTCCTTCCCTTGACCTCCGGGTCACTATAAATATGCTGTATCCCTTTAATCAAGGGCAAGGTAGAACGAATTCTAGGACATTCTTATTTACTATATTACTTAGCTTTCTGTAACATCTGAAATCAATACAATCACAGTGGACGTAGTCTTTCTTACATAGCTGAATCACTTTAAAAAATCTTTCTCTCCCTATCTATTTTAGTTTCCATTGTAATTACATATTTTATTTGTGAATATAAAATTGGATCAAATACACTTTTTTACATCAATAGATTGGCGCTGTTTGTGGAAAGTTTATAATTATCGTTCTCAATTTTATTTAAGGAAAAATGAATGATCCAGAGCCTAATGCCACAAACGAAAGCAACCCGCCCGATCCATCTGCTCCGCCTATAGAAACCAATCTAAATGGGATCCTAGCGAGTATTTCCAGAGGTCATAATGATATGTAGGAAATAATGAGACAATTGGCTCAGTCATTACAAGTAAGATCTCAAGACCTATCCAGATAAAAAACAGTTCCATTACCACAGAGAGAAATGGAGCCTCCAATTCCTAGGCATAGCCAACAAAGCTATTCCAGATCATCTTAGGATAAGACTTATCATCTTGGAATCGGTTCCTCACTCAGAGCCTTAGAGTCTTATGATAACTAGTCTTTCTCTACTGAAATGCCAAGTGTCTTACGGAGATTGAGCCAAGATTCACGTTTTGATCAATTGGGATCTCGAGAAAACAGAAACCTTCCTAGAGTAGTATCCAAGGACACTCAACATCCAACCGTCTAGTGTAAAGCCACAATCAGATCAAGATCAAGCATCCAACGATCTGTACGCATTGAGCAGACTTCTCAGAAGGAGAGTTCAATGCATACACATAATCAAGGCAACCAAGATATCTCGCATAAATCTAATGTGGGTAATCCTTCATAGAAAGGATCGATTCAAGGATTGGATTATTGGTTAGGAGAGACGGCGAAGGAAAAAAAATCCTTTACAATGAAGTTTTGTTAAAGGATCCCCTTTTATTCAAGCAATTGTGGATTTTCCTACTCCATCTAAGTTTAAAGCTCCAGTGGTCACCCCCAAATATGATGGAAAAAATGATCTAGTACTGTAAAGTAAACAATATCAACATGCCGTTGATATTTATTCTGTCCCCAATGAGATGACATGTAGAGGGTTCTCAAGCACCATTACAGGCTCTGCTCAGATATGGTATAATAACTTGCCCCGAGGATAAATTACCAACTTCAACCAGCTTATCGAACTATTTATTAGCGATTTTTGTTTCGAAGCCAAGACAGTAAAGAGAGTATCCCATCTCTTGAGTGTAAGAAAATAAGTAGGGTAAACAACCAGAGAGTATATTACTAGTTTTAATAATGAGAAATTAGAAGTGGTAGACTACGAGGAAAAAATATCCATCACTGCTCTCATGAGTGGATTGCTTCCCGAGAAAAGGTACTATACTGTGGCCAAAGATCCTCCTAAAACCATGACGGAGCTCATGGCTAAGGTGGGAAAAACAATGAATGCCGAGGAATTAATGGATGCAAATAAGAATCCATCAACAAAAATTGAGATGAAAGATGAGAATAAGCAGAACGAGCCGAAGTCGAAAAAAAGAGGATAATCTGAAAAAATATGGAACCTACACTCCATTGAGTGTTATCATTCATCATATCCTTAAGGAGATTAAAATAAATAAGGATTTATGATGGCGTGAGAGGTTGAAAGCACCTCCTAATAAGAGGGACGACTCTAAATATTGTGAATTCCACAAGGATCACGACCATACAACAGATAATTGTATCGCTTTACAAATTAAGATAGAATCTCTCATGCGTCGAGGAAGACTGAATAAATTTGTTGAACGACATGAAAGCAGAGAAACTAGAAAAAGATCAAATTCTCCATGTAAATCTAGAGATGACAGGAAGAAAAACCATGAAGATGATTATATGGATGATCATGATCTGTCGAAGAAGCCTAAGAAACCATAACGTGAGGTAGCTATGATAATTTTTGGTTCATTTGATTATCATGACATTATAGGAGGTGATGAAGGAGGAGGAGATCACATTACTGAAAGAAAAGCTTACTTGAATGAAGCCCAAGTTTGCTCTTATCTCCATAAAATTAATCTGAATAAAGAAAAACGACCTAGAAAGGTCAACAAAGATAAACCGGTGATTGATTTTTCAAAGAATGATCTTTATGGGGTACTTTATCCCCATGATGACCCATTGGTTGTCAAATTTAAGATTCAGGGTACTGTCATCTCTAGAATTTTTATTGATAATGGAAGCTCGACAGATATTATGTTTTACCCCTTGCTTTCAGAGTTTGGACTTGAAGCTCAGCCAGCTAGAACCCTACCACATGCCAAATTTTCTGGTGAAAATGTTTACCCCCTTAGGACAATCAATCTAGAAGTTTTGTTTGGCTATTAGTCGGCAGGTCATACGAAGAAAATACACTTCTTTATAATGGATAAAAACGTTCAATCTTCATATAACATGATCATAGATAGGGTAGGATTGAAGAAGTTTAAAGTTGTACCATAAACAATTCATTAATGCTTGAAGTTTCCAACTCACTTTGGTGTAGGTATCGTAAAATACGATCAAAGGGTGGCTAGAGAATGTTACCACTCCTTAGCCAAATAAGAGGATTTGATTGAATTGAATAAGAATGACCAGATATTTCACCAAAATTATGGAAGTCATTGCCAAGTTTCTAGCCGTGCAAAGCAGATTCACTTTCTCGGATGGCTTCAGCAACTAGAATTGAACTCAGGAACACCGTCCCAATAGAGATCCTAGCTAATTGGAATATTGACGATGATTTGATGATTTATTTCGTTGCTGTAGATTTGGGACCTTCATTGATGGACCCAATTAAATATTATATTAAGGATAGCATCCTGCCACTTGATCCCAAAGAGGCAAAGAAGCTTCGATATAAAGTAGCAAGATATGTGTTAGATAAAGGAGATTTATACAGAAGTGGACTGACAATCTCCTTGCTACGTTGTGTTCATCCAGTAGAGGTGGAAGATTTAATCAAAGAGGTGCACAAAGGTTCTTGAGGAGCTCACATAGTTGGCCAGTCTCTGCTCTAGTGAATTACCACTCACGGATACTATTGGCCGACTATGAGGGCAGATTGTATAGCCTTTGAAAGAAAGTGTGAAAAATGCCAGAAGTTCTTTCCAATTCGTAAAACACCCAATGCCATTCTCATACCCATAACTTCACCTTTGCCATTTTCTATTTGGGGGATTGACTTGGTCAGCCCACTGCCGACCACGAAGGGAAGCTTCAAGTATTTGGTCGTTGTTGTTGATTACTTCACCAAATGGGTGGAAGAAGAACCATTGGTAGACATGCCTTATGAGAAGGTGTACCAGTTCATTTGAAAGAATATCATATGTAGATATGTGCTACCGCATGCCTTTATTAGAGATCATGGAACTCAATTCAATAATGATGAGTTTGAGGCAGATTGTGTCTAGTCCAAGATCTAGAAATTTCAATCTGCACTTAGCCATCCTCAAAGTAATGGCTAAACAAAAGTAACAAATATTACTTTTCTCAATGGGTTAGAGAAAATAATCGACGCTGCCAAAGGCAACTGGATTAACGATGTCTCTTGTCGATCAATAGTACATAACAGCTTGCAGTGCAATAATTGCTCGCTCAAATGCAAACTTCCTGTATGAGTTCATATAAATATGTCACGAACAAGAAGTAAATATACTTAATGTATGGCTTTATATAAACAAGTCACGAACAAGAAGTCTTATCCGACTAAGTTAAAGGAACACAATCCTAAAAGATTTAATCGTTAAGAATAATTTACTTCATGTATGACTTGGTAAAAAATGAATCACGAACAAGAAGTTATTCACTTCATGTACGATTTCGTATAAACAAGTCAAGAACAAGAAGTGCAAAACTTTGTATACAATTAAAAAAAGTTACAAACATGTTTTACTCAACTAAGTTAAATGCCAGAAGACATGAAAATATTCCTAAAATACCGGGATACAAATATATATTCCTCAAACACTTGGTCACCACTAATAACTAATGCTAAATTTGGATTAATATATCTAAGTACATTATTAGAATTATTGGCATTACAATCACAAGTTGACTCACTGATTAAAATAATCATAAGTTAATAGCACAAACATATGGATTTTCATTCATAAAAAATGTATTACATTCAAATGAATAACATAATACATAAAAATTATTCAAAAGGATGTTTCCTTTCATATTTAGAGGTTGGCTGAGATGATTGTACTCTATCCATTCCAGCAGGAGGATCATCCAAAGTATAGGGATAATTGATGAAGTTAAAATCCCTTAACATTATTTTATTGTTGCTGCTCAACACATTGATCAGGTGGGGAGGATGAACAATCTCATGGACATTATGTACACCATAGCCTCCCAGTATTTAGTGATCAAGCATAGAGGAATATCATCAATAGGGAATCATGAAGTGTCCAACTTGAAAGGGGGATTATAACTGTCTAAAAGACTGGGCTCATTCCAGTACCATAGTTGGCTATTACGATCATACTTCAACAAAGTCAGACAATTAGTACAACCCCATTTATATCCATCATGGTGGAACTGAGCTAGGTTATCATATACATGACCTAAAACTTCATTGTAGCCTTCTATCCACACCTCTCTGGGTTGTTTGCAAATTTGAAAGGGCAACCTCTCAACTTGCTGTTGAAGTTTCTTCAAAACACAATGCTTCAACTGCCTGGACTGGTCGGTAAGGGATTTATCCTTAGCTTCCAGCTTTATAGACAAGTCAATAATATCCCGATTATTTACTTTTAGCGGAGCAACCTAGGCTGCTAAGGTTTTCTTGGTCATAACTTCCTCAACAGCTGGTCAGCTGGTTGGCTGGTTCTTTGCTAGGTGGATGATGATACATGTTTGGATTTCTTTGTTGTTTTAACTCTTCCATTAACCTGGGATTCTCATTCTCCAAAAATGAAGCACCTTCATCGACACCACTACCAAAAGACTTTTTCAAAGTTTTTAGTTCATTTCAAAGTTTATTATTGTCATCCTCCAAGATCTTGGCGATCTCTCTAGATTCATTAAGTTCATGATTTAATAAGAACTCTTTCCTCATATATGAAGAAGCATAATTTTTTAGTTTCTCCTCAAAACCCTAACCTTCACTCAATGCCTTACACTTGGTTTCGTACTCATCATGCAGTAGAGCTTTAGCTTCATTATGGTCTGCCTGCAAGTCTTCAATCATCTCATAATATGCAACATTATTGGCTACAACCTAATTAAGAAGATATCTGAGATAGGTGTCTACATCATTTGCTTGATCAGAAGCGTCTGCATTGAGAAAGTTTATTAATTCCTCATCTATCAAATCCAAGCAGCCAACTTTGAACATATTGTTATAGAGTTTGAGTATGTCAGAGTTAGTGGGGGCAATTTGTTCCATCTTGGAAATAAACAAGAAAGATAAAGTAACACTTCTGTAGAAGGGGGCTTGGAGGTAATCCCTAGATTAGGGATAATTCCTGTATTTACAACAGTATCTGGGGTTAAGACAGCATGGTAACTCAGCAAGCCCTCTTAGCGTGGAAACTCAGTGTGGCATCTCAGCGAGGCAGCTTGGCGTGGCAACTCATATTTTAGCTTGTTGTGTTACTTAGACATATTGTATCTTTTGTTTGTACTGACTATGGGCTATAACGATTGTAATGATGTAACGAGAATAATGATTATGTGTGAGGTCGAACGGTACTCGCGAGAGACTAAGCGTGGCAGGGCCTGGGAGAGCTTTCATGCTCTATCGAACGACCTCGTCGTGGGAACTTTGGAGGGACCTAATTTGGAGGATTGATAAGTGAGGTACCGTTGGGGATTGTCCTGACTATCTTAGATACACATGGTAAAACATCGAAGGATCCTGACCGTGGAACCTCGGGGGGAGCAGCCTTGAGTTTCATCTGGCGTTGAGTTGTGAGCCAAACAACTCTCTACTTAGTGTCACATCCACTTTATCTGATATCACTAACCAGCTAGGAAATGTCATACCTGCACTTGAGTAAACCACCGTTATATTTGGGGTTGTCAAACAGTTGGTGAGCCACCTCTATGACAACAGCCCCCTGACACACAGTGGTTAGGCAAAAGTCATGTCTTGGCATTTTTTATTTATGACGTGGAGACAACTAGTGCATGAGGTATTTAATATTTGTGACATAAACTATGAGGAATGTATTTCACAAGCATTAATGGTGGAGTTGCCTCGGGATGGTGTGGGAGGCTATTTAAGGTCCCCAACCACCTCTGAGGAGGGGAGGATCTTTTTGAGAGTTCAGAAGTTATTACTAGAGATAATATACATAATAGAGAGTTATTACAAACCAAAGAGTTTTTACTCACCCACCATTGTCATTTATTATGAAGATTTTAATACTTGACAGAGATTCTTGAGGGTGGTTGGTGTGTTTGGCTGCCTGCCAAGGTGTATATAGGGTGCTTACTTCTCTCTCCCTCTAGATAAGTTACTTCTAAGTTCATTACTACCTCCTGAGTTATACACGAGATATTTATGAGTTCAAACTGAGTCTATCTTCATTGAGTCATGTTTGTATATCCTGTGGTTAATCAATAGTTTCGCTATTTAACTTATCATTACTATACTCAAAAATGGGTTACGCCTCCAGATTATCTAAACTACCCTCTTATATTTGGCGACTCTGTTGGGGAGAGTTCACCATCACATTGGAGGACGTCTGCGAGCTACTTAGGCTTGAGCCTATGGGTGAGTTTGCATACCACGTTGAGGCCTTAGATGCCAAAGAGACTACCGATCGAGCTGAGCTTGATCGGATCTGTAGTAGTTGCACTGAGTCTTCAAATAAGGCCACTTTTACTCCCGTCATCAGTTATTTTTTCGAAGCTCTAACTCCAAAGGATGTCACTGCTGTGACTGGACAAGGTAGAGGTACATCTTTGGAACTATTAGCCTACATTGTTGTGTTGTTTTCACGCTTCTTCCTGATTGGGAAACCCAACGACCGTCCCAGGAGGGACCTCATAAATATTTCCATCCGTTTGTCCAGGGGTTTTAACCTTCTACTATCCCCCATTGCCTTGGGGTCCCTCTACACCTAGCTAGATCGAACTCATATTGACATGGCACGGTCACTGGGTCGTTATAACTTGACCAATTTTGCCAACACCATTGTTATGACGGGATTTTTTACACCCGTTTTCCTGTCATTACCTCCAAGTCTATCTCTCTCCCCGTGAGCCAAGGTATTAAGACCCCACGCCTCTTATGTTTCTATAAAAAATAGAGTCAAAAGGAGATAATGGGAGTTTTTGATCATTTTTACTCCTTTATAATGAGGCCGTACAACAAATCTACTTTTGCCCATTCTTGGGATTTTTTTCCTTCTACAGCTTCAACGGTCAAATTCATCCTGGTTGTAGAAGATCCTTCGCAGGTCGTGGTGCTTATGTTTACCCCTGGGTTTCTTCCTTCCTATACTGAATGGGGATACACCTCAGAACCTTATAATCCTGATAGACGTATTAGGCAGTCTGGGTTTGATCAGGGGGGCCCTCGACCTGTGTTATAACAAAAACACAATAAGGGCCACTTTTGCTGAAGCCTGCACCTTCTACCTTGCCACAAAGGTGCTTGGTGTGACTTCTACCATCGATGGGAGAGTCACCCTTCCCAGTGCCACTAATAAGGGGGACGTATCCACCTCCTATGCCACCAAGTTTTATTTGGTGCAGCTGACCAGGATTCGTGAGTATATTCAGAGTCCCCCCAATATCCCCCGGTCCTTTCTTTCTCTGCCTCTGAACGGGGTCTTAATGGGAACTCCGTTCTTAGAGTTGAGTTTCCTTTGAGTAAAACCATTAAAGAACCACCCCAGGAGCTACCCCCTTATTGCCCGATGATCCTTACTGCCACCCCGAAGCCCAAGGCCGTTTAAACTGCCAAATAACCTGCCCCTTTAGTCGAAGATGCTACTGGCGAAGGGATTTCCTAGCCACTAGCCAAAAAGACCAAGAATTCCAAGGGTGGGACTTCCTCAAAATCTAAGTCCCAAGCCCAAGCTCCTTTAGAGGCGTTCCCCATTACCTCTGTTCCTCCTCCTATGTCTGCATCGAGGAGTTGAGAAGGCAAGTTCAGGCTGAGGTAGAACGAATAAATGCTAAGTTTCAGTGACACGCCCCTGTTGTTCCTCCTTCGACTGCCTTTCCCATGGTCATAGTTGATCCAACTGAGCCAATGACAAAGAGGAGAAATTTTTTTACAGTACCTCAAGGTGCTAGTGCAACGGGCACGAGGAAGAAAACTCTGGGTACCAAGTCCCAGAAGAAACGGATGACCGAGATACATCCGCCCCAACTCCTTCTGTTGCTGCCTCCTCTCCACCTTCATCAGTGGTTATATCTTCTCATTATCCTTTTGAATATGAGGTATGTGTGCATGTTTTGTTCTTATTCCCCTTTTCTTAAGGCAAGCTGCATCTGCTTATTTCTTTGATAACTTTGGTGCAGGGAGTTGAAGAAAGGCCCAGTCCCCCTAGTCCCCCTGTGACCCATTTTGTGTGTGTGTGTGTGGGGGGGGGGGGGGGGGAATTTCGGTGTATCTCAAGTTGGTACTACTCCTCCCCGTTCCCCCATTATAGGTCTTACCTATTTTCACCGTTTGTCCTCCCAACGGGCTAAAGATGCTGCTACAGGGGGTGCTACCGTTGAATATGTTGGAATATCTTCCTAATCGAAGACAACTCCCCCAGGTTCTTCTGAATTAGAACCTCAGCCTGAGGTTCTTCTGCCCCTTGTTCCAACTGCAGAAAGTTCTCCCGCATATTATCTATTACTTATTAGGTCTGACATCTTTTTTCTCTCTTCCACCCCTTTTCTTTCTGTTTATCATGCTGAACTTTTGATATGTTGGGATGCCTTAGGTTGAAATGGCATCCTTGTAAGCTGACCTTCTTCTTCCCACCATGATGACGAGACCCATAACTGGGGTTCCCCTTTTTGGTGCCATAACGGCGGTAAGTAACACTTAGATGTATTCCTGACTTTTTCCTGTACTTTCTCCTTGTGTCTAACACTTGGTTTCGTATTTGTATCTTTTGCCAAGACTTACCCCACCCTTTGCTCTTAGTAACTATTCTCTTTCCAAGGCCAAGGTTGACACTGCTGCCCCGCGTGGTGGTTCTTTGGTGCCTGCCCATGTCGAGGGATCATTTAGAGATTCCTCATGTTCTTTCCGCGAAACTCCTTCGTTGGCCTTGGTACCATTTATTGGCGAGGGAGCTTTGCCGACCGTTGAGGCTTCTTCAGTTAGGGGCAACGAGAGGCCTCCACGGTGGCTCCTATTCTCGCTGTTGCTATTGCTGAGTTACTTCGCTAATTTCTCTGCATTTCTCAGTCTCTCAAACTTCACCTATGTTGGTGACTTAACGACGAAAACACTTGTTAATATTTTCCATAAACTCTGCCTATATCGGTGACTTAACAACGAAAACACTTGTTAAGATTTTTCATAAACTTCACCTATATCGGTGACTTAACAACGAAAACACTTGCTAATATTTTCATAAACTCCACCTGTATCGGTGACTTAACAACAAAAACACTTGTTAGGATTTTTCATAAACTCCACCTATATCGATGACTTAACAGCGAAAACACTTGTTAAGATTTTTCATAAACTCCACCTATATCGGTGACTTAACAACGAAAACAGTTGTTAAGATTTTTCATAAACTCCACCTATATCAGTGACTTAACACCAAAAACACTTGTTAAGATTTTTCATAAACTTCACTTATATCGGTGACTTAACAACGAAAACACTTGTTAAGATTTTTCATAAACTCCACCTATATCGGTGACTTAATAACGAAAACACTTGTTAATTTTTTTCATAAACTCATTATTTCCTCTAACTGTTCTCAGGTTACTCGGGAGGATTCTCCACCAGTTCTTTCGCCTATATCCTCACCCCGTCGGGAACCCGTTATTTCAGAAGACTCTAGTCACAACGATCAAGGTTCCACGATCAGTGCTGCTGCTAAGAGCAAATCTGGCTGTGAGATTCCTTTGCCTGACTTGTCTCCTCATGCCTTCTTCTTGATGGTGCTTCAGCGTTCTCCTCAGATGCCTGCCAACCATCGCTTGGTAGTTGAGCAGCTTACAAACCACCATTCTGAAATGTATACCGTGGATTACCTGCATTCCAACATCTCTGTGATGAGTTGCAGGCTTCAGGGCATGGCTACCATTGTGGCTGAGATTGCCAGTACTCCGACCTCAAACGTTACCAGAGCCCTCCTCAACCAATTCTTGTGACACCTAAAGGAGTTGGGTCGTGATGGATTTCATTTTGATTGGCTTATCACGCATTTAAAAACTTTAAAGAGCCAGAGACTGAATAGCCAGAGAGAACTTCTTCGAAAACATCATGAGGATCAATGGGATGAGGAAGCTAAGTTGGCTGAGTTATCACCTTTTCTTTAAGCCGTTGACAAAGAGGTGGGGGACCTCAAAGAAGCTCTGCACTTGGAAAAGTCAAAGCGAGAGAAGCTCCTCATCGAGCGTATACAAGCACAAACGAGGCTGGAGGTTTCTATAAATTCCCAACAGTCTTGCCTGGAAGCTTCTTCGGGCCTTCCTGGAGATTTTTTCTCTGCTCCAGATCTTTGGTTCCTCCTAGGTCAATGATTTATTGTAAATATTTCTTTACTTCTTTTTATGTAATTCTTGGGTAATTGCTCCCAATTTTGTAATCCCCCAAAGTTTATGAATGAAGAAAAAATGTATGTTTTCCATGTTATTTCTTTGTGTTATAACTATTTGCATACATTATGAAGTTCTATAATTCTTTCATCTCCACTTGAGTTATAATAAAAATAACTTGCATACTCATCATAAAAAGAAGTTGTGTATTCATAACAACAGCTAGATACATCAGTGGTCCAAACCTAATTGCTTACACATGATAGACTTTCAACCATTTATTGTTAATCTTAAATGGTTTATCTTCTTCTATCCTAGAAATTAAGAAATAACCTAAGTCATGAGCTTCTTTTACAATGAAAGGTCCCTCCCAATTTGCTACAAACTTGGGTAGGGGCAACCCTCTGATGTGCTTCACTTCTTCTTTCAACACGAGGCCTCCCTCCACGAACTTCCTCGATCTTACTAGGTTATCATATGCCCTGGAAAGCTATTTCGTATATATTCAAAAGTGTTGCATCGCGTTATCTCTGTGTTCATCCAATGCTTCCAGCTGCACATGTCTACTTTGAGGGAGCATGCTACTTCGCAAGGCATATCGAGCAGAGGGAACTTCTAACTCCACCGCAAGGATTACCTCAGCCCCACAAATGAGGGAGAACGGAGTATACCCTATAGACTTACACTTGGTTGTTCGATAGGACCACAATACATCTAGTATTTTATCATCCCACACTCCTGTGATATCCTCCATCGTTTTATCCAGGATATTAACCAAAGTTTTGTTAGTTGCTTTGTCCTGACCATTTCCCTTTGGATATGCCACCGTCGAAGTATGATGAACAATGGAGTACTTGTCTATGAGCATCATTACTTCTGAATTAATGAAAGGGGTTCCATTGTCTGAAAGGGGTTCCATTGTTTGAAAGGATAACCTTTGGGATCCCAAAACAACAAATGATGTATTCTCTGATGAATTTTCTCACCACCCCCGCTATTGCCCTTCTCAGTGGTATCGCTTCAGCCCACTTTGTGAAGCACTCCAATGCTACTAGTATCCATATCTTCCCCCTCGAAGAAGGGTGTATTGCCCCTACCAGGTCGAACGTCCAAGTGTGAAAAGGATAAGGCGTTGCCAAGGACTGTAGGTCCATCGATAGGGCATTGATCATATTTCCATGAAGTTGGCAAGCCTTCCACTTTCGAACGAACTCAATAGAATCTTTCTCCATTAGTGGCCAATAATATCCCAATGTCATCAACTGGTCATACAACTTGGCCCCTCCTATGTGAGCTAGAGTATACGCCTGTTTGAGGACTTCGAATGCTTCTTCCTTCGTGATGCAATGCAATGGCCTGTTAAAGTAACCTCTACGATAAAGCTGCCTCTCCAGAACACAGAATCTTGAGGCCCTTCGCCGGAGTCCTATCTCGTCAATAATCTATGTTGGGGCAACTCCATCTCTGATAAAGTTAATATATGGCTATCTCTAATCAGGTTGAGCTTCAATGAAATGACATTCAACTGCTTCAAAGAATAACTGGCATTTATCACACTTCCTTTGTAGCTCTACCATGTCCTATTTTATTCTAGGCAAAAAATACCCCTATCTTTGAATTCTTCGGTATAGGGGTATCTCAGTTGTCTTGCAGTGCTCTTTATGTGTTCTCTTCAATCTCTACTCTTCCTTTTTTGGACCGATGCACATCGATAACCATCCTCTTGCGTTCCTAAAGTAAATGTTTCCTTGGTTCATGAAGTATTGGGATAATTCCCTCATCCCCATCGCTCCTTCCACAGATTCCAATTGCCCTATAATCTCTCCCCTCCAGTTTGCGTCCTCCTCCATCAGTAGAATTAACTGTACTATCAAAGTAGCTATTCTTCGTTGGATCATGACGATAGTTGTATCGTTCCTTATGACCATCTTCTGGGAAATGGTGGCATAGGCGTATGGGTGACGATTCATCATTCAGGGCTATCTCTTGATCTTGGTCCGATGGAACTGGCAGATAAGCCTATGAATGATTATTCTGTATGGTGCCAGGCTCATGTGTTTCAATGTGTACTCTACATTCACTTGCTGAATGACCAAATTTGAATCACCTTTGATGCAAAGTGAATGAATCCCCCTTCGAAGAGCCTCTAGCTACCCCATCACCAATGCTTTATATTCCGCCTCGTTATTAGAACAAGAGAAATATAATTTATAGGAAAGGAATATCTCCTACATTCCTTTTGAAAGAATAACCCCCTGCTCCTCCTTTCTTTTCCACCGAATATCCATCGAACTGCATTGTCCATCTCTCATCCGTTGCATCTAGGTAATTGACCTACAAATCGTCTCCCGAAATACTTTCTTTAGGTGGCTTAAACGTTCCTGAGGGGAATATTGCCAACAGATCAGTGTATGCTTGGCTTTTGATTGTGCGAGAAACCACACACTTAAGGTCATATTCGAAGAGGATGAGGAACCACCTAGCTGCCTTTCCAATCAATATAGTTTTTTCCAGCAAATACTTAATAGGATCACATCTAGTTATAATATGAATTGTAAAAGATAATATATAATGTCTAAGTTTTTGTGCTATAAAGACTAAGACTAAACAATGCTTTTCCAAGATACTATATCTGACCTCTGGCCCATGGATGATTCTGCTGAGGTAATAGACCGATCCTTCTTCCCCATTAATTTTCGGTGCCAATAAAGCTCCCATGGACCTCGTGGTAGATGTGAGATATAGCTGTAGCGGTATTCCTGCCTATGGGGGAACCATGATTTGTGGTGAAACGAGCAGCTTCTTCAGCCTAACGAGTGAACCCTGGTGAACCTCCTCCCACTTGAATTTCATGTTCCTTCGTAACAGCGGCATCAATGGATGTGTCATCTCAGCTAATCCAGGCACAAATCTCCTAAGATTTGAGACTTTACCGAGGAAACTCTTAATCACCTTCGTCGTTCTTGGACTTGGCATCTCCAAGATCGCTCACCGTTCTTAATCTTTAAGTCTAGCTCAGGTTTGTACGTTCTTGTTACTTGTTTCACCGGGATGGCTGAAGGCATTACATTTAATTTATGGCTGCTGACTCCCTCATCTAACCCTTCCATCTCTATGTATTTCCACGCAAAAAAATCTATGAACTCCTGAATCAACTTAACCAAATCCTCTCGTTTCTCCTTACTGAGATCTTTTACAATAAAAATAGGCCTTGGGTCCTCCTTTTCTTTCGCCAAGTTTAACTGCTCCAGTTCTTGTGCCTGCGGTTTCAGTTGATCTGCTATGTATTCTGGTTCCTCGACAACTTCCTCCATAAATTCCTGTACGTTGGAGTTGTCTATCACCATACATTGTCCTCGCTGATCCACTAAAAAACACTCATATATCGGGTCAGCCTCATTGTTAGCTTCTTCAGCCGCCCGTTCACACCATTATAATCGATATATGGATTTTCATTCATAAAACATATGGATTTTCATTCATAAAAAATGTATTACATTCAAATGAATAACATAATACATAAAAAATATTCAAAAGGACGTTTCCCTTCATATTTAGAGGTTGGCTAAGATGATTGTACTCTATCCATTCTAGCAGGAGGATCATCCAAAGTATAGGGAGAATTGATGAAGTTAAAATCCCTTAACATTCTTCTATTGCTACTGCTTAGCACATTGATCAGGTGGGGAGTACGGACAATCTCATGAACATTACGTAAACTATAGCCTCCTAGTATTTAGTGATCAAGCATCGGGGAATATCATCAACAGGGAATCATGAAGTGTCCAACTTGAAAGGGGGATTATCACAGTCTAAAAGACTGGGCTTATTCCAGTACCACAGTTGGCTATTATGATCATGCTTTAATAAAGTTAGATAATTGGTCTAACCCCATTTATATCCTTCATGATGGGATTGAGCTAGGTGATCATATACATGACCTAAAACTTTATTGTAGCCTTCTATCCACACCTCTCTGGGTTGTTTGTAAAATTGAAAGGTCAACCTTTCAACTTGCTATTGAAGTTTCTTCAAAACACAATGCTTCACCTTCAACTATATGGACTGGTCGGTAAGGGATTTATCCTTAGCTTCCAGCTTTATAGACAAGTCAATAATATCCCGATTATTTACTTTTAGCTGGGCAACCTGGGCTGCTAAGGTTTTCTTGGTCATAACTTCCTCAACAGTTAATTGGCTGGTTCTTTACTGTGTAGATGATGATATATGTTTGGATTTCTTTGTTGTTTTAACTCTTCCATGGAACTGGGATTCTCATTCTCCAAAAAGGAGGCACCTTCATCGATACCACTACCAAAGGATTTTTTCAAAATTTTTAGCTCATTTCAAAGTTTACTATTCACATCCTCCAAGATCTTGGCGATCTCTCTAGATTCATTAAGTTCACGATTTAATCAGAACTCTTTCCTCATATATGAAGAATAATAGTTTTTAGTTTCTCCTCAAAACCCTAACCTTCACTCAATGCCTTACACTTGGTTTCGTACTCAGCATGCAGTAGAGCTTCAGCTTCATTATGGTCTTCCTGCAAGTCTTCAATCATCTCACAATATGCAACATTATTGGGTACATCCTAATCAAGCAGATATCTGAGATAGGTGTCTGCATCCTTTGCTTGATCAGAAGCGTTCGCATTGAGAAAGTTTGTTAATTCCTCATCTATCAAATCCAACCAGCTAACTTTGAACATATTATTGTAGAGTTTGAGTATGTCAGAGTTAGTGGAGATAATTATTTCCATATTGGCAACAAACAAGAAAGATAAAGTAACACTTGTGTGGAGAGGGATTGAAGTTAATCCTGAGATTGGGATAATTCCCCTATTTACAAAAGTATCAGGGGTTAAGTCAGCGTGGCGACTCAGCACGACAGTTTAGCGTGGCATCTCAGCGAGGCAGCTTGGCGTGGAAACTCCTATTTTAGCTTGTTGTGTTACTTATCCATATTGTTTCTTTTGTTTGTACTGACTATGGGCTATAACGATTATAATGATGTAACGAGAATAATGATTATGTGTGAGGTCGAACAGTACTCGCCAGAGACCATGCTTGGCAGGGCCTGGGAAAGCTTTCATGCTCTATTGAATGACCTCACCGTGGGAACTTTGGAGGGACCTGATTTGGAGGATTGAGAAGTGAGGCACCATTGGGGCTTGTCCTGACCATCTTAGATACACACGGTAAAACACCAAAGGACCATGATCGTGAAACCTCGGGGGAAGCAGCCTTGAGTTTCATTGGGCGTTGAGTTATGAGCCAAACACCCCTATACTTAATGTCACATCCACTTTATCTAATGTCACTAACCAGCTAGGCAATGTCAGACCTGCACTTGAGTAAACCACCATGGTATTTGGGGCTGTCAGACAGTTGGTGAGCCACCTCTATGACAATAACCCCCTGACACACAATGGTTAGGCAAAAGGCATGTTGTGGCATTTAATGTTTATGACGTGGAGACAACAGTGCATCAGGTATTTTATATTTGTGACATAAAGTATGAGGGATGTCTTTTATAGGCATTAATGGCGGAGTTTCCTCAGGGATGGTGTGGGAGGATATTTAAGGACCCCAACCACCTCTGATGAGGGGAAGATCTTTTTGAGAGTTCAAAAGTTATTATTAGAGATAATATACATCAGAGAGAGTTATTACAAACCAGAGAGTTTTTACTCACCCACCATTATCATTTATTATGAAGCTTTTAATACTTGACAGAGATTCTTAAGGGTGGTTGGTGTGTTTGGTTGCCTGCCAAGGTTTATCTAGGGTGCTTACTTCTCTCTCCCTCTAACTAAGTTACTTCTATGTTCATTACTACCTCCTGAGTTATATACACGAGAGATTTGTGAGTTCAAACTGAGTCTATCTTCATTGAGTCGTGTTTGTATGTCCTGTGGTTAATCAATAGTGTCGCTATTTAACTTATCAATACGATACTCAAAAAGGAGTTACGCCTCCATCTTATCTAAACTAGCCTCTTAGAACTTGAATGATAATAAAAGGAGACATAATTGTAGTTAAATCTAAAAAAATGTCAAGTAATTGAAGAAGAAATTCTTTCATTGATAAATGACAATGTTACAAGTACACCAAAACAAGACAAAAAGAAAACTAAAGAAAGGCGCAAAATATAAATACCAGAGGCCGAATAAATCTACCCCTTTTTCTTATCCTTCTTAGCTTCAGGGTTTATATCTTGGTCGGTAGGAGGGGCAGCTGAATCAATATGAGCATTATCTTGGTTGACTGAAGGAACACTTGGCTTAGTGGCCATTGAGGATTCCCCCAAACCTGCATCATAATAAATTTTATCATTAAGATTGGGAGGGAAGCCTGTATCATGCCTTAAAAATAGCTCTGAATCCTCAGCAGTGCCCACTTCCCCCAACGCTGCCAACCAACCATCCTTGAAGAATTCTTCTTAGCGTACGATATCTAGGTAAAAGTAGCATAGATGGCCTCATCCCATCCCTTATTGAAGGATTCTTCTCTGGTTTTCTTTCTTTTGTACTTATCTACAGAAACGCCAACATATAGCTAACTAGTTTCTCTTCAGCATCCTTTGCCTCGCGCTCAGCTTGAGTAGAGGCTAAAGTATCCACAGATAGAGCCTCATCAACTTTCTACCTCTCTTCTTCGGTAGTATTGAGCTTCTCCTCCCAATCCTTTTTCTTTATCTCCAAAGCTTGCCTGGACTCCTCCAAGGATTTCCTAAGAACCTCAATGACCTTCTCTACTTCTCCTAAAGAAGAACGCAGTTGATCGTCTTTTTTAAACATTTAGTTGTAATCAACCAAGCGCTGTAAGAAAAAAGACAAGTTAATGTAAATCAAATAAGACATGAACAATATCTAACAGACTTAAAATATGAAAATTTTCCAAGGCTAAGCTCTGGGTAACCCTTTTCAATAGTTTTGATCGAGACATTGAACCAGTAGTAGCTCTATGGTTCGAAAGGGTATGAGCTTTGATAAATTTCCTACCTAAACTAGGACTAAAGGCTACAAATGAGCTAGCAATAGTTGGGACCTTATCAAACAATCCTAGTTGATCGGCATTAATAATTTTTTCAACCTATTTATCAGTAGGACCTCTTCTTAGACTCTTGAGAGGATACTCATTACCTTTAGTTGTTGGGGGCATCTTGCCAGCCTCACCTTTTTCTTTTGGGCATTGATATCACCTAGTTTCTTGGCACCAGCAGTGGAATCATCCTCTAGAATGTTGGTAATTTACCTCTTTCCCATGCTAGCTAAAGAGGAAGATCAGAATCAAGTGAAGAGGAAGTGCCAACTTCAGCACCAACACCAACAAATTCAGTGGCCGAGGAAGTAGACACTGGATCCTTCTCCAAATCAATTGCAATTGATGGCACAACTGTTATTAGACGGGCTGTAAAATAGGTGATGGAAGTTTTATATTCGAGCAACACATAAGTTGATCAGGGATGATCCTCTCTTATCCTTTAGTTCAAACCCCACAAGAATTTGAGTTTTTCCTAATTGACTTCACCCGATTTGGGGTACTTTCTCTTATGTTATTCTGTAATAGAAGAATGAACAGTAACAGTTCGCACATATAAAAAAAGAAATCAATAAAGAAAGGAAAGAATTGAAATAACAACCTATCCTATTCCTTAACTGAGGGCATATGGGACCATAGTAGGCCACTCCATTATTAAGTGGGGCATGTTGCCAGTTCCTAACTATTAAAGCATGACTCCAATAATCCTTATTGGAATCAGGCAAATTCAATAGCAAAGCCCTATTGGCTTGTCTATTTTTCAAACAATAAGTGTTCTCTCCTACAATAGCCCATGTATAGCAGAGCATGATTTTTGGAATCCCTATATGGGTCCCATAGATTTCATTCAATCTATTCAGCTACTCTTACTAGATTGATATTAAAATGTTAGTAGAAATAAAGAAGAAAAGGGTTTGGTGTAAATGTGAAATCACACTCAGTTATAAATAAGGTTGGGATCCAATGACCCTCAACCAAATAATATACATTCCTAGGATCATGGGCTATTTCTAAATCAACCCAGGGCGGGATTTTCTTTTATACCCTAAATTCTTCTAGAGAATCATCGTCAACTATGTGAACCATGGTTCAGAATGAAAAGAGAGAAAAATAAAGAATTCTTATAGAAGATTAAGGATTCAATAAGAACTATGCAAGGAAAAGACGAATGATGGAAAACGGTCACACAAAAGTTCTGAAATAGCTGCTACAATTTGAAGATTTAAGGTAAGGTAAAATCTAGAAAAAGCCTCCCGCTTTTTATAGCTTGTCTCAAAAATAGAAAAAGTAATGATTAGATGGACTAATGATTAACATTTCACTGTCTTCGTAATAATGAGGGTGTAAAATACCTATTTACCTTTTGCCAGTTCGCTAAATTTCAAATGATTTACAAAAATACCATCTTTAAACAGTACCGATAAAATTTCACTAGTGTGGGAGGTCGACTTTTAACTAAGTATCATGGAAACACTCCTAGATACTTCCAGAATCGAATGCTCCATAATTTCATGCAATCATCAAGTATAGATAATTGGGGGATTCTGTTGATACCAAAAAATATCCATCTACATGGACCAATCAGAAGTGGACACTTTTCCGCTTATGTTGCTAAAATCCTAATCAGCAGATAGTAACTCGGCAAGAATGCCAACCAAGATAGGGAAAACCGACCATCAATACCAATGAAGGGTCACCATATTAAAGGTCTTATCAGACATGGTTAGGACAATCAACTGTCACATTCATTATGTACAGATAGAAATGCCTAAATATTTAAAGGCATTCCATCCCTTGGAATTCCAACCCTTGACCTCCGGGTCACTATAATTACGTCGTATCCATTTCATCAAGGGATATTCTTATTTACTAGAGTACCTAGATTTCTGTAACCTCTGAAATCAATACAATCACATTGGACATAGGTTCTAGAGTACCAAGGATCATTCTCTTTGTTTTACGAGCGAGGAGATAGAGTAAGCATTGGAGCTAGTGGAAATAGTAAGCTTATGAGAGTTAATGAGTGCGGAAGATCTAAAGGAGGCCTTGATGAGATGACTGGTGGATGTCAAGAACATACAAAAGTTGATAAATGGCGCGACTTTTTTTCTCGTTCCTGTTAAGGACCATGTTTTTGGCAAAGATAAAATTTACTTGTGGTTTCTTCCATTTCTGCCGAACTTTATGCATATCCAATTTTATGGTTGTGCGAGCTTGTCGCCGCCATTGTTGTATGCTACCTTGGATGCCTTTAGTCGCTAATGTAGACCTAATTTCACAGGGGTGCCACACATTAGAGGTATTTTTATTTTTGTGCTTTTGATTTTTTTTTCTTTATTTTTGTGCTTTTCTCGTAGTTTTTCAATATAGTTTTTTACTCTCTATCTTTTTTTTTTCTAAGTATAGTTCTACAAGGTAATTGGGTATAACACCCGATTAATGCATCCGAAGGAGTGGGGGTGATGCATGGACTAGGATGAGGAGGTAGACAAAGTATTATAGGTTTTTTAAAATACTATTATCTCTCAAGGATGCGAGAAGGGTCCTAAACACCCTCATGAGCGCTCAAGTTTGTTATTATCATTCTTTTTTTATTTTTACACTTTATATTAATTATTCTTTATATTTCAATTTCATGGGTGGACTTCCTTAGGCAAGTGACATTATTTCCCTAGGACCGGGAGATAGAGGACATAAAGATCACCAGGATGCATACTCAAATTCCCCAGTTATTTTCGCACAAGTTTAGGAATGACAAGTACCTAGGAGAGATGGTGGTTAGGTAGGTGATGGTAGGGGATTTGGCAGTCTTGCCGACAAATCCTATAGTCTACACAAGGCACATGGAGCGAAAATCTAATGAGGAAAGGGTGGAATTTATAGTAAGGGAGCACTACTCAGTCTATAATAACACGGTAGAAGCACAAGGATACTTGGATTTTATAACTAGTTGTTTGATGGCGTCCTTTATTTATGATATGGGAGGGGCTCCACTCTCGGAGGCTAGGAAAAAGACAATAAAGTATCGTCATCACTAGATTATGCCATGAGTATCGGTACTAGAGCAATGGATCCTACTTCACACTAGTAGTATTGTTTGCCTTACCGGTACCAACGTGTGGATGGGAGAGACATGGATATTCCTCACTATCCCCATGCAGAGTTGGAGGGATTTCTCCTTTGTCTCTAGAGAATGGTTATTTACCTAATTTTTCTTGATTTATACATTTTGAGTTCTTTTCTTTATTTATTGATTATGATGTCTCTTTTCGATCTTTTTATAGATTGTATCTTTGTGGAGATCTTGGGTATGGGAAGTTTTGGAATGTATGACTTCGGCAATTGAACACATCCGAGCATTCACTCATTCTTGTACTTACTTAATAGTCTCTAAGGATTACGTTCGCTCCCCTTCCATCTCCAGGAATGAATGATCTGTTCTCTTAGTCTTAACATGCGTCGTCTACATGGTTTTTGATGGATGATAGCTTATAGGGTTATGAGGAAAGTCCGGGATATGTCATGAAAATTTTGCTTTCTCCTTCCAATCATTTTTATTTCTGGAACTCAAAAGTAATATATATATATATATATATATATGCACTTTATTTGTTTATCTTGATTAAGTGGATTACTAAGCATTCACTTTTTAATTTCATAGTTAAGGTTTTATGATATCTAAAGTGTGTATTGTATTTGAATTTTTTGAATTCTTTTATAGGTATAAACTAATGAAGTCCCCAGAAAACTTTTATTGTGAAAAATCTCTTATTAAAGAATCAATTGGAAAAAAATGTAAAAAGAAGGGAAAGAGAAATTAAAATTAGGGTTCCGATTGACATGCACCCAGCCTGCCTGCCAACATATCAGTGTTGGGTAGTTGTGTTTTGTCCTTTTGTACCCTCTTGTGGTATCATAGGTAAAATGATTAATATATTAACTTTGGTAGCTAAACTTTTTTATAGCCTTTTGGAGATTTTGGCTATAAAATTATGTTTTGGATGGTATTTTAGAATCACCATTCCTCTTTATTTCTTCTTCTTTGACTCAATCTCGTTTCTTTAAATGGACATTCCTAAGACCGAGGGGTATTCTTCTTATCTCAATTATTTAGAAGAAATATGTTTGACTAAATTTGATTATGCGGCATTTGACCTGAACCGAAAAACTTTTTGGTACAACTTTCAGATTAAATGGAGCCTTTTGAGGCAGCTTTGCGATTTTAGCATCCCTAGAACCATAGGTTCTTCTTTGGGCTAGATGATTTATGCCCCATTTATGAGGATTTTTCTGCCATGCTGGTATATATCCCCATTTTCTATATACGGCGTTTGATTTTTCCCTTCACCGAGGGAGGTGCCGGGTAAAAAATTGCATATTTATCCTTCCATTTCATAACCATTCGCACTCGGGGAAGGAATTTATCTCCCTGTGGTTCTCGAGTTTGTACACCATTAGGAAGTATGATGTGTAGGGTGTGACACCCCCCTAATTAAATACTGGGCGATCACTCCTTTATTAAATTAAATCAAGGTAAACAGTTGGTTCATTCTCAGCATCACTGTCGATAAAAATACATTTTCCAATTTAACGCCCTAAATAATTAAGCTAAGTGTCAAAACCATTTTCATACATACTTTCCAAATTTTTTTTTAAAGAAAAACATTTATTTTATTAACAACATTCAACAATTAAGAATCACACCACAATAAACCTGGAACACAATCCAATTAATTTAAAACATTCATAAATCGAATGTCAACATGCGAAACATAAAGTCATACATCCAATATGAATAAATCCCATAGTAACAATACTGGAAATAACTGAAATACAAATGTCCCAATAACAATGAAGTAATGGAAAGGGCGACACATGCCCAATAGATGAGAATGCTAGAAGTGGAGTCAATAAAGGAAGCCGTCTACGCAAGTGACCTGCAACTCCCACCTAAGCTGCAGCACGTTCCTTTCAAGGGATCCTAAGCAAGACGCCCCTGTGGCTGGGCACCTGTAATACATACATATATATAAGAGAGAGAGAGAGAGAAAAACGGGTCAGATCCCGAAAGTGTGTTTGATTTAAAATACGTTTAGCAAGTATTTAAATTGATACAGGCCAATGCAACAACATATTAGTGCGTCACTCTCTTGAGAAATACTCACCTCTCCTCTAATGTGCAAAACTATCGCACTAACCTTACCAACGGTTTATCTTATCATTTTATCATACTAACCTTCCCAATAATTTAGCGTATCTTAACTTACTCATAAGATTTCAAAACCGAACAATATCATTGTTTAAAAAGAGTACTTCCAATTAGCAGCACAACTCTCGTTTTAGCTTTTATTTATTTATAAAGTTTCCCAGTGTCATATTATACTTTCACAAAACAAGTATTTACTATTTGAGTCATCAACCATGTCCTACTTATCAAGTCACAGTAGGCAGTTTCAAATTTCCAAATCTCATATATATATATATTAACTACTCGTATAATATATATAAAATGACAGCACCCCACATAAAACTATGGTGCGTGCATACTTCTACTATCCAAACCCCATACCACTCACATCAAGGGGAATACAAATTCGGAATCACTCTCGAACTGTATTAACACATACACAAACAATATCGAGGCGAAGTATAGATTCCAAGTCTCTAAGAGGATGGCACATACTCGCGTCTCTTAGGACCATCTGAACTATCAATTCCATAGCCTGTACCAAGGATATCTATCTTTTAGGGTACAAGTCAATATCCCCCATAAAGGTCCCATCGAGATAAGACTGTCCCAGCGCGGTAACCTCAAGGATATCTAGTAGCGCGGTATGTTTTTCACATGTATATAATATATGTACACACAATCATATAAATTTACCACTTTATCATTTTAATATAGGTTCCTCTCGTCACCCATAATTACAACATTTATCCTTAATTTCACATTATTAGTATTACGTATAAGGTTTCATCTCTAACCTTAACTCGAAGAGTTTTCTCACTTATTATGTAACACTCGTGGACTCTATCCTTCCAAGTAGAAAATTCAGTAGGTATACCTCTATTAACTATCGTAGCTATTCGCTGTAATCTCTCACTTGAAATACGTAGTTTCATCATTCATTATATAATTATCTCAAAAGCAAACTTCTCGTCTTAGAATAAAGTTCCCAACACTTATTCATGTGTCCTACTGGTCTTTCCTAACTCCCAAAATATTTTATTAAGAATACCCAAGAATTATTTCACGATAAAATTTAGTTTAACCTATTAAACAAGGGAAATAGGAGTCTGCCAAGAGGGGTCGATCGATCGAGGTTTGGGGCTCGATCGATCGAACCTTCGATCGATCGAAGCTCTGGGCTCGATCGATCGATCAAGCTGGTCTGCGAAAATCTGCAGAATTGCAGTTACGGGTTTCATCTCCAAATTTACACCAAATCCATATTTTCAAGTTCCAATCGTCCCAGAATTAATACTACTAATCTTATATCATCATAACAGGTATATTGAAAGTAAAACATATCAATTTACATCACTAAACATGGATTTATCATGCCATAATTCCTTTAAAACTCAAGAACCCTAAAAATCTCTAACTCATGATTCTAATCTGTTTAATCCCAGAATTTCCTTCCTATTTACACCAAAATTTCGTGGGTTATCTTTCTACATCACAAGAGACTTCCAGAATAAGGTTTAAGTCTTTACTACATGCAAATTCCTATCACAATTTGGGTTTTCTTTCATATTTTTCATCCCTAATCATTCCTAAAATAATATGGAAATTGCACCAACGAAAATAGCAAGATAAACACTTGCCTGGGATTTTCAGAAGTCTGAATTGCGACTGATTTTGGTGTGGTTGCGTTCCCCTTCTCGCGATCTATGCGTTGGTGGTGGCGGCGGTGCAAATCGGTGACTTTTTGGCCTTGAATTGCTTTGAGAGCTTGCTCCTCTCTTCTCCAATGGCCGTTCTAGGGTTTTGAATATTCTAACTCTAAATGAATAACCTAAATGGCTGATATAGGTTGCTGAATTTCGTGGGTTTAATTACCCAATAATGTTAAATGACCAAAATGCCATCCCGGGTTACTAATTAGGCCTAAAAACGCCCCGAGACCCAAACTACACCCCCGGGTACACTTTTCTGACTATCTCGACCCTTCCGGATGCGATGGCGCACTCAAAACGACCATAAGGGTGACTTATAAAATATTCACTTTTTAATTAACAAAATTTAGTCCCGACGCGACACGGGCGCGCCCCGATTCAAATTTCCAAAACTGTCATTTTATTCACTCATGACATTCAATATAATCAATATCATATGTATTACTTTGCTCATTAGTAATATTTAACAAATTTCCCATAATTACTAACTCTCGTCACATTAATAATTATAACATAATTAATTTCCGGATTTTTATTAAATAATTAACTCACATTAAATTTAATAAATCCCCAAATTAATATAGCATAAAAATACGGGGTATTACATACTTCCCCCCTAATAACGGAATTTCGTCCCGAAATTCGGAAAATAAGGCATACCTGGTAAAAACAATTATGGATATCTCTCGCGCATATCTGCCTCGCGCTCCTAAGTGGATTCCCCCACATTATGATGCTCCCACTGGACCCGTACAAGTGGAACTATCTTTGACCTCAATCTCCTCTCCCTATAGTCTAGGATAGCCACCGGTCTCTCCTCATAAGAGCTATCAGGCTGTAAGTCGATCTCATCTATCGCAATGTGAGTATGGGCCATATCATCCCGAAGATACCGTCTCAACGATGAGATGTGGAATACATCGTGAATGCAATGTAAATGCTCTGGCAGTCCCAACCTATATGCAACCGGCCCAATCCTCTCGATGATGGGAAATGGTCCCACGTACCTCGGAGCCAACTTCCCCTTCTTCCCGAACCTTATCACCCCCTTCATAGGAGATACACGCAATAACACTTGGTCCCCCACACTAAACTCCCGGAAGAACCGTTTCGCATCGGCGTAGCTCTTTTGCTTGTCCTGGGCTACCCGAATGCGACTCCTGATCATCTCAATCCTCGCGGAGGTCTCCTGAATCACTTCTGGTCCTAGAAATTTGTTATCCCCCACTTCGAGCCAACAAGCTGGGGAACGATAAGGCCTGCCGTACAAAGCCTCAAATGGAGCCATACCAATCGTAAACTGATAAGAGTTATTATAAGAAAACTCTACCGGTGGAAGATGTGGCTCCCAACCTCCTCCAAAATCGAGAACACACATGCATAGCATATCCTCTAACATCTTATTAGTATGCTCTGTCTGTCCATCTGTCTGTGGGTGGTAAGCTAAACTCAACCTCAACTCAGTACCCATAGCCTCCTGAAAGATTTCCCAAAAATGTGATATGAAGATCTTGTCTCTATCTGACACAATATTCATGGGTACCCCTTGTAATCTGACGATCTCGACAATGAACAACTGAGCGTACTGACCCGTGGTATAATCTGTCCGCACCGGCAGAAAATGAGCCACCTTGGTCAAACGGTCTACAATCACCCAGATAGAATCGTGGCCCCGCTGTGATGTAGGCAACCCTGTAATAAAATCCATGGAAATACTCTCCCACTTTCACGCGGGTACTTCCAATGGCTGAAGCAAACTTGACGGTTTCTGATGGTCTACCTTCACAAGCTGGCGGGTAGAACACTTGGACACGAACTCAATAATTTCCTTCTTCATCCCACTCCACCAGTATTGTCTCCTCATATCCTGGTAAATCTTATCCCCTCCAAGATGCACCGCAAACCGGGACCCGTGAGACTCGGTCATCACTGCATAACGTAATACTGCTCCATCTGGAACCACCAATCTCCCATTAAACCGTAAACCTCCATCAGAACTAATAGAATAGGACTCAGCACCCTCGGCTAGAAGTCGCACAATCTGCTCCTGGTAAAACAGGTCTGTGGTCTGTGCCTGTATTACCCTCATAACAATCTCGGGTGTGACTGACATCACGGATATGAAAGAACGTGCTACTGCGTCCTGGTGGCCTAACTCCTTCCACTTTGCTTTCTAGACATCCTCTACCTCGTCT
The DNA here is from genome assembly GCA_949130495.1 of Sambucus nigra. Classification (NCBI taxonomy): domain Eukaryota; kingdom Viridiplantae; phylum Streptophyta; class Magnoliopsida; order Dipsacales; family Adoxaceae; genus Sambucus; species Sambucus nigra. Next base: position 539,157,092 of record OX422208.1, on the reverse strand, counting down.
ACCAGTCTACGACTCAACGCATCAGCAACTACTTTGGCCCTTCCCGGATGATACTGTATATCGAGCTGGTAGTCCTTCACAAACTCTATCCATCTGCGCTGATGCATATTCAGCTCTCGCTGAGTGAACATGTATTGCAGTGACTTGTGGTCTGTGAACAAAGGGAATTTCTCTCCCAACAAATAGTGCCTCCATATCCTCAATGCAAAGACGACCGCTGCTAACTTCAGGTCATGGGTGGGGTAATTCTTCTCACGCGGCTTAAGCTTGCGGGAGGTAAAAGCTATAGCCTTCTCCTCCTGCTGAAGTACTCCCACGAGTCCCTGTAAAGAGGCATCGGTGTAAACCAGGTACTCCACACCCAGCTTCGGTAACGCAAGGACTGGCACTGAAGTAAGCTTGTCTTTCAGCTCGTCGAAAGCCAACTGACAAGCGTCATCCCAAACATATGGTACCCCCTTGCGAGTCAGATTGGTCAATGGACCCGCTATTTTGGAGAATCCCCGAATGAATCTTCTGTAGTAACCAGCTAACCCCAAGAAACTACGCACTTCCGTCGGTGTTGTGGGATGTCCACACTCCCTCACCGCTGACACTTTACTCGGGTCAACTGCTATCCCCTGCTTAGAAATAACATGGCCCAAGAACTGTACTTCTCGTAACCAGAATCCACACTTCTCATACTTAGCATACAACTGATGCTCACGTAGAGTCTAAAGAACCTAGCTCAAGTGCTCGTCATGCTCCTCCTCGAAGTGTGAATATATCAAGATGTCATCTATAAAGACAATGACAAACTGATCCAAGAACTCTCTGAATACTCGGTTCATTAAGTCCATGAAAACGACTGGGGCATTTGTGATTCCGAACGGCATTACCCTGAACTCATAGGACCCATATATCGATAAGAAGGCAGTATTTGAAACATCATGCTCTCTAATACGTAACTGATGGTACCCCGACCTCAGATCTATCTTCGAAAAGAAAGTTTCTCCCCTCAACTGGTCGAACAGATCATCGATTCGAGGCAACGGATACTTATTCCGTATTGTGACCTTGTTCAACTCCCGGTAGTCCACACACAATCTCAGTGAACCATCTCTCTTCTTCACAAATAAGACTGTAGCGCCCCAAGGTGAGGTACTCCTACGAATGAAGCCCTGACCTAACAGCTGCTCTATCTGATCTCGTAGCTCTCGCATTTATGCCGGAGCCATATGGTATGGTGCGCATGCTATAGGTCTCGTATCTGGCAATAAATCTATAACAAAGTCTATATCTCGACTGGGGGGTAGGCCTGGTATCTCCTGAAACACATCGGAATACTCCTTGACAACTGAGATCGAATCCAAGGGAATCACAACCTCTTTAGAGGTATCCTCCTCTATGTAATACAAATGAGCGGTCGAACCTCCCTCTGGGCGAGGCATCGCCACTACAAACATCTCTTTTCCCGGAATGGTAAAAACAATGCTCCCACCGAAGTAATCAATCACGGCTCTATAAGCTGCGAGCCAATCCATACCAATAATCACATCATGCTCGTGCATGTCTAAGACTAACATGTCTGCAGGTAATACCAAGCTACCAATCTCTACCCCCACTCCCCGGAATATAAAGAAAATAAGTGACCCACTCCCCAGTGGTGAGTCCACACACGTCACTGTGCTCTCTGCTGTGGCTAACAACCCTAAGGCCTTCGCAAAATGCGTAGCTATAAAATAATGTGTTGCCCCCGTATCAAATAAAACCCGACCTATAGTACCATGGATAGGAAACATACCCTCAATCGCGGGTGGTGCCTGTAGAGCTGCTGCCTGGTGGACGTTATAGACACGTCCATACTGTAATTGCCCCTGCTGCACTGGAGCTGCTGGAATGGCTGGTAGGGCTGGCACCTGGGCTGGAGCTGGGAGGGAAGGTGGAAATAGTGGCCTTTGTGGCTCATTACGGGCACCCTGCTGCTGTGGGGCCCTATCTCCCTCTGGATTATCCCGGTGCCTATGGCCGTGCTTACCACACCCAAAACATCGGCCCTTGAAGTTGCCTCCCCTCTGTCCCTGCTGACCCCGGCCCTGCTGGCCGTTACCTCCCCGCCACTGGCCCTGATTAGCACGCTGTTGGCCCTTCTGCTGTCCCTGCTGTCGGTGTTGGCCCTGCTGGCCCTGCTGATTAGGCTGGCCCTGATGGCCCTGCCTAGAATCACCTGAACGAAATCTCTTAGCAGGGTCCCCCTGATGGGAACTCTGATCATGCTAACGAGTCTGTCTATGAGGTGGTGCCCCACTGGCACTATTACCCCCGGTCCTGCCCTGCTGGCTGGACTCTCCTACTCTCTTGCTTCCTTGCAGATGGAAGCGGTGATCCTGGCAATGTAGCAACGCGGCATTGAGTACATCAGTGAAAGTACTCAGGGATAAATTCCCAATAAGGTGCTGACGGATCCTCCAAGCTAACCCATCGACAAACAGCATAATCTTCTTGCTCTCAGTAGGTGCCTCATCTGGCACAATGGTGAGAAGTCTCGTGAACTCCTCCTCATACTCCGCTACGGTAAGACTCTCCTGCTTTAGATTCAGTAATCTCCGCCTCATCTCAGTCTGCACTGCGGGTGAAAAATACTTGCGGTCAAACCGCTCCCAGAACATCTGAATAGGGATCGTGTCCCTCTCCTCCAAAGTGGTAGTGGACTCCCACCATTGTAATGCGGCTCCTACCAGCTTAAAGGAAGCCAATAACTGCTTTTGCACGTCAGTGCACTCATACATACGGATATGCCGCTGGATGTCTTTCTTCCATTGGCTAACTGTGATAATATCGGAGCTACTAGAGAACTCAGGGGGATGCATTTTCTGAAAAGCATCCCGAACCCTCTCCCATGCAGATGGAAGTTGTGATGGTACTGGCGCCACTGCCTGAACCTGGGGTGGAGCCTGCTGAATCACCGCTATCGCGACATTCACCGCCTGAGCAACAATGGCGGCTAGTTCATTTGCAGTCATCGTGCCTTGTGCCGGGACTGCTGGCTGCTCGGCCTGGGCACGCCTATCTTTTCAGAGAACATCTCGGAGGCATCTGAAACGTGAACAAGTTTAATAGTCTACAGTTATTATCAAATCTCAAATAGCTTAATACTTAAACGTAAAAGCAAGAATACAACAATCCTAAAAATAGGGCTCTATAGCAATAACGTTAAGCTGAAAGCGAAATAAGCCGTACAGATCCTATGGACACTAGAACCTGATGCTCTGATACCACCTATGACACCCCGCCTAATTAAATACCGGGCGATCACTCCTTTATTAAATTAAATCAAGGTAAACAGTTGGTTCATTCTCAGCATCACTGTCGATAAAAATACATTTTCCAATTTAACGCCCTAAATAATTAAGCTAAGTGTTAAAACCATTTTCATACATACTTTCCAATTTTTTTTTTTTAAAGAAAAACATTTATTTTATTAACAACATTCAACAATTAAGAATCACACCACAATAAACCTGGAACACAATCCAATTAATTTAAAACATTCATAAATCGAATGTCAACATGCGAAACATAAAGTCATACATCCAATCTGAATAAATCCCATAGTAACAATACTGGAAATAACTGAAATACAAATGTCCCAATAACAATGAAATAATGGAAAGGGCGACACATGCCCAATAGATGAGAATGCTAGAAGTGGAGTCAATAAAGGAAGCCGTCTACGCAAGTGACCTGCAACTCCCACCTAAGCTACAACACATTCGTTTCAAGGGATCTTAAGCAAGACACCCCTGTGGCTGGGCACCTGTAATACATACATATATATACAAGAGAGAGAGAGAGAGAGAAAAACGGGTCAGAGCCCGAAAGTGTGTTTGATTTAAAATACGTTTAGCAAGTATTTAAATTGATACAGGCCAATGCAACAACATATTAGTGCGTCACTCTCTTGAGAAATACTCACCTCTCCTCTAATGTGCAAAACTATCGCACTAACCTTCCCAACGGTTTATCTTATCATTTTATCATACTAACCTTCCCAATAATTTAGCGTATCTTAACTTACTCATAAGATTTCAAAACCGAACAATATCATTGTTTAAAAAGAGTACTTCCAATTAGCAGCACAACTCTCGTTTTAACTTTTATTAATTTATAAAGTTTCCCAGTGTCATATTATACTTTCACAAAACAAGTATTTACTATTTGAGTCATCAACCATGTCCTACTTATCAAGTCACAGTAGGCAGTTTCAAATTTCCAAATCTCATATATATATATATATTAACTACTCGTATAATATATATAAAATGACAGCACCCCACATAAAACTATGGTGCGTGCATACTTCTACTATCCAAACCCCATACCACTCACATCAAGGGGAATACAAATTCGGAATCACTCTCGAACTGTATTAACACATACACAAACAATATCGAGGCGAAGTATAGATTCCAAGTCTCTAAGAGGATGGCACATACTCGCGTCTCTTAGGACTGTCTTAACTATCAATTCAATAGCCTGTACCAAGGATATCTATCTTCTAGGGTATAAGTCAATATCCCCCATAAAGGTCCCATCGAGATAAGACTGTCCCAGCGCGGTAACCTCAATGATAGCAAGTAGCGCGGTATGTTTTTCACATGTATATAATATATGTACACACAATCATATAAATATACCACTTTATCATTTTAATATAGGTTCCTCTCGTCACCCATAATTACAACATTTATCCTTAATTTTACATTATTAGTATTACGTATAAGGTTTCATCTCTAACCTTAACTCGAAGAGTTTTCTCACTTATTACGTAACACTCGTGGACTCTATCCTTCCAAGTAGAAAATTCAGTAGGTATACCTCTATTCACTATCGTAGCTTTCGTCGTAATCTCTCACTTGAAATACGTAGTTTCATCATTCATTATATAATTATCCCAAAAGCAAACTTCTCGTCTTATAATAAAGTTCCCAACACTTATTCATGTGTCCTACTGGTCTTTCCTAACTCCCAAAATATTTTATTAAGAATACCCAAGAATTATTTCACGATAAAATTTAGTTTAACCTATTAAAAAGGGGAAATAGGAGTCTGCCAGGAGGGGTCGATCGATCGAGGTTTGGGGCTTGATCGATCGAACCTTCGATCGATCGAAGCTCCGGGCTCGATCGATCGATCAAGCAGGTATGCGAAAATCTGCAGAATTGCAGTTACGGGTTTCATCTCCAAATTTACACCAAATCCATATTTTCAAGTTCCAATCGTCCCAGAATTAATACTACTAACCTTATATCATCATAACAGGTATATTCAACGTAAAACATATGATTTTTACATCACTAAACATGGATTTATCATGCCATAATTCCTTTAAAACTCAAGAACCCTAAAAATCTCTAACTCATGATTGTAATCTGTTTAATCCCAGAATTTCGTTCCTATTTACACCAAAATTTCGTGGGTTATCTTTCTACATCACAAGAGACTTCCAGAATAAGGTTTAAGTCTTTACTACATGCAAATTCCTATCACAATTTGGGTTTTCTTCCATATTTTTCATCCCTAATCATTCCTAAACTAATATGGAAATTGCACCAACGAAAATAGAAAGATAAACACTTGCCTGGGATTTTCAGAAGTCTGAATTGCGGCTGATTTTGGTGTGGTTGCGTTCCCCTTCTCGCGATCTACGCGTTAGTGGTGGCGTCGGTGCAAACCGGTGACTTTTTGGCCTTGAATTGCCTTGGGAGCTTGCTCCTCTCTTCTCCAATGGCCGTTCTAGGGTTCTGAATATTCTAACCCTAAATGACTAACCTAAATGGCTGTTATAGGTTGCTGAATTTCGTGGGTTTAATTACCCAATAATGTAAAATGACCATAATGCCCTCCTGGGTTACTAATTAGGCCTAAAAACGCCCCGAGACCCAAACTACACCCCCGGGTACACTTTTCTGACTATCTCGACCCTTCCGGACGCATTGGCGCACTTAAAACGACCATACGGCTGACCTATAAAATATCCACTTTTTAATTAACAAAATTTAGTCCCGACGCGACACGGGGGCGTCCCAATTCAAATTTCCAAAACTGTCATTTTATTCACTCTTGACATTCAATATAATCAATATCATATATATTACTTTGCTCATTAGTAATATTTAACAAATTTCCCATAATTACTAACTCTCGTCACGTTAATAATTATAACATAATTAATTTCCGGATTTTTATTAAATAATTAACTCACATTAAATTTAATAAATCCCCAAATTAATATAGCATAAAAATTCGGGGTATTACATAGGGTATACTGGAGATGTGGCCTTAGGCTTGACACCATGTTAATTTTGGTGAGGGGTGGCTGAATGCAGACATCCAAGTTGAGGCTATAATTTTTTGTATGTATTATCATCGTAATCTTACTACTACTATATAGGTAGAGACGTTAAATGGTATCGATGACTAGAAGGTGGACCCCTCTAACTTTTTTGAAGAAAGTCTTGTGATGTTACATATATGGATGGTATTGAGGTTTCGGTTGGTTGGTCCCCCTTATTTCTTTTCACCTAGTGCTCACAACTTGTTCCTTTGTCCTTGTATAGATTTCATCATATCCGTGAAAGAATAGTCTAACTTCTTCATGGAAAATTAATCCAGTTACCTGCATTGGTCCGATCTGATGATACCATATCTAACTATTAGTAAAAAAGGCTCCATAAGCCCTTTAACTTCGCTCACACAAGAACAAAGGGCCTTAGGTTAACCTTCGACCTCCGCCAGACCACTACTAAGATCCTAAAACCTTTATTGTATTAAAGAAAGGACCGTTGTACTATTAAAAGCCTCAATAACTTCTTCAATCACCTATAATAGTCAGTCGTTCCATCACATCTCTGTAACCAAGATCAGAGAACACATCACCAGAGCCCCATCATCCTCAATGTTCCCGACGGACCTTAGTCTAAATAGAAATGGTCTCAAGAGTTCATTTATCACTCAACCCATTAAGTTGTTATTGTAATAGGTCTCAATACCACCCCACAATAAGACTATGACGATCCTAGAACTCATGGATGCCTGGTTGAACCCCTACGGTTTATCTGTCAGGCAGGTGAAATGGATAACATTGTTTCACCTACCTACACCACTCAGCACCACTTTCATTGATATTTACCATTTGTATCAATTTCACCCCTTAACTACCTTTCACCACTTGCAATACATTCTCCCACACTCCACCTTGGTACTATGATAATCATATTATTGCAGTCCAACCATTATCTTTCCATGAGAATGCATATATAAGGGAGGCTTATGATCGTCTTAAAAGTAAGATACTTAAGAAAATAGATGTTAAAATCATAATACACATTCTAGAATTAAGTAAGAATTAAAAAACGTGTTCTATCATCCTTATATACACTCTCGACCCACTATTGAAAACACTCAACCATAACTTGGATCATTTCTAGTTATCTTACTTATTGTAAACCCTAATGAGTTCTACATTAATACTTAAGAACCCTTTGAGATGTGCATAAATTACATCTGAAGTTCCTATAGATTAATAATAACGACTGCAGGGACCTGAAACAATCTTGACCAAAGATCATACAACCTTTTTATGAACCAATATAAAATAAAACACCCTTTGATAGTTCACATACGATACTTATCCGAGGAATGAACCACTTTATATATTTGTTTCCCACTTTGACACACATCCCATTAACCTATCTGAGGTCTTGAGGGGAGTACATGTTAGGTCTAAAGTCTCTCACGATTTCAATACCCACTATTTTGTCACTGTCTATGGGAATGGGAAGTCCCATTTATTCCCAATACATATATCACTCTTGTTAGATGCTGACCAACAACATATTTTCCTGCTCTTTTAAGATACGATTAGGTGAAAGTCTCTAGGAATTATAGGAATTATATGGACTATGCACATATGTCCCGCTACCCTAAAGCTCGTGTGCCTTATAAGTTTAAAAGGTTAGATGTTCAGAAGTTTGTGGGAAGTGAGCTTCCCACCGTGCATCTGCATAACTATCATTGAACAATGATTTTGTTGGGTGCCACTGAAGAATCAAGGCCCAAATGTTTCAACAAACTCTTAAAGAAAGTTCCCTCGGTTGGTCTTATCTTTAGAAGGATCCTGCACTTGAAGTTGGGAGGATGTTTCCTCTGAATTCCCATCTCACTACAAGTATTGTGAGGAATTAAAGGTTACCCACATTGATATTGATTTGTTCAAATAAAGCATAAGCGAATCTGTCAATAACTTCGTAGTTGGCATTGTAATGAATTAAGGCAAAGCATGTTGGCATTGTAATGAATAATTTATCATATCATATGAGAGTTACCATGGGTAGTCAATACTATCCCTTTTTCATATATCTTCGGGAAGTCGCCTATGAAATTAAATTATTGATTTCACACGAAAATATAAGAAATCAAGCTCTTCAAAAAGAAGAATCTTAAACAAGTTATTAATGGTAGAAACTGGGTTCCCATAATTCTAGGGAGTGAATTGACTCTTGAAAAAGAAGAATATTCGAGGATAAGTTATCCTTACATGGAAGCCCAGAAATGGTCCCCTCAGCCCCATGACTTGTTTATGTATTCATTGCAATTCAGTCAAGATATCATCGTTGAAGTCCTAACAAAATATAATCTTAAAAAATGAACAATTTGTGAAGCTCGTGATCTCCTCATTTCAATGAAACTAAATGGATACTTGGTAACATATCAGAACCACTTCTTCATAAAATGAATCGATTTGCATTTTGAATCGCTTGAGGTTTTTGAATGTATAAACTTTAGGGAACCACAGGATAGCAACCACAGGATGGGGCGATGACTAAGATAGTCCAGATGAACCAAAAATTTAATGAAGCACTGATATGACAACCTCCTTTTGTGAAGAAATATCCACTTTAAAGAACTCATGTTTAAAATAAATAAGGTCTCAGGTATCCCCTAAGTGGATGAAGAAATGAGATTCCTATTTTATCGCTTAGTAGTGAATCATACGAACCAATCGACCCGATATGGTAATGATCTTATTTTTCACATAGATAGCATGCCCACAAAAAATGGGCAGTGAGTTTCTTAATGAACACCAATGTTTAAAATGACGGTAGAGGAGAGAAAAATTATTAACCAACTACTTAAAACCCAAACAAAATCACACTATAGGGGTTTTTAATATCCTCTCAGCCCCGCAGAAACTCCCTCATCAAATTGTTCATGAAAATCGTAATTCATCCTAATATATCTTTTGATGAGGCTATCCACATAGTTATACTTTGACTGTCAAGAGGCTCGTCTCCTTTGATGATAAAAAATTCCAAAGTTTTGTTTTGACCACCATTATTCTCTCAACATCTCAGTTGACCTCCTTCAGAAGATTTTCACATTAATACTAGTTAATAATGGTTAAACTCTAAATGTTTCCGCTTTAAATGGCCTTATGCCTAGGGATTCAAGTTAGTCACCTCTCTCTCACATCAGCCATTTTGCGTGCCAATGATAATACTCCTAGAGAGGTTATGGGATTAATTCTTCATACACTTGATCTGGTACAGTCTTCCCCCAAGTTTACTTTTAAGTAATTGACATTCAGACCTTATTATAACTATTTCATAGTTGAGCATGGATGAATAGTATCAAAGGTGTTGCTCTTCATCTCCATTAAATGCTCAAGTTCTTCATAAATAACTAAATTATCACGATAATTGGAGACAAAGACAATTCAGATGGTATCAGCATTAACAATTCGGTATTAGAAAATAAAAATAGTACAAATGATATGTTCCTCTCAAGTTTCAAGGTCAACCCACTCCCTCTTCTAGTAAGAGACGATTTAAGCTAATGGGAAAGCCCCAAACCTATCCCACATCGAAATTCAATGTAATCTAGATGGTTAAAAAGATGCACTTCATGCCCGAATGGGGTTCGACCGTAGACAACAACGGATCGTTAAGATGATTTTATAGAAAACGTTTAATCCAACACATTATTTGGGGTACCAACCTTCTCTAGAAGAACTCATGGCTCTTTTTTAACCACAGAAGAAGAGGCTGTTGAAAATAAAAAGCTCATTCTTGGATACTCCTTGAAGGTTCACTTATGAAGGCATGTGAAGAATTTCCCTATTATGGTTTTCTTGAGTCGTGGTATAATGCAATTTAGAAAAATATAAAACTAGGTTTTGAGTTATTCTTTGAATATAAGATCACTTGGAGTGGAGGGCCTAAACATTAAATAAAGACATCGTCCATCAAATCCTGATAATCAAGATCCTCTAATAGTGAAAGCACCGAGAGAACCGATAATAACAAATCCTTAATACTCACTGAGTTAGGGATGGTTGTTTTCTTACTCCACACTGGATCTGAGATATCATATCCTACTGAGTGGATCTTTTTTGCTGACAAGCCTCTGTGAAATTGGTGGAGCATTTTGGCTAGTCCGGACCTACCAAACTTCCCCATTTATCAACTTGTTGTGCCTTATATTAATTCTATCAATATTATTAATAAAATAATATATGAATATGGTTTAATTAATGAACAATTCTTAACCAATCTCAATAAGGAAAAAATAAAACAACATAACCATGTTCAAACTAATGATGAGGAAACTATTATAATTAATCTTGGTTTTAGTAGTAATCCATGTGAAATCAGGATATGATCAACCCTTAATGAATAAGAGCGATTATAATTTTCAAAACTTTTGAAGAGAATGCATACTTATGCATATGGTCTTAAAGTGGCGTGGCTAATACCAATCCTAAAAATGCAAAACATGAGATCCCTAATACCGTAAATGTAGGCATGTCAAGTAAAAGTTGAGAAAATTTTGACGTGAATGATCCTTCAGTCAAAGAAGAAGTGATCAAGTAACTAAACATGAGTTATATATGTGTGGTTGAGTATTCGAATTGGATCGCCAATGTATCCTTGTGCCTAAATATGGATGGAAATTCCTCATGTGCATCGACTATCGAGATTCAAATAAATCTTCTCCAAAGTATGGATATCCTCTAGACAATATCGATATGATAATTGATAATAGTGTCAATAATTCCCTCAAATCATTCATCGATGGATGCTTCAGATATAATCATATGAAGATACGCCCTGATCATCTAGATAGAATTGACTTCACTACCCCATAGGGATCTTTTTGCTAAACTATCATGCATTCCGATCTAAAAAATGTCGAGGCCACATATAAAAGGGAAATGACAACCATCATGTATGATCTCATCCATAAGGAAGTTTAAGTCTATATAAAAACATGATCATTAAGTCCAAGACTTGAGAAGTTAGTATCTCATCCTTGAGGAAATTCTATGAACTGTTGCGATAGAATGAATGCATCTTCGTTGTCACCAAAGGAATTTCCTAGGCTTCATGGTCAGTGAAAAAGGAATTAAAGCAGACACTCCCAAACTCAAGGAAATCCTCGACATCCCATTACCTTTCACTGAGAAATAAATGTGTGGTGTTTCTTAAAAAAGATACAATACATTATAAGATTCATCAACTAACTCATTTCCATCTTTAAAACTATCTTTGATATCCTCCAAAAATATTCAACCAAGGTCTGAAATGAGTCAAGTTAACAGGTTTTAGGTAAAATCAAGTGGTCCCTTCCTAACCACTAGTTCTTAATTCACCATAACTTGGCCTACTTTTACTCATATACAAAACAACCACCGATAAAGTTATTAGGGCTATGATCGCCTAATTCATTAAAGCGTTGTGAGAAGGGAGAGACATTTATAATGTCATTTAAAAGTTGGTAGGATATGAAGTGATTTACACATCATTGGAAAAATTATATGTTGCCTAAGTTTGGGTCACCCCAAAACTTCGACACTACATGTTTGAATGCCCTATTGAAATGGAGTTCCATTTATAAGGTGAAAATGGTGACTTTCTAAAAAGATGAATATATTAGAAGAGATAAATCATACCAAGAAGGATTCAATGACAAATACAATTGAAGTAGAAGAAAGTAAAGAAATGAGAAGTAGGAAAGGGACTCTAAAAAATGGGAAATAGAAGTTCAAGAGAGTGACATTGAAGAACTCATTGATAATCTTAAAGATAATTCTAGAGTAAGGGGAACTAACTATAGCTCAGACTCAGAGAAAATTTATCATAAAAGCAATGAGTTCAATAAGAAATTGAAGTTCTCTGATAATGAAGAAGAAAAGGTGGAACAACCTCCCATAATTTAAGTGTGGATTTACTACTTTAAAAAGATTAAAGAAAGAATGGAGGAGTATAGGAGGGCCAAGAAGCTTCACAACCCAACCTTAAAAGGAGATCTATTTGAAGAACAAGGTTTTAATACTGTAGCGAAAAAGAAGAGGAATTATAATAAGAAGAATCCTATTTTAAAAGTTACAGCCAAAAGGAGTATAAGGGCTTCAGGTCAAGTTAGCTCAAATGTCCCTATTAAAGGTTCTAATGATTAAGTCCCTGATTTCGAATGCTAGAGGTGTAGCTAATAAACCTATAAAAAGGCGGATAAAAAGGTTAATAAAAACAAACAACCTGCGTTTCTTAGCTATTATGGAACCTATGGTTAATGAGAAAAAAATTGCTAACTTGAGACTATCCATTAATTTTGAAGGGGGTATTACCAATACATCTAACAAACTTTTATGCTTTTGGAGACGTGGGATAAATGGTGAAGTTTTGGTTGATAATTATCAAAATATTCTTTTAAAGATTAATCAATCTCTAATTGCTTCCTCTTTGATAGTAAATATAGTGTATGCAAAATGCACTAGACTAAAGAAGATGGCTTTGTGGAAGTCTATAAAGGATATTGCTTTGGTTAATCAAAATTATCCTCTTTTGATAGTAGGTGATTTTAATGTGGTCTATAATGCTGAAGAAATGGCCGGAAGGAATGTTATCTACCCTATAGATAGTACAGACTTCAATAATTGCATAATTAGAAGTTCGCTAATGGACATGGGCTACACTGGTTCTAAGTTTACTTGGAGGAGAAATTTAAATGTCTCTCTTATTCTTCAAAAGGTTGGATATAATTCTTATTAACCAAACATAGCTAAACTAATTTCCCACCTCTTTTATTTATCAACCATGTAAACATTGTGTTGATTATTCTCCCTTATTATTATCTATAACCTTGTTGATTCTATTAAAAGACTTCAAATTTCTTAACCTTTGGACTAATATAAAAGGGTTACTCACAATAGTTAGTCAAAGTTGGGAAGGAGCATCATCAGGTAGGCCTTTAGAGAGATTTTCCTTCAAGATTAAAAGACTTAGAAAAGATATCTTCCTAAATACAATTGATTTAGAGGATAGTTTGATGTAGGATGAATGCATATTTAAAGAGGAGCGTATAAAAGAGAATAGAGAGGAGATGCAGAAAATCAAAGCTGATCTCAGTGCAACTCTATCAGAGGAAGAATTTTTTTTGTTCTAATAGTCTAAGAGTATGTAGATATTTTATGGGGATAGGAACATAAATGTTTACCATTATATGGTTTAAGTTCAGAGGGGAAAGTCTTGGATTCATGGCATAAAAGATGACAACGGGAATATGTAGGAGAGAACATAATAAATTCATAACAATTTCTCTTTTATTTTCAAAATTTGTTTCCTTCAGGTAGCTATGGTTCTTTTGAGATACTGGAGTTTATTCCCAAGCTAGTTATAAGTCAAATTAACTCAATTTTAGAAGCATTGCCTAAAGATGAGGAAGTTTATGAAGAATTAAAGAGTTTAAATGGGAATAGTTCAACAAGATAAGATTGATTCAATGTCTTCTTTTATGTGCAGTGCTGGAATATCATCAAGGAGGACCTAACTTCAGCTATAAAAGCATTCTTTTTAGGGGTTGATCTTCCTAAATCTTGGGGTTCCACTTTAGTTTGTCTCATTAGCAAAACCCTTAACCCCTCTCATTGTAATGACTTAAGACCAATAAGTCTTTAAAAAAATCCTTAATTCCAGACTTTCTTCTTATCTACCATTCCTAATCAACCCTTCCTTAAATGGTTTTGTTAAATACATGAGCATCATTGATACTATTCTCACGGGGTGAGAAATGATCAATCGTTTGGACAAGAAGGTGCAAGGGGACAATATTGTGATTAAAATTAACATGAACAAAGCCTATGATAGGCTATCTTAGTTATTCCTTATCAAAACATTGAGGCAATTTGGATTCTCAAAGTTGGTCATTAACTTATTTTGAAAATGTATCTCCTCCACATGGTACTCTCTAATAGTTAATGTCCAGACTAAAGGTTTTTTCAAGCCTGAGAGAGGATTTAGACAAGGGGACCCCTCATCCCTAAGTATTTTTATTATTATTGCTACCGAATTTTTAAGTATAGGTCTTCATAATATGATAGAGTAAGGAAAGGTTAGACATTTATCTCATCCTGGGGATTTTGAATTAACTAATCATTTAAGCTTTGCAGGTGATCTGATTATATTCACTACTTGTCAAAAAAGGAGTCTAGTAAATCTTATGAAGTTTTTGGGGTCATTTGAAGATCAATCAGGCCTTCTGATAAACAGAGAAAAACCTAGTATTAAATGGGAAAGAATGCTTCTATAAATAACATCAAAATAATGGCAGAGACAACTAGTTTCAAGCAAGAAAAGGTGATTATTAGATACTTTGGATGCCCTCTCTTTAAAGGGAAGAGAAAAATATTCTTACTTTGACCAGATGGTGCAAGATATTTTCTCCAAATTAAATATTTGGAAATCAAAGTTATTATCCATGGGTGGGAGGATAACCCTTATCCAATATATTCTTTAATATATCACTCTTTACAGAATCTCAGGCCTTAGGCATTGGATGATTGTATTCTATAGTTTAGGCCTATAATCTCTAACTTCCCTGGTCTTTTAAAACAAGCAACTCTCCGTGGGATGATGAAGAAATACAAATCAATGCCTAGTACATATGGTTCTAAAACCTTTAGAAGGATAAATAAAGTGTGGATCATTAGTGAGGAGCGTATTTCTTTGGTAGGGGGAGAATTTATCTGGGAGCTTTTTGCTTTAGGTCATTTTTCTTTAAAATTTTCCTATGAATTAGTTAGGCCTTGTAAGATTTCTTCTTCTTCCCAGTCCTCCATTTAGGATCCAAATATCCCTCCTATTATTTCCACATTCTCTTAGATATTTCTTAATGACAGTGTTCCCCTAGATATGCACATAAAAAAGTTGGGAGTTGTTTTGGCATTTAGATGCCCCTGCTGTTTCAATTTAGAGGAGTCAATTTATTGTGTTTTCTTAAGAGGTCCATTAGCTACCAAGATCTCGGAGTTATTTAGGAATTTAATGGGGGTTAAGCAAGGAATTTATATGCATTACCTTTTCACTAACTATTGGATCAAAGAAGGAAAATTCCATGTATCCAAATAGCTCTACAAAACCATCCCTACAACTATTCTTCATAAAATCTGGTTGGCTAGGAATAAAGTTATTTATGAGAGAGTTCCAATGTCAAATAGGAGCATAATTAAGAGGGTAGTTTAAAGGATAACAACCAATGCTAAATCATCTTATTTCAAACCCGGAATTCATAGTCCTCTTTTAAATGCTTTTAATTTCATTAAGATATACCTACTAAGAATATACTTTACAAATTGATCCATATCTCTTGGTCTAAACCACTATCCTTTAGCTGCAAGCTAAAAACAGATGGAACATGTGGTATATATGGGAACATGAAATATGGAGCAGTTCTTAGAGATGATAAAGGCAAATTTGTTTGGGCTTTTACAAGTTATAGATGAGGTGGATCTTGTATAGTAGTAGAAACTTTGGCCATCAAAGAAGGGATATCTCATTGTTTAGGGAGAAATTGTAATGTTTTGGAAGTGGAATCAGATTCAGAAATAGTAGTGGATGGGATTAATTTGAAATTTAAGGTGCCTTGGAAGATAACAGAAGGAGTGGAAGAAATTTAAAAGGTTGTTACGTATTTTCAGATTAAAATAACTCACATTTATAGATATTCTAACCAAGTTGGTGATCTCCTATCTAAATATAGGTTGAAATATTAAAATATATCATTCTTTAATTGTTTTTCTGAGCTTCCTTTATCCATAAAAGGGTTTAGAAATCTAGATTTTCATAGTATTCCTTGTATTAGGAATATCAAATGTAAATAGTTTTTATTATTCTCTTGATGTAAGCCACCTAAAGAGGCATGTTCTCTTTATTTATCAATAAAAACATATTATTTAGAAAAAAGGATGTTTAAGGGTCTCATTTACCAGGACGATGTTAGGGACCTCAAAACTCTAGGGTTTATGCAAAGTGCTGCCTTGAAGTCGAGACTCAGTAGGCATTCACTCCATCGAGAGATAGATTTAGTATTCACCATACATAAATGATGTTTCCTAGTTTTCAAAATATTTAAATGATGTTTAGCCAACTATTTGATTCTAAAAATGCTATAAAGAAGAAATGAGATAATAATTTCATTGTATTTACATATAAGAATATTTTCATATAATTTTCCTTTTGACTATAACAAGTAAAATCAATTATTGATAGCATTTTCTCAAATGATCTACCTTTCATGGGTTAGAAAACGGTTCTCCATCAAGATTTTCTTCCTTATATGTACCTTAGAGGACCTCTTTAGTGACTTTGTAGGGTCCATGCCAGTTATGATGGAGTTTTTTAACATTCTAGATGGCCTTCTTAAACACTAAGTCTCCCACTATGATGGGTTGGGACTTCCTTATTGTTGTCAAATTTAGCAACTCTTTATTAATAAGATGATTTCCTAACTCCTACATCTTCGCTCTTTTCCTCAATGAGGTCCAGACCATCATTCTTTCATTTAAATTCGCCTCAGGATCAAGGATTAAACCCTTTGGCTTGGAAACCTAATTTTTGTAGGAATCATAGCTTCTGATCCATATTCTATCATAGAAGGCATTTTGCCTATGGTGGGTTCTCTCGATTATCCT
This sequence comes from Sambucus nigra, assembly GCA_949130495.1. Taxonomy (NCBI): domain Eukaryota; kingdom Viridiplantae; phylum Streptophyta; class Magnoliopsida; order Dipsacales; family Adoxaceae; genus Sambucus; species Sambucus nigra. The sequence goes on along the minus strand of OX422208.1, from coordinate 539,140,084 downwards.
GTATGATATACCCATATATACCCTCAGCCAAATCGAGGGTGTCCTCCACCTGGACGAGGCCAAGATGATCTCCCAACCAGTATCAGACGAACCTCCAAGGGGCTGACCCCTCGACATGGTCCAAATGACCCTCCAAGGGGCCGACCCCCCTCATCATGGTCCAGACGACCCTTCAAGGGACCGACCCTTCATCATGGTCTAGACGACCCTTCAAGGGACCGACCCCTCATCATAGTCCAGACGACCCTTCAAGGGGCCGACCCCTCATCATGATCCAGACGAACCTACGAGGGTATGACAGTACGAGGCCCAAATTAGGCCAGGCTCACTGCTAACAGGAACTTTTCACTCGGCCTCATATCATAGGCCGAGGGTGACGTCATCACAACGCGTGATTTGGTAGACGCTTGGAACAGTGCGCGTGGGACTTATATGGCACGTGGAAGACCGTTATAACAATATCAACCCCTCACGTGAGGGAAAATCATGTCATCATTAATAACAGGTGGCACCTCCAGGTGTCAGCAAGGGATTGGCTAGATCATAACTCACATGCACCATGCATGCTTGGGGCGTACACTGCACCCCCAAGACCTATATATACTTGTCACCTTTTACCCTGCAAAGGGACGAATAATTTTAATCCTAGCTAAAACTCTGCTTCTACACACAGTAGAGAGAGAGAGTGATCTTATGTACATTGTATCCAAGGCCATTAGTGCCCATACTTAGTGGATCACACACTCACAGTGGATGTAGGCCTAATTGGCTGAACCACTATACATCGTTATCTTATTCCTCTTATACTCATCCCCTTCTATACACTTATAGACATATATATCTCCATGGCTGCCATTGTTATCACTGTTTGAGCTCATCATCACTTACCTGGTGGTGCTAAATCCTAGCATCATCACTGTATGACCACATAATGTTGTGTAACTCATCAACCCATATTCCTTTAGATTCTTTTAATTCTTATTGATTCCACCTAACATCATCCTATTAGTCACCTATATTTTCCCATTGGCCTGTAGTTGACCCGATGCGAAGTAAAACTATTTGATGCCAATTCTTCTGCAACTAGTTTCTAGTGACTTGTTCTTAAGTTGTTTCCCATTATCTAATATCAGTGTGTTGGGAAGCCCATAATGACAAGTGATGTTTCTTTAGAAGAATATGAAGCATTTTTCCTCTAGTATTGTTATAATAGCCTTTGTTTCCACCAACTCTGAGAAATAGTCAATTATAATAATCAAGATTCTAAAATTTCCCTTTGCTCTAGATAGGGTGCCAACCAGGTCTATTCCCCACATAGGAAAAGTCCAAGGGGCTGATATTTAGGGAAGTGGTTGATGGGGATGATGGCGTATGTTTACTTAATAATGTATTATGTCGAGTCTTTTACAAGGTTTGGACCACAGTACCCCTGGGTAATAGTCTTTTTGTCTAAGGATCGTCCACTTATGTGGCTTGCACATGAGCCTTAATGTGCATCCGTGAGACCATAACTTACTTCAGATGGGTTCACGCATCTCAAGAGTGGCAGAAAAATACTTCTTTTATAGAGAACATCTTCGATAATGATGAGGAGAGAAATGCAAAAGGAGATGTTGAAGTTCATGCAGGCTTCCTCACAGTCTATAGGCGAGGTAGCTTCAGTCTATGACGACTTTAGGACACCTTATCCTCAGGAATACAACGATGAGCCTTACCCGAGGGATTATATTCCCCCCATCTTTGAAAAATACACAGGGAAAGGTGGGAATCTGAAAGAGCACATTAAATGTTTTATTGAGCAATTGGGGGCGCATTGCAACAACAAGAAGCTCAGGTTGAGGGAGTTTTCCAAACCCCTAACAGATAAAGCATACACGTGGTATTCTCATTTGTCCCCTAAGAGTGTTTCCATGTGGGAAGAGATGCATGTGCTGTTTGTCCAAAAGTTCTTTCTAGCAGAGGATGAATTCACTCTGACCCAACTAGGGAGAGAGAAGCAACGACCAGGAGAAGACGTGGTGGCATACGTTCGGAGGTTCAGGGAAAGGTCTCTAGATGTGAGAGAGGTCTCTGGATGGAAACGTTCATCGGTAAAGATATTGATCCTTGCGTTTTGAGTCTAGAAATGTAATTTTTATTTTGGGTGGGATATTTTGTTTGAGTCTAGTAGAGCTTGATGGCCCTTTAGGATTTTGTTTTAATTTTTATCCCGAAATAGCCAAAGGGGGATATTTGTAAGGACATAAGTCTCCGATTGAGTCTTAATGGAGTGTTGGCTCAATTCCTGAAAACAACATTTGAGTTATAGGATAGTATTCAAATGTATCCATCCAAGCCTATGAAGTGTTAGTTGAAGACGTAGCGTCCAAGATTATAAAGCTTCATTATATGCCGGGTTTATTGTGCCTCGTTTCTACGTCAACAACATTGGGTACAATGCTCCTAAGCTATGAATGCATTTTATATATATATAGGAGCTTGGAAATTTATTGGTTGTATTTTATATTTTTTTTATAAATATTTTTAACGAATTTGTTTTACCCAGAAAATATTTTTTAGAACTTTTCATAAAAAGTTTTGGAATTAAAATGAATATTACATTTTCTTACAAGTCGTTCGAACGAGATCCCCAGGTCGTTCGAACGAGACTTCTAACAAGATTTCCTTTTTCTATTATGTCAAACATTCTTTCCAAGTCTGCTAAGTGACTCTCGGCCTTTAAACTCTTTGTAAGAATATTGTTCGCATCAACATCCATCATTTTTCTAATATAATCCCTGAATATTTTATTGGACAACCTTTGGTAAGTTTACCATGTATTCTTTAAGTCAATAAGATGACCTTCTAGCAGTATGTTCCATTGTCAGTGATGAAGGAGGTTTTCTCAGCATCGTCTGCATGCATTGATATTTGATTATACTCGAAATAAGAATCCATAAATGTCATGATCTCGTGATCCAGCGTAGCATCCATAATTTGGTTGATCCTAGACAAAGGAAAATTATTCTTTGGGTTGGCCTTTTTAAATCCAGCGAAGTCCATGAACATTCTCCACTTTCCATTATACTTTGGCACAATGATAACATTCGACAACCATTCAGGGAAATACACCTCCCTTATAAAATCTACGTCTTGCATATTCTTGACTTCATCATGTATAACTTCGTACATGTTTCTAATAGAGGTTTTCCTCTACTTTGACGACTAGATATATTGTATCGTCAATGTTTTATCGGTGGCAAATGACTACAGGGTCAATCATCGGCATGTCGATGTGGCTCTATGCGAACACACTTTGCCTTTTTTTCAATAATATAACAAACTATTTCTTAATCATCAGCTTGAGGGATGATCCTATTTATATGGTCTTTTTTGATTCGTCCTCGTTGAGGATGATGTATTATACCTCTTCCACGGTCTCTCCCTTTTTGAGTCTCTATTGGTCACTTAGATCAAGGGTGTTTATGTTCTAAAGTCGTCTTCCTTTTATGAGTCTCCCTCTCTTTCACCAAGGTGAAGTAGCACTTTTATGCTTCCACTTGGTCACCATTAACTTCCCCTACTCCATAAGGACTCAAGGATTTCATCATTTTGTGTACAGTGGAAGGCACTTCTCCAAATTTTTTAAGTGGTACCCTCTTGAGGATTATATTGTAAGACAAAAAGATGTTTTTCATCCATTATAAAAATACTTATCTTTCTAGTCAAACATCTTGGACAATTTCCCATTCACACATCCATTTTGTAAATACCTAACGGGTGGACTTTCTCCCCACTAAATCCAATCAACGGCTAGTGGTAGGCTACGAGTCTTTTTTAGCTCAAATTCAGCCCTTTAGGGCTCGTTTGGTTCGAGGTTTGACAAGGGAATGGGAATTCATGATTCCAGGAATTCTAAGTTCCTGGAATCTTCAATTCCTTTCCATTGTTTGGTTCAAGCAGGAATTCCCTTTTCCCGCCATCTAAAATCCCTTCTATGTAAACTGTTAAAAAGATATTAAATATATACTATTTTTTGAAAAAGTTTAAAAAAACGTGTTTTGTTACACTTTTATTTAAATATAAAATGTTTTTAGTAATTTTTTTTAATTCTTTACAAAAAAATAAAGTTGTAAAAAAATAGTTTTTAAATAAAAACAAAAAAAAGTTTTTGAATAACTTTTTTTATTAATCTTTCCTGAAAAATAAAGTTGTAAATAATGGGTTTTTTTTTCCGTTTTTTTCCCTAAGCAAAAAAATAATTTTTTTTGTTGTAAAAATACAGTTTTTTGAATGTTTTTATATCTCTAATAAATAAAAAACAGTTTTTTTAATGTTTTTATTAGAAATATAAAAACATTCAAAAAACTATTTTTGTATAACAAAAAAAAATGCAAAAATAAAACTGTTTATATATAAAAACTGTTTAACAAAATACATTTTTTAATGTTTTAAACAAATATCACATATTTAAAACATTAAAAAATGCGTTTATTAAACATTCAAAAATGTGTCTATATAAATAAAAATGTGTTTATATATTAACATATTAAACAGTTTTATTTTGCATTTTTTTGTTGTTGTACAAAAAAAGTTTTTTGAATGGCGAAAAACATTTAAAAACTGTTTTTTATATATTAGAAATATATATTAACATTTTATTAAAAAAAATCAGTTTAAAGAAACATTTAAAATATATTTTTATAGTTTTAATCTATAAAACAGTGTTAATATATTAAAAAAAATGTTTATATATGAAAAACAGTTTTAAAAAACACGTTTTTAAACTTTTTAAAAAAATAGTACATATTTAAAACATTTTTAATAGTTTATATAAAAAATTATTTTTTAACTTTTTTATTTAAAAAAAAAGAGTTTTAAAAACATTTAAACATTTTTGTAATATTTTTATATATAAAAATTGTTATTAAAGAAAAAATGTTATAGTATAAAAATGTCATTCTTTTTTTATATATAAATGGTGTAAACTATTTTATTTCCTATTAAATGAAGCGAGAGAACGTCACTTGAATATGAGATAATGAATCATTAAATGAAGTGAAAGAACACTTCTTAAAAAACCATGTGATTGGACGACATCAAAACTTGATGTCGTTGAACACATCAAAAAAAAAATTCGAGAAAGAGTGTGTATGTGTATGTGTATGTGTATGTGTATGTGTATGTGTGTGAGAGAGAGTGTTTATGTGTGTGAGAGAGATAGAGAGAGCATGTGTGTGAGTGAGAGAGAAAGAGAGTGTGTATATGTATGTGTGTGCGAGAGAGAGTGAGTATGTGTGTGAGTGTGTGTGTGTGTGTGTGTGTGTGTGTGTGTGTGTGTGTGTGTGTGTGTGTGTTTGTGTGAGAGAGAGAGAGAGAGATAGTGTGTGTGTGTATGAGAGAGAGAAAGTGTACTTATGAGTTTATGTGAAATGGTATTTTTGTCACACCACAAAAGTAAGGTAATATGTCCGGGAATATAGGATTACCCCCATTTTAGAGGGGAAAGGAGAATCCAATTTCGTGGGAATTCTAAATTCCAGGAATTCTAAGTTCCCCCTTAAATCTCCAACCAAACATTGTAATTCTAAATGAGGGGAATTCTAAATTCCAGGAATTCTAAATTCCTTTTCCAAACCTCGAACCAAACGAGCCCTTAAAGTAATCCCATAACATAACACCAATCGATATTCCTTTATCCACTTATATAAAAGCCACATTATAAATTTGAACTCATGTACTTATGATACGGGGCCTTCATGTGGAGACAAAACCCCCTTGAAATCTTATCTTGAAAATCTCACTTTGAGACTGTCTATGTCTACTTGCTTCAGCTTTCTAGGCTTAATTTCACCTTCAACTGAATTAACCTTAACCCTCTTGGGACCCACTTTTGCTCTAACTATATGGTCCTTCATATCGGTTGGCTCAGTCCCTCCACCTACTAGTACTTCACATGTGATTTTTACATCAAAAGAAATCATGGGATGATTACCTTTAAAGGCAAGAGAATTAGTAAGAAGATCTATATCATCTTCACCATTGTTGTATGACTCTGGGTCATTTTTATTTACTTGCACTTCTTTTTTTCTTGGGCTTGGTGTTCCTTGATGTATTGTATTTCTTTATGCTCTCATCTCGACCACCACTTTTATCGACGTATTTTTTAAGCATCCCCTATTTTAGTAATTTTTCAATCTCATCTTTTAGGGTGAAGCATTAATTCATAGTGTGCCCACGATCTTGATGAAAATCATACCATTTTATCTTAACCTCTTATGATGGGAAGCCTTTAAGTTTTCTATCCACCTAGGCTCTTTATTATCCTTTATTTCATTTAGGATCATATCAGGGCTAACTAGGAGCGGAGTACACTTGGAAAATTAGTCATCATTGAATTTTTTCTTTCCTTCCTTATCCTTACCTCGATTTTGGACATACTTATAATGTTAGTCTTTTTTAGGTCATCTCCCTTGTCCTCCATGACCTCCTCCATATTCATGATCCTCCCAGTTATTGCTAGGAGTTCTATTAATGACTTTGGACGATCTTTAGAGAGATTTCATAAAAGTTTCCCTAGTTAAAGGTCGTTGATGATGGCTGTCATGACAATACTCTCTTTATAGTCTTTGACTTCTAACTTTTCCTATTTAAATTGAGAGATAGAGTCCCTCAGAGGCTCGTTTCTTCCTTGTCTGACATTTAATAGACAAGTTATATGTTTGGATAACTATGAATGAACTCCTTGTCTATTTATTTAAAATTTTCTATCGACCTTCTTAACAGGATGGTGTACCATATATGAGCCAAAGTAGTAAGGATAATAGATAAGGCTTAACAACTCATCTCGTCCGAGGTTAAATTTATGTTGATGAGTGATAGATACATCTCTATATGGTGGAGACGAGTGGTACCACCATCATACGTAGGTGACATGGTTGGTGGTTTGAATTTTACGAGAGTTGGGTAACCAACTATTCTCAAAACAAAAGGAGATCCCTCCATGTATTCCCTGTAGTTGGATCTTGAATTTTAATAATACATTATATCTTATCTTCTAACATTTGAATTTAGTTATTTCAAGGTTTTTCCTCTTGGATTTTATTGTATCCTTCTCCTTCCACTTTAGTAACTATCTCGATGGTTGGTCTTCTGCCTGTATTTATTTATTCATGTTGACTTCTGCCTGTATTTCTTTATCTCTATACTCCCTTCTCTCCTGGTCTCGTTTTGCTTGATCATTATCGAGACAACCGGTAACATGTGTTCCACCAAGGCTTTTGGAATTTTAGGTCTCGACTAATATCATCCCTTGGGTTGAGATAATTAATGGTCAGCCCCTTACTTAGTTTGTCGAGTGAAAAGCCTTTATCATGATTCTAAGGATTGTTATAAATGCTCTTCCCTTGGTAAAATGGAGTTGGAGTTATCCTCGATCAATAGGAGGTGTCGGAGGTTTCATATCTCTACCAATGACTTTTTTCGTAAAACATCGAATCCTTAGGTCATTCTTGGACTCCTTTTCCAAGGAGAAGATGCTACGGACCAATGATCTCTCTACACCCAAAGTGATATTGGATTATTTAATTGGAGCTAGAGTGGTCCCCCGACTACCGGATGCGGTGCCTTCTTAAAGGCCTACGTTATTAAGTTGACGATGGGATCATGTGGGATCCTTCTCGTAATGTCCTAGATGAAGTCTAGGAGTTATTTCTGCATTTTTTACTGGCTGGCCACAAGGGACCTTAACATCAATGACATAACAACCATATATGACTGCTATGATGGCTAATTGGAACTGTCCCCAACATTGGAAGGAGGATCAGTGGAAATCTCTGGTCGAACACAATCGAACATCAAAACGGATAAGAAGAAAGTAAGAAAATACAAAAATAAGATGAACCAGTAAAACCTAATAACCACCCAAATCAAGCACATCCATCGGTGATTTAATCCCAACAGTGGTGGGATTGAATCATCACCAGTAGAAAGAAAATAAGAGTTCAAGCGGAGATGAAAAAGAAAATTTAGTCTATTCCCATAGAAGGTGCCAAAATAATGTTGATGTAAATCCCCCTTGAGTATTCAACCTGTCTGGGAACTGATTCAACAATAGTGAATGTAATACGGAGAATAAAATAATAGAAGAGATGAGAGAAAATAAAGGGACACAAGTATTTAAGTGGTTTGACCTTAGCTTACATCCATTTGTGCAAGGTTGGGTAGGTAAAAGTCATTGAAGGTCGATACAAGCTCTATATTTCTCTCTACTAATATAGTGTAGAATAAGTTTTATGTTAATTATCAATCCATATAAATATGTGAATGAGTGACCAACTAATAAGCATGTGAAACATGTAAAGAAAGATGTAAAATAAATAATGAAGAATATTGTCCCCACATGATGGTTGATTTTCTATAATAGTTTTAGTTAAATATATCAGCACTACCCTTGTCATGATTTCCATGCGTGCAAGAGATGTCTGGGGCAGAGTGTCTCGACTGGATTAGAATACTGGAGCTCTGTTCTTGCAAGGGCAAGCTGAGACAAGACTGACTGGTTGTCTAACTGATATGGTTGATGCTGATAAGTTACCCTCCCGAAACTATCTCAGGATGACACTCTAAGTAGAATTTTGGTGAGGCTGACACTCCTAGTAGACTACAAATTGATAATTTGAGTAGTCTATCCTTGATTACTATCTTATTATAGGGTCTTTCTTGGAGGCTAAGACAACTTAGGACAAGACTATGCATGATAATTCCTGAGAGGTAATAACTATGATGACACCTATGAGGAGAGACATTTCGGTAATAGGTACTTCCTAGATGAGACCAAACTTATGCGTATCATATAACTCTTTCCGGGATTACGAAATACAGTCCAGCTTAACTACTTGAGCTGTTAGAAGATCTATCAACTTGCAATATCCGTGTTGGGAGTTGGGAAATATCTCGTAGAACAATGGACTCTGAGGATCCTTTGGCATTCCTACTTCTATCTCGACACTCATGGGATTTTCCTTCGTTTCCTCCCCTTTCTCTAATTCCTCCGTGTTGTTGAACTCCACAATAAAATAAACAAAGGTTTGACCTTTAACGACACCGATGCTTGATATTAAATTCCCCTAGCACCATAGATAACTTGACATGCCTTGAGGTATTAGGGTTATGGAGCATCTGTCGGAGGGTTTGATCGGTCATGACCACAATAGTTTGGGATAAAAAATGAGGCCGTAGGCATTTGGATGAAGTGATGAGTCATAAGGAGAGCTTTTCTATCCCCGGATACTTTCTTTAATCCCCTTGTAAAGCCCGACTAACATAATACACATGGTACTTGTAACAACCCTTATTTTTGTGTGCATTAATTAAATTTTGAAATTATTATATTAGCGTGGAGTGACATGTGATGTCATTAATTATATTTTACATGTGTTATGTTATTCGTATCGGAAATCGAACTTAATATACAATAATTTATTAATTAAATATTTGGAAGTGACGTAGTACTATGGGTGACTATAAAATTGTGAGGCATTTGGCATCGACGATTTCCTTGTTTGAATTTTCTCTTTGGTGTCGGGTTCCACCAATTGTGAAGTACTTCCTTATAATTCAGTGTCACGCTTAATTAATAAATAATTAACTAATTTATATTTGGACTTATACCGAATAAAATATTAGTTTTTTTGGTATCATATTTTGGGTTGGCTTTTAGGACAATTGAAATGTCCATTTATGACTAAAAATAATGGGTTTTAAGTCCCTTGGATCGGTATATGGCTTCCATAGTTTTTTAGGATGACTGGAGTAATGTTTGGGCTCATTGGGTTGAGGCCCATATAGGGCCAAAGACTAATTTCGTGGGTAATGCTATTAACAGGTGATTATACTCAACCTAACACTATTTAAACAATTGAGAAAATGCTGAGAGGCTAGGGAGAATAGGTACTCGAGTGAGAGGGAGATTTCGAGGCCCATTGGCTTGGATTCAACACCATTTGCTAAGGGATCTTTACCTAGTTTAAATAATTAATTCATGTTTTGTGTTATAATTATAATTTCTCATTGGAATATGTAATTTACACGTTTAATAATCTGATATTAGATAATAAAATTGTACTTTTGAAATTAACTTAACTACAAATTTTAACCTTAATCCCTTATTAATGTTGTAGAGAATATTAATGTTGAATCTCAACAGTTAAAATAAATTATTAATAAATTTCATTACATCTCGAATCATATTCATAAATTAGAAAAAGTCCTCTATTTAATATCTTAATTGAAATAAATCTGATAATGATTGTTCAATTTATGAAACTAGGTTTCATAAGTTATAATTTGGAAATTAATCTCTAAATATATGTTATATTATGGTAAAATGCATATGTATAGGTTAATAATTTTGTTAGGTAACTTATATCTAAAGTAGGATGGGAATGGTTTTGTGGCTTATGAGGTAGGTTTTGGGGTTGAGCTTGGCGGATTTGGAGTGTTGGAAGAGATGAATGGTGTTTATCTCATTTGAATGAGATTGAGGAGTTCATTTGAATAAGTTTAGAACTCATTAGAATGAGATAGTGTTTTTCATTCCATGTTTCTCATTTGAACGACTTTAGTAGGTCATTTTAACGACTTATGGAATCTAGTTAGAATGAGATACGAATTTTGTTTGAATTTTGTTTGTATTGTTTGGACTTTTAACTATTACTTGAAAGAGGTTAACTAATTTAAGAATTATAATCAATGAATTATTGATCTGTAAGTGATTAGTATTATTGGTATGTGCTCTTATATGTAATCATACCATGTGTGAGTTCTCATGGGTGAGGTACTAGGAGGGATTTTGATAGGGTACATTGATCATGTGGGTACTTTAGTGATAGAGACAGGCTTTACCCTTGTCCTTTACCTCGTTCCTATAACGGACGTACTTATATCTCGAAGGGGAATACATGAGGGAGATATATCATATAGCCTTGGGTACAAATATTATGCGTTATGATGATAATCCTTAGTGATTATCCATTGTTGATGGATTTGAGGTTATAGGTTTGAGATGGACTATAACTACACCTAGCATGTACGAGTGATCCCCAAAGGTGATAGGAATAGCCATTTATATGTTTTTATGTGCGGACTCGAAAGTAGTCCATTTACTTGTACATGTCGACGAATGTATTTATTTCGATATTAGACTAGAGATTGTATGACTCTTATTATACTGGAGATTGTATTTATTTGGATATTATACTTGGGATGTTTACACTGGCATATATGATGGGACGCTTCTAATTAAGTTCAAATGAGAAGCATGATAATTACCTGTTGGGTTTACTTGTGATTGGGATATATAAATGTGATATTTAGGGTTGTGTTAGGTTGGGATGACTTAACAAAAACTATAATATGGGAGGAAGGTGATATTTTAGCCCATATTTGGTTAAATCTATCTTCTTCATAGACTTGTTGTTTATATTGTTGATGGATCATTTTTTTCGAATCGAGGTCACCATCGTTGCCGTTGCCCAAATTCATCTATTTTCAATTTCTACAGTTACTTATCTATTATAATGCAGGTGTCGAGCCTACTGCTCATTCGATTTACTTTCCTTTAATTTATGTCATGTCAATTTTTTTTTTAATTTTATTGGAATCAATATTACTATTTCAATTGATGTTGGGTTTATTGAGAGAGTTGTATTTCCAGATTTGGGTCTATTATTATTGGATATATTATTATAAGAGATATTATGTTTTACTCTCATTATGGTTCATTTATTTATATTTTTCATTTTAATTTTATTTCACTCATTCTTATAATGAAATTAATTTGTTTTAGACTCCTTTATTATTCATGTTAGACCTGATCAATCTATTTTAGACTTTATGTGGTGTCACAGTTGATATCAGAGCATTCAAGGTTCTAGTATCCTACGGATCTTATGTGCTCCAATTTCTTTTTTGCATAGCGTTCTTTGATACTTTATATCTTTGTTATGTAGGTTGTTGTATGCTTTTCCTCGTACATTTATTGATACACTTTGATTTATTCTCCATCCAATGGTGAAAACTTGATGATGAGAAAAATGACAAAGATCGACAATGAGCATCGAGTCAGTGGAAGTCTTACCTCAGTAGTAACCACATCACCCTTAGTAAAGGGTAGATGCCAGCTATATAGCCGACATACTTAGCTACCATTATTTCATAGACTGTAGTGGCGGTGATGACAACTATGCGCTAAGAATATCCACCACCACCTATGATCGAACTTATACCTACATCTCCTACCACTTACCCCTGAGAGTTATCCAGGACTGCCTTCACGAAAGGCAACCTACCAAAGTTTTCATGGTCTACCAACCCAATTTTTGCATTACGATGGAGGGACGCCATTGAGAGGCACTTACATCTAGTATAGTGCACTGATATTCAGAGATAGCTTCTTGTTAGCTTCAAATTTATGGAAGACCATTTGTATTAGTGAAAGTTTATTACCACCGAGGAGGTTAGGTCATTGATGACCATTGCAGAGTTTTTAGTGAAGTTTTATGGTAATCATTTCTCTACCAAACATCAAATATACTTGAGAGCCTAGTTTGATAGACTCATGCAGGAGGATCGTACAGTTACTGAGTATGAACAAAATTTTACCTGCCTTCGACACTTTGCCATGATGTGATGAAATTAATAGTGAGAAATATGGATAGGTTCATTAAATTTACAACGCGGAGGATTAGACAAGTGTTAATAGGTAATCCAACCTTCACCACTTATACACAAGCAGTGGACGCAACACTCATGCATTGTTAAGATCATAGAGATTTCCAAAGGGAGAAAGAGCCCAAAAAGGACAAGGGGGAGCCGGCTAAGGGCCAAAAACCGTTGAGATCGGAGGGTTTATAGCCCCCTAAGAGGTTTAAAGGAGATTAGCAAGGCCATTAGGGTGTCTAAGAATAGGGCTACTCGGTCCAGGAGAAATAAGTCCATATAGGGTAGGTTTACCAGGGCCAGGATCAGTAAGGTCAGGACAGACCCCGAGGGTAGGAGAAGTAGGTACACTAATAGTCCACCCATTTCGATGGGTTTATCTTACATGTGGGGAGAATGGAAACTCCTTTAAGAGGTTCCCTAAGGTCTTCCAGGCTTAGTAGGGTTATTTTTTAAGGGACAACCTAAGGGGCATCAGGAGGGTCTTCCAGTTTTGCAAATAGTATTAGACATTATGTTCAACATCGTAGTACCAAATATTGACTCCACCATGAGATCATGTGCATGGATGCCCATAATTGCATTATGGATGTGTATTTAACATCTATCATGTGAGCTAACCTTCTCAACCTCATACTATCAAGGGTTTATTTTACATTTACGGTAGTTATACACGATTACTTTTTAACATGGAATAAGTGAATTTTGGTACCAGTTGTACTTTTTCTTCGATGTCGAGTATGTTAGAGACTATTGTTGATCTGTCTATACTTGTGGATATCCTTACAGGTAGGGGTGTTGTTGTGCGTTAGGTTTGTAGGGATGTGGAAGTCGAGTTTGACTGATTATGTTTTTCCTCTGATTTTTACTATTAGATATATTGACATATGATGTAATATTAGGTATGGACTAGTTAGCGACGTACCATGCAAAAATCAACTACCGTGGGAAGGAAATAACATTTTCCATTCATGGGTAGGAGATGTTCCTTATTGCTATGCATAGGGTCGAGGTGGATTCTATCATATATTTATATTATATATGTGAGTACATATAAGGATGTCATAATGCCTTTAGACTCTATAATAGTTTTACAAGATTTTGTGAAACTGTTTAAGAAATACTAGTGTTACCGCCTATTAGGGAGAAATATTTTTGTATTGATTTGGCATCAAGCACTAGGACCATTGTGAGGGACTGCACCGGTTGAATCCATTAAAGATGCATGAGCTTTGAGATAAGATTCAATAGTTATTGATCTAGGGTTTCACATATTGGATAACAACTACTTGGGGAGATACAATTATGTTTGTGAAGAATAAAAAGGATGATTTTCTCCGATTATGTGTCGACTATCGAGAGCTGAACAAGGTCACGATACAGAATAAGTATCAATTGTCGCATATTGATGACATATTCGATCAGTTGAGATGTTCATTATTCTTTTACAATATTGATTTTATTTTGGGTATTACCAATTGCGTATTTGGTAGGAGGACATTCAAAAGACAACCTTCCTGATGCTCTATGGATTGTATGAGTTTCGGTTCATGTCATTTGGTCTGGACAACGTGGTAATGCCCCACTCTAATACCGTTGATATTGTCCAAACTATAACCACTTCTTATAGTATTATGGTGATTTTATTCTATCTAGACTCCATAGACTAGTTATAATGGGGTTTGAATCCCTATCATGTGGTATCATACGCCATATTCCTTACTAGTGAAGCTAAAAAGGCCTTAGTGTAATAAGAGTGCAAATCTATATTTCTAAACCATTACTTTCTCTTACCCAGGAGATGTGGGATGTATCTCTATGGCTACAAAATCAACCGTGTCACTAGTCTGTTATAATCCACCCACTTTAGGGAGCCCAACGTCCTCATTAGGATGAAATTAACCATCCCCAACACATTGGCACACTTATTCCATTTGGTACTAACTCCAATACCATTTTCTAATACCCCATTCTAACACCATCGATATTATCCCAATTTAACCACGACTCAAATAGGTGTGAGATTTTACTCTAGGTCACATCAACAAATTGGTTTCAATGGGGTTGGAACCCTTAACATGTGGTGCATAAACCACATGCCTTACCAGTGCAGATGAAAAGGCTATGGTTATAAAAGATTGAAAATGTACATATATAAACCATTACTTTCCCTCATCCAGACTACGTGGTATGTAAATATATGGATACCAAATCAGTAGTGGAATGAGTCTACTGATGCCCCATAAAATTCATAAATTAAATAATCATGTCTAATAAAAATTCAAGAGAATTAAAAACATTTGGTAAAATTATTAGCATAACAAAGTAGATAAAACTATGCGTGTAAATAATATGAACTAAAAAAATGTTGAATAAAATAAAGCCGTCTATGATACCATCAGACTGCCAACTAAAAACAAATCCTACTCCAGAATATATAATGTATTTCAATAAAATAATATTATAACGTTGAATACAAGTGACACATATACAATTTTTGACCCGGAATAAACTGTAAGAACACAATTCCTTGTACTAAAACAATAAAATGAATATAAGAAGTAAATTAAATAAGATGATTAACTTATACATCCTAGGAATGATGAATGTAATGTCTCTAGAGCTATTCCTCCAACGCACAACCCAAGTCTACGATAGTAACAACTGCCTAAGAATTATGAAAATGGATTCAACAATAGAGTAAACAAAAAATCTACAAATAGTAAGAATTTAACTAAAGTTGGACTAAAATAATAGTAATAAATCTTCCTCCTATCATAAGTGGATTTTTATGTTATTTAATTTAGGCAGGCCAAAGAAGCTAAAATAAACATGTGGTTCTACGCCCATACTCAAAGATGACCTTTGTGAATAAAATTCATCTCTTAGTTCAATATTATTTCCTTTATCATTCTAAATTATTCTCATATATTAATAGTAATTTATTCTATGGTAATATCCCACCTTATGAAAATCTTGGCAACTAATAAAAGAACCACTAATATTCTCGAGTTTCTATACAAAATACGTGTCTCAACTTTATATGTTTCAAGTAATCCCATGCCACTAATGTATTATATGTCTCCTGTATATTACTTACATAAATCTCTATTAACATGTTTATAGTTATACTTTCCTGGTATAAATCATATAAAAATATAATATAAGTCATAAAACGGTATGAACCCTTAAGTACAACGACATGGAATCATATAAACAAGAGGAAAGAAAGTCGTTATGCCTAACATGTACATAAATACATTCCCTAACACATATAAGTAAATTTGGTATGGTCGATATCACAAATAAATTAGGAAGGACCGTTCTTATTGACTTCGGGAACACTCATGCATACTAGGTAAAGTTATAGGTTATCCCAATAATATAACCTCAAAGCTATAATAAGGGATAATCTCTATTGATTACCATCATACTGCATAACCTTCATACCCATAGTTATATGCTAGAACTCTCGCGTTTTGTCCTCAATCGTAGACACGGGTATGCCATTCTTAGGATCAGGGTAATAAGACCACGATAAATCTTGTCTTATCACTAGAGTACTAGTGTGGTCATTGTCGTATGATCCCCATTAAAACACCTCCTAGTACGTCACCCACGAGAACTTAAACACCATGGTTTGACTCTACACATAATACAAGTAAACAAGTAAGAACCTACGCAATTTGGCCAAACAAACAAGCATAAAACCCTACTCAATCGGGTTACATATAAAGTGTCTTAATATTATTAGTTAATACACATGCTAACTATAATCAGTTATTTCAAGCCCTAGCCCGAAATCCCAAGGCTTGCCAAAACTAGGAATCATCTCACACATAACTGATGCAAGAAACTACGTAATATAAAAACTATCACAACCCAGGATCCTAAGATGTAAGAATATAACATTTGATCCTTAATTGTTATTTAATTCACCCGAAGATGGTTGGTTTAGGTTAGTATTGATTTTATACACCTTGAACTTGAGAAGGGGTGTTATTTAAGCTATTTTGAGTCTATAAAATTAGGTTTTGGCACTTGGGTGAGATGAACTATGAATTAATCCATTTAAAATAAGAAGGGATTCTCATTCAAATTACGACTCTCTAGAATGAATTTAAGGCTCGTTATAATGACAAATGATTTTTTATTTGAAATAAATATGTAAAGTCATTTTGAGGCTGGGATTTCGGTGGATCCTATATAGGTATATTTAGTTATGAATTGGGGACAAACCATGAGGACTGAGGAGGTTAGGAGTTTCTTGGGTTAATTAATGTACTACAAGAGGTTTATTCGAGGTTTTAGAAGAATGTCAGACCACTTTCTCACCTCACCCGAAAGGGGGTACCATTTTATGGAGCATTGATTGTTGGAGGGAATTTAAGGATCTCAAGGGGAAGGTCACCATTTCTCCCATCCTTTATTTACCATGGGGTAGTGTGAAGTATTTTACTTACAGGGATGCATGAATATAGGTCTAGAAAGTGTGTTAATGAAGGATGAGAATCCCAAAAATTATGCTATATGAAAGCTTAATCCTCATGAAGGCAACTACCCCACTAACGATTTGGAGTTGGAAAGAGTAGTTTTTGCTCTTCATTTATAGAGGCATTATCTATTGGGTGATAAGTTCACACTATTTCCCAATAACAAGAGTCTCCAATACTTGTTCAATCAGAAGGATCTAAACATATGATAATAAAAATGGATAGTGTTTGTGAAGGACTATCAGTTTTGAATCAGTATTATTCGAGGAAAGTGAATGTGACAGTGAATGCTTTTAGTTGTATACTGATAGTTAGATTGGTATCCTTGTGGGTTGAGCACAAGGATGATTTACCTACCCTTTAGGAAGATAAGTGGAGTAACTTACAAGAGACGTGGACTTTACCCTATTTCTTTACTCGAATTCTTACGAATGACGTACTCGTATTTTGAGAGGGAATATACGAGGGAGATCTATCATATAGCATTGGGTATAGAGATCGTGTGGTATGACCGAAAAATGTAAGGATTATCCCTTGCCAATAGCTTTGAGGTTATGGGTTCGAGATGTGAAATTACTATACTTAGTATGGATGAGTGATAGTATAAGAATATATGAATAGGCCTTTCATATATTTTTATGTGCAAACTCGAGAGCAGTCCATTTATTTGTACGTGTCAGGGACCTTACCTATGCGGATATTAGACTAGACATTGTCTGATTATTATTAGTGTTATATTTGAGATGTTTACACTGCCATATATAATAGGATCCTTCTAACTAAATTCAAATGATAAGTATGATAATTAATTAATTTCACCTTTCGTTGGGATTAGTCGCATGCGATATTTAGGGTTTTGGGGTTAGAATAACTTAAAAAAAACTGAAATATGGGAGGATGATGTGTAATTATTTATTGTATCCGATATTCGGTTAAATATTTATTCTTTGTAGACTTGTTGTTTATATTATTTTGATTCATTTTTTTCCGAACCTAGGTCATTTCTACCATGATTCATCTATTTTCATTATCTCTTACTGTTGAGTTATTAGGATGTAGGTGTCGATATTGCTTTCTTATTCACTTTACTTTCCTTTACATTCCAATCATTTCAGATTTTTTGTTTAGTTTTATTAGAGTATTAATATTTTTAGTTGGTGCTGGATTTGTTTGAGATACTTATATTTCAAGGGTTGGGTTTATTACTATTCATAATATTAGTATTAAAAATTATGTAGTACACTCTTATTATGGTTAAGTTATTTATACTATGCATTTTAGTTTTAGTCTAGTCATGCTTAGAATGATATTCAATTATTTTAGACTCTTGTATTATTTATTTTAGACACGACCAATCTAGTTTAGATTTTACGGGGTGTCACGGTAGTGGACCCTAAAGTCTTCTCGGGTCAAAGTTGAACTGACAATGGTTAGAGAAGAAGAAAGGTAGAAGTACAAATATTCCACTATGAATGTTCGGGAGAGCATAGTTGGGGACCCCAAGTATATCTTGAGTCTTTGGAATTCCTTTCATCCCCAGGAATCCATTGGAAGGATTTACTTTGAATTTTGAAGATTTTTAAGCACTTTCCCATGGTTTTGGAGACAACTCGATTGACGGTAGTAACCCTCCCGACAAGGCTCTATACCTTTTTTATTATTTTTAGTGTCTCCGTATGTTATTGAGCTTGGATTATTTTATATTGGCAATTATGCAACGTCTGGTGACTATAAATCCTAATTATTTACCTCCAGTAACTCGAAAAGCATATTTGTTTGGGTTGAGGCTCATTTTGTTCCTCTCGGGGATGGATAAAGTCTCCATTACGATCTGTTTATGGTCCGGATGTTCTAAGCTTTTAGCCATCATCTCAGCAACATATACTTTCATGGATTTTCTAATACAATCCTTGAAGGAGTTGACCATCATCTCATAAATCGCACCTACATTCTTTAGAATAAAAGTTATAACTTGAAAGAATTGATGATGTGCAAAAAGACTATGTGCGGAAGTAAACGATGGTCGAGTAAACGCAATTTACCTATGAGTTTTACCGGTTATTCTAGGATGGGACAATTCAAATTTTTCTTGAATTGTTAACTTTACGAAAATAGGTTTAAGTTTGTAAAGTCAATTAAAATCCCAAATTATTATCTTTGTTAAATCTAGGTGATTTACAAAATAATAATCAATTCAGTTTTTAGGCGGGTTTCTAATTCTTTAAACCTACTTTTTCGTGTGAGGTAATATGTGAAAAATGTAAAGCATGAGATATTTATTTAACGTCGCAAAAACCCTTCCCCGAGAAAAACGACCTAGTCTACTTCCACTAAAACCAAACGAAATTGGAACGGTTATACAAACTTGAAACACGACACCAAGCAAGATAAATCAGAACAAGCTATTACCTATCTCGACCAAGTTTCTCTCTGCTCTGGTTATTCTTCTGCAATTATCCTCACTATGTAACTTTTGTTCACTTTTCTTTCTTCACGTCTCAGCTGACCCTTTAGCTTCCTTAGCGCAGGTTGGCTCAGTGCTTATTGTATCCTAGTTATTAGTGAAGTATTTTTGTGGTATGTGCTATTTTAGATAACACATCCACCCTTAATGATACAACCGAATGCAATGCAAAAAATTCTTATATCTTAAATATCTTACCAATTCTTATGTTCAAGATCTTCTAAGTCAACCTATCTTGACTTAGGCTTTCCAAAATTATTGTTCTCAAATAATTTGAATAATCAGATTTGTCAAAATATTTACACAATATCACTGTCTAAGGGAGAAGTGTTATAGTGAGTGATTTCTAAGTGATATGAACATGAAGAATCCTGAAATCACTTCAAAGATCAAGCAATCATAAAAAGTGTAATAATTCACAAAAATAATATGACTTCAAATATATTCAATAAAATCACAAAGTCAAATATACACAACTTATTTTTCAGAAAACTAATATTAGGTTAATTTAAGGATTAATCTACTAACCTATCAAGACTATTTTAACAAATATTGCAGATTAATCCAAAACAATATTAAACAGTCAATAAAAATAATATTCAGTCCAAATATTAATTCTTCTCAAATTAATCCTCAATAAATCTTAGGTTTGACTCTTTAAACTTCAAACAAGATATATCTGAATATTAACAATTTTTTTCTGGAAAATATGTTCTAAAACAAAATGTTTAAAAACGCATAAGAAATTACAATCAAGATTCAAACAAAATATTCACATGCAAAAATAATTTCGTGAGTCAAGTATGTGTTGTGTGCAAATATTAGATCTAAAGTGTGATCTAAATAAAACACATAAAGATGAGAGAAATCACTTACAAATAGTATTTACCCTTGAACAATCGTAAGTGCAGATTCAAAATGAGAGATGTGTAATCTTAATTTGATTTTTGAAAAGAAATTAACACTTGAAGATGACCAAAAATATTCTTATTTATTCTCTCTCTGACACTAAACATTTTGACAGAGTTTGGGCATAAAATTAATTTTCTCGGACTGTTAAAAATGAGACCCAAAGGTCTCTATTTATAGAGCGCACAAGTTTGTTCTGATTGGTGTAAAATAGATTCACATGAATTACAACAAATACACACACAACCATAGATTATAAAAATTTGACGGTCCAACAAGAAACACAAAGGACTCCATTAAAAAAATAGACAAATTGCAGCCATCTGTAACAGATTAACAGAACACGTGAGTTTTGTTTTGAAAAACGATGGCATTTTAATTAAAAAAAAGAAGTCAGCTGAAAGCCAGAATCGAAGTTACCGTTGTAACTAAAATAAAGAATCCAGGCGACGTCATTTTGAGAAAACTAAAACCGTGGGCGATAACCAAGACCATATTTGGTTTTTATGATACCAACGTTGTTTTGATGAAAAGAAAAAAAACAGCAGTTTAAAATAAAAACCATGGGCCTCTTAATGGCCTATCATGGTAAAAGCGAAAACAAAAAGGGAACATGGAATCAACTATGGTCAAATAAGAGGCAACTAAAGGTAAGGTTTATGACATGTTTGGTCATCCTTAGGTCTATAGTGTAAGTTAAATCATGTATACAAGTTTATGCTGAAAGGTAGACGCCAACTGTTAAGGTTATAAACTTTAAAAAACTGCTCTGGTCAAATCTCTTAGTTTTACACTCCAACAACTAATGAACATAAGCTACAAACCTATAGTCCTAAGAGCATTCACAATGATGGAGGGTTTGGACAAAAAAAATGGTAAAATTACAAATTTGTAGACGTATAGTGGGGATAGGCACTTGACAATATTGGAGAGAGGAATGGTAAAGGATTTGTAAAGTTACTGGTTGTCTACTGATTCAGTAAAAACTTCTTATGAACTTCTGATGGTCGTAACTTCCTACGAACTTCTTTTGTCCGTAAGAAGTTCTTACGAACAAAAGAAGTTCGTAGGAAGTTCCTACGAACTTCAAAAGCTCGTAAGAACTCCTACGAAGAAAAGAAGTTCGCAGGAAACCCTTTTTACTCACAGTAAAATCTAACACTGTTTGAGATAATTGTTTATAAATAGGGGCTAAGTTTCTCCTAATTTCTTATTATCCCCCTTTATAACTTTTTAGAGTCTTCTGTTCCATTTTCTTATTTTCATTCTAAATATAATTTATTTTTATAAAAAATATGTCTTCTTCTCAACCAATTATTTACGGTACATCTCGACAACCTAATATGACTCCTTTTGAGGATGAAGTATTATGTACCATTTATGAAAAATATACAACTCGAAGTATTGAAGGAAACTCAATATCACCGGGCACATTTTAGGACACTGTGAAAGATGAGTATAACGTAACGCATGGAATTAAAATTACTCGTACGAGATCCATGCTATCAATACATTATAATCATATATCGCATCAAATAATGCTATATATTGCAAAGCTTTCTCACCAAATGAAGAATATGGGAAGCGGGATGAACGAATTCCAAGCGGTTACTAAGACGAGAGCAATCGTACATCATGGAGTTGGATATGCCCCATATGAATGAAATACAAAAGCAGTTTCATTTTAAAAGGTTCAATGACATAACAACGATGGCTGTTGCAACCGAAGATGGGATATTTGAGTTGCAATCGAACTCTGCCGGGTCGTCTGGTCCAAGCGGTTAAATTAATGATTAGTAGTGTTTTTAAATAATGTATTGATCCCTCATAATTATATTTCATTTTTTTCTGGTATATGGAGAGTGATTCACTATCCATCTTAATAAATGAAATGTCAGCCTTAAATAGATGAAATGTGAGTATTGTTGAATAATTTTCCGCTTATATAATATTGTCGGTTAAACCATTATTTTATATAGAATAACAGGTATATGATCACTACGACAATCCTACAAATACAAATTGAAAATAGAACAAACATAACATTTAACCACGGTTAAAATAAAAAATACAATAAATTCATCAACCGACCATTTCATCACCGTGGGTGTTCCAAATGTGCTCTACCAAATCATTCTGTAACAGTTGATGTTTAGTTACGTCTCTTATCTTAGCATCCCGTATGAGATAGTCGTAGAAATTAGTTTGGCCCCTCATAATTACAGGTGTTTCATCATTATGTTCGTACTCATTTTGCCATGGACAATCTCTACGTTCATCATCAATAATCATATTATGCATTATAATGCACGATTTCATAATGGTTTATAGTGACGCCCTATTCCATAATTTACAAGGTTCCCGAACAAAAGCTAATCAAGCTTGTAATACACCAAACGCACGTTCAACATCTTTTCTGCACGATTCTTGGTACTTGCAAAATAATTTCTATTTTTGTGTAATACCATTTTGGTTCGTAAATGTTTTTACTATTGAAGCGTACAGAGGGTAAATGTCATCTCCAAGGTAGTAGCCCATGTCGTAAGAATTTTCATTAACATTGTAATTAACGGGAGCTGCCGTCCCATTGCGCAATTCTTGAAAGACATTAGATCGGTGCAAGACATTCAAATCATTGTAAGAACTAGGCACCCCAAAGAATGATTTCCAAATCCAAAGATCGTAGGAGGCAACTGCTTCAAGGATTATAGTTGGTGACTCTTTATGACCACTATGTTGAGCGTGCCATGCTGTTGGACAATTTTTCCAATGCCAATGCATGCAATCTATGCTCCCTAGCATTCCTGGGAAACCTCTATTTGCATTTTGTTCGAGTAACCTTGTAACGTCGCCTTGTGTCGGATTTCTGCCGTACTGGGGATCAAAAATTCATACAATTGCCTCTGTAAATCTAATAACAGTTTCTAATAGAGTGGTTTCACTCATAGCGTACTGCTCAGACCACAAGTTATGGGAACCCCCATTAGCTAACAATCGAATTGCCCCAACACTTTCTGATGAGAGCTTAAACCTTGACGATCGCAAGCATCATTCTTCTGAACAAAGTAGTTATCATAAAGGCAAATAGATTCAAGGATGTGATTGAAAACACTATACCGCATCCTGAATCTCCTTCGGAAAAAATACTCATTGTATACCTTATCTTCCCTAAAGTAATCTTCCCATAGTGTTGCATGTCCCCTTTCTCTCCTACGATTCACTCGACGTCTCGTTTCGAGTTCTTTCCCATCGCGAATTATATTTTTTCAGCACACCACCGGGTAATCTCCATCATAATAATCATTTCCTCGTCTGAATCATCGGATGATCTACCTTCATTAAATTGTGCATATTGGAGCAAAATATTCCGTCCCTCATCGCTAGAACTAGAGGAGTCCATGATATAATATGGTTACAAATTAATTTAGATGTAGATGAAAAATTATACTCTACCGGTATAGTTTTACGATACACAGGTATTTATAATTTTAGGTAAAATCTTATATAGGTAAGTGTGATACATGTAACTGTGCTACAGATAATATAGGTAAAATGTAAATTTATGTGTCCTATTGGTAAGTGTGCAGTACAAATTTATCTAGATCAGTGCGCTCGTTCAGCGACAATAATATATGTGTCCTTCCGTATGTAAATATACTGTATGATATTGGTAAGTGTGCTACTGATATTATCAGTGCTATTGGTAAGTGTGATTCATTTTGGGTTCAGGTTCTTCAGGCAATCAATATGTTATATAGTTAATTTAGAAAGTTATGTGGTAACTTCAATCGTCTGCATGTTATTATTGTGCCTTTTTATAATTTATAAATTTATAAAATTACTACGTGATAATTTGATAGCTTTATGTGTCCCTTGGTATGTGTGCCTTTATATAGTTTTACTTTTACATTGGTATGTGTGCCTTTATATCATTGTAAATTAAAATTATATCTTCGAAGGATTAAAATTACCTATAAATAAATTAGAAGGATTGCAATAATTTTTTATCTACCATTGTCTTATATTTCAAAAATGGCTTCATCTCCCTACTATTCATCCATTTACAATGGCTCTTACACAGATATTGTTGGTAATGATTGGTATGGGAAAAAAATAATTTTCCAAACCTATCCAATTGATACTTCTCGACGTTTTCTCAATGACTTTGGTCATATATTCATAATCTCTCCCAATTCGAAACCTGAAGACGGAGTTGTGTATCCTTAGGAACACCTCACATGGCTAGATAAATATGATGAAAGGTGTGACCTGGAGGTGCTTTTCCATTACCATCACATATCCGTGCCAAAAAATCGGGCTGCCGCACTTTGTCCAATATCGTATCCCGAAGAAGCGGATATGTTTTGTATTGATTTATTGGAGGAAGAGATATGTCAGATGGAGAGGCGCCTACAACGTTATCACAAAGCACAACGCGCGATGCTATCAGGTCGTCACATTCAAGAATAATTAATTAACATATATAACGACTCTACGTTGGCATCAGATAACGATATTTCAGACTACACCAATTCCGGTTATGATTACTTTTCGGAATGCATATATGAAAATGATGGGGAAGAGTACGAACCAAATATATCAAACTACAACGAAGAATATGTTGATTCAGATAAGAAACGATCTTACTTACCTAAATGTTTAGTGCACAATGGGAAACCATATTGTTGTACTTCTACTAGGTTTGTAAGGACATTTTTGTCCATCGTCAATTTGTATGTCATACGCCGTTAGACCGTTGAAGAAATTCAAGATCGCATCTTCATCAACGGATCCGAATATCAAAGCATCTTCAACATCATAGCCTCTGCGAGAATGAACTTGGTAAAATTTTGTTTTTACGTTCCTTAAAGTTCATATTTAGTATTGGGAAATTTTTAAAAAATGTTTTTTATAAAAATAAGAAGTAAGTTTTTTCAAGCAAAATGAGGTTTTTAAAAGTTTTTTAGTTTTCTGGGAAGCCGGACAGGTCCGCCTCTATACCGGACCGATCCGCTACCCGGATCGATCCGCCTTGCTTTGTCCAGTAGACCACAGATCGATTGCGAACCGAAGAAGCCAAAATTTAAAAGAACTGATCCGAGGTCGGACCGATCTGCCCCCAAGCCGGACCGGTCCGCCTGAGATAAGTTCGAACAGTTCCGTGAGATTTTAATCCACCAACTCTTATTTTCTATATATATTCCTACTTCGTTGGTGTATTTTTTCAAGTCTTTGATAAAACGTTTTTAAGAGTAGAAACACAACAAGACTTCAATTTTTGATGTGCCAAACATCTTTTTGATTCACACACAAAAATTCCAATTACTTTTTTGAATCTTTTGGAACCCTAGAACACAAACTTTGTTGTTGTTCATCTTTGTGGAGAGATCTTTGCAACCGAGGGCTGCGTGTCTTTGCTGAGGGAGTCTCTACAAAGTTTTCTGGCTGCGTGTCATTAAGGAGAGCTGCGGTTCTTCCTTTGTTGTTTGGGATGCGAGTCCTTGGAGGGTGCTGCGTGTATTCTCTTGCTGAGTTCAAGACTGCGTGTCTTTGTGGGTTGGCTGCCCGTTGATCCATTGCAGATTTCTCTATGTAATTGTAAGTTGCGACTTGTATATTCATAGTGAAATAAAGGTTTTACCCGAAAGGTTTTTTTTCCTGAAATCTGTGTCTCAACATATTTTGTGTCACATGCTTTATTTATTTATGGGTTGACACACGCACCTTAGATGCATGTTTAGGGCTGAAATTAAATAAGTGTGTCAAATTAGAAATTTGCGAAGTTAATCAATTATCACATGTTCTCAAGGTTCGACCTAAGCATTTGAACATATACTCCTAATAATCATTTTGATCGTGTATTATTGTTTTTACTACTTAAGTCAATAATAAACAATGATATCAGAGCAATCGCAATAATTGTTTGTCATTATATCATATTAGAGCAATCGCAATAATTGTTTGTCATCATATCATAACATTTTTCAGAGCAATCGCAATTATTCTATGTGTAATAAATGAAAATAAATATGAGACATTATATCATAACATTTTTCATAAATATGAGACATTATACATCATAACATTTATCATCACAATTACATTGAGACAAAAATAAGAAAATTTATTCTTAACATTTTTCAATTGTACATTATACATCACTGGCGCCCCGGGCCGAACTCAAAATCAACACCTAAATCTGCATGTGATCCCGTGTAAGGGTCAGACCCAAATAAATTACCCCAACCTTGTTGGGCCTCATATGTCGGGATCGGGTCAGAGGGTGGGGCTAGGTGTGGTCTGTAAACGCTCGGACGACTAGAACTAGTACCACCCTCCTCAAACCCTCGACTAGGCATAGTAAAATGTGCTAGTCTACGCTTCAACTCATCAATGCGATCATCACGTGCTTTGAGTTGATCCTCTTGCTGATGTGTCTCGTGTAATATTAAATGACGTAGACCTCGAATGTTATCTGCTGCCTTGACGTAGGACTGACGCCATTCTAACTGCGTCAAAGATTGAGCTGGAGGTGCGTTGGTTAAAAACTCAGGTCTCGACACATCTATAGTATATGAAGCCCCCTACGGTAGGCCTACGTCAACGTCCAATTCTGCCTCGGTGGTTGGATGTGCGTAGAACTACCCACAGAGAACTGTGTCTCATACACATGCGGATCATTTGTCGGTGCTGGTGCTTGCAGGATTCGCAACGTCGAAGGTGCTACTGAACCAACTCCAATCAAAACTACATTAACATATCTGGCAATCGGCGGTAGTATTGGCCTGAGTGCTACTGCCTTCCAATATGCATTATACTCTTCTTGTGACACATCTCTTACGTATTGATTTGCTATAGGCCAATTTTGGGCGGCAGCTGCTTGGAAATCATGTTCTAAGGCACAACACAAACTTGATGGTGGGTTGTCTGCGATACATATCCTCCCAGTCAATTGCCGGATGACCCGATCACCCAAGTACCAAAAACCCTTAAATAGGGGATCCCAAAAAATCATCCGTAACCCCGATATCTCTCGAGCATATAAGATGACATCAGAGTCATGGTAGGCAGAAGTCTCGTATGGCTGCCATATAATGGACTCGGGTGACCGCATCTCAAGCTGATGTTAACTGCTTGAGATGTTAAATCGCTGTGCTCCCTTTACTTTCTTTCTGTTCCCCCTCGACCAACGAAATATGCGGGGCCACGCATCGATAGACGGATCGACGAGAATAGGACATGCCGTGGCCATGTACTCGTGATGTAAATACTACAAAATTTTTCAATAAATTTAATTCATTAGAATAAGTTGACGTATATTGTAATGAAACATAAATTTTAATACATAAGATGAAACGATAATATACCTCGAGTATTTGCCACATGCATTCAACGCTAGTCAACGATCGTCGACTGGCTTTGTCCAAAGACCATAAAGACGGGCATAAATAGCCGAACCCCAGTCGTATGTGCCGATGGCAGGAATATCCTGAAGATAATGTAAATAACCGAGGTCGGCAGTGGAGTGAGCATTTGGAAAAAATACACTCCCCAATACATAAAACCAAAATGCCCGAGCTATGTTTGGGGACATATAATCTGGTAACGGTTCAACCTTGACAAAATTTTCTATGTATTTTTTTAGGTCAGAAACTGGAATTCCCGCACCAGTAAATCTCTGTTTATGAATTTCTGGGAAAAATTCATTTATGGTATTAACAAAATTTGTATATTGTTCGATTCGTAGATTTTCAATCGGTCGTCCTTGTCCAATTGGAATGCCTGCACGAAGGTTAAAATTTTGTCATATATTTAAACAACTATGAATATGAAAACCATAATATATATTTCAAACAATCATTTATGAATTTAAGTACAACTATTTATTTTCACATATTGAAACATTAAGTGAATATAAATAATTATTTTCATATATTGACACAATCGGAATGCGGGTACATTTTCATAATTTTTTTGTCTTATATTGAAATAATTATGAATATAATTACCTAAAAATATATTTCAAACATTTAATTATGAATTTAAGTACAACATATTATTTTCACATTTTGAAACGATTATGATGCCGGTACATATATTTAAAATTTTGTCATATATTTAAATAACTGTGAATATGAAAATCATAATATATATTTTAAACAATCAAGTATGAATTTAAGTACAACTATTTATTTTCACATATTGAAACATTAAGTGAATATAAATAATTTTTTTCATATATTGACACAATCGGAATGCGGGTACATTTTTCAATTTTTTTTCGTATATTGAAATAATTATGAATATAATTACCTAAAAATATATTTCAAACATTTAATTATGAATTTAAGTACAACATATATTTTTCACATTTTGAAACGATTATGATGCCGGTACATATATTTAAAATTTTGTCATATATTTAAATAACCATGAATATGAAAATCATAATATATATTTCCAACAATCAAGTATGAATTTAAGTACAACTATTTATTTTCACATATTGAAACATTAAGTGAATATAAATAATTATTTTCATATATTGACACAATCGGAATGCGGGTACATTTTTCAATTTTTTTGTCGTATATTGAAATAATTATGAATATAATTACCTAAAAATATTTTTCAAACATTTAATTATGAATTTAAGTACAACATATTTTTTTCACATTTTGAAACGATTATGATGCCGGTACATATATTTAAAATTTTGTCATATATTTAAATAACTATGAATATGAAAATCATAATAAATATTTCAAACAATCAATTATGAATTTAAGTACAACTATTTATTTTCACATATTGAAACATTAAGTGAATATAAATAATTTTTTTCATATATTGACACAATCGGAATGCGGGTACATTTTTCAATTTTTCTTTCGTATATTGAAATAATTATGATTATAATTACCTAAAAATATATTTCAAACATTTAATTATGAATTTAAGTACAACATATTATTTTCACATTTTGAAACGATTATGATGCCGGTACATATATCTAAAATTTTGTCATATATTTAAATAACTATGAATATGAAAATCATAATATATATTTCAAACAATCAAGTATGAATTTAAGTACGACTATTTATTTTCACATATTGAAACATTAAGTGAATATAAATAATTATTTTCATATATTGACACAATCGGAACACGGGTACATTTTTCAATTTTATTGTCGTATATTTAAATAATTATGAATATAATTACCTAAAAATATATTTCAAACATTTAATTATGAATTTAAGTACAACATATTATTTTCACATTTTGAAACGATTATGATGCTGGTACATATATTTAAAATTTTGTCATATATTTAAATAACTATGAATATGAAAATCATAATATATATTTCAAACAATCAAGTATGAATTTAAGTACAACTATTTATTTTCACATTTTGAAACATTAAGTGAATATAAATAATTATTTTCATATATTGACACAATTGGAATGCGGGTACATTTTTCAATTTTTTTTGTCGTATATTGAAATAATTATGAATATAATTACCTAAAATTATATTTAAAAAATTTAATTTTGAATTTAAGTACAAAATATTATTTTCACATTTTGAAACAATTATGAATAGAAGTAGAACGAAATAAGCCATAAATTATTATCGGAAAGCATTGTGAAGTCCAGCGGAGTGAACGCAAGCTCGACATATGGTAGTTGGAAGGTATGCGTCATGTCCCACCAACGTTCGATCATCGCCGTCACTATACATTGATCGGAATTGGGCATCACCATAGAAAAGAAATTCGACATAAAATCGACACTGTCGATAATTGTTTTGATATCGGGCTTTCTCTCTTGAATCAATTTGTACAATTTCATTGGCTCCGCCCAATTCCCCTGAAATTCGAATTTGTTTCCATTTATTATCGGAGTTTCGCCGTCCGACGCGTGTGATACTCCGTCATAAATACGGGTATAGTTGTTAATTGCGGGATTCGACGATTGAATCGGCGCGGAAGAATCGGGAATTGTCGTTGAAGTCGACCCGTGTTTTTTCTATTTCCCAATATTAATATATTTATTCCATTTTCTACCTAATTTCATCGTGTTGACAAGATCTGATTTGGAGGTTTTTTTATATCTAGATTGGGACTGATTTGAAATTATATTTGGGAATAAATGGAATGATTTTTGAGAGTATATGAATAAATTTAGGAAAAATATATAAAATATTTGGACTGAATTATATGAGACTGGTACATACAAATATTGAGTGAATAAGAAAAGAAAATGGAGGAAGAAGATTATGATGAAAATGGAGAAGATTGAAGACACATAAGACCAAATGAAGAAGAAAGAAGGAAGTGAATAAATATAAACGGATTAGCAAGAATGAAGAAGAATGAAGAAGAACTAAGAAGAAGGAAGAACTTTCCTGAATATATAAACGGAGGAATGTTACCATTTGAATGTGACCGTTAAGTTCTTACGAACTTCTATAGTTCGTAAGAACTTCCTACGGACTTCATTTGTTCGTAAGAAGTTCTTACGAACTATAGAAGTTCGTAAGAACTCCATCACTCCTTGCTGCCCATTTGGGCGATAGGTAAACCACACACATGTGCTTCACATGCTGTTAAACTTACCTGTCGCCGATATACACCACTACGGATGCTCTAAGGCAAAAAACAAAAGGCTAAAAGCTATATAGGATAACAGTAGATATTGGAATGGTATGGCATTATGATGGGTTTAACAAGGCTTGGATCAAATCTCCACATGCAAGGGTCAAATCGAAAATAATCAAAAAATGAAATTTCTTTTGTAAAACTAGTATGCCACTCATCAAACATATAACATACACGCATATACATATGTATAATATATATTAATAAGCCCGAGTTTAAAATTTTATTTTTAACTTCAAAAATTAATTTTGAAAAATTGAATTCATATGAAAATATTTAATGACATAAATTCTAAATCCAATTTTAAAAATTTTTAACAATTGTTTTTAATAAAAAACACACTAAACATACTAACACTCGTATATCATTTAGTATAACAAAATAAAAATATTAAAACTTTGAAATTTTAATTCAGAAAATTATTTTTACAAAAAAATAATGCTTAATCTCATAAAATTTCAAATTAAATTTTAAACAGTTTTAAAAATTCATTTTGACTAATCCCAACATTATCATAAGATATGATAAATGAGATGCAAATGCAGTTTCATGTTTAGGTGTCCTATGTGACTAAAAACCTATGCGCCATAGAGTATGTGAAAAAATTCCTTTTCTGAGATGACGGACTGAATTAAGAGCTCATTTGATGTAAACGACCACATAGAGCTTGGCATAGGTAGGCAGGACACAACCTATTAAAAAAATATTTTGCAAAATTCTAGTCCTACTAGATGAAAGTCTATTTAGATAAACCACGGAAAACAAAACATAGGTGTGCGCTATATAGGTACCTTCATAACTTTATAGCAGTAGGTATCTTTGTTTGAAATGAATTAGGTATTTTCTTCGTCCGTAGTGCCCATCCTGATATGGTTAAACCCAGATTGTGTATCCATGAATGAGAGGACCACACAACTAGTCATTGAATCTACCAAAGTTTCAATATTAGGCAGAGGGTATCAATCATTTGGGCATGCATTTTTTAGGTTAGAGAAATCGACACACATTCTCCACTTCTTGTTGTCTTTTGGCACAAGGACCATATCGAAGGGCCACTCTAGATACTTCACCTCTATGATAATGTTGGCCTCCCAATTTTTGTCCACTTCCTTATTAGAAACATTATTCCATTTTAGACTATTAAAACATTTTTTTAGTGGATAGGCATATGGTTTGGGTTCACATTGAGGTGATGTACCATGACCTCGTGTTCTACCCCCATCGTGTCTGAATGACCCTAGGAAAATACTTCTTTATTTTATTTTAGTTATTAGGTTAAGTCCTTTCTAAAGAGAATCTTAATCTAACCCATATCTGCGCTATCTGCATCGATGCAAATAGATTCCAAAGCCATAGTCGGTTCACCTCTCTATTCCTTATCCTCATCACATGGGTTTAAATTATCCAAATTCATCCATTTCATGTTCAAACTCTCTATTGGGAGCTCATACATTGGTAGTGGATGTGGCAAGATCTATAATTGGTATTTGGGGAACCTCTGTGAACTTTTTGGTAACTCTAACAAGCTCTAGGAAGTCTTAAAAAACCTCTTTTATCTTATATAGAATTATTTTAATAATGATTGGCCATCTATTTATCCCCATGTACTTATCTCGAACCCATAGGTGTAAGTAACCCAATAACCAACCTCCGTGTGGATATGACATCATCTAAATTATTGAGTGGAAGTCTGCCCAAGATCACATTATAGGCCGAGGGGAGGTACACCACTAGGAACGTGTTCCAAATAGTATACCATGAGTCTTTTGAGCTAATGGTGAGGATGGGAGTGACATGACCCATGGAATAGGGTCGTTCCCCATTAAACCCAATTAAATGAGTGGTTATTGGATGCATGAGCTTCTTGTTGAGGTCCATGGCCCTGAAATCATTTATGAATAAGATATCAGTTGAGCTCCTTGTGTCGATTTCCATTATCACCATAATAACAAAAATATCTTCATGAGTTCGGAGGATGATTATGAGGTATTCTTTTAAAATGAACATCTTTTGAACTCTCTTTGGTGATTGATTCTAGTGAAAGGCATTATTTACCCACACTTTTGACGCTAGATGTTCCTGAGATAGAATTTCCTAGATGTGGAAGAGATTTCACCTTTGTAAAAACCTTTGGTAATGGTATTTACATCAATAATAGGGACACTATCCATTTTTGTTGTTATTTTTTAGTGTTGATCTTTAATTGCTTCCTAAGCCTCAAACTCCTCGAGGTAAACCCTTTTGATCACCCACTCGATAGCCTCTTTGAGCGTAAAATAATACTTGGATTTAGCCTCTTTGAGCCTAAAATAATACTTGGATTTAGCCTCTTTGAGCCTAAAATAATACTTGGATTTATCTCTCATGTCATCGGTATACCTCATGCTCTTTAGCGGAGGTAGGAGATACTTCTCTAACTGTAAAAACCTCTTTTATATTAGATATATGATGGGTGATGTGTTTGGATTCTAGAGGACCATTCTTCTTAACTTTATTTTTCCTCTTCATGAATTTTTTTACCTCAAGGGCATTTCCATGGAAAGATAATACATCCATCCGCTTTTTTTATTAGGGGAGGCTATGTAAAATGCCTCGTTGTGACCGTATCCTCAACATTTATGTATTTTCGATCTCTCTTCATCAACTCAGTCTTATATTTGGGGGCTCTTTAACTCAAAGACCTCAACAGGTCCTCTAAGGTGAGGACTAGAATGAAGTCTTCCACATAGATAATGTCATTCAAATCATCAACCTGGATAGCCTCTTGGTTGAATATCTTGACATACTTCATGAGGGCCTCATCAGTATTTTTTCTGAAGTGGAGGAAGTAGGTGGAAAACTTCTTCAACTTCCGAGTCCTTATAAAATGGATGACAAATTATCTTTCGAACTCTATAAAGTGTCTAATGGTTCTTAGTTTTATCTTGGCAAACTAGTTCCTAGTCTCCCCCTTAGAGTAGCAGCCCTTCGTCTAGGGTGTCTTAATGGAGCATGAGTGATCAATAGGTTTGTAAGTGTATATGGGATCCATAGATCAACAAAATGGCTCAATATTAAAATTTTACACATAGGGGGTAGAGCATAATGTTGGACTCATTGGAGAATGGATATAACATTTTTTGGAGAGCCAATTCAATGGTGTTGGGAGTTTGCATCTTGTACGGGTTGAGGAAATTCCATAAGCGATTTTTCATCTTCTCAATATTATTGTCCCAGAGACTAGTCACCCTATAACCACGTTAGGATTAATCTCCCAGGTGTGAAAACCTATCCATGATGGAGATATGAGTCACTATATATTTTGGAGCCCCAGGAACACCCTTTGGATTATTTTCTCCATCCAACATGGGATCCTTATTATTACCAGTTCCTCTATGTTTTGATCATATATTGGAAAACCAATATGATAATACCATTATTTTCACATCCTGGTTTTGCCAGGGGTGAGGGTTAACCTAATAATTATTAAATCATAAATAAATTTGAATACTGAAATAAATGAGGTATTTGTTGATTCTCAAATTTATTACAACTGAAATCTATGAACAATACAAAAGAATTTCTCTTGCTAACTAGGCTCATGTTCTTCTAATATAATCTTTATTTGTGTCTATGCATCAGCTGATCTCTTAACTATTCATCATGACCTATTATTACATGTGTAAAATAAAAGAAGGAATAAGCAAAACTTTGCCAAGTAGATAATTCTAGTTCTATAACAATGTAAATATGTTTTAATAGAATATATGGGCTTGAGATGCTCGAAATATAAAACGGTGTATGGAAATATACCACAACATGAAATATCAACAGAACTAACAGGGGTATACTGAAGTCTGTGATACATGAAAGAATAATATGGTGATTATAACCGAATATGGTGTTTATAGAGTTATAAATAAGTTTTAGACAATAATACGATAACCGATAAATTATCGTCTATATGGGCTGCAAATGCTTAGACATACCATTATAATATCGCTCAAGTCATAAAATGCACTTGAACAGGTAAGCCCAAGTAATTGGGGAATAACCATTAACTTGGCACACTTAGCTAGAATGACACTCATACGTAGAGAAAATATAACAACAAGGCACTCAACATTTAAGTCCTTCAATCCAATTAGATTTATCGGACCTAATCCCTAGATCATAAGGTATGGAACTAAAGGTTTCATTGATAATAGTTATAAAATGTATGGCTATACAGAAAATCAAATAATTGAAACCAAAGTTTAATAACATACAGGGTATACTGCAATATGGTAAAATAGTTTGAATCATTGTTCAACAGGATGCAATTATGTATTGCAATCCTGATAATTTAATGAAATCAAATAGGCTATCATGGTTGATTCATCTTGAGTTTAATCAGATAAATGATTGAATAAATAATCACGGTAAAGTTGAACTATCAAAGAGTTCAAAAATGATAATACGAGTTCATTGCTATCACATAGTGATATAACAAGAAGTGATGTCAAAGACATAAGTTCAAGGTATAGTAGTGAAATAGAAGCACTTACTAGTGTTTACGAGATTTTTGTTCTTATTCACGGATCTTTCATTGTTGTGTTCCAATTCTTGTAGTTATTCGCTCAAGGGTTTAAATGAGAGAGTTATATCGGTGTTTGGGAGAAATGGTTTGGGTTTATGATGTCTTACATTGTGAGGGTAATAAGAATAAAACTTATTCTTAAAATGGAATCATGGGATTTAATTTGTCTAAATAAATTGAATAAATAATAATTTAACATTTTATTAAAATATTAATCTGGTTAAATATACGGTTTAACTATTTTAACAAAATCTCCAATTTATCTGAACGTAAAGTCCTGTTTATGGGTATTGTTCCGATATATAATATTAAAAAAATGCTAATTTCCAGAGTCGATCTGAGATTAATTGTTTAATTAAAATATTAGTTCTAATCCGACATCGTGTTGGTGTTTACTATTCTCCGTCTATTAAATTTTATATTATCAGAGTGTCAGCATTCTATACGAGTAGTATAAAATTAATGTTCGCGACACAATAAAATTAATGTTCGTGACACTATTATCCTTTTTATAGGGGACTAAGAGCCAT
Source organism: Sambucus nigra (assembly GCA_949130495.1). Lineage (NCBI taxonomy): Eukaryota > Viridiplantae > Streptophyta > Magnoliopsida > Dipsacales > Adoxaceae > Sambucus > Sambucus nigra. The sequence goes on along the minus strand of OX422208.1, from coordinate 539,103,761 downwards.
GCCGATCGACAAAGAAGTGTAAATACAGATCGACACCTTCTTGTTCCTCTACTTAAGGAAGCCCGGGAGTTCGTACCCTTACCAAACGGTAACCCCTTCGTCCTTCCTATTGACACTTCCTGCAAATTTTGTACAAAAAGGCTAGAGAAACCAAAAAATTCCTAAAAATACCAAAAAATAATGGAACATCTCTTCATTAAGAAAACCATTTTTCAGAGCACTAGGCCCCTTATAATCCCTTAAGATGCCCAACAGGATTAAACTTCCAGTGTTGCATCAACATCCAAGTCTACTATAATTCCCCAATGGAATCCCAATCTCAAGTCATTACTTGCCCAATCTCAAACTTAAATAAAACTCTTCCCCTACGAAAATACAAGATAATACCTTCCCAGTTCCCTAGTGGAATCTATAGTAAAAAACTTCCTCAAACCAGTCCCCCAGTAAAACTTTAAAATGCGACTATATTACAATTCCTCACAATTTCCCTAGTGAAGTTATCCCCTCTCCAAGACTACAAGTCCCAGGAAAGAAACTCCTCCTAACAACAATAGGGCCTTATAATTGACTTCGGCCCTCAAAATTGGTCATCACAACTTTATGTCCCCATAATTAACCTCTACCCTCAGAGTTGGTCATCACAACTTCAGGTCCTCACAATTGACCTCGGCCCTCATAATTTATCGTCATAACTTTAGATCCTCAAAATCAACCTCAGCCCTTAGAATTGGTCATCAAAACTTCAGGTCCTCAGAATTAACCTCAACCCGCAGAATTGGTCGTTACTACCTTAGGTCCCCAAAATTAACCACAACCCTTAGAATTGGTCATCACAACTTTAGGTCCACAGAATTTATCTTGGCCCTATAAATTGGTCATCATAACTTTAGGACCTCAGAATTAACCTCAGTCCTTAGATTTGATCGTCCCAAACTCAAGGTCCTCAAAATCAAACTCAACCTGCAGAATTAATTGCTACTCCTTTAGGTCCCTAGAATTAACCTCTACCCGTAGAATCGGTCTATGTAACTTTAGGTCCTCGAAATTGACCTTGGCTTATAGAATTGATCGTTACTACTTTAGGTCCTCAGAATCAATCTTGGCCCAAAGAATTAGTCCTCACAATTATAGCTCCCTAGAATTGACCTAGACCCGCAAAATTGGTCGCTACTACTTTAAGTCCTCGGAATCGATCTCGACCCAAAGAATCGATCTCTATAATTTTAAGTCCTTTGAATTGAGCTCAGACCTCAAAATTGGTTGTCAAAACTAAAGGTCCTCAGAATTGACCCCGACCTGTAGAATTAGTCATTACTATTTTAGGTTCTCAAAATTGACCTCGGCTCGTAAAATCGATCTCTACGACTTCATGTCCTCAAAATTATCCTCAACTCATAGAATTATTCGTCACAACTTCAGGTCCTCAGAATTTATCTCGGCCCTCAGAATTGGTTGTCAGAACTTCAGGTCCTCGAAATTGACCTTGGACCTCAGATTTGTTCATCACAACTTTAAGTCCTTAGAAATGACCTTGACCCTCAGAATTGATTTTCACAACTTTAGGTCCTCAAAATCGACCTCAGCCCTCAGAATTGGTCACTACAACTTCAGGTCCTCAGAATCAACCTCGACCCTCAGACTTGATCATTCCCAACACTACGTAAAACTTATGCTTGAGTTGTTAAATCTACCACCCTCGTCTCTTTAGGTTCCTAACATTAACCTTGACCCATTGAATCGTCATACCTATTTCCATAGAACCATCTTAACATAACTTTAACCCACTGAATCGGTCATCATTGTCTCTTTAGGTCCTCAAAATTGAACTCGACCCGCTCAACTGACCACCCTCTTCCCTTTGGTCCACAGAATAGACCTTAAACACCCTTTATCCCAATGCCAATGTGGTGTCTATTCGAGTCCCTTCACTTATTCCAAGCTCACATGTCAATGGGCTTTATATATACCCCATTTTAGGACCCCCTAAGCATATCCTTAGGTCCTTAGCACCTCCTCTTTCACCATAAACCATAGGCCCTACTTCGAGTACTAATCTGGAGGTCACCGTGCCGATCAACTTTTTCACCTTAATGAAAGATCATTGGAGCTTCGAAGGTCCCTGAATCCCCTTTCCAATAGTCTACCCTATGCGCAAATCGACCTTATGGCTCGGTTGAATGGCTCATTTTCCCCCAAAAACTAATCTAGAGACCATCAGGTGTTATCGGGACCTATTTAACTTCGTTTAACTCTCCAACTTTAGAGAAGCTCTTTGGTTCCTTGGAGGACTCTGAATAGCATTTTTAACGGTATCCCATGTGTGATTTAGACTTACGAATTGCGTTTTACGACCGTCTTTTTTAAATTTGTGAAGGACTGCTAAGTGGCTAACCCATTTCCTTACCTGGAAGCAATGTGTATGGGTCTTCCTGTAATTAGGCAAGACAAAGACAATAAGGATCGGTACCCCCTTAACCCTATATAAAGAGAGCATGAGCATCTCACTTCGAGAGGCACCTCAAAAAACATCCTTCTCACTGATCTCACCAAAAATCTCTTGAAGTCTGCGTGGTTTCCATCTTAAAACCTGTCCCCCACATTCCAATTACATCCCTTCCTAAACCCATTTGGCTAATTCCCTACCCTCTCCTCCTACTTGTAAGAGGAGCCCTTCAACATTCAAGATCAATGTTGATGTAAAAAACTAGATCACTCTAATTCTTCAATCACAGATAAATAAATAAGACAAAGATTTTTAAAGTGGTTCGGCTAGGAATAAAGCCTACATCCACTGTTATGTTATTGCTGAGTGTTTGTGGAATTCTTGATTACAAGTTCTCTCAAGAAATTCCGGTCCCTTTGAACGGGATTGATACAAGGTATTTATAGCCTCAAGGCTGTACATGAAAGGTCCAATACATTAAATGATATACATATGAATGGGTAACACATTTAATGCGGCGTGTGCGTCAAGAATCTAATGAATAGTTGAACAGTTGTCCGTCTGATAATTGATGACACGGCCGAGGTGCAGTTCGGACCGCCTTAGTTGCTCGTTGATCAAGAGTTCCTCGGAGTGCTTAGAGTATCTCGGGATGAAAGAGTTCCTCGGCATGATAGAGCTCCTCGATGTATTCTCGTTGCTCGGTACCGACCATGGTTGTTCAGTAAATGATCTTCCTCGCTGTTATTGTGCCACGTAGATTGACACGTGTCTTCATACTATTCGTCCACATCAGCATATTAATTTTGGTATCAACAGAAGCCCCCAATGTTTCATATTTCGAACTTTGAGGAGTATGGGACATTCTTTCTCGGTATATGGTAATATTAAATGACCTTCCTGGGTTTTAGGAGCATTGTATTCAAATTTCCTTCTCATTTCGCAGTTTCCGCCTTTTTATAAGCGCTTCGATCTTCGTGCAACTTTTGTCTTTTTAGCCGCCGGAAGTTCAGTAGTTTCTTTTTAGTAATCATTTCTTTCGCCGCTTCCCAATGCAAAGTATTTAAACTCCTTTAGTAACCATACCGTCGTCTACACTTTCCATTTTTCTGCATTCAAGTTTTCTATTCTCCTCCTCTCTCTTGTGTGTTCATTATTGTTTCCGTTCGTTGTCAACATATCTCCTTTCTTTCTGTAAGATCTTCTTCTTTTCTTCTGCATCTCTTTTATTCAATATGGTTTATATTGTTGAATCTGCTGAGAAATTTCGTTCTGACTTTTCCATTCCTTCTTGGGTAACTCTAGAGGTTCTTTCTGAGCCTTTAGATTACTTTCGATTGGCTGAGGGACATTGGTTCCCCAGTCTTTTCATTGCTGAATGTGGTTTTTCTTTTCCCCCAAACTCATTATGTCTTGAGTTTTGTCAATATTTTGATCTTGTTCCTGCAAAAATAGCCCCCAATTCATGGAGAATAATTAACGGGGTGCACAAGTTAAATCTAACTCATGGGACTCGTATAGGGATCCCAGAAATCATGTACTGCTATAAATGGGCCACTTTAGATAATATTTATTATTTAAAAACTAGGTTTTTAAATAGAGCCCTTGTAGTTAACCTCCCTGATTCAAATAGAGATTATTTTGAGCATGGGTTGGTCATAAAAAATTGGCAACACGCGCCTTTATCTGGGAATGAAGTATACAACGGTCCCAGATGCCCCCCATACGGCAATGGGATAGGTTTATTTTTCATTTTTATTTTACTTATGAAATTGCGTATTCATCATGTTTGACAAAATGTATGACTGAGATTTATGTATTTATTTGCAGTTGATAGTAAAAGAAAAACTCCAAAAGAGTCGGAAGTGAATATCAAGCATTTAAAACTTATCTGGAATTTGCATAAGACGATTGCAGACGAGCATATTAGATCTGCATCATATTTGCTGCAGTATAAGAGCTACACAACCTCTTATACTGCTCGCCCTGTTGAACCAGCCTCAACACCAGAAAGTTCATCTTCAGATTCTCATATTCCCCTATCTCAGAGAATGGGCAAGAAAAGAGCTCCTCCTGCTCTATTTGGTGAAATTTCTTCTGCTTTTGGAGCACAGAAAAGTAAAATTGATGTCCCAGAGGGGACTAAAAAAGTAGATGTCAGTTCCTCCAAAGTTGCCGAGAAGCCCCCAGTGGCCCCGAGCAAGAAAAGTGCTAGTGCTGATGTAATTACAATATCTCCGACCAAGACTTCTTCCTTGGTTGATGCTGCTGACCCTCCTTTGAAGAGATTGAGGAAATCGTCTTCGGTTAATCTTACTGGAACTGCATCTTCTCTACCCGCTGGTGGTAGTAATGTTTCAAAAATCATTCTTCCGAGCTCCTCAACGAGCTCAGTTATACCCGAGGTTCTCGGGGTTGATGAAAAGATTCCTAGGGATACACTGACATCCCTAGCTGCTCGCCATCTTTCTTCAGTAAATTTCTCATACCTTTGGTCTTTCTTTTCTTTTTCCCGAACTCTTATATTTGTGTTGACTCTATTGTTTTTCTTATCTTTTAGCTGGTGAACTGTTTCAATACCATCGTGAAGAAAGATCAAGCTCTTAAAGCTTCTAGTTCCTCGTCCGATGTTGACGATGCCCTCTTGGGTTTAGCCCAATCTGTGAAAGAATCTCGCCAGCAGTACGTCGAGGAGAAAACTGCCTGGGAGAAAAAATTGGCTGCGGCTGAGGCTGATAAAATGAAGATGGCTGAAACCTCCAAGAATTTGGAGGAGAAAATTAAAGATCTGGAAGTTAAACATCAGGAATCTGATGATAAATTGAAGAAGGCAGAAGAAGAAATATCTACTCTGCGAGATATTAAGGTTAAGAAAGAGGAACTAGAGGTGAAGCTTTCCTCGGAGAAATCGAGGAGAAAAGTTGCAATCAAGAAACATTTCAGTGTTGGTTGGGAGAAAGGATGGGAGAAAGGGATAGCTGCAATGACGTCCCAAGTCCAATATGGGGAGTTGAAATACTTCTATGATGGTTGGGTAGCTGCTCTGCAAGAGCTAAAAGTCCAAGATGATTCTGAGCTATTCCAACGGCATCTCCCTGGTCCTCCTCCACCAATTGTAGAAGAAGAAGAAGATGAACCTGCATCAGATGAATCTTCCATGGCTGTGGATGTCCCAATTTCTGCTTCTCAACCCTCTGTCATTGAGGACATTTCTTCTATGCCTCCTCCTGCCGAGAAGATTTCTGCCGACCAAGCTGTTGTTATCACCGAGCAACCGAGCTCCTCGTCCCAGCCTCCCGAGAAAGTCTTGGGAGACAAGGAAAAGGTGTGAAGTTGTTCGGTATCATTCTTATCTTTTATCATTTGTAATCGAACACTGTAATCCTTTTATGATCTAATAAAATACTTCTTTACTCATCGCCGTTATTGATGATTCTTTGTTGATTGTTGTCTTTTTCTTGTCTTTAGTTTATTGCTAGAATGGAACTAATCTCTTCTCATGATACCGAGCTGATGCAGCAATGTCACCAATACTATAGGGCTGGTCATACAGACCTTAGTTCTTCTGAAATTGCTGACATTCTTGGTCATGATGCTTCAGAACAGGCGACTGAGGCTTATCGGTACTTGAAAGATTTACTCCACCGAGCTGTAGCTAACAATGTCGCTTATTATGAATTGATTGAAGAGCTGCATTGTTCCTTAAAGGATCTCCAAGGCCAGCACAATGAATCGATGGCTTCATTACACGAGGAATATGAAAATTGATATCAACAACTTTCCTCTGATACAGGTCATAAAAAGATCATTGCTGAATATGACATTAGGGAAAGGACCCTAAAAGGTGAAGTTGAAGCCTGCCGACAAATTGCCGAGATCCTGGAACAAGAAAATAATAGTCTGCAGAAAAGATTGGCTCAATATGAATCCGTTGCCTCCTCTTCCACTGCATTAGTACCAGTTACTGATGAAGGTTTTTCGTTTCTAGAGGTTGAAAACGCCAAACTAAGGCAAGAGTTGGATGACTTGAAAAAGTCTATTATTCCTGTGACTGCTCGGGGACGAGGAAGGAGTTCTCGGGGACGAGGAAGAATCGTCGAGGAGCAAAGTTCTCCAGTTGCTTCTCGGAGCCGATCAAGAGTTCTTAGCCGTAGTGTTGAAGAATCTCGCACCCAATCTACTCTGGAAACTCAAGCATTCCAACTGAATGTTAAGGATCGTGCTCTGTCTGATTTGTCTAAGAAAAATTTATCTTTAGAGGATCAATTGGCTGCGATGAAGTCTGATCTGAATAATAAAGATGCTCTTATCAAGAACTTTCTCGAGCAAGTAGATAGATTAACTTTCCAATTCCATAAACAGCCTCGGGAGTTCTGGAATGCAGGCTATAATGAAGCTCTTTACCATTTGGATGATCGCCTTGAAAATGCTAACAACGAAGGTTATAAGCAGGGATGGTTGAACGCCCTGGGTGTATTAAAATTGGAACAAGGTCATTATTTATGGGATTATCATGCTCCTGGATTGCTAGACTTGCCTGTTCCTCCCTATAAATTGGATATGGCATGGATTCCTGCTCGTTCCATTCCTCGGAGTTTGATCTCTAAATATCTTGGTGATTATAACCTTCATTCTCAAGTTGAAGTATCTCGTCCTGAGCACCTGTTGGACACTCCTACAATAATGAATGTCAGAATGCTGAAGGACATGAACTTTATTAATTCTCCTCTTTGTCTAGAGGATCCTCCTGCTGGCGAGGAACCTGTCTCAAAGGATAAAGGAAAGAAACCAATAGAGTAGGAATCTTTAATGTAATAGTTAGCACATACATGTAACATGTAATACATTTTTATCTTAATGAAAGAATTTCATTTTCTGTTTTGCCAATAGCTATTTTTCTGTTTGCAAATTATATGGTTCATCAACCAAATTAGAATTTATAATAAGCATAAATTGTTCAAAATTGTTTCCAACCAACCAAGGTGGATAAATAATGTTTGTCGACCAACCACAGTTGATGGGTTTCTATCCCCGACCAACCATACTTGGTTCAATTTTCAAATATAAACATGTGTCCGACCAACTAAGGTCAATACTTTTATCCTCGTCGACCAACTACAGTTAGTGGGTTTTTATCCCCGACCAACCATACTTGGTACAGTTTGGAATATTTTGTTCTTTAAAGAACTTTTTGTAATAATGTTACCTCCCGACAAACATAAGCTGTAATGCGAGAGTATATAAAGTCTTACCAACCGTAGTTGATCATGCTGGTCTACACCTCCTAATCAAAGGAGTAGTAGGGTTCTTTCGAACTTTTTGGCTCCTTGGAGCATGTCCTCCTAACCAAAGGAGGTTGGCTACTTATAGCACTTTTGCTCCGTAGAGCGCTCCGGAGAGCTTATCCTCCTAACCAAAGGAGGTTGGCTACTTATAGCACTTTTGCTCCATAGAGCGCTCCGGAGAGCTTATCCTCCTAACCAAAGGAGGTTGGCTACTTATAGCACTTTTGCTCCGTAGAGCGCTCCGGAGAGCTTATCCTCCTAACCAAAGGAGGTTGGCTACTTATAGCACTTTTGCTCCGTAGAGCGCTCCGTAGAGCTTGACTCCGTAGAGCATGGCTCCGTAGAGCATGACTCCGTAGAGCAGTCTTCTTCTTGTCAAGCAGTGTAGTGTTCAACACTAATATTCCCCGAAAAACTTTCAACAGAAAGAAAATGGTGAACCATCCTCGTTTTATTCATAATGAAGGAAATACTTTACATTTTTCATTACTGATAATACTTTCGCAAGTGTTCAGCATTCCATGCATTCTGAAATTCTTCTCCTTCTAGAGTTGCTATTCTGTAGGTTCCAGGTCGAACAACCTTTGTAACTCGGTAAGGTCCATGCCAGTTTGCTTCCAGTTTATTCTGTTTCTGAATGACTTTCTTCAGCACATAATCACCCTCCTTCAAATCGCATTTCTTCACCCTTTTGTTGTAGAACAGAGCTGTTCGTTGTTGATAAGCAGCATTCCTAATGGCTGCCTCTTCTCTTACTTCTTCGAGCATATCCAAATCCATTCTTCTCATCAAGTCACTGATCGGAGAGTTGAAATTCAGCACTCTATGCGTTGGGAGACCCAACTCGGCCGGTATCACAGCCTCACTTCCAAATGCTAGCATATATGGTGATTCTCCAGTTGCTGCTCGGGGAGTTGTTCGGTAGGCCCATAATACTGATTGGAGCTCATTAATCCAATTTGCTTTAGCTTCACTTAGCCTCTTTTTCAACCCATTCAGTAATGTTCTGTTCGTCACTTCAGTCTGTCCATTGCTTTGGGGATGGCCTGGTGCTGAATGAAACTTCAAAACGTTCGATTGATGACAATAGGCAGCAAATTCTTCATTATCAAATTGTGTTCCATGATCTGTGATGAAAGCATGAGGGAGACCATATCGACAAATGATATTTTTCCATACAAACTGGTATACCTTCTCGTACGTCATATTGATAAGAGGCTCAGCTTCCACCCACTTAGTAAAATAGTCCACTGCAACTACGAGATACTTGAATCTTCCTCGGGTGGTCGGCAGTGGTCCAACCAAATCAATTCCCCACATGGCAAATGGCCAAGGGGAAGTTATTGGTGTTAGCAATGCTTGTGGAGTTCGTCGGATGGAAGAAAAACGTTGGCACTTGTCACATTTCTTGGCATAGGCTATACAATCAGCCCTCATTGTCGGCCAGTAATATCCCTGTGTCATCACTCTTTGTAAAAGTGTTCGACCTGCTACATGAGCTCCACAAGATCCTTCATGGATTTCTTCAATCAATTCTTTCACCTCGGTGGGATGTACACATCTCTGCAAACCTGCCATAATTCCTCGTCTATACAAAATACCATTAGTTAATACATACCGAGCAGCTTTATACTTCAGTTTCTTGGCAGCGAGTTTGTCCTCCGGCAATTCGCCCTCTTCAACATATTTCCTGATTGGATCCATCCAAGATGGTCCTAAATCAAGGGTAATCACATTCGTTGTCAGATCTTCATCTATGCTCCGACCTTCTAATACTTCAATCGGTATGGTTCTTCGCATCTCGGTGCGAGTAGCTGATGCTAGTCGGGCCAGTGCGTCTGCTTGTACATTCTCCATCCTCGGTATTCTCTCCAATTGAATGGCCTCAAATTCTGTCAACAATTTCATCACCTTTGCATGATATTTGATCATTAAATCTCCTTTAACCGCATACATTCCCATCATCTGATACACAATTAATTGAGAATCACTGAATACCATCACTTGTTGTGCTTCCATAGTCTTTGCTAGATTAAGACCTGCTATCATGGCCTCATACTCCGCTTCATTGTTAGAGGCTTTGAATTGGAATCGCAAAGCATATTCCATGTCAATCTCGTCTGGAGTGATCAAAACAATTCCTGCTCCACAACCAGCTGTGCAGGATGATCCGTCTACATATAATCTCCATGTAGGTATTTCGTCTTCAAATTTCTTATCTGTCAGAGTTCCTCGATAAAATATCTGCTGTTTTCTCCTATCATTCCCCGGTATCTTTCGCTCCTCGTCAATCATCTGTTCGTACCTTTTTACCAACCTTGGTTGGTTTGGACCTATTTCTGCTGATCCTGTATCATCCACAGGTAGGTCAGCAAATGTTTCTGTTGATCCTGTATCGTCCACAGGTAAATCAGCAGGCATCTTTTGCTCCTCGGGGGTATCAGGGTATGTGAACTCTGCTATAAAATCTGCTACAGCCTGCCCCTTCAATGATGATCTGGGCTCATACACAATATCATATTCACCAAGTTCTACTGCCCAGTACATCAGTCTCCCTGATTTTTCTGGCTTATGGAGGGCTTGTCTCAATGGCATATCAGTATAAACAATGATGGTATGGGCTTGGAAATATGGCCTCATTCTTCTGCTTGCTTCAATTAGTGCCAATGCCAATTTTTCTAGCTTTGGGTACCTGATTTCTGCACCTCGGAAAGCCTTACTTGTGTAATAAATTGGCTTCTGGACTTCATTCTCCAATCTGATCAACGCTGAACTGACTGCGTTCTCTGATACTGCCAAATACAAATACAACTTTTCTCCTGTTATTGGTCTGGACAACAGTGGAGGTGCTCCCAAATATTTCTTCAAGTCTTGAAAAGCTTTTTCACATTCCTCATTCCATTCAAAGGTTTTTCGAAGTGTTTTGAAGAATGGTATGCATTTATCAGTTGCTCGAGATACAAATCTGTTGAGCGCTGCAACTCGTCCGGTAAGACTCTGCACTTCTTTCTTCGTCGTCGGAGATCGCAGCCCTAGAAGAGCTTTGATCTTATCTGGATTTGCCTCAATACCTCGCTGATTGACGATGTATCCGAGGAACATTCCTTCTCGTACTCCAAAGGTGCACTTCGTCGGGTTAAGCTTCATTTGGTATTTATCCAACTGATCAAAAGTTTGACTCAAGTCAATCAAATGATCAGCAGCTTTCTTGCTTTTAGTGAGCATGTCATCGACATAGACCTCCATGTTGTGGCTGATTTGTTCGGTAAAAACCTTGTTCATCAACCGCTGATATGTTGCACCTGCATTTTTTAAACCAAAAGGCATAACATTATAACAATAAGTTCCCCTAGGGGTAATAAAAGAAGTACTTTCCCTGTCTTCAGGTTTCATTTTGATCTGGTTGTAGCCAGAATAAGCATCCATGAAGCTGAGTAGCTCGTGTCCCGAAGTGGCATCCACTAGTTGATCAATTCTGGGCAATGGAAAATAATCTTTTGGACATGCCTTGTTGAGATCAGTAAAATCAACACACATTCTCCATTTGTTGTTTTTCTTCTTTACCATTACCACATTTGCCAACCAATCTGGATATTTTACATCTTCAATGAATTGAGCTTTCTGGAGTTTCTCGACTTCCTCTTGTATGGCTTGATTCTTCTCGGGACTAAACACCCTTCTTCTCTGCTTTACGGGTTTAATCTCCTTATTCACATTGAGTTCATGACATAAGAAGTTTGGATCTATTCCTGGCATGTCTTCATGACTCCAAGCAAAAGTATTTTTCCTATTCTTCAAGAAAGTTATCAACTCCTCTTTTATTGACATATCCAACGATGAACCTATCTGGGTTATTCGTTCAGGATGTTCGTCGTCCAAAATAACATTTTCTGTAGATTCCATCACCTGTCCTTTTACAAGTTGAGATTCATCCCTGGGATCAAGAGTTTCAATTTCTGTACCTTCCTCCACCTGGTAAGTAGTAGTCTTTTTCATCGATCCTTCTAGTTCTTCTTGCTCGGCCGACGAATAATAGCATTCCCGAGCTACTTTTTGATCACCTTTCACCACTCCAACTCCAAAATTTGTTGGGAATTTCAAACATTGATGTACTGTAGAAGGAACGGCTTCGAACTTCTTCAATCCAACTCTTCCCATGATGATGTTGTAGGCTGACTGCACATTCTTATCCATCACAAAGAATCGTATTCTTTCTGTTCGACAAGCAGGCCAAGTTCCAATGAGTATATCCAACTTGATCGTCCCAAGTGGAAAAACTTTCTCGCCAGCAAAACCCAGAAGGGGTCTGTGATAAGGTTCTAATTGGGATAATTTCAAATTCAAGCTATCAAAGCATGAATAGTACATGATGTCTGCCGAACTACCATTATCTACCAACACCCTTGAAATGATCACGTCCTTCATTCTCATTTTGATCACCAAAGGATCATCATGAGGGTAAAGAACACCTGCCAGGTCATTTTTTGAAAAACCAATTACTAGCTTCTCTTTGTTTACCTTCCTCGGACGATCATCCTCGGCCAGGTTTATTCGCTGAATATATGAGCAAGCTTGAGCCTCTCCGAGATAAGCTTTTCTTTCTGCAGTAAGGTCTCCTCCTCCTGCATCTCCCCCTGTAATAACGTTACAATGAAATGATCCAAAACGTATGGAAAATACCTCTCGTTCAGGTTTTCTTGGCTTCTTGGGAAGATCGGGGTCATCATCTGGATCCTCTTCATGGTCCCTCCTCTTTTTCTCCTCTGCACGACGAGGAGATTTAGATCTCTTTCTAATTCTGTCCTCATTTGTCCTCTCACCTCTGCGATCTACATACTTTGATAATTTTCCTCTTCGAATGAGTGTTTCAATCTCGTTCTGAAGAGCTATACAATTTTTGGTCATATGGCCATGATCTTTGTGAAACTCGCAATATTTGTTCTTATTCCTCATGTCTGGATCTGTCTTCAGTTTCTCTTGCCATTTGATTTCCTCGTTATTCCTGATTTCTTCTAAAACATGATTAATACCCATTTTCAATGGAGTATAATTATCATACTTCTTTAGGGCTTCCAACTTTATCCTGTTATTCCTAGAATATTTGTCACCACCATTATCTTTCTGATCTTTCTTTTTAGAGTTGTCGACCTCCACTTTAACTTCTGTTGATGTAAAAAACTAGATCACTCTAATTCTTCAATCACAGATAAATAAATAAGACAAAGATTTTTAAAGTGGTTCGGCTAGGAATAAAGCCTACGTCCACTGTTATGTTATTGCTGAGTGTTTGTGGAATTCTTGATTACAAGTTCTCTCAAGAAATTCCGGTCCCTTTGAACGGGATTGATACAAGGTATTTATAGCCTCAAGGCTGTACATGAAAGGTCCAATACATTAAATGATATACATATGAATGGGTAACACATTTAATGCGGCGTGTGCGTCAAGAATCTAATGAATAGTTGAACAGTTGTCCGTCTGATAATTGATGACACGGCCGAGGTGCAGTTCGGACCGCCTTAGTTGCTCGTTGATCAAGAGTTCCTCGGAGTGCTTAGAGTATCTCGGGATGAAAGAGTTCCTCGGATGGAGTTCCTCGGCATGATAGAGCTCCTCGGTGTATTCTCTTTGCTCGGTACCGACCATGGTTGTTCAGTAAATGATCTTCCTCGCTGTTATTGTGCCACGTAGATTGACACGTGTCTTCATACTATTCGTCCACATCAGCATATTAATTTTGGTATCAACAATCAACTTCAAGGCTTTGAAAGATGGTCCAAATCTTTCACTCTCTCTATAACTCTCTTATTTTTGCATTAGTTACTCAATTAGTATTTTAGTATTTCATTTTTAGTAGATCGTACATATTAATATCCAACCTTTTTATTAGTAGTATTTATTATACTTTTTTATTAAAAACCCCAAAAAAGAAAAAAAGGGATTTGCTTGTAAATTCCACATGGGGATTTCTCAGTATATTTTCTCACTCTCAAGAATCCTTTTTCCACACACACACACATATAAGAAAAGTCCCCCGTTGGAATTATGGGTTAAATCCCTCCTCGTGTTAAATGCGAACTACGTGGACTTTGATGCTTTTTAAGGCTACGTATACATCTCGGGTAAAATCTGATATTAGTGTCCTCACCAATTTTTGTTCATATATTATTTTCACGTCATATATTTATGATTTATGCTTGTGTTTTGTCCAACCTACACCATCGTCCTTCTATAAAAGATCGGTGACTCGACAAACACATACATAATTTTTTTATTAGTATTTTGGGAACACTCTTAAGGATGACCTCACTCAGCCATTATCAATTATGCGAGTCAAGTTATCCCACTCTCCATTTAAGTATACACGCACACACTTCATGAATTTATTACGGAGAAGAATAACACATGCCTATGAGAGACCAAAATGGCAGGATGGGTGCCTAACACCTTCCCATTCCATAACTTAGTCTCCAAATCCTTGAACTATTGGTTTCGCAAGCATTAATATGTCTGTAATGTTATTCTCTCGAGGTGAAAACATTTATATTGCTTGTTGTGGCCATCCCTCCGTCTCGGGGTTCGACGCTCATGCACGCGTGATTTGAAGAGGGAGAGAAGGTCTTGCGCCCTTTTCTAGGAGAGCTTCGACCGTCGTTGATATGGGGTGATGTGAAAAGATGGATTCGCCACCCTATTTTTCACAAAACAAGCAAAAGTAAATGTCGCTTCCTCGATAGAGCGGCATCAAAGACAAACTAATGCTTATGAAATCAATAGCTTAGAGGTTTTGGGGCTATATTATGGAATGGGTTGGTGTTAGGCACCCATTTTCCCCTTTCGATCTCTCTTATGTTACTGGTTTCCTTAATTTTTTTGTGAAGTGTGTGAATGCATATATAAAAATGGAAATTAGAATTATTCGACTCATATCATGGAAAAGACAGAGTGAGGTCATCCAAAGGAATGTTTCCAAAATAATAATTAGAAAATATGATGTATGCACATATCAAAATATTGATCCTTATAATAAAACGATAATATTTGTTAGATAAAACACAAATATGAATCACATGGTATATATGAGTAATGTATGAAAAATATTAAAATTAGAAAATACGACTCGAGTATTAGGTTTTCGCCCGAGACGCTTCGTATTTTATAAAGGCATCAAAGTCCACATAGTTTGCATGCGACGCAAGGGGGAGTTTATCCCATACTTTCAAATGGGAGTTTATTGTATATGTGTGTGTAGAAATCATATTTTTAGTTTTGAGAAAAATGTGGTGAATACTCCCGTTGAAAGTTATAGGTGTAACCCTTCTTTGTTTTGGGGTTTATATAGAAAATAAATTGTGTACAATATAATTAATAAAGGATGAGATATTAATGCGTATGATCTAAATTAAGAACTAAATTTGTAAGTTATATAATTAATGAAAAAATAAAGAAATTTAGAGCGAGAAGAATGTATTTGGACCTTCTTTGAAGACTTGAGGCTTGATCTTGATGATCGACGAGTTCCCTTGAAAGTTGAGATGAATGTTGGGTGAGAGATAAGGATATTTTTACTAAATTGGGTATGAAAATGACGGGAATGAAAGGTGGCAAGGAATTTCACATAAGGAAACTTCATTGATTGCACAAAATGTTTTTGAGATCATTGATATTGATGGATTTGAGGCATGCTTTGGAAGTGAGATCATTCCCTCCTTATTTAGGGTAGGGGGATTATCTATCATCATATCCCTATCCCTATAAATTGGTAGGTGACTAGACATACTATCGATTGGCAGTCTAGTGCCGATTTTTTCAAAAAAATGGTCGTAAAATGAAATATGTAAATCCAAATCGTGCATGGGACATATCTTTAGAAAGGTAATTCATATACCTTTAAGATTCCTTTGGGCCACTCCTGGGTTTGATAGTTGTCTTTGGGTCAAACAGGGCTCGGAAGCCCCCGTTGGTCCTTTGGACAGGAGGTCGTCGAACGATAATGGATCATTTATCCAAACCATAAGTTAGAATTATGTACGGGGTGAACCGTTGGAAAGGTTATATGAGTAACTTTAACGTTCCAAAGACCTTCACTTAGTTTGGAGAGTTGACTTTAGTCAAACGGGGCACGAAATCACCTAATGACCCTTCGGAGTAAAATTAATTATTCGTCCATACTGTAAGGTTGATTCGTGTATGAGGTGAACCGTTGGAAAGGGTATTCAGTGACTTTTGAAGTTTCATTCAGTTTCATTTGAGCTAAAGAGTTGACTTTGGTCAAATGGAACCCGAGAGCACCCGGTGGCTTTCAAATTAGTTTTTCGGGGAAAATGAATTGTTCATCCTAAGTATTATGCCTTTTTGTACATGAGGTGGATCGTTTGTAAAAGGCTTTAGCACCCTTTAAGGATCCATGAGCTTTCGCTCTGATGATGAAGTTGATTGGGGTAAAATTGGGGCCCGAGAGCGCCCAGTGGCCCCCTTCAGATTGATTTTCATAGTAAAATGATTCATTCATCCAAATTATTATGTTGATTTGTGCATGAGGTGGACTATTGGGAAGGCGATTCAGTTCCATTAGAGGACTCATTGATATTTTTCTCTGACGATAGAGTTAAGCGGAGTTAAACGGGTCTTAGGAGTGCCCGATGGACAGTAGATCACTACTCAAAGTATGACCCAGGGTTTGTTATGAATGGGGAGGTTCTAGGGACCTAAGCAGAGAGTTAGGGGGTCCTAGAATGTCATGTCTACATAGACCCTCGACGGGTGAGCTTAGAACAAGTGAAAGCCATCGAATAGACACCATATGATGTTTAGGAAAATAGGTCGATTTCAAGGACCTAAGGTAATGCTGGGGAGGGCCGATGTCAATTCTGAGGACCTAATAAGGGTGTGACCAATTTTGAGGGTGGGGGTAAATTATGAGGACCTTAAGTAGGGAGTGGCTAATTATGAGGGTGGAGGTCAATTCTGAGGACTTTAAGTTGACCAATTTTAATGGTCAAGGTCAATTTTGAGGAACTTAAGTTGAAGCTGCCAATTCTGACGGTCGAGGTTAATTCTGAGGACCTTAAGTTGGAGCGAACAATTTTAAGGATCCAGGCCAAGTCTGAGAACCTTAAGTTGGAGTGACCAATTCTGAGGGTCAAGGTCAATTTTAAGGACCTTAGATGTGACCAATTCTGAGGGTCGAGGTCAATTCTGAGGACCTTAAGTAAAGAGCGACCAATTTTGAGGGTCGAGGTTAATTATGAGGATCTTAAGTAGAGAGCGATCAATTCTGAGGGTCGAGGTTAATTCTTAGGACCATAAGTGGGAGCGACTAATTTTGAGGGTCGTGGTCAATTTTAAGGACCATAAGTTGGAGTGACCAATTTTGAGGGTCGAGGTCAATTTTGAGGACCTTAAGCGGAGGTGTGGGGAATAGCTCTCCTGGGGAATTTTAAAATTTTCTTTTTTGTAGACTTCATTGGGGAAGAGATATTTATCTGGGGATGATGCCTTTTTTAAAAGAGCTTAGTCTAGAAATTTCACTTGGGGATATAGTTGACAACTTGAGGTATTGGGATTTTGCTGGGGAATGAGTTATTAGGGGGGGGGGGGGGGGAGATGTCTAGTTAGCTCTTCTAACTCTGCATGGAGAAATTGTGATTTTTCTAGAAAAAAGTTTTATTCGGGAATTCCAACTGGGGAGATGGGTAGCTCTGTTGAGTAAGTATTTGATTTCTATCGAAGATGAAGTTTTTTTAAGATTCTGTTATAAAGTTACAGTGCGATTCGCGGGCACGCTGATTTTTAGGTTTTTAGGCTAGGGATAAAATATGGTATTAATCCGACTGGGGACTTTGGGAAAAATAAAATTTTCCTGGTGAAGAAATGTTCCAATATTCATTTGGCAATTATAGGAATTTTTTTGTACAAAATTTAAGGGGAGTGCCGACCGGCATGTTTTAGGAGTTGCCAACCAGCAGTGGCATGGTCTTTTAGGTTACCTTGGGAAGGGGAAGGGATAGTGCTGATTGGTATGAGAAGGGGTTCAACAACTGTTGGGGACTGATTGCAAGGTTTTTTAGATAAAGGTGGATTGTATGCTGAGGGTGAAACCAGAGGTAGTGAAGGCGGCATTAGGTAGGATTACTGAATCTCTGTTGGTGACGTAGGTGACTTTTGAACCTTGGGGACCTAGCTCTTCAAAATTTTCGTACAACTTCTTCGCTGATCGGAGGAGCTCGGTGTCAAACATGTTGCATTATTGATGTAGCGTCATTGTATCTGAAAATTGACTTAAAGAAGGCAAAAAGAGATGCATATTTTATTTGATTATCTTAATTCACTGGCTTACTCGACATGCACTTTAATTTGCTGCTGAGCTTTTTCTTTGCGAAAGAGTGGGAAAAGTGTATTTTTTTGGAAATTTTTGAATATATTTGAGTAGACGATGGCCTCGGAGGGCTTGGTTGAAAGAGAGCTTCCCTTTTAAAGGGATTTATTTTGAGAAAAAGTAGGGAAAATGAGTTTTTTGGAAATTTTGTTGAATAGAGGAAGGCCTTGGCAACTTCGTTGGTATATGGATAAGGGGATGAAAGGACTGATTGTCAAGTGGGCTTGTCGCCTTCGTTGGATTGGGCTGAATCTGTTGTGTTGAAGAGGTTATACTGATGTTGGTTTTGCTGGAACTGCTACATTATGTAACACCCCGTGTTTTTATTACTTAATTATTTAATTAATTCAGAAATTAGATAAAAGTAAATTTTTGGATTTAATTATTTTTAATAATTAAATATATTGGTTTTTATATTTGGAATTTGAAAAGCTAGATTACAAGACTCCTAATATGAGTATATATAAATCTTGGGGCATTTAGAAAAGTGCTCAAAACATAAAACTCTCTAACAGTCCTCAATACATAAAACTCTCTAGAAACAAAATATATATATATAGAAATATTCGACCGTCCGATTGAGCTTAAATTTTTTGTGCAACTTCCTCTCGTCGTCAGCTACTATACCCCCATATTTCATCCAATTCCAACGATTCTTTCGTCCGAAATATTTTTTTAGTGTTTGTATCCGATTAAAACTCTTTTATTAATCAAAATCTTAATCCTTTATATATCACAACAAATTTGTGGCTTGGCCTTTCAAATCATTTTTTCATCAACTTTTCAACTAGAAGACCTCTCTAAAATTATCCCCTTTCATTCACAAACTTTAGACCCAAACTCAATCAAGTGTTTGACTCAATATTTGAAGGCTTAATTAGTATTTTCTCAAGATTTTTCACGAATGATTCTTTGTTAATTTTTTGAGATGAATTCAACTGTATAATCAGAATTATAAAATAATTTTTACTCAGGCATGGATACTCTATTTTCTTCTTTTAGTATTATCCGTTTTAAGTGTCGCCTAAACACTTAATTACATGTTTTTTTAAAATAAATTAGTAACTTAATAAGAGAAAGTGGACACTTAATTATGGGAATGTTTTTATGAAGCTTTTAAATATGAATTAATCTTTGAAACCCTTGGGTGCGTAGGTTAGATTATTGGGTTTTTACGGTTGTGGGGTGTAGGTTCGCATGTACAAGTTTTTGCGGTTATTTAAATATTAAATGGGACGCGTATACACTTATATATTATGCGATGTTAAAAAGATAACAATTATGTCATATTGAAGATTATTGCTTGTCGACTAATTTAACATTTTTGAACGAAAATAATTATGTTGAAAACAACAACGGTGTTATTCACTTAATTAAATTAAATTAAATTGGGACTCTTATGATTAAATTTCCATGTTGTTCATACGAATTGTGAATTTGTGTGATTTTTTTATTCACATTTGCCACCTTGGGGACGAGGGGATTTTGGGTAGTATATTGCTCACCTTTATTATATGATGCTTACTAGGTATGTGACTAGTGGGTAGGCCTTTGTTATGATTTATACTTGCTAGGTATGGTACTACTTAGTGTAGATTAACATGGATTCTATATTCCAGGGTGGGGCTGATTTTGATGTTTTATCATCGTTACGCTAGCCTAGGCATTAAACTAGGACGCGATATATATTGGTAATTCATCCTATATGTATGATTGGACATATATGTACTTTAGGGACCCTTAGGTATGGAACTAAGGGTTTTTTTTTTTAGGATCTCACATCGAAAAAGGGTGGGGTAATTTGATAATTGAGAAAATGAGAATTTAATGCCTAAGATAATAACGGGTATTAAAATTTGTGGCGACATAATGTGTTAGGGACCGAGAGTTTAAACTAATCAGTTGAAGATTTATGTCGTGTCGTGTATGAACATTGTCATGGGGCGGGGTCGATAGTTTAAACGAATCAGAGGCCATTTGACAAGGGAAAGTGTAAAACTTTGGTGGGAAACCACCAGTAGCCGTAAGACCGTTGTAAATAAGATAAAAATTGAGGAGAATGATAATTAAATTAACAACTTGGAGGCTATTGGGTATTTAAAATTATATTAGTGTGCATTTTGAATAAGAACTATTATGGGTAGATAGTGAGTTATTATTTTCGAGCTTAATTACATTTCGTTTAATTAAAATTTTCTATTATGATATTTATCTCGTATAATGCTACTGTCTGGATTTCAGGATCCTATTCGAGGTGAGTAGTGTGTATTCATGCTCGGGGCTCTGACCTCGTTCATTGACTTTGAGGATAAGTTTTGCAGAAGCTGTATAGGATTTTTTTGGATATTTTCGTTTGAAGGTGCAGCTGGAGTTATTTACTTTACTCTTAGTAGTTTAATTTAGCTTCCATTCCATCGAATTTATATTGAGACTCGGTTTATGATTTTGGTGGGACATTCGATGGCACAATTCTACAATTTTAATTCAGATATTCAATATGAATTCAGATTATTCGGTTTTATATTATTGGAGATTGGATTATTAATTGGTAGTTTTAGCATGTGATGGATCTCTTACCGTACCGTTAGTTGTTATCATTGGATATTACTCGGTTATTTATCTTGTGATTTAACTTATTTATGTGTCATACCTGTCAGAATGATATTTTATTTACTCACGCCCGACTTAGTTTTGGTGGAGGCCGACGCTACAATTTAGCGGGGGCGTTACAGATGATATCAAAGCATGGTCTTAGGTCTCGTAGGTTATGAGTCCATTTAGCTTCCGCGCTACCGATCTTTGATTCTCTTTATTGATTCGTACTCATTAAGGTAGAGGGTCTAACATACGTGTTAGATGTGTTTCTTGGAGATATGGAATTTTGTATTAAGGACGTTGTAGACATTGAGTTTAGAATTAGTAACCTTGATGTGAGGATCCTTAGAGCTGATTTTGGGGACGTTAATTATTTGGAAGATCATTAGTACATATTTTGGGTATGTATTATATCAATTAAGCGATGTGATTTGATTTGAGGATTTATGTTGCTAAGATTATCGAAAATAGAATCGAGTGGTGATTTGCGAGAGCGCGTGGTACGTCGTTACTTTCATAGTTATGTGTGTGTGTGTGTGTGTTATTTTTTTGTTCGTCGGGTAGGTGCGCGTAGGATTGGATGTATGGGCACCCAATTATGGCATTCAACGAGTTGGCATATATGAGCCTTATTTTATGATTCGTGATTTACATTTGATGTTTATGCGTTGTCTAACAAAATTCCTTTACTAGTGGGGAAGTATGTAACACCCTGTATTTTATTAATGATTTAATTAATTAAAAAATTAGATAAAAATAGAATTTTGGATTCGAAATTCGGAAAGCTAGATCACAAGACTCGTAATATGAGTATATCTAGATCTTGGGGCGTTTAAAAGAGTGCTCAAAACATAAAACTCTGTAAAATTCCTCAAACATTAAACTTTCTAGAAACAATATATATATATATATATATATATATATATATATTCGAATGTTCGATCGAGCTAAAATATTTTGTGAAGCTTCAACACTCCCAAATTTCAGCAAATTCCAAAGGTCCGATCGTCCAAAATATTTTTTTAGTCTTTGTATCTGATTAGAACTCTTTTCTTAATCAAAATCTTAATACTTTATATATCACAAAAAATTTGTGGATTGGCTTTTCAAATCTCTTTTTCATCAAATTTTCAACCAAAAGACCTCTCCAAAATTATTTCCTACAACCTTTAGCCCCAAACTTAATCAAGTGTTTGACTGAATATTTGAAGGCTTAATTGGTATTTTCTCAATATTGTTCAAGAATGACTCTTTGTTAATTTTTCAGGAGGAATCCAGCCGTCTAATCTGAATTGTCAAACGATATTTACTCAAGCTTGAATGCTCTATTCTCTCCCTTTAGTATTATGCATTTTAAGTGTCACCTAAACACTTAATTACTTTTTTTTCTTAAAATCAATTAGTAACTTAATTATAGAAAGTGGACACTTAATTATGGGAATGTTTTTATGAAACTTTTAAATATGAATTAATCTTTGAAACCCTTGGGTGCGTAGGTTAGATTATTGGGTATTTATGGTTTTGGGGTGTGGGTTCGCATATAGAAGTTTATGGGGTTATTTGAATGTTAAATGGGACGTGTATACACTTATATATTATGCGACGTGTGAAAGAGAACAATTATGTTATATTGAAGACTATTCCATGTCAACTAATTTAACATTTTTGAACGAAAATAATTATGTTGAAAACGAGAATGGTGTTATTCATTGTATTATATGTTGTTCATATGAATTGTGAATTTGTGTGATTTGTTTTATTCACATTTTCCATCATGGGGATGAGGGGATTTTGGGTAGTATATTGCTCACATTTATTATAGGATGCTTACTAGGTATGTGACTAGTGGGTAGGCCTTTGTTATTATTTATGCTTGCTAGGTATGGTACTACTTAGTGTAGATTCATATTTTTTTTTATATTCGAGGGTGGGGCTGATTTTTATGCTTTATCATCGTTACGTTAGCCTAGGAATGAGACTAGGATGTGATATATGTTGTTAATTCATCCAATATGTAGGGTAGGACGTATATGTACTTTGGGGACCCTTAGGTATGGAAGTAAGGGGTGTTTTTTTAGGATCTCACATCGAAAAAGGGTGGGATAATTTGATAATTGATAAATTGAGAAAATGAGAATTTAATGCCTAAGATAATAATGGGTATTAAAATTTGTAACGACATAATGTGTCAGGGACCACAATTTAAATGAGTCAGCAGACGATTTATATCATGTCATGTGTGGAACCTTGTCATGGGTCGGGGTCGACAGTTTAATGGATTAGAGGCCATTTGACAAGGGAAAAGTGTAAAACTTTGGAGCGAAACAACCTGTGGTGGGAGTACCACTATAAATAAGATAAAAATTGAGGAGAACGATAATTAAATTAACAACTTGGAGGACCTGGGTATTCAAAATTATATTGGTGTGCATTTTGAATAAGAACTATTGTGGGTAGAGAGTGAGTTATTATTTTTTGTGCTTAATTACATTTCATTTAATTAAAATTTTCTATTGTGATATTTATCTCGTATAATGCTACTGTCTGGATTCCAGGATCCTATTTGAGGTGAGTAGACTGCAATCATGCTCGGGGCTTTGACCTCGTTAATTGAATAACTTTTTCAGGATAAGTTTTGGAGAAGCTGTGTAGGAGTTTTTGGAGATTTTCATTTGAACGTGCAAATGGAGTTATTTACTTTACGCTTAGTAGTTTAGTTTAGATTTCATTCCTTCAAATTTATATTGAGACTCAGTTTATGGTTTTGGTGGGCCATTCGATTCCACAATTGTACTGTTTATTTCAAACATTCATTATGAATTCATATTATTCGGTTTTATATTATTAGAGATTGTATTATTAATTGGTAGTCTTATCATGTGATGGATCTCTTATCGTACCGTTAGTTGTTATCATTGGGATTGTTTAAGTTATTTATCTTGTGGATTGACTTATTTATGTCTCATAACTGTCTCATGCTAAGAATGATATTTTATTTACCCAACATAGTTTTGGTGGTGACCGACACTAGAATTTAGCAGGGGTTTTATAGATGGTACCAAAGCATGGTATTATGTCTCGTAGTTTATGATCCCATTTAGCTTCCACACTACTGATATTTGATTCCCATTATTGATTCGTATTCCTTAACGTAGAGGGTCTAACATACGTGTTAGATGTGTTTCTTAGAGATATGGAATTTTTTGTTAAGGGCGTTGTAGACATTGAGTTTGGAATTAGTAAACTTGATGTGAGGATCCTTAGAGTTGATTTTGGAGACGTTAATTATTTGGAAGATCATTAGTATGAATTTTGGGTATGTCTTATATCAATGCAACGATGTGATTTGATTTGAGGATTTATGTGTTGCAAAGATTATCGGAAACAGAATTGAGTGGTGATTTGTGAGAGTGCGTGGTACGTCGTTACTTTCATAGTTATATATATAGTGATATATATTATTTTTTGTTTGTAAGGTGGGTGCGCGTAGGATTGGGTGTGTGGGCACCCAATTATGGTGTTCAACGAGTAGGCATATGTGAGCCTTACTTTATGTTTCGCGATTTACATTTGATGTTTATGCTTTGTCTAAACTTGAGGACGAAATTCCTTTACAAGTGGGGACGTATGTAACACACCGTGTTTTCATTAATTAATTATTTAATTAATTCAGAAATTATATAAAAATAAAATTTTGGATTTTATTATTTTTAATAATTAAATATATTGGTTTGTATATTCAAAATTCGAAAAGCTAGATTACAAGACTCCTAATATGAGTATATATAAATCTTTGGCCGTTTAAAAGTTTGCTCAAAACATAAAACGCTCTAAGAGTCCTCGAAACATAAGGATATCTAGAAAAAAATATATATAAAAATATTCGACCATATGATCTGGCTGAAATTTTTTGCATAACTTCCTCTTGTCTTCAGCTACTACACTTCCAAATTTCAGCTAATTCCAATGGTCCGATTGTTCAAAATATTTTTTTTAGTGTTTGTATCTGATTATAACTATTTTCTTAATCAAATTCTTAATCCTTTATATATCACAACAAATTTGTGGCTTGTCTTTTCAAATCACTTTTTCATCAACTTTTCAACCAGAAGACCTTTGCAAAATTATTCCCTTTCATTTACAAACTTTATCCCTAAACTTAATCAAGTGTGTGACTCAATATTTGAAGGCTTAATTGGTGTTTTCTTAAGATTGTTCAAGAACGACTCTTTGTTGATTTCTCAAGAGGAATTCAACCGTCTAATAGGAATTGTCAAACGATATTTACTCAGGCATGAATAATCTATTCTCTTCGTTTATTATTATGCGTTTTAAGTGTCACCTAAACACTTAATTACACGTTTTTCTTAAAATCAATTAGTAATTTAATTAGAGAAAGTGGACACTTAATTATGGGAATATTCTTACGAAACTTTTAAATATGAATTAATCTTTGAAACCCTTGGTTGTGTAGGTTAGATTATTAGGTTTTTATGGTTTTGGGGTGTAGGTTCTCATGTAGAAGTTTATGGGGTTATTTAAATGTAAAATTAAAAGTGTATACACTTATATATTATGTGACGTATAAAAGAGAACGATTATGTCATATTGAAGATTATGCATATCAACTAATTTAATATTTTTGAACGAAAATAATTATGTTGAAAACCACGACGGTGTTATTCATTGAATTAAATTAAATTGGGACCCTTATGATTAAATTGCTATGTTGTTCAAATGAATTTGAATTTGTGTGATTTGTTTTATTCACATTTCCCATCGCGGGGAGGAGGGGATTTTGGGTAGTATATAGCTCACCTTTATTATAGGATGCTTACTAGGTATGGGACTAGTGGGTAGGCCTTGCTTATGATGTATGCTTTCTAGGTATGGGACTACTTAGTGTAAATTCGTGCGAATTTTATATTCTATGGTGGGGCTGATTTTTATATTTTATCATCGTTATGCAAGCCTAGGCATGAGACTTGGACTTGATATATGTTGGTAATTCATCCTATATGTAGGATATGACGTATGTGTACTTTGGGGACCCTTAGGTATGGGACTAAGGGATATTTGTTTAAGGATCTCACATCGAAAAAGGGTGTGGTAATTTGATAAATGAGAAATTGGGAAAATGAGAATTTAAAGACTAAGATAATAACGGGTATTAAAATTTTTTGGTGACATAATGTGTTAGGGACCGACAGTTTAAACGGATCAGCGGACGATTTATGTCGTGTCGTTTGTGGAACCTTGTCATGGGGCGGGGTCGACAGCTTAACGGATCAAAGGCCATTTAATAAGGGGAAGTGTAAAACTTTGGCGAGAAACCACCCGTGGCGGGCGGACCGCTATAAATAAGATAAAAATTGAGGAGAACGATAATTAAATTAACAACTTGGAGGCTAGTGGCTATTTAAAATTATATTGGTGTGCATTTTGAATAAGAATTATTGCGGGTAGATAGTGAGTTATTATTTTTGAGCTTAATTATATTTCGTTTAATTAAAATATTTTATTGTGATACTTATCTCGTATAATGCCACTGTCTGGATATCAAGATCCTATTTGAGGTGAGTAGTGTGTATTCATGCTCGGAGCTTTGACCTCGTTCATTGACTAACTTTTTTAGGATATGTTTTGGATAAGCTGTGTAGGATTTTTTGGAGATTCCCGTTTGAAGGTGAAACTAGAATTATTTACTTTATGCTTAGTAGTTTAGTTTAGCTTCCATTCCTTCCCATTTATATTGAGAGTCAGTTTATGGTTTGGGTGGGCCATTCGGTTCCATAATTATACCATTTTATTTCAGATATTCATTATGATTTCAGATTATTTGGTTTTTTATTATTGGAGATTGGATTATTAATTGGTAGTTTTAGCATGTGATGGATCTCTTATCGTACCATTAGTTATTATCATTGGGATTGATTCAGTTATTTATCTTGTGGATTGACTTATTTATGTCTCATAACTATCTCATGATAAGAATGATATTTTATTTACTCACGCTCGACTTTGTTTTGGTGGCGACCGACACTAGAATTTAGAGGGTTGTGGCATTTTGGGCCTAACTTTGCAGATCTTGATGGTGATTGAGGACCTTATGATGGACCCCCAACTGGTTGCTATTACTACATGGATGTCATATCGTCGTAATTCTATGGCAGTGATATTAGAAGAGATCTTAACCAGTCTAGACACTTGGCAGGATGGGCATTCTAATTTTTTTAGAAGAAAACTTGTTATGTTGTTCATGTGGATGTTTTAGATATTCCATTTGGCGGTCCCCCCCGAATATCCCTTGGCAGCTGTGATGAATTCCTTCACCCGATATTTCATCATCTTTGGCTCGACCATTGAGAACTGGGTAAACAGGTTCTTGGAGCACGAATCTCGATGTTTTCACCAGTCGGTTCCATGATGGGGGGAATTATGGCCTATTATGAAGTTGGGGGAATGCCAGTTTGTTCGGTTAGTTGGCCTTCGACCGAACTCCTTCTATTTTCCCTGGCTGCTCTTGCGTCAAGTAGTATGGGAGCAGATTGTGCCTTCATGTATCTTGGATTTATTCCATGTGGAGGAATTAACAAAGGGCATGCACATGCGGTTAAGATCTCTGTGGGAGATTCGTCGGTCGTCGACCCATTCTTCCCAATATATTAGCAGATTTTGGCATGTTTTTGGAGACTATATGAAATGGTTATGGAGAAGGGTAGTGGTTAAGATGTTAGTCGTGGAGACCGTGCAAAAATGGTTTGCCATGTTTGACACTATGAGGGGGCATAGTGGTTTTCTCTAGGCTGGTCTGGGCTTACTGTTCCATGGAGCGCCTTCGACATACTATTCAGGCAGGGAAAGATTTAGGGCCCTAAGATATAGATGATGGCGAAGCTGTCTTTTTTTTTAAGCTGGTGGTCTTTGTGAAGATTTTATGATGGTTATGTATTTTGTTGTTTTTGGTAAGTGGGAATAAATTTGGGAAGGTTTTTTGGAGTATTTTGGTTTGTTTTGTTTTTAGAACAACTAGGTTGGCGGGGGAAGTTGTTTGAGTCCATATGCTGATGTTTTCTGTAATCATGCCGATTTTTCCCAAAATAGAAAGAAAAAAGGAATTTAATTATATTGGTTTACCTCTTGATGAGTTTTACATTTGAATTATATATATATTAATCACTAAGGTATACATAATCTTTTTGTTCAAGTAAATGATATGAATTGTCGTTCACGGGGATAAGAAATGAATAGCATTTTGTGAATAAAAAGGGGATTGTGCCCATGTAAAGCGTATGAGCTACCTACGTACCTCGGGGATTTTGAAACTTTCATCGATTTTATTTTTGAAAGAAAAGAGGTTTTTTTTAGGATATGGCCCACGTAGTTCTGAGTAGATGAATATGAAGAATTCTTTTATTTTTTATTTTTAGAATTGAATGGAGATGAGAGGAGTTGTAACACATCAAGATTTAAGACTAGGGGTAGAATTTCTTGAGACGGTCCAGGATGACTGGTCGTCCATCTCATCTCCATTAAGTTTAGTGAGCATAACATCGCCACCAAACAGGATCTTCTTCGCGATGTAGGGGCCACTATAGTTTGGCTTGAATTTCCCATAGGGGTCCCAGACGGGTTCTATGATTTCTTTTAAGAGCTAACTCCCCTTCTCAAACACCACGGTTCTTGACTCTCCCATTGAATGATCACGATATCCAGTGATGGTATTCTTGTATATGATATATAGCCTTTCGCCTCCTTTCATCTAGGAGTGATAACTCGTCAAGTCAGCTCTGATGCAAATCTTCTTCATCAAATTTTCTTTCAAACATGATGAGTAGTGAAGGTATTTCTAGTTCAAAGAGTAGTAATGCTTCCATACCATTTACCAGGGACCAAGGGGTAGCATAGTAAATTCCCAAACTGTAGTGTGGAAGCCCCAGAGGGCGTAAGGGATTCGATAGACCCAATCTCGGTCATCTTGTTGATGATTTCTTTCAGATTCTTATTAGCAGCTTCAACTACACTGTTGATTTGTAGTTGGTAGGAAGAATATTTGTGTCTTCGAATCCTGTACTCGTCATCAATTTTGTGACTTTCGCCTCGAAATATAACTCGTTATCTGACATTAACTCATGTAGGACTCCATATTGGCAGATAATATTCTTCCAGATGAACTTGTCTACCTTTTTAGCATTCAACACTGTGTAAGACTCGACTTCGATCCATTTGGTGAAGTTATCAATGGAAACTATGATGAACTCATGCACATTAGAGGCTTTAGGGGTGACTTTCCCTATGATATCGATTCCCCACGTGGATAACAACCAAGGAGAGTTTATGTTGTATAATTCCCGTGGAGGCAAGTGTTGGAGATTGGAAAATTATTGGTATTTGAGGCATCTTCTAACAAAGGTAGCGAAATCTTAAACCATCGTAGTCCAATAATATATCTGTAGAATAATATTCTTAGCTAGCATATGTCCATTCATATCGCCTTCCCCGATGTGGATCTGCCGCATCATCTCTTTAATGGAAACCTCTATGATGCAATGTAAGTGGGTTCCATTAAAGTATCTTTTGAACATTGCTTTATCATAGACAATGTACTGGGTACCTAGTTTATAGAGGTTTGCTCGGTCTTTCTTATTGGCATCCTTGGTGTACTTATCGTGCTTGAGTAGGCCTTAAATATCGTAATACCCCTCTTTTGTGAAGAGATCAACGTGGTAGCAATGAGTCAGTTTAGATTTTTTCTGGATTAGGAAAAGGCCATCATTATTCCCTTCGACATGTCGACCATGGAGGCCAAGTTAGCAAGGGTATCATCTAAGATATTCCTTGCTAGGGGCAAGTAGTGGAAGGTGATATCTCAAAATTGGGAGGCCAGCTCCATTAGGTGGACGTGGAAGCATAGGAGTTTTTTATCCTTGACTTTCCATCTTCTAAGGACTTAGTCAATGATGAGGGAAGAATCCTTGTAGACATTCAAATATTGGATTCCTTTCTTGATAGCAACTTTTAGGCCTGTGGTGCATGCCTCATATCCGATCAAGTTGTTAGTGCAGGAAAAATCTAGATTGATGGCAACGGGAGTGTGAGAGTCATCATCGGATATCTGGAGTATCCCAATGTCATATCCTTTCTTGTTGGTGGCGTCGTTAAAGAACATTTTCCACTAGAGGTCTTCCTGAGAGGCGCAATGGATATCTTCATCCGGGAATTTGTAGATTCAACATCGACTTCTTTCATGGGGTTATAATCAAGGTAGTCAGAGATATCTTTCCTTTCATGAATTTTTATGTGACATATACAATATCGAACTCAGCGAGCAACATTTAACCTTCGAGCCATTCAGCTAGACATGACAAGTTTCTCAAGAAGGCATTTAATAGGATCCATTCGAGATAAAAGTCTAATGGAAAAATTGATTGTGTAGTGCCGTAACTTTTGGGTGACCCAGATTAGGGTGACATATGCTTTCTCCATGGTAGTGTAATTAACTTTGTACCCGACTACTTTGCGACTAACATAGTATATGGCCCTCTCTTTGTTGGGTTCTTCAATGTATTGGGTTAGCAAAGCCCCAACTGCGGTGTCTGTTACGGTTAAGTATAAAAGTAGAGGGAGACCAGGTTGCAGTGGCATGAGTACTAGAGTTCGGGTTATATATTATTTGATTTGATGATCATATCATCCACGTAGACCTCGACCTCTTTAAATTTTATGGTTATGGCAGCTCTTTAGTAGGTAGCCCCTGTGGTTTTGAGACCAAATGGCATAACCGCATAATATAAAGTTACACAAGGGGCAATAAATGTTATTTTTTCTTGATGATCAAGGTGCATCTTGATCTAATTGTATCCGACGAACACATCAACGAATCAATTGAGAGGTTACCTAGCCGTGTTGTCGATAATCATGTCGATATTGGGCAGCGGGTAATCATCTTTCGGAGAGGCCTTGTTCAAATCTTTATAATCAATGAATATGAGAACCCTTCCTCCTGATTTTGGCATACGTATAATATTGTCTAACAATATGGGATATCTGATCACCAGGATGAAGCATACATTCAACTATTTAACCACTACTTCCTTAACCTTGAGTGACCATTCTGTCTGGAGCATTCGCCATTTCTGTTCGACCAGTTTACATTCTAGGAGAGTTAGAATCTCATGCTAGGCAATCTCAGGATCGATACCAGGCATGACATTATTGGACCATGTGAAGACATTTACAAATTACTTCAATAGTTCTTCGAGTTGTGCGCACTCATGCTCATTAAGGATGGACCTTATCCTAATCTTGTGTAGTTATCTACTAGAATCAAGATTGATAACAACATTTTCATCTTCATTAATTTGAACATGGTTATGTTGTTTATTATTAGCCTTATTAATATCAGTTAAGAATTGTTCATTTGCAAAATCATTATCATCAAGAGTTTGATTATAATTAAGAAAATTAATGTAAGGCACAGTACGATACTCAAAATCTTTGTTTGTTTCATTCTTGAGAAAACTATTATTGAGAACCTCATCAAAGGAGGTCTTGATTGAATTGTGATCAGAACAAAGAGGAATAACAAAAGAAGAAGCAATAGGATAAACATCTGGGTTGGGTTGTATCGCAACAGGTGGAATTGGTACAACATTCTAGTTGAGGAGGGGTGGGTGCATAAATAGTCTTGATTAAGATGGATGGATCTGATGACGTAGCGTATGAGTGCATTATGTAGAGTGTTTTCCCTAGTGTCTGTAATTTAAATGAGTCCTCAGAGTCACTTTCCTCGAAAATCTCGATAACAGTTGTAGTATTCTCAATAAGTTGTTGTACATGATGCTGGGAACTTTCTTCCCATGAGTAATTGTCTTGGAAGAAGATATCCATCCCCAACTTTATTTTCTTGTCTGCATGATCATACCACGATTTGAGAAAGCCACAAAAGGTTAAATCTTCACCCTCTTTGATGAATCTTCCATTCAAGGAATCTCCTAAAACAGGCATTTTCGAGCCTTCTCTTTAACCGAGGTTGGCAAAGCATTTTGAGTTCCTATGATGATGGTTGATATCCTAGTCCACATAAAGATTAGGTTTTATTCAATAGTAAGGGGTCCAGTATCCCCTATTATTGTCGTCCTAGCCCCAGTCTGGGCATGAAGTGCATATTCTTGAACATCTGTATCATGTTGACATTACCATGAGGGTTGTGCTATGGACATACTCTATCTTTAAAATCATCCCCTACTGGGAGTGGAAGTGGTTCGACTCAGAAATAGAATCGAAACATTTCATTCTCCCCATGTTGTATATCTAAACTGGGTTACTGGTGCTCGCATTCTCACTATTATCATCATTTCCTGAGATGGTGATGACCCATCCCTTGGCACTGAACTTCAGTTTCTGATGGAGAGAGGAGGATACCCCCTTGATAATGTGAATCCATGGGATGCTGAGCAGCAGATTGAAACAAGTAGGTATTTCGATGACTTGGAATTCAGTAACGGGATTTATAGAGACAACCACTACTATAAGTTTTATGGACCCCATCACCTCTCGACGAGTATTATGATAATCATGCACTGCAACGGAAGTTATTTCAAGGTCATTTACTTTCAAACCTAAGTAGTTGAGGTTCTTTAACGGGTAAACATTAAGTGTTGATCCATTGTTGATAAGTGAAAGCGGGACGGTCTTCCCGATCACCTCGACAGAGATATAGAGAACATGGTTATGATTTGGACCAAACTTAGGGATTTCTTCCTTAGATACGGAGATAATTATATTAGAGTTTAGAGACCTGACCAAGTTAATGGCTTCTTTCAGAGTGGTGGAAGGAGGAATTGTGGGTCCATAAGTAATTAATCAAGGCATTTCAGTGTAGCTAGGAAGACATGAAAATTCCCCACAAAGTGATGTTTGCTTGAGTTTTCTTCAATTAGGAAACGATATTGCTTTCCTCAATGGTCATTTCCGGCATGGGCAGTTTCTCAACAACACCTTTTCCTTTATCCGTCCCTGCTTATTGAGGGTTCAGACTTTGGTAGTGCCTCCCAAATCTATTCATACGTTTCACAAAATAGGGGAAAATAAAAACCCTGTTTCTTCATCTATGTTGGGCTACTCGACCACTTTGTTGATCTCCCCTAACATATTTTCAAATGATATCATCCCATATACATTGATCATCGGTCTAGTCTATTCCAGGCTTGCTTTTTATATGAACTATCGAATTCGTCCCTCCATTCGGTGGCAACGATGTCATTCTTCCATGAGAAGTTAATTCATTCTACAACCTCCATGGACTCTTCATATATATTCTCCCACTAAACGGGGAGATGTAGAAACGAAGGAAGCAACCTCCCTTTTAGTTTCAAAGCATCGAGTAGCTCAAATATACTGCAAATTTTGCCAATCTATCAGAATAAGTCTGCCATAGTCAAGATGGCATCATTTAAAGTGACTTCGTCGGTAGGTACCACCCAATTATCTTACTCTTGAGCACACTTTCAGGATTTCATGAATAATGTCCTGAACTTTGGGCAGCCAATGGTCATTTATGAGGGAGATTTCAGTCCAAACTCTGAGATATGGTTCAGTACTGTTAGCAATTCCATATTTTTCCCGCTGATATGGGTATGAACGTTAATATATGCTCTTATAAGAAGTGACAGGACCTAGTCGACAAATTAAGTAGGGTGTAGGAGAAAATATGGGCAAACTTTAAGGGGTTTAAGTGAATATACGGGTATGATAAATGATTTACTAGATATAATCTGGGTAAATAGGTTAAATTTTGGATCATTTTCCAGGAAGATGGCATTCGCATGATTTTGGAGTGGATTGTGAGTGGTGATTGGTTTAGGACCAGCTGATGGGGAGATGATACCCCAGTTAGTCAGGCCTTGGATTACATTTCAGAGATGAAAGCACTGATCAGTGGTATGGCCGACATTTTGATGGAAATCACAATGGGCACCAGGTTTGAAAATTTTGGGAAGTGGTTTTGGTAATGGACGAGGATCCAACGGCTTGATGAGATTTTGGCTTAAAAAGTCTTAGTAGACTTTAGAGAGGGGAGCATGAAGATCGGTGTATTCTTTTCTGACTGGGTTAGGGTGGCTTTTTGGCTCCCAAGATGTAATAGGTTGTGAGATGATGTTAATGGTTGAGGTTATCGTATTGGTGATATTCTCATACTTTCTTGGAGTGAACTGTCCATATACTTTCTTTCGCTTATCTTCTGTCTTGGCAAGACTTTCCTCGATCTCCACTCCTTCTTACTGAACGGCTCAAAAATGTGGTAAGAAGTTTTTCTTCACAATACTAACTTGCTCCTCTTCGAAAGATCGGTTGGTAATGGTGGTCGCTTTATCCCTCCACCTTGCCAGTAATTCCTAATAGTTGCACCAGTATTTTGATTAAGAAAATATAAATCATGGTGTGTAACCCCCAACTCCTCGCTGTACTTATAAAACGACATGAACTCATGGGCAACATCCTCCCAGCTATGAATTTTGGACTCCTCAATGGATAAGAACCAGTGAAGATCCCCTTCAATGTCTGTTGGAACATTTAGGACATTATTTCCTCAGAGTCACCTAGGAGAGTCATGGCTTGATGGTATCTTTAGAAATGGACAATTAGGGGACCACTACCCCCTAACTTCTCAATGTTTGGCATCTTAATTTTTTTCATCGGTGTTGGGGTAGGGAGATATATGGGTGTAATCCATGTAGTACCAGGAGATTTGGACTTAGTCAAACTTCTTGGTCAACATCTTAAGATCCTCCTTAACCTTGTTCAACTCTTCTTCCTTCGAATCGACAATCATTAGCATGTTAGCCCTGGCTGGGCAAGATTCAGTATAGGGAGTTGAGTTGGTGGTGGTCCATTGGCGGGAGGGGCACATGGAGCGTGGTGATACTCTTTCGGGACTCAAATAGGCTCAGGTGGGAGTGTCCCCATAGCGCAAGGGAAGAGGACCTCAGCTTTTTTAGAAATAGGGACCCAATTTCTCTGTATCTCATGAACTTCGGTTTAAAGGTTGTCAATCTTGGCAGTAAGTTGGACTAGAATCGTCATCAAATCATGTTGCACATTCGGTACTTGATCTTCATTCTCCATGGAGAGCGGGAGATAGTGAATTTTGAACTCGAAGGAAACAGCGGGTGAACTAACGGAGCTTCAAGGAGGTTCAATGGAAGATCAAAACCAATAGGGAGACAGGCTAAGGGTCGGGTATGCGATCGATCTGAGAGGAAAAATATTGGAATTTATTTTTGAAATATTAGAGGAAGAATCTTCTTTTTTGGAAAAGAGGAAAATGTTTTTGACAAATTATTGGAAATGGAAGGATAAAATATTTTTGGTATTTTTTCATAAAAGGGGAAAATGGTTTTTGGTATTTTGAAAAGAAGGGGGAAAATGTATTCGACACTTTTGGTAAGGAAAGAGGAGAAGTGAGAAGAGGGTCTCGGTATATTATTATTATTATTATTATTATTATTATTATTATTATTATTATTATTATTATTATTATTATTATTATTATTATTATTATTATTATTATTATATTTTCACTTGTATTAGGTCTACCTAAATGCAAAAGAAATGCTGGACGGAACCCGAGCCTGGGAAAAATTGGGTTTGAAAATATGTAAAACACGATTTGGCTTGTTGCTAGTCTCATGGAAAGGATCCGAATTTAGAAAAAGACGAAATCGCACGAAAATTTTGGGCGGCATGCTGACCCGTCATTTCGGTAGAGTTTTGAGTAGTAACCGATAAACTAAATATGAGTGCCCTAGGTTTGACGCTTATATGAGTGTATAAATTTATTGGATTAGTGGAAAGATTCCCCCCTTGGGACGAGTTCCAAAATATACGTCTTACTTTTGAGGGCAACCGGTACATGTGGACAAGCCGTTTGATATACCTGAGAGTACGTGAATTGCCTCACTATATACCTCGTGGGGACAGTACGTGTGAGAGAGAATTAGATATACTCAACGTATGTGAATGAGTTCCCTTCTATATACCTCTCGTCATGACTTCGGTTAAGCGATACGATGCAGGGGGAACTGTTTGATATACGTCGAAGTTACTTTTCTAATGAAAGGCGAGAGTCATATTGCTTAGTATAACTACGACTTTCTGGACCAGCGCCCATCACAAAGTGACCCCCCCTTCCCCCCAGTATGGGACAAAATTTTGGTCAATAGCCATGCTCTTTGGTGATGTAAATTCATGATCTTTGATTAGTATGTTACAACGAGAGTATTTTTATTTGGCATGATGAGCACTATACTAATAAGAAAAAATGCATAAGTATCATGAAAATCTAGCATGGAGCATGATCAATACACTAAGCATGGATAAGTGAGAGTCAGTTATGTGTGAGTATCTATAACTAAGTGTATGGTAGTTAACCTAAGCATGAATAATCTACTAGTGGTGTGTGATAAGTGTGAGTGAGCATGGATATATAAAAGTGTAATAAGTGGAGGTGCGTGTTAGTGACACCTAAGCATGGATATTCTGAGTGGTGTGTGAAACATGTGGGTATAAGTGACCTTATATAAAAGTATAAGTAGTAAGATGTGTACATGAAGATTATTTAAAAGTGCGTGAAGTGAAAAGTGAGTAATATAAGCATGAGGTAGATATAAACAAGAAATAATAGAGGAAAAAAGGGAGCATACAGGTTGGTGCATAAGCACACAATTAGAAAACAATAACAACCAGGAAAAAAGAGTCTAGACCTCTTATGATAATTTCACCAACGGAGTCACCACCGTGGCCATCCCTCGGGATTTTTCCTCCATCTCAGGGTTCGTCGCTCGTGCGCACACAATTTGGAGAGGGAGAGAAGGTCTCGCGCTTTTTTCTAGGAGTGCTTCGGCCGTCGTCGATGTGGGGTGATGTAAATAGATGGAGTTGTTAGCCTATTTTACACAAAATAGGTAAAATAACATGTCGCCCCCTCGAGAGAAAGGCATCAAAGACAAGAAAATGCTTATTAAACCAATAGTTCAAAGGTTTGGGGGCTAAGTTATAAAATGAGAAGGTGTTAGGTCCCTTTCGATCTCCCATGGACTTATGTTACTATTTTCCTTAATTTATCCATCAAGTGTGTGTATATGTATATATAAATGGAGATCAGAATCGTTCGACTCATATCATGGAAAAGACAGAGTGAGGTCATCCAAAGGAATGTTCATAAATTAATAATTAGAAAATGTGAAGTATGAGATTATCGAAATATTGATCGTTATAATGGAACATTAATATTTGTTAGATAAAATGCAAATATGAATCACGTATAAAGAATCAAAGTCCACGTAGTTCACATTTGGAAAAGGTAGGGTTTATCCCAAAGATTCAAATAGGAGTTTATTGTGTGTGTGCGTGTGGAGAAAATATATTTTCAGTTTTGAGAAAAATGTGGAGAATAATCCCATTGGAATTTATAAGTGTAACCATCTTTTTCTTTGTTTTGTTTTTTTTATAGAAAATAAACAATGAGCAATATAACTAATAAGGGATGAGATATTAATCTGTATGATCTAAAGTAAGAACTAAATTGAGAATTTATATAACTAATGTGAAATAAAGAAATTTAGAGAGAAATGGGTATTCGAAACTTCTTTGGAGACTTGAGGCTCGATCTTGATCATTTATGAGATCTCTTCAAAGTTTAGATGAATGTTGGATCAGAGAGAAGGATAGTTTTTCCGAATTGGGTATGAAAATGATGGGAACGAAAGGTGGAAAGGAATTTCACACAAGGAAACTTCATTGATTGAAGAAGAATGTTGTTGAGATCACTGATATTGATAGATCTGAAATGTGCCTTAGAAGTGATCTCATTCCCTCCTTATATAGGGTAGGGGGACAGCTGATCAGCATATACCTACCCCTACCAATCGGAAGGTGACCCTAGGCACACTACGATTGGCAGGGAAATGGACTTGCCAATCGGCAGTCTCGTGCAAATATTTTGAAAAAATAATTTTAAAATGAAATTAGTAAATTCAAATCGCTTAAGGTTTATACCATTAGAAAGGTAATTCAAAGACCTTAAAGAGTCTTTTGGGCTTGTCCCATGTCTGGTATATCACTTTGGGTAAAACGGGGCTCAAAAGCACCTGTTGGTCCTTTGGACAGGAGATCGTTGGACTGAGATGGATCTTTTGTCCAAATTCTCAACCCACTATGGAGTGGGTGTGGTCAAAAGTAACCAGGCAGAAGCCCGGGAGTGCTACTACATTTCATCCAACTAAGAAGAGGAAAAAAATTATCACCACCTACCAAATTGAAACGATAGGTCCACGAGACAAGGAGAAGTTGTTCAAAGGATATATGGTCGAAGATATTAAAATAGTAGTACTTGACGATGTAAGGACACAAGTCTCTGATTGATTATTAATGTAGTGTTGGCTCAATTTCAGATAAAAATATATAAGTCATAGGATAGTGTTAACGTGTATCCATCTAAGCCTATGACGTGTTAGTTAAAGATGTAGCGGCCAAGATTATAATGCTTCAGCATTTGCCAATTTACATGTGCCTTGTTTCTCGTCATCAACATCATATTCCATAGTCTCCAAAAGGTATGAATGACTTTTTATATATATAGGAAGACTTGGAATAATTTTATAAATGGTGTAATTTTATTTTAAACTGAAGTTTATTTTCAGAAGGTTTCTTTATAACTTTAAAATAAAGTTTTTTGGCTTAAAATCGAATTTTGACCATTCTGGGACTTCGTTCTATATTGTCGTTCGAACTAGAATGTCGTTCGAATGAGTTTTCCAATGAATTTTTCCCATTGGCCTCTAGAACTTCGTTATAAGGGTTTCGAACGAGATTTTTGACGAAAAATATTTTGGGCAGTTTTTTGGCAGTTTTCTCCAATACTCCACTCCTTTTGTTCCCACTAATTTTTCTTGAATTACTAATGTGCGGGAACCAACTTTTGGTAACCAACTTTTTCACATTCTAAGAGGTTTTAGAGAGAGCTAAACTTTCAAGAAAAATTTATATGTTTTTTGTTTGATTCTTATAGATTAATTTCACCAAAAACACATACACACCCAATAGTTTGTTTATTCCAACTTCCTTAATATATATATCCTTGCTTGGAGTGTTTTGGCACCGGGTTTTTATCTACACCTCAAAGAAGAGAAGTTTGGGTTTACTTATACATCCCACAAAGAAAAAGTTTGTTTCCTGTGACATATCCACCAGGAGAAAGGCTCCTTGTTCGGGTGGCGGTGATCAGAAAAAGTCCGATCGGTGGATTCTGAGACCGCGGTGGACCTCCATGGTAATTATCTAGGTAGAGGTGTGTACAAGAAGAAGTGTCGGGGCTTGGACGGAGTCAAGTCGAGTGTTGTAAGTCTTTTTGTCTTGTACTTGTAAAACCGTACTTAGTAGATTTGAGGCTAGGGTCGCCCGAGGGTTTTTTCCGTTGTTGGTTTTTCCTCTTACATCGCGGCGTAGTGGTTGTTTACTTATTTTCTCATTTTCAAAATCACATTATATTCATGCTTAGCTAAAAAGATAAAATTGGTATATTTAATTAGGTGCTAATTTACTTTGGGTAAAAATTCATTTAATTAAAGTCATTAATTTTATTGGATAAAATTTGGTTTGGCCTAATTTGCAAAAATGGATTAATTAATTGTGTTAGGAAAATTTCTAGGACTTGGGTTAAATTAAATATGTTTAAGTGAAAACTAATTTGTTGTTTAATTTAATGTCACTTTGAATTTAGTTTAATTTTAATTTGAAAGAAATTAAAATTTGGTTTATGTGATTGTTTAGTTGAATCAACACTATTCCGCATATAAAGGAAACTCATTTTGTAAAATCAAAAATAGGGGGTCCTATTGTTTTTCAAATTGGTATCGGAGCCGGAGCGCTAAATTATTGTGTTTAAGATCCTTTTAAATATTTTTGACTAAAATGAAAATTTTCCCATTTTCAAAATGTCCTGTTTTTTATGGTTCTATCTACGTGTATTGGAAAACGCAAATGAAATCGGCACTTAGGTATATCGATGAGAGGGTTTGGTTGTCAGTCATTAACGGGTGGTACCCACCTACATATTTAGTTTAAAATGAACGTGTTCCCAAACCCACCGATAGATGGAGTGAGAATGAATTTAAACTTGTAAATTTTAATTCCCGGGGTTTGAATGCCTTGTTTAGCGCGGTCACATCGGATGAATTACCTCGCATTATGACGTGTGAAATCGCTAAAGAAGCTTGGGATATTTTACAACTCACTCATGAAGGAACTAGTGTCGTAAAATCTTCTAAAATCCAAAACCTCACCACTCAATTTGAAACCACCAAAATGAATGAAAAAGAAACTTTTGATGAATTTTATGCTAGACTTTTCGAGTTAGTCAATTCATCTTTTAATTTGAAAGAGAAAATACCCGACAACCGTGTAGTAAATAAAATTTTAAGGTCCTTACCCAATAGATTTATTCCTAAGGTGAACGTATTAAATTCTTTACCCACTTTAGCCTCTACGAAATTAGAAGAGCTCGTAGGTGATTTACAAACCTATAAACTAGACATATTTCCCTCTAAAACTGAAAAGAAAATAGATAAGCGCGTTGCTTTGAAAGCCCGAAAGGGGGAAAAAGAAGTAGTAGAGAGTGACTCGGAAGATATGGCTATGTTTGCTAGGAAGTTTTGAAAATTTCTTAAATTTAACAAAGATAAATTTAAAAATGATTTTAAGAAATTTGAAAATTCTAAGCATGACAAAGCTGAGAAGATTCTTAAAACTTTCAATCAAAATTTAAATAGGGACGAGTCAAATAGGTGTTACGGTTGTGAGGTTTATGGCCATAGGGCGAGAGAGTGCCCCACTAAACTAAGGAGAGAGGGTAAGCAACCGATTTCTTATAATGCAACCCTTAGTGATAGTGATAAGGAAGAGGGAATCGATTCCACCACTAAGCCCAACTTTGTGGCTTTTATGGCAAGTCATGTGAGTGAAAGTGAGCACTCCTTAATTTATGAGATTGTAAAACATGACACTTCCAAGGTCATAATTTGTGAATCCCAAAGAGATAATGGTAGTGAGAGTGGAGAAGAAAGAGAGAGAGTGAAAGTGATAAGGAGGTTGATGTGAGTCAATTTCAATTTTCATTTTATGAATTATATGAAGAATCTATTAAATTAAAAAAGAAAAAATTTGAAGATAGAATTTAGTTTGAAGGAGCATGTCGAGGTCATTAATGAGAGTGTTTTAGTGGAAATCCCTAGGACACGTGAGACAGTTCTTCGTGAGAAGCTTGAATATGTAAAAGGCAAGAGAGATAGCCTTAAAGGCTTAATGGAATCTTTGAAAATGAAGCTTCTTCCATTTGGAGAGCGCAATAATTTATTAGAGTCTCACATTTTAGATTTAGAAAATAAATTAAAAGACTCTAGTAAAGTCAAATTTGATTTGGAGTTTCGTTCGGAGAAATTAGATAAAATATTAGGAATAGTCCAAATTAAAAATGACACATGTGGTTTAGGCTTCGATACTTGTAAAGAGTCAAATCTTAAAGCCAAAACCAAATTTTTTAGAGAATCCTCTAGGAACAATGTTATAGATCATTCCTTAGGAGCCTTTTCGCCGAGTCTTTAGGTGCTCACATTGTGGTCGAAAAGGTCACCTTAGAAAATTTTGTTTTGATCTTAAACGAGGTCCTAGAAAATCCCAACGTAAGGCAACCGAGGTAGCCAAGATTCCTACACCCCGTGATCGTCATTCTTCGTTAGTTTGGGTTAGGAGATTCGACTTGGTAGCTTTATAAGATAGGATTTTTTATTCTCATTTACTTTCACATGCTTCCTCCCTTGCTAAATCTAAAGGTTGAATGTGTTAGTTATTTGCATACTTTAGCTTTTGTGCTTCATGCTATATTATCATGCTAATTGTATGCCTCTTAATCATTTTCTAGTCATTGCTTTATCACATATCACATGCTAGAATTATGATGTTTATTTATCTTTTGTATTATACTTCGTTCATTTTAGTTTGCATTAAATGAAAAATACAACAAGATTTTTGTTTATCATTTGTGTTTTACCTTTTTAGTAATTTAGACTGAATGAAAAATTCAAATGATTTTGTTTGTATTTTGAGTAATTTTTTTTTATTTGGTTAAAAATTTTCAAAAAACTCAAAAAGATTTTTTTGTGTGTATTTTAGTTTGACATACTTTATGTGGCATATACTTGTGTTTGAATCCCTTCTTTTTTGCTTCCTTGAGTCTAAAACTTTTGGTTCAGATTGTTAATCCTTAAATGTTCTTTACCATGCTTACATGGAGTAGTTGGATTTTGAGTTGATATAATGGATTCTATTTTTATATGCCTCAATTCACTCATGCATGAGCTCACTTGAAATTATAACTTCACATGTATATTTGAGCTTTGTGAGGTGTTCTCCTACCAATCTTGTCATCTTATGTGACCTAGGAGGACTAATGCATGTTAAAATCCGTTTCACGCGAGAATTCATAGATATAAGATTATATATAAATGTGCACGGGGAAGGGCTCCGAAAGAAAATATCACCCTTTGCGAGTAAGCCACTGTTTGCTTGGACATAAAAGAAATACGTGGTCCAAAGGCCTAAAAGAATAATAGCATTAAAAGAAAATATTTTCCATGTCCTGTTGTTTATTTGATTTATTCATTCAAAAGATTGAAATAATATGCTTAAATTGGGGGAGTTTGGATGGTATATCAATGGTTTGCACAATATCCGTTTATCCTAGTTGTACTTTCAATGTCATGAATCTATTGGTTTGTAGAATCATCAAAATTATAGGCTTGTATGCATTGTGTATGTTTGTTCCTTGAGTTCAATCAATATTGTCACATGAGGTTATATTCAAATGTGATAAAGTTTGCAATCAATTAAGAAATCCATAAACATGTTTTAAGTGATTGTGTCTAAATTTAATTGTTCTAGTTCCCACCCCTATACTTCCGTTTTCATATAACGCATTTTTGCCATACGAGTGTGAAAAGCTTATTGTATTTTGTGTCATGTGTGGTGTCTATACCTATATATATATGTGTGCGTGTGCATTTGTGATATTCATTATGCCTACATATATATGGTATTTTTGTCTTTGCCTTGCTTTCTAGCCCATCTATGCTTCTAATTCATAATTAGTATCTATCTTGTTGCATATTGTTGTTGATATCACATGCCTAGTATCTCATGTATCACATTGATATCATTTTTTTTGCATCTTCGTTGATATCTGTTATTCTTTGTATAGATTAGTTTTGCTTTTGTTGCCCATATTCTTTCATGTCCCTATCACTCTAAGCTTCATTGTGTTTAGATTGGTTGTTATCCTTTGTCTATTCCTGAACGAAAGCGGGAGAATGATAGGGGGAGAAATGATATCTAATCCTATTATAATCGTATCTTAGTTTAGGAGATTTAACTTAGGGGGATTCGCGACCTTCTTAGGTTGATCATAGTTGATAAAATGGAGAATTTATTTAGGGGGAGTATGCGTATTTATTTTACATGCATTTAATATTTTGATATCCCCTATGCGTTTAATGTTTTGCTTAAGTGTGCAGGAATTATTCTAATGGAAACTTTCATAGGTAAAGATATTGATCCTTAGGTTTTTTAGTCAAGATATGTATTTTTTTTTGTGGGTGGGATATTTTTTAAGTCTAGTAGAGCTTGACAACCCTTTAGAATTTTTGTTTAGTTTTTATCCCGGAATAGCCAAAGGGGGAGATTTGTAAGGACACAAGTCTTCAATTGAGTCTTAATGTAGTGCTGGCTCAATTCTGGACAAAAACATTTGAGTCATAGGATAGTGTTCAAGTGTATCCATCCAAGCCTATGACGTGTTAGTTGAAGACGTAGCGGCCAAGATTATAAAGCTTCAGCATTTGCCGATTTACATGTGCCTTGTTTCTCGTCATCAATATCATATTTCATAGTCTACAAAAGGTTTGAATGCATTTTTGTATATATAGGAAGGCTTGGACTAATTTTATAAATGGTGTAATTTAATTTTGAACTGATGTTAATTTTCAGAAGGTTTTTTAGAACTTTAAAATAAAGTTTATGGGCTTAAAATCGAATTTTGACCATTCTGGGACTTCATTCGATATTGTCGTTAGAATGAGTTTGTCGACGAATTTTTCCCATTGGCCTCTGGAACTTCGTTGAACGAAAATCTCGTTCGAACGAGATTTTCGGTGGGAAATGTTTTTGGCAGTTTTCTCCACTACTTCGCTCCTTTTATTCCCACTATTTTTTCCTGAATTACTAATGTGCGGGAACCAACTTTTGGTAACCAAATTTTGCACATTCTAAGAGTTTTTAGAGAGATAAAAACTTTCAAGAAAAAGTTCCATGTTTTGTGTTTGATTCTTATGGATTAATTTCACCAAAAACACATACACACCCAATAATTTGTTTATTCCAAGTTCCTTAATATATATATCCTTGCTTGGGGTGTTTGGCACCGGGTTTTTCTCTACACCTCAAAGAAGATAAGTTTGGTTTTACTTCTACATCCCACAAAGAAGAAGTTTGTTTACTGTGACATATCCACTTGGAGAAAGTCTCCTTGTTCGGGTGGCAATGATCAGAAAAAGTCCGATCGGTGGATTTCGAGACCACGGTGGACCTCCGTGGTTATTCTCTAGGAAGAGGTGTGTACAAGAAGAAGTTTTGGGTCTTGGACGGAGTCAAGTTGAGTTTTATAAGTCTTTTTGTCTTGTACTTGTAAAACCGTACTTAGTGGATTTGAGGCTAGGGCCATCCGAGGTTTTTTCCCATTGTTTGTTTTTCTTCGTACATCACGGCGTAGTGGTTGTTTAAATATTTTATCGTTTGCAAAATCACATTAGATGCATGCTTAGGCAAAAAGATAAAATTGGTATATTTAATTAGGTGCTAATTTAATTTGGGTAAAAATTAATTTAAATCAAGTCATTAATTTTATTGGATAAAATTTGGTTTGGCCTAATTTTGCCAAAATGGATTAATTAATTGTGTTTGGAAAATTTCTAGGACTTTGGTTAAATTAAATATGTTTAAGTGAAA
The DNA here is from genome assembly GCA_949130495.1 of Sambucus nigra. Taxonomy (NCBI): domain Eukaryota; kingdom Viridiplantae; phylum Streptophyta; class Magnoliopsida; order Dipsacales; family Adoxaceae; genus Sambucus; species Sambucus nigra. The sequence continues at coordinate 539,058,946 of OX422208.1, read as the reverse complement.
ACTAATTTGTTGTTTAATTTAATGTCACTTTGAGTTTAGTTTAATTTTAATTTGAAAGAAATTAAAATTTGGTTTTATGTAATTGTTTAGTTGAACCATAACTATTTGGCATTTAAAGGAAACTCATTTTGTAAAATCAAAAATAGGGGGTCCTATCATTTTCAGATGAAAAGCACCCAGAGAAGATTGTCCAGAATTAATCATCTCTAGATCTATATCTAAAGAAAAATCTGGTTGACTTCCTCTGAAAATTCAAAAGCATGTTTGCCTGGAGTCATGAGGACATGCCCAAAATCAACCCGGAATTCATACGCCATGAATTATGTATAGTGGAAGGTACTAAATTGCTCAAGCAGAAAGGTGAGTTTTCAATGCTGAAAAGAAGATGGTTGTTCAAGAAGAGGTTTATAAGGTATAAAAGGTTAACTTCACAGAGGATGTGAAATACCTTGAATGGATATCCAACATGGTAATAGTGTACAAAAAGAATAACACGTGACAGTTGTGTATAAGTTTCATAGATTTGAATAATTCTTGTCTTAAGGTTCACTACCCTTTACCTAGAATCGAATAGTTGGTTAATGCCACCGTAGCTTATGAGCTATTAAGATTCATGGACGCATATTCTGGCTATAATCAAATAAAAAAGAAGCAAGCAGATCATGAGAAAACGTCCTTCATCACCAGCAGAGGCACATACTATGACAAAGTCATACCCTTTTTCCTTAAAAATGCCGAAGCAACCTACTAGAGTCTATTAAACAAGGTGTTTGAAGAGAAGATCGGGAAAACATGGAGGATTACATCGGTGATATTCTCATCAAGAGTAAAACATCGGCCCATCACGTGCAAAACATGTAACAAACCATCAATTAATTATAAAAAACATCAAATAAAGTCTAATCCGATCAAGTTCTTGTTCAGAGTAAAGGAAGTAATGTTCTTAAGGTTTATCATTAATTGGAGAGGGATTGAGGTCAATTTCGAAAAGATCCAGGCCTTGATCAACATGCAGTCACTAATAACAACGAATGAGGTGCAACTATTAATAAGATGTGTTGCCACACTTAATAGGTTCGTCTATAGAGCTACTAACAAATGCCTTCCATTTTTTCACATTCTTGAGAATTTTTTTTGAATGGAACAACGATTGTGAGACGACATTATTAGATCCAAAACGATATTTTGGGTCGGCACCTCTCTTGTCGAGACCAATCTGGGCAAAAAAAAATTACCTCTACCTAGCCGTATTAGAGTCGATAGTCAGTTTAGCACTGGTGAGATAGGAAGAAGGAACATAAAGGCCCATATATTACACCAGTAAAGCATACTAAAGAGAATAGATCTGGTACCCAAAGCTAGAGTACTTAAGCCTTGATCTAATCGAAGATTCAAGGAGAATGAAGCCATACTTTATAGCCCACACTATTATTGTGTACAAAGATTACCTTTAAGGAAGGTCCTATATAAGCTCAAAAAGTTAAGATGACTAATGGCTTGTGTTGTAGAACTTGTATAATACTACATCTAATATGAACATAGGACTGCTATCAATAGCCAAGTTGTGGTAGACTTCATCGTCGAATTCACCTACAAAGAAAAACCTTTCGATAAGATTTTGTTGGTAGAGATATCAAGACAGATGTCAAAGAAGACTTATGTAGAAGAGAGATCAGCTGAGGGCAAAATTGAGAAGACTTCTTCAGAAGAGAGCTCACCTATAAAGGAGTAGGAATAGATCCCTCTAGGAGATAATTTAACTATAGCAACAACGAGTCAAAACAAAGATATTCCAGAATCATCTGTCAAGTGGGAAAAATCCATTCAAAATCAAGAGAAGATAAATAAATTATTCATACATGAAGAGTTAATCGTGTGAGAGTTAGACTAGGAAGTACCCGTCTGAAAAATATTAGTAGATGGCTTGTCATGCATTATGGGCAGAAAAGTAAGCCTTATCATCACCATGCAAGATGAAATAGATGTAGGTTATACACTACGATCTCAATTTTAGGCCTTTAACAGTGGAGATGAATATGAAGCACTTATCGAAAGTTTTAGGTTAGCCTCGTCATTGGGTGTTAAGCAAGTTTTATCGCATTATGATGCTCAATTAGTGATTAATCAACTATTTGGAGTACATGAAGCTAGAGTGGAATATATTATCAAATACTTAGCCAAAACAAAATGGTGGCTGACAAAATTTCTAGGGGTAATATACTTGAGAATCCCAAGAACATAAAATTCTCGGGTAAATGGACTGGCCCATTTAGCATCAGTTACTCACATAGAATTACGTATAATAGTTCCCATGGAGATACTTACACGCCATAGTACAGACGAGGAAGAGGTCAACATCATGGAAGTAAACCTCGGCTCATCATGGATTGACCCAATAAGGGCTTACATTGAGATCGACATTGTTCCATTTGATCCAAAAGAAATAAGTAAGATCTACTATAAGGCCGCCAGCTATGTGCTAGAAACAGTAATTTTATATAGAAGAGGATACATTATTTCATTATTACAATGCGTTCACCCAACCGAAGTAAATAATCTAATAAAGGAGGTGCATGAGGGGTGTTGCGGAGCACATTCAGCGGGGAGATAGCTACTAAAGAATGTGGCTACATAGGGCTATTATTGATCGGCCATGAAGTAAGACTGCATAAACTACGCGAGAAAATGAAACATGTGCCAGAAGTATGCCAATATCCATCACACTCCAAGAACCTCCGTCACTCTGATCACATCCCTTTAGCCTCCACGATCTGGTAGATCTATCTAGTTGGCCTTAAGAGGAGGGGAAAGTTAAAGTATTTTGTGGTTGTTGTAGATTACCTTGTCAAATGGGTAGAGGCCGAGACCCTGGTGGAGCTGCTATATGAAAGAGTCATCTAATTCATATGGAAGAACATTATATGTCGATACGTGATGCCATATTCCTTTATTACAGGCCATGACACCCAATTTGACAACCAAGAGTTCGAGGAGTACTACATATCGCTCTTAAATTTAGAAGTTTCATTCTTCCCCGAGCCATCCCCAGTGTAATGATCAATTTGAGGTTACCAATAAAACCTTATTGGAATAAATCAAGAAAATATTGGACGATGCCAAAGTGAACTAGTTCAATGAACTATAGGGTGTCCTATGGGCTTACAAGACCACACCTAGAATAGCCACGGGCGAAACTCCGTACATGGTAGCCTTCAGCATCGAAGCAGTAGTTCCAACATAAATAGGCCTTCCTAGCAATCGTGTTCTTAATTTCAATTAACCACAGAGTGACCTAATGATAATTCTAGACCTTATCCTCGTAGAAGAAATAAGGGAAAATACAACATTGAGGGTAGCGGCTTACCATCAAAGGATAACTCGGTTCTATAATCATAGGGTGAGGCTGAGTATATTGAAGGAGGGTGACTATGTGTTGAAAAAGGTTATCTAGAAGGGGAAAAAATTAGAACCTTACTGGTTTATTCCTTATCGTATCTCTAGTGTCGTCAGATCGGGAACCTACTGCATTGAAACATTATAAGGTGAACAATTCACGAATCTGTGGAATGCCGACAACTTGATACAATATTATCAGTACTGTAATGGCAAAGTATTAACCTTTTTCTCGTTATCCGTTATGTACTTCCTATATTCTATGAATAAAATTTTCATCTTTTCCATCATTTTTTTTTATTTTCACGGGCATGGGATATGCACATATCAATATTCACTAGATACAATCTCCTATACAACCTCATTACATGAAAGATTGCGAACAAAAGGTAATTAATACTCACATATGATTTTATTGAACAAACAAGTCAAGAACAAGAGGTTAAATTTCCTGTATGACTTCATTGAACAAAAAAGTCATGAATAAGAAGCTAAAATTCATGTATGATCTCGTCCTCCGACATGTCACGAATAAGAAGTACCACCACCAAAGTAAAGGGATTCCCTGCTTTATGGGAGATTGAGGTTCGACCATAATCCGATGCAAGGATAACCACCTTTGAACTTTGGAATCGACCTAAGTAACCAGTGTTGGTATGGAATTTACTTTTATGAGATTAGCAGTTTGACTGAAACACTAGAAGAACCCAGGTCTGGACAACTTAGGTTTGTCCACATAAGATGATTATTTAAGTTAGAAGATAAATGGTCCAAGTTCCCAAATATTATAATAGAGTTATTCTTATCAACCAAAACAGATAGAGACATAAATATTTAGTTAATACTTGAACAACTCATTCCAGAGAAAGTAAATAAAAGTAATAATGCCATTGCAACGTGAAACACATACAAAATAAACAAAATTTCATGTTTACATCACAATGTAAAATAACTAATCATGATGAAGGTTTCATGGAAGGATTATGTTGAAGAAGTCTTCTCATTGTTATTACCGACAAGAGGGTTTAACCCGAAAGGTGCAATCACGTTCTTATTAGCAACCTCATCTATGGTTATCATCTGCTCGACTGCCAGGTAGTATCTTCATCATCATCACCCTTCTATTTGCTCACAACCTCAATTATATCAAGGTAATGCATTATCACTCTTTTCTTTAGCTCCTAGTATTCATCTATGAAGAAGCCCACGCGGTCAACCTTCTAATCAATCGAGGACTTATACTTAGTTACACATACTAATCAATCGGGGACTTATACTTAGTTACACATAGTTTTTCTACAGTAACCAAAGCTTCTTTGGACTTTTCAAGATCTTAAGATAGTTGTGAATTTCTCTGAGTGGCTGTCTTTAAAGCGGCTTTGTTCAAGTCTTTTCCATGCTTTTAAACTTGGCATCATCAGGGGTCATCTTATTATGAAGCTTAACATTATCCTCGTTAGCTATGCTGAGAGCCACTATTTTGTCCATTAGTTGGTCATCCTACTCTTGGAGTTCCTCACTTTCCTTCTTGAGGTCCTCTGAAGTTTTCTCTAATTTAACCTTTAATGGAGAGGGGTAGTGAGAGAATTTACCACAGAAAGCCTATGCTGAATCACTTTCCATAGCAAATTAGGGTCATAACCTCTGAAGAACTCAAAATCCTTACTATAACTGTGATATCCCAACAGGTTAGTGGAATTATTGGCATAATGAAAAATGGATTCAGCATTAACACTTAGCTCGTCAAAATAAATCTCGCGCACCGAATCAAACTTAAACAATTCAACCGGCCCATAGCGATGGGAAGCTCCCTGACCTCATACCAATAGATGAAGAGGCCTTGATTTTATTGTCCTCGACACCCTAAGGATATTCAAATTATAACACGGCTCTAGAGGATGCTTATCCCTCACAATAGGAACTTGGTAATACATAGGGTTATTGCCCTCAGACTTCATTAAGGTAGTAGTGGCTTCCTTAACTTTCTTTCTAGAATTCTACCTGACCTGATTCTCCATCCTTCTTTTTCTTGGCCTTAACTCTTCTCTTCTCAAGTTCTGCCATATTCTTATCTGCGTTAAATGTTTCTTAACAAGAAATCTCCATGAATCTTCGATCGATGTTTATGGTAGCCATTCCCAGAGTAGACTCGGATGGAGGCTCAGATATGGCAGGGGATAGAGTTGGATGAGAAAAAAGATTGGTGATCCAAGGAAAAATTGAAGGCAATGATACCTGTGTCAATTTAGGCCTCGACTTCTAAGTCAGCTTTAGTCCCAAGGTTGGTCTCAAATAGTACGTACTCTTCCAAAGGAATAACTACTTCCATCAGGGTAATCCACCTAGATAAGTGTGGTATTCATCAGTGATGAACTTATCCATAGAAAATAAATCTTCAAAATTAGAGGGCTTCATCAGGTAATATGATTCAACCAAATACCTCACAACAGCAGGTAGTCATGGGGCCTTATTCACTAAAACAAATAAAGGGCTAACATCAGAATATAACATGCATAAGCAAGATAATGTATGTAATAATTTAAAAAAATTCCTATTCTGTTTGGCCCATTCCATTCGCAAGGAAATTCTACATGATCTATCATGTCCATGATAACTCATAAGCGCCCATTAACCTATGGAAAAAACATATTGAACCTTCCAGTTATGGTTATTGGTTTGGACAACTTTCACCATCATTAGGTTGGATGCCCTGGGAGAGAAATAGTAATACTAAGGGGCTTTGGCATTATCTTTTAATTCGTGGACATACTTGAAAATTTCTCTTGTGAAATCAAATCTAGCCATGATTTTTCAGAACATCGTTGCTCCCAAAATAGTCCTGTAGGAGTTGGTGAGAAACTGGGTTAATGTAACGGCATATCCACTAAGGATGGACCTGATAATAGGGTGAAGAGTCAATCTATGTCCCACTAGGAGGGACCATAGAGGAAGACATATTTTGTCCGAGATTAAAGTATCATACGCTTTCTTTTCAGTAGTCAGTAGCCTAGTTTGGATGTTAATGGGAATGTTGTACTTCTCTTTAAGTTGATCTACCTCATCTTTAAGGATGTCACTAGCATACCATCTCGCCTCTGCTATAGAGGGGTCATTTGAATTCGAAGAATTTGCCGTATCACGATCCTCACCATCTATCCCGTCATCAAGAGTCTTATTTACAGGAGAAACAGAGGGGAATGGTCCTACACTCTCATGATTGACATCATCAACCCTATCCAATATAACCACCTCAAAGGAAGACTTAAAATTTCTGGCAGAAATTGACTATGTATTTTATAAATCAACAACTGCTTCACTCAGCACTGAACTACCTATACTTTTATCATCAATATTGGGGGTGTCAAATGGAGGTTCTGTGTGTAATGAAGCATGATCACTAGAAGATGCTTCTTAGGGAATATGTTTGGGATGCCTTGGATCGTTCTCTAGGCGGACCTCCTGCAAGGGTCATGGAAACTTCCTAGAAGTGATACCTGGACAGGTGGGTTCCAACTCAGCTAATATCTTAAATAAACATTTTATGTGAGGAAGGTAGCTCATCAAGATGATAAACAATACTTTTTGGCAAGAAAAGCTGGAGTTGAGGGATAAATGGGCGAAAAATAAGGGTAGAAGCTGAAAACCGTAAAAACATCAAATTCCTAGGCCAACCAACTCAATGGTCGTCTGAAGGTTCAAATTTCCAACCAAGTATCCAACAATCTAAACCCAGCATCAAAGTTGATTTACACAAAGCACGAAAAACTCAAAAGATAAAGGAAGAAAACCCTAAAAGTATTTAGAGGATAAATGGACATGTACCTTCTAAATGGAAAAAAGAAGTTGAAAGAAAAAGCTAAGGACGACACCAAAAAAGCGGGAAATTGAGTAAATAGTGGATGCCCTAGAAATGGAGGATCAGACCTTCTCTCTGCAACTAAGTTTTTTTTTACAACTATTTTTTCTCTCTATAGAAATAATGCTTTGGATGGTGATGATCTAAAAACGAAGGTACAAACCCTTTATATACTTTGGGTTTGGTAGTAAAGAGTCACTCATCATTAAGTGACGTAGACATTAAAAAGCCAAATGGCGGTGTAGGGGCTTTGCATCCACGCACGTGCATAATCATTATCCAAATATAATTTCTAATTGACTAACATGTTTCCTCTTTGCGCACCAAGACACTAAAGTCAATCTTCTCTGCTAAGGCTGAGCATAAAGTGGGATGAACAAATCTTGTTTTACCAACTAGAATTAACATTTCATCTATTCGTTTTATGTAGCAACCACTAAGGAGAAACACCAGTCTGAGAAGACGATAGAAAGTCCACTCATGAATGAAGTCTTGGGGGCTTTTCTTATACCATAAATTAATAACACCATGTGGCCTCTCTAAAGGTAGATAAAGAGGTCGTCCTCAGTATTTAATTATTCTCATCCAAGAAAAAATGTTCTCAGTTCAGATATATGCTTATGCTCGACCCTATCACTTTGTCTATTGTCTTAAAAGTTGTTGTACGGTGTTAATTAATTGCATTTGTTGACTATGTCAATATCATTTCCATACCTTCATATACATATAAAAGAAGATCAGTAGTCACACTTATTATACATATCCACGTGGATAATTTAAGCACCTCTCCACTTTGTTTGTGTTGTAACAAACTCATGGTTATCTGTCCTACTATGTATAAAAGGTGTAACTGCCTCACCTATAAAGGCAGTCCACTTGTACCTTAATATTCTCCAATAACCATAACTATAAATAGAAAAAGTTCCCAGGGGCAAGGGAATGATATCATCATCTTTTCACTAACCCTATAGAGAGAAAGTGCAATCTAGAGGTTGTACTCATTCTTATTCTTTGAAGTAAATGATATAATCATCACGGCACCTATGATGGTAAGTACCTCTTTTCGGCTGAACCACATAAATCCCGTCTTTTTTATTTATCTCTTACCACCATTCTTTATTTCCTTTTATTACCCACAAAATTATTTGTTATTGTTTATGTTAATAATTTCTCAGGTAAGACATAAAATACGTAAACTAATTTTAGACGGTAACACGTAGCATATCCTCATGGCTCCAAGCGAACGTCTTGTGGTGACTATTTAAAAGAAAAACCAATTCCTCCCTTTTTTATGGTTATTTGTGATCCTTGTATACAACCCTATTTGTTCTTTTATCATACAGTGGAATAGGGATAAAATCTTTGACTCAGACCATAAAGTTGGTTCTTTTCTCGGCTATAATTAATCAATGTTGAATTTTTTTCTTCAAGGAAGAAAATAACAACTCCTAGTATGCAATAGGATTTTGCGCATCGTTCCCCTCTCGTTTGGTGTTAGTAAGTAAAGGTGAGGTATTTGATTGATAAGACTGCATCGAGTCTACTGAAGGTAGTTCCTCCGATCATCACATTATAAGGTGGACTTTAGACGTTTTCCAATTATAAATGTAAGTTCGATCGCTCCTTTCAGATATACCTACTATAAGAAAAACCCCAATAGTGAGTCATTCAATGTCTTCAACTTTGCTCCTTCGAGCTTCATCTTCTAATATGATTCAAAATAGATGATATTCGATGAACTCCTCATGTCCACTATAATTATCTCGACTGTCCATATGGAGATCTCAGTTGTGATCAATAGGGGATCATCGTGGGGAGTGATCAAATACTGAGAATCATACGTCGTGAAGTCGATGTCCTCGCAATCTTCACCGAGATTCTTCATTTTTATCTCCACTAATCCTATTTATGACTGTGGTATGCTCGGTGAGATGAGGCTAACTATCCCCCTTTCATAAAATCGTAAAAGATCATGTTAATTCTCTTTCCCCCTTTGGCTATGGCCACATTCCTTCATTCTTCTCATCCTGGTTCTCTATATTTAAATCGTCTTCTCCTTCGATCATTCATTCGTTCGTTGCTTTGATTTTATTGTTGGGGATCTCCCTTTTGTAAAAATGATGTCAAATAGTCCCTTTGTACCAATGCTTAAATTTCTCTCCTTAATTAAAGATTATAGATTGTATTATTCCCGCAGTTTTTATGAAAGTAGAGATTGGAAATGGGTCTCACCGGCTTATTCTTCTGGTTTTTTAGACATTTTAACATCTTTGAATCTACCATAATGTTCATCACTCACCCTATGGTCATATTGAATGGAGTAAATTATTCTGTATAGGTTTGGTTCACTCGTTGATCTCCCCTCGGAGCAAACTTCCTCCTTATTTTCTCATCCTCGAACCTTTATTTTTTATATTTCTCTCTTCGAAATCTTTTGACTAATAGGTTGGAAACCAAATTCTAATCATATCCTCAACATTGCTATGCTTTAATACTTTCTTTATAAACTCCATCACGTTGGTTGGAGGATTCTTTGATAAGGAGTATATCATACTATTATCGTATAGTCCTCATAAAAAAGATGTCATAATCACCTTCCCGTCTGGGTGATGAATATGGAGGAGTTCATCATTGAATCTATTCACATCCTTCTTGATATTCTCATCCTTTCCCTGAAAAAAACTTTTAAAAAAATGGTCAGTGGTCTTCCCGTGGATTCGACTTCTAATGAAATGCTGGACGAAACATTCAGAGGGCTCCTTAAAACATATGAATGAATTGGATGGGAGACGGTAGAACCACATTCTTACTGAACCTTTTAGCATTATGAAAAACACTCAATATCTAATTTGATATAAGTTGGAAAGAAAATCCATGTGGTCCCTATAATCATCTATGTGGTCCCTAGGATCAGTGATCCCGTCAAAGGATTCCATTCTCGAGATCTTAAAGTGAGATGGCATTGGGAATTCCATAATATATCGACTTAATGGAGACTCCCATTCAACATATCTTGTATTCTCAGTGATTAATTGGGCTCAACTTGTCTGGTCGTCGATCTCCGATGAATGACTAAAGGGTTCTCTAGGAATGGTGGAGGAGGATGGGCTACATCGTTCTCCATCTTATCTCCATAGAAGTAACATGGTTGACTTTCTTGTCTATTACTCATGGAGGAAGAGGCATTAAAGAACCTAGGATTTCCACGAGATGATCTTGAAGAGCTTGTTCTTGGTCTCTGAGACTATTAATGACCCTTGTCACCTAATTCATTTTCATGCCATTAGAAATTGTCATTCTCGAAAACACTGCCAATTATGAAAATTTGAGTTTTTACGCTTGACATAATAAATTTATATTTGAAATTCCAATCAAGTTAAAGATATGAGAGAACAGATAAATAATTGATATACGTGGTTTGATCAAGCTTGATCTATATCCATGGGTAAAGGGGTGAGGGATTTCTTTGATTACTTTGGGTGAAATAAAATTATAGGAAATTAGAAAGCTCATCGGCTTAACACCATATTAGACTAACAGAAGTGTTATATATATCCTTTACAATGTATATCCTAATTCATAGCATGAACGTTAGAAGAGTTTGAATTCAAGAAAGACACCTACTCATCCCTAGTTCTTCCTAATATTACCACGTTTCTTTTTCATCAAGATTTTCGATTGGGTTAATAGGGAACATGTTATCCGTTTGAAGTAACAATATATTGTAAAAATCTTAGAGGTTCAAATTGTTTGATTTTCATTCTTTTAACGAAGCTGGCACTATGCTGGCCGATAGGGCATTGGTATGATGAAGTAGAGCTCTTGGCCGACTATTACATGTTGTTCATCTTTATAATGTTATCATATCTCCTATATTGGTGTTATGCATTCGTTCATCCATCAGGTTGTTAATTTAGTTGTCCCACCAATCATATACCGATTGGTACACCATCCTCATAATAATGATGTCAAATGTTTGGCCTCAATTTGAATGAAAATACTCCTCATTAGAAAATATTACCTTTATTTTTCTAATAATTATTAATTTGGGTAGTCCATCTCTTCATGCACACTCTTTCAATTGGTATCAAAGCTAGAATGCATTCTTATTATGTTTAATCATCTAATTGTAGATCTTGCGTGCATAAATGTATTTTAGGTTTAATAATTTTAAGGATTTTTCTAATAACACGCCCGATACTTCTTCTTTGAGACTTTATTCTCAGTCCAACTTTACTAGTCATTCATCACCCATAAATGAATATGAATTATGTGAGGATGATAGTGATTATGTTTATTTTTTTACTCTTGATAATAAATATGATACATATATTGTCCTCCAAACGTGAATAATATAAAAAGGAGAAGAATTTTTTACAACTTATAGCATTTACTTTTTATCAACTTCAGGTTGATCCTGCTCATATGAGTGAGAAGATTAAGTTGTTGAAAGAAGATCCTTCAATTATTGATTATAGTTCAATAAAAGTTTTGAAAGAATAAATTGGAGCTCTTCGAAAAAAGGTCAAAACTCTCGAAAAATAAAATTTCAAGTTTTGTAATGAGTTTGCACTTTTAAAAGATGAAAATATATTTTTGTGCAAATTGGAAGTTCAAAATCTATGTTTCTTTTTTGAATCTTTTAGAATTTTTGCACGAGTTAAAAAAAAAGAACATTACTTCCCGACAAAGGGATGAAAATTTAATCAATTTTGAAGAAGTGAGAAAATGTTTTTCCACGTCTCATGAAAAATGGAAAATGGATATTATTTTGTATTAAGAGTCCAAAATCATTTTGGAAAAGAAAGTTGAAAGTTTTCAAAATGATTCAACTTGGTAAAAAAGGGTTAAAGTTAACCTAGCGACAAGTTCACCAAAACATGGGGAAATTATTTTTTTTACAAACTAAAAAGGATATGATAAAAGAGGGTTGGGTGTTAAGAGATCTAATGCTTCAACTTCCACTAGTGAAACAATTTTTATCAAGTCATCTTCTCAAAATGAAGCAACGAATATTGACAAACTTTAGCAGAAAACTGAAGATAAAAAGGAAGATGTCTATACAATTTTTAAAAAGAGTGATAAACTTCTACATTTTAAGTTTTGTAATTAAAATCACGTGCCTCGCCATAGAACACCTATAAAGAACTTTGTGTGTTCTCATTGTTATAAGAATGGTCACATAAAATATTATTATTACAAGTTGATGATAACATTTTGAAAAGGTTGTTCCCAACACTAAAACCCAAATAACAGAACCAAAACCGTTTAAATGTGATCGTTGTCACAAAATTGATCATTTGAGGGTTTTTTTTCTTTTTACTCAAGACAAAATTTTGATTGAACTATGGTAATAATGACAATAATTTTTTGGGGACAACAAGTGTTAAGAAGTTTTGTGATTCTGGTAAAATTTCAACTAAACTCGTTGAAAGAAAAATTTTGGTTAAAAAGAGTTAAAACATTTTTGATCATGTGGGTAAAGAAAAGAGGGGGAAAGAAAAATATTCATAAACATCCATTTGAAGCCGAGGCTCCTTGTGTGAGTCGTGTATGGGTTAGTAAGGACATATTTGGAGAAATTAAAATTAAGAATAACACGATTCTAAAAATTGATCCCTTTCACCTCTAAGCAATAGAGGTTGTTTCTTTTGTGGTTGTAGCCTTATTTTGATCTCATCCTCATAAATCTTATTCTAGGCTATGTACTTTTGTTTCATAAATGATTTTAAATTTCATGTCTATCATTATTGATAACTCATAAGTGATTTATTTATTCTCTTGATTTATTTATTGAATAAGTTGAATGACTTTGTTTTAAAGAATACATTGTTTTTGAATTTCCAAAAATATTATTAGGACTATCACATCTAGTAAATATTAAATTTGATCCATGTATATTATGTTCTTATTCATGTTAATAGTATTTTAATTTTAACTTGGATATATTCTTTGTATGTGTTTATTATCCTCAGATTTTACACAGTCTTGTTCTTAGGTTTTAGATGCTCTCTTTACCTTGACCTTGTTTTTCTCTAGATTGATTATCTTAAGATTACACTGGCTATTTTTAATAATATGATCCTATTGGAACATGTTTAGGATTATGTGCTTCATATATATCTTTTGATCTTATATCATGATCTCGTTCTTGTTGATTATATCCTTCAACGAAAAATTCTAAAAGATTATTTTTGGTACAATCACATTTTTGCCTTTTAAATAATATACTCGATGACATATTTTTATATATCAAAATGTCTTATTTAATCATTTTCTTGTTAGTTTGGAATATGACATATTCTTTATGAGATGAATTCGATTTTATATTAAGTCTTATAAAATTTGAGAAAATTTATACTTTGAGAATAAATTATCATATATCATTGCACTTTTCTCTACATTACACATTGAGTTGATGCTATTTTATGAATAATGCCACATATTTTAAATATTCTATAATGGATTCAAATCTTCAAAAGACTTAGGAAGGAGTGTCTAACTCATATATCTATATGTGAGGATTGTTCATTCACAATTTGAAGAAAATTGAAAAAGGTTATGCTATATATAAAAATTGACGAGTGAAGATGTTCTTAAGAATACAAATTTGAGGGATGGTGCCACCTTTGGAAATTAAAAATAGTATTCCATCTTAGTAACGAATCTGTAAAAGGCGTTACATGAAAAATAATTTGGACATATAGATGTCTCGAAGATTTTTATCTGTCTAACACTCGATAATGCCAAAGATATAAGATATAATGTTTCAAGAAAAAATTTCTAATTGGGGGGGGGGGGGGGGGGGGGTAGTTCAAAATTATCCCAAAATAGGGCGTTTGATATTTTACTTGAGATAAAGCTTTGAGTTATTTATTTTATAATTCTATATCTTAATTGAACTTAAGCTTGAACCTTTCTATTAATGGTATTAATTTATATATATATTTTGCACAATCGAGATATGATCTTGTATTCTTGGTTAAAGCTCTCATCATGTTATTATCCTTTTATGGATAATCTTTCTTGATTATGAATATTGGACATAGTACTCGAATTTGGTAAGTGTGATAATAATACTCGTATATTTTTTCTTTACCAAAATGGGTATTGTTGTTGTTCTCTTATTGAATAAATGTTGATTATGCCATGTAAAACCCTTTATTTGAGATAAGATGCTGGAAATTTGATTTGTTTTATTTTCTCGCATCTTATTTTATTTCCCCGTGTAGTATATCTTCTAAGTCTCTCAAAAAGTTATTTAAAAATGATTGATTGAGGATATCACCATTGTTTAGTGAATTTTTTTTTTGAATACATATTTGCAAGTTTATAGTCATTATTTGTCTTTAGACGTGATGTTGTTTGTTCATGTTCTAGTATAGATTACAAAAACTTTGACTTTAATATTAAAACAAAAATTTCCATATATATTGACATCTTAGTTCTTTCATTATGATAAATATGATACATTATCCAAATGTTTTTATTATCTTCACTTGTGCTGATCTTATTTGATAGGATAATGGATTTGAATGACATATGTTATAGTATATCATATATCCTTATTTGATTCTATCGATGGTATCCCCCTTACTTCAGCATTGGATTTTGTGAATAAATTTCTTACCTTCTTACCTTGCAATAGCTTTAGGTTCCTACAAATTGTGTTTACATTTCACGAGTATCAGGATTGTCATACAAATACGTCACTACCAACTTCTTGTGCTTCCTATAATTATAACTCATATGTATTTTATGTTTAGTACATAGTGAGTATTCCCATGTAAAATCTTGATGATGGTATTTATATATTTGGATTTCTATGTCATTTTTTATCTCATGTGCCTTTACAACGTCTATCCTATGATTTTTATCTCATATTACTCAATGCACTTATTATGCTCACTTAGCATGTCCTTCATATCTCATAACTTTTTTCTCTAGTCACTCCCTATAGGTACATTACTTAGGTCCATTATCTTATATTTCTTAACAACTTCATCTTTTATTGCAATAAACTGACATTAAATGAAATAAGACTTGGACACTAGAGAAACGATTAAGGACAAAAGAAAAGATAGTTATGATGAAGGAACATGGAATATTTTTTTTACATTAGATATATGCTAGAGCTATATTAGGAAGATTTTTTATATGATAAATAGATTATTGGGATTTTTGTGACACACACACACACACACATGTGTGTGTGTATTTTTTGCCATGCTTTTGAATATGTTATTTTTGACGCCTTACATATATTGCTACCATGTATAATCATATCCTAACTTAACATGCATCTCAATTACATGATATATTAATTTTAATCATTAGATTGTCTATACTAAATTCGCTACTTAAAAAGTCTTCTTTATCTTGTCTTTAATAATGTTAGCTCTCGATTATATTATCTTTACCTTTCTACATTCCATAACAAAAATGGAAAGAATTATTCTCCTTCAATGTTGACTATAAAACTCCTGCCTATTGGGAATATTCCCTAAGGAGAGTGACTTAATTTAGGGGGAGAAGATTCTCTAATGGAGAGATAGGATGATCAAGATTAGTATCACTACGATATTATGACTTAGTATGTATTGCAATGAATTGGTAACAAATAGTTTATAGAATAAAGTGTAAATTTTACATCTTAATGAGGTATTAATTAAAATTTGTATATAATCCATAATAATTAGATGAACTATTCATACAAAGAATATATATTGTATTAATTTCATTACTCTTGTCTTTTTATCAATATTTTTGCATTGGTATCTTGATGTCTTTACTAGTGTCTTGATAGAAAAATGGGTTATAAGAGTTGTAAATGGTTGTGTCATGTTTATCTTTGTACTGCCTTTGGTCAGGAGACTTGCATCATAGGTGATAGATTTGATCCATTTATTTATAATCTTTTATTTATATATGTTTTGTCACGAAATAGACAAAGCGGTAGATTGTAAGAGAATTTATATTCTCAAAAGCTCCATAAAATTAAATTTTCTTATCCTATTCCAAAAAATATTTTAGTCATAGTCTAAGTTGTACCGGAATGCTTCATGTTTAAAACTTCAATACTAGACTTCTCCGTCTACATCCAAAAAAGTTACATTATGCCATGACCAAGGATATTTCCACTTTATGATAAAGGTAATGGATTTAGAATGACTTAGTTTCACTAGCCCTATTTTGATAAAACTTAAAGTTAAATTTTCTTAAATTGCAAAAAATGTTAAAACTTGTATCTGAGTTGGTTAGGAAAATTTCAAATAATACATTATGCAATATACTTTTCTTATAGAAAACTATGTTCACATATTCCTATATGTTTATGTAACAACTCGCCCTTTTGGAGACGATTAAATTCCATAATTAATTATAAATTGGAATTTGGGGAATTTCCCTAAATAGTAATTTTTGGGATTTTTGAGGATTAAATGATTTTCGAAGGATGTTGTTATTATTTTGGGACTATATAGGTCGAAGTATTTTAATTATATGTCGCCATGGAGGGAAGTGACAGAAAGGTCAGATTTTAATTAGAAAACTCGCATTTACTTTTATGGGTTAGAATAGTGATTTGCGGTCAAGTACCTTGGATGGAAATTTCGACTGCGCCATGAATCTCAAAATGTTCGAGATAGTCGAAAAAGAGTGTCCGATTATCGAAATTGAGTTTCGAGGAATTTTAGAGGTAAAAGTAACTCGTAATTGGGTAAACGAGTCGTTTTTGGGTTTTAAGGGTTAAAACCCTTTTATCCTTATAAAAGGAGGGAGAGAGGGAGAAAAAGATAAAGAAAAGAAGAGAGAAGAGAGAGAGGAGGAAGAAAAGAGGAGAGAAATGGAGATCTCGGGCCAAACTCCGTCGGACTCGACTCGGGATCGTCGGATTATATCCACGAGGCAAGTGTTTACTTGCTTTATTTACTTTTTGCATAAATCTCATACCGTAGTTTGGTATTTACAAACCCTAAAGATTTTGGGTTGGGTATTCGTGGATAAAACGGGTTTTCGAGAGTTAAAACTATTAAACCCCAATAATATTTCAATTTGTGGAACTTAGGTTTTAATCGAAATTAATTGGTGGTTTAGGGTTCTAGGATGGTTATAACCCTTAATATATGTGTATTTGTAGTTGGTTGAGGTTGTAGGACGTTGGGTGAGGCGACAAAAGCTTGGGAGAAGCTTTAATGGCCGAAATCGTCTCGGAGAAGACGATGAATAGTTGACCTCCGTCTTTCCGAATCGATTTGGCCCTGATCCGAATCGATTCGGCTCTTGGTCAAAAAATAAAAATTGTAGATCTTTTTGGTGTGGTCGCGTGGGCATTGACCGCGTATTTTTCTGATTGTTTTTGGATTTATAGTGATTTTTCTACAGAAAGTTGTCTGAGATTGAAATCATTAGTTATAACTTATTGGAGATAAATATTAGGGGTTCTCAAAAGGGTTGTTAGGACCTCTAAAGAATTTGAGGAGATATTAAAACTTTGGGTTTGTAGTAATAAATCCTAGTTATGATTTAAATGGAGATTGGATTGAATTTTGGGTATTTTGGAGATTGAAAAATTGCCCAAACAGTGCCCCTCGAACAGGCCGAATCGATTCGGGTCTAGGCCGAATCGATTCGCCTAAGGGGATCTGGGTTTCTGCAGTGGGCCGAATCGATTCGGATTTAGACCAAATCGATTTGCCATTAAGGACCTGTTTGCAGAACACTTTCCGAATCGATTCGGATTGGGGGCCGAATCGATTCGCCCACCCGGATCGATTCGCATTTGGGGTGAATCGATTCGCTTTGGTCAGAATTGCCAGTTTTCTCCCCTTAAGAGTATGGGGAGTTAAATTATAATTTGGGGTTTTATATGGGGGTTCCTAGTTATGAATTCAGGACTCCTAAATGATGGTTTTGAGGGTTAATAAACCTATAGATGAAAGAGAATGACTTGGATTGGTGTAGGGCAAATCCTATGAGGTGATTAGGATGAAAATTGAGAATATATATATATATATATATATATATATATTCAATTAGTGTAAAGTGGTATAATTGGAGATATCCTATAAATCCGTAGAGGGTATTGAGGTATTTATTACTTATCAAAGTGAGGAAATACTTGGGTTTTGTATCATGCGTTTATGAATGCATGATTATGATTCTCTGAGAGAATCTTTGGGATTATTGGTCATCGCTAGATGAGATTGGCAATTATGGCCATTTATATATTCAGGGAGGAATATATGGTATATATATATACTATGTGATTAAGTATATATGATATGATATAAATGGTTTTGAAAATATATAGATGAATATTTTCAAAATGGAAAAAAAGTAAATGATTTTGATAATTAATAAAATTATGGTTACACACCTCCCTAAATTGCTATCATAAGGGAAGTTGCGTGCGTTATGGTGATTCCCCCTGGCTAATGAATGCAGGGTGGCTATAGTCCTATAGGCTATATGGGCGATTATTTGTATTGCGCTGGTTAGGTGATTCTGGGTGTGGTCATGACTATCCCGTAGGCATATGGCCGCTTCCCGACGTTGGTAGGTTCCCAGGTTGTCTTGTATAGATAGGCCCTGGAAGATGATAGTCATTTAGGGACGCGTCCAGTGGGGAAACCCGGAGGGGCGGTCTTAGTTTTATTAAAGCAATTTATGATAATAAATTGGCTTTATATTTACATTTCCTGAGTATAAAAAGGGAAATGGGATAAAGGTTTGGCTTCGGTAACACTCCCGGATGGAAGAAGGGATGTGGAAGCATATGATTGATCAAAGAATTTTTATGATAATGAAAATGGCTTTGAATACATTTCCTGAGTGTAAAAAGGGAAATGGGATGATATAAAACGAAAAATCATTTTTATGATAATAAAACTGGCTTTTAAACAAGTATATGATTTGTTAAAGCAATTCATGATAATGAATTGACTTTTATATTTACATTTCCTGAGTATAAAAAGGGAAATGGGAAATTTTGAGAAAAATGAAAGTATTGATAAATACTTTGTATATGAATCCTCAATCCGGGAGATAGATCCGGATGTTTATGGTAAAATGAATATATATGGATGAATCGAGTACCGACGGTCTAATGGATCCCGACGATCGACCTTGCCGCGTAGTAGTGTATCGGGGGGGTTCCTTGTTTGGATTTCGCTTTGCGAGACACCCCACGCACGAATATGGAAAAGTGTTGAGACTGGGGAGAAGTTTTTTCCTTAGTGCTCTAATAGTATAAATTCTTATGGTATATATATTTATATATATCTTTCTGTACTAAGGGACTGGCGGATCTCGACGATCGACCGTGCTGCATAGTAGTGTATCGAGGGGGTTTCTTGTTTGGATTTTGCTTTGCGAGACACCCCACGCATGAACATTGCATAGCGTTGAGACTGGGGAGAAGTTTAGCCCTTAGTACATTACTTGGACTATCTAGGGTTGATAGTGGTTGGGTGATAGACTAGTTTAGCAGGGTAGCTTGACTAGGATGTTTAGAGGGATGCACTAGGAGTGCACTGTTAATGGAGAGGTGAGGGGGGAGTGCGATACCAAACTTAAATATGAGATAAAACCTTTTTTCAAAAAATAAGGCATTTATGCACTTGCAAAATATTTCAAACTCGGGCTCTGACCCGTTTATCTACTTTTCCTCTCTTGCTATATATATATATATATATATATATATATATATATATATATATATATATATATATATATATATATATATATATATATATATGTATATATATATATATATATACTATATAGGTGTCCAGACACAGGGACGCCTGGATGACACATCTTTCGAGTCAGAGGTCTGCTGCAGCAGCTGTGGATGCGTGCAGGTTCTTGATAGCCGATTCCACCTTTGTACTCTAGATAGGAGGTACTGTATAAATATTCGGGCCAATGGTCCAATTGCATTTATTTATTATTTTAGAGAATCATTCGATATGGTTGTATATTTTGACCGAGTGTTCGGTTATTTTATTTCATTTCAGTTTCATTTACGCAAAAACTGTGTAGATGTTTCTATTCGTTGTTGTTAAAAAGAGTAGTTAAGTAAAATTTGGACACCGGCCTAATAGGTTATTATTAATTAAATGGATTTTCGATAGTGATGCTAAGAATGATCCATATGAGACTCATGTTTTAATTTAATATTGGAGTGATCGCCCGATATCTTATTACGCGGGGTGTCACAGATGGTATCAGAGCATCAGGTTCTAGTGTCCCTTGCCATCTGTGCGGACGTACTACGCTTTCAGCGTTGCTCTCAATTGTTATAGAGCCTCAGGATTAGTATTGTTGATTTCTCTTGTGAGATTTCATTCTCCTGCCATATTATGAAATTATAGCAATCTTTTGCACGCTCATTTGAGAATCGTTTGCGGGGCTTGGATGGCGGCAGGAGGTGGGGCTTAGTTGGAGCTATAAGGTTGAAATTGTAACACCCCTCCCGCCCGGGGAGAGCGAACGGAGCGCTAATGCGATAAAATAAATCCAAATCAACAAGTGACAAGGTATAGAGCATCTAAATAAACCCACAATAATATAAATCCACTAATCTCAATCTCTTCAATTACAGCAAGTCTCTCGAATTACATACAACTAACTCGAAAATAAAATACAAATCTCCAATGCTCTATAAACAAAATAATAAAAATCTTTCCCAAACAATCCTCGCTAAAATCAATCTCCATAGCACCCCAAAATCCGCGCTAACCTGCCACTTAAAGAAAATATGGGGAAGTACACAATACGACAGAAATTATGCTCAACAAATACGGATTAGCAACAAATAAAACGTAACAACACAAGTACGAATATTCAAATCAAAATGCAAATCTCAATAGCATTTCATCATTATAATTTCTCAACAACACTTTAACCGGGTCACCAGGCCTCACCACATCTGTATATGCTTTATCAAGCCATAGCCCGGGAAACAGGAATTTTGGCGGTGCCCAACATCCGTGCCATATTAAAATCTCATGACAACGTGCTCATCAACAATACAATGATACCACATGAATCAAAATAATTTCAACAATTATTTTCCAGATTTCAATGAATTTATCAATTCAAATATGAGTTCAATTAAACAAGAATTCAAAGAGAATGACACTCGCGAGATTTAAGGAGCATATTGTGTAAAACTCCATACCTCAAACCATGATGAGAAACCAACGATCACATCCTAAAGATCAACTCAAAAGATCTACAAAAGATCCTCCAAGAACCTCCAATAAAATATCCCCAAGAACACCTCTAATCTAAGGTTGGAACTCACAAATCTCAAGGGCCAATGTGTATATAAAAAGAAGAGGAATATAAAATATATTTGCTGCCAAAATTTGTGCCAAAAGTATGTTAAAAGGTTTGCCCAAGACTTCCTTTTATAATGCAAAGAAATGAAAAGTTGGAATCCAAAAGACTTCTTTAAATAAGGCAAAGAAATGAAGAGTTGGAATCCAAAACAACTCCAAGAGTTAAAAACATTAAAAATCATTTTAAAATTCGTTATAACTCCAATTTCAAAACCGTTTGAAATTCTCGTCTTTAAAAATAATAACCAACATATTTGAGCAATAAAAATAATTTTATCAAAAACTTTATTTTCCTCCATTTTCCAAAAATTAATTAAAATAGCCCAAAATTACACGGCTTGTTACACTTCCTCACTAACAATGGAATTTCGCCCTCGAAATTCGCCGAAGGCCTAACTTTTAAAAATCAGGCCACTACACTAACTCCAAAAATAATTTCGTCTCCAAAAATAAATTCCTCACCTCTAATCTCGAAACCTAACACGAATATCACCTAAAATTTTCTATCTCCAAAATTGCTAACCACGCAATGTACCCAAAACCCAAGCCCCGAGGGTTGCCGTATACCTAAGCTCTGATACCATTTGTAACACCCCGCCCGCTCGGGGAGAGCGAACGGAGCGCTAATGCGATAAAATAAATCGAAATCCACAAGTGATAAGGTATAGAGCATCTAAATAAACCCACAATAATATAAATCCACTAATCTCAATCTCTTCAATTACAAAAAGTCTCTCGAATTACATACAACAACTAACTCGAAAATAAAATACAAATCTCCAATGCTCTATAAAACAAAATAATAAAAATCTTTCCAAAACAATCCTCGCTAAAATCAATCTCCATAGCGCCCCAAAATCCGCGTTAACCTGCCACTAAAAGAAAATATGGAGAAGTACACAATACGACAGGAATTATGCTCAACAAATACGGATTATCAACGAATAAAACGTAACAACACAAGTATGAATATTCAAATCAAAATGAAAATCTCAATAGCATTTCATCATTATAATTTCTCAACAACACTTTAACCGGGTCACCAGGCCTCACCACATCTGTATATGCTTTATCAAGCCATAGCCCGGGAAACAGGAATTTTGGCGGTGCCCAACATCCTTGCCATATTAAAATCTCATGACAACGTGATCATCAACAATACAATAATACCACATGAATCAAAATAATTTCAACAATTATTTTCCAGATTTCAATGAATTTATCAATTCAAATATGAGTTCAATTAAACAAGAATTCAGAGAGAATGACACTCGCGAGATTTAAGGAGCATATTGTGTAAAACCCCATACCTCAAACCATGATGAGAAACCAACGATCACATCCTCAAGATTAACTCAAAATATCTACAAAAGCTCCTCCAAGAACCTCCAATAAAATATCCCCAAGAACACCTCTAATCTAAGGTTGGAACTCACAAATCTCAAGGGCCAATGTGTATATAAAAAGAAGAGGAATATAAAATATATTTGTTGCCAAAATTTGTGCCAAAAGTATGTTAAAAGGCTTGCCCAAGACTTACTTTTATAATGCAAAGAAATGAAAAGTTGGAATCCAAAAGACTCCTTTAAATAAGACAAAGAAATGAAGCGTTGGAATCCAAAACAACTCCAAGAGTTAAAAACATTAAAAACCATTTTAAAATCCGTTATAACTCCGATTTCAAAACCGTTTAAAATTCTCGCCTTTAAAAAACCAACATATTTGTGCAATAAAAATAATTTTATCAAAAACTTTATTTTCCTCCATTTTCTAAAAATTAATTAAAATAGCCCAAAATTACGCGGATTGTTACACTTCCCCACTAACAATGGAATTTCGCCCTCGAAATTCGCCGAATGGCTAACTCTAAAAAATCAGGCCACTACACTAACTCCAAAAGTAATTTCTTCTCCAAAAATAAATTCCTCACCTCTAATCTCGAAACCTAACACGAATATCCCCTAAAATTTTCTATCTCTAAAAATTATTAACCACGCAATGTACCCAAAACCCAAGCCCCGAGGGTTGCCGTATACCTAAGCTCTGATACCATTTGTAACACCCCGCCCGCTCGGGGAGAACGAACGGAGCGCTAATGCGATAAAATAAATCCAAATCCACAAGTGAGAAGGTATAGAGCATCTAAATAAACCCACAATAATATAAATTCACTAATCTCAATCTCTTCAATTACAACAAGTCTCTCGAATTACATACAACAACTAACTCAAAAATAAAATACAAATCTCCAATGCACTATACAACAAAACAATACAAATATTTCTCAAACAATCCTCGCTAAAATCAATATCCATAGTGCCCCAAAATCCGCGGTAACCTGCCACTAAAAGAAAATATGGGGAAGTACACAATACGACAGGAATTATGCTCAACAAATACGGATTAGCAACGAATAAAACGTAACAACACAAGTACGAATATTCAAATCAAAATGAAAATCCCAATAGCATTTCATCATTATAATTTCTCAACAACACTTTAACCGGGTCACCAGGCCTCACCACATCCGTATATGCTTTATCAAGCCATAGCCCGGGAAACAGGAATTTTGGCGGGTGCCCAACATCCGTGCCATATTAAAATCTCATGACAACGTGCTCATCAATAATAAAATTATACCACATGAATCAAAATAATTTCAACAATTTTTCCAGATTTCATTGAATTTATCAATTCAAATATGAGTTCAATTAAACAAGAATTCAAAGAGAATGACACTCGCGAGATTTAAGGAGCATATTGTGTAAAACCCCATACCTCAAACCATGATAAGAAACCAACGATCACATCCTCAAGATCAACTCAAAATATCTATAAAAGCTCCTCCAAGAACCTCCAATAAAATATCCCCAAGAACACCTCTAATCTAAGGTTGGAACTCATAAATCTCAAGGGCCGATGTGTATATAAAAAGAAGAGGAATATAAAATATATTTGCTGCCAAAAGTATGTTAAAAGGCTTGCCCAATACTTCCTTTTATAATGCAAAGAAATGAAAAGTTGGAATCTAAAAGACTCCTTTAAATAAGGCAAAGAAATGAAGAGTTGGAATCCAAAACAACTCCAAGAGTTAAAAATATTAAAAATCATTTTAAAATCCGTTATAACTCCGATTTCAAAACCATTTGAAATTCTCACCTTTAAAAATAATAACCAACATATTTGAGCAATAAAAATAATTTTATCAAAAACTTTATTTTCCTTCATTTTCCAAAAATTAATTAAAATAGCCCAAAATTACGCGGATTGTTATAGAATCTTGTAGTGGAATTTCCTTCTAACGGAGAAGTTATGAGGACTAGTAAGATGATTGTAAGGAGCTGGGTAAAGTGGTTATTATGAGTTTTACCTCAATGAAGGAGGTATATTCGACGTGGCTTGATAAAGTCACGGTGTTTCGTAGCCCTAGACTCGTGTGTGTAATTTAAGTTGTGGCGGTATCGATAACATTATATCATGTATGTCTATGTGTTTTCCGCGATAGAGGAATTTTATTTTCCTTCATTCGCCATAAAGGCGGGTGTTGATGTATATATATATATATATATATATATATATATAGGTTGTGATGCTCGTTTTATATGTTTATACGAGTATGGTGATATGGGGAGCATATTATGTTATTGGTATTTTCGGAGCGATAGTAGGCTAATGATGGAAAGACTATCGTGTCCATGGTTCCTGGAGGGAACAGGTTATTGTTGCGGTGTCTCACCTAGATATAGGTTGAGTTCACCTTATTTATTGTAGGATACGAGACTTCGATGAGTAGAGGTTTCATTATCGTGATCTGGGTATATGGCGACCTTATATATATGATTTGAGGCCGCGGGATTAATGTTGAGCTGTAAGATTAAGCTCATTATTGATTGCGCAAGGACTTAAATTGACTGCGAGCGCAGGGTGGTATGACTCTTAGTTAGAGATAGGAGTTCAGACCACCTTTTTGTTGGATTAGGGGATAAGGATATCCCGGTTGCATGTTGAAATAACGGAACTCCATAACCAACAAAGTCAAGTGTCAATGTGTGGAGGGGTTCCTTGTTTGGATTTCGCTTTTCGAGACACTCCACACATGACTCTTAACGGCGTCGGGAGTGGGGAGCTGTTATAGGATGCAAGGATGTTGGTTTTGTGGAAAGGTCTTATAGTGTGGATGAACCACTATAGGCTATGAGCCACATGATGATGATTTACTTATGGAGATATTGTGCTATGGAAAAGCACTAAAGTGGTCCCCTCGCCACAAGTGGGTGGGTGAGGTTGGACTTAGAGAAATTGATTTGAGGATAATAACCAGCCTTAATGAAAAGGCAAATTTTGAGAAGATAAATTTTGGGTATTATGTTCGTGACATTTTCTATAGAAAGTGGGCACTTCGATTGATTAGGTTTCCTTCCGTATGGGCGGAAGGATAAGATAGTAGAAACGCGTCCGTAGGTAGGAGTTAGGACGTCCAGCTGGTGTGCCTTAGGTCGCTATATCTCGATGACCGACAACGCGAGGGAGTAATGTATTAGGAGGGTTCCTTGTTTGGATTTTTCTTTGGAGAGACGTCCCACGCATGAAACCAAGCAAATGTCGGGAGTTGAGAGAGGCCTTGGGCACTAGGGATATACTTAGGATTATACTCGCTTTGCGTAGTTAGAGTAACGCTTAGACCTTAGTATTTTATTAGAGTTAGTGGCGCCGAGTTTAGGAGAATGGAATTTCGTGGGTTCGAAGGACCCATAGGTGAGTATTACACTGAGGAAAGGAGACCTTTAATGGGAGAGAGTGTTACGTGTCAGGCGTTCACTATGGATGTGCAGATGTGCACATGTTAGAAAGGTGTATGGGAACCTTAGTAAGTTGGTTTATATACCGCCTAAAATAGGAGGGGCGTAGTATATAAAGTTGAAATTTATGCCGTGAGGCACTAGTAATGATGAGTGCTATGTGACGCTATTAGAGTCACTTTACGACCGCGGTAGCCGTATAGTATATGGTTGGGGACCGTTGAGTTAGTATCGTTTCCCCTGAGGTATTAGGATTTGGAACGATTCTAGGATTTGCTGGTATAGGTTATGCCTGAATTTTGAGGATGAAATTCCGTTGTAAGGGGGGGAGTATGTAACAACTCGCCCTTTTGGAGACGATTAAATTCCATAATTAATTATAAATTGGAATTTGGGGAATTTCCCTAAATAGTAATTTTTGGGATTTTTGAGGATTAAATGATTTTCAAAGGATGTTGTTATTATTTTGGGACTATATAGGTCGAAGTATTTTAATTATATGTCTCCATGGAGTGAAGCGACAGAAAGGTCAGATTTTAATTAGAAAACCCGCATTTACTGTTATGGGTTAGAATAGTGATTTGCGGTCAAGTACCTCTGATGGAAATTTCGACTGTGCCATGAGTCTCAAAATGTCCGAGATAGTCGGAAAAGAGTGTCCGATTGTCGAAATTGAGTATCGGAGAATTTTAGAGGTAAAAGTAACTCGTAATTGGGTAAACGAGTCGTTTTTGGGTTTTAAGGGTTAAAACCCTTTTCTCCTTATAAAAGGAGGGAGAGAGGGAGAAAAATAGAAAGAAAAGAAGAGAGAAGAGAGAGAGGAGGAAGAAAAGAGGAGAGAAATGGATATCTCGGGCCAAACTCCGCCGGACTCGACTCGGGATCGTCGGATTATATCCATGAGGCAAGTGTTTACTTGCTTTATTTACTTTTTGCATAAATCTCATACCATAGTTTGGTATTTACAAACCCTAAAGATTTTGGGTTGGGTATTCGTGGATAAAACGGGTTTTCGGGAGTTAAAACTATTAAACCCCAATAATATTTCAATTTGTGGAACTTAGGTTTTAATCGAAATTAATTGGTGGTTTAGGGTTCTAGGATGTTTAGAACCCTTAATATATGTGTATTTTTAGTTGGTTGAAGTTGTAGGACGTTGGGTGAGGCGACAAAAGCTTGGGAGAAGCTTTAATGGCCGAAATCGTCTCGAAGAAGACGATGAATAGTTGACCTCTGTCTTTCCGAATCGATTCGTCCATGATCCGAATCGATTCGGATCTTGGTCAAAAAATAAAAATTGTAGATCTTTTCGACGCGGTCGTGTGGGTATCAATCGCGTATTTTTCTTATTTTTTTTAGATTTATAGTGATTTTTCTACGGAAAGCTATCCGAGATTGAAATCATTAGTTATAACTTATTGGAGATAAATATTAGGGGTTCTCAAAAGGGTTGTTAGGACCTCTAAAGAATTTGAGGAGATATTAAAACTTTTGGTTTGTAGTAATAAATCCTAGTTATGATTTAAATGGAGATTGGATTGAATTTTGGGTATTTTGGAGATTGAAAAATTGCCCAAACAGTGCCCCTCGAACAAGCCGAATCGATTCGCCTAAGGGGATCTGGGTTTCTGCAGTGGGCTGAATCGATTCGGATTTAGACCGAATCGATTCGCCACTAAGGACCTGTTTGCAGAACACTTTCCGAATCGATTCGGATTGGGGGCCGAATCGATTCGCCCACCCGAATCGATTCGCATTTGGGGCGAATCGATTCGCTTTGGTCAGAATTGCCAGTTTTCTCCCCTTAAGAGTATGTGGAGTTAAATTATAATTTGGAGTTTTATATGGGGGTTCCTAGTTATGAATTCAGGACTCCTAAATGATGGTTTTGAGGGTTAATAAACCTTTAGATGAAAGAGAATGCCTTGGATTGGTGTAGGGAAAATCCTATGAGGTGATTAGGATGAAAATTGAGAATATATATATATATATATATATATATATATATTCAATTAGTGTAAAATGGTATAATTGGAGATATCCTATAAATCCGTAGAGGGTATTGAGGTATTTATTACTTATCAAAGTGAGGAAATACTTGGGTTTTGTATCATGCGTATATGAATGCATGATTATGATTCTCTGAGAGAATCTTTGGGATTATTGGTCATCGCTAGATGAGATTGGCAATTATGGCCATTTATATATTCAGGGAGGAATATATGGTATATATATATACTATGTGATTAAGTATATATGATATGATAAAAATGATTTTGAAAATATATAGATGAATATTTTCAAAATGGGAAAAAGGTAAATGATTTTCCTAATTAATAAAATTATGGTTACACACCTCCCTAAATTGCTATCATAACGGAAGTTGCGTGCGTTATGGTGATGCCCCCTGGCTAATGAATGCAGGGTGGCTATAGTCCTATAGGCTATATGGGCGATTATTTGTACTGCGCTGGTTAGGTGATTCTGGGTGTGGTCATGACTATCCCGCAGGCATATGGCCTCTTCCCGACGTTGGTAGGTTCCCAGGTTGTCTTGGATAGATAGGCCTTGGAAGATGATAGTCATTTAGGGGCGCGTCCAGTGGGGAAACCCGGAGGGGCGGTCTTAGTTTTATTAAAGCAATTTATGATAATATATTGGCTTTATATTTACATTTCCTGAGTATAAAAAGGGAAATGGGATAAAGGTTTGGCTTCGGTAACACTCCCGGATGGAAGAATTGTGGAAGCATATGATTGATCAAAGCATTTTTATGATAATGAAAATGGCTTTGAATACATTTCCTGAGTGTAAAAAGGGAAATGGGATGATATAAAACGAAAAATCATTTTTATGATAATAAAACTGGCTTTTAAAAAAGTATATGATTTGTTAAAGAAATTCATGATAATGAATTGACTTTTATATTTACATTTCCTGAGTATAAAAAGGGAAATGGGAAATTTTGAGAAAAATGAAAGTATTGATAAATACTTTGTATATGAATCCTTAGTCCGGGAGATAGATCCGGATGTTTATGGTAAAATGAATATATATGGATGAATCGAGAACCGAGGGTCTAATGGATCCCGACGATCGACCTTGCCGCGTAGTAGTGTATCGGGAGGGTTCATTGTTTGGATTTCGCTTTGCGAGACACCCCACGCACGAATATGGCAAAGTGTTGAGACTGGGGAGAAGTTTTATCCTTAGTTCTCTATTATTATAAATTCTTTTGGTATATAGATTTATATATATCTTTCTGTACTGAGGGACTGGCGGATCTCGACGATCGACCGTGCTGCATAGTAGTGTATCGGGGGGGTTCCTTGTTTGGATTTCGCTTTGCGAGACACCCCACGTACGAACATGGCATAGCGTTGAGACTGGGGAGAAGTTTAGCCCTTAGTACATTACTTGGACTATCTAGGGTTGATAGTGGTTGGGTGATAGACTAGTTTAGCAGGGTATCTTGACTAGGATGTTTAGAGGGATGTGCTAGGAGTACACATTTAGTGGAGAGGTTAGGGGTATCTCATGGGAGTGCGATACCAAACTTAAATATGAGATAAAAACTTTTTTCAAAAAATAAGGCATTTATGCACTTGCAAAATATTTTCAAACTCGGGCTCTGACCCGTTTATCTACTTTTCCTCTCTTGCTATATTTATATATATACTATATAGGTGTCCAGACACAGGGACGCCTGGATGACACATCTTTCGAGTCAGATGTCTGCTGCAGCAGTTGTGGATGCGTGCAGGTTCTTGATAGCCACTTCCACCTTTGTACTCTAGGTAGGAGGTACTGTATAAATATTCGGGCCAATGGTCCAATTGCATTTATTTATTCTTTTAGAGCATTATTCGATATGGTTGTATATTTTGACCGAGTGTTCGGTTATTTTATTTCATTTCAGTTTCATTTACGCAAAAACTATGTGGATGTTTTTATTCGTTGTTGTTAAAAAGAGTAGTTAAGTAAAATTTTGACACCGGCCTAATAGGTTATTAGTAATTAAATGGATTTTTGACAGTGATGCTAAGAATGATCCATATGAGACTCCTATTTTAATTTAATATTGGAGTGATCGTCCGGTATCTTATTAGGCGGGGTGTCACAGTTTATTTTAAGTATGAGTTTTCGAAGTTGATAATAAATATACTTATAGTGTTTACCAAAATATTTAAAATTCTTGGATGGTAGATAATTCTTTAGAACTTCTCAAAAAGGGCACGACATGTTTTGTCCTAGTTTATCTACAATGATTGTTTTCCTCGCTACGGCTAAAGTCTTTCTTTATCTATGTTATAAATACCCATTTCTCTTGCATGACCTATATAGCTTCAGGTTTGCTACAGCGACAACACCAGATCTGGAGCAAAATGAAAATATGTCCAGAAGATTGCATTGAAAAACATGGAGATTCTCTCTTTGCAGCCATATCTTTTGTTGTGTTCAGAAAAAAAATCTATTTTTGTGGTTGAGAATTCATTATACGGTTTGGATGCTTGTTCCCACAAGTTTGAAAACACCGATTTAATTCATCAAGTTCTTCCTCATAAAATAGGGTCAAGATTTATGGAGAAAGGTTTTCATTATTTTATCAAGCTAATGATGTTAGATTTTCTTAAGATAAAAAAAATTATTTGTATTTTTAGATATTCATTATTATCATTCTAGAATAAATTTAATTGAAGTTTGATTACTTCTCCCAAGTCTTGAATAAAACATTTTGTAAAATTTGTTCTTGAGAAACTTTAAATATTTAGGGGTCGGAGAGTGATCCATGCTTGCTCTTCCAACTAGAAAGTGGAAATGTATCTTGTGAAGCTTGTGCATTATTTAGTCTAGGAAGGATTCCAGTTTGTAAGTCGTTTCTCCCTTTTGTAAATCTTTACCTATATAGTGGAAGGTTTGGCCCGAGTTTTTTTACGCAAGGGTTTTCACCTTGTATAAATTCTCATCTCAAGAGCATGATTTACTATTCCTCATTTTTATTTATCTTTTATGCTTCATGAATATATATTGTTAAGTTAAATTAATCGATAAAATGATTTTTTATCACTTAAACGTTAGGATTAACTTTTCCCCAACTTTGACATAAAGCAAATATTACATTATTTTGGTAATAAGTTTTAATTTTGATAGTCCCTATCTACATGCACATTCCTTTAGTTTTATGATTAAGAAAATAAATTGATAAAATCCTTTCTCGAAACCTTTTATAGTACTTTTATCACTACCAAATGTCATATTAATTTTATCTACAAAAAACTATACTTCAAAAGGCGTTTATGTAAAGCCCAAAAATTTCGCTGATGCGAAACCAACTCTTCGCAGGCCGCGAGATCATTGAGACCCATTTTTTAAAAGTTTGTTTGTGTCCATGAATTCCTTCACATATAGTTCACAAATGCAAAGCAAGAATTCTATTGAATAAACTCTGTATCACTGGTTGTGCCAAAACCATTGGCCTCAAAGAAAACTTTTGGCATCATCTTGGGTCGCTGATCCTTCACGCCCACGAAGAATTTTGTTGGATGTGTGATGCCTCAGTAACGAATTGATTGAAAGATATTTTTGGTTCAAATCCAAAAATGTTTTACTAATTTTTTCCCGTGTAACCTTTTTTTACCGATGGGACGAAATAGCGTACATACTTTTCAATTTAAGCATGGAGTGTGTGTGTGTGTGGATTATCTTGGGCTGGGGTTTTTTCATCATTAATTTTATTTTTATATATACATGAACCACATATTATATTCATTTTAGATAAGCTTCAAATATTCTTTAAGATAGAAAATATCTAGTAAAGAATCCAAGTGTTTTTAATTTTTCACTTTGAAGAACATAAACGCTATTTAAGGAAAAACAAAAAAGATAAGTTAATTTTTTTCATATATTTATTTCTTTAACATCTTTGCATTTGATCGATATTTTATTGATTGATTAATAATAAAGATGAAGAAGATAATTTATTAGCCATTAAACACATTTCTCACTATTAATCTTTTGTCAACACATGACCTTTATTCCTTTGGAGATTTTCGTAATCATGTTATTTATCAATAAACTTTTCATTTATAAAGATGAAAAAGTTATAGTTGGTTCCAAGGAACATTATTGATCGATTAATCAAAATATCGAATATATTGAGATTCTCGTCGATATTATGTCAGTCTCTGTCTTTCTAGGAAAGTGGTGGAAAATGGTGAGGCGTGAATTAGATCGTTATGCAATTTTTAAACCTTTATGCACTCTATAACTCTTTACCAAGTTTTTAGTGAGACGGTTGCATTATCCTGATATTATTTCCTATTAGTGGGTTTTACCTCGTACACCCGGTATTACATGTTTATTTACTTTTTTGGACGATTTATAACTCAAATTTTTAGTTTTAGTTTAAAATTTGTCTTTGTTGTTGTATTATTTGCAAATATTGTCATATAAACCTTGAGGGTATGATCGTTGTTTAAGAAGTGATGAAAATCTAAAATTAAAATTTTAGTTTGGTGCGTAAATTGCATTATAAATTACTTTAAGGGAAGATGGTATACATTGTCTCAGAGTATTGAATTGTAATAAATATAATTTGAAAGGAGATCCTATATTTTTTTGTGGTGCATTATTGCTGCTGAAGTAATTGTTGGGGCTTTATTTTTAAAACCATTTTATTAATATTTATTTTTAATAAAATATTTTCAAAGTTCATTTTTAAATATGAATCATGTTTCTTAGAATTCAATTTATTTATTTATACATAATATATATTTTATTCATTTGCATTAGTATGAAATATGGTGAGTAGAGTTTGGCCTACTCATAAAAGCACCGATATATGTTCGAATACAATTGGACAGTTCATAGCCTAGATAGGGGGTTGATATCCTATCAATAAAACAACATGTGGAATCTTAGTATTTTATCTCGACTATGGGAATATATGTGATGTTTCGATAACTTATCTAATTGCTCAAAATCCATGGTGAGATTCAAGCCCATGTACAAGACTAGAATAAACGTGCATAATTTCACAAGTTTGTAAAGGTTCAATAGATTCTTAATCCGGGGGATTAATAGAATTTAAATAATGAAATATTATTATTTTAATTATCGTGTATGATATTAAAAAATAGTAGGTCAATAATCTTTGCAAGTTCGCCAAGATTGTGTGGATATGCCTGAGATCATATTCCATAGGAATTCACATCCAAGAGACATTCTCCATTTTGATAATGCTTGATAAACTTATAAGTTTTGATTCTACTATGTTTGAGATCAAAGCATAAATATAATGTTAGTGAAAAAGGATTATCCACAAATTGAACTTCACACTAAGCAGGTATTGAATAGTTAAAGCGGGGAATCATGTTATGTTTATCTAACCTTGCAAACAAGGCCTAACTATTCGAGTAATACTTAGATAATTAAATTGGAGCCCGGTTGTTATTATATAGTGGACTTAACTAAAATTATATAGAAAAGAAAATAAATTGTGGGTTATATTTTTGGATTTTCATACTTCTATTTCACTACACGAAAAAGTACCGTAGGAATCATACGATGTATGTCACTAATAGTTTCATATGATACGTACTGACAACAAAATCCATTGTGTTGTCAACTTGTTACCCAAAGTCTGTCTGGGAAAGTCTTTGGTGACAAATCAAATTCTGTTGTCGAATGTATACTTTTGGCAACACGCAAATGTGTTTCCAAATGTATATAATTTATTTTTAAAAATTTTAACCAAAAATATTATTTATGTTGCCAAAGGTCATATAGGCTGACATTCGGCAACAAAATATTTGTGTCGTCAAAAGTATATATTTCTCATCATAACTTTTTTTATTGCCAAAACATATACTTTTCGCATCATACATTTTTTATGCCAAATGTATACCTTCAGCATCAACAACTATTGTGTTGCCAAAAGGTATGCATTTGGCATCACAAATGTTGTGCTGTCAAAGGTATGCCTTTCACCAACACATTTGCCTTATCGCCAAAAGTTGTATTGCCAAATGTATTTTGTTTATTTCCTATTATTTTAGTAGAAAAACCATTGGAAACACTATTAAACCTGTGCATTTTTCATTAAAACTCATACAACATAAAATGAGTAAATAATAATGCAAATCACAGTGCGCATTTTCCATACATACATAATACAAAGTTGCACAATTTTTAACCGATCACATAAATACGCATTACAAAACAATATTTCATCCCAATCTAAGTATAAGGGTTTAAAAGAAGTGTCTCGTAATTAAGAGCATAATCAATTCTAATATATTAACACGACAAAAGATGTCAAAAAAATCGATCCATGTAAATAAAAATGATGCCAACATAGCTCCATTACACAAAATAAACCGCAACTCCAAGCCACCGTAAATATAATAATTCCAACCGAAATTCATCATCAATCTGTATAAGATACAATAAAAACATGAAATCCCACCTGTTTCAAAATTTAAATAAAATCAACAACAAAAGTCACAACTAAACTACCAATAAATTCCTTCCACCAATTTAACATATATAGGCTAAAAAATAAGTCCATCGTCATAAGGTTTGTCCGCTTATTAAAAATATACATAAAATTGAGTGAATACAAGAGTCGTTCGTATAAGTTACTTTAATGATCAGTGAGGTGTTTTTGCCTTTTTTCGTAATATTTTATTGCTATTTTACGTTTTCGTCCACCAAAGCCTAATTTTCAAGATGGATCAATATTTTTACGTGAAGGCTACTTGGAGAAATTTCATAATGTGGAAGATTGCTTCTTTTTGGACACCAAGTTTGGTAATAAAGTAATATTATACGTTTCACATTATGAGAGTGTGTTTTGTGTTATATACAAAGATAGACAAATTTAAATCATACTTCAAATTTTAACCAAATGGTGATAACTTGATGCCCATGTGAAAAATTTTGCCATTGATTCATCATACAATCCAATTTTTTTTTTAAACATTCAGATAGATAAGCCAACATATAACACTGGATGAATAAGTAAATAAATCTACTAATGGAAAAAACTTGGGGCCAAATTATTAATCTCATTATACCTTGTAAAGCCTTACAAAATGAACTGCCGAACACTCCTTCCACAATACTATTGTAACCCAGATTTTTCACACTAATATAATGAGTGGAGAGATCTATGACGTTGGTGACCTTCTCCACATCACAATATCTTAATCAATGATTAACCTCGTGACTCTTACCCCAAAATAATCCGTTTTGTATACCTTGAAGATGAATGATATTTGTTCCAAAAAGGAACCAAAAATGAGCTACCATCAGGCATATGAATAAAACTTAAAGGTGTACGGATGCTAACTGCAACGTGATGTAGGCATTAAACGACTTCTTACTCTTTGTTATTGATCAACCTCAAGTGTTAGGTGATCAAATGAAAGAAGAGAATAGAAAGAAGAAGAACAAGCACAAAACTGGCTAGGAATTTCTTTTTATCTTATGTAAAAGAAGGTTACAAACTTATAGAGTGAAAAAATAGCTTCAACACAAAAGTGTAAAAATAATAAGAATTATTTATAACATAAAATTAATTCTTATAGGATCTTAATATAATCATGCAATCAGAAATTCATTTTTAACTACAAATTATATGGAAAAATAGCTTTTTCCATGAAGAATTGATTTGTTTGTAGTCGTTGATGTGTCTTGAGAAAAGCTCCTCCAAATGATCCAGAATCTCTTCAGAAAACAACCAGAATTCCAAAATATGGAAAATCAGGATTTTCCCTTCCTAGCCCAAATATATTTTTGTGGGTTCTTGTGTACCAAATGGTGGAGATTGGTTCACTATATATAGGGTGGAAGGAGACCCAACATTCCTTTAAAACTCATCATCTATCATCCACCAAAGTAGCTAAAGGGACTCACAATATACCAAAAGTCACGTGACATTTGGAATAATAATTTTTCTAAGATTAATACATAAATATAATCAAATTCGTCCCCTTATTTGGACCACACTAATTAGGAGAAATAATTAATTTATTTAATTTATAATTACAAAAATTGGCCGAATTTCATAATTATTAAATAATTTAATATTAATTCTAACACTCTCCCACTTGGTCCTAATAAGGTTAAACAAAACGAATTGATTAACAAAAGTTGCGCAAGTATCTTAGAACATCATCAAGAACCTTAACTAAATACTTTATTAGTGTGAGTCATGGCGGTTTCACACTAATTCAAGAGCATGATTCCTTCAATGTACCATGCCACCAATGTCATATTTAATAAGGATAAATATGTGAGTTATCAAAATGGTCTTATAATGTATTTATAAAACGACTATTTCTGTCACATTCAGTCATTAACATGCATGTATATAATTAAGACAGAAATTTAGAAATTAGAAACTCTTTATTGATATCAAAAGTTGTGTCAAATAACTAAGAAAATAGTAATTACATAATTAACTACTCGAGACCCATCTCTTTAGCATGTTGCAAAAATATCTTCGGAGATAGCCCTTTCGTTAAAGGATCCACTATATTATCATCAGTGCTGATATGTTCAATTAACATAGTTTGTTTCTGAACTTCTTCTTTGACAGATAGATACTTTATCTCAATATACTTAGCTGCTTTCGAATATCTATCATTCTTTACAAAGAAGACTGCTGCGACATTATCACAATAAATCTTCAGCGGCTTAGATACTGAACCCATAATACTAAGGCCTGAAATAATATTTCGCAGTCATAACCCATGATTTGTAGCTTAAAAACAAGCCGCAAACTCAACCTCCATAGTTGAAGAAGCGATGACACTCTGTTTAGCACTTTTCCATGAAATGGCCCCTCCTGCCAGAAGGTAAATATAGCCCGAAGTGTTTTTCCTGCTATCAAGGCATCCTCCAAAATATGAATCTGAATAACCAATCAACTCAAGATCATCGGATCTCCTATAAGTGACCATGTAGTCTTTGGTTCCTTGCGTACCTTAACACTATCTTTGCAGTCTGCCAACGGAAGTCACCCGGATTACTTTGATATCTGCCCAGCAGCCCAATGGCAAAACTAATATCCGGTCGAGTACAAACCTGCTCATATAATAAGATCCCTACAAGAGAAGCATATGGAACACCTTTCATGTGATCCCTTTCCAATTCAGTTTGGGGACATTGACTTAAACTAAATTTCACCCCTTTTAGAAGTGGAACATTAATAGGATTATAATGTTGCATGCCAAACCTTTGTAAAACTTTGTTAATGTAAGTCTTTTGAGACAATCCTATCAATCCTCGTGATCGATCATGAGAAATATCTATCCCGATCACTAAGGATGGCTCGCCCAAATCTTTTATTTCAAAAGTTTGCGAAAAGTACTTCTTAGTGTCCTTTAGTAAACCAACATCACTACTGGCGATAAGCAAGTCATCAACATATAGGACTAAAAATACAAACTAACTCCCACTAGTCTTTAGGTATATACATCGATCAACGGTGTTTTCCTTAAACCCAAAAGATGTAATGGTATGATGAAACTTAAAATGCCATTAATGAGAAGCTTGTTTAAGTCCATATATGGATTTTTTTCAACAAACAGACTTTGTGTTCCTGTCCTTTTTGAATGAAGCCCTTTGGTTGTTCCATATAGACTTCTTCCTCTAAACTCCCATTAAGAAAATATGTTTTAACATCCATTTGATGTAGCTCTAAGTCATAATGAGATATTAGTGCTAATATGATTCTAAGTGAATCCTTCTTTGAAACAGGAGAGAAGGTTTCACTATAATCAATGCCTTCTTTTTGAGTAAAACCTTTGGAAACAAGTCTTACTTTATGTCGTTCGATATTGTCATTTGAGTTGCATTTGGTCTTATATATCCACTTAGACCCGACTGCTTTATGACCTTTAGGAAAATCGACTAACTCCCAGACTTGATTAAAATCCATAGATTTTATTTCATCATTCATGGCTTCAATCCATTTATTAGAATCTTTGTTGGACACAACTTTTTTAGATGAGACCGAATCATCAATATCTCCAATGTTAAATTCATTTTCTTGAAGATACACCACATAGTCATCTGAAATAGCTGATCTCCGATTTCTCTGAGATTTTCTCAAAGCTATGCATTGTGGTGTTGCAATAATAGGTGCATTTAGTGGTTGTTTAGTATGTGGTTCATCCATTTGTTCTTCGTTATCGTTCGGAGAAGTAATCGATTCAATAACATCAGTATGAATAATAGGAAAAGAAGGAACCTCATTTTGATTATCCAGAATTCTTGGAAGAGGAGATATTTCCTTGATTTCTAGAATAATCTCATTTCGAACTTCATTACTCCCACTAACTTCACCATGTTCAATGAATTTAGCATTTTCGATTTCAATAATTCTTGTTATATGGTTAGGATAGTAGAACTTATACCCTTTTAATTTTACTGGATACCCAATAAAATAACACGTTAACGTTCTAGGGTCCAACTTCTTTTCATGTGGATTATAAATGCGTGCTTCTGCTGTACATCCCTAAACATGAAAATGACTTAAAGAGGGTTTCCAACCTTTCCATAGTTCAAAAGGAGTTTTTGAAACTACCTTGGTAGGAACCCTATTTAAGATATGGGCAGCAGTCATAAGAGCATGCATCCACAAAAATATAGGCAAGTCAGTTCTACTTATCATACTCCTAACCATTTCAATAAGAGTACTATTGAGCCTTTCAGTGACACCATTTTGCCAAGGTGAGCCTGTCATGGTGTATTGTGCGCAAATACCTAAATGTTCAAGGAGTTTAACAAAAGGACCGGGATGTTGTCCCGTTTCATCATATTTTCCATTAAACTCACCACCTCTATCCGATCGAAGGATTTTTACCTTTTTTCCCAATTGTCGTTGTACTTCCGTAATATAAACCTCAATCATGTTAACCGATTGAGCTTTATCATGTAACAAATACAATGTGCAATATCGGGAAAAATCATCTATAAAAGTGATAAAGTATTTTTCCCCTCCAATAGAAGGAACATCAAAATGACCACAAATATATGTATGTATAATTTCAAGAAGCTGGGTGCTTCTTGTGGCTCCTTTCTTTGTATGTTTGGTGTGTTTATCATTAATACAGTCCACACATACACCAAAATTAGACCAATCCAAATTAGGGATAATTCCTTTCAAGTCTTTCTCTAGATATGTGTCCTAATCTTTTATGCCACAAGTAAGCAGA
Source organism: Sambucus nigra (assembly GCA_949130495.1). Classification (NCBI taxonomy): domain Eukaryota; kingdom Viridiplantae; phylum Streptophyta; class Magnoliopsida; order Dipsacales; family Adoxaceae; genus Sambucus; species Sambucus nigra. Next base: position 539,019,324 of record OX422208.1, on the reverse strand, counting down.
ATTCTTATTAAATGAGAGACGTTTAGTTCCAATATTACTATGTAGAGATAATAAAAATTCCAAAAAATGAGGATCAAGATTAATTTGAAACAAGCCATTCATAAAAAAACTCGAGCCAAAAAAAGAATTATTCTTATATAATGTAAAACCATTATTCTGAAAGTGAAAAGAAAAGCCCCTTATAGAGAGTTTAGACAAGGAAATTAAATTTCTTGAAACAGTGGGTACAAAAAGAGTGTCTTCAAGATCTAAATAAAAGACAGATTGTAATTTTAAATGAAAAACTCCAAGATCTTCAACTTTTTCTTTAGACAGGTTTCCCATGTAAAGAATATCTTCATTTTGCTTTATTTCCCGAATGGACAGGAAGCCCTATATAGTATTTGAAACATGACAAGTAGAACCCGAATCAATCCACCATGTATTAGAAGGAACATCAATCAAGTTTGATTCGAAACATACATAAGAAAAAAGTGTACGTTTCTTTTCAAACCAAGCTTTACTCTTTATGCAGTCTTTCTGAAAATGCCCCTTCCTGTGATAGAAATGACATGCCACTGCTGTTTTTTCCTTCTTTTGGTTGGAAGGATCAGGTTCATTGTTGGAAGTACCAAGACCGCGCTTTATGCCCTTTCCTTTCTTTCTCTTACTATCTCCTTTATTGGCCATCACATTTGCCACTTGCAATTTTAGGCACCTTACCATTTTGCTGCTTAAGGCGTCCTTCTTCCTGAACTAACATGCTTTGCAGTTCATTAACATTCCATTTATCTTTTATGGTACTGTAATGAATCTGGAAAGAGCCATAATCAGAAGGCAAGGAATTTAGGACAAATTGGACTAAGAAAGAATCATCCACTGAACATCCTAAGGTCCTTAGTTTGGCAGAAATATTGGTTATTTCAATAATATCTGCGTTCATGATCTTAGTGCCATCGAACCGCATAGTGGTAAAGTCGGCCATAAGTTTCCCAGTAAGGGATTTGTCAGCAGTGCAAAACCTTTCCTTAACATTTTTCAGATATTGTTTGGCATTGGTGGTTTCAGGTAGGGAGGACTTTACATTTGGTGCAATGCACATTCTCATAAACATTAGACATAGCCTATTTGATTTGGACCATGTGTTGTAAATTAACACATCATCCTCACTACTTTGTTTAGTAATAGCAGTGGGTTCATCAGTAAGAAGTTCTATGTCAATGTCCATAACACCAAGGCTAAATTCGATTTGCTCGCACCATTCCGACAGATTAGTTCCGTCAAATTTTGAAAAGGTTGAGGCTTGGGAAAATAGGTTAATATTTGCTGCAAAATGCTCACTCTAATTAAAAGTTAACACACATAACTAAAATTTGCAAGGAAATGAATATGTAAAATTGTCAAATTTTGATGGTAGAAGTATATCAATTGTGTCATAAATTGATCTTGGCTTTAATATTTATAAAATCACAAAACCATAAAAGAAAAATATCTTCAATGGAATTTTAATACAGAAAATTGTGATTTAATAAACGCATTATTGAACAATTTAATATTCAATTAATAATTCTAAAGTTGATTAAATCCATATAATAACAACCTTTAGAATAAACATAAAGTTGATATTTTTCGTAATGAGTCATTGGCCTGTGTTTGGCACGAGACGCTTTAATCAAAATATCGAAACAATAATATTTCATATTTAATGTTATAAATCACTGGCCTGTGTTTGGCACGGGTCTTATCAAAATATGAATATTAAATTAAAAAATAATAATAATATTTTTAACATTCGATGTTATGAATCATTGACCTGTGTTTGGCACGAGACTAAAAAATGTAAGGACACAAGTCTCCGATTGAGTCTCAATGTAGTGTTGGCTCAATTTCGGACAAAAACGTTTGAGTCATAGGACAATGTTCAAGTGTATCCGTTCAAGCTTATGACGTGCTAGTTGAAGACGTAGCGAGCAAGATATTAAAGCTTCATCATATGTCGGTCGGGTTTATTATGCCACGTTTCTACGTTAACAACATTAGTTCCAATTCTCCTAAGGTATGAATGCAATACATATATATATATATATATATGGGAGCTTGGAACAATGTTTATTGGGTGTAATTTTATTCTAAACTGATGTTTATTTTCAGAAGGTTTCTTTAAAACTTTAAAATAAAATTTCTGGGCTAAAAATTGAATTTAAAGCATTCTGGAACTTCGTTCGATATTTTCATTCGAACGAGAATATCGTTCGAACGAGTTTGCCAACAAGTTTTCCCAATTGCCTCTAGAACTTTGTTAGAAGTGTCGTTCGAACAAGACTTCGTTTGAACGAGATTTCTGGCGGGAATTTGTTTGGCAGTTTTAATCAGTTTTTCCCATGTTTCCACTTACTTTTACCCACTAACTCTTGACATAAGTTATATGTACGGGAACCATGTTTGAAAAACTAACTTTTGACATTTTCTAAAGACCTTTTTGAAAGAAAATTTTGAGAGAGAAAATTTCTAATTTCAAAAGTTCATGTTTTAATTGTTTGATTTTCAAGAACATTATTCCTAAACACTTTAGTTTACACCCATAGTTTTTTTATTCCAAGTTACCATATATATATATATATATATATATATATATATATATATATATATCTTGTTTGCAGTGTTTGGCATCGGGTTTTTCTCTACACCTCAAAGAAGGGAAGTTTGAGTTTGCTTCTATATCCCATAAAGAAGAAGATTATTTGCTGTGATATACCCACTTGGAGAAAGGCTCCTTGCTTGGGTGACGGTGATAAAAAAAGTCCGATCGATGGATTCCGAGACCTCGGTGGACCTCCGTAGTTATTCGCTAGGCAGATGTGTGTAAAAGAAGGAGTGTTGGGGCTTGGACGGAGTCAAGTCGTGTGTTGTAAGTCTTTTTGTATTGTACTTGTAAAACCATACTTAGTGGATTTGAGGCTAGAGCCTTCCGAGATTTTTTCCCGTTGTAGATTTTTCCTCGTACATCGCGACGTAGTGGTTTGTGATTTATTTTATCTTGCTATATCACTTAGATGCATGCTAAGGGCTAATAGATAAAATATGATTTAAATCATTACTCATGCTTAAGTTGGTGCTAAAATTAATTTGGGTGATATTTAATTAATTTAGTTCAAGTCATTAATTTTATTGGATAAAATTTGGTTTGGCCTAATTTCCAAAAATGAATTAATTAATTGTTAGGCAAATTTCTAGGACTTAGGTTGAGTTAATTTCTTTAAGTGAAAAATATATTTCTTGTTTAATTTAATTTCACTTTGAGTTTTGTTTTATTTTAATTTGAAAGAAATTAAAATTTGGTTTGTGTAATTTTTTACTTGAACCATCACTATTCCGCACATAAAGGAAATTAATTTTTGATAGATTTAAAATTGGGGGTATTTGTGACTTCAAAGTGGTATCATAGCAGGATCGCTAAATTATTGTGCTTAAGATCCTTTTAATTATTTTTGGCTAAAATGGAATTTTCCTCATTTTCAAAATTTCCTATTTTCGATGGTTCTAACTACACGTATTGGAAAGCGTGCATGAAATCGACACTTAGGTCTATTGATGAAAGGGTTTGGTTGTCTGTTGTTAACGGGTGGTCCCCACCTATATATTTAGTTGAAAATGGCATGTTCCCAAACCCACCGATAGATGGAGTGAGAATGAATTTAAACTTGCAAATTTTAATTCCCGTGATTTAAATGCCTTGTTTAGCGCGGTCACACCGGATGAATTTCGTCGCATTATGACATGTGAAACCGCTAAAGAAGTTTGGGATATTTTACAACTCACTCGTGAAGGAACTAGTGTCGTAAAAGCTTCAAAACTCCAAAACCTCACCACTCAATTTGAAACCAACAAAATGAATGAAAAATAAACTTTTGATGAATTTTATGCTAGACTTTCCAATATATTTAATTCATCTTTTAATTTGGGAGAGAAAATACCCAAAAACCGAGTAGTAAAGAAAATTTTAAGGTCCCTACCCGATAAATTTATTCCTAAGATGACCGTGTTAAATTCTTTAACCACTTTAGCCTCTACGAAATTAAAAGAGCTCGTAGGTGATTTACAAACCTAGGAGCTAGACATGTTTCCCTCTAAAACTGAAAAGAAAACGATAAGGGTGTTGGTTTGAAAGACCGAAAGGAGGAAAAACAAGTAGTAGAGAGTGAAAGTGAGAGTGACTCAGAAGATATGACTATGTTTGCTAGGAAGTTTTGAAAATTTCTTAAATTTAACAAAGATAAATTTAAAAATAATTTTAAGAAATTTAAAATTTTAAGCATGACAAAGCCGAGAAGATCCCTAAAAACTTTTAATAAAAATTTAAATAGGGACGAGTCAAATAGGTGTTATGATTGTGAAGGGCATGGCCATAGGACAAAAGAGTGCCCCACTAAACTAAGGAGAGAGGGTAAGCAACCAATTTCTTATAATGCAACCCTTAGTGATAGTGATAAGGAAGAGGGACCCGATTCCCCCACTAAGCCCAACTTTGTGTCTTTTATGGCTAGTCTTGTGAGTGATAGTGAGCACTCCTCTATTGATGAAATTTTAACACATGACACTTCCAAGGTCAAAGTTTATGATTCCCCTATTTTTCATGGTAGTGAGAGTGAAGAAGAGAGAGAGAGGATGAAAATGATGAGGTTGATGTGAGTGAACTTCACTTTGCATTTCAAGAATTATATAAAGAATCTATCAAATTAAAAAGGGCAAATTTGAAGTTAGAAGCTAGTTTAAGAGAGAGTGTCAAGGTCGTTGATGATAGTGTGTTGGTTGAATACCTTAGGACACGTGAGAGAGATCTTCGAGAGAAGCTTGAGTATGTAGAAGGCAAGAGAGATAGCCTTAGGGGGTTAATGGAGTCAATGAAAAAGGAGCTTCTCGAGTTTTAAGAGAAAAATATTTTATTAGAGTCTAACATTCTAGAATTAGAAAATAAATTAAAAGACTCTAGTAAAGTCAAATTTGATTTGGAGTGTCATTTAGAGAAATAAGATAAAATCTCAGGAACGGTTCAAATTAAAAATAACACTTGTGGTTTAGGCTTCGATACTTGTAATGAATAATCTCATAAAGCCAAAATCAATGTTTTAGGAGAATTCTCTAGGAACAATGTTATAGATCATTCCTTAGGTAATTCTTTTCGCCAAGTCTTTAGGTCCTCACATTGTGGTCGAAAAGGTCATCCTAGAAAATTTTGTTTTGTTCTTAAACGAGGTCCTAGAAAATACCAACGTAGAGAAACCAAGGTATCCAAGATTCATACACCCCGTGAGCGTCATTCTTCGTTAGTTTGGGTTTGGAGATCTGACTTAGTAGCTTTACAAAATAGGATTTTTTATTCTCATTTATTTTCACATGCCTTCTGCCTTACAAAATCTAAAGGTTAAATGTGTTAGTTGTTTGCATACTTTAGATTTTGTACTTTATGATAAATTATCATGCTAATTGTATGCTTCGTAATCATTATTCTAGTCTATTCTTCATGCCATATCACATGCTAGAATTATGATGCTTGTTTATCTTTTGTATTATAGTTTCTTTCATTTTAGGTTGCATTAAATGAAAGATACAAAAGATTTTGTTTATCATTTGTGTTTCATTTTTTATAATTTAGGCTTAATGAAAAATACGAATGATTTTTGTTTGTCTTTTGGAGTAAATATTTTTGTTTGTTTGGTTTAAAAAATTATCAGAAATTCAAAAAGATTTTTTTTGTGTGTATTTTAGTTTAACACACTCTATGTGGCATATATTTGTATTTGAATCCCTTCTTTTTCTCTTCCATGTGGCTAGAACTTTTGGTTTAGATTGTCAATCCTTAAAATGTTCTTTACCATGATTACATAGATTAGTTAGATTTTGTGTTGCTATAATGGATTCTATTTTTACATGCCTCAATTCACAAATGCACGCGCTCTCTTGAAATTTTAACATCATATGTATATTTGAGCTTTGTGAGGTGTTATCCTACCAATTTAGTCATCTACATTCTATGACCTAGGAGGACTAGTGCATGTTAAAATCCGTTGCACGTGAGATTTGTGTGAGATAAAAAAATAATATATATAAATGTGCACGGGAAAGGGCTCCGAAAGGAAATATCATCCTTCGCGAGTAAGCCACTGTTTGGAATGGACCTAAAAGAAATACGTGGTCCAAAGGCCTAAAAATAAAATATGGGCCATTAAAAGAAAAAATAATTACCAAGGCCTAGTTTTAATTGATATATTCATTCAAAAATATATATGCTTATTAAGGGAGATTGGATGGTATATCAATGGTTTGCACAATTCCCGTTTATCCTAGTTGTACTTTCAATGTCATGACTCTATTGGTTTATAGAATCATCAAAATTCTAGGCTTGTATGCATTGTGTATGTTTGTTCATTGAGTTCAATTTATATTGTCATATGAGGTTATATTCAAATGTGATAAAGTTTGCAATCAAATGAGAACTCCGTGAATATGTTTTTAAGTGATTGGTTCTAAATTTAATTGTTACTAGTTCACACCCCTACACTTTCGTTTCGATTGACACATTTTTTCCATACAAGTGTGAAAAGCTTATCTTATCTTATTTTGTGTCATTTGTGTTTATATATATATATATATATATATATATATATATATATATATATATATATATATATATATATGCGTGAGCATTTTTGGTATATTTAGAGTATGTATATATATGATATTTATTTTTTGTCTTTGCCTTGCTTTCTAGTCCATTTATGCGCCTACTTCATAATTGGTATCTATCTTGTTGCATTCTTTGTTTATATCACATGCTTAATACTTTATGTATCATATTGGTATCAATTTCTTGCATCTTAGTTGGTATCCTTTATTATTTGTATGGATTAGTTATGCTTTTGTTGCCTATATGCTTTCATATTCTTTGCTTTGTATGAACTTTAGTTTTATTAATTCTATCACCTTTGTCTATTCCTGAACAAAAAAAGGGAGAATGATAGGGGGAAATGGTATCTAATCCTGTTATAATCTTATCTAAGTTTTGGAGATTTAACTTAGAGGGAGTCGCGACCTTCTTAGGTAAATCACATTTATTAAAGGGGAGAATAAATTTAGGGGGAGTAATTATTTTAATTGCATTTTATATTTTGATATTCCCTATGCGTTTGATAGTTTTCTTTAGTGTGCAGGAATTTTTCTAAGTGACAACTTTCATCGGCGAAGATATTGATCATTGGGTCTTGAGTCAAGTTTGGGTGGGATGTTTGAGTCTAGTAGACTTGACGACCCTTTAGGATTTTGTTTTGATTTTTGTCCCGGAATAGCCAAAGGGGGAGATTTGTAAGGGCACAAATCTCCAACTGAGTCTCATTGTAGTGTTGGATCAATTCCAGATAAAAACGTTTGAGTCATAGGATAATGCTCAAGTGTATCCGTTCAAGCCTATGACGTGTTAGTTGAAGATGTAATGACCAATATATTAAAGCTTCATCATATGCGGGGTTTATAGTGCCTCTTTTCTACGTCAACAACATTAGTTCCAATTCTATTAAGGTATGAATGCATTACATATATATAGGAGCTTGGAACAATGTTTATTGGGTATAATTTTATTCTAAACTGATGTTTATTTTCAGAAGGTTTCTTTAAAACTTTAAAATAAAGTTTCTGGGCTAAAAATCAAATTTTAAGCATTTTGGAACTTCGTTCGATATTGTCGTTCGAACGAGTTTTTCGTTCAAACGAGAATGTCGTTCAAACGAGTTTGCCAATGAGTTTTCCCAATTGCCTCTGGAACTTCGTTAGAAGTGTCGTTCGAACGAGACTTCGTTTGAACGAAAATCTCGTTCGAACGAGATTTCTGGAGGGAATTTTTTTGGCAGTTTTGATCAGTTTTTCCCATGTTCCCACTTACTTTTACCCACTAACTCTTGACATAAGTTATATGTGGGGAACCATGTTTGAAAAACTAACTTTTGACATTTGCTAAACACCTTTTTGAGAGAAAATTTTGAGAGTTCAAAAGTTCATGTGTTTAATTGTTTGCATTTTCAAGAACATTATTCCAAAACACTTTAGTTTACACCCATAATTTGTTTATTCCAAGTTACCATATATATATATCTTGCTTGGAGTGTTTGACATCGGGTTTTTCTCTACACCTCAAAGAAGAGAAGTTTGGGTTTGTTTCTACATCCCACAAAAAAGAAGATTGTTTGTTGTGACATACCCACTTGGAGAAAGGCTCCTTGTTCGGGTGACGGTGATCGAAAAAGTCCGATTGGTGGATTCCAAGACCGCGGTGGACCTCCATGGTTATTTTCTAGGCAGAGGTGTGTACAAGAAGGAGCATTAGGGATTGGACGGAGTCAAGTAGTGTGTTGTAATTCTTTTTGTCTTGTACTTGTAAAACCGTACTTAGTTGATTTGAGGCTAGGGTCGTTCGAGGTTTTTTCCCGTTGTGGGTTTTTCCTTGTACATCGTGGTGTAGTGGTTTGTGATTTATTTTATCTTGCTATATCACTTAGATGCATGCTTAGGGCTAATAGATAAACTATGGTTTAAATCACTACTCATGCTTAAGTTGGTGCTAAAATAATTTGGGTAATATTTAATTAGTTTAGTTCAAGTCATTAATTTTATTGGATAAAATTTGGTTTGGCCTAATTTGCAAAAATGAATTAATTAATTGTTAGGAAAATTTCTAGGACTTGGGTTGAGTTAATTTGTTTAAGTGAAAAATGTATTTCTAATTTAATTTAATTTCACTTTGAGTTTTGTTTTATTTTAATTTGAAAGAAATTAAAATTTGGTTTGTGTAATTGTTTAGTTGAACCATCACTATTCCGCATATAAAGGAAATTACTTTTTGATATATTTAAAATTGGGGATCCATCTTCTATCGTTTTCAATAAAAAGATAGAAGATGTGTCAATTAATATATATATATATATATATATATTGTTTAGTCGCGCCTCACAAGGTCTGCTTCTTTGTGTGGACCGCTGCAAGGCATGCCATCTTGATTATTGAGGGGCTTCAGCACAGAGGTAGAAGGTTGGCCAGTAGATGTTGGTTATGTAAGAAGGAGAAGGAGACGTCCAATCATCTTCTTCTTCACTGTCAAATCACTAGGGGACTCTAGGATTTGTTTCTCTTTATACCATATTGTTTGGGTTTTGCCTCATACGGTGTGCGAGGTGATGGTTGCTTGGAGGAGGCCTAGGGGTTGGACTGGCTCGCGTGTGGTCTGGATGATCGTTCCTCATTGTATTTTTTTGGACCATTTGGCCGGAGAGAAACAAGAGATGCTTCGAGGGAGTCTATCTTAGTCCTTCTAGGATTATGTATTTTTTCTGAGTCTTCTTCTTACTTGGTATATGGGAAGTTATGATTCATTGTTGTCTCTCTTCCTTGAGTTTTTAGAGGAGCTTTAGGGGCTTGTGTTGTCTGTTTAGGGCTTCGGCCCTGCGCTGTTTTGCTTTGTATACTTCCTGTATACGGGATTCCGCCCCCTTAGGCGGGTTTGTTTTATTGAATCATTTACTTATCAAAATATATATATATCATGAGTCATGTGATCTTTGAAATAATAATTTTTCTAAGATTAATGCATAAATATAATCAAATTCTTCTCCTTATTTGGACCACGCTAATTAGGAGAAATAATTAATTAATTTAATTTATAATTACAAAATTTGGCCAAATTTTATAATTATTAAATAATTAAATAATTAAATATTAATTCTAACAACAAGCACACCTTGCCTATTAACTTTACACTCATGAGATATATAAGGAATCTATATAACTATATAAAAATCATAGACCAAAATCGTGTGAGACTGACACGTGGCAGTAATAAAGGCTTACTGTTATAAGAGTTCCCACGTTTATCATTCAATGAATTTGGAATTTTGGATCCCTCAAAATGTTTGGTGTCCCGTTTCACGAACTCATCCATTCTCAATTCAAATGCCTACTTTCATTCCCCCCCAAAAGTTTAAATTTCCAACCCAATGAATATGCTATATATACACAAACGCTCACAGAATAGGGTAAAAACATCACTTGCGTTTCATCACTAAGAAAAAAATATGGAGCCTTCTTCATTTCTCTTTTTCACAACATTAAACTTTGTGCCATATCTACTCACCTTTGGAGGTTTAGGAGGTTTGGTTTAAAAGGGTTACAGTTTGTGGGGTCAGCTGGGTATATATATATGTATTGTTGTTGTTGTTTCGGGTCTTGGTTAATAGCCGCTGGGTTCGGGTTTGTGGGTTGTAATAGGGGTATGGGTATGGCAACTGGTATCGTTAATGGTGTAGCAAACTGTGGAATGTTATATATGTACGTCTGGTATCGTTAATGGTGTAGCATACTGTGGAATGTTATATATGTACGTTATATATATATAACATATATATATACGTGTAGATGCTTACGTTATATATATACGGCCACGCATCGCGTGGCTTTCATGCTAGTGAATCTATATAAAAGACACCTCATGATCGAAGAGAAGGAACACATCCTTAAACATAGTATGGTGTGGGGAAGATAAGTAGATTGTAGAACTTGGAATCATCAACCTTTACTTTTCAAATTGATGTAGCCCTTTTTAGTCCTTCGGAATTTTTTTTTTTTTGGCACTCTTAATCCTTGGAATTGATGTAACATGTCTTTTCTAATCAAAACTATGTGGTTATTGTAACACTATATTAATTTGTTGTGTATTTATCATCATACGTATTTATATGCTTCTTTTTGTGTTTGAAAGTCTATGAGTTAGAGTTTGTGTAAGAGTCCAAAAATCCAATGAGCAGCTATGCTCTTAATATACTTTATCTCATTACTATAAAAACTCCTGCCATATTTTAAAAAAATTTCAAGCTATTCTCAAAGAATAGTTCAAAAAACAATTTAGGAGCTCCCTAGGGGTTAAATTGACTAGAGATATGTTTTTAAAACTTATATAATATACTTATTTGAACTACAACATTTAGGAAGCTCTATGAATGAGAATCCTAGAAGACTGTCTAATCCGAATACATCCAAAACCCAGCTTGACACACATATATAACCTGAATTAAATAATTAGTGGCATGGCCTTTCCATTTTCCGTTTGGCTTTTGCTGAATAAATGTTGAGAAAATCCAAATTCTCCTTCGGCACAAAAGACGAAAAGTATGCCTCACTGTTATAATCTCCATGCTTGGTAAGCCGTTTCTCGATTGGGAATGAACTCAAAAGGACCACATGACGTTATTTGAGCTGTAATCGGTATTGTCAAGGGGATGGAGTTCCCTTCATTTCAACGGAGAGTTAGAGCCCCAGTAGCTTTAGGTCCCCACAAAATGAAATAAAGTCAGAGGTGTAAGTTTCAAGCTTGATAATTAAGGTTGCGTTTGTTTTTTCATTTGAATCTAAAGTCTGAATCTGAAATCTGAAGACTGAATCTGAAGTCTGAAATCTGAATCTGAAAAATATGTTTGTTTTTATGTCTGAATATACCTCTTAATAAATGTATTTAGACTGATTCAGACTTCAGATTCAGACTTCAGACGTAACTTTACCTCTTAATCATTAAGAGCCAAATATAGCCGTTAACCTCTTAATCATTTAAAAAACAAACACTTTTTGGTACCTCTTAAATCTGAATGGTTCAGATTCAGACTTAAGAGGTAAAAACAAACGAGACCTAAGACTCTTGGTCCAGTAGTATAAAGTTGTCGCTGGAATAGTTTTTGGGGTGGATTGGATTTGGTCCGCAGTTTGATCCTTAGAACAATGTTTGATCAGCGAAAGTCACGAACCGCGAATGAAGATTAATCGAGGTGCGCGTCAGTTGCTCCGGACATCTCATGATGTACTACCAAAAAAATAAAAAAAAGTTTCAAACTTGATGTGCAACATCTCTCCCCATGCCCATATGGCTTCAGCAACTTGTTTTCTTCCCCAGTCGCAACATAAATATTTTTATACATAAAGTCATACTTTTCATGGCTTTTGTCCAAAGATCGCCGGATGGAATTGACCTTTGCTGCATTAATATGTGGGCAATTTATCTTCTTTTTTTCTGTTTTAAATTGTTGTACGTAATAGAGTTCTCCACAGAAGTCAAAATATAACAACACTAACAATCGAAAGCCAAAAAAAAAAACGGCTGCTGAATTTGTTGGAGAGATTATAGGGCAAATAACATTTAAACACTATGAGCAATTTCAAATTTACGAGTTCTCCAATATTTTTTGGGACATATACCAAATAATTCCTCGGATATTTTTTAATAGTCATTTAGTCCAAACTTTTTTATTTTGCCTCAAAAAGTCCTTTGCCACATATTTTGGAGAGGGAGTGCCGCTGGCGCGGACCTCTAAAAATAAGAGGATATTGAGTGTTTGAGGGACTAAATGGGTTAAACTAAAAATATGTGTCCTTTTTAAAAAATATATATTTATAGTAGGACTATTTAATAATTGATCCATATTTTTTACCAAACAAATTAACTGTTACTCCTCTATCTCAAATTGAAAAATATTTTTTAAAATGTGAGTGTTGTAGGAACTACTAATTTGAATGCAACCAACGGACAAGATAATAAATGAGTTATTTATATATAGGTATCATGAGAACAAAGTTTTTCTAACTAAGTCCTATTGATTTTTTAACTATTAAATAGTTCATATTCTTAATTTTATAAAAAAATTTTTTTACAATATTACCCTTTTAGACTATCTCCAATAGTTCTTCCCAACAACCACATTTTTCATCTAAGAAAAAGGAAGTCCGAATTTTTTTTTTTTCAAGAGGAATTTCTAAATAGATGTGAACCCATGTGAAGTGCCATTTGGAAAATTTCAATCACCATTTCTACGTGTAGAAATGGATAGGCTGTTGGACAATATGATGTGGAAGATATTCTATGGCTAAAAACTCACCCATGTTGTCTTTCATAGTTAAACATTTATAAAAACTAGTGGGTAGAAAGAAATTGTTAGAGATCTGTTAGAGGTCTTGTGTTCCACAAATTAAGGTAATATGCCAAGTAGATTAAGGACCTCTTTTAATTGTCGCTTAGAATTCGTTTATGAAACAGTCTCATTGGAGATAGTCTTAAAATCAACTATTCGTAACTTATTATGGGGAGTTACAGAAGTGGTGGTTGAACTTTTTTTCCATCATATTTTTAATCTTCAAATGATTATAACTTTTAATTAACAAATTCATTTTTGCCAAAATTATTATTTTTGAAATTTGCTGGTCGAGATCTATCAAACAAGATCCATGACGCATGTAAAATTTCAAATAAAAAAAATTACACATACAGTATTGCATGAACCAGAAAATAAAAACGGTAACATTTACTGTGTTAATATTACACATGGAGTAAAATTTACAATGTTCACAAGAAAATAAAATCCATATATTTATCAAACAAGATTCATAGAGTCCGTAATATTTCAATGAAAAAAATTACACAGACAATAAAATATGATGTGTACACCTTTAAAATAGAACTTAATTAATGATTGAATAATCAATATGACTTAATTAAAAAAATATCAAAATAAGAATTACATATAATAATATATATTAACTGGGTTTTCACATTAGTTATTAGGTTTAAACAAAAATACAAACAAATTCATTAAATAAATGGGTCAATTAATATATATATATATATATATATATATATATATATATATATATATATATATATATATATATATATAAAGACATCTATTTTTAGTTTAACTCATTTGATCGCTCAAACACCCATTTATCTAATATTCTCTTATTTTTAAAGGGTTACGCCAGTGGCACCCTATGCCACCCCTACTCGTCCCAAACCAAACTTCAGTGGATCCAAACCCCATTTATATAATATTATCTTATTTTTAAAGGTCCGTATCAGCGGCACCCCAAGCCTCCTTTACCCACCCCAAATCGGAGCTTTGATGAAGGTCGTTGGCGCTCCGACAATAGGAATTGGTGGACGTGGGGATTGGGTGCAGGTAGCGCGTACCTTTTAAAATATGAGAATATTGATTAAATGAGTGTTTGAGAGCCGGATTCACCGGAGCTCCGGTTTGGATAAATGGGTATTTGATCGAGTAAATGAATTATACTTAAAATAGGTATCTTTTTTACAATATATATATATATATATATATATATATATATATATATATATATATATATATATGACTTTATTCATTAATTAATCCATTTATTTAACCAATTTTTTTCTATTATTATTTAATCGTAACAACTAATGTGACTACCCAGTTAATATGTATTATTATATGTAATTCTTATTTTGAGAATTTTTTTAATTAAGTCATATTAACTATTCAACCACTATTTGATATTTATTTTTAAAGGTGTACACAGCAAATCTTACTGTCTGTGTAATTTTTTCCATTGAAATATTATGAACTCCATGAATCTTGCTTGATAAATGTATGGATTTTATTTTCCAGTGCGCAAAGTAAATTTTTTTATCTTCGTAATAATATAAAGTAAATATCATTGTTTATAAAAATATCACAGATATAATACTATTTCATTTTCTGTTTCATGTAGTAAATTTTACAATATATTGAACAAATTAAGGATTTTTTATCAGGATGCTTCTGACTACGGATTCATGTTATCTTTGGCAAAATAGTATTCGAGTTTAAGCGCATTCACACGGTTATATTTTCCTCTATGATCAAAATATTATTACAAAATTAACCCTCATTTGAGAATTTGTATTTATCTCCCTTTCCTATGGAATTATGTTGTCATTAGAAAGTTAGTTATTGATGGACTTCACTATTTTATTTATTGGTAGGGACATGATCAAAATCTCTAACATCACTTAATTTCAATCATCCATCAAAATAAATATTCAATAATCTTTTTTACTCTTTGTATTTGAAATAACATTTTATTAACCAAAGTTAATTTTAATATTATTTAAGTATGAAACGCAATATAGAGAATTATTATTTAAATAATTCTAACAGAATACATCATAGTTTGTGTCAACTTCTAATGCACTACGACAAGACACTTAGGGCACGTTTGGCAACCCAATTCCAAGGCTTGGAATTGGAATTGGAAGGCTAATTTGAATTCTACGGAATTGAAATTGGCCTTTTAATTCCAATTCCAAGCCTTGGAATTGGATTGCCAAACGGACCCTTAGAGCATTTCCAATGTACATAGGGACTAGATCCTCCATGTAATTGATTGTCATTGAGGGTGGTTCCTCAATGACCTTAATAAGAATTTCATAAGGCAAATTGGAAAGCATCTCCAACGCATATTGTTTAAACTAAACATGGATCCTACGTGTAAAAAAAGTAAATAGTGAGGCACTGTGAAAATGGAGGATTTTATGAGGGACATGATGACTGGGCCGACAACAGGATGTGTAACAGACTCTTTAAAGAGTAATGTTAGGGAGATTTATTTTGTGGACACATTTCGTAGCTCCGTAAATAAGACAAAAATAGGTACAAATTTTTAATGTATTGATTGATATTCTGGCGAGACCCAAAATAATAAGGTATAAATTTTTAATACAGTGTATCTATAAAATGTGTTCACGAAGTGGGTCTCTCTACCATTTTCCCTCTTTAAATAGAGGATTCCATCCACAACCTCTATTTTGATTTGTGACACATCATATCCATATGAATAATGATATGAGTACAAAAATCTTCTTCAAAATCTCCTCCAAATTTGATGTGGATTCCACCAACTCTCTTATCTACCTATTAAGTATTATCTTATATTATGAAATCCCATCAAAACACCATATTAATTACTTTTTGAAAAAGTTTTAGAAGAGTTATTTTGAAACTCATAGCACGACTCTATTCATATTGATGATACACAACATCATTGGAGAGTGGTTTTCTTCTTTGTTTTATGTGGATCCTACGTGTCCAACCATATATGCTCATCCACCGCAACATTTGAGTTGCTCTAAAGAGTATCCACTCTCTTTACAAAAATGTTATATTATAGTGGGGGCTCAAAAAAGTTCGTTCTCTTATTCATGAGGGGCTAAAAAATAAACGCTACCCTCATTCATAAGAGGTTTGAAAACTGATGTTCATATCTTTAAGGAGCAATTTTTATAACTTTCTTGTGATACCAATAACAACAAAAAGAAAAGAAAAGAAAAGAAAAAGGTTGCATAAGGCCTTTAAATCATGTCTAGGGTTGTGTTTCGGTCATATCGGATCGAAAAATGACCATTCAAAAAAAAATTTGATTTTTTCGAAAAATAAAAAAAAAATCGAATTCAGTAAAATCGGAAAAAATCGAAAATTCAAAAAATATACTAAAAATTCAAAAATTTTGGAAATTCCAAAATTTCAAAAAATCAATATAGGATTTTCGATTACTCGAAATTCTCATTTTAAAGAAATCGAAAAAAAGATTTAACCCAACATGTAAATATATAAGGATTTAAGTATTTTTTTCATTTATGTAGAGGATAGATGGATATTCTGCTTTTATAAATGACTTTTTTGGGCCTCTCTTCCTCTCCTAGCCGATGTGGGACACATGAGAATGTTTAAAAAAATTGAAAATCGGAAAATATTTCAAAAATAATCGGAAATAATTCGGAAAAATCGGATCGGCATAGTTTCGGAAAAATCGAAAAATCGAAAATTCAGAATTATTTCCAATTTCCCATCCGATTTTTTTCGAAAAAATCGAAAATCGGAAAATCAGAAATTGGAAACCTTATATACGTTCCAAAATCGAAAAATATCGGATCGGATATCGGAAAAATCGAAATGTTCGGAAAAAAAACACAGCCCTAATCATGTCCATTCAATTCAATAAAATAAGTTTTGTGTCCATTTTCTTAAATATTTTTGAAAGTACATTCAATAAATCTTACAACTCACTTTAATTTCAAAAAATATGCACTTCATGTTGTCATAGTTACGAACTTGCGTTTACCTACTACCAGGATTGAGTTTATTAAATGGGTATTGATTAATGAATCATTTGAAAGTCTATTTATATATGATCAGTCCAAGAGACAATCGTGTTGTTTTCTTAAACCCATAAATTTTTCAATCTATTAAGGATAAGTTCAAACGAGACCGCTATACTTATTAATATAGATAGAGTCATACTTATTAATGTAAATGCAGTTGCAATTTGTAACCACATTTATTATTATAACTCTATATAAATTAATATGGTTAATTACACTTTTTCAGTTTGTCACCCGAGCTTTCATTTTCTGGACATAATCCCTGAACTTATTAAAATACTACATAATGCACCTTAACCTTAGAGGTGATAAATATTTCGACAACACGTGATCATATGCCATGTACATGAGGGTATTGTCATCCATTCCAAAAAATGGGCATTTTAATTTTTTATATAATACATAAACTACTTAAAACAATCAAATAAATTTGAAAAGTATCAAAAAAAACTTTTAAAAATTGCTCTCGGTGATACATAAACTACTAAAAACTACTAAAAACTTTTAAAAATGTACCCGTGCCGATGGCACGGTGATAAAATTGCTCTCGGTGATTTTTTTGTTATGGCACACTCGCACTTAGGTATGGTATTTTACATTTTAAGAAAAACTTAAAAATACTAATTAAATTTCGTCTTATTTAATAGCGACATTACACACATTTTGAGGGATCTATCCTTTACATCTCGATATGGAAGCTTTCTCGACACATTTAATGCTTCCCATTAAGCAAATACTCTTCAATGACTTTGAAGCCAACAGTGAGAAGTTTGGAGCCCCCACACCTTTCGTTTGTCTACTCCGGTCACTTTACCTCTTAGATAAGAACACCAATAACTCGTATGGCTATGAGAAAAAGAAGAGGAATGATGCATGACCTATTAAGAAAATAATAATAAATTTTGATCAATATCTCAAAATTTTGTAAAAAAAACATGTACCAATAGTAACACGATGGATTTTTACATCCAAATTTAGAATTTAGAACATTTTTAATGTTAATAATGACAACTGTAAAGTCAAGCAAAATTAGATAACAAAAATTGTAATGGTAAGGTTCAACCTTGATCCTATTTTTTATTTAAGATTTGACCATTTTATTTATTTCAACCATCACAAAATGTCATTTCAATTGGTGTGGAACGCATTGTAAAATTGGTTATGGAGTACAAAAACTGATTCTCAAGACCTAACTCCAGCTTTACATTTTTTGTTGCGCAAAAGAATCAATTAGTATATTTCCCATTACACATACAACACAAAGAAAAGTGAACTTGGGTATGAGCCACCAAAAAAGAAGGGACATATAACAAAATTCCCTCAAACATTTTTTAATACACATTTAGTTCTAACCTTTTTATTTTCTTCCAAAAAATTATTCACCACGTAATAACCCCTAATGTGTGCCGATGGCGCGAACCTTTTAAAATAAGAAAATATTTATTAAGTGTTTGAAAAAAAATAAAAAAATTTGAACTAAATGTGTATTAAAAAATGTTTGAGGAACTTCTTAATAATAGATCAAGAAAATATTGGCATTCAAAGTGAAATAATTACAAATCAATCCTCTTATTTAAATTATTTACATCATGAATGGTATATAAAAGACTTTAAATAAGAGGATTGATTTAGGTAACATTTTTATATACCATTCATGATGTGGGACTTTAAACACATTGTTAAATTAGCTGAATCCTCATAAAAGACTTCATACATTTTTTCTTGGGCCCCGCGTAAATGCTTTGGGCAATTGGCATATCTACTCATTGGACCGCTTATGCCCTAGCTTGGTCAAGAACGCATAGACCTTCTCGGGCCACGCACCTTCTATTTAACTATCCCAGAGAAAGTGAACTGCTCAAAGATTTAAGCACATCATTTTAACATAAATTCAGTTTACATTTTCCTTATGGAACTTCTTTTAACTGCTCTTAATATAAAACTTTTGTTAACGATCAATTTTTTCTTTAATGATTGTCTTAAAACAATTTATTGATTCGGTCCAATTTTTTTAAACCGATTTTCAGATTATTAAAATCTTCTATTTATTAAAAATATAAATCTTATGTTCTTTAAATAAAATCAGAAAATAATTCCCTTTTAATAACTGGTTATTTTCTGTGCAAAAATTGTTAATATCTCTCTCTCTCTCTCCCCCTGAGACTGATATGACTAATATGGCAGTAAATGCAATTCCTTAATGGCAACAAATGTAAGTCATTAAACTCACCCAATATATATTCAAATAACATCCCAAACTTCACACACCACAAAAAAACTTGATGTTTCAATTAAGTGAAAGTAATACATATTAAAATCTATTAATCTTTGGCCAATGCTGCCAACCCTTTCTTCCTGTCAAACTACATCTAATTACATTATATGCATCATCCAACTGAGAAAGAGGTTCTTAGCACTCACAGAAAATGCCTAAAACCCCATGTTTGATCAAACTGGTTTTACCGGATCTGTTCGTATTCTCATCTTACCGATCAAGTCCACACCCAACAGACAAACAACTTGCAGAATCATCTAAACTTGTTCTGATAGGTCTACTAACACCTGACAAAATGATAATAAAGTGAAAAAATAACAATACCAGAGTTAAGATCTGTGTGTGCGCGCGCGCGTGTGTGTGTGTGTGTGTGTGTGTGTGTGTGTGTGTGTGTGAGAGAGAGAGAGAGAGAGAGAGAGAGAGAGGTTGAAAAACTCAGTAATTTGAGAGAAAAGTAGGAAAAGCCTATGAAGTATATTCTGATAAACTCACTTATTTTATATTCCAAGAAAGGGGAAAAAATAGAGAGATGTCAAATAAAAAGATCAAAGCAACAAAGATCCGTTATTTAAAGTAGGAGATGAGATTTTGTAGATCATCAAACAGTGATAATAAACAGCCAAAGAAATCAACAAACATGCACCAAGTCAAGTGATATGAAACAATCTACAAAGTTTCAAACTCTAAGTGAGATGGAAAAAAAAATAAACACCCTAAATCAAAGTATTCAACCCAAATCTCAGATTATTCAACCCCAAAAAAATAATACCCTATATCAAAGTATTCAAACCAAAATCTAGACAAACCCATAACTCAAACTCCCGTACTCCCATAACTCAAACTCCTAAATCAATAAAGTGCCGAACACAAAGGATTTCCTTAGATTGGAGGGACCAATGTTAGTAAACCCTGTTAGTTGACCCAAGCACAAAAAAAAATTGCCATTGTACAATATATAATGATACATAAAAAACAAAATGATTAATTAAAAAGGTCCATTGTACTTATAAGAGAAAGTAGGAGAACATGGATCGAAAATTCTTTTAAGAGAGTCCAACTAAACACGTGTGGACACGTTCAGATCTCAATGTGCCTGCAAGGCAAACACGTATGAAGACATCAAAATGCACCATAAATCCGAAGAAAAGAAGTTCCAAACGGTAAACGTCCTAGTAGGCATTCAAATACCAGGGAAAACCAAAGAAATATATCATATGTACATTTCCCAAACACCTGGTAGGCATGCAAATACCTTTGAGGGAAAATGTCCCAAATGGCAAGAGAGTAAAACCTTTAGGAGAAAAAGTCCAAAAGTAAAATATATAGACTAAAAATTCCAGCCAACTGAACCAAAAGTAGCATCGTAACAAAAACCTCTTGCCGAATAAATTCGTCCAGCCAACTCCCCAAGCTTGAAGATTAACAATAAATCAAGATCATTTTAAATTCCAAAATATAAAACAAAGAGTGAATGATATATGTATCAGAAAAAAAAGAATAAAGAAAAAAAAATTAAAACAGAACAGGTGTTTAACAGAAGATATAAAACGCTATCTAACAAATTAGGTAGTTTTTTTTAAACTGTGGTTACAGAATGATAAATCTGATTCGTCTCAAGTTGAACATGTAGAGGAGCGGATGGGATCTCGGGTTCTATATCACTTCGCTCAACCTGAGCAACTGAAAAAACTCAAAAAAAATCAGTAGATAACGTTAAGCAGGGAAATGAGCGGCGAACAGGTAGAGGAGGAGGGAGTTGAGCGGCGGAGAGTGATGAGACTTTTTAGAGAGAGAGAGAGAGTGTTGAGGGTTTCTTTGATTTGAGAGAGTGTGTGTGTTGGGGAAGGGAAGGGACAATAGGGGTTTCTTTTCATTTAATGGGAGAAACTGCAAGGCTGCAAGTGAGAGGAGTGATAAATGGGCAGATCACATGGCTCGAGGTCTTGGGGTATGGTACCAAGCGTGGTGGGTTGGTGAAAGAGAACATAGCTCGAGGTTCAAACCCAACACCTGGTTCATTCTAAACCCTTAGATCCAAATCCATCAGATTTAATCTGAGCCACCAGTTGATAAAGACCAAACTAATGAGATTTAATCTCAGCCATTAATTGGGGGACACAAAAACCCCTCCTCATTTATTATTTATATATATATATATATATATATGCTCCTACGCGGACTAGTCCGCATTTTAAGAATGGGGACCGAACATGTGTCACCTAACGGTGCGCCTACAAACTATCGCCTAAATTATAGGCACACTCTCTCTCTTTTCTGGGCTCACCGCCAGGTGACACATGTCCGGTCCGCATTCTTAAAATGTGGACTAGTCCGCACAAGAGCAGGACTGTATCTATCTATATATATATATATATATATATATATATATATATATATATATATATATATATATATATATATATATATATAATTTGGATATAAAAATAATTTATTTAGAAATTACAAAAAAATAATTTATTTATATATTACAAAAAAATAATTTTAACAAACTGGAAAATACGAAGGGAAAAATCTGGACAATAAAAATAGATATTAAACAAATGATTTCGAGTAAGAAAAATACTAATTTAAAAAATGATTTCCTACATCAAAAAAATATTTTCCACGAAAAAACACTTTTCACCACGAAAAAAATAGTTTCCACGCTAAAAAATGATTTCCAATAACAATAAAAAAATTGGCAAAAAATAAAAAAAAATGATTTAAGGAAGAAAAAAATTATTTTCTACCAAAGCAATGATTTCTTATAAAAAAAAATCTTATTCACCAAGAAAAATGATTTCCATCGACAACAACAAAAAAATAATTTCCCAAAAAAAGTATTGAGTTAAAAAAATTTAATATCCAAAAAAAATATTTTCCACCGAATAAAATGATTATAAAAAAAATCTAAGCTAAAAAATAATTAAAAAAAAAACAAAATCCAAAAAAAAATATTGTCCATAAAAAATGATTTCCAGCAAAAAAAACTATTTTCCAATCCAAAAATGATTTCCAAAAATAAAAATTTATTTCCAACAAAAACAATTAAAAATAAAAAAAACGATTTCAGTAAAAAAAATATTTAATTTATAGATGAAACAAAATTGTTTTTCACACTAAAAAATGATTTTCAGCAATAAAAAAATAATTTTCAGCAATTTTTTTTTAAATCCTGCATTCTACTTACTCAATAACCAAAATCCACATTCTTCTTAAAAAAACCCATGAAAATCCCAAATCAAATCCCCCAATAAATCCATTTCAATAAACCCATAGACACATCCTAAATCAAACAATGATACCCATAATTCAACAGTTTCTTATTCAAACCCACATTCATCTCCATTCCCAAATTAGTTTGTGCATGTTTTCGAATCCTTGTATGTGTGTGAGTGCATATCCATGACTATGTGTGTATATGTATATATGCATGAAAGAAAAGGTGGTGGAGAGAAAGAGAGAGTGATACGACTATGGATACCCATGGCTACCATGAAAGAATAAGAGAGAAGGGAGAGAGAGATAGAGATAGATAGATAGATAGATAGAGAGAGAGAGAGAGAGAGAGAGACAGAGAGGATTTTTATCTAAAAATATAAAAATATAATTATACTCTTTCAAAAATTTAAATGTATGTCACGAGTCATTTTTCAACTGAAAAAGTAAGGGTGTTAGCGTTAAGGGGTTACTTGTAGTCGTTTTGTAAGTTTAGGGACTAAGTCCAGAAAATAAAAGTTCGGGTGAAAAATGGGATAAAGTTCAGGGAAAAAAATTATAATTATCCACATTAATAATTGTGATTGCATCTACATTAATAAGTACAATTGTATCTATATTCATCAGTGCAACTGGATCTATATTAATAATTATAATACACGTCGACTTATTAAAAATTTGAAAAAACACATGTCTTTAATATTAACTATATGTTTAATATATGGAATAATACAATGAAATAATCTATGTATTAAAATGTAATCTTAGTTACTACAAACCCACCAAGACCACCATGTTAACACATCCGAGATGAACAAATGAAAATATTTCCAATGAGTTGGCAAACAAGTTGGTCTTGACGTTAAATTTGATTAGTACGTATTATACATAGGTCTAAATAATATATGAGGTTATTTTGTAAACTCATTTTTTTACCAGGAAAGGAGAAGCTTTATTCAAAATAAAACTCTTTTACATGTAATGTCCTTAACTGCGAGCCTGACTCGACTGCAAATAGTCCCCTCATTGTTAAACACTAGAACCATTTGAAAGTAAAAGCAAAAAAACAAATGATGTGAAACTACAGCTGCAGCTAGGACATCTGCACACATATTGGCTTCTCGAAAACACAAACACAGAGTAACATACGAGAACCGACGAAATCCATCTCGGACCAATTGAATCAACTCTTAGTGAACTAGGACCTGTGTTGTATTCTTGTGGATCATGTATTAAACCAATTGACAATCGGTTTCCAATTTAATACATTTGACCCCCAAATGAGAAGCTAGGTCTAGTTTAGGTTTAATTACCCAAATTTTGTAAGGACCGAGGACGCATATCCTATATTTATGAAAGGGCTGCAACGAAATTTCCTGCAGCATTTCTAAGAATAACACCTATTGTCGCCAGTCCTGTGTCATGGGATTTGGCCCTATTTGTGTTACAATTAAAGAATGGAAGGGCAGGATGTATCCACCCAATTAGAAAAGGTCGCGGTGGTGCCTGGGCAACCGGGTGCTGAGGCAGGAAAATCGAGACAACTGTTGATTAAAATATATCATATATTTTGTAAACTCTTTAAAGTTAGTGACTTGAGCTCTAGCATTACAGTAGTCTCGGGGCCATTTCAAAATAAAACTTTTCAATTCAAACCTTACTTTGGGGATATAGGTTAGTCTCGGACATCCACTTATATCTTGAATTGACATATTCTTACTCTTTAACAATATCAGCTTTTTGAATCGACCTATTCATATTAACCTTAAAAATTGATATAAGTTTTTTTATTTCTTGAATCGACTTGCTCAACCCATCATTCTCCATGTTCACTTAAGCAATCCACAATGGGATGGTGTAAGGATGTATAAATGTGGATTGGTAGGCTGTCCGATACATTGTGGTGGAAAATAATGGGGTTCACTTCCCACGCAAGAGACTTTAGCGCCGAAGGGGCTCTCGTTTTCCCACCACTTTCGAACATAATAAAAGAGTGCACACCCTTTTTAAATAATGGAATTCTTTTTTTTCTTTTAATTAAGCATTGGGTGCTTTGCAAATTGTGTATAACAAATATAAATATACTCACCGCTTACATTTATCTCCATCCCCATTTACATATTTAGGTACCCAATATGAGATTAAAAAAAACTACTTTCCTCATTTTAACCATTCCATTGTGGATGGCTGGAGAGTTTCATCTATGATGACATCGACTGTAATGATATTGAAAATAGTTGTACTTTCATTAAGAAATTGTAAGCCCATTTTCTCTATGTGTGCTTTAGGTGAAAATAATTGTTCCAAAAAATATACTTTTTCCAATTTTAATTCGCAACAAATTTTGTGAACTAATTTTACTTAACCCAATTTTATCTTGCTAATCTTAAATACGCATCTAGTGTGATTAAGCAAGTAAAATAAATCAAGTTCACAAAACACACAACACCGATGTACGAGGAAATCACTAAGGGAAAAAATCTTGTATGGCCCAAGACAGGCAATCACTATGATACGGTTTTATAAAATACAGACAGTAGACTTACTCAACTACTAGATACCCCACAAGCCTTGATGCTCTTCTATGATTAAACCGCTCCTCCACAGTGCAACACAGGAGTCCACATATGCCAGGTTCACAACACACGACTCCACGTATGTCTCGGTATCCACCGATGCAACTTTGATAACCTCCTACGATTCAGAACATAGAGTCCACCGCAAAACGCGATGAAATAATGTTAAACGGAAGTGAACAAACTCCATATGGTGCTAAACCAAGATCTATATAACATATGTGTATGAAAGATCAGATCTTATAACACAGAGGATGTTTTTAACTTGAAAAACCTTTATAAATAATTACAGAAAAATGTATAGGTTATGTTCTGTAATTTTGGCTCTGGACACCCTAAATTCTGAGAATAAATTGCCTTAAATAAAAAATCTTAAGTCGGCAAGTCGTTTGAACGATATCTCTAAGTCATTTGAACGATTTTGCCATGTCATTTGAAGGACTTGTCCATGTCTTTTGAACGATACTGATATGTTGTTTGAATGACTGATGATGTTGTTTGATCTTCCATAACACAAGGGAAAGATCTATATGACTCTAAAATGAGTTTATCTCAGAATAAATGAAGTTATAACCTTTCAAAATCATTTTTAAATAAAATAACATCCTTAAAATATTTTTCGAGTCCCATAAACATTATGCGTCCATACCTGAGAGTATCTCGAAATGAAATATGATATGAAGACGTGAAACGTGCACTAATAAAGTCGACATGATCTATCTTGAAAATTGGCTTTGCGTCTTTAAAAACAACACGTCATAGACTATGTGAAAATCATGACAAGTAAAAATCTATCTTATGACTTAAATTGGTTTTTATCCGGAACAATGCAAATATAAATAAATTGACACTATTTGAAAATTTGTCCTTACAAATCTCCTCCTTTGGCTATTATGTGATGAAACCAAAAACTGTGAAATGCCTAAATCGGGTTATCAAGTTGAAGGACCTAAATCATATCCCATAAACCCAAAAAGAAAATACAGGACATGATCTAGTAAACAAATGTCAGACCAACAATATGAACTGTCTCCATGTGATGTAGTCACAAAATCTCCGATCTTTGAATAGTCAATACACACAAGAAACAAATAATGCTTTGGGAAGCATGGAGGTACAAATGATATAAAACCTTATGAAATCAATTTTTAAAACAAATCATTACTTAAAACATGTGAACAAAACATATGATACCAGTAAGTATACACATTTTTCAATATAGCTCAAATCATTGATACCAATATGTAAACTACATGATCAAAACATGATATCAATATATGTGCTCATCAAATAAACTCACAAAACTCCCCCTATATCACATACCATCTCTTACCCTTTTTGTCTCAAATAGACAACCAGAGAAAAAAATAAATAGATAAAAGTATATCTAGAATGAGAATAATCATATGAAGCATATCTAGATAAACATGGGGAGGCAGCTAATAATAATGAGAAGATACTAAAACGTAGCTAGAAAATAGTCATAAATATGAATCAGTAATATCAGGAATGATGTGACTAAACAAATCAATGCAGTGAATGAATGAATTAATCATATATAATCAATATCGACTACAAATAAACTGTCCAAAACAACCCAGTAGTACCAAAACAGTGTAATATAAGCATATATACGAAGTAGGTACAAAAATAGAAGAAATCTCCAAATTCCTCTCTGGGTCTTTCGAACGACAATGCCAGGTCATTTGAACAACTAAGGCATGTCGCTTGAACCAGGCTAAGAAACAATCTAAAACAGTGTGGGGACGTGCAAAGCATCTATCTAACGACCCTAAAAACGACTCTTCTAACAACCATATCTGACATTAAATGCATCTCATTACTAAGGTCAGGTCGCTTGATCTTGTCTTCAAACGACGTCCAGAAGTCATTTAGATGACTTCAAAAACTTCATATTCCAGCTCTAAAAATGTGTAGTGTTTGTCCAGTGAAAATTTTTCATCAAAACAACAACTGGAAATACCAAATAGTAGCAAAACAGACGCAACACTGGAAATATGAGTTTCATGCTAACGTAGTTTCAATGTACGTAGACATGGATACATAATGAATAAGCGTGAACTACAACAAATGAATCAAAATTTGGACGCATCAAAACAATCAAGAAGTTGTAATTGATAGCTAAATGTCATCAAACTAAGTTTTAGCCATATGTGGTAATTAATATATTGAGATAAATGAACTAAACTTACAACATGCACACAAATCTAGAATTTTGACAATTCTACAAACAATAGCCTCATAATACGATTTTTCAATATTAGGATTCGTGGTGCAAATCCGTTGTTAATTTTCCATCCAAACATCCTTATATATTTATATTTTTATCAATCTCTTTTGAGGTTTCTATTTTTTCCACCTTAGAGAAATCTTATTGGCCACATTTTGGCATATGATTCTTCTTATTGCCTTAATTTTTTCTCGAGCACTTTTAAACGATGGCTTTCACGACGAGACTATTATACTCTCAGAGCCCTTTCCCCTGAACACTCATCATTTTTTCAATATAAGCAATATAAATGCTCATAGCAAACGGTTCTTATATGCACACCTCCTCCTAAGTCTAATTACGCATAGGTGACAAAATTGAGAGGATAACATCTCACCAAACTCGAATGTGCATGAGAAGTCAAACATTCATAAAAACTCGTGCATGTATGTGATATCATATATACAAAGTCAAACCCACATGCAAATCAACTTCGAAACAACCCCATTAAACAATGGTTAAGATTATTCTAAGCATCTATATTTATGACCATGTGTCCTAGCCACATGGAAAATGAAACGATGGGGGTCCAAGAACATCAATATGATACATCAGACATGAATACACATGACACAAAAATAAATAGAAAAACTTTTTTTGTTTTTCAAAAAATAGTTTTGACTTAAAAAATAATATCTTTTTGTATTTTTAAAAATATATGAAACCAAAAATCTTTTTGTATTTTTTAAATAAGTCTCAATAAAAGAAAAATATAATACAAAAAGATATACATTTCATAACACTAGCAAGATATATCATGAAGCAAAGACTAGCCTATGACAAACATGGCTAACACAATCATCCATAAGGATTAGCACGTGAAGCATCATGTGCTAGCATGTGAGAATCAACTAACATAGCATTTAGCATCTCCAAAATATATTTCCTAACTCAAACAGGCATATACATAACTCGACGGGTTTTGGGAAGAGATGGGACACTGCATTTAAACTTCATAGGGTCTTTTCTAAGATCATAGCAAAAATGCCTAAGCTGACCTTTCCTACCACAATGTGAACATGTGTAAACATGACAAGGAATGAAACCTTTAGGTTGACCTTTTGTAACACCTGGAATGTGGTTGACTCTCTAAAAGAAACTATAATTGTTTGCTTTAACATTCAAACCATTAGAACAAGATAATCCACCACCATCACTATTCACACTACTCGAGTCTTTTAAATTATTTTTCAACTTCAAAATTTTAGACTAAAGCAAAGAATTAAACTCCATAATTTTTAGGGACTCCTTCTTTAAATTTTTAATTATCATAGTCCCCCCCCCCCCCCCCCCCACACACACACACAATATGAGCAAATTTATCCATAAGAGTCTTCTCACGTGCCTTATAATCATCAATCAAAACACTATCCTCATTGACATAAACTTTATAATTTTTAAATTTCTCTAACACTTTATCTAAAAGAAGGCCTCTATTCTCACCCTCTTCCTTGACCAATTTTAAAGAATTAAAATCATCATACAAGGAAACAAACTTCTCACGAATGATATCTCTTTGAGTTAGAAACGTTCTTTGAGTTAGAGACATTTACAAATATTCAATCATATGTTTAAAACTAAAATTTTCTTCTTCAAGAATTTCAATACGTTTTGCAAACTTCAAATTCAAAAGATTTAATTCGTCAAAACTTTGAGAATACATCGAGAGAAAAACAAACCAAGAGAGATAAACAAACACAACTACCAAAAATAAAAAAAAACAAGGATCTACATAATAAAAAAAAGTGTTTTTAGATATGATACAAATTTGTAGGCCCATTTTCTCTATGTGTGCTTTAGGTGAAAATAATTTTTTCAAAAAATAAACTTTTTCCAATTTTAATTCGCACCAAATTTTACAAACTAATTTTACTTAATCCAATCTTATCTTGTTAATCCTAAATATGCATTAAGTATAATTAAGCAAGTAAAATAAATTAAGTCCATAAAACACACAACACCGATGTACGAGGAAACCACTAAAAATCTCGGACGGCCCAAACCAGACAATCACTATGACACGGTTTTACAAAGTACAAACAATAGACTTACTCAATGACTTCATACCCCACAAGATTTGACACTCTTCAATGCTTCAACCGCTCCTACACAGTGCAATACATGATTCCACCAATGTTAGGTCCACAACACACGAGTCCACGTATGTCTCCATATCCATCGATGTAGCTTTGACAACCGCCTACGATTCAAAACACAGAGTCCACTTCTTCTTCACCGCTCAACTTGACAAAACAATGTTCAACATAAGTGAACAAACTCCAGATGGTGCTAAACCAAGATCTCAATAGCATATGTGTATGAAAGATCTTTAAACACAAAGGATATTTTTAACTTGAAAGACCTTTGTAAACGAGTGCAGAAAAATGTATAGGTTCTGTTCTGTAATTTTGGTTCTGCATACCCGAAATTCTGAGAAGAGATTGCCTTAAATAAAAAATATTAAGTCGCCAAGTGATTTGAACAATATCTCTAGGTCGTTTGAACTACTTGTCCATGTCGTTTGAACGATACTGAGATGTCGTTTCCACGACCGATGATATCGTTTGATCTTCCAAAACACAAGGGAAAGATCTACATGACTCTAAAATGAGTTTATCTCAGAATAAAGGAAGTTAAAACATTTTAAAAACATTTTTAACCTTTTAAAATCATTTTTAAACAAAATAACATTCTTAAAATATTTTTCGAGTTCCATATACATTATTTGTTCATATCTAAGAGTATCTCGGAATGCAATATGATATGAAGACGTGAAATGTGCACCAGTAAACACGACATGATCTATCCTGAAGTTTGACCGTTACGTCTTCAAAACAACACGTCATAGACTATGTGGGAATCGTGACAAGTAAAAATCTATTTATAACTCAAATTAGTTTTTGTCCTGAATAATGCCAATACAAACATATTGACACAATTTGAAAATTTGTCCTTACAGAAATAAAATAAAATAAATGACAGTTAAGGGATGAAGTATTAATAAGGGTAAAGTTTGGGGCGAGAGTGTAATTCAATCATATAATAAACACTTAAAAACATTTAAATTTAGGTGGATGATTATTGAAATTTGTGCTTATTTTTTGGGTTATTTAAAGTTTGAGCCTCGCAAAATTCATTGATATTAACATTGACTCTACCATTTTCACTTCTTAAGGTTTGATCCCAAAATGACTTTTAGGGATGCAAAAAGTAATACTTTTTAAAAATTTTGACGAAATTTTTTACATAACTAAAAGTCATATTGAGTTTCAAATCTCAATAAATGACAATGATCAAAGTCAAATTCAACATAAAAAATAAGTGTCAAAGTCATTTCAATGTCAAATCTTAATAAATGACAATGATCAAAGTCAAAGTCAACATAAAAATAGGAGCATATACTAAATAGTTTTTTGAACTTTTTTTAATACATGTATAGTCTAAACTTTTTACCTTGCACAAAAAAGCCCTTCATCATGCCGGTGACGCGAACTTTAAAAGATAAGAGAATAAGAGACTTTTTGATACAAAATAAAAGATTTAGACTAAATATGTATAAAAAAATATTTGAGATTTTTTTTTGTATTTGATCCTAAAAAATAAGTGGGGTGAATCCCCAAACAAACAACTATACTTTTTATTGGGTAAAATTAAATGCTAATGGAACAGTTGAAGGGTGGAGGAGGATAACCGAAGTTATCCTAATATTTTAGGAAGCCAATTTGTTAAGACCCTTTTTGAACGAGTGATCATGGTAACCAAGACTTTGTTTAGAAACAAAGTTGTAATGTTGAACATGATGATGTATTAGAGAGCATAAATTTTGACATTAACATTTACTAGCCACCAAGGTAAAATGTCTTCTGGTAGATCATGCTCATATTAATTTCGGGCCCTTAAATAATAATAATAATAATAATAATAATAATAATAATAATAATAATAATAATAATAATAATAATAATAATATCATTATGTAGAATGCTTTGCATGTTTTTCTCAATAAAGAATTTCTGCATGACATGTGATTTTCTTTATGAGACGAAGTTACTTCACTGTCATTTTTAATGCCCTCCATCTCTAATAATTTTTATAAGGTACAATTAATTGAAATGAAATTATATTTTATGAAAAATAATAATTATATTTTATTTTTATTTTTATAGCGCTTGATTTCACATATATTGATATAAAAATAATGGTTATAAATATTAAAAAAATTCATAGTTTTATATTTTCTATCAAAATTATATCTTAACCAGATTCCAAAATTTTCACAAAAAACTCTAAAAGTAATATCATGTCACTCATATTGTTTCCACTCATTAAAGACGGAAAACTGCAAATATTTTTTTGTACCAAACTTATAAGTACAAACTTTAATGAGATGAAAATGGTAAAATAAAATACTCTCTCTCCCTCTCTCTCTCTTGAGCGTTATTTACCAAAATCTTAACTGATTTAATCATTTTTTCCAATTTAGGCCGCAAACATTTTTTATAAGAATGATATTAAAGTAAAGTGATTCTAAAGACCATTAAACGATACCCAGAAATCAACTTAAAGTTATTTGAAAAGCTCCACTTTGCTCCACCATTTAAAATAATTAAACAAATAATGTTTGTCCAGCAATCGAAGAAAATAATTTTTTTCTCTAAATTTATTCTATCTTTACATTTTTATGTGCATATACACATTGAGTAAGTGTAATACAACACTATATATCTCTATGTTTGTGTGTATGTATGTGGATTCTTATGTAAGAGCCTCATATATTCATACACTTCTACATGCTACTTTAAAAAAAAAAGTCGAATTTTTAAAGATTTTTTAGGATGAGCTCCTCATTATGGAAATAATTAACACAAAACGCATAAGGAAAGGTTATTTTTCAATATTAAAAAAATATGCAAAAATAATGAATACAAGCCATCGAAACTTTGATGATGATTTCACTCATTTTTGGATTGAGCTTTTTGATAATTTTTTTGTAAGTTATCTTCTTACCATAGAGATCGTCTCCACAAAAAAATATCATTTTTTTCTTCTATTTTAAAAAATGGTCAGCACGGGGGTCCGCACCAACTCTCGAGGTGGCACCCGAAATGACATGTAAATGTGTGTGTGTGTGTGTGTGTATAAATAGCGAAAACGAACTCCATATTATCATTTTCAATTATTAACTATAGTTAATAATGACAGATCGCTCCACCTCTGTTCATTTTATATTTACATATTTAAAATATGCAAGCATATATCCAATTCATTTTATATTTATATAATGCTAATAGTTATTCTTTTGTCTCTTTATGTATGTTGCTAGGGTTGTATACCAAAAACAAATTATTCGGTAATTGATAATATTATTTGATTTAACTATTTATTATTTTTTTTTATAAACAAATGATATATAAAATTGTTCCCCAAGGGGGCGGAACCTGTATAGAGGAAGTATATTAAGCAACTAAAATATAGCCGCCCAATGGAAATACTCAACCAAAAGAAATATCAGGACTACAAAACTCTATACAGCTCAGCCACGAACTCTAAAATGTTAGGAAGAGTTGCGACGTGTCTTTCCTTATACCAACTCAGAAGGGTAATAAAAAAGATATAATGAATTCTAGCCAACTCCGTCTCCTTGTCTTCAAAACATCTTGAGTTTATCTCATGCCAAATAGTCCAAAAAATATAATGAAAGACTAGACGCCAGACCATACAACCCCCCTTCCAACCCTTAGGGGGATGCTAGACCTCTAATAGAGCTCTCATTAACTCCGTAATAACCCATGGAATTATGCTAAGAGAATGGAAAACATACTACAACCCTCTTGTCACCATATAAAGAAAAAGTAAATGATTGGTCTTATCATTTTTCTTTTTGCATAACCAATAATGACTAGCCATTGCACATTTTCTCTTATGCAATCCCTATATCGTTACTTGTCATGCCGCTGTCTAAGCAAAAAAATCACTTAGGGGTGGGTGGGTAGAGGGGCTTAGCCTTTTATATTTGCTTCCAAGGGAAATATTCAATGTGGTCCCTATTACCACTCAAAATGGAATAATACCCACTCACCATAAAGACCCCTTTCCCTCCTACTTGCCACCTAACTATATCTTCCCCCCTCGTCGAACGCCGAGCCGAACTCAACCTGTCAAAAAATGCCTCCGCCTCCTCGATCTCTCAATCCAAGAACTGCCTTCTAAACTTAAGGTTCCATACCGTATAGTCTTCGGTAGTCATCATGTGATCCACAATAAGATCGTCTTTATCTCCACTAATATGTAGATACTCGAAAACTGCTCCTAAAGAGAGACATTCAATCTGCATCTATCGTTTCAGAACTTAATCCCGTCTCCCCTCCCCAACTAAAATTCCGTGAACTTTAAATATTCAAACCACTCCTTCGAGATACTTTCCACAACCCCACCCCATGTGAAAATTTACCCACTCCCGGACCCCAATCGAACCGAATGAACCCCTTACTACTCTCCTCCATAACCTATTCTCCTCCCGGGGGAATTTCTACAGCTACTTACCTAACAAAGTTTTATTAAAAAGTGCAAGATTCTTAATACCCTCACCCCCTTCTTTAATAGGTTTACAAACTTCCTCCAACCCCACTAGAAAATATTTACAACTATCCTTATTGCCCTCCATAAAAAAAATCTCATCATTAACTTCATTTTCTTCTAGACTGAATAAGG
The DNA here is from genome assembly GCA_949130495.1 of Sambucus nigra. Classification (NCBI taxonomy): domain Eukaryota; kingdom Viridiplantae; phylum Streptophyta; class Magnoliopsida; order Dipsacales; family Adoxaceae; genus Sambucus; species Sambucus nigra. Next base: position 538,985,239 of record OX422208.1, on the reverse strand, counting down.
TAATGACTGAATGGACATGAATTATGTGGGAAAACTAGATAATGTGCTTGTAATCATTGTCAACCTCCCCCGTTTCGATAAAAACAATTCTTCCACCCCTACAAATCTCCTTTTCATTCTTTCGAGCAATAGATACCACGTAGCTTTAGACTTAAACTTGGACCCGAGTGGGAGACCAAGATACATAGATGGTAAATATCCAGTCTTATAACCAAGCGTCGTAGATAAATCCCCCACACTCTCATCCCCCCCACCCCAATCTGAATCATCTCACACTGACCCGCATTAATGCATAGACTAAAAAACGCCTCAAAGAATAGGTGTGAACTACAACAAATGGATACATAATGAATAGGCATGAACTACAACAAATGAATTAAAATTTGGACGCATCGAAACGATCAAGAAGTTGTAATTGATAGCTAAATGTCATCAAACTAAATTTTAGCCATATGTGATAATTAGTATATTGAGATAAATGAACTAAACTTACAACATTCAGACAAATCTAGAATTTTGACAATTCTACAAACAATAGCCTCATAACACGATTTTTCAATATTAGGATTCGTGATGCAAATCCGTTGTTATTTTTCCATCAAAACATCCTAATATATTAATATTTTTATCAATCTCTTTTGAGGTTTCTATTTTTTCCACCTTAGAGAAATCTTATTGGCCACATTTTGGCATATGATTCTTCTTATTGCCTTAATTTTTTCTCGGGCACTCTTAAACGATGGCTTTCACGACGAGACTATTATACTCTCAGAGCCCTTTCCCTTGAACACTCATCATTTTTTCAATATAAGCAATATAAATGCTCATAGTAAACGGTTCTTACATGCACACCTCCTCCTAAGTCTAATTACGCATAGGTGATAAAATTGAGAGGATAATATCTCACCAAACTCGAATGTGCATGAGAAGTCAAACATTCATAAAAACTCGTGCATGTGTGTGATAGCATATATACAAAGTCAAATCCACATGCAAATCAACTTCGAAACAACCTCATTAGATAATGGTTAAGATCATTCTAAACATCTATATTTATGACCTAATGTCCTAACCACATGGATAATGAAATGATGGGGGTCCAAGAACATCAATATGACACATCAGACATGAATACTCATGACACAAAAATAAATCGAAAAACTTTTTGTGTTTTTCAAAAAATAGTTTTGACTTAAAAAATAATATCTTTTTGTATTTTTAAAAATATATGAAACCAAAAATCTTTTTGTATTTTTCAAATAAGTCTCAATAAAAGAAAAATATAATACAAAAAGATATACATTTCATAACACTAGCAAGATATATCATGAAGCAAAGACTAGCCTATGACAAACATGGCTAACACAATCATCCATAAGAAATAGCATGTGAAGCATCATGTGCTAGCATGTGAGAATCAACTAGCGTAGCATTTAGTATCTCCAAAATAGATTTCCTAACTCAAACAGGTGTATACATAACTCAACGGGTTTTGGGAACAGATGGGACACTACATTTAAACTTCATAGGGTCTTTTCTAAGATCATAGAAAAAACGCCTATGCTGACCTTTCCGACCACAATGTGAACATGTGTAAACACGACAAGGAATGAAACCTTTAGGTTGACCTTTTCTAAAATCGGGATGTGGTTGACGCTCTAAAAGAAACTATACTTTTTTTGCTTTAACATTCAAACCATTAGAACAAGATAATCCACCACCATCACTATTCACACTACTCGAGTCTTTTAAATTATTTTTCAACTTCAAAATGTTAGACTAAAGCAAAGAATTAAACTCCTTAATTTTTAGGGACTCCTTCTTTAAATTTTTAATTACCATTAAAAGGTTATCTCACTCCCCCCCCCCCCCCCCCCCTAATATGAGCAAATTTATCCATAAGAGTCTTCTCACGTGCCTTATAATCATTAGTCAAACACTATCCTCTTTGACATAAACTCTATAATTTTTAAATTTCTCTAACACTTTCTCCAAAAGAAGGCCTCTATTCTCACCCTCTTCCTTGGCCAATTTTAAAGAATTAAAATCATCATACAAGGCAGCAAACTTCTTACAAATGATATCTCTTTGAGTCAGAAACGTTCTTTGAGTTAGAGACATTTACAAATATTCAATCATATGTTTAAAACGAAAATTTTCTTCTTCAAGAATTTCAATACGTTCTGCAAACTTCAAATTCAAAAGATTTAATTCGTCAAAACTTTGAGAATACATCGAGAGAAAAACAAACCAAGAGATAAACAAACACAACTATCAAAAATCACAAAAACAAGGATCTACACAATAAAAACAGTGTTTTTAGATATGATACAAATTTGTAGGCCCATTTTCTCTATGTGTGCTTTTAGGTGAAAATAATTTTTTCAAAAAATAAACTTTTTCCAATTTTAATTCGCACCAAATTTTACAAACTAATTTCACTTAATCCAATCTTATCTTGTTAATCCTAAATATGCATCTAGTACAATTAAGCATGTAAAATAAATCAAGTCCATAAAACACACAACACCGATGTACGAGGAAACCACTAAAAAATCTCGGACGGCCCAAGCCAAACAATCACTATGACACGGTTTTACAAAGTACAAACAATAGACTTACTCAACGACTTGATACCCCACAAGACTTGACACTCTTCAATGCTTCAACCGCTCCTACACAGCGCAATACATGATTCCACTAATGTTAGGTCCACAACACACGAGTCCACGTATGTCTCCGTATCCATCGATGTAGCTTTGACAACCGCCTACGATTCAAAACACAGAGTCCACTTCTTCTTCACCGCAAAACTTGACAAAACAATGTTCAACATAAGTGAACAAACTCCAGATGGTGCTAAACCAAGATCTCAATAGCATATGTGTATGAAAGATCTTGAAACACAAAGGATATTTTTAACTTGAAAGACCTTTGTAAACGAGTGCAGAAAAATGTATAGGTTCTGTTCTGTAATTTTGGTTCTGCATACCCAAAATTCTGAGAAGAAATTTCCATAAAAAAAAATATTAAGTCGCCAAGTCATTTGAACAATATCTCTAGGTCGTTTGAACTACTTGTCCATGTCATTTGAACGGCACTGAGATGTCGCTTCAACGACTGATGATATCGTTTGATCTTCCAAAACATAAGGGAAAGATCTACATGACTCTAAAATGAGTTTATCTCAGAATAAAGGAAGTTAAAACCTTTTAAAAACATTTTTAACCTTTTAAAATTATTTTTAAATAAAATAACATTCTTAAAATATTTTTCAAGTTCCATAAACATTATTTGTTCATATCTAAGAGTATCTCGGAATGCAATATGATATGAAGACGTGAAATGTGCACCAGTAAACACGACATGATCTATCCTGAAGCTTGACCGTTACGTCATCAAAACAACACGTTATAGACTACGTGGAAATCGTGACAAGTAAAAATATATCTATAACTCAAACTAGTTTTTGTCATGAATAATGCCAATACAAACAAATTGACACTATTTGAAAATTTGTCCTTACAGAAATAAAATAAAATAAATGACAGTTAATGGGTGAAGTATTAATAAGGGTAAAGTTTGGGGCAAGAGTATAATTCAATCACATAATAAACACTGAAAAACATTTAAATTTAGGTGGATGATTATTGAAATTTGTGCTTATTTTTTGGGTTATTTAAAGCTTGACCCTCGCAAAATCATTGATATTAACATTGACTCTACCATTTTCACTTCTTAAGGTTTGATCCCAAAATGACTTTTAAGGATGCAAAAAGTAATACTTTTTAAAACTTTTGACGAAATTTTTTACATAACTAAAAGTCATATTGAGTTTCAAATCTCAATAAATGACAACGATCAAAGTCAAATTCAACATAAAAAATAAGTGTCAATGTCATTTTGAATGTCAAATCATAATAAATGACAATGATCAAAGTCAAAGACAACCTAAAAAATAGGAGTATATACTAAATAGTTTTTTGAACTTTTTTTAATACATGTATAGTCTAAACGTTTTTATTTTGCACCAAAAAGGACTTCATCATGCCGCTGGCGTGAACTATTAAAGATAAGAGAATAAGGGATTTTTTGATACAAAATAAAAGATTTAGAATAAATATGTATAAAAAAATATTTAAGATTTTTTTTTGTATTTGATCCTAAGAAATAAGTGGGGTGAATCCCCAAACAAACAACTCTACTTTTTATTGGGTAAAATTAAATGCTAATGGAACAGCTGAAGGATGGAGGAGGATAACCGAAGTTATCCTAATATTTTAGGAAGCCAATTTGTTAAGACCCTTTTTGAATGAGTGATCATGGCAACCAAGACTTTGTTTAGAAACACTGAACCTTGTAATGTTGAACATGATGATGTATTAGAGAGCATAAATTTTGACATTGATATTTACCAGCCACCAATGTAAAATGTCTTCTGGTAGATCATGCTCATATTAATTTCGCCCCCTAAAATAATAATAATAATAATAATAATAATAATAATAATAATATCATTATGTAGAATGCTTTGCATGTTTTTCTCAATAAAGAATTTATGCATGACATGTGATTTTCTTTATGAGACGAAGTTACTGCACTGTCATTTTTAATGCCCTCCATCTCTAATAATTTTTATAAGGTACAATTAATTGAAATGAAATTATATTCTATGAAAAATAATAATTATATTTTTTTTTTATTTTTATAGTGCTTGATTTCACATATATTGTTATAAAAATAATGGTTATAAATATTAAAAAAATTCATATTTTTATATTTTCTATCAAAATTATATCTTAACTAGATTCCAAAATTTCACAAAAAACTCTAAAAGTAATATCATGTCACTCATATTGTTTCCACTCATTAAAGACGAAAAAATGCAAATATTTTTTTGTACCAAAACTTATAAGTACAAACTTTAATGAGATGAAAATGATAAAATAAAATACTCTCTCTCTCTCGCTCGCTCTCCCTCTCTCTCTCGATCGTTATGTACCAAAATCTTAACTGATTTAATCATTTTTTCCATTTTAGGCCGGAAACATTTTTTATACGAATGATATTAAATTAAAGTGATTCTAAAGACCATTAAACGATACCCAACAATCAACTTAAGTTATTTGAAAAGGTCCACTTTGCTCCACCATTTAAAATAATTAAACACATAATGTTTGTCCCGCAATTGAAGAAAATAATTTTTTTCACTAAATTTATTCTAACTCTACATTTTTATGTACATATACACATTGAGTAAGTGTAATACAACACTATATATATCTGTGTGAGTGTGTGTGTGTGTGTGTGGATTCTTATGTAAGAGCCCCATATATTCATACACTTCTACATGCTACTTTAAAAAAAAAGTCTAATTTTTAAAGATTTTTTAGGATGAGCTCCTCATTATGGAAATTATTAACACAAAATGCATAAAGAAAGATTATTTTTCAATATTAAAAAAATATGCAAAAATAATGAATACAAGCCATCGAAACGTTTGATGATTATTTCACTCATTTTTGGATTGAGCTTTTTGATAATTTTTTTGTAAGTTATCTTCTTACCATGGAGATCGTCTCCACAAAAAAATATCATTTTTTTCTACTATTTTAAAAAAATGGTCATCACGGAGGCCCGCACCAACTCTCGAGTTGGCACCCGAGATGACATGTAAGTGTGTGTGTGTGTGTATGTATAAATAGCGAAAACGAACCCCATATTATCATTTTCAATTATTAACTATAGTTAATAATGACAGATCGCTCCACCTCTGTTCATTTTATATTTACGTATTTAAAATATGAAAGCATATATCCACTTCATTTTATATTTGTATAATGCTCGTAGTTATTCTTTTGTCTCTTTATGTATGTTTCAAGGGTTTTATACCAAAAACCAATTATTCGGTAATTGATAATATTATTTGATTTAACTATTTATTATTTTTTTCTAAACGAATGATATATAAAACCAGTCCCCAAGGGGGCGGAACCCGTATTGAGGAAGTAAATTAAACAACTAAAATTTAGCCGCCCAATGGAAATACTCAACCAAAAGAAATATCAGAACTACAAAACTCTATACAGCTCAACCACGAACTCTAAAATGTTAGGAAGAGTTGCAACGTGTCTTTCCTTATACCAACTCAGAAGGGTACCCAAAAAGATATAATGAATTCTAGCCAACTCCATCTCCTTGTCTTCAAAACATCTTGAGTTTCTCTCATGCCAAATAGTCCAAAAAGTATAATGAAGGACTACACGCCAGACCATAGAACCCCCCTTCCAACCCTTAGGGGGATGATAGACCTCTAATAGAGCTATCACTAACTCCGTAATAACCTATGGAATTACGATAAGAGAATGGAAAACATCCTACAACCCTCTTGTCACTATGTAAAGAAAAAGTAAATGATTGGTCTTATCATTTTTCTCTTTGCACTACCAGTAATGACTAGCCATTGCACGTTTTCTCTTGTGCAATCCCTAGATCGTTACTTGTCATGCCGTTGTCTAAACAAAAAAATCACTTGGGGGTGGGTGGGTGGAGGGGCTTAGCCTTTTATATTTGCTTCCAAGGGAAATATTCTATGTGGTACCTATTACCACTCAAAATGGAATAATACCCACTCACCATAAAGACCCCTTTCCCTCCTACTTGCCACCTAACTATATCTCCCCCCCTCGTCGAACGCCGAGCCGAACTCAACCTGTCAAAAAATGCCTCCGCCTCCTCGATCTCTCAATCCAAGAACTGCCTTCTAAACTTAAGGTTTCATACGGTATAGTCTTCGGTAGTCATCATGTGATCCACAATAAGATCGTATTTATCTCCCCTAATATGTAGATACTCGAAAAATGCTCCTAAAGAGAGACATTCAAGCTGCATCTATCCTTTCAGAACTTAATCCCGTCTCCCCTACCTAACTAAAATTCCGTGAACTTTAAATATTCAAACCACTCCTTCGAGATACTTTCCACAACTCCACCCCATGTGAAAATTGACCCACTCCCGGACCCCAATCGAGCCTAATGAACCCCTTACTACTCTCCTCCATAACCTATTCTCCTCCCGGGGGAATCTCTACATCCACTTACCTAACAAAGTTTTATTAAAAAGTGCAAGTTTCTTAATACCCTCACCCCATTCCTTAATAGGTTTGCAAACTTCCTCCAACCCCACTAGAAAATATTTACAACTATCCTTATTGCCCTCCATAAAAAAAATATCATCATTAACTCCATTTTCTTCTAGATTGAATAAGGTTATGACTGAATGGACATGAATTATGTGGGAAAAGTCGATAATGTGCTTGTAATCATTGTCAACCTCCCCCTATCGATAAATAATAATTCTTCCACCCCTACAATCTCCTTTTCATTCTTTTGAGCAATAGATACCATGTAGCTTTAGACTTAAACTTGGACCCGAGTGGGAGACCAAGATACGTAGATGGTAAATATTCAGTCTTATAACCAAGCGTCGTAGCTAAATCCCCCACACTCGCATCTCCCCCCCCCCCCCCCCCCCAATCTGAATCATCTGACACTGACTCGCATTAATACGTAGACTCAAAAATGCCTCAAAGAAAATCATAAGAAGTCTTAATGCTCGTACCTATTCCATATCCTCCTTACATATTACAATCTTATTATCGGCAAAGACAAGATGCGAAATCCTAATCGGGGTTATGGTAGCACTCCCAATCACGAAACCGTTGATCCTCTCGCGTCAACCCCCACCATCATACGATTGAAGGCCTCTATCACTAATATAAATGAGAAAAGAGAAAACGGATCACCCTGTCGAAGCCCCTGTGAGTTGGGGAAAAAACCGTCCACAACCTCGTTATTAAGAATAGAGAACCTGACTGTTAAATGCATCTTTTAACCTAGTGACACTACCTTTCTCTGAACTTCAAACTTCTTAACAAGTACAAAAGGAATTTCCAGTTCACACGATCATACGCCTTCTAATTACTTAATTTACACACTATGCCCTCTACCCCACTATTAAGTCTCTCCTCCACACACTCATTAACTAACAGAACAGTACCAAAAATTTGTCTTCCTCTTACGAAGTCATTTTGAGGTTTCGATATTATAGGATCAATGACTATCCTGAGCCCAACTGACAAAACCTTGGAAGAAGATTATAGGCACTCCCGATGAGACTAATATAACTGTAATCCCGAACTTCAATCGACCCACCTTATTGGAAATCAAGGTTATAAAAGTCGCATTTATACTCTTAAAAAATACGCTCTGTCATGAAACTCAAAAAAGAATTCCATTACTTCCCCTTTGATAATAGTCCAGCTGTGCTGAAAGAATCCATCGTGGATCCATTTAGTTCATGGGCCTTATCACCACACGTGGAATACAACACCAGAATGACTTCTTCCTCTGAAAACTACCCTTCTAACATCTCGAAGTCATTCCTAGAGATACTCCCCAACTTGGCCCCATCAAGAAAGGGGTTCCACTCTTCCTCTAACCTAAATAGGTCCTTATAAAATCGAGACATGGCCCCTCCGACCTCGGTAACATCTTCGTTTACATCCCCATCCACTGATATTTTCCCGATATGATCTAAGCGTCGATGTGAGTTTGCCATTTTGTGAAAGAACTTATTGTTCTTATCTCCCTCCCTCAACCATAGCGCCCATGATTTTTTTCTCCATCTAATTTTATCTTGAAATGTTTTCTCCCAACTTTCCCTTTCCTCTCCCCCACCCTCTTTTCTTCCCTTGTCAAACCTTCCCTCCCTTCCTTCTCATCAAGGCGATTCACCTCCTCTATATATCTATATGTAGTCTCTCTCACATTATCTAACTCATCTCTATTCCACCGTATGATATCCTCATTGAGCAACCCCAACATAGTGGCTAGCTTGTATATGACATTACCCTCCACTGCATACTTCGACCACCACTCCTTAACTCTATCCACGAATTACACCTCTTTTAGCCACATATTTTTTTAATCTGAAAGGTGTTCTACTGACTCTCCATCGCCTACATTCTAATTAAATAAGGTTGTCATTTGATGTGAGTCTTAGTAAACAAGATTGTATCACCCTTGGGAAATCATCTTCCCACTCTTCAGAGATGAGGAAATGGTTAAGGCGAGAAAGGAACATCTCTTTTGTTGGACCATGTGTAAAGTCCACCTTCTAACGAAAGGTCGAATAAGCTCATCTCGTCAATAAAATTTAAGAACTCTCTCATGTATCAGTTGATTCTCCCAACCCCGCTCCTTCCAGAAGCAAATCACATCTCATTAAAATCCCCCCTAAACACCATGGAACCCCCGATCCCTACTTGACTTTAACTAACTCCTCCCATAGCTCACATCTGCTCAAGTCTTTCAATGTCCCAAATAACCCTTGAGAAACTCCAAATAAAATCATCCCCTACATTCCTAAAAAGACAAGATGAAGTTCAAGTACCAACAAACATATTAAACAACAATACTACTCTAGAGTCCGACGTAATGATCACTCCTCCTTATGCTTCCACATCGTACATATTACTCCAACTAACCCAATTCCCAACCCAAATGGAACTAGCTAAACCACAATCCAAATTAATCAACTTAGTATCCTGCAAGCATATAATATTTGGACTCCACCTGGAGATGGCCTCGCTCATAATACCACACTTCTCAGAATGGTTCAAACCCCTCCCAATAAAACCTTATGCTATGTGTGAACTACTAACCAATTCAACTTTTGCATGTGTCACGTCTATTGCCACGGTATTACCAGTAACGTCTGAGCCAGAGCCAGACACCCTCACAACAACGGCAGGAAGTATAACCCTTAAACATCGCACCTCATTTTAGATAACTCCAAATGACACCGAACTTGACACCTCCCCTATATCTGCTTTTTCTTTATCTCGGTTCTCCTCAAAATCGTTGGGAGAGGTTTTTAATGCTACCTGGGCCATTGCCTTATCACCATACCAAATCATTTCTTCATCCTCCAATCAGGGACGTAGAGCAACCTCCCCACCTGCATAATGATCTCTATTTTCACCAAAGTTACACGTAAGATTTCGTCCTATATCACTAAATCAAACACCCACCTCTGCACCAATCGTAATTTTTTCAGGAATTTTCTCACTCCACTTAACAAGTATCCTTGTCCATTGAAGCTTTTCACCCACCAAAGTTTCATTATGCACTTTTAAATAGACACCACATTTTTCTCCTATGGCTATAATCAATTCTTCTCCCTATAGTTGATGAGGGAGGCCCATAATTCGAATCCATCAAAAATCAGGAGCTCTTGGGACTGTTGTGTAACCTGCCAGCGGGTGCTCACCATAAAAAAACCAACTTTTTTGCTCCAAAATTTTCTCGAACTGATGCAAAGACAATCATAAATAGTGAAGAATGTAAACGCCTTACCTAAGTTTCACCAATAGTGCTCCATTTGTCCAGAATCCATTGCTTTATTTTCTTCACTTAGCGGTGATGAGTCAAGGTTACCGACCCTTCCAATCAATGCACTTTGATAAAAGTTAACCCTAGACAAACAAGAGTCATCTTCCACTATAAGGTCGGAGCTGAAGTGATGACTTTCAAAAGTGGCCACGGATCCACTTTGGCTACTTATAGATAAGTTCGTCCTTACACAGATTTCTCCATCACATCGATTCTTGAGCTTAGAACAACACAACGGATCTCCATCTCCATCCTCCTGAATGCTTATTCCGCATTTTTCCAGCTCCTGCCACTAAGGTCCTTTGACGTTTGAAAATGAACCCTGGACTCCTCCTTTCTTACCATAATATTTAACCAAACTATCCTCATACTAACACAGGTGTCAAAGAAGCGTCTCTTAAACAAGATCCCAACCATCGAAGCTTTCTCTTAACGGTTGTAGCTCCAAGAGAGTGCCCTATTTCACGTGAACTAAAACTGAACTGATAACTACTTCCAAATGATTCTTTGCTTCCCTTCTACCTGAAATGTAATCTTCTACTTCCAAACTGAACGGAGAGTCTCTCTCTCTCTCTCTCTCTCTCTCTCTCTCTCTCACACACACACACCCACACATGAACATACATAATGATATGACATATGTTTTATAGGATATTGGCAAAATAAGTTATATAATAAGTTATTAAGAATGTGTAGTCCTTCTACGTTGTAGTCTTCTTTATCATATGGATACATGCTCATCAATCCATGGAAATAGCTTGTAGTTGAATTAGGAGTCCATTTTTCATTGGAATAGTATTTCTTCTTTATCGAGTCTTGTTATATTTAAACATTTTCTAAAGTATGTGGACATAGTAGCCTTAAATATTAGGAAATCTTAATCTTTTAGGAATCTCAATGGACAAACACAACAAGATAAATGAGTGGAAAATGATATATTATTTTGTGCTTTATCTCAACCATGAGATGTGTTTTTTAGGATCTATTATATAATGTATTTATAACATCTTTTATTTACAATGATGAGTATGAATTCACATTCAAATATGTACTAACTCTTAGTATATCTAAACATTTTCCATAGTATTTGGACAAGGCAGCTTCAAAAACTAAGAATTCTTCATCTTTTAGGAATGTCAATGGACAAATTGAAATGGGAAATGATATATTATTTAATGCATTTTGTCTACCATGAGATGCATTTTGTAGGATCCATTATATAATATGTCTGCGACGTTAGTTATTTACAAGAATAAGGATGAATTCAAATTCAAATATACTACTAAAATTAAGGAGAGAAACATAACACATAGTTATATTGTGTGAGGTTTGGTTAGATATGTGTTAATAGGTCCGTTAAAGTTGAAAGTGGTTTAGTTGAATATCGATGGGACTGTACATGAATTATCACACTTTATTTACAATATAGACTATGTCCGGATGAGTTAATGCAAAATATTATATTGATCCAACATCTTGTCAAGATTTGTTTGGTTCAATGAATGAAGAACCTAGTGAAATATAAACTTATTTAATCCACGTCGCGTTGTGGATAAAAAAATCTTAAAGTTTTTACATCATGTGTATGTCACACAAGATTTGTTTACTTAACTTAGGAAACTCTCTACCTGTGAATATGAATATGTATCCGGTACATCATGTGTTTGCAAATTGGCTCGGAAATTTGTTGAAAGAACTAGGTTTGTCACGAGAGGAGCCAATATATATTTGTATTGACAGCAAGTTAGAGATATTCCTCTCAAAGAATCCCCATTTTCATGATCAAAGCAAGTATATAAATACTCACTACCATTGCATAAGAGAATGTATTATACAAAAGATGTGCAACAGATGTACATTAAATCTCTAGACCAAGTTGTTGAAAATGTGTTTAATTATTGTTAATGGGTTGATAATGGTTAGATTTTTGAGTGCTAAATGTGTGGCTTATTAGTATTTGTATTAATTTATTTTAACTATATTATGTGGTAGCACTTGATTTCATTTATGTATAAATGCCCATCATCCTTGAGTTCTTAGAATCATTAAATAATAAGGAAGATAATAAGCAAAGCTTATTTGTTGTAGTTTTGAGAAGTTAAGTTGTAAGAGCGTTTTTTTCTTTGTAATAGTATTTGAATGTTAAATAAACGATAGTTATGTGAATGTCTTTGAGTGCTTATTTCCAACAAAGTGGTACCAGAGTGTGAGGAAATTTGAGTTCCCAAGATGTTTGACCGAGTCGTCGATCATTGACCATTGACTTTGACCAAATCTTTAATTTTGGGGTCTGATATACCCATATATACCCTCGGCCAGGCCGAGGGAGCCCTCCACCATAACGAGCCCAAAATGGTCTCGTGACCCTTCAAGGGGCCGACCCCTCATCATGGTCTAGACGACCCTTTAAGGGGCCGACCCTTCATCAGGTCTAGATGACCCTTCAAGGGGCCGACCCCCTCATCATGGTCCAGATGACCCTTCAAGGGTCCGACCCTTCATCAGTCCCAGACGACCCTTCAAGGGGGCGACCCCCTCATCATGGTCCAGACGACCCTTCAAGGGGTCGACCCTTCATCAGGCCCAGACGACCCTTCAAGGGGCCGACCCCTCATCAGGCCCAGACGACCCTTCAAGGGGCCGACCCCTCATCATGGTCCAGACGACCCTTCAAGGGGCCAACCCCCATTAGGCCCGGATGACCTTTCAAGGGGCCGACCCCTCATCAGGATCAGACGACCCTCCGAGGGTATGACAGTACGAGGCCTAAATTAGGCCAGACTCACTACCAGAAGGAACTTTTCCCTCGGCCTCATATCATAGGTCGAGGGTGACATCATCACAGCGCGTGATTTGGGAGACGCGTAGAACAGTGCACGTGAGGCTCACATGGCACGTGAAAGACCGTTATAACAATATCACCCCCTCACGTGTGGGAATGTTATGTCATCATTTGGCATCTACAGGTGTTAACAGGAGATTGGCCAGATCATCGTTCACATGCACCATGCATACTTGGGGGGTACACTACACCCCAAAAGACCTATATATACTTGTCACCTACAACCCTACAAGGGGATGGATCGATAATTATAACCCTAGCAAAAAACTCTACTTATACACACAGTAGAGAGAGAAAGTGAGCTTATGTGCATTGTATCCAAGGCCATTAGTGCCCATACTTAGTGGATCACACACTCACAGTGGATGTAGGCCTAATTAGCTGAACCACTATACATCATTAGCTTGTTCCTCTTATACTCATCTCCTTCTACACACTTACACACTCACACATACACATCTCCATGGCTGCCATGGTTACTACTGTTTGAGCTCATCATCACTTACCTGGTGGTGCTAGATTTCGTCATCATCAGTTTGGCACCGTCTATGGGAATGAGAAGACATCTCTTCCTTTGTACAACTTGACCTCACTGGGCACTCTGGTGGTGAGCCATCTCTCCTCATGTGTGGAGACGTTTCACCATTGAAAGATACCCATTAAGGTTATCAAGCTCACCAGTCTTTTCTTTAGTTCAACTCTTCATAGCTCAAACACATGGCACCGGAGATGCCACCACCACCACTTCCTCCACCGGATAGTGGAGTAGGACCCAGTTCCAATCAGCCACCACTTCAGTTTGAGATGGCTGATATGGCAGCAGCCTTGAAGTCTCTGGTAGCAAGCCAGCGGATCATGCAGGAGCAGTTTACAGCTCTCATCCAGAACATACTAAGACCACTAGGGGTCTCACTTGAGATGATTACTCCGGCAGTAGCTCCAGGGAAGCATGAGGCCAGGGGACCACCCCAGGCACCACGTAAAGACTTGCCACCCCCTCAGCGGTGGAGGGATGTTGCTGACCCCCGGTGTCTATGCCTGGGGAGGCAAGGAAACCCTTGACCTGAGGACAGGTATGATGATCTGGAGGGAGAGGAGGCCCCCATAGAATGCTGGGAGCCGTATGAGGTCTCCAATAATACTGTACGACCTCTCCAGGAAAGCAGAGGGAAGTGTGGAAGGCAAAATCCTGATGATCGCCCGAGAGGCTCTGCTTTTGATCGCTTGAGCAGGGGGTCGGCCTTTGAGAGGCTAGGCCCAAAAAATGACCTGCGGGAAAAATTGTCCAGATCGAGGAGTGTTATGACGTCCAGAAGGGAGGCAGCAGATGGCCGACCCCACCGGGGCCGACCCCTAGGATGGGACGACGGTCAGGGGGAAGTAAATAGCCACCATAGGCCTGCTGAAGCAGAACCCTCCGTCCTCCTCAAAGAGGCGGCGAGGGATAACATCGGTGAAGACGACCCTATGAGGCCCTGGAATGACTCAATGCAGCGACTGAAGGACAAGATCGGTGATATCCTGAAGAGCCAAGACCCTCTTCAGAGAGGATACTCCATAGGCTCTCCCTTTATGGCGAAGATAGTCAACTTCCCAATGCCATCAAAGTTTAAGCCACCTGTGGTAACCCCAAGATATGACGGGAGTACAAACCCTGTCCATCATATTGTGATGTATCAATCGGCAGCAGACATATACTCTATCTCAGATGAGATGAGGTATCGTGCCTTTTCTGACACTTTGACTGGGGCTGCACATGTCTGGTATATGTCTCTTCCAAAAAATTCCATTGAGAGCTTTAAACATTTGGCAGACCGATTTATCCACAACTTTTGCTTTGGGGTGAGGCCACAGAAGAAGACCACACACCTGCTCTATGTTAAGTAGGGGAAGAACGAGAGTCTAAGAAACTACATATCCAGATTCAACAAAGAAAAGTTAGAGGTGGAAGACTATGAGGAGAGCATAGCCATGACAACCCTGATTGGAGGGCTCCAGAAGGGGAAGCTGCTGTGGAAGCTTGGTGAAGACCCTCCGAGGACGATGGCTGAATTACTGTCGACAGCAGGCAAGGTGATGAACACCGAAGAAGCGATGGCCGTAAAATACGAAGATGAAAAAGGAGGCACTAGTGGGGGTAAGTACCCTAAGAAGAATAAAGAGGGGAAAAAGAGGTCTATGGATGACAAGTTCGCTGGTTATACCCCTCTAACGGTTAGCTATGAACATATTTTCAATGAGATAAAGAGTGATCGGTCCCTGAAGTGGCCTGAGAAGTTGAGGGTAACCCCCAACAAGAGGAATAAAAACCTGTGGTATGAATTTCACCAAGACCACGGCCACGTGACAGACAAATGCTTTGCTCTGAAAGATGAGATTGAGAAGATGCTGAAAGAAGGGAAGCTCAGGAAGTACGTTGACAAAGGTGCCTTCAAGAGGGGCCCAGGGGATGACCCCAGAAAGAAGCGAGGCGATGCATGTAGAGAAGGTCCTCAAAAAAGAGGGGACGACCCTTATGACGATGAGGATGACCCTGACCTCCCACCGAGAGACGATCATGGCCCTGTCAAGAGACTTAATATGATCTCGCTCGGTGTGGGAATAATCTCCGGGGGTCTAGCAAGAGGAGGGTCAGAGGTCGCCGACAGGAAGGCCCATGTAGCTGAAGCCAAGGCAGTGACAAAAGCTGTACACTCAACCTCCCTGGAGGCAAAATTAGAGAAGAGGAAGAAGGTTGATATGGATACCCTGATAGTGGGGTTCTCAAGAATGGACTTCAAAGGCCTCTTATCCCCACATGATAACCCTCTCGTCATCACTACCAGGGTACACGGGTGTGAGGTGCCGAGGATCTTGGTCGACGGGGGTAGCTCTGTAGATGTGATGTTTTGGCCATGCTTCAAAGCCTTAGGTCTCAGCCGTGCTAGACTCGTCCCATATTATCATCCATTTATTGGGTTCAGTGGGGAAAAGGTTCACCCCCTTGGAGTGTATGAGGCCGATGTCAGGATGCGGGACGAGTGGCCGAGATGTCTTACCAATAAGGTCAGCTTCTTTGTGATGGATGAACATGTCTTTTCGGCCTACAACATCATACTGGGGTAGGTAGCCCTCAAGGGGTTTGAAGCTGTGCCATCTACGGTCCATCAGATGATTAAATTTCCAACCCTTTACGAGGTAAGGGAAGTCCAGGGAGACCAAATGACAACACGAGAATGTTATTTCAACTCCACCGAAGAAAGAGAGGCCCACAAGAAGTCAACAACCACTTACAATATTGACACCCTTGACCCCAGTGATGAGACAAAGCTGAAGAAAGGAGAGGCGGTGGAAGAGGTAGAATCCATCATCCTCAATGAGGATGACCCGAAAAAAACCATCCAAGTCGGCAAAACTCTAAAGCCAAACATCAAGGAGGACCTCATCAAGCTGTTGAGAAGAAGACAGAGTGTCTTTGCATGGAGTCACGTAGATATGCCGGGGATCGACCCCAAAAATATGAGCCACAAGCTCAATGTGGTAGAGGGTGCAAATCCAGTGAAGCAGAAGAGGAGAATTTATTCTCGACAGAAGTATGAGGTCATTAGGGATGAGGTCAAGAAGCTAGAAGATGCAGAGTTTATCAGGGAGGTCATCTATCCCAAATGGCTGTCCAATGCAGTCATTGTCCCAAAAGCCAGTGGGAAGTGGAGGATGTGTATAGACTTCACATACCTCAACAAGCATTGTCCCAAACATGCACCATGCATACTTGGGGGGTACACTACACCCCCCAAGACCTATATATACTTGTCACCTATAACCCTACAAGGGGATGGATCGATAATTGTAACCCTAGCAAAAACTCTGCTTATACACACAGTAGAGAGAGAAAGTGAGCTTATGTGCATTGTATCTAAGGCCATTAGTGCCCATACTTACTGGATCACACACTCACAATGGATGTAGGCCTAATTATCTGAACCACTATACATCATTATCTTGTTCCTCTTATACTCATCTCCTTCTACACACTTACACACTCACACATACACATCTCCATGGCTGCCATGGTTATTACTGTTTGAGCTCATCATCACTTACCTAGTGGTGCTAGATTTCATCATCATTAGGGTCCAAATTTTTCCTAAGGTTTTTAGGCATTCCGAATCCATTTGCGTAATCAAAATTGCCAAATTATCACTAAAATGATGGAAAATAGTGGTACAACATCCCTTCGAGTCCAGGCACTCAATAATAATAACTATGATAATTGGACTATCAAGATAAAGTCTCTTTTGGGTGCACAAGATGCTTTGGAAGTCATGGAGAGAGGTTATAGTGAGCCAGAAAACAAAGCTTCCTTAAACTAAACTCAGAATGAGAGTTTGAAAGACTCGAGAAAGAGTGATAAGAGAGTTCTTTATTTCCTCTATCAAGCATTAGATGATGATGGTTTCAAGAAGATTTCAAGTGCAACCTCCACCAAGCAAGCATGGGAGAAGCCATAAACCTCTTATAAAAGAGCCAAACAAATGAACGAGGTTGGTCTTCAAACTTTGAGAGGTTATTTCGAAGCTCTACATATGAAAGTGTCGTAGTCTATTTTTGACTACTTTTAAAAAGTCTTAGATGTTTTTAATCAATTAAAAAAATGGAAAGAAGTTAGAATATGTGATAATCATTGAGAAGATAGTCCTCTTATTAGATCCAAAATTTTAGTAAATTATTACAACGATTGAAGAAATTAAAGACTTGAATGAGCTGACCATAAAAATAAGAAATAGGGTCATTGCAAGCACACAAAGAGTTGAAGAAAAATCAAGATATTGAGGAATAACTCCTCAAGACAAAAATCCATTCTGTAATACCCCGTAATTTTTAATGATTTTTATATGGGGATTAATTAAATTAAAATGAAAAATGAATTCGGATTAAAATAAATATTAATTAGTGAGATAAGGGTTGATATTTATTTGAAGAATATTGAGTATTACTTTGTGAACGAGTAATAAATTAGTAAGAATGCATTATGGTTGTTATGAGTATGAAATACGGTAGTTACGATAATTTAGTCAGGACGTCGTGTTAGTCGTCTAGGGACTCAAATTTATGAGATATCATATGATTTAATTATGGGTCATCCAAATGATCATTTCGAGTATGCCAGTGTGTCCGAAAGGGTCAAGATAGTCAGAAAAGTGTACTCAAGGGGTTGGATTGGGTCCCGGGGCATTTTTAGGCCAAAAAGACACCCCGAGAGGGTATTTTGGTCTTTTGTCTTTTTAAAGTAAAAGGACCTACGAAATTTCTAAGGTTATATATCTGGTAGGTTGAGTTTTCTTGGGTAATAAATTATAAAATCAAAGGGATTCCACTAAAGGAGGAAGGAGAGGATTTCCAAGGCTTACCACACCATTTTTGCACCACTATCACCACCACCTCGGGAGTGTAGATCGGAAGGAGAGGAAGGAAATCCCTTCACTTGTCTGCAGAAAATAAAACCTACAACTCAAAGAAATTGCTTATCCTTCTTGTTTCTAAAAGGTTATAATGCCCATGCAGTGTAGGGTTTTATATTTGATGATTTTAAATGAAGTTCTTGAAAAATTGATGAGTTAAACATATGATCTTGGGTAGGATTGCATGTAGATTGATACATGTATGTAGAGGATACCACACTAGATGATATGTGATAATTTGGATGGGAAAAATCTGTGTTTTATGTTGAGTACGAATGAAGAACACAAAACCTAGGGTTTTAATGAATAAAATGTTTGATCCGTTATTAAATAGAATTATGTGATGTTTTGATGTTATATTAACATTCGAAATCAGTGTACATGTATATGATGTTGGAGAATGTTAGTTGTAAGTTTGGTGAAGAAACATAATAGTTGTGTAGAATAAAAATGGTGAAAAATGCAAGAACTGAATGAAAAAGATGAACTGCTACTTTTCGAATCAATTCGGCCCCTTAGCGAATCGATTCGATTTGTCGAGAATTATGAAATTTTCCCTATTTAGACCCTAATCTTGTGTATACCTAATGGGAATAATTATGAGACATCCTTAAAACATAATATGATATATTATGAGTGACAGTAGGCCTTAGTAGGATGGGAACTTAGTCATAAATGAGAGAATTAAGGATAAGGTTAATCGGGCATAATTTGCAATGCGAGTGAATTCGAAAGAATGAGAACGGATCACGGAGCGATGAGTGAACCTATGACTTAGCCCAGTAAAGCATGACTGTATTAGCTACTGAAATAACTTAAGGGGTAACTCGGACCCTTCGAGTAGATAATAATACCCAGGAGAATACGATAGAGAGCTATAATCGCAGTTAAATAGTACAATGAGTATTCGAGAGATACATACAACGTACAGGGGCTCATATTTATAGGTTGTGTGTATAACTATACATATTATATATATAGGTTGAGTGTATACATATATGGGCTATAATATAGATGGAGTGTATACCTATACGGGTTGTACTTATAGGTTGAGTGTATACATATACATATTATATTTATAGGTCATGCGTATACTTATACGAATTATTTGGTTTGTGAGTATGCCTATATGCGACATATGGATAGGTTATGTGAATGCCTAGTATGTGCTTTTTTATGTGTGTGAACATGCCTACGTTTCCTGCTATCACGGGAGGTTTCGTGTCGTGGACTATTTTATCCTCATGAGACTATCAGGGGAATTTTAGACTTGTGACCAAGAACATAGAACTTCGGGTTAAGCACTACTTGTGTGTATGATAGTGTAACCGGTCATTTGGATGCATTAGGCGTATGTGTAGCCCAAAGGATTAGAAATATGTTCATCTCCATTATATGTTGTTTGGTTTATGGTTCAAGGAGACATTCTGAACCGATAGTCCTTGAAGTGGTATGTGGAGTACATGGACTTGATAGCAGTGTATGCGAGTGTGCATTGCGGTGGCTAGTCCGGGAGATGTTGTATATATATATACATATACTAGGTTATGCCCGTGCCTGAAGACACGATGGCAATTCTCCCAAATATGAATCGTGAGGTCAAGTCATAAAATTTTGTATCATATATAATTTTCCAAAGTATCAATCGTTACTAATTTTCCTAAAGGACCAAACATTTTTTCAAAAATTATTTAATCAAGGTCAATTTTACTTTGATATACTGAAATTTACTTAGATATATTTGTCTATGTAACATGCTTATCTTTCCTACAACACACACATACTACATTCATCCCAAACTAATAGTTGTTATACTTTTGAGAACACACACAATCAATGGCCAAGATTGAGAGTCGTTCATTATCATGTAATTTGGTTCACTAATTACATTTAAAAAATAAAGTGGACCATTAATTTTGGACATCCCAAAAGAAAAGCAGAATTGTTAATTTGGGACGAAAAGAGTAGTATTTATTATGCTCCCCTCCCACATATGATTATTGCCTCTTTATTATCAACAAATATTTTGCCACCACCGTGTATACCTCCGGATTCAACTCGAGTCTTATATGTTAATAGTTTTCAAGTATTCTATGACATTCTTCAAGGCTCCTTTCGTGTCGAAACTGTATTACATACCAAAAATATTATTAAAACAAATGTTGCCAAAATATCTCAAGGAGGGTACAAAACAATTGTTATGGCATTGTGTGCCAAAATAAGAGCATATGGCATTGTTATGGCACCGTTACATTTATAGAGAGAGAGTCCTCTCTGTTTTGTAACTTCCCCGATACGCTTGAACAATCCATGCCCATTCAATATTGTTAAAACCAGTTTCAAGAAAATTTAATGCCTTCAATAGCTGCAGGACTTCTACTACATCAGGATCGAAAGGGGTATAGATTTGTTTGGACATTGATCCCACTCTCTATTTTGTAACTATCCTACTACGTTAGAACAATCACCATCAATTCAATAAAGTTCCTGAACGTTGCCGGATCATAATTCACTTTGTAGTTTTTCTCCACCAATTTCTTCCAAGTTACGTGATTCAGAATTGTTTCTTTATTGAAGCGATCCTCTTCCACATCTGTTGCATTCCTAAAATCATGGACCACCTTGGATGCTCAATTAATCACTCATGTTGGGTTTGTCTCCTTTCGGGCATAAGCTAAAGAATAAAAAATAACAAAGTTTCAGAATACGAAACTCATAAATTTCAAAAGATAAATAAACAAACAACACATAATACCCAAAAATTCATAAATCTCAAGAACAATTACCTTATGCAAGAGACATCAAATGTTCAACATAACTAAAATGAAAGAACATTATGCCCAAGTAAAATTATAAACAAACCAAATTAATGTCGAAAACAATAGAAGGAAGGATATATCATTCGACATTCTTGTCTACCATGTACAGTATCCAATTCAGCAAGAGGACCACCATACTTGACAGCAAGCCACGTATTTCACATCATAAAACATTTAAATATCAAATAGTGAAGGTTATGCTTCAACAAAATCGAGGTTATGCTTCTACAGTCACAAAATTATCATTATGGGTTAACTCCGACAGCATCCATATAAGAAAGAAAAACACTGGTCTAAATGCATCCTCCTCCAAGGCTTTGTAGCGTTTTGTGATGCAGATCCTTACTTGAGCGGGGAACCTCAACTAACCTTTACACTTTTTATCTTCCCAAGCCATTGGATTGGTGTTAGAAGCCCCAAAAGTCACTTCCTCAAGAGATGCCATGAAACTAATGAGTAGTATAGTTATAAAAAAATAGAGGTAAGCCTGATGTTGTTGCCCGAACAGAGTCTCTGTATCGTGGCGGTAAAATAAATAATTTCCACTTTAAAGCAGTCATTGACCACTTGTGACCCTTTGATACTTTTGATTGTCCTCGAAGCTCGTCACCCAATTGCCAAAAGCTATTAAAAGTCTCCATTATGCAGATATCTTTATTATCTGCTAGGTTGTGAAATTCGAAAGGTGAGACCTCATCACCATCCACCTAAGCTTACCCCACCTCAGTTGTAATAATCGGCGCCTTTTTCCACCATGTTTTGAATCTATAAATAAAATAAAAGGAATAAATGCAAAACCATCAGCAAAAAAACACGGATGAAAATATATCATGGCCACGGCAATTATGATTTATTAGATGTAAATTTGAAACTTGTGATACTAAAGAAGTAAAGCTGAAATGAGGTAAACACTGCCCAAGGCAGTTATGATTTAAATTCTATAGTTGTTAGAACGTGTGGCCCAAAAAAGTATATATATATATATATATATATATATATATATATATATATATATATATATATATATATATATGTGTGTGTGTGTGTGTGTGTGTGTGTGTGTGTGTGTGTGTGATAATTATACACCGAACTAACATAATATAATTCCATAAAATGGCTAGCGACCTGGAACTAATGGAGTAAATTCCACACTGATTGTTAAGCTTAGTATCTATGCAAAAATAATTAAGAAACAACATGGAGCTACTGCTAGAAAGCTCGTTAGAAACTCACCACACAATTCAATTAATAATGCTAGTTAGTTTTCAAAAGTCCTTGACATACCTGCAATTCACCCTTGGTTAGTGTCCGTATATACTAAAAACTGTAAGTTAGGCCCTTGGTTAAAGGGATTTTATCTACTTATTTTGAAAGATCCAAGTCTTCATACAGTTTAGTGGAATTAAAAATGTTTTTAAATGTTATTTTGTTCAATCCCAAACATCGTCAACCTTTATCAATAAAGAAGAGTGATCTTAGTTTCAACAAAATAAACTCCAAATAGAGGGTAATGAAGCAAAATTCGTAAAAATGAATGTAGGTCAGTGAAGAAAAATTCGTAAAAAAAGAATGCATGTCAGTAAAAAACAATGCATGTCAGTGAAGCAAATAGAGGGTAATGAAGCAAAAATTTTCATCAATATAAATATCATGTCAGGTGTACCCGTATCATCCCCCGAGTGTGTTAAATATCAACCATCCAAAAACTGCGTCTATGCCCCCCGAATATGTTTTATATCAGCTGTCACGTATATGCCCCCGAGTATGTTTTAATACCCCTGCACAACTTGAATAAGCAAAAAAAGGGAACAAAATTAACAAAACAAATTATTTAAAGAAAGAACATAGAAATGAAAATACCTGTTAACATCTATAAATCTCAGAAGATACGCGTCGCAACAATGCTCACCAACATCCAATATCACATTTTGAATGGGTTCAAGTGCCAAAAAAGCATTAAAACAACCTGTTAGTGAATATATTTTGAATATGTTCAAGTGCCAACATTCTTCAATTATTTCTGTAGCAAATTAGTAATAAAATCAATAATGAGAATGTAAAAATTCTGTCCATTCTCATGTTAGTGAAATAATCTCAGAATACCATAAAACCTCTTAACTTTTACTGAAATTACTTCAACAATACAAACTAATCAAGAAATCACCGACTTGCATTTAGAAATAGTTATAATGTCCAAAAAAACAAAAACATTAGAATTAAAAACATGTTCAATGTACTGAACACATAAAACAAAACATATGAGATTTAAGGTAAGAACTCAACTTAAAACAATACAAAAACAAAAAAAACTGGGTGCTCAGATTTAAAGTGAGAACCCATATAGGTGAGATTTAAGGTAAGAACTCAAATAAGTGAGATTTATGGTGATGTATTGAGAAAAAAAGAGGGGTGATTGAGGGAGGGATACAAATATCATACCAGGTTCTCATAAACCCCGCTAATTTTCAAAAATCCCAACCTATGAATAAGGGCTTCAAAAGACCGAATATGAAAGCTAAGAAAAAAAACTAAACATTGTATGACACAGGGAATCACATATAACATTGTATAGACCTAGAATGTAACTTAGGAAACGGTCATAATGGCGTGAAAATTGATATTAAGGCCAGCAATGAAAACAAAATGCCATGGATATTAGGCCAGCCGTCAATATGCCCCATTCGAAATAAAATTAGGGAAATAACATTGTTCCAATGCATAATTTTTTTTTCCATGACTGCAAGTAATATTCAGTCTATTAAAAACATAATGTGGGAATTCGTCAAGCAATATGAACCTCGCACGTTGTGTTACATAACCTCTTAATGCTCCTAATTTCTATTTAAATCGGTAACAACTTATGAGTGGAGTACAACATGTTAATAAACAAAATCCATATAACAAAATGTTAATAATGAAATCCATATAAAAAAATGCTAATACAAAAAAAATGAAGCAACATGTTAATAAAAAAATCCATATAACCGCAACAACATTCACTTGTGGGTCGGGAGGAGCTGCTACGGGAGCAGATCGATAATTCATCCCACAATCTTCCAACTTAAAGAAATGTCCTACTTTTGAATATTCTCCAAAATAGATCCATATCTTTAAGGTAACAAACAAACTACACATAGTTAAGAATTACGCACACAACATGATATATGTACACAACTATACCTTAGCGATTGCTCCATTTTTAAGGGAGGTTCAAGAGGGACTTACGCAGGCTCTCGATGTACAATCGCCCCTCTTTAAAGAGGTGTAAGACCAAGAATCATTTTGTCATCGTACTCATGATTAAGAGGAAAATGTAGTGCTTAAAAAAGGGGAAATGGGGGCCGAGTGTGACAGATAAGAGAGTACCTATAAGGATGCAACACAAACATACATATTAGAAATTGTTAAGCCAGTCTTAACCTTATGGTGGTTATACCATCGATGGATGTAGTTCATAACACCATTGGATCTCATTAAATGAGCTAAAATTTAAATACTGACGTATACATAGATAAGAAATATATAGATAAGAAAAAAATGCATACTTAAATGATGGAAGAGCACAAAATAATGAACAAATAATTAAATACTTACCTAGATGTTCTCGGATTTGAGAGAGCACCATTGTCATTGGATTTAGAGAGAGATATTTGCAAACAAACAATAGGAAGAAAAAAAACAATATAACATTCAAAAACCAGATATTACACCAACAAAAATATAAACCAAATAAGGATAAACAATATAAATATGAAAAAAGCCAAACCAATTTATATTGTGCAATAAAATGATTATTTTTCAAGACATTATTAAATTCATACTTGAACTCATTGAATGAGAAGAAAATTTTATAAAAGAACCATCCACAACTTCTAAGCATTCAACCCCTACTGCCATTTGGCGTCCCAAATGCGCGAACAAAATTTTAAAAAAATTATGCCACGTGATTGCCATTATTTTGTACTAATTCGATGTCGGAAACATATTGTATCCTTGGCTATACTCTGTTTCATATCTAATCTATTTGACACACTAATTATTTATTTATAAGAGTTAATAACATTAATTCTATCAACTAAGACCTTGAATTCTATGAAATATAAAAAGAAACTATGCAACCTTCCATATTCTTCCTTATTTTGAGAAATATAAAAAACAAATATACCTTGACTAAAAAACATTGAACAAACCACAAAAAGATATATTATAGAACATATCGTAAGCTATTGAGAGAGAAAGAATGGTACAGAATGAGAAGTAGAACAAAGAGTATACCTGGAAAATTGAAAAAAAATACACAAATTAAAATAAATCAAATAAAGTTCGAACCCCAAAAATTATATTCGAACCCCTCTCTCTTAGATTGAGCATCAAATTTGTTTATACCCAAAGGTCCAATATCTATCCAGTTTCAAGTAAAGAAAAAATTATGAAAAAGTACTATTTTTCACCATTGGTACCCAAATATATCTCCAATGTTAATTTATCTGAAAAACTAAATGAAATAAAATATGTATTACCTAAATAAGGTTTCCCAAACTTCTTCAAATAGTTGCCTAAAAAGTAGATATGAAAATGAACAAACAATTATTTAAATGAATTACCAAACCACTAAGCAAATAAGATATTTATTAGCTAAAATCTCTATTTTCACACCAAATTGTAACCCCATTACACATATCATGTGGTGTAAATGCTTTAAAAATATAAAAAAAATAATTATCTACGCATAAAAATTAGAAGATATATACTCGAACTGAAAGTTGTACCAACATTTATACCTCCGAGATGGTTCAGTCATGGAGGTCTGAATGAAACAAACACAAATCAGACATTAGAGACAAAACCATGTGAAATCAAAACCAAAACCACCCAAATATGAAATAAAAAACCATGTGAAATCAAAACTCAATTGTGACACAAATACCTTTCAGAGTCAGATGCAATACCATTCCGCGCGCGAGAGATAGAGAGACCTTGATATTGGGTTTGAAAGAGAAACTGAAGAGAGAGAAGAGATAAGGTCGGGGAAATAGTGAGGGGAAAGAGTGAGAGGATAGAGAGAGAGATGCCACCAAAAGGGGTGTACTACTATTTTATCGTTGTATTTGAATTTTGAACAAAGGGGGCAAATAAATTAGAGTGTGTTAAATGAGGGGGAAGCCAAAATTTTCAAGGATAAAATAGAAAATGGAAAAAAAACTCATATTGATGACATCATAGTTCAATCTTATGACATACATAAGTTTTGTAACTTATTATATATATATATATATATATATATATATATAATTTGGTGATTTATCCTACTTATGTGCAATAGTAGGGAGACTAGATAGTGTATATCTAAAATAAAGCTTAATCTACTTAGTGTGTGATGGTAGTAAAGTTAGATCGCGTATATTTAAAGATGATTTAAGTAGAGAAACTTAATGTAAGGGTTTAAGGATTACATACGTGAAATGTAAATTATGGTTTAGTAATAACATACGGGTAATGTTAATTATTAGTATTACAATAACTTACTATATGGGCAGTACGGGGGAGTTAAAGAGAAACTTAACTAAGGACTTAATGATAATTAAGGATATACTGTAGCGTGTTATATGGGAAGTATGGGTGAGCTAAACTTGTTAGTGGTTAGCTAGATACCTATGAGGTCAATTACTCTAGGTAGCATAACTAGGTGGGATAAGTAAGAGACGTATAGTGTGCACTTTAGATAAGGGGTGAGGAACTCAAGAGAATGTACAGAAACTAACATGTGTAATCAATAATTGTGATTTAAATGATTGAAAAATATTTTTAAAAGGTTTTCTTGGGCTCTGAACCATATGAAAAATATTTTCAAAACCTCTTAGGTTTCTATCCACAGGGATGCCAAGCTTGAGGATCTATTCCTCGGATGCGTAGCTGCAACACTTGTGGATGCTTGCAGGATTTGGATTAAACGCTTTAGTCACTTCATTCTTAGAGAAGGATTTAGTTTTAGTTATTTTATTAGGGAATGTTTCCCCTTCAGATATTTCATTTATTCAATTGTATCAGACTATATATTATTGGATTCAGTTTTATTTCATAGACTCATAGTTGGATTTTGTATTGAGAACTAATGACTTATTCTACATTACTTGTTTGGTTATTTATCTTGTGATGGATTCATATTTCTATTATCGTGTGGGTTGTTTGGTTATTGTCTTTATTTACACATTGATGGATTAACAAAAGATAAATTTTGGCACCGGTTTATTTAAAACGTAGGTGATTAGTAATTTAAAAAGTTTTTGACAGTGATGGTAAGAATGAACCAAATGAGATTCCTGCTTTATTTTTATAAAGGATTGATCACTCGGTGTTTAAATAGGCGGGGTTTCATAGATGGTCTCAGAACATCGGGTTTTAGTATCCTTAGGATTGGTGCAGCTTACTACGATTCCAGCGTAGTGTTCCTTGATATAGATCCTTATTATAAAATTATTATATTCCTCTATGTATGAGACTTTTGTTCTCCTACTACTAAGTATAGTTTATGTGATTCATATACGAGTTTGATTGGGCTTCGTACATCGAATAATATAGCATGACCAATAAGGGGGATTAGAAGGACTGCGGGAGGAGAGGAGAGGTAGAAGCCACAGAGTATTTTGGGCACGGTGATAATGATAGAAGTCACCACAATTATTGTTCTAACAGATGACAATTTAATAGTTACTCGGGAGTAGTAGCTTCCTCATGCATTATCGTAGATAACGGTGGTGCAAATTCAGACTTACCCAGTGTAGTCGGTAGGGAAGAGTCAGAGGAACTCTTTCGAAGAGCCATATGTAAGGATTCGAGGAAGAGAGGGAGTGTGATGGGATAATAGAAGGAGATAATCCAAAGGCAATTGTGTAGGGTGGAGTGCAGTGACAACCAGGATTAAATTTTAGGCAAAATTATTTTTGCTCATAGGAGCAACATTGGAATGATGGGAGTGAGTCATCATACATTAATAACGAGAAATTTAGGTGTGGTTTGAAAGTAATATCTTCCATATGTTGTTCAGACAGCGATGTGAATGGAGTATCGAAACTTATCACAAGTGGTTCAGGTAAAGATCGATCATGAAAGAGAAGTTGATTTGTTTAGCCAACCTCGTACCAGACGAAGGGATATGGAGAATAAAAAGGGTTCGTAAGTTGATAATGGACTTGTGGGTAGAATACAAAAAAGTGGATGGGAAATCTGGCTTGGATGACTAGTGTCGATATTATCAAGGTCATACATTCACAAGTTTATATCAACGCTTCCATAAGCAGGGAGACAATCGGGTTGGAGAATCTAGTTGAAGAGCAATACTAGATTAAACGGTGCTAGTGAAACACCACAGGATGGCATACCTAGTGGGGAACCCATTTAAATGATCGAGATCAATTAAAGTCCTACCAAGTGATGGTGGATTTAATTAGGGAAGTTAAGGCCAGCATTGAGTTTCATAGGGCTAGTGGAGCTAAAGGGAGAATGGGGGTAGAAATTACGGCCAAGACTACCGGGTCCTAAATAGGAACACCCCGACATGGCCAGTGGGGGCCATATATAGGGTATGGAATATGAAGGTATCCTATTTGTTGGAGTAAGTCCAACTGTATTGAACTTGTCCACATTGAGAAAGTGAGACCAGTTAGACTGGGATGGTATATGGGAACGATGCCAGTAGGGCACAACAACAACCGCAGGAACGAGACTTCCAGCAGGGGAATAGGACTAAAAGATTCAATTCCAAAGGTTACCAACCTGAGAGTAGTGAGGTTAGACAGGACCAGAAGGTTACTTAAGAGAAGTAGCAACATTCCATTCCTCAGGGCCGTTAGGGCTAAGGGAATACCGGGGGAGGCTAGAAGCAATAGAGTTTCTATGGAAATTATTACGGTTGTGGAGAGATGGTCCACATGAATAAATATTTCCCAAAGTAAGGTAAACGGAACTACAGGAGGAGATCCTGGATATACAATCCTTATAGCATATCAGGGGTCAGTTTTGACGAGAAAGCTACGCTAAGGAACCCGTTGACCAGGCAAGGTAGATGGAAAATGGAGATATAATTTTTGTTTTGTTCTTATGAGTATAGGATAATTTCGGGTGACATGGGTGTGTCACAATATATGATTATTTAACTGTTAAATTCACGAGCTAGTCAAATTTAATGGGTGGGTTGGCTGTGTCATCCTTATCAAGTATATATTTATCGTTGGTTAGCGAGGCTCTTTGGTGTTTCTTCCAGGGGAGCGGGTGTGTACATTAGGAGGATATTTGTATTGTGTAATTAGTTTTACTACTTTTGAGAGTTATGAAAGTATAATTTATTTTGATCATTTGTAGTGACTGTATATCGAGCGTTTGAGTGGTAGTAGATTGGGTGATAAGACTATCGTGCTCATTATTCTAGGGTGACATATATTGTTTTTGTGAGGCATCACCTGAAAGAGGGATGAGCCTGAAAATATATTATTATATTATATGGTAGACTTCGGTGAGTATGTTATGTTGTTATATTTGATCTCAGTGAGTAAGGATGTTTATTGATGCTATTTAGGGTATATCGGTTTGTTGTCGAGTAGATAAATTTAGCTCGTTATTGATTTAGCGCCAAGGACTGAGTAATAGTAAGACCGCCCTGTTGTATATCTTTTTTAGTGACATAAGAGTTGACAATTAAAACTTTTATGTTAGGAAATAAGAAGTTGGGGGTACAGGTTATGTGATGAGGGCCTAATGGATTTCGATGACCGAGAATGTTAGCTAGTAGTGTATCAAGGGGGTCCTTGTTTGGATTTTGCTTTGCGAGAAATCCCACGCATGAAACGTAGCGAACGTCGGGAGATGGAAAATGTTTGGCCTTTAGGACACGAGTTTAGTACCTTAGTTATTATACATGTGTGTAGTTATAAATAAGAAATGATAGCTATATTACGATTTAAGGCTAATAGGGCCATATAACTTTGATGCGAGAATACTTGAGTTGCGATTCGTAGGTGGTTGAGTATAACCTTATTTTATAGCCGTACCTCGTATACAAGGATTATTTTAAAACCAGTATATTAGGTTTAGTTGATTTATGCAGAAATTCATGGGACATAGGGTGTATGGGAGCCCTAGTTATTCAAAATTTTCAGTATCATTTATGATGAGTAGACCTGGAAATTTCTTAAACAAACGTAGATGCAATAGTAAATTAGAGACTGAAATAGAGTAAGACAAAAGGGAAACAAAGTTACATTGTGAATAAGGTGTGTTACCAGGATTCGAGTAACCAGAAAGGGGTGATTATAGTGGTAAAAAGTACAAGAAATGTACATTGTATATTTTTGAGGAAAATTAGGAGTTCCTCTGTGCAAAGGTGTAATATGACGAGAGTTACACCATAAAAAATTAAAGATTCAGAAGTTCGACATGAGTAGTCGGGTATGATTGCAGATCCCTTCCAAGAAGGAAGCGATATGATTTGAAATTGGAGAAGTTGTCACCAGGAGACATGGGGATCCTTCCCAGTATAGTGAGTGTTATAGCAGTTAGAATATAGACACATCGTATTGGACTATTCTTCAAAGAAGTGTGACGTGTTGCGTAGTGACTAAAATGAAATGTGAACTAAGGTGTTGGAGTATTTCAGAGTAAGGCGATTAGGAGATGGATTTACAGCCCGATATTTCATACGAGTAGAGACCAGTTACTATTTTAGGCCATAGCTAAAGGAGGTTGAGGTTGAAGGTAGTACCACTTTTACATGTTCAACCGAGGCACCATAATGACGATGAGACTACTTGGGAGCGTGAGGATGAGATCCGAAATAAATATCCAGAGTTATTTATACTTGGTATTATTTTCTTCGAATTTCAAGGATGAAATTCTATTATAAGGGGCAAGTGTGTAACACCCCGTAACTTTTAATGATTTTTATATGGGGATTAATTAAAATAAAATAGGAAATTAATCGAGATCAAAATAGATATTAATTGGAGTGATAGGGGTTGATATTTATTTGTATGAAGAATATTGAGTATTACTTAGTGAATGAGTAATAAATTAGTAAGAATGCATTATGATTGTCGTGAGTGAGAAATACGGCAGTTACGGTAATTTAGTCGGGAGGCGCATGTCAGTCGCATCAGGTCTCAAATTTATGAGATATCATATGATTTAGTTATGGGTTATCAAAATGGTCATTTTGAGTACGCAGTGTGTGCTGAAGGGGTGAGATTGTCAGAAAAGTGTACTCGAGGGTTTGGATTGGGTCCCGAGGTATTTTTAGGCCAAACCGGCACCCCAGGAGGGTATTTTGGTCTTTTGGCTTTTTAGAGTAAAAGTACCTACGAAATTTCAAACGTTATATCAACTCGTAGGTTGAGGTTTTTAGGGTTATAAATTAGAAAATCATAGGGAGGTCACTAAAGGAGGAAGGAGAGGAGTTCCAGGCTTCCCACACCATATTTTCACCACCACCACCACCGGAGTGTAGATCGGGAGAAAGGAAGGCAATCCCACCACTTATCTGTAGAAAATCAGACCTACAACTCAAGTCAAGTGTTTATCTTCCTTGTTTCTAAAAGGTTATAATACCTATGTAGTATAGGGTTTTATATTTGATGGTTTTAAATGAAGTTCTTGGAAAATTGCTGAGTTAAACACATGATCTTGGGTAGGATTGCATGTTGATTGATCCATATATGTAGAGGATATAAAACTAGATGATATGTGACAATTTATATGGGAAATATCTAGGTTTTATGTTGAGTATGAATGAAGGACGCACAACCAAGGGTTTTAATTAATAAAAGGTTTGATCCCTTATTAAATAGAATCATGTGTTGTTTTGATGTTATATTCACGTTAGAAATCATCATAGTACATGTATATGATGTTGGAGAATGTTAGTTGTAAGTTTGGTGAAGAAACATGATGGTTGTGTTGAATAAAAATGGTGAAAAATGCAAGAACTGAACGAAGAATAAGAACTGATACTTTTCGAATAGATTCGGCCCAAAGAGGAATCGATTCGGCCCTTGAGCGAATCGATTCGGTTTCTCCAAAATTGTGAAATTTTCCCTATTTGAACCCTAATCTTTTTTATAGCCAATGGAAACAATTATGAGACATCCTTAAAACATAATGGGATATATTATGAGTGACAGTAGGCCTTGGTAGGATGAGAACTTAGTCATGAATGAGAGAATTACGGCTAAGGTTAATCGGTCCTAATCTGTAATGCGAGTGAATTTGGGACAATGAGAATGGATCACGAAGAGATGAGTGAACCTATGACTTAGACCAGTGGGGTATGAGTTTATTAACTACTGTAGTAACTTAAGGGGTAACTAGGACCCTTAGGGTAGAGAATAATACTCAGGAGAATAAGATAAAGAGCTATAATTCTAGTTAAATAGTACAATGTGTATTCGAGAGATACATACTAGGTACGGGGGCTCATATTTATAGGTTGTGTGTATACCTATACAGATTATATATATAGGTTGAGTGTATACTTATATGGGATATACTATAGATGGTGTGTATACCTATACGGATTATATTTATAGGTAGTGCATATACTTATACGAATTATATTTATGGGTTATGAGTATGCCTATATGCGACCTATGGATAGGTTATGTGAATGCCTAGTATGTGCTTTCTGATGTGTATGAACATAACCACATTACCGGCTATCACAGTAGGTTCTGCATCATGGACAATCTTATCTTGATGAGGCCAATGGTGGTATTTTAGACTTATGCCCAAGAACATAGGACTTAGGGTTAAGCACTACTTGTGTGTATGATAGTGTGACTGGTCATTTGTGTGTGTTAGGTGTGTGCATAGCCCAAAGTCTTAAAACTATATTTGCCTCCATTATATGTTGTTTGATTTATGGTTCGAGGGGATATTCCGAACCGATAGTCCTTAAAGTGATACGAGGAGTACATGGACTTGATAACAGAGTATGTAAGTGTGCATCGCGGTGGCCTGTCCGGTAGATGATGTATTTATATAATATATATAGTGTGACATATATATATACACACTCACACACACACACACACGCGCGCGCACACTTCAGTGATTTATCCTACTTATGTGCAATAGTAGAGAGACTAGATAGTATATGTCTAAATTAATGCTTAATCTACTTTGTGTGTGATGGTAGTAAAGTTAGATAGCGTATATCAAAAGATGACTTAAGTAGAGAAACTTAATGTAATGGTATAATGATAACATATGTGAATGTTAGTTATTGTTTAGTAATAACATACGGGTAATGTTAATTATTAGTATTACAATAACGTTCTGTATGAGCGGTACGGGGGACTTACAGAGAAACTTAACTAAGGACTTAATGATAATTAAGGGTATACTGTTGCGTACTGTGTGGGTGGTATGGGAAAGCTAAACATGTTAGTGGTTAGCTAGATACTTATGAGGTTTAGTTAGACTGGGTAGCATAACTAGGTGGGATAAATATGATACGTTAGGTGTGCACTTTAGATGAGGGGTGAGGAACTCACGAGAGTGTACGCGAACTAACATGTTTAATCAATAACTTCTTTTAAACTTCGATTTAAATGCTTCCAAAATATTTTCAAAAGGGGTTTTTAGGCTCTGACCTATATGCAAATTATTTTCAAAACCTTTTAGGTGTCTAGCCACAAGGACGCCAATCTTGATGATCTGTTCCAGGGATGCGTAGATACATCACTTGTGAATGCTTGTAAGATTTGGATTAGACGCTTCAGTCACTTCATTCCTAGAGTAGGATGAAGTTTTAGTTATTTTATTTTCGCATGTCGCCCCTTCATCTATTTCATTTATTCAGTTGTATCAAACTATATATTATTAGATTCAGTTTTATTTCATAAACTCATAGTTGGATTTTGTATTGAGAACGATGGCTTATTCGGTATTACTTATTTGGTTATTTATCTTGCGATGGATTCATATTTTTATTATCGTGTGGATGGTTTAGTTATTGTCTTTATTTATGCATTGATGGATTATTGAAAGATAAAATTTGGCAATGGTTTATTTAAAACGTAGGTGATTTAAAATTTAAAAAGTTTTCGATAGTGATACTAAGAATGAACCAAATGAGATTCATGCTTTATTTTTATAAAGGATTGATCACATGGTATTTAAATAGGCAGGGTGTCACACATTCGATAAAGGAAAAAAGTTTCAACAATGGTATAAGCCAAAGTGGAAGAGGTCATGGCCGAAGAAGAAAGTTACAAATGTAGACGAGTTTGGAATTATAACAATAGAAATTCCAACAATAACTATAATTCCAATAACAACTACAATGGAGGATATAACAATATAAGATGTTATGAGAGAGGACATTCAAAATTGAGGTACGATTAATCTCAACTTGAATGTTATAATTTTCACAATATTAGGCATTATGCTTGGGAATGTAGAGCATCCAAAAACGTAGTAAATTAGACAATCAGTTGTGTGGAAGAGAAGAAAGAATATAATTGTACTATAATACTTTCATACAACTATATTATTAGAGGGCAAGAAAATACATGGTACCTTGACACTGGTGCGAGCAACCAAAATGTGCGGAATAAAAGGCATGGTTTTAGAGCTCAACGAATCAATAAGCGGAAATGTCTCTTTTAGAGATGATTCCAAAATACTAGTGAAAGTAAAAGGTAACAGCCTTATTCGCATGAAAGACCGAAGTCATAAATTAATGTCAAATGTCTACTATATGCCCAACATGAAGAGAAGCATTTTGAGTTTGGGCAAACTCCTAGAAAAAGGCTATGATGTTGATATGAAAAATTGTAGTCTTTTTATAAGAGATGACAAAGGAGATCTAATTACCACGTGGAAAATTTCAAAGGATAAAATGTTTTTATTAATATTCAAAATGATGTTACAAAGTGTCTCATGGCTTGTTACAAAGATGCATCCTGTCTTTAGCATCTTTAATTTAGGAATCTCAACTTTAGAGAACTGTAATTATTATCCAAGAATGATATGGTGAGAGGCTTACCATGAATCAATCACCCCGACCAATTGTGTAAAGGATGTTTACTTGGGAAGCAATTCAGAAAAGTCTTTCCAAAGGATTCAAATTCGAAAGCACAGAAACCGCTCGAGCTCATACACACAGATTTTTATGGTCCAATTAAGCCTAGATCTCTTAGTATAAGCAAATATCTCCTTCCCTTCATTGATGATTTTTCAAGGAAGACATGGGTATATTTCTTGAATAAAAAATCTGAAGTCTTTACTGCTTTTAAAAAGTTTAAAGTTGCAGTGGAAAAAGAAAAAGGGCTTTAGATTAAAACCATGAGATCTCATCAAGAAGGAGAATTAACTAGTAAGGAGTTACAAGGTTTTTTGAAGCAATTAGAATTTGATGACCTCTAACCTTTATCCGATCCCCCTAACAAAATGGAGTTGCAGAAAGAAAGAACACAATAATCCTTGACATGACATGGATCATGCTCAAAAGCAAGATCAACGAATGAATTTTAGGTGGAAGTTGTAGCGTGCACAGTATATCTATCAAAATTTTCATCGACAAGAAGTTTATGGGGAAAATTCCACAAGAAGCATGGAGCGAAAGGAAACCCAACATTTCTCATCTAAGAGTCTTTAGAAGAATAACCCATGTACATGTACCGGACAAGGGAAGAACCAAACTTGATGACTCTTTATTAGGTACGACAATAACTCCAAAGGTTATAAGACGTACAATCTTAATAATAAGGAGATTATGATTAGCCAAGATGTGATATTTTATGACTAAGACTAGTTTGATTTCAGGTCGCATATTGATGATTTCAACTTCTTTACACTACAAAAAAATAGCGTTTGAGGCGGTGGCCTAACAGTCCTAAAGGATCATTTATCCGTCTCAAATACTTTTTGTGACGCTATTTGGGACGGGTAGGGGGGTCTTTTTGATAGGGGGTTATAAATATTTTTTGTGATGCCATAGCCGTCTCAAAAGAGTTTTTTAAAACAAGAACAGATTCGTCTCAAAAGGTCCTCATTTTATATGACCCTTTTGAGACGGCACAAGAGCTATCACAAAAGATTGTTTTTGAAACGAAAATTAATTTGTCTCAAAAGATTACTATTTTAAAAGACCTTTTTGAGACGACAACATAGCTGTCTTTAATATATTTTTGGGACAGTTTTATCCATCCCAAAACAGGTGAAGGGATCTTAAAATTTTTGCACCAATATTTTATGGAGAATAAAATCTACCGCTAAAGTTTAATATAGAATTGAATTACATTTGAAATAACACAAACAACGAATAATCATAAAATGTAATACGTAAGATGATTTTCAATCAACAGAACGAATCATTTTCATTCAACAATAAATAGAGTTCTTACAACCATCTCCAAATATTCATCAAAACAAGAATTAAAACACTAAGTTCAAATATTTTACTTGACAACAAAAATACATTAATTTATTAATACTCCAAACAAGAAATGCTTTTATCAAACTAATTTCGCAACACTGAAGTGTACGAACTCCAAAACCACTAATTAACATTTGCATGTTCTACAAAAATTGTCACTTGCACAAAAAAAATATGGTTTCGATTATGTCAGAATTAATACCCCCCGTCAACAATACAATGTGCAAAATGAATCAATATAGTATATTTTCATCATTAACAATATAAATATCCAACTATTATTATTTTTTAAAAAATTCCATAGAGTCTTCTTTGTTTATTCATGAAAACCACAGGTAGCCAACCTGTTTTAAACATCAAAATTGATTCTAAGAATGATATACACCAAAAGCAGAAAATTTTAACCACCACCATAATAAATTCTCACCACCATAACAAATTTTCACCACCGCCATTGAAAATTTAACTTTAAACGAGAGAATTTTCCATATATATATATATATATATATATATATATATATATATATATATATATATATATATATATATATATATATATATATATATATATATATATTAGTAATTATATGTATGAATTATATTGTATTACCTAGTCGGACTGAATCGTCGAGGTAGTGGAAGCATGATGAAGGGTAAAACTCTGGAACAAACTTTGCATTTCACTTCGCATATCATTCTTCATCTGTAATAAAGATTGTTAGTTGCAAATCTCTAACTCTTCAAGCTCCTGTAGATGTCGAGTCTCTCGATCTTCACCTTCTTTCTTTAATTGGTTAATTTCTTCCAATAATAACTGAGATGAACATGCTTTTGTCGACGTTGGCCTAATACCTGCTCCCTTTAGTAAAGCATAGCCATGCCCTCCATATCCTACCACACTTTTGGGTCATTATATTGCTCTTCTGGTAGCTCATTTAGTCGTCTTTCAAGCATTTTCTACCAATTGAAATAATATTATTATTAATGAACATAAAATAATTTTCAAGAACACAATTTATAACAAATATTAAATAAATCTTTCAAGCACCTCTTACGAATTAATATTTATACATACCGCTCTATCAAATGATCCATCTTCAACACTGAAAGGTTTATTATTTGGAGCTCGAGTGGCTTTCCACATGCTAATATTGTCGACGGGCTCCCCCTGTTCTATCCTCTGAAACAAATGTATGTATATTAATACTCTTATAATAAAATAAGAAATATTTATAATAATAAAAATTCCAACCTCCTTGGCTATTTTAGCATGTGGCTTTCGTCCTATCCTTGAGTAAGAACATTCAACTTTACGGTTCTTAGTGTTTTGATCGGCAATATCCTAATTATTTGAATAAATAAAAATAAAAATTATGATACTAGTGAAGAAGAATGTATGTATAAAATTCTTAATAAAATGTGATATTTATACCTTAATCTTCTTTAGACCCCAGTATTTCACCAATTCAGGCCACTAATCTTTTTCAACTCGTTCAGGCGTATAACTCAACCGCTCTTCATCTGTTTGAAACTTTTTATAGTGATTCACCTTCACCCGATGCTTCCATTGCTTCCACGCAAGTCCCATCCTTACAAAGTAGATTTGTTTAAAACCTTTCGGTGCATTTGTGTTATTCTAAGAACAAAAAGAATAAATTAGTTAAAACTTGAGAAGCTAATGTACACCGGAACAATTAAATAAATCAAACTAATAAGTTACCTTCACTTCCTTCCAAATATTATCAAGTTCTTCCTCGTTCGCCTCGCTCCAATCCAACATTGTCAATGGAAATAAATTTCCACACCTTGCATAATAACCTAAATGTGACATCAATTTACTTTCAAGTTTACAAACTGGCTGACAAAGTTCATTCCATTCCAATATCTTCTTTTTGTTATCATTCGATTCGAGCTAAGGCCTTGCCCCGTTTCTAACCCTTTTTTTACTAGTAAGGGTAGTCATTGTGCCTGATTTTTTTTTTGATAAATAATGTTGATACATCTTGTTCAATATGAATATAAACATAATAGTAATACAAATGGAGATATACAAACGGTGCATTATATAACAAATCATACTTGTGAGATCCTCTCCATCTAAAGCCATCTCATTAGATGAAGGATTGACATTTCCAACTGAATTATTAATCTGCACAATATTTGGGTAAAGTTGATCTGTAGGTGTTTAAAATAAAGAAACATAAGCTCTTGAGTTGCGGTGTGTATTTTGTGACTGGGATGTTAATTCAATATTTAGGGAAAGTTGCTGCCTCTCTCTAGTTCCATTGTCCCGTATGTTATGTTGAACGGAACTAATTTGGGGTGTCCTCTCTAATCATTTCCCACTAGAGATGCAAGTGGCTGCTTCTCAAGTGGGCTTTCCTCGGCTATGAGGTCGAACATAGTCAAACGATGTCGACACCGCTTCAATGTCATAGATCTGTATATTTGCATTTATCTTATCAAGAAGTTACATTTCAGTTATATATCACACTAGATGAAAACCCACGCGATGCGCGGGGTAGATCTTAGCGAATTCAAAATAAAAGAAGCAATTATGATTAGCAATAAGTAATTGAAAAAAATTTAACCACACCCGTTACACTAATCATGGATCATACACATTTTGTTGATTGTAAAATATTAAAATATATGTGTATCATCTCAACCTCTCACCTAATATATATATATATATATATATATATATATATATATATGTGTGTGTGTGTGTGTGTGTGTGTGTGTGTGTGTGTGTGTATCATACAAATCTTGTTTGTGTTTGTTCCTTTTTTGATTTGGTGATTAGTTTTGAATAAAATACCCATAACTATCAATACAAAACCAAACTACAAAATGCTCTCGTTCAAAAACAAAAATAATAGTTTAAGACTATATCTCCCTCAAGCATTGTCCTTTTAAATTTCATATCCATCTTCATCTTCACCTGCGTTTACATCTTCACGATCATTAGCTTGAACCACACTAGTGTCAACTACTACTCCATCTCCATCCTTCATCCACCGTAAGTTTTAATCTTCATTCAAATTTCGCATGACAAACGGCTCAACTACAGTAAGCAACAATTATTCTCCAGCTTCTTGAACTGTCGTGTACCTATCAAATTGGTCTTTGGGTGTCATGGGAACAACAAGATGCCAATCTGTATCGATAGGGTCCTGCACATAAAATACTTGTTCGGCTTGGGATGCTAGTATCAAAGGTTCGTTACTCTCTCGATCATCCTTATAATTCAAATGATTGAAATTCACTAGTGTATAGTTAAACTCGTCAACTTTTGTACCCATACAATGTTCAACCCAATCACACTTGAATAACACAAACTTCATGCCATTAAGATACCGAATTTCAATAATGTCCGTTAGTTCCCCATAGTAGGTAATATCACCCACAATGGGGTTTTTATCCTTCCGGCTAGAATAACTCATTTGTTCGGCTTTTATAACAACTCCTCTATTTTGAGTTTTCTTTTGTAATACCCCGTAATTTTAAATGACTTTTAAAATGGGTTATATTTTAAATTAATGGATTAATTGGATTTTATTATTAATTAATTCATTCGGGTTTTATCCAGACGGTGGATATTAAAATTGATGATTATGAATATTACTTAAAGATATTTAGGTAATATATGAATGTGATGTCATTGATATGACTGTATGATATAAATTCGGTAATTTATATTTTTAGTCAGACGCGGTATGGGACGTGTCGGGACTAGTTTATTATATTAAAAAGGAAATTTATTTTCTATCGATCGAATAGTCATTTCGACTGCGTAGTTGCGTCCGAAAGGTTCGAAATAGTCAGAAAAGTCTATTTGGATGTTAATTTTGAGTCTCGGGTCATTTGGAAATGAATAGACAACCCGAAAGGGCATTTTGGTCATTTTTCTAGGGGGGGTGAATAGTGATTTCGGATTTTGGCCTATTATAAGTATTGGTAGATTAAGTGTATGTGGGTTATTCATCTCCTCTACACAAAATAGAGAAGCCATCTTCCTAGAGAGAGTGAAAGAGTGCTTGGGAAGGGAAAAGCCTACTTGGGAAGGAGAAGAACAAGAACCAAGGTTCACCACCACCAACCACCACCGGAGTTTGACCGAAGAAGGGACGACCAACTGAGATATACTACACCAAAGGATCAGACCTTCAGTAAAGGAAAGTGTTTGATAATGGCAATTTAAGTTTGTCTATTGT
This sequence comes from Sambucus nigra, assembly GCA_949130495.1. Lineage (NCBI taxonomy): Eukaryota > Viridiplantae > Streptophyta > Magnoliopsida > Dipsacales > Adoxaceae > Sambucus > Sambucus nigra. The sequence goes on along the minus strand of OX422208.1, from coordinate 538,944,039 downwards.
CCATGTTAGAATAGTATGAAAAGAGAAGATTATTTATGTTTGGATGAAATAATGGAGTATTAAATGGATTTCTGGAAACTGAAATGATATAGGAATTAAACTCATGTTTTAGGTTGATGATAATCCACGAAATAGTCATGAATCTGTTGAAGAAATTATGAAACCATTGATGTATTCTTGAAGATGATATGTTGATAAATTTCTGGAAATAAGGAGATAAACATGCTTTTTAATCCAATCCCTTGATGATTCTAGGATGTTTAGAGTATTGGAAATCGTTCATATATGTTGATATATCATGTAGAAATAATTATAACTCATTTTGGAGGTTAATATGAAGGTTTGAATGAGTAAAAATGGTGAAACCCGTAGTTGCTGAAATGCAGAAAAACCAGGCTTGGACCTGAGGGATCGATCGATCGATCGACCTCCCCAGAATATGTAAAATTGTTTCTTTTTAAATGTGGATTCTTATCCCAAACCTTTTGTGGATCTTTAGTGATTATTATTTTGATATTATGGGACTTAGAAAATATCAGTAAACCCTTGATAAGATTTGAATTAATTTGATTTGGATTCGAGTGATTAAAATGTTGAAAATTATATCGAATGGAATTTCGGTTGCTAGATTCATTTGTTAAATTCTAAATGGATATGTATGAGGATTAAAGATTGGACCAGTAGGGGTGATTGAATATAACACCTGGGTATCCTTAAGTTTACAAGAGGGTTTAATCCAAAGTGAAAGAATATGTGTTTATAAGAGATTTGAAACTATCAATTTTAACCTTAATTAAAAGGAGAACTAAACCCGTAGTAGTTCGGGAGAAATAATGCTAAGGACCATTAGGAGAATAGTGACTTCCTACTGAATATATGTTGAGGAAAATCCTATTTGAATCTTGTGTATTGAGAGAGGGTAGCCTTAGGGTTACAATTTGAACATCAAGGACTTAGTTTAAGCTCATTATTGATTTTGTTAAGGTATGAGGTTATCCCAATCGCATAGTTGAAGTTGTCGGACCTCCTCGATCGACAAAGTTAAGTAGTAGTGTATTGGAGGGGTTCCTTGTTTGGATTTCGCTTTGCGAGACGCTCCGCGCATGAACCTTAACGACGTCGGGAGTGGAGAGATGTTATAGGATGCGAGGATAATTAAATTATAAGAGCGTAGTGGTATGACTCCTGGATAGAGATGGGAGTTTGGAATACATTTGGTTGAAAGAGGGTATGAGGTTATCCCGATCGCGTATTTAAGGTTGTCGAACCTCCTCGCTCGACAAAGTTAAGTAGTAGTGTATTGGAGGGGTTCCTTGTTTGGATTTCGCTTTGCGAGACGCTCCACGCATGAACCTTAACGACGTCGGGAGTGGAGAGATGTTATAGGATGCGAGGATAATTAAATTATGAAGTAAAGATATGATATGTTAATACGTGGGATTTAAAAGGGATAAAATGCTACGTATGGGAAATATCTTAGGGTAGTGATAATTAACTTATTGATATTATATTATAGGTATGATAATACCTATTTGATTGATTGATGATTTATGTGTATGACATACCTAGCTTACTTGCTATCGGTGGGGGGGCGCGTGAGGGCAGTCATATCCTGATGAATCCATGGGATCTTTGATTTGTCGCTCGAGAACATAGGTCTATGAAAGACTTATCGAGGAGTTGATAAGTTCGCTGACTGTGGGTACGTAGGTATGTGCGTGACCCATGGATACGAGAACTATGTTCGCCTCCAATTTGTTTGTTGTTGTTTGTGGTTTGTGGAATCTTACCGAACCTTTAGTCCCCTATTCGGCGACCTGCGATGATGGGACATGATAGCAGAGTAATGCATTGCACCGCAGCTGTGACTCGAGGTGCTGTATTATATATGAATATATATATATAATGGATTAAATGGTTAAATGGATATATTGTGGTTAAATCTATCTATGGTGATAATTGTAGATAACGGTGAATAGAGAAAGATAATGGAATTAAGTTAATGAATGTTTATGCTTATAGAATTTAAAAGCTTAACTCATGTTAATGATAAACAATTCATATTAATGAGTAATGATTCATGTTAATGAGAAACGAATTATATAAAGGAGAAATGTAAATGAATAATAATGAGACATATGGTATGGGACATACGGGGATTATGATGTGGGAATGGAATTTTAATATGGAGACTAGAAAAGAGGAACCATTAACTAGGAGGTTAATAGGAAACATTAAGTGTGCACTCTAGTTGAGAGGTGAGAATAGCAAGTGAGAGTTGGATCTAACATGTACATAATAAATGCTTTATTGCACTTGTTAAATACTTTCTGTTTTAAAAATCATCTACACATTCGGGCTCTGACCCGTTTCCTTGCATATTTTCTTTTCTATGGTATCTTCTATATCAGGTGTCCAGCAACAGGGACGCCAACCTTAGCGGATTATGACAGGCTATGGATTTATGGAGTTTTGCTTAAATGCCTACCTTCATTTGATTCACAGTATTCTTAGTAGGGCATGTCGCCCAAAGGATTTTAGTTATCTTTTCTATCGAGATCAAATACTATTGTATTCGGGTCTTTTTAATACAGTTGTTATTGATGGGATTACTATAATGGATTAATATTATTTGGGAATGTTTATTCCAATTGCATTTAAATTCTTTTGAGTTATTTATTGTGTTATCTGTGTTGTAGAATAAAATATGTATTGTTATTCTTAAAAATGGAAATGGATTTTGTTAAATTAAAATTTGGAATGTTTTTAATACCAGCTTAATTGAGTATTGGGTGAGTGGTAAATGTTTTCAATAGTGATGCTAAGAATGAGCCAACTGTATATTCTGTTTTAATTTGGTATGGGACTGTCAACCCGGTATTTAATTAGGCGGGGTGTTACAGATGGTATCAGAGCATCAGGTTCTAGTGTCCTTTAGGATCTGTACGTCTTACTGTGTTTTCATCTTAGCGTTCTTTGATGTAGAACCCTATGAGTAGGATTATTGCTTTTCTATTTACGCCTACAAAGGTACGATGACTTCGGACGAAGTTGCTGCAATTGTCGCTCTGGCAGTCAATGCTGCTGTAGCTGCTGTTCAGCAGGCTTCCGCACCGGCACCGGTTGTGCCACCCGCGCAAGGGAAAGTGTTTCCTAATGCATGGGAACGAGCGAGGGATGCCTTTCAGAAAGCGCACCCACCTGAGTTTCAGGGAGGATCAGATGTTGTGACTGCTAGCCAATGGAAGAAAGATATCCAACGACACTTGAGAATGATCGAATGCACCGAGGTTCAACGTCAAATACTAGCCACATTCAAGCTAGTAGGGGTAGCTTTGCAATGGTGGGAAGCTACGACCACTATGGAGGAGAGGGACATAATGACTATCCAAGACTTTTGGATACGGTTTGATGGGAAGTATTTTCTTTCCGCCATCTAGACAGAGATGAGGCGGAAGCTACTTGAGTTGAAATAGGGAGAGAAAACTGTGGCGAAATATGAGGAAGAGTTTACGAGATTAACTAATTTGGTACCAGCTGAAGTACCTACGGAGGAGAGGAGAGTCTTAATGTTCACTGATGGGGTGAACTATAAAATTTGCCAACATTTATTGGGGAATCTTTCATTACGTACGTATGGCAGATGAGGGCCATTGGACCGATAGCGGAGATCGTACTTATGAGGTTATGAAGTATGTTCGAGTATGATGACCGTAGTCGAGGTCACCCCTATTATGGAAAAATTGAGGAGAGTCAGTAGAAGTTCTTAAAATGCGTGAATTGTGTATGTTCCCTAACGAAGGCAATATAATGAAAGGCTTGAGCATATAGTGGAGTGTAGTTAACTAGAACTGAAAATTTGGGGTAAATTTTTTTTTCTTGACTCATCGGAGCAAAGTTATAATATTGGGATTCAACAACCATCACCCACAAATGAGGGTATGTTTCCTATCTAAGGAAGTATGAGGCGTATTGATTTTTGTAGTGATTGATATTGTGTGGGCAAAAGGGTTGTTAAACTTAGCCTATGGCATCGTTATTTATGTAGACTCACTGAGGGGTGTGGGACACCTATATATTACTTGTTATCACGTGGGTTTGATTTTTGTGGGATTACTTACCTCGGGCATGTCCGAGCGTGATGTGACTATCGGCATGCATTGACTTGTGGTATATGAGAGAATATGTCTGCATCTTGTCTTCTATAAGAGCGTAGATGCGTAGACTCTATTTGAAATCGAAAAACCAAATTTTTTGTCGATAAACCTGATATTTTTTTTTATAAACCAAAATTTTATATTATTGACTAAGGACCTTAGGAGTTTCGATGACCGACTACTTTAGGAAGTAGTGTATCGGGGTGGTTCCTTGTTTGGATTTCGCTTGCGAGACACCCCACACACGAAACTAATAACCGTTGGGAGTCAAAATAAGTTAGGTCTTTAGGAAACGAGTTTAAAACCTTTGCGAAAATTTTAATATTGAAAGCGGTACGAGAGGGTGTATGGGCGCCCTGGATGATTGGATTGTAGTATTTTTCATAATTGTGAAAAAGGTAAGTAATTGAGACTTCATGATTTATTTGTTCACTACGAGAGGATCATTTTTCCAAAAGTTTTTCACGAGGACGGTATAGGGAAGATTGGGTAAAGTTTAAATTCGATTTAGTTGAAACTATATGGTGAGGCTTGGTGTGTAACATCGATGGGGATTTTTGTTAATGTACTGTATGGGCGGTACGTCTTAGATTTCTCGCGATGAGAGATTTATACTTGGAGTTGACCTTACCGGTATGACTTATATTCCTGAAATTCGGGACGAAATTCTGTTATAAGGAGGGAAGTATGTAATACCCCGTAATTTTAAATGACTTTTAAAATGGATTATATTTTAAATTAATGGATTAATTGGATTTTATTATTAATTAATTCATTCGGGTTTTATCCAGACGGTGGATATTAAAATAGATGATTCTGAATATTACTTAAAGATATTTAGGTAATATATGAATGTGATGTCATTGATATGACTGTATGATATAAATTCGGTAATTTATATTTTTAGTCAGACGCGGTATGGGACGTGTCGGGACTAGTTTATTCTATTAAAAAGGAAATTTATTTTCTATCGATCTAATAGTCATTTTGACTGCGTAGTTGCGTCCGGAAGGTTCGAAATAGTCAGAAAAGTCTATTTGGATGTTAATTTTGAGTCTCGGGTCATTTGGAAATGAATAGACAACCCGAAAGGACATTTTGGTCATTTTTCTAGGGGGTGAATAGTGATTTCGGATTTTGGCCTATTATAAGTATTGGTAGATTAAGTGTATGTGGTTTATTCATCTCCTCTACACAAAATAGAGAAGACATCTTCCTAGAGAGAGTGAAAGAGTGCTTGGGAAGGGAAAAGCCTACTTGGGAAGGAGAAGAACAAGAACCAAGGTTCACCACCACCAACCACCACCGGAGTTTGACCGGAGAAGGGACGACCAACTGAGATATACTACACCAAAGGATCAAACCTTCAGTAAAGGCAAGTGTTTGATAATGGAAATTTAAGTTTGTATATTGTCCATGTTAGAATAGTATGAAAAGAGAAGATTATTTATGTTTGGATGAAATAATGGAGTATTAAATGGATTTCTGGAAACTGAAATGATATAGGAATTAAACTCATGTTTTAGGTGATGATAATCCACGAAATAGTCATGAATCTGTTGAAGAAATTATGAAAACCATTGATGTATTCTCGAAGATGATATGTTGACAAATTTCTGGAAATAAGGAGATAAACATGCTTTTTAATCCAATCCCTTGATGATTCTAGGATGTTTAGAGTATTGGAAATAGTTCATATATGTTGATATATCATGTAGAAATAATTATAACTCATTTTGGAGGTTAATATGAAGGTTTTAATGAGTAAAAATGGTGAAACCCGTAGTTGCAGAAATGCAGAAAAACCAGGCTTGGACCTGAGGGATCGATCGATCGACCCCTGCCTTCGATCGATCGACCTCCCCAGAATATGTAAAATTGTTTCTTTTTAAATGTGGATTCTTATCCCAAACCTTTTGTGGATCTTTGGTGATTATTATTTGGATATTATGGGACTTAGAAAATATCAGTAAACCCTTGATAAGATTTGAATTAATTTGATTTGGATTCAAGTGAATAAAATGTTGAAAATTATATCGAATGGAATTTCGGTTGCTAGATTCATTTGTTAAATTCTAAATGGAGATGTATGAGGATTAAAGATAGGACCAGTAGGGGTGATTGAATATAACACATGGGTATCCTTAAGTTTACAAGAGGGTTTAATCTAAAGTGAAAGAAGATGTGTTTATAAGAGATTTGAAACTATCGATTTTAACCTTAATTAAAAGGAGAACTAAACCCGTAGTAGTTCGGGAGAAATAATGCTAAGGACCAGTAGGATATTAGTGACTTCTTACTGAATATATGTTGAGGAAAATCCTATTTGAATCTTGTGTATTGAGAGAGGGTAGCCTTAGGGTTACAATTTGAACATCAAGGACTGAGTTTAAGCTCATTATTGATTTCGTTAAGGTATGAGGTTATCCCAATCGCATAGTTGAAGTTGTCGGACCTCCTCGATCGACAAAGTTAAGTAGTAGTGTATTGGAGGGGTTCCTTGTTTGGATTTCGCTCCGCGCATGAACCTTAACGACGTCGGAAGTGGAGAGATGTTATAGGATGCGAGGATAATTAAATTATAAGAGCGTAGTGGTATGGCTCCTGGATAGAGATGGGAGTTTGGAATACATTTGGTTGAAAGAGGGTATGAGGTTATCCCGATCGCGTATTTAAAGTTGTCGAACCTCCTCGCTCGACAAAGTTAAGTAGTAGTGTATTGGAGGGGTTACTTGTTTGGATTTCGCTTTGCGAGACGCTCCACGCATGAACCTTAACGACGTCGGGAGTGGAGAGATGTTATAGGATGCGAGGATAATTAAATTATGAAGTAAAGATATGATATGTTAATACGTGAGATTTAAAAGGGATAAAATGCTACGTATGGGAAATATCTTAGGGTAGTGATAATTACCTTATTGATATTATATTATAGGTATGATAATACCTATTTGATTGATTGATGATTTATGTGTATGACATACCTAGCTTACTTGCTATCGGTGGGGGGTTTGCGCGTGAGGGCAGTCATATCCTGATGAATTCATGGGATCTTTGATTTGTCGCTCGAGAACATAGGTCTATGAAAGACTTATCGGGGAGTTGATAAGTCCGCTGACTGTGGGTACGTAGATATGTGCGTGACCCATGGATACGAGAACTATGTTCGCCTCTAATTTGTTTGTTGTTGTTTGTGGTTTGTGGAATCTTACCGAACCTTTAGTCCCCTATTCGGCGACCTGCGATGATGGGACATGATAGCAGAGTAATGCATTGCACCGCAGCTGTGACTCGGGGTGCCGTATTATATATGAATATATATATAATGGAATAAATGGTTAAATGGATATATTGTGGTTAAATCTATCTACGGTGATAATTGTAGATAACGGTGAATAGAGAAAGATAATGGAATTAAGTTAATGAATGTTTATGCTTATAGAATTGAAAAGCTTAACTCATGTTAATGAGAAACAATTCATATTAATGAGTAATGATTCATGTTAATGAGAAACGAATTATATATAGGAGAAATGTAAATGAATAATAATGTGACGTATGGTATGGGACATACGGGGATTATGATGTGGGAATGGAATTTTAATATGGAGACTAGAAAAGAGGAACCATTAACTAGGAGGTTAATAGGAAACGTTAAGTGTGCACTCTAGTTGAGAGGTGAGAATAGCAAGTGAGAGTTGGATCTAACATGTACATAATAAATGCTTTATTGCACTTGTTAAATACTTGCTGTTTTAAAAATCATCTACACATTCGGGCTCTGACCCGTTTCCTTGCATATTTTCTTTTCTATTGTATCTTCTATACCAGGTGTCCAGCAACAGGGATGCCAACCTTAGTGGATTATGACAGGCTATGGATTTATGGAGTTTTGCTTAGACGCCTATCTTCATTTGATTCACAGTATTCTTAGTAGGGCATGTCGCCCAAAGGATTTCAGTGATCTTTTCTATCGAGGTCAAATACTATTGTATTCGGGTCTTTTTAATACAGTTGTTATTGATGGGATTACTGTAATGGATTAATATTATTTGGGAATGTTTATTCCAATTGCATTTAAATTCTTTTGAGTTATTTATTGTGTTATCTGTGTTGTAGAATAAAATGTGTAGTGTTATTCTTAAAAATGGAAATGGATTTTGTTAAATTAAAATTTGGAAAGTTTTTAATACAGCTTAATTGAGTATTGGGTGAGTGGTAAATTTTTTCGACAGTGATGCTAAGAATGAGCCAACTGTATATTCTGTTTTAATTTGGTATGGGACTGGCCACCCGGTATTTAATTAGGCGGGGTGTTACATCTTTCCCCTATCAAGTCTCTTTGTTCGAAATCTAAAACCGCTAACAATATAAGTGTTGAATCTGACCGCATCCTTAAGAGGACCTAAAGACAAGCATTTGATTTCGTTAGATACTTGCACACCATCACGTGCCAATTTATTAACCTATAGTATATTAAAGTAAATGTCAGTATAAAAGTATATATTTATTCGTAATTCAACTATTAGTTATGATATTTTCGCTTACATAATCCTTAAACCATTTGTGGAACTCATCGTTGTGAAGACGACTAACACGATGCTTTTGTGAATCTTGAGGATACTTTGATAAAAGTTCTGTGAGATGCTTTATACAAGTAAACAAATAGCCATATGTCAATTCCACAAAAAATATAAAAATGGTTTTCAAAAACACCAAATACTTATAATAAAACTTACTCAACAAATGGCTCCATTGCCTCGGTGTTAGTAAGAATGTGCCGATGAGCTTGCATATACATTATAGAATTAAGTTCAAATTGAACTTTTTTCCCAATTGCATGACCATTTATATGCCCGAATCATCATTTCTAGCGGATCGGTTAGATTTAGTTTCCACATCCACATACTGGGCACAAAAAGTCATGCATTCCTGAAGAATAACAGAGTTGGCAATCAAGGCCTCAGGATGAGCCCGATTACCAACGTAGTCTTTTAAAGTGTGGAGGTAACTTTCAATCGGATACATCCAATGGTAAAGGACACAACCAACAATTAAGAGTTCATCCAAAAAATGTATAGGCAAGTGTTCCATCACATCAAAGAAACTCGGAGGGAATATCTTCTCAAGGCTACAAAGTGTAAGGGTCATACGATCTTCAAACTTTTCCAAATCAGTTGCAGTAACTACTTTTGAGCACAATATCACAAAGAAGTTTCTTAATTCAATCAAGGCTTTGACAATATGATTGGGCAATACCCTTCGCGCTGCTATTAGAAGTAATTATTGCATTAAAATATGATTATCATGGCTCTTTAATCCTGAAATATTTCTTTCTTGCATGTTCACGCACCATGAAATATTCGAAGAGTAGCCATCAGGAACTTTAACATTCTGCAACACTTTTAAAAAAATCTCCTTTTATTTGTTACTCATCAAGTACTCTTCTAGGGTATTGTAGATTTGACCCTCGTGGTTGAGGATGAAGCTCTGATCTAATACCCAAATTTTTGAGATCTTTTCGAGCCTGTAAATTGTCTTTTGTCTTCCCTTTAGTACCCAATAATGTAAATAGGACATTATCACAGACGTTTTTCTCAATATGCATGACATCAAGATTATGGCGAATAAGATTATCCTTCCAGTATGGAAATTCAAAAAATATTCTCTTCTTTTTCCAACTAAATCTACATTTTGGAACTTCCTGTTTACTTTTTTCTAACACCTCTATTTCCTTCCTTCTAAAGACATCTTCCATCTTATATTCACATTCAACGTCAGGATTATTCAACTGTTGCAATACTTGTAAGCCCGAAAGTTTAAGTGGGGCTGGACATAGTTCTACCCTCCCATTAAATGGCGCCTTCTGCCTTCGAAGCCTATGGCGCGAGTCTAAGAATCGACGATGATCCCAATATCAAAACTTCTTATCATTATCTAATAGCATTGAGTGTTGGTCTTCGTTACAAGAAGGACAAGCAAATGTACCTTTTGTTCTCCATCCCGATAACATTGCATAAGAGGGGAAATCATTAATGGGCCACAACAACGATTCATGCAACTGAAAGAACTCTTTGCTTGACGCATCGTAAGTGTGTACACGATCAACCCATAGCTCAATCAACTCATTAATCATTGTCTATAAAATACATCGATCTTATATCTGGGTCCTTTTGGTCCATTTATAAGAATAGACAAAATGAAGTTAGGTTGATTTATGCACAACCACGGAGGTAAGTTATAACTAATGAGGATAACTGGCCATGTAATGTGCTTAATGCTCATATTACCAAACGATTTAAATCCATCAGCAGCTAACCCAAGTCTAACATTGTGAATCTCCCTCGCAAAAGAGGGGTTTTCTCATTAAAAGTTTTCCAAGCAGGAGAGTCAGCGGGATGTCTCATTACACCATCGTCGATCCTTTATTCAGCATGCCATTTCATTAAAGGAGCTGAATAGGATGACCAAAATAATTTATGCAATCTCGATTTCAGAGGGAAGTATCTCATTTTCTTCACGGCTACCTTCGGACCATGGACACCATCAATACTTGAGTCCTCATCTTTATATCGAGAAGATCCGCATATGCCACACGTTTCAAGACCCTCGGTTTCATTAAAAACAACATACAGTTATTTAGGCATGCATCCCATGTCTCGTACTTGAATCCCAAGTCTTTTTATAGCTTGTTGGCTTGGAAGTAAGACTTGGGAATTCTAGCATGCTGAAACATCCTCCCCAAAAATTTCAATAAAGCTGTGAGAGAACAATTTGTCCAACCATGAAGTGGCTTTATTTGCAAGAGTTCAACAATAAATGACAATTCGGTAATCCAGGCGGATAATTTTCATAGAAGTCTCATTGAGCCTTTTTCATAAGAGTATCTGGAACATCTCCGTCGAATTCAAAGACATCTTCGGTGTTTTATTCCTCCTCGCGCATATTGTCATGCGCGTGGGAAATACCTATTCCCTCTTGAACCATTGTAACCATGTTATCTCGAGCACTCAATTCAACCGGTATAGGTATATCATCAACCAACATATCATCCTGCGGAGTATTTATATTGTTGCTTACACCACCAAAAGTTTCATCGTGAAAAATCCAAACCTTATATGTCTTGTCGAAATCATGCATCTCAAGGTGATCTCTCACAGTTTGTCGGGCGTGGTACACTCGATTTGCACATCTCTTACAGGGGCAATAGATTTTCGTTGTCTCAATATTTTTATTAGCATATGAATAGTTAAGAAACCCTTCAATCCAATTAATTTATTCCTTTGAACACCGATTGCGAAAATCAATCCAACTCTTATCCATGGTTCCCATCTATGAATCTAAAAAAATGTCAGTAAATTTATATTTCATAATATAAAGATAAAGATATTAATAATTTTTTCGCAAGATGATGAAAATCTAAAAAGATTAATAATGGAAAACATGAATTCCTAAAAAGATTAGCACATAAAATGAGAACAAACTATAAAATAAGAATATAATTCATCACATCAATTTAAGTATTATTATGGCTAACTAAACTGAGCAATTCAAATTTGAAATATTGAAGTATTAATGCACGCATGATAATGGAAAGTATCAAACAAAAATTCACACAATCAACTAATTAACATCTACATCACTAAACATTTACACATTAAAAAACTCATAAGACACATACCCATTTTCATCCTCGTTTGAATCTGTATGCCCATTTTATTCTTCACGTGGCACAGACTCGTCATCATCACGAATGATTTTTCTTTACTCTTTGAACCACTTTTTTTTAGTTTTATTTTTGTTTCGAATTGACGAATACAATTCATGTATTCCCATTTCCTTCAATTTTGCTCTATTCTCTTCTATTCTCTTCCTCTTTTCTTTCTCGTACTCCTTCATTGTCACAAAAGTTTTCTGAGAAAAGATATGTAATTAAAGAAGGAATGAGACTCATACTAGTTCTTTAACATGTTAATTTCATTTCTATACTTTCTCTCAAAGTAGTTGTAGAACTTTAATGGCTCATTTGGTTCGAGGTTTGGAAAAGGAATTTAGGATTCCTGGAATTTAGAATTCCCCTCATCTAGAATTACAATGTTTGGTTGGAAATTTGGGAGGAACTTAGAATTACTGGAATTTATAATTCCCACAAAATTGGAATTCTTATTTCCCCTCTAAAATGGGGGAATCTTATATTCCCGGGCATTCTAGTTTACTTTTGTGGTGAGACAAAAATACCACCTCACATAAACTCTCACACATACATTATATCTCTATTACACACACACACACACTCTCTCTCTCTCTCTCTCTCTCTTTCACACACACACACACACACACATACACTCTCTCTCACACATACACACACACACACACACACACACACACTCTCTCTCTCTCTCTCTCTCTCATACACGTACACACACTCGTTCTCTCTCTCACAACACACACGCACAATCTCTTTTTCTATCACACACACACACACACACTCTCTCTCTCTCTCTCACATATACACATGCTCTCTCTCACACATATATATACACTCTCTCACACATATACACACACACACACACACACTCTCTCTATCTTTCTATCACATTCTCTCTCTCTCTCTCTCTCTCACACACACACACACACACACACACACACACTCGCGCGCACACACTCAATTCAAGTAGAAGGGTATTTTAATTAAATGATATGTATTCCTAATATGGGAAAATAATTTAGATGCCGAGAAAAAAAAGAATTCCCTTTCGAACCAAAAAATGGAAATGAATTCAAGATTCCAGGAACTTAGAATTGCTGGAATCAAGAATTCCCATCCCTTTTCTAAACCTTGAACCAAACGAACACTAAAGCATTTTTATCCTTGCATTTAGCTTTGTAGTAATAAGACCCAATATCATTTAACTTCATTCTTAGAAATACATAAAAAACAAGATCTACCAATCACAACATTACATCAAAAACCTAATCAATCGTTCTACAAACCTCAAATACATTAAAAAAACACATTAATGGTTTGGGAGAAGAAAAATTTTAGAATCTTTGAATAATTGGTTCATGCATTTAAGAATTTCTTTAAAAATTAAATAAAAAACTATCATAGAATCATTGATCCAACATGAACCATAATGCTAAATAACATAAAACAAAATAAATAGCCTATTATAGATCTTCTTATTAGGTCACATTGAAAGCTATAAAAAAAATTAAAATCAACAAATAAGCATCCACTCTTCATTTAAATTTTATATAAGTATTATGCATATGGTTATTTATTTACAGTTTTATGTATATGGCATCATTAATTATGTCTAAAGAATAATTTTTGATCACCCATTGTTACCATTGTGCAATAGACTATTTACAGTAGCATATTTTGAAGAAGAAAAATAATAAATAAATTAATAACAATAATTTCTATGTTGTTTTCCTAAAAAAAAAAAGTAAAGATAAAAACTTACCATGAAAAGAAAACAACGGGAGATATAACGTAGGTAGGGGAGGGAGAGAACGCAGCTGTGGTGTGGGGGGGAGAACGCAACTGTGGCGGGGGGGGGGGGGGGGAGAGAACGCCCATGTGGTGGGGGGGGGGGGAGAGAACGTCGCCGTGGGCTGGAGAAGAAACGACGGTGGGTGGGGGTGTGGGGAGGGGGGTTTGGGTTTGTACGATTTGGTTGGAGAAGACGATTTGGGTTTTTTCTTTTTTTCTTTTTGTGAGGTGGGAAGTTAGGTTAAAGTGTTAGAGCGGGAGATGAAAACAATTAGTGGTGGGAATCAATTTTTTTAGCCGTCTTATTTGGTTTATCTTTTGATACAGTAAGTATTTACCGTCTCATTTTCTTTACTTTATAAGACATATATAATTATTCGTATAAAAAAGTGACCTTCTTTCAGACGGGTATAATTAACCGTATAAAGAAATGACCTTTTTTTAGACGGATATAATTAGCAGTCCCAAAAAATAATAGTTTTTGAGACGGCTAATTATAACCGCATAAAAAGTATGTTTTAAAGACTATATTTTGTCTGTCTAAAAAAATAGGGTCTTAAAAGAAACTTTTTTTGTACTATTATAAACTTTGAAGAATAGAATGAATAAAACATGATGGAGCAAGTAGGATAATTTTAACAAGAGACCACTACTCTTCAACAACATCAACCACTCATGGTGACTCATCACCATCTTCCTCGTACAAGAAGTCTACGACATCTATATCAGGTAACCAAAAGACATAATATTCTTACACTCTTCTGCCTTTTTGCCAATTGTGAACCAATAAAATTCAAAGAAGCTGCACAAGATGGAAAATGGAAAGACAGGATGAACAAAGAAATCAGGGCCATCGAGAACAATGGCAATTGGGAAATCGCTTCACTTCCAAAAGGTCAGAAGGCTATTATTGTCACGTGGGTGTAAAAAAAGAAGAGAAGTGCTAAGGGAGAAATTCAAAGACACAAGGCGAGGCTAGTTGCAAAATGATATAGTCAAAGAGATGGCATTGACTATGATAAGATATTTTTCCCGTTTCCCTTATAAAAATTATGAGATTAATTATCTCTCTAGAAGCTCAAAATAGGTAGAAGATTCATCAAGTGCAAGTAAAGTTCTCATATCTTAATGGAATACTTAAATAAGAAGTCTACATTAAGCAACCATTGGGCTATTTAGTGAAGGGACATGCAAACAAAGTCTTGCGATTGAAAAAAGCTCTTTACGGATAAAAGCAAGCACCAAGCACATGGAATAGATGGATCGACAAGTAGTTTCAAGAGATGTCCCTATGCGCATGCTCTATATATCAAGATCAAATATGGAGATATTTTTATTGTGTTCTTATACGTGTATAATTTTATTTTTACCAGAAATAACCCAAACATGTTCAATGACTTCAAGAAAGAAAGGCCGAAAGAGTTTGAGATGACATATATTGGGCTGATGGCATACTACCTAGGCATCGAAGTTAAATAACAAGAAGGTAGAATTCTCATTTGCATAAAGTCTACGCAGAGGGGATCCTCAATAAGTTCAAGATGAATGACTGGAAGGCACTTAACACATCGATAGAATGCGGTGTTAATCTATCAAATCATGTGAAGGGGAAAGACTAGATCCAAATTTCTTCAAGAGTTTAGTTGGAAGTTTTTGCTATATAACTTGTACAAGACCAGGCATCCTCTATGTTGTTGAACTTATGAGTCGATACATGGAAACCCTAATAACCTTTCATTATAAGACTACAAAAAAATTCTTCTTTATCTTAAAGGTGCAATTAACTTTGGTTTGTTATACTTATTTTCTAAATATTACAAGCCTGTTGGATAGAGTGATAATGATTAGGGAGGATATAGTGATGATATAAAGAGTACCACATGGTTCATGTTCACAACATCGCTTTCACATGGATGTCAAATAAACAACCAATTGCCACACTATCTACCCGTGAAGATGAATATGTAGACACTACATCATGTGTGTCATGAAATTTGGATAAAAAATTTGTTGAAGGAACTAAGTTTGTCACAAAAGGAGCCAACATAGATTTGTGTTGAAAACAAGTCAGAGATAGCCCTGTAAAATAATCCTTTTTTCTTGATCAAAGCAAGCATATAGATACTTGCTACCAGTTCATAAGAGACTCTATTGTAAGAAAATTTGTGCAATTAAGGTATGTAAAATCTTAGGTCCAGATTGTCCATATTTTTACCAAGCCATTGATGTATGAGGACTATATCAGATCAAGAAATTCTCTTGGTGTCACAAAATAAGTTTAGGAGGGCTTGTTGAAATATAAACTTGTCTATCCACTAACCCAAGTTCTATAAGTTTATTAAGTTAGGTAATCTTAATGAATATGTGTTTACTTATTGTTAGCGGGTTAATAATGGTTAGATGTTTGGATGATAAATGTGTTGTTTATGAGTATTTGTATTAATTTTGTTTAAATTACATTGTGTGGTAGCATTTTATTTCCTTTATGTATAAATACCCATAATACTTAAGTTCTTATAATCGTTAGATAACAAGGAAAATAATAAGAAAGGCTTATTGGTTGTAGCCGTGAGAATTTATGTTGTAAGAGTGTTTTCTTCTTTGTAATAATATTTGAGTGTTAAATGAAAGATTGTTATATGAGTGTATCAGAGTGCTTATTTCCAATAGATCCCCCAGACTTTGATAATTTAATAGAGAAAGAAATTAGAATTTGGACCGCCAATAAATCTAAGAAGATTTTGGGCACGAATAAAGGGAGTTAGCTGAGTTCTACAAAAAATATAGTTCGTGCACTTAAGTTTAGTGAGACGAAATGGTGGGAACTATTAAAAGAGGAAGATAGAATATTTAGCGAGTTTGGAGAGTAGTTATCAGTAAGAAATAATGTCTCAGATGTAGTTAAACAATCAACCATAATGGGTTTTTAGGCTCCAATACCACAATAGAACTAGATAATGAATAAAAATGGTATTTTATTTGATGCACTCTATCAATCGTGATATACGTTGTGTAGGATCCATTATATAATGCACCAACAACACTTGTTAGTGACATGGATAAGCATTCATTCAAACTCAATATACTACTTTAACTAGTTAAAGGATTTTGACGATGAAATTATTTTTCGTGGCCAATTGTTAAGTATACGCCATGAATTTATTATCGTAGCATATAGTTAATGTTTTATCAATATCATTTTTTCTCCATTTCTTGATTATTTTGGTTGTTAAAAATCAATTTTTTTTAAATAGTTCGATAATATTTAGTCCAATGATCTTTTATCAAGGAAATAAAACATGTTAACAATGACTAATAATCATAGCTAATGTGATATTTTTTTTTCCCACAAAAATAAATTATTTCTTTTGCTCTTGGAAAATGTTAATTGGACATTATGACAACAAATCAAAACCATATCTATCATCATTGTTTTCGTCAATCGTTGCGGTAAGTTTTCTTAATTTTCCTAATAATTTTAATTTTCCATAATAGAGTGTCATTTTAGGAATAAACAATTGCTTAAATAATAACTATCAAATAAACAACATCACATCAAGTTCTAAAAAGTGTATGCATTAATTTTTTTCTAAATACATAAAAACTACGCATGTAGGTTTGCATTTAAGCACATTGGATAAAACAATACCTAACAATCATAGAAAACCAATATTGTACGACGCAAAATTGTAAAGGTATGAACAAAAGAAAGAACTTGTATAAAGAATGAAAATATTGATAGAGTGAAATATAGATACTTATGAAAAGGAGGTAACCAAACCCTCTAAGACACCTAAACCAAAAGAATATTATTTCTTCTTAAAATTAGACCAAGAACTAGCCTTAGCTTATTCTCTAGGGTTTCTGGTTCCACTCTATCAATAACGCTTTTCTCAATCCAACCCGGTTCAATCTTCAAGGAACTGGAATTAGAAACCCCCACAGTAGTTGTGGGAGGATCAACCATTTTTCATTTTACCTTCCATTTAGAAACCTATTTAGGGGCTTTGTCCTTCCTCTTCCCCTTTTTATCCACCTTTCTACCCTTATCAACATCACCTAAAGGCAACACGGGTTGAAGTAAAATATAAAAATCCTTAAAGTGTCCTTACTTATTTCAATGTGTACACCTATAGGACTGTGAAGCAATTGGTCCGATGGTGCGCATGTGTTGTTTCATCATAAGTCGAAATCAAAACTCGTTTAAGTGTCCCTCCTTATTGCAAAAGTAATATATGAATGTAACCACCCTTTAGTTTTTTTGGGTGTAGTGTTAATTCAAGATTCACCAATGGTAGATGGAAAAATGGACTGGGATGCTATGGTATCCAGGCTAGATTAATATCTTTCAGTACCAAAATCGATTCCACGTTTATCCAAAGCCAAAAGCTTGGATACAAAGACATTTTATCTAATGTTTGAGACCTATCCACCAAATTTAGATTAAAAATGGACGAGGATAGTAGTTCAAACTCAAGTAAATAGGTTTGATTATCTAGGGCTATTTTTTATTTTTCACTCTCATGTAAGGACATACTAAGAAACTTAATCTCAATAAAAAGAAATTAATTAGTACATCCTTAAATATATGGTTCGCTCCACAACACTTGTGGAGCATAAAAAAATCTCACACTACTCTAAAGAACCATAAACATTTGGTTATTAGCATTGGCTAGCATGGTGGAGAGTTCCATGTTATGACTTTATAGGTTTATGAAATTATTATATATTCTAACATAATCCGCTTGAAGACCATTCCCTTATTCTTCCTCAAGAGTTCTCAAGAAAGGATTCCAAATAATCATTTCTTCACTAGATATATGAGTAACGAAAAAATCCCCAAATCATCCAAATCATTAAACTTCTCTCTTGTTATAAAAGAGGCATAATTTAATTCTTAATAGTCAAATTTGAAGGCCAAGTCATTATTACTAAAAGTGTCTTATTAAGAATTATTACAACCATCATGAATTAAAATGAAGGATATTAGTGTGAAACATTCCCTCGACCACCTCCGGTAAAATATGTGGTGGGTTTTGGATACTCAACCTTCTTATCTCCACTTTATTGAATATTTTCAAATCTAGGAGAGTAATTCTTGGGAGCACCTTTCGATTCAAAACATTATTCCCACGTCTTGGAAAACTTAGTGAGAAATTCCCGATCATCCTCACTAACATTACGGGAACTAAAATCATGAGATGCCTCATTATCTTTGAAAGTTAGATTTTTCTCTTTAAGAGGCATTCCTTAAAATAAGAAAAATTCGCCTCATAGGTTTGGAGAGAGCTAATCAATTCACCTACACACATTGGATTCGAAATCAAAGATCTAACCTCGTCATTATCATTCACTTCGCCACAAAACATACTAGGGAGAGACCATTGGATTTTATCATCAATTATATCATCTTTAATAGTGTTCCCCAAAGCAAAGAGGTAGGCATTTATGTCGTTTAACTCGTTATATAACTTATCAAAAGTTTCATTCTCCTTAAAGGTAAGAAGTTCAAATCGAATGGTAACACGTTGAAACTTGGAGTGCTTTATGGTGGAGGTACCTTCATAGGTCATTTGCAAAATAATTCACGTCTTCTTAGACGTCGTACATGTGAATATACATTTAAACTCATTCGGACATATTCAAACAAAAATATCATTGTGTCCCTTTATGTTCCACCCACTCTCTTATAAATTATTTTCGATCAGCTAGATATAATCTTTTTTACATGTACATCATCGACAACAACATTTCGACAAGTCCATACCAAAAGCACATTATTCATATTCGATCATCAATAGACATCAAGAAAGTTGTCATTCGGGCTTTCAAATAAGATAGTTGATACCATCTAATAGAGGAGGTCATAGGGTTAGGCTTGAATCCATTGCACACAAAGATATCCAAACCTTATTTATTACACTAAAACTTTGAAACCTCCTCTGATACCAGTTGGGAGTGTACCCTTTGATGGAAGCTAACCAAATAAATAATTAATTCCCCTATTTCAAGAATTTTTTTATTAAACTATTATTATAAAAAGTGTTTTACAATCCAAAAGTATATGTGATAAAAATATTTTACTAGATTTTAAAATCTCATTTTTATCTTCTTATTTAAGACAATGATTTTAAAAAATGCAAAAAGGGTAAAATAAGAACGAGCACTGATATACGATAAACACATTAATTACCTATGGAACACATTCCACTATCTTGTAACTTGGTCATTTTGGCATTAACTCAAAGGGAAGTGATGTCATTTTCTTTTCTAATTTTTTTTAATCCCCCAATCTAGTATTAATGGAAATTTTTATTTTGTTGTTGAAGGGTTATGTCTAAGCTAATTTGTTTTGAATTCCCCTATTTCTCATGATATATATTTTTTGTCATATCTTTATGGTTAATTTTAATTAAACCAACTTTATCATTTTGTCATATTATTTTATCAATTTGATGGTACTTTATGCCATAACAAAATTTAGTGTGTCGCATGTAATTGTAACTTATATTGTACCTTTAGACCCAAAAATGTTTCAATTTTGGTTGATTCTCTATGCATGTTTTATAATTGGCAGTGGTCCCACCAAATACAATTTCATATGTGGATGTATCCAAATAATAATTTTTTTTCTTTACTGGAGTAGTTAAATCCCATAAATGGACACTTTTTGCTATTCCCTTCAACCAATGTATTTGACTTCCTTGGGAATTCTAACCATTGACTTTAATTTCTTGGTCCATTAAAAAGTCACAAATCTAATCACAAGAGTGTTTTGATTAATTATCCCCCAAGAAGCGGATTTTTTGTCTTTTCACTTCCCCATAACTTTTTTTCTTTTTGAGGAAAAATCTGTTGAGACATGTTTTGGTTTGTTCCTACTAATATTATTCCATTTCAAACAGTATATTTGAGACATTTATACTTGTCTCTGAGTTTCTCTTCCTTTTTACCACATACTTCACAGGATTTTCTTCACTAATGGCTTCTTAACTCAGATAAATCTAATGTATAATACCAATTTGAAGAGATTGTAAGACAATTCATGGATAATATATCTTCTTTCATTGGGAATATTGTCTTCCCTATTCAACTACCATATGAGGCTACCCATTTCACAGTTGGCCCACATTGCTAGAATGAATTCCCTTTGAAGCCGCACCTTTTATCCCGAGTTTGGGGATCGAAATCTTCATCTCTAAGATTCCACCTTCCTCATAGTACTTTCTGCTTTTAAATTTATGGGTTTTCCTAAAAAGATGGATAGAGATAAGTGTCCTCCATAGATGAAGCGCATGCTCAAAGTAAATGTATGAGAGATGGATAAGGTCAGCATTTGAGACGCTATTAAAGTTATCTATACTGACATTGGATATGATCCATTTATCATTTCCATTCAAATTTACTTCCATAATCAGTATTTTAATTGTTTTGAATTTAATTTTGGGGTGGTTGGTCCCATAATGTTGGATATATTAAAAATTCCCTTATCTCCTATTCCTATTTCATGAAGAAACACAGTAAGACTAAGGGAGTTGTGTCTAAAAATAATATTATCACTTTATTATGGTTTGGCTATCAAGGCATGTACTAGATGTCAAATCTCAACGGGTCATATTAGAGTATTCTATCCTTGTGTTCATACTTTTGAAGAAAAAGGCGATAGTCCTACCTCTTAATTTTTAGGATCCGTTTATAGTAGTTGGTTTGAGCTTCAAAGTTATTCATTCAATGACAATGAAGTGTTACATTATGGGTCCTCCAAATGTGATTGCGTGGCTATATTCATGAGATTGGTCATGACACATGCTATTTTAGTTTTATCCATCTTAGCTCTTTTTATCATTCTAAGTTCGCTAAAAAGATCTTTGAAGATATTATTAACTTGTTCAAAGGTCTATGTTTAGATATACCAAGGTTTCTTTTACAATACTTGATGTTGAAAACTTGAAGCCCGTTATTGGCATGTTTTAATATTGAATAAACCATTTTTCATTGCTGAAATAGACTCTTAGTGAAGGAGTTTTAGGATTCCTAGAGACCTATTGTGTGGTACTTCACCCCCCAAGCTCCTAATTAATGGGATCTCTATTTAACTACATAGTTTTCAAGGAAATTAGGCTTATATGAAGCCATTATAGTTCCTAGGAGGAGTGATGCTAATATTTTTGAGTTCACCATATCTTCTTACATACATAAAGTAATTTTTTTGGTAGGATTGCAAGTTATGTTGAAGTTCAAAAAACTTTTAGCATAATTGCAGTTGAGTTTGAATGTGGAGGGACTAAAGGCTTTCAAAAGTGGTGGTCATTCCACATCAGGATTCATTTAAATCCATAATATCCATATACATTCCTATGAGTGAAAATTAATCACAATTAAAATATTGTAGAAAATAATTAAAGAATGATTGTAAATATGTCACTCATAACACACAAATGTATGTGGTTCGACAAATTGCCTACATTCATGCAAAGGTAACTATATTTTTATTATTTTATCTCAAAGTTTTGAAATTGCACCCCCTTGTTCCTGGGGTGTGGGCTGTATTTATAGTTTTTTAGGAATCGTAGCACGTGAATTAATCAATGAACTTATCTTAAGATAGGCTCATGTGGTGATTCCTTGAATATCTCATCCAATATTTTGGGTAACATATGTGAGCCTATTAGATGATAAAAAATTCATAATTATCCACGTGATAACTCTTGGTATTAATACTTTTTACTGATAAATTAGTTTGGGTGACACGACTAAGAATGTGTCTCAGAAGTGTGTACTCTCTAGGCTCAACTGCAAGCATGTCGCTCAAGTAATAATTTGTAACACCCTGCCTAATTAAATACCGGGTAGCCAGTCCCATACCAAATTAAAACAGAATATACAGTTGGCTCATTCTTAGCATCATTGTCGAAAACATTTACAACTCACCCAATACCCAATTAAGTTGGTGTTAAAAACTTTCCAAATTTTAATTTAACAAAATCCATTTCCATTTTTAAGAATAACACTACACATTTTATTCTACAACACAGATAACATAATAAATAACTCAAAAGAATTTAAATGAAATTGGAATAAACATTCCCAAATAATATAAATCCTTTACAATAATCCCAACAATGTTAAATGTATTAAAAAGTCCCGAATACAATAGTATTTGACTCCGACAGAAAATGATAACTGAAATCCTTTGGGCGACATGCCCTAACTAAGAATACTGTGAATCAAAAAGATGATAGGCGTCTAAGCAAAACTCCATAGCTCGTCACAATCAACTATGGTTGGCGTCCCTATTGCTGGACATCTGATATAGATATACAATAGAAAAGAAAATATGCAAGGAAACGGGTCAGAGCCCGAATGTGTAGATGATTTTTAAAACAACAAGTATTTAACAAGTGCAATAAAGCATTTATTATGTACATGTTAGATCCAACTCTCACTTGCTATTATCACCTCTCAACTAGAGTGCACACTTAACGTTTCCTATTAACCTCCTAGTTAATGGTTCCTCTTTTCTAGTCTCCATATTAAAATTCCATTCCCACATCATAATCCCCGTATGTCCCATACCATATGTCACATTATTATTCATTTACATTTCTCCTATATATAATTCGTTTCTCATTAACATGAATCATTACTCATTAATATGAATTGTTTCTCATTAACATGAGTTAAGCTTTTCAATTCTATAAGCATAAACATTCATTAACTTAATTCCATTATCTTTCTCTATTCACCGTTATCTACAATTATCACCGTAGATAGATTTAACCACAATATATCCATTTAACCATTTATTCCATTATATATATATTCATATATAATACGGCACCCCGAGTCACAGCTGCGGTGCAATGCATTACTCTGCTATCATGTCCCATCATCGCAGGTCGCCGAATAGGGGACTAAAGGTTCGGTAAGATTCCACGAACCACAAACAACAACAAACAAATTAGAGGCGAACATAGTTCTCGTATCCATGGGTCACGCACATACCTACGTACCCATAGTCATCAGACTTATCAACTCCCCGATAAGTCTTTCATAGACCTATGTTCTCGAGCGACAAATCAAAGATCCCATGGATTCATCAGGATATGACTGCCCTCAAGCGCAAACCTCCCACCGATAGCAAGTAAGCTAGGTATGTCATACACATAGTCATTAATCAATCAAATAGGTATTATCATACCTATGGTATACTAACAACAAGGTACTCACATTAACCTTAGATTATTCCCTTACGTAACATTATATCTCTTTAAATCCCACGTATTAAAATGTCATATCTTTACTTCATAATTTAATTATCCTCGCATCCTATAACATCTCTCCACTCCCGACGTCGTTAAGGTTCATGCGCGGAGCGTCTCGCAAAGCGAAATCCAAACAAGGAACCCCTCCAATACACTACTACTTAACTTTGTCGATTGAGGAGGTCCGTCAACTTTAAATACGTGATTAGGATAACCTCATACCCTCTTTCAACCAAATGTGTTCTAAACTCCCATCTCTATCCAGGAGTCATACTGCTAAGCGCTCGTATTACACTTAGTCCTTGCACAATCAATAATGAGCTTAAACTCAGTCCTTGATGTTCATATTGTAATTCTAAGGCTACCCAGGTGTTACATTCAATCACCACTACTGGACCTATCCTTAATCACCAAGCAAACCAATTATAATCCAACAAATGAATCTAGCAACCGAAATTTCTTTAATTTAATTATCATCATTCTAATCAATTTAAATCCCAATAAAGTTAATTCAAATCTTAACTAGGGCTTACGGATCTTCTCTAAGTCCCATAATATCCAATTAATAATCACCGAAGATCTACAAAAGTTTTGGGATAAGAACCAACATTAAAAAGAAACAACATCATGAATTCTCATATTTTAAATACTCAGAAAAAACAGATCCAAAAATTATTCAAATCATCAATCCGACTTCAGATTTGGATTCTACACGAAAAATTGAGTCAGGTATGTGTTTTGAGTTTTTCTTAAATCTCATCGAAATGCACTCAAAAAGAAGATCTAAACATTCCAAATTGGCTCTTCTCATTCCACTCGTTTTTCCCTCTTTTTCCAGAAAATTATCAACATATTATCTTCAAGAACACTTCAATGGTTTTCAGATTTTTCTTCCATAGATATATGATTATTTCGTGATTATTTTCATCCTACAACTTGAGTTTACTTCCTATATCATTTCAGTTTCTAGAAATCCATATAACAACTCCATTATGTCTTCCGAACATGAAAAATCATCTCTTTTCATAATTATTCTAACGTGGACAATATACGAACTTAAGTTGCAATTATCAAACACTTGCCTTTACTGAAGGTCTGATCCTTTGGTGTATTATATCTCAGTTGGTTGTCCCTTCTCCGGCCAAACTCCAGTGGTGGTTGGTGGTGGTGAACCTTGGTTCTTGTTCTTCTCCTTCCCAAGTAAGCTTTTCCCTTCCCAAGAACTCTTTCACTCTCTCTAGGAAGATGGCTTCTCTATTTTGTGTAGAGGAGATGAATGAACCCACATTCAACTAATCTCCAAATACTTATAACAAGACAAAACCCGAAATCACTATTCATCCCCTAGAAAAATGACCAAAATGCCCTTTCGAGTTGTCTTTTCATTTCCAAATGACCCGAGACTCAAAATTAACATCCAAATAGACTTTTCTGACTATTTCGAACCTTCCGGATGCAACGACGCAGTCAAAATGACTATAAGGTCTATAGAAAATAAATTTCCTTTTTAATTTAATAAATTAGTCCCGACACGTCCCATACCGCGGCTGACTAAAAAATCCAAATTACCGAAATTATATCACACCGTCATAATAATGACATCATATTCATATATTACCTAAATATCTTTAAGTAATATTCAGAATCATCCATTTTAATATCCACAATTTGGATAAAACCCAAATGAATTAATTAATAATAAAATCCAATTAATCCATTAATTTAAAATATAACCCATTTTAAAAGTCATTAAAATCACGGGGTATTACATAATTCGATAAGTCGGGTATCGATCCTCGGGGAAAT
Source organism: Sambucus nigra (assembly GCA_949130495.1). NCBI lineage: Eukaryota > Viridiplantae > Streptophyta > Magnoliopsida > Dipsacales > Adoxaceae > Sambucus > Sambucus nigra. Next base: position 538,918,312 of record OX422208.1, on the reverse strand, counting down.
TGGACAACAGAGTTGTGACGATGTTGAACAGACGAAGGAAACCTAACTTTGACTCTTAAGAAAAGAAAAGATGATTGATTTTGGGAATGGACTACAACTAAATGCAATTTTGAAAATATTTATTTAATGCACAAAAGTATGAAGGGAATGCAACTATTCTAAATTACCTAAATTATCATAATGAATGACTTAAAACTTAAATTATATGATGAAGGGAACAGGGTGGGAATATAATCCCTCAACCCTAGTGTATTGCAGTTATAAAACTAATCGTAAATTTAATTGATTAATTAGACCCAGAATTTAGTACTCCCAAGCATTACGTATATGAGGTTCAAGCCCGCACCATACTTAATCAGAGGGCGAGTAAATCAGTACACGCGATAGCGACACTCGCATTGCATTCTAAAGCATCACGATTACCTGGAAGCAAACAAGATCCAAAGATCTGCAATGGTTGTGTTGCTACGCAATACGGTTGTAATGAATCATTAAATTCAGAGGATTAATTTTATACACATACAACTAACACATCAGGTGGAGTTCATGCATAGCGACCCTTTTACAACTAGCCGGACATGTTAAACTATACGATTTATGAAATAATTACGTTTCATGTGAAAGAACTCACGATGAAACTAGATTGAAACATGCAAATAAGTATTATGATCACAGAAATTGGTTGAATCAAATAAGCGAAATAACCATGGAAGAACAATAATAAAAGGAATGAAACTTGGATTAAAACTTTGAAAACAAACTTGGAATGTATCAATTTGAAGAAAATAATCCAAACTATATTACTAGGTGATCTTTCACTTTTTTCTATCAAAAAGCTATAGAAACTATCAAGAACCTCCTTTTTAAGTCATTAGATTCGTACAAATACGTTTTAGAATAAGTTGTAACCTCATGGAACTCTTTGGACTAATCGGAATAAAGGAGCAATTTCGCACATTAGGAACCCAGATCCGGTTCATAGGTACCCTGAAGTGGTTCGACCCCAAACCGGTTTCACCTGGGTTTGGGAATTTTCGTTGGTTTTGGGTGCCTTTTTCTTCTTTTCAACACTTAGAATTTTTCTCATGTTTTCTTCTTTTCTTCTTAGATTTTTTTCTCAACTTCAATCGATCATAACTCTTCAACCGTAACTCGGATTTGGATGCCGTTTCTTCCATGGTTCTCATTATTTTGAGCTTTTCAAATTTTCAGTTGACTCCTCCTTCGGGATTCAATTATAGAATTACCAAAATGCCCTTAAACTTGCCGTCCTAGCCTTTCTTTCATGGTTTTGATTACTCTCTTGCTCCGCTTGCGTAATTAACCTGTAAAATACATAGGAGAAACACTAAACACGAAATACTTGCCAAAAAAGGTTAGTAGCATAAATGTGAGTTAAATCCATATCAATTTCATCCATCGGGTTCCCAAATGTACCAAAATTAGGGGAATAAATATACAATATTTATGCCTAATCAAACCCCCTAACTTAGAACTTTGTGCATCCCGTGCAATGTAAAAGAGAAAGAATAAAGTCACAACTCTTCTAAACATATTATTGGGATAGAATACTTTTTTTGAGGGCAAGATATTGCATTTAGCATATGGAACAAGCCGTTAAACCCCTAGGTTAACCTAGTAGGACTAGTGGTGTCTCGTGAGGGTTTGCAGTGAATATACCTACAAAATTCGACTCAAAGAAAATTCAACACATGCAAAAATTGTATAATTCATTATTTTTCAGAAAATAATCATCATTAATTCATGTTCAAGAGTATCAAATCATAGTGCGTGTGTGCGAAGCCTGAAATTTAACCGCAAATTTCCACCGATTGACCATTACGTTAATTATCCGAAAGTTTGTTTTGATTTCAAAATCTCACGGAATGCTCTCTCAAACGAATCACTCAGAATGTGTCTATTCTCTCGGTATACGTGATATAAAGAGTAAATATATTGGAACCAAGTTAACGCACACAAGTAGAAATACGGAAATTTATGGTAATATGATCTCATCAAGGAATACGGTTTGAAAAACGAGAACATTGCCTCTAATTCACGTTTGTTGATCTCTTTTATTATCTTTTGGGTTTTTTAGCTCTCCACGCGGTAATTAATTTCAAAATTTTGGACTCGGTTAGGACTTTTACGGGTTGAAGGTGTATTGGGTTATATTGAAAAAGGTTAAGAATTTTGAATTGAATTTTTTTTCTTATGATGTCCGTTAGTGCTTTTTCGGGCTTTTGCTCATTTTCTTCTCTTTTCTATATTCACTCTTTTTTTTCTTGCTATTTTTGTTGAGCATATCTATTTTTTTTCTTACCCCTTCTTATGCACTTTCCGGACATTATTTTATGAATATTCAATTTTCACAATTCCGAGCTAATTGGGTTTTTCGAATTGTCAAACGAAACGGGAAAAAAATTTATTAGGCTCAAATTGGATTGCAAAGGGATGAATTTTTCATGACTTTTTATGGCTAGTATGTTTGGGTAACAAACGATGTCCTACTTCATTGTCCAAACTACTAATTGCATTACCATATGCGTTTCAAGATGAATTTAATTTAGAGATTTCTTCGGCATGTTTTTCAAGGCAATATCACACATGTTTCTTAAAAATGATCAAAGTGAAATACTTGATATCCTCGATGACTTATTTAGACCGCTGAAAAGAACTTTGAGTTACCATTAACTCAGATTGATTTATAAATTTCACAAAAATGAAAGGCTCGAATCTCACCGGGGTTGTTAATCTCCACAATTATTCGTTAAGTCGTCAATTTTCGCACAATTTCCATCTTTGGTCAATTTCGGCTTTGTGTATTGAATTTTTAAAATTTGAGACTTTAAACCGACTTTTAATGATATTTTTGAAAATTTTGAATTCCAATTTTTATTTATTTTGAAGAAAAATATTTATCGATTTTTCAACATTTTATGATTTTTTTTGAAATTTTTGGGCATTTTGAAAAATTTGTGAAGTTTTAGAAGTATGCACTTGTCACCGCCCCCCCCCCCCCACCAACTTAGACTTTTGCATTGTCCTCAAGCAAAAAGGACTAAACTCTAACTCAAAGCCAATGAAAAGTGAGAAAAAATAAAACAAACAAATTAAAACAAAAGTGCATCCTTTTGTTATAACAATGTAGAAGCTTATGTTACATAATAGACGAAAGATCATACAACTAATGATTTTAAATCCACTTATGACAACACATAACCAACAAACATATCAAAACAGTCATAGGTTTCATTGGGGGGGGGGGATGTGAGGCCCCGGGTGCGCTCGGATCGTAAGGATCATAAAAGAAAGCTGGCGGGGGGCCGCCGATATTGAGCTCGTAGAGGTGGGCTTGGAGCTGGTGCATCATCCTTGTGTCCCTCCGATAAGCCGCTTGATCTTGATTGTATTGGGTGATGCACCTGTCAAGCCTGGATTTCACCACCTAAAGGCGCCTATCGAAATTGGCCCCCGGTAGCTCAAAATCCGAATCATCATCTTATTTATACTCCTCTTCTTCCTCCCCCACATCCATCATGGGGTCATGATGTCCTTCTTCCCCCGCACCCTTATCGAGAATGGGACATTCGGGGTGAGCCACCCTCATTTGGTTTTCATTCCGAGTGGTGGAGGTGGTGCCAATTGGACGGGGGAGTCCAATTTGCTGCCCGGGGTCTTCTATCCCGACATCCATTAATAGTTTCGTAATGAAGCGAGCGTAAGGGAGCGCGGCCTTGCCCCGCTCGTCATAGGCGGCATTGATGATATTCGCGTAAAATATTTGGGCCAAATTGATTGTGCTCTCAGGGTCGAGGAAGTGGTAGAGGAAGTTATCATGACGTAACCGGACCACCGAGTCATTGGTGGTTTGGTGGATTGCTTAATAAGCAATTAGATGCGTGAATCGCACCGTATCCGAAAGACTTCCAATGGGAAAAGTGTCCCGCACCCATTCCTCCCCGGGTGCCATTCAATCAATGCATTCGTCTTTGGTGTGGAGGGCACCATTTTTCAGGTATTGAAAAGGCACGGGGAGGACAACCCCTTTGGCACGCATTTTTCAAGCGATGATGGCGGTCAAAAATGGAATTGGGATACCGTCGAGGTAGGCCTCGTGAAGCGTGGAGGATTTTTGAATGAGTGTTGCATAAAATTGGCGAATGGTGACTTCAAACAAGTGATTGCTCATCGGATCAAGAAAATAACACCACCCCGGCGGTCGAATAGGGCGGTGACGTCGTCGGGAAGCTGGTCCCAAGTAACAAAATGCTCGATGTGTATTGGGTGCGTGGCCGAGAAGTATTGCTCTGCCCAATGGCGTTCTTGGAGGATTCAAAACACTACCTTACCCTCTTCATCAAGGACGGTGGTGTCATCATATTTCTTAGGGCGAAAGTTGGATCGGTGGGGACGCGACATGGTGAGAGGGAGAGATATGTATAAAAGAAGGATATGGGATGGAGGAAAGGGAGAGTGAATTTTGTTGTGAGAAATGGATGAGGGGTAGGGGTGAATTTATAGGTGTTGGGAATGGATTTTTGGTGGGAAAGGGGAATGGGTTTGGAGGGAGCGGAAGGAGTTGGGATTGAAAGTGGAAGGGGAATGGTTTTTGAGGGTGAAAAATAGTGGTGAAATGAATGGAGGGAAAAAAAGGAGGGAAGAGAGTGAGTTTGGAAAACAGGGGGGACTCTACCAGGTACCCCGAACCGATTCACGTGTACCCCGAACCGGTTCGACCTGGGTTCGGGGAAATTTGATGGACAAAAAGGTTTGGTTCTCTCTTATCTTAAAATCGAAGTGTTCTCGTCGATCTCCTCTCGTGTGTATTGCCCCTAAAAATGTTTTAGACCCTCGTGTGCCCTAAAATTGCCTCGAGCAAGCTCTCGAAATACGTGAAAACTCTATCCAAAAGTGTGCTAAATCAATCCTTCTCATGAACCGTGCTCCGGACTCAAAAATACCCTAACTCACACACGACTACTATACATAAGAATTCACACCATACGCGTCGGGGGTGCGAAGACCTCTCATTTTAAGCTCACTCGACCCCATAAACGGGGTTCGACAACTAAACGGTGTCGACTTCTTCCACACACGCCTCTATAGATGGCTTTAGGCGTTGTCCATTTACCTTGAACGTATTTCCCCCTTTCAAATCTTCTAATTCCACAGCTCCGTGAGGGAAAACATTCCTTACAATGAATGGGCCACTCCATCGTGACAACAACTTTCTCGAAAATAGATGAAGCTGATAGTTATAGAGAAGCACATTTTGTCCGAGAAGAAACTCTTTGCGTCGAATGATGTTATCGTGAGCGAGTTTCATCCTTTGTTTGGAAATTTTTGCGTTCTCATACGCTTCATTGTGTATCTCTTCTAACTCATTTAATTGAAGCTTTCGAGCTTCACCGACTTTATCCATGTCATAGTTCAACTTTTTAATCGCCCAATATGCCTTGTGCTCTAATTCCACGAGAAGATGGAAATGTTTGCCATACACAAAGCGGAATGGGGACATGTCGAGCAGATTTTTGTATGCGGTACGATAGGCCCATAGTAAATCGTTCAATCGAAGTGACCAATCTTTCTGGGTGGGATTGACAGTCTTCTCGAGAATGTTCTTGATCTCCCGATTCGCTAGTTCAGCATGCCCATTCGTTTGTGGGTGATAGGTCATACCAACCTTGTGAACGATGCCATACTTTCTTACAAGCTTCTCGAATGGCCTATTGCAAAAGTGCGTGCCATTATCAATGATTATCTCTTTCGGGACACTGAAGCGGGAAAGTATGTGTTCCTGAAGGAACTTAATCACCACTTTACTGTCATTGGTCTTGGTAGCTATGGCTTCGACCCATTTATAAATGTAGTCTACCGCGACAAGGATGTATAGCAAACCAAAATATGAGGGAAAAGGTCCCATGAAGTCAATACCCCAGCAGTCGAAGATCTCAATAATGAGTATCGGGGTCAATGGCATCATGTCTCGTCGGGTGATCCCTCTTATCCTTTGACACCTATCATATGATTTGCAACAATTATTAACATCCCAAAATATTATGGGCCAATAGAGGCCGCATTGAAGGATCTTAGCGGCCGTCTTTTTTGTCGAAAAGTGACCTCCATAAGCTTCCGAATGATAGAATTGGATGACTTTTGGGATCTCGTCATCCGGTACACATCGTCGGATGATTTGGTCAGCATAATATTTAAACAGGAAAGGATTATCATAGAAAAACATGAGCGAACAAGTAATAAATCTCTTATTATCTTATGGTGTCCAATCGGGAGGGACGACTCCTGTGACAAGATAGTTCACGATATTCGCAAACCAGGGCAAAGAGGAGGTAACAAAGAGTTTCTCATTCGGGAAGTATTCGTCTATAGGTATTGGATCACTAGGTACGTCGGACGAAATTCGTGATAAGTGGTCGACAACGACATTTTCTACTCCTCTCTGATCTTTAATGGAGAGATTAAAATCTTGTAGGAGTAGGATCCACCTTATGAGGCGCGACTTTGCATCTTTCTTCGCAAGTAGGTATTTTAATGCCGCGTGATCGGTGAAGCAAGTAATGGGAGAATCGATAAGGTAGGACCAAAATTTGTCAAGAGAAAAGACTACCTCTAGCAACTCCTTCTCTGTGGTGGAGTAATTGAGTTGTGGTCCGGTAAGAGTCTGGCTAGCATAGTAGATGACATGAGTCTGTTTATCTTTTCTTTGTCCCAAAACAGCCCCTATCGCATAGTCGCTAGCATCACACATAAGTTCAAATCGTAAGGACCAATCTGAAACTTGCATGACGGGAGCGAACACAGACATGATTTCAGTTTTTCAAAAGTTATATGGCATGCTTTCGTCCACTCAAATGGGATGTCCTTCATGAGTATGTTGCTCAAAGGTCTAGCTATGGCGCCAAAGTCCTTAATGAACCTTCGATAAAACCCCGCGTGTCCCAAGAAGGAGCGCACGTCTTTGAGAGATTTTGGTGGGAGTATATCGTCTATGACATCTATCTTAGCTCTATTAACTTATATCCCCTTGGATGAAACTATGTGGCCCTTAACTATTCCCTCAATAACCATAAAATGGCATTTCTCCCAATTTAGCACTAAGTTCTTTTCCACACACCGGGCAAGTACCTTTTCCAGTTTTTCTAAACAAAGATCGAAAGAGGTGCCAAAAAATGCTAAAATCGTCCATGAACACTTCGATTCCTCTCTCAACCATGTCAGTAAATAGGCTCAACATGCACCTTCAAAAGGTTGCAAGTGCATTACACAAACCGAATGGCATACGTTTGTTGGCAAACGTACCAAAGGGGTAAGTGCAGGTCATTTTCTCCTGGTCAAGTACATCTACCTCAATTTGGTTATATCAGGAATAACCATCAAGGAAGCAATAGTAAGGATGACCCTCTACTCTCTCAAGCATCTGATCAATAAATGGTAAGGGGAAATGGTCTTTCCTAGTTCCCGCATTGAGTTTCTGATAATCAATGCAAATGCGCCACCCGATGGTGGTACGTTAGGGAACTAACTCTCCCTTAGCATTCTCAATCACTGCCATGCCTGACTTTTTTGGGACAACTTGAATGGGGCTCACCCACTTGCTATCCGAGATTAGGTAGATAATCCCGACATCCAATAGCTTAATGATTTCAGTCCTCACCACTTCTTTCATACTAGAGTTTAGCCTTCTTTGCATTTCTCTCAAGGGCTTGACATCCTCTTCGAGATGGATCTTGTGGGTGCAAATCAAAGGACTTATCCCTTTCAAATTAGCAATGCACCAACCAAAAGCACCTTGGTGCTTCTTTAGAATATTTAACAATTTACCCTCCTGCTCTTCGTCTAGGATAGAGGAGACAACAATAGGAAGTGTCTCGTCTTCTCCTAGGTATGCATATTTAATATGGGAGGATAGTTTCTTCAATTCAAGGGTTAGAAATTTATCCCTGGAGGGAATCATGTGTGTCTCTCTCGGCGGTAACTCCTCGAATCGCATTTGCCCATTTTGAGTATAGATGAGTGCATTTGCCCATTTTGAGTATAGATGAGTGCATTTGCCATAGCTAAGAATGGGCGCCCAAGAATGATGGAAACATGATTGCTCGAGGCGAAGGAGGGATCCGTATCCCAAATGACAAAGTCTACCGGGAAGTAGAAAGTTGTAACACCCCGCCCGCCCGGGGAGAGTGAACGGAGCACTAATGCGATAAAATAAATTCAAATCCATAAATCACAAGGTATAGAGAATCTAAATAAATCCCAAAATACAATATAAAATCCACTAATCTCAATTCTCTTCATATACAACGACATCTCTTGAATTAGAATTACAACTATCTAACTCGAATAAAATGCTCTATACATCAAAATAATACAAATCTTCCAAAAATATTCTTCCTAAAATAATCCACGCTAAAATAATCCCAATTGGTCCATAGCGTCCCAATCCACGCTAACCTGCCAACTAAAAGAAAATATGGGGAAGTACACAATACGACAGGAAAGATGCTCAACAAATATATGTTAGCAATGAATAAAGCGTAACAACACGAGTACGAATATTCAAATCAAAATGAAAATCTCAAAGAATTTATCAATGTAATTTCTCAACAACACATCAATGGGTAACCAGGCCTCACCCCATTCGCATATGCTTTATCAAGCCATAGCCCGGGAATAGGTATTTTGGCGGTTACTCAACATCCGTGCTATATTAAAATCTCATGACAACGTGTTCATCAACAATATAATGATGCCACATAAATCACAATAATTTCAACAATTATTTTCCAGATTTCAATGAATTTTTCAATTCAAATATGAGTACAATTAACAAGAATTCAAAGAGAATGACACTCGCGAGATTTAAGGAGCATATTGTGTAAAACCCCATACCTCAAACCATGTTGAGAAAACAACGATCACATCACCAAGATCAACACAAAATATCTACAAAATCTCCTCCAAGAACCTCCAACAAAATAGCCCCAAGAACACCTCTAATCTAACTCACAAATCTCAAGGGCCAATGTGTATATAAAAAGAAGAGGAATATAAAATATATTTGCTGCCAAAAGTTGTGCCAAAAGCAGGTTAAAAAGGGTTGCCCATGACTCCTTTTATAATGCAAATAAATGAAGAGTTGGAATCCAAAAGACTCCTTTAAATAAGGCAAAGAAATGAAGAGTTGGAAGTCAAAACAACTCCAAGAGTTAAAATCATTTAAAATCCGTTTTAACTCCGATTTCGAAACCATTTGAAATTCCCTCCTTTAAAAATAATAACCAACATATTTGAGCAATAAAAATAATTTTATCAAAAACTTTATTTTCCTCCATTTTCCAAAAATTAATTAAAATAGCCCAAAATTACGCTGGTTGTTACAAAAGTGTCAACTTGGACGATCACGTCCTCAACTATACCTCTTGGGATCTTCATGGTTCGATCCGCTAATTGGAGAGTGATCTTTGTGGGCTTGAGGTCGCCCAGATCAAGTTGCCTATATATGGCGTAAAGTAGAATATTAACACTTGCTCCCAACTCAAGTAAGGCTTTTTCAATTTTATTTTCTCCAATGATGCAGGAAATGGTGGGTGCACCGGGATCTTTGAATTTGGATATGAGATCATTAAGTAGGATGGATCTCACGTTCCGTGCTAGAAAGATATTTTTCTTTACCTTCATCTTCCTCTTTACTGTTAACAAGTCCTTAATGACTTTGGCATAAGCTGGAATTTGCTTAATGGCGCCGAGGAAAGGTAAATTCAACTTTACTTGCTTAAACAAGTCTAGCACTTCATTACGGGGATTTCCTTTTTGGAAAGGAATCAACCTTTGAGTAAAAGGCGCCGCGGTGGGTGGTTTCACTACTACATCGGGCTCACTAGTGTCTTCTTTATCACTCTCATTCAAGGGGACATCTTCGGCCTCTTTCGTGCTGGGCGAAATCTCTGTGTCTTTGGTTGTGTCGTGCGGAAGAAGTGATAAATCAACAACTTTCCCACTACGAAGAGTGGTCACAGCTTGACATTGCTCCTGATGTTCTATCGAGGTGGAGCTAAAAGTAGTTTGACCTTGGGGCAGTCTTTGGCCCTGGGCAGGAAACTTGCCTTTCTCTTGGTTACTCAACGATGATTGCAACTTTGAAATGTTCGTATTCATGTCGCTGATCAAGCGCTCATGCCTAGCATTAGTTGCATTCTGCGTATTGATAAAGTGGTTGATCATATCCTCAATATTTCTCTGCGATGGAGTGATATATGCTCCTTAAGGTAGTGGTGCTTGCACATGTCCTTGCATGTGAGGAGCTTGTTGAAAGTGAGATGGTGGAGGAGGAGAAACATGTGAATTAGGATTCATCGCATCATGTTGTTGACCATAGCTAAAACCAGGATGGTTCTTCCATGAAGGGTTGTAATAATTCTCATGAGTTGCACCGAAATTACCCTTGAATCCTCCTATACCACTTACTTGTTCTTGAAGCATAACTTTGTAGGCGGGTATAGTCGGGCATTCCTCGATTGAATGACCCGCCTCACAAATCGCACACACCTTCTCAACAGGGTTTGGGATGGATCCTGGTAATCCTCTTCCATATACTTCAAGTAGGTCTCGAATTCCTTTCTCAATTACATCGAGTCAATAGTCCATCATAAAATTCTTTTCTACGTGAAATAGGTCGGACGCCGATGGAGTGGTGGTCACTTGGCAATTTTGATTTTGGGCATTAGGGTTAGATGTATCCCAGGATTGGGTAGTCTCGGTGACATATCTCAGGTGGAGCTCAGCATCGTTGGCGTCTAAGTCAACAAATGGACCATCACACATGGTTTTAACGAGTTGCTTGGAATTAATGTTCAGCCCATTATGGATGAAGTAAATGATTTTCATTCTGTTAAAACCATGATGGGGACACGAAAGCAATTAACTCATTGAACCGCTCGTAACATCGATCGAATGACTCATTTTCTAGTTGTCGAAAAGTTTGAATTTGAGCATTGATGGAGTTCGTTCGATGTGGAGGAAAGAATTTCTTGAGAAACTTAGATTGTAGCTCGTTCCATGATGAAATAGAATTTGGAGGTAAATACCATAGCCAGGTCTTAGCCTTATCCTTTAGCGAGAATTGGAAGAGTTTAAGGCGGAGCACATCTTTTGTGCAAGTTTGATCACTAAGAGTCTCACACGCCTCCTCAAATTCCATGATGTGGGCATATGGCTTTTTTGAATCCATTCCATAGTAAGTGGGAAGTATCTGGATCATCCAATTCCTAAAGAGAAATTGCCCTGCATTATACGGGAGTAAAATGCATCCCAGAGTGACAGTGCGCTCGGGATATAAGACGTCTCTCAAAGGGAGATACGGGGCCTCTTCCTCACCGGCAGCTGAACTACCATGTTGTGACATATTTTCCTCACTCAAAGACTCTATTTCCTCACTTGGTATACTCAGAGCGCGCTCTGAAGTGTGTCCTAAGAGGGAAAACGGAGTGTTATTTGCAATTGACTGTGACGGTGTGGGAGGTGGAACCCAGAACCGTGGAGTATTGGGAGTGTGAGGGCTATCAGGGTCGTACTCAACTATTGGATTTTCGTGAATGTGGGTTGGAGTATTATGAGGAGTTGGAGTGAGTTCAGAATTTTGCATTAACTGGCTTATAAGAGATGATGAGAAATATTTTTGTGATTTTTAATTTTTTTTTACGTTTTTGGATTTTTTTGGAAATTTTTGGTCAAAGTTTTGGATTGACTTGATCTAATCCTAAGTTTACCTAGCTCCCCAGCAATGGCGCCAAAAACTTGATGCGACTAAGAATGTGTCTCAGAAGTGCGTACTCTCTAGGCTCAAGTGTAAGCATGTCGCTCAAGTAATAATCTGATAAGTCGGGTATCGATCCTCAGGGAAATAGGACAACAGAGTTGTGACGACGTTGGACAGAAGCAGGAAATCTAACTTTGACTCTAAAGAAAAGAAAAGATGATTGATTTTGGGAATGGACTACAACTAAATGCAATTTTGAAAATATTTATTTAATGGACCAAAGTATGAATGGAGTGCAACTATTCTAAATTACTGATAATGAGTGACTTAAAACTTTAATTATATGATAAAGGGAACAGGGCGGGAATACAATCCCTCAACCCTAATGTATTGCAGGTATAAAACTAATCATAAATTTAATTGACTAATTAGACCTAGAATTTAGTACTCCCAAGCATTACGTATATGAGGTTCAAGCCCACACTATACTTAATCAGAGGACGAGTAAATCGATACACGCGATAGCGACAATCGCATTGCATTCTAAAGCATCCCGGTTACCCGGAAGTAAACAAAATCCAAAGATCTACAATGGTTGTGTTGCTACGCAATACGGCCGTAATAAATCATTAAATTCAAAGGATTAATTTTATACACATACAACTAAGATATCAAGTGGAGTTCATGCATCCCGACCCTTTTACAACTAACCGGACATGTTAAACTGAACGATGCATGAAATAATTACGTTGCATGTGAAAGAACTCATGATGAAACTAGATTGAAACATGCAAATAAGTATTATGATCACAGAAATTGGTTGAATCAAATAAGGGAAATAACCATGCAAGAACAATAATAAAAGGAATGAAACTTGGGTTAAAACTTTGAAAACAAACCCAGAATGTATCAATCGTGAAGGAAATAATCCAAACTGTGTTCCTTGGTGATCTTCCACTTTTTTTCTATCAAAACACTATAAAAAACTATCAAGAACCTCCTTTTTTAAGTCATTAGCTTCGTACAAATACGTTTTATAATGAGTTGTAACCTCATGGAACTCTTTGGACCAATCAGAGTAAAGGAGCAATTTCGCGCATCAGGATCCCAGATCTAGTTCATAGGTACCCAGAACCGGTTCCACCCCAAACCAATTCGACCCGGGTTTAGGAATTTTCGCTGGTTTTGGGTGCCTTTTTCCTCTTTTCAACACTTAGAATTTTTCTCATGTTTTCTTCTTGGATTTTTTTCTCAACTTCAATCGATCATAACTCTTCAACCGTAACTCGAATTTGGATGTCGTTTCTTCCATGGTTCTTGTTGTTTTGAGCTTTTCAACTTTCCAGTTGACTCCTCCTCCGGGATCCAACTGTAGAATTACAAAAATGCCCTTGAATTTGCCTTCCTAGCCTTTTTTCATGGTTTCGATTTCTCTCTTGCTCTGCTTGCATAATTAACCTGTAAAACACATAGGAGAAACACAAAACATGAAATCCTTGCCAACGAATGTTAGTAGCATAAATGTGTGTTAAATCCATATTGATTGCATCCCCCGGGTTCACAAATGTGCCGAAATTAGGGGAATAAATATACAATATTTATGTCCAATCATTGGGCATACCCCTAGTGCAATTAAACTTTGTTGGCCAATCCTGAATTCGGCCCAATTATATTTTGGTCGCCATAATTGCCCCTAAAATTCCTGGCCCAAAGTTGTTGGGCCAGCGAATTTATCCCTTGTGGAAGAGCAAAGTAATATCCTTTTGTATAAATTCAATAAATGATGTGGAAGCGTATATAAGAGATGGTTCACAAATAAACAAAGCCAAATTTTAATTTCTTCAAAACAAATTAAAACAAGTTAATCCAAGTCCTAGAATGTGCCTAAGTCATATTTATCAATATTAGCAAATTAGGCGAAACCAAATTTTAGCAAATGACTTGAATTAATTAAACATTACCCAACATTTAATATAAGTCCAAATTAAATTGAGTGTGATAAATTAAACCTAATTTTATCTTGAATTTATCCTAAGCATGCGTTCTAAATTATGATGCAAGATAAAATAAACAATATCACACTACGCCGCGATGTACGAGGAAAAACCCAAGACGGGAAAAAAACCTCGGACGGCCCTAGCCACAAGTCCACTAGATACGGAATTACAATTACAAGACAGATAGACTTACAACGATTGACTCAATCCCTCTCAAGCCTCGATGCTTCTTCTCGTAGACACCTCTTCCTAGTTGACAACCTCGGAACTCCACCGCAGTCTCGGAATCCACCGATGGGGCTTTCTATGGTCACCGTCACCCGAGCAAGGAGCCTTTCTCCAAGTGGGTAGAATCACAACAAAACGTCTTCTTCTTTGATGGATGTAGAAGCAAACCAAAACTTCTCTTTGAAACGGAAGAGATAAACCGGTGCCAAACTCCAAGCAAATGATATGTATATAGATGAACTTGGATAAACAGTATGGGTGTAAAACTAGAGTGATAAGTAAATTTCTCTTTGAAAATCTCACTCAAAACATGATCTTTTTCTCTTTTAGTTTTATTCTCAAAACACTCTCTATGAGTTTGTATGATATGAAAAAGATTAATTATCAAAAGTGATTCCCGAACATATTAAAGTCTGAAAAAGTTGGTTAAAAACCAAGTGGGGAAGTGGGTGAGAAACTGCCAAAAACTGTTCCCGTCTGACAGCTCGTTCGAACGAGACTTCTAATGACACACCAGTATGGACTTCGTTAGAATCTCGTTGGAAACCTCGTTAGAACGAACAAGTTCGTTTGAACGACATTTCGAACGACAGACCAGTTTAGACTCGTTGGCAGGTTCGTTCGAACGACATCTGGTTCGAACGAAAAAACTCGTTCGAACGACATATCTAACGAACGACCAGAAAGATTGAAAAATTCAATTTTGGCCCAGAAAACTTTATGAACTTAATTTAAAGTTTTATATAATTTCTTTCTTAAAACAAAACGCAGTTTTTATAAAACCTAACACCCAATAAACTTTGTTCCAAGATCCTATATAAATATAATTGCATTCATACCTTGGGAGCATGGAACCATAGTTGATGACGTAGAAACGAGGCACGCAAACCGGCACATTTGATGAAGCTTTATATTCTTTGCCGCTACGACTTCAACAAACACTTCATAGGATTGAGAGTATTATAATTACATACTTTTCTATGAATAAATGTTTTTGTCCGGAATTGAGCCAAAACTACATATGGACTCAATTGGAAATTTGTGTCCTTACAAATCTCCCCCTTTGGCTATTCCGGGACAAAAACCAAACAAAAATCCTAAAGGGCCGTCAAGCTCACTAGACTCAAAACATAACCCGCCCAAACTTGACTCAACCCAAGGATCAAACGCTTTGCTATTAAACAATGCCTGTACACTTAAGCAAACTCATCAAATGCATAGGGAATATCAAAATATAAAATGCAATTAATTAAATTATTCCCCCTAAATTAATTCTCCCCTTTATCAAACACATGACCTACTTAGAAAGACGTCTCCCCCTAAGATAAATCTCCCCCAAACGAAGATACGATAATAATACGATAATAATAGGATTAGATACCATTTCTCCCCCTATCATCATTCTCCCCCTTTTTGTTCAGGAATAGGCAAAGGATAAAGAACTAATAAACACGTTGAAGCTTAAAGTGTTAAGACATTCAAGCACATGGGCAATAAAAGCAAGGCAAAGACAAACAAATATCATATATATATATACTATGAATATACCAATAAGTACTTGCATATATAGATAGATATAAAAACACACATGACACAAAATACAATAAGTTTGCACACTCGTATGGCAAAAATGTGTCATATGGAAACGTAAGTGTAGGGGTGTGAACTAGAAACAATTAAATTTAGACCCAAACACTTAATAAACATTCACAGAGTTCTCATTTGATTGCAAACTTTATCACATTTAAATATAACCTCATGTGACAATATGAAGATTGAACTCAATGAACAAACATACACAATGCATACAAGCCTAGCATGATGATGATTCTACAAACCAAATAGAGTCATGACATTAAAGACAACTAGGATAAACGGACATTGTGCAAACCGTTGATATACCATCCAATTCTCCCTCAATAAGCATATATATTCTTTTGCTTTTGAATGAATATATCAAACAAACATAGGCCTTGGCAATAGTTTTCTTTTTAAAGCCAAATATTCTGTTTTTAGGCCTTTGGATCACGTATTTCTTTTAGATCCAATAAACGGTGGCTTACAATCGCAATGGGTTTAATTCATCCTTTCGGAGCCCTTCCCCGTGCACATTTTTATTTATCATGTTTTCATTTTCACACAAATCTCACATGCAACGGATTTTGACATGCACTAGTCCTCCTAGGTCATAGATATGTAGATGACTAGATTGGTAGGAGAACACCTCAAAAAGCTCAAATATAACATGTGACATTAAGATTTCAAAAGAGCTCATGCATGTGTGAATAGAGGCATATAAAATAGAATCTATTTAAACAACTCAAGATCCAACTACTCCATATAAAGCATGGTAAAGAACATTTTAAGGATTGAAAATCTAAGCCAAAAGTTCTAGCCACGTGGGAGCGTAAAATATGGGATTCAAACACAAATATATGCCACATAAAGTGTGTCAAACTAAAATACACAGAAAATAAAATCTTTTTGAGTTTTTAACATGTTTCATCAAAAATAAATATTTACTCAAAAGGACAAACAAAAATCATTTTTATTTTTCATTAAGCTTAAATGAAATAAATAAAACACAAATGATAAACAAAACATCTTTTTATATTTTTCAGTTACTTCAAAAATATAATACAAAAAGATAAACAAGTCATAATTGCTAGCATGGGATATGAAATAAGGCTATGACTAGAAAATGACTAAAGAAGCATACATTTAGCATGTGAATATAGCATGAAGTACAAAAGCTAAAGTATGCAAATACTAACACATTCATCCTTTAGATTTAGCAAGGGAGGAAGCATGTGAAAGTAAATGAGAATCAACAACCCTATTTTGCAAGGCAACCAAGTTGGATTTCCTAACCCAAATTAATGAAGAATGATTATCTTGGGGTATAGGAATATTAAAAACATTTGATGCACTGCGTTGGGATTTTCTAGGAATTCGGTTAAGATCAAAACAAAATTTCCTAAGATGACCTTTTCGACCACAATGTGTACAAGAGAGAATATGTCGAAAATATTTACTTAAGGAGTGATCTTGAAATGTATTCCTAGTAGATTCTCCTAAAACATTGGTTTGGGAATTATGAGTAAATTCATTACAAGAATTGAAGCCTAAACCACAGGTGTCATTTTTAATTTGGACCGTTCCTAACATTTTATCTAGTTTTTGTGAACGACATTCCAAATCAAATTTGACATTACGAGAATCTTTTAATTTAATTTCCAATTCTAAAATGTTAAATTCTAGTAAAACATTTCTCTCTTCAAAAGCAAGAAGCTCCTTTTTCAAGGATTCCATTAAACCCCTAAGGCTATCTCTTTCACCTTCTACATATTCAAGCTTCTCTTGAAGAGTCCTCACATGTGTCCTAAGGTCTTCTATTAAAACATTTTCATCAATGACCTTGACACTCTCTCTTAAACTAGCTGCTAACTTCAAATTAGCTCTTTTCAATTTAATAGATTCTTTATAAAGTTCGTGAAAAGAATTTTGAAGTTCACTCACATTAACCTCTTCTTCATTTTCACTCTCACTTTCTTCTTCACTCTCACTATCATCAAACATAAGAGAATCATGTACAATGACCTTGGAAGTGGCATGTGCTATCGTTTCACCAATCGATGAGTTGTCACTATCACTCACATGACTAGCCATAAAAGCCACAATATTTTTCTTAGTGGGGGAATCGGGATTCTCTTCCTTATCACTATCACTAAGGGTTGCATTATATGAAATGGGTCGCTTACCATATTTCCTTAGTTTAGTGGGGCACTCATAAGCCCTATGGCCATAACCTTCACAACCAAAACACTTATCAGACTCGTCCCTATCTAAATTGTCATTGCTAGGTTTAGGGATCTTCTCGGCTTTAGAAATCTTCTCGCTTTTATCATGTTTAGAAGTATCAAATTTCTTAAAATCATTTTTAAATTTATCTTTGTTAAATTTAAGAAATTTTCTAAATTTACAAGAAAATAAAGCCATGTCTTCCGAGTCACTATCACTATCGCTCTCTACTATTTGTTTGACCTCTTTTCGGGCTTTTAAAGCAACGCCCTTTTCAATTTTCTTTTCAGTTTTAGAGGGAAACATATCTAGTTCATAGGTTTGTAAATCACCTACAAGCTCTTCTAATTTCGTAGAGGCTAAAGTGGGTAAATAATTTAAAACGGTCACCTTTGGAATAAATCTATCGTGTAGGGACCTTAAAATTTTCTTTACAACACGGTCGTCAGGTATTTTCTCTCCCAAGTTAAAAGATGAATTAACAATATCAGAAAGTCTAGCATAAAATTCATCAAATGTTTCTTTTTCATTCATTTTGATAGTTTCAAACTGAGTGGTGAGGTTTTGGAGTTTTGAAGCTTTAACGACACTAGTTCCTTCATGAGTTAATTGTAAAATATCTCAAGCTTCTTTAGCGGTTTCACACGTCATAATACGTCGGAATTCATCCTGTGTGACACCACTAAACAAAGCATTTAAACCACGGGAATTGAAATTAGCAAGTTTAAACTCATTTTCAGTCCATCTATTGGCGGGTTTGATAACACGTTCATTTTCAACTAAATAAGTTGGTGGGGACCACCCATTAACAACTGACATCCAAACTCTCTCATCGATAGATTTTAGTGCCAATCTCATACGCGCTTTCCAATACGCGTAGTTTGAACCATCGAAAATAGGAAATTTTGAAAATGGGGAAAAATCCATTTTAGCCAAAAATTATTTAAAAAGATCGTTAACGAAATAATTTATCGCTTTGGCTCTGATACCAATTTGAAAGAGCAAAGTAATTATGACAACCCGTACTCCGAAATAAGGGGTGGCCAGCCCGATACTCCGACATATACGGTAATCATGGACGAAAATCATTCTCAACACCACAAATAAAGTAAGAGTAACCGAGAAAACCACCCAATAATTCGGAAAACGAGTTGTCAAAACAATTTATGCAATTAAAAGTGAAGTTAAGAAAAAACAATTTAAACAACCCATTTTAGAACAATAGTGGAATTCAAAGAAACATAATTTAGATACATCTAAAACCACTATACAAGGAGAGAACCGAATATGCTGTCGGTTCACAGCTACACAAAAGTAGTCACAACAGTTAGATATAAAGTTTTACATTCATTGTACAATTACGAGTTTGGGCCACTCGCCCGAGTGACAGACCCGATCATAACTAGATATCAAAAGAATGACGGCGTCTAACAAAACATCCTGTAATATCGGAAATTTCATACAGCTCCTTTAAAAGCAAAAGAGTAGAAATATCAACACGGGCGTCCTTGCGGAGGAGCGCCTGGGCGGATACAATAACAAACACAACATAGAGGAAAATGGACGGGTCAGGACCCGGTTTATATATAGTTCCCAGATGAACAAAAAACATGCTAGATATGAACAACTAATCATGACAAAGGAAAGCAGAATCTAACAACCTAAGCATGAATACTAATAAGACAACTAACATGACATGCTTAAATAAACTATGCAGGAAAGGAAGATGATGCAATGATTAAATTAAAAGCTTCTATTAACCAATTTCCACTTTAACCCAGTTTCAATTCCCTAATAGGAATACACTAATCATTATTTCCTCATTTATTCCAATTCCCATTTCTTAGCAGGAAGGTAATTATCAATAATATGATTTAGTGGAAATTATACAACCCTCAAGTCCCACTTGAGTTTAGAAAAGTCATATTCTTATACATATAACGATTCTAAGACCGACCCTCCGAGTTTCCCCACTGGGCGCGCCCCTAAATGACTATCATCTTCCAGGGGCCCATCATACAAGGCAGCCTGGGCACCTAACGCACGTCAGGAAGTGGCCATATGCCTGCGCGTGAGTCATAACCACACCCGGAATTACTTCACTAGCGCAGAAAAATACATATAATAAACCCGCATATGGCCGAGGGCTATAGTCTCCCTGCATTCACTAGCCAAGGAACATCACCTCATGCGCGAGCTTCCCTTATGATAGCATTTAGAGAGGTGTGTATAAGTAAATTAGCATTTACTATAAAAACCATACTTTTCCTTTTCATTAACATTTACATGTTTCGTTTGTTAGAAACCGTTATCATAGGATAATTCATTTTATTATCATCCTAGGTTATGCCTAGAATAAATCTCCAAGGGATCATATTATTTTCCCGAGCTTAAGGTCTCATATGCCTCATTTCAAGCCCCTAAGTCTCCAAGTATGGGCCAACAAAATTCCATCCATATTTTTGGATGCACGAAGAGAAGTGATGCCTTAGCATCACTTAGGACAACCCCTCCCCCGGACTTAACCCCAAGTGAAACCCATTCAACACTAGGGTGACAACCAACTCAGCTAGGACTCTAAAAGCCAAGGTTTACTTCATTCAAGAAGAGTCCTAAGTTGCTAGGGGAAGAAAAGGGATTTAAAACCAAAGTAGAAAATTTGGTTAAAAAAACAGGGGACCGGTCGACCGGTCCCAAGACCGCGGTCGATCATGTCTCAAAGTTTAGCTTTTGAAAGAAAGCAAAAATTCCATTTCGGGTGGACCGATCGACCTATGGTGGAACCGCGGTCGACCGCTTCCTTATTTCGTGCCTTTGAAAGAAAGCAGTGTGCCCTCCTCCGAAGGCCCGGTCGACTAGTCTGAGAGACGCGGTCGACCGGCCATAGCAGACCTAGACCTTTCTCTCCTATTATCTTCAAAACCCAAAATCAATAAGCAACCCCAAAATCAACCAACTACATTTAATGACTACTCAAAGATCATAAATGCTCCCAACCACATTTTTCCACCTCAATCAACAATCTAACTCTATCAAAGATGTTGATACCTATAAATCCAACCAAAAACCACAATTATATAACATCAAGACTATACATAACTAACCATACTAATTATTCATCTTAAACCATATAATAGCAAGTAGAAAACTTGCCTTGGGGCTTCAATATCAAGCTTGGTTGAAGAAGGAAGCAAGATCAAACCACAAATCTTCAAGATTTCCCTTTCTCTCCAATCTTCCACTCTCACTCTCTCTCACTCTAGGGCTAGAACACTTAGGGAAAATAAGAGGAAATGGAAGACTTGGGGAAAACTAAACGTGGATTATGATTAAAAAGTCTCCAACCTTTAAGTGATAATACCGCAATAGTTAATTTCTAATACACGATATGCCAAAACCAGTCAAAAGTGCCCCAAATTCCAAAATATAATATGGCACACATTTTGACTATCTCGTACCTCTCGGAACTAACTACACCCTCCAAATTATCATTTTGAAATTTCATAAACCATTTGAGTTCCAGTTCCATTTTAATTCAAATTGCCATTTTAATTTCCATGACAAAATAAAACACTATATGGTAATAATCACTTACCCACATGGTAATAATGCAACTTAATTGTAAATATTAACTTATTTCATCAAATTAATACTTACCCACATCCGGTATTTAATATAAGAAACTACTCAACATAGCAAATAAATATAAAAAATGGGCTCCCAAAAACGAGGGTTGTTACATACTCCCCCCCTTATGAGGGAATTTTGCCCCCAAAATTCAAGCGTACCTTGGATAAAGAGATGCGGATACTTATTCCGCATATCGTCCTCACGCTCCCAAGTAGATTCCTCGACGCTGTGATGACTCCATTGTACTCTAACCAAGGGCACCACACGAGATCTCAATCTACGCTCCCCATGCTCCAATATGGCCACTGGTTGCTCTTCATAAGAAACATCGGGATATAACTCTATATCCTCGAAAGGAATGTGCCAAAGGGCACCATCACACCTCTTATACTTCTTCAAAGAGGAGATGTGGAAAACATCGTGAATTTGCTGTAAAGGTTCCGATAGGGCGATTTGATACGCCACTGGGCCTACCTAGCAAGTACAGAAAAGGCCCAACGAAACGTGGTGCAAGCTTCCCTTTCTTTCCGAAACGCTTAACGCCTTTCATAGGCGACACCCGTACCAACACTTGGTCTCCCACTTCCAACTCCACATGCCTTCTCCCCGCATCGGCATATCTCTTTTGTCTATCTTGGGCTATCTAAATACGATCTTGAATAAGCTCGATCTTAGAAGAAGTATCCCGAATCATTTCAGGTCCGAGAAACTTGTTATCTCCCACTTCTAACCAACACGTGGGGGATCTACACGGCCTACCATACAAGGCTTCATAGGGAGCCATCCCAATAGTGAACTGGTATGAATTATTATAAGCAAATTCAACTAAAGGGAGATATTGTTCCCAACTACCCTTAAAATCAAGCATGCACATTCGGAGCATATCCTCCAACATTTGGTTAACCCTTTCGGTCTGGCCATCTGTTTGAGGATGATAAGAAGTACTTAATTTCAATTCGGTTCCCATGGCCTCTTGGAAACTTTGCCAAAAGTGGGAAACAAAGATCTTGTCTCTGTCGGAAACAATATTCAAGGGCACCCCATGCAATCTAACAATCTCTTCAATGAACAATCGAGCGTAACGAGCGGTATTATAATCAGTACGGACGGGAAGGAAGTGCGCCGACTTTGTCAAGCGATCCACGATCACCCAAATAGAATCGTGACCCTTTGGTGACGTTGGCAAGCCGGTGATAAAATCCATTGAAATGCTCTCCCATTTCCAAACAGGAATTTCCAACGGTTGCAACAAACCTGCCGGTAGCTGATGATCAACCTTAACTAACTGACAAGTAGTGCATCGAGATACAAACTCCGAAATATCTCGTTTCATACCCGGCCACCAATATTGACGACGCATATCTTGATACATTTTATCATTTCCCGGATGCACCGAAAATTTAGAGCCGTGAGATTCCGCCATCACTGCCCGTCGCAAATCTCCATCCTCCGGAACAATAAACCTTCCATGAAAGCACAATCCACCCTCAGAACTTACCGAGTAGGACTCCGCTCCCCCAGTCAATAATCGGCGAATATGGTCTTGACATTCCTTATCTCTGCCTTGGGCTTCCACAACCCTTGCCACAATCGTCGGAGTAACAGTAATTACGGACATAAACGCCCTAGCAACCGCATCCTCATGACTGAGTTCCTTCCATTTATCTTTCCACACATCAGCTAATTCTCCCTCGGGTTTCCTACTCAAGGCATCCTCCACTACGTTCGCCTTGCCCGGATGATAATGAATATCAAATTGATAATCTTTCACGAACTCCAACCATCTTCGCTGTCGCATATTCAAATATTTCTGAGAAAATAAATATTGCAACGATTTATGGTCTGTGAAAAGACTAAACTTCTCCCCGAGAAGATAGTGCCTCCAAATCTTTAAGGCAAAAACAACGGCGGCTAATTCCAAGTCATGCACTGGATAATTTCTTTCATGAGGTTTGAGTTTCCAAGAAGTATACGCAATAGCTTGTCGCTCCTGCTGAAGCACACCTCCTAAACCCTGAAGAGATGCGTCGGTGAAGACTAAATATTCCAATCCCGGCTTGGGTAAAGCGAGGACCGGAGCCGATGTCAATCTATCTTTAAGCTCGTCGAACGCAGCTTGACAAGCGTCATCCCAAACAAACTTAACCCCCTTTCGGGTCAAATTTATCAATGGACTAGCAATCTTAGAAAATCCCTTGATAAAACGACGGTAATACCCCGCCAAACCCATAAAACTGCGTATTTCGGTAGGTGTCGTGGGCTGACCCCACTCCCTCACCGCAATAACTTTACTTGGGTCAACCGATATACCTTGTGAAGTCACAACATGACCCAAAAACTGCACTTCCTGTAACCAAAAACCACACTTCTCAAACTTAGCGTACAATTGGTGATCCCTTAACCTTTGCAGGACCAACCCCAAATGAGTAGCATGGTCATCTTCCGTTTGAGAATACACAAGGATTTCATCAATAAACACGATAACAAATTGGTCCAGGAAGTCCCGAAATACCCTATTCATAAGGTCCATGAACACCGCAGGGGGATTGGTTAGCCCAAAAGGCATAACCAAAAACTCATTAGACCCGTACCTCTTTAGAAAAGCAGTCTTGGATACATCTTTCTCTCGTATCCTCAACTAATGATACCCCGTTCTCAAATCAATCTTAGAGAAGTAGGTTGCTCCCCTGAGCTGATCAAACAAGTCATCTATGCGAGGAAAAGGGTATTTATTCTGGATGGTGGCTTTATTCAACTCTCTATAGTCGACACACAACAGGAGAGAACCATCTCTTTTCTTCACGAATAACACAGGAGCACCCCACGGCGATGTGCTACGCCTGATAAACCCCTGTTCTAATAACTGCAGAATCTGATCTTTTAGCTCCCTCATTTCTATAGGAGCCATACGATAAGGAGTTCGTGCAATCGGTCAAGTTCCCGGTGCTAAGTCAATTATAAACTCAATCTCTCTACTAGGAGGCAAACCCGGTATCTCCCGGAAAACGTCCCCAAAATCTTGAACAACAGGAATAGAATCTAAGGGAACAACTACATCCCGAGAAATCTCATCCGCAATACAATATAAATTAGTACCAGAATCTCCCTCTAAATGAGGCATAACTACCAGGAACATATCTTGTCGCGGAACGGCGAAGATTATACTCTTCCCGTAACAATTTACTATAGCATGATACTTAACAAGCCAATCCATGCCCAAAATAACATCATACCCGACCATATCTAGGACGAGTAAGTCGGCCTCAAAACACAAATTACCAAGAGTGATCCCTAAACGTTTTCAAACAAAGAAGACGAGGGAACCATCACCCATAGAGGATTCCACACTAGTAAAGGTACTTTCCGCAGATTTTATCAACTTTGTGGACTGAGCAAAAGTTCTGGAAATAAAAGAATGTGTCGCACCCGTATCAAAAAGAACGCGACCCACGTGTCCCTGAATAAGGAACTTACCCACTATAGCTAGCGGCGCTGGCTGAACAGGAGGAAGCATAGCATCCTGAATGTGGTAGACTCTCCCATACTGTAGTTGACCCTGCTGCAGAGGGGCAACTGGATTCGGTGCTTTTGGAGGGAACTGTACATAAGGCTGCTGAGGAACTCGTGGAGGTTGTCCCCCAATCACCTGAGGACAATCTCTCTTAAAATGACCAGCTTCTCCACATTGGAAACATTTCCCCACCATATTCTCCTGACCTCGACCTCTGTTATTTCTAAACTGCCTGAAACCTTGGCCTGGTTGGCCCCTACCTCCCTGGCCATCACGACCCGCTTGTTGTGGTACGGTACCCTGACCTTGTCTGTTAGCATTACCACTAACATTAAACCCGCCAGAGCATTGTCTATTCGACCCATCCCCTTGCTGAGGATACCTTTCACGTTGCTTATTACCCGCAGGTTGGGACGAAGGAAAGGCTCCTCCTCCATTCCCACTCACCCCGGGCTTCCCTACTTGCCCCATTCTGGTAGCTTTCTTGCTATTTTGTATAAACAACCGATGCTCATGACAATGAAGGAATGCCTCATTCATCACTTCACCAAAAGTTTGTAAAGCCGGATTACCCAACAAATGCTGCCGAATTCTCCAGTTTAGACCTCCCATGAATTTTGAGACTTTTCTTTCCTCCAGAGTCACCTCCTCCGGCACAAAACTAGCTAGCCGGGTAAACTCCTCCTCGTATTTGGCAACCGATCATTCTCCCTGAACTAGATCTTGAAGTTTCCTCCTCATCTCCCTCTGAATTGCGGGAGGAAAATATTTCCGGTCGTATAAGACCCAAAAATTAGTAATGGAGATAGTATCCCTCTGATCTGGCGTAGTCATTGACTCCCACCAATGTAACGCTGCCCCAACCAACTTGAAAGTAGCAAGGACCTGCTTCCTTTCCTCACTACAATCCACCATTCGCAAATGGCGTTGCATATCCTTTTTCCATTGATTTGCTCGAACAACATCAGAACCTCCGTCAAACTCTGGGGGATGGCCCTTTAAAAAGGACTCCCTTACTCTTTCCCACGGAGATGGTCCCGTAGGTGCTTGAGCATCCTGTGTCCGTTGTTGAGCTGTTGGCATCTGTTGAGCTACTGCGGCCATAGCAGCATTAACTGCATGAGTCACGATATTGGCTACGTCCGCAGCATTTAAAGTTCCTTGGGGCGGTGGAGGACCAACATCCTCTTCTACATCTCTATTACGTCTCGCGGGGCGACCTCTCTTAGGCAGCATCTGAGATGAAGGGACAAAAGTGTTAGAATACAATCCACAACATTCTAATTCACAGAAGATCGCAATTATAAGCAATAAAGCAGTCTTATCATTAGGCTCTATATCAAAGAACGCTACGGTAGATCGTGACAAGTCCACACAGATCCTAGTACTCTAGAACCCAGGGCTCTGATACCATCTATGACAACCCGCACTCCGAAATAAGGGGTGGCCATCCCTATACTCCGACATATACGGTAATCATGGACGGAAATCATTCTCAGCACAACAAATAAAGTAAGAGTAACCGAGAAAACAACCCAATAATTTGGAAAACGGGTTGTCAAAACAATTTATGCAATTAAAAGTGAAGTTAAGAAAAAACAATTTAAACAACCCATTTTAGAACAATAGTGGAATTCAAAGAAATATAATTTAGATACATCTAAAACCACTATACAAGGAGAGAATCGAATATGCTGTCGGTTCACATCTACACAAAAGTAGTCACAACAGTTAGATATAATGTTTTACATTCATTATACAATTACAAGTTTGGGCCACTCGCCCGAGTGACAGACCCGATCATAACTAGATATCAAAAGAATGACGGCGTCTAACAAAACATCCTGTAATATCGGCAATTTCATACAGCTCCTTTAAAAGCAAAAGAGTAGAAATATCAACACGGGCGTCCTTGCGGAGGAGCACCTGGGCGGATACAATAACAAACACAACATAGAGGAAAATGGACGGGTCAGGACCCGGTTTATATATAGTTCCCAGATGAACAAAAAGCATGCTAGATATGAACAGTTAATCATGACAAAGGAAAGCAGAATCTAACAACCTAAGCATGAATACTAATAAGAAAACTAACATGACATGCTTAAATAAACTATGCAGGAAAGGAAGATGATGCAATGATTAAATTAAAAGCTTCTATTAACCAATTTCCACTTTAACCCAGTTTCAATTCCCTAATAGGAATACACTAATCATTATTTCCTCATTTATTCCAATTCCCATTTCTTAGAAGGAAGGTAATTATCAATAATATCATTTAGTGGAAATTATACAACCCTCAAGTCCCACTTGAGTTTAGAAAAGTCATATTCTTATACATATAACGATTCTAAGACCGCCCCTTCGAGTTTCCCCACTGGGCGCGCCCCTAAATGACTATCATCTTCCAGGGGCCCATCATACAAGGCAGCCTGGGTACCTAACGCATGTCGGGAAGTGGCCATATGCCTGCGAGTGAGTCATAACCACACCCGGAATTACTTCACTAGCGCGGAAAAATACATATAATAAACCCGCATATGGCCGAGGGCTATAGTCTCCCTGCATTCACTAGCCAAGGAACATCACCTCATGCGCGAGCTTCCCTTATGATAGCATTTAGAGAGGTGTGTATAAGTAAATTAGCATTTACTATAAAAACCATACTTTTCCTTTTCATTAACAATTACATGTTTCGTTTGTTTGAAACCGTTATCATAGGATAATTCATTTTATTATCATCCTAGGTTATGCCTAGAATAAATCTCCAAGGGATCATATTATTTTCCCGAGCTTAAGGTCTCATATGCCTCATTTCAAGCCCTTAAGTCTCCAAGTATGGGCCAACAAAATTCCATCCATATTTTTTGGATGCACGAAGAGAAGTGATGCCTTAGCATCACTTAGCACAACCACTCCCCCGAACTTAACCCCAAGTGAAACCCATTCAACACTAGGGTGACAACCAACTCAGCTAGGACTCTAAAAGCCAAGGTTTACTTCATTCAAGAAGAGTCCAAAGTTCCTAGGGGAAGAAAAGGGATTTAAAACCAAAGTAGAAAATTTGGTTAAAAAAACAGGGGACCGGTCGACCGGTCCCAAGACCGCGGTCGACCGCGTCTCAAAGTTTAGCTTTTGAAAGAAAGCAGAAAGTCCATTTCGGGTGGACCGATCGACCTATGGTGGAACCGCGGTCGACCGCTTCCTTATTTCGTGCCTTTGAAAGAAAGCAGTGTGCCCTCCTCCGAAGGCCCGGTCGACCGGTCTGAGAGACGCGGTCGACCGGCCATAGTAGACCTAGACCTTTCTCTCCTATTATATTCAAAACCCAAAATCAATAACCAACCCCAAAATCAACCAACTACATTTAATGACTACTCAAAGATCATAAATGCTCCCAACCACATTTTTCCACCTCAATCAACAATCTAACTCTATTAAAGATGTTGATACCCATAAATCCAACCAAAAATCACAATTATATAACATCAAGACTATACATAACTAACCATACTAATTATTCATCTTAAACCATATAATAGCAAGTAGAAAACTTGCCTTGGGGCTTCAATATCAAGCTTGGTTGAAGAAGGAAGCAAGATCAAACCACAAATCTTCAAGATTTCCCTTTCTCTCCAATCTTCCACTCTCACTCTCTCTCACTCTAGGGCTAGAACACTTAGGGAAAATAAGAGGAAATGGAAGACTTGGGGAAAACTAAACGTGGCTTAAGATTAAAAAGTCTCCAACCTTTAAGTGATAATACCGCAATAGTTAATTTCTAATACACGATATGCCAAAACCAGTCAAAAGTGCCCAAAATCCCAAAATACAATATGGCGCACATTTTGACTATCTCGTACCTCCCGGAACTAACTACACCCTCCAAATTATCATTTGGAAATTTCATAAACCATTTGAGTTCCGGTTCCATTTTAATTCAAATTGCCATTTTAATTTCCATGACAATATAAAACACTATATGGTAATAATCACTTACCCACATGGTAATAATGCAACTTAATTGTAAATATTAATTTATTTCATCAAATTAATACTTACCCACACCCGGTATTTAATATAAGCAACTACTCAACATAGCAAATAAATATAAAAAATGGGCTCCCAAAAGCGAGGGTTGTTACAGTAATATCCTTTTGTATAAATTCAATAAATGATGCGGAAGCGTATATAAGAGATGGTTCACAAATAAACAAAGCCAAATTTTAATTTCTTCAAAACAAATTAAAATAAGTTAATCCAAGTCCTAGAATGTGCCTAAGTCATATTTACCAATATTAGCAAATTAGGCGAAACCAAATTTTAGCAAATGACTTGAATTAATTAAACATTACCCAACATTTAATATAAGTCCAAATTAAATTGAGTGTGATAAATTAAACCTAATTTTATCTTGAATTTATCCTAAGCATGCGTTCTAAATTATGATGCAAGATAAAATAAACAACATCACACTACGCCGCGATGTACGAGGAAAAACTCAAGACGGGAAAAAAACCTCGGACGGCCCTAGCCACAAGTCCACTAGATACGGAATTACAATTACAAGACAGATAGAATTACAACGACTGACTCGATCCCTCTCAAGCCTCGATGCTTCTTCTCGTAGACACCTCTTCCTAGTTGACAACCTCGGAACTCCACCGCGGTCTCGGAATCCACCGATGGGGCTTTCTATGGTCACCGTCACCCGAGCAAGGAGCCTTTCTCCAAGTGGGTAGAATAACAACAAAACATCTTCTTCTTTGATGGATGTAGAAGCAAACCAAAACTTCTCTTTGAAACGGAAGAGATAAACCGGTGCCAAACTCCAAGCAAATGATATGTATATAGATGAACTTGGATAAATAGTATGGGTGTAAAACTAGAGTGATAAGTAAATTTCTCTTTGAAAATCTCACTCAAAACATGATCTTTTTCTCTTTTTAGTTTTGCTCTCAAAACACTCTCTATGAGTTTGTATGATATGAAAAAGATTAATTATCAAAAGTGATTCCCGCACATATTAAAGTTTGAAAAAGTTGGTTAAAAACCAAGTGGGGAAGTGGGTGAGAAACTGCCAAAAACTGTTCCCGCCTGACAGCTCGTTCGAACGACATTTCGTTCGAACGAACTCTCGTTCGAACGAGACTTCTAACGACACACCAGTATGGACTTCGTTAGAATCTCGTTGGAAACCTCGTTAGAATGAACAAGTTCGTTCGAACGACATTTCGAATGACAGACCAGTTTAGACTCGTTGGCAGGTTCGTTCGAACGACATCTGGTTCGAACGAAAAAACTCGTTCGAACGACATATCTAATGAACGACCAGAAAGATTGAAAAATTCGATTTTGGCCCAGAAAACTTTATGAACTTAATTTAAAGTTTTATATAATTTCTTTCTTAAAACAAAACGCAGTTTTTATAAAACCTAACACCCAATAAACTTTGTTCCAAGCTCCTATATAAATATAATTGCATTCATACCTTGGGAGCATGGAACCATAGTTGATGACGTAGAAACGAGGCACGCAAACCGGCATATTTGATGAGGCTTTATATTCTTTGCCGCTACGACTTCAACAAACACTTCATAGGCTTGAGAGTATTATAATTACATACTTTCCTATGAATAAAGGTTTTTGTCCGGAATTGAGCCAAAACTACATATGGACTCAATTGGAAATTTGTGTCCTTACACCTTGTCATTGGCCTAGTTTTTTTTTATCCATTTTAATGAATTTGAACCGATGGTTCATAGTTATAAATAAGGTGAGGGTATACTCATCTAAGGAGATAATGAAATGCCAAAAGTAAATTTGGTTCATGTTCCATATGATTATACATGCCCTTTCATACTTGGTTTTCTTCTACACTTGACACCAAACAATCACCTCTGCTCCTCAGCTTCTGCTATCAAAAGACTTTAGAACTTGTTCATTTGCATTCTTTTGTTTTCGTTGTAAGTCTCTATCATATCCATCTTCATTTATTATTTCCATAGCTTTCCTCTTTTCCATTCTATTATATTTAGTTTTAGTGATCAATCCTTCTGAAAATATCGAACACTATTCTTAGCAAAAGTGTAGTTGAATTTAGGAAGACATACTATATTCCCTCCTGGGTTACAATCAAGTGTGACCCATGTCAAAGGACGTTATAGTCGTTAATGTGAGAGACTGGATTCAAATGCTTGTTGTGGTCTAGGTGGATTGACTTTCCCATAAACCCTATGTTCTTGGAGTTTTTTGAGTTCTTTAGGGTGGTCCCATGTCAGTGTACTGCTAATACTTAGAATATAGTCAATGGGGTGAATCGAACAATGAGATTTATAGGACCAACCTTGGTATCCCAGAGATCAGGAATTGTTACACCTAGTCTAATACCACATATAGCCTTCTTTACTCGAAGGAGAGGAAGGCTAACAGGGTGTTGGTCATGAACCTCCCTGATTCCAATAATTGATACTGGGATCAGGGATTTATTATATAAAGTAGCAACATCCACCGCTCCTCGAGAGATAAGAATACACAAGGTTTTTGTGCCCAGACTGTGGGTGAAATAGGTTAAGTCTTTAACCTTTATTTTCTTATGTTTGCCCATTATTTTATTGTATTATTACTAATACTCCCTTTTGCTTGTGGCTTTAATCAGCTCACAAGAAGAATAAGGAGCCTTCCCTCCAAGATATCAACATTCCTGACTTGTTGAAGGCTTAGAGGGTGAAAGATTACCTCCCTAGTAGTGAACAACCAGACCGACTTCTCTTTTACTAGAGTACACCAACACTATCGACAACTTATTGCTCACCTGGTGAACGATATTCCCAATATTCCTCTTCTTGATGATGAAGTTTCTTCTTCATTCGAGTACCTTGATGTCCATACCATCCTATAAAATGAAAAGTATTCAATGGCCCCCACTAGAAGGTGGGTCCTCTTAATTGGGGATGATGATGATGTCCTCCTTTTCGTCGGGGCTAAGTCCTATAAGAATGCTGAGTGTGAGTTCTTCAAAACTGACAATCCATGTATAGTCATTAAGGAGAAGAAGAAGGAAGAGGAAAAGAAAAAGAATAATGAGGAGAAAAAAGATAAGAGGAAGGTCTTCATGGTTCCTACTTCCTCAAAGAATAATGGAGTCCTTCCCCCTCTCTCCAAGGTTTCTCAGCCCCAATTTGTGGCACATAATCCCTCCTTGAACCTCGGTCTACTGAGGGGGGCAATGCTCTTTGGTGATCGCAAGCGGTTGAGGATGTTAGGACCTGACTATCTTTTTATTCGTTCTTCTCAAACTTTGTCACTGATGAGGATCCTTTTTTTTAATTCTATTTTTGGTCTGCTCGATTGTGACCTGCGAATTTCTCTAACACTTATGTTCTAACCTATTTTGAAGTTTCTCGTAAATTTTACCAACCTCTTAGATTCTCGTGCCGATCAGTCAAAGTTCAAGGATGAATTGAACGAGACATTCTAAAAATTCTAGGAGGCCAGGGCCTAGAAGGATTATGGGATGGAGAAGAAGTCCACTATTGAGATCATAGCCTCAATGAAGACCGAGAACAACGTGTTAAAGGTGGATATCATTCAACTAAAAATAAAAAATTCTCGGTTGGCTATGGGTCTTACCCAGATCCCCTCTGCCAAAGTCATCATCTATGGACAAAGCTGGGACAAAGCCTACACAAATGCCAAGATCCATATAGCCTAAGGGATGGGATTAGGCTTTGGTGAAAGATAGAGTACCTGCCAAGTTTGAGTTATTAGACGAGCACTACCCCGAATCACCTCCAAAGGTTGATGTGCAGCCCTCCGGAAGAAGCCATACCGATGAGTCTAAGGAAATGGCAACCAAGGGGAAGGAAAATCATGTTGAGGATACTACAAGAAAAATGATTTTTAGTGGCATAATTTTTTGCACCTAATTATAAAAAATTCGCCACCAAATCTTTTGGTGGAAAAACAAATTCGTCATGCTATTGCCACTAAAGGTGTGCCGCGGATTGTTTTCGTGGCAATTTATTAAAATCGCCACTAAAAATTGATTTTTTAGTGACAAAATCACTTCATCACCAAAACATCTCTTTCGGTGGCAAATTTTTTTTTGCATCTAATAAAGATTAAATTGACACTAATAGTTGATATTTTTCCACCAAATGCCTATTTTTTGTAGCAAAATAAAAATCACCACCAAAATGAACCTTTCGTGGTAAAACTAATCACCACAATTGAACTTAAATATGTATGGAACGATTTTTTAAATATTAAATTGCCACCCCTAGTTGATAGTTTGTTACTAAAAGGCTATTTTTTGTAGCAAACCAAAGAATCGCCACCCAAAGTGCTGTTTTATGGCAAAAAATCGCCACGTTTGATCTTAAATTTTTATGGAACAACTTTGTTAGCAATTTAAATTTTCCACTAAACGACATTTTTTATTGCAAAAAAATCTCCATAAATTGATGGAATATTTTTCACAATATGTATACACGTCGCTTTGGTAACAACTTAATTTCACCGCATGTTTTTATTACTTGTCATCCAATTCATATAATACTCAAAATAACTCATATACACAATTCTAATAAAGTCATTGACATTTATATAGCTCATAAAGATAGCAATCTTTTAAAAATGAATCTATCTCAAAAGTTCCTACACTAAATACTATTTTAAGCAAATTATTTACAAAAAATGTGCTACCATTCAAAATAAATAAATAAAAGAGGTCTAATCTATCATTCTTCTTTATTTTTACTCTCCTCTACAAAAGCTTCCACTAAATCTGCAAAAAAAACACTAAAAGTTTGTTTAGAATTATCACTTTGAAAAACAACGACAATAATTTTTGGAAGACTAATCAAAGTACATTTATAAATTTCACTTACAAGTTTTGCAAAATAATAATAAAAATATGATAAATCACATTCATTAACATCAAACTCATTTCCCAATTATACCCCACCCACCCATAAAAAAAATAATATTTTTTCTTCTCTGTGTATTAGGATTATTATTAGCGGATAACAAGAGAAAGCAAAAATTGTGCATGTCAAATATATAACAAGTTTGAGCTTATGTGCTTACCACAAAGAGTTATATTGTTGTTTTACCAGGTTACTTAATTCCTCAAGTTTTCCATTAATCTCATCCATTCGTCCTTTCATTATCGCGTTCTCCCTTCTTGCTTCATTAGCTTATCTCCTTGCTTCATCTGCTTCCCTCATTGCCTCGTCGGCGTCCTTCCTTGCCTCAACAACATGTCTATCTCTCTCAGTGTCTTTCTCCTTTTGAATAGAAGAAACTGTGGATGATGTAGGTTTAAGACCAACCCCACAACCACATACATATCCCGAGCAATGTCCTAGAATTTCTTGAAATGCATCAACATCATTCATCACCACACCGTCTTCAAGCTCAGATTGTGAATTGAGTATTGCTTGAACATCATCCTATTAATAACAATGAAGATATTATAATTATATCATACGATATAGGTAAAAAATTTATTAACAAACTACTATTGAAACACTTCTTACATAAATATTGCCAGCTGTTGTAGTCACCCAATTTCCTTTTCTTTTTGCTCCAATGAGCCGTATGCCATACCTTACTCCTGGGCGCCGGAGTTCCGGCCTCTTTATCACGCTGTACAGATTTTGATACAAAATAAAGTGCTAAAACATATTAAAATGATTGGTTTAGAAAAAATATTTATAGAGATATTTACCATCTCAAACTCCACTTGACGAAATCCTTTGCTTCCACTGCAGTGGAGAATCGTCTGGTTCGATCGATTGTTCGAGTTTATGTCACTTCTTTTCTGCAGATATTCATGTTCAAATAAATTTAAAAATAGATAACTAGATGTAAAACCCTAATTAAGTCAAAGATTAAGACCTACTCTAAGCATTGTATCTTAATTGGACTCTCCCCACTAACATTTGTTGGTCTAGTAAGTATGAGAAAAATTAGCACTTCGTATAAATAATAAAAAAAATTAAAAGTCGCATTTAACCTGAAAATTTTCATCCGCAAGTGTTAAAAAAAGATCATGCCATTTAGCCTCACTTAATTCTGGAGGATGATGCTGAAGAGCCCGTTCCAAAGAGCCATGTGTCTTGAAGTGTTCACGATGCATTTTCGAGTGGAAGTTACGAAATTGATTATTGAGTTGTGCCAATACTACAGACTTCATGTAATCATCATTTGGCAATTGAAACTTGTACTATTCAAAAGAAATAAAAAAAAAAATCACAACTCTAAATGTGGATTGTGTTCCATATATGAGCATATGTAGCTTACCCGAACAAGTATCCACATATGATTTTTGTTCTCCTCTGGAACTTCCTTCCAATACATGAAATTGAATGGGGCATTTTCTCGAATAACAATGCCTACCTCAGATTTTAAATTCGAAGAAGAGAACCCTACTAAACGACCCTCCGAGATTAGGATTTGGATGTTCTCCCCCCTCTCTAGCTTCTTCTGAAAACCAATCCCTCGTGTTGGTCCCCTGCCTCGCTTCCTGGAACTAGAACCTATTAAAAAAAAATAGCATAAGTAATCACTGTAGAAAAAGAGCACACAAACATATCTCTTTCATCCGCAATATCCCAAAAAATAAATCTATGACAAGAAATATAGAATAAAATCAATAAGTAAAGCTACTAAGTTCACAATCATACCCTCGTTGGTATTAGCACCCGATGAAACAGTGTCTGTAAAATCGGCAACATTTTGATGACTAGGGTGTGAAGGAGGGTGATTGGACTCTCTCACAAATTGTTGCACTGGTGTTACTCTTCGACCTATAACATGCATGAAATGGATCAACATAATACTAATTAAATTTGTACTTAAAAAAACATTGATATCCCTAGTTAACTTAAATTATTTATATGTTGTCAATTAATATGTTTCCAAATACGAAGATCGTACCCTCTTAGTTGTTAACATAAAAAGCGATATCATTGGGAGAGTCGTTGATATTTAGATTAGTTGAACTAGAACGAAGACGCATGTATTGCCTCGTGAATCCTTGCCGCGTAAAAGATTTTGGGGAGCGTGCACGATTGGAGCCTAATACAACAAAACAAAAGGTTACATTAACTATGGAGATATTTATGCAATATCTATCGGTGCACACCCAATGTGTATGCGATGCATATTGATATCAAAAGGATGGAAACAAAATAAATCATATACGAAATTAAAAACAATCAAAATAAGAGGAAAAGAAAGAATTAGGCATATATAGGTTTTCAACAAACAATTGAGAAACTATATCTGAGCATATATAGGTTTTTAACAAACAACCTTATGCCATGCCTTTATATTTGAAAGGCCCCATGTGTAAGCTACAAGGTTTGACATGAGTCTGAAGACTATTTTGCGCACTCAGGCCCCCTCTTCTGTGCATTTTCTGTATGAAATCTCGTAATTACATGCATGTCATCAGAATTCATATGCAGTATGTAAAAATTGTAATTATAACACATGGCATGGCATGGTTGCAAAATGCAAAATTGAGCCCAACAGAACATAATTTTTAACACTGATAAAAACTGAATGCATATGAGAAGCTAGATGTGGCTTTTGAGAACAAAACAGTAATGAATCTAGCTTGGTCATGTAATCATAGAATATTATTAGCACTACTAATGATAAGTTTTTCATAGGCTCGAAGCACACACTGTTTTAGGCACTACTGCCCTTGGTGCTGCCTTATAGTAATCAAAAGATGCACACTCGCTCAAACACTTTGGATTATTGGTCTGTGAATATTTCGATATATTCAATCTTGCTCGAACACTTTGGATTCTCTACATTTCACAGACCAATAATTAACAATAGTATGATATTACATGTAGGTTGTACTAACAATAGTATGATATTATAAAAGAAAAGGATATTTAGCATCCATCCACCATAGAAGAGTTCACATTTAAATCTTCCTTCCAATGCTGCAATTCACAAACCAATAATTAACACATTCTGGAGTTCAAACCGATCGTGGGATAGGTCATTGCTGGATAGAAAATTTCCAATAGTAGTTGTAGTAAAAATTAGTAGCTTTAAGGAAATCTGGTATGATTGTCCTGATAAACTGATTTGGAGAACAAATTCTACAGGTGTTTTTCAAACAAAATCCGCTTAGGATATTTGCAGGCCTAAATTCACCTCCTAAGCTAGTTCCAAGTGTATTTGGAATTCAGTTATCCATAAGAATAATCATGGAGTCCAACCCCAACCAAATATAATTTCATCCATAAGAATACGCCAACTCCATCCTAGTAATGACTGCACACAACTCAGTATAAAAAGCAATGTGAACTTCTTTAAGCTTCATGCAAAAAGCTCCTTTAACAAAACCTCTAAAAGTGGGAAATAAACCTCCTATAGATGCTTGACCGGAATAGGCTAATACAAGGCCATTAGTGTTAAGTTTGATCTATGAGGGGAAGGTATCCATAACACTAGAGTAATATTTGGGGCTTTTTTATGCCTTCCTTTAATGTTGAGCTTGTGAGGAATAGACAAGTCTTCAATAGAATTATTCATGACTTTTCATTAGGACATTGATTTGGAGAAGATGATATTTGATGGCAGAAATTTATCAGTGAGGCGAAGGCTTCATATCCTTAAAGATACATTAATTTCTAGCTTTCCAAGTGACGCGACTGAAAACGTGTCTCAGAAATGCGTTCACTCTAGGCTCAAGTGAAAGCCTATCGCTCAAGTAATAATCCCATTAAGTCGGGTATCGATCCTCAGGGAAAAAGGACAATGAAGTTGTGACGACGGGAAAAGACGGAGGAACCCTAACTCTGACTCTAAAAAGAAAGGAAAAAATGATTTGGTTTTGAAAATTGATTACAACTAAATGCACGTATGAAATTATAAAAAGATGCAATTATATTAAACTACCTAAAATAAGAATGAAAGATGATTTGAAATTTTTGTTTAAATGATAAGAAAAACAGGACGGGAATACAATCCCCCCACCCTAGTGAATTGCAGTTATAATATTAATCGTAAATTTAACTGATTAAATTGACTCAGAATTTAGTACTCCCAAGCATTACGTATACGAGGTTCAAGCCCGCGTCATACTTAATCTGAGGACGAGTAAATCGGTATCGCGATAGTAACACTCAAATTGCATTCTAAATCATCATGGTTACCCAGAGGCAAACGATATATAAAGACCTACAATTGTTATGTTCCTACGCAATACGGTCGTATTCAATCACTAAATTTAGAGAATTAATGTTATACGCTTATAATTAACACATCAGGCTGGGTTAATGTACCCCGGTCTTAGAAAATCTAGCCTAACATGATGAAAGTGATGAAAACAGTATTGGATTCGTAGAAAAGCATGATTAAACTATGGAAAAATAGTGGAATGATGTAGAATAGAATTTAGAAGAAGAAATAACTCACTAATTTCACCCAAGCAGTAATTGCAGCAATAACTAAAACTGGTAATCAACTAATCTCTGAATTAAAATTGGAATTTGTAGCTAAACTACGGTTTCTGGAAAAAAGAAAAACTAACTATTATTCTCTCTAAAAATCTGTCTCTAATAACAATAATAAATCGAGTTTTTATACCCTCCAAAAATTGAGGAATTTTAGTTGCACTAGGATTCTTTGGGAGAGGATTAGATTTGCAAATCTCGATACCCGGACCGGTCCGGGCCTTAGGCGGACCGGTCTGCCTCTAGAAGCGGATCGGTTCTTTTTATTTTGGGGCGAACCGGTGCGGGGTCGGACCGGTTCTTTTAATTTTTTTGCCTTCTTCGGTTTTCTTGTGATCCGGGGTCTTCTGGAGTTTGGTAAAGCGGACCGGTCCGGGGTAGGGGCGAACCGGTCTGCCTGTTGACTTTTTGCTCAATCTTTCACTACTCATAACTTTTGTTCCGGGACTCCGATTGATATGCCGTTTCTTCCTATGTGCTCATGAATGTGATATCTTCAACTTCTCTTTAGGTACCTCATCCAAATTCCGGGTGAAAATTATGCTTTTTCCCTTTTGACTTTCCTTCTTTCTTTCTTAATTCTTCCGGTTTCCTTCTTCCGTTTCTTGACATCAAATACCTGTAAAAACACTACGAAATACCAGAAACTCGGTGTACTCATTGAGATCAGTCACTAGCAAGATTATGAGATAAAGTCCACTCAATTACGTTATTCGAGGTGCTAAAAGTAACTAAATCAAGGGATAAATTAGGAAGAATTTATGCCTAATCAAACCTCCCTAACTTAGAACTTTGTGCGTCCCGAGCAATGTAAAAGAATCCTAGCAAGGCTTAATTCTTGAAAACATTTTATTGGGATAGAATACCTTTTTCGCGGGCAAGCGATTGCATTTAGCGTATGCAACAAGCCTCTAAACCCCTAGGTCACCCTAGTAGGACGAGTGTTGTCTCGTGAGGGTTTGCAAAGAATGTACCCACAAAATTCGACTCAAGGAAAATTCAAAATACGCAAAAATTGTACAATTCAAACTTTTCCAGAAAATAGTCATCATCAAGTCATATTTACAAGTCTCAAACCGTAGTGTGTGTGTGTGTGCGAAGTCGAAATTATAACTGCCAATTTTCACCGATTGATCATTACGTTACTTATCTAAAAATTCATTTTGATTTCAATTTCTCATGGAATTCTCTCACAAACGAATCTCTCGGATTATGGCTATTCTCTCGGTATGCGTGATATAAATAGTAAATGTAAAGGATGCAAAGTCACGCATACTAGTAGAAAGACAAAAATTTCATGGTGAAAGGATCTCATCAACTGATTACGGTTTTAAAAAATGGGAACATTGCCTTTTTTTTTGCGCACTTAATCTTCTTTATTATCTTTTGGTATATTAGCTCTCCACGCGGTAACCAATTTCGTAATTTAGACTCGGTTAGGACTTTTTCGGGTTTTAAGGTATATTGGGTAAAATGAAAGAGGTAGGGAAGGTAGGAATTGGAGAATTAATATATGATGTCCATTTGTGCTTTTTCCGGGCTATTGCTCATTTTCTCTTCTTTTTCTAATTTTTTCTGTTTTTCATTTTCTTTTCTTTTCTTTCTATTTTTGTTGAGCACATCTATTTTTTTCTTGCCCCTTTATATGCACTTTCCGGACTTAAATTCTGAATGATTTTTTTTTTCACAATTTCGGGCTATTTGGATTTTTCGGGTTATCAAAGGAAAGGACAAATTTATTCGGCTCAATTTGGGTAGCAAAAGGGGTGATTTTTCACTACTTTTTCTGGCCGATATTTCTGGGTGACAAACGATGTCCTACTTCATCGTCCAAAATACCAATTGCGTTACCATATGCGTTTCGAGATGAATTTAAGTTTAGAGATCAATTTAGCACGTTTTTCAAAGCAACATTACACACATTTTTCAAAACCGATCAAAATGAAAGAATTGAGATCCTCGACAACTTTTTAGGCGCTGAAAAGAACTTTAAGTTAACAATTAACTCGGGTTGATTTAAAAACTCGTAAAAAATGATAGGCTCGAATCTCACCGGGTTTGTAAATCTCCACACTTATTCGTTAAGTCATCAATTTTCACTCAATTTCCATCTTTGGTCAATTTCGGCTTTGTGCATGTTGAATTTTTACAACTTGAGACTTTAAACCGACTTTTAATAATATTTTTGAAAACTTTGAATTCCAATTTTTATTTATTTTGAACAAAAATATTTTTGGGTTTTCAAAATTTTATGATTTTTTTGGAAATTTCTGGG
Organism: Sambucus nigra; assembly: GCA_949130495.1. Taxonomy (NCBI): domain Eukaryota; kingdom Viridiplantae; phylum Streptophyta; class Magnoliopsida; order Dipsacales; family Adoxaceae; genus Sambucus; species Sambucus nigra. The sequence goes on along the minus strand of OX422208.1, from coordinate 538,877,604 downwards.
CATTTTTGAAAATTTGTGAAGTTTTAGAAATATGCACTTGTGACCCCCCTAAGTTAAGACTTTTGCATTGTCCTCAAGCAAAAAGGACTAAAATCTAAATAAGGCAAAATAGTAAGTGCGATAAATAAAACAAACAAACGGAGAAAAATGCAGTTTTTATTACAAACAAGACTGTGTTACAAGTACTAGGAAAAGCATACAACTGTGAACAGAAAAAAACAAATAAAAAGCTGCCAACACCAAATAAAGCTTCACCGGGGTGGGGGATGGGAGGAACCGGGCGCGTTGGGGTCATAGGGGTTGTGGTAGTTGGATGGGATTGGCTTATTGGGATCCCCTTGGCGGCGATAGATGTCTTCTTGGAAGGGGAGAACTAAGTTCATGTCACGCTCGTAGTTGGTCTTGAAGGTGTTGAAGTTCGTTTCAAGCGCCGACATTCGATAGCATAGGTCGCTTCCCGCCCACTCAAAATCTGGGTCATCCTCCTCGTCCGCCGAATCCTCGTCCAGACTGATATCCCCCATCTCGACATCCTCACCTGCTGCCCCTTCTTCTTCCTCGCTCTCGCTTGAGGCAGCCTACTCTTCACTATCACCACCCCGCCTAGCCCGTAGGACAACTAGCTGTTTGGCGCTCTTGGTGCGGGTCCCTTATCCAAAAGGAACGGGAATGCGAGTATGATCGATCGGCGCTGCTATGCCAGTATCCTTAAGGATGGAAGTGAACAAATGGGCATAGGTAAGTGGGGTGGTGTCCTTCTCATCCAAGGACGCGTTAATGATATCTGCGTATAAAGTGCGGCCCAAATGGATGGAAATGTGGGGGTCGAATAGATGATAGGTCAAAGTGGCTTGTCCGGGCCGCATGGCGGAGTCGTTAGACGTTTGCAAAATGTTGGCGCACACAATCTGAAATGTGAGGCGTGCCTTCTCGTTTAGGCGTCCAATGACGACGATTTGTGCGTCCAAGCCACATTCAGCGCAATTCGGGCCATGATGATATCCTTGTCGACCGGGGGGACATTTCGGGGAAAGGTAAATTCGGGAAGGTCCAGGACGTCATACTCAGCCAGCTTGGCCGTGAGACGGGCCAAGGAAAATGGGATGACATTCCCATCCACGTAAGCTTCGGCCTCGAATTAGGCCATCCGAACTAGAGTGCCATAGAAGGAGCGGACTTCGGTTGCCCAAACCGCTTCGTAGGGTTAGTTGAGGAATCGGCACCATCCCCGAGCCATGAATAGGGTGATGACGGAGTTGGGCAGCCCTTCCAATTGGACAGCGCGCTCCATATGGAGTTTGCGGCCCAAATCGAAAAATTGATTGCACCATCGCTCCTCTTGGCGGGATCGGAACTCACCGTGACCGGAGGGTTGGATCTCAGTGGAGTCATATTTGGTGGGGGCAACACGGGGAGCCATTGAAATAGAAGGTATTTTTGCTAGGAAATCTAAAGAGGGAGAATAGAGGATTTGTATTGGAGGTGTGAAGAGAAAGGGAGGGATGGGGTGTATTTATAGTGGAAGGGGTGAGGGGAGGGGTGGGAATTGGAGGGAAAGGATTTGGAGGGAAAGGGGAGTGAATTTGGGAGGGAAAGGTTGGGTTTAGGAGTTAGGAAAATGGATTAGAGGGAAATAATGGGATTGGGGAGAAGGGGGTGAATTTTGGGAAGGGAAAAATTCAGAACTGCAGAAGGCGGACCGGTCTGGGGTAGGGGCAGACCGGTCCGGGTCTTTGACCATTCAAAAATTGGCCTAGCGGATCGGTCCTTTTAAAATTAAAGGAACCGGTCCGGCCCCAGGGCTTTTGGGTTGGATTTTTCCCGAACTTGGTTTCGATCTCTCTTCTCCTAAAATTTTCACTTTCACAACATACTCTCTATCAATCTGGACTAAAACTCTCTCGATTTCGCTGGTCAACGCCCTTTGACTCAAAATTCCCAAAACACGCGAATGCATTTCCCGAATGAAACCTAGTCCTATCGACTCTCACAACACACACGACTCTCGACACACACGACTCTCAACACACACGACTCTGACCCCATACGCGTCGGGGGTGCGACGACCTCGCTGCAACAGTTCATTCTACCCCATAAACTGGGTCCGACAACCAGACGGTGTCGACTTCTTCCGCACACGCCTCTAGATATGGATTTAGGCGTTGTCCATTCACTTTGAATGTATTTCCCCCTTTTAAATCATCTAATTCAACAGATGTATGGGGGAAAACATTCTTCACGATGAACGGGCCAGAACATCGTGACCGTAACTTGCCTAGAAAGAGGTGAAGCCGAGAATTATAGAGAAGAAATTTTTTCCCGGTAAGAAACTCCTTTCGTCGAATGATGCTATCATGAGAGAGTTTCATCCTTTCTTTTGAAATTTTGGCATTCTCATACGCATCATTGTGTAGTTCTTCTAGCTCATTCAATTGAAGCTTGCGGGCTTCACCGGCCTTGTCCATGGCATAATTCAATTGCTTAATCGCCCAATATGCCTTGTGTTCGAGCTCAACGGGAAGATGGCAAGGTTTTCCATACACAAAGCGGAAAGGGGATATGCTGAGTTGATTCTTATATGCGGTACGATAGGCCCATAGCGAATCATTCAATCTAAGGGACCAATCTTTCTTGGTAGGATTGACGGTCTTTTCAAGAATGTTCTTGATTTCCCGATTCACTAGCTCGGCCTACCCATTCGTTTGCGGGTGATAAGTCGTTCCAACCTTGTGAACGACACCATAATTTCTCATGAGCTTCGTGAATGGCCTATTGCAAAAGTGCATGCCATTATCACTAATTATCGCTTTCGGCGCACCGAAGCGGGAAAGTATGTGTTCTTATAGGAACTTTATCACCACTTTGTTGTCATTTGTCTTGGTAGCTATAGCTTCCACCCATTTAGAAACATAGTCTACCGCGACAAGGATGTATAGTAAACCAAAGGACGGGGGAAAAGGTCCCATGAAGTCAATACCCCAACAGTCGAAGATCTCAATGATGAGTATGGGGGTAAGAGGCATCATGTCTCGTTGAGTAATGGATCCCATCCGTTGGCACCTATTGCACGATTTTCAAGCATCGTTTGCATCCCGAAATATTGTGGGACAATAGAGGTCGCAGTGCAGGATTTTTACGGCCGTTTTTTTCGTTGAAAAGTGGCCTCCACAAGCTTTCAAATGACAAAATTGGATGACTTTCGGGATTTCTTCATCTGGTACACATCGTCGGATGATTTGGTCGGCGCAATATTTAAAAAGGAATGGATCATCATAGAAGAACATGCGCGACCAAGTAATAAACCTCTTCTTATCTTGCGGTGTCCAGTCGGGAGGGACGGCTCTCGTGACAAGATAGTTCACTATATTCTCAAACCAGGGATACGAAGAGGTAGAAAAAAGTTGTTCATCCAGAAAGTATTCATCTATGGGTACGGGATCACTAGGTACGTTGGATGAAAGCCGAGATAAATGGTCGGCAACGACGCTTTCTACTCCTTTCTTATCTTTGATGGAGAGATTGAACTCTTGTAGATGTAGGATCCACCTTATGAGGCGCGGCTTGGCATCTTTCTTTACAAGTAGGTATTTCAAAGCCGTGTGGTCGTTGAAGCAAGTAATGGGGGAACAAATGAGATATGATCGGAATTTATCAAGGGCAAAGACTACCGCTAACAACTCCTTCTCCGTGGTAGAGTAGCTAAGTTGAGGTCCGATAAGGGTCCGGCTAGCATAGTAGATGACATGAGTTTGTTTATCTTTTTGTTGGCCTAAAACAGCCCCAATCGAATAATCGCTTGCACCACATATAAGTTCGAATGGTAAGGACCAATCCAGAACTTGCATGATGGGAGCGGACACAAGCATGTTTTTCAATTTTTTAAAAGAGATTTAGCATGCTTTCGTCCACTCAAATGGGGTGTCCTTCATGAGTAGGTTGCTTAAGGTTCTAGCGATGGCGCTAAAGTCCTTAATGAACCTTCAATAAAACCTCGCGTGACCCAAGAATGAGCGCACGTCTTTAAGCGATTTAGGTGGGGGAAGATCAGCTATGACATCTATCTTTGCCCTATCAACCTCTATTCCATTGGATGATACTATGTGGCCAAGAACTATTCCCTCAGTGACCATGAAATGGCATTTCTCCCAATTCAGCACTAAGTTCTTTTCCACACACCGGGCAAGTACTTTTTCTAGTTTTTCTAAAAATGATCGAAAGAGGTGCCAAAAATGCTGAAATCATCCATGAACACTTCGAGTCCTCTTTTGACCATGTCGCTAAATAAGCTCAACATGCACCTTTGAAAAGTCGCGGGTTCATTACACAAGCCAAATGGCATACGTTTGTAGGCAAACGTACCAAAAGGGCAAGTGAAGGTAGTCTTCTCCTGGTCAAGTACATCCACCTCAATTTGGTTATATCCGGAATAAACATCAAGGAAGCAATAGTAAGGGTGGCCCTCTACTCTCTCAAGCATTTGATCAATAAATGGCAATGGGAAATGGTCTTTCATAGTTCCCGCATTGAGTTTACGGTAATCAATGCAAACGCGCCACCCTGTGGTGGTACGTTGGGGAACTAAATCTCCCTTAGCATTTTCAATCACTGTCATTCCCGACTTCTTTGGAACGACTTGAATAGGTCTCACCCACTTACTATTCGAGATTGGGTAGATAATCCCGGCATCTAATAGTTTGATAATTTTGGTTCTCACAACTTCTTTCATGTTGGGGTTTAGTCTTCTTTGCATTTCTCTAGAGGGCTTGACATCCTCTTTGAGATGGATCTTCTGAGTGCAAATCAAAGGACTTATCCCCTTCAAATCAGCAATGCACCAACCAAAATCACTTTATTGTTTCCTCAGAATTTTCAACAATTTACCCTCCCGCTCTTCGTCTAGGCTAGAGGAGACAACAACAGGAAATGTATCATCCTCTCCTAGGTATGCATATTTAATGTGGGAGGGGAGTTTCTTCAACTCGAGGGTTGGAAATTTATCATTGGAGGGATCCATGCGTGTATCCCTCGGAGGTAACTCCTCGAATATATAAACCCAATTAACATCTCTAACGTCCTCGTTCGACGCACTCTCATCGAGTAACTCACTCAACTCCCTAACCTCCCTCTCGAAATCAGTGTACGTCCCCTCACTCTCGTGTCTCACCACTAAACAGGACTCTAAGGCGTCGCCACAGTAATTCTCCTCAAAATACTCCTATCTCATCTATGAGGCTCACCGCGTGAAGCTCATCTTCCTCCCCCGTATGTTGGGCTATGTGGAAGATGTTGGTCTCCAAGGTCATGCTCCCAAAAGTGAGTTGCATTCGCCCATTCCGAGTATTGATAATTGCATTATCCGTAGCTAAGAATGGATGCCCAAGGATGATGGGAACATGATTGCTCGAGTTGAAGGAGGGATCCATGTCCCAAATGACAAAATCTACCGAGAAGTAGAAAGTGTCAACTTGAACGATCACGTCCTCGACTATGCCTCGTGGGATCTTCACTATTCGATCCGCGAATTGGATAGTGACCTTTATGCGCTTGAGGTCGCCCAAGTCAAGTTTCCTATAGATGGAGTAGGGGAGGATATTTACGCTTGTTCCCAAGTCAAGTAAGGCATTTTCTATTTTATTCTCTCCAATGATGCAGGATATGGTGGGTGCACCGGGATCTTTGAATTTAGGCGGGAGATCATTTAGTAGAATGGAGCTCACTTTTTGTGCTAGAAAGACATTATTCTTTACCTTCATCTTTCTTTTTACCGTCGGCAGGTCTTTGATGACTTTGGCATAAGCCAGAATTTGCTTAATAGCATTAAGAAAAGGTAAATTCAGCTTTACTTGCTTAAGCACTTCTAGCACATCTTCACGTGGGTTTCCTTTTTGGGAGGAAATCAACCTTTGAGGAAATGGTGCTGCGGAGGGTGGTTTCACTACTACCTCTGGCTCACTAGTGTCTTATTTGTCACTCTCATTCAAGGGGACATCTTCGGCCTCTTTCGTGCCGAGTGAAATCTCCTTGTCATTTATCGTGTCGTGTGGGGGAGGTGATAAATCCACGACTCTCCCACTACAAAGAGTGGTCACAGCTTGACATTGCTCCTGATGTTCAGTGTAGGTGGAGCTAACACTAGTTTAAACTTGGGGAGGTCTTTGGCCTTGGGAAGGAAACTTGCACTTCTCTTGGACACTCAACGAGGATTGTATTTTTGACAGACTTACATTTATGTCACCAATCAGACGATCATATTTGGCATTGGTTGCGGTTTGGCTTGCGATGAATTGATTCATGGTATCCTTGAGAGTTCTCCGTGGTGGTGGAATATACGCTCCTTGAGGTGGTGGTGCTTTCACATGTCCTTGCATGTGTGGAGCTTGTTGAAAGTGTTATGGTGTAGGAGGGGCAACATGTGAAGGAGGGTTCATTGCGACATGTTGTTGCCCATAGCTAAAACCGGGATGGTTTTTCCATGAAGGGTTATATGAATTCCCGTGCGGGGCACTGAAATTTCCCTAAAATCCTCATATACCACTAACTTGCTCCTGAAGCATAACTTTGTAGGCGGGTATCGTCGGGCATTCCTCAGTTGAAGGTCCCGCCTCACAAATCGCACACACCTTCTCAACGGGGTTTGGTATGGATCCAGTTGATCCTTTTCCATATATCTCGCATAGGTCTCGAAATCCTTTCTCAAGAGTCTCTAATCGACTATCCGTCATAGAATTCTTATCTACGTGGAATAGGCTGGATGCTGACGGAGTGATGGTCACTTGTCGATTTCAATTTTGAGCATTAGGATCAGAAGTATCCCAGGATTGGGTAGTCTCGGCGACATACCTCAGGTGAAGCTCAACATCGTGAGCATCTAAATCGACAAATGGACCACTTCCTATAGTTTCAACGAGTTGCTTGGAGTTAAGATTCAACCCATTATAGATAAAAGAGATGATTTGCGCTGAATCAAATCCATGATGGGGGAATGAAGTAACTAACTCATTGAAATGCTCATAACATCGATGAAATGGCTCATTTTCAGCTTGTCTGAACGCTTGAATTTGAGCCTTTATGGAGATTGCTCGATGTGTTGGGAAGAATTTCTTGAGAAATCTCGACTGCAACTCGTTTCATGATGGAATTGAGCTCGAAGGTAAAAACCATAGACATGTCTTATCTTTATCTTTAAGCGAGAAAAGGGAAGAGTTTGAGGCGGATCACCTCTTGTGTGCAGGTTTGATCGTTGAGAGTATCGCACACGTCCTCAAATTCCCTAATATCAAGGTATGGCTTTTCAGAATCCATACCGTGATAATGCGGTAGCATCTGGATCATCCCATTTTTGAAATGGAATTGCCCAGAATTATATGGGAGTATAATGCATCCTGGAGTGACAGTGCGCTCGGGATATAAGAATTCTCTCAGCGGGCGGTATGGGGGCTCTTCCTCACCGGCGGGTGCACTGCCGTGTTGCGACATCTCTTCCTCACTTAACGACTCGATGCTCTCACTGGGTGTGCTCGGAGTGTGTCCTAAGAAGGAAAACGAAGTGTTATTGGAGATTGAGTGTGATGGTGCGGGAGGTGGGATCCAAAACTGTGGGGCGTTTGGAGTGTGGAGACTATCAGGATTATACTCAACAATTCGATTTTCGTGAATGTTGGTTGGAGTATTATGGGGTGTGGGAGTGAGTTCACAATTTTGCATTAAAGCTTAAGAGAGATGATTGTGAATCTTTTTGTGCTTTTTTTTTAATTTTTTTTTACGTTTTTGGATTTTTGGAAATATTTCTGGTCAAAGCTTTGGATTGACTCGATCTAATCCTAAGTCTACCTAATTCCCCGGTAACGGCGCCAAAAACTTGACGCGACTGAAAATGTGTCTCAGAAATGCGTTCACTCTAGGCTCAAGTGCAATCCTGTCGCTCAAGTAATAATCCCAGTAAGTCGGGTATCGATCCTCATGGAAAAAGGACAACGAAGTTGTGACGACGGGAAAAGACGGAGGAACCCTAACTCTGACTCTAAAAAGAAAGGAAAAAATGATTTGGTTTTGAAAATTGATTACAACTAAATGCACGTATGAAATTATAAAAAGATGCAATTATATTAAACTACCTAAAATAAGAATGAAAGATGATTTGAAATTTTTGTTTAAATGATAAGAAAAACAGGACGGGAATGCAATCCCCCCACCCTAGTGAATTGCAGTTATAATATTAATCGTAAATTTAACTGATTAAATTGACTCAGAATTTAGTACTCCCAAGCATTACGTATACGAGGTTCAAGCCCGCGTCATACTTAATCTGAGGACGAGTAAATCGGTATCGCGATAGTAACACTCAAATTGCATTCTAAATCATCATGGTTACCCAGAGGCAAACGATATATAAAGACCTACAATTGTTATGTTCCTATGCAATACGGTCGTATTCAATCACTAAATTCAGAGAATTAATGTTATACGCTTACAATTAACACATCATGCTGGGTTCATGTACCCCGCCCTTAGAAAATCTAGCCTAACATGATGAAAGTGATGAAAACAGTATTGGATTTGCAGAAAAACATGATTAAACTATGGAAAATTAGTGGAATGATGTAGAATAGAATTTAGAAGAAGAAATAACTCACTAATTTCACCTAAGAAGTAATCGCAGTAATAACTAAAACTAGATCAACTAATCTCTGAATTAAAATTGGAATTTGTAGCTAAACTAGGGTTTCTGGAAAAAAAGGAAAACTAACTATTATTCTCTCTAAAAATCTATCTCTAATAACAATAATAAATCGGGTTTTTATACCCTCCAAAAATGGAGGAATTTCAGTTGCACTAGGATTCTTTGGGAGAGGATTATATTTGCAAATCTCGATACCCGGACCGGTCCGGGCCTTAGGCGGACCGGCCTGCCTCTTGAAGCGGATCGGTTCTTTTTATTTTGGGGCGGACCGATCCGGGGTCGGATCGGTTCTTTTAATTTTTTGCCTTATTCGGTTTGCTTGTGATCCGGGGTCTTCTAAATTTTGGCAAAGTGGACCCGTCCGGGGTAGGGGCGGACCGGTCTGCCTGTTGACTTTTTGTTCAAACTTTCACTACTCATAACTTTTGTTCCGGGACTCCGATTGAGATGTCGTTTCTTCCTATGTGCTCACGAATGTGATATCTTCAACTTCTCTTTAGTTACCTCATCCGAATTCCAGGTGAAAATTATACTTTTGCCCTTTTTACTTTCCTTCTTTCTTTCTTGATTCTTCCGTTTTCCTTCTTCCGTTTCTTGACATCAAATACCTGTAAAAACACTACGAAATACCAGAAACTAGGTGTACTCTTAAGATCAGTCAGTAGCAAGATTATGAGATAAAGTCCCCTCAATTATGTTGTTCGAGCAAGGGATAAATTAGGAAGAATTTATGCCTAATCACCAAGTGAAGAAACAACTAGTTAGTCCTATTCCTCAATCTAATTTGTTAGTCTTTTCGGACTTTATATCATACGACCTTATTCCTTTTTGCTTTTTCAATTTGTTTCAATTTTCTTAAAGTTTTGTTTTGTTGCCATTATCCCTCACTTTTTAAGAGTTTTGATAATTTAAAATGATGCACGGTGGATCGAGATGATGCAGACTGTATTCCAACATCATACGCATCTACCAAATTTCAGTTGGTATCAAAATGGTAATATTCAAGCTCATACTTTTTTTTATGTGGACTGTCTAAAAAATTCTTTGTATTATGCAATTAATGTTTCATAACCCTCACATGACAATTTCTTCTTTGCATTGACGGTACACATTTGTTACTGTTCTATTAGAGAAGATTTCAAAATTAGATTTAAGGTTTCAAAAGTTATTGTTCTAAACTCTGATTTCAAACGGCTTTTTTTCCATGCCAAATATTTTTTTTAATTATTTTGGAGGTTTTGAGTGTATGAAACTCTTTTTCAATTGGGTTTTGGGCTTATGTATGGTGACCAAGGGTGCTAACAGAGGATTTGAGATTATGTAAAATTTGATACATGCTTTATATATGTGAATGCAATGACATGCAATCTTTTGGACAAATTCCATTTTTTACCCTGTTTGGAAAATTTTCGGGATTTTTTGTACAGTTTGCAATCTTTTGAATTATTTTCACATTTATATATGCTCAACTCTTAGTATTCGAAGATGTCGTGGCTTGGTACCATGCTGTACCACCACATTCTTGATAACATATGTTAATTTGTGTATGCTGCTGCCATACACGTACTCCATGTTTGTTGTTGCATTCTTCCAACATTTTTTTTCTTTCATTTGGTCAGGTGTTAGTCATGTGTAATGTGACCACTTAATGCGATATGTATTATGTATACTGTTGTTTATGTATGCATTTGTTGGTATGCATTTTTTGTATCATATAAACTACTACAACAGGTTGAGTCCATAACTTATAAATATGAGAATGAAAGATCCACCGAACACAAACAGTATACCGTGGATGAATTTATTCTCCCTGTATGAAAATGATTATTTTATCAAATAAATATTTGTTAAAACTTGGCCATATTAAAACGTCTGATGGGTGAGTTTAATAGGAAAGGAGTTGGAGTGAGAGGAGGCACTGGAATAGGAAAGGTAAAATTTGAGGCTCTTCTTTGGCCTGCTACCTCAAAGGCTTTGAAGGAGTTTAATATTTATCTCACTGTTAATAATTGAGGTGAGTTTTTTTGTGAGCAATAAATTCAGGGCCTACTGTATAGGGAGAGATGAGGGGTATAGCAGAATCTAGGCAATTCTGGGAGTAAGGAGGCTAGTTTTCTATGATTCTGTTAACAATAATCCATTTATTTATTTTACTCTTTACTTAATATTTACAATTTTCTTTGTGAAGAAGTTCCGTCATATTTTCATTTTTTTCCTGCTCTATTCGTTATGAAGGTATTATGTTTTAACATATAGGAGATGGTGCTCGGATGGAGTTGAACACTAGCGATAGGTAGATTTATAAGTAAAATTATAGTGGAGAAACAAGTGATTAGAGTCCTCAGAGGCTTTCTGACAAAGAGCAAGATGCGAAACCAATTGTAAACCAGTTTCGAGAAGGCTTATGATAAGTGGGAGCTTATTATGAAGAAATTTCCAAAAGAAGATAGAGAATTTACGAGGAATATAGGTTTTCCATATTAGAATGGACCACCTTGATCAATCAGATAATTTTTTCGTGTGCTTAGCCTAAGCACTTCAACAACCAATTAATTTAATTCCTCTACGAACTAGACTAAACCGGAATTAAAATCCCTGACTCTTTTGATGCAAAATGAGTTATATATCTCCCATATTATGCAATATATCTAACATATAAGAAACAAAAAAAATCATTAAATATTTTGTTTCTAATTAGAAGTAAATCATACCCTCATTGGTTTTAAAACCCGGTGAAATAATGTCCGCAGATTCATCTACATTTGGATGGCTATGTCCTGAAGAATGATGATTCGACTCTACCACAAATCGTTGCGCGGGAGAAGATCTATGACCAATAACATGTATGAAATGGATTAAAACAATACTATTGTAACTAGTGTTAGTGGAGTAGTCAAAATTACTATTGTCCAAGTAATTTGATTTAGAATACGAAGATCATACCCTCATTATTGTTATCATTTGATTCAATAGTGTTGGTGGAGTAGTCAACATTTAGGTCCTTTGATTGAGAAGAAGCGGGGCGTGTGGATTCTACCATGAATCTTTGAAGCATAGAAATTTTTGGGACACAGCCACGACCACGACCGGAACCAGGGATAACTAAACAAAAAACCAACAACATTAGCTGAGGATAATTAACAACTCTAACAAATAGTCGTCGTCGTAATTTTTTCCCTAGTGATTCTTTCAATGAAACTCTTAAAACTTATATCAAATCAATAGTCACTAAACAAAAATAGAAAATTGTCTTCTATATTAATATAAATTTAAAATTATGAATTGACAATTCATGATATCATATAGCATTCAAGATTAGTAGTATGATTGCAATATCCAAAATTTTCTACTCACAAAATTCCCATGATGGATTCTATGTAATGCTATAAAGTTTAAGTTTTGTTATACATTAACATAAATTTAAAAACTAGTTTGGAAAGTAAATCATACCCTCAGTGGTATTAAAACCCGATGAGAAAGTGTCAGGAGAGTCGGCTTCATTTTGATGACTATGTTGTGAAAAAAGATGATTCGGCTCTTCCACAAATCGTTGTCCGAGAGTTGTTCTATGACCTATAACATGCATAAAATGGATTAACACAATACTTTTATAATTAGAATTAACTTAATGTTGGTATATTTCCTACTTAATTAAATATTTGTAGTTGTCAAGTAATTTGGCTTGAAATACAAAGACCATACCCTCACTGTTGTTAACAACAGATGCAATAATGTTCAGAGAGTAGGCGACATTTGGGTCAGTTAATGAGAAGGACATGTGGATTATCCCTGGAATCCTTGATGCGAAGAAGATCTTGGGACATGTGCACATGTGGAACCAAGCATAACTACACAAGAAACCAAAACCATTATCTAGGGATATGTATGCAGGAATTATGTCAAACATGGGTATTCCAATAAGGAACTATCACAACTTGTGAAACAACAATAATCACAGCTTTTAAAATTAATTTACAAGTAGTTCACTAAAAAAACTATATGCATGCTTATATGTTGATTTAGCCATAAGTTAGAACTCAAACACTTGAAACTGGAATTAGCTCATGTACCTGGAACAAAAGACAAATCCTAATGGCATCGTCTAATCCAGGTTTGAAGTTGATAAAAGAGAAGTTAATAGAGAAAATCCAAAAAACAAAATTCTACCGCTTTGGGTTTTGACTATGATTTAGAGCTCAAACAGTCCAAATTGTGGAGGAACAGTGCCAAGGGTCAGTGTTGAAAATTTTAGAGAAGATACAACCGCTGGTCTGTATTGCTTTATAATTGGCTCAACAGAACTCCTAATTAGCTCGGACGCTGCCTATGCCACCACATGTACAAAAATGGAAAAACTTATTCTTAGTTTGCGTCTGAAATCAAGAGTTTGAAATGAATTTGCAGAGTTTTTTTGGGAACTTAAATTCCATGCATTGAAATTGAGATCAAATTCGTTCACACTTTATTTTTTCTCAATTTTAATTCAAAAGCATGGTATCGGAGCTCCTAAGCACACACTAAAAAAATATAACCTAGATTAACATGCAATAGCTTAGATGTGGATTATCATGATGACTGGGTGGATATGAAATAACATGATGAATGGCGTCATCTGTAATCCATCCCAATAAAAACCTTGAATAAAGCTCATACTTTTTATTATATTTCCCCATGTTCCCCTTCATTTTAGGACGTCTAGTTTTGCTTAGATACGGAATTCTATTTAGTTTTGATTAAGGATTATTGGATAATATTTCTTCTTTAGGGTAACTTTAATTCAAGTTCTTGTTTGATTAAGATAACTTTTCCCCTATATAAAGAGGCATAGTATTTGTTTTCTCATCCTATTGCAAGTTCCTTACCTTCTTCTTTTGTTTTGTTGTTCTTTATTCTTCCTCTACATTCAGTGGTATCAAAGTGACGACGATTGAAATGGCCGCTAATGAATAAATCCCCAGGACCTGGAAAGTTTATCACCAAAACATATCTTATATTTGAGCTTCAAGATTTTTGAACATTCATGCTCGAAACCTTGGTGGAGAGGATTCACCATGATCAAATTTCAAACATGGCTAGCAGATTCTCAGTTGTAAACCCTACTATTAGCTGGTAAAGCCCAAATAAAAGCCAGTTATGCCTAGGCAGTGAGTAATTTGCCTTATTATCCTCAACAAGCATACCAACCTGGTAACAATTCAACCAAACCTATCAAAACTAAATCCCACGACCACAATATATCCTCCTATCACTTATGATGATGAAAATGCTGAAGTTGAAGAAAGTTTGCCCCCCCTATATGGCCACCGAACTAGAAAGGACAAAGAGAACCAATTGAGTTTTGCGTCAAAACTGATTTCCTACTTTTCATGGCTTTTTCCATATTGAAGATATTCTAGATTGAATTTTTCAGTGCAATGTTTCTTTGAACACATAGGCATTCTGGAAGACAACCAAGTTAAGATGGTGTCATAAAGGCTAGTTGACGGAGCCTCCATATGCATTGTAGTTCAGAGTGAAAAATATTTCCAGATATCATTGTCCATACGCATTGTAGTTCAAAGTGAAAAATATTTCCAGATATCATTGTCTGGATGCAAAATGATTTTAGATGTATGTTAATTTATTGGCCTTTTTCTGTATCAGTGAATGAAGATGTATTTCATTGTGAAGTTCCGTGAGCTTTCCATAGGTATGAGTGTAGTTGATGCCAGTTTACTTTTAGGGTGATTCCTTGTGAAATTTTAGTTATCATCATAACTATAGTTCTGCTTGGTGCATTTGATGAAAATGCACAAAGACATTCTTCCAGCCCATTGAAACGTTTATCTTACACTCCAAAATCATCCATGAGCCATCCACGAACTCATAAAATATGTCGACTTCTAAAAAATATATTGCACCGAATATAGGTAACATTTTGGCTTTCATAATTAATTGTTTCGAAGAGTACTGATTTCTTAAACTTCATTATATAACATTAAGTCGATTTTCTCTGTCTAAAATATGGGGTGTTCTTCTGGATTTATCTCGGACTCTACTTCAAACTGACTTTCCATGTGAGGGTTCAGGATCATATCCATCCAAAAACATATAGAACACGGATGGAAGAGAATCTATATTCCCAGTGTACCCACCAAGGACAACAATAACAACTAACCAAAATAGAATTTAATTAGATCACATATTATGATTATTGTTGCAAACCACAATTGATATGAAGAAACCAAAATAGATTCAATGCCCTAATGGTCCCCGACAGAAATGTTTGGATCTCTTTCATCTCCTCCCTTGCGTTATCTTCACTACCTTAATTTTTTGAGAAAACAACACAACTGAGTCCAAAATATCCGCAATAGTTCAGACATAAAATAAATTTCTCGGAGAATAAGAATGAAATTTTAATTTAAGATATGATTGAACGAAATATGAATTCAATAAATGTACCAATCCAACATCTTAGGTAATTTCGTGGATTCCATTAGATTTGTTACGAACTAAAATGATCATCAGGTTCTGTTGAATAAAAATGAACATTTTCTTGTATTTATCTTCTTTGTAGATTTGTATCCTTCCTTTATTTTGACACTTGTAAGTTATATAAAAAAGAGGGAAAAACAATGCTTTAGATCTCCTCCCTCTAAACCAGAGATATTCTATTTTAGTCAAACATTATGAAATTTATAATTTAATTCATTGTGTGTTCAATACTACAAAATGTTGAAGGTTTTAAACTTCCTTTCTAATAATTCCATCATTATTAAATAAGGAAAGTTTATATACACAAAAATTGAATGACTAATCATACAATATCAATACTGATTCAAATACATGAATATTAAAACATCACGAAAATGAGCAAACTTACTAATATAGGTGAAGATCCATAAACCTGAATGAAACATAGAACTGCAATCGAATGAGTATAAGACATAGGATTCATAAAGAAACATTACTTTAAACATTACTAAACTCTAGTCATGCAATATGTATGGAACAAACATGCCCCAAACCCTAGATAGTATGCGATAAGGGGAGGTAAAGAACGAATAACTGTGAAGGTAAACAACCGACAAAAATGAAGGGTTATGTCCGGTTGGTAAGCAGAGAAAGATCTATCGAATTAAGGCGTAGAAAGGGAGAGAAAAGATGTGGTCCATTGTCTAGATGGTGGGAGGGGAGAGATAGAGAGAGTTGATCATGGTGTCCATTTAGTTTTAAATTACAAAACAGAGAGTGAGAGAGTTGACGGTTCAATATAGTGTGTGTGAGGTTTTTGCAAAGGGTAAAGAGAGTGGAGATGAAGGGTTTAGAAATTAAATGGCTTTTAACCTGGCTCATTATCAACACTTATTTTCTTTGGCAAGCCTTATGTTGTTGGGACTTTTTAGTAGCAATGGCTTTCGCCTCATTAAAATTCTATTTACGTTGCTCAAACTCCCTGACCAGGAGACTCACTTCATTCAAACCACCATTACTTTCTTGTCCTGCCTCTAAAACAGAGTAGTAAGATTTAATGGGAGTGCTTTCGTCGAGAGTTTAGAGTTACAATGGATGATGTTTTTGAATGATGTTTCAAATAATACTTAACAAAAACGGATTAGAAAATATTAGTCGAGTTATTTACTTAGATTTTTAACGCTATAAGCCTGCTTGCTAGCAGTTGAGTAATTTGTTATTTCGGTTCGATTACTTCTAGTGGTGTCTGTTGTAAATTGTGTTTGACTACATTTATATGGTGCTCTTTGTGGATATGATGCCTTGTTTGTGTGTCCGTGTTACTTTTGTATGTTCTCACTATTTTATTCAACATAAGTTAGCATGCCATGTGTATAGATATCTATGTATAGATTTCTTAAAGCTATCAGGCAGGACTTATCACATTATTGGAACAGTACTGCATTCAAAAACATTTTTCAAGCCAATAAAGATGCTGAGGATGAGGTTTTTCACAAGGAAGTTTCCTTAGAGACTATGTACTGAAGAATGATGAGAAAATAATGTCCAGAGAAATAAGAAACAAATAATGTTCGGAGATTCAGCAAGCAAGAAACAAATAGAAGTAAATCATACCCTCATTGGTATTAAAACCTGATTAAATAATGTCTGCAGATTCAACTACTTTGGGATGACTATGTACTGAAGAATGATGATTCCGCTCGACCACAAACTGTTGCACGGGAGTTGTTTTATGACCTATAATAGGTACAAAATGGATTAACACACTACTATTATAATTAGATTTAACTATACATTGGTATATTTCCTACTTAATTAAATATTTGTATATTGTCAAGTAATTTGATTTAGAATACAAAGACCATACCCTCATTGTTGTTATCATCAGATGTAATGGTGTTGGTGGAGTAGCCAACATTTAGGTCCTTTGATTGAGAAGAAGGGGGTCGTGTGGATTCTCCCATGAATTTTTGCTACGTAGATAATTTGGGAACACGAGCATGACTGGAACCAGGCATAACTAAATAAGAAACCAATAACATTAGCAGAGGAGATATGCATGTAGATATTATGTGAAACATCAATACACTTTTAACATTTTAGCATAATACCAATAAAAACATGGAGGAAAATCACATCAGTAATGAAAATTTTCAAGCATGAAATCATATCAAATAATTGAGATAACATCAGCAGTAGCAGTAACATCATATCATTCAAAGTAGTTTATAAAAAGTGACAAGGATAATTGACAAACCTAACAAATAGTCGTTGTCATCATCTTCACCTTCGCTCAAATAACTTAACCCCTCCTCTCTTTCCGACGGGATATACTCTTCATCCTTATCAACCTATTTTTTTCCCCTTTGTCTCACTCTTATTATTATTATTCCTCTTACAAGAACCCATGTAGAATTTAGCCCCTCTATGCAACCCCATTGCCTTTATTGTTGCTATGTTATCTTGAGAATCCTATTCATCCTTTGTTTCTCATTGTTTGAGATCGTCATTGTTATACCTATTAAAGATATACATAAACATGTAATTTAGTACAGTAAAAACATTTCACAAGTGTAATTTATTAAAACATTCCTATAGATCGAAGTGTCATAATTAAAATAAATTAAAACATTTACTAAGAAGAAAAAATAACTAACACAAACTGTCAAAAGTCCTCATCATCTTCATCTCCATTATCCTCGTTAATATCAACATTGCCATCCTCGGACGACAAGATGTTATCATCTATATCATGTATCCGGTTTTCTCCTTCCACATTAGCCAAACTAACCTTTATTTATGGGATATCATCCCTTTGTAATGGAAGACATTGGTCATCTATTTCCACTATTTCATCATCTACAATATTATTCTCAAGTTGTTAGTACGGTTCCTCATCATCCATCTCCTCATCCTCCTCTTCTATAGTTTCAGGAAAGTCATACTTGTCTCGTGGAGTGTTCTTCACAACAACTTTCCAATCATTTCCCAACTTGATGTCTGACACATAGAAGACTTTCTCTGCTTGATAAGTTAACGTAAATGGTTGGTATATGTACCAAGTATTAGTGGTATTCAAACTAATGAAATCATACTCATCTTTACGTAATCCACACACCCCCTTCTTTTTTTCAAGGTCCCACCAGTCACACTTGAATAGAACAACACGATTATTTTCTGGGTATTCCAATTCGATAATGTCAATCAACTCACCATAAAAATCAATATCTTTTTCTTCATGTTCGTACACTACAACGATTCCACTATTTTGAGTTTTTTTGTACTTGTCATGATCTTGGATTAAACAACCCTTATAATGTTTCACTCTTCAATCGGGACCCCAAGATAAAGAGTGAAGTTGCTTAATAGAACGATCGGGGGACTCGCGCTCTAATATGCTAACTTGTTTATTGTTTATATATAAATGCTTAGTAAGATATAACAAGACTAATTGATTTACACCAAAAAATATTATATTCAACTACTTACGCGATCTTCAAACCATTTGGGAAATCTCTCTGCATGTCTTCGGTCAATATTTGTGTTCCTTTCGGCTTTTAACAAATTCTTGTGCTCACTAAACATATATAAATCAATTTAATTAGAAAAAATAATGTGTATATATGTGTGTGTAAGGAAAAGAAGTAGTATAGCTTAATATACTTCACAAATTCTTGTATTTCGTCACAGTTATCCAACACATATAAACGAGCATTTTCCCATTCACTTTGTGTGAGGTATTGGTAATCCGCTTTTCTAAGCAAACGACCGTTGTATCGAAAAATGGATAAACCTTCTTGAAAATCAACACCATCATAATTTCGCTTGGGTTGATTGAATTTTGTCTCAACACCACGTAGATACATCGAGAAAAATGTTAGGCATTCATTAAGAACGTAAGCCTTGACAATTGAGCCCTCCGAACGTGCTTTGTTTCCTACGATAAGTTTTAAGGTGTGCATATATCTGTCGAGAAGTAAGATGGTCAGAAAATGCAATGAAAACATTAAATTATTACTCAAATAAGATATTACTTATTACATTTACCGTTCAAATGGATACATCCATCGATACTGCACTGGTCCACCGAGAATGGCTTCTCGTTCAAGGTGAATTGGCAAGTGAACCATAACATCGAAGAATGACGGTGGAAATATCCTTTCAAGTTTACACATAGCTATAGCAAGTCTCTCCTCTAGTCTCTCCAAGACATCCAATCTCAATGTTTTTGAACATAACTCTTTAAAGAATAACCCAAATTCAATTAACGGTTGACACACTTCCTTCGAAAGACGACCACGAATTGCAAGCGGTAGTAAACGTTGTAAAAAAATGTGGTAGTCATGAATTTTCATCCCTGAAATCTTGCCATCAATAGCACTCACACATCGAGAAATGTTGGACGCATACCCGTCGGGTAACTTCAGTGATTGCCGAAATTCGCATAAAACCATCGTCTCTACTTTTGACAAACTGTAGCAAGCAGGATGAATCACCCATTTGTCTCCCTTTTTATGTGGATGCAAATCTGTGAGTATACGCATTGCCTTTAAATCTAACCGAGAGTTGACGGTGTCTTTTGTTTTCCCATCAATGTCTAGAAATGTTCCTAAAATGCTTCCACATACATTTTTCTCAATATGCATGACATCTAAATTGTGATGCAATCTAAGATCTTTCCAGTATGGAAAATCTTAGAATATACTTATTTTGTCCCATTTTAACTCATACGCCTCGCGGTTCCTCTTTTTGCATGCTTTCCCAAATACCTTAGGTCGAACCCTCTCAAGTTGAGCAAGTATTTCATCATTACTAAGTTTTTTTGGTCATTCTCGATGCTCTTTCTTACCATCGATGCCCCATGTAGCATGTCATATGTACATTCTTTAGATACATGGAATGAGTCTCCTTATTGCATACTGGGAAAGCCAACTTCCCCTTTGTGCTCCAACCTGACAAGTTAGCATAAGCTGAAAAATCATTAATAGTCCACACCACTGCTGCACGTAACATAAATGTAGTCTCTGTGATGGCATCATATGTTTGCACCCCAACATCCCAAAACTCTTTCAACTCTTTTATCAATGGTTGAAGAAAGACGTCTATGTCAGTTCTAGGAGCCTTAGGACCCGGTATAAGCATTGATAAGATGAAAAATGGTTGCTTCATACATTTCCATGGAGGTAAATTATATATCACTGGAACAACCGACCATGTGCCGTGCTTGCTACTCATATTTGAAAATGGATTAAATCCATCACTAGAGATTCCAAGCCTAATATTGCGAGCATCTCTAGCAAATGATTCATGAACCTTATCAAATTCTTTCCATGCTTCCCCATCCTCTAGATGTATTAATACATTGGCCTCTTCAATGCGCTTATCTCTATGCCACCTCATCTCTGAAGCTATATCCTTATTTTTAAATAGACACTCCAACCTCGATTTAAGTGGAAAGTAATGAAAAACTTTCTGAGGGATCTTCACACCATTGGCTTTTTCGATTTTCCATTTAGATTCTCCATATGTTGGACATTTTGTTTTTTCCTTATTAGGTCCCCAAAAGATAACACAATCATTTATGCAAACATCAATCTTCACATAGTCTAACCCCAGGTCACGAACTATTTTCTTCGCCTCGTAAAATGACTTTGGAATGTTGGCATCATCTGGATGTGCTTTCTTAAAAAGTTCAAGAAGCGAGTCAACAGATTTCTCACTCCAGTTGTTCATAGACTTTAGATGCATTATCTCAACAATGAAAGATAATTTAGATAGCTTCTGACAACCCGAATACAGTTGTTGTTGCGTATCCCTAGCTAATCTAGCAAATTTTTCTCTTTCACCCTCGGGCATTTGAGTAGCATGGCCATCAGATTCATCCCCTAAACATCATTGTTGTAAGGTCTGGCAAACATGTCATGTAACATTCCCTCCATATCAGCTTGCTCAAACTCGTTTTCAGTGTGTTTTTCCTGCCCTATAATATTATCATCTCCAACTTCAAACTCATACTCATTGTAATCATAAGCATTATCATTCTCTAATTCCAATGGTTCACCGTGATATATCCACCTAGTATAACTCTTCACTATGCCATGTATAAGCAAATGACTTTGAACATCTTGACGATTTTTCCAATAGAAGTTATTACATTTCTTACATGGGCACTTAATCTTGCCATTTTGCTCAACATTAGCAAATGCAAAATCAAGAAATTCTTTAACCCCATCTCGATATGCACTACTAATTCTATTTGGATGATGCATCCAACTCTTATCCATTTCAAAACCCTACAACTTGAGAGAACATTCAAAAATATCAATGATAAACAAATAACAATAAAATCACGAGATATTTAGAAATAACGAACCGTAGTTATATTTAAAAAGCACGTAATTGTGCGCGATGTAGTGCACGATTGCGCTTTTATGTGTGATAACGCGACATTGCCCACTCTGATTTGAGAGAAGCCCAAATAGTGTGCGCGATTCATGAAGTAGCACGCGATTTTGACGCTTTTTTACGCCATTTGCGTGATTGACCCTATTTAGTGCTATTTGGGAGCAATTCGGGCACAAGTCATTTTAATGCATCAATTACAAAACTACGTCGTTTTGTTTCTTTCTTCATTTTTTCCCTTTTTTAACCTTTAAAAATGCAAATCAATATCTTAAAACGCTAAGGGTGTGTTTAGTTGTATAAAATAAGGTTGTTTTCCAAAAGAAAATTCTGAAAAATTTCCATAAAAATGATAATATATTCAAATTTATTTTTCCAAAAAAAGTTGGAAAATAGTTTTTAGATTTTCCAAATTTCCATAAACTACTTTACAATATTTTCAATAAATTTTCGAAACGTTCAAAATTACATTTACATCCCTAATTTTTTGCAAATTACATTGTGGCCCCTAAAATTAAAAAAAATACATTTTATTCCTAAATATTAGGGAAAAAAATAACAAGTCGAAAACTATCGGTGAATTACGATTTGGCCCATGAAATCTCTGTGGTTATATTAATGTCCCTAAACTTTCTATAAATTACATTTTAGGCATTACACTATTGGTAAACTACATTTTAGACATCAAACTTTCTCTAAGTTATATTTCGTCCTTTTAAATATCTACAAATTACATTTTAAAAATAATGGTCTATTTCTAACAAATGAATGTGCTTCCCTCGTTATCTAAATGTTCTATTGAAAATTAAAATAAAAAATTGAAACGAAAACTCAAAATAAAAAACAAAAAATAATTATTTGTTGGAAATACGATTGGAGGTCATACATCCAATATGGATATAAATCCATAATAGACAATGAGATTCATATCTCAAACACGTAATAAATACTACCATACAAAAACAACTACATTGAACAAAAAAAAAAACTGTTTCAACTATAAAAAATAACCGCTATTTCATCTCTTAAAAAATGATCAAATACCAAAAAGTCCCTAAAATATTTTTTAAAACACATTTAGTCCAAGCCTTTTGTTTTGTACTAAATCGTCCCTTATTCTCTTATCTTTAAAGGTCCGTGCTAGCGGCATGGTAAAGCCTTTTTGGCATGGTGAAGGACTTTTTGGTGCAAAATTAAAAGCCTTTGACTAAATGTGTATTAAAAAAAATTAGAGGGGCTATTTGGTATATGCCCCATTAAAAAATAACTATTTCAGCTAAAAGAAATGCTTCAGCTATTAGAAAAAAAAAAAAATTCATCTATAAAAAAAACTCTACATACATCAATTTTTTTTTATTAAAATCCATTTAACATGGACTGAGTCGAATTTCACACAATCATAAATTCAGTAATGGGTATATAGATATGTATGTGTACATTTAAGAAAATACATGGTATAACCTTGAATTTAAAATAAAAAATTATAGAAATGTACTTACCCAAGATCTCTGGCAACCAACTGAATTAGGAAGAAAACTTTTGTCCCCAATCATGTACTGAATTTCATGAAAATACAAAAAAATAAGAGATGTTACCATAAAATTGCAAAAAAGTTAATAAAACTAAGAAAAAGCAATGAAAAAGATTTTATAATACTCATTTGAAACTTTATTCAAATCAGATGTATAATACATATGTATACATATGTAGATATATGCATATGTGATTCAAATCAACCCGTCAATAAAATAGGTAAAAATTTCATAATACCCATTTAAACTAGATTCAAATCAAACCTATGATACATATATATACATATATAGTGATACATAGCTGATTCAAATAAGCAAAGATTTTAAAAGCTAACCTTCAATGCAACTTTCAAAGCGACCTTCAATGAGAAAGAGAGAGAAACCCTAGGTTGTTTTTACGGAGAAGGGAATAGAGAAGCGTGAGAGGTGAGAGGTGGAATCGCGGGTCGAGTGGGTGCACGTTTGGTGTATTTGAGTATTTCGTGGCCAATGAGTTATGATTTGAGTGGGACTCCTAACAAGTTTTTTCCTTTTTTTCTAATTTAGTATTTGGAGGCAAAAGTAAATTCTTAATTAAATTTAATTTACAAAATATTTTGTTGCAAAATTTCAAAATCGCCACTAAATGTTGATTTTTAGTAGCAATATTTTTAGTTTGCCACCTACTTCACTACAACTTACTTCCCGCCAGCTAAAATTTTTTGCGCCAAACTTTTAGTGGCAATTTTTGTGACAATCTCACATTTTTGCTACTAATACTTCCTCTACAATTATTTTTAGTGGCAATGAAATTTTTTGCCACCAATTATTATATTTCATGGCAAAAAATCGTTTTGCCACCAAATAAATTGCCACCAATTGGCAACTTTCTTGTAGTGAGCAGATGAAGTTATGAAGCCCTTAGTCATTAGTTTTTTTTTATCTTTTTCTTGTACTTGGTACTCTTTTTATTTTTCTTTGTTGTTGGATGGTCATGGCTTTTCCTAATCCTTTATTAACGAGAACTACATTTTCTTCCGTTGTGTGTTCGAATTTAAGTATTTTTGATAAATCATTACTTGTTCTCCTTTGATGTTGTAGAATGTTATCGAGGAGAATCCTTCCTCCAGCAATTTAGACAATGTGCTGGGGCAGGATGCATGCGCGTAAGCTCACCGAACATTTTTGACTGTCCATAAGGATTTAAAAAAGGGACTAAGGACTACAAGGATCAATCCACCATTGTAGCCAAGTTAAAAGATGACCTCAAAGACTTGGAGGGGGTCTCTTCCATGCAAAAAAATAAATGACTTGAAGGCCTAGCTTGATGAAACCAAGGATATGGGTGAGGTTGTCATTCTAGTTCAATCAGAGAATAATGATCTGAAGAAGAGACTTACTAATGTGGAGGAGAAACCCCAGGGGAGAAACGTCATGATAATGGGGCTAAATCACGATGTAAAGAAGATTCGATATTTATTTAGGATGGGTCCCCGAGCAGCCTGGGCGACTAGCTATGATTAGGGATGTTAAGATGCCGTCGTGATGTTGTAGGAAGCTCAAGACGTTGCCTATAAGAAGGGTTGCGTGAACACCCTCAAGGTTGTCAAGGAACCCTTGGATTCTCAGCTCTGGTACATGTACCCCATCGATTTCCCTGCATACCAGTGACCTCCTTCTGGGAGAGATGAGACATGGGTCCCCTTGGATGTCATTCACGTTCCATTTGTGGAGAGATACTTGGAAGGTTATGACAATGATGACGAGTACAAGCCTAATTCTAACGATTGATCAGAGAAAAAAAGATCAAACAGTTTTTTGCCCATCGACCTTAAACCATTGTAATCTTTTTTGTTCTTTTTTATAATTATTTTGTAATTGGCATCTTTTGTGATCGCTACTTGTCGAAGAATCAAGTTAATACCAATCATTGTGCATTTTTCCATTCCACTATTCCTTTGTATATGTTATGTTTATTCTTCTTACCTTTTAGGTCATGTCTTCACACTCCCTAAGGCCTAGAAGAGATAATAGCAAAAACGCACCTGGTCTATGGAAATCCACCAGTTCAGGATTTTATTTGACCAAACTAACTTGGGTTACTGCCTAGGTATTCACCGTAGGGCTTTCAAATTGATTGGGTGAGTCGTGAGGTCACCAGTGTTGATTGTAATATCAACCTAAGGACTTTAATTTTTATTGTAATAAGCCAAATTGCCATTGTAATTAAGTTAAAGCCCGATCGGCATTTTCAAAGATTAATGAAAATTATGAGCCTATTATTTTGGAAACAATGTAAATCAACTGAATAATTAAGAGATTGAGTGAAATAAATAAAGAAGGGCCTTTATTCATGACTGGAATATTCAATTGTGGGCAACATAAGTTTTGAAATGAAAATTTGCAAAAACTAAGTGCTGAAAAGTAAGACTAAAATTAGAACTTCTTGAGGTTGGCCGCACTCCACGCTCTTGGTATCTCTCTGCCCTCCATTATTTCTAACGTATATGCTCCCTCTAAATCATCCCTGATTATTTTGAATGGTCCCTCCTAGTTGGGCCCTAGCTTGCAGTCTGACGACTTTACAGCTGTGACAACCCGCTCACCAAAATAAAGTGTGGCCAGCCCAATACTCCAATATAATGGAATCATAGATGGAATCATTCTCAGCATCACAATAAAAATATAGAGTATCCAGGATAACCACCCAATATTTCAGAAAACGAGTTGCCAAAAATTTTGAATTTAAAGTAAATAAAATAAAACAAACAACCCAATTCCTGAAAAGATAAGGGAAACCCCAAGATATATTTAATTAATAATAACAAGAATACACTAAAAGACCGAATGTGTTACCGGTCCATAAACTTTATAATAGCATTTAAACAAACTCATTAATTTATATAATACATTTCATTAATCATTTACAAAAGCTTGGTCCACTCCCCCGAATAAAAGACTTGAGCTTAACTAGAATGAAAAAAATATGAAAACGTCTATACCAAATGTATCCCATAATACCCGCAATGCATCACGGCTCGCTGAGGACATCGGAATAGGAATTCAAATCAGGCATCCTTGCGGCGGAGTACCTGAGCGGAGACAAGATGCATATGCAACAAGAAATGTAAACGGGTCAGGGCCCGGTTCTATGTGATTACCAGATGAATAAAGAGTATGACAGTTATGAATAAAATCATGTTAGAAGAGATAAAAATCTATCTACACAGTGCTAAAACATCAGCTAAGGAAAGGAAGACAAGTATGAATTTAATTTAACTAAGCAAGGAAAAAGAAAGACAAACATAATTAAATACTTCCATCAAATCCACCGATTCATTTCATAATTTATTCCTTATCAGGAAATTATAACTATAATTATAAGCTCTTTATGGATTTTACTTAAATGTTAAGCTCTTTGTGGCTTTCATTTCAATTACATGCCCATCCTAGCATTACCATTCCTTATCAGGAATATAATCAATATTAAATCCTCTTTGTGGCATTTTACTGTGCTCTTTGTGGCACTTTACTATGCTCTTTATGGCATATCACATACATCAAGTCCCACTTGATTATTAACTGTTATATATATATATATATATAACGAATTCTAAGACCTCCCATCCGGGTTTCCCCACTGTGCGCGCCCCTAAATGACCATCATCTTCCAGGGCCTATTATAAGACAACCTGGGCACCTATCACAATACGTCGGGAAGCGGCCATGTGCCTGCAGGTTAGTCAAGACCACACCCGGAATCTCCTAACCAACGTAGAAAAATATATATATAACAAACGCTCACATGGCCTAGGACTATATCCACCCTGCATTCATTAGCCAGGGGGCTTCACCTGTGCGCGCGAACTTCCCTTATGATGGTATTTAGAGAGGTGTGTTTCATAAAAATATCATTTACCATTTTCATAATTTAGTAAATCATCATTTACCATTCCTATTCATTTCCATTTCCATTTACATTTTAGCAAATGTATATATTATTTTTCAACACCATATTCATTTACATTTTAGCAAATGTATGTTTCATTTTATTCGAAACCATATTCATTTACATCTTGTAAATATTTCACCTCTGAAATCCGGAGCCATACGTATATCATATCGATATTACAACCTCAATGAATAAATGAGCTATCAATTTATTCTCCCAAGATTTATTTATGAAGTTATTATAGACCATCAAGGCTAATCATAACTCTATTGAGCTTCTAAGGTCTCCCAAACAAAATACTACATCTCCTAGTTTCATATTAATTAACTAGAAGAAAAGGGTGCCCTAACATCAATTGGCACAACCCCGGAAAACATCACCTAAACCATTTCTACTCTAGGGTAGCTTCCCAACTCAACTAGCACTCTAGGAATCTAAGTTTACTTCATTCAAGAAGGTTCCTAGATCCTAATCCTAGAAAAAAAATAAGAAAAAAGAAAAAAGAAAAACAACTCAAAAATGCAGGATTTTCGAATCGATTTGGCCTGGCCGAATCGATTCGGTCATGAAGACCTGGGATTCGATTCGGTCCACTCAGACCTGGAAGCTGTCTCATGGGCGAATCGATTCGGATAGGTCGAATCGATTCGTCCATGCAATTTTGCCAAGAATGGGTTCGTAGGGTTATGAACCCTAATTCCCACCAAACTCAAATCTCTTCATTCCTACACACAACCAAAAACAATAATCTAACCCAACTAATCTACATGATTATTAACCACCAAAACCCACAATTTCATCATCATAAATCAAGATTAGGTTTTAAATCCCCTGAATTCCATATCTAAACCATAAATATCAAATACATAACTAACACACAATTTATTCAACTTAAATCACATATTAGCAAGTAGAAAACTTGCCTTTGGGTTGCAAACTCAGATTTCTTTGTTGTAGAAGCAATCTCCAAGTTTCCGTCTTCAATCACTCTCTTATTTCTCCTCATTTCTCTTCCTCTTTCTTTCTCTCCTTTTCTCTTTATGTTTTAAGACATAAAATGAGGAAATGAAATAAGGGGCAAGACCAAAATCGTGGCTTAACATAGTTCTCCCAACTTAAATGGTTAACACCACATAAAAACTGACTCCCGAATACGCGTATAAGCTAAAATCAGGTAAAAGTGCCCGAAACCCAAAAATACAATATGACACTTATTTTGACTGTCTCGGACATTCTGGGACTAACTACACCCTCTAAATTGGCATCCGAAAATTTATAATTTATTTCGAGTTCCAATTTCATTTAAACCATAATGCCATTTAATATACATGACACTATAGATCATACCACATGAGGATATTTACCTAAACATATGGTAAATATGCAAGATCACAGTAAGTATTAACTTTTATCTCATTCAATTAACATTTACTCCAGTTCCAATATTTTATATAATTACCTTATGCGGTAAATTAATATAAAATTAGCCTCATAAAATAGAGGGTTGTTACAACAGCATTTCCGAGAATTTTCCTGAGGACATAATATCCTACTTGGAACTTCCTTAATTTGACACCTTATAGTAATTGTTCGCCAACTATTATTCGTTGAGTCTAGCTTGATCATGGCTTCACTTCACCAAACTGGAAAATTGTTATAGTAAAAAATTGTGACAAGTTTTTGGGTGACAAATTATTTGTCACGGACTTGTCATGGTCAAATTCTGTAACATGAGCTTTACTTTTCACGAACTTTAATGGTGACAGTCTTTGACTATGATAAGTCCATGACAAGGACAAACTTGTCACGGACTTGTCATGGTCAAAGTTCGTGACAAGTTTTTCTTTATCATGGATATGTCACGGTCAAAGTCCATGGCAATACTAGAAAAATTTTTAAAAAATTATTGGTCAGTATGGTTATTGCCACTGCCCATCACTATGTTTTAACCTGTTACAACAAATATAGGTATATATGTCAAGATCCATTCATAAAATCTAAATCCACACACATTAATTCAATCATTATCAAACAACAATAGAAAAATATTTAATATTCAATATTCATCACTAAAAAATATGAATAAAATTATTAAAAATAATTGTCGCGGGGTTGGGTTTTGAACAAGTCGAAAGATAAAGGTAGGCCATACTACAAATGCATTGAGAGAATCGTTAGTAGTATGAATGCCGCATTATTCGTCCAACCAAAAGGGTTTATTCTCTTTTCTGGGAACAATATGCATGACGACAATCCTTACCTCAATTGCTTGCAATGGACCTTGATGAACCCAAGTACCTGGGTGTGTGTTCGGGTCCCTCAAACCCCTAGTTTTGAGCCTGCCACCCCATGTGTCTATTATATACACACTCAGCCAACCAAATATTGACATATGCTGTTCAATAGGGGTAAAGGTGGTTAATGGATCATATGGAGGTGAAGAGTAGGTGGGTATATGTGAGCGGGTGCGTATCAGCAGTGAGAGTGGGAGAGAAGAAGCAGTGACTCCCTCGTCTACTTCTTTACCTTGGTCCTTACATGAGCTGGACCCCAATTAAAGCTTTAAGTAGTTGAACATATTATGGATCATTTGGTCCAACCTTTCAAACTTCTCGCAATGGGTGTCCACCGTATCTCAATCCCGGTGATCCTTGACTTCCCTACCCAAACGTTTAGGCCCTTGTTCTCCCCTTTTGATCCACTCCGAGCGCTTGGTTTAGTGCTACCGTAGCCAAAGATGCCTTGTCATCATCAGACCGGGAGTTGTGCACTTCCTTAAGCTTTGCCTTAAAAAACAAAAAAGTACACGATTAGATAAGCTAATAAAAAAAATTATAACGTAATTAAAAAAAACACAATTGTAAGATATTTTTATAACTTATAATTGTGGTT
Source organism: Sambucus nigra (assembly GCA_949130495.1). Classification (NCBI taxonomy): domain Eukaryota; kingdom Viridiplantae; phylum Streptophyta; class Magnoliopsida; order Dipsacales; family Adoxaceae; genus Sambucus; species Sambucus nigra. The sequence goes on along the minus strand of OX422208.1, from coordinate 538,847,711 downwards.
GTCATGCTCGGGGACAACTCCTTATCCTTTGATTTCTTCATTCGAATTGATACACAAGCATTGAGCCTATATGGCCTAGCCCCAGGGACACTCCCGTCTACTGAAATAAAATAATACAAAATTATTAAGTAATGCAAAATAATGCTAAATTAGAAAAAACATAAAACTAAAATGAAAGAAAATTAAAAACTTGCCATCTTGTGCTCCAACTTGGTGTAAGACGTATGCCCGAAGTAGTTCACATCGATATGTACACCCGGAGTAGTGAACATCGACCTTTTTGCATCGATTTGTTCTCCCTGATTGACGAGAGGACAACTGCCTATCCGAGATATCATTTTTGACAAACTATTGCTAGCTTGCCAATGAGATTGGCTTCTTCGGCGGTACCGTGTAACTAAACTTCAAGATGGACTCCTGGTCTTAGACAAAGTATTGTGTGCGCATATTTTTCTTCCATATTTTGTATTAATCTCTCAATTGTTTGAACGTGGTGTCATGGACATGTGGGGGTAATCCAAATTATTCTTTTCAAACAAATACAAAACAAAAATAAAGTGAGTTAGTTGTATTTAAAATATAAAATATAATAATATAGAAATAGAAATAGAAATAGAAAATAAAAATAAAGTTAGTAACTATTTATAATGCCCCCAGATTGGAATCTTGAACCCGTAGGGAACCTTCCTCCAATCCATGTACCCGAGTCCGACAATCGTCTTGAGCAACTCCATGGCCCTATACTGTAAGGTCATTTTGTTGTGGATTAGGGATCCAAATTTTCCCCATTCTTGAGGCCTAGTGGCAGGCGAGCTTTCCTCGCCTCAGTTACCCTAATGAACACATTTTGTGCAAAAATTGTTATTATTAGTAGAAACATGTATATGGGAAAAGTATCAAATCCACATGAATAAAAACATAAACTGTTATCCGATAATAATAAAGCACTAGAAGAATACAAGTTAACTACATTATAAGAATACAAATCCATATCATAAACCAAACTAATCATTGTTTCAAATAATTGGAATACTTTTTATAAATCAGACTATTGTTTCAAATTCGGGTCATGTCACGTACTTTGAATTATTGCTTAAATTGACTAAAATCCAAATTTACATACTCACCAACCAAAAAACCAATTTTGATTCAAATTCACAGAAACTGATCAAGTCCAAATGAATTAAAAGCATTAGACTATCGCCTGATAATAATAAAGCACTAGAAGAATACACGCTGGTGGTTATTATAAATCTAAATTATTTTTAAAATAATTGGAATACTTATTACAAATCTAAATTATTTTTAAAATAATTGGAATACTTATTACAAATCTACAAATTATTTCAAATAATTGGAATACTTATTACAAATCCAAAAATTATTTCAAATTTGGGTTATCGTCTAAAATGGATTAATATTTGGTAGGAGCAGCCAAGTCGTCCACACTACTAGTTAGATGCTTTGACACATGTAGGACGATTGACCATGACTCGTTGTTGATATACTCCAAGTAAAACACTTGATTGACCTTTTGAAAAGCACAAACAAATGGCTCATTGCTCATATGCTCGCTGTCAGCTTGGATAAGTCAACCGTGATCAAACTTGAAACATGATCATCTTTATAAGAATTTTTATACTCAACTCTTACCTAATCACAGTAAAACCCAACTTCATTAAAACTTACATATTCCAATTCAAATATATTTTGAATGAGACCTTAGTAAGTTATTTTAGCTTCAATAAAGTATTTACCTTTCGCGCTCACTCAAAAATAAGTAAGCTTTGTATGAAATGCCCGAGTTCTGTACATTTGTATTTTTCTTATACACCCTTGCATCGAATATGTAATTGTCTAATCGATACTTTTGTACTCATATACCATAAACAAGGGTCCAGTGGCTAGATGAGCAAGCCTTGATGTTGCATCGCTCGTCTTTAAGAGCTGAGATTATTAATAAATCAATTAGGTTAGTTTTAAATCTTTCTTGTAATGTGACATTTAATAAGAGTCATTCTAATTATAATTACCTCGTGTGACACCCACAACCAAAATTCGGTGTCTGATTGTTCCATCGTTCATCATCTATTATTGTTCCCACATGCATCATATTTCCGGCATTGATATTGATGAACGTATTACGAAATTATTCATGTATAAAAATTAAAATAATGTAAAAGTTAAAATAATATAAACTTGTTTTTTCCATTGTTCAAAATCTTTATGTTTGTCAAATAGATAATGATCTACTTTTTCATATTGTAAACTCGTTAATTTCACTCACTTGCATATCACCTGACCACCCTCATTGACGAACTCGTCATTTTTATCTACGCTGCTTGGGTCAGGCATATATTACCGAGTGTAGATTGATGACTCCATAATGATGTATTCCTATGCAATTGATCCTTCGATGTATCGTGTATTCTTGACGTAATCTTTGAAAACTTTCATCAATCTTTCAAACAAATACATCCATCAATATTTAATCGGGCCGCAAAGAAGTGCCTCATCGCATCGGTGTACTAATAAGTGAACACTTATATAAAAAAAGATGGGGGAGAGTACTTATCCAACACACAAATCACTTCGGTTATAACTACTTTTTCGGCCACTATGTGCTCTCAATTGACTACCTTCTCACATAAAAGTGTGAAGAAGATGCTAATTTGCATAATGTCCCTCTGCAAATCCATGTTCTTGAATAAGCAATGCTTAAACAATAGAAGAGTCAATTGCATGATCACGTGAAAATCGTGGGACTTACACTTATGTAAACCATGGGTCACATAATTCACAATCCTTTGCAAGTTGGATGAAAAATTATATGGAACCTTCAAATTATATATTGTGTTTAAAAGAACCTTTCCTTCCTCACTTGTCAAAGTAAATGCACAAGGGGAAATTATTATCCTTGTTCTACTATCTTCTTTTAACCATAGTTGTGGCTTAAGTTTCAACGATTTAAGGACTTTATGTGCATTTTATCCATCTTTCGAATGACTCCCCATAAGGCATGTACCCACAATAAGTTCAGTGACATTTTTATCCACATACATCACATCAAATATATGGCGCACCAGGTTATTCTTCTAAAAAGGCAAGTAAAATAAAATTGACCTCCTAGACCATGCCTTTCTTGTCTCAATTTCATTCCTAGTTTGGGTCTTCTTATGCTTGACGGTACCTGGCATATTAGGGAAATAATTAAAAGATTTACTTTCAATTTCTGAACCTGAAAGTTTTCTCGGAGATAGCCTATGTTCACCCCAACCCCCCACTGCCCGATTATAAATTGCAACCTTTCTCAAATATAAAAATATGAGCAGGTGGTAAAAATATCCTATGGAAATGATATATATTTTTTTCGCTAGAAATGAGATCTAGAGATTCAGTCTACTCTTCACAAATAGGACACCCCAAATAATAATGTATTAGATAACTGGATAATGTCCAATAAGCTAGAATCATGAATTGCCCACAATAACATAACTTTCAGCGTAAACTCTTCATTTTTAAAAGAGTCAAATTCATGTACACCTTCTTCCCACAACTCATTTAATTCTTCTGCCAAAGGATCTAAGTATACATCGATGTCCTCACTTGGTGCCTTTGGCCTAGGTATCAATAAAGAGAGCATCAAAAATTCATATCTCATACACTGTGAAAGAGGGAGGTTGAGTGGTGCTAGGATAACTGGCCATACACTCTGATTGTTTCTTCGATTTCCAAATGGAATGAAACCATTTGTTAATATTTTCAAACAAATCTTACGATGTTCTTAAGAAAAATTTGGAAACTCATAATTCATCCTCTTCCAAATTGTAGAATCAATATGGTGATAAATGAGATTATCCCATACTTCTGTCCTAACATGCCAAGTCATTGTATCCAATATCCCTGGTACTGTAAAAAACTGCTTCAATCTAGGCTCAACGGGAAAATATTTTAGCATTTTTTGAGGTACTTTTGATCTTGTGCCTTCCTTACCAATAGATTGCACATATCTAGGTTCCACGCATAGGGGGCAACAATCAAAAATTTTAAACTCCTTTCGGTATAGTGTGCAGTCATACATACAAGCATGAATTGATTTACACTTTATTTCCAAACCTTTCAAATTGTTCTTCATAGTATGATAGCTTTTTGGTAGCGTGTTATGCTTAGGTAGAAACTCCTTCATCCCATTCAAAATTCATGTCAAGCTATTACCTCAAAAACCATATTGGGTTTTCAAATTATGCAAACTAACCATGGCTTGTAAAGTTATTAGATTTTTGTCATAGTTAGCGTACAACAGATGGGTCACCTTAAATTTTAAACTTTGATAGTCATTGTCAAGGTTTATCCCAATATCTACATGAGCACCCGAACCTTATACATCATTAGTGACCTCATTTTCTTCCACTTCATGAACTTCATACGCGTTATTAACTAAATCCTCTAGCATATTATGATCTATATCGTCCTCCTTACCTTGTAGATATATCCTACTTGTTGATTGTTGTGAAGGTTGCTTGGGGACAAAAGGAACATGCGATTCCCCATAAAAAACCCAAAATCGATAACTATATTTCATACCCAATCTTAACAAATGTAGTTAAGCTATTTTTCACTCAAACACCATACCATTCCTACACTTACCACTTAGACATGATAACTCTTCATAATTACAACATCTCTTTGCATATTTCACAATTCATTAGAACTTCTATGAAACACATCCACTAGTCTATTTATCTCACCCATTCACTCTTTGTACAGAGGATATCCCATCATAGCTACTACAAAAAATCACCTATTATGGGTAAGAAGCATATATTCATGGATTAGTATAAACAAAATGCAAAAATTTAGTTTCCAATAAATGTTTTACTATAAGATTAACATTTCATCTATCGGTGTTATATTATAAAAACAATATGGATCCTATTTCCTCCATCTCTTCTAAAGGGTGAGTGATCCTGTTTCATTCAAGACTGCATATTTATGTAATATACTTAGCAGTTCATCTACATTGTTCCAATTTCAGGAAAACGCGTTAACAAATACCCATAGTTGTCCAAGTAAATGACATAGATTCACCAGTGTAAGTGTTATTTCTATTTATCAATTGAAATAACACTTAACACCTCATTATCTAGTATGTACCCAAAAAAAATTAAGAGATGGCAGCAGAACTTTCCCCAAAAGTAATAAGTTTAAGCTATTAAGAACATTATTATACAGAAACTATGTTTTCCCACTATTTCATTTATATTTCCATGGGAAGCATGTTTCATTTCTATTCTAAAGTATCATAACACTATAGAGTTTATTTGGAAATTGGCATTGAGTCTAAGATGGCTTCCCACCGTATTATTATATCACGTGGGTATAATATCATTTATTGCAAATTTGAATCATCAAATAATATTTATAGTGATAATTTATACATAGTTATGCTTTATTTCGCATTATTAATTATTTAACAACAAGCTTTTAAAATTTATAGTATCTTTCAATTCTGTCTTATTTATATTTCTAGGGTAAAATTGTTTCAATTATGTCTTATTTATATTTGGTAGAATCACAAACCTAAATGTTAGAAATGCCTAGGGACAACAAACTCAATGTCCATCTAAATGTTAAAATTCACCAATCAACAACAATTTAAGAATCCCAAACAATAATTCAAATAATTATGCAAAATATTATAAATGCCTAGGTCCAACCCACGTCACATGACACTATTTGATAGTACCACAAACCTAAATGATAAATATGCCTAGGTCCAACCATCTCAATGGCCGTCTAAATGCTCAACTTCACCAGTCATCAACAATTCAAGAATTCCAAGCAACAATTCAAATAATAATGTGAAATATTCAATAAATGAGAAATACCTTAGAGCAATAAGGTTACATCAATTTTAAATTAGCACACTAAATAATAAGGTGACATTATTTTTAAATTATCATAATAAATAATAAATTAGCACAATAAATGAACAATAAACAATAATGTCAGAAATTTCAAAAATTACAAAAATTAAATGAGTGCATGTGTTTGAAATCATTTTTAAGGGTTTTCATTTGAAATTAATCGATTTTCGGGAATCTTTCTAGGGTTTTTTAGGGGTTTTCATTTGTAATAAATTTTTGCGTGTGGTGTGTGGTGTGTGTGTGTGTGTGTTGTGGTGTCTTTATGGGTATCATAACGTTCATGGACCAGTACGGTGTCTGTATGGTGAGGTGTGCGTGATGTGAAGGAGAGAGAGATGTACCTGAAAGCTAAGAGAGATAGAAAGAGATGATCCAAAAGGGAGGAAAGTCACCGATAAAGGGGGGGGGGGGGGGAGATGGTTTTGATAAAGGGGAAATGAAATTATGTAGGTGTTAAGTTAAAGGATTTGTCATGTTTGTGTCATTAGCATTGACCATGACAACTTATAGTCTTGTCAAAGTCAAAGTCGGTAACACGATCGTGTCAACTTTGTTATTACGAACAATGATCGTGACAACAAATTTATGTTTTATTGTCATGGTTTTTTACCGTGACAACTCTGGCAGGGTATAGAGTGATAAAAACTCAATTTTGGTGTAGTTCCTGCTCTTTTCATTCATCGGCAAGGTCAAGTTTAGTGTGAGGGCATCCTCATTCATCCCTTGATCAACCACCTTTGTTCTCATGATCGGGAGGCCAACTTCAAGAGGAATTATAACTTACATTTCATATGTGAGTGTGAAGGGTGTTTCCCCTATTAGTCCACTGGGCATACTACGATATGCCTAGAAAACATGAGAAAGCTCGTTAATCCAAGTGCCATTTGCCTTCTCTAGCCTATTTTTAAGGCCATCGACGATTATTTTATTACAGGCTTCTGCCTGTCCATTACTCTGGGGGTATTCTACTGAACTAAAGTGGTGCTTGATTACATACTCATCGTAAAAATTTTGAAAGGAATAATTCAAAATTATGTGCCATTATGAGTTGTGATGGACCTAGGTATCCAAAAGAGCATTATGATATTCCTCCAGATGAATCTTATCATGTCTGCATCTTTAATGTTGGCCAATAGTTCCGTTCCACATCAACCCACTTGTGAAATAGTTTGTGCCGACCAAAAACTACTTACATCCCTAGAAAGGTAGGTATTAGTCCCACAATATCCAACCCCCACTGTGAAAATGACCACGGGCTGGTCAATGTCCTTAAGTCGTTGTCCAGTTGATGGACCATGGGAGAGCATTTCTGGAAGTTTTTGTATTTTCAAACATAAATACTTGCATCTTTTTGCATGTACGGCCACCAGTAGCCTTTCTTGACTGCTCAAAATAATAGGGACCTTCCTCCTAATTAACTTTTACCTATTCAATTATGAATTTCATAAAGAACTCACTCGACATCCTTTGGGTGTACGCATTGGAGGTATGGTCCATTGAAGGATAACTTGTAAAGTTTTCCCTAGGGTTCAAGTAGAAATGAGCATCTTTCACTCTGACCTTATAGGTTAATTTCTAATCGACCCACAATGTTTCATTCTGCAAGTATGCCATAATTTGGTCCATCCTTCCGGGGCTCTTAGCTACGGAGAGGACGTGCGCGGGCCTCACTGTTTGGTCAATACTGGGACTGGCGAGGAATTCTACTTTGATTGTTCTCCTACGATGTGAGTCCACTGTTGAGCTTAGGACTACTAAATATTTGTCATATTTATTGTGCCAATTGTATATAAAAATTACTCTCCTACACAGGCCGTAAATAATGGACACCTTTCCTCCTATGTGGCCATTCATCTATCTTGATCAGAATCGAAGATACCTAGTCGGCTAGAATGCCGACCAACACTCAGAATAAGAATAGCAAAGGTTACTCAGATGGAGTGACGACCATCACTGAATCTCAAGATTCTCATTCATTGTATATAGATGTAAATGCTTTGAGATATAAAGACATACCATCTATAGCTTCCAGGACACTATAAATATCAAATCTCCCTTATGTCAAGGGATGATTTAATCAATCACAAGCACACCGAAATGAGTTATGTAATCACCAAAAATAATACTAATAGTGGACGTAGGCTCTTTACAACTGGACCATTTTAAAAATCTTTGTCTCTTGTGTGTTTGTTTAGATTGCTTTTGTTATTTTATTTGTGATTATAAAATTGGACCACCTCAATTTTTAGACATCAATAGATTGACGTTGTATGTGGGAACGACTATTTATCCTCGTTATATACCTCTTATGTTTCTTTGTTCACTCTCTATTTTTAAAAGTGACCAATATCCCAGAAAGAAGCCTCAGGGATGCATGTAACAACCCAAATCCACCTGTTCCCCCTTAGTGTGGAAGATCTCCAAGGAATCTTATTCAACCTAGCTAGGGGATAAGAATTCATGGAAGAGTCACTTAAGAAATTGGCTCATACTATGCAAGATAAATCCTCTAATTCCAGGTCTGTGCAAGAATTCATGTCACCTCTGTCAACAAGGAATGAAAGTAGTTTTCATTCCAGGTCTTCTCGTGACAGGTCATACCATCGTAGCGCAATATCATCATTCCGATCAACGAATTACTATAATGGTCGATCTTCTTCCAACGAAAGGCTAATCATGTTTGAAAGGCTAAGTAGGAAAATCTGCCTTCTATCATTTAGGTCCCCAATCAATTAGAGGTCATCGTAGGGAGCAGAAATGTTAACGTGATTACAAAGATAGATCCATGAGATCCAGAGCTAGCATGAGAGGCTCTATGCGCGCCGAGAAGGCTTATCAAGAAGAGAGATCAGTACATGTGCACAAAAAATCCACAAAAGCCACTTCAGCCAAGTCTAAACTAGTAGAAAATTCTTAAAAAGGATCCACGTAGCGATTAGAGGATAGGGTAGGAAAAATAGCCAAAAATAAAAATCATTTGCAAAGGAGTTTTGTTAAAGGATCACATTTTATCCAGGCTATTGTGGACTACCCCACATATTTCAAATTCAAACCACCAGTTGTTACTCCTAAGTATGACGAAAAAATTAATCCAATCCTACATATTTAATAATATCAAGATGCTGACGACATCTTCTATGTCCCTAATGAGGTGAGATGCAGAGATTTCTCTAGTTCCATCACGAGCCCAACCTAAATATTGTACAACAATTTTCCTAGAGGTAAAATTTTTTGTTTTCATCAATTGGCCGAATTATTTATTGATAACTTCTGCTTTGTGCCTAAGTCAATCAAGAGTGTTATTCATATCTTGATCGTGTACCAAAAACCTGGAAAAAGAACCCGAAAATATATCCCAGGTTTTAGTATTGAGAAACTAGAAGTGGTGGATTATGAAGAGAAGACAGTGATTGCAACACTGATGAGTGGGTTGCTCGTAAAGGATATCTATTATTCTTTAGTAAATAATCCACCCAAAACGATAATAAAGTTGATGGATAAGGTTGGGAAGATTATGAACTTCGAGGAAGCTATGGACATAAAAGAAACTCCAAAGATAAAAGCTGAAAGTTAAAAGAATAATCCATTCACGAAAGATCAAAAGGACAAGGACATTGAAAGGATAAAGATGTATGACGAGTATACTCCACTCATAAAAGGTGTCAATCACATTATCTAAGAAATTAGGGGCAACAAAGACTTTCACTGGCCTGGAAAATTGAAGTCACCTTCCAACAGGAGGGATAAGTCCAAATATTTGCGATTTTCACAGAGATCATGTGCACACTATTGATAGTTGCATCGCCCTCAAGAATAAAGTGGATAATCTTATTTGGCGAGGAAAGCTGGAAAAATTTATTGATCGGAATGGAAACTGGAAGAGAATCTGAGTCGCCTGGTCAAGTAAAGGATGACAATGAAAATGGCACATAATAAAAATTATGAAGATGATCCTGACCTGCCAAAGAAACCTGATGAACTAGAAGCATATGTATGGATGTTTTCCTTTGATTGTCTCTTCATTACAGGAGGAAATGCTAGTGGAGGAGATGGACTTGTTGAGAGGAAAGACTATTTAAATTATGCCAAATCGTGTCCTACTATTCGACATATTAACATGACCGATAACAATGATGGTCGGCCTAAGAAAGTTAAAAAGGACAAATTGGTGATCGAATTCTTCAAAAATAAATTAAGTGAAGTGCTATAACCTCATGATGATCCATTGGTCATTACTTCCAGGGTTCACCGTGGTAGAGTGGCTAGAATTCTAGCTGACAATGGGAGTTATGTTGACGTCATGTTCCATAACTATTTCCACCGCATAGGGTTACGAAACAGTAAGATAGAACTGTATCAGTGGCCTCTCATAAGGTTATCAGGAGAAAAGGTGTAACCCTTAGGAATAATCAAGCTAGATGTGATGGTCGACACTTGGCCAGCAAGCAGGAAGGAAAGAATTTTCTTCTTTATACTAGAAAAAAATGTCCCTTCAGCTTACAACATAATTCTCGGCATATTGGGGATGAAGCAATTAGAGGCAGTTCCATCTACTGTGCATCAGTGCAGGAAGTTTCCTATGAATTATGAAGTCGACATAGTTAATGGTAACAATATGAAAGCTAGGGAATGCTATTATACATCAGCCGACCAATAATAAGTACAGAGGGGCACAACTACTTTTCATATTGGTACCTTGGATCCTCGGAAAGAGGAAGATATGGTGAAGGGACGAGTCATGGAAGAAACATGAACCATTATGCTTGGTGATGAGAAATCAGAGAGGACCACTAATATTTGTTCAAGACTAACCCCCTCTCTCAAATAGGAATTAATTACATTCCTTAGAGATAGGAAGAATGTTTTTTCATGGATCCACGAGGATATGCCAGGGATTGGTCCTAAACTCATCTGCCATGAGCTCAAAATTTATAAGGAATCAAAGCCGATTAAACGGAAGAGTAGAGTTTTTAGTCTCAAGAAGAATATACCAATCCAAGAGGAAGTAGAAAAGCTAATAAAGTGAATTTTATAGAAGATGTTAAATATATGACCTGGTTGGCTAATGTGGTGATGGTTAAAAAAAGAAAAATGGTGCATGCGTGTAGACTTCACCGATCTTAATAAAGCATGGCCAGTAGATCATTTTCCTTTACCAAGGATTGATCAATTGACAAATACAACTATAGGTTATGAGCTACTTAGTTTCAGGGATACTTATTCCATTTACAACAATATTAAAATGAAGCCATAAGATAAGGATAACACATCCTTCATCATCTGCCAAGGAATAAACTACTACAATGTTATGCCCTTTGCATTAAAAAATACTGGAGCAATATATCAAAGGTTGGTCATTAAAGAATTTGAATAGCATATTGGAAAAAACATGAAAGTATAGGTAGATGATATTCTCACCAAGAGCAAGTTTATCACCGACCATATTATTGATTTGGCGTAACTAATCAACAAGTTGGAGAAACACCAAATGAATCTCAATCTAACCAAGTGTATATTCGGAGTATAGGAAGGAATATTATTGGGGTATATTATAAATCAAAGGGTAAGTAAAGCCAATCATGACAAAATAAAGGCTTTATTAGAGATGTAGTCCCCAACCAGCAAGAATGATGTACAAAAAATTGACTGGAAGAGTGTCATCTTTGAATTGTTTAGTTTCTTGAGCCACAAACAAGTGTCTCCCATTATTTAAAGTTCTTAAAAATACTTTTCAATGGAATGACGAATGCGAGAACGATTTTCTATATTTTAAGAGGCACTTGGGATATCCTCCACTACTCTTCCAACCTATTTTGGGAGAATTACTTATATTTAGTTGTTTCATAATCCGATGTTAGCTTGGCCTTGATCCGACTGGAGGAAAGAGTTCAAAAGCTAGTATACTTCACTAGCAAAGCGTTTTGAGGAAAAAAATTAGATACCCACTCTTAGAGAAGCTAGCTTTGGCCCTTATTGAAGCTTCTAGATGGATAAGACCTTACTTCTTAGACCATACTATTGTAGTATAAACTGATTTACCTCTGCAACAGGCTTTGCACAAACTTGAAAAGTCAGGAAGACTAATGTATTGGAAAATTAAGCTTCGAGAACATGAGATTATTTATGATCCAAGAACCTCCTTGAAAGGGAAAGCGATGCCGAATTTCATAGCATAATTCACTTATGACAGAGTGCCAAGAAATCCTAATTTACCTACCAACTAGACTTCTTTGAAAGATAGATCATCTCAAAAGAAAATTGATGTGGTAGCCAATCAATAGGAATCATCGGATATTCAAGAAAGAGCCCGAAGACTGGCTGAACAAAGTAAGAAGGCGTTCAAATATGGAGTGATGGCAGAAGAAGACTTCAGCAAATATATCGCAGTTTGGAAACTGTTCGTAAATGGATCCTCAAGCACCACTGGTGGTGGGACTGGACTCATTATCAACACTACAGACGATTTAAATCTGGAGTATATGTTGAGATTTTAATTTCAAGCCTCCAACAATAAAGTCGAGTATAAAACATTAATTACATGATTAGAATATCCTTATCACTAGGTGTTGAGCAAGTAATAGTGAACAATGATTCCTAACTTATTCTCCACCAATTACTTCAGATATACAGAGTTAAAGGAGAAACAATGGTAAGATAATTGAATAAGGATATGGAGGTTATCTCATCATTCCCTATAGTCAAGATGGTCTTGATTCTAATGGTGGATAATGCCTGAGAAGATTACCTTGTTCAATTAGCCTCAATAACTCCAATGGAGATCAAATGAACCATTCCAGTTGAGATCTTCACCAGCAGAAGCATTGATATGGAAGTTGTTAGTATAATTTATGTGGAAATCAGACCTTCCTGGATGGATTCAATTAAGGATTACTTTGAAAAAGGCCTATTACCATCTGACCATAAGGAAGAAAGGAAGACAAGATACAAAGCAACCAACTTTTTCTTAGAGAAGGGTGTTCTTTATAGAAGAGGCGACACAGTCTCTTTACTTTTTTGTATCCATCCAACTGAATTAAATGATCTGATCAACAAGGTCCATGAAAGCTCATGTGGTCCCCATTCAACTGGAAGATATCTGGAACAACGAATAGTCATGCAAGTCTACTATTGGCCAATAATGAAAGAAGATTGTGTTTCCTACGCCAAGAGGTGAGACAAGGGACAAAGGTTTGATACTATTAACAAGAGACCAAGGACTTCCCTAAATCATATTACTTCTCTTGAGATCTTTGCTATTGGGGGAATAAACTTGGTCGAACCATTTTTGACCACTAAAAAGAAGTTCAAAAATTTAGTTGTCATAGTGGATTACTTCGCCAAATGGGTGGAAGTTGAGACCTATTAGAGAGTCTTTGAGTTCATGTGGAAGAAAATCATATGTCGCTATGGAATGCCCTATGATTTCATTACTGATCATGGTAATTAGTTCAAAAATGAAAAGTTTGAGGAATATTGCATCCAAACTAAGATTCAGAAAACTATATTCAATACCTGGACATCCACAATGCAATGGACAGATAGAGATTACTAATAAAACTTTATTGGACGATTTGAAGAAAAAATTGGATGACGCTAAGGGGAGTTGGATCATTGAGTTGCACAACATCCTTTAAGTTTACAGGACTGCGCTGGGAATAAAAATAGGAGAGACTCCATACATGCTAGCTTTCGATCAATGGGTCAGTACCAACATAAATAGGTCTACTAACTCGTAGGGTGCTGGATTTTGATTCCCATAAGAGTGACCTAATGAGGCAACTAGATTTGAATATGGTTAAAGAAGTCATACAATATAATGCGATTTGGATGGCTTCTTATCAACAAAGGACTGCTAGGTTCTACAACCAGAGGGTTAATCTCACCAACTTGAAACAAGGACATCTTGTCTACAAGTTGGAGCCCAATTGGTACAGTCCGTACTGTATCTCAGCAGTTATCCAACCAGGAAAATATTGCCTAGAAACACTGAAAGGAGAAGAATTTAAGAACACATAGAACATCGATCATCTCCATATATATTACTAGTAATTTCATTTTTGATGTAATTTAAACTATTCAATTTAATGAAATCGCATTTTTCTCTCAATTTTTCTCCTTTTTATGTTTTCTTTTATGGAGTAGGGTGTGATACCACTTCTTCTACTTCTTACTAAAAGGTTATTTCTAATTAAAACTTTTCTAATTATAGAAAAAAGCTCGATATAGTTTCTAATTCAAACTTTTCTAACTTCGTAAAAGTTAGTCATTAAACTTTTCCAACTTGACAAAAGTTATTCTATAATTCAAACTTTTCCAACTTCAGAAAATTTATTCTTTAAAACTTAACTTATGATTTTGTCTTCGACAAATCAAGAACAATAAGTTAGTAAAACTTCATGTAAGACTCAAAGTCAAACACAAGAGGTTTTACCTGACTAAGTTAAAACACAGGGATAACTATACATTCCTAATACACTTGGTTGCCACTAAGAACTAGTACTATAACTTAGTTCAACAAAACTATTTGTAGTTTTATCTAAGAGTATTAGTCGAATCTAAGGCATTACAAATAGTTTCAACCATGAATCTCGCATCTAACATTTAAGGAAGTTACTTACTTTTTGAGATGATTAACTAATCATTATAAAGTTACCCAGTATGTAATAAGATTAACCATAAGCTTAAATAAAGAATACAAGGGATCCAAAATGACTTCATTTCATTCCAATAAATGTTTATTACAAAGTGATGATCAACAAAGTAAGAAATGTAACAATCCTATCCAACTAGATGCTTTCCTTCGTCTTTGCTTATCCCAGCAGGAGGCTCATTAAGGGTGCTCGGTAGATGGTGGATCTAAAATCCCTTAATATAGAATGTCTGGAACTACTTGACTAATCTAGTAATTATTGAGGGCAAACATACCCATCCTCCCCTTCCAAGCCATAGTCCCCAATATACTTTTTGATTAGACTCTGAGGAGTGTCATCAGGAGAAATTTAGCAAACATCAATATTGAAAGAAGGATCGAGATAATCCAACATTCCAGGATTATGCTAATGCCACAGTTCAGAATCCTTGGGAATACTTAGTAGACCAAGAAAGTTCAACCAACCCCATCTATATCCTTCATTCCTTGCCTCCTTTGTGTCCTTATCCAAAAAGGGGAAGGCCTCATCATACCCATCCATCCAAACCGCCTTGGGTTGCTTATAAAAGTGGAAGGTAAATGTGACACCCCGACTAATTAAATACCGGGTAGCTACTCCTTTATTAAATTAATTCAAAATTCCAAGTTGGCTCAGCTAATAGCATCACTGTCGAAAACATTTTATTATTACTAACCACCTAGTATTTAAAAAGTAAGTTGCCAAATTTTAATAAAAGTCTGATTAACATGCAGTGAAAGATTTAAAGTAAGAATAATATCACCATTCACTATAACGAAAACAATAGAATAACCATTACACGATATAAATAAATTCGGAGGAAAAACTCCTCATAACAAACTCCATAACTGAAATGAATAATACTGAATACTGAATCAATACATGCCAAGTCTGAAAACTGAAATGGAAAAGTCTCTAATAGAATTTGGGCAACATGCCCTACAACTGAAGAATACTGAATATGGAATCCAAATGGTAGAAGCGTCTAAAAGCAAATCCCTGTAGCTTCCACAAACAGCTACAGCTCGTCACCTGAATGAGTATCCTATGCATGGTGTCCTTGTGGCTGGGCACCTAAAATGGTTTTACAAAAATAGATTTGAAAGCAAACGGGTCAGAGCCCGAATGTACAGATATTTTAAAAACCTGCAAGTGCTTTAAAAACATTTAAAACATTAAATGCAAAGTACATGTTAGGACGTGCACTCACATGAAATTCTCACCTCTCGTCTAACTGTGCACTCCTGACGTAAGTACCCATCTAAAATGACACAACCCACTAGCTAAGTGACATCGTATCTAGCTAGACTGTCATAAGTTCTACCCTTATTACTCGGTTCCCATTAACATTATAACGCTCGCAATTAAATAGGGGCTTAACGTAAATTCAGGTTCTCACATAAAGTAATACAACTCATTATAGATCATCCCTTTTGTTATACCATAGTTATACACACCATACCATATGAAAGTTCCCAGTTTAGTAAGTGTATATTTTCCACAACATAAATATACAATATTAGCACCACGAGACTAAGCTGCGGTGCACACATACTCTGTTATCCATTCCGGTACATCACGTACATAAGGAATCACGTATTCTGAATCTCTCAGGAATCGTTCAGATAACACAAATCACAAACAGTGGAGGCGAACACAGTCACATCACATGGGTCATGCACATACCTGCGCTCCCACGATCAGCAGACTTATTTACATCCCAATAAGTCCTTCTCTGACCTATGTTCATCGAGGTAACCAGTCTAAATCCGGGCAACACAAGGATTAGAGGGCCCTAAGCGAACGCAAACCTCCCGTGATAGCAAGTATGGTAGGTATGTCATACACACAAATCATATATCAATACTAAGTAAACACGCATCTTAGTAATCACCGTAGTTTAATTGTAGTACTTATCGCATTCTTGTACCAACTTAATATATATACAACTTATATATTCCCGGTCCATATTTATACACGCCATAATTTATTCTCACGTCGTAGTAGGCACTCACGTCTCGACTCAAATGTCTATTTGATTCGTCCCACAATTATGTAACTTACTCCTCATTATGTCCCAATTATCCCAAGTATACCAATACATCATCAAAGTAATGTTATCTCTATCCTCGAACAAGTTTACGGGACTCCCAAAATCAAAATAGGCCAAAAAGGCCTAAACTTCCAGCTTGTTAGAAGTCTCGTTCGAACGAGGCTGTTCGAACGAGATTTCGTTCGAACGAACTGGGCTATCTAACGAGATCTCGTTCGAACAAGATTATCGAACGAACATCCCTCTCATTAGAACCCCAAACTGTCAACTCGTTAGAAGCTCGTTCGAACGACCTGGGTAGGTCTTCTAACGAGTGACCAAATTTAAGCCCAGAAATCCTATCTCGTTTTTCACCAATTTCTACACCTCAAATCTCAACCAAAATTCGTCCCAACAATGTTTAAAGGTATCTAATCAATCATAAACATATCAAGGTCACATACTAATGTGTTTTAAGGAATCAATTCATCCTAAACATCATTAAATCATCAAGTCTGTTCACTTTTCCCCAAATTCTCCAGAACATAAACCCTAGAATTTATAATCACCAATTTACTCAAATTAGATCCGTTTTTGTTACATCCGATATATACTAACATCAGGGTAATCATCTCTATACAATTCTACATGTAATTTCTTCTCAAAATTCAAGTTCTAAGTCCAATTAAAATGGGTTTTTATTAAACTTCCAAGAACAATTTGATTTATTGGATAGTTTAAGCATGGATGAAGCATTTACTGCATAAAAACATAATTTAAACCACTTGCCTTGATTCAATTTATGATTTTGATGAAGATTTGAAGAAGTTCTCTCTCTCTTTCTGCAGAATTCCCTTCTATCTCTCTCTCTCCAAGTTTTCTTCTCCAATGGCTATGGTGGCTAGGGTTTGCTTTGGGAAATATTAGAAAACCTAATTCTAATAACCTACGTAGCCTTCTAGGTTAATATGGGTTGTTAATGGGTTAATTGGGTCAATTCCCAATCAGATAAAAACTCCTAATTTTCGTCACTTTTAATTCCCCAAAATGCAAAATTACCAAAATGCCTTTTATGTTGCCGGTATGGCCTAAAAATACTCCGGGACCGAAACTAAACCCCCGGCTAGTGTTTTCTGACTATCTCGACCCTTCCGGACACGCTGGCGCACTCAAAATGACCATATGGTTAATAGAATTTAAATTCACTTTTATAATCAAAATAATTATAACCTGACGCGACTGTTTCACGCATCCCAATAAAATGTCCAAATTGCCGTATATCAATCTCACGACAAATTTGATAATTCAATATTCATATATCATCATATATACTCAATATAGTCAAATACCAACTCACATCTCCCTAGTATTTTATTCGGATTAATTCCCAATTAATTCTCATTTAATTAATTAATCCCAAAAATAAATATCGCCAAAAATACGAGGTATTACATACTTCCCCCCTAATAACAGAATTTCATCCCGAAATTCGGAACTAGAAAGTACCTAATAAAAACAACTCTGGATAACGTTCGCGCATCTCATCCTCGCGCTCCCATGTGGACTCCTCGACATTGTGATGTCGCCACTGAACACGCACTAACGGAACTATCTTTGACCGCAGTTTCCTCTCGCTTCGATCCAAAATAGCAATCGGTCCCTCCTCGTAGGAGCTATTAGGCTGTAAATCAATCTCCTCCAAAGCTATGTGAGAATGAGCCAAATCGTCCCTGAGATATTTCCTTAACGAGGAAATATGAAACACATCGTGAATCCGGTGTAAATGATTCGGTAACCCGAGTCTATACGCAACTGGTCCAATCCGCTCAATAATAGGAAACGGCCCCACATACCTCGGTGCCAACTTCCCCTTCTTCCCGAAATGCATAATCCCCTTCATAGGAGATACTCTGAGCAAAACTTGGTCCCCCACTTGGAACTCCCTGAAAAATCTCTTCGCATCAGCATAACTCTTCTGCCGGTCTTGAGCTACCCGAATGCGACTCCGAATCAACTCAATCCTTGCCGAAGTATCCTGAATCACTTCCGGCCCAAGTAATTTGTTGTCCCCTACCTCTAACCAACATGCTGGGGAACGACAAGGCCTATCGTACAATGCCTTAAACGGAGCCATGCCAATAGTGAACTGGTAGGAGTTATTATAAGCAAACTCTACCAGTGGAAGGTATTGCTCCCATCCTCCTCCAAAGTCAATAATGCACATGCGTAGCATGTCTTCCAACACATGATTTGTGCGCTCGGTCTGCCCATCGGTCTGCGGATGATAAGCCGTACTCAACCGCAATTCCGTGCCCATGGCCTCCTGGAAACTCTCCCAAAACCGCGATATAAATATCTTGTCTCTGTCAGACACGATATTTAGGGGCACACCGTGAAGTCTCACAATCTCTGAAATGAAGAGCTGGGCATACTGTCCTGTAGTGTAGTCAGTCCTTATGGGTAAAAGGTGAGCGACTTTGGACAATCTGTCCACAATTACCCAAACGGAGTCGTAACCCCTCTGCGACGTAGGCAACCCCGTGATAAAATCCATGGATATGCTCTCCCACATCCACACCGGGAACTCCAACGGCTGTAGAAGTCCTGTCGGTCTCTGATGATCCACTTTTACTAGCTGACAAGTGGCGCATTTCGAAACAAACTCAGCAATATCTTTCTTCATACCACTCCACCAATACTGCTGTCTCATGTCTTGGTACATTTTGTCCCCTCCGGGATGTACCGCGAACCGTGAGCCGTGCGATTCTACCATCACCTCGTGTCGCAATTTCTCCCCTTCCGGAACCACCAATCTCCCATTGAAGCGTAGTCCCCCGTCTGAGCTGACGGTATAAGACTCGGCTCCCTCTGCTAGTAATCGAACTATCTGCTCCTGACAGAACGAGTCATTAGCCTGTGCCCGTACTACCTTCGTGACAATCTGCGGTGTAACGGTCATTACAGACATGAAAGATCGGGCCACTGCATCCTGGTGTCCCAACTCCTTCCACTTTGCCTTCCATACCCCTGCCATCTCATCTGCTGGCCTACGGCTCAACGCGTCTGCTACCACGTTAGCCTTACCCGGGTGATACTGGATATCGAACTGGTAGTCCTTCACAAACTCAAGCCACCTCCTTTGCCGCATGTTCAAATCCTTCTGTGTGAACAGGTACTGTAGGGACTTGTGGTCCGTGAACAGTTGGAACTTCTCCCCCAAAAGATAGTGTCTCCAAATCCGTAAGGCAAATACCACCGCTACTAACTCCAAATCATGAGTGGGGTAATTCTTCTCATGAGGCTTAAGCTTACGGGAAGCATAAGCTATGGCCTATCTCTCCTGTTGCAATACACCTCCAAGTCCTTGCAAAGACGCATCGGTGTAAACCAAATACTCAACTCCCGGTCTCGGCAATGCTAACACAGGTGCTGAGGTCAATTTATCCTTCAATTCATCGAATGCCAACTGACAGGCATCACTCCAAATGAACGGCACACCCTTACGAGTCAGATGTGTCAAAGGACCCGCTATCTTCGAAAAACCCTGAATAAACCTCCTGTAGTATCCTGCTAGACCCAAGAAACTATGAATCTCCATTGGTGTCGTGGGCTGTCCCCACTCCCTCACCGCGGATACCTTCCCCGGATCTACAGATATTCCCCGGTTGGAAATAATATGTCCCAAAAACTGGACCTCCTTCAGCCAAAACCCGCATTTCTCATATTTTGCATACAACTCGTTCTGACGTAGTGTCTGCAAAACTTGCCTCAAATGTGCGGCGTGCTCCTCCTCTATCTGGGAGTAAACCAGAATATCATCGATGAAGATAATGACAAACTGATCTAGGAAATCCCTGAACACTCTGTTCATCAAGTCCATAAACACTGCTGGAGCGTTGGTCAAACCAAAAGGCATAACCCGAAACTCGTAAGAACCATATCTCGACAAGAACACAGTCTTCGAGACATCCTCCTCCCTGATACGCAACTGAAGGTATCCCGATCTCAAATCAATCTTTGAGAAGAAAGAAGCTCCTCTCAACTGGTCAAATAGGTCATCGATTCGAGGCAACGGATACTTATTCCGTATCGTGACCTTGTTTAACTCCCGGTATTCCACGCACAATCTCAGTGAACCGTCCATCTTCTTCACAAACAAAACTTGAGCGCCCCAAGGTGAGGTACTCCTGCGAATAAAGCCCTGACCTAATAGCTGCTCTATCTGATCTCGTAGCTCTCGCATCTCTGCCGGAGCCATACGGTACGGTGCGCGTGCTATAGGTCTCGTATCTGGCAATAGGTCTATAACAATGTCTATCTCTCGATTGGGGGGTAGGCCTGGTATCTCCTGAAACACATTCGAATACTCCCTGACGACTGGGATCGAATCTAAAGGAATCACAACCTCCTTAGAGGTATCCTCCTCTAGGTAATACAAATGAGCGGTCGAGCCTCCCTCTGGGCGAGGCATCGCCACTACAAACATCTCTTGCCCCGGAATGTCAAAAACAATGCTCCCACCGAAGCAATCAATCATGGCTCTATAATCAGCGAGCCAATCCATACCGATAATCACATCGTGAACATGCATATCTAATACCAACATATCTGCAGGTAATACCAGACTACCAATCTCTACCCCCACTCCCCGGCATATAAAGAATATAAGTGACCCACTCCCCAATGGTGAGTCGACACACG
This sequence comes from Sambucus nigra, assembly GCA_949130495.1. NCBI lineage: Eukaryota > Viridiplantae > Streptophyta > Magnoliopsida > Dipsacales > Adoxaceae > Sambucus > Sambucus nigra. Next base: position 538,826,382 of record OX422208.1, on the reverse strand, counting down.
TCACTGTGCTCTCTGCCGTAGCTAACAATCCTAAGGCTTTCGCGAAATGTGTAGCTATAAAATAATGTGTAGCCCCCGTATCAAACAATACCCGACCCATAGTGCCATGGATTGGAAACGTACCCTCAATCGCGGGCGGTGCCTGTGAAACTGCTGCCTGATGGACGTTATATACACGTCCATACTGTAGCTGCCCCTGCTGAGCTGGGACTGCAGGAATGGGTGGCAATGCTACCATCTGTGGTGGTGCGGGAAGAGCGGCGGGAAACATAGGTCTCTGTGGCTCCTGGCGAGCACCCTGCTGCTGCTGCTGTGGGGCCCTGCCCCTATCAGGACAATCCTGTCATTTATGGCCAGTCTTGCCACAAACAAAACACTTCCCTGGGAAGTTCCCTCCTCTCTGCCCCTGCGGTCCCCGACCCTGGTGGCCGTTACCGTTCCTCCCTTGGCCCTACTAGCCCTGCTGAAACTGCTGCCCATTCTTCCCATGTTGGCCGTTTGGACCCTGATGGCCCTGACGAAAGCCTCCTTGTCCGTGCCTGTAATTTCCTGATCTGAACCTCTTCTGATCCCCCTGCTGGGAACCCTGCTCACCCTGTCTCTGCCCCTGAATAGATTGTGCCCCACCGGCACTATGTCCTCTAGTCCTGCCCTGATGGCTAGACTCTCCCGATCTCTTGCCCTCAGCCATATGAAAGCGGTGATCCTGGCAGTGTAACAAAGCAGCGTTAACCACATCAGAATAAGTGGCCAACGAAAGGTTCCCTAACAGATGCTGACGGATCCCCCATGTCAACCCACCGGTGAATTTCTCAATCTTCTTCTTTTCTGTTGGTATCTCATCCGGAACGATATTAAACAGATTCGTGAACTCGGCCTCATACTCGTCCACGGTCTTACCTTCTTGCTTCAGATTCATCAGTTTCCTCCTCATTTCCGTGTGAACAGCTGACAGAAAGTACTTGCGGTCTAACCGCACCCAAAAGTCATGCATAGTGAGAGTATCCCTCTCCTCCACGGTGGTAATAAACTCCCACCACTGCAGTGCAGATCCAACTATCTTGAAAGTAGCTAGCACCTGCTTCTGAACGTTCGTGCACTCATACATCCTCAAGTGCCTCTGTATATCCCTCCTCCACTGGCTCGAGACTACCACATCTGAGCTACCTGCAAACTCTGGCGGATGCGCTTTCTGAAAAGCGTCACGTACACGTTCCCAAGCAGACGGGAATACATTTGCATGTACTGGCGCGGCGACCGGCGCCTGAGGTGGTGCCTGCTGAACTACGACAATTGCGTCATTTACCGCTTGGGCTACAATGGCTGCAACCTCAACGGCATTCATCATGCCCTGAACTGGAGCGGGCTGGGGTTCGGGCGTTGCATCCCTGGGAACTCGTCGTGCACGTCGTGGAGGCATCTGAAATAAGAATAAAGTTTATAAGTTCACAGTTTATAAACTTAAAATAGCTGAAGAACGAAGCATACACAAAAAGAGTACAACAGTCCTAAAATATAGGGCTCTATATCAAAGAAAACTTAGCGGAAACATAATAGCCGTACAGATCCTAAAGGACACTAGAACCTGATGCTCTGATACCACCTGTGACACCCCGACTAATTAAATACTGGGTAGCTACTTCTTTATTAAATTAATTCAAAATGCCAAGTTGGCTCAGCTAATAGCATCACTGTCAAAAACATTTTATTATTACTAACCACCTAGTATTTAAAAAGTAAGTTGCCAAATTTTAATAAAAGTCTGATTAACATGCAGTGAAAGACTTAAAGCAAGAATAATATCACCATTCACTATAACGAAAACAATAGAATAACCATCACACGATATAAATAAATCCGGAGGAAAAACTCCTCATAACAAACTCCATAACTGAAATGAATAACTAAATACTGAATACTGAATCAATACATGCCAAGTATGAAAACTGAAATGGAAAAGTCTCTAATAGAATTTGGGCAACATGCCCTACAACTGAAGAATACTGAATATGGAATCCAAATGGTAGAAGCGTCTAAAAGAAAATCCCTGTAGCTTCCACAAACAGCTACAGCTCGTCACCTGAATGAGTATCCTATGCATGGTGTCCTTATGGCTGGGCACCTAAAATGGTTTTACAAAAATAGATTTGAAAGCAAACGGGTCAGAGCCCGAATGTGAAGATATTTTAAAAAGCTGCAAGTGCTTTAAAAACATTTAAAACATTAAATGCAAAGTACATGTTAGGACGTGCACTCACATGAAATTCTCACCTCTCGTCTAACTGTGCACTCCTAACGTAAGTACCCATCTAAAATGACACAACCCACTAGCTAACTGACATCGTATCTAGCTAGACTGTCATACGTTCTACCCTTATTACTCGGTTCCCATTAACATTATAATGCTCGCAATTAAATAGGGGCTTAACGTAAATTCAGGTTCTCACATAAAAGTAATACAACTCATTATAGATCATCCCTTTTGTTATACCATAGTTATACACACCATACCATATGAAAGTTCCCAGTTTATTAAGTGTATATTTTCCACAACATAAATATACAATATAAGCACCCCGAGACTAAGCTGCGGTGCACACATACTCTGCTATCCTTCCCGGTACATCACGTACATAAGGAATCACGTATTCCGAATCTCTCAGGAATCGTTCAGATAACACAAATCACAAACAGTGGAGGCGAACACAGTCACATCACATGGGTCACGCACATACCTGCGCTCCCATGATCAGCAGACTTATTTACATCCCAATAAGTCCTTATCTGACCTATGTTCATCGAGGTAACCAGTCTAAATCCGGGCAACACAAGGATTAGAGGGCCCTAAGAGAACGCAAACCTCCCGTGATAGCAAGTATGGTAGGTATGTCATACACACAAATCATATATCAATACTAAGTAAACACGCATCTTAGTAATCACCGTAGTTTAATTGTAGTACTTATCGCATTCTCGTACCAACTTAATATATATACAACTTATATATTCCCGCTCCATATTTATACACGCCATAATTTATTCTCACGTCGTAGTAGGCACTCACGTCTTGACTCAAATGTCTATTTGATTCGTCCCACAATTATGTAACTTACTCCTCATTATGTCCCAATTGTCCCAAGTATACCAATACATCATCAAAGGAATGTTATCTCTATCCTCGAACAAGTTTACGGGACTCCCAAAATCAAAACAGGCCAAAAAGGCCTAAGCTGCCAGCTCGTTAGAAGTCTCGTTCGAACGAGGCTGTTCGAACGAGATTTCGTTCGAAAGAACTGGGCTATCTAACGAGATCTCGTTCGAACGAGATTATCGAATGAACATCCCTCTCGTTAGAACCCCAAACTGTCAACTCGTTAGAAGCTCGTTCGAACGAGCTCGTTCGAACGACCTGGGTAGGTCTTCTAACGAGTGACCAGATTCAAGCCCAGAAATCCTATCTCGTTTTTCACCAATTTCTACACCTCAAATCTCAACCAAAATTCGTCCCAACAATGTTCAAAGGTCTCTAATCAATCCTAAACATATCAAGGTCACATACTAACATGCTTTAAGGAATCAATTCATCCTAAACATCATTAAATCATCAAGTCTCTTCACTTTTCCCCAAATTCTCAAGAACATAAACCCTAGAATTTATAATCATCAATTTACTCAAATTAGATCCGTTTTTGTTACATCCGATATATACTAACATCAGGGTAATCATCTCTATACGATTCTACATGTAATTTCTTCTCAAAATTCAAGTTCTAAGTCCAATTAAAATGGGGTTTTATTAAACTTCCAAGAATAATTTGATTTATTGCCTTGATTTAATTTCTGATTTTGATGACGACTTGAAGAAGTTCTCTCTCTCTTTCTGCAGAATTCCCTTCTATCTCTCTCTCTCCAAGCTTTCTTCTCCAATGGCTTGGTGGCTAGGGTTTGCTTTGGGAAATATTAGAAAACCTAATTCTAATAACCTACGTAGCCTTCTAGGTTAATATGGGTTGTTAATGGGTTAAGTGGGTTAATTCCCAATCAGATAAAAACTCTTAATTTTCGTCACTTTTAATTCCCAAAAATGCAAAATTACCAAAATACCCTTTATGTTGCCGGTATGGCCTAAAAATACTCCGGGACCGAAACTAAACCCCCGGCTAGTGTTTTCTGACTATCTCGACCCTTCAGGACGCGTTGGCGCACTCAAAACGACCATACGGTTAATAGAATTTAAATTCACTTTTATAATCAAAATAATTATAACCTGACGCGACTGTTTCATGCGTCCCAATAAAATGTCCAAATTGCCGTATATCAATCTCACGACAAATTTGATAATTCAATATTTATATATCATCATATATATTCAATATAGTCAAATACCAACTCACATCTCGCTAGTATTTTATTCGGATTAATTCCCAATTAATTCTCATTTAATTAATTAATCCCAAAAATAAATATCGCCAAAAATACGGGGTATTACAGTAAATCAGTTCACCATATAGTTGAGTTTCTTTATGGCCTTGTCTTTTTCTAGGAGGAGGGAAGCTTTGTCAGCTAAAGCCTTCCTGGTTCTTTCCTCATCAACAGTTGGTCGAACATCCATGGATTGTCTAGAAGATTGGCCAAATTTAGTTTTTTTTCCAAGTTTTCTAGCTCTTCCAGTAGCATGGTATTCTCCTTCTCCAAGAAAGACTCTCCTTCATTCGACCCAATATTGGTGGATTTCTTCAAACTTTCCATCTCAATCCTTAAGTCTTTTTTTCTTTCTCCAAAAGTGTAGCAATTTTTTGGGCATTTTTATCTTCTTGGTTCAACACCAAATCCTTCTTATTCACAGCAGAAGTAATGTCTTGCACCTTCTTATCAAGACCATATCCTTCACTCAAATCCTTAAATTTAGCCTCATAGTTAGAATAAAGCAAGGATAGAGAAAGTTTTGTGATCCTTTTGAAGTTACTCGATCGTCTCGTAATAATCAGCATGGTTTGCCACTACTCTATCCAAGAGACAATGAAGTTGGACATAAGCATCGTTTACTTGGTCGGACACTTTTGGGCCAAGAAACCCTGCCAATTCTTCTCGAGTTAATGGAACATGATCAGCCTCAAAAAGGCTCCTACATCGCCTGAGTAGGTCGAATTCAATCATGACTATCATTTTTTTACTGGCATAAAGTGTAAGTTTATGGGGCCGACCAAGAAAAAAGAACATAAATCATACTGAAGATAACGAGAAAAAATACATAAGAGAAAAAATAAAAATCAACTAGCTAAAAGGACTTAAACCTTCTCCTTATCCTTCTCCTGGTCCTTGGTCTTATCCTGGTCAGGAGTAGGTAGGTTGGCAGGTACCATAGAAGACTCTTTAGAACCCTCATCATCATCATCATGAAACTCTTCATCCAGGTTGGGAGGAGTTCCTGGGTCATGACTCTGAAATAATTTAGAGTCTGCCTCAGTACCAACCTCCTTCAAAGCTTCATACCAACCCTTTTAAAAGACAAATTTCTATCATACTCTATCTGGATGGCAACAATAGCATAGTCTTTCTCCCATCCCATATTTATATCCTCTTTCATCTCCTTTTTCCCTTGTACTTTAAGGCAGAGTTATCATTATTAAGGGTGATAATCGTATCTTCAATAGCCTTTGCTCGACACTCAACTTTAGTGATTGTCTTCTTAGCCTAGGTCAACTGATCAGTAGTAGTCTTTCGTACATCCTCTACTTCCTTGACCTTGTCCTCTACAACCATAATTTGGTCCTGCCATGTTTATTTCTCTCTCTCTAGAGCTTCCCTTGAGGCTTGCAAGGATTTTTATGAACCCTAAAAGCTTCCTCTACATCAGTTGAGGAGGAGGACCTTATTTGGTCATCTTTCTCCATCATTTGAATAAAGTCTACCAAGAACTGCAAGTAAAATATTGTGTTACAAGAAAGGCATTAAAACACTAGTAAATATCAATAGAATGATTATGAATTTACCAAGGCCAGATTGTGGGCATCCCTCTCAGTTAATCTGGCTCTAGTCATGGGGGTTGTAGCTGACGTGTCTATCAACAAAGTCCCAACCTTTATCAACTCCCTAGCTAACCTTCTATTGATCTCCATTGAAGCCTCCTCAATTCTACCTTGCTCGGTAGAAAATTTTTTAGCCAACTGAGTGGATGTTTTGGTCTAGTCTTGTTGTCCTGGAAAATCTTTCTTCAACCTCTTGTATTGAAGTTCTTCAATTCAGGACTCCTTAGTGATAAGAACTTGAGGTTTTTTCTTTGTATTAATACCTCTTATCGACAGTGGTGGTTTTTTTTTCCAGAAGGAGGAGGAGACTTGGTCAGTAAATTGGGTGTTTTTCTTTTCACCATCTCGAAATTAGGAGAAGTATGGATGGTGGTATTATTAAGGGATTCAAAAGAGGAAGATGATCCACCTTGAAAAATCTCTGCTTCAACAAACTCAACAGCAGAGGAAGTGGAAGTAGATTCCTCATCTAGAAGATAATGTATTTGAGGTAGGGGACAGTAGGGCGAGTAGCAAAAGAGGTGATCTAACTCTTGTACTCTAGCAGGAAAAAAGCTACTCTGGGGTGTTCCTCACCAAACTTTTTTTGTATCACCCACAGGAATTTCAGGTTGTTGATATGTATATCCTTCTCTTTTGGACACATCTTCTTACTTTCCTGTGCATAAGAATAATATGACACATTAAGTTATCCTTTCATCAAATAGTTAATAAACGACAAAGTGGAAATAAAGTCATAATGATTTACAACCTATGTCATGTCCTCATTAAGGGAATCTGGGTCCACTATATCTCTCCCCCTAAAGAAGGGGAGCATACTTCCGGTTCTTTACTACTACCCCATGATCCCAATAGTCTTTATTAGACTCAGGGAGATTTATAACTAATTTCCTATTGGCTTGTCTAGTTTTTAAATAATAAGTGTTATCACCAGTGATACCCCACTTATTACAAAACATCAACTCAATAATTCAAGTCCTGTAAACCTCATTAAGCCTACTTACCCCCATTTAATACTCTCCAGTATTGGGGGCTATCCTAGCTAGAAAAACATCGAAGTATTGAAATAAATAAAGAAAAAGTTGTTTTGGGGTGAAGGTTATACCACACTCAACTATAAAAAGAGTTAGGATCTAGTGTCCGTCTTCCAAAGACTGAACATCAACGGGACCATTATCTATAACTTCTATACCCACCCAGTTGGGAATTTTCTTCGTTACCCTAAATTCAATCAAATAATGTTTGTCTATAACATATACCACCATGATTGAAAGAAAATAAATTCAAAAGGAGAAAAAGAAAAGAAAGGATAGCTTAGAAAGATCTAAAGGTAACAGCATGAATTGAAAAAAATGTGGGTTAGCAAGTAGTAAAATATCGGACAAGAAAAGACTGAAAACGAAGAAAAGCTTGGAAACAAAGTATATAATATTTTATGTAATAGAAATGGAGGGAAATTTTCATCTATTTATAGGTTGCCTTGAGAATAAGGATGAAATGATTAACTACACGAACGATTGAACTACCATCGGTTGCACGCTTCCTAATTCCAAAAAGGACTAGTATGACCTTTGGGGGTTTAAAAAACTTTAAATTATTTATAAAAAGTCCATCATCAACAGTGCCTATGAAATTTTTTTACAAGTCCGAGAGGTCGGTTGTCGACTAGTGCTCAGACATTACGTCTAGCAACATTTTGCACCTACACTCCTTACTTTTGACCAATCATCCCACATGGAGCATTAGGGGCTTTTGTTGTATATATAAATTACTCTCCTACGTGTACCAATTAACAATGGACACCTATCCTCCTACGTATCCATTCAACTATTTTGATCAGCTTCAGAGATACCTAGTCAGTTGGAATGCCAACCCACACTCAGAATGTGAATGATCAGTAATAACAAAGGTTACTCGGATGGAATGGAGACCAATATTGAATGTCATAAGCCTCATTCATTCTATACATGTGTAAATGCCTAGAGATATAAATTCATTCCACCTCTAGCGTTCCGAACCACTATAAATATATAATCTCCCTTAACCCAAAGGGACAATTCAATCAATCATAAGCACACCCAACTGAGCTATTGTAATCACTAAAAATAATACTAACAGTGGACATAGGATTTTTACAACTAAACTCCTTTAAAAATCATTGTCTCTTGTGTTTTTTAGATTCCTTTTGTTATTTTATTTGTGAATATAAAATTGAACCCACTCTATTTTTAGACATCAACAGTGCCCTCGGGGAAACTATTGAATGTGGACTTCCTCAAATTTTGTAACCAAATCGTGCATGATTACAAGGTAGGCTTCCATTCGACTATCATTGGCATTGAAATCCCCACTAACTTGATTGGAAACCAGTTTGGAGTTGTAATAAACATTGAACCGTCTTTCCCCGAACAAGTGGGCCTTGCACAGACTAGCTATAAGCGCCTCTTATTCTTAAGGACAAATGACATGAGCTTGTAACAATACAGACGCACATGCATTATAAATGAAGTCTTTTCTTTGTCACCGACAAACAAAGGAATTTAATGGTACCCCGAGTAGGTGTATATGAAACTCATCTGTTCATGAGTTGTTGTGGCGCCGACCATTTGGTCTATCTTTAGTAGGGAAAGGTGTCCCAGGGACTAGACCTGTTGAGGTTATTGAAGTCCATACAGACTCTCCAGCTTTTTTTGATCTTGTAGACTATGACCAGGTTTGAGAGACACTTTTGGAATTGAATTTCTATGATGGACCTTGCCTCCTAAAGTTTCCCTGCTTCCTTCTCTACTAACTTTTCCTTCTTAAGACTTATTCAGTGAGACTTTTATATGATTGGCTTGAATGTCGAATCCTCGTAAAGATGATGATAGGCGACCGTAGGATCAATTTCTAGCACATCGTATGGTTCCCACATAAATACATCCAAACTTTGTTTCAAGAAGGTAATTAATCCCCCCTCTCAAGGTCGATCAGTGTTGTTCCACTCAAAAACTTCCTCTCTAGCATCTTTCATAAAAAATAACCTCCTCCAAGTTTTCAACAACCTATCTATGGGGTGAATCCTTCTTTCCTCCACCCCTGGTCGGTCGTGTTGTAGTTGCTATTTTAATGGAGTAGCCCCATCCTTGGTTTTTTTCGGGATAACTTTTTTCCCTTTTTTTTATCTTGTTCTAATAGTGGCGATGTAGAATTTTTTAACAATGGCTTGATTGCCTCTTATCTCCATTATGCCCCAATCTGTGACACACTTGAGCTTCCAGTGGAATGTAGAAGGAATAACTCTTATGGCATAAAGACAACCTTTGCCTAGAATGGTGTGGTGCGGAGAATCAATATCCACTACTAAGAAATCTATTAGTTTTGAAATATTCCCTGCCTTCATTGGAAAGATCATTTTTCCCAAAGTCATGGTCATCTTCCCTGCAAATACGTCCAGAAGGACATACGCCTCCTTAAGATATGACATCTTGAGCTTGATCTTATGGATGAGCTCTAGGTACATAACCTCTAAAAAGCTCCCTTGGTCCACTAGTAATTTTTTCACATCTTAGTCAGTGATTATGAGAGTGATTACCAACTCATCATGGTATGGGGTTCTTACCCCAAACAAAATCTTCCTATGCGAAAATGATATGCTTATTGTAGTTATTGGTCATCATCGCTTTCTAGCCTGGCTTTCAGAGGGATCTATATGAAAGTCCTTCATCATGATTGTAACTTTCTTGGGATCTATCCAAATAGTGTTCCCTTAAATTTTCTTCAGGTCGGATTCCCCATATATGACTACGAACTCATGTCCCATCTCATCATCCAGGACGTTTTCTTATTTCTGATTACCATCAGCGGTGACCTAGTCAAACGTTTTTGCTATGTATTGATTCGAATGCCTAGCCTGGTCCAACTCCTCTAGGTGAGCTTTAAACTCTTTAAAGTTCCTAGTCTTGTGTCCATTTTCTTAATAGAACGCGCATCAGAGCGTGTTATTTCACCTGGTCGGATTCCCTCCCATCTTTTTTAGCCACATGAAGAACTGTTGATCTTTGATCTTTACCAGAATATTATAGATCGGTTCCTTAAAAACTGTGTTGATGGCTTGAAAGGATTTGGGGAATTCTGTGATGTCCCCATTTTTGACATCATTTTACTTTTTATTCCCTTTCTTAGGATTAGTCTCCTTGTCGCCCCTTAATTTTCCTTGGCGCGACCAGTCTCAACCTGACTGGTATAGACCATGTCCTCCACCTTGGCATATTTATTAATACGTGAGATGAAATCGTCAAGAGTATCAGCTTCCTTCTTGGTAAATTATTGATATAACACGGACGTAGAGGGTAGAACTATCTTGAAGGATAGCACGAAAACTTTCTCCGAGCAATCTTCCATCTCATTAAAAACTTCCCAGAAGCGCTTGGCATACTTACACATAGATTCCTGTGGCTTCTTTCTCATCGTGATCAACAAATCCATTTTCTTTGGATGAGAACTGGTGGTAATAAAACGAGCAATGAAGGACTCAACGAGTGCCTTGAAACTCTTAATGGACCTTTGAAGCAGTCTTTCAAACCACTTATGGGTGATGCCACCCAAGATGGAAGGGAAAATATAACACATCAGCACATTGTGATAACTTCACAAAGTCATAGAGTACCTGTATTGCGAAACATGATCAATGGGGTTTGTCTTTCCAGCGTAGATTTTGAATTTGGGGGTTGCAAACTTCTTTAGTGGTTTCTCCTCCTCGATGCTTCTTGAGAAATGAAACTTAATCTAGGTGATTAGAGCTCTTCTTACTAGCTCTTTTGTAGGCCTAGCCCCTCGGTGAGTGGGTTGTTGGTCCCTTTTCCTTGTAACCAAACTCTTTATGTCAAATTTATAGTGCACGTTATCCCTGTGATGCCTCCCTTGATAACTTACATGTTATGAACATTATTGGTCACACCTGGTTCTTTTTTTTTACTGCGAGTCTTAATCTCCTGAGGGCTAGGAGTCCAAGGACGGTGTTTAAGGCCCTATCAAAGTTCTCTCTCCATTTATTCTAATTGCTGTTGGAGGCAAGAATTCTCTCCAATCTGGAAGCGAGCTGCCTCTTCTTACAGAAAAAGCCTTACTTCGTAGTAATGGACTAGGCGTAAGATCTGGGTATATATAGTTTTCCTGTGCCTTTAAACTGAAGGGTGTTGTTGTAGTCGGAACCTTCAATTCCCATCTTGACGGACCTTAAACGTGACTCTCACTACAGCCAAATCAGCGCACACATCACCAGGTTGGGATGCACTATTTGGTTAGTGAGAAATTATTCGTGGAAGGAAAATTGGTTCCCATGGACGACACAAATTATGAGTAAAAATTTATCATAATTACAATATTCTAAAAGGAAATTAAAGAATGAATATAAAAATGCTACACATAATGCACAAATGTACATTGTTCGGCAAATTACCAGGACATAATTTTATAAATGTTCGTCATAATTAAGTATGTCATATGCCTCTACAATCATCGAAGAATTGAGGAAGTTCACATATATAAAAGAAAAATCCAAACTTCAAGTGGACTTCAACATTCAAACACCAACGAGATTATTTTCGTAAAAATATGTTTAAGTTCCATACGCATTTCATATTAAAAGTGTTGGAATATTTTTTATAAAGGATAAAATATTTTTCTAATTATAATAAATGGTTTTTGAAAGTTTTATAAATGGTTTTTATAAAGTTAGTTTCTTAAAAAATATTTTTATAAAAGATTTTGTGTTAAAAACGTTTTTTGATATCAAAGGTTAACGGCTTAAAGTTTTCCAAAAATTTTCTAAGTCTGATGGATTGATGCTGATCTTGTTCGAAAGAGATCAGGTCGGTTCAAGATAGGTGCCTTCTTGTTCAAACGACAGCTATGATTGTTCAAGTGACATTTATTTGGTTCGAACGACGTCTCTCTCGTTCAAGCGACGTTGTTTTGTTTCCAGCCACGTCACCGCCTCAAAGTTTGCTATACAAAGAAGTTTCTGCTTTTGTTTTCAAGCATGGAGAATACGGTTTCTACTATAATATTTTTTATTTGTTTCGATAATTGCTATGCAGTACCGTGTGTGTTTTTCTCCAACAGTTTAAGGGTTCAAAGTTTGTTTTCAATTCATAATCCTAATTACTTTTATGTGAGTTGTTTTGTGGAACCCAAGACATATTTTGCTGGAATTTTATACTGCTGATTTAGGTGCCTTTTATGTTTCTAGGCTAATTGATTGCGTGTCATCAAGGATTACTTGAGGGTGTACCTTTGCTAAAGAGTGGACTATGGTTCTTTTGGGTTGGCAACGTGGGATCCTTTACTGACTCTAAGTTGTGTGTCAATGTAGGTTTGTTGAGGGAAACTTATTGCAGATTTTAATGTGATTGTAAATTGTGATTTAATTGATAGTGAAATAAAAGGTTTTTTGTTTCAGGGATTTTTCCTGAAATATGTGAGTCAGCATATTTGTGTTTACAATGGTTTGACACACGCATACACGTAGTTGTATGTTTAAGAGCTGAATTAACTTGATTTAAAAATTGACTCTAATTAAATAAGGTTGTGACTACAATTCTCGAGTTTATTCAAATTTGTATCGCACATGGCGCATTACCTTGTTTACAAAATGTATCAGAGCAGGTTACTCAAATTTATCGAGTATTCCTATTTTTCACAAAATTTGTGTGATATTGATTTTTTTGAGAAATCATATTTTTAAAAATTGTCGCAATGTTTCCGAGTGAAAATTTATATAACCGGTTGCCAATTTTTGACGGGTCTAATTATTCTTACTAGAAAGACCGCATGAGATCACATTTAAAAGAAATCTATGTGAGAGCTTGTTTAATTTGTGAAAAGGCTGGACTCCTCCCATTGTCACTGCAAATAATGTCACGAATTTAAAATCCGTGTTAGACTGGACTGAGGATGAGTTTAGGTGGAGAACTTTTAATTCACATTGTATTAGTGCAATTTTTGAACACGTCACCCCCGACGAGTTTCAAAGTATTATGATGTGCACCACGTCAGAAGTGTGGGATGTTTTACCACACACCCATGAAGGCACGAACGCGGTCAAAGAGTCTAAAATTCAAAACATAACTACTCAATTTAAAACAATTACCATGCTTGAAACTGAGTGTTTTGAAGACTTTTATGCACATTTGTTTGATATTGTCAACACTAGTTTTAATCTTGGTGAGCCTATACGTGATGCACGAGGGGTTAAAGATATTTTAAGATCGCAACCAAAATGTTTTATCCCTAAAGTGACTGTTTTAAATATCTTAGGTAATTTGAATTATATGAAATTAGAAGTGCTCGTAGGAGACCTCCAGACATATGAGATTGACATGTTTCCTGACACTGTCAATCATAAGGATAGAGGGATAGCTGTGACACCCCGTTCAATGAAACACCGGGTGATCAGTCCTATATCAAAATAAAACAGGAATCTCATCTAGTTCATTCTTAGCATCATTAACGAAAACTTTTTAAAACTTACTAACCACCTACTATTCAAAAGCTGATGTCAAAATTTTAATCTTTTTATTTAACAACAACAACCATATAAATATCAATACGAAACATTCACACAAACCATGAATCTAAAGCAATATTGAATAAATCGATAAATGATCGGCCGAATAAACCATCAATAGAAAACCAACATCCACTAATATAATCCAACAAAGAATAGTAACTAGTACAAAGTCTGACTGCAATGAAAATAGATGGGGCAACATGCTCGAAAGAGATACCAAGATGCATCCTACTCTCAGAATGAAATGACTGAAGCGTCTATGTCCAAATCCTGCAACATCCACATCTGTTGCAGCTACGCATTCCTGGAATAGATTTTCAAGTTTAGCATCCCTGTGGATGGATACCTAAATGGTTTTGAAAATATTTTGCAAGTATGGGTCAGAGCCCAAAGTCCTTTTGAAAATATTTTTCAACTGAATTAAAATGCAACAATTAAAATGTATGAATGCTCTTCATATTTAAGTCAGTGTCTCACTCCCTTGAGATACATCTCACCCCTCCTCTAAAGTGCACACCTAATGCTTTCTTCCTAAACCTCCTAGTTACACCACCCCATCTAACTAGCCTTGTCATGAAACTCCTTGAACTCTACTCTAACCCGAGTAATTTGTATCTTTACTTCGTAAGTTATTTATCGCATTAATGTAATTAATCATTTCTTAAAAGTCATATAACATCACTAGTTATATAAGTAATACAAATTCTCTTCATGCATTTAATTACCCATATATAATTATCTACTCCATTATATACGTAGAACTATATTCCACAATTATTCATATGTTGAATACAAATAAAATCGCTCTTAAAAGCCATATAACATTTACTAGTTATACAAGTAATACAAATTCTCTTCATGTATTTAATTATCCGTATATAATTATCTACTCCATTATATACGTAGAACTATATTTCACAATCACACATATGTTGAATATAATTAAAACCATCCTTCCGAGTAATACCTCATCGGATGCATTCTCTAAAGTGCTATCTTCCCAGGTCTACTCAGTCCCACCTGGATTTTTGAGACAGCTAGCCACCGTCGAATCAAAACATAGAAATATAAACGTATTGAAGGTGGTCATATTCCCCTGAGTGTGAAGACAATCATCTCAATGCCCACCTCTATTTGGACTCCATGACCCGGGGATATACTCGCCCCACTCCTCAAGCAAGGGGATTCACCCACATCGCGCAACCTCCCCCGATAGCCCTAGAGCATATAATTCTAAATAAATACTTAGCCATCGGTATTTATGAGAACATAATATATATATACTATCACAACCTTCTGTCGGGTGGAACCTCGCAAAGAATATACTTGTTGGCACACAAGGTCCCCAATTTTAAAATATTATTACTACAAAAAGAGTAATTTCCTTTTAAATAGATGCGGAAGCGTAAGATGGTTCAATTAAACAACAAATTTTAATTTCTTTTACAAATTAAAATTAAACAAAGTGAAATTAGATTAAAACGAACACACAATTTTGATTTCACTTAAACCAACTAATTTAACCCAAGTCCTAGAAATTTTCCTAAGTCATATTTTCAATATTTACCAAATTAGGCCAAACCAATTTTACCAAATTAAATTAATGACTTGAATTAACTACACATTACCCAATATTTATTTAGCACCAAATTAAACATATAGTGATTAAACCAAATTTTATCTTTTTATGTAAACATGCATTCTAGGTGAGTATTGCGAAAGATTAAATAAATAATGAATCACTATACCGCGATGTACGAGGAAAAACCCACAACGGGAAAAAATCTCGGACGACCCTAGCCTTAAGTCCAATAAGTATGGTTTTACAATTACAAGACATATGACTTACTTCCTCGACTCCACCCCTTTTAACCCTTGACGCGTCTTCTTGTAAACACCTCCACCTCGTCGACAACCTTGAAGCTCCACCGGAATCTTGGAATCCACCAATGAGACAATAGGTACACTGTCAACCACACATGGTGCCTTTCACCATGTGAGAATGTCGCAGCAGAACAAACTTCTTCTTTGTGGGTTGTAGAAGCAAACCCAAACTTCTCTTCAATGTGGTAGAGAAAAATCGGTGCCAAAACTCCAAGAAATGTATATATATAAATGAACTTGGATAAACAAACTATGGGTGTAAAACAAGTGTTTAAAAGATTTTTCTTGCAAAACAACAACACTTAAACAATGAACTTTTTCCTTTTGGAATTATGCTCTCAAACTCTCTCTTGGAGATGAAAAGATGTGAAAAAGTTAAGTTAAAAAACTTGGTTCCCGCACTTACATATTCAGGTAAAAATTTAGTGGGAAAGTGGGAAAAAACTGCTCAAAAATGCCAATTAACTGTTCCCGCCAAAACTCGTTCGAACGAAGTCTCGTTCGAACGAGCCTTCTAACGAAGTTCTAGTGCGAACTCGTTAGAAATCTCAGTGGAAATCTCGTTCGAACGACACTTCGAACAACATTCCTGTGGCCAATGTGGGAACTCGTTGGCAAAATCGCTCGAACGAGATTATTGTTCAAACGACAAACTCGTTCAAACAACAATTCGAACGAACTTCCAGAAAGTTGAAAATTTTAGTTTTATCCCCGAAACTTTATATACTTTATTTTAAAGTTTTAATAAAACTTTATGAAAATAAACAACAGTTTAACAAAAAATTTCACCCAATAAAAATGTTCCAAGCTCCTATATATATATTAAAATGCATTCATACCTTAGGAGCAAATGGAACATTGTTGATGACGTAGAAACGAGGAACAATAAACTTGGCATTTGATGAAGCTTTAATATCTTAGCCGATACGTCTTCAACTTTAGCATGTCATAGGATTGAAGGATGATCAATAACTCTATCCTATGACTCAAACGCTTTTGTCGGAAATTGAGCCAAAACTACAAAGGACTCAATTGGAAATTTGTGTCCTTACAAATCTCCCCCTTTGGCTATTCCAGGACAAAAACCAACAAAAAATCTAAAAGGCCGTCAAGCTCTACTAGACATAGAAAAAATGTCCCACCCAAAACAAAATTACAATACTTGACTCAAACAACCCACAGAACAATATCTTTGCCCGATGATGAACGTTGCCTTTAAGAAGAATTCCTGCACACTTAAGCAAACTATCAAACGCATAGGGAAGACAAAAACCAACAAAAATCCTAAAGGGCCGTAAATCTCTACTAGACTGACAAAAATGACCCACCAAAAATAAAATTACATGCTTGACTCAAATAACCAAAAGGATCAATAACTTTGACCGATGGTGAACATTTCCATTAAGAAGAATTCCTGCACACTTAGGCAAACTATCAAACGCATAGGGAATATCCAACTATTAAATGCAATTAAAATAATTACTCCCCTTAAATTAATTCTCCACTTGATCAACTATGATCAACCTAAGATGATAGCGCTCTCCCCCTAAGTTAAATCTCCCAAACTAAAATGCGATGACAATAGGATTAGATACTATTTCTCCCCCTATCATTCTCCCCCTTTTTGTTCAGGAATAGACAAAGGCTAAAGAATTAAAACATTAACTTATCTTACCCAATGAAAGAAAATACACCCCTTAAACTAAACAAGGGATAAATAGAATGGGATAACAAGATAAACATGCATTAGTGCAAAAAGTGATGAGAACATTAAAGCACATAGGCAACAAAATCATAACTAATCCAACAATTAATAACGGATACCAACAAGGATGCAAGAAACTGATACCAATAGAATACGTAAAGTATTAAGCATGTGATATCAACAAAGAATGCAATAAGATAGATATAAATTATGAATTAAAGCATAGATGGACAAGAAAGCAAGGCAAAGACAAAAAAAATATCATATATATACATATTCTAGATATACCAAAGATGCACACGCATATATATATAGATATAAACACACAAATGACACAAAATAAGATAAGGTTTTCACACTCGTATGGTAAAAATGTGTCATATGGAAACATAAGTGTTGGCGTGTGAACTAGTAACAATTAAACTTAGACCCAATCACTTAAACATGTTCACGAAGTTCTCAATTGATTGCAAACTTCATCACATTTGAATATAACCTTATGTGACAATATAGATTGAACTCAATGAACAAACATACACAATGCATACAAGCCTAGCATGTTGATGATTCTACAAACCAATAGAGTCATGACATTGAAAGTACAACTAGGATAAACGAACATTGTGCAAATCGTTGATATATCATACAATCTCCCTCAATAAGCATATATATTTGAATGAATATATCAAACAAAAATAGGCCTTCACCATTATTATTCTTTTTAATGTCATAATTCTATTTTTAGGCTTTTGGACCACGTATTTCTTTTAGGTCCAAACAAACGATGGCTTACTATTCGCAAAGGATAATTATTCCTTTCGGAGCCCTTCCCCTTCCCCTTCCCCATGCACATTTTTATTTATCATTTTTATTTCTCACAAATCTCACGTGCAACGGATTTTGACATGCACTAGTCCTCCTAGGTCACAAATATGTAGATGACAAGATTGGTAGGAGAACACGTCTCAAAGCTCAAATATACATACGAAGTTAAAATTTCAAAAGAGCTGGTGCATGTGTGAAAAGAGGCATATAAAAATAGAATCCATTATATCAACAAAAAATCAAACTACTCCATGTAAGCATGGTAAAGAACATAATAAGGATTGATAATCTAAACCAAAAGTTCTAGCCACATGGGAGCAGAAAAGATGGGATTCAAACACAAGTATATGCCATATAAAGTGTGTCAAACTAAAATACACACAAAATAAAATCTTTTTGAGTTTTTAAAATTTTTAACCAAAAATAAAAATATATACTCAAAAGACAGACAAAAATCATTTGATTTTTTTTTTTCATTAAGCTTAAATTACCAAGAGATAAAAACCCAAATGATAAACAAAAATCTTTTTGTATTTTTCATTTAATTCAAACAAAAATAAAGTAAATATAATACAAAAGATACCATTTGTTGGAACACGAGGCCCCCAATTTTAAAATCTTATTACTACACAAAGAGTAATTTCCTTTTAAATAGATGCATAAGCGTAAGATGGTTCAATTAAACAACGGATTTTAATTTCTTTTACAAATTAAAATTAAACAAAGTGAAATTAGATTAAAACACACACACAATTTTGATTTCACTTAAACCAACTAATTTAACCCAAGTCCAAGAAATTTGCCTAAGTAATATTTTCAATATTTTCCAAATTAGTCCAAACCAATTTTACCAAATTAAATTAATGACTTTAATTAACTACACATTACCCAATATTTATTTAGCACCAAATTAAACATGTAGTGATTAAACCAAATTTTATCTTTTTACCTAAGAATGCGTTCAAGGTGAGTATTACGAAAGATAAAATAAACAATGAATCACTACGCCGTGATGTACGAGGAAAAACCCACAATGGGAAAAAACCTCAGACGACCCTAGCCTTAAGTCCACTAAGTATGGTTTTACAATTACAAGACAGATGACTTACTTCCTCGACTCGACCCCTTTCAAGCCTTTACGCGTCTTCTTATAAACACCTCCACCTAGTCAACAACCCCGGAGCTCCACCGAAATCTTGGAATCCACCAATGAGACAATAGGTACCCCGTCAACCACACATGGTGCCTTTCACCATGTGAGAATGTCGTAGCAAAAACAAATTCTTCTTTGTGGTATGTAGAAGAAAACCCAAACTTCTCTTCAATGTGGTATAGAAAAACCGGTGCCAAAACTCCTAGCAATGTATATGTATAGATGAACTTGGATAAACAAACTGTTGGTTTAAAACAAGTGTTTAAAAGACTTTTCTTGCAAAACAACAACACTTAAGCAATGAACTTTTTCCTTTTGAAATTATGCTCTCAAACTCTCTCTTGGAGATGGAAAGATGTGAAAAAGTTAAGTTAAAAAACTTGGTTCCCGTACTTCAATATTCAGGTAAAAAGTTAGTGGGAAAGTGGGAAAAAAATGCTCAAAACTTCCAATTAACTGTTCCTGCCAAAACTTGTTTGAACGAGATTTTTGTTCGAACAAAGTCTCGTTCGAACGAGCCTTATAATGAAGTTCCATTGCGAGCTCGTTAGAAATCTCATTGGAAATCTCGTTCGAACATTATTTTTGTTCGAACGACACTTCGAACGACATTCCAGTGGCCAATGTGGGAACTCATTGGAAAACTCGCTCGAACGATATTATTGTTCGAACGACAAAATCGTTCGAACGATAATTCGAACGAACTTCCAAAAAGTTGAAAACTTTTGTTTTAGCCCATAAACTTTATATACTTTATTTTAAAGTTTTAATAAAATCTTTCTGAAAATAAACAATAGTTTAACAAAAAAGTTCACCCAATAAAAATGTTCCAAACTCCTATATATATATTAAAATGAATTCATACCTTAGGAGTAAACGGAACATTGTTGATAACGTAGAAATGAGGCACAATAAACTCGACATTTGATGGAGCTTTAATATCTTGGCCGCTACATCTTCAACTTTAGTATGCCATAGGCTTGAAGGATGATCAATAACTCTATCCTATGACTCAAACATTTTTGTCCGAAATTGAGCCAAAACTACAAAGGACTCAATTAGAAATTTGTGTCCTTACAATACATCCTGCCCTGGAATAGCGAACAAGATAGTCTTGCTATAACCACCCACTATCGCTTACCCGTCGCTAACAAATCTGTACCCAGGATAAAATCATGCTCGCATAGCACTTCTAAAAATGAGTTAACCTTATAAAACATACTCTCTCAGTGTTCACACCTAATCCTCTGCAGGTAAAACAAAAGAGAGTCGCGTTACCCCGCGATAAATATATACTTAATAGTAACACTATGATACACCCACTAAACTCGTCTCCCTTGAGAATATAGTGTTAAGAAGAATATTATGACCATTCGTGTCACAAAGTTCACCCCATCTATCCGAGGATAAAACTCATACTTCCACTCGCCTATAGACTAGTGTCCCAAATGGTTCCTGTACATAATATTCTCATCCAACCGATCCAAAACTTCATAATTGTTTTCCCTACTAGGCATCCCACTCCTATCCCCTGATTCACTGTGGACATAATCAATTGTTTTGGTCCCACTTTCCACACATAAGACACTTCTCAATGTTAATCCCCAGCCTTTGGACCCAATGGCCATGTCGGGATTGTCCCTCTCGCGTACTTGGTAATCTTGACCCAAATTATTACCCTCGTTGTCCCTTTGGCTTTTCTAGACCTATGGGACTCGTTGCTGGACTCGACGATCAGAATTAAATACACCACCAATCGGTAGGAATTTAACTGATATAAATCATATAGATGGGTTCCTTTACTGTGTATCCCCTTGTAGTGCCTCACTAGCACTGCTAAATATGATCTTTCCTTTTGGTTAGATACTCCACCACCCTTGGCTTACTTCTCACAGAAGTATTGATATCAAATCGAAAACATACTACATTGATAACTATAGCCCCAGTCATCCTAGTCGTAGTTTTCCATCCACGCCTGTCTATTACCCACGAGTCCATTATTAAGTCATGGACCCCTTATTGACCTCCACATCCACCTCGTTGAGTACAAAGTTTGTTGCATAATTCAACTTTCCCTTATGTACGTCCACTGTCCGGACCTTCTGAAGTAAGTACTGAAATCTCCTTTGCCAACCGGTTCAAATGGATGATGCAAAGATTTGCGGTTAAACCGCATACTAAATTTCTTATTATTTATGGTATTTATCCATGGTTGTGTTGACTGACTCGTACCACTACAACACTGCCCCACTGGGCCAAAAATTTCATTCAAAATTTAGTCCTAGGTGCCACCGCACACCACCCTACACAATTTTCTTTGGGTTATTTCCTTCCATTGACTTATCGCTCTACTCTGCTACTCGAATCCTTATACATAGCCCTTCCAAAAGGGTCCTTCCACAATTTCCCCACCCTTTGCTGACTACGCTGGGTGAGACTGAAATTGTACCACCGTTATCTATAACAGTGCTTTGGGAGACTATTGCTCCCAAGTGATTATTCTATCCGCACTTGCCTGAACAACAATCAAGGTGATTCCTATCACGATCACTATTTCCAGAATACCCTATCTCTTCTGCTGAGCCTCTCCTTCTGTAATTCTCCTATGGCCCTCATTGGTCGTCCCAAAGAATGTTCGGTATACAAAGCCCAATCAAACTCGTGTATGAATCACCTCACTATACTTGATAGCAGGAGAACGTAACTCGCATACGTAGAGGAATACAACAATCCTATAATAAGGCTCTACATCAAACAATGCTAAGCTGAAATGTGAAAAGCCGCACAGATCCTAAGGACACTAGAACCTGATGCTCTGATACCATCTGTGACACCCCACTCAGTGAAATACGAGGTGATCAGTCCTATATCAAATTAAAACAGGAATCTCATTTGATTCATTCTTAGCATCACTATCAAAAACTTTTTAAAACTTACTAACCACTAATTATTCAAAAGTTGATGTCAAAATTTTAATCTTTTTATTTAACAACAACAACCATATAAATATCAATACGAGCCATTCACACAAACCATGAATCTAAAGCAATATTAAATAAATCAATAAATGACCATCCAAATAAACCATCGGCAGAAAACCAACATCCACTAATATAATCCAACAAAAAATAGTAACCAGTACAAAGTTCGACTGTAATGAAAATAGCTGGGGCAACAGGCTCGAAAGAAATACCAAGTTGCATCCTACTCTAGGAATGAAATGACTGAAGCGTCTATGTCCAAATCCTGCAACATCCACACCTGTTGCAGCTACACAACCCTGAAATAGCTCTTCAAGTTTGGCATCCCTGTGGCTGGATACCTCAAAGGTTTTGAAAATATGTTGCAAGTATGGGTCAGAGCCCAGAGTCCTTTTCAAAATATTTTTCAAGTGAATTAAAATGTATGAATGCTCTTCATATTTAAGTTAGTGTCGCACTCCCTTGAGATACATCTCACCCTTCCTCTAAATTGCACACCTAAGGCTTTCTTACTGACCCTCCTAGTTACACCACCCCGTCTAACTAGCCTTCTCATGAAACTCCTTGAAATCTGCTCTAACCCAAGTAATTTGTATCTTTACTTCGTAATTTATTTATCGCATTAACGTAATTAATCATTTCTAAAAAGTCATATAACATTCACTAGTTATATACGTAATAAAAATTCTCTTCATGTATTTAATTACCCATAAATAATTATCTACTCCATTATATACGTAGAACTATATTCCACAATTATTCATATGTTGAATACATATAAAACTGCTCTTAAAATCCCTATAACATTCTCTAGTTATATAAGTAATACAAATTCTCTTCATGTATTTCATTATACGTATATAATTATCTACTCCATTATATACATAGAACTATATTCCAAAATCATACATATGTTGAATATAATTAAAACCATCCTTCCGAGTAATACCTCATCAGATGCATTCTCTAAAGTGTTATCTTTCCAGGTCTACTCAGTCCCACCTGGATTGTTGAGACAACTAGCCACCGCCGAATCAAAATATAGAAATATAAACGTATTGGAGGCGGTCATATTCCCCTGAGTGTGAATACAATCATCTCAATGCCCACCTTTATTTGGACGCTATGACCTGGGGATATACTCTCCCTACTCCTCAAGCTAGGGGATTCACTCACATCGCGCAACCTCCCCCGATAGCACTAGAGCATATAATTCTAAATAAATACTTATCCACCGGTATTTATGAGAACACAATATATATATAATATCACAATATCCTGTGTGTGTGTTTGTGTATATTAAATCCTGGCTTTACCGTGTACAAAGTTCGTAACACTAGCCAATATATTCCTGAATCTATGGTCCGACTCTAATATAATTAATTTACCCACTAATTAAGTTAATATCTTCCCGAGTCTATGGTCCGACTCTAATTTAATTAATATTCCCATAAATTAACTTAATATCTCCCCGAGTTTTTGGTTCAACTATAATTTAATTAATATGCCCATTGATTAACTTATTATCTCCCCGAGTCTATGGTCCCACTCTAATTTAATTAATATACTCATTAATTAATTTAATATCTCCCTGGTCTCACACATTCAATGTACCCGGACTTGCTCACCTGGCCCGAATTTCCATCTCTTAGAACGTACTCCTCAAAATTCCATTACAAAGAGAACACTCCTAATTAAATAATACTTAATAATTTATTATATCATCCTATAATAAATTATTCTAGCTATAAGCTTTAATTAATTAATCCCCCATTAATTAATCTATTATCGTGGCACCACTCAACCAAAATATCTTGACACCCCCTTGGTCTATAATACAATATCCCCAAATCTGAGGTTTTCAATTTACTCAATCTGCCCAGGTTTTTAAAATGTCATTTTGGGGTATTTTGGGGCCGTTTTGGGAAAACCATATTAGAGAACGAAAGTTAGAAAATGCCATTTTCTAGAGGGCTACATGGACATAATCGCTATTAACAGCCTATGTGAAGCTTTTTACCCATAATTATCCACTAAAATCCATACGAATCAAAACGAGTCCCAATAACTTGATTCGTAACTTCCCCAAATCAAAATCCAATTTGTATTAACCCAATACAAAAATCATTTGTATAACACCTACTATAATATGAATTAAATATCACCAATTTACATTGAAGCAATTTAACCACTTGCCTTATAAATTCGTAGTGTCAGATTATCCTTTGGTGTAGACATCGTTGTGTGATGAAGAACACATTCCTTGTTCTTCCTCTTTGGCTCTCAAGAGTCCTCCCTCTTTGTCCCTTATGTTCTTAAATATCTCCCAAATGAGTTATGGCTGTCCACAACTCCAAAACTTAGGTTTTTATCTCCAAAACTCGTTTTAAATCATATGGGCCTAATTAGAATGACCCAAATACCCTCGAGTGGGCTCGGTTATGCCCAAAAATATCCCGTGACCCATTTACCACTCCAGAGTACACTTTTTCGACTATCTCGGCCCATCCGGATTCAACCGTGCTCTTAGAATTAACATCCAAATTAATTTATAAAAAGTCCCTATCTCACACCCAACTTAGTTTATATCCGACTTCCCGTTGAGATAAATAAATGTCACGTCACTTATACACGTTATTACTTAAATAATTTATTACTATTCACTTAGTAATTTTATTTACGTAAATATTAACCATATTCTCTCCGATTAATATTTAAATAAATATTAACATAACTAATTCAATTAAATTACGACACAGAAGTAATTTAAATTTTTCTCGAATTAATTAAATATTAAATGTACAGAAATACGCGAGTCAAAGGCGAGTCTAATTTTGATATGTCCATGGTTCCAAAGAATTTAAAAAAACAATCTCAATTTTTCAAAACAAAATTCTTCCAATAAAAAGTTTTTTGAGAAAAAGAAAGACAAGGACAATGAAAGCAGTGAGAAAGAGAAATGGGGTGAGGGAGATTTAGAAAAGTGACTTGTTTTGAGTGTGAGGTCAAAGGGCATAATTCGTTTGAGTGTCCCACTAGACTAAAGAGAGAGGGCAAGAAAGTTGCTATGCTAGTCACCCTTAGTGATTATGAGGATGATGTGAAAGATTTCGTGGATGAGTCTTTACAAGGAAAGTTTATTACTTTTTTTTTCTAGTCACGTGAGCACAGTTAGTTTGCCCCACGATGATGAGGACATTTGTGCATGTAAGAACCCCGAGGATGATTTGAGTGTTTCTAACGATGGATAAAGTGAGTGCACTAGTGTGGGTGATAGTGAGATCTAGATCACTTTTAGAAATTTGTATGTCGAGACCTGAAAAATGAAGAAATTGAATTAGGAATTAGGTCTTAGGGTGCGATATTTGGAGGTAGAGTTAGAGAGTTTAAGGGAGTATGAGGCGAAAGCGAGTCAACTCGAGAAGGTGAAGATTTCATTAAGTGAATAGTTGATAGCTTTAGGCTGGGAAAAGAGTGACCTATAACTCGTGTGTCACAATTAGAGAGAGATCTTAAGCAGGACCTAAAGGTTAAAGTCACTTTCGAGAACACATCTAAGAAGGAAGGAAAGATGGTTCTCAATCCCATTTTGGGTAGAGGTGAGAATTTAGGAATAAGTTATGATGGTTCTTCTACTTCACAAGTTGCACCTGAGCCGGTTCCCACTTTAGTGTTAGATTCACATGGCTCTCAACCTAACCCACTTATGTGTCCAGTACCTGATAGGAGAGCACATAGGTGACGTTTTGAGATAGGTGTACCTAGGCCTGTTTATGTTTGCACACACTGCAAAAAGAGAGGACACCTTAGGGAGTTTTATTTTAAGTTGGGACATGTGTCACATTTTTTTTACTACACGTGTTCACACACACGAACCCACACCTGACACTCCAGATGATTACACAAAGGAGTTTGTACATACTAGGTAGTAGGTAAAGTTTTTAGTCAAGACTTAACATGATTTGATGGAGGCTTTTCAAAGGATGTCACCACCTTGGGAAAACTCCACCACACCTAATGGTTGAGGTCTAGACTGGTTTGATAGAATAGGTTGATTTGCATGGTGATATTTGTTTGCCTATTGTTAATATGTATTTTTTGTATTCGATTTTTTTTTTGAAAATTTTTGAAACATGTAAAAAGATTTTATTTTGATAAATTTTGGAAAAAGACAAAAAGAGTTTTATATTTTATTTTACACAATTTATGGATGGACATTTAGGGTGACCAGGTCACAATTTCATTCCATGTCCACGTGATGATTTGATAGTGTTTTGATATGCATCATCATTTCATTTTTGTTCTTTACTGTGCTTGGAGTCATTGAGATGTGATTTGTTGATACTACCTACATGTTTGACTCATAAGTTCCTTTAATGCACACTTTCAAGGATTTGTTCGATTATTGTACTTGTTTATCACATAATGGTCGGAGTGTTGTCATCTCAATTTTTTCTTTAAAACGAACCATATGTGATAAAACTTGGCAATGGAAGTAGTGCATGTAAAAACCGTTTACCATGAGGAATTTAATTGAAACAAAATATGATGAGTGATTCATGGGAAAAGGCTACGAGAGTTCACAATTAACTCGTCATGAAATCCAGCTTCTAAAAGAGCGCAAAAAAATTTAAAGGCAATATACAGATAAATATGCCAAAAAGGGGTGACCTCAAAAAGAAAAATATAATGATTATTATTTTTGAGGTAGTTTGGATGGAAAGAAATGAAAAACAGATTTGCACGTCCTGACAGCGTCTTGAAAAAGCATTCATAGTTTTAGACGTTATTGGTGTGGGAATCATTTTTGACTTTGATGTGTTGATGGATTTAGTCGATTTCATTTAAATTCAACACTCTTTAACACCTAAGGACGATTTTGAGATTCATTCATTAAGAGTACACGTATACTTCATGCAAATATGTTATGTTTAATTGCTTTGATTTGCCTATCAAATATGTTCACACCCATTCATTCCGTTTCCATGATTTGGTTGTCTTAGTGTAAATTCATAATGTGCGATTTTTGTAAAATTATTTTTTGCATTTTTGTTTGAAAAATTGAATATCAAAAATAGTTTTTGGTAAGCTTTTGAGTTCACCTTTGCATGAGTTTAGTTTGATCGATATTTTCTATGCATATTTATCGTGACGACTCCATGATTATGTTGTTTATTCGCCTCCTTATTTATTTTGGACAAACAAAAAGTGGGAGAACGAATTATTGGGAGTTTTTGCATTACGAGGGAGATTCGATTATATTAATTGACGTATTTTTTTAAATCATTTCAAACTCAATGCGCTACGAAGGTATTTGCTTTGTCTCATGTGTGTAGGTACAAAATTGAAGATCATTATTTTGCAAATCCTGGTGAGAAAAGCTTAAAGATTTAAAGTTGAATATTTTGAAGAAAAGTATTGGACTTACATGTTTAGTACATTTCATTTCTGGGTTAATGAGCGTATTAAATTTGTATAGTCATTATGTTTTGGTAATTCAGATATTTTTATTTTGTACCGCCATAAACAGAGGGGGAGATTTATATGGACATAATTTTATAAATGTCCTTCACAATTAAGTATGTCGTATACCGCTACAAGTCGTCGAAGAATTGAGGAAGTTTACATCTACAAAAGAAGGATCCAAATTTCAAGTGGTCTTGAACATTCAAACACCAACCAGATGATTTTGGTAAAAATATGTTTAAGTTCCATACGCATTTCATATTTAAAGTGTTGGGATATTTTTTATAAAGGTTAAAATATTTTTCTAACTATAATATATGGTTTTCGAAAGTTTTATAAATGGTTTTTATAGTGTTAGTTTTTCATAAAGTATTTTTTGTAAAAGTCTTTATGTTAAAAACGTTTACTGATATTAAAGGTTAAAGGTTTAAAGTTTTTCAGAATTGTTCTAAGTCTAATGGATTGACATTGATCTCGTTCGAACGAGATCAGGCTAGTTTAAGCGAGGTGCCTTCTCGTTTGAAGACAACTATGATCTTTCAAGTGAGATTGATTTGGTTCGAGCGATGTCTCTCTTGTTCGAGAGACGATGTTTTGGTGTCAACCACGTCACTGCCTCAAAGTTTTCTATATAAAGAGGCTTCTGCTTTTGTTTTCAAGCGTGGAGAATACGGTTTTTATCATAATATTTTTAATTAGTTTCGATAACTACTATGCAGTATCATGCCTGTTCTTCTCCAACAGTTTAAGGGTTCAAAGTTTGTTTTCAATTCACAATCCCAATTACTTTTATATGAGTTGTTTTGTGGAACCTAAGACATATGTTCCTGGAATTTTATATTGCTGATTTAGGTGCCTTTTATGGTACTGGGCTGATTGACTGTGTGCCTTTTATGGTACTGGGCTGATTGACTGTGTCATTTAGGTGCCTTTGTGAAGATTGGACTGTGGTTCGTGTGGGTTTGCTATGTTGGATCCATTACTGACTCTAGGTTGGGTGTCTATGTAAGTTTTCTGAGGTAAACTTATTGCAGATTTCATTGTGATAGTAAGTTGTGATTTAATTCATAGTGAAATAAAAGGTTTTTCCCTTCGGGAATTTTTTCTGAAATCTTTGAGTTAGCATATTTGTGTTTATGTTGGTTTGACACGTACACACACGTAGTTGTATATTTAAGATCTCAATTAACCTGATTTAAAAATTGATTTTAATTAAATAAGTTTATAATTGGAATTTGCAAATTTATTCAAATTAGTATCACACACGGCGCATCACCTTGTTTACACCTACGTCCACGGAGAGGTCATTGTATTTTTAAAAAGTTCTCTCAATGTTTCAAAATTACATCCCCATTGCCCTTGGGTGTGGGTTGTATTTATAAATATTCAGAAACCGTAGCATTTGAACTGATCAAGGAACTCCCTTGGCTTGATATAGGCTTGTGTGGTGATTCCTTGAATATCTTGACCAAGATTTTGGGTAACTGATGTGAACCTATTATATGATATAAAATTCGTAATTATCCATGTGATAAATGTTGGTATCAATCATTTTTACTGATAAGCTAGGTCAGGCATGCCCCTAGCACTGTTGAACTAGGCCAGCTAGTCCCAAATCGTGCCCAATTATATTTGTATCCCCACAATACTCCTCAATACCTTCGTCCTCTTATAAAGATCCTTTCACTTTTTTGCAACATGTTGGTTTTCGGGCTTTGATTAGCCATTTTTTTATTGTAGGTACCCCTCCTCCTAGTACTTATGTTTTTTATCAAAAGGGTAAACATTTACTTAGTAAGGAAGAGTATCCAATGAGGAAGAGGAGGGAGAAGAGGAATTTTTTGTTCCTCTTTCTTGGTAATTAAGGAAGACTCCTCCTTCTAAAGTTCCAACTAGTACTTCATGATTCTCCCCTCAACCTATTGAACCCTATATCAGTCATGCTCAATATTCGAAAGAGTAAAATAATGAAATTTATATCTTAGATGGCCTTATACAAGGTCAAGTTGGCACATAGACACATATCTTATCCTATAAAAAGTCTTTTTTTCTTTGTTATTACCACATTAATAAACATATTTTTGAATTGTTCTTCTCTTATCATAGATCCAGCTAAACTTCAACTGATTTGAGGGAACCTTTGCCAGTTGCAAACCCTAAGACATCTCTTTATACTTATAGAATAATTTAGCCAATTGATATCCTTCTTCAAGGATCCACCCTAACTTCAAACCCAATTCTTCGAGTGGATTCAACTCCCATATATATATATATATATATATATATATATCAATTCTCCTTATTCAACTCTTATATCCAAGGATGACGTTACTATAAATTATTCTTTTATGATAGAGGAACCCAATAAAGAAATTTACCATACCGAGTTTACCTTTAAGTCACCTATCATTCCTAATTATCTTAAGGCTACTCCAGAGTGTAGGGTTTCACCTTTAATGGAAACTCCACTATCAGTTGTGGTTATCTCACTAATTATGAATCTTTCGGAGTTGAAGTCTCCTAGGGAATTCAATGTTTTCCAAGAAGAAATTCAGTAAATGATGTCTTAATCCTCCATTAAAATATCATATGTCTCTTCTTCTAGTGTGTACCAACAGTTTTAATAGCTTTTCCAAGCCAACCATCTCTTTCCTGTTGGAAATTATAGGTCTCTCAAGCTTTGAAGATACTTATACGGTTTGTTAGCGTATAATTTCATGATTTTAATAACTTCGCTTTCCTCAGTGGATTGACGATTGCCAGCTATTGTATTTCCTGACTTAATGGTCTGTAGGCACATGTTTTGCAAGTGTTATCCAATGGTGTCTTAGCTCTCCTAATCTTTTTAAAAATGATAGCCCAAGTTCTTACAGAGCAAAAATCTTTATCTCTAGACCAATCCCAATATTCCTAACATAAGTGTAAGGTATCTATATACCTATAAGAGTTAAAAACTATTCAAAGTAGGAGGGTTGTTCTTTTTACTGAGAAAAAGGAGATAAATAAGAGGCTATCTCAAATCAATGTTAAGCTGGATATGATTGCTATGCAGGAGGCTGACTTCAAATCAAGGATGAATTAGCTGGTAGTAGACATGAAAGTATCTAATAGTAATACAACATTGTTTGAGGAAACACTGGTCCAAATTAAAGACAAAACGGTCATTTATAAAAAAATTAGGACCAGTTTTAGATCTTTTGTATTTAGACATATTACCTGCACATAGTTTCCAATATATTTTACTGTGCTATTCTCCCTTTGTTGTCTCACTTCCTACATGGTTGGATAATATTCCTTCAATAATGTAAATTTGGTCTTCCTCATTTGTATATGACAAATCATGTCCTTCAAATGGTAATATCCCCTTTCAATGCTCGATAGATTTGGAAAGATCCTTCCCATTTTGGGGACCACTTTTCATATGTTGGATCTTTTGATCTTAAAGGTAAGATGGTTTTCTAAACCACATATCCTTCATTAAAGTCCTATTTTGCACTCTTATGTTATAATTGTTAGTTGTCTTATTCTTTTGGACCAACGTTATGTTTAAGGCTTTGAATCTGTCAACATATAATTTTTTTTCTAATTCTATGTGCATGGCTTGATCATTGCCTTCTACACTCAGTTCATTTTTCTATCGCTCCGAATGAATTTAGAGTCATTTTTACTGGTAGGACAACATCATGACCATATGTTAAAGCATATGGATTTAGTCTCGTGCTTAACCTTTTAGAAGTATGATAAGCCCATCATACACCTTACAGAAAATTATGCGATCTCTTATATTTTTCTCAGTCACTATACACGTGTTATTTTTTATTACTTTCTTTGTAGTATCTTCATGACCATTTTATTGAGCATGAAAGGGTGTTGACTTAGTTAAATTATTCCTAACCTTGAATAAATTCCAACACCTATTTTGAGCAAAAAATGATTTCATAATATGAGGTTATTCTTTCTATAATTCCAAAACTATATACAATATGTTTGAAGAAGTCTATTAGCTCATTTTGGGTAACTGACTTTAAAGCCTTGGCTTCTACCCACT
This sequence comes from Sambucus nigra, assembly GCA_949130495.1. Taxonomy (NCBI): domain Eukaryota; kingdom Viridiplantae; phylum Streptophyta; class Magnoliopsida; order Dipsacales; family Adoxaceae; genus Sambucus; species Sambucus nigra. Next base: position 538,794,739 of record OX422208.1, on the reverse strand, counting down.
AGGTAAATTAATTTATTTCCATAAGTACAAAAGTGTGTATTTTGGAAGATGAAGGGCATATTTTATGAATGAAATCCATTGTCTATCCTTCAAGTTTCCAGAATTCACCTTAAATTTCAAATCAATAATATGTACATGTATTTAGAGGATCATGTTGTTAGAAGTTTTTACATCATTCATAAAAGTCTATGCAATATGTCAAATCAAAAGGACAAAAAACATGTCTTCTAAGAAAATACCTCATCTTACTATCAACTTGATGAGCCACAAAATATGCCTTCTTGGATTTGGGAAATGGATGTTAAACATTCATCATTATTTATCCATCTAGGTTCATTCTGGAAACACATCTTTTGAATACCTTTTCAACACATATAAAATAATTGGTGAATCTTAACCTTATAACCCTATCAATTCTAATATTTGGTTCAGTTAAATATTCAATTAATAATTTTATCCAATCTTCATGAACATCTATATTTTCATTTTCAACCAAATGCCACCTATTATTAACTAGTGGTATCCTATTCATTTAAAAACCTGGGAACATAATTTGATGTGACTTTATCAAATTTACGTAGTAAATTTAAAGACAACTAATCATATAAAGTCAAACCATCATTAACGTATTTGCATTCACTAGTTAACTGTCTTGTAACTAGCCAAGAATCCCATTAGATTTCTAGTACACAATCATTACAGTTTCGAAAGATGTCAAGTCCCATTACGAAAACTTCATATTAAACTTGATTATTGGAATATGTTTATTTTTCCAATAAATACCCATGTTTAGTTTTAATATGCTCAGGGTACTCGATAATTACCCCTATTCGTGACATTATTATTTTTCTTTGAACCATCAAATTATCGTTTCCATCTTATTAAGTGTGTGTGTGTGTGTGTGTGTGTGTGTGTGTGTGTATATATATATATATATATATATATATATATATCATATTTCATATTCTCCTTCTCGTTCATCCTCATATGGATGATTTACCAAGAACTAATCCAATGCTTGGCCTTTTATAAATCTTTGATGTTCATAGTATAACCAAAAGTTTGATAGATCTAACACCCGTTTGTCAATCTTATTACACAAAATATGCATTATTAACATATATTAAACTATATCAAACTTATATATAACATACACTTCCATAGGAAATAAGTAATATTTTAATTATATTACTACGAAATATTAATTTAAAACACATTTTCTCCATTATATACTATTTACATTCGTAATCAATCAAAAAATTTCTTAGATAATGCATAGCCTTCTCTTTGTGCTTCTTAAATTCTTTTAAAATATTACCCCAGTTGAGGCATCAAAGGAAGAAATGTACATATTTAGTGTCTTATATTCTCATGGAGGTAACAAAAAAGGTGGGTTAGCCTAGTATCTCTTAATCATCTAGAAAACTAGCTCATGATCTACATTCCAATCTAGGTCTTATTGATCTTTTAGCTTCAAAAAAGGAGAAAATACTTTATTTTTTCCCTCTTCATTAGATAGGAATATATGAAGGAAATTAACTTTTTCGAAAAACCTATGTAATTATTTTTCTATTCTTGGGGACTGTGCTTTCAATTACGACCTTGGCCTTGTTTATATCAGCTTGAATCCCTTTTTGGTATACTAAATAACCCTAGAAATTACCTACTCTAAAGATACATTTTAAAGGATTAATTTTATGTTGATAAATTCTCTTTATTTCTAAGGATTTCTACAAGTGTTATATATGATTAATCATTGTTTTTTATATAATGATTATGTCATCAATATAATATTCCAAAAAGATGTCAACCATGTCATAAAAAATGTTATTCATTCCTCGTTGGTAAGTATCTCATTCATTCATTAATTCAAATGGTATTTCATTAATTCAAAGGTTCCCAAAATTCAATGGCACCTAAAATCTGTTTTATGCATATCTTTTTTAGCTATCCATTTTTTGTGGTAACTTGAGTGACTATCCATCATAGACATGATGAAATGATAACCGATATATCCACCAATAGTTTTACCACCGGCATTGGATGTTAATCCTTTGGAGTGTCCTCATTTATGGTTTTGAATCCATGCACACTCTTAGTTTTCCACTTTTCTTAATAATTGGCATTATGGTAAAGAGACATTCTACATAAACTTCAACAATCTTTTAATTTATTCTTTCATTTCTATTGTAACTGTTGTATTCATTAGCATGGTATCCTTATTTAATTGAAAGTCTATGATTCACCAACTTCTTATCTAATCTAGACAACTCATTATATTCCCAATCACAACAATCCTTGTTCTCATTAAAAGTCCAATTAACAATTGTTGGTATTCTTTGATAAGGTTTTCACTAATGTATGTCACCTTCGTGTTTTGCTCTGTTCCTAAGTTTACTTCCAACAAAGGACCTGATTAGTTTACCTTGAGTTCTTCATATGTTATTGGCAAACTTTCCAGACCACCACCATCTTGAGTTGTTTTATCCTCTCTATTTTCGAACACATAACAAACCAAATTTGTAGTTATATATTCACTGATTTTCGCATTCAGATATACACTCTAAACTTGTACAACATGATGGCCAAGGTTCCATTGATCTAACTATTTTTTTTTTGCTTTAGTTGCTCTCATTTATGGTCTTTACTTGGATTAGTTAGTGTAGTTTGTTTAATTGTGAGCATTCCACACAAGGTAATGGTTTTTCCAAAAAATTTATTATCTTAGCCTTGTGATAATCTAGCGATTATATACCATTTAACGCTTCAATTAAGAAGACTTGTGATTCCTATAGGCAAGACTGTGATGTGAGGGATAAATTACTACGATTAAAAAGACCTAGGGAATAAAAAATAATTGGCATAAACTGAAAATAAAGTAATGGTTTGAAATTGAAGAAAGACAAATATAATAGAAGAAAAAGTCCAACAAGGAATGAAAAACAATATTATATTATTAAAAGAAAAATATCAAATGTAAAGCCAAGGAAACTTTTAATTAACTGTAAAAAAAGTTGCAATATACCTTAAGAATTACTTACAATGGAAGAAAAGTTGTAAGTAAATAAATGAAAAGAAAGAGGATAAAGTAGTGTATTTTTTGTTGAGGGAATCCTATTTTTCTTTGTCCTCTAGTTTTTTATTTACCTAATTCTTTTCCATGCAATTGTCATGTAACTACTGGGTAGTCACCAAATTAGATTGTCCCTCCTAAGTGCTAATATGCCCGAATAATCACCACTTAGTGCTTAATTCCACATCCAAAGTCTTGATAGGTGTTCAATGTTTGATCTCCCTATTGCATTAAACCTACAAATTATACTTTGGCTTTTATTTTTATTTCTTAATTATACATGCCAAAATTTCATTGAGTGGCGATAATATGGTTTAAATATGTCCCATCAGACCCAGAGTTAGTATTTCCCAACTATTACACCTCCAACTCTCTTAGATGGATTCCTTGATGTGAAACTGTCCTCAAAGGTTTCACTGAACATATTATTTTTTATAATAGGCCATACTATTTGAGGCTCTTCCAAGGCTGGAGTGATCGAAGCTCTAATTTCCCTCATTTTTATGAGACCACTAAGTCCTTTTATGCCATTAATAAACCTCCACCTGATGGGATTGGAGTTACGCAAATGTTTAGAACTGGGACAACTGAACTTTCACCCAAAACTCCTATTGACAAGAGCCACTATCCCCCTTCGGTTCATTGTAAGTCTGTACCACCTCCTCCTCTTTATGAAATGAGTGTTAATCATACCTTCATATGCCCCCACTATTTTACAAGAGTGGCATATTTTTCATTGACTCATAAAGTTAGGGGATATTATGCTTGCTCAAGCCTAATTTGAACTCATTATTCTTTTCTAACCAAAACCAATGAGTATCCGAACCTTTTTGTAGCATGGCATTATATCACCAATAATTCACCTACCTTCATACCTTAATCCCACCTTCCTACCATGTTATCTCAAATGGTATGTACAATTATTTTGACTTATTTAAAGAAAACTTTAACTTGGATTCCTTCAAAGCTTTAGTCACTGAAATCGTCTTATCCACTAATCCTCTCTATGATTTGATAATCGTCCTATAAAATTTGGTAGAGGACCCATTCCATAATTTAAAGTAATATGTCAATGGTGGTTTTCTTATTGGCATCCCTAATTTAGAGTAACCTTCCTCGTCCATTAACGTTGGCAAAGATTTAAAAGTAATTCATGCCTTTTCCCATCTTCCTCCCATTATTCTACTAAAAGGCCGAGATAAGAACAACTTTTCTTGGGATTGTATGGTTCTTAAACATTTATAAAGATGTCCTCATACATCTAGACCTATGCTTCATACTTTCTTTAAATTTTACTTTTTTCAATAAAAAATTTAGTCATTTTTTTACTAACTTTGAATGATAAAGGGCCCGAGTTAGAACTTGCGATGACCTCAACTCTCTTTCGAATAGTTTTTTAAGGAATGAAAGAATGTTGAGAAGGTCTATCTGAATGGACAAGAATATCTATCCAGATTAAGCTTTGATTACCTTTCATCATCATCCCCAAGTATAGAGATTTGAAATGTAAAGCTCGAGAGGTTGTCATGAATTTCCAGTCTCACGAGCCACAATTTTTGGAGTTGTTCCACATTAAACCTTATCTAGATTTGGACGAAAATAATCTCAATTATTCGTGGAATACTTTCCACCATTTTGTGACTTATTTGTATCCTCATTACTACACACTTCCAAAGATGTCATGTTGTATTTTTCCATCTTTTGTATTTCTCGGACTTGAAATATTAATGGAAATATATTTCTTTGTTGAAACTAATATGTTGTGGATATTCAATGTATTTTCCCATTTTTGGGGGTATTTAATTTGGCTAAGATATAAAATGCTCATTAATGTTACCTTGGAATAACATTTATTTTAGCAATTTGATGAGAATTTTATGTCTTAACCAAATTTATTATGTTCCATGTATTTTTAACTGTTTTTTACTTTTAGACCAAGAATGTTTTAAATTATGGCCTATTCTAATGCATGCTTTATTATTGGCGGTGGTCCCACCAAATCTCGTTGCATGTTTAGAAGTACATAAATTTTTTTAATTATCTTCAACTAATGTATTTGGCTACCTTGGGTTGCCAATATTTAATTTTGATTCCTTGGGATATTTGTTAGCAACAAATATAATCATGAGAGCATTTTGATTTATAGAGGCACTAAAGGCATCTTTTAATATCCCCACTTCTTCTTAATTCCACTTTGGAGGGAAAATTCTTAGAGACATGTGTAAGGGAACAAATTTCCAATTGAGTCCATTGTAGTTTTGGCTCAATTCCGGAGAAAAACGTTTGAGTCATAGGATAGAGTTATTGACCATCATTCAAGCCTATGAGATACTAAAGTTGAAGACGTAGCGGCCAAGTTTAAAGCTTTATCATAGTGCCGAGTTTATTGTGTCTCGTTTCTACGTCATCAACATGGTTCCATTGCTCCTATGGTATGAATGAAATTAAATATATATATATATATATATATATATATATATATATATAGGAGCTTTTAACATTTTATATATGGGTGAAATTTTAGTTTAAAAAAATTATTTATTTTTCAAAAAGATTTTATTAAAACTTTAAAATAAAGTATATAAAGTTTGTGGGCTAAAAATAGAAATTTACACTTTCTGGAAGTTCGTTCGAATTGTTGTTCGAACGATTTTCTCGTTCGAATGAGAATGTTGTTCGAACGAGTTTGCCAATGAGTTCCCACATTGGCCACTGGAATGTCGTTCGAAGTGTTGTTCGAACAAAAATGATGTTCGAACGAGATTTCCAACAAGATTTCTAACGACTTCAGACGGGAAATTCATTAGAAGGCTCGTTCGAACGAGACTTCGTTCGAACGAAAATGTCGTTCGAATGAGTTTTGGCGGGAACAGTTAATTGGCAGTTTTGAGCAGTTTTTTCCCACTTTTCCACTTCTTTTCCTACTAACGTTTTACCTGAATATGTAAGTGTGGAACCAATTTTTTTAACTTAACTTTTTCATATCCTAAAACCTCCACAAGAGAGTTTGAGATCATAATTCCAAAAGGAAAAAGTTCATTGTTTAAGTGTTGTTGTTTTTCAAGAAAAATCTTTTAAACACTTGTTTCACACGCAAAGTTTGTTTATCAAAGTTCCTTTATATATATATATACATTGCTTGGAGTTTTGGCACCGATTTACTCTACATATTGAAGAGTTCATTTGGATTTTCTTCTACATCCCACAAAGAAGAAGAAGTTTGCGTTGATTTACCCACTTGGAGAAAGGCTCCTTGTTCGGGTGGCGTTGACCATGAAAAGTTTGATCGGTGGATTCCGAGACCTTAGTGGAGCTCCGTGGTTATTCGCTAGGCGGAGGTGTATACAAGAAGGAGCATCGGGGCTTGAGAGGGATCGAGTTGTGTGTTATAAGTCTTACTAGCTTGTATTTGTAAAACAATACTTAGTGGATTTGAGGCTAGGGCCGACCGAGTTTTTTTCCCCATTGTGGGTTTTTTCTCGTACATCGCGGTGTAGTGATTTATTGTTTATTTTATCTTTCGTAATACTCACCTAGAATGCATTCGTAGGTAAAAAGATAAAATTTGGTTTAATCACTACTTATGTTTAATTTGGTCCTAAATAAATATTGGGTAATGTGTAGTTAATTCAAGTCATTAATTTAATTCGGTAAAATTGGTTTGGCCTAATTTGATAATATTGAAAATATGATTTAGGCAAATTTTGTAGGACTTGGGTTGTTTTTTAATTGAACCATCATCTTCGCTTCCGCATATACTTAAAAAGAAATTATCTTTTTGTGGTAATAAAGATTTTAGTATTTCAAAAATTGGGGGCTTTTCCTTTTCAATAAGTGGTATCAGAGCGGGATCGCTAAATTATTGCGCTTAAGATCCTTTAAATATTTTTGCTAAAATGGAATTTTCCCCGTTTTCAAAATTTCCTATTTTCGATGGTTCTAACTATACGTATTGGAAAGAGCGAATGAAATCGGCACTTAAATCTATCGACGAGAGGGTTTGGTTATCTGTAGTTAATGGCTGGTCTCCACCAACTCATTTAGTAGATAATGAACGTGTTCCCAAACCGGCTGATAGATGGAGTGATAGTGAACTTAAATTTTCAAATTTTAATTCTCGAGGTTTAAATGCCTTGTTTAGTGCTATCACACCGGATGAATTCCGTCGCATTATGACGTGTGAAACCGCTAAAGAAGCTTGTGATATTTTACAACTCACTCATGAAGGTACAAGTGTCGTAAAAGCTTCGAAACTCCAAAACCTCACCACTCAATTTGAAACCATCAAAATGAACGAAAAAGAAACTTTTGATGAATTTTATGCTAGCCTTTCCAATATCGTTAATTCATCTTTTAACTTGGGAGAGAAATTACTCGACAACCGAGTAGTAAAGAAAATTTTAAGGTCCCTACCCGGTAGATTTATTCCAAAAGTGACCGTTTTAAATTCTTTACCAACTTTAGCCTCTACGAAATTAGAAGAGCTTGTATGTGATTTACAAACCTATGAATTGAACATGTTTCCCTCTAAATCTGAAAAGAAAATTGAAAATTTAATTGCTTTAAAGGCCCAAAAAGTGAAAAAATAAGTAGTAGAGAGTGAAACTGATAGTGACTAAAAAAATAAGGCTATGTTTGCTAGAAAGTTTTGAAAATTTCTTAAATTTAACAAAGATAAATTTAAAAATGATTTTAAGAAATTTGAAAAGTATACGCATGACAAAGCCGAGAAGATCCCTAAGAGTATTAATAAAAGCTTAAATAAGGACAAGTCAAATAGGTGTTTTGGTTGTCAAGGGCATGTCCATAGGGCAAAATAGTGTCCCACTCAACTAAGAAGAGAGGTTAAGCAACCAATTTATTTTAATGCAGCCCTTAGTGATAGTGATTATGAAGAGGGACCCGATTCCCCCACTAAGCCCAACTTTGTGGCTTTGATGGCTAGTCATGTGAGCACCGATAATGAATCTTCCCATGAAGATATTCAAGCACATGACACTTTCATTGTCAAAGTTTATGATTCCTTTATTTTTTATAGTAGTGAGAGTGAAGAAGAAAGAGGGAGTGAAAATGAAGAAGATGTTGATGTGAGTGAACTTCAAAATGCTTTTCAAGATCTTTATGAAGAATCTATTAAATTAAAAAGAGCTAATTTTATGTTAGAAGAAAGTTTAAGAGAGCGTGTCAAGGTCGTTGATGAGAGTACGTTAGTGGAAGGCCTTAGGACACAAGAGAGAACTCTTCGAGAGAAGCTTGAATATGTAGAAGGAGAGGGAGATAGCCTTAGAGATTTAATGGAATCCTTGAAAAAGGAAATTCTCGAGTTTGAAGAGAGAAATATTTTATTAAAGTCTAATATTTTAGAATTAAAGAATAAATTAAAAGACTCTAGTAAAGTTAAATTTGATTTGGAGTGTCGTTCCAAAAAACTAGATAAAATCTTAGGCACAGTCCAAATTAAAAATGACACTTGTGGTTTAGGCTTCGATACTTGTAATGAATCATCTCAAAAATTCAAAACCAATGTTTTAGGAGAATCACCTAGGAAATATTTTAGAGATCAATCCTTAGGTACCAATTTTTGAGGTGTTTTTACTTGTGCACATTGTGGTCGAAAAGGACATCTTAGGAAATTATGTTTTGATCTGAAACGAGGTCCTAGAAAATCCCTACGTAAGGCAACCGTGGTATCCAAGATTCCTACAACTCAAGATCGTCATTCATCATAAATTTGGGTAAGGAGATCCGACTTGGTAGCTTTACAAGACAGGCTATTTGATTCTCATTTACTTTCACATGCTTGCTCCCTTGCAAAATCTAAAGGTTGAATGTGTTAGTTTTATTTGCATACTTTAGCTTTTGTACTACATGCTATATTTTCAAGCTAATTGTATGCTTCTTACTCATTTTCTAATCTATGCTCCATGCTTAATCACATGCTAGAATAATGATTTTTGTTTATCTTTTGTATTATATTTCTTTCATTTTTGTTCTCATTAAATGAAAAATACAAAAATATTTTTGTTTATCATTTGGGTTTTTATCTCTTGGTAATTTAAGCTTAATGAAAAATTCAAATGATTTTTTTTTGTCTTTTGAGTATATATTTTTATTTTTGGTTAAAAATTTCGAAAACTCAAAAATATTTTTATTTTGTGTGTATTTTAGTTTGACACACTTTATGTAGCATATACTTGTGTTAGAATCCCATATTTTACGCTCCCATGTGGCTAGAACTTTTGGTTAAGATTGTCAATCCTTAAAATTATCTTTACCATGCATATATGGAGTAGTTGGATTTTGTGTTGATTAAATAGATTCTATTTTTTATATGCCTCTTTTCACACATACACGAGCTCTTTTGAAATTTTAACTTCATATGTATATTTGAGTTTTGTGAGGTGTTCTCCTACCAATCTTGTCATCTACATATTTTTCATCTAGGAGGACTAGTGCATGTCAAAATCCGTTGAACATGAGATTTGGGAGAAATAAAAAATGATAAATATAAATGTGCGTGGGGAAGGGGAAGGGCTTCGAAAGGATTTATTATCTTTTGAGAATAGTAGCCACCGTTTGTTTGGACATAAAAGAAATACATGGTTCAAAGGCCTAAAAATAGAATTATGGCATTAAAAAGAAAAATAATTTCCCATGCACATTTTTGTTTGATATATTCATTCAAATAATATATGCTTATTGAGGGAAATTGGATGGTATATCAACGGTTTGCACAATGTTCGTTTATCCTAGTTGTACTTTCAATGTCATGACTTTATTGGTTTGTAGAATCATCAAAAGTCTAGGCTTGTATGCATTGTGTATGTTTGTTCATTGAGTTCAATCTATATTGTCACGTGAGGTCATATTCAAATGTGATGAAGTTTGGAATCAATTGATAACTCTGTGAACATATTTTAAGTGATTGGATCAAATTTAATTGTTGCTAGCTCACACCCCAACACTTCCGTTTCGATATGACACATTTTTTCCATATGAGTGTGAAAATGTTATCTTGTTTTGTGTCATTTTGGTGTTTATATCTGTATGTGTGTACTTATGCTTAGCTTGTATCTATTTTGTATACATATATATATGATATTTTGTTTATGTCTTTGCCATGTTTAGTTAGTCCATTTATGCTTCAATTCATATTTGGTACCTTGTTTATTGCGTAGTTTGTTTGATATCACATGCTTAGAATCTTATTTGTCAATTTGTTATCATTTGTTTTCGCATCATAGTCGGTATTCATTTGTATGGATTAGTTATGATTTTGTTGCCTATGTTCTTTAATGTTCTCATCACTTTATGCACTAATGCATGTTTACCTTGTTATCCCAATCTATTTATCCCTTGTTTAGTTTAAAGGGTGTATATGCTTTAATTGGGGGAGATAAGTTAATTATTTCATTCTTTATTCTTTGTCTATTCCTGAACAAAAAGGGGGAGAATGATAGGGGGAGAAATGTTATCTAATCCTATTGTAATCGTATTTTTGTTTGGGGGAGATTTAACTTAAGGGGAGTCGCTATCTTCTTAGGTTGATCGTAGTTGATAAATGGGAGAATTAATTTAGGGTGAGTATTTAATGTACATGCTTTTAATATTCTTGATATTCCCTATGCATTTGAGAGTTTACTTAAGTGTGCAGGAATTCTTCTAGGTGGAAACTTTCATCGTCGGCAAAAATTTTGATCCTTGGGTCTTGTGTCAAGTATTGGGTGGGATGTTTTTTATTGTATTGATCTTGACGGCCCTTTAGGATTTTTGTTTAGTTTTTGTCCCGGAATATCCAAAGGGGGAGATTCGTAAGGACACAAATTTCCAATTGAGTCCATTGTAGTTTTGGCTCAATTCCAGACAAAAATGTTTGAGTCATAGGATAGAGTTATTGACCATCCTTCAATCCTATGACATACTAAAGTTGAAGACGTAGCGGCCAAGTATAAATATTCATCATAGTGCCGAGTTTGTTGTGCCTCGTTTCTATGTCATCAACATAGTTCCATTGCTCCTATGGTATGAATGCAATTGAATATATATATATATAGGATCTTGGAACATTTTATATTGGGTGAAATTTTGGTTTAAAACTGTTGTTTATTTTTCTGAAAGAATTTATTAAAACTTTTAAATAAAGTATATAAAGTTTCTGGGATAAAAATAGAAATTTACACTTTCTGGAAGTTTGTTCGAATTGTCGTTCGAACGAGAATGTCGTTCGAACGAGTTTGCCAACGAGTTCTCACATTGGCCACTGGAATGTCGTTCGAACGAAAATGATGTTCGAACGAGATTTCTAACGAATTCACACTAGAATTTTGTTAGAAGGCTCGTTCGAACGAGACTTCGTTCGAACGAAAATGTCGTTCTAACGAGTTTTGGCGGGAACAGTTAATTGGCAGTTTTGAGCAGTTACCACTTTCCCACTTCTTTTCCAACTAACTTTTTACCTAAATATGTAAGTGTGGGAACCAAGTTTTTTAACTCAACTTTTTCATATCCTACAACCTCCAAGAGAGAGTTTGAGAGCATAATTCCAAAAGAAAAAAGTTCATTGTTTAAATGTTGTTGTTTTTCGAGAAAAATCTTTTAAACATTTCTTTCACACCCAAAGTTTGTTTATCCAAGTTCCTTTATATATATATATATATATATATATACATTGCTTGGAGTTTTGGCACCGGTTTAATATACATATTGAAGAGTTCATTTGGGTTTTCTTATACATCCAACAAAGAAGAAGAAGTTTGAGTTGATTTACCCACTTGGAGAAAGGCTCCTTGTTCGGGTGGCGGTGACCATAAAAAGTCCGATCGGTGGATTCCGAGACCGCGGTGGATCTCTGTGGTTATTCGCTAGGTGGAGGTGTATACAAGAAGGAGCGTCGAGGCTTGAGAGGGACCGAGTCGAGTGTTGTACATCTTACTGTCTTGTATTTGTAAAACTATACTTAGTGGATTTGAGGCTAGGGCCGTTCGAGATTTTTTCCCGTTGTGGGTTTTTCCTCGTTCATCTCGGCGTAGTGATTTATTGTTTATTTTATCTTTCGCAATACTCACCTAGAACGCAGTCTTAGGTAAAAAGATAAAATTTGGTTTGATCACTACTTATGTTTAGTCTGGTGCTAAATAAATATTGGGTAATGTGTAGTTAATTCAAGTCAATAATTTAATTTGGTAAAATTGGTTTTGCCTAATTTGATAATATTGAAAATATGACTTATGCAAATTTTCTAGGACTTGGATTGTTTTTTAATTAAACCATCATCTTCTCTTTCGCATATACTTAAAAGGAAATTATCATTTTGTGGTAAGAAAGATTTTAGTATTTAAAAAATTGGGGGCTTCGCCTTTTCAACAACACGAGTCAGTATTTTTTTAATATTTTAAATTTACCACTAACCTATTTAAGCTCATTTATTTGCTTCTTATCCATTTTTATCATTCACTTTCTCTCACCAAATAATCTTTTAACTCTCAAAACTTCTTTCTTTCTCTTCATACTCTTTACATCCAATGGCGTCCAGTTATGAATCTCTTGATATCTATCTTCAAGTTGATAAGAAAACATCAATAAACTCTAAAAAAAACAGCTCCGTGATTGTTGAAAGTATTGTCTTCCCTATTAAAACATCATACGGAGCTCCTTCCTCCACAATGGGCCCCAACTTTAAGGATGGACTTACATGTCCCGTCTTTATTTTCTATCTTCGATTTAAGGATCACCACATCTTCATAGAAAATTCTGCATATCTCAAAGAACCTTCCTCATTTGGCTTTAAGGGTTGGACAACAGAACATGGCCCAAGAGGGAAAATAAAATTCTCATTGTCAATGCAAGAGATATGGTACTACCGTGGAGTCTTGGAAGCCGTATGCTTCTAGTAAGGATATTGTCAGTTCTTATACTCTTGTATTTATATGTTTTGGCATCTTCTTTTGTGTTCTTGTTGAAGCTCCACATCATGTTGATTAGGTTTCTTCTTATAAGAGGAAATCAACCCATGAATAAGTAGAGGCTTTTGTGGAGGACGCTTTGAGAGATAAAGAAAGGAGTAAGATGAAAATAACTTTTTAAACCAGTGAGGACAAAGTCGTCTTTTGACACTCTAGTTAGAACATCCTCAAGTACTCCTAAGCCTGTTGAACCTCCCATACCTTCAATGTTCAATATTTCCGTAGGGAAACGAGTTAAAACACTAGTCGAAAACCACTGCATGAAGTTAAGTTAAAAGTATTCTAATATAATTTAATTTTGAAGAAATTTTATATATTTTGGCATGATTTCTCTAATAATGTTATTTTGAATTCCCTTTCTCTTATCATAGGTGTGAATTAGCTCGTGCCCGCAAGAAATCCCATGACACCTCCTCTAGCATCCTAAATAAATTATCCTCATCTCCAGACCTCTGGTCCAATTTCAAATCTAGGTTTTGGGGTGGAATCAACTCTAATAAATGTTAATCCCTCTGTCGCTACCCCTATTTTAAAATATAATGTTGTTATTACTTCAACTCCAATGGAAGAAGATATCGATAAGAATTCCACCCCTCAGGATGATACCCTATAGTCAACTATAATCACTCTAATGGATAAGAACATTTTAGGATCAAGCAGTTCACCCTAGATGGAGGCTTCCCCTGGTAGAGTTTGATCCACCAGTTGAAGAACATCCTAACCTGACGACACAAACTGAAGTAATTGTTTTTCAATTGGAACATCAAGAAAATGTGTTAATATTTGTTATTATAACCATGGATATCTCTACAAGCAACATGGAGAAACAATTGCAACACCATATTCAAGATTTTCCAACTCATCCTCATTGGAAATTAGAGGCCTTTAAAATTTTATTGAGGCTCAATTTAAGGCGCTAACTCATTTTCCCTTTTTGATAGGCTGAGAGCAACTTGGTCCTATATTTCTCAGGTTTAAGGCATGAAAGATGAAGACGGTAGATATTGGTTTGTTATTACTCCCACCATATGAAAAAGTATTTTTATGACAATAACAAATAGTCATAGAAAAGCCTTTTATGATTATATTTTTACCGATAAAATCTATCATAATTTTGGGTGTCATGATTGATATAAGTAAAAACTACCATCAAATATGGGTATTATATATGACTTTTTTTCAAATAGATCAGTAAACCGCCAAATAATATGTCATGTATCATTTAAAAATCACCATGACAATCCATTTCAATCATTAAATTAGTCATGTATAATCTAAAAATTGTCTTGACAAACCATTTTCATATATTAAAAATTGTCACATAAAATATTTCACATCATGAAGGTTTAACATAAGTTGTCATAAACAAAATGTATAATGTAAAAAAGATATTCAAATCATGGTTAAAAAATAAACCAAATCACAAATCAAAAGATGCAGAATCATTTATTCCACATTCAATGTTATAGTGATACATTATAAATTGTATCATTTAGCCAAGAGACACTCCTAACAACATATTTTTTTGTCTTATATCAAATAAAACTGCACTAAATGAGATTGAGCTAGCACATCAATCAGAGTTATTCTTCTATCAAAATTAAGTGTTCCTCTATAGTAATAATCACTTCATAGTTTTAAAAAAGCAACGTTCCAAAGCACTCTTCCAAATATATTCGCAATTGTGTTATCCAATAATGATACACCTTTACATGTATCTATGTAGATGCTCATACATAAGTTCAAAGATTTAAGTCACATATTCGACAGTGATGACAACGATAAGAGTACATAATGGGGAAATAATTACAATTATGTATTTAAAGATAAAAACAAACCAAATATATATAGCTAAAAACATTTTTTAATTAATAAAGCCCCAAAGAGTTTCGAACATTGACTGTTTCAAACAACCTCAAAATAGAAACATAGTAGCTGATACCCGTGCCTAAAAGAAAATTTGGAATTTTTAAAAAGAAACTACAAGATTATTACATGTGTGGCGAGGGCTGCAACAGCCGTGGTGGAAAGATGGCTATAACATGCCCTATTTATCGCGTGAAAAATGCACATCACTGACGATACAAATATTAATCCAATCCAACACAAAAAATAAAAAGTAATGCCTTGTTTATCACATCAACAACGAACATAACAAAATATAACGCCTTGTTTCTGATGTCAACAATGCACATAACAAAAATATCAAAGAACTCTTAATAAAAAAACATTAATGGATATTAAAGCATAGTAGGTAATATGTCCACAATACCCCATTTTTCATCAATCCCAGTGGATTTTAGTAATAAGAAATCTTAAAATAAGTTCATAGATCCTTTTAAATTAACAAAATTTTATTTCACTTTTTCAAGTACATGCCAAAATTTAGTTTGAAAATAGTGACTAATATATAGAATATCATCAACTACCACAAAAAAAAAATCAATCTCGAAACTTGGATTAAAATACAAATCATAATGGCCACTTCAATCTAAAAAAACTATAAATGTCGAAGACTTGTGAAGATACACTCAAAAGATACGTGTGGCTAGATATTGGAATAAAATTCCTCTACATCATCACAATCGATGCCCAACGCTGGAAAATCGAGTGAATAAATATTTCATCCTTTAGGATCCATTTAGTTTCTAATTCCTTTACGGTTCCGCCAACTAACCATTAACATCATAACAAATGAAAAAATATTATACCTCTACCCGCTATTTTTTTACATAATCAATCATTGAATAGGAGAATCATGGTCATCTTATATAATCTGTAATGACCAAATAACAAAATAGTAAAAAAATTGTCCGCAATTATATAAATGAGTGTAAAGTATTCTATATATATATTCATCATTCACATATTGTTCTCAAGACTACACTCGAATAATCAATTTCTCTAACCCTTGTTTTATTTTCTTATAGTATTATCAGAAGTGAAAACATTATTAAATATCTTATTCTATCGAAATTCAAATTTCTTCTTTTTTAATATTTGATCCTTAAACCTAGACGTTGTTTGGTTTCACTTATCAAAAGTATTCATTCCATTTTATATGATACAAAGTAGTACTGGCCCGTTAATAAGAATATTGGACTTTAGTTATCATTCATCACCAACTACGAAACAGTGGAAAACATAATCACTTTGGTATGCTAATTTAATAATTTGCATACAAATTATATAACTAAAACGTTAAATTTCTGACCATATATACGAATAACAAAAACCAAATCTTGACTACTAAAAAAGATGGTGTAATCTATATATAATAACCACATAGCATATAGACTCACCAACAGTGAGTGAAAAAATATTCAAGTTCACATCATCATTGACACAATTATATCTACAAGCAAAACCACTTATGGCTGAATATCACGATGCATACAGTATTTATCATAAATAACTCAAGTCTCATTACATACTTCATTTCAAAATATAGAAACCTTAAAATGACAAACCCTTAAAATCTCAATACACACATAATACATATTATATGCATCTCATAAATTTATATTTGTATATAAGGACAAATTGAATGATTGAGATCCCTAAACTAGAACACACACACACACACACACACACGCGCACACACACACACACACACACACACACACACACACACACACACACACACATATATATATATGTTCAGATCAATTTTGTGTGTATGTATAACAATAACGAAATATATGAAAAGGAGATTGAAAAGGAGAGAGGGAGATAGCTCACCGCGATTCAATTGAAGAAGACGATAAACTGGACGATGAACGGAGGTGGAGGATAATGAAAGGAGGGAGGGAGGGGTAGTAGTAGCAGGAAGATGAAGATAGCAGTAAGAGGGGAAAAAAGAAGTATAGGGTATATAGTTTTTATCTTAGGTTTTGGTAGAGAAATAAGCCTCTCTCAATTGCTACTGGGGAATGAAAATTGGTACGATGCTTTCTTTTTTGGGGTATTTTCTTAGTTTTTGTTAAACTATATAGAATTAAGGGAAACAGTCATAATAAATATTCGCATAGATGATTGTTAGTGTAAAAGTGTCACGTTTATCGGTGTCAATTAACCTTTCGTGATTATTTTTTAAGTACAGTCATACAAATAAGTCTTGTATACTATTCATGACTGTTTTATTTAGACCATCATAATGTTTTTATCCAAAACCATCATAAAAAAATATTTTCTTGTAGTGTCCCATACTATATCAAAACTATGACCCAAAAAGAAGCTGAGGAGAATTCTTTATTTACAAACTAACCTCATTACTCAAATCAAAAGGCTGGGTAACCATGGGCCTGTAATATTTGAGAGTTGTTCAAAATAAATGGAATGCCCCCATTTAAGAAAGAGGAGCTAAAGAAGAAATTAATAAAATTCAATGTTGAGATAGACTTGATAGTCATGGAAGAAGATAACTTCCAGCTAATATTGAGACAATTAGTATGAGATGGGCAGGTCTCTACTAGCAATGTAGCTTCTTTTGAAGATATAGAGGTTTAATTAGAACTAACATGGTTAGGTACCAAGATTTATGGACCAAATTTAGGTCCTTCGTACTCAGATATTATTATTATTATTATTATTATTATTATTATTATTATTATTATTATTATTATTATTATTATTATTATTATTATTATTATTATTATTATTATTATTATTATTATTATTATTATTAACATGTAACAACTAATATATATATATATATTGTTCTTGTCATTTTGATTCCCAAATGGGTGGGTAATATAGCTTTAAAAATATGAAATTTATTTTTCTCATGTGAATGTTACCATTAATGTCTCTTAAATGATATGGCCCACCTTTGAATGCCTTATAAATTTTAAATGCCCCCTCCCCCCCGCTTGCCATAAGATGGATCTTTTGAACCTAGAGGTTAAATGGTTTTCTAAACTAAGTACCCCTCATTAAACGTCCTCTTTTTACCTTCTTATTTAAGGTTTCATATATTTTATTATTTTGGCCCAATATATTTTCAAGGCTCTAACCCTATCTTCATTTATGTTTCCTAATTCCATGAACATATCTTGTCACAACCTTCCTTTTCCAATTCATTTTGGGTATTACTCTCAATGACTTTAGAGTGATTTCTATGAGTAAAAAAAATATCATTCCCATAGGTTCATGCATATGGAGTTACCTATGTACTTCATCTTTTAAAGGTCCTATAAGCCCATCATACTTGTAAAAATAGATTATACCAATCCTTGGGATTTTTCTCAATCACTTTGCTCAAGTTATTCTTGACTACTTTATTTGTACCTTCTCCATAAACATTTGATTGAGCATTGTAAGGAGATTCTTTTGTCAAAGTTATTCCTAACCTTAAAGTGAATTATAACGTCATTTCTATCGAAAAATGCTCTCTGAGATCCCAAACCTATACGCAATAGCTTGTAACAAACCAAGTAACTCATTTTTGGCAAATGATTTGAAAGCTTTAAACTCCACCTACTTTGTAAAGTAATTAGTAGCAACAAGCATAAATATTTGCATCTTGGAAGAGGGAGGGTAAATTTTACCAATGATATTTATTTCCCATTCTCTGAATGAACAAGGCTTTAATATGTATTGTAGGTCAATAAAAGACACATGTTTTAAAGGACATGTTGTTGGTACTTTTCACATCCTCTTGAAAAATAAATGGAATACTTTAAGATGGAAAGTTAGTCAAAACTATATCTACATAACAACCATCTCAGATTTGTAACACTTTGATGAGCCCCACAAATTCCCTTATAGATTTATGCAATGGCTCTTAGACCCTCACGTTTTTCTTAAGCACTCTAGAATTATTTCATTGGAAACTCTTTTGAATAATTTTCTAGCAAACATAACATAACTAGTTGCTCTTAATCTAACATCTCATTTACTCTTGATAATTAGGTTAATTAGATATACAATCAATGGTTTTCTAAAATCTTCCTGAACATTAATATTTTCAATCTCAACCTGAGGCCATCTGTTATCTAGTTGGGGAATAAATCCATCTATTTAACTGTGTTTTAATTTTTCTTCGAATTTATTATTAAGCTTAAAACCTGAAGTTTTTTATCTATTTCATTAGCCTCTTCCCTCAGAAATCTGGGAATGTAATTGAGTGTAATCTCATATAATGCGGATAGTAAATTTAATGGCACTTGCTTATACAAGGTTAACCTATCATGGATACACTTGTATTCACAAGTTAATTATCTTATGATGAATTGAGAATCTCCATAGACTTTTACCACTTGAGATTCATAACTTTGAATGATATATATGCCTATTATAGCAACCTCGTGTTTTACAAGATTGTTTGAACATGTGTTTTCTTCCAATCTATAGTCATATGTAGTTTTAATATGTTCAAGGGATTTAATAACTACTCTTATTCCGGATATTATTTTAGTCTACGAACTATCAAACCATATATATATATATATATATCATATTTCATATTATCCTTCTAGCACAACATCACATGGATGATTTATCGAAATGTTAGCCAAGGCTTGATCTTTTATATTTCTTTGAGATACATAATTTTGGCAAAACTCAAAAAGATATAACAGCCATTTCCCATTTTTATTGTGTGAAATAAATCTATTTAACATGTATTTTATTAAATCAAACTCCAAAAAAACAAAGACCTCCCTAGGAAATACCTGATATATTAGTTTCATAGCAGCGAAATACAAGGCCAAATATCATTCTTCCATTGGAGAATATCTACATTCAAAATCATTTAGAAATATTCTAATATAATACACCGCTTATTCATTATAATTCCCACAATATTGAGCCAATAAAACTCCAATTGATGTATTAGAGGCTAAAACATACAAGGCAAAAATAGTTGTCTTGACCAAATAACTCTTGAGTGTTTGGAAAGCTAGATTAAG
Source organism: Sambucus nigra (assembly GCA_949130495.1). Classification (NCBI taxonomy): domain Eukaryota; kingdom Viridiplantae; phylum Streptophyta; class Magnoliopsida; order Dipsacales; family Adoxaceae; genus Sambucus; species Sambucus nigra. The sequence goes on along the minus strand of OX422208.1, from coordinate 538,774,793 downwards.
ATCTTCTGTCCAATACATCTCCTCTTAAACTTTTATCTTCAACAAAGGAAAAAAAACTTTAGTTTTTGCTCCTCCATTAGATAAAAATTTTGAAAGGAAATTAGCTTGACCCAAAAAACATTTGTAATTCTTTCTTATGTTTGAGAACTGACATTTCAATTATAGCTTTATTTGTTTTTCATCAACTTGTATTCTATTTTGGTGTACTAAATTTCCTTGTAGAAACTTGAAAAGCATATTTCAAAGGACTTATTTTAAGTTGATAAATTATCATTCTTTCAAAAGGACTTTTTTTAGGTGTGTTATATGATCAATTATTATTTTTTACTTGAGAACTATATTATAAATATAACATACTAAAAAGGTGATAACCATATAATGAAAAATCGTAATTCATTCCCCGTGGTAAGTGGCCCCGACATTCATGAATCGAAATTGCATTTTTATCCATTTGAAAGTTCCTAAATTAGCAGGACACCTAAAAAGAGTTTTATGCACCTCTTCTGCTATGCATATTTAGTGTAACCTAAATAACTATCCATTATAAACATGATAATACAACTAATAGATATGCCAACCAATAGGTCTACCCCTGGTATCGGATATTCATCTTTTAGAGTGGAAACATTTAAATTTATAAAATCCATTCACACTCTTAATTTTCCATTTTCTTAATAACTAGCACTATCTTGGAGATCCATTTGACACACATGATAGTTCTAATTAATCTAGCCTTCAACAACCTTTTGATTTCTTTTTTTATCTTGATTGTAACTTTTGCAGTCATTTATCACGGCCGAAGTTTGATATGTTTGTATCCTTATTTAATTTCCACTATGTACTCCAAAAATATTATTTCTAAATTAGGCTACTCATCATGTTCCTAATTAAAGCAGTTCTTATATATATTTAAAAGGTCCACATCCAATTATTGGACTTCCTTGCTAATGTTTGCACTGATATATATCACCTTCTTATTTTATTGGGTTCCCAAGTTTATTTCTAACAAATGATCTGACTGATTAACCACAAAATTCATACTCCATTCATGAACTTCATAATCAGTCCCTGATGTGGTGATCTTTATCCTCTTTGAATACATTTAATTGTTTTATCTGCACTAATCCTTACACTCAAATCCAGATCCCTGAATATGTATAACATAATGACAAAACTTTCCTTGTTCTTTTTAACATTCATGGGTGTACTATCCATTAAAAACATATGTTCTCTTTCTTATTTGGTACCATAAAATCAAAAACTAATTCTTCTCAAACCTACTCTGAAACTTATCCTAGGGATACCCATGGAACCAAAGCATCTACCTTCACAAGTCCAATATTCTCTTAGTAAAGTCTTGCCTTTACAGAGTTCGAGCTAGTGTGAAAAGACAATAAATTTGCCTCCACCTCTACCGCATTCCGATCCTAATTCATTAAAAGTAATTTTTGATGCATGGAAGAAGTAATACATTTGTTATAGCGGATCAAATCTTTACCATGTAATGTATTAAAGCTTTAGATTACCTTGAATGATAAATAAAGAGGTTTTACAATTTGTCTAACCTATTTGAATATTAACTAGTAGTACACATATGGTCGACTTTTTATATCCAATAAACCTAGAGATTATGATTCAAGTCCAGGACAATTTGTCATTTTTTTTATATATTAGGAAACATGGAGTATGACATTACAATTTTTACAGCTCCGTTATCTATAAATATTTTATTAATTAAATTTTCATTTATCTGTGATTTTTTAAATAACAGATTAATATGATTAGTCATACTCTTAGTAGGCTCTTCGAACTCATATATAAAACCTAAAGTAGATACAAATAAATTAAAGTTTTTTACCTCTCATTTCTCAACTTCATCCCATTCCAACTTAGGAACCTTTTTTGCCTTTTTATCTTGGAACCTCTTTGGTAGGATAACAACCATGTTAATTGGTACTTATTTAGGCGAAGATTCTAACTAGATGAATTGCTACCGCAAAATTCTCTAATCAGATCCTATTTGTAAGGAAAAAATTTCCAATTGAGTTAATTTGTATATAATTGACTTAATTCCAGAAAAAATTTGTTTGAGTCATAGATAGATTTTTATCTTATCATGATACCCCCGTAGTCTATATCATGTTGTTTGCAGACATAGCGGCCAAGCATCAAATAATATCACATCGTGATTATTGGTGCACGTTTCACATCTCCATATCACATTGCATTCCGAGATACTCTCATGTATGAACGCATTATGTTTATGGGATTCAAAAAATGTTTTAAGGATGTTATTTTGTTTATAAATGATTTTAAAATGTTAAAAATATTTTTACACTGTTTTAACTTCATTTTATCTGAGATAAACACTGCTTAGTGTCGTATGGATTCTTCCCTTATATTTTGGAAGCTCAAACGACATCTTCAGTTGTTTCAATGACATCTCAGTGTCGTTCAAACTAAATTGAGAAGTCATTCTAACGACATAACCAAGTCGTTCAAATGACATAGGAATATCGTTCGAACAAGTTGTCGACTTAAAAGTTTTTTATTCAATTCATTCTTTCTAAGAAATTGGAAGGGTGTAGAACCAAAATACAGAATAGAACAATTAAGTTTTTCTGCACATGTTTTCTAAGGATTTCAATAGCTAAAACCATCCTTGTTATTTTCAAAGATGAGAGCTTTCATACATATGCAATATAGATATTAGAGATCTTGTTTGCACCATTGGTTTATTCATCCATATTGAACAAGTTGTGTCATTGGAGTTTTGTGGTGAAAAAATGGTGAAGACCGTGTTTCGAATCATAGACGATTAATAAAGATTCATCGATGGATACCAAGGTACCCGTGGGCTCATGTGTAGTGGACAAGTGCCATGGAAGGATTTTTGCATGAGCACTGTGGAGGAGCGATTAAAAAAAAATAGAGTTAAGACTTGTGGGGATCTAGTCATTTTGTAAGTCTGTTTGTCTTCCTTTGTAATTATCGTATCATAGTGGTGTCTGGGATGGGCAATTCGAGCTTTTTTCCCCTAGTGGTTTCCTCGTACATCTGGCATTGCTTTTGTAGACTTGTTTGTTTTAATTTCTTTAATCATCTAGATGCATTCTTACGATTAAACAATATAAAACTGTACTTAAGTAAAATTGGTTCACAAAATTGGTGTATATTAATATTGGAAAAAGTTTTTTTTAAGTCTTGTTTTTACGTAAATAACACTTAGAAAAAAGGGCCTACAAATTGGTAACAGAGTTAGAAACACTTTTTTATTGTATAGATCATTGTTTTGTGCTTTTTGGCAATCGTGTTTGTTTATCACTCTTGAATCGTTTTTCTGTCAATGTATTCTCAAAGTTTTGACGAATTTAATCTTTTAAATTTGAAGTTTGATAAATGAATTGAAATTCTTGAAGAAGAAAATTCTCATTTTAAACATATGATTGAATATTTACAAATGTTTCAAACTCAAATATATATGTCATTCATGAGAAGTTTGCGGATTTGTACGATAACTTTGTGTAATACCCCATAATTTTATTGATTTTTATTTAAGGGATTAATTTAATTAAATAAAAAATAATTGGGAATTCATCCGGATATTAAATACTAGTGAGATGTGAGTTGGTATTTGATTATGATGTTAACATTGAATGTTTCTGGAATTAAATGAAAATTAATTGGGAATTAAGCCGGATATTAAATACTAGAGAGATTTGAGTTGGTATTTGATTATGATGTTAAAATTGAATGTTTCTGAGTGTATATGGTAATATATGAGTATTGAAAATATTAAAGTTCTTGCGAGGCAGAAATACGATAATTTAGAAAAATTAAGTCGGGAAGCGCGTGTCAGTCACGTCAGGATTGAATGTAATTAAATTAAAAAGTAACTTATATTTTTATCAACTGAATGGTCATTTTGAGTGTGACAACATATCCAAAAGGGACAAAATAGTCAGAAAACACTAGCCGGGAGTTTAGTTTGGGTCCCGGTGCATTTTTAGGCCAAACCGGCAACCTAGAAGGGTATTTTGGTAATTTTAAAAATTAGGGGATTAAAGTCCACGAATTTTAGAGGTAATTTAGATATTATTAAAATGGCCACTAAGGCCATCATCAGCCAAAAAGTGAAAGAGTGGGCTACGAAAGTTTTTGGGAGAAGTTAGAAAGAGGAAAAAAGGAAGATCTAAGCCAAACAATCTTCACACCATCATTTTGAAAGGGATTTGTGTCCGGAAAGAAGAGATAGCCAACCTTAATCATCAACAACGAATCAGAATGTCGGATTTAAGGCAAGTCATTTGATATTATTAAGTTTATTGAATATTTCTTCCATGTTTAGTGTAGAAACTGTTTTGCCTTGAAAGTTTTGAGGAAATCTTAATGAAATTGTTATAGAAACTCTAAAGTTGGGTTAAGGATTGCATGTAGAATGACTATGGACTAATTTGGTATTCAAAAACTTAACTATGATGATTTAAAAACGGATTTATGATGAGTAATTAAGCACAATAAAATTTTGGGTTCATGTTCTTAGGGTTTGGGGTGAAAATGGGGAATTGATGTTAATTGCATGTTGATTTGGAGGATTTGACCCCAATAAAATGTTAATAATCTACCTAGGATGACTTAGATTAGTTTAATAACAATAAAAATTAATTGGGATGATCTTAGAATGGATTTTTGAAAAGAGGAATTGAAGAAAAACAAATTGGGAGATTTCTGGGCGTATTCTGCCATCTCGTTAGAAGACCTGCCTAGGGCATTCAAATGACCTCGTTCGAACGAGCTTCTAACGAGATGACAGTATCCCTTCTAATGAGTTGGTAGTTCGTTCGAAGCCATTCATTCGAACGACACTCATTTGGACGACCTCGTTCGAACGAGATTTCTAACGAGTTGACAAAATGGCCTTTTTAGGCCTGATTTTATTTCAAACTTCCCGTAGACTTATTTAATGGAGTATTAACCTTCCATTATTGACTAGTGGGTATAGTTGTGAGATTCGAGTATGCTGAGGAGTAAAACTTAGAATTTTGTAGTAAACCGGATGACATTTATGTATTAGGAAATGAGTACCTAAAATCACAACGTGAGAAGAGTGACAATTTTTAATGTATATGATTCGGGGATTTTTAAACGTACAACATTTAATGACGGTATAAGAATGTAAAACATACCTCTATTAATATTATGGAATATCTAGGATGTGTGAATTCTTGGTATATGTAGTCATTTGTGTAAAACATACCTACCATACTTGCTATCACGGGAGGCCGGCATTCGATCAGGGCCATCTGATCTTTGTGTGCCTACGGGGGGATTTAGATTGGTACCTCAAGGACATAAGTCAGAGAAGGACTTATTGAGAAGTTAATAAGTCTGCTGATCATGGGAGCGTAGGTATGTGCATGACCCATGTGATGTGAACTATGTTCGACTCAATTATGTGTGTTTGTTACTTATCGAAACGATTCCTGAGAGATTCGAAATACGTGGTCCTTATGTACGTGATATACCGGGATTTGATAATAGAGTATGTGTGCACCGCAACTTAGTCTCGGGGTGCCAGTTTTGTATATTTGTGATGAGAAAAATATACTATTAAGTGAAATGAACTGTCATGTATAAATGTAAGTGTAAATAATAGTAACGTTTTTCTAGAGTTAAAATTTGGAAAGTCCCTAGTGATTAGTATTACTAATTTTGAGAACTAAGAAGAAAAGTAAAAATCTCTGTTTAAAGTAAGATATCGGGAATTGAATCAGAATTTATATAGTAATGTTAGATTGTGTAATGGACTAGTTAGATATGGGAATCACTAGAATGGGTACGGGTACGATAGGAGTGCACAATTAGTTGAGAGGTGAGGAACTCATGTGAGTGCACGCACTATCATGTATTTTATATTCACTGTTTAATGATATTAAACACTTGTTGTATTTTAAACTGTTTTCACAATCGGGCTCTGACCCGTTTTCTTTCAAATCTATTTTCTTGTAAAAACCTTTTAGGTGCCCAGCCACAAGGACACCAAGCGTAGGAGTTCCATTTAGGTGACGTGCTGTAGCTGCTGTGGAAGTTACAGGACCTCGATAGTAGACGCCTCCACTTTCTATCTTGACTCTATTTCTGATTCACTCATCTGTAGGGCATGTCGCCCCAATTCTTTTACAGACATCTTATTTATTCAGTTTCATTTCAGTGGGATGTAATTAACTTATGATTCAGACTTTGTATTAAGTATTTCGGATTAATTAGAGGAGTATTCCTCCAGATTCATTACTATTCTATGGTTATTCTATTATGACTATGTTGTGGGTGTTATGTTAGCATTTCATAATCTAATACATTGCATGTAAATCGGATTTAATTAAAATTGAGAACTCACTTTTTAAATACTAGGTGGCTAGTAATTGTTAAAATATTTGTCGACAGTGATGCTACGAACTGAACCAACTTGACATTTTGAATTAATTTGAATAAAGGAGTAGCTACCAGGTATTCAATTAGTTGGGGTGTCACAGGTGGTATTAGAGCATCAGGTTCTAGTGTCCTTAGGATCTGTACGGGTTGTTATGTTTTCGCTGAGCTTTCTTTGATGTAGAGCCCTATATTTTGGGATTATTGTACTCTTTTGTGTATGTTTCGCTCTTAAGCTATTTTGAGATAATAACTGCGAATTTACAAGACTTTAATCTCATTTCAGATGCCTCCACGACGTGCACAGCGAGTTCCCAGGGATGCTCAGCCCGAGCCACAGCCCGCACTAGTTCACGGCTCCTTGAATGCCATAGAGGTTGTCGTTATTGTAGCCCAAGCGATAAATGCCGCCCTAGCAGTTATGCAGCAGGCACCGCCTCAGGCGCCGGTAGTAGCGCCAGTACAGGCTCATGCATTCCCGTCTGCTTGGGAATGTGTCCGTGATGCTTTTCAGAAAGCACACCCTCCAGAGTTTGCAGGTAGCTCCGACGTAGTTGTGTCCAGTGAGTGGAAGAAGGACATTCAAAGGAAATTGAGGATGTATGAGTGCACGGATGTACAGAAGCAGATATTAGCTACTTTTAAGCTAGTGGGATCAGCATTGCAGTTATGAGAGTCCATTACTACCGCGGAGGAGAGAGACGTTCTTTCTATTTAGAAATTTTGGGTGCGGTTCGACCGTAAATATTTTCCATTAGTTGTTCACACTGAAATGAGGAGGAAGTTAATGAACCTCAAGCAGGAGGGGAAGACCGTGGCCGAGTATGAGGCCGAATTCACTAATCTCTTAAACATCGTTCCCGATGAAATTCCAACTGAGGAGAAAAATATTCAGAAGTTCATGGATGGGTTGACTTGGAGGATCCGTCATCACTTGTTGGGTAATCTCTCGTTGGACACTTACTTTGATGTGGTTAAAGCGGCACTACTTCAATGCCAGGACCACCGCTTCCACATGTCGGAGAGTAAGCAATCAGGAGAGTCCAGCCAGCAGGGCAGGATAGGGGGAAATGGTGCCAGCAGGGCACAATCTACTCAGGGTCAGCATAGGCAGGGAGATCAGGGTTCCCAGCAGGGGGATTTTAAGAGGTTCAGATCTGGGGGTTTCTGAAATGGTCAGTGAGGTTTCGTCAGGGCCAGCAGGTTCAGCATGGCCATCAGGGATAGCAAGGCCAACATGGTCAACAGCAGCAGTTTTATCAGGGCAGCACGACTAGGGGAGGAATGGCAACGGCCACTAGGGCCGTGGGCAGCAGGGTCCGAGAGGGGGGAATTTTCTGGGGAAGTGTTTCACTTGTGGCAAAATTGGCCAAAGCTCCAGGAGTGTCATGAGAGGGGCAGGGCCCCACAGCAACAGCAGCAGGGTGCTCGACATGAGCCCCAGATACCTATGTTTCCCGTCGCCCTCCCAGCACCACCATAGAAGCCAGCTTTACCACCCATCCCAGCAGTCCCAGTCCAGCAGGGACAGCTTCAGTACGGGCGAGTTTATCAACTCCAGCATGCTGCAGTCCCACAGGATCCACCTGCTATTGAGGGTATGTTCTCTATTCAGGGGACTATGGGGCGTATTTTATTTGATATGGGGGCCACGCACTGTTTCATTGCCACGAGATTTGCACGCACTTTGGGGTTGTTAGACACTGCGGAGAGCACGATTACTTGTGTAGATTCACCGTTGAGTAGGGGTTCTGTGATTTCTTTTATTTGTAGAGGTGTGGGTATAGAGATTGGGAGATTTACTTTACCTGCTGATATGTTAGTATTAGAAATGACTGAGTACAATGCGATTATTGGTATGGATTGGCTAGTTGCGTACCGAGCCATGATTGATTGTTTCAGCAGGAGTATTATTTTTTCCATTCCCAGGCAGGAGATATTTTTAGTGGTGATGCCTCGCCCTGAGGGAGGATCGTCCACTCACTTGTACTATATAGAGGAGGAGACCTCTAAGGAAGTGGTATTACCACTCGATTCGATTCCAGTTGTTAGGGAGTTTGTTGATGTATTTCAGGATATACCTGGATTACCTCCTAGTAGAGAGATAGATTTTGCTATCGATTTGACGTCGGGCACTCGGCCAATTGCCCACGCACCGTACCGTATGGCTCCAGCGGAGACGAGAGAGATAAGGGATCAGATAGAACATTTGTTGGGTCAGGGGTTTATCCGAAGGAGTACTTTGCCGTGGGGTGCCCTTGTGTTGTTCGTAAAGAAGAGGGATGGATCGTTGAGGTTGTGTGTAGATTATCGGGAGTTGAATAAAGTCACGATACGGAATAAGTATCCGTTGCCCCGAATCGATGACTTATTCGACCAACTGAGAGGAGCTTCCTTCTTCTCAAATATTGACTTGCGATCGGGATACCATCAGTTACGTATCAGGGAACAGAACGTTTCGAAGACTGCTTTCTTGACGAGATATGGTTCCTACGGGTTTCAGGTTATGCCTTTTGGCTTGACCAACGCTCCAGTCGTGTTTATGGACTTGATGAATAGGGTATTCAGAGAGTTCCTAGACCAGTTCATCATTGTCTTTATTGATGACATTCTGGTTTACTCCCAGACAGAAGAGGAGCACGTTGAGCATTTGAGACAGGTTTTGTAGACGCTGCGTCAGAACGAGCTTTATGCAAAGTACAAAAAATGTGGGTTTTGGCTAAGGAGGTTCAGTTTTTGGGGCATATCATTTCAGACCGGGGGGATATCTGTTGATCGGGGAAGGTATCCGCGGTGAGGGAGTGGGGATAGCCCACGACACCGACTGAAATCCGTAGTTTCTTGGGCCTAGCAGGATACTATAGAAGGTTATCAGGGGTTTCTCAAAGATAACGGGTCCTTTGACACATCTGACTCGCAAAGGTGTTCCATTCATCTGGAGAGATCCCTGTCAGTTGGCATTCGATGAGTTGAAGGAAAAGTTGACCTCAGCGCTTATGTTAGCATTGCCCAGATCGGGAGTTGAGTATCTAGTCTACACCGATGTGTCCTTAAAAGGACTTGGAGGTGTGCTGTAACAGGAGAGTCAGTCCATAGCTTATGCTTCCCGTAAGCTTAAGCCTCACGAGAAGAATTACCCCACCCACGACTTGGAGTTAGTGGCAGTTGTATTCGCTCTTCGGATTTGGAGACACTACCTCCTGGGGGAGAAATTTCGTTTGTTCACGGACCATAAGTCTCTACAATATCTCTTCACGCAGAAAGAACTGAATATCCGTCAACGTCGGTGGCTTGAGTTTGTGAAGGATTATCAGTTTGATATCCAATATCACCCAGGGAAGGCTAACATGGTAGTAGACTCGTTGAGCCGTAGGCCAGTAGATGAGGTGGACAAGGTGTGGAAAGCTAAGTGAAGGTTCTTCAGAGAATTCAAGGTGGGGGACCAGGTGTTACTCAGAGTATCTCCTATGAAGGGGATTATGCATTTTGGAAAGAAGGGAAATCTGGCACCAAGATACGTGGGGCCATTTCCTCTCATCGAGAGGATTGGGCCAGTGGCGTATAGACTTGGGTTACCAGAGCACTTGCATAGGATTAATGATGTGTTCCATATTTCCTCGCTAAGGAAATATCTTAGGGACGATTTGGCCCATACTCACATTGCTTTAGAGGACATCGATCTTCAGCCCGATAGTTCCTACGAGGAGGGGCCGATTGCTATTCTAGACCACAGCGAGAGGAAACTGAGGTCGAAGATAGTACCATTAGTACGCGTGCAGTGCCGGCATCATAATGCCGAGGAGTCCACGTGGGAGCGCGAAGATGAGATGCGCGAACGTTATCCAGAGCTATTTTTACCAGGTATTCATTAGTTTCGAATTTCGGGACGAAATTCTGTTATTAGGGGGAAGTATGTAATATCCCGTAATTTTATTGATTTTTATTTAAGGGATTAATTGAATTAAATGAAAATTAATTGGTAATTAATTTGGATATTAAATACTAGCGAGATGTGAGTTGGTATTTGATTATGATGTTAAAATTGAATGTTTCTGGAATTAAATGAAAATTAATGGGGAATTAATCCGGATATTAAATACTAGCGAGATGTGAGTTGTTATTTGATTATGATGTTAAAATTGAATGTTTCAGAGTATATATGGTAATATATGAGTATTGAAAATATTAAAGTTGTTGTGAGGCAGAAACACGACAATTTGGAAAAATTAAGTCGGAACGCGCATGTCAGTCGCGTCAGGAATGAATGTAATTAAATTAAAAATTAACTTATATTTTTATAAACTGAATGGTCATTTTTAGTGCACCAACGTATTCGAAAGGGTCGAATAGTTAGAAAACACTAGCCGGGAGTTTAGTTTGGGTCCCGGGGCATTTTTAGGCCAAACCGGCAACCTAGAAGGGTATTTTGATAATTTTAAAAATTAGGGGATTAAAACCCACGAATTTTAGAGGTAATTTAGATATTATTAAAATGGCCACTAAGGCCATCATCAGCCAAAAAATGAAAGAGTGCGCTACGGAAGTTTTGGGGAGAAGTTAGAAAGAGGGAAAAAAGAATATCTAAGCCAAACCATCTCCACCCCATCATATTGAAAGGGATTTTGTGTCCGGAAAGAAGAGAGAGCCAACCTTAATTATCAACAACAAATCAAAACGTCAGATTTAAGGCAAGTGATTTGATATTATTAAGTTCATTGAATATTTCTTCCATGTTTAGTGTAGAAACTGTTTTCCCTTGAAAGTTTTGAGGAAATCCTAATGAAATTGTTATAGAAACTCTAAAGTTGGGTTAGGGCTTGCATGTAGAATGACTATGGATGAATTTGGTATTCAAAAACTTAACTCTGATGATTTAAAAATGGATTTATGATGAGTAATTAGGCACAATAAAATTTTGGGTTCATGTTCTTAGGGTTTGGGGTGAAAATGGGGAATTGATGTTAAGTGCATGTTGATTTGCAGGATTTGACCCCAATAAAATGTTAATAAGCTACCTAGAAGGACTTATATTAGTTTACTAACAATAAAACTTAATTGGGATGATCTTAGAATGGATTTTTGAAAAGAGGAATTAAAGAAAAACGAATTGGGAGATTTCTGGGCGTATTCTGCCATCTCGTTAGATGACCTGCCTAGGTCATTCGAACGACCTCGTTCGAACGAGCTTCTAACGAGATGACAGTATCCCTTCTAACGAGGTGGTAGTTCATTCAAATCCGTTCGTTCGAATGACACTCGTTCGAACGACCTCGTTCGAACGAGATTTCTAACGAGTTGACAAAATGTCCTTTTTAGGCCTGATTTTATTTCAAACATCCCGTAGACTTATTTAATGGAGTATTAACCTTACCTTATTGACTAGTGGGTATAGTTGTGAGATTGGAGTACGTTGAGGAGTAAAACTTAGAATTTTGTAGTGAACCGGATGGCATTTATGTATTAGGAAACGAGTACCTAAAATCACGACGTGAGAAGAGTGACAACTTTTAATGCACATGATTCGGGGATTTATAAACGTACAACATTTAATGACGGTATAGGAATGCAAAACATACCTCTATTAATATTATGGAATATATAAGATGTGTGAATGCTTGGTATATGTAGTCATTTGTGTAGAACAAACCTACCATACTTGCTATCACGGGAGTTCGGCGTTCGATCAGGGCCATCTAATCTTTGTGTGCCAACGGGGGGATTTAGATTGGTACCTCGAGGACATAGGACAGAGAAGGACTTATTGAGAAGTTAATAAGTTTGCTGATCAAGGGAGCGTAGGTATGTGCGTGACCCATGTGATGTGAACTATGTTCGCCTCCATTATGTGTGTTTGTTACTTATCGAAATGATTCCTGAGAGATTCGGAATACGTGGTACTTATGTACGTGATGTACCGGGATGTGATAGCAGAATATGTGTGCACCGCAGCTTAGTCTCGGGGTGCCAGTTTTGTATATTTATGATGAGAAAAATATACTATTAAGTGAAATGAACTGTCATGTATAAATGTAAGTGTAAATAATAGTAACGTTTTTGTAGAGTTAAAATGGGAAAATTCCTAGTGATTAGTATTACTAATTTTGAGAACTAAGAAGAAAATTAAAACTCTCTGTTTAAAGTACGATATCTGGAATTGAATCAGAATTTTTATAGTAATGTTAGATTGTGTATTGGACTAGTTAGATATGGGAATCACTAGAACGGGTACGGGTACGATAGGAGTGCACAATTAGTTGAGAGGTGAGGAACTCATGTGAGTGCACGCATTATCATGTATTTTATATTCACTGTTTAATGATATTAAACTCTTGCTGTATTTTAAACTGCTTTCACAATCGGGTTTTGACCCGTTTGCTTTCAAATCTATTTTCTTGTAAAAACCTTTTAGGTTCCCAGCCACAAGGACACCAAGCGTAGGAGTTCCATTCAGGTGACGTGTTGTAGCTGCTGTGGAAGTTACAGGAACTCGATAGTAGATTCCTCCACTTTCAATCTTGACTCTATTTCAGATTCACTCATATGTAGGGCATATCGCCCCATTTCTTTTAGAGTCATCTTATTTATTCAGTTTCATTTCAGTGGGATGTAATTAACTTATGATTCAGACTTTGTATTCAGTATTTCAGATTATTTAGAGGAGTTTTCCTCCAGATTCATTATTATTCCATGGTTATTATATAATGACTATGTTGTGGGTGTTATGTTAGCATTTCATAATCTAATACATTGCATGTAAATCGGATTTAATTAAAATTGACAACTCACTTTTTAAATATTAGTTGGCTAGTAATTGTTAAAAAAAAATTGACAGTGATGCTATGAACTGAACCAACTTGACATTTTGAATTAATTTGAATAAAGGAGTAGCTACCCGGTATTTAATTAGTCGGGGTGTCACACTTTGAATCTTTTAAATTGTCCAAGGAAGTGAGTGAGAATAGAGTCCTTGTTTTATAAAAGAGTTAGAGGACTTGAAAAAGTCTAGGATTTGTGTCGTTGAAGAAAATATTTTGATGGATTAATTTAAGGCACGTGAGAAGACTATTAGGAATAAGTTTACTCACATTGAAGGGGAGCGAGATAACTTTATAGAGGTAATTGAAAATTTAAAGAATGAGTCCGTAAAAGTTGAGGAGTCTAATTCTTTGGTTTAGTCCAAAGTTTTGAAGATGAAAAATATTTTAAAAGACTCAAGTAGTACGAATAATGATGATAGTGGCTTATCTTGTTTGAGTGATTAGAATGTTAAAGATAAAACCATAGTTTGTTTCAGATCGTAAAGCACTTCCCAGGGTGTTAGAAAGGCTCAATTGAAAGGTCCCATTCCTTGTCATGTTTACACATGTTCGCATTGTGGTAGGAAAGGTCACCTTAGGTGTTTTTGCTATGATCTTAGAAAAGACCCGAGGAATTTAAGTGTGGTGTACCATCGGTTCCCAACACCCGTATTGTTAAGTATACCCCTATTTGGGTTAGGAAGTCTTTTTTAGAGATACTAAATGCAAGGTTGGTTGATTCTCACATGCAAGCACATGATGTTTCACATGCTATTTCTTATGGATGATTGCTTGCATGTTCATGTTTGTCATACGCCAGTCTTTGCTTCATGATATATATATATATATATATATATATATATATATATATATATATATATATATATATCTTACTAGTATTATGACATGTGCATCTCTTTTTATTATATTTTTCATTTATTTGAGTGTTATTGATAAAAACAAAAAGATTTTTGGTTTGATATATTTTTTAGAAAATAGAAATTCACAAATAGCTTTCATTTTATTTTTGTGCCGTGAGTTTTCATGTTTGATATGGCATATTGGTGTGCTTGGACCCCCATCATTTCATTATCCATGCGGCTAGGACATTTGGTCATAATTATATATGCTTAGTGATATGCCCCAAGTGTAACCTCGGCCTAGAGACACCAACCTCGGCCGATATTATGGCCGACGTTGGGCATGTCTTGGACACGCGATATCACCCCTCGGCCATGTCAAGGTCGGCCCAGGCCGACACTACCATGAGCCTCTCCAAGGGACGTCACAAGGATCGGCAGCATTCTCGTATACCTTGGAATGGAAACCTCGGCCAGATGTAGGCCGAGCTCGCAGGAAGCCACCAGCAACCTCATCAAGCCACCAGTTCAACCTCGTCTCAAGCCGACCTTATCCATTGTCTCGGCTTGGATTAGGCCGAGACCTCCATGGAATACTCGGACTGAACTGGTGTCAAGACTCACCAACCTCGGCCTCACCAAGGCCGAGGTCCTACACTAGACGCGATAGTCGAGAACCTGCTAACATTTAGATAAGGACACATGGACATAAATAAGTTATAACAAGATTATTCCCCACACGTGGGGAGAGTGTTGCATCATCATTCTCTACATGTGACAGTGACAGATGGCACTCCCATATTGGTGAGGTAACCACACACATGCTCATTATATGCATGGAGGGAACATTACACCCCCTAGGTACTATATATAGAGGTCATCTTCTACCTTGTAAAGGGATCCCAGATATTCAACCCTAGCTAAAACCCTGTCTAGATACACAGTAGAGAGAGAAAGCTTGAGAGATTGTATCCATGGCCATCAGTGCCTTATTGCAGTGAGGTTATTCACACACACAGTGGACGTAGGCCAATCTAGGCTGAACCACTTATATCCTGGAGTACTCTCCCCTTCTCCTCATCTCATTCTCTTACCTTTTACATAACTATACTGCCATTGTTGTTCTTAGATTGAGCTTGAAAACAACTTATCTGGTGGTGCTGATTCTGGCATCATCATTTTGGCGCCGTCTGTGGGAAGGAGAAGCTATCTCTTCCTCTTTTTCTAATTAACCTCACCGGAGACTCTGGTGGTGAGCTAGGCCTCCCCCTAGCGCGGAGATGTTTCACCATTGAAAGAGGTCCTGTGAAGCACTAAGCTCATCTGCTACTCAAGATCTATAGTGTTAACATATGGCACCAGACTTACCACCGCCTCTTCCACCGCTCGGGGGTTGAGGGCCTAGTTCCAGTCAGGCGCCCCCCCAGTCCGAAATGGCGGAGGTGGCTGCAGCCTTGAGATCTTTAGCTGCAACACAAGCATCCATGCAGGAGCAATTTGCACAGCTCAGCCAAACTATGATGAGGCCACCTGGAGTCTCACCGGATATGATCACTCCGGCAGTAATTTAGCCCCATCCTGATGCTAGGGGACCACCCCAGGCACCAATGAAGGACCAACCTGCACCCCCGCGGAGAAGGGACGTTGCTGACGCTAGGCGCTTGTGCCTGGGGAGGCAGGGAAACCCTTGCCCAAAGGACAGGTATGATGATTTATAGGCGGAAGAAGCCCCGGAAGACTGCTGGGTGACGTATGAGGTGTCAAATAACACTGTACGACCTCTTAGGCCAAGTCAAGGTTGTGTCGGCCGAAGAGGTGAAGAGGCCCAACAAAGAGGGTCAACCTTTGATAGGTTGAGCAAAGGGTCAGCCTTTGAGAGACTGGGCCCAATGAATGACCTAAGACAGAGACTGTCGAGATCAAGGAGCGCAGTAGGCTCGCAGAGAGGGAACAGGCAGGGTTAGCCAGACCAAGGCCGACACTGTGAAAGAAGAGGCAGGGAACATGAAGAGGTCAACAGTCGACGTGTCGTGGAAGGGGAATCCTCGGTCCATCCCAGGGAGGTGGCAGGGGATAACCTCGGCCAAGTCGATGACAGAAGACCATGGAATTATTCTATCCAACGCCTTGAGGAGAAGATAGGAGACCTCATTAAAAGCAGGGACCCATTACAAAGGGGTTACTCAGAGGGCTCCCCATTTGTGGCTAGGATAGTGGGGTTCCCAACCCCAGCTAAGTTCAAGCCTCCTCCGGTGTCTCCCAAGTATGATGGAAGCACCAACCCAGTACACCACATAGAGATGTATCAATCGGCGGCAGACATCTACTCGATACCCGATGAGATGAAGTGTAGAGACTTCTCTGGGACCTTAACAGGGGCAGCGCACAGCTGATTTACCTCTCTTTCGAAGAACTCGATCGAGAACTTCAAAGGCTTAGCTGAATGATTCATCCATAACTTCTTCTTTGGGATGAGACCCCAGAAGAAAACCACTCACCTGCTGTATGTCAAACAGGGCAAGGATGAGAGCCTAAGAGACTACATAGCACGGTTCAACAAAGAGAAGTTGGAGGTAGAGGATTATGAAGAAAATATACCCATGACTGCCCTCATAGGGGGTCTGCAGAAAGGGAAGCTGTTGTGGAAGCTGACGGAAGACCCTCCTAGGTCTATGGCAGAGCTCCTGGCAACCGCAGGGAAAGTAATGAATGTGGAAGAGGCAATGGCCGCCAAGTATGAGGATGAGAACAGCGGTGGCAGTGGAAAGTCCCAAAGCAAGAAAGATGGGAAGAAGAGATCGGGTGATGACAAGTTCGCTCACTATACTCCTCTTACTGTGAGCTGTGAGCACATCCTCAATGAGATTAAGATGACAGGGCTCTGAGATGGCCAGAGAAGCTGAAAGCCCCACCATATAAGAGGAACAAAAACCTGTGGTGTGAGTTCCACCAAGATCATGGTCAGGTCACAGATAGATGCTTCGCTTTGAAGGATGAGATTGAGATGATGTTAAAATCTGGGAAATTGAGAAAATATGTAGACGGTAAGGCTCCTAAGAGTGGAAGAGATGACCATAAGAAAAGAAGGAATGATAGATGCTGTGATAATGTCCCGAACCGAAGAGACGATGAATCAGAAGGTGATGATGAAGATGATCCTGATCTTCCACCAAAGGATGACAACACCCCGGTGAAGAGGGTTGGTATGATCTCTTTCAGTGTTGGCACAATATGCGGAGGATTTACAGGTGGTGGATCTGAAGTAGCTGATAGGAAGGCTCATGTAGACGACGCCAAATCAGTGGCTAAGCTTGAAGTTGTGAATCAAACGTCTTTCGATACAGTACAGAAGAGGAAGAAAGTAGACATGAACACCCTCATAGTTGGGTTCTCCAGACTCGACTTCAGAGGTATCTTAGCCCCCCATGATGACCCTTTGGTCATAACGACAAGGGTGCATGGATATGAGGTGCAGAGGATCCTCGTGGATGGGTGGAGCTCGGCAGATGTGATGTTTTGGCCTTGCTTCAGAAGCTTAGGCCTTAGTAGATCAAGACTGGTTCCCTATCACCACCCCCTGATAGGCTTCAGTGGTGAAAAGGTTCACCCCTTGGGCATGTATGAGATGGACGTACGGATGGGTGACGAATGTCCTAAGAGGTTGACCAGGAGGATTAATTTCTTTGTGATGGACGAAAGTGTCTTCTCGGCCTATAACCTCATCATAGGAAGGGTGGCCCTTAGGGAGTTCGAGCCTGTGCCATCAACGGTCCATCAGATGCTAAAATTACCGACTCCTTATGGAGTAGGGGAAGTGCAAGGTGACCAGACCACAGCGCGAGAGTGTTACTTCAACTCGGCCGAAGAGAGAGAAGCCCATAAGAGGGCCACCACCACTTATAGCATTGATACTCTTGATCCAAGAGATGAAACAAAATTGAAGAAGGGAGAGGCCACGGAAGAGGTAGAATCCATCGTCCTCGATGAGGACGAGCCGAAAAAAACCATCCAAGTTGGCAAAACCCTTAATCTGGAAATCAAGGAAGAGCTGATAAACTTCCTCAGGAAGAGGAAGAGTGTCTTCGCATGGAGTCACCCAGACATGCCTGGCATCAATCCTGAAGTGATGAGTCACAAGCTCAACGTAGCCAAAGATGCTAGGCCTATCAAACAAATATGAAGAGTCCACTCCAGGGAAAAATACAACGTCATCCATGAAGAGGTGAAAAAGTTGGAAGAGGCTGAGTTTATAAGAGAAGTTACCTATCCGGAGTGGCTATCAAATGCGGTCATCGTGCCCAAGGCCAATGGGAAGTGGAGAATGTGTGTTGATTTCACTGATCTAAACAGATCTTGCCCAAAAGACAGCTACCCCTTACCTCGGATAGATCAGATGGTGGATGCTACAGCAAGACATGAGCTCATGAGCTTCATGGATGCATATTCAAGCTATAACCAAATCTTCATGGATGCCGACGACTCAGAGAAGACAGCTTCATTATCGACAAAGGGACGTACTGCTACAAAGTGATGCCCTTCGGTCTGAAAAATGCAGGGGCAACATACCAACGTCTTGTCAATAAGATGTTCGAAGAGAAAATAGGTAAAACCATGGAAGTGTATGTAGATGATATGCAACACTCTCCCCATGATGTAGCAGACCTTGAGAAGACCTTCGATGTGATGGACTCGTACAAGATGAAACTCAACCCAGCGAAATGTGTCTTCAGAGTAGGAGCTGGGAAGTTCCTGGGATTCATCGTCAACCAGAGAGGAATCGAAGCGAACCCTTAAAAAAATTAAGGCGTTGCTTGACATAAAGACTCCTAGGAATATCAAGGATGTCCAAAGACTCACGGGGAGAGTGGCTGCGCTTAACAGATTCGTCTCTAGGGCGACAAACAAGTGTCTCCCATTCTTTAAAGTTTTGAGAAAGGACTTCCAATAGGATGAAGAGTGTGGAAAAGCCTTCAACCAACTCAAGTCCTACTTAGGGTCTCCCTTATTGCTGTCTCGGCCCATCGCAGGAGAAAGGTTGTTTATGTATTTGGCAGTCTCTGAATCATCCATCAGTGCGGCCATCATACGGGAAGAGGATGGGATCCAAAGGCCTGTATACTTCAATAGTAAGGCCCTTCAAGGGTCTAAACAAAATTATCCCCGTATGGAAAAGTTGGCTTATGACCTAATACATGCCTCAAGAAAAATGAAGCCTTACTTCCAAGCTCACTCCATGGTAGTCCTCACTGACTCCCCACGAAGGCAGGTCCTGCATAAACCTGAGAAGTTCAGGAGATTGATGACCTGGGCCATCGAATTAGGAGAATATGATCTTACCTACCAGCCTAGGACAACCATCAAAGGGCAGGCCCTCACGGACTTTATTGCAGAATTCACTTGGGAAGAGGCCGAGACAGAGAAAGTCCTAGAGGACGCCGAAGAGACAAACCGTAGTGTCTTCCGAAATTCGGAAGAGACGGCACCAAACGTCTTTCGAGATCGGGAAGAGGTCATCTCAGGCAAAACCCGGAGCAGAATAGAAGAGAACGAAGATGATCGATACCTCTTCAAGCAAGGAGTTATGATAGAAGGGGTCTTCTCATCAGATATAGACGTCTGGAGCCTCTTCGTTGATGGCTCTTCCTGTGATAATGGAAGCGGTGCGGGGCTAATACTCTCGGCTCCAGATGGCGCCAACATTGAATACGCCTTGAGATTCAACTTCCAGGCCTCAAACAACGAGTCCGAGGATGAGGCCATGATAGCGGGTCTCTTATTGGCAAAGACTCTTCGCGTAAGATGACTCCTACTCCACAGCAACTCAAGGTTAGTTGTTAATCAATTAATGGGAGTCTATGAGGCAAAGAATGAAAGGATGGTGAAGTACCTAGAGAGAGTGAGAAAGATGTTGGAATATTTTGAAGAGGCAAAACTGAAGAGAGTGCCTCGACAAAGAAACAACCACGCAGATGCATTGGAAGAGTTGGCCTCGACAACGAAGACAGATGTTAAAAGGACCGTTCCGATCGAGGTCTTAGGAAAGCAACCATCGAGGAAGAAGAGGTATGTAACCCTTATCACAATTTGAACCTAGGAGACTCATGGATCGATCCGCTCGTCAGATACCTAAGAGAGGGAGAGTTGCCTGAGTCCAAATTAGAAAGGAGAAAATTGAGATATAGAGCTTCCAAGTTCTCGATGATAGGAGACGTCTTGTACAAAAAGGGATTTCTATTGCCTCTCCTTAGGTGCGTGCATCCCACAGAAGTCTCCAGGGTCTTACAATAAGTCCATGAGGGTTCTTGCTCTAGACACATAGAGGAAGGCCCTTGGCTAAGAGGATCATCACTCAGGGATACTGGTGGCCTACCTTGTCCAAGGACGCTACATACTATGTGAAGAGGTGCGACAAATGTCAAAGGTTCGCCACTATCCCTTATCAACCCCATCAGCCTATGAAGTCAATCTCTTCTCCGTGGCCATTTGCGGTATGGGGAATTGACTTAGTAGGACCCTTGCCAAGAGCTGTCAACAACTATAGATTCTTGATAGTTTCCATTGACTACTTCTCAAAGTGGGTGGAGGCAGAGCCGATGATAACAATCACAGAGCAGAAGACCTTCCAGTTCATTTGGAGAAATATCATATGCAGATATGGCCTCCCAAACACTCTCATCTCGAACAATGGGACCCAGTTCAAGAACTCCTCTTTAAAAAAATATTGCCTAAGAGTAGGAATAAAGCAATTCTTCTCATCTCCTGGCCGACCTCAGGCAAATGGTCAGACCGAAGTCACAAACAGAACTATCCTGGATGTGATCAAGAAGAGGTTAGAGGATGCGAAGGGAAGATGGGCTGAAGAGGTCTACGCTGTGTTATGGGCCTACAGAACCACTGCAAGGACACCAACAGGTGAAACCCCGTTCATGTTGGCACATGGCTCAGAGGCCGTCATACCAACGGAGGTAGGACTCCCAACTCATCGAATTCAGACTTACGACCCTGATAATAATGAGGAAGAGAGGAGGTTAGACCTAGATCATATCTAAGAAAGAAGAGAGGACGCAGAGGTCAGACAAGCAGCCTACCAGCAAAGAGCAGCGAAATTCTACAACCAGAGGGTGAAGTCAAGACCCATTGCAGTAGGAGACCTAGTGCTAAAGAAGACCCTACAGAAAGAAAATAAGCTTCACCCAAACTGGCATGGCCCCTATAAAGTGACAGAAGAGGTTGTGTCTGGCACTTACAAGATAGAAAACCTAGAAGGAGAACCTTTCACTAACCCATGGAATGTTGATCACCTAAAGAGATATTACATATGATGTTGCATAGAGTTTTATGTAAATGTACCATCTTATTATGAAGAGGTTATTAATATAGATCACTTCCCATGACAGTTCTTGCTACATTCTTAGATCAGAGATTAATTATGGGGATAACATCCTAAGTGAGGACCTCAGACCCTCATAACACCATTCAGTGGTGACGAGGTCTGAGGTCAGACACCATAATGAGATGACCTCAGACCTTTAACATCATTAATTTGGTGAGTAATTATGAGGATAACATCTCAGGTGATGACCTCAGACCCTCATAACACCATTCAGTGGTGACGAGGTCTGAGCTCAGACACCATAATGAGATGACCTCAGACCCTTAACATCATTAATTTGATGAGATTAATTATGAGGATAAAATCTTAGGTGATGACCTCAGACCTTCATAACATCATTCAGTGGTGACGACGTCTGAACTCAGACACCATAATAAGATGACCTCAGACCCTTAACATCATTAATTTGGTGAGTAATTATGAGGATAACAACTTAAGTGATGACCTCAGACCCTCATAACACCATTCAGTGGTGACGAGGTATGAGCTCAGACACCATAACGAGATGACCTCAGACCCTTAACATCATTAATTTGGTGAGATTAATTATGAGGATAACATCTCAGGTGATGACCTCAGACCCTCATAACACCATTCAGTGGTGACGAGGTCTGAGCTCAGACACCATAATGAGATGACCTCAGACCCTTAACATCATTAATTTGATGAGATTAATTATGAGGATAAAATCTTAGGTGATGACCTCAGACCTTCATAACATCATTCAGTGGTGACGACGTCTGAACTCAGACACCATAATAAGATGACCTCAGACCCTTAACATCATTAATTTGGTGAGTAATTATGAGGATAACAACTTAAGTGATGACCTCAGACCCTCATAACACCATTCAGTGGTGACGAGGTATGAGCTCAGACACCATAACGAGATGACCTCAGACCCTTAACATCATTAATTTGGTGAGATTAATTATGAGGATAACATCTTAGGTGATGACCTCAGACCCTCATAACACCATTCAGTGGTGACGAGGTCTGAGCTTAGACACCATAATGAGATGACCTCAGACCCTTAACATCATTAATTTGGTGAGATTAATTATGAGGATAACATCTTAGGTGATGACCTCAGCCCTTCATAACACCATTCCGTGGTGGCGAGGTCTGAACTCAGACACCATAATGAGATGACCTTAGACCCCTAACATCATTAATTTGGTGAGTAATTATGAGGATAAAATCTTAGGTGATGACCTCAGCCCTTCATAACACCATTCAATGGTGATGAGGTCTGAGCTCAGACACTATGAATTAGATGACCTCAGACCCTTAACATCATTAATTTGGTGAGATTAATTATGAGGATAACATCTTGGGTGATGACCTCAGACCTTCAGAACACCATTCAGTGGTGACGAGGTCTGAGCTCAGGACCATTGGGTGAGCTTAAACAAGATCATGGCAAAAAGACAAGCTTAGAAATAAGACTTCAGAGGTTAAAGCTCAAATTACAAATTCATTTTTAGCAGACACCATAATAATGGAACTAAGAATAAAAAGCATCACATGACATTCAATGAAAAGAAAGTGAAGATGGTCCTCATCAGAGGTTGATATATATTCAGAAATAATATGTTCAACGATTACAGAAACTCCATAATACAATGAGTTACAAACAATGATAAAAAAAATCCTAAGGGTTTGAAGAGGGAGCGTTGACATCCTCGGCTTGATTAGTCACCTTGGCCACATCATCACAATGGTCTGCCCTTCTAACCTCGGTGACCTCCAACGAAGCAGTCTCGGCAGGAGCGACAGTCTCTTCCTCAACCTCCTGAAGAGCTTGGGCAAATTGAGGATCAGCAAAGCCTAGACCAACAAAATCAAAGGCCTTCAAAGTGCCGGCCTCTCTGTCCCTGACGTCTGCCCATTTAATAGTGGCTTTGATACCTCATTCAAGGTATTCAAAGCTGAAGCCCATGAACTCATCTGAGGCCTTATAGTCAGTAATTATCTTCTCAGAGGCATCATCAAGGGCGGCCCTGACAGCCGAGTTGACTTTATGCTGCAGAACGTTGTCCTTAGCCTTCAGTGCAGCAGCATGAACCATGCTAAGCTGGGAGATGTACTTCTCCAACCCCTTCACCTTCTCCTCAGAGTCCTTCAGCTCAGACTTGAGGCGCTCGATCTCTGCGTTCAGAGTACTCTGGACTTTCTCGACCTCTTGCCCCTTTTAAATGAGGGGCAACTTCCTCAGAGTCCAATTGGATAAATGGTGCATAGCTGTCAAGCCCTGCATATTTAGTGATCATGAATAAGCTGAAGAAGAATCAGATGTTACACTTAGAAGAATTTCTGAAGAAGGATCAAATCATACCTGAACGGCTCTGTGAAGGCCGAACTCAACCAGCAAAGGGATGTCCAGAGACCTGAAGAAGCGTTTGTCAGCCTCGGTCATTACAGAGCCGACGGTATCCAAGGCCTGCATACTGTGGCCGACTACACTGTCAATTATCTTCAACTGATCCAGACGAGCCGACAGGGCATCAGTTGAAGAGATAGGGATGGCAGCACCAGCAGTCTTCTTCTTCGTCCTCTGATCCTCAGGGGAATGACCTTCGAGAGCCCTCTTCTTTTTGGTTGGGGTCTTAGAGGCAGAGGGAGCTGGGGGAGGAGCGTTAAGACCTACTTTCTTGGCAAGTCTTGTCAAGCTTGGTGCAGCCATCTCCCAAAGCTGTTCCGGAATATCCTTTGGTCTCTCTGCAAAAAATTAGTTGACTTGATTTAGATAATCAGATATGAATAAACTCAGAGGTTAAACTTAAAAAACAAAAATGCTTACCAATCTCGGCAAGGGGACTTCCACCTAGACCTATCCCGGAGAGGAATTGGGGAGTCATCAAGTGCTCGAACCTGACGAACAGACCATGTACCCCCTGATCTTGAAGGGCTTTCACATTCTAGAGGTTTTGTAGACTTAGGCCAGGGTCGGCCCTGGCAGACATGGTGACCTTAGCCCACCTCAGGGGTATCCTCTGCTCTAGGTTAGACGAGGGAACACATGGGCCAAAATCCCATGGCCCTGAAGCAAAGAAGTACTGAGGCTTCCATTTATGGTTGGAAGTCTGAGTCACCTGAAGCATTTTCTTCTTAGGCCTCCGAGATACAAAATGGTAGTATATCGGATGATTTTTGGCCGAAGAAGGGACGTAGCAACCTACGAAGACCTGAACTGGAAGGTCTGAGTGGTGGACAGCCTTCCATAACACTATGGCCCCTATTAGGACTCTCCAGGCATTAGGAGAGAGTTGAGAGGGGGACAAATTAATATAAGAAAGGATGGACTTGATAATGGGGTGAATGGGCAGACGGAACCCTAACTTAAACATTTGCTCGTACAGGCAGATCTCGTCGTCTCGGCCATGGTAATCCCTCTCTTCCCTCAGAGGTCTCCTAAGTTTTATTGAGGGCCTGATAGAATACAGATATCTAAAGCAGAGAAGATCTACCTCAGTAATAGTACTCTCGATCTCGGCCACCTCAGAGACGTCGACATCGCTCTCAACCTCATCATCATCCAACTTAACGTCGGTCAGAGCAGATGTTGATGGGTTACTCAGGAACCTCTGAGCGAATTCTGCCCCGGTGACAGCCGACAGAGGGATGGCGTCAAGTGGTGGTGGAATGGCCACACTCGTCTCAAGAATCTCAACCTCTGAGGAAGACCCTGAGGTGCTTGAGTGATTATGGGACAAGGCGCGACTGGAGACCTCGGCCTGATCAGGCCGAGGTGTGAAGTTCATGGCCTCCTGAAAGGAATCCACAGACATAGGGTCTGAGGTAGAAGATTCAGACTCAGACATCGGTATGGGATCAACAGGAACCTATGTCTGATAGAAGTTCTCCGGGGGGTCATGATATATCACCTTCAGAGGTGGTGGAACTATGGGTCTAATGGGAAACTCTTATGATCTACGATCCTCCTCCTGTGCTCTTTCTATTTGCCTAATCTTTTCTAAAGTCTTCTCTCTAAGAGAGGGGAACTCCTCAAGAAGATGATATAAGGGTCTGAGCATCAGAGGACGACACTACACTTGGGGATTTTCTTAAACTCCAAAAATTACAAACAAGACTGGTTGATAAAGCAAAGGAATCTAAAGATCAAACCAAGAAATTCAAAGGAAACACAATTCGCCGAAAAATTCAGAAACTCGCCGGAAAACTCAAAAACTCGCTGGAAAATGCAAACCAGAATGAAAAAGCAAAGAAAATGAAGGGGAGAAGATACCTGGAAATGAAACGACAAGGGAAAGTGATGAAAACTCAGAAAAAAACCACCAACAAAGACCTCTACAGTAGAATCTTGTTCGAAATGCCTTTTAGAGGGAGAGAGCGTTCGCAGGAGAGGGAATTGAAGAAGAAAGAAGAAATGAGGGTTCAAAACCCTTAAATAAGTAGGCACGATTCCTAAGGCCTATCATTGCCTTGGGAGACCCAAAGGGCAGCTGACAGCACACGCCTACCAAGCAAGCATGTTCCAGCATTGGACAAATGTCAAGAAAGTATTGGCTTGTAACAGACAGGCCTCGGAGGTGTAGTAATCCCCTAGTCACTTGCTCTCACATATGACTAAGGGCTGGGGGTGATTGATATGACCCAAGTGTAACCTCGGCCTAGGGACACCAACCTCGGCCGATATTATGGCCGACGTTGGGCATGTCTTGGACACGCGATATCACCCCTCGGCCATGTCAAGGTTGGCCCAGGCCGACACTACCATGAGCCTCTCCAAGGGACGTCACAAGGATCGACAGCATTCTCGTATACCTTGGAATGGCAACCTCGGCCAGATGTAGGCCGAGCTCGTAGGAAGCCACCAGCAACCTCATCAAGTCACCAATTCAACTTCGTCTCAGGCCGACCTTGTCCATTGTCTCGGCTTGGATTAGACTGAGACCTCCATGGAATACTCGGACTGAACAGGTGTCAAGACTCACCAACCTCGGCCTCACCAAGGCCGAGGTCAAACACCAGACGCAATAGCCGAGCACCTGTTGACATTTAGATAAGTACACGTGGACACAAATCAGTTATAACAAGATTATTCCCCACACGTGGGGAGAGTGTTGCATCATCATTCTCTACATGTGATAGTGACAGATGGCACTCCCATATTGGTGAGGTAACCACACACATGCTCATTGTAAGCATGGACGGAACATTACACCCCCAGGTACTATATATAGAGGTCATCCTCTACCTTGCAAAGGGATCCCAGATAATCAACCCTAGCTGAAACCCTGTCTAGATACACAGTAGAGAGAGAAAGCTTGAGAGATTGTATCCATGGCCATTAGTGCCTTATTGCAGTGAGGTTATTCACTCACACAGTGGACGTAGGCCAATCTAGGTTGAAACAATTTTATCCTGGAGTACTCTCCCCTTCTCCTCATCTCATTCTCTTACCTTTTACATAACTATACTGCCATTGTTGTTCTTAGATTGAGCTTGAAAACACCTTATCTGGTGGTGCTGATTCTGGCATCATCACTTAGAATGATCTTAACCATTAATTTGTGGGGTTATTTCAAAGTTGATTTGCATTTTGATTTGACTTTGTATATATGCCATAGCACTCACATGCATGAGGTTATATGAATGTTTGACTTCTCATGCATATTTGAGTGTGGTGAGATGTTCTCTTCTCGATTTTGTAATCTATGCGTAATAAGACTTAAGAGCAGGTTGTAATACCCCATAATTCTGCATAATTAGGAAAATATGTTTTATTTAAATTACGTGAGTAGAGTAATTTAATATGATAAAATACGTTTTAATTAAATTACGCGAGTCGAGTTATTTAATGTGATAAAATACGTTTATTTAAATTACGTGAGTAGAGTAATTTAATGTGACACGTTTTAAATTAAATTACGTGAGTAGAGTAATTTAATGTGAGATTACATTAATAAAGATTAATATGACGATTAAAAATTTACTAAATATGAATAGTAAATTTTGAATGTTGATATGTACGGTCTAACGATTTTATGGACGTACCTGAGTTATCTCAACCCGAGTGTCGCGCATAGAGAAAAATTGAAGATGAGATGAGAAAAATATTTTAAGTGACTCGAAAGGTAATTTAGAGTCCACAGATGATTTCGAAAGGGTTAAATCACTCAAAATAGTGTACCCGGGGGTACTAGTTGAGTACCGGGTCATTTTCGGGCTAAACCGGGACCATTCGAGGGCATTTTGGTCTCCTTACATTTATGGGTAAGTAGACCTACGAATTTTGAAACCCTAAATCAGATTATAAGAGTTGAGGCTAGGGTTAGAAAGAAATAAAATACACCATAGCCATTAGAGAAGAGAGAGAGGTAATTTCCTAAGGCAAAAGAAAGAAGGAAGGGAAATTCTAAGGATATTTCACCACATATTTGTTGGGAAGAAGGATTGAAGGATCAAAATCATCAACCATCATCAACAACCACGAAATCAGACCCTACAAATCATAAGGCAAGTGGTTATTTGAAAAATAAATTGAGTTATAATACCCATATTTAAGCTTGATGAAGAACATGGTTTTTATGATATTTTTGGGAGAAAAACAATTGATTATGATCCATGATTGGTAGGGATTTGCATGTAGGATGTTTTTGGATCTCCAAATATTCTGATATCATAGAAAACTAGATGATTGAATCGAACTAAAAATCTGGAATTATGATGAAAGATGTAAAGAAAGTATTTTTAGGGTTCTTGAATATTAGTAACATTTTTAGTTAATTTGGCCAAGATTTATAATGATTTTGTTGTTTTACATCGTTAGTAATCATCCCAGTACATGTAGAAATGATTAGAAATTGTTGGTTGTAAATATGGTGGAGTATCATGAAAGATAGATAGATAAAAATGGAGAAACCCGCATGAAGAAGACGAACTGGGTCTGTCATCGCTTGATCGATCGATCGACTCTTGAATGTCAATCGATCGAGCAGTCGATCGATCGACCATATCCCATCGATCGATCGACCCTGGCTGGACTTTAGAGAATTTTGTGAATAATTTTCCTTTTAATTACCGTTGCTTAATGGGAACCTTAGTGATGATATTTTACCTATGAGGAGACTTCACAAATACGAGTAGGTGTACCATTAGATTTCTTCATAAATGATTGAGTGGGAATTTTGGAGAAATGGACCAACGGGAGGACGATCGATTGAGCCGTAGGTTGGGATTGTGAGAATTTAATTACGGAAAGAATGAGATTTAATTCGGGAAAAAAATACCAGTAGGTTAAAGTTAACTTAACTACTGAATTAAGGGAGGGGTAACTAGGGCCCTTAGAGTTGCGTGAATACTCGAGTAAATACAATAGAAAAATAAATTGTAATTAATGAGTACGGTGAATATAAGTAAAATATATTATGTACGGGCATGATTTGATAGGTCGGGTGTGTACCTACTAAATTATATAAAAGTTTGGGTTAAGGGAATTTTACCTAAATTAATTATGTTAGGGTTGATGTGACATTCCGAACTAACATAAAGTTATTATATGTTTGGGGTCGATGAAGCATGCCGAACAAAACTTTAAACTGGTGTCGCGATGAAAGAGTCCCGAACCAAAATATGTGTATATATTTATATTTTTAAATAGTGGGGGTCGATTGATCATTCCGAACCAACTCTTACTTGGGGTCGATGAATCATTCCGAACAAAGAGTCCTTTATGTGTGGTAAAAGGATATTTTAATGATAACAGATATTAAATACATGATTGTGTGATAAAATGTATTCTATTTGCATAATCTACAGATTGAGAATTTTAGATAATGAAATAAATTGTAAATATCTTAGTAATAATTTGGAGCATGATGTAATTATTACAAGAATAAGGATAACGAACAGTAAATAAGTTACCTACGCTTATGGGTAGTATAACTAGGTGAACTAAGTGTCCTCGTTAGACATGCACTATAGAATAGAGGTGAGAAAGTTCAAGGGAGTTGTGCGAAACTTTAATATGTGTAATCACTAACTCAATTGTGATAACTGCTTGCAAAATATTTTCAAATGTTTTGAGTACTAACTCTTGCTATGGAAATTTTTTAAAAACCTTTCAGGTGCCCAGCCACAGGGACACCCAGTATGATTTCATTCTAGGGATTTGGGAGCTGCAGCACGTGTGGATGTTGCAGGGATTGTTTAGACGCTTTCTTTTTTTTGTTCTAGTACAGGATCTCAGTTTTAGTACTCTTAGTTGGGACATGCAGTCTTATATTTACGTTTACAGTTATTCTGATTCAGGATTTTGAGTTGTCTTTTATTGGCCGTGGTTTTCGGGAAGACTTTACTTGCATTCAGTTATTTATGCAACTGTTTTATTATTACTAGAATTGTAATGTGTGGGTATGGATTATTTGTTCTGCTTAAAGAAGATAAAATTTGGCACTCGCTTAATTTCACTTAGGTGGTTAGTAAATTAAAAAGTTTTCGGCAGTGATGCTAAGAATGAACCATTTAAGAAACCTGTTTTAATTGAATTAAGGCTTGATCACCCAAGGTTTAATTAGGCGGGGTGTCACAGATGGTATCAGAGCATCAGATTCTAGTATTTATAGGATCTGTACGGCTTACTGTGTTTCAGCGTAACGTTTGGTTGTATTAGAGCCCTACTATTAGGATTGTTGATTCAATATCCGCTTTTGCGTTATCGTACTTCTGCTCTTATATTTTGTATAAACTGTGTACTTATACAATTTGAATCTTATTTCAGATTCCACCCAGGAGACAGCGAGTGGAGAGGGCTGAAGCCAGAGATGAGGTGAGGGAGGCTCATCAGGAGCCACAGGTGCCGATACCACCACCCCCACCCGAGTTAATTTCCACCACTCAAGTTGCTGTGATAGTGGCTCAGGCAGTCGAGACAGCTATGAGGGCCATGGAAGCCCATTTCTACTCAGCCCCAAGTACCTCCTCATGTGGCATTGGTAGTTCAGGCCCCACTAGAACTATCTACTTGGCAGCGAGTCAGAGAGACATTTCAGAAAGGACACCCACCCGAGTTTTAGGGTAGTACCGATGTAGTGGAGGCGTGCAACTGGAAGAAAAATATCCATCGCCACTTGCACATGCTAGAGTGCACCGAGGTATAAAAACAAATGCTAGCCACTTTCCATCTGTCGGGAGCGGCTTTACACTGGTGGGAGTGAGTTACCACCACCGAGGAAAGGGACACTGTGGTAATTTCTGAGTTTTGGGTGCGGTTTGACCGCAAGTATTTCCCTCCAGTAGTAGAGTCAGAGATGAGGAAGAAATTCAGCGAAGTGGTTCAAGGTGATCGCTCAGTTGCTGATTATAAGGAGGAGTTTACCCACTTGGCTAACTTTGTGCCAAACGAGGTGAGCGATGAGGAGAGGAAGAAGTTAAAATTTATGGATGGCTTGACCTAGAGAATCAGGCAACACTTGATCGGCAATCTGGCGTTAGTGACTTGTACTGATGTCGTCAATGCCGCTCTACTACACTGTCAGGACCACCGCTTTCATGCGAAGGGAAACAAGAGAGGTGAGCCTAGCCAGCCGAGCAAAGTAGGTGGAAGTAGCGACAATAGCACACCACAGCAGCAAACAGTGGGCCAGTTAGGGCAGGATTCCCGATAGGGGAACCCTACCAAGAAGTTTAAGCATGGGAGGCATCGCTTTGACAGACAGGGCCAGAAGGGTCCCCAACAACAAGTTCCTCAGGGCCGACAGGGCCAAGGGAATCAAAACGGAGGACAGCAAGGTAAAGGTCGACAGGGCCAACGTCAGGGCCAACAGGGCCAAGGGCAGAGACAGTTTCAGGGTCAGTGTTTCACTTGTGGCCAGCAGGGTCACAAGAGTAGAATTTGTCCATAGCCAGATAAGGCACAACAACAGGGTGTCCAATAGGGGTAGCAGGCTCTGTTAGCCCCAGAAGTAGCACAAGTCCCACAGCCAGGACAGATGCAGTACGGACGTGTTTTCAAGGTCCATAATATTCCATTTCAGCCAGCACCGCCAGCAGTTGCGGGTATGTTTCCTATTCATGGACTTGAGGGTAGTATTTTGTTTGACATAGGGGCGACGCATTCATTTATTTCCACTAGATTTGCACGGGCAGCCGGCCTATTAGCAATAGCTGCCACTCATCTTATGTGCGTGGAGTCACCAATGGGTAATGGGTCCCTTATACACTCGATTTGTAAGGGCGTGGACATTATGGTCGGTAGATTGAGTCTAGCGACAGACCTCCCAGTGCTGGATATAGAGGGATATGTAGTCATCCTAGGTATGGACTAGTTGGCTCAGTATAGGGCAATGGTAGATTGTTATGAGACGATTATCGTGTTCTCCATCCCGGGACAAGAGATGTTCCTGGTTGATTTACTCTAGCACAGAGGAGTAACATGTTGAACATTTACGAATGGTTCTACAGACATTGCGGGACCATCAGTTGTATGCCAAATTTGAGAAGTGTGGATTTTAGCTTCGGGAGGTTCAGTTCCTAGGCCACGTTGTATCTAGCAGAGGCATTGTTGCTGACCCAAGTAAGGTATCGGAGGTGAGGGAGTGGGGACATCCCACGACACCGACCGAAATTCGCAGTTTCTTGGGGTTGACCGGTTATTATCGTCGCTTCATCAAGGGGTTCTAAAAAATTCTCGGACCTTTGACGAACTTGACTCAGAAGGGAGTACCCTTCGTATGGAGTGACAGTTGTCAGTTAGCATTTGATGAATTAAAGGAAAAGTTGACATCAGCACCCGCTTTTGCCTTGCCTAGGAGCGGAGTGGAGTACCGAGTTTATACCGATGCGTCCTTATAAGGGCTTGGGGGGTGTTACAGCAGGAAGAGAAGGCTATAGCTTATGCGTCCCGAAAGCTTAAGGCACATGAGAAAAATTACCCCACCCATGACCTCGAGTTGGCAGCGGTTGTCTTTGCATTGAGGATATGGAGACACTATATTCTGGGTGAGCAGTTCACTCTATTCACGCATCATAAGTCACTACAGTATCTGTTCACTCAGAAGGATCTGAATATGAGGCAAAGGGGGTGGCTTGAATTCGTGAAGGACTACCAGTTTGATATACATTATCATCCTGGCAAGGCTAACATGGTGGCAGATGCGTTAAGCAGAAGACCTACTGGAGAGTTGACAGAAATTTGGAAGGCAAAGTGGAGTGAACTTCGACATGAGGATGAGATAGTTGGAGCATGCATGGAAGTTTTAGCTATCACTCCTGAGAGTGTTCTATGGGTAGTGAGGGCACATGCCAAGGACCCGTTTTGTCAAGATAAAGTACGACAGTTACTGGCTGAGGGGGTAGAGTCCTACTCCATCAGCTCAGAGGGAGGACTACAGTTTAATGGTAGGCTTATAGTACCGAAGATGATGATTTGAGACATGCCGTTATGACGGAGTTACACGGGTCAAAATTTTCAGTTCATCCAAGTGGGGACAAAATGTACTAGGATATGCGATGATTATACTGGTGGTTAGGTATGAAACGAGATATTATAGAATTTGTCTCAAAGTGTGCTACATGTCAGCTCGTAAAAGTTGACCATCAAAGGCCTTCAAGGATACTACAACCACTGGAGATTCCCGTGGGGAAGTGGGAGAGTATCTCGATGGATTTTATTATTAGGTTACCAACATCACAGAAGGGTCACGATTCCATATGGGTAAGAGTGGATCGGCTGATGAAGGTAGCTCATTTCTTACCGGTTCGTACGGATTATGATACGATGCGGTACGCGCAACTATTCATTTCAGAGATTGTTAAGCTGCACGGTGTTCCTATTAATATTGTGTCGGACCGAGACAAAATATTTGTGTCATATTTCTAGCAGAGCTTTCAGGAGTCCATCGGCACCGACTTACGATTGAGTATGGTGTATCACCCACAGACGGACGGTCAGACTGAAAGGGTAAACCAGATGTTGGAGGATATGCTAAGGATGTGTGTCCTAGATTTTGGGGGAGGTTAGGAGCCATACCTTCCTTTGGTGGAGTTTGCATATAATAACTCTTACCAATTCACTATCGGCATGGTTCCATTCGAGGCACTTTACGGGAGGCCTTGTCGTTCGCCCGCCTGTTGGTTAGAGGTGGGGGATAACAAGCTATTGGGGCCAGAGATGATAAAGGAGACTTCCTCCAAAATAGAGTTAATTCGAGGACATATTCGAATAGCTCAGGATAGGCAAAATAGTTATGCTAACGCCGGTAGGAGACATGTGGAACTAGATGTGGGCGACCAGGTATTAATTTTAGTTTCTCCGATGAAAGGGATTATGAGGTTCGGCAAGAAAGGGAAATTAGCGCCGAGATATGTGGGGCCGTTTCCTATCATTGTGAGGGTGGGACCGGTAGCTTACAGCTTGGGAATCCCTGAGCATCAGCAGTGAATACATGATGTATTCCATGTGGCATCATTGAAGAAATACAAGAGGCGTGAGAGAGCCTTCTGGCACATTCCACTATAGGAGATTAATTTGCAGCCAGATGTCTCGTATGAAGAGAGACCCGTGGCTATTCTGGATTATAGTGAGCGCAAACTACGGTCCAAGGTGGTACCCTTAGTGTGAGTACAGTGGGGACATCACAATATGGATGATTCTACTTGGGAACGGAAGGAGGATATGCGAGAGCAATATCCCGAATTATTCACAGCAGGTATTTTCTAATTTCGAGGACGAAATTCTTTTTTCAAGGGGGGAAGTATGTAATACCCCATAATTCTGCAAAATTAGGAAAATACATTTTATTTAAATTACGTGAGTAGAGTAATTTAATATGATAAAATACGTTTTAATTAAACTACGCGAGTCGAGTAATTTAATGTGATCAAATACGTTTATTTAAATTACGTGAGTAGAGTAATTTAATGTGACACGTTTTAAATTAAATTACGTGAGTAGAGTAATTTAATGTGAGATTACGTTAATAAATATTAATACGACGATTAAAAATTTACAAAATATGAATGGTAAATTTTGAATGTTGATATGTACGGTCTAACGATTTTATGGACGTACCTGACTTATCTCAACCGAGTGTCACACGTAGAGAAAAATTGAAGATGAGATGAGAAAAGTATTTTAAGAGACTCGAAAGGTAATTTAGAGTCCACATATGATTCCGAAATGGTCGAATTAGTCAAAATAGTGTACCCGGGGGTACTAGTTGAGTATCGGGTCATTTTCAGGCTAAACCGGGACCTGTCGAGGGCATTTTGGTCTTTTTACATTTATGGGTAAGTAGACCTACGAATTTTGAAACCCTAAATCATATTATAAGAGTTGAGTCTAGGGTTAGAAAGAAAGAAAATACACCATAGACATTAGAGAAGAGAGAGAGGTAATTTCCTAAGGCAAAAGAAAGAAGGAAGGGAAATTCTAAGGAGATTTCACCACATATTTGTTGGGAAGAAGGATTGAAGGATCAAAATCATCAACCATCATCAACAACCACGAAATAGGACCCTACAAATCATAAGGCAAGTGGTTATTTGCAAAATAAATTGAGTTATAATACCCATATTTAAGCTTGATGAAGAAATGGTTTTTATGATATTTTTGGGAGAAAAATAATTGATTATGATCCATGATTGGCAGGGATTTGCATGTAGGACGTTTTTGGATCTCCAAATATTCTGATATCATAGAAAGCTAGATGATTGAATCGAACTAAAAATCGGGAATTATGATGAAAGATGTAAAGAAAGTATTTTTAGGGTTCTTGAATATTAGTAAGATTTTTAGTTAATTTGGCCAAGATTTATAATGATTTTGTGGTTTTAAATCGTTAGTAATCATCCCAGAACATGTAGAAATGATTAGAAATTGTTGGTTGTAAATATGGTGGAGTATCATGAAAGATAGATAGATAAAAATGGAGAAATCCGCATGAAGAAGACGAATTGGGTCTGTCACTGCTTGATCGATCGATCGACCCTTGAATGTCGATCAATCGAGCAGTCGATCGATCGACCATATCCCATCGATTGATCGACCCTAGCTGGACTTTAGAGAATTTTGTGAATAATTTTTCTTTTAATTACCGTCGCTTAATGGAAACCTTAGTGATGATATTTTACCTATGAGGAGACTTCACAAATACCAGTAGGTGTACCATTAGATTTCTTCATAAATGATTGAGTGGGAATTTTGGAGAAATGGACCAACGGGAGGACAATCGATTAATCCGTAGGTTGGGATTGTGAGAATTTAATTACGGAAAGAGTGAGATTTAATTCGGGAAAAAAATACCAGTAGGTTAAAGTTAACTTAACTACTGAATTAAGGGAGGGGTAACTAGGGCCCTTAGAGTTGCATGAATACTCGAGTAAATACAATAGTAAAATAAATTGTAATTAATGAGTACGGTGAATATAAGTAAAATATATTACGTACGGGCATGATTTGATAGGTCGGGTGTGTACCTACTAAATTATATAAAAGTTTGGGTTAAGAGAATTTTACCTAAATTAATTATGTTAGGGTCGAAGTGACATTCCGAACTAACATAAAGTTATTATATGTTTGGGGTCGATGAGGAATTCCGAACAAAACTTTAAACTGGTGTCGCGATGAAAGCTTCTCGAACCAGAATATGTGTATATATTTATATTTTTAAATAGTTGGGGTCGATGGATCATTCCGAACCAACTCTTACTTGGGGTCGATGAATCATTTCGAACCAAGAGTCCTTTATGTGTGGTAAAAGGATATGTTAATGATAACATATATTAAATACGTGATTGTGTGATAAAATGTATTCTATGTGCATAATCTACAGATTGAGAATAGATGATAATGAAATAAATTGTAAATATCTTAGTAATAATTTAAAGCGTGATGTAATTATTACAAGAATAAGGATAACGAACAGTAAATAAGTTACCTACGCTTATGGGTAGTATAACTAGGTGAACTAAGTGTCCTCGTTAGACATGCACTATAGAAGAGAGGTGAGAAAGTTCAAGGGAGTTGTGTGAAACTTTAATATGTGTAATCAATAACTCAATTGTGATAACTGCTTGCAAAATATTTTCAAATGTTTTGAGTACTAACTCTTGCTATGTAAATTTTTTTAAAACCTTTTAGGTGCCCAGCCACAGGGACACCCAGCATGATTTCATTCTAGGGATTTGGGAGCTGCAACACGTGTGGATGTTGCAGGGATTGTTTAGACGCTTTCTTTTTTTTGTTCTAGTACAAGGTCTTAGTTTTAGTACTCTTAGTTGGGACATGTTGTCCTATATTTACTTTTACAGTTATTATGATTCTGGATTTTGAGTTGTCTTTATTAGCCGTTGTTTTCGGCAAGACTTTACCTGCATTCAGTTATTTATGCAACTGTTTTATTATTACTAGAATTGTAATGTGTGGGTATGGATTATTTGTTCTGCTTAAAGAAGATAAAATTTGGCACTCTCTTAATTTCACTTAGGTGGTTAGTAAATTAAAAAGTTTTCGGCATTGATGCTAAGAATGAACCATTTAAGAAACCTGTTTTAATTGAATTAAGGCTTGATCACCCAAGGTCTAATTAGGCGAGGTGTCACAGAGGTGTGCATGTAAGAACCGTTTGTCGTGAGGTATTATATTGCCTAAATTGAAAAAAATGATGAATGTTCATGGGAAAGGGATGCGAGATGATATTAATCTCGTCGTTAAAGTCACCATTTAAATGCGCCCAAGAAAAAATTATGGCAACAAAAAGAATCATATGCCAAAAATGGGGCCAAGAGGATTTCTCTAAGGTGAGAAAAATATAAACCTCAAAATAGCTAAAAAAAAAGAAAATGTTAATATATGAGGGTGTTTAGATGGAAAATAACAACTTGTTTGCACCACAAATCCTAATGTTAACCATGACGCTATTGTTTGTTGAATCGTCAAAATTTCGGATTTGTGTGCATGTTATTCATTTAGTTCATTAAGCTTAATCTATTAATTGGAACATATGGATAAAACATAGTTTGATGACATTTAGCTATCAGTTAGAGCTTCTTGATGGTTTTGATGGGTTCAAGTTATGATTCATTTGCTGTAGTTCACGCCCATTCATTTAATATCCATGTTTGAGAACATTGATACTATGTTAGCATGAAACTCATACTTATTTTATTTTTATTTTTTGAGTCTATTTTGCTACTACTTTGTATTTCTAGTACCTATTTTGTGATAAATTTTTCACTAGGCAAAAGTTTGCCATTTTTAGAAATGGAATGAATGATGTTTTGAAGTCATTCAAATGACTTCTAGACGTTGTTTGAATGACATGTCCAAATCGTTTGGAGACTGGTTCAAACGACCTTTCTCACAAAGTTTTAAAAGTGTCAGCTATGGTCGTTTCTTAGGTCATTTTTAGGGTCATTACTTACTATTTCTGGGTTTTTTTAACCTCATTCCAATGACTAGCCCATGTCGTTCAAAAGACATGGCATAGTCATTCGAATGACCTAGAGAGTCTTAATTTTGTACCTGCTTCGTATATATGCTGATATCATATTGTTTTGGTACTTCTAGGTCGATTTGGATAGTTTAAATGCAGTATATATTGATTATTCATGCTTGATTCTTTTAGTCACAGCTTTCCTGATATTGATGATTTCATTTGTGTGACTATTTACTAGCTTTGATTGGGTTTCTTCTGATTATTTTTGTTGCCTATATACTTATGTTTATCTAGATACACTTCATTGAATATTGTCATTCTAGATATGTTTGTTTATATTTTTCGTTGGTTTTCTATTCAAGACAAAAGGGGGGAGAGATCGTATGTGATGTAGGGGGAGTTTGTTTGTTGAGAAGTTATGTTTTACATTGCTATCATGTTTTGCTCACATGTAGGGGGGCTGTAGCATAATATTTTAGCAGGTCTGTCTTGATTACAGAAAAATCTGTGGTTTCAACTTATTGTTCTATTACACTTTGTGTGTATTAAACGAGACTAATTTGAGGTCATTATTATTATTATACTAATTTTATAAGACAATGTACACCTCTTGATTATTAGGTTTACTTAAGGATTTTAATCTAGATATGATTGATGGACACAAGCACTAGTTATTTATTACTTTGACATATCGGGTGAGATTCATTAATGGATCAATATCTTGATAAATTGGGTAATGGTGATTAATGTATGATGAAAATCTTTTATGGATGGCATCCACGTCTCGGTATAGAGACTGGTGATACACCCTTGAGATACTTATGATTTTTGTATGTGGAAAACCCTACATGTAGATTATGTTAATCCAACACTACAAATAAGTTACGTTAGACTGCTCAAGGACTTAAAGAAGTTAATAAAATAAATTATCAGTAATTCATTTTATTAACAGATATCTGTGACCTTAACATGAGGAGAATTAAGTAATTAATAATGAGGAGATCGAAATATAATTTTGAGTTAAGGAGTTGAGTTGCAATTATAATTATATAGTGGTATTAATTATAATTAAAGGATTGGGATTAGGATCTGGGAAGGATTAGGTTTTCTTAGGTCTATTGGAGCCACGTCCTTATCTCTCCTTAGGGTCCCCACTATAGCATATATATATGCACCTAAGTATCATTCTTTCTTATACCTATCCATCACTCTTGTATACTCAAAATACCCCAGTTCATACTTTTGAGAAAGAGAGACAGCGGAGAAGAATGAGGAGATAAAAAGGTGGTCACGAAATAGGATCCCACCCTTTACTTATGGCTGTCCATATCGGGAATACATTAGAAGATCATGATGTGAATCGAGACATCACATATTATGTTCATGATAAAACTAGATCAAATCAAAGGGATATCGTAGGTAAACACTAAATCTGCCTTGCAGGAGTTCACATATGTGTAGTTTTTTTGTAGTTCGATCTATATGCGTTTTCCATTGACCCTTGGACTTCCATTCCAACAATTTGTATCAGAGCTCTATTGATACCATGTATAGGTTGAATTCAACCATGTTTTCCAATTAAAAATAATCATATATGTGCATTGATGTTGGGTAGAATATAGATCCATGCTAACTTCTATTTTGCTGCGATCTAATCACACTATTATGGTTCCATGTTTATGGGTTTGTTTTATGTAATTGAATCCCACGATGGTTTATTGATGGTTATTTTTATTTACGCTGGATTAATGAAAAATTGATTTAGAATGTTAACTCCTTCGTGGAGGCTTAGGACATCTATAATTTGTTATTGTTTTTTTATCGTAATTGCCAATGGAGGAGTGTGGCAAAAGATCGGTGACCGGAGGCAATTTTTGGAACAGAGATCAGTTTCGACAGTGCTAAACAGTGTATTAGCAACATGAAGTGTTTGGATTCAAGGAGGACTATTAGGTTCAAGGATGACTGTTCAGTTCAAGGATGACTATTGAGAACCCCAAGCTAAGACAGAGTTATATCTTGACCATAATAGCTGGGAATCCTTATTAATCTCAATTTTTTTATTTACATTGATTTGCCTCTATTACTCAAGTTTTAACTGTTGGGTTGTTAATATGTATTAATGATTCCTTTGATTTATAGACAACATGGAATACTGACCCGACTTAAATCATGTAGATGCTAAATGTGAATAATTCATAATTATTTTGAATTGTGGACATTAATATGTGTGGTTAGAGAATAAAAAATAAAAAATTGAGTATTCATTTTTTTAACAATTAAGGGTTTTTGAATTTTTTTTATTTAGAACACATTTTCTTGATATATTAAAATAGGGATATCTCAGTATTTTTGGAAATATATTAAATGTCCTAGATTTTGCAAATCAATTAAGAATTGGACATGTTTTTTTAACCCTCCCAAAAGCTTTTTAAATTACTAAGTGGGAGAGGGAATTTTCCTAGAGAAAATCCCATGGTCGCCATCAACAATTACTAGACTTTCAAAAATAAGTAGGTCCTCCAGCGAGCAATGCTAATTATTGTAGTAGTTGGTATAAATTTCCTTAAAGATAATTTTGGATTCATTATTCACATGGGCGACTCCCAAAGGTGGAGTCTATGTGATATGAAATAATCTAAAATTCGTTGGTGGTATACACATAGACATAAAATCATGGTAGCTTCTCCAAAGAGGACTACCATGATTTTGTGGGACCAAAGTCTCGGCTATTTATATTTATTTGACATAGGTTTTGTCTAGATAATAAAATTAAAAGGAATAAGCCTACCTAATTTTTTTTTGGAATGTAGGTTCTCTATAGAGGAATACTTTTCAAATGGTAATTGGGATGCCGACAAATTCTTTTAAAATTGATAAATGGTACATTAATTTTAATTATGAATTCAAACATTTTTATGCCCTATAATCATTCATTTCATTATTTGATTCTCATTATTAAGGTGGGAAGCTCTTTGAATCCCCTTGCTGTCATTCCCAAGGAAAAAAAATAAATGGACGTAATTACATTGACTAGAAAAGGAATTTGGATATTGCGTTGACTAGTAAAGGGTACAAGATTCTGCTCTATGAGATCTCTCCTGAGAAACACTACTCCAAATCTGCCCATTTGTCAAGTTCATTGACCTTGACAATACCACCTTGTCAAGGTCAATGACCGTGACATTTAGAGGCGAGACAACTTTTTTTGTCACGGTCGTGTCACGGTCATTGACCTTGACAACCTTGACAAAAACACGTATTTTGTGTCACGGTCGTGTCAAGATCAATGACCGTGACACGTTTGTCACGGTTTATAACCGTGACTAAGCCGTGACCCTTTTTTAAAAAATTCTCACAATCAATGACCGTGATAATTCTGGGCAGAATTAAAAAAAACTGCTGGGCAGTATGGCCACTGCCACTGCCCAGCAGTATATTTGTACCTGTTATAGCAACGTTGTACCTGTTCCAAACATCATATATCCGAACAAACTAAAGATAATGCAAATATATATTCAAATAAGAAACTATTTAAAAAGAAACAACATCACCATCATTTTATCTCAAATCTACAAACTATTTGCATGGAAAAGAGATTTTGTACCGCGACGCTCGGGAACACCTCCTTATCCTTCCCTTCTCGTTCGAATATCCACATAAGTATAAAGCATATGTGTCCTACCCTTAGGGCCACTTCTTGTCCCCTGAATTGAAATAAAGTAAAATTAGTATCCGCCCCTCAAATATAGATAAATATAAATCGTAATTGAAATCGAAATCGAAATCGAAATTAACATATAAATATAAATACATTACCTGTAGTGTCACTCAAACAGCTAACTTGAGCTCATATGGCACCTCCTTCTAACTAATGTACCCCGGGCAATCGTGTCAATTATAATTCTCTTCATATCTAAACACTAAGACATACCATAATCCTATGGAGGTATGTGTTGCAAATTCCTTCCAGCCGTTGTGTAGCCAAAAATCAGCAGTTGAAGTTGTCAACTCCACCTTTGAATGGTCTCCCATGTTTTTCTAGAAGTTCCAAGTGGTGGGGTATGGAAAGTGGAATTGACAACTTCAACCGGTGATGTTTGGCTACATAACGGTTGGGAGGAATTTGCAGAGCATCGCTCCATAGGATTATGGCATTTCTTAGTGTTCAGATAGACGAAGAGATTCAGTCTCCTCTCCACAAATAGGACACCCCAAATAACTATGTACTAATCACCTATTAAAGGTAAGAAGAGTATATTCATGGATTAGTATAAACAAAACTTCGATGTAGTTGGAATATTTATGTATTAATCTCCTCTCCACACACGCACACTACACAAGAGTGAAAATGATAATGTGCAGATCAAGTAAAAGCATTAAAAATGGATGTTTCGGTACAAATTGAAATATTTATTACAAATTGAAAAATTGTTTCAAATTCGGGTTATCATAAAAAATGGATTGATATTCGGTAGGAGCAACCAAGTCATCCACACTACTATTTAGACGCCTTGGCGCGCGTTGGACAATTGACCACGGCCCGTTGTTGATATACTCCGAGTAAAACACTTGCTTAACCTTTTGAAATGCACAAACAAACGGCTCATCGCTCACGTGGTCGTTGCTCTTCAACTTGGACAAGTCAACCATGATCAAATTGGTGACATGATCAACTTTACAAGCATTTTTATCCTCAACTCTTACCCATTCACAGTAAAATACAACCTCTTTGAAGCTTATATAATCCAATTCAAATATATTTTGGATTACACCATAGTAAGTCATTTTAGCTTCAACGAGGTTTTTATCTTTTGCGCTCGCTCGAAAGAAAGTAAGAGCCTTGTATGAAATTCCCGAGTTCTGTACATTTGTACTTTCCTTGTACACTTTAGCGCCGAAAATGTAACCGTTCAATCTATATTTTTTGTACTCTTGTGCCACGAACAAGGGTCC
Organism: Sambucus nigra; assembly: GCA_949130495.1. Lineage (NCBI taxonomy): Eukaryota > Viridiplantae > Streptophyta > Magnoliopsida > Dipsacales > Adoxaceae > Sambucus > Sambucus nigra. Next base: position 538,731,955 of record OX422208.1, on the reverse strand, counting down.
AGTGGCTAGACGAGCAAGCCTTGATGTCGCATCACCAATCTTTAGGAGCTGAGAATATAGATAAATTAATTATATTAATGGTAAAATTTCAGTGTAATGTAATGTTATATAACGACTGTTTTCATTGTAATTACCTCTTGTGTCAACCATAGCCTAAATTCGCTGTCTGATTGTACCACTATTTTTCGTCTTTTATTGTTCTCACAGGCTTCATATTTACTGCATATTATAAAATTAATCATGTATAAAATAATCTAAAATAATGTTAAACATTATAATATTCGAAACTTACTTTTTCCATTCTTCAACATCTTCATGTGTGTCAAATAGATAACGAGCTACTTGTTCATGTTGCAAACTCGTTAATTTCACTCGTTTTCCCATCACATAACCACCATCATCGAGGAATTCATCAGTGTCATCAACGCTGGTCGAGTCAGTCATATATTCCCGAGTATATATTGATGACTCCACGGTGATGTATTCCTCTGCAATTGATCCTGCAATATATCGCGTATTCTTGACGTAATCTTTAAAAACTTTCATCAATCTTTCAAACAGATACATCCACCGATATCTAACTGGACCACAAAGAAGTGCCTCGTCGCATAGGTGTACCAACAAGTGAACACTTATGTCAAAGAATGCTGGGGGAAAGTACTTCTCCAATACACAAATCGCTTCGTTCACAGCCAATTTTGCGGCCACTATGTGTTCTCGATTCACTACCTTCTCACACAAGAGGGAGAAGGTAATACTAATATGCATAATATCCCTACGCAAATCCTTGTGCTTGGAGAAACATTGCTTAAACAATAGAGGAACCAATTGCATGATCACATGCCAATTGTGGGACTTACACTTATGTAAATCATGAGTAACATAATTCACAAACCTTTGCAAGTTGGACGAAAAAGTAGATGGGCCCTTCAAATTATACTTTGTGTCTAGAAGCACCTTCCTTTCCTCACTCGTCAAAGTAAACGCACTAGGGGGAATTACTGTCCTTCCCCTACTATCTTCTTTCAACCATAGTTGTGGTTTAAGTTTTAACGTTTTAAGGTCTTTTCGTGCATTTTCTCCATCCTTCGAATGACTACCCCCAAGGCAAGTACCCACAATATGTTCAGCGAAGTTCTTCTCTGCATGCATCACATCCAATACATGGCGCACCGGGTTTTTCTTCTAATAAGGCAAGTCAAATAAAATTGACCTCCGAGACCATGCCTTTCTTATCTCAGTTTCATTCCCAGTTGGGGTCTTCTTATGCTTGACGTTCTTAAATTTGGGATTCTTACCTGGCAATTTGGGCCACATTCAGAAGATTTACTTTCAATTTCTGAACCCGAAAGTTGTCTCGGCGGTAGCCTATGTTCAGCTCCGCCCAATAAAAAATTGGAAGCTTTCTCAAATCTGAAACTATGAGCTGGGGGTAAAAACCTCCTGTGGCAATGGTATACATTTTTTAATCTTGAGGATAGACGAAGAGATTCAGTCTCCTCTCCACAAATAGGACACCCCAAATAACCATGTACTACACATCCGGATAATGTCCCATAAGCTGGAAAGTCATGAATTGCCCACATCAACATAGCTTTCAGCGTAAACTCTTCTTTTCTAAAAGAGTCAAATGATTGCACACCCTCTTCCCACAACTCATTGAATTCTTCTACCAAAGGAGCCAGGTAGATATCAATGTCTTCACTTGGTGCCTTTGGCCCAGGTATCAATAAAGCCATCATCGAAAATTCAGGTCTCATACACTGTGAAGGAGGGAGGTTGAGTGGGGCTAGGATCACTAGCCATACACTCTGATTGGTTCTTAGATTTCCAAATGGATTGAAACCATCTGTTGATATAGCCAAACGAATGTTGCGTTGTTCTCGAGAAAAATCGGGATACTCATAATTCATCCTCCACCAGGCAGTAGAATTAATAGGATGACGCATGATATTACCCCCTACTTCTGCCCTAGCATGCCAAGTCATTGCCTCTGCAATCCATGGTACTGTGAAAAATTGCTTTAATCTAGGCCCAACGGGAAAATATTTCAATACTTTTTGAGGCACTTTTGAGCTTGTGCCTTCCTTACTAGTAGATTGGACATATCTAGGTTCATCGCATACCGGACAACGATCGAGATTTTCATACTCCTTTCGGTATAGTATGCAGTCATACACACAAGCATGAATCGATTTATACTTCATTCCCAAACCTTTCAAACTGTTCTTCATAACAGGATAGTTATTTGGAAGTGTATTCACCTTGGGTAATAAGCCCTTCACCCATTTTAGAATTCCCGTCACGCTATTGCCAGATAAACCGTACTGCGTCTTCAAACTGTGCAAACCATCCATGGCATGTAAAGTTGTTTGATCTTTCTCACAGCCAGAGTATAACGGTTGGGTCGCCTTAAATTTTAAACTTTGGTAGTCATCGTCAAGTTTTATCGTGTTATCTTCACGAGCACTTGAATCTTCTACATCATCAGTAACCTCATTCTCCTCAGCTTCATAAACTCCGTACGCATCATCAACTAAATCCTCTAACATATTATGATCTACGTCGTCCCCTTCTTCATCTATTCTACTTGTTGAAGGTTGTTGTGAAAGTTGGTCAGGGACAAATGGAACTTTCAATTCACCGTGAAAACTCCAAAATTGATAAATATATTGCATACCCGATCTTAACAAATGTAGTTCAACTGTTTTCCACTCAAACACCTTACCATTCTTACACCTAGCACACGGACACGGAAACTCTTCATCATTACGACATCTCTTTGCATATTTCACAAATTCGTTAGCACTACTGCGAAACACATCCCCCATTCTATTATTCTCACCCATCCACTCTTTGTATTTCAGATATCCCATCACAGCTACCACAACTAAACACCTATTAAAGGTAAACAAAACTTAGATTTATAGTATGTTTTATTTAATTATCCCATCATTTAATTATCCTATTAAAGGGTAAGTGGTCCTATCCCATTAAAGAATGCATTTTTCTGTAATATACTTAACAGCTCATGCACATTGTTACGATTTGAAAAAAAATCGACAACATATCCCCTTAGTTCTCCAAGTACACGACGTAGATTGGCAGGTGTGAGTGTTATTTCAATTGGTCAATTAAAATAACAGTCACACTTGTCAATCTAGTATGTACCCAGAGAACATTAAGATACAACTGCAGAACTTCCTCCAAAAGTAACAACTTTAAGCCAATAAGAATATTATACATAAATTATACAGTCTCAAACTGTCCAAACGGGACAAATACAGGGGTAATGACTCTCGAACGGGTCTAAGGGTTATTGAATGCGTACGCATAAGAACTAGAATGCTAGTATCTATGCGCACTATATTTAATTTCAAGTATGTTTCATATAATGGGTTAATTCAAATACAAAAATAAATTCATGGGTTAAGTCAAATACAAAAATAAATTCATGTATTGACCACACACACACACACACACACACACTATCTAAGCTGTTCTATAGGTATAAAAATAATTATTATCCAACTATTATCAATTATTTATTTTGAATGTAAATAATATTCCAAACCCCACCCACCCCCACCCCCTCTCCCTCCCGATGTTTATTATCCAATTATTATCCAACTATTATCAATTATTTATAAAATTGATGTCTACTTTTAGTGTTGTGTATACCCCACCCCACCCCCTGCCCCCCTCCCCCACCACACACACACCCCACCCCACCCCCTGCCCCCCTCCACCACGCCCCACCCCCTACCCCCACCCCGCCCCACCCCCTACCCCCACCCTGCCCCACCCCCCACACACGCACACAAATACACACATATATATATACACATACACACACACACACATATATATATATATATATATATATATATATATATATATATATATATATATATATATATATATATATATATATATATATATATATATATAAATGGAAGAGAGAGAGAGAGAGAGAGAAAACCGACCTGAGAGAGAGAGAGCAGCGTCGAGAGAGAGAGAGAGAGAGGGAGGGAACGGCGCGGAGGGAAAAAAGGGGGGGATAGGGTTTTTGCTGCGAACATTGTCACGGTCGTGTCAAGGTCTTTGACCGTGACAAGTATTTATATTATTGTCACGGTCAATGACCGTGACAAGTAAATTTGTCACGGGCTTGTCACGGTCAATGACCGTGACAATTAGTTGTCACGGTCATGTCAAGGTCAATGACCGTGACATAAAACGCGTGTTTTTTTTCATGGTCATTGACCTTGACAAGGCTGGCCGGCTGAAAGGTGACAATTTTCCCATTTTGGTGTAGTGAAACCTGGTGAGAGGGAAATCGAAAATGAAACCCAAGATTACCATAAATGGATTAAGGCTAATGAGATGGCACGGTGTTACATTTTGGCATCTATGTCAAAGGTTCTCAAACATTAGCATCAGTCGATGGAGACTGTCTATGGCATGATACGGAATCTCAAAGATATGTTTGGGGATCAGAATCATTCTGCAAGGAAAGTTTCCATGAAAGAAATCATCAACACAAACATGACTGAAGGGACCCCATTGAGGGAATATGTTTTAAGGGTTTTTTATTATATGATCCTAAGGATCAAAAGGTCATTATTAGCATTAATGCCTGATTCTTGGAAGAGGATTATATGATGGATCATAGGCCCACGAGTAAAGTTATTCTTGAATAATTATGAGAGAACCAACAAGATTCTTCAACACCACTAATACATGATGAAAAAACACAACGTGTTGACACTAGTACACCGGCACAAAGAGTACCTCATCGCAGTGAAAGGGTTATACGTCAACCTGAATGGTTTATGGTCTTGGGAGAGTCTATGATAATGTCCCTGATGAACTTGAAGTCGATCCTTCAAACTATATTGAGGCTATCCAAGATAAATATGTAGAACATTGGCTTAAAGTTATGCATTCTGAGATGGAATATATGTATTCTTATCAGGTTTGGAGTCTTGTAGATCCACCTAAAGTGATAAAACCCAAAGTATGCAAGTTGGTGTATAAGAGGAATATAGGGGTGGACAGGAAAGTTGAGACGTTTAAGGCACGGCTCATTGAGAAAGGGTTTACTCAAAAAGAGGGCATCAATTATAAGGAAAACTTTTTGTCGGTAGCTATGGTGAAGTCCATTGGAATTCTCTTATCCATTACGGTTCATTTTGATTATGAAATTTGGAAAATGGACTTCAAGATTGCATTTCTTAATGGAAATCTTGATAAATATATCGATATGGTGCAGCCAGATGGATTTTATTGCCCAAGGCCAATAGTATAAATTATGTAAGCTTAAGAAGTCCATTTATGGACTTAAGAAATCATCTAGAACTTGGAACATTTTTTTTAATCAGGCAATCAAATCTTCTGGATTTGATCAATGTCCAGATGAGTCTTGTGTGTACAAGAAATGTAATAGAAACTTAGTGGTGTTTATAGTATTATATGTGGATGACATTCTACTAATTGGAAATGATGTTGGAGTGTTATCTTCGGTTAAAGTGTGGTAGTCTAGCCAATTTGATATAAAAGACTTATGAGAAACTAGTCACATCCTTGGGATCAAGATTATGTGTGATCACAATAAAAGGATGTTGGGTTTATCACAAGAAACTTATATCGATTCCATTCTTGACAGATTTAGCATGAAATATTCCAAGAAAGGGTTCCTCCATTTCAGACATTGAATATCTCTCTATAAGGATCAGTTTCTCTTGAGACACCTGATGAGATAGATAATATGAAAGGGATCCATTATGCTTCGACAGTTGGGAGCCTTTTATATGTTATGATATGCACTAGACAATATATCTTCTTTATTGTTAGCATGGTTAGTAGATATCAATCTAACCCTGGTCAAGAACACTGGACTATGGTAAAGCATATACTCAAATACTTGAAAAGAAAACGAGATAATATGTTATTTTACCAGCCAGAGAGTCTAGTACCCATTGAGTACTATGACCTAGATTTTTAATCTGAAAGATATTCCTCTACCTTTGTATATGTGTTTACCCAAGAAGGTGGATCCATTAGTTGGAGGAGCATTGCTGATTCCACAATGGAAGCTGAATACGTGGTGGCTTCCGAGGGAGCCAAGGAAACAATAAATCTTAGAAAGTTCCTAATGGATCTAGGATTGGTAACTTTAATTCAATCGACTATTAAACTTTATTTTGATAATAGCGGTGTAGTTTCTAACTCAAAGGAACCCAAGATCCATAAGAGAGGTAAACACATTGAGCATAAGTTTCATCTCATTCAAGAATTTGTGCAGCGTGATGATGTCAAAGTTATGAAGATTTCATCAGAGAACAACCTGGAAGACCTTTTCATAAAGATCTTACCAGCCAAGACTTTTGATAGTCACGTAGAGGGGATGGGAGTGAGATGCATTGCAACATGGCTTTGAGTCTAAGTAGGATATTATTATAGAAGTAGACTAAAACTATGCTTTATGTAATAATTTTTGTTATGAATTTATTGCTATAATAAAATCAGTTATTCCTTTTTTAAATATAATAATGTATGGACATAATGTTTGCAGTATTTTATATATTGCTGATGTCTTTTATTTTGCCCATTAGGTGTTCTGGTATGTAGAGTTTGACTTGCACAGAGAGGATGAAAATATCGGTTCTTGTGGAATATAAATTTTATCATTCACATGCCTAGATGGAACTGGACACACCATCAGTAGGACTGTGGAACAATATTTTAGTAGGTCTATCTTGATTAGATGAAACATTATAGTTTAAACTTACCATGCTAGTACACGTTTTTTGTATTGAACGAGACCAATTTGAGGTCATTGTTTTTATATTGATTTTATAAGACAATGTACACCTCATGATTATTAGGTTTACTTAAGACTCTTAATCCATATATGATTGATGCACACAAGCACTAGTTACATATTACTTGGACATATCGGGTGAGATTCTTTATTGGATAAATAATATTGATAAATCGGGTAATGGTGATTAATGTACAGTGAAAGTATTTGATGGATGGAATCCACATCTCGATATAGAGATTGGCGACACCCCCTTGAGATAATAATAAGTTTTGTTTGTGTCAAACTCTGAAGGTGGATTATGTTTATCTGACACTACAAATAAGTTAAGTTGGACCACTCAAGGACTCAAAGAAGTTAATCAAATAAATTATCACTAATTTATTTTATTAATAGTTATCTGTAACCTTAACATGAGAGAATTAAGTAATTAATAATGAGGAGCTTGAAATATAATTTTTAGTTAAGGAGTGGATTTGTAATTATAATCATTTAGTGCTATTAATTATAATTAAGGGACTGAGCTTAGGATTTGGGAAGGATTAGGTTTTCTCAGGTCTATTAGGAGACCCATCCTTATTTGTCCTTAGCGTCCCTACCATAGACTACATATACGCACTTAAGTCTCATTCTTTCTTAAACCTAGACATCACTCTTGGATACTCAAAATACCCGAGTTCATACTTGTGAGAAAGAGAGACAACGGACAAGAAAGTGGAGACATGAAGGTGGTCACAAAATAGGAGCCCACCCTCTACTCGTAGCTATCCATATCGGGAATATAGTAGAAGATCGTGAGGTGATTAGAGTCACCACATATTCTGTTCACGATAAAACGAGATCAAATCAAAGAGATCTCATAAGTAAATCCTAAATCTTCTTTGTAGGATTTCATGCAAGTGTAGTTTTTTTGTAGTTGGATCAATACGCATTTTTAATAGACCCTTGGACTTCAGTTCCAATAATTTATTGGTGCATGTTTCACGTCTTCATATCACATTGCATTTCGAGATACACTCTGATATGAATGCATAATGTTTATGGGACTCGAAAAATGTTTTAAGGATGTTGTTTTGTTTATAAATGATTTTAAAATGTTAAAAATATTTTTAAAATATTTTAACTTCATTTTATCTGAGATAAACACTGTTTAGAGTCGTATGGATTCTTTCCTTGTTTTTGGGAGGATCTAACAACATCTCGTGTCATTCAAACGACATATCAATGTCATTCAAAGGACATGGACTAATCATTCCAATGATATGGACAAGTCATTCCAACGACATGGCCAAGTCATTCAAACGGCATACGAATATCGTTCGAACGAATTACCGACTTAATTATTTTTATTTAAGTCATTATTTCTCATAAATTTCAAGGGTGTAGAACCAAAATACATAATAGAACAATTATATTTTTCTGCACTTGTTTTCTAAGGATTTTAAAAGCTAAAATCTTCCTTATTGTTTTAAAAGATTCGAGTTTTCATACATATGCTATAGAGATCTTATTTGCACCATTGGATTGTTCATCCACATTGAACAGGTTGTTTCATTAGAGTTTTACGATGAAGAAATCGTGTAGGACATGTTTTGAATCATTTATGGTTGTGAAAGATGCATCGGTGGATGCCGAAGTACACGTGGACTCGTGTGTTTTGGATACGTATCGTGGAAGGATTTCTGTGTGGACACTGTGGAGGAGAGATTAAATAAAAGAAAAACATCAAGGCTTGTAGGGATTGAGTCATTGTGTAAATCTTTATGTCTTCCTTTGTAATTATCGTATCATAGTGATTATCTTGCTTGGTCCATCCGAGGTTTTTACCCTTAGTGGTTTCCTCATACATCTGACATAGCTTTTGTGGACTTGTTTATTTTACTTGCCTTAATCAACTAGATGCATGTTTAGGATTAAACAAGATAAAATTGGGCATAAGTAAAATTGCTTCACAAACTCTTGCGTATTAAAATTAGAAAAGGGTTTTTTAAAAGTTAAGTTGTTTTCACCTAAAGAGCACTTTGAAAAAGGGGCCTACATTATTTCATCAATAACCATCATTTTTTTTTCGTCCTTTCCAATTGAGTTGTCTCGAAAAGAATTATCTCCATCCACACTCATTGACATATCTAGCTCTTTATGTTTTTTCAATAGAAAGTTTGAAGAAGACTGGATCCCTTCTGGTTTTCCATGGAACCTTGAATTTGACTTAAATGATGAAGAGGCAAACCCTTGTGATCCACTAGGGCATACAATATTTGAGGCTTATGAGGCCTTGTACTTTATTTGGATTCTCTAATACTGAGTGCAATCGATCATGATGATTGGTTATCTCTTCATTGAATTTCGTGGTTGCACTAAAGGCAATATACTAGAGGCTACTTGTCTAGCATTGATTATTCTTATCTTACTAAGCATTTCATTAAATCATTAATCAACCTCTAGGTCTTTAGAAACAAATAAGTCAAACACTCCTCTCACCGTTGGGACTGATTTTAGGATTTTCATAGGCCTTAAAACTCTTATATGCTGGTGAGATTTGGCTTTATTGAAACTATGAATGATATATTAATGGTTTCTTGGTGTTTTGGAATTTCCCCGAGGGTAGTAGGGACTATGTAAGGACCTTATCTTACCAAATGAATTCCTTTAAAGTTCTTCCCATCCTTAAAACACTTGGGTTTGGGTAGTATACTCTTCACTTTCGGTTAGTGTTTACCCTTCGAAGAAACAAAGTCACATATCTCAATATATTGATCTCCACACCAAATGCATATGTGATTCTGATTATTTTCTAGATCCTTAAATTTTTTGGTCTTCAATGACTTAGATTCATCTTTAGTCTTCAAGTTGAATATATTTCATGTTTGTTCCCACTTTTTTCAGATTGGGAAATAGGTCTCCATCAATCCCTATGTTATTTTCCTCTTTTCTAAGAAACTTAGTTTTCTCTTCTAATGAAATCTTAAACAATGTCACCAAAAAAATAAAATGCATTAGTTAAATAAGAGAAAATGATGAGCCAGTTACGATAGTTTTTCCTTTTAACTTCATTTAGTGATTTTGAACCACCAAGAAGTTTTATCAATGAATACTTTTTTAATCATTCCCTTTGATTCTATGGAAAAAGATTCTATTTTTGTGCACTTTTGAACCAGTGGTTTACTCATTATGGTCTCAGTTTGTATATCTCAGTAAAATCTATTTCCATATTTGAATCTTTGTGACATCTTTTGAAAGAAGATATATTTCTTTCATGTTATTTTTCTGAAAGATCATCATATTTAGATACTTTGGCAGTTAGTTCTACCAAATCTTTGAACTCCATTGCATCAAATTTCTTTTGAAGCCTAAATTCTAGCCTATTTTGGGCCAATTTGACAAACTCAGACTCGGGTAGGACTATTTGGCATTTGTTCCTAGACCTTACGAACCTATTTTTGAAGGTTGTTAAATTTTTATTGGACTTTTGACTTAGTTAGCCAAATCAGTCATGGAGACTTCTTTCTCAGTTTGGAAAAATTATGAAAAGAACATGTCTTCCATCTACTGCTAAGTTTGTACAGTAGTTTTAGGCAAACTCATAAACCGGGAAAAAGAAACATTAGTGAGGGAACCTAGAAACAAAATTAGTTTGAGATAATCATTTGTCCTTGCATTAACACATTGACCAGTAAAGCTAGCAATGTGTTACACAGTGGATTAACTCCCATGTCCTAAAAATAGAGAGAAATTGAGGATCTTAAAACCCTTTGGAAGTTCAATACTATCTTATCATTTAGGTTATGTCTTTATATACACTACATTCTGCACCCCCAAGCCATTAGCTAACAAATCTCATGTATGAGATATATAGTTTCATTCCTCCCAACATCTATAGGCAAATTATTATTAAATGGGTCAATAGTGTAGTTCATTATGGTTTTTGGTTACAGTAATGATAGTGGAATTCGGGAGACACATTTTATGGTGTTTAAAAAGACATTGGTTGAGATATTTGAGGAGTTTTATTATCAAACCTCTTGTTGTTCCCCAACACCCTAGGTTATAATTCAAACATAAACTTTTTACTATCCAATAGTTTAAAGTGAATTAGAAGCCTATAATGTTCTCATTTTGGTATGATCTAGTCCTCCCAACCTCTAGGAGGGGTGTTCTCCCTATTGGGTTATTGTAACACAAATACTGCTAAATGTTGGATGTTCTCTAACCCTACAGTGGGTTGTTCTCACCTAGACTTGTGTAGTTAGAGTAATTTACTATCCTTGGGTAATTTCCAAAGTTGGTTTCATTAATATTAGGCATATAATACAGAAGATTGTAAGGATTTTGTTGGGTAGTAGTATTTATACCAATTTATGGTGCATAACATTGACCATTCGACACTATTATAGTACGTGTGGAGAATATACTAGTCACTATTGTGATCATAGTATTGATGTTTTGCATGATGTTCCCCAGATGATCAATAACCAAGTTTAATTGATTTATAAATTTCTTTGGATCATTTAATAGAATAACAAAAATAGGTGAAGTGTGTATATTTGTGGCCCTGGGAATTACTGTTACATTCAATTCTTGATTGTGAGAAATTGTTTTGAGCTCGTGGGTAGTTTTAACCATTGGTTGATTTGTAGTGGTGTTATATTGGTTGGTTGAACTAAGTTCACCTATGTTTTAAGTAACATTATCACTTCGTCTGGTCCTAGACACGGTAAACAACAATTCAACAGATGTGCCGCACCAGGCTTTCCAAAAATATGTTTGTAGTTTTCTCTTGTCTTGGTTAGTGTAATTTCATTAATTGGGAGTGTTCCAGGAAAGGTTATGGTCTTTCCAACCAAATGATTATCTTATCCTTCTGGAAATCAGGTATTTGTGTATCGTTTGATGCCTCAATTTGGAATACATGTGTTTCCCTTAGGGAAGTCTTTCATCTAAGTGATAAAATACTATGACTAACTAGAATTAGAAAAGGAAAAGTAATTGGCATATACTAAAATTAAAGTAAAGCTTCAAAATTAAAGAAATATAGATGCAATAAAATGTACACTAGGGAATGAAAGAAAAGACTACACTACTAAAATCAAAATAAAGTAAATGTAAACGCAAGGAAACTTTTAATAAATTATAAAGAAAGTTACAATCTACCTTACAAACTACTTCAAAGGAAAATAAAAGTTGTAAGTAAATAAATGAAAGAGAAATAAAAAGGAAAAAAGTTAAATGAGAAAATGTAGTTTTTTGTTGACGGACTCCATTTTTCCTTTGTTCTCTAGTTGTTTATTTATAGAATTAATTTCCATGAAAATGTCAAGTAACTGTTGAGTGTTACCCAATATGATTTTCCCTCCTAAGTGATAATATGCCCCAATAATTGTCACTTAGTACTTATTCCAGCGTCCGATGTCTTGACATTTGCCAAATGTTTGAATTCCCAATTGCATTAAAGCCACATATTATACTTATGTTATAATTTCCATTTGGTAATTCTATATGGAAATTTTTTATTGTGTGGTGATGATATGATGTAAATGAGTCCCATCGGACCAAAATCTAGTTCTTCCCAAGCTTCATCTGGGACTTCTTCTTTTGATTCCTCTGGTATCAATGTGTTCGCGCCTTTATAGGTCCCATAATTTCTTTTTAAATATTATCCTCAATATAATTAGAGGTAATGTTGAAAGGAATGGGATATGCTTCCACCTATTTTACGTTCCCACCCTCTTTCATCAATAACAGATTATGTTGGGTTGAAATAGGGATACATTTGCTAGAATGGATACAATATCTACCGATTAAAGAACTAAAGTGTGGTTTACTATCCAAGATAAAGAAAGTAGTTTTGGAAATTTTGTGCCTACGTCTATATTTACTCATAGTATACACTTGGTAGAATTTTAATCTTCAGCAAAACTAATTACTATTTTATTTATTTATTTTATAAATATGGAGCATGGTGTTAACAACAACACCATTGTCTGCCAATATTCAATTAATTAGTACTCTATTCACCCAAGTCTTTATAAATAAATGGTTAGTGTTATTGGACATATTCTTTGTGGGCTATTCGAACCATATATTAAATCCTAACGAACACAGTTACGTCAAGATTTTCTACCTCTTATTTATTGTCTTCATCCAACTCAATTTCTCGAACTTCATGACCCTCTTTAGCTTCAAACCTCTTTGAGACTATTACAACCATATTAATTGCCATTCATTATGGCAAGGATACAAATTGGATGAAATACTTCTTAGCAGTCAATTGAGAAGGTCATATTGCATCCATATCCATGACTTTTTTCCTTTTCCTCTCCGCTGGAGGAAATATCTCCATATGTACTATCTTTATCCACACTGATGGACTTTTTAACTATTTAATCTTATCGACTAACATGTCTGAAGAAAATTGGTTTCCTTATTTTTTATGGAACTTAAATTTGTCTTTAAAGACAAATATCCAATTCCCTCTTATCCACTTGGATACGAAATTTCTAATTCAACTTACTAGAATTTGTACTTTCTTTGAAATTATCCTTTGATGAGTAAGAGAGATAATTTTATCTAGCCCTATTATTTGATTTTGGTGGATGCAGTTAATTCCATATCCCTGGATCTACCTACTGAGGCATCATGACTATCGGCCTCCGCATCTCATTAAACTGTTAGTCAGCCTTTGTGTGTTGATCAACATACCAATTAAGTACCCCTTCATGATAGGAACTAATATCAAAACCTTTATGGCCCTGAAACTCCCATATATTGGAACAATTCTAATTGATTAAAATACTACTTAGTAAATTTACTAGTTCGTTAGTGCCTTTACGTTTCCTATAGGATGATAGTGGAACATTAAATAACCTCATTTCTCATGTGATATTCCCTTGGAAACCCCCTTAGTTTTGGAACCCTTAGGTTCTTATAGTATAACCACTATTTCGGTTTTTCTTTAACTCATAATATTATGTATAATTTGTGGAAACAAATTCACACATCTCAGCATATTATTCTCCATGTCGAATGCACAAGTGTTTCATGCCTTTTTTTTTATCTAGGTTAGTAACTACTTCAGAATTTGAACTTGTAGAATCATCCTTTTTCTTTATTTTGAACTCAATATGCCCCTTATTTTGAGGCATCTTAATGGCTTGCATGTTTGTCCCCATTTCCTTCATATTGGGAAATGTGTCTTCATCAACCCCTAAATTCTTTCCCTCTTTTCTAGGAAATTTTATTCTTTTCTTTCCTAATTAACACTTGCATCTTGTCACAAAAACAAAGCAAGGATTAGTTGAATGAGAGAATACATATGACATTTGCAGTAATTGTGCCCTTTTATTTCATTTATTCTTAGAATTTTCATATAATCATGATTTTTTAACATTTTTAATTTTAAGAGATAATAAAAAATGTCATCTTCCTTAGAGATGTCAAAGGAATATTTTTTACTCATTCCCTTAGATTTAGGGGCATAAGACTATGTTGTTGTATTCATCCGAACTAAGGGTTCACATTCAATGGGTTCATTTCTAAAAAATTTAGTAACATTTATCTCTAAGATTGGGTCCTTATAATATGTTTTCAAAGAATAAGTGTTTCTCTCATGATCTTCCTCTAAATTCAATAGCACCAAACTTCTTTTGAAGCCCATGTTTTAGCCCGTTTTAAGCATGTTTGTGAAACTAGTTTTTTTTTCATGCCGTTTATGTCTTAGTCTATCCAAGTCATCCATGGATACATTTGGTTCAGTTTGGAAGAATTAAGTGGGAAACATACCTTCTGTTTGTTACCAAGGTTCAATAATGTTAGGTTGAAATTTTATGAATGGAGAAAAGTTTGTGGAGGTGAGGTGACTACAAATGTCTTGAGGTATTCATTAGTTCTTATATCATCACACTAACTAGTGAACCTTTTTATGTGTCCCACTGTAAATCGACTCCCATCTCCTCAAAAGAGAGAAAATGTTAGGAACTTAAATCCTTTTGGAAGTTCAATCCAATCTACCCATTCAGTGTATGTTTTCCTATATATTGTAGTTTTCATCCCTCAAGACACTGGTCCACAAATCTCAATTATGATATCCACAATTCCATTTCTCCTAACTCTCTTGGGTAACTGCCTATTTAGTGGAGCAATTATTTGGTTCATCATGGGTGTTGGTTGCACCAATGAAGCAAAATATGTGGGGGAGGATTTTGTTGTGTTTGCAAAGGTATTGGTTAGGATGTGTGGGGAATTTGGTTATTTGTCCCTGGGAGGGGACCATTACCAAATCTCATGTTGTTTCCAAACCCACTATATTCATATCTGAATGTAAGATTATTAACTACTCTGTAGTTCGAAGAATTAACTACTCTATAGTTCGAAGTCCCAAATAGTCCTAAATTTTTTATATTTTAGTATTGTCTTAGTTATTCCTACTTCTAAGACATGAATTCTTCATATTAGGTTATTATGACCGTTTTATGGTAAGTGTTATATGTTCCCTCTATTGGGTTTTTCACACCTAAACCCGTAGTGTTTAGTTTCGCATTCTTACATTTGTTCCAAAATTTGTTTCTCCAGTGTTGGGTCTATAATACACTGGGTGAAAAGGACTGGGTTTAGTGGTCATATTTACACTAACTTGTGGCATATCCTTAACCATTGGACCTTAAATAGTCGGATGAGAAAGCATACTAGTTACTATTGCAATCATTGTACTCATATTTTTCATTATATTCCCAAGATGATCAAGTACCGGGTTTAACTTGTAGATTAGTTTATATTAGGCATTTCAGGACATACCAATAGCATGTGTTGCATTACGCATTTTTTACACTTAGTAAATTAAGATTAAAAAAAACTAAAGGAAAACAGTTACACTAAGGAATATAAATCAAGTATACTAGGAAATATAATTACAGTTTAAATGTAAAATCAAGGGAACTTTTAATAAAAACATAAAGCTAATTATATTTATTCTACCTTACAAACTACTTCGAAGAAGAAGAAAACTGTATATAAATGAAATGAAAAGGTAATAAATGGAAAAATAAGTGAAAGGAACAAATGTAGTTTTTTAGGGAGTCCTCTTTTCCTTCATCCTTTATCTACTTTTTTTTTATAGATTCCTTGCCCAACAACTTCTATTTGTAACTATTGGGTGGTTACCCATTTAAATGATCCTTCCTAGTTGCACTCACGCACCTATAACCGCTACTTAAGTGCTCACCCAACGTTCCAGGTCTTAATAAGTTTCAAATGATTGAGGAGACACTTGTGCTATGTTGGTTCATTATGTTTTCGGTAGTAATTATCATCTTGTACTGCCATATTGTTGCACTATATTGTTCCACAAATATGTTGTGAAAAATCAAAAGTAGGAAAGAATATTACTATTGAGAGGAGGATTTTTTAGTCATAAGGGATTCTAATGGATCCTTCTTATTATTCATCCTTCAAATACTCCTATTCTCCACTGACGAAGATTAACCTTTCTTTTAATGTTGATTAGACATTTAGGATACCGCTTGAGTTACGAGGGCTCAAATGATAACAATAAACTGGGAAGTACTTTGTTGAGAGCACTATGCATATATTTTATAGGACCTCGATTGTTATATTCCCATAATGGATGAACCGTAAATCTATGACAAAGATGAGGATGATCTTCTAGGAATTGGGTTCCAATCTATAGGAACCTCGCGGGTATATTCGGGAACCAAAAATCAGGACTGCAACTCTTTGCAGAGTTTCTAGGTAACCCGACAACTATTTAAAGGAGATATGTCCCTAATAATGGACAATAAGAATAAGGCTAAAGTATTAGAAGTAGGATATCTAATTTTAGAGTTTGGCGGAGAAAAAAAAAATATAACGTTGGAAAATTATTTGGATGTACTTATTTTAGAAGAAATGTTATTTTCGTTTTCTAAATTGGTTTTGAACAAATATTATATTATTTTTAGAAAATTATTTTTATAAAAATTGGAAAATATTTTCTTCTATCTTAATACATTGCAAAAATAAATTATGCATTACAAATATTTTCTCACCAATACTTCTAAATACCAAAATGAATTATATTAATGAAAATAATTAAATATAAATTCTCCGTCTTAGTTGAAACAAGCTTAATTTTGGCACTTGCGCTTGCATTATTTTGATCTAGAAGGAATTCAAATATTGGTATAACATGGAAAATAGAGTTCATTGGAAGTGGAGGCACTTCCAGTCTGTGAATCTTGTTATAAGGTAAAATGATCAAGAGGTCATTAATGAACAAAAGTTATAGTGCCAAAGATGATGTGCAAAAGATATTTTTCTACCATATTCTCCTATGGGGTGCAAACCATAACGTCCCAAATATTCGGCAATCCAAATAGGCCCAACCCATAGAAATTAAACGTGTTGCTCGCTTCAAAATTAGTGTTACATGGATAATCATGGGTGGCTCATTCTTATTATTTGTAATCACATAGGAGATAAACATGGATAACAAAAATGAACCGATGAGAAGATGGAAGAATTTGAACGTGTCTCAACCACCCTTATCATTATAAATAAAACTCTTATCCCGGGGAAGTGGGGCACCTAATTCTTTATTCAGGAACTCCGAAAGAATTGATAGAAACTTGTAAACCCTCTATGGATGTTGTAAATTACCAAACCACATAAACCTCATGTGTTTTGATAATTATTTTCTCATTAATTATTTTTTTTGTTAAGTACCATTCGTTGTGATTATTTTTCACTCCCAATTGGCACCGTTTGTGGGAAACGATTCTTTTTCTTCTAAAAAGAAAATTAGAACCGCTAACTTAAGCAATGTCTCACCTTTATAGTGTATCTATTGAAAAATATGTGTGGGTTGTTATCTCATTACATAGAGTATGATCTAAGATAAGCCTGAGCAAAAAATAGGTCGCCAATTATCCATAATTTTTGCCATTAGAGTAGTCCTCTGAGCAAAGCAACGAGCAGTGCAGATCAACACAGATGTCAGAGGTGGTCGATGCCTATGAGGAATGACTCCATCAAATCGCATTTCGTCGATGCCTATGAGTAATGATTCCATCAATAAGAGGATTCAACATGCCTCTAGGTGGAGGAAAATGGATGTCGCCAGCGACTTCTAAAAAGAATGGAGCAAAAAACTCCATGGAGAAAACCACAAGTGCCATGGTCAAACGCCTAGTCCTCAGGCAAGAAAAACTCACAACTCAGGAAGTAGTTCACTCTTACAGATTAATGTTCAAAGGATGAATGTCGTCTCAAAAGGAAAGATAAATATAAAGGACGCAGAAAGCACGATATACGAAGTTTCATCTAAAGAGAAATTGATCAACACCCAAATCATTATTGGGGTAGATGCACCAAAAAGATGGTAAGGAGCGTAGTCATCACTCAGATGTAGTCTTTTTTTCAAGGGAAATTGAGGAAAATGAGACCCCAAAGAAGTCTACAGCCCCAAGGTTTGAGATATACGACTAAAAAATTGATCCCATACACCATGTGCAATAATATAGGAAAGAAATGACTTTATGGAATCATAATGATTCCCTCATGTGTCACATATTCACTTCTATCCTACGAGATGTCGCCCAAAAGTCGTTCAAAAGGCTGCCTCATAGGTCGATCAAGAACATTAAGTTGCTCATAGAGGCTTTCAAAACACTCTTTATAATAAGGGGTTCACACCCAAAGAGAATGGATTCTCTTCTGACCATGAGGAAAAAAAATAGGAGACTTTACGAGACTATGATAGACACTATTAAAAAACCATTAATGAGGTCAAAGATTGATGGAACAAGTTTTTGTATTATCATTTAAATAGGCTTGTTATTTAACTCTATGTTGCACTAGTCCTTGACCAAAAAGGATGCAGACACCATCGATGACCTTATGTCACGCACTGAGAAGTATGCCAAGGTGGAAGATGTGGTCACCCTCATCCAAAGAGAGAATTGACGTGCAAAGGTGAACAAGGGAAATAACAAAGGGAATACCCTAAAAAAAAGGGTAAACAACGGAGAGGAGGATCCAAGAATGGGGGTAAGGAAGACCTATCCAAGTCTTTTTAGGCGATTAGCACAGTTTTTAAAGAACCAACCTATAAGATCTTAGTCAAGATAAAGGACTAGAAATTCCTCAAATGGTCAAAGAAGATGGGATATGGTCCGAGAAAGAGGAATAATGATCTTAGGTGCACTTACCATAAGGAAAATGGACAAAAGACAGAGAATTGAAAGGCCCTCAAGTCCCATTTAGAAGAATTAGTCTAGGTTGGGTATTTGAATGAATGCACTGAGAAAAAATTGGATCAGGTCATCACTAACACTAAATGAAAACTAAATAATGTTCTGGATAACGATATGGGCCATGAATCTACAGTTATCCTCAGCGCTTTAGACCCCAAGTAGATTCAGGGCAATATTAGTCAGATGGAACTTAAGAAGGTCACAAAAGTAATGGAGGCCTTCCTGATTGACCTTGCCAAAAGTTATGTTGGCAAACCTAGGCGACCAAAAGATGTGGATTGCAACAAGCACATATTCTTCATGAATGATGATTTGATCGGAGTAAGGACACCGCACCATGATTCATAAGTAATCACCTCGGGGTTTCAAACTATGAAGTGGATAAGCTACTAGTTGAATAAGAAGTTCGTGAAGATTTTTTGCACAATCAAAATGAAGATAGAAGACTTGAAGGAAGTGATCATTCCTCTGGTTGGATTCATTACAAATATAACTATGTCATTGGTAAAGGTGGTACTTCTAATTAGGTTCAGTAATATCTCTAACTCATCAAGTTTTTAGTGGTAGACATTGACTCTCCATATCATGCCCTCCTTGGAAAAAGGTTCTACACACCATATTTCTTGTTCCCTCAATTTATCATCAAAAGCTTAAGTGTGTTATAGAACGGGAATGATAGAGACTAGAGGCGATCAGGCCATTTCTTGAAAAAAATTATCATTGTCATTGGGCGTAAACATGAAAAGAAAAAAGAGAAAAAAATCATCTTCAAAATATCTCAAGATGGAGTTATGCTATCGAAATAAAAACTAAATTATGGAAGACCAGGGGTGGAAGAAATAAGACTTGACCTTGAAAATAAAGTCATGGAAAAACTGGAGGAGGTAGCTTTTGATAAGGCCCAACTAAAAAGGAAATTTATGATTGGTAACACAGTGTCGAAGCGGGAAAGGAAGGAATTAACTTTTTTGATGAAGCACAATTAAGATGTAATTGTATGGGAAACATATGATATGCCTGTGATTGATCCCAAAGACACGTTCCATGGACTTCACATTGACTTGACAATTCTGCAAATCACACAAAAGGCATGCCACACTGCCCCAGAAAAAGGAAGGACAATAGATACAAAGGTAGGGAAACTTCTGAACGCAAAGTCCATCAGAGACGTTCAATTCCTGAAATGAATCTCAAACCCGATGGTGGTACAAAAGAGTAATGGTAGTTAAAGAGTATATGTGAACTTCACCAACCTGCAAGGCATATCTTAAAAATAGTTTTCCTCAACAAAAGATAGATTAGTTGGTCGAAACCACTACTGTTAACAAACGAATGAGTTTTCTAGATACGTACTCAAGGTACTACTAGATCCCTCTATTTGGCTCTGAACAAGACAAAAATTTATTTATAACTTCTCTGCTTTTCTTTTGGCCTTAAAAAAGTAGGAGCCACACACCAGAGATTGGGCATAAAAATGTTCAAGATACAATTGGAAGAAACAATGGAGGTATACATTGGTGATATGATTAACAAGATAAAATGAAAGCCAGTCACCTAAAGGATTAGCGAAAACCTTTAAAATCCTATGGTGTTACCAAATTAAGATCGACGCAATCAAATGCTCCTTTGGAGTTAAATCCAAAAAAAAATTCGATACTTGGTCAGCAAAAGAGAAATTGAGGTAAACCCTAACGATATAATTGAGATTAATCGCATTCAACCTACTAGAAGCCCTAAATCATTTTGTCTCAAAGTCCTCCAAACAATGAACCATGAGAAATCGAATAGGTTCGGTGTGTGATAATTGATTAAATTAAATTCGCAAGATTCCAAGTAACCCTTATTTAATTCGAGTCTATTTAGAAACAGCCCATAAATAAACAACTACGTGTGTGTGTGTGTGTCAAACCATAAATAAATCATGCGACACAAAGTTAAGGAAAAATCCCCGCAGGGCAAAACCTTTTATTTCACTATAATAAGTAAATCGCAACTTACGCGGATTACAATGAAATACAGTGACACACGAATACCCGCAGGCGTCGGTCGGTGTCGTCAGCAATGAATCCACACGCAGCAAACCCACATGAACCTCAGTCCAATCAACAAAGGAAGAATCGCAGCACTCCTCAATGACACGCAGCCATAAAACTTTGTAGAGACTCCCTCAGCAATGACACGCAGTCCTCGGTTGCAAAGATCTCTCCACAAAGGTTTGAATAAACACAAGGTTGTGTTGTTGGGTTACCAAAAAGATTCACAAAGGTTTGGCAATTTTGTGAATCAAAACATGAGTCTTGGGACTCTAAAAATATGAAGACTAGAGGTATTTGGACTCTCAAAAACGTCTTCCAAAGTCTTGCAAAACTGCTCCCCCGAAGGTGGTTTAAATAGCAAATCAAATGAAGAGTTTTGCAAAATAAAAACACTGAAATTCTATCAAGCGTATAGGTACCCCGAACCGGTTTGGGGTACCTTATGCGGTTTGGGGTACATCGGTTTGGGGTACCTTTCTGGTTTGGGGTTAAAAAAAACAGCATTCTTCAAGGAATTTTCTCCAACTTCAAAAGGTCATAAATCCTTCACCGTAGCTTGGATTGAGGTGCCGTTTCTTCTAGTATCTTCGTTACGGCGAGCTCTTAAACTTTACAGTTGACCAGAACTCCGGACTATGGATGTGAAATTACGAAAATTCCCTTGAACTCTCCTATCGTGCCTTTTTTCACTGTTTTGACTTCCCTTGCGTACCACTTGCATTAAGTCCCTAAAATCATGGAACGTGAATTCTTTGAGGCAGATGTGGGACACATTAATGGAGATGTTGAATGCTTGATTCCCGGAATTCGAATAGAGGTCGTCATGTGAGATCGTGAGGTGACATGCCAAATGTAGCGGCGTACGACATACACAAATGTAAAATGTTGGACATGAGAAAAATGTCCTTACAAATCTCCCCATATGTCTATGCCGGTACATACATAAAAAATCCGAATTATCAAATAACAAAATTGCCTATACAAATCTACCCTTCCATGAACCCAAAGCTGGAAAGATACAAATGAATAAGTCTTCATCCTTTGTTCTTCAAATCTTTAAAACTTCAAAATCTCAAATCTTTTCTCATCAGGGTGTGCAATTCAGTGATCATCAATGTAGTACCTACACACATGAGATAAAGACAAAATACCAAGTAACGTATCGAGTTTGAAATGAGATAAACATAGATACCAATATATGATAAGCATAAGTCAAATCTCAAAACTCCCCCAAAATTCAAACTCCCCCAAAATAAAATAATTCTTTCTCCCACTTTTTATGATGTCCCCAAATAGACAAATAAGAAGAATGAATCAATCAAGAAAAATCGGGGTGTCACGGTATACAAATCAAGGCATCAATCAAATGACAAACGTGCTCTTGCAAGGAGATGCTCAAAAAAATCTTCACAAACTATTTTTGAATTTTTCAAATTTTTCGAACAAAAATAAGATACCAATTTGAAAAAAAATATGATACAAAAATCACACCATGGATTTAAACTCAAACAACCAAGTCATGGAAACGGAATGAATGGGTGTGAATGCATTCGATAGGTAAATCAACTCAATCAATCATATGTGCATGATGCATACGTGTACTCCTAACGAATGAACATCAAAGGTATCCTTAGGTGTAAAAATTTGTTGAATTTAGATGACATCGTCTTATGCAAATCAACAAATCAAAGTCAAATGATTTTCACACCAATAACGTCCAAAACTATATAGCACATTTTCAAGATTTTCAAGGACGTGCAAGCCCATTTAAAATCTCCAACCAAACACCCTCATATATATTTTCTTTTAGAGGCGATAAACTAAATTCTCAAACTTTGGAGAATTGGTGCAAAAACCTAAATGGCCCATAATTTGGCATTAATTTCTTTTTATTGCCTTTAAATATTTTTCGGGCTCTTTTAAACCTCTTTGGACCCCGGATAATAAAATTCCTCCATTTTTTAGGTCCAATTTAACGGTGGCTTAGTATTCGCAAAGGCAAAATGAACCTTTCGCAGCCCTTCCCCGTTTTCAAACAAAGCACACAAACTCACAAAACGGTTCTTATATGCACAATTTCCTTATAAAAATTATCGCGTTCATTTTAAAGACAGGATTGAAGTGAAAACACCCAACCAACATGTGATAAGACAAGCACAATAATCAAACAAATCCGTGCATGTGTGCAATAAAGGAAACATGAGTCAAACATGTAGGAAGTAACACTTAATTACATCTTAATGACTCCAAATATTATAAAGCACATGGATGAATTGACCTATTGTCTCAAAACACTATTAAATAGTCACATGAAAATAATGGAATAATGTTGTGACTCGGTCATCCTAAGTGTGCATCCATAAACAGTGCAAACAAAAAACAAAAATCTTTTTGGATTTTTCTAAAAATTTCCAAAAAAAAAAATCTATACAAAAAGTACATGTCACAACGCTAGCAAACATATATCAAGAAGCATAACTAGCATATGACAAATATGCAAACACACTCATCTATATGATATGGCAAGAGAAGAATCATGTGCAAGCAAACGAGAATCAACTTGTCTAAAATCTAGTGTATCCAAAAGTGATTTCCTAACCCAAATAGATGTGAAACAACGTGTGGGGGATTTGGGAACAACGGGAACACTAGACATAAATTTCCTAGGACATTTTCCAAGATCAAAACAAAAACGCCTAAGATGACCTTTCCGACCACAATATGAACATGTGTAAACGGGTGGAACGACACCTAAAGTGTGATCTTTTCTAACATCCTTGAAATTAGTTGACCCTCTAAAACAAATGATGTTTTTGGCTTTAGCATTAGAAGCATAAGAACAAGATGAGCCATTACCATCACTATCAAACCTACTTGAGTCAGTCAAATCATTTTTTAACTTCAAAATTTTTGACTCAAGCAAAGAATTAGACTCTTCCAAAGACAGGGATTTCTTTTTCAAATTTTCAATTAAACTTAACAGTTTATCACGCTCCCCCTCGATTAAAATAAACTTATCCCTAAGAGTCTTTTCACGTGCCGTAAAATCATCGATTAATTTTTTATCCTCGATGGCACAAACGGAAACCCTAGAATTTTGTAAGTCCTTTAATTCCTTCTCTAAAACTAGGACTTTCTCATCACTCTTATTTTTGGCAATTTTTAAAGAATCAAAATCAATACACAAATTACCAAAGTGTTCACGACAAATATCACTTTGAGTTTGGAACTCTTGCAAATATTCAATCTTAATTTTAAAGAGAGAATTTTCTTTTTCCAAAACTTTAATTCTTTTTCAAAGTTTCAAATTCAAACTTTTTAAATTTTCAGCATGGTCGTGAATTTTTTCAAAAATAGGCTCCTCATTAAATGGGCGTTCCATTGGAAAAATTGCGATTTTTCACAAAACTGATTTAAAAAAAAAAATCAATATCACACGATTTTGCGGAAAATAGGAATACGCGATAAATTAGCATAACCTGCTCTGATACCAATTTGAAAACGTGAGTAGACAAATTGTATCAGAAAGTAAATCCTTGAAAAATCAGGATCACGCGATAAATTAGCGTAACCCGCTCTGATATCAATTTGAGAAACCGAATAGGTTCGGTGTGATATAATTGATTAAATTAAATTCGCAAGATTCCAAGTAACCCTTATTTAATTCGAGTCTATTTAGAAACAGCCCATAAATAAACAACTACGTGTGTGTGTGTGTGTGTGTGTCAAACCATAAGTAAATCATGCGACACAAAGTTAAGGAAAAATCCCCGCAGGGCAAAACCTTTTATTTCACTATAATAAGTAAATCGTAACTTACACGGATTACAATGAAATATAGTGACACACGAATACCCGCAGGCGTCGGTCGGTGTCATCAGCAATGAATCCACATGCAGCGAACCCACATGAACCTCAGTCCAATCAACAAAGGAAGAACCGCAACACTCCTCGATGACACGCAGCCATAAAACATTGTAGAGACTCCCTCAGCAATGACACGCAGCCCTCGGTTGCAAAGATCTCTCCACAAAAGTTTGAACAAACACAAGGTTGTGTTGTTGGGTTACCAAAAAGATTCACAAAGGTTTGGAAATTGTGTGAATCAAAACATGAGTCTTGGGACTCAAAAAATATGAAGACTAGAGGTATTTGGACTCTCAAAAACGTCTTCCAAAGTCTTGCAAAACTGCTCCCCCGAAGGTGGTTTAAATAGCAAAACAAATGAAGAGTTTTGCAAAATAAAAACACTGAAATTCTATCCAGCGTACAGGTACCCCGAACCGGTTTGGGGTACCTTATGCAGTTTGGGGTACATCGATTTGGGGTACCTTTCTGGTTTGGGGTTAAAAAAAATAGCATTCTTCAAGGAATTTTCTCCAACTTCAAAAGGTCATAAATCCTTCACTGTAGCTCGGATTGAGGTGACGTTTCTTCCAGTATCTTGGTTGCGGAGAGATCTTCAACTTTCCAGTTGACCAGACCTCCGGACTATGGATGTGAAATTACGAAAATGTCCTTGAACTCTCCTATCGTGCCTTTTTTCACTGTTTTGACTTCCCTTGCGTACCACTTGCATTAAGTCCCTAAAATCATGGAACGTGAAGTCTTTGAGGCAGATGTGGGACACATTAATGGAGATGTTGAATGCTTGATTCTCGAAATTCGGATAGAGGCCGTCATGTGAGATCGTGAGGTGACGTGCCAAATGTAGCGGCGTACGACATACACAAATGTAACATGTTGGACATGAGAAAAATGTTGGAATGTCCTTACAAACCGCTTTTACAACCATTAAAGAAAGAGAAAGGTCTCATCTAGAACAAAGAATGCTTAAAGGCCCTCATAGAAATAAAATCCCATATGAGAAAACCTCCTCTGTTCACTATCAAACATCGTGGAGATCCTCTTTATCCCTACCTAGCCGTTTAAGACATGCGCTCATTACACCAAATCTGTCGAATTGTCACGCTCATTGACCTTGACAACTTCAACTTGTCAAGGTCAATGACCGTGACAATTCTAGGCGAGACAACCTTTTTTGTCATGGTCATGTCACGGTCATTGACCGTGACAAGTTAATTAGACTTATCATGGTCGTGTCACGGTCATTGATCGTGAAAAGTTTTATCATGGTTTATAACCGTGACAAACCCGTGACATTTAATAAAAAATTATCACGGTCAATGATCTTGATAATTCTGGGCAGAATTAAAAAAAATCTGCTGGGTAATATGGCCACTGCCACTGCCCAGCAGTATATTTGTACCTGTTATAGAAACGTTGTACCTATTCAAACAACATATATCCAAATAAACTAGAGATAATGCAAATATAAATTTAAAATTAAAACAATATGCATCACGATATAATCCAAATATAATTCAAATGTACCAACTTAAAAACAATTCAAATGTACCAACTTAAAAACAATTCAAATGTACAAACTAAAAAACAATACAATTCAATTCAAATAATGTCACTACATGTCTTGGGTAATGTTAAATCCGAGGAGGTGATTCAGCCACACGATATACGAATTGACACACACACTGATATACATCGTTCCGCATTGTTTGCACAACCGGAACATGGAGTTCTCCTTCCCGGGTATCACATGTGTGACGAGCACCCTAGACTAAATGTCTTGAAGCTCACATCCATGAACTAGTCCACCGTGGATGATATTCGGGTCCCTCAACCCCCTCCCTATCCGTTGGACATCAAATATGTCCAGTATAAATACGCTCGACCAACCAAGCGTCGACATCGGTTGGTCGAAGGGAGCCAAATAGGGAAGTGGATCATCAAAATTCGCACGTGTCGGCGATGAATCAGCGAGGTCCACATTCTCGTTATCCCGCACCTCGTCCTCCCACACCCCTTCCCCCCACCTTCTCCCTCCCTATTCCTTTTCATTTTTCGCCGCCCAATGAACGCTTCATGAATGAGCACATATCTTGGATCTTCGTCTCCAAACGGGAAAGCTTCGCGTCATGCGAGTCCACCGTTCGAGCCAACCCGGTGTCGCTCGTCTCCAATCCAATGATCCTAGATTTGGCCACCCGTGAGCTCACCTCCCTTGTCCCCCCCTTGCGATCAAATCCAAGCACTTGGATGAGTTCATCTGTGGACAAAGATGCCTTGTTGGCATCAGACTGCGACTCATGCACTTCTTTAAGCTTTTCCTGAAATGACAAAAAACACATGATTAGTAAAATAAGTAAATTAAAAAAATATAAAGTAATTAAAAAAAAGTAAACTGTCAGATTACTTACAATCGTGTTCGCGACGCTCAGGGACACCTCCTTGTCCTTCCCTTTCTTCGTTCGAAGAGACACATAAATATCGAGCCTATGTGGCCTACCCCCAGGGCCACTCCCTGTCCCCTGAAATAAAATAAAGTAAAATTAGTATCGGCCCTGAAAAGTAAAATAATGCAGAATAAAATATTTTTGTAGTTATAAAAAATTTTAATCTTACCATCATCCTATGCTCCACCTCGGTGTAAGACGTCCGGCCGGAGTAGTGCACGTCCGTCTTTTTTGCCCGATTTTCTCTCCCTGATTGGCGAGATACCAATTGTCGCTCCCCGATCTCATTATCAATGAACTTTTGCCATTGTGCCAATGAGATCGGCTCCTTCGGCGGGACGGATTCACACCTTTGGATAATGGACTCTCGTGTCTTCCCAAAGTACCAGGTTCGCATATTTTTCTTCCACGTCTTGTGTTGCTCCCTCAACTGCTCCAAGACGGAATCGCGTAGCTTTGGATCCAGGATGAATTGTTCCTGTCCAACAAATACAATGTTAGTGGCAAATAAATATAAATATAAAATGAAATTGAAATCGAAATTGAAAAATTCATATGAATATAAATATAAATACATTACATGTAGTGTCACCCAAACAGCTAACTTGAGCTCATATGACATCTCCTTCCAACTAATGTACCCCGGGCCAATGATTGTCTTAACCAGCTCGAGGGATCTCGCTAGTAGATCCTACTTGTTCTCGATGTCCATCCCCAATTTTCCATATTTGGGGAGCCTGGGGGCCGATGAGCCCTCGTCGCCTCTGCTACCACCGAGTCCAGACGACGACATCATAACAAGCATCATCATCCTAGCCTTAATACCTGAAGGAGACATTTGCTGAAAAAAAATGTTATTATTACATATCAAAATGAATTAAAAGCAGACATGCAAATAAACTAACAATGAAAGTATACAATTATTAATTTACTAATTTACAATGAGGGGCAATCCTACTTTCATAATTAAGCATATATTAATTTACAATGAGGGGCAATCATATATTAATTTACTAAAAAAATTAATAACCAATCAATTCGTACAAGGGACATTACGCACAAACACGAACATACACGCACACTAGACACACGCGCACATACACACACACACACACACACGCTCACATTCACACACACACACGCAGCCCCCCCCCCCCCTCCCCCACCACCCACCCACCCATCCCTCCCCCCTCCCCCCCCCCCCCCCAACTCCTCCATCTTCTCCTAAGGGTGATTTCAAGTATGCTTCATTTAATTTCAAGTAATTTTCAAAAAAAGTTGAAAAATCCCACCCCCATATGGACAATAATCCAGTGGTCATGCCACTTTTAAAACTGACCAACCCAACATCGATTATGTATCCCGTACTCCTTCTAATTCATCTACTCAATTAATTCATTTCATCAATTACACTAACAATTAAAGTATAATAATTATTAATTTACTAATTTACAATGAGGGGCAATCCTACTTTCATATGAAATGGGCACTAATTATTAATTTACTTTCATATAAAACTATACAATTAAA
This sequence comes from Sambucus nigra, assembly GCA_949130495.1. NCBI lineage: Eukaryota > Viridiplantae > Streptophyta > Magnoliopsida > Dipsacales > Adoxaceae > Sambucus > Sambucus nigra. The sequence goes on along the minus strand of OX422208.1, from coordinate 538,703,004 downwards.
GTTACAATTAAAGCTATACAATTTATCAATTAAAGTTATACAATTGTTGAGATTGCCCCACCACACACACACCCCACCCCCACGCCACCCCACCCCACCACCACCACCACCACACACACCTCAATTCTGAATTCCAAAACAACAGCATCTAGCTCATAATATGTAGATGAGTGAAACATCCCCACCTCCACCCCCACCCCCGCCCCTACTTCCCACACACATGCTCACTACACAAGAGTGATACAAAAATATTTTTTTTTTAAAAAGTTGAAAAATCCCACCCCCATGTGGACATTAATCCAGTGGTCATACCATTTCTAAAATTAACCAACCCAACATCGATCCACTATAATCCAACCGCAACAACAAATGTGTATCACGTGCTCCTTCTAATTCATCTACTCAATTAAATCATTTCATCAATTAAAATAATAATTAAAGTATACAATTATTAATTTACTAATTTACAATGAGGAGCAATCCTACTTTCATATGAAATGGGCATTAATTATTAATTTACTTTCATATAAAACTATACAATTAAAGTTACAATTAAAGCTATACAATTTATTTTATTAAAGCTATAAAATTAAAGTTATTTCGAATCTCAACAATTATCTGTTAATGAGGGGCAATCCTACTTACATATGAAAGGGACAATACATATTTTATTAATCAATTTGTCCGTTTCAATTGTGGAGATTTCCCCACCACACACACACCACCACCACCACACACACCCCACCCCACACCCTCCCCCACCACACACACGCACACACCCCACCCCACCCCCTGCCCCCCTCTCCCCACTAAGCACACATGCACACACCTGCACACACACACACACATACACCCCACCACCCCCTGCCCCCCTCACCCCACCACACACACACACACACATGTACACACGCACACCCACACCACCACCCCCTGCCCCCACCCAACCCTTGTCCCTCCCCTCCCTAGCCCCCTGTCCCTCCCCCTCCCCCCACCACACATGCACACGTACACGCACACACACACACGTACACACAAACCCCACCCCACCCCCTGCCCCCCTCCCCCCACCACACACCACCACACACATGTAGAAATGAAAGAGAAAGAGAGAGAGCTTGAAATCTCTTAGAGAGGGAAAACCAAAAACGGTGGAAAAAAAGAAAGCGTAGGGTTTTTTTTACTGAACAAATTATCATGGACGTGTCACAATCATTGACCGTGACAAGTCCGTGACAAGTGTCGTTGTCACGGTCTTGTCACGGTCTTGTCACGGTCAATGACCATGATAATACGTTGTCACGGTCTTGTCACGGTCAATGACCGTGACAAAAAATGCATGTTTTTTTACACGATCAATGACCGTGACAAGGCTAGCCGCTGGAAGGGTGCCAATCTACCCATTTTGGTGTAGTGGGTCAGTTCGGACTTAGTTTACAAAAATTAAGGATGACAATGCTTCCGTTACTATGTTATCAAAATATTCTTAGATACCAAGAAGTGTTACCTCCCACTAGAGAAATTGGCCTACTCTTTCTCCATTGCATCCCGTATGTTGAAGCACTACTTTGAAGACCATTTGATCATTGTCATCACATCTTTTCACCTCAAGGTTGTTGTTCGAATGGACGACCTATCTGGTCAAGTGTCCAAATGGTTTATTGAACTAATGAGACTTGATATACACCATCAACCAAGAATGGTGATCAAGGATAATTGTTGGGTAATTTTATCACAAAATATATGGGAGAGAATGTTCCTAGTCATCAGAAAATTTCGATTAGTTAATATGATACAAGATTGGCCGATGATGGTGCCTATAACTGTAAGGGTGGAGGAGTAGGGATTTTTCTCATCACAGTAGAGAATGCCATAATTAAGAAAGGAATCGGGATTGGCTTTGAAGAATGTAAAAATGAAGAGCCTAACTATGTAAAGCTAACTCATTGGGAGAGATCACCTAGACATGTATTTCAATTCAAAGCTTGTATCCCACTATTAAATAGGAGACTTCAATGCCAATGACAAACGGATGGTAGCATACCTACAGGTATCTCATGATTTATGCCAAAATTTGAGGAAGTAAACATACAAAAGTTCCCCAGGGGAATAATAGTCATGCTGATGCTTTTGCATCTTTAAGCTCAGTAATGGACTCTGATCTTAAAAGAACCATCAAAGTGGAATTCCTCGATAATCCCAGCGTTACAAGGCCTGTGGTTGCAGAGAATTTTCTCATAGTGTAAAAAAGCTAGCTGGATGGATGTAGTAATTACCTATATGCAAAACGATATCTTGCCATCTAAAAAAAGAAAGTCCACCAAGTCAAGGTTAAAGTTGCACGATTTTGTCTAACACCTGAAGAAAATCTTTACAGACCATCCTTCATAGGTACTTATCTCCAACTCAAGAATTCAAGTGACGTCGACCAAGTTCTTTATGAACTACACTATGCAATTTTCATGTTATGTAGTAAGAAGGTCTTTAGCCTTCAGGGAAATTAAATAAGGACATTTGTGGACATATATGCAAAATCCTCTTATGTCCAAGAGTGTAAAAAGTTCCAAGTTCGCCCCCACGCTTCACCATCCAGTTAATGACTTAACGTCACCAACTAGTCAACGGTCATTCGACCAGTGAGGGTTGGATTATGAAGGTCCAATCAATAGCACCAAGGAATCACGAGAATCTATTGGTTTTGTAAGGACAGAAGTCTCCAATTGAGTATTATGTAGTGCTAGATCAATTCTTGATGAAAAAATTCGAGTCATAGGATGGAGTTCATGTGTATCCATCCAAGCTTATAACGTGTTTGCTGAAGACGTAATGACCAGATTCGTAAATCTTCATCATTGTCGAGTTTCTAATGCCTCGTTTCAACGTCATCATCTTGAAGATCCCATGTTCTACAAAAAGGTATGAATGCATTTTTAAATATATAGGGAGACTTGGAATAATTTTATAATGGGTGTAATGTTTATTTAAAATAAAGTTTTTGGGCTTAAATTGTAAAATGCACATTCTGACATTTCGTTCGAAATTATCGTTCGAATGAGAACGTCGTTCAAACGATAATTTCGTTCGAACGAGTTTGCAAACGAGTTTTCCCATTTTGTCCACTGACTTTTCGTTAGAAAGCTCGTTCAAACAAAAAAGTCGGTCGAACGAGATTTCTGAGCGGGAAAATTTTGGCAGTTTTAACCCATTTTTCCACAACTTTGTCCCACTATCTTTTGATAGTTTTAAACAAACTTCGGTACATATTTTTTCCAAGACTTTGGTGATATCTTTGAAAGATTTTTGAGAGAAAATATTTTCTAAACAAAAGTGTCAGTTTTCATGTGTCAAATTCAACTAGAAAATTTCCTCATACACATGTGTTTCCACCCATAAAAATTTTTTGTTTAGAATTCCAAGTATTCCTGCATATATATATATATATATATATTAGCTTCGAGTGTTTGTCACTAGGTTCATTTTTATACCCAAGAAGAAAAGAGTTTAGGTCTTGTTTCTCTACCCCAATAAAAGGAGAATCATTTTGGTTTATGCTGTGGTATTCCCACTCGAAGAAAAGCTTCGTATGAGGGTGACGGTGTCCAAGAGCCCCATCGGTGGAGCCTGAGACTGTGGAGGAGTCCACAGTTATTCGTTAGGTGGAGGTTGAAGATCGAAGGAGCGCATCAAGGTTTTAAGCGAGTCGAGTCTGTTGTGTAAGTCCTCTTGTCGAGTCTTTGTAAAATTTGAACCATACTTAGTGAATTCGCTAGGCCAGGGCCGTCCGAGGTTTTTTCCCGATTTGGGTTTTTCCTCGTACATCGGCATGTTGTGGGATTGTGAACTTATTTTATCTTTTGCAAAAATCACCTAGAATGCATGCTTAGGATAAAAAGATAAAATTGGGTTTAATTCGCAATCTTGATGAAAATGGTTCATGTTTAATTATTTGGGTAAGGTTATTTTATGATAATTTAATTCAAGTTGGCACTAAATTAATTGTATAATATTCTTGACTAAGTTGTTTCATCTTGATAATTAAATTAATTTGGTTTGAGTGAATTTAAGTGCGTGTGTATTTACTTTAATTCACTTTGTAGTGTTTAATTTCAATTTATTTTAAGAAATCAAAATTTGTGTTCACTATAATTTTCCATCCTTTAAAGAAAAGAAAATCAAACAAATTTTGGAAAATTAAATTTTATTTGTAACCATCTTTATTCTGATCTCTTAGGAAATTCTTATTTTAAAATTAAATCTGAAGAGTGCGATGTGAATGCCCCAATATGTGTGTTTTCAAACAAAACCAATTTTTCTCCGAAAAAGATCCAGCTTTTAATTATGCACCAAACCAAGTTGTGAAAAGTCAATTCTGACTTTAAAACAATTTTATCTTGATTAATCCTAAACATGCATCTAGTGATTAAAGCAAGTAAAGTAAAGTAAAGAATACTCACAACACCGGATGTGCGAGGAAAAAATCCAAAACGGGAAAACAACCCCGGACGACCCAAGCCAAACAATCATTATGAATAATGGTTTTACAAAGACGGATTAGCCTTACACTAAGACTCGATCCCCACGGGTCTTGACGCTCCTTCTGATCTTCAACCGTTCTTCAATAGTGCCCACGTAGAAATTCCGTCTTCCACGATCTCTGTCCACAACACACGCATCCATGTATGTCCCGGTGTCCACCGATATGGCTCTGATACGTCTACGATGTCGAACACGATGTCCGTCGCTTATTCACCGCAAAACCCTTTGTGTTCAAAGTGTAGAACAAACGACTTTGGTGCAGCAAGATCACGTAAACATATAAGAATGATAACTCGAATCTTTGCAAACTCTAAGGATGTGTTTATGCTTTGTAAACCTTAGAAAACATGTGCAAACAAGGTTCTGGTTCGTAAAACGTTTTTCCAGAAAGCACACTTACGAAATTATGATGTAAACACTGTTTAAATAGGATTTAAGCACCTCCTCGAAAAACATGTCATTCGAACGACTTAAGCATGTCGTTCGAGCGACCTTGCGAAAATTTTGACTTTCTTTGACTTTCAGATAAAAACGTCTCTTAACAAAGAGACTCAAATTAGTCAAACTCTATTTCGAGCTTATCATCATAAAACGAAGTTTAAACCATTAAAACACTTTTAAAACATTTAAAAACATTTTTCTTTATAAAAATTACATCCTTATCTTTTATAAAATAATTATGAGCACCATTAATTATACGCATTCATACCTGAGTGATCTCGGAATGAAATTAACTTTGAAGACGAGTAAACTTGCACCAAATAAACATCGGCATGATTATTTCTTTGAAGCTTTGCCTCAACGTCTTCAATTTCTTCAATACGTCATAGACCAAGTGGGATCGTGACAAAATAAAATTCTCCCTATGACATATTACAAACACAGTTTTGTTCACGGAATTAAGTCAAAACAATACATGGACTCAATTGGAAATTTATGTCCTTACAAAATTAGTTGTCCTACGTTCCAACAAGTGGTATCAGAGCCGGAGCGCAAATTTATTGCGTTAAGGTCCTTTTAAATTTTTTTGGTTAAAAAAATGGAATTTTTCCTATTTTTAAAATTTCCAATTACGCGTATTGGAAGGCGCTTATGAAATCGGCACTAAAGTCTATCGATGAGAGGGTTTGGTTGTCTGTTGTTAATGGGTGGTCCCCACCCACACATTTGGTAGAAAATGGGCGTGTTTCCAAACCCGTAGATAGATGGAGTGAGAATGAATTTAAACTTGCTAATTTTAATTCCCGAGGTTTAAATTCTTTGTTTAGCGCGGTCACACCAGATGAATTCCGACGTATCATGACGTGTGAAACCGCTAAGGAAGCTTGGGATATATTACAACTCACTCACGAGGGAACTAGTGTCGTTAAGGTTTCAAAACTCCAAAACCTCACCACTCAATTTGAAACCATGAAAATGAATGAAAAAGAAACATTTGATGAATTTTAGGCTATAGACTTTCAGATATAGTAAATTCATCATTTAATTTGAGAGAGAAAATACCCGACGACCGTGTAGTAAAGAAAATTTTAAGGTACCTATCCGAGAGATTTATCCCTAAAGTGACCATTTTAAATTCTTTACACACTTTGAACTCTACCAAACTTGAGTAACTAGTTGGTGATTTACAAACTTATGAGCTAGATATGTTCCCCTCCCAAAATGAAAAGAAATTTGATAAGGGCATTGCTTTGAAAAACTGAAAGGAGGAAAAGAAAGTTGTAGTTGATGAGAGTGATAGTGACTCGGAGTACATGGCTATGTTTGCTAGGAAATTTCTTAAATTTCTTAAATTTAATAAAGATAAGTTTAAAAAATATTTTAAGAAATTTGAAAATTATAAGCATGACAAATTCAAAAACATCCTTAAAGCTTATACTGAAAATCTTAATAGGGACGAGTCAAATAGGTGCTTTGGTTGTGAAGGGTATGGCCATAGGGCTTTTGAATGCCCCACTAAAATAAGGACAAATAATTTCATATAATGCTACCCTTTGTGATAGTGATAAGGAAGAGGGGCCTGCTTCGCCCATTGAGCACAACTTTACCACGTTCATGGCTTGTCATGTGAGTGATAATGACAAATTGTCTGACGATGACATCTCAAGACATGACACTTCTGAGGCCTTTGTTTGTGGATCTCAAAACGATGATGGTACAGAGAGTGCAGAAGAGAGAGAGAGAGTGAAAATGATGAAGAGGTTGATGAGAGTGAACTTCAATTTACATTCAGAGAATTATATGAAGACTCTATTAAATTAAAAAGAGCAAATTTGAAGTTAGAAGCTAGTTTAAAAATAGTGCCTTAGTGGAAGACCTTAGGACACGTGAGAGAGCTCTTCGTGAGAAGCTAGAATATATATAAGGCGAGGGAGATAAACTTAGAGGGTTAATAGAATCAATGAAAAAGGAGCTTCTTATGTTTTAAGAGAGAAATGGTTTTCTTGAGTCTAGGATTGTAGAACTTGAGAAGAAAGTTACATACTCAAGTAGAGTCAAATTTGATTTGGAGAGTCGTTCGTAGAAATTAGATAAAATCTTAGGAACGATCCAAATTAAAAATGACACTTGTGGTTTAGTCTTCGATTCTTGTAACGATTCCACTATTAATGCCAAAACCAATGTTTTAGGAAAATCCTCTAGGAACAATATTATAGATCATTCCTAAGGTAAGTCTTTTCACCGAGTTCTTAGGTGCTCACATTGTGGTCAAAAAGGTCATCTTAGGAAGTTTTGTTTTGATCTTAAACGAGGTCCTAGAAAATCCCAACGTAAGGCAACCAAGGTAGCCAAGATTACTATATCTCGTGAGCATCATTCATCATTAGTTTGGGTTAGGAGATCCGATTTGGTAGCTTTACAAGATAGGATTTTTTATTCTCATTTACTTTCAAACATTACCACCCTTGCTAAATCTAAAGGTTGAATGTGTTAATTTCTTACATACTATAACTTTTGTGATTCATGTTATATTATCACACTAATTGTATGCTTGTTTATCATTTTCTTGTCATTGTTTTATCTCATATCTCATGCTAGAATTATGATTTTTGTTCATCTTTTGTATTAGAGTTCTTTCATTCTAGTTTGCATTAATGAAAAATACAAAAAGATTTTTGTTTATCATTTGGGTTTTAACTTTTAGTAATTTAGGCTAAATGAAAAATACCATGGTCTAAAAAATGTGGGGCGTGATCGAGACGTGGAGGCCAAGCCTTAAGCCTTAGAAGCCTAGGTGGGCCTTAGGCGTGAAAAGGCGTTTAGGCCATCTTAATATAATTTTATATCTTTTAAATATAACAATGCTATTAAAATACTGAAATTGTACATATCATAAAAATATGTCTGAAAATTTACAAATTAAAATTCAATTTGATTATTTTGGATGAGATAATGGTCCGGTTGGTAAAAAAAATCTTTAAAAAGTGATATCGTTTTACTAAAGCATTGTTGTTTTTAGACAAAAGTGCACCTTAAGGGTTTTACTGAGAATAAGGCGTAAAAAACTTAAGGCGGGACGTTTTTCCCAATCCTTAAGCCTAGGTGGAGCCTAGGCGGGATTTTTAGAACAGTGAAAAATACAAATGATTTTTGTTTGTCTTTTGAGTAAATATTTTTGTTTGGTTGGTTAAATATTTCAAAAACTCAAAAAGAATTTTTTTGTGTGTATTTTAGTTTGACACACTTTATGTGGCATATACTTGTGTTTGAATCCCTTCTTTTTCGCTTCCATGTGGCTAAAACTTTTGGTTAAGATTATCAATCCTTAAAATGTTCTTTGCCATGCTTACCTGGAGTAGTTGGATTTTGCGTTGCTCATTGGATTCTATTTTTATATGCCTCTTTTCACACATGCACGAGCTCATTTGAAATTTAAATGTCACATGTATATTTCAGCTTTATGAGGTGTTCTCCAACCAATCTTGTCATCTACATATTTTATGACCTAGGAGGACTTGTGCATGTTAAATCCGTTGCACGTGAAACTTGTACAATATAAAAAAAATTGTTATATGAATGTGCACGGGGAAGGGCTCCGAAAGGAAATTTATCCTTTGAGTGTAAGACACCGTTTATAATGGACCAAAAAGAAATATGTGATCCAAAGGCCTAAAAGAAAATGGCATTAAAAGAAAAATATTTTCGAATGCCTATTTTGTTTAGTTGATATAGTCTTTCCATAACTATATGCATATTTTGAGGGAGTTTGAATGGTATCTTGAGAACGTGTGTGCTCGCGTTCAAATGATAAAATTATATATAAAACCCTTTTAGCACAAACAAACCCTAAACATGCAGCAGTATGTGATTGAATAAGATGATAATCTAAGCAAGAACATTCAAACACATGCAATTAAGGAAAAATCCCCCACATGGGCAAAACCATTTATTTTCACTATAATTTGTAAGAAAACGGCTTACAATCGGATTACAATGAAAATACAACTTGACTAAGAATTACCCTCAGGTATCGGATTCTGTAGTCGTGGCTGGAATTATCCCTTTCCAGTAGGGCTGCAATGGAGAAGAAGAGTGGTCTCCTCCATAAGGGTTGAACTGCAAAACTGCATTCCAGGGTTACCAAAAGGATTCACAAATGTATGGATTTTGTGTGAATCAAAATACCTAGAGTATTGGTACTCAATAGGTGAAGACTTAGGGCTTTCTCTACTCTGAAAATCGTGTATAGAAGTCTTAGAAAAAACACTTCCCGTAGTGGGATTAAATAGGAGAACTTGAGCCCTAAAATTCGGAACACGATATATTTGGAGTCATCCCCGTCGGATCGGTCCGGTGACATCGGATCGATTCCTTTTTTAAGGCGGATCGATCCAGTTGGCATCGGATCGGTTGGCTTTTTAGCTTCATCGGTTCGCTATGGATCCGGGGTACACTGGCCTCACCTCAGCAGGCGGATCGGTCCGGTCTCTTTAGGCGGATCGGTCCGGATGAATCGGATCGGTCCGGTCTGTTCCCCGATTCCTTTTCTGCCTTTGATATTCGGATTCCGTTGATGAGCGTATGATTCTTGAATTTTCTCAACGGTGTAACGGCGTACGACATATAAAATGCTAATGGACAAAAATGTTCTTACAAATCTCCCCCTATGTCTATGCCGGTACAAGCATAAAAAAAAACATCCGAATTATCAAAATAAAAAGTCCTATACAAATCTACCCTTCCATGAACCCAAAACTTAAAGAGTACAAGTGAATAAGACTACAGCGTTTGGTCTTCAAATCTTCAGGAATCTCAACGATTTTCTCATCAGGGTGTGCAATTCAGTGATCATTAAAGAAGTACCTACACACATGAGATAAAGAAAAATACCACGTGACATATCGAGTTTGAAATGAGATAAATATAGATGCCAATTTATGAGCAAACTCAAATTTCAAAACTCCCCTATGATAAGATAATTCATTCTCCCCCTTTTTATGATGTCCCCAAATAGACAAATGAGAGAAATATATCAAATAATCAAGTGCGGTGTGTCACAGGTAAAAAAACACACCATGAATGAACACAAAGCAACCAAGTAGATGATAGCGTAAATAAAGTGGTGTGATCAAATTCGATAGGAAAATCAAAGAATACAAACATGACATATGTGCACGATGAATATTGGATATTCCTAGCGAATGAACTCAAATGCTTCCTTTGGTGTAAAAGAATGACAGTATAAGATATTGACTCAATCAAATCAATAAATCAAAGCTCAAAATGATTTTCACACCAATAACGTCCAAAATGTTTTTATGCTTTTTCAGGACTTTCAAGGAAGTGCAAACCCGTTTATATTCTCCAACCAAACTCCCTCAGATATTATTTTGAATAGAGGCATTCTAAATTCTCAAACTTTGGAGAATTGGTGGTGAAACCTAAGTGGCCCATATTTGGCATGAATTGCTTTTTATTGCCTTAAATTTTTTTTTTCCGGGCTCTTTGAACCTCTTTGGACCTAGGATAATAAAATTCCTCAATTTTTTAGGTCCTTTTTAACGGTGGCTTGTGCGCAAAGGATAGATAATTACCTGTCGCAGCCCCTCCCCGTTATACAAAAACACAGTCTCACCAAAACGGTTTTTACATGCATTCCAATCTTGTCAAGTTTTATCGCATATTGTACATTGTATAGACAGAATTGAGATGGAAACACTCAAACCAATATGAGATGGACAAGTGCAATAATCAAATATAGCTGTGCATGTGTGCAATAAAGGATATAGGAGTCAAACATGTAGGAAGATATCACTAATTACATCTCAATGACTCCAACCAATGTAACGCACATGGATGAAATGATGTAGCCTCTCAAATCTCTATCAAACAGTCACATGGATAAATGGAATGAAGTTGTGACTTGGATATCTTAAATGCTCATCCATAAAAGAAGCAAAAACAGAAATCTTTTTGGATTTTTCAAAAATTTTATTAAAATAAAATCTTTTTGTGTTTTTCTTAAAATTTTTCTCAAAGGAAAATCTTTTTGTATTTTTTCAAAAGCAATATAAACAGAAAAAAGAATAATAACTGTACAACTAAACAATGGTACATATAAAACAGACTAGCAATAGGAAGCATATGAGATGAACATGAAGAAGTATCCTATTCTAGACAAACACCAACCCCTCAGTCAACTGTGCAAATCCCCAAAGACTTCCTAAGACTCTCAAATCTAAGGGCATCTAAAGGTTTCATGAAAATATCGGCTAACTGACGGTCGGTGGGAACAAAACTCAGGGATACAATGTTCTCCTCAACTAACTGACGAATAAAGTGCTCACGTATCCTGATGTGCTTGGTGCGCGAATGCTGAACTAGATTGCGGGATATATGTATCGCGCTCGTGTTGTCACAGGAAATGGTCATGGTGTCCTGTGAAATCCCACAATCCTCAAGCATTTGCTTCATCCACAAGAGGTGTGTGCAACAACTCCCGGAAGCTATATACTCAGCCTCCGTTGTGGACAAAGAGATGGAATTTAGCTTCTTGCTCAGCCAGGAGACAAGAGCAGAACCAAAATAGAAACACCCACCAGAAGTGCTCCTACATCCATCTACATCCCCAGCCCAATCGGTATCCGAGTAGGCGGATAGAAGGTCATCGGTATCAAAGGAATACCAAATCCCGTATGAAAGAGTCCCACTCACGTATTTAATAATACGTTTTAGAGCAAGTAAATGTGACTCTTTTGGGGATGCCTGATATCGCGCACAGACTCCAACACTAAAGGAGATGTCGGGACGACTGGCAGTCAAGTAGAGAAGACTACCTATCATACTCCGATATAAGGTTTGATTTACGTCCGTGCCTGAAGTGTCCTTACTAAGCTTGGTAGTGGTACTCATAGGTTTACGTGCATGCTTAGCGGAGTCTAAACCAAATTTCTTCACTAGGTCTTTAGCATACTTGGATTGGGAGATGAACATCCCATCCTCTAGCTGACGAACCTGGAGACCAAGGAAGAATGTAAGCTCACCAACCATGCTCATCTCAAACTCACTTTTCATATCCTCCTCAAAGTGGTGAGCATGCTAGGAGCATGTGGATCCAAAGACTATGTCGTCCACATAGACCTGGGCAACCAAAATAGCACCGTCATCTCTCCTGACGAACAACGTCATATCTACTCCCCCTCTCCTGAAGCCACGAGTTAAGAGATAGGAAGTAAGCCTCTCGTACTAAGAACGAGGTGCTTGCTTCAGACCATACAAGGCTTTCCTTAGATAGTAGACGTGTTCTGGGTGCTGAGGGTCTTCAAACCCTTTTGGTTTTCCACATAAACCTCCTCCTATAGAATGTCATTCAGAAAGGCACACTTGACATCCATCTGATATACCTTGAAGCGCAGATGACATGCGATGGCGAGTAGAAGATGGACGGACTCAAGCCTCGCAACAGGAGCAAATGTCTCCCCAAAGTCTACACCCTCTATCTGTGTGTAGCCTTGAGCGACCAACCTAGCCTTATTTCGGATTATGGTACCATTTTGTTCTTAAAAATCCACCGGGTACCTATCACATTAATCTCACTAGGTCGGGGGACAAGTTCCCAGACATCATTCTTTTTAAACTGAAGCAACTCATCCTGCATAGAAGATATCCAGTGTTCATCCTTGAGTGCTTATTTATGGTTCTTGGGCTCGACTTTCGACGTGTAGAAAAGATGGCTAACAACGTTCTCTAACTGAGCACGAGTCTTGACCCCTAGAGTGGAATCGCCAACAATGGCAGACGGGTCATGACTCTTGCGAACCCAAGCAGGTGTGTCCCCTAACACAGGAGTAGGGTCCACAGAGTGTGAGAGAGGAACAGGTAAATCACTGTCAGAACAATCCTCATCCTCACACTGAAGGTTAGGATCAATAACCGTCGTAGGTTCATCATCTTGCACGGTGATGTTTATTGATTCCATAACCTTAGAGCTCTTCAGGTTTAAAACCTGGTACGCTCTGCTAGTCGATGAATATCCTAGAAATATTCCCTCGTCGCTCCGGGAGTCGAACATTCCTAATTGCTCTCTATCCCGTAGGATGTAGCACTTACTCCCAAAAACACGGAAATATGCCAGGTTGGGCTTCTTGCCAGTCCACAACTCATAAGGAGTCTGAAGTGTGTGTGGACGCAAATAAACCCTATTCACCGTGTGGCATGCAGTAGACACTGCCTCTGCCCAAAATCTCCTAGAAACTTTACGACCTAGAAGCATAGACCTAGCCATCTCTTGGATCATTCTATTCTTTCTCTCAACAATCCCATTTTGCTGAGGAGTTCTCACAGTAGAAAACTCATGTTTGATCCCGAGGCTATCACAGTAAAGGTCTACCTTTGCTTCTGTGAATTCAGTGCCATTGTCACTACGCATCCTGTTAATAGTGATACCGTGTTGATTTTGCAGGACACGGCACTTGGTCGTTAAAAATTCTACAGCATCGGATTTCTCTCTCAGAAACCTACAATGGAGTACCTGGAGAAATAATCTACCATCACGAGGATGTACCTCTTACCACCTAGACTCTCAGTACGAGTAGGACCCATAAGATCCATCTGAATCAACTCAAGAACACGTGAGGTGGTAATGGAATGAAACTTCCTATGGGGACTACGGATTTGTTTTCCCAACTGACAGGGTCCACAAATGGTCGAAGTTGACTTTCCAAGAGATGGTAAGCCACGTACTAGGTCATTTTTAGCTAAGTGGTTGAGATCTATAAAGTTTACGTGACCTAGACGTTGGTGCCACAGATCCATAGGAGTGATCGTGGCGCTGTTGCAGACAAGTGAGGATGTGGGCTCAGACCCATAGCAATTATCCTCGGACCTCACACATTGCATTAAAAGCTTACCGGCTTGATTGTAGACTTTACACGCGTCCCGGTCAAACTTTACTACCAGGTCAGTGTCGCACAGCTGGCTAATGCTGAGAAGGTTTGCTTTCAAACCTTTGACGTACAAAACATTTTCCAGCTTAGGAAATCCAGGTAACTCGATAGTACCACGTCCTATAATGCTAGACTTGCTCCCATCTCCAAAGGTGACTCTGCCATCCTGATAATCCTCAAGAGTCATAAAAAATGAGGCATCGCCTGTCATATGTCTGGAGCACCCACTATCAAAATACCACTGTGCGGTATTATGTGCTTTGAGAGAAACATGAACAACAAAAGCCTTTTTATCTTTCTTAGGTACCCAAGTAGAGATGACCTTATGTTTGACTTTGTTGTTGTTGGTTTTAGCTGGAATGTGAGAAGCATTCACTAACGGCAAAGACATTCGTCAGAATTCTTTCATCAAACTCTGAGTCGTGGCAGCTAAGAACTCAACTCTCTCTCTTAGACTATAAAATTTATCAGTATGATGTGGTGGAGCAGTAATACGTTTTGTTCGACCCATGCTATAGCAAGACTCCCTAAGGTGGCCCTTTCTTTTGCAATAAGTACAAAAGAGCATAGTCAAAGGCGGACCTTGGTTTGCTTTTCTTGGTCGAACTCTCCTTCGAGGTTTTTTTCGGTGACCATAAGGAGTGGTAGTGAACTCAGGAACTGGTCCAGGTGCAATTTGGGACGTGAAGGCACCATCATATCCAATTCCTTGCCGATCACCAAAACCTAAAGCGGGGCCGAGGAGCATCTTTCCCATCTTCCCAGATCTGTCCTCGATTTGTACCTTGACTTCCCGTGCTTTCTCAAGATCATGAGTCAGCTGGGCAACAAGGGCTTCAAGTTTCTTCCGAGTGTCCACGGAGGAATGGAGCTGACTCGTAAGACTAGCCACTTGTTTAATCAAGTCCCCTCTCTCTTTCTCTAAAATACTCTCTCTCTCTTTAAACAGAATATCTTTCTCGACACAAGCAGATTCTCTCTCTCTAAGGGCGGTGCAGGTGTAGGACTCTCTTTCTCTCGCCTTTCTTAAATCATCCTCTAATCCGGTGATCTTAAGAACTAACGCTTTGTTACGTTTTTTAGTTTTAAAAGACTCAGAATATAACTCAGCATAGGCGCATTGAATATCACTCTCGCTCTCACTTGAGTCATCCTCCCCCTCACTCTCATCGATCTCACTGTCGAGGTGTCCCTATGAAGCATCATCCTCAACAACGTGAGGAGAACTAGGAGTTCTCACTTGGCTGGCCAGGAATGCGGTGAAGTTACACTCATTCGGTGACTCATCTCTTGAATCCACCGTCTCGACCTCACTGTCGTCACTAAGGGTAGCATTAAGGACAGCTTTCCCTTTCTCTCTATTCAGACGATTGGCACACTCAAAGTCTTTATGACCCTTACCATCGCACTCAAAACATCTCTCACTTTCTTTCAGAGGAGGTTTTTTGAAATCTTTTTCATTTTTCTTTTCAACCTTATTTTTCTCAAATTTCTTTTTATCTTTAAAATTGCCATTTTTCTTAAATTTGAGAATCCTTTTGAAATTTTTTGCAAAAAGAGCCAAATCATCTAGGTCAAAGTCACACTCGGAATCTGACGTGTCAGTCTCTCTCTTTCTAGATGACTCTACCCTTTTTCTAACCGACCCCTCACTCCTTCTTTCTTGGGCTTTAAGTGCAATTCCCTTATCTTTAGATTTAGCAGTTTTAGGGAACATATCAATTTCATAAGTTTGCAAATATCCTACCAGTTCTTCCAATTTTAGCGTATTTAAATTACCCATAGAATTTAGCACAGTGACTTTAGGGATAAAACTCTTAGGCAAAGAACGAAGAATCTTTTTAACTCTAGCATTAGGAATATGTTCACCAAGATTAAAGCTAGTATTCACAATGTCAGAAAGTATAGCATAAAATTCATCAAAGCATTCAGATTCATGCATGGTGATGGTTTCAAATTGAGTTGTCAAATTTTGCAACTTAGACTCTTTCACAGCATTAGTTCCTTCATGGGTAAGTTGTAAAACATCCCATGCCTCTTTTGACGTGGTGCACGTCATTATGCGTTTGAACTCATCAGGTGTGACAGACCCAGAAATAGCACTAAGACCCTTAGAATTAAAAGAAGACCATTTAAATTCTTCACCAGTCCAAGAAGTGTCAGGTTTCAAGTTGGTCACATTATCAACAGTCACGGTGGGAGGAGTCCACCCTCGTTCAACCAAAATCCAGACACGTTCATCAATGGCTTTTAAAGCCGACCTCATACGGGCTTTCCAATAAGCATAATTTGTCCCGTCAAAAACAGACATTTTATTATATAGTTTCTCCATTTGAACACGCACTTTTTCAAAAATCAAGTTTTTCAGAAAATTGATATCTAAGAAATTTTTTGCGGAAAATAGGAATACGCGATAGATTAGCGTAACCTGCTCTGATACCAATTTGAGAACGTGTGTGCTCGCGTTCAAATGATCAAATTATATATAAAACCCTTTTAGCACAAACAAACCCTAAACATGCAGTAGTATGTGATTGAATAAGATGATAATCTAAGCAAGAACATTCAAACACATGCAATTAAGGAAAAATCCCCCACAGGGGCAAAACCATTTATTTTCACTATAATTTGTAAGAAAACGGCTTACAATCGGATTACAATGAAAATACAAGTTGACTAAGAATTACCCTAAGGTATCGGATTCTGTAGTCGCGGCTGGAATTATCCCTTTCCAGTAGGGCTGCAATGGAGAAGAAGAACGGTCTCCTCCACAAGGGTTGAACTGCAAAACTGCGTTCCTGGGTTACCAAAAGGATTCACAAATGTATGGATTTTGTGTGAATCAAAATACCTAGAGTATTGGTACTCAATAGGTGAAGACTTAGGGCTTTCTCTACTCTGAAAATCGTGTATAGAAGTCTTAGAAAAAACACTTCCCGTAGTGGGATTAAATAGGAGAACTTGAGCCCTAAAATTCGGAACACGATCTGAACACGATCTGTTTGGAGTCATCCCCGTCGGATCGGTCCGGTCTCTTTAGGCGGATCGGCCAGTGACATCGGATCGGTTCCTTTTTGAAGGCGGATCGATTCGGATTTTTAGCTTCATCGGTTCACTATGGATCCGGGGTACACTGGCCTCACCTCAGCAGGCGGATCGGTCCGGTCTCTTTAGGCGGATCGGTCCGGATGAATCGGATTGGTCCGGTCTGTTCCCTGATTCCTTTTCTGCCTTTGATATTCGGATTCCGTTGATGAGCGTATGATTCTTGAATTTTCTCAACGGTGTAACGGCGTACGACATATAAAATGCTAATGGACAAAAATGTCCTTACATATCTCAATGGTTTTGCACAATGTCCGTTTATCCTAGTTGCTCTTTCATTGTCATGACTCTATTAGTTTGTAGAATCATCAAAATTCTAGGCTTGTGTGCATTGTGTATGTTTGTTCATTGAGTTTAATCTATATTGTCACATGAGTATATATCTAAATGTGATAGAATTTTGCAATCAAATGAGAACTCCATGAACATGTTTTAAGTGATTGGGTCGAAATTTAATTGTTACTAGTTCACACCCCTACACTTCCATTTTCCACATGTATTTGGACACATTTTTGCAATCCGAGTGTGAAAATCTTAACGTATTTTGTGCCATGTGTGGTGTTTATTCCTATATATTTGTGCATGTGCATTAGTGATATTCATTATGTCTACATATATATGGTATTTTTTATTTTGATAAGTCTTTGCCTTGCTTGCTAGTCCATCTATGATTCTAATTCATAATTGGTATCCATCTTGTTGCGTATATTGTTTGATATCACATGCTTAGTATCTTATTTGTCAAATTGGTATCATTTGTTTTCGCATGATAGTTGGTATCCATTATTATTTTTATGGATTAGTTATGTTGTTGTTTCCCATATACTTTCATGTTCTTATGACCTTATGCATCATCTTGTTTATTAGTTCTTTTATCCCCTGTCTATTCCTGAACAAAAAGGGGGAGAATGATAGGGGAGAAATGGTATCTAATCCTATTATAATCATATCTTAATCTATTATGATCACCTCTTAGTTTAGGAGATTTAACTTAGGGGGAGAGCGCTATCTTCTTAGGTTGATAATAGTTGATAAAGTAGAACTAATTTAGGGGGAATATTTATTTTACACGCATTTAATATTTTTCATATTCCCTATGTGTTTGATAGTTTACTCAAGTGTATAGGGATTTTTTCTATGTGGCAACTTTCATCGGCAAAGCTATTTATCCGAAGTGGTCTTTGAGTCAAGCTTCTTATTTTTATTTTTGGGTGGGAAGTTTTTGAGTCTAGTAGAGCTTGACGGCCCTTTAGGATTTTAGTTGGTTGTTGTCCCGGAATAGCCCAAAGTGGAGATTTGTAGGGACACAAGTCTCCAATTGAGTCTTACGTAGTGTTGTCTCAATTTCGGACAAAAACATTTGAGTCATAGGATAGAGTTCATGTGTATTCGCCCAAGCCTATGACATGTTTGTTGAAGACGTAGCGGCCAAATTCATAAAACTTCATCATTGCCGAGTTTCTAGTGTCTCGTTTCTACATCATCATCTTGAAGATTCCATGTTCTCCAAAAAGGTATGAATGCATTTTTATATATATAGGGAGACTTGGGATAATTTTATTATGGGTGTAATGTTTATTTAAAATAACATTTTTGGGCTTAAATCGAAAAATGCACATTCTGACATTTCGTTCGAAATTGTCGTTTGAAAATGAATTTCGTTTGAACGAGTTTGCCAACGAGTTATCCCATTTTATCCACTTACATTTCGAACTAAAGGTCGTTCGAACAAAATGTCGTTCGAACAAAAGTCTCGTTCGAACGATATTTCTGGGCGGGAAAAATTTTGGTAGTTTTAACCCATTTCCACTACTTTCTCCCACTATGTTTTGACACTTTTAAACCAACTTGGGGACAAATTTTTTCCAAGACTTTGGTGACATCTTTGAGGGGAAATATTTTCTAAACAAAAGTCTCAATTTTCATGTGTCAAATTCAACTAGAAAATTTCCTCATACACATGTGTTTACACCCATAAAATTATTTTGTTTAGAATTCCAAGTAGTCCTATATATATATATATATATATATATATATATATATTAGCTTGGAGTGTTTGGCACCGGGTTTACTTTTCTACCCAAGAAGAAAAGAGTTTGGGTCTTATTTCTCTACCCCCAATAAAAGGAGAATCATTTTGGTTTATGTTGCGGTGTTCACACTCGAAGAAAAGCTTTGCGTCAGGGTGACGATGTCCAAGAGCCCCATCGGTGGAGTCCAAGACTTTGGAGGAGTCCAAGATTATTATCTAGGCGGAGATTGAAGATCTAAGGATCACGTCAAGACTAAAAGGGAGTCGAGTCTGTTGTGTAAGTGCTCTAGTCGAGTCTTTCTAAAATTTGAACCATACTTAGTGAATTCGTTAGGCCAGGGTCGTCCGAGGTTTTTTCCCGATTTGGATTTTTCCTCGTACATCGACGCGTTGTGGGATTGTGAACTTATTTTATCTTTGGCAAAAATCACCTAGAATGCATGCTTAGGATACAAAGATAAAATTGGGCTTAATTCGCAATCTTGATGAAAATGGTTCATGTTTAATTATTTGGGTAAGTTTAGTTTTTGTTAATTTAATTCAAGTTGGCACTAAATTAATTGGATAATATTCTTGCCTAAGTTGTTTCAATTTGATAATTAAATTAATTTGGTTTGAGTGAATTTAAGTGTGTGTGTGTGTGTGTGTGTGTGTGTGTTTACTTTAATTCACTTTGTAGTGTTTAATTTTAATTTGTTTTAAGAAATCAAAATTTTTGTTCACTATAATTTTCCATCCTTTAAAGAAAAGAAAATCAAACAAATTTTGGAAAATTAAATTTTGTTTGTAACCATCTTTATTCCGCTCTTTTAGGAAAATCTTATTTTAAAATTAAAATCGGAGGTCCTACGTTCCAATAGGTTGGCACATATTTCTTCATGAAATGGATTGAAGCAGAGCCATTAGAAAACATTAGGGACACTCATATGATGATGTTCATCTGGATTAATATCATAACACATGTTGGCCTGCCCATAACGATCATTATGGACAAAGGCACACAGTTTGATAGTAGACTCTTCTAAGGCTTCTACGATAACCATGGCATCAAGCACCATATATGGACTACACCCTGATAAACAAGCAAGCATAAGATTCCAACAAAATAATGCTCGACGACATGAAGAATATTTTAGAGAGTGAAAAAGAACCTTGGGGGGATGAGCTCCCTCACGTCCTATGGACATATCGCACTACGCTTAGAAGACCTGCTAGGAAACGTCTTTCTCTCTAACATATGGGATAGAAGCTATCATTTTGTGACCCCCTGCTTGTTAAAATAATGGGTGTCCATCCCTCTACTGATATAAAATAGGAATGTCATTGCCTCATTATTAGCATCACGGTCGAATTCAATTAATTACTAATCACCTATTATTAAATTAAGCTTTGTGTCAATTTTAATCTTATTTAACGTGACACAAAAATATAACAATCAACCAAAATTATCTAAAAAACTTGAATTGCAATCCAATATCAAAAATATATTAAAATTCTAAATTTATTACATGCAAAACTGTCTGAATAAATCATCGAAATAATCTGCATAAACAAAATGAAATAACATCAACTGAAATGAACCGACTGTCTTAGGCAACCTGCCTTAATAGGAAAAAGAGAGTCCTGAACTAGAATATAGAAATAGAAGCGATTAAACAAAACTCTGCAACATCCACAGCTGTCACAAATCTAGTACCTGGGAATTATCATGCCTGGCGTCCCTGCGGTTGGACACCTAAAAGGTTTGGAAAATATATTTTGAAACGGGTCAGAGCCCAAAACCTTTTGAAAATATTTTGGAAGTAATTAAAATTCATAAATAAATTTATATCTATTTACTCATATTTAAATTGGTACCACACTCTCTCATGAGACATTACTTACCTCTCATCTAAAGTGTGCATCTAACGTATGCATTTTAATTACCTAGTTATGCTAGCCGCCTACCTAGTTCCTAAGTGTCCTTAAATTCCATACGCTATCCCATCTTGCGTAATTTATTTATTTAGTTTTCACATTCGCAAATCATTGTAATTTGTTGAACCATTTCCAATAACTTTCACTCGTTATTAATTTTCATAATTTAATTTAATATGCCCGTATATATTTTATGCACATATATATATGTATTTTATTATTACATCATGCCAAAATATATATCACTCACTATATATGTGTGACAACCCGTGATCCGAAATAAGGGGTAGCTAGCCCGATACTCCAATATAACAGGAATCATGGATGGAATCCTTCTCAGCATCACAACAAAATACAAAGTATACAAGATAACCACTCCATATTTCAGAAAAAACGGGTTGCCAAAAAAATTTTGATTTTAAAGTTAAGGAAAGAATTTAAACAACCCAATTTGAAAAGAAAGTGGAAACCTAGAATAAATTGTACTACATACACATTAAGTATACAATAAGGGACCGAATATGTTGCTGGTCAACAGACTCATACAATAATACTAAACAAGTTCAGTAAATTCCGTAATACATTACATTAGACAATTACAAGAGCTTGAGCCTCACGCCCGAATAAAAGACCCGATCATAACTAGAATACAAGAAAGAAAACGTATATACCAAGTATCCCGTAATATCCGCAAAGTATCATGGCTCCCAAAAGACATCGGAATAGGAAAGTCAGATCAGGCGTCTATGCGGCGGATCACCTAAGCGGATACTAGATGCATGCACAACAAGAAATATGGACTGGTCAGGGCCCAGTTTTATATGATCACCAGGTGAATAAAAAAAATATGACAGTTATGAATGGTAAATCATGGCTAAAAAGGAATAAGAATCTACCTACACAATTCAATGCACAAACTAAGACAATTTAATTAATCACAAATCTAATTTAGTCATGTAGAAAAATAAGGATAATTAACTTTTATTATAAACTTTCATCGTGCACCTTGATTCATTTCATAGTTCCATTCCTTATCAGGAATTATATAATCATAATTTTATGCTCTTTATGGCATTTCCATTCCTTATCAGGAATATAATCATCAACAAATGCTCTTTGTGGAATTTCATTGTGCTCTTTATGGCACTTCATCATGCTCTTTATGGCATATATCAATACATCAAGTCTCACTTGATTATGAATTGTTATATTTATTTACATATAACGATTCTAAGATCGCCCCTCCAAGTTTCCCCACTGGGCGCGCCCCTAAATAACCATAATCTTCCAGGGGCCTATCAAACAAGGCAGCCTGGGCACCTATCGCAACGTCAGGAAGAGGACATATGCCTGTGGGAGAGTCAAGACCACATCCAGAATCTCCTCACCAGCGCTGAAAACATAACATATCGCTCAAATGGCCTAGGACTATATCCACCCTGCATTCACTAGCCAGGGGGCTTCACCTCGCGCGAACTTCCCTTATGATGGCATTTAGAGAGGTGTGTTTAAGTACGTTATCATTTACCAAATTCATTTTCATTCACCATTATTCACATATATGTTTCATTTTTATCCGAAACCATAATCATTTACATTTTGTAAGTAATTCACCTTTTTATCCGGAGCCATACGATAATTTATATCGTCATTATAACCTCAAAGAATAAGTGAACTCCCAATTTAATTCACCCAACACTCTTTTATGGTGTTATACTATTAACCATCAAGGCTAGCATACCTCAATTGAGCTTCTAAAGTCTCCCAAACATAATACTACAACTCCTAGTTTCATAATAATTACTAGAAGAAAAGAATGTCCTAACATCAATTGGCATATCCCCGGAAAAGTCCCCACATAACGCATTTCTAATCTAGGATGGTTGCCCCACTCATCTAGGACTCTAAAACTCTAAATTTACTTCATTCAAGAAGGTTCCTAGTCCCTATTGAATAGAATAAATCTAGGAAACAAAATAAGGTTTAAAGGTGAAAAATAGGGGACCGGTCGATCGGTCCTGAGACCGCGGTCGCCCACGTCTCAAAATTTTACTTAAGAGGAAAAGAAGAAATCTCAGTTTAGAGGGGCCGGTCGACCGGTCAGGGGACCGCGGTCGACCGCACACCAATTTTTATGCCTTTGTGGGAAAGTAGTAGCCCCTCCCCCGAAGGCCCGGTCCACTGGTCCAGGGACCGCGGTTGACCGGTCATAGCAGACCTAGGACCCTTTCTTATTCCAAAACTAAAACCAAAGTTATACTTTTAAACCCCAATCTCATTTCCCAAATCACCACTCAAATACATATAACCACAACAATATTAAGCTTCAACTACTCTCTAAATCACATTAACCCTAAAAATCCAAGGTTTAATCACTTGTATATCAACATACACATACATATATATACAAACCCAATAATTTCCTCAAATCAACCAAACACAACTATGATACAGTTTATCCATCTTAGATCATATATTAGCAAGTAGAAAACTTGCCTTGGTGTGGAAATCTCAGATTTTCTTGTAGTAGCAACAATATTCAAGCTTGAATCTCTCTCTTTTCTTCTTTCTCTCCAATTTCTCCACTCTTCCCTCTCTCTATGGCTTGTGGTGTGTAATGGAAGGAATGGAAAAGGTTAGGAGACTTAAATTGTGGCTTAAGTCTGATTCCCAACTTAAACGGTAAATACCACATTAAAATGACTCCCAATACGCATTTACATTAAAACCAGTCAAAAGTGCCCGGAACCTAAAAATACAATATGGCACTTATTTTGACTGTCTCGCACATTCCGAGACTAACTACACCCTCTAAACCGGCATTCAAAAATTTTATAAATTATTTCAAGTTCTAGTTTCATTTAAACCATAATGTCATTTAAAACACATGACACTATAAAACATACAGCATGATGATATTTACTTTAACATACAGTAAATATGAATCAATCTAGTAAATATTAACTTTCAACTAATTCAATTAATATTTACTCTAGTTCCCAACATTTTATATAATTAATTTATGCGATAAATTAATATAAAATTAGCCTCCTAAAAGCGAGGGTTGTTACATAGTCCCCCCCTTATGAGGGAATTTTGCCCTCAAAATTCGGGAGTTCCCTAATCACATAAGGGTATATTATCCTAAACTATCATTCGATCCCTTTTAACCAACCCCTCGTTGTTGTAGCGTCCCAAATGGACTCAGACTAAGGTCGTCACTATCGATCTCAGTCTACGTTCTCCGTGTTCTAACATGACCCAAAACGTTCCTCACGAACTATCGATCCCACCTTCCCACGGTGGAAAACGATACCCACATGACTCAGCGCAAACTACCTTACTTCCTAAGTCATGTTACATCCCTCCTCGGGGTACTTACACCAATGCTAAATGGCTTAAACCCAACGCTAATCAACTTCTTCTCGCATAGGCATAGCTCTTCAAAGCATATGGCTCAAAATCCCAATCATTTAGGAAATGATCCGGGACCCCACCAAGTCCAAGGAACTTATTGCTCGCTGGTCTCATCCAATGAGTATGTGAATTACTCAACCGTCTACACTAGGCCACTCACGGTGCCATACCTTAGTAAATGATCCATAAGGTCACTCAAAAATCCCAATTATTGTACGGGAGTTTCCATCTCCTCCATTTAGCCTAAGGCACACATTCGAGGTATGCCTCTCGGCATTAATTCAACTTCCTCCTTTCATCCACCCACTTTGGGGTGGTAAGATACACGCCATTTCCACATGGTTCCCATTACTTCCTGGAAACTTTACCAAACCTTTGACATGAATCGGTTCTACCATTCTCCATAAAGGGCGGGGAGTACTCTTCTACATATCGTTCGCCCGCAATGGCCGAAAAAGCAACGATTTGGTCAAACGATCAACAATTTTCTCAGATAGGATCATGACCATTTCGGTGCTGGCCATTCAATGGAGACGTCTATGACTATACCCTTCTTTGTTCCACCACCAATCTTCTTCACACCATTAGGAGTCATAGACATGAATGCTCTTGCTACGAAGTTTTTCGAGTTATTCCCATTCTACTTGGCTTTCCATGCTTTCACAAATATCTCCGACGGGTTTCCTACTCGGCGCATCTAATACTCCAATAGCACTCCCTTAGACAATGGGAATATCCAATTAATAGTCCTCTATGAACTTCGTACCCCAACTCGATCCCTCCCACAACATATTGCAACAACTTGTTGCTAACGAGAAAGACTAAATTTCCTGCCCCGGAAGTAGTTTCTCATCTCTTTAAGGAAATCACTACCACAATGAATTTTAATTCAAGCATGAGACAATACTTACCACAAGTTTAAGCTTCTGAGACGCATAAATAATGGGTCCATGCTCCAGTATTATTACTCCCCATCTTGGCAGAGACTTATTCATTAAATCCACCCTCGAGCTTACTAACATGGGCTCAGGAGTGAAGGTAAACTCATCTTTTTAACTCCCGGAAAGTTTAGTTACAACCTAACATTCTGTCTAAAAGAGGCCTCGTCTCCTTGGGCCTAACCTTTCGAATAACTCAAGATTTCGATATCTCTTGTTTCTAGGGATCAAGTCCCTCTTAGAGTTAACCCACGACCCAATCGTGGCTAACTCCTTACCGCCTTCCTAGATCAACGTCCCATGACTTAAAGGCCTTATGTCCTAAAGATGCTAAGGTCGATCTATATATATCTTATTTAAGTCGTATACGTATGATACTAAATATATCCCTAGTGCCCAAGGCCTTTCTCAACACCCGACATTCGCTCGGTTTCATGCGTGGGACGTCTCGCCGAAGTGAAATCCAAACAAGGAACCCTCCCGTTACACTACTACCTCGCATCGTCGGTCATTAAGATATAACGGTCTAAAACACATGTTTGGGACTGGTAAAATTTTAACTCGCAATCCTACTAATAAGATTCTACTTCTATGCATTACCATTATAATAATTGAGGATTTTCAATAGATCGGACATTTACTTTCTGTAAAGTCTTACAGATATTTATCCCACTATATACACATAGCCTTCTTAATAAGGCATAACCAGAAGTCCCAAATCGACTTCATATCTCAGTCTCCCTCACATCATTCAGAGGAGAGAACTATATTCAGTGCTTCTATCTCGCACTTTAATAGCCCTTAATCACTCAACTACGTGACTCTCGGCTAAACCTTTCAACCCAACTCTTAACCAACAAAATAAAATAAAATAAAATAAAAGAAGAAAGAATAGCATCTCTCCACTCCCAACGTCGTTGAGGTTCACGCGTTGAGCATCCCGCAAAAGCAAAATCCAAACAAGGAACCCCTCCTATGCATTACTACTCAACCTTGTTGGTCGTGGAGATAAGGCATAACAATCACATATAATGCAAACAAACAACCAAACACTCAAACAAGATGACACAACAAGTACTAAAATCTCCTACCTACCTCAAACCACCTCTATAAAATCTCAACCTTTATCCTGGAGGGATATTACAGAACAACTAGTTCCATCCTAAAACTAGAAGTAGGATAGCCTCACAATTTATTTTCTTGCCATCACACCAATCAAACCAAAATATCTTTACTCGTATAATACACATAATACAAGTAGCACATACAACACATATACATTCAAAATATCATCACTCGCCTCATAACGAGTGGGAAAAATATAAAACTTCCCTACCGAGGAAGTCATATATTTACCCTTACTATAATAGCATCGATACTACCCCAAGCTCGATATGCACACCCGAAACTATAGTAAATACAATGCTACCCTATCTTATCATGAGGACTGCACCACCCACTACTAAGGTGGAATTCCCGCCAACATTCTTGGCAATCACTCCGGGTCAATACTAATGGTTCTCAGACACCGTATTTGAGTCTTATCCGAACCAATATTACTTCCATCAACGCCGCAACCAAGAACCTTGATGGTGTTGGAAATAGCACCACCCTTCAAGGTGTTTGAGAGATCAATTCAATGTTAATAATGGCAGCATATGAGTGTATGTAAATATAGTAGAAGGAGGTGAGGAGAAGAGGATTCACACCAGAATATAAGTGGTTCAACCAATCTGGCCTACGTCCATTGTGAAATTGTATGATGTGTATCACTGTATGAGGGCTCTAATGGCCATGGATACAATCTCTCAAGCTTTCTCTCTCTACTATGTATTTGAACAGAGTTTCAGCTAGGATTGCTCATTTTGGATCCTTTGCAAGGTAGAGGATGACCTCTATATATAGTACCTGGGGGGTGTAATGTACCCCCCATGCATGGAATGAGCATGTGTGTGTTGATCCAGCCAATCTGAAGAAGACATCTATCACTGTCACATGTAGAGAATGATGATGAAATATTCCCCCACGTGTGGGGAATGATTTGTTATAACTAACTTGTGTCCACGTGTCCTTATCCACATGTCAATAGGTGCTCGGCCATCGTGCTTGGTCATGACCTTAGACTGGGAGAAGTCGAGGTTGATAAAGTCTAGATGCTCATTCAATCCGAGGTTAGGATTTAGGGTCGGCCTGGGTTGAGGTTGAGCTGGCATGTACCTGGAACATCGACTGATTTACTGATGAGGTTAACCTTGGTAGAAGTATGACTTCCCACGACCTCGGCCAACCCCTGGATGAGGTTCTCATTCCTAGGTGAACTGAAGTGCTGCTGACCCTTATGATACGTGCAGTGTCCCTTTGATGAGGATGGTGGTAGTGTCGGCCGTGGCCGACCTTTCCATGATCGAGGCCTGTTGTCAGGGATCCAAGGCATTTCCAACCTCGGCAATGTTTTGGACGAGGCGGTAGTTTTTGGGCCGAGGTGACACCTGGGGGATATCAATCACCCCCCAGCCCTTAGTTACATGTGAGATCAGGTGACTGGGGGATCTCTACACCCCCGAGGTCTTCCTCCTATGTGCCAATATTCATTTGACACTTATCCATTGCTGAAGTGTGGCTTGCCTGGCAAGCATGTGTTGTCAGTTGTCCTTTGGGGCTCCCAAGGCAATGATGCGCCTTAGGAAACGTACCTCCATTTTTAAGGGTTTAAACCATATTTCTCCCTCCTTCTTCCTTATTTCTCTTTCCTGGCATGATTTGCTTCAGCATCTTTCTCTCTCTAGAAAGGCTTTGGTTCGAGGCATTTGGTGGTGATTCCTTGCGTCCTCTTCATTCTTCCTTACCATTCCATCCTCAGGTATCCTCTTCCATTCCGTTTCCTTTATTTTTCCTGTAATCTTCTTACTTTTGCATTTTACAGGCGAGTTTTGGAGTTTTTCGGTGAGATCTCCATACTTTCAGGCGAACTGCATTTGCTCTAGGTTTGGTAGTTTGATCCTTAAATTTCTTTATTTCATTAGCCAATATTATTTATCGTTTAGAATCTCCATAAGTGTAGTGTCTGCCTCTGATGCTCAGACCCCTCTACCAAATTCTTGAGGAGTTCCCTTCTCTCAGAGAGAAGACTTTAGAAAAAATTAGGCAAATAAAAAAAGAACAGGAGGAGGCTCGTAGGTCGTAAGAATTCCCTCTCAGACCTATCTTTCCACCAACCCTGAAGGTGATATACCCTGTTCCATTGGAACCATTTAGCCAAGAAAAGATCCCCGCTGAACCCGTACCGACGTCTGAGTCTGAGTCTTCCACCTCAGACCCTATGTCTGTGGATTCCTTCCAAGAGGCCATGGACTTCACAACATAGCAAGATCAGGCCCCTGATCAACCTGAGGTCTCTAGTCGGGTCTCATCCCATAATAATTCAAGCACCTCGTCCTCTTCCTCAGAGGTTGAGATTATTGAGCCGAGTGTGGCTATTCCACCCATTCTTGATGCCATTCCCCTGTCGGCCGTCACCAAGGCTGAGTTCGCACAGAGGTTCCCAAGTAATCCATCAATGTCTGCTCAGGCCGATGTTGAGTTAGACAATGACGATGACGACATTAAAAGTGATGTCGACGTCCCTGAGGCGACCGAGATCGAGAGTACCGTTACTGAGGTAGACTTTCTTTGCTTCAGATATCTGTACTCCATCAGCCCCTCCATAAAGCTTAGGAGACCTATGAGGAAAGAGAGGGATTACCATGGCCGAGATGGTTAGATCTGCTTGTATGAGCAGATGTTAAAGTTAGGCTTTCATTTGCCCATCTATCCCATTATTAGGTCCATCTTGGCCTACATTAATTTGTCCCCTTCCCAATTGTCCCCTAATGCTTGGAGGGTCATAATTGGGGCTATAGTCCTATGGAGGGTTGTTCACCACTTGGACCTTCCAGTCCAGGTCTTTATTGGTTGCTATGTCCCCTCCTCTACCAAAAATCATCCGAGCTCCTATCATTTTGTAGCTCGAAAGCCTGAGAACAAGATACTCCAGATAACTCAGACTTCCAACCACAACTGGAAGCCTTGATACTTCTTTGCTTCAGGGCCATGGGAATTTGGTCCGTATGTTCCCTCTTACCTTCTAGAGCCGAAGATGCCCCTAATATGGGGTAAGGTCATAATTTTTACGAAGGTCGACCCTGGTCTGAGCCTACAGAACCTTCAGAAGGTGAAAGACCTTCAAGATCAGGGGATGCATGGTCTACTCGTTAAATTTCAACACTTGATGACCCCCACTACCTCTCTGAGACTGGTCTAGGTGGAAGTCCTCTTGCCGAGCTTGGTAAGTATTTTTTATCCCAAGTTGAACCTCTGAGTTTATACATGTCTGATCCTCTAACTCGGACCTTTTAATTTTGCAGAGCATCCGAAGGATATCTCATACGAGCTTTGGGAAATTACTACATCGAGTTTTACAAAGCTCGTGAAGAAGGTAGGTCTTAATGCTCCTCCTCCAGCTCCCTCAACCTCGAATCCTCAAGCCACCAAGAAGAGAGCTTCTACCGAACATGCCCCTGAGGATCAGAGGCAGAAGAAAAAGGGTGGGGATTCTTCCATCCCCAACTCCTCTGCAGACGAGTTGGAGGCTCGTATAGAATAATTGAATATCAATGACAACATCATAGGCCATAGTCTGCAGGTACTGGATGCCTTTGGCTCTACCATGACCGAGGCCGATAAACGTTTTTGTCGGTCACTGGATACCCCCTGCTGGTTGAGTTCGATCTCCACAGGTCCATTCAGGTATGACTTTATATTTCTTTATAGTTTCCAAGTGTAGCCTCTGATTTGGTCTTCAACTCACACATGATCACACAATCTGTAGGGCCTGGTCGCTATGCACCATGTCTCCAACTGGACTCTGAGAAAGTTGCCCCTCATCCATAAGGGGCAACAGGCCGAGAAGGTACAAAGCACACTGAACGCCGAAATAGACCGCTTGAAGTCTGAGGCTAAAGAGTCTGAGAAGAAGGTGCAGGGGTTGGAGAAGGAGATCTCCAAGATCAAGAAGGACCATACTGTGGCTCTGAAGGCCAAGGACGATGTTCTGCAGTAGAAGGTCAACTCGGTAGTGATGGAAACCCTCGATGACGCCTTTGAGGGGATATCAGCTGAATAAAAACCTCTGATGAATTTATGAGCTTCGTCTTTGAGTACCTTGAGAGAGGTATCAAAGCTACTACCAAATGGGCGACTGTCAAGGAGAAGGAGGCAGGAAGTTTGAAGGCCTCTAATTTCATAGGCCTGGGCTTTGCTAACCCCCAGCTTGCCCAAGCCCTTCAAAAGGTGGAGGAGGAAGTCGCGGCACCTACAGAGACTGCACCACTAGATGGCACTGAGATAGAAGGAGCTGGTCACAGAGAAGACACTACCGAGGTGACCAACGTCGTCCAACAGGATCAAGCTAAGGACACTAGCGCTCTTCCCTCTGATCCTTAGGCTAATTGTGAAGCTTTTTGATACTTTTTGTAACCCATGATTGGATGTAGCCTCTGAGTAGCATGTAAAACTTTAAGGTTTTTGAATTTTTATAACTGGAATGACAACCTCTAAGGAGGGTTTTTACTTCATTTACTTTGTTGAATGCTTGTCATGCGATGTTTTAGCTCTGAAGCTTGTGCAATGGTGTTTGCTTGAACTAATTTAGTAGCCTTATCTCAGACCTTGTCACCACTTAATGATGTGATATGAGGTCATCCCCTAAGATGTTGTCCTCATAATTAATCTCACCAATGTTAAAGGTCTAAGGTCATCCAAGTATGGTGTCTGACCTCAGACCTTGTCACAACTGAGTGATGTTATAAGGGTCTGAGGTCATCACCTAAGATGTTATCCTCATAATTAATCTCACCAAATTAATGATATTAAGGGTCTGAGGTCATCCGAGTATGGTGTCTGACCTCAGACGTTGTCACCACTGAGTGATGTTATAAGGGTCTGAGATCATCACCTAAGATGTTATCCTCATAATTAATCTCACCAAATTAATGATATTAAGGGTCTGAGATCATCCGAGTATGGTGTCTGACCTCAAACCTTGTCACCACTGAGTGATGTTATAAGGGTCTGAGGTCATCACCTAAGATGTTATCCTCACAAAATCTCACAAAATTAATGATGTTAAGGGTCTGAGGTCATCCGATTATGGTGTCTAACCTCAAACCTTGTCACCACTGAGTGATGTTATAAGGGTCTGAGGTCATCACCTAAGATGTTATCCTCACAATTAATCTCACCAAATTAATGATGTTAAGGGTCTGAGGTCATCCGAGTGTGTTGTCTAACCTCAGACCTTGTCACCACTGAGTGATGTTATAAGGGTCTAAGGTCATCACCTAAGATGTTATCCTCACAATTAATCTCACCAAATTAATGATGTTAAGGGTCTGAGGTTATCTGAGTATGGTGTCTGACCTCAGACCTTGTCACCACTGAGTGATGTTATAAGGGTCTGAGGTTATCACCTAAGATGTTATCCTCATAATTAATCTCACCAAATTAATGATGTTAAGGGTCTGAGGTTATTCGAGTATGGTGTCCGACCTCAGACTTTGTCACCACTGAGTGATGTTATAAAGGTTTGAGTCCATCACCTAAGATGTTATCCTCACAATTAATCTCACCAAATTAATGATGTTAAGGGTCTGAGGTCATCCGAGTATGCTGTCTGACCTCAGACCTTGTCACCACTGAGTGATGTTATAAGGGTCTGAGGTCATCACCTAAGATGTTATACTCATAATTTCTGACATTAGAGAACAATGAAGCAAGATCCGTCAAGGAAACTAATCTTTCATTAATAGCCTCTTCATAATAAGATGGTACATTTACATAAAACTTTTTGCAACATTATATGTAATAATTCTTTAGGTGATCAGCATTCCACATGTTAGCGAAAGGTTCCCCTTCTAGGTTTTCTAGCCTGTAGGTTCTAGGCACAACCTCTTCTGTTACTTTGTAGGGACCATGCCAGTTTGGGTGAAGTTTTTTTTATTTTCTTTAAGGTCTTCTTCATCACTAGGTCTCCCACGGCGATGGGTCTTGACTTCACCCTCTGATTGTAGAACTTCACTTCTCTCTGCTAGTAAGCTGCTTGTCTTATCTCTACGTCTTCTCTTCTCTCTTAGATCAGATCTAGGTCTAGTCTCCTTTTTTCCCCATTTTTATCAGGGTCATAGGTCTATACCCTATGAGTTGGGAATCCGACTTCTGTTGGTATGACAGCCTCTGAGCCATGTACTAGCATGAACATGGTTTCCCCTGTTGGTGTCCTTGTTGTGGTTCTGTAGGCCCATAGCACAGCGTAAACCTCTTCAGTCCATCCTCCATTCGCTTCTTCTAACCTCTTCTTAATTCCATCGAGGATTGTTCTGTTCGTGACCTCGGTCTGACCGTTTTCTTGAGGTCGGCCAGGAGATGAGAAGAACTGCTTTATCCCAACTCTTACGCAATACTTCTCTAAAGAGGAGTTCTTGAACTGGGTCCCATTGTCCGAGATGAGAGTGTTTGGGAGGTCGTGTCTGCATATGATGTTCCTACAAATAAATTGGAAGGTCTTCTGCTCTGTTATCATTATCATCGGCTCTGCCTCCACCCACTTTGAGAAGTAGTCAATGGCAACAATCAGGAACCGATAACTATTGGCAGCTCTGGGTAGAGGTCCCATTGACTCAATCACCCATACTGCAAAAATGGCCATGGAGAGGTGATTGACGTCATAGTTTGATGAGGTTGATGTGGAATAGTGGTGAATCTCTGACATTTATCACACCTCTTTAAATAAGTTGCAGCATCTTTGGCCAAGGTTGGCCACCAGTATCCCTGCGTAATGATTCTCTTGGCCAAGGGTCTACCTCCTATGTGGCTGGAGAAAGAACCCTCATGAACTTTCTGTAAGACCCGGGGAACTTCGGTGGGATGAACACATCTGAGGAGAGGCAACAGAAACCCCTTCTTGTATAAGACGTCTCCTATTATCGAGAACTTGGCAGCCCTATATCTCAATTTCCTCCTCTCTAACTTGGATTCGGGTAGCTCTCCCTCTCTGATATACCTGACAAGGGGGTACATCCATGAGTCTTCTACGTTCAAATTAAGACAAGGGTTACATACCTCTTCTTCCTCAATGGTCGCTTTTCCTAAGACCTCGACCAGGACTGTCCTTCTGACGTATGTCTTCATTGTCGAGGCCAACCTTGCCAACGCGTCTACGTGGCTATTACTTTGTCGAGGTACTCTCTTTAGTTTTGTCTCTTCGAAATATTCTAACATCGTTCTCACCTTATTCAGATACTTAGCCATCCTTTCATCTCTGGCCTCATAGACTCCCAATACTTGATTGACAACCAACCTTGAGTCGGTATGAAGTAGGAATCATTTTACACCCATAGTCTTTGCCAATGAGAGACCTACTATCATAGCTTCATATTCTGACTCGTTGTTAGATGCCATGAAGTTGAACCTCAATGCGTATTCGTTGTTGTCACCATCTGGAGCTGAAAGTATCAACCCTGCACCGCTTCCATTATCGTAGGAAGAACCATCAACGAAGAGGTTCCAAATGTCTGTATCCATTGAGAAGGCCCCTTCTGACATGATTCCTTTCTAGAAGAGGTACCGATCATCCTCGTTCTCCACTACTTTGTTCCTGATCTTTTTAGACATGACCTCTTCCTGATCTCGGGAGACGTTTGGTGCCGTCTCTTCCTGGTCTCAAAAGACATTGTTGTTTGACCCTTCAGCACCCTTTAGGTCATTCTTTGCCTCGGCCCCTTCCCAAGTAAACTCAGTAACAAAGTTTGCGAGGGCCTGCCCCTTGATGGCTGTCCTAGGTTGGTAGGTAAGGTCATACTCCCCCAACTCAATGGCCCAAGTCATCAACCTTCCAGATTTCTTAGGTTTATGCTGAACCTGTCTTAGTGGGGAGTCAGTAAGGACAACCATGGAGTGGGCTTGGAAGTAGGGCTTCATCTTCCTTAAAGCATGAATCAGGGCGTAGGCCAGCTTTTCCGTACGAGGGTAGTTTTGTTCAGACCCTTGAAGGGCTTTACAGTTGAAATACACAGGCCTTTGGATTCCAGCGTCTTCCAACACTATGGCTGCACTGACAGCCGATTCAGAGACTGCTAGGTACACATATAATTTCCCTCCCACTATGGGTTGAGATAGTAGCAAGGGAGACCCAAGGTAAGACTTGAGTTGGTTGAATGCTTCTTCACACTCTTCATCCCACTTAGAGGCCTTTCTAAGCACTGTAAAGAATGGAAGACACTTATCCGTTGCCCTGGAAACAAATCTGTTAAGTGCAGCCACTCTCCCCGTGAGTCTTTGGATGTCTTTGATACTCCTCGGTGTCTTTATGTCAAGCAACGCCTTGATTTTCTCATGGTTTGCTTCAATTTCTCTTTGATTGACAATGAATCCCAGAAACTTCCCAGCTTCTACTCCGAAGACACACTTCGCTGGGTTGAGCTTCATCATGTATAAGTCCATAGTATCGAAGGTCTTTTCGAGGTCTGCCACATAAGTTCAAGCTTTTAAGCTCTTCGTTAGCATATCGTCTACATACACCTCCATAGTCTTGCCTAATTGATCTTTGAACATCTTATTCATAAGACGTTAGTATGTTGCCCCTGCATTTTTTAGACCAAAGGGCATCACTTTGTAACAGTACATCCCTTTGTCGGTAATGAAGGTTGTCTTCTCTGAGTCTTTTGCATCCACGAAGATCTAGTTATAGCGTGAATACGCGTCCATCAAGCTCATGAGCTCATGTCCTATAGTAGCATCCACCATCTGATCTATCCGAGGTAAGGGATAGCTATCTTTTGGGAAAGACCTGTTCAGGTCAGTAAAATCAACACACATCCTCCACTTCCCATTGGCTTTGGGCACGATGACTGCATTCGATAACCACTCCGAATATATGCCTCCTCTTATAAACTCAGCCTCTTCCAATTTTTTTACCTCTTCCCAGATGACTTCGTACTTCTCCCTGGAGTAAACTCTTCGTCTTTGTTTGATAGGCCTGGCATCTTTGGTCACGTTGAGCTTGTGACTCATAACCTCAGGGTCGATGTCGGGCATGTCTGCGTGACTCCAAGCGAAGACACGCTGCCTCTTCCTGAGGAAGTTTATCAGCTCTTCCTTGATTTCTGTCTTTAGGGTTTTACCGACCTGGATGGTTTTTTCCGGCTCGTCCTCATTGAGGACGATGGATTCTACCTCTTCCGCAGCCTCTCCCTTCTTCAACTTTGTTTCATCTCTCGGGTCCAATGTATCAAAGCTATAGGTGGTGGTTGCCCTCTTATAGGCCTCTCTCTCTTCGGTCGAGTTAAAGTAACATTATCGCACTATGGTCTGGTCACCTTGCACTTCCCCTACCCCATAGGGGGTCAGGAATTTTAGCATCTGGTGGACCGTCAATGGCACAGCTTTAAACTCCTTAAGGGCCACTCTTCCTATGATGAGGTTATAGGCTGAGAAGACGTTCTCGTCCATCATGAAAAAATTTATTTTTGGGTCAACCTCTTAGGCCACTCGTCACCCATTCGAACGTCCGTCTCATACATTCCTAATGGGTGGACCTTTTTGCTGTTGAAGCCCATCAAAGGATGATGATAGGGTACCAACTTGGCTCTGCTAAGACCTAGGCTCTTGAAGCAAGGACAAAACATCACGTCTGCTGAACTCCCCCCGTCCACGAGGATCATCTGCACCTCGCACCCATGCACCCTTGTTGTTATTACCAAAGGGTCATCATGGGGGGCTAAGATACCTTTAAAGTAGAGTCGGGAGAACCCAATTATAAGGGTGTCCATGTCCACCTTCTTTCTCTTCTGCACTGCGTCGGAAGACATTAGATTGACAACCTCATGTTTGGACGCCGATTTGGCCTCTGCATATGGTGTCAACACCAAAGGAGATCGTGCCAA
Organism: Sambucus nigra; assembly: GCA_949130495.1. Taxonomy (NCBI): domain Eukaryota; kingdom Viridiplantae; phylum Streptophyta; class Magnoliopsida; order Dipsacales; family Adoxaceae; genus Sambucus; species Sambucus nigra. Next base: position 538,666,700 of record OX422208.1, on the reverse strand, counting down.
CCCTCTTCACTGGGGTGTTGTCATCTTTCGGCGGGAGGTCCGGATCATCTTCATCATCACCTTATGAATCATTATCTATTCTAGCTAGGACATCGTCACGGCGTCTGTCATTTCGCCTCTTCCCAGGGTCATCTCTTCCCCCTTTAGGTGTCTTACCATCAACATACTTCCTCAATTTTCCGGATTTTAACATTTTTTCAATCTCATCCTTCAAGGCGAAGCATCTTTCTGTGACATGGCCATGGTCCTGGTGGAACTCACACCACAAGTTTTTGTTCCTCTTATATGGCGGAGCCTTTAATTTTTCTGGCCACCTCATAGTCCTGTAGTTCTTGATATGGTTGAGGATATTCTCACAGCTCACAGTTAGAGGAGTATAGTGAGCAAACTTGTCATCGGCTGACCTCTTATTTCCATTTTTCTTTCTCTAGGACTTCCCGCTATTAACGGAATTCTCATCATCGTACTTGGCGGCCATTGCCTCTTCAGCATTCATGACTTTCTCCGTAGTTGCCAGTAGCTCGACGATGGACCTGGGAGGGTCTTCCGCAAGCTTCCATAATAACTTTCCTTTCTGAAGCCCTCCTATGAGGGCGGTCATGGCTATATTCTCTTTGTAGTCTTCAACCTCAAGTTTTTCTTTATTGAACCTAGCGATGTAGTCTCTTAGGCTCTCATCCTTGCCCTGCTTGACATACAGTAGGTGTGTGGTCTTCTTTTGAGGTCTTACCCCAAAGAAAAAGCTGTGAATGAATCGTTCAGCCAAGCCTTTGAAGTTCTCAATTGAATTCTTTGGAAGAGAAGTAAACCAACTGTGTGATGCTCCTGTCAAAGTACCTGATAAGGCCCGACACTTCATCTCATCAGGTATTGAGTAGATGTCTGCTGCAGACTGATACATCTTAATGTTATGTATAGGGTTGGTGCTACCATCATACTTGGGAGACACCACAGGAGGTTTGAACTTAGCAGGAGTCGGGAATCTCACTATCCTAGCCACAAATGGAGAGCCCTCTGAGTAACCCCTTTGCAACGGTTCCCTACTTTTGATGAGGTCTCCTATCTTCTCCTCAAGATGTTGGATAGAGTCATTCCACGGTTTCCTGCCATCGGCCTGGCCGAGGTTGTCCCCAGCCACCTCTAAGGGATGGACTGAGGGTTCCCCTATCGTGGCACAACATCGGTTGTTGACCTCTTCCTGGTCTCTGCCTCGTCTTTCACGGGGTCGGCCTTGGTCAGGCCCACCTGGTCTGTCCCCTCTTTGCGTGTCGACAGCACTTCTTCACCTGGATAACCTCTGTCTTAGGTCATTTACTGGGCCCAACCTCTCAAAGGCTGACCCTCTGCTCAATCGATCAAAAGTTGATCCTCGTTGTTGGGCCTCTTCAACTCTTCAGACAACGCATCCCCGACTCTGCTGAAGAGGATGAACCGTATTATTCGAAACCTCATACGGCTCCCAATAATCTTTCGGAACCTCTTCCGCCTCTAGATCGTCATACCTGTGCTCCGGGCAAGGGTTTCTTATCCTCCCCAGGCGTAAGCGCCTAGGGTCAGCAACGTCCCTCCTCCGCTGGGGTGCAGGCTGGTCCTTCATTGGTGCCTGGGGTGGTCCCCTAGAGTCAAGATGAGGCTGGACATCCGTCGAAGTGATCATATCCGGTGAGACTCCAGGTGGCCTCATCATAGTTTGGTTTAGCTGTGCAAACTGTTCTTGCATAGCTTGTTGCATTACAGCCAAAGACCTCAAGGCTACAGCTACCTCTGCCATTTCGGACTGAGGCGGTGCCTGGCTGGATCTTTGCCCTGCCCCACCTGGCGGCGGAAGAGGTGGTGGTAATTCCGGTGCCATGTGTTAGTTAATAAAGAGCTTAAGTAGCAGGTGAGCTTGATACCTTAAAGGACCTCTTTCAATGGTGAAATAGCTCCACGTAAGGGGTGGTGCCTGGTTCACCACCAGAGTCTTCGGTGAGGTTAAGATGAAGAATAGGAAGAGACAGTTTCTCGTTCCCACAGACGGCGCCAAAATGATGGTGCTAGAAATAGCACCACCCTTCAAGGTGTTTGAGAGCTCAATTCAATGTTAATAATGGCAGCATATGAGTGTATGTAAATATAGTAAAAGGAGGTGAGGAGAAGAGGATTCATACCAGAATATAAGTGGTTCAGCCAATCTGGCCTACGTCCACTGTGAAAGTGTATGATGTGTATCACTGTATGAGGGCTCTAATGGCCATGGATATAATCTCTCAAGCTTTCTCTCTCTACTGTGTATTTAAATAGATTTTCAGCTAGGGTTGCACATTTTGAATCCTTTGCAAGGTAGAGGATGACCTCTATATATAGTACCTGGGGGGTGTAATGCACCCCCCATGCATGCAATGAGCATGTGTGTGTTGATCCAGCCAATCTGAAGAAGACATATGTCACAGTAACATGTAGAGAATGATGATGAAATATTCCCCCCACGTGTGGGGAATGATTTGTTGTAACTGACTTATGTCCACATATCCTTATCCACATGTCAATAGGTGCTCGGTCATCGTGCTTGGTCATGACCTCGGCCTGGGAGAAGCCGAGGTTGATAAAGTCTAGCTGCTCATTCAATACGAGGTTAGGATTTAGGGTCGGCCTGGGCTGAGGTTGAGTTGGCATGTACCTGGAACATCGACTAATTTACTTATGGGGTTAACCCTGGTAGAAGTACGACTTCCCACGACCTCGGCCAACCCCTGGCCGAGGTTGTCATTCCCAGGTGAACTGAAGTGCTGCTGACCCTTATGATACGTGCAGTGTCCCTTTGATGAGGTTGGTGGTAGTGTCGGCCGGGGCCGACCTTGCCATGGCCGAGGCCTGTTGTCATGGATCCAAGCATTTCCAACCTCGACAATTTCTTGGCTGAGGCAGTAGTTTTTGGGCCGAGGTGACACTTGGGGAATATCAAACCTTATCCTCTCCCTTATTCTCCAATCAGTATAATGAAAATGCGTGGTTCTTCCACGTCATAACCATTGTTCCACCCCTAAGTGACAAACAATTATCCATGCAGTCCCTTTACTTTCTCAATAAAAGAGAACATGCTACCGGCCTCCCCTGCCTTAGTTCAATGAAACCTCCCCGGATGGATATCCACCAATGGGGTTTCGTGAACACTGCTCCTTCAGAAGTGTTAACGACACTTATTCTGGAGCCTATCATTCCATTGAAGGGATATGTCTTCCTTATACCTACCTTATTGCGGTGCACGACCTCCCTAACCATACAACTCTTTATTCACATATCGGCCTCTGACCGAGCCTCGCGTGAACATTTGAGGATCTACCTTCTCCTCATTCCAGTTATCCCAGAGAAACTCGTTGTTGACAATGTCCACCGGGTTTCTCCATGGACCAAAACTTCCTGCACCCACAAATATGGTGACTACGTTCCCACCATTTCACACGACTCCTACGGGTGAAGGATTTTCCTCCATCCTTTTTATCTGGGCACTTCTATACCCCTCTCTAGGCCAAAACTCCTGTACCTTACACTTTTACTAAATGAGGATGTATCTCCTCCCTCTTACCTCACATGTGGCCCTTATCATGAGCTCTTCTCAACTTCTATCTAACGTCGCTTGGAATCCCAAGCTTAGTACCACTCTCTACTTCTAGCGGCACACGGAAAACTATGTCTACTGTAATTAGTAGTAGCAGTAGCAAGATAAGGAAATGCTACAAAAGGAAGAGACCACCAAAGCAGTCCTTATCCCCGACCATAACTTGCAGTTCCTAGTAATTCCATCTCGCGACGCCTTCATAATAAATTTCCCTAGCGCCCTTCTTCAATTAACCTACAAATCTCACATGAACGCGCAACAGATTCTATAGGTTCTACCTCATGGAAGGAGAATGAAATCTCACAAGAGAAATCAACGATCTTAATCCTAAGGCTCTACGTCCAATCAAAAGCAACGCTGAAAATGTAAAGCATTCACACAGACCCCTAAGGACTCTATAACCTGATGCTCTGATACCATCTGTGATAACCCATGATCCGAAATAAGGGGTGGCCAGCCCGATACTCCAATATAACAGGAATCATGGATGGAATCATTCTCAGCATCACAACAAAATACAAAGTATACAAGATAACCACTCCATATTTCAGAAAAAATGGGTTGCTAAAAAAAAATTTTCTTTTAAAGTTAAGGAAAGAATTTAAACAACCCAATTTGAAAAGAAAGTAGAAACTCAGAATAAATTATACTACATACACATTAAGTATACACTAAGGGACCAAATATGCTGTCGGTCAACAGATTCATACAATAATGCTAAACAAGTTCAGTAAATTCCGTAATACATTACATTAGACAATTACAAGAGCTTGAGCGTCACGCCCGAATAAAAGACCCGATCATAACTAGAATAAAAGAAAGAAAACGTCTATACCAAGTATCCCGTAATATTCACAAAGTATCATGGCTCCCCAAATACATCAGAATGGGAAAGTCAGATCAGGCGTCCTTACGGTGGAGCACCTGAGGGGATACAAGATGCATGCACAATAAGAAATATGAACGGGTCAGGGCCCGATTTTATATGATCAGCAGATGAATAAAAAAAATATGACAGTTATGAATGGTAAATCATGACTAAAAAGGAATAAGAATCTACCTACACAACTCAATGCATAAACTAAGACAATTTAATTAATCACAAATCTAATTTAGTCATGCAGAAAAATAAGGATAATTAACTTTTATTAAAAACTTTCATCGTGCACCTTGATTCATTTCATAGTTCCATTCCTTATCACGAAGTATATAATCATAATTTTATGCTCTTTATGGCATTTCCATTCCTTATCAGGAATATAATCATCAACAAATGCTCTTTGTGGCATTTGATTGTGCTCTTTATGTCACTTCATCATGCTCTTTATGGCATATATCAATACATTAAGTCCCACTTGGTTATGAATTGTTATATTTATATACATATAACGATTCTAAGACCGCCCCTCCGAGTTTCCCCACTGGGCGCGCCCCTAAATAACCATCATCTTCCAGGGGCCGATCAAATATGGCAGCCTAGGAACCTATCGCAACATCGGGAAGCGGCCATATGCCTGCGGGAGAGTCAAGACCACACCCAGAATCTCCTCACTAGCGCAGAAAACATAACATATAACTCGTATGGCCTAGGACTATATCCACCTTGCATTCACTAGCCAGGGGGTTTCACCTCGCGCCCGAACTTCCCTTATGATGGCATTTAGAGAGGTGTGTTTAAGTACGTTATCATTTACCAAATTCATTTTCATTCACCATTATTCATATGTATGTTTCATTTTTATCCGAAACCATAATCATTTACATTTTGTAAATAATTCACCTTTTTATCCGGAGCCATACAATAATTTATATCGTCATTATAACCTCAAAGAATAAGTGAACTCCCAATTTAATTCACCCAACACTCTTTTATGGTGTTATACTATTAACCATCAAGGCTAGCATACCTCAATTGAGCTTCTAAAGTCTCCCAAACATAATACTACAACTCCTAGTTTCATAATAATTACTAGAAGAAAAGAATGCCCTAACATCAATTGGCATATCCCCGAAAAAGTCCCCACATAACGCATTTCTAATCTAGGATGGTTGCCCCACTCATCTAGGACTCTAAAACTCTAAATTTACTTCATTCAAGAAGGTTCCTAGTCCCTATTGAAGAGAATAAATCTAGGAAACAAAATAAGGTTTAAAGGTGAAAAATAGGGGACCGGTCGATCGGTCCTGAGACCGCGGTCGCCCACGTCTCAAAATTTTACTTAAGATGAAAAGAAGAAATCTCGGTTTAGAGGGGCCGGTCGACCGGTCAGGGGACCGCGGTCGACCGCACACCAATTTTTATGCCTTTGTGGGAAAGTAGTAGCCCCTCCCCCGAAGGCCCGGTCCACTGGTCCAGGGACCGCGGTTGACCGGTCATAGCAGACCTAGGACCCTTTCTTATTCCAAAACTAAAACCAAAGTTATACTTTTAAACCCCAATCTCATTTCCCAAATCACCACTCAAATACATATAACCAGAACAATATTAAGCTTCAACTACTCTCTAAATCACATTAACCCTAAAAATCCAAGGTCCAATCACTTGTATATCAACATACACATACATATATATACAAACCCAATAATTTTCTCAAATCAACCAAACACAACTATGATACAATTTATCCATCTTAGATCATATATTAGCAAGTAGAAAACTTGCCTTGGTGTGGGAATCTCAGATTTTCTTGTAGTAGCAACAATATTCAAGCTTGAATCTCTCTCTTTTCTTCTTTCTCTCCAATTTCTCCACTCTTCCCTCTCTCTAGGTCTTGTGGTGTGTAATGGAAGGAATGGAAAAGGTTAGGATACTTAAATTGTGGCTTAAGTCTAATTCCCAACTTAAACGGTAAATACCACATTAAAATGACTCCCAATACGCGTTTACATTAAAACCAGTCAAAAGTGCCCGGAACCTAAAAATACAATATGGCACTTATTTTGACTGTCTCGCACATTCCGAGACTAACTACACCCTCTAAACTGGCATCCAAAAATTTTATAAATTATTTCAAGTTCTGGTTTCATTTAAACCATAATGCATTTAAAACAAATGACACTATAAAACACACAACATGATGATATTTACTTTAACATACAGTAAATATGCATCAATCTAGTAAATATTAACTTTCAACTCATTCAATTAATATTTACTCCAGTTCCCAACATTTTATATAATTACCTTATGCGGTAAATTAATATAAAATTAGCCTCCTAAAATCGAGGGTTGTTACAATATGTATAACTACCATTCCTGACAATAATAAATTTATCGGATGCGGGTCTCTAATACTATCATAATCTAGGGGATATTGCATCATCCTGGATATCGTGTCGGGATCTTACACTAAACTACGATAAAAATTCTCTAGCCAGAGAAGATCACTCACTCGCATAACCTCTAATGATAGAACTTAGACGGGTATGTCATTATATCCGTATAATTACATCTTTCATATCGATATAATATCTATATATACAATTTTCACACATGTATATATTCAACTATAATTTATTCAATTATTCTTATCACAAATGGCACAAAAATGCATTTGTGGCCATCCCGATCAAGATGCGCACTGCTTCCTCTCTTCTGCCTCCCGAAGGGGGATAGATAAGGAAGGGGTAATTAATGGTCTCACACGCCCTTTCTTAGGAACTGTTACACCCCGTAATTTTGAGGATTTAGTATTTATTTATTTTGGGGAGATATAAAAATATTTAAATTGGAGACTTAAATTTATGATTTGGAAAATTTATTTGAGTGGGAAGAATTATTTATATTTGGCGACCTTAAGCTTAATTGTTCAATATTTTGTGTGTTACATTTTGAGGTCAAAATTTGAGAATGTTATAAAGTATTTCGGATGACATTCTGAGTGCGCGGTTGAGTCCAGATGGGTCAAGATAGTCAGAAAAAGAGTATCCGGGGTAGTAATGAGGTCTCGGGGCATTTTTGGGCTTAGTCGGGACCACATGAGGGGATTTTGGTCATTTTAATTAGGCCCATGTGACCAAAAACGGGATTAGGGGTTTTAGACAAAATTGAGGGAGTGTTGAACGACAATTAACACAATTCTAAACTTAGGGCTTTGAGAGAGAAATAGACGAAGCATATCAAGAACAAGTTGGGGACTTTTTGGAGACATGTCGAGGGACAAATTGGGTGTTCTTCATCAACCCTTTCTCTACACCAACAAATTAAACTCTATGAACAATTAGAGGCAAGTGGTTAACTATTTTGATTCTTCAATTGATGATAATCAATTCATATTATGGTGAGTGCAAACTGAAAATTCGTTTTGGGTGGGTTATTGCGTGAAATTGGATTTTTATGAAATTGAACATGTTATGTGATTTAATACTTCAATTGATGTTATAGAAGCATTCCGTATTGATTGGTATTAGAACTACAATAGAAAACATGTATTAGAGATGAATTTATTGGGATTATAGAATTAGATTTTCGAATTTCAATTGGGATTGTACCATAGAAATTTGTCTTCTTGAGTGGGTTTCAACCCATAATATTAATGATCCTAAAAGGTTTAGATTATGATTATAGTTCACAATAGATGTAAAACGATGATAAATATGATGTGTTGATATTGGGATTTGGGAAAATAAAGCTTGGATTTTCGTTAATGGCTGAACAGAAGATCGAAGAAGAAAGGGAACTAGTCGATCAATCGATCGACCCAGGGCATCGATCGATCGATGGTCCCAGATTTTTGGCAGGTTCGTCAGTTTTATATATAAGGGGAAATTAATTTAAGATTTATTCCCCTAGTTTTTATTTAGTGATAAATGCATATGTAGCACATATTCCTTAGCAATTATAAGGGGATATAATTGGGTTTGGGAGGATAATGATTGGATGTCTCAAGGGATGAATTTGGGAAATAAATTTGAGTATTAGTTTCAGACCGAGGGAAAATGTTTGGGTGTTGTAGTTAAGTGACACTGCATTATTAAATGAATTGATGTGTAATTAATTAATTAGGGGGTTGAATATGGAATCGGGTATTAACGATAGTACGGGACAAGGGAGCGAGTTCGGGCATATTGGTTGCACGACTGGAAGTTTTAAATTAATTGATGTGTAAATTAATTAAATTAGATCCGGTTCGTAGACTCGGGAAGATAATACATTTATTAATAAGAAAATTTATTAATTTGAGTCGGACCATAGACTCGGGAATATACATGCTGGTGTTACGGGTTTTAGTACGCGGTAAAGTCAGGATTTATATTATATACATATATGGTGTGGTGATAGTGTATATATATATATATATATATATATATATATATATATATATATATATATATATATATATATATATATATATATATATATGTATGTATGTATGTACTTTGTGTGTGCTATTAAATATCAATGATGATATTTATTTAATTTATGTACTCTAGTGCTATCAAGGTAGGTTGCGCGATGTGGGTGAATCCCCTAGCTTGAAGAGTAGGGTGAGTATATCCCCAGGTCATAGCGTCCGGTATATGGGTGATGGGCTTATCTTACTTTCAAGGAAGGAATGTGACCGCCTCCACTACGTTTATGTTTTGGCCAAGTTCGTGAGAGAGTCTGACTTGGGGTAACTAGATTACGTGAGCACACCATCGTGGGATAGCACTTTAGAGGAAATCATCCGGCGAGGGTATACTCAGAAGGATGGATATACATAGAACACCTATGTGGATGTTGTGGTATAATTATGTATATAATAGTATAGAAAATTATATACGAGTATTAAATACATGTTGCGAGAATGAAAGTATTTTATATAACTAGTGAGATTGTTATATAGTTTATTTAAAAGGGATAATTTATGGAAGACAAGCATGGGATTGCTGTATTATAAATTTTACGTATATGATGGGAAAAAGATTATATACGACATTAAATACATAGGTAAGAAATTGTATTTACTTTATATAACTTGTGTCACAGTTATATGATATTAATTAAAAGGAATTAATTAGGTTAATTGGTGAGATAACTTATAACCCATAAATAATAATACTAGGTTTAGAGTAGGAAGGCAAGGGAGGGTTATACTCGGACTAGTTGGACGGGGTAGTACAACTAGGTGGGGTTAAGGTAACAATTAGGTGTGCACATTAGTGGAGGGGTGAGTATGTCCTCAAGAGAGTGCGACACTAACTTAAATATGAAGCACATTCATACATTTTTAATTACTGCAGTTAATTCACATACTAAATATTTTCAAAATATTTTGGGTTCTAACCCTTGCTATAAAATTATTTTCAAAACCTTTTAGGTGTCTAGCCATAGGGATGCCATGATTGATATTCTATTCCAGGGACACGGAGCTGCGGCATATGTGGATGCTAGCAGGAGCTTGGATTAGACGCATCATTCATTCTTTCCTAGAGTAGGAATCATCTATTAGTTTCAGTTTTACTTTGGGCTTGTCGCCCATACTTTTTAGTATAGTTTTCAGATTTATTTATTCAGATGTTGGATGTTTGATATTGGACTATTTACTTTCGTGGACGATGATTTATTCGGCAAATAGTTTAATTATGTATTCAGTTGATTTAATTCAGTCATTGTGTATGGATCATATTATATTTCCGCATGTTATTATTTTGTTTAAATAAAAATAAATAAAAAAATTTGGCACCGAATTTTTGGAATACTAGGTGGTTAGTAAGTTTTTAAAAAGGTTTTCGACAATGATGCTAAGAATGAACCAACTGGGATTCCTGTTTTAATTTAGTATAGGACTGATCACCCGGTATTTTATTAGGCGGGGTATCACATGAACACTTCGGCCATCGTCGGTGTGGCGTAAAATGTAAATAGATGGAGTCGCCAACCTATTTTGTACAAAATAAACAAAATAGCATGTCGCCGCCTCGAGCGAACGGCATCAAAAACAAACTGATGCATATGAAACTAATGGTTAAAAGGTTCAGGGGCTAAGTTATCAAATGGGAAGGTGTTCACTACAAGAAAAATATCATTTCGTGGAAATTTTATTAGTGTATAATCATTTATTGCCACTAAAAACGTATAATTTGTAGCCAAATTTATGTTTGCCAGTAAAAAATAATGTATAAGTGGCAAGAAACCAAAATCGCCACAAAATTTGCCACTAAAATTAAGGAGGTAAAAATTAGACTCTTAGCGACAACTAAAAATTATAATTAGTTGCAAATTTAAATTTTTTACCACTAATAAAAAATCATTAGTAGACAAATATATTAGTTTGTCACTAATGGAGATTCATTAGTAGCAAAATATTTTAGCTTTGCCACTAAATACCTAAAAACAAATAATTTACCCTAGTGTCGAGTGAACACGCACAAACAAAATTGTCAGATTCTTTCCCCCAAACACTCCCGATTTCCCCCCCAAAATCAATTCCTCAAAATCCATCCATCTCCCATTCATCCTTCTTAGGTATCATTGGTTCATTCATTCCCCCAAATTTGGTACGCATATTGATGCTATCATTTTCTCTCATTTATTCCTCATTTGTAATTTTAATTTCAGGATTTGTTTAGGTATTATTGTCTGGCAAGTTTTGTTGGTTCACTATTTCGGTGAGATTTATCTACTCATTTTGTTGATCACTTATTCCGGTGATTTTGTGGATCACTTATTCTGCAGATTTATCTACTGATTTTGTTTCCCCCTCTTATTTCGGTGACTTTGTAGATGATTTTGTTAAAATGTTTTGTTGCAACTAATTTGCAATGATTTTCAACTGATCGTGTTTCTTTTTTACAAATGTAACTCAGTTTTTTATCTCACCATTAAAAAGGTACTCTCTCTCCCCTAAGGATTAATATATTTTTATGAATTTCCATTTGGTTTGTAAGGGTTTTGTATCAAAATATCAAATTTGATATATATAACAACTGATATAGGCCTTTATACTATGAACAATAAATGTTGGATGAAATGTCTGAATTGTTGTATTGGGTTTACTATATTAATATTGTATTAAGAAAATGTTAGTAAAGAATGTTGGTACTCGTAATTGATTATGCGTTATTTTCTTACATTTTGAATTTAATTAGTTTTAGACAATAGTGTATCTCACAATAGTGGGACAATTTCTATACTAAATAACCAATTTTTGTATCTTCAATATACACGTGAGACAATTTTTTTAAGGTACCCATGCTTGTTTGATGATTTGTGCACAAATTTGAAGTACTAGAGACGTGTTACACTAATCCAAACATTTGTTTCAGATCATATTTGTGCAGATATTTATGTGAATATGGGTTTTGTTATTGTACTTTATCATTCACAAACATGTTTATCTTGAGTTTGTTGCAGTTATTAAAATCATGGCCTGGGTCTAAAGCCGATTCTTTGTTTCCAAATATATAGCATATTTTTTATCACTTGAACCTTGGTTTGATATGTTAGGTGCAAAAACTTCATTTAAAAATTGTTTTCTAAGTGTTCTCATGTGAGAGGAGTGATGTTTATTATTTTTATCATTCCAATCAATCATGATGTATAATTAGATGTTGTTTAATGTTAGACAACATTAACAAAAGGTAAGTTATTCGTAAAAGTTTGCTATTTCATTCTTTTTCATTAGTTCTTTTGTGTATCTTAATCTATTTTTTCTTCTTATTATGATTGTGGTCTAATATTAATTATAAGGATGTATGTTGTAATTTGAATCATAAGAATAAAGAAATACTCAAAGCACAATGGATCCTTATGGGTTAAATCCACTATCATTGTTTTGTGTTGTTTAAATAGCTTCGTCCGTAGGCAGTTTCCTCGAAACACAACGAGATCATGCCTTGAAATCTTTGTACCATCTTTCTTTGGTTGATCCTCGTTTGAATTAGATAAGATTTCATCCTTTCTCTTATCCCATATGATCAAGTATATGCCAACAACTATTATGATAGCACCGAGAATCCTAAAAACATTAAACAACAAAATTATTTATCCAATTGTCCTAGGTCCATTTTCTCTACACATTTAGTTTATTAATATAACTGTGGTATGTTATGGAACATTATTTATGTAGAAGGTGGGTGGGGTTCTGATATGGAGACTTATGTGCCACATTAGTTGGAAATTATAAAGTTTCTTTCCTATTTCAATTAAGTAGTACTTAATTCAGATAAATAGTTTTTTCTTGGGATCGCATTCCCGAATATATATGAATCTAAAGTTGTAGAACATTTCATCGGGTGTTAACATTGTGAAGGAATGAAGCAATTATTTTGTAACTTTACTTAGAACGCTTGTTTACACTAAATAATTATGTTTGATTTGATCGTGCAGCCCTGAGATCTTCAGTGCGTCAAGGAAACACAGAGGAACCCGTGCATACTTCTTACCTACCAATTGTTTCAAATGTCTTCAACATGTCTAACACAATCGTATCTGGTGTTAACATAGAAGGTATTGTATTTATAACGCTTTCCATTGTTCCATATGTCATTATCTAATTTTGTTCGTAAAATTGAATCATCAGTTGCATATTGAATCATACATGACTGCAACTGTTGCATAATAAATCATAAATTATTGGCAATGGTGCATATTGAATATGGCAATGGTGCATATTGAATCATTCATGACTTCAATTATTTTTCGTGGTGATTTTCTTTAGTTTCCATGGTGATTTTCAAGGATTCTGAAAATAATTTTATTAGCGAAAGAACATAATTGGCCTCATATCTTGAAAAGTTTCTTGATGTTTGATGATCTTTTGTAGTAGTGAGAATAATCAGTGAAAAATAAACATGGTCACTCAATTGATTAAATTTAATTAGGGATATAAGGCATGCTACTCATATAATGTATACTAGTCATAAAAAGGAAACTCTTAAAAATAAATTAACTGATAATCGAGGATATGGTCCATTAACGGATGGATAAAACAAAACACCTCATTCGTACCGACCTTCGGGATTCACCGAATGCCTAAACCTTATCGGTATTCAAGATATGACTTGCTGACGACTGATTTTCACTGAACACCTCAGCCTTATCAGTATTTAAAATAAGACTTGCTAACGAACGATTTTAATTGAACACCTTAGCCTTGTCAGTATTTAGGTATCCATGGATTTCTTACGGTCGATCAAGCAGCACAATTTATTCACTAACAAAAATAATGAAGAATCATTTAGAGAGGGGAGGAAATAAAGACATTCATTTAAGAAGTTCAAAAAACCATTCAAAGTTTATAAAAATTGCATAAAAATGTTATATAGATATATATTTGAAGTGTTCATCTAAAAGATAAGTGCCTAAGTTATTAGGGATAGCAGAAGTAAGAAAACTACGAAACTCTTCATGTATAGAGAGAAAGGTCTTCAACGCTAGAATCAACCGATGGGCAGGGCTCATTGTGGAGAAATTCTTGTTTAACTATTGGAAACACTTCATCAATATCCAAAAACTAGAATAGATTTGCATCATCTTCATCAGTTACAAGTTTAGGAATACAAAAGGAGGAGATCATCATCATTATGTCCAGTGCTTTGTTACAGCGTCTGAAATACCTCATTCTATCATTCACCATTATTATTTTGGAGCACTTATGGCAATTTGATTATTTTTCTTTGTTCGGTTCAAATCCTTGGTCACAAATAGTGACAATTGTTAGTAGTAATAATGTTTGTCTAATATAATCTTCATTGAGTTTCAATGTCACGGGTCTTTTTATTTTTTAAATAAAACATGCTCTCATTAGATGCCAGAAAAGTGTTTTTGTTAGGTAAAATTCCTTGGATTCAAGATTTAATAGCGATTCTAAACTGGTCCGTATCGTAATTGAATTGCCAAATAAATTTTTAATGCTTCATTCCTGAGCTGTTTGGAAGAAAATTAATATGGATGAAAGAGAGATTTGTGGTGTTTGAAATAATGCCATACATCTTTTCCATGAAACATTTAAAGCTACCTTATGATAGGGGCAAATATAGGAATTGTAAACTCCCGTGATTGAGAGATAAAAGTGTCCTCCCTAGACAATCGGCTCATTATGTGAATAGAAGTAAAGTGATATCCCTTTATTATACCACGTCTGAAGTATAAAGATTAGTTTTCACCTGTATGACCCATTGATATAGATAGCGAATCAACCCTTTAATACCCAAACCTAGACTTGGCAAACACATTCCATTTAGACAACACTGCCAACTTATACCCTGGTCGGGCCAAATTTTGGCCAAGTATTTTCAAAAGACGGGATACATAGATATTTAAAGATGATGCTCCTGATAATATGGAGTTTTCTGAAGTCCATTGGATCTGGAAATCACCAAACTTAGGTGAATTCACTTTTTTTCTGCTTGTGAGGAAATTGTAAACAAGTCTTTTTGATTCTAAAGTTGTTGAATTGACTTGGGTCTCTAATATTCATAAGAAAATATCTATCAACATGTGGAGGATAGTGAATAATTATGTTCTGATCGATGATAATATCCAAAACTTAGGAATTCATATTATATCTAGATACAAAGTCAACCTTCACAGTGCTGAATCAAATCATCACATGTTTTTAGATTACCCGATGGTGACTCAAGTGTTGGATTTCTTCTCTGACCTGGTGGGAATCAAGTTTGAAAGAATTAATATATCTATGTTGATTTTAAGTTAGTGGTTTAAGTCTGGTTCACATGACTATATCAAGTTTCATTAAGTGCTAAAGATGAAACTAATTGTATATCATGCAAAAGATGCGCAGAGAAGCAACCACGAGACAAGTAAGTGTAGTATTCACTTGCATGGTAGATTGGTTCAATAGTGTGTTTGAGTATATTAGGGTAAATTTTGGAGTTCTTGCTATTGTGTGCCCTGCTTTGGGAGGTTTAGGAGCGGGGATAATAGCTTTTAAGTATCCTGGAATACTCTATTGGGGTTTCACTAATGTTGACGAAATTTTACATACTGGCAAGACTGCATCAGCACCTGGAATATGGTTGCTAGCTCAGCTAGCTGCTGTAAAAGTAGTGGCAACGACTTTATGCAAGGGATCTGGGCTTGTTGGGGGTCTTTATGCACCTATTTTGATGATTGGTGCTGCTATGGGTGTTGTATTTGGGGGTTTAACTAGAGAACTAATCAATTCAGCCATTCCAAGAAATGCAGTCATTGCCCAGTTGCAGGCATATGCTCTGGTTGGGATGGCTGCTACTTTAGCTTCAGTTTGTTCAGTACCCTTTACTTCAGTTCTACTTCTCTTTGATCTCACAAAAGATTACAGGATCTTTCTTCCTCCCATGGGGGCTATTGGATTAGCAATATGCTTACCCTCTGTGACATACCAAACCAAGGAGACAAAGGAGTCTGACTCAAATAATTTACTACAAGGTTATTCTATTCTATCGCTAATCAAAGATAAAAACAAGGAGAGGTCTTAGAGACGAACCGATGATGTAGATGATTTGGAACTCTCCACCATGGGAAATAGTATTCACCATGAAGATATTTTACTAGAAGATTTGAAGGTTTCTCAGTCTATGTTAAACAATTATGTGAAGGTCTCATCGACCCTCACTTTGAAAGAGGCACTAAAACGTATGCATGATGACCACCGTAATTGTTTGCCTGTGGTTGATGCTAACAATTATCTGGATGGGATTCTAACTTATGGTGATATTAAACGGTGTCTGTTAAAGAACTCGGGTGATGCTTTGAACAATGGTTCATCACTTTCACGTGTAAGTACATCCCTTGTTTCTTATATCTGCACTTGAGGGATAAGCTATCGTGGACGAAAGCATGGACTTTTAACTTGTTGTCCAGACACTAATTTGGCAATCTCCAGCAGTTAATGGAGGCCAAGGAATAAATCAATTGCTTGTGGTTTAACATGGTGTAGAATTAAAAGAAGAAAGATAGCACAGAATTATTGCTATCATTTATTACGAGTCCATCTTGAATTGTCTCAGAGCGGAACTAAATCGCAGGAAATCTGTAGACCAGGAGAGAAAAGAAAACGATCTCGAGGAGAAGACTGTAAATGGCCACTAGTGAGGTGATGGAGTTGATTGTCAAAACTCAAGTTTCTTCAACTGCATTAGTGGAATTAAAGATCGAAAAATAATTCAAGTTATGGTCTTCTGGAGAATCTAGTGTTAGTTTATAACAGAGTACTTTTGTTTTTTAATCCCTTGGGTTAGGATATATTGATATCTTGTATTCAAAGTGTAATCAAGAATGAACGTTTTATACATGTAAATATACTCGAGACTCCAGTTATTTGAGGCATTTTATGGGAAAATGGAATTAAGTATTAGTAGTAAAAAAAAAGATGAAACTAATTTAGCTAAAATGTAGACCACAATTGATTGTTGGTTATTTATTCCATCTCATTTCATTTTATATTAATTTTTTGCCTTATCTTTAGTGAAGTCGACAGTTGTGGTATCTCTAATTACTATTATTAATTAAACTTGTTAAAAGTTTTGTTTTGATTAAATCTTGTTGTTTCGTTTATTATAGTGTTTGAGTTGGGCTGTCAATCAACTATTGTGAAAGTATTGGAGGTGAAAATCAATATTTAAGGTACAATTGAGAAGGTAGCATAGCTCTTTAAATGAGCAGGTACATTTTAACAGACACGTATAGCATAGTTTATTAACATATGTATCTTATTGATGACTTTTTCTTTATGACGGGAGTATTGGTGGATGGACAGTAGCATAGCTTATTTAGCATAGCTCTGTAAATGAGCAGCTACCTTTGTATTATGTTGAGCAGATACTGTGATGGACACATAGTTCTTGGAAATTTTTGTCTTAATAGTTCCTACGAACTACATTAGTTCGTTGGTGGATGTTTATTGGCTACACTTTCTTTCATAATAGTAGAATTTTTTTGCTTAATTTGTCTTATGTTCATTGTCTCGTGAGATGTTACGAAAAAGTTTTGTTATTCAGTGAATTGGTCATCGATAATAGATAATATATCATGTCTCTGCTCACTCAATTATCCATCTATGTTGTCAACTTTTGCATGCTTTAATGGTCTGCCTTCCTTAGAAGATCTTTTTCTTTTTCGTGGAGATGAAACACTCTTTGTATGAAAGCTTCTTATTAAGGTCATCCTTTCCTATACGCTTAAGGAGCTCAGCACGCTGATCTGCTGTCATGACCCGAGTCGACGCCCATGATCAAAAAAGAAATACCTCATGAACTGCAGATCCAGATCTTGAACTCATTGACCATGCAGGGTTAGATTTTGCTGTTTATATGAGGATTGACTCATTGGGGTACGCTATTATAAAATTTTCAATACTTGTTCACTCACATTATTGAATCGAATCAATTAAATTTTCCTAATTTTGCATATTGGTTTATGCAGACTAAAAATATTTCTCCCAATAATGTTCCTTGTAGGGGCTGTACTGGTACCAGTTCACCTGACGAATGTATTTTTAGAGAGGCCATACCATGCACAGTGGCATCGATAAGATCTCTGTTTCAACCATTCCACAAGGATCGAACAAGTTAGCTCGACTTAATATTTTATGAATTTCTTTGCTATTCCATCTTCTTTCATTGCCTACCTTTATATGCAATATAATGTTATTTAGGTGATTTATTTATTTTCATTTTTGTATTAAACAATGTTAACCTTGATGAGAGCTTCATGAAGTGTAAATCAAGAGTTTAATTTCCTATCGATTATGGGTATACCCTTGTGGACCACCTTTAATAGTTTGTTCCCACTCTTCTACCCGTATTGTCAGGGATTAATCACGTTAGAGGCCTCGATACCCCGAATCATAAATTTATTGAATATTTGTGTCAAGACATAACATTTTGTTGGGCATGGGTGGGGTACAACTAAACAACCACGTATTTAAGAGTTACAGTGATAAACACAACCCTTTAAGTCTAGGAAATATGGTTATTAACTTAAGAGCCAGCACTTAAAGTTATATTTCAACTAGTATTATTTACTAATTTTTCTTCTATATTGTATTTATCTATAGATTATATCATACATTGTTGTAGACATTTCCCTCCACTAAGGATATGAGGTTTTTGGTCCTGATTCACTGATTGAGCATGAGATTGGTTCCAATTGTCTAACCATGTCCACCTATTTGAAGTTGTTTCAGTTAGGCTGGATCCGTCCTATTTGCTGGACTGGCAAAGGGTTTTCCGTCATATACATTTATATAGAAGAATTACAAATCAAGGTGTCAGCACATCCAACTTATTAACTAATAAAAAATATTAACTGTCATGTTTTATCGTATAGGTTGAAGTGCAATAAATCCCCTTGAACTGTGCAAGTTTTGCAAGAACCTTAACTTGTAATGCAAAAAACCCTCTCCATTTTGTTGCAAATACCACCTATGTGTCGTTAAAATATCGCCAACATTTGCAATCAAATGCATATGGTTCAGAGGTGTTTGATGCATTAATAATGTTTTAAGGGGATTTCTTACAAAAGTGGCACAGTTTAGGTTCAGTGGGCTTTTTGGTCTTTTGCCTATGATATATATGTATATTAGAATTTCATGCGTTAGCTGTTGCATACAAAATTAAAATCATTTAGAGGGAAATGTAAGATAAATTGGAGAATGGGGTGTTCAAATTATATAGCATTAGGCAAGTATCATCGTAATTGTAAGCATCAATTCTAGGATTGTATTGGACAAATATAAGGATTTGAATTAACATTATTGTCTTTGTTTAGCTTCACTAATATAATAATATCTTATTGGTTTGATGATTAATGTTCTTCTCAGTATTGCAGATTTTGGAATCATATAGTGATGTGCTATACCTTTAGATTTTGGACATGGTACGTGTTACTAAAAGAGTATGCAGCAATTTCCTCAATGCAATTGCACTTTCTTGCATAAAAAAAGCGTCGTCTTGATCAATTTACAGTAAACTTTTCTTTCTCTCAGTAAAGTTATAGATTAAGAAGAGTATAATATTTTAATTATATTGACTTTTTATTGTAGTTTAATTTTAAATCAGATTTATGTTTTCTCAGTCGGCAATTAGATTTCATTGTTCGGATGCATGTTGTATGTGGTATATAGTAGTTCGTATTTTTCAATATTATAAGACAATTGAAAATTAGTAAATTTCTAGATGTATTTGCTGCTGATTTAACATTAGACAGTTTGAGCCTTTAGTAAGTAATAAACAATATTTGAACCTAATTTGATTGTTCACAGTTTCTTGTGAAGAACGTGCCACCAGACCCTAACGAATCAGTTAGCGATCTTGTTGAGCACTTTTTCTTGGTCAATCATCCTGATCACTATCTTTTGAATCAGGTTTGATTGAGCGCTCCATATATATATATATATATATATATATATATATATATTTGTGTGTGTGTGATATATAGTATGCTTTAAATTGTTTTTGAACGCGAGACTCATTCACAATTTGTTCCTTGTCTACTTTTTATTTCATCATTAATTTCCTCGTGGATCATATTTAATCTTACTAACTTTGTACAGATTATTTGACGTTCAAATCAGGGTATGGGGGAGTTATCGCTGACAGATAGAGAAACTATTGCAAATATGTCTCCCGAGTATAGTCTTCCCTGTAGATCATGTCACATTACAGTACCTTAAACTAACTAGAAGAAGCGACGAGACCGTAAGCTTTCTCTGTGCATCATATGCAATTGTTTCCACGTGCACTGAATTTAATTGGTTTCTGAATCATTTTGGCATTAAGTTCATGGTTTCTATATCCCAGAATAGGTCCTCTTTTGCTGGTTCGCATGCTTCTTTGCAATTCCATTGCAAAACATCCTAAGGTCTTAGCAACCTATTTTCTTAACACTCACATGAGACTCAATCAATGTATGCCACATCCTATGCCAGCAACTCAACGGAGCCCAAGCTTAATACTGTTTCATATAAATATCTTATTCTCTATTCCTACGCTTCATCGTAATAAACATATGCAAGCGTTTATTGAAACTCTTGTATATGATATTCTCAAAGGAATCATAAGTGTTAAGTCTCTAACATTGGATGGGGATACTATGGGCGTAAGTTTGTCCATCTAATTTTGTTTGTCCGATGATTTAATTGGTCTTAAACAATCCATTGTCCGTCATAAACAGATGACTGTGGTTTGTGTACTCAGGACTGAGTTCACAAACAACATCATATTGACCTCTTGTGAGTTATTTGCTTTGAATTGTTAATTCCAAGGATGACTAGTATATATTTATCTATCCGCATTAGTGTTTTTCTACAATTTGAAATATTGACAGTTGTTCTGTATCCCACTTGGGCTTCTTTTTTTGGCAGCCATATGAGCCTTAATTTACCTGATTAAATCACATCCAATTGGCAGCTATATAGTTCATTATTCAGACCATATATTCTTTATTATGTTAGTGTTATATGTCCTTTAATCTTAAGCTTTTCATTGTATGAAAATGTGTAAACATTAAAACTAACTTTTCATTGTATGTACATTTTACTAGTATGTATGTTTTACTAGGTTCATCTTACAAGAAACGAGTCAGAGGACCAACACGAGGAATTGGGTTTCAAAAGAAACTTGAAAGGGAGGAGGATATCGAAATCATCATCTCTGAGGGCCATATAGTGCGTCATTTTGCATATAATTTCAAATCTTAAATTGGCATTATTATTCGCAGTCACCCTCCATTTAAATTACGGTTATGGGGTGACATCCCGAAAGAGAGCAAAGAACACATGTGGACACTTATGTGGGTAAGCTTATACTTATGCTCGTATATAGAACGCATCCCCAGGTAAAGTTAGTTTTAATGTTTTTTCTTTTCTTTTAAATAGGATCAGTTTAAATTGCCAAATAAAGATAAAGTTGTGCAAAGGGAGAAAGATATTGAGAGGGAGAGACAAGTTGTTGAGGCCATGAGAGAAGATGATGAGGTGAGAAGGGAAGTTGACGAGGCGAGGAGAGAAGCAAATGAAGCTCGAAGGGAGAACGCTGCAATAAAATAACAAATGGATGAACTTTTTGGAAGATTTGAGGAGTTATCTAATCGCATAGTTTGTTACAATACATGAGTAGCAGAAGAGATGCATGAACTATAAATGATCAATAGTCTCATATCTATTTCTTTTGTACTTGTTTTTTTTTTGTAAACGATGAAACGATTTATGTAATTGATGTATTTGACTTGATTTTGAAGTGGAACATTATTAATATATTTTGTGAAACAATGAAGCATAAATGTTCTTACTAGATTGTCTTAATTATCTAAAATATTAAATAAGAAAATTAAATGCATTTAGTATTATTGGTTAATTATTTTATGCATAAAATATGAATATTAAATGCAATAACTATTAGTGGAGGCAATAATTTGCTACAGAAAAATATTTTTAGTGGCAAAATTGAATTGCCACAGAACTATTTTGACCTTAAGCAAGAACTTAGTTTTAGTAGTAAATCTTATATTTGCTACAAAAAGAACCTTTTAGTGGCAGATCTGAATTGCCACAAAACTATCTCGACTTTAAGAAAAAAATTAGTTTAAGTAGAAAATTATATATTTGCTACAAAAAGAACATTTTAGTGGCAAATAACGTGTTTTTAGTGACAATTTTGAACGTTTTTTGTAGAAAATAATTTTCCAGTAAAAGTACATTTAGTAACAAAATCTGGTTGCCACTAAATGTATAACATTTAGTAGCAAACGCCAAAAAAATTCTACTAAAGGTATTAGCAGCAGGTCTTTAGTAGCAAAGTTGTGACAAAAAAAGTTTGCCACTAAATGATTTAGTGGCAAATTTTTAATGATTAGTCACAATTTTGTTTTGCAACTAAAAGTATTTTTTCTTGTAGTGGTTAGGTACCCATCCCTCCCTTTCGGTCTCTCATGGGATTATGTTATTGTTTTCCTTTATTTCGCTGTGAAGTGTGCATGCGTGTATATAAAACGGAGATCGTAATAATTCAACTCATACAATGGAAAAGATAGAGTGAGGTCATCCAAAGGAATGTTTCCAAAATAATATATAGAAAATATAATTTATACATTTATCACGATATTGATCGTTATGATGAAACAATAATATGTGTTGGACGAAACGCTAATAATAATCACAATCATAATATGTATAATAATGCTAGAATGTGACAAACATGAAAATGGGGAATTTGGAAAAATTGGAAAATTGGGCTCGAGTCTCAAATTTTAATCCGAGATGCCTATATAGCCTATAAAGGAATCAAAGTCCACTTAGTTCGCATGCAGCATGGGGGTGGGGTTTCTCCCATAGATTCGAACGGGATTTTATTATAGGTGTGTGTGTGTAGAAAAATGTGCTTTATTTTGAAAAACTGTGATGGATAATCCCGTTTGGAATTTATGAGTGTAACCCTCTTTTTGTTGATTTTGGATTTTTATAGAAAATAAAGTATGTGCAATATACTAATAAAAATATAGATATTAATGTGTATGAATTTAATGTATCAAAAATAAGAAATTTAAAGGGAGAGGGAAGGATTTGGACCTTCCTTAAAGATTGATCTTTGATCTTGGATGAACTCCCTTGAGTATGAGATGAAAATTGGATGAGAGAGAATGATATTTTTCTAAATTGGGTATGAAAAGGATGAGAGTGTAAGCTTGAATGGAATTTCACATGAGGAAACTACGTTGATTTTGAGAGAATATTGGTGAAATCATTGATGCTGATAAATCTGAGGTGTTCCATGAGGAGTGAGGTCATGCCCTCTATATATAGGGTAAGGGGTGATGCCGATTGGTATGGACCTAGCCCTGCCAATCGGCAGGTGACCCTAGACACACTGCCAATAGGAAAGGAAATGGGCATGCCAATTGGCAATCTCGTGCAGATTTTCCCCAAAAAATGGTTATACAACAAAATTCATTGACCCAAATCATGCATAGGGTATACTATTAGAAAGGTAATTCAGAGACCATCAATTGTCCTTTAGAATGCTACCAAGCCCAGGAGTTTAAGTTGGGTAAAATGTCATTTGGAAGCGCACGCCGATCCTTTAGATGGGAGATCGTCAGACGAAAATGCATTGTTCGTTTGCATCGTAAGTCAGAATCGTGCCCGAGGCAGACCTTTGGAAAGGTTAGGTGATGTACTTCGACATTCCAAAGAGCTTAGCACGGTTCGAAAAGTTGACTTTGGTCAACAGGGGCCCAAAAGCGTTTGATGACCTCTCAGTGTAAAATGGATCGTTTGTCCGCACCGTAAGTTAAAATCGTGCATGGGGAAAACCGTCGGAAAGGGTATTTAGTTTCCTTCAGATATTCATTCAGTTCCAATTGATCTAAAGATTTGACCTTGGTCAAACAGAGCCCTGGAGCGCCCGGTGGCCTTCGGATCAATTTTTAGGGTAAAATGGATCGTTCTTGTGGATGGTTATGTCATTTTTTGCACGGGGTGGACCGTTAGGAATGGGTTTGAGCGCCCTTTGAAGATTCAAAGATCTTCCACTCTAACGATGAAGTTGATTGGGGTCAAATTGGGGACCGGGAGTGCCTGGTGGCCTCCATATTGATTTTTGATAGTAAAATAGTTTGTTCATCTGAACCGTTATGCCAATTTGCGCATGAGGAAGATCATTGGAAAGGGAATTCAGTTCCCTTTGAAGATTCAATGAGATTTTTCTCAGATAATAGAGTTGATCTTAGTCAAACGGGGCTCGACAACGCTCGATGGCCTTTAGATTGATACTCGAAGTATGACCTAGGGTTTGTAGTGAAATGAAGAAGAGCTAGGGACCTAAAGAGAGACTTAGGGGGTCCTAGATGCTGGTGTCTATAGAGCCCCACGACGGGTGAGCTTGGAATAACTGAAATCCGTCGAATAGACATCACATTACGTTTAGGCGGTCGATGATGAGGACTTAAGATAAGGGTGATGAATTCAGAAAGTCGAGGAAAAGTCTGCGAACCTAAGGAAATCCTAGGGATCACATATTCTATGGGTCGAGGTCAATTATCACCTAACAAGAGGTGATGATCAAGGGCCGGGGTCAATTCTGACCTGAAAAAGGTGACGATATAGGGCCGAGGTCAATCCTGACCTAAAAGAGGTGACGACCGACGGACGAGCACTACACCAAAATGGTCAAATTGTCACCCTTTAAGCACTTAGCCTTGTCACGGTCATTGACCGTGACAAAAAACACGCATTTTTTGTCACACTCAATGACCGTGATAAGGCCGTGACAAACCTATAAAGTTGTCATGGTCAATGACCGTGACATGTCCTTGATAATTCTGTAAGTAAAAAATCCTACATCTTCTTCTTTTCCCACCAATTTTGTTCCCTCCATTTCTCTCTCTCTCTAGCGGTTGCTCTCTCTCTCTCTCTCTATTTCTCCTCCATTTATGTATATGTATATGTGCGTGTGTTTATATATGTGTGTGTAAATGTGCGCGCGTGTGTGTGTGGTGTATATATGTGGGGGGGAGGCAGCAGGGTTTAGGGGAGGGGAGGTGGTGTATATGCATGCGAATTTGTGTGTGTGTGTGCGTGTGTGTGTGTGTGTGTGTATGTGCGTGTGTGTGTGTATATGTGCGTGTGTGTGTATATGTGCATATGTATATATATGTGTGTGTGTGTGTGTGTGTGCGTGTGGTGGGTAGGGGCAGCGGGGGGGAGGGCAACGGGTAGGGGGGGGGGTGTATATGTGCGTGTGTTTATTTTTTTTAATTAAATTTTTGTTCATTTATTAGATATGACCCCTAATATTGTAGTGCCCATTGTACAAGAATTGACTGATTTAATATTGATTGGTTGTTAATTTTTTTTGTAAATTAATAATTGGTGCCCCTTTCATATGCAAGTAGGATTGCCTCTCATTGTAAATTAGTAAATTAATAATTGTATACTTTAATTGTTAGTTTAATTGGTGAAAAGAATTAATTGAGTAGATGAATTAGAAGGAGTACGGGATACACATTTGTTGTTGCCATTGCGGTTGGATTATAGTGGATCAATGTTGGGTTGGTTAATTTTAAAAGTGGCATGACCACTGGATTATTGTCCATATGGGGGTGGGATTTTTCAACTTTTTTTTTTAAAATTACTTTGTATAACGAACAATATATATATAGTATGATAATTAAATGAAACATAGTTGAAATTACATATAGTGCGCATAGATACTAGCCTTCTAATTCTTATGCGTACGCATTCAATAGCCTTTAGACCCGTTCGAGAGTCATTACCCCTGTAATTAGATCTCTCGAATTGTCCCGTTTGGACAGTTTGGGACTGCATAATTTCTGTATAATAATATTCTTAGTGGCTTAAAGTTGTTACTTTTGGAGGAAGTTCTGCAGTCGTATCCTAATATTCTCTGGGTACATACTAGATTGACAAGTGTGACTGTTATTTCAATTGATCAATTGAAATAACACTCACACTTGCCAATCTACGTCATCTACTTGGAGAACTACAGGGATATGCTGCAATTTTTTCTCAAATCGTAACAATGTGCGTGAGCTGTTAAGTATATTACAGAAAAATGTGGTCTTGAATGGGATAGGACCACTCACCCTTTAGAGGAGATGGAGGAAATTGAAATTTCTATTATAAATTGAATTTGAATTTGAAATTTAAAAATCGAATATAAATAAGAGATAATTAAATTAAACATACTATTCATCTACGCTTCTTACCTTTATAAATATACAAGTATAAATCGAATATAAACATACTACATTAATCCATGAATATACACTTCTTACCTTTAATAGATGATTAGTTGTGGTAGCTGTGATGGGATGTCCGAAATATGAAGAGTGGATGGGTGAGACAAATAAAATGGGGGATATGTTTCGCAGAGGTGCTAATGAATTTGTGAAATACGCAAAGAGATGTCATAATGATGAAGAGTTTTCATGACCGTGTCCCTGTGCTAGGTGTAAGAATGGTAAATTGTTTGAGTTGAAAACAGTTGAACTACATTGGTTATGATCGGGCATGCAAGATAGTTATCGATTTTGGAGTTTTCACAGTGAATTAAAAGTTCCTTTTATCCCCGAACAACCTTCACAACATCCTTCAACAAGTAGGATAGATGTAAAAGGGGACGACGTAGATCATAATATGTTAGAGGATTTAGTTACTGATGCGTACGGAGTTTATGAAGAAGAGGAGAATGAGGTTACTGTTGATGTACAAGGTTCAAGTGCTCATGAAGATATCACGATAAACCTTGACGATGACTACTAAAGTTTAAAATTTAAGGCGACCCAACCGTTATACTCTGGCTGTGAGAAAGATCAAACAACTTTACATGCCATAGTTGGTTTTCATAGTTTGAAGACGCAATAGCGTGACAGGAATTCTGAAATGGGGGAAGGGGTTACTACCCAAGGAGAGTATGCTTCCAAATAGCTATCATATTATGAAGAACAGTTTGAAAGGTTTAGGAATGAAGTATAAATTGATTCATACTTGTGTGTATGACTGCATACTATACCGAAAGGAGTACGAAAATCTCAATCGTCGACCGGTTTGCGATGAACCTAGATATGTCCAATCTACTGGTAAGGAAGGCACAAGCTCAAAAGTGCCTCAAAAAGTGTTGAAATATTTTCCCGTTGGCCCTAAATTAAAGAGATTTTTCACAATACCATGGATAGCGGAGGCAATGACTTGGCATGCTAGGGCAGAAGTAGGGGTAATATCACGTGTCATACTATTGATTCTATAGCTTGGAGGAGGGTGAATTATGAGTATCCCGATTTTGCTCGAGAATAGTGCAACATTCGTTTGGCTATATCAACAGATGGTTTCAGTCCATTTGTAAATCTAAGCACCAATCAGAGTGTATGGCCAGTGATCCTAGCCCCACTCAACCTCCCTCCTTCACAGTGTATGAGACCTGAATTTTTGATGATGTCTTTATTGATACCTTGGCCAAAGGAACCAAGTGATGTCATCGACGTCAATCGGGATCCTTTGGTAGAAGAATTAAATGAGTTGTGGGAAGAGGGTGTGCAATCATTTGACTCTTTTAGAAAAGAAGAGTTTACGCCGAAAGCTATGTTGATGTGGGCAATTCATTATTTTCCAACTTATGGGACATTATCCGGTTGTGTAGTACATGGTTATTTGGGGTGTCCAATTTTTATAGAGGGGACTGAATCTATTCATCTATTATTTAAATCAAAAAATGTATACCATTGCCATAGGATGTTTTTACCCCCGGCTCATAGTTTCAGATTTGATAAAGGTTCCATTTTTTATAGGGCAAGGTTGAACGTAGGCTACCACCGAGACAACTTTCAGGTTCAAAAATTGAAAGTAATTCTTCTGAATGCCGCCCTAATATGCCAGGTAAGAATCCCAAATTTAAGAATGTCAAGCATAAGAAGACCCCAATGATATAAGAACGACATGGTCTAGGAGGTTAATTTTATTTGACTTGACTTATTGGAAGAATAACCCGGTGCGCCATGTATTGGATATGATGCATGCAGAGAAGAACTTCGCTGAACATATTATGGGCACTTGCGTTGGGGGGAGTCATTCAAAGGATGGAGAAAATGCACGAAAATACCTTAAATCGTTGAAATTTAAGCCACAACTATGGTTGAAAGAAGATAGTAGAGGAAGGACAATAATTCCCCCAAGTGCGTTTACTTTGACGAGTGGGGAAAGGAAGGTTCTTTTAGACACAATATATAATTTGAAGGGACCATCTAATTTTTCGTCCAACATGTAAAGGATTGTGAATTATACTACTCATGATTTACATAAGAGTAAGTCCCACGATTGGCATGTGATCATGCAATTGGTTCCTTTATTGTTTAAGCAATGTTCCTCCAAGCACAAGGATTTACGTAGGGCTATTATGCAAATTAGTATTATCTTCTCACTCTTGTGTGAGAAGGTAGTCAATCAAGAACACATAGTGGCCGCAAAATTAGCGATGACCGAAGCGATTTGTGTGTTGGAGAAGTACTTTGCCCCAGCATTCTTTGACATAAGTGTTCACTTGTTGGTACACCTATGCGACGATGCACTTCTTTGTGGTCCAATTAGATATCGGTGGATGTATCCGTTTGAAATATCGATGAAAGTTTTTAAAGATTACATCAAGAATACGCGATACATTGTAGGATCAATTGCAGAGGAATACATCACCGTGGAGTCATCAATATATACTCGGGAATATATGCTTGACTCGACCAGCGTTGATGACACTGATGAGTTCGTTGATGATGGTGGTCATGTGATGGGAAAACGAGTGAAATTAATGAGTTTGCAACTTGAACAAGTAGCTCGTTATCGATTTGACACACAAAAAGATGTCGAATATTTTAGAATATTTTAAGTTTAAATTATTTTAGAATATTTTAGATTATTCAATTCGGACGAAGAAGGGGAAGGATGAGGAGGTGGCCCCGAGCGTCGCGGCCACGATTGTAAGTAATCCAACAGTTTACTTTTTATTAATTATGTTATAATTTTTTATTTTCTTATTTTACTAATCATGTGCTTTTTGTCCTTTCAGGAAAGCTTAAGGAAGTGCATGAGTCGCAATATGATGTCGACTAGGCATATTTTTCCAAAGACGCACTCAGTCAAGTGCTTGGTGCTGATCGCAAGGGGAAGAAAAGGGGGTGAGCTCGTGGGTGGCCAAATCTAGGATCATCGGATTGGATATGAGAGACACCAGGTTGGCTCGAACGGTGAACTCGCATGACGCGAAGCTGTCCCGTTTGGAGGCGAGGGTCCAAGATATGTTCTCATTCATGAAGTGTTCGTTGGGAGGAAACCGTAAGGGGAAAGGTAAGGACAAGGTGGTGTAGAAGGAGGTGCAGGAGAACGAAGTGCAGGATGATGAGGATGTGGACCTCGCTGCTTCATCGCCGTCACGTGTGTACTTTGATGATCCACTCCCCTATTTAGCTTCCTTCAACTGACAGATGTCAACACTTGGTTGGCCGAGCGTGTTTTTATTGAACTAATTTGATGGCCAGAGGATAGGGCGGGGGTTGAGGGACCCTAATAACGTCCTAGGTATATCAGTTCATGGACGTTTGCTTCAAGACATCGAGTCTAAGGTGCTCATCACTCATATGATACCCGGGGAGGAGAACTCCCCCATGTGGTTGCGAGAACAATGCGGCATGATGTATATTGATGGGTGTGTCAATTCGTATATCGTGTGGCCTACTCACTTCCTCAGAGCTAACCTTACCCCAGACATGTAGTGACATTATTTGAATTGAATTGTTTTAAGTTGTTACATTTGAATTATATTTGGATTATATCGTGATGCATATTGTTTTGAATGTATATTTGCATTATCTCTATTTTATTTAGAGATATGATGTTTGAACAGGTACAACATTGCTATAACAGGTACAAATATACTGTTGGGCAGTATTAGTGGCCATACTACCCAGCAGATTTTTTTCAATTCTGCCCAGAATTGTCACGGTCATTGACTGTGATAAGTTCGTGATAAAAAAACTTGTCATCCCCTTCTCACGGTCACTGACCATGAAATTTTGTTATTAAATGTCACGGGTTTGTCATGGTCCTTAAACGTGACAAAACTTGTTAAGGTCAAGGACCGGGATAAGTCTAACGAACTTATCACGGTCATTGATCGTGACAAGTCTATGACAATAAAGTTGTCACCCCCAGAATTGTCACGGTCATAGACCTTGACAAGTCCAATTTTTCAAGGTCAATGACCATGAAAATTCGGCATATTTGGTGTTGTGGATGTAATTTCTGACCTGAAAGAGGTGACGATAGAGGGTTGAGGTCAATTTTGACCTAATAGAGGTAACGACTGAGGGCCGAGGTCAATTCTAACCTGAAAAAGGTAATGACTGAGGGTTGAGGTCAATTCTAACCTAAAAGAGGTGACGATCGAGGTTCAAGGTCAATTCTAACCTAAAAGAGGTGATAATCGAGGGCCGAGGTCAATTCTAATCTAAAAGAGGTGACGATTTAGGGCCGAGGTCAATTTTGACTTGAGAGAGTTGACGATTAAGGGTCAGGTCAATTCTGACCTAAAAAGGTAATAAAAGAGGGTCCAGGTTAATTCTGACCTAAAAGAGATGACAACTGAGGGTCGAGGTTAATTAATACCTAAAGAAGTGACGACTGAGGGCTGAGGCCAATTTTGACCTAAAAGAGGTGACGATCGAGGGCCGAGGTCAATTTTGAACTAAAAAAGATAACAATCGAGGGCTGAGTTCAATACTGACCTGAAAGAGGTGACAATCGAGGGCCGAGGTCAATTCTGACCTAAAAGAGGTGAAGACTTAGGTTTGAGGTCAATTATGACCTAAAAGAGGTGATGACAGATGGTTGAGGTCAATTTTGACCTGAGATAGGTGACGACCAAGGGACCAGGGAAATTCTGACTTAAAAGAGGTGATGATCGAGGGCCGAGGTCAATTTTAACCTAAAAGAGGTGACGATCGAGGGCCAAGCTCAATTTTAACCTAAAAGAGGTGACCACCGAGGGTTGATATCAATTCAGACCTGAGAGAGGTGATGACCGAGGGCCGAGGTTAATTATGATCTAAAAGAGGTGTTGATCGATGGTCGAGGTTAATTCTGACCTAAGAAAAAGTGACGACTGAGGGATAAGGGAAATTCTAACCTAAAAAAGGTGATGATCGAGGTCCTTGGGTAATTATGACCTAAGAAGAGGTAATGATCGAGGGCTGAGGTCAATTCTGACCTAAGAGAGGAGATGATCGAGGGATGAGGTCAATTCTGACCTAAAAGAGGTTATGGTCGAGGGCTGAGGTAAATTATGGACTAAAAGAGGTGATGAGCGAGGGCCCAGGTCAATTCTGACATAAAAGAGGTGACGACCAAGGGTCAAGGTAAATTCTGACCTAAAAGAGGTGATGACTAAGGGCTGAGGTCAATTTTGACCTAAAATAGGTGACGACCGAGGGTCGAGGTCAATTCTTACTAGAAAAGGGTGACCAATACTGTGGGTCGATGTGAATTCTGAGGGCTTAAGTTTTCTTGGGGAAATTTAGAGACTCCACTGGGGATATGTATCTTGCGGTTTCTCTCGGGGTTTTGAGGGATGATTTGATTTTAAGTTTCGCTGGGGGGAGGGAATGATTTGAGGGTTGGATGTTTCTTGGCTGAGAAATTTTTTATTTTTGCAGTGTCTTTTGGAGACGTTGCTGGGAGGATATTCAATTCATTTTTGGGAATTCCGCTGGGGAGGTGAGAGTTTCGCTGGGGAAATGGGTGTGATAAAAATTCTATTCTTTTTACAAAAGGTTCTAAAATCTATTTTGTATTTTTAGGAATTTTGAGGGGATTTTTTAGTATTTTCTTAAATTTTTAGGGAATTTTTGTAGGAAATTTTGAGGAGGGTGCCGATCGGCATGGTTTGCGGGGTTCAAAACGGCAGTGGCACTGTCTTTTGGGGTACCTCGAGCAGGTGGATGGATAGTTATAATCAGTGCGTGGTAGGGATATGCCGATAGTCAAGCCCCTTAGCCTTCTATAAAAAGGGGCCAGGTTCTACTCATTTTTCACAGCATTCTGACTTGCCTTCTTCTGCAATTACATTCTGTAAATCGTTTAAACGTTCCAAAACCAAAAGATGGATGATTTCTCAAGTAGCATGACACATATGGCGTGTCTCAATGTTGATGATTGGGCCAACTTGGAATGGAGGGCTAGGGTGCCCCTTGTACTGGGTAGTGAAAATTCCTTTGACTCATTCAAGCCAGTGGTGGATGAGCGAACCCTGTTGCGCAAGCTGACGCATCATTATTCTTTTAGGACTGTGAACCCTGGAGGCTATGTAAGTATTGATGTCTTTTGGTATTATTTTCTTTTTTCTTGGTGGTACTTCCCTATTTCTTAAATTTTGACAAGGCCCTCTCATTATATTCATATAGTTGATGTACAAGTTTACAATGCTACAATGGGCGTACAAGATAGATGAGAGAGAAGAATACATGACTGTAGCGGTTCCGGGAGTGCCGTAGATATGACTACGATGTAGGTGAGTAGCCCCCAAGCTATATGTTGAGGTTATGTAGAGAGAATTTTCCAAGGCTTTGCCAGGTACTGTAGAATTTGAACCACCTATCTCAAGGTGCGGACCTTTATTTATAGGAGGTATGTGAGCTGTGTCACGTGCCCTTGAGCACGTGACATGTATTAAGTCTGGATCAGATGTGAATGAGGGGGATACGGTCTGTAAGGCAAGAATCTTGAGTGCCCCATCCTGCATAGTATAAGGTTGCACCCTGCATGAGGCTAGAGTTGTGGGTGCCGCATCCTATAGTATAAGGTTGCATCCTGTATGTAAGGCCAAGTGGTATGTTCCGCACCCTGTACTGGAGTTGTGAATAATAAGGCCTCACTTTGTTAGTAAGGCTAAGGTTGTGGGTGCCCCAGCTTATGTTGGGTAGGGACGCACCCTTTGCTAAGTAGGTCTGCAGCCAATAAGCTTCTGTGCATGCCTGAGTAACATGCGTGGCAGGGTGCTATATTTTTACTATCAATAAGCCCCCAAGTTGTAGTGCCAAGAGTTTTCCATTTGGGGCTGCGACGGAGTTGTCCAATCCTCTAAAAGTGTCGCGGTACCTCCAAGGTGGCACTTCGTCTTCCCGCGCCCTCTTATATAAATTGTTCAGGTTATGGACATCATTAAGTTTCCCAAATCTTTGAGAGCATATCGATAGCCAACCTCTATTCATTCATCCTCTTGCTTTTTCCAGTGACCTTCGAAAGCTGCGTGAGGTGGTTCTGAGGTGGTTTGAGACTGAGCTCCGTTGGTGTCTTCATTTCTAGGTAATTTTTTCAATTGCAACCCTCTTTAATAGCCTTTTCAGTTCTCAATTCATCAGCTGAATTTCTGCATTTCTAAATTTTTGCATTTTTGAATTTCCCGACATTGAATTATATCTTCTATACTCATCACGAATAGCACTTATTCAAATGTATTTTGTTGAATTGTAATCATGTTTGCAGCTTGGATTTTAATATACTTATTTATCCCAATTTCCAAACTAATCGAACCCATTCGAATTCCTGTAGCTGTTTGGATTTGAATCAATCTTCAATGTTGGGCCAATGTATGAATTTTGTTTATTCAGGTTAGGCTTTAGGGTTTCTGTTTTAGGTAACCCATTATGTTCTTCACGTTCTTGAGAGGGACTCTTCGTATTCTAGGGTTTTTTATCTTTGAATTTATCCGGACTAAATACTAACCTGTTTGAGTGAGTAGCCGTGGCATAGAAAAATCTCTTTAGTAATTTAGGTCTTTCTTGAATCAATGCACCCTTCAAATACTGATATCTGGAGCATAGAAAATGTTGTTGCGACAGGTATTAAACATGATGCTACGGCACGTAGCATAGGCTATGGCATGCACATATTTGGTCGTGGCCTATAGTAAGGATCTTTAGGTTCTCAAATAGAGTCCGCATCATATATCCCATGCATTGTCCATAGTTTAATGACTATGGCATGTAAGAAGATAACATACATCCTTCCTCATAAAATAACATGCCGTGGTGGCAATTAGCTTCTAGGGATTTAGAACCCAACTCTTGTACTTAGCCAATATTGCTAGCATTTCTATTTAGATCTTATTCTCCTGTCGCGTCCTCTGAGAGGCCTTAATACCATATTGGCTGTGGCACCTAACTGTAAACTCTCTACCTTTCAGGTACTGCTGCACCCATATGAACTTTGACCCACATGAATTTTTGAGAGGCTTTTTGGAAAAACATTTTGGAGCCTCTCCTCCTAAACTTCCTTCACTGCCTTGTTTGAAGTCAGTAGGGACTTTCCAACTGAAGGATTGCCCCAAATGTGTGGTATTAACTTCAAATTCAAGCTTAGACTCCGTGGCCATGGAAGAAGAGTCCAATTCTAGCAACCATCCGATGGACATAGATGAGAGAGCCGCGACAGGAGGTGCAACTAATGTTTGGGATGAACCAGCTGGCTCATCTGGGAAGGCTGAGAGACCTCTTACTGCACTTAGTATTCGCAATGCTATGACCTAAGAATGGGTTGATCAGGTAGCTGGAGTTTCCATAGAACTTGATGTGCCAGGCGCTTGCCGCGGAACAGAGGCCATGCACGACACTTGTTGATGATGGGGTATGCTTCCCCTTGCACTCCTTCATTTATGGGTTGTGGCTGCCTATCCCTTTTCCCATTAGGAGGATTTTCCAAATAATGAGGCTAGCCCCAGCCCAATTAGATCCCAACGGCAGGTGTGCCATTCTTGCAGCTGTTGTACTATAGGAGAATCAATTTAAGAGGTACATTACTCCCATAGATTTTTTCCACTTCTATCGACCCAAGGAAAATTCCGTAAAGTTCGCGGGGTACTACTACTTCTCAGTCGGCAGTAGGGATGAGACCCTTTACTCTGGGAGGCCCACCAGTGTAAAGAAATGGAAGGGAAAATACTTCTACATTTCTAGAGAAGGGTGTGAGATCCACCCTGAAGAGAATGAGAGGGAGAGATCATTTAGGATGCAGCGGCAATGGGGATGTCCCTCCAAACTTGGTAAATACCTTTTAAATTATGGCCGCGTCCCCTCATTACAGTTCTTCTAATTTTTCGTTTGCAATAACCTTTGCATTTTGTAGCTCTTGACAATTTGCAGCTGAGTAAGCGGCAAGAGAAGAGAGTAAGAAAGGTTGCGGCAGTTCCTACTGAACAAAACAAATTCGGCACACTTGTAGCCTCTACCTATATCTTTAAAGCTAGCTACTTCCCTGGTAAATCTATTCCCAAAGAAATGGGTGCTAAAGGTAATGCTGATATTTGATATTTTGATTATGTGGCAATTGTCTTTAACCTTGGATATTAATTTTCCTTCATTTTTTGCTCTCGAGTGAGGAGATTGATAGGTCTCGGTTAGCAGCTCAGCTAGCTGAGATGGATGAGGACACAGTGGTCCTCAATAACACTGTTAGGCACAGGAAGAGAAAAAGGACCAAGTCCAAGGCTCCTGCCATAGTTTCCCCTAGTGTCCAAGTTAAACCTACCGTGCCACAAAATCTTGATGCGAATCAAACAAATATTGTCGTGCCCTTACATCAAGTTGAGGATTTGGCCCCTAATGAGAGGCCTGAGGGAACTTTCGATGATGACATCAGTGCTAACCTTGCTGCAGCCGGTCTGATGTCACCATTATCTGATTAGGGTATCCACAGTACTTCTCCTATATGTGAGAGAAATTCTCCTCCCCCACCATCCATAATGGCTATAAATGTCAATTTCCCTCCTCCGCAAAGAAAACGTCCATGGCCACAACTGCGCAGACCAGATCCCCATCCATCTTGGGACACAATTGCCCGTGTCGTCTATAGGATAAGGAATGTGATGGATGGGGCCGACCTAGATCAGTTATTAGGTGAGAACCACGAAGACATGGAGTCTTACGCCCTTCATAGTTTTCTGAGAGTAAGTAATACCAATTTTCCAACATTCTTTGTAGTTTTGGGTGTTATTTTCTAACTCTAAATACATTTACAAGTTGCGAAAGCTATGGCGACCCAAAGAATACAGTATGAGGGTCTCTACAAACTTAAGGAGGATGTGGAGGTTGTTCACATAGATGATTTGGAGAAGGCTGGAACATAATCCTTTGAAGCTGGGAAGAAATCTTTGGTTGCAGCTCTCCAGGCGGCTCATATGGATCTTGAAGCGATTGTCAAATCTAAGGCCGAAGTTGAGGATAATTTTAAGCAAGCCGCGAAGGCTCTCAAGGCTTCTGAAGCGCGTAGAGCTTGAAAACGGAAAGTTTGGACTTCTTGATAAGTAGCACGAGGAATGAAAGGTCAAATCTGCTAAGGATGTCGCGGCCCATGCCGCGGCGATGAAGAAGATGGAGGAAGATCATGTCGAGGTTATTAGGAAGATGGAGGAAGATCACTCTGCGTTACTTATCAGAAAAGATGAGCAACAAGGTGAAGCCCTTCAATTAGCCATTGACAACACCGTAGCATCTTATAAACGATCCGCGATCTTCCTCCTCATCAACAATAAAGCTTATATTCGCGGTTTCCAGGAGCTGAGGTATAGAGTAGGTAAGAATTTCCCTGATGCCGCAGCTATAATCAGATCTTGGAGCATCGTGAATGCTTAACATTATGTCTGCGTGGCCTAAATGAAGGCTGCAACCGAGGAGAGGGCCAGGCTGATGGCTGACGCAGAGGCTGCAGCAGCAGAGCAAGAGACTGAGATAGCTTTAGATGAGGAAGATGAAAATGAAGAAGATGATGCCACCTCCTAACCTTCCTTTAATTCTCAATTATTGGGGTTGCGTCCCCTTGCATTTTAACTTTTGATATTCAAGGTTGTGGCCTTCGTTTGTATAACTTTAACACTAATCTTTATTATCAAGGTTGCGACCAGTTCTCTTCACATAGGCTGCGGCCACATTTCTTCTATAATTTTTTAACTTCATTTTCACACCTTCGGACTTGTATGAATAAATAATTGTTTAATATCTTGCCAGGATAACATACTAGTTGTAACCAATATGCAAATGTTTTACTCATACGGGTTGTGGTCGTGCTTTAGCCTTCGATTGTCTTTTCTTCGCATTCACTAATCTGTTGAGTAAGCCACGGAAATGTCACATGTTATATTTATGCGGCTAGGAGAACAAGGTTTGGGCTTATATGGGTGCATCCCTTGCACTTTTCACTTGTATACTTGTATCTTTCATTGTAGCCTTCAAACATTCACTCTATAGTGCAATGATCCGTCATTGGAATGTGGATTTTATCTTCAAAAATGGACCTTTGTACATATATGGGATACTATCAAGTCTCCCCATGTTGAGTTGTGTTATTAAGCCACACACAGCTAATATATGGGATATTATCAAGCCTCCCCTTGTTAGGTTATGTTATTAAGCCTCCCACAGCTAATATATGGGATACTATCAAGCCTCCCCAGACTCGGTTATGTTATTAAACCACCCACAGCTGATATATGGGATACTATCAAGCCTTCCTAGGCTGGGTTATGTTATTAATCCACCCACAGCTGATATATAGGATACTATGAAGCCTCCCCAGGTGGGGTTATGTTATTAATCCACCCACAGCTGATATATGGGATACTATCAAGCCTCCCTAGGGTGGGCTATGTTATTAAGCCACCCACAGCTAATATATGGGATACTATCAAGCTTCCCCAGGCTGGGTTATGTTATTAAGCCACCCATAGCTAATATATGGGATATTATCAAGCCTCCCTGGGCTAGGTTATGTTATTAAGCCACCCATAGCTAATAGATAGGATAATATCAAGCCTCCTCAGGCTGGGTTATGTTATTAAGCCACCCACAGCTAATATATGGGCTACTATAAAGCCTCCCTAGGTTGGGTTATGTTATTAAGCCAACCACAACTATTGATATATAAAACCATCCCTGGTTGGACATTGCAAGCCTCCTGGCTTAATGATGCGTCCCGAGAGCAAAGAATAGGCATTATAGGCCCCCGTGGAAAATAACACTTTCTGATAGACGCTCTCCATAATCCAGCCATAATATGTAGGAATAAGACAAAAGCTATAAGTGATGTCGCGGATCAATTCAGATAGCTACTCTCGATAGTTGATTTTTCCATTTTCAATTGTTACTTGCTTTCGAGTAATCTGGCGTATTGACGAGCGTTGTGGTTCTGTTTAGATATTATCATTCACAATGTAACATATTGTCTCGAATAGAGATCTGTTAAAGACAAAACGGTCATTTATAAGATAACATTTCATGGAAATGAGAATCAAAACATGGTACTATCGGAGTGAACTTTATTTCACACACACACACACACACACACACACACATATATATATATATATATATATATATATATATATATATATATATATTGTTTTGTAAGGATAAGACAAAGTTTAATTTAAAACTTCATAGGAAGAGTTTCACAATAAAATAGAAACATATAAAATATAAAACATAAGCATGAAAAATGGGCATGTGCTCTGTGAGACTAGGTTTTATCCCCTAAACATCTCTGAGGAACCTCTGTAGCATCCGTTTCCCAATCAACCTTTCAATTTCATCCTTCAGTGCATAGAATTGTTTAGTGTCATTGTCGTGATCCAGATGGAATTTGCACCACTTGGCTTTGTTCCTCTTGTGGGGTGGAGCTTTAAGCTTCTCTAGCCACTTCAACAACTTATCCTCTTTTATGGACTCAAATATATATTCAATTGGGAAGGCAAATGGAGTGTATACCCTAGAGCTCTTGCTCTCTTCTGCCTTCTCTGCTTTCCTTTTCTGGCTCCTACTGACCTCTTCCGCGGATGGAACTTCTGGAACCATCGCGGCAGCGAAAGCTGTTGAGGAAATGAACCTGGGTGCCGCATCCACATATGATGAGGTCGCGGACTCTAGCATGAGTACCCTCTGAGTCAAATAGTTGACCTGGGTTTGGATTGAGGCATGGCTATCGTAAAGGTGGTTGAGGTGATTGTACAACTGCATAATCTCATCTTTGACTTCTGTGCTCTGGCTTGATTCTCCTTCCATCTTCTTCATTTGTTAGTCTTTACAAAATATATAGTCTGAGACAAAACTAGCAGAAGTGAGTAATATCATAAATATTAGAGTAACCAAGCAGGAAATGGGGATGCAGCATTTGAACACCTCCATGATATTCTGTCGAGGTCGCGGCCAGTAAAGCACACAAGTGCATTGCCGCAACTTTTGAATGATATTCACCATGGTTGACCTGAAGACCATATGAGTCATTTCCTCGATGATTTGGGGAGGTTGTATTACAATCGCAATTTCGGAGGCCGCGATAAGAAAGGGAGTTGAACTACCAGGCTGCATCCCCTTCTAAGCAGCGATGGGAACAATCCCAAGCTTGAAACCCAGAAACTAATTTTTTTATCCCCCCCACTCATGAAGAGCATACCTACTGGGGTTTATCCATGAGATAATACCCTCAGGGTGCACAAAACTGCACAATTTCAATGATAAACCCTAGATCATAGGTCAAAAATAGCAAAAAGGGAGTAAATACAATCCTTCCCTAGTCATTCATCCTTTAGGGGCTGAAGCCCATCATACTTTTCGTCATTATCTAGAAGAAATAATATCACACGGGTATGTAAAAAAGATCTAAGGTCATCAAATGAAGACCCAAGAGAATATCTGAATATAAGAAATACCAAGTTAAGGGTGTAAATATATAATAGAGCTCAATAACCAAAAATTACTAATGAGATGATGATCCAAAGGATCCCCGTGAATAGAATAAGGTGTTTAAGAACTCAAAATGCAGAGAAACAAGATTGAAATATCTCGTTTCCCACAGACGGCGCCAAATTGATGATACGAGAAATCATCCACTAGTCGTTCTTGTACCAGCAAATCATGTGTATAGTGCATAATAAGTAAATAAAACAAACAATGAGAGATAAAAGACAAGATATATAGTGGTTCGGCTACAAAAGAGCCTACGTCCACTTTGGTGCCTCCCTCTCATTACATTCATATCATTGATGTACAAGTTTATAATGCTACAATGGGCGTACAAGATAGATGAGAGAGAAGAATACAAGACTGTAGAGGTTCTGAGAGTGCCGTAGATACGACTACAATGTAGGTGACTAGCCCCTAAGCTATATATTGAGGTTGTGTAGAGAGAATTTGTCAAGGCTTTGCCAGGTATTGTAGAATATGAACCCCCTATCTCGAGGTGCGACCTTTATTTATAAAAGGTATGTTAGTTGTGTCATGCGCCCTGAGCACGTGACATATATTAACTCTGGAGTAGCTATGAATGAGGGGGATGCAGTCTGTAAGGAAGGCATCTTGAGTGCCGCATCCTGCATAGTATAAGACTGCATCCAGCGTAGCAGAAGGCTGCACCCATCATGAGGCTAAAGTTGTGGGTTTCGCACCCTGTAGTATAAGGTTATGGCATTTATGTATGCCCAAGTGGAATGTGCCGCACCGTGTACTGGAACTGTGAATGAGAAGGCTGCACCCTGTTAGTGAGGCTAGGGTTGTGGACATCGCACCCTGTGTTGGGTAGGGCCAGACCCTTTGCTGAATAGGTCCGCGACCTATAAGCTTTTATGCATGCATGATTAACATCCGTGGCAGGGTGCTATATGTGTATTATCAATGGTGACTCCCATGGGTGTGCAGTAGCTACTGGGGCTGGATTATGATGGAATACAAATTGAGGTGAACATAACTTTAAGGGTTAGGTCGGAGGCAGTGATGGCGATGTTGGGTGATATGGAGAGGGTTATCTCTAGCGACTCTCTTCATTTGTCTCTTTTGAGGGATTTATTGCTAAGTAGGAGAAATGATGAGGAGTATGGGTTCTAGGTGCAGCATATGGCCCATTTATTTATTATGCATGTGTTGGGAGGTTTTTTAGTGGCGACAAGCGACGACGTCATCCGCTTGTGGTTTTTGCCATTTCTGAGGGTGTTTTCGAAACTCCCTCTTTATGACTAGGGGAGCCTGACCTTGGCAACCTTTTATTCTTTTCTTGATGCATTCATCCAGTGCTGCCGACAAACTTTTACTGGGGCCACGTATTTTCTTGAGGTATTCTTTATTTTTTGCATTTTCTTTTATGCATTCGCACTTTCCTTTATGCGTTTCATTTTTATTTCATAATTGCTGAACTTTTTTCCTTTGCAAATGTTGTTATGAGGTGGTTGGGTTTAACACCCAATTGATAGCTTTCAAGGACAAGTCTGTTGGGGACTTCTTCCTGATGTGTTGATGACGGAGGTCCAACCGACAGCCGAAGAATTCTTTCTCTTTGGAGACGATGTGTCAGGTCTTGAATGGCCAGACGAGCAAGCGGGTAAATCCTTTTTTCTTCTTTTGAGACCATTTTTCCTTCATGATCTTTTTTTATATTGATATTTCTCGATTGGGAAAATTGCAGGTGACCTTCTATCCGTGGGGGACGGCCATCCAGCATATGGGGATGATAGGGGGGAATGTGCATATGCGGCATCTACTGGCTCATGAGTTTGGTTTCTCCTGGTATCTTGGGGAGAGAGTAGTCTGGTAGGTTGTTGAGGGTGAGGTGATGGTGCTACCTATGAGTCCCCCGGTGTATATGAGGCGAGTGCCGAAGATGGCGATGATGTGCAGGCACCGATGATGATGGGTGAGCCTTACTCGTCACAGACTGACACAGTGGTGACATTTGATTATATAGACTTTGTGTCAAGATGGTTGATGTCGCATAGCATATATGACATGATGCCTTCCCCCATGCGAATTCGAGTCGGATAGTGGGATCTTCCCATAGCAGAGGTAGTACGTTGACATCGGCAGGGGGGACGACCCTAGAGGTTCTTTTTGTGCGGCTTTCCCCTCCTTCTTATAATATTCGACTTGCTAATGGAAGGTCCGTGCATTTACTGTATTGTCCTAATGTGGTGGATTCAGAGGAGCTAGGTCTAACGGAGGAGGTTCTTGAGTCATCGGTATATTTTCATCTCTTCGCCTTTTGATTTCCTTATTTTTCTCAAACTAACTTATTTGTTATTTTATGTTTTTGTTGCAGTATATTCGGGTACCAACCACCTGGCTTAAGGATATTCGGAATTGGATAACTTCGGTGATCATCCATATTCAAGATGAGATTTTGGTTCCTTCTTGGTTGGTTCCATCTGCCTTGTCTGCTGAATGGTTTGGCTCGGGGAGTGGAGGTACATCATCTCATCATCGGGGGAATAGAATGCACCGCTAGAAGGAGGTTCCTAGAGAGAGAGAGAGAGTTGGGTCCAGGCCGAGTCCCATTGTATTTTCTTATTTCTTCCTGCAAAATTGATGTAAAAAAGCAACATCTATGCTAATGAAGCTTTTGTTAATTTTTTTCTTTTAGTGACTTAATGCGTGTGCTCTTTTTATTTTGCTGCTGAGACCGTAAAAAAAATTTAAAAATGATTTGAGAGAGAATTTATTTTTAAAATGGGATAAAGAAAAACATAAGGAGAAGGATTTTCGAAATTTCCTTAGAATAAGAATTATTTTTATTGAGTTTTTTATTTTGACAAAAAAGGAAAAAAGGGAAGTTTCCTAAAATAGGGGGTTGCCGATCAGCGTGCTCGTTGTCCTGCCTATCCGTATGTCAGTCCAGTCCAA
Organism: Sambucus nigra; assembly: GCA_949130495.1. Taxonomy (NCBI): domain Eukaryota; kingdom Viridiplantae; phylum Streptophyta; class Magnoliopsida; order Dipsacales; family Adoxaceae; genus Sambucus; species Sambucus nigra. Next base: position 538,623,969 of record OX422208.1, on the reverse strand, counting down.
TCAATCCAAGGCTTTGATTTCACTTTCTTCAATTGTTTGGTACTTGGTGGCGTAAGTTTTTCTCCAATTTTGACAGGGTTACTTTCCTTTGTTTCGGGGTTTTAAAGTATAAATAGGGGTGTTGGTGGAGTATTTTCTTCATACCTTCACAATCCTTCTCCTTTTCATTATTCTTTATCATTTTGCGATATGTCTCTCCCTGGTAGTGTTGAGTTTGCAAACTACCTCGAAACCTTGGAAGATATGTGCTCCTATAACATCGATTACGATGCTTTCAACATGCGTTGAGTCTCATTATGGTGCAATCGGCCCATAGAGTGGAACATGTTGATGGCATCGGTAGAGTTTTGGTATCCCGAAGACCATGTCTTTTATTTCGACTTGGATGAGATATGCCCGACCAATGAAGAGTTTTCTACCATGTTGGTGTGAATCCCAGTTTTGCAGCAGCTATGCCTAAATTTTCTCAGTCCCTTAGGGAGATGTTAGCGGTACTTCTCTATATATCTCGCCTTCAGCGGCTAGATCACTGGTTACAGTAGGAATGATGTATCTTCCTGTTGTGCTATATTTTGTGCATATGCAGGATATTGATGATGTCGGTAATTCTAAAGACGTCATTCTCGGCTTGGTTTTAAAACTACTGTTGGTGATTGGGGAATTTTTTCTCGACTCACAACTCACATCCATTGCTTCTTAGATGTCGTACCGTCATAATCTGGTGGCGGTGATACTGGCAGAGACTCTGAACGATCTGGATGCCTGGTGGGAAGGTCGTTCTGATTTCTTGAGGAGTAGCCATGTCATGTTATTCATGTGATTCTCGGAGAGATTTCATTTGGCCATCCCATGTTGACTGTGCCAAACTTCTTTAATCATTATTTTATCAGCATAGGCCTGCACATTGAGAGCTGGGAGAACTAGTTGGTGGATTACGGGGACCGAGGCTTGCGTTGGTCAGTGCCTTTGTGGGGAGGAGTTGTTGCCCATTCAGGAACTAGGCGAAAACTAGTATATTCGATCGTTGGCCACTGACAAACCTCTTTCTACTTTCCCTGGTGCCTCTTATGCCAATTTGGGTCGGAACATATTGTGCCACCTCGGACATTAGATTTATTTTCGGTGGAGGGCCTGACAGAGAGCAGCGCATGCGGTTGGGCTCTTTGAGGGAGAATTACCGGTCGTTGACTCGTCCTTCACAGTCTGTTGGAAGAGTTTGGCATATTTCAGGGGAATATATGAAGTGGTTATGGAGGAGAATAGTTTCCAAGATACTGGCTGTGGAGACTGGGCAAAGGTGGTTCGCCATTTCTGACACTATAGAGGGAGGTGTTGTGGTTTTCCCCAGTCAAGGCAAGTTGGGGAATCCCAGGATGTAGGTGATGATGGGGATGATTTCTCTGGCAGCGGTGGGTATGACCCCTTTTATTTATGAAGCTTTTGTAATGGGTTATGTTGTATTTCTAGTTATTCTGGTTGTGGGAATAAATTTGGAAGGGATGTTTTAGGTGTAGTGGGGTTTTTTTTATTTGGTTTTAGGAAGGTAGGGTTTTGTTTGACAAGGGAAGTTGTTTGACTCCCTATGCTGATGTAATTGTAATGAAATTTTTAAAGAATGGAATAAAAAAGTTTTTGATCATCTAGTTCTGCCCCTTGATGAGATTTTGCATTTGAATTATCGATACTAAAAGCTAAAACATACATAATCCTTTTGTTCACATTTATGTTAAAATGAACTGTCATTCTAGGGATTAAGAAAATAATAGTATGTTATGAAAAGGAAGGGGGTCGTGAACATATAAAGAGGATGAGCTACCTACGTACCTCTAGGGTTTTGAATTTTTTTTTAAATTTATTTTTTTGAAAGTGAAAAGATTTTTTAGAGGATCCGGCCCCACGTAGTTATGAGTAGAGGGGAATGGAGATTTTTTTTCATTTTAGAATAGAAGGGAAATGAGAATAATCGTAGTGCGTCGAGACTTCGGACTAGGGGTCAAATTTCTTGAGATGGTCCAAGTTGACTGGACGGGCCATCTCTTCTCCATCAAGGTCAGTGAACATAGCGACGTCGCCTGGAAAGATTCTTCAAAATGTAGGGATCGCTCCAATTGAACTTGAATTTCCCTTTGGGGTCCTAGATGGGCTATACTATTTCCTTAAGGGATAAGTCTTCTTCTCGAACATCGCGATCTTTGACTCTCTTTTTGAGTGATCGCGTTATTCGGAGATGGTACCCTTATATGTGATATAGAGCTTTTAGTCTCCTTTTGTCCAATAGTGATAGCTCGTCGAGACGGCTTTGATGAAGTGAAGGAATTTCTATTTACATAGGTAGGACTGCTTCCATATCATATACTAAAGAGTAAGGGGTAGCCCCAGTAGAGGTTCGAATTAAAGTGCGGTAGCCCCAGAGGGCGTAAGGGATTCGGTCGGCCCAATCTCAGCAACTCTCGAACATCTTATTAATGATGTCTTTAAGATTCTTATTAGCGGCTTTGACTGTTCCATTAGTTTCAGGTCGGGACGGAGAAGATTTGTGTCTTTGCATCCCATACTCGTCGACCACTTCTACTACTTTTTCTTCAAAATGTACCCCATTATCTGATACCAGCTCATGCGGGGACCTATATCGACAAATGATATTTTTTTATGAACTTGGCGACCTTCTTAGCATTTAGAACTGCGTATGACTCGACTTCGGCCCATTTAGTGAAGTAGTCAATGGCAACTAGGATGAACTCATTACCTTTGGACGCATTGGGTGCAACCTTCCCAATGATGTCGATGTCCCATGTGGAGAACGTCCAGAGAGGAGTCATATTGTACGATTCTCATGGAGGCAAGTGCTAAAGGTTGGAAAATTATTGGCATTTAAGACATTTTCGAACACATACAGTGCAATCTTAAACATTGGTAGTCCAATAGTAACCCCGTCGGATGATTTTCTTAACAAACATATGTCCATTCATGTGGGGTTTGCACTCCCTTCTGTAATTTTTTGCATCATTTCTTCAATGTCAGCCCCTACGATGCGGTGCAAATGGGTTCCATCGATGTTTCGCTTGATCAATGCTTTATCACAAATAATGTACTAGGTAGCCAGTGTGCGGAGGGTTGCTCGATCTTTCTTATAAGAACCTTGGGGATACCTACCATACTTAAGGGGGCGCCAAAAATCATAGTACCAGCAACCAACTATATCAGGATCTTCTTTTGTGATGAGCTCAATGTAGTAGTAGTGGGTTTGTGTATCTTGCTTTTGGACTAGGAAAGGGACCATCGTTATTCCTTCGGCTGTGTCAATCATGGAGGCTAAGGTAGCAAGGGCATCGGTTAGGTTATTCTTTGCTCGGGGCAGGTAGCAAAAGGTGACATCTTGGAATTGGGAGCCCATCTCTTCTTAGTGGGCATAAAAGGGTAAGATTTTCTCGTCCTTGACTTTCCATATCCGGAGTACTTGACCAATAATGAGAGATAAATCCCCGTAAACATATAGGTATTGAATTCCTTTTTTTAGGGAAACTTTGAGGCCTACCGTGCAAGCCTTATATTCAGTCATGTTGTTGGTGCAGGGAAAATTCAACTTGATGGCAATGGGAGTGTGAGAGTCATCAGGGGCGATTAGGAGTATCCCTATGCCATACCTTTTCTTATTGACAGCACTATTAAAGAACATTTTCCATCGAAGATATTCTTGGGAGGTACGAAGTATATTATCATCTAGGAACTTAGAAATCCAGACATCGATTTCTTTCATTGGGGAGTCAGTGCGGTAGTCAGAGATGGCTCTTCCTTTTATTACTTTATATGTGACATACACAATATCGAATTTGGCTAGAAGCATCAACTAACGGGACATTCGGCTGGACAAGGCAGTCTTCTCGAGTAGGTACTTAATGGGATCCATTTGGGATATAAAGTTGATGGGAAAGGCGAGCATGTAGTGCCTTAGTTTTTGGGTGACCCAGACAAGAGTGATACATGCTTGCCCTAGAGTTATGTAGTTAACTTTGAACCCGTCCAACTTATGACTCGCATAGTAGATGGCTTGTTCGTTACAAGTTTCTTCAAGGTATTGGGCTAGCAAAGCCCTAGATATAGTATCTGTTAAGATCGGGTTTAGGAGTAAGGGAAGACCAGGATACAGTGGAATGAGTACCGGTGGTTGGGTTAGGTATTGCTAGATTCGATCAAAGGCTTCTTGGAAAATTTCATTCCAAACTTTGGTATAATCCTTTAAGAGTAGTTTGAATATGGGCTCACAGATGGAAGTCAACTTGCTAATGGATCGGCTGATATACTATATGTTTTTGAGAAATCCCCATACTTCCTTCTCCGTTCGGGGTAGCAGCATCTCGAGTATGGCTTTCATCTTGGAAGTATCTGCTTATATACCTTTCTCACTAACCATGTCCCTATATATTCCCTTTGGTAACGTCGAAGATGCATTTTTGTAGGTTAAGTCACAATTGATATCGTAGTAGTCACTCGAAGAACTTTCGAAGAGTGGGAACATGACCCTCTCTAGTCTTAGACTTAATAATCATATCAGCTACACAGACTTCAACTGGTTTATGTATCAGATCATACAAGATGGTTGTGTTAGCCATATGTTAGGTAGCCACAGCATTTTTTAGACCAAATGGCACAACGGTGTAGCAAAAGGTCCCCCAAGGGGTGATGAATGCAGTTTTATCTTGATGATCCGGGTGAATCTTGATCTGATTAAAATCGATAAACCCATCAACGAATAACTTGAGATCATGACTGGATGTGTTGTCTACAATCATGGCGATATTGGGTTGCGGGTAATCATTCTTTGGAGAGACCTTGTTCAAGTCCCAGTAGTCGACACCCATGAGAAACTTCCCGCCTGATTTTGGTAATCGTAGGATATTGGCTAGCCATGTGGGATATTCAATCAACTGAATGAAACCCACGTTCAACTATTTAACCACTTGTTCCTTAACCTTGATATGTCACTCGGTGCGGAGCTTTCACAGTTTTTGCTTTGTCGATTTTCATTCTGGGATAGTAGGAATCTCGAGTTGAGCTATTTCGAGATCAATGTTGGGCGTATCATCATAGGACCATGTAAATACATCCACAAATTACTTGAGTAATTCCTCAAATTGCGTTCACTCATGCTCATCAAGGGTGGCCCCTATCCTAATCTCACATAGTTAGTTACTAGAACCGAGATTAATAATAATAGTTTCATCTTCATTAACTTGAACGTGGTTATATGATTTGTTATTAACCTTATTAAGATTGTTTAAGAATTATTCATTTATAAATCATCATCATCAAGAGTTTGATTAGAGTCAAGACAATCAATGTAAGGCACAACAAGATACTCAAAATCTTCATTTATTTTATTGATAGAAAAAACTACATTGAGAACCTCATCAAAGTAGGTTTCAATAACACCGGAGTAAGGAGGAACAAAAAATAAGGGGAAATAGGATAAACATCTAGGTTGGGTTAAATTTTAGTAAGTCGAATAGGTGCAGCATGCCAGTTGAGAAGAGGTGCATCTACAACTTTGATCAGATGGGACGGATACGATAAGGCCCTGAGTGGACCATGCAGAGTGTTAGCCCTACTGTCTGCAAGTTGAATGAATCTTTAGAGTCACTCCCCTCATAATTTTTGGTATCGGCTATGGTTTCTATGATGAGTGATTGCACATGATGCTTAAAACTTTCGGCCTATGAGCAATTTTCTTGGAAAAATACCACCATTCTAGGTTTTATCTTATTATCCACATGATCATACCACGGTTCAGTAATGTCGCAGAGGGGGAAATCTTCGCTCTCTCTGATGAATCTTCCATTTAAGGAATCTCTTGAGATAATCCTGGCATTTTTTAGCCTTCTCTTCAGTCAAGGCTAATGGATCATTCAGAATTCCTCTACTGGTGGTTGATAGCCCAAATCGCAAGGAGAAAAATCTTTCTTCAATACAATGGGTTCAAGTATCCCCTGTTGTCTTCATCCTAGCCTCAGTCCGGGCATAAAGTTCATGTTTTTGAACATCTGGATCATATTGGCATTGCCATAAGGGTTATAATCCTGATAAACCATATCTTTGAAATCGTCCCCCGTTGGGAGTAGAAGTGGTTCGGCTCTAAATTTGGATATAAGCATACCATTCTTACCATGTTGTATCTTAAGTATTGGATTGCTAGTGCTTTCATTCTCATCATTCTCTTCATAGCCCAAGATAGTGATGACCTGCCTATTGCCGAAGAACGTCAGTTTCTCATTAAGGGAAGATGACACACCCTTGATGCTATGTATCCATTGTAGTCCAAGTAACAGATTGAAACAAGATGGGATATCAATGACTTGTAATTCAATAGACGGATTTATACGGTTGACCCCTATTATGAGTTTAATGAGTCCCATTACTTCTTGACGAGTACTATCATAGGCAAGTACAACGGCAAAGGTTGGAGCGAGGTCGCTCACTTTCAGTCCCAAATAATTGAGGGTCCTCAACGGGCAAACATTAAGAGTTGGTCTAATATTAACAAGAGAGAGTAGGAGAGTCTTTACCATGACTTCGACAAAGATATTAAGAGCATGATTGTGGTTTGGCCTGATCTTAGGGATTTCTACTTTGGAGAAAGAGATCATTCTAGTAGAGGATAGGGATCCGACCAGATCTACTACTTCTTTTGGAGCGATTGAGGGAGGAATTGTAGGTCCTATAAGTAGCTTGATCAAGGAATTATGGTGCAGGTGGGAACACATAAAGAGTCCCCACAAAGTTATGTTAGCTTGGGTCTTCTTCAACTAATCGAGGATCTTTCTCTCCTCGATGTTCATTTCTGGCATATGAAGATTCTCAACACCTTTTCCTTTATCGCTCGTTGATGGTAGTAGGTTTGGAACTCGATAATGCCTCCCTGACCTGGTTATGTGGTTCACAAAAGAATGGAAAAATAGAAATCCCGTCTTCTCATCAATCTTGGGTTGTTCAACTATCTTGTTTATTTCTATTAATAGCTCCTCAAATGATATCATCCCATATATGTTTACTATTGGTCTAGTCTTTTCTTGACTTTTCTCTTTATCTGAATTATCGAATTTATCCCCCTATCTGGTGGCAATGACATCATTTTTCCATAAAAAATTAATAAACTCCACAACCATAATGTCTTCTTCATATAAGTCCTCCCATTCGATGGGTACATGTATAAGTGAAGGGATCAGGTCCCTTTATAGTTTCAAACCGTCAAATATCTCAAACATACTACAAATATCACTGGTCTGTCGAAATAAGTCTGCCATGATTTGGACCACATCATTTAAGCTGACTTCAATAGTTCGTACCACCCAATTGTCTGACTCTCGACACCATTTTCGATCTTTTAAGAACATTACACTAAATCTATGGCAATCAATGGTCGTCTACGAGGGTAATTTTAACCCAAACTTTTGGAGTTGGTTCAACACATCTGATAATTTCATATTTTTACCCCCTGGACGGGTAAGGACATCGATGCATGCTCTGGTGAAGAGTGATGAGGCATGATCGATGAAGTTGGTAGGGTGTACAAGAAAATATGGGAAAGTTTTGAGAGGTTTAGGAGAGTATATAGGTATGATGGGTGATTTACTTAGTACGATCTGGGTAAATGGGTCAAATTTTGGGTCTTCTTCGAGGAAGATGGCATTTGTATCATTTGGGAGTGGATTATGGGTAGTACTTGGTTTAGGATTGGCTAGTGGGGTGATGACACCCCGATTAAATAGGACTTGGATCATATTTCAGAGGTGTACACAGTGATTGGTGGTATGGCCGACAGTTTAATGAAAGTCACAACGAGCATCTCATTTGAAATTTTTGGGAAGTAGGTTTGGTAATGGACGAGGGTCTAATGGCTTGATGAGGTTTCGTCTTAAAAGGGTTTGGTAAACTTTGGAGAGTGGAGGGTGAAGATCGATGTATTCCTTTCAAACTGGTTAGGGAAGCTTTCTAGATCCCATTAAGTAGCAGGGTAACAGATGTTTTTTATTGTTAAAACTGCGGTACCAATATGATTTTCATACTTTCTGGGAGTGAACTATTCAGATACTTTCTTCTGTTCAACTCCTATCTTGGCAAGACCTTCTTTCATCTCCACTAATACTTCTCAAAGGTATCAAAGATGAGGGAAATATTATCCTCCCATCATTGCTCGGACATAGGGTAAGAAGTTTTTCTTCACGGTAGTGACTTGCTCCTCTTCGAAATGTCAGTTGGCCATGGTGGCTACTTTTTCTCTCTACCTTGCTATGAAGTTACTAACAGATTCCGTAGGATTCTATTTGATCATCTTTAAATCACGACGAGTAACCTGTAACTCTTCGTTGTACTTGTACTATGACATGAATTCACGGGTAACATTATCCCAAATGCGGATTCTGGACTCCTCGATGGATAAGAACCAGTGAAGAGTGTTGTCCTTCAAAGTTTTTTAGAACATTTGGGCCATTATTTCTTTGGAGGCATATAGGATATTCATAGCTCGGTGGAAACTACGAAGATGGACAATTGGTGGTCCGCTACCCCCCAAATTTCTCGATGTTGGGCATCCTGAACTTTTTCGGCAACCTTTATTTAGGATAGGGAGACATGTGGGTGTAGTCCATGTAATTCCCTGATATTCTAACTTGGTCAAACTTCTTGGTCAACATCATAAGGTCTTACTTGACCTTGTTCAATTCTTCCTCCTTTGGATCAACGATCACTAGTAAGTTAGCCTCTGGCTAGGCAAGATTCAACATAGGGAGTTGGGTTTGCGGCAGCCCATTAGCAGGAAGAGCACGTGGAGTGTGCTGGTATTCCTTAAGGACCCAAATGGGCTCGGGTACGGGCGGACCCATTGCGCGAGGGAAGAGGACCTTGGGCTCTTTGGGAATAAGGATCAAGTTTCATTGAATCTCATGAACCTCGATTTGAAGGTTGTCAATCTTGGCAATAAGGATAAACATTGTTTGGTAAAGAGGAGGACAAAATGTTTTTGGGTAAAAGGGAGGAAAAATATTTTTCGTATAAGTAAAGGAAAAATGTTTTTGGTATTTTTTATAAAAGAAGGTAAAATGTTTTTCACACTCTTTAGAAAAGAACGAAGGAAAAGACGAGAGACGGGTCTCAGCGTGATTATTATTACGTTTATTATGTTCTGACTTGTATTAGGTTTACCTAAATGCAAAAAAAAATGTCGGACGGGACCCGAGGCTGGAAAAATTAAGTTTGAAAAATATGTAAAAACAATGGTTGGACTTGTTACTATGCTCATGGGCAGGGTCCTGTTTTAAAAATTGAAAGAAAATTTGGGTGGCATGTTGACCCGCCATTTCGACAGACATTAGGTTAGAAACTGGAAAGCTAAATATGAGTGACCTAGGTATGACACCTATATGCGGGTATGCAGGTTTTGGGTTAATTGGAAGGGTTACCCCCTTTGGCATGACTTCCACGATATACGTCTTGCTTTTGAGGGCAATAGGTACGTGTGGACAAGACATTTGATATACCTGAGTGTACCTGAATTGCCTCACTATATACCTTCTGGGGACAGTACATGTGAAAGAAAATTCGATATACTCGAGGTACATAAACAAGTTCCCTATGATATACCTCTAGCCATGACTTTGGTCAAGCGTACAATGCAGGGGGAACCGTTCGATATACATCGAAGTTACTTGGCCAATGGAAGGTGGGAGTCATATCGCTTAAGGTAACTGTGACCTGCTGAACCAACACCCATCACGAAGTGACCACCCAGTTATGGGACAAAATTTGGTCAATAGCCATGTTATTTGGTGATGTAGTGTGAAAAATGCATGATCCTTGATTAGTACATTATGGAGATAATAGCTTTATTGATGAGCATCATGCCAAGCAAAGGATAATGTACAAGTATAAAAAGTAAATCTATACTAATCATGGATAGGTGATAGTGAGTGATGTCTGAATATCTGCAAGTGAGTTTGCGGTAGTGAACCTAAGAATGGATAAACTACAAGTTATGTGTGACAAGTGTGAGTGAGCATAGATATATACAAGTGTAATAAGTGGAAGTGTGTGTTAATGACACCTAAGCATGGATATTCTAAGTTGTTTGTGCAACATGTGGATATAAGTGAACCTAGGTTCTCGTGGTGTGAAGTGTACATGTAGAGCATCTACAAGTGTGTGAGTGAGTAGTGATATAAGATGAAGTATGTATGTAAAAGAAATAATATAGGAGAAAAAGGGAACATACTAGTAGGTTCAAACTCACACAAGGAAACAAAACACCCATGCAAATAGATTATATCCCTCTTATGAAATGACATTCCCCAGCGGAGTCGCCATTGTGGCCATCCCGATCAAGATGCGCACCGCTTCCTCTCTTCTACATCCCGAAGGGGGATGGGGAAGGAAGGGGGATTGAAAGGTCTCACGCCCTTTTTTAAGAACACTTCGGTCGTCGTCGGTATTGGGTAAAATGTAAAGAGATGGAGTCGCCAGCCTATTTTGCAAAAAACAAGCAAAAGAAAATCTCACCGCCTAGAGCGAATGGCATCAAATACAAACTAATGCATACGAAACCAATAGTTCAAAGGTTTGGGGGCTAACTTACGGAATGGGAAGTTGTTAGGAACCCATTTCGCCCTTTTGGTCTCTCATGTTCTTGTGTTATTATTTTCCTTTATTTGTTCGTGAGGTGTGTGTGCGTGTAATATAATGGAGATCATAATCGTTTAACTCATACCATGGAAAATATAGAGTGAGATCATCCATACGAATGTTCTCAAAATAATACGTAGAAAATATGATTTATGTGTTTATCGCGATATTGATCGTTATGATGAAACGATAATATGTGTTGAATGATACGATAATAATAATCACAAACATAATATGTATAATAATAAAAGAATATGATAAATGTTAAATAATGTGGCTTTTGTCTTTTGGGTGGATGTCCACTCATATTCTTGTCTTTTGAGATGCGTCACTATGTCCTATAAATAGGAGGATCCTCATATGGTTTTGTATAATTATTGAAATGAAAGACTCACTCTCTCTAGATTTTCTTTGTGTTTCTTCTATTTTACAATACGTTATTAGCACGATATATATCTTTTATCTGAGCTTTGAAATCTGGGAAATCTGCAATAGTTTAGTGTCAATTTTATCAGCGTCTCTTTTATCTAATCCTTAAACATTTCATCCATATCAAGATAAAGTTTTAAAATTTCAATTATCTCTAAACTCGAATTTGAAGAACATGAAATTTTAGGGGTGAATTATCTTAATTGGTCTCAATATGCTGAACTCCAGCTCCAAGCTCGAAATCTTGGTGATACAATAACACTTGAGAATACCATATCCCGGTAGGACAAAGCTAAAGTCTTGATATTCCTCACGCATCACATACACAATGATTGGAAAAGTGAGTACCTAATTGTGAAAGATGCTCTTGATTTATGGAACTCCCTGAAGGAGCACTATGTCCCCGAAAAATCACTCATACTTCCATGTGCACGCCATGAATGGCTCAACTTGAGATTTCAAGATTTTAAGATTGTGTCTTAATACAAATCTGCTATGTTCAAGATTACCTCCAAGCTAAAGCTATGTGGATAAAAGGTAGAGGATGCAGATATGTTTGATAAAACATTCTCAACTTTTCATGCCTCGAATATGTTTCTGCAGCAGTAATATCGAGAATGAGGGTTCAAAAGGTAATCGAAACTAATCTCTTGTCTCCTAATTGCTGAGAAAAATAATGACTTACTGATGAAGAATCATTCCTCAAGAACCATTGGATATTTAGCACTCCCTAAAGTCAATGCTAACTCAAATTTGAATTTTAAATGAGGACGAGTAAATAAAAGGCACCGTTGTGGCAACCCTAGAAGAGGTGGCTACCGTAACCAAGGGCCTAGACAAAATACAAACTTCAAGAACCACCAGAAGTGGAATGGCTCCAATAAAAAAAGAAAATCGGAATTCAAACATAGCATAACCGCGAGAAACTTGTTATAGATGTGGTGGTTGTGTTCATAGGTCCTGTAATTGTCGTGCTTCGAAGAAATTTGTGGAAAAATATTATTCTTCAAAGAGGGGAGTGGATACAAACATGATGGAAGGTCCAGAAGACCGTTGGAAGATGTAAGGTCCTGTAGACCGCTGGAACATTGATATTACCCAGCTCAATGTTGATGATTTTTTTGAAGATGAGGATGGAAATCCCATTGCTAATGAGACATTGTAATAAATTGCATGGTTTCACATTTATTTTAAATGCTTAGATGAGACCATATTCCCATCGTTAGGGGTAGGAAAGAACGTACCTCAAGTATGATCCGTTCTAGAAGAACGAAAAGAATTAATGTGGCATACTTCCACCTTGTCTCATTTAGACCCTCGTACCTCATAATGTGAGTATAAAGTGCGAAGGATAATACATATTCATTGGAATTGAAAATTAATTACCCAATGCATTCAATGATGTTGCAAAAGTGACCAAATCTCATGTACCCACGGCTAATGCACCAGCCATAATTGATGTTCCAATGGGACAAAATTTGATTTTAGCAGCAAATGAATCTGTTGCACGCCAGAAGCATGTCAGACCTATAGGTTCTAATGTTTCGACTCCACGAAAGCAGAGATCAAATGAAAAGGCATGCCTTAATAACCCTCCCGAAGAGGTTATGAATAAAAGATTCACTTTCTCTAAAACCCCTGAACAGGTTATTGTGTTTGAAAAGACACAAGTCCCTGAAGTGACTATAATGCCCCTAAAGAGGCAAAGGTACTTAAGAACAATAATGATATCTCTATATTTTATACATGTTCAAGGGAAATGTAGGGTCGTAATGAAGCAGTCATCGATGACATATTTTCATATGCAGTAGCTACACAAATTTCAAAGGGCATTGACGATGATAATAACCACATACTATAAATGAATGTCAACGAATAAGAGATTGGCCAAAATGGGAAATTTCCATCTAGGCAGAACTTGAGTGTCTAAATAAAAGTGGTGTATTTGGACCTATAGTGAAAACCCCAAAAGATGTTGACCCAGTAGATTACAAATGGGTGTTTGTAAGAAAGCGAAATGACAAAAATAAAATCACTCGATATAAGGTATGACTTGTGGCGCAAGGTTTCCAGCAGAAACCCAGGATTGATTATGATGAAACATACTCCCCTATTATGGATGGTATAACTTTCAGATATCTTATGAGTTTAGCGGTCTCTGAAAATCTTGATATGAGACTCATGGATGTTGTGACTGCTTATTTATATAGGGACTTAGACATGAAAATTTATATGAAAACCCCTAAAGGATTTTCTTTGCTAGAAGCAAAACCTAAGAATACATACTCAATTTGACTAAGACAATCATTATATGGCTTAAAGCATAACACTCTTAGTAACTATTTATCTAAAGGTACGAAAATAATCATATATGCAAATAATGGATGTGCTCCTGAAGAGCTCAACTGAAATGAAAAAATATCCGTAATGGATGTGCTCCTGAAGAGCTAAACTGAAATATCCTTACATGGATGTGCTCTTAAGGTGTTCAATTGCAATGAAAAATATCCAAATAAGGAATTCACAAATGAAACACCTTGGGATAACTAATTATTGTCTCGGCCAGCAGATTGAGCAAAGTTTATGTTAAACTTATATCTATTAGTCAAATGGATTGAAAAGTCCTACAATGCTTTAACATATATTAAGCATACAATTTTAGTATACCAACGGTCTTCGGTATTTGGATATTAAATTATCCATATCATCCTAAATAGGATGACACATATAAATTTGGTCCCAAAGTACTATATGTGCATGTTATTATAGTATTTATTCTGGAAGTACCATACTTGTACGTTATTAGTATAATGATATGTATTACACAATGCATGATCCTGGATATTATAAATGTAGTCAATATCTTGGCAAGAAATAATTACTACTGACTTGCATAGCATGGGATTAATATTAATCATATCATATGATATTTTTATATTTAAGCATCTATGTCAAGTTAGTTATATAGATGTAGGTTATCTCTGGGATCCTCTCAAAGAATAATCAAAACACTTATGACTTGCCTCAAATGACATATAGTTCTATTACTACTTATGAAGGCAATGGTGCTAGTATATATCACAATCAAATATGCTACAATAAGGGATATATGACAAACACATTTTTTTTCTTCTACGTCCATGAAGTCAATAAGAGTTATGCTAATGAGTTAAATAGATCTGATAAAGTGACATGCCCATCCCTCTTCACCCATGTCTTTTGGAAGTCGACCTTATGAAGAAACATGAAATTGAAGTAGCAGCGGATAAAATCTATTCAGCATGTTAAAGCAACATTTTAGAAGATTGTATATGAGATTGATATGAATCAACTCAATCATCAGAGAAATATCATAATCAAGGGGAGTATCCAATCAGGGGGAGCATTTGATCAGGGGGAGAATCAATGAACATGGTGTCTTGGACATATGTGAATTGTACTCTTTTTCTTGTAACTGGTGTTTTCCCACTTGGTTTTCTAGTTAAAGGTTTTAACGAGGCAACACTAAGCGCGTCCAACACCTATTCAATGATCATAAAAGTTGTACTCTTTTTCCTTCACTTCTGTTTTTTTGCACTGGGTTTTTCCTTAGGAAGGTTTTAACGAGTCAACGATCATTGAATGGTGGATATGGTGAACATCCAAGGGGGAGTGTTAAATAATATGGCTTTTGTCTTTTGGGAGGATGTCCACTCATATTCTTGTCTTTTAAGATGCCTCACTATGTCCTATAAGTAAGAGGATCCTCATATGGTTTTGTACAATAATTATGGAAATGAAAGACTCGATCCCTCTAAATTTTCTTTGTGTTTACTCTATTTTATAACAATAAACATGAAAATGGAGAATTTGGGGAAAATTGGAAAATTGGACTTAAGTCTCGAGTTTTAATCTAAGATGCCTATGTAGCCTATAAAGGCATCAAAGTCCACGTAGTTCGTATGCAGAATGGGGGTGGGGGTTATCCCATAGTTTCGAACGGGATTTTATTATAGGTGTGTGTGTAGAAAAATGTGTTTTAGTTTTAAAAAACTATGATGGATAATCCCGTTTGGAATTTATGGGTGTAAACCTCTTTTTGTTTGTTTTGGGGTTTTATAGAAAATAAAGAATGTGAAATATACTAATAAAAATGTAGATATTAATGTGTATGAACTAAATTAAGAAGTAGATTATGAATCTAATGTATTTAATGAAAAAACAAGAAATTTAAAGAGAGAGAGAGAAGGATTTAGACCTTTGAAGCTTGATCTTTGATCTTGGATGAAATCTCTTAAGTGTGAGATGAAAGTTGGATGAGATAGAATTAGATTTTGTTTAATTGGGTATGAAAAGGATGGGAATCTAAGCTTGAATAATATTTCATATGAGGAAACTTTGTTGATTTTGAGATAATGTTGTTGAGATCACTGATGCTGATGGATCTGAGGTGTGACTTTGGGAGTGAGGCCATTCCCTATCTTTATAGGGTAAGGGGTGATACCGCTTGACATGGATTTAGCCTTGCAAATCGGCAGGTGACCCTAGACTCACTCCCAATAGGTAGGGAAATGGAATTTCCAATTGACAGTCTCGTTCAGATTTTCTCGTAAAAATGATTGTAGAACAGAATTCGTTGATATGAATTGTGCATGGGGCATATCATTAGAAAGGTGACTTAGAGACCTTTAAGAGTCCTTTGGACCTATCTTGGGTCCGGGACTTGACATTGGGTCAAATATGGCTTACAAGTCCACGTCAGCCCTTTGGACGGGAGATCATCGGACGAAAATGGATCATTTGTCCATATGGTAAGTTAGAATCAAGCAAGGGGAAGACTGTTGGAATGGTTAGGAGATGTACTTATAAATTCCAAAGAGATTTGCTCGGTTTGGAAATATGATTTTGGTCAATCGGGGCACGAAAGCATTTGATTACCTCTCGGAGTAAAACGAATCGTTCATCCGCATCGTAAGTCTGAATCATGCACCGAGCGGACCGTTGGATAGGGTATTCACTTCCCTTTGTAGATTCATTCAGTATTGTTCAAGATAAAGAGTTAACCTTGGTCAAACAGAACCCAAGAGCACCCAGCAGCCTCCGGATCAGTTTTGGGGGAAAACGAATCGTTCGTCCGGATGGTTATGTCGTTTTGTGCATGGGGTGGACCGTTGGAAATGGGTTTTAGTTCCCTTCGAAAGTTCAAAGATCTTTGTCTCTGGAAATGAAGTTCATTGGGGGTCAAAGTGGGGCCCGAGAGCAACCGGTGGCCTGCAGATTGATTTTTGATAGTAAAATGGTTCGTTTGTCCGAATCGTTATGACGATTCGCGTACGGGGCAGACCGTTGGAAAGGGGATTCAAATCCCTTAGAATATTCAATGAGGTTTCACTCCAATAATAGATTTTTTCGGAGTCAAACGGGGTCTGAGAACGACCGATGGCCTCTAGATCGGTACTCAGAGTATGACCTAAGGTTTGTAGTGAAATGAGGAAGTGCTAGGGAACTAAGGAGAAACTTAGGCACTCCTAGAATGTGGTGTCTATAGAATTATCACCTAATGCTCCATTTTATACTCAATTTATTAATTATTTAATTCATTTATTTTTCAATACAAATTCTGGACACGTGTCTACATTACTCAGCCCGTATCCCAATTCATGCATTTTTCAACACAATTATTCATACTCAACTACTTTTCTCAAATATTTTAATTTCACATCCCAACTAAAAGTCTATTTTTAATTTAAGGTCCATAGACCAACTTAATTGCAGAAAAATAAAATATCAACTTTGGGTTTTCGCATCCCCTTAATTATTTAATTTGTCCCTAATTAAATAAAATAGCCCCAAATCTGAAAATTCTAGAATTTTGAACTAGTTTGATCTCAAAGCGAACCACTTCTTCTTTTCAGAAATCCGAACCGATTCGGTTTAAAAGAGAACTGATATGCGAACCTCGTCCTTGTTTTCTTTCCTAATTCAATCCTAATGATCATCAACCCAATATCATACACTACCCAATTCATAAAGTGTATAAGTTACATTTCTAAGATGATTACAACATCTAGTAATCACATTAGTTCAAAAGATTAATCCTCAATTCATGGAATTCATAACCAGAGTCATGAATTTCATCATTCTAAAAATTACATCACATATTAATATGCATATCCCATTATCCATATCATCCTCCAATTTAAGAAATTTTAATCCACCTTAATTCTTTAAAAAATTATAATTCATATTATTTCCCAAATATAAATCATTTTCCAAAATATAAATTATTTCCCCAAATCCCAAAGTTTATATATATATGTGAAATCATCTCCAAAATATCATTTCCCAACTATGATATGACTAAAATTGTATATACAAATTAAATAGAAAGTTAACTAATTGCTTTTGATTCATGGAGTCTGATTTGATGAAGATATCGCTTAACCCTTCAAGAATTCCCCTCCAATTCTTCAATCCTAGAGTCTTCTTGCAAAATTCTTCAATTTCACCACTAGACACTTGAATTTTCTTCCCAATTCTTATCATTTTCTCTCTAACTCTTTGAATAACTCTCCTCGGCCTTTGGATTTGTGAAATGAAACTTCCCTAAATCGAAACATTCCATTTTATAAGTGTAACCCCATTTTTGGATATTCACATGCCATTAAGGAGTCCAAAATTCACCTAAATTAGCTCTAATTAATCAAAAAAGCTCCTGAGACCCAAACACAACTATCAGGTACTCAATTTTGATTATTTGACCATTCCGAATAAATAGTGCACTCGAAATCATCACCCGAGTCACTTTACAATAATTTCTCATCGCAACCTATTTTAACTGAATCACTTAATAATCGATTGAGATATTATTAAAGTCCCAGGCGTTTACTCACAACTTAATTCAATTTTATTTACTATAGCACACTAGTAAATATATAATCACGTAAATATTAATCCATTTCACTCTAAATAAATATTTATTTAATTCTTGTTATTCGTAAATTAAAATATATGTCACCCGTATAATTTAAATATTTAATTAAATATATTAATATAAAATTATGGGGTATTACATAGTTCCTTCCTTGAAAAGGAATTTCGTGCCCGAAATTCGGGTATACCTGGAATAAAGAGCTCTAGATACTTCTCACACATATCCTCCTCCATTTCCCATGTCGACTCATCTGCGTTGTGATGTCCCCACTGAACATGAACCAAGGGCACCACCTTAGAATGCATCTTACGTGCACTATGATCTAGAATATCAACTGGTCTCTCCCCATATGAGATTACAGGCTGCAAGTTAATCTCCTCTAACAGAATATGCGAATAAGCCATCTCAGTCTCCTTATACTTCTTCAATGATACATGAAATGCGTAGTGGATCCTCTATAGATGCTCTGGTAAAGCTAGTTTATAAGCCACCAGCCCTCCCCTCTCAATTATAAAAAAAGGTCTCACATATCTCGGTGCGAGCTTCCCTTTCTTTCCTAATCTCATAACCCATTTCATAGGAGACACCCGTAGCAATATCTAGTCACCCACCTCCAATTCTACATGTCTCATGTTTCCATCTACATAAATTTTCTGCCAATCTTGAGTTATCCGTATATGACCCCGAATCATCTTGATCTTAACTGAAGTATCTTGGATCATTTCAGGTCCAAGGATCTTGCTATCCCCAACCTTTAACCAACAAGCGGGCGAAGGACAAGGTCTTCCATATAAAGCCTCATAAGGCTCCATCCCGATAATAAATTGGTAGGAATTATTATACACAAATTTTATCAATGAAAGGTATTGTTCCCCACCTCCTTTGAAATCAAGTATGCACTTTCTGAGCATATCCCCCAATAATATATTTACACACTCAGTCATCGCATCCATATGAAGATGACAGGCTATACTCAACTGTAATTCAATTCCTAAAGCCTTTTCGAAACTCTGTAAAAAATGCAACATAAATATCTTGTCCCTGTTAGACACAATATTAATCGATACCCCATGTAACCTTACAATCTCAACTCAAAAAAGTTGGGCATACTGTGTCGACGTATAATCTATTTGGACCAGAAAAAAGTGAGCCACCGTGGTCAACTGATCCACTATTACCCATATAGAATCCTGACACCTCTATTTAGTCAGTAGCCTTGTAATAAAATCCATAAATATGATTTCCCACTTCCACACCGAAATTTCCACTGACTGTAATAATCGGGATGGCCTCTGGTGGTTTATCTTTACTAGTTGACATGTGCCAAACTACAAGGCAAACTTAATTATACCCCGCTTCATACTTGTCCACAAATACGGCCGACACATATCCTGATACATCTTATCTCCTCATCGATGTGCTGTAAATCTCAACTCATGGAATTTTCTCATAACTACATGTTTTAAGTCCCTATCGTCTGGGACCATAAGTCTCCCATTGAAGAGTAAATGTCACTCGAAACTGTTTGAGTAAGATTTTGCCCCCTCTGCCAAAAATTGTTTCACCTTATCCCGGCAAAACTGGTCTCCTGCGTGCACTTTCACAACCCGCAACACAATCTCGAGTGTGATTGTCAATACTACCGTAAAGCCCGGGCAACTGAATTGGCCTGACAAAGCTCACCCCACTTAGCCTTCCACACGACTGCCAAATCTAATGTAGGGATTTGGCTCAATGCATCAACCACAATGTTAGCCTTATGTGGGTGATACTGAATGTCGAACTGCTAATAAATCATGAATTTTAACCACCTATGTTGTAGCATATTAAGATTCTTTTGCTTAAACAAATATTGTAGGTATTTATGATTGGTGAATATACTGAATTTATTTTCCAGGAGGTAATGCCTCCAAATCCTCAAGGAGAAAACAACTATAGCCAACTGCAAGTCATGAGTGAGATAGTTCTTCTAATAGGGCATAATCTTGTGAAAAGCATATGCTATTTCCCGATCCTCCTACTGTAAATCTCGCTAAGTCCCTACAGGGATGTGTCTGTATATCAGATTCTCGAGTCCTGTTCTAGGTAGTGCAAGTACAGGTCCTAAAGTCAATTTATCTTTTAACTCATCAAAAGCCAACTGCTAATGGTCATACCACACAAATGGAACCCCTTTACGAGTTAAATTCGTCAATGGAGAAGCAATCTTCAAAAATCCCTTGAAAAATCAGTGATAATATCCTGCCAATCCAAAGAAACTATAATTTTTTGTTGGTGTCGTGGATTATCCCCACTCTCTCAATATTTCTACTCTACTAAGGTCCATAGTGATTCCCTTATCTAACACCACGTGACCCAAAAACTGCACTTCAAGCAACCAGAAACCACACTTCTCGAACTTGTCATAAAGCTGATGGTCACTAAAGGTCTAAATGAACCAAATGTAAGTGTTCTGTGTGCTCACTCTCAGTCCAAGGATACACCAAAATTATGTATATCAACATGATCACAAATTGTCCAAGGAAATATATAACCACTCTATTTATGATCCATAAATACTGCTGGAGCATTAATCAACTCAGAAGGCATAACCCTGAACTCAAACAACCTGTACCGTGTCGGGAATGCAGTCTTAGGGACGTCTTGGTCCTCAATGCGCAACTGGTGGTATCCAGACATCAAATCGATATTTGAAAAATACTCTACTCCTCAAAGTTGATCATATAAGTCATTGATCCTAGGTAGAGGATATTTATTCTAAATCATCACCTTATTCATCTCCCTGTAATTAATACAAAGATGAAAATATATATCCTTCTTGTTTATAAAAAGCACTAGAGCACCCCAAGTCAATGTACTCCGTCTAATAAAACCCTTCCCCAAGAGCTACTGAATTTGTTCTCATAACTCTTTCATTTCCAACTGAGTCATACGGTATGGTGCTCGAGCAACCAGTATCATCCTCGATGCTAAGTCTATAACAAACTGAATCTCGTGACTCAGTGGTAAACCCGGTATCTATAAATACATATATAAATTCCCTAACTACTGGAATTCGATTTAATGAAATAATTATATTCTGTGAGGTCTCCTACTCAATATAATAAAGATGTGTGGTCGATCCTCCATAAAGAAAAGGCATCGCAACCTAAAACATCTCATGCCTTAGGATAGAAAAAATAATGGTCCTCCCAAAGCAATCCACCATTGCTCGATACTCTACTAACAAGTCCATGCCCAAGCAAAAATCATACCCAGTCATATCTAACACAAGTGAGTTGGCTACTAAACTTAATCTCCCAATGTCTATCCTCATTCCTTTACATACAAAGTGAATAAGTTTCCCATTACCAAATGCTGAGTCTACACAGATAATAATACTATCGATTGTCTATAAAAAATAGACCGTACGTGCAAATTTTGTAGCAATAAATGAATGCGATGCTCCTGTATTAAGTAATACCCGACCTATATGCCCACATATAGGAAATATACCCTCAAATGCAGGTGGAGCTTAGGTCACTTATGGTATCATCGCATTACGGATGTTATAAACATACCCATAATGCATCTGGCCATACTACTACTAAATTGTTACTGTTGGTGCTGCATGTGCTACTTGTCGTTGCTGCCCCTACTGAGTACCCTATTGTTGTGACTGGCTAAGTATCGGGCACTCTCTCTTCATGTGGCTTGCTGCCCCCACGCTAATAACAATGTCTTGCTATATTCCCTTAGTGCTTACCGATAGGAGGTTGTCTTACTCATTGACCCTGATGGTCGCCCCCATTATTCCCTTGATCTTGATGGCCCTGAGGAGCATACTGTTGTTGTTACTACTATAAGCCCTGTTGGCCCTGTCTAGACCCATTGCCATTAGTCCTATAGCTCCCCAAATGAAATCTCTTTTCTAGATTCCCTTGCTTGAAATTCCTCTCTTATTGTCTCCCGAACTGCTAAGACTATTGTGTGCCACTGACACTGTTTCCCCCTATCTTACCTGACTGAATACAATCCTTTGATTTCGTACTCGCCTTCAAGTGGAAGCGATGATATTGACAATACAAAAGTGTGTCGTTAATGATATAAGGGTATGTCTGCAATGTCGGACTCCCCAATAAATGTTGCCTAATCCTCCAATTTAGTCCATCCATAAACCTCTTGATTCTCTTCTCTTCAGTATTCACCTTGCTAGGCACAAAATTTTCTAGTTGAGTGAACTCTTCCTCATATTCAATGACGAAACATTCCCCCTATTCCAAATCTTATAGTTTCTTCCCTATCTCTGTCTAAACAGCCGACGAAAATATTTACGATCATACCTCACCTAGAATTTAGTAATAGGTCTCACATCACGTTCATCTACTATGGTGACTGATTCCCATCATTGCAATGTTTCACCCATGAGATTAAATATCTCGAGCATCTATTTTTGAACTTCACTACACTAAACCATACGAAAGTGTCATTTCATGTCTTTCTTCCACTTATTGGCAACTATAACATCCAAACTTCCCAAAAAATTCCGACGAATGCCCCTTTTGGAAGGTCTCCTTGATAGTCCTCGATAGTTTTCCTTCTCCTATTCGACTTCCAGAATCCCCATCGAACTCATAAGATTTAATTTCCTTAAAATATAAGGAGAACATAAATTGCAATGTGAATCAACAATACTAAGCATAGGGCTCTATATCACAGAACCTATGGTAGAAACGTAAATAGTCCACACAAATCATATAGACTCTAGAACCTAATGCTTTGATACCATATGTGACAACCCGCTTATTAAAATAACGGTTGGCCCGAACTCTACTAAAATAAAATAAGAATCTTATTGACGCATTCTTAGCATCACTATCGAATTCAATTAATTACTAACAACCTATTATTAAATTAAGTCATGTGTGAATTTTAATCTTATTTAATGTGACGTAATAATATCATGATCAACCACAATTATCTCAATAACTTGAATTACAATCCACAATCACAAATATATCAAAACTGTAAATTTATTACATGACAAACTTTCCGAATAAATCATCGGAATAATCTCCATAAAAAATTAAACCAAAATGAAATAACATCAACTGAAATTAACTAACTGTCTTAGGCAACCTGCCGGAATAGGAAAAGAGAGTCATGAACTAGAATATAAATCTAGAAACGACTAAACAAAACTCTGCAGCATCCATAGTTGTCGCAGCTCCGGTATCTGGTAATGATGACGCTTGGCGTCCCTGTGGCTGGACACCTAAAAGGTTTGAAAATATATTTAAACATGGGTCAGAGCCCAAAACGACTTGAAAATATTTTTCAAATAAGTAAATTCCATAAATAAATGTATTACCATTTACTCATATTTAAATTTGTACCACACTCTCATGAGACGTTACACACCTATCATCTAAAGTGCGCACCTAACGTATGAATTTTAATTACCTAGTTACACTACTCACCTAACTAGTTCTCAAGTGTCGTTAAATTTCATACGCTATCCCACATGTGTAATTTATTTATTTATCTTTCACATTCAATAATCATTATAGTTGTCAATTATAATTTATTAAACCATTTTCAATAACTTTCATTTGTTATTAATTTTCACAATTTAATTTAATATGCCTGAATATATTTTTCTACACATATATACATATTTTATTATCACATCATGCATACATATATATCATTCACTATATATGTATAACCGTCATCCCTAACAATAATAAATTTACCTAATGAGGGTCGCTAATGCTATCATAATCCAGTGAATATTAACATCATCATGGGTACCGCATCGGGATCTATGATGGGAAAAAAAAATGACGTTGGAGGCGATCATACGTTCCCCTATTAGTGAGAAATAACCATACCATAATTACCTCACCTCGGACTCAACCTTAACAGGCATGTGCGTGGTGATTATGACTTGTGAATAATACTAACCCTGCATTCGCTAGCTAGGAAAGATCATTCACTCGCGCAACCTTTGATGATAGTCCTTATAGGGGTATGTCATTATGTCCATATAATTATATCTTTCACACCAATATAATTTCTATATATACAATTTTCACACATGTATATATGCAATAATAATTTATTTAAATATGCATATCATAAATGGCACAAAAATGCATTATCACCCAATGCTCCATTTTATACTCAATCAATTAATTATTCACTTAGTTAATTAATTAATTTTTCAATACCAATTTTTAACACATGTCTACATTACTCGTCTTGTATCCCAATTCCAGCATTTTCAATCACAATTATTTATATTCAACTATTTTGCTCAAATATTTTAATTTTACATCCCAACTCAAAGTCCCTTTTTAACTCAAGGTCCACATACCAACTTAATTGAATTTCCAAAAATATAAAATATCAACTTTGGATTTTTCTCATCCCCTTAATTATTTAATTTGTCCCTATTTAAATAAATTATCCCCAAATCTGAGAATTCCAGATTTTCGAACCGATTTAATCTCAAAGCGAACTGGTTATGCTTTTCAGAAATCCAAACTGCTTCGATATAAAAAAGAATCGGTTCGCTTTTCCAGTCAGCGAACCTCATCCCTGTTTTCTTCCCCAATTCAGTCCCAATGATCCTCAACCCAATATTATACAACGCCCAATTCATAAAGAGTATAAGGGACATTTCTAAGATGACTCGAATATCTAATTAGTTCAAAAGATTAATCCTCATTTCATAGGATTCATGGGTAGAGTCAAGAATTTCATCATTCTAAAAATTATATCACGGATTCATCTTCTTATCCCATTATCCATATCATCCTCAAATTTCAGAATTTTCAATCCACCTTAATTCTATAAAAATTTATAATTTATATCATTTCCCAAATATAAACCATTTCCCAAAATATAAATTATTTTCCAAAGTCCCATAGTTTATATATATGTGAAATAATCTGCAAAAATATCATTTCCCAACTATGATATGACTAAAATTGTATATACAAATTAAATAACTAGTTAATTACTTGCATTATGATTCGTAGAGCCTGATTTGATGAAGATATCGCTTAATCCTTCAAGAATTCCCCTCCACCTCTTCAATCCTAAAGTGTTCTTGCAAAATTCTTCAATTCCTCCCTTAGACTCTTGAATTTTCTTCCCGATTCATTTTACTTTCGTTCTAACTCTTTAAATAACTCCCCTCGACGTTTGAATAAAATGATTCTTCCCTTAAACTAAACCCTTCATTTTATAAATGTAATCCCATTTTTGTCTACTCACATGCCATTAAGGAATCCAAAAGTCACCTAAATTCGTTTCGATTAATCTAAAAAGCTCCTGAGATCCAAATACAAATCCAGGGTACTCAATTTTGACTATTTTGATCCATTACGGATCAACCATGCACTCGAAATCATCATCTGGGTCACTTAACAATAATTTCTTGAAAATCATTCACTAAGTTTTTAACACAAACTTAAAGATTAAGTAAAGTCCGAAATCAAAATCGCTTAGGAAACTTCTTTTTGAGTTCTTAAAACACAAGATGTACATAAAACAGATTAAGTTGGATGTTAGACTTGGTAGCCTGATTGCATTAGGTTTTTAATAAAAAATCTATACCAATTTTTTTTATCGAAACCAAACCGTGCAAGGAATTAAGAACTAAAGCAGTAAGTTAACACGGTGGTTTTTAACATGGTAAAATCTCATATACGAGGAAGCGTCCTTGGTGACCTCTACGCCACAACCAAAAAAAATCAACAATAAACAAATATATAAGGGTTACAAGAACATAAAGATGCAACATAAGATCCTAGGATAAAGAACATAATTGTACCTAAATGAGCAAAAGCCTCCTCCACAGTATTCTGATTCTGGACTTTATCTTCCTGGAAGTTCCTTTGTTTTAGCTCTTTGCCCTTTACTATGATGGACTCTGTCAAACCATATCTCTCAAAAGGAACAACATTTTTCTAGGTCTTCGTGTGAGAGTGTATTATGACTTTGAAGTGTCTAAATGCAGTATGGAACTCACTTTACTCTTTAGATATCATACAAACAATTTTATGAGTTTACAATATTTCTTTATGACATGCAACTATTCAATTTACAATAAAATCAAAATTAGAATATTGAAATGAAACTTTAAATCTAAAGTTTTAAATCTTCTAAAACGCATATCGAAGTCTCAAGAACATATTTATATATAGAATTGGTTTCACAAAATATCATACTCGATTTTATGGACAAAAACATTCTGATCTAAAAATCATATGGAAATCGAAGTTTCTTTTTCAAGAAATCGAAACAAAAGAAAAAATGAGCAACAAAATATAAGATCCAAACTAGAGAAGGAATAGAAACACTAAAACGATATGTGAAATGTATCTCAGATGTGTTTCTCACAATTTCTAAGCAGAATTATGAGAAACACTAAAAAAATCGTGTTCCTAAGAGAGATTATGTTTTAAGAGTGTTCTTCAAATGTTCGAACCCCAAAAACCCTTAAAGAAAACCTAAAAGTTCTAAACACTCAAGTTTATAGGTTTTTTAGTTTTATATATATTATTGGGTTACGTGTTTGGTAATTAAAACCTAAGGTATTTCTCTTTACTTATTTCGGTTCTCTCTCTCTCTCTCTCTCTCTCTCTAATGGGTTGATTGCCAAAGTCTTCTAAAGCCTCAACAAAGGGTTGTATTTATACTAAATGAGGAAGCTTCTGGACTTTCGAAGAGAATCAACGATTGAGATTAATCTAATGTTTAGAATTCAAATCTAAGGGTCACAAAGGAACCGCACACTCGCTCACTCTAATTTTCTCTCACTACCTTCACATGGATTGAATTATATCGCATGCAGTACGTTGATTAGAAATGATCCAAGGGATAGTAACAAATCTCAGTTATCTGAGACAACAGAATCACAAATGGGACCAACTAGAGACAAACACGTGTTAAGCTCTAAGAGAAAATAAAAAGCGTATTTTTGAACGTTAGAAAACTCCATTTGGTACCCAATATTTTGTGCTGGTTTTGGTTTCTACCTAGGAAGTTTATTAAGGGAATTAATAATTTAATTTTTAACCCCGAAACATTTTAATTTCAAATTATTAAATGTGTTTAAAAATTTTGAAAAAAATATTTAAATTTGTTTTAAATAAATATATAAAAGTATTTTAACGCGCACACTAATTCAATGCATATAATTGTGTCGTGTTGCTTAACTTCCCTTTTTTCCAATATAGGATGGCTTAGACTGGATGATTTGTTGTTGAAGGCTTGTAGTACCATGGAGAAGATTGCTAAAAAAATCTACTAAATTTTATCAACATATCAAAACTAGTCGGAACTCCTATATGGTACAGACTTAAGTAAGTCAACAATATAATGTTTTCTCAATTCTCATCTCAACCTATTTTAGTGAATCGCCTATTTACCGGTTGAAATAATATTAAAGTCCGTTGTGTTTACTCTTTTACGACTTAATTTAAATTTATTTACTATAGCACACTAGTGAATAAATAATCACATAAATATTAATCGTTTCACTCTAAATTAATATTTATTTAATTCTCATTATTTTGTAAATTATGTGCCACCCGCATAATTTAAATATTAAATTAGATATATCTATATAAAACTATGGGTATTAAACATTTCTTTGAAACTGATCCGCCAACCACGAGGACCGTCGTTGTTGAGCAAGGATTGAACGATGAAGCAATGAGGACTCAACTTGACCTAGCGGAAGAACAAAAGGGCATGCCATCATAAATCTAGCTTTGTACCAACAACAACTAGCTAAGCAGTACAACAATGGTGTTAATCCAAGAATATTTAAGGTTAGCGATTACATCTTTAGAAAAGTCCTCGGCAAGACCAAAAAAACCTTCAGATAATAATTTAAGGCCTAATTAGGAGGGACCATTCAAAATCACCAGAAACGATTTGCAAGGATCCTTCCACTTAGAAACAATGGAGGAAGGGGAAATACCAAGTACATTGAACACAATCGACCCCAAGAAGTTTTATTTTTTATTTTTGAAAATTTTGAAATTTGGGGTGCTCGAGAGCTATTCTAGGCTTTATAATAAAGTTCTAGCCTAAAGGGTTTAGTTAGTTATTTAACATTGTTCCAAAGTGGCATGCTTACACATTAATTAACGGTTAGAACATTGATCAACATCACCTTTGTTTGATTAAAATTAAAAATTATTTAATTATTATTAAACTCAAGGTCTCAAGGTCTTTGTCATAAAAAATACAAAGACCTCATAAATTCCCTAGGTAAGTAAAATATCTACAAGGGATCCCAAGGCATTAAGTGAATTCGAATTTGGTCGGATAAAAATCCTTAACAGGTAGATGGCCCTAAGACCAAGTGAATTTTTGCTAGAGTCTATTCTAGGCCTAAAGTGGCATGATGACACAACCTAGAAGGTACGGTAAGATAATAAAATACACGATCAGTATAATGGAATGGAAAACTGTAAACTAATGATATGATATAACCAACTTATTATTGAAAAATGTTATGATTCACAAAAATTCCATTTACTATAATAGAAGTACAAAACAGACAATAATTATCCTTAGCGAGAAAGTACCTCGGCAAAAGCTTATCTTCAACTATCATTTGGATTTGGTCAGAACTCCTCGTCACTCTTATGTGAGGATAAATAACTCTTGTCCAATTTGAGAGGAACGGAATCCAGTGGAACCTAACTCTCTTTCTTCCAATGGGTGGATGGATATGTTCTGGATAATTAACTTGGTACCAGTACCAAAGCTCAGAGTCCTTGAAAATTTTTAAGACCCTTAAGGCAGTCAAACAATCATGCTTGTAAGCCAGTTACTTTGCCTCATCTCACTTGATGAGAGAATCCATTCACCCTCTCATTATTACCAGCGGACCATGCTGCCCCGAGGACCCATACCAAAATGATAATGATGCTTGAGTATATAATAATTAAGCCACATCTTGACAACTACATCTCTTTTTCGTTCATCCTCAATCTTAGAAAGTTGTTTCATGAGGGAATCGCTCACATTTTATAGAATATCCCCAACATCTCCAATGTCCTTGACTTTAGCGAGCTATTTTTTTAAGAAGTTCACTTCCTCCTCCATAAGGGTGCCTACATCGCCAAGTTATTCAGATCGTCGTTCAATTTTCCCACTAAGGAAGACTAGCCTTTATAAGCTTCAATCATATTTTTAAGAGTGTTTTAAGCATAAATAAAATCAGGATGAGCTTGGTCACTAGCCTCCTGACCAAGAATGGCATCTAAATTTCCAGCAAAAGAAGGGATTTCTCTAATATCATTGCTATGCTACAGAAAGTAAGAATAAAAAGGGGAAATTCAGTAATAACATAAAATAGGATTGAGCGTTAACAAATTCTTTAATTAATAGATAAAATGGGAAAAGCCCTTACAAATGTAAACCTAAAGAAAATACAAGGATTCATAGGACAATTATTTCTAACTAGACTCATTATCCTTCACCTCCTCTTGCTTTTTTGGGACATTCCTCTTACCAGCCTCAGAGGATGCCTGGTCGATAGGAGCATCTGTAACAGCCTATTCATCTTCCTTTAGCAAAGAATAGGAATTATGCTAGCTAAAGAGTTCAGAATTGGTCGGGACATTTACCCTCCTTGGGGAAGCATCCCATCCATTCTTAAGGTTTAATTTCCTGATGAAAGCCAACTAACATTTAGCATCATCAAAGTCTTCAACATATCCCCTCTCATAGCTTGCCTCCTTAGCTACAACAATATGGTCACATTCTTTATTCAATCGGTCACGTTAAACCATAAGTTGATCATAATTAACCTTCAATTGGTTATGAGTAGCCTTAAGCTGGTCGGGTTCGCCATTCAGCATGCCCATGGCTGTACTGATATATCTCTTGCCTCATTGTATGACCTTTGGGCAGTATTAAGAGCTTTCGTGGACTTATCTATTTCCATTATTAGGTCATTGTTGACCTTCGAATACTCGAAGAAATTTTACAAAATAGTGATGAAGTCTGCTACAAACTGCAAACAAAGAAAAAAGGATTACGTCGGAATAAAGAATTAAAGTTTAGCAAGTCGAGGCAAAGTAGAAAAAAATTTAGCTTACCAGAGACAACGCCTGAACTATGTGAGTAAAAATTTGATCGTGTGTTAGTTAATTTCCCTACTCGCAATCAAGCACATCCACTCCCCCTTCATCAAACTAAAGGCCAATGAGGGGTTCTTGGACACTAATATCACTTGTTTGGTCTTCCTAAAATTATAGGTATCACCCCTCTTGGAAGGTAGCAGGGACATTGAGGAATGGGTTTTTTCCTTCCTACCCTTCTCTCAAATTGATGAGTTTGGCACTAATTTAAAGGTAGAATAGACCTCATGCCAAGTCCTCTTAGAGACAGATATATTAAGGGAAGAAGGGTTCACATCATCATCATCAATTATTAAATACTCCTCCTAGGAGCCATTACATATGCCTCAGCAATAGAAATAGAGTCATCATTTAAGGATTCAAATGAAGAAGAGGTAGAAGCTTCCTCACTCATAGGGAGGAGTGGAACCTCAAGTACCGTACTTATCGGGTGGGCTATAAAGTTTCTAGTAGAATTCGGGTATTCAAGAAGGAAGGAGGCAGATCAGGGGCTCTCACCACCTAGAACCAAAGGCCTCCTTAGCTCCCAAACATTGGCTAACTTCTCTCTATTGATAAGGGAAAGAGGGGGTTATTTCTTCTTTGATCGAGTTAGTTAAAAGAAACTAAAAAACAATCAATAATCATATAATCAAGTAAGAGCACAAAGCAAGAAGAAAAAAAATTTAATCGATGTCAATCACCCACTCCAGGAATAGAAGCCCTTGATATTGTTTACCCCTAAGGAGAGGTGGATTTTGCCAATTACAAGAAATAAAGACTTGATCCCAATACCCCTTATTAGAATCAAGAAGGTTGACAACCAAAACCCTATAATCTTTCTCACCTTAAAGTATAAACACCATCTGTAGTATAGGACCAATAATAACAGTACCTAATCTCTATGATTCCTATGTTCATCCCATATAGCTCATTTGTCCTATGAACTCCGTTCACAATTCACCATGTGTGCAGGGTATATTAGGGTAGAATCGCATCGAAGAATTCATAGAACTTCGAGAACAGTTGGTTTGGGGGAAACGTTATTCCCTCACCCCTCCCCCCAGACACTGAGAGAGTATAGATCCAATGGCCACCCTCAATAGCAGGGGCACCCTCAATTATCTCCCAAGGAGGAATTGATTATGTCTTTACAAACACCCCCACAATACTTTCACTGAAAGCGTAATCCATTCTTGAGAAAGAAAGTGCAGAAGAAAGGGTTATTCAACGAAAATGAACAAAGGAAGTTACAAATCTAAGTAGAAAAACAAGGGCAAAGAAGATTTACAAGCACATTGCGAGGACAGAAGCTCCAAATAATTTTTATTAATCATGAAGAGTATGCAAATGACAGTACAGAGTATGGAGTAAGAAAATGCCAAATTCCAAAAGACTAATCATACAGGGTTGAACCCAAGATCATCAATGGAACTGGAAATTCATTTTTCAAACCTCCGACTAGTGTTTCCTTATCTTGATTAAATATTTACAAGGCATGCCCTCGTGTGAACTCAGATATTGGACTTATAATTTGGGCCAACAGAACATATAAAATCCTTCAGTCCGCTATTGATAAAGAATATTAGGGACAACTATAGGATGAAAACAATAACGACCTAAATATTTGGCAGCCCAAACAGGCCCAACCCACAAAAATAAAAGGTTTTTCTCTTTTAAAAAATGGTGTCACGTGGATGATTATGGAATGATCATTCTTATTATCTGACATCTCGGGGGAGATAAACATGGATCAACAAATGATCTAATCAATAGCTGGAAGAATTTGAACATGGCTCAATCACCCTTATCATTAAAAATAAAACTCTTACCCTCGGGCAATGGGACATGTAATATTTTATTCCAAACTTCTTAAAGAATTAGTAAAAACCCAAAAACCATCCATGAATGTAGGTAATTGCAGAACCACGTAAATTTATTGTGTTGTGATATTGCTTTACTCATTAATTGTATCTTTGTTGTTTAAAACCATGATTGTAACTATTTTTCACTCACAACTCCTATCATTGTCTAACCAAGAGGTGGTTATGAGTACTTAATCTATTTCATTGATTATTGCTCAAGTAATGGATGTTTTTACCTTATGCACCACAAGTTCAGAGTTTGTTTATTAATTTAAAGTGTAGAATGCTAAGGTAAAGCATGCGCGAGGTAATATAATCCAAACTCTATGATCTAATCTTAGGGTGAGTACCTTTTGGGAGAGATTAGGAATCATTTATCAAAGGTGAGAATTGGATCCCACGTGCTATCATGGAATGGTTTAGTTTGAAAAGGGAATGAGCTTGTTTCATATACGATAAGATTCATGGTTAGTTATTTACGACAACAACATTATTGTTAGGATTTTTCTGTTAAGGGACAATATATACATTATGAATTTAGTGCCATCCAAATCAGTCTCTACAAATTTTGTGGAATTACGGAATGAGCGCAAGATCATTTTTGAACGTGTTTAGATTTAGGGTTGGCCAACGCTCGTGCTAAGGGAATAACCCAAAGAAGTTGAAATTAAGGACATAAGTATTTGTCTTTATTGGTTATCCCCAAAGGTATTATGTTATATTACTAAGCATATTAAGAACATGCATAGGAGTAAGCTATCCAAGTAATATCATATTACTGGTGTTTTTCGATCACCAACATAAGAATAAATACAACTTGTTATTAATAATACATTACCTAATACAGTGAGACTATTACCCATGATCATGTAACAAGTGTCACTTATACAAGATTACAAGTGGATCCACATCGTAATGGGAGGGTTAAGAAGAATCTTAACAAGTTAGTATTTTGGGGTGAGCATTTTGGTTATATTATAATGAAGAACTATCTATATCCTAGGAACTACAATGGGGCCTTTCGAGACAAAGACTTTATCTTTGACTTAAAAGTAGGGATACTAAGATCAATTTGATATTCGAATCGAGCTTGTAGAATTGTTAATGAGATAAAACTCATCGGGTGCAAGTGGATCCACATAAAGTTAAAAGATGGATAGATGAGAAGGTGGAAAACTTCAAGGAAAGTCTTATTACGAAAGGGTTTAGTTAGAAAGACATGGATTGACTATGACAAAACTTTCTCAGCGGTGGTCATGATAATGTTTATCAAGATTCTTTTAACATTAGGACATTTTTCTTAGACAGTGATTTTGGTGATCTCAAACCTATGTAGTGAAACTCAGGGGATTCAGAGTAATAAGTCGAGAAAGTAAAGTGTGTTTTCTTAAGAAGTCCATGTATGGATTTACATTAACAATAAGGTCTTAAAACATCCTATTTCATCAATTAACCAATCTTTTGATTTTTATTAGCACCCAAATAATACTTGTTTGTATAAAAATCTTGATAGAGACATAGTTATATTTTTTATAAAACTTTGTGGATGATATTTGTCTAATCGGGAATGAGGTGGATATATTAGCTTACATAAGAGTGTGGTTGTCGAAGTCGCTTGACATAAAGAAGAAAGGCAAACAGCCTCAATAACAACAGAAAAAAGCAACTAAAGTGGGGCCAACGATTGAAGGGCCGACCCATGTGGACTCACGAAAAAGGAAGAAGAGAGACGCTCCCACTGAGGGTCGTCATGACGACACTACTAGGGTGAGGACTGATGTCACCGATATGCACGCTGAAGGGACGAGTTCCTCCTCCTCGTTAGATGCCTTATGGTCGGCCAACCTGACCATGTTGAAGGCCGACCCCTCCTATCTGATTTCTCGGAGGAAGGCTGCTAAGGCGGCCACGTTCTCATCTTCGCCCACATTTGACTATGACTTTTTGGCTAAGATGCCTCTACCCAAAGTCTATGACTTTAGGCTTCACAGTCTGGCCCAGGTACTTTATCACATCGCTTTTGTTTTCAATTTTAGGAAATATCAACTGTAACCTCGTCTAACTTTGCCCTCATCCTTTTCAGTCTGTCTGCGCCTTTACCTCCGTAATGAAATGGATAGCCGAGAACTATCCAAAGTTCTAAGAGGCTGAGAGCACCATTTAAAATGAGGCTAACTTGAAGGCTCAGCTGGAAAGAGTCAAGAAAGAACTAGAGGGTGTGAAAGACGACTACTCTAGGATTCTTGTGGAGCTTAGAAAGAAGCATGCCATGAAACTGGAGCAAAAGGAAAGTCATATTAAGGCCAAAGATGAGGCTCTGACCAATCAAGCAAAACAATTTAAGTCAGATCTCAAAGTAGATGTTCAGAGGGTAGGGGCTGATGTTGTGGAGGCATATAAACTCTCTCATGAGTTTTAAGGCTTCGTCCTTGAGTAATTGGAGAGAGGAATTAAGATGACCTATTGGTGGGTCGTCTTAAGGTTTACCGACGCACTTTCAGCCATTCATCCTGCTTTGGAGGCTGTAGATATGGAAGACCCCTTAATGGCCGAGCACCTGTCCTATGTGGAGTCTCGAACAACTTTTGAGGTAATGGGTATATCACAGGGTCATCCTGTCGCTAAAGATACCGTGCTAGAGAATGTTGAGACTCTGCCCTCTGAGACAGCTCCTTAGGGTGGCCGTCTATGGCCTATACCCTTTTTTTGTAACTTCATTTTGCCTTGTATTATTCTCTACCTTTATTTTGGACACCTTGGGTATCATCCCCTCATTATATTGTAACTTTTTATATGTTTAATGAGAGTACCTTTATTTTCTATTTGGTCTTTTTATTCTTCCATTTATATGTTCTCCCCCGTCTTTCTTAAGAATAAATGGAGGGTCGTCCCTACCATTCACCCTCATCATAGCCGAGGGTGGTTATCTACCAAATTAATGATGTTTTCAATTAATAAGTCCTCCCTCGTGAGAGTGAATGGAGGGTCGTCCCTACCATACACCCTCATCATAGCCGAGGGTGGCTATCCACCAAATTAATGATATTTTCAATTATTAAGTCCTCCCTCGTCTTTCTTGAGAGTGAATGGAGGGTCGTCCCTACCATTCACCCTCATCATAGCCGAGGGTGGTTTTCTAACAAATTAATGATGTTTTCAATTATTAAGTCTTACCTCGTCTTTCTTGAGAGTGAAGGGAGGGTCGTCCCTACCATTCACCCTCATCATAGACGAGGGTGGATATCCACCAAATTAATTATGTTTTCAATTATTAAGTCCTCCCTTGTCTTTCTTGAGAGTCAGTCCTCTCTCGTCTTTCTTGAGAGTGAATGGAGGGTCGTCCCTACCATTCACCCTCATCATAGCCGAGGGTGGTTATCCACCAAATTAATGATTTTTTCATAACTAAATGCCCCTCGATGTTTTTGGTAGTATATGGATGAGGTTTTCCCCATCCATGTTGTCGTATCATCGAAGAGCATTTAAGCCTACTTCACCACGTATGATGTTCTGTAGCTTAGCATGAATTATCCCGACAGATACCTAAATTGACAAACACCTGATGAGGGGCCAGTAAAATATTCTCATTAACATTCCAAGTGTTCTATGAAACAACACATTCATTACAATTATGAACAAGTAGGACATCAACTACAACATTATTGGTAATATTTCTTCAAATGATCTGCGTTATAGGGGTTTGAAAAGGGTTCCCCCTAAAGGTTCTCTAGCCTATAGGTTCCTGGGACAACTTCATCGGTGACCCTGTAAGGGCCATTCCAATTTGGGTGGAGCTTTACTAGGATTTTTCCACGTATTTTTTAGGGCTAGGTCTCCCACAGCGATCGACCTTTACTTTACCCTTTGGTTGTAAAACCCGGCAGTCCACTGCTGGTAGGTTGCTAGTCTTATCTCAACGTCTTCTCTTCTTTCCTCAATTAAGTCTAAATCAAGTCTCCTCTCTTCCATGTTTCTCTGAGGATCATACATTTGAACTCTATGAGTAGGAAACCCAATTTTGGTGGGGATGATGTCTTCTGAGCCATGTGCCAGCATGAAAGGGGTTTCCCCGGTAGGAGTTTTTATTGTTGTCTTGTAGGCCCACAGTACAGCATATTCCTCCTCAACCCATCTTCCTTTTGCCTTTTTGAGTTTTTTCTTGATCTCGTCTAGGATTATTCGGTTAGTAGTTTTTCCATTAACCTGAGGTCGGCCTGGGGTAGAGAAGAACTGTTTGATCCCCACTCTTTCGCAGTATTTCTCCAGGGAAACATTCTTGAACTGTGTCCCGTTATCTGTGATGAGGGTGTTGGGGAGACCATAGCTGCATATGATGTTCTTCCAGATCAACTGGAAGGTCTTCTGCTCGATGATAGTGCCCATTGGCTCCGCTTCCACCTATTTTGAAAAATAATCAATCGCTACGATCAAGTATCGATAGTTATTGACAGCCCTAGGTAAGGGTCCTACCAAATTGATTCCCCATACTACAAATGTCCACGGGGATGTAATGGAGGTAAGAGGTTGATGGGGATGGTCAGGGATAGTGGTGAACCTATGACATTTATCACACTTCTTCACATATGCCGTAGCATCCTTTGCCAAGGTCGGCCACCAGTATCCCTGAGTGATAATCCTCTTTGCTAAAGACCTACCCCTAATGTGGATTAAACAAGACCCCTCATGCACATCTTGTAAGATATTTGTAACCTCAAACGGGTGCACACACCCGAGCAAAGGGAGAAAGAACCCCTTTTTGTACAAGGTGTCTTCGATGACAGTGAATTTCGCATATTTGTACCTCAACTTCTTCCTTTCTTATTTTTCCTTTGCCATCTCCCCCTCTTTAATGTATCTGATTAGAGGGTCCATCCATAAAGCTTCCCCATTTATATTTAAGCATGAGCTAAGTGTTTCGTTTGCCTCTTCAATCATCGACTAAAGTAGAATTTCCATTGGAACTGTTCTCCTGATATTTATCTTAGTTGCTGAGTTTATTCTAGCAAGTGCATTGGATCAACCATTATCCAGCAGGGGTATCCTGTTCAACTTTATTAATTTGAAGCTTTTCAACCTTGACTTTACTCTCTCAAGATATTTGGCCATTCCCTCATCCTTAGACTCGTATGCTCCTAATATTGTATTCACTACCAACCTTGAATCACTATGCACCAAGATCTGGGCAACACTAAGAGACCTAGCCAATGAGAGGCCTGCAATCCGGGCCTTATATATTGACTCATTTTTGAAGGCTTTGAAGTTGAACCTAAGGGCATGTTCGATGTCCATACTGTCCAGTGTTGATACTATCGATCCAGGTCCACTTTCGCTCTCACAGGAGGACCCATCAACAAAGATATTCCACAAATCCTGTCCCCTTGATAAATTTCCCTCATAGAGGGATCCCTGTCTAAAGAGGTATCTTCCTTCTTTATTTTCAATAAGTTTTTCTCTGGCGGCGCTTGTCTCAGCCTCATCTGTGGATGGGTCAATAATTCTGCCTTGCGAGATATCTGTCTTCTTGAGGTTCTTATTTTCAGCCTCGACTTCTTCCCAAGTAAACTCATCCATGAAATATGCTAATGCTTGCCCCTTGATGTCCATCCTAGGTTGATATACAATATCAAACTCTCCCAGCTCTATAGCCCAGGCCATCAGCCTCCCCGACTTCTCTGGCTTGTGTGTGACCTGCCTAAGAGGGGAATCAGTGAGGATGGCCATTGTATAGGACTGGAAGTACGGCTTTATCTTCCTTGAGGTGTGAATCAATGCATAAGATAACTTTTACATCCTAGGGTACCTTTGTTCTGCCCCTTGGAGTGCTTTACTATTTAAAGAAGCACTGATGGCTGACTCTAAGACAGCTAGGTACACGTATAACCTTTTGCCTTGCATTGGATGCGATAACCGTAAAGGGGACCCTAGGTAGGACTTTATCTCTTTAAAAGCATTTTCACACTCTTTATTCCATTCAAAAGACTTTCTGAGAACTTTGAAAATGGTAAACACTTATCTGTGGATCTGGATACAAACTTATTCAAAGCATCCACTCGTCCGG
Source organism: Sambucus nigra (assembly GCA_949130495.1). NCBI lineage: Eukaryota > Viridiplantae > Streptophyta > Magnoliopsida > Dipsacales > Adoxaceae > Sambucus > Sambucus nigra. Next base: position 538,585,902 of record OX422208.1, on the reverse strand, counting down.
TGAGCCTTTGAACGTCTTTAATGGTCTTAGGGGTCTTTATTTCTAGCAGAGCCTTTATCTTCTCAGGATTGGCCTCGAGGGGTCTTCAGTAAGCTTCCCCTCAAACTTTTCTGCTCCGACCCCCAAAACGCACTTGGCTGGGTTGAGTTTCATCCGATACTTGTCCATCATGTCAAAGTTCCTCTTAAGATCAGCCACATGATCCTTAGACTTCAAGCTCTTGGTCAAGATGTCATCTACATAGACTTCCCGATTTGGTCCTCGAACATTTTATTCACAAGGCGCTGATAGGTTGCCTTTGCAATTTTTAGACCAAAGGGCATGACCCTAAAATGGTAAGTCCCTTTGTCAGTAATGAAAGCTATTTTTTCTGAGTCCTTCCGGGTTCATGAAGATCTGGTTGTAGCCCGACTATGCATCTATAAATCTCATTAGCTCATGGCCTGCAGTAGCATCCACCATCTGATCAATACAGGGAAGATGGAAACTTTCTTTGGGGCAGTGTTTGTTGAGGTAAGTGAAGTCTGCACACATTCTCCATTTCCCATTTGCTTTAGGACTATAACCGAATTAGACAACCATTAGGGATAGATGACTTCCCTGATAAATTCATCCTCTTCAAGCTTCTTAACCTCATCCCTTATGACCTTATATTTCTCTCGAGAATAAATTCTCCTTTTCTGCTTTATCGACTAGGCGTCCTCTACCACGTTGAGCTTGTGACACATGATTATGGGGTCAATTATCGATATATCTGCATGAATCCATGCAAAGACATTATGTCTTCTCCTTAGCAACTTGATGAGGTATTCTTTTATATTTGGCTTTAGGGCCTTGCCTAATTGGATGATTTTTTTCGGTTCATCCTCATTGATGATGATGGATTTTACCTCTTTCGCGTCTTCTCCCTTCTTTAACTTAGTCTCATCCCAGGGGTCAAGGGTATCAATATTGTAAGTAGTGGTTGCTTTCTTATGCGCCTATTTTTCCTCAGTTGAGTTGAATTAGCATTCTTGTGTCGTCATCTGGTCACCCTGAACCTCCCCTACCCCATAAGGGGTCGGGAATTTTATCATCTGATGAACTGTGAAAGGCACGGCCTCAAATTCCTTGAGGTCTACCCATCCTAGTATAATATTATAGGCTGAGAAGATATTTTCATCCATTACAAAAAAGTTGACCTTCTTGGTAAGCCATCTCGGCCACTCATCTCCTATTCTTACATAAGCCTCACACACCCCCAGAGGATGAAACTTTTCCCCATTAGAACCAATCAAGGGATGATGGTATGGGACGAGCCTAACACGACTGAGTCCCAAGGCTTTAAAATATGGCCAAAACATCACATCTGCAAAACTTCCCCCATCTACCAAGATCCTCGGCACCTCACATCCGTGCACCCTGATGGTGATGACGAGAGGGTCATCATGTGGGGCTAAGAGGCCCTTGAAGTCCATCCTTGAGAAACCCACTATCAGAGTATCCATATCAACCTTATTCCTTTATATGGTATATAATGTATACGTGCTTTATCTCTGTTCATCTCAAGATAAGAACAAGGAGGCTCTTCTTCGCCATATAAAGGTTACTAACCTTGTGAAGGTCTAGAAGATCATGGATAGACTGTCTGACGGTGAACATACCTGTTCGACTGCTTATCTCCTTGAATGCACCAATACCACCTCCAGTTTTATCTCTCAGCCAATATATGAGATCTTTTAGATTGATCTTTTGGACGAGGAGACATCTATCTCATCTAGGCCGTTGGACTTAGATTCCTGCTCCCAAGGAGAAGAGGAATAAGAGGATGAACAAATGGTTCTCCTAGAGAGGAGACTACTGTTGAGTAATGATAATGATTATGATTTGTTATCCAATAGGGTTAAGGCCCTGAAAAAGTCTGAGGGGGAGTCCCCCAGAACTAGTGGTTCTAGCTCAGGAACCAAGGAGGAGGGAAAAAGGAAGAAATGGTAAGAGAAGAAGATGAGGGAATAAGAAAGAAATAGAGATGAGGAGGAAAGAATAGAGGAAAAATAAGAATCCCATTGAGGTTTCTGTAAATTCGTCCCTCTCTGTTTCTATTACTGCTAATAGGGATGGTGTGGCCAATAACTCTACCCTTGCCCCTAATCTACTGAAGGGGGCAGTGCTCGCTACTGACCATGAGCATTCATTAAGGCTAAGTTCCAACCAACTAGACCTTAAGTCTACATAAGAGCTCACTTTGATAACTAGTCTATGTTCCTAATTTATTATCATGATGTGTTTTCCTTTCCCATACTAACTCCTCTTTATTCATTTGCAATTTGTAGCAGACTTTACTACTCTTATAGATGGTCATGACGATCATTTTAAGAAAAAATAAGAGTTAGTCGAAGCTTTGAAGAAGTCCCAGGATGAGTTGTATGTTGCTTAAAAGACCTCCGAACTGGATAGGGAGGCTTTCATGAAAGCTTCAGCTGAATTGAAGATGACCAATAGCCTTATAGGTATGAAAAAGAAAAAGTTGGCCAGGGAGAAGAATAGGTTGTCCTATAGGGTCCAGAAACTAGAGAGTGAGGTCCTTGAGATCAAGGGAAATAGTTATTCTAAAAGATCAAATGCAACCTATGATGATGCTAAGATCTAGATTGCATATGCCCAAAATCTATCTTTCAAGAAGAGTTAGGACCAAGCCTTGAAAGAGATATGGGTACCTCTTGAATCAGAACTGTTCAAGAAATATTCACTGGAGCCTTTTCTGATTATTGAGGAGGAGCCTCCTATTAGCCAGCCTGCCGACCAATCTGAAGGGAAGTTAAGCGAGTTTGAGACGGTTTCCAACTAGATAAACAGGGTTGTTGGTAAGGGAAAGGATCCAGAGTCCTCTTATCCATAGATGGAGTGAAGTCCTATATATTAGGATTTTCTTCTTTATTTTCTTTAAGTGTTGTACTTTATTTCTTTCCTCTATTGTACTGGATTTTGCCTCCCTGTTGGTATTAATGGAAGGAGTCTTTCCTTTTCACTGATATTCTTCATGCTCGTACCTTCAAGAAAATTTCTTCTTCTTCCTCAAACCTTAAAAATATACTAAGCCTAGACGTGAGCGGGCAAGCTCGCCAAGCCTTTATAAAGGCCTGTAAAGCATTGAACGCATGAACATCAGTGTATAAGTACCAATCTGAACTAGTCGTAAAGTTTAAAGATGACCTTCAAAACTTAGAAGACATGGACTCCTTTATACATGATGAGATAACTGACTTGGAGTCCCACCTTATGACAATCAAGGATGTAGGAAAGGTCAGTGATCTAATTCAGGCCGAGAACGACACCTTAAATAAGAAGAACTCTGAACTGGAGGAAGATCAGTAGAGGAAAAATATAACCATATTTATTCAGAAGGGGTCCTCAGGTTGAAGAATCTATTCAGAAGGGGTCCCAGGTCTAAGGGAGTGTGACAATCAAGAGGTTGAAGAATTTATTCAGAATGGGTCCTCGAGTTGCATAGTCCGTCGGTTATGGCGAAGGCTATACTTTTGCAATGCACTTTTTGTAACTCTGCCATGTAATTAATCATCATGAGTATTTTGTATTTTTGGCTTTTGCCTAATAAATTAAATTATGTATTAACTATTGTGCATTTTGGGCGTTTGCCGGCTAAATAAAGTCAATAATAAATGTTATATTTTTAGGCATTTGTCGATTAACTGTTGTTGCATTTTTCTAGTCTAATATGCCGTAACATGTATTATTGGACCCCGTTACCTTTTAGGTTGTGTAGTCACACTCCCTTAGGCCTTGGAGAGATGTTGGAAATAATGCACCTGGTCAATGGGCCATCCACTAATTCAGGATTTTTATCGACCAATATAGTTGGGGACCAACCTAAGTTGACTTTTTTCCTAAGGATTCCTCTCAGGACTTTTATTATTTCCTGGCCAACTTATTCTGTAGCCTATTATTGTCGAGGAAATTTCTTATTCTTCCTCAAACATTGTAAAGATACTAGGCCCATATGTGAGCAGGCAAGCTCGTCAGGCCTTTATAAAGGTCTGCAAAGCTTTGAAGGTGAGAACACCAGTGTATAAGTACCAATCTGAACCGGTCGCCAAGTTGAAAGATGACCTTCAATGATATGAAAGACATAGACTCCTGTGTAAAGGATGAGATAACTGACTTAAAGGCCCACCTTATCACAAGAAAGGAAGTAAGAAAGGTCAGTGAGGTAATTTAGGCCGAGAATAACACCTTAACGAAAATATATCTAAACTAGAGGAAGATCTCCAGAGGAAAAATATGATCATATCCGGGCAGCAGGCTGAAATAAAGAGGTTGAAGTATTTATCCAGAAGGGGTCCTCGAGCTGCGTGGTTCATCGGTTATGGTGAAGGCTATGCCTTTGCAATACACTTTTTGTAACTCTGCCATGTAATTAATCATCACGTGTATTTTTTATTTTTGGGATTTTTCCGAATAAATGAAATTATGTATTAACTATTGTGCAATTTGGGCGTTTGACGACTAAATAAAGTCAATAATAAATGTTAGGTTTTTAGGCATTTGTCGATTGACTGTTGTTGCATTTTTCTAGTCCAATATGCCTTCACATGTATTATTCGATCCCCTTACTTATTAGGTTGGGTCATCACACTCTCTTAGGCCTAGGAGAGATGTTAGAAATAATGCACCTGGTCGATGGGCCATCCACCCATTCAGGATTTTTATCGACTTATATAGTTGGCGACCGACCTAAGTTGGATTTTTGCATAAGGATCCCTCGCAGGGATTTTATTATTGTCTGGTCAACTCATAAGGTCCTTTATGTTCGACATGATAAAGACTCGAGGTTTTCCTCAATTAATTGAAATAAACGTAGTAGCTTAATGTAATTAATATGACTCCTGCTTGGCACGAGGAGAGTCCTTGATTGGAATAAGTTAAATGACTTATTATAATCAAGTGGAATCCTATCCGACCGAAGGAAATTCCATAGTTGAAATAAGTCGAGAAGCTTATTGTAACCATGTGTAATGCTGCTTAGTATCCAAGTGTGGAGATATTTCTTGGAAATGATGCATAATACCGAGATAGTCAAGACATCATACACAACTCAGATAATCAAGGGTGAGAGTAAAATGGGCCTTTGTTTATTAAGTATTAAGTTAGGAACAACATAAGTCTAAACTAAAAAGTTCCATAAACTAGATGTTATATAATAGAGGAAGAAGACTAAAAATAGAACTTCTTGTTGTTAGCCACTATCCATGCTCTCGGCATTTAACTTCCCTCTATAATTTCCAAGTCATAAGCTTATTGAAGATCGTTCCTGATCACCTTGGAAGGTCCCTCCCAGTTTTCTATTTGACGGTCTTATTGCACTGCTAAGGAATTTCCTTAGGAAGTAATCTCCTACCTGTAACTTTATCGAATTGACCCTTTTTGTTATATTACTTTGCCAGTTGGTGCTGGTATGAGGCTAACTTAATCATGGCATGCTCTCTTAATTCATTTGTTAGATTAAGCTTAGTGCGCAAGGCATCATCATTAAGTCCGTAATTGACCAAGTTGTTTCTCATGGTAGGGAGACCAACCTCAAGTGTGATGATAGCTTCCATAACATATGTGAGTGTGAGGGGTATTTCCCCAGTCGACCTTCTAGGCATTGTACAATAGGCCTAGAGGACATGGAGAAGATCATCTACCCAAGCGTTCTTTGCTCTTTCAATCTTATCCTTCTCGCCATCGAGCATAGTTTTATTATAAGCCTCTGCTTGGACATTTCTTCGAGGATACGCTATCGAATTAAAGTGATGCTTGATGCCATGCTCATCACAAAATCTTTGAAAAAACCCATATTCAAATTATGTGCCTTTGTCGGTGATAATGGCTCTTGGTACCCCAAAGCATCTTATGGTGCTCTTTTAGATGAACCTTATCATGTTGACGTCTCTGATGTTGGCTAGTGGTTCTGCGTCTACCCACTTGGTGAAGTAATCTGTAGCAAATATGTTGAGTCACTTTACCCCCAACAGTTGGGCCTTACACAGGCTTGCTATCAGAGCTTCATATTCAGATTCGTTGTTGGAGGCTTTAAATCCTAGCCTAATTCCTTACTCGATGATAGTGTCTTTTGGTGTTCCCAGGACAATCCCCACTCTTTCCCCTTTGGAATTAGAGGCTCCTTTAATGTACAGGGTCCAGTCTTTAGACTGTGCCTCCTTGATTGATGGCTATACTGCGAGCTAGTGGTCGGTAAGTTTGTCTCTCATGAATTCTGCGATGAAATCCTCTAAGATTTGCCTTTTAATTATTATCGTTGGCTAAAAGTGAATATCAAACCTCCCAAGCTTGATTGCCACTTTTATAATCACTCGAAAAGGTTAGCTTTCTGAAGAATAACTTTGAGGGGGAAGAAAGTGACAATGGTGACTGAGTGGGATTCAAAATATTATTTAAGCTTCCTAGAAGTAACTAATGGAGCGTAAGATAACTTCTTTGGGTACAAGTAGAGTTGATTTGCGTCCAGAAACATCTTGTTGGCATAGTAAACAGGAAATTACCTTCCTTCTTTCTCGCACACTGAAGCTGAGCTAACCGCATGGCTTGATACTGCTAGGTATAGGTACAAAGGATATCCCTTGTCAGGGATCGCTAGCAAGGGAGACTTGTTAGGGTTAGGCATGATCTTTTTTAGGGATTTTGAGTAGTCATCATTCTAGGTGAGGCCCTTACACTTCTTAAGGAGATGAAAAATGGTCGGCAGCGCTCTGGTGACTAAAAAATGAAGCGATTGAGTGCCATAAGCATCCCAGTAAGCTTCAGAACATCTCTCAATGCCTTTGACAGATGGACCCTATTTATAGAATCAATTTGATTTGGATTGGATTGGCCTCTATCCCTCTCTTGCTTACCAAATAACCCAGAATTTTCCCTGACTGGACACCGAATGAGCACTTACTTGCATTAAGCTTCATCTGAAACTTCATAAGGATTTCGAAGGTGTTAGTTATGTCTATGAGGTGGTTGTAAGGACATATTTTCCGCAGTCCTTAGTTTACATTGAGAATGTCGTATCCCGTTACAACCGTCAAGGAAGTTAGCGTTCACATGTTCAAGAAGAAGGATTCAAATAGCATGCATCTTCAACATTTATGCTATATAAGGTATAATTTAATATAGATTTTGTTTTGAGTTTCTTCGATTTTTTTATTAAGTATTAGGATACTTTTTATAATTTTTTTATCAAACTAAGGCTTTTTTAAAACTTAAAATATTTTTGAAATAACTATAGGCGGACTTTAAAAAATAATATTTTTCACTCCAGTCGTTTAAACGACCTGGACATGTCGTTCAAACGGCATGGACATGTCGTTTGAAAGTCATGAGATGCTTTGTTTCTTCTGTGCACCAAACAACCACGTATTGGAATGGTTTTTATTAGGTCGTTTCTTGGGTCGTTCAAACGACTTTTCATTATCATTCGAACGACAATTGAAGTCATTCAAATGACCTTCGTCATCTCAAAGTTTTTTGTTAGCCTATAAATACCTATTTTGTGAATCTTTTCAATCAAGAATTTTACTTTATACATTCTACAGAATAGATGGAATTAAGTCTTCACTTTTTAGGGATAAAACCCTTTTTGATTCACACAAATTAACCCATATACTTTTGTGAATCATCTTTAGAACCCAAACACTTCTGTCACGAAATTTATTCTTGTGGAGTGTTGTCTCTACTGCTGACTTGGAATTACTCAAGGGTATTTATTGCTGAAGGAGGAATTACAGTTCGTGTGATTCTCGAGGGAGTCATTGCTGATATGAAGGATATGGTGCTTGTGGATTTTTATGGAAATTCATTGTAGTATTTCTCTTGTAAGTTTGTAAGTTGCGATTTACGTTTTATCAGATATTGGTTTTGACCTACAGGGATTTTTCCTGAATATGTGATTGCATGCTTTATTGCTTTAATCCTTAAATCAAAAAGATGCATGTTGAGGGTTGATTTAAATTGGAATTTGGTTTATTTGAGTTTGACATCTAGATTAAATAAGTTAATATATTAAAAATTTACGAAATCTCAAATTGGTATCACATCCTGCTTTCTCAAATTGGTATTAGAGATGATTACTACAAGTTATCGAATGATCCTTTTTTCGGCAAAAATGTTTGTTGATATCAATCTATTTTTAAAAATTGTAATTTTTTCGATGGATAACTTATATAATCGAATGCCCATCATTTATAGCACAAATTATGCCTTTTAGAAAGCCCGCATGAGATCTTGTTTAAAAGAAATTGATGAAAGATCTTGGCTCATAGGTGGAAGAGGGTGGACTCCTCCCACTGTCACCATTGAAAATGTCATCAATCCCAACTATGTCTGATTGGACCGAAGATGATTATAAATGGAGTAACTATAACTCCCTAGGACTTAATGCTATTTCTGGGGCCTTCACCCCTGACGAGTTCCGCCGTATTATGACGTGCACCATGTCAAATGAGGCATTGTATATCCTCCAATTGACACATGAGGGTACCAACGCGGTTAAGGCGTCAAAATTACAAAATTTGACCACCCATTTTGAGATTATCACTATGTTAGAGTTCGAGTCTTTTGATGAGTTTTTTGCTGATTCTTGGGCATAGTTAACACAAGTTTTAATTTGGTTGAGAAAATTAAGGAGTAAAGAGTAGTTATAAAGATTTTAAGATCTCTTGTAAAGCGTTTTATTTCGAAAGTCACTATTTTAGATTCATTGGATATATTATATGCGCTTAGGTTAAAAGAACCTGTAGGAGAGCTTCAAACTTATGAGATCGACATGTTTTTCGAAATCGTTAAGCCTAAGCATAGAGGGATATCTTTAAAGACTGAAGTTAGGAAAAAGAAAAAAGAGAGTTTGTGAGTCTGATTTTGAGGGTGAGGTGTATTTAGATGACTTGGCCTTGTTTGCTAAATTGTTCAAAAAGTTTCTCAAATTTTTCAAAGAAAATTCTTCCAACAAAAATATTTTTGAGGAAGGCCAAGGAGAGTGGTGAGAAAGAGGAAGAGGTAAGGTGTTATGAGTGTGAAGGACAAGGGCACAAAGCTTTTGAGTGTCCCACTATGCTAAATAGAAGGGGCAAGAAAATTACTAATACCGCCACTCTTAGCGATAGTGACATCGAGTTGGATGATTCTAGGAATGAATCACCACATGGAAAGTGTGTTGCTTTCATGGCTAGTCATGTGAGAACACCTAGTTTGCACCACAACGATGGGGAGACTTGTATACGTGACAGCCTCGATCATGTTTCGAGCCATTCGGGGGATAGTGAGTGTGAGGATGAGTTTTAAAGTTAGGGAGAATGGGATCTACAAAAGTTGTTTAGAGATTTGTGCACTGAGACTCTAAAGATGAAGAGGTTGAATACAGAGTTAGGTCTTAAGGTGCTAGATTTTGAGAGAGAGAGAGAAGTTTTGAGGAATTGTGAGGCATCGATGAGTCAACTTGAGAAGGTGAAAGTTTCTTTATGTGAGCAGTTGATCGTCTTAGGCTGAGAAAAGAGTGAACTTGAAGGCCTTGTATCCCACCTCGAGAGAGATCTCAAACGTGACCGGGAGGTCAAGGTCACTATTGATGACACATCTAAGAAGGTTATAAAGATTCTCCTCGGCCCCTCTTTGGGTAATGTTGAGAGACTAGGAATAGTTTATGATGGTGCGTTTACTTTCAATGTTGCACCCGAGATGGTTCTCGAGTTTGTGATAGATTCATATGGCTTTCAACCTAACCCACCTAGGCATCCGTTTTCCAGTAGGAGAGCACGTCCTAGACGTTTGAGAGATGCGTTCCTAGTCCTATTTATGTTTGTTTCCATTACAAGAAAAGAGGACACCTTAGGGAATTTTACTTTAATATGGGTAGTGTGCCTCATAGTTATTTACCTTGTTATGCTACGATACGTGTTCACACATGCACTCCCACATATGATCCTTTGCATGATCAGGCACATCACATGAGAGATTTTGGGCATTTTAAAGAGCAAGAAGAGTATTTAGTCAAGAATTTACATAATTTGATGGATTTTTTTCATAGGATGTCACCACCTTTGGAAAACTCCTCTGAACCGAATGATTGAGGTTTAGGCTTGTGTGCTAGCATAGAATGATTTTCATGATGATATTTTATGCCTATTGCTAGTGTGTACTACCATTGTATTTAAATTTTACATTTTGATATATTTTTTGAAAAACTCAAAACGATTTTTGTTTTTAAAAATCTTTGAAAACATAAAAAAAGATTTTCAAATTTTTGAGAAAAAAATTGAAAAATCCAAAAATATTTTATTTTTGATATTTTTTTTTAAAAAACACAAAAAGATTTTTGTAGTTTGTTTTTCACCATTTATGGATGGACATTTAGGATGACCAAGTCACACTATCATTCCATTTTTCGTGTGACTTTTTTATAGTATTTTTAGACGCAAAATCATTTCATCCGTGTGATTTATAATGTTTGGAGGCATTAAGATGTGATTAGTGATTACACTTTACATGTTTGACTCTTAGTCTCCTTCAATGCACACTTGCACGAATTTATTTGATTATTGTGGTTGTCTATCACATTTTAGTTGAAGTGTTTTCATCTTCTATTTTTAAAAGGAATCAAATGCGATAAAAATTAACAATGAAAGTGCATGTAAGAACTGTTTCCTGTGAGAGTTTGTTTAATATTAAAAAATGACGAGTGAACACAAGAAAGGGCTGCGAGAGGCATGTGAACTTGTCGTGAAAGCCACTGTTTGAAAAGAGTCCAAGAAAAAAAGGCAATAAAAAGAAATATATGCCAAAATTGAGCCAATAATAAATCTCTTTAAAATAGAATTTAGAACCTCAATTGAAAAATAAAAAGAATTATTATTTATGACGGAGTTTGGTTCGAAATTCACGAGTTTGGACATCCTGACAAAGTCTTGAAAAAGCATTACATAGTTTTAGACGTTATTGGTGTGAAAATCATTTTAGACTTTGATTTATTGATTAGATTGAATCGGTATCATTTGAATTCAACATTTTTACACCTAAGAACGATTTTGAGTTCATTCGTTAGGAGTATTTATATTCATCGTGCACATATGTTATGAATGTTTGAGTTGATTTTCATATCGACTTTGTTCACACCCATTCATTCCGTTTACACGATTTGGTTATCTTAGTGTTAGTTCACGGTGTGTGCTATTTTTGTAAAATTATTTTTGCTTGATAAATAGAAAAATCAAAAATAGTTTGTGGAGCCTTTTGAGTTTATCCTTGCATGAGCTTAATCGATATATATTTGCTATGCGTGTCGTGACACTCCAATTTATTATTATTTTTTTCGTTTCCTTGTCTATTTTGGATAAACAAAAAGGGGGGAGAACGAATTATGAATTATGTGTCTCTGTGTGTGTGTTAGGGGGGTGAGAGTTTGAATTCTAGGGGAGATTTGATATTTGATTTATGTATATCTCATTTCAAACTCAATACGTCACGAAGGAATTTTCTTTATTTATTGTATGTAGGACTTTAATGAGAATTTGAAAAGCACACAAAAGAAGAGCAATGAAAGTAAGGATATTTGAAGATTTAAAAAGTTGAAGATTTTTTATGACTTGCATATTTTGTATCTTTCCACTTTTGGGTTCGTGGGAGGGTAGTAGATTTGTATTAGGACATTTATTTATAATTTGGATATTTTTATTTTGTGCATGAATAGACATAGTGGGAGATTTGTAAGAACATATTTTTCATTGTCCCTAGTTTACATTAAGTATGTCGTATCCCATTACAACTGTCAAGGAAGTCAAGTTCACACGTTCAACAAGACGGATCTGAATATCATGCATCCTCAACATATTTGCAATATAAGGTATACTTTGATATATATTTTGTTTGAGTTTCTTAGACTTTTTACAAAGTATTGGGATACTTTTTATAAAATGTTTTTTTTATCAAACTGAGGTGTTTTTCTAACTTATAATGATTTTAAAATACATGTAGGCGGACTTTAAAAAAAATATTTTTTGCTCCAGTCGTTCAACCGACTTGGACATGTCATTTAAACGACATGGGCACGTCATTCAAAGGTCGCGAGATGCCTCGTTTCTTCTGTGCATCAAACGACCATGTACTGAATGATTTTTTATCAGGTCGTTTCTTGGGTCATTCAAACAACATGTTGAATTCGTTCAAATAACTTTCACTGCCTCAAAGTTTTTTTTAGCCTATAAATACCTGTTTCAGGAAGCTTTTCAATTAAGATGTTTACGTTATGCATTCTGCAGAACAACTGTAATTGAGTCTTCACTTGTAGGGCTAAAATCCTTTTTGATTAAAACAAATCACCCTATATGGTTTTGTGAATCATCTCTGGAACCTAAACACTTCTATCACGAGGTTTATTCTTGTGGAGTGTTGTATCTACTACTGACTTGGGGATACTCAAGACTATTCACTAGTGAAGGAGGTACTGCAGTTCGTGTGATTCTCGAGGGAGTCATTGCTGATCTGAAGGTAGGGGTCTTTGTGGGTTCTGCGAAAATTCATTGTAGTATTTTTCTTATTAGTTAGTAAGTTGCAATTTACATTTTATTAGTGAAATAAAAGGTTTTTCCCCATGGGTATTTTTCCTGAATCTGGGATTGCATGCTTTATTGTTTTAATCCTTAAATAACATAGATGCATGTTTAGGGTTTATTAAAATTGTAATTTGGTTTATTTGAGATTTACATCTAGATTAAATAAGTTAATCAATTAAAAATTTGCAAAATTTGAAATTAGTATCGCATTCCACTTTCTCAGTGGTTGTCTTTGTGTCTGCTCTTGACCAACATGTCATTAATAGAAACCTCTATAGTATTTCCTATCTGTTGCTTGAACATATTAGTGACCAACATCTAGTAGGTGGTCCCCCGTTCTTGAGGCCAAACAGAATGACCTTATATAAATGTAGCCCGACAAGCGTAATGAATGATGTCTTATCCTAGTTAGGGCCGAACAGTAGGATCTGATGATACCCTGAATAGGCATCAAAAAGCTCATTCGTTCATGTGCTGTTATGGCATTGACTAGCTTATCTATCTTCGATAGAGGGAAACTTTCCTTGGGGCATGCTTTGTTAAGGTCCGTGAAGTCGAAGCAAACTCTCTAACCATCATTACTCTTTCGCATTACCATTGAATTTGATAACCCTTATGGGAACTGAACTTCCCTGATGGACCCTACATCGAGAAGCGTCTCAACCCATTCTCTACTGATTTAACCTTCTTTGGTGATATTCGGCGTTCCTTTTAAGTGACTGAATTAAATTTCAGGTCCACGTAAAGGAAGTGGTAGGATATTCTGGGATCAATCCCTTATAAATCATAGGTCTCCAAAATAAATACATCCAGGTTTCTTTTCAGAAAGGTAATATACTCCTCTTTCTCATGATCGACTAGTACCGTCCTGATCAGAATATTCTCGGCGATAGGTTTGCATCAAATATAACCTCCTCCAGGCTTTCAATGGTCCCATTAGTCTGGTGAACCCTAGTAACCATTTAGAGGAGGTAGCCCCATCCTGGGCTTCCTCTGGGTTGACCTTTGGTTACTTTTTTTTCTCTTTTCGAGGTCAAATGGCAATGATGAAGCACTTTATCCTTTTGGGTTCCTGCTTATTGACCTTGATGTGACCAGTTTCTCCAGGACTAGTGTGAATCACGTCTTCAACTTTGGCATATTTTTTAATACGCACCATGAGGTCATCGATGGTGTTAGCTTCCTTTTTGGTAAGAGACTGGTGCAGCATAGACGTGGTTAGTAGACCAATCTTGAAGGATACCCCAAAAACTTGCTCCGAAAAATCCTCCACTTTGTTAAAAACTTCCAAATACCGCTTAACATACTAGTGAAGAGTCTTATGTGGCTTTTTCTTCATTGTGAGCAGTGAATCCATCCTCTTCGAGTGAGAACTTTTGGTTATGAATTGAACGATGAAGGCCTCAGTGAGGGCCTTGAACATCATAACGGATCTATGTGGTAATCTCTTAAACGTCTTTTGAGCTACATCATGCAAGCTAGAAGGGAATATACGACACATGAGGGCATCATTATCGCTCCACAAGGTCATTGCTTGTGTGTACTACCTGACATGGTCTATACGGTCAGTTTTGCCATCGTAAATTTTAAGTCGGGGAACAACAAACTTATTTAGGGGATTTTCCTATTCAATCTCCCTAAAAAAGGGGATATTATCTGTGTGTTAAGAGCTCACCTATCTAATTCCCCTACTATACATAGACCCTTGTTGGTTGCATGTTCATCCGTCTCTCTTTAGACCAAGCTCCTAATATCATTTCTCTGATGATCATTGTGTCACCTTTCTGATCGACCATGCTCTGAGTGATCCCGATACAACCTAAATATTCCCTCAATTGTGAGTCTTTCTCGCCTGAAGACTAGGAGACCATTCTTAACACAAAGATCCCTCTTAATTTTTGAAGTCACCGCTGAAGAGAGAATTATCTTCCATTTGGGAGCGTGTAGCCTCCTCTTGATCTTAAAGTATAGCTTTATATGCATCGATCAACCTATAGATCTGAGTAGACCTAGGTGAACTATGGATTTTTTCAAAAGGTTGCCTTTCTTGGCATAACCTTGGGTTTTGTTAGCAAATCTCAGACCTGACCACGGGTGGAATTGGGTCAAGATATACGTCGTTGATTGTGGTGAGTTACTGCTGTGGTGAGACATCATGTGCTTTCTTTTGTGACTTCTTTTGTAGGAAAATGACTAGTTTCCTATAGATGGCGCCAATTGTGAGTACAAAATTTATCATCATACACAATCACAGAAGGTATACGAATGCATAAAGTAAGGATCATCACACACAATACAAAATGTATGTGGTTTGGCAATATGCCTACTTCCATGAAGAGGTAACAATTTTGTATTAGTGTCTCTCAAGTAATTAGAATTACATCCCCTTTGTCCTAGGGTCTGGGTTTACATTTATAGTGGTAATTGAGTTGTTGAATTGTACAAGTAATTCATCCATATTACATATAGCTTATAGGTGTTCTTGAATATATGCCCGAGATTATTAGTAATCGATTTGAGCCTATCGCAATATATTTAAGCACATACTAAATACATGGTAAAAAATATAATGTTTCAATTGGTCCGGGTAGTCCACTCCATGTACTGGGCTAATAAACTTCACGATAGAGCTTGGTTCATAAAATATCCCTCATAACACTCATAACAATCAAAACAATAATCATGTGAATATTTCAATCCTCATAATCATCGCGATTAAGAATATATGAAACCTTTGCAAACATTGTGAGATTGTTCATGTCTAATCTAGTGTGCACCTATAATTGAGTCTCACTTGTGGTCCTTTTTAATATATATCAGATGTATTGGTGCATTCTTCTTTGAACTATCGAACATGTTTGTTGAACCGTCGAAGAAGTTACCTTAGTCATGATAATCTATTAGGACTATACACGCATCATTACCGATAGAATGTCAACATCTTATCTATGCAATGAACTGCTCAATTAAACTAGAATCAGAATTATATTTTTTTAATCAGGTCGAACCTAACTCACAAGAATTCCTAGTAAGTTTAATTGACAGATATATATTAAAAAATAATTATAAGGAATTCTCACAAACTTGGTTCTTATTTCAAAATGAATGTGACACTCCTTTATTAAAAATAAACAACATATATGGATTTAAGAATAAAACAGCAACAATATCTCACTTAGTCTTAAAGCCATGTGCATGTGCATCTAAAACAAATCAGTTGTAATATGACCCAATTGTTGATACCAAATTTAATCTGCTAACATGGACCCATCACTTGAAGACACGTGTCTTCTAACGTGGTAATTACAAATACTTCTATCGATCAACTTATTTCCACCAAGCTACTCAAGCGCCACGAGCAACTCATACATTCCGAACAGCTCAAGCGTATCAACCAGCTAAAGTCCCCCGAGTAACTCATGCATGTCGAGCTACTTTAGCGGTCCGAGCAACTTAGGCGGTCCGAGATACATAGCGTACAGAGCACTCAAATCAGGATAATCAAGGAGACGACTGCACATTAAATGCTCATTATTATCATACAGATGTACATGTCTACTAGATAACAGCGCATTATCCTTTTATTTGTACATCCTTAAGGCTATAAATACATTGTAACCTCCTCATTAGAAGAGGACTCCGAATTTCTTGGTAAATCCATTATCGAGAATTCCAAGATAATAATCAGCAATAAGAAAAACAGTGGACGTAGGCCATTCTTTCAAGGCTGAACCACTTTAAAAATCTTTTGTCTCATTTATTTTATCTGTGATTTATAAATTAGAGATAATCTAATTTTTTACATCAACAGATTGGCGCCGTCTGTGGGAAACGACTGTAATTATCGTTTTTCACCAAAATAATTCATCACCAATGGCTGATCATTCGGAATCCAGCAATCAAAATGTTGGGATCCCTCCAAATCCTCCATCTACTCCTCCAAATGTCCAAGATCTGGCTGGTATAATGGCTAATTCATCCCAGGTCCAGACGGCCATGCAAGAGACCATGCGATAACTCCTGCAAACTATCTAGGGTGGAGCGTCGGCCCAGTCAGGACAACGAAGCATTCAAAGAAATACCCAGTTACCTTCTTCGCGAACTAGGCGAACGATATTCCCATAGGAATCTTGATCCAGACGCACCGGATTAATTATAAGCCTCTTAACAATATATCCAATACCTAACAATGTTTTGCAATGAATAAGATATCCAATACCTAATAAAAAAGATTTGTTAGATAGGTTACATTCTGCCAAGATTTTCTCAAAATTTGATTTAAAATCTGGTTATTGGCAGATCCAAATTGCACCACAGGATCGGTATAAAACTGCTTTTGTGGTTCCATTTGGTCATTACCAGTGGAATGTTTTGCCTTTTGGGCTTAAGAACGCCCCTTCGGAATTCCAAAATATCATGAATGATATTTTTAACCCTTTTTCATATTTCTCAATTGTTTACATTGATGATATCCTTATCTTCTCTCAGAAAATTGACCAACACTTTAAACATTTAAAGATTTTTAAAGATGTTATTAAAACTAATGGTTCAGTTGTCTCCGCCCCTAAAATAAAAAAATTTCAATCTAATATTCGATTTTTAGGGCATAACATTGGAGAGGGGAAAATACTCCCCATTGATAGAAGTATTGAGTTTGCCTCTAAATTCCCTGATGAGATTAGAGAGAAAACTCAACTTCAAAGATTTTGGGTAGCCTCAATTACATTTGTGACTATTACAAAAATCTTGCACAAGACAGTGCTATTCTTTACACAAGATTGAAAAAGAACCCTGCTCCTTGGACTTTAGAGCACACTAAGGCTGTTCAAAAAATTAAACTGAAATTCAAGCAACTTCCTTGTCTAGCTTTAGCTAACCCTTCTTTTTTCAAAATCGGCGAGACTGACACCTCAGATTTAGGTTTTGGTGGTATTTTAAAACAAATAAATTCTTTAACCAAAAAAGAAGAACTTGTTCGTTTTACTTCAGGATCTTGGAAAGATGCCTCAAAGAATTACTCGACCATTATGAAAGAAATCTTTTATGTCGTTAAATGCATTTCAAAATTTCAGGATGATTTGTTAAATCAGAAATCTTTGCTACGAATTGATTGTAGTGCTGTAAAACAGGTTTTGCAAAAAGATGTTGAAAATATTGTTTCAAAATAGATTTTTTCCAGATGGTAAGCAAACTTATCGGCTTTTGATTTTGATATAGAACATATCAAAGGGGAAAATAACTCTCTTCCCGATTTTCTAACTAGAGAGTTTTTGCAGGACCGGTGAGTGTCCCCTCTCGTGGGCGTGGCAGAGGCCGTGGGTATTCTCACCGGCCTGGTAAAGAAAATATTGTGATCAATGAAGATCAATATCCTCCGATACAGGATTATATGGAGTTCATTCGCCAGAGCGCGAAGAACAGGGAGAAGAATGCTCCCCCTCTTAACCCTTTCAGCAGGAAGAAAACTGCAAAAGAGGTATTGGAAACAATTAAGTACGATTTCATTCCTAATCAAAGAACATCGGAATTAGTACTAATCCTCAATGATGAGGATGAGAAGCAGATGACTTCTCCTTGGGAAATTAAGTCCCTGTATCTTGATACCCATAATTATGAGGTGCCAGAAGGCAAATACCGGATGGTATACGAGGCGATTCTCGTGGAAACTGATTCAGTGGTGTTTAATCATACTAATAAACACCAGGGAAATTCTCATTCCCCCATTGCTTATAGCAAGGCTGTATTAAAAAAATTCATATCTCCCCGAGAATGGGGAATCTATCCTTTGAAGGCGCGAAAATTAAGTTCGCATTCTGGATCCTATAATTATTGGGATTATGTCCAGGCTTGGACAAAAGCTTTTTATTATCAAAATGCTGAGCACAAGCATACTTGGTTTTTTGTTTTGTGCCCAAATTCTTTAAAAAAATCTTAAACAGGATGGGTTATCAATTGGTGGGACAAATTTGGCCCAGGAATTGATTTTCTCCCTGATGAAATTACCAAGGCCAAACTTTTTCTTCCTTGGACTCAATTTCATCCTCTTTTAAAAGGGAAAAACAAAACTCCGGTAGGATTAAACACCCTACTCTTTTTCTCTGAAATGAGCATTCCTTGGATCTCCCGATGGGATCTGCGTTGTAGAGTCAATAATCTCAATGTTCCTCTACTTGAACGCATCTTCTTTTATCGATGGTGGAGTGGCGTTGATTTGGTTTCTACCATCAATCAGATAAAGGGTAGTTTGAGTAACTAAATGGATTTGGTTGATGACTCTCCGCCTCCTGCTGATAAGATGACCCATGCAGTCAATCCAATTATGGATTTAAAAGCTTCCCTGAAGAAGCAGTTTCCCAGCGCTACGGAGCAGGAGCTTCTGCAGAAAGTTATGGATTATACCCATAATTAATTCAAGTCTTCTTTTGGTGATCGAATCACACCTAGTGTTTCAGCTAAACCCAGTTTTAGTTCTGATACACTCAACAGGAATCCCATTCCTCTTCCCTCAGATGATGAAGATGATGATACATCCATGACTTCTATTGCAAAAGATAATCCTTTCTTTTGTCTGGGCAGAGAATCCCAGAACCCAGAAGACGATGCATTCGTTGGTGATATGTTTGACACCAATATTCCCACTGAGCCAACGATGGAGGCTTTCTTCAACTCACTGAGTTCGGCATTCCCAACACGACGGTTGGATGAATCCTTTCCTTGCCCTGATGCGGATGGCCTAGATGATTTGAGGTAGTTGGCCCAGCTGGCCCTTGTCAGCCCCATATAGATTCTCGCCGACACTTATAGACAAAAGCTCACTACTTTCCTCTGAAGTGGTAGGACCCTCTGGTGACTCACAACCCCACTTGCAGCTGCCCGTGACTCTTGTGGTCCCACTTGGCCCAGCAGCCGACGTTAGAAGACAAAAGACTTTGTCAGCCTTTCAACTTGGAGGGCCCCCTTTTAGGAATTATTGATTCCTTTCCCTTGTATAAATAGAGGGCTTCCCCTCTTCATTTTGTACGCTTAAATTTTACTTCTCTCTCTATTTCTCTCTTTCTCTCTCTCTTATTGTAATAAGTTTGATCATTCCGGTCATCATCCGGTGGACTCTTCCCTTTACTGTAAGTTTTAGTTTGTTTTATAAGCCTCTTAACAATGTTTTGCAATGGATAAGATATCCAATACCTAATAAAAAAGATTTGTTAGCTAGGTTACATTCTGCCAAGATTTTCTCAAAATTTGATTTAAAATCTGGTTATTGGCAGATCCAAATTGCACCACAGGATCGGTATAAAACTTCTTTTGTGGTTCCATTTGGTCATTACCAATGGAATGTTTTGCCTTTTGGGCTCAAGAACGCCCCTTCTGAATTCCAAAATATTATGAATGATATTTTATAGGGTTAAGAGGGGGAGAATTCGTCTCCTTGTTCTTCGCGCCTTGGCGAATGAACTCCATATAATCCTGTATCGGAGGATATTGATCTTCATTGATCACAATCTTTTCTTTACCAGGCCGGTGAGAATACCCATGGCCTCTGCCACGCCCACGAGAGGGGCCACTCATCGGTCCTGCAAAAACTCTCTAGTTAGAAAATCGGGAAGAGAGTTATTTTCCCCTTTGATATGTTCTATATCAAAATCAAAAGCCGATAAGTTTGCTTGCCATCTGGCAAAAATCTGTTTTGAAACAATATTTTCAACATCTTTTTGCAAAACCTGTTTTACAGCACTACAATCAATTCGTAGCAAAAATTTTTGATTTAACAAATCATCCTGAAATTTTGAAATGCATTTAACGACAAAAAAGATTTCTTTGTTAATGGTGGAGTAATTCTTTGAGGCATCTTTCCAAGATCCTGAAGTAAAACGAACAAGTTCTTCTTTTTTGGTTAAAGAATTTATTTGTTTTAAAATACCACCAAAACCTAAATCTGACGCGTCAGTCTTGACGATTTTGAAAAAAGAAGGGTTAGCTAAAGCTAGACAAGGAAGTTGCTTGACTTTCAGTTTAATTTTCTGAACAGCTTTAGTGTGCTCTAAAGTCCAAGGAGCAAGGTTCTTTTTCAATCTTGTGTAAAGAATATCACTGTCTTGTGCAAGATTTTTGTAATAGTCACCAATGTAATTGAGGCTACCCAAAAATCTTTGAAGTTGTGTTTTCTCTCTAATCTCACCAGGGAATTTAGAGGCAAACTCAATACTTCTATCAATGGGGAGTATTTTCCCCTCTCCAATGTTATGCCCTAAAATTCTAGAGAAAAAGGGAGAAGAGAGAGGTGGTGGTGCCTCTAGTTTTCTTTAACACTCCCCCTCGACACCGCCTCTCTCTTTCAAACTCATCTCTAGAGATCATGCCATGTTTCCCTCCGAATTTTTCAAACTTTTTAGCGTTAAGTCCTTTGGTGAACAAGTCTGCAACTTGATCATCTGTCTTGAATACTTGCATCACTATTTCTCCTTTGAGCACCTTCTCTCTGATGAAGTGGTGGTGTACTTTCACATGCTTGGTTCTTGCATGGAACACTGGATTCTCAGCCAAACGTATAGCTGATTATCTAACACAATGTAACAATACTGCATAATCAATTGGTTATTGAAAATCTTTCATTAATTTCATTAGCCATGTAACCTCTTATGTCGTTGTTGTCGTTGCCTTATATTTAGTTTCTGTAGTTGATAAGGATACAGTAGGTTGCCTTTTACAACCCTATGAGATTTCCCCTGTGCCAATATTGAACACGTACCCAGTAGTTGATCGACGTGTATTATGATCTCCAGCATAATCAACATTGCAAAAGCTAATCACCTTGCACGTAACACTCTTCTTGTACATTATGCCAAAGTTAAGTGTACTTTTTATGTACCTCAATATTCTTTGATCCACTTCTAAGTGAGGTTTCTTGGGACTTTACATGAATCGACTCACTGTATCGACTGTAAATGCTATGTCAGGTCGTGTGAGTGTTAAATAGATTAAACTACCTACCAGTTGTAGATACGTAGTTGTATCCTCCAAGTCTTTTCCTTCATGAGCACATAGATTAGTGTTTACTTCCATTGGTGTTGATATTGACTTATATTCCATAATCCCATACTTGTTCAGCATATCTGTTGCATATTTTTATTGACACAAAAATATTCCCTCCTTAATCCGGTCGATCTCTAACCCAAGAAAGTGTTTAAACTCTCCAAGTTCCTTCATTTGAAATCGTACGGATATGTTATCTTTTACCTTTTAAATCTCCCCATTATTTTATCCTGTGATGATTAAATCATCTACATACACTAGTACTACTAAGAGTTTTCCACCTTGTGTCTTCATGAATAGGCTCGAGTCTGAAGGTGCTACAGAGTATCCACTTTTGACTAGGTACTCTGTTATCTTTCCATACCAAGCTCTTGGAGCTTGTTCGAGCCCGTAGAGCGCCTTCCTCAGATTTCAGACATAGTCTGGTTGGGTTTCACTCTCAAAACCTTTTGGTTACTCCTTATAAATTTCTTTATCAACCTCTCCATGTAGAAAAGAATTCTTTACATCCATCTGCCACATTTTCCAAGACTTACTGGCTCCAAGTGCTATTAAGACTCTAACTAATGTGATCTTTAATACTGGACTAAATGTTTCATCATATTTTAGTCCAAATTGTTGCGAGAATCCTCTAGCAACCAATTGAGCCTTGTATCTTTCAATTGATCCTTCTGTACGAGCCTTTACCTTATATACCCACTTACAAGTGATGGGTTTCACATCTTTAGGCTTTGGTACTAAATCCTATGTTTCATTCTGCTTGAGTGCCTAAAATTTCTCCTCTATCGCCTTTATCCAGTCCTTGCTATATGAGGCTTCTTTAAATATTGCAGGCTCTCTTTTAGTGTCTTCTGTAAGGGCATCATTTGCATATTTTGTATTAGGCTTTCATGGCCTGGAAGACCTCCTTAGTCATGGCCCATCATCTTCTATTTCTTCTTGCAAATTTGGTTGATCTACCTCTAAAGATCCCTAATGGACTCCTATTATCCAGGGACTTAGAGCCCTTGGTGAGCCGTGCTCAGACTCTTCTTCTTCATTAGGAACTTCTATAATAGGTAGTCGTTCTTTTGGTTATTCTCCTAATTTTGCTTGCATTTTTTCTTCTAAGTCTTTAGTATTCGTCATCACCGTCGATTGTGAAGACCACCAAGAGGAATCTTTATCGAACACCACATTTTTAGATGTTTATCATCGATTAGTTATCAGGTCACAACATCTCCATCATTTTCTCTCACTGGCGTACCCCATGAAGATGCACTATATTGCATATTTATCATATTTAGCACATTGTTGATCTGGCACAAACACATAGCACACACATCCATAGACTCTAAAGTGACTTACATTAGGTCTGATGTTCCATAAATTTTTTAACGGTGACAAATTTCCCAGCCTTGCCTGCGGTAGTCTATTGATCACATGCATTGTTGTATTCATGCACTTGGCCCAAAATTGACCTGGAACATTCTTGGCATAGAGCATACTACGACAGGTTTCTGCAAGATGGCGTTCTTCCTTTCTGTAACCCCATTTTATTGTGGGGTGCCTGGACAGGTTTTCTATCTCTGAATCTTACAATCTTTAAGGAAGTCAGACAAATCTATTGATGTATATTCTCCTCAATTATCTGTGCATAGACATCGTATATTATTCCCAGTTTTACCTTAAGTTTTTTGTTTAAATTCCTTGAACTTTATCAATACTTCCCCTTTCTCTTTTAGGAAATAAACCCACACATACTTTGAAAAATCATCGATGAATGTTACCTTGTAACGCATTCCACTAGTTGTAACTTGCTTTATCGTTCCAAACACATCCGATTGGACAAGCTCCAAAGGTTTTGTAGTCTTCAACTTAGACTCCTCATAAGGTAGTTGGTGTGCCTTTCCACATATTGGTAGCCTGCACAGACAGTATCTTCATGGATCTCCAACCGAGGAAGGCCTTTAAGCATCTCCTTATTCATCATCATCTTCAGCTTATGGTAGCTAACATGCCCTGTTCTTGCATGCCATAAATCCTCAGTCTTATTTTTTCGAGCCTTATCTACGTATGCAGATTCAGCCGACATCACGTAGATAGACTGTAGTCGTCTTCCTTCCATAACAGGCATTTCTGGAGGATTTAGATCTCGATACACCTTGACATCTTCTGGGCCAAACGCCATATAATTTCCAAAAGATGTTAATTGTTATACTGATAATAAATCCTTCTTCATTCTAGGCACATGACAGACATTTTATAGTCGAACATGATTAGGGCTGAAGCGGGGAATAATAACTGTCTCCCCAACAAGTGATATTGTCAGCTTTGAGTTATTAGCGGTCACAACAACTTGCCTTCCTTTATACTCAAACACATCTGACAACTTCTTCTTGTCTCCAGTTATGTGATGGGAGCATCCTGAATCCACAATCCAATCTTCTTCATAATTGATAGTGTCAGACTTGGGAGTTGCGATGAGAGCAAGCTCTAACTCTCTATCTTCTTCTGGAGAGACTACTGCGGTGGACTCAAATACTGAGAATGATGCTTCAAAATCCCATTCTTCTTCATCGTAAGTCTCTTGGCTATTTAATGTTGTAGCATTACCTTCTACATATGTCTTCTTCTTGTGCCAATAATCTCTAGCATAGTGTCCCTTCTTGCCACAGTTGTAACATTCATTGTTATGTTGCTTAAGGTTTTGTGAGTGATTATGGTCCCTTCCTTTGTTTGATTGAGCTCCCCCTATACGTGAGCTCCTTTCCTGTTATCGTGAGGCTGAGTTATGCTTCCTCAAGCTTTTCTCGTGTTGCGATCCTTTTGAAATATTCTGGCCTCCATCTCTCCTTCTTCCATTGCTGAAAAGTTCCTCGCTACTATTTATTAAGACCCCACTCATTTGTTTCATTAATGTCTCTTGGTTAGCCAATAAATTTTCCAACTAGACTAGGGTGGGCTGAGTTGGCCAACCACGTATTGCCATAATAAATCTATAATATTCAGGCTTTAGGCCACGAATAATTATTCTCCTCATGCGTGATTCATTAAATTTAGATTCGGGATCGAGCAATGAAATTTCTTGACATAAATCTTTAATTTTCTTAAAATATTGGTTAATGGTCATACCTTCCTGAGTAGTAGTCATCGATTCGTTATCCAACATCTGCAAGTCTGCATCATTCGTCTTTGAGAAGAGAGAGGTAAGAGTGTCCCATGCGTCCTTCGGTGTCCTCGCATCCTTGATATACCCCAACAATTCTGGGTATACTGATGTTTTGAGTGCGGACATAGCTTTACCCACTTTTATTTTACATTTTTTTAAAGCCTCGGCATTTTCCTGAGATGGTGGTGTAGAATCTCTACCACCAACCATCTCCCAAAGATCTTGTCCTTCCAAGTAGGACATCATGTAGGTGCTCCAAATTTCATAATTGGTGTGGTTTAATTTTCTAAGCCCGCCACCAAACACGTTAACCAAGTCTTCCATAATCACGTCCTTAAACTGGTCCCTGACCAATTATGATGACACAGTCCCATACTGTTTTCAATTCGTTGACAGTACGTCGTTTTAGCAGCACCTCTACAGCGGTCCCTGACCGTTTCGCGCTGATACCAAATTGTTGAGTAAAAAATTGCCCAGACAGTGAACCACAAATAAAACTATTTTATTACACAAAAAAAAATTGTACAAATTTTAGTACAATTACTGACTCACAAAATACACACTCAAGTGATCCACTAATATTACAAAACTCACTTAATAATTAGGACACAATTTTATTGTTCAAAACACACCTCACTTACTCTAAAGACACTCACTATTTATTTGGACACTCACTTGATTTTACTTTCTCTCACTTGTTGGCTGATTCCCAAAATGAGAGATAGGTCTCATATTTATACTTACTAAAGTAGGTGGGTTTAAGCATATTAGCCACAAATTTAAGTTGGTCGTGTATGTTCTAGAAAAAGAACTAGCTGGATAATTCTTCATATCGGAATAAGGAAATGCAATTCAAGAATATTCTAAAGAGAAAGGGAGAAGGGAGAAGGGAGAGGAAGTGGTGCCTCTGGTTTTCTTTAATATAATTAGGAATACTACAAGCACGACCAATATTAGGCTTTACATATGATGGTCTAAGGTATCCTAAGGTCTTTGAAATTGGTAGAGAACCTCCATGGAGTATCTAATGGACTCCTCTAGGTGTTCCAGACTCACTTAGGTTTCATAAGACTAAAATATATCTAAGGCACACAAGTATAATGCCTATAATACAATGTAAGAAGAAGACTCATAATAAATATATTATACATATACTCTTATCTCTTATAACCTATAGGATAACTTGATTTCAACCACTTACACCTTTCCACGGTCTTCTTTATATAGGAAACTAATTAGAACATGTAAACAATGACTGGATGAATATGGCCATCCATGTTCAATATCTGTCTGTTATAGTAATAAAGGTAAAATGGGGGGGGGGGGGTGAAGGTTTCAGGTCATTATTACTAATTGGTGTTAGCATTAAATGCGATTTAGTTCATCAGGGATGGCTTCCATATCTATTCGAGGTAAGTGGAATAGTGAGTGTACTTCTAACCTACTTATCATATTAGTTAAACACTCTCTCCCAAGATACTTCAAGAATTTTTAACCTTGAGGTACCAAGAATGAGGTGTTATTGGCATCAGGACTGAGGGAAAAAAGCCCATGTTTCACTAAAGCCAATGGATAAGGATGATTCTATAATGGCGTCGCCTTGATGAACCTCTATCAAGATATTTTCAATTCCATTATAACTTATTTTGAACTTGAGGATGATTAAAGAGATTTTGACAGCCTTGTTGTAGGCAAACTGCATTCCTTATGAAGGTGTTGAGGTATTTAAGGCTTGATGCAGACCTTGGCATTGTTATATATTCCTTGACATAGGTATTTTACTCTAGAATAGTGTTATCATGTGTCTTATAAGTCCAATTATTTGTGGCTAAGAGTTAGCAGCATTTGTATGTTTGCTAGATAGAGGTTGAGGGTCCTTGACCCTTTTCCCAGTCTATATCTATTCTATAAGGTATTTCATACAATAATGTAAAAACTAAAATTATAAAAGTTATATTGAAAAACTGATAATAATAGAACTAATTTGTTGTTGTTTTGATATTCAAGTGTGCTGTAACATGGGTTGATGTCAACATTGTTATTTCAATAGTAGCATAGAAAATCAACAATTACTAATGTCTTAAAAAATTTAAAATGTCAATGTAGTGTATCACTATTCAAACCAAGGATCTTATAGTAAATATGATAGGAAAAAGGTCTCTATGAAGTCGCCCAAGTTGCACGTGATCAAGTCCGTCCTTTTGGAGTTTCACTAGAAGAAAATTCTTTTGTTCACGATGGATAAAACGTGTCATAAAAATTCGTATACATTATGTTATTGGTAAAAGTCCGTCATTAAACCCCATGCGATGTAGGGATTCACAAATGAGTCATAAGAATATGACGGTTATATAATAGCCGTCATAAAATTTCTAGCATATTGCTCTAAATGTGTCATATTTTTTTGTAGCTTTCATAAAACAGAGGGTGTATTGATTTCTTACTATATCTTTTAGTAATCCGGTGTAAATAAAAGTCTTTTTAAAAAAAAATCCATGCGATAGCATTTCAATAAACTACTTGTAATACAACGAGTCAAAAAAACATCATCCATCATCAAAATATACACAATGAATTACACCAAACATTCAACCCTCCAAATTATATTTAACATTCACCCATCAACTTCTCAAATCAAACATATATAACTAGACTTTAACCATGAACAAAATATGCACCAAAAACTCTAAAAGTGTATTCATTCTCCCTTTGCTATATTTTTTAATTAATAACCATGTTGATAATAGTCTCGCTAATCATGTATTTTACAGAATAAATAATATGCCCATAAATCTACATATACACCAAAAGTAAAACACTAAATAGGAAGTCGGGAAGATACTACATTGTTAATAATAGGCTAAAATTTTAATGTTCATATCGAAGCATTGTAAGTTTCAATATTTAAAAAAAATTATTGGAAGTATTTATTTTTATCTTTAGACATTCTAAAAAACGTTTTAGTATAAAATCTTATTAAATTTAATTCAACATGTAACAATAAATACAATGTCCATTCGAACAAAAACATCTTTCAAGTCATGCCAAACTAGGGCATCCACAACAACATCAAATTAGCCAAACCCAGATGTCGAAGAACAAAGTTAACATAAAAACTAAAATAGGTATCAGAGTACCTCAACACTTGGATCCTAGGTATTTGTGGACTTACCCACTTGTTATATGCAAAAACGTGTTTGTAGAGAGATTTAGGCATTTCAATACTACATATTAAGTCATGTTTATAATCACAAATATTAAAATGTGATATATATACAATGGTAGTTTTAGAATATTCCTTCTTGTATACAATTTGTTAATTATTATTTGTTATAAATATCTTCTTTATTTTATATATATATATATATATGTGTGTGTGTGTGTGTGTGTGTGTGTGTGTGTGTGTGTGTGTGTGTGTGTTGGGGGGGGGGGGAGAGGGGTGTTTGAATAGTGCCAACAAATTGACGATTGAGATCGAATTTTGTTACCGATCTAAAGGTGTGAGAGAGTGCCATGTCACCACTTAGCATTGTGACATGGTAAATGAAGGGAATCCCCTTGAACCCCAAATCCTTCCCCTGACTCCTTCATTAGAATCCCTCACTCATTTTTGTTCTCTCTCTCTTCAACACAAACATACCCTCCCTCACTAACCCTACGCCTCCAACTCTTTCACCTCCCGCCCCCTCTGTTTCCCGCCACCTTGCCTCCGGTACCGCCTTCGCCTCTCACCCTCTTACACATGCACACACAGATAAGGTAAATTGGTGTTTTTTTACAGTTTTGTTTTGAAGATCTAATGGTTTGTTTTTTTTTGTTTTCAAGATCTAATGGTTTTTTCCAAGTTTTGTTTTAAAGATCTATTCGGGTATGGCTTCTTCTCTCTTTAGTTTTTTTTTTACATTTTAAATTTTTATAAACCCTAAATTTTAGGGGTTTTGGGCAAGTTTTCGAAATGGCTCAAGAATAATGGCAAGTTTTATTGTTTGAATGAAAATAAGTCAGGGTTTCGAGTTATGTATGTTCTTTCGATTTAGGTTTCAATCGGATTTTTGTTGTTGTTATTTAGTTTTTTAGATGTGAATTGAGGATTTTTACCTCATTTTGTTGTTATTTTTATTTTGGTTTTGTAGATCTGAATCTATACCCTATTAGTAGATTTTTTTCACACCTATAGGGCCACAAGACTTATTTGATTTTAATTTGAGCTAAGATCTATTTTGAGCCACGCACCCTGTTTTCATTGCTAATTATTTTTTATATTTTGTTGTTTATTTCTTCTTTTGCAGATTAAGACCTAATTATACACTTTTTGTGTAAAGTTATGCTGGTGGTTTGGGTTCTTTTTTATATTTTAGGTTAGGTTCAACTCTGTTGAGGTATTGAGTACTAATAGGTAATTCAAGTGGCATTAAGATCTAAGGAGTTTTGTGGTGGTGCCCTGTGTATCTTTTATATATTATTACAATGCTTAGTAATACTGCATGTGAATTACTATATAGTCTTCATATTTTTTTGGCACTAATACTGTTTAATCTTATGTTATGTTTGGTGAAATTAAAATTTTATGTTATGTTTGACATTGTGTTATGTTACTATATAGTCCTCTTGTTATGTTATGTTTGATGAAATTAAAAGTTTAGTTATCATACCAGAATGGATGGTCATTGCCTTTAAATTTATCTTTAATTATGCTAGGTTTGGCAATTGAAATTATGCTATTTCATAGTGATCCAGGTGGTTTAAGTAGGTTTGGTTTGTTAATTATATTTGTTTTTATGGGAGTTTTTGTTAATATTCTTATAGCTACTGTACCAAAATGGAGAATTAAATCAATGTCTTAAATTTATCTGCAATTATGTATTTGTTTTGTTACCTGCTTTTGTTTACTTTCGCACAATTCCTACATTTTGAATCGTGATGCATTCTGAATGGAGTGTTTGTTATTTCACTTAGGTGTAGCATGTGTTTAAAATTTTGTGATTTTGAGATTCATTTGCTCCTACAGACCTACTTCATTCATACACCTTTTAACAGTATACGCTAGATTCATTTTAGAGTTTTATTTTAGATTCATTTTGATTTACTTATTTCATTACAGAGAAATAATGTTTCTTTCAAAGATGTTATAGGTTTAGGAGTTGCTAAAGATTTTTTATTTAGCTTCAGAGGTAGCCAATTTGAATAGGTAGGTACAGTTCACTCAATTTGAGTAGTACACTAAAACAAGTGTCACAGTAGGATGAATTCTAGCTATTTGTACATACTTGCTTGGATTTTTGGCACAAATGTTTCAATATTTGGCATTATTTCTTCATTATTGTTAATTTTTATGTGTTGTTAGTCCTACTTATATTGTTCTTGCTAACTTGGTTAATTTCTTTGTTGGTTTTATTTGTTTACAGTTGGGACTTTTGGTTAGTGCGATCAATTGTTAGTAAATTAGATTTTTCACTTGGAAACACCTTTGGTAAATACAAATATCGCCTCAGGATAGGATTCGGAGTAATTCTTCTGTACATATCAATCCCTTAATTACTCATATTCAGGTCACATCGAGGTGGTGAAGATACTTTCAACTTCTTAGACGTTAGTTAGTGGTATAAACAGTGGCGATGAGGAAGGTTGGGTAATTGAATTCAGTCGCTAGCAGTGTTCATAACAAGTAATTTGTTTTTCAATTTATTCTCTCCCTCTACCTGTCTTTACCATCTTAAAAATGATTTTTTTTTAATTTCAATGGTTTTTATAATTTGAAACAACTATAAAGTTTTACAAAATAAGAGTTTGTAGCACTACCGGTGCCAGTTAAGCCATTGCCGGTAGCAGGGGAATTGAAAAGACTATACAACTTTGAATTTTGTGTTCAAGATTTGGGTTCTAATTCGAAGGTGATTTGGTGTTCAAGATTTGGGTTCTAATTCGAAGGTGATTTGGTGTTCAATATATATTTTGATTCTTGAGCACTGTATAGGGAATGTTTGATTTTAGATTAGGTTTCTTTATCCTCTTCTTGCAGCTAAAGAGCATAAAATGCAGAGGAATCAGAATGCATGGTGGCTCCTTGGTGAAGAGAATTGAGGGATTTGTCATGACTGTGATGCGTTGATCGCTTTCATTTTACTCAAACAAGTTCATGGATTGGAGAAGTTTTCATGTTACATCTTCATGATTCTTCATCAGGGAACTACAATCTAAGGAGCCTACCTTCAGGTTCTAAATGAAATTTTATACTGGAACATTCGGGGGCTGCCAAAAGAGCCTTATTGAATATTATCTCTCATAATAATCTAGAATATGTATACATTGTTGATCCCATGGTTAAGATTACTTCAATCCCCAATTTTTGGAGAAGTGCTAAGCTCAACTTTGTGTGTGGAAATCATAGAGGAACTAGAATCTCTAATATTTGTCTTTTCCATTCTAATAATATCCCCCCTATTGTCATCCTTAACACCAGTAAGATATTTACCATTGACATTCAACCTAACCTTTCTCCTATTAGAATTTCCATGATATATGACAACCCTGACTATATCTAAAGGAGGGTGCTTTGGGAGGACCTCTATAATGTACACTCTAATGGATCCCCCTTCATCTGTATGGCGGATTTGCCTAATCATGTTTCCTGCTCTGATTTCCACAACTTCATTGATGATAATTATTTGGTTCAACTGAATACTTTTTAATGGTATGCCTCACAAACTATTTTCAAATAAACACTTTTTAACAGCTTATTAAATGAATCTCATATTCTAATTCATCATGGATTTATTCAATTGGGAAAATTACGTGTGTAGGGCTATACCTCAGTCAGTTATTCTTAGTGTCCCAAGTAGTCATTGTCAATAAATTGACAGTACGTGATAAAGTTTGGAGTGTGCATATTTTGAGTTTACTTGGCTATGCATATTTTGTGTTTGTTTAAATAAAATGTTTTGTCCAAAATATGTTGCTTTTGAGACATTTTTCAAAATAATCTTTAGCAAACTTTTGGAGTAAATAAGTTAGTAAAAGTAGTTGTAATATCAGTCTGAGATTAGCATTCAAACAAGAATTGAATGTTTATATAATTTTTTCTATCAAGACGAACAATATTATTTATAGCATTGTGAATATGTCATGTTTAAAATTGAGCTCAAACAACTGATTTTTGTTCTTTTATTGCCTCCATAATTGAGGAAAGGGAATATTATGTCATGACTTTTTATACACTTGGCTCTAGTGATCAGTGATCAGTTCAATGTTGAATTTGAATCAGTTCAGTATTTAATTGTTTTAATTATCGTGTAGTTCCTATTTGGTGCTCACCAGGTCATGTGGTGCTTCTACATTTCAGGTTAGATTAACACGGGAGTTTATCAAAAACTGTGTCATGACATTGTGACTTTATCATTCGCTATTTATTATTCTTATAATATTTGATACAGACAGGAGATCCACTGGGTGATGGCAATGAGTTTCATAAAGGTTTATGATATGAAAGGACTTTCACTGTGTCAATATAAAATACAGGGCCAAACACCAATGGCTCTCTGTTCTTCTTCTCCACAGTGACCACACCACGGCTGGACAATAAGCACATAGTTTTTTTGGTGGAGTAATCAAGGGAATGGATGTCGTATAGGGTATAGAGAAAGTGAATATAGACAACGGAGACGAACCATACCAAGATGTCAAAATATTAAATGGGATTGCTCCCAAGTCTTAAAGGGATGCATTTGATCTGTCCCATATTGTCGATCGTCTGTGGACATTTTGTGCGAGGTATTTGATGCTACCTTCATGGATCGGATGTATTCAAAATGATTCAGGGAAAAAAAATTCTTTTCCTATTTTTATACATTTTTTTGAGACTGTATCTTTATTTTTTTGCCTCAACTGTATTTTTTAGACTAAAACTATATTTTTTTACATTTTCAGATGTGATTTTTGTTGATGAGATGGATGTGATAACAATGTTTGTGTTGCAAGAGAAGGTAAGTGGATGATTGATTTGTTTTGGTTACATCACTTATTTTAATTCGCAGACATCTCTTTTGGTTTGCTGTCACACCTTGCATCACTGCTGAGTTTTATTAGTTTTTTATGCAACTCTATAGTCTCATATGATATTAGTTGCCACTGTTTTATCTGCCATACGTTGGAGATACTTTTTTTGGACATTCTCATACCTGTTGCTGCCTAGGCCATTCGACATTTTCTCGATCCATCTCCTACGAATGATGTTCCACCTGTGATATTCAAGACCCCAACTCATATTCAATAATGCTGATGTTTATGATCCAGCTCTTGCTAATGATGTGGCAAATTTAGATTTGGTAGCATAATTATCGAGGCTGTGTAAGTTAGATTATTATTGTAGCTAATTTAAGTCTTTTATAATAAGGTTCTTTTATGTACTGATGGTTTAGTATATATGTAACATAGTCTTTCAAAAAATTTAACTTTGCTTTTAAGGATTTCAAAAATGGAGCAGGTCTTGGCTTGTAATATGAGAAGCAGATTCCCCACTAAAAAAAATAGCAGGCCTTGGATATGTACAAGTAGGTCTCAGCTAAAAACAGACAGCATGTCTTTGTTTGAAAATGGGAAGCAGGTCTTGATTTTAAAAAAAACAGAAGCAGGTCTACATGAGAAGGCAGTTCTTTATTTATTTTTAAAAAAAAATAAGAAGTACGTGTATACTATAAGGGGCGAGCAGGTCTTTGGCTAAGGCAAACGAGAAGGTCTTAGCTTGAACATTTGGTGAAGCAGAGTTGCAAAAAGCCCCTGTTTGCAGTCACGGTAATTTTTAATGTTTTGCATGATGTGTTGTCTACTCGATTTTGCTCAATTGAATATGTGGATATATATAGCTGAGATAACACAATTGTTTCCAACTGTAATTCTCATTTATGAATATAGTAATATGTTATGTGAATGTTGATAATAATATCCTAAATAGTTATATCTTTACGTGGTCATTGAATTCCAATCATTAACCATAAAACAAATAATAAGTTAAAACAGTGTGTTTTGAGAAAAATGTCATAACTTTTTAATCGTAAGTCGGAATGAGGCGATTCTGGCGCCATTGGATTCGTATAGCCTATACCTAGCTAACTGCATTTAGATCTATTTTACACAATGTTCAAGGGGTCAAAATCAACTTTAAAGTCGATAGTTTCATTTTTTATTGTCAGATTTTGTGCGTGTAAGGTTATTTCGTCAATTTTTTTACCTATTTTGATTGCATCATGTGGTAGTTGATTCAACTCTACGTATAAGTTGTTGGACTATTTACTATTTGTTAAACATGGTTGATAGTCTTATAAATAAAGGATATTGCGGCTATTTTTTTAAATTACACTTTGTTTTGTTGGGGAATGAAATTTTTGCCGTTTTGCGGTTACATACTTTGGAAATTTTCGCCATTTTGCGTTTACGTACTTCGAAACTTTTCATCGATCCTTCAGGCACGGGCATACACTAGAATATATATATATATAATAAAGAAGATATTGGTAAAAAATAATAATTAACAAATTGTATACAAGAATGAATATTCTAAAACTACCACTGGGATCAAATTTTAATTGAATACCCAGTCTGATAAGTTCACTTTTAGTTTTTAAATGTCACATTGGTCCCTTTCAAGGTGTTTGCGACTCTTTTTAGGAAATTTAATTAATGTTTGGAGTTTTGCCTTTTAACGCACCATTTTTAATATAAAACTTGGGTATACATATCAATTTCTTAAATTGGGAGTCCAATAAGGACATGATAAGTTCTAACATTTCATTGATCCCCTTTGAGATGTTCATGGCTCTTCTCGTCCATTCGATTAATATTTTGAAATTTCATCCTAAACGACTCATTTTAGCCTAAAAGATGTATATACTTGCAGTTTTTTTAAACTAGGAGTTTGATAAGCACGTGTTCAGTTCCTACAGGTCACATTAGTCCTTCTCGAGGTGTTTATACCTATTTTTGGGGAATTTTGTTGTTTTGAGTTTTTCCCTTGAACCCACCATAATTAAACTAAAACTTGCATAAAATAAGTACACAAAGAGTTATTACAAGTTTGATTGGTCCTTCTCGAAGTGTTCATGTTTCTTTATGTAGGGGGTTTAAAGATAAAGACATGATTAGAGATAATTTCCCCTCATTAAGAAAATAGGTGATAAAGTAGAGAAAGATTCAAATAATGATTAGTGATATTAAACGTTAAAAGGAGGAACACAGGAAGCCTTTCCAAGGGATACGTTTAAATATAACCTTTATATTTTGTTTAAACTTATGTTATGTGTCTTTATGTGAAATATTATAATATTTAATGAGTCTACTTGGTATCCGTGAGGGATCGGATCGGGCGGAACTTGGGAAAGCTGTAATGCCCTATCGAAAAACCTCACATAGGGAATTTATGAGGTAACTAGTTTGGAGGATTGATAATTAAAAAAACATTAGCACTTGACTTAGCCTCTTTAAATACATCGATTAAAGGACCATCCCATTCTAGAGAGCACTGTCCGAGAGAGTATCATCCAATGGAGAATCATCCGAGCATTTATTAATTTCTTTGTCCACTAGGTTTGGTACAAGCAATCTTTATCTTTATCCAGAGTAACAAATATCTATCCACACATATCCTAGTGATGTCATGCATGACCTACCATATGTTAAATACAAACTTGAGTAAACTGTGGTGGTTTGGGAAGTGGCATACGGCTTAGTGTGCTACCACCCATGGGCATCCGCTTAACATATAACTAGTCACATAAGCTACTTCCTAATATCTAATGTCAGTGATGTGGAAGCATGGTGGCACAACTTTGCATTCAATGCGAGTGACGTGGAGGCACAATGGTTTGACTTAGCAATTAATGTCCTTGATACTACTCGAGTGTACTAGACAGACCATATATACCCTTAGTTATCCTTTGAGATGTGGGATCACGGATCAGAGAGAGAAAGATATTTCTGAGAGGGTTATTTTAAGAACCAGAATTTTAAACCTTAACCATTATGAGTGCGAGAATAAAAATTAATAACTCTAAAATCAAAGGAATTTAAAGAATAATTAAAGATCACAACACACGAGATTTACGTGGTTTGGAAACTGCCTATGACCATGAAGAATTTCTCAATTTTTATTAATTCTTTCAGAGCTTTTGAATTACATGCCCCATTTTCCTAGGGCAGGGTTTTTATTTGTAGTGATAAGAGTGGTTGATCTGTATATGAACTCTTCCATCTCCTTATTGGGTAATTGGTTTATCCATGTTTATCTCCTCTGAGATGTAGGTAACTAGGATGAGTCTTTATAGTTAAATCTGACTTAGGCAGTATACTGAGCCTATTTGGGCTACCGCATTTTAGGCACTTATGTTTTGGCACCCATAATTGCCCCTAAAATTCTTTATCGAAGATGGTCCAAAGAATTTTACATCTTTTGTTTCCTAAATTATGAGTTCAAAGTCTTATTTTTGCGTATGGGCATGTTCGTAATTGACATAAAATAGAAATGGTACGCTGGTCCTATGTAAGAAATGAAACGCCAATTTAAATATTGAGTTCTGTTCCATATGATCTTGGAACTTAACCTTCCCTTGATTCAAAATTTTTACTATCACTTTGCTTCATTCTTCTCTTGCTCGGAAAGATTTATTGGAGATCCTATTTTCTCAATTCACTTTGTAAGTCTTCTTTCATCTAGCTTATTTCTTCCATCTCTACAGTTCCTTCTATTTATTTTCAATACGTAATACCTTCCTACCCTCTTCTTCTTTGAAAATTGTCTATACTATTAATGATAACACCTTAGGGGATTTTAGAAAAGACATACTCATTTACCCTATGGGTTATGATTGAATATGCCCCAGTACCCAGAAATTACATCGTTGTTGAGGGTGTCAATTGGATTTATGCCCAATCTTTGGCTGAGAGGGGAATAACATTTCCCCCAAACCAACTCTTTTGGAATTTTATGAGTTTTTTTAATATCTTTCTCGTCGAATGTGCCCCAAACACATGGTGGATTATAAATGGAGTCCATAGAACAAATGAACTATATGGGACTAATATAAGGATTCCAAAAATTATATATTATTATTCCTTGTCCCACACAATAGATGGTGTTTTATACCAAAGATGAGGAAAGTTGACAGGGTTTCAGTAGTTAATCTCCTTAATTATAACAAAGGGCATTGGGATTAGTATTTTATTGCTTGAAATTGGCAATATCCCCCTCTCCCAACAGGAGAGCAATACCAAGGGTTTTTGTCCCCGGAGTGGGGGAATGATATAGGTTAACACAATTTTTTCTTGCTCTTGAATTGTGGCTTGATTGCATGATTACTAATAAAATTTCTTCATTTTTCTGACCAACTCGATTGAAGAAGAAATAACCTTCTCTTGACCACACCAACATGGAGGAATTGCTCAAGGTATGGAAGTTGAGGAAGCCCTTGGTCCAAGGTGGTAATCATCCCGCTCGGCCTTATTTCTTCTTGAGTACAAGAACTCTATCGGTAGCTTCACAGTTCACTCGATAAACTTAATTAAAAATCTTCCACTTCCTTCAGCATGTGTGGAAGCTTTCACTTATTCCTCATTTGAAATTTAAACGTTGAGTCTATCCCTACTTAGGATGAAGACTCATCAGCTCCACGAACAGAAATTTTACTGATTGAGGATAATAATGTCAATCCATCATCCCCCAATGCCAAGTCCTCAAAGAGTACTGAACAAGAGGGCCCTTCTGCTACTGAATCAGACGTATTAGTTAGAGAGGATGTGAAGAAGGATAAGACCCTTTATCCATGCCTCTGCTACCCTCCAAAAATTATGATGTCTGCACCTTTGGGAGAATTCAGCAGGTTATATTGGTGGCCAAGAACCCCTCATTGGACTTTAGTCTATTGAAGGGGCATACTCACATCTGACCGTGAGCAGGTCAGCCAACTGTTTTATAACTTTCTCTCTACTCACGCTGACCAAGCGTTGTCTTTAGTAAACTAACTTTTTTGTTCTGACTAAATTTGTTGGATTCTTTAATTTTTGTTTTAACATAATTTTTGTTTATATGTTTGCAGTTTGTGGTGGACTTTGTCACCATTTTAAAGAGTCTCT
Source organism: Sambucus nigra (assembly GCA_949130495.1). Taxonomy (NCBI): domain Eukaryota; kingdom Viridiplantae; phylum Streptophyta; class Magnoliopsida; order Dipsacales; family Adoxaceae; genus Sambucus; species Sambucus nigra. Next base: position 538,548,018 of record OX422208.1, on the reverse strand, counting down.
CAGATCAATCTAAAATAAATAATGATGTGATGACGGCCTTAGATAAGTCCAAGAAATCCCTTGATACTACCAAAAAGGCATATGACGAGGAGAAGAAATCCACCAGCTATGCCATGAACACGTTGAAGAACAATCCTAACAAGCTAAAGGTTTTTCATGACCAGCTTCTGGTCGAACGTAATCGTTTGAAGAAAGACTATGAGGAACTTTCTTTGGATAAGGATTCCAACTATGATAAGGGCAACACCGAATCCTTTGAGGTCTTGAAACACCAACTGACTTGCATTAGAAAGTCTAGCTTTAAGAAATAATGGGATGTTGCATTGGCAAGGGTAGATGTCCCTACCTATTCTGAACTTTTTGGCGAGCACAACCTTAGTTTCCCACCAAAAGTTGATGAGGAAAATACCACATATGCCTCTGCTGACCAAAATGCCTCTGTGCCTGTTAAGGGTAAAGCCCCAAAGACCCAAGAACAGGTGAAGAGTAAGGAGATTAGTTAGCACTAATTAGCCTACACACCCTTGTATTTTTCCCTTCGTCTCTGTTTGTAAGGGTCGTGCCTATTTTGATTATCAATGAAAGATTTTTATTGTGAATTTTAATTATGTCTTGAATTATTATTAAGCTCTCACTTTTTATTCTTACTTTCTGTAGCATACCAATATTACTGAAGAGATCCCATTTTTCGAGCAATCTCAATGTTATTCTTAGTCGGGAGGCTAGTGCTTAAGATCGTCATGCATTTATTTCCATTCGTAAGGCCCTTAAGAAGATGATTGATGCCTACAAAGGCCATTCTACCTTAGTGTCCAAGCTGAAAGATTATGTGAAAGACTTGGAAGATGTGGGCACTCTCATGGAGAAAGAGGTGAACTCTTTGAAGAAGAAGCTTACTGATGCCATGGATATTGGGGATGTTCGGGCCATTCTCCAAGATAACATTAAAACCCTCAAGAAGAAACTTTCTAAGACATAGGATGATTATAAAGGGTCTCACGTTATGAAGATGGAACTTAGTCGCAACATCCTCAAACTGCATTATCTCTTCAGAATGGGTCCTCGAGCAGCGTAGTCACTTGACTATGAAGAATGGTGGATGGATCCCCCCACCAAGTTAGACAGGGGAAACTAACTAGTTTATAACCATGGTTGGCTATATTCCTTATGGATATTAAAAGTTACCAAACTATTACCTTTGGTATATGTACTAAGTTAATTGTTTGTCTTATAGGCATCCACTATTTGGTATTGAAGAAAGTTGGGTTCCATTGATAACATCCCTTTATAGTTGGCAAAGAGCTACTTGACTTCTCATGAGAGTGAAGATGAGTTTTGATTAGATCCGGATGATAGTTGAAGGAGAGTCAATTACTTCTGCTCTTGCTAGCCGATAATAATTATTGTGTATTTTATCCCTTTATTATCGTAAATGGACATTTAATAACTTAACTTTTTGTAACAAGTTGTTTGTAGAATATCATTACTTTTCATTTTTTCCATTCCATTGTGTTAAGTATGTATTTTATTATCTTGTATAACCTTTTTGGTTGTGTCATCACACCACCTTGGGCCTAAAACATAATATGGTAAAAATTCACCTAGTTTTAGGCTCATCCATCCTCTCAACATTTTTACCTTCGGGTTGATTTAGTCCCTAGGGATCTTCCGTAGGTCTTTTATTTGTCTGGGAAATACATGAGGTCTTTGTGCTTTTCATGTCGAAGACATTGAGATCTTAGGTTTAATTATAATTAAATAATTTTTAATTTAATTAGACTCAAGTAATGTTGATCATTATTATGATCGTTAAGTAAAATGTAAGCCTGTCATTTTGGAACAAGGTTAAGTAACTATCCGAACCACTTGGGCTTTTATTAAAAATGCCAGATCAAACCGCGATCATCGTAAGTTCTGAAATAAAAGTTTCCAAAAACTAATTAAGCTTGAAATGACTTAAACAAGGGCCAAATCAAAATTAAAACTTTTGAGATTGGTTGCATTCCAAGCCTAGGTTCCCTGCCCTTTATTGTTTCTAAATGATAGGCTCCTTGTAGATCGTTTGTGATTTGAATGGTCCATCTCAGTTAGGTCCTAACTTTCCATATAAAGGTTTTTTATCAATACTGAGGACTTTGTTAAGACATAATTGTCGACATGGAATTTCCTCGAATTGACGACTTTGTTGTGCTTCTTGGTCAACTGTTGTTGGTAGGAGGCCAGTTTTATCATGGCATGTTTCCTTCATTCTTTTGCTAGGGTCAAGTTCAACTCTCACATCTTTATCATTCAAACTTTCCTCGACAATGGTGGTCCTCATGGTTAGCAGACCAACTTCCAAATGAATAACAACCTACATCACATATATTAGAGTGAAGGGAATTTCCCCAATAAACCTATAAGTAGATTACAATATTCCCACAGAACATGGGGAAGCTCATCTACCTAAGCTCCCTTTTCCTTCTCTAATATATTTTTCATGTTGTTTATAATCGTTTTGTTGGAAGCCTCTCCTTAACAGTTGCTATGGGGATAGGCCACAGAGTTGAAAATACATTTGACGCCATGGTTATCGCAAAAACCTTAGAAGGTTCCACTTTCAAACTGTATACCATTGTCTGTGATGATTGTCCTGTGTACCCCCAAACATATTATAATGCTCCTCCAGATGAATTGGATCATATAAGTATCCCTGGTATTTTCTAGTGGCTCTGCTTCAATCATCTTTGTGAAGTAATTTGTGTCGACCAATAGATATTTATGATTTTCTGGAGGTGTTGGGAATGGTCCTATAATGTACAACCCCCATTGGGTGAACGACTATGGTTTAGTAAGTTACTTCTAGTCACTAGCTGGTTTATAAAGCATGGGGGAGATATTTTAGCACTTTTGACACTTCAGGACATAAAAGGTTGTGTCTTTCTGCATATGCAGCCACCAGTATCCTTCTTTGATTGCTCGGAAGTCAAGAGACCTTCCTCTAATATGGATTTCATAGATCTCATCGTGTAGTTCATAAAGAACTTAGTTGACATCATTGGATGCATGCATTGGAGGTAAGGAACTATAAAATACCTTCTGTAAAGTTTTTCTTCAGGCCCTAGATAAAATCGTGCAGCTTTAACCCTGATTTGATGGGCTTGTTTTTTTCGATCGATAAGATATCATTCTGTAGATAAATAATTATCAGTTCCATTTAGTTGAGACATTTTTCAGTATGAGAATTTGCTCGATGACCATTGTCTTTACAATGCTGGGATTAGCAAGAAATTTAATTTCAAATGTTCTTTCTAGATTAGAGTACACTAATGAGCTTATGGTTGCTAAGGCGTTGGGGTGGCATTTATGCCCCCGGAGGAACTTTTGAATTGTCGCATCCTCAAACTTTGACATCAAATCATGAGCCTCTTGTAAATACGTTGACATCCATTCATCGTTGATGTTGAAGTCCCTAGTTACTTGGTTGGATACCATCTTTGAATTGTAATATACATCAAGGTGATTTTCTCCCAACAAGTGAGACTTAAATCTGGCTAGAACGGCTTCATACTCAGCTTTGTAGTTAGGTGCTTCAAATCCCACCCTGATTCCTTGCTTGATCATAGCGTTCTTCGATATGATGAAAACAATTCCTACTCTATACCCTTAAGTTAGAGGCATCATCCACATACAACGTCTATTTTTTTATTAGTCAATCCCACGACATTTCAATTGATCGACAATCTATTAGTCACTAGGTGCTTCTTTCCCCACAAATTCTTTGATAAATTCACCCAACACTTGCCCCGTAATCACTATTTTTGGTCGATATTGTATATTAAACCTCCCAAGTTCGATTGACTATTTGGACATGCATCTAGATAGTTCATCCTTATGAAGAAAAAATTTAAGGGGAAATAATGTGATGACTATAATTGAATGAGCCTCAAATTGATGTTTTAGTTTGCAAGATGCAGTGACTAAAGAGTAGGCCAGTTTCTCTAGTGGGAGTTAGCACTTCTCAGCATCTAGGAGCGTCTTGCTAATGTAAAAGATGGGGGATTATCATCCTTCTATTTCACAAACCAAGGTTGAAGTGACTGTGTGGTTTGAAACTTTTATTCTAGTTATATGATGGCCAATAGAGGAGGTTTACTCATATAGGATTTTATTTCTTTAAGGGACTTTGAGCATTCATCATTTAAGGTGAGGACTTTCTCTTTCTTCAGTCATTAAAAGAATGGACAACATCGTTTGGTGACTTAGAGATGAAACAATTTACAGCTTCTAGCCTCCCAATTAGTTTTTAAATTTTATACAGAGTCTTTGGAGGCTGAACATTATTGATCACGACTATTTTGCTAGAGTTTTTCTTAATCCTTGTTTTACTGATCAAGTAGCCTAGGAATTTTTTGACATGGACCTCAAAGGAGAATTTTCTCGCATTGAGCTTCATTTGGTACAGTCGGAGGAATCCAAATGTCTTCGTTAAGTCATTCAGATGATCGACTTTGTGATTGCTTTTGACGGTATATCGTCAAGATACACCTCCATTATTTCCCCCACCTTTTTATTGAACATTTTGGTGACCAATCTATGGTAAATGTATCCCGCATTTTTTAAGCCAAAAAGCATAACCCTATAATAGTAAAATTCCAAAGGAGTGATAAATAAAGTCTTATCATGGTCGGGGTTGAATAGTGGAATCTGATGGTACCGTGAGTAGGCATCTCGAAACCTCATCTACTCGTGGGTTATCTAGACGTTGACCAACAGATATCTTTGGTAGAAGGAGACTATCTTTGGGACAAGCCTTATTTAGGTCGGCGAAATCCACCCATACTGTCTAGCTATCGTTGCTCTTTCATACCCCCACCGAGTTTGAGAGGCATTTTTGGAATTAAATTTCTCTGATGGACTTTGCCTTCATATGTTTCCCTACCTTCTTTTCCATCACCTTGGCCTTTTTTGGGTAGTGCAATGAGCCTTTTGTGTGATCAACGGAAATATCGTCTCAATATGAAGTTGATGGCATGTGACTTTGGGATCATTCCCAGTCATATCATACAATTCCCATACAAACACATCTAGGTTTTACTTTAGAAAGCAGATAATTCCTTTTTTTTTATCGGACAGTGTAGTACTGATTAGAAATTTCATTTATGGTCTTCTCTCATCAAAAGCTACTTCCTCCAGTATTTCCATGACTCTATCCATGAGGTTAACTCTTGTATCTTTTACCCCTGATCTGCCATATTTTAGTTACTATTTGGATGGCATGGCTCCTCTATGAGATGTCTTGAGGATGACTTCCATTCATTTCTTCTTTTCTTGCCAAATCCTTATAGTAACGACGACACACTTTTGAGAAATAGATTGATCTCCCTTATTCATCGCTCTATAATGAACTTGAGTTTTTTATGATAAGTTTGGGGCACTACCCTCATGGTGTGCAACCAACCTCTTCTAAAGATGGCATGGTAGGACGAGTCAATGTCTACGACCAATACTCAATGAGTTTAAAAATATTTCCTACCCTAACTGGCATAACAACTTTCCTCAATGGAATGGTTATCTTTCTAGCTAAGCTGACCAGAGGAACGATCGCTTCCTTCAGGTCTGCCCTTTTTAGTCTGAGCTTGTGATAAATCTTCAAGTACATTATTTCGAAAGATCAACCTTAATCCAGTTGTAGCTTATCCAGGTCTCGATCTACAATCTTAAGACTGATTACTAGTGCATCATGATGTGGGGTTCCCACCCTGATCAAATCGCCTTCCATGAAAACTATGTGCTTGTTTTAGTCCACATCCTTTGGTCGCCTGCATTTTACAGGTTGGTTTTTGGCGGAGTTAATTTGGAAGGCCTCCATCACTGTCATCACCTTCTTGAGTTCCATCTGAATTGCATTACCTTGGATCTTCTTGGAATCTGATGACCTGTGAATAATGGCAAACTCGTACGTCACCTCATCGTCCATAATGTTATCTAGTTTTGGGTCAGTGTTAGTGGTGACCGGATCAATTTTCTTTTCTATATACTCATTCAAATGCTACACCTAGGATAATTCCTCCAAATGGTACTTGAAGGCCTTGTAATTTTATGGTACTTGAGGGCCTTGTAATTTTATGTCATGTGCCCGTTCTCCTTGTGTTAGTAACATTTGAATGCATTGTTCCTCTCTCTCGGATCATTGTTTATCTTCTTTGGTCACTTGAAGAATTACTGGTCTTTGATCTTAATTAAGATTTTGTAAACTTGCTCCTTAAAGACGGTATTAATTGTTCAATATGCCTTGGATGATTCTACTTTGTTCCTATTTCTGGATCATCTATTTTGCTTTTTGCTACCCTTCTTTGGGGTCTTATCTATGTCGTTTTTGTGACACCCCGCCTAATTAAATACCGGGTGATCAGTCCTATATTAAATTAAAATTAAGGTGAACAGGTGGTTCATTCTTAACATCACTATCGTAAAATAAATTATACCAATTTAAACACCCTAAATAATTAAGCTAAGTGTGAAAGCAATTTAAAAATTTATTTCCATTTTATTGAATCTAAATATGTAAACCTTTTTAACAACCAACAGTTTAAGAATCACATAAATACTAAGGATGGCAATAACACCCAAGAATTAAAACCATCCAGATAAGCCAAACCAGTTTAAAACTATAAATGAAATCATCCTAACAATAGATAACTCCCAAGGAGAACTGAATACAGAAAATACAAATAAACATAGATCTCTAATATAACCAGACAGAATAGAGAAACAATCGACACATGCCCTAACTATGAAGAACTAAAACAGGAACTGAATCAATGAAGAGGTCGACTAAAACAAAGGCCTTCAACTCCCACAGAAGCTACAGTTATGCATGTCGCCCTTGTGGCTGGGCACCTGTAAAATATATACATATATATACAAGAGAGAGAAAAAGACAGGAAACGAGTCAGAGCCCGATTGTAAAACAGTTTTAAAAATAGTTTAGCAAGTATTTGAAATGCTTACCTGCTAATGCAACAACCATGTTAGTATGCGACACTCTCTTCAGAATTCTCACCCATAATCTAGTGTGCACGCCTACCGTACTAATCAATCTTATAAGTCTCTCTAACTTATTCTCCATAAGGTTTTATCCCGTGAAAAGTAAGGTTATGATATTTACTTTAGATAATTCATCTCTTCAAGATTTCTTACGCTATTTAGAACAAATTAGTACCGTTATATAGTTCCAAAACACTTATAAGAAAGTTAAAGCATTTATTCCTTACTTATCTACTTATAAGCACAGTAGAAAGTTCCCATATAGGTATAAGTATATATATATTAATCACACATATAATATATATACTAATGGCACCTCCCATAAATCTATGGTGTTGGCATACTCTGCTATCAAGTCCCCGTATCTCTCGTACTAAGGGAAATACTATTTTTGAATCACTCTCGAACTGTATTAACACAAAACACATACAAATAGAGACGAATCATAGTTCCCAGTCACTAAGAGGTCACCACATACCCTCACGTCTCTTAGGACCACCTGACTATCATTCTGATAGCCTGTAACAAGGATACTATCTTCTAAGGTACAAGTCAATATCCCCCATAAATGTCACATCAGAATAAGGTTGTCCCGGTGCGGAAACCTCCGTGATAGCAAGTAGCGCGGGTATGATTAAACACAAATATTCAAATAATATATATACATGCACTTATATATATATATATATATATATATATATATATATATATATATATATATATATATATATATATCAGCTAGGTACGCCCATGACCCATAACATTATTCTATCCATACGTAACATATAACGCTCGAGTTCTCCGTATAAGTAAATCACTCTTTTTATTCTATTAAGTATAACAAATCCTTAAGTACTTCTCGACTCTCGAAGTGTATCCTCTCAAAATAATGTAAAATGAGTAGGTGCACCCTCACTACTCTACTGGTATAAATCTTCCTTAATTCTCACAAGATATACTATAACGTATGCACGATTTCCCACTAAATTTATATTCCCAAAATCCCATGGTTAAATCACATATCAATCGTATCACCCAAACCTTGGCTACAACCCTACTGGTCCTTCCCAAGTCCCATTATGGTATATAAAACATGTATAAGGGTTCCCACAAAGTGGTACAGGGTTAATCATTTAGAATAAAGAACAAGCTTCAAAATTCAGAAGAGGTCGATCGATCAAAGGGAGGAGGTCGATCGATCGATCCAGTCGATCGATCGACATTCAAGGTCGATCGATCGAGATTCAAGGTTGATCGATCGACATTCCAGGTCGATCGATCGATCGCCCAGATATTTCCCAGTAACTACATATATTATCCTACGAGTTTCATCACCAAAAGTCCTCAAAACCTCTATCATTTTCGCCCAAACTCCCAAATAAGGTTACAACTGGTTCTGTATACATATATGCATGAATTTCTACTTAAGACTTGTACAAATTCATCAACGGGATTGTATTAAAGGGCCAATTTGCCTTATTTATCAAGAACCCTAATTTTTCACTAAACTACCATTGTTCTAATTCTTTTTCCAGATTTCTCACTTCTAAATTAATCAAATTTTGTGGTTAATCCTCTACATATGATTGAGATTCCAGAATATATTTATTTTCTCTACAACATGTGATTGGGTTCTCTAAATCATTAAATTCTTCCGTGAAACATAGGTTCAACAATCCTAATCTAACATGGTGAGACATTAACTAAAGAGAAGCAAGATAGATACTTGCCTGGAACTCCAAGTTTCTGATTTGTGGATGAAAAAGGTATGGTTGCGTTCCTCATTGCGTGATCTACGGTTTGGTGGTGGTGGCGGTGCAAACGGATGAGTCTTTGGCCTTGGGTTGCTTGGAAAGCTCTCCAACTTCTTCTCTAATGGCCGTTATTTGATTTTGCGTTTGTTAACCCTAGAAGACAACTCCTAAAGGTTGATATATCCTTAGGAAATTCGTGGGTTTAATTACCCAAAAATGTCAAATGTCTATAATACCCTCCCGTGATGCCAATTAGGCCTAAAAACGCCCCGAGACTCAAACTAAATGCTCGGGTACACTTTTCTGACTATCTGGACCCTTTCGGACCCATTGGCGCACTCGAAATAACCATACGGGCGACTTATAATTAATTCACTTTTAGTAATAATAATTTAGTCCCGACACGACACAGGCGCGTCCTGACTTAAATTTCCATAATTGCCATTTTATTCACTCGTCACAATTTTAATAAAATAAATCTCATATATTACTTTACTCATCCAATAATATTCAATAATTATCCAATAATTACTAACTCACATCACGCTAGTAAATATAGAAAATAATTTTTGGATTAATATCTTAATTAAATTTAATAAATCCCCAATTTTAAAAGCCGTAAAAATACGGGGTATTACATACTTCCCCCCTAATAACGGAATTTATTCCCAAAATTCGGAAAATAAGGCCTATCTGGTAAAACAATTATGGATACCTTATCAGTATAAAAACTGTCTGCATAGTAAGGCGCTCAATCACTATAACCCCCGCCTCACAGCAAGCTTGTTTAACACTCTCATTAAAGACACTTCACATTGTGATCCTATCCGACAACATTCGCATAAGACACGCCTATACATTATTAATTCCCATTATTTCAATGTCATTGGGAGGCCACACCTCACTACATGACAACTACTCGTATTTATCTAAACACAAAACTCCCATTATGAGAGAGACCATACGAACATCTGACCACTCTTGTTCGCCTAAAATAGCCGTGGTAATACCACCATAGTCATCAGACTCTAACTCGAACAATTCAAAATTCTGATTATCCTCCCATCTCTTAACATTCAGAGTGAGAAAAGTTAAGGTTTTTCCACACCAAAACCTCAATAATATCTTGTTCACAATAAGCAGGTACGAGTGCTCCCATGGAACCCTACCATTAGGTAATATCTTCCCCCAATTATCGTACTATACTCCACTTTCTAGATATAATCGTTGTGGAAATGAAACGGTCACAATTAATCCAAAATTATTTTCACACTGCTCAACTAATGGTTAATCACCGCTCGCCTACTCCCCGGATTAAGGGTGACACAACCTGCTCAAAACGAAAGGTCATCCTCGTTGCTTCCTGAAATCCCATATTGAAGGTGGGATTCAAAAATCTTATCCTAATTTAGAAAAATACCGTGTAGGACCACGTATTGGCACGATCCTTCATTTCAAAGGAAGACTGGGGCACACTATTTAATATTGTAAATCACCCTAAAGGAAAATCAATCACTTCCTTCTTGGGCGACTTGTTACACGTGTTCGAATGAACCCTGGATCTTTCCTTGAGGTTGGAAACCCATCAAAGAAACTTTATCGACTTTACTGGCCTCTTTCATTATAGGGATCGTCGGTAGTCACAAAATTCTCTGGTTGACCCTCTTGTTCCAATCGATTTCTATTTATGAGTAGTGCTCGCGAAGACTACTCACTATGTCCCGCTCAACACCTACTTCTGCTTGTAATTTCTCACATTAAGTGACACTTAATACCCCCCTTCTTTCCTTTGCGTATTCTAAAAGTTTCGACTCGTGCACTTTTCTCCACGATGTGCACTTCTGAAACTTTTATATCATACTAACATCATCATTCTTTGTACGCGCAAGTCGTTCTCACATTTGAATAATTACAACTTCACTCCGAGTGTTCTCTATATATTTAAATTGTACCCTTCTCAAGGAATACCCCTTTTTAAATGGCATCCCACAGCCTTCTAACCAGATTCGGGTGTGCTACTCTGATCGCACACATGTATATGGATTTATCGTCTTTCACACGGCGCTTAATCCACTCGACCACTTCCATTTCGTTATGTTAGTCCTACAAACATATATTCCACACGTCTATTCCCACATCCCTTTAACTCGGACGATTCTAACATCGGCTAACTAGGATGCCCACACACACTATAAACGGTGCATACTAGCATAAGCATCATATATGCTTCACACATAGCACCCAATTCTTTATTTTCTTTGTGCTCACAATGTGATTACAACACTTGGGTACTCTCAATCACCCTAGAAATTGAAATTTTAAATTTCTCCTTATCATCGTTCCACCCTTCAACTCGTGGTGATAAAATAAAACTTTCAATGCTTTCTTTCCACACAATCGGCCCCACTGGCCTTAATTCACAATTCAGTTTCAAATTTACAGACTAATGACCAAACACTGGCCCGCCCAGGGAGAGCGAAGCGGAACGCTACTACGACCGAAGTACCAAACTCATAGACTAATGACCAAATATCTTCCTACTTCCAACCTTACGCTAAGTTTCATGCGTGGGATGTCTCAAAAAGTAAAATCCAAATAAGGAACCCCCCGATACATTACTACCTAGCATTGTCGGTTATCGAAATCCATTAGGCCCTCCGTCCATAACATGTACTCCTTTATTCCATCTCTTGATAGAAAAGCTACATCTCCTCCCGTAATTACACTTAACAAAGAACGTTTTGCCAATTGTACAACCATTCAGTATTGGTGGTAATCACATTCAATAAACCTCGAATACATACAATCTGGATTCTCAAAATTTCGTCCCCAATCATATGGGTATAACTCTCAACTCCCACATCTCTAAAGGATAGATATATCAATGCGCTCTTCCTATCACTAAGTCCTGAGCACTAAATATAATAATAAGTTAAATCTTTCCGCTCCGCAGTAAACCCAATACGTACTGAATCATAACAACAAAGTCCCTACACACACCGGGATCGAATATCTCGAGCCCACTATCCCCTCCGAAGTCTCTAAAATAGATAATATAAGTGCGAGTTTGACCCTCTCACAGGTGAGGCCTCGCCAGAACAAAACATGTTGCACTAAGGCAACCAATCTGATAGCCTTGCAATAACTGCCTACTATCATACTAACCATTACTATAAAGTTGTAACCAAGACAATATCATACTCGTATATCACATCACTAAAACTAGTAATCTCAATAAGGTATATAACACTATTAACACACCCATTCATCCTCCACGGATAGCACTAAGGATAATCCCGCTACACTAGGGAAAATATTAACATAATAATAACGTTTATAGTTATACGCACTAAACTCGTCTCACATGCTAATCTAGCAATGAACAAAATATAGTGACTCGCTCGTGTTACATAAAATACGCCTTGTCCTCTGAGGATAAAACTTATACTTCTACCTGGACAATCATCTTGACTGTAAAAATGGTCCCCGAACGTAATATACCTGTCCAAACCAAACCAAAAACTACTTTAATCGTTGTCCTTTACTAGGCATCCTAATCTTGTCCCTTTACTCACTTTAGGAAAATATTAACGCATGTGATTTCACTCTCCACAAAGTACCTCTACACATAATCCATTTATCACCTGTCATACTAACCATATTAGGATGTCCTTCTCTCGGACTTTGGTAGGCTCGATTCCTGATGTTTACCCTTGTTGGCCCTAAAGAACATTCTATTAGTTACAATAGTCCTTACTGAATTCACCTTTTATTGGTAAGAACTCATCTATTTGGATCATTTAAATGGGTCCCCTGATGTGTATCCACACCCCCTTGTGGTGCTACACTACCACCATTGCATCCAGTCTTATTCTTGACTAAATTCTTCGATTCTTTTAGTTTCCCACACAAAGAAGCATTATCATCTCCATTAACAAAGCACGACAATGTCAACCTCTGAATCGACCGTCCAACAGAATTCCCTTTTTAAGTGTTATTAACTATTATTACGAGTCGATCTCCCACTTGGAGTCCTCTCCTCCATTTGTATCTACATTCTTCGATACAAGAGTCGCTAACGGTTTAGATTCATAATCACAAATGGACCTCTGTCGGGTCCTCCTGTGATGAGTTCAAAACAACGTTCACATTTTATCCTGAACATCCGATGAAGGAACATATGGTCAAACTATACCCAAGATCCTTCTATAGACATAGCATTCCACTTCTAAAGTAGTGGTCGACTCCCACCATTATAACTTCATTCCGACGAGCCAAGAAAAATTTTACCCCAAATTTTCACTTTCAGTTAGCCACACTTCGTAATATGCCCAAGCCCGTGGATATTGTTCCCTCCTTTGGATGACATACACAATCCTCACATTTACATAATTTCCATCGACGGTTCTCCTAAATGCTTCATCTGGCTCTTTCCCAGTCATACCACGTTAAGTGAGTCTGATTCGGCTTCTCTTTTGACTGTAGCTGCATTTGGAAATCACAGGCGGCGTCCTAGCCATCCTTACAGTCCTGGCCTCTCGTTCCATAATAGGGGTGATCTCAACTACGGTCATTATCCTCGAATATTCTTTACAACCTCAACTAAGCCCTGCCTCCTGATGTCCGCCTAACGGCCCTCGTCTGACATCCTTCATCGCTCGGCACACGCACACATCCAAACGCAATTAGAATTCACTATTATACATACGTTATAGTAGGATAACAGAATCTCACTATAGAAATCAAGAATCCTAAACATAGGGCTCTATATCAAACACAGCAACGCTGGAAGCATAATAAGTCGCACAGATCCTAAAGGACACTAGAACCTGATGCTCTGATACCACATATCACACCGCCTAATTAAATATCGGGCGATCAGTCCTTTATGAAATTAAAATCAAGGTGAACAGTTGGTTCATTCTTAGCATCACTGCTGCAAAATAAAATATACCAATTTAAACACCCTAAATAATTATTCTAAGTGTCAAAGCAAGTTAAAACTTTATTTCCATTTTACTGAATCTAAATATCTAAACCTTTTTAACAACCAACAGTTTAAGAATCACATAAATACTAAGGATGGCAATAACATCCAAGAATTAAAACCATCCAGATAAGCCAAACTAGTTTAAAACTATAAATGAAACCAATCTGACAATAGATAACTCCCAAGGAGTACTGAATACAAAAAATACAAATAAACATAGATCTCTGATATAACCAAACTGAGTAGGGAAATGGGCGACACATGCCCTAACTATGAAGAACTAAAACAGGAACTAAATCAATGAAGAGGTCGTCTAAAACAAAGGCCTGCAACTCCCACATACGCTGCAGCGCATCCACTCCAAAGAACCTATGCATGTCGCCCCTGTGGCTGGGCACCTATAAAACATATACATATATATACAAGAGAGAGAAAAAGATAGGAAACGGGTCAGATCCCGAGTGTTAAACAATTTTAAAAATAGTTTAGCAAGTATTTAAAATGCTTACCTACTAATGCCATAACCATGTTAGTATGCGACACTCTCTTGAGAATTCTTACCTCTCATCTAGTGTGCACGCCTACCGTACTAATCAATCTTATAAGTCTCTCTAACTTATTCTCCATAAGGTTTTATCCCATGAAAAGTAAGGTTATGATATTTACTTTAGAAAATGAATCTATTCAAGATTTCTTACGCTATTTAGAATAATTCAGTACCATTATATAGTTCCCGAACACTTACAAGAAAGTTGAAGCATTTATTCATTAATTATCTACTTATATGCACAGTAGAAAATTCCCATATAGGTATACATATATATATTAGTCACACATATAATATATATACTAACGGCACCTCACATAAATCTACGGTGCTGTCATACTCTGCTATCAAGTCCCCATATCTCTCGTACTAAGGGAAATACTAGTTTTGAATCACTCTCAAACTGTATTAACACAAAACACATACAAATGGAGGCGAAGCGTAGTTCCCAGTCAATTAGATGTCAGCACATACCCTCACGCCTCTTAGGACCATCTGACTATCACTCAGATAGCCTATATCAAGGATATTATTACAAGTCAATATCCCCCATAAAACCACATCAGAATAAGACTGTCTCAGCACGAAAAAACCTCCGTGATAGCAAGTAGTGCGGGTATGATTAAACACAGATATTCAAATAATATATATACATTCACTTATATATATATATATATATATAAATCATCTAGGTACTCCCACGACCCATAACATTGTTCTAGCCATGCGTAACATATAACGCTCGAGTTCTACGTATAAGTAATTCACTATTTTTATTCTATTAAGTATAACAAATCCTTAAGTACCTCTCGACTCTCGAAGTGTATCCTCTCAAAATAATATAAAATCAGTAGGTGAACCCTCACTACTCTACTGGTTTAAGTCTTCCTTAATTTTCACAAGATATACTACAGCATACATGTGATTTCCCACTAAATTTATATTCTTGAAACCCCACGATTAAATCACATATTAATCGTATCACCCGAACCTTGCCTACAACCCTACTGGTCTTTCCCAAGTCCCATTATGGTATATAAAACATGTATAAGGGTTCCCGCAAAGTGGTACAGGGTTAATCATTTAGAATAAAGAACAAGCTTCAAAATTCAGAAGAGGTCGATCGATCGAAGGGAGGTCGATCGATCGATCGCCCAGATATTTCCCAGATTCTGCATATATTATCGTACGGTTTTCATCACAAAAAGCCCTCAAAACCTCTATCAATTTCACCCAAACTCCCAAATAAGGTTACTACTGGTTCTATATACATATATGCATGAATTTTTACGTAAGACATGTACAAATTCATCAACGGGGTTGTATTAAAGGGCTAATTTGCCTAAATTATCAAGAACCCTAATTTTTCACTAAACTTCCATTGTTCTAATTCTTTTTCCAGATTTCTCACTTCTAAATTAATCAAATTTCCTGGGTAATCCTCTACATATGATTGAGATTCCATAATATATTTATTTTCTCTACAACATGTGATTGGGTTCTCTAAATCATTAAATTCTTTCGTGAAACATAGGTTCAACAATCCTAATCTAACACGGTGAGACATTAACTAAAAGAGAAGTAAAATAGATACTTGCCTGTAATTTCAAGTTTCTGATTTTTGGATACAAAAGGTATGGTTGCGTTCCTTATAGCCCGATCTACGGTTTGGTGGTGGTGGCAGTGCAAACGGATGAGTCTTTGGCCTTGGGTTGCTTGGAAAGCTCTCCAACTTCTTCTCTAATGGTCATTCTTTGATTTTGTGTTTGTTAAGCCTAGAAGACAATTGCTAAAGGCTAATATATCCTTAGGAAATTCGTGGGTTTAATTACCCAAAAATGTCAAATGTCTATAACACCCTCCTGGGATGCCAATTAGGTCTAAAAATGCCCCGAGACTCAAACTAAACCCCCGGGCACACTTTTTTTACTATCTCGACCCTTTAGGACACATTGGCACACTTGAAATGACCATACGGGCTACTTATAATTTATCCACTTTTAGTAATAATAATTTAGTCCGGACACGACATAGGCGCGTCCTGACTTAAATTTCCATAATTGTCATTTTATTCACTCGTGACAATTTTAATAAAATAAATCTCATATATTACTTTACTCATCCAGTAATATTCAACAATTATCCAATAATTACTAACTCACATCACCCTAGTAAATATAGAAAATAAATTTTCAAATTAATATTAAATTAATATCTCAATTAAATTTAATAAATACCCAATTTTAAAAGCCATAAAAATATGAGGTATTACAGTTTCCTTTAATCGTTTTTGCATGACCAGTCTCTCTTTAGCTGAGGTTGACTAAATTTTCAACTTTGGCTTACTTCTCAATGCGTAACATGAGATCATAGTATTTACCTCCTTCTTAGTGAGGAACTGATGCAACATAAAGTTAGGTGTTATCCAATCTTGAACAATGCTCTGACAACCTTTTTCGAGTAATCTTCAACCTCATTAAACATTTTCGAATAGCGTTTGGCATATTCTCATAACGTCTCCTGCAATTTTTTCCTCGTGGTGAGGAAAGAATCCATCCTCTTCAGATGTGAACTGTTTATTATAAAGAGAGTTGTGAAAGCCTCTGCGAGTCACTTAAAGCTTTTGACTGACATGTGAGGCAACCTTTGAACCACTTTAAGCGACATGTCCTAGGCTGGATGGGAATATATGACACATGAAAGCGTCATTGTGGTTTCACAAAGTCATCTCTTGCCTATGCTGGAGCACGTGATCTATGAGGTTGGTCTTTCCATCATATATCTTAGACCTTAGGGTTATAAACTTCTTTGGATGCTCCTCCTTTTTAATTTCCATTAAAAAGGGGGATTGCAATTGGGTGATGTGTTCCCTCCTGGCTAGCTCTTTTGTGGATATAACCCCACGATGAACTGGGTGTTAATCCATTTCTCTTTGAACTAGATTTCATATATCTTGCTTATGGCGTTTGTCATCCCGATTTTATCTCTTTAGATGAATCTGATGCTTTGAATGATCCTTCTCGCAGTTAGATATCCTTCATTTGCTACAAGTTTTGCTCTCCTATGGACTAGGCGTCTGACCACGGTGCTTACTATTTCCCTTATGGAGTTCTTTTTTAATCTTCTCCAGACGTCACTGGAGACGTGCATTCTCTTCCATTTATAGGCGTGTTGCCTCTTGTTGCTGATGGAGTCATTCTTCATGTGCGACGACTAATCGTGAGATCTGTGTTGATTTGGAATACTTGTTGCTTTGCTCAGAAAGTTGCTCCTTCAGTCGAAGTCTTAGATTTCTATCACGATGAACCTTAGAACTGACTTTGAATAAAGACGGCTCATCTCGTAAATCACCAGCAATGGGTGCACTATGCGGGTGAGACACTATTTTCACTATTTAGTTTCTGTAAGGACACAAGTATCCAATTTATTCTTATGTAGTGTTGGCTCAATTCCGAACAAAAACACTTGAGTCATAGGATACTGTTCTTGACCATCCATCAAGCCTATTGTGACAACCCTCCTTTTTATATCTAATTCGATTAGCTACGCCCAATTAAATTAAAGCGGAGCGTCAATATGTTGGCATTAGAAACATAATTTAAATAAACGCAGTAAAGTAAATATGTACACTCCCATACGTGTAACCAAGTCACATCATAACAAGTATAGGATCCACAAGTAATATCAGTACTGAATATAAAATTCCCAAACATACGGGCCCAAAGATAAACTAGGTAAAGAGTATAATGTAAACCTCTCAACACTATCAAATCCCTAACAATGGGAAATATTTGATACCACACTCTAAGGAAGAGTGACAAAATAGGATAAGGACCAACGTCCACAACTACAAGATCCTAAGAATAGATGCGAGGTCATCCAGCTCCACGATCTACTGTCCAACGGGGCGAGGACCTGTATAATACATACATATATATATATATGGGAGAGGAGCAAGAAGCAATATAGACGAACGTCAAAGCAAGAAAATAAGCTATAAGATTATAAGATGTACTTATAATGAAAGCACACTAGTCATTACTCGTCTCCAGTAATTAAGTTGTTCAATTACCCAACCAATGCTCTAATGTCGTGACTACCCAACCCAAACTCGAGTAACGTGTAGCCTCACATCGTATCATGATTAATCATTATTAATCGCATTTCAGTATTTAACGTATCAAAACATTTCCTTTAATAATAATATCAAATGCATCGATTCGGGATATTACTTTAAGACATAAGCATAATATCTCACACAACAAATCATATCGGGTCACTATCGTTACCCGGGGGAACAAGTTGTAACACTAGGCCTACACACGAATATTACCTAATATTACGTGGTAAGGGTAATTGTTGCCATCCCCGATGCCCACCGCGGAGGGAGGAAGGGATCCCTCGGGTCCCGCGCATCCCCTCTCGAGAGAGCGCTTCGGCCGGCGTCGATTTGTGAGGTGTGAAGATGTAGAGAGATTTAGAGTCGCCCGTCTATTTTACTCAAAACAAACAAAAGAAAAAGGGGAAGCCACCCCGAAGGATGGCATCCAAAGACATACTGGTGCGTGCGAAACCAAATGATTCGAGAAGGGTTCGGAGGCTTAGTTATGAAATGGGAAGGTGTTAGGCACCCATTCCGCCCTTTTGGTTTCTCATGGATATTTGCTATTTTCCTTTATGTTTCCCCCCATGATATGTGTGCATGTGTATATATAGAATGGAGGTAGGAATCATCGACTTGTATCATAGAAAAGATAAAGCAAGTCATCCGTAGGAATGTGAGATTAGTGTAGAAAATAAGATTTACGTGATTACCCCTACGTTGAGCGTTATAAAGGAACGATAACGCATATGGAATAATACGTTAATAAGAACAAGTATATAGAATATAATAGAAAATGAGATAAAGAGAAGATAGAAAATAAGAGAAAAAGTGAGAAAAGGACTCGAGTTTCGGGTTTTACCCCGAGACGCCTACGTAGCCTATAAAGGCATCAAAGTCCACGTAGTTCGCATATAAATGAGGGGTGGGGACCCATAAATCCAAATGGAGAAATCTCTTATTTGTAAGTATGTGTGTGTGTGTGTGTGTGTAGAAAAAGTGTTTTTTTAGTTGTGGGAAAAGTGTGGAAAAAGTGTGAGAATCCCTATTTGGAATTTATGAGCAAACCCTCTTTTTCTTATTTTTTGGGTTTTTTATTTATATGAAAATAAGAGAGGTGCAATAATACTAAATAAAAAGTATGTTAGGATATGTGAACTAAGATGATAAAAGTTCTTAAGTAATAAAATAAGTTATTGCAAGTTTAAGAAGATTTGAAGAGAAAGGTGAGAGAGATGGACCTTCTTGGAGACTTTGAGCTTGATCTTAAATGTTGAAAGGTAGACCTTGCACTTGGATGATGATGGAGAGTGGTTAATTCATCAATTTTTATGAAAGGGATGATGAAAAGTGGAAGTGAAAAAGGGACTTGAAAGTTGAAATCACGCTGCCTTCGAGAGAGGTTTCTGGGGGTTTGCTGAGAGTGATTTGCTTCTGATCTGAGCTCCCCATGCAAATGAGGCCAAGGCCTCATTTTATAGCTCCAGGGTACTACCGATCGTCTTAGAGCCCTTCCTGTCTGCCGATAGGAAGGTGCCGATAGGCAGGTTCTGGGACCTGCCGTTTGGCAGTGTGTTTCAGGCTTTTTCGAAAAATTGGTCGCCGAGGGCAAACCGTTGGTCTTAATTGTGCACGGGGCATACCGTTGGAAAGTTATTTTAGATACCTTCGAAAGTCCTTTGGACCGCTCCTGAGTTCAGGAGTTTTCTTTGGGTCAAATGTGGCTCGGAAGCGTTTGTTGGTCCGCTGGACGGGGAATCGTTCGGACGCAAACGGATCGTTCGTCCGCATGGTAAGTCCAAATCGCGCACGGGACGGACCGTTGGAAAACTTAGGAGGTGTACTTAGACATTCCAAAGAATTTGGCCCAGTTTGGGGAGTTGACTTTGGTCAACCGGGACCAGGAAGCGCTCGGTGGCTTCCTAGAGTCAAATGGATCGTTCGTCCGCATGGTAAGTCAGAATCGCCCACGGGATGGACCGTTGGAAAGGGTATTCAGTGCCTTTAAAAGATTCATTCAACCTCGATCGAGCTGAAGAGTTGACTTGGGTCAAACAGAGCTCGGGAGCGCTCGGGGGCCTCTAGGTCAGGTTTCGGACGCAAACGGATCATTCGTCCGCATGGTGAGTCAAAATCACGCACGGGATGGACCGTTGGAAAGGGTATTTAGTGCCCATTAAAGATTCATTCAGTCTCGATCGAGATGAAGAGTTTGACTTTTGGGTCAAACTGAGTCGGGGAGTGCCCGATGGCTTTTAGGTCAGTACTCGGAACGTGACCAGGGTTTACAGTGATGAGTGGAGGTACTAGGGACCTAAGGAGAGTTAGGGGTAATAGAATGAGGTGTCTATAGAGCCCCTCAATGGGTGAATTTGGAACAAATGATAGCCATCGATTAGACACCGCATGATGCTTTTGAGAAAGTGTGACTGATTAAGAGGGTCGAGGTCGATTCTGAGGACCTAAGGAAGTTAAGATGACCAATTAAGAGGGTTGAGGTCGATTCTGAGGACCTAAGGAAGTGAGGATGACCAATTCAGAGGGTCAAGGTCGATTCTGAGGACCTAAGAGTGGTGACGATCGAGGACCGAGGTCAATTCTGACCTAACTTAGGTGACGATCCAAGATCGGGGCCAATTTTGACCCAAGAGTGGTGACGACCGAGGACCGAGGTCAATTCTAACCTAACTCAGGTGACGATCCAAGACCAGGGCCAATTCTGACCCTAGAATGGTGACGACCAAGGACCGAGGTCAATTCTGACCTAACTTAGGTGACGATCCAAGACCAGGGCCAATTCTGACCCAAGAATGGTGAAGATCGAGGACCGAGGTCAATTCTGACCTAACTTAGGTGATGATCCAAGACCGGGGCCAATTCTGACCCAAGAATGGTGACGACCGAGGATCGATGTCAATTCTGACCTAACTCAGGTGACGATCCAAGCCCGGGGCCAATTTTGACCCAAGAGTGGTGACGACCGAGGACCGAGGTCAATTCTGACCTAACTCAGGTGACGATCCAAGACCGGGGCAAATTCTGACCCAAGAGTGGTGACGACCGAGGACTGAGGTCAATTCTGACCTAATCTAGGTGACGATCCAAGACCGGGCCAATTCTGACCCAAGAGTGGTGACGACCGAGGACCGAGGTCAATTCTGACCTAACTCTGGTGAAGATCCAAGACCAGGGACAATTCTGACCCTAGAGTGGTGACGACCGAGGACCGAGGTCAATTCTGACCTAACTTAGGTGACAATCCAAGACCGGGGCCAATTCTGACCCAAGAGTAGTGACGATCGAGGACTGACGTCAATTCTGACCTAACTCAGGTGATGATCCAAGACCGGGGCCAATTCAGACCCAAGAGTGGTGACGACCGAGGATCGAAGTCAATTCTGACCTAACTCAGGTGACGATCCAAGACCGGGGCCAATTTTGACCCAAGAGTGGTGACGACCGAGGATCGAGGTCAATTCTGACCTAACTCGGGTGACGATCCAAGACCGGGGCCAATTCTGACCCAAGAGTGATTGCATTTCCTTTGGGAAAAGAAAAAGGGTTCCACTGGGGATAAGAATTGGATTTGAGGTTCCGCTGGGGAATAAGAATTGGATTTGAGGTTCCGCTGGGGAATAAGATTTGGATTTTAGGTTCCGCTGGGGAATAAGAATGAGCTGGGGAAGATTTGGATCGTCCTTTGGGAGAGATCTCCTGGGGCGAGTGATTCTTCTGAATTCTGCTGGGAAAAATACCTTGAGATATTATTTCGCATCGGGTAACTGATGGCTGGGGAGGCCTTTTGCCTTTGATTTGAGCGGAGGAGTTGATCGTTGCGGAGATAACCGGTTTGCGGTCGTAAACTCTGCTGAGGAGGTAATTAGGGGGTCCGGGCGCATCGGTCGAGAGGTCATTTTCTTGGATTTTGAGGGTTCCACTAGGGAAAAAGAGGTTTCGCCTGAAGAAATGCGAAAATTTTCTTGATGAAAATGTTCAAAATCCATCCTAGGATTTTTGGGTATTTTTCGGGGATTTTTCAAGGCTTTCTAGCATTTTTGGGGAATTTCTGTACGAAATTTTAAGGGGGGTATCGGCCGGCATAGACCAATGGGTGCCATTCGGCAGTGGCACGGACTTTTGGGCTGCCTTGGGAAGGTGAGGAGATAGTGCCGATCGGTATGGCAGTGGTCTGTGCCGATCGGCATGGCGCTTGGCCTCCTATATAAAGGGGGTGAATCCCTTTCATTTTTCACAGCTTCTTGCCTTCTCTCTTTCTGCAATTTCTCTCTGTGAATTGTTCTAACGTTTCGATCTTTAAGAAATGATCGCCTTTGTGAGCACCGCTGTCCACCGGGAGTAGTTGACCGTTGATGACTGGGCGAATGTGGATTGGAGGGACAGGGTGCCCCTTGCTTTGGGGAATGAGAATGCCTTTGATGCATTCGAGCCGATTGCAGATGAGCGGACCTTGCTGCCGGAGCCATCGCGTCATCGCTCTTCGAGAGTGATTCCCGGCGGTTATGTAAGTAACTTGACCTTTGGCATTCCTTTCCTTTTGGGTGATTTTTCCTTTTTCTTGACCTTTGACTGAATTTTTCCTTTTTCCAGTCAGATATTTCTTTGAAGAACATGCGTGCCCGCGGGACGACGGGGCATAAGGATGTTTAGGAGCATCTTCCACCCGTGGTGTGCTGGATGGTATCATCAGCGGGTTTTGGGAGGTTGGCAGCTGCGCTGGATGAGATGCCTCGTTCGACAGCAGTTTTGTGTGCCTTGTGGGAGAGGTGGTTGGACACTACCCACACCTTTCGTTTTGGCTTCGGGGAGATGACGGTGACTCCCACAGATGTGCAACAACTGTTGGGACTGGATTGTGACGGGGAGCAGATAGAGGCGGATCGCTCCTTGCGGGTGAGGCCGGAGGTGGTATATGCGGCACTTGGTGATGTGAGGAGGATAGTTTCTGGAGATTCCATCCGGATGTCCTTGCTGAAGGATGTTTTGCTGAGCAGGGTGGTTGATGTGGAGGACGGGCTTCCAGTGAGGCAGATGGCCCGGTTATTCATCTTGTTGGTATTGGGAGGTTTCATGGTGGCGTCGAGCGGCGACGTCATCCATTTGTGGTTTCTGCCATACTTGAGGATGTTTTCGAACATCCCTTTCTATGATTGGGGGAGTCTGACCTTGGCGACCCTTTACTCTTCTCTGGATGCATTCAGTCAGTGTTGCCGACAGACTTTTACTGGAGCCACGTATCTCCTTGAGGTATTCTTTATTTTGCGCATTTTCATTTCATGCATTCGCATTTTCCTTTTATGCATTCGCATTTTCTTTATGCGTCTCTTTTTACTTGTGAATTCAGACGTGGTTCTATGAGGTGATTGGGTGAAACACCCCGCTGATTTTTTTGAAGGATGACACTGTTGGGGACTTCTGCCGACTGTACCGATGGCGTAAGGCCAACCGGTAGTCGAAGGGATCTCTTTCCCTGGAGGCGGTGCGTCAGGTCTTGAATGACCTAACCAGTGGTCGGGTAAGGTCTTTTCCTTTTCATTCTTGGTTTTTGCACCTTCTGATCTTGTATCGACTCATGCTTGTCTTGTGGATTTTCAGGTGACCTTTTATCCTTAAGGGACAACTATTTAGGACACGGGGCTGATTGGGGTGAACGCGCAGATAAGGCGCTTATTGGCGTATGAGTTTGGCCATTCCTGGTACCTCGGGGAGAGGGTGATTCATCAGATTGCTGAGGAGGAGGTGGTGGTGCCTCCCGCGTAGCCTCCTACGTCTATGAGGCACGAGCGACAGTTATTGGAGGATGAGAGGATCGCGGCGATGATCGGCGAGTCCTATGCGTTATATACTGATACGGCCGCGCCGTATGATTATATGGACTTTGTGACGAGCTGGATGATGGCGCCCAGCATTCATGATGCCTTGCCCTTCCCTCATGCTGGTTCGAGTCGGGCGGTGGGATCTTCCCACAGTGGTGGTGGTCCCTCGGCACCTGCGGCGGTGGCGGCATCGGAGGTCCCTTTCGTTCGGCTTCACACTCCTTCGTATAACATCCGGCGGGATGATGGAGGGATAGTGCTGATGTTGCACCATCCCCTTACGATGGATCCGGAGGAGCTGGGTTTAAAATAGGAGGTCCTGCGGTAAACTTTTTGGTCCTTTTCCTCCTTTTGATTTCTTTTGCTTGATGATGATCCTGCCTTTTCCTTGCAGCAAATCCGGGTGTCGACCACTTGGCTGAGAGATATCAGGGACTGGATATCATCGGCGACTGCCCACATTCGGGATGTTGTCCCTGTTCCTTCTTTCTTGGTGCCATCAGCCTCGTTCGGGGAAGACTCTGTCTCGGGTAGTGAGGGCGCGTCGTCTCGCCGTAGGGGGAAGAGAGCGCGTCGCAGGGGTGGAAGCTCTTGAGAGAGAGAGAGAGAGAGAGAGAGAGAGAATGTGGATTCGGGCTGAGTCCCGTTGTTTTTGGCTTTTTCTTTCTATTTCCTGTAAGATGATGTAACACAGAAAACAGATATATGCAATGCAATGTAATAATTTTTTTTTTTTACTATTATCTTTTATTTATGATGAATGGATGCATGCACATGCGCTTTTTACTTTGCTGCTGAGACCGTAAAAAAGAATGTTTTTGGAATTTTTGAAGGAAAGTCTTTATTAAAAAGGGGAATTATATAAGAAGAAAAGGGATTCTTGAAATTCTGTTGAAAATATTAATTTATTTGAGTTTTTTTTTTTATTTGTCAAAAGAGGAAAAAGGGAAATTTCCAAAATAGGGGGGTTGCCGATCGCCAAGTACCCTGACCTGCCTATCGGCAGTTCAGTCCAGTCCCATCAATTGAAAGCTTTTAATGGTACCCTCTTCATCCTTTGGTACCTTGTGGGGTAGGATTCCCTCCGATTTCTGCAGGGATTATGTCTTTTGTGAGAGTTCTCAAGTATAAAAGGGGGTGAGGGTGGAGTATTTTCATCACACCTTTGCATCCTTATCCACTTGCCTACTATTTCTTTGCCCTACAAGATGGCTCTCCCTGGTAGCACCGAGTTTGTCAACTACCTCGAAGCCTTGGAAGTTATGTTCTCTTATAATGTCGACTATGATGCTTTCAACATACGTCGAGTCTCCTTGTGGCGTAATCGACCTTTTGTGTGGAATATGCTGATGGCGGCAGTACAATTTTGGTACCCCAAAGACCACGTATTCCGCTTTCGGTTGGAAGAAGTTTGTCCTACCTACGAGGAATTTTCAGCCATACTAGGTGTGAATCCCAGTGTTGCTGCGGCTTTACCCGAATTTTCCCGCTCCCCTAGGGATTTGTTGGCCAGGCCTCTTCATATCTCGCCCTCGGCGGCCAGGTCATTGGTTTCTGGAGGAATGATCTCCCTCCCGACGGTGTTGCAGTCCGTGCATTTGCGGGAAGTAGGTGATGCTGGCTATGCTGGAGCCGTTATTCTGGGCCTGGTCTCAAAATTATTATTGGTGACCGTGGAGGTGCGAGTGGGCCCACAACTTGCAGCCATTACTTCATGGATGTCATATTGTCGCAATCCTACGGCGGTAATATTAGTGGAGACTCCGAATGGCCTGGATGCCTGGAGAGAAGGTCGTTTCGACTTTTTGAGGGGTAGCCCTGTGATGCTGTTCATGTGGTTGTCTGAAAGATTTTTCTTGTCAACTCCTCCAGAATATCCTTTGTCGGTTGTACCCAACTTCTTTTCGCACTACTTCATTCATGTTGGCCTGCATGTTGAGAATTGGGAGAATTGTATTGTGGAGCATGGGGCTCGTGGGCTGTATTGGTCAGTGCCTTGGTGGGGACAGTTGCAGCCTGTTCTGGAGCTAGGAGAGTATTCATATGTGCAGCTGGTTGGTCTCGAACAAACCTCTTTTTATTTCCCTTGGCGGCTTTTGTGCCAATTTGGTTGGGCGCAGGTCGTGCCCCCTCGAACCTCAAATTTCTTTCCGGTAGAAGATTTGACTGAGCGCTTGCGTCTGTTGCTTGGATCTCTATGGGAAAATCGGCGTCCGTCGACCTGTCCCTCTCAGTCTGTCGGGAAGGTTTGGTATGTACCCAAAGATTATATGAGGTGGTTGTGGAGGAAAGTAGTCAGCAAGATGTTGCCAGTAGAGACTAGTCAAAGGTGGTTTATTTTATCTGACTCCATGGAAGGGGGTGTTGTGGTCTTTTCGAAGATGGTTAAGGCTCATCGATCCATGGAATTTTTGCGGAACTCCATTCAGCCAGGAGAAACTTGGGGTCCTCAGGATGTAGATGATGAGGGTGCAGGCTCTTCTGGTAGCTGTGGGTAGAACTCCTGGGGAGTTTATTAATGTAACAGGCGTGGGGGATTTTATCTGATTTTTATGGTAGTGGGGGGAAGGGAGTTGTCCGTTCCTTTTTCTTATATAATATGTACTATAGTTTATTATTAATGAAATAAACAAGTTTCTGATCATCCAGCTGTGCCTTTCGATGAATTTTGTGTTTTGAATTATCTATACCGATTGCTAAGGCCTACATAATCCTTTTGTTCAAGTAGACGTTTAGAATGAATTGTCGTTCTCAGAGATAAGAAAAGAATATATTTTTGTGAAAAAGAAGGGGTCGTGCTCATGTGGGATGTATGAGCTACCTACGTACCTCTGGGGTTTTTTTTTTTTTTTTGAAAATTTTTAAAATAGTTTTATGTAGAGGATCAGGCCCACGTAGTTCTAGGTAGAGGAAAATGAAGAGTTTTTTTTTTAGAATAAAAGGGGGATGAGAAGAGTCGTAGCGCGCCGAGATTTCGTACTAGGGGTAGAATTTCTTGAGACGGTCCAGATTGACTGGACGAGCCATCTCTTCCCCATCCAGGTCAACCCCACCGTCGGATAAGATCTTCTTCACAATGTAGGGGCCACTCCAATTGGGCTTGAATTTTCCTCTGGGGTCCCAGATGGGTTCGATTATCTCTTTGAGGGCTAAATCCCCCTCTTGGACACCACGGTCCTTGACTCTCTTGTTGAATGATCGCTCTATTCGGCGATGGTATCCCTGTATGTGATAAAGAGCTTTTAATCTTGTTTCATCCAGAAGGGCTAGCTCATCAAGACGGCCTTGGCACCAGTCTTCTTCACTAACTTTGATTTTGAGCATGACGCGTAGTGAGGGTATTTCTAGCTCCACAGGTAGGACTGCCTCCATGCCGTAGACCAAGGAGTAAGGGGTAGCCCCAGTAGAGGTTTGGATTGAGGTTCGATAGCCCCAGAGGGCGTATGGGATCCGGTCATCCCAGTCTCTACAACTTTCGATCATCTTGCTGATGATGGTTTTAAGGTTTTTGTTGGCGACTTCAACTGCACCATTGGTCTGAGGTCGGTAGGGAGAAGATATGTGTCTCTGAATCTCATACTCGTTGACAACTTCTGTGACTTCTTCCTTGAAGTGCAAATCGTTATCTGACACTAGCTCGTGCGGGACTCCATATTGGTAGATGATATTTTTCTTGATGAAATTAGCCACCTTCTTGGCATTTAATACTGCGTATGACTCAGCTTCGACCCATTTGGTGAAGTAATCGATGGCAACCAGGATGAACTCATGCCCGTTTGACGCTTTTAGCGTAACCTTCCATATGATGTCGATACCCCATGTGGAGAACGGTCAGGGAGAAGTCATAATGTATAATTCTCGGGGAGGCAAGTGTTGAATATTGGAGAACTGTTGGCATTTAGGGCATCTCCGAACATAGGCGGTGCAATCCTGGGCCATGGTGGTGCAGGAATAGCCCTGTCGGATGATCTTCTTGGCAAGCATGTGACCATTCATGTGGGGCCCGCATTCCCCGCTGTGGATTTTCTGCATTATCTTTTTAATGTTAGCCCCTACAATACAGTGCAAATGAGTTCCATCGAAATTCCTCTTGAGTAGTGCTTTATGACAGATGATGTACTGAGCGACCAGCCTTCGGAGGGTAGGTCGATCATTCTTGTTGGAACCCTCAGGATACCTACCGTACCTGAGGAGGCACCAAATATCATAGTACCAGTAATTGGCTAGTTCGGGGTCTTCTGTGGAGATAAGATTAATATGGTAACAATGGGTCGGTTTATCCTGCTTATGAACTAGGAAGTGGGTCATTATTATTCCCTCAGGCATGTCGATCATGGAGGCCAAAGTGGAGAGAGCGTCGGCTAGGTTGTTCTTTGCTCAGGGCAGGTAATGAAAGGTGATTTCTCAGAATTGGGAGGCTAACTCTTCTAATTGGGAATGAAAGTGTTGGAGCTTTTCGTCCTTGACCTTCCACTTTCTGAGCACTTGACTGATGATGAGGGCAGAATCCCCATATACATCAAGGTATTGAATACCTTTCTTGAGAGAGACCTTAAGGCCCACTGTGCATGCCTTGTATTCTGTCATATTGTTGGTGCAAGGGAAATCCAATTTTATGGCGATGGGAGTGTGGGAGTCATCTAGGGAGACCAGAAGTATCCCAATGCCATATCCCTTTTTGTTGGCAGGGCCATCGAAGAACATTTTCCATCGAAGGTAGTCTTGAGCGGTGCAGAGGACATTTTTATCTGGGAATTCCGAGATCCAGACATCTGTTTCTTCTATATGGTAGTCAGCGAGGTAGTCAGAGATGGATCTTCCTTTAACGGCTTTCTGTGTGACGTACACGATATCAAACTCGATTAAGAGCATCAACCATCGGGCCATTCGACTGGATAAGGCGGGTTTTTCAAGCGGGTACTTGATGGGATCCATTCAGGATACAAGCTTAATGGGGAAGGCGAGCATGTAGTGTCGTAACTTTGGGTGACCCAGACAAGTGCGACGCATGCTTTTTCTAAAGCAGTGTAGTTGACCTCGTACATGGCCAATTTACGACTGGCATAATAGATGGCTCTTTCTTTGCGGGAGTCTTTAAGGTATTGGGCAAGCAAATCCACAGCTGCAGTGTCGGTTATAGTTAGGTATAGGAGCAAAGGAAGACCAGGCTGTGGTGGCATGAGAACTGGAGGTTGGGTCAGATATTGTTTGATTCGGTCAAAAGCTTCTTGGCAGGCCTCGTTCCAAATCTTGGTTGAATCCTTTCGGAGGACCTTGAATATTGGTTCGCAGATAGAGGTTAGCTGGCTGATGAACCGGCTGATATATTGTAATTTCCCAAGAAAACTTCGGACTTCTTTCTCTGTTTGGGGTGGTGGCATCTCATGTATGGCCCTCAGCTTGGCGGTATCTGCTTCTATCCCCTTCTCACTGACCATGAATCCTAACAGTTTTCCCTTTTAATGCCGAAGACGCATTTATGTGGATTGAGTCTCATCTGATACTGTCACAGTCGTTCGAAGAACTTTCGGAGAGCAAGAGCATGACCTTCTCTAGTTTTGGACTTGATAATCATATCATCCACGTAAACTTCGACCTCTTTGTGAATCAGGTCATACAGGATGGTTGTGGCAGCCCTTTGGTAGGTAGCCCCAGCATTCTTGAGACCGAATGGCATAACGGTGTAGCAAAAGGTTCCCCATGGGGTGATGAATGCGATTTTCTCTTGTGGTCGGGGTGCATTTGATTTGGTTGTATCCGACAAACCCGTCGATGAATGACTTGAGAGCATGACTGGCTGTGTTGTCCATGATCATGTCGATGTTGGGTAGCGATAAATCATCCTTCGAAGAGGCATTGTTTAAATCTCGATAATCCACACACATTCAAACCTTTCCTCCTGATTTTGGTACAGGTACAATGTTGGCTAGCCACGTGGGATATTTGATTACTCGAATGAAACCCACATTCAACTGTTTGATCACCTCTTCTTTGACCTTAAGCGACTATTCGGTACGGAGCTTTCTCAACTTTTGTTTAACTGGCTTGTAATCTGGGAGAGTGTGGATCTCATGCTGAACTATTTCAGGATCAATACCGGGCATGTCATCGTAGGACCATGCAAAGACATCCACGAACTCCTTTAGCAATTCTTCGAGTTGTGCGCGCCCATGCTCGTCAAGGGTGGCCCCTATCCTAATCTCGCGCAGTTGGCTACTAGAACCGAGATTAACAACAACAGTCTCTTCTTCATTAACTTGAACGCGGTTATGTTGTTTGTTATTAACCTTATTTAAATCAGTTAAGAATTGTTCATTTGCAAAATCATCATCATCAAAAGTTTGATTAGAATCTAAACAATTAATGTAAGGCACAGCAAGATACTCAAAATCTTCGTTTATTTCATTGATAGGAAAAACAGCATTGAGAACCTCATCAAAAGAGGTCTTGATTACATTCGAGCCAGGATAGACAACAGAAGAAGAAACAGGGTAAATATTGGGGTTAGGGGAGATTTCAAAAGGTAGAACTGGCGCAGCATGCCAGTTGAGGAGATGTGTATCAGTAGCTTTGATCAGATGAGAAGGGTCTAGTGATGCAGTGCCTGAGTGAACCATGCAGAGTGCCAGCCCCAGTGTCTGGAAGTTGAAGGAATCTTTAAAATCACTTTCCTTCGTCTCTTCGATATTTTTGATGAGCGGTTGTACGCGGTGTGGGAAACTTTCGGCCCATGGGCAGCTATCTTGGAAGAAGATCTCCATTCCAGGCTTCATTTTCTTATCTGTATAGTCATACCACGGTTCTGGAAAGCCGCAAAAGGGGAAGTCTTCACCCTCTTTAATGATTTGTCCATTTAAAGAATCTCCTGAGATAGTGCCTGCACCCTCGGCGTTATCTTCCTCACCCAAGATGGTGATGACTCGCCCATCGGCGAAGAACTTCAATTTCTGATGGAATGAGGAAGAGACATCCTTTATACTGTGTATCCAGGGTCGTCCGAGCAACAGGTTGAAATAGGTCGGGATATCAATGACTTGAAACTCGATGACAGGGTTAATAGCTCCAACCCCAATTGCCAGTTTTATAGATCCCATCACCTCCCGACGGGTATTATCGTAGGCGCGCATGGCAGCGGAGGTTGGAGCGAGGTTACTTTCTTTTAAGCCTAGACATTTAAAGGTTCTCATTGGGCAAACATTCAAAGCGGATCCGTTATCAACGAGCGAAAGAGGTACCACCTTCCCCATAACTTCGATGGAGGTGTTGAGTGGATGATTGTGATTCACCCCAATTTTGGGGATTTCCTCTTCAGAAAATGACAGCATTCGGGTGGAGGTCAAGGACCCGACCAAATTCATCGCTTCTTCTGGTGTGGTAGAAGGAGGAACTATGGGTCCTGTGAGAAACTTGATTAAAGCATTTATGTGCTGCTGGGAAGACATGAAAATCCCCCATAGAGTGATGTTAGCTTGAGTTTTCTTCAGTTGATCGAGGATCTTGCTCTCCTCGAGGGTCATTTTTGACATAGGAAGGTCTTCAATGCCCTTCCCCTTGTCATTTGCTGGTAGTGAGTTTGGAATTTGATAATGTCTCCCAGATCTGGTCATGTGATTTACTGAAGAAGGGAAAAACTTAAATCCAGGTTCCTCGTCAATCTCAGGTTGTTCTGCCACCCTATCTATTTTTCCGAGGAGTTCTTTAAATGATATCATCCCACATATGTCGGCTACTAGGCCATTTCCTCCTGAAGGTTGTTCTTTATTTGAAACTTCGAATTCTTCCCCCCATTCGGTGGCAATAATTATGTTTTCCTTCGTGAAATCAATGCATTCCACAACTTCAATGGCCTCCTCATATAGGTCTTCCCATTCTGTGGGGATGTGTAAGGGTGAAGGGATCAGGCGCCCTTGTAGCTTCAAAGTGTCAAGTAACTCAGTGATACTGCAAATGTTGTTGGTTTGCCTGAATGCTTCCGCCATGATCTGGACAACATCATCTAAGCTGACTTTGTCGGTTGGTACCACCCACCTATCTGATTCTCGGGCCCATTTTCTTGATTCCAAAAACAGCGCGCTAAACCTCTGACAATCGATAATCATTTGTGAGGGCAATTTCAACCCGAACTCTAGGAGTTGATTCAATACCTCTGACAATTCCATACTTCCACTTTCAGAACAGGTCCGAACAGTGATGCACGCTCTGGTTAGAAGTGACAGTGCCTGATCAGTGGGGCTAGTAGGGTGTAGTTGGAAATATGGGAAAATTTGAAGAGGTTTAGGAGGTTATAGGGGTGTGATTTGAGTTGATGGATCGAAATTCAGGTTTTCTTACAAGAAGATGGCATTGGTGTGATTTGGGAGTGGGTTATGAGTAGTGTTTGGCTTAGGATTGGCTGGTGGGGCGATGGTAGCCCGATCGATGAGATCTTGGATTATGTTCCGAAGGTGAAAGCATTGGTCGATGGTATGGCCAACTGTTTGGTGAAAGGCGCAATGAGCACCGGTCTTGAAGTTTCTTGGGAGTGGGTTTGGTAACGGATGGGGATCCAAGGGTTTTATAAGGTTTCGGCTTAACAAGGCTTGGTAAACTTTGGAGAGGGGAGCATGAAGCTCAGTGTATTCCCTTCGGGCGGGGGCAGGGCGGCTTTCTGGTGCCCATGATGTGGTTGGTTGAGAGATGTTTTTGATAGTTGAGAATGTAGCATTGGCAGGCTTGTCATACTTTCTAGGGGTGAACTGTTCGGTCACCTTCTTCGGTTCAACTTCTTTTTTGGCAAGACCTTCCTCGATTTCTACTCCTGCTTCTCTGAGAGCTCTAAAGTGGGGGTAGTACTGTCCTCCCATGGTTTCTCAAACATGGGGCAAGAAATTCTTCTTCAGTATGTTGACTTGTTCTTCCTCAGACGGTCAATTGGTCATGGTAGCTGCTTTTTCCCTCCATCGGGCTATGAAGTTACTGACTGATTCCCCAGAGTTTTATTTGAGCAGCTCTAAATCACGGGGGGTGACGTCGAGCTCTTCGTTGTATTTGTACTGCGACATGAATTCTCGGGCTACATCCTCCCAGCTACAGATTCTGGATTCCTCAAGAGATAAAAAAACATCGGAGAGCACTGTCCTTTAAAGTTTGTTAAAATAGTTGGGCCATCACCTCTTCAGAAGCCCCTAGTAGAGTCATGGAACGATGATAACTGCGAAGATGAACAATTTGGGGACCACTCCCTTCGAATTTCTCGATGTTTGGCATCTTGAACTTCTCGGGTAACCTTGCTTTAGGATAAGGAGACATATGGGTGTATTCCATGCAATTCCCAGAGATTCGGACCTGGTCGAATTTCTTAGTGAGCATCTTAAGATCTTTTTTAACTTTATTCAACTCCTCCTCCTTTGGATCAGCGACCACAGGTAGGTTAGCCACAGGCTGGGCAATGTTTGGCATTGGAAGCTGGGCAGGCGGCGGCCCATTAGCCGGAGGGGCACGTGGAGCGTGTTGATATTCCTCCGAGACCCAGATGGGCTCGGGTGGACCCATAGCACGAGGGAACAGGGCCTCGGGCTCTTGAGGAATAGGGACTTGGTTTCGTTGCATTTCTCGGACCTCAGCTTGGAGGTTGTCAATCTTGGCTACGAGCTGAGCTAGGACTGTCGGCAGATCCGGTTGTATGACTGGTGGTTGATCTGCATTCTCCATGGAAGATGGATGGATTCCGGATTCGGAAGAAGTAGTAGAGGAGAGAATAAAACTCCGAGATGATTTGACTGAAGACCGAAGCCAAAAAGGATCCAGGCCAAGGGCGTGCGATCGACCTGAGAAGGCGTAGGATAAGATTTATTTTTGAGAAAAAAGGGAAGAAACTATTTTTGAATTTTTGATAAAGAAGGGAGAAATGTTTTTGGATTTTTAATAAATAAGGGAGAAATGTTTTTGGAGACGGAACTCAGCATGATTATTATGATTATTATGTTCTCACTTGTATTTAATTCTCCTAAATGCAATGCCGGACGGGACCCGAGCCTAGAAAAGTGAGGTTTTTAATATATGCAAAGCTACGGTTTGGACTTGTAACCAGGCTCGCGGATAGGGTCCCGTTTTAAAAAATGCGAGAAAATTGGGCGGCAGGCCGACCCAAAATTTCGGCAGAGTTTCGGGTTGAAACCAGCAATCTAAAGTGCGTGTCCTAGGTTTGACACCTATATGCGGGTATGCAGTTAATTGGGTGAATCGGCATGGGTTCCCCCCTTTGGCGTGACTTCCACGATATACGTCTTGCTCTTTCGGGCAATCGGTACGTGTGGACAAGCCATTTGATATACCTAAGTGTACGTGAATTGCCTCACCATATACCTCGCGGAGACGGTATGTGTGAGAGCGAATTCGATATACTCGGCGTACGTGAACGAATTCCCTGCGATATGCCTCCCGTCATGACTTCGGTCAAGCGGTACGATGCGGGGGAACCGTTCGATATACGTCGAAGGTACTTGGACAATGGAAGGTGAGAGTCATATCGCTTAAGCTAACTGCGACCTGCCGGACCAGCGCCCATCACAAAGTGACCCTCCAGTTACTGGTTAAAATTTGGTAAATATCAATGCTCTTTGGTGATATCGTGTGATTCATGCATGATTCTCTTATTAGTATCTTATGATGATAATGCCTTTCTTGATTATGCCAAACAGGGAGCCAATGTACAAGTACCCCAAAAGGTACACCAAGCATGGATGGGTGATGCGTGCAACATGGGGATATACATGTGATCCTAGGTGCACATGGTGTGAAGTGTACATGGAGAATTTTCTACAAGTGTGTGAATATAAGCATAGGCATGGGATATACATGTGAGAAAGGGGGATAGGCAGATATGGGGGGGGGGGGGAACATAAACAAATATAGCATCCATGTAAATAGAATCAAGCCCTCAAAATATAATAAATAAAGTTCCCAGCAGAGTCGCCACTGTGGCCGTCCCCAATCCCCGCCGCGGAGGGAGGAAGGTATCCTTCGAGTCCCTGCGCATCCCCTCTCGGGAGAGTGCTTCGGCCGGCGTAAATTTGTGAGGTGTGAAGATGTAGAGAGATTTAGAGTCGCCAGTCTATTTTACTCAAAATAGACAAAAGAAAAAGGGGAACCCACCCCGAAGGATGGCATCCAAAGACATACTGGTGCGTGCAAAACCAAATGATTCGAGAAGGGTTCGGAGGCTTAGTTACGAAATGGGAAGGTGTTAGGCACCCATTCCTCCCTTTCGGTTTCTCATGGATATTTTCTATTTTCCTTTATGTTGTCCCTCGTGATATGTGTGCATGTGTATATATAGAATGGAGGTAGGAATCCTCGACTTGTATCATAGAAAAGACAAAGCGAGTCATCCGTAGGAATGTGAGATTAGTGTAGAAAATAAGATTTACGAAATTTCCATTACGTTGACCATTATAAAGGAACGATAACGCATATGGAATAATACGTTACTAAGAACAAGTATATAGAATATAATCGAAAATGAGATAAATAGAAGATAGAAAATAAGAGAAAGTGAGAAAAGGACTCGAGTTTCGGGTCTTACCCCGAGACGCCTACGTAGCCTATAAAGGCATCAAAGTCCATGTAGTTGGCATATAAATGAGGGGTGGGGTTTAACCCATAAATCCAAATGGATAAATCTCTTATTTGTAAGTGTGTGTGTGTGTGTGTGTGTGTGTGTGTGTGTGTGTGTGTGTGTGTGTAGAAAAAGTGTTTTTTTAGTTGTGGGAAAAGTGTGGAAAAAGTGTGAGAATCCCTATTTGGAATTTATGAGCAAACCTTCTTTTTCTTGTTTTTCGGGTTTTTATTTATATGAAAATAAGAGATGTGCAATAATAATAAATAAAAAGTATGTTCGGATATGTGAACTAAGATGATAAAAGTGCTTAAGTAATAAAACAAGTTATTGCAAGTTTAAGAAGATTTGAAGAGAAAGGTGAGAGAGATGGACCTTCTTGGAGACTTTGAGCTTGATCTTAAATGTTGAAAGGCAGCCCTTGCACTTGGATGATGATGGAGAGTGGTTAATTCATCAAGTTTGATGAAAGGGATGATGAAAAGTGGAAGTGAAAAAGGGATTTGAAAGTTGAAATCACGCTGCCTTCAAGAGAGGTTTCTGGGGGTTTGCTGAGAGTGATTTTCTTCTGATCTGAGCTCCCCTTGCAAATGAGGCCAAGGCCTCCTTTTATAGCTCCATGGGACTCCCAATCGGCTTAGATCCCTTCCTGCCTGCCGGCAGGAAGGTGCCGATAGGCAGGTTCTGGGACCTGCCGTTTGGTAGTGTGTTTCAGGCTTTTTCAGAAAATTGGCCGCCGAGGGCAAACTGTTGGTCAGAATCATGCACGGGGCATACCGTTGGAAAGGTATTTCAGAGACCTTCAAAAGTCCTTTGGACCTCTCCCGAGTTCGGGAGTTGACTTTGGGTCAAATGTGGCTCGGAAGCGTTTGTCGGTCCGTTGGACGGGGAATCGTTCGGACGCAAATGGATCGTTCGTCCGCATGGTAAGTCCGAATCGCGCACGGGATGGACCGTTGGAAAGGTTAGGAGGTGTACTTCGATATTCCAAAGAATTTGGCCCAG
Organism: Sambucus nigra; assembly: GCA_949130495.1. Taxonomy (NCBI): domain Eukaryota; kingdom Viridiplantae; phylum Streptophyta; class Magnoliopsida; order Dipsacales; family Adoxaceae; genus Sambucus; species Sambucus nigra. The sequence goes on along the minus strand of OX422208.1, from coordinate 538,511,161 downwards.
TTTGGGGAGTTGACTTTGGTCAACCGGGTCAGGTAAGCGCTCGGTGGCTTCCCGGAGTCAAACGGATCGTTCGTCCGCATGGTAAGTCAGAATCGCGCACGGGACGGACCATTGGAAAGGGTATTCAATGCCCTTAAAATATTCATTCAGCCTCAGTCTAGCTGAATAGTTAACTTGGGTCAAACAGAGCCCGGGAGCGCCTCTGGGTCAGGTTTCGGACGCAAACGAATCATTCGTCCGCATGGTGAGTCGGAATCGCGCACGGGGCGGACCATTGGAAAGGGTATTCAGTGCCCTTCGAAGATTCATTCAGTCTCGGTCAAGATGAAGAATTTGACATTTGGGTCAAACTGAGCCGGGGAGTGCCCGATGGCTTTTAGGTCAGTACTCGGGACGTGACCAGGGTTTACAGTGAGGAGTGAAGGTACTAGGGACTTAAGGAGAGTTAGAGGGTAATAGAATGAGGTGTCTGCAGCAATCATACTAAGTCCTAAATCACATGGCAGTTCAAGGTCTTTCTATCTGACCCGCATTACAACCATGTGTCCGATTCCGGTGGTTTATCTCCGACACGGCACTCGAGCGGAACCTAACCGGATAAATCATAAAAAAAATGGCATTCAACATGTGCCTATATCGCTCGGAGGACTAGTCTAGTGTATACTCGACAATATACATGTAAAGCAATTTCACGCTTAAGTATATATACAATCGTGTCAAGTCTCTTACTCGAGTTATACAATAGTCATTATTTATAAAATAACATAATTTATATCATTAATTTACTAATTAAACACCAAATCATTTCAACGTTATATATCCCTAATAACCATAAGTATATGATCAAGTTAGGATATTAGGTACAACACCACAATTACCTTACTAACAACATGAACAACATTATCACTCTTATTTCAACAACATGCTGTCCAGAATTTAAAATGCAGATTTGAGGCTTTTTCGATCCATTTTTGGAAAAACTTAAAACTACAAAGTTGTTCGGAACGTGATTTTCTACAAGGACTCGCGCACACGCTACCATATCCGGCTTAAAACAGACCCGAATCTAATATATAATATTCGCCCCTGTTTTCGACAACATTCTGCTCAGAACTATAAAACGCCAATTTGAGGCTTTTTCGTTCCGTTTTTGGAAAAACTTAAAACTACAAAGTTGTTCGGAACGTGATTTTCTACAACGACACACGAGCACTCTACCATATCCGGCTTAAACACACCCGGAACTAACATATAATATTCACCCCTGTTTTCGACAACATTCTGCCCAGAATTATACAACGCCAATTTGAGGCTTTTTCGATCCGTTTTTAGGAAAACTTAAATCTACAAAGTTGTTCAGAACGTGATTTTCTACAAGGATCTGCGAGCATGCTATTATATCCTGCTTAAAACAGACACAAAACTAACATATACAATTCGTACTTGTTCACGACAACTTTCTGCGCAGAACCGTAAAACGCATATTCGAGGATTTTTTGATCCGTTTTTAAAAAAATTTAAAACTACAAAGTTGTTCGGAATATAATTTTCTGTCGGGCAGCACGGACGAAACATCCATTTTCGGAACCAAAAGAGCTCAAACAAGTTTTTAATATGACGATTTACTCAAGTTCATAGATTTCTCAAATTCAAGAGGTTGTTCAACAATTCAATCCCTATAATGATGTTATTGCATTTGAATCTACATGGAGGGTGATCCTAATACATTGCATATCATTTATAACATCAATATCATATTAATTTAGGGATCCAAATACATGTTCATGTGAAATTTTATTATAGATACATAATATACACATATAGATTATTAACTTGCCTTAGATTGTATGGAGATGTTGATGAAGAAGATGAAAACCTTCTTCTTCCCATTCTTCTTCTTCTTTCTTCTTCTTACTCTCTCTCTCTCTCTACCAAACCCTAGACCTCTTTTGTGAAATGAAAAAAATGAAGACTTTTTCTCTTCTTTTCTTTTTATACTTAGGGTTAGTTTATTTACAAAAATGCCATTGCCCCAAATTTAATCCTCTCGATCCTTTTACGCGTTAATTCGCTTCTAATAGTTAAGTTGCATATTCGTATCTCAAAGAATTCATTTTAACTTTTTATTTCCAAACATTTCGAATATATATACTGACATAGTTTTATTTCCAAACATTTCGAATATATATACTGACATAGTTAGTTTTTTTTTCTTTTCAATTTTAATTCAGTCAAAAATGTGGGGTATTACATTCTCCCCCTCTACGAATGGGATTTCATCCTCAAAATCCAAATTAAAACAAATCAATTCAAGTCAAGTAAGGTAGTTTCGTACGTACCTTCCATGAAGAGATATGGGTGACTAATTCGCAAGTCATCCTCTCTCTCCCAAGTGGCCTCAGACTCATCATGATTACTCCACATAACATGAACAAGAGGAATGAATTTTGACCTCAACTGCTGCTCACGACGATCTAGGATCCTGAACGGCCTCTCCTTGTAGCTCCTCCCATCGGGGTGCAACTCAATCCCGTCTAAATCTATGTGTAGGTGTGAGTCCTCGGGACGTAAGAACTTACTCAACATGGATACATGAAAAAAACATCATGTACCCGCTAGAGATGGTCAGGTAGGGATAAACGGTAAGCAATCGGTACCACCCTGTCCAACACTATAAATGGAACCACATATCACGGTGAAAGCTTCCTTTTGGCACCAAAGTGAACAACGCCTCTCATGGGTGAGACCCTTAACAGCACTTGGTACTCAACGGCGAACTCTAACTTCCTCTACCTTATGTCAGCATAAGTCTTCTGACGATCTTGCGCGGTCTTCATCCGTGCACGAATCAATTCAACCTTCTCCGAGGTCTCCCTAACACTATCTGGACCCAGCATTCGGTGCTCTCCGAACTCCAACCAACATGTAGGGAATCGACAAGGCCTGCCGTATAAAGCCTCGTATGGTGCCATACCAACAGTCTGTTGATAACTATTATTGTATGTGAACTCCACCAGTGGCAAATGCATATCCCAACCACCTTTGAAGTCCAACACACAAACTCCCAATATGTCCTCCAAAATCTTATTCACCCGCTCCGTCTGACCATCAAATTGAAGGTGAAATGCGGTACTCAAACTCAATTGTACTTCCATCACCTCCTGAAGACTGCTCCAAAAGTGCGAGATGAATACACTGCCACGATCAAACACGATATCACGCAGTACCCCATGCAACTTCATAATCTCGTTAATAAACACCGTGGCATATTGTGCTGCCGTATAATACATCCTCACTGGAAGGGAATGAGCCACCTTTGTCAGTCTGTTGACAATGACCCAAATCGAATCATGATCGCGTTGCGATCTTAGCAACCCAACAATGAAATTCATAGAGATTCTTTCCCATTTCTAACTATACAATCGAAGTCACATCACGAAGCCTAACATAACTAAACTACTAAGCTGATCCAGAAATTAATACCCCCAAGTCTCGACTCGCTAAGTTTCGTGCGTGGAGTGTCTCGCAAGCAAAACCCAAGCAAGGAACCCCCCCCCCCCCCGATACACTACTCCTTGGTAGTATTGATTGTCAAGATTTATTATGCCCTCAATGCATGACACGTATAACCCCAATTTTACTAAAATAATATAAATAATTAATTATTCACAATTCTCAACAGTGCACGATGTTTCGTGCGTGGGACATCTCGCAAGCGAAATCCAAACAAGGAACCCCCCCCCCCCCTATACACTACTCCTTGGTACTGTCGATTTTCGAGATATACTAATATATAAATATGAGCACTAAGGAATAACTTCTCCTCACTCCCAACATTGCACTGCATTTCGTGCGTGGGACGTCTCACAAGCGAAATCCAAACAAGGAACCCTCCCGATACACTACTCCTTGGCACTGTCGATTTTCGAGATATACTAATATATAAATATGAGCACTAAGGAATAACTTCTCCTCACTCCCAATATTGCACTGAGTTTCGTGCGTGGGACGTCTCGCAAGCGAAATCCAAACAAGGAACCCCCCGATACACTACTCCTTGGCAATGTTGGTCGTTGAGGTCCATTATGCCCTCGATACCCAAAGTAGTCTATATACACATATAATTATCTACGCTTCATTTTCACTTTAATATATTCATCACAATTTAATCCGGATTTGATTTTCTGGAATGAGATTCAATCAACATTCTTATATCCCTTTACTCTAGAGACAAATATATGATATCTTATCTCATATATATTCATTATACTATACGCAACAAGTATAATAATCCATCCACCGAGCTATAATATAAATACCTTAGCCATTCTCATATACTAAGCAACCGTGGATTATCTCAACTACACATATATGTTAATCACAATACATATATCCATATCCGGCACCCATAGGCTTAACAGCGGTGCACACACACTCTACCATTATCAAAAGACTATCAAGACCATCCTATGACTATTCACTAGTCTATACATCACCAAAATCGAACATCTTACTCTTGGTTTCGAAACGCGTCTTTAATCACACACGATCTAAGTAAACAACATGTCACTAACTACTCACTCGTGCTCTAATTCACATTAATACATAACGAGGGCTACAACATAGCCACATTCCCATATCTGATGGATTCAAAATCAAGCACCACCATTATCATGGTGCAACAAATTAGTACCCCCAATCACCGGGTGATAACATAAAAACCGAACTCGTGGATATATCACCAACTCAAGCGATCATGCTCGCATAAAATGAAACGCCTATTGAACACTCCCTCGTGATGTTCTCACTTGAAAACTCTCCCCTCGATATTCTCTACTCATTGTAGGGTTCACAAATGGTAACTCCAGCTGAATTCCATCCCTTAGCACACCCATATTCACGTCCCGGTCTCGACAGCCTTTAACAAATATACCGATGTTACAAAACAAGATAACCACATCTTATCGAATACCCATTCTAATCTAGCGATTTACGAAGACCACTGAACTCCAATCGTTACCAAATATGGAAAGAAAACTCCGTTGACAATTCTAGACTTCTCCAATGTCAATCCTCGTATGACCTTGCGATATGGACTTCCTCATCCCTAGTGTCTATGGCCAAGGCATCACAGCATTATTGATACCTTCTCACGAGCTTGTTCGGGACAACTTGCCGAAACATTCCACTCTGAACATATGAGTACCCAACCCACTAACATATCTTGTGCATGTCCGAACATACACCTAATCGGCCTTAAGTTGATTCCATTACGGATTTTATCAGATAAGAACACTATGGAACCACTGTGTCACCCCAATACGACATCTATCACTTATGTGGACAACGTGTAGGTTTACATGCCTACCAAACTTCCCTGATACCAATACAATATTTCAAGGATAATCACTTATCCATTCTAGATTCAGGCTCATGAATCTCTCATTATACATCATCAAACGGATGAATATAGTTCGTGCTTTTCACAAGTACGATAACACTCTTGCATACACCAAAATTGGACCCTTCAGGTCATCCTTTGACGGGGTGGGACATACACCGATTTGGAGTAGTCCTATCTCAAATCACAACCCTTCATTTACATGTTCATAAGTAATAATATACTCTTATTATCACAAGACTTACTTCGTTAACCATTCATTGATTAGTACATCATCGAATGCCTCAACAGTCTGTCCATCACGAGTGGAACGCGATAATTTCTTCTCAGGAAAATGTCACGACAACAACTGGACCACATCATTTTGAGGTATGCCATATCTAAAGCTTTACCCTTCCACATTGGAAACAAGTTCAGACAACTACACACAAAAGTGGTACCAACAACTCCGTGGTACTACAGGGTGGGCTATAACTTATATTAACTTCCTTACAGACATAAGAGTGATGATATTTAAAGTTGGTAATGCATAGCAAATATACGGGTGCTTACTCCCCCTAAAGCACCAAAATTCAATTCAATCTTTGAGTTCAACATTGGTTCTCTCGCCTACTGGTGGGCGATGAAACTACGATAGTTGCACGTGAATCGCGGTCTCATAAAATTCTTGGACCCTATGCCCTCCCAGAGTTCACGTCTCATTAAATCACCATATTAAAAGATAATAAGTGAACACGTACCCTAAAAATAATTTATTCAAGTGGAGCACTAGTCATAATTACAACAAGTACTCACACATGGACCTCACGCGTACTATCATGTAGTAGATCGAAGATTTACCTCATGCGTGGGACGTCTCACGAATGAAATACAAACAAGGAACCCTCCCTATACACGAGGCTAGCTCAAAATCTCCCATCAAAATTGTAGCGTGAAGATCTTCCAAGTCATCGAATACAAGACCTAATCGTAAGGCTCTACGTATCAAGGAAACGATGTGCGAAAAACGTAACGAACGCCCTCAGATCCCTAAAGGCTCTAAAACCGTGCTCTCATACCAACTGTGATAACCCTGCTTTTTATATCTAATTCGATTAGCTACGCCCAATTAAATTAAAGCGGAGCGTTAATATGTTGGCATTAGAAACATAATTCAAATAAACGCAGAAAAGTAAACATGTACACTCCCATACGTGTAACCAAATCACATCATAGCAAGTATAGGATCCACAAGTAATATCAGTACTGAATATAAAATGCCCAAACATACGGGCCCAAAGATAAACTAGGTAAAGAGTATAATGTAAACCTCTCAACACTATCAAATCCCTAACAATGGGAAATCTCTGATACCACACTCTAAGGAAGAGTGACAAAATAGGATAAGGACCAACGTCCACCACTACAAGATCCTCAGAATAGATGCGAGGTCATCCAGCTCCACGATCTACTGTCCAACGGGGCGAGGACCTGTATAATACATACATATATATATATATATATATATATATATATATATATATATATATATATATATATGGGAGAGGAGAAAGAAGCAAGATAGACCAACGTCAAAGCAAGAAAACAAGCTATAAGATTATAAGATGTACTTATAATGAAAGCACACTAGTCATTACTCATCTCCAGTAATTAAGTTGTTCAATTACCCAACCAATGCTCCAATGTCGTGACTACCCAACCCAAACTCGAGTAACGTATAGCCTCACATCGTATCATGATTAATCATTATTAATCGCATTTCAGTATTTAACGTATCAAAACATTTCCTTTAATAATAATATCAAATGCATCGATTCGGGATATTACTTTAAGACATAAGCATAATATCTCACACAACAAATCATATCGGGTCAATATCGTTACCCGGGGGAACAAGTCGTAACACTAGGCCTACACACGAATATTACCCAATATTACGTGGCAAGGGCAATCATACTAAGTCCTAAATCACATGGCGTTTCAAGGTCTTTCTATCCGACCCGCATTACAACCATGTGTACGGTTCCGGTGGTTTGTCTCCGACACGGCACTCAAGCGGAACCTAACCGGATAAATCATAAAAAAAATCTCATTCAACATGTGCCTACATCGACCGGAGGACTAGTCTAGTGTATACTCGAAAATATGCATGTAAATCAATTTCACGCTTAAGTATATATACAATCGTGACAAGTCTCTTACTCGAGTTTTACAATAGTCATTATTTATAATATAACATAATTTACATCATTAATTTACTAATCCAACACCAAATCTTTTCAACGTTATATATCCCTAATAACCATAAGTTTATGATCAAGTTAGGATATTAGGCACAAAACCACAATTATCTTACTAACAACATGAACAACATTATCACTCTTATTTCAACAACATGCTGCCCAGAATTTAAAATGCAAATTTGAGGCTTTTTCGATCCATTTTTGGAAAAACTTAAAACTACAAAGTTGTTCGGAACGTGATTTTCTACAAGGACTCACTTGTACGCTACCATATCTGGCTTAAAAGAGACCCGAATCTAATATATAATATTCGCCCCTGTTTTCGACAACATTCTGCTCAGAACTATAAAACGCCAATTTGAGGCTTTTTCGTTCCGTTTTTGGAAAAACTTAAAACTACAAAGTTGTTCGGAACGTGATTTTCTACAAGGACACACGAGCACTCTACCATATACGGCTTAAACACACCCGGAACTAACATATAATATTCACCCCTATTTTCGACAACATTCTGCCCAGAATTATACAACGCCAATTTGAGGCTTTTTCGATCCGTTTTTGGGAAAACTTAAATCTACAAAGTTATTCAGAACGTGATTTTCTACAAGGATACGCGAGAACGCTATTATATCCTGCTTAAAACAGACCCAAAACTAACATATACAATTCGTACCTGTTCACGACAACTTTCTGCGCAGAACCGTAAAACGCATATTCGAGGATTTTTCGATTCGTTTTTAAAAAAATTTAAAACTACAAAGTTGTTCGGAATATAATTTTCTATCGGGCAACACGGACGAAACATCCATTTTCGGAACCAAAACAGATCAAATCAGTTTTTAATATGACGATTTACTCAAGTTCATAGATTTTTCAAATTCAAGAGGTTGTTCAACAATTCAATCCCTATAATGATGTTATTGCATTTGAATCTACATGGAGGGTGATCCTAATACATTGCATATCATTTTTAACATCAATATCATATTAATTTAGGGATCCAAATACATATTCATGTGAAATTTTATTATAGATACATAATATATACATATAGGTTATTAACTTGTCTTAGATTGTATGGAGATGTTGATGAAGAAGATGACAACCTTCTTCTTCCCATTCTTCTTCTTCTTTCTTCTTCTTCTTTCTTCTTCTTACTCTCTCTCTCTCTCTCTACCAAACCCTAGCCCTCTTTTGTGAAATGAAAAAAATGAAGACTTATTCTCTTCTTTTCTATTTATACTTAGGGTTAGTTTATTTACAAAAATGCCATTGCCCCAAATTTAACTGTAATACCCCATAATTTTAATGACTTTTAAAATGGGTTATATTTTAAATTAATGGATTAATTGGATTTTATTATTAATTAATTCATTTGGGTTTTATTCGAATTGTGGATATTAAAATGGATGATTCTGAATATTACTTAAAGATATTTAGGTAATATATGAATGTGATGTCAATAATATGACGGTATGATATAAATTCGGTAATTTGAATTTTTAGTCAGACGCAGTATGGGACATGTCGGGACTGATTTATTAAATTAAAAAGGAAATTTATTTTATATCGACCTTATAGTCATTTCGACTGCGTCGTTGCGTCCGGAAGGTTCGAAATAGTCAGAAAAGTCTATTTGGATGTTAATTTTGAGTCTCGGGTCATTTGGAAATGAAAATACAACCCAAAAGGGCATTTTGGTTATTTTTACAAGGGGGATGAATAGTGATTTCGAGTTTTGTCTTATTATAAGTATTTGGAGATTAGTTGAATGTGGGTTCATTCATCTCTTCTACACAAAATTGAAAGGTCATCTTCTTAGAGAGAGTGAAAGGTAGCTTGGGAAGAGAAAAGTTTGCTTGGGAAGGAGGAGAACTAAAGGTCAAAGGTCACCACCACCGAAAGTGGCCGGAAAAAGGGAGAGCCACCTATGTTATTCAACCACAAAGGATCAGACCTTCAGTAAAGGCAAGTGTTTGATAATTGCAACTTAAGTTCGTATATTGTCCATGTTAGAATAATTATGAAAAGAGATGATTTTTCATATTTGGAAGACATAATGGAGTAGTTATATGGATTTCTAGAAACTGAAACGATATAGGAAGAAAACTCATGTTGTAGGATGAAAATAATCACGAAATAATCATATATCTATGGAAGAAATATCTGAAAACCATTGAAGTGTCCTTGAAGATAATATGTTGATAATTTTCTGGAAAAAGAGGCAAAAACGAGTGGAATGAGAAGAGCCAATTTGGAATGTTTAGATCTTCTTTTTGAGTGCATTTGGATGGGATTTAAGAAAAAACTCAAAACACATACCTGACTCAATTTTTCATGTCGAATCCAAATCTAAAGTCGATTGATGATTTGAATAATTTTTGGATCTGATTTTTCTCAGTATTGAAAATATGAGAATTCATGATGTTGTTTCTTTTTAATGTTGGTTCTTATCCCAAAACTTTTGTGGATCTTTGGTGATTATTAATTGGATAGTATGGGACTTAGAAAATATCAGTAGACCCTTGATAAGATTTGAATTAATTTGATTGGGATTTAATTGATTAGAATTGTGATAATTAAAGTTAAAGAGATTTCGGTTGCTAGATTCATGTGTTGGATTCTAATCTGTTTGTATGAGGATTAAGGATAGTTCAAGTAGGGGAGATTTAATATAACACCTGGGTAGCCTTAGGGTTACAATTTAAACATCAAGGACTGAGTTTAAGCTCATTATTGATTTCGCAAGGACTGAGTGTAGTACAAGAGCGTAGTGGTATGGCTCCTGGATAGAGATAGGAGTTTAGAACACATTTGGTTGAAAGAGGGGATGAGGTTATTTCGATCGCATATTTGAAGTTGACGAACCTCTTCGATCGACAAAGTTAAGTAGTAGTGTATTGGAGGGGTTCCTTATTTGGATTTCGCTTTGCGAGACGCTCTGCGCATGAACCTTAACGACGTCGGGAGTGGAGAGATGTTATAGGATGCGAGGATAATTAAATTAAGAAGTAAAGATATGATATTTTAATACGTGGAATTTAAAAGAGATATAATGCTACGTATGGGAATTATCTTAGGGTAGTGATATTACCTTATTGATATTATATTATAGGTATGATAATGCCTATTGGATTGATTGATGATTTATGTGTATGACATACCTAGCTTACTTGCTATCGGTGGGAGGTTTGCGCGTGAGGGCTGTCATATCCTGATGAATCCATGGGATCTTTGATTTGTCGCTCGAGAACATAGGTCTATGAAAGACTTATCGGGGAGTTAATAAGTCCGCTGACTATGGGTACGTAGGTATGTTCGTGACCCATGGGTATGAGAACTATGTTCGCCTCCAATGATTGTGTTGTTGTTAATGGTTAGAGGAATCCTCACCAAACCTTTAGTCCCTTATTCGGCGACAAGCGATATTGGGACATGATAGCAGAGTAATGCATTGCACCGCAGCTGTGACTCGGGGTGCCGTATTATATATATATATATAATGGATTAAATGAATGATTGGATTTATTGTGGTTAAATCATCTACTGTGTGATAATTGTAGATAACGGTGAATAGAGAAAGATAATTGAATTAAGTTAATGAATGTTTATTGAAAAACTTAATTCATATTAATGAGAAATGATTCATGTTAATGAGAAACGATGAGAAATGTAAATGAATAATAATGTGACGTATGGTATGGGACATACGGGGATTATGATATTGGGATGGAATTATAATATGGAGACTAGAAAAGAGGAACCATTAACTAGGAGGTTAATAGGAAACGTTAAGTGTGCACTCTAGTTGAGAGGTGAGAATGGCAAGTGAGAGTTGGGTCTAACATGTACATAATAAAAGATTTATGGCACTTGTTAAATACTTGCTGTTTTAAAAATCATTTACACAATCGGGCTCTGACCCGTTTCCTTGCATATTTTCTTTTCTATTGTATCTTCTATATCAGGTGTCCAGCAACAGGGACGCCAACCTTAGCAGATTAAGACAGGCTATGGATTTATGGAGTTCTGCTTAGACGCCTATCATCTTTTTGATTCACAGTATTCTTAGTTAGGGCATGTCGCCCAAAGGATTCAGTTATCTTCTTCTATCAGGGTCAAATACTATGGTATTCGTGTCATTTTAATACATTTGATATTGTTGGGATTACTGTAATGGGTTAATATTATTTGGGAATGTTTATTCCAATTGCATTCAAATTCTTTTGTGTTATCTAATTGGTTATCAGTGTTGTAGAATAAAATGTGTTGTGTTATTCTTAAACTGGAAATGGATTTTGTTAAATTAAAATTTGAAAAGTTTTTAACACCAGCTTAATTGAGTATTGGGTGAGTTGTAAATGTTTTCGACAGTGATGCTAAGAATGAGCCAACTGTATATTGTGTTTTAATTTGGTATGGGACTGGCCACCCGGTATTTAATTAGGCGGGGTGTTACATTAACCCTCTCAATCCTTTTACGCGTTAATTCGCTTCTAATATTTAAGTTGCATATTCGTATCTCAAAGAATTCATTTTAACTTTTTATTTCAAAACATTTCGAATATATATACTGACATAGTTTTATTTCCAAACATTTCGAATATATATACTGACATAGTTAGTTTTTTTTCTTTTCAATATTAATTCTGTCAAAAATGCGGGGTATTACACCTATGACATGTTAAAGTTGAAGACGTTGCGGCCTACTTTTCAAGAGAACATCATTGCCAAGTTTCAGTGCCGAGTTTCACGTCATCAACATTATATTTCAAGTCTCCAAAGGTATGAATGCTATATATATATATATATATATATATATATATATATATATATATATATATATATATACAGAGAGAGAGAGAGAGAGAGAGAGAGAGAGAGAGAGAGAGAGAGACTTGGAATAATTTTATAATGGGTGTAATTTTTTTTTTAAATGAATTTTATTTTCAGAAGGTTATTTTAGAACTTTGAATCAAAATTTTTTGGGCTTAAAATGATATTTGAACTTTCTGGAATTTCGTTCGAAATTTTCGTTCGAACGAGTTTGTCATTCGAATGAGCTTGCCAACGATTTTTCCTATTTTGGCCACTAGACTATTGTTAGATAGTCGTTCGAATGAGATTTCTGGCGAGAAATTTTTATAGAAGTTTTTAGCAGTTTTCTGATCCCACTCTTACTTTTTCCCATATCTTATATTTGTGGGAACCAACCATTTTTAGATAAATTTTGACACACTTTGAGAGAGAAATATTGAGAAAGAATTTTCAAATCAAAAGTTCATGTTTTTGTGTTTTCAAGCCTTCATGAATTAATTTCTACCAAAAACACATACACCCATCCGTTTATGTTTATTCCAAGTTCTTAAATATATATATCTTACTTGGAGCTTGTTTGGCATCGGGTTCCACTCTACCCTTTGAAGAGTTGTTTGGGTTTACTTTTATATCCCTCAAAGAAGAAGAAGCTTTTGTTTTGCTACGGCATTCTCACACGGTGAAAGGCACCATGAGTGGTTGATGGTTGCTTGGTCTCAATTGGTGGACTCCAAGGTTCCGGTGGACTCCGGGATTATTTGCTAGGCAGAGGTTAAAGATCGAAGGAGCGCGTCGAGGCTTGAAGGGAGTTGAGTCTGTTGTGTAAGTCCTCTTATCGAGTCTTTATAAAATTTGAACCATACTTAGTGAATTCGTTAGGCCAGGGTCGTCCGAGGTTTTTCTCGATTTCGGTTTTTTCTCATACATCGCGGCGTAGTGATTGTGAATTTATTTTATCTTTTGTAAAAATCACCTTGAACGCATGCTCAGGGTAAAAAGATAAAATTGGGTTTAATTCGCAATCTTGTTTAAAATGTTGCATGTTTAATTATTTGGGTAAGTTTAGTTTATGTGAATTTAATTCAAGTGGGCACTAAATTCATTGGATAATATTCTTGCCTAAGTTGTTTAATCTTGATAATTAAAATAATTTGGTTTAAGTGAAAAATTTATGAGTTGTTTAATTTAATTTCACTTTGAGTTTAGTTTAATTTTAATTTGAAAGAAATTAAAATATGTTGTTTATGTGTGTTGTGTTGAACCATCTTTATTCCACACTTTAATGAAATTAATTTTTAAATTTTAAATTGGGGGTTCTTTGTTTTCAAGTGGTATCACAGCCGGAGCGCTAATTTATTGCGTTAAGGTCCTTTTAAATATTTTTGGTTAAAAATGGAATTTTTCCCATTTTCAAATTTTTCTATTTTCGATGGTTCCAATTACGCGTATTGGAAGGCGCGTATGAAATCGGCACTAAAATCTATCGATGAGAGGGTTTAGTTTTCAGTTGTAAACGGGTGATCCCCACCCACACATTTGGTAGAAAATGAGCGTGTTCCCAAGCCCATAGATAGATGGAGTTTGAATGAATTTAAACTTGCTAATTTTAATTCCCGAGGTTTAAATGCCTTGTTTAGTGCGGTCACACCGGATAAATTCTGATGTATCATGACGTGTAAAACTGCTAAGGAAGCTTAGGATATATTACAACTCACTCACGAGGGAACTAGTGTCGTTAAGGCTTCTAAACTCCAAAACGTCACCACTCAATTTGAAACCATCATAATGAATGAAAAATAAACATTTGATGAATTTTATGCTAGACTTTTCGATATAGTAAATTCGTCATTTAATTTGGGAGAGAAAATACACGACGATCGAGTTGTAAAGAAAATTTTAAGGTCCTTTCTCGAGAGATTTATCCCTAAAGTGACCGTTTTAAATTCTTTACCCACCTTGAACTCTACCAAACTTGAGGAACTATTAGGTGATTTACAAACTTATGAACTAGATATGCTCCCCTCCAAAAATGAAAAGAAAATTGATAAGGGAATTTCTTTGAAAGCTCGAAAGGAGGAAAAACAAGTTGTGGTTGATGAGAGTGATAGTGACTCGGAGAACATGGCTATGTTTGCTAGGAAATTTTGAAAAATTCTTAAATTTAATAAAGATAAGTTTAAAAATGATTTTAAGAAATTTGAAAATTCTAAGCATGACAAAGCCGAAAAGAACCCTAAAATTTTTAATAAAAAACTTAATAGGGACGAGTCTAATAGGTGTTACTATTGTGAAGGGTATGGCCATAGGGCTTTTGAATGGCCCACTAAACTAAGGAAAGAGGGTAAACAACCAATTTCATATAATGCTACCCTTAGTGATAGTGATATGGAAGAGGGACTCGCTTCCCCCATGGAGCGCAACTTTGTCGCGTTCATGGCAAGTCATGTGAGCACCGATAATGAATCTTCCCGTGAAGATATACAATCACATGACACTTCCGAGGTCAAAGTTTATGATTACCTTATTTTTTATGGTTGTGAGAGTGAAGAAGAGAGAGAGTAAAAATGAAGAAGAGGTTGATGTGAGTGAACTTCAATTTGCATTTAGAGAATTATATGAAGAATCTATTAAACTCAAAAGAGCAAATTTGAAATTAGAAGCTAGTTTAAGGGATCGTGTCAAGGTCGTTGATGATAGTGTGTTTGTTGAAAACCTTAGGACACGAGAGAGAGCTCTTCATGAGAAGATAGAATATATATATATAAGGCAAGAGCACTACAAGAAAAATGGTCATTTATGTCAGTCAAAAACTAACATAAATGACCATTTATGTCAGTTTTAGAATTTTTCAAAACTGACATATAAAGCCCTGACATAAATATTCGTAAAACTGACATAAATAAAATCATATGTATCTCAATTTTTAAAAACACACATAAAAACTACGATATTTACCATGTTTTTAATCACATTTTCATGAAAAACTAGCATAAATAACATCACATTTATGTCAATTTTAGTAATTTTATAAGAGTTTTATCAAAATTGACATAAATGTTAATATAAAAATTTTTAAAAATCATTACTCTATCAATAGACAACTATTGATTTGAGGTTAAATCAACCCTTGTAAATAGATAATAAATAGTCGAGCAACATTCAAATAGTCTAAATTCCATTATTTTAGATTTCATCAAACAAATTCACATATAACTTAAAATATACAATATTCATTAAAGAAATTCACATTGTGCCTCGAATAAACAAAGTGCCAATTTTAAAAAAAATGGAAAAAGTCTCCTTTGTTTATTGGACTATCCACCCAAGGGGTAACAACTAATCCAATAAAATGTAAAATTGAAATATAGGACAACCTTTTAAGAATTCTCCTACATAAGGTAGTTGCAGCCATCTTTGAATCAACACTTCGAAGTGCTCGGTCAGTTTTCACTTGGCAATGCTTGGTCGATTTGGTTTCGCATGGCAGTGCTTAGTTTTGATGCTGTTGGTCAGTCATTCGGTTGCTGGTCCATTCTGCCCCATTTGTTATCCAGTCCGTTCTACCCCATTTGTTATCGGGTTGATCTTGCGTTGGTAAAAATCGAACAAATAAGAAATGGTTAAAAATGGAATACACAAACTGCATAATCCTTACCTGAGAAAAAAAATTAAACATATAAGTAAGCATTACAAGATGAATACATAAACTGTGTATTTAAAAGTAAAAGAAGGGAACCGGGAGTATACATGATGGTGTTGATGAAAGCATGATCCATAAATCGCGTAATTAAAATTTTGACCTTGAACAGGCATTGTTTAATTAACATAGAATACACTTTGTAATTGGAAAGAGCGGAGAATGTGTTATTGGAAATAGCATACACTGTGTACAATGTGTAATCAACTGATGAACCATTCATATTAGAATGAAGGCTACACATTGTATGCCTCAATTAGAATGAAGGCTACTAAGTGTTTGCCTCATTCAAAGGCTATATGAACCTCTGTATGGAATGAAGTTAGATATATGCCTCAAATATGCAATTAAATATCCCTAGGTAGATGTATAATCAAATATTCACTAAAAGAAAACAAAATAAAAACTAACTAACACAGTTTCCTTTAAATGAGTTAAATATAGAAACAAAAATAAGAAAGAAACTTATATAACCATTTCACATAAGTAAATTCAAATTCATCTCCAAACTTATACAACCATTGTAAACTGAACTGAAGTCTAATGTGAGCCAATTTAATATACTATGAGGCGTCGTGCTAACTAAGCTTCTCAACTCACCAAGTTGAAGAGGGAATTTACCAACAAGTTCATTGTGAGATACATCAAGTGATTTCAGTTTTGGCAGTATTGAAATGGAAGATGGGATTTGGCTAGTAATTCAAACCACAATGAAAGGGTAAGGAACGAAGGAACGCATCATAGAAATATGAGAAACCTTTGCACTTTCTCTGTTTTAAAGTTTTTCTTTTGGGGTCCAAAAGAAAAAACAATACTAATTATCTATACCTACATTTTGTTATGAACCTAATGACCTATCATATATAAATTCATCCACTTTCTTTGCCCAATGAAACTTATTGAATTTTAAACAAGCATTCAAACGCAATACACCATGTAAGTGGGAAAGAGGAAAGAAAAAGGATTATACTTTAATGGACTTGAAGGTCAATCTAGGAATTGATCGAAGCTTCAATTTGTTTTGGTATGTGCAAACTGCAGATAGGGAGAAAGAAGCAAAGCTCAAAGTAGTTTATCCCTAAAATATACATATCTGGTCGTGTTGATTTTGATTAAGATTTGAAGAAAATGCGTGACTCGAACTATTGGCGATATGGGTTCACGTCATAACATTTTCTACACGCAGACACCGTGGCCTTCAAATTCAGAGATCAGCTGATTGAGGGGGCTCTTAAAGATAAGGATAATGCTAAGAAGCTTTTTACATATGGAAATAATAATGTTGTAAAGGCCCAAAAACTTTTCCCTGAAGTAGAGAGTATATCTCAAATGGTGGCAACATTTGAAATTTATACATCCTCCTGATCAAAATTAATGGAGAAGTCAATTTTTATTCAATTCCTGGATTGGATTGATTTATCAAAAAGGCAAAGTTACAGAAACAGTTAGTAGTGGCAAATGTGCGGTTATGGGCGGGTTAAAAATGGATACAAATAAATTTGGGCGGGTCAAAAGCGGGTTGGAGAGAAAATTTGGACTGGTCGGGTCGGTTTAAACTCGGGTCGGGTTCACTCGTCTTTTTTTTTAAGAAAAAGTAGGCCCAGACCATAAAAAAGATGATGTTATACACAACATACAAATGTTATACACAACATTTGTATATATATAGAAATATCATTGATATATCTTTATATCAATGATATATATACACATATATATAGAGAGAGCTATATCAGATATGTATATATCAGTTATATATCATATATATATATATATATATATATATATATATATATATATATATATATATATATATATATATATATATATATATAATGTTGTATAGATTACGAATCAAACTGCTGTGTAGAAAGCGATACCTGCTGCTGTGCAGTATGGACGTGTTTCTTAAACTTGGTCGAATCCAATTGTAATAGGGAGAGAGAATCGTAACAGTTGCCTTAGCTTTTAGCCTAATCCCCAAATCAGAGAGAGAGAAATCGTAACAATGAAACAAGGGTTAGTTGGTTAGGTTAAACCATTTGGGCTCAACAGTAACCCGCTCAGACCCGATTTAATCTTTATTTTAAACCAGTCCAACCCGTTAACAAGTTACATGGACCCCAAATTAGAAATGTGGGCGGGTAATGGATAGTTTTGACCACATTAAATCATTTTCTCGGGCCTAGAAACAATACAAAAGAATGTTTGTGATGATCCATCCCAATAAGAACAAGACTCTATTATGTGGGCTAATGAGGGCATTTAAGCTTGGTTCTTAAGCACGGGATCTCTTGTGTGACAGTGTTAAGAAGAGTTCTTATGATATAAGGAGAAATAATATTCGATACATTACGGATCGTTTGCGGGAAGCATGTGAATAAGGGACTTTCTTGTAAAAACTATGGTGTTTTTTTCATAGCCCTCAAGGCAGGATAAACTCGGGTGAATGGTTCCTCCTATATAGTTTATGGTAATATACACTCAAAAATGGGTACATAAGTCATAGATTTAAAGGGAATATATATGTCCCAAACACCCCATTATGTTTTACAGGGAACAGGGTCTCTGGATTTCATTCTGGACATGGAATTGATTACGATCCTAATGTATAACATCAATGGGATTTGACCACTGGAGTTTGTTCGGAGTAGTGGATCCTAATGGATTACTTAAGAAATTTGTGAATGTTGTTCACCAAGCCGATGGAAGTTTCGGTGCAAAACTTATGGAAAGCATCATAACTAATGGAGATTCGAAATGGACATGAAGAAATGTCTTTAAAAACTGAACAAGATGAGAAAGTATACCTAATCAAAAGAGAGTTATCAGTGATCAGAAACACAAACAAGAAAAGCCACAAAGTTCCAATCAGATTTGGAAAAAGTTAGGTCTGGGTATTTGATACGTCAAGTTCTATAACAAAGCATATGAGATGCAAGAAATTACCTCATTTACATAAGTCAAGCATAGATAAGCCAGGTTTAAAAGAAATACAACAAAGAGCAGCACTGTTTGGGTGCAAGTACAACAAATAGCAGGGTTAAGCTCAATCCCTTGTGGAGATCATAGAAAAAAAGTCGGTCGCTTATTTTATGTTGTTATATATCAAGTTATGCATACATTAGGGTCCATGCATACAACTGAAGAATCTATAGAGCTAAGTTATATATTTAATCACTTTAATTTATAGTTAACAATTGAAAAATCTGTAGAGCTAAATATATTTGATCACTTCAATTTATAACTAATTGGATGACAAAGAAGAAAGTAGTGCCTTGTACATAAGCCTTCAATGAATTAACCCAACGTAGTCCAAATAATATCCTTTTTTTGTATGCTATGTTGAGGCATATAAAAATTTGATTATTCCCCAATGAATAATTCCAGCAACATCCAAACATATATACTACATTACACGATCAAGAAAGTTTTCCACATTCACAACATAAAGAAGCATAAAAAAATACGTAAACCAAGAGAAGATCAAATGCAAAAGGTGTTGATTACAGAACCTGCCATTTCTCTAAGGGGTGATGTAAGGTAACTATGCAGTATGAGCCGAGGTGGAAAGAAATCCAAGCTCAATTAGTTCTGAAGTTTCTTGTGAATCGCCATCTTCAACACGTTGGTGACATACCTTCAAATTGGTTCAGTAAATAATGTTGTATCATCTCATTTAGTTCACCAGTGTATTTTGAACTGTTGTCATATAGAATTTTTTAAAGCATTAGTATCCCAAACAAAATTCCATAAAAATTATATCCTTTTGAAATACCGCTAATCTTTCCCCTCTAATTGTTTTCAGCTCAGTCACTCTTTCTTCCTCTCTTTTGGAAGTTGGCTTTGTTGCTCCTGCTTCTTTAGCTTGCTGCAATATGATTTCTGGCAAGCATCACTTGTTGTCACTATTATATATGTCCCATCAACAGCGACATGAGTAGGTGTTGAGTGATTTTGTCCCTTTTGTGTTTGATAGAAAAATCTGGGATGGATAGGTTAAGGTTTGAGCAGGGCAGAAGATGGAGTAATGAAACTTATCTTTGGATCTAGTAGAACAAACACATAGGACTTTGTGCATATTGTTTGATAGGTTTTTTGATTGAATTAAGCTTGATGAATGAATCTGTCTCAATAAAAAACACTTGTCTCAACAGTTTAAAATTCATCTCTCATTTCCTTCAATACGAAAACCATAGCAACTGATTAATTGTTTGAATGAAAGAAAATAATAATAATAATAATAATTGTGAACTTTGAAACAATAAAATTATATATTATAAATAACATAACATAAATAAAAACATAAAAAATTATAAAAACAAAAAACTAATTGAAGATGAAGAAGACTATTTTAAAAACGGAAAAAAGAACATGTATTGGACACATTACTATATGATGTAAAAATCTCAAATGTCCATTTGAATCGACTCATGCCTACCATACCATAAAGATATGCTAAATTTGATTTGATTTGGATCACCACCTGAGAGGAAAAAACATAAATCAGTTAGTTCTTGAAAATTTTAACCTAAGCTTTGACATTCCTCCATCTTGCCTAACTTTTGACACCTATGAATGGATTTTGATTCTTCAATGAAAATATAAATATTACTACAAACATTATGGTGCATGCAAATTAAACCGAATAAAGAAATGTTAATGGGCAAAGCAGGTCTATAGGTTATACACACACACACATATATATACATAGATATTAGATATAAATATTAGTCCAAACCATTGTAATCAAAGAGACTTCTAAGTATCATATTACTTAAGCCTAACATTCTGCAACCTTCACAAAATCACAAAATCTGAGAAGCAAGAAGGATCGACAACATGAGTACTGCATAATCATTTTCTCCTTATACAATACATGATTGGTTCGGAAGTCGTTGTGAGCTAAGGAGGCGGGTAAATCCATTTGTACAACTCCCCCCTCCCCCCCCACACACACACATATGTACACAAAATGTCACCTTGAGGATCCAGTATACGATGATGATTTATCCAAAGATCCCTAAAACATGACAAAATATAATGGGTACTCGTCACTATGGCATATAACATTATCTATTATATGCAATCTTCTCATACCTAGTTGCAAGGTTGGGTATGTAAGTATCTTAATAGTTGTACAGTGGTTGCCTAATTGAAAATTTAACCATTAATTTCTTCTTTTTATTTAAACTAATCATTTTTTTTCGAATGGGTCGAGTGACTTAACCTTTAAGCTGAAGGACATAACAGATTCTCTTAAATGATCCACCCACTATAAGATTCTACTGGAAGGAGCATGTTATGCACACACAATACATTTCGGAGTGGTGCTTATCATTTGCAATGTTTCAATTTTCATGCCCATCCATACAGCTTGCTGCATCAACATCAACTAAGCTTTATATCTTCAGCATCACCTGCAAAAACAAAAGACATTATTTAAATGTCCCGACCCCACCCAAAAACAAAACAAAACCCGCAGAAAGTTTTTATTGACAGTTTTCAACTTCAAATATATCTTGTACAAAGAATATATAATTTTAAAGAAAAGATATTTATGAAATAAAGAGTGTATATTAAAAAGTTAAAAGAAAATAAATGAAAGATTGCACACATTTTTTAACACTATATATGCTTTATATACAAATTTTCTACCAGGATAAATAATCTAATACCATTTGCCAGTTTCTCAAACATGATGGAAACATATTCCCATTGTGCATGTAGCTTTATATACATAATGACTATATGGGGAACCCGAATAAACTTTATATGAACCCAACTAAACTTTAGAATATAGAACAAAATCTAAAGAAATCACTTAACATGAATCGTTTACACCAAACTTAGATAAACACCTAATCGGGTCTAAAGCAACAATGTGATACCAAACAATACAATGGTTACAAATTTTTCGGAAAGCAAATGGAATAAAGTGAGACATACCTAACATTGAGTTTTAATATATACAAAGATTTGCGAGCACTCTCTCATTGTCGAAAAACATGTGCACTAGTAGAACATTTGAGAAATGAATATGAATATGCCAATCAATTTAGTATGTGAGTCAATAAAGAAATGAATATTCTAATCAATGAACATTAGTGATGAAGTATTACCTTTTCAGGTGAAATTTCACAAATATTAATAAAAGAAATTAGGGCCTCACATTAATATCAATAAAATAAATCAGTTTAGTATGTTAATCAACAAAGAAATGAATATGCCAATCAATGAACATAATTGATGGTATACGTTTGGTGATGGTAAATCCACCCTATATATGTCACGAAACATAACATTAATGGTATAAGTTAAAAAAATTAATGATGGAGTTGTCACTTTGTTCAGACCTTCGAATAGATGTTTAAGCAAGTACAATATATTAGCATGTCTTGACTTTATTCTGTGTTTACTCAATGGGGCATCCCTTGTGAGTCCTAACATTATCATAATACGCTACAATTAAAAATGTGAACCCCTTTTTGAACTCAAAAAATACAAAATAGTTATTTCATCCTTGAAAACACTTACCAAATAGAACATTAAAATAAATTCCATAAAGAGTAATCACTGACCAAAGAGGACACCACCTACCAAACAGGACATCATATTGTCCAAGAAAGAACCCAAATTAAAATTTCAGAAGTCCCTAAAAATCAACTAAAGGAGCAAAAATGAAACCCAAAACAAATTATCATATCTAAAAAAATATTGAACCTAAACATAGTGGACAAATCTGCAAAATGAAACCAACAGTAGTTGATAGATATGAAAAAAAATCGCACCGTGTGTGCGAAAAAAATCACACCATGTATTTGTGCCATCCGTAACTTTTCACCATGAAACAAATTACACCATCAGATCTGAAAATATCGCACCAAGACACATAAAAATAACATAAAAAGGGGATATTAAGAAATGATGGATGATTTTGTGGGTGTGTAAGAGATTGGGAGATTACCTATATGGGTGAGGCAGAGAGGAAGATGGGCCGACGCAGAAAATAAAAAAAAGGGGCAGCACCAAAGAGGAGGAGGTTGATTCGTGAGTGGGAGAGAGTGTGGGGAGGGGTATGGTTTGTGGGGTGGGGTGGGGGGGAGAACCTAATGTGATAGGGAGATGGGGTAGGGTTTGGGGGTAAAGAGGGGGTTTTCTCTCATTTGCCATGTCACAATGCATAAGTGATGATATAGCACATAGATTCTTTCTTCAGTATGGTTCAACTTCTAAAAGAAAGTTGATAATTTTGGCTCGGAATAACGTTTGTGCTCCTATCAATGAAGGTGGTATCAGTTTAAGATGCTTTAAATGTCTTAATAAGTCTCCCATGCACAAATATGTCTGGGAAACTTTTTTTTAAAAGCCTACAAGGTCTGAATTTTTTAATAATGGATTCAATACTTTTGGAGAGAAGATGCGCTACAAGGTTAGGTCTATTTCACCGGGTTATCAAGAAGATTATAGCCTAATCATTCTTCGTTCTAAATGGATTATTGGCACTGGAAAAACTATGAAGCTTTGGACTGACATATGGATTAGAGAACCTATAGCAAACCAAATAAGAGATAAACCGAACTTTCCTTATAATAATCAAATGGTGTGTGAATGGATTAAAAAGGGTTAAGTGTGATATACCTTCTGTTTTGTCATCTAAATTCCCTCTTATTACTGGGAAGATAGAAGAATTATAGCTTCCACTTGATAATCAAGATGACTATTTGATATGGCTTTCAACTCACATGGGGAATCTAACTTTGAACAAGGCTTATGAAGTGGTCAGAATAAAAAATCCTAAATGTGATGAATTCTCATTCATTTGGAAGAATTATATTCCTCCAAGAATCTGAGTTACAATATGGAAACTACTTCAGAATAAAATTATTGTTCAAGATCTTCTTTAAACCCAAGGATTTCACTTAGTATCTAGATGTGAGTTTTGTACGTGTCATGTGAATCTACTCATCATTTATTCAATGAGTGTGAATTTGCAAAGTCTATATGGAATTGTATTTTGAGGATATTCAAAAATATGATTTGTCATGATGACATATTATCTCATTGGAAGAAAACCTTATATATTAACTCATTGGAAGAAAGCCTCACAATTTTCATGAAAAATAAATGTACTAAATGACTTAATACTGTGAATAACATGGAAATCATTTAGTACTACCAATTATAGAATATCAAACAAGAGTAGAACACATGAATTGTGACTTCTCTGTACCAAGGATCTGAATGGTAGAAGAGGGACACTTTTCCATATTATCCACCCCTAGTATACATAGAGAAAAGACGCATCGTAACATCACCATGATAGAATGGATCTGAATAGCCATACCGACATAATGAATATGAGAAAGTTTGTAATAAATACAGTTATATTTAAATATATGTTGATGCAAATAGTGGGCCGATGGGGCGTGTGATAAGGGGTGTATTACACTAAAACCCTCGAATTATTTTTAGTTTATGAGCCACCGTCTTATCTAAAAGCCTGAGCATGTTTCAACTAGCCCAGAAAAAGGGATCCCTACTCCTTGGTATTTTTATTCGTAAATGAACAAAGAAAATGATAACACGAGCCTCTAAATAGTTTATATGAGAACTTTATGCCTTATTAATTATATGTCGAAACTTTGTCCATAAAATTTTTAGGTTCTTAGAATGTGCCTTATAGAACTATTACTAATGATACACATCATACAAATATATATATGTAGTTGGAAGGAAATAGATACTGAAATTGAAATCATTTTAGAAACATAAAATCTTTGTATTAATAATTTCTTAAAAGATTCCTATTGTAGTACATAAGTTTCAATAAAACTATTATACTCATCTTATAAATCGTCAATAGGTGTACCCACATCTTGTAAATTATTCCCCCCATGATCCACGACCCCAACCTATAATGTAAATGCAATTACAATTGTGAGCTTTTAAATGCGAATGTTTTCATAGAATTAGCTTAAATTGGTTAATTTGGGATGATGATTAAAGAAAACGAGATGGTAAGATTATTGAGTAGGCCCTGGTGGTGCGATGATGGTGATGTAGAGGAGAAATATTGAGTATGAGCTTGGACGTGAGGGATAGACTAGGCTTATTTATTTTTTGGCTCTATAATGTCAAGCTCTGAAATCCATCTCGTACCAACTACCAACGGTGATGGTACCTAGTTTACGCTCGAATTAAACTATATTTGTCATTTATGTCATTTTATATTTGTCTGGCATAACGTCAATTTTCAAACTGAAATAAATGATACTTTTTTCTTATAGTGGTCGTCTTTACTCACACAGCCGAAAGATAAGATCTGCTACTAATGCGTTTCAACCCCCAACACACCAATACTCGCAATTAGTCGCACTAAGGAACATTGACTACTAACTACTTTGGCTTAAGGCTAAATAAAGACATTGGGTGTAATCGCTCTGGTTTGCTCAGATCCTCCTTTATACACACACACACACACAGACACACACACACACACGTGTATGCCCGTTCCTAAAGGCACGACGCTAATTTTCGAAAGTGTACGTCTTTGATGGAACCATACATCATATTTAGTTATCAACAAATAAAAAGTTTTTTAGAGTTGTATGAGGTCGTGTGACATCGTGTTCATATGTAGTGTTATTTATACCCAAACATGTGTTATTTTCTATACTATTTGACTGAATAAATAAATATACAACAAATGCGAAAATAGATTTTTACCTAACAACGGATACCAAACACTACCACAACGAAGGTCGTTCGCCAGTTAAACAATATCCACGAATATTAAAACACATAACCGGAATTCATGAATAAAGATGAGGTATAAAAAATAAAAACACAGCCGTAATACCCCTTTATGCCTAACGAAGATGTGGTATTAGAAATTAGTACACGCTAAATACCGGAATGAAAATTCAGTACACTGTCACACAACAAATATACCATAAATTTGTACACACCACAAAGTAGTACACAATCTAATGCACACCCAAATATGAAAGTTTCGACATCCCACACTTGAATAAGTACCAACTGTCAAAATAAAAAATAGTACCAACTATTGAAATTAAAAACAGTACCAACTATTGAAACAATCAACCCATATAACAAAGTAAAACTCATCAAACCCAAATGAAAGACATTCGACTACATGATATCATGATTGAACACCGTTTGCCTAAATTTCCATCAAGAAATATAGTGCACACTCTATCGCACTCAATTAGTATTGCAAACAAAAATCGAACAACAATTATAACCATATCAGGTTTTCGTCGGTGCTTTATTTTATAGTAAAAGAGTAAACCTCATCAAACCCAAATCAAAATTATTCTAACATATAGTATCATGATTTAACACAGTGTGCCTAAATGTCCATCACGAAATATAGTGCACACTCTATCGCACTCAATTAGTATTGCAAACAAAAATCGAACAACAATTATAACCATATCAGGTTTTCGTTAGTTCTTTATTTTATAGTAGTCGGTGCCACACCAAATATATGGAATCTAATTACTACTTGGGAAGAAAAGTATAAATAAAGTTGAATCAATAAGTAAACAAACAAAGATTTAAGAAGAAACGTGTTAACTATTAACATAAAAAAAACATCCAATACAACAAAAAATGGAAAACTCACAAAAGAACATTCAAATTGAAATTTTAAAATACTTACTAAAAACACAAATTAATTATTGACCTTTAGCTTAAGTCACTAACGATCCCAAACAAATGATCCAACTGAAAAATAGCAACCCCATTTCACTCTATTGTTAACTTTCAAATCAAGAGAAGCTAAAAAAAACAAAAAACATAAGCATAATAGTTTCAACTCAGATATTTGAACAAGCATCATATATATGCAACTAATGTATTACCCAAAATGAAAACATTTACAGAACAGAAAAATACAGGACATGAGTACTTTTTGGTAATTATATGTACAAAAAACCATTGAATCAAATAGATCAAAACTAGAGATAGTAATGGGTCAATAACCATACATTCTAAGACCGTAACAAACAACACCAGAGTAAAAAATAGTGAAGAGAGTGATATAAACGGTAGGATTTTAAAACTCTAAATTGCTTAAATTTGTAATAAATTAAAACAAAGTCATATGGAAGAACAGACCTTTGGGACTTTTCAACAGTGGTTGCTGTCCATTAACTCAAAAACCCTAGACGATTTTTGAAATAAAAATAAACAAAAGAAATGGTAAGGGCGAGAGAGAAGGGATAATCACATAATACATATTTTGATTCACTGAACAAATCATGTAGATTCCTTACACGATGAACAAATCATTGAACAAATTTTGAAAAAACCTAGGAATTAATTAAAAGGAGAAATTGTGAGAGTTGTTCTTTGTACCTGCCGTAGAGATGGAGCCTCACCGACGCCGCTGCCTAGAGAGGAGGGAGAGATACAAGGGATGAGAGAGAGAGAGAGAGAGAGAGAGAGAGAGAGAGAGAGAGAGAGAGAGAGAGAGAGATGTACAGCCGCTTCAAGAGGTCGGGTGAAAGAGATGTGAGCAACCCCTTGTGTTTGGGGAGAATGAATATGGATCCAATTCTACAGCGCGGGAATGAAAAAAAAAGATCCCGCTTTCTTTCTTATTTATCTCAATTTTTACCACCAAAGTCTAAAATAACTAGAACTATTTTATGTCATTTATATATAAAGATGAGATAAATTATTTATCTTTTTTATCTCAATTTTACTTATATTGAAATAAAAATTCACCTTCAAAGCTAAACTCACATAAATGTATATCATCTATCTCATTTTACATTTGTCCGACATAACGTCAATTTTCAAACTGACATAAATGATACTTTTTCTTGTAGTGAGAGAGATAGCCTTAGAGGATTAATGGAATCCATGAAAAAGGAGCTTCTTATGTTTGAAGAGAGAATTGGGTTGCTTGAGTCTAGGATTGTGGAACTTAAGAAGAAAGTGAGAGACTCAAGTAGAGTCAAATTTTATTTAAAGAGTCATTCGGAGAAATTAGATAAAATCTTAGGAACGGTCCAAATTAAAAATGACACTTGTGGTTTAGGCTTAGATTCTTGTAACGATTCCACTATTAAAGCCAAAACCAATGTTTTAGGAGAATCCTATAGGAACAATGTTATAGATCAGTCCTTAGGTAAGTCTTTTCACCGAGTCTTTAGTTGCTCACATTGTGGTCGAAAAGGTCATCTTAGGAAGTTTTGTTTTGATCGTAAACGAGGTCCTAGAAAATCCCAACTTAAGGCAACCAAGGTAGCCAAGATTCCTATATCCCATGATCGTCATTCATCATTAGTTCGGGTTAGGAGATCCGACTTGGTATCTTTACAAGATAAATTTTTTTATTCTCCTTTACTTTCACACGATACCTCCTTTGCTAAATATAAACGTTAAATGTGTTAGTTGTTTGAATACTTTAGCTTTTGTGCTTCATGCTAATTATATGCTTGTTTATCATTTTCTAGTCATTGCTTTATCACATATCTCATGATAGGATTATGAGTTTTGTTTATCTTTTGTATTATAGTTCTTTCATTTTAGTTTGCATTAAATGAAAAATACAAAAAGATTTTTATTTATCATTTGTGTTTTGCCTTTTTAGTAATTTAGGCTTAATGAAAATTACAAATGATTTTTTTTTGTCTTTTGAGTAAATATTTTTGTTTGGTTGGTTAAAAATTTCAAAAACTCAAAAAGATTTTTTGTGTATTTTAGTTTGACACACTTTATGTGGTATATACTTGTGTTCGAATCCTTTCTTGTTTCCTTCCATGTGGCTAGAACTTTTGGTTAAGATTATCAATCCTTAAAATGTTCTTTGTCATGCATGCACGAAGTAATTGGATTTTGTGTTGCTTAATGGATTCTATTTTTTTATTTGCCTCTTTTCACACATGCATGAGATCATTTGAAATTTAAATGTCACCTATATATTTGAGCTTTATGACGTGTTCTCCTACTAATCTAGTCATCCTACATATTTTATGACCTAGGAGGACTTGTGCATGTTAAATCCGTTGTACGTGAGATTTGTGTGATATAAAAAAATGATATATGAATGTGCACGAGGAAGGGATCCGAAAGGAAATTTATCCTTTGCGAGTAAGCCACCGTTTATAATGGACCTAAAAGAAATACGTGGTCCAAAGGCCTAAAAGAAAATGGCATTAAAGGAAAAATATTTTGCCAAGGCCTATTTTGTTTAGTTGATATAGTCATTCCATAACTATATGCATAATTTGAGGGAGTTTGGAAGGTATATCAACAGTTTTGCACAATGTCCATTTATCCTAGTTGCGCTTTTATTGTCATGACTCTATTGGTTTGTAGAATCATCAAAATTCTAGGCTTATGTGCATTGTGTATGTTTATTCATTTAGTTCAATTTACATTGTCACATGAGGCTATAACTAAATGTGATAAAATTTTGCAATCAAATGAGAACTCCGTGAACATGTTTTAAGTGATTGGGTTCAAATTTAATTGTTACTAGTTCACACCCCTACAATTTCATTTTTCACATGTATTTGGACACATTTTTTCCATACGAGTGTGAAAAACTTTAATGTATTTTTATGTCATGTGTGGTGTTTATACCTATGTATATGTAAGTGTGCATTAGTGATATTCATTATGTCTACATATATATGGTAATTTTTTTAGTCTTTGTCATTTTAGCTAGTCCACCTATGCTTTAATTCATAATTGGTATCTATCTTGTTGCGTACATTATTTGATATCACATGCTTAGTATCTTATTTGTCAATTGGTATAATTTGCTTTCGCATCATAGTTGGTATCCATTCATATTTGTATGGATTAGTTATGGTATTGTTGCCCATCTACTTTCATGTTCTTATCACCTTATGCATCATCTTGTTTATTAGTTATTTTATCCTTTGTCTATTCCTGAACAAAAAGGGGGAGAATGATAAGGGGAGAAATGGTATCTAATCCTATTATAATCATATCTTAGTTTAGGAGATTTAATTTAGGTGGAGAGCGCTATCTTCTTAGGTTGATCACAGTTGATAAAGGAGAATTAATTTAGGGGGAGTATATAGTTTAATTGCATTTAATATTTTGATATTCACTATGCGTTTGATAGTTTGCTTAAGTGTGCAGGACTTTTTCTAAGTGGCAACTTTCATCGGCAAAGCTATTTATCCTAAGTGGTCTTTGAGTCAAAATTCTTATTTTGTATTTTTGGTTGGGACGTTTTTGAGTCTAGTAAAGCTTGACGGCCCTTTAGGATTTTTTTTTTATTTTTATCCTGAAATAGCCAAAAGGGGAGATTTGTAAGGACACAAGTCTCCAATTGAGTCTTCTGTAGTATTGGCTCAATTTCGGACAAAAACACCTGATTCATAGGATAGTGTTCTTGACCATCCATCAAGCCTATGACATGTTAAAGTTGAAGACGTTGCGGCCTACTTTTCAAGAGAACATCATTGTCGAGTTTCAGTGTTGAGTTTCACGTCATCAACATTATATTTCAAGTCTCCAAAGGTATGAATGCTATATATATATTTGTAGAGACTTGGAATAATTTTATAATGGGTGTAATTTTATTTTTAGATGAATTTTATTTTCAAAAGGTTATTTTAGAACTTTGAATAAAAAAAATTTGGGCTTAAAATGATATTTGAACTTTCTGGGATTTCATTCGAAATTGTCGTTTGAACGAGTTTATCATTTGAACAAAAATTTCGTTCGAACGAGCTTGCCAGTGATTTTTCCCATTTTGGCCACTGGACTATTGTTAGATAGTCGTTCGAACGAGACTTCATTCGAACGAAAATCTTGTCTGAACGAGATTTCTCGCTGGATTTTTTTTGGCAGTTTTCTCCATGATCCCACTCTTTTGTTCCCACTAACTTTTTCCCAGATCTTATATTTGCGGGAATTAACCTTTTTTAGATAACTTTTGATAGACTTTGAGAGAGAAATATTGAGAAAGAATTTCCAAAATCAAAAGTTTATGTTTTTGTGTTTTCAAGCCTTCATGAATTAATTTCTACCAAAAACACTTTAACGCCCCTACCCGGATTTAAAGGCTATTAAAGGGATAACCCGATTCGGTTGGTATGTTAATTTTGAAGTGAAATGAAACACCCTAAATAATGTTTATAATCCTATTTTATTATTATTTAACGTTATACTTATTAGCATGCGAGTCCGATTTACAGTCACTACGTGATATGACCTAAGGGAAGTGCCCCAAGGCCAAGTAAACAGAGCTACTAATCGTATAAGAAAATAACTACTTACATGTATAATGCTCTCAAAGTACGAACATCATGCAACCTGTCATAACACAAGAGGGATGTGATCCGAATGCTCAGAGGGATTATATATAATGCAGTATAGAAACAAACGGCAGAAAAGAGTACCCACACGTTACACTACATGCATGTGAAAATACGTATATATCTACATATATACTATAGGAAAATACATTTCCCAATGTACTAAATCATTTTATTTCGAAAACGTTATTTGATACCTTGTATCCTCTTTGTCTTTATAAGAATTGTTTTGTCATTATGCTTACAAACTAACATTCTCTCCCATTAACACACACAGTTAAACAATTAACAATTGTTGGAAAAAACTTCCATTTACTTTCACACGTTTGTTACCCAATGTTCATTAACTCACGCCGAGTTATTAATCATTATTCAAGATTTTGCTTTCAACGTTCACGTACACCGTGTTTAGAAAAATACTCATTTTCTTTAGAAAAATCTTACATAACACACGCTTGTGTTCATTATGATTCCAACCTCATTTGGTAGCTTAAACATCATTACACCATCTTATTAAACCATCCTAAGTTTCCACATGAATATTAAACATTTAATACGTTGTTCTTGCATTAGTAAATTAATGAATTAGTGTAATTCATTTGTGCCTCTTTCATGAATAATCGATTCATTACTTGGCATTTATTTTTGAGATTTTTTCCAACACACACTCACGGACTTCGTGGCCTCACACCACCGGTCTCCGCCGCCATATACTACTGCAGTTGGTTTGGGGTCTTTTACCACTGGGATCTCCGCCGCCATATACTACTGCAGTTGGTTTGGGGTCTTTTACCACTGGGATGTCATGCCCTACTTAATTCTTCTCTCTCGGCATCATCCAATATCATTATCTTGCCAATGTATTAAACATTTTCATAATGTTTACATCAATTTATCTTTTCGGGCCGAAGCCCAAGCCTTGAACTTAACTATCCATTTTCCCATTATACTTGGAAAGTTGTTACTTTCTCTTTAAGTCCTTTATTTTACACACGTGTTGATTTTACACCAAAAATCATTTACATTTTAGGACTTAATTCAATTTCACCCATACTAGTATAAAACATTTTTATTTCATAAAAATGTTCCCATTTAGGTAAATTACCAATTTTCCCTTTACTTATCAAAACTTGCAATTTAATTCCTTAACAGGTGTCATTTCTCAAACAATCATTAAATTTCCAACTTGACAATTTAAAGCTTAGCCGTTTTAACACTTGTTTAACATCACGCTTTTGTCAAACTTTCATACTTTCCAATTCAACAATTTTATCATATGAAATAACATCTTTGTCTTACTTTATGTTTAAACCCAACAAGACCTCTTTTGAACTCGCTCACTTATTTATTCAGAAATACTGCGAGTTTATAGAAATTATACTATAAATACTAAAATCTTATCAAATGGATTAAACATGCATTTTTTTTTAATTATATGTTATTCACAACAAACGTGCTTTTCAAGTGAGCAAGGTATTCTTGACTTCCTTAAACCTCGAAAATGACCATGCATTTATAAAGTTCTCCATCTTACAAACAAGTTGTAGAAATATTTATTTCATAAATATTTGACAACATTAATCATTTTTAGCATTTTTATTTCATAAAAATGTTCATCATACCTTTTTACTAGGATTATACACAAATACTACTTTCTAGGATTTTTATTCTATAAAAATGCCACATATTTCTTTTTATTAGGAATTTACACAATAATGTGTTTCTACATTTTTTCTCTCCCATACAATGCATGTTTCGAGATTATTAGGGGAAAACTATACAAAAGAAAACTTCCTACATTTTATCTATCATAAAAAATGTACTCTTCTAATTTTTTTACTAGAAACATATCATCTTTTTCATGGGGAACCCACTCTTAATACTCAACATTAGTACAACTACAATATACACTAATACAGTTACAAATATAAGAGTAGATTATCCCACCTCAAACACTCTGAAAATGGTGGTGGTTTTGAAGAAGATGGGTGACTCCCACACCTTCAAAGGTGGCCTTAAAGGGAGTCACATAAAGCTCCACCATAAATCTCCAGAAAAATCTCCAACAAATACTCCAAAATGTTCAGCCAAAATAACCCGTTTCAAACCCTCATCCAACTCTAAATATCATACCATTTCAACTAAACAAATAACTCAAATATTTCGGATAATATTTATTTTTAACAGTAGAAGTGTAGGTGGTTTGGTATGTCTATTAGGGCCTTTAGTGGTTAAAGGTGGTATATCATACTGTGGGAAAAATTATGAACCCTTTGGGAGAGAGAAGAGATTTGGCCTTAGTTTCCTCCCCCACACAACTCTTTTATACATGTAATGAGGCTTTAAATCTTTGAAGACTTTTGGTCGATGGCTAACTTCGTCGATTAAATAACCTGGGTCTCCATTCCGTTGTATGCGAGCATAAGACAAGCCCATAGGCTGCCACGTTGTAATTATCACTGCCAGAGAGTCAGGTCCAAGGATGACCTGAGAGTGATATAAACAGTGGGCAACCAATGGGAACACAACAGCACAAATTGAAGTGGTACCACATCCCATGCTTCATGATAACAAAACCCCTTTAAAAACAACAAGGTGAGCTTCTGTGTTCATTTATCCTCAAGTCCAAAGCACCCACTACATGTATAGTACATTTTGTTTGCTTCGTGTAAGAAATGTCAGATCCGACCGATACTGAAATACGAATCAGCTGTGGACAGCAATAAAAGAGGACTAACAATGGCCTGGTATGAGGCCAACTGTAAGGTCAGGCCCTGTATTAGCGTCGACAGCTCATGGGCGTCCGCTGGCAGCAAATGGATGGATGACACGACATAAACGTCACTTGGACGACTGGTTGGGGTGGCCACCTGCTATCTCCCTTACAGCCCCTCTTTCTTCTTCTCGTACCAAGCAGCTACCCAGTTCCTTATAATACTTTCGTACGGTCCAGCTGACCCAAGTTACATATGCTCCTTGTTTTTCCTTACCTCACACGGCTGTCAACTCAACTTAAATAAAAGGCCACAAATCTTATAGACTAAAATCCTTTGTTTGTTTATTAAATTTTGTATATCCGAATTTCCCCCCTTTAACATCTAATCTTATATGGTCCAATTTGTTTGCTTCTAGATCCAAAACTTTCCTTTCTCACATTTTCCCCTACTAGTTTCCAATTTATAGTAAGGGCATACATAATTTGTTTCTTTTCTAAAATTTGTATAATCCTTAAAGACGACTTTATAAAAATCCATAATTCAATTATTTTTTCTTCAACTCTAATTTATACCCCAACACAACTATTCCATATAATTTTGACTACTCAATAGCTAATAAATTTATTTACCTCAAATCCCAAATTTTTAATAATTATTTTCAAGCCTCCAAAATAGAAATACA
This sequence comes from Sambucus nigra, assembly GCA_949130495.1. Taxonomy (NCBI): domain Eukaryota; kingdom Viridiplantae; phylum Streptophyta; class Magnoliopsida; order Dipsacales; family Adoxaceae; genus Sambucus; species Sambucus nigra. The sequence goes on along the minus strand of OX422208.1, from coordinate 538,476,265 downwards.
ACTTCGTCAAAATCATCCAAGTTTCCATGTCTTTCGTTTTATCGCAACTTTATCCGGGGATTAAGTAAAATATTTGGGCGGGGTATTACAAACACATACACCCACCCGTTTATGTTTATTCCAAGTTCTTAAATATATATATCTTACTTGGAGCTTATTTAGCACCGGGTTCTACTCTACCATTTGAAGAGTTGTTTGGGTTTACTTCTACATCCCTCAAAGAAGAAGAAGCTTTTATTTTGCTGCAGCATTCTCACAAGGTGAAAGACACCATGTATGGTTGATGGTTGCTTGGTCTCAATTGGTGGACTCCAAGGTTCCGGTTGACTCCGGGATTATTCGCTAGGCAGAGGTTGAAGATTGAAGGAGCGCGTCAAGGCTTGAAGGGAGTCGAGTCTGTTGTGTAAGTCCTCTTGTCGAGTCTTTATAAAATTTGAACCATACTTAGTGAATTCGTTAGGCCAGGGCCGTCCGAGGTTTTTTCTCGATTTGGGTTTTTTCTCGTACATCGCGGCGTAGTGGTTATGAATTTATTTTATCTTCTACGAAAATCGCCTAAAACACATGCTTAGGGTAAAAAGATAAAATTGGGTTTAATTCGCAATCTTGTTGAAAATGGTGCATGTTTAATTATTTGGGTAAGTTTAGTTTATGTGAATTTAATTCAAGTTGGCACTAAATACATTGGATAATATTCTTGCCTAAGTTGTTTAATCTTGATAATTAAATTAATTTGTTTTAAGTGAAAAATTTATGAGTTTTTTTAATTTAATTTCACTTTGAGTTTAGTTTAATTTTAATTTGAAAGTAATTAAAATATGTTGTTTGTGTGTGTTGTGTTGAACCATCTTTATTCCGCACTTTTAGGAAATTAATTTTTAAATTTTAAATTGGGGGTCCTTCGTTTTCAGTTTCAAGTTGCTTTTAGAAAAGATAATCGTTCCCACAGATGGTGTCAATTGTGAATGCAAGAAATCAAAATCAATAACTCTAGAAGCAAAGGAATTTAAAGAGCAATTAAAGGTTACAACACACAGGATTTATGTTGTTCGGCAACTGCCTATGTCCACGGAATGTCTCTAAATCTTTATTAATTCTTTTAGAGGTTTATAATTATGTACCCCATTGCTCACGGTGGGGGTTTTATTTACAGTGATAAGAGTAGTTAAGCTGCACACGACCTCTTCCAGCTCCTTATTGGATTGTTAGTTGATCCCTATTTATCTCCTCCGAGAATATAGGTAACCAGTAAGAGTCTTCATCATTATCGACGTGATGTGTCTTCATAATTATCCACATGATGCTAAATCTGACCTTGGCAGTGTGTTGGGCCTTTTTGCGCTATCGTGTATTAGCCAGTTATGGTTTTGCACTCACAATCATTAATACCTCTTTCCAATCTTGCCACCACGCACGAAAGTATTTAATAAGATTTAACCCGTATTCCTTCATACCTTGGTGTTTGAGCTGGCTACCTGAGGTGTATTTAAAGCGCTTGCTTTTCTCTATATCTAGTTAGTTGTTTCAAGGGTTCGTTTATTTATCTAAATAGATCATATTTATTTATTATCATTGAGTTATACATGAGAGTGTTGTGATTTTATACCAAAGAGTTTTGTTCTATTTCAATTGAGTTTATTCATTCATTATCAGTAACACATTGTCTGTTTAATTATTGCTATTAATAGAGTTTACACCTCAATTCGTATTTAAGCACCATAACACTAAGAGAGCTACTCTCTTATACCTTGTGAACCATTTTGTTGTTATTTTGGATGTTCTCTTTTTAACGTCACATTTTAACCCCAAAACTTGCATATACTTGCCAATTTCTTAAACCAAGTGCCTAAAAAGGACACATCTAAAATATGCGTATACTTGTTAAAAATTAGGCTTTAATTAAGATTAATTTTTCTTTCACTTATTTTACCTCATCATCATCCTTTTAATAACCCACAAATCATATAAAATACAAAGGGGAATAACATAAGTTAAAATAGATAAAAACATATATTTAACAACCCATAATCATATAAAAATGGGTTATAGATATCTTTGTACAAATCTATATACAAAATCAAACATGGTTTACATTTTTATGAGTTTGTTTAATTATAATTCTAAGACTTTCTAACAATACAACATGGAAGAGAGTATTCAGAGCATAAACATAGAATGGTCATTCAAAATAAATCGAAGGTAAAAGATCAGTATGGTTTTGATGAACCATATTTATCAAAAGTACTAAAACTACGAGTTCATTCACAAAAAATGTATCTCGTCAAAGACTGGACTACAAGTTCAATCAAAGATGGGCGTACTAAAACGTTTATTCTATTTGTATAACCACACAATTAACGTCAACATTTTTAGGTGGGTTGGCCTGACATTTATTTTGGTCATCGATGATGAGGATACCTGTGAATGGTTTTACGAGGTGAAACCTAAAGGTGCAAGTCAATACTCAATGTACCACATTATTTGAATGATTATTAATTAGCAATATCCATGCCTGTAATTATTGCTCCATTTCAAAGCTAGAATTATGTAACTCAAATAGAACAATTACAATTGTACTGCAGCCAAAATTCATGAAGTTTGTAATAGGATTGGAAAGATGAAAAATATTACTTCTCGAATAGTAACATGTCTATGAGATACAAACTCAATTGGAGTTGACTTATTATATAAACCTCAATCTAACTTGAATTCGCACCTCGAATGTACGAACTCAACTTAATTTCCACATCTCTGAAGGTAAATATCAAGGAGTGCAATAGTTTTGTAAATAAATTTCAAAATGCAATATTTTTATAAATATATTTTGAAATTTGAATTTTAATGAATCATTGCCAGTTAATTTAATTTACTAAGTAGGTAGTCAAATATGTTATATAATCTTTATTTTGCTTCAACAAATCTCACAAAAAATTTTGCTCATGGTGAATATCCAGTGCATTCATAAATAAGACTTGTTAAACAAGTATTTTGATATCATATATTATAATATATCAAATATAAATAAAACTTAATTGTCTCACTTTTTTTAACTTAAAAACTCGAACACTCATAGTAGGGTAGAGCATTTCATGCTTCATATGGAATTAATTCTAGCATATTATATTTAGGGAACCACTATTCCCACTCCAAACAAAATTTCCCCCACTCCACTTTTAACTTTAAACACTAAAATGACTAAAGTGTCATTCTATATATATATAACTTAGGTTGAATAAATTATTAAGGGACATATACCAAATAGTCCCTCAAACATTTTTTAATACTCATTTAGTCCAAGCCTTTTTATTTTGCTTCAAAAAGTCCTTTGCCACATATTTTGGAAAGTGTCGCTGGCACGGACCTCTAAAAATAAGAGAATATTGAGTGCTTGAGGGACTAAATGGGTTAAACTAAAAATATGTGTCCTTTTTAAAAAATATATATTTATAGTAGGGACTATTAAATAATTGACCCAATTATTAATAAACTTATTTATCAAAAAAAAACTAATTTTGAACATATATAATATTTTATAAAAAAATCTATTATTTATTTTTAAATGCATAATATTCTGAAAATAAAAAAAGCATAATATTTTGAATATAAACAAATCTAATATTCTGAAATATAATTTTAAATATTCAGGAAAAAAACTTATTATTATTTTTTATAGAAGTGAAAGTTAATCAAAAAACTGCGATATTATTTATTTAAAAAAATGAACATTCTTTTTCAAACAAAAATACTAGACAACATTGTTTTTAAAAGAAAAAAAGGTCGGAACTTTTATTATAAACTATATTTTTTTAAAAATTATTTTTTATAATTTCTTATAAAACATAATTTTTTCATAAAACTATATTTTTTGTAAAAAAATAAGTAATGACTTTGACACAATACTACTTTTGTATTTTATACTTTAATACACGACATGACATAAATAGCATGTTTTATAATTTTCACACCACATTAAATACAACATAAAACAAATAACACGAGTAAACTAATAAATTTAATATTGTGTCTTTGACACCAAATTATTCGTGATATATTATATTTAATTTAGTGTGAAAATTATAAATCACACTATTCGTGATATATTAAGGTATTGGCACCTTTTTATTTTATTGTTAATTGTTGTACACATTCAAACGTATCTTCAAGATGAAAAAATCTCGAAGTACAGTTGTATTAACCGGTTCAGTGCAGGCGTTTTTTTGTACTTGTGTTTTAATTACACAGACTGTTGAGATTTTGACTTTACGCATACCAGAAATTGTTGAATTAGTGGGGGCAACATCGTCATTCCAAAGGTTGAAGGATTTGGCTGATTTTTCAAGACAAAGAAAAGAAAAACTGTCGTATATTGACAACGGTTAGTCCAACCCGGCGGCATGCTAATTCATAAGTCACATGGGTCATCCTGATAGCAATACATACCATACCATACCATACCATACAATGCATTATGTATATCAGGCGTCATACATAAAAATATTTATATTCATCTAATTCCAAACGAGCCCCACTCTCTCTGTATCCCTCATCTATATATACCTTCCCCAGCCACCAATTTTTCTCTTCAAGCCAATTCCATCTCAACTCAAATCCTTAGATTGAAAAGCTCCTATACACGTTAAAAACAATGGGTGAGGTCAGTATCCAAATTTTCCCTATCACTATTCCTATTACGTCAATTTCATTTACATTCCCACGGTGATTCTTAAACTTACAAATATATTTTTTTGCAGAAAGTTGAAGATAAGAAGGAAGGAGAAAAGAAGGTCGAGGCCGGCGATAAGAAGAACGATGGACCAACCCCCATCGTCTTGAAGCTTGACTTGCATTGCGAGGGCTGTGCCAAAAAAGTGAAACGTTCCGTTCGTCATTTCGAAGGTATAAAAAAATTTCATTCTTTATTCTGTTGTTATGTTGGACTCCAACTTTGCGGAGGTCTTAAGGAAACCGAAATTTTAGATCCGCATAATACGGTGACCGTTTAGATATTATAGAATTTACAAACCGCTTCACTAAATTCAAAACGCAATTTTCACATATGCGACGTATGTATCACGTATGTTAGACTTTAGCTGTACCTAACATAACATTGTGTATGTGAAGGTGTGGATGATGTGAAGGCTGACTGTGCCACCGGCAAATTGACAGTGTTAGGCAAGGCGGACCCCGCCACCATTCGAGACAAAATTGCCCAGAAGACAAACAAGAAAGTTGAGCTTATCTCTCCTCACCCCAAAAAGGCTGAGGAGAAAAAACCAGATGAAAAGAAAACCGAGGAGAAAAAACCGGATGAAAAGAAGCCGGAAGAGAAAAAAGCACCCAAAGAGGTGGGCATTTTTTTAGTTAATACTCGGCTAATCGCTGTGTGTTTTGATTAATATTTTAGTTGATATTGACCTTTTTTGTTTTGTTTTTGTTGTGTTGTTCAGCTTCCCGTGAGTACAGTGGTTCTCAAGATTAAGCTGCACTGTGACGGATGCGCGCATAAAATAAAACGAACCATATCAAAGATAGAAGGTTAGTTTACCAAACTTAATTTAAAATTTTGTTTATTAGGACGTGCGAAGTTTTATTAACATTAATAAATTTTTAAATATCATGTGACTCCAGCATCTAACTAGTATAAAATTCTTAGTTACTCAGTTTCATGTCTTCTAATTTAGAAGTTCAACCTTTGAATTGAAGCGTACTGTTAAATTAATTAAAGTTAATTTTTTAAAATATAGAATGGGTCAAACAATGAAAAGTTCTTCAATAATTTTTTATTTAATTTTTAGTTTAATTTTTCTATTTTGTTTTAAAAATCCCTTCAGTTAACACTATTTCTTTTTTTTTTATCTGAATAAAATATTGTCGTAAGAATAGACAAGGAATAGAAGATGAATTAGTGATTAATTGTGCTTTTGTTTTAATTAGGGGTTCAAAAGGTTACAGCCGATTCAGAAAAGGATTTGGTCATGGTAACGGGGACAATGGACGCAAAGGCACTAATATCCTATTTGAATAAAAAACTGAAGCGGAACGTGGAGGTTGTTCCTGCAAAGAAGGAAGAGAAAGGCGGTGACAAGAAAGAAAAAGACGGCGGTGGTGACAAAAAAGAAAAGGAAGGTGGCGGCGGTGGAGATGGAGCTGAAAAGAAGAAAGAAGGAGATGCCGGTGGCGAGAAAAAGAAAGGAGAGACTAAGGCCGCTAGTGGTGATGGAGACGGGAGCAAAAGTGTGGAGTCAAAGGTTGAGGTGAACAAAATGGAATACTATGGATATAATCCGTACACGTATACCATGCCTATGTATAATCAAAATTATCTCAATCAAGACTACGGTGTATCCACGTCTTACCACAATGAAGGTTATCCTAATCATGGTCACATGGTGGAGTACCCACACCAGCCGATGTACTCGCACCCACCTCCACCACCACCTCCATCAGCTTACCTTCATGATCCTAATGGACATCAAATTTTCAGTGATGAAAATCCTAACGCGTGTTTTGTGATGTAATGTGATTTGTGATGAGGGGACTAAAATGTAAATAAATTTTATATGGAGGAAGAAAGGCCACGTATATAAGAGCAATAATAGACGGGAGCATAAAATTTCCACTTTGGAAATTTTCATTAGCTAGGTTTATGGATACAATTCAGTTGGGGGAGGACACTTTTACCAATTTTATTTGTTAGGTTGGTTGTTATTTTATATTAATTCTGTTTTCCAATAGTTGGTATATGTTCATTTTTGTGTTACTAATGTGAATTATCAGCAATTTGATAAAATATCTAATGTGTAGGCCTGAGATTTCTGAGCATTCAAATAATACCTTGTTACCATTTTATATACTCTTTGTTGTGCTATTTGATGGACTGCTCTGAAATTACAATTATCCTTTACTAACTCCATGGTTTGCTAGTGTTGAAACTCAAATATCCTACTTTGTAGCACTACTTTTGTATATATTTGTACAGAGGTCTCCGCTAGAAATCAATGATAAAAAAATAGTTTCATATAAATAATTCTTTCCTCTTTGGATTTCAGTCTCTTATGGTATCAGAGCAGGAGATAGCAAAAGCCAACATCTAACTCCTCCACTAAACAAAGTCTCGGTCATGCACATCATTCCTTATCCATCAAACTCGCTCACACCAATTACCTGTTTTGGAAAACACAAATGAAACCTTTCTTAGCCGGCCAAAAACTCATTCCTTTTGTTGTTGGTGCGTACTCTTGTCCATCTGATGAAAAACCACTGCAGAAATATGGAAACAACAAGAGCTCGCCGTCTGGCCCTCAAATGATCCAGGTGGTTTTCAGAGACAAAGATAATGACAAATGGGATTAAAGGCTTAATTATATGATCTAGTAGGGTGACATATATCGTCTGAAGCCCTCTCTGTCTCATCTTGGGCCAAAATTTCTCAATAAATCCAAAAAAAAATTACGTTTAATATAATTCGCTTATGTTATCCATTAAGTTATAGATGATTAAATAGTGAGATCTTCTTTTAATACTTTAAGCTTGTGAGGTTTATATTATTCTTCATTAATTAATGCTCAACAAATTTGAGCTCCTCTATGTGGGATAAAAAGAAAAATATTGTTCATAATACTTTCCTAGAAAACAAATAGGGCCTCCTTTCAAATTTGCATCCAATTGTCTTTACAACTTTATATTGATTAAATAATACAAAAATGTATAATCAATAACTTTAAAAAGAAATTAAGTCGGCACAATAAATCGACAAGGAAATTTGTAGCTATTAATAAAAAATATATTAGTAAAAAGATGGAAAGAAAAAGAATTTTAGAGAATGAAAGAAACCGCTTTTCATTTTATATTCTACAACTTTCGTTTCATTGAGTTTACTGTAACTCCGCCTGTGTCGTGCTTAACTTTTTTTTTGGACACTGTCGGTCCCAAGCTCGGACAAAGGAGGAGGGTTGCGTTAGGTAGCTGACAACCAACGTAAAACTTTGTCAGATCCTTATGAACATGAATCCTATGAATATACACAGTGGCGGAGCCAGGATTCGGAGTTAGCGGGGGCGAAACTGTCTGACGTACCCCGGGGGTTCGGGGGCGGGATCCCCCGAGGCGATTTTTTTGGGGTTATTTGTACTATTTTGGGCATAAATCTAGTACTAAAATAGGATAGTTATTACAATGCAACTTTCCTAGACTTCATTTTCTGAAAAAAATTGAATGATATGTTCATTGTCAATATCATCCAACACGTCTCTTTCGATATATTAATCAAACAGATTTAATCTAACTTTAACAAGTTATTTAAAATTAATAGAATTAATGGAAAATGATTAATCTAACATAAAAATTAGAATTAATCTAACATAAAATTTGTTGGAAAAAGATTAACCCATTGATGTTGAAATTTATTATTGAATTTATTTAATAAATTAATTCAGTAAAATTTTAATCACTTTGTATGATTAATCATTTTGTAAATTTCAGCAATAAAGTTAGTAATAATGTCAGTAATAAAATCAATGTAATGGAGGAGAAAATTTTCAATAATAATTTTTATCTTGAACTAGGATCCGTAATAATTTTCAGTAATAATTTCAGTAAACTAAGGCCGTTCACATTCAGGAATTTGTTATCTTGAACCCGTTAATGTGTTGTAGACTAACAAATATGTAAATGGAGGAGAGAAAGGGGACTTACCATTTGTTTTGTTCTTGAATAGAGCGAGAAGATAAAACTTTTGTTGGGTTGAAAAACTAGGGTCGGCTGCTGTTGTATATATATTGACTTAAGTTTCAAAAATTATCAAATTTAACCTTAATATTTAAGTTATTACACACATGTGTATATATATATATATATATATATATATATATATATAAATCCCAAAAATCCAGTGCATGCGCCCGCACCCTCTCGTGTGTGTGTGGCTCCGCCCCTGAATATACATTATAATGCTAGGGCATTCCCCTTAAGCGATGCGTTGCGCCTACGACTGGGTGTCTCTAAAAATAGGCAAGGGGCATTGCGCCTGCCACCGGGTGTCTCGAAAAATAAGCAAGGGGTGTCGCATCGACGCCCAAATGTGACGATAAATATGCAAAGGCTCTTGCAATAAGCTGGACGTGTGCGAGTAAAAAAGTTAGTCTAGGATACTAGACTTAGGTTAACGACTTGGAACATAGAGACTATGACAGGAAAAGGGATGGAGTTAGTAGATACCATGATAAGAAGAAAAATTAACATAGCTTGTTTACAAGAAACTAAATGGGTCGGTGAGAAAACTAGAGCAAAAGAAAATAAAGGATTTAAATTATATTATACAGGAAAACATAGAAATAAAAACGGAGTTGGAATAATAGTAGGTAAGAACTTTAAGGACGATATCGTAACCATTATTATGAAAGGTGGTAGACTTATACTTGTAAAATTGGTATTAGGTGAAAACATAATTAATATTGTTAGTGCTTATGCACCCCAAGTAGGATTGGATGAGCACACTAAAGTACAATTTTGGGAACAAATGGATGAACTAATTCAAGAAATACATGTAGCTGAGACAATCAATATATGTGGAGATTTTAATGGCCATGTAAGGGAAGATCGTGTAGGATATGAGATAGCGTCTGGAGGATATAGTTTTGGAGATAGGAACGACGGGGGAGAGTCTATCTTAGATTTTGCAATGGCTTATAATTTTGTACTAGTAAATACATGTTTTAAAAAGAGGCTTGGACACTTAATAACTTATAAAAGTGGACCGCATAAGAGCCAAATATATTTTTTCATTACTTGAAAAGGAGACCGATTAACGTGTAAAGATTGTAAGGTTATCCCAGGAGAGAGCTCAACCTCACAACATAGGACAATGGTGTTGGATATAAATATTAAAAATCAATCACGAGTACGAAAAGTGCAGATTAACCCACGAACTAGGTGGTGAAATTTAAAAGGAGAGAAATTAGAACTATTTAAAGATAAAGTATTAAATGAAGAAACATGGAATAGTGAAGAAGAAACTAACAAAATGTGGAATAAGATGGCGACATGCATTAGGAGAATATCAAAAGAAATTATTGGAGAATCAAAAGGTAAAGGGTCACAGTCTAAAGAAACTTGGTGGTGGAATGAAGAAGTACAAAATATAGTAAAAATTAAAAGGGAGGGTTTAAAACATGGCAAATAAATAGAAATGAAGAGAATTTTGAGAAATATAAATGGGCTGAAAAGGAAGTTAAGAAAGTGGTAAGAGATGCTAAGTTAAAAGCGTATGATGATCTTTATACAAAATTAGGAACATAAGAAGGGAAAAAAAGTATTTATAAGCTTGCTAAACATAGGGAAAAGAAAAACAAAAGATTTTGATAACGTTAAGTGCATCAAGTGTGATGATTCGAGAGTCTTAGTCAAAGGTGATGAAATTATGAAAAGATGAAAAAACTACTTTGAGAGGTTATTAAATGTAGATAATGGGAGTAGATTAAATACAAAGGAACTTAGGGAGACTCGAGAAAATATATTTTTTTGTAGAATTAGGACAACAGAGGTCAGGATTGCTCTAAAAAGGATGAAAACAAGGAAGGCTTTAGAACCAGATGGTATCCCTATTGAGGTTTGAAAGTGCTTAGGGGAGGATGGAGTATCATGGCTTATAAAATTATTTAATATAATTTTGATGACTAATAGGATGCCCGATGAATGGAGAAAAAATATTTTAGTACCTATTTATAAAAATAAGGGGGACATACAAAGTTGTTCAAATTATCGTAATATTAAGTTAATGAGTCATACAATAAAACTTTGGGAGAGAATGGTTGAATATAGATTGAGATTGAAGACAACAAGAATCAATTTGGGTTTATACCTGGGAGGTCAACAATCGAAGCAATCTATTTATTGAGGAGATTAATGGCGAGGTATAGGGAGAAAAAGAAGGATCTTCATATGATTTTTATAGATTTAGAGAAGGCGTATGATATGATACCCAGAGATATAATATGGTGGGTTCTACATAAAAAAGGAGTGACTCGTAGATATATTTATGTGATCAAGGATATGTATGATGGTACGATGACTACAGTAAGAACATCAGCCGGAGAAAGTAATGAATTTCAATTACGGTAGGGCTACACCAAGGTTCAGCATTAAGTCCTTATCTCTTTGTTGTTGTTGTTATGGATGAGTTGACTGGACAAATACAAGATGAGGTGCCATGGTGTATGCTATTTGCAGATGAAATTATTTTACTGGATGAGACTAAGATGTGGATTAATGCTATCTTGGAATTGTGGAGAGAAATTTTAGAAACAAGAGGATTTAAAATAATCAGAACTACACTACACCAAAATGGCCAAATTGTCACCTTTCAGCCGGTCACCCTTGTCAAGGTCATTGACCGTGACAAAAAACACGCGTTTTATGTCACGGTCATTGACCTTGACACGACCGTGACAAAGAATTGTCACGGTCAATGACCTTGACACGACCGTGACAATGTTTGCAGCAAAAACCCTTTCCCCCTTCTTTTTTCCCTTACCGCTGTTCCCTCCCTCTCTCTCTCTCTCGACGTTGCTCTCTCTCTCTCTCTCTCTCTCTCTCTCTCTCTCTCTCTCTCTACTTTCAGGTTTAATTCTCTCGCTCTCTCTTTCTCTTCCATTTATATATATGTTTGTGTGTATATATATGTGTGTATGTGTGTATATATGTGCGTGTGTGTGTGCGTGTGTGGGGGGTGGGGCAGGGTGGAGGTAGGGGGTTAAAAATGTAAATAAATAAGTAATTTTCTATAAATTTCCAAAAATAAAATCCAAAAATGTAAATGTAAATAATATCCAAAAATAATATCCAAAAATGTGGTGGGGGGAGGGGGTGGGGGTGGGGGTGGAATTTTCTAACTAAAAATATGATAATATTTTGTTAAAACTATGTAAACCTTAGTATTAATGCAAGGTTAGTGATAGTTAGAATTGTGTAAATGTTAAAAAAGTTCTAGAATTCATATGTTAAATTTAATTATATAAATATTTAAATTGATAATAATTTTATTCATGAAATTAATTCAATTAGGTAAAACCCTAGATAATTTTTTAACAGAATTTGATAATATTATATAAAGTTTAGTAAATTCACAAAATGTTGCCAATTGTATGTTTTTAGGAATATCATTAGTTACTTTCGTGCCCAACTATGTAGAATCCATACACATGCATGTTGTTAGAAAGTCTTAAATTTAATTCTCACTTTAATTTGTAGAATCTCTGTACTTGGTTAGATTTATCCCTTTATGATAATGAAATTTATGCTCCAATTATAATTATCTCATGTCATAATTTTATTGATAAATAATAAATGTAGTTGTCACGGTCGTGGTGGGGGGAGGGGGAGGGGGTGGGGGTGGGGTGTGTGTATGTGTGCGTAGGTGTGTGTGTGTGTGTGCGTGGCGGGGGGAAGGGAGGGGGGCAAGGGGTGTGGTGGGGGTGGGGGTGGGGTGTGGGGGGTGTGGAGGGGCAATTTTGACAATTGTATATCTTTAATTAAGAAATTGTATAGCTTTAATTGTAATTTTAATTGTATAGTTTTAGATGAAAGTAAATTAATAATTAGTGCCAATTTCATATGAAAGTAGGATTGTCCCTCATTGTAAATTAGTAAATTAATAATTGTATACTTTAATTGTTAGTTTAATTGATGAAATGTTGGGTTGGTTAGTTTTAAAAGTGGCATGACGTGTGCGTGTGTGTGGTGGGGGTGGGGTAGGGGTGTGTGTATGTGTACTATTAACATTTTTTTTATCTATACTAATAACATTTTTTTACAGCAAAAATGTCTCCTTCAGATATTAAGGCGAAGATGATGATGCTGTTTATGATGATGTCGTCTGGGCTCGGTGGTAGCGGAGGCGACGAGGGCTCCTCCGCCCCTAGGCTCCCCAAATATGGAAAATTTGGGATTACCGTCAAGAACAAATCGGAGCTATTAGCGAGATCCCTCGAGCTGCTAAAGACGGTCATCGGCCCAGGGTTTATGAGTTGGAAGGAGGTACCATATGAGCTCAAGTTAGCTGTTTGGGCGGCACTACAGGTAATATATTTATATTTATATTTATATTTATATTTATATTTATATTTATATTTATATTTATATTTATATTTATATTTATATTTATATTTATATTTATATTTATATTTATATTTCAATTTCAATTTCAATTTCAATTTCAATTTCAATTTCAATTTCAATTTCATATTTATATTTATATTTATTCGCAACTAACATTGTATTTGTTGGACAGGAACAACTCAAATTGGATCCAAAGCTACGTGATCCCGTGTTGGAGCAGATTAGGGAGCAACTCAAGTCATGAAAAAAAAATATGCGGGCACGGTACTTTGGAAAAACACGAGAGTCGATTATCCAATGGCGTGAATCTGTACCCCCCAAGGAGGCAATCTCATTGGCACAATGGCAGAAGTTCATTGACAATGAGATCGAGGATCGACAATTGACATCTCGCCAATCGGGGAGGAAAAATCGGGCAAAAAAGACAGACGTGCACTACTCCGGCCGGACCTCTTACGCCGAGGTGGAGCATAGGATGCAGGTAAGATTTATTTTTTCTATAACTACAGAAATATATTATTCTTCATTATTTTACTTTGCGGGGCCGATACTAATTTTACTTTACTTTATTTTATTTCAGGGGGTAATGAGTGGGCCAGGGGGTAAGCCACATAGGCTCGATACTTATGTGGCTCTTCGAACGAAGAAGGGGAAGGACAAGGAGGTGTCCCCGAGCGTCGCGGTCACGATTGTAAGTAATCCGACAGTTTAATTTTTGTTAATTACGTTATAATTTTTTAGTTTACTTATTTTACTAATCATGTGCTTTTTATCGTTTCAGGTAAAGCTTAAGGAAGTGCATGAGTCGCAGTCTGATGCCGACAAGACATCTTTGTCCACAGATGCACTCAGCCAAGTGCTTGGCTCTGATCGCAAGGGGAGGACAAGGGGGTGAGCTCGCGGGTGGACAAATCTAGGATCATCGGATTGGAGACGAGCGACACCGGGTTGGCTCGAACGGTGGATTCACACGACGCGAAGCTGTCCCGTTTGGAGGCGACGGTCCAAGATATGTACGCATTCATGAAGCGTACGTTGGGCGGAGACCGTAAAGGGAAAGGGAAAGGTAAGGAGAAGGTGGTGGAGGAGGAGGTGCGGGAGGACGAGGCGCAAGATGACGAGGATGTGGACCTCGCTGCTTCATCACGGACACGTTCGTACTTCGATGATCCACTTCCCTATTTGGCGCCCTTTAATAGACCAATGTCGACACTTGGTTGGCCGAGCGTGTTCATATTGGACGTATTTGATGGCCAGCGGATAGGGCGGGGGTTGAGGGACCCGAATATCGTCGAGGGTGGAATAGTTCATGGACGTGCGCTTCAAGAGATGGAGTCCAGGGTGCTCGTCACGCATGTCATACCCGGGAAGGAGAACTCCCTATTGTGGTTGCCCGAACAATGCGGCACGACGTATATTAGTGGGTGCGTCAATTCGTATGTAGTGTGGCCTACTCACCTCCTGAGTTTTACCCAAGACATATAGTAACATTATTTTTAAGTTTGTCCATTTTAATTATATTTGAATTATATCGTCATGTATATTATTTCTATTTTGAATATTTGGATTATATCGTCATGAATATATATTTGCATTATCTTTAGTTTGTTTGGATATATGATGTTTGGAACAGGTACAACGTTGCTATAACAGGTACAAATATACTGCTGAGCAGTGGCAGTGGCCATACTGCCCAGCAAATTTTTTTTAAATTCTGCCCAGAATTGTCACGGTCAATGACCGTGACAAGCCCGTGCGGACGTGTCACGGTCATTGCCCGCGATAATTTTTTTAAAAAGGGTCACGGCTTTGTCACGATTTATAATCGTGACAAACGTGTCGCGATCATTGACCGCGACACGACCGTGACACAAAACGCGAGTTTTGTGTCAAGGTCAATGACTGTGACACGACCGTGACAAAAAAAGTTGTCTCGCCTCAAAATGTCACGGTCATTGACCTTGAGAAGTTGGATTTGTCAGGGTCAATGACCTTGACAATAGTGCAGATTTGGTGTAGTGCTAAAACAGAATATGTGGAGTGTAATTTTAGTAGTAATAGGAGGACAAATGGAGATGTGGTGAAATTGGAGGGTCAAGAAATTCTTAGAAATGATCATTTTCGTTATTTAGGATCGATTATAAAAAAAAGATGGAGATATTAGTGATGATGTTACGCATAAGATTAGAGCACGCTGGATTAAGTGAAGAAGTACTACCGGTATTTTGGGTGATAGGAGTATACCTTTGAAGTTAAAAGAAACTTTTTATAGGACAGCCATTAGACCCGCTATGTTATATGGGACAGAGTGTTGGGCAACCAAGAAACAAAATGTGCACAAAATGAGTGTGGCGGAGATGCGAATGCTAAGAGGGATTCGTGGTAAAACTCGAAAGGATAAAATTAAAAATGAACAAATTCGTGAAACGGTATAAGTAGCTCCTATAGAAGATAAATTGAGAGAAAATCGACTTAAATGGTTTGGACACATCAAGAGTAGACCAACGGATGCTCCTGTAAGGAATAGTGATTTAGTTAGTATTGATGGTAACACAAGGGGTAGAGGTAGGCCTAAATTAACTTGGTGAGATATTATAAAAAAGGACATGATGTCATGTGGTTTAACCGAAGATATTACACTGGACAGAATGAAATGGAAAAATAGGATTCATGTAGCCGACCCCAAATAATTGAAAATAAACTTTGTTAAGTTGAGTTGAGTTGAGTTTACTGTTATTTAAGAAGAAATCAAAATAGGATTGAATTCACAAGTTTAACACGGGTAATATTTACAAATTCAAATTCATTATAAAATTGATGTAAGAAATCCTATTTGGAAGTCAATATTTTTTCCCCTCAAATAATTCCATTATTATTTCTACATTATATTTTCACGACTTTCACGAATATGTCTTCGGATATATCACAAGATATAGGGTAGATAGAATATTAACAATGTAAATTTCAAAGTATTGATATGCGACTAATCCATAATTATTATTTGACAACTAATTTTTTATTTTTTATTATAATGTTGTTTTAAGTATAAAATGGCAATTTACTATAAATAATGCATATTAGACAGACACGACGCACTCATATAATATGTTAGAATCCTAATTCCCTTCAATTTTAAAAGTCTGGGACAATTTTCGTCCCAAATGAATGGTACCCTCTTTAGGGTGAGGTAGGCCAATGGTCCCGCAATATTCGTGACCCCTTAATGAACCTCCTGTAGTACCTTGTGAAAACCCAAGAATCTTCTAACTTCAGTAAGTGTTGGGAGCTATCCCCACTCCATGTATGTTGAAACCTTGTTAGGATTCATAAAAATCCCAGCATCTGATGCAACGTTCCCCAAAAACTTCACTTCCCATACCAAAAATCCACACTAGGAGAACTTAGCGTACACCTTATGTTCCCGAAGTGTTTGAAGAATTGTTCTCAAATACAGCGTATGTCCATCATTAGATTAACTGCAGTAAACCAATATGTTGTCAGTAAACATAATATAAAGAACGGTTCATGTACGTTCAAATTACTCTATACATCAACTTTATGATCAGTATTGGAGCATTTGTCAACCTAAATGGCATTACCTGGACGTGTATGCTCCATATCATGTCAGAAAAACTATCATCGAAATATCCTCCTCCCTAATCCATAACTGCCGATAACCTGAGTGCATTTCAAACTTCAAAAATAATGGCGCTCCCCTCAATTAATCGAACTTTATGAATACGACTAGACTATTGGTCAACCCAAATGGGATGGCCTAGATGCGTACGCTCCGTATCATGTCAAAAAAAATTATGCATGTGATATCCTCCTCATAAATCCACAACTGGTGATAACTTAAACACAATTAAATCTTCAAAATGAAAAATGATCTCCTAAATTGATCAAGCATGTCGTCGATACGTGACAACGGACACTTGTTCCGTTTCGCGACTTTAATCAGTTCCCGGTGGTCTGCATATAAATGGAGTGAACCGTCCTCCTTTTAACAAGGAGGACTGGAGTTTCCCCAATGCCACATAATCCTTCGAATAAACCATTGGCTCAATAGTCGTTATGCTTTCTCCCACATCTATTTCATCTCCAACGGATCCAACCTGTAAGGTGTCCTTAATACGGGATTGTTGTTGATGCCAAAACTAAGAGAAATATCAATCTTAAATGCATGTGGTAACCCAGGTACCCCCCCAAATACATCCAAAAAAACTCTTGAACTACCAGTATCATCTCTGTATAAATCGTAATCTCCTATGATGTGCTCGTATCTATATAATACAAGTGTGTTCTAGAACCTCCCTCGAGCCTAGTCATAACTATAGGAAACATCCCACGCCCAAGAATAGCAAACACACTAGCCTTCTCCCTGCAGTCAATTTAAGTGTAATACATAACTAGATAATCCAATAACCAAATAATGTCTCTTGGTCTTCATCCCTTGTCGATCAACATAACATACTTAATCAGGTTGAAATTATCAAATTTGAGATGCACCAACAGCTTAATGCACAGTCGTGTCTCTCCACTAATAATTTACTTCATGTATGACTTCTTCTTTGACAGGTTAAGAATAAGAAGTCTGTAAAACTTTGTATACAACTAAAACAGCTAAAAATAAGTTTTATCCGACTAAGTTAAATACAGGAAGATATGTATACATTCTTATATACAAGAATACACACATATATTCCTCATACACTTGGTCGGTTATGATAACTGATGCTAAATTGGATCAACAAAACTATTTGTAGTTTCATTTAAGTGCATTGGTAGAATCTATGGCCCTACAATCACAGTTTAATAATTCATTGTTAAACGATAACTTAGTTGACTAGTTGATCAACTAATCATAAGTTGACAACACAAAAGTATGCCTTTTATTCAAATATTAACGGTATTGCATTGAAGATAAAAATAATATAAAACAAAGAAGAATTATTCAGATGAACATTTTCCTTGTGCTTTGGTCATATCAGAAGAGGTTTGTTTCCCTCTCTCTTTATGCACTCTCTCCATCCCAATAGGAGGGTCATCCAGAGTATAGGGGGAATTTATGTAATTAAAACCCCTTAGCTTTTGCCTATTCCTGCTGCTCGGCATGTTGATCAGATGAGTAAGAAGAATTATTTCGTACACATCATGAAGACCATAATCTCCCAAGTATTTGGTGATTAAACACTAGGGAATAACATCATGAGGGGTCCATGATATGTCTAATTTAAATGGAGTCTTGTCACAATCCAGCAAATTGAGTTCATTCCAATACCAGAGCTCACTGTTTTGGTCATATTTCAGTAAGGTCAGCAAGTTGGTCCATCCCCATCTATAACCTTCACGATGACTTTGAATAAAATGATCATCAACATGGCCAAGGGACTCATTATAGCCTTTCATCCAGACTTTCCTAGGTTGCTTGTGGAATTGAAAGGTTAACCTTTCAACCTGATGTTGAAGTTTCTTCCGTACATCACTCTTTTCTTTTAATTGGACGGATTGATCGGCGATGGCTTTATCCTTCGCTTCCATATGGATAGGCAAGTCAACAATGGACTGACTCTTTGCTTTTAATTTTTTAGCTTGGTCGACTAGTATTTTTCTAGTTCTTGCCTCGTCTATAATTGATGGAATAGCCCCTTGTTGACTCGAAGTTTGCCAAGGTTTGGCTTTCTGCAGTGTTTCAAGTTCTTTTACTAGTCTGACATTCTCAGTTTCCAAGAAATAAGCATCCTCATCAGCGCCACTAGAAAATAATTTCTTCGGGCTATCTAACTCATCTCTGAGCCGATTGGTTTCCTCTTCAAGAAGTTTGGCTACTTCCCGAGCTTCATCCACTTCTCGGTTCAACAAGAACTCTTTTCTTCTATACATGGAGGCATACTCTTTAAGCTTCTTCTCAAAGCCCCGTCCTTCACTCAATGCTTTATACTTAGATTCATAATTGGCATGGAGTGAAGCCAAAGAAAACTTATGGTATTCTTGTAAATCTTCAATAATATAATAATATGCAACATTATTTGCCACTGCCCTGCCCAACAAGCAATGAATATGAAGGTATGATTCATTAACTTGGGCAGACACATCAGGACCAAGAAAGATGATTAAGTCTTCTTCAGATAAAGGAACATTGCTAGCTTTCATAAGATTTCTACTCCGCCTGAGTAGGTCGGATTTAGTAGAAACTATAGCCTTTTTCCTAGCATCAAACTAAAAAACACAAATGTAAGAATACAAGTATGATAGGTTAGAAAATATAATACAAGGTGTGTGACTTTATGAAGATAATACAACCAATCAAGAAGGCATAAATATGGTGAATGCAACACATTTAGTCAAAAGGAAATATTTTCATTAATAAACGAAGTGGTGTTATAGAATAGTTATACTATTACCAGGCAGAAGAACCAAAGGAAAAACAAAGGAGTTAAACCTTATCCTTATCCTGAACATTAATTCTATATGGTAGCTCAGTAAATTGGATGGCATCGTCCATTGGTTTCAAGGAAGACTCAACAGGTTGAATGGAAGATTCTCCAGACCCTTCCTCATCATTAAAGTCTTCCTCCAAGTTTAGAGGATTTCTCGGATCATGCCTCTAGAATAGCTCAGAGTCTTCAGCAGTGCCGACCTCTTTGAGCGCTTTCGACCAGCCATCCTTGAATGTCTTCTTCCTGACATACTTAATTTGTGTTGAGGCTACCAAAAACTCTTTATCCCAACCTTTATTAAATAAATCTTCCTTTATTTTCTTATTTTTGGCCTTCTCCGCAACAAACTCAGCAGTCAGACCTACTGTCTTCTCCTCATTATATTTAAGAAGATCTTGATTCTCCACCAAGTTATCTTCAACCACCTTGACCCTATTTTTAGCAATTGTCAGGCTGGTCTCAGAAGTCACAAATATTCAATTTGTAGTAGTGGCTCTGTTATTAGCCTTCTGTAATTGTCCTTCCCCAAACTTCTTCTTAGGCTCCAACGCTCGTCTTGAAGTATCCAAAGATTGCCTTAAACCCTCAAAGGCCTCTTCCACATCTCCTCCTGAAGAACGCAGTTGATCGTCTTTCTGCATCAATTAGTTGAAGTTAACCAAAAATAGTACAAAGGAACAATATCAGTTTATAAGAAGAAAAATAAGACAGTAAGGACAAGTAACAAAGGGGAAAGAGTTACCGAAGCCAAACTCGGGCAAGCATTTTCTACTAACTTTAATCGTGGAAAGAAAGTAACAGTTTCCCTATCAGTAGGGAGAATACCAACTTTTATTAGTTTCCTGGCCAGACCAGGATCAACAACTGCAGAGGATGACCAATCAATAGCCATTCCAGCTTGGATTTTCTTGACAAACTCTTATTAATCGACAACTTTCTTCTTAGTTTATTTCTCAACCTCTTATATTGAGGTGCCAAAATATCAACGCCCTCATCATTGATAACTTAAGGAACTTTCTTAGCCACCTTATATTTCTAAGCATCAGTAGTTTTAACACTCTTCTCGGCAGCCTTCTTGGAGGTAGGGGATAAGGCTCCAGACATCAAGTCAGGAATTTTTCTTTTGACCATGACAAAAAGTGGGGAGTTGGGAACAATATAAATGTCTAAAGATTCGAAAGAGGATGAGGTACCAAAATCCTTTTCAACCTCTGCAGACTACTCAATCGAAGAAGTTGAAAGTGATTCTTGATCGAGGGTATTTTATCGCGGGGTCGCATCACCGACGCCGGACGTTTATTAAATTCGGCTCACCAACTCAATACAAAAACCTAAACTATGAATATACTCTTTTAAGGGAGTATAACGGCCATTCCGAGTAGTGAATCCACAAATAAATGTTACTAGAATTTAATCAGTTTAATACTTATAAAATTAAAGTGTAAAAGGTAATTGTTAACAAAAAAGAAAAGATAACTACGCATGTGTATTTAAACTAGATTAACAAAAGGAATAAAAATTATAGGTTGTGATAGATATCCCTCACCTCGAGTTAACTAGTATAAAAGGTTACATGGGTCTAAAAATTTAGGAAGATCGAGTCTGATTTCAATAATTAATCAAATCTAGAGTTGTCACCCCCTAAATCGTCTTAAGAGCCTAATATAATTTTGGCGTCAACAAATACCCCAAAAATTACACACGCAAGGTCATAAATACGGAGCATACATGATATACCCTGTTAAATCTCTTATGCATAATAAGAAGGACAACCCAATCGAATTAAATGAATAAAAATCATCACCAAAGCAAAAAAACTAAATCAACCATAGGTGAGTTCAATCCAACACAACCTAATTTAGGTTAGTCACTAAGCATGATGAAATACATAAATTAAAATAGCTAATTAATTAAAGCAAACAAGAAATAAATCAACTACAAAAATTTATCTAGGCATGAAAATAATTAAGAAATCAAGAAACAAAAGAAATAACAAAGCTTAAAGGAAGAAAATACAATAATGGAAACTATATTCATAGAGAAGAAAGTGAATAGTAGCTTACGATACCCAAATGGCAAAAACCTAGGAGAGAGAAGATCCCACTCAAAATCCCCTCTTCTAACCTAAAATAACCTAAAAATACAATATCCCACCCAAATAAACAAAATTTCCCTTTATATATTAAGTTATAAATAAAAAAAAGGAAAAAGAAATTAAATAAGGAAAAAGTGTGTTGGAACTGCTGTACCCGATCGACTGTAGGTGGGGACTCGATCGATGAGTCCATGGGGTAAAAACGTACTGCATTCTCCTTAAGCCAAATAACGAATCACCGGTCGACCGATGGGGCAGAGCCGATCAACCGATAGCCCCGGATTGTAAGCCAAAGACCTGCTACTTTAGCCACACACCTACTACTAATTGGATAAGAACACAAGACCTGTTACTATGGTTTTTGGACCTGCTATGAATCATTTGGACCAAAGACCGTCTTTAATTCGTGCATTCTTGCTTTGGCCGAGACCCCGGGAATGGCAGAATCTCACGACTTGTTGTGCAAAAGAGGACCAGGACACATATTGTTTTTATTAATTTGTTGTAATTTCCCTATATTTCATCCCCGATCAAAGGCTCGTACCATCTTCGATAGGACTCGGATTCATGCACTGTTCATGGCCACGCAAAGAATATTATTAGAGCCTCAATTTTTGTGAAGAATTTGGGAAAAAATCCCAAAGTTTAAAATGACTGATTTGCCCCTGAACGTGCGATAGTCGATAGGAGCTTTATCAGAATGCAACCAAACTTCACACTAAGCATCGTAATACCTACAAAAACTCAATAATACCTCATATAACTTGTTAGCATATAATGCATAGGTTATCTGGTTATCAAGCATAATTATAGGAATTAAAGTACCTGAGGGGGTTAAAATGCATAAGATTAAAGGGTATATATGTGCAATATTTGGGAACAATCACCCCTCCCCTAACTTACACATTGCTAGTCCATAGCAATGAAATTCAAAGCAAGAAGAACTATAAGAAAATCAGAAGAGAAGAAATATATACAAAAGAGATAAAATCCACTTTCACGGTCAAACGATTAAATTTAGCGTATGCAATAAGCCGTTAATCCCCTAGGCTACCCTAGTGGACAAGTGTCATCTCGTGACGGTTTTTAGGGATAAAACCCACAAACATCATATGGTTTTCTCAAAATGTATGCCCAATCACATGCGACAAGCCCAACAATAAAAAAAAAGATTTCAAACACGTTATTAGATATGAATTCACACAAAAAGTCCGTAGTTATTAACATTAGAAAACGAACTTCGTACAATTGAAACCTTAAAATGTGGGAGGAAATCGAGCACATGCCAAGTATGGTTTGAAAAAAACTTATATAAACCAGATAAACATTAAAGCATGTATATAAGTCAATCCTCACTGGGCATTACGCTCAACAAATGAAATCACTATGAATGGGAGGTAATACACGAGATATGCGGGCATAAAGATTAAATGTAAAGGGAAAATAGTTTGCGCATATATCACAAATGAAGAACGCTATATATAAAATGAAAAACATGTAATCTCAATGAAATATACCGTCATTAAAGGAGGGGAAATGTATTTTCACAGATTATCAAAACTATTTGAACTTTTGAATTGAATCACCTTAGGATCACATAGGACTTTATAAGGTTGTACTAGGCTCGGGTTATAAAATGAAGAAAATATGTACGGATTCAAATTGTTCGAAGATGAAAACTCGGGATAATGGAAAATGTGGGCAAATACAAAATTTGGAATATGATTCCATAACAAGCATTGAATACAACAATGGAGAGAGTAAACCAAGGTTATTGAATACTATACACAACATATACAAATTTCTCTTTATTTTCTTTTCTTCTTGTTCTCTCTTTTTCTTTTCTTTTCTTTTGTTTTCTACTTTTTCTTCGCTTTTTCACTTCTTTCTTTTCTTTACTTTTCTCACTCTCACATGCTTAATTGCAACCACATAACGCGAACATCATTCAATACCAAGTATCATTCCAAACAAAGGTACGAAAGGTGGTATATATATATATATATAGAAATGTGTGTGTGTGTGTGTGTGTGTGTGTGTGTGCGTGTGTGTGTGTGTGTCTTATAACTCCAATGTGGAGTTGGTTATGGGATTTGGGGTTATGAAAATAATGGCTATATTAAGGCTCAAAGGGGTTGATGAGGGAAAACATTTAAGGTGAGGTCAAGGTAAATATGGGTGATATAACAAAGAGGGCCTATGATCATTTTCTAAAGTTTACGCAATTCTCGAGTTAAAACAACTTTGAAAGTGGTGCTCAAGTGTAATACCCTGTATTTTTATCGATATTTATTCATGGGATTAATTAAATTAAATGTGAATTAATTGAGAATGAATCCGGATAAAATACTAACGAGATATGAGTTGGCATTTGATTATAATGTGTATACATATGATGTTATATGAATATTGAAACTATTGAAATTGTCGCGAGAGTGAAATACGACAATTTGGGAAATTTTGTTGGGACGCACGTGACAGTCGCGTCAGGAATATAATTATTTTAATTAAAAAGTGAATTTTATTTTTATCAACTGTATGGTCATTTTGAGTGCCCCAACGCATCCGGGAGGGTCGAAATAGTCAAAAAACACTAGCTGGGGGTTTAGTTTGGGTCCCGGGGCATTTTTAGGCCCAAAAGGGTAATTTGGTAATTTCAGAATTTTGGTAATTACAACCCACGAAAATTAGAGTTTAATTATGATTTATCATTTAACTCACCAACCCATTATCAGCACTAAACTAAGTAGTGGGCTACGGGAGAAGTTTAGAAAAGAAGTTAAAAGTCCAAAAATAAACCTCCACCTCCATTTTGTCATCTTTGGAGAAGAAATTATAGAGAGAGAGAGGAGAATTCGGCAGAGAGAGAGAGTGGATATCAACCATCATGTTCTATCATCTTCATCTACAACAATTTGAAGAACGATTAAGGCAAGTGATTTAATTACAATTGATTCAATGATATGTTCTTCCATGTTTAGGGTAATTATCGAATTTGTCTTGGAAGATTGATTCAAACCCATGAATTTGAGGATTAAAACTATAAACCATGTTAGGATTTGCATGTAGACATATTCTGGACGAATTATGAATTCAAAATATAACCCTTGATGATCTAAAAACGGATTTAAGAAGAGAATTATTAGTGTTCTTGAAAGAAATAGAAAACTAGGGTTCTTGATGAAGTTTTGATCCAAATAAAGCCCTTGGTTGATGATTTATTGGTTTTAAAACGTTAACAATGTTGTAGGATGGTTGTATGATGATATTATAATGTTAGATTAGAGTTTCATGCTTTATAATGGAGTTTTGGGACGATTTGAGGACTGCAAAACGAAGCAATCCGTAGCCTATCTGGTGCAATCGATCGATCGACATTCATCAGTCGATCGATCGACCACCATCGATCGATCGATGTTCAAGGTCGATCGATCGAACTTCCCAGAATGAGTAAAATTTTCCCTAGTTAAATTTTACTGATGTTAACCCTTAGAAAATTATTGTTGGAGACTTTATGAATAGGTACTGATAATTCTTCACAAACTCAAGCCACCTTCGCAACTGGAGACTTTAGCGTAGGTTATGCCTTTTGGCTTGACCAACGCTCCGGACGTGTTTATGGACTTGATGAATAGGGTGTTCAGAGAGTTCCTGGACCAGTTCGTCATTGTTTTCATTGATGACATTCTGGTTTACTCCCAGACAGAGGAGGAGCACGCCGAGCATTTGAGGCAGGTTTTGCAGACGCTACGTCAGAACAAGTTGTATGCAAAGTATGAGAAGTGTGGGTTTTGGCTGAAGGAGGTGCAGTTTTTGGGGCATATTATTTCCGACCGGGGGATATCTGTTGAACCGGGGAAGGTATCCGCGGTGAGGGAGTGGGGCATGCCCACGACACCGACTGAGATCCGTAGTTTCTTGGGACTAGAAAAATACTATAGGAGGTTCATTCGGGGTTTCTCAAAGATAGAGGGTCCTTTGACACATCTGACTCGTAAAGGTGTGCCGTTCATTTGAAGTGATGCCTGTCAGTTGGCATTTGATGAGTTGAAGGACAAGTTGACCTCAGCACCTGTGTTAGCATTACCGAGATCGGGATTTGAGTATCTAGTTTACACCGATGCGTTCTTACAAGGACTTGGAGGTGTATTGCTGCAGGAGAGTCAGGCCATAGCTTATGCTTCCCGTAAGCTTAAGCCTCACAAGAAGAATTATCCCACGTATGACTAGGAGTTAGCGCCAGTGGTATTTTCCCTTCGAATTTGGAGACATTACCTTTTCGGGGAGAAGTTTCGATTGTTCACGGACCACAAGTCCCTACAGTACCTATTCATGCAGAAGGAATTGAATATGCGGTAGCGAAGGTGGCTTGAGTTTGTGAAGAATTATCAGTAAAATTTTCTCTAGCGAAGGTAGCTTATGTTGGAGGCTAACGTGGTAGCAGACGTGTTGAGTCGTAGGCCAGTAGATGAGGTGGCAGGGGTGTGGAAGAAAAAGTGGAAGGAGTTGGGACACCAGGATGCAGTGGCCCGATCATTCATGTCGGTGATGACTGTTACACCACAGATTGTCACGAGAGTGGTAAAGGCACAAGCACATGACTCGTTCTGTCAGGAGCAGATAGTTCAATTATTAGCAGAGGGAGCCGAGTCCTATACCGTTAGCTCAGATGGGGGATTACGCTTCAATGGCAGACTGGTATTTCCGGAAGGGGAGGAATTGCGACACGAGGTGATGGCAGAGTCGCACGGCTCACGATTCGCTGTACATCCCGGTGGGGACAAAATGTACCAAGATATGAGACGTCAGTATTGGTGGAGCGGGATGAAGAGAGATATTGCCGTGTTTATTTCTAAATGCGCCACTTATCAGCTGGTAAAAGTGGATCATCAGAGACCGGCAGGACTTCTGCAGCCATTAGAGGTCCCGATGTGGTTGTGGGAGAGCATATCCATGGACTTTATCACGGGGTTGCCTACGTCACAGAGAGGTCACGACTCCATTTGGGTAATTATGGACAAGTTGACCAAAGTCGCTCATTTTCTACCCGTAAGGATCGACTACACTACGGGATAGTATGCCCAGCTCTTTATTGCAGAAATAGTGAGACTTCACGGTGCACCCCTAAATATCGTGTCTGACAGAGACAAGATATTTGTTTCACGATTTTGGGAGAGTTTTCAGGAGGCCATGGGCACAGAGTTGCGGTTGAGTACGGCCTATCACCCGCAGACCGATGGGAAAACCGAGCGTACAAACCAGATGTTGGAGGACATGTTACGTATGTGCATCATTGATTTTAGGGGTGGATGGGAGCAGTATCTTCCACTGGTGGAGTTTGCTTATAACAAGTGGGGGACCAGGTTTTACTCATAGTATCTCCTATGAAGGGGATTATGCGATTTGGGAAGAAGGGGAAGTTGGCACCGAGATATGTGGGGCCATTTTCTATCATCGAGCGGATTGGGTCTGTTGCGTATAGACTTGGGTTATCGGAGCAATTACACAGGATTCATGATGTGTTTCATATTTCCTCGCTAAGGAAATATCTTAGAGACGATTTGGCTCATTCTCACATTGCTTTGGAGGACATCGATCTCCAACCTGATAGCTCCTACGAGGAGGGGCCGATTGCTATTTTGGATCGAAGTGAGCGGAAACTGCGGTCAAAGATAGTTCCGTTAGTGCGTGTTCAGTGGCGGCATCATAATGCCGAGGAGTCCACATGGGAGCGCGAGGATAAGATGCGCGAACGTTATCCAGAGTTTTTTTTACCATGTACTTTTTAGTTCCGAATTTCGGGACGAAATTCTGTTATTAGGGGGGAAGTACGTAATACCCTACATTTTTATCGATATTTATTTATGGGATTAATTAAATTAAATGTGAATTAATTGAGAATTAATCGGAATAAAATACTAACAAGATGTGAGTTGGTATTTGATTAGAATGTGTATACATATGATGTTATATGAATATTGAAACTATTGAAATTGTCGCGAGATTGAAATACGGCAATTTGGGAAATTTTGTTGGGACGCGCGTGACAGTCGCGTGAGAAATATAATTATTTTAATTAAAAAGTGAATTTTATTTTTATCAATCGTATGGTCATTTTGAGTGTGCCAACGCGTCCGGAATGGTTGAAATAGTCAGAAAACACTAGCCGGGAGTTTAGTTTGGGTCCCGGGCATTTTTAGGCCATACCGGCAACCCAAAAGGGTAATTTGGTAATTTCAGAATTTTGGTAATTAAAACCCACGAAAATTAGAGTTTAATTATGATTTATCATTTAACCCACCAACCCATTATCAGCACTAAACTAAGTAGTGGGCTACGGGAGAAGTTTAGAAAAGAAGTTAAAAGCCCAAAAATAAACCTCCACCTCCATTTTGTCATCTTTGGAGAAGAAATTGTAGAGAGAGAGAGGATAATTCTGCAGAGAGAGAGAGTGGATATCAACCATCATCTTCTATCATCTTCATCTACAACAATCTGAAGAACGATTAAGGCAAGTGATTTAATTACAATTGATTCAATGATATGTTCTTCCATGTTTAGGGTAATTATCGAATTTGTCTTGGAAGATTGATACAAACCCATGAATTTGAGGATTAAAACTATAAACCATGTTAGGATTTGCATGTAGACATATTCTGGACGAATTATGAATTCAAAATATAACCCTTGATGATCTAAAAACGGATTTAAGAAGAGAATTATTAGTGTTCTTGAAAGAAATAGAAAACTAGGGTTCTTGATGAAGTTTTGATCCAAATAAAGCCCTTGGTTGATGATTTATTTGTTTTAGAACGTTAAGAATGTTGTATGATGGTTGTATGATGATATTATAATGTTAGATTAGAGTTTCATGCATTATAATGGATTTTTGGGACGATTTGAGGACTGCAAAACGAAGCAGTCCGTAGCCTATCTGGTGCAATCGATCGATCGACATTCATCAGTCGATCGATCTACCACCATCGATCGATCGATGTTCAAGGTCGATCGATCGACCTTCCCAGAATGAGTAAAATTTTCCCTAGTTAAATTTTAATGATGTTAACCCTTAGAAAATTATTGTTGGAGACTTTATGAATATCCTTAGACTTAAGGAAGACCAGTAGGTATGGTTATAAAATTTGGACCTTAATTAGAATTTAATTTGAGGAATTTTTCTAAAATCTAATGAAATTCGATGAGTGAGATAATATTAGGGTTAAAAGAGTAAATTTGAATGATGTGATGAAATGAAGTTTGGGGCAGAAGTAAGGACGTTAAGAATAATGATGTTATATGTGGGAATAATAGGAAACTTAATAATCCCTTGGAGATAGGTCTTAAGTACAAGAAACTATGACGTGAGATGTGTCGGCAGTCTACATTATGTATTATCGGAAGACTTAAAATGTATAAAATTGGAATAATGGTATAAGGATGTAGAATATACCTTTATTAATATTGATACATCTAAGATGTGTGAATGCTTAGTATATAACTTATGTGTTATATGACATACCTACCATACTTGCTATCACGGGAGGTTTACGTTCTCTTAGGGTCATCTAATCTTTGTGTGCCCGGATTTAGATTGGCTCCTCGAGAACATAGGTCAGAGAAGGACTTATTGGGAAGTTAATAAGACTGCTGATCGTGGGAGCGTAGGTATGTTCGTGACCCGTGTGATGTGACTGTGTTCGCCTCCATTATTTGTGATTTGCTATTATCTGAGAAAGATTCCTGAGAGATTCGGAATGCGTGATCCTTATATACGTGATGTACCGGGATGGATAGCAGAGTATGTGTGCACCGTAGCTTAGTATCGGGGTGCTAGTATTTTATATTTATGATGTGAATAATATACGGTTAGATGAAAAGACTTATCATGTTTATATAGTGAAATATAATTATTGTGTTGCACAATTAAAGATAAAAAGAGATAACCTATAGTGCTTTGGATTTCTAATAATTGAGAATCCGGGAATTTAATGTAAAACTCTCTATTCAATTGATGATGTTGAAATTAAATTGCGAATCGAGTAGAAAGGTTAATAATTGTTTTGGTCTAGATAGATATGAGAATCACTTGTATGGGTACGTTTCGTTAGGAGTGCACAAGTAGTCGAGAGGTGAGTATTTCATGTGAGAGCACGTCCTAACATGTACTTTGCATTCATTGTTTTAAATGTTTTTAAAACACTTGCTATTTTTAAAATATTCTCCACATTCGGGCTCTGACCCGTTTGCTTTCAAATCTATCTTTTTGTAAAAACCATTTTAGGTGCCCCGCCACAAGGACACCATGCATAGGAATTCTATTCAGGTGACGAGGTGTAGCTGTTGTGGAAGTTACAGGGCCTTGATAGTAGACGCCTCCTTTTCTTGTCTTGATTCCATATTCAGTTTCATCATTTGTAGGGCATGTCGCCCATTTCTTTTAGAGACTTTACATTTCAGTTATTCAGACTTTGGTTTGTAATTAATTCAGGATACATGCTATTGTTCTTATTTTTGTTCCGTATTTGGATTGTTGTGAGGAGTATTTCCTCCAGACTTACTATTATTTGATGATTACTATAGTTGGACTTTATTGTGAATGGTTATGTTATCCTTTATATTTCACTTATTGCATGTTAATCAGAGTTAACTTAAAATTAGGCAACTCACTTTTTAATACTAGGTGGTTAGTAATTATTAAAATGTTTTCGACAGTGATGCTATTAACTGAACCAACTTGGCATTTTGTATTAATTTAATAAAGGAGTAGCTACCTGGTATTTAATTAGTCGGGGTGTCACATCAAGTAACACATTTCAAGATATAAACTCAATTAATAAACGATCAATGAAAGAATAGTGAGATTACCAACGACTGTAACATTTTCAAGGATGAAAGAGAAGTGTATAATACTCACGAATGAAGAAAAACCCAAAGCTCACTATGTGTAAGTATATATAATGCATTAAAATTTTATCGAGTTATGAAAATCTTAAACCAAATCAATAAAGCAAGAAAAGTGCATGTGCTCGTGGGATTAAAGTTTAATTCATGAAGTTATTCATAATATCAATAATTGAGGACAAAGGTCTAATAACTTTTAGAATCAAGAACATGGATAATTGAATTGTCTATTGGATCGGGCAATTATTAAAATTTATCACCGAAAACAAAGGCAAAATGCCCAACAAAGGAGAGAAAAGAAAGAAAATCTTTTTGAAATTTTTATTTTTTACAAGAAAGGCATGCTTGGAAAGAACATATAATCAAATCAGAGAAACTACTAATGAATAGAGAGAATATCCCACACCCCCTAACTTAAAACCTAACATTGTCCTCAATGTGAATTAAGAACCAAGTTAAAGAGAGGAAAAGAGCGATATTACCCAAAATGGAGCGATCTCCGGAAAGTAAAAATTGAATGATTCTACAAAACATGTTAGTACCAAACATAACAAAAATAAATAACAAAAACTTAACTACCTACACTAGACAATAAGTAAGAAAAAAGAAAAATAAGGAAAATAAAATAAAACCAACTATTTACAACCTACAATTTTAACTTCTAACTAACTATACACTAGAAGTTAAAAATTTTTAGGGTCCACCCAAAATACGATTTGACTTTGGAGGATCAACGGGGGACCCTCCATTTCATGCATACCTTTCAAAAAATAGGAATTTCGTTCAAACAATGGAAGACATGTGTAAGGCGGAAGAAATGAACCATCACCAATTAAATTTTTTGGAGGGATGATGGGGGGGTTTGGATAAAACGGGTGACAAATACACAAGGGGACAAAAAAACAAAATTTCTCCCAAAAATTTTGCAATTGAAATTGGATGTGGCGCACATGGAGGCAAAGATGCCTTCATGGAAGGTAACTCGAGCGAGTACTCCTCATCGATGAAAAGGTTTAACACTTTAAAGTTCGGAACCAATTCATCGGGTAATTGCATTAGTTCGACAATATAGAATAAAGATGGGGACGAAATAAATTCAAACTCAAGAGATGAGTCATCATCGCTTGAAGATTGAGTTTCGAAGGAAATAAGATCATTTTCAATGAAATATTCTTCTTTAGGGGCCAAGAAATAAATCATTTCATTATAAATGGATACAACGTTCATTTCTTCCTCATTTTCATTCTCTATTATACCATGGGCCAAGTCAAGAATGGTTTGTTCTTAAGTAGGCACAAAATCCTCATTTGGTTCAAAACATTCCTCGACTTCAAAGGTCTCGGAAGAAAAATTATCGTTGGATTCAAATAATAAATCCAACTCATGCTCCAAAAAATGATTTTCTTCCCGATAACGATTGTCAATTTTTTTTCAAGAATGCGCAAGCCCTCACCGAAAGTCATAGGCTGAGGTGAGGATTCTTGCAAATGAGAACTTTGAAAATCATCCTCGGAACTACTATCAAAATCATTAACATAAGAATTTTGAAAGCTATTGCAATTCGTTTCAAAATTATTATCATAAGGATTTTGAGGCCCAAAATTGGAGTAATAATTCTCTAAATTCCCATAATCTATAACTTGACTTTAGTAATACTCACCCAAAGACATTTTAAATGTTTTCTTTTGGGGGGTGGGGGGGGGGGGGGGGTTGTAAGTATTGGACAAAAGTTTAGGTGTAGGGGGATTTTGAGAATTATTATTACGATTACTAAAAAAATTGGAATAAGATATGCTTACCCCAAAGAAGGCTCGAGATGGCAAATTCCACAAAGTGATGCGCATTCGAAAAATTCAAGCATTTCTTAGCGCTCAAATATAAAAGTCCTACACAAATAGTTAACAAATAATACAAATAGAAAGAAAATACTATGAAATACTAAATCATTTAAATTCTAAAACAAACAAGTCCCTAGTAATGGCGCCATTTTGATCGAGAGGATTTTGTTGCGGGGTCGCGTCACTGATGTTGGTCGTTTATTATATTCGGCTCACCAGCTCAATACAAAAACCTAAACTATGACTACACTCTTTTAAGGGTGTATAGCGGCCTGTCCAGGTATCGAATCCACAGAGAAATATTGTTATAATTTAATTGGTTTAATACTTCTAAAATTAAAATGTAAAAGGTAATTGTTAACAAAAAGGAAAAGATAACTACGCATGTGTATTTAAACTAGATTAAGAAAAGGAATGAAAACTATAGGTTGCGACACTCACCTCGAGTTAACTAGTATAAATTGTTACATGGGTCTATAAATTTAATAAGATCGAGTCTCATTTCAACAATTAATCAAATCTAGAGTTGTCATCTCCTAAATTATCATAAAAGAATAATATAATTTTGGCGTCAATAAATACCCCGAAATTACACACGCAAGGTCGTAAATACTGAGCATACATGATATACCCCGCTAAATCTCCTAGGCGTAATAACAAATAAAGCCCAATCGAATTAAATGAATAAAAAACATCACTAAAGCAAATCAACTAAATCAACCCTAGGTGAGTTCAATCCAACACAGTCTAATTTAAGTTAGCCACTAAGCATGATGAAATACATAAATTAAAACAACTAATTAATTAAAGCAAATAAGAAATATATCAACTACAACAAATATATCTAGGAATGAAAATAAATAAGAAAGCAAGAAACAAAAGAAATAACAAAGCTTAAAGAAAGAAAGTACAACAATGGAAACTATATTAAAGGAGAAGAAAGTGAATAGTAGCATATAATACCCAAATGACACAAAATCCTAGGAGAGAGAAACTCCCACTCAAAATTCCCTTTTCTAACCTAAAATAACCAAAAAATGCAATATCCCTCCAAAATAAGAAAAAGTTTCCTTTATATATTAAGTTACAAATAAAGAAAAGGAAAAAGAAATTAAAAAAGAAAAAGTGTGCTGGAACTGCTGTACCCAATGGACCGTGGGTGGGGACCCGGTTGATCGGTCCAAGGGGTAAAAACCTGCTGCATTCGCCTTAAGCCAAATAATGAATCACCGGTCGATTGATAGGGAAGGGCCGGTCGACCGGTAGCACTGGACTTGCTGCAAATTTGGTAAGCCATAGATATACTACTTTAGCCACACACCTGCTACTAATGGTATTAGCACACAAGACATGCTAATATGTTTTTTGGACCTGCTATGAATCGTTTGGACCAAAGGCCATCTTTAATTCGAGCATTCTCATTTTGGACGAGACCCTAGAAATGGAAAAATCGCATGACCTGTTGTGCAAAAGAGAACCAGGACACGTATGTATTTTATTGATTTGTTTTGATTTCCTTATATTTCCTCCCCGATCAAAGGCTTGTACCATCTTCGATAGGACTCAGATTCATGCACCGTTTGCGGCCACATGAAGCATATTTTGATAGCCTTAACTTCCTCAAGACTTTGGGCAAACCCACCCCAAAGTGTGAAATGACTTATTTGCCCCTGAACGTGCGATAATCGACAGAGTTTTATCGAAATGCAACCAAACTTCACACTAAGCACCGTAATACCTACAAAAACTCAATAATAGCTCATATAACATGTTAGCATATAAAGCGGAGGGTATCTGATTGTTGAGCATAATTATAGGAATTAAAGTACCCGAGGGGGATAAAATGCATAAGATTAATGGATATATATGTGCAATATTTTGGAACAAATCAGTTATTCTTCCAAATTTATGGGAATTGAAGGTGATACAACAATTGTCCTAGCAATAAACGAAGTAACAAAACTTATGTATTGTAACAAGTAAGAAGCTGCTCTGGGATGCTCCTCACCAATCCTTTGATGGATTCTCCACAAGATCTTCATCTCTTGAATATTGACGTCCCCTTCTTTAGGACACTTTTTCTTCCTCACAACTGTGACATGACAAGAAGCTTTAATCAACATATTGTCAAACAACTGGTTAGCAAAAAAGAAAAATACAGTAATCAAGGTCAGAAACCTATGCGATGTCCTATTTGAGGGCATCTGGGCCCACTATAAACTTCTCCTCTTTGAAGATGGGCATGTTGCCAATTCTTTGCTATTACCCTATAATCAAAATAGCCTTTGTTGGAGTCTGGTAAATTGATGATTAAGGCTCTATTGACAAACCTAGTTTTCAGATCATAGGTACTGTCACTAGTAACTTATTTGTAACAAAACATCAACTTAGGGATACCACTGTGGGTTCTATATATTTGGTTAAACCTATGTATCCCATCACTATTCTCCATGTATTGATGACTACTCTAGTGGGAACAACGTCAAAATATTGACAGAACTCCAGAAAGAAACGATTGGGGGGGAAAGTGATACCACGCTCGACTATGAATAATGAGGGATTTAAGTGATCCTCTGGAAGTGATAAAACCTCAACTGGTGGTACCGACATTTCTGAATCTACCCAATCAGGGATGTTTCTTTCCCACCTAAATTCGTCTAAAAAGTTCCCATGAACAACGTAAACCATGATTATAACAAAGAAAGAAATCGAAGAGAAGGGGAAGAAGAAAGCTTATAGAGGGCAAAAGAAAGGGAAGAATGCAAAAGAAATCTCAAAGACGAAATGCTTGGAGAAGAAAAGG
Organism: Sambucus nigra; assembly: GCA_949130495.1. Taxonomy (NCBI): domain Eukaryota; kingdom Viridiplantae; phylum Streptophyta; class Magnoliopsida; order Dipsacales; family Adoxaceae; genus Sambucus; species Sambucus nigra. The sequence continues at coordinate 538,441,075 of OX422208.1, read as the reverse complement.
AATTCGAAATCTTGAAAAGTTGTGGTGCAAAAAATCAGTAAAGTCTCATCTCTTATAGTTTATTTAGAAAATAGTGCAATAAATGATTACTTGTATCGACAATTGACGTTATGACGGTTGCACTGCTCTAAAAGAAAAAAAAATACGAATATACCCTTTGGCGGTTCGTTAACTCTCAAATTATTCACAAAACTGCCACCATAAGATCAAGGCATGGAAAATTCTCACAAGTCCTATAAGTCGATTTACGCTGACCAACTTTGAAGAAATCATACTCCATCCTTTCAATAAAAATATCAAGAATGAAGCATTGTCGGCTTCCATTGATACTAAAAATTATCCATCTACGTGGACCAATTAGAAATAGACACTTACCTCCTTATGTGGCAATAGTCTTAGTTAACGTCCACTCAATTAGCCCCAAGGATAATTTCTCAACAGGCAGGCTGGCCAATATAAATAATGCAAATCATCAAATTAGATAAATAATCACCACTTCAGAAAACATCCAATAGACCTTCTGCACGTGGTCTAGTCTATTAACCATCACATTCATTATGTACGAGTATAAATGCTTGAATATATAGAGGCATTCTAACCCTTGATCTCCCATTTACTATAAATACAGTGTATTCCTTTCACAAAAGGCAAGATATAACGGATTCTAGGTTATTCTTCTTGCATCAAGAGAACCTAGTTTTCTATAATCACCCAAATCAATACAATAACAGTGGACGTAGGCTTTTCTTCACAGCCGGACCATTTTAAAAATTTCTTGTCTCTTGTGTGATTATTTCATTGCATAATATATTTTATCTGTGATTATAAAATTGGATCTAATCCATTTTTCGACATCAACAGTCCTATTGAAATGTTTAAAAACCATAAAAAATCATTCAATTTTTTTTACTATTTTAAAAAATGGTCTGCATAAATAGTATGTAAACTAAATATGGATAAGAACCTTTTTTTTGTGTATGTATATATATATATATATATAGACACACACACACACACATATACACACACACATACACACACACACACACACAGAGTCCTTCTCTTGTGCGGACCAGTCCGCATTTTAAGAGTGCGGACCGAATATGTGTCACCTGACGGTGTGCCCAGAAAAGAGAGAGAGAGTATTCCTATAATTTAGTCGATAATTTTTAGGTTCACCGCCAGATGACACATGACCGGTCCGCTCTCTTAAAATGCGGACTGGTCCACACAAGACCAGTACTGTGTATATATATAGTCAGGGTCTCCAACATACCTCATTAAACATACATATGAACAAACCTATTTTTTTTAAATAGTAAAAATAATAATTTTGAGTTGATATTTTTTATATGGGTTCATGATATTTCAATGTGCCAATGTAAAAATATTCAACTCAAAATAATATGTTTTGTTACATTTTAAAAATAAGTCAAAAAACTGACAATTTTGTTAATTTTTAAAAATAACAAAACACATTATTTTGAGTTGAATATTTTTACAGGGCCACACTAAAATATCATGAATCCATATAAAAAATATCAACTTGAAATTATATTTTTTACTATTTTAAAATATGGGTATGTTCATAGGTATATTTCTAGGAGGTATCTTGGAGAGCCTGATTGTATATATATATATATATATATATATATATATATATATATATATATATATATATATATATATATATATATATATATATATATATATATATAATAAGTTACAAAACGTATGTATGTCATAAGCTTGGTTTATGATGTCATAAATATAATTTATTCCTGTAAACCTCTTTTACCCCTCACATTTTTTATTTCTTCCTTTTTCTGCTTTCCAAAATTATAATTTAATTCAAAATTTGGGGTATTTTAGTGAAAACCACAATAAAAGACGAGGGCGTTTTATCTTTTCTATCTAACGTTTGAGATTGCGGTTAAATGTTGAAAGTTTGTATCTCATGGTAAAATAAAGAGCCACGTGGGCTGCAAATTTGACGTTTGACTCCCACCCACCCCATTAGCTGTACTTCGACCCTCAAAATATCTCTATTTATTATAATCAGACCTCAAGCGTCACAAGATCTTGTAACACCCGCCCGCACTCGGGAAAATCGAAGCGGTGTGCTACTCGATAAAACTAATCAAATTCACAAATAACAAGGTATAGAGTATCTAAATAAAATCCCATAAAACAAGAGAAACCACTAATCTCAATCTCTTCAAATTAACAACAAAATTCTCTCGATTAAATAAAACTAAAGCAAATATGCAATGCTCTATACATAAAAATAAATAAATACAAGTCTTCTTATATTGTATTAAAATTGTTCCCAAATAATCCACGCTAAAAATCATCCCAATTGGTCCATAGCGTCCTAATCCACGCTAACCTTCCAACTAAAAGAAAATATGCGGAAGTATACAATACGATAGGAAGATGCTCAACAAATATATATTAGCGATGAATAAAACGTAACAACACGACTACGAATATTCAAATAAAAAATACAAATCTTATAAACATTTATCAATATAATTTTTCAACAACATATCAATGGGTCACCAGGCCTCACCCCATTCGCGTATTCTTTATCAAATCATAGCCCCGGGAAGCAAGAATCTTGGCGGGTGTCCAACTTCCGTGCCATATTAAAATCTCATGACAACGTGCTCAACCACAACATAATGATACCACACGAATCAAAATAATTCAACAATTATTTTTCCAGATTTCAATGAATTTATCAATTCAAATATGAGTTCAACTAATAAGAAATCAACGGAATAAACTCTCGAGAGATTTAAAGGAGCATATTGTGTAAAACCCCATACCTCAAACCACGATGAGAAACCAACGAAGAATCTACCCAGAAATCACCATCACAACATCAAGATCAACTCTCTAAGATCATCAAAATACCTCCAAGAACAATCACCAAAACATCCCCAAGAACACCTCAAAACCTAATGTTGAAAGCATAAATTAAAGGGTACTGTTTGTGTATAAAAGAGAGGAAAAGAAAATATTTTTTCTAGGTATTTTTGTGCCAAAAGATTGTTCCAAAATAATTACCCACGATCCATTTTTAAAGCTGAAAAGAATAGACGTTGAAACAAACTAAAAATCCTCGAAAATACTTGCAGTTCACAAAACCTGAGGGTATCGATAGATCGATCCCTGGCATCGATCGATCGATCACCCAGTTCTGCTGAAAGTTCGGTTTAAAACTTATAAGGGACAAAAATATTTAAAAATCTTTAAAAAATCCGTTTTAATTCCGATTTCGAAACCGTTTGCAATTCCCGTTTTTAAAAATAATTCTCAACATAATTGAGCAATAAAAATAATTTTATCAAAACTCTATTTTTCCTCTATTTTTTAAAATACCCCAAAAATTACTCGGGTTGTTACACTTCCCCACTAATAATGGAATTTCGTCCTCGAAATTTGCCGAATGCCTAATTCTCAAAATCCGGCCACTAGAACTATCTCCAAAATAATCTCGTCACCACAAATAATTCCAACACCTCACATATAATGTAAATGTCTAACACGAAACGATCATTTAAAATTATATCTCCAATTACGGGCCACAAAAATGCAACATACCTGAGGGTGGTCGTACACCTAAGCTCTGATATTATCTGTAACACCCCGCCCGCGCCCGGGGAGGGAGGAGCGGCGTGTTACTCGATAAAACTAATCAAATCCACAAATAACAAGGTATAGATCATCTAAATAAAATCCCACAAAACAAGAGAAACCACTAATCTCAATCTCGTCAAATTAATACAGCAAAATTCTCTCGATTAAGTACAACTAAAGTAAATCTTCAATGCTCTATACATCAAAATAAATAAATACAAGTCTTCTCATCTTGTATTAAAATTCATCCCAAATAATCCCCGCTAAAAATCATCCCAATTGGTTCATAGCTTCCCAATCCACGCTAACCTGCCAACTAAAAGAAAATAGGGGGAAGTACACATTACGACAGGAAGATGCTCAACAAATATATGTTAGCGATGAATAAAACGTAACAACACGAGTAGGAATATTCAAATAAAAATGCAAATCTCATAAGCATTTATCAATATAATTTTTCAACGACACATCAATGGGTCACCAGGTCTCACCCCATCCGCATATGCTTTATCAAGTCATAGCCCCGGAAGCAGAAATCTTAGCGGGTGCCCAACCTCCGTGCCATATTAAAATCTCATGACGACGTGCTCAACCACAACATAATGATACCACACGAATCAAAATAATTAAACAATTATTTTTCCAGATTTCAATGAATTTATCAATTCAAATATGAGTTCAATTAATAAGAAATCAACGGAATAAACTCTCGAGAGATTTAAAGGAGAATATTGTGTAAAACCCCATACCTCACACCACGATGAGAAACCAACGAAGAATCTGCCCAGAAATCACCATCACAACATCAAGATCAACTCTCTAAGATCATCAAAACACCTCCAAGAACAATCAACAAGACAACCCCTAGAACACCTCAAAACCTATGGTTGAAAGCATAAACTAAAGGGTACTGTTTGTGCATAAAAGAGAGGAAAAGAAAATATGTTTTCTAGGTATTTTTGTGCCACAAGACTGTTCCAAAATAATTGCCCACGTTCCCTTTTTATAAGGTGAAAAGAACAGAAGTTGAAACAAACTAAAACTCCTCGAAAATACTTGCTTTTCACGAAACCTGAGGGGATCGATCCCTGGCGTCGATCGATCGATCGCCCAGTTCTGCTTAAAAATTATAAGGGACAAAAATATTTAAAATCCGTTTTAATTTCGATTTCAAAACCGTTTGAAATTCTCGTCTTTAAAAATAATTCTCAACATAATTGAGCAATAAAAATAATCTTATAAAAACTTTATTTTTCCTCTATTTTTGAAAATACCCCAAAAATTACGCGGGTTGTTACACATCCCCACTAACAATGGAATTTCGCCCTCGAAATTTGTCGAATGCCTAACTCTCAAAATCAGGCCACTAGAACTATCTCCAAAATAATATCGTCACCACAAATAATTCAAATACGTCACATCTAATTTAGATGCCTAACACGAAACGATCATATAAAATTCTATCTCCAATTACGTGCCCCCAAAACGCAACAGACCAGAAACCCAAGACCCAAGGGTGTTCCTATACCTAAGCTCTCATACCACCTGTAACACCCCGCTCGCGCCCGAAAAGTGCGGAGCGGCGTGCTACTCGATAAGACTAATCAAATCCACAAATAACATCATATAGAGCATCTAAATAAAATCCCACAAAACAAGAGAAACCACTAATCTTAATCTCTTCAAATTAATACAACAAAATTCTCTCGATTAAATACAACTAAAGTAAATCTCTAATGCTGTATACATCAAAATAAATAAATACAAGTCTTCTCATCTTGTATTAAAATTCTTCCCAAATAATCCACGCTAAAAATGTTGAGAGAGCTTGGGTGACGAAATGAAAAAAATATAATTTAAAAAAATTATATTAAAAAATATACAGCAATGTTTTTAAAATACGATACAATTTGACACGACACCAATTTTTTTACCCAAACACGAACATTATTGAACAAAAGTACAACCACGATTCCAATAAACATCGGGTTACACAATCATTTTTTTACCAAATAAGGGCACGATATAAATGAAACACGACATGCAATTTTATTTTATCTACCGTGGATACGACACATTAAAAATAAATTGACACGTTTAATACGTTTTATTAAATTTTACCCTTAACTAAAAATAAATGAAAATTATAACACGTGTAAAACACTATTAACTTCAAAAATAATTTTGATGCGAACATAATATGCATGTCAAAAGCACGTGCATGAACACAATACAAAAGTAACATAATATGTCAATTCAAAGTCATGTTTTTGTGCCGCAATTTTTGTTATGAAATGTAACCTAAATTGGACCCATTGAAAATCGAAATGCAAGTACAAATGTAAAATAATTCGTCGTTTAATTACTAATAATTAAACATGGATGATTATGTAATATTGGATTTTTTTAACTTAATTTTTTTTAATGTACATTTGTGATTTCAAAATATATTTTGTAGTCCAATTTTTTTTTCAATATTCAATGTTTTTATGAAAATGTAAGATGTAATATTCAATCTTTTTCAATTTTCAATGTTTTTATGTTGGGGTGAATCGTGCTACTCTAAAATATGCATGCCCTTGAGGGATGTTAGAAATTTACACATTATTTTGTTGGAGAATGAAATTTTCTCTGTTTTGCCACCCCGTGTTTTGGAAATTTTCACTGTACCTTCAGGCACATGCAAGTTTAATTATTCTATAAACAAAATAAATTTTGTCCAAATTTTTTAAACGATCAAATTTGCCATTAATTATAGTACAATTGGTATTTTGGTTCTTAAACAGGATGGATTGTCTCACAAACAAAGGAAATTTTGCACAGTTTTTTTAAACTATTAGGTTTGTACCATAGGTTATCCAAAAAATTATTTATATGTTGCGAACTAAGTACGACATATGGTCCTATCAATGACGTAAACTTTTGAAAATTAGTGTCGTGTCTTCAGGGACGGACATACCCTAGTGTGTGTGTATATATATATAGTACTAATCTAGTGCGAACCAGTCCGCATTTTAAGAGTGCGGACTGGACATGTGTCACCTAGCGGTGAACATAGAAAAGAAAGAAAGTGTGCCTATAATTTAGCGGATAATTTTCGGGCTCACCGCCAGGTGACACATATAAGGCCACACTCTTAAAATATCTGCATTTTAAGAGTGCAGACCGAACATGTGTCACCTGGCGGTGACCCGGAAAAGAGAAAGAGAGTCCCTATAATTTAGTCGATCATTTCTAGGCTCACCGTCATGTACGGGTGGCAATTCGGGTTAGTCGTGTCATTTTCGAGTTATGTTAATTTTTATTTGAGTATAAGTTTTTAGTAATCTTAAATCTATACAAGTTAATCGTGTCATCTTCGGGTCATTTCGGGTTATTACCATAAACGGGTTATCGTGTCAAAAATTGTCAGCCCTACCGTCAGGTGACACATGTCTGGACCGCACTCTTAAAATGCGGACCGATTCACACACACACACACACACACACACACACACACACACACACATATATATATATATATATATATATATATATATATATATAGGCTCAGGTGCGGACTTCCCGTGCGTACTTTTCGTGTGGACTTTGTCCTTATCTCGAAAGTGGTCCTCTCATGGTCCCAAAGACTTTTGTTATTTACTCTAGATGGTCCCCCTCTTGTCTTATACTAAAACCTTAGTTTAAGACTATATAATTAAAAGATTTATAATTTAGACCCAAAATTGGTATCAAGACCTTAAAGATTTTAAAACCTCACCAAATTCCAACCAAAACCCAAATTTTGGTATCAGAGCCATAAGACGTTCCTTTTAGACTAAAAAGACTTTAATGCCCTTAGGATTTATCCCTCGCATTTACCAAGATATTTTGGGATCCAACCCAGACTACCAACCTATACCCATAACTCATTTAGACTCAGAAGGTTGTTTAACCACACACATAGAGGGTTGTTCACACATTGAACATATCCTAGCCAAACACGCAGACAGTAGACAAGTTACTGCTAGTGCTATTAATAGCATAATATACCAAAATAAGTGTATACTGCTTATATTAAGACAATTAATAAAAGACACTCATATCTTAGAAACAGAGATAAAAAATATCTCTAAAAGATTATTAGACATAGATAATCATATCCCAATAGACTTAGTACACGTGTTACAAGAAATAAATATTAAGACTAATCATATAGAAGTCCTTAACAAAGACATTTTAGAAATTAAGACTTTAATTAAAAATCAAGACAGTGAGTTAATTAAACTTACTAAAGAACAAGCTAAGCTTATCCCTAGACTAGATAGTTATCTTCCTAATGGAGATAGTTAGATCAAACTGGAATGAGGTACCAAGAGACCTCTCCATTCAGACTTTATCAGAATTTTATCAAAGAATTTTAGAAAAGATAAATGATGATAGATTTTATTATAAGATAAATGAAAATGAGATTGCCAACGCGGCTAAAGCAACTAGACTTATATTAGAAAGATTAAATTTAATTTCTACATCCATAGAAGCTACCCAAGACTATAACTGTAGCTTTGTTAAAGACTTGCATTTAGACTTAAAAGCTAAGACAGAAGGATTAACCACCTTCTATATAGACTTTGTTAAATTTCAACAAAATTTAGCAAATTACCTTAATAATAGGGAAAGCCATAACCTATCCAAAATGGATAGTATTATTAATGAACTTAGACTAGACATGGCTCAAGTAGAAGAAAAATACAAAGAAATTATAAACGAAATTAAGGCCGTATATAATAAACCATCCCAAGCAGAAATAGACTCTCTTTTTATTCTAACTAGGTTAGATAAAATTGAAAAGACTGTAGAAGCCATAGAAGTTAGAACTATGCAACAACTAGAAAAAGATAATGAAGTAAAAGACTATATCACTAACGTTGGTAAAACCATCGTTAATTCTCTAGCTAGACATAGTGAAGAAACTTATGAAAAGACTAGAAAGGAGAATAAGAATTTTAAAGAAGACGTCCTTAACCAGATAAAAAGACAAAAGGATTATTCAGACTTCTTAGATAGAATTGAAAAAAGACTTGAACAAAAATAGGTAACCACCTGTAAGTATAAAGAATCCCCTCCTATAGAAACTAGAGAAAGAAATATCATAGGTAGACGAATCATAAATGATGGATTAGATAAGACTAATAAGATAGCCAGCTCTATCCCAAATATTGGTCAGAGTAATCACATGCTCCAAAGACTTAAGGATTCATCCTCCAATGTTAGGACATGGTGGAAAGAAAGAAATTTCACCAATCCCCTCCAATGGAAAGAATGGGGTGAAGTTGACTGGAAGATTGTTGAAGATTCCATTCATAATGGACAACTTCCAGCCGTTAGATATATAGACTTGTTTAAAGAAGGTGTCACTCCTAAGACTCCCAATTATAACATGACCTACCATTGTAGAAATCATGTGTTAGAAAAATCCTATACTGAGCTTCAAGTATTTGACTCGGAATGGCTTAAATCTAGAGGAACTTATAGGAAGTTCCAATTTCTAACCTTTGGACTCTTTCAAGCAAGAATCCAAGGATTACATAGACCTCAGAATAATATCAACATATTATGTTGTTTAGTAGACAAAAGATGGAAAGACTTTGAGAAAAGCCTTATTGGGATAGCCCAAGTAGAAATGTCAGATAACATAGGATACTTTAATGTCATTCCGTCATTTACAGTAACCGTAGACACGGCCAAACATTTTAAGTTAATCCTATATGCTAGTGGCTATGAAGACTATATTATCCCAGATGCTAATATAAATATATAATTTCAAAGCTATGTGAAGTTCTCCCAATTTCCTTATAAAGGAATGCAATCGGGAATTCCTAGCGGTAGACTTAATGAAGAAATCTTAGTTAGAACCAATGTGTTAGACTATAATCATACTTACAGTATTAGGAATACTGGACCTATGAAAGAAAAAGCTAAGACCCTCTGGCAATTGCCAGAATTTCAAGAAACTAAGACTATACAAAATAAACCGTTGTTTATTAATCAAGACGACGTCACTGGAAATGTTACCATCCAGTTTGGTCCTCCTAAGATTGTCAATAAGAATATCCAGATCGAAGAAATTAGATTTAGGAATATGGGAGAAGCCATAATCAATGATCCTTCAGAAGGAGAATGTAGTAGTAAGACTAGTGCTAGTTTACTTAGACAAGCTCTGATAATTAGACCTAGAAGATCATTCGAACAAAAAGACTTAGTTAAAGAAAAAGCTAGGATCAAAAACTTTGGACATGAACCCTCATAATTGGATATGAAGACATTTAAAGATAACCTTAAGAAAAGTCATTCTGTTAGATTTCAAGAAAGAGAAAGATTTAATATGATAGTCCAAGACCGCATATTAAAATTAAAAGAATCTAAGAACAAAAAGGAACTTCTTAGAAACCTAAGACTAATAGAAGAAGAAGAACAAAGATTAATGCCAGCTACACAAGTAGAACCTAGTAAACAAGAGATAGGAAGTAGTAGTAGGCTAGAAGATGCTCCTAGACTTTTTAGTAAACCAATAGGAATAAATATTCCTATATACTCAAGCACCGTAGTAAAGACTAAACCCGATTATATAAAAGACTTTCCAACTAGTGACAAGAGTTTTACTCCTGTTAAGACTATGGCAAGCCAAGCCATAAATCCAGTAGGTATATACCTTAACCTAGACAATGTTCAAGATAGGAAGAAGGCATTAGACGAATGGCGTAATCAGATGAACATGTGTTTTGCATCTAATGAACAATGGGATGCAAGTGCATGTAAGTAGTACACTGAGCAATCCATTAGAGGTATTGCAAAAGATTACTTAGATAGTTTAATAAAGGCTACAGACGAAGACTCCTTAGCTAAGGTTGAGAAGATGAAAGAAAACTCAGAAGACAGATCAATTGAAGAATATATTCAATTGTTCACATCGAAATTCATTGGAGCTGGACATCTAGCTCAGATCAATGAACAAGACCTAGCAAAAACTAAGTTAGCCCTCCTTAGCATTTGCAAATTAGATAAGATAAATGAATATAGCAATAATTACAAACAACTATATTACCAAATTAAAGAATTTGAAAGACCTTAAAAGACGAATACTTTAGAAAGATACCAGCCATAGGACAAATCCTAATTAATGAATATAGGAATTGGCCAGGCGTAGCTGGAGTTAAGAACAACTCCCTTGGTGAAAGAATCAATTTCGCCAAAGACTATATTATATCCAAGAGACGTGATATAACCCAAGGAAATTTGATAGAAGAAACTTTCAAGCAGATCCCTCCAATCAAAGACGAAAGAGACATCGCTCCAATCCAATGAGGATGTGGAAGTGAATCTAAGAAATTCAAAAAGAAAGTAGAATGGAAACACAGGAAGTTTAAGACTAGACCTTTAGGATTGCCAAAGAAATATAAATTTAGACAATCTACTACCTTTAGGGAAAAGAATCCTAAGACTACGAAAAATAGATTTAACCAAAGAAGATACTTTAAGAAGAATACTAGTAAATATAAGAAGGTTACTAATTATAGGAAAGAAAAAGATATAGCTCAATCTAAGACTGCCACCAAAGAATGTTGGACTTGCGGCAAAGAAGGACACTTTTCTAAAGACTGCCCTAATAAGAAAGACAAAGAAAGTATTAAGATTATTAATACAATATTAGACTATGCAGATCAAGAAGGGTTAGATATCCTATATGCTATAGAAATATCAGACATAGAAGATGATGACAATACTAGTATCTATAGTGCATATACAGATAGCAACTCAGAAGATTATAATAGTGATACTAATGAGTACGAAGACTCTCGGGATACTTTAGACTTGTATATGATGCAGACCAATCAAGACGACTTAGATGATGAATACATAGACTTTGAAGAAGCTTGGTATAAATGTATATTAAGCCCATTCTTGAAGAAAAGATGGACAGTTAGTAATCCTGAGTTACTAGCCTATATACCTAGATGTTACTTTGATGAAAGACATTATTGCACATTTGAAATGAAATGTAGAAAAAAAGACTTTAGATGTGTAGAATGCTTTGAGATTATACAAACAGAATTATTTATGGTTTGTATTATTTGTCAATTACAGTACCATGAAGACTGTTGGAGAACTAGATTTAGAGCAATTTATACAAGCCAGTATGACGCTCAAATAGACTTAGATATTAAAACATATTATCAAGACATTGATAAAAATATAGCCAAAAGATTGCAAGAAAATGAAGACTTCAAAGGAAAAGGAATTTCCTATGATTTAGAAGAATACCATCCTGATAGTAGTTCAGAAGACCAAATACCCTTAGATTTTATAGATAAACCTCGGAAAAGAATATCTATTTTAGAAAAGAACAATTTAGGAATTTCTACTAAATCACATGCTTGTTTTGTAGAAATATTTGTTCAACATAAAGACTATCCTAAAAGACTTTCAGCTTTTATAGATACAGGGTGCTCTCAGAGTATTTGCAAGGCTAATGCCTTTCCTGAAGACTATTTTTTATAAAGTACTCAAGAAATCTATGGTAAAGTGGCTAATGGAGATCCATTTACCTTAAATTTCAAGACTATTCCTATTTATTTTAAATTAGGAAATCAGACCAACAAAACCATTAATCATCGGTTTTGGATAATGGATCCTCGTCCTAGTTTCACAGGAAACATTATTTTAGGACAAGACTTTGTTAGTAAATATCATCCTTATACTCAGTATAACGATAAGATATTAATTAGTGATCAAGAGGAATTTAATATTAAAGCTCCTCTAATAGATCATAAGACTGCCTTTGACCTTATGCAGGTCAAGCCCAATTATAAACCCATCAAACATCAGAGTTCTTCAGCTGAGCATGGTGGACCTAGACCTACAACCCAACAAGAAGCCTTAGAAATTACTAAACCCTTACAAAAAGAATGTAAGTGTCCAGACCAAAAGTGTTATAAGCAAATAGCGCTTATACAACAAGACATTTTAGATCAACCCAGCAGACCTTATTACAGGTCCAAGCTATATCCAAACAGAAGAAAATGGATATAGAAGTAGAAAAGAAAAAGATTAGGCAACTAGCAGAGCCTACTTTAGGAGAAAATCCCATCGCTAAGTGGGATAAAGACCAAAGCTATTGTGAAATTATTCCTATTAACCCAGACGCCACTATTAATGGTGGAACCTATAAGAAAGGATACTCACAAGAAGATTGGGAAGAATTCAAGAAAGACATAGACGAAATGCTTAAGTTAGGCATTATTAGAGAAAGTAAAAGTAGACATAATAGCCTAGCCTTCTATGTTCAAAATTAATCTGAATGTAAAAGAGGAAAAAGACGAATGGTTATAGATTATAGACAATTAAATAAGAATTGTGAATTTGATTCTTATAAGATACCAGACAAGAATAATTTGATTAATTTAATTGAAGACAGAATTATATTCAGTAAGTTTGATTGCAAATCAGGCTTCTGGCAAATTAAGATGCATCCAAACAGTATTACTTGGACAGCATTTAGTGTGCCCCAAGGAAAATACGAATGGTTAGTCATGCCATTTGGATACTTGAATGCTCATCAAGTTTTCCAAAGAAGAATGGATAATATATTTAGACCTTATTCAGAATTTTGTCTTGTTTACATAGATGATATTCTTGTAGCAAGTAAGTCTGAGATAGAGCATATAGACCATCTTAAAAAGGTTATTTTAGAATTAGATAAACATGGTATTGTTATTTCCGAAAGGAAAATGCAATTATTTCAGACTGAGATAGACTTTGTGGGAATGCATATCAATAAAGAAAAATTTATCCTTAGCAGAACACATAACTAAGAAGATTCTTGAGTTTCCAGACCAACTCAAAGATTGAAAACAATTACAATCATTTTTAGGATTGCTTAATTGTGCTGCATACTTTATTAAAGACCTTGCTTCAAAAAAATAAAGCTTAACATACAAATTAAAAGGAACAGACAAAACCAATCCCTTTTATTGGACTAAAGATGATTTTGAACTAATAAGACAAATTAAGATACAGTCAAGAACATTCTTTTACTTGAACTGCCTAATGCAGAAGACCAGTTTATAGTAGAAACAGATGCCTCTGATAAATAATGGGGAGCAGTATACTTTGCCATTGATCATCAGACAAAAAAGAAGAAACTTTGTAAACATTGTTCTGGAACCTTTACAGACCCAGAAACAAGATACACTGCCCATGAAAAAGAAGTTTTAGCCATAGTAAGGGCAATAGAAAAATATATGTTGTTTCTTAGACCTAAATATTTTACTGTTTATACTGACTCTTCTCATACAGTAAAATTTGGAGATTTAGACTTGTCCAAATCAAGGACTAATAGACTAATTAGATGGCAACAATTGCTTAATGGTTATGACTTCTCTGTTATACATATTAAGGGAAGTAAAAATACCATTCCAAACATTATATCAAGAGAGCCAATGTTTGTTAACACTAATATAATTTCATGTTTTATGTTGCAAACAGAAGACCTAGAAGATATGAGTTCCTCTGGAATGAATAGACTGAACAGGAAAGACGTTGCAGACTATCTTAGACACGTAAGACCAAATGCTGGTATAACGCAAAGACAGACTCATATTCAAGACTCTCAAGAAAGACCAATCCTAGAGAACTTTGATGATATCTTAGTTCCTCATGGAAAATCTAGACAAGAGATTATTTATCAAAATAAACTCATTGGGAAGATGTATTTTCCCTAATATAGACCTGATCAAAGATATCCAGACTTGATCAAATTTAGACGAGAATTTTCAGAAGACGAAAATACTCTTATAGATGCCATTTGGTGGAATGTAAAGAATAGACTATGGATCGAGTTCAAACAAAATTTGGTAGCCATTACCAGATTCATGAGGACTCAAAGACTTGCAGTCACCTAGCTTAGTGGTACTGTTGTGCCTAGACCTCAAACTCAGACCTATGCTCAGACTCTTGGAGAAACCTCCAAAACTAGACCTACTGATTTCTGTTATCAGAAAAAGACCTTTAAGACTAAGATTGTTATACCATTTGGTCATAATAATCTCTCATTAACAGAAGACTTTAAAAAAGAAACTAATAACATTATTGATCATTTTAATATGCTATTATCATAAATAAATGGAGATGCCTTAATAATTAAAGGTTTCTTCAAAGACGTTCCAAAAATATATCTTTTTGGAAAATCAGAATGGCTCATATAACTCTTGTAGACCATGGATTTATTGGACTCGCCCAGATAAAAGACATTGAAGACTCTGTTGCTCTTGGAAAAATAGTCCATGAGTATATTAAAAAGGTAGAAGACTTCCTTCCTCTATTTTCCAGAATCTACCAAATTGCTCCAAGTTCCTGTAGAGGAATGAGAGTTGAAGGATTTAGACTTATTAGATTTTCCAGTTATATATTCGAAGACGTTGAGATTCTATCAGATGATGAGACCAAAGAATTAATTGTTGATAAGTCCAAGCTCCAGATTGCTCAAGCCATGGAGACCATAGAAATTATGAAGTTATTAATAGGAGAAGACAGGTGGTACACTGCCTACCACAAAGAAGATCTGATAATCCAAGATGATGAGCCATTCAATGGAAGGCTTAAGAAAGAATCCAAAGAAATGATAGAAATAGCTTTGCCAGCTAGCATTAGAACGGTAGGCCTCATTGATGAATTTTTCAATAATGCCTTACCAAACCAAGACAATGAAGAAGAAGACACAGATACAACAAAGGGCCCCTCAGTGGTGGATGAATAATTAAAGACGGAAGAATCATTTGCCTAGACCATGCTTTCCATAAAACAAAAGGATGCCTGCCCCATATGGGCCACTAGACTGATGAAAAAGATGAAGACTTTATTTGATGCTCTTGCATTATTACAAAACGACAAGACTCATGATGAAGACTTGGCACGCCTTTCTTTTCATAAAGAAAGAGGTCCCCCCCAAATTATCAAAAGATGATAAAATCTTGTAGACCCAGCTGATAAAGATTCTGAAGACATTATTGCTTTAATAGTTATGCTTTCAACCGGATCGCTTTTGATAGCCGGTTTCCAGTCAATTGTAAGTACCCTTGTGCTATAAAAGGGAGCGTCCATTTGTGTTTTAGAAAAAAAAGAGTAAGAGAGTGAGAGATTGTTAGACTTTTAGAGAGTGTATGCTTGTAGAGAGTAATATGTATATGAGTGAGTAAACCTCTTATAGTTAGGGGAGAGGGGAGAGTTGTATTTACTTATGCAATGCAATAAAAGTATTTTCTTTTCCAGAAATCTCTTATGCTAAGTTGTTATTATTGTCCAAATTGTCTCCAACTTTCTGTTCATAGAGGACTATTGTGTGGAACCTCTGGTGTAACACACAAGGTGTTATACTGGTGAATCGCCGTCAGGTGCCGATTAGCCGTGAGCCGTTAGCCAGGTGGGCGTTAGGCGTAATGGCGTACAGGCAGGAAACGAGTCAACCGCCAAAGTAGTGGATTGAGGTGCGACACATAAAGAGAGAGTTGTAGGAGGCCGAGACCGGAGAAGAATAGTGACAAAGCTGAAGAGACAGATGGAAGAAGATAAAGATATTGTAGACCAGAAGGAAGGTATAACTCGAACCAAACCCTTAACTATTTTTACATATTATTTCTTTAAAGATAATCTTATATGATCTTACAAATCACTAAAGACTTTTTAAAATTTGTTAATCAAACAAGTTTAGACTTAACTAGAGAAATTCAAGACTGGACTCTTACAGACCCTAAAGATAAAGAACTTATAGAATCTTCTTTAGTATATGCAGGTGGTACTTTTAAATACATAGACCAGATCATTGAGTGGTTAGGAAGAGAAGTACCTAGAATAGAGATAATTAGAACAGGAATCCGAGATCTCTTTAGACAAAAACTAAGAACTGGAGATTTTGCAAAAGAACTATCAAGACCTGAAAAATATCAAGAATACACTAGGATACTTGAAGACAGTATAGACATATTAAAATTTATTAGACGTAAAAGGTTAGCTGAAACAAAGGCTACTTTAATTAGAGCGGGAGGAATCCGTCCTCTCCTTGAAAACGTAGAGACAGCTGCCCCTAAAACATACCGTAGATTTTTGTCATCTTATGGTGATAATAATTTAGACGTATTTATAGATAACAATATAATTGATATTGTTAATCAAATATATAAAGAAACTAGACAGATAAATCCACGATATATTTTCCATCAAAACCTCTTTCAGTTTCTAGACTCCCTGAAGAAATTATTTATATAGATAATCCTCGCTATTCAGAACTCCAGTACGATAGTGACGGAAGAAGCTTGAGAAGTAGCAGTAGCCCTGAAACTTTCACACTTAGACTTCCAGATTAATTAAGGGTTAAAATAAGCTTAAAAGACCTTAGAAATCATTTGGGGTAAAAATTGATATTTTCTAAAACTTAAAAGAAGTTAAAAGACATCGCGGTCCCAAAAGGTAGTCCTAAAAAGACAAAACGGTCCCTAGATAATTCTTGGACGGTAGCAGTCCGTAACTAGGTCCGTATACGATCCAGCCTCATATATATATAGTCATGCTCCTGTGCGGACTAGTCCGCATTTTAAGAATGCAGAGCGAACATGTGTCACCTAGCAGTGAGCCAAGAAAAGAGAGAGAGTGAGCCTATAATTTAGGCTATAATTTCTAAGGGCACCGTTTGGTGACACATGTCCGCTCCGCATTCTTAAAATGCGGACTAGTCCACACAGGAGCATTATTATATATATATATATATATATACTAGCGGATGCCCATACTCGACGGCACGGCAATAAATTTACCCCCGTGATAAAACCCAGTCCATAATAACCAGTGTTCTAAAAAACGCGCCTAGGGGCGAGGCTTTTTAAATACGCCAAGTTTTGGTCCTAGGCGTGGATCAAGGCATGGTCAACGATGGTCAACGTTTTTTGGGGCAAGGCGTGAAAAAACGCGCATTTTTTTGGGGTAAGGCGTGTAAAAAAGCGAGTTTTTTAGAAGTAAGGCGTGAAAAGAGGCAATTTTTTTGTTTTTTTTTTGTATTTTAAAAAATAGTATTTTAATTTACAAATATTTAGACATATTTTTAAGATATGTACCAATTTAGTATTTTAAATAGCCTTGTCATAGTCAAAAAATATTAAAATATATTAAAAAATGCCTAAACGTCTTTTCACGCCTTTTTATGCCAACGCCCGCCTAGGCTTCTAAGGCTTAAGGCTTGGCCTCCACGCCTTGGTCACACCTCGCGTTTTTTAGAACCTTGATAATAACCCGTCTTTTTTTATAAAAAAAACTTTAAAATATATATATATATATATATATATATATATATATATATATATATATATATATATATATATATTAAAAAAATATTTACAAAAAAATATTTCTTGTTTTAAAAATAATATTTTTTTAAATATTTTAATAAAAATAATAATAAAATAATAATATATATATATATGTATGTATGCATGCAACACATAAAATAAAATATTTCTTGTTTTAAAAATAATATTTTTTTAAATATTTTAATAAAAATAATAATAAAATAATAATGTATATATGTATGTATGCATGCAACACATAAAATGTCATACATGTTTATCATGCATGAGTTACTATTCATAACACTATTATTCCATATATATATATATATAAGATCATGAAAGAGACTTTTACTTTGAGCCAGAATGCCTCTTAATCAGTTTGTATGGTTAAGAGTGCGTTGAAACGTCTTTCCCACGAACTGGAATTTAATTTAGTTTATTGCTAATGTTATTTTCACCCTATGATCAGAAAATAAAGTGTAATATTGGTTTTAATTAAACGGCCTTTAAAAGCTTCAAAAAGCTATACTGTCCTAACAGTTTAATCATACCCAACAGACATTAATTATATGTGGCGGCCTTTCATTACAATAAGAGGCTAAACCAATAAATGATTTGCCTTATTTAATCACTTTTAGTCCCCCTGATTACCATTTGATGTTTTTCAACAAAACGTTTTTCAGATACTGGCGTTTTATAACCTTGTTGTTAATTAAGCAATAACTAACTAGAAACTGTGATAGACCTATTTAAATAAAATAATGACAAGATTATTATAAACAATAATGTAAGATTATATAATATGAACAAATATATATATATATATATATATATAGAGTCCCTCTATTCCCACTCCACACTAACATTCTCCCACTCCATTTTAATGTAAAAAGATTTTAATACCCTCAAAGTTCATTCACTTAAGCCAAAACTCATAACTTTCTTTCTTTTGATCTAAAAAAGAGAAAAAAAAAAAAAACTTTTTCATCTTTTTTTTTTTATTTGTCTAAAAACTGTTTTTTAATAAAATTACATTTTTATAAAAAAATGTATTTTTACAAAAAGAGAAGACAATTAAAAAAAAAAACTCTAGAGTTATTTCTCTTTATAAAAATAGTTAAACAAAGTTTTTTTTTAATTATAAAAAAGAGTTGTTTATATATTTGGGAAAAAAAAAGCTTTTTAAAGATAAATCCAGCATTCCGTTCATTTTAAAGAAAAAAAAATATAAGTTTTTTTATATATATAATGTACAATTTGTTTTTTCCATAAAATAATTGTTTGGGTAAAATACAATCAAAATAATGTAGAGTTTTCGTTTAATTCACTAATATATACATATAATATTGTGCATCAATGTCTTTAGGGGTTAAAAAAAGTTTTTTATAAAAAAAACGCTACAGATTTTTCTTTTTATAAAAAACAGTTAATTTTTAAAAATACTCAAAACCGTTTTAAATACAAAAAATGTTTATTTAAAAAAAATCTTTAAAAAGAGAAATTTGTATAAAATTGTTTCAACTTTATATAACCGTTTTTAAAAGTAAAAGAATTATTTCCACGGTTAAAAACAATGAACTGTTGTTTATATAAAAAAAAAATGGTCCGCGTCAGCGGTACGTATAGGCGGTCAGACCGCTGGCACGGACCAATATATACAAAAAATTGGTTCACGCCATCATTATGTATATGTGGTCTGACCGCCTATATAACAGTGAAAATAATTTTTTTACTTTTTAAAATGGTTATTTAAAGTTGAAACAAATTTTTATACAATTTTTTTTAAATAAACATTTTTCATATTCAAAACGGTTTTGAGTGTTTTATATAAACTTTTCAAAACAGTTTTGAGTGTTTTTAAAAATTAATTGTTTTTTATAAAAATAAAAAACTATAGCGTTGTTTTTTATAAAAAACTATTTTTTTTCAATCCCTAAAGACATTAATGCACAATAGTATATGTATATATTAGTGTATAAAAAAGCTCTTCATTATTTTAATTGTAGTTTACAAAAACAATTGTTTTATGAAAAAAACAAATTGTACATTATATATACAAAAACGTATTGTTATTTTTTTTTATTAAAATGAACGGAATGTTGGTTTTATCTTTAAAAAACTGTTTTTTTTCAAATATATATATACAACTCTATTTTATAATTAAAAAAAATTGTTTAACTATTTATTATAAAGAGAAAAAACTGTAGATTTTTTTTTAACTATTTTTTTTTGTAAAAATACAATTTTATTTAAAAACAGTATTTAGACAAATAAAAAAAATGAAAAAGCTTTTTTTTTCTTTTTGGATCAAAAGAGAGAAAGTTGTGAGTTTTGAATTAAGTGAATGAACTTTGAGGGTATTAAAGTCTTTTCACATCAAAATGGAGTGGGGGAATGTTATATTGGAGTGGGAATAGAGGGACTCTATATATATATATATAGAAGAGGTTAAAAAACGAACATAAAAGATAAATATTTTAATGAACTTTAACAAAAAAACACATGTGACATACTGACATAGCATATCGTGATTGGTTATTATCTTATAAACGTGAGTTCGCATCAACGGTACTAACCAATCGCGACCCAAAATAATAGTGTATTACGACGGATATATGAAAATCGTGAGTCAGCATAGGACTCGTCTAAAACATAATTGCCAATGCATTCGTCATCCACATGAAAAACTCATCTTATTGGTTCACAAAAACTTGTGAAATTTTTTTGTCTATGATTCAACATACCACTGAAATCTTACTGGAAGATTGTATTGTATTAAAACTAACTAACAAAAATAAAAGCTATGAACGAATAAATATTCAAAAGTAATAATTTAGTATTTCAAATCTGAACTTTTTACCTTTCAGTTTCATCAATCAAGTTGTCGATGCTTTTTAGGTGCTGGGACTGGGTACTGGTACTGGTACTGGTACTGGTAAATTGGTAAATAATTGAACTGTGATAATGTCAAGTTTAACAATTAAATCAACATTGTATCCTCATTAAATCAACCTGAAAAAAACTATATCAACAACCAAATCGACAAAAAAAAAAAAAAGATCCCCTCTAATTATTATGACCCCAAAACGAAGAGATTTGAAAGACATGAGAAAGAAGAGAATGTGCGGTGAGGTTTTTTAGAGAGAGAAAGGGGTGAGTGTGTGAGAGATGGTGTCTTGATAACAATGTTAAGATCCAACATACAGATATTGACATTTACAGTTAATATAGAAAGATTCAACATATAAATTTGCCGTTCATATAAAAAGATGAAAAAATTCATTTGCCGGAACTTATATTTGTCGGAGGTTATGACGTTGTCGGAGGCCGGAGTGACGATGTCAGAAGTCGGACTTACAATTCCAACCTAGATCTGTTCTTTCTTCGTACACTTCAACTTTCTGAACAATTCATAGAAGAAGAAGATAGGAAAATCAAAGGTAAAAAAAATAAACAATTAAACCCACAAATGAATGTTACCATTTCCATCTCCTTCGATTTTAATTTTGTTTGAGAAAGAAACAAAATGTAGTCAAAATATACACCAGCCAAAATGAGGAAATTGTTGTGGATAAAAGAAAATATAACCAAATATATCGTATTTGTATAAAAACGACATCGTATTGCTGCTGGAATGACACCCTTGGACGGAACATGAAGGGTTGTCCATAGTTCAATTTTCCTTCTCAAACTTATTATCTTATTATGTTTTGCCCCCAAATTGTTATAAAATATCTATGTTCTTTTATGTTCGGTTAATGTTATATTTAGTTATTAGTTAAAAAAAATATTTAAACGAATTATTACCTAAATAATAAAAATTGATTTTTTACGATAGTGAAAATATAGGGGTAGAAAGTGTTTAGGGGTAGAAAGTGTAGTTTTGTAAAAGTTGGGAAATACTAAGCGGAACATGATGTTCCGTTTTGGAGCTTTTTTTTTTTCTTATCTTCCGCGGAACATGATCTGTTTTAGAGTGGGCCCCACTTAAAACCGACTAATGTAATTCTATATTTGTTAAATTTTACACTAGCAAATGCTATATATGCATATATACGGTACGCACAGCATACATCAAAACCCCATTTTTACTCTTTTAGCATACCCATAAGGGTTGCTCTAACGCGTACGGAAAGCGAACTGTGGTGGGGTTCCCCAAACCACAGTTCCAACTGAGGACGATCATTGAGCTCGGCAGGGCTGAGCTTCGGCCGCTGCCCTTCCGCCATCTTGTACATTTTTGTAAGTTTCTGTAATTATTCCCAACACTTTCCTCATTAGCAAAGCTTCCTTTTCGCTTTTTAGTTTTTTTGCTTGGTCGGTGTTAGCTGTTATCTAATTTTGGGAGGCTGACAAAGAAGTGGAGGAGGGAGATGGGGGACTTGTGGGATCGGCGAGCGAGGGTTAGAAGGACTCAGCCACAGAGTTGCACCAGAAATGCTTGAGAGCTATACTCTGTGAAAAAAAAAACAATGAGAGAACTGCTATGAGAGAGAGAGAAAAGGAGTCTTAAGTTTTCAAATTAAAATGAGAATCACAATTTAATTTTTAAAACCCGTGAACTGTAATTAAAGTGATAGTTGGAGAATTAAATAGTGAAGTAGGGTTGGTTTTCTGTTGTTAAAAGTGAAATGATTGGGAGAATAATGATCCAGATATCTTTTTTGGGGGGGATTCCCAAGATTTCAAATTAAAGTGAATCGGGAGGGAAAGAATAAGGTTGTTAATGTTTGTCCAAGTTGTGCCACGTCACAATGGTATAATCCTACGTGACATAATCTCAAATTATTAAATCGTTTTAAAAAATTCGCTCTCAATCGTTGGTTTTTTGGAACAGTAAAACACCCCCTCTCATATATATATATATATATATATATATATATATATATATATATATATAAAGTAGGAAACTTATGTATATCATAAGTTCTAACTATGACATCACAAGATACATTTTTCCTGCACTACCTAATTTACCCCTCTTTCATTTGAATTCTCCCTCTTTTCTTACACTCAAGTTTATTTCCCACTTTCATCAAAGTTCAAAAAAAGGGTAAAATGGTTATTGACCTTATCCTCTCATTTCACACATACCTCTGTTACTCTATCATATCACACAAACCACAATATGCACGCCTCTCTCAGCCTTTGCGCTCTCTCATATGGCTCGCTTTCTCTCACACGTCTCTCCCCGTGCGATTTTTTGACGTGGTTCACCGATGGTGTTTTTCGTAGGTATGTTCCTCTTTATTTCCATATATATGATTTGGTAGTCCCTCTCTTCATTTCAAGAGCACCGGTTCTGATTTGGTAAATACAGGTCTCAAGAAAATCTATTGGTAAAAAAACATAAGGCTCAAGAAATAGGACAAGGCTCGATGTGTTTAAGCTTTTTACTCGCTACTCTTCATCTCTCTCTCATAATATCAGGTTTGTGTTTTCACTATAAATAATTATCTCCTTTATTATAACTTTTTTCAAAACCGACAGATTAAATCTCAAATGTAAGATCATCTCAGGTATGGTTTGTTCAAAATTTTATGCATATTTTATGTTTGTTCCATTTTTTGTGTTGAGAAAGAGTAAGATACCCACACATCATTGCCGGAGAAACCCACCACCGTCGTTGGGAAAACCTATAGGACAAACCCACCACCATTACTAGAAAAGCCCACTGCCATCGCCGAAAAAACCAACCCATTAACCCTAGCAGAAATATTTTGGGGACTGTTTATTTAGTTGTCGTAAACTGATTCGTTTAAGTGTCAGATGCAATGGTGCGTGGATTTAAGTTTGGTTTTCCTCATTTGATGTTACCTTGATGGATTTAAGTTTGTTGATGCAATTTGGTTGGATTTTTTTCTAAGATGTTAGATGCAATAAATTAACGAATGTTTTCTGGTGTAAAATGTTTTTTGGGGGAATTGAAAACGTTTTGAATTTTTTAGCTGGTGAAAAATTATTTTTGGGTTTAAAATGGTTTGAATTTACTGATGATGGTTGGTGGAAAACATTTTGAATTTTTTGGGCCTTTTCAAGTCTCTTTTTTATTCTTGTTGTTTATTCAGTTTTTTTTGTTTTTATTTTTATTTTTGTATCATTTTGTATCACATAGGTACTGATATTGCATTTATGTCCATCAAGCTTAAAGGAACTTTTGAGAGCCACACTAAATAGTACAATCTCCACTTTTTAAAATATACTTTCTTAAGATGACTAAAAACCCCCTATATACCAGGAACAGTTGTTGCTGAGAATAGTGGAACAGTGTTCGTTTGATGAATAAAGTCTTGTACATATATATATATATATATATATATATATATATATATATATACACACACTATTTAGTAGTTATCTTACAACAAAGATTGCTAAGAATATTTAGTAGGTATCTTCGTTTGTTGTTTGTACAGTTTGTGAATAAAGTTATGTCTATACATTTATGTGGGAAACTAAGATAACAATAGGTAAGGTATCTCAGTTGGTTATTTCAATGTCCATTTGACATTTACATGCTTTGAATAATTGGAACATAATAGGCATTACAATAGGTATATCGATACAAACCTGCACTTTTTTTATTGTGAAATGAGACTCTTATTTCCTGGGGCTAATTTGTGAAGTGGGTGTTAAATTGACTTTAAAGTTGGAATTAACAGTTTCCTTCTTTCTTATTTACTTAAATATTTTAATGATAAGTATTAACAATTTTAATGATAAGTATTAACTTAAATATTTACTTGCACTAATTTATTCCATCTATTAAGTCTTATTTAATCTAACTTGCACTAATATTTGTTCCATTTTGCTCCAATCACTATTGTGGAGATTGAACAAGTATGTGATTTGTGCCACTGTCCTGTTTGAACAGGTATGTAATGATTTATACATCGATTTATGGAATTTATATCTGTTATTTTCTCGGTTGTAATCTTTTGCAGATATGCGATTCATTGTGTGTTTGGATAAGTGGAAAGTTTTAAAAGGGTTTCATAAATCATTACCCTCTTTAACCCCATCTCAGTCTTACTTCAAAGCTTCGCAGGTATAAGCAGAGGTGGATGCCGGTGACGTAGACGGTGGCAATAATCAAGGCAGTGAAGAAGGCAAACGTTGAATATGGACGGATGGATAAATAATGAAATCCAACAATTATTTTCATCCAACGGGCATGTTCAATTAGATTTCATTCTTTAGCTAAGATTGTTAAATCTTTATCTTGATCAGGGTTTATTTGTAAAGTCTTATTCCAATTAGATTTTATTTTTGTAATTTGTGGGTTGGTTTTATAACAATATATTTGTGTTCATTCTGAATTTTGGATTGGAATATTGACAGTTTAGGTGGAAAACTCAGATTACTAAAATATTTACATCGTTTCATTACGACGTATTATACGAGTTCCAAGATTGAATATTATTATTTTTGCGAACTAAATACGACGTATGGTTCAATCAATGACGTACACTTTCGGAAATTATCAGCGTGCCTTCAAGCACGGGCATACCCTCTAGTGTGTGTGTGTGTATATATATATATATATATATATATAGTCCTGCTCTTGTCCGGACTAGTCCGCATTTTAAGAATGCGGACCAGACATGTATCACCTGACGGTGAGCCTAGAAAAGAGAGAAAGTGTGCCTATAATTTAGGCGATAATTTCTAGGCGCACCGTTAGGTGATACAAGTCCGGTCCGCGTATATATAAGAGGACTCCCAAAAAAGGAAAAATCTAGTTAGAAAGAGACTTGACCAGTTAGATTTTATTAAATAATTTAGATGAAACAAATGATTTTACATTTTTTACATTTATTAACAGAGGTAAAAATGAATAATAGCAAAATAAAGTTTTAATTTCTAAGAAATTTAATAAATGACCATTTATTGTAAATAAAAAATTAAGTCAAATTTTGAACTAAATGAATCAATTAAGATTGGAATTGAACAAGTGATGGAGCTTGAGTGAAGTTTGGGAGATACTGAGAAATAGTTAAGGTCCGTTTGGTTGGCTCTTTTTACCTAGGCAAATGCGAAAAAGTTGGCAAATATGAAAATTTGTCAACATTTTGACTGTTTGGTTGCACAATTTGCCTAGGCATTATTTGCCAATGTACAATACCTCCTATGAACAATCTGTGGACAAATTTTGCTTATCTATTTCAGTGGAAAATATTTGCCAACAAATTTGTCAACTTCTTAAACGGTTTTAATTTTTAAAAAAATAATTTTAAAACTGTTTTAAATAATTAAAAAACTATTATGAATATTTAAAAAATGTTTTGCGATGTTTTAAAAACTGTTTTTAATATTATAAAAAATTGTTTGTTTTACAATTTTTTTTTAAGAACCGTACTAACAAAATATTGTAAAAACTTTTTTTAACATTTTTTTAAACTGTTGTGAATATATTATAAAAACAGCTTTAAAGTTTTAAAAAATAATTTCAAAAACCATTTTAAATAGTTAAAAAACTGTTGTAAATATTTAAAAACTGTTTTGTAATGTTTTGAAAACTTTTTTTAATATTATAAAAAATAGTTAAGAGAATGTTTTACAAATTTTTTGAAAAATCGTAATATAAAAATATTGTAAAAATAGTTTTTAACATTTTTAAAAATTATTTTGAATATAATATAAAAACAATTTTAAAGTTTAAAAGCAAAATTAAAAAATATTTTAAATAGTTAAAAAAAACTGTTGTGAATATTTAAAAATTATTTTGTAATAGTTTAAAAACTCTTTTTAATATTATAAAAAACTTGTTAAGAAAATGTTTTTCAAATTTTTTTAAAAATCGTAATATAAAAATGTTGTAAAAACTGTTTTTAACATTTTTGAATATAATACAAAAACTATTTTTAAATAAATTAATTGGATTGATTTTAATTTCGCCTAATGGCTGTTTGATAGCTTCATGTGAAACAAACTAGATAGAATTTGCCTAGGCAAAATTTGCAAATTTTACCATGCCCACTCTTTTGCCCATTGTCAACAAAACGAACCCTTTGCTGGGAGGGACATGAAACATTAACTGGGAGGAGCATCCACTTTATACGCATGAACTCATTTTTTTTATACCTAAGGTTGACTTGCACAATTTGACGACACAAACGATCGCAGGTGTACCATAGTAGGCAGTTTGATATTGATTCGCAGGCCTCATCTTTTGGAGATTCTGGTATTGCCAACATCTCTTAAGTACTATATTTCTATTAATATTTTTTATGAATATTTTTTAAATTTTGTACAAAATGGTCAATTCTGATGATATCATTAATTATAAGATAAGAATAAAGAGTAATGATACTCTTACCTGGTGGTAGTACCGAACTAGTACCAAAAGCGCGTTAAATGGCTTGTACCCTGACGGGACCCACATCATAAAACAAGCAAATCACGCCATAGTACAAGAAAAAAAAAAGCAATATCGATACTAACCCGGTGCTACCACCTGGCGTGCCTATCATTATTGAAGAGTAAAACAACGGCTGAGATAAAAAAACACAATGATTTTAGTGATGCAGTGAGGTGCGGTGCTTTATCTTGTCATGTGCACGTAGGTAAGGGGCCTCTCAATATTTACTTATGTCTACATATTGTTTAACCAGTAGAAGGAATCGATAACAATTAATGTTATTTTTCGCATACAAAATATATTGTATGCATATTTACAATTAATTAAAGAAAAAAATTAGTATTTACTCTCTAGAATATATATACATTTGCATATTTTTCTACCCTGTTATATATATATATATGAGAGTGACTCTCATACATACATGGTATTTAATCATTTTAAGGGAGTCATATAAAAAAATCAGCTTAAAATAACTTTTTTTGCTATTTTAAAAAAACGGTCAAACTTACACGGCTTTTAAAGTGCTTTAAAAGAGACGAAAGTTTGACTGATTTTTTCAAAATAGCAAAAAATATTATTTTGACCTGGTTTTTTTAATGTGTTCACTGAAATGTTTAAACGTCATATAAAAAAATGAAGCCCAAACATAAATTCTTTACTATTTTACAAAAATAGGTATGTATACTGGAGTTTTGATATATATATATATATATATATATATATATAGTCGGATTCTCCAACATAACTCCTAACAATATACCTATGAACATACTCATTTTTTTAAAATAGTAAAAAAATGTATTTTTTAACCAAACTTGGTATATATGATCTACATAGCGAAGAGATCATCTACAAACATAATCATCAAAAAATTCAACCCGAAAATGGGTGAAATGAAAAGTGGGTATATATGAGCATTTTTCGGCCGTTCAAATTGTTTCCATCATTTCATCCACTTCCGGGTTGAATTTTTGATGATTTTATTTTTGTAGATTATCTGCTTATTATGTAGATCATATATATCGAGTTTGGTAAAAAAAAATACATTTTTTAACTATTTTTAAAAAAATGGGTATGTTCTTAGGTATGTTGGAGAGTCTATATATATACTAGGTTGTACCCGTGCCGATGGCACGGTGAAAAATTTGTTCCCGAGATATTTTGTCTTTTAAAAAACTTTGCACCACCATGCACGGTATTTATTCATTTGACACCTTTTTAACACTACATATGAACAACTTTTGTAACTGTAAGAAAGACTTAAAAATACTGACTATAATCCATCTTATTTAATAACGATGACACACAACTTTTGTAACACTACATATTCTAGCTACACGTTATGCAACAATACATATTCGGCCTAAAATTTAGTTTAAACTTTCTATTACTTGTAACACTATATATTACCGTGCCGATGGCACGATTATAAATTTATACATGTGTTGTGTATACAACATGCCACGTGTGTGTATTTAATATCTCTTAATTTTGATTTATATAGGTGTATTATGTATCAATACCAAATTTACAACACTCGTTAAATTAAAATATGGAGTAAATCATCAATACCAAGCTATATTCAAACGGAACTTAGAATATAATAAATTACAACAAAAATAACATAAATAAATGTATGATTTTCCTCCAATTTTAAAGTAGAACTTGTACAGAAATACTCTGTGTAAAAGGTGATCTACTTTGAAAGTTTCACAAACAATTTACTTGTTGAAATTTTTTAATAATTTATTTCAAATAAAAGAACTTTTTTCAACCTAACTTATCTCATGTGGTTGCCATCTAATTCAAACTAAACCCTAACTGTCACTTGGAGAGTACTTTGAAAATCAAGTATGGTTGAAAATAGACAAATATCAACACCAAATGTTGTAGGTAAATAAAATAATATTCTACATTTATTGTATGTAAAAAAAATATTTGACATTAGTATGATAAAATTGTAAGTAAATGAAATTCTCATTCATCAACATTCGCGTGTCGTATTTAAAAAAAGTGGGCGTTGAAACAAATTCACTGTATCAATATGCCAAGGTTAAGTTTCATTTTATGCACTACACTAATATGCATACTTATAACTATACGCATAAGTAATGAAATAAGTAAGTCATTAAAAAAATTGACACAATGAATCTTCGGATGACTCCATTTGTGCCAACTCAACGGGATCTAAGCTTATGATTAGTAGTCTAATGCCATAAACAATAAGAAACACATTTTGCGCACATAGTAAAACAATGTATTTTTATGCCTCACATAGCTTAGGTGTATTTAAGACCTCATATTAGAAGTTAATCTCACAGATTAGATACTTGATCTAAGAGGAGAATTGATTGCCCTAGGAGATGTTTACATGTGTAAGCACTTCTGTCCATATGGCCTTAGAATTTTATGTCCCAAATCTTTGAGCTCTCTGCTACCTTTTCATCTACTTTTCAAGTCTCGGTCCATGTAGTCGCCAGTGAGGATGCCTTGTTTGAGAATAACTGTTGACATTTAATGATTTTAGATAGCCTATAGATGTAGGAAAATTGATTTTGACCCGTTACATTGAAGAAGTTTTTGTCACTTCACAATCTTCTTCCAAGGGTATATTTGGTAGATTTTGACCTGTTACATTGAAGAAAATTTTTTACACTAGTAACCTCTATATATACACTTTTACTCTATCTGTAGCATACCTGTGTATACCAAATATACCCTTTTACCCTATGCATAAGGGTTTCTCTTATTCATTTTCAAATATAGTGCTGCTAAAAATGACATAAGCCCCAATTTTTTTTACATATCCCCCTTTCGCTAATCTCTTTGACATGGGCCTACTTTCTAAATAGGAAACGTACTCTGCTAAAATCCCCATATAATTCATAGTTAAACTTTTCCCTACAATGAAACTTCCTAGCTAGAATACCCTTAAATTTAAAAAGGTAACCTATGATTCCAAACACCATTGATTCAGCTTTAAATAGAGAAATTTCTAAAAAAAAGGCCATAAAATTAGCCAAGTAAACCAAACATCAAGGAAGATTATTATTACACTCGTAAGAAAACTCAAAAAATGTTGCCTTGGAATAAAATTAAGTCCAACATTAGTTACTGTATACAACTCTTTTCACATAGATATTGAAGTTTACAATGTAAAATT
Organism: Sambucus nigra; assembly: GCA_949130495.1. Classification (NCBI taxonomy): domain Eukaryota; kingdom Viridiplantae; phylum Streptophyta; class Magnoliopsida; order Dipsacales; family Adoxaceae; genus Sambucus; species Sambucus nigra. The sequence goes on along the minus strand of OX422208.1, from coordinate 538,410,531 downwards.
GTGTCATATTTGTCAAGGCAATAAATGTTTTGGTTTTTTAACTTCTCAGTTTTATAATTAATTCATCGGATATAATATAATTCAATAAAACCCATCCCTATCCATTATTCACAATAATTCACCACATGAACTCAACACTCAATTATAATATAAACCCAACAATGTTACAATTCCCCTCTACATAAACAACTATCTTAGAACATTATTTTAAATAACATTCATAGAAAAACCTTAATATTCAAAAGTACCAAACATTAAATTAACAAAAAATAAGACATAACATATCTAAATACCTTAAAAAATAAAGCATTCATATCGAGATATTTTAAAAAAGGCAATCAAGCAATCATATTCATATTATGAAGAAGTCTACAAACTAAGGCTCGTCATACAACAAATGCATTTAAAATAGTAGATACATGAAGTGAAACAATAAATATATGAAGTAAAACATTAGTTAACCTTTTCAAAACCCATTCTTCAACTTGTAAATTGTTCCTGAAATACAATAAAGTTAAAAAAAACATAGTGTTAATTTATGAAGGTTTGAATGGTAAAAAAAACATGAAATTGAGGGTTAAATTACTTTTAGCACACCTCTATTTGGGAAGTTCAACATCAGTAAGAGCAGCGGTGGTGGCGGCGTCTGTAACATAAGTCATGGTTTATTTTATTTACATATAACTTTTAATTTGTTAGGAAAAAGTTCATCCCCTTTTAATAAAATCAACATTTCATTCTAAAAAGTTGAAGAGAACATAAAGCTATAGGAAAAAAAATCAAATCTCAGCATTTCGTTCTAAAAAGAAAATAAAAACATCCAAATCTCATAACATAGAGATATAGGAAGAAATACATCCAAATCTCAGAACATAGAGCCTAGGAAGAAAAACATCCAGATTTACCAACCAAGATAAGATCTAAATTCAGATTTCACCTTTAAAAAGAACTAATGCACCGAACTCGTAGTGACTGAACTCTAAATCGCGATCCTAGTGTTCGTCGTTAGCAGTGTGAAAGAGTGATTGAAGCTAACCTATAAAATATAAAGGAAAAAAACACCATGGGAGAGAGAGAAATAAAAAACCTTAGTTTAGAGTAGAAACCCGAAAGCTCGTGTAGAACACAAAAACGAAAGATCATGGACCTTAGAGAGAAATAACAAACCTTCGGAGCAGATACTTGGAGTGAAAGAAAAAAACAGAAACAACAAGAGCTTGAAAACCCTTTTCAACGAAGTGTGAGAACCCAAATCTACAACAAAATATATTCAAGCACATACCAAACATAAATAAAAAATCACACACCCAACACACATGCATATAACTTCACCATTATAAAAACGAACATCCATCAAAACCCCAAAATAACAATAGAAGCAGTACAATTCATACCAAATAATAAAAAAAAAAAGGAAAACGGGCAGGGGCATGGGTAAAACAACAATAGAAAGAGCATAGAAGATTGTCCATAGATCTATTATCTTCATACCAAATAATAAAAAATGGAAAGAAAAACACGTAGGGGAAGAACAATAATAGAAGGAGTACAACGAATCTGCAACATCAATGTCTAGGGATCTACAACATCACTGTAGTTGGGTAGCCATCTAAGAGAGAGAGATTTGTGTTGGGGGTGTTGACATAAGAGTTTGTGGGAGATTTGTGTTGGGTAGCCGTCTAAGAGAGAAAGAGATAAGCATTTGTTAAATGGAGAGAGGAATGGAAAGAGAGTTAGGTAGGAACCTCATCTGATATCTTGAATAGAGAGAGAGAGAGAGAGAGAGAGAGAGAGAGAGGGAACACTCGTACCTATTAAATTGTATTCGTGACTTAGCTTTGGAAACCATAAGATATAAACCCATCAGATTTAATCTCAGCCACCAGCTAGCTTACCTTCTTTATTTTATAGATAGATAAATAAATAGAAACAAAACCAATTTATATAGGGTTTGTATTTAAGGCTTATGATGTGGTAAAAAGATTTTTCTCCTTTATTTTATACTAGTTGTGCCCACGTTCGTTGCACGTGTGGCCGTTTCCAGATATTAATCTTCCGTCCACTGCAAATCTGTGAATGACAAAGTAATAAAAATACTTGCAACATATTATGTGGAATTTGTTTTGTTAGAATATAACTTAAAGTACCTAGTACGAAGCATCAATCACTACCCCCAAAACCAAACCTCCATTCAACTGTAAACTATACAAGATATTCCCGTGAATACTCTAAATCTATCACAAACGAACTCAGAACTCCCTACTTAAAAGCAGGAAGAAATACACATAAACATGTATGTATACATAATCAGAATCCCTATAACTGCAACAGAGGTACTGCAAAAACTCTGGTAAAAATACCTCTTCCGAGTGGTTGAAACGATTTATGTGGCTCATCAAATGGGTAAAAAAATTAAGGGATGTTAATATAGAGCATAAAATTTGTTCGTACTTAGATCTGGGAAAGGTAATTTTCTCAGGCTTAATAATAACTCTAGAATTAAGGATTTGTTTGCCAACAAAACCCCCTGGAGATTTGAAAATAAACCAATCTATTGTTGAATTGGCCCTGTAACCCCACAAAGTCAATATAGGTAAATTTTGGCAGTTTGAAATTCCCCTAGGTTATTATCCTCTGAAATCATTTTTCGATGCGTTCAGAGTTTTTAAAGTGCAATTTTTCGTGAGTGACACTATGCTACTTAATCGGTTATCCGATTCCCAAAACTCTTTCATCTTCTCAAATTCAAACCCTAAATCTATACTCAATTTGTTAGTGCTCAGATCAACATACTGAATATTAGAGCATACGAAGGGAATTTCCTATCTCACCAGTTAAATTATTACTCCAAATATTCACAACAATCAAGTTGTCACAAATTCTAGGAAAATGTATAGAATTCCACCATGAATTATATTAAGTGAAAGATGCTAAGCTTAATAGTAAACCAACTTAGAAGACAATACATTATTATATTATGCATCTACTAAGGTTGATTTCGCTGAAAGAATCCTACCTTTTCTCGCTAAAATTCTAGTTACAGCAGTAGCTACTGTTCTTGCTTAGTCATTCATTCGTGCTTACTCTTCTGTGGAAGCTGACATGTATCTGTAAGCAATAACAGCAGCTGTTGTTGTTGTCAGCCTATCATGCATGTGGGCGATATCGACTGATGACTAAATCCTATTTAGGACTCGAAGGCCTTCATGGTATGACTAAATCCGCGTGTGGGACTTTGTCTTCAGATGATTTTTCTGTTTGACCGTGTCCATAGAGTGGTATTAAGGTTTATTCTGTAATTTCAGCCTTGCACACAGGGCATTGAGGCTGTTGGTGATCTTGGATTTCAGCAGATACACTTGGGTAATGAATCCATTTGTAAATGCAGGGGCAGTAATAGAGGTGGTTACATGGTCTTGAACCATGTCTAGGCAGATGTTACAGTCGAAACCACCGTTCGCATTATTTTTTGTTAAGTTGGTGGATTGTTTTCTAACGCTTTCGACTTGATATTGGTCTACTTTTTTATCGTACTAAAGAAATAGGATTCTCATCATTGACGTTATTAATTGGGTACCTATCCACTTGTCTCCTTTTTTTTACTACCATAAAAAATTAAAATGTTATTCACCATTTTTATAACTTACCAATCAGATGTACCCTACACTAATCACGTGGGAAAAAAATCTTCTTTCTGATGTAGGCGAAAGACGATAGTATTTTGCCAAGTGCTAAATTTTCAGGACTAAATAAATGGGACAATATGTGCCAAATCTTCATTATACTCAACAATTTAGGTCGCAACCTATAAAACCAATGCCAAACCCATCCCCATTCTCTCTATATACGCATTCATCTAGTCTCCCATATATATGAATTCAATAATTATGACATAATGAAAATAGTTTGAAAAATGTAGGTTAAAAAAATATATATTCGACTAATATAAAAATAAATTATGTATCAATACTTAAGTTTGTGCGTGAATGTCATTTTAAACTTACTGGACCCAAAATTCGACTCACTGAGTACCCAATTGCTCCAAAGAAGTCCACTAAATAATGAATCATCAGTCTTTAATTATTTTGGTTCATAGGTTATTTCATTTATCATGATATCAAAAAGTTTAATATGTATATTGCAATTACGTAATTTTGTTTATCCAAACAATTATGTTCTTCCTTATTTTATAAAAATTTGGGTGTCTACTTGGTTCTACTCTATAATTTGTTGTACACGCGTAGTTTGTAAATACACCTCTTTCAAAAAACTATATCACCTGCATTTCTCTGAGTATTAGGTACCATGTATATATACATTCGTATTTTATAATTCGCAAATCGGGTACCCAAAACAGAAAACGGAGATAGAAATGTTAAAAAAAAGACAGGGATGAATTTTATCAAACACATGATATGCAATAGATTTCATTCATGCTAACATATTTTAATTGTTCAACACTCATAAAACAATAATACATAATTGGATCAAAACATATACTCCAATCATGTATATAATCATTTATTTATTTTACAAAAAGGTATTTGAGATTAGAAAATTGTTAGGCAAACGTATGAATGATTATCATCACGGTTATGACATACATTACTTTTTCATTTTTGTCAAAATAAGAGAATCTTATATAGATCAGTTTCTAAATGATAAGTAAAATAACAATGATACATTAATCAATTGCGATTACTTCGTAAACCAAAGTGAGATTCCTTCCTTATGAGATGGAAAATCAAAACTTTGACTACAAATATTAACAATATCATCAAAAGTTTCAAAGGAAATATATGACCATTTCGAATATAAATTATAGGAAATATTTTCAATGTGGTATTAACTGGTAAAACTAATCACGCTCCAAAAAATCTTAAAACACTCCAAATACTTTTTGAAAGACAAACTTGCCCTTCGCTCTAAAGATCAAACCAATACTTTTTTATTTGTTATTTTTTTCAATAAAGAATAGTATTTTAAACTATTTTTTAAAATATTTTTTAATTTTTTAAAATTAAAATATAGCTTTTTTCTTATCAAAATTGTTATGATAGTCTTAAAAACCTTTTTTTTTATTTAATAAGCTGTTATGATAATTTTTAAAAAGTTTTTTTAAAGATAGATTGAAAAACTATTTTTCTTTCAAAAAAAATGTTTTTTTACATAAAATTGGGAAAAAAAATAAAAAAAATAAAAAAAACTATTCTTTATATTGAAAACTGTTTTTTATATTGAAAACTATTTTTTATATTTTTTAATTAACACGATCACGACCCAAATAAAACGCGACCTGACATGGAGTCGTATTTATTTTTATAGCGGTAGCGAGGACCATTATTTATTATTTCAAAAATAATCTTTTTACTATTTAAAAAAATGACCCCCGCCAGCGGTAGGCACAGACGGTCCAACCACCTATACATACCGCAGGCGAGGACCATTTTTTTAGTATGTTGGTACGCGTTAGCGGTATGTATAGGCGGTATTATAAAACATTTTGAATAAAATGTACAAAAAAAAAACAGTTTTAAACAATTTTTTAAGTGCCTAAAGATTTTATTTTAAAGAAAAAGTAAATAAAGTGTTTTAAGAATTTTTAGAATCTTTAAGAAATAAACATGTCCAACTGGAAAATACATATGAAGACATAAAAAATAATAATCTAATAAAGTGTGAACTTGGTAATTCCTTAACTTAAAATATACATATAATTTTTTTGAAATTAACATTGAATTTAGAATTATTATAAAACATGAATAGAACAACAATAAAATTGGAAATACAAAATCCGAGCACAAAAGAGAGACAACATTCATGAATGAGATAATACAATTACAAAAATTATGTATTTGCTTTCAAATTAACAAATGCATACTTATGATGACAAATGAAAAATGAGTAAAAAATTAGAGAGGAAATTAGGAGTATTGACTTTGTTTTTTTGGACAAGAAACAACAACAAAGAAACTATACAATATGAATCTGATGGGAAGATGACTGAACTTGGATAGCTAACTTTTGATTTCTAAGGTTTCAAGATGAATGCATTTGGAAGTTTTGTTGGATGAATGTATTAGGAGAGAAAACGTATCAAGTTAAGATTCATTAAATGATTTTAATTTAATGAATGTGTAATATTAAGGGTATGATAGAAAATATTAATTTAATGAGGGTAATTTAGTACTTTGAAATTTGAAGAGGAACTTTCCTCCTTCTAAGTAGTAGAGATATATATGGATAGGTTCAGAAGTGAACATAAAAGATGAATATTTTAATGAATCTTAACAAAAAAACACTTAATACCTAATGAATTTTAATTCATATATTTTAATTGGTCCATCCCAGTGGTAACGAACACGCGTGTAACACGCGTTAACGGCAACGAACACGCATGTGACACGCGTGTATTAAAAAGACGTATGCCAGAAGCATGTTCGTTATCGCTGGCGCGAACCAATTACAACCTAAGTATTAAAATTGAATGGGTGTTAGGTATTTTTTTGTTAAGATTCATTAAAATGTTCATCTATTATGTTCTCTTTCGAACCTCTCCATATATATATATATATTTTTTTTTTGCTAACTAATGCAAAACCGGTATGATTGAATTAATTGTTATAATAATCAATTTAGGAATGCCTGATGTAAACGTGATTTATTTCTTAATACCAAAGTTTGGGGTTTATGGTTTAGTTTTTACTTTTAGGGTTTAGATTTTTATTTTTTTTATAGGGTTTAGGTATCCAGGTTTATGAATTTTATTGGTTTAGGGTTTTATTGGTTTTGGTTAATGTTTAAGGTTTAGAATTTGTGGTTAACAATAAAAGAAGAGTGAGTGTTTGTGAATTTTAAATGGTAAAAAGTTTTTTAGAACAAAAAAAAAGACTTGTACTAAATGTTAATCCAAAAAATATCGATGACTATTAATTAAGTGTCCCGTAATTAAAACAGTTATGTTAAAACCGAGGTTCTAAAAGACACGACGCGTGCCCCAGGCATCGAGGCCAAGACTTAATCCTTAGAAGTCTAGGCGGATCTTAGGCGTAAAAAGGTGTGAAAAGGCGTTTAGGCCTTTTTAAATATATTTTAACTTTTTTAACTATAATAAAGTTAATAAAAATACTAAAATGGTACATACCTTAAAATATGTCAGAATATATGCAAACTAAAATACTATTTTTTTAAATACTAAGAAAAAAATTAAAAGAAAAAGAAAAAATGCTCATTTTTTTAGACGAGAGGCAGAAAGGTTTGGGATACCATTTGTCTTTTGATTGTTTTGAATGAGATATTGGTCCATTTTTTTAAAAAAAGTCTTTAAAAGGCAATATCATTTCACTAAAGCGTTTTTATTTTTTTTAAAAGTGCGCCTTAAGCCTTTTACCAAGAGTAAAGCATAAAATGCTTAAAGTGAGGCGTTTTGCCCAAGCCTTAATCCTAGGCGGGCCTTTTAGGACACTGGTTAAAACATGAAAATCGGGCATAAAAAGTACATTTTATGGATTTATTCCTTCATAGATATATTTTGTTTGACTTGAGGAGAAGATGAAATTATCCTCTCAGTGGGGTTCTTGTGTGTAGTATATACTTGATTGTTTTAAGTATTGATTATGTAAAATTTTATAATGTATACATAATTTTTTAAAATTTATATATACAAATTAAAAATATACACATAAATTTTTGTAATGAATATATATTAAGTTTAAGCATACCATATTGTGGGGAACAAAACATAAAGGCCCGACTTCTGGCAGCCTGAACAAGTCGAACACGCTAACCCAGTCAAATTTAGTACCGTATAAATAATCACAAAGGCTTATCACGTGGATAATTAAGGACTCAATTGGTTATTCTCGAACGTGATAGACAGGGATCGCCAATGGTCCAATAAGGAGCTAGAGAGTTTCTTGTACAACTCAACTACATTTTACTGCTATAAATACAACCCTAACTCCGAGACAAGGGGCATATAATTTCGAATCTCTGAAAATTAATAAAAACTGAGAACCCATTCTGTGGACGTAGGTAGTTACTGAGCCATGTAAATTTTATGTGTTGACACCATTTTTCTCTACTCTTTTTACCCTTGCTTTCTTGAAATATTTAATTGTGATTTGCTGTACTCACAATTGACGTCATCTATGGAAATTGATTTTCTTTTCTAGAAAAGCAATCCATAACAAAATAGTGAATACAATGTCTCATCACCCAAACAGTGCACCCCTCCCTAGCGATGTGTGAGCTGATTTAGCCCCAGTTAGAATCAAATCTGAGGTTCGTCAAGATAGAAATCCTAGATTACGCCCAGAAGAGTAGATCTTCGAGTAAAACCATAAGCAGACTAGATCAACACATATCTCATGGTTGGTCGACGCTTATGAGGAACGACTCCATCAACAAGAGGAGGCCACTCACCTTCAAATGGAGGAGAATGCATACCTCCAACGATGATTGGAGAAGATGGAGAAAGAATCTGTTAGAGGAACCAAAAATGCCATAGTTGGACTCTTAACCTTCAGGATCGCTCAGAGCAAGGAAGTCACCCAATGAAACGAACTCAAAATGAAGAACGCCACATGAATGATATAAGGAATTTGGTCCAGAGAGAGATTGACTAACACCCAGCACATCATGGAGATAGATCCAAAAAAAGCTGGAGAGGGGGTCCCTTTTCACGTAGATGCAATCCCCTTCCTCAAAGAAAATTGAGGAAGAACTCCCGAAGAAATTTATAGCCCTAAGATTTAAAATATGCGATGGGAAAACGAACCTGATAGATCACGGTCATGATTATATGAAAGCAATGACTTTGTGGAATAATAATGATGCTCTTATGTGCCGCATATTCCCATCCAGTCTAGGAGATGTAACCCATAAGTGGTTTGAAAGGCTGCCCCATAGGTCAATTAATAGCTTCAAATCCCTCACAAAGGCCTTCATAGCGCGCTTTATAACCATCACCTCGTATCTAAAAAGAATGGATTCTCTACTCACCATAAGAAAATAGCCACATGGGACTTCACGGGAGTATGCCAAGCGCTACTGGAAAACCTTCAATGAAGTGGAAGAGTGTTCGAAGCAGGTAGTCATAGCATCATTCAAGATTGGTTTACCCGTACCTCTCTACTGCACCAGTCCCTCACTAAGAAGGACACATACATTATTGACGATCTCATGTCACGTATGGAAAAGTTCGCCAAGGTAAAATATTTGGTCAACACCATCCAAGAAGAAACTAGTCACAGAAAGGCGAACAAAGCCAACGAATAAGAGAACACCCTTAAAATGGGGAACAAGAAACATAATAGAGGAGCCAAGAATGGGGGCAGGGTAGATTCATCCAAAACGTTCCAAGTCATTAACATGGTTTTCAATGAACCAATTTACAAAACATTGAGAAAAATTAAGGACTAGAAGTTTTTTAAATGACCGAAAGATGGGAGGAGATCCGACCAAGAGGAATAACGCACTAAGGTGTTCCTTTCACAAGGAAAATAAACACAAGATAGAAAACTGCAAGGCCCTGAAGCCTCATCAGGAGGAGTTAGCCTAGGCGGGACATCTTAATGAGTACATTGAGAACAAATTTGATCAGGTCGCCACTAATGTCAACCCAAAAACATATAATGTGATGGATGACGAAGCAGGACACAAGTTTGTCATTATACATGGGGGGTCCGACCTCAAGTAGATCCAGAGAAATGCAGTTCAGATGGAACTCAAGAAGGTCATAGCTGTAATAGATGCCTTCCAAATAGATTCTGCCAAAAGTCAATCCAACAAATGCAGGCAACCAGAAGATGTGGACGACAACAAGCACTGTAATGCCCCGAAATAGATTTATGGTTTACCCGTAGTCAACCCGGTCCGACTTGAGAGTTAGGTGTGAAGTGTAATAAAATAACCTATATAATATTACTAGTCCATTTTTATTTTAATTAACATTCCACTTATTTAACATGAGATTCTAATTTGAAATTAAAGTACGCGAGGGAGCCATGGGGAGAAATCTGAAGTCCAAGCATACAGAGTTACTAACGTAAAAATAAAGAAAGTACTTGCCTGTATAACTCTCTCAAAATACGAAACCGCTTCCAGCCTATCATAACAAAGCGAGAGTGTGAGCCAAATTCTTATTGGAAAATATACAAATGCAGTATAGAATCAAATGGCAGAAAGAAGATTCTAACACGTTATGCCTACGTGCAGATGCAACTACATTATATACATACATATACATACGTATACATATACTTAATACATGAGATCGTTTACTTTCGAAATATTAATAGCCAGATTAACTTACCTTAATCTTATAAAAGACTTTCTTTTCCTCATTTTAGCATTTCTTACTTTATTTAACACACATGGTTAAATACTTGAAACCCATACATTTAGTTTGACCAAAATCCATTTCTTTACCAAAATTATCCTTTCCTTTTAACCAATTCACATTAGTATTTTCATTGAAAATCACTATTGATACCAAATTTAGTCTGCTGACATGGCTCAATTCAGTGAAGACACTTGGCAATCTGCGTGGCAATAACAAACACTTCCGAACATCACCTTGACTTCGAGGAACTCAACTTCCCCGACCGACTCAGATACTCCGAGAAATAGATGCTCTCCGAGCAATAGATGCTCTCCGAGGAACCATACTGCAACGAGGAACTCTGCTTCCCCGATCAACTCAGACGCTCCGACCAACAAGAGTTCTCCGAGGAACTTTAATACACCGAGCAACTTATGAGTACCGAGCTACTTAGGCGGTCCGAGCAGCTTAGGCGGTCCGAGCTGCACCTCGAACAGAGCATTAATAACAGGATAACCAACAGATTGACTGCGCATTAAGTGCTTATTATTATCATACAGATGTATACGCCTAATGGACAGCTATGTATTACCCTTTCACATGTACAGCCTGAGGGCTATAAATACATTGTTTCATCCTCATTGTAATGGGATCGGGAATTTCTTGACTAAACTGGTAATCAAGATTCCCAAACAGTCAGCAATAATAGAAACAGTGGACGTAGGCCATTCTTATAAGGCTGAACCACTTTAAAATTTCTTTGTCTCATTTTATTTTATCTGTGATTAAATAATTAGATATAATCTAATTTTTTACATCATCAGATTGGTGCCGTCTGTGGGAAACGACTGGTAATATCGTTTTTCATAAAAAACAATTCATTACAAATGGCTGATAATCCAGAACCCAGCAATCGAAATGCTGGAAGCCCTCCAAATCCATCTGCTCCGCCAAACGTTCCAGATCTGGCTGGAATAATGACAAATCTGGCCCAGGGCCAGACAGCCATGCAAGAAACTATGCGACAACTCATACAAACCCTTCATGTTGGAGTACCGACCCATTCAGGACATTGAAGTGTTCAAAGAAATACCCGTTTACTTTCTTGGCTTACTAGGCGTACCGATTCATATCGTACTGAGGAGTCTGAAGATTTTTCTTATCAACCTGGACGATCTTCGTCAGTACGAGCCACAGATACTAAACAACGTATCACTCGCTCTCCAGAAAGAACTAGTGCGCTAGAAAGGTTAAGCAGGGTATCTCCTTTTGATCGATTAGGTTCTAGGAGTAACAAAAGTCCTCCTAAGGCTGCGTCGAGAAGCTTTCGACGATCATTAAACTTAAGGGAAGTATCTGCCCAGTCGCGACCAGCTGCTCGTCAAGATAAATTACAGGAAGCCACCTCAACGCGATCAATTGCTCGAACCAATAGGCCCGAGGAAGGAAATGACGCGTGGAAAGGCTCTATTCAGAGGCTGAAAGATAGACTAGGGGAAATAGCTAAGGCCAAGAACCCCATACAATGAACTTTTGTTCAAGGGACACCCTTTTTCTAGGCCATTGTGGATTTTCCCATACTGTAAAAGTTCAAAGCACCTGTTATGACTCCTAAATATGATGGAAAGACCGATCCTGTTCTTCATGTAGAACAATACCAAGCTGCAGCCGACATCTATGTTGTTCTAGATGAGATGAGATGCAGAGCATTCTCAGGAACTCTTACCGGATCTGCTCAAATATGGTACAATAATCTTCCTCGGGGTAAGATCTCAACTTTCGTTCAACTGGCCGAGTTATTCATTGGAAATTTTTATTTTGGTGTAAAGCCAGTTAAACGAGTAGCACATTTGTTAAGTGTTAGACAGAAATCTGGTGAGAGTACCAGAGATTATATAACTCGTTTAATAACGAGAAACTCGAAGTCATTGATTATGAAGAAAAGATAGCGATTACCGCCTTGATGAGTGGGCTGCTGCCCAACAAATTATACTACACTTTGGCAAAAGATCCACCCAGAACCATGTCAGAACTGATGGCAAAAGCGGCCAAGATCATGAATGCCGAGGAGGCTATGGCTACGAAGAAGAATATGGATGCCAAAGAAACCAATGTGGAAGGTGATAAAGTTAAGAAGAAAGAGCATAATAACAATGGTGGTGACAAACAATAAAAAACAAGGTCGTTATGGGAGGTATTGAAGAAATTTGATAATTACACTCCTTTAAAGATAGACATTAATAATATTCTAGAAGAAATCAAGAACAACGAGGAATTAAACTGGCCAGAGAAAATGAAGACAGACCCTGACAGGAGGAATACGGCTAAATATTACGATTTTCACAAAGATCATGGCCATATGACCAAAAATTGCATAGCTCTTCAGAATGAGATTGAAACACTTATTAGACGAGGAAAATTGGCAAAGTATGTTGATCGTAGAAATGAAAGAAGAAACAGCGACTGAACAAGAGAGAGGTCTAGATCTCCTCGTCGAGCAGAGGAGAACAAGAAAAGAGACCATGAAGTTGATCCAGAAGATGACCCCGATCTTCCCAAGAGACCAAGGCAGCTAGAACATGAGGTATTTTCAATACGCTTTGGGTCATTTGATTGTAATGTTATTACAGGTGGAGATGCAGGAGGAGAAGACCTTACTGCAGAGAGAAAATCTTACCTCTGTGAGGCTCAAGCTTGCTCATACATTCAATGAATAAATCTAGCTGAGGAGGATCGCCTGAGAAAGGTAAACAAAGAGAAATTGGTCATTGGTCATTGGTTTAAGAACGATCTCGCAGGTGTTCTATATCCTCATGATAACCCATTGGTGATCAAAATGAGGATGAAGGAAGTAATGATTTCAAGAGTACTAGTAGACAATGGTAGCTCGGCAGACATCATGTTCTACTCATGCTTCGACAGTTTAATCTAAAGCTACCTCAACTGGAGCCTTATCATAGACCCCTCCTCGATTTTGCTGGCGAGAAAGTTTTTCCACTTGGGACGATTAAATTGGATATATTCATTGGTACATGGACTGCTTGTCGAACAGAAAGAATACGCTTTTTAGTAACTTTTTAAATTACTACCAAGTTGGTTGAGAAACAAAACATCATTAAGTTTGGTTAGTTGTCAAATGATTACCACAAATTCAAACTAGTCGACAATAAGTTTTAATCAACTCTAAGTTGATTGACAAATAACACAATGTTGTTATCTTTTTAACAGATATACATATATAAAGTGTTTTACAACCACAAGGAAATGGCAATCAAGATTGCGAACAAAAATAAAAGTCTTTCTTTAAATCCAAAAACAGAATACATTGAGAATGAAATATAAATTAATTATTACATCAAGATTCCTATTATATTGGTTTCTTCCCCTCTGCTTTTGAAACAAGTTCCTCGCCAGCAGGAGGATCATCTAAAGCATAACGGGAGTTTATGAAATTAAGATCTTTAAGCATACTGATGTTCATCGCAGATGGTCGATCGAGTAGGTGCTCGGGGTGAGATATTTCAGCATTGGAATGGAGACTATAATCGCCAAGGTATTTGGAAATCAAACACTGAGGGATTGCCCAGGCAGGGATCCAGCTCATGTCGAGTTTGAAGGGTGGCACTGGCAAGTTGAGCAACCCAGGATTATGATAATCCCACAAGTAGTGACCTTGTTCCAGTTGCAGTTCACCCAGGGAATTCAACCACCCTTGTTTGTAACCATCATTATTCTCATTTTGGATTCGATCATCCAAATGGTAAAGAGCCTCATTGTAGCCAGCCATCCAAAATTCTCTGGGCTGCTTGTGGAACTGATAAGTCAACCTTTCCAACTGATCGTGAAGACTTTTTATAAAGAGTTCTTTATTCTCCAAGGCATAATTCTGTGCAGAAAGATGCTCGTCCAGATTCCTGATCTTCTTAGACATCTCAGCCAATGCCTGGTTCTTTGCCATTAGTTGGAAGGCCTGGTTCTCCAGAGCAGATTGAGTTCTCTGTTCCTCGACAGTAATCTGAGCATCTCTTGCTCGTCCCCGGGGAGCTCTTTCCCGTCCCCGAGTAGATGTAGAAGGACTAGCTCTCTTCAAGGTTTCTAATTCATCCCTCAAGTTGGCATTTTCGACCTCCAAGAAAGAGAATCCCTCGTCGTTCACAGGGACCAAAGCGTTTGAGGTGGAAGCTGCAGACTTCAACTCAGACACCTCTCTTTGCAGGTTATTATTTTCCTGCTCTAACAACTCAGCTATCCATTTGTGCTCTTCGACCTCAGCCTTCAAAGTTCTGTCCCTCACATCGTAAGCAACAAACAGTTTATCGTATCCCTTATCAGCACTGAGTTGCTGATACTTCTTCTTGTATCCTTCGTGCAAAAGGGCTATAGATTCCTTATATTATTGTTGAAGCTCTTCAAGAGTTCCTTGGAGATCTTCAATCATTTTATAATATGCTACATTATTAGCCACTGCACGGTCTAGCAGGCACTTCAAATATTGGTAGGCTAAAATTGCTTGCTCTGAAGCACCTTAATCGAGGATGTCAACGATTTGTGCTGCACTCATATCTGTATAACCAGCTTTGAAGTACTCATTGCATTGCCTCAATAATTTTGTATCATGAGCAGACAATAACTCCATCCTGGCCATAAACTAGTAAAGGAAGAGAAAGCAAGAATCGATTAGAGTTCAAACAGGGCATGAAGAAGAGAAACAACAGTATGAAGAGGCGAAACTTTAAATTTTATTACATCATAAAGGAAAAGTACAAAATTCAGAGTTACATTTGATAAAGAAAAATAAACAGAGAGAAAAATTTGAATAACTCTACACCTTTTCTTTATCTCCTAAAACTTTCTCGGGAGGCTGGGACGAGGAGGTAGGTTGCTCGGATGGTACAGATGGTTGCTCGGGGAGTGCTGGAAGTTGCTCGTTTGAAAAAATGGATGGTTGAAGTTGCTCGCTGGTGGACTGGATAGCTGGGGAATGAGGAATTTGATTTCCCATCACCATGGAGGATTCCTCAAAGGCGGCTTCGTCCTCTTCTTCTTCTTCAGGAGTTGGAGGGGGGCCCGGGATGTGTCGCTAAAACAGGTCAGAATTTTCATCAACCTTCATCTCTTACTGAGCAGCGACCCAACCATCCCTAAAATATTTGTGGCTACCATATTCCACCTGCGACATCATGGCAGCCAGACCTTTATTCCACCCCTTATCCCAGCCAGTGCTGAAAGACTTTTTTATAGCCAACTTACTTTTCACTTTCTCCAAGGAAAGCTTCTCGAAAAGAAGATCCTCGACAACCTTCAGCTTATTCTCTATTTCTTCCTTTTGACGACCTATTCATGAAGTCGGCCCAACTCTTCTTCAGCATTTTTGAGCTTACTTTCAAGATCCCTAGCATTTTTGAGCTTCTCATCGAGCTCTTTATTATTCTCTTCTCCAAACCTTTGGAGACTTCAACAGCTTGGTTTCTCTCCTGCTCGGTGGAATCAAGTTTCTCCTCCCAAGCAGCCTTATCATCATCATACTTCTGACGAGAATCTTTCAAAGACTGCGTCAGGCCCACCAAAGCTTCCTCTACACCAGACGAGGAGCTTGAAGCTTTAATAGCTTCATCTTTCTTTAAAATGGTATTAAAACAGGTCACCAACTGGGAAAAGAAAATGATATCAAGTCAGTACACAGATGTAACAAGGGAAAAATGAAAGTTGAGGACAATGATACTTATAGAAGCTATATGACGAGCAGCTAATGAGGTAACCATGTCCCGAGAAATATTTTCTTCCATACCTTGGATCTCGGGAATGATCCAAGACTTCACCGAGCTCATGGCAGAGCTCGGGGCAACAAAAGTGGGAACACCACTTCCAGTAATCGGGGGCTGAGAGATGGATTCAGCCAAATTGACTGAGGAACTCTTCTTCAGCTTCCTCGGGGGAACAAGAATGGTCTCGACTAACGATGTAGTCTTAGTCGGAGAGATAACAATCACCTCGCTTGGAACAACGGCCTTGCTCGGAGCCATTGGGGGTTTCTCGGTAACCTTCACAGTAGTAATCGTAGGGGGTGCATCAATCTTCTTTGTCTCCTCTTCTGGAACATCATGTTTACTTCTCTTTGCCTCTCTAGTAACAGAGGCAGATTTCTCAAAGATGGAAGGAGATCTTCTTTTCTTCATTCTTTCACTCAGAGGGATATGAGACTCAGGTGAAGAACTTGCAGAAGCAGGTACTGGTTCTACCTCACTTATCACCAGACGAGCAGTAAAAGATGAGGTGTAACTCTTATACTGCAATAAATATGAAGCTGACCTGATATGCTCGTCAGCAACAGTCTGATGCAAACCCCAGATAAGTTTTAAATGTTTTAAATTAACTTCTGTCTCTTTTGGAGACCTTCTTTTGCTGTTAACTGTAAATAAATGAAAATTAAAATATCAGTGACACATTTTATCAAACACAAAGGAAGCATAATTTCAAAAAAATAAATAAAATAAAAACAACCTATCCCATTACCATAGGGAGGACATCTGGGACCCTGGTGCACATCATTTCCAGTCAGTGGAGGGTGTTGCCAATTTTTCATAATAACCCCGTGCTCGAAGTAGTCCCTATTGGCATCTGGGAGATTAACCACTAATGCCCTATTTAAAAACCTAGTTTTTAAATAAAAAGTATTGTCACCAACATCCCATCTATAATAGAACATAATTTCTGGAATTCCTATACGAGTTCCATGAATTTGATTTAATCTATGAACTCTGTTAATTATTCTCCACGTATTGGGGGCTATTCTTGCCGGAACCACGTCAAAATATTGACAGAATTCCAGACATAAAGGGTTTGGGGGAAAATAAAAGCCACATTCAGCGACAAAGAGACTGGGGAACCAATGTCCCTCAGCCAAACGAAAATAATATGAAGGCTCAGAAAGTTCCTCCAAAATAACCCATGAAGGAATAGAGAAATCATAATGAAACTTATCAAGCGACTCTACAGGGTAAACCATGATGAGTAAAGGAAATCAAAGAGAAAAAAGAAGATCTTACAGGAAAAAGGGTGAGTCTGTTGACAACGAATGATGAAAGGGATGAACGCACAGGCAAAGAGAGACAATGGAAAACTCAAAGAGACAAATTTGAAAAAGTAGAAGACGAGGGGATTTTCTGCAACGCTTAAATACCCTGTCTTGGGGATGGGTAAAGATAATGATTACAAAAAGAGACGGTTATGTTACCAGCGGCTAAAAAGACAAAAAGGGCGCGGGAATCGAAGCGGTTATAAAAATTCAAAAAGTTCGATTCTACGAATTTGGAAGGAGAAATAAATACAAAAGAAAATACTCCTAAATTTCAGGATGACCATTTAAAACTGCCATATTTCGAGAAAGAATGTTCCACACTCCTCAAATTTCGAACTGTGAAACATTAAAAATCACTGTTGATACCAACTTTAGTCTGCTGACATGGCTCAATTGAGTGAAGACACGTGGCAATCTGCGTGGCAATAACAAACACTTTTGAACAACACCTTGACTTCGAGGAACTCAACTTCCACGACCCACTCAGATACTCCGAGCAATAGATGCTCTCCGAGGAACCATACTGCAATGAGGAACTCTGATTCCCCGATCAACTCAGACGCTTCGACCAACAAGAGTTCTCCGAGAAACTTTAATACACCGAGCAACTTATGAGTACCGAGCTACTTAGGCGGTCCGAGCAGCTTAGGCGGTCCGAGCTGCACCTCGAACAGAGCATTAATAGTAGGATAACCAGCAGATTGACTGTGCATTAAATGCTTATTATTATCATACGGATGTATACGCCTAATGGACAGCTATGTATTACCCTTTCACATGTATAGCCTGAGGGCTATAAATACATTGTATCATCCTCATTGTAAGGGGATCGAGAATTTCTTGACTAAACTGGTAATCAAGAATTCCCAAACAGTCAACAATAATAGAAACAGTGGACGTAGGCCATTCTTATAAGGCTGAACCACTTTAAAATTTCTTTGTCTCATTTTATTTTATCTGTGATTAAATAATTAGATATAATCTAATTTTTTACATCAACAATCACCATTTCAACACACGCATTCACCATGCTAGAAAATACTTATTTAGTCTTTCAAAATATTTTATAACACATTCTTGTGTTAATTAGGGTTTAACCACTTTCATTTCTTAACCACCCATTTACTCACTTACTTTGCCTTTTTCCTTACTTTTTTGATATTAATATATTTACGTATTTACTTGTCCATTTCCCCTTTACCAGAACATTTATTAATTTATTCAAGTTAGGTTGTATTTACACATTTCACCACACAACCCATTTCTTGGCATATTCTTTATTCCTTTATTTTTTTTTTCTCTAAATATTTGAATAACCGCATACTTCAACAGGCTCCACACTACCGGCTATGCACTCCATATTCTCTGGCCAGTTGTTTTGGGTCTTTCACCCCAGTGCTTCGAGCCCTCCTTAATTTTTCGGTGTCTTATGAGTTCCTTTTAACTCTTTTTAACATTTTACAAATGTACACTTTATTCCACTTTTCCTTTTATTCGATCGAAGTCAAAACTCGGGGTTTCACCCCAACTTGTGCTACACTTTGAAATTTATCATTTCATGTCTTTTACACTTTAACCTTGATTTTATTTTAAAAATCATATTCATTTAGGACCAATTTGTGTAACACCTTTTTCAATATTTTTATTTCATAAAAATGTTCCTCTTTAAGTAAAATTACCATTTTATCCATTTGTTCTCAAACTCATCTTTTACTCCATTTCCACAAGTGTTAATTTTCCCAAAACACTATTAAATTATTGACACTAACTTCTTATGTGCGTTAACACATTAACATACTTTTTAACCTTTGAGTAATATTCTTCTTAATTGGAAGCATCTTTATTCCATTATTTCCTTTCCAATTTCACATGTGTTAATATTTTACAACTTAATTAGGTTATACACCAACTTCCAAATGTTTAATCATTAGCGCTTATTCAATATCGTTACTAACCATTTATCCAAACTAGACTTTTCTTTACTTTCTTTATTAGATAAATCTAATTACACTTTAAGAATAATTTATAAGAAAAAAATATTTTTTTATTACCACATGTAGTCTTACATCTTTGTACTTATCATACTTTTAGCCTCCTTTTCACACATCTTAAGACATGAATTTTTATTTCATTTATTCCATGTTTAAGCCCAACAAAATCTTCTTTAAATTTGTTTATAAATTCATTATCCAAATACTATAAGTTTATATGCACGATAAGTTGGATTTTAAACCTTAAAATCCCATTAAATGGTTTAGACACATTTTTCATTTAGAAATTCATTATACTTGCAAAAACATACTTTCAAGGCACAAGAGACATTACATTTCCTTCAAACTCAACAAATATCCATTTTCATAAACCTTACATTTTTACAAGAAACTTTAGAACATTATTTCATCAATGTTTAACAAATAAATCTTTATCTTCAAACATTTTATTTCATAAAATGTTTAACATCAATCTTTCTAGAAAATACACCATTTTTAGAAAATACTAACTTTTAATATTTATTCATTCTTTATATCCAACAAAATAACATTTTTACCAACATTTTTATGCCCCCAAAATATTTATTATTTACTACACATGATTTCATCATTTAATCAAAGGCACCCTACTCATGTAATCTTACTACAAGACTCCACATAATGCAAAATAGAGTCTTAATACTAAGAGTAAGATTTTTTCACCTCTAAAGGCTCCAATGATGGTATAATGTTGGTGTAGGAGGAGCAACCCCCATCTTCAAAAGTGGACTCAACGGGTTACCAAATGCATCCTTAAAAAATGATCCAAATGTGTTCCATCCAAGCTTCCAAGAAAGACTTACTTAAAACTCTATGGAAGCTCCCATCATCTTTTCCAAACATCCTCTAACACTTCTCGAAAATTCTTAGCTCTACCTCAAGAATGGTGAAAATGGGTGTATATGGCACAAATATAGTGGAATACTATAGGGAAAATGTGGTTTATGGTTGATGTATGGCGGAGAAGTGGTGGTTTGTGGTGGGAAGTCTCTTCTTCCATTTTTCTCCCAACAAATGCCCTAAACAAACCTTATAAAACCCCTTTAAAGACCAAAAATCCTGTTTTTCCCAATCTGGGTTTGACAGCACACCAAATGAAGGACTAGAAATGTGACAGCGCATAAGGAAATTTGATTAAAAATTCTCGAGACATATCATTCGAACGACATGACCATATCGTTCGAGTGACTTCGCCACCTCATTCGAAGTTTGACTTCGTGTGACCTTCTAGCGACATGGAATTGTAATGCAATGGGATCTCGTTTGACCATTTTCTTCTCGTGACTTTCGCGCGAGATCCCTATCTCTCCTCTAACGATAGGCCAATGTCGTTAGACCAAAATTTCTTTATATTCTTTTATTTTTCTTCAAATTTTAACCCTTAATTCTTCTATAATTACCATTAACCCCACTTTAGTATGAAAACTTTATTTAATTGAATTATTGTGACAAGTTATTTCAAGCACGTAATGTTCATTGAGGATGATTTGATCGAGGTAAGAACCCAACACCACGATGCATTAGTAGTCACGCTCAGGATTTCAAAGTGGGATGTGGATAATATACTAGTGGATCAAGGGAGTTCTTCGAAAATAATGTACCTAGAGATTTTTTACTAGATCAAATTAAATACAACGAATTTGAAGAAAGTGAATGCCCCACTAGTCGGCTTCGTCGAAAAGATAACCATACCATTGGGGAAGGTAGACCTACCCGTGAAGGTAGGGAATATTTTTAAAGGCATCGAGTTTCTGGTGGTAGATATCGACTCACCGTAACACGCTATCCTCGGGAGAGGGTGAATACACGCCATGAGGGCAGTGCCCTAACATACCGTGAGAAACTCAATTGTATTACAAAACGGGGCGTAATGGAGATCAGAGGCAACCAGACTATTACTCGGTAATGCTATATTGCCACCATTAGACCCAAACAAATGAGGAAGAAAGATAAGGAAGTAATCCTCAAAACATCTCAGAGCGGAGCCACTCCCTCCTAGTAGTAACTAAAGCATGTCAGACCAAAGGTGGAAGAGACGAGAATCCACATCGTAGATAAAATTTTGGAGAAATTGGAGGAAGTTATTTTTATGAGAGACGACTAGAGAGGAAGTTTCTAATCGACACCCCTTTATCCGACTAAGATAGAAAGGAGCTAATGACTTTTCCAAAATAAAGACTATATGTTTTCGTATGGGATCCATATGAAATGTCAATGATTGATCCTATAATCACTTGCCATTGCCTTCACGGGACCCAACCTTTCAGTCGATCATACGAAAAGATCACCCCCATTGATCTGGAGAAGGCCAAGGAAGTGGAAAAGGAGGTAGGGAAACTTTTGGAGTTGAGTTTTATCTGAGTAGCTCAATTCTTGAAATGGCTCTCAAACTCAGCGGTGGTCTTAAAGAGCAATGACAATTGGAAAATTTTATGTGGACTTCACCATTCTCATCAAATCTTACCCCAAAGATATCTTCCCTCTGCTAAAGATAAACCAATTAGTCGATGCCACAGAAGTCCATGAATGAATGAGTTTCTTAGACTCTTACTCTAGGTACCATCAGATTCCTCTGTTCGTCCTCGACCAAGATAAAACTTCATTCATCACCCCATTGGGAATATATTACTATATGGTCATGCCTTTTTGGTCTAAAAACTATTGGATCAATATACCAGATCTTGGTCACCATGATATTCAAGCACGGAATGGGAGAGATGATGGAAGTGTACATTGATGACATACTCGTCAAAAGCAATAGTAAGGATGACCACCTTAAAGACTTAACAAAGACCTTCAAAATCCTCAAATGTTACCAAAGGAAGATTAATGCGAGTAAATTCTCATTTAGGGTCCATTTAGGAAAGTTCCTGGGCTACCTAATCAGAAGAGAGGGATCAAAGAAACCCCTGACCAAATAGTGGCAATCAATAATTTTTAGCCACCAAAAACATTTTGAGAGATTCAAAAGCTAACTGGGATACTTATCGCCTTGAAACATTTCATCTCTATATCATTCGAGCATTGTAGACCATTATTTTAGCTGCTAAAGAAGGAAAAAAAAAACTCACCTGGAGTGATGGATTATCAAAAGAACTTGAAGAAATCAAGTCTTATTTGAGCAAGCCTCTATTATTTTCCATTCCAGACCCGGGGGATCCTTTCTACCTCTACCTAGAAGTTTTAAACCACACAGTCAATTCAGTCTTGGTATGCGACAAAGAAGGCAATCATTTACCCATTTACCATGTCAGTAAGACGTTCTTGGACGCTGAGTAGTGCTACCTTCCATTGGAGAAATTGGCTTACTCATTGGTCATCGCGTCCCAAAAGTTAAAGAATTACTTTTAGGCCCATTCTATTGTAGCCATCACATCCTTCCCTTTTAAAGTTGTTCTTTACAAGGACGAACTAACTAGATGCATGTCCAAATGGTCAATCGAATTTGAAATATTTGATATACACTAACTGCCATGAACATTAATCAAGAGGCAGGTGTTTGTTGATTTTATAGCTAATTTTATCGAGGAAGAAGTGCGTACTAATTAACATGTTGTCGACTAGTTGAATGATCTGCGCATGATCGATTCAAGAAGTGGTTATTGTATGTGGATGGTGCCTCCAAATCTAAAAAAGCGGGAGTAGGAATTATGCTCATAATATCGGAGAATTCCATTATCGAGTAAGGAATGAAGCTAGATTTTAAGTCTCCAATAATGAAGTCGAGTACGAAGCTCTTATAGATGGACTACATACGGCTCACTTATTGGGGCAAGCCACCTTGAAGTGTATTACTATTTAATGTTGGTGTCTAAATAAGTAACTGGAGACTTCAAAGTTAAAGATGAAAGGATGAAAGCATACTTACAGGAGGTTTGTGATTTGATAATCAAAGTTTGAGGAGGTCCAAATTCAACAGTTTTCTCGAGGACATAATAGTCACGTCGATGCCTTAACAGTCCTAAGTTAAGTAGTGGATTCTAATACCAGGAGACCAATTAAAGTAGAGTTCATTGACAAGACTAGCATTGTGAAGATGATGACCTCGAAGCACGTTCTTGTTATAAAAAAAGGTCCAAGATGGATGGATCTGATAATTGCTTATCTGCAGAATGATACCTCACCAAGAGATAAAAAAACAAGCTCATCAGTTCTGGGTAAAACTACATAGTTTTACCTTTAACCTTGGGAAAACTCTATAAAAGAAATTTCACAGGACCTTACCTTTAATGCGTGCATCCAAAAGACGTCAAATAAGTTCTCTACAAACTACATGATGGGATTTTTGGGATCCAGGCATGAGGAAGGTCTCTAGATTTTTAAGCAATTAAAGAAGGCTACTAGTGGCCATACATGGAGAAAGACATAAATACTTATGTCTAAAAGTGTGAAAAGTGCCAAACATTCCCCCCATACTTCATCTACCATCCAATAACCTAAAGTCTCTAATTTGTCCATGGCCATTTGCACACTGGGGGCTGGATATTGTAGGGACACTCTCAACTGTAGCAGGAAATCACAATTACTTATTGGTCTTCACAGGCTATTTCATAAAATGGATTGAGGCAGAGCGACAGGCGAATATCAAAGACAATGATATGATAAGATTCACCTGGAAGAACATCATAACCCGCTTTGGGGAACTAAGGACAATCATAACGGACAGCATCACATAGTTTGAAAGTGGGCCTTTCTAAGGTTTCTACGATTACCATGGAATCAAACACCATTTTAGTTATATGGACTATAGTAAATCAATGTCAAGCACGAGGGCTTGGAAAAGTGCCAAAGGAGCTTGGGCGGATGAGCTTCCTCACGTTCTCTGGTCATATCGCATTATGACGAGGAGTCTTATTAGGGAAACTCCTTTAGCTCTAACTTATGGAATGGAAGTTCTAATTCCCCTAGAAGCTATTCTGCCAACCTTAAGGACTATTATTATCATGCAAGGTTTGAATAACAAAGATATGAGCGCTGAACTTAACCTAGAAGAAGAACGAAGGAAACACGCCATGATAAAACTTGTCTCAAGTCCTCAGCAGCGCCAAAAAACCTTTGGATGGAAAGCTGGGATCTAACTGGGAGGTACCATTCAAGGTGATAAGAGATGATTTGTAAGGAGCTTATCACTTGAAAATAATGGAGGTCTTAGAGATACCCAGAGCTTGGAATGCGACTAATCTCAAGAAATTTTACTTTTCATTATATTTTTTAGCGTAATTAGTTTTTATAAATTTTTATTTCAGGACTTATAATGATTGTAGTTTGATTTAAAATCATTAATCTAAGTGGTTCAATCAATTACTTATCATTGTTCCAAAATTACAGGCTCACATTTTACATTGACGATCGAAATGCCAATCAACGTTACCTTAACTTATTAAAATTACAGGCTTGTTAATTACAATTAAACCTAAGGTCTTTAGGTCTTCGTCATAAAACATAAAGGCCTTATGAATTTCTCAGGCAAGCAAAATACCCATGAGGGACCCTAGGCACTAAATGAACCCAACTTGGTAAAATCTTGAATGGGTGGATGGCCCTTAAACCAGGTGCATTTTTTTCCATAGTTTATTCTAGGCCTAAGGTAATGTGATGACACAATCTAAAAAGTAAGATAAGACGATAAAATACATGCTTGGTATAATGAAATGGAAAAATGTGAAGGATTGATATTAATAAACAACTTTTTACAATAAAAGTTGCAGGTTACAAAAAAATCATCTACAATAGCAAAAATACAAAAAACGTTAAAATGTTATGATCGGTTGGCAAGAACAGAGGCAATAGCTCTATGTCGGTTATCATTAGGGTCTGATCAAAACTCATCCCCACTATCGTGAGAAGACATATAACTCTTGGCTAGTTGAAGAGGAACGATGTCCATAGACACCCAACTCTTTTCATAGCCAAAAATTGGATGACGATAATCCCAATAATCAACTTCGTATATATGCCAAAGTTGAGAGTCCTTAGAAACTTTTAAAACTCCCAAGAAATTCAGTAAGCCATGCTTATACGCCACGCTCTTCGCTTTATTAAGCCTCGGAGGGGCATTGGCCTAACCTTCTTTATAATTAGCCGACCATACTGCGTGGGAACACATTCTGAATAAATAGTGAATCTTAACAACATCACGTTTAAGTCTCATAACCATTACATGAACTCTTTGACTATTTTTCTCTGCATTGGTGAGCTTCTTTTTAAGCTCATTATTTTGAGTTTGGAGAAGGGCTCCAACATTTTTGATGTCCTTTGCCCCAGCCAGTTGGGCCTTTAAAGTGTTCACTTCCTCCTTCATAAGGTTACTGATATCGCCCAGGTCCTTCATTTTATCTTTTAGCATGGCCACCATGGGTGACTGGTCCGTATAGTCACCAATCATTTTCTTAAGGGCCGTGTAATTAGTCACGAATATTGCATATTAACGCTCGTTATCATTATGAATTCTAGCACTTTTTATGTTCCTTATGCCTATATTTATGCTTTTTATCCAGATAACCTCAGCATTTGACATATATAAGCTTTCTAGGGCTTCATTGAGCTTTATAGGTATTGGAACGCTTAAAGTGAGGATTGGTTGCATTTAGGAGAAGTTTCGTCATCGAACTCAACTTTAAGGGCATTTCAGACATTTCACACTTCATCTACAGCTCAGTGGAATTCCATGGAAGCATATTTCATTGAGTTAGCTTCGCGTGGCAGCAAACGACACCTCGTTTGAAGTTCGAACGATGAAGTTATTGCCAATTTTGTAAAGCACCCTTTTCCCCCTTTTGAAGACAAAATGACACTAGGAAACAAGGGATCGGCCCTGACCCCCAATTCGATTGGTGTTTCATATTTTAGCCTATGAAGCAAACATAGTCATTTTTCCCTTGGAACCAATCGATCGGCCCTGACCCTGCCGTCGATCGGTAGTAGCAGTAAAACAACACTTTTTTTCCTTTTTAATTCTGTTTCCATTTTTTCTTTTGTTCTTTTCTCACTTACTATAAATAGAACCCTTTTGTTTATTTTCTAAATATCTATTCTTTTACTTAGTTTTAGTTTTTTTTCTCTTAGGGAGGTTAGGGTTTGAAGGAACTTTTGGGTGTGCCATTTCTCCCTCATAGGGTTTGCCCATATATGCTGTGTAAGAACATTACTCATCTTCTTCTCCATCAATCCGATCTTCCATTTCTTTATTTCTTGCTTTGTCATTTATTTACTTCTTTTCTAATTTAGGTTTAATTTATTTATTTCATTTCCTTTTTTTTAATACATGTTTTTTTATCATGCTTTATAGCTAATTTAGCCTAGGTTGTGGTTCATTGAACTCACCTAAGTTTCAATGGGTTTCTTTACTTTAGTGATGGGTTTTGCACATTTATTTCGATTGCGTTGTTCTGATTATTACGTTTAGGAGATTTAATGGGTTATATCACGTATGCTCCATATTTACGACCTTGTGTGCGTAATTTTCGTGGTATTTGTTGATGCCAAAATCATATTAAGCTTTTATGTAAATTTAGGGGGTGACAACTCTAGATTTAATTGTTTGCTGAAATGAAATTAATTCTTACAAAATTCGTAGTCCCATGTAACCATTTATACGCATTAAGCCGAGGTGAAGGATATTAATCGCAATCTATAGTTTTATTCCTTTTTTTAATTGTAGTTTAAATACACATGCCAAGATTATCTTTTCTTTTTGTAAACATTTAACTTTTACACTTTTATTCTTGAAGTATTAAATCAATACAATTCTAACAACTAGTCTCTGTGGATTTCGATACCCGGACTAGCCGTTATACTCCTTAAAAGAGTGTAGTCAATAGTTTAGATTTTTTACATAGTGGTGGGAGCCGAGCAAAACGACTTGCGTACATCTTTATACAATTTCATCGTGATTTTTCCCTATTATCAAATGGTGCCGTTGTCGAGGACTTGTTTGTTTTAAGATTTAATTGATTTAGTATTTCGTAATATTTTCTTTCTATTTGTATTTTTTTTAACAATTTTTTATAGGACATCTACATTTGAGTGTCAAGAAATGCTTGAATTTTCCAGAAGCATATCACTTTGTGGAATTTTCCATCTCGATCTTTTTTGGGGGGTAAGCATGGCTTATTCTAATTTTTTCGATAATCGTAGTGATAATTCTCAATTCCCCCTAAACCTATGACTTTTGGTCAATACTCATAAGCCGAAAAAATTGAAACATCTAAAATGTCTTTTGGTGAGTATTACCAAAGTCAAGTTATGGATTATGGGAATTTTGAGAATGATTATTCCGATTATGGGCCACAAAATCCTTGTAATAAGAATGTTGATTGTAATGGCATTAGTTTTCAAAATTCTTATACTAATGACTTTGATAAGAGTTCCGAAGATGATTTTCAAAGTTCTCATTTTCAAGAATTAGCGCCGCCACCTATGACGTTGCGTGAGGGCTTACATATTCTTGAAACGAGAAATTTGAAAATCGTAATCAGGAAGAAAATTGGTGTTTGGGGCATGAGTTGGATTTATTATTTTAATCCGACGAGGATTTTTCTTCCGAGACTTTTGAAGTTAAGAAATGTTTTGAACCAAATGAGGAATCTTCTCCTATTTTGGAACAAAATATTCTCCACATCGCCCATGGTAGAATAGAGAATGAAAATGAGGAAGAAATGGATGTAGTATCCATTTGCAATGAAATAATTTCTTCTTTGATCCTCAAAGAAGAATATTTGATTGAAAACGATCTTATTTCCTTCGAAACTCAATCTTCAAGCGATGATGAGTCATCTCTTGAGTTTGAACTTATTTCGTCCCCATCTTTATTATGTATTGTTGAACCGATACAAGTATCCGATGAATCGGTTCTGAACTTTAAAATGTTTAACCCTTTCACCGATGATGAGTACTTGCTCGAGTTGCTTTCCATGTAGGCAATTTTGCCTCCATGTGCGCCACCTCCCATTCTAATTTTAATATATTTGGAAGAAAATTTAATTTTTTTATTCCCATATGTATTCGTCACCCGTTTAATCCAAATCCTCCATCACCGCCTCAGGATTTTAATTGATGATGGTTCATTTCTTCCACCTTACATATATCTTTCGTTGTTTGAACGAAATTCCTATTATCCGGAAGCTAAGCATCCCCCATTGGTCCTCCTATGTCAATTCGCATTTTGGGTGGACCTTAAAAAATTTCAATTTCTAGCATATAGTTAGAAGTTAAAATTATAGGTTGTAAATAGTTAGTTTTTTATTTTTCTTTATTCTTACTTATTGTCTAGTGTAATTAGTTATAGTTTTTTTCCTTCTTTTTGTTATGCTTGCTTGTAACATGTCTTGTAGGATCATTGAACTTGTACATTCCAAAGATTGATCCATTATGGGTAATATCACTATTTTCCTCTCTATAACTTGGTTCTTAATTCACATTGAGGGCAATATGAGGTCTTTAGTTAGGGGGTATGGGATATTCTATCCATTCATTGGTAGTTTCTTTGATTTGATTAGATGTTCTTCTGAAGCATGATTTTGTTATAAAAAATTAAAAATTTCAAAATGATTTTCTTTCGTTTTTCTCCTTTGTTAGGCATTTTGCCTTTGTTTTCGATGATAAATTTTCATAATTTCCCGATCCAATAGACAATTCACTCGATTTTAGAAGTTATTAGACTTTGGTCCTCCATTATTAATATTATGAATAACTTCATGAATTAAACTTGAATCCCATGAGCACATGCGCTTTCCTTGTTTTATTGATTTGGTTTAAGATTTTTATAACTCGGTAATCTTTTATTGCATTGTATATAATTACACCTAGTGAGATTTGTGCTTTTCTTCAATTGTGAGTGTTATACACGTCTCTTCCTCTTTGAAAACGTTACAGTCATTGGTAATCTCATTTGTCTTTCATTTGATCGTTTATTAATTGAGTTCATATTTGAAATGTGTTACTTGAACATGATTTTCAAAGTTTGTTTTGACTCGAGAATTCCATAAAAAAGGATCATAGGACCTCTTTGTTATATAACCCATATTGTCCTTGACCTCACCTCATTTGTTTTCCCTCGACAACCCCTTTGAGCCTTAATTTAGCCTTTCATTTCATAACCTAAAATCCCATAACCAAATCCACATTGGAGTTATAAAACCAAACATATTTACCTTCCATACTTTTGTTTGGAATGATAATTGGGATTGAATTATGTTCTTGATTTTGTGGTTGCAATTAAGCATGTGAGAGTATGAACGAATAGAAAAAAAAGAAAAGAAGAAAAAGAGAAGAAAGAAAACAAAAGAAAATATGAGAAAAAGAAGAAAAGAAAAGAAAGAAAGTTTCATTGATGTACATATTGTTCAATAATCCTTTTCCCTCTCCTATTACATATCTAATGCTTGTTAGGGAATCATATTCCAATTTCGTATTTGCCCACATTTTCCGTTATCCCGAGTTTTTATCCCCAAACACTCTTGAATACATAAATAATTCACTTCTTTTCATAGCCTTAACCCCAAACCTACATTACAATCCTATAAAAGTCTTATGTGATCCTAGGGTGAATTTGATTCGAAAATCATAATAGTTTTGATAATTTGTGAAAATACATTTTTCCTCCTTTAATGAACGGTATCTTTCATTGAGATTACGTGTTTTTCATTTTATATACAGCGTTCTTCTTTAGTGACATGTGCGCGACCTAGTTTCCATTTACATTTACTCTTTATGCCGGCATGTCCCGTGTATTACCTTCCATTCCGAGTGATTTCATTTGTTGAGAGTAATACCCGAACTGGATTGATTTATGCAGGCTTTAACGCTTATCCGATTTATTTGAGTTTTTTCCAAATCATACTTTGCATGTGCTCGCTCCCCTTCCACATTTTAAGGTTTCAATTCTATGAAGTTCATTCTATAATGTTAATAATACAAACTTTTGTGTGAATTCATTCACTTTTCTAATAATGTTTTGAAATATTTTTCGTTATTATTAGGCTTGTCGCATGTTGACTGGCCATACTTTTTGAGGAAACTTTGATATTTATAGGTTTCATCTCTAAAAACCCTCACGAAACGACACTCGTCCACTAGGGTAACCTAGCGGTTTAAAGGCTTATATTGCATATGCTAAATGCAATTGTGTTCCCTACTAAAGTGGCATTTATAGTTTTGATGGATATTTACATTTTGTACCACCTTCTGTGGACGGGTTATGTTTCTTTTATCATTAGGGACTAGTAATGTCTAAGATAAGGGGTGTGATTAGTCACGAATATTGCAGATCAGCATCCGTTATCTTTATTCATTCTAGCACTTTATATGTTCCTTATGGATATATTTATGCTCGTTAACCAGACAACCTCGGTATTGGACATATATATGCTTTTCAGGACTTAATTAAGCTTTTGTAGGTATTGGAACGCTTAAAGTGAGAATTGGTTTCATTTCGAAGAAATTCTGTCATTGAACACAACTTCAAGGGCATTTTAGACATTTCACACTTAATCTTCGGCTCAGTGAAATTCCATGGAAGAGTAGTTCATCGAGTTACCTTTGCGTGGCCGTAAACGACACCTTGTTTAGAGTTCGGACGACAAAGTTATTGTCGATTTCGTAAAGCACCATTTTCCCTTTTTTAAAGACAAAATGACACCAGGGGACCAGTCGACCGACCCTGACCCTCCGATCGATTGGTGTTTCAGATTTTAGCCTATGAAGAAAATAAAGTCCTTGTTTTGTTGAACCCGGTCGATCGACCCTGATCTCGCGGTTGATCGATAATAGCTGTAAAACGATATTTTTTTCCTTTTTATTTCTTTTTCCATTTTTTCTTTCCATTTTTTTTCTCACTTACTATAAATAGAACCCTTTTATTTATCTTATAAATATCTATTCTTTTATTTACTTTTAGGTTTTGGTTCTTCTTGACGTAAAAAAATAGACTAGGCCTAATTATTTAATCACAGATAATATTTGTAAGTAAAAGGAAGAGACAAGAAGGTTTTTAAAATGGTTCGATTATGGAGAAAAGCCGACGTCCACTGTACTTATTATATCCTTGTGTTTGCCTTTTAATCACTTGCCTTTGACGAAGGGATTGCAACGTATTTATGGCTCAGTAGGGAGATAAAGAGATGGAATGCCTTTATAAATTAGGCATTTACATCAGTACATAATGTTTTTGGCTGTTGGCTTTTTGCTGATACTGTTGGTTGGCCTCCTTACTTTTGGTCAGGTTTCTAGTGTTGGTCGGTATTCCAGTATGATGGTTGGCATTCCAGGCCTTGAATGGTAGTTATACCTTGCTGACTAGGATTATTGCAATAGTGGATGACACATGTCTATTTCTGATTAGTCCACGTAAGTGGGTAATTTTTGGTATCAACAGAAGCTCCCCAATGTTCCATGCTTGATGCTTGCAAATTATGGAGCATTTAGTTCTAGTAATAGATCGAGCTATATTTATGATGCTTGGTCGGTTATCGACTTTTCACACTTGTGAATCATTAGCTTTGTTGATAGCGTGTACTGCAGATGGAATTTTTGTAAATATCCAGAATTATAATGAATCGTTTTGGGGAAAATACGTATTTTTCTGCTTAGCCGCCAAAATTTTAGTCGTTGTTTGACTTTAATCATTACGTATGTCGGGTTTTGAGGCTATCTATAAGAGGCGGTAAAATCCTAGTAATCTCTTACCTCAAAGCCTCTATGTTTTTACTGCAATTTCTTTAGCTTTCGTGCGATCGTTCTTCATGTCTTTTAGTTCTTACTGAATCCTTAAGTCTTTGTAAGAATTCTTTGTTTCTCCTTTTGTTCATATCAAATCATGATTTACGTTGTTTTCTTTCTAGATGAATTTAAAAAGGAATGGAATATACCAGACTGGGTAGACTTAGAGTTTTCCAATCCCCCTGTAGTAATTTTTTCTTTGTCTAAAGGTCATTGGATCCATTCCTTATTCGTTGCTGAATGTGGCTTTACTTTCCCCCCAAATCATTTTTATTTGGAATTTTGTCAATACTTTGACATTGTACCTGCAAAATTAGCCCCCAATACTAAAAGGATTATTAATGACGTTCATATGCTTAATCAACTCCATGGAACCCACATAAGCGTTCCCGAAATCATGTTTTGTTATAAGTGAGTCACTAGTGACAGTACTTACTATTTAAAAACTAGGGCTGTAAATAGAGATTTAGTTATTAACCTTCCTCACTCCAATAGGGATTACTTAGACCATGGAGTGATTGCCAAAAATTGGCATTATGTGCCCCTAAACGGGGGGTGAAGTGTATAATGGACCAAAATGCCCTCGGGAGGGTCATGGTATAGGTTATTTTAAATTCATTATGTGACTTTATTAACATTTTTTCTGCTGAAATGTTAATTAATCCTTGGTTGTTTGTTTTCTTGTAGTTGAAAGGAAGAGAAAGTGTCCCAAGGAGGGAGACATTAAGCTTGACGAGCTCAAATTTCTCTGGGGCCTTCATAAAATAATTGCTGAAGAACATACCAAGTCAGCATCATACTTGCTGAAATATAGGAGTTTTGTCACCTCCTTTGTTGGCCAACCTTTTATTGTTTCTCTTACCATTGTGCTTGACTTGGACCAGGACCTAGTGTCCACTTCATTAGGCAGTGGTGAACTTGCTTCAGGCCCTTCTTCATCCTTGGACTCTGGCCTTCCTCTTGCTGTTGATATGGGAATGAGGAAATTCCCCAATATAATGGGAGATGTTGTTGCTCCTGGCTCCACTAAATCTGCTGGTAGTGGGGTCACTAGTAAAGAATATGGTGGGAAGAAGCCCCCAGCTAAGAAGGGTGAGGAGTCCCTTCTCAAACGCATAAAAAATGGTTTTCCTTTCAGACTTGCTGAAGGAACTACTGCTATTGTGGAATAACAGAACTTGGCCATAGGTCTTGGATTAGCCAGACAATTGATAAGGTCTGGTACTTTTCCAGATAATAGGGGTATTACCTCTGCCATGCCTCGTTTGAAATTTTTTGAAAAGGCTGCTCAAAGCCTTGCCTTGGAAAGAATTCTTGCTTTTTCATACTTATACGTTTCATTGATTTCTTGTACTAACTTGGCCTCTCTTTTTGCAGCTCCTAGTTTATTTAAACCAGATATTGGAGAAGGATGATGCTTTTTGTTCTTCTTCAAATGACGTAGAAGAGGCTTTTGAATTCCTTAAGAAGTCCTTGCTTGACTCCCAACAAGCATTGGAAAATGAGAAGCAATCTTGGGAGAATAAAATAAAAACTGTTGAGGAAGGCTAAAGATGATGCTGTTGCAGCTCGGGGATAAGTCTCTGAGTTGAAGAAAAGCTTGGTTGCTGAGAAGGTCAAGGGGGTTAAGTGATTGTGACTTAACCCATTCAAAGATAAAAAATTAGCCCCCTACCCCTACCCCTCGGGAATTGAACGAACACTAGGTTTCATTAAAAAACATCACTAGTGTGAATTTTGACTTAACTCGTAATAATTATTGATCAAAATATACTCTCCTTCCTCTTTTCATATTCTTCCTGGAATAAAAAATTTAATATCTAGAACTTAAAAATTGTGCAAAACTTAAAAAAACTTAAAAGTTTTTCTCATCGATCTCACCTCGAGTTCTACTCGGAAAGAAATTATAATCCTACCCGTCTCATATATAATATAG
The DNA here is from genome assembly GCA_949130495.1 of Sambucus nigra. Classification (NCBI taxonomy): domain Eukaryota; kingdom Viridiplantae; phylum Streptophyta; class Magnoliopsida; order Dipsacales; family Adoxaceae; genus Sambucus; species Sambucus nigra. The sequence continues at coordinate 538,376,446 of OX422208.1, read as the reverse complement.
AGAACCTGGGCCCGAGCCTCATACCGGGGACTATTGATTGAACTTGCATTCATTAGTGTGTTTCTCTCACCCAATCGAACGCTCAGTTTAGTCTAGCGTTCATGTTTGATACTTAAAAAACATAATAATTTTTCTTTCCCCTCAACTAAATGAGCTCGCCATGAATTTCCATGCCTCTCAATTATGTACACATACACCTAACAAGAATAAGTTCAAATGAGTAAAAAAAACACAACAAGATGGGTGTAAACCCCTACTGAACTAGTTGTTTGTTAATTCCCGAAGGCTTCACCACCAATGAGAACATGTGGCTCTCGATCTAATCCTTGGTGCGGGACAGCGCCTATTCTGGCTATAGGAGGAGTAGGCCACCCTTTGGCCTCCCAAATTAAAAAAAATAGGTAAGCAAATACTAAAAAAATTATATTATAAAGGCCCCAAAAAATAAAAGAATAGGTAATTTTTTAACAATTATAAATAAGCCCAAATTAAATATAAATTGTATATTTAAATTTATAATTTAATTAAAAGTAGCTCGCAATAATAGAAAAGATATAGTTTTTTTGGATTTAGTCCTATTTTTAAAGTTTTATTTGCCTCCTATCCCATGTGTTTTTAAAGTTGTGTTAAGTATTATAACCACCCTCAACTTCCATGTAATATGTGCTAGCTGTTCGCGTCTCTTTTTGTTGAGAATGATAAGTGTAAAAATATAGGGCTAACAAAAAAAAAATAATAATATGGGATTAAACACACAAATATTCAAAAGACGTAGGACTAAAAACTTGCAATCCCCACTTCAAATCCTAATACATTTACCCATCACCACTTAATTTCTCTCTCCTCCTTTCATTTCTCAAACTCATTTAAGATGTCCCCCAGGAACCCCAAATTGTTAGGGTCGGCAATGACGCGGGACGTTGAAAGAAACAAGGGTTGGGTAAAGTAGGTAAGTGGTTTATTTATCAACTTACTTCGCCATAATGTTCTAAAGTGATAAAAAACGAGATTAACATTTTCTAGGTTTTAGACATTAGGGTTAGGATTTTCATTCGAGGAATAGATGTGGAGGAAATGAGGTACTTTTGTCCAAAAAAAATATTATGGCATTAAATCAAAATTTACATTAGTGATGGTTATTTATGAAAGTAGGGGTGGCAATAGACCGTGTCGTGTTGGTTTGGTGTCGAGTCTAATCGGATTCGTATCAAAATCACCTCTATCCGAATCCGACCCGTTAAGCGTTTCGTGCATAGCATGTCGTGTCTTATGGGATTCCTGTCGTGTTCGAATCATATTTAAGTCGTCCCTTGACTAGTCGTGTCGTGTATTTTCATTAAATGGATAAACCCAAATCCGATTCGTTAAGTTATCGTATGTAGCGGGTCCATTCGTTAAGAACCCGTATTCATTAAGACTTTTCCCAAATCAGTTAAAAAGTGAAATGAATTGTGTTGTATTATCGAGTCATGTGACAATTTGTCTGCCATATATGAAAGGCTAACTTCCATCCATTTCTCAAAGCTTATCTAATTATAAAAAAAAAAAACAATTTTATGATTATGTGTGGGCGAAAATGAACCGGGTAGACAAAAGCACGTTGTGCTTCCTTTACTTGTCAAAAATTGTTGAAACCATGTGTCACGTCATAGGTGTGGTCCGTTGCATAACAAGGAAGGGAGAAGTAGTGACCTTGATTTTTCAAGGCAAGGACCTTCCAGTTTGATAGATGTACGACTGCAAGATCATAATCCTACTGGGCCATGAGTAAGTTGTTGCGTCCAGGAAGGATCTTTCAACTTCATCTTTCACCAAAACAACGTATGGTCTCTTCCCTCCTGCTTAAAATTCATTTCAATCATATTACTGCATTACACTTTGTTCAACATACATTGGAAAATTGAATAGTTTTTTCTTCTAGTTTTTTTGGGTCATTTGACTAAAAATCGCTCCATATTTTATTAATTAATATTTAGTTCATGCTTTGTTATTTGTTTTGAAAAGTCTATCACGGTATAAAATACCCACAAACATCATTCTTATCTTACATGGTAAGAAAACACATATACTCTTTCTTTTTTTATCCTAAATTTTAAGACAAAATTGAAAAAGAATAGGAGATTTTTTTTTTTGAAATTTTTACATATAGTATCTATAAGAAGAGATTTTGCATAAATAAGTTCTAATGACATTTCAACCATCAAATAAGTCATATTCTTAATTTTTGGAGATTTTTTCACAACTTTTCTCTTTTGAAACCAATCATCAATAAGTTTTGGAGGAAGTTATACAAGTGGTTTGACTTTTTTTCTTTTTATCTTTAATCTTCAAATAATCATAACTTTTGATTTACAAATCTATTTTTTACAAAATTACTATTTTTGAAATCTCATTACTGAGATATATCAAACAAGATTCATGAAACCAATAATATTTCAAAGAAATAAAAAGATTACACAGATAATAAAATTCTCTGAGTTCACCGGACAATGAAACAGTATTATATCTGTGATATTTTCACAGACAATAAATATTTACGTTGTGTTTAGTGGAAAATAAAATAATTTTATATCCAGGATATTTTCACAGACAGTAAATATTTACTGTGCAAATATTTCTCAGACAATAATATTTACTATTTGCCTAAAAATGAAGAAAACACATTACCTTTATTTATTTTAATACTTTCCATTGAATGTAGGTCTTGTTTTATAAGGCTCGATTAGTAGCTTTCAAGAATATAAATTTTATAAATTTTAAAATTGTATATCGAAAGTTATAGTTATTTAAAGTTTGAAAAAAAAATTCTATTTTTAAATTTGGAGGGAATATAGGGAGAGGGGTATATTAGTAAAGAAAAAATTCATAAATTTAAAAATAGAACTTAATTAGTGGTTTACTAGTCAATAGGACTTAATTAAGAAAAAAACCTCTCAAAATATGACTTACATATGATAACCGGATGGTCACATTCGTTATTAGGATTAAACAAGCATACAAACAAATTGATTAAATAAATTGGTCAATTAATGTATAGTCCCCAATATATATACATATTTTTAAAAAAAATATACATATTTTTAATTTAATCCATTTAGTTCCAATAACACTCATTTACCTAATATTCTCTTATTTTTAAACGTTCGCGTTAGTAGCACTCTAACCCCACCCACCCACTGTTAGAGCTTCGGTGGGGTCGCTGGAGCTCCGGTAGTGAAGTGGGTGTGGATGGGGTGCCGTTAGCGCGGACCTTTAAAAATAAGAGAATATTGAGTTAATGGGTGTTTGAGCCCGCCAGAGCTCTGGCAGTGGGGGTGGGGTGCCGCTAGTGCGGATCTTTAAAAATAAGAGAATATTTGATAAATGGGTATTTGAGAGACTAAATATGTTAAACTAAAAATAGGTGTCTCTTCTACAAAACATGTATTTATGTTTGGGACTATACATTAAGTGATCAATTTATTTTAACAATTTGATTGTATTCTTGTTTAATCGTAATAACTAATATGACGACCCAGTTAATAAGTAAAGAGATTATAATATGTATGTCCTATATTGAGAGCTTTTTCTTAACTAAGTCATATTGACTAGTCAGCCATTAATTAATCGATCCTTATAAAATAGGACGCATATTTGATGAAAAATATTCAAAAAAACAAAGATGACGTGTTTTCTTTGTTTTTAGGCAAATAGTAAATATTAATGTCTGTATAATATTTGCACAGTAAATGTTTACTGTCTGTGAAAATATCTCGGATATAAAACTGTTTTCATTTTTTGGTGAACATAATAAATTTTACAGTCTGTGTAATATTAACATAGTAAATATTTATTGTCTGTGAAAATGTCTCAGATATAAAACTGTTACATTTTTCGGTGAGCACAATAAATTTTATTGTCTCTGTATTTTTTTTGTTTTTTAAAAATATTATGGGTTTCATGGATGTTGTTTAATAGATCTCGGTGAAGAGATTTTAAAAATAATAATTTTGCGATAAATGGATTTGTAAATCAAAAGTTATGATCATTTGAAGATTAAAAATAACAATTAAAAATATTTAACCACTTGTGTAACTTCCCCAAAAAGTTACGGATGATGTTTCAAAAGTTTAAAGTTGTAATTAGTCCCAAAAATTAGGAATACGATTTATTTGATGGTTAAAAATTCAGTACGACTGATTTATGGAAAATCTCTTCATATGGGACCTATATGTAAAAAATCCCCGAAAAAATTGAAACATAAAAAAATAAGGTGGATTAAGTGCAAAATATACTTACCTCCTAAAGACTAAACATTTATTATCCTTATTTTTATTTTTTCACAGTCTATAAATTTTTATTTTTTTATTTTTATTTAGGGTTAATTACAAAATTAACTTGAAGTTAGAGGCCAATTTGAATTTTAACTGTGTTCTTTCAATTTTTGCGAAGTTAGCCATAATATATTTAAATTGAGCAATTTTAAACCTCTCTCACGTATTCGTTAAGAGACTTAACAGAAATGATGATTTGACAACCTTGTGTTACTATTGTGATATATTATAAGATAAATAAGTGAAATTTGGTGTAATAAATTAATTTTTTAAGGAATTCCAATATAAAATATTCTGATGAAAATATTAATTAAATTAAATTCTCCCAACCGCCGCCACAACTCCAACACTACCACCACTACATGTTACCTCCACCTCTGCCACTTGCCAAACAAAGAAAAAATTTGGATAGTTTTTTTTTTATATAAAGTCACAATACAAAAAAAACACTAGCTCTCCATTGCCACCACTTGCCATTTCAAATATCACAAAAACATTTATATACACACATTTCTTCAAGAAAAGGGAAAGCAGATGAAATTGTAGGGGCGGACGGAGCATTGGCCATCGCCCTGGTTGGAAAATCAGAAAAAAGGGTTTTCATGTAATAACACCCAATATTTTTAACCTATGCTAGCTTCTATCTTCACTGTAAAATCCTAACTCAAACCCAATTTTTTTACTTCCTGCTGCCAACAGTTACGAAACCCATCTCAAACCCATTTATCCTCTTCTTCTGCTCCCATCCAGGGGCGGACGGAGCATTGGCCTAACAGGGGCCATCGCCTTGGTTGGAAAATCAGAAAAAAGGGTTTTTATGTAAAAACACCCAATATTTTTAACCTATGCCAGCTGCTATCTTCAATGTAAAAACCCAACTCAAACCCAATGCTTTTACTTCCTGCTGCCAACAGTTACGAAATCCATCTCATACCCATTTCACCTCTTCTTCTCCTCCCATCCATCCATCCACGCCCAAGTTCCCAACTCAGCTGAGCCTGACTGCTGCCGCTGGCCACAAGTCACCCACGCCCCTGGCCCTGAATGCAGTGCTGCCGACTCAACTCAGGTAATATATTTATCCCTACTTGTTCCCCTTAAAACATTTCAGTGAAATGATTTCACCACTAGTTATATCGACCCCGTTTAATTTGTGATGAAAAATATATCACTTCCACTCAGGTAAACAATGTTAATTGGATGCGAGTTATGCCTACATCAAATAAACCAGTCAAATTTCTACAACCTTTTATAGTGAGTGAAATAGCAAATGATTTTTATGGAATACCTGTATCAAAAACAAAAGAAGAGAAAAGATTCCTATTAACTACATTTTCCTAAAGTTATTTTGATTACATAAACAACATAACTATCATTTTGCATTAAGGAAATTCATTATTTTTAATCCTATGTTTATTACTAATATGACATGAAAAAAAGAAAAAAATAACCACCGTCCAACATGTTCAAAAATGAAAGAAAAAAAAAATCATTTTTGAAGTAAAAAGTGATTCTGATAGAACCATGGTTCTTTTTTTTTATGTGGTTTTTGTGGGTTTTTTATACATGGCTTTTATATCTCAAAAATTTGTATATATATAAATTTGTGTATATCGAACTATGTAGTCTAAAATATTTGTTTTTTTAAATAGGAAGTCATGGAGAAATTTTTTAAACGGAAAAGAGCAGACAACCCACAAACTGTATCCGAAGCTAAGGTTCAATCATCTCCCAATGCAGAGTCCGATAATCTTATCCATCAAGAAGTTCAATCCCAACACTCACAACACTCTCCTAATATTGGGGTGAATTTGGATGAAGTACCATCGGATCCCGGTTTGAGGAAATCTATTTCAGAATATGGTGACTCTAAACAAATTGAGTTAGTTCGTCGAGCATATCTTACTAGGGGCCCTTGTCAACCAAAAAATCACAATTTCCCATGGATACAATTTGGAACAGGAAAACGTGGATTTATTCCATCATGGTTTGAGGAGTTTGGGAGATGGTTAGAGTATAGTGTGGCGAAGGAGGTCGCATTTTGTTTATTTTGCTATTTGTTCCGACCAAATACAGGGGGCAAGGGGGTGGTGGCGTATTTGTTACTGGAGGCTTTTCAAATTGGAAAAAGAAACAAGTGTTTAAAGATAATGTTGGCGCCCATAATAGTATTCATAACAAATGCATGAATGCTTGTGATGACTTGATGAAACAAGATCAACACATCGAAGTGTCTTTGTCTAACCATTCTGATAAGACAAGAGTTGATTATCGTATTCGTCTGACTTCATCCTTGAATTGCCTCAAGTACTTACTACACCAAGGTTTGGCGATGCGAGGGCATGATGAATCTGCGGGGTCATCTAACTGGGGAATTTTCTTCAACTTTTAAAATTCCTTGCCTAGCAAAATGAAGATATAAACAAAGTTGTCTTGAACAATGCCCCCGAAAACCACCAAATGATAGCTCCATCAATTCAGAAAGAGCTCATTAATGCCGCCGCCTCTTTGACCACTAAAGTCATAATTCGAGAAATTGGGGATGAGGTATTCTCCATACTAGTTGACGAGTCCCGTGACATCTCTGTGAAGGAGAAAATGGCAGTGACTTTACGTTATGTGAACAAAAAAGGCTATGTGGTTGAACGTTTTCTTGGCATTGTACTTATTCTTGATACTACATCTATAACACTTAAGGGAAGCCTTGAGTCACTTCTCTTGAAACATGGGTTGAGTATGTCAAGTATTCGTGGTCAAGGTTATGATGGGGCGAGCAACATGAAAGAGGAGTTCAATGGGCTAAAGAGTTTGATTCTAAGGGAAAACAGTCCAGCTTACTACGTTCATTTTTTTGCTCATCAGCTACAATTGGCATTGGTAGCGGCCGTAAACAATCATAACGCAATTGGTTCTTTCTTTCTCAAAGTTTCAATTTTGTCGAATGTCGTTGGAGCATCTTGCAAGCGCAGAGATATATTTCGAATGAAGTAGTGTGATGATATACTTGAAGGAATATACACCGGTGATTGGGAGATGGGTCCTGGTTTAAACCAAGAAGAAGCATTCACACGAGCAGGGGACACACGGTGGGGTTCACATTACGGTACACTTTTGAGTTTAGATCATTTGTTCTCGACTGTGATTGGTGTACTTGAGGTGGTTTAAGTTGATGGTGATGTAGGTACTCAGAGAATAGAAGCATACGATCTGATTAGCTATTTGCAGTGCTTTGATTTTGTGTTCAAATTGTAGTTAACGAAAGCAATTTTGGGGATTACCAATGACTTATCGCAATCACTACAACGGAGGGATCAAGATATTGTGAAAGCAATGGATCTTGTTAAAATAGCTAAGATGAGTTTACAAAAAATGAGGGAGCATGGATGGGATAAATTATTGAAAGTAGGTTCTTCATTTTGTATTACACACGACATTGTAATCATAAATATGGAAGATTGTTTTATGGCAAGTGGAAGATCACGTCGAAACGTCGAAGAGAGGACAAATCTTCATCACTATTGGGTTGAATTGTTTTATTCGGTGATAGATATTCAACTACAAGAGTTGAACCATTGATTTAATGAGGTGAATACAGAGTTACTTTTATGTATGGCATGTCTTGATCCAAGTATGAACTTCTCCAAATTCGTTTTGGAAAGATTAGTTCGATTTGCGAAGTTTTATCCGAATGATTTTGATCCGATTGAACTCACAGTCATTGGGGAACAACTTGAAAATTATATATATAGTGTGCGTGATAAGGATGAATTCAAAGATTTGAAAGGGATTGGTGCTCTTGCTCAAAAGATGGTTGAAACTCAGAGGGATCGGTTATTTTCATTAGCGTATTTGCTTATAAAACTTGCCTTGACATTGCCGGTTACAACTGCAAGTATGGAACGAGCATTCTCCGCAATGAAAATCGTGAAGGGTACATTACGTAACCGAATGGGAGATGATTTTACAAATGATTGCTTGGTGGCGTACATTAAACAGGATATTTTCAAAAGTGTTGATACGGAAGATATCATTCAATATTTTCAGAATATGAAGCCGCGTAGGGGAATATTGTAAACAATCTCATTGTATTTACAATTTTTGGTTATGTATGGATGAATTGATATGAAATTTTGGCATATTAAGTATTTATGTTTTATCGGTTGTTGGTTATTATGAGTATATTATTTATTAGTGTCGGTAAAAAAAAATTGAATCAATTTGGCCTCGGTTGAACTAAAATCCTGGATCCGCCACTGCTCCCATCCATCCATCCACTCCCAAGTTCCCAACTCAGCTGAGCCTGACTACTGCCGCCGGCCACAAGTCACCCACGCCCCTGCCCCTGACTGCAGTGCTGCCGACTCAACTTAGGTAATATATTTATCCCTACTTCTTCCCCTTAAAACATTTCAGTGAAATGATTTCACCACTAGTTATATCGACCCCGATTAATTTGTGATGAAAAATATATCACTTCCACTTAGGTAAACAATGTTAATTGGATGCGAGTTATGCCTACATCAAATAAACCAATTAAATTTCTACAACCTTTTATAGTGAGTGAAATAGTAAATAATTTTTGTGGAATACCTGTATCAAAAACAAAAGATGAGAAAAGATTCCTATTAACTACATTTTCCTAAAGTTATTTTGATTACATAAACAACATAACTATCATCTTGCATTAAGGAAATTAATTATTTTTAATCCTATGTTTATTACTAATATGACATGAAAAAAAGAAAAAAATAACCACCGTCCAACATGTTCAAAAATGAAAGAAAAAAAAAGAATCATTTTTGAAGTAAAAAGTGATTTTGATAGAACCATGGTTCTTTTTTTTATATGTGGTTTTTGTGGGTTTTTTATACATGGCTTTTATATCTCACAAATTTGTATATATATAAATTTATGTATATAGAAATATGTAGTCTAAAATATTGTTTTTTTTTAAATAGGAAGTCATGGAGAAATTTTTTAAACGAAAAAGAGCAGACAACCCACAAACTGTATCCGAAGCTGAGGTTCAATCATCTCCCAATGCGGAGTCCGATAATCTTATCCATCAAGAAGTTCAATCCCAACACTCGCCTAATATTGGGGTGAATTTGGATGAACTACCATCGGATCCCGATTTGAGAAAATCGATTTCGGAATATGGTGACTCTAAACAAATTGAGTTAGTTCGTCGAGCATATCTTACTAGGGGCCCTTGTTAACCAAAAAATCACAATTTCCTATTGATACAATTTGGAACATGCAAACGTAGATTTATTCTGTCATGGTTTGAGGAGTTTGGGAGATGGTTAGAGTATAGTGTGGTGAAGGAGGCTGCGTTTTATTTGTTTTGCTATTTGTTCCGACCAAATACAGGGGGCAAGGGGGTGGTGGTGTATTTGTTACTGGAGGCTTTTCAAATTGGAAAAAGAAACAAGTGTTTAAAGATCATGTTGGCCCCCATAATAGTATTCATAACAAATGCATGAATGCTTGTGATGACTTGATGAAACAAGATCAACACATCGAAGTGTCTTTGTCAAACCATTCTTATAAGCCAAGAGTTGATTATCGTATTCGTCTGACTGCATCCTTGAATTGCCTCAAGTACTTACTATGCCAAGATTTGGCATTGCGAGGGCATGATGAATCTGTGGGGTCATCTAACTGGGGTAATTTTCTGTAACTTTTACAATTCCTTGCCGAGCAAAATGAAGATATAAACAAAGTTATCTTGAATAATGCCCCTGAAGACCACCAAATGATAGCTCCATCAATTCAGAAAGAGCTCATTAATGCCGCTGCCTCTTTGACCACTAAAGTCATAATTCGAGAAATTGGGGATGAGGTATTCTCTGTACTAGTTGACGAGTCCCGTGACATCTCTGTGAAGGAGCAAATGGCAGTGACTTTACGTTATGTGAAAAAAAAAGGCTATGTGGTTGAACATTTTCTTGGCATTTTACATGTTCTTGACACTACATCTTTAACACTTAAGGCAAGCCTTGAGTCACTTCTTTTGAAACATGGGTTGAGTATGTCAAGTATTCGTGGGCAAGGTTATGATGGGGCGAGAAACATGAAAGGGGAGTTCACTGGGCTAAAGAGTTTGATTCTAAGGGAAAATAGTTCAGCTTACTACGTTCATTGTTTTGCTCATCAGCTACAGTTAGCATTGGTAGCGATCGCAAACAATCATAACGCAATTGGTTCTTTCTTTCTTAAAGTTTCAATTTTGTCGAATGTTGTTGGAGCATCTTGCAAGTGTAGAGATATATTTTTTATGAAGCAGTATGATGATATACTTGAAGGAATATACACCGGTGATCGGGACACGGGTTGTGGTTTAAACAAAGAAGAAGCATTCACACGAGCAGGAGACACACAGTGGGGTTCACATTATGGTACACTTTTGAGTTTAGATCATTTGTTCTCTGCTGTGATTGGTGTACTTGAGGTGGTTCAAGTTGATGGTGATGTAGGTACTCAGAGAATAGAAGCATATGATCTGATTAGCTATTTGCAGTGCTTTGATTTTGTGTTCAAATTACAGTTAATGAAAGCAATTTTGGGGATTACCAATGACTTGTCGCAATCACTACAACAGAGGGATCAAGATATTATGAATGCAATGGATCTTGTTAAAATAGCTTAGATGTGTTTGCAAAAAAATGAGGGAGTATGGATGGGATAAATTGTTGAAAGTAGTCTCTTCATTTTGTAGTACACACGACATTGTAATCATAAATATGGAAGATTATTTTATGGCCAGTGGAAGATCACGTCGAAATGTCGAAGAGAGGATAAATCTTCATCACTATCGGGTTGAATTGTTCTTTTTGGTGATAGATATGCAACTACAAGAGTTGAGCCATCGATTTAATGAGGTGAATACAAAGTTACTTTTATGTATGGCATGTCTTGATCCAAGTATGAACTTCTCCAAATTCGATGTGGAAAGATTAGTTCGATTTGCAAAGTTTTATCCGAATGATTTTGATCCGATTGAACTCACAGTCATTGGGGAACAACTTGAAGATTATATATATAGTGTGCGTGATAATGATGAATTCAAATATTTGAAAGGGATTGGTGATCTTGCTCAAAAGATGGTTGAAACTCAGAGGGATCGGTTATTTCCATTAGTGTACTTGCTTATAAAATTTGCCTTGACATTTCCGGTTGCAACTGCAAGTGTGGAGCGAGCATTCTCCGCAATGAAAATCGTGAAGAGTACATTACATAACCGAATGGGAGATGATTTTACCAATGATTGCTTTGTTGCGTACATTGAACATGATATTTTCAAAACTGTTGATACGGAAGATATCATTCAATATTTTTAGAACATGAAGCCGCGTAGGGGAATATTGTAAACAATCTCATTATATTTACAATTTCTGGTTATGTATGGATGAATTGATATGAAATTTTGGCATATTCAGTATTTATGTTTTATCGGTTGTTGGTTTCTATGAGTATATTATTTATTAGTATCGATAAAAAAAATTTGAATCAATTTGGCCCCGGTTGAACAAAAATCCTGAATCCGCCACTGTGAAATTGGAAATTCTGATCCGGATAATTTCCCTTCGAACATTTTTAATTATTCTCAAAATTAATATCTTGATATTAGCCTTGAAAAGAAATTTATATCAGAGGGGAAATTTCGTGGATATTTATATAAGGGTGTTGAGAGATGGAAATGAAGTGAGGAATCAATTATATTGGGATGAGATATCATGAGAGGAGCGTGAGAAATTTGTGGGGCGTGGGAATGATATATTGGGAGTTATTATTACAAAATGGGTTGACATAGAGAGTATTGATATGTGAGTCCATAAAAGATATACTTTATTTATAGAATATAAATTATTAAATACGATTTAATTAATCTAAATATTAATAAATAAATTAATTAATTAATCATGTTATAATTCTTTATATTATAGAATCTTGAATCATTATGGTAATCACATGTTAAGCCTATATAAAATATCAATAACACTTACCTTGATCCATGATAATAATATTCTTGAGATTAGGTGAGAGATTGAATAATCCTTGAATCCCATGCCTTGAAATTTTTTCTTGCTATTTTTTTTCAATACAATTAAATCACTCTATGAGAATTTTGGATTTCTCTCCCTTAGCATGTAGTTTCGTTACGTTATCTTTCAGTGTGTCTGAATGATGGAAATCAATACTTATTTATAGAGAGGGCGATGACCCAAATCTCCAACTATCACCTAATCAGAACCATCCATCACGGTGGATATCAAGAGTCTCTAAATCCTTAATTAATCAAAGAGGTCATTTGAATAACCATCTTAAATAACATTGACTCTTGGTATTTAAAGTACCCTTCTATTAACAAATTTGACTAGTATTATTTAATTGTGGACCACGTAAAGTAATTATTATATGTTAAATAATTCTAATAATCTCCCACTTAGTCCATGATTATCATAAGGTGCGAAATAATCTTTGAGTCATCCGTAAATGGTTCTTCATAAACACCGTAATGAAATAAAACATCAATGTGAGTCACAACAATTTCATACTGATTGATTAGCATTGTTCCTTCCATGTACTACGACCCTAACACTTTATTCAACAAGTTTGATTATAAAGGTTATCATTATGGTCCAATTATTGTCTTATAAAAAACTATTTTTGTTACATTCGTCAATTCACATGCATTTAAACTTATATTGCAAGACAGAAATTTGAATGTTCTTAATACACTTTAATTGATATAAAATACAACGTCAAATAATTAAGCACCAAACAATACACAACACTTATACTTAATTGGCTAACTCAATACTCATATCTTAAGCATGCTTCATAAATGTCTTTTAGTGATAGTTAATTTATTAGTGGATATATTATGTTGACACTTGTATTAATTAATGTGTTCAATCGACACTCGTTATTTCTGAACTTCTTCGTTGATAGATAAGTATTATATGTTAATGTGCGTAGTTCCTTTAAAATACCTATCATTTCTTCATAGAGAAGATTACAATGGCATTATCATAATATTTCATCGACTTGGTAATAGTGCCGATAACTCTAAGTCCTGAAATAAATATTTGCAATCATCATAATCATCATCATCATCATCATCATCATCCTTGACTTAATCCCATCATATGGGGTCAACCACATGGATTCTCCTTTTCCATTCGAATCTATTATGTGCAATATTATCATTCAAGTTTAATTCCTTAAGGTCCCTCGTAATAATTTCCTCCCTTGATAGCTTAGGGCGACCTCTTTCTCTTTTACCCTCCATTTTCAACAATGTTCCTATTGTTATAGAGGAATTTATTTGTCTACACAACACATGTATGTACTATCTAAGTTTACTTTCTCTTAATTTATTGCTAATGGGGGCCACTCCTAACTTTTCTCTCACATATTTATTTTTAATTTTGTACTTTCTAGTCATTCCAATCATCCACCGTAGCGTCCTCATCTCACTAACATGAAGACTTTGTTCATATTTTTTATTTAACGCCTAAAGAATACTATAGGTTCAGGTTTTCATAACAAACAATAATGGTCTGCTTTGCATTCATTCATAATATTGGCTATTAACCCTATATAATTATACTTAAGCAAGAGAAAATTCTATAAATCCATTAGAATTTGTAAATATTGATCATATTTAAATATACAGTTATCATAAGTGTGAGCATTTATTTTTTTAGGTATCTTATTACTTCATACTCTTAAAACATAGAGAATATTTTATTTCTCCACTTGCTTATTCAATACTAGTGTATAGAGAAATTCAAAATATATAAACTAAAAAAACACACACACACTCTCTCTCTCTCTCTCTCTCTCTCTCTCTCTCTCTCTCTCTCTCCCTCTCTCTATAATTTAACACTATTTAAGGTTTGCGTGGTGGCTCCCAATAATGCAGCACCCTTAAACCCTAAACCTCCTATTCCAAACAATATTTGGTCACGTTCATTCACAAGTTTAGTTGCCAACAAACCTTCGAAAGATGTTGAACTCAAAACTCCTTAACTTTTTAAAAGTGAACCAACGATATTGTTTTCTATGGATAATATTTAAGTATGGCCTGAACCTTTTAAGTATTTTATTATTGGAAATTTATCACATGGAAAGCCAGTAATGGAGGAGACTCGAAAAAAGGTATTAACATTCAATCTGAAACAATCTTGTACAATAAGATTGATTGATCACAAGCATCTATTATTTAGAATGAATTGTGAGGAAGACTTTGTCAGGCTTTGGACAAAGGATCAATGGTATTTTGGGAGATATCCTATGAGAACCATTAAGTGGTCCCCTCAATGGAAATTGGACGAAGAAAGCTCTATAATGCCAGCATGGATCAATTTCCCCAACCTATCAATCTATCTTTTTGCAAAATTTTTTATTGCCCAATCAATAGGGAAACCATTAAAGATGGATGCCTCAACTATTTCTTAAACACGGCCAATCCGAGCCAGAGTTTGTACTGGTTTAGACTTGATTAAAGATAAACCCAGAAGGGTGTGAATTGGAATTGTAGATAATGGATTATGACAAGATGTTCAACATGAAAATTTACCTTCTTACTGTATGCATTGCATGAAGAAAGGTCATATGGAGGATTTTTTGTATTTTCTTGAAGTAAAGTACAGGAGAGATGACAATTGAGAAGAAGAAAGCATTTGACCCTAATAATATAAATCCTAAACAACCTTCACAGATCCTAGTAAACCAACAAACTGAAAAACCAATTGTGTTACTTGATCCTCATTATTTTCTTGCAAACACTGCCCCAATTACTAAGAAGAGCACTTGCCAACCTCTAAGCTTAGTGCTAATAGAAACTGAAGACAACCCATAATTAATAAGCATTCACCTCATAAACCCATCCCTAAGACCAACACTCTCATAAATCAAGAACAATAATCATCATTAAAAGTACCCCTCCCATCCAAGCAATTATCCCTAAGAAATCCCAACTCACTGTGATATTTTTTCTCAAGAAGCACTAGTAGTTAATGGATTAATGCTTTCTCCAAGGGATAAAGATCTGCTAGAATATGATGTTCATCAGGCAAAGCGTAAGGTATATTTCTTTGATAATAAGAAGGACAAGGAGCCTTCCCAACCAATGCAAGAGGAGTTAGAAAATTTTGCAAATTAGTTTGATAGGAAGTGGAAGAGTATAGAGAAACTAGAAAAGAGAAAAAAGAAAAAGAAATTTTAGATAGAGGTTGATGTGTTGATCCTAAACTCTGGCCATAAAGAAGGTGCGGAGAAATTAAAAAATCACCCAATTGATCCTATTTACAAAAGAATCACTAGAGCTCAGGTTAAAGGTAATAACAATTTTGCTTGTCAAACTTCACAATGATTAATTTTATAAGCTGGAATGATAGAGGAGTGGCTAATAATCCTAACAATAGGAGAATCAAAAGACTTAAAAAGAAGTATTGTTTTCCTTCTATGTCAATTATTGATCCTAAGGTGTATAGTTCCAAGATTGAAAAGTACCTGTTCAAGTGGAATTTTGAAGAAGCTAACTCTAATAAATCTAACAAATTATGGTTTGTTGAAGTCAACACCTCCTCCCTCTTTCTCTAGATTATTCTAATTCTAGTAAGTTCTTATTTTCTCCCTCTCTCTGGAAGGTTCTATGTTCCTCACCCTTCTCTCCTTATCTCTTCCAATTTCTAGATAATTGCTCACCATAGTATAAATAGGAGACTCCTCTCCCCATTTAGTACATGAAGTGTGAGAAGAAATATCAAGTGAGGAAAACACTAAGTGTAGTAAAGAGTGTCCAAATAAATACTGAGTGTCTTTAGAGTGAGCCCTAAATATTGAGTGAGTTTTGTGATATCAGTGGGTCACTTAAGTTTGTATTCTGTGAGTCAATAATTGTACTCAAATTCGTACAATTATTTCTGTGTAATAAAATAGTTTTACTTGAGGTTCACCGCTTGCGCAATTTTTACTCAACAATTTGGTATCAGAGCCAAACGGTCAGGGACCACTGTAGGGGTGCTGCTAAAACAAAGTACTATCAATAGATTAAAAACAGTCTGGGACTATGTCAGCATAATTGGTCAGGGACCAGTTTAAGGACGTGATTATGGCAGACTTGGTTAACACGTTTGGTGGTGGGTTTGGAAAATTAAACCACACCAATTACGAAATTTGGAGCATCTGCATGATGTCCTACTTGGAAGGACAAGATCTTTGGGAGGCGGTTGGTGGTAGAGACACTACACCACCATCTCAGGAAAATGCCTAGGCTTTAAGAAAATGGAAAATAAAAGCGAGTAAAGCTATGTACAAACTCAAAATATCAGTAAACCCATAATTATTGGGTCATATCAAGGATGCGAGGACACCGAAGGACGCGTGGGACACTCTTGCCTCTCTCTTCTCAAAGACGAATGATGCACACTTGTAGATGTTGGAGAACAAATTAATGACTACCACTCAGGAAGGTATGACCATCAGCCAATATTTTAAGAAAATTAAAGATTTGTGTCAAGAAATTTCTTTGCTTGATCCCGAATCAAAAATTAATGAACCACGTATGATGAGAATAATTATTTGTTGCCTAAAGCCCGAATATAATGGATTTATTATGGCAATACGTGGTTAGCCAACTCAGTCCACCCTAGTTGAGTTGGAAAATTTATTGGCTAATCAAGAGACATTAATGAAACAAATGAGTGGGGTATCAATAAATAGTAGCGAGGAGGCAATTTTCAGCAATGGAAGAAGGAGAGCTGGTGGCCAGAATATTACAAGAGGATCGTCGCACGAGAAAAGTTGGAGGAAGCATAACTCAGCCTTGTGACAACAAGAAAGGAGCTCACTTGTAGGGGGGGCTCAATCAAACAAAGGAAGGGACCACAGTCACTCACAAAACCTTAAGCAACGTAACAATGAATGTTACAATTGTGGCAAGAAGGGACACTATGCTAGAGATTGTTGGCACAAGAAGAAGACGTCTATAGAAGGCAATGTTGCAACATCAAACAACCAAGAGACTCACGATGAAGAATAATGGGATTTTGAAGCATTATTCTCAGTATTTGAGTTCACCGCGATGGGCTCTCCAGAAGAAGATACAGAGTCAGAGTTTGCTCTCATCGCAGCTCCCAAGTCTGACACTATCAACTATGAAGAAGATTGAATTGTGGATTCAGGATGCTCCCATCATATGACTGGAGACAAGAAGAAGTTGTCAAATGTGTCTGAGTATAGAGGAAGGCAAGTTGTTGTGACCGCTGATAACTCAAAGTTGCCAATCTCACATGTTGGGGAGATAATTATTGTTACTCGCTTCAGTCCTAATCATGTTCAACTATAGAATGTCTATCACGTTCCTGGAATGAAGAAGAATTTATTGTCGGTATCATAATTAACATCTTCAGGAAATTATGTGGTGTTCGGCCCAAAAGATGTCAAGGTGTATCGAGATCTAAATCCTCCAGGAACGCCTGTTATGGAAGGAAGACGACTACAGTCTGTCTACGTGATGTCGGCTGAATCTGCATACGTAGATAAGACTCGAAAAAATGAGACTGCGGATTTATAGCATGCAAGGCTAGGGCATGTTAGCTACCATAAGCTAAAGATGATGATGAATAAGGAGATGCTCAAAGGTCTTCCTCAGTTAGAGATCCGTGAAGATATTGTCTGTGCAGGGTGCTAATATGGAAAGGCTCACCAACTACCTTATGAGGAGTCTAAGTTCAAGGCTAAAGAACCTTTGGAGTTTGTCCACTCAGATGTGTTTAGACCGACAAAGCAAGTTACAGCTAGTGGAATGCGTTACATGGTAACGTTCATCGATGACTTCTCAAGGTATGTGTGGGTTTATTTCCTAAAAGAGAAAGGGGAAGTATTAATAAAGTTCAAGGAATTTAAAGAAAAAATTAAAGGAAAATCTGGAAATAAGATACGGTGTCTACGTACAGACAATGAGGGAGAATATACATCAATAGAATTCTCTGACTTCCTTAAAGATTGTAAGATTCAGAGACAGCTAACCTATCCAAGCACCCCACAATAATATGGGGTTGTAGAAAGGAAGAACCTCCATCTTGCAGAAACCTGTCGGAGTATGCTCCATGCCAAGAATGTTCCAGGTCGATTTTGGGCCGAGTGCATGAAGACATCAGTGCATGTGATCAACAGACTTCCACATGAAAGGCTGGGAAATTTATCACCATTCGAAAAGTTATGGAACAAAAGACCTACTGTAAGTCATTTTAGAGTCTTTGAATGTGTGTGCTATGTGTTTGTACCAGATCATCTACGTGTTAAATTTGATAAAAAGGCAATACGGTGCATCTTGATGGGGTACGACAGTGAGAGAAAAGGGTGGAGATGTTGTGACCCTATAACTAATCGATGTTACACATCCAGAAATGTGGTGTTCGATGAAGATTCCTCTTGGTGGTCTTCACAATCAACGGTGATGCCGGATACTAAAGACTTAGAAGACAAGATGCAAGAAAAATTAGGGGAACAATCAAAAGAACGATTGCCTATTATAGAAGTTCCCAATGAAGAAGAAGAGTCTGAGCACGGTTCACCAAGGTCTCTAAGTCCCTGGAGAACAGGAGTCTGTCAGATAGCTTTGGAGGAAGATCAACCAAATCTGCAAGAAGAAATAGAAGATGATGGGCCACGACTAAGGAGGTCTTCCAGGCCACGGAAGCCTAATCCAAAATATGCAAATGCTGCCCTTACAGAAGACACTAAAAGAGATCCTGCAACATTTAAAGAAGCCTCACATAGCAAGGACTGGATAAAGGTAATGGCGGAGGAGTTTCAGGCACTCAAGAAGAATGAAACATGGGATTTGGTACCAAAGGCTAAGGATGAGAAACCCATCACTTGTAAGTGGGTATATAAGGTAAAGTCTCATCCAGATGGATCAATTAAAAGATACAAGGCTCGATTAGTTGCTAGAGGATTCTCGCAGCAATATGGACTGGACTACGATGGAATATTTAGTCCAGTATCAAAAATCACAACAGTTAGAGTCTTAATAGCACTTGCAGCCAGTAAGTCTTGGAAGATGTGGCAGATGGACGTAAAAATGCTTTTCTACATGGAGAGCTTGATAAAGAAATATACATGGAGCAACCAAAAGGTTTTGAGAGTAAAACCCAACCAGACTATGTCTGCAAGCTGATAAAGGCACTTTACTGGCTCAAACAAGCTCCAAGAGCTTGGAATGGAAAGATAGCAGAGTTCCTAGTCAAAAGTGGATACTCTGTAGCACCTTCAGACTCGAGCTTATTCGTGAATACACAAGGTGGAAAACTCTCAGTAGTACTGGTGTATATAGATAATTTAATCATCACAGGAGATAATAATGAGGATATCCAAAGGGTAAAAGAGAACCTATCGGTGCGATTTCAAATGAAGGAACTTGGAGAGCTTAAACACTTTCTTGGGTTAGAGATCGACCGAAGTAAGGAGGGAGTATTTTTATGTCAACAAAAATATGCAACAGATCTGCTGAACAAGTATGGGATGCTGGAATGTAAGTCAATATCAACACCAATGGAGGTTAATACCAAGATATGCGGACATGAAGGCAAAGACTTGGAGGATACAACTATGTATCGACAGCTGGTAGGTAGTTTAATCTATCTAACACTCACACGACCTGACATAGAATTTGCAGTCAGTATAGTGAGTCGATTCATGCAAAGTCCCAAGAAACCTCACTTAGAAGTTGTCCGAAGAATATTGAGGTACATAAAGAGTACACTTAACTTCGGCATAATATACAAGAAGGGTGTTACGTGCAGGGTGATTGGCTTCTACGATGCTGATTATGCTGGAGATCATAATACACGCCGATCAACTACTGGGTACGTGTTCAGTATTGGCTCATGGGTAATTTCATGGTGTAGTAAAAGGCAACCTACTGTATCATTGTCTACCACATAAGCTGAATATAGGGCAGCGACAATAGCGGCACAAGAGGCAACATGGTTAATGCAATTAATGAAAGATTTTCAACAACCAATTGATTATGCGGTATTGTTACATTGTGATAATCAATCAGCTATACGTTTGGCTGAGAATCCGAAGAACCAAGCATGTGGAAGTACACCACCACTTCATCAGGGAGAAGGTGCTTAAAGGAGAAATAGAGATGCAAGCAATCAAGACAGATGATCAAGTTGCAGACTTGTTCACCAAAGGGCTTAATGCTACAAAGTTAGAAAAACTTTGAGGGCAACTTGGCATGATCTCTAGAGATGAGTTTGAAAGAGAGAGTCGATGTTGAGGGGGAGTGTTAAAGTCAAAACCTCCTCTCTCCTTCTCTAGATTATTCTAATTCTAGAAAGTTCTTATTTTCTCCCTCTATCTGGAAAGTTCTAGCTTTCTCACCCTTCTCTCCCTATCTCTTCCAATTTCTAGATAATTCCTCACCATAGTATAAATAGGAGACTCCTCTTCCCATTTGGGACATGAAGTGTGAGAAGAAATATCAATTGAGGAAAACACTAAGTGTAGTAAAGAGTGTCCAAATAAATAGTGAGTGTCTTTAGAGTGAGTCCTAAATATTGAGTGAGTTTTGTGATATCAGTGGGTCACTTAAGTTCGTATTTTGTGAGTAAAGAATTGTACTCAAATTTGTACAATTATTTCTGTGTAATAAAATAGTTTTACTTGAGGTTCACCGCTTGTGCAATTTTTACTCAACATGGTTTATATGGAGATTGGGTTTAAAGGCTACAATTATTCTGAATGAGGATCAATTTCTCTCTTTGAAATTGTCTGATGAGAATATGATTGAAGAGTTGATATTAACCTTGTTGTATGCTAAGTGTACTAAAGAAGAAAAGGGATCTCTTTGGAGAGAATTAGAATTCATCAGTAATAACTATGGAGATTATCCTCAATTATATATTGGTGACTTCAATGTTGTTTTTAACTAAAATGAAAAAAATGGAGGGAACATTATTGATCATCTAGTTGTGGAAGACTTTAAGGATTGCGCTAATTGTTGTGGCCTTTTTTATATGGGTGACCAAGGTACATGGTTCACGTGGAGTAATTAGAGAATTGAAGATGGGGACATTTGTGCTAGATTAGATAGGGCCCTTTGTAATCTTACCTGGTCCAATGCGTATCCAAATTTGTCTATCTTTCATTTATCAAAGCTTTGTCGTGCCCATTCTCCACTCATTTTGTTCATTAAAAACCAATTGGATGCTTACCCTAAGCCTTTCATTTTCCAAAAAATGTGGTTGGGGCATACTTAATTTAGTAGCATAGTTACCAAATCTTGGGAAGTACTAGTTATAGCAAGTCCTATGGGTACATTCATAGTTAAACTTAGAAGACTAAAAGTTGATCTCAAGGCTTAAAACAAAGAATCTTTCAAGAATCTAATTCAAAACATTATTGATCTTGAAGATAAATATTTAGTTTTGGAGAATGATTTTGAATCTAATCCTAGTCTTGAAAAAAGGTTAAAGCTGTAGAATACTAAAAATTATTTAAACAATGCCTTGAAGCAGGAACAGACATACTGGAGGCAGAAATCCAAAATCAAATGGCTCAATGAAGGAGTATCAAATATCAATTTTTTCCATGCTTCAGTGAAAGCTAGTAAAAGAAGATTAGCCATATTGAAAATCAAACATGATGAGGATCAATGCAAGGATAATAAAGATAATATTAATTTTTTTTTTATCATTATATTGAGAGATAGACTGCTAAATAGGTGGATATGGCTGATGATATGCCAGAGGTGATCCCTAAATTAGTGAATGATGATTAAATAAAATGTTGTCCAATATTCCTAATGAAGATGAGATTTTTTGGCTATTAAAAGTTTGAATGAAGATAGCAACCCTGGACCTAATGGATTCTCTAGAGATATCTATGTAAAGTGGTGGGACGTAATTAAGGAGGATCTTGTCAAAGAAATTCAACCCTTCTTTGTTGGTGAGTTAATTCTTAGGAGATGCTTTTCTAATAACATTGTCATGATCCCCAAATTGAAAAATTCCTACTAAAATGTTCACACTTTAGGTCTATAAGTTTGGGACACTTTTCCCAACAGATCCTATTTAGAGTTCTTAATATAAGGTTAGCCTATGTTTTGCCTCTTATTGTCTCCCAAAAAAAAAGTGAATTAGTCAAAGATAGAATCATACAAAATAGTATTATCTTGGATCATGAGATGGTAAACCTTTTTAAAGAAAACTCATGGATCAAATGTGCTTATAAAGTTGGATATGGAGAAAACCTATGATCGAGTGTCCTGGTTATTTCTTATTAAAGTTCTTAGATGACTTATATTTAGTTAGACATTTATAGATTTCATTTGGAGGCAATTATTAACTAATTATTTTTTTATTTTAATCAATGGGAAACCAAAAGGATTTTTTCAATCATCTAGAGGTCTCAAGCAAGGAGATCCTATATCTTCTTCTTTTTGTGATCATAGCAAAGGTGTTGACTAGAGGTTTGGATAACTTGGTTCTAACTAAGAAGATTGCTCCTTTCTCTCATCCTCCAGATAGAAGATTGATAACTTATTTGAGTTTTGCTGATGATATTATCTTATTTGTTTATGGGAAGCATAGGAATCTTCAAAATCTTATGGCCTTTTTGTCTAAATATGACAATTCATCGGACCAGTTGATTAATACGAATAACAGTTTATTTTCAACTACTTAATCAATATCTATGGCTAGAAGAAATGTAATAGCATGTTGTTTGAGGTTGCCTTCCAAAAATATGCCTATTACTTACCTTGGTTGCCCATTTTTCATTAGGAGAAATAAGATAAGCTATTTCACTAAACTGACTGATGAGTTTAGAAGTAAGTTCTTGGGATGGAAAATAAGGCATTTATCATTAGTAGGCAGGTTGATTTTCATAAAATATGTGCTGGATTAAATGCCTATACACACCCTTGTTGCTTTCAACCCTCCTAAAGCTATAATCAGTGGAATTTAATCCATTTTTAGTAAGTTCTTTTGGGGATCTGATGCTATAAGGGGTGACAAGAAAGTTTGGGTTAGATGGGATACTTTATGTATGCTAAATAAATAAGGAGGGCTAGGTGTGAGGGATTTGAATGATATCAATAAAGCTATTTCCTATAAGCTTGCTTGGAGAATCAATAACTCCAAAGGTATATGGTCATATTTCATGAGAAATAAGCATAAGAAGTCTCTGGAAAATGGCACTAATGGCTCTCATGTTATTAAGAGAGTTAAGAAAGTTCAAGCATAGGTGATAGATAATATTAAATTAGTGGGTTATGAAGTAGCGTGGAGCCCTTCAACTGATGGAGAATTTTCAATAAAATCTTCTTTCTAATTTATCAAAAGCTCTACAGTGGAAAGAATTTTGTGGAAAATGATATGGTTAACACACATTCCAATAAAAAATTCTATATTTGTTCGGAAGATCTATCAAGCAGGTATACCTACTATTGGTAATACACAAAGGGTTGGAATTGGAGTTTGTTCTAGATGTTAGTGTTGCAAAAATCAGGAGGAAACTATGCATCATCTACTCTTGGTTAGTAAATTGGCTCAGACTGTTTGGGCTTATTTCTTAAATAAGGTTGAAGTGAGTCTTTCATTTAATTCCATCAAGTCTATGTTAATGTCCTAGTGGATAACTAATGCTAGATGAGATTACTTGAAGTTTATTCACTAGTTGTTACCATGGGTGATATTTTGGGAAATATGGAAGTCAAGGTGCCAAAGTCTTTATAAAGGTGTAGAGATGAGTGTTAAAGCTATTATCAGCCAAGTTATTCTTACTGTTTCAAGCTTTGCCTCCCAAATATTTTTTGACATAAGAAAGATAAACAAAAGTCTCGTGGAAGAAATGTAAATCAAGCCTCCAAAATTCATTATTATACTAGATGGTCTAGTGCTCCGAGTGGATCAGTAAAGCATAATGTTGATGGATCTAATAAAGGAAATCCATATGTTAGTGGCATAGGGGGGGGGGATAATCAGAGGAGATCAGGGGGAGTTTATATGGAATTTTTTTAATACGTTTTTACGGTCTAGTCCTTGTACTAACAATTTTAGATAAAAAAATCGGTGAACCAAATTTTAAACGATTAGGTCCAACATATAAATACCCCTAATTTAAAAAAATCATAAACCTAATCGGCTATTGGAGTTTTCTCTGCAACTAACGACTATTCTTCGAAATCGAAAATAACATCAATCTTATGCTTTGATCGTCTATCCTATAATCGATTATAGTGTTCTTAATCGATTCTACCTATATCACTTGGCTCTATCATTTGTAAGTTTATCTTTATCAGGAGTTGGTTTTTCTATTTTCGATCGATTACAATAAGTATATGTCCTTTGTTTTGATTTAAGAGACTCATTGTAATATTCATTCATGTGATTGAATAGCTTTTTATATGTTATATATGTATATGTTTTTATTTTGTGTTTTTATGCATTTATGTTTGGATTCTTCATATATAAGTCATACTTATCAATATTTGTAATTGTTAGTTGAATGTGCTGAATGAATATTATTGATGTTTCATTCTAATTTTAAGAGTCCTTGATTTTGATTTGGTATTGAATCACTTATTGATATAGGTCCACGCCAGCGGAAATAACCAGTTCGATATCAGTTTTCAAAGTACACGCAGTGTTTATAAAGTACACGTGATTGATTTTTTGAAAATATGTGTGTGCTTTATTGCTTCATGTATAGGTTTTTAAAAAGTGCCGGTAATTTTATATTAATTATAAATAAATATTTTGATATTTCATGCATTAAATTATTGCACACATTTTTAGAATTGCTGACCTTGAAGTAAGTGTTTTTCGTCTCTGTTTTACTGCAGAACATTATGGTAAGTAGTGTAATAGCAAGGTGTTGTTATTTGGATAATATGGCTTGTATTGAAATATTTGAAGATAGCTCATTAGATTTCATATGCAATGAGTTGTGTATTAGGTTTACTAATTTGAGAAGTGGGAGTTTTTTATTGAGGTATTCATTTGGTGATGAATTTCGGTTCATGTTGGCTTGTGACAATGATGTTTATTGTATGTTGGCTTGTGACAATGATGTTTATTGTATGTTGCGGTCTCAATTGATCATGAAAGTTAATTTCATTTGGATATATGTCATTGATTCATTACCATTTTCATGTAATACATGTCGTGAACGGGTTGAATGCTCTAATCGAATTTGTGAAGGGGTTAACTGCAATAATACAAGTTCTGAGAGGGTTGACAGTGGTGATACAAATACATAGAGGTTAGAGTCTTTATCATCAGGCACTGTAAATGATTTTAATAGTTGTATTGAAAATGACTTTTATCTTGGAGGTGTGGAGCTAAGTAAGTCGAAAGTCTATCTTTCGAATGATTGGAAGATTTATATAAGTCATGAGCAACAGTGTTTTGAAGGAGGTGTAGTGGAATTTCGGGATAGATTGTGAAAGTATGCCGTTCAGGTTGGGTTCAATTATGTGTATTTGAAGAATGATAAAACTCGAGTGACGGCTGAATGCTCTAAAAAAACTACTGAGAATTGCATGTGGAGAATTCATGCTTCATTATCTGAGCATACATGTGGAGTTGTCTTTCGTAGTCCGTCAGCCAAAATGATAGCCTCCAAGATGGTTTCAACATTGGTAGCTGATGATCTTAGAGATAACCCGCTATTGAGACCAATTGATGTAGTTAGAGATATGAAGAAGAATTATGGTCTGGATATAGCTTATCAGCATGCATGATGTGCGAAAGAGATGGATGCTGTTGATATACATGGTGATGAAAAGGTTTTTTATGCATTAATGAATAATTATCGTGACCTTCTATTGCAGTATAATCCTGGGTCACATTTCATCCTTGACGTGGAACATGAGAGTAAAAAATTGAAGAGAATATTTTTAATGTTTAGAGGATGTATTTATGGATTTCAATACTGCAGACCTGTTTTATTTCTTGATGGTGCCTTTTTGAAGAGCCGTTACCGTGGAACAATACTATCAGCTACTGCAAGGAATGGGAACAATGGTAAATTAATTGTAAATATTTTATTTTGTATATTGCATTGACATTTTGTTTGTTCCATTCCATATCATCAAAATACAAGCATAAAAATATAAAATACCTTTGAAGTTCATTGTTTTAGTTCACGTGTACTTTTCATTTTTCTGCGTGTATTTTCATGATATGTCTTATTATGTGTAATACTAAGTAAAGTACACGCATAATACATGTCAAGTACACGTGAATATTTTTGTTAATTTCAAGTGTACTTTTTATTTTTATGCGTGTACTTCGATGATGATGATTTTATGTGTAATACTAAGTAAAGTACGCGCATTTTACATGTCAAGTACAAGTGAATGTTTTTGTTAATTTCACGTGTACTTTTCATTTTTATGCGTGTGCTTTGATGATGATGTTATGTTGAATACAAACTAAAGTACACGCATTTTACATGTCAAGTACACATGAATTTTTTTCTTAATTTCACGTGTACTTTTCATTTTATGCGTGTACTTTGATGACAGGTGTTATTATTTAGAAATAATAAAGCAAAGTACATGTTAAAAATGTAAACTACCTTTGAATGTTTTTGTTTAGTTCACCTGTACCTTACATTTTTATGCGTGTATATTGATATTAGTGTTGTTAATAATAAAGCCAAGCAAAAGATTGGAAAGTAAACGTGCATGTCTTTTTATCTTTATCATGTGTACAGTACATTTTTATGTTTTGTCTTGTTATTTACAAATAATTTAAATTAAACACATAATATATTTCCCATGTGTTTTAGGGTCTGCACGAGCAGCATCAATATACAAAGTGTTGTACATGGATATGTTATTTATTTTAATTTTAATATATTTTTATATTTCAGGACTTTTTCCTGTTGCATATGTTGTTGTTGATTCTGAAACCGAAGATAACTGGATGTGGTTTCTTGTCAATTTGCATAGTACAGTAGTTGAGCAATATCGAAACATAACATTTATATCAGATCTAAACAATAGATTACTTGAAGCTGTTTCGAGGGTCTTCCCGTTGTCTGCACATTCATACTGTATACATCATTTACAAGGGAATATAAAAAAGAAAATTCATGGGAATTGTGCTGGATTTTGAAAGAAAATTATGAAAGATTTTTTGTCTTGTGCATATGCTGTCTTAATAGATGTATTTCACAAGAATACTGAAGCATTGAAGAAGGAAGGAGGAGCTGCTATTGTCGATTTCATTGATAGTTTGCCTCTCGAGAATTGATCCTGTGCATATTTCCCTGGTAAATGGTATGGTGACATGACATCTAGTGTTGCGGAGTCATTCAATTCATGAATATTGGAGGAAAGGCATTTACCAGTAATGAATATGCTTGATAAATTGAGAGTGAAGATTATGAATTTCAATGCAAACAAACTTGTTGAGTTTGACACTTGGACAAATGAGCTATATTGTTTTTTTCAAAAGTTACTGAATGAAAATTGGAATAAAAGCCGACATTGGACTATTAGTCGCTCAAGTCAAAATGTATTTGAAGTTCATTCAGAAGTGCAAGCAACAGTTGACTTAGGAGAAAGGACTTGTTCTTGTAAGAGTTAGCAGATTAGATGTTTTCCATGTTCTCATGCTGTTTGTGTTGTGAGGAGGAAAGGGACCAGTATTTATGATTATATTGAGGAGTACTATAAGGTATCTTTCTACAGAAAATCACACTCGATACCTATAGTTCCTCTTCCTGATTTGATTTCCTTAAATATTCCAATTCCTGAAAATCCACCTGTCCTTCCACCAATGACTAAGAGATCGACAGGCACGCCAAGAAATAAGAGAATAAAGTCTTCTGGTGAGATCACAGTAAGGGAAGTTACTTGCTCGAGGTGTAGTAAAACGGGTCATTACATGTCTACTTGTAAGGAACCCATTTGACTATTTTTAAAATTGTTGAATTCATTCATTTTAACCATTTGATTGAATAAATTAATTAATAAACCATTTGTTTCACACAAATGAATGTAATTTATTTTTAAGTCTCACTTTTTAGTTTATTTTTTGTGTTGCTGTACACATATTTTTCATAAAACATACATGATCATTTTTCTTGACGTTCACGTGTACTTTACCTTTGTATACGCATGTTATGTCTACTACACGCGCATTTTGATGTCCAAAGAAATTTTATCAATGCGTGTCCTTGATGAAATATGCGTGTACTTTATTAAGTACACATAGAATACATAAAGTACACGCATTTAAAAATGGATTTGGTCAGTTCAATATGCGTGTACTTTATAAAAGCATGCGTGTACTTTATTAATGTACATGCATGAAGTACACGGATAATATAAATATAATATGCGTGTACTTGATGAAATGTGCGTGTACTTTTTGAATTACACGCATTGATAATTAAAGTACACGGATTTAAATATAACTGTACATGCATGTTTTAGCAAAGTACACGCATATTGATATGACAAAAATCTAATTCAATATATGTGTACTTTATGTATTCTGCATGTAATTTTATCAAGTTGACGTATATAAATGCATGTACTATTTGGAAAATGGTTTTGGACATTACAATAGGCTTGTACTTTATAAAAGACATTTGGGTCACTCACATTCTTAAACTCCTATGGGTATTATGGTCCGCGCCAGTGGCATTATTATACAAGTATTTCAATAGGCGTGTACTTTATAGACTATACGTGTACTTTATAAAGATGCGTGTACTTTATTAAGTACACAGAATACATAAAGTACACATATTTAAAAATGAATTTGGTCAGTTCAATATGCGTGTTCTTTATAATACCATGCATGTACTTTATTAATGATATGTAATTTACATTAAGTTAATGAAATATGTGTGTACTCTATGATGTACATGCATGAAGTACACGCATAATATAAATATAATATTATATTATATTTATGAAGTACACGCATTGATAATTATAGTACACGCATTTAAAGTACACTTATAAGTGCACACATTTAAATATTTATGAAGTACACACATTGATAATTAAAGTACAATAAAGAACACTTATTAAGTACACGCATAACATTAATATAATATTATATTATATTTATGAAGTACACACATTGATAATTATAGTACACGCATTGATAATTAAAGTACACACATAATATAAATATAATATGCGTGTACTTGATGAAATGTGCGTGTACTTTATGAAGTACACGCATTTAAATATAAGTGTATATGCATGTTTTAGCAAAGTACACGCATATTGATATGACAAAAATATAATTCAATATACGTGTAATTTATGTATTATGCAAGTAATTTTATCAAGTAGACGTATATAAATGCATGTACTATTTGAAAAGTTTTGGACATTATAATGTGCTTGTACTTTACAAAAGACATTTGGGTCACTCATATTCTTAAACTCCTATGTGTATTATGGTCCGCGCCAGCGACATTATTATACAAGTATTTCAATAGGCGTGTAATTTGTAGACTATGCATGTACTTTATAAAGTACACGTGTAATATATAGAGTACACGCATTTATATAATATTTTGGGACAATATCTTGAGTACACGCATTATTATACAAGTATTTTAATATGCGTGTACTTTATAGACTATGCGTGTACTGTATAAAGTACACGTGTAATATATAGAGTGCACGCATTTATATAATTTTTTAACATGAAATGATATTAATGTTTAAATTTTTTACAATACACGTGATCATGTTTATAAGGGTTCACATGTACTTTACTATATTTGGTGTATGACATAACTGAGAACACATGCATGAAAGGAATAAAATTTTTATTAAAAACAAAAAAAATAAAGTACAATTTTTTCAAATAACAAAAGCTGAAAAAACTAAAGAAGGTTTCTATTAGGGATGTTTGTCAAAGGCATCCAGGGTGTCAGGAAGAGAGTCAATTAAATTCGGCCAGTGTCGAATTTCTTCTTTTATGACAGCTACAAGGCCTTCATGGAGAGCCTTCTTCTCCTTCAGCTTGACGATTTTCATGGGAACTTCTTGTGTATAGAAAGATATGAGGTCTTCATATGTTTGAGGAGGGTCCTCGTAGACATAAAATAAATCTATGGGATTGGGTGGAAGTCCATAATAGCCTTCCCTCACATATGTTTGAAACTGCACAAAGGCAGTTTCATATGAGGAAATATTTTCCTCAATTTGCCTTATTTTTGTTTTATTTCTTTCATCTCTCTCAAGAGTTTCTCGCAAGTTTTCTGCTGGAATAGCCATTATGTTATCTTTACCCTAGATGTAATGGTTAAGAAAGGAACAAATATTACTCTTTTATAGGAAACGTTAAAGCTATTTATTTCTTGACCAGAAGTAGTTGGAAAGTGAGTAGTTGAGCTTAATAAATTGATTTTGGTTATTGTGTCCTTAATGAAGTCTTCAAAGTATTTTTCAATTAAAATAATAATAAAATTATTATATTAACCAGTGCATGTACTTTAGTAAAAATGCGTGTACTTTGAAGAATTCATTGGTGTACTTAGTAATTATCACTTGTATTTTTTTTGAAAACTGCTTGTACATTGTTTCATAACACTCAGGTGTATTGTTTGTCTAAATCTTACGTGGATTGTGGTCCTCGCCAACGGGAAAAAACCATTTTGGTGTAATAAATATTATAAACAATAACCAATATAACACAAAACAAATTACAAATATGTTTTGTATTTGAATCACAATTTATAGAAGTTTTTTCTCCTTTCGGGGGAAGAAATATTTTGATAGAAGAATTTTCCCGAGTACATATGCTCTTTATTTTAGCATGTTAGGGTCTTGAAACAATTTTTGCATTTCCTTATTTCTGCTTATTTGATCAATGTAGTACATGCAGAACACCCCACAGTCAACCCTGAAATTAAAATAAAACAAATATACAAATTAGTATGATGTGATGAAATTTTTTGAAAAGATACAAATTAGTAATTTTTAGAAATGAAAATTTTCTTACGCATTATATTGTTTAGGGCATTCATGATCTCTTATTAGGTCAAATTTGAGATCACTTTTCAACAAGAAATCTATTGTCCTTTTTTCTTGATCTGTCAATGGATCATCATCCAATGTAAACTCATTTGGTGTACCTTCATCAAACTTCCTCTGAATTTTGAAACCATTATTTTTCATTGTTTCAGCTTCAGTCTTCAATAGGCACAGTGTTTTTTTCATATCACGTGTATTTTAAGAAGACAAATATTTAGTGTATACAAATAAAAGAGTATATGAAGATTAAAGAGTGAAAAGTACATGCATATTTTATTTTTTCATATAACGTGTATTTTAAAATATGATGCGTGTGCTCTGCTAATGAGTTAAAAGTACATGCATAATATTAAAGTACACGCATATTTTATTTTTTCATATCACGTGTATTTTAAAATATGATGCGTGTACTTTGCCTAATGTGTTAAAAGTACACGCATAATATTAAAGTACATGCATATTTTATTTTTATCTATCACGTGTATTTTAAAATATGATGCGTGTATTTTGCCTAAAAAGTTAAAAGTACAATCATAATATTAAAGTACACGTAACTTGTATTGATTCATTTCACGTGTATTTTAAAATATGATGTGTGTACTTTGATAATCTGGGTAATTATGTGCAAATAATACAAAGTACACACATTATATTATACACGTGTACACGTGTATAATATAAGTACAAGTAACATTACTAATTAAGTTTAGGCACTAACCAATTTTTTTGCATCATCGAAGAATATTGTGTTTTTTTCCTTATCGTTCGGTCAAAGGGAATCCATGTGGACCACTTTTTTTTTTCTTTTTTGTATATCACAAGTAATGTGAAATGTCCTACACTATGTCTTAGTACAATGAACAAATTATTACAAGTGCCTAAGTATTCAAATAAATCTCTGTATAACTCCCCTTTCTTATTGACTTCACTTGTGTTACAAGTTTCTATCTGAATAAAAATTATAGACATTGTGTTAATAAAAAAAAACTGAAATTTTGTTTCTCAAAACTTTCGGTTTAATTGTACTTACCCAACAATAATCAGAAAAAGTGTGTGAGTAAGAGAGTCCTTCCTCTGACAATTTTAACCTAAATACTTCACTAAAATCAAGTATTATCTGTTTCACACAATATATAATGGTGATAAAATAACAATGTTGAAATTTAATGGATGTCTAATATTTGGACTACATACTTGGCTTGAAATTTCTTGACTGTTGAGGAATTCAACAAAATATTTCCATGGGACATACGAAACCATCCCTTGGAAAATAAATTCCCTGCATTTTATATAATCAATAAGAATTGTATAATAATAATAACCTTATTCTTTTGCACAAAAAAAAATATAAATTAGCGAAGTGATAAATCATAAAACAATAAACTTTACTATGGCTCAGCCTTTTGAATAAACTCTTCAATCTTTTTCTTCGAAGCTTCATCGAGATATTTGTATACTTCGATTGCTTCAAGCTTGAGGTGAGTTTCCTTCATTTGTTCAGCTATTGTTAGACGGACTTTTCTCAGCTTTGACTCTTTTTGTTTCTTAATTGGTTCATGCTTTTCGGTTTTGCTGTCAACTTTTCTTTTCTTCTGCCCTCCAGTAAGAGGTCCTTTTGTTTTGGATATTTTGGGGGTGCCCTGAACTGCCTTTGAGGCTAGTTCAATCTTCAAACTCGAAATTTCGTCCATGAGTTGTTTATAAATGTTTTCGTGATATATTTAACAAGGAATGTTGGATTGTAAGAATTTTTTAAAACAATGATTCATTTTCTCTTACGTGTATTTTATAAAGTACACGCCTGTATTTTAATACATGCGTGTATTTTATAATATACACGCATCTATTATAAAATACGTGTACTTTATAAAATTTATAATATACACGTGTACTTTCAACATAAAATTTATAATGAAATTTTGAAAGTAAAGCGTGTACTATATGTCTATTGTATTTTATAGATACCTGGTCAGTTTTTTTCAATTCTGATTCTTCAAGCATTTTCTTCAACTCCGAAATTTCGTCATTAAGGATTTTATTATTATTTTCCTGTTATACAAAAAAAATGTTACATTATAAACAAGACTTGAATAAAACTGCATTATTTTTAATAAAATAATGCACGTACTCTGCATTATTTCTAATATAAAATAAAACTGCATTAAAAATACTATGAAATAAAACTGCGTGTACTTTGGGAAAACTGCGTGTACTTTAAACGTGTACTTTAGGAAAACTGCGTGTACTCTGCATTCAAAAGTACCTGTTGAGTTCTTTTCCATTCTGACTCCTCAAGATTCTGCCTCAATGTCATCTTTTCTATGTCATCATCTTTCCATTGTTGTAATGTATCATCATACTTTTTTTTGAGATCTTCATTACTCAGAGAGAGATATCCATTCTTTTGTTCCAAAATTCGTGTTGATTCTGCATGATTTTTCAATGATTCATCCAATTCTTTAATTCTATCTGAGTCACTCATTGTGACTTGATCAAGCTTTTCTTTTAAAGAATTGTTTAACTCAACTAGTTGGGCATTTTCTACCTCCAACTTATTTAATAACTATTTTTCCTTTAAAAGGTTGGAATTCTCCACCTTTAACTTCTTCATTTCCTCATGGGATTCAAAAAGTGAATCATGATCTACTTGCAACTGTACATTCAAAATGGCACTCTCCACCTCCAAAGAGGTCACCTTCTCAAGTGCATCATTAATGTCTTCAGCTTCTTTAGATAGTTGGTTATTTTTTTCCAAACAATTCCCTTTTCAAAACAGCAATTTGTTCCTCCAAATTAACCTTTGGTTGATCTTTTCCCTTCTTTTTCTTTGGATTCACAATGTCTTTAAGGGGAATATTCCAACCATGTGAAAACTCATTGTCATTAATATCTTCAGCAACGTTTTTTGATGATGAATCAGCATATATAGGAATTTCTGTAGATATGTTCAAAGAGTAACTTGGCCCTTCAAACTGAGATTCCTTTTGTACAGGACAGTCCTTACAAGCTGGTTTATTTGTAGCCTGCTTCAAAGTTGCTGTTGCGATGTCATTCTTCATAAACCATTGTTTCAAAGACGACAACTTCCACTTCAGGAATTTTGGAGTATTTTCTTTATATTCTTCAACAGGAGAAATAATTTCGAATTTCTCACATGCCCAATACTATGATCATACAAAAAACAAAATGAATTTAATACTTGTATTACCTAGGGATTCATAATGGAAAGTACAAGAAATTTGTTCAAAATACACGCAAAATTAAACGCGTACTTTATAAATTTTACAATTGTATATTGAAAGTACAAGTGATTTTTACAAATTTAACGTGTACTTTGTCAATATAAGTTCACATGTACTTTCCAAAGTACATTAATAATATTGACAAAAAATATAACAAGAGTATTTTGAGAGTACACTGTTTATATTTACAAAACATAGTACATGTGTACTTTGTAAAATACAAGTGTACTTTCACATGATATAAGACGTGTATTTTCAAAATACACGTGATTAAGACGTGTATTTTCAAAATACACGTGATATAAGACGTGTATTTTCAAAATAGACGTTAAATATCAAGTGTATTTTGAAAGAACAAGAGAAAATATCACGTGTATTTTGAAAATACACGTAATATTTTCAAAGTACAGGTAAGTATTAGTATGTAAATTTTGAAATATCAGGAATATCAAGTGTATTTTGAAAATACATGTTAAAATAAACGTGTATTTTCAAAATACACGTGAAAATATCACGTGTATTTTCAAAATATACGTGAGTATTGGTATGTAAATTTTGAAATATCAGGATATTTTTTTGCTCACCAGTAGGAAATGACACATCCAGTAACTGTGCTAGGTTTTGAACTTGCTGATTTGTCAAGTGAATGTATGAAAAACTCATGCACAACAGATGCCCAATCATATTTATTCATTTCCTCAACATTTTCAATGTATTTCAACCAAAATTCTCCAAGGGTGGAGTTTGAGTTGGAGAAAAATAACGTGTTCAAGAAGTGGAGACACACAATTTTAACAAAATCAGTTTTCCTTCATCTGTCTCCAATTCAATTGATTTCTTCAAACCATTCAAAATTTCTGGCTTTCCTATTCTTTTTGATAAGTATCGTGCTTGTAATCCAGATTCTTGAGCAGTATTCGGTCGCCTTTCCAGTTCTATTGATATTAAACCCTCAACCAGGGGTATGCCAAATATTTCACTTATATCTATTGGCATTATTGGAATACTACTCTTCATACGAAAACTTTTGGTTTTCGTATTGTACAACTCGATAATTGATAAAATATTTTTATCCGTCTTCTTGTGGTCCACTTTTACTACTTTCTCACTGTAGTAGGCATTGAAAAGCTCCCAAAATGGAGTCTTCTTAAGAAGTTCAATATGGATATTGTTTATTTTATCTTTAATATGATGCAAATCATGATAAAGCTAACAATATTTGACCGATATTTGTCATTATTCTTTGTAGGACGTTTAACTTTCAATGCCACACTAGAACTGGAACTGGAACTGGATGAAGAACTATCATCAGAACTGCTCTTTTTTTGTGTCTTTCCTCTTCTTGCCTTCATCTTCATCCCCATTATATTGATCTATAAAAAAAAATTAAATTACTAACCTACAATGATATGTACAAAAAATAAAATACATGCGAATTAATAAACATAGACTAAAACAATAAAATACAAGCGTATTTAACAAAAGTACATGCAATATTCTCACAAACAATTTATACAAGTCTCAACAAAATACATGCTAAAGACGATAATATATATCGTCAGTTTCATGGTAATACCTAACAGAGGTTGTTCGACAAGTCAAAAACTAAGATTCTCTACTCCTAACATATTTAGTCAAGAAGTGATACAATAGCTGAATGCTAAAAGCTCCAACGTTATCAAAATCCCTTAAGCAATACTGCTCAATTCGTTTAGCTAAATCCTTCGATTTCGATTCAGTTACTTGAAGTTGTTGCACATCAAAAGTGCAGTAAATGTCTTCATAGTAGTAGTAGAAACCAAGTAACCTTTTAGCTCTATCATTGATGCGAAGGAGAAAATGAATTTCGTCATCATTACTACTATCGACTGTCAATGTGAAAGGTTTTGTATTGTTAAGATCTTCGAACGTGCAAGCAACAGTTTTGTAGTTGAACATGCTTGATTGTATGATTCCTAAACAATAACACAACAATACAAAATAGTACACTCGTAATACACATTAGTACATGGATATTGGATTGAACAAATTGAATTTCAATGTGCGTGTACTTTCTGAATTTTTTGCGTGTACTTTCAAAAAAATACACGCAAAAAATGAAAAAGTACACGCAATAAAACTGATTATTAGCTAATAACATATCATTCAAATGCAGTTGGCTATTGGACAAAAAGCACTCCTAAATATTAACAAAATAATAATACTTCTTAAAAACTCATGGAATATCATTCAAATGCCGCTGGCGCGGACCAAAATAACATAGGATTGATCAAATATGGATTTGAAATAAATATTTTATAGAGTACACGTATAAAACATAAAAGTACACGCATAACGAATTGAGAAAATCAATTTCAATGTGCGTGTACTCTGTGTATTTTGCATATTGACAGTATACGCAAAATACACATAGTACACGCAACACAGAGCTTGTACATGTACATATTCCAATCATGTATATATTCCTAGTCCTTGATAAATCCTCGATAAATGATTTATACAGGATGAAAAGTATAATGATGAAATACATATATCTAACATGCAAAAAGTGTGTTTTGCAATTAAAATGAGGGAAACAAATATATGATGAAATACATATCATGAAGAAGAAGAATGTGATTTCATCAGTCCATGTGTCTACAAATTTATACATATGAAAACACAAAATACAAAAGGGCAAAAAGGTGATAAGAGAATGTATACATACTTGTTAGTGGTGTTTGGAAGAATTTGATTTAGAATATAAAATGTAGAACTTCAACGATTAGGGTTTGATCGAAAAGAGCTAGGGTTTTGATCGAAGAGAGTTAGGGTTTTGATCGAACAGAGTTTTTAGAGCTTCGATCAGGAGTATTTATATGTTGTTGTTGACCAAAATTTGATTGAGAAATAGATTCGTTTTGGGGTTTTGATCGAAGAGATGGTAAGATTAAGGTTTTGATTCAAGAGAGAATACAGTTTTTTTGGCGCTTCGATTTCTGAATAGTGTGTGTTTATTTTAATTTCGGGGTATTTATATGTTGGACCTAATCGTTTAAAATTTGTTGGGCCTATTTTTTTTTTACAAAATTGTTAGTCCAAGGACTAGACCGTTAAAACCCCTGATAAGTATCTGGTTTAGTTTTCACTTCGAAAACGTGTAGCAACGTTGGAATTCTAGAAAATAGGTTTACATCCCGTGACTTATATTAAAGGGTGTTTAGGCGTTCTTAGGTATCAACAAACATCTCGAGTGTTCTATAGATAGATGGTCATAGAAGATTGATGAAAATCTTCGTGGGAAACTGATATAGTTTTATCAGAGTAGCGCAACAAAAACGTGGTGACCCCACTGCTGGGAATCACCAGGCAACTCAATTTGACACTCACCGCTTGTATAAGGTTTATAGTATAGCCCAGTCAGATTTAACCTCGGGGTTGTGTCTCACCACATTTGGGATACGAGGTACATTCAAATAGTAATAGTAGATCGAAAGGGCACACTATGGGTTACTCTAAGGAATTACGTGTGTCATCGAGCAAATGGAAAAATGGGTATCTGATTTCTAGTGAAGGGTATTCCATTGCTGAAAGGAATTGTTAAATCGTGGTGATGTAAACATGCGTCTTAATAAGTAAGTTGTGTGGCGCTTGTGTGTTTTACATTGCACATATGGTACTTGGAGATCAAATAGACCTAGAAGAGTAAGTCTTAAAAAAATTCTCTCGTGTAGGCATCTGTGTGTAGTAGGTGTCGATTTTAGGGGAAGGATTTCAGGTATTATCCTTTACATCCACCCAAAACCTTTTAAGTGAGTGAATTATCAGTGGAAAGATGAGTACATGAAATTAATCCTGAAGTAGTCACTACAACGTATCAAATAGTAGAAAGTGTACCATTTAAAAGAAATTTTATCACCCTATTAGACGATGATGAATGTATTAATGTTTTAGGCAAAGGACCATAAGCACGGTTACGAGGATGAGTCAATGCTAGTGTTGTTGGAAATAGCAATTGTAGAATAAACGAAATAACCCAAATTCAAAATAGATAAAATTAGAAGGACTTATCGATCGAGGTTTGTGTTTGATACAAAGTCCTAAAGGTGAAATTGCTCGCTGATATTTGTAGCTGCCAGCCTCGTGAACATACACCTCCCAGGATTCAACGATCAGATTTAAACACCATCTTTGTGTTAAATCTTCGAACTCTCAGGATACTCCAGCACTCCCAAAAATATGACGAACATAAATGTATTTGCAGAAAATAGCAAAAGAATTTTTGCAGAGAAAGTGATTTGCAGAAAATAGCAAAAGAATTTTTGCATATAACGTGAGAGATTTTCAATACGTTTTTGACTCTGTAGCCTTTTCTTATATAAGGGAAATGGTAAAAGACGTGGGTAGAGGTTTTAGCCAACTAACCCACTAATATCTCCACTAACAGGTAGTTTACTTTGAATAGGAGACTAAGTCAAAAATTAAAAACTAATTAATAAAAGGTAAAAATTCTAGGCACTCAAGATAATCCCAAAGCCCCAAAGACCCCAAGGCCCAATCTTTGACCCTTAATAATTAGTGTGCTCCCTAGGAATTGAACCCAAGACCTCAAGCACCAAACCCCATAAACTTATCACTAGGC
The DNA here is from genome assembly GCA_949130495.1 of Sambucus nigra. Classification (NCBI taxonomy): domain Eukaryota; kingdom Viridiplantae; phylum Streptophyta; class Magnoliopsida; order Dipsacales; family Adoxaceae; genus Sambucus; species Sambucus nigra. The sequence continues at coordinate 538,337,215 of OX422208.1, read as the reverse complement.
CATTTACCCCAACTTATTTAGTTCATTAAAAATAAATATATATACCAATATACATACACAACAGTCCTCCACATGAATGAAATAAATAAATAAAATCACATAAAACGACGCTCTAGAGTATCATAAGGAGTGACGTATAAGTCATAGGTGTCATTCAACTTGAACTTTTGCTTTGTGTTGATTTATTGAGTTTACCGGTTGCTAGTGAACTAATGTCTTGAACTATTTCACCGTTGTTGTAAACTTAAGTCAATCGAACACACACGTGACTCCCAAAAATCATCATCGAGTTCCCACAGTTGTGCTCGTTTCGGCCTTGAACATGCCCAGGTTTCTTGAGTGCTCTAGAGAATCAACCTTAATTCTCATAGGAAGCGACCCCATTACCACACTCATATAGGTGCTTCTATCAAGAGTGTATTGTATCTCACACTCCACTGAATAACAGATATAGAAAGCATTATGAGATTAAATCTCATCCTCCATCGATATAGAGGTACTACATCATACGAATGGGTTTTAAGTAAAACTTAAATTTATACCCCCACAAATCACTTGTATGACTTTGTTATCCCATTGAACCCAGATTTTGGGATCTCCAGTCATATGGGTTGGGTTTCCATTATAGGTGATTTAGATATTAATTGTCTTGAGGCCCATTCCCCTCGATGTTTGATAAACTAGCTCTCTAGCTAGCCCTTTAGTCAATGGATCTGCCAGGTTTTCCTTTGACTTGACATAGTCGATTTCTATAACTCCATCTTTCAATAGTTCTCTCACTGTGTTGTGTCTTCTCCTGATATGTCTAGACTTTCCATTGTAGGAGTTATTATGTGCTCTTGCGATCGCTGCTTGACTATCACAGTGAATGGACAAAGTTGGAACTGGTTTAGGCCACAAATGTATATCTAATATGAAGTTCCTTAACCATTCACCCTCTTCACTTGCTTTATCCAACGCTATGAACTCTGACTCCATAGTGGATCTAGTTATGCACGTTTTCTTGGTAGATTTCCAAGATATAGCGCCTCCTACCAAGGCAAAAACATAGCCACTCATAGACTTACATTCATCATTATCAGAAATCCAATTAGCATCACAAAAGCCTTCAATTACAGCATGATATCTAATATAACGAATACCATAGTTTATTGTGTATTTTAGATATCTCAAAACTCTAATCAAAGCATCCCAATGTTCATTATTAGGATTACAAGTGTATCTGCTAAGTCTACCCACATCATATGCAATATCAGGTCTAGTGCAGTTCATAAGATACATTAGACTACCTATAACTCTAGAATATTCTAATGATGATACACCACGACCCGAATGTTTCCTTAAGTGAAAACTAGGGTCATAAGGTGTTTTAGCAGGAATACAATTAAATTGTTCAAATTTTCTAAGAACTTTCTCTACATAATGAGATTGGGTTAAAACAATTCCTTCAGAATTTTTAATGATTTTAATTTCAAGTATAACATCAGCAACACCCAAATCTTTCATATCAAATTACTTATTGAGGAAACTTTTAGTTTTATTAACTACATCCATAGCAGTTCCAAAAATAAGCATATCATCCACATATAAGCAAATAATCACACCAGAATTATCCTTGAATTTGCTATAAATACATTTATCCGCTTCATTAATGTTAAAACCATTAGAGATCATTACTTGATCAAATTTTTCATGCCATTGTTTAGGAGCTTGTTTTAGTCCATATAAAGATTTTTTTAAGTCTACACACTTTTTTATCTAGGCCTTGGACTACAAATCCCTCGGGTTGATCCATATAAATTTCTTCTTCAAGATCTCCATTCAAAAAAGCCATTTTAACATCCATTTGATGAATTATCAGATTATGTAATGAAACAATAGCAATTAATATCCTAATAGATGTAATTCTTGTAACATGAGAGTAAGTATCAAAGAAATCAATTCCTTCCTTTTGCCTATAGCCTTTAGCTACCAATCTTGCATTAAATTTATCAGTAGAACCATCAGCTTTTAATTTCCTTTTAAAAATCCATTTGCATCCAATAGTTTTACATCCTTTAGGCAAGTCAACTAACTCCCACGTGTTGTTAGAAATAATAGAATCATATTCACTATTTATATCTTCTTTCCAAAAAATAGATTCGGGTGAGGACATTGCCTCACTAAAAGTGACGGGGTCATTTTCCATTAAGTATGTTAAAAATTCAGGACCAAAAGAAGTAGCTATCCTAGGTCTTTTACTTGCCCTAATTTCAATATCTTATGAATTTGGAGATTCATTTCTAACACTAGGACCCACTGGAACAAAACTACTAGTTCCCTCACTTCTCACTTTAAAAGGAAATTTGTCCTCATAAAATTCGGCATCTCTTGACTCAAAAATAGTGTTTTTATCCATATATTAATTTTTAGAATCAATTACAAGAAACCCATAAGCATTACTGTTTTTAGCATAACCTATAAAAACACAATCAACAGTCTTTGGGCCAAGTTTAGTTCTCTTAGGTATTGGTATTGAAACCTTAGCAAGACACCCTCACACTTTAAGGTGTTTATAAGAAGGTTTTCTATTTTTCCACATTTCATAAGGAATTTTGTCATTTTTCTTAAAAAGGTATTTTATTAAGAATATAACAAGCAGTAAGAAGTGCCTCACCTCACATATTATAAAGTAATCCCGAAGTTCTTAACATAGAATTTACCATATCCTTAAGAGTTCTATTTTTTCCTTTCAACTACACCATTAGATTGGGGTGAATAAGGAGGAGTAACTTGATGAATTATTCCATTTTCTTTACAATATTTATCAAGATCACCGGTGTATTCTCCTCCCCTATTGGATCTTAATGTTTTAATGGATTTCTCCAAAAAATTTTCAACTTCTAATTTATAAGAAATAAATTTTTCGAAACTCCCATCTTTACTTGTAAGGAGATAAACATAACAATAACGAGAGTAATCATCAATAAAAGTAACAAAATATTTATTTCCACCACGTGTCACATAACCTTTTAAATCACATAGATCAGAATGTATTAAACTTGAAACAATTGAACTTCTTTCGACACTTGGAAAATGTTTTTTAGCATATTTTGATTCAACGCATATTTCACATTTAGAGTTGGTAGAAATATCAGATTTTGGTATGTTTCCCAAAAACATTAATTTTTTAATGGATGCCTTATTTACATGATCAAGTCTAAAATGCCACATATCATAAGAGTCAATCAAATAAGAAGAAGTAGATTCTTTATTATTATCAGTCACGGTTACATTTAGTTTGAAAAAACCCTCATGAACATAACCTTTCCCCACAAAAGCACCTCCCTTAGTCACAATTACCTTATCACCCTCTAGAACAATTTTAAAACCCTTCTTAAGTAAGACAAAACCAGACACCAGATTCTTCTAACCTCAGGGACATACAAAATATCTTTCAAGGTAAGAACATTTCCTGAAGTGAACTTTAAAACTACGGTTCCCTTGCCCTCAACCTTAGACGAAGAGGAGTTTCCCATGTACAGACGTTCATCCTCACCCATAACAATTAAGGTAGTGAGGGCACCTCTCGTGCCACAAATATGCTTGGTGGCGCCAGATTTAAGCCACCAGTCTGTCATGTTACTCACAATGTTTGCCTCGGTCACAACAATAGAGAAGTTACCCTCCTCGATTACATTTGCTTGAGGCTTCACATCTTGACTCTTCCTAAACTTGCAATCTTTAGCGTAATGACCTGGTTTTCCACATACATACCATTGACCTGCAGGTTTAGATTTAAACTGAAGTTTAGACTTTTTATTCTTATCGTTAGGTTTGAATTTATGGTTGGACCTCGAATTCTGGTTTGGTTTATGGTACTCGTGTTTATGGTTTGAATGCTTAGGCTTGTATTAGTTCTGTTTTTGGTTACCATTTGATTTTCCCTCTACCAAATTAGCTTTAGAACCGAATTCATATTTTTTCTCCCTAAGTTATGCATTCCTATTATCTTCCTCAATTGTCAAACAAATTATCAAATCTTCTAGTGACATCTCCTTTTTCTTATGTTTCAGACCGTTTTTGTAATCTTTCCAAGAAGGTGGCAGTTTTTCAATTATAGCAGACACCTGAAATCCCTCACATATATTATAACTCTAGGCCAGAATTTCATGAATAATAATTTGTAGTTCTTCTAGTTCCGACATAACATATTTATTATCTTCGATTTCAAAATCCAAAAATTCTCCAACCACGAATTTCTTAGACGCAGCATCTTTAGTTGCATATTTTTTGTCCAGTAAGTTCCATAATTCTTTAGAAGTAGGACATGACCAATAAACATCATACAATTCAAGGCAGAGACAGTTCAGTATATAATTCCTACACATATAATCCCTTTGTTTCCAAACAACCAGTTCTTCTGGTGTAGAAGGTCTATCAGATGCAATAACGTCAACGACCTTAAGAGTTGTTAGGTAAAATTGCAGTTTCATTTGCCATCTCTTAAAATTCTTTCCATCAAACAATTCAGGTTTTTCAGAGTATTTTGCATTAGGATTTTCCATAGTAGATTATAGAATAACAACCAATCAAATTTCACCTTTAGATTGTTGGAAATAGTAATTGCAGAATAAACGAAATAACCCAAATTCAAAATAGATAAAATTAGAAGGACTTATCGATCGAGGTTTGTGTTTGACACAAAGTCCTAAAGGTGAAATTGCTCGCTGATATTTGTAGCTGTCAGCCTCGTGAACATACACCTCCCAGGATTCAATGATCATATTTAAACACCAGCTTTATGTAAATGTTCGAACTCTCAGGATACTCCAACACTCCCAAAAATATGACGAACATAAATGTATTTGCAGAAAATAGCAAAAGAATTTTTACAGAGAAAGTGATTTGCAGAAAATAGCAAAAGAATTTTTGCAGATAACGTGAAATAGATTTTCAATACCTTTTTGCTCTGTAGCCTTTTCTTATATAAGGGAAATGGTAAAAAACGTAGGTAGAGGTTTTAGCCAACTAACCCACTAATATCTCCACTAACGAGTAGTTTATTTTGAATAGGAGACTAAGTCAAAAATTAAAAACGAATTAATAAAAGGTAAAAATTTTGGGCACTCAAGAGAAATCCAAAGACCCAAGGCCCAATCTTTGACCCTTAATAATTAGTGTGCTCCCTAGGAATTGAACCTAAGACCTCAAGCACCAAACCCCATAAACTTACCACTAGGCCACTTACCCCAACTTATTTAGTTCATTCAAAATAAATATATATACCAATATACATACCCAACAAGTGTCCATGAGTGGAATAGGAGATTATATGTCTTCGCCATTTTTATCAGTGAATCATGATTAGGGGTTCGCGTTATGGTTAAAGAGGATTGTATGGAGGAATTTACGCATACAAAGTGGCATCGTACCGTATTCTAAATGGCACACTCCTAAATTAATTGGCTCTTTTCAAGTGTCGTGCATAATATGAAAAATCAGGAAGATGGGGTAAATTATAAGAGTGGATTGAACATCGTAATTTTTCCAGGTGCATTGGCGCTAATTAATGTAGTTAGGAAATGACCCAAACATGGAATGTTGTTTTAGAAGTGTTGTAGCGCATTGAATTGGGCTGGTGGAAGTAATATCCACAATGGGGTGGGCTCATCATGAGGCGGACTGGCTAATGGGAAATTCTTGTATACCGATTGGTATAGTCTTGAGACAAAAGGTGTTCAAGATGCAACTAGTCAGGTTCTATTAGCAGTGGCAAATATGTGGGTTGGGTCAAATTTTGGCGTGCCGAATTCCGCTTGGGCTGAATTTGGGCAAGTTAAATACGGGTTGGTTGGATGTCCGGGTTGGGTTCGGGCAGGGCTACTGATTTTTGCTATGAAGCTTATTCAACAAGAGATGGATCTAGTACTCAACCTTAGAAAATCTCCTATCAACATGGATGATATCAGTCCCCAAATAAGACATCCATCATCAACTCACCTTTCTTAAACCAATATGGAAGGCAACATATCTGAGAATGCAAACATGAGTCTTTAAGGTATTAAAAATTCAAGAGAGAGATGGTAGGATAATTTTAACCAATATAAGTGGGTGTCAATATTGACCTCCTTATTTTAAGGCTTAGACCCATATTTGGCCTGCTAAGTTTAAAAAATGGGCCCCGTATTTTGAAGTCTGGCCTAATATGGGTTGTTGAGTCTAACGGGCCTGTTTTTGCCACTATTAGGTTCTATCCATAAGGTTCTAGAAAGGATACCATATGTTATGATGGTAAAAGAAATTTTTTGCGTGGAATCCAGGGGAGGTTAATAGTGTCTCAATGGCTATTCGTGAAATCTTTTTGTTCATTAAAATGAACGAAAGTATAGTGTACGATAGTACAGGTGTTAATACCTTCGTCTTGGTGCATAAGGTTAATATTTTTTCTATTTAGTGCCATTTCAAATTGGTGTTATCATCCAAGGTCATGTTATAGTAAGGAATACACCAAATATTAGTGAGAAAACTTATTAGTATCTTCGATTAAGTGTAATGCATGGATCCACAGTAGGTAGTCTATGTGCAAAGATCCCTTAAACATCGAAAAAGATATTTAGACTATTCATTGCATTTTAGTTGCCTTTTATTTTTTTCCTAAAATTGGAAACTATAACTTAGTAGTTATATGGGTATGGTATAAAGTTGTATTAATGTTGGGTTAGGATAGATGGGAATGGATGATGCATCAATGCAACTGAGGTTGTCTTCTATATGATCATTCATTTAGGGTAGAATGAGAACCATTGTATGAGTATGATCACACAAGTTACTGAAGTTCGTTTGCATGTATTATTCTAATAGTTTAGGTTTAGTGGAACACTTCGTGTGACTTAGTAGGACGTAGCGTACGACTAAGGTTGTTGATACATGGTTATAACCTGAAGTTCAGTTCGTTAATATTAAAGGGTTTGACCAAAGAGGATGAGAGTGTGGTCATTGTATTAAAGCTCGACTTCATTTGAGTATTCGTTCCAAAGAATTATTGCTAATAGAGTCATTATGTGCCATCACATGTTTCTTGAATTGGTAAAATATACGGGTAAATGGTTTATAGATTTCTAAGCTTAGGAAATCGTATCATGTTCTGGGACAATGGAGATTGTGTTAATAAGGAAATGTATATCCAATAAATGAACCTGTGAGATTTTGAATTAGTCATGGAATTGAATTGTGTAAATTCCCTAGGTATAAGAATTTGAATGATTTGTCAAATGAAAAATATAACATGGATATGAGGTTTAAAACAGGTCACACATTGGTGCGTGACGTAAGTGATTTCACGAAATTGATTTAGGCGTCGACATATGTGTCAGGATGCTATTGGAGTTTGGAACTAGTGATAGTCCATAGTATTCATCCAACAGAAGTTTTCTCCACTAATTATGTAATCCTTATTAAATTCATAAATCTCTCTTCGATTAGTCAAGTAATAACACTAATGGGCATCCAATTTAGGCGTGAGGGGAGAATGACTTTTATGGATGGTACCCGAGAATCAAGAGCCTACAAGGTTAGTAATTTTTACATGGGTTTTGAACTATTGATGATTTTGTATGGTCTATATGAGAGAAAGGTGATAATTTAGGAACAAAACTAGTTGAGGATGAAGGAAGAAATTTAAAGGACATAATTTTCTAAGGATGGAAGAATGTAATCCCCGTTTATGATATATCTTATTACGTGACATATTTTGATATTTTTCACGTACGATTTTGTGAGATATATAATTGTCTGGGTTAAATGTATATTACAAGTATCAAATGCGTGTTGCATGGGATTTCTTGGAGTTCACAGAGTTTTGCATGAGCTTGCATGCGAAGAATAATAAAGTTCTCATGTAAAGTTGTGCACCAAATGTTAATTTATAAAGTATTAATTATTATGTACTATAATTAATGGGCAAGTTTTTACAAAGTCTCAAAAATAAAAAGGATATTTTATTGCAGGAATAATCTTTGAGAAAAAATGTTATTTTTTTCCTTTGGGATGGAAATCTTATTACTTTTTATAAATCTTTTTTTTCTCGTAAGAAAAATATTTCGATTAAGTGATTTATGTTCTTTTTATGATAAAAGTGCAATTAGTATGAACTAGTTAAAGTAAGAACTAAAAATAACTTTAGTATTTTGGAAATAGTGTCAAATTGCGAATTTAACATATCAAAGTAATTAGTTGAAATTCATGAAGTTTAACATATAAAATAAGTAGTTTTAAAGTGCAAACAATATAAAAGAAGTTAAATAATTATGTGTGAAAATGAAAATATTATAAGGAAAATAACAAAGTAATGAGTTTCTATCATTTATTAGCTTGAAACCTATTTAATTAAAAGTGATTCTACACAAACCCTCAAATTGTATCTATGAAATAAATCCGACTTAGTTGTTAGAAATGCAGTGGTTAGTGTTTTAAATGGAGCTCAAGTGTACCCCAGACACTAACCAATGGATTTATGATGACAATGTTTCAGTCGTCGTTTTGTATTGAGACAAACCTACGACAAAACATTCAGCTTATATAAAAACACTCATACACAACATAGTATCCCTCATTCTCGTACACACCAACTAAACTTATCCGTGAGTGAGTTTTAAATGGTGAGTGTTATAGAGTTATTATTTATCTTACTTTGGACTAGCCTTTGTGAGTATATTTTATTGGGTAAATATGGTGGTAAATATATCTTTTGGAGGTGTTTTGGTGTATTTTGAAGGTGTTATGAGAGTATATCTTTGGAGCACTCTTGGATTATTTTCTTGGAGAACTTATTTGAAATATTTTCTTGGAGTCTTGGACTATATTTTCTACACAATATTTTGGAGGATTCCTTTTTTTAGGTGAGGGCTTACATTCAAGCAATTGATTTCATATGAAAATAATGCATGTTTAGAGTAGATATTGTATATATGTATTCTTATTTGACATGCTACCTATTTACATATATTCATTTTTATATACAAGTTGTTTATGTGGTAAATTTTTTTTATTTCATGTGAGTAATTGATTTAACTAGTTAAAAACATTGGGCCAGAATGATGATGCTGAAATCTAGCACCACCAGGTAAGTGATGATGAGCTCAAACAGTAACAACAATGGCAGCCATACAGATGTATATGTATAAGTATATAAAAGGAGGTGAGTATAAGAGGAACAAGATAATGATGTATAGTGGTTCAGCTAATTAGGCCTACATCCACTGTGAGTGTGTGATCTACTAAGTATGGGCACTAATGGCCTTGGATACAATGCACATAAGCTCACTTTCTCTCTCTACTGTGTGTACAAGAATTTTTTACTAGGGTTACAATTATCAATCGATCCCCCTGTAGGGTATTAGGTGATAAGTATATATAGGTCTTGGGGGGTATAGTGTACCCCTCAAGTATGCATGGTGCATGTGAATGATGATTTAGCCAATCTCCTATTAACAACTGTAGATGCCAAATGATGACATAATATTCCCTCACGTGAGGGGGTGATATTGTTATAACGGTTTACCACGTGCCATACGAGCCTCACGCGCACTGTTCCACGCGTCTCCTAAACCACGCGTTGTGATGATGTCACCTTCGGCCTGTGATACGAGGCCAAGGTAAAAGTTCCTTCTGATAGTGAGTCTGGACTAATTTAGGCCTCATACTATCATACCCTCAAAGGATCTTTTGGGCCTAATGAGGGGTCGGCCCCTTGGAGGGTCGTCTGGTCCTGATGAGGGGTCGTTCGGACCATAATGAGGGGTCGACCCCTTGAAGGGTCGTCTGGGCCTAATGAGGAGTCGGCCCCTTAGAGGGTTGTCTGGTCCTGATGAGGGGTCGGCCCCTTGAAGGGTCATCTGGTCCTGATGAGGGGTCGATCCCTTGGAGGGTCGTCTGCGCTTGAGGAGGGGTCAGCCCCTTGGAGGGTCGTTTGGACCATGATGAGAGTTGGCCCTTAAAGGGTCATCTGGGCCTAATGAGGGGTCGACCCCTTAGAGGGTAGTCTGGGCCTAATGAGGGGTCGGCCCCTTGAGGGGTCGTCTGATATATGTTGAGAGGTCATCTTGACCCCGTCCAGGTGCAGGGCGCCCTCGACCTAGCCGAGGGTGTATATGGGTATATCAATCACCCCCAGCCCTTAGCCATCGATGCTGTTGAGATGGTTGAGGGATAGTGTTTCCCTTGAGATGAGTATATGGTTAGTTAGATGAATGACACCTGTCAAGCTGATGTGACACCTAGGCAGATATCCACTGTCGTTCCAGTTTCCCAGGCATGACGGTTGCACACTTTGCTTGGGACTTTGTGCCCTAATGATGCCCTCCTCTTGGGCTGTGCTCTGCCTTGGCTAATGGGCCCACTCATTAGCAAGGTATTTAAGAGATTTTTGAAATCATTTCTTTTCTTCTTATTCTTCTTCTTCGCGCCTTAACTCTTTCTCTCTCTAGAGCTTCTCAACAGATTCCATAGCTATTTTTGCAACTTTTTTGTACCAAGCTACATTCAGCTGTTGCTTTCGTCTTTAGGTACTTTTCTTTGCCATAAATCCCATTTTTAATCTTCGCTTTCATTTCATTCATTGGGGTTGACGCCCCTTGTAGTGTTTCTAGGGTTTTCTTCTGTTTTCCGGTTCCTTCTCCGGTAAGTCGAGTTCTTCCCTTTCTTGAGTGTTCTTGATCAAAACCTTTTCCTTACTTTGGTTTTAATCCAAAAGTCCAACTTAGTCAACTGTGAGATTGTTTGTAGTTAGCTTATTCTTCTAAGTGTAGGGTCTCCCCTTTAATGCTTAGGAGGCTTTACAATTTAGCTGAGGAATTCCCCTCCCTGAGAGAGAAGTTCTTTGTAAAGATCAGACGGGTAGAGGAAGAGGAGGAGAGAAGATGAGGGACTGACCCTAATTGGGTACGACCCATTTTTCCCATTCCATTAGCCATAATATTACCATCTGAGTTCGGTGGGTCGTCTTGTTGTCCAACCAAGAGTCATTCATACGAAGGAGAGATGGATGAGAGAACACCATCACCAACAGGCGCTGGGCCTTCTAGGAGGAGAGAGACATCTGATTTAAGCCCAAGCCGAGGGGCCGAGGGTGTGGTCCCTTCCGAGGCTATCCCTGTGATAACTTTATCCCCTCATGCCTTCCAGATGGCCTTTCCTCATGGACCTCTGACAGGTGATGATGCCGAGGGAGAGGGGACTGAGGATGATGGTGAGGATTCAGACAGTGACCAAGTTGATACCTCCCACACCTCTGCTTATGTTTCCACCATTAGGGATCATGACCTCCTGCTGTGGAGGCATATATTTGGTATGCCCCCCAACGTAAGTATGAGGGTTCCCTAAGAGTATAAGAAAGTCTTCGAGGGTGACGAGGGAGAGATCGCAGTATATGAACAAATGTTTAAGGTCGGTGTTAGGTTCCCTCTGCACCCTGCCATAGTCAATATATTGTCAACCCTCGGCGTTGCGCCTTCTCAACTTCCTCCCAACTCCTGGAGGACTATCCTCGGCTATGTCTCCTTGTGGAAGAACACTTTTATTGACGAGCCTTCAGCCGACGTGTTTTTGGCTTGTTATAATATCACTTCCTCGTCCAAACAGCCTGGGTACTATCACCTGGGGGCGAGGAGGTCTGATAAAAAACTTCTCCATGTGGCACAAACCTCCAACCACGATTAGAAGAAGAGATTTTTCTTCATCTATGGAGAATGGGAATTTACTACCGAGACTCAACCTTTGGACGATGGTTCGAGGGTTCCAAAGAGATGGTCTAACCCCTCGAGGAAGTCTAGGTTAGACCCTGGACTTAGTCTGGATGAAAAGGACATAATCGAGTATCTGAGAGAACGAGGGAAAGAGGGTGAAATTACAAAGTTTGAAGATCTGATGACCCCTCGATTCCTCAAAGAAGATGATCTAAGGGTCGACCCCTTGACAGAGCTATGTGAGTTATTATTATTTTTTACTCAATCTTTACTTTTTTCCAAGTGTTTCAACCTTGCTTCTGTATTTTTCTGATATGTCATCTCCTTTTCAGGTCGTCCTGCAGGTATCTCTGACCATCTTTGGGAAATGACTGCCCAAAGCTTATTATCTGGTCTGGGAAAGAAAAAAGGCAAAGAGCCTCAGCAGGCTCCGAGGAAGTCAAAGGCCGTGGGGACGACGCATGATGAGCTGACCACCGATAGCCATAAAAGGAAGGAGCCCAAAGTCCCTGCTGACCTTAGTCGGATTCTAGGACGAGGGCAAGGGTGGAGGTATCTGAGGGGACTAGTTCCTCTTCTAGCATGGGGGCCTTCTGGTCCCAAAACTTAGCATTTTTGAAGGCCGAGCCGTCTTCCCTAATTGCCAATCTGAAGGCGGCCAAGGCTTCTTTGTTTTCTGCCTCCTCGGTCGCCGACTATGAATTCTTGTCCAAGATGCCCTCGGTGAAGGTGTATGACTATGGTATGCACACTCTTTCCCAGGTATATTTCTTACTTCATTTCCTTAGTTGAATTCTTTCACAAACTGTTTCCTCGGCCTCTTAACAAGTTTCTTTTTCTATGCAGTCTGTTTGTGCTCACTACACCAAAATGGCCAAATTGTCACCTTTCAGCCGGCCACCCTTGCCAAGGTCATTGACCATGACAAAAAACACGCATTTTTTGTCACGGTCATTGATCTTGACACGACCGTGACAATAAATTGTCACGATCAATGACCGTGACAAGTCCGTGACAAATTTACTTGTCACGGTCATTGATCGTGACAATTCTTTAAATACTTGTCACGGTCAATGACCTTGACACGACCGTGACAATATTAGCAGCAAAAACCCTTTCCCCCTTCTTTTTTCCCTCCTGAGCCGTTCCTTCCCTCTCTCTCTCTCGACGCTGCTCTCTCTCTCTCTCTCTCTCTCTCTCTCTCTACTTTCAAGTTTAATTCTCTCTCTCTCTCTCTCTCTCGCTCTCTTCCATTTATATATATGTTTGTGTGTATATATATGTGTGTATGTGTGTATATATGTGCGTGTGTGTGCATGTGTGGGGGGTGGGGCAGGGTGGGGGCAGGGTGAGGGTGAGGGTAGGGGGTTAAAAATGTAAATAAATAAGTAATTTTCTATAAATTTCCAAAAATAATATCCAAAAATGTAAATGTAAATAATATCCAAAAATAATATCCAAAAATGTAAATTTGTAGTAATTGTCATCCGAAGTTGCTAAAAGCATCCGAAGTTTAAAAAGCATGAAAAATAAAATATTTTTTAAGATTTGTGGTGAATAACTAAAGTTAAAAAAAGTATTACTTTAGTCATTAAATTACTTTTTGAATTCGGGCGATGCGCGTAAATTTGTAGTAATTGTCTTATAATAAAGATCAAATAGTCTATTTTGTTGAAAATTTTGATAAAATTGGTGAGCCCTTCATATTTTAAAAATGTTGTTTTTATTCCTATAGAACAGCTTAGATAGTGTGTGTGTGTGTGTGTGTGTGTGTATGTGGTCAATACATGAATTTATTTTTGTATTCGAATTAACCCATGAATTTATTTTTGTATTTGAATTAACCCATGAATTTATTTTTGTATTTGAATTAACCCATTATATGAAACATACCTGAAATTAAATATAGTGCGCATAGATACTAGCATTCTAGTTCTTATGCGTACGCATTCAATAGCCCTTAGACCCGTTCGAGAGTCATTACCCCTGTAATGAGATCTCTCGAATTGTCCCGTTTGGACAGTTTAAGACTGTATAATTTCTGTATAATATTCTTATTGGCTTAAAGTTGTTACTTTTGGAGGAAGTTCTGCGGTCGTATCTTAATGTTCTCTGGGTACATACTAGATTGACAAGTGTGACTGTTATTTCAATTGACCAATTGAAATAACACTCACACCTGCCAATCTACGTCGTGTACTTGGAGAACTAAGGGGATATGATTTTTCAAATCGTAACAATGTGTATGAGCTGTTAAGTATATTACAGAAAAATGCATTCTTGAATGGGATAGGACCACTTACCCTTTAATAGGATAATTAAATGATGGGATAATTAAATAAAACATACTATAAATCTAAGTTTTGTTTACCTTTAATAGGTGTTTAGTTGTGGTAGCTGTGATGGGATATCCGAAATACAAAGAGTGGATGGGTGAGACTAATAGAATGGGGGATGTGTTTCGCTGAGGTGCTAACGAATTTGTGAAATATACAAATAGATGTCGTAATGATGAAGAGTTTTCGTGTGCTAGGTGTAATAATGGTAAGGTGTTTGAGTGGAAAACAGTTGAACTACATATGTTAAGATCGGGTATGCAAGATAGTTATCAATTTTGGAGTTTTCACGGTGAATTGAAAGTTCCTTTTGTCCCCGACCAACCTTCACAACAACCTTCAACAAGTAGAATAGATGTAGAAGGGGACGACGTAGATCATAATATGTTAGAGGATTTAGTTGATGATGCGTACGGATTTTATGAAGCTGAGGAGAATGAGGTTACTGATGATGTAGAAGATTCAAGTGCTCGTGAAGATAACACGATAAAACTTGACGATGACTACCAAAGTTTAAAATTTAAGGCGACCCAACCGTTATACTCTGGCTGTGAGAAAGATCAAACAACTTTACATGCCATGGTTGGTTTGCACAGTTTGAAGACGCAGTACGGTTTGTCTGGCAATAGCGTGACGGGAATTCTGAAATGGGTGAAGGGCTTATTACCCAAGGTGAATACTCTTCCAAATAGCTATCCTGTTATGAAGAACAGTTTGAAAGGTTTAGGAATGAAGTATAAATCGATTCATGCTTGTGTGTATGACTGCATACTATACCGAAAGGAGTATGAAAATCTCGATCGTTGTCCGGTATGCGATGAACCTAGATATGTCCAATCTACTAGTAAGGAAGGCACAAGCTCAAAAGTGCCTAAAAAAGTATTAAAATATTTTCCCGTTGGGCCTAGATTAAAGAGATTTTTCACAGTACCATGGATTGCAGAGGCAATGACTTAGCATGCTAGGTCAGAAGTAGGGGGTAATATCATGCGTCATCCTATTGATTCTACTGCCTGGCGGAGGGTGAATTTTGAGTATCCCGATTTTGCTCGAGAACAACACAACATTCGTTTGGATATATCAACAGATGGTTTCAATCCATTTGGAAATCTAAGCATCAATCAGAGTGTATGTCCAGTGATCCTAGCCCCGCTCAACCTCCCTCCTTCACAGTGTATGAGACCTGAATTTTTGATGATGGCTTTATTGATACCTGGGCCAAAGGCACCAAGTGAAGAAATTGATATCTACCTGGCTCCTTTGGTAGAAGAATTAAATGAGTTGTGGGAAGAGGCTGTGCAATCATTTGACTCTTTTAGAAAAGAAGAGTTTACGTTGAAAGCTATGTTGATGCGGGCAATTCATGATTTTCCAGCTTATGGGACATTATCCGGATGTGTAGTACATGGTTATTTGGGGTGTCCTATTTGTGGAGAGGAGACTGAATCTCTTCGTCTATCCTCTAGCTTAAAAAATGTATACCATTGCCACAAGAGGTTTTTACCCCCAGCTCATAGTTTCAGATTTGAGAAAGGTTCCAATTTTTTATTGGGCGGAGTTGAACATAGGCTACCGTCGAGACAACTTTCGGGTTCAGAAATTGAAAGTAAATCTTCTGAATGTGGCCCAAATATGCCAGGTAAGAATCCCAAATTTAAGAATGTCAAGCATAAGAAGACCCCAACTGGGAATGAAGCTGAGATAAGAAAGGCATGGTCTCAGAGGTTAATTTTATTTGACTTGCCTTATTGGAAGAAAAACCCGGTGCGCCATGTATTGGATGTAATGCATGCAGAGAAGAACTTTGCTGAACATATTGTGGGTACTTGCCTTGGGGGGAGTCATTCAAAGGATGGAGAAAATGCACGAAAAGACCTTAAAACGTTAAAACTTAAACCACAACTATGGTTGAAAGAAGATAGTAGGGTAAGGACAATAATTCCTCCTGGTGCGTTTACTTTGACGAGTGAGGAAAAGAAGGTGCTTCTAGACACAATATATAATTTGAAGGGCCCATCTAGTCCAACTTGCAAAGGATTGTGAATTATGTTACTCATGATTTGCATAAGTGTAAGTCCTACGATTGGCATGTGATCATGCAATTGGTTCCTCTATTGTTTAAGCATTGTTTCTCCAAGCACAAGGATTTGTGTAAGGCTATTATGCAAATTAGTATTACCTTCTCCCTCTTGTGTGAGAAGGTAGTGAATCGAGAACACATAGTGGCCGCAAAATTGGCTGTGAACGAAGCGATTTGTGTATTGGAGAAGTACTTTCCCCCAGCATTTTTTGACATAAGTGTTCACTTATTGGTACACCTATGCGACGAGGCACTTCTTTGTGGTCCAGTTAGATATCGGTGGATGTATCCGTTTGAAATATTGATGAAAGTTTTTAAAGATTACGTCAAGAATACACGATATATTGCAGGATCAATTGCAGAGGAATACATCACCGTGGAGTCATCAATATATACTCGGAAATATATGCCTGACACGACCAGCGTTGATGACACTGATGAATTCCTCGATGATGGTGGTAATGTGATGGGAAAAATAGTGAAATTAATGAGTTTGCAACATGAACAAGTAGCTCGTTATCTATTTGACACACATGAAGATGTCGAAGAATGGAAAAAGTAAGTTTCAAATATTATAATGTTTAACATTATTTTAGATTATTTTATACATGATTAATTTTGTAATATGCAGTAAATATGAAGCCTGTGAGAACAATAAAAGACGAAAAATAATGGTACAATCAGACAGCGAATTTAGGCTATGGTTGACACAAGAGGTAATTATAATGAAAACAGTCATTATATAACGTTACATTACACTAAAATTTTACCACTAATATAATTAATTTATCTATATTCTCAGCTCCTAAAGATGGGTGATGCGACATCAAGGCTTGCTCGTCTAGCCACTGGACCCTTGTTCGTTGAACAATAGTACAAAAAGTATCGATTGAACGGTTACATTTTCGGCGCTAAAGTTTACGAGGAAAGTACAATTGTACAGAACTCGGGAATTTCATACAAGGCTATTACTTTCTTTCGAGCGAGTGCAAAAGATAAAAACCTCGTTGAAGCTGAAATGACTTACTATGGTGTAATCCAAAATATATTAAATTTGGATTATATAATCTTCAAAGAGGTTATATTTTACTGTGAATGGGTAAGAGTTGAGGATAAAAATGCTTGTAAAGTTCATCCTGTCACCAATTTGATCATGGTTGACTTGTCCAAGTTGAAGAGCAACGACCACATGAGCGATGAGCCATTTGTTTGTGCATTTCAAAAGGTTAAGCAAGTGTTTTACTCAGAGTATATCAACAATGAGCCGTGGTCAATTGTCCAACACAAGTCAAGGTGTCTAAATAGTAGTGTGGATGACTTGGCTGCTCCTACCGAATATCAATCCATTTTTTATGATAACCCGAATTTGAAACAATTTTTCAATTTGTAATAAATATTTCAATTTGTACCGAAACATCCATTTTTAATGCTTTTACTTGATCTGCACTTTATCATTTTCACTCTTGTGTAGTGTGCGTGTGTGGAGAGGAGATTAATACATAAATATTACAACTACATCTAAGTTTTTTTATACTAATCCATGAATATACGCTTCTTACCTTTACTAAGTGATTAGTACATAGTTATGTGGGGTGTCCTATTTGTGGAGAGGAGACTTAATCTCTTCGTCTATCCGAACACTAAGAAATGCCATAATCCTATGGAGCGATGCTCTGCAAATTCCTCCCAACCGTTATGTAGCCAAACATCACCAGTTGAAGTTGTCAATTCCACTTTCCATACCCCACCACTTGGAACTTCTAGCAAAACATGGGAGACCATTGAAAGGTGGAATTGACAACTTCAACTGCTGATTTTTGGCTACACAATGGTTGGAAGGAATTTGCAACGCATAACTGCATAGGATTATGGTATTTCTTAGTGTTTAGATATGAAGAGAATTATAATTGACACGATTGCCCGGGGTACATTGGTTGGAAGGAGGTGCCATATGAGCTCAAGTTTGCTGTTTGAGTGACACTACAGATAATGTATTTATATTTATATGTCAATTTCGATTTCGATTTCGATTTATATTTATCTATATTTGAGGGGCGGATACTAATTTTACTTTATTTCAATTCAGGGGACAAGGAGTGGCCCTAAGGGTAGGCCACATATGCTCTATACTTATGTGGCTATTCGGACGAGAAGGGAAGAATAAGGAGGTGTTCCCGAGCGTCGTGGTACAAAATCTCTTTTCCATGCAAATAGTTTGTAGATTTGAGATAAAATGATGGTGATGTTGTTTTTTTTTAAATAGTTTCTTATTTGAATATATATTTGCATTATCTTTAGTTTGTTCGGATATATGATGTTTGGAACATGTACAACGTTGCTATAATAGGTACAAATATACTGTTGGGCAGTGGCAGTGGCCATACTACCCAGCAGATTTTTTTTTAAATTCTGCCCATAATTGGCACGGTCATTGACCGTGACAAGTCCATGACAAAAAGATGTCAAGGTCGTGTCACGGTCATTGACCGTGACAATTTTTTAAAAAAGGGTCACGGCTTTGTCACGGTTTATAACCGTGACAAACGTGTCACGGTCATTGATCGCAACACGACCGTGACAAGAAAAGTTGTCTCGCCTCGAAATGTCACGGTCATTGACCTTGACAAGTTGGATTTGTCAAGGTCAATGACCTTGAAAAATGGGCAGATTTGGTGTAGTGTGATTTTACCTCGGCCACTAAGTGGATGGCTGAAAACCAATAAAAATTTCATGAAGCCGAGAGGGCCATTCAGCACGAGGCTGATCTATAGACAGATCTTGAGACTACAAGGGCTGAATTGGAGAGTGTTAGGACTGAACATGAAAGGGTCCTATACGAGCTGATAAATTAGCATAATGAAGACCTGAAGGCCAAGGACTTTCTTATTAAAGAGAAGGGTGAGGCCTTGACGAACTTGGGGGTTTGATTCAAGACTGATCTTAAGGGGGCTATCAAGAAAGCCGAGGCCGATGCTGTGGAGGCCTACAAACTCTCAGATGAGTTTCAAGGCTTCGGTCTTGAATACTTAGAGAGGGGGATTAGGACGGCCTGTCGGTGGGTCATCCTTAAGTTCGCTGATGTAGTATCATTTGTCCGCCCCTCTATTGAGGCAGTTCAACTAGACGATCCCCTGATTGCTGAGGCCTTGGCCCAAGTGGAGTCCCAAGTGCACGTCGAGGGTATCAGCACATCTGAGGATCAACCTCTCTTGGTCATAGAAGAATCCCCCATCATTAATGTTGAAACATTACCCTCCGATGTTTCTCAATAGGGTGGCTGTCTGTAGCCCATACCCTCTTGATGTAACAATTATTTTTGTACTCATTTATTGAACAAACATAAACATTTTGTAATATAATGCCTCTTTTTGTCTTTTATACTCGTCTCTTGTATAATTTGCCTTGTGATGTTTTAAAATTAACTCACTAACCCCTCCCTCGTCTTTCTTGAGGGTGAATGAGGGGTCATCCCCACCATTGACCCTCATCACAGCCGAGGGTGGTTTTCACCAATCTTAATTGATGTTTTTAATCAAGTCCCCCTCGTCTTTCTTGAGGGTAAAGGAGGGGTCGTCCCCACCATTTTCCCTCATTATAGCTGAGGGTGGTTTTCACCAATATTAATTGATGTATTTAATCAAGTCCCCCCTCATCTTTCTTGAGGGTAAAGGAGGGGTCGTCCCCACCATTGACCCTCATCATAGTCGAGGTTGGTTTTTCACCAACCTAATGGTCTTCAAGTCCCCCCTCATATTTCTTGAGGGTGAATGAGGGGTCGTCCCCACCATTGACCCTCATCACAACCGAGGGTGGTTTTCGCCAATCTTAATTGATGTTTTTAATCAAGTCCTCCCTCGTCTTTCTTGAGGGTAAAGGAGGGGTCGTCCCCACCATTTGCCCTCATTATAGCAGAGGGTTGTTTTCCACCAACGTAATGGTTTTTAAGTCCCCCCTCGTATATCTTGAGGGTGAATGAGGGGTCGTCCCCACCATCGACCCTCCTTATAGCCGAGGGTAGTTTTCACCAATCTTAATTGATGTTTTTAATCAAGTCCCCCCTCGTTTTTCTTGAGGGTAAAGGAGGGGTCGTCCCCACCATTTGCCCTCATTATAGCCGAGGGTGGTTTTTCACCAACCTAATGGTTTTTGAGTCCCCCCTCGTCTTTCTTAAGGGTGAATGAGGGGTCGTCCCCACTATTGACCCTCATTATAGCCGAGGGACGTTTTTCACCAACCTAATGGTCTTTAAGTCCCCCCTCATCTTTCTTGAGGGTGAATGAGGGGTCGTCCCCACCATTGACCCTCATCACAGCCGAGGGTGGTTTTCACCAATCTTAATTGATGTTTTTAATCAAGTCCCCCCTCGTTTTTCTTGAGGGTAAAGGAGGGGTCGTCCCCACCATTTGCCCTCATTATAGCCGAGGGTGGTTTTTCACCAACCTAATGGTTTTTGAGTCCCCCCTCGTCTTTCTTAAGGGTGAATGAGGGGTCGTCCCCACTATTGACCCTCATTATAGCCGAGGGTGGACCTAACGAGCATCACCCCAATTACACTAGAATCAATCAAACACAAAGGGAGGGACCAACGTGACATTTTTATTAACATTCCAAGTGTTCTGTTGGAGCAACACATTCATTACAACTGTTGTCCGATAGGACCTTAAAAAATTACTGATAGTATTTCTTCAAATGATCTGCATTCCAAGGGTTGGACAGGGGTTCCCCTTATAGGTTTTCTAGCCTATAGGTCCCAGGGACAACTTCATCGATGACCCTATATGGGCCATGCCAATTCGGGTGGAGCTTGTTGGGTTTCTGCCAAGTCTTTTTGAGGACTAAGTCCCCCACTACAATTGGCCTCAGCTTCACCCTCTCGTTGTAAAACCTTGCAGTCCTCTGCTGGTAAGTGGCTTGCCTTATCTCGACGTCTTCCCTCCTTTCCTCAATCAGGTCTAAGTCAAGTCTCCTTTCTTTCATATTTCTCCGGGGGTCATACATTTGGACCCTATGAGTAGGAAACCCAATTTCGATGGGGATGACGTCTTCTAAGACATAAGCCAGCATGAACGGTGTTTCTCTGGTAGAGGTCTTTGTCGTCGTCATGTAGGCCCATAGTACAACATATATCTCCTTAACCCATCTTCCTTTTGCCTCCTCGAGTTTTTTCTTGATCCCATCTAGTATTGTCCTATTTGTAACTTCCGTTTGCTCGTTGGCTTGAGGTCGTCCTGGGGTAGAGAATAATTGTTTGATACTCACCCTTTCACAGTACTTCTCTAGAGATGTATTCTTGAATTGAGTCCCATTATCCGAGATGAGGGTGTTGGGGAGACCATATCTCCATATAATGTTTTCCCATATTAATTGGAAGGTCTTCTGCTCGGTAATCGTGACCATAGGCTCTGCCTCCACCCATTTTGAAAAATAGTCAATTGCTACGATGAGGAACCGATAATTATTGACTTCCCTAGGCAAGGGTCCTATTAGGTCAATCCCCCACACTGCAAATGGCCATGGGGATGTAATGGAGGTAAGAGGCTGGTGGGGCTGGTGGCAAATCTTTGACATTTATCACACTTTTTTACATATGCCGTGGCATCTTTCCCCAAGGTCGGCCACCAGTACCCCTGGGTTACTATCCTCTTCGCCAAAGACCTACCCACAATGTGGCTTGAACACAAACCCTCATGCACGTCTTGGAAAATGCGTGGGACTTTGGACGGGTGCACACACCTAAGTAAGGGGAGAAAAAACCCCTTTTTGTACAAGGTGTCTCCGATGACAGTGAATTTCGCAGCTCTGTATCTCAACTTTTTCCTTTCTTGCCTTGCTTCTGGCATTTCCCCCTCTTTGATGTATCTGATCAGAGGGTCCATCCATATTGCTTCCTTAGAAACATATAGGCAAGTGCCAAGTGCTCCCTCAGCATCTTCAATAGTTGGTCGAAGCAAAATTTCTACTGGAATTGTCCTCCTGATATCTGTCCTAGTTGCCGAGGCCAACTTAGCAAGTGCATCAGCTCGGCCATTATCGAGCCTAGGTATCCTCTTCAATTTCACCTCTCTGAAGCTCTTCAATAATGACCTCACCTTCTCAAGGTACTTGGCCATCCGCTCATCCTTAGCCTCGTAGACTCCTAGTATCTGGTTCACTACTAGCCTTGAATCACTATGGACCAAAATTTGGTCGACACTAAGAGACTTGGCCAAGGAGAGGCCTGCTATCAAGGCCTCATATTCAGACTCGTTGTTGGAGGCTTTGAAGTTGAACCTTAGGTCGTACTCCATGTCTGTGCCATTGGGTGCTGATACTATCAGTCCAACTCCACTTTCGCTGTCGCAGGAGGACCCGTCGACGAAGAGGCTCCACACGGTCTGTTCTTATTAAAAACTTCCCTCGGTGAGGGACCCCTGTCTAAAGAGATATCTTCCCTATTCATTTTCGGCCACTTTTTCTCTAGCGGTGCTTATCTCAGCCTTGTCTGCGAGTGTGTTGGTGAGTCTGCCTTGTAGGATATCTGTCTTTCTGAGGATCTCATCTTCAGCTTCATCATCTTCCCAAGTAAATTCGACCACAAAATCTTCCAATGATTGCCCCTTAATGGCCATCCTAGTTTGATACATAATGTCAAAATCCCCCAACTTTATAGCCCAGGCCATTAGTCTCCCTGATTTTTCTGGCTTGTGCAAGACCTGCCTAAGGGGAGAGTCAGTGAGGATGACCATTGTATGGGACTGGAAGTATGGCTTCATCTTTCTTGATGCATGGATCAAGGCATAGGCTAACTTCTCCATCCTTAGGTATCTTTGCTCTTCCCCCTGAAGTTCCTTACTATTGAAATACACTGGCTTCTGTACTCCATCCTCTTCCCTCACAATGGCTGCGCTGATGTCTGATTCTGAGACGACTAAGTACACGTATAGCTGTTCGCCCTGTACCGATCGTGATAACAACAAGGGAGACCCTATGTATGACTTTAACTCCTTGAAATCCTCATCACACTTTTCACTCCATTCTAAGGCCTTTCTGATAATTTTGAAGAATGGTAAACACTTATTTGTGGCTCTGGACAGGAACCTATTCAAAGAAGCCACTCCCCTTGTGAGCCTCTGAACGTCTTTAATGGTCTTGGGGGTCTTCATGTCTAGGAGGGCTTTTATTTTATCAGGACTGGCCTCAATGCCTCTTTGATTCACGATGAACCCCAAGAATTTCCCTGCTCCAACCCCAAAGACACACTTGGCCGGGTTGAGCTTCATCCGGTACTTGTCCATCTTATTAATGGCCCTCTTAAGGCCAGACACATGATCCTCTGCCTTCAAACTCTTAGTCAGCATGTCATCTACATAAAACTCCATAGACTTCCCAATTTGGTCTTCAAATATTTTATTTACAAGACGCTGATAAGTTGCCCATGCATTCTTCAGGCCAAAGGGCATGACCCTATAACAGTATGTCCCCTTGTCGGTAATAAAAGCAGTTTTCTCCGAGTCCCTAGGGCTCATAAAGATCTACTTGTAACCTGAGTAGGCATCCATGAAACTCATTAGTTCATGGCCTGCGGTAGCGTCTACCATCTGATCAATACGGGGGAGAAGAAGTTGTCTTTGGTATAATGCTTGTTGAGGTCTATGAAGTCTACACACATCCTCCACTTCCCGTTGGCTTTTGGGATAATGACTGCGTTCGGGATATATGACCTCCCTGATAAACTCTGCATCTTCCAGCTTCTTGACCTCATCCCTAATGACCTCATATTTTTCTCGAGAGTAAATTCTCCTCTTCTACTTTACCGGCTTTGCACCCTCTACCACATTGAGCTTGTGGCACATTATTTCGGGGTCGATCCACATCATATCTTCATGATTCCATGCAAAGATGCTCTGTCTTCTCCTCAACAGCTTGATGAGTTCTTCCTTGATGTTTGGCTTCAGAGTCTTGCCGACTTGGACGGGTTTTTTGGCTCATCCTCATTGAGGATGATGGATTCTACCTCTTCCGCGGCTTCTCCTTTCTTCAGCTTTGTCTCATCCCTGGGGTAAAGGGTATCAATATTGTAAGTGGTTGTTACCTTCTTGTGTGCATCTCTTTCTTCAGCGGAGTTGAAATAACATTCCCGTGCTGTCGTCTGGTCTCCCTGAACTTCCCCTACTCCATAAGGGGTTGGAAATTTAATCATCTGATGGACCATAGATGACACAGCTTCAAACCCTTGAGGGATACCTGCCCTAGTATAACATTATAGGCCGAAAAGACATGTTCATCCATCACAAAGAAGCTGACCTTCTTGGTAAGCCATCTCGGCCACTCGTCCCTCATCCTGACATCGGCCTCATACATTCCAAGTGGGTGAACCTTTTCCCCACTGAACCTAATCAATGGGTGATGGTATGGGATGAGTCTAGCATGGCTGAGACCTAAGGCTTTGAATCATGTCCAAAACATCACATCTGTAGAGCTACCGCCATCTACCAAGATCCTCGGCACCTCGCATCCAAGCACACTGGTAGTGATGATGAGAGGGTCATCATGTGGGGCTAAGAGGCCTTTGAAATCCATCCTTGAGAACCCCACTATCAGAGTATCCATATCGACCTTCTTCCTCTTTTCTGACTTTACCTCCAAAGAGGTTGAGTGTACAGTTTTCGTCACTGCCTTGGCTTCAGCTACGTGGGCCTTCCTATCTGCGACCTCTGACCCTCCTCCTGCTAGCCCCCTGAGATCATCCTCATACCGAGAGAGATCATATTAAGTCTCTTGATAGGGCCGTGATTATCTCTCTGAGGGAGGTCAGGGTCATCCTCATCATCAGAAGGGTCATCCCCTCTTTTTGGAGGATCTTCTCGGCATGCATCACCTCTCTTCTTTTGGGGGTCATCCCCTCGGCCCCTCTTGAAGGCACCTTTGTCAACATACTTCCTGAGCTTCCCTTCTTTCAATATTTTTTCAATCTCATCTTTCAGAGAAAATCATATGTGTGTCATGTGGCCATAATCTTGGTGAAATTCACACCACAGGTTTTTGTTCCTCTTATTGGGGGCTGCCCTCAATTTCTCAGGCCACTTCAGGGACTGGCCACTCTTTATCTCATTGAGAATATGTTCACAGCTGACCGTTAGAGGGGTGTAATCAGCAAACTTATCGTCCGTAGACCTCTTCTTCCCCTCTTTATTCTTCTTAGGGTACTTACCCCCACTGGAGACTTCTGCAAGCTTAGATAGTAGCTTTCCCTTCTGGAGTCCTCCAATGAGAGCGGTCATGGATATGCTCTCCTCATAGTCTTCATCCTCTAACTTTTCTTTGTTAAATCTGGCTATGTAGTCTCTTAGACTCTCATTCTTCCCCTACTTAACATAGAGCAGGTGTGTGGTCTTCTTCTGTGGCCTCACCCTAAAGCAAAAGTTATGGATGAATCGGTCTCCCAGTTGCTTAAAGCTTTTAATGGAGGTTTTTGGAAGAGACATGCACCAGACATGTGCAGCCCCAGTCAGAGTTCCAGAAAAGGCATGACACCTCATCTCATCTGAGATAGAGTATATGTATGCCGCCTATTGATACATCTCAATATGATGGGCAGGGTTTGTACTCCCGTCATATCTTGGGGTGACCACAGGTGGCTTAAACTTTGATGGCATAAGGAAGTTAACTATCTTTGCCACAAAGGGTGAGCCTATGGAGTATCCTCTCTAAAAAGGGTCCCGACTCTTCAGAATATCATCGATCTTATCCTCCAGTTGCTGAATCGAGTCATTCCAGGGCCTCGTAGGGTCTGCTTGGCCGATGTTATCCCCCGCCACCTCTTTGAGGTGGACGGAGGGTTCTACTGCGGTAGGCCTGTGTCGGCTGTTTACTTCCCCCTAACCGTCGTCCCGCCCTAGGGGTCGGCCCTCGTGGGGTCGGCCATCTGCTGCCTCCTTTTTAGGCCTCGCATCACTCCTTGATCTGGAAATTTTTTCTCGCAGGTCATTTACTGGGCCCAGCCTCTCAAAGGTCGCCCCCTACTCATGTGATCAAAAGCAGAGCCTCTTGGGTGATCGTCAGGATTTTTCCGCCCACACTTCCCTCTACTCTCCTGGAGAGGTCGTATAGTATTGTTGGAGACCTCATACGTCTCCCAGCACTCTATGGGGGCCTCCTCTCCCTCCAGATCATCATACCTGTCCTCAGGGCAAGGGTTTCCTTGCCTCCCCAGCCGTAAACACCGAGGGTCAGCAACATCCGTCCGCCGCTGTGGGGGTGGCAAGTCTTTGCGTGGTGTCGGGGGTGGTCCCCTGGCCTCATGCTGCCCTGGAGCCACTGCCGGAGTAATCATCTCAGGTGAGACCCCTGGTGGTCTTAGTATGTTCTGTCTTAGAGTTGTGAACTGCTCCTGCATGATCCACTGGCTTACTGCCAGAGACTTCAAGGCTTCCACCACATCAGCCATCTTAGACTGAGGTGGTGGCTGACTGGAACTGGGTCCTACTCCACTATCCGGTGGAGGAAGTGGTGGTGATGGCATATCATGTGCCATGTGTTTGAGCTATAAAAAGCTGAAGTGAAGAAAAGACTGATGAGCTTGAGAACCTTAATGGGTCTCTTTCAATGGTGAAACATCTCCACACAGGGGGAGAACTGGCTCACCACCAGAGTGCCCAGTGAGGTCAAGCTGTACAAAGGAAGGGATGTCTTCTCGTTCCCACAGACGGTGCCAAACTGATGATGATGAAATCTAGCACCACCAGGTAAGTGATGATGAGCTCAAACAGTAACAACAATGGCAGCCATAGAGATGTATATGTATAAGTATATAGAAGGAGGTGAGTATAAGAGGAACGAGATAATGATGTATAATGGTTCATCCAATTAGGCCTACATCCACTGTGAGTGTGTGATCCACTAAGTATGGGCACTAATGGCCTTAGATACGAGGCACATAAGCTCACTTTCTCTCTCTACTGTGTGTACAAGCAGAGTTTTTATTAGGGTTACAATTATCGATCGATCCCCCTGTAGGGTTGTAGGTGACAAGTATATATAGGTCTTAGGGGGTGTAGTGTACCCCTCAAGTATGCATGGTGCATGTGAATGATGATTTAGCCAATCTCCTGTTGACAACTGAAGATGCCAAATGATGACATAATATTCCCTCGCGTGAGGGGGTGATATTGTTATAACGGTCTTCCACGTGCCATATGAGCCTCACGCCACTGTTCCACGCGTCTCCCAAACCACGCGCTGTGATGATGTCACCCTTGGCCTGTGATAAGAGGCCGAGGGCAAAGTTCCTTCTGGTAGTGAGTCTGGCCTAATTTAGGCCTCGTACTGTCGTACCCTCGGAGGGTCATCTGGGCCTGATGAGGGGTCGGCCCCTTGGATGGTCGTCTAGTCCTGATGAGGGGTCGTCCGGACCATAATGAGGGGTCGGCCCCTTGGAGGGTCGTCTGGTCCTGATGAGGGGTCGGCCCCTTGAAGGGTCGTTTGGGCCTGATGAGGGGTCAGCCCCTTGTAGGGTCGTCTGTGCCTGATGAGGGGTCATCCCCTTGGAGGGTCGTCTGGACCATGATGAGGGGTCGACCCTTAAAGGGTCGTCTGGTCCTGATGAGGGGTCGGCCCCTTGGAGGGTAGTCTGGGCCTGATGAGGGGTCGGCCCCTTGGAGGGTAGTCTGGGCCTGATGAGGGGTCGGCCCCTTGAAGGGTCGTCTGATATATATTGAGAGCTCATCTTGACCCCGTCTAGGTGCAGGGCGCCCTCGGCCTGAACGAGGGTATATATGGGTATATCACAGAATATTGATGATATTAAAATGTTTGGTTTCATGAAAAATATTGCTAACATTTTCAAGGAAAGTCTATAGGAAAACCTAAAATGGCGTTTTTGTATACATGTGATACACATAGGATGAATTTGAGTTAAAACACAATGAATATGTATAAAAGTGCACATAAAGTTAGTTTAAGGTGTTAAATTATAAAATTTAGAAAAATGTTAAAACACCCTGAGATTGTGAAAATTTTATTTATGCCCTTAAAATTATAAAGTTTACAAAATGGTGCCAAAAGTGATATTTTAGCATTTAGTACCCTAAAATAGTTTGATTCCAAATTATCGTGACTCTAATTAAGGTCCTTGAGACTTAGTTTTTTTTCGTATAAAATGGTAAAGATAAATGCTTAAAAGATAAAATGGTAATGATTTAGTAAGCTCAAAAATAAGGATCTAAAGTAATAATATGGTAAAGAAAGTGTCTCACTTTGGTAAATAATGAATATTTAAGGTAAGTAATACCTTCGGTTTTGTCCCTTAGGCCAGGTAAAATATTAAAGAAAAATAAGAGGGGCATTTATGCGAAGAAAAGGAAAAACATTATGCCAATAGTTTTTGATAAAAATTGTGGTTGGACCACAAGTAAACGAACTTATTGTAGAGTTAAAGAGTAAACACAAAGGAGTACCAGAAAAATTTAAGCAAGGCCAGGAGCCCTAGGGTGTGTCTTCCATTTAGACCCAAAACCACCGATCAAGAAAGCAACGGATGCGACATTTATGGCAGACAGTGAAGCCTAAAAACATAAATGGATTATGGTTAACTTGAGTATGTAAAAATAAAATAAATGGAAAGATATGGAATGGGTAAATTTGAAAATGACAAGCGGTTAATAATAGTATACGGACATGATATTCCCGGTTTCATTGTCATGTAATAAAATTATGGCTAATTGTGGAATTTAGACAATTGATAAACCCATGGTATAACGGACTAAAGAATGTAATAAGTTAACACGGTAATGTGTTCATAATGTTAAAAACAAAAGAAAATAAAGAAATAAAGGACTTTGATTAGGGGGTTTAAATATCCTATAGCGGTTATAACCCCGAGTTGATATATAACTGTAAATGAATCTTTTATACACCGAATTGGTGTGTTAAAAGGCTATTTTCAGAAAATGTCATGAAAGTAGCTGTTTAAAGATGAAACTGATTATTTCAATAGAAATTGGATAAATGAAAAACGAGTAACAAAGGAATATGGTTTCCAATATATTAATCGTATAGATTATAGGATTAAAGGAACAATTTGTTAATAAAATGGTAAAGCATAGAATGTAAAGGTTAATATGTTTTAACCCATATTAAAGGAAATCTTTTTGTATAAAAAATAATTAATGCATATACTGTGTAGTTATTACTTGTACATTCATTTTAATGTATGATATTGCATCTGTTCCTTCTGTCGTTCGTTTATACATTACAAAATTTTTTAAAATCTCATTGGGCATTGACTCACCATATTCCCTTTATTCCCCTTGTTACGTCAGATTAGTCGATATTTCATCTTTTAAGAGCTTTTTTAGGTATGTGTTTCTTATTATTTACGCTATTACCTTTAATTACACTAACCCCAAGGTATTTCCTAATGATTTTCGCACTTCTTAATTTGATTGTATCCGTAAAAAATGGAATTGCATGCTTTCTCGATATAAGTAATTAATTAAAATGGACTAGAAATATTATCCAGGTTATTTCACAGCACTCCACACCTAATGCATTCAGACTAGATTCGATTGATAGACGATTGGCCCTTAAATACGGGTCAAGGAGTTTCATTTTTAGAAAGCATTGTACACATAAAAATGGGATTGTGTATGGATTTTATACACACATTTGGGGTGTAAACTGTTTTATACGTTGGACTAAAATGAATAATATTTTTTTTGTCAAAAATGGAAAGGTAAATTAAGGGTTGTGTTATAAATAATAATTTAAAATTACTATTTAAATCCTATACTTCGCATAAATTGCTCTTTGGGGCCAAATGATATTTTAAATGTTATTTTATCCTATAAACATTGTAAAAATAGTTTTTAACTCCAAACTTTGATAACATTATAGTTTGAACCTTAGACTTATTAAGAAGGCCATTTTGACTCTAAGAGTGTAATTTATGTAATATTTACAAAACAACCCTGAATTTATGAATAATCATAGAAATGCCCTAAATTTTAAGTAATTATAAATTAGTGCCTGGACTTTTAAATAATTTACAAAAATTTGGTGAATTCGTTCCTAATGTTTAAAAGTTATTGGAATATAACTTTATAAATGAAATTACAAAGTAACCTTGGTATTTTAGAAAATACGAAATGAACCTTAAATGTTATGTTGAATGAATTTAAATTAAAAACGGTGCAAAAAGGTAAATACGTGGAAATAAAAGTATAAATTGCGCATCAAGTATTCTTCAATGGTTTGTTTATTGGTCGAGCATAAAATGTCAAAATGTAAAAGGGGGACTTTCAAAGGATGTTTAAATAAGTTATAAATATGACGTAAGCTAGGTATTTTGATAGAGACGGCATAAGTCGGGTAATTTGATAAATTCAGTTCAACATGGGTATTTTTATAAATACAGCGTCAGTGGGGTATTTTGAAAAACAAAAGGCTGTGGGAAAATAAGGAAATAAACTTAATGAAAAGTGAAAGAGTAGTCATAAAGGAATAACCAGGGTAAATTTAAGAAGGGCCTGGAGCTCTAGGGTGCGACTTCTTCCTAGACCCAAAATAATTGGCTAGTAAAGTAAATGGTTGCGGCATTTATGGCAGGTAGTGCAAGCGAAAAAACATAAATATGATTCGGTGAACTCCAAGTTAAAAATTCAATTTGTAAAAAGTAATTTAACAAATTAAGTCGGCAAAAAAGGATAATTTATTAATAAATGATTACGGAGTTCGTATTTTGGGTTTTAAACAACATGGTCCACAATCATGATAACTATGTAATAAAGAAAATTGGTGAACCCCAAATATGAAATGAAATGAAGGGCCAATTATTTGTGAATTAAAATAATATAAAGATGGCTACTAGGTGGGTGAGTAATCCCATTGTGGGGTATAAACCCAGGTGTGATATGGCTATTGTGGCCATTACCGATCCTCGCCATATGGGCGAGCCCATGGAGGAAGGATCCTTTGGGTCCCGCGCGTCCCTCTCGGGAGCACTACGGCTGCCGTCGTTTGAGATGTGGTGTAAAAATGTAGAGAGATTTAGAGTCGCCAGTCTATTTTACGCAAAACAGACAAAAGAAAAAAGGGAAGCCACCCCGAAGGATGGCATCCAAAGACATACTGGTGCATGCGAAACCAAAATGATTCGATAAGGGTTTAGAGGCTTAGTTACGAAATGGGAAGGTGTTAGGCACCCATTCCACCCTTTCGGTCTCTCATGGCTATTTACTATTTTCCTTTATATTTCCCCCTGTGATATGTGTGCATGTGTATATATGGAATGGAGTTAGGAATCCTCGACTTGTATCATGGAAAAGATAAAGCGAGTCATCCGTAGGAAGATATAAGAATAATATTACAAAAATAAGATTTACCCGATTACCCCTACGTTGATCGTTATAATGGAACGATAACGCATATGGAGTAATGCGTCACTAAGGGCTAAGGGAAAGTATATAGAATATAGTAATATTAGATTTAGAGAAAATATGAAGTAAAAGAAAAGGTGAGAGAGAGGACTCGAGTCTCGGGTTTTACCCCGAGACGCCTACATAGCCTATAAAGGCATCAAAGTCCACGTAGTTCGCATACAAAATGAGGGGTGGGTTTTATCCCATAAATCCAAATGGGGGATCTCTTATTTGTAAGTGTGTGTGTGTGTGTGTAGAAAAAGTGTTTTAGTTGTGAGAAAAGTGTGAGAAAAAGTATAAGAATCCCTATTTGGAATTTATGAGCAAACCCTATTTATCTTGTTTTTTGGGTTTTATTTATATGAAAATAAGAGATGTGCAATAATACTAAATAAAAAGTATATTAGGATGTGTGAGATGAGATAATAAAAGGTGCTAAGTAAGAAAACAAGTTATTGGGAATTTAAGAGAGAGTTTGAGAAAGTTGGACCTTCTTGAAGATCTTGAGCTTGATCTTGAATGTTGGAGAGCAGCCCTTGCACTTGGATGATGATGGAGAGTGTGTAATTCACCAAGTTTGATGAAAATGATGATGAAAAGTGGAAGTAAAAAAGGGAGTTGGAAGTTTAAATCACGTTGCGTTCGAGAGAGGTTTTTGCGATTCGTTGAGAATGAATTTTATCAGATCTGGGCTCCTCTTGCAAATGAGGTGAAGGCCTCCTTTTATAGGCTTAGGTAACTGCCGATCGACATAGACCTGTTCCTGCCTATCGACAGGTGCCGATAGGCAGGGTCTGGAACCTGCCATTTGGCAGTGCGCTTCAGGATTTTTCAGAAAATTGGCTGCTGAGGGAAAACCGTTGGTCAGAATCGTGCAGGGACAGACTGTTGGAAAGGTAATTCATAGACCTTCAAAAGTCCTTTGGACCGCTCCCGAGTTCGGGAGTTGACTTTGGGTCAAATATGGCTCAGAAGCATTTGTTAGTCCATTGGACGGGGAATCGTTTTGATGCAAATGGATCGTTCGTCCGCATGGTAAGTCTGAATCGCACACGGGGTAGACCATTGGAAATGTTAGGAGATGTACTTTTACATTGCAAAGAGTTTGACCCAGTTTGGAGAGTTGACTTTGGTCAACCGCGCCCGGGAAGCATTCGGTGACCTCTTAGAGTCAAACGGATCGTTCGTCCACATGGTAAGTCGGAATCGCGCACGGGATGGACCGTTGGAAATGGGATTCAGTACCCTTCAAAGATTCATTCAGTCTCGGTCAAGATAAAGAGTTGACATAGGTCAAACAGAGCCCGGGAGAGCCCGGTGGCCTATGGGTTAAGTTTTGGACGTAAACGGATCGTTCATCCGCATGGTAAGTCGGAATCGCGCATGGGGCAGTCCGTTGGAAAGGGTATTCAGTGCCTTCGAGGATTCATTTAGTCTCGGTCGATATGAAGAGTTTAAATTTTTGGTCAAACTGAGCCGTGGAGTGCCCGATGGTTTCTAGGTCAGTACTCGGGACATGACCTATATTTGTAGTGATGAAGGGAGGTACTAGGGACCTAAGAAGAGTTAGGGGAAACAAAATGGGGTGTCTATAGAGCCCCTCGACGGGTGAGTTTGGAATAAATGATGACCGTCGAATAGACACCGCATGATGCTTTTGAGGGATTATAACTAATTTAAAGGGTCGAGGACGATTCTGAGGACCTATGGAGTGTGCTGGGGATGATCAATTATGCGGGTCAAAGCCGAATATGTGGGCTTAGGGTAAAGGTCTAATAACTGAGGTTAATTTTGACCTAAGATTGGTGACGATCGAGGACCGGGGTCAATTCTGACCCAACTCAGGTGACGATCCAAGACCGAGGTCAATTCTGACCTAAGAGTGGTTACGACGGAGGATCGGGGTCAATTCTGACCCAACTCAGGTGACGATCCAAGACCGAGGTCAATTCTGACCTAAGAGAGTGGTGACGACTGAGGACCGGGGTCAATTCTGACCCAACTCAGGTGACGATCCAAGACCGAGGTCAATTATGACCTAAAGAGTCGTGATGATCGAGGACTGGGGTCAATTCTGACCCAACTCAGGTGAAGATTCAAGATCGAGGTCACTTCTGACCTAGAGAGTGGTGACGATCGAGGACCGAGGTCAATTCTGACCCAACTCAGGTGATGATCCAAGACCGAGGTGAATTCTAACCCGGAGAGTGGTGGCGACCGAGGACCGGTGTCAATTCTAACCCAACTCAGGTGACGATCTAAGACCGAGGTCAATTCTGACCTAAAGAGTGGTGACGACCGAGGACCGAGGTCAATTCTAACCCAACTCAGGTGACAATCCAAGGCCGAGGTCAATTCTGACCTAAAGAGTGTTTGGAGATTGGATTTTAATTTTGCTGGGGAAAGTGATTTTGTGATTTTGATTTGAGCTGGGGAGCTGATAGCTGGGGAAGCTTTTAGGAGACCTTGCGAGGGGGAGATAACCTATTTTGGGTGCTGTAGGAGAATTCCGCTGGGGAAGTGATCAGGTGATCCTTAGAAATCCTCCGGAGCGGAGGAGTTTTCACATGGTTTTTTGGGGATTTTACTGGAAAAGAGGGGTTTCGCTCGAAGGAACGTGAAGTTTTCTTGGTGAAAAATCTTTAAATCCCTCCTGGGACTTTTAGAAATTTTGCGAGGATTTTTTTAGGCTTTTTGTTATTTTCTGGGAATTTCTGTATGATATTAAAGGGGGTGCCTATCGGCATAGTATGAAGGGTGCCATTCGGCAGTGGCACGGACTTTTGGGCTACCTCTGGAAGGCAAGGGGTCAGTTCCGATCGGTATGGTAGGGGGAGTTGCCGATCGGCATGGCACTTGGCATCCTATATAAAGGGGGCGAATCCCCTCATTTTTTTCACAGTTTCTTTGCTTTCTCTCTCTTTGCCATTCTTCTGCAAATCGTTCTAGCATTCTGATCTTCAAGAAATGGCCTCTTTTATGAGCAATGCAGTTTATCGAGAGTGTTTGACTGTTGATAACTAGGCGAACGTGGAGTGGAGGGCTAGGGCGCCTCTTGCCTTGGGGAGTGAGAACTCCATTGATGCGTTTGAGCCTGTTGCGGATGAGCGGACCTTACTGCGGGAGCCATCGCGTGATCGCTCTTCGAGAGTGAGTCGCGGCGGGTATGTAAGTATCCCGACCTTTGGCATTCTTCTCTTTTTGGTGATTTTCCTTTCTTTCTTGGATTATGATGAGACTTTTCTTTTTTCCAGTCTGATATTTCTTGGAAGAACATGCGTGCCCATGGGACAACGGGGCTCAGGGATGTCTGGGAGCATCTCCCACCTGTAGTGTGTTGGATGGTATTATTAGTAAGTTTTGGGCAGTTGGCATCAGTGCTGGATGAGATGCCTCGTTCGACAGTGGTCTTGTGCTCTTTGGGAGAGAGGTGGTGGGATACTACCCACAACTTTCATTTTGGCTTTGGGGAGATGACTGTGACTCCCATAGACGTGCAACAACTGCTGGGGTTGGATTGTGATGGAGAGAAAATAGAGGTGGATCGCTCTTTATGGGTGAGACCGGAGGCAGTGCGTGCGGCACTTGGTGATGTAGGGAGGATAGTTTCTGGGGATTCTATTCGGTTTTCCCTGCTGAAGGATGTTCTGCTGAGCGGGGTGATTGACGTGGAGGATGGGATGCAAGTGAGGTAGATGGCCCGATTATTCATTTTGCTAGTATTGGGAGGTTTCATGGTGGCATCTAGCGACGACGTCGTCCACTTATGGTTTCTGCCGTACTTGAGGATGTTTTAGAACATCCCTTTCTATGATTGGGTGAGTCTGACTTTGGCGACCCTTTATTCTTCTCTCGATGCATTTAGCCGGTGCTGTGGGTAGACTTTTACTGGGGCTACGTACCTTCTTGAGGTATTTTTTAATTTGCGCATTTCTTTTCTTGCACTCGCATTTTCCTTTCATGCATTCACATTTTCCTTATATGTCTCTCTTTGCTTGTGAATTCAAACGTGGTTCTATGAGGTGATTGGGTGAAACACCCCGGTGATTTCTTTGAACGACGACACTATTGGGGACTTCTGTTGATTGTATCGATGGTGTAAGGCCAACTGGAAATCGAAGGGATCTCTCTCCCTCGAGGCGGTGCGTCAGTTCTTGAATGACCTGACCAGTGGTAGGGTTAGACTCTTTCCATTTCAATCTTGGTTTTTGCACCTCCTGATCTTGTATTGATTTATGCTCGCTTGGAGATTTCAGGTGACCTTTTATCCCTGGGGGACAACCATTTAGGATACGGGGGCGATCGGGGTGAATGTGCGGATGAGGAGCTTGCTGGCATATGAGTTCGGCCATTCCTGGTATCTCGGGGAGATGGTGGTTCGTCATATTTCTGAGGAGGAGGGGGTGGTGCTACCCACGCAGCCTCCTATGTCTATTAGGTGGGAGCGACTACTGTCGGAGGATGAGAGAATCGCGGCGATGATCTGTGAGTCCTACTTGCTATACACCGATACGGATGCATCGTATGACTATTTGGATTTTGTGACGAGATGGTTGATGGCGCCCAGCATATATGATGTGTTGCCTTTCCCTCCCGTGGGTTCGAGTCGGGTGGTGGTTTCTTCCCACAACGGCAGCGGTCCATCGGCATCTGCGGCAGCGGCGACCTCAGAGGTCCCTTTTGTACGATTGCATACCCATTCGTACAATATTCAGCGGGCTGATGGAGGGATGGTTCCTATGTTGCACCATCCTCATGCGATGGATCCGGAGGAGTTGGGTTTGACAGAGGAGGTCCTTCGACCTGCGGTATACCTTTTTGTTCCTCTCTTTCTTTCTTTTCTATTTTGGTCATCCCTGTCTTGATGCTGATTTCACCTTTTCTTGCAGCAAGTCAGGGTGTCGACCACTTGGCTCAGGGACATGAGAGACTGGATATCTTCGGCGACTACCCATATTTGGGACGCGATTCCTGTTCCTTCTTTCTTGGTGCCGTCTTCTTCATCCGGAGAGGAATCTGGCTCGGGTAGTGGTGGTGCGTCATCTCGCCGTAGGGCTAAGAGAGCACGTCGGAGGGGTGGAAGCTCTTAGTGAGAGAGAGAGAGAGAGAAAGAATGTGGGTTCGGGATGAGTCCCATTGTTTTTGCTTTTTCTTTTTTTGTCCTGCAAAATTGATGTAACACATAACACAAATTGATGCAATGCAATGGAGTTTTTTGATTATTTTTTATTTAATGATGAATGCATGCACATGCGCGTTTTACTTTGCTGCTGAGACAGTAAAAATGAATATTTTGGGATTTTTTTAAAGTAAAGTTTTTGATTAAAAAAGGGGGAAATTTTATATGGAGATAAAGGGATTTCGAAATTCTGTTGAGAATTTCAATTTATTTTTATTGAGTTTTCTGATTAGAGGAAAAGAGGGAAATTTTTAAAAATCGGGGGTTGCCGATCGGCAAGCACCCTGACCTGCCTATCGGGAGTTCAGTCCAGTCCCATCAATTCAAAGCTTTGAATGGTACCCTTTTCATCCTTTGGTACCTTGTGGGGTAGGATTCCCTTCGATTTCTGCAGGGATTATGTCTCTTGTGAGGGTTTTCAAGTATAAAAAGGGGTAAGAGTGGAGTGTTTTCATCACACGTTTGCATTCTCACCTACTTGCCCACTATCTCTTAGCCTTGCAAGATGGTTCTCCCTAGTAGCATTGAGTTTGTCAACTACCTCGAAACTTTGGAAGCAATGTGCTCTTATAATGTCGACTACGATGCTTTCAACATATGTCGAGTCTCCTTGTGGCGCAATGGGCCTCTTGAGTGGAACGTGATGACGGTGGAGGTATAATTATGGTACCCCAAAGACCATGTATTCCACTTTGGGTTGGAAGAAGTTTGCCCTACCTACGAGGAATTTTTTGCCATGTTGGGTGTAAATCCCAGTGTTGCTGCGGCTTTGCCCAAATTTTTCCGCTCTCCCAGGGATTTATTGGCCGGGCTTCTTCATATTTCACCTTCGGTGGCTAGATCATTGGTTACTGGAGGAATGATCTCCCTCCCGGTAGTACTACAGTCCGTGCATTTACGAGAAGTAGATGATGCTAGCTATACTGGAGCCGTTGTTCTGGGTCTGGTTTCCAAATTACTGCTGGTGACTGGGGAGGTGCAAGTGGACCCACAACTTACAACCATTACTTTATGGATATCATATTATCGCAATCCTGCAGCGGTGATTCTGGCAGAGACTTTGAATGGCCTGGATGCCTAGAGAGAAGGTCGTTCTGACTTTTTAAGGGTAGCCCTGTGATGTTGTTCATGTGGTTGTTTGAAAGATTTTGCTTGGAGACTCCTCCAGAATATCCCTTATCGGACGTACCCAACTTCTTTTCACGCTACTTCATCAACGTTGGCCTATATGTTGAGAACTAGGAGCGTTGGCTTGTGGAGCATGGGGCTTGTGGGCTATATTGGTCAGTGCCTTGGGGGTATAGTTTCATCTTGTACTGGAGCTATGAGAGTATTCATATGTGCGGATGGTTGGTCTTAGACAAACCTCTTTTTATTTCCCTTGGCGGCTTCTTCACCAATTTGGCTGGGCACAGGTCGTACCTCCCCGGACCTCAAATTTCTTTATGGTAGAAGATTTAATTGAGCTCCTATGTCTGTTGCTTGGGTCTCTCTGGGAACATCGGCATCCGTAGACCCGTCCCTCTCAGTCTGTCGGGAAGGTTTGGCATGTCCCTAAAGATCATATGAAGTGGTTGTGAAGGAAAGTAGTCAGCAAGATGTTGGCAGTGGAGACTGGAAAAAGATGGTTTGTTTTATCTAAAACCATGGAAGGGAGTGTTGTGGTCTTTTCGAAGATGGTTAAGGCTCATAGATCCATGGAATGTTTACGGCACTCTATTCAGGCAGGGGAAACTTGGGGACCTTCGGATGTAGATGATGAGGGTGCAGGCTCCTCTGGTGGCTATGGGTAGGACTCCTGGAGAGTTTATTTGTGTAACATATGTGGGGGTGTTATTTGGATTTTGTGGTAGTAGGGGGAAGGGAGTTATCCGTTCCTTTTTCTTATGTAACACGTGCTGAATTTTTTTATTAATGAAATAAACAAGTTTCTGATCATCCAGCTGTGCCTTTCGATGAATTTTTTAATTTTTGAATTATCTATACTGATCGTTAAGGCATACATAATCCTTTTGTTCAAGTACTCTTTAGAATGAATCTTCGTTCTCGGAGTTAAGAAAAGAATAGTATTTTGTGAAAAAGAAAGGGCCGCACTATTGGGGGGGAAATGAACTGCCTACGTACATCTGGGGTTTTTGAAAAGTTTTTTTTTCTGTTTGAAAATAGTTTTTTGTAGAGGATCAAGACCACGTAGTTCTGGGTAGAGGGAAATGAAGAGTTTTTTTTTAGAATAGAAGGGTGATGAGAAGAGTCGTAGTGCGTCGAGATTTCGGACTAGGGGTAGAATTTCTTGAGACGGTCCAGATTGAGTGGACGATCCATCTCTTCCCCATCTAGGTCAGTGATCATGGCGGCACCGTCGGATAAGATTTTCTTCACAATGTAGGGGCCGCTCCAATTGGGCTTGAATTTCCCTCCGGGGTCCCAGATGGGTTCTATTATCTCCTTGAGGGCTAAATCCCCCTCCCGGACACCACGGTCCTTGACTCTCTTATTAAATGATCGCGCTATTCGGTGATGGTACCCCTGTATGTGGTAAAGAGATTTTAATCTTCTTTCATCTAAGAGGGCTAGCTCATCCAGACGGCTTTGGCACCAGTCTTCTTTACTAACTTTTCTTTCGAGCATTACGCGTAGCGAGGGTATTTTCAGCTCCACAGGTAGGACTGCTTCCATGTCGTAGACCAAAGAGTAAAGGGTAGCCCCAGTAGAGGTTCAGATTGAGGTTCGATAGCCCCAGAGGGCGTATGGGATCCGGTCGTTCCAATCCCTATAACTTTCGATCATCTTGCTGATGATAGCTTTGAGGTTTTTGTTGGCGATTTCCACTGCACCATTGGTCTGAGGTCGGTAGGGAGAAGATTTGTGTCTCTGAATCCCGTACTCGTTGACTACTTCTGTGACTTTTTCTTCGAAATGCAACTCATTATCTGATACCAGCTCGTGCGGGACCCCATGTCGACAGATGATATTTTTCTTGAGGAATTTGTCCACTTTCTTGGCGTTCAATACTGCGTATGACTCAGCTTCGACCCATTTAGTGAAGTAATCGATGGAAACCAGGATGAACTCATGTCTATTTGAATCCTTTGGTGTAACCTTCCCAATGATGTCGATACCCCAGGTGGAGAATGGCCATGGATAGGCCATGTTTTATAATTCTAGCGGAGGTGGGTGTTGAAGATTGGAGAATTATTGGCATTTGAGGCACCTTCGGACATAGGCGGTGCAATCTTGGATCATGGTGGTCCAATAGTAGCCCTGTCGGATGATCTTCTTGGCAAGCATGTGACCATTCATGTGGGGTCCACATTCCCCGCTGTGTATTTTCTGCATTATCTTCTCAATCTCGGCCCCTGCGATGCAGTGTATATGAGTTCCATCGAAATTCCTTTTGAGTAGGGCTTTATGACAAAAGATGTACTGGATGGCCAGTCTTCATAGGGTCATTCGATTTTTCTTATGGGAACCCTCGGGATACCTACCATGTTTGAGGAGGCACCAGATATCATAGTACCAGTAATCGGCTAGTTCGGGATCTTTGGTGGAGATAAGCTCAATATGGTAGTAATGGGTCAGTTTGTCTTTCTTTTGAACTAGGAAGGGGGTCATTGTTATTCCCTCAGGCATGTCAACCATGGAGGCCAAGGTGGCGAGAACATCGGCTAGGTTATTCTTTGCTCGGGGTGGGTAATGGAAGGTGATATCTCGGAATCGGGAGGCTAACTCTTCTAAGTGGGCATGAAAGGGTTGGAGCTTTTCATCCTTGACTTTTCACTTTATGAGCACTTGACCGATGATGAGGGAAGAATCCCCGTAGACGTCAAGGTATTGAATACCTTTCTTGAGAGCAACTTTGAGGCCCACTGTGCATGCCTCGTATTCTGTCATATTGTTGGTGCAAGGGAAATCCAATTTAATGGCGATAGGAGTGTGGGAGTCATCTGGGGCGATCAGAAGTATCCCAATGCCATATCCCTTTTTGTTGGTAGCGCCATTAAAGAGCATTTTCCATCGAAGGCGGTCTTGAGTGGTGAAGAGGATATTTTCATCTGGGAATTGGAAGATCCAAACATTTGCTTATTCTACAGGGTAATCGACGAGGTAGTCAGAGATGGCTCTTCCTTTAACATCTTTCTGTGTGACGTACACGATGTCGAACTCGGTTAGGATTATCAAGTATCAGGACATTCGACTGGATAAGGCGGATTTCTCAAGCAAGTATTTGATGGGGTCCATTCGGGATACAAGTTTGATGGGGAAGGCGATCATGTAGTGTCACAACTTTTGGGTGACCCAGACAAGTGCGGCACACACCTTTTCCAAAGCAGTGTAGTTAACCTCCTACCCGACCAATTTATGACTGGCATAATATATGGCTCTTTCTTTGCGGGTGTCTTCAAGGTATTGGGCTAGCAAATCCCCAACTGCAGTGTCGGTTATGGTTAGGTATAGGAGCAAAGGGAGACCAGACTGTGGTGGCATGAGAACTGGAGGTTGGGTCAGATATTGTTTAATTCGGTTAAAATCTTCTTGGCAGGCCTCATTCCAAACCTTGGTTGAATCCTTTTGGAGGAGCTTAAAGATCGGTTCACAGATGGAGGTTAGCTGGTTGATGAACCGGCTAATATATTGCAATTTTCCAAGAAAACCTTAAACTTCTTTCTATGTTCGAGGTGGTGGCATCTCAAGTATGGCCCTCAGCTTTGCAGGATCTTCTTCTATCCCATTTTTGCTAACCATGAATCCTAAGAGTTTTCCCTTTTGTAATGCCGAAGACACACTTCTATGGATTGAGTCTCATCTGATACCGTCTCAGTCGTTCGAAAAACTTCCGGAGAGCGGTAACATGACCTTCTCTAGTTTTGTACTTGATAATCATATCATCCACGTAAACCTCGACCTCTTTGTGAATCAGATCGTGCAGGATGGTTGTGGAAGCCCTTTGGTAGGTAGCCCCAGCATTCTTGAGACCGAATGGCATAACGGTGTAGCAAAAGGTTCCCCATGGGGTGATGAATGCAGTTTTTTCTTGGTGGTCGGGGTGCATCTTGATTTGGTTGTATCCGGAAAACCCGTCGATGAATGACTTGAGAGCATGACTGGTTGTGTTGGCCACGATCATGTCGATATTGGGTAGCGAATAATCATCCTTCGGAGATGCTTTGTTTAAATCTCGATAATCTACACACATTCGAACCTTCCCTCATGATTTCGGCGCATGTACAATGTTGGCCAGCCATGTGGGATATTCGATCACCCGAATGAAACCCATG
Source organism: Sambucus nigra (assembly GCA_949130495.1). NCBI lineage: Eukaryota > Viridiplantae > Streptophyta > Magnoliopsida > Dipsacales > Adoxaceae > Sambucus > Sambucus nigra. The sequence goes on along the minus strand of OX422208.1, from coordinate 538,295,226 downwards.
TTTAACTGTTTGACCACCTCTTCTTTGACCTTGAACGACCATTCGGTGCAGAGTTTTCTCAATTTTTGTTTAACCGGCTTGTAATCTGGGAGAGTGGGGATCTCATGCTGAGCTATTTCAGGATCAATGCCGGGCATATCATCATAGGACCATGCGAAGACATCTACAAACTCCTTCATTAATTCTTCGAGTTGTGCACGCTCATGCTCGTCAAGGGTGGCCCCTATCCTAATCTCGCGCAGTTGGCTTCTAGAACCGAGATTAATAACAACAGTCTCTTCTTCATTAACTTGAACGCGGTTATGTTGTTTATTATTAACCTTATTTAGATAAGTTAAGAATTGTTCATTTGCAAAATCATCATCATCAAAAGTTTGATTAGAATTCAAGCAGTTAATGTAAGTCACAACAAGATACTCAAAATCTTCGTTTATTTCATTGATAGGAAAAACAACATTGAGAACTTCATCAAAAGAGGTCTCGATTACATTTGAACAAGGATAGACAACAGAAAAAGAAATAGGGTAAACATTGGGGTTAGGGGAGATTTCAAGAGGTACAACTGGCGTAGCATGCCAATTGAGGAGAGGTGTATCAGCAGCTTTAATCAGATGGGATGGCTCCATTGATGTAGGGCCTGAATGAACCATACAGAGTGTCAGCCCCAGTATCTATAAGTTGAAGGAATCTTCGAAATCACTTTCCTCAGTCTCTTCGGTATCTTTGATGAGCAGTTGTACGTGGTGTGGGGAACTTTCATCCCATGGGTAGCTATCTTGGAAAAATATTTCCATTCCCATCCTCATCTTCTTGTCTGTGTGGTCATACCATGGTTCTAGAAAACCGCAAAGGGGAAGTCATCGCCTTCTTTGATGAATCATCTATTTAAGGAGTCTCCTGAGATAGTTCAGATGCAGTCTAATCTTCTCTTTGGTCGAGACTGGTGGATCATTCTGAGCTCTTGTTCTGATGGTTGATACCCTAAGCCACAAGGAGGAAAATCTTTTTTTCAGTTTGATAGGCTTAAGTATCCCTTGCTGCCTTTGCCCTAGGCCCAGTCCGGGCATGAAGTGCATGTTTTTGAACATCTAAATCACATTGACATTGACATGAGGGTCATATTCTGGACAAATCCTTTCTTTGAAACCGTCCCCTACCGAGAGTAGGAGTGGCTCAACTCGGAATCCTGATAGGAGCATATCATTTGACCCGTGTTGTATCTCAAGAATTGGACTGCTGGTGCTTGCACCACCGATATTTTCATCGTCACCCAAAATGGAAATGACTCTCCCATCGGCGAATAATTTCATTTTCTGATGGAGTGAGGAAGACACACCCTTGATATTGTGGAGCTAGGGTTGTCCGAGCAACAAGTTGAACCAAGCTGGGATGTCTATGACTTGGAATTCAACGATGGGGTTTATAGGGACAATCCCTATTGTAAGTTTTATGGATCCCATCACCTCACGATGAGTATTATCATAGGCACGTACATCGACAGAGGTTAGAGCGAGGTTTCTTTCTTTCAGGCCTAAACACTTGAAGGTTCTTAGAGGGTAAACGTTCAAGGCGGATGCGTTATCGACGAGGGAGAGTGGCACGGCCTTCCCCTTAACTTCGACGGAGATGTTGAGTGCATGATTGTGATTTGGCCCAATTCTGGGAATTCTTCTTCACAAAATGATAACATTCGGGTAGAGGTCAAGGATCCGACCAGATTTATCGCTTTTTCTGGTGTGGTAGAAGGAGGAACTATGGGTCAAGTGAGCAGCTTGATTAAAGAATTTATGTGCAGCTGGAAAGACATGAAAAGCCCCCATAGAGTGATGTTAGCTTGAGTTTTCTTCAATTGATCGAGGACCTTGCTCTCCTCAATGGTCATCTCTGGCACAAGAAGGTTTTCAACGCCCTTCCCCTTGTCATTTGCTGGTAGTGAGCTTGAAACTTAGTAATGTCTCCCTAATCTGGTCATGTGATTTACTGAAGAAGGAAAGAACATGAATCCCATTTTCTCGTCAATCTCAGGTTGTTCTGCCACCCTATTTATTTCTCCAAGGAGTTTTTCAAATGAGATCATCCCTCATATATCGATTATTGGGCCAGCTCTTCCCGAAGATTATTCCTCACTCGAATCTCCGAATTCGCCCCCCTATTCGGTCGTAAAAATTCTGTCTTTCCATGTAAAGTTGATGCATTCCATAACTTCAATGTCTTCTTCATACAGGTCCTCCCATTCTGTGGGGATATGTGTGATTGAAGGGACCAAACGCCCTTGTAGCTTTAAAGTGTCAAGTAACCCGGTGATACTGCAAATACTATTGGTTTGCTCGAATAATTCTTCTATATTCTAGAGAACATCATCTAAGCTGACTTCGTCGGTTGGTACCACCCATTTTTCTGAGTCTCCGGCCCACTTTTGTGTTTCCAAGAACAGTGTGCTGAATTTATGGCAATCAATGGCCATTTGTGAGGGAAATTTCATCCCGAACTCTAGGAGTTGGTTCAACACCTCTGATAATTCCATACTTCTATTTTAAGAACGGGTACAAACAGCGATCCATGCTCTGGTGAGGAGTGATAGTGGCTGATCAGTGAGGCTAGTAGGGTGTAGGAGGAAATATGGGCAAATTTGAAGAGGTTTAGGAGAGTATATGGGTGCGATTTGAGTTGAGGGATCGAAATCTGGGTTTTATTCTAAGAAGATGGCATTGGCATGATTCGGAAGTGGATTATGAGTAGTGTTTGGCTTAGGATTGGCTGGTGGGGCGATGGTACCCCGGTCAATGAGATATTGGATTATGTTCTGAAGGTGAAAACATTGGTCGGTGGTATGGCCGGATGTTTAGTGAAAGGCGCAATGAGCCTCGGTCTTAAAGTTTCTTGGGAGTGGATTTGGCAATGGGGGTGGATCTAAGGGTTTGATGAGGTCGTCTTAACAGGGATTGGTAAACTTTGGAGAGGGGAGCAAGGAGCTCAGTGTATTCCCTTCGAATGGGGGCAGGGCGGCTTTCTGGTGCCTATGATGTGGTTGGTTGAGAGATGTTATTGATAGTTGAAACGGTGGCACTGGCCGGACACCTCCTTTGGTTCAACCTCTGTTTTAATGAGGCTTTCCTCGATTTCCACTCCAGCCTCTCTGTGAGATCGAAAGTGGGGATAGTATTATCCTCCCATCGTCGCTCGGATATGGGGTAAGAATTTCTTCTTCACTACGTTAACCTGTTCTTCCTCGGATGGCCGATTGGTCATTGTAGCTGCATGCTCCTTCCACCGGGTTATAAAGTTACTGACTGATTCTCCAGGATTCTGTTTGAGCAGCTCTAAATCACGACGGGTGACCTCAATCTCTTCGTTGTATTTATATTACGACATGAATTCTCGGGCTAGCTCCTCCCAGCTATGGATTCTGGATTCCTCAAGAGATAAAAACCATCGGAGGGCACTATCCTTCAATGTTTACTGAAACAATTGAGCCATCATTTCTTCAGAATCCCCTAGTAGAGTCATGGAATGATGATAACTGCGAAGATGAACAATTTGGGGTCCACTCCCTCCAAACATCTCGATATTTAGAATCTTGAACTTCTTGGGTAACCTCGCTTTAGGATATGGAGACATGTGGGTGTAGTCCATGTAATTCCCAGAGATCCCAACTTAGTAAAACTTTTTGGTGAGCATCTTGAGATCCTCTTTGACTTTATTCAACTCTTCTTACATTGGATCAACGACCACGGGACGGTTAGCCATAGGCTGGGCAATGTTTGGCATTGAAAGCTGGGCAGGCGGCGGCCCATTGGCAGGAGGGGAACGTGGAGTGTGCTGATATTCTTTCGAAACCCAGATAGGCTTGGTTGTACCCATAGCACGAGGGAATAGGGCCTCGGGCTCTTGAGGAATTAGAACCTGGTTTCGTTGCATCTCTTGAACCTAGGTTTGAGGTTGTCAATCTTGGACACGAGGTGAGCTACGACTGTCGTCAGATCCGACTGTATGACTGGTGCTTGATCTGTATTCTCCATAGAAAATGGATGGATTCCATACTCGAAAGAAGTAGTAGAGGAATAGATGAAACTCCGGGGTGATTTGACTGAAGATCGAAGCCGATAGGGAGCCAGGACAAGGACTTGCGATCGACCTGAGAAGGCGCAGGATGAGATTTATTTTTGAAAAAAGAGAAGAAATTATTTTTGGATTTTTGATAAACAAGGGAGAAATGTTTTTGGATTTTTGATAAAGAAGGGAGAAACGTTTTTGGATTCGAATCTCATCATGATTATTATGATTATTATGTTCCCACTTGTATTTAATTCTCCTAAATGCAATGCCGGATGGGACCCGAGCCTGAAAAAGGAGGGTTTTTAATATATGCAAAGCTATGGTTTGGACTTGTAACCAGGATCACGGACAGGGTCCCATTTTAAAAATGCACAAAAATTGGGCGGCATGCCAAATCGGAATTTCGGCAGAGTTTTGGGTTAAAACCGGTAATCTAAAGTGCGTGTCATAGGTTTGGCACCTATATGCGGGTATGAAGTTGGTTGGGTGAATCGGCATGGGTTCTCCCCTTTGGCGTGACTTCCACAATATACGTCTTGCTCCTGCGGGCAATCGGTACGTGTGAACAAGCCATTTGATATACCTGAGTGTACGTGAATTGCCTCACTATATACCTCGTGGGGATGGTATGCGTGAGATAAAATTCGATATACTCGGCATACGTGAACGAATTACCTGCGATATACCTCCCGTCATGACTTCAGTCAAGCAGTACGATGCGAGGGAACCGTTCGATATACGTAGAAGGTACTTGGCCAATGGAAGGTGAGAGTCATATCGTTAGGCTAACTGCGACCTGCCGGACCAGCGCCCATTAGAAGTGACCCTCAAGTTACTGGGTAAAATTTGGTCAATAACCATGCTCTTTGGTGATGTTGTGTGAATCATCCGTGATTCTCTTATTAGTATCTTATAATGAGAATGCCTCTCTTGATTGTGCCAAACAGGCATCAAAGTACAAGTACCCAAAAAAGGTACACCAAGTATGGATATGTGATGCGTGCAACATGGGGATATATGTGATCCTAGGTGCACGTGGTTGTAGGTGTACATGGAGAATTTTCTATAAGTGTGTGAATATAAGCATAAGCATGGGATACACATGGAAAAGGGGAACATGCAGATATGGGGGTAAATATAAACAAATATAGCATCCATGTAAATAGAGTCAATCCCACAAACAAATAATATCCCCAGCAGACTCGCCACTATGGCCATCCCTGATCCTCTCCATACGGGCGGGTGCGAGGAGGAAGGATCCTTCGGGTCCTGCGTGTCCCTCTCGGGAGCGCTTCGGCCGACGTCGTTTTAGATGTGGTGTAAAAATGTAGAGAGATTCAGAGTCGCCAGTCTATTTTACTCAAAACAGACAAAAGAAAAAGGGGAAGCCACCCCGAAGGATGTCATCTAATGACATACTAGTGCATGCGAAACCAAAATGATTCGAGAAGGGTTCAGAGGCTTAGTTGCGAAATGGAAAGGTTTTAGGCACCCATTCCGCCCTTTCGATCTCTCGTGGATATTTGCTATTTTCCTTTATATTTCCCACGTGATATGTGCGCATGTGTATATATAGAATAGAGGTAGGAATCCTCGACTTGTATTATGGAAAAGATAAAGCGAGTCATCCGTAGGAAGATATAAGAATAATATTAGAAAAATAATATTTACACAATTACCCCTACGTTGATCGTTATAATGGAACAATAACGCATATGGAGTAATACGTCACTAAGGGCAAGTATATAGAATATAGGAAGATTAGATTTAGGGAAAATAGAAAGTTAAAGAAAAGGTGAGAGAGAGGACTCGAGTCTCGAGTTTTACCCCGAGACGCCTACGTAGCCTATAAAGGCATCAAAGTCCACGTAGTTCGCATACAAAATGAGGGGTGGGATTTATCCCATAAATACAAATGGGGGATCTCTTATTTGTAAGTGTGTGCGTGTGTGTGTAGAAATTGTGTTTTAGTTGTGAGAAAAGTGTGAGAAAAAGTATGAGAATCCCTATTTGGAATTTATGAGCAAACCCTATTTTTCTTATTTTTTGGGTTTTATTTATATGAAAATAAGAGATGTCCAATAATACTAAATAAAAAGTATATTAGGATGTGTAAGGTGCTAAGTAAGAAAATAAGTTGTTGGGAATTTACGAGAATTTAAGAGAGAGTTTGAGAACGTTGGACCTTCTTGAAGATCTTGAGCTTGATCTTGAATGTTGGAGAGCAGCCCTTGCACTTGGATGATGATGGAGAGTGTCTAATTCATCAAGTTTGATGAAAAGGATGTTGAAAAGTGGAAGTAAAAAAGGGATTTGGAAGTTGAAATCACGCTGCCTTCGAGAGAGGTTTCTGGGATTCGTTGAGAATAAATTTTATCAGATCTGGGCTCCTCTTGCAAATGAGGTGAAGGCATCCTTTTATAGGCTCAGGTAACTGCCGATCGGCATAGACCTGTTCCTGCCTATCGGTAGGTGCCGATAGGCAGGGTCTGGAACCTGCCATTTGGCTGTGCGCTTCAGGATTTTTCGAAAAATCGACTGTCGAGGGAAAATCACTGATCAGAATCATGCACGGGATAGACCGTTGGAAAGGTAATTCAGATACCTTAAAAAGTCCTTTGGATCGCTCTCGAGTTCGGGAGATGACTTTGGGTCAAATATGGCTCGAAAGCATTTATCGGTCCATTGGATGGGGAATTATTCGGACGCAAACGGATCGTTCGTCCGCATGGTAAGTCTGAATCGCGCACGGGGGGGGGGGGGGGGGGGGGACCGTTGAAAAGGTTAGGATATGTACTTCGATATTCCAAAGAGTTTGGGTTTGGAGAGTTGACTTTGGTCAATCGGGCTCAGGAAGCATTCGGTGACCTCTTAGAGTCAAATGGACCATTCGTCCGCATGGTAAGTCAGAATCGCGCACGGGATGGACCGTTGGAAAGGGTATTCAGTGCCCTTCGAAGATTCATTCAGCATCAGTCGTGGTGAAGAGTTGACATAGGTAAAATAGAGCCCGGGAGAGCCCGATGGCCTCTGGATCAAGTTTCAGACACAGACGAATCGTTGGTCTGCATGGTAAGTCAGAATCGTGCACGGTGCAGTCCATTGGAAAGGGTATTCAGTGGCCTTCGAGGATTCATTCAGTCTCGGTCAAGATGAAGAGTTTAACTTTTTGGTCAAAATGAGTCGGGGAGTACCCAATGGTTTCTAGGTCAGTACTCGGGACATGACCTAGGTTTGTAGTGATGAAGGGAGGTACTAGGGACCTAAGAAGAGTAAGGGGGTAATAGAATGGGGTGTCTTCAGAAATGTGTGAGTATTTTGATGTATTCCAAAAGGATAAAAGGTAAATAGTTAATAATTGTATGTGTGACTTTGGCAAAATCTTAACAATTGACACTTTTATGTGTGAATAATTATTTTCAAGTACTAGGTGCATGTGTTAAAATGTTGTCTTTATGATACTCTAGGTGTGTGTTAATTTGAGTACAAAATGAAATTTCTTAAAGTAAACCACAAGATTTAAAGATAGTGTTGGAGTATGATATTTCCAAATTAACTGTGTGAGTTAATGGTTTAAGGGACATTTTTGGAACTAAAAAACGGAAACTTATGAAGATAAGGGTTATTAGTATTTAACCGGTTTTGAAGACAATATTTTCAAAAATACATGATTAATGAATATATTGTATACTAGTTGCACTTAAAGTTAGCGAGAATTATAATGGGTGTAGCATTACATTTGTTCTTCGTTTATGCATTGCCTTATTTTAGGGAATCTCTACTGGGCATCGAATAACCCCAATTTCCTTTGTCATGAAAGGTTTGTTGAGATTTTATCTGTCGAGAGAGTTTTACAGATAAGTAATTCTTACTTACTTATTACAATAGTACAACTAATTACTTAAAACCTATGGCATTGTCTAATGGGTTCCATAATTACTATCATTATGCGTATATACTTATAAAAAGGAACTTCATGCTCATTTGGTAAGTTTAATTAATTAAAATGGACTAGAGATATTATTTATCTTATTTTATATCACTTCTCACTTATCATAGTTGGACCGGACCGGATTGACCCACGAATAACCCAAAATTTTAGGTTGGGGCGTTACAAGTTGGTATCAGAGTTTAGGTTCATGTTCTTTTGGGGATTATCATGTACTCATCATATTGGGATGTGAACATTTAACTATCATGTTCGGTTTTTAAACTTGGACGTATATGGCAAGTGGGGATTCATGTTTATATGTCCGTGTGACTGTGGCGTTAGACTTATGAATTTCACTATCCTTGGAGGATTTCTTTCATCAACAACAAGGGACTAAGATTTAGTTGTTATGATACCTTCTATCGGTATCCTCATATTGGACAATAAGAAACTTCGTAAGGTGTCGATTGGGATAATTTGAATCGTGTGACGTAGCATGATACTTAATAGTTAGATACCCACCTTTAGCATAAATGCATTGTGAATATTAAGACATGATCGACATCAAGACCTTGTCTTGACAAATATCCTCATGGCATCAAGATCCCTAAACATAAATATCTTTAGTAAAACATAAAGTATAATAGTACATGAAAATTGGTTCTAGAAAACAAATGTAGCATTAAAAAGTGCTTAAAAAGGGTTTTGAATGCTGGAAAATCATTTCTAAGCCACGATAGGTATGAGATTAACATTAGAAAGATGGTACTTCCTTGCGAGAAACTTAAGTCTTATAGTAAAGACAAATTAATGAGTCTGTTAAAAGTGGTTTTAGTATATGCATTCATAGACATGAGGTACATCACCCTCCTGGGTGAGTACCAACAATAAAAAATCTCGACATTCTGTCTTCTTCAATGATAACTCATATATTGAGGTGATGGTTTAATAAGATGAAGCCAAGTACTAATTTTTATTCTTGTGTTGCACTTAAAGGATTCAACATTGAGGGCAAGAACTTCGTCTCTTTTGAAGGGAAACCATTACAATAGTTTTGAGATCAACAATGGGCTCACTAACGGTGCTACCAAGGAAAAGTACTTACACTACATCCCCAGGCAAGGGTTATAGTGAAAACAGTCACTAGACAACACACTTTGTCAGCTTAAGTCAATAGTGGTGTTTATGGCCATTGGCAAACTTAGAGGTTCAATAACTTCACCATCTTCACTAGTGGTTTATTAATAAGAGTTCGAATTGTGGGTGGAAACCTGTATAGCCTCCATAGAACCACTAGAAACTCTAGTGTTCATGTTTATTTCGCTACCAGGAGGTAGTCAGCAAAGAGGAAATCATGTGCAATCACATTGAGACTCTCAAAGTTATCTACAAATGGCAATGGTGGTAGAACCACATTCCCTCATGGCAAGTAAGGCTCAAGTGTAAGATTAACATGCACCATCGGGTGGCATTACTTTGTATGAGAGTTTGAAAATATCAATATAATTTTTCACAGCAATAATACATGCTTGGTTCTTCCTAAATCTTCCATATGAATTGATAATTAAATTATGTGGTGTCAGATTCGTACAAGGTTAAAGCATAAGGACTTTTCCAAAATGAATTAACACCGTTGTGTATTTAGCAAGTAGATCAAGTGAGGGAGAGTTGTTTTGGATTTATAATACATGTCATAATTATTGTAATTTTAACAGTAACCAATATGGGTTTGAACTAGTTTGAAGCCCCGCGCGATGCACGGGCGCTTTGTAGAAATTGTTGAGTTATATCCGAGTGAATTTTGTCAGCAACTAATTGTGTTAGCAATGAAATAATAAAAATATGAGTGAAATAAGTGTGGAACCCCCGATTTTAAAATCTTTAAAATTATAAGAAGTGTGGAACCCCCAATTTTAAAATCTTTAAAATTATATATTTCCTTATATGAAAAATCTATGCGGAAGCGTAAAGGTGATGGTTCAATATAAAACAAATTTTAATTTCTTTCTAAATTAAAATCAAACCCAAGTGAAATTAATTAAGAACACACACTTATGTTAATTTCACTTAAACACAATTAATTCATCCAAGTCCTAGAATTTGCCTAAGTCATATTTATCATTATATCAAGTTAGACCAAACCAATTTTAACAATAGACTTGAAATAAATAAACTTTACCCAAACTTAATTATACACCAAATTAAATTAAGTGTGATAATTAAAACCAATTTTATCTTGAATTATCCTAAGCATGAGTTCTAAGTCATTATGCAAGATAGAATAAATCAATCACACTACGGCGCGATGTACGAGGAAAACCCCACAACGGGAAATAACCTCGGACGGCCATAGCCTCAAATCCACTAAGTACGGAATTTACAATTACAAGACCAACGACTTACATCCAAGACTCGATCCCCCTCAAGCCTCGACGCTCCTTCTTGCAAACACCTCCACCTAGCGAATAACCCCAGAGCTCCACCGCGGTCTCGGAATCCACCGATCGAACTTTATGTGGTCATCGTTACCCGAACTAGGAGCCTTTCTCTAAGTGGGTAAATCACGAAAACAAGCTTCTTCTTTGTGGGATTTAGAAGCAAACCCAAACTTCTCTTCTTCAATGGTGTAGAGAAAACCAGTGCCAAAACTCCAAGCAAGATGTATATATATATATATATATATATATATGAACGTGGATAAAGAAGACTATGGGTGTAAACAAAAGTGTATAATGATTTTCCCTTGAAAATACTTCAAAATAATGAACTTTTCCCTAAAATAATTTTTCTCTCAAACACTCTCTAGAGGTTGGTAGGTTATAAAAAGTTGAATTAGAAAAATGGTTTCACGCACATTATAAAGTCTGAGAAAAATCAGTTAAAAAAAAGTGAGGAAGTGGGAGAAAACTGCTTAAAACTGGCAAAATCCAAATCTCCTTTGAACGACATTTCATTCGAATGACATTCTCATTCGAACGAGTCTTCTAATGAAGTTCCAGTATGAACTTGTTAGAATCTCATTTGAAATCTTGTTAGAACGACCATCTCGTTCGAATGACATTTCGAACGAAGTTCCAGTATGCTATAATGGGAAGTCGTTGGCAATCTCGTTCGAACGACTTGTGGTTCGAACGACAATCTCGTTCGAACGACACTTCGAACAAACGAACTCACAGAATGTTAAAAAACTCTTGTTAAGCCCAGAAAATTTTATATACTTTATATATAAGTTTTAGTAGAAAACATTCTTAAAACGAAACACAGTTTTAAAAACCTAACACCCAATATAAACATGTTCCAAGATCCTATATATATATGTAATGCATTCATACATTGGGAGCATGGAACCACTATTGATGACATTGAAACGAGGCACAAAAACCACGGCATTTTGATGAAGCTTTATACACTTGACCGCTACTTCCTCAACAAACACGTCATAGTCTTGAAAGATGATAAATATACTCTATCTTATGACTCAAACGTTTTTGTCCGTAATTGAACGAAAACTACAAAGGACTCAATTAGAAAGTTGCGTCCTTACACTAAGTAGGAATGGAACTAAACTAACCATTAATCTCAGAGAGCTCCTCTTCTGACGTGTACTTAAAGAGCATCCATGGTTCACCTGTTATGACATCGAACCCATGAAAACACATATCACCTACAGATAATATATATAAGAGAACTAAGTTTCACCAAAACAACCCACAAGAATTAATAAGGAAATGTAACTCATACCTACCCATACATAATAGAAGTAGTGCTAGAGCAGCAGCCAAAGCGTCCACCACACTTACAGATGGAAAATAGTCTAGACCTTTTAACAAAGGTGAATCTCCACCACCATTTCTTTCCAATGATTTCTCCAACTTTAAGGCAAATGTATCATCCCGTGAGATCTTGCCCCGATATTTATAGCTCTGAACAGAACCCAATATCAAAACCCTCTTTAAAATTATCTATTCACCAATCAGCAATATAGCGACAACGTCAGATCTTTCTGAAGCAACAGAGTATTTGTTAGAATAAGATATAGGGATATATAGTTATTTACCTCTTTTATCTCTGAAATCCCACCTCTAAGAATATTCATCGACTTCATCTTGGGTTCATTTCTCAGCCAAATATATGATTAAGGTTAGATGTCAGACAAACTCCACCTTGTGCTAATCATAAATTGACAATTGTTGAACCCAACAATTGGTGAACCCGACAGGGATTAGTTATCTACAAACACGTTTTGATATCATTTTTCATAGTCTAAAACATCATTGACATCCTAAATTACTTGCGTTCTGGTATTGATCCATCTCACCTTTATACGACCAATCGTATGGTGGTTTACTTTTTTCTGTTGCATATCTACAGTAAGTTTAATGAACTTCATTTTAACTTTTTACGAATCCAAATAATCAGCCAAAATGATAATACGTAAATAAATCTAGTCATACTTAAACTAACCTTGACATTAAAATAACTGAATAAGTAAATATAAATTATTACATCAAAACATACATGTTTTGGAAGTTTGTCTCATTCTGTATGCAGTTTTCACATTTTCGAACTTGACCTGACCATTATATCTGCATCAAAATAAAAATTGAGATTCTAAAAACTTATATTTGAAAAAAACATATCTTAAAGAGTTACAAATTTAGATTATTTGGATGAAATTCGGCAAGTAATATAACATAATGTTGTTGTGTATTGCGTCTATCAGAGGATCATTATCAGAACCATCGAACGTTTCTTTCGCTGTCTCAATTATGCATTCATCTCCTACCTGTATGCAACTATATGGTGAAAAAAATATCCATGAAAATAGCGTTGATAAAGAAAGATATATAGTTCAATAAAGCTTACATGATGAAGAACTGGTTTCATTGTAAACCTTCGTACATCAATTGTATTTGATACCCTATCTGAAGTAAATCTTATATTTAGTTTCTTACTATTACAAATTTACAGTTCGACCAACTCAATGTTCTTCAATTGACTTAAACCATTCCACGGGATTTCTTTTCTTCCAGTCGGATCTCATAAGCGGAAACAAATAAACTCTGAAAACGTGATGGCTTTCACTCTTCTTTCTTTGCTTTTGACCTTTCTTGTTTTAGAGATCGTAGTTCCTCCATCTCACAATCATAATCTAACTCGAAAGATTCAAATTATTCTAGATATCATTGTTGTCCCATCTATGTAAACAATAGAGATGTACATGAGAGATTATTATTCCAATCTATATCAATAAGAAAGCAACGCATGCATTCATCCCATATAAAAATTCCAAAATGTTTAAAATATAGTTAAAGGACTTTAAATTTCATTTACGGTTGAGGGTTTTTGGTGCTATTTGATAACATTATAGGAAACCGAATGCAATCTGAGTTTGACTCTAACTACAATTCTCCAAAACGAGGTTTTGTTTAATGCTTGGATTCCCTTCATTGAGGCTGGAGTTTCTAGCACGCCAAACATAGTATATGACTGCAGTAAAGCATAGCTGTATTATCAGGCCAGTAAAGGATGAATTCTTATTTTTGATCTTGTTAGTTATGGGATGATCATATTCACATTTAAAACAGAGCTCAATCCATAATTCATTTATTTTAGTATTGGATAGTTTCTCTGCATTTCCCCCATTTAATAATCTCTTCAATGCTTGATCCTTTCCTAATGATCTCTTTGACAAGTAGTTGGTTCTCTTGCATCAGTATTGATGCATTTAAGACTTGCATGATGGCTTATGGATACCGTTCGAAATATATGCGACGGGGCAGTTCTTACCCCGGGAAGCCCGTGGACCTGCACGAAAAATGCCTCTAAGATCCACATAGGTATTAATACAGTCAGTGAAACAAAGGAAAAAAATTCTATAGATCTAAAAACAAATGTATAAATAGAGAAGAAAGGGGATTTTGGAAAGATAATATAATAGAGTAGTTGTAATAAAAAAGAAAGTTAGCTTGTCACTGTAAGAAAAATGACCTTTAACATGTCTCTCCATTATTCATCTTTATCACTGTAAGATAATCACTGTAAGTTCATAAACAAAGAAACTTAATGAGTATTGTAAGTTGAAAATGACATAATTTAAAGGCCATGGTCAGAATTTTTTAACCAAAGAAAGATGAAGAAACTATCACTAAAGTTTTAAGAGACAATTTAAAAGATATTGAAAGCAATCCATTTACAATAAATTCTTTATGATCCCAAATATTGTCTTTAATATAAATGAATTTCACTAATAAACCAAGCACTAAAAATATTAACACTTTGGATATAGAATTCACATCTATGTTTAACTAAATCACATACCATACTGTGGGGATGGAATCATTATGTAAAATTCAACCATGAAAGGTAACTCAAGCAGTGATCCCATGTAAATTTATGCATTTTAGTATTACGCTTCTAACAATTGAAGCACCTATTACTGGTAGAAAAGAACACAGAAGGCCTAAGCATATCTATATATTTTCACAATAGAGCTCAACTTTGCGCTCCCGAACTATTCACAGTAGAAAGTTATAGATTCAATAATTATGAACTAATTCATTAATTATATAAAAAAAGTAACGGCAGAGTATGTATACAAAGCGTTTAAATTATACACTAGTCATGACCAATATTTAATTCCTCATTTTGAACTTTGTGTTTTCCCTTTACGAAATTCCACTTTGTAAAAGGTTGATCTAAGTAAATCATGTACGGCTAATCTGCATTTGGAAATGGATCAAATTCATTGGTATCCTCACATTTCAGTATTATCTCAGATATATGGCGTCTTCTGAATATAAAAATTGACATAAATATAAACAGGTATCACAACACCAAGATACAAATATAAACACCAAGTCTAGATGTAAACCAAATTGATTGAATCGATATTGCATCAATTTGGCTTTGTGCAGTAGATACGTGTTGTGTGTGCGCGTGTGAGTCCGTGCGTGTGCAAGAGAGTAAGAGAGAGAGAGAGAGATTACCTGAGGTTGACATCCTTGTAGGAGAATGGCGTCATTATTGGAGTATTCACACGGCATAAGAATATTAGATTGCATCCAAAACAAAGAAAATAAATCTAGACTTCAATTACCATTCCTCAACAAATTTAGAGAATTAATTATTTTCAAGAATTTCCCGCTAAAATCCTAAAGTATAAAAGAATTTTAGATTGACAAGATATGAGTGCTTTAATCAAAATCAACAAAGATAAAACATTAGTGAATTAAATAAATCAAAAATTATTTTTTTAAAGATTATGTTGTATTCATTTATTTATTTGAGATTGTATTATTATATTGACAGGTATTTTTCGTTATTTCCCAAAAACCTAATCCGCTTCTCCTTTATCCGGGCTTGTGATCGGAAATACAAAAATTAATTTTGTATTGGCGGAGTTAAAAAAGGTTTTCCATCCCAAATTAAGATTATTTATTTTGTTCGTTGATTATGTGTAAAAATGTATAGTTGATTATGAATTATAGATTTATGAAAAAGAATATTGTTAATTTTGATTTTTGAATGGATCTAGAATATTGTTAATCTTGATTTGGGAATGGATCAATAAGTTATAAGATAATCAATGTTTCATCTTTACTGTCAATGTATTTTCTTACCATAAACAATAACGTATAGCAACTGATATTTTATTATATCTATTCTTATTTAGATTATAACAAATAATAACAAAAACTTCATAAATTGAATATAGATGTAGCATTTAAACAACACTATTAAATATGTTACTGAATATAGTCTTAAATTATCATCATAGGAAATCATAAATAGTCCCGTGTTACAATAATTGGCCAAAAAATTAAACTTGATTATTTATGTATACCATTTCTTGAAAAAGATGAACTGTATTCTCTAAGTCCATTCATCAGAATTTTCATACACAGTAACCTTTCTTATACACATTAACCTTTCTCAATAAAAACTTAACCTAACTTTTTTTGGGGGATATAAAAAAAACTAAAAAACACCTGAAGTAAAATCATTTGGAAAAATATCAAGAATTAATTTCAAGGTCACGGGTGGATATACATAAATAAAAAAAATAAGCATAATTAAAATAATTGGGGGAAAAATAAAGAATCAATGTTAACAAAGGTAAACCAGTAAAAGAATAGGAAGAGAAGAACATACCGAATGAAATGAAGAGTGGAGGTAGGGTTGAGAAACATGTCTTCTGGGTCTAGGGTATTTATACCCATTCTGAAGTTGTGTTGGTGAAATGATTTCCGAATTTGTGTTGTTGAAACAATCTGGTGAAACGATTTTCGAAGTTGGGGTGGTGAACCGATCAAGAGACGGTTTGATATCTTCTAGACGATCAATTATAGAGATTGTATATGAGATGTCGGAGACGTATTAGGACGTATTCAAAGAACGAAACTTAGAAGTCGGATGCAAAGAACGGAATTAAGAAGGCGGATTCTTGTGAGTAGAAAGAGAAGGAATTTGTAAAAGGGGGAGATTTTGTCAAAGGAGTTGAGTAGACGGGTCTTGTAAATGAGGTGTAAGAGGGGTCTTGTAAATGAACATTAAATGAGGGGTCTTGTAAATGAACATTAAATGCAAGACATGTGTCAATTATATCTAAAGAGACACCAAAATTATATTATCTTATTAGATACCTAACTCATAGATTGTCAACAATGAGACCCATCAAGGACAGAGCTTGGATTGTTCGACAGGGTGGGCTAAAAATTTGGGTTCGCATGTGGGGTCTCCTGAACTAATTTTTAAGGTTATTTTTGAATTTTTTTACCAAATAATTACTCTAGAATTTAACAATTAATGTCATTCAATAGTATGAGTCATTATTATTGACAATAATATATAATATATATATACACACACACACACACAAATATTCATCAATCTAATATATTGATGAAATAGAAAATTGCATGGCTATATGCTCTTAAAATAATTACAAAATTTATACCCTAATAATACAAAATCAAAATTAGTTAGTTATAATCTTTTTCGACACCATATTTATGAAATTAGCATCACATTTTATTCATAATATAAAATTTGTATCACGGATTCACGATCATTCATAAAATTAGAATAAAAATCATTCATAAAAACTAACCAAGGATAAACAACAAATCGTGTAGATAAAAAAAAATTGGTTTTTAATATCTAAAATTAGATTATAAGAACTTCAAAAGACAATTATAAAATGGTAAAAACTATGCAACCTGAAATTTAAATCTTAAAAAAGGAGATAAAAGAGCTAGAATAGATATGGAAAATTAAGAGGCTTAAGAGAAGTGGGAGGGTGAGGATGTATGGTGCTGAAAAAAGAAAGAAACGGTGGATTAGGATTTTCTTGATGGGTTTTAAGCTTAAGTACTAGTGAGTGGATTGAGACAATGAGCAAGTATGGAATTTTTTATCTCGGTTGTGAGTTCAAATGTCATAATAACTACGACATTTTTATTTTGAGTGGGGTGGGCTACAGCCATGCTCTGCCCACCCCTAGATCCGCCCCTGACACCCATAGGAATGTAATTGATATTGTCCTGAGACAACATGGTGGTTTAAATGTGCTTCATCAGGTTTTGTTCACAAACCATAAGTCAGGACACATTGTGTTTGCAAATACTAAGGAGGATTTTAAGTAATGATGTCAAGTAAAGGTTATTAATGTCTTGGAAATTTCTCATGACACGCTTTACATGCCCATGAAGTGTGAACAAGTATATGGAATTAGCCTCTAACGAGGGAAGCCTCACATTGTGTTATTCTTAGTTGTGATAGTTTCATCCTTGTTGTGTAAAATTATAATCTCGTCATTCGGTTTTCGTAATGAGTTGATATCCAAGGCCAAGATTTATGGCCCCAAAAAAGGTTGCTTTGGTCGGTAATGGGAAATTTAATTTTTTTCTTTAATAGCATTACGCGTATAAGGTCTTTTGTTGAGTAAGAATAAGGTGTGTTGACGGCACATTTGTATTTTATCGGGTTTCAGGAAGGAGTATTCGCACTTCTCATTCCATCCAAGTTACATTTATTTATTCTCCATGGTTGAGTTTGTTGTTTGGTGATTTTTGGGGTACGTTGATTGTATTGACTCAATGTTAGATGTGAGTTAGGTTGGGCATGGCTGAGGCATCATGGTAATTGAGGCCTTTATTTAAAGGATCATTGCATATAATTTTGTAGGTCGTAAAACCCTATTATGATTGACTCAACACAATTAAGCTGAGCAAAAGGTAAAAATCACAACCACACAACACAATATATATATGTAGTTAGGAAAGGGGTATATGTCCAAATTGTGTTTATTTATGTCTTTATTGATAAATTTTTTATAACAAATATTACACTCCCCTTTTCTCGTGGGCGTGGGTTACATGGCCTTGGAAAGCGAATCCAACATCGAGATTTTCATTGATCGACATCTCATTTGTTCTTATCTCTATGTCATGACCTCTTATGAAGTCTTTCAGACACGTGTTAGCTTCTCCCATTGGGTCGAATAATTCCCCCATTGATCTCCTGTTGATCTTGACGCTGGTTGGTAGTGATATTTGATCGCCCATAGAAGCTATGTTCAGAGAATATTAACACTTGGTATTTTTTAAGATGAAAACTAACTTTGTTCTTCCCGTTTAGGATGATAGGGAACACTTGTAATTTTCCTCGATGTTGTAGGTGTATGTTGGTAATTGTGCATTGATGAGTCTAAGAGGTGGTGACATGTATGTTTGCCATCATCTAGGGTCGCGTTTCAAATCATATAGGACTTGGATGATGTCATTTAAATGAACACATTGGAGGAATGGACCTGTAAAAGATCTCCTGTAGAGCTTTCCCTTAAGGCATAGATAGAATCGAGAAACTTTCACCTTGGCCAGATGGGCTTTCATCTTATCGATAGGCAGGACATCCTTGTACATGTATGTTATTATTAGGTCCATCCAGTCGGGATTTTTTGATTGGAAATGAATTTTTGGCAATCTTTTGCTTCACGATACTTAGTTTGATATGGTAGTTCACCTAATCGTTCTTTTGATATCAAAGTCAATGGTTGAAACCAAAGTGGCCAAAGCATCAACATGGTTGTTATTTCCCTTAGAAAAATATTGGATATGAACTTTATTAAACTTAGCGACCAGGTCCTAGGCGACCTGAATGTATGTCGACATGCACTTATCTTAGGAATTATATTATCTTATTATTTGTTTAGATACTATCCTTGAGTAATAGAATACGTCAAGATGACTTACGCTAAGAGATAAGGACTTCTTTCATTCAGCGATAAGGGCTTCATATTCGGTCTCATTATTGGAGGCCTCAAAGACAAGTATGATTCCTTGCTTGATCATGGTTTGTTTTATAATTATAAGGGAAATTCTAACTCCTTTCCCATTTGAGTTGGAATCTCCGTCGACATAGAACGTCCACTTATTAGGCTGGTAAAGTTCTCCATCATTGACTTGATCGACATGTTCTTCTTTGCTGGGCATCTTCCCTCTAGTGAAATCAATGATGAAATATTCTAACACCCGCCCTTTGATCGAAGTTCTTGATGGATAGTGGATATCGAACCTCCCTATTTCCACCCACAATTTGGACATCCATTTAGAGAGGTCGTACTTTCTAAGAACTTTTAATAAAAAATGAGGTGATAAATAGGACTGAGTGGATTTAAAATAGTGCTTCAACTTTTATGAATTGATTATTAGGCACTAAGCTATCTTATCTAGAGGAAGTTAGTTTTTCTAAGTGTCCAATAATATATGGCTAACATAATAGACTGTATCTTGGTGCCCCTCATTTTCACACTTTAAGACCTAGATAATGGTGTGGTTGGACATCGCGAGAAAAAAATATATTGGAACTATTGGATTTGGGACCAAGGGTAGGGGTGGTTGTCTTAAATAAAGATTGATTTATTCAAGTTCCCTTTACTATTATTAATTCCAAGTCAGACATTTTCTTTCCTCAAGAGCTGAAAGATTGGTAAAAAATTCATAGAGGATTTAGAGATGAGGTGGATGAGTGCTGCTAACATTTTGCTTAAGTTTTGAACATATCAAACTATTTTCGATGGTTAAACATTATTGATCACTTCAATCCGATTTGGGTTTACCTCAACTCCCCTTTGGTTGACTAGGTACCCAGGAACTTCCCGGACAGTACTCTAAAAGAGCATTTGGATGTGTTAAGCTTCATTTTGTAATATATAAGGACTTAAAATGCCCTTCCCAGGTCCTTTAGATGATAGCTATTGTTCTGGCTATTGATGAGCATATCATCAATGTATAAATCTATGGTGTCACCCAGCTAATGTTTGAACATCTTAGTGACAAACCGTTGGTATGTTTCTCCAGCATTTTGAGTCAAAATAGCATGTGTGTGTGTGTAGAAATACAAGCCAAGGGCGGTAATGAATGAAATTTTCTTGTCGTCGGGCCCGAACATAGGCATTTTATGCAACCTTGAGTAGGCATCTAATAAACTCATCCATTCATGGTGGTTGTAGCATCAACCAATTGGTCAATCTTTGGTAAGGGGAAACTTTCTTTGGGACAGGCTTTGTTTATATCAGTGAAGTCTATGAAGACTATCCACTTCCTATTACTCTTTTTGAAGATTAATGGGTTACATAACACTTAGGTAATTGAACTTCTTTCATGGACATTGCCTCCATAATTTTCTCCACTTCTTGTTCCACGAATTTTTCCTTTTCAAGGGTTGTTCGGTGCACCTTTTATGTGATTGGAAGGAATGTTAGGTCTACGTGAAACCGATGGTACATGATTTCGGGATCAACCCCTTACATGTCGTAAGGCTTCCAAGAAAATATATCTTGATTCATATGATAAATGATATCAACTCCTCATTTTCGTGATTGGTAAGTTAGCAAGTGATCAGAAATATCTTCTCAAGGTATGAGTCATCGAACATCACTTCTTGTAATGGTTCCATGACTCTATTTATAGGGCACACCCTTACTTTAGTTGCTACTTTCGAAGAGTAGCCCCATCCTTGGTCGCCAGGTCTATAACCAATTTCTCCCTGTTCGTTTCTTACTTAGGCCCGATGCTAGTAATAAAGCATTAGCAAACAAAAGTCTGGTTTCCCCTTATCTCCATTATCCCTCAGTCGTTAATGAATTTGATATTTTGGTGAAAAGTGTAGGGGGCAACCTTAATGGTGTGTATTAATCCTTCTCCCCATGATAGATTTATAAGGGGACTCAATGTCAACAACTAAGAACTCAATCAACTTTTAGATATTACCAATTTATACTGGTAGTAAAACTTTTCCTGGAGGCATGATAATCAATCTACTAAAGCCGGCCATAGGGATAGTCTCATACTTTAATTCTTCCATCTTGATGTTGATATTTTTGAACAGTTTCAAGTACATGACCTCTAAAGAGCTCCCCTAGTCGACTAGTAGATTGTTCACATCTAAATTTTCCATTTTGAGGGTGATTACTAGCGCATCATGATGTAAAGTTCTTACTGCAACCAAGTCTTCCTCAATAAACACTATATTCTTGTTATATTCAATTTCTTCTGATCGATGGCACTTGCCTTCTGAGGTTTTGACTGGGTCATTCTGAAAAGCTTCCATGACCGCAGTAATATTTTTCAACTCCATCCAAGCAATGTTACGTTAAATATGGTTCGAACTTAATGTATCGCAGACGATTCTAAATTTGTATCACATCTCATTGTCATATAGTATTTTATCAAGTTTTTGGTTGTGCTCTATAGTGGATTTTGTGCCCTTCTTCTCCAGATAGTTATTAATTTGGCCTTCCTGGGACAACTTTTCTAGGTGGTTCCCATGATCCTTGTGGTAGGAACACCTTAAGGCAGTGTTCTTATTTGATGGATCTCCTATCATTTTCCTCATCTACTTGAAATATTATTAGTTCTTAATCTTATTTAAGATTTTGTAGATCGGTTCTTTAAAGACTATATTGATCTCCTGGTGGGCCTTAGTTCTATCGGTCTTATCATTACTTTTAGATTCATTTTTATATTTCTTGCCACTTCTTTATAGTATTATGTTTGTCATAATTCTTGCTTGTTTTCAACTAACCATTGTCATGATAGGATCCTACTATTACATCCTCGACTTTCGTATAATTCTCAATTCTGCACATAAAGTCGGCAATGGTGTTATCCTCCTTTTTTGTGAGCGATTACTGAAACATAGAGATGCTCTGCAGGCTAATATTGAATGAGGCCATAGCAGCCTTCTTGAAGAAATCATCAACTTTGTTATATCTTTCCTAATATCACCGGGAATATTTTCGCAAGGTTTTTTAGGGTTTCTTCCTCATAGTGAGGAGTGAATCCATCTTCTTTGGATAGGAGCTGCTGGTGATGAAACTCGCGGGGAAAGCCTCCACGAGCTGCTTGAAGCTGGTGATCGACCCATATTGTACCTTCTCAAACCACTTTTTAGCTACATCCCTAGACCAAAAAGGAATATACGACATATAAGAACTTCTTTCTTGCTCCATAGATTCATTGCTTCTTCGTAGTGGCGAATATCGTCAATGGTATCAGTCTTCCCATCATAGATAATGAATATGGGGGTGGCAAACTTCTTAAGAGGTTAGGGTTCTTCGATCAATCCCGAGAAAAAAATCCTATTCTCGCCGATAAGGGCCCTTTCGGCTAAATCCTTAATGAACCTAGTCTCTCAATGAGCATTATGCACATCCATCTCTCATCGAATAAGGTTACAGAGATCCTTATTATGATGGACCCCTTTATAGTATTTTCTCTATGGGGGTACTTATGTTTGGAGAGCTCCCGATCGCTCCATAAACTCCTTCCTCGGTTGTGAGGTTTTTTTCACTTGAGGATTGGGTGTTCAGACATGGCATTTATGCTTGTCTCTATGTAACTCATGTTCCATTATTTTTAGGTTATGTTGCAAATAATATTCTCCTATTATTGGAGGCATGTTGCATCCTTTTACTGACAAAGTTAATGTTAATAGGTGTCCACCAGTAGTGAAATATAGGCAGACCTCAGTTCTTCATTAATTTCCATGTTTTCCTTCTTGGGGATATTGCTGTGAATTAGGAGTGTTAAGACTCCTGTTGGGGTGAACCTCATACATGAACTTAGGTGATGCAGGTTTGATTTAGTCATTCTGATGGTCACTACTATACAAAAGATGTGGGATGCGCATATGATACATAACTTCTCATTGGCTTTTCTTGGCTGAGAAGGAAATCATTTGTCACGAACGATGCCATTTATAGATGGTAAAAATATACTATGGTTGATTCAACAAAATTAAGATGAGAAGAAAGTAAAAGTCAAAATCACCCAACACAATATATACGTGGTTCGATAAGGTGCATATGTCCTTAGGGGTCCCCCTCTCTCTCTCTCTCTATTTATCAACATTTGATAGCAGAGATCACATGGACCTTTTTTTGGGGGTATGGGTTACATTTATAGAGAATGGAAAGAGAATGAGTCCTATAGGACTCCACAACCATGGAATGTTGTTGTGACTTGGTCGAGTGAATCAAACCTCGAGATTTTCTGCTGATCGGCTTCTCTTTTATTCTTGTCTCTATGATGTGATCGCTTATCAAGTCTATTGAACACGTGTTAGATTCTCCCATTAGGTTGGATAATTCCCCCATATATTGCATAGGCATTCTAATGTACCATGGTTGAATGGCTAATAGTAATTTTTATTCATGTAATTGCTTACTTAATTTGGACTTTGTAGTCCACTATGTGTGACTCAGTAGAGCATCACGTACAACTAAGGTCGTTGTTATGTGGCTTTATGACTTGACTGTTGATTTAAAAGACTTAAAGGGTTGTGATTAAAAGATGAAAAATTGATCATGAGATTAAATCCAGGCATCGTTCGACCTCTCCCCGTAAGTAATCTTCGTGTATAGTAATTTTGGGTATTATCACATGCTTAGCTAGTTATGTGTATAATCGTTTGTGCGGAATGTAAGTCTTATAATCTACGGTAAGGTTCAGGAATGAATTGGGAATAAAAATATAGGATGTAATGGTCTAGTATTTATACTATTCAGGGGTAAGTGGGATACCTAATTGGTTAAATACCTTAAGCATGAAGGATTAGAGAACTTTTTTGGTCAAGTATGTTTTAAGTGTAAGGCTGGAAATGAATGATGTGTTTGTTCGTGTTATTGCTAATTCCTAGGTATAGGAGAATAAATTATTTATATATGAAAAATAGTGATATCTAAGTACTATACTAGATATGGTTTAAGTGATTAGGCAAGATACTTATGTTTCTATAATCCTTGGGATTAGAGGCGTTTGATGTGTTATGCTTTAAGTGAATGAGGAAGATTTAGTGAATAACTGTGTACTTTCGGTTATGCAAGATGAGGTGATGATTGTGAGAATAGTGCTTGGGAGATGAAAAGCAATAGAGTTTATGATGATTATGTAGAAATTAACGATGAAATGTTTTTAAGAAATGTGATCTAATGGTGACTAGCGTGTTAGTCAATGTTATGGATAAGAATTTCAAGGACAAAATTTTCTAAAGATGGAAGAATGTAATAACCCAATCTTTTATAAATATTACGAGTAGTGAGATTCATAAGTCCATTGACATTGAGGATTTTGCATACATTGAGGAATGTGAATAAGAAATAATTAAATGGCCAATTGACTAGTTTAAAGGAATTATGGAGTTGGGTAGATGTTAGTGTCACTAAATTAGCTAATTAGGTGATTTCGAATTAGTTTGGTATGATTGAAAATTTAAATATTTTAATTAAGTAGTAAGTTTGCAGTAATTGTAAATGAGGAAATTCATATAATTAAAATTTATCTAAGGGTTGGGAATTTTTAACTGAGGTGTAATTAAGGGTGAAGTGTTAGTATTTTAGTTTATTTTACTAGTAAGTGATTAATGACTAAGGATGAATAACAAAGAATCATATAAATTAACTAGTATGCCTGTAGTTTGGTTAGGACAAATCTCTAGAATATGTAAGAACAAAAGGGGTTTGGGATATGGACAAGGAGCCGTGAATTAGAGTAGCAGTAGCGATAGTACTAAGCCATAATAGCAACATAAGAGGTCGTGGTAGAGGAAAGGGAAGTGTTGGATAAATTCCAATATTTATTGATATTTTATTTTTTAGTTGTTAATATTTTATTATATCATTGGTGTTTTATTTTGAACATAGTTTGGGTTTTTATTTAGAAGGTAGAAACATGAGCATATGGGTGTAAAAGATATGGGAGTGCTCAAAATCCCAAATTGTCCCACATTGGAAGAATACTACAAAAAGTAGTGGTATATCAACTAAAGGACAACTAAGATTCTTGGTTGACAAGTCAAATAAGAGGCTATGATCCTACGCATCGCGGTGGTGCTTAAGCACCACCAATAGCGACACGTGGCGCGCGAAAGGGGCTTTGACGATCATTGGGCGACTTAGGGCGCATTGCGCGTTTTGACGCGCACTTGGCACTTCACACGTGCGCATCGTCGCTTGGAGCGTGGGAGCCTAAAGTTTTGACGAGGTAAAATAGATCAACGGTTGTGATTAAATGATCCGATCAAATGGTTTAAAATCCGAAACGACTTGATCTAAACCGTTAGATGAACTCGTAGCATTTCTTGTAGGGTATGTCCATTTGCTTACGATGGGATACCTAATCTGAACAGTTAGATCGCATCTGTTCCAAACAGGCACGATCCAACGGTTGCTGAGTCACTCCATGAAGAGCTATGACTGTTGAAGAACAGTCACAGAAATGGCTATAAAAAGAGTTCCAGGCCTCTGTTTTGGACACCAAAAATTGCTAGTTTCTCCTCTCTCCGTCCTCTATACTTTGGCATTATCAAGTTACAAATTTAGAGTGTTCTCAATTTAATCAAATAGTACATAGTTTGAATCAAACAATTATTCATACACTGCATTGTATCCTGAAGGCAGATTCTATAAAACCCATAGTGTACTCGCGGTTCTAGTTCTGTCTCAATCGGATTGGGAGAAATTTTGCCTAAAAGGAAGCGTTCCAAGAACGTGCCTTGCAAAAATTAAGTAATATATTTCGTTCTTTCCATAACAAAAGTCCAACAGTTTTAGGCAAAATTTTATTCTTATTACTCCACTCAAATGGAAGGAACTGTGGCACAATCTATCCAAGTCATGACTCAAGACTTAATCCGACTCGACCGTTTTAATGGCGGAAATTTCACCTGTTGGCAAGAGAAAGTTATGTTCTTCCTCACATCACTAAAACTTGCATACATTCTAAATGATAACCTTGAACAAATTCCCGAGCCCACACTCGAAAACACCGAAGAAATAAAGCAAAAACGTGTGAAGAGGAAAGAAGACAAATTTATGTGTCGAGTACACATCCTCAATGCTTTGTCTCAAACTGTTTATAGTGCTCATCGAATGATTCCGAAGGCAAAGGAATTATGGAAGGCTTTGGAGACAAAGTATCAAAACGAGGAAGCGAGCAACCGTAAGTTTCTAATTTCAAACTATATGAATTTTAGAATGAGTAATGATAAATCTGTCGTTGTACAAGCCCATGAACTCCAACAAATTATTGGTGACCTTAAAGCCGCTTGTATTAATCTTCAAGATGAATTTCAAGTAGGGGTGATTGTTTCAAATCTTCCATCCTCTTGGAATGGTTTTAAGAAGAAAATTAATCATGATGAAAAGACTTATACTGTGGAATCCCTTCTTCGTCACCTTCGTATTGAAGATGATACTCGTATTCGAGGAAAGAAGGATGAAAAAGGTGAGGGTCATTCAAAAGCTAATATGGTTGAGGATTAAAAATCTAAAATTACCAAAGACTCAAAATTTAAAGCAAAGAATGATTCAAAATTCAAGAACCAAGGTGCAAATAAGAAAGAGAAGGTAAAATGTTTATTTTATGACAAACCGGGCCATTATTCTCGAGAATGTCGTCTTAAAAAGAAGGCATTTAAGGAAAAACAAGGGCCGAAGGAAACCAACAATGTTGAAGATCTTATTGCTACTGTATGCGAAGAAAATTCAATTGATAATGAAAATGGATGGCGGCTGGATACCGGCACAACGGTCCACATATGCAAAGACCGCTCTTCATTCAAAACATATCAAGAAATTGATGGAAAAGAAGTGAAGATGGCAAATAATCTTCGCACCAATGTAGTTAGAAAAGGCACAGTGGAATTGAAGCTAACTTCTGGAAAGACACTTACTATAATTGATGTACTTCATATACCTGATATGTGTAAAAATCTTGTGTCTGGGGACCTTCTCAATAAGAGAGGTTTTAAACTAGTGTATGAGTATGATAAGTTTGTTTTGTCTAAGAATGGCCGATTTATTGGCAAAGGGTACTCTTGTAACGGCATGATCAAAATTAATGTAATCAATGATATTAGTTCTGCTTATATGGTTGAGTCTATTTCTTTATGGCATAGTAGATTAGGTCATGTGAATTATAGAAGTATAAAAAATATGACTAATCTCAGATTAATCTCAAATTGTAAATTTGATAACCTTTCTAAATGTGAAATTTGTGCTCAATCGAAGATAACTAGAAATTCGTTCAAATCTGTTGAGAGGAAATCCGAAATGCTTGATCTTATTCATAGTTATGTATGTGATATGAAGAGTAATATGACTCGTGGTCGAAATAAATATTTCTTAACTTTCATTGATGATCACTCTAAGTATGCATATACATATTTACTTAAAAGTAAAGATGAAGTTTTCAAGAAATTCCTAATTTTTAAAGCAGAAGTTGAAACTCAACAAAATCGTAAAATTAAAGTCCTACGATCCGATAGGGATGGTGAATATTACCCGAGTGAGTTTATACAATTTTGTAATACTCATGGGATAATCCATCAAGTTACGGCACCATATACGCCACAACAAAATGGAACGGCGGAAAGGAAAAATAGGACTTTAGTTGAAATGATAAATTCAATGTTAATCAGTTCTGGTTTACCTTTGTCTATGTGGGGAGAAGCGGTTTTATCCGCATGTTATATTTTAAATAGTGTTCCATTGAAAAACAAGGATATTACATCATATAAAATATGGTTTAATCGTAAGCCTAATCTTAGACGTCTTGAAGTTTGGGGATGTCTTGCTTATGTAAGAAAACCCGAACCTAAAAGGCCTAAACTAGGAAATAGGACTTACAAATGTGTTTTTATTGGATACTCTAGTAACAGTACGACTTATAGATTTTTAAACCTTGAAACTCAAGAAATCATTGAGTCGGTAGATGTGCAATTCTTTGAACATCTAACAAAGTTTAATACTTTGAATGAAGTTTTAGAAAATAATAATCCGACTATTGACTCCTCAAATTTAGAAGAAAATTCACAACCTATATCTTCTTCGAAAATAACGAATGTCGTTGAACCACGAAGGAGTAAAAGACAAAGAACTGAAAAAACATTTGGGTCTGACTTTGTTATTTATTTAGTTGAAGGGGATTTAAATGAGACTAAGAACAAAACTAAATTTGTTCTTAATGTAGAAGATGAACCGACCACATTTCATAAAGCGGTAACATCTAGGGATGCGGTCTTTTGGAAAGAAGCAATAAATGATGAAATGAACTCGATTTTGTCAAATCAAACTTGGATTATTTTCGATCTTCCCCCCAGGGCTAAGCCTATTGGGTGCAAATGGATATTTAAAAGAAAATTAAATTCGGATGGTTCTATAAATAAATTGAAGGCAAGACTAGTTGCTAAAGGCTATAAGCAAAAACATGGAATTGATTACTTTGATACATATGCTCCTGTTGCTCGAATCGCTTCCATTAGGATATTGATATCTCTTGCTTGTATTCACAACTTAGTTATTCATCAAATGGATGTTAAATCTGTATTTTTAAATGGTGATTTAGAAGAAGAGATTTACATGGAACAACCTGAAGGGTTTGTTTTGCCTGGCCAAGAAAAGAATGTGTGTAAATTGGTTAAATCTCTTTATGGCCTTAAACAAGCTCAAATATGTTGAAGAAACCAAAAGGTTTCGTTCATTAAAATTTGATATGAAAGATCTTGGAGAGGCTGGTGTGATTTTAGGAATCAAAATTGTGAGAAAGGATAATTCTTTAGCGTTATCTCAATCTCATTATATAGAAAAAGTTCTAAAAAGATATAATCATTTTGAACTTAAGCCAGCTGCTACACCAGTGGATCCTAGCATCAAATTAATGAAAAATACTGGGCGTGCTATGGACCAACTTAAATATGCTAGTATTATTGGGAGTCTAATGTATGCCATGCATTGCACTAGACCAAACATTGCTTATGCAGTGAGTGTATTGTGTAGATTTACAAGTAATCCAGGATAAGAGCACTGGAATGCAATTTCTAGGGTGCTTAGATACCTGAAGAGGACTTTGGATTATGGCTTACATTATATAGGATGTCCATCTGTTTTAAAAGGATATAGTGATTCAAGTTGGAATAATATTTAATCAAAATCCAATTCAACTACTGGTTGGATTTTTACACTAGGAGGAGCAGCTATCTCTTGGGGATCCAAGAAATAAACATGTGTATCAAATTCAACAATGCAATCTGAATAGCAGATGCATGTAAAGAAGCAGAATGGCTTAGAAATGTGTTGTATGATATTCCTTTATGGAAAAAACCATCACCTTCTATTATGATAAGTTGTGATAACCAAGCCACAATTTATAAAGTTTCGAACAAAACTTACAACGGAAAATCTAGACACATTAGTCTAAGACATCAAATTATAAGAAAATTACTCAAGGAAGGAGTAATTACAGTCGACTATATTAAAACGAACAAGAATTTAGCAGATCCTCTGACTGAAGGTCTTGTTAGGGAAATGATATATATCACCTCAAAAGGAATAGGACTAAGGTCTATTAAATAACACAACTATATTTAATGGGAACCCAACTCATATCTTGAAAATATAGATAGAGTTCAATGTGGTACAAATAAGTTAAATTATAGTTATGGAACACTAGGAATTTTATACAAAAAAGTTCCATTCCTATGTGCCTAGTGTTGATTTTCTGCATGTTAGAGGATGAAGGTTACTTCATAATAAATCATATAAGTGTGACTCGCAGAATCACTAAAGTTGATTTACCTATACAAGTATCGAAAGTGTGGCCGCTTTCTATGAAATCAAGACTGATCCTAAAGCGCTCGTGAAATCAGGATTAGCACAAGGCCATAAAAGTGCATGCTAGAAGAACACTTATAAACTCAAAAATCGGTATGTGTAATAGTTCCGGCTAGTCTCAAAAGGTCCATGGTTCAAGATACGTTCACCACAACACCTTGATAAAGCTTTGAATTATTTTCACTATATGGAAGTTCAAGTCCGAAAGACACTTCTCATTTATGTACTAGATTTTAACGATAATGCCAAAAGTTATTTATTGTCCTTTTGCTTTGCTCTCTTGTGTATATTGAAATTGGTGGGGGAATGTTGGATAAATTCCAATATTTATTGATATTTTATTTATTAGTTGTTAATATTTTATTATATAATTGGTGTTTTATTTTGAACATAGTTTGGGTTTTTATTTAGAAGGTAAAAACATGAGCAAATGGGTGTGAAAGATACGGGAGTGCTCAAAATCCCATATTGTCCCACATTGGAAGAATACTACAAAAAGTAGTGGTATATCAACTAAAGGACAACTAAGATTCTTAGTTGACAAGTCAAATAAGAGGCTATGATCCTACGCATCGCGGTGGTGCTTAAGCACCACCAATTACGACACGCGACGCGCGAAAGGGCGATTGGGCGACTTAGGGTGCATTGCGCGCTTTGACGCGCACTTGGCACTTCACACGTGCGCATCGTCGCTTGGAGCGTGGGAGCCTAAAGTTTTGACGAGGTAAAACAGATCAACGGTTGTGATTAAACGATCCGATCAAAGGGTTTAAAATCCGAAACGACTTGATTTAAACTGTTAGATGAACTCGTACCGTTTTGTGTAGGGGATGTCCATTAGCTTACGATGGGATGCCTAATATGAACCATTAGATCGCAGTTGTTCCAAACAGGCACGATCCAACGATTGCTGAGTCACTCCATGAAGAGCTGTGACTGTTGAAGAACAGTCAGAGAAATGGCTATAAAAAGAGTTCCAGGCCTCTGTTTTGGACACCAAAAATTGCTAGTTTCTCCTCTCTCCGTACTCTATACTTTGGCATTATCAAGTTACAAATTCAGAGTGTTCTCGATTTGATCAAACAGTACATAGTTTGAATCAAACAATTATTCATACACTGCATTGTATCCTGAAGGCAAATTCTATAAAACCCATAGTGTACTCGCGGTTCTGGTTCTGTCTCAACCGGATTGAGAGAAATTTTGCCTAAAAGAAAGCGTTCCAAGAACGTGCCTTGTAGAAATTAAGTAATATATTTCGTTCTTTCCATAACAAAACTCCAACAGGAAGCCGCAGATGTTTCTTGCTCTCAAGGTGGCCGTCAGACACTTCAGACTAGCTATTGCGTCATCATGTTTTTGGTGGATAATTCCAACCCAATTGATTCCCTTATTCCCTGGTGTCTAACATTCGTCCAACTTCTCTATAAATATCAAACACATTACAAAGCAATCTTATGTGTTCTCAAAATATAAGTGCCTCACTCCACTTCCTTCCTATTATTAAATACCCTCTCATATATATATATATATATATATATCATTTGGCCAGGAATAGAGGAGGGAGTATAAAATACACTTTCTCTTTAAAAAAACTATTTGTCAGCGCACAAATGAGAAAAACTAAAACTGGTAGAGAGTGAGTTTGAAGGCGCAACAAAGTGGTTTCTGACTATCTTTGTAGAAGCAATAAATACTTTAAAGATCATATTCATTTTCGGGATCCTGGTAGCTCCCTCGAGGCTACCTTTGGGGGTGGGGGGTTTCCCTCGACACCAATATTGCTCCATGTTTTGGTTTGGTTTATCTCAGATTTAAATGCATTTTAGGAGATATTCATTTAGTCTCATGCGAGTATAATTGTGTTTATGAATGTGATATTTTCAGCAATCATTGTACACATTAAAATGGGAATACGTATGGGTTTTATTCACACATTTGGGGTGCACAACGTTTATACATTGGAGTAAAATGAATAATATATTCTATCGAAAATGGAAATGGAAATTATGGGTTGTGTTATAAATAATATTATGAAATTATGATTTGAACTCTATAATTTGAAAACATTGATCTTTAGGTCCAAATAGTATTTTAAATTGTATTTTATCCTATAAACTTTGTAAAAATTCTTATTAACTCCAAACTTTTAAGAAATTATAGTTTGGACCCCAAATTTGTTAAAAATACTATTTTGACTCTAAGAGTCCATTTTATGGGATATTTACAAAACAACCATGAACTTGTGAATACATTGAAAATTCTCGAAGTTTTTAAGCAATTAAAATTTAGTCCATGTACTTTTAAATAATTTCAACATAATCCTAAAGTTTGGTAAATTAATAAAAATGCCCAAAACTTTTGGTTTGGGGGATTAGTCCCTAATGTTTAAAAGTTTTTGGACTTTGTAAAATAAATTACAAAGGAACTTCGATGTTTTTGAAAATACAAAATAAACCTTAAATGTTAGTTAAATGAATTTAACTCATAAATGGTTCAAAAAAGTAACTATATAGAAATAAAAGTATAAATTATGCATAAATTATTCTTGCATGGTTTGGCCATTGGCCGGGTATAAATTGTTAAAATGTAAAACGATAAATTAAAAAGGATGTTTATATTAGTGATAAATACATCGTAATTTGTGTGATTTGTTAAATAAGGTGTAGCTAGGTATTTCGATAGAGGCGGCATAAGCTAGGTAATTTGATAAATATGGTGCAAGACGTGTATTATGATAAATATCATGCAAGACGAGTGATTCGCTATAAATGGCCGTTTGAGCACAAAGAAAATGAACTTACTAAAAAGTGAAAGATTTCTCACAAAGGAGTAACCTGGGTAAATTTAAG
Source organism: Sambucus nigra (assembly GCA_949130495.1). Classification (NCBI taxonomy): domain Eukaryota; kingdom Viridiplantae; phylum Streptophyta; class Magnoliopsida; order Dipsacales; family Adoxaceae; genus Sambucus; species Sambucus nigra. The sequence goes on along the minus strand of OX422208.1, from coordinate 538,262,213 downwards.
AAAGGACGAGAGTCGTAGGGTTCGTCCTCGGCTTAGACAAAAAAATGCCATTGGATGTGGAATTTATGGCGGGCGGTGCAACAATATGGTTCACAATCATGGTAATTATATAATAAAGTAAATTGGTGAACCCAAAACATAAAATGAAATTAAGGACCTATTATTTTTTAATTAAAAGAATATAAATATGACTATTGATTGGGTGATTAATCCCAGAATGGCATATAAACCCAGGTCTGACGTGCGTATGTGTGGATAATATGATGTATTTCAATAGGATAAAATGCAAGAGTTAGTAATTGGATGTTTGAGTAATCCTAAGGTAGTGGCATAATTCTAAGACTTGGCACTTTTCTGCGTGAATAATTTTTTTCAAACCTTGGGTTCGTGAATTGAAATGTTGTTATTATAAAACATTGGGCGTGTGTTAAGTTGAGACAAATGAACATTTTTACAGTGAATAATAAAATTTGAAGACAATCCAAGAGTATGATTTTTCCAAATTAACCGTGGGAGTTAATTATGCCATATACCGAGAATGGTCATGGGAGGTGGGTCATGGTCCAAATCCATGAACATCATTGTCACGGTCGAAGTCCGTGAACAAAGTAAAAATACGGTGACTAAGGTTGTGACCCCTACCAATGGTCACCTAGATAGGACAATGGCCACGGCTCAAAGCCGTGACCCAATTGTAACCCATATGGCAGGAATTTTTGCACTAATTTTGTTAAGTTGAGGGTCGCGATTTGGACTGTGACCGAACCATGATAAGAGTAGTCGCAATTTTGAATCATGACCAAAAATTATGATATAATTTTAATTCAAACTGGTCACGGATTGTTACCGTAGCCCGAAAAGGGTAACACGAGGGATCACGAATGGGAACCGTGACCACGCATTGGGACTCATGACAGATATAATTGATTAACGGTCTGGCACCGAGACATAGTATCGACTATAAATTAAAGCCCTTAGGATTTTTATTTCATTTCACTGAATTCTTTCCCTCTCTCTCTCTCTTACTGGTGATCATCTCTCTCTACACTCACGGTAATACACTCCATTTATATATATATATATATATATGTGTGTGTGTGTGTGTGTGTGTTTCTATGTGGGCCTCTATGTGTTTGTGTTAGATTAATTTAGGGTTTATACGTGTATTTCTCTCTTTGTATGTGTGTGTGATTAATTTAGTGCCTACATAAATTGGGTATAAATCTTAAATTGGACCCATTTTGTTGTGTAAATACGAAACTGAAATTAAAATTGGGCATAAATATGAAATTGGGTATAATTGCCTAATTTGGTATATATTAAAATCTAAAATCATATATGTGATTCAAATAAGGGTATAATCGAACATTGTTGGAGTAATTTGATATGCTAGCATAGTTTCACATGTTTGGATATTTCATACGCATTAAAATAGTAACCTTGTAATTAGCCATACCCTTGATGGGATATGTTAGATTTTGGGGATAGAATTGGAAAATTAGAAATACACATGTACTCATACACTTATATATATATATATATATGTGTGTGTGTGTGTGTGTGTGTGTGTGTGTGTGTGTGTGTGTGTGTGTGTGTGTGTGTGTACTTTAACACAATCTCACATATATATACACACACACACACTCGTACAAATCACTACTAAAACTAAAAAGGATATGATTCATGATAAAGTGAATATTCAAATATATGAATTCATATACATACATGAAGTCCCTCATATACTCACACGTGCACATATGCACCCCCCCCCCCCACATATATATATATATATATATATATATATATATATATGGGGGTGCGCAGACGTATAATACATACACGTATACATACAGAATACACTTTCTACCTAAATGAAAGTTTTGAGTAGCATGACATAAATAAATTATTAGAATAGAGTAATTAGTTAACAAGATGGATTGAATAATATGTTAATACATTTTTTTGTCATTACATGCATGCATGCAGTTGGAGAACAATTATTGAAGCGCAACTCATTCTAGGTGATTTCTGAATTCAGGTAATTTTAATTATCTTTTCTTACATGTAACATAGTCTTATATATTGTTATAACTTAGTTGATAACTTTTGTGGCCATATTCACCCCTTCTTTAGGTGGTTAATGTTTGGGTAAACACAAATTTGGTGGAAGGGCTTGCACTTTTTGTGGGCATGTAGTAATTCTAGGATTAATTTAATTAAAATAAACTTCAATTGGACTTGTTGACACTGTGCAGATGTATATTAATGAATATATCTATTTGGTTAATTGTTGTGGTCATGTTCACCCCTTTCTTAACTAATTGTTGTTTGGGTGAAAATAAATTAGTGAAAGTTCCTGCACATTTGGTGGACACATAGTAATTTTAGGATTAATTCAATTAAAATGAACTTATTAATATTTTGCAGATTTATATTAATGCATATATTTTTTTGTTTAACTATTGTGGTCATGTTCACCACTTTGTTAGGTATTTGCTATTTAGGTGAACATAAACTGGTGGAAGGGCTTGCACATTTGGTGGACACATAGTAATTTTAGTATTAATATAATTAAAATGAACTTAAATTGGACTTGTTGATACTGTGCGGATGAATATTAATGTATAAATATGTTTTGTTAAGTGTTGTGGATGTGTTCACCCTTCCTTAAGTTATTGTTGTTTGGATTAACATAAGTTTCTTGAAAGGCTTGCACATTTGGTTGACACATAGTAATTTTAAGATTCATTTAATTAAAATGAACTTAAATTTAACTTGTTGATAACTTGCAGATGAATAACGATGCATATATATGATTGGTTAATTGTTGTGATCATGTTCACCCATTCCCTAAGAGGTTGTTATTTGAGTGAACACAAATTGGTGGAAGTACTAGCACATTTGGTGGATACATATTAATTTTAGAATTAATTTAATTAAATGGAACTTAAATTGGACTTTTTGTGTATGATTGATCGGCTGGGAAACAGTAATTAGTTAGAAAATAGTAATTAGTTTATGATTAATTAGAGCCATTACCTATATGACTCATATTCACACCCTCATTCTATATATTTTAAGAGGAAAAATGAGTCACGATAATAATTACTTTCAATAACAGTACAATAGGTTGAAAATGGTCCACACTAAAACATCTTTTATTAGTACACACAATATATAGGGAACTCCTATTTTCAAGTATGGAAATAGAAAAATTAAGTAGTTTAATTACCTTACAAATCATGGAGTTAATCTCTCGCAAGCGTACCTATTCGATCATATTCTATTTTCCTCACCAGAATGCTGGGAAGATGCAGTAAATTCTCCTTGATAATCCCGACATGGCATTGACATAAGTGACATTGTTATAAAAAGCAGTAAAAAAATCGTTCATTGTGGATACAACCCCGTAACGAGATCATTCACCAGATTGTGACGTCTTGCAAGATATGCACATTATATATGAGCTTGAAAATAATTTAAAGACGAAGGGATTTTGACTTCGTTCATGGACCTTTATATGTCAATCATAGATACACCTCCACCTAGTTAGCCGCATTCAAAATTGTATATATTTTTAAAAACTTGTACCGATTGGACGAAAATCAGACACAACGAACATGTTTTAAAAGAAGTTGAAAGGATATATATATATATATATATATATATATATATATATATATATATATATATATAGTCGTAAACATGATTGTCATACATTTGTTGTTAAATGTTTATCTAAATGTAGGTAATGTCGAACAGGAACGAAGATAATTAACCAAATAATGAAACATCTCCAACTTAATCATATCCTACAACCCAACCTCAATTCTCATCACCTGCATGTTGGAAATACTTTACTCCACCAATGGTTCGGTATAACACTCCATCTATGAGTCATCAAATAAAAAAAACCCTGTTAATCCACCCCCTCCTTCCGCTACCGAGGAATCCAAAAAAAAAAATGATAAGAAGCCCATCGGGTTATCCGATTTTGGAAATCCAAATGTTAAAAAACTGAAGTCCAGATTTTCAAATCTCGTTATTCGTCTCACAGAAAAATAATTATGGGCATTGAGGTCTTAGACAGCTGGAAGAAGCTTGATTCTGCGATAAAGGATAATGCATGGGATCAAATTTGTAAGCGTTTTACATTCCGACCTGGTTCGAAGGTAATGGTTCTTTCCCGAGTAAGTGGACATATGAAAACCTATCGAAAGAACCTTCAGAAGAATTTTTTACCGAAGGGAGAATCAAGTTATGATATTCTAGGGTTAAAAGATAAAGTTCCCTAAAATGTTCAAATACCCATCAACTGATAAAACAACCTCTTGGAGAATGAGGTCAAGGAGGAAAAACTGGCCGAGAGAGAGAAAATAAACCGACTAGGGAAAAGAAAGTTGACATCCATAAACTTAGGACAAAATTATATGATTATCTTAAGGATGAATGGGTGACAGGACTAAAAGGACTTCGGAAAAAGGTAAACCCCCTAATCGGGTGAACATGTACTTATATGCACGATGCGATAAAGAGACCAATAAATTCCCAAACAAGTTAGCTGTAAATATGGTGAGTTTGAATTTAGCAATCATTTATATACACATTATAATAAAATAATGTTAAAAACGTAGTCCTAAATGTAATATTATGCTACAGGAAACGATCAAAGGCATGACGAACAGTCAGTTTGATTATAGCCCCTTGACATTAAAGCACGTGCCCTATCCAAGGCAGTTGGTATGGACAAAAGGGAGAGGACATGAGGTGTGGGATCACGAATACCAAGTAGCAAATTACAACACATTGCCCCTCTATTGGATTGCATATATTTGGTGAAGAGTCACATGTCGATTCAAGCGAAAAAACATGCCAGCACTGTAGGGGAAGTCTCAAAACTTAAGAGGGACATCTGCAATGTTACTAAACACTTTGGACTACTGACGAATGAAATCAAGGGGTTGGTCCAATTGTTTATTAAACATTTTTTACCCTCACATATGCCTCCTCAAACATTCCCCATTCGTACGCCTCAAAGTCCCCCCAGCCCTCTTCATATAACACTACCCTCCCAAGTGCCGCCTCCTGCAACATTTTATGGATCATCATCATCCATGCACAGTGACTATGGAGAGGAGTAATATTTAAGGTAATTGTCTAATAGAAGGGTCATTGGCACATGCACACTAGTTTTCATGAATTCCAGAACACCAATTCACGGTCACCCTTTAGAGTGGGGTGAGGCTCAAATATTGGTTGATAAAATATACAAGGTTTGCAGAGAGGAGCCTTTCCATGTCGGCTAATGGCCAATGTTAAAATATTATCAAAATTGTTATATTTTATAGCCAGTTCATTTATTGGTTAGGATTAGGCAATAAAAAATATTTTATTTTGGGAACAAGTTTGTAATGTTTTAATTATGTTGCACATATGTTAACATTATAAGTTATTTTAATTCAAATTTTCCTGGGTTTAATGACATCTTAATTTGTTTTGTTTTATTTCATATTTATTGAATGCTCAGGTTAAATGAAGTTGAATGATTTGCTTGGGTTGAATGAATTTGGTTGACGAATGAACTGAGAGTTATTGTATCCAATATGACCTTAATGAATTTGGTTGACGAATGAACTGAGAGTTATTGTATCCAATCACTACACCAAATCCTGCGAATGGTCACGCCGAGTTGGTCACGGCCCAAGTCCGCGACCCGTTGGTCGCGGACTTGGGCCGTGACCAAGGCTGTTTTGGGCGTGACCATATTTATTATCACACTAGACCATGGATGCTTTGAAAGTGGTCACGGCCCAAGTCCCTGACCACTGTGGGTCACGGACTTGAGCCGTGACCAGGCCGTGACCATCTTGGCGCCAAATTCGCGCCAAAATTCCCTCCAAACTGGTCGCGGATAGGGTCACGGCCCAAGTCCGTGACCAAAGGCATGACGAAGTAAATAACACACACATTTAGGGTCACGGCTGAAGGCCCTGACCATTTCTGGGTATGGGTCACGGCTGTAGGCCGTGACCATCCTTCATTCGAGCAGTGGTGGTGATGGTTTGCAGGTTGCGCGCTGGGGGTCACGGGTCACGGCTGAGGGCCGTGACCATTTCCTTGTATGGGTCACGGCTTTAGACCGTGACCATCCCTCATTCGAGCAGTGGTGGTGATGGTTTGCAGGTTGCGCACTGGTGGTCACGGCTCTGGGCCGTGACTAGGTTCAATCGAGCAGCAGTTGAGTTTCATTTAAGGGTCGCGCATGGTGGGTCACGGTGGTTGGCCGTGACCAGGTTCAGTCCTTAAAAAAAAGCATGGCGTTAGAGGGTGAGAACGCGAAACAGCCCCCGAACGGCCCCGTGGGTGGCACCAACACCTCCCACGGGACCAACGTAACTCGTGGGAACGGACCCCGCAGCCGCGGGTGTCCCGGTTTGAGAGTACGACGGTAATTTGCTTATTTCCACACTTAGGCTTAAAAACATGGCGTTAGAGGGTGAGAACTCGAAACAGCCCCCGAACGGCCCCGTGGGTGGCACCAACACCTCCCACGGGACCAACGTAACTCGTGGGAACTGACCCCGCAGCCGCGGGTGTCCCGGTTTGAGAGTACGACGGTAATTTGCTTATTTCTACACTTAGGCTTAACATGGCGTTAGAGGGTGAAAACTCGAAACAGCCCCCGAACGGCCCCGTGGGTGACACTAACACCTCCCACGGGACCAACGTAACTCGTGGGAATGGACGCCGCAGCCGCGGGTGTCCTGGTTTGAGAGTACGACGGTAATTTGCTTATTTCTACACTTAGGATTAAAAACATGGCGTTAGAGGGTGAGAACTCGAAACAGCCCCCGAACGGCCCCGTGGGTGGCACCAACACCTCCCACGGGACCAACGTAACTCGTAGGAACTGACCCCGCAGCCGCGGGTGTCCCGGTTTGAGTGTACGACGGTAATTTGCTTATTTCCACACTTAGGCTTAAAAACATGGCGTTAGAGGGTGAGAACTCGAAACAACCCCCGAACGGCCCCGTGGGTGGCACCAACACCTCCCACGGGACCAACGTAACTCGTAGGAACTGACCCCGCAGCCGCGGGTCCCCCGGTTTGAGAGTACGGCAGTAATTTGCTTATTTCCACACTTAATTTTTATATTTCTACTTGGTTACTGATAATTTTAACTCATATATGCAATTTTTCAGCTTGATTAATTTTTTTGTAAAATTACTTGGTTACTGATACTTTTATTTTTTGTATCCTATCATTTGTAGGATTTTTGCGCGTGGATCAAATGAAGGAGGCAATGTTTTACAACATGATGATTATTTATATGTTGTGGACATTCAGGATAATGTTTTTTATGTGTTATAGCCGTGCGGGCTTTTATTGTTTAGTTTTATGGCCGTGCGGGCTTTTATAATTTGATTGTTGAATTTTATAGCCGTGCGGGCTTTATAATAAGCAGGTTTTTCATTTACAGGTTTTGGAATGTCAAGAAAATAGAGGAAACTCTGCCAAATTTTTTTTTGGTCTGTGAATTATTAAGACGTGTAATATTTTTATGTTTGTATATATATTTGTTTATTAACAACATTCTCAATTCGCAATTTGTGATTTTTTTTTATTGTTTTGCCTATAATAAATATTTGTAACACCTCGTAGCAACCGATGATGCACTCACAGGAACCCCAATTTTAGGATTGGGCAAAAAAAAAATACATTTTTTTTAAATTACAGATAAATATGGTCATGGACTTTGTCCATGACCATTTTTACTTTTTTTTGTCGCGCTTAAAAATGGTCGCGGCCAAAGTCCGCGACCATTTTTTTTATTTTTTGTCACGGTAATGGGTCGCGGACTAGGGCCGCGACCAATTTTTTTTAAATTTTTTTTGTCACACACATGGGTCGCGGCCAAAGTCCGCGACCAATTTGTCACGGTCGTGGGTCATGGACAAGGACCGTGACCAATTTTTTTAATTTTTTTTTGTCACGCACATGGGTCGCGGACTTTGGCCGCGACCAATTTGTCACGGTTGTGGGTCATGGACAAGGGCCGCGACCAATTTTTTTAATTTTTTTTTTGTCACGCACATGGGTCGCGGACTTTGGCCGCGACCAATTTGTCACGGTTATGGGTCACGGATTAGAGCCGCGACCCATCACGGCATGGGTCACGGCCTAAGTCCGCGACCATCTGCCGTGACCCCTCTGGGCCGTGACCATTTTTTGGTCACGGACTTGGGCCGCGACCCACGAAAATGGTCACGCCCGAAATGGTCACGGCCCAAGTCCGCGACCCACAGGTTTGGTCAGGGATTTTGGCCGTGACCAATCGCCAGTTTTGGTGTAGTGAATATGACCTTCCTTTAAACCTATTTATATAGGTGACTTGAATTTTGATGATTATTCAATTGTTTTACCACAGTACAAAATGGATGGGAGAGAGTAATAGAGTCCGTAATAATCATGTAAAGAGCGTTCCTGAATATTTTTTAATATCCAAATAGAAATCTCTATAATGACAAGATTCTGTGTTCATGCAACCATTGTATGAACTGGAAATTTAAGTCTTTGGAAGATATTAAGTTCCATTTACTAAGGTGGGATATGTCACGTGACTATAAGATAGGTACATTCAGTAAGGAACAAAATGTACCATATGTTGCAGAAGAATTAACGGTACCCGCGTAATGAAAACCCATCGGGAGGAAGTGGTGAATGATTCACTACTGCATTGTCCTTTGAGCGATCTAATTGATGTAGCTTACAGATTCCACCGCCATAAAAATACCAACTTATGGATACATACAATGTGCATTATGACCAAGTCATTGAAAAAGTTAATCCTTAATTACCCAAAGATCGGGAATATATAGGTTTGAAAGCCGAGGCAGCTAGACCTTTGTATAAACATTACGAAAGAAGATCGCTTGGTGTTATATGCAATGATTGGTTTTCATAATTTGAAGAGTCAATTTGGTATGTCGGGTAATAGCATAACCAAAGTTCTTAAGTGGGTTAAATACATTCTCCTAAAGGAGAACACGTTACCAAATAGGTATCTGAGAATGATGAATAGCTTGAGAGATTTAGGTTTGAAGTACAAATTCGAATTGAAGGATCAGTGTGTTGTATGCAATGAGCCAATATATAGTGTTTGTGAAAGTGGAAAAGAAAAACCTGCATAATTTTCTCTTATTAGTAATACTAATCCCATTTTCTAATATCCTTCTATCAGTAATCCTAGTTTGTTTCGTTTGAGTACCATTGTACAATTTGTTTGGGGATCTAATTAGTCTAATTCATCTAGGATTTCAAACCTAAGAAGGTTATGGCATAGTTTTATTATGAATCTAGGAAATTCGAATGTGTTGGATCGATTAAACCTCTAAAAAGCTAATCGAGGATAATAGGACAACACTACAAAAGCATATTTTAGTGCCCTTATTCCATTTGTAGCTCGTTTATAATACTTCTATCACCACTCTGATTCTTTTTACTATAATATGTACAATCGAATCTATTTTCATAAATCTAAAATCCCAAAAATGGACTTATAACATAATTCCTAATTTAGAGTGTTCACACAATGCAAGTCATATGGATGAGGAAAAACAATTAATAATGCAAGTAAGATAAGGAGTGAAAGGTGATGGTTGGAAAGTAAGATTAGGAATGAAAGCTGATGGTTGAGGCACAAATGGGGATGAGGTTGCTTAACTTAGTACTTGATCTAATGTTAATGAAAGTCGAGGATAGATTATAACTGTGGTAATGAAGACATATCTAGTTCATTATATGAGTCCTAACCTCATCATCTAAGAAAACTTACCATAAAAGAGTTAAACTAAGAATCTAGATCTCAGTAAAGGGTTCAAACTCCCATAAATTAGGTTGTATCATATAAAAGCAAGGTTATAAAAAGCGTTGGGCGTGATCGAGGCGTGGAGGCCAAGCCTAAAGACTTAGAAGCCTAGGCGGCCTTAGGCGTAAAAAGGCATTTATGCCTTCTTAATATATTTTAATAATTTTTAACCGTAAAGAGACTATTAAAATACTGAAATTGATCATATCATAAAAATATGTTTGAATATTTGCAAATTAAAATACTATTTGATTATTTTGGATGAGATAATGGCCCGGTTTGTAAAAAAATTCTTTAAAAGGCGATATCGTTTCACTAAAACATTGTTGTTTTTAGAAAAAAGTCCGACTTAAGGGTTTTACCAAGAATAAGGCGTAAAAAGCTTAAGTCGTGGCGTTTCTCTAAAACCTCAAGCCTAGGCGTATCTAGGCGGATTTTTTAGAAGAGTGTATAAAACTGATACGAAGCCTCAAAAGTTAGAAACTTATCCACAACTTCCTAAAGTTGGATGAGGGCGAGTATTAGATCATAACTCATGGGGTTGGGCATTATGTGTCCTATAAGATGAAATGGAAACTAATATGATAGAATAAAGGGTGAACAAAAATAAGTGTTAGCAACAATTTTTAAGAGATGAAATATTAGGTTTAACCCAAATCTCCTAACTGTATGGATATGGCTAGTCTTATTGGCATTGTTGACCCCAAAAAATGAAGAGGTAACAACGATAGAACTACATGGTTTTCACTGACAATGCCAATTTCTAAATACTAAAATTTGACGGATAGTGATAAGATATGTCATTTGAGATTAATTAACAAATAAATGTACTGCAATGGAGAAAATATTGAGAGTAAGACTATGATGTATGTGATTTAGACCAAATTGGCCATACATCCACAAGTGAGATACACCTCTATTATAGTCGATGTTTATAATACGTAATGATACTAAAGAGAGTGTAGTAAATATATGTCCTAGGCCTTACAATGGTTAGGTTGGTCGAAGGCAGAACTCTTTTGGTCATAGGTGTCCAAAGACGATAATCAAAGCATTTGCGCCGGGGTGGATACAAATGTTGTCAAGTTTGTTAGAGCTTCTTCGTAGTATAAATTTGTTACCGAATTAAGAGTGAAGTTTCCTATTTATAGGTCTGGGAATTAGGTCTCTCTTTCTATTCATGTGACTTGGTGAAGACTCTTGAAGCCTTCTAGAAGGCCCTCAAAGATGCTCGGATTTCCCAACTGAATGAAATAATGGGTCTAGGTGCAAGGTTCATTTTCATATGTGCCTCAGATAGCCTAAATGGATGGATGAATGAGGTTTTTCATTGTCTATGTGTGCCTCAGATAGCCTAAATGGATAGATGAATGAGGTTGTGTCTTTATGAAGATAACAAGGTATATTCCTATAAGTGTTGGAATATAGGCGACGCACGTAAGTAATTAAGTCGAGCCCTTTATTAATTTTTTGAGGTCTTATTAAGGCTGTGTTTGTTTTTCCATCTGAATCTAAAGTCTGAAGACTAAATCTAAAATCTAAAATCTGAATCTAAAAAATATGTTTGTTTTTATATATGAAATATGAAGACTGAATCTAACGTCTAAAATTTGAATATAAAAAATATATTTGTTTTTATGTCTAGATAGACATCTGAATGGATATATTTAGGCAGATTTAGACTTCAGAGGTACATTTACCTCTTAATCATCCACAGGAAAAAATAGTCGAGACCTTCTTTATGGACATATTTAGCCTCTAATATGTTAAAAAATTATTAGGTACCTCTTAAGTCTGAATGATTCAGATTCAGACTTAAGATGTAAAAATAAACAACACATAAGTCGAAGTCTTTTCTAGATTTGGATGAGACCTCCTTTATGGCATTGACCTTATTTATTTAATCTCCCAAAGAGAAGATATTGATTTGCCCCTATGTTTTCTAGGTAGGCTTATAAAAAGCATGCTATATAAGGAGGGGGGTTGAGATCCGGTGTAGATGGACCCATATTTTAGGTTTTATTAATTTGAAAGAACATGCATAGTTTTTATTAAATTTTTCTATGTGAGGAATATGATTGGTATTTGGTTTTAAGATTAAGGACATTGGTATTTTAATTTTTTAGTGCTTGGAAATTCTAAATGCTCATTGGGGATACTTTTGTCAAGAAAGTGTGCTTGAGGTTATATCATTATGTTTTAATAACAATAAATACACTTTATAATACTTAATACAGAAGCATGCAACACAATCTTTAACCGGCCATGATTCTCTCTCCAACAACCCAATTGGTTCATGAAATTCCTTCTCCCTTCTCCCGCCCTTTGTTCTCCCCCCTCTCTCTCTATATATATATATATGTGAGATTGGCAATAATCACCACATATTCTTTATTCAATTTTGGGGATCGAAAAATATCATACAAGGTTTATCTATCTTATTTTCTTTGGTTTCTTTTCATATAACATGCTATTTGATCCTCACCAGGTATAAAAACTTGCGCTTTGTGATTGTGTTACGAAGTGCAGAAGACCAAAGGGAAGCTAGGAAAACCATTATATCCCAACAACGGATTTAATGAAAGTTATTTCTATTGGGCCTCATCGAAGACGCATCAGATTCTGCACTTTTGGACTTGGTGTGTTGTTTGTTTCAAACCCTACCAGTGTGATCCAGTCAATAATAAGTTCAATGAGTAGCGTTGCCAACCAATAATCTGATCTGTATAGGTGGAGGAGATGGGAGAAGGATCTGAGAGACATATTATTTAATAATGGTATGATCTACTCCACACAAGAGGATTAGGAGAAGCTTACTTAGGGGAGAGGATTTTGATTTGTAAGTTGAAGAGTTTTACATTAGAATATCTAATTTTGATTTACTTATTAGTTTGAATATAAACTTTTCCAGGTTTTTACAACATCTATACGGTCATTTATCTGAGTTCTACACCCCTGTCCAACAACAATTTGCTGAGATGTTAGTAATTTTTATAGTTTTTTATTCTTCTTCATATTCTATCTCTACTATAGATGTATTCATGTTCCATCATGCATTATGTATCACTACATCAAAAATGCTAAATTGTCACCTTTGAGCCGTCTAGCCTTGTCACGGTCATTAACCATGACAAAAAATACACGTTTTTAATCACGACCAATGACCATGATAACAAGTTATCACGATCAAAGATCGTGATAGGTCCGTGATAATTTTTCTAGTAAAAAAACCCTACCCATTTTTCCCCATCGTTTTCATTCCCTCCTTTTTACCCCCAATCGCGCAGCTTCTCTCTCTCTCTGAGGTACGTTTTTCTCTCCCTCTCTTTCCATTATTTTTGTGTGTGAAGGTGGATGTGTGTGGTGGGGGGAGGGGGGGAGGGGAGGGGGGTGAAGTGTGTGGGCGTGTGTGTAGGAGTGGGCAGGGGTGGGCAGGGGGGAGGGGGGGAAGTGTGTGTACGTGTGTGTGGGAGGGGACAAGGGGCCTTAATTTATTAATTCACACTCATAAATCCTTAAATAATTATATTATCTTAATTTCCAAATATTGTTAGTGTATTCTTACTTAGGTTTGAAATTGGTTAGAAATTGTTAATGTTGATTGGGGGTTATTATTTAGGGCTTGAAGCCAATTAGCCATATGTATTTGATTTCTTATGTTGTTGGAAATGAATTAATTGACTAGATGAATTAGAAGGAGTACGAGATACACATTTATTGGTTTGTTGTTACTGTTGGATTATATTGGACGAATGTGGTTGGATATTGTTGATGTAAAAAATTAGATTATCTCTAATTACTTAATCACAGATAAAAAATAAATAAGACAAAAGATTTTTAAAGTGGTTCAGCCTTGAATGAATGGCCTACGTCCACTGTTTGTGTTATTATTGACTGTTTGGGAATTCTTGATTATAGGTTTTACCAAGAAATTTCGAGTCCACTTACAATGAGGATGATACAATGTATTTATAGCCCTCAGGCTGTAAATGTGAAAGGGTAATACATAGCTGTCCAATAGGCGTGTACATCTGTATGATAATAATCAGCATTTAATACTCATTCAATACTCTTAATTATTCAGTTATAAATGCTCCGAACGAGGTGCAACTCGAACCACCTAAGTAGATCGGTATATATGAGTTGCTCGGTGTAATAAAGTTCATCGGAGAGCACCTGTTGCTCGGAGTGTCTGAGTTAGTCGGGGAGGTTGAGTTCCTCGAAGTCAAGGTGTTATTCATAAATGTTTATAAGTGCCATGCAGATTGACACGTGTCTCCACTTAACTGATCCACGTCAGCAGACTAAATTTGGTATCAACAGAAGCCCCTAATGTTTCACAGTTCGAGGTTGAGGAGTGTGGAACATTCTTCTTGAAATATGGCGGGATTAAATAGTCATCCTGAATTTTAGGAGTGTTTTCCTTGTATTTAATTTTCTTTTTGAATTCATAGAATCGGACTTTTTGAATTTTTCCCACTGCTTTGGTCTCCGTGCCTTTTTTGTCCTTTTAGCTGCCGGTAGCGCTAACGTCTTTCTTTGTAATCATTATTTTTACCCCTTCCCAAGGTAAGGTATTTAAGCGTTGCAGAAAATCCTATCGTCTCTTACTTTTTTAAATCTGTATCTTTGATCTCTCCATTTCTTCTCCATCTTGTGCGTCCATTCCTTCCATCGTTCGTTATCAACTGATTCTACCCTTCTTCTGTAAGATCTTCTTCCTTCTCTTTTATTTTCTTTGTTCATCATAGTTTACCTTATTGAGTCGCTTGATAAATTTCGTTCTGATTTTTCTATTCCTTCCTGGGTCATTTTGGAAGAACTTTCTGGTCCTTCTGATTATTTTCGTTTGACTGAGGGACATTGGTTCCCCAGTCTCTTTATAGCCGAATGTGGCTTTTATTTCCCTCCAAACCCCTTTGTGTTTGGAATTTTGTCAATATTTTGTTGTAGTACCTTCAAAAATAGCCCCCAATACATGGAGAATAGTTAATGGAGTCCATAGGTTAAATCAGATTCATGGAACCCGTCTAGGAATTCCAGAGATTATGTTTTTCTATAAATCGGCTGTCAGTGACAGTACTTTTTGTTTGAAAACTAGGTTTTTAAATAGGGCTTCAGTTGTCAATCTCCCAGATGCCAACAGGGATTACTTTGAGCATGGGGTTGTCATTAAAAATTGGCAACATGCTCCATTAACTAAAAACGACGTATATCAGGGTGCCAGATGCCCTCCCTATGGCAATGGGATAGGTTATTTTTATTTTATTTAGTTTTTGAAATCATGTTTTCTTTATATTCGATAAAATGCGTCACTGATATTTTGATTTCTATTTATTTGCAGTTGACAGTAAAAGAAGGTCTCCAAAGGAGACAGAAGTTAATTTAAAGCATCTGAAACTTATTTGGGGTTTGCATCAAATTGTCGTTGACGAACATATCATATTAGCTTCGTACTTATTGCAGTACAAGAGTTACACCTCGTCTTTCACTGCTCGTCCAGTGATAAGTAACTTAGAACCAACACCAGTTTCTGAAGGTTCTTCTCCTGTGTTGCATATTCCCCTTAGTGACAGAATGAAGAGAAGAAGAGCTCTTGCCCTCTTCGATAAGTCTGCCTCTATTGCTGGAGAGGCAAAGAAAAGTAAGCAGGATGCCCCAGAAGAAGGGACAAGACAAATTGAGGCACCTCCTCCAGCTGCTACTAAGAAGGTTGCCGAGAACCCCCCTGTGGCTCCAAGCAAGATTGCAGTTGTTTCACCTCCAAGCATGGTTATAGTTATATCACCGACCAAGATAACATCCTTAGTCAAGAATGTTCCTGCTTTCATGAGGAAATTGAAGAAAAGCTCCTCGGATAATTTGGCTGAATCCATCTCTCAACCTCTACCTACTAGAAATGGTGTTCCCACTTTTGTTGCTCCGAGATCTGCCATGAGCTCGGTGAAGTCTTGGATTATCCCCGAGATCTAAGGTATTGAAGACAGTCTTTCTCGGGATAGGGTTACCACCTTGGTAGCTCAACACATTGCCTCAGTAAGTATTACTACTCTAAACTTTCATTTTTCAATGTGATGTCCCTGTACTGACATACAGTTATTTTCTTTTTCTCAGTTGGTAACATGCTTCAACACCATTTTGAAAAAGGATGAAGCTATTAAAGCTTCGGGCTCCTCTTCAGGTGTGGAGTGAGCTCTTGTAGGTCTGACACAGTCATTAAAGGATTCTCGTCAGAAGTATAACGAAGATAAAACTGCTTGGGAAAAGCAATTAAAAGCTATTGAGCAAGAGAAAGGGAAAGTTGTGGAGGCCTCTCAGGAGTTGGAGAGGAAAATGAAAGAATGTGAGAAGAAGAACACTGAGCTTGAGGAAAAGCTCAAAAATGCTGGAGAGCTTGAGACCAAACTTAAAGATGCTGAAGAGGAGTTACGCAAACTCCGTGAAGTGGATCGCCAGAGGGAAAAGGCAGAAAAGAAATTAAAAGCTGTCGAGGAGCTCATGACTGAGAGGGTTTCCTTAGAGAAGGCGAAGAGGAAACTCGCCGTTAAGAAGTCCTTCAGTACTGGCTGGGACAAGGTTTGGAATAAGGGTTTGGCTGCCATGACCTCACAAATGGAGTATGGCAGCCTTAAATATTTCAGGGACGGTTGGGTGGATGCTCTGAGAGAGATGAATGTTGATGAGAATTCAGACCTATTTCAGCAACACATTCCTGGCCCTCCTCCTACTCCCAGGGAAGAAGAATAAGATGAAGCTGCTTCTGAGGAATCCTCTATGGTGATCGGAGATCAGATTCCTCATCCCTCGATTATCCAGACCTCCTGCGAGCAACTTCAACCAACCAGCATTTTGACCTAGAAATTTCTAACACCCTCCGAGCAAAATTCTATGCCATCCGAGCAACCTACTTCTTCGTCTCAGCCTCCCGAGAAAGTTTTAGGAGACAAGGAGAAGGTGTAGAGTTGTTCGGACTTTTTCTCTTTGCTTTTTTGTTAAATGTAACTCTGGGCTATGTACTTCTTTTATGATGTAATAAAATTTGAAGTTTTTGGTTGTGCAACTTAACTCCCTTTTTCTTGCTCTGCTTTTATTCTTCTTGCTCTGTCTGCATTTTATTGATTCTTTCCATCTTTTTTCTTTACTAGTTTATGGCTAGAATGAAACTCTTATCATCCCATGAAACATAGCTAATGACAAAATGTAACGACTACTTCAAGGTTGGCTATGCTGACTTGAATGAATCTCAAATTGTCGATATCCTCGGTCCAGATGCTTCAGAGCGAGCAGTAGAAGCCTACCAGTATTTGAAATGCTTGCTCGACCATGCAGTGGCCAACAATGTCACATATTACGAGATGATTGAAGACCTCCAGTGTACTCTTGAGGAACTTCAACAACAATACAAGGAGTCTACAGCCCTTTTACATCAGGGATATGAGAAAAAGTATCAGCAACTAAGTGCTGATAAGGGATATGATAAGTTGTTTGTTGCTTACGATATAAAGGAAAGGACTTTGAAAACCGAGGTTGAAGCGCATAAGTAGATCGCCAAATTATTAGAGCAGGAAAACAATAATTTGAGAGGAGAGATATCTCAGCTGAAATCTACAGCCTCTACCTCGGGAGCCTTAATTCCTGTCAACGATAAAGGTTTTTTTTCTTGGAGGTCAAAAATGCCAATCTGAGAGACGAATTGGAAACCTTGAAGAGAACTGGCCCTTGTACCTATGCTCGCGGACGAGCAAGAGCTTCTCGGGGATGAGCAAGAGCTTCTCGGGGACGAGCAAGGGCTGATCGGGTTACTATTGAAGAAGCTAGAACGCAGGCAACCTTGGAGAATCAGGCATTCCAGTTGGTGGTGCAGAATAAAGCATTAGCTGAGATGTCTAAGAAGATTCTGAATCTGGACGAGCAACTCTCTTCACAAAAGTCTGCCTTGGAGAGTAAAGAACTTTTAACGAAGAACCTCCACGAGCAACTGGAGAGGTTAACCTATCAATTCCACAAGCAGACCATAGAGTTATGGATGGCTGGTTATAATGAAGCCTTCTACCATCTAGATGATCGAATCTAAAATGCAAATAATGTGGGTTACAAGCAAGGATGGCTGAATGCCTTGGGCGTGCTGCAGTTGGAACAGGGTCACTATTTGTGGGATTACTATGAACCTAGGTTTCTCGAGTTATCGGTGCCACCTTTCAAACTGGATATGAGCTGGATTCCTGCTCGGGCCATTCCTCAATGTGTAATTTCAAAGTACCTCGGGGACTATAGTCTTCATTCCAATTTTGAGATATCTCGCCCCGAACACCTACTTAATTGTCCCTCAATAATGAATGTCAGGATGCTTAAAGATATAAATTTCATCAATTCCCCCTATGCCTTAGACGATCCTCCCGCTGGTGAAGAACCTATTTCAAAGGCAGAGGGGAAGAAACCAATAGAATAGGATTCTTGATGTAACAATTTTTTATGTATTTCATTCTCAATGTATTTTGTTTTGGATTTAATGAAAAACTTCTAGTTTTCTTTGCAATCTTAATTGTCATTGTCTTTGGAAATATTTTGTAAGACATTTTCTAATGAATGTGCATGTATATCTGTTGAAAAGATAAAGATACATTGTCCTATTTTAAATTGTCGATCAACTAGAGTTGGTGAAAATTTATTGTGGACTATCTGAATTTATCTGACGACCAAGCAGAGTTAGTGATATTTTATTTCTCGACCAACTATGGTGGTAGTTTAAAATGCCATAAGTATCAAGAACTTTATCACTTTTTAATTTTAAGCCTTGAAATGACTTTCATTTGTTTAACCAATTATTTTCGACCAACCGGAGTTGGCAGTTTTTATTCCCGACCAACCTTAGTTGGAAAATTTTTATTCCCGACCAACCTTAGCTGGTGGATTTTTATTCTCGACCAACCTTAGTTGGCAGATTTTTATTCCCGACCAACCTTAGCTGGTGAATTTTTGTTCTCGACCAACCTTAGTTGGCAGATTTTTATTCCCGACCAACCTTAGCTGGTGGATTTTTGTTCTCGACCAACATTAGCTGGTAGATTTTCTTTATCGACCAACCTTAACTGGTAGATTTTCTTCCCAACCAACCATAGTTGGTATTTCTGTTAAATTTTTTATTCTTGACCAATTATAGTTGGTGGATTTTCTTCCCAACCAACCTTAGTTGGTATTTCTGGGAATTTTTTTTATTCCCGACCAACTATAGTTGGTGGATTTTCTTCCCAACCAACCGTAGTTGGTATTTCTGGGAAATTTTTCATTCCCGACCAACTATAGTTGGTGGATTTTCTTCCCAACCAACCGTAGTTGGTATTTCTGGGCTTGATGCGTAGTGTGTAGCACTAATACTCCGAAAAATTTTCAACAAAAAGGAGAGAATTGGGCGAAATATCAACTACTTTATTCATATCGAAGAAAACTGCATTACATAGAGATTAATTACTGATAATATTTGCGCAGATGCTCTTCGTTCCATGCATTCTTAAACTCCTCTCCTTCTAAGGTTTGGATTCTATACGTCCCTGGTCGAACAACCTCTATTACTCTGTAGGGACCTGATCGAGTCGAAAACCTAGGGTCCGTGTAATACGCTAGTCGTTGTTATCGGCTTCCAACCTCAATACAAAAAAAAATCTAAACTTGTAACTACACTCTTAAGGAGTATAGTGGAGAGTCTGGGTATCGAATCCACAGGGAGTTAGGACGTATGAACGTGACGACAAAGTTAAGGTAGTTTAATCCTAAAGTTGATGTTAAAAGAAAAGAAAATAAAAAGATGATTACTTTTTGGATTTTATTTATGAATTAACTAAATTCAATTAACTTAACCTACACATGCAAAATTAACTAACTAAGAAGGAATTAATAAGAATGAAGAAATGGGTTAAGAATACACTCCCCCAAACCCTAGTGTGTATGCCAGTACAAAATTAGTCATAAATTAGATAATTGATCAGAACTAGTCTTTAGTACTCCAAAGCATTACATATATGAGGTTCAAGCCCGCATCATACATAATCAAAGAATGAGTAAAGCAGTGTCACAATAATTCACGCGCGTTGCATCCTTAAGCACCCTGGTTACCTAGGGCAAATGTGGTCAAAAGGTCTACGATGGTTGTGAAATTATACAACACGATCTAATCATTTATTTAATTTAGAGGACAAATTTTATATCTATGCATCCACATCGGGTTGGGTTCATGCATCCCAACCCTTGAAAATTTAACTAGACATGGTTTTATTAGAAAATAAATTCATAACAATATATGGAATTATGGATCCAACAAACATTGTTAAAAAATTGCAAAAAAATTGAGAATTGAATTGGAAATAAAGTAAAAAATAAATAAGAGAATGAAAAATTGATACTTGTATTCAGCAATAGGGAAAAGAGATGAACTTGAATCCAGAAAAATTCTTCTTCTTCAACCTTACAAACTAGGGTTTATGAAAATTTCTATGTAAAGAAAAACTAAGAAAACTCTCTAAAATCTGACTTTCTCTCTCTAAAATTCTATTCCACTCTCTAGAATTTGACTCCCTTGGAATGAGGTAGGGCTTGGTCTTTTATAGCACCAAGTAGCACGAATTTGACAGCTAGAATCGCTTTTTGCGCAAGATTTTACCAGCTATGCACCTCATAATCTTCATAATTAATGCTAGGATTTCGCACGACTGGATCGGTCCGGATAGCCCTAGGATCGGTTCGGATCCCACCGGATCGGTTCTTTTTTTATTATACCGGATCGGTTCGGATCCCACTGGATTGGTTCGGTTGTCATCGGTTTGGCATCCATTCGGGGTCCACTGAACTTGAGTCATTTCGGATCGGTCCGAAATCTACCGGATCGGTCCGATTTTCTTCCATGTTGACTTTTCTCTTTCATCTTTGACTGGTCATAACTTTTGATCTCGAGCTTCATTTTGAGTGTCATTTCTTCCGATGCTCTTGTGAAATCAAGCTCTTCAACTTCCCTTTAGGCGTCGAATTCGAACTCTGGGTAAAAGTTTACGCTTTTGCCCTTTGACTTTTCTTCCTTTCTTTTTTTCCTTTCTTTCGATTTCTTTCTCTCTTTTCTTGCACTAAATTCCTGTAAAATCCACCAAAAATACACAAAACTGGGGGAAATTGTTAGAAACAGTCAATGGAAATGATATGGAATAAAAATGATTCAATTACTTTGTTCGGGATATCAAAATCACTAACTTAAGGGGCTAAATTCAGAAGAATTTATGCTTGGTCAGGCCCATGCCAGTTAGCTTCCAATTTGTTGTGCTTTTGAATTACTTTCTTTAGCACATAGTCTCCTTCTTTCAGGTCGCATTTTTTTACTCTCTTGTTGTAGAACAGAGCTGTCTGTTGCTAGTATGCAGTGTTTCTAATTGCTGCCTCTTCTCTAACTTCCTCGAGCATAGCCAAATCTAATCTTCTCATCAAGTCACTGACAGGAGAATTAAAATTCAGCACCTTGTGTGTGGGGAGACCCATCTCGGCAGGTTTAACAGCTTCACTTCTAATTGCCAGCATATATGGATATTCTCCTGTGGTTGCTCGTGGAGTAGTACGATAAGCCCATAATACAAAATGTAGCTCGTTGATCCAATTTGCCTTTGCATCATTTAATCTTTTCTTCAAGCCAACCAGCAGCGTTCTGTTTGTCACTTCAGTTTGTCCATTGCTTTGAGGGTGGCCTGGTGCAGAGTGAGTTTTCAATATGTTTGACTGATGACAATACGTAGTAAACTCCTCATTATCGAATTGGGTTCCATGGTCTATGATGAATGCATGAGGGAGACCATATCTACAAATGATGTTCTTCCATATAAATTGATACACTTTGTCATATGTCATATTGATAAGGGGCTCAGCCTCCACCCACATAGTAAAGTAATCCACTGCGACGACGAGATATTTAAACCTTCCTCTGGTCGTTGGGAGTGGCCCGACCAAATCAATTCCCCACATGGCAAATGGCCAAGGGGAAGTAATGGGTGTCAACAATGCTTGGGGAGTTCTTCGGATAGTGGAGAAGCGTTGACATTTGTCACATTTTTTGACATAGGCTATGCAATCAGCCCTCATTATCGGCCAATAGTATCCCTGTGTCGTTATCCTTTACATAAGTGTCCGACCTGCTACATGGGCTCCATAAGACCCTTCATGGACTTCTTCGATCAAGTCTTTCACCTCGGTGGGATGTACACATCTCTGCAAGCCATCTATAATTCCTCACCTATATAGAACACCATTGTTCAATACATAACGAGCAACTTTAAACTTTAGTTTCTTGGCTGTGAGTTTATCAGTTGGCAAATACCCTTCTTCAATATATGCCCTGATAGGATCCATCCAAGATGGTCCTAAATCAAGGGTAATAAAGTTCATCATCAGATCTTCATCTATGCTCCGACTAGCCAAGACTTCTAATGGGATTGTTCTTCCTAGCTCGGTGCGTGTGGCTGAAGATAACCGAGCTAAAGCATCTGCTCTGGCATTATCCAATCTTGGTATTCTAATTATCTTCACCTCCATCAGACTTGATAAAATCTCCATCGCTTTTGCATGATACCTAATCATTAATTCTCCTTTGGCAGCATATACTCCCAATATTTTATTTACGATCAACTGCGAGTCACTGAATACAATAACTTGCTCTGCCCCCATCGTTTTTGCCAAATGAAGACCTGTAATCATATCTTCATATTCAGCCTCATTAGTAGAAGCCTTGAATTAGAAACGCAGAGCATACTCCAAATCGACCTCATCCGGGCTATTTAAAACAATCCCTCCTCCACAGCCTGTAGTGCAAGATGAACCATCCACACATAGATTCCATATAGTACCTCATCTTTAAATTCTTGATCGAACAGAGTTCCTCGGTGGAATATTTATTGCTTCCTTTTATCCTCCTCTAGCACTTCTTGCTGCTCGTCGACCATCTTCTTTTGCTCGCCGACCAACTTCTCTTTCTCATCGACCAGCTTCTTTTGTTCGTCGACCAACGTAAGTTGATCGGGGTTTAAATTCAATGATCCTGTAACATCCACAGGTTGGTCGGTATCCAGCTTTTTCTCCTCGGAGGTATCATGATAGGTGAACTCTGCTATAAAATCTGCTACTGCTTGCCCTTTTAATGACGATCTAGGCTCATAAACTATGTCATATTCACCAAGTTCTACTGCCCAGTACATCAGTATCCCTGATTTTTCTGGTTTATGAAGAGCTTGCCTCAATGGCATATCAGTATACACAACTATGGTATGAGCTTGGAAGTACGGCCTCATTCTCCTACTTGCCTCGATCAATGCTAGTGCCAATTTTTCCAGTCTTGGATATCTGATCTCTGCTCCTCGGAAGGCTTTGCTAGTGTAATAGATTAGTTTTTGCACTCCATTATTCATTCTTATCAATGCCGAGCTAACTGCATTCTCCGACACTTCCAAATACAAGTACAATCTTTCCCCCATCACTGGCCTGGATAACAGTGGAGGTGCTCCCAGATATTTTTTCAATTCTTGAAAATCCTTCTCGCATTCGTCATTCCATTCAAACATTTTCTGGAGTGTTTTGAAGAATGGGAGGCATCTATATGTTGCTCGTGATACAAATCTATTAAGTGCTGCAACTCGCTCTGTGAGACTTTGTACTTCCTTCTTCGTCGTTGGAGATCGTAGTCCCAATAGAGCCTTGATCTTCTCTGGGTTTGCTTAGATTCCTCATTGGTTGACAATATACCCGAGGAACATGCCTTCTCGTACTCCGAATATGCACTTGGTGGGATTCAGCTTCATTTTATATTTATCTAGTTGATCAAAGGTCTGGCCTAAGTCAATTAGATGGTCAGTATCTCTCTTGCTCTTCGTCAGCATATCATCAACATAAACTTCCATATTGCAACTGATTTGTTCTGCAAATACCTTGTTCATCAGCCATTGATATGTTTCACCTGCATTTTTCAAACCAAAAGGCATAACATTATAACAATAAGTTCCCTAGGGGTAATGAAAGAGGTACTCTCCCTGTCTTTAGGTTTCATTTTAATCTGGTTGTAACCAGAATAATCATCCATGAAGCTCAACAACTCGTGTCCCGAGGTATCATCCACTAATTGATCGATTCGGGGCAAATGAAAATGATCCTTTGGGCATGCCTTATTAAGGTTGGTAAAGTCTACACACATCCTCCACTTGTTGTTTTTATTCTTCACCATTACTACATTTGCCAACCAGTTTAGATATTTGACATCGTCAATAAATCAAGCTTTCTGGAGCTTCTCGACCTCCTCTTGTATGGCTTGGTTCTTCTCGGGGCTGAATACTCTTCATCTCTGCTTCACTGGCTTGATCTCCTTATTTACATTGAGCTCGTGACATAAGAAATTTGGATCTATTCCTATCATATCCTCATGACTCCAAGCAAAAGTTTGTTTTCTGCTTTTTAGGAAAACTATCAATTCCTGTTTTAGTGAGGCATCTAACGATGAACCTATTTGAGTTGTTCGTTCTGGGTGCTCGTCGTCCAAAATGAAATTTCAGTAGCTTCCACCACCTGACCTTTCACAAGCTGCGATTCGTCTCTAGGATCCAATATTTCAATCTCTGCACCTTCATCCACTTGGTAGGTCGTAGTATTTTTCCTATATTCCTCCAGTTCTTCTTGCTCGGTAGATGAGTAATAACATTCCCGAGCAACTTTTTAGTTACCCTTTACAACTCCTACTCCAAAATTTATTGGAAACTTCAGACATTGATGTACAGTAGAATGTACTGCTTCGAACTTCTTCAAACCTACCCTTCCCATGATGATATTGTAAGCTGACTAGACATTCTTATCCATCACAAAGAAACGTACTCTTTCGGTTCGGGAAGCAGGCCATGTGCCGATGAACATATCCAACTTGATCGTCCCAAGTGGAAAGACTTTCTCGCCAGCAAACCCGAGGAGGGGCCTGTGATAAGGTTCCAACTGAGACAACTTTAGATTTAAACTATCAAAGCATGAGTATAACATGATATTCGTTGAGCTACCATTATCCACCAGTACTCTTAAAATTATTACTTCCTTCATCCTCATTTTGATCACCAGTGGATCATCATGAGGATATAGTACACCTGCGAGGTGGTTCTTGGAGAAACCAATGACCAGTTTTTCTTTGTTCACCTTCCTCGGGTGATCATCCTCAGTTAGATTTATTCGCTGAATGTATGAACAAGCTTGAGCTTCATTGAGGTAAGCTTTCCTTTCCGCAGTAAGATCCCCACCTCCTGCATCTCCACATGTAATAACGTTACAATCAAACGATCCAAAACGAATTAAAAATACCTCACGTTCTGGCTGTCTTGGTCTCTTGGGGAGATCGGGGTCGTCTTCTGGATCATCTTCATGATCTCTTTTCTTGTTTTCTTCTGCTCGACGATGAGATCTAGACCTCTGTCTTACTCGATCGTCGCTTTTTCTTTCATTTCTTCGATCAACATACTTGGTCAGCTTTCCTCGTCTAATGAGTGCTTCGATTTCCTTATGGAGAGCTATGCAATTTTTGGTCGTGTGACCATGGTCTTTATGGAACTCGCAATGTTTGGCCTTATTCCTCGTGTCAGGATCTGACTTCATTTTCTCAGGTCAGTTTAGTTCCTCGTTGTTCTTGATCTCTTCCACGACATGGTTTATGTCTACTTTCAAAGGAGTATAATTTTCAAATTTCTTTAATATTTCCCATGATGGCTTTGCTTTTGACTGCTTGTCACCACCATTGTTCTTATGTTCTTTCTTTTTAGCCTTATCAGCCTCCACCTTGGTCTCTTTGGTGTCCATGTTCTTCTTCGCAGCCATAGCCTCCTCAGCATTCATAATCTTGGCCACTTTTGCCATTTGTTCTGAAATGAATTTGGGTGGATCTTTGGCCAAAGTATAGTACAATTTATTGGGCAACAGTCCACTCATCAAAGCAGTAATTGTTGTCTTTTCCTCATAATTAATAACTTCGATCTTCTCGTTATTGAAACGAGTTTTGTGATCCCTGGTGCTCTCACCTGTTTTTTGTCTAACACTTAACAAATGTGCCACTCGTTTAACTGGTTTTGCTCCAAAATAGCAATTTCTAATGAAGAGCTCGACCAGTTGAAAGAAAGTTGAAATCTTCCCTCGAGGAATATTATTGTACCATATTTGTGCAGATCCGGTAAGAGTTCCCGAAAATGCCCTGCATCTCATCTCGTCTAGCACGGCATAGATGTCGGCAGCAGCTTGGTATTGTTCTATATGAAGGACAGGGTCAGTTTTTCCATCATATTTAGGGGTCACAACAGGTGCTTTGAACTTCGATGGTGTGGGAAAATCCACAATTGCCTGTATAAAAGGCGTCCCTTGGACAAAAGTTCTTTGTAGAGGATTCTTGGCCTTAACCATTTCCCCTAGTCTATCCTCCAACCTTTGAATAGAGCCTTTCCATGAATCCTTTACCTCCTCGGGCTTATTGGTTCGAGCAATTGATCGTGTTGAAGTCGCTTCCTGGGATCTATCTTGCCGAGCAACTAGTTGTGATTGGGCAGAACCCTCTCTTAGATAAGATGGTCGTCGAAAGTTTCTCGACACGGCCTTAGGAGGACTTTTATTCTTCCTAGGGCCCAATCGATCAAAAGGAGAGGTACTACTTAATCTCTCCAATGCACTAGTCCTTTCTGGAGAGAGAGAGGGTGATGTTTGTTCAGTATCTGTGGCTCGTACTGACGAAGTTTGACCAGGTTGATAAGAAAAATCATCAGATTTGTCAGTGCGATATGAATCGCTTTGCCTAATACGCGAAGAAACTAAACGGGTATTTCTTTAAACACTTCGTTGTCCTGAATGGGTCGGCGCTCCACTCTGGATAGTTTGCATGAGTTATCTCATAGTCTCTTGCATAGCCATCTGGCCTTGAGCCAAATTGGCCATAATTCCAGCCAGATCTTGGACATTTGGAGGAGCGAATGGATTCGGGGGTTTCCAGTGTTTCGATTACTGGATTCAGGATTATCAGCCATTGGTGATAAATTGTTTTGGTGAAAACGAGAATTTCAGTTGTTTCCCACAGACGGCGCCAATCTGTTGATGTAAAAAATTAGATTATCTGTAATTACTCAATCAAAGATAAAAAATAAATAAGATAAAAGATTTTTAAAGTGGTTCAGCCTTGAATGAATGGCCTACGTCCATTGTTTGTGTTTTTATTGACTGTTTGGGAATTCTCAATTACAGGTTTTACCAAGAAATTCCGAGTCCCCTTACAATGAGGATGGTACAATGTATTTATAGCCCGCAGGTTGTAATGTGAAAGGGTAATACATAGCTGTCCAATAGGCGTGTACATCTGTATGATAATAATCAGCATTTAATGCGCATTCAAACCTCTTAATTATTCAGTTATAAATGCTCCGAACGAGGTGCAGCTCGGACCACCTGAGCTGCTCGGACCACCTAAGTAGATCGGTATATATGAGTTGCTCGGTGTAATAAAGTTCCTCGGAGAGCACCTGTTGCTCGAAGTGTCTGAGTTAGTAGGGGAGGTTGAGTTCCTCGAAGTCAAAGTGTTGTTCATAAATGTTTGTAAGTACCATGTAGATTGACACGTGTCTCCACTTAATTGCTCCACATCAGTAGACTAAATTTGGTATCAACAGATATGCAAGTTGGTTGTTTACTTTTTTTTAAATTCTTAATTTATTAATTCACACTAATAAATCCTTAAATAATTATATTGGGTAATTTTGGAAGTGGCACGACCACTAGGTTATTGTCCAAATGGGGGGGGGGGGATTTTTTAACTTTTTTTTCTAAAATTACTTTATGTCACGACCCGTTTGAGAGTTGCACGACCACTGACTTATGATAATTAAATGAAACATACTTGAAATTACATATAGTGCGCATAGATACTAGACTTATAGTTCTTATGTGTACGCCTTCAATAACCCATAGACCCATTCGAGAGTCATTACCCCTGTAATGAGATCTCTCGAATTGTCCCATTTGGACAGTTTGGGACTGCATAGTTTCTGTTAAATAATATTCTTAGTGGATTAAACTTGTTACTTTTGGAGGAAGTTCTACAGTCGTACCTTAATCTTCTCTAGGTACATACTAAATGATGCAATGTTAAGTGCTATTTCAATCGATAAATTTAAATAACACTCACACTTGTGAATCTACGTCGTGTACTTGGAGAACTATGAGGATATGCTACCGAATTTTCCTCAAAGTGGAATAACGTTCATGAGTTATTAAGTATATTCCCTCTGGTGTGTTTACTTTGACGAGTGTTTATAGGAAGGTGCTTTTAGACACAATATATAATTTGAAAGTTCTATCTCATTTTTCATCCAACTTGCAAAGGATTGTGAATTATGCTACCCATGATTTACGTAAGTCTAAGTCTCACAATTGGCATGTGATCATGCAATTAGTTCCACTATTGTTTAAGCACTATTTCTCCAAGCACAAGGATTTGCGGAGGGCTATTATGCAAATTAGTATTTGCTCCTCACTTTTATGTGAGAAAGTAGTCAATCGAGATCACATAGTGGCCGCAAAATTGGCGATGAACGAAGAAGTTTGTGTCTTGAATAAGTACTTTCCCCCATATTTCTTAGACATAAGTGTTCACTTGTTGGTACACCTATGCGACGAGGAACTTATTTGCGCCCCAGTAAGATATATGTGGATGTATCCATTTGAAAGATTGATGAAAGTTTTTAAAGATTACGTCAAGAATACACGATACATTGAAGGATCAATTGCAGAGGAATACATCATCGTGGAGTCATCAATCTGCACTCGGGAATATATGCTTGACTTGACCAGTGTGGATGACAGTGATGCGTTTAGCGATGAGGGTGGCCATGTGATGGGCAAACGGGTGAAATTAACGAGTTTGCAACATTAACAAATAGCTTGTTATCTTCCTGACACACATGAAGATGTCGAAGAGTGGAAAAAGTAATTTTAAATTATTTTAACGTTTAAATTATTTTAATGTTTACACGATTAATTTTGTAATACTTTCGTCTCGATCTATGCAGAAAAATATGAAGCCTGTGAGAACAATAAAAGACGAAAAATAATGGAACAATGAGACAACGAGTTTAGGTTGTGGTTGTCACACGAGGTAATTATAATCAATATAGATTGTTATCATATGTCACATTACAAGAAAGCTTTACAACTAACCTAATTAATTTATCAATATTCTCAGATCTTAAATACGGGTGATGCGATATCGAGGCTTTCTCGTCTAGCCACTGAACCCTTGTTAATGGCACAAGAGTACAAAATTATTCGGGGCAAGGGTGTATGAGGAAAATGGAAATGTACATAACTCAGACATTTCATACAAGACTCTTACTTTTTATCGAGCGAGCGCGAAAGATAAAAATCTCGTTGAAGCTGAAATGACTTACTACCATGTAATTCGAAATATATTTGAATTGGACTATTTAAACTTCAAAGAAGTTGTATTTTACTGTGATTGGATAACAGTTGAGGATAAAAATGCTTGTAAAGTTGATATTGACACCAATTTGATCATGGTTAACTTGTCTAAGTTCAAAAGCAACGAACACATGACCCATGAGCCGTTTGTTTCTTCTTTTCAAAAGGTCAAGCAGGTGTTTTACTTAGAGTATATCAACAATGAATCGTGGTCAATCATCCTACATGCGTCAAAGCATCTAAATAGGAGTGTCGATGACTTGGATGCACCTACCGAATATCAATCCATTTTTTATGATAACCCGAATCTGAAATAATTTTTTGATTTGTAATAAGTATTCAAATTATTTCTAATGACAAGTGTTGTATTGTTCTATTTCTATATTATTATCGGATGATAATTTAATGTTAATTAGAATTTTCATCAATTTAAGCACAAATATCATTTTAATGCAAAGCAGGTATTGGTATAAATTGAAATTGGTATATATTGGTATTGGTATAGATTAAAATTGGTATAAATTGATATTGGTATTAGTATAAATTGAAATTGGTACAAATTGGTATTGGTATTGGTATTGGTATAAATTGATATTGGTATTGGTATAAATTGATATTGATAGGTATTAGTATTGGTATGTATTGTTATTATCGGATTTGAGAATTAATTCAAATTTCATAAACATCTTTTTTCTAATAATAATAATTTTTGCAAAAAATGACTTCATCAGGACGTGGTAGTGGAGGTGACGAGGACTCCTCGAATAGTAGGGCCCCAAAATGGGGAAAATTAGGGGCCCTCGTCGAGAATAAGATGACATTTTTAGCTAGAGCGCTAGAGTTGTTGAAGGCGGTTGTCGGCCCGGGCTACACTGATTGGAGGGACGTGCCTATTGACCTCAAGATAAACATCTGGGGGGGCTCTACAGGTTGAATATTTAATATTTATATTTATATTTGTAACTATAATAATTACTTACAAGATGGTTTGTATTTGTTTGACAGGAATAATTCGGCCTGCCCGCATATCTCTACGACCCCACGTTGGAGCAACTGAGGGATCAATAAAAAACATGTAAGAAGAATTTTTGGGCACAGTACTTTGGGAAGCCCCGGGAGTCCATTCTGAGATTTCATGATCCCGTCTCCCCCAAGGAGTCAATCTCATTGGCACAGTGATAGAAATTTATCGACAATGAGACCAATGATCAGCAATTGGCATATCTCCAATCAGGGAGGGAGAATCAGGCAAAACATTTGGATGTGAACTACTCCGGGAGGACGTATTACGCCGAGGTGAAGCATAGGATGGTAAGTTTTTAATTTTATTTAATTTTAGTTATTATAATTTATCATTAATTTGCATTACTTACTAATTTTGTATGATTTTATTTCAGGACACGGGGAGTGGCCCTGGGCGTAGACCACATAAGCTCGATGCCTATGTGTCAATTCGAACGAAAAAGTGGAAGGACAAGGAGGTGGCCCCAAGCATCGCAGCCACTATTGTAAGTTATCAATGTTTAATTTTTTCAATTATGTCATAATTTTTTTATTTACTTAATTGACTAATCGTGTACTTTTATTTTTTCAGGCAAATCTTAATAAAGTGCATGGGTTGCAGTCTGATGTCGACAAAGCATCTTTGGTTACGGACGCACTCAGCCAAGTGCTCGGCCCAAATCTCAAGGAGAGGACTAGGGGCTGAGCTCACAATTGGGGAAGTCCAGGATCATCAGCATAGAGAGGAGCAACCACGGGTTGGCCCATAAGGTTGACTACCATGATGATAAGATATCAAGGTTAGTGGCAACAGTCCAAGATATGTACGCCTTCATGTACCGTCAGTTAGGCAAGGGCAAGGGAAAGGAGAAGGTGGTAGAGGAGGAGGAGGAGGAGGAGGACGAGGACGAGGACGAGGGCGAGGGCGAGGACGCCGACATTGCTTCATCGCCAATACGCACGGACTCGATGCCATATGATCATCCATTTCCCATGGTAACCGCCGTCGAGTGGCCTATATTAACACTCGATTGGTCGAGCGTGCATCTAGTCGACATATATTGTGGCCTACTGATAGTGAGGGGGTTGAGGTATCTGAACTTTCACCCAGGTATTCCAGTTCATGGACATCCCCTCTACGACATTGAGTTAAGAGCGAACTTCACGCATGTGGTGAAGGGAAAAGAGAACTCACCTGTGTGGTTGCGCGATGTTAGCCCAAAAATAATTGCCTATGAGTGGTTTCAAACAATTTTCAAACTTTTAAACAAATTGTGTGCAAAGCATATAAGACTCAATTTTAAACCAATTTTAGTTCATCCCTTAAATAAGCAACTACATGTCAAAACAAAATAAATATGCACAAGCTTTAGGAAAAATCCCCCACATGGGCAAAACCTTTTATATTTATAGAACTTTGAAATAATTTACAAGACCTTTTACTTACAGACCACTTGATAATTGCCCACAAGTGTAACGCACGGTGCCTTCAGCAAATCTTCAAAGTATCGATCTAGAAATCAACAATGGTTACGCTCAGTAACACCACAAGGACATGCAGCCCTGGCATGTAGTTTTCAGCAAAGAATCAACATGAAGAAGATCCTCAATGACACGCAGTCATAAACTTCGTAAAGTCTCCTTCCACAATAGCACACAACTTTTCGGTTATAGAGATCTCCCCACCAAGGATGAACAAAAGAAAAGCTCCCAGCAAAAACTAAGTTTTGGGTTCAATAAAACAACTCACACAAAAGCACTGGGATTTGTGAATTGTAAAATAAGTTTTGAACCCTCAAAGTGATGGAGAATAAACCAAAAACACTTAAAAATGTATTCGGTTAACACCAGTGTTTTCTCCACACGAAATACAAAATCCTGACACCTTATTTATAAAACTTTTAAGGTGGTGATGTGTTAGGTAAAAAGACTTCTCGTTCGAACGAACTGTCATGTCGTTCGAACGACTTCTGATCTCGTTCGAACGAGATATAATCTCGTTTGAACGACTTCTGATCTTGTTCGAACGAGATAGGATCTCATTTGAACGACCAGGTACAAATCTCGAGATTCGTTTTACAGAGTTTTAAAACATTTGGAGACTTAGAAACCAACACTCTTACGAATCTGAGAACAGTTATCAAAAAGATTTTATGATAAAAATGTTTTTGAAAAGATAAAAATCCATTTAAAATAATTCAAAATTCATTTTTCATAAAAGGAAAAATATTTTAATTTTTATAAAAAAATTCCCAACACTTTTTATGCAAAATGTAAATGAAACTTATCCAATTTACCAAGATCTTCCTTGTTGGGCATGATTGTTGAAGTTAACTAAAAATTTGGATCATCGATTGTAGATGTGCGCTTCCCAATTCTTCGACAAACTTGTAGCGGTATACGACATACTAAATGTGACGGACAATGTCCTTACACGCAAACAATGTGGTGTTTCGCATATTGGGGTGTGTGTGAATTTATATATTATGTAGCCTTCCTTACTCTTATGACCTACTGAAGATTGACATTATTTCTATCTCTTTTGATTTTGAAAATTGGATTGTATTTATATTCTTTTGATTTTGGTACAATTTGGTTTGGATATGATGGATATTTACATTTCTATTTTATTTGAATATGGATTATAAATGCCTTGATTTGGTATATGATTTATATTTTATTTGAATATATATGTTTTTTGAACATGTACAATTTTTTTATAACAGGTACAAATATACTGCTGGTAGTGGCAGTGGGCATACTGCCCAACAGTTTTTTTTTAATTTCTGCCCAGAATTGTCACGGTCAAAGACTGTGATAAGTCCGAGACAAAGTAAATTGTCATGGACTTATCACAGTCTTTGACCGTGATAATTTTTTTGGCCTTGCACGGGGTTGTCAAGGTCAAAGACCGTGACAACAAAAGTTGTCATCTCCATACTTGTCACGATCATTGACCTTGACAAGTTGAACTTATCACAGTCAATGACCTTGACAAGTCGGCAGATTTGATGTAGTGTATGTTTTTATTTATAAATGGTATCATTTGTATCCTATAAAAATAATTTTGGTATTTTAGAATAATTGATCATCATGCCTTAGGTTAATGTGCTAAGGTATCTCCTTACGATTTCTATTGCCAATCTTAAAGGACAAATAAGTTCTTTAATTTTTTAATTAAAAATGATCCATTCATTTGTATTGTGTCAACGTGATGTTATGGGATCAATTTTTTGTTGCAATGAAGAGAATACTAAAAATTAAACATTAATTGGTGTATGCACTTTTTTTAGTGAATGTGTACACAGAGTATAGTGGATTTGGTAATAAAATGAAAAAAAAAATCATTATCTTTCCCACATATCACATGATTTACAAGCAATTAGAAACTCTATGTGAGTAAAAAGTTTGATGTACATATTTTTTTATCTTCCACTTAGATAATACTTTTAATGCGGTTGATTTATTTTCCAGTTGAATATTATATATAATATTTTTATTCAATTTGGGGATTTTTTTGGGGTCCCGCTACAAGAAAAGTACCCTTTTATGACACTTGTAAAAATGACAGTTAAAAAAATATGTCATTAAAAATATAATAGTATTACTTAAATGACATATTATTTATAAATTGTCATTATAAATTTAGTAGTGTTAATATATATGACAATTTAAAAATAAGAGTCATATTTATTACTACATATTATGATGGTTTTTGTTAAAAACAACTAAATACATGTTTAGTAAGATGACATATACGACATATTTTTTTCCTCCAAACATGTATACAGGCGGGTAATGGAAAAAAAGGCGGAATGCTTTTACCTCCTTCTCAAATTGAAACTTTTTCTCCAAAGTGATCTAACCCAAATTTTCAGCTATCTTCACCCAAAATTAGACAAGCTCCTCCAGCCAAAATCCACCCCTGATCATCCAAAATCCACCTCTGATCATCCAGCCCTCCGATTTTGGCTCGTCGACAGGTATTCTCTATATCTATGTCTTTTTCTCTGACACACACATACATAAACACACATGTTCGTTCATAGTAGCTTTCTTTTACACACAGAAACACACATATTCGTTCAGACACATAAACACGCATGTTCGTTCTCAATCGGGCATCTAAAGCAAATATTTCGATTTTATTTCGATATCAAACCCTCACCGATTTTTATTTTGTATCAAACCCTCATCGGTTAATTAACATCGTGTGATATATAATGTATAAGATCCTTGTGTTATCAAAATGAATGTCTTTTTTGCAATGATAGTATCAATTAAAATGTTTGTTGTTAGATTCCTATGACATGTTCATTTTTTATTGAAAATTATGTTCATTTTTTTAATGAGATTTTTGTCATTAGGTTCTCATCTGCTGTAAATTATAAAAATTTGAGAGGCAAAAAAAAAATTTAGGTAATGTGTTGGGCATGTTCATTTTTCTTAAATGTTGGGTGTCAAAACATAATTACTGATAAATTAAGGGTCTGGATGTAATTTATAAAGGTAAGTGATGCTTTGAAAAGTGTATTCTATGATTGATCAATGTGATTCATTTTAGTTTTTGAGTATGGTATCACTCCATTAGGGGTTTACTCTTTGTTGTAAAAAATGATTAAAATATGGATTGTTTGCCCTAAGTTGGCTTTACATGTTTTGTCAAAGTTCTTGATTTGCACATAACATGTTTGTAATTATGTCAAAAATATTATATATATATTTTATTATTTACACTCATTTTGGCAGGCTTGAATGTGGTGTTTATTATTATGTTTATCTCGAATAGAATGTGTTGCCGTTAGAGACTTGGTATATAATTCCAAATGACATGATTTGTAGCATGTATTATTTTTATATCAGATTCCTCAAATATTAATCTGGATTTAATTCAACTTTGTGTTAAAACTTGGAATTTTGATGTGGGTTTTATAGGATTCCATAAATCCCATCAACATATACAAGTCAAGCAATTTGCGAACTATTTTGTTGGCACATTTGTTTCTTCTCACTTCCAGTGGATGAAGACATAGTGTTGTAAGTTTCTCACATTTTGAGTTATTTCTATTTATTTTATCCAATTGTCCAATCGAGAGAAGCAAGTTGATTGTGCTTTTGACTATCGTATATGGTTTTGTTTTGCCAAACTAATTTTGGCCTAATTAAAGTAAGTGAACATGTGTGTGGGTGGACTTGGCAACACTTAGTTTGACCTGAACATAACATGATAAAATCTACAGAGCATGTGTGTCACTAAATTTTGTAATTCTTTACAAAATTTTCAATTGACAAATTGAGTGTACCCAAAGGTTATATATACCGATTGACGATGGGCATTAAGGGGCGAAAACCTAAAACAGCAACCAAGTTGCCCGAAGATAGTCATGGATACCCCATGGGGCATAAATATAACCCGTGGGAAATGATCGCGTCCTCATCGGACTCCCGGTTGGCTAAATAATTAGTATAATATCGTTTTGGGGTTATGAGTGGGTGTTAAGGGGCAAAAATTCAAAATAGCGATCTAGTTGTCTAGAGATGGGAGCAGACACTCCATGTGGCATAAAAGTGACCCGTGGGTGTTAAATTGCAAAACCTTATTTGTGAGAGTAAAAGGAAACAACTCACAGCGAGCTAAAAAATTTAGTAAACTTAAGAATTTCTAGACTTAAATATTATTAAATATGTTCAACTACACATATCCTAATTAATTGTGCTAAACTGATAGGCATATTATAATTTCAATAATTATATTTTAATTTGTTTCTAGGATTTAACCCATTATGAAGAAGAACCCAAATCGATTGAAAATGATCATCTTATTGAGTTCACTACCAATGAGTTAAAAGTTAATTACACATATCCTAATAATGCATGTAACAAGTCAGAGTAAAAGTACGTAAAGTCTGAAAGCCTATGTTGATGCATTCTCGAAGGGTACCTGAGCACGAATGGTAGTAAATGAGCATTTATAGACATCTAGTAGAAAAATTAACATTTATAAACATCCCAAAGTTGGTGCAAAATAAACATTCAATAGTTAGTGAAAAAGAAGTAAGAATTGTAGTAACCGAGCATTCCAAAAACAATGCTTCCTCTTAGGGGTCTTAAGTGGTGAAATAAGAAATTAAAAAGGCTACACTTGTCTTCGTCCACCCACATAAAATGAAGAAATTAAGAAGGTAATGTTTGTCTTCGCCGAACCACAATCACCATGCTTCTAACATCCTAATCGTATTTTTATTTTCGGTACCATGGCAAATACTGCTAGACTAATTATAGGGTATTTAGGGGAATATAAAAATATGGGTAATTTAGTTCTGATGTAACTGGTGGGGGATTTGAGATTGATAGAACTAGGTGAGGGTGTTAAATGGGGTCAATTGTTGGGGAAGAGTTGGTTAAGTGGGAGAAAATGCAATCGTTGGCGAGTGCTCATGAGGAGAAGATTCTTATATTGGAGAGGTTGAGGCCTTTGAATGAAAATGAGATTTTCAAGAACGATGTTTCGGATTAGGAATGCATTAATAACTGCCATTTTATTCCGGAACATCCTTCAAGAGTGCTCCATGTTTTTGACTGCCTATACATTTGAGTATTTAGTGATGACTGCTCAATGAGGCTGGTATATAATGAAGGAGCAAAAGAGATTGCTCTTTTAGCTGTTAGTGGTATTAACTCAAGTATATTTTCATATGGACAAATAAGGAGTGGGAAGACAAACAATATGAACCGAATAATAGGGTATACTGTGGAAGATATATATGACTATATAGAAAGGCATGAATAAAAAGCTTTTGTTTTGAAATTTTTTGCAATGAATATCTATAACGAAGTCATAAGAGACCTACTCACCATAGATAATACTTCACTTAGGGTGTTAGATGATGCAGAGAAAGGGAAAGAAGGGCTTGCTCATCGTTAAAGTTGAAGCAAACAATGAAAGTTGAAGCGAGAAATGATGCCCAGTATAATTTTCAAAAGGCAAGTTGTACATTAGAAGCTTGGGTGAAGATATATTCAATAAGGGTTGACTCGGTACACTCGGAGGCATACAAGGTTCTTGGTTGAATCACTCGAGCTGCTGGAGATGACCAAAAAGAGAATGTGGTGGAGAGTGATGACACCAGGAATGGACCAAATGGAGGTTGTGTTAAGAATGAGACAGAGAGGAAGATTTCACCTTTGTCAACATTGGAGTCATCTTTTGAAGCTCTTAATGCAAAGAAAATTGACATTGCATTTGCAGTGGATCCTCTTTATCATTAGACATCTGCATAATTCGATGAAGGTGGAGTTAGGGGTCTCTTATTGAAAAATCTTGGACTATATGGAGAATGTAGAGTAATTTTTTATTCCTTCGAGGTGCCAAGGATGTGTATGTCACATTCACTCCCAGCCCATAGGTTATATATCATTAATATCTCTTTTCTTAGGGAAAACATTGAGCAGATGGTAATGAACATGCCTAGAAAGATCAAAATGTCTCCAACTCTTAAGGACATTATCTGTGGAGATAACTAGAGGGGCTCGCACACATTTAATGATGGCCAGAAATATGCAAGGCGGACCGATTCAGTTGGTGACAATAATGTTCACTTGGATGATAATTCGTTTGGGAACTTTCAGGAAGGGAATTTTTATCATGAAGAGGAGGCTAGCGTGGTTGATGATATATTTGCTCCTCCAAAAAATTCAAAGAAGCTCTTGCAATCGACAAATATATTGCCTTTGGATAACAAACTTCCTGAAGACTACCATTATCAACCAGACGATCTTGTCAAGTTGTTTCTTCTTCACGACATTTTTTATAATTACTCATGGAAACCATAAGCTTATGAAATTTCATTATCCAAACTCAAAACTTTGTCAAATGCTAAACGGTTCTAACAAAGTAGGGCTAATACAAATTTAAAATATGCCAGTGTCGTTAAAGAAAATTTAATTCTTACCATCTAATTCACGAATCACATCAATATAAGCACAATCATATGCCAGTGTCGTTAAAGAAATGCGTATCCCGGAGGCATGCTATATAAGTTTCGATAGATTGTTGCAATATAATCACAATCATTTGCCAGTATGGAAATTTTTAGGCATGCTATATAACAACTGGAATAATATATCATGTGGACCACATTGTAGAACTCTATCCCTATGAAGAAGTCCGTGATTGTATGGTCCTTCTTTCACATTGTGGATTATGGGTTAAAAGGAGGTATGTGTGGTGGATAATTCAAAGCCGGGGGAATAACAGGGTCATCATTGGTTTTTAATATATCTCTTATTTGGTATTGCAATTAATGAATAGAAGAAGAAAAACATATTTCTCCCCTAGTTTTGGATGAATAAAAATCCGAAGGCATGCTATATAAGCACAATATGAGACTCATGCCCCCACGTCCATTTTTCAATGGAGTATGTTTGGTGCCTTGGCTTAACTTATTATCATTTGGTAAATAACTTTTCACACCATCAATATCCATATCCGAGATCTCCGCCTCTTGTTTTTTCACCACTTGAGATAGTAAATGATCCATAACCTTCATATATACATCATGTCTTTTTGCATTGTTATCACCAAGCAACTTTCTTTCCAATTGGACCCCACTCTAAGCACCAACACCAATAGGCCTGTTTATCTTTTCTCGAATTTTAGTTCCTTCACTAACTTTAATTCGCAGTTGAGATTTCACTAAAACCTTACTTTCTTTTTTCTTCTTAGGCACATAAGAATTATCATAGGTTACCTCTCGCCACTGACTAAAATCTAAACCTTTCTTATGTTTCCCTTTAATTGGATTAGAAAAAGGCGCAATTGTATTAAAATTTTCACCTTCTTCATCATCATTATCATTATCACTATTAGCATTGTCTCTAATATCACTACCATTTGGGGCCCAATACTAGTAAAAGCAATTGCCATGACAGTTAATTAAAAAAAATAAAAACTGACATTCTTTGTTGGAACATATCTTTTTAATTAAAATAAGGTCTAACAATGTTTTGAGTTTGGATAACGAAAAGGTGCTATATAAATAACTCAGTTCTTAATCAAGTTTGAACTGATCAGTTTTGATAGGGGTTCCCACACATATAGATATCTCGAAAAGAATTCTCGATCTCCAATAGATAGTACTCAAACCAAGAAAATCAACCCAAAGATTAGAAGTTGCTGGAAAATCCAAAATTTTAAAATCATGGTACCATCTGAAAAGCTTCAAAATTCCTGGTTCAAGCGAAACAGTACCCCTGGACCATATTTGATTCATGTATTCAACAGAGTGAAATTTTATTCGAAAGTACCCCTTACCGATAGGCATCAATCTCCATACATGTTGAATGTTCACAAGCTTTGAAATTCTATCTTTCAACTCAGCAGTCTTCCAAAATGCATATCCTTTAGAGAGCATAACCCAGGCAATGAGATTGGCTTTATTTTCCTTTAAAGATTCTTGAAACTCTTCCGTCACGATTTTAAAGGTCACAAGGCTACCACTTAGTTAAGGTTTTAACATAGATGAGTTATCCACATCAATGGTATATTTTAAATTTTCTTTAACGACACTAGCATATGATTGTGCTTATATTGATTGGATTGGACAAAGTTTCGGTATATTATTGCAATATAAGCACAATCATATGCCAGTTATCATATAGCATGACTAAAATCGCATAAATATAGGAACAATCATACCCTCCATCCATTCTTACCATCTAAGCCATGAATCGCATCTTGGCATTTCCCTTCGATCGTTAAAATCAATAAACGTGTATCCCGGAGGCCTTCTTGCAACCCAAACACTTTGGATAACTACAAACACATGAAATTCGTCCTCAAGTTCTCTCTCACAAACTCGGGGGATCCATATTTCCGACCTGTAAAAATAATTCTAATACAATAACTTCCAGTAGTGACTTTATCAGCATGAGCAAACAGAGACCTTGAAATCATATACGAGGGGTGTCCAAATTTACTGATCGAAATTGTCGTACAGATTAAACAAATTCACTCAAGGTTCTCAATTTTAAAAAAACTAATCCTCTTTTAGTTTGAACATGATTAAACTAATCCTCTCACAAATTTCTCATTGAGCTGTGCCAAAGGAAATTTATGAGAAAATCAAGGAACGTCAACATTTTGGCAACTTCAAAGCACT
Source organism: Sambucus nigra (assembly GCA_949130495.1). NCBI lineage: Eukaryota > Viridiplantae > Streptophyta > Magnoliopsida > Dipsacales > Adoxaceae > Sambucus > Sambucus nigra. Next base: position 538,221,689 of record OX422208.1, on the reverse strand, counting down.
TGTAAACAAATATAACAAACCATAAAAAAAGGATTCTAATAATAGGATAACATGATAAACATTTTGGATAATTACTCATGGAAATCATAGCATTTTTCTAAAAAGTAGCGCCTATTTGCATTCTAACAAAGTTTTGAGTTTGGATAATGAAAAGGTGCTTTAGAAAAAGAAGAAGAAAACTCTCATATAATTACTCATGGCAACAGAACAGTAACTTTGACGAACAACTACCACCAGGGGATAATGAAAGTGCGTTTGAAGTTTTGTTACTATACATATTGTTTGATATCTTCTTATAGTGTTTATTTGTTCATATCTACACATTTGGTGCTAACACAACAGGGGCTACTCTCGATCCTACTATTTTTTTTTATTTTGAGTATGTAGTAGTGTTAGTATTAAATCTTTGTAAATTGAAATTCTAACATATTATTTTGATTTTTTTAATGTTAACCCCAACATTTAAATTTTCATTACTATGATGAGGCAGATATTAAACCAAATAACTGTGATCATTTATATAGTTTCTATCTATGATTACTGTGATGGCTCTGTCCCTCGATCTGTAACCAACAATAGCAAATGAGGGAGTAGGGATTGTGGTTTACAGATTTGAGGGAGTGCAAATGAAAGCCAAACACTCGAAAAAAGGTGTGTTTGCTGGTATCATAGTGCTTGGATCTGGTTCCTTTCCAGGTAATTTATTTACTCCTTTAACTCATCCTTCTCGAGGAATTAGGCAAGGTGACCCCCTGTACCCTTCTCTATTTCTTTTATTAGCTGAAGCTCTCAGTGTTAATATGCAGGCTCAAATGGAATCTAATGCTATAGTTCCTTTCTCTCACCCCAGAGGATGTTCAATAGTTAGCCACTTAAGCTATGCTAATGATATAATTATATTCTCTAATGAAAATAAAAGATGACTGAAAAATCTTACGACCTTATTGAAAGCAATTCTAAAGAAGAGTCGGGTCAGTTAGAATGATTGGAAATCTAAGTTTCTATCATTTGGAGGTAGAATAACTCTGATAAAATCTGCCATTTCCTCTATGCCCCTTTATTCTCTATTTTCTCTAAATCCTCAAAAATGGATAATAACTTATATTGAGGAACATGTCAGTTCTTTACTATGGGGTTCTATAAAATAGTATCGTAAATGGCATCAATGGTACTGATGGAATTCTATATGAAGGCCTAAGTAATAAGGTGGTTTATCCATTAAAAGTTTAGAGTCTGTGATAAAGTCTTCTAATCTCAAACTTGCTTGGAAATTCAAGAAGGAAAATTCCCTATAAGATATATTTATGAGCCTATAGGGAAAATTCACTTATTTATATCAATCCCTATAGCAATAGGCACTGATTCATATCAGGTCCTATAGCAACAGACACTGATTTAGAAGGAAAATTCACTTATTCATATCAGTCCTTATAGCAACAGGCACTTATTTGTCTGATATTAACGTGTCTTATTCTAATTCTAGTTCTTGGATTTTAATATACTAGACTAGACCTAAAAGCGATAGATTAAAATTAAATACAAATAGTTCTTGTTCATTAAGAGGATTAATGGGATTTGAAGCAGTTCTAAGGATCCTCATATTCCTCTTAATCTCTATGTTCTATCGTATCAACATGTAAACAAGAACTGCTTATATAACATTCTCTCTGTGAGAGAATATATAAAATTCATATGGAGATTTTGAAAGAATGTGTTGTACCCATATGGTTATTCTTGACCTAAAATCTCTTCGTCGACTAGTTTGTTATGAAAATGACGAGTGTTCATAAACCCGAACATGCAATATGAAACATGTGATGCATCATGTGTGAAATATATTGCCTCATTTACCAAGGCCTACAATCTCCTTAAACTATATAAACATTACATAATCTTCCCTTTTGTTAATTTACCTTCTCTAAATTTATTCTACATATGTTGGCGCTCAAATGATAGTACTGTCACAACATATATAATGTCTTGTTTAAGATGTAGATCAGTATAATATTATGTACATTGGCTCCAAGAAAGTTTGAAGTTCTCTCATGCTAGGCTTACTAAGTTTTTAGTATATTCATGAGCTAATAGAAGAGTTGTCGAACTGGGACGGTTTGGAGATTACCATAATCCATTCCTACTAATTTTAAATCTGTTGAACTGAATTATGAAACTGACAACTATGTACACCTTTTATGATGTTACCTTTGATCAATTCTTATTGACAAACTATGATACAACTTTTCTATTTAATTAAACTTATCAACACCCTCCAAGTCTCATTTGTGATAATTTGTAGTGAAGATGATCGATAAGTCTATATTAGTTGAAATTAATGTTGTAATTTTGCAAGTAAAAACCATAGTAGTCTCTCAAAGATCACATACATTTAAAAGTACAATTGAGTTCAATTTTCTTTTTGAGTTTTTGTTAAATTTAAAACACAATACCCTTTATGAAATGAATTTTTTACTCTAGGCTTTTATTATTGTTTTCCTCAACTCTGGACTATATATGGCTCGTACATTTTGTACCTGCTAATTGATCGGCACATGTGTTTTCTTAGTTAAACTATACTAGGTTTAGAATGATTTTTTACATGTTGGTACTAGTAAGTAAATTTTTATGAAAATAACATTGTGCCCCACATTCTTTATTGTAACTAACATAGTTACATTTTATTGCTTACAGACATACACATGGCATACATAGTATTCAAAGGCCTAAATCCATGTGTTTACACTTCGTGGCACCTCCAGATTACCTTTGTCAGAGTGAGATGATATCTTTAGTGGAAAAGAGCAGAATAGGAACAAATGCATCCATACCTATTCATATTAACAACATAAGTGAGCGTAACTATGTACAGGTACATGCGGGAAGGAAGTTGGTTCCAACAGCTTTAAATATTAGCCTAATCAGAGGCTATCAATACATAGATCCAGATCTTTGTTTGCCTGATATCCGGATTTTTATAGAGCAACAAATCACTCTTGTTTCTATAATGATAGTACCATTTACTACAATGACAGTACCATGGGATTTCATCTAGTACATGACCATAGAGTTGATATGGCATCTGTTAATGATACTGGGGTTCCTACTATTGTTGATCACTCATTATTTACAAACTTAACATGTTTTTCATTTTCATTTTCATTTTGAAGTGAATTTAAAGCGTTAGTGGTATCGAAAGGAGGAATAATTTCAGGTTCGAACTGGGAGAATGTTAAGTTACGATAATGTTAATGAATATACATTACTAACTTATATCTTAAATCTTAATATAACTATTATCTTCAACACTCATTCTATAGGGCCTTCCACAACCAGGGAATGTAGAATGTGGGTTTTACATATTGAAGTTCATGAGAGATCTAATGGAGAATCCGTCTCAATCTACCATACTAAAGATAATAAATATTTACTTTATAATATATTTTTTTCGTGCTAATTAGTTTTACAAGGAAAAATTGAATACAACTCGTGTCATTTGATTTGTTAGATAAAGCAGTTGGCTGAAAAATCAACCTATGAAAATCATGAGATAGAAGAAGTTCAGCATGAGTTCATCGATTTCATTCAGGATTATTTTTAATGAGCGAAAGTTATGGACAATTTTGGCATATCTTTTCAGGTACCTTTTTTTCTTCAATCTAATTAATTACTTCGTGTCGATGTTAATAATGTTTAATATAGAGAATCAAAATACTATATATGAAAATATAATAAAAATCGCAGTTAATATTATCAAAACACTATAAAAATATGATGTCAAGAATAATGTTGTTAGTGAATGGAAGGGGTGGGATTTATATTATCGTTGTTCTTGATGATGATGTTAAATGCCCGGGGTGTGGTTTATTTTGTTGATGTTGAATGTGTGACACCCCGCCTAATAAAATACCGGGTGATCAATCCTTTATTAAATTAAAATCAAGGTGAACAGTTGGCTCATCCTTAGCATCACTGTCGCAAAATAAAATTTCCCAATTTAAACACCCTAAATAATTAAGCTAAGTGTCAAAACAATTTAAAAATTTATTTCCATTTTTATTAAATTCCAATTTGAAAACCTTTTAAATAATCAATAGTTTAAGAATCACATAAGTGCTACGGATAGCAATCAACACAAAAGAATCAATCCATCTAGATTAACCAAACCAAATTTAAACTACAAATGAAATCATCCTGACAAGAGTTAGTACTCAAAGAGTAACGAATACTGAAAATAAATGAACATACATCTCTGATAAATCTATACTGAATGGGAAATGGGCGACACATGTCCTAACTATGAAGAACTATAACAAGAACCGAATCAATGAAGAGGTCTTCTACAACAAAGACCTGCAACTCCCACATAAGCTACAGCGCGTCCAATCCAAAGAACCTATGCATGATGCCCCTGTGGCTGAGCACTTGTAATATATATATATATATATATATATATATATATATATATATATATATATATATATATATATATATATATATATATATATATATATATACAAGAGATAAGAGATAACAAAAAACGGGTCAGGGCCCGATTGTAAAACAGTTTTAAGTTTAGCAAGTATTTAAAATGCTTACCTGCTAATGCAACAACCATGCTAGTATGCGACACTCTCTTGAGAATTCTCACCCCTCATCTAATGTGCACGTCTATCGTACTACTAAACCTCAAAAGTCTATCTCACTTATTCTCCATGAAGTTTTATATCGAGAATTAACAGGGTGATAATATTTAGTTTAGAAAATTGATCTCTTCAAGATTTCTTACACTATTTAGAACAAATCGGTACCGTTATGAAGTTCCCGAACCCATTAAGAAAGTTGCAAAATTTATCCATTACTTAACTACTTATACGCATAGTATAAAGTTTCCATATAAATATACATATATATATTAGTCTCCCATATAATATATATACTAACGGCACCCCACATAAAAACTATGGTGCTGGCATACTCTGATATCAAGTCCCCGTATCATACATATTTAGGAAAATGCTAGTTCAGAATCACTCTCGAACTGCATTAACATAAAACACATACAAATGGAGGCGAAGCATAGTTACAAGTCACTAAGAGGTCAGCACATACCCTCACGTCTCTTAGGACCGTCTAATTATCAATCAGATAGCCTATACCAAGAAATCCTATGTTCTAGGTTACGAGTCAATATCCACCATAAAGGTCCAATCGAGATAAGACCGTCTCGGAGCGAAAACCCCCGTGAAAGCAAGTAGCCCGAGTATGATTTTTATACAGATATAATATATTCACAATCACACACACACACACACACACACACACACATATATATATATATATATATATATATATATACACACGCGCACACACACACACATCCACATTGCTAAATTAGGTGCACTCACGACCCATAATTATAATTATCCGTTATTACACATTTTACTCGATTATTTCGTATAACAGACTCGTTATTTGTATTCTCATTTATTATTCGATTCATAATAACTTCTCCTCTCTCGAAGTATTCTAAGTATAATTTCATTACTCATTCACTCACTTATGTTCTGGTCTAACACCCTTACTAGCCCCGATCTTTTTATTAAATATACGCATAATTTCTTATACTCATGAATAATTCCTTGTTAATCCAAAATCCCATTTTATACTAAAATGTTACTCAACGAGGTCTACCTAGGCTCTACTGGTCTTCTCCGTATCCCATTACACTCCAACAACAACAATCAAGGGTTCCCATACATCTTAATCGGATTAAATCAACGGATGAGAAATAGGTAGTTTTCCAGGAGTAGTCAATCGATCGATGGCAGGGGGTCAATCGATCGATCAAGCAGTTCTTGCCCAAACACTGTAAATTAAACCTGCGGGTTTCATGTTCTAATTTCTCCAAAAATGTCATTAACAAGTTTAAAATTCTCAAATAACGACACTAGAAGTTCTATATACATATATACAAGATTTCCTACGTGAAACATGTATAAAAACATCAACGATATCGAATTAATGGTGTAAAATTGACATAATCTTCAAGAACCCTAATTTTGAAAGAATTATCCATTCCTCTAATTATCTCCCAGATTTCTTGTTTCTAAACTCATAGTAATTCTTGGGTAATCCTCTACATGTGATGGGTATATCCAGAATATATTGAATCTCTCTAAACATGCGATTTAAAATCTCCAAATTAATAATTTCTTTCATAAAACATGATCTTGGCAATCCTAAACTAACATGGGTGAGGCATTAACAAAAAATAAAGCAAGATAGATACTTGCCTGAAATTCAAGGTTCTGATTTCGTGGATGAAATGGTATGATTGCGTTCCCCGTCGTGCGATCTATGTTTTAGTGGTGGTAGCGGTGCAACCGGATGAGTTCTTGGTCTTGGATTGCTTGAAAGCTTCCTATCTTCTTCTCTGATGGTTGTTCTTTGATTTTGTGTTTGCCAACCCTAAGAGACAACTCCAAATGTCTGATATAAACTAATTAAATTCATGGGTTTAATTACCCAAAAATGCAAGATGTCTATAATACCCTCTTGGGATGTCAAATAGGCCTAAAAACGCCCCGAGACCCAAACTAAACCCCTGGGTACACTTTTCTGACTATCTCGACCCTTTCGGACACATTAGCGCACTCAAAATAATCATACTAACAACTTATAATTTATTCACTTTATATAATAATAATTTAGTCCTGACACGACACAGGCGCGTCCCGACTTAAATTTCCATAATTGCCATTTTATTCACTCGTGATAATTTTTAACAAAAATCAATTCTACATATTACTTTACTCAATAAGTAATATCTAACGAATCAACAATCTTTCAATAATTATTAGCTCTCGTCATGCCATTAAATATTTAAAATAACTTTCAGGATTAAAATTAAATTAATTTATCTCAATTAAATTTAATGAATCCCTAAATTTAAAAGCCATAAAAATACAGGGTATTACATACTTCCCCCCTAATAACTGAATTTCATCCCGAAATTCAGAAAATAAGGCCTACCTGGTAAAACACATTTTGGATACCTTCAGTACGCAACCTATCCATATAGTAAGGCACTAAATCACTATAGCCCCCACCTCACAGCAAGCTTGTTTAACACTCTGCATTAAAGATACTTCACATTGTGCTCCTATCTGACAACTTTCGCATAAGACATGCATATACACTATTAATTCCCATTATTTCAATATCATTGGGAGACCGCACCTCACTATATGACAACTACTCGAATTTATCTAAACACAAAACTTCCATTCTGAGAGAAATCATACGAACATCTGACCACTCTTGTTCGCCTAAAACAATCGTGGAATTCCACCATAGTCATCGAATTATTCTCGATCGATCCAAAATTCTGATCATCCGCTCACCTCTAAACATACGCAGCGGGAGAATAGTTAAGGTTTTTCCACACCAAAACTTCAATAAGCACCTCGTTCAAGATGAACAGGTACGAGTGCCTCCACGAAACTCCACCATTAGGTAATATTCTCCCCCAATTACCGTACCGTTCCACTTGTTAGCTATAACCGTTGTGGAAATGAAATGGTCGCCAATATTCTAAAATAACCTTCACGCGGCTCCACTCTCACTAATCACTGTGCGCCTGCTCCTCGGCTATGGGTGATACCTCCTACTCAAAACGAAACGTTATCTCCGTTGTTTTCGAAAATCCCATATTAAAGGTGGAAATCACAAATCTCATCCCGATTTAGAAAATAATATCGTGTAGGATCACGTATCGGCGCGATCCATTCCTTTCAAAGGAAGACTGGGGCACACTAGTTAATATTGTAAATCACCCCAAAGGAATGTCAATCACTCCCTTCTTGGGCGACTTACTCCACATGTTCGGATGAACCCTTGATCTTACCTTAAAGATGGCAACCCATCCAAGGACGTTACCGACCCCTTCCGTTATAGGAATTGTTGATACCCATAAAATTCTCTAGTTGATCCCCTTATTCCAATCGATCTCCATGTATGAGTGGCGCATGCAGAGACTACTCACTATATCCCACTTAACGTTGACTTTCCTTCATATGTCTCACATTAAGTGACACTTAATACTCCCCTTCCTTCCTTGGTGTATATAGAAAGTTCCGACCCGTGCACTTTTCTCTACGATACGCACTTCTGGTTCTTTTATACCATACTAACATTATCACTCTTTGTATGCACAACTCACTCTCAACATTTGAATAATTACAACTCCGTCCCGAGTGTTCTCCATATAGTTAAATTCTACCCTTCTCCAGGAATACCCCTTTGTAAAAGGCTTCCCACAGCCTTCCAACCAGATTCAGTATGCTACTCTGATTGCACACGTATATATAGATTTATCATCTTTCACACGGTGCTTAATCCACTCTACCACTTATACTTTGTTATGTTAGTCCCATAAACATATATTCCACACGTCTATTCCCACATCCCTTCAACTCGGACGATTTTTAACATCAACTAACCAGGATGTCTACACACCCTATAAACCATGGATACTAGTGTAAGCATCACATACATTTCACACCTAATAACCAATTCTTTATTTTCCTAGTGCTCACAACGTGATTGCAACACTTGGGGTACTCTCACTCACCCTAGCAATCGAAATTCTAAATCCTCCTTTTCATTGTTCCACCCCTCAACTCGTGGTGGTAAAATAAAAATTTCAATGCTTTCTTAACACGCAACCGGATCCATTGGCCTTAAATCATGATTCAACTACCAACTTACAGATATAATTATATGCTCCTATTACGACCGAGGTACTGAACTCAAGGACTGATTACCAAACATCTCCCTATTTCCAACCTTACGCTAAGTTTCATGCGTGGGATGTCTCGCAAAGCGAAATCCAAACAAGGAACACCCCCCCCCCCCCCGATACACTACTACCTAGCATTGTCAGTTATCAAAATCCGTTAGGCCCTCCGTCCATAGAATGTACCCCTATTTTTCCCGTTCTGGCAGAAAATTACATCTCCTCCCGAAATTACACTTAACAAAGAACATTTCGCCAATTGCACTATCGAACAGTATTGGTGGTGATTGCATTCCATAAACCTCGAATACATACAATCGGTATTCTCGAAATCCCTTTACCTAATTAGAGGGGTATAAATCTTAACTCCCACATCTCTAAAGGATAGATATATCAATTCACTCTTTCTATCAACAAGTCCTGAGCGCTAAACATAATACTGAGTTAAATCTTTTTGCTCAACCGTAAACCCGATAGATACTGAATCATAACAACAAAGTCCCTACACACCGGTATCGAATATCTCGAGCCCACTATCCCCTCCGAAGTCTCTAGGATAGATTATATATAAGTGCGAGTCCAACCCTCTTGCAGGTGAGGCCTCGCCAGAACAAAACATACTGCACTAATGCAACCACTCCGATAGCCTTGCAATAACTGACTACTATCGTACTGACCATTTCTATAAAGTTTTAATCAATACCATATTATACTCGTATATCGCATCACTAAAATGAGTAGCCTCAATAAAGTATATAACATTATTAATATACTCATTCATCCTTCGCGGATAACACTAAGGAAAATCCCGCTACACTAGGAAAAATATTCACACAATAATATCGTTTGTAGTTATATGCATTAAACTCGTCTCACATGATAATCTAGCAATGAATAACATATAATGACTCGCTCGTGTCACATAAAACACGCCTCATCCTATGATGATAAAACTTATACTTCTACCTTGCCAATCGTCTTGATTGCACAAATGGTTTCTGGACGTAACACGCCTGTCCAACCAAGACAAAACTATTTTAATCGTTGTCATTTACTAGGCACCATACTCTTATCCCTTTACTCACTTCGGGAAAACATCAACACGGGTGATTTCACTCTCTACAAAATACCTCTACACATAATCCACTTATCACTTGTCATACCAACCATATTAGGATTGTCCTTCTCTCGAACTTTGGTAGGCTCAATTCATGTTGGCTATCCCCCGTGGTTCCCTTAGCCTTATTGTCCTTAAAGAACATGCTACTGGATACAATAGTCCTTACTGAATTCGCCATCGCTTTGGTAAGAATTCAGCTATTCGAATCATTTAAATGGGTCCCTTACCGTGTATCCCCACCCCCTTGTGGTGCTACACTACCATTGTTGCATCCAGTCTTATTCTTTACTAACTTCTTCGATTCTTTTAGCTTCCCACACAAAGAAGCATTAACATCTCTATTGTCAAAGCACGACATTGATAACCTCTGAATCGACCGTCGAGCAGAATTGCCTTTTTGGTGTTATTAACTATTTTTACAAGTCGATCTCCCACTTGGAGTCCTCTCCTCCATTTGTATCTACATCCTCCGATACAAGATTCGCTAATGGATTAGATTCATATTCACAAATGGGCCTCTGTCAGGTCCTCCTGTGATGAATTTAGAACAACGTTCACTTCTTATCCTGAACATCTGATGAAGGAACATGCAGTCAAACTGTACCTAAGATTCCTCTACAGGCATAGCATTTAACTTCTAAAAATAGTGGCTGACTCCCCCAATGATAACCTTGTTCCGACAAGCCAAGAAAATTTGTCTTCAAATTTTCACTTTCAGTTAACCACACTTCGTCCTATGTCCAAGCCTTTGGATACTTTACCTCCTTTGGCTAACACACATAATTTTTGCATTTCTAGAATTTCCACTAATAGTTCTCTACAATGCTTCGTCTGACTTTTCCCAGTCGTACCACGTTGGGTAAGTCTACGCTCGCACCTCTTTCGACTATAGAAGCACTTAGAAATCATAGGTTGTGCCCTAGCCATCTTTACAGTCCTGGATTCCCGTGCCATAATAGGGGTGACCTTAACTACGATCATCATCCTCGAATATTCCCTACAACCTCAACTAAGCCTTGCCTCCTGCTGTCCGCCCAATGGCCCTTGCCTTCCATATTTAATTATTCGAACACGTCCAAATGCAATTAAGATTCACTAAGGTATATACGTAATAGCAGGAGAACGGAATCTCACCATAGAAAACAATAATCCTAAACATAGGGCTCTATATCAAACAAAGTAACGCTAGAAGCATAATAAGCCGCACAAATCCTAAGGACACTAGAACCTGATGCTCTGATACCACCTGTGACACCCCGCCTAATAAAATACCGGGTGATCAATCATTTATTAAATTAAAATCAACGTGAACAGTTCGTTCATTCTTAGCATCACTGTTGTAAAATAAAATTTCCCAATTTAAACACCCCAAATAATTAAGCTAAGTGTCAAAACAATTTAAAATTTTATTTCCATTTTTATTAAATTCCAATTTGAAAACCTTTTAAATAACCAATAGTTTAAGAATCACATAAGTGCTACGGATAGCAATCAACACAAAAGAATCAATCCATCTAGATTAACCAAACCAAATTTAAACTACAAAAGAAATCATCCTGACAAGAGTTAATACTCAAAGAGTACCGAATACTGAAAATAAATGAACATACATCTCTGCAAATCTATACTGAATGGGAAATGGGCGACACGTGCCCTAACTATGAAGAACAATAACAAGAACCGAATCAATGAAGATGTCGTCTACAACAAAGACCTGCAACTCCCACATAAGCTACAACGTGTCCAAACTAAAGAACCTATGCATGACGCCCCTGTGGCTGAGCACCTGTAATATATACATATATATATATATATATATATATATATATATATATATATATATATACACACACACACATAAGAGAAAAGAGATAACAGAAAACGGGCCAGAGCCCGATTGTAAAACAGTTTTAAAAAATAGTTTAGCAAGTACTTAAAATGCTTACCTGCTAATGCAATAACCATGCTAGTATGCGACACTATCTTGAGAAATCTCACCTCTCATCTAATGTGCACGTCTATCGTACTACTAAACCTCAAAAGTCTATCTCACTTATTCTCCATGAAGTTTTATCTCGAGAATTAACAGGGTGATAATATTTAGTTTAGAAAATTGATCTCTTCAAGATTTCTTACACTATTTAGAACAAATCGGTACCGTTATGAAGTTCCCGAACCCATTAAGAAAGTTGCAACATTTATTCATTACTTAACTACTTATACGCACAGTAGAAAGTTCCCATATAAATATACATATATATATTAGTCACCCATATAATATATATACTAACGGAACCCCACATAAAAACTATGGTACTGGCATACTCTGCTATCAAGTCCCTGTATCACACATATTTAAGGAAATGCTAGTTCGAAATCACTCTCGAACTTCATTAACATAAAACACATACAAATGGAGGCGAAGCATAGTTCCAAGTCACTAAGAGGTCAGCATATACCGTCACGTCTCTTTGGACTGTCTGACTATCAATCAGATAGCCTGCACCAAGGAATCCTATGTTCTAGGGTACGAGTCAATATCCCCCATAAAGGTCCAATCGAGATAAGACCGTCCCGACGCAGAAACCCCCAAGTATGATTTTTATACAGATATAATATATGCACAATCACACAGTCATATATATATATATACACACATCCACATTGCTAAATTAGGTGCGCTCACGACCCATAATTATAATTATCCCTTATTACACATTTTACTCGATTATTTCCTATAACGAATTCGTTATTTGTATTCTCATTTATTATTCACTTCATACTCACTTCTCCTGTCTCAAAGTATTCTAAGTATAATTTCAGTACTCATTCACTCACTTACGTTCTGGTCCAACTCCCTTACAAGTCCCAATCTTTTTATTAAATACACGCATAATTTCTTATACACGTGATTAATTCCTTGTTAACCCAAAATCCCATTTTATACTAAAATGTTACTCAACAGGGTCTACCTAGGCCCTACTGGTCTTCTCTATATCCCATTACACTCCAACAATAACAATCAAGGGTTCCTTGACATCTTAATCGGATTAAATCAACGAATGAGAAATATGTAGTTTTCCAGGAGTAGTCGATAGATCGATGACAGGGATTCGATCGATCGATGACTTGGGTCGATCGATCGATCAAGCAGTTCTTGCCGAGAAACTGCAAATTAAACCTACGGGTTTCATCTTCCAATTTCTCCAAAAACGTCATTAACAAGTCTAAAATTCTCAAATAACGATATTACAAGTTCTATATACATTTATACAAGATTTCCTACGTGAAACATGTATAAAAACATCACCGATATCGAATTAATGGAATAAAATTGACATAATCTTCAAGAACCCTAATTTTGAAAGAATTATCCATTCCTCTAATTATCTCCCAGATTTCTTGTTTCTAAACTCATAGTAATTCTTGGGTAATCCTCTACATGTGATGGGTATATACAGAATATATTGAATCTCTCTAAACATGCGATTTAAAGTGTCCAAATTAACAATTTCTTTCATAAAACATGATCTTGGAAATCCTAAACTAACATGGGTGAGGCATTAACCAAAAATAAATCAAGATAGATACTTGCTTAAAATTCAAGGTTCTGATTTCGTGGATGAAATGGTATGGTTGCGTTCCCCGTAGTGCGATCTACGTTTTGGTGGTGGTAGCGGTGCAATCGGATGAGTTCTTGGCCTTGGATTGCTTGGAAAGCTTCCTATCTTCTTCTCTAATGGTTGTTCTTTGATTTTGTGTTTGCTATCCCTAAGAGACAACTCCAAATGTCTGATATGACCTAATTAAATTCGTGAGTTTAATTACCCAAAAATGCAAGATGTCTATAATACCCTCCCGGGATGTCAAATAGGCCTAAAAACGCCCTGAGACACAAACTAAATCCCCGGGTACACTTTTCTGACTATCTCGACCCTTTCGGACACATTGGTGCACTCAAAATAATAATACGGACAACTTATAATTTATTCACTTTATATAATAATAATTTAGTCCTGACACGACACAGGCGTGTCCTGACTTAAATTTTCATAATTGCCATTTTATGCACTCGTGATAATTTTTAACAAAAATCAATTCTACATATTACTTTACTCAATAAGTAATATCTAACGAATCAACAAGCTTTCTATAAATACTAACTCTCGTCACGCTATTAAATATTTAAAACAACTTTCAGGATTAAAATTAAATTAATTTATCTTAATTAAATTTAATGAATCCCTAAATTTAAAAGCCATAAAAATACGGGGTATTACATACTTCCCCCTTAATAACGGAATTTCTTCCTGAAATTCAGAAAATAAGGCCTACCTGGTAAAACACATTTTGGATACCTTCAGTACGCAACCTATCCACATAGTAAGGCGCTCAATCACTATAGCCCCCGCCTCATAGCAAGCTTGTTTAACACTCTGCATTAAAGATACTTCACATTGTGCTCCTATCCGACAACTTTCGCATAAGACACGCATATACACTATTAATTCCCATTATTTTAATATCATTGGGAGGCCGCACCTCACTACATGTCAACTACTCGAATTTATCTAAACATAAAACTCCCATTCTGAGAGAAACCATGCGAACATACGGCCACTCTTGTTCGCCTAAAACAGCCGTGGAATTCCACCCTAGTCATCGAATTATTCTCGATCGATCCAAAATTTTGATTATCCGCTCACCTCTAAACATACGCAGCGGGAGAATAGTTAACGTTTTTCCACACCAAAACTTCAATAAGCACCTCGTTCAGGACGAACAGGTACGAGTGCCTCCACGGAACACTACCATTAGGTAATATCCTCCCTCAATTACCATACCGTTCCACTTGTTAGCTATAACCGTTGTGGAAACGAAATGATCACCAATATTCTAAAATCACCTTCACGCGGCTCCACTCTCGCTAATCACTGTGCGCCTGCTCCTCAGCTCTGGTTGATACCTCCTACTCAAAATGAAACGTTATCTCCCTTGTTTCCTGAAATCCCATGTTGAAGCTGGAATTCACAAATCTCATCCCAAATTAGAAAATAATAACTTGTAGGATCACGTATCGGCGCGATCCATTCCTTTCAAAGGAAGACTGGGGCACACTAGTTAATATTGTAAATCACCCCAAAGGAATGTCAGTCACTCCCTTCTTGGGCGACTTACTCCACATGTTCGGATGAACCCTTGATCTTACCTTGAAGATGGCAACCCATCCAAGGACTTTACCGACCCCTTCCGTTATTGGAATTCTTGATACCCACAAAATTCTCTAGTTGATCCCCTTATTCCAACCGATATCCATGTATGAGTGGTGCATGCAGAGACTACTCACTATGTCCTACTCAACATTGACTTTCCTTTAAATGTCTCACATTAAGTGACACTTAATAATCCCCTTCCCTTCTTGGTGTATATCAAAAGTTTCGACCCGTGCACTTTTCTCCACGATGCGCACTTATGGTTCTTTTATACCATACTAACATTATCACTCTTTGTATGCACAACTCTCTCTCAACATTTGACTAATTATAACTCCATCCCGAGTGTTCTCTATATAGTTAAATTCTACCCTTCTCAAAAAATGCCCCTTCGTAAACGGCTTCCCACAGCCTTCCAACTAGATTCGGTATGCTACTCTGATTGCACACGTATATATGGATTTATCATCTTTCACACGGTGCTTAATCCACTCTACCACTTTTACTTCGTTATGTTAGTCCCATAAACATAAATTCTACACGTCTATTCCCACATCCCTTCAACTCAGACGATTTTTAACATCAACTAACCAGGTTGTCTACACACACTATAAACCGTGCATATGAGCGTAAGCATCACATACATTTCACACCTAACAACCAATTATTTATTTTCCTAGTGCTCACAACGTGATTGCAATACTTGGGTACTCTCACTCACCCTAGCAATCGAAATTCTAAATCCTCCTTATCATTCTTCCACCCCTCAACTCGTAGTGGTAAAACAAAACTTTCAATGCTTTCTTACCACGCAACCGGCTCCATTGGCCTTAAATCATGATTCAACTACCAACTTACAAATATAATTATCTACTCCTATTACGACCAAGGTACTGAACTCATGGACTAATGACCAAACATCTCCCTATTTCCAACCTTACGCTAAGTTTCATGCATGGGATGTCTTGCAAAGCGAAATCTAAACAAGGAACCCCAACGATACACTACTACCTAGCATTGTCAGTTATTCAAATCCGTTAGGCCCTCCGTCCATAGCATGTACCCCTATTTTTCTCGTTTCCAGGCAGAAAATTACATCTCCTCCCGAAATTACACTTAACAAAGAACATTTCGCCAATTGCACTATCGTACAATATTAGTGGTGGTTGCATTCCATAAACCTCGAATACATACAATCGGGATTCTAAAAATCCCTTTCCCCAATTAGAGGGGTATAAATCTTAACTCCCACATCTCTAAAGGATAGATATAACAATGCAATCTTTTTATCACCAAGTCATGAGCGCTAAATATAATACTGAATTAAATATTTTCGCTCAATCGTAAACCCGATACATACTGAATCATAACAACAAAGTCCCTACACACCGGTATCGAATATCTCGAGCCCACTATCCCCTCCGAAGTCTCTAGGATATATTATATATAAGTGCGAGTCCAACCCTCTTGCAGGTGAGGCCTCGCCAGAACAAAACATGCTGCACTAATGCAACCACTCCGATAGCCTTGCAATAACTGACTACTATCGTACTGACCATTTCTATAAAGTTTTAATCAATACCATATTATACTCGTATATCACATCACTAAAACGAGTAACCTCAATAAAGTATATAACACTATTAATATACTCATTCATCCTCCGTGGATAGCACTAAGGAAAATCCCGCTACACTGGGGAAAAATATTCACATAATAATAATATCGTTTGTAGTTATACGCATTAAACTCGTCACACGTGCTGATCTACCAATGAATAACATATAATGACTCACTCGTGTCACATAAAGCACGCCTCATCCTCTGATGATAAAAATTATACTTCTACCTTGCCAATCATCTTGATTGGACAAATGGTCTCCGGACGTAACACGCCTGTCCAACCAACACAAAACTATTTTAATCGTCGTCTTTTACTAGGCACCATACTTTTATCCCTTTACTCACTTCGGGAAAAAATCAACGCGTGCGATTTCACTCTCCACAAAATACCTCTACACATAATCCACTTATGACCTGTCATACCAACCATATTAGGATTTTCCTTCTCTCGAACTTTGGTAGGCTCAATTCATGTTGGCTATCCCTCGTGGTTCCCTAAGCCTTGTTGGCCTTAAAGAACATGCTACTGGATACAATAGTCCTTACTGAATTCGCCGTCGCTTTGGTAAAAATTCAGCTATTTGAATCATTTAAATGGGTCCCCTGATATGTATCCCCACCCCCATGTGGTGCTACACTACCATTGTTGCATCCAGTCTTATTCTTGACTAACTTCTTCAATTCTTTTAGCTTCCCACACAAAGAAGCATTAACATCTCTATTGACAAAGCACGACATTGATAACTTCTAAATCGACCATCGAGCAGAATTCCCTGTTTGGTGTTATTAACTATTTTTACGAGTCGATCTCCCACTTGGATTCCTCTCCTCCATTTGTATCTACATCCTCCGATACAAGATTCGCTAATGGATTAGATTCATATTCGCAAATGGACCTCTGCCAGGTCTTCCTGTGATAAGCTTAGAACAATGTTCACTTCTTATCCTGAACATCTGATGAAGGAACATGCAGTCCAACTGTACCTAAGATTCCTCTACAGGTATAACATTTAACTTCTAAAAATAGTGGTTGACAAGCCAAGAAAATTTGTCTTCAAATTTTCACTTTCAGTTAACCACACTCCGTCCTATGTCCAAGCCTTTGGATACTTTACCTCCTTGGGCTAACACACACAATTTTTGCATTTCTAGAATTTCCACTGACAGTTGTCTACAATGCTTCGTCTGACTTTTCCCAGTCGTACCACGTTGGGTAAGTCTACTCTTGCACCTCTTTCGACTATAGAAGCATTTTGAAATCATAGGTTGTGCCCTAGCTGTCTTTACAGTCTTGGCTTCCCGTTCCATAATAGGGGTGACCTTAACTAAGATCATCATTCTCGAATATGCCCTAAAACCTCAACTAAGCCTTGCCTCCTGATGTCCGCCCAATGGCCCTTCCCTTCCATATTCAATTGTTCGAACACGTCCGAATGCAATTATGATTCACTAAGGTATATACGCTATAGCAAGAGAACGGAATCTCACCATAGAAAACAACAATCCTAAACATAGATAATTAAAATCAAGGTGAACAGTTGGTTCATCCTTAGCATCACTATCGCAAAATAAAATTTCCCAATTTAAACACCCTAAATAATTAAGCTAAGTGTCAAAACAATTTTAAACTTTATTTCCATTTTTATTAAATTCCAATTTGAAAAACTTTTAAATAACCAATAGTTTAAGAATCATTTAAGTGCTACGGATATCAATCAACACAAAAGAATCAATCCATCTAGATTAACCAAACCAAATTTAAACTACAAATGAATTCATCCTGACATGAGTTAATACTCAACGAGTACCGAATACAGAAAATAAACATACATCTCTGACAAATCTATACTGAATGGGAAATGGGCGACACATGCCCTAACTGTGAAGAACTATAACAAGAACCGAATCAATGAAGAGGTCGTCTAAAATAAAGACCTGCAACTCCCACATAAGCTACAGCGCGTCCAATCCAAAGAACCTATGCATGATGCCCCTGTGGCTGAGCACCTGTAATATATACATATATATATATATATACAAGAGAGGAGAGATAACAAAAAACGGGTCAGGGCCCGATTGTAAAACAGTTTTAAGTTTAGCAAGTATTTAAAATGCTTACCTGCTAATGCAATAACCATGCTAGTATGCGACACTCTCTTGAGAATTCTCACCCCTCATCTAATGTGCACGTCTATCGTACTACTAAACCTCAAAAGTCTATCTCACTTATTCTCCATGAAGTTTTGTATCGAGAATTAACAGGGTGATAATATTTAGTTTAGAAAATTGATCTCTTCAAGATTTCTTACACTATTTAGAATAAATCGATACCGTTATGAAGTTCCCGAACCCATTAAGAAAGTTGCAAAATTTATCCATTACTTAACTACTTATACGCATAGTATAAAGTTTCCATATAAATATACATATATATATTAGTCTCCCATATAATATATATACTAACGGCACCCCACATAAAAACTATGGTGCTGACATACTCTGCTATCAAGTCCCCGTATCATACATATTTAGGAAAATGCTAGTTCAGAATCACTCTCGAACTGCATTAACATAAAACACATACAAATGGAGGCGAAGCATAGTTACAAGTCACTAAGAGGTCAGCACATACCCTCACGTCTCTTAGGACCGTCTGATTATCAATCAGATAGCCTATACCAGGAAATCCTATGTTCTAGGGTACGAGTCAATATCCCCCATAAAGGTCCAATCGAGATAAGACCGCCCCGGCGCAAAAACCCCCGTGATAGAAAGTAGCCTGAGTATGATTTTTATACAGATATAATATATTCACAATCACACAGTCATATATATATACACACACACATCCACATTGCTAAATTATGTGCGCTCACGACCCATAATTATAATTATCCGTTATTACACATTTTACTCGATTATTTCCTATAACGGATTCGTTATTTGTATTCTCATATATTATTCACTTCATACTAACTTCTCCTCTCTTGAAGTATTCTAAGTATAATTTCAGTACTCATTCACTCATTTACGTTCTGGTCTAACTCCCTTACGAGTCCCGATCTTTTTATTAAATATACACATAATTTCTTATACACATGAATAATTCCTTGTTAATCCAAAATCCCATTTTATACTAAAATGTTACTCAACGAGGTCTACCTAAGCCCTACTGGTCTTCTCTGTATCCCATTACACTCCAACAACAACAATCAAGGGTTCCCATACATCTTAATCGGATTAAATCAACGGATGAGAAATATGTAGTTTTTCAGGAGTAGTCGATCGATCGATGGCAGGGGGTCGATCAATCGATCAGTCGATCGATTGATGCTCTTGGGTCGATTGATCGATCAAGCAGTTCTTGCCCAGAAACTGCAAATTAAACCTACGGGTTTCATCTTTAAATATCTCCAAAAACGTCATTAACAAGTCTAAAATTCTCAAATAACGATACTACAAGTTCTATATACATATATACAAGATTTCCTACGTGAAACATGTATAAAAACATAAAACGATATCGAATTAATGGGGTAAAATTGACATTATCTTCAAGAACCCTAATTTTGAAAGAATTATCCATTACTCTAATTATCTCCCATATTTCTTATTTCTAAACTTATAGTAATTCGTGGGTAATCCTCTACATGTGATGGGTATATCCAGAATATATTGAATCTCTCTAAACATGCCATTTAAAGTCTCCAAATTAACAATTTCTTTCATAAAACATGATCTTGGCAATCCTAAACTAACATAGGTGAGGCATTAACAAAAAATAAAGAAAGATAGATACTTGCCTCAAATTCAAGGTTCTAATTTCGTGGATAAAATGGTATGGTTGCGTTCCCAATCGTGCGATCTATATTTTGGTGGTGGTGGCGGTGCAATCGGATGAGTTCTTGGCCTTGGATTGCTTGGAAAGCTTCCTATCTTCTTCTCTAATAGCCGTTCTTTGATTTTGTGTTTGCTAACCCTAAGAGACAACTCCAAATCGTTGATATAACCTAATTAAATTCGTGGGTTTAATTATTCAAAAATGCAAGATGTCTATAATACTCTCCTCAAATGTCAAATAGGCCTAAAAACGTCCCGAGACCCAAACTAAACCCCCGGGTACACTTTTCTGACTATCTCGACCATTTCGAACACATTGGAGCACTCAAAATAATCATGCGGGCAACTTATAATTTATTCACTTTATATAATAATAATTTAGTCCTGACACGACACAGGCACGTCCCGATTTAAATTTTCATAATTGCCATTTTATTCACTCGTGATAATTTTTAACAAAAATCAATTCTACATATTACTTTACTCAATAAGTAATATCTAACGAATCAACAAACTTTCAATAATTACTAACTCTCGTCACGCTAGTAAATATTTAAAATAACTTTCATGATTAAAATTAAATTAATTATCTCAATTAAATTTAATGAATCCCAAAATTTAAAAGCCATAAAAATACGGGGTATTACAGAATGCTTGGGTTTGGCTTTATGTTATTGTTGGTTAAACATGTCATGTTTAATTTTGGATTATTAAAAAAATAAAGGAAACTCTGTCGAATTTTTCACTAAACCTTCCCCATTTATCTCTTCCCTATGTTAAAAAAGAATGAAGTAAAAATTAATTTTGAGATTCTGCAAATGTTTAATTGTGATGTCTGTTTGGGCTTTTATATTGTTGTTGATTGTGAATGTCTAGGGTGGTATTTATTTTATTATTATTGATAATGAATGATAGTCGGGGTGGGATTTATATTGTTGTTGTTGTTGATGCTAAATGCGCGGGGTGGGCTTTATATTATTATTGATGTTGAATATGGTGGTTGGTTAAAAATGTTATTATTTTGTATTATTAAAAAAAACAAAGGAAGTTCTGCTGAAATTTACATGATCCTTTTACCATTTATCTCTCCCACGCCTTAATAAAGAATGAAGTGAAATTTATCTTTAAAATGATGGAAAAGTTTATTTTTTGATGCTTGATATTATATTAGGATATCATTATTGTTTGAGCTATATTCTTTATATGGTTAATCTTTTTTAGTTCTTAACTGCTATTTGTTTCCTTCTTTTATTCAGATATCGATCCCGTTGTTGCCGATTGCACATCCGATGTACCTGTTGCTAAATTGGGTTTCCATGCTACACGAATGGAGCTAATGTTGCAGTTTAATTTTCAAGTTTTTATGTCTATAGTATCGGTCGTTTTAGATATGTTTTTGTTTGTGAGTTGTTTAGAAGTCAATTGGGAAACTGTTGGTGTATATTTATTTTTTTTAATTTCAAATATTAATGAAATTTTTATACTTATTGTTCAAGTCATAATTGTACTTGGAATTTGCTACTTTGAGAATGGAAATTTGTGCTTTGAATTTGCAAATCGTAGTTTTATGCATTACATGTTTAGGATATTTGAATAGTACAATGCAAAAAAAGAAAGGATAAAAACTTTTGTGAAAGTTTACAGTTCACATATAAAAACGAGTATATTTTATGACTGTTTTATATATGTTGTCATTATAATTAACAAATTAACAGTCTTAATAGGTACCTTTTATGACGGTTTGTACAAAAAATTGTCGTAATAGGATGGTTTGTTATGACAATTTTGTCAACACCAATTTTATTAAGACACTCAATATTATTATTAATGACGGTTTGTACGAAAAACCTGCATAATATGATGGTTTGTTTTGACGGTTTTGTCACTACCAATTTATTATGACACAACATTACGACGATTTTTAAATCTTTGAAAACCGTCATAAATAACCGTTTATGACCTTTTTTTCCCATCATAAAAATGTCTATTTCTAGTAGTGGCCTTTTATTTTTTAAATGGCATTCGTAACAAGTTTCACTACAAGAATTTGCATCATTAGCAACATACAAATTATGTTGCTAAAGTTAGAAATATGTTGCTAAAAGGTATTGGCAACATATTTTGCTATGTTGCCAGCTTGTTGCCCATTGCCTGTCTAGGAAACCCTTTGGCAACATAGCAGACCTGTGTTGCTGAATGTATACTTTTGGCAACACCCAATTGTGTTGCCAAAAGTATTTTATAATTTGTCAAATTTATAATAAAAAATATTATTTGTGTTGCCAAAAGTCACTCAACAGCAACAAAAATAGTTGTGTTGCCAAAAGCTATAGCTTTTGGCAACACAGGAGTTGTGTTGCCAAAAGGCTATACCTTTGGCAACACAGGTCTTGTGTTGCCAAAAGCAACATCTTTGGCAACACAAGAGCTGTGTTGCCAAAAGGTGCAGCTTTTGGCAACACAAGAGTTGTGTTGCCAAAGGTACGACTTTTGGCAACACAAGAACTGTGTTGCCAAAGGTATAGCGTTTTGGAAACACATGTCTTGTGTTGCCAAAAGTCGTACATTTGGCAACACAGCTCTTGTGTTGCCAAAAGCCATACCTTTGGCAACCAAACATGTGTTGCCATATCCAAAGTGATAGATGTAGATGATAACTTTTGGAGACAAAAAATTGTGTTTCCAAAAGTACAATATTTTTATTTATTACCTATTATTTTTTTCGCAATTGTTGCACTTTTTTCATAAAACGTGCAACCTTATAATCCGAAATAACATTACGCATTTTTCATACAATCATAAGTAATACAAAATTCCACAATTTTCAACCATATCTCATAAATATGAATTACAAAATAATATTTCATCACAATCCAAGTATAAAGGTACAAACTAAATGTCTCCCAAATAAGAACGTAACAAAAGATGTAAACATGATCTAGCATAATACATTAACACATTAAAATATATTTAAAAAATCCACGTAAACTACAACAACGACAATATCGCTCCCCTACACTATAAGAAAACGCAGCTCCAAGCCACCACGAACATAATAACTCCAAGCAAAATCCATCATAACCTGCACAAGATACAAAAATAAATGACTACATGGGTTTGTATAACTTCAAATGCATGTATGTTTGACTTGATCAATTTAAATCACTATTTAATTTCAGAAAATTTCGGCAGAGTTTCCTTTGTTTATTCATGAAATCCAACCTGTTTTTAACATTAAAATAAACCCAACAGCAAAAAACGCAGGTAAACCACCATTAAATCCCTTTCACCAATTTAATATCTAAAAATAGTATCCGAGTAGCTACATAAACGTATATAAGTATCCTAGTAGCTACGTACCTCGATCCTCCATATCCATTGACTTTTTCATGTGTCGCAAACCCATTTTCATTCTACACAAAATACAAAATACAAAATAAATTATAATCTATCCGACTTCAAAATATAATAATAATTTATAACTATTATAGTTATATATATATGAACAGTTATATATAACTATTATATAAACAATTATATATAACAGTTTATTTAAAAAAAAATGTTATATAACTGTTACATATAAACAGTTTATTAAAAAAAACTGTTATATATATAAACAGCTGTAAAAAATTGTTATATAACTGTTATATATAAACTGTTATACATATAAACAGTTTATTAAAAAAACCTATTATATATATAAACAGCTGTGTAATATATATATAAACATTTTATAAAAAAAATTGTGTATATATATATAACTGTTTTAATATATATATATATATATATATATATATATATATATATATATATATATATATATATATATATAGAGAGAGAGAGAGAGAGAGAGAGAGAGAGAGAGTTGATATATATATAATATATATAACTGTTAACAGTTATAATATATATATTAACTGTATATATATATAAACAGCTGTGTAATATATATATTAACTGTTTTTATTATATATATATATTAACTGTAATTGTATATATATATATATTAACTGTATATTATATATTAACTGATATATAATATATATTATATATTAACTGTTATATATATATATATATAACAGTTATTAACTGTTATATATATATATATAATACTGTTATATATATATTATATATATATATATATATATATATATATATATATATATATATATATATATATATATATATATATATATATAATTGTTATATAACAGATATTATATATTTAAATATATATATATATAATATCTGTTATATAATATATATTTAAATATATATATAATATCTGTTATATAATATATATATATATATATATATATATATATATATATATATATATATATATATATATATATATATATATATATATATATATATATATATATAACAGATATTATATATATATATAATATAATATCTATAATATAATATAACAGATATTATATAAATATAACAGATATTATATATATATATATATATATATATATATATATATAAAATATAATATAACATCTATAATATATATAATATCTGATGTTATATTTAATAATATATATAATATAACAGATATTAATATATAATATAACATATATTAATAATATAACATCTATAATATATATAATATAACAGATATTAATAATATATATAATATAACAGATATTAATATATAATATAACAGATATTAACAGATATTATATATATATATATATATAATATATGTTATATATATATTATATATAACTGTTATATAACTGTTAAATGAAACCTTCACTCAACATAAAATAGAAAACGGATTCTACACAAAGATGAACAAAAAACACCACAGAGCAATTCTTCTAGCAGTAAACCACAGAGTAATTTTCATTTTCACCCAAATCTATAGAGATGTGTAAGACAAAATGCCAAATAGATCTTCAATGAAGATTTTGTTATGTTCTTACCTCAAAGAATAAGAGATCAAAGTCAAAGAAGGATGGCCGATGAGTCTCTAGAAATAAAGTGAAAGAATCATCATTTTTTCTCCCTCGTGGACATGATGTATATGGACATGAATAAACACGGATCAGTCATAAAGCATAAAACAAACGAAACGCAGCTTAAAGTGAGAAAATAACCCACTACAGTATATATATGCAGTATAAAGCAGGTATATATATATATTGCACAGTATAGTACTGCATATATATATATATATATATATATATATATATATATATATATATATATATATATATATATATATATATATATATATATGCGTGTGTGTGTGTGATTAAATGGGATGCAGTTTGCTACCCTCATGCTGAAGGGGACCTCAATACTAGATCTTTATCAAGTATCATAGAGGCAGCTAGCTTAAAGCTATACTGGAAATGGAAATTTGACAGAGGTCTATGGGGTTCCTTCATGAGGAACAAATTTAAATCTACTTCTACTTCCAACAAAAGTACAAAAGGCTTCAATCAGATTGTGGAAGTTCAAGAAAAGCTGCTAAATTTATAGATGAAGAGAAGGAGATTTGGAGACTCTCTACAACAGGGGACTTTGACACTCAAAATAGCCTATGATGTAGTGATGATGTAGTGAGGTCTTCCAGACCCTCTTCTTTTAGTTGGAAATATGTCTGGAATGACAGTTGCCCTCCCAAAATCAGCATCTTTATTTGGAAAGTTTTGCGTAATGCAATACCTATAGATGTTTCTGGTCAAGAAACTGGCATCAAACTTGCTTCTCGATGCAGAATGTGTGAGTTAGAAACAAAATCTATCAATCATCTGCTTATTCAGTGCCCAATTTCAACTAAGTGTGGAACTTCTATGGGAAAAAAATGGGTGTTAGTATGAATTTCCAAAGTTGTAGAAGTATGCTCGTCTCTTGGTGGCTGAAAATGCCAAGAAGAGATCATCAATAATATATTCACTTTAATATGCCGAAGATCATTATGTGACTACGCGGTCGGTTCCTACGAGTCACATTGGTCCCGTGCGAGGTATTCATGACTCTTATGGGACCGTTTTGTGACTGTCTTATGTTTTCACCCTTCGATGGCATGTTTTCATTCTTAAGTCCTAATTTTTTTACAAATTTACGTCCTAAACTCAAATCGGGAGTCCCGTGACTACGCGGTCGGATCCTACGAGTCACATTGGTCCCGTGCGAGGTTTTCGTGACTCTTACGGGACCGTTTTGTGGTTGTTTTATGTTTTCACCCTTCGATGGCATGTTTTTATGCTTAAGTCTAATTTTTTACAAATTTTCGGCGTACACTCAAACCAGGAGCCTCGAGACTACGCGGTCGGTTCCTACGAGTCACATTGGTCCCGTGCAAGGTGTTCTTGACTCTTACCGGACTGTTTTGTGGTTGTTTTACATTTTCACCCTTCGATGGCATTTTTTTATGCTTTTAAGTCTAATTTTTGGCAAATTTACGCCGTACACTCAAATCGGGAGCCCCGGGACAACGCGATCGGTTCCTACGAGTCACATCGGTCCCGTACGAGGTGTTCGTAACTCTTACAGGACCGTTTTGTTGCTGTTATACGTTTTCACCCTTCGATGAAATGTTTTTATGCTTAAGTCTAATTTTTGACAAATTTACGCCGTACACTCAAATCGGGAGCACCGTGACAACGCGGTCGGTTCCTACGAGTCACATTGGTCTCGTGCGAAGTGTTCGTGACTCTTACTGGACCGTTTTGTGGTTGTTTTACGTTTTCACCCTTCGATGGCATTTTATGCTCAAGTCTATTTTTATACAAATTTACGCCGTACACTCAAACCAGGAGCCCCGTGACTTCGCGGTCGGTTCCTACGAGTCACATTGGTCCGGTGCGAGGTGTTCGTGTCTCTTACGTGGTTGTTTTGTTGTTGTTTTATGTTTTCACCTTTCGATGGAATTTTCATGCTTAAGTCTAATTTTTTTACAAATTTACATCGTAAACTCAAACCGGGAGCCCCGTGACTACGCGGTCGGTTCCTACGAGTCACATTGGTATCCTGTGAGGTTTTCGTGACTCTTACGGGACCGTTTTATGACGGTTTTACGTTTTCACCCTTCGATGGCATGTTTTTATGCTTAAGTCTAATTTTTTGCAAATTTACGTCGTACACTCAAACCGAAAGCCCCGTGACTACGCGATCGGTTCCTACGAGTCACATGGGTCCCGTACGAGGTGTTCGTGACTCTTACGGGACTGTTTTGTTGTTGTTTTATGTTTTCACCCTTCGATGAAATATTTTTACGCTTAAGTCTAATTGTTTACAAATTTACTATGTACACTCAAACTGGGAGCCCCGTGACTACGCGGTCGGTTCCTACGAGTCACATGGGTCCCGTACGAGGTGTTCGTGACTCTTACGGGATCGTTTTGTGCCTGTTTTATGTTTTCACCCTTCGATGAAATATTTTTACGCTTAAGTCTAATTGTTAACAAATTTACTATGTACACTCAAACTGGGAGCCCCGTGACTACGCGATCGGTTCCTACGAGTCACATGGGTCCCGTGCGAGGTGTTCGTGACTCTTACGTGACCGTTTTGTGGCTATTTTATGTTTTCACACTTCGATGTCATGTTTTTATGCTTAAGTCTAAATTTTTTGCAAATTTACGTCGTACACTCAAGCCGGAAGCCCCGTGACGACGCGATCTGTTCCTATGAGTCACATGGGTTCCGTACTCAGTGTTCGTGACTCTTACGGGACCTTTTTGTGGTTGTTTTACGTTTTTACCCTTCGACGAAATGTTTTTACGCTTAATCTAACTTTTTGAAAATTTACTATGTATACTCAAACTGGGAGCGCCGTGACTATGCGGCCGGTTCCTACGAGTCACATTGATCCCGTGCGAGGTGTTCGTGACCCTTACGGGACCGTTTTGTGGTTGTCATAAGTTTTAACCCTTCGATGGCATGTTTTTATGCCTAAGTCTAATTTTTGGCAAATTTACGCCGTACACTCAAATCGGGAGCACCGTGACAACGTGGTCGGTTCCTACGAGTCACATTGGTCTCGTGCGAAGTGTTCGTGACTCTTACTGGACCGTTTTGTGGTTGTTTTACATTTTCACCCTTCGATGGCATGTTTTTATGCTTAAGTCTATTTTTTTACAAATTTACGCCGTACACTCAAACCGGGAGCCCCGTGACTTCGCGGTCGGTTCCTACGAGTCACATTGATCCGGTGCTAGGTGTTCGTGTCTCTTACCGGGTCGTTTTGTTGTTGTTTTATGTTTTCACCTTTCGTTGGAATTTTCATGCTCAAGTCTAAATTTTTTACAAATTTACATCGTAAACTCAAGCCGGGAGCCCCGTGACTACGCGGTCGGTTCCTACGAGTCACATTGGTATCCTGTGAGGTTTTCGTGACTCTTACGGGACCATTTTATGGCGGTTTTACGTTTTCACCCTTCGATGGCATATTTTTATGCTTAAATCTAATTTTTTGCAAATTTACGTCGTACACTCAAACTGGAAGCCCCGTGACTACGCGATCGGTTCCTACGAGTCACATGGGTCCCGTACGAGGTCTTCGTGACTCTTACGGGACCGTTTTGTTGCTGTTTTATGTTTTCACCCTTCGATAAAATATTTTTACGCTTAAGTCTAATTGTTTACAAATTTACTATGTACACTCAAACTGGGAGCCCCGTGACTACGCGATCGGTTCGTACGAGTCACATGGGTGCCGTTCGAGGTGTTCGAGACTCTTACGGGATCGTTTTGTGGTTGTTTTATGTTTTCACCCTTCGATGGCATGTTTTTATGCTTAAGTCTATTTTTTTGCAAATTTACAATGGTACACTCAAACTAGGAGCGCCGTGACTACGCGGTCGGTTCCTACGAGTCACATTGGTCCCGTGCGAGGTGTTCGTGACTCTTACGTGACCGTTTTGTCCCTGTTTTATGTTTTCACACTTCCATTGCATGTTTTTATGCTTAAGTCTAAATTTTTTGAAAATTTACAACGTACACTCAAGCCGGAAGCCCCGTGACGACGCAATCTGTTCCTACGAGTCACATGGGTCCCGTACTCGGTGTTCGTGACTCTTACGGGACCTTTTTGTGGCTGTTTTACGTTTTCACCCTTCGACGAAATGTTTTTACGCTTAAGTCTAACTTTTTTCAAATTTACTATGTACACTCAAACTGGGAGCACCGTGACTATGCGGCCGGTTCATACGAGTCACATTGATCCCGTACGAGGTGTTCGTGACCCTTACGGGACCATTTTGTGGTTGTCTTAAGTTTTCACCCTTCGATGGCATGTTTTGATGCCTAAGTCTAATTTTTGGCAAATTTACGCCGCACACTCAAATCGGGAGCACCGTGACAACGCGGTCGGTTCCTACGAGTCACATTGGTCTCGTGCGAAGTGTTCGTGACTCTTACTGGACCGTTTTATGATTGTTTTACGTTTTCACCATTCGATGGCATGTTTTTATGCTTAAGTCTATTTTTTTACAAATTTACGCCGTACACTCAAACCGGGAGCCACGTGACTTCGCGGTCGGTTCCTACGAGTCACATTGGTCCGGTGCGAGGTGTTCGTGTCTCTTACCGGGTCGTTTTGTTATTGTTTTTTGTTTTCACCTTTTGATGGAATTTTCATGCTTAAGTCTAAATTTTTTACAAATTTACATCGTAAACTCAAACCGGGAGCCCCGTGACTACGCGGTCGGTTCCTACGAGTCACATTGGTATCTTGTGAGGTTTTCCTGACTCTTACGGGACCGTTTTATGGCGGTTTTACGTTTTCACCCTTCGATGGCATGTTTTTATGCTTAAATCTAATTTTTTGCAAACTTACGTCGTAAACTCAAACCGGGAGCCCCGTGACTACGCGGTCGGTTCCTACGAGTCACATTGGTATCCTGTGAGGTTTTCGTGACTCTTACGGGACCGTTTTATGGCGGTTTTTCCTTCTCACCATTCGATGGAATGTTTTTATGCTTAAGTCTAATTTTTTGCAAATTTACATCGTACACTCAAACCAAAAACCCCGTGACGACGCGATCGGTTCCTACGAGTCACATGGGTCCCGTACATGGTCTTCGTGACTCTTACGGGACCGTTTTGTTGCTGTTTTATGTTTTCACCATTCGATGGCATGTTTTTACGCTCAAGTCTAATTGTTTACAAATTTACTATGTACACTCAAACTGGGAGCCCCGTGACTACGCGATCGGTTCCTACGAGTCACATGGGTCCCGTACGAGGTGTTCGTGACTCTTACGGGATCGTTTTGTGGCTGTTTTATGTTTTCACCCTTCGATGGCATGTTTTTATGCTTAAGTCTAATTTTTTGCAAATTTACTATGTACACTCAAACTAGGAGCGCCGTGACTACGCGGTCGGTTCCTACGAGTCACATTGGTCCCGTGCGAGGTGTTCGTGACTCTTACGTGACCGTTTTGTCCCTGTTTTATGTTTTCACACTTCCATTGCATGTTTTTATGCTTAAGTCTAAATTTTTTGAAAATTTACGTCGTACACTCAAGTCGGAAGCCCCGTGACGACGCGATATGTTCCTACGAGTCACATGGGCCCCGTACTCGGTGTTCGTAACTCTTACGGGACCTTTTTGTGGCTGTTTTACGTTTTCACCCTTCGACGAAATGTTTTTACACTTAAGTCTAACTTTTTGCAAATTTACTATGTACACTCAAACTGGGAGCGCCTTGACTATGCGGCCGGTTCCTACGAGTCACATTGATCCCGTGCGAGGTGTTCGTGACCCTTACGGGACCGTTTTGTGGTTGTCTTAAGTTTTCACCCTTCGATGGGATGTTTTCATGCCTAAGTCTAATTTTTGGCAAATTTACGCCGTACACTCAAATCGGGAGCACCGTGACAACGCGGTCAGTTCTTGTGAGTCACATTGGTCTCGTGCGAAGTGCTCGTGACTCTTACTGGACCGTTTTGTGGTTGTTTTACGTTTTCACCCTTCGATGGCATGTTTTTATGCTTAAGTCTATTTTTTTACAAATTTACGCCGTACACTCAAACCGGGAGCCACGTGACTTCGCGGTCGGTTCCTACGAGTCACATTGATCCGGTGCGAGGTGTCCGTGTCTCTTACCGGGTCGTTTTGTTGTTGTTTTATGTTTTCACCTTTTGTTGGAATTTTCATGCTTAAGTCTAAATTTTTTACAAGTTTACATCGTAAACTCAAACCGGGAGCCCCGTGACTACGCGGTCGGTTCCTACGAGTCACATTGGTATCCTGTGAGGTTTTCGTGACTCTTATGGGACCGTTTTATGGCGGTTTTACGTTTTCACCCTTTGATAAAATATTTTTACGCTTAAGTCTAATTGTTTACAAATTTACTATGTACACTCAAACTGGGAGCCCCGTGACTACGCGATCGGTTCGTACGAGTCACATGGGTGCCGTACGAGGTGTTCGTGACTCTTACGGGATCGTGTTGTGGTTGTTTTATGTTTTCACCCTTCGATGGCATGTTTTTATGCTTAAGTCTAATTTTTTGCAAATTTACTATGGTACACTCAAACTAGGAGCGCCGTGACTACGCGGTCGGTTCCTACGAGTCACATTGGTCCCGTGCGAGGTGTTCGTGACTCTTACGTGACCGTTTTGTCGCTGTTTTATGTTTTCACACTTCCATTGCATGTTTTTATGCTTAAGTCTAAATTTTTTGAAAATTTACGTCGTACTCTCAAGCCGGAAGCCCCGTGACGACGCGATATGTTTCTACGAGTCACATGGGTCCCGTACTCGGTGTTCGTGACTCTTACGGGATCTTTTTGTGGCTGTTTTACGTTTTCACCCTTCGACGAAATGTTTTTACGCTTAAGTCTAACTTTTTTTAAATTTACTATGTACACTCATACTGGGAGCGCCGTGACTATGCGGCCGGTTCCTACGAGTCACATTGATCCCGTGCGAGGTGTTCGTGACCCTTACGGGACCGTTTTGTGGTTGTCTTAAGTTTTCACGCTTCGATGGCATGTTTTTATGCCTAAGTCTAATTTTTGGCAAATTTACGCCGTACACTCAAATCGGGAGCACCGTGACAACGCGGTCGGTTCCTACGAGTCACATTGATCTCGTGCGAAGTGTTCGTGACTCTTACTGGACCGTTTTGTGGTTGTTTTACGTTTTCACCCTTCGATGCCATGTTTTTATGCTTAAGTCTATTTTTTTACAAATTTACGCCGTACACTCAAACCGGGAACCACGTGACTTCGCGGTCGGTTCCTACGAGTCACATTAGTCTGGTGCGAGGTGTTCATGTCTCTTACCGGGTCATTTTGTTGTTGTTTTATGTTTTCACCTTTCGTTGGAATTTTCATGCTTAAGTCTAAATTTTTTACAAGTTTACATCGTAAACTCAAACCGGGAGCCCCGTGACTACGCGGTCGGTTCCTACGAGTCACATTGGTATCCTGTGAGATTTTCGTGACTCTTACGGGACCGTTTTATGGCAGTTTTACATTTTAACCCATCGATGGCATGTTTTTATGCTTAAGTCTAATTTTTTGCAAATTTACGTCGTACACTCAAACTGGAAGCCCCGTGACTACGCGATCGGTTCCTACGAGTCACATGGGTCCCGTACGAGGTCTTCGTGACTCTAACGGGACCGTTTTGTTGTTGTTTTATGTTTTCACCATTCGATGGCATGTTTTTATGCTTAAGTCTAATTTTTTGCAAATTTAGATCGTACACTCAAACCGGAAGCCCCGTGACTACGCGATCAATTCCTACGAGTCACATGGGTCCCGTACGAAGTGTTCGTGACTCTTACGGGATCGTTTTGTTGCTGTTTTATGTTTTCACCCTTCGATGGCATGTTTTTATGCTTAAGTCTAATTTTTTGCAAATTTACTATGTACACTCAAACTAGGAGCGCCGTGACTACGCGGTCGGTTCCTACGAGTCACACTGGTCCCGTGCGAGGTGTTCGTGACTCTTACGTGACCGTTTTGTGGCTGTTTTATGTTTTCACACTTCGATGTCATGTTTTTATGCTTAAGTTTAAATTTTTTGAAAATTTACGTCGTACACTCAAGTCGGAAGCCCCGTGATGACGCGATCTGTTCCTACGAGTCACATGGGTCCCGTACTCGGTGTTCGTGACTCTTACGGGACCTTTTTGTGGCTGTTTTACGTTTTCACCCTTCGACGAAATGTTTTTACGCTTAAGTCTAACTTTTTGCAAATTTACTATGTACACTCAAACTGGGAGCGCCGTGACTATGCGGCCGGTTCCTACGAGTCACATTGATCCCGTGCGAGGTGTTCGTGACCCTTACGGGACCGTTTTGTGGTTGTCTTAATTTTTCACCCTTCGATGGCATGTTTTCATGCCGAAGTCTAATTTTTGGCAAATTTACGCCGTACACTCAAATCGGGAGGACCGTGACAACGCGGTCGGTTCTTACGAGTCACATTGGTCTCGTGCGAAGTGTTCGTGACTCCTACAGGACCGTTTTGTGGTTGTTTTACGTTTTCACCCTTCGATGGCATGTTTTTATGCTTAAGTCTATTTTTTTACAAATTTACGCCGTACACTCAAACCGATAGCCACGTGACTTCGCGGTCGGTTCCTACGAGTCACATTGGTCCGGTGCGAGGTGTTCGTGTCTCTTACGGGGTTGTTTTGTTATTGTTTTATGTTTTCACCTTTCGATGGAATTTTCATGCTTAAGTCTAATTTTTTTACAAATTTACATCGTAAACTCAAACCGGAAGCCCCGTGACTACGCGGTCGGTTCCTACGAGTCACATTGGTATCCTGTGAGGTTTTCGTGACTCTTACGGGACCGTTTTATGACGGTTTTATGTTTTCACCCTTCGATGGCATGTGTTTATTCTCAAGTCTATTTTTTTGCAAATTTACGTCGTACACTCAAACCGGAAGCCCCGTGACTACGCGATCGGTTCCTACCAGTCACATGGGTCCCGTACGAGGTTTTCGTGACTCTTACGGGACCGTTTTATGGCGGTTTTACGTTTTCACCCTTCGATGGCATGTTTTTATGCTTAAGTCTAATTTTTTCAAATTTACGTCGTACACTCAAACCGGAAGCCCCGTCACTACGCGGTCGGTTCCTACGAGTCACATGGGTCCCGTACGAGTTGTTCGTGACTCTTACGGGACCGTTTTGTGGCTGTTTTATGTTTTCACCCTTCGATGGCATGTTTTTATGCTTAAGTCTATTTTTTTGCAAATTTACTATGTACACTCAAACTAGGAGCGTCGTGACTACGCGGTCGGTTCCTACGAGTCACATTGGTCCCGTGCGAGGTGTTCGTGACTCTTACGTGACCGTTTTGTCCCTGTTTTATGTTTTCACACTTCCATTGCATGTTTTTCTGCTTAAGTCTAAATTTTTTGAAAATTTACAACGTACACTCAAGCCGGAAGCCCCGTGACGACGCGATCTGTTCCTACGAGTCACATGGGTCCCGTACTCGGTGTTCGTGACTCTTACGGGACCTTTTTGTGGCTGTTTTACGTTTTCACCCTTCGACGAAATGTTTTTACGCTTAAGTCACTTTTTGCAAATTTACTATGTACACTCAAACTGGCAGCACCGTGACTATGCGGCCGGTTCATACGAGTCACATTGATCCCGTGCGAGGTGTTCGTGACCCATACGGAACCGTTTTGTGGTTGTCTTAAGTTTTCACCCTTCGATGGCTTGTTTTTATGCCTAAGTCTAATTTTTGGCAAATTTACGCCGTACACTCAAATCGGGAGCACCGTGACAACGCGGTCGGTTCCTACGAGTCACATTGGTCTCGTGCGAAGTGTTCGTGACTCTTACTGGACCGTTTTGTGGTTATTTTACGTTTTCACCCTTCGATGGCATGTTTTTATGCTTAAGTCTATTTTTTTACAAATTTACGCCGTACACTCAAACCGGGAGCCCCGTGACTTCGCGGTCGGTTCCTACGAGTCACATTGATCCGGTGCGAGGTGTCCGTGTCTCTTATCGGGTCGTTTTGTTGTTGTTTTATGTTTTCACCTTTCGGTCGAATTTTCATGCTTAAATCTAAATTTTTTACAAGTTTACATCATAAACTCAAACCGGGAGCCCCGTGACTACGCGGTCGGTTCCTACGAGTCACATTGGTATCCTGTGAGGTTTTCGTGACTCTTGCGGGGCCGTTTTATGGCGATTTTACGTTTTCACCCTTCGATGGCATGTTTTTATGCTTAAGTCTAATTTTTTGCAAATTTACGTCGTACACTCAAACTGGAAGCCCCGTGACTACGCGATCGGTTCCTACGAGTCACATGGGTCCCGTACGAGGTCTTCGTGACTCTTACGGGACCGTTTTGTTGCTGTTTTATGTTTTCACCCTTCGATAAAATATTTTTACGCTTAAGTCTAATTGTTTACAAATTTACTATGTACACTCAAACTGGGAGCCCCGTGACTACGCGATCGGTTCGTACGAGTCACATGGGTGCCGTACGAGGTGTTCGTGACTCTTACGGGATCGTTTTGTGGTTGTTTTATGTTTTCACCCTTCGATGGCATGTTTTTATGCTTAAGTCTAATTTTTTGCAAATTTACTATGGTACACTCAAACTAGGAGCGCCGTGACTACGCGGTCGGTTCCTACGAGTCACATTGGTCCCGTGCGAGGTGTTCGTGACTCTTACGTGACCGTTTTGTCGCTGTTTTATGTTTTCACGCTTCCATTGCATGTTTTTATGCTTAAGTCTAAATTTTTTGAAAATTTACGTCGTACTCTCAAGCCGGAAGCCCCGTGACGACGCGATCTGTTCCTACGAGTCACATGGGTCCCGTACTCGGTGTTCGTGACTCTTACGGGACCTTTTTGTGGCTGTTTTACGTTTTCACCCTTCGACGAAATGTTTTTACGCTTAAGTCTAACTTTTTTCAAATTTACTATGTACACTCAAACTGGGAGCGCCGTGACTATGCGGCCGGTTCCTACGAGTCACATTGATCCCGTGCGAGGTGTTCGTGACCCTTACGGGACCGTTTTGTGGTTGTCTTAAGTTTTCACCCTTCGATGGCATGTTTTTATGCCTAAGTCTAATTTTTGGCAAATTTACGCCGTACACTCAAATCGGGAGCACCGTGACAACGCGGTCGGTTCCTACGAGTCACATTGATCTCGTGCGAAGTGTTCGTGACTCTTACTGGACCGTTTTGTGGTTGTTTTACGTTTTCACCCTTCGATGGCATGTTTTTATGCTTAAGTCTTTTTTTTACAAATTTACGCCGTACACTCAAACCAGGAGCCACGTGACTTCGCGGTCGGTTCCTACGAGTCACATTAGTCTGGGGCGAGGTGTTCGTGTCTCTTACCGGGTCGTTTTGTTGTTGTTTTATGTTTTCACCTTTCGTTGGAATTTTCATGCTTAAGTCTAAATTTTTTACAAGTTTACATCGTAAACTCAAACCGGGAGCCCCGTGACTACGCGGTCGGTTCCTACGAGTCACATTGGTATCCTGTGAGGTTTTCGTGACTCTTACGGGACCGTTTTATGGCGGTTTTACGTTTTAACCCTTCGATGGCATGTTGTTATGCTTAATTCTAATTTTTTGCAAATTTACGTCGTACACTCAAACTGGAAGCCCCGTGACTACGCGATCGGTTCCTACGAGTCACATGGGTCCCGTACGAGGTCTTCGTGACTCTAACGGGACCGTTTTGTTGCTGTTTTATGTTTTCACCATTTGATGGCATGTTTTTATGCTTAAGTCTAATGTTTTGCAAATTTACATCGTACACTCAAACCGGAAGCCCCGTGACTACGCGATCGGTTCCTACGAGTCACATGGGTCCCGTACGAGGTGTTCGTGACTCTTACGGGATCGTTTTGTGGCTGTTTTATGTTTTCACCCTTCGATGGCATGTTTTTATGCTTAAGTTTAATTTTTTACAAATTTACTATGTACACTCAAACTAGGACCTCCGTGACTACGCGGTCGGTTCCTACGAGTCACATTGGTCCCGTGCGAGGTGTTCGTGACTCTTACGTGACCGTTTTGTGGCTGTTTTATGTTTTCACACTTCCATTGCATGTTTTTATGCTTAATTTTAAATTTTTTGAAAATTTACGTCGTACACTCAAGTCGGAAGCCCCGTGACGACGCGATCTGTTCCTACGAGTCACATGGGTCCCGTACTCGGTGTTCGTGACTCTTACGGGACCTTTTTGTGGCTATTTTACGTTTTCACCCTTCGACGAAATGTTTTTACGCTTAAGTCTAACTTTTTGCAAATTTACTATGTACACTTAAACTGGGAGCGCCGTGACTATGCGGTCGGTTCCTACGAGTCACATTGATCCCGTGCGAGGTGTCGGTGACCCTTACGGGACCGTTTTGTGGTTGTCTTAAGTTTTCACCCTTCGATGGCTTATTTTTATGCCTAAGTCTAATTTTTGGCAAATTTACGCCGTACACTCAAATCGGGAGCACCATGACAACGCGGTCGGTTCCTACGAGTCACATTGGTCTCGTGCGAAGTGTTCGTGACTCTTACTGGACCGTTTTGTGGTTGTTTTACGTTTTCACCCTTCGATGGCATGTTTTTATGCTTAAGTCTATTTTTTTACAAATTTACGCCGTACACTCAAACCGGGAGCCCCGTGACTTCGCGGTCGGTTCCTACGAGTCACATTGATCCGGTGCGAGGTGTCCGCGTCTCTTACCGGGTCGTTTTGTTGTTGTTTTATGTTTTCACCTTTCGGTCGAATTTTCATGCTTAAATCTAAATTTTTTACAAGTTTACATCGTAAACTCAAACCGGGAGCCCCGTGACTACGCGGTCGGTTCCTACGAGTCACATTGGTATCCTGTGAGGTTTTCGTGACTCTTACGGGACCGTTTTATGGCGGTTTTACGTTTTCACCCTTCGATGGCATGTTTTTATGCTTAAGTCTAATTTTTTGCAAATTTACGTCGTACACTCAAACTGGAAGCCCCGTGACTACGCGATCGGTTCCTACGAGTCACATGGGTCCCGTACGAGGTCTTCGTGACTCTTACGGGACCGTTTTGTTGCTGTTTTATGTTTTCACCCTTCGATAAAATATTTTTACGCTTAAGTCTAATTGTTTACAAATTTACTATGTACACTCAAACTGGGAGCCCCGTGACTACGCGATCGGTTCGTACGAGTCACATGGGTGCCGTACGAGGTGTTCGTGACTCTTACGGGATCGTTTTGTGGTTGTTTTATGTTTTCACCCTTCGATGGCATGTTTTTATGCTTAAGTCTATTTTTTTGCAAATTTACTATGGTACACTCAAACTAGGAGCGCCGTGACTACGCGGTCGGTTCCTACGAGTCACATTGGTCCCGTGCGAGGTGTTCGTGACTCTTACGTGACCGTTTTGTCGCTGTTTTATGTTTTCACACTTCCATTGCATGTTTTTATGCTTAAGTCTAAATTTTTTGAAAATTTACGTCGTACTCTCAAGCCGGAAGCCCCGTGACGACGCGATCTGTTCCTACGAGTCACATGGGTCCCGTACTCGGTGTTCGTGACTCTTACGGGACCTTTTTGTGGCTGTTTTACGTTTTCACCCTTCGACGAAATGTTTTTACGCTTAAGTCTAACTTTTTTCAAATTTACTATGTACACTCAAACTGGGAGCGCCGTGACTATGCAGCCGGTTCCTACGAGTCACATTGATCCCGTGCGAGGTGTTCGTGACCCTTACGGGACCGTTTTGTGGTTGTCTTAAGTTTTCACCCTTCGATGGCATGTTTTTATGCCTAAGTCTAATTTTTGGCAAATTTACGCCGTACACTCAAATCGGGAGCACCGTGACAACGCGGTCGGTTCCTACGAGTCACATTGATCTCGTGCGAAGTGTTCGTGACTCTTACTGGACCGTTTTGTGGTTGTTTTACGTTTTCACCCTTCGATGGCATGTTTTTATGCTTAAGTCTATTTTTTTACAAATTTACGCCGTACACTCAAACCAGGAGCCACGTGACTTCGCGGTCGGTTCCTACGAGTCACATTAATCTGGGGCGAGGTGTTCGTGTCTCTTACCGGGTCGATTTGTTGTTGTTTTATGTTTTCACCTTTCGTTGGAATTTTCATGCTTAAGTCTAAATTTTTTACAAGTTTACACCGTAAACTCAAACCGGGAGCCCCGTGACTACGCGGTCGGTTC
The DNA here is from genome assembly GCA_949130495.1 of Sambucus nigra. Taxonomy (NCBI): domain Eukaryota; kingdom Viridiplantae; phylum Streptophyta; class Magnoliopsida; order Dipsacales; family Adoxaceae; genus Sambucus; species Sambucus nigra. Next base: position 538,181,953 of record OX422208.1, on the reverse strand, counting down.
CTACGAGTCACATTGGTATCCTGTGAGGTTTTCGTGACTCTTACGGGACCGTTTTATGGCGGTTTTACGTTTTAACCCTTCGATGGCATGTTGTTATGCTTAATTCTAATTTTTTGCAAATTTACGTCGTACACTCAAATTGGAAGCACCGTGACTACGCGATCGGTTCCTACGAGTCACATGGGTCCCGTACGAGGTCTTCGTGACTCTAACGGGACCCTTTTGTTGCTGTTTTATGTTTTCACCATTTGATGGCATGTTTTTATGCTTAAGTCTAATTTTTTGCAAATTTACATCGTACACTCAAACCGGAAGCCCCGTGACTACGCGATCGGTTCCTACGAGTCACATGGGTCCCGTACGAGGTGTTCGTGACTCTTACGGGATCGTTTTGTGGCTGTTTTATGTTTTCACCCTTCGATGGCATGTTTTTATGCTTAAGTTTAATTTTTTGCAAATTTACTATGGACACTCAAACTAGGAGCGCCGTGACTACGCGGTCAGTTCCTACGAGTCACATTGGTCCCGTGCGAGGTGTTCGTGACTCTTACATGACCGTTTTGTGGCTGTTTTATGTTTTCACACTTCCATTGCATGTTTTTATGCTTAAGTTTAAATTTTTTGAAAATTTACGTCGTACACTCAAGTCGGAAGCCCCGTGACGACGCGATCTGTTCCTACGAGTCACATGGGTCCCGTACTCGGTGTTCGTGACTCTTACGGGACCTTTTTGTGGCTGTTTTACGTTTTCACCCTTCGACGAAATGTTTTTACGCTTAAGTCTAACTTTTTGCAAATTTACTATGTACACTCAAATTGGGAGCGCCGTGACTATGCGGCCGGTTCCTACGAGTCACATTGATCCCGTGCGAGGTGTTCGTGACCCTTACGGGACCGTTTTGTGGTTGTCTTAAGTTTTCACCCTTCGATGGCATGTTTTCATGCCTAAGTCTAATTTTTGGCAAATTTACGCCATACACTCAAATCGGGAGCACCGTGACAACGCGGTCGGTTCGTACGAGTCACATTGGTCTCATGCGAAGTGTTTGTGACTCTTACTGGACCGTTTTGTGGTTGTTTTATGTTTTCACCCTTCGATGGCATGTTTTTATGCTTAAGTCTATTTTTTTATAAATTTACGCCGTACACTCAAACCGGGAGCCACGTGACTTCGCGGTCGGTTCCTACGAGTCACATTGGTCCGGTGCGAGGTGTTCGTGTCTCTTACGGGGTTGTTTTGTTATTGTTTTATGTTTTTACCTTTCGATGGAATTTTCATGCTTAAGTCTAATTTTTTTACAAATTTACATCGTAAACTCAAACCGGGAGCCCCGTGACTACGCGGTCGGTTCCTACGAGTCACATTGGTATCCTGTGAGGTTTTCGTGACTCTTACGGGACCGTTTTATGGCGGTTTTACGTTTTCACCCTTCGATGGCATGTTTTTATTCTCAAGTCTAATTTTTTGCAAATTTACGTCGTACACTCAAACCGGAAGCCCCGTGACTACGCGATCGGTTCCTACGAGTCACATGGGTCCCGTACGAGGTTTTTGTCACTCTTACGGGACCGTTTTATGGCGGTTTTACATTTTCACCCTTCGATGGCATGTTTTTATGCTTAACTCTAATTTTTTGCAAATTTACGTCGTACACTCAAACCGGAAGCCCCGTCACTACGCGGTCGGTTCCTACGAGTCACATGGGTCCCGTACGAGTTGTTTGTGACTCTTACGGGACCGTTTTGTGGCTGTTTTATGTTTTCACCCTTCGATGGCATGTTTTTATGCTTAAGTCTAATTTTTTGCAAATTTACTATATACACTCAAACTAGGAGCGCCGTGACTACGCGGTCGGTTCCTACGAGTCACATTGGTCCCGTGCGAGGTGTTCGTGACTCTTGCGTGACCGTTTTGTGGCTGTTTTATGTTTTCACACATCGATTACATGTTTTTATGCTTAAGTCGAAATTTTTTGAAAATTTACGTCGTACACTCAAGCCGGAAGCCCCGTGACGACGCGATATGTTCCTACGAGTCACATGGGTCCCGTACTCGGTGTTCGTGACTCTTACGGGACCTTTTTGTGGTTGTTTTACGTTTTCACCCTTCGACGAAATGTTTTTACGCTTAAGTCTAACTTTTTATAAATTTACTATGTACGCTCAAACTGGGAGCGCCGTGACTATGCGGCCGGTTCCTACGAGTCACATTGATCCCGTGCGAGGTGTTCGTGACCCTTAAGAAACCGTTTTGTGGTTGTCTTAAGTTTTCACCCTTCGATGGCATGTTTTTATGCCTAAGTCTAATTTTTGGCAAATTTACGCCGTACACTCAAATCGGGAGCACCGTGACAACGCGGTCGGTTCCTACGAGTCACATTGGTCTCGTGCGAAGTGTTCGTGACTCTTATTGGACCGTTTTGTGGTTGTTTTACGTTTTCACCCTTCGATGGCATGTTTTTATGCTTAAGTCTATTTTTTTACAAATTTACGCCGTACACTCAAACCGGGAGCCCCGTGACTTCGCGGTCGGTTCCTATGAGTCACATTGATCCGGTGCGAGGTGTCCGTGTCTCTTACCGGGTCGTTTTGTTGTTATTTTATGTTTTCACCTTTCGTTGGAATTTTCATGCTTAAGTCTAAATTTTTTACAAGTTTACATCGTAAACTCAAACCGGGAGCCCCGTGACTACGCGGTCTGTTCCTACGAGTCACATTGGTATCCTGTGAGGTTTTCGTGATTCTTACGGGACCGTTTTATGGCGGTTTTACGTTTTCACCCTTCGATGGCATGTTTTTATGCTTAAGTCTAATTTTTTGCAAATTTACGTCGTACACTCAAACTGGAAGCCCCTTGACTACGCGATCGGTTCCTACGAGTCACATGGGTCCCGTACGAGGTCTTCGTGACTCTTACGGGACCGTTTTGTTGTTGTTTTATGTTTTCACCCTTCGATAAAATATTTTTACGCTTAAGTCTAATTGTTTACAAATTTACTATGTACACTCAAACTGGGAGCCCCGTGACTACGCGATCGGTTCGTACGAGTCACATGGGTGCCGTACGAGGTGTTCGTGACTCTTACGGGATCGTTTTGTGGTTGTTTTATGTTTTCACCCTTCGATGGAATGTTTTTATGCTTAAGTCTAATTTTTTGCAAATTTACTATGGTACACTCAAACTAGGAGCGTCGTGACTACGCGGTCGGTTCCTACGAGTCACATTGGTCCCGTGCGAGGCGTTCGTGACTCTTACGTGACCGTTTTGTCGCTGTTTTATGTTTTCACACTTCCATTGCATGTTTTTATGCTTAAGTCTAAATTTTTTGAAAATTTACGTCGTACACTCAAGCCGGAAGCCCCGTGACGACGCGATCTGTTCCTACGAGTCACATGGTTCCCGTACTCGGTGTTCGTGACTCTTACGGGACCTTTTTGTGGTTGTTTTACGCTTTCACCTTTCGACAAAATGTTTTTACGCTTAAGTCTAATTTTTTGCAAATTTACTATGTTCACTCAAACTGGGAGCGCCGTGACTATGCGGCCGGTTCCTACGAGTCACATTGATCCCGTGCGAGGTGTTCGTGACTCTTACGGGACCGTTTTGTGGTTGTTTTAAGTTTTCACCCATCGATGGCATGTTTTTATGCTTAAGTCTAATTTTTGGCAAATTTACGCCGTACACTCAAATCGGGAGCACCGTGACAACGCGGTCGGTTCCTACGAGTCACATTGGTCTCGTGGGAAGTGTTCGTGACTCTTACTGAACCGTTTTGTGGTTGTTTTACGTTTTCACCCTTCGATGGCATGTTTTTATGCTTAAGTCTATTTTTTTACAAATTTACGCCGTACACTCAAACCAGGAGCCACGTGACTTCGCGGTCGGTTCCTACGAGTCACATTGGTCCAGTGCGAGGTGTTCGTGTCTCTTACCGGGTCCTTTTGTTGTTGTTTTATGTTTTCACCTTTCGATGGAATTTTCATGCTTAAGTCTAAATTTTTTACAAATTTACATCGTAAACTCAAACCGGGAGCCCCGTGACTATGCGGTCGGTTCCTATGAGTCACATTGGTATCCTGTGAGGTTTTCGTGACTCTTACAAGACCGTTTTATGGCGGTTTTACGTTTTCACCCTTCGATGGCATGTTTTTATGCTTAAGTCTAATTTTCTGCAAATTTACGTCGTAAACTCAAACCGGGAGCCCCGTGACTACGCAGTCCGTTCCTACGAGTCACATTGGTATCCTGTGAGGTTTTCGTGACTCTTACGGGACCGTTTTATGGCGGTTTTACGTTTTCACCATTGGATGGCATGTTTTTATGCTTAAATCTAATTTTTTGCAAATTTACGTCGTACACTCAAACCGGAAGCCCCGTGACTACGCGATCGGTTCCAACGAGTCACATGGGTCCCGTACGAGGTCATCGTGACTCTTACGGGACCGTTTTGTTGCTGTTTTACGTTTTCACCCTTCGATAAAAAAATTTATGCTTAAGTCTAATTGTTTACAAATTTACTATGTACACTCAAACTGGGAGCCCCGTGACTACGCGATCGGTTCGTACGAGTCACATGGGTGCCGTACGAGGTGTTCGTGACTCTTACGGGACCGATAAATATATATGTATAAAGCAATACATAATGGTAAAAAAGAGATAGTTAAAATGAACAACGTATATTAAAAAGTCTAAAGAAAATAAACAACGGAGGTAAGAATGTGAATAAATCTCACTCAAACCATCTCACTGAAGACTTGAGCCAAGACACGGACAAAAGGGAATTCCTGACCTACTCGATCCAAAAATGCTCGATCCAGAAATAAAACAAAACAGAAAAAGGAAGACACTAATTCAGACCTGCTTAATCCAGATCTGCTTGATCCAATTCAGACCTACTATATGATTTTGATGACATAACTATATGATTTTTCTATAAGACACCAATTGTAGCTGTTACACATTTTGATGACATAACTGTATGATTTTGCTATAAGAAAGAATAAAAATACAAAGTTTAAACTGAGATTACCTATCAATATACCAAACAACATCACAACAAAAGTTCATAACGTCTGAATCAATACTTAAACAAAAATGACGAAAGATAAATACGGAGACTAGAGAGCACAATATACTCACGGCGGAGAGAGAAAAAATGGAGATGGAGTCGGAGAGTTCAAACAGAAATAAGTCCGAAGCTTGAACCGATTGTGATGCTTTTGATTTAGCTGATTGAGTAGCACTTGCTCCGCCTGTAGCTTGAGGAAGAAATAACCCGTAGGTATGGGACCAGACACAACCCTAGAGAAGGGATAGCTGAAGCAGCGGTGGCTTTGGGGATTTCACTACCATGATTTCATGGTGGTTTTCACGACAACAATTTAACGGCCGCTAAGGAGCTTCGTGAATTTCGCCGCGACGGTGAAGTAAGGTTGCGTTGCGGCTCGTTTGGGGGTTGTGGCTCATCTGGGTTTTGACAGAAAGAAGAATGAGGGTTTGATAAAGAAAACCGTATTTTGTGTTTTTTTGACAAAAGATTAAAAAAAAAGATAAAATACTTTTGGCATCACACTATCCTTTGTTGCAAAAAGTCACCTATTTTTCTCAACACACTCCTATGTTGCCAAAAGTTAAGTGATATTTGGCAACAAATAACTATGTTGCTAAAAACTAAATTTCTCCCCCCTTTTATTTTGTTAGCTTCCCGCTTGAAATTTTAACCTTTGGCAACAAATTTTATTTTATGCTGCCAAAAATACAATGTAAAATGGTCTTTTGGCAACATAAATTAGATTTTGTTGCCAAAAGGGTATCTTTGGCAACAAAAATAGCTTGTGTTGCTAAATATTGTTGCTAATGGTGCAAATTCTTGTAGAGTTTATTTTGATGCACATACAAACAAGACTCCGTAGAAACTTTCTTAGACATCTTATACTTTTAATTTATCTAATGATACGCCAGAAGATAGACTCACTTTGTTGTGATCTTATATTTTCAATTTATTCTGAAAAGACGCAATTTGGTGAATGATAATTTTCGTTCTTCAACATCATTAAGCAATTGCTCGTGCATTGCGCTGGGCAAGGTAGTCCACGTGGAATCTCATCTTTAAACAGTTTGGTCTCCAACACTGTTGCTATATTCAAGGTTCATCGTATTTCTTCCTTAAAATTAAAAATAAACTTTTTGTAATTTTCTTTTTGTACATAGACTCATTGTATCCATTCTAACTCATATTCCATTTTTAGACTTTGCAAATTCTTTCTTTAATTTTTATAGTATAAATAATAGGCATCCCTAAGTGATGCTAGGGAACGTCTATGCATGTTTCATTCTTGTACAATCAACTCCATTAGGTTGGCAATCTATATATATGTCACAATATTTATCTATTATCAAGTCTTTTAAGAAACATTTATTTTTTTGGCAATAATCATCCTAAACCTTCACCTCTCCCAAGTAAATTCTTTTTGTTCATAATAAGTAGCTTTCAAATTCAAATTATGTTGCCATAATTGTAGTTTTGTTCTTGGTGATTCATATGTATACATCAAAATCTGTTTTAAAATATGAGTTTATGATAACAAATTGATTTTGCCCACTGTTGACTTTTGAGTTTATTGTTTAGGTGGTGATATCGCTGATATGCTAACATGTAATACTTTTAACAATTTTGTTTTACATATAATATACAAGTATTTTTAGTAAAATTTATTTTTCTTACTATTAGTCATTTAATTTTTAATAATTCACAGATAAATGACTTTGGAGTTCTATCTGATTATTTTTCATATTAATGTTTTTAGTGATTTTTGTGTCAACAAATGCAAAGTTCATCCAAATAATTGAATATTCACCATAAAATATTAAGAATAATATATTTACAAATGCTATCATGTATTATCTATTTATATTATTAAAACTATGTAAAATAAATCTTAAGTTGATTTTTTTATAAAATACCCGCGCATCGCACGAGTTCCATCCTAGTTTAAGTAAATATTATTAATATTTTACTTCTTCAAAGGAATTAGAAAGGTGGGGGTTTAAGTATACTACCTTATCACAAAGTCGGGATTAAGTCCTCCCAGATATCCTCTTCCCCACCCCCAACCCAAAAATAAAAAAAAATTAGGAATTGTATCAATTTTTGTTTGCGTGATGATATTTCTCACTTAGTAGAAAAGCCCTTTATTTGTATGCTAACTAATTATAATATTTTTTAAATTATCACTCTTGCATACTTTCTGGAAAATAATAACTAATTTTTAATTTACAATAAATAGAGTTTTTGGTCTAGTGAGTTTTGAGTTTAAGCTAATTAGGTATTCTATAAATTGTGAACTTTTATCAAAATATATTTTAAAGCGGTTATGTAAGAAGTTTATTTTTGATTAAAAAAAATAGAAAAATAGACTAATGTTTATATGGCATATTACTAACATATATGTTCTTTGTAAAAATTACAAGTGTCATTGAACTTATGTTTTAAGTCCAGTGTTGTTAATAACTAAACAAAATATATTATCTCTCTGTTGCATATTTTTTTTTATAGGATAATTCTATGTGGATTTCGTAAAACCCTTCTTTATGTTCAAAATCTTATCACGTCTTTATAAATATGATTATCTAATATTGCTTTTGATTGTTTTAACTGCAGACATAGTGAAGGCATAGAAAAGTAAGATTATGATAGGAATAAAGTGAGAAAGAATTAAAAGAGTGAAACGATGATTGTTCATGCACTTAGACACAAGATGCCAAAAGCTAAGCTTTCGATCAAAGGAATTTCATGATTATTAAGAAGTTAGTCTTCAGACTTTCTTTTTAGCCGGGGTGATTTCGGGTCGAATGTCACACACGATTGGTATAAGAAACACAAAATTGACATTCTACGGTGACCTGCGATTATAATTATTATTTATGTATATGTTTCATATACTTGGTTCAAAGAAGACAATGAAGCAGCCAATTACTCTGAGGATAACATACTTACGTATTTGCATTCATCAGCATGCATCTTTGATAGCGACGTATTGGGCGATTAAAGTGTTTGATCGTGATATTTGATAAGTATCTCAGAGAATTAAATTAACAACCCCCACTCTCCGGCAAGAGTGCCGTATTAAAATCGTCATAACATAGCCAAAAGAAATTGTTAAACTCAAACAAAAATATACTAAACATTTTCTTAGGAAATGATAATGACACAGAAGAGGATAAAAACATTGAATTCAGAACCCTCAGTGTGTGTGTATAACCCTAAGTGTGTGTCTGAATTCAATGTTTTTGTGTGTATAACCCTCACGGTATAATTTATCTGAATAAAATTTATTTTTTTAAAATAGTAAAAAAAAAATTATATAATTAATTTTTTTTATGATTTTTAAATATTTCAGTAGGATCATAAAAAATTAATCAGCTCAAAATAAATTTTTTTGCTATTTTAAAAAAATCAGTCAAACTGTGTGAGTTTTTAAGGTATTAAAAACTGACAAAGTTTGCCTGATTTTTTTAAAATAGTAAAAAAATTCATTTTGAGTTGATTTTTTTATATGACCATACTGAAATATTTAAAAATCAGTCCAAAAATATTTTTTTTTACTATTTTAAAAAAATGAACATCATTCAAGGACCTCAAACTGAGAAACCTCACGAGAGAGAGAGACTAACATGTCTCATTTAATATATATTATATATATTACTATAAAATGCTATACAATCAATTTATATCTCCTTTTCAATTAGCCCATCCACGTAGGCATGTATAATTCCCTTTCTCTCTCCTCTCATTTCAACGCATTACGTGATTAGCAAATACCAGATGGGATCCTAAGCATCTTTCAACTACACCCATTTAATCCGACTTATGAACCTGCCAGAGACATCTACATTAAACCCATTTATATGTTTTCCAAGAGTGTCCCCGTCCCCATCCCTCTATTTCTATCTCAGTCCCTCCGTTTGGTCGTCTCTATTTTCAGATAGTTGTGCAGGAAATAATAAATATAGAATAAACGAAAAAACTCAAATTCGTAATAGATAAAATTAGAAGGACTTATCGATCGAGGTTTGTGTTTGACACAAAGTCCTAAAGGTGAAATTGCTCGCTGATATTTGTCGCTGTCAGCCTCGTGAACATACACCTCCCAGGATTCAACGATCAAATTTACACACCAGCTTTGTGTTAAATCTTTGAACTCTCACGATACTCTAGCACTCCCAAAAAAAAAGGACGAACGTAAGTGTATTGTAGAAAATAGCAAAATTATTTTTGCAAAGAAAGTGAGAGAGATAGAATATTTATGTGTAATTTTCTCAAAGCTGTAGCCTTTGTTATATACAGAATTTGGTAAAAAATGTGGGTAGAGGTTTTAGCCAACTAACCCACTAATATTTTCACTAACGGGTAGTTTACTTTGAATAGGAGACTAAGTCAAAAATTAAAATGGGTTAATAAAAGGGTAAAAATTATGGGAACTCAAGAGAAGCCCAAAGCCCCCAAGGCCCAATCAAAGACTATTAATGTTTAGTGTCCCTCCTAGGGATTGAACCCATAACCTCAAGTACCAAACCCTATAAACTTACCATAAGGCCACTTACCCCCAACTTATTTAGTTCATTCAAAATATATATATATACCAATATACCCAACAATCCCCCACATGAAATAAATAAATAAATAAATAAAATAAAATAAAACGACGCTCTGGAGTATCATAAGGAGTGACGTATAAGGCAAATGTGTCATTCGACTTGAACCTTTGCTTTGTGTTGATATATTGAATTTACCGGTTGATAGTGAACTAATGACCTGAGCTATTTCACCGTTGTTGTAAACTTAAGTCAATATAACACACACGTGACTCCCAAAAATCATCATCGAGTTCCCACAGTTGTGCTCGTTTCGGCCTTGAGCATGCTCAGTTTTCTTGAGTGCTCTAGAGAATCATCCTTAACTCTCATAGAAAGCGGTCTCCACTACCACACTCATATAGGTACTTCTACCAAGAGTGTATTGTATCTCACACCCCTCTGAATAACAACTATAGAAAGCATTAAGAGATTAAATCCCATCCTTCATCGATACAGAGGTACTACATCATAGGAATGCATTTTAAGTAAAACTTAAATTTGTACCCCCACAAATCACTCGTATAACTTTGTTATCCCATTGAACTCAGATCTTGGGATCTCCAGTCATATGGGTTGGGTTTCCATTATAGGTGATTTAGATATTAATAGGCTTTAGGCCCATTCCCCCCGATGTTTGATAAACTAGCTCTCTAGCTAGCCCTTTAGTCAATGGATTCGCCAGGTTTTCCTTTGACTTGACATAGTCGATTACTATAACTCCATCTTTCAATAGTTATCTCACTGTGTTGTGTCTTCTCCTAATATGTCTAGACTTTCCGTTGTAGGAGTTATTATGTGCTCTTGCGATCGCTGCTTGACTGTCACAGTGAATGGACAAGGCTGGAACTGGTTTAGGCCACAAATGAATATCTAATATGAAGTTACCTAACCATTCAGCCTCTTCACTTGCTTTATCCAACGCTATGAACTCAGACTCCATGGTGGATCTATCTATGCACGTTTGCTTGGTAGATTTCCAAGATATAGCGCCTCCTGCCAAGGCAAAAACATAGCCACTCGTAGACTTACATTCATCATTATTAGAAATCCAATTAGCATCACAAAAGCATTCAATTACAGTAGGATATCTAATATAATGAACACTGTAATTTATTGTGTATTTTAGATATCTCAAAGCTCTAATCAAAGCATCCAAATGTTCATTATTAGGATTACAAGTATATCTGCTAAGTCCACCCACAACATATGCAATATCAGATCTAGTGCAATTCATAAGATACATTAGACTACCAATAACTCTAGAATATTCTAATGAGGATACACTAGGACCCGAATATTTCCTTAAGTGACAACTAAGTTCATAAGGTGTTTTAGCAGGAATGCAATTAAATTGTTCAAGTTTTCTAAGAACTTTCTCTATATAATGAGATTGGGTTAAAATAATTTCTTCAGAATTTTTTATGATTTTAATTCCAAGTGTAGGTGCAAAAAATATCACCCGCAGGGGGGGTGCCAATTCATCACGATACAAGCATAAAAATATATATAAGAGAGACAAAGATTTACGTGGTTCGATCATGAATGGCCTACGTCCACGGGGATGCTATTGTGTTCCGTTAGAATGATGAGAGAGTTTTACATGAGAGTCTTTCTCTAGCTTCTAAGCTCCCTTTCACAATGGGGATGTCCCCTTTAAATAGAGTTAGGGGTTACATTAGGGTTACAAATATAGATGAGTAACAAATATGAATGAGTCCTATATCCATGGAGTTTGATTCCAATATGATAATGCTCCTCGGTCTTCTAGTTTATCAAAGACTCTAGTCGTCCCTATTTGTTGGAGTGTCTGTTGCTCTCCATCTTGACTGGGGTGCTCGCCACATGTCATGATATTATGTAGGCATATTTTTTGCCCCCACAATAGCCCCAAGGGTCGCAATTCAGCTGAGTTGATTATGAGATGAGCTGGGAGCTGGTCCATAATATTTTTAAACGTATGCAGTTATTGATGTGAACTGGACTGGCGTTCTTTGAGCTGTCGTTCAACTTTTAGCCTTCTTTGGTTGTTCTTCTTTGCATGTTTTTTAGATAAATCCTTGGCTTGAGTTGAGAGACGTTCAGTTGATATGGGAACCGGACTCGAGAATGTCGAGCTGCCTACGTACCCTCATAGGATCAGTTCTAACGTAGTTCATTGTTCTGTTTTATTATATGGCCCAATTCGTGAGGCCGACCACGGGCCTATTCAGAATTAGTTTGTTGAGTCTTTCTCGAGCGTGCATCAAGTTTAGGGCATCTCCCTGTCTTTTGATCTTATATGGACCATTTGTTGAGGCCGACCACGGGCCTATGTGTCGAGCCTTGCTCGAGCATGTACCTAGTCGGAGTAAGATCCTGAATTAGGATTTTCATATGGTCCAATTGGAGAGGCCGATCAAAGCCTATGCGTCGATCGTTGCTCGAGCATATACCTAGTAGGGGTATGACCCTGTATTAGGTTTTTCATATAGTCCAATTGGAGAGGACGGCCAAAAGCCTATGCGTCGACCCTTTCTTGATCATGTACCTAGTCGAGGAAAGACCATGTATTAGGTTTTTCATATGTTCCAATTGGAGAGGCCGACCAAAAGCCTATGCGTCGAGCCTTGCTCGAGCATGTACCTAGTCGGGGAAAGACCCTGCATTAGGTTTTTCATGTGGTCCAATTGGAGAAGCCGACCAAAAGCCTATACATAGAGCCTTGCTCAAGCGTTTACCTAGTAGGGGTAAGACCCTGCAATACGTTTTTCATATGGTCCAATTGGAGAGGCCTACCAAAATCTTATGCGCCGAGCCTTGCTCGAGCATGCACCTAATAGGGGTAAGTCCCGGCATTAGGTTTTTCATGTGGTCCAATTGGAGAGGCCGACCAGAAGCCTATGTGTTGAGCCTTCCTCGAGCATGTACCTAGTAGGGGTATGACCCTACATTAGGTTTTAAAACATGTGATATGTAATCGGTATGCTTATTGCACTTAGGCCTTTATCGCAAGTCAATGTAATACCAATTACGTTTGCATTTTTCCATTTTCTAATTCTTCGCATGTAAATATCCGCCTATTTTACCTTTTAGGTTGTGTCATCATACTTCCTTAGGACTAAAAGGCGATGGCAAAAATGCACCTAGTTTAAGGGCCATTCACCCGTTCAGGACTTTAACAGACCAACATAGTTGGCGACCAACCCGAATTAGATTTTTGCCTAGGGATCCCCCGTAGGGCTTTTATTATTACTGGGGTAACTCGTGAGGCCATTTGTGTTTGGAGATGACAAAGGCCTGTGGAAGTACTTAATTTAATGGGAAGAAGAAAGAAGGTTGTTGTAATCAAATCGAGCTTAGTCTTGATCATCATTTAAAAGACTAATTTCGGTGTTAACCATGTTGACATCAATCCTGATTTGACCTCTTATATTTTTCTTTAAAAGTTGTAGTGAATCTATTCACTTGTCATCGTTGCCATGGAGCCCCTAATTGGGTTGTGAAAAGAAGACTACTCGACCATACATCGAGTTATTTGATCTATATAACCGATATGATAAGTGTGCCTGATCATTCCTCAGGGCTTTGTTGTGTTGAAGAGTGTCGCGTTGATCGTTCGTCGAGCTGGATATACTTAAGGATTGCTTGTTCATATAGCTCCATGTAATGTATCGTTTCTCGGGTCACATTTGTTCGTCGACCATTCATGGTGGTTCCAGGAGGTTGTGGAAGACTCCATATAGCTCGTTCACCTAAAGAAATTGATATGAGTTCAAATCATCTTCGCGCAAAAATGCGTTGATTTAATATGGCGTTCAAGAAACACTGTTCCTATGGAGTGGATATCTTAGTGTTGATGACGCGTTAATTTTTTTATTAGTGATTGCCGATCACCATGGGTTGTCTGATGATGGTGCTTGATACATTCAGAGTGGTGTAGTGTTGTTATCAACATGTTATGCTCGTTAACTGTGATTTTGCTGGATATGTAACTTCTTACATCTTGGATTCGTCCTTGTTGATAAATATAGATGGTCGTTGATCTCCATGCTTCTTTATGTGTTATTGGATTTGTTATACAGATCACCCAACTTCTTATTCTCCGCGGTTGAATTAAATAAGAATTGTATTGCCCAACTGTTCATTGGAGCTTGAGACGTGATCACATAATGTCGACTATCCATCGAAGCTGAGGGTCCGTCGAGGCAAAATTACAAAGGACCTAGTAGATGTTGCGAACGATCCATGCTCGAGCATCTATCGGATTATTGATAAGATAAACGATGCCTGAATGCCTGTCGAGGCAAAAATTATAGAGAATCTGGTAGATATTGCGAGTGATCCATGCTCGAACGTCCGTCGAGGAAAAAAGGATCGATAAAGTATTACGAACGATCCTGAGTGTTAGTGAAAACTAAATTTCCAAACCATTTATCAGGGTTGAATAACAATAATAAATGTGGTGTTGATCATTAATCGATTATGCCAACCATTTGTCGGGACTGAATATACGAATTATCCTTATTAACCATTTGATGGGGATAAAATGCAATTTGTGTGGCAAATATCTTTGGGACTAAATATATAGAAATATTTTGCCGATCATTTTTCGAGATGAACCTTGAGTAGGCCTGATCATTTTTCTGGTCAATAATCATAGAGACAGGTTATAAATACTGAAATTGGAGAAGTATCCACGTCCGAGCATCCGTCGGTTATCATAAATAATATTGCCCAAGTATTTGTTGGGTCCAAAGTGGCGTAAAGTGCTCAATCATTTGTCGGAGCATTAACAAAATAAGTGGTGCCAGGCTGGTCTGTCGGGGCGAAGTTGTACAGGCCCGAGTAGATATAAAGAGCGACCTGTGCTCGAGCATCTATCGGTGCATTAATAAGACTTCCAAGAGCTTAATAATGTGGTCGATCATTCTTCGGGACTGAATCTTGTACCTGTGGAAGTTAATAAGTTGCGCGACCATTTGTCAAGGCTAAATCAAATAGAATTCTTAGTATTGAATGAATGCCATGAGTTATCCCATGATAAAATCTCACAAGGATGGCCGTGCGCGAGCATCCGTCGGGGCTACCCTAGGTATTATCAAAAATATTACACCAACCATCCATTGATATAACCAATAATAGCTAGACGATAATATTGAAAATTAATTGAACAAATAAATGACATGAGTGCTCTATAAGTGCGCCTCAATATTTATGTGAACAAAATAATTGTAATAAAGTCGAATGAAACAGGCAAAGTTTATCAAATATATCCAGATGTGTAGCATAGGAGTTAATTTGGAATTATTGCAAATAGCTCTAAGCAAATACGTGAGTTGGTTTCAAAAAATTGTTTTCACAAAAAAATTGTGTATTGACAATTGTGAAGTATGCAGTATAGATATCCCCTGCTAACAAATTTATGATGATAAAAATCGTGAGCATAATTTGTGAGAAAATAAAACTTTATGAGACAGAAACGAACCATGCACATATAAATGTGCGTATCCATCAATTGGGGTTGTGCTAAATACAAGAATTATCCTCACCAACCATCCATTGGGGATAAAGTGTTTCATGTGTGGCAAATATCTTTGGGACTAAATATATAGAAATATTTTGCCGATTATCCGCCGAGATGAATCTTAAATGTGCCTGACCGTCCTTTAGGTTAAGAATCATAGAATACGAGCTTCAGTTAGAGTAACAATAATTTTGCCCAAGGATTTCTTTGGGTCTAAAGTGATATAGTGTGCTCGACTCTTCAATCGGAGCATTAATAAAATGAATAGTGCCTGGATAGTCTACCGGGGCAAAGTTGCAGAATACCGAGTAGATATAGCGAGCAATTTATACTCGAGCATCTGTCAAAACTTCGATGAGATTTTCAAGGACTTAAGATTATTGCCGAGCATCCCTCAGGACTGAATCTTGTACCTATGAAAGTTAGTAAATTCCCCGACCATCTGTTGAGGCGAAATCAAAATAGAAGTTATCATGAAGATAATATGTTCAACAAAGTATATAAGATATGCATCAGCTCGGTCATTTGCCGGGGGAAAAATTCATAGTAGCATATGAATGTAATAAATGATCCAATGATTTTTATGATAAAAATCCCACTGAGATAACCGTGCCCGAGCATCCGTCGGGCCGAGCGAAATAACCAATAATCTCCTTATGGTGAGTGTTGATACCAAATTTAATCTGCTGACATGGACCAATCATATGAAGACACGTGGCTATCTACATGGCAACAACAAACACTTCCGAGGAACAAGACTACAACGAGGAAGACTAGTCCCCCGAGGAACTCACAAGCTCCGAGGAACAAAACTGCAACGAGGAAGACTAGTTCCCCGAGGAACTCACAACCTCCGGGGAACAATGCCTCTCCGAGGAACTATTGAGTACCGAGAAGCTTAGGCAGTCCGAGCAACTCAGGCGGTCCGAGCTGCACCTCGAAGCAGGATACCAACAGTTTAACTGCTCATTAAATGCTTATCATTTGGACGCACACGCAAAGAGGGAATTAAATGTATTACCCTTTCATATGTATATCATTTAATGTATTACCCTTTCACATTACAGCCTCATGGCTATAAATACATTGTACAATCCTCATTGTAAAGGGATCCGGATCTGGACCCAAAACCCCAGACCGGAATTTCTTGAGATAACTCGTAATCGAGAATTTCCAAACACTCAGCAATAAAGCAACAGTGGATGTAGGGCATTCTTATAAGGCTGAACCACTTTAAAATTCTTTGTCTCATTTATTTATCTGTGATTGAATTATTAGAGTGATCTAATTTTTTACATCAACAGTGAGATTAAATTTTTGTAGCTGAACGACAATATTGAAAATTAAAATGTTCGAATAAATAACATGAGTGCTATATAACAGCCCCCACTTATTTATGTGAGCAAAATAATTTGTAATAAGGTCTCATAAAAAAGTGCCAACTAAAATCTTGGTAACAATTTTAATTTAGTCACATGCTCCCTTAACAAATTTTTTTTTAGAGAGAATCGAGTAATGCAAAAAATTAGTCAAATATACGTCAAATGTAAGACATTGGGCTAATTTATAATTTTTGCAAAAACATTCGGACTCCAAGCAAATATCCAATTATAAGCTGGTTTCAAAATTTATTTCCACATGAAGATTTGTGAGTCATGAAAGTATAGGGCGGTATACTAAAATCCTCTAAACTGTAAGTTGGATTTCAACGAAGTTAAATAGATCTGGGCGCCTAAGCCCCAGAGTTATTGTGTTCGTGTTTACCCACACACACTGAGTGTGCTGAGGGGATGCTATGCTCGTCGCTGCTTGTCTTTGCTCGCCGACCAGCTGGGGCGGAGCCGATGATGCCTGATGATCAGAAATTACGACAAGAAATCGGTTGCAAACAGGTCGCCAGGAGTTCGCCGGTAGCTCACTGGTAGGTCACAAACAGGTCGCCAGTTGTTTGCCGGTAGTTCACCGAGATGGGGGAGTTCGCTGATGGTGGATTGGTGTTGTATGATTTTTCCGAGGTCTTCTCACAAAGACCTCACATTAGGTTTTTTCTTTTGTTGCCAACCAGTAAATTTGGTTGCCCAGTGATCGTTGATCACGATGGGCTGTCCGGCGAGGTTGCTGATGACCAATAGTTTGGTCCAGTGGTGGTCTCCCCTGATGTCATCGCTGCTCGTCCTTGCTCGTGCCTTCTGCCGACTAGCTATTGGTGGTCATAGGAGAGTTCCAGGTCCCTAGTGTCCAAAAGGGAGACCGGAAAAGGGACATAAATTGTTCTTTGTCTGTACTTTCTTTGATCGTCGGGTTGGAGTAAGCTTAACATGCTTTGAATGTTGGAAATTAATGTCAAGTAATAAAATTAATTATTTAATTTTAATTTTATTAAATTCTAAATTTTTTATAATTGTGGTCTTAATAAATATCAGATAATTAATTAGGAATGTGATAAATAAAAATATTAAAAGATTTGGGTAAATTTTATCCGTTAGTCACATGATGGTTAGTGGCATTAATGGGAGACTTGAAAAGAGTCCCACATCTGTTAGGTTTTCGACCCTCTTACCCTTATAAATAGAGACTTCTACACCATCTAGAGTCATCTCAATACACACTATTTCTAAGGAGGGAGAGAAAATTCAAAATTCGTTTTTCTCATTTCGGACTGTTTAAGAAAGGAATTAAAGGAGCATTCGAGTCATTTTAATCCGTTCAACAGTGATGGACAAAAGTCAGTTTTTAAATCGTATTTTTAAGGAATTTTCCATTCTGTGATTGCATGAAGATAAACATCCTGGAGTCATGTCAAAACTGTTTTATTTATGATGTAACCTTACGATTCATATTCGAATTTGTGATTAACAAAACAGTATGATTTAACATGTGGTATCAGAGCTTTCGGTTTATAATCTCATGTTTTCCGTTAATGAAAATTTATTTATAACATTCTGATTCATGATCTTCTGAAAATCTGGAAATCTAGAATTTTTTTTTAATCTGGAAATCTGGAAATTTTGGTATATCTAGAAATTTGGAAATTTTATTTTCTGGAAATCTGGAAAGTTTAATAAATATGGTAATCATGCATATGATAATATGAATTTATGTCATGTATGATATTAAGAACTATATTGTTATATGCAGTCCTTATCCTATAATAACTGTCCCATAATTGTTCAACCCCTTTTTTGTGTTATTAAGAACCCTAATGTGCCGTTAACGTGATTTTATTGTTTCAAGTTGTGTAAGCGTTCTGGAAAACACTTTTATTAATCATGATAAGAAAACGAAACTGTTTTTAAGATTAATTATGTGAAAACTGCGATTTGATGCAAAACAGATTTCGAAGGAATTTTTTTTTGGCGCAGTGAATAGTGTTTTTTGAAATTTTTGGTGTTCGATTGACTTGAAACTTAGTAGGTTGACTGGAAACGAGCCAATGATCGAATTTCACCGCCTTTGGCTGTGATGTAATATGTTTTTCGGCAATCCGA
This sequence comes from Sambucus nigra, assembly GCA_949130495.1. Taxonomy (NCBI): domain Eukaryota; kingdom Viridiplantae; phylum Streptophyta; class Magnoliopsida; order Dipsacales; family Adoxaceae; genus Sambucus; species Sambucus nigra. The sequence continues at coordinate 538,163,325 of OX422208.1, read as the reverse complement.
GTCAGTTAAGGACCTCAAAACCTCGTTTTTGCCATTTTAGGAAAGAATCTCGAGGCTTATATCTCTTTACAAAAAATTGATATTGACGTTCCGCAAAAAGTTTTGATTTTCTGGCATGTTTTACTTAAATTCTATGGTGAAAAATCATTTTTGCCATTTTTGGCAAAATTCATGTATTACGTGTTTTTATACCTGGGCAATTATGTTTTCGAGGCATTCGAGCTACTATTGGCATCTTTGTAATTACTGATAAATTACATATTATAGTTAATATTAATGCATGATTAACTATATTTAAGTTAAGACATGTAAACAATTATTCATTTGAGTTAAGTCAAAGGCCAAACACAGGCTGAGACTGCATGTACGAATAATATACTTACATTCATTAAAGACTTATTCTAATGTTAGTTATAAAATTGGATTGAGGTGCAACACATGCTAATATCTGAATTAAACAACATTAGAACTAGTTTTGTAAAAACAGAATAGTTGACATTAAGTCCATTAATCATGGTATTAAATGAATTAGGCAACAAACACAGATGCCAAAATTATGGGACCATGATAAATGAATTATAGGGTAATATATCTTTACAATCTGAATATTATGTGATGATTAACACAGATTCCGTGATATTCAGAATGTAGATGAAATATGCCAAAATTTTAGTCAACAATTCAATATTCGACCCTTGCAATTTTTGTTGTGTGTGAAAATTTAATCTGTGAACATTGTTATTAATTGCAGTTCCCCTTAACCTGTATTCGCAAGCTCAGTCCTATTCCAAATTTGATGGAACTAATTTTTCTGAATAGAATGAGAAAATTGAGTTCAGCCTAGGGGTTCTTGACCTGGACATGACAATTATGTGTGATGAACCCGCTGCTATTACTGATATCAGTAGCGAGGATGAAATTGTTGTCCATGAAGCATGGTCTCGATCCAATAGGTTGGCCCTAATGTTTATGCGAATGTGTGCTGCTGCTAACATTAAGACCTCCCTACCTGAAACTAAGAAAGAGAAAGAGTATTTGAACAACATTAAGGAACGCTTTCGCACTGCTGATAAATCCCTTGCTGGGAAACTAATAGCTGACATGACCACTATAAGGTTCGATGGTACTCGAACCATGAATGAGCACATTATAGAAATGATCAATCTGGCTGCTAGACTTAGAGTTTTGGGCATGACAGTGGACGAGTCTTTTCTCGTCCAATTCGTCCTTAACTCCCTACCTCCTGAGTATGGGCCTTTCCAAATCAATTACAACACTATAAAAGATAAGTGGAATGTAAATGATTTGCAAAGCATGTTGGTACAAGAGGAAGGAAGGCTTAAGCAACAGAATGGCCATGTGACTAAGGAACAGGTGGCAAATCTTACAGTCAAAGGAGCTGGTTTTAAGAAGAAGTTCGGCAAGGGCATTAAGAAAGGTCCTGAGCCGTCTCATCAAGATGAACCATCAACTACTGCTGTGAAGAAGGAAAAGAACGACAAGTGTCACTTCTGTAAAAAGAAGGGTCATTTCCAGAGGGATTGTCATAAACGAAAGGCATGGTTTGAGAAAAAAGGGTAAACCATTTATTTATGTTTGTTTCGAATCAAACTTTATTAATGTTCCTTCTAACACTTGGTGGATTGATTCTGATTCTATGTGTCATGTTTCTAATTCGATACAGGGCTTCATTTCGATCCGCAAAACAAATCCAAATGAGCATTTTCTCTACATGGGCAATAAGGCAAAGGATAAAATAGAAGCTATTGGAGTCTTTCGCCTGATTTTAAGCATTGGATTTATTTTAGATTTGGAAGAAACCTTTTATGTTCCCTCAGTTTCTAGGAATTTAATTTTTGTTTCTAAACTCGCTTTAGATGGTTTTGCAATTAAATTTAAGAACAATGGTTATGGTTTGATTAAAAATTCTAATAATGTTGGCTCTGTATTTTTATTAGATGGTTTATATCGATTGAATCTTGAAAAGAATTTTTCTAAAACCCTTGTGACTCTTAATCCTAATGTTGGTACGAAACGTACACTTGATGATGAAAAATCTACTTATTTTTGGCATAAAAGATTAGGGCACATATCCAGGACGAGAATTGAAAGGCTCATTAAAGATGGAATACTCCATAACCTGGATTGGGCCAATTATGATGTATGTGTGGACTGTATTAAAGGAAAACAGACCAAACATACAAAGAAAGGAGCCACAAGAAGCACCCAGTTACTTGAAATAATACATACAGACATATGTGGACCTTTTGATATTCCATCCATTGGTGGAGAGAAATACTTCATCACCTTTATAGATGATTTTTCACGATATTGCATTTTGTACATGTTGCATGATAAATCTCAGTCTGTGAACATCGTTGAAATATACATTAATGAGGTTGAGAGGCAACTAGGCAAAAAGGTGAAAATTATTAGGTCTGATAGAGGTGGTGAATATCATGGTAGATATGATGAGTCAGGGCAACGCCCAGGCCCATTTGCTAAACTCCTTGAGAAATTAGGTATTTGCGCCCAATACACAATGCCAGGATCACCTTGGCAGAATGGTGTAGCTGAAAGGCGTAATCGTACCCTTATAGAAATGGTTAGGAGTATGATAAGTAGGACACAATTGCCTATATTTTTGTGGACACATGCATTAAGGACCGCTGTACACATCTTAAATAGGGTTCCTAGTAAGTCAGTTTCAAAAAACCCTTTTGAACTGTGGAAAGGATGGAAACCCGATTTAAGGTATTTACGTGTGTGGGGCTGCCCAGAGAAAGCTAGAATCTATAACCCTCATGAAAAGAAATTAGATCCTCGAACATTATCTTGTCATTTCATCGGGTATCCAGAAAAGTCGAAGGGATATAGATTCTATTGTCCAAATCATACAACTAGAATCATAGAAACTGGAAATGCTAAATTCATTGAAGAAGGTGAAGTAAGTGGGAGTATAAAAGAGATGGAGGTAATCATTCAAGAAGTCAGGGTACAAATTCCTATACCCAAAGTTCATAACATACCTGTTGTTCCTAATGCAGTTATTGCACCGGTCATTGACCCAATCAATAACAATGAACAACAAGTGAATGATCAACCAACTAAACATCCACATAATGAGACTGTAACCGATGAAATCTTTGAAGCACCACAGGAAGTGCCATTAAGAAGATCTCAAAGAGAAAGGAGATCGGTAATTCCAGATGATTATGTGGTATACCTTCAAGAGACCGAATTTAACATAGGGGATATTAATGATCCAGTTTCTTATGAAAAGGCTGTAAACAGTGATGATTCAGATAAATGGGTTAATGCCATGAATGAAGAAATAAAATCTATGAATGACAATAAAGTTTGGGAGTTGGTCGAATTTCCAGAAGGACAAAAACGAGTTGGGTGCAAGTGGATCTTTAAGACCAAACTTGACTCACAAGGCAATATCGAACGACATAAAGCTAGACTTGTTGCCAAAAGTTTTAATCAACGAGAAGTCATTGATTATTGTTGATGTAAAAAACTAGATTGCTCTAATTATTCAATCACAGATAAATAAATAAGACAAAGATTTTTAAAGTGGTTCGGCTAGGAATAAAGCCTACGTCCACTGTTATGTTATTGCTGAGTGTTTGTGGAATTCTTGATTACAAGTTCTCTCAAGAAATTCCGGTCCCTTTGAATGGGATTGATACAAGGTATTTATAGCCTCAAGGCTGTACATGAAAGGTCCAATACATTAAATGATATACATATGAATGGGTAATACATTTAATGCGGCGTGTGCGTCAAGAATCTAATGAATAGTTGAACAGTTGTCCGTCTGATAATTGATGACACGGCCGAGGTGCAGTTCGGACCGCCTTAGTTGCTCGTTGATCAAGAGTTCCTCGGAGTGCTTAGAGTATCTCGGGATGATATAGTTCCTCGGATGGAGTTCCTCGGCATGATAGAGCTCTTCGGTGTATTCTCGTTGCTCGGTACCAACCACGTTTGTTCAGTAAATGATCTTCCTCGCTGTTATTGTGCCACGTAGATCGACACGTGTCTTCATACTATTCGTCAACATCAGCATATTAATTTTGGTATCAACAGAAGCCCCCAATGTTTCATATTTCGAACTTTGAGGAGTATGGGACATTCTTTCTCGGTATATGACCTTCCTGGGTTTTAGGAGCATTGTATTCAAATTTCCTTCTCATTTCGCAGTTTCCGCCTTTTTATAAGCGCTTCGATCTTCGTGCAACTTTTGTCTTTTTAGCCGCCGGAAGTTCAGCAGTTTCTTTTTAGTAATCATTTCTTTCGCCGCTTCCCAATGCAAAGTATTTAAACTCCTTTGGTAACCATACCGTCGTCTACACTTTCCATTTTTCTGCATTCAAGTTTTCTATTCTCTTCCTCTCTCTTGTGTGTTCATCATTGTTTCCGTTCGTTGTCAACATATCTCCTTTCTTTCTGTAAGATCTTCTTTTTTTCTTCTGCATCTCTTTTATTCAATATGGTTTATATTGTTGAATCTGCTGAGAAATTTCGTTCTGACTTTTCCATTCCTTCTTGGGTAACTCTAGAGGTTCTTTCTGAGCCTTTAGATTACTTTCGATTGGCTGAGGGACATTGGTTCCCCAGTCTTTTCATTGCTGAATGTGGTTTTTCTTTTCCCCCAAATCCATTATGTCTTGAGTTTTGTCAATATTTTGATCTTGTTCCTGCAAAAATAGCCCCCAATTCATGGAGAATAATTAATGGGGTGCACAAGTTAAATCTAACTCATGGGACTCGTATAGGGATCCCAGAAATCATGTACTGCTATAAATGGGCCACTTTAGATAATATTTATTATTTAAAAACTAGGTTTTTAAATAGAGCCCTTGTAGTTAACCTCCCTGATTCAAATAGAGATTATTTTGAGCATGGGTTGGTCATAAAAAATTGGCAACACGCGCCTTTATCTGGGAATGAAGTATACAACGGTCCCAGATGCCCCCCATACGGCAATGGGATAGGTTTATTTTTCATTTTTATTTTACTTATGAAATTGCGTTTTCATCATGTTTGACAAAATGTATGACTGAGATTTATGTATTTATTTGCAGTTGATAGTAAAAGAAAAACTCCAAAAGAGTCGGAAGTGAATATCAAGCATTTAAAACTTATCTGGAATTTGCATAAGACGATTGCAGACGAGCATATTAGATCTGCATCATATTTGCTGCAGTATAAGAGCTACACAACCTCTTATACTGCTCGCCCTGTTGAACCAGCTTCAACACCAGAAAGTTCATCTTCAGAGTCTCATATCCCCCTATCTCAGAGAATGGGCAAGAAAAGAGCTCCTCCTGCTCTATTTGGTGACACTTCTTCTGTTGTTGGAGCCCAGAAAGGCAAAATTGATGTCTCGGAGGGGACTAAAAAAGTAGATGCTGGTTCCTCCAAAATTGCCGAGAAGCCCCCAGTGGCCCCGAGCAAGAAAAATGCTCCTGCTGATGTAATTGTCATCTCTCCGACCAAGACTTCTTCCTTGGTTGATGCTGCTGACCGTCCTTTGAAGAGATTGAGGAAATCATCCTCAGTTAATCTTGCTGGGACTGCATCTTCTCTACCAGCTGGTGGTAGTAGTGTTTCAAAAATCATTCTTCCGAGCTCTTCAACGAGCTCAGTTATACCCGAGGTTCTCGGGGTTGATGAAAAGATTCCTAGGGATACACTGACATCCCTAGCTGCTCGCCATCTTTCTTCAGTAAATTTCTCATACCTTTGGTCTTTCTTTTCTTTTTCCTGAACTCTTATATTTGTGTTGACTCTATTGTTTTTCTTATCTTTTAGCTGGTGAACTGTTTCAATACCATCGTGAAGAAAGATCAAGCTATTAAAGCTTCTAGTTCCTCGTCCGATGTTGACGATGCCCTCTTGGGTTTAACCCAATCTGTGAAAGAATCTCGGCAGCAGTACGTCGAGGAGAAAGCTGCCTGGGAGAAAAAATTGGCTGCAGCTGAGGCTGATAAGATGAAGATGGCTGAAACCTCCAAGAATTTGGAGGAGAAGGTGAAAAGCCTAGAGGTCAATCAGCAAAGGTGCGATGACCAACTGAAGAAGGCAGAAGAAGAACTGTCTACCCTGCGAGACATCAAAATCCAGAAAGAACAATTGGATGTCAAACTCTCCTCGGAGAAGTTGAAAAGAAAAGCTGTAGTTAAGAAACATTTCAGTGCTGGTTGGGAGAAAGGATGGGAGAGAGGGATAGCTGCAATGACGTCCCAGGTCCAATATGGGGAGTTGAAATACTTCTATGATGGTTGGGTAGCTGCTCTGCAAGAGCTAAAAGTCCAAGATGATTCTGAGCTATTCCAACGGCATCTCCCTGGTCCTCCTCCACCAATTGTGGAAGAAGAAGAAGATGAACCTGCATCAGATGAATCTTCCATAGCTGTGGATGTCCCAATCTCTGCTTCTCAACCCTTTGTCATTGAGGACATTTCTTCTATGCCTCCTCCTGCCGAGAAGATTTCTGCCGACCAAGCTGTTGTTATCACCGAGCAACCGAGCTCCTCGTCCCAGCCTCCCGAGAAAGTCTTGGGAGACAAGGAAAAGGTGTGAAGTTGTTCGGTATCATTCTTATCTTTTATTATTTGTAATCGAACACTGTACTCCTTTTATGATCTAATAAAATACTTCTTTACTCATCGCTGTTATTGATGATTCTTTGTTGATTGTTGTCTTTTTCTTGTCTTTAGTTTGTTGCTAGAATGGAACTAATCTCTTCTCATGATACCGAGCTGATGCAGCAATGTCACCAATACTATAGGGCTGGTCATACAGACCTTAGTTCTTCTGAAATTGCTGACATTCTTGGTCATGATGCTTCAGAACAGGCGACTGAGGCTTATCGGTATTTGAAAAGTTTACTCGACCGAGCTGTAGCTAACAATATCGCTTATTATGAATTGATTGAAGAGCTGCATTGTTCCTTAAAGGATCTCCAAGGCCAGCACAATAGATCGATGGCTTCATTACACGAGGAATATGAAAATAGATATCAACAACTTTCCTCTGATACAGGTCATAAAAAGATCATTGCTGCATATGACATTAGGGAAAGGACCCTAAAAGGTGAAATTGAAGCCTGCCGACAAATTGCCGAGATCCTGGAACAAGAAAATAATAGTCTGCAGAAAAGATTGGCTCAATATGAATCTGTTGCCTCCTCTTCCACTGCATTAGTACCAGTTACTGATGAAGGTTTTTCGTTTCTAGAGGTTGAAAACGCCAAACTAAGGCAAGAGTTGGATGACTTGAAAAAGTCTATTATTCCTGTGACTGCTCGGGGACGAGGAAGGAGTTCTCGGGGACGAGGAAGAATCGTCGAGGAGCAAAGTTCTCCAGTTGCTTCTCGGAGCCGATCAAGAGTTCTTGGCCGTAGTGTTGAAGAATCTCGCACCCAATCTACTCTGGAAACTCAAGCATTCCAACTGAATGTTAAAGATCGTGCTCTGTCTGATTTGTCTAAGAAAAATTTATCTTTAGAGGATCAATTGGCTGCGATGAAGTCTGATCTGAATAATAAAGATGCTCTTATCAAGAACTTTCTCGAGCAAGTAGATAGATTAACTTTCCAATTCCATAAACAGCCTCGGGAGTTCTGGAATGCAGGCTATAATGAAGCTCTTTACCATTTGGATGATCGTCTTGAAAATGCTAACAACGAAGGTTATAAGCAGGGATGGTTGAACGCCCTGGGTGTATTAAAATTGGAACAAGGTCATTATTTATGGGATTATCATGCTCCTGGATTGCTAGACTTGCCTGTTCCTCCCTATAAATTGGATATGGCATGGATTCCTGCTCGCTCCATTCCTCGGAGTTTGATCTCTAAATATCTTGGTGATTATAACCTTCATTCTCAAGTTGAAGTATCTCGTCCTGAGCACCTGTTGGACACTCCTACAATAATGAATGTCAGAATGCTGAAGGACATGAACTTTATTAATTCTCCTCTTTGTCTAGAGGATCCTCCTGCTGGCAAGGAACCTGTCTCAAAGGACAAAGGAAAGAAACCAATAGAGTAGGAATCTTTAATGTAATAGTTAGCACATACATGTAACATGTAATACATTTTTATCTTAATGAAAGAATTTCATTTTCTGTTTTGCCAATAGCTATTTTTCTGTTTGCAAATTATATGATTCATCAACCAACTTAGAATTTATAACAAGCATAAATTGTTCAAAATTGTTTCCAACCAACCAAGGTGGATAAATAATGTTTGTCGACCAACCACAGTTGATGGGTTTCTATCCCCGACCAACCATACTTGATTCAATTTTCAAATATAAACATGTGTCCGACCAACTAAGGTCAATACTTTTATCCTCGTCGACCAACTACAGTTAGTGGGTTTTTATCCCCGACCAACCATACTTGGTACAGTTTGGAATATTTTGTTCTTTAAAGAACTTTTTGTAATAATGTTACCTCCCGACAAACATAAGCTGTAATGCGAGAGTATATAAAGTCTTACCAACCGTAGTTGATCATACTGGTCTACACCTCCTAATCAAAGGAGTAGTAGGGTTCTTTCGAACTTTTTGGCTCCTTGGAGCATGTCCTCCTAACCAAAGGAGGTTGGCTACTTATAGCACTTTTGCTCCGTAGAGCGCTCCGGAGAGCTTATCCTCCTAACCAAAGGAGGTTGGCTACTTATAGCACTTTTGCTCCGTAGAGCGCTCCGGAGAGCTTATCCTCCTAACCAAAGGAGGTTGGCTACTTATAGCACTTTTGCTCCGTAGAGCGCTCCGGAGAGCTTATCCTCCTAACCAAAGGAGGTTGGCTACTTATAGCACTTTTGCTCCGTAGAGCGCTCCGGAGAGCTTGACTCCGTAGAGCATGGCTCCGTAGAGCATGACTCCGTAGAGCAGTCTTCTTCTTGTCCAGCAGTGCAGTGTAGTGCAGCAGTGCAGTGTAGTGTTCAACACTAATATTCCCCGAAAAACTTTCAACAGAAAGAAAATGGTGAACCATCCTCGTTTTATTCATAATGAAGGAAATACTTTACATTTTTCATTACTGATAATACTTTCGCAGGTGTTCAGCATTCCATGCATTCTGAAATTCTTCTCCTTCTAGAGTTGCTATTCTGTAGGTTCCAGGTCGAACAACCTCTGTAACTCGGTAAGGTCCATGCCAGTTTGCTTCCAGTTTATTCTGTTTCTGAATGACTTTCTTCAGCACATAATCACCCTCCTTCAAATCGCATTTCTTCACCCTTTTGTTGTAGAACAGAGCTGTTCGTTGTTGATAAGCAGCATTCCTAATGGCTGCCTCTTCTCTTACTTCTTCGAGCATGTCCAAATCCATTCTTCTCATCAAGTCACTGATCGGAGAGTTGAAATTCAGCACTCTATGCGTTGGGAGACCCAACTCGGCCGGTATCACAGCCTCACTTCCAAATGCTAGCATATATGGTGATTCTCCAGTTGCTGCTCGGGGAGTTGTTCGGTAGGCCCATAATACTGATTGGAGCTCATTAATCCAATTTGCTTTAGCTTCACTTAGCCTCTTTTTCAACCCATTTAGTAATGTTCTATTCGTTACTTCAGTCTGTCCATTGCTTTGGGGATGGCCTGGTGCTGAATGAAACTTCAAAACGTTCGATTGATGACAATAGGCAGCAAATTCTTCATTATCAAATTGTGTTCCATGATCTGTGATGAAAGCATGAGGGAGACCATATCGACAAATGATATTCTTCCATACAAACTGGTATACCTTCTCGTACGTCATATTGATAAGAGGCTCAGCTTCCACCCACTTAGTAAAATAGTCCACTGCAACTACGAGATACTTGAATCTTCCTCGGGTGGTCGGCAGTGGTCCAACCAAATCAATTCCCCACATGGCAAATGGCCAAGGGGAAGTTATTGGTGTTAGTAATGCTTGTGGAGTTCGTCGGATGGAGGAAAAACGTTGGCACTTGTCACATTTCTTGGCATAGGCTATACAATCAGCTCTCATTGTCGGCCAGTAATATCCCTGTGTCATCACTCTTTGTAAAAGTGTTCGACCTGCTACATGAGCTCCACAAGATCCTTCATGGATTTCTTCAATCAATTCTTTCACCTCGGTGGGATGTACACATCTCTTCAAACCTGCCATAATTCCTCGTCTATACAAAATACCATTAGTTAGTACATACCGAGCAGCTTTATACTTCAGTTTCTTGGCAGCGAGTTTGTCCTCCGGCAATTCGCCCTCTTCAACATATTTCCTGATTGGATCCATCCAAGATGGTCCTAAATCAAGGGTAATCACATTCGTTGTCAGATCTTCATCTATGCTCCGACCTTCTAATACTTCAATCGGTATTGTTCTTCGCATCTCGGTACGAGTAGCTGATGCTAGTCGGGCCAGTGCATCTGCTTGTACATTCTCCATCCTCGGTATTCTCACTAATTGAATGGCCTCAAATTCTGTCAACAATTTCATCACCTTTGCATGATATTTGATCATTAAATCTCCTTTAACCGCATATATTCCCATCATCTGATTCACAATTAATTGAGAATCACTGAATACCATCACTTGTTGTGCTTCCATAGTCTTTGCTAGATTAAGACCTGCTATCATGGCCTCATACTCCGCTTCATTGTTAGAGGCTTTGAATCGGAATCGCAAAGCATATTCCATGTCAATCTCGTCTGGAGTGATCAAAACAATTCCTGCTCCACAACCAGCTGTGCAAGATGATCCATCTACATATAATCTCCATGTAGGTATTTCGTCTTCAAATTTCTTATCTGTCAGAGTTCCTCGATAAAATATCTGTTGTTTTCTTCCATCATCCCCCGGTATCTTTCGCTCCTCGTCAGTCATCTGTTCGTACTCTTTTACCAACCGTGGCTGGTCTGAGTTTGAATATAATGATTTCTCTACATCCACAAGTCCTTTTACCAACCTTGGTTGGTTTGGACCTATTTCTGCTGATCCTGTATCGTCCACAGGTAAGTCAGCAAATGTTTTTGTTGATCCTGTATCGTCCACAGGTAAATCAGCAGGCATCTTTTGCTCCTCGGGGGTATCAGGGTATGTGAACTCTGCTATAAAATCTGCTACAGCCTGCCCCTTCAATGATGATCTGGGCTCATACACAATATCATATTCACCAAGTTCTACTGCCCAGTACATCAGTCTCCCTGATTTTTCTGGCTTATGGAGGGCTTGTCTCAATGGCATATCAGTATAAACGATGATGGTATGGGCCTGGAAATATGGCCTCATTCTTCTGCTTGCTTCAATTAGTGCCAATGCCAATTTTTCTAGCCTTGGGTACCTGATTTCTGCACCTCGGAAAGCCTTACTTGTGTAATAAATTGGCTTCTGGACTCCATTCTCCAATCTGATCAACGCTGAACTGACTGCGTTCTCTGATACCGCCAAATACAAATACAACTTTTCTCCTGTTATTGGTCTGGACAACAGTGGAGGTGCTCCCAAATATTTCTTCAAGTCTTGAAAAGCTTTTTCACATTCCTCATTCCATTCAAAGGTTTTTCGAAGTGTTTTGAAGAATGGTATGCATTTATCAGTTGCTCGAGATACAAATCTGTTGAGCGCTGCAACTCGTCCGGTGAGACTCTGCACTTCTTTCTTCGTCGTCGGAGATCGCAGCCCTAGAAGAGCTTTGATCTTATCTGGATTTGCCTCAATACCTCGCTGACTGACGATGTATCCGAGGAACATTCCTTCTCGTACTCCAAAGGTGCACTTCGTCGGGTTAAGCTTCATTTGGTATTTATCCAATTGATCAAAAGTTTGACTCAAGTCAACCAAATGATCAGCAGCTTTCTTACTTTTAGTGAGCATGTCATCGACATAGACCTCCATGTTGCGACTGATTTGTTCAGTAAAAACCTTGTTCATCAACCGTTGATATGTTGCACCTGCATTTTTTAAACCAAAAGGCATAACATTATAACAATAAGTTCCCCTAGGGGTAATAAAAGAAGTACTTTCCCTGTCTTCAGGTTTCATTTTGATCTGGTTGTAGCCAGAATAAGCATCCATGAAGCTGAGTAGCTCGTGTCCCGAGGTAGCATCCACCAGTTGATCAATTCTGGGCAATGGAAAATGATCCTTGGGGCAGGCCTTATTGAGATCGGTGAAATCGACACACATTCTCCATTTGTTGTTTTTCTTCTTTACCATCACCACATTAGCCAACCAATCTGGATATTTTACATCTTCAATGAATTGGGCTTTCTGGAGTTTCTCGACTTCCTCTTGTATGGCTTGATTCTTCTCGGGACTAAACACCCTTCTCCTCTGCTTTACAGGTTTAATCTCCTTATTCACATTGAGTTCATGACATAAGAAGTTTGGATCTATTCCTGGCATGTCTTCATGACTCCAAGCAAAAGTATTTTTCCTATTCTTCAAGAAAGTTATCAACTCCTCTTTTATTGACATATCTAACGATGAACCTATCTGGGTTACTCGTTCAGGATGTTCGTCGTCCAAAATAACATTTTCTGTAGATTCCATCACCTGTCCTTTTACAAGTTGAGATTCATCCCTGGGATCAAGAGTTTCAATTTCTGTACCTTCCTCCACCTGGTAAGTAGTAGTTTTTTTCATCGATCCTTCTAGTTCTTCTTGCTCGGCCGACGAATAATAGCATTCCCGAGCTACTTTTTGATCACCTTTCACCACTCCAACTCCAAAATTTGTTGGGAATTTCAAACATTGATGTACTGTAGAAGGAACGACTTCGAACTTCTTCAATCCAACTCTTCCCATGATGATGTTGTAGGCTGACTGCACATTCTTATCCATTACAAAGAATCGTATTCTTTCTGTTCGACAAGCAGGCCAAGTTCCAATGAGTATATCCAACTTGATCGTCCCAAGTGGAAAAACTTTCTCGCCAGCAAAACCCAGAAGGGGTCTGTGATAAGGTTCTAATTGGGATAATTTCAAATTCAAGCTATCAAAGCATGAATAGTACATGATGTCTGCCGAACTACCATTATCTACCAACACCCTTGAAATGATCACGTCCTTCATTCTCATTTTGATCACCAAAGGATCATCATGAGGGTAAAGAACACCTGCCAGGTCATTTTTTGAAAAACCAATTACTAGCTTCTCTTTGTTTACCTTCCTCGGACGATCATCCTCGGCCAGGTTTATTCGCTGAATATATGAGCAAGCTTGAGCCTCTCCGAGATAAGCTTTTCTTTCTGCAGTAAGGTCTCCTCCTCCTGCATCTCCCCCTGTAATAACGTTACAATGAAATGATCCAAAACGTATGGAAAATACCTCTCGTTCAGGTTTCCTTGGCTTCTTGGGAAGATCGGGGTCATCATCTGGATCCTCTTCATGGGCCCTCCTCTTTTTCTCCTCTGCACGACGAGGAGATCTAGATCTCTCTCTAGTTCTATCATCATTCCTCCTTTCACTTCTGCGATCTACATACTTTGATAATTTTCCTCTTCGAATGAGTGTTTCAATCTCGTTCTGAAGGGCTATACAATTTTTGGTCATATGGCCATGATCTTTGTGAAACTCGCAATATTTGGTCTTATTCCTCATGTCTGGATCTGACTTCAATTTCTCTGGCCATTTGATTTCCTCGTTATTCCTGATCTCTTCTAAAACATGATTAATACCCATTTTCAATGGAGTATAATTATCATACTTCTTTAGGGCTTCCAACTTTATCCTGTTATTTCTGGAATATTTGTCACCACCATTACCTTTCTGATCTTTCTTTTTAGAGTTGTCGACCTCCACTTTAACTTCTTTATCCATATTCTTCTTCGCAGTCATAGCCTCCTCGGCATTCATGATTTTGGCCGCCTTCGCCATCAATTCCGACATATTTTTAGGCGGATCTTTGGCCAGAGTATAGTATAGCTTGTTAGGCAGAAAACCACTCATCAAAGCAGTGATTGCTGTCTTTTCTTCATAATCTATGACTTCCAACTTCTCGTTATTGAAACGAGTTATGTAATCTCTAGTACTTTCTCCTGATTTTTGTCTAACACTTAGTAAGTGCGCTACTCGCTTTACTGGTTTTGCTCCAAAACAAAAATTACCAATAAACAGCTCGGCTAACTGAACAAAAGTTGAAATCTTACCCCGAGGAAGATTATTGTACCATATCTGTGCAGATCCGGTAAGAGTTCCCGAGAATGCTCTACACCTCATCTCGTCGGGGACAGCATAGATATCTGCAGCAGCTTGATACTGTTCTATATGAAGTACAGGATCTGTCTTTCCATCGTACTTGGGGGTCACTACAGGTGCTTTGAATTTCGACGGTGTAGGGAAATCCACAATGGCTTGCACAAAAGGTGTCCCTTGAACAAAAGTTCTCTGTAAGGGGTTCCTCGCCTTAGCCATTTCTCCCAGTCTATCCTCCAATCGTTGAATGGAACCTTTCCATGCTTCATTCCCTTCCTCGGGCCGCTTAGTCCGAGCAACTGATTGCCCTGACGTAGCTTCCTGAGATTTATCTCGACGAGTAATTGGTCGTGATTGTGCAGATCCTTCTCTCAAACCTGGTGATGGTCGAAAACTTCCTGATGGAGCCCTAGGTGGACTCATGTTCCTCCTTGGTCCTAACCGACTGAAAGGAGACACCCTGCTTAATCTTTCTAAAGCGCTAGTTCTCTCCGGAGAAAGAGAGATATGTTGATCTGTATCCGTAGCCCGTATTGATGAAGTTCGCCCAGGTTGATAAGAAGAATCATTGGATTCCCCATTGCGATATGACCCAATACGTCTGGATCGTGATTGCCCATGATCAGTCCTTTGCCCTGAATGAGTAGGTACACCGCCTTGAAGAGTTTGAAGGAGTTGCCTCATAGATTCTTGCATGGCGGTTTGTCCCTGAGCCAGATTCATCATAATTCCGGCCAGATCTGGAGATGCAGATGGATTTGGAAGATTTCCAGTATTTCCAGCATTTCGATTACTGGATTCTGGATTATCTGCCATTGGTGACAAATGATTTTTATGAAAAACGATAACAACAGTCGTTTCCCACAGACGGCGCCAATCTGTTGATGTAAAAAACTAGATTGCTCTAATTATTCAATCACAGATAAATAAATAAGACAAAGATTTTTAAAGTGGTTCGGCTAGGAATAAAGCCTACGTCCACTGTTATGTTATTGCTGAGTGTTTGTGGAATTCTTGATTACAAGTTCTCTCAAGAAATTCCGGTCCCTTTGAATGGGATTGATACAAGGTATTTATAGCCTCAAGGCTGTACATGAAAGGTCCAATACATTAAATGATATACATATGAATGGGTAATACATTTAATGCGGCGTGTGCGTCAAGAATCTAATGAATAGTTGAACAGTTGTCCGTCTGATAATTGATGACACGGCCGAGGTGCAGTTCGGACCGCCTTAGTTGCTCGTTGATCAAGAGTTCCTCGGAGTGCTTAGAGTATCTCGGGATGATATAGTTCCTCGGATGGAGTTCCTCGGCATGATAGAGCTCTTCGGTGTATTCTCGTTGCTCGGTACCAACCACGTTTGTTCAGTAAATGATCTTCCTCGCTGTTATTGTGCCACGTAGATCGACACGTGTCTTCATACTATTCGTCCACATCAGCATATTAATTTTGGTATCAACAATTATAATGAGACCTTCTCTCCAGTTTCAAAGAAGGACTCACTAAGAATCATATTAGCGTTGGTGGCTCATTATGATTTGGAGTTACACCAAATGGACGTAAAAACAGCTTTTCTAAATGGGAGTTTAGTAGAAGAAGTCTACATGGCATAGCCACAAGGCTTCATAAAGGAAGGAAAAGAAAACATGGTCTCTATGTTAAAGAAGTCAATATATGGTCTAAAGCAAGATTCTCGTCAATGGTACATTAAGTTTCACGATACCATTACATCCTTTGGGTTTAAGGAAAACACTGTTGATCGGTGTATATACCTGAAGATCAGTGGGAGTAAGTTTGTGTTTTTAGTACTATATGTTGATGACTTACTTATCGCCAGCAGTGATCTTGGTTTATTAAGTGAAACCAAGAAGTACCTTTCAAAAAACTTTGAAATGAAAGATTTAGGTGAGGCATCCTTCGTGATCGGGATAGAAATATCTCGGGATAGATCATGAGGAATGTTGGGACTGTCTCAGAAAGCTTACATTAACAAAGTTTTAGAAAGATTTAGCATGCAAAGTTGCAATCCCGTTAATGTTCCACTTCAGAAAGGGGATAAGTTCAGCTTAAGTCAATGCCCTGGAAGTGAGTTAGAAAGGGAGCACATGAAAGGAATGCCTTATGCTTCGCTCGTAGGGAGCTTATTGTATGCACAAGTTTGCACTAGACCGGACATCAGTTTTTCCGTTGGAATGCTAGGCAGATATCAAAGTAATCAGGGGATTTACCATTAGAAAGCTGCAAAGAAAGTGCTGAGGTACCTGCAAGGGACCAAGGATTACATGCTCACATATCGGAAGACTGATCACCTTGAGGTGATTGGTTATTCAGACTCTGATTTTGGGGGATGCCTTGACAGTAGGAAGAGCACTTTGGGTTATGTCTTCCTTATGGCTGGAGGAGACGTTTCATGGAAAAGTTCTAAGCAAAGTGTCATTGCATCATCTACTATGGAGGCTGAATATGTAGCTTGCTTCGAAGCTACAAATCATGGATTATGGCTGTGAAACTTTATTTCAGGACTTAAAATTATGGAGTCAATATCTAAGCCGCTGAAAATTCACTGTGATAATGTCGCAGCAGTCTTCTTCTCGAAGAACGATAGGTATACTAAGGCTGCTAAGCATATTGAGATGAAATACCTATCAGTTAAAGAAGAAGTTCAGAAACAAAGAGTGTCAATTGATCACATAAGTACGCGTGATAACATAGCAGATCCTCTTACGAAAGGACTATCTCCGAAGACCTTTATGGAACATGTCAAAGAGATGGGTCTCGATTAGTTAGACTATGATTGCTATTTTGGCTTAGTTGTTTGACACCATTACTTGAATTCAATAAAAGTGTTTCTGATTTCTATTATTTCTGTCTTTTGAGAAAGCATGCATATAATTATGGATTATTGTTGACAGAAATAGTCCTTATTGAAAAGGACATTATGAGGCCATTATGATACCTAATATTAAAGGCTCGGTTGAATGAAACATTGGTGTTGTGGTACATGAAAGGAACCATTCTCTTGAATAGCATGGAACCACCATGACTCGCATCCGTGAATCATTTGATTTAGCAAACTGAATTTATCAATAATTGTGCACCTTATGATACCTAATTTAATTATACGAATTATCAACACCAAGTGGGAGACTGTTGGAAATTAATGTCAAGTAATGAAATTAATTATTTAATTTCAATTTTATTAAATTCCGAATTTCACATAATTGTGGTCTTGATAAATATCAGATAATTAATTAGGAATGTGATAAATAAAGATATTAAAAGATTTGGGTAAACCTTATCCGTTAGTCACATGATGATTAGTGGCATTAGTGGGAGACTTGAAAAGAGTCCCACCTCTGCTAGGTTTCTGGCCCTCTTTCCCTTATAAATAGAGACCTCTACAACATCTAGAGTCATCTCAATACACACTATTTCTAAGGAGGGAGAGAAAATTCGAAATCCATTTTTCTCATTCCGGACTGTTTAAGAAAGGAATTAAAGGAGCATTCGAGTCATTTTAATCCGTTCAACAGCGATGGACAAAGGTCAGTTTTTAAATCGTATTTTTAAGGAATTTTTGATTCTGTGATCGCATGAAGATAAACATCCTGGATTCATATCAAAACTGTTTTACTTATGATGTAACCTTACGATTCATATTCGAATTTGTGATTAAGAAAACAGTATGATTTAACATTGAACCATTTTTGAACAAAAATGTTGGTAGTTTGGTGGATACGAACCAAATACTGCTGGTTATGGTCACAATTATGGTCGACCGTCGATTATGGTCGCAATTAAAGAGATGCCCTTTCCTGGCTCGTCGCAGTGCTTCAGTGGTCGCCGACCATGATGGGTGGTCTGACGACATCGCATAGTGATGTACTATGTTCGCTGGATGGTTATTGACCAGAACGGTATTTCAGTGACCTTATTTTGTGGTTTATACACTTGCTGATAGTGTGAGGCTTACTGTATATTTGGAGAAATCTCCATGACCCATAGGTGGGTGGAAGGGTTCCAACTGGGTCTGCCATTGATTTTTCTCTGTACGTCTTTGTGAAAACATAACTGTTCGATATCTTTCTAAAGATGTGATCCCCATACTTCTTGATGAGAGAGAAACGCTTTAGACGTTTATCCCTGCCTAAGAATCTGGGATATGGGAATCAAGATTATGATGTAACCCAGAAAATAACTGCCCAGAAAAGTCTCGTTGAGAGTCCAGATATTTGGAGAGTCTTCATAGACATCTCCGATAATGAATTTCATCTGAAACCAACGATAAAAATTGTCTAGAATCAAAGCTGTTGTGCAGATTTGCAGATGTACAAAAATTGGATACACAAAATGAACACAAATGTGCCAAGAATCGTGCATCAATAGAACGATGTTTATACAAAAAAATATGTAATCATTCATACGGAAATTAAAAAAAAAGTAAACTTAGCACTTGATTATCATGCGTGTACACTATGAGGTCGCAACGTAAATCTCCATCTCGTAAATAGAAAGCAAAGACTTTTTGTGTCGTTTCCCACAAACGACGTCAATTGTAGGTGCAAAAAATCTCACCCGTAGGGGGGGGGGTGCCAATTCATCACAATACAAGCATAAAAATAAATATAAAAGAAACAAAGATTTACGTGATTCGACCATGAATGACCTACGTCCACGGGGCTACTGCTGTGTTCCATTAGAATGATGAGAGAGTTTTACATGAGAGTCTTTCTCTATCTTCTAAGCCCCCTTTTACAATGGGGGGGGGGGGGGGTCCCCTTTATATAGAGTTAGGGGTTACATTAAGGTTACAAATATGGATGAGTAACAAATATGGATGAGTCCTATCTTCATGGAGTTTGATACCAATCCGATAATGCTCCTCGGTCTTCGAATTTATCAAGGACTCTAGTCGTCCCTATCTTGTTGGAGCGTCTGTTGCTCACCATCTTGACGGGGGTGCTCGCCACGTGTCATGCTATTATGTAGGCATATTTTTTCCCCCATACCAAGTATAACGTCAGCAACACCCAAATCTTTCATATCAAATTTCTTATTAGGGAAACTTTTAGTTTTATTTACTACATACATATCAGTTCCTAAAATAAGCATATCATCCACAAATAAGCAAATAATCACGCCAGAATTTTCCTTGAATTGGATATAAATACATTTATCCACTTCATTAATGTTAAAACCATTAGAGATCATTATTTGATCAAATATTTCATGTCACTTTTTAGGAGCGTGTTTCAGTCCATATAATGATTTTTTAAGTCTACACAATTTTTTATCTAGGCCTTGGACTACAAACCCCTCGGGTTGATCCATATAAATTTCTTCTTCAAGACAACCATTCAAAAAAGCCGTTTTAACATCCATTTTATGAATTATCAGATTATGTAATAAAGCAATAGCAATTAATAGCCTAATAGATGTAATTCTAGTAACAGAAGAGTAAGTGTCAAAGAAATCAATTCCTTCCTTTAGCTTATAGCCTTTAGCTACTAATCTTACCTTAAATTTATCAGTAGAAACATCAGCTTTTAATTTCTTTTTAAATACCCATTTGCATCCAATAGTTTTACATCCTTTAGGCAAGTCAACTAAATCCCGAGTGTTGTTAGAAATAATAGAATCATATTCACTACTTATAGATTCTTTCCAAAAAATAGAATCGGGTGAGGACATTGCCTCACTAAAAGTGACGGGGTCATTTTCCATTAAGTATGTTAAAAATTCAGGACCAAAAGAAGTAGCCATCCTAGGTCTTTTAAAATTCGTAATTTTAATTTTTTCTGAATTTGGAGATTCATTTCTAACACTAGGGCCCACTGGAACATAACTACTAGTCCCCTCACTTCTCATTTTAAAAGTAAATTTGTCCTCATAAAATTCAGCACCTCTTGACTAAAAAATAGTGTATTTATCCATATATTGATTTTTAGAATCAATTACAAGAAACCTATAAGCATGACTGTTTTTAGCATAACCTATAAAAACACAATCAACAGTCTTTGGGCCAAGCTTAGTTCTCTTAGGTACTGGTATTGAATCCTTAGCAAGACACCCCCACACTTTAAGGTGTTTATAAGAAGGTTTTCTATTTTTCCACATTTCATAAGGAGTTTTATCATTATTCTTAAAAGGTATTTTATTAAGAATATAACAAGCAGTAAGAAGTGCCTCACCCCACATATTATAAGGTAATCCTGAAGTGCTTAATATAGAATTTACCATATCCTTAAGATTTCTATTTTTTCTTACCATTAGATTGGGGTGAATAAGGACGAGTAACTTGATGAATTATTCCATTTTTTTTACAATATTTATCAAGATCACCGGTGTATTCTCCTCCTCTATCGGATCTTAATGTTTTAATGGATTTTTCCAATTATTTTTCAACTTCTAATTTATAAGAAATAAATTTTGAGAAACTCTCATCTTTACTCGTAAGGAGATAAATATAACAATAATGATAGTAATCATCAATAAAAGTAACAAAATATTTATTTCCACCAGGTGTCACATAACCCTTTAAATCACAAAGACCAGAATGTATTAAACTTAGAACAGTTGAACTTCTTTCGAAACTTGGAAAAGGTTTTTTAGCATATTTTGATTCAACACATATTTCACATTTAGAGTTCGTAGAAATATCATATTTTGGTATGTTTCCCAAAAACATTAATTTTTTAATAGATTCCTTATTTACATGACCAAGTCTAAAATGCCACATCTCACAAGAGTCAATCAAATAAGCAGAAGAAGTAGATGTTTTATTATTATCATCCACGATTACATTTAGTTTGAAAAGACCCTCATGAACATGACATTTCCCCACAAAAGCACCTCCCTTGGTCACAACCACCTTATCACTCTCTAGAACAATTTTAAAACCCTTCTTAACTAGACAAAATCAGACACCAGGATCTTCCTAACCTAAGGGACATACAAAACATCTTTCAATGTGAGAACATTTCCCGAAGTGAACTTTAAAACTATGGTTCCCTTTCCCTCAACCTTAGATGAAGAGGAGTTTCTCATATACAGACGTTCATCCTCACCCACAGCACTGAAGGTAGTGAAGGCACCTCTCATGCCGCAAATATATTTGGTGGCGCCAGAATCAAGCGACCGGTCTGTCATGTTACTCACAATATTTTCCTCGGTCACAACAACAGAAAAGTTACCCTCCTCGGTTACATTTGCTTGAGGCTTCACATCTTGACTCTTCCTAAACTTGTAATCTTTAGCGTAATGACCTAGATTTCCACATACGTAGCATTTCCCTACAAGTTTAGATTTAAACTGAGGTTTACAATTTTTATTCTTATCGTTAGGTTTGAATTTATGGTTGGACCTCGAATTCTTGTTTGGGTTATGGTGCCCATGTTTCTGATTTGAATGGTTAGGCTTAGACTGGTTCTGTTTTAGGTTTCCATTTGATTTTCCCTCCACCAAATTAGCCTTAGAACTGAATTCCGAATTTTTCTCCCTAAGTTCTGCATTCCTATTATCTTCCTCAATTCTCAAACGAACTATCAAATCTTCTACTGACATCTACTTTTTCTTATGTTTCAGACCATTTTTGTAATCTTTCCAAGAAGGTGGAAGTTTTTCAATTATAGCAGACACCTGAAATCCCTCACATATATTATAACCCTTGGCCAAAATTTCATGAATAATAATTTGTAGTTCTTCCATATTGCGATACAACAAATTTATTATCTTCCATTTTAAAATCCAAAAATTTTCCAACCACAAAGTTTTTAGACCCAGCAACTTCAGTTGCATATTTTTTATCCAGTAAGTTCCATAATTCTTTAGCAGTAGCACATGACTAATAAACATCATACTATTCAAGGCAGACACAATTCAGAATATAATTCCTACACATATAATCCCTTTGTTTCCAAACAACCAGTTCTTCAGGTGTAGAAGGTCTGTCAGATCCAATAACGTCGACGACCTTAAGAGTTGTTAGGTAAAATTGCAGTTTTAATTGCCATCTCTTAAAATTCTTTCCATCAAACAATTCAGGTTTTTCAGAGTATTTTGCATTAGGATTTTCCAGAGCAAATTGTAGAATAACAACAGAATTTCACCTTTATATTGTAGGAAATAATAAATACAGAATAAACCAAAAAACCCAAATTCGTAATAGATAAAATTAGAAGTACTTATCGATCGAGGTTTGTGTTTGACACAAAGTCCTAAATGTGAAATTGCTCGCTAATGTTTATAGCTGTCAGCCTCGTGAACATACACCTCCTAGGATTCAATGATCAAATTTACACACTAGCTTTGTGTTAAATCTTTGAACTCTCAGGATACTCCAGCACTCCCAAAAAAAGGACGAACATAAGTGTATTGTAGAAAATAGTAAAATTATTTTTGCAGAGAAAGTGAGAGAGATAGAATATTTCTGTGTAATTTTCTCGAAGCTATACCCTTTGTTATATACAGAATTTGGAAAAAAATGTGGGTAGAGGTTTTAACAAACTAACCCACTAATATCTCCACTAACAGGTAGTTTATTTTGAATAGGAGACTAAGTCAAAAATTAAAACGGGTTAATAAAAGGGTAAAAATTAAGGGCACTCAAGAGAAGCCCAAAGCCGCTAAGGCCCAATCAAAGACTATTAATGTTTAATGTCCCTCTTAGGGATTGAACCCATGACCTTAAGAACCAAACCCAATAAAATTACCATTAGGCCAATTACCCCAACTTATTTAGTTCATGTTAAATAAATATATATACCAATGTACCTAACAATCCCCCACATGAATGAAATACATAACATAAAACGACGCTCTGGAGTATCATAAGGAGTGACGTATAAGTCAAAGGTGTCATTCGACTTGAACCTTTTCTCTGTGTTGATCTATTGAGTTTACCGATTGATAGTGAACTAATGTCTTCAACTATTTCACCATTTTTGTAAACTTAAGTCAATAGAAGACACGCATGACTCCCAAAAATCATCATCGAGTTCCCAAAGTTGTGCTCTTTTTGGACTTGAGCATGCCCAGGTTTCTTGAGTGCTGTAGAGAATCAGCCTCAATTCTCATAGGAAGCGACCCCAGTACCACACTCATCATATAGGTTCTTCCATGAAGAGTGTATTGTATCTCACACCCCACAGAATAACAGCTATAGAAAGCATTAATAGATTAAATCCCATCCTCCATCGATACAGAGGTACTAAATCATAGGAATGGGTTTTAAGTAAAACTTAAATTTGTACCCCCACAAATCACTTTTATAACTTTGTTATCCCATTGAACCCAGATCTTGGGATCTCCAGTCATATGGGTTGGGTTTTCATTATAGGTTATTTAGATATTAATAGGCTTCAGGCCCATTCCCCTCGATGTATGATAAACTAGCTCTCTAGCTAGCCCTTTAGTCAATGGATCCGCCAGGTTTTTCTTTGACTTGACATAGTTGATTGCTATAACTCCATCTTTTAATAGTTGTCTCACGGTGTTGTGTCTTCTCCTGATATGTCTATACTTTCCGTTGTCGGAGTTATTATGTACTCTTGTGATCGTTGTTTGATTGTCACAGTGAATGGACAAGGCTAGAACTGGTTTAGGACACAAATGAATATCTAATATGAAGTTCCTTAATTATTCAGCCTCTTCACTTGCTTTATCCAACACTATGAACTCAGACTCCACGGTGGATCTAACTATGCACGTTTTCTTGGTAGATTTCCAAGATATAGCGCCTCCTGCCAAGGCAAAAATATAGCCACTCGTAGACTTACATTCATCATTATCAGAAATCCAATTAACATCATAAAATCCTTCAATTACAGATGGATATCTAATATAATGAATACTATAATTTATTATGTATTTTAGATATCTCAAAACTCTAATCAAAGCATCCGAATGTTCATTATTAGGATTACAAGTATATCTGCTAAGACTACCCACAACATATGCAATATCAGGTCTAGTGCAATTGATAAGATACATTAGACTACCGATAACTCTAGAATATTCTAATGAGGATACACTAGGACCCAAATGTTTTTCTAAGTGACAAGTAGGGTCTTAAGGTGTTTTAGCAGTAATGCAATCAAATTGTTCAAATTTTCTAAGAACTTTCTCTACATAATGAGATTGGGTTAAAACAATTCCTTCAGAATTTTTTATGATTTTAATTCCATGTATAACATCAGCAACGCCCAAATCTTTCATATCAAGTTTCTTATTAATGAAACTTTTAGTTTTATTAACCACATCCATATCAGTTCCAAAAATAAGCATATCATCCATATATAAGCAAATAATCACGCTAGAATTATCCTTGAATTGGATATAAATAGATTTATCCACTTCATTAATGTTAAAACCATTAGAGATCATTATTTGATCAAATATTTCATGTCACTTTTTAGGAGCGTGTTTCAGTCCATATAATGATTTTTTAAGTCTACACACTTTTTTATCTAGGCCTTGGACTACAAACCCCTCGGGTTGATCCATATAAATTGCTTCTTCAAGATAACCATTCAAAAAAGCCGTTTTAACATCCATTTTATGAATTATCAGATTATGTAATAAAGCAATAGCAATTAATAGCCTAATAGATGTAATTCTAGTAACAGAAGAGTAAGTGTCAAAGAAATCAATTCCTTCCTTTTGCTTATAGCCTTTAGCTACTAATCTTACCTTAAATTTATCAGTAGAACCATCAGCTTTTAATTTCTTTTTAAATACCCATTTGCATCCAATAGTTTTACATCCATTAGGCAAGTCAACTAACTCCCGAGTGTTGTTAGAAATAATAGAATCATATTCACTACTTATAGATTCTTTCCAAAAACTAGAATCGGGTAAGGACATTGTCTCACTAAAAGTTACGGGGTCATTTTCCATTTCAGGACCAAAAGAAGCAACTGTCCTAGGTCTTTTAATTTTCCTAATTTCAATTTCTTCTGAATTTGGAGATTCATTTCTGACACTAGGACCCACTGGAACAGAACTACTAGTTCCCTCACTTCTTACTTTAAAACGAAATTTGTCCTCATAAAATTCAGCATCTCTTGAGTGCAAAATAGTGTTTTTATCCATATATTGATTTTTAGAATCCATTACAAGAAACCTATAAGCATTACTGTTTTTAGCATAACCTATAAAAACACAATCAACAATCTTTGGGCCAAGTTTAGTTCTCTTAGGTACTGGTATTAAAGCCTTAGAAAGACGCCCCCACACTTTAAGGTGTTTATAAGAAGGTTTTCTATTTTTCCACATTTCATAAGGAATTTTATCATTATTCTTAAAAGGTATTTTGTTAAGAATATAACAAGCAGTAAGAAGTGCCTCACCCCACATATTATAAGGTAATCCTGAACTGCTTAACATAGAATTTAACATATCCTTAAGAGTTTTTTTTTCTTTCAGCTATACCATTAGATTGGGGTGAATAAGGAGGAGTAACTTGATGAATTATTCCATTTTCTTTACAATATTTATCAAGATCACCGGTGTATTCTCCTCCCCTATCGAATCTTAATGTTTTAATGGATTTTTCCAATTTTTTTTCAACTTCTAATTTATAAGAAATAGATTTTGAGAAATTCTCATCCTTACTCGTAAGGAGATAAATATAACAATAATGATAGTAATCATCAATAAAAGTAACAAAATATTTATTTCCACCAGGTGTCACATAACCCTATAAATCACAAAGTCCAGAATGTATTAAACTTAGGACAGTTGAACTTCTTTCGACTCTTGAAAAAGGTTTTTTAGCATATTTTGATTCAACACATATTTCACATTTAGAGTTCGTAGAAATATCAGATTTTGGTATGTTTCCCAAAAACATTAATTTTTTCATAGATCCCTTATTTACATGACCAAATCTAAAATGTCACATCTTACAGGAGTCAATCAAATAAGAAGAAGTAGATGTTTTATTATTATCATCCACGGTTACATTTAGTTTGAAAAGACCCTCATGAACATAACCTTTCCCCACAAAAGCACCTCCCTTAGTCACAACTACCTTTTCACTCTCTAGAACAATTTTAAAACCCTTCTTAACTAACACAAATCCGGACACCATATTCTTCCTAACCTCAGGGAAATATAAAACATCTTTCAATGTGTGAATATTTTTCGAAGTGAACTTTAAAACTATGGTTCCCTTGCCCTCAACCTTAGATGAAGAGGAGTTTCCCATGTACAGACGTTCATCCCTACCCACAGCAGTGAAGGCACCTCTCGTGCCGCAAATATATTTGGTGGTGCTAGAATCAATGCACCAGTCTGTCATGTTACTCATAATATTTTCCTCAGTCATAACAGCGGAAAAATTACCCTCTTCGGTTACATTTGCTTAAGGCTTCACATCTTGACTCTTCCTAAACTCGCAATCTTTAGCCTAATGACCTGGTTTTCCACATAAATTGCATTGACCTGCAGGTTTATATTTAAACTAAGGTTTATAATTTTTATTCTTATCGTTAGGTTTGAATTTATGGTTGGGCCTCGAATCCTGGATTGGTTTATGGTGCCCATGTTTCTAGTTTGAATGGTTAGGCTTAGATTGGTTCTATTTTTGGTTTCCATTTGATTTTCCCTCTACCAAATTAGCCTTAGAACTGAATTAAGAATTTTTCTCCCTAAGTTCTGCATTCCTATTATCCTCCTCAATTCTCAAACGAACTATCAAATCTTCTAGTGACATCTACTTTTTCTTATGTTTTAGACCGTTTTTGTAATCTTTCCAAGAAGGTGGTAGTTTTCCAATTATAGCAGACACCTGAAATCCCTCACATATATTATAACCCTCGGCCAAAATTTCATGAATAATAATTTGTAGTTCTTCCAGTTGCGATACAACTGAATTATTATCTTCGATTTTAAAATTCAAAAATTTTCCAACCATAAATTTTTTAGACCCAGCATCTTCAGTTGCATATTTTTAATCCAGTAAGTTCTCTAATTCTTTAGCAGTAGGACATGACCAATAAACATCATACGATTCAAGGCAGAGACAATTCAGAATATAATTCCTACACATATAATCCCTTTGTTTCCAAACAACCAGTTGTTCAGGTGTAGAAGGTCTATCAGATGCAATAACGTCAACGACCTTAAGAGTTGTTAGGAAAAATTACAGTTTCATTTGCTATCTCTTAAAATTATTTTCATCGAACAATTCAGGTTTTTTAGAGTATTTTGTATTAGGATTTTCCATAGAATATTGTAGAATAACAACAAAATTTCACCTTTAGATTGTAGGAAATAATAAATACAGAATAAATGAAAAAACCAAAATTCGTAATAGATAAAATTAGACGGACCTATCGATCGAGGTTTGTGTTTGACACAAAGTCCTAAAGGTGAAATTGCTCGCTGATATTTGTAGCTGGCAGCGTCGTGAGATGTGGCATTGTGTTAAATCTTTGAACTCTCAGGATACTCCAACACTCCCCAAAAAAAGGACGAACGTATGTGTATTATAGAAAATAGCAAAATTATTTTTGCAGAGAAAGTGAGAGAGATAGAATATTTTGGTGTAATTTTCTCAAAGTTGTAGCCTTTGTTATATACAGAATTTGGTAAAAAATGTGGGTACAGGTTTTATCCAACTAACCCACTAATATCTCCCCTAACTGGTAGTTTACATTGAATAGGACACTAAGTCAAAATTCAAACGGGTTAATAAAAGGGTAAAAATTCTGGGCACTCAAGAGAAGCCCAAAGCCCCAAAGACCCCAAGGCCCAATCAAAGACTATAAATGTTTAGTGTCCCTCCTGGGGATTGAACCCATGACCTCAAGAACCAAAACCCATAAACTTACCACTAGGAAACTTACCCCAAATTATTTAGTTCATTCAAAATAAATATATGTACTAATGTACCCAACAATACCCCACATGAATGAAATAAATAAATAAATAAAATAAAACGACGCTCTGGAGTATCATAAGGAGTGACGTATAAGGAAAAGGAGTCATTCGACTTGAACCTTTGCTTTGTGTTGATCTATTGACTTTACCGGTTGATAGTGAACTAATGCCGTGAACTATTTCACCATTTTTGTAAACTTAAGTCAATAGAACACATACGCAACTCCCAAAAATCATCATCGAGTTCCCACAGTTGCACTCGTTTTGGCCTTGAGCGCACCCAGGTTTCTTGAGTGCTCTAAAGAATCAATCTTAATTCTCATAGGAAGCGGCCATACTACCACACTCATACAAGTGCTTCTATCAAGGGTGTATTGTATCTCACACCCCACTGAATAATAGATATATAAATCATTAAGAGATTAAATCCCATACTCCATCGATACAGAGGTACTACATCGTAGGATTGGGTTTTAAGTAAAACTTAAATTTGTACCCCCGTAAATCACTCATATAACTTTGTTATCCCATTGAACTCAGATCTTGGGATCTCTAGTAATATGGGTTGGGTTTCCATTATAGGTGATTTAGATATTAATAGGCTTTAGGCCCATTCCCCTTGCTGTTTGATAAACTAGCTCTCTAGCTAGGCCTTTGTTCAATGGATCCTCCAGATTTTCCTTTGACATGACATAGTCGATTACTGTAGCTCCATCTTTTAATAGTTGTCTCACTGTGTTGTGTCTTCTCCTAATATTTTTAGACTTTTCGTTGTAGGAGTTATTAAGTTCTCTTGCGATCGCTGCTTGATTGTCACAGTAAATGGACAAGGCTGGAACTGGTTTAGGCCACAAATGAATATCTAATATGAAGTTCCATAATCATTCAGCCTCTTCACTTGCTTTATCCAACGTTATGAACTCAGACTGCATGGTGGATCTAGATATGCACGTTTTCTTGGTAAATTTCCAAGATATAGCGCCTCCTGCCAAGGCAAAAATATAGCCCCTCGTAGACTTACATTCATCATTATCATAAATCCAATTAGCATCACAAAAGCCTTCAATTATAGAAGGATATCTAATATAATGAATACTATAATTTATTGTGTATTTTAGATATCTCAAAACTCTTATCAAAGCATCCCAATGTTCATTATTAGGATTACAAGTATATCTGCTAAGTCTACCCACAATATATGCAATATCAGGTCTAGTGCAATTCATAAGATATATTAGACTACCAATAACTCTAGAATATTCTAATGAGGATACATTAGGACCCGAATGTTTTCTTAAGTGACAACTAGGGTCATAAGGTGTTTTAGCAGGAATGCAATTAAATTGTTCAAATTTTCTGAGAAATTTCTCTACATAATGAGATTGGGTTAAAACAATTCCTTCAGAATTTTTTATGATTTTAATTCCAAGTATAACATCAACAACACCCAAATCTTTCATATCAAATTGCTTATTAAGGAAATTTTTAGTTTTATTAACTACATCCATATTAGTTCCAAAAATAAGCATATCATCCACATATAAGCAAATAATCACGCCAGAATTATCCTTGAATTGGCTATAAATACTTTTATCCGCTTCATTAATGTTACAACCATTAGAGATCATTATTTGATCAAATTTTTCATGCCATTGTTTAGGAGCTTGTTTCAATCCATATAATGATTTTTTAAGTCTACACACTTTTTTATCTAGGCCTTGGACTACAAACCCCTCGGGTTGATCCATATAAATTTCTTCTTCAAGATCTCCATTTAAAAAAAGCCGTTTTAACATCCATCTGATGAATTATCAGATTATGTAATGAAGCAATAGCAATTCATAGCCTAATAGATGTAATTCTAGTAACAAGAGAGTAAGTGTCAAAGAAATCAATTCCCTCCTTTTGCCTATAGCCTTTAGCTACCAATCCTGCCTTAAATTTATCAGTAGAACCATCAGCTTTTTATTTCTTTTTAAATATCCATTTGCATCCAATAGTTTTACATCCTTTAGGCAAGTCAACTAACTCCCAAGTTGTTAGAAATAATAGAATCATATTCACTATTTATAGCTTCTTTCCAAAAAATAGAATCAGATGAGGACATTGCCTCACTAAAAGTGATGGGGTCATTTTCCATCAAGTATATTAAAAATTAAGGACCAAAATAAGTAGCTATCCTAGGTCTTTTACTTTTCCTAATTTCAATTTCTTCTGAATTTGGAGATTCATTTCTGACACTAGGACCCACTGGAATAGAACTACTAGTTCCCTCACTTCTCACTTTAAAAGGAAATCTGTACTCATAAAATGCAGCATCTCTTGACTCAAAAATAGTGTTTTTATCCATATATAGATTTTTAGAATCAATTACAAGAAACCTATAAGCATTATTGTTTTTAGCATAACCTATAAAAACACAATCAATAGTCTTTGGGCCAAGTTTAGTTCTCTTAGGTACTCGTATTGAAACCTTAGCAAGACACCCCCACACTTTAAGGTGTTTATATGAAGGTTTTCAATTTTTCCACATTTCATAAGGAGTTTTATCATTATTCTTAAAAGGTATTTTATTAAGAATATAACGAGCAGTAAGAAGTGCCTCACCCCACATATTATAAGGTAATCCTAAAGTGCTTAACATAGAATTTAACATATCCTTAAGAGTTTTTTTTTTCTTTCAGCTATACCATTAGATTGGGGTGAATAAGGAGGAGTAACTTGATGAATTATTCCATTTTCTTTACAATATTTATCAAGATCACCGGTGTATTCTCCTCCCCTATCGAATCTTAATGTTTTAATGGATTTTTCCAATTTTTTTTTAACTTCTAATTTATAAGAAATAGATTTTGAGAAATTCTCATCCTTACTTGTAAGGAGATAAATATAACAATAATGATTGTAATCATCAATAAAAGTAACAAAATATTTATTTCCACCAGGTGTCACATAACCCTTTAAATCACAAAGTCCAGAATGTATTAAACTTAGGACAGTTGAACTTCTTTCGACACTTGGAAAAGGTTTTTTAGCATATTTTGATTCAACACATATTTCACATTTAGATTTGGTAGAAATATCAGATTTTGTTATGTTTCCCAAAAACATTAATTTTTTAATAGTTCCCTTATTTACATGACCAAGTCTAAAATGCCACATCTCATAAGAGTCAATCAAATAAGCAGAAGAAGTAGACGTTTTATTATTATCATCCACGATTATATTTAGTTTGAAAAGTCCCTCATGAACATAACCTTTCCCCTAAAAAGTACCTCCCTTAGTCACATCTACCTTATCACTCTCTAGAACAATTTTAAAACCCTTCTTAACTAAGACAAAACTGGACACCAGATTCTTTCTAACTCACGGACCTACAAAACATCTTTCAATGTAAGAACATTTCCTGAAGTGAACTTTAAAACTACGTTTCCCTTGCCCTCAACCTTAGATGAAGATGAGTTTCCCATGTACAGACGTTCATCCTCACCCACAGCAGTGAAGGCACCTCTCGTGCCGCAAATATGTTTGGTGGCGCCAGAATCAAGCCACCAGTCTGTCATGTTACTCACAATGTTTTCCTAGGTCACAACAACAGAAAATTTATCCTCATCGGTTACATTTGCTCGCGGCTTCACATCTTGACTCTTCCTAAACTTGAAATCTTTAGCGTAATGGCCTAGTTTTCCACATACATAGGATTGACCTGCAGGTTTAGATTTAAACTGAGGTTTAGAATTTTTAATCTTATCGTTAGGTTTGAATTTATGGTTGGACCTCGAATTCTGGTTTGGTTTATGGTCCCCATGTTTCTGGTTTGAATGGGTAGGCTTAGAATGGTTCTGTTTTTTGTTTCCATTTGATTTTCCCTCTACCAAATTAGCGTTAGAACTGAATTCAGAACTTTTCTCCCTAAGTTCTGCATTCCTACTATCTTCCTCAATTTTTAAATGAACTATCAAATCTTCTAGTGACATATACTTTTTCTTATGTTTCAAACTATTTTTGTAATCTTTCCAAGAAGGTGGCAGTTTTTCAATTATAGCAGACACCTAAAATCCCTCACATATATTATAACCGTCGGCCTGAATTTCATAAATAATAATTTTTAGTTCTTCCAGTTGCGATACAAAAGATTTATTATCTTCCATTTTAAAATCAAAAAAATTTCCAACTACAAAATTTTTACACCCAGCATCTTCAGTTGCATATTTTTTTATCCAGTAAGTTCCATAATTCTTTAGCAATAGGACATGACTAATAAACATCATACAATTCAAGGTAGAGATAATTCATAATATAATTCCTACACATATAATCCCTTTATTTCCAAACAACCAGTTCTTCAGGTGTAGAAGGTCTATCGATGCAATAACGTCAATGACCTTAAGAGTTGTTAGGTAAAATTACAGTTTCATTTGCCATCTCTTAAAATTCTTTCCATCAAACAAGTCTAGTTTTTTAGAGTATTTTGCATTCGGATTTTCCATAGCAGATTGTAGAATAACAACAGAATTTCCCCTTAAGATTGTAGGAAATAATAAATACAGAATAAACGAAAAAACCCAAATTCGTAATCGATAAAATTAGAAGGGCTTATCGATCGAGGTTTTTGTTTGACACAAAGTCCTAAAGGTGAAATTGCTCGCTGATATTTGTAGCTATCACCCTCGTGAACCCAGGATTCAACGATCATATTTACATGCCAGCTTTATGTTAAATATTTGAACTCTCCGGATACTCCAGCACTCCCAAAAAAAGGACGAACATAAGTGTATTGTAGAAAATTGCAAAATTATTTTTGCAGATAAAGTGAGAGAGATAGAATATTTCTATGTAATTTTCTCAAAGCTGTAGCCTTTGTTATATACAAAATTTGTTAAAAAAATGTGGGTAAAGGTTTTAGCCAACTAACCTATTAATATCTCCACAAACGGGTAGTTTACTTTTAATAGGAGACTAAGTCAAAAATTAAAACGGGTTAATAAAAGGGTAAAAATTCTGGGCACTCAAGAGAAGCCTAAAGCCCCCAAGGCCCAATCAAAGATCAAAGACTATTAATGTTTAGTGTCCCTTCTAGGGATTGAACCCATGACCTCAAGCACCAAACCCCATAAACTTACCACGAGCCAACTTATCCCAACTTATTTAGTTCATTCAAAATAAATATATATACCAATATACCCAACAAGTTGTTGGTTTTCTTTGGTTTAATTTATTCTATGTGGGTTTTGTTTGTGGTTTTGAGAATGGATCAAGAGGTGTTTGTTTATTCGATGGCTTTGCAAGTGGGTGAGGTAGATGGCAGATGCCGAAAGCTTATTAGTTGGTTTGTGGCTGGCAGGTGTTTAGACATGTATCATTTTGTTTGTTTAGATATCAACAGATGTTGAGTTTGTTTGTGTTAGAGTATTCTTATGTTGGGCAGCGTGTGTTTGTTTGTTTGATGTAGTGGGATTTTGTGTGTTATTGGGTTTTTTTGTTCTTGTGTGTTATTTTAACAAAAAAAAATGTGCTTTTCGGATAAACTACAAAATATTGTTTGACGATACCAGGTTGGAACCATATTCATTTGGGCTCTGACCGTTTTGGGTTGACTACAAGGAGTCTTTAAAAGCCAAAATTCAAGAACTGGTTGTTGCAGGTAATTTCTTTTGTATTTTCATTTCAAAATCTAGGGGTTCTTATCGTTGTTTTAATTTTATGGTGTATTGACAATGATTTTAGGAAATACATTGAAAAAAACTATGATAACTATGAAAATAATATAAAAAAACATTTTAAATTACCAAAATGTCATTACAAAATTCTAAATATCGCGGAAGAATTTCATTTAGGTTTAAAAAAATGTTTTTAGAAAAAAAAACGTTAAATGAAGTACTAATAAAATAATTTTATTTTCAGTTTTTACAATTTTTACTAAAATAAGTTACTAAAAAATAGTTTTTATTTACAGTTTCGGGAAAATAAATTTTATTTACAGTTTCAGAAAAATAAATACTAAAAGAACAGTTTTTATTTATAGTTTTAGAAAAATAAGTTAATAAAAAAAATAATTTCTATCTAGAGTTTTAGAAAAACATTTCGTATTTACAAAAAAAATATTAAATAAAATGTAAAGTTTTAGAAAAAAATAGTTAAAAAAAGGTTTTTCGGACAATATTTTAAATCATGTAAATAAAAATTCTATTTAAAAAAAATAACCATTTATATTTTTTTCCATAAATTGGATTTTTATTTTTATTTTTATTTATATTTGTTTTAGTTGAAATCTTTCACTTCACTCTTCTTAGATTTGAGAATAATAATTGATGAATAAATATATGTTTAATGTGAATTTTACATTTTAAGCATATATCTTTGTCTATATCCCATAGGTTTATATTTAAGTAATGAATAATTTTTGCAGGCTTTGTCCAAATGGTTCTAAGCGGAGAGGAAAATCAGTTTGGAAACTACGTTGGAGGATTTGAAATTACGCTTATTAATTTCCATTTTTTTAGTTTAACTCTCTGGACAACTTTTTTTTGGTAGTTTGATTTAATACGGAATGACCATTTTAATTGTTTATTGGTATGAATTTGAGTTCTATCGTTTATAG
Organism: Sambucus nigra; assembly: GCA_949130495.1. Classification (NCBI taxonomy): domain Eukaryota; kingdom Viridiplantae; phylum Streptophyta; class Magnoliopsida; order Dipsacales; family Adoxaceae; genus Sambucus; species Sambucus nigra. The sequence goes on along the minus strand of OX422208.1, from coordinate 538,128,658 downwards.
GAAGATAGATTTGATATTGACATAATTTTTAATTATGAGATTTTATACCCTTTTTATGCAAGTTGTTTTATCTTTTCTTATGATAGTTCATTTTTAATGAAATCTATAAAATTTTGATGTTCCAATTTCAAATCAATTGTTGTTGAATACCTTTTTTTAACTCAAATGTCAGATCGGCTAACACCGATAGGCCTCACCCGCGCATCGCGCGAGTTTTCACCTGGTCTATATCTAAAACGCTATACACACATTTACTATTCCTAATCATCCACCCTACCCACGTGGATGTGTAGGGCATTTATAATTAACCTCAAGGATTCTTTTTTTCTCTCTTTCTCTATCTTCCAATTTGTAACGAAAGGCAAAGAAACCTATTTATCTCCCCACCCTTTCTCACCCATGGAAATTCTATTTGGCAACCTAAATTTTCTGGAAAAAAGATATGGAGACCGACTGTAAGAAAAAGTTGAAGAAGTATTTGGAGATTTTGAGGAACTCCAACATGGAAAAAAACAAATACCCTTTCCACGTTTTTTTCTTTATTAACACTTAATAGTGATAATTACTCAAGTATCCTCACTGAAACTCATAACTCTTTATTTGTTTGTTGGTTCTAACCTTGAAGAAGAAGGTATAAACAGTTTTATTGGTATGAAATCTCTCTGCTTGTGTTTGAGTTTAAGTTTACGATCTTCATCTCAAATCTTGAAAACCCTTATTCAATTTCTAGTGTTACCCCTCCCTGAATAAATATATATGAAATATGATCGTTAGAACATACGATCGTCGGAGTGTTGGATAAATTCTAATATTTATTGATATTTTATTTTTTAGTTGTTAATATTTTATTATATTATTAGTGTTTTATTTTGAACATAGTTTGGGTTTTAATTTAGAAGGTAGAAACATGAGCAAATGACTGTGAAAGATATGGGAGTACTCAAAATCCCATATTGTCCCACATTGGAAGAATACTACAAAAAGTAGTGGTATATCAACTAAAGGACAACTAAGATTCTTAGTTGACAAGTCAAATAAGAGGCTATGATCCTACGCATCGCGGTGGTGCTTAAGCACCACCAATCGCGACACGCGGTAGGAATACGACAAGTAGTTTCTCGGAGTCGGAGGTGGGGTTCAGAGAGTCTTTGTCCCAAGAAATCCTTCAAGATATATATAGCTTCAACGACTTCTCCTCCCAAGATTTGTCTCACTGGTCTTTTAATTTGGATTTGGAAAATGTTATCCCCAAATCTAAGAAGTCCAAGAAGTTAAACCAAAATTTTCATTATTATAGTTAGGTTTAGAAAGCAAAAAAAGTCTGGAAACAATCTCTCTAGATCAGTTTATTAGAGATTCTGTTAGATAAGTTATAGATCATAACCTTGGCGGTAGAAATCAAATCAACAATTATTTCTCTGTTTTCGTTGTCCAAAAATGAAGTTACTATTTTTTTTCATGCGTGGAATGAAATTTTAGAACATATATGGAGTGCGGGAACAACTTGATATGAATTATTCTTGATAAAAATAATGTCAAGTGAGTTTATATAATTGTTTATATTATTTTACTTTCTTTTATGCTATAAATTATTGGAGCCTTGTTTATAATTTTAGGCAATTTTTATGTGTCGTACGAGCGCTATTTTTAATTTCAGTAATTCTAGGCACATTCAGGATTGCGATAGAGAGTAGTACGACAAGTCTCACCCGCATTGACATGTGTTTGGGCTCCACTAATAATGGATCAAGACACCTCAGTGTATTACACCAAATGTGTCGAAATCTTGAGTCGGCGTGAAAAACTTTTTTAATTTACTATGAATACCAGAAAATTCTTATAAGAGATTTACATAATAACTTTAAAAGATGCCTTTATTGACAAGAAATTTCAAATTCCTGCAAGTTTAGTATATTTTTACCCTAATTGTTATGGTATAATATTGTGATAATCTAGTGATCACATAACTGAAAATATTATTTTTTTTATTTTTAAAAAAATAGGTCAATAAACTAATAGTTTTTACCCTTTATAGAAGAGTCAGTTATTTACCTATTTTGTAAAAATAACAAAACATATTATTTTGAGCTGAATATATTTACAGGGGCACATTGAAATATCATGAACCCAAATATAAAATATCAACTCAAAATTATTATGTTTTACTATTTTAAAAAAATAGATATGTTTAATGAGGTATCTTGGAGTGCTTGACTCTCTCTCTCTCTCTCTCTCTCTATATATATATATATATATATATATATATATATATATATATTGATTTCAATAGCATCCGATTGCAATATACTACATTTTTTATAGTTTTTTAAAAACATTTAACTGATATTATCTCTTAAATGGTCCATTGAATACATGATTAAATAAAGTTAATATCCTTACTTGGTAATATATGTGTTTTTAGAAAGAAACAAATGACCATAATTATTGAATTTTATGTTTAAAAATTCATACGTTATGGGACCCAAGTTATTTTTTTAGTTATTTGCCCATATTCTAATTTATATGAGACAAGTCTAATTCCTTACTACATGAAGAGAAATGTATACACATGTTTATGTCCAATGTTTTTTACTCATTCATTTGTTTTCCATATATGTACCCTTTCAACTTCATTTTGAAGAAATTCCGACCTTATCTCTTCTTCTCCCATTCTCTAAGTCAATAAAACTAATAAAAATATGTCCATATTTGTTTTAAAATTAGCCCCATTTACTTTTTTGAATAGTATGATTCAAGTATTAGAAGTGGAATAAAAATAAAATTTGATCATTTTAATAATTTATTAAAATATTAGTTGTTGTAATTTTACCCAATTATTCTTGGTTTGATTTATAATAGAAAATGTAGTTATTTAATCATTGAGTTTAGAAATATATTTACTACATACTGCATTGTATTGTTATGATGACTTTTCAAAATGACATTTATTTTAAATTATAATATATTATATCACTACAAGTTGTAATAAAATGACTACAATTTGTATTTTTAATTAAAAACTCACCCTTTCATGCAAATACAAATAAGACGGATATTTTTGTTAGAAAATTTAGATTTTTGTTTTTCAGCCTCCACCGCGCATCGCGCGGGCTTACAACTAGTTCATTAGTATAACACTATTTTTTTGGTTAAATGAATGAGTTATTTGGTAAAATATAATACATATGATCTCCTCACATGAAAGATCATTTTCAACTTATTTTTTCATAAATAATATATTATACCCCTTACCATATTAATCATAAAAAATGGGAAGATGGTGAAAAATCCATTAAAAATCTAATATTGTACGATCAGGACACACATTTTGTTAATTATACAATAAGTCCACATATATAACTATTCGCATGCTTAGTTAATAATTGTCACCAACAGACGTGATATTTACATATATTACAACCATTAGTTTATTTTAAATAATTACGAATTTGCCACTGTTTTAAAAATAATATTGTGGAGGCACATCACATGTATTTCAGATTTTTATTTGATTAAGTTTCTTTTCGTTAACTGCCTCTTTATTTTCTCTAAAATATTGAGAACTTTTAGAGAGAGTTTGGATAATATAGTTTTTGAGATTTTTTTCTTGTGATTGTGGTTTACAAATTTGAAGTTTTCTTCATTCAATATCGAGGTAATCTTTATGTATCATATGGTGATGATTGATGTGTGCATATGATACATAAAGCTTTATGCATTCGCTTAATTCCGCGTTAGGACAATACTTATTTGAGTCATAGGTTATGACTTGAGTTGTTTGTCCTTCAAGCCCGTGGCATGTTATTGAAGATTATAACCTAAAAAAAAGCGACATCAACTATACACTGTGTTTCGAGTAGAGTTTCCTATTCATAATCCAAGGGATCTCAATGAGGTATGAATACACGTTTATCTTTGATCCTTGTATATTTTTTGGGTGTTAGGTGTTTATAAAATTATTTTTAAATATTTTAAAATGATTTTATCCCTTTTAATATTTTTTTTGGAAGAAATTTTGTGACATCGTTAGAACGAGTTATGATATAGCGTTCAAATGAGATATAATACCTCATTAGAACAGGTTTCAACGAATTCCAATGAGCTTCGAACAAACCAAAATTTGCCTTCACTGGAATCTCGTTCAATAGGTTGTTAGATACATGTTCGAAAGAGATGTTATACTTCGTTCAAATGAGGTACAAAGTCGTCCGAACGAGCTAGCGTGTTTTCCAATGCAAACTTTATTTTTAAGCTTATCTTGTTTTTTGAAAAACCTGTTATAAATAGAATTGCGGATTAATATCTTTTTATGAGACTTTTCCAAGATTTTTAATTTCCCAAACTTATTTAAAAAGCTCTCCAAGTTAATGTGTTTGTTTTTTGAAAGAGTCTTCCAAACTAAAACCCTAGTTTACTCCCAAGTTTGAGATCTAGGGATCATACATATATATGTCATTTTTAGATCTCACTATTTTGCATTAAAGTGGTTTGATCTTCATACTATGAGCATTTTATGCGGTGGATATCATGCTTAATGTTTTGCAGCGGCTGGATTGGTCACGAGACAAGTAAGATCAGTAAGATACCGAGACGTGAGAATTGCCTGTGTTGTGTAGCTATTGGAAAGAGTCCAGCAGTGACCATGAAGAAGGTTACAAGGATCAAGGGGGCGCGTTAAGACTTGAAGTCATTGAGTGTGTAAGTAAATCTAAATTGGTCTTGTAAACTGCCTATATTTTAGTGGACTTGTGTGGGTGGGTCGTCCAAGATTTTTTCTGTTATGAATTCTCTCGTATATCACCGTATTATGATTTATATATTTTACTCTTTCTTATACTCACCTAGATACATGTTTAGATCAAGACTAAAATTGATAAATTATTTTCTACAACACTTGTGATTTTCCTAAATAAGAGCAAGTTAATTAAAACATTGTGAAAATAAAAGTTCACGGGATTTTCTCTCCAAACCCTAAGGCACTTAGCTTTCTCAAAAATCGATTTTTTCTTCATTTAATATCGAGGTAAACTTTACAAATTTATGTATTATACATTTTGGATTATCTTTTATTTTTTTCGTTCAATATTTAGTTATTTTTATTTGTATGTAGTGTTGTAAAATATTTTTCATTGTTCTTTCTTTGTATGTATGCTTTTGGATTTTGTTTAGTTGTAATGTTGTTTTTTCCTAACTTTTTACATGTTTTAGAGATAAAGTATTTGATATTGCTATTTGGGGATATTGTTCTTGAAATTAATATGGTTTAGATATTTAAGATCACATGATCATGATTGATGTGTGTGTTTTATTTTTTAAATTCTCTGTTTCATACATTTTGAGTGTTTCTATATTTTTTTGTGTTTTTTATGTTTTTAGTTGTAAATGTTATGGTTTTATGTACTTTTATTAGATTTATTAATAATTGTAATTGTTTGTGTTTATATCTGTTTCATATAGAGTCGTACCTGTTTTTAGATATATTTGTCTATACAGATACACTTATTAATATTCTTATTGTAACTACTAATACACTTGCTAGGCTAAATACAATTACAGTGATGAAAAAAGATTTAGTTACTCTTATTAAATTGTATATTGTTGCAATAGTGAAATCATATACATTTACATATATTAATTGAGATAAAATTATAATATTGAAAACAAGTACAATAAATTTATTATGTTAAATACAATTACATTAATTAATATGGATACAATTACACGTATTTAATTAATATGGATCATTTTAATGCTCTGTTTTTATACATTTCGGGTGTTTATATATGTTTTTATATATTTTAAGTTTCGTATGTATTTATATTATAATATATTTATTGATAATTGTAACTCTTTATTTTTGTAGTTATCTCATAAATAATTGTACCTATTTTTAGGTTTATTTGTAATTACAGATTGACTTATTTATATTAGATTTATTTGATAATTATAATTGTTATACATATAAAGTTAAATACAGTTACAATGCTGAAAAAATATCATCACATTTATTTAATTACTTACAGTTACAATGATGATAGTGTGACACTCCGCCTAATAAAATACCGGGTGATCAACCCTATATCAAATTAAACAGGAATCTCATTTGATTTATTCTTAGCATCACTATCAAATTTTTTTTAAAACTTGCTAACACCTAGTATTCAAAAGACACCGTACTAAATTTTTTTATCTTTCAATTAAATAGGATTAATAACTTGTTCGAAAACTAAAACAACCATAACAAAATACAAGAGTCCAAACCAACATGATAGGTAAATGAATCAAAATCATGCCAAATAAACTATCAGCCAAAAACAACTAAACCACGTAATAATCCTAGTTCAAATTGCAAAGTAAAACTTATACAAAACTGAAATTATAATACCGACAATGGACCACATGTCCAAACAGGATATATAAGAGTGACATCATATGCTAGATCTGAATGAAAGAATCGGCTACTCAAAATCCTGTCAGCATCCACAGTGCTACAAGTCCGAGTCCCTGGAATGAAACCATCAAGTATGGCATCCCTATAGATGGACACCTAAAAGGTTTTGAAAATATTTTTATAGCAATAGTTAGTGCTCAGAACATTTGAAAACGTTTAACAAGTAGTTTATCGCCATTAAAATCGGTGAATGATTATACATTTTAGGCCCACGCACACTCCCTTAAGTTTCCTCACCTCTCATATAATGTGCACACCTAACATTCTTATACTTAGCCCACCTAGCTATCATACCCAATCTATCTCGACTAAAGTATATAACCAATCTTATCAAGTCTACTCTCCCGAACTGCCCATACAAGACGCTTCATTATTAACATTTCTCGCATGTGATTCAGTTTTAATATAACATTAATATATGTTATGTTTACTCATTATAATTAAGTCTGACTATTTAATTCATGTAGCATTTCACATCTAAGAATCATTCAACTTCCATAATTAAGTTTCACTACTTAATTCATAAATCATTTCAAAGTTACCATTCAACTTCCAAAATTAAGTTTCACTACTTAATTTATTATAGATATTCCCCATCTATTTTAAATCTTGAAATTGAGTTTCTCTCAACTTAATTTATCATTTAGTCGAATATGTCTTTCTCTATATATATCATCTACAATTCTACTTTCGCACATAAGTAGAATATCACGAAGTATATATTTCACACACAATATATACTATGAGGATATTGGCCCGGATAATCATCGACCCCAATCATCATATCATTTACATTGGTCCAGATATCCCTCAACCCCGAAGTAAATATTATAAATATGTATATTGGTCCGAATAATCCCCGATCCCAATATCATTTATCTTTGATTTGGTCCGGATAATCACCCGCCCCAAATCGAGCTTCCATGTATTGGTCCGGATAATCATCGACCTTAATACAAAATTAAGCACACTTTATGTAAATATATTTTTCACATAATATATACAATAAAACACATACCATATAATAACCTCCCTGTATCACATTTTAGGGGTTATTGGATCGGAATCTTACCATGATCACCAATAGTGATTTATATCTTTTGACTCGAAATAATACCTCAATCACGAATATCTATATATAGTATACTATTGGTATTCAATCAACCTAAGTAGTAATATGCATCAATAGGTATTCACGCAACCCGATAATACATGTTAGCATGTATTATATATCTCTCACATACTCGTCGAACTATTTACTTTACGATTTATCTCACTATCATATATATAAGAGTGTTCACACAACTCTAGGGTCCAAGTTGCCCCTTTACCAATTTCAGTAGTTAAGCCTAACTTAACCTATTAGCCTATACCTTAATTCATTTGATTTCCATAATTCTTTATCCACTCTTAGATTAATTACGGATTTCTTTAACCAATCCCATTCCCATCTTAATTATCTTTCTAAGACGATGTCGTCCTACCATCATAGGCCTACTATAAAATAATAAGTCACACAATATTATTGTCACAAGGTCCTAAAGTTTTTCAACGCCTCTAATTAGGAATACTAGGCCAAAGAGGAAAATTTCAAAAATTCTGGATATTGGGCCGATCTGCCCTTTTTATGGACTAGATCGGTTCATTTTTCTGAAATTTATGCTCTCTATTTCACAGCAGAGTTTACGCCATATAAATCACCCATACAACATAATTCTTCACCAATTTCACATCTGATTATTCCTAACTATTTCTACATGAGTTAGGATGATTTCTAATGTTTCAAACATGTTAAAACTTTACTAAAATCAATCAAGAATGGATTAACCCCCAAAACTCTTTTATAAATCTGGTTGTGTGTTCTTCTCTTTCATTCAATCTAGAACCCAAATTTAGATCCGTAGATACAATCATAATTCTTTTGATTTTTCATCCTCTACAAATGTAAATACAATTTACATGCAATTCTACCAAAACATGTAATTAATTCATACTTTTCATTTAAGATTTTTTTTTATAGAATCAATGTATTCATGAAACACTACACATGGGTATTATAACATCAATTTAATTTGTAATAAACACTTGCCTTAAATTGATTGATCTGATTTCTTGGTTCTTTTTTTATGATTGATTGTTTCCTTCTTGAATGTTCCTTTCCAATTGCCTTGGGATATAAGATTTCTTCACTATCTTCAAAATCCCTCTTTAAACTTTAAAAAATTAGGTTATCTCTCTTCTCTCTAATGGCCTACCTAACATTTTTTGTGTTATGAGCCCTAAACCCAATCTCTAAATATCAGATATTTGGCTTTAAATTTATTAGGACACTTCACCTCTTTTTGCGAAATGATTGAAACGCCCTTAATAGGTGCCGGCTTGGTCCCAAATTGACCCGGGACCCAAACTATACCCTCGTGTACCCTATTCCGACTATTTCGACCCATTCAGAATCATTTGTGACCTCTAAATAATCATCCAAGTCACTTAAAATATATTTCTCATTTCTCACCTCAAATTAGTCTACACGCGACTCCGGGTGAGATAAAATAAAATACACACATATAATTTGTTATGCAGTATAACCAAAATTATCAATTATTTACTATTCACATTTAGTAAATATCATAATGCAATCTTAATTCTTATCTATCTCACGATTAATATTTAATAGTCACAATTATCATCTAATCATATTAAATTACTTCAATTGCATAATTTAATTAAACTGTATTTTTCCTAATTAAATCCTTTAATTAATTAAATAAAAATACATAGAAATACGGGTATTACATACTTTTCCCCTTACAAATGAATTTTTTCCTCGAAATTAGGGCAATATCGGTGCTCAAACTTGGATCTATAACATCACGACATCCTCTAGTACCCAAATTCCACTTATAATAACATAAAGGCCACTCCACTATACACCTGCTAGTGGTACGCACCTATCAAAAGGCTTAATCACTCTAGCCCAACTTTATCAACAAGCATTCCAGATTCACTACATACTAATACGCCCTATCAGTCATGTGATCTTAATACTGGCTGTTTCGTTACTATATTGAGAAAAGGTCGTATAACCCTAAATGTTGATTCCCCTTATTCATATAACTCAAAACTCCATTAATGGGAGAAATCATGATAACATCTGATCACTCATGTAAGTATTTAAAACTTTGGTTCATGGTGACGTAACCCTTATGACATTCATAAGGTACCCAAAATAGTTTGTGGTTCACTCCACTATTAACAAAGGACTCCAAATCAGGGCCAGTCCAAAAATCTAGTTATCCTCTCCCCTCTAATTAACCAGAAGGTGAACAACAAGGCTTTCCACATAAAACCTTAATTGGTACCTCGTACCTGAGAAACTGGTACAAGTTATTACACACAACTCTACCAATGGTAATTTCTTACCTCAATTACCCTACAAGGCACCCCCCACACTACTCGCATTAGTCAGCATAATAAACCATCTCTTATCTAACCATGGGGTATAAGTGATACAATATGTCCAAAACAAAAATTTGTCCCCATCTCTTCCTGATAAGACCTATCATAGGTAGGATTGCAGTATCTCATCCTGATTCACAATAATATTAGGAAGCACCTTGCACTGGTGCAATCCTTCTTTTCAAAGAAAGAATAACAATTAAATAGTCTCAGCTAATCCATTACATATAGTCGGAGGAATTCTTGACCTATTCTCGATGTTGGTAGCCCATCATGAATTTTATCAGTCTACCTACCTATTCCATCACTAGAAATATAGGCTTGCTACCAAATTCGGCTTGATCATCTCGAGTCAACCTTTTTCCATCTCTAAGTGGTGCATCCGAAGACAATCTCACTATGTCTCACCCAACACTAATTCCCACTTATAATATCGCACACTAAGTGGTACTTTATACTCCTCTTCTTTCCCCTGGTATGCCAAAAGTCACGTCCTGTGCACTTTTCACAACTGGCACCCTTCTTGGGTCTTTATGCCCGATAGTCATCAATATTCTATTTACGCACAAGCCACTCTCAACATTCAACTAAGTAAGGCTCCGCTATATTTTCCCACAACAGTTTGGCCTCTCCTTTATCAATAGATATCCTTTGAATGGCTTCCCATAGCTTTTCAACCCATCTCGGCGTGTTACTCTCATTACACACATATACTCGGATTATCATGATTCTCACACGACATTCAATCTTTCATACAACTTCGGCTTTATCTATAATTTCCCTCGGGAATATGTTCCACACATTGATTCCTACGTCCTCTTATTTCGGATGGTTTATAAACCAACTAACCAGGGCGCCCATACACCCTATTATCGGTGTATATCTGCACAACACTAGAGAAACATCACACACACTTTCCTTAAAACTGTCCTCGCATCTCTTGATGTAGTTATAACTCATGGGTATTCTTAATCACCCCATATATGAAAATTTATTTCTCCTTAACATCTTTACACCCTTTGTAGTGTTTTCTCTACACATCCATTAATTAACATTCGAAACTAATGCCATATCATCAATTAACGTCTCTCTACTCACGATGTTTCATCAAAGTCCATGCGCATCTCATCACGCAACAATATTCAAACAAGGAACTTCCCCAATACTCTATCACTCAGAATTGATGGTAATCAAATTCCATAAACCTCAATATCCTAATAGGGACTCTCAAAATCCTATCCCCAAATGGATAAATATAAATCTCAACTCCCACGTCTCTAAAGGAGTGATATAACAATGCGCTCTCCCTATCACCAAGTCCTGAGCGCTAAACATAATATTGATCTAAATCTCTTCGCTCAACAGTAAATTCAATATACCTTCATTCGCATCAATAAAGTCCCTACACACCGGGATCAAATATCTCGAGACAATCATACTCTCTGACGTCTCTATCATAATATAATATAAATGCGAGCCCGAACCTCTTTCAGGCAAGGCCTCGTCAAACAACACGCCCTGCCCTAGAACATATAACACGATGACCTTATTATCAAAACCCTCTATCGTTCCACCCACTAAACTTGTCTCACATGCGAATCTAGTGCTAATGGACTATTGTGACCCGCTCGTGTCACATAAAACTTACCCCACTAACCCGAGGGTAAAACTCATACTTTTAATTATTTATAATGCTGGTGTCTTAATTGGTTATTGGACATGACACGCATGTCCGGACTGAACTAAAACTATCTTAATTATTGCCCCAGCTAGGCATCATGCTCTCGTCCTTTTTTACTCACTTTGGGTAAAATCAATGCAAGTAGTCCTACTCTCCACATAAAATGCCTCTTCATATAATCCCCTATCCTTTGGCCATACTGATCATACTAGGGTTGTCCTTCTTTCAAACCCTGATAGTCTCGACCCCGACGGCCACCCTCATTATTCCCTTAGCTTCTTTGGTCCTAAGGAACACATTACTAGCCTTACCAGTCCCAACTAAATCCACCGCCACTCGGTAGGAATTTATTTATTTGAATTTTTTAAATAGGTCCCGTAATGGATCTCCCCCTGATGGGTCTCCCCTTTGCATTTCGCTTGAAATGTTACATCGAGTCTTACTCTATGACTAAAATTTCCAATTCTGTTAGCTTCTTTCACAAGGAAGCATTAATATCAATACTGCCAAAAGCATAACATTATTGCCATCTGCATCAATCATCCAAGAAGAATTTCCTTTTAACTGTTGCTGACTCCTCTCGTGAGTCCATTTCCCACCTTTAAGGATCTTTTCTCCATTGTGCCAAATATGGTGATTTACTCCCACCATTAATGTACTGCTCCTACGATCCAAAAGAAATTTTACCCCAATTCAGTTCCGGGTATACATATTTCTTCCTGCTATATGCGAAATCCCTACATCCATTGGCTACATGAACGATATTCGCATTTAACAAAATTCCAATGGGTGGTCCTCTTCCAATACCCCTCCAACTCTCCCCCATCCTAACCACATTAGGTGAGTCTAATTTAGCACCAATCCTTGCTATAATGGTAACACAATATATATGTTGCACTCTAGTAGTCCGTACAGCTCTATCATCCCGAGTAACAATAGGGGTGACCTCTGCCACGCTCATCGAGCCCAAAATATTTTTCAGTTCCAACTGAGCCCACCTCCTGCAACCTTCCAAATGGACCTCACTGGTCGTCCTCTACGTAATCGTCATACGAAGAACACCCGTCCGCATAAAAGATTCACTAAGATTTATATACTATAGCAGGAGAACATAAGCCACGTACGTAGAGGAATACAACAATCATATGATAGGGCTCTATATCAATCAAATGATACGCTGAAAATGTAGTAAGCCATAAATATCCTATGGACACTAGAACCTGATGCTCTGATACCATCTGTGACACCTCTCCTAATAAAATACCGAGTGATCAGTCCTATATCAAATTAAACAGGAATTTCATCTGGTTCATTCTTAACATCACGGTCGAAAACTTTTTAAAACTTACTAACCACCTAGTATTCCAAAGACGGTGCCAAATTTTTCATCTTTCAATTAAACAAGATTAATAAATAGTTCGAAAACTAAAAAAACCTTTACAAAATGCTAGAGTCTAAACCATCATGATATATAAATGAATCAAAATCATGCCAAATAAACTATCGGCCAAAACCACTAAACCACGTAATAACCCAAGTCCAAACTGTAAAGTAAAACTGATACAAAACTGAAACTATTATACCGACAACTGAACACATGTCCAAACAGGATATACAAAAGCGAGATCATAAGCTAAATCTGAACGAAAGAATCGACTACTCAAAATCCTGTCAGCATCCACAGTGCTACAGCTCCGAGTCCCTGGAATGAAACCAACAAGTATCGCGTCCCTATGGTTGGACACCTAAAAGGTTTTCGAAATATTTTTATAGCAAGAGTTAATACTTAAAACATTTGAAAATATTTAACAATTAGTTTATCGTAATTAAAATCGGTTATTGATTACATATGTTAGGTTCACACACACTCCCTTGTGTCTCCTCACCTCTCATCTAACGTGCACACCTAACGTTCTTATACTTAGCCCAACTAGCTATCATATCCAAGATATCTCGACTAAATTATATAACCGATCCTATCAAGCCTACTCTCCCGTACTGCCCATACAAAACGCTTCATTATTAACATTTCTCGCATGTTATTCAGTTTTCATATAACATTCTCATATGTTATGTGTACTAATCATCATTATGTCTCACCACTTAATTCACATACCATTTCACATCTAATCATCATTCAACTTCCATAATTAAGTTTCATGACTTAATTCATAAATCATTTCAAAGTTACCATTCAACTTCCAAAAATTAAGTTTCACTATTTAATCTATTATATATATTCCCAATCTATTTTAAATCTTGAAATTAAGTTTCTCTCTACTTAATTTATCATTTAGATCAATCTCTCTCTCTCTCTCTCTCTCTCTCTCTCTCTCTCTATATATATATATATATATATCATCTACAAGTCTACTTTCTCACATAAGTAGAATATCATGAAGTATATATTTCACACATAATATATATTATCATTTACATTGGTCCAGATAATCATCGACCCCAATCATACTATCTTTTACATTGGTCCGGATATCCCTCGACCCCAAAGTAAATGTTATGAATATGTATGTTGGTCTGAATACTCCTCCCATTTATCTTTGATTTGGTCCCGGTAATCATCGATCGCAAATCGAGCTTCCATGTAATAGTCCGGATAATCATCGAACCCAATACAGAGTTAAGCACACTTTATGTATATATATTTCGCACACAATATATACAATAGACACATACAATATAATAACCTCCCTGTATCACATTTTAGGGGTCATTGGCTCAGAATCATACCTCGATTACTAATAGTGATCTATATCTCTTGGCTCGGAATCATATAACTTGATCACCAATATCTATATATAGTATACTATAGGTATTCACCTAACCTAAGTAGTACTATGCATCAATAGGTATTCACGCAACCTGATAATACATGTTAGTAGTATATATCTCTCGGATACTCTCCGTCCTATTTACTTTAATATTTATCTCACCATCGTATATATAGGACTGTTCACACAACTCTAAGGGTCCAAGTTACCCCTTTATCAATTTCAGTAGTTAAGCCTAACTTAACCTACTAGTCTATACCTTAATTCATTTGATTTTTATAATTCTTTATCCATCTCTCAAATTAATTATGAATTTCTTTAACCAATCCCATTACCGTCTTAATTCTCTTTCAAAAACAAAGTCTACTCCCATCATATGCCTACTATGAAATAATAAGTTACCCAATATTAATGTCGCAAGGTCCTAAAGTTTGTTAACCACATCTAATTAGGAATACTAGTCCAAAGAGGAAAATTTCCAAAATTCTGGATACCGGACTGATCCGCCTTTTCCTCGGATCAGGCCGGTTTGTTTTTCTGCAATTTCTGCTCTCTGTTTTACAGCAGAGTTTACATAATATGAATCACCCATACCACATAATTCTTCACCAATTTCACATATGATTATTCCTAACTATTTTTACATGAGTTAAAATGATTTATAATGTTTCAAACACCTTAAAAATTCACCAAAATCAATCAAGAATGAATAAACCCCCCAAACTCTTTTATAAATCTAGTTTTGTACTCTTCTCTTTCATTCAATCTGGAATCGAGATTTATATCCATAACAACAATAATAATTCTTTCAATTTTTCATCCTCTACATATGTAAATACAATCTACATGCAATTCTATCCAAACATGTATTCAATTCATACTTTTCATTTAAGGTTTTTCAATAAAATCTGCCTATTCATGGAACCCTACACATAGGTATTATAACATCAATTTAATTTGCAATCAACCCTTTCCTTAGATTGATTGATCTAATTTCTTGGTCCTTTGTTGATGATCGATTATTTTCTTCTCCAATCATTCTTTCCAATTGCCTTAGGATACAATATTTCTTCACCATCTTCAAAATCCCTCTTTAAGCTGTGAAAAATTAGGTTCTCTCTCTTCTCTCTAATGGCCTCTCTAACCTTTTTGTGTTATGATCCCTAAAACCAATCTCTAAATATAATATATATGGCTCTAAATTTCGTAGGTCCCTTCACCTCTTCTTGTAAAATGACTGAAACGCCCTTGATAAGTTTCGGTTATGTCCCAAATTGAACCGGGAGCCAAACTATACCCCCGGGTACCCTATGCCGACTATTTTGACCCATCCAGAATCATTCATGACCTATAAATCATCATTCGAGTTACTTAAAATATATTTTTCATTTCTCATCTCAAAATAGTCTACACGCAACTCCGGTGAGATAAAATAAAATACGCACATATCACTTGCTATGCCGTCTACCAAAATTATCAATTATTTACTATTCACACTTAGTAAATATCATAATGCAAAATTAATGTGTATCTATCTCAAGATTAATATTTAATATTCATAATCATCATCTAATCGTATTAAATTACTTCACTTGCGTAATTTAAATAAAACATATTTTTTCTAATTAATTAAATAAAAATATACACAGAAATACGAGTTATTACAGAAAGGAGATATGATTACAATGTTCAAAATAGATACATTAAAATTTATTTAATTTATACTATATGTTGATGCAAAAATTCTCCATCTACGAGGACCAATCAGAAAATGACACATGTCATCCTACGTGGCAATATTTATACTTATTCGGCACCCGAGGAGAGTTGGTCGGCATACCAACCAACATATAGCATACCAAGAAACTCAAGGAAGATCAGCCATCGTGGAAGACCAACAGTTAGATTCATTGTATATAGACATAAATGTCTAAATGTATAAAGACATTGTATCTCATTAACTCCCATCACTATAAATACATGTATTCCCTTAGCCAAAAGAAGGGACAACTAAGAAACACCATATACAAGATACATACTCTTTCTCTCTCTACACCATATTGTGCTATTGTAAACCCCTGGGAATAAAATAACAGTGGATATAGGCTTTATTAATAGCCGAACCACTTTAAAAACCTTTTGTCTCTTATATGTTTGATGTGAATGTTTATCTTCATCTTCAATCTCATCCTCATCATTTATCTGCTGTTGACGCCACTAAAATGGCAGAGGTCATTTTCTGTCTTCAATAGACTGGCGTCGTCTGTGGGAACGTGTTACAAGCATTGTTCTCCATCAAAAGCTAAGTTTTTATTTTCTCTACGTATAATCAATTATACATACATCTTTTGACTCAATCATGATTTTTATGTTTATATACATAAATTAATTGTCCAATTTTTATTTACAAAATATTGCATATCATGATTTTTAAATCATAACTGTTAGATTAATTCTTATTTAGAAATAAAAAAAATAGTGGATTTCATAAATCATAACTTTTTGCTTAATTCTCGAGTTTAAATTTTATCTCATGAAATCAATATTTTAAATGATTACATATACCGATGATAAGATTTGATAATTTTTATTGTTGATTTTGAAATAAGTTTTGAAAGATCTTTGATGACTATTCAAATTCCCATTATATTTTTAATCAGAGAATGGGAAAAGTTTAAAGACAATAAAAAATTTTCTTATGAAAATCATGACCCAGATCTACTTTCTCTCTCTTCAAGTTTGGGTCTCTTTGTATTCATTTTTATGAATTATATACTTAATTTGGTTCATCTTCCATCTATGTCAATAAAGTCTCATTGATTGATTTTTGATATAAATTTGGTAATAATTTCGACCATTCAACATATTTTTATCTCTCCAAATAGGGAATAGGGAGGGATCAATATAAAAAATAATTTTCTCTCACTTGAAAAACCATTACCCACCTCTTGTAAAAAAGGACCAATTAAACGATCATGACCATATCAAGACTTTGGGCACAAATTTGAGATGTTGGCTCCTCATTCATCACATCACAGGTTTTTTTTTATCGGAATCACACGATATAGTGGATTAGAGAATGGATCATTTAATTAGCAATCTTAATGCCTGGATTTTACATCGAATGTTATTTTTCTGATCTAGTGGTTCGAGATATTTTGGGACAAAGCAATCTTATGAAAAATTCCTCACCGCGGCTCATATGGTTGTTCAGAATCGTCCACTTACAATCCTTATTTATGGTCAGCCATACAGATTGTTGGTCGGCATCATCTCGCGCCATGTTTTATTAAATGTAAGCTTAACCATACCATTTTTGTTTGTCGGAGATAAGATGTGAAGATCCATCAGCAACGTTGAAATAATTTTATCTAACTACGAGGTATCTTATTATTGGCCGGAGACTCATATTGTAGCTCGGTGGAACCAATTGCAGGTCGATAACCATCTACTTCTTGATCGGTGACATCTCAGTATTGTTCGGAGGGTTCAATTTACTGGTCGGCAACTATCCAACCAACCACTTCTTGGTCGGTGACATCTGATGTTGTTCGGTGACCATCCAACAGCTAGTTTGCAATATCAATGCACCATTTTTGTTGATCGGCGAAATCGCTCTGCTGGTAGGGGACCATTTACTTCTTGGTCGGCACTATATATTCTACAACCTGAGACATTCCCAAATGTTGGTTGGAAACACCCATGCCGTTGGTCGGCAACAGTATAATCTTGGGGTATTAAAAAATGCGGAGCACCCAAGATATTTCTTTAAATACGAGTTCAGCTTGTGGTCTCGACAGGTGCTCGGGCAGCTTATTAAAATTCCATAGGGACTATATTCACTCCCGGTGAAAGCTCGGCCACAATCTTAAACCTTTGAAAACTATTATTTCTCGACATTAGGCAATTTTGCCTCGACATATCAGCCAACATATATTATTTTATTTTTTGAAATTAATATTTTTATTTCTCAAGCATATACATATCATATATTGATTGGATGAGTAAATTATTCTCATGACTAATCAATTCAACCTACACATGTGGTAGAGCAAGTTATTAATTTTTATAGGTACAAGATTCAACACCGACTAATGCTCGAAAACAATCTTAAACTTTTGGAAACTATTATCATTGCTCAGCATTATGAAATTTCACCTCAACAAGGAACTATATATTTTATTATTTCTCTGATTTATGCTCAAGCACGAATAATTATATATATCCGTTTGGATTCATATTCTATATTCATCTCATCATGGAGCTCGGCGAAATACTTATTATCATATTCAGCTCCGAGGAAAAGCTACAACAGTTATTATATTTCACCTCCAATGGATAGTTGGTCGAGGCAATTCTTATTTATATTTAGGCCCAGATATCGGCTCAAGCACAAATTATTCTATATATCCCTAGGGATTCATATTCTATATTCATCTCAACATGGAACTCGGCGAGATACTTATTATCATATTCAGCTCCGAGGAGAACTATAACATTTATTATATTTCATCCCCAACGGATAGTTGGTCGGGGAAATTCTTATTTATATTCAGGCCCAGAAAAGTTCTCGTCCATATTCTTATGTGGAAAATATTATTCTTATTCGTCATTATGCAATTTTGCCTCGACGGATCAGCAAGACAGTTTATTATTATTCTAAATCATTCTTTATGTCTATGCATATTTTATATTTATCTCAGCATGGAGATCGGAAAATTTCTTCTCTCTCTATATATTCAGCTTCAAGGAAGTCTTTAACATGTATTATCTTATTCCCAACAATCTGTTGGTCTGCTCCGAGGAGGTCTCCAGCATTTATATTATCTTATTCCCAACAATCTTTTGAGGAGGTCTCCAGCGTTTATTATATCTTATTCCCATCAATCTGTTAGTCATCTCCGAGGAAGTCTCTAGCATTTATTATCTATTACCACCAACTACGGTTGGTCGGTACCTCCAACTACGATTGGTGGGGCAATTATTACCACCAACTACGGTTGGTCGGTACTTCCAACTATGGGTGGTTGGGCAAATTATTACCACCAACTATGGTTGGTCGGTACCGTAAACTCCGATTGGTCGGTACCCCCAACTCCGGTTGGTCGGGTATTTATTACCACCAACTCCGGTTGGTTGGTACCGCCAACTCCGATTGGTCGAGCATTTATTACCACTAACTACGATTGGTTGGTACCGCCAACTCTGGTTGGTCGGGCATCTATGACCACCAACTTTGGTTGGTCGGTCATCTATCACCACCAACTTCGATTGGTCGGTCAATCAGCAAATAACAACTCCGGTTGGTTGGACAGCGGACAACAGGTGGAGCAAATCTTATTGTCTATGAAAAATAAGAAAATTTGTCAATTAACACACTTCAAGGGCGAGAAAGCATTCAAAATTCATATTCCACAGTTGGGGGACTTCTATTACAAATTCAGTTGTTCATTCGGTGTCACATTCTCTTAACATCATGCACTCGAGCATCAAATTCAACTCCATAAACTTACATAGTCGGGGCCCCGACTAATTATCATTCAGAAGTTATTTTTCTTGCTCAGGAATTAGTTTTGATATTGAAGTTCAGGAGGCATATTGCAGTTCATGAGTCGTATTCAGAAGTTCAGGAGGCGTATTCAGAAGTTCAGGAGGCATATTCAGGAGTTAGTTGTGCTGTTGAAAGTTCAGGAGGCATATTCAGGAGTTATTATGCACATGCTATTGAAGCTCAGGGGTCAAATTCAGCATCTACGGCACTGAGATCTTTACTACTACTGTCCGATCAATATTGAAGAAGAAGTTATATGAAAATGTTTTTAAGTCCACCACTAGCTTGGTACTAATCAGATTGAAGAGTTGGGTTCAAAAGCTAGTATTTTACTCGACAAAGTATTCAGAGGATCATAAATTAGAAAAACCAATCACGTGAAGTTAGCATTCAGTTGCTCGGCATAGTTAGCAGTTGGTCGGCTAGCAAACCAATAAACATACTTGAAGATTATGACAAGCTGCATACTATGGCATGACTGCATCCAAATTCCCAGGGGTGATACATAGCACATGTTCGCTCGACGAACAGAGTTCCTGAAAAGAAAGATTAGCAACCATCGATCAGCCTGCATCATATGTCGTTCAGGAGATAATGCATTTTATATTAAACAAATCAAGAAGACAGATCAAGAATTTCACGAGCACCGAGCAACACTGCAGAATAAATACTCCATCCTTTCAGTCAACCATCAAGCATGGAGCATTGGGGGCTTCTGTTGATGCAAAAATTCTCCATCTACGAGGACCAATCAGAAAAGGACACATGTCATCCTATGTGGCAATATTTATACTTATTCGGCACCCGAGGAGAGTTGGTCGGCACCCGAGGAGAGTTAGTCAGCACCCGAGGAGAGTTGGTC
Source organism: Sambucus nigra (assembly GCA_949130495.1). Taxonomy (NCBI): domain Eukaryota; kingdom Viridiplantae; phylum Streptophyta; class Magnoliopsida; order Dipsacales; family Adoxaceae; genus Sambucus; species Sambucus nigra. The sequence continues at coordinate 538,107,868 of OX422208.1, read as the reverse complement.
GGCATACCAACCAACACATAGCATACCAAGAACTCAAGGAAGATCAGCCATCCTAGAAGAGAAACAGTTAGATTCATTGTATATAGACATAAATATCTGAATGTATAAAGATATTGTATCTGATTAACTCCCATCACTATAAATACATGTATTCACTTAGCTAAAAGGAGGGACAACTAAGAAACACCATATACAAGATACATACTCTTTCTCTCTCTACACCATATTGTGCTATTATAAACCCCTGGGAATAAAATAACAGTGGATGTAGGCTTTATTCATAGTCGAACCACTTTAAAAACCTTTTGTGTATATATGTTTCTCACAGTTTATAGTTTCGAATAATCATGTTTGTTGTGTTACTTTATACAATACTAATTTTTGATGTGTAAAAATATAAGGGGTTCAAATTTATAATCACAGATAAATAAAGATAACCAAGAAAGTCAAACACACAAGAAACAAGGTGTTTAAAGTGGTTCGGTTATAAGAAAAACCTACATCCACTGTTGGTATTATTTTTTATGGTTACAATAGCTCAGTATTGATTGTGTTTGTGCTTGATTGAATCGTCCCTTTGAGCTAAGAGAGATCATGTATTTATAAAGGTTAGGAACCCAAAAGATGGAATTCCTTTATATCTTCGGGCATTTACATCTGTATATGATAAATAAGTCTGTTAATATCTATTGATGCTTGTCGCTATTCCACCCGGGTAACATTTGATATTCTTGATGGTTCATATTCTTCTAGTTGGTCGGCTTGCTGGCCGACTAAGTTCCTCTGGAGTCTATCAAGAAAGATAGGATAGCCACGTAGGAGGACAGATGTCCGTTTCTCATTGGTTCACATAGATGAGTAATTTTTGCATACAACAAAAGCCCCCAATGCTCCATGTTTGATGATTGATCGAAAGTATGGAGTATTTTTTTCAAAATATTGCTCGACATGATGTCTGGGCATGGGTCGGCAGTCGACCTCTTCGAGTTGCAAAGTTTTTCATCAATGTTTCTGATCATGGAATTTTTGTAAACAACCCAAGCTTTATCAAACCACCAAAAGGTATGTTAGTTAATTTACACGTTGGGAGGCGTGCGGTAGCGGGAAGTACAATCGTTCCTTAAGTTAATCATTTCTTTTCTATTTTTAAGGCAACCTAAAAAAGGGACAGATATTACCCTCCATCCCTTTTTACCTCAATCCTTCATAACTTTAGACTCTCCCTTTCTTCTCAATCTTTCCTTCTCTGAGCTTTGCCGCTTGCTATTTGCTGTTATTTTTCAACTCTGTAAGATTTATTATCTTCTTCTTTGATTTTTCTATCTTTCCATCATGGTGTATGTTGTAGACAAGAACTCTTTAGTGGAATTTAGGGAAAAAAGAAAAATTCCTAACTGGGTAGGTTCAGAAATAACTAGTGACCCAGTTGATGTGTTGTCACTAGCTGAGGGTCATTGGAACCCAACCTTGTTTATTATTGAGTGCGGTATCACCTTTTCCCCAAGCACACTTTTTCTTCAAATTTGTCATTATTTTAATGTGGTCCCAGCGCGAGTAGCCCCCAATATGTGGAGAGTTTTAAATGGGGTAAATAGGTTAAACGAAATCGATAGGATTCGTTTTGGGATCCCCGACTTGATGTTCTGCTATAAGTGGGGGACTACTGGTGATAAAACTTACTATATGAAAACTAGGCAGACAAATATGGCATTGGTGGTTAACTTGCCAGATTCTAACAAAGATTACTGGGATTATAACATTGTAGTAAATAATTGTCAATAGTCTCCCCTTACTGAGGGGTAACATACATAGGACCTAGCCCAAGAAGGGCGTGGCATAGGTCGTACTTTTAATTTTATTTTTAATTTCTATTCATGTTTGCTAACAGTTTATTGATTTGTCAACTCACTGTCTTTCTTTGTTATTGTGCGGAGGAAAACAAAAAGAAGTATCCAAAAGAAAGTGGCATTAACATTGATGACCTCAAATGTTTGTGGTCCATTTACCAAAGATCAGGAGAGGAGCATCGAGCAACTTATACCCTAATTGAATATTGGAGTTTTGTAATTTATTTTATTACCCGACCAACAATCATACTGCCTCAGTCCCTTATCAACTTAGACGAGGAAACATTATATACCCCCTCTTCTGTTGATTCAACTAGAGTTGAGAGAGATCTTGCACAAGGAGTAACTTCATCTTCCTTTGAATCCATTGACCTTACTACCATCCCCACTTCACCTACCATGAAAATAGTGAAAAGAAGAATTCCCAACTTATTGACTGGATCTGGATCGCCTCAAACTGTCAAGAAGAGTATTGTTGCTACTAATAAGAATCCTCAGGTTACTGAAAAGAGGCCTCAAGTCCTTAAAACTAAAGAATCCCAAACTACACAACCTCAATTTAAGAGGTTGAAAAAAGGTTTTCCTATCCACTAAGAGTTGGCCCAAAAATCCTCTATCAACCAAGGCAGAATTAAAATTGCCTCTGTGGAAATAACACCTGGATTGGTGAGGGGATTAATAAAGGCAGGCACTCTTCCAGTAGGTAGGTTGCCATTAACCCCAATGTCTAGAGCCCACTTGGTAGAAAAGTCTAGCCAAACCTTCGCATTAGTAAGTACTCATTTTTTTTATTTATCTTCAATAATGTTGGTTGTAATTCTTCTGTACTAATGTTGTATATTTATTTTTTGTAGTTTGTAGTAGACTGTAAACAGATACTGGAGAAGGATGACCAGTTGAAGGCTTCCTTAGGTGATGTAAAGGAAGTTTTTGTAGGCTTGCAAAAGTCCTTGTCGGCATTTAGGGAGGCCTTAAAGAGAGAAAAAAACTTGGCAGGATAAGCTCAAAGTTGTCGAGGATAGGGGAACTGTAGAAAAATACAAACTAAAAGCCGTTGATGACAAAGTGACCCTAGACGAGAAAAAAATGAAGGAATCTAGGAGCATGGCAAAGGTGGCTAGAGATAAGACATCCAACCTTAATACTGAAAATTCCACTCTGAAGGCCAAAGAAAAAAAAGATAAGAAGGAGGCCACCAATAAAGGATAAGATAAAGCCTTTACTGTTCCACCCATCCAAATTGAGTACCCCAACAATATCTCCTATAAGGATGGTAAGTCGGATGCCCTGAAGGAGGTTATCATGTAGGCACACATAAAATTATTACAAGGCCATGCCCCAGGAACTCCGCCCAACTTGGATGAGGAAATTGACAATGAGGAGGGTTTTGGAGAATCTTCCTTGGTGCCTATTGATACTGCTGACCTATCCCCTCCTGAGCCAACTGATGGTTAAGACAAGGACAAGGACACGGACAAGGGGGAGATTTAACTCCTTTGAGCTAGTTTTTTATTTTTCCTTTTATGTATTTTTATTTTCTTCTTTATTTTCTTCGTTTGTAATGGCACCCGATGTAATCCTTGGTTTATAATGAAATAAAGAGTTTTTATTCAATCTTTCTAGTGATTCTTTGATATTATTCACTTTCTTGATTATTGTTGCTTCTCTTCCTTGGTTAGACTCCTATATTTGTAAATTTCTAGTTTAATGCCAAGAAAATAATATAGTTTATGCAAAATTCGACCAATTAAGACGTTACAAAAGTCTTCTTGAAGTTGGTTATGTAGCTCTAACTGGTGAAGAGTTCATCTGGTTACTCAGCTCAGATGCCTATGTTCGTCTTCACTATCTTCTTGATAGGGTTGTGGTGAACAACATTGCCTACTATGAGATGATTGAGCCGCTGCAAGAAGATTATAAACGATCTCTGGAATTGCTTCACTCTGACTACGAGGCTAAATACGAAGCCATGAGTGCATGTTGGGGGCTTGATAAGAAACTGCATGATATTACTTATGCCCTGAATAAAAAAGAAATTATGTTGCATAAAGAAGCCCAAACTGCTCGAAAGATTACTTCACTCCTGGAAAAAGAATATAATGCTTTAAGGAATGAGCTAGATGGCCTAAAGAAGATAGATGACACTATACCAAATAAAGATGTCTCATTCTTGGGGGTGGAAATGCTATACTGATGAAGGAATCAAAGAGCTTAAAGAAGAGAAAAACTAAATCTGGACAATATTCTAGGAAAGTCATGGTTACTTGGACAATAGTGGATGAAGAGAGAACTCAGAAAGTCATGGTCGACCAAGCAGCTATGTTACAAGATAAGGATAAGGCCATAAAAAAAACTCTAAGACGGGGTGGACCGACTAACATTCCACTTCCATAAGAAACCCAAGGTTATCTGGATGGATGGGTGTGATGAAGATTTAATTTACTTGGATAAACAAATGGAGAAAGCTAGGTTAGAAGGGTATAAATGGGGATAGTTGAACTTATGAGACTATAGATAACTAGGGGAATGAATTGTGGTAGTGGAATGATCTAGGCATGTTGGATTACCCTTATCTACCCTTTAATATTGATGTCAATTGAACCACTACTGATGTCATTTCTCAAAGCCTAGTCAGAAAATACGTGAGAGATTATGGCCTTCAAGGAGAGGATGAATATGTTCGCCTCCCACATTTGTTAGACCGACTGAGCAGCAGCAGACATAATAAGCCAAGAGATTTTAAATTTACCACCTTGTAGAGCACCCTTGATGAGCCTCCTACTAAGATGAGTAAAGTTGAAGGAAAACTTCTTGTAGAATAGGCTTGTATTCCATGTTGTTTGCTTTACATATTATAACACAAAGTTTTGGGAATAAAATGAACTTATTTTTCAATATGTATGCTTGTGATACATTTTCGTCTTTATTTAAACTTGTGATTAATTTTAATTATCTTTTCGATTAGGTAACATGTCTTACGATTAGTTAATCATCTTGTTTACTAAGTAATCTACTTAAATGATAAGTGCTTGGTCCAATATTGAACCTGATTTATAATGACTTAGATTCTACTAATGCACTTAGATAAAATTATAAGTAGTTTTATTAAACCAAGTGTTTGTATTAGTTATCATTGGCGACCAAGTGTGTTAGGAATGTATATTTATTCTTGTGTTTAACCAAGTCGGATAAAACTTCTTGTGTTTATACATGAAGTTTTACTAACTTTTTGTTCTTGACTTGTCAAAGAATATTTAATACATGAAATCTAAAGGAAATGTCCAGACTTTTTTGAAGTTGGAAAAGTTTGAATCCAAACATTTTCGAAGTTGGAAAAGTTTGAATTAGAGAAATTTCCATACCAAGCTTTTTTGAAGTTGGAAAAGTTTGGCTTTTTGTAATTGGAAAAGTTTGTTAGTGGAAATCACCGTACCCCAAAAAGAAAACATAAAAAGGAAGCATAATTGACAGAAACTCGTATCTTCATTTAATTGAATAAACAGTTACATCAAATCACATTTATTGATAATATTTTCGTAAGTGGTCGTAAGTCCATGGTTTCTTAAATTCCTCCCCTTTTAGTGTTTCCAAGCGATAGGTACTTGGTTGGATGACTTTCGAGATGTGATAAGGACCATTCCAGTTGGGCTCCAGCTTGTTGCTCTTTTTAATCACTTTATTATGGACGTAGTCTCCTTCTTTCAGGTTGATCGGCTTGACCCTCCTGTTATAAAATCTAGTAGGGCTATATTGATAGGCAATCATTTGGATTGTAGTATCCTCCTGACTTCTTAAACCATGTCTAGATCTAGTCCCCTCATGAGATCACTTTTGGAAAGTTAAAATTCAGTACCCTATGAATCGACATACCTATTTCAGCTGGTACCACTACCTCCGTGCCAAAAGTGAGAATGTATGGAGTTTCCCTTATTATTGTTCTTAATTTAGTCTTATAAGACCAAAAGAAATTATGCATCTCATTGATCCAGTCCCCCTTAACATCATCCAACCTTTTTTTCAACCCATCAAGTAAAGTCTTGTTAGTGATCTCTTTCTAACCATTACACTGTGGGTGCCCAGGTGCTGAATGAAGCTTCTGAATATTGGACCGGACGCAATATTCCTCAAACTCATCATTATCAAACTGAGTACCATGGTTGGTGATAAAAGCATAGGGAATCCTATAGAAACATACAATCTTCTTCTATATGAATAGAAAACCCTCTGTTGAGGCATATCAACCAAAGGCTCAACCTCCACCCATTTGGTGAAGTAATCCACTGCCACAACCAAATACTTAAACCTTCTTTTGGTTATTGGCAACGGACTGATCAAGTCTATTCCCTAAATAGAAAACGGTTAGGGAGAAGTGATGGAAGTTAGGGAAGCCACCTATTTTCTTTGGATAGTGGCAAACTTCTAACCCTTATCATACTTATTACTGAAAGAAACACAATTTTCCTTTATCGTCGGCTAATAATAGGCCTGTATGACTTTTTTTGTACTAATGATTAGCCAGCAAAATGAGCTCCTCATGAAGATTAATGTTCCTCCTTTATTAAGTCATGTACTTTTATTGGATGAACATGACGATGTAAGGGGACAGTGTATCTCCTTATATACAAAATGTATCTCTCTATAACATAATTAAATGCTTTGTATCTCTACAACCTGGCTTCATTCTGGTCAGATGGCAGCAACCCTTTGTCAGTGTTGTCCTTGATCAGATCCATCTAGGAAGGACCCAATTATATAGATATAATACTATTGGCTTCCACATCAATGCTTCTATGTGTTAGGATATCTACTAGAATCGTTCATCAAAGTTCTATCTAAGTTGTTGAGGCTAGTCAAGAAGGGGCATCTACTCGAGCATTTTGCACACTTGATATCCAGACCATCTTAATTACAGAAAACAAATAGATAACCTCCATAGATTTGTTCAAATATCTTACCATAACTTCTCCTTTAACTCCATACATCTAAAGCATCTGATTGATAATGAGTTGAGAATCACTGTGTGCTATCACCTGCTCGACACCAAGTGATAAAGTGAGTTCCAAACCTATAATCAATGCCTCACACTAGACCTCATTATTAGAAGCTTGGAACTGAAATTGCAAATCATATTCAACATCTAAGTCATTTGGAGTATCGATGATAAGTCCTACTTAATTGAAAAAATGCGCTCGAAGATCCATTCATAATTAATTTCAAAACTGGAATGTTGTTGTTGAAGTCTTCCTCTAACAACACTCCATGTCTGAATATCTTCTTGCTTTGTCCATCAAATCATTGAGCTCTTTCTTGGGCATCAAATGATTCTCGTTGGTCAGTGATAATCTCAATTTTCTTTTGAACTGAGCTCTCCTCCAAAAAAGTAGGCTCAACAAGCAAACTGGGTTTATTGTTTACCTTTGCGTGTGTGAATTCTATAATTAAGTCTACTACTGCTTTCCCTTTTAATGTAGTCCATGGCTCATAGAAAATCTCACATTCACGTAGTTCAAAAGCCCAGGACATCAACCTTCCTGACTTTTCGAGTTTGAGAAAAGCTTGTCGCATGGGAAAATCAGTGTATACTACAATAGTGTGTGTTTGAAAGTATGGTCTCATCCTCCTTGAGGCTTTAATAAGTGTAAGTGCTAGTTTTTCCAAGCATAGATACCTAATATTTTCTCCTCAAAATTCTTTGCTGGTGTAGTAAACTAGCTTCTGAACTTCTCCTTTTAGTCATATCAAAGCTGGGAAATAACCAATTCTTAAACTGCCAAATACATATACAACTTTTCTCCCAAAACTAGTCAGGAGAGTAGTGGCAGAGACCCCAAATACTTCTTCAGCTCCAGAAAAGATTTCTCACATTCGTCATTCCACTCAAAGGTATTTTTTAGCACCTTGAAGAATGGAAGACATTTATCTGTTGCTCAGGAAAAAAATGATTTAGGGCTTCCACTCTTCCAGTCAGTTTTTTCATATCTTTTTCGCATGTGGGGCCCTACATCTCCATAAAAACCTTTATCTTTCTAGGGTTGAAAAACCGAATAAGTTAGGTGTGTGATAATTGATTAAAAATAACTCGCAAGGTTCCAATCAAACCTGATTTAATTCAGCCCCCAAACAAGCATCTACGTGTGTGTGTGTCAAACTATAAATAGATAAATCACGCGACACAAGTTTAAGAAAAAATTCCCGCAGGGCAAAACCTTTTATTTCATTATAATAAGTAAATCGCAACTTACACGGATTACAATGAAATACAGTGACACACGAATACCCGCAGGCGTCGGTCGGTGTCGTCAGCAATGAATCCACACGCAGCGAACCCATATGAACCTCAGTCCAATCAATAAAGGAAGAACCGCAACAGTCCTCAATGACACGCAGCCATAAAACTTTGTAGAGACTCCCTCAGCAATGACACGAAACCCTCAGTTGCAAATATCTCGCCACAAAGGTTTGAACAAACACAAGGTTGTGCTCTTGAGTTACCAAAAAGATTCACAAAGGTTTGGAAATTTTGTGAATCAAAATATGAGTCTTGGGACTCAAAAAATATGAAGACTAGAGTAATTGGGGCTCTAAAAAACGTCTTCCAAAGTCTTGCAAAATAGCTCCCCCGAAGTTGGCTTTTATAAGGAAATCAAAAGAGTTTTAAAACTTGGGGACTCTTGCAGCATCAGGTACCCCGAACCGGTTCCTCATGCGGTTTGCCGTACCATTCTGGTTTGGGGTTAAAAGAAAATAGCATTCTTTAAGGAATTTTATCCATCTTCAAAAGGTCATAACTCCTTCACCGTAGCTCGGATTGAGGTACCGTTTCTTCCAGTATCTTCGTTGCGGCGAGATCTTCAACTTTCCAGTTGACCAGACTTACGGACTATGGCTGTAAAATTACGAAAATGCGCTTAAACTTCCATATCTCGCCTTTTTTGCTATTTTGACTTCTCTTGCGTACCACTTGCATTAAGTCCCTAAAATCATGGAACGTGAAGTATTTGAGGCATATGTGGGACACATGATGGAGATAATGAATGCTTGATTCCTGGAATTCGGATAGAGGCCGTCATGTGAGATCGTGAGGTAACGTGCCAAATGTAGCGGCGTACGACATACATAAATATAACATGTTGGACATGAGAAAAATGTCCTTACAAGGGTTGGCTTCGATTCCCCTATGGCTCACATGAATCCCAAGACCATTCCTTCTTGTACCCCGAATATGCATCTAACCGACTTAAGCTTCATTTGGTGATTCTCCAACTGGTTAAATGTCTAAACCAAGTCTTTTACGTGGTCGAAAGCAACCTTGATCTTGGTTAGCATGTCGTCCATATAAATATCCATGGTCTTGCCTATCTTCTCTTTAAATACTCTATTCACTAACATATGTAATGGTTTTCAAGCATTTTTATCCCAATGGGTGTAATGTTATAGCAATATGTTCCTCGGGTACTGATAAAAGAAGTGATCTCCTTATATTCTGGCTTCATTTTAATTTGGTTGTAACTAGAATAAGCATCCATGAAACTAAGTAACTCATGACCTATGGTTTCATCTACCAACTGATTAATCCTTGGTAAAGAAAAATAATCCTTTGGGCATGTCTTGTTGAGGTTAGTGACACACATGCACCATTTGTCATTCTTCTTTTTTACCATCACTACATTCGCCAATCAGTTAGGATACTTGAAGTATTCTATAAACTGGGTTCTCTAAAATTTCTCCACCTCCTCTTGAATGGCCATGCTCTTCTCGGGACTGATCACTCTACGTTTCTTCTTGATCGGCTTAGAGACTTTGTATATGTTGAGCTCATGGCAGATGAAATTATGATTAATTCTTAGCATATCCTTATGGCTCCAGGTGAACACATTCTTCCATCCTTTCAGTAATACAATCAACTCCTATTTGAGATAAGGTGTTAAGTTCGAGCCAATATGAGAGCTTATTCCTGGTTTCTCATTATCCATCATAATGATCTTTGTTGCCTCCATAACCTGTCCTTTGACTAAATCTTCTTCCTCTCGAGGATCTGGAGTGTCAATATTATAGGTAGTAGTGCTCTTCTAGATTTCTTGCTTCTCGGTGAGGGTGTAAAAACACTATCTAGCTTCCATCTGGTGGGCATTTACTATTTTGACCCCATAATTAGTAGGAAACTTCATACATTGATGTATTGTAGATGGCATTACTTCTAACTGCTTCATTTCAACTCTATCGAGAATCATGTTATAGGTTGAAGGGAAATTTTTATCTAGTACGAAGAACAAATCCTCTCATTTATACTTGTTGGCCAAGTGTCGACCAATACGTCCAACTTAATTATCCTTAAGGGATTAACTCCTTCTCTGTAAAATCCTATGAGAAACCCATGATAAGGTTCTAGTTTACTGTCTTGTATTCCAAGGTTATAAAAAAAGTTATAGAACATGACGTCTGCAGAGATCCCATTGTCTACTATGATTCTTTCTACTCTACCATGATGAACCTTGAAAGTGATGACCAATGGGTCATGTTAGAAACGATAGGACCCCCAATTTAAAAAACTTTTACTTTAAAAATATAATTTCCTTCTAGATGCGAACTAAACAATTACATAAACCAAATTTTAATTTATTTCAAATTAAAATTAAACTAAACAAGAAGTGACATTAAATTAAGCAATAAATACATTTTTTCACTTAAACAAGTGAACTCAACCCAAGTCCTATAAATTTTCCTAACAATTAATTAATTCATTTTTGTAAATTAGGCCAAACCAAATTTATCCAACAAAATTAATGACTTGAATTAAATTAATTTTTATCCAAAAAAATTTAGCACCAAATTAAGTATTCTAATTTTATATTTTACCTAAGCATACATCTAATGTGAATTTGTAAAAGATAAAATAAACAAACCACTACGCCGCAATGTACGAGGAAAAATCCACAACGAGAAGAAACCTCAGACTACCCTAGCCTGAAATCCACTAAGTACGGTTTTACAAGTGCAAGACAAAAAGACTTACAACACTCGACTTAACTCCGTCCAAACCCCGACGCTCTTTCTTTTACACACCTTTGCCGAGCAAAAAACCATGGAGGTCCACCGCGGTCTCGAAATCCACCGATCGAACTTTTTCGATCATCGCTACCCGAACAAGGAGCCTTTTTCAAGTGGGTATATCACAACAAACAATCTTCTTCTTTGTGGGATGTAGAAGTAAACCCAAACTTCTCTTCTTTGAGGTGTAGAGAAAAACCGGAGCCAACCACTCCAAGCAAGGATATATATATATATATATTGAAACTTGGAATAAACTAATATGGGAGTAAAGCAAAAGAGTTTACGAATGATTTTCTTGAAAAACAAAACACTCAAAACATGAACCTTTTCATGGAAAATTAAACTCACAAAACTCTCTCTAGGAGATAGAAGAATATGAAAAAGTTAGTTACAAAGAGTTGGTTCCCGCACATAAGTAATTCTGAAAAAATTAGTGGGAACAAAAGAGTGGAGTAGTGGAGAAAGCTGCCCAAAAGATTTCCCATCGGAAATCTTGTTCGAATGAGATTTTCTTTCAAACGAAGTCTCATTCAAACGACCCTTCTAATGAAGTTCCAGACGCCAATGGGAAAAATTCGTTGGCAAACTCGTTCTGTAGACACCCTATTCTATTACCCCTAACTCTCCTTAGGTCCCTAGTACCTACCTTCATCACTACAAACCTAGGTCATACTCCGAGTACTGACCTAGAAGCCACTGGACACTCCCAGGCTCCGTTTGACCAAAAAGTCAAACTCTTCAGCTCGACCGAGGATGAATGAGTCTTCGAAGGGAACTAAAATGCCTTTCCAATGGTCCGTCCCATGCGTAATTCTGAATTACCATGTGGACGAATGATCCGTTTGCGTCCGAAACTTGATCCAGAGGCCACCGGGCGCTCTAGGGCTCTGTTTGACCTAAGTCAACTCTTCAGCTCGATCGAGGCTGAATGAATCCTTGAAGGGCACTAAAAACCCTTTCCAATTGTCTGCTCCATGCATAAGTCCGACTTATCATGCGAACGAATGATCCGTTTGACTCAAAGAGGTCACCGAATGCTTCCAAGGCTCGGTTGACCAAAGTCAACTCCCCAAACTGGGTCAAACTCTTTGAAATGTTTATGTACATCTCCTAATCTTTCTAACTTTTTTCCTCATGCGCGATTCGAACTTACCATGAGGAGGAACGATCCATTTGCGTCCGAACGATTCCCTGTCCAATGGACCGACAAACGCTTTCGAGCCATATTTGACACAAAGTCAACTCTCGAACTCGAGAGCGGTCCTAAGGACTTTTAAAGCTCTCTGAATTACCTTTCCAACGGTATGCCCCGTGCACGATTCTGACCAACGATTTGCCCTCGGCAACTAAATTTCCAAAAAGGCCTAAAACACACTACCAAATGGTAGGCAGGACCAGGTCTATGATGATAAAAAATGACCTTGGCCTATAAAAGGAGGCCTTCACCTAATTTGCAAAGGGATCCCAGATCTGATAAAAATCGCTCTCAGCAAATCCCAAAAACCTCTCTCGAAGACAGTGCGATTTCAACATCCAAATCCCTTTCTAACTTCCATCTTTCGTCATCCTTTTCAACAAACTTGGTGAATTAGATACTCTCCATCATCATCCAAGTGCAAGGATTGCTCTCCAACATTCAAGATCAAGCTTAAGATCTTCAAGAAGGTCCAACTTTCTCGACTTTCTCTTAAATTCTCTTGAAATCTCAATAACTTGTTTTTATTACTTAGTACTTTTATTATCTCATCTCATACATCCTAATATGCTTTTTTATTTAGTATTATTGCACATCTCTTATTTTCATATAAATAAAACCCAAAAAAATAAGAAAAATAGGGTTTGCTCATAAATTCTGAATAGGGATTCTCATACTTTTCTCACACTTTTCTCACAACTAAAACACCTTTTCTACACACACACACATTCACAAATAAGAGATCCCCCATTTGGATTTATGGGATAAAACCCATCCCTCATTTTGTATGCGAACTACGTGGACTTTGATGACTTTACAAGCTACATAGGCGTCTCGGGGTAAAACCCAAGACTTGAGTCCTATTCTTACTTGCTCTCTAATTTTCTATCTTCTCTAAATGCAATTTTCTTATATTCTATATACTTGTTCTTAGTGACGTATTACTCCATATGCATATCGTTCCATTATAACGATCAACGTAAGGGTAATTGCGTAAATCTTATTTTCTAATATTATTTTTATACCTTCCTACGGATGACTTGCTTTATCTCTTCCATGATACAAGTCGAGGATTCCTATCTCCACTATATATGTACACGTGCACACATATCACAGGGAAAATAAAGGAAAATAGCAAACATCCATGAGAGCCCGAAAGGGCGGAATGGGTGCCTAACAACTTCCCATTTCGTAACTTAGCCTCCAAACCCTTCTCGAATCATTTTGGTTTCGTATGCACCAGTATGTCTTTGGATGCCATACTTCGGGATGGCTTCCCATTTTTCTTTTGTCTATTTTGAGTAAAATTGACTAGAGACTCTAAATCTCTCTACATTTTTAGACCTCATCTCAAACGACGCCGGCTGAAGTGCTCTCGAGAGGGATACACGAGACCCGAGGATCTTCCCTTCACGCGCCCGCCCGCAGGTAAGGATTGTGGATTGCCATAGTGGCGACTCTGTTGGGGATTATATATATGTTTTGAGTGTTTGACTCTATTTACATGGATGATATATTTGCTTACAATTCCCCTATATATCCATGTTCCTCTTTCCCATGTGTATCCCATGCTTATGCTTCTGCTCATACACTTGTAGAAAATTATCCATGTACACTTCGCACCACGTGCACCTAGGATCACATATATCTACATATTGCACGCATCACCTATCCATACTTGGTGTACCTTTAGTACTTGTACTTTGCTCCCTATTTGGCACAATAAAAAAAAGTATTCTCATCATAAGATACTAACAAGAGAATCCTGCATGATTCACACAACATCACCAAAGAGCTTGTTATTGACCAAATTTTACCCAGTAACTGGAGGGTCACTTCGTGATGGGCGCTGGTCCGACAGGGCGCAGTTAGCCTAAGAAATATGACTCTCACCTTCCATTAGACAAGTACCTTCGATGTATATCGTACGGTTCCCCCGCATCGTACCGCTTGATCGAAGTCATGATGGGAGGTATATCGCAGGGAATTCATTCACGTACGCCGAGTATATCAAATTCTCTCTCACGTGTACCGTCCCCACGAGGTATATAGTGAGTCAATTCACGTACAGTCATGTATATCAAATGGCTTGTCCACACGTACTGATTGCCCATAAGAGTAAGACGTATATCGTGGAAGTCACGCCAAAGGGATGAACCCATTCCGATTCACCCAACCAACTGCAAACTCGCAAATAGGTGTCAAACCTAGGACACGCACTTTAGATTGTCTATTTTAACCCGAAACTCTGCCAAAATTTTAGGGCCGGCCTATCGCCTAAATTTTTGCGCATTTTTAAAATGGGACCCTGTCCGTGAGCCTAGTTACAAGTTCAGTAGTAGCTTTGCATATATTAAAAACCCCACTTTTCCAGGCTCGGATCCCGTACGGTATTGCATTTAGGAGAATTAAATACAAGTGAGAACATAATAATCGTAATAATCATGCTGAGTTTCATCTTCAAAAACATTTCTCCCTTCTTTATCAAAAATCCAAAAATAGTTTCCTCTCTTTTTCTCAAAAATAAATCCCATTCTACGCCTTCTCAGGTCAATCCCAAGCCCTTGGCCTGGCTCCCTATTGGCTTCGGTCTTTAGTCAAATCACCCTGAAACTTCGTTCGTTCCTCTATTACTTCTTTCAAGTCCGGAATCCACACACTTTCCATGGACAGATCAAGTACCAGTGATACAGCCAGATCTGATGGTAGTCCTATCTCAGCTCGTGTCTAAGATTGACAACCTCCAAACTGAGGTCCCAGAGATGCAACGAAACCAGGTTCCTATTCCTCAAGATCTCGAGGCCCTATTCCCTCGTGCTATCGGTCAACCCGGGCCTATCTGGGTTCCTAAAGAATATCAGAATGCTCCACATGCCCCTCCTGTCAATGGGCCACTGCTTGACCAGCCTATGGCTAACTTGCCTATGGTCGTTGATCCAAAAGAGGAGGAGTTGAATAAAGTCAAAGAGGATCTCAAGATGCTCACCAAGAAGTTTGACCAAGTTAGAATCTCTGGGAATCACATAGACTACACCCACATGTCTCCTTATCTTAAAGAGAGATTATCCGAGAAGCTCAAGAAGCCAAATATCGAGAAGTTTGGAGGGAGTGGACCCCCGATTGTTCATCTTGGCAGTTATCATTGTTCCATGACTCTACTAGGGGCTTCTGAAGAAGTGATGGCCCAATTGTTCAAGCAAACTTTGCAGGATAGTGCCCTCCCATGGTTTTTGTCTCTCGAGGAATCCAGAACCCGTAGTTGGGAGGATGTAGCCCGAGAATTCACGTCACAGTACAAATACAACTAAGAGCTTGAGGTCACCCATTGTGATTTAGAGTTGCTCAAACAGAACCTTGGGGAATTAGTCAGTAACTTCATAACCCGGTGGAGGGAGCAGGCAGCTACCATGACCAATCGGTCATCTGAGGAAGAACAGGTCAACATAGTGAAGAAGAACTTCTTGCCCCATGTTCGAGCGATGATGGGAGGACAATACTATCCCCACTTCCGAGATCTCAGAGAGGCGGGAGTAAAAATTGAGGAAAGCCTTGTTAAAATAGAGATTGAATCGAAGAAGGTGTCCGGATAGTTCACCCCTAAAAAGTATGACAAGACTGCCAGTGCTACAGTCTCAACCATCAACAACATCTCTCAACCAACTACATCATGGGCACCAGAAATCTGCCCTGCCCCCATCTAAAGGGAATACACTGAGCTCCATGCTCCCCTCTCTAAAGTTTACCAAGCCCAACTAATCCGAAACCTCATCAAACCCTTAGATCCCCGTCCATTGACAAATCCACTCCCAAGAAACTTCAAGGACGACGCTCATTGTGCCTTTCAGCAAACTGTTGGCCATACCACCGACCAATTCTTTCACCTCCGGAACATAATCCAAGATCTCATTGACCGGGGTACCATCGCCCCACCAACTAATCCTAAGCCAAACACTACTCACAATCCACTCCCAAATCACACCAATGCTATCTTCTTAGAAGAAAACCCATATTTCGATCCCTCAACTCAAATCACACCCATATACTCCCCTAAACCTCTTTAAATTTGCCCATATTTCCTCCTACACCCTACTAGCCTCGCTGATCAGGCAGTGTCACTCCTTACTAGAGCATGCATCGTTGTCCGTAACTGTTCTGAAAATGGAAATATGGAATTATTAGAAGTGTTAAACCAACTCCTAGAGTTCGGGCTGAAATTACCCTCACAGATGGTCATAGATTGCCAAAGGTTCAGTACATTATTCTTGGAAGCACGAAAGTGGGCCTGAGATTCAGACAAGTGGGTGGTACCAACCGATGAAGTCAGCCTGGATGATGTTGTCCAGATTATGGCAGAATTATTCAGGCAAACCAACAGCATTTGTAGTATCACAGGGTTACTTGACATTTTGAAGCTACAAGGGTGCTTGGTCTCTTCAATCATACATATCCCCACAGAATAGGGAGACATGTATGAAGAAGTCGTTGAATTTGTGGAATGCATTGACTTTACATGGAAAGACAAAATTGTTGCCATCGAATGGGGGGAAGAATTTGAAGATTCGATTGAAGAACAAGCTTCAGGAAGAACTGGCCCAGTAGCCGACATATGTGGAATGATATCATTTGAAGAACTCTTCAGAGAATTAAATAGAGTGCAGAACGACCTGAGGTTGACGAGGAAACGAGATTCATGTTCTTCCCTTATTTCAGTAAATCACAAGACCAAATCAGGGAGACATTACCAGGTTCCAAGCTCACTACCAGTAAATAACAAAGGGAATGGCATTGAAAACCTTCCTATGCCAGAGATGACCATCGAGGAGAGCAAGATCCTCGATCAACTGAAGAAAAATCAAGATAACATCACTCTGTGGGGGCTTTTCATGTCTTCCCAGCTGCACAAAAATGCTTTAATCAAGATGCTCACTGGACCCACAGTTCATCCTTCTACCACACCAGAAGAGCTGATAAATCTGGTCGGATCCTTGACCTCTGCCTGAATGCTGTCATTTTCTGAAGAAGAAATCCTTAAAATTGGGCCAAATCACAATCATGCACTCAACATCTCCGTCGAAGTTATGGGGAAGGTCGTGCCACTCTCTTTTGTTGATAACGGATCTGCCTTGAATGTCTGCCCACTGAGAACCTTCAAGTGTTTAGGCCTAAAAGAAAGAGACCTCGCTCTAACCTCCGTCGTTGTACGTGCCTACGATAATACTCGCCGAGAGGTGATGGGATCCATAAAACTTATAATAGGGGTTGGCCCTATAAACCCTGTCATTGAATTCCAAGTCATAGGCATCCCAACTTATTTCAACCTGTTGCTCGGACGACCCTGGCTCCACAGTATAAGGGGTGTGTCTTCCTCACTCCATAAGAAATTGAAGTTCTTCGCCGATGGGCGATTCATCACCATTTTGGGCGACGATAAAAATGTCGAGGGTGCAAAGCACCAGCAGTCCAATCCTTGAGATACAGCACGGGTCAAATGATATGCTCCTATCAGGATACCAAGTTGAGCCACTCCTACTCCCAGAAGGGAACGGTTTCAAAGAAAGGGTTTGTCCATAATACGACCCTCTAAAGCAATGTCAATGTGATTCAGATGTTTAGAAACATGCACTTCATGACCAAACTAGGGCTAGGGCAAAGGAAGCAAGGGATACTTGAGCCCATCGAACTGAAGAAAGCTTTCCCTCCTTGTGTCTGGGGGTATCAACCATCAGAACAAGAGCTCAAAATGATCCACCAGTCCCGACCAAAGAGAAGATTAGACTGCATCCAAACTATCCCAGGAGACTCCTTGAATGTACGATTCATCAAAGAAGGTGAGGATTTCCCCTTTTCCAATTTTCCAGAACCATGGTATGACCACACAGATAAGAAGATGAAGCCTGGAATGTAGATCTTTTTCCAAGATAGCTACCCATGGGCCAAGAGTTTCCAACAGCCGCTCATCAAAGATACTAAAGAGAATGAGGAAAGTGACTCCGAATATTCCTTCAACTTACAGACACTGGGGATGGCACTCTGTATGGTTCATTCAGGCACTACATCAATGGATCAATCCCATCTGATTAAAGTTGCTGATACACCCCTCCTCAACTGGCATGCTATGCCAATTCTACCTCTTGAAATCTCCCCTAACCCCAATGTTTACCATATTTCTTCTTATGTTGTCTATCCTTGTTCAAATGTAATCGAGACCTCTTTTGATAAGGTTATCAATGTTATTTTTCCTATTAATGAAATAAATGAAGATTTTGAGTACTTACTGTGCCTTACATTAACTGTTTGGATTCTAATCGAACTTATGATGATGATGATTTTGCAAATGAACAATTCTTAACTGATCTAAATAATGTTAATAATAAACACCATAACCGCTTTCAAGTTAATGAAGAAGTGACTGTTGTTATTAATCTCGATTCTCGTAGCCAACTGCGGGAGATTAGGATAGGTGCCACACTTGACGAGCATGAGCGCGCACAACTCGAAGAATTATTAAAGGAGTTTGTGGATGTCTTCGCATGGTCCGATAATAATATGCCCGGTATTGATCATGAAATAGCTCGGCACGAGATCCCCACTCTCCCAGATTACAAGCCGATTAAACAAAAATTGAGAAAACTCTGCACCGAATGGTCGTTCAAGGTTAAAGAAGAGTTAGTCAAACTGTTGAACGTGGGATTCATTCGTGTGATCGAATATCCCACATGGCTAGCCAACATAGTACCTGTGCTGAAATCGGGAGGGAAGGTTCGGATGTGTGTGGACTATCGAGATTTAAACAAAGCTTCTCCAAAGGATGATTATTCGCTACCCAATATCGACATGATCGTGGACAATACATCCAGTCATGCTCTCAAGTCATTCGTCGATGGGTTTGCGGATACAACCAAATCAAGATGCACCTAGACCAACAAGAAAAAATCGCATTCATCACCCCATGGGGAGCCTTTTGCTACACCGTTATGCCATTTGGTCTAAAAAATGCTAGGGCTACCTACCAAAGGGTTGCCACAACCATCCTGCACGATCTGATTCACAAAGAGGTCAAGGTTTATGTGGATGATATGAAAATCAAGTCCAAAACTAGAGAAGGTCTTTTTCCCGCTCTCCGAAAGTTCTTCGAATGACTGCGACGGTATCAGATGAGACTCAATCCATAGAAATGTGTCTTCGGCATTACAAAGGGAAAACTCTTGGGATTCATGACCAGTGAGAAGGGGATAGAAGCAGATCCTGCAAAGCTGAAGGCTATACTTGAGATGCCACTGTCCCGAACAGAGAAAGAAGTTCGAGGTTTTCTTGGGAAATTGCAATATATCAGCCGATTCATCAGCCAACTAACCTCCATCTGCAAACCGATCTTTAAGCTCCTCCGAAAGGATTCAACCAAGGTTTGGAACGAGGCATGCCAAGAGGATTTAATCGAATTAAACAATATCTGACCCAACCTCCAGTGCTTATGCCACCACAGACTGGTCTCCCTTTACTCCTATACCTAACCATAACCGACACCGCAACTGGGGCTTTACTAGTTCAATACCTTGAAGACTCGCGCAAAGAAAGAGCCATCTATTACACCAGTCGTAAATTGGCCGGGTACGAGGTCAACTACACTGCTTTGGAAAAGGCATGTGCCGCACTTGCCTGGGTCACCCAAAAGTTGCAACACTACATGCTTGCCTTCCCCATCGAACTTGTATCCCGAATAGATTCCATCAAATACCTGCTTGAGAAACCTGCCTTATCCAGTCGAATGGCCCAATGGTTAATGATCCTAATCGAGTTCATATCATGTACGTCACCCAGAAAGCCATTAAAGGAAGAGCCATCTCCGACTACTTCGCTGAGTACCCCGTAGAAGAAGCAGATGTCTAGATCTCTGAATTCCCAGATGAAAATATCCTCTGCACCACTCAAGACAACCTTCGATGGCAATTGTTCTTTGACGGCACTGCCAACAAAAAGGGATATGGCATTGGGATACTTCTGATCGCCCTTGATGACTCTCGCACTGCCATCGCCATCAAATTGGATTTCCCTTGCACCAATAACATGACAGAATACGAGGCATGCATAGTAGGCCTCAAAGTTACCCTCAAGAAAGGTATTCAATACCTTGCTGTCTACGGGGATTCTGCCCTCATCATCGTTCAAGTGCTAAGAAAGTGGAAAGTCAAGGACGAAAAGCTTCAACCCTTCCATGCCCACTTAGAAGAGTTAGCCTCCCGATTTCGAGATATCATCTTCCATTACCTACCTCGAGCAAAGAATTACCTAGACTATGCTCTCGCTACCCTAGCCTCCATGGTCGACATTCCCGAAGGAATAACAATGACCCCCTGCCTAGTTCAAAAGAAAGACAAACTAACCCACTACTACCATATTGATCTTGTCTCCACCGAAGATCCTAAACTAGCTGATTGCTGATACTATGATATTTGGTACCTCCTCAAATATGGTAGGTATCCCGAGGGTTCCAATAAGAAAGACCAAATGACCCTTCAAAGACTGATCGCCCAGTACATCATCTGTCATAAAGATCTACTCAAGAGGAACTTTGATGGAACTGATCTACACTGTATCACAGGGGCTGAGATTGAGAAGATAATGCAGAAGATCCACAACGAGGAATGCGGGCCCCGCATAAATGGTCGCATTCTTACTAAGAAGATCATTCGATAGGGCTACTACTCTACTACTGGACCACTCTGGCCCAAGATTGCACCGCCTATGTCCGGAGATGCCTCAAATGCCAATAGTTTTCGAATCTTCAACACCTGCCTCCACGAGAATTATACAACATGACCTCTCCCTGGCCGTTCTCCACCTAGGATGCCGACATCATAGGGAAGGTTACACGAAAGGCTTCAAACGGACATGAGTTCATCATAGTTCCATTGATTACTTCACCAAATGGGTCAAAGCTGAGTCATACGCAGTATTGAACACCAAGAAAGTGTCCAAATTCCTTAAGAAAAATATCATCTACCGATATGGGGTCCCGCATGAGTTAGTCTCAGATAACGGGTTGCACTTCGAGGAAGAAGTCACAGAAGTAGTCAGCGATTACGGGATTCGGAGACACAAATTTTCTCCCTACCGGCCTCATACCAATGGTGCAGTTGAAGTTGTCAACAAGAACCTCAAAGCCATCATCAGCAAGATGATCGAAAGCTGTAGGGATTGGGCCGATCGAATCCCGTACGCCCTCTGGGGCTATCGAACCTCAATCCGAACCTCTACTGGGGCTACCTCTTACTCTCTGGTCTACGTCATGGAAGCAGTCCTACCTGTGGAGCTGTAAGTACCCTCGCTGCACGTCATGATCGAAAGAAAAGTTAATGAAGAAGACTTGTGCTAAAGCCGTCTCCACGAGCTGACCCTCCAAGATGAAAGGATATTGAAAGATCTTTACCACATACAGGGGTACCATCACCGAATAACGCGGATCATTCAACAAGAGAGTCAAGGACCGCGATGTCCGGGAAGGAGATTTATCCCTCAAGGAGATAATAGAACCCATCTGGGACCCCAGAGGGAAATTCAAGCCCAATTGGAGCGGCCCCTACATTGTGAAGAAAATATTATCCGGCGGTGCCGCCATGCTCACTGACCTAGATAGGGAGGAGATGGCTCGCCCAGTCAACCTGGACCGTCTCAAGAAATTCTACCCCTAGTCTGAAATCTCGGCGCGCTATGATTCTTCTTATCTCCCTTCTATTCTTAAAAAAAACACTCTTCATCTCTTTCTACCCAGAACTACGAGGGCATGATCCTCTGCAAAAAAATCATTTTTTAAGAAAAACAAAAAAAAATTCAAAATCCCCAGAGGTACGTAGGCAGCTCATACATCTTATAGGAGCACAACCCTTTCTTTTTCAAAATACTGCTCTTTTCTTATCTCTGAGAACGACAGTTCATTCTAACATATATTTGAACAAAAGGATTATGTATGCCTTA
Organism: Sambucus nigra; assembly: GCA_949130495.1. Classification (NCBI taxonomy): domain Eukaryota; kingdom Viridiplantae; phylum Streptophyta; class Magnoliopsida; order Dipsacales; family Adoxaceae; genus Sambucus; species Sambucus nigra. Next base: position 538,085,803 of record OX422208.1, on the reverse strand, counting down.
GCGATCGATATAGATAATTCAAAATTACAAAATTCATCGAAAGGTACAGATGGATGATCATAAACTTTCTTATTTCATTAATAAGAAATTACAACACGGATTACATAAGAAAAGGAACGGATAACTCCCTTCCCCCTACTTCCATAAAAATCCAAATAAAATCCCCACGTCTATTCCCTATTACACAAATAAACTCTCCAAGAGTCCTACCCACAGCTACCAGAAGATCCTGCACCCTCATCATCTACATCCTGGGGCCACCAAATTTCCCCTACTCGAATAGAGTGCCGTAAACACTCCATGGACCGATAAGCCCGAACCAGCTTCGAAAAAACTACAACACCCCCTTCCATGGGGCTAAATAAAACAAACCACCTTTGTCCAGTCTCCACTGCCAACATCTTGCTAACTACTCTCCTCCATAACCACTTCACATAATCCCCAGGGACATGCCAAACTCTCCCGACAGACTGAGAGGGACGGGTCGACGAACGCCGATTCTCCCACAGGAATCCAAGCAATAGATGCAGGCGCTCGGTCAAAACCTCTACCAGAAAGAAATTTAGTGCCTGAGGTGGCACGACCTGTGCCCAATCAAATTGGTGCAGAAGCCACCAAGGTAAATAGAAAGAGGTCTTTCTGAGACCACCTAGACGCACATATGAGTACTCTCCTAGCTCCAGAACAGGTTGCAACTCCCCCCACCAAGGCACTGACCAATACAGATTCCGAGTCCCATGCTCCACGAACCAATTCTCCCAGGTCGCAATATCCAGGCCAACGCGGATGAAGTACCATGAAAAGAAGTTGGGTACAACCGATAAGGGATACTCTGGAGGGACCACCAAGCGGAGTCTTTCAGACAACCATATGAATAGCATCAAGGGGCTACCCCTCAGAAAGTTAGAACGACCTTCTCTCCAGGCATCCAGACCATTCAGTGTCTCCGGCAGCATCACCGTCGCAGGATTGCAATGGTATGACATCCACGAAGTAATGGCTGCAAGTTGCGGGTCCACCAACACATCCCCAGTCACCAACAATAATTTTGAAACTAGGTCCAGAGCAACGGCCCCAGCATAGCCAACATCACTTACTTCCTGCAAATGCATGGACTGCAGCACTACCGGGAGGGAGATCATTCCTCCAGCAACCAATGATCAAGCCGCCGAAGGCGAAATATAAAGAAGCCTGACCAACAAATCCCTGGGAGAACGGAAAAATTCGGGCAAAGCCGCAGCAACACTGGGATTCACGCCCAGCATGGAGAAATATTCCTCATAGGTAGAACAAACTTCATCCAACCCAAAACGGAATACATGGTCTTTGGGGTACCAGAATTGTACCGCCACCATCAGCATGTTCCATTCAATAGGCCGATTGCGCCACAAGGAGAGTCGATGCATGTTGAAAGCATCATAGTCGACATTATAAGAGCACATTGCTTCCAAGGCTTGGAGATAGTTAGAAAACTCAATACTACCAGGGAGAGCCATCTTGTAAAGCTAAGAGGTAGCGGACAAGTAAGTAAGAATGCGAGGGTGTGATGAAAACAATCCACCCTCACCTCTTTTTATATATGAGAACCCTCACAGGGGGCATAATCCCTACAGAAATCGGAGGGAATCCTACCCCATAAAAAAAAGGCTTAAGAAGGTACCAATCAAAGCTTTGAATTGATGGGACTGGACTGAACTCTCGATAGGCAGGACAGGGTGCTTGCCGATCGGCAACCCCCCATTTTTAGAAATTTCCCTTTTTCCTCTTTTGTCAAATCAGAAAACTAAATAAAACTAAATTGATATTCTTAACATAATTTCAAAATCCCTTTTTCTCCTTATATAATATCCCTTTTAAATAAAAACTTGCCTCCAAAAATTCCAAAAATACTCCTTTTTACGGTCTCAGCAGCAAAGTAAAAAGCGCATGTGCATGCATTCATTCATCATTAATAAAAGATAATAAAAAACTCCATTACATTGCATCTATTTGTTTTCTGTGTTACATCAATTTTGCAGGAAATAAAAAGAAAAATCAAAAAAATAGCGGGACTCAGCCCGAACCCTCTCTCTCTCACCCACCTTTCTCTCTAAGAGTTTCCACCCCTGCGACGTGCTCTCTTTCCCCTACGATGAGACGATGTACCGCCACTACCCGAGCTAGAGTCCTCTCCAGAATAAGAAGACGGCACCAATTAAGAAGGAACGGGAACTGCATCCTGAATATAGGCAGTCGTCGAAGAAATCCATCCTCTGATGTCTCTTAGCCAAGTGGTCGACACTAGGACTTGCTGCAAGAAAAAGGCAAAATCAGTATCAAAGAAGAGATGACCAAAATAGAAAATAAAGAAAGAGAAGAATAGAAAGGTATACCGCAGGTCGGAGGACCTCCTCTGTCAAACCCAACTCCTTCGGATCCATCGCATGAGGACGATTCAGCATAGGCACCATCCCTCCATCAACCCTCCGGATGTTATATGAAGGAGTGTGAAATTGCACAAAAGGAACCTCCGAGTTCACCGCCGCCACTGTGGGAAGATCCCACCACCCGACTTGAACCCGCAGTAGGGAAAGGCAAGGCATCATATATGTTGGGCGGCATCATTCAGCTCGTCACAAAGTCCATATAGTCATACAGCACAACCGTATCAGTGTACAACAAGTAGGACTCACCGAGCATCGCCGCGATCCTCGCATATTCCGATAGCAGTCGATCCCACCTCATAAACGTAGGAGGCTGTGCAGGTGGCACCACCACCTCCTCCTCAGCAATCTGGTGAACCACCCTCTTCCCGAGATACCAGGAATGTCCGAACTCATGCGCCAGTAAACGCCTCATATGCGCGTTCACCCCGGTCGTCCCCACATCATGAATGGCTGTACCCCAGGGATAAAAGGTCACCTGGAAATATCCAAGAAGGTATAAATCAATACAATATTAGAAGGTGCAAAAACCAAGACTGAAATGGTAAGACTCTTACCCTACCAATTGTCAGGTCATTAAAGACCTGATGCACCGCCTCCAAAGAGAGAGATCCCTTCAATTGTCGATTGGCCTTATGCCATCGATACAATCGGTAGAAGTCCCCAACGGTGTCGTCCTTCAGAGTGATCAGCGGGGTATTGCACCCAATCACCTCATAAAACCACGTCTATCAAAGATAAAAATTCACAAATAAAAAAAAGATGCATAAGGAAAATGCAAACGCATGAAAGGAAAATGTGAATGCATGAAAAGGAATGTGGAAACTGAAGAATACCTCAAGAAGGTACGTGGCCCCAGGAAAGGTCTGCCGACAGCACTGGCTGAATGCATCTAGAGAAGAGTAAAGGGTCGCCAAAGTCAGACTCCCCCAATCATAGAAAAGGATGTTCGAAAACATCCTCAAGTACGGTAAGAACCACAAATGAATGACATCATCGCTTGACGCCACTATGAAACCTCCCAACACTAGAAAAATAAATAACCGGTCCATCTCCCTCACTTACAGCCCGTCCTCCACATCAATCACCCGTCTCAACAGAACATCTTTCAGCAGAGACAGCCGGATATAATCCACACAATCTATCATCCCTACATCACCAAGTGCCACACGCACTGCCTCCGATCTCACCCGCAAAGAGCGATCCACTTCTATCTTCTCTCCATCACAATCCATCCCCAACAGCTGTTGCACGTCTATGGGAGTCACAGTCATCTCCCCGAAGCCAAAATGGAAGGTGTGGGTAGTATCCCACCACCTTTCCCCCAAAGCGCACAGAACCGCTGTCGAACGAGGCGTCTCATCCAACGCAGATGCTAACCTCCCAAAACCCGTTGATGATACCACCCAACGCACCACAGGTGGGAGATGCTCCCAGACATCCCTGATCCCCGTCGTCCCGCGGGCGCGCATGTTCTTTAAAGAAATATCAGACTGGCAAAAAGAAAAAAATCTCATCAGAAGTCAAGATAGAAAGAAAAATCACCAAAAATAAAGGAATGCTAAAGGTCAGGTTACTTACATAACCGCCAGGATTCACTCTCGAAGAGCGATGATGCGACGGCTCCCACAGAAAAGTCCGCTCATCCGCAATAGGCTCAAACGCATCAAAGGAGTTCCCACTCCCCAAAGCAAGAGGCGCCTTGGCCATCCACTCCACATTCACCCAATCATCAACGGTCAACCACTCCCTGTGGACTGCAGTGCTCACAAAAGCGGCCATTTCTTGAAGATCAAAATGCTATAACGATTTGCAGAGGAATCGAAGAAAGAGAGAAAGCAAAGAAGCTGTGAAAAAATGAAGGAATTCGCCCCCTTTATATAGGAGGTCAAACTCCATGCCGTTCAGCACTGACCCCCACCATACCAATCGGCACTGACTCTTTACCTTCCCGAGGTAGTCAAAAAGTCTGTGCCACTGTCGAATGGTACCCCACATACCATGTCGACCGGCACCCCCCTTAAATTTCGTACAGAAATTACTAAAAAATACCAGAAAGCCTCGAAAAATCCTCGAAAAATTCCTAAAAATTCCAGGAAGGATTTAGAGCCTTTTCACTAGGAAAATATTGCATTCCCTCAAGCGGAACCCCTCTTTCCCAGCGGAATCCTCAAAAACCAAGTGAATCTCCTCCCGATAAAGCCCCGGAGGATCTCTAAGGCTAGCCTGGTCTATTCCCCAGCGGAGTTTTTACAGTACGAAAATTGGTTGTTCCCCCCTGCGAGGCCTCCTATAGGTTCCCCAGCTATCAACTCCCCAGCTCAGATCAAAATCATAAAGTACTTTCTCCAACAGAATCAAAATCCAATCTTTATCCACTCGTAGGTTAGAATTGACCTCGGTCTTGGATCGTCACCTGAGTTAGGTCAGAATTGACCTCAGTCCTCGATCGTCACCACTCTTAGGTCAGAATTGACCTCAGTCTTGGATCGTCACCTGAGTTAGGTCAGAATTGTCCTTGGTCCTCGATCGTCACCACTCTTAGGTCAGAATTGATCTCGATCTTGGATCCTCACCTGAGTTAGGTTAGAATTGACCTCGGTCCTTGGTCGTCACCACTCTTAGGTTAGAATTGACCTCAGTTTTGGATTGTTACCTAAGTTAGGTCAGAATTGACCTCGGTCCTCTGTCGTCACCACTCTTAGGTCAGAATTGACCTCAATCTTGGATCATCACCTGAGTTAGGTCAGAATTGACCTTGGTCCTCGGTTGTCACCACTCTTAGGTTAGAATTGACCTCGGTCTTGCATCGTCACCTGAGTTAGGTCAGAATTGACCTCGGTCCTCGGTTGTCACCATTCTTACGTCAGAATTGACCTCGATCTTAGATCGTCACCTGAGTTAGGTCAGAAATGACCTCAGTCCTCAACCGTGACCACTCTTAGGTTAGAATTGACCTCAGTCTTGGATCGTCAATGGAGTTAGGTTAGAATTGACCTCGGTCCTCGATTGTCACCACTCTTAGGTCAGAATTGACCTCGGTCTTGGCTCCGTTTGACCAAAAAGTCAAACTCTTCATCTTGACCTCGGCTAAATGAATCTTCATAAGGCACTAAAATCCCTTTCCAACAGTCCATCCCGTGCACGATTTTGACTTACAATACGGACGAACAATCCATTTGCATTCGAAACTTGATCTAGAGACCACTGGGCGCTCCCGAGATCTGTTTGACCTAAGTCAACTATTCAGCTCGACCGAGGCTAGATGAATCTTTAAAGGGCACTGAAACCCCATTCCAATGGTCCGCTCCTTGCACAATTCTGACTTACCATACGGACAAACGATCCGTTTGACTCTAAGAGGTCATCGAATGATTCTAGGTCCCGATTGACCAAAGTCAACTCCCCAAACTGGGTCAATCTCTTTGGAATGTCAAAGTTCATCTCCTAAAATTACCAACGGTCTACCCCGTGCGCGATTCGGACTTACCATGCGGACTAACGATCCGTTTGCATCCGAACGATTCCCCGTCCAATGGACCGACAAACGCTTCCGAGCCATATTTGACCCAAAGTAAACTCCCAACCCCGAGAGAGGTCCAAAGGACTTTCAAAGGTCTCTTAATTACCTTTACAACGATCCACCCTGTCCACAATTTTGACCAACGATTTGCCCTTGACAGCCAAATTTTCGAAAAGGCTTGAAACACACTTTCAAATGGCAGGTTCCAGACCCTACCTATCGGCAGGTGCCGATAGGCAGGACCAGGTCTATATCGATCGGCAATGACCTGGGCCTATAAAAGGAGGCCTTCACCTCATTTGCAAAGGGATCGCAGATCTGATAAAAATCGCTCTCAGCGAATCCCAAAAACCTCTCTCGAAGACAGCGCGATTTTAACATCCAAATCCCTTTCTAACTTCCACTTTTCATCATCCTTTTCATCAAACTTGGTGAATTAGCCACTCTCCATCATCATCCAAGTGCAAGGGCTGCTATCCAACATTTAAGATCAAGCTCAAGATCTCAAGAATGTCCAACTTTCTCTACTTTCTCTTAAATTCTCGATAACTTGTTTTATTACTTAGCCCTTTTATTATCTCATCTCACACATCCTAATATACTTTTTTATTTAGTATTATTGCACATCTCTTATTTTCATATAAATAAAACCCCAAAAAACAAGAAAAAGAGGGTTTGCTCTTAAATTCCAAATAGGGATTCTCATACTTTTTGCACACTTTTCTCACAACTAAAACACCTTTTCTACACACACACATTCACAAATAAGATATCCCCCATTTGGATTTATGGGATAAACCCCACCCCTAGTTATGTATGCAAACTACGTGAACTTTGATGCCTTTATAGGCTACGTAGGCATCTCGGGGTAAAACTCGAGACTCGAGTCCTATTCTTACTTTCTCTCTCATTTTCTACCCATAAACCCCACCCCTAGTTATGTATGCGAACTATGTGGACTTTGATGCCTTTATAGGCTACGTAGGCATCTCGGGGTAAAAACTTAGACTCGAGTCCGATTCTTACTTTCTCTCTCATTTTCTATCTTCTCTAAATCCAATCTTCTTATATTCTATATATTTGTTCTTAGTGACGTATTACTCCATATGCGTTATTGTTCCATTATAACGATCAATGTAAGGGTAATCGCGTAAATTTATTTTCTAATATTATTTTTATACCTTCCTACGGATGACTCACTTTATCTCTTCCATGATACAAGTTGAGGATTCCTATCTCCACTATATATATATATACACATGCACACATATCACGGGGAAAATAAAGGAAAATAGCAAACATCCATGAGAGACCGAAAGGGCGGAATGGGTGCCTAACACCTTCCCATTTCGTAACTTAGCCTCTGAACCCTTATCTAATCATTTTGGTTTCGTATGCACCAGTATGTCTTTGGATGCCATCCTTCGAGATGGCTTCACCTTTTTCTTTTATCTGTTTTGAGTAAAATAGGCTAGCGACTCTAAATCTCTCTACATTTTTACACCTCATCACAAACGACGCCGACCGAAGCGCACCCGAGAGGGATGCGAGGGACCCGAGGATCCTCGCTTCATGCGCCCGCCCACAAGCGAGGATCGGGGTTGGCCACACATTCGAATGACAATATCGAACGAAGTGACAGATTCTTTATTTTTCGATTTTAAGCCCAGAAACCTTTAAATAAACATAAGTTTAAGAAAAATTACATCTTTTATAAAATTATTTCAAGTCTTCCCATATATATAAAAATGCATTCATACCTTTTGGAGACTATGGAATATGATGTTGATGACGTGAAACAAGGCACATGTAAACCCGATATATGATAAATCTTTATAATCTTGGTCGCTACGTCTTCAACTAACACGTCATAGACTTGGATGGATACACATGAACACTATCCTATGACTCAAATGTTTTTATCCGGAATTGAGCCAACACCACATTAAGACTCAATCGGAGACTTGCCCTCCCCCTTTGGCTATTCCGGGACAAAAACCAAATAAAAATTCTAAAGGTCTGTCAAGCTCTACTAGACTTAAAAAATATCCGAGCTAAAATAAAAATTACATAGCTTGACTCAAAAACCCAAGGATCAATTTCTTTGCCGATGAAAGTTGCCATTTAGAAGAATTCCTGCACACTCAAGCAAATTATATAGGGAATATCAACATATTACATGCAATTAAGATAAATACTCCCCCTAAATTAATTCTCCCATTTATCAAATAAGCGACCTACTTAGAAAGATGTCTCCCCCTAAGATAAATCTCCTAAACTAAGATATGAGGATAATAGGATTAGATACCATTTATCCCCCTATCATTCTCCCCCTTATCGTTCAGGAATAGACAAAGGATAAAACTAATTTAAACACGATGAAGCTTAGAGTGATAAGAATATGAAAGCATATGGGCAAAAAAATCAAAACTAATCCATACAAATAATAACTAATGCCAACGAAGATGCAAAAAAAATGATATCAATGTGATATATAAGATACTAAAGCATTTGATATCAATAACAATACGCAACACGATAGATACCAATTATGAATTAGAAACATAGATGGACTAGAAAGCAAGTCACATAAAAAAATACCATATATATGTAGACATAATAAATATCACAAACGTACACGCACATATATATAGGTATAGACACCACACATGACACAAAATACAGTAAGCTTTTCACACTCGTATGGCAAAAATGTGTCATATGGAAACGAAAGTGTAGGGGTGTGAACTAGGAACAATTAAATTTAGACCCAATCACTTAAAACATGTTCACGGAGTTCTTAATTGATTGGAAACTTCATCACATATGAATATAACCTCATGTGACAATATAGATTTAACTCAATGAACAAACATACACAATGCATACAATCCTAGAACTTTCATGATTCTATAAACCAATAGAGTCATGACATTGAAATTACACTAGGATAAACGAACATTGTGCAAACCATTGATATACCATCCAAACTCCCTCAATTTAAGAATATTATTTTAATCCTTTGAATGAATAAATCATCTAAACAAAATACGCCTTGGAAAATATTTTCTTTTAATGCCATTATTCTTTTAGGCCTTTGGACCACGTATTTCTTTAAGGTCCAAGCAAACGGTGTCTTACCTGCAAATGATGATATTTCCTTTTGGAGCCCTTCCTTGTGCACATATATATATACATCATTTTTATATCTCACACAAATCTCACATGCAATGGATTTTAACATGCAATAGTCTTCCTAGGTCACATAACATGTAGATGACAAGATTGGTAGGATAACACCTCACAAAGCTCAAATATACATATGAAGTTATAGTTTCAAGTGAGTTCGTGCATGTGTGAATTAAGGCATATAAAAATAGAATCCATTATATCAACACAAAATCCAACTACTACATGTAAGGATGGTAAGGAACATTTTAAGGATTGACAATCTAAACCAAAAGTTCTAGCCACGTCAAAGCGAAAAAAAAGTATTCAAACACAAGAATATGCCACATAGAGTGTGTCAAACTAAAATATACACAAAAAAAATCTTTTTGAGTTTTTGGAATTTTTAAATCCAACAAACAAAATATTTACTCAAAAGAAAAACAAAAATCATTTGAATTTTTCATTAAGCGTAAATTACTAAAATGTAAAACACAAATGATAAAAACAAATCTTTTTGTATTTTTCATTTAATGCAAACTAAAATGAAAGAACTATAATATAAAAGATAAAAAAAATCATAATTCTAGCATGTGATATGGCATGAAGTATAGACTAGAACAATGATTAAGAAGCATACAATTAGCATGATAATTTAGCATCAGGTACAAAATCTAAAGTATGCAAACAACTAACACATTCAACCTTTAGATTTAGCAAGGGAGGAATCATGTGAAAGTAAATGAGAATAAAAAATCCTATCTTGTAAAGCTACCAAGTCGGATCTCCTAACCCAAACTAATGAAGAATAACGATCATGAGGTGTAGGAATATTGGCTACCTTGATTTCCTTACGTTTGTATTTTCTAGGACCTCGTTTAAGATCAAAACAAAATTTCCTAAGATGGCCTTTTCAACCACAATGTGAGCACCTAAAGACTCGGTGAAAAGACTTACCTAAGGAATGATCTATAACATTGTTCCTAGAGGATTATCCTAAAACATTGGTTTTGGCTTTAATGGTTGCAAGAATTGAATCCTAAATCACAAGTGTCATTTTTAATTTGGACCGTTCCTAAGATTTTATCTAATTTCTCCGAACGACACTCCAAATAAAATTTTACTTTACTAGAGTCTTTTAATTTATTTTCTAATTCTAAAATGTTCAACTCTAATAAACATTTCGTGCTTCAAAACCAAGAAGATCCTTTTTCAAGGATTCCATTAAACCTTTAAGGCTATCTCTCTCCTTCTACATATTCAAGCTTCTCACGAAGAGCTCTCTCACGTTTCCTAAGGTCTTCCACTAATGCACTCTCATCAATGACCTTAACACGCTCTCTTAAACTAGCTTCTAACTTCAAATTTGTTCTTTTTAATTTAATAGATTCTTCATATAACTCTTGAAATGCAATTTGAAGTTCATTCACATCAACTTCATTTTCATTTTCACTCTCTCTTTCTTTTCCACTCTCACTACCATCATCTCTTTGGGATTCACAAACAAAGGCCTTGGAAGTATCATGTGTTGAAATTTCATCACTAAAGGAGTGCTCACTTTCACTCACATGACTTGCCATAAAATCCACAAAGTTGGGCTTAGTGGGGGAATCGGGTCCCTCTTCCTTATCACTATTACTAAGGGTTGCATTGAAGGAAATTGGTTGCTTACCCTCTCTCATTAGTTTAGTGCGACACTCTTTCTCCCTATGGACATAACCTTCACAACCATAACACCTATTTGACTTGTCCCTATTTAAATTTTCATTAAAAGTTTTAGGGATCTTCTCGGCTTTGTCATGCTTAGAATTTGAAAATTTCTTAAAATCATTTTCAAATTTATCTTTGTTAAATTTAAGAAATTTTTGAAATCTCCTAGCAAACATAGCCATATATTTCGAGTCACTCTCAATTTCACTCCCTACTACTTATTTTTCCTCCTTCGGGCTTTCAAAGAAATGCCCTTATATATTTTCTTTTTAGTTTTAGAGGGAAGCACGTCTAGTTCATAGGGTTATAAATCACCTACAAGCTCTTCTAATTCCATAGAGGCTAAAGTGGGTAAAGAATTTAAAATGGTCACCTTAGGAATAAATTGATCGGGTAGGGACCTTAAAATTTTCTTTACTACTCGGTTATCAGGTATTTTCTCTCCCAAATTAAAAGATGAATTGACTCTATCAGAAAGTCTAGCATAAAATTCATAAAAAGTTTCTTTTTCATTCATTTTGATGGTTTCAAATTGAGTGGTGAGGTTTTGGAGTTTAGAAGCTCTTACGACACTAGTTCCTTGATGAGTGAGTTGTAAAATATTCCAAGCTTCTTTAGCGGTTTCACACGTCATAATGCGTCGAAATTCATCCAGTGTGACCGGGCTAAACAAGGCATTTAAACCTCGGGAATTAAAGTTTGCAAGTTTAAATTCATTCTCACTCCATCTATCGGTAGGTTTGGGAACATGTTCATTTTCAACTAAATATGTTGGTGGGGACTACCCGTTAACGACTGACAACCAAACCCTCTCATCGATATACCTAAGTGTTCATTTCATGCGCGCTTTCCAATACGCGTAGTTGGAACCATCAAAAATAGGAAATTTTAAAAATGGGGAAAATTCCATTTTAGTCAAAAATATTTCAAAGGATCTTAAACGCAATAATTTAGCGATCCCGCTCTAATACCACTTGTTGGAAACGATAGGACCCCCAATTTTAAAAACTTTTACTTTCAAAAATATAATTTATTCTAGATGCGAAATAAGGTTGGTTCAACTAAACAATTACATAAACCAAATTTTAATTTCTTCCAAATTAAAATTAAACTAAACAAGAAGTGACATTAAATTAAATAAGAAATACATTTTTCACTTAAACAAATTAACTCAGCCCAAGTCCTAGAAATTTTCCTAACAATTAATTAATTCATTTTTGCAAATTAGGCCAAACCAAATTCTATCCAATAAAATTAATAACTTGAATTAAATTAATTTTTCTCGAAACAGATTTAGCACCAAATTTAGTATTCCAATTTTATCTTTTACCTAAGCATGCATCTAATTTGAATTTACAAAAGATAAAATAAACAAACCACTTCGCCGCGATGTACGAGGAAAAACTCACAACGGAAAAAAACCTCAGACGGCCCTAGCCTCAAATCCACTAAGTATGGTTTTATAAGTACAAGACAAAAAGACTTACAACACTTGACTTGACTCCGTCCAAGCCCCGAAGCTCCTTATTGTACACACCTCTGCCTAACGAAAAACTATGGAGGTCCACCGCGGTCTCGAAATCCACCGATTGGACTTTTTCGATCACCACCACCCGAACAAGGAGCCTTTCCCCAAGTGGGTATATCATAGCAAACAATCTTCTTTTTTGTGGGATGTAGAAGTAAACCCAAACTTCTCTTCTTTGAGGTTTAGAGAAAAATCCGGTGCCAAACACTCCAAGTAAGGATATATATATTGAAACTTGGAATAAACTAATATGGGTGTAAACCAAAAGTGTTTAAGGATGATTTTCTTGGGAAACAAAACACTTAAAACATGAACATTTTCATGAAAAAAATAAACTCTCAAAACTCTCTCTAGGAGATAGAATAATATGAAAAAGTTGGTTACAAAGAGTTGCTTCCCGCACATAAGTAATTCTAGAAAAATTAGTGGGAACAAAAGAGTGGAATAGTGGAGAAAACTGCCCAAAAAATTTCCCGCCGAAAATCTAGTTCGAACGAGATTTTCGTTCGAACGACCCTTCTAATGAAGTTTCAGAGGCCAATGGGAAAAATTCGTTGGCAAACTCGTTCGAACGGCATTCTCGTTCAAACGACATTCTCTTTCGAACGACAAACTCGTTTGAACGACAATATCGAACGAACTAACAAGTTCTTTATTTTTTGATTTTAAGCCTAGAAACCTTTAAATAAACATTAGTTTAAAAAAAATTACATCCTTTTTAAAATTATTCCAAGTCTTCCTATATATATAAAAATGCATTAATACCTTTTGGAGACTATGGAATATGATGTTGATGACGTGAAATGAGGCACATGTGAACCCGCCATGTGATGAAGCTTTATAATCTTGGCCTCTATGTCTTCAACTAACACGTCATAGGCTTGGATGGATACACATGAACACTATCCTATAACTTAAATGTTTTTGTCCGGAATTGAGCCAACACTACATTAAGACCCAATCAGAGACTCGTGTCCTTACAGGTCATCGTGAGGTTAAAGTACTTCGCTCAGATCATTCATGGGGAATTTGTTCACTAATTTATCCTTGTTGAATTTCCTAGGCCAACCATCAATGCATTCAGATATGTCAATTTGTCTAATAGATGGATAAAATTTGGCTTAATTCAGATAAGACTTTGTCTCGTCTATCTCATCTCCTCCACCAGCAACTCCGCTTTCAATGAAATAACATCCAAAATATATCATTCCTATATCAACTTCGGTCTCATCACGCTTCTTCGATAGGTTGGGATCTTCCTCATAATTATTGTTATGTGCCCTTTTGCATCATTTTTTCCTCGTCTAGGTGACTCGAACCTTCTTCTGATGTCCCGACCACTAGCCCGATCAACAAATTTGGTTAACTTTCCTCACTGGATAAGATTTTCCACTTTGTGATCTCTGTGAAAATCATAATATTTTAATTTATCTCTTCTATTGGGAGGTGACTTCCATTTTCTAAGCCAGTTTAAATCCTTGTTTCCCTTAATTGCCTCCAATATTTATTGGACACCTTTATTGAGTAGGGTATATTCATCATACTTCTTGATTTTGTCAACCTTCTTGCCTTTCGGATCTTTCTTGGTTGAATTTGTCTGCCTTTCAATCTTCCCTTTTGGATATTTTTTTTTGTATCCATAGCCTCCTTGACATTCATAATCTTTCCATGCTTGGCCATTAACTCAGTGATGGTCTTGGGAGGATTCTTTTCTAGATCATAGTAAACGTCCTTAACGAGCAACGCACTCATCATTGTTACAATGGAAGTCTTCTCTTCGTAATCAACCACTTTTAATTTCTCATTATTAAAGCGAGTGATGTACTCCCGAGTACTTTCTCTAGGTCTTTGACAAACTATCAAGAGATGAGTGACATTCTTGATCCTCTTCTTCCCAAAACAAAAGGTATCGATAATCATCTCGGCTAACTAATGGAAACTATAAATCTTTCCTATGGGTAGGTTGTTGTACCATATCTGGGTTGGGCCTGTAATGGAACTCGAGAATTCTCAGTAACACAATTCGTCAAGTACAGAGTAGATGTCATCGGTAGCTTCATATTACTCAATATAAAGAACTGAATCAGTCTTCCCATCATACTTAGGAGTGACAACTAGTGGCTTGAATTTAGAAGGTGTGGAATAGTCCACAATATCCTGAATAAAACGAGATCCCTTCACAAAAATCCTTTGAAAAAGGTTATTAGTCTTATCCATTTCTCCCAAATGATCTTTTAATCACTGCATGGATACTTTCCAGGAATATTCTGTGGCTTAGACTTGGCTGAGGAAGCTTTGGTGGATTTGATATACACATGTGCTTAACTCTCTTCCTCAAAAGTCTGCTCGGCATGCAGAGAGCCTCTTATACTATCCCTAAACCTCACATATCCTTCTCTATACTCGCGATATCTATCAATATCTCTATGATAACCTTTGGCTGCTCGGGGCCCCGACGATCAGAGCCATATGCCTTAATAAAGCATTCTAACGCGTGCGGTCTTTCATTGGAGAAGACCGACCATTGTAATAATCTATAGATCGGATTGATGATGTCGCTCCAGGATGGTAAGATCTATCATGAGAGGATATAGAGCAATTAGTTTTCTAATTTTTGGCTGGTGTAGGTGGCATATCCCTCCAAGCTGGTTCAATGATTGATTTATCTTGCAACGTGCGAGCTAATTGACGAACTGACTCTTGCATGGCTTCTTGCCCTTTAACAAGGTTGAGATGGCTTCCTGACCTATAGAAAGGTTGAGCAAAATTCCTTAAAGATATGCCACACTAGTAGGAGCAGACGGAATTATATGGTTGCCTTCATTCCTAAGGCTATTTTCTGGGTCAATCATTTCTCCTAGGAAGAAAAAATTAAATAAGGGGGAGAGAACGATGACAAATAAACGTTCCCATAGACCCACCAATTTGTTGATGTCTAAAAATAGAGGGGGTCCAAATTTATAATCACAGATAAATAAATTTATATATATTAGATGTATTTGATAATTGTAACTGTTATACACATATAGTTAAATAGTGTTACAATGTTAAAAAGATATCGTTACATTTATTTAATTAGATACAGTGACAACGAAAAAAGGAGATACGATTACAATGTCAAAAACAAACACATTTACATTTTTTTAATTTATATTATGTTTAAAGCTTTACTTTTTATAAGTAATAACAAATTTAGTTGTATGTGCTTTTCTCACAGTTTATAGTTTCGGATAATTATGTTTGTTATGTTAGTTTATACAATACTAATTATTTATGTCTAAAAATGGAGGGGATCCAAATTTATAATCACATATAAATAAAAAATAACCAAGAAAGTAAAACATAAAACAAATAAGGTTTTTAAAGTGGTTCAACTATAAGAAAAGCATGTATCCACTGTTGGTATTGTTTCTGGGGGTTACAATAGCTCAGTATTAAGTGTGCTTGTGTTTGATTGAATCAACCCTTTGAGTAAAGATAAATCGTGTCTTTATATCAGTTAGGAACCCAAAAGATGGAATGTCTTTATATCTTCAGGCATTTACATATGTATACAATAAATAAAACGGTTGATATTCATTTATGTTTGTCGTTATTTCACCCGAGTGGCCTTTTCTATTCTTGACAGTTCATATTCTTGTAGGCGGTCCGCCTATTGGCCGGCTAAGTGCCTCTAGAGCCGATCAAGAAAGCTAGGATAGCCACGTAGGCAGATGTGTATCCATTTCTCATTGGTCCATATAGATGAGTAATTTTTACTTATAGCCCAAAAATATAAATATAAGTGATTATTATGTTTTATAATTGTTATATTGTTATTCTAAGTACAAATATATTTATTGTGATAGTAACGATTAAAATAATGAAATAGATATCGTTGAACTCACGTATATATATATATAACACCCCTCGCATTCTGGCAAGTGAGGTGGCCAGCTGCCACCTCTAAGCTACGCTGGGAATCGCTAAATAAGTTATCATTCAAGGCATGTGATAGATATATGAGACATCTAAAAATCTTCCATAAATAATAATCAAATTGATCCAGTAAAAATAACCATTCATATAAATTAAAATCCATCACTATTTTATTTCCAAAATAAATCCAACTTCAAATAAATATAAAACTCAAATGAAAAATCCAACTACTTATATCTAACAGAAATCGTAAACAACTGTAGAACCGATTGACCCACCAAATCCATAAATAAAAGTTTCATAGTAAAAAACACGAAACGAAAAGTAAATCTAAACTACTTAAGCAACTAAAATAAATCTCCAACCTGAAATGTTAGTCAACGCAATGGGTTAGAGCCCACCGCATGAATACTAGCTACTCCTCCCAATTAGGGTTTGTAAACACATAAAATAACATTATACATTATAAACATCACGATAGAGTATTTTAATATAAATGAGATATATTAACATGCGAGTAAAAATAAACTACCACTATCTATCCACATACTAAGCCACCCTAATGTTCAAATCCATTTTTTTCATTTAGATAATTTAATTTAAATCTTAGATCTTATTCTTACTAAATTTAATTATTATTTATTTATATTCGTGCGACACCACTATGGTCGGTCAACCCCTTATCGTACCTATACACATTTTTGGTGTGCTTAAGTTCCAACACGTCACACCCATTCCCATCACTATAGGCAGTCAACCTGATATCTATCAGCTTTGCACATACTCGTGAGGTTCCATGCACGACATGTAACTATAGCCAGTCAGGTCGTATTTTGTCAGACCTGTACATACCCGTGATAACAACACACACACACACACACACACACACACACACACGCCGATATAGCCAGTCGACCCGTATTCAATCAGTCCTGCACATACTCACAATGAAAATTCATTTTAATACCCATTATAAGTCTTAGGAATCAATTATCAATTATCTTCAGTTCTCTTTATTTTTTATTAGCCCCACCCTTTAATCGAACATAAATCCTCAAAACCACCCCTAGTTCCTTACTTAGAGGTCTCAAAAATACGAATATATCCTAACTTATCATTTAGGAAGAATACCGACCAAAATCACTACCTAACCTCGCACTTAGACGAACGATCCAAGAGAAACAACGTAAAAATTATCCTCACCCCAAAATCATCCATCCGTAAAACTCGCACTATCTATCCCATACCTAGAAAGTGTCATTAACAACTAAGGCCTATCTACTAGTCCTATACCTAGCAAGCAACCTAAAATAAGATAAGAGCTATAACTACCCCAACAATCCCGTTGTCCACGGAGTGTCAATTATTAATATAATTAACGTATCATATATGGCATATTTTTAACTTATCAAAACAATTCTTTACATTAATCGTAAGATCACTATTTATCCAAATTATGTCCATTTAATTATAACATTAATCAAACAATTCGTTTTATCATATTTATAGAATATCTATTGCCATGCATATTTTTGGGGGCATTACAACAATAAATCTCTACTCTAAAAGATGCACATAATCAACATGATTTTACGTGTCGAAATAAATTTAAAACATCCTAAAATTTTATTCTACCAATCCCAACCTCTAACCTAAGCATGCAAGGGTTTTGATTCGTAATTCATATTAAAGATTTGAATAAAAACAGTCCTGAATTTAGTTTCACTTTCCAAAATTAGTCTCTCTAATTAATTTTAAGAAAAACAATGGTCATTAGTGTTTAGGCAACATTTAAAAAACATAGTACTAGAGGGGAACAATAGAAATATTCATACCTATGAACATCATTTGAAGAATCCGATTTGATGGTTGTGTTCATCTCGAGAAAATAATGAAAATACGTTCTTGAACGATCTTGAGAAATATGTATTTAAATCTTCAAATCTTGGGTTGAAAGTCGATTTCAATGGGATTTATGTTTGGTAGAAGAGAGAGAATAAAATTATGGGAGGCTATTGATTTTTGAGAAGGCTAAAATGTGTTTTAAAAGTCCTAAACGTGTCATTTTATGTTTATATACCAAAACGAATTTGAGTCTTAATCAAACGCAAAAACTCATAAATACATTTAGGACGATCGGGCCGTCGAAATTTTCTGAAATTTTGATATGTTATAGCTGACGGTGATACGAAGTTGCTGTATAAATATTAGCTCGATCGGACGGTGGGATTTTCTTTTCTCCTTAGGTCGGATCCAACCCCGATTTTTATATAAAAAGTCAAAATTTTCAAATTTTAATCACGATTTAAATTCCACTTAAAACCTTTTTTTTATATATAAAAAACCAACATATTTACATACCAAAATTCAATAGATTTCAAAATTATTTTTTTGATATTTTTAATTTGACAAAGATTTTTACGGCTTAAAAATCACGAGGTGTTACGTACTCCCCCACTAATACAGGAATTTCATCCTCGAAATTTAATGAAGCATAAATGTTAAACGTAAAGTCGTGCAAATTAAATAAGGCTTACATAGGCCTACCTGTAGAATGCTACGATTGGACGCCCATACACACAATCCTACAATCCTCAAATCAAATCACATCACTGCATCGATACTAGATATACCCAAAATTTATACTAACGACCTGCCAAATAAATATCATTTTAAAAATCAACTCTAAGGATCCTCACATCAAGATTACTATTTCTAACCCCAATGTCTACAATGTTCTTAACACAAAACTCCCTATCTCCAAGAAACACAGATAACACATATGCTAGATCAAATAGCTTAAGGAGTACGAATCAACAAAGAGGATAAAAAATCGATAACGTGAAGGCTATAACGGACTGACAACCTACGAGATCTAAGACCATGCTCTGATAACATCTGTAACACCCAGCGCATTTTGACAAGTGAGGTGGCCATCCACCACAACCAAACTAGGCCGAACGTCCCTAAATAAGCTATCGTTCTCAGTACGTGACAGTTGTATGAGACATTTAAAATTCCTCCACAAGATATAATCAAATTAATCCAATAAACGTAACAATTCATACAAATTAAAATCCATCACCATGCTATCTCCAAAACAAATCCAACTTCAAATAAATTTAGAACTCAAATGAAATAATCCAACTATATATCTGACAGAAATCGTAAATAACTGTGGAACCGATTAGCCCACTAAACTCATAAATAAAAGTCTCATAGTAAAAGTGATGGAATGTAAAGTAAATCTAAACTACTAAAGAAAATAAAATTGGATTATGGTTTCTTGATAATTTTCTCCTATCTCAAAATTATTCCCACTGACCACCTATTAGACGACACTTTGCACTACAGTTTCTAGTTGCTTCTCATTTTATGACCTCTTCTGACTTTTGTCTTCTCTAGTGAACTCTTGTTATTTTTTCATATTTGAGAGGTATTTTTATTCCTTCACTTTCGTGATACCTTGCATCCCATTCTTTTTCATCACGTCCTATGTAACCATAAAAAATAATAGAAATTCACAATTCATTCATATTTGGAAGAAAACTTGGGTTGGTTCTCTCCCTTTAATATTTTTGCATTACATTAAAAAGTATTGGTCTTTTGATATTCATCATAACCTTGATCCACATTAAAAAGTAGGGCCTTAAATCACCCAATCTTTTCCTCTAACTTTCTTCGGGTGTTCTCTTGCATTCTACTAAATGGGGGATTTGAAAATCTCATGCACAATAGCATTATACGCAAGTAAGACTTGCAAAATAACTTAATAAACTCTCATTCATAATGACCCTGAATGACTATAATAAAATTGATGCATTACAACTTTATTAAATTAATGACCCTGAAGTAATTATCCTAAAGTTGATGCATAACAATTGATGCATTATAGACTTATCAAATTAACAGTTGAATGACCACATAACAGATTTATTAAATTAATGACTCTGAAGTAAGACTTAAAGAAACATGTGAGTTAAGAAATACAAAAGTTAGAGAGATGACAAAGAGAATACCTTGATAATACCTTATTCAAATGTGGGAAAAAAATAGAGAATCCAAACGAATAAATATTTAACCAATATATTGAAACCAAACAAATACAAAATACCAATTGCTTTCACTGGGATCGTACATTTACACCTGAAAATATTAGCAAAGAATCTCAAAATAAAGTGAAACTCTTTCTTCAGTATTTTTTCAGACACACAACATAAAGCATTATTGGCCTTAGATCTCCACTTGCTTATGGATTCCTAGTCGTTGAAGAACCTTAGTATCCGAAACAAAATAGGTCATTTCGACCAGCTTCTTTAATGGCAGACCTAACTTTTGCCAAATTACCTTCAAGCCTCTCTAATCTGTTGTATATCTTGATAAACTCTGTTTTAGCACTGGAAGAGGTTTTATTACACCAATATAAAATATATTTTCAAACTTGCTAAGTTATTTCAAGTGAACAAACAAAAATTAAAATACAAAAAAAACTATCTCACCAGAGAAACTTCTGGATCCAACGATGGACCACTAGCTTCTCCACTACCATCGAAAGGCTTTTGAACCTCTTTATTGATAGAAAACTCGTTCAACCATTGAAAAAGATAGATAATTACAAAACATTACCGTATAAGAGAAGTGTCAAAGAGAAGTATTACACTTGAAAAAACCATCTCTACACCACATTGTATCTCGAGTATTCATAAAAATCTCAGTTGTACACAATATAATGAAAACCCATTGAAGAAAAAAGTTTTCTATTGTACACAAAATCTAAACAACAGAGAAGAAATTCCAAAAATCAACAAAATAAACATACAATGAACAATAAAAACTTTTAAAAACCCACACAAGTAATCGCTGACAGATTTGCAACCCAAAAATCTGAAAAATTATCACCTCATATAGTGCGACGTTTGGTCGATGGTGAGGGGGATTGAGATCGAGTAGATGATATAGCGCGAGGGATGGTAGATTTTAATGACTCCTGGGTTTGGGCATGGGATTATGGGAGATATAGAAGTTAATGAGAGGCATAGAGAGAGGGTCGCATATAGGATATGGAGAAAGCGGTGTAGTGTAGATAAAATTGGGTTTAGTGAGAGGAATATTGGGCAGAATATACTATTATACCCTTATTTTTTTATTTTGAAAAAAGGGGGGGGGAAATTACAGTGTGTCAAAATAGAGGGATTCCAAAAAATTTAAGGGTAAAATATAATGCAAAAAAAAACATCTTGTGACATCATAGTTCTATATTATAACATATATAAGTTTTGAAACTTATTATATAGATATATTGTTATAGTAGTGAAAACAAATACACGTACACTTATTAATTTAGAATGAGTTACATTAGTGAAAGAAAATCAGTTACATTTATTAAGTTAGATATAATTACATTATTTACTATTGATAAAATTGCACAGATTAAGTTAAATACAATTGCACTGTTGAAAATAAATATAATTATATTTATTTAATTAGATACGGTTACAATGATCAAAAGAAATACATTTACATTGTTGAAAATAAATACACTTATATTTATTTAATTTATACTGGGTTTTAAGTTCTACTTTATATAAATAATAGTTTTTTGTAGTTGTACGTTTTTCTAACACTTCATAATTGGCATAATAATCTTTGTTGAGTTATATTATATAATACTAATTTATAAATATAAGTGATTATTATGTTTTGTCATTGTTATATTGTTATTATAAGTACACATGCATGCATTGTGCTAAATACATTTATAATGATGATAACAGATACAGTTACATTCATTAATATATAAAATATTTCCGTTCTTAAAACAAATACGGTTACGCTTCTTAATTTAGAAATTTTTTCTTTTCATTATTTTTGCTAAAATTTTACCTTTAGAATTGTTTTTCATGTATCGAAAATGAAGCCCGAGTCTAATTCTGGGTCGACATCTAAATCCACTGATGTTTCTATGAAATTAAGTCATGTGAATACATAGAGACGTAGAGCTGATATAAAAAATATCAGTTTTAAACATGCAAAGAAGAAGTCGAAGGCAACTGATGGAGATGGTTTCACTGATTTTGAAGCAAAGTCAAAAGTAACTAGGCCTTGGTATAGGTTTAGTCTCAATGGTTTAATAGAAACTATAGAGAGATTAATTTGACAGAGAACCATATTCAGTATGTTAGGAAAATACCCTTTAGTGTATTGCTTCTGCCTATTAGTCGAGAGGATTCTTGACAAAAAATATATCAAAAACAATATTGATGACAAAAAATATATCAGAAAAATAATGATGCCAAAAAATATATCAGAAAAGATATTAATAAGATAAAATTCATCTTAATGTCTAGAAACAGTAAATAACATATAAAAAATTACAAGATAAAAACCTACAAATATAATGTTACTAATACAATTATAATTTTCAACAAGTTTTATTATTTTATTTTCTCAATATTTAGTTTGCAGGTTCAAGTTTTGAATTTCTTACAAATGAAGACAAAAATTCATGTGAATAATAAGACAATTATAATTAACTTATTAACAAAAAACTATAAAAAAATTATAGGAAACTAGCTGGAGTAATTGTGTTACACATTTGGTTACAAAATAGATATTTTCAGCCAAATACCCGACAGAGTAACATAAACCATAATACAAAACAAAATTGAAAATACATTAAAAAGGAAGTAGAGTCACTGAAAATCAAGATAAACATCTGAAAAGTCATCAAGGGAGTGTATGAAGTAGATTACCATGTCGATTTTATTTGAAAGACACTACTCAAGAAAACGTATATACGAATCTCTAGTAGAAATAATTTCCTCATATTGTGGTATGACCTCGTATATATAAAAAATCCATAAATCTTCAAAGTTATGACGAAATTCAGAACCCTCACTTAGTTCCAGTATAAGGTCATTTCAATGCAACCATTTTAAACATATATAAAAAAATCATGATACGACGTACTATATTAATCGATAAAATTCTTAATATCTGGAAGTTCTTGTTTGTAATTTGTTTCCAAAGTATCATAGTTTTCTACACATCTTATTGGTTGAACTATTATTGACAGCATAAGTAAATAAGCTTTAGTGTTTGTGTTGGTATTTATTGGAGAAGATGTAAAATAAAATTTTCGAATGTTATACTATATATATATATATATATAATGGTGTAGATATGTTGGTAATATAAACATCACACAAGTCGAAACTTGTAGCTATGAAAAAAGCATTTTATCTATTAAAGACACCAACTATAAATTTTATTATTTTTTGTGTTTTGTCACTTCATTGCTCACATTATTTAATAAAATTCATAATTATTTTGTGTGTGTTATCAGTTCACTACTCGTCATATAATTATTCTCTCTTACAATTATCAAAACAAATACATTATTATTTAATTTATATAGTGTTACATTTATCAAAACAAATACATTATTCACTGCGTGTTATCACTTCACTGGTCACGTCATTTAATTAAATTCATAATTAATAATTTTTATTATTCCAAAATAAAATAGATACAACGACAACATATAAATTCATATCTGTATATGGAGAGAGACTCTCATACATGCCAAGATACATATTTGTTGGCACAAACCTATTTTTCTAAAATATTAAAAAAAATATTTTTGAGTTGAATTTTTATATGGTATTTAAGCATTTCAAGGGACCCATATAAAAAAAATCAACTCAAAATAATATTTTTTCTATTTTCAAAAAATGGGTAAAACTTTTACAACCTTTTAAGTTCTTTAAAAGGTGTCAAAGTTTAACCGATTTTTTTAAAATAGTAAAAGCGTTATGTTGAGCGTTTTTTTTATATAGAACATGTTGATGTCTAAAAATGGAGTGATCTAATTTTATAATCACATATAAATAATCAGAGCAATCTTAATCAAACACACAAAAGACATAGATTTTTAAAGTGATTCAACTATGGAGAGAGCCTACGTCAACTGTTATTTTTATTTATGCTTATTACAATAGCTCAGTATGGTGTGCTTGAGAATGATTTCATTCTCCCTTGAGATAAGGGATATTCCGTATTTATCATGGTGTAAAACCCTAGATTGAATGCCTTTATATTTTCAGGCATTTACATCCATGTATAATAAATAAGACCTTGGCATTCAGTGATGGTCGCCATTCCATTAGAGTAACCTTTGATATGCCTAATTGTTCGCATTCTGGAGTTGGTCGGCCTTCCAGCTAACTAAGTATCTTTGAATGCCGATCAAGATGACTGGCCACATAGGAGGACAGGTGCACATTTATCATTGGTCCACCTATGAGACTAATTTTTACATACAACAAAATCTCCCAATTCTCCATTCTTTATTATTGATCAAAAGTATGGAGTATTTTTCTCCGAATATTGCTCAGCGTACTACTTGAGTTTGTGGTAGCCCATACTCGTAAAACTTTTCACTTGTAATATTGATAATGGAATTTTGTAAATAATTCAAACTTTTTCAAACTGTCAAATGGTACAATGGTCTTTTGAAGCTTCGGGAGGCGTGCAGTCGGTGGGAACTCAATCGTTTGTACAGTTAATTAGTTTATTCTCGTTTCTCGAGGCAACCTATAAATAGGTGGAAGTTTATCTCCATTTCTCTACACCTCAAATTTTCTACACTTTGAGTTTTCCTTCATTCTCAAGATTTCTTTGTACGATCTATCACTACTTGTTTGTTCGCCATCATTTTCTTCAGTTCTTGCAGTTATTTATAGATACATGTAAGCCTTATTTCCCTATTTCTCTATTTTTTTCATCATTTTCTCCATTTCCACCATAGTTTACATTGTGGATGAAGGTTCGTTAGAGGAGTTTAGAGAAAAGAGAAATATCCATGCATGGGTAGGTTTAGAGATAGCCCAAGGTCCAATAGATGTGTATTCTCTTCCTAAGGTCACTAGATTCTCACTTTATTTATTGTTGAGTGTGGCATCACTTTTCCACCCAAACCCTTTTTTCTTCAATTTTGTCAACACATTGACGTAGTTCTTGCTAGGGTAGCAGCAAACACTTGAAAGGTTATAAATGGTGTTAATAGGTTAAATGAGATTTATGGGACTCATATTGGGGTCTATTAGTTGATGTTTGGCTATAAAGTGGCACTATTAGAGAGTGCACATATTACATGAAAACTAGGCAAGCCAATAGGGCATTAGTAGTGAGTCTGTCAGACTCCAATAAAGACTATTGGGATTATGATCTAGTTGTTAAGAATTGGAAACACTCTCCCCTTCCTAAGGGGGTGTCTTACACTAGTCTCAGGTGCCCCAAAGAAGGGAGTGGCATAGGTTATAATTATGCTCTTTACTTTTCTCCCTTATTCTATTTGTTTCTGAACTTTACCGACTAACTTTGTTGCTTTTTTTCTGTAGAGGAGAGTAAGAAGATGTGTCCTAAAGAAGGTGAAATCAATATCAAAGATCTTAAATTCCTATGGGGTCTTAATCAAAGAGTTGGAGAAAAATATACTCGATCTACTTAGTGTTGTTAGAGTACAAGATCTCTATCACTTCTTTTGTTGCCCATCCAACACTTACCTTGCCATAAGTTGCCATCAATTTAGAAAGGACACGTGTCTACTTCTTCGGCAGCTGAATCAACTGGGGTGAGTTCATCCAAGGAGTAACTTCTTCTTTTTAATGTTTTGATATATTTAATATCCCTATTTCTCCTCCAACCGACTTGGGTAAAAGAAAGATGCCTAATTTACTGAGTGGACCATTATCTCTCCCCCCCCCCCCCCCCAAAAAAAAAAAAAAAGAAGAATGTTGATAGTGGAAAAAAATTGTTGAAAAAAGTCTCAAGTCAATGAAAACAGGTCCTAAGTTTTTAGTGATGAAGAGATCCAAGCTACTGAATCTCAATACAAGAGGTTAAAGAAGGGCTTGCCTGACCCTTAGAAGCAGTCAAAGAAATTCCAAGATGACCAATAAGAGTTGGCTTAAAGGATTCAAGCCGACCTGTGTGATATTGGGTCAGCTTCGGTTGCCATCGAACCTGAGTTGGCCAAAGGCTTAATTAAGGTTGTAACCCTTCCATCTAACAGAGTGTCGTTAGTTACCCTACCTAGAACTAGATTGATAGAAATAGGTTGCTCGAATTTGGCTTTGGTAGTTATCTATTATTTATTTATTTCCCTTTTTGCTAAACTTTTTCTACTGTTAAATGTTCATTCTCTTGAAGTTTTTGGTTGATTTTAATCGAATGTTGGAGAAAGGAGATCAACTAAAATCTTCCTCGATTGAGGTATAAGAATCCTTTGATGGTCTAAGGGAATCCTTGAAGGATTTCTAGAAGGCTCTTGAAGCTAAAAAAAAACTCAAGGATGAGAAGATGCAGAAGGCTGTGGATAAGCAAATTACAGCGAAAAATAAGATAAAAGCTAGTGAGGAGAAAACCCAAGTTGTTGAGAATAAATTGAACGATGTTGAGGATAGGGTCAAGGCTTCAGACGATAAGATGACAGAGATAAAAGACCAAGATAAAAATATCAAGAATAAAGTGGCTGGCCTGAATGATAAAGTTACCTTTTTGAAGTCCAAAGGCAAGAAAGACAAGGATGATGCTTTTGACAAGGGTTGGGAGAACGTACTTTTTTGAGCTCCTACATAAATTGAGTATGCCAAGAAACTATCCTTTAAGAAAGGTTACTCAGAGGCATTGGAGGTGGTTAACACAGAGGCAAACTCTGAGTATTTCCAAAGGCATGATCTAGACACTCCTAACATAGATGAGGAGTTTGGTGATGAAGAATGGTCTAAAGAATCCTCAATGGTGCCTAATGATACTTCAGTGGGACTGTCTACTATTACCGACATCCCTACTCCTAACTAAGACTAAGCCAAAGATAAGGAGAAGGTTTAGCTCCTTTTTTAGCCACTTTCTTTTTGTCCTTTATTTCATGTAATTTCAATTTCTTCTTCATTATTCTTTATGATGTACCCACCGTTGTAATCATGACGTTGATTAATGAAATGACCTTTTTTGCTCAGTTGTTAATAATCTTGGAAAGATATTGACTTCATGTTTATTGGTATCGTCTACGCTATTTATTGTTATGAATTTGGCCCATACACTCATACTTGTAAATTTCAAGTTTGATGCCAAGAAGAACACTATTATTTCTACTGAATTTGACCTACTTAGGTAGTGGAAAAATCTCTTTCAGTCTGGCCAAGTTCCTTTGTTCGAGGAAGAATTATCAGGGTTGCTCAATCTAGATGTTTTTTACCAAGTGAAAGAGTCCTATATCCGTATTCATTTCCTATTGGACAGAGTTATAGCTAATAATATTGGTTATTATAAGATGATTGAGTAGATGAAGGAGGATCATAAACTTTTCAAGGCACTACTCCATTCTGACTATGAAGCCAAGTATAAGGCATTAAGTGAAGGATGTGGCTTTGATAAGAAGTTAAAAGATATCACTTCTACTCTAAATAAAAAGGAATTGGTCTTGAATTGATAACTAGAGAATGCTCGATCAATCGCTGCCATATTGGAGAGAGAAAATAATGCATTGAAGAACGAACTTAACATTTTGAAGAAATCAACCACTATTGGTCTGAATAAAGAATGATAGGATATTGGAGGATCTAGAAGTTTTAGAGAAGAAGAATACCAAACCAGGACAAGTCCCAAGGCAAAGTATAGTTATTTGGCCAACTGTTGTGTAATACCCCGTACTTTTGGCTATATTTATTTTTGGGATTAATTAATTAAATGCGTACTTTTGGCTATATTTATTTTTGGGATTAATTAATTAAATGCGTATTAATTGGAAATTAATCCGGGTAAAATACTAGCGAGTTGTGAGTTGGTATTGGACTATATTGAGTATATATGATGTTATATGAATATTGAATTATGAAATTTGTCGTGAGATTGATATACGGCAATTTGATCATTTTATTGGGACGCGTGTGATAGTTGCGTCAGCATATAATTATTTTATTATAAAAGTGAATTTTAATTCTATAAACCATATGGTCATTTTGAGTGCGCCAACGCGTCCAAAAGGGTCGAGATAGTCAGAAAACACTAGCCAGGGGTGTAGTTTGGGTTCCGGGGTATTTTTAGGCCATACCGGCAATATAAAGGGTATTTTGGTAATTTCGTATTTTTAGGAATTAAAAATGACGAAAATTATAGAAGTAAATCTGATTGGGAATAGACCCACTAAACCCACTAACCAACCCATATTAACCCATTAAGCTACGAAGGTTATCATTTAGGTTTCCAACTTTCCCAAAGAAAACCCTAGCCACCATAGCCACCATAGCCACCTATGGAGAAGATAGCTTGGAGAGGGAGAGGAAGAGAAGGAATTCTGCAGAAATCTTCACCAAACCAACACCAAATTCAGAGACAATAGAGGCAAGTGGTTTAATTACTTTTAAATTCAGAGAATGTTCCTTCCATGTTAGATAATTTGAAAATTGATAATTGTTCTTGGAAGATAAATGAAAACCCATGTTGATTGGACTTAGAACTTGAATATTGATAACAAAGTTGCATGTAGAATCACATAGAGATGATTATTCTGGTATTAATGTATGTTGGATGTGATAAAAATGGATCTAGAATGGACAAACTGATGATTACTAATTTTAGGGTTCATGTTCTTGAGAAATTGGGGGAAAGTGTAGAGATTTGTGATTTAATGATGTTTAGGGCGAATTAATTCCTTAAAACATGTTAGGATGTGACTATATATGTTTACGATTGGTTAGAGACCTTAAAACATAGTTGGGACGAAGTTTAGAGGAGATTTGAGAAGTAGAAATTGGGTGAAAAACGATTTTGGTATTTCTGGGCTCGCAGCTGGTAGCTCGTTAGAAACCAACCCAGGTCGTTCGAACGAGCTCGTTCGAACGAGCTTCTAACGAGTTGACCAGTCGCATCTAACGAGGGGCAGTTTCGTTCGATAATCTCGTTCGAACGAGATATTATTAGAAGGTACAGTTCGTTCGAACGAACTGGATCTCGTTCGAATAGTCTCGTTCAAACGAGACTTCTAACGAGCTGACAGTGGAATCTTGTTCGAACAGTCTCGTTCGAACGAGACTTCTAACGAGTTGGCAGTCTGGGCCTTTTTAGACTGTTTTGATTTTTGGAGTCCCGTAAACTTGTTCTAGGGTAGAGTTAACATTCCTTTGATGATGTATTGATAGATTTGGGACTTTTGGGTTGTTATGAGGAGTAAATTGTATACGAGTGATTTAAATCAATGAATCATTTAGGTTGAGACGTAAGTGTCTACTACGACGTGAGAATAAATTATGGCGCGTGTAATTATGGACCGGGATTATATAAGTTGTATATATATTATATATTGGTACTAGAATGAGAATAGTACTACGATTAAACTACGGGATTACTAAGACGTGTGCTTACTTAGTATTGGTATATGAATTATGTGTATGACATACCTACCATACTTGCTATCACGGGAGGTTTGCGTTCGCTTAGGGCCCTCTAATCCTTGTGTTGCCCGGATTTAGACTGGTTACCTTGATGAACATAGGTCATAGAAAGACTTATTGGGATATTAATAAGTCCGCTGATCGTGGGAGCGTAGGTACCTCCATTATTTGTGATGTTGTTATCTGTGAACTATTCCTGAGAGATTCGGAATATGTGATCCTTATGTACGTGATGTACCGGGATGGATAGCAGAGTATGTGTGCACCACAGCTTAGTTCTCGAGGTGCTTGTATTGTATAATTATGATGTGAATAATATACATTTAATTAATGGGAACCTTCATGTAAATGTTGTGAATATAATTACGGTACTGTTTCGAGATAAACATAACGGGTTAGCTGATAGAGTAATATATTGCATATTGAGCATCTGAGTTTACGTTAAACACCTATTTAATTACGAGCGTTATAATGTTAATAGAACCGAGTAATAAGGGTTGGACCTATGACAGTCTAGCTAGATATGATGTCACTTAGCTAGTGGTTTGGGTCGTTATAGATGGGTACTTACGTTAGGAGTGCACAGTTAGACGAGAGGTGAGAATATCATGTGAGTGCACGTCCTAACATGTACTTTGCATTTAATGTTTTAAATGTTTTTAAAGCACTTGCAGGTTTTTAAAATATCTCCACATTCGGGCTCTGACCCGTTTGCTTTCAAATCTATTTTTCTTGTAAAACCATTTTAGGTGCCCAGCCACAAGGACACCATGCATAGGATACTC
Organism: Sambucus nigra; assembly: GCA_949130495.1. Classification (NCBI taxonomy): domain Eukaryota; kingdom Viridiplantae; phylum Streptophyta; class Magnoliopsida; order Dipsacales; family Adoxaceae; genus Sambucus; species Sambucus nigra. The sequence goes on along the minus strand of OX422208.1, from coordinate 538,055,294 downwards.
ATTCAGGTGACGAGCTGTAGCGGTTTGTGGAAGCTACAGGGATTTTCTTGTAGACGCTTCTACCATTTGGATTCCAGAGTCATTATCTATCATTTGTAGGGCATGTTGCCCATTTCTATTAGAGACATCTTTCCATTACAGTTTTCAGACTTTGTCATGTATTGATTTAGTATTCAGTATTTTCATTGCGTATTTCAGTTGTGGGATTTGTAGTGAGGAGTTTTTCCTCCAGACTTTATTTATTATGCGATGGTTATTCTATTTATTTCAGTATGGTGAATGGTGTTATTATTCTTCATTACACTTATTGCATGTTAACCAGACTTAAATTAAAATTTGGCACTTACTTTTTAAATACTAGGTGGTTAGTAATCATTAAAATCTTTTCGACAGTGACGCTATTAACTGGACCAACTTGGCATTTTGAATTAATTTAATAAAGGAGTAGCTACCCGGTATTTAATTAGTCGGGGTGTCACATGTTGATGAAGAGAGAACCAAGAAAACTCGGGCCGATTTGCGCGGCTCAATGAGAAAGACAACGCCATTAAGAGGCTTCAAGATAATGTGAACCAACCCATATCTGTTTGGATAGATGGATATGATAAAGCTCTGATTTATTTGGATTTGCATACGGAGTAATTCGGGAATAAGGGTTATAAATGGGGTTGGTTGAACCTGCTCGCTTTGTTGAAGATACTTAAGAATGATGAATTGTGATACTGGCATACCCCAAGGATCTTAGACTATCCTGATACTCCTTTATTAATTTACTTTAGTTGTATCCCTCCCGATGTCATTCCTCAGAGATTGATTAGAAAGTATATGGGGGACTTTGGCCTTGAAGGAGAAGTGGAATATGTTTATCCTCATCATCTTCTTGATCGGCCAAGCAGTAATAGGCTAACAAGGAAGAAGATTTTTGGTTCTACTAATCATCCAAGAACTTTGGATGATCCTCCTATTAGTACGAGCAAGGCTGATGGGAAGCACCCAATAAATAACTTCTATAATGTGTTTGTTTGATCTTTGTTTTATAATTCAAGTTCATTGAAATGAAATGAAGTTATTTGAGACACTTTTGTCCTTTATATTTAAGCTTATGGTTGTTATTAATCTTATTGTCGACTAGGTAGTCAGTACTCTTACTAGTTAGTTGACCTATTGATTCAATGTCTGTCTTAAATATTAGATGATTGATTCATGATTGAATTTGATTGTAATGCCTTAGATTTTATTAACGTTGTTCACATATAAAACTGTAAATATTTTTGTTGAACTAAGTTATAGCATTAGTTATCAGTGGAGACCAAATGTATTAGGAATATATAATTATCCCTGTATTTTAACTTAATTAGGTAAAACCTCGTGTGTTTGACTTGGCATCTTACATGAGATTTACTAACTTCTAGTTCATGATTTATTGAAGATGAAATCATACATGAAGTTGTTAATGATGAACTTTTCTAAAGTTAGAAAAGTTTAGCGAGAAACTTTTTTGAAGTTGGAAAAGTTTGACGAGGAACTTTTCTAATGTTGGAAAATTTTCATGAGGAACTTTTTGAAATTGAAAAAGTTTGACAAAGATAAAGAACTTTTCTGAAAATTGATAAAGAACTTTTCTGAAGCTTGAAAAGTTTAACAAAGATAAAGAACTTTTTCGGAGTTGGAAAAGTTTATCAAAGATGAAGAAATTTTTTGAAGTTTGATAAAGAACTTTTTTAAAGTTTGAAATTAAAATTTAATGTTTAATTTAAGGTAGTGGTGTACCACACTATACTCCCAAAAACCAAACGTAAAAAGGAAGTATAATGAGTAGAGACAAGAAATTTCATTAACTTGAATAACTGATTACATCAAACATAAAATTCCTAATAATATATTAGAACATGATCGACATTACAGAGGTTCTTAAATTTTTTACCCTCCAATGTCTCCAGGCGATGTGTTTCTGGCCAGATTTCAGCTAAGATACGATAGGGACCAGGCCAGTTGGGTTCTAACTTGTTATTTTTCTAGATCACTTTCTTCAATACAAGGTCTCCCGTCTTTGGGTTGGTCGGCTTAATGCATCGATTATAGAACCTCGCAGTCCTTTGTTGGTAAGTATCCATCTGAATAACAACATCTTATTCGACCTCTTTTATCATGATTGGATCTAGTCGCCTCATGAAATCACTTTTGGGTGAATCAAAATTCAACACTCTGTAAGCCAGTAAACCTATCTCAACTGATACCACTGCCTTAGTGCCAAAATCATACATGTACGGGGTTTCCCTATTGCTGTTCTGGGAGTGGTCCTATATGCCCAAAGAACATTTAGGAGTTCATTAATCCAGTTTCCTTTAGCATCACCCAAACTTTTCTTCAATCCGTATAGCAAGGTTTTTTAGGTGATTTATGTCTGGCCATTGCATTGTGGGTGTCCAGGTGCTGAATGAAGTTTCTGGATGCCAGACCTGATGAAATACTCTTCAAATTCCTCATTATCAAACTGAGTGCCATGGTCAGTGATGAAGTCATAAGGCATGTTATACCAAAAAAATGATTTTCTTCCATATAAACTAGAAAACCCTCTAATAAGGAATATCAATAAAAGGCTCATCCTCCACCCACTTGGTGAAGTAACCGGCTGTTACAACTAGGTATTTGAACCTTCCCTTGGTGGTCGATAATTGTCAGACCAGATCTATTGCCCAAATAGAAAAACTCCATGGAGAAGTAATGGGCGTTAGAGTTGCTGCTGGTCTTTTATAGATGGTGGAGAATTTTTTGCACTTACCACATTTCTTGGCGAGGGAAACACAATCTGCCTTCATTATTGGCTAGTAATAACCGTGCATTGCTATCTGTTGTGTTAGAGATATCCTAGCTATGTGATATCTACATGAGACATCATGTACCTCTTTAATCAAATCATTTACATCAGTTGGGTGGACACAACGAAGTAAAGAGACTGTATAGCCCTTTATATATAGTGCACCTTTCTCTAAGACATACTGAGTTGACTCATATCTCAATTTCCTTGCTTCTTTTTGTTCGGTTAGTAATAGTTTATCTTCAATGTAGTACCTAATTGGATCCATCCAGGAAGTCCCCAACTCTATAAAAATGATGTTGACTTCCTCCTCATCAATGCTTTTATTGGTGAGAATCTCCATCGGGATGGTTCTTTTGAGCTCTATTGGAGTTGATGAGGCTAGAAAACCAAGATCATTTGCTCGAGCATTGTTCACTCTTGGAATACGAACCATCATGACTACAGAAAATGAGTAAATAACTTCCTTTTACCTATTTAAGTATCTCACTATTGTCTCCCCTTTTAAGTCCATATATTTAAATTAAATGATGGATAATAAGTTGAGAATCATTATGCACTATCACCTGCTCGGCGCCTAATGATAAGGTTAACTCCAAACTAGTAATCAATGCTTCGTATTCGACTTCATTATTGGAAGACTGAAATTGAAATCTCAACACATACTCTATATCTAAATTGATTGAAGTATTAAGGATGATTCCAACACCACTTCTAGGTATACATGAGAGCTATCTACATATAATTTCCAAATTAGAACATTACTGTTGAATTCTTCATCCATCAATACTCCGTACTTGAAAACCTTATGGATTTGCTTAACTAATCAGGGAGCTCTTTCTTGAATAGTTTATGATTCTGGTTAGTCAGCAACCATCTCAGTTGGCCTTTGAGCTTAGCTTTCTTTCGAAGAAGTCTGTTCGACATGCAAACTTAGTGTGCTGGGTACCTCTGTATAGGATAATTATTCTATGAAATCTATACTTGTTTTCCCTTTCAATAAAGTTCTTGGTGCGTACACAATTTTATACTCTCCCATCTCAATTTCCCAAGACATTAGTCTACCAAACTTTTCAGGCTTATGCAAAAATTTTCGCAAGGGTAGGTCAGTGTATACTGCAATGGTATTAGTCTGAAAATAGGATCTCATCCTTCTAGAGGCTTCAATGAGTGCCAATGTCAATTTTTATAATCATGGATATCATACCTCAGCTCCTCGGAATGCCTTACTAGTGCAATACACTAGTTTTTCGACACCCTCCTCTAATAGATCAAGGATGAACTAATAGAAAATTATGAAATAGCCAAATATAAGTATAACTTTTCATCCAAAACTGGTCGGGAGACCCCAAATATTTATTCAAGTTCAAAAAATCTTTTTCACATTCGCCATTCCATTCAAAGGTCTTTCTAAGAACCTTGAAGAATGGAAAACATTTGTTCATAGCCCAAGATGTGAAACAATTTAGGGATGCTACTCTTCTTTTCAACTTTTGCACATCCTTCTTATTGGTCGGGGATTGCATTTCCAGTAAGGCCTTGATTTTATTAGGATTGGATTCATTCCCCTTTGATTTACAATATAAGCAAAGAATATACCTTGCTGGACTCTGAATATGCACTTGGTCGAGTTGAGCTTCATTTGATGTTTTTTCAGCTGGTCAAAATTTTGGGCTAGTTCAACAATATGGTTGGAGACAAACTTTCTTTTGGTGAGCATATCATCTATATAAACCTCCATTTTCTTGCCAATTTGATTTTTAAAGAATTTTTCTATCAACCTCTGATACGTTATCCCAGCATTTTTTAGTCCAAGCGGCATCACATTTTAACAGTAAGTTCCTCGACTGTTGATGAAGGATGTGCTTTCCTTATCCTTTAGCGGCACCATGATCTGGTTATACCCAGAATAAGTGTCCATGAAGTTTAGCAATTCGTGACCTATTGTGGCATTTACTAATTGATCAATCCTTGGTAAAGGAAAGTGATCTTTTGGGCATGCTTTGTTAAGGTCAATAAAATCCACACACATTCGCCATTTATTAATCTTCATTTTTACCATTACTATATTGGCCAACCAAGTCAGATATTTAACATCTTCATTCAATTATTCTTTCTGTTATTTTTCCACATTTTCTTGGATCATCGTATTCTTCTCTAGGTTGAAAACTCTGTGCTTCTTCTTGATCAGCCTGGCATCTTTGTAAATATTGAGTTCGTGTTAGATGAAGTTAGGATCATTCCCTGTCATATCCTTATGACTTCATGTGAACACATTCTTCCTATCTCTAAGGAATGTAATTAATTCCTATTTGATAGGAGGTGTTAGTCTTGAGCCAATATGGGTGGTCCTTTCTAATTTCTCATTGTCTAGAACAATAGTTTATGTTTCTTCCATAACATGTCCTTTCACCAAGTCCTCCTCCTCGCGAGGATCTAAAGTATCAATGTGAAAAGTGGTTGTGCCTCTCTTTATTTCCTATTGGTGGATTGAAGTATAATAACATTCATATGCTTCCATCTAGTTACCATTTCAGCTCCGTAGTTAATAGGTAACTTTATGCATTGATGCACAGTAGATAGATCATCTACCATTTTCTTTAACCCTACTCGACTAAGGATTATATTATAGGTTGAAGGTACACTTTTATCTAATACAAAAAGTGAATTCGTTCCCTCCTACTCTCCAGCCAAGTGCCTACCAGTACTTCGAACTTGACAGTTCCCAAGGGATATACTATTTTCTAGAAAATCCTATAAGAGGTATGTGATACGGTTCCATCTTACTGTCTTTTGGACCTAAGTTTTGGAAACAGTTTTAGAACATTACATCAGTTGAACTCCCATTATAAATTAAAACTCTGTCCACTCTGTCGTGGTAAACTCTATAAATAATTACCAATAGATCATCATAAGGATAAATTACCCCAAAAATCGATCACCAACTTGTCTTTGTTGACTTTCCTAGGCTGGCCATCACTGATCTTAGACATATCAATATGCCTAATAGTGGGATAAACTTTGGCTTCATTTAAGTACGCCTTTCTTTCGGCAATTCCATATCCTCCACCCGCTATAAAATAACAACCAAAGGAGATCATACCTACATCCATTTTTGGCTCATCAAGCTTCTTTGACAAGTTAGGGTCATCTTCATAATCATTGTTGTGTGCCCTTTGGGTCTCCTCGTTTCCTGGATGAAGTGATTGAGAGATCCTTGTGGTATCTCGTCTACCACTCGGATCAATAAATTTTTCCATCTTTCCCCATCGAATAAGAGTTTAAACTTCATTTTTTGGGGCTATGCAACTAGCAGTTGTGTGTTTGTGATCACGATGAAAATCATAATACTTGGACTTATCTCTTTTATTGGAGGGCATCATCAGTTTTGCAGGCCAATTCAGATCTTTATTTCCCCTAATTTCCACCAGAATGTGGTGAACACCCTTAGTGAGTGGAGTATACTCGGTGAACTTCTTGATCTTGTCCGACTTCTTATCTTTTTTATCTTTCTTGAATGAATTGTTCTTCTGTACCTCAATTTTTCTCTATGTTGCTTATTTTGATGCCATGACTTTCTCTACATTCATGATCTTTCCAGCTTTAACCATCAACTATATGATAGTCTTAGGTGGGTTTTTCGTCAAGGCGTAGTAATGATCTTTTTCCAGTAGCCCACTTATTAACGCTGCAATGGTTATTTTTTCTTCACAATCCACCACTTCTAACTTCTCATTATTGAACTGCGTAATATAGTCTCAGGTACTCTCTTCAGGCTTTTAGCGCACGATCAAGAGATATTAACACTCTTGACAGGCTTGTCCCCAAAGAAAAAGTTAGCAATGAGTAATTTGGCCAATTAGTGAAATGTGAAAATTTTACCTCTAGGCAGATTGTTATATCATATGTGGGTTGGACCTGTGATGAAACTAGAGAAAGCCCTTCACCTCATCACTTTGGGGACATAATAAATGTTAGCAGCAACTTGGTACTACTCAATATGTAGAACTAGATCTGTTTTCCCATCATATTTAGGAGTGACCACCAGTGGCTTGAATTTGAAATGTGTGGGTTAGTCTATAATAATCTGGACGAAAGGTGAGCTATTAACAAAGCTTTTTTGTAATGAGTTTATTATTTTTTCCATTTACTCCAATCGATCTTCCAGTCACTGCATCGATCCCTTCCAGTAATGTTCCTATGTTTTGGATTTGACTAAAGAAGATTTAGTGGCTTTATTGTGTCTATGTGTTGAAGTCTCCTCCTAAGAGGTCCTCTCGGCACGCATAGGGCCCCTCATACTAGCTCTTGATCTAAAAAATGCTTCTATATGTTCACGTTGACGTTCTTGCTCCCTATGATGACCTCCAGTTACTCAGGGACCTATACGGTCAAAAGTAAACTCCCTACTTAGCCTCTCTAATAAACTTCATCTTTTTTTAAAACATCTACCATCAAAGTAAGTCGCTGATCGAAATGAAAAGATTACGCCAGGACAGTATGATCTGTCATGAGAATAACGGGAATGGTAACTCCTTTTATTTTTGATGGGTGGAGGTGGCATGTCTCTTCTAGAATTAGAGGATTTGTCTTACACTGTGCGAGCTATTTGCCAGACTGAATCTTGCATAGTCTCTTGTTCTTTAGCCAAATTGAACAGGATTCTCTGGAGGTCTGTCTTACTAGGGGGAGCAAATATTTGTGGATTATTACCTACAACTTCCAAGATAATTTCAGGAACATATGTCATTATTTAAACCAAAGAATGAATAAATAAATATATGAGGTAAAGAACGATAACAAGTAAAAATTTCCACAAATGACGACAATTTATTGATGTCTAAAAATGGAGTGATCCAATTCTCCAATCACAGATAAATATTAAAGGCAATATTAATCAAACATACAAGAATCATATATTTTTAAAGTGGTTTAGTTATGAAGAGAGCCTACATCCACTGTTATTTTTATTTATGTTGATTACAATAGCTCAGTATGGTGTGCTTGAGAATGATTGGAGTATCCCTTAAGCTGAGGGATATTCTGCATTTATCATGGTTTAAAACCCTAGATGGAATGCCTTTATATTTCCAGGCATTTACATCCGTGTATAATAAATGAGACTGTTAGAATTCAGTGTTGGCCATCATTCCATCCGACTAATGATTGATATTCCTAATGGTTCTCATTCTCAAGTTGGTCAGACTTCTGACTGACTACGTGTCTCTAAATGTCGATCAAGATGACTGGCCACATGGGAGGACAACTGCACATTTATCATTGGTCCACATAGGAGAGTAATTTTTACATATAATAGGTCCCTTGACATGTTTAAATACCACACACAAAAACTCAACTCAAAAATATTTTTTTTACTATTTTGAAAAAATCGATATGTGTACTTGATATGTATTGGAGCCTCTCTCTCTCTCTCTCTCTCTCTATATATATATATATATATATATATATATATATATACTAGGGTATACCCGTGCCTGAAGGCACGCTGATAATCGTAAAACGACAAATTTTCAAAACATGTAATTGCAAAAACGCACAACTTTCGTTCCCCAACAAAACAAAATGTAATTTTAAAAAAAACTGACCATAATCTCATTTGTTTTTAAGATTATCCACCCTGCTTAACAAAAAACAAATAGTCCAACAATATTCGAATAGTATCTCAAATTACAAAGTGGACTATCCACCCTGCTTAACATGAAATATACAATATTCATCAATTGAATTAACATTGTATCTCAAATTAACAAAGTGTATATTTAAAAAAAATGGGCATAATTTCCTTTATTTATTAGACTATCCACCCTGCTTAAGGGGTAACAACCAATCGTACAATATTCAAAACGTCCAAATTCATCAAACAAATATTTCAATGAAACGAACTTCTTTAAAAAAAATCACGTTTATTAATTGAGGTTGTCCCACGTGTTCCACTATAATGATTGTCCGTAGTTTTCAAAATGCGACCTAATACAAAATAAAAAATATAGTTAGTCAATGGAAATAGATAGTCAAATATTATATAAACCATGCTAATTATTAATTATATGCCAAATGCGCTGTCTCGCTAACATGACGCTAAAAATTTCCCAAAAGAGAAACTTTACAATAAAATACACAGTGGATTTATAAAATCTGAGTGATCAACATTCAAAGTAACCCATACATCTACACACAAAACAATGACATAGCCATAAAATAACATTTATATGGAAACATATACATATTGCGACAAAGGTTTGTTATTTAACGTTATTATCAATGTAATGGTGGTTCATTGTTTGGATAATAATATTTTAAAACATTTAATGATGCATCATCTATGAATAAAAAATGGTCTTAGGACTTAATTGCATACATATGAAGGCGAACGAAGAACACAAACGAAAATTAGAGAAAGAGAGTGAGGTACCATAATGAGAGGTGCATTGATGATTATGATTGATGTCTCCAATTCTTGTCGGTCTTTCTTATGGATCTGAGTAATTCCCCCCACCTAGTGGTGCATATAAAGTGGTGTATAATTGTCTTTTAAAAAGTATGATTATCAACGACTATGATAGTGTCACGGCTGAATTTATTTTTAAATTCGGGTGAGGTTAAAAATTTCCAACAAAAATACAATTCACACATTCATCACAAATGACAATCACAAATGGCATAAACCGTAGGTTTGCGGCCTCCCTCGAATAAGAAGATAAAGTCTTATATACAACAGTTTAGTTTATATTGTTGTGCTTCCTGTTTTAAATACGGTAACCTGCATAGTGAAAACTTTGTATTGAGTAACAAATGTCGAATATACCAAGTGAAAGTAAGTTAAAACAATATTATGTAGAGTTAATAAAAAATTGTTTGACAAATAGAAAGAAAGAAACAAAGATGTAAATGTAAATAAAAATGTTGAAGAAGAAACAAAGATGATTAAGAAATCATGTGACGTTATTGATTTCTATAAAAATAGAATAAAAAAAAACATATAAACAGAGAACCAATTTTTAACCGACAGATTATGAATTGCAAATATTCCTAAGCAATTAACCTACTAAGACCGGTAAAAGTATGGGCCCTAGGGTCCTTCGGATCCGTTTATTAAACAGTTACGTGAGACTTATAAATGAATTAAAATTGAAATATGTACCCATCATAATATCTTACAAACCTGCAAAAATCAAATAGGGGAAATGGGAAAACTCAAAAATAACCAAACCTGCAAAAATACATGGTAATGGGAAAACTCAGTTCCAAAACCTGCAAAAATACTAATTTTTAAAAATACAAACTTGCAAAAATAACGACAACATATGCGTATATGTTAGTTTGGGTTGGATCAACACAAAAAGTCTCTTAAATCAAATATGTATACACTCAACTCTTAAATCAAATCTGTATATACACATGAGTACATACTCAATCTGTATATACTCAAATCTTAAATCAAATCTATATATACACATGAGTACATACTCAATCTGTATATACTCAAATCTTAACGCATTTTTTCAACAACACAGTCTGATTTCAACAACACATAAAAAATTATGAAGTGGCACACAACACAAAACGTCTTACCGTAGGCAGATCCGGAGGGGGAGTAGGTGTGGTGTCTTCTCTGAGGTGGATTTAAAGGCAAGGGTTTTGGAAGTGGATGGAGGAACGGTGGCCGCCTGGGATTCCGACGAGGTGGGATGGGGAGTGACGTGTCGGAGATACAAAGACCGACTGTAGATGGAGGAACGGTGGCTGCCTGGGGTTTTGGCGAGGTGGAGATGGGGAGTGACGTGTTGGAGATACAAAGACCGATTGTAGATGGAAGAACGGTGGATGCCTGGGGTTCCGTCTATGTGGGGTTGGGGAGTGACGTGTCAGAGATACAAAGACTGACTCTAGATGGAGGAACGGTGGCCGCCTGGGGTTCCGACGAGGTGGGGATGGGGAGTGACGTGTCGTAGATACAAAGACCGACTGTAGTGTAGAAGTGTTTGCATTTCTAAAACATGATTTGTCTCCATTGGAGTCGGCTGCTGGAGGAGAGTTTGCATTTCATTTGTGAGAGAAGAAGATTATGGGGAATGAGGTAAATGAGGCGGCAGGAAAAAAGTAAAATAGGAGGCATGTGTTTGGGATATGATCCAAATTTCTATTATACCCTTCTTTTTGAATTTTGAAAAAAAGGGGAGCAAATTAGAGTGTGTCAAATGAGGGGGAACCCAAAAGTTTCAAGGGTAAAATGGAGAATACAAAAAAACCTAATTTAGATGACATCATAGACAAAGCATATGACATACTTAAGTTTCCTACTTTATTATATATATATATGTATGTATATATATATATATATATATATATATATATATAAAGTCTCCTGTAAGGAGTCACTATGGTACGTACCCCGGTACATACCATTTTTTTAAATAGTAAAAAAATGATTTTTTTGAGGAAACTTCATGGATATGATCTCCACGATGAGAAGATCATCTCCAATTTTTTTCATCAAAAAATTCAATTAAAAAATATTGAGATGAGGTGATATGCCAAAAAAGGTATAAATTCGCATTTTTTATCGTTGAAATTTTGGGTCTGCGACAGCCACTTTATTGATTGAATTTTTATACGAAACTTCATGGATTTCATCTTCTCACTGTAGAGATCATATCCATGAAGTTTCACAAAAAAATTCAATAAAAAAATGGGTGAGATGATCGTTAAAATTTCAACAGCCGAAGATGCTTATTTATATCATTTTTTTTTCATATCACCTCATCCCAATAATTTTTTTATTGAATTTTTTGATGAAAAAAATTGGAGATGGTCTTCTCACCGTGAATATCATATCCATGAAATTTCATTAAAAAATTCATCTTTTATTATTTTAAAAAAATCGTATATGTCGTGATCTCCACCATAAGGAGTCCTTATAGGATGGAGCATCTCTCTCTCTCTCTCTCTCTCTCTCTATATATATATATATATATATATATATATATATATATATATATATATATATATATATATATACAATCTCCACCATAAGGATTCCTTATAGGATGGAGAATCTCTCTCTCTCTCTCTCTCTATATATATATATATATATATATATATATATATATAGGGAGAGGTTCACAAGTGGACCAAAAGAATGGACTTTTTAATGGACTTAACAAAAAAGACTAATAAGTCTCGGTTATTGGGTGCCGCTGGCGCGGACCCATTACACCAAGGAATTAAAATTAGGGGGTTATTAGTCTTTTTTGTTAAGTCCATTAAAAAGTCCATTCTTTTGGTCCACTTGTGATCCTTCTCCTATATATATATATATATATATATAGTGTTAAGATATTTGTAAAAATCCTATGGATCTTCTAGAAAATATATGAGAATCATAGTTCTTTTTCTTTTAAGGTACGCAACTCTTTTTCTCTTCCTTTTTTGCAATAGTTCTTTATTTATATTCTTATTCCTTTTCAGGATTTTTTGAATAAATAAAATAATTTTTTTTTGCGTTTATGATTTAGTTTTGAATAAATAAAATAAAAGTTACAATAGTATTTTTATTCACATATATATTCCTATAAATTATCTATATTGGTATTTGTACTGTAGCTATTGTATATAGATTAGATTTACTATCAGCTAGTAATGTTGATATTCGATATAGAGTTAGACTTTGTACATGCTAGTAATGTAGATGTGACACCCCGCCTAATAAAATATCGGGTGGCCAACTCATGAGCAAAATAAAGCGTTATTCTCATATGGTTCATTCTCAACATCACTATTGAAAAACTTTTTAATGTTACTAACCACCTAGTAATTTAAATAGACCGGTGCCAAATTTTATCTTTCATTAATTATCAACATGAGAAAAATAAAGAATAATTAAACCATCCACACATCCTGGTAACTGAATACATCACAAATGAATAATTAGAATAACTATGAATGAATCAACTATCAGTCCAACAATAAAATGCAACAGTATTTGAAACCATAACCTAGATACACAAAGTCCAATAAATAACTGAATACTAAATCTGAGGGCGACATGACCAAATGAGTACTAGGAATGAATGAATGAATGAATGAAGTTTCTATAGCAAAATCCTGCAACTTCCATATGAGCTGCAGCTGCACATCCCTGGATAGAATCCTCAAACTGGGTGTCCCTATTGCTGGACACCAAAAAGGTTTTGAAAAAGATTTTGACACGGGTCAGAGCCCAAGTACAACATTTTGAAAACATTTAGCAAGCAGTTAAATTATAATAAATAAATATTCATGCACACGTTTCATATTTAAGTTAGTGTCGCACTCTGTTGATGTGTAGCTCACCCCTCATCTAATGTGCACACCTAGCGCTTTCCTTCTACCTTCCTATTTAAGCTACCCCACCTAACTAGCCGTATTACACCTCTTTCTACCACACTATTCTAACCCGAGTACTCTTACATTGATTTAAGTTATTTCCTCATTAACTTATTATTCACTTAAACTATATTACTTCATATAACATTCACACTAGTTATATAAGAAATTCCTTTTTTAAATCATATAAATTTCACACTAGTCATATAGGAAATACATTCACACTTAATTATCTACTCATATTATATATGTACAAGTATACTGCAACATTCACACACATGTCACGTACAATAACCATCCATTCCTGAGTAATTATTCACCGGTTGCTTTCTCTAAAATGCTATCATATCCCAAGCATTCTCCCTCTAACTCGATCACCTCAAGTCACACTAGCTCACACCGAACTTGGGAAAAAATATTGCAAACGTAGTGGATGTGGTCATATACCCCCCGAAAGTGAAACTGAATCATACCCAAAGTGTCTCACCTCGGAAAATAAATCACGCAATAAAATAGGCGATATGACCTGGGGTGTATACCGTTCCTGCTCCTCAAGCCAGTGATTCACCCACATCGTTCAACCTCCTATGATAGCACTAATTGGGTATGTATTACTATAAATATAATCACCAATATCTATAGAGCTCACAAATATATATGTACTATCACACATAACTGTATACATACATTTAATAACATCCGACTAACCCGTGCTTAACACCCGTAGCACTAGCCCAAAATAGTGTCACCCAACTACAATACCCAGACTCACTCATTCGGTCCATATTTTCACCCCTTAGAATTTGTTACACAAAATCCAACTATTAAGTTTAACATCCCTCATTAAATTTAATATTCGATAGTGTATTATGTATCTCTATAAGAAATTAAACTGGATACCCCATGCCTAACTCCCGTATCACTCAGCCTAAAAATTTCCGAGTCGAATCTCCGACCCTTAATTACATTAATTCCACCTCCATTAATATTCCAAAATATCTGCAGTCCCTTACTTAGTCTGTAAATTAACCTTTTAGGATTTATCGCACAAAGTACTATCTATAAGTTCAACGCCCTTATTAATGTTAATATTACTTAATACCCATCTCTCAATACCCTAGGTATTAGAGTCCATATAATTTGTTTTCTAATAAAATCCTTAAAAGAAAAATCCCAAAAGAAATTTAGGAAAAAGAACGAAACTGGCAGTTTTCACCCCTGTCGTTCGAACGACTGGAAATGTCATTTGAATGACATGAAAGGTCATTCGAACGACCTACAATGTTGTTAAATATATGTATTCGGTAATGTCATTTGAATCACACGCTTCCGCCATTGTTTCTTAACATAACTTTATAACCTCAAGCAAGAACCAACTGTAATAACCTCCCATAGACAAATACGACTTCCAACAGTAAACCTCTTCTCATATATAACATTCACCAAATTTCAGAGGTCCGAAATCATTTTTAACATTTCCATCTATTAACGATTTATAAATTCATATCTATATTCATAAATCGAACTACCCAAAATTTATAAAATTATCTTTTTAATGTGATTTCACTAATATTAATCACACTATATAAATTCCTGAGTTTTGAATCATGTATTAATTTCTAACAATCCTACATGTAGATTCATAATCAATTTTCACATCAATTTCACAAATAGTACCCAATTTCACAAAAACCCATTTCATATGATAATCCATATAAATTGCCCAAATTCATAAACACCTGTTTTCTATGCGATAGCCAACCCAAAACGAGTATGATTTACACCCACCATGATATGAATCATAATACCACAATTTAAATTAAAGCAAGTTTAACTACTTTCCTGAATAAATTCATTGGATCGGATTTCCTTTGATGAAGACGAGAATTTGACGAAGAACACATCCCTCTTCATGATTTGTCTCCCAAAAGATCTCCCAAATTCTCCCTCTTCTCTCCTCTGCAAAACTAGGGTTTTCTATTTGAGTTGTGTCAACCACAAACTCCTTAATGTAGGTTTTATTATGCTAATCCATAAATTAATCTTATGGGCCAAATTAAAATGTCCCCAACACCCCCGTGTGAACCCGATTATGCCTAAAAATGCCTCGAGACCCATTTACTAGCCCCGAGTACTCTTTTCCAATTAAGTTGACCTATTCAGAATCAACCGTGAACTCAAAATCATCATCCGAGTTACTTAACAAAAATCTCTAACCTCGACCTCAATTTACGACACATGTAAAATTTTAAAATAAATTGAATTAATTAAATCTTAATTCGCCAAATTAATTCAAGCCTCCGGATAAATTAATTCCTATATCACATAATTTATTAAATTCTAAATCCTCAAAAATGCGGGGTATTACATACTTCCTCTCTTACAAAGGAATTTCGTCCTCGAAATTAAGATGAGTCTAGTACACCGTGCCATGAATACTTCCCTACTCACATGCCCTTAAAATCGCAACACATATCTCTTCCCCTTCTAATCGTGAAATGATATTAAAATTAAATTAATTACCCAGGGAGCCCATAGACCCTGTACATATGCTCATTCACATGAATTTTACCCGGCTTTACTAGCCCTAAATCGTTATATAACTTTCAACTCACAGTTATAACCACATTTGTGAAAAATCAAGGTACCATAACTATGTACTAATGACCGAATATCTCTCCACTTCCAATGTTTCACTAAGTTTCATCCATGGGACGTCTCGCAAAGAGAAATCCAAACAAGGAACTCGCCGATACACTACTACCTAACATTGCCAATCGTTGAGATTCGTTAGGTCCTTAGTCCATAGTACATACCTCTAAATTCTCGTGTCCTGACATAAAAGTATACTTGTCCACTGTCATATTACAAAAGATATCATACAATACGACGCCCCTTACTATCACTAGTTTCTTAGAGCGAATCAATCACGAGCTATATCTCCCTTCTCAATAATAAACCTATCCACCCTAAATCCCATCAGTAACCGTCCCTAATCATTGGCATTAAATATAACAACACAAAAATTTTCTTATAAGTCAATTGTGCAACACACCATAACATATCTACACATATATATATATAGACTAGACCCTCCTTCGGGTGATAACTAGCACAAATAAATGATACCTTGGAATAGTGAACACAAAATTTTACCTTATTATATACTATAGCCCAAACATCACAGCATAATTATTACTAAAGTCTCGTACGTAACATACTTATCTCAAGCTCAGTTCCACACCCTTGGTTTAGCTATATCATATAGGTATATTCGATCACCTAACAAATTGCAATTTAATTATTCTCGATACTAACCCACCCATTAACTCGTGGTATATAAGTTTTCTCGGTGCTTCCTTCAGAACACTCCCTCGGATCTACGGGTTATATATCATAATAACTCTCAGCTTAAAGTGTTTCCTATACATGTTCAATAATTTAACATTTAAAATCGATGCGATAGCATCCAATAACGTCTCACTACTCCCAACCTTTACTAAGGTCCATGCGTGTAAAATCTCAAAAAACTTTCCCCAATGCACTATCTCCTAGCACCATCGATCATTGAAATCCATGTATCCTAAGAGTATAACTAATATATCACAAATTTTGTCTCATGGCACATAAAACAAATCTTCTATGCCCATGTCTCTCAAGGCATCACATCATACAATGCTCTCACTATCACTAAGTTCGCAATAGGTAAACAACAATGAGCTAAATCCCTTCGCTTATGGGTGAAACCAATATACCTTGAATCACATCAATAAACCGTGATCCAATATAACTCCGTGAGCTAGACCCTCTTTCAAGTGAGACATCACAATACTATACATCATTTCCCGGAACAGTGAACATGATAGTCTTGTTGTAACTACCCACCATTGCTGAATAGTCCGATCCCAGGATGAAACCATATCTCGAATATCACTTCTTAAAATAAGTTATCCTCATAAAATATATCCTCTCAGTGTCAACATCAGTTCCCTGCAGATGGAACTAAATAGAGCCCCGCTACTCAATGGTAAATATATACACACTATAGTAATATTTAACGATACCTCTACTAAACCCGTTTCACATGCAAATCTAGCACTATCAAACTACTGTGACTCGCTCATGTCTTACAAAATAGATCCCAATCATCCCGGGATACAACTCATACTTTCAATTGCCAATATTACTCGTGACTCAAATGGTTCTCGGACATAGCACCCTCGTCCCAACCAAACCAAAAACTTCTTGTTCCTACTCTTTGCACAAAAGACATCCATTTATGCCATCCCCCTTTCCCTAGACCCACTGGCCATGCCGGGGTTGTCCTTCTTGCACACCTGATAGTCTTCACACTAATTGTTACCCCCGTTGTCCCTTTGGCTCTACTGGGCCTATGGAACGCGTCACTAGACATGACAGCCCTAACTGAATCCACCATCACCTGATAGGAATTATATTAATCTCAATCAACACACTAGGTTCTCTACTGGATATACCCTTCCGTGGTGACATCCTAGCACTGTTAATTCCAATCTTACCCTTCGGTGAGGTTCTCCAACCCGCTTGGCTCCGTTCTCACGGAAGCATTGATATCAGTTTGTAAATGTACGACATTGATGACAATGGTACCAGTCGTTCTAGTCAGATTTCCCCGTACATGCTTGTATATTATATCTATGAGTTCATTATTATCTTATGGACCTTATTAATTCTCCATATCCACCTCGTCGGGTACGAAATTCGCTAAACACGTCAACTCTCCTTCATGACCAACCACTATACATCCCTTCTGAAATAAGTATTGAAATCTCCTTTGCCTCTCTATTTAAATAGCTATTGAGAGAATTTTTGGTCAAACCGTATCCTAAATTCTTTGTTATTCTTGGCATCTCTCCATAGTTATGGTGACTAACTCACATCACTACAACACTGCTCCTGTGAGCAGAACTTTCACCTCAAATTTAATCTAGGGTGCCACTGCACTCCACCCTACACAATTGCCTTAGATTTTCTCCTTTCGTTGACATGGTAACTTCTATTGAGGTCATTATTCCCAGAATATTCCGTGTCTTCTGTCGATCCTCTCCCCCTGCAGTCCTTTTAACGGCCCTCACTGGTCGTCCAAAGTTGTTCGGTGCATAATGCTCAACTGAACTTGTATATGAATCGCATCAACTATACTTAATATCAGGATAACATAAGTCTCATACGTATTGGAATACATCAATCCTATAATAAGTATCAATATCAAAGAACGCTACAATGAAATGTAATAAGACGCATAGATCCCAAGGACTCTAGAACTTGCTGCTCTGATACCATCTGTGACACCCCGCCTACTAAAATACCGGGTGGCCAACCCGTGATCAAAATAAAACATTGGTGTCATATGGATAATTCTAAGCATCACTGTCGAAAATATTTTTAAAGTTACTAACCACTTAGTAATTTAAACAGACTAGTGCCAAATTTTATCTTT
Source organism: Sambucus nigra (assembly GCA_949130495.1). NCBI lineage: Eukaryota > Viridiplantae > Streptophyta > Magnoliopsida > Dipsacales > Adoxaceae > Sambucus > Sambucus nigra. The sequence continues at coordinate 538,036,611 of OX422208.1, read as the reverse complement.
TATTAACTAGCAACATGCAGAAAATAAAGAATAATTAAACCATCCACACATCCTGGTAACTTGGTAACTGAATACAACATAGATGAATAATAAGAATAAATATGACATAATCAACTATAGGTTCAATAATAAAATGCAATAGTAACTGAAACCATATCCTGGATACACAAAGTCCAATAAATAACTGAATACAAAATATGAGGACGACATGCCCAAATGAGTACTAAAGCATAGTCCCTACACTAGGAATGAATGAATGAAGCATCTAGATCTAAGTCCTGCAACTTCCACATGAGCTGCAGTTGCGCATCCCTAGATAAAATCCTCAAACCGGGCGTCCCTGTGGCTGGACACCTAAAAGGTTTTGAAAAAGATTTTGACACGGGTCAGATCCCAAGTAATTTTTTTTGAAAATATATAGTAAGTAGTAAAATTGCAATAATTAACTATGCATGCACACATTTCATATTTAAGCTAGTGTTGCACTCTCTTGAGGTATAATTCACCCCTCATCTAATGTGTACACCTAAAGCTTACCTTCTACCTTCCTAGTTAAGCTATCCCACCTAACTAGTCGTATTACACCTCTTTCTACCACACTACTCTAACCCGAGTACTCTTACTTTGATTATTAAGTTATTTCCTCATTAACTTCTAATTCACTTCAACTATATTACTTCATATAACTTTCACACTAGTTAAATAAGAAATCCCCTTTTTGAATCATATAACTTTCACACTAGTCATATAAGAAATACGTTAACACTTATGTATTAATCTCGTATATAATTATCTACTCATATTATATACATAGTAGTATAGTACAATATTCATACACATGTCACGTATAATAACCATCCATTTTTTAGTAATAACTCACCAGATGCTTTCTCTAAAATGCTATCATGTCATATGCATGCTCACTCTAACCCGGCCACCTCAAGTCGGACTAGCTCATACTTAACTTGGACAAAAATATCGCAAACGTAGTGGAGGCGGCCATATTTCCCCTGAAAGTGAAACCGAATCATACCCAAAACATCTCACCTCATAATATAAATCATGAACTAAAATAGGCGATATGACCTGGGGACTATAATCTCCATGCTCCTCAAGCCAGGAAATTCACCCACATCGCGTAACCTCCTATGATAGCACTAGAGGGGTATGTATTCCTATGAATATCATTCACACTAAGAGCACACAAATACATACATACACACACACACACACACACACACACACACACACATATATATATATATATAACCGAATACATATATTTAATAAAATTCGACTAACCCGTTCCTAACACCCGTACCACTAGCCCAAAATACACAGGTTTATATCCCGACTTGTACTTTAATTAACCATAGATTGATTATTTTGTTATTTAAGTAGTGTCACTCAGCTACAATACCCAGACTCACTCATTCGGTCCATATTTTCACCCCTTAGAATTTGTTACACAAAACCCCACTATTAAGTTTAACACCCCTCATTAAATTTTAATATTCGATAATTTATTATGTATCTCTATAATAAATTAAAGCAGTTACCTCATGCTTAACTCCCATAGCACTTATCCTAAAAATATCCGAGTCGAATCTTCGACCCTTAATAAAATTAGTTCCACCCCCATTAATATCATAAACGTAGTGCCACTCAAACCAAATGTCTGGACTCCCTTAGTCCGTAAATTAATCTTTTAAGATTTTATCGTAAAAAGTCCTCTTAATAAGTTCGACACCCTTATTAATGTGAATATTCCTTAATACCTATCTCCCAATACCCTAGGTATTAATTTCCATCTATTTTTTTCTAATTAAATCCTTAAAAGAATAATCCCAAAAGAAATTTAGGAAAAAGAACGAAACTTGCAGTTTCACCCCTGTCGTTCGAACAACATGCAATGTCGTTAGACGCAGCGTCTAGGTCGTTTGAATGACTTGCAATGTCGTTAGACGCAACATCTATCACTACTTCTTCTTACCCACGATACCTGCTTCCACACGCCTCCGCCATTGTTTCTTAACATAGTATTATAACCTCAAGACAGACCCACTTGTAATAACCTCCTAGGTACAAATACGACTTCAACAGTCCCAACTCTTCTCATATATCATTCGCCAAATTTCAGAGGTCCGAAATCATTTTTAACATTTCCACTTATTAATTATTTATAAACTCATATCTATCTTCATAAATCGAACTACCCAAAATTTATAAAATTGTCTTCCCAAATATGATTTCACCAATATCAATCATACCATATAACTTCCAGGGTTTTGAATCATGGATTAATTTCTAATAATCCTACATAAAGATTCATAATCAATTTGGGTATCCATTTCACACATAGTACCCAATTTTACAAAAACCCATTTCATATGATAACCCACATAAATTGCCCAAATTCATAAACACTCATTTTCTATGCGATAGCCCACCGAAAACGAGTATGATTTACACCCACCATGATATGAATCATAATACCAAAATTTAAATGAAATCAAGTTTAACTACTTGCCTGAATAAATTCGTAGTGTCTGATTTTCTTTGATAAAGAAGAAGATTTGATGAAGAACACACCACTCTTCTTGATTTGGCTCGCAAAAGCTCTCCCAATTTCTCCCTCTTTTCTCCTCTGCAAAACTAGGGTATTCTATTTGAGTTGTGTCACCCACAAACTCCCTAATGCAGATTTTATTATGCTAATCCCGAAATTAATCTTATGGACCAAATTAAAATGGCCCAAACACCTCCATGTGAGCCCGGTTATGCCTATAAATGCCCTGAGACCCAATTACTACCCCCAAGTACTCTTTTCCGACTATCTCGACCTATTCGGAATTAACCATGCACTCAAAATTGTCGTCCGGATTACTTGACTAAAATATCCAACCTCGACCTCAATTTACGACACATGTAAAATTTTAAAATAACCCAAAATAATTAAATCTTAATTCATCCTCGAGATAAATTAATTCATATATCATAGAATTTATTAAATTCTAAATCCTAAAAAATACGGGATATTACAGTAGATATAGTTACACTTATAATTAGATGTATAATTACATTAATTATTGTAGGTGTAATTGTGAAAGTATTGCGTGTAAAGATATTTGAGTAACAGTTTGTGAAATAATTCAGTTACAACTCTTTTAATACAAGCAATTATTATTGAGTTTCTACATAAACAATTTTAGATAATAATTCAGTTACACTCTTTAAAAATTCGTATCATTATGTAAAACATAATTCACTTATAGTTGTGCAAATAAATCAGTTACAATTATGTGTGTACATTAAAATTGGTCAAAGAAAAAATATTTTGTATACAAAAGAATATAGTTACACTTGTAATTAAATATAGAGTTAAATTAATTGATTCAGTTATAGTTATGACACAATTCAATTAAAATTTTGTAAAAATCACTTACCATTGTGTAAAAACTAAGTTAGTTACTATTCATGTTAAAAATTAGTTATAAAAACCAATTTAGTTACACTATTTTAAATTCAGTTACATGTGCGAAAAAATTAATAATTTACACTTCTACAAATAAATCAATTAGAATTGTTTGCCTATATAAAAAATGCTAAAAAAACCACTTTGTATAAACAAATATAGCAATTATTGTAATTACATATACAATTGATGATGCTAAGATTTAGCACCACCGGATAAGTGATAATGAGCTCAAACAGTAGTAACCATGGCAGCCATAGAGATGTATAAGTGTATAAGTATGTATAAGGGGATGAGTATAAGAGGAAATAAGACAATGATGTATAGTGGTTCAGCCAATTTGGCCTACATCCACTATGAGTGTGTGATCCACTAAGTATGGGCACTAATGGCCTTGGATACAATGCACATAAGCTCACTTTCTCTCTCTACTGTGTGTACAAGCAGAGTTTTAGCTAGGGTTACAATAAATTTATCGATCCCCTGTAGGGTTGTGGGTGACAAGTATATATAGGTCTTGGGGGTGTAGTGTACCCCCCAAGTATGCATGGTGCATGTGAATGATGATCTAGCCAATCCCCTGTTGACACATGTAGATGCCAAATGATGACATAATATTCCCTCACGTGAGGATGTGATTTTGTTATAACGGTCTCCCATGTGCCATATGAGCCTCGCGCGCACTGTTCCACACGTCTCCCAAACCACGCGTTGTGATAATGTCACCCTCGGCCTATGAGCCGAGGACGAGGGAAAAGTTCCTTCCGGTGGTGAGTCTGGCCTAATTCTGGCCTCGTAATGTCGTACCCTCGAAGGGTCGCCCGGAGCCTGATGAAGGGTCGGCCCTCTGAGGGTTCGTCCGAAGCCCTCGAAGGGTCGTCCGGAGCCTGATGAAGGGTCGGCCCCTTGAGGGGTCGTCTGGAGCCTGATGAAGGGTCGACCCTCTGAGGAGTCTTCCAGAGCCTGATGAAGGGTCGGCCCTTTGAGGGGTCATTCGGAGCCTGATGAAGGTTCGGCCCCTCCAAGGGTCGTCCGGAGCCTGATGAAGGGTCGGCCCCTGAGGGGTCGTTCGGAGCCTGATGAAGTGGAGGGCGCCCTCGGCATGGTCGAGGGTATATACGGGTATATCAATCACCCCCAGCCCTTAGCCATAGATGATGCTGAGATGGCTGAGGGATAATGTTGCTTTTGAGACTAAGTGTGTGGCCTATTTGATGAGTGACACCTGTCGAACTGATTTGACAGCTGTCAAATTTTTATCCAATGTCGTTCCAATTTTCAAGGCATGGCGACTGCATGCGACCTAGGACTTTGTGCCATAATAATTCCCTCCTCGTGGGCTGTGCTATGCCTTGGTTGATGGGCCCACTCATTACTAAGGTATTTAAGAGATTTTTGAAACCTTTCACGCTCTTCTTCATCTTCGCGCCCAAGTTTTCTCTCTCTCTACTCTCCAGCCTTCTTGCCATTTCTGCAGCTTTCGAACCTTCAACTTAGAAGCTTCGCCCTTTCCTTTCAGGTAATCTTTAACCATCAATGCCCTCTTTACTTTCATTTATCTTTTTTCTTTTCTGTCTTAGGCTTGTAGGGCTTAATTTAGGCTGTTTTATAGCTTTTTTGGCGACTGTTCTTTGAGTGTTCTTGAGTTTCTTGGGTGTTCTTGAGTGAAAACCATCGATTCCCCTTATTTTAATCTAAAAGTCTGATTTGGTCAACTACAAACTTGTTTGTAGTTAATTTCCCCAAATTCCTCCAAGTGTAGGGTCTCCCCCTTGATGCTTAGGAGGCTTTATAGCTTAGCTGAGGAGTTCCCTTCCCTGAAAGAGAAATTATTTGTTGAGATCAGACGAATAGAGGAAGAGGAGGAGAGGAGATGAGGGGCCGACCATAATTGGGTACGACCCATCTTTCCTATTCCTCTAGACACAATAAAACCATTTGAGCCATCTGAGTCTTGTGGGTCGTCCCATCTTCCTGCCGAGTGTCATTCAAGTGAGATGAACGAGAGAGCCTCCTCGCCCACTGGCGCTGGACCTTCTGGTAGAATAGAGACATCTGACCTAAGCCTGGGCCGATAAGCCGAGGGTATGGTCCCTTCCGAGGCTATCCCTGTGACAACCCTATCTCCTCATGCCTTCCAGATGGCCTTTCCCCATGGTCCTCTGTCAGATGATGAGGTCGAGGGAGAGGGGACAAAGGGCGAGGGCGATGATTTAGATGACCAGGTTGATACCTCCCATGCCTCATCCTATATCTCCTCCATTAGGGATCGCGACCTCTTATTGTGGAGACATGCCTATGGAGTGCCCCCCCGGCATAACCATGAGGGTCCCCTCTGAGTCTAAGAGGGTTTTTGAGGGTGAAGAGGGTGAGGTTGCAGTGTATGAACAAATGTTAAAGGTTGGAGTCAGGTTCCCTCTGCATCCTGCTATCGTAGATATCCTATCAGCCCTCGGTATTACCCCCTCTCAGCTTCCTCCCAACTCCTGGAGGACGATACTAGGTTACATCTCCCTGTAGAAGAATGCTTTCACAGATGAGCCTTCGGCTGACATATTCTTGGCCTGCTACAATACCACCTCTTTGTCCAAACAGCCTGGGTACTATCATCTAGGGGCGAGGAGGTCTGAGAAAAAACTTCTCCACGTGGAACAAACCTCCAACCATGATTGGAAGAAGAGATTCTTCTTCGTCTCTGGGGAGTGGGAGTTCCCCGCCGAGGCATCTCCTGTAGTCGATGGTCCGAGGGTCCCCTGAAGATGGTTTAACCCGTCAATGAAGGCCAGGTCAGACCCTGGACTTAGCCTGGAAGAGAAAGATATTGTTGAATATCTGAGAGGACGAGGGAGAGGGGGTGAACTTCCAAAGTTTGAAGATCTGATGACCCCTCGGTTCCTCAAGGAATCTGGTCTGAAGGTCGGCCCCCTTACAGAACTATGTGAGTTGTACTTTTCTTTACTTTTTTCAAGTGTTTCCTTTTTATCTCTGCATTTTTCTCACGTGTCGTACCCTTTTCAGGTCATACTGCTGGTATATCAGGCTATCTCTGGGAAATGACTGCTCCCAGTTTACTATCAGGCTTGGCAAAGAAGAAGGGTAAGGAGCCTCAGCAGGCTCCGAGGAAGACGAAGGCCGTGGGGCCGACGGTTGTTGAGCCGACAGTCGATCGCTAGAAATGAAAAGAGCCTGAGATTCCTGTTGATCCTCGGTCGAATTCTTGGACGAGGGCCAGGATCGAAGCATCTGAAGGGACTTCTTCTTCATCCGACATGGGGGCCTTCTGGTCCCAGAACTTAGCACATCTGAGGGCCGAGCCATCATCGCTCATTGCAAATTTGAGGGAAGCCAAGGCATCAATGTTTTCTGCTCCCTCGGCTGCTGATTACAACTTCCTGTCAAAGATGCCTCCAGCCAAAGTGTATGATTATGGCCTGCACGCTCTAGCCCAGGTATCGGTCTTGCTTCATTTCTTTTAATTGCATTCTTTCAATAACTGTTTCCTCGTCCTCTTGACATCTGTTTATTTTTTCTGTGTAGTCTGTGTGCGCCTTTACCTCGGTAACTAAATGGATGGCTGAGAATCAAGAGAAATTCCATGAGGCCGAAGGGCCATCCAGCATAAGGCTGACCTGCAAGCCAACTTAGAGACTGTAAAAGCTGAGCTAGAGAGTGCCAGAACTGAGCATGCACGAATTCTAGACGAGCTGACGAGGCAGCATGATCAAGACCTGAAGGCCAAAGACTTGCTTCTTAAGGATAAAGATGAAGCCATGACCCATCGGGAGGCCTAGTTTAAGATTGAGCTATCCGAGGCTGTGAAGAAAGCCGAGGCAGGTGATGTGGAAGCCTGTAAACTCTCAGATGAGTTCCAAGGTTTCGGCCTCGAGTACTTGGAGAGAGGGATAAGGACGGTTTGTCGGTGGGTCGTCCTCAAGTTCGGCGACGTCGTCTCTTCCGTTCGTCCCTCTCTGGAGGCCGTTCAACTGGACGACCCCATGATTATCGAGGCTCTAACCCAATTGGAATCCAAGTGCAAGTCGAGGGGGTCATCACGTCTGAAGATCATCCAGTTGTGGTCATTCAGGAAACCCCTCTTGTAGATGTGGAGGCCCTGGCTTCTGATATTGTCCCATAGCGTGGCTGTCTGTAGCCCACACCCTTCTAATGTAATTAACCTTTTTGTACTTAATCTTGTGTAACACTTGACATTTCATTTATATTATCATCTCCTTTACTGTCTTCCATATTTGCCTCTTGTATTATTTGTGTTGTCTCTTTGTTAATGCCACTAACCCCTCCCTCGTCTTTCTTGGGGGTGAACGAGGGGTTGTTCCCTGCGTTGGCCCTCATCATAGCCGAGGGTTTTTAACCAATTTTAACTGATGCTCAAATCTTCCCTCGTCTTTCTTGAGGACAATGGTGGGGTCGTCCCCACCATTGACCCTCATTATAGCCAAGGGCTCCACTTACCAAATTAATGGTTTTTAATAAAAGTCTTCCCTCGTCTTTCTTGAGGACAATGGTGGGGTCGTCCCCTCCATTGGACCTCATTATAGGCCGAGGGATCCACTTACCAAATTAATGGTTTTTAATAAAAGTCTTCCCTCGTCTTTCTTAAGGACAATGGTGGGGTCGTCCCCTCCATTGGCCCTCATTATAGGCCGAGGGATCCACTTACCAAATTAATGGTTTTTAATAAAAGTCTTCCCTCGTCTTTCTTGAGGACAATGGTGGGGTCGTCCCCTCCATTGGCCCTTATTATAGGCCGAGGGTTCCACTTACCAAATTAATGATTTTTAATAGAAGTTTTCCCTCGTCTTTCTTGAGGACAATGGTGAGGTCCTCCCCTCCATTGGCCCTCATTATAGGCCGAGGGTTCTACTTACCAAATTAATGGTTTTTAATATAAGTCTTCCCTCATCTTTCTTGAGGACAATGGTGGGGTCTTCCCCTCCATTGGCCCTCATTATAGGCCGAGGGATCCACTTACAAAATTAATGGTTTTTAATAAAAGTCTTCTCTCGTCTTTCTTGAGGACAATGGTGGGGTCGTCCCCACCATTGGCCCTCATTATAGGCCGAGGGTTCTACTTACCAAATTAATGGTTTTTAATAAAAGTCTTCCCTCGTCTTTCTTGAGTACAATGGTGGGGTCGTCCCCATAATTGACCCTTATTATAGCCGATGGATCCACTTACCAAATTAATGGTTTTTAATAAAAGTCTTCCCTCGTCTTTCTTGAGGACAATGGTGGGGTCGTCCCCTCCATTGGCCCTCATTATAGGCCGAGGGTTCCACTTACCAAATTAATGGTTTTTAATAAAAGTCTTCCCTCGTCTTTCTTGAGGACAATGGTGGGGTCGTCCCCACCATTGACCCTCATTATAGACGAGGGCTCCACTTACCAAATTAATGGTTTTTAATAAAAGTCTTTCCTCATCTTTCTTGAGGACAATGGTGGGGCCGTCCCCTCCATTGGCCCTCATTATAGGCCGAGGGTTCGTTCTCCAAAGATGATCCCATGCATACTAGAACTGATAAACTCAAGATGAGAGGAAACACTGAAATTTCTCATTAATTTATCAAGTGTTCTATTGGAGCAACACCTCTTACAAATGTTGTTCGATAGTACTTTACAAAACTACTGATAGTATTTCTTCAGATGATCTGCATTCCAGGGGTTGGAAAAGGGTTCCCCTTCTAGATTTTCTAGTCTATAGGTCCCTAGGACGACTTCATCGATGACCCTATATGGGCCATGCCAATTAGGATGGAGCTTGTTGGGATTTTGCCAAGTCTTCTTGAGGACCAAGTCCCCCACTACAATTGGCCTCTGTTTCACCCTCTGATTGTAAAACCTTGCGGTCCTCTGCTAGTAGGCGGCCTGCCTTATCTCAGCATCCTCCCTCCTTTCCTCAATCAGGTCTAAGTCGAGTCTCCTCTCTTCTGTATTTCTCTGGGGGTCATACATTTGGACCCTATGAGTAGGAAACTCAATTTCGGTGGGGATGACGGCTTCTGAGCCATAAGCTAGCATGAATGGGGTCTCTCCGGTAGAGGTCCTCACTGTCGTCCTGTATGCCCACAGCACGGCATATAACTCATTGACCCATCTTCCTTTTGCCTCCTCAAGCCTCTTCTTGATTCCATCTAGGATTGTCCTGTTTGTAACTTCTATTTACCCATTGGCCTGAGGTCGGCCTGGGATGGAGAAAAATTGTTTGATACTTACCCTTTCACAATACCTCTGTAGAGAGGTATTCTTGAACTGAGTCTCATTATCCGAGATGAGGGTATTGGGGAGACCATATCTGCATGTAACATTTTTCCAAATGAACTGGAAGGTATTCTGCTCTGTTATCGTGACCATTGGTTCGGCCTACACCCATTTTGAGAAATAGTCAATAGTTACGATGATGAACCGATAGTTATTGACTGCTCTTGGTAAGGGTCCTACGAGGTCGATCCCCCACACTGCAAATGGCCATGGGGATGTAATGGAGGTAAGAGGCTGATGGGGTTGGTGAGGGATGGTGGCAAATCTCTGGCATTTATCGCACTTTTTTACATATGTCGCTGTGTATTTCCCCAAGGTCGGCCACCAGTACCCCTGGGTGATCACCCTCTTCGCTAAGGATCTGCCCCCGATGTGGCTTGAGCACGATCCTTCGTGAACATCTTACAAAAGGGATGAGACCTCATATGGGTGCACACACCTAAGTAAGGGGAGTAAAAATCCCTTTTTGTACAAGGTGTACCCAATGACGGTGAACTTTGCAGCCCTGTATCTCAACTTCTTCCTTTCTGGCCTTGCTTCTGGCATCTCCCCCTCCTTAATGTATCTGATCAGAGGGTCCATCCACGAATCTTCCTGCGAAACATTTAGGCAATTGCTAAGTGTTCCCTCAGTATCTTCAATAGTTGGTCGAAGCAAAATTTCCACTGGGACCGTCCTCCTGATGTCTGTCCTAGTTGTCGAGGCCAACCTAGTAAGGGCATCAGCTCGGCCATTATCGAGCCTAGGTATCCTATTTAATTTCACTTCCCTGAAGCCCTTCAGTAATGACCTCACCTTCTCAAGTTACCTATCTATCCTCTCGTCCTTGGCCTCGTAGGCTCCTAGTATCTGATTCGCTACTAGCCTTGAATCACTATGAACCAAAATCTGGCCGACACTAAGAGAGCTGGCCAAGGAGAGGCCTGCTATCAAGGCCTCATATTCGGCCTCGTTGTTGGAGGCCTTAAAGTTGAACCTCAGGGCGTACTCAATGTATGTGCCGTCGGGTTCTGATACTATTAATCCATCTCCATTCTTGCTTTTACAAGAGGACCCGTCGACGAAGAGACTCCACACGGTGTGCTCTTCTGAGAAACTTCCCTCGGTGAGTGACCCCTGTCTAAAGAGATATCTTCCCTCTTCATTTTCAATCACTTTCCTTCTAGCGGTGCTCGTCTCAGCCTTATCTGTAGGCGTGTCGGTGAGCTCACCCTGTCGGGTATCTATCTTCCCGAGGCTCTTACCCTGGGCTTCATCATCATCCTAAGTAAAGTCGGCCACGAAGTCTGCCAATGCTTTCCCCTTAATGGTCATCGTAGGCTGATACACTATGTTAAACTCCCCCAGTTCTATAGCCCAGGCCATTAACCTCCCTGATTTTTCAGGCTTGTGCAAAACCTGCCTAAGGGGTGAGTCAGTGAGGATGACCATCGTATGGGACTGGAAGTATGGCTTCATCTTTCTTGATGCATGGATCAAGGCGTATGCCAGCTTCTCCATCCTTGGATATCTTTTCTCTTCCCCTGGAGTGCTTTGCTGTTAAAATACACAGGCTTCTGTATTCCGTCTTCGTCTCTCCCAATGGCTGCACTGATGGCTGACTCTGAGACGACGAGGTACACATAAAGTCATTCACCCTGCACGGGTCGTGACAACAACAAGGGAGATCCCAGGTATGATTTTAACTCCCTGAAGGCCTCATCGCATTCTTCACTCCATTCGAAGGCTTTTCTGAGAATTTTGAAGAATGGTAGGCACCTGTCTGTGGCCCTAGATACGAACCTGTTCAAGGCAGCAACTCTCCCTGTGAGCCTTTGAAGGTTTTTAATGGACTTGGGGGTCTTCATCTCCACAAGGGCCTTTATCTTTTCAGGATTGGCCTCGATGCCTCTTTGGTTGACAATGAACCCCAAGAACTTCCTTGCTCCGACCCCGAAGACACACTTGGCCGGATTAAGCTTCATCTGGTATTTGTCCATCGTATTAAAGGTCCTCTCCAGGTCTGCCACATGATCTTCTGCCTTCAAACTCTTAGTCAGCATGTCATCTAAATAAAACTCCATAGACTTCCCAATTTGGTCTTTGAACATTTTATTTACGAGACGCTGGTACATTGCCCCTGCATTTTTTAGGCCAAAGGGCATGACCCTATAACAGTATGTCCCATTGTCAGTGATGAAGGTTGTCTTCTCCGAGTCTTCAGAGTTCATGAAGATCTGGTTATACCCTGAATAGGCATCCATGAAGCTCATGAGCTCATGGCCTGCGGTAGCATCTACCATCTGGTCAATGCGGGGGAGAGGGAAGGTGTCTTTGGGATAGTGCTTGTTGAGGTCTGTAAAGTCCACACACATTCTCCACTTCCCATTGGCCTTTGGAACAATGACTGCATTGGACAGCCATTCGGGGTAGATGACCTCTCTGATAAACTCAGCGTCTTTTAATTTTTTAACCTCATCCCTAATGACCTCATACTTTTCTCTAGAGTAAATTCTCCTCTTCTGCTTTACCGGCCTCACTCCTTCTACCACATTGAGCTTGTGGCACATGATTTCAGCGTCGATCCCTGACATATCTACATGACTCCACGCGAAGATGCTTCATCTTCTCCTCAACAGTTTAATGAGGTCTTCCTTGATGTTGGGCTTCAGAGACTTTCCGACTTGGACGGTTTTTTTCGGGTCATCCTCATCGAGGATGATGGATTCTACCTCTTCCTTGGCCTTTCCTTTCTTTAGCTTCGTCTCATCCCTGGGGTCTAGGGTATTAATATTGTAAGTGGTTGTAGCCCTCTTTTGTTCCTCTCTTTTTTCAGCGGAGTTGTAGTAACATTCTCGCGCTGTCATCTGGTCTCCCTGAACTTCCCCCACCCCGTAAGGGGTAGGAAATTTAATCATCTGATGGACCGTAGATGGCACAGCCTCAAACCCCTTGAGGGACACACTCCCCAGTATGATGTTGTAAGTCGAAAACACATGTTTATCCATCACAAAGAAACTGACCTTCTTGGTAAGCCATCTCGGCCACTCGTCCCCCATCCTAACATCGGCCTCATACACTCCCAGGGAATGAACCTTTTCCCCACTGAATCCAATCAATGGATGATGGTATGGGACGAGTCTAGCACGGCTGAGACCTAAGGCCTTGAATCACGGCAAAAACATTACATCTGTAGAACTGCCCCCGTCGACCAATATCCTCGGCACCTCACACCCGTGCACCCTAGTTGTGATGACGAGTGGGTCTTCGTCTGGGGCTAGGAAGCCGTTAAAGTCCATTCTCGAGAACCCCACTATCAGGGTGTCCATATCAACCTTCTTCCTCTTTTCTGACTTGGCCTCTAAGGAGGTTGAGTGTACCGTCTTCGTCACTGCCTTGTCCTCAGCCACATGGGCCTTCCTGTCAGCGACCTCAGACCCTCCTCCTGCTAGACCCCCAGAGATCATTCCCACTTCGAGCGAGATCATATTAAGCCTCTTGACAGGGCCTTGGTCGTCTCTCGACGGGAGGTCAGGGTCGTCCTCATCGTCAGAAGGGTCGTCCCCTCTTTTTTGAGGACCTTCTCTGTATGCATCGCCTCGCTTTTTCCTGGGGTCGTTACCTCGGCCCATCTTGAAGGCACCTTTGTCGACTTACTTTCTGAGTTTCCCTTCTTTCAGCATCTTCTCAATATCATCTTTCAGAGCAAAGAATTTGTCTGTTACGTGGTCGTGGTCTTGGTGAAATTCGCACCACAGGTTCTTATTCCTCTTGTTGGGGGATGCCCTCAGCTTCTCAGGCCACTTCAGGGACTGGTCACTCTTTATCTCATTGAGTATCTGCTCATAGCTGACCGTCAGAGGGGTGTAACCAGCGAACTTGTCGTCCGTGGACCTCTTCTTCCCCTCTTTGTTCGTCTTAGGGTATTTACCTCCACTAGCGCCTCCTTTTTCGTCTTCATATTTTGCAACCATCGCCTCTTCGGCGTTCATCACCTTTCCTATTGTCAACAGCAATTCAGCCATCATCCTCGAAGGGTCTTCAGCAAGCTTCCATAACAGCTTCCCCTTTTGGAGTCCTCCAATCAGGGCTGTCATAGCTATACGCTCCTCATAGTCTTCCACCTCCATCTTCTCTTTATTGAATCTGGCTATGTAGTCCCTCAGGCTCTCACTCTTACCCTGCTTAACATAGAGCAGGTGGGTGGTCTTCTTCTGTGGCCTCACCCCAAAGCAAATGTTATGGATGAACAGGTCTGCCAACTACTTAAAGTTTTCAATGGAATTTTTTGGAAGAGACGTGTACCAGACATGTGCAGCCCCTGTCAGGGTACCAAAAAAGGCACGACACCTCATCTCATCTGAGATAGAGTTGATACATCTCAACATGGTGGACAGGGTTGGTGCTCCCGTCGTATCTTGGGGTGACCACAGGTGGCTTGAAGCTTGATGGCGTAGGGAAGTTGACTATCTTCGCCACAAAGGGTGAGCCTATGGTGTATCCCTTCTGAAGAGGGTCCCGGCTCTTCAGTATATCACCGATATTATCCTCTAGTCACTGGATCGAGTCATTCCAGGGCCTCGCAGGGTTGGTTTGGCCGATGTTATCCCCCGCCGCCTCTTTAAGGTGGACGGGGGGTTCAGCTGTGGCAGGTCTGTGTTGGCTGTTTACTTCCCTTTGATCATCATCCCGTCCTTGGAGTCGGCCATTTGCTGCCTCCCTCCTGGACCTGGACAATTTTTCCCGCAGGTCATTTGCTAGGCCCAGCCTCTCAAAGGCCGACCCTCTGCTCAAGCGATCAAAAGTAGATCCTCTCGAGCGATTATCAGGATTTGGTCTCCCGCACTTTCCTCTACTATCCTGGAGAGGTCATTCAGTATTATTGGAGACCTCATATGGTTCCCAGCATTCTATAGGGGCCTCCTCTTCCTCCAGATCGTCATACCTGTCCTCATGGCAAGGGTTTCCTTGCCTCCCCAGGCGTAGATGCCGGGGGTCAGCAACATCCCTACGCCACTGAGGGGGTGGCAGGTCTTTGCGTGGTGCATGGGGTGATCCCCTGGCCTCATGCTGTCCTGGAGCTGCTGTCGGAGTAATCATCTCAGGTGAAACCCCTGGTGGTCTTAGCATGTTTTGGCTTAGAGCCGTGAACCGCTCCTGCATCATCCGCTGGCTTGCTGCCAGAGACTTTAAGGCTACCGCCATATCATCCATCTCAGACTGAGGTGGTGGTTGACTGGAACTGGGTCTTCCCCCATCATCCGGTGGGGGAAGTGGTGGTGGTGGCATCTCAGGTGCCATGTGTTTGAGCTATGAAAAGTTTAACTGGAAAAAAGACCGGTGAGCTTGAGAACCTTAGTGGGTCTCTTTCAATGGTGAAACACCTCCTCTCAGGGGGAGAACTGGTTCACCACCAGAGTGCCCAGTAAGGTCAAGTTGTACAAAGGAAGAGATGTCTTCTTGTTCCCACAGACGGCGCCAAACTGGTGATGCTAAGATTTAGCACCACCGGATAAGTGATAATGAGCTCAAACATTAGTAACCATGGCAGCCATAGAGATGTATAAGTGTATAAGTATGTTGAAGGGGATGAGTATAAGAGGAAATAAGACAATGATGTATAGTGGTTCAGCCAATTTGGCCTGCATCCACTGTGAGTGTGTAATCCACTAAGTATGGGCACTAATGGCCTTGGATACAATGCACATAAGCTCACTTTCTCTCTCTACTGTGTGTACAAGCAGAGTTTTAGCTAGGGTTACAATAAATTGATCGATCCCCTGTAGGGTTGTGGGTGACAAGTATATATAGGTCTTGGGGGTGTAGTGTACCCCCCAAGTATGCATGGTGCATGTGAATGATGATCTAGCCAATCCCCTGTTGACACATGTAGATGCCAAATGATGATATAATATTCCCTCACGTGAGGATGTGATTTTGTTATAACGGTCTCCCATGTGCCATGTGAGCCTCATGCGCATTGTTCCACGCTTCTCCCAAACCACGCGCTGTGAGTCTGGCCTAATTCTGGCCTCGTAATGTCGTACCCTCGAAGGGTCGCCCGGAGCCTGATGAAGGGTCGGCCCTCTTAGGGTTCGTCCGAAGCCCTCGAAGGGTCGTCCGGAGCCTGATGAAGGGTCAGCCCCTTGAGGGGTCGTCCGGAGCCTGATGAAGGGTCGGCCCTCTGAGGGTTCATCCGGAGCCCTCGAAGGGTCGGCCTGAGCCGTATGAAGGGTCGACCCCTAGAGGGGTCGTCTGGAGCCTGACGAAGGGTCGGCCCTCTGAGGGGTCGTCCGGATACTGATGAAGGGTCGGCCCCTCGAAGGGTCGTCCGGAGCCTGATGAAGGGTCGGCCCCTGAGGGGTCATTCGGAGCCTGATGAAGTGCAGGGCGCCCTCGGCATGGTCGAGGGTATATACGGGTATATCAACAATTATATTAATTAATTCAGTTACAGTTGTGAGAAAATTTAGGTACAGTTGTGTAAAACTCAATTACCAATGTATAAAAAATTAGTCTTTTACTCTTTATGTAAAAATTCAGTTAGAATTATTCAAATAAAAGAAAATACAATTGAGTTTATACATAAATAATCTAAGGAAAAAAATTTAGTTACACTTTTATAAAATTCAGTTATCATTGTGTAAAACATAATTCAGTTGCACTTTCATAAATAAAGTCGTTATATTTATGTGTCAACAAAGGAATTTGTAAAAGAAGAAATTCAATTTGTACAAAAGATTATAAGACCAAATATCAGTTTATGTTGTTTAATATTATTTAAAAAATAAATTTATAATTTTAAAAAATCAATTACAATTGTTCAAAATTAAGTAGCACCTGTGTAATAAATATTTCATATATAATTGGGTAAAAATTCATTTACAGTTATTTACTAAAAAAAATTGCAATATTGTATCTGCATAGAGATGTATAAAAAAAATCAGTTACATTTGTACAATTATATATAATAACATTTGTTCAAAATTAGATAGAGTTACATTAATAACATGTAGTTACAAATGTAAAACTACATATATAATTATGAAATATGATACAGTTACATTTGTAATATTCAGTTACAGTTACGAAATTAGATGTTATTAATTTTGTATCTAAAATTTACAAAATTATATCGAGTTACCTTTGTAACATTGAGTTACAAAATAATTCAGTTATAGTTATGTAAGAAAATTGTTACAATTTTTTGTATAGATTTGTACAATGAGAAACAGTAACAACTATTATTATGTTTTACACTTGTAAAAAAAATTTAGTTATTAATATGTAAAAATTCAGTTATACTTTTGTATGAGAAAAACAATTAGGATTGGGACTTCAAATAAATAGTTTTAATTAAAAAATATAATTACCCTTTATATGAATAAATATAACTATGGGTACCCCGATTTTATCACCGTAAGGCCTGGACGAGTAGCCCATCCTCAGCGGCCCAAAACCCAGGCCCATCACTTCTGGTATTCATCCATTTACTCCACGATGCCATGAAGAGGAGTTGTGGGGGTACACGATCCCATGAAAGGGAGATGGCTAATAAAGAGGAACCTATCACCCCCACTACTCCAAGACATACATGTATAAATTAAACCCCAAGTCCGGGGCAAAGGACAAGTTGTATTCTCTGTATTTACTCTTCAGATTATAGAGAAATAACACTGACTGAACCACCGTGGACGTAGGCACTTCTTTGCTGAACCACGTATCTTCGTTGTTGTGTGATTGGTTTTTTATTTGTTTTTTCTTGGTTGTCACCTCTTTCATATTCATTTGTGCTGCATAATAATTGCATCTACAATTGGCGCCGTCTGTGGGAACCGTTTATCTTTCCTTGAGAAGAGCCCACACCGAGAAAAAAAATCTTAGATGTCTGATCACAGCAGCAACGCTCCTCAAGCAGGAGACATTCAGGAGCCACCCGCTCCTCGCAGGATTAGGTCTGAAGTCCGACGTTCCGATCAAGGGGCTCGCTTAGAAAGGCCAGCCTCAGAAGAAAGTCAAGGACCAGCGAGGTCCACTCAGATATCCAGATTGATCGATGCATACGAAGCAAGGCTCCACGAGCAGAGGGAGTTTTCTCGCAGGTATGAGGCTGAGAATGCTCGCCTGAAAAGAAGACTGGAAAAACTGGAAAAAGAACTACGTCCTGATACCAGGAGACGCCCCTATCGTACTCCTAGCCCTCAGGCGAGCAAATCTCGCAGCCGAGGAAGGAGCCCTAGGCGGCAACATCAAGGGTTCGAAGGTGGCGACTCAGACGACGACCTCCGCGAGCAACTGAGAAAAGCTCGCCGCTATCAGAGCCCTGCTCGCAGCGACGACAACATACGGAACCTGGTCCGCAGAGAAATGGACCAACATCCAGCTCACCGCGGCACCAGGTCAACCAGAGAACTCGCCAGGAGAGCCCTCAAGACCCAGATGAAATCGCCCTTCACAAGGGAAATTGAAGAAGAAGAAGCTCCCAAAAAGTTTGCTATTCGAGGTTCAAGATTTATGACGGGAAGACTGATCCCATTGATCATGTCAGGCAGTACCGGCAGGCTATGACCCTCTGGAATCACCGAGATACGTTGATGTGCCGTATTTTCGCCTTGAGCCTTCATGACGTGGCCCAGAAATGGTTCGAGAAACTCCCTCATCGATCCATCAGAAATTTCAAATCCCTGGCCGAGCTCTTTACGGCCAGGTTCATCACCAGCAGCTCCCATCCCAAAAGGATGGATGCTCTATTGACGATGAAGAAAACTCCTCAGGAGACACTTCGAGACTACGCGAAAAGGTACTGGGAGTTATTCAACGAAGTTGAAGACTGCGCAGAAGAGGTGGCAGTGGCTTCATTCAAAATTGGGCTACCTAGCTCTTCCCTCCTCTACCAGTCCTTGACAAAGAAGGAAGCAACCACCATTGATGACCTGATGGCCCGGATTGAGAAATACACAAAGGTGGAAGATGTCACCCGCCTTAACGTAGGTGAAAACGGTCGAGCCAAGCTCTCCACGAAGGGAAGTGAGAAAGTTGATAACCAGAAAAAAGGAGGAAAGAATGGGAGCAAGAATGGCCCCAAAAACGGAGGAAGCCCTGACGTTGCAAAGTCGTTCCAGGCGGTCAACACCGTCTTCAAAGAACCAATCTACAAGATTCTCGCTAAGTTCAAAGATGAGCCATTCGTCAAATGGCCCCGAAAAATGGGAGGAGACCCATCGAAAAGAAACAATGCGCTGAGGTGCACCTTCCACAAAGAGGGGGGACATAAGACCGAGCACTGCAAGGCTCTTAAGTCCCACCTCGAGGAGCTGGCCCAATCCGGACATCTGAATGACTTTGTGGAAAGGAAGGTAGAGAGGGTGACTATCCACAAGGAGGCAAAACCCGACAACGTGTTAGAAGACGACACCGGACACGAATTTGCAGTAATCCATGGAGTATTCGATGTTAAGCAATCCAGGGCAACTCAGCTCGGATGGAGGTAAAGAAGCTGACAACAGTAATGCAAGCTTTTCAAATTGATCCAGCGAAATCACAGGCAGGAAAACGCCGCCGAGCAGAGGACATCAACTACAACAAGCATATTGTCTTCACGGATGAAGATCTTGTGGGAGTGAGGACCCCACATCACGATGCCTTAGTCATTACACTCAGAATAGCCAACTTTGATATCGACAGACTGCTCGTCGATCAAGGAAGCTCATCCGAAGTAATGTACATCGACCTGTTCTGGAAATTGAAGTTGGACATCGCCGACCTTAAGGGAACCACTGTCCCTCTGGTCGGCTTCGCTGGAAAAATGACCATGCCTTTGGGCAAGATAGTACTACCAGTTCTCGCTGGGAGTGTTTCAAAAATGATCGAATTCTTGGTGGTCGACATCGATTCACCATATCAAGCCATCCTCGGCAGGGGATGGCTCCATGCAATGAAGGCAGTCTCCTCGACCTACCACTAGAAACTCAAATATATCACCGAGCGGGGAGTGATGGAGATACATGGCGACCAGGCGATGGCGAGAAAGTGCTTCATAGCGGCTATCCGACCGAAGCCAGAGAAAAAATACGTTCGAATCAGCGAGAAAGTGGAGGAAGATGCAATCCCTTCCAAATAGCAATTAAAATATGGAAGGCCCGGAGTAGAAGAGACCAGGCTCCTCCCCTCCGAACGGGTTGTAGAGGACCTAGTAGAAGTCATTGCTAGGGAAGGCGACAACAGCAGAGTCTTCCTGATCGGGACTTCACTCACTAACAAAGAGCAAAAGGATTTGTTAACCTTACTCAGAAGCAACATAGATGTTTTCGCCTGGGAACCCTACGAGCTGCCAGGGATCGATCCCAATATGGTCTGCCATCAGTTGCACGTCAATCCCACATTCAAACCGATAGCACAAAAGGCACGACGAACTGCTCCCGAGAAAGCCAAAGCAATAGAACAGAAAGTTGAAAAACTGCTGGATGCAGGATCCATACGGGAAGTGCAGTTCCCCAAATGGTTATCTAACCCAGTGGTAGTTCCAAAAAGCAACGGTAAGTGGAGAGTTTGCATAGACTTCACTGACCTCAACAAAGCCTGCCCCAAGGATAGTTTCCCTCTTCCAAAAATAGACCAACTAGTAGACGCCACTGCAGCTCACGAGCGAATGAGTTTCCTGGACGCATACTCGGGTTATCACCAGATTCCCTTATATGCCCCAGATCAGGACAAAACGGCGTTTATCACGACGGTTGGTTTATACTGTTACAAGGTCATGCCTTTCGGGCTAAAAAATGCATGGGCAACCTATCAGCGGCTGGTTACTAAAATGTTCAAAAATCAGATGGGAAACACGATGGAGGTCTACATCGACGACATGCTCGTCAAAAGCAAGGAGAAAGAAAACCACCTTTCTGACCTGGCAAGTACCTTCGAAATCCTCAGGAAATACCGAATGAAACTCAACGTGAGCAAGTGTTCCTTCGGTGTCCAGTCAGGAAAGTTCCTTGGGTATTTGGTCAGCAAGCGTGGCATAGAAGCAAATCCGGACCAGATTGAGGCAATTAAACGGGTGCAACCTCCTCGCACAATCCGCGATGTACAGAAGCTCACTGGAATGCTCGCTGCTCCGAATCGTTTCATTTCTAAATCCAGAGATGCAAGCCCTTCTTTCAACTCTTAAAAGGCAGCAAAACGGTAGAATGGACCCCAGATTGCTCGCAAGCATTAGGCGAGCTCAAATCCTACCTAAGCTCCCCACCACTGCTCGTCATGCCACAGCAAATGGACCCTTTGTACCTCTACCTCTCTGTATCCAGCCATACTATCAGCTCAGCGCTAATGTGTGAAGTCACAGGAATCCAACATCCAGTCTATTACGCGAGCAAAACCTTACTAGACGCCGAGCAGAGATACCTGCCATTGGAAAAGCTCGCATTCACCCTAGTAATGTCATCAAGGAAACTAAAGCATTACTTCGAGGCTCACACGATCATCGTCCTTACATCACACCCCCTCAAGGTTGTCCTAAGGAAGGCGGATTTGTCAGGCAGGCTGTCTAAGTGGTCAGTCGAGCTCGGCCGGTTTGACATCCAATTTCAACCAAGGACAGCTATCAAGTGTCAAGTCCTCGCTGACTTCATAGCTGAATTCACGGGCGAAGAACCTCTCGACCAGCCTAAACCAACAGAACAAAACAGCCAGGCTACAGGGGGAAGCTGGAAGCTATTTGTTGATGGAGCCTCCAACTCAAAGGGGGCAGGAGTAGGAATTGTTCTCATCACTCCAGAAAATGCAGTCCTCGAGCAAGGAATTAGGCTGGGATTTGCAGCCTCCAACAACGAAGCAGAATACGAAGCCTTAATTGCAGGTCTCCAAAGGGCGCAAACTCTAGGAGCAAAACATTTACAGGTATTCGGAGACTCGCAACTAGTTTCCAATCAGATAAGTGGAGACTACAACGCGAAGGACGAGAGGATGGCAGCCTACCTCTCGTTGGTAAGAAACTTGATGACAAACTTTGAAGAAATCAACATCCAGCAGTTCCCCAGGGGGCAGAACAGCCACGCTGACGCTTTGGCAGCCCTGAGCTCGGCAGTCGATTCCAGCCTTAAAAGGATAATCCCTATCGATTTCCTTAGTTACCCGAGCATTCACCGCGAGCTAACAAAAGCGAAACAAATACTCCAATTGGAACCAGCCCCTAGCTGGATGGATCCCTTAAAAGGCTATTTGAAGAACGGAACGCTCCCAGATGATAAAAGGACCGCCCACCAGATAAGAGTCAAAGCTGCTCGCTTTCACTTATCCACGGGAGGCGACTTGTATAAAAGATCTTTCTCCGGCCCCTATCTTAGATGCGTCCACCCAGGCGAGGTCGAGACAGTGCTTCACGAGCTCCACGAAGGAATCTGCGGAAGTCACGTCGGAGGAAGATCTCTAGCCTTCCGAGCAATGAAGGAAGGTTACTGGTGGCCGTATATGCAAAGGGACTCCTCAGTATATGTCCGCAGATGCCTAAAATGCCAGCTTCACGCCCCCATGGTCCACCAGCCTGCCAGCGAATTGAAATCCCTGACCAGCCCCTGGCCTTTTGCCCAGTGGGGAATGGACATCGTGGGACCTCTACCCACCGCTGCCGGCAATCGCAAATACCTGTTGGTCGCCACCGATTACTTTACCAAGTGGATCGAGGCAGAACCTCTGCCGAACATCCGAGATGCTGACATGATGAAATTCATATGGAAAAATATAATCACTCGATTCGGGATCCCCAGAACCATCATCACTGACAATGGGACACAGTTCGAAAGTGGCCCCTTTCAGGACTTCTGCGACCAACACGGAATCAGGCACCACTTCAGCTCGGTAGCTTATCCTCAGAGCAACGGACAAGCTGAGGCTTCCAATAAAACAGTGATCGCTGGATTAAAAAAGCGGTTAGAACGAGCAAAAGGCGTGTGGACTACCGAGCTACCACATGTCCTATGGGCATACAGAACGACTCCCAGACGAGCCACGGGTCAGATGCCATTCTCACTAGCATATGGTATGGAAGCGGTCATCCCATTAGAAGCAGGATTGCCTACAATGAGATCCGACCTTGTCGAGCAGAATCAGAACGATCAGGCTTTGCTCGCTGAACTCGACTTGGCCGACGAGCGCAGGGAACTTGCCTTAGTCAAACTAGCGAGTTATCAGCAACAGCTCGCGAAGCACCACAGCAAAAAGGTCAATCCGAGGAAGTTCGAAATTGGAGACTATGTCCTAAGAAAGGTCCTTGGCAACACAGTAAAGCCATCAGATGGTAAACTGGGCCCAAACTGGGAAGGACCTTACGAAATAATTAGAGACGACCTACAAGGTGCCTATCATTTGAAAACGATGGAGGGCAGAGAGATACCACGAGCATGGAACGCAGCTAATCTCAAGAAATTCTACTTTTAGGAGTTCTATTGTTAGATCTTTTATTGTACTCATTTTGGGAAAAGACAGTTTATTTCTCTACTCACCAATAAAAATCTCTCAGTTGATTACTCTCTAAAAGTATAACAATCATATCTTATTGCACATCTTTTTCAAATCACAGGTATAATAGTTGACATAGCAGGGGAACACCCCTCCTCAGGTCATCGTCACGAAGCACGACAGACCTCTTAGCATTGCCCATGGCAATATATGAAGCCCTACAGAGTATTCTTAGGCATCGAACCTACTCTGGTTAAACAAAATCCTGACCGGATGAAGACATCCAAAAACAGGTGTGTCCTCGCCAATTGCCCCTCTTAGACCTAAGGGAGTGTGACGACACGACCTAAAAGGTAAAGGGAGAGCACAATGGTATTCTTAATACTGGACTGGGCGGACATTCACATGGCAAGATAAAGATTGTGAAGCTGTAAAAATATAACAGAGATTGGATAAACACGTTTAGTCGGCAAAAACGCCCAAAACTCAAACTTTCCATTAATCTTTTATATTTACAAACAATAATGGTACATGTTTAGTCGGCAAAGACTCGCCCAAAGGATTTACAATTATTAAAAAACAAAAAATCAAGAAGGGGGAAGCCTCCGAGCAAGGTAATCAGCAACCTTAGCTCTCCTCCCGTCATCAGGGGCAGGATCGAATTCCTCAGCAACTTCATTCGTGTCCAACTCCAGTAGCCGTCGAGGAATAGCATCGATAGGAATCCATCAGTCATCTCGCCTAAATGGATTGGGCATCAGAGTAGAGGGAGACATCTCATGCCGATACCACAATATCGAATTTCTCGGCACCTGCAGCTCTTTGAGAGCACTCAACCACCCCCTGATGAAGGAAAGCTCCTCGAACTCTGATAATCTTGTGGGAGCATCTAGCCAGCCCTGATCATAGCCATCAGTCCACACTTGGCGAGGGCCCTTCTTAAATAAATGCCGCAGTCGGGTGACGTCCCTCTGAAGCCCAGCAGCAGTTACGTAGGCTCGCTGAACATCGCCGCGCAGCTCCTCCATCTCCCTCTCACGCTGCTCTTCAGCTTCCCTACTCCTACCCCGCGTACTCCTGCCAGCTCGCGGGAGGGGTGGCCGAGCAGCTCGCGACGAGGAAGAACCTTGCAGGACTGCCGAAGCGGTGCTCGGCGAATGTTCCTTAAGCTTCAAGACCTCCCGCCTCAGGTCGTCATTCTCCCGCTGAAGAAACTCCACGACCTGATTGATCTCGGTAGCCTCCAGTAACTTTACTCTCAGCTCGTTGACTTCTTCCTGCACTGAAGTTCCGATCTCTCCCATTTCCTGGAGCCTGTCCTTCAATTTAGCCACCAGCTCGGACTGATCCTTATACTTCTGGTTCCTTGATTTAGCAAACCTACAGAGCTTAGCAAAAGCCTGGCGAACTGCAGGGCTTGCATTAGGACCCAGAGTCCTACCCAATTGGGAGGTAACAGGAATATAATCATCCACATCAACCAACTACAAAGAAAGGAAGAGAACAAAAAGAAATCAGCATAAACAAAAAAGAAGCCTTTTTATTGATAATGAGCGAGGTTACATCAGAACCAAAAAAAGGGAAAAAATTACAAAGAGATCCCTATCACTTAGCAACCTCGGTGGACGGACCCTCGTCCTTATCAGCATCAGCAGGGGCGTTACCCTCTGCAGAGGTGTGCACTGCCCCCTCGACCAAGGAAGCATCAGCAAGAGTCGCCTGAGAAGCAGGATTGACCCCTTCAGCAGTTGGGGCTGGCTCCTCATCCACAACTGGCTTGAGCCCTGGATCATGTTCGTCAAAAAGTGGGGATGCAACATCCACCCTTGCAGCCACAAGGGCCTTGTTCCACCCCTTCTTGAAGTTCAGACGGCTAATATAGCCTATCTGAACCTCGGCGTCTTCATACGCAGCAGCCCAGCCAGAATTGTATGAATCTTCTTTAACAGTGGCTGCCTGGGCCTTCTCCGCTTCCAGCTGCTCGGCAAGAACCCTGTTCTTCTCCACAAAGTCCAGCTTGCTAGAGCAGACCTGGTCGTACGACTTCCTCAGCTCGCCGAGCTCCCTAACGGCATTGTCTCTCTCGCGAACAGAACTAGCAAGGGCCAAGGCAGAAGAAGCTCGAGCCGCATCAGCAGCCTTCAGATCGGCCTCCAACTGAGAACCCCTGGCCACGAGAGTAGAATTCGCCTGCTCCAGCTCGCTGTTCCTTCTCAACAGCTCGTCGCGAGAGCGATATAGCACGGCGAAGTCAGTCACAAACTGCAGAAAACAAGGTAAAGATCAGAAAGAAGAAACCATCAAAGCAGATTAGAAGAAGTTGGGAAGTAGAAAAGAAACCTTACCAAGGTGAGCCTCTAGCTAGCTTGCAAGGCCAGTTGATCAGACCCTGACGCCCTCTCGCGATCTGCAGGGAGGACTGCCCTCTCAAGCAGCGCAGGGGAAAGTTGAGGAGAGGTGGCCACCGAAGCCCCCTCAGGCAAAGCAGATACTGGGACCAAGGCTTGACCAGTCTTGGTCCTCAGTTCCATCTTCCTCCTCTCCTCCTCCTTCTCCTTCTCCCTCCTCTTTCTCTCTTCAACCTTCTTCCTCTCCTCCTCCTTTTTCTTCTCTCTCTCCCTCGCCTGCTCCTCCTCTCTCTTCTTCTTCTCTTGTTCTTGAGAGGGAGGCCGAGAACCAGTAGCTGTGGCCCCGGAGACAGTCTTCGATTTTTTGGACCTCTGTGCAAGAAGCACATCATCATCATCATAATCATCCTGGATTAGATTCTTCCTGGGAGGCATTTCTTCACCTGGACTGCTGGTAGTACTCGATGAACTGCTACTATCAGCACTGCCTCCACCCAAGTTACTCATAACACCTGCAGGCTCGCTCTCCGAGCTGCTCTCCTCCTCGTCCAATTGGATGGGCTCAGCTGAAATCTCTTCGGAAGAGTCAAAGTCCGGAACACTTTCAACAGGTCGGGCTATGAAGCTCGAGCCTGTGTTCTTGTATTCAAGCAGAAAAGCTGCGGACCTAGGATGCTCGCCGTCACCCAAAGGTTCCCTGATGTTCCAAGCTTTCACCAGTTCCGAGATACGAACCTCGCTGAGAGCTGGCTCCAAGTTCTTTATCTTCGCTGAAAAGGAGAAAGCAAGGAGGAGTTAGAAAAAGCATAAAGTTAGCAAAGGTTGAAACAACTATACAACATCTACCTATATATTCTTCCCCATAAAAGGGAATAGTGAACCTCTCGAACCTCGACCCTTCAAATTGAGGGGAGTATTGCCAGTTCCTAACGAGAAAACCTTCTTGCCAGTAGTCCTTATGGGAATCAGGTAAATTTACCACCAATACCCTATCAGGGCTCCTGGACTTAAGGTACAAGACACCTGAACTCGTTCGAGAAAAAGAATAACAAAAACAGACCTCGGCAAGCCCTAACCTCGTGCCGTACAACTGATTTATCCTGTGCACACCATTCACTATTTTCCATACGTTGGGTGAACATTGTGCAGGCACAATACCAAAATAACTAAAAAAGTGCAGAAACAAACCATTAGGGGGAAAGGTGAGACCCCCCTGGGAAAGCAACAGGACGTGAATCCAATGTGCATCCTCTATGTCCCTAACGTTCCTAGGCGACGAGACACAACACTCAATCTCTACCCACTCAGGAATACCATAGAATTTTCTAAACTCAGTTACCGACCTATTTCCAATCTTCGCCATTAGAAAAATACAAGAAAAACTATAAACTCAAGAAAAAGGGCACGAAAGACTTACAGGACAGAAGATCAGATCAAAAGGCGAAGAAGCGACGAGAGTGAAGACCGAAAACAGAAGGTACAAAACTCGAAAGTTCTCAAAAGATAGAAGATTGCTGGAAGAACTGGAACGACGAAGAAAAAATGTGTCTTATTCCAACAAGCCTTCAAAACTAATCATAACGCACAGATAGCGAAGCGGGTGCCGCCAAAGCAACTTCACAGTTTTCAAAGAAATCAACCATTATTGCTGATCATTTAAATTCATCGGACCCATAAAGAACGGCCCGACAAATTCAGGGGCAATTGTGGGTACCCCGATTTTATCACCGTAAGGCCTGGACGAGTAGCCCATCCTCAGCGGCCCAAAACCCAGGCCCATCACTTCTGGTATTCATCCATTTACTCCACGATGCCATGAAGAGGAGTTGTGGGGGTACACGATCCCATGAAAGGGAGATGGCTAATAAAGAGGAACCTATCACCCCCACTACTCCAAGACATACATGTATAAATTAAACCCCAAGTCCGGGGCAAAGGACAAGTTGTATTCTCTGTACTTACTCTTCAGATTATAGAGAAATAACACTGACTGAACCACCGTGGACGTAGGCACTTCTTTGCTGAACCACGTATCTTCGTTGTTGTGTGATTGGTTTTCTATTTGTTTTTTCTTGGTTGTCACCTCTTTCATATTTATTTGTGCTGCATAATAATTGCATCTACAATAACAACATATATAGATGATGGAAAGTAAATTGTATTGATCAATGTCGAAAAAGTTCAATCAAATTTTCATTAATCGATCACTAGTTTTACAAAATTTGTTGGGGATATTTTATATTTCTACACCTACTAGATTTTATTCTCTTTGTTGGCCCTCCTTCATTACTGTATCTATAAATACACATATAAAGATAGAATTAGAAAACAAAAACACACCGTTACAAAAAAAATAGATAGAGTTTGAAAAAATAGATACACTTATAATGTTGGAAATAAATACAGTTATGTATATTAAGTTAAAGACACTTATAATGTTTAAAACAAAGAGAGTTACGTTTATTTAAATATACTAGACAGAGTTACAATGATAAAAACATATACAACTACAATGTGAAAAATAGATACAACCAAAAAGTTTAGAGATAATTACAAATATCTTCATACAGTTACATAATATGCCAACAGTTACAGATATATAGTTATAGAAAACAGATATAGTTACAACAATAAAAAAATAATGTTATAAAAAATACATTTACTGTAAAATAGATATAGTTACTAGAATAATAAATATAATTACAAATTTTTAGTAGTTGTTAAATTAAGTAAATATACTTCATACTCAAATGTGATTATTCAAGCACATATATTGATAAATCGTAACAAACACTTATAATATATATATATATATATATATATATATATATATATATATATATATATATATATATATATATATATATATATATATATATATACAGTTACAATTTTAACGAATCATTTATATTAAGCAAAATATTTGTTTGATCTAAAATTTTTATATTCAATTAATGAATTATATAATGACGAAGATATCATGATAAAAAATTAATTACCATTATATCAACATGACAACACCAGAATATTAAATTACACTTATTGAGAAATCATGAACAATAATTTAATACATGTAATTTTTAATTCAATAGTGTTTTTCTGTAACATGAAGAATTAAGTCCATTTAATCATCTTCAAAGTCTAAATATATATTTTTATCGTTGACAACGTCGTGTATCAGATTAAATGATTGTAGATCATCAATGTTTGATAAAAGTAGTCAATCCATGTAAACATGTTCAAAATATTCTCTATAGTCTCCGATTCTTTTGTTTTGTCTTCAGTATCTTATATATATATATATATATGTGTGTGTGTGTGTGTGTGTGTGTGTGTGTGTGTGTGTGTTTAATTAATAAATATATAGATATAAATAAGTTTTTCTCAAGATCAAATAATTTACAATAACCGAGCAAGAAGAAAATTAACTTGTTAGATGCAAAGAGAATAGAGGCCTTTCTGCCGTCATAGATGGGTTTTTCCAACTTCATTGAATATTGTGATTCGGTAAAGAGGGTTAAGCAATCAATAAGAGTAAAATGGGTACATTGCACAATGACTTGTAACGCATGGATATATCTTTAATTAAGTAAAAAAGTTTCTAGGTTTAAGATACCAAGAAGATTACCGCTGGTAGTGATCGTATATAAATAAAGTTTTAGGGAATTACTAGCTACTCACCCTAAAAAAATCGTACATCTATTTTAATTGTTTTTACCCCCAAATGGTTAAATTTTATGGATAAATTTAATGAAAATAGTTTCTATGATGATGAAATTATCTCAACTAAATTTTATTAAATAATTCATTCATTTCCACAAACTTTATGTATAATGGGAGGCCGCTCTTTATAAATTTAGTAATTATAACATTACTCATACGTAAAACAGGAAGTGACATTTTTATCCAACCAAAATGCCGACATCATGTATTAAATGTTATTTTTTATGTAAATTTCATTGGGAAATAGATAACATTTATAATGCGCTATTTGTATCTGAATATATATCCTTACCAATATTAAATACAATTATCTCCATTCGTATCCTCTCATATTCCCCAGATCGGATAATATCTATATCCATTTATAATGTGTATCCATTGCAATTAAGTAACATGTAATATCTCGTACTTTTATATCGTTTATTTATTAAAAATAATAAATGAGAATTAATAGTTAATTAAGATATTTAATATTAAACATTTCTGCATATGTAGATGACAATTAAATGTGCATGTTATGTGATTTTCTTATATCGCATGTTATTGCAATTAATAGGTGTAATTAATGAAATGGACTATATGCAGTTAATGTGTAAAATAATTAAGTGGGCCATTTTATTTTATGCCAAGAGGTTTTACAGTGTAATTTGAGGTATACCTATTTTGAGTGGACCCTGAAATGATATGGAGACCTGTTTATATATATTAGGCATCATAAGTTGGGCCCGTGGGGTAGGTATACCCTTAGGGTAAATTTTAGGCTATTTCGGGTAGCATTTTGGGATCTTTTAAGGGCCCGAAAATAGGCCTCAATAGGAGGTGAGGAAATTAAAGTTTTTAAAATGACTAAGACTCTTCCATTAGTGTTATATTATTAACTAAACTAAGCTTTAGCATCTATAATCTCCTGGGAGAATTAGAAAAATCTTGGAGAAGAGAAATCAAAGGGATTCAAGAAAGGGTTCTTCAATGTTCAAACCTAAGGCAAGAATTTTCTTCCACTAAAATAATATGTAATTGATTTAGAATCATATCCTTCCCCTACTAATTTCTGATTTTGGACTCATGTTGGTATTTAATTCATATTAACTTAATCATATTATTGTTTGGGACTAATTTGGATTAGTTATAATTTAATCTCCTGTTAAAAGTGGGTGTTTTGGTGATAAAACCTAAAATCGATGTAGTATAATAATTGGAAACCATGTTAGAACCTTTGTTCTAGGATTTATTCACGTTTTTAATCAATTCCATGTACTAACTTGAAGGTTTGTTATGAAACTGAAAAAGGATTGTAAACCATTGATATTTTGGGCAAAGACATGATTTTTTATTAACCCTTCAAATTGATGAATTAAATTTGTTTATAGTTATTAGGAACCATTGAAAACTTGTTCCCATACTTAGATTTAGTTTTGCTATTGTTAGATTGAGGTTACAGAACTTTACAACTCGTTAATGGAAGTTGAGGAAGAAAATCATCATTTTTAGGCAAATCTGGGCCTACTGCCTCATGCGAATCGATTCAGCACTAGGAGCGAATCGATTCAGCACTAAGAGCGAAAAGATTTAGCTCCTGTGTCGGACAATCAAGTTAGGAAAAACAAATCGTGGGGTTATTCTGAGTTGATTAAAGTGTTTGAGAGGTTATCCATTTGAGGGATGATTCGAGTATTCCATTGACATGGTATGGATATGGGTCATTGGTGGTGTAAATGTATAGTGATCGTACCATTATTTACTTGTGTTCTTTTGCTTAAGATCGTGAGGTGATGGACTCCTATGGACTTACCGATAGAGGCACGAGATGGTAACCTAAGGTAGCAGTCTTCGTGTGATGTAATAACTACTGGGAAAGAACTAATATAATCTAGATGTATACAATTTATAATAAACCCTGTGTTACTTAAAATACATCATGTGCTTTATCCGTATCTTTTGAGGGTGACATTGTGGGGGTTAATACTCGAGTTGTATTCATACATGCATAGGTAGTTACATCCCAGTTATGTGATAGTTGTTTTTGATTCATTATTTATGATGGTGTAAGGACTTATTATCATAGTTATGCCTTGGGTCGGGTTTTGCGCGTAGTATCGCACTTAGATGAGGGGTGAGGTAGTTATTGCATATGAGAGTTGATGGGTGGCATCTATTGTAAATCAATCGCATTATTATTTATTGATATTAAAGTTAATTCTTAAAACTTTTAGTCTCTGAACCATAATTATAAAAATAATGTTTCCCATGTTTATTTAGACAGGATCAACAGGGTTGGGAAAATATTAGACTTCCAATTCCACCCTACATAAAGTATTTCAATCTTTAAATTCTAGTATAGGTTGCTATTTATTTCAGTTTCAGTTAATTCCAATTTTGAGTTTTGTATGGACATAAGCCCGAATTTATTATTCAGTCAGTTTTATTCAAAGTCACGATGTGTAGATATTTCATATCGCAGTTGGGTTGAGACTTATATATTTATTTAATTATGTCATTTCAGTTTATTTCGTATGCATGGGTAGTTTATTTGTAGTTTTTACTTTTTTGTTTGATGCTGAGAATGATAGAGATTATTTGATAGGCCTCATATTCAGTGTATCAGCCTGTGAGACTATTATGTCAAAAATGGGTATTATCACAATTGGTATCAGTTCATCCATGTTCTAGCATCCTTAAGATATGTGTTGTGTTCATTACTTTCTGCAATGCATTGTTTATTATGTAGAGCCCTATATTTCAAAAACATTGTACTATTTGTGATTTGTCAATAATACAGACCTTGTTTGCTTTCAGATGGTAAACACTTGACATGATAGACCACGACTCAAGACCAATGAAGCTGGAGAGGGTAGGGCGTAGCAAGAGCCGCGGATGCAACCACTATCACCACCAGCACTGCCTGTCACTACGATAGAAGACATAGCTTTCATAATTACTCGCGCAGTCTCTATGGATATGGCTGACATGTTACAATACTTCTAGATACATCCGCAACCGCAGCCTCCGCCATCGCAGTAGATGGTGATAGTAGTTTTTCTGCAGACTTCCATTTAGGAGAGATAAAGGGAAGCCTTTGCCAAGGTAGTTGCACTAGAGTTTATTGGGAGTACTAACATTATTTGGAAGAAAGATATTCAGAGGCATTTGACAATGGTGGAGTGCACAAAAGTGCACAAACAGATTTTAGCTTTATTAAGATTGGTACGATCAGTCCTATAGTGGTGGAAGTTAGTCACCACACTAGAGGAGTGGGACATAATGACTATTGTTTCGTTCTGGTTGAAGTAAAATGACAAGTACTTTCCACCCCCATTAAAGAAAGAGATGAAGAGACGATTTATGGATATCAAACAAGAGAACCATATCATAACAGAATATGAGGAGGAATATAACGCACTATTATTATTTAACTTTGGTGAGGTATACATTGAGGAGAATAAAATGGAGAAGTTTGTGATGGGGTCAGTCTAACACATCAGGAATCCATCTTGAGGAATCTGATTTTTGCCCCTTATACGTAGATGGTGAATGCGTCCTTACTATATTGTCAGTATCACAAGTCATTTCAGAAGAGTAAGAGCAAGAAGGGGCTCAATACAGACACGTTGAGCCATCAGGGAAAGATGAACGGAGGTAGCACTGAGGGGGTCAACCAATTTAAGGGGTCCCGGACATGAGACTAGTATAAGATGAATAAGATTTTAATGATGGAAATAAGTAGTGCCATCAGGGATAAGGTCAGCAGTTCCAGCACGGCTATCAGGGCCAAGGACAACAGATAGGAGGCCATCCAAGCCAGTGGTAATAAGGTCATGGCCATCAAGGCCCACAAGGACAACCGTAGGGTAAAAGCCAGTTTTATGACAGCCTTTACACCTATAGAGAGGTAGGACATATACTAAAGAAGTGCCCTTAGAGAAATTAAGGAGCACGGGAGTAGGAGGTCGGCGTGGGTATCAGACACATTAGGGGCAATATCAGTAATTGTCAGCCTCGCCAACTATAGCAGTCCTGGCACTACCAGAGCCACCCGCCAAACGTCAGGGTATGAGTGTATATATCATGTACCTCCTAGAGAGTCACTAGTGCTAACACAAAAATTGGAGGGAATGTTTCCTATCTTTGGACATATAGGGCACATTTTATTTGATATTAGTGCATCACATTTATTTATTATTACTAGTTTTGCTCGATTATCAAATATTTTAGACTTAGAATTAGATATAGTACTTCATATAGTTCGCCTATGGGTAGAGGGTAACCCATACGTTCTGTATGTAGATGTATAGGTGAAGACATTGGAAAACTTAGGCTTGCAACCAACCACCTTGTTTTAGACATGTCAAAGTGTGATACTACAATGGGGATAGATTGATTAGCCACTTATCGATCTTGTGTGGATTTTTTTGGGAGGTCCGCCGTCTTTACTATTTCAGGGAAAGAAATGTACTTAAAATGATCCATGCCTAGAGGGAGGGTCGAGCATGCATTTATACTATATTGAGGAGGAGACTTCTGAGATAATCATCATTTTTTTAGACTCTATTCCAATTATTAAGGAATTCTTAGAGCTATTTTAGGATATTTTGGGGTTACTACCAAGTATAAAGATTGATCTCATGATTGATGTGGCTTCGAGTACGAGACTATTACCCGCACACCATGTCATATGACTCCCTTAGAAATGAGAGAGCTTAGGTATCAAATTCAACAACTATTGGGTTATGAATTTATTTATAGGAGTACTTCACCTTGGGGTGATCCAATTTTGTTCATGAAGAAGAAGGACGGATCAATTAGGTCGTGTATTGATTATCGATAGTTAAATAAGGTCACCATAGAGAACGAGTATCCATTACCCCCTATTGATGACATGTTTGACTAGTTGAGGGATACTTCATACTTTTTGAAGATTGAGTTGATATACAAATACCATTAATTGAGAATTTGGGATCATTATGTTCAAAAGACAGTATTTTCGATGATATTGGGGTCTTACGAGTGCATGGTTATGCCTTTTGGTATGACCAATGCACCAACAATGTTTATAAACTAATGAATATGGTGTTCGGGAACTTCTCGAATCAGTTTGTCATTGTGCTCATATATGACGCATTGATATACTCTTAGACTGTAGTCGAGCATGCTCAATACTCGGGGGGTAGTCTTAAAGACATTAAGAGACCATCAACTCTATGCTAAGTTTGAGAAGTACGATTTGGTTGAGGGAGGTTCCATTCTTTGGTCAAATCGTGTAAAAAATAAGTATATCAGTTGATCCATGAAAGGTTTCATTAGTGATGGATTAGGAATAATCCACAACACTTACAGAGGTGCATAGTTTTCGAGGTTCGGATGGGTACTACAATTGATTCATTCAATTGTTCTCGAAGATAGCTAGGCCTCTAACAAATTTGATGCGGAATGGCGTACCATTTTTTTGGGATGATTCATGTCAGCAGCCGTTTGAAAAGTTAAAGGTAAAATTGACTTCATCTTTGGTGCTCGCTTTATCTCGTTTGTGTGGGGGGTAGACTATAGAATTTTTACCTATGCATCCTTACAAGGACTTAGGGGTTTATTGATGTAGGAGGAGAGGGTGATATCTTATGCTTCTCGAAAGCTTAATCCTTACGAAGGGAATTACCCCTACCAATAATATAGAGTTGGTAGTCGTAGTGTCTGCACTATGTATTTATAAACATTATATTTCGAGAGAGAAATTCCATCTATTTACAATCCATAACAGTGTTTAATGCTTGTTCACACAGAGGGAGTCGAACATTGCTTGAGTTTATGAAGGATTATCATTTTGATATTCAGTATCACCCATGTAAAGGTAATGTAGTGAAAAATGCCTTGAGCCATAAATTGATAGTTGATCTAGCACCGACATAAAATGCGAAGTGGAGTTCGCTTCACATAGACGATGAGTTATCGTGTGCATTTATGGAAATTCTTACTGTCACACCCGAGATTGTTTTTCGAGTTATGAAGACACAAATGGGAGATTATTTTTATCAAGAGAAGAACAGACAATTATTAGCAGAGGGTGCGGAGTATTACTCGGTTGTTTCTGAGGGAAGCTTACGGTACCATAGTAGGTTAGTAGTTACTGAGGATGAGGAGTTATGATGGGTAGTTATGTTTGAGGATCATGGGTCGTGTTATTCGTTACATATCTATGGGGATAAGATGTACTAGGATATGAGGCACCAATATTGGTGAGCAGGCATGATAAATGACGTCGTTGTTTTTATGTCCAAGTGTGCCATATGCCAAATGGTAAATGTAGACCATCAAAGACCATTAGGTGTTCTAAAAACTCTCAAGATTCCAATGTGAAAATGGGAGAGAATTTTCATGGATTTCATCACAGGGTTACCTATGTCACAGCGGGGACACGATGCCATCTGGGTGATCGTGGACCGTTTGACAAAGGTGACTCACTTTTTGATAGTTTGGATGAATTATACTTTAGAGAAGTACCCCAAGATATTCTTTTCATATATTATAAGAGTTGCATGGTGAACCACTTAATATTGTGTCAGATGGTGACAAGACTTTTGTACCCCACTTTTGGAGGCATTTTCAATAGACATTAGGGGCATAGTTGAGGTTGAGTACCTCGTATCATCCACAAACAGATGGTCAGACGGAGCGAGTGAATCAAATGTTGGAGGACATGTTACAGATGTGTATTTTGGACTTCAAAAGTAGTGAGGAGCAGTACTTACCATTACTAGAGTTCCCTTACAATAATAGTTATTTGTTCACTATTAGTATGGCGAGGCATGGTACAGGAGACATTATCATTCTCTCTCTTATTTATTAGTGGTGGGGGATAACAACCTTCTCCGACCATCATCCACGACAACTCAAAGAAGGTGGAGATGATCAAGGGTAGGATTCGAATTACTCGGGATCGGCAAAAGAGTTAAGCAAATGCAGAGATGTGGAACTTAAATGTGAGGTTGGGAATCCAGTACTACTCGGGGTGTCTCCCATGAAATGAGTGATGTGATTTGGAAAGAAATAGAAGTTAGATCCTCGGTATGTGGGACCATTCCCTACTATTAAGAGGGTCGGACTAGTATAGTATCGTTTCCCCTTGCCAGATCACTTTCCACTCAATTTTAAACAATTAAGATTTTGGAGATTGAGTCCTTTGATAGTTTTACGCTAAATTTTTTAACATAGTTAACTCGTCTTTCAACTTGGGAGAGAAGATACCCAACAACCAAGTAGTCAAGAAAATCTTAAGGTCGTTGCCTAAAATATTTAATTCAAAAGTGATGATTTTAAATTCTTTGGTTACTTTAGATTTTACAAAACTTGAAGAGCTTATATATGACATTCAAACTTATGATCTCGACATGTTTTCATCCAAGACTGAGAATAAGAGAGATAAGGTCATATCTTTAAAAGCCTAGAAGGAGGAAACACGTGTTTCTAATGATTATTTTGAT
The DNA here is from genome assembly GCA_949130495.1 of Sambucus nigra. Lineage (NCBI taxonomy): Eukaryota > Viridiplantae > Streptophyta > Magnoliopsida > Dipsacales > Adoxaceae > Sambucus > Sambucus nigra. Next base: position 537,999,889 of record OX422208.1, on the reverse strand, counting down.
ATCGATTCTGAGGATATGGAAATGATTGCAAAGAAATTCAAAAAAATTCTCAAAATCCAAAAGCAATTGAAAGATGCAAAAAGGTTGGAGAAAAATATGCACAACAAGGTTAATAATTTCCCTGAGAATCATAGTGAGAACTTTAAGCAGGATGAGTCAAAAAGATGTTATGGTTGTGAGGGTAATATCCATAGGGTATCTGAGTGACCTACTAAACTATGTATGGAGGGAAAGAAATAAAAGGTGAAATGTCCCCATTAGTCATAGTGATCTGGAAGAGGGACCCAATTCCCCCATTGAGCGCAATTACATCGCGTTCATTGCCATTCATGTTAGCTTTAATGAGAGATCTTCCCATGAAGATATTTCTTTGCATTACACTTCCGAAGACATCATTTTTGAATCCCAAGTGAGTGATGGCAGGGTGAGGGGAGACAAGATGAGGATGATAAAGAGGAGAAGGAGGATGAACTTTACATTTCTTCCCATTTGTTGTATGCAGAAACATTTAAAGTGAAAAAGACTAACTTGAAGTTAAAAGCCAAGTTGAAGGAGCGTGACGTAAGAAATGATGATAGTGTTTTGATTGAGGACCTTAGGGAACGTCAGAGGACTCTTTAAGAGAAGATACAGTACTTCGAGGGTGAGAGAGGTAGTCTTCACGATTTGATGGAGGCTATGAAGAAAAAGATTCTAGAGTAATAGGAGTCTAATCATTTACTTGAGTCGAGGATAGTTGAGCTTAAAGAGAGATTGAGATCTTCGAGTCGTGTCAAATTTGATTTGGCGTTTAGGTTAAAAAATTTGGATAATATATTAGGCACCGTCCAAGTCAAAGACGACATGTGCGGAATTAGCTTCGATGATCGAAAGACTTACGCTACACAAGATAAGACCATGCATTCGAGAGAGTCAACTAGGAACATTAGGAAAGATCAACCCTTAGGTAACCCTCATCGTTTTTACACTTGCACACATTGAAGTAGGAAATGTTACCTTATGAGGTTTTGCTAAAAACGGTCCTAGAAAGTCTAAGAATAGAGTAACCAAGGTTTCCAAGATCCAAGAGCATCACGTTACACCTACATGGGTTAGAAAATCGAATTTGGAGGCTTTACATATTAGACTTGTTGATTCTCTTTTGATTACACATGAACTTTCCATGATATATCTAATGGTTAATTGTGTTCGCATGTTTACATACAGTGGTTATACTTCATGATAAATGTTTACGAGTTGTATATTGTTTGTATCTTTTGTATTTTAATTTTTCTTTTATTGGGTCTTATTGAAAACATAGAAAAAGAATTTATTTGCTTTTTAGTTACTTTTTATTTTCAAAAATTGGTATTTTATTTTGAAAAAAATTAGAAAAACTCAAACAGATGTTTGATTTTTTGTATTTTAGTTTTTACATATTTTATGTGGAATATTGGTGTATTTGAATCCAATGCATTTCATACTACCCACGTGCCTAGGACATTTGGTTATAATTGTAAACACATAGATTGTTCTTATTCATGCTTGCGTGAAGTTGTTTCGAACTTGATTTTCTTAATGGATTCGCTTAGTATACGCCCCTGCACACACATGCACGAGCTCTTTGTATTTTAACTTCGAATGTATATTTGAGTTATGTGAGATGTTCTCCCATCAAATTTGTCATCTACGTATTTTATGACTATGGGAGATTTGTGCATGTTAGAGAAATTGCTCATGGGATTGTTTGGTTTTTATTGAAAAACATAAGCATGCATGGGAAAGGGCAATGAAAGAGAAAATATCCCTTGCAAAAAAGTCACCATTAAAAAGAGCTAAATGAAAAGATTAAAGGTAATAAAAACAGAAAAATTGCCACGGCCAACTTAGTTTATTTGTTTGACTTTAAAAAATTATAGATTCAAGAGAATTGAGAGAAAAGAAAATATGATATATGTTTATCTTTTGAGGGTGATTAGTTTAAGATCAACGAGTTTGCACAATGAATCCTAGTTAAGCTTATTTTGTCATAACGCTGTTGATTTGTAGTTCCATCAATATTCTAGGCTTGTGTGCATTGTGCTTGGTTGTTCATAGAGTTCACTTTATCTTGTCATTTGAGGCAAAATCTTAGCGTGATAGTGTTTTGTAGTTAATTAGAACTCATTGAACATATTTGAATGTTTGGATCATAATTCATTTATATCTAGTTCACAACCATTCATTCATTCCTACATGTTGAGACACGTCGATACTATGCCAGTATGAAAATCCAATACATTTTGTGTTGAGTTTTGTGGTTGTTTATACCTATATATATGTGCTGGCATTTCATTGGTATATTTGCATATGTTATATATGGTATCGTTTGTTTTGAGTCTTTACGGTTTGCATTTAATCCATATTTGCCATTTTCTTTGTCTTTGGATTTTATTTGGCATGATATATGATCATTTCGATATCTCTTCTTATGTGCATTGAAATTTCATATCTCATTCTGATAATTTCAAAATTGGTATCATTATTCATTGCTTATTCATATTCATATGTTTTTATATCAATATTGATATTAGTTGATCATTGTTTGGATTATTTGTGCTTCTGTTTTCATGCTGCTCTTTTGTCACACTTCACATCATTACATGATTTTATTTCTTCATTCCTATTTCTGTTAATATCATATGTTCACATATTTAGGGGAAGATTTGGTTATGTGGGAGAAATAGTGTATGCTTTTTATCTTTGTCTATCCTGAACAAAAAAGGAGATAAATGGTATCTTTCCATTCATCATTAGGATATCTTTATCTTAGGGGAAGATGTATTATTTAGGATGAGATTGTTAGACATAGTTTATATTTTACTGTTATGAAGAATTCATACTTGTCATATTCTCTTTGCATTTGAAGTTGTGTTTAAGTGTGCAAGTTTGCAACGTATGAAAAAGTTTTCAAGCAAGCAAAGTTATTCAGAGTTTGTGTCTGTTGGACATTTGTGCTCTTTTTTCCTTCTCGGATTAGGAATTGAGTATTTTTAGAGAGCTTGACGACCCATAGGATTTTTATTTTGGTTTTGGCCTGGAATAACCAAAGGGGGAGATTTTTAAAGAAAAATTTCCAATCGAGTCAATTTGTTTGTGATTAGCGTAATTCAAAACAAAACATTTGAGTTATAGGTAAGACTATGTATTATCGAACTCATAATCCTATGACATGTTTGATGAAGATGTAGCGGCCAAGATTCAAAGTGGATATACATCATGTCGTTTTAGTGCCAAATTTTTCTTCGCGATTATCGAGGAACTCGTAGGTATGTATGCTTTTTGAAAATGGTCCTTCGATATTTTTTAAGGGTGTTTATTTTTTAAGCAAAGTTATTTAAAATATTTTTTGAAGAAAAATATTTTTTTTGTTTCATCTCATTAGAACGAGTTTGGAACCTCGTTAGAATGAAAAGTTATTTTCGTTAGAAAGAAGCTTGATCTCGTTCGAATGACTTTATAATCGTATTGGAATGAACATAAAATGAGAACTCCATGCTTAACAAAAAGGAAGGTCGTTGGAAGCTCGTTAGAATGAGAAAGCCAGTTCATTCGAACAAACTTGAGTTTCGTTAGAATGAAACGGGATTCTCGTTCGAACAAGATATTTGTTTTCACTTGAACGAGTTTATTGCCTTGAAATTCGTGTTTTAATATTTATAGGTGTGTTGGACTAAGATTTTTCAAGTACTTTTGGCAAAAATTAGTTCCCTGCCCGTTTACCAAAGTTTCAAACCCAAGTTTCACCCTTTATATTTAAAGATCCAAGTTTCAATATTCATATGCTTTAAGATCTTTCGTTTGGGCATCGAGGTTTTTTTCTTATCATCTTAAGAGAATGTTTTTTATGAGGTGGACTCTGTACTTACTGTTCACACACGGTGGACTCTGTATTTGTAGTGTTACGGTGAATAAGTAGTGGATTATGTGTTCCCATTCTGTACACGGTTGCTGAGATTCATCAGTGGATATCGAGATGTGCATGGACTCGTGTGTTATGGAAACTTACGTGAGTGGAATCATGTGTTGATTTATAGATGAGAGGTTGAATATAGAAGAGTGTCAAGGCTTGGGAGGAGAGGAGTCATTGAGTAAGTCTATTGTCTGTTTGTGTAAAACCTTATCATAGTGAACTGTTTGGCTGAGCCATCCGAGGTTTTATATTTTATGATTTTCCTCGTATATTGGCGTGCTGAGTTGGATTTATTTATTTTATCTGCTTATCACCTATATGCATATTTTAGGTTAAAAAGATAAAATTGGAAAAATAGAGTTTTCACAACAAAACGGTTTTAATTGATGCAAATTTTAATTGGGTTTAAATTTATTTAAAATTTTGATCTTTAAAATAGAAAAATCTAAAAATTGATTTTTATTTGTTTGGATCGTCCTTGCCTATTAGCATGTTGTGTTTTCACCTTCAAATGCTTCAATGCTACTCTCAAAGTTTCGAATTTATATCAAAGTCACCCAGATATATTCATAAAAATAGTGTTAAAAGGGGCGACTTTGATATTATTTAAAACATTATCAAAACATTTTAAAGATGAAGGGAAAATTGAGATTTGACCTAAATCTTGGAGTTCTTTTGTATTTAATCCTATTTTTTTAATATAGAATGAACCCACTGAATTGGATTTCTAGTTATGCTCCTGCCCTAACTAGCCGTAATACTCCTATAAAATGTAATTAAAGTTTTGATTTTTGCATTAAGGCGGTAAACCATTATTATAGAGTTAGTTGTGAATGCTAAAAGAACACGAAGGAAGTGGGTAGATTTCCTCACAAGAAAAGATAAATGGTGTTGTTCATTTTAAAATCGGTGTTGGGCGGAGATGAAGGGCTAAAGTGTTTAAATAAAATAAAAAATCATGTTATGTAGTATTTTAAAAATATATAAAATGACGAAATTGAAAAAAAATCACTACTACTACTATTATAAAAGTTGTTAAACTAGAGAATGGGACTATTTGATACTTTTACCTCTTATTTTCCCTAAATTACCACAACTACCTGTAATATCCCGTATTTTTATGGCTTTCAAATTTGAGGATTTACTAAATTTAATTTGAGATATTAATTTAATATTAATTCGGAAAATAAATTTTTAATATCCAGTTGCGTGATGAGAGTTAGTAATTATTGAGAATTTGTTGAATATTACAAGATGATTAAAGTAATATACAAGATTGATTTTATTAAAATTGTCACGAGTGAATAAAATGAAAATTATGGAAAATTAAGTCGGGGCGCGCTTGTGTCGTGTCGGGACTAAATTATTATTATTAAAGTGAATAAATTATAAGTCACCCGTATGGTCGTAACAAGTGTGACAAAGTGTCCGGAACTCTGGGGTTTAGTTTGGATCTCGGGGAGTTTTTGGGCCTAGTTGGCTTCTCGGGAGGGTATTATAGATATTTTGTATTTTTGGATAATAGAACCCACGAATTTCCCTAAGATATATCAGCCATTAGGAGTTGTCTTTTAGGGTTAACAAACATAGAACATAAGAACGACCATTAGAGAAGAAGGTAGAGAGCTTTCCAAGCAATCCAAGGCCAATAACTCACTCGATTACACCACCACCACCACCACCACCACAACGTATATCTCACGACGAGGAACGTAATCATATCTTTTTCATCAACAAATCAGACCCTTGAATCCCAGGCAAGTATCTATCTTTCTTTGTTTTTATTTAATGTTTCACCCATGTCAGATTAGGATTGTTAGAAATATGTTTCATGGAAGAATTTGATAACTTAGAGAATTTAAATCACATGTTTTAGAGGAAATAGATATATTCTGTACATCTCAATCATATGTAGAGGATTACCCACGAAATTGTATGGATTTAGAAGCAAGAAATCTGGAAAATAATTAGAAGAATGGAATTTTTATGAAAAATTAGGGTTCTTGACAATTATGTTAATTTACCCCATTAATTCAATCCCTTTGATGAATTTGTACATGTTTCAACGAAATCATGCATATAGGTATATATAACGAGTAGTAATCTTATTTGGGAGTTTGGGGATCAGTAATGGCGTTTTGGAGAAAATTGTTGGATGAAACACGTTGGTCGAATTTTCAGTTTCTGGGTAAGAACTTCTTGATCGATCGATCGACCAAGAGCATCGATCAATCTACAATCGTTCAATCAACCCCATTCCTCGATTGATCGATCCCTACTGGAAAATCGCATGTTTTTCCCCTTTTTGTTTAATCCGAATAAAGTATGTGGAAACCCTTGAATATCCTTTAAATAGTATAATGGGACATGAAGAGGACCAGTAGGGTCTAAGTAGACTCCGTTGAATGAAATTTGATACGGGATGAAATTATGGGTTAACGGGGGGTTTCGTCACACATTAGAAATTGTGCGTACGAATTGAGATTCGTGAAAGACTTAGACTAGAAGGTTAGAGAGGGCGTACCTACTGTAATTATATTTTAGTACTAAGGAATACTTTGAGAGATGATAAGTAAGTATCAAATAAATTATAAATGAGAATAAAAGAGATGAATCCTTTATGCGAGATAATTGAGTAAATTTGTGCTAAGTACGGATAATAATAATTATGGGTCATGAGCGAACCTAATTTAGTAAATGTGAATATCTATATATATGACCGTGTGACTTTGTACATATATTAGTTATTATGTTTGTGAATAATCATACCTGCTCTACTTTCTATCACGGAGGTTGACGTGCTGGGACAGTCTTATCTCGATGGGACCTTTATGGGGGATATTGACTTGTACCCTAGAACATAGGATTCCTTAGTACAGGCTATCTAAGAATGATAGTCAGATGGTCCTAAGAGACGTGAGGGGTATGTGCTGACCTTTTAGTGACTTGGAACTATGCTTTCCCTCCATTTTGTGTGTATTGTGTTAATACAGTTCAAGAGTGATTTCGAACTAGTATTTCCCTTAGTACGAGTGATATGGGGACTTGATAGCAGAGATCCCAGCACCATAGACTTTATGTGGGGCGTTGATAGTATATATATTATATGAGTGACTAAAATATATATACTTATATATATGGAAACTTTCTATTGTGCGTATAAGTAGTTAAGTAATGTATAAATGATCCATATTTATAACTAGTGTTCGTGAATTTTGTAACGGTACTGAGTGGTTCTAAGCAACGTAAGAAAATGGAAGAAATTAATTTTCTAAAAATAAATATCATAGCCTTAGTACTTCTCAGGATAAAACTTTATTGAAAATAAGTCAGATAGACTTATGAGTTTAGTAGTATGATAGACGTGCACACTAGATGAGAGGTGAGAATTCTCTAAAGAGTGTCGCATAGTAACATGGTTGTCACATTAGCCGGTAAGCATTTTAAATACTTACTTTAAACTGTTTTACAATCGGGCTCTGACCCATTTTCTGTCATTTTTCTCTCTCTCTCTTGTATATATATATGTATGTATTACAGGTACCCTGCCACAGGGGCATCATGCATAGATTCTTTGGATTGGACGCGCTGCAGCTTATGTGGGAGTTACCGACCCTTGCTTTAGACAACCTATTCATTGATTCAGTTCCTATTTTAGTTCTTCATAGTTAGGTCATGTGTCGCCCGATTACCTATTCCGTTTGGATTTGTCAGAGATTTATGTATATTTATATTTCGAGTATTCAGTACTCTTTGAGAGTTAACTATTGTCAGGACGATTTCATTTATGGTTCTTAAACTTGGTTTGGTTTATCTAGATGATTTAAATTCTTGTGTGTTAATTTCCATCCTTAGAAGTTATGTGATCCTTAAACTATTGGTTATTAAAAAGGTCTTCATATTGGAATTTAATAAAATGAAATTAAGACTTTAAATTGTTTTGACACTTAGCTTAATTATTTAGGGTGTTTAAATTGGAAATAATTATTTTGCGACAGTGATGCTGAAAATCAACCAACCGTTCACCTTGATTTTAATTTAATAAAGGAATGATCACTCGGTATTTGATTAGGCGGGGTGTCACGTGTGGTATTAGAGCATCAGGTTCTAGTGTCCTTTAGGATCTGTACGGCTTATTTCGTTACCACCTTAGCGTCTTTATTTTAGAGCCCTATTTTTAGGACTGTTGTATTCTTCTATTTACGCTTACATCTTCAGAGATTTGATAATAATTGTAGACTAATAAACTTCCTTCTCATTTCAGATGCCTCCGAGATGCGCACCTCGAGACAAGAATGCCCAGCCCGAGCAGTCAGCAGCATCGGCTCAGGGAATGAAGAATGCAACTAACGTATCCTCCACTGTTGCTCAGGCGTCGAATGCCTCTTTAGCGGTGGTGCAACAGGCTCCACCCCAAGTTCAGGCAGTGGCGCCAGTACTGAAGGGAGTGCGCTTGCGTTCAAATAAGGAAGTTATTTAATTAAACACAATTTTCACCACTTAAGTCCTAAACATGCATCTATATGTGATTAAATACGATGATGAAACATGAAAGGACACATATATGAGGAAAAATCCCCAACGGGGCAAAACCTTTTATTTTCACAATAATTTTTGTAAGAGAATGGCTTACAACGGATTACAATGAAAATACAGTGACACATAAATACCCTCGGGTGTCGGTTCTGTTGTCTGCGGCTGGAACAATCCCTTTCCAGTAGGGCAGCAGTGACGAAGAGAACGGGTTCCTCATAAATTACTCCAGATGAGTAAATGATCTTCTTGACGGTTTAAAGATTCACACACATATATGGGATCGGTTTTGTGAATCAAAAAGGTTTAGAAAACCTTAAAAGGTGAAGTCTTATTCTGGACAGTTTTCGTCGATTTTTGAGATTGCAGAAAGACTTGAAAAACGTGTAGAAGGAGATCAGATATTTATACAAAAATCGAGGCGGTAGCTCGTTCGAACGAGATAGAATGTCGCTCGAACGAGATAGCATGTCGCTCGAATGAAGGACAGAAGTCGTTCGAACAATATCGCGCGAAATGTCTATCTCGCGCGAACGACTTTTAAAGTCGCTCGAGCGATCTCGTCGATCGAGGCCATTCGCTTCTACACTTAGAAAAATTCTGCTTTTGATAAAAAATTAATCCAGAATTCAAAAATAATTTTCGAAAATAATTCCCAAATATTTATGCAAATATTTAAAGTTCCAATAAAACATTTTACTGATAGAGCGTAGTGGAGTAGTGGGAATGAGCTGAGCAGCACGTTGCATGTAGCATGATGCATGTGAAGAAAGTGGTTGCATTGAATTCGGATACAGGCCGTCGAGGATGATCGTGTTGACGTGCCGAATGTAGTGGTATCAGACATATGAACTATGATCTGGGAATCTACCCCGAACATTTATAAAATTATGTCCTTACAAATCTCCCCCTATGTCTATGCAGGTACATAAATAAAAAAAATCCAAGTTATGCAATCAAATGACATACAAGATAATATCCCCATTAAACCCTCAAACTGAGAATATTAAATGACATGTCTTCCAAATTTTCAGCTCTCCAAATCTTCCAAATCTTTTCTCATCAGGGTGTGTAATCAAATAATGAGCAATGTTGTACCTACACACATGAGATAAAGCAAATACCCATGACAAGCAACAGATTGAAAATATAATGATATGCAAAAAGTGATGATCAATTAAGCTAAAGAAAATCATTCATAAATCAACCAACACAACAAAACAATTCTCCCCCATAATTCTTCTCCCCCTTTTTATAATGTCCCTAAATAGACAGATATGAGAAGTATAAATGAATGCACATGGAGAATGGCACACGGGAATAAACTGCTATTTTTGAATTTTTCAAAGATTTTTCACACATAGTATACAACAAAGAATCACACCATGAAAGATCATAAAAACAACCAAGTCAATGATAGCGCTAATGATGGGGTGTGAACAAATTCGATGGGAAATTTAATGCATACAAAAATGACATATGCGCACAATGAATATTGAATACTCCTAAAGAATGAACTCAAAGTCTTCCTTTGGTGTAAAAAGGTGGTAATATGAGACATTGACTCAATCAAATCAACAAATCAAAGCTCAAAGTGATTTCCACACCAATAACGTCCAAAACTATTGCATACTTTTTCAGGACTTTCAAGGAAGTGCAAACCCGTTTATATTCTCCAACCAAACTCCCTCAGATTTTTATTTTGAATAGAGGCTTTCTAAATTCTCAAACTTTAGAGAATTGATGGTAAAACCTAAATGGCCCATATTTGGCATGCATTGCTTTTTATTTCCTTTGAATTTTTTCGCGCTCTTTTAACCTCTTTGGACCCCAGATAATAAAATTCTTCCATTTTTTAGGTCCATTTGAACGGTGGCTTTTGTGCAAAGAATAGATAATGACCTTTCGCAGCCGCTCCCCGTTCTTAAACAAACACTTAGACTCACAAAACAACGGTTTTTACATGCATTCCAATTTTGTCAAGTTTTATCGCATATTGTTAGTTGTATAGACAGAATTGAGATGGAAACACCCAAGCCAAAATGTGATAGACAAGTGCAATAATCAAATAAAGCCGTGCATGTGTGCAATAAAGGATATAGGAGTCAAACATGTAGGAAGATATCACTAATTACATCTCAAAGACTCCATACAATGTAAAGCACATGGATGAAATGATGTAGCGTCTCTAATCTCTATCAAACAGTCACATGGATAAATGGAATGAAGTTGTGACTTGACTATCTTAAATGTTCATCCATAAAAGGTGCATAAAAAATAAAAATACAAAAATCTTTTTGTGCTTTTCAAAAAAAAATTATATATAAAAACAAAAATCTTTTTGGATTTTTCAAAAGAAATAAAAAAAAGATGTACAACAAAGCAATGATACATATAAAATAGACTAGCAATAGGAAGCATATGATATGAACATGAAAAAGCATCCTATTCTAGGCATAGACCAACCCCTCAGTCAACTGTGCAAATCCCCAAAGACTTCCCAAGACTCTCAAATCTAAGGGCATCTAAAGATTTCGTGAAAATATCGGCTAACTGACAATCGGTGGGAACAAAACTCGGGGATACGACTTTTTCCTCAACTAACTGACGTATAAAGTGCTCACGTATCCTGATGTGCTTTGTGAGCCAATACTAGACTGGATTGCGGGATATGTGTATCGCGCTCGTGTTATCACAGGAAATGGTCATGGTGTCGTGTGAAATCCCATAATCTTCCAGCATTTGCTTCATCCACAAGAGTTGCGTGCAATAACTCCCGGCGGCTATGTACTCAGCCTCCGCAATGGATAAAGAGATGGAATTTTGCTTCTTGCTCATCCAGGAGACAAGAGCAGAACCAAAATAGAAACACTCACCAGAAGTACTCCTACAACAATCTACATCCCCGGCCCAATCGGCATCTGAATAGGCGGATAAACGGTCATCGGTATCAAATAAATACCAAATATCGTATGAGAGAGTCCCACTCACGTATTTAATAATACGTTTAAGAGCAAGTAAATGTGACTCTTTCGGGGACGCTTGATATCGCGCACAGAGTCCAACACTAAAGGCTATGTTGGGACGACTGGCAGTCAAGTAGAGAATACTACCTATCATACTTCGTTATAAGGTTTGCTCTACGTCCTTGTCTGAAGTGTCCTTACTAAGCTTTGTAGTGGTACTCATAGGTGTACGTGCATTCTTAGCGGAGTCTAAACCAAATTTCTTCACTAGGTCTCTAGCATACTTGGATTGGGAGATGAACATCTCATCCTCTAGCTGATGAACCTGAAGACCAAGGAAGAAAGTAAGCTCACCAACCATGCTCATCTCAAACTCACTTTTCATCTCCTCTTTAAAGTGATGAGCATGTTGAGAGCACGAGGATCCAAAGACTATGTCGTCCACATAGACCTGGGCAACCAAAATTGTACCGTTATCTCTCCTGATGAACAACGTCATATCAACTCCCCCTCTCTTGAAGCCACGGGATAAGAGATAGGAAGTAAGCCTCTTATACCAAAAACGGGGTGCTTGCTTTAAACCATACAAGGCTTTCCTCAGATAGTAGACGTGCTCCGGGTGTTGAGGGTCTTCAAACCCTTTGGTTGTTCCACGTAAACCTCCTCCTATAGAATGCCATTCAGAAAGGCACTCTTGACATCCATCTGATATAACTTGAAGCGCAGATGACATGCGATGGCGAATAGTAGACGGACGAACTCAAGCCTCGCAACAGGAGCAAATGTCTCCCCAAAGTCTACACCTTTTATCTGTGTGTAGCTTTGAGCGACCAACCTAGCCTTGTTTATGATTATGGTACCATTTTAATCCATTTTATTCTTAAAAATCCACCGGGTACCAATCACATTAGTCTCACTAGGTCGGGGGCAAGTTCCCAGACATTAGTCTTTTTAAACTGAAGCAACTCATCCTGCATAACAGATATTTAGTGTTCATCCTTGAGTGCTTCTTTATAATTCTTGGACTTGACTTTGGACGTGTAGAAAAAATGGCTGACAACGTTCTCTAGCTGAGCACAAGTCTTGACCCCTAGAGTGGGATCACCAATAATGGCAGAAGGGTCTTGACTCCTGCGAACCCAAGCGGGAGTGTTCCCTAACAAAGGAGTGGGGTCCACAGAGTGTGGGTGAGGTACAGGTAAATCACTTCTAGAAACATCCTCAACCTCACACTGAAGTTTAAAGTCAATAAATGCCGAAGGTTCATCATCTTGCACGGTGACATTTATTGACTCTATAACCTTAGAGCTCTTCAGGTTAAAAACTCGGTATGCTCTACTATTCGATGAATATCCTAGCAGTATTCCCTCGTCGCTTCAGGAGTCAAACTTTCCTAATTGCTCTCTATCCCGTAGGATGTAGCATGTACTCCCAAAAACACGAAAATATGCAAGGTTGGGTTTCTTGCCATTCCACAACTCATAAGGTGTCTGAAGTGTGTGTGGATGCAGATAAACCCTATTCACCATGTGGCATGCAGTAGACACTGCCTCTGCCCAAAATCTCCTAGAAACTTTATGACCTAGAAGCATAGATCTATCTATCTCCTGGATCGTTCTATTCTTTCTCTTAACAATCCCATTTTGCTGAGGAGTCTTCACAGCAGAAAACTCATGTTTGATCCAAAGGCTATCACAATACAAATCTACCTTTGTTTCCTTAAATTCAGTGTCGTTGTCACTACGTATTCTATTAATAGTGACTCCGTGTTGATTTTGCAGGACACGGCACTTGGTCGTTAAAAACTCTACAGCATCGGATTTCTCTCTAAAAAAATATACAATGGAGTATCTAGATAAACCATCCACCATCACGAGGATATACCTCTTACCACCCAGACTCTCGGTACGAGTGGGACCCATAAGATCCATGTGTATAAGCTCAAGAACACGAGAGGTGGTAATGTAATGAAACTTCCTATGAGGACTACGAATTTGTTTTCCTAACTGACAGGGTCCACAAATCGTCAAAGTTGGCCTTCCAAGAGATGGTAAGCCACATACTAAGTCCTTTTTAGCTAACCGAGTGAGATCTCTAATGTTCACGTGACTTAGACGTTGGTGCCAAAGATCAATAGGAGTGATCGTGGCGTTGTTGCATACAAGTGAGGATGTGGGCTCAGTCCCATAGCAATTATCCTTTGTCCTCACCCCTTGCACTAAAAGTTTACTGGCTTGATTATAGACCTTACAAGCATCCCGGTCAAACTTTACGGCAAAGTCAGCGTCGCACAGCTGGCTAATGCTGAGAAGGTTTGCTTTCAAACCTTTGACGTACAACACATTCTCTAGCTTAGGAAATCCTGGTAACACTACAGTACCTCATCCTATAATGATAGACTTGCTCCCATCTCCAAAGGTGACTCTGCCATCCTGATAATCCTCAAGAGATGTAAAAAATGAGGCATCACTTGTCATATGTCTAGAACATCCACTGTGAAAATACCATTGTGAGGTATTATGTTCTTTGAGAGCAACATGAACAACAAAGTCCTTTTTATCTTTCTTAGGCACCCAAGAAGTGGTAACCTTTTGTTTGCCTTTGTTGTTGTTTGTTTTAGCTGGAATGTGAGAAGCATTCACAGACAGGAAAGACATCCGTCGAAATTCCTCCATCAAACTCTGAGACGTGGCAGCTAAAGACTCAACTCGCTCTCTTAGACTAGAAAATTCATCAGTATGACGTGGTGGAGCAGTAGTACGTCGTGTCCGACCCTTGCTACATAAAAAATCCCAGAGGTGGCCTTTTCTTTTGTAATAAGCACAAAAGAACACAGTCAAAGGCAGACCTTGGTTTGTTTTTCTTGGTCGTGCTCTCCTTCGAGGTTTTTGACGATGGCCATAAGGAGTCATAGTAAACTCAGGAATAGGTCCAGGTACAATTTGGGACATGGAGGCACCATCATATCCTATTCCCTGCCGATCACCAAAATCTAAAGCGGGGCCGAGGAGCATCTTTTCCATTTTCCCAAATATGTCCTCGATTTGAACCTTGACTTTTCGTGCTTTCTTAAGATCATGAGTCAGCTGGGCAACAAGGGCTTTAAGTTTATTCTGAGTCTCCACGGAGGTATGGAGCTCATTCGTAAGACTATCCACTTGTTTAGTCAAGTCCCCTCTCTCTTTCCCAAAATTACTCTCTCTCTCTCTCTCTCTCTCTAAACAAACTCTCTTTCTCAACACAGGAAGATTCTCTCTCTCTCAGGGTGGTGTAGGTGGAGGACTCTCTCTCTCTCGCTTTTCTTAAATCTTCCTCTAAGGCGGTGATCTTAAGAACTAACGCTTTGTTACGCTTTTTAGTTTTAAATGACTCAGAATATAACTCAGCATAAGCGCGTTGAATATCACTCACGCTCTCACTTGTGTCATCCTCCCCCTCACACACATCGATCTCACGGTCGAGGTGTCCCTGTGATGCATCATCCTCATCGTCGTGAGGAGAACTGGAAGTGGTCACATGACTAGCCATGAATGCGGTGAAGTTGCACTCATGCGGTGACTCGACTCCAGAATCCACTAACTCAACCTCATTGTCGTCGCTAAGGGTAGCATTAAGGACATCTTTCCCTTTTACTCTGTTAAGACGTGTGGCACACGTAAAGGCTCTATGACCCCTACCGTTGCACTCAAAGCATCTCTCATTTTTTTTCTTAGGAGGATCTTTAAAATCTTTTTCATTTTTCTTTTCCAACTTATTTTTCTCAAATTTCTTTTTATTATTAAAATTGCCATTTTTCTTAAATTTGAGAATCCTCTTGAAATTTTTTGCAAAAAGAGCCAAATCATCTAAATCAAAATCACAATCAGAATCTAACGTGTCAGTCTCTCTTTTTCTAGATGACTCTACCCTCTTTCTAGCCGACCCCTCACTCTTTCTCTCTTGGGTATTAAGTGCAATTCCCTTATCTTTAGACCTAGAAGTTTTAGGGAAAATATCAATTTCATATGTTTGCAAATCTCCTACAAGTTCTTCCAATTTGAGCGTATTAAAATTACCCATAGAATTTAGCACAGTGACTTTAGGGATAAAATGCGTAGGCAAAGAACGCAGAATCTTTTTAACAACTCTAGCATTAGGAATATGCTCACCAATATTAAAGCTAGTATTAACAATGTCAGAAAGCCTAGCATAAAAATCATCAAAACATTCAGTCTCATTCATGGTGATGGTTTCAAATTGAGTTGTCAAATTTTCCAATTTAGATTCTTTCACAGCATTAGTTCCTTCATGGGTGAGTTGTAAAACATCCCAAGCCTCTTTAGACGTTGTGCACGTCATTATGCATTTGAACTCATCAGGAATGACAGATCCAGAAATAGCACTTAGACCCTTAGAATTGAATGAAGACCATTTAAATTCGTCTTCAGTCCAAGTAGTGACAGGTTTTAAATTGATCACATTATCAACAGTGACGGAGGGAGGTGTCCACACTCTTTAAACCAAAATCCAGACACGTTCATCAATGGCTTTTAAAGCTGATCTCATGTGGGCTTTACAATATGCATAGTTTGTTCCGTCAAAAACTGGCATTTTATTATATAACTTCTCCATAATGAACACACTCGTTTTCAAAAATCAATTTTTCAGAAAATTAATATCTTAGAAAAATTTTGCGGAAAATTACACGGTAAAATTGTGTAACTGGCTCTGATACCAATTTGAGGGGAGTGCACTTGCGTTCAAATAAGGAAGTTATTTAATTAAACATAATTTTCACCACTTAAGTCCTAAACATGCATCTATATGTGATTAAATACGATGATGAAACATGTAAGGACACATATATGAGGAAAATCCCCAATGGGGAAAAATCTTTTATTTTCACAATAATTTTTGTAAGAGAATGGCTTACAACGGATTACAATGAAAATACAGTGACACAGAAATACCCTCGGGTGTCGGTTCTATTGCCGGCGGCTGGAACAATCCCTTTCCAGTAGGGTAGCAGTGACGAAGAGAACGGCTTCCTCACAAATTACTCCAGGTGAGTAAATGATCTTCTTGAAGGTTTAAAGATTCACACACATATATGGGATCGATTTTGTGAATCAAAAAGGTTTAGAAAATCTTAAAAGGTGAAGTCTTATTCTGGGTAGTTTTTGCAGATTTTTGAGATTACAGAAAGACTTGAAAAACGTGTAGAAGGAGATCAGATATTTATACAAAAATCGAGGCGGTGGCTCGTTCGAACGAGATAGAATGTCGCTCGAACGAGATAGCATGTCGCTCGAACAAAGGACAGAAGTCGTTCGAACGATATCCCACGACATGTCTATCTCGCGCGAACGACTTTGGAAGTCGCTCGAGCGATCTCGTCGATCGAGACCATTCGCTTCTACACTTAGAAAAATTCTGCTTTTGATAAAAAATTAATCCAGAATTCAAAAATAATTTTCAAAAACAATTCCCAAATATTTATGCAAATATTTAAAGTTCCAATAAAACATTTTACTAATAGAGCGTAGTGGAGTAGTGGGAATGATCTGAGCAGCACGTTGCATGATCCACGTGAAGAAAGTGGTTGCATTGAATTCGGATATAAGTCGTCGAGGATGATCGTGTTAACGTGCTGAATGTAGCGATATCAGACATATGAACTGTGATCTAGGAATCTACCCCGGACATTTATAAAATTATGTCCTTACAAGTACCGTCACATCTTCCCACTACATGGGAGCGGGTCAGGGATGCCTTTCAGAAGGCGCATCCCCCGAAGTTCTCGGGTAGTTCGAACATCGTAGTTACCAGCAAATGGAAGAAGGATATCTAGAGGCATCTGCGCATGTATGAGTGCACCAACGTGAGAGACAGTTACTGGCTTCCTTCAAGCTAGTGGAGGCCTCTTTGAAGTGGTGGGAGTCCACCACCACCTTGGAAGTGAGGGATAACATACCGATTCAGTCATTTTAGGTGCAGTTTAACCGCAAGTATTTCCTATCTACCGTGCATATTGAGATAAGGCAGAGGTTACTGAATCTCAAGAAGGATAGCATGACCATTGCTGAGTAAGAGGAGGAGTTCACTAGACTTCTCACTATAGTGCCAGATGAGGCACCCACTGAGGAGAAGAAGATGCTGCTATATTTAGATGGATTGGCCTGGAGGATTCGTCGGCACCTCATAGGCAATCTATTGTTGATTACTTACACTGACGTACTTAACGTCACTTTGTTTCACTATCAGGATCACCGCTTCCATCAGAAGGGGAGCAAACGAACAGAGGAGTCCAACCAGCAGGGCAGGACAGGGGGAAGTAGTAGTATTGGTGGGGAACCAGCAGCCCAAGGGTAGACCCGTCACAATGAGCAGAGTTCCCATCAGGGGGACGTAGTAGTATTGGTGGGGAACCAACAACCCAAGGGCAGATCCGTCACAATGAGCAGAGTTCCCATCAGGGGGACCCTACCAAGCGATTTCGATTAGGTGATTCCAGACAGGGATTTGGGGGATTTAAAGAAGGCCAGCAAGGCTAGTCCAGTCAGCAGGGCCAACACCGTCAGCAACAGGGCCAACATTATTTTCAGCAGGGCCAGTGCTAGGGTGGTAATAGCCAACAGGGTCAAGGTCAACAGGGACAAATTGGAGGTAATTTCAGGGGAAGATGTTTTGAATGTGGCAAGAATGGCCATAAACGTCATGATTGCACAGAGGGGGATAGGGTCCCACGGTAGCAGGGTGCCTGTAAAGAGCCGCATAGGCCACTCTTTCTAGCCGCCCTCCTAGGGTCAGCTTAGATGTCAACTCTACCAGCCATCCCAGTAGCCCCAATTTAGCAAGGGCAATTACAGTATGAACATTTCTATAACGTCCACCAGGCAGCAGCATCTCAGTCACCACCCGAGATTGAGGGTACGTTTCCTATACATGGCACTATGGCTTGAGTTTTATTTGATACTAGGGCGTCGTACTATTTTATAGCTACTCATTTTGCACGGGCCGTAGAGGTATTAAACACGGTAGAGAGTACAGTGACATGCGTAGACTCACCACTGGGGAATGGGTCCTTGATTTTCTTTATATGCTGGGGTGTAGGTATAAAGATTTGTAGCTTGATTTTACCAGCAGACATACTAATTTTAGACATGCATAAGCACGATGTCATTATTGGCATGGATTGGCTCGCCCCGTACAGAGCCATGATAGATTGTTTCGGTAGGAGTATTGTCTTTGCCATTCTGGGGCAGGAGATATTTTTGGTGGTGATGCCTCACCCAGAGGGAGGATCTTCCACCCACTTGTATTACATAGGGGAGGATACCTCTAAGGAGATTGTGATTCCCTTGGATTCGATTCCAATCGTTCAGGAGTTTTTGGATGTATTTTAGGAGATACTGGGCGTACCTCCCAATCGAGAAATTTATTTCATCATAGACTTGATGCCGAGAACTTGGTTGATAGTACATGCACCGTACCGCATGGCTCGAGCAAAGATGAGGGAGCTACGGGATCAGATAGATCAGCTATTAGGCTAGGGCTTCATTCGTAGGAGCACCTCACCTTGGGGCGCTCCAGTGTTGTTTATAAAGAAGATATATGGTTCACTGAGGTTATGCGTGGATTGCCGAGAGATTAACAAGGTCACGATATGGAATAAATATCCGTTTCCCCAAATCAATGACCTGTTCGACTAGCCGAGGGGAGCAACCTTCTTTTCAAAGATAGATTTGAGGTCGGGATACCATCATCTACCGATTAGGGAGTATGATGTGTCAAAGATTGATTTCTCGACGAGGTATGGATCCTATGAGTTCAAAGTCATGACGTTTGGGCTGACAAATGCTCCAGCCATATTCATGGACTTAATGAACCGATTGTTCAAGGAGTTTTTGGATCAGTTTACCACCGTCTTCATAGATGACATCTTGATTTATTCACACACAGAGGAGGATCATGATAAGCACTTGAGACAGGTTCTTCGGACTCTATGAGAGCATCAGTTGTATGATAAGTACGAGAAGTGCGGATTTTGGTTACGGGAGGTACTATTTTTAAAGCATGTTGTGTCAGAACTGGGGATATCGGTTGACCCAAGCAAAGTGTCAGCAGTGAGGGAGTGGGGATAGCCCACGACATCGATAGAGGTGCATAGTTTCTTGGGGTTAGCTGGGTACTACAGGAGGTTCATTATAAGCTTTTCGAAGATAGCGGGTACATTGACGAATCTGACTCGCAAGGGAGTACCTTATGTTTGGGATGATGCTTGTCAATTGGCTTTTGATGAGCTAAAAGATAAGTTGACTTTGGCTCCAGTTTTTGCTTTGCCCAAGCCGGGAATGGAGTAACTGGTGTACACTGACGCCTCTTTACAGGGACTCGAGGGAGTACTTCAGCAGGAGGAGCAGGCTATAGCTTTTACCTCCCGTAAGCTTAAGCCTCACGCAAGGAATTACCCCCACCTACGACCTGGAGCTAGCAGCGGTCGTATTTGCATTGTGAATTTGGAGACATTACTTGTTGGGGGAAAATTTTCTCTTGTTCACAGACCACAAGTCACTGCAATACTTGTTCACTCAGCGAGAGTTGAACATGCATCAACGTAGATGGTTCGAGTTTGTGAAAGGCTACCAATTCGATATACAGTACCATCTGGGGAAGGCTAACGTACTTGCTAATCCGTTAAGCCGTAGATCAAAAGGTGACGTAGCAAAAGTATAGAGAGCGAAGTGTAAAGAATTGGGTCACCAGGACACGGTAGACCATTCCTTTATATCGGTTATTTCAGTCACACCCGAGATTATCACGAGGGTGATATAGGCATAGGCAGCAGATACATTTTGCCAGGAGAAGATTGTACGACTCTTAGCTGAGGGTGCTGAGTCCTATTCTGTGAGATCTGATGGGGGTTTGAGATTCAATGGGAGATTAGTGGTCCCGAAGGGAGAAGACTTACATCATGCAGTTATGACACAGTCGCACGGATCCAAATTTGCGGTACATCCTGGAGGGAATAAAATGTACCAGGATATGAGGTGGCAGTACTGGTGGAGTGGGATAAAGAAGGACATTACTGAGTTCGTGTCCAAATGTTCTACCTATCAGATGGTAAAGGTGGACAACCAGAAACCTCCAGGGTTACTTCAGCCGTTAGAGATACCTACGGGGAAATGGGAAAGTATTTCCATGAACTTCATTACTGGGTTGCCTACGTTACAGCGGGGTCACGATTCCATATGGGTTATAGTGGATCAGTTGACCAAGGTAGCTCATTTTCTGCCAGTACGAACAGAGTACACCACGGGCCAGTATGCAAAATTATTCATTGCCGAGATCATTAGGATACATGGGGTGCCCCTGGATATTATGTCCGATAGAGACAAGATTTTCATGTCGCGCTTTTGGGAGAGCTTTCAGGAGGCCATGGGTACAGAGTTGAGATTGAGTTCACCTTACCACCCACAGAAAGATGGACAAATAGAGAATACCAATCAGATGCTGGAAGATATGCTATGCATGTGTGTCCTTGACTTTGGAGGAAGTTAGGAGCCTTATCATCCACTGGTGGAGTTCACTTATAATAACTCCTATCAGTTCACAATTGGCTTGGACCCATTTGAGGCATTGTATAGCATGCCTTGTCATTCCCCCCTTGTTGGCTAGAGGTGGGGGACAACAAGCTGCTCAGACCAGAGGTGATTCACGAGACTTCAGCTATGATTGAGCTTATGAGGAGTCGCATTCGGGTAGCCAATGACCGACAGAAGAGCTACGCCAATGCGAAGTGGACCTTTCGAGAGTTTAGCATGGGGGACCAAGTATTACTACGTGTATCCCCTACGAAAGGAGTAATGAGGTTCGGGAAGAAGGGAAAGTTGGATCCGAGGTACGTGGGCCCATTTCCCATTATCGAGAGAATTGGGCCGATGGCATACAGATTGGGGTTGCCAGAGCACTTTCACCTTATTCACGATGTATTCCATATCTCTTCGTTGAGACGATATCTTCAGGATGATATGGCCCACACTCACATCGTGATAGAGGAGCTTGACTACAGCCCGACAGTTCTAGACCACAACGAGAGGAAATTGAGGTCGAAGGTAGTTCCATTTGTACAGGTCCAGTGGGAGAATCATAATGTGGAGGAATCCACTTGGGAACGCGAGGCCGATATGCACGAAAAATATCCAAATCTATTTTTACCAGGTATGCCTTATTTTCTGAATTTTAGGACGAAATTCCAATATTAGGGGAGAAGTATGTAATACCCCGTATTTTTATGGCTTTTAAATTTGAGGATTTATTAAATTTAATTTGATATATTAATTTAATATTAATCCGTAAAATAAACTTTTAATATTTACTAGCGTGACAAGAGTTAGTAATTATTGGGAATTTGTTAAATATTACTAGATGAGTAAAGTAATATATAAGATTGATTTTATTAAAATTGTCACGAGTGAATAAGATGACAATCATGGAAATTTAAGTCGGGACGCGCCTGTGTCGTGTCGGGACTAAATTACTATTATTATAAAATGAATAAGTTATAAGTCGCCCGTATGGTCATTTCGAGTGTGCCAAAGTGTCCGGAAGGGTCGAGATAGTCAAAAAAAGTGTGCCAGGGAGTTTAGTTTAGGTCTCGAGGCGTTTTTGGGCCTAGTTGCTATCCCGATAGGGTATTATAGACTTTTTGTATTTTGGGGTAATTAAACACACGAATTTCCCTAAGATATATCAGCCATTAGGGGTTATCTTTTAGGGTTAACAAACAAAAAATATAAGAACGACCATTAGAGAAGAAGATAGAGAGCTTTCCAAGCAATCCAAGGCCAAGAACTCACTCGATTGCACCACCACCAAACGTAGATCGCATGACGATCAACGCAACCATATCTTTTTCATCAACAAATCAGACCCTTGAATCCCAGGTAAGTATCTATCTTGCTTTGTTTTTAGCTAATGTTTCACCCATGTTAGATTATGATTGTTAAAAATATGTTTCATGGAAGAATTTGATAACTTAGAGAATTTAAATCACATGTTTTAAAGAAAATAGATATATTTTGGACATCTCAATCATATGTAGAGGATTACCCAAGAAATTGTATGGATTTAGAAGAAAGAAATCTGGAAAAGAATTAGAAGAATGGAAGTTTTATGAAAAATTAAGGTTCTTGATAATTATGTTAATTTACCTCATTAATTCAATCCCTTTGATGAATTTGTACATGCTTCACGTACAAAATTATGCATATAGGTATATATAACCAGTAATAATCTTGTTTGAGAGTTTGGGGATCATTAATGGCATTTTGGAGAAAATGTTTGGATGAATACCGTTGGTCAAATTTGCAGTTTCTAGGCAAGAACTGCTTGATCAATCGATCGACGATTGATCGATCGACCCCATTCCTCGATCGATCGATCACTACACCAAATCTACCGAATTTGCATGATCATTGACCTTGACAAGTTGAACTTGTCAAGGTTAATGATCGTGATAATTCTGGGGTGATAACTTTTGTTATCACGGACTTGTCACGGTCATGTCACGGTCTATGACTCTGACAAGTTTAGTAACATTCATAAATCTTGATAAACCCGTGACATTATTTAAGGAATTATCATGATTATTGGCCGTGACAAGTCTGTGATAAGTTTTATTTGTCACGGACCTGTCACGGTCAATGATCATGACAATTTTGGGTAGAATTAAAAAAAAATCTGCTGGGCAGTAAGGCCACTGCCACTGCCCAGCAATATATTTGTACCTGTTATAGGAACATTGTATCTGTTCAAACATCATATATCCAAATAAAATAGAGATAACGCAAATATACATTCAAAACAATATGCATCATGATATTATCCAAATATAATTCAAATGTAACAACTTAAAACAATTCAATTCAAATAATATCACTACATGTTTGGGGTAAGGTTAGCTTTGAGGATGTGAGTAGGACACACGATATACGAATTGACACACCCAGTAATATACATCATGCCGCATTGATCGCACAACCACAAGGCGGAGTTCTCCTTCCCGGGTATCACATGTGTGACGAACACCTTGGACTCGATGTCTTGAAGCAAACATCCATGAACTGGCATACCCTGGACGGTATTCGGGTCCCTCAACTGCGACACTCCGCCTAATAAAATACCGGGTGATCAATCCTATACCAAATTAAAACAGGAGTCTCATATGGTTCATTATGAGCATCACTGTCGAAAACCAACTTAATTACTAATAACCTATTAGGCTGGCGTCAAATTTTTTTTACTAATCTTTTTTAACAAAACCATTAAAATAAATCAATCACAACAGTTCATATGCAACAACTGAAATGAAATAAAATAACTGAACACTCGGTACAATTTAATACAACCAAATAGAATGTGGCACTAAAAGGAGGTAAAGGAATAAATGAATATAATTAGGCAATCGGCCCGAATGTTTCTATAATACCTCATATGTATATCTCAAGGGTAGAAGCGTGTATAATAACCTACAGGCATCCACAGCTGCTGCAGCAAACATCTAACTCGAAGGAATTGTCATCCAGGCGTCCCTGTGCCTAGACACCTAATATATATACATATATAGCAAAAGAGGGGAAAATGAAGAAATGGGTTAGAGCCCGAGTTTGAAAATATTTTGCAAGTGCATAAATGTCATATTTTAAAATACGAAATTTCTCATATTTAAACTGGTATCTCACTCTCGTGAGATACACCTCACCCATCTTTTAATAGTGCACAACTATCGCATACTTTTTAAATACCTTAGTTAAGCTACCCTGCGAAACTAATTCATTTCACCCATCTTCTAAAGATCCTTGTAAATCTGAGTACTAAGGACTAAACTTCTCCCCAATCCCAACATTACATGACGTTCGTGCGTGGGGTGTCTCGCGAAGCGAAATCCAAATAAGAAACCTCCCCGATACACTACTACATGGCAATGTTGATTGTCGGAATCCATTAGGCCATCAGTACATACCATATTTTATACCATCCCGTATATATCAATAGTTCTCACTAGAACCTATGATCCATGTACATATAAATCTGGATATAAATCTACCGGAAGGAGAATGTCACTTTATTCATTCCTTATAAAATATTCTAAGCTATCGCCCTAGCTTATACATCATAATCTCTCATTTATGATTCATCCTTACATCATGAATAACTTTCACTAGTTATTTACACTATTCACGTTTTAGTGTTATTAACCTCGTATATAGTATTCTCATCTCTATATGCGTATATCCTTATTTTTCTTTCGGATTTTATACTCCTGAAAGATTAAGAATTTATCTCACACTCCATTCTTTATTATGTCCGTATATATATATATATATATATATATATATATATATATATATATATATATATACATCATGTATATCCATACTTATATATCACACACTACATAAGTATAATAACCATCCCTCAGAGCTATAACTCAATAGATGCAGTTTCTCAATGTTATCATCTTCCAGGGAATTACTCACACACCATCCTGGGTACCAGAGGTCGGACTCTCACACCGACTTGGTAAAAACCAAATCACAACGTATGAGAAGCGATCATAGTTCCTCACCGGAAATGAGAACGAAACATACCCACCACGTCTCACTACTGATAAAAATCACAAAATATAGAATGGACACTGTGACCTTGGGACTATACGGTCCGTGCTCCTCAAGCTAGGGGTCTAACCCACGTTGTGCAACTTTCCATGATAGCACTAGAGAGGTATGCTTCAAATAAATATACTATTCACACACAGAGATATTTATAATTATATCATACATATACTGTCTCTATACCCATATATATATCATCAAATCTGGCTATCCATGCCTATCTCTCATAGCATTAGCCTGTAATCCCGAATATACATATTTGATTTAATTCCATGAGTATTCACTTACTTATAATATAAATATCACATATTTTATTTTTATTAAGCTCATCACAACTAGCTCGTATTCCAATCACATCCAAAATTCCCATTCGAATCCCAAGGGTCCTTTTTCCCATTAGAACTCTTAAAAATCACAAATTCTCACAAATATGGATTTATGGCAGATTTCACATCTTGCACTAAAACAGTGATAACTCACTCTACAAAAGTCCAATTGACCTGAATCAAATCTCATTAGAAAGATAACTTCCATACCTTTCGTTTCATCCATAAATTAGCATCTAGTTGAAATCATATAGAAAATGTCATGCATTTGAATTGTCTATAAAATTCTTGATTTGATTCCCGAGCTAACGATTTCAATCTCGGAATTGCTTCCATAGAAAAATCATCATAAATTCAAAATAAATAAAAAAAAATACGTGATTTATGCCCACGCGAACATATCAAAAAGATCTACAACTTTATTCTCTAAGAACTGAACCGATTCGCCTCCAGGCCGAATCGACCCAGAAAATTGTTGCGTTACTGTTCATTGTCTTCTCCAAATTACAAATCTCCATTAATACACTTCTAAGCTTTTTATGTTCTCTACCATCATCATCCAACCTCAACCGACAATATATACACACATAAAAAGCGTTCTAATCATCCTAGAACCCATATCCAATAATTAATTTCAATTAATTTCCAAGTTTCCCAAATTTGATATTATTCGGGGTTTATTCATTAATCTTCCAAAAAACCCGTTGATTCACGAAACTCATCCCAAAAATATTTATAGTTTTACACACCAACTATAATACGATAAATAAACACATTAAATTAATAAAGCTAGTAATCACTTGCCTCGTGGATAAAATCCGATGACCTCGAGGTGAATCCCGTGGAGTTTGGCCGAAAATACCCTTTCTTCTTCCTCTTTTTCTTCTTCTTCTTTCTTCTCTTCTTTATCTGTTATCTTTATCTATCCTAGGGATGAAATGTGGGAAAAATGAGGGTTCTCCCCTTATTAATCCTGAAAGCAGGTGAATACCCAATTGTAAAATGACTCGTGTACTTAAATACGAGTCCCGACTAGTCCAAAAAGCAACGGAAACCTAAATATTACCCCCGGGTACTTTATTTTGACTAATTCGGCCTATTCGGGATCAATAGTGCACTCGGAATTATCTTTCAAGTCACTTAAAATATACTTATCATTTCTCACCTCAAAATGGTCTACACACGACTCCCAGTGAGATAAAAAAAATACGCATATATCACTCTCTATGCCGTTATCAAAATCCACCATTAGTTACTATTCATGCACATAGTAAATCTCGTAACATAATATTAATCAGTCCCTATCTCTCGATTAATATTTCATAATCACTTTTATTATTTAATCACATTAAATTACGTCACACATGTAATTTAACTAAAACTTATTTATCAAATTAATTTTCTGAATTAATTAAATCATAAATATATAGAAATACGGGGTATTACATGCTCCCCCCCTTACAAAGGAATTTCGTCCCCGAAATTAAAACAATGCCGGTACTAAAACTTAGGATTTTTTAAAATCACAAAGTAGAAGGTTCCCCAAGTATGCTCATATATATAGATAGTCTCATCATCCCTATATATTTACACTAATCTTGCACCCTTATGTTAAGACCACTTGGCGCAAAGCATTTATTATTAATACCATATCTACTAGTCTCACACAGTAGAAATATTCACAAATCCACACACACACACACACACACACACACACACACACACACACACACACATATATATATATATATATATATATATATATATATATATATATACACACACACACACACATAGTCACAGCATCCCTATAGATATATATACTAATCCTGCACCCCCGGGCTAAGACCCATTAGCGCACCGAATCATAATAATCATGCACCCCCGGGTTAACATCCATTAGCGCACCTAATCAATAATGTTATTGCACCCCCGGGTTATCACCCATTAGCGCACCTAACAATAACATCCTTGTACCCCCGGGTTATCACCCATTAGTACACTTAACAATAATATCCTTGTACCCCCGGGTTATCACCCATTAGTACACTTAACAATAATATTCTTGTACCCCCGGGTTATCACCCATTAGTACACTTAATAATAGAGTTCGTGTACCCACGAGTTATCACTCATTAGTGTGATTAACAATGAGATTCTTACACCCCCGGGTTATCACCCATTAGCGCTCTTAAAAATAATATCCTTGCACCCCCGGGTCATCACCCATTAGTGCACTTAATAAAATTTTACACCCCCAGTTATCACCCTTTAGTGTATAAAACAACATAACTTTTCACCCCTGCCTTATCACCCATTAGTGAACTTAACAAATATATCAAATAATAGGCATACACACATCTTATTAAAATTTATAGGTATTCTCCCAACCTATTTCCATACTTACCATACGTATTTTATTCTCATTATTACGTATTATATAAATATTTAGATTACTATCTCTCTCGTAATCTCCAAGGTACATTTTCTATACCTAATAATTAAAGTATTAATTCTCATATACTCTTCCAAAATTCAATACAACATACACCCCTTGTTTCCTTGGAGTATGCTAACATTACAGTCATGCGCAATCCACTCTTCAACACTTATTTGAGTAAGAATCCGCTCCACTTTCTCACGATAATTTGGTATCATTTTTATCAAGAGGTATCTTTTAAATGACTTTGCACAGCCTTCCAACCCATCTCGGGTGTGCTAGCTCTCGTTGCACATATACGATTGAATTATCGTCATTCGTATACGACATTCAATCCGTCATACTATTTTAACCTTGTTTATAGCTTCCCCCCAGGCATATATTCTACGCATTCATTTTCACGTCCTTCTACCTCGAACATCTTTCGAACTGACTAACTAGGGCGCCCATACACCCTATGTTTCGTGCATATCTGCACAACCATAATATAATCCGTGCATATAATTTGTGCCCATAAAAAACATGGGTATTCTCAATTACCCCACTAATCATAATATAATTTTCCTCGACATCGTCTCACTCTTCAACCTATGGTGAGAGGAAAAAAAATTTAGTGCTTTTTCAAGGAACTACACGCTTCAGATACGTTATTTGCATAATATCACTTAGTTCGACGTGTTCTCTCCACATGTAAAACAAGTAACAACTACCGTGTTAGCCCTTACCCAGGCATCCAACACATCTCTCAACTCCCTCGTTTCTAAAGGAGTGATATAATAATGCACTCTTTCTATCACTAAGTACTGAGTGCTAAACAAAAATAACAAGCTCAATCTCTCCGCTCGGTTGTAACCCAGTATACCTTGAATCATATTAATCTAGTCCCTACACATCCGGATTAACTGTAACGAGGCCTCTATGCACTTCAAAGTCCCTAACAAAATGTATCAATATATCCACTAAGCTTGTCTCACATGTGAATCTAGCGTTAATGAAAATATCATGACTCGCTCGGTCACACAAAATATACCTCATTCGCTCGAGGATAATACTCATATTTCAACCTTGCCAATCTCCCTGGCTACTCAAACGGTCCTCGTACATAACACGTTTGTCCGAACCAAACCCTAAAACTATCTTAAACACTGCCCTGCTAGGCACCATACCCACGTCCCTTTACTCACTTTGGGCAAAATCAATACGTGTGGTCTCACTCTCCACATAAAAATATCTCTCGATAAAATCCCCTATATTTACGGCCACGCTAGACCCTCGTTGTTCCTTTATATCCGCTGGCCCCAAGGGACACACTGCTAGCCTTACCAGCCCTGACTAAATTTACCGTCACTCGGTCATAATTCAATTATCTGTATCATGTAAATGGGTCCCCCACATGGGTCTCTCCCCATGGTGTTTCACAAGCACCTTTACCTCCAGTCTTACACCTGGACTAATTTCCAAAATTCTATTAGCTCCCTTCACGTAGAAGCATAAATTGCTCAAACACATTAGAGATGACCTCGACTACGGTAATCATACCCAAAATATATTTTACAACACCAACTGATCCCCACCTCCGGTTGTTCTCCCAACGGCCCTCATCGGTCGTCCTTCATTGTTCGGCATACGAATCACACAAGAATGTGTATAAAAATGTACTACAATGATTCACAATAGTAGGAGGATGAAATCTCACAATGGGAATCAACAATCCTTAGCATAGGGCTCTATATCAACCAAACGGTACGCTTTAAATACAGTAAGCCATACAGATCATATGGACACTAGAACCTGATGCTCTGATACCACCTGTGATACCCCGCCTAATAAAATACTGGGTGATCAATCCTATACCAAATTAAAACAGGAGTCTCATATGGTTCTTTCTCAGCATCACTATCGAAAAGCAAATTAATTACTAATAACCTATTAGGCTAGCGTCAAATTTTTTTTTACGAATCTTTTTAACCAAACCATTAAAAAAAAATCAATCACAACAGTTTATATGCAACAACTGAACTGAAATAAAATAACCGAACACTCGGCACAATTATACAACCAAATCGTATGTGCATTAAAAGGCGGTAAAGGAATAAATGAATACAATTAGGCCATCGGCCCGAATTTTATACAATACCTCATATCAAATCTCAAGGATAGAAGCGTCTATAATAAAGATACAGGCATCCATAGTAGCTGCAGCAAATATCTGACTCAAGGAATTGTCATTCAGGCGTCCCTGTGTCTGGACGCCTAATATATATACATATATAACAAAAGAGGGGAAAATGGAGAAACGGGTCAGAGCTCCAGTTTGAAAATATTTTGCATGTGCATAAATGCCATATTTTAAAATATTAAATTTCTCATATTTAAACTGGTATCGCACTCTCGTGAGATACACCTCACCCCTCTTCTAAAAGTGAATAACTATCGCATACCTTTTAAACAACTTAGTTAAGCTACCCTGCCTAACTAATTCATTTTTCCCGTCTTCTAAAGATCCTCATAAATCCGAGTACTAAGGACTAAACCTCTCCCCATTCCCAACATTACACAACATTCGTGTGTGGGGTGTCTTGCGAAGCAAAATCCAAACAAGGAACCTCCCCGATACACTATTACATGGAAATGTTGATCGTCGGAATCCATTAGGCCCTCAGTGCATACCACATTTTATACCATCCGGTATATATCAATAGTTATCACTAGAACCTATGATCCATGTACATATAAATCCGGATATAAATCTACCGGAAGGAAAATATCACTTTATTCTTTCCTTATAAAATATTCTAAGTTATCGCCTGAGCTTATACATCATAGTTTCTCACTTATGATTCATCCTTACATCATGAATAACTTTCACCAGTTATTTACACTATTCACATTTTAGTGTTATTAACCTCGTATATAATATTCTCATCTTTATATACGTATATCCCTATTTTTCTTCCAAATTTTATACTTCCAAAACATTAAGAATTTATCTCACATTCCATTATTTATTATGTCCATATATATATATATATATATATATATATATATATATATATATATATATATATATAGAGAGAGAGAGAGAGAGAGAGAGAGAGAGAATATACAATACACATCATGTATATGAATACTTATATATCACACACTATATAAGTATAATAACCATACCTCAGAGCTATAACTCAACGGATGCAGTCTCTAAATGCTATCATCTTCCAGGGAATTACTCACACACCATCCTGGGTACCGGAAGTCGGACTCTCATAGCGACTTGGTAAAAATCAAATCACAACCTATGGGAAGCGATCACAGTTCCTCACCGGAAATGAGAATGAAACATACCCACCACGTCTCACTCCTAGTAAAAATCACACAATATAGAATGGACACTATGACCTGGGGACTATATGCTCCCTGTTCCTCAAGCCAGGGGCCTCACCCACATCGCGCAACTTCCCATGATAGCCCTAGAGGGGTATGCTTAAAATAAATATACCATTCACACAGAGATATATTTATAAGTATATCATACATATATTGTCTATATATATATATATATATATATATATATATATATATATATATATATATATATCATCAAATCTGGCTATCCATACCTATCTCTCGGAGCATTAGCCTGTAATCCCGAATATACATATTCGATTTAATTCCATAACTATTCACTTACTTATAATAGAAATATCACATATTTTATTTTTATTAAGCTTATCATAATTAGATCATATTCCAATCACATTCAAAACTCCGATTCGAACCCCCAGGGTCCTTTTTCCCATTAGAACTCTTAAAAATCACAAATTCTCACAACTTTGGATTTATGATAGATTTCACACCTTGCACTAAAACAGCGATAACTCACTCTACAGAAGTCCAATTGACCTCAATCAATGCTAATTACAAGTATAACTTCCATACCTTTCTTTTCATCCATACATGAGCATCTAATTCAAATCATACAGAAAATGTCACGCATTTGAATTGTCTATTAAATTTTCGATTTGATTCCCGAACTAACATTTTCAATCTCGGAACTACTTCCTTAGAAAAATCATTGTAAATTCAAAATAAATCAAACAAATACGTGGTCGGTGCCCACGCGACCGTATCGAAAGGATATACAACTTTCTTCTTTTGACCAAGAATTGAATCGATCCGCCTCCTAGCTGAATCGACCTAGCAAGCTGCTGCATTACTGTTAATTGTCTTCTCCAAATTACAAATCTCCATTAATGCACTTCCAAGGTTTTTCTCTTCCCTCCCATCGTCATCCAACCTCAACCAACAATATATACACACATAAAAATGGTTCTAATCATCCTAGAACCCATATCCAACAATTAATTTCAATTAATTTCCAAGTTTCCCAAATTTGATATTATTCGGTGTTTATTCGTTAATATTTCGAAAAAACCGTTGATTCACAAAAACTCATCCCAAAAATCTTTATAGTTTTACCCACCAACTATAATATGAGAAATAAACACACTAAATTAATAAAGCGAGTAAACACTTGCCTCGTGGATAAAATCCGACGACCTCGAGTCGAATCCCGCGGAGTTTGGCCGGAAATCCCCTTTCTTCTTCTTATTTTCCTTCTTCTTCTTTTTTCTCTTCTTTCTCTCTTCTCTTTATCTATCCTAGGGATGAAATGTGGGAAAAATTAGGGTTCTCCCCTTATTAATTCTGAAATTAGGTGAATACCCAATTGTAAAGTGACTCGTGTACATAAATATGGGTCCCGACTAGTCCAAAAAGCACCCGAAACCCAAACATTACCCCTCGGTACTTCATTTTGACTATTTTGGCCCATTCGGGATCAACAGTGCACTCAAAATTATCTTTCGAGTAACTAAAAATATACTTATCATTTCTCACCTCAAAATGTTCTACACGCGACTCCCAGTGAGATGAAATAAAAATACGCACATATCACTCGCTATGTCGTGTATCAACATTCACCATTATTTATTATTCATGCACATAGTAAATCTCATAACATAATATTAATCAGTCTCTATCTCTCAATTAATATTTCATAATCACTTTTATTATTTAATCACATTAAATTACGTCACACGTGTAATTTAACTAAAACATATTTATCAAATTTATTTTTTTAATTAATTAAATCATAAATATGTAAAAATTCGGGATATTACATACTCCCCCCTTACAAAGGAATTTTGTCCCCGAAATTAGGACAATGCCGGTACTAAAACTTAGGATTTTTAAAATCACAAAGTAGAAAGTTCTCCAAGTATGCTGATATATATATAGTCTCATCATCCCTATATACTTACACTAATCTTGCACCTTTATGTTAAGACCACTTGGCACAAAGCATTTATTATTAATACCATATCTACTAGTCTCACACAATAGAAATATTCACAAATATAGACATATATATATACATATAGTCACATCATCCCTACACATATATATATAATAATCATGCTCCCTCGGGCTAAGACTCATTAGCGCACCCAATCATAATAACCATGCACCCCCGGGTTAACATCCATTAGCGCACTTAATCAATAATGTCTTGCACCCCCGGGTTATCACCCATTAGCTCACCTAACAATAACATCCTTGTACCCCCGGGTTATCACCCATTAGTACACTTAACAATAATATCCTTGTACCCCCGGGTTATCACCCATTACGACACTTAAAAATATTATCCTTGTACCCCCGGGTTATCATCCATTAGTACACTGAACAATAATATTCTTGTACCCCCGGATTATGATCCATTAGTACACTTAACAATAATATTCTTGTATCCCCGGGTTATCACCCATTAGTGCACTTAACAATAGAGTTCTTGTACCCCTGAGTTATCACTCATTAGTGCGCTTTACAATAAGATTCTTACACCCCCAGGTAATCACCCATTAATGCTCTTAATAATAATATCCTTACACCCCCGGGTCATCACCTTAGTGCACTTAATAAAATTTTACACCTTGGGTTATCACCCTTTAGTGGAAAAAAAAACATAACCTTGCACCCCCGGGTAATCACCCATTAGTGCACTTAACAAAAAAATTAAATAATAGGCATATACACATCCTATTAAAATTTATAGGTATTCTCCCAACCTATTTACATACTTACCATACATATTTTATTCTCATTATTACGTATTGTATAAATATTCAGATTACTATTATAATACCCCGTATTTGTGTGATATTTATTTATGGAATTAATTGAATTAAATGCGTATTAATTGGAAATTAATCTGGATTAAAATACTAGCGAGATGCGAGTTGGTATTTGATTATAATGTGCATATATGAATATACATGAATTTTGAATTATGAAATTTGTCGTGAGATAGAAATACGGCAATTTGGAAATCTTGTTGAGACGCATGTGACAGTAGCGTCATGGAATATAATTATGATAATTAAAAAGTGAATTTTATTTCTATAAACCGTATGATCATTTTGAGTGTGCCAACGCGTCCGGAAGGGTTGAAATAGTCACAAAACACTAGCCGGGGATTTAGTTTGGGTCCCGTGGCATTTTTAGGCCATGCCGACAACGTATAAGGGCAGTTTGGTAATTTTAGAATTTTGGGATTTTTGATTAACGAATTTTAGGAGTTTTAAATGGAAAATTAAAAGACCCACTAACCCATTACCAGCCATTAACTAATTAGAGGGCTACGGGGGTTATTAGAATTAACCCCAAAAGTTCCTAAGACAAACCCTACCCTCCATTGCCACCATTAGAGAAGAAAGCTTGGAGAGAGAGAGGAGGAATTCTGCAGAAGAGAGAGAGAACCATTCATCAGATTTGTCATCAAATCCAGAGTTACACTTAAGGCAAGTGGTTTAATTTCAATTAATTGCAGAGAATGCTTCTTCCATGCGTAGGAATTTGTTATAATTGTATTTGTTTGGGAGATGGATGAAAACCCATTAAACTTGGAATTGGAAAATTACATTTTTGATGAGGAATCGCATGTAGATTTGTACTTAGATGATTATTCTGATGATATTATAATTTGGATGAAACGAAAACGGATTTAATCAGGCTCTTGGATGATTTATAAATTCTAGGGTTCATATTCTTAAAATTGGGGGAAATATGAAGAGATTTGATAATTGAATGAGGTTAGAATGAATTAACCCAACAAATCACGTAAGTATATGACCTAAATATGTTTAGGGATGATTAGTGGCTTTGAACAATCGTTAGATTAATGTTTAGATGAGGTTAGAGGTGAAGAGAAGTTAGAAAAATGAGATTTGGAAAATCTGGGCTCGAAACTGGCCACTCGTTAGAAGACCTGCCCAGGTCGTTCGAACGAGCTCGTTCGAACGAGCTTCTAACGAGTCAACAGTTTGGTTTCTAACGAGAGGGATGTTCATTCGAAGACTTTCGTTCGAATGATATCTCGTTAGAAGGCCCAGTTCGTTCGAACGAACTCTCGTTCGAACATCCTCGTTCGAACGAGACTTCTAACGAGCTGACAGTTTAGGCTTTTTAGCCTGTTTTAATCCCGAGTGTCCCGTAACCTTGGTTATATGTAGAGATAACACTTCCTTGTTGATTGATTGATATAGTAGGGACATTTGAGGTATAATGAGGAGTAAAAAACCTAGAAGTGTAGTTTGAACCTAAGGGGAATTACGAATTAGGACGCGAGTGCCTATACGATGCGAGAACTATTGACGGCCTAAATAATTATATTAATCGAGAACATATAAATTGTGTAGAATTGTATGTCAGTACGAATGAGAAGTGTACCGCCAATATATTATGGTGATTACTAAGATGTGTGCTTACTTAGTATATGTATTGATTTTATGTGTATGACATACCTACCATACTTGCTATCACGGGAGGTTTGCGTTCGCTTAGGGCCCTCTAATCCTTGTATTGCCCGGATTTAGACTGGTACCTCGATGAACATAGGTCAGAGAAGGACTTATTGGGATGTTAATAAGTATGCTGATCGCGGGAGCGCAGGTATGTGCGTGACCCATGTGATGTGACTGTGTTCGCCTCCATTATTTGTGATGTTGTTATCTGAGAACGATTCCTGAGAGATTCGGAATGCGTGATCCTTATGTACGTGATGTACCGGGATGGATAGCAGAGTATGTGTGCACCACAGCTTAGTCTCGTGGTGCTTGTATTGTATATTTATGACGTGAATAATATACACTTAATTAATGGGAACTTTCATGTTAATATTGTGAATATAATTATGGTAATGTTTTGAGAAAACATAACGGGGTAATTAATAGTGAATTGTATTACTTATTGAGAATCCGAGTGTATGTAAAGCCCTTTATTTAATTGATAATGCTAGAATGTAATTTGGGAATCGAGTAGTAAGGGATAGAATGTATTACAGTTTGGTTAGATATGTATGTTATTTAGATGGGAACGGTACGTTAGGAGTGCACATGTAGTCGAGAGGTGAGAATTTCATGTGAGTGCACGTCCTAACATGTATTTTGCATTTAAGGTTTTAAATGTTATTAAAACACTTGATGTTTTTAAAATGATTTCCACTTTCGGGCTCTGACCCATTTGCTTTCAAATCTATTTTCGTAAAAACCATTTTAGGTGCCCAGCCACAAGGACACCATGCTTAGGATCCTCATTCAGGAGACGAGCTGTAGCTGTTTGTGGAAGTTACAGGACTTTGCTTGTAGACGCTCCATCTATATTGACTCTATATTCATCATTTATCAGTTGTAGGGCGTGTCGCCCATTTCTTTAGAGACATTTCATTTATTTCAGTTATTCAGACTTCGGGCATGTAATTAATTCAGGATTCAGACTTGTCTTATTATTTTCAGTTGTTGGATTGTTGTGAGGAGTTTTCCTCCGGACTCTTATATTTATTTGTTGGTTATTTCATTATGTCGTTAGGGTGAATGGATTATGTTGTTATTCCATTATTCTTTTATTGCATGTTAATCAGACTTAATTAAAATTTGGCAACTTACTTTTTAAATACTAGGTGGTTAGTAATTATTAAAAATGTTTTCGACAGTGATGCTATTAACTGAACCAACTTGGCATTTTGTATTGATTTAATAAAGGAGTAGCTACCCGGTATTTAATTAGTCGGGGTGTCACAACTATCTCTCTCGTAATCTCCAAGGTACATTCTCTATACCGAATAATTAAAGTATTAATTCTCATATACTCTTATGGAATTCGGTACTACATACACCCCTTTTTCCTTGGAGTATGCTAACATTACAGTCATGCGCAAGCCACTCTTCAGCACCCATTCGAGTAACACTCCGATCTACTTTCTCACGATAATTTGGTATCCTTTTTATCAAGAGGTATATTTTAAATGGCTATGCACAGCCTTCCAACCCATCTCGAGTGTGCTAGCTGTCGTTGCACATATATGCTTGAATTATCATCATTCTCATGCGACATTCAATCCGTCATACTATTTTAACCTTATTTATTGCTGCCCCTCAGGCATATATTCTACACATTCATTTCCACATCCTTCTATCTCGGACATCTTTGGTACCAACTAACTAGGGTTCCCATACACACTATCTTTCGTGCATATCTGCACAGCCATAATATAATCCGTGCATATCATCTGTGCCCATAAAAGCATGGGTATTCTCAATCACCCCACTAATCATAATATAATTTTCCTCAACATTGTCTCACCCTTCAGCTTGTGGTGAGAGGAAAAAAAAAGTTCTTTTTCAAGGCACTACAGGCTTCACATGCCTTATTTGCATAATATCTCTCAGTTCGATGGGTTCTCTACACACGTAAAACAAGTAAAAGCTACACTGTTAGCCATTACCCTAGCATCCAACACATCTCCCAACTCCCGCGTCTCTAAAGGAGTGATATAACAATGCACTCTTTCTATCACTAAGTACTGAGTACTAAACAAAAATAACGAGCTTAATCTCTCCGCTCGGCTGTAACCCTGTATACCCTGAATCATATCAATCTAGTCCCTACACAACGGGATTAACTGTAATGAGACCTATATGCTATCCAAAGTCCCCAACAAAATGTATCAATATATCCACTAATCTCGTCTCACATGCGAATCTAGCGTTAATCAAAATATCATGACTTGCTCGGTTACACAAAATATACCTCATTTGCCCGAGGATACAACTCATATTTCTACCTTTCCAATCTCCCTGGCTGCTCAAACGATCCTCGGACATAACACGCTTGTCCGAACCGAACCCCAAAATAATCTTAATCACTGCCCTGCTAGGCACCATACTCACGTTCCTTTACTCTCTTTTGGCAAAATCAATACGTGTGGTCTCACTCTCCACATAAAAATATCTCTCGATAAAATCCCCTATATTTGCAGTCACGTTGGACCCCCGTTGTTCCTTTAGCTCCGTTGACCCTAATGGACACACTACTAGCCTTACCAACCCTGACTGAATTTACCATCACTCAGTCATAATTCAATTATCTGTATCGTGTAAATGGGTCCCCCACATGGGTCTCTCCCCATGGTGTTTCACTAGCACCTTTACCTCCAGTCTTACACCCGGACTAATTTCTCAAATTCTTTTTGCTCCCTTCACGTAGAAGCATCAACTTCTCAAATATATTATAGGTGACCTCGGCTGCGGTAATCGTTCCCAAAATATATTTCACAACACCAACTGAGCCACACCTTCGGTTGTTCTCCCAACGGCCCTCATCGGTCGTCCTTTGTTGTTCGGCATATGAATCACACACGGACGTGTATAAAAATGTTCTACAATTATACACAATAGTAGGAGGATGAAATATCACAATGGGAATAAACAATCCTTAGCATAGGGCTCTATATCAATTGCACAGTACGCTTTAAATGTAGTAAGCCATACAAATCCTATCGACACTAGAACCTGATGCTCTGATACCACCTGTGACACCCAGCCTAATAAAATACTGGGTGATCAATCATATACCAAATTAAAATAGGAGTCTCATATGGTTCATTATCAGCATCAGTGTCAAAAACCAACTTAATTACAAATAACCTACTAGGTTGGCGTCAAATTTTTTTAGTAATATTTTTAACCAAACCATTAAAATAAATCAATCACAACAGTTTATATGCAACAAAAGAAATAAAATAAAATAATTGAACACTCTGTACAATTTAATACAACCAAATCGAATGCCGCACTAAAAGGCGGAAAAGGAATAAATGAATACAATTAGGCCATCGACCCGAATGTTTCTACAATACCTCATATCTAGATCTCAAGGATAGAAGCATCTATAATAAACCTAAAAGCATCCACAGCAGCTGCAGCAAATATCTGACTCAAGGAATTGTCATTCAGGCGTCCCTGTGTCTGAACACCTAATATATATACATATATAGCAAAAGAGGGGAAAATGGAGAAACGGGTCAGAGCCCGAGTTTGAAAATATTTTGCATGTGCATAAATGCCATATTTTAAAATATGAAATTTCTCATATTTAAACTGGTATCGCACTCTCGTGAGATACACCTCACCCCTCTTCTAATAGTGCACAACTATCGCATACCTTTTAAACAACTTAGTTAAGCTAACCTGCCTAACTAATTCATTTCACCCATATTCTAAAGATACTCATAAATCTGAGTACTAAGGACTAAACTTCTCCCCATTCCCAACATTACACTACGTTTGTGCATGGGGTGTCTCGAGATACGAAATCCAAATAAGGAATCGCCCCGATACACTACTATATGGCAATGTTGATCGTCGGAATCCATTAGGGCCTCAGTACATACCACATTTTATACCATCCCGTATATATCAATAGTTCTCACTAGAACCTATGATCCATGTACATATAAATCCGGATATAAATCTACCGAAAGAAGAATATCACTTTATTCATTCTTTATAAAATATTCTAAGCTATCGCCTGAGCTTTTACATCGTAATCTCACACTTATGATTCATACTTACATCATGAATAACTTTCACTAGTTATTTACACTATTCACGTTTTTGTGTTATTAACCTCGTATATAATATTCTCATCTTTATATACGTATATCCCTATTTTTATTTCGGATTTTATATTCCCGAAAGATTAAGAATTTATCTCACATTCCATTCGTTATTATGTCTGTATATATATATATATATATATATATATATATATATACACACACGCACACACATCATGTATATCCATACTTATATATCACACACTATATAAGTATAATAACCATCCCTCATAGCTATAACTCAATGGATGCAGTCTCTCAATTCTATCATCTTCTAGGGAATTACTCACACGCCATCCTAGATACCAGTGGTCGGACTCTCACACCGACTTGGTAAAAACCAAATCACAACGTATGGGAAGATATCATAGTTCCTCACCGGAAATGAGAACGAAACATACCCACCACGTCTCACTCCTAATAAAAATCATACAATATTGAATGGACGCTATGACCTGGGGACTATATGCTCCCTGCTCCTTAAGACAAGGGCCTCACCCACATCGTGCAACTTCATATGATAGCACTAGAGGGGTATGCTTCATATAAATATACCATTCACACACAGATATATTTATAATTATATCATACATATACTCTCTCTATACCCGTATATATATCATCAAATCTGGCTATCCATGTCTATCTCTCGCAGCATTAGCTCGTAATCCCGAATATACATATTCGATTTAATTCCATAAGTATTCACTTACTTAAAATATAAATATCACATATTTTATTTTTATTAAACTTATCACAACTAGCTCGTATTCCAATCACACCCGAAATTTTAATTCAAATCCCAAGGGTCCTTTTCCCATTAGAACTCTAAAAAATCTCAAATTCTCTTAACTTTGGATTTATGGAAGATTTCACATCTTGCACTATAATAGCGATACCTCACTCTACAAAAGTCCAATTGACCTCAATCCAATATCATTGGATAGATAACTTCCATGCCATTCTTTTCATCCATAAATCAGCATATAATTCAAACCATACAGAAAATATCATGCATTTGAATTGTCTATAAATTTCCGATTTGATTCCCGAGCTAACGATTTCAATCTCAGAACTGCTTCCTTAGAAATATCATTATAAAAAAAATAAATCAAAAAAATACGTGGTATATGACCAAGCGACCTTATCGAAAATTTCTTCAACTTTCTTCTTTTGACCAAGAACTGAATCGATTCGGCTCCTTGCCAAA
Source organism: Sambucus nigra (assembly GCA_949130495.1). Taxonomy (NCBI): domain Eukaryota; kingdom Viridiplantae; phylum Streptophyta; class Magnoliopsida; order Dipsacales; family Adoxaceae; genus Sambucus; species Sambucus nigra. The sequence goes on along the minus strand of OX422208.1, from coordinate 537,958,815 downwards.
TCGACCCAGCAAGCAGCTGTGTTACTGTTCATTGTCTTCTCCAAATTACAAATCTTCATTAATGCACTTCCAAGATTTATATCTTCTCTACCATCTTCATACAACCTCAACCAACAATATATACACACATAAAAAGGGTTCTAATCATCCTAGAACCCATATCCAACAATTAATTTCAATTAATTTCCAAGTTTCCCAAATTTTATATTATCCGGGGTTTATTCATTAATCTTCCGAAAAATTCGTTGATTCACGTAAACTCATCCCTAAAATCTTTATAGTCTTACACATCAACTATAATATGAGAAATAAACACATTAAATTAATAAATCAAGTAAACACTTGCCTCGTGGACAAAATCCGACGACCTCGAGTCGAATTCTGCGGAGTTTGGCCGAAAATACCCTTTCTTCATCCTCTTTTCCTTCTTCTTCTTTCTTCTCTTCTTTCTCTCTTCTCTTTATCTCTCCTAGGGCTGAAATGAGGGTTCTCCCCTTATTAATCCCGAAATTGGGTGAATACCCAATTGTAAAATGACTCGTGTACTTAAATGTGAGTCCCGACTTATCCAAAAAGCCCCTGAAATCAAAACATTACCCCGGGTACTTCATTTTGACTATTTCGACCCATTCGGGATCAATAGTGCACTTGAAATTATCTTTCGAGTCATTTAAAATATACTTATCATTTCTCACCTCAAAATGGTCTACACGCGACTCTCAGTGCGATAAAAATAAAAACACGCATATATCACTCGTTATGATGTATATCAAAATCCACCATTATTTATTATTCACGCACATAGTAAATCTTATAGCATAATATTAATCAGTCTATATCTCTTGATTAATATTTCATAATCACTTTTATTATTTAATCACATTAAATTACGTCACACGTGTAATTTAACTAAAACGTATTTATCCATTTTATTTTTTAAATTATTTAAATCGTATATATGTAGAAATACGTGGTATTATATCAACCCCCGCCCTATCGGCTGGCCATAAAAAATGTCCAGTAAAAACACGCTCGGCCAACCCCGTGTCGACATCGGTCGGTTGAAGGGAGATAAATAGGGGAGTGGATCATCAAAGTCCGCACGTGTTGGCAATGAAGCAGTGAGGTTCACATCCTCGTCCTCCTGCACCTCCTCCTCCTCCACCTTTTCCTTCGCTTTCTGTAAGGACACAAATTTTCAATTGAATCCTTTGTAGTTTTGGCTCAAGTCCGGATAAAAATGTTTGCCTTATAGGATAGAGTTAATGACCATCCTTCAAGCCTATGACATGCTAATGTTAAGACATAGAAGCTAAGTTTAAAGCTTCATCAAAATGACGAGTTTATTGTGCCTCGTTTCTACATCATCAATAATGTTCCGTTTACTCCTAAGGTATGAATGGATTGTAAATATATATAGGAGCTCGGAACATTTTATATTGGATGAATTTTTATTTAAACTGTTGTTTATTTTCAGAAAGATTTTATTAAAGCTTTAAAATATAGTATATAAAGTTTCTAGGCTAAAAATCAAAATTTACACTTTCTGGAAGTTCGTTCGAATTGTCGTTCGAACGAGTTTTTCGTTCGAATAATAATGTCGTTCGAACGAGTTTGCCAACGAGTTCCCATATTAGCCACTGGAATGTCGTTCGAAGTGTCGTTTGAACGAGAATCATGTTCCAATAAGATTTCTAACGAGTTCACATTGAAACTTCATTAGAAAGCTCGTTCGAATGAGACTTCGTTCGAACAAAAATCTCGTTCGAACGAGATTTGGCGCGAACAGTTATTTGGCAGTTTTAAGAAGTTTTTGCCATGATTCCCACTTCTTTTCCCACTAACTTTTTACCTGAATATGTAAGTGCGGGAACCAAGTTTTTTAACTTAACTTTTTCACTATCCTCCAACTCCTAGGGAGAGTTTTGAGAGTTCAATCTTCCAAGAAAAAGTTCATGTTTATGAGTGTCTATTTTTCAAGAAAAATTTATTAAACACTCTTGTTTATACCCAAAGTTTTTTTATCCAAGTTCCTCTATATATATACTTTGCTTGGAGTTTGGCACCAGTTTGATCTCTACCATTTGAAGAGAAGTTTGGGTTTACTTCTAAATCCCACAAAAAAGAAGAAGATGTTTTTTCTTCGGCATTCTCATATGGTGAAAGGCACCATATGTGGTTGATGGTTGCTTCCTATTTTCTCATTGGTGAATTCTAAGGTTCCGGTGGAGTCCGGGATTATCAACTAAGCGGAGGTCAGTACAAGAAAGAGCATCTGGGCTTGAAAGGAGTCGAGTCATGTGTTGTAAGTCTTTTATGTTGTTTACTTATAAAATACCATACTTAGTGGACTTATGGCTAGGGTCGTCCGAGGTTGTTTCCCGTTTGTGGGTTTTTCCTCGTACATCGCGACGTAGTGATTCATTATTTATTTTATCTTGAAAAATCACCTAGAATGCATGCTTAGGTAAAAAGATAAAATCTGATTTAATTACTACTTGTTTAATTTGGTGCTAAAATAATTTTGAGTAATGTGTAGTTAATTCAAGTCATTAATTTAATTTGATAAAATTGGTTTGGCCTAATTTGGTAAAATTGAAAAATATGACTTAGGCAAATTTCTAGGACTTGGGTTAATTAATTATGTTTAAGTGAAATATAATTGTGTGTGTGTTCCATCATATGTCACTTTGTTTTAATTTTAATTTGGAAAGAAAATAAAGTTTGTGAATTTGTTTTTTAATTGAACCATCTCACGCTTCCGCATATCTAACAAGGAAATTGATTTTAAAGTAAAAGATTTTAAAATTGGGGACTATCGTACTTTTCACTTTCCCCTTACGATTTCTTCCCAACGAATGCTTCATGAATGAGAACATATCTTAGACCGTCGCCTCCAGACGAGACAGCTTCGCGTCATGCGAGTCCACCATCCGAGCCAACCCGGTGTCGCTCGTCTCCAATCCGATGATCCTAGATTTAGCCACTCGTGAGCTCACCCCCTTGTCCTCCCCTTGCGATCAACGCCAAGCACTTGGATGAGTGCGTTTATGGACAAATATGCTTTGTTGGCATCAGACTGCGACTCATGCACTTCCTTAAGATTTGCCTGAAATGACAAAAAACACATGATTAGTAAAACAAGTAAATAAAAAAATTGTAACGTAATTAACAAAAAGTAAACTATCGGATTACTTTCAATCATGGTCGCGATGCTCTTGGACACCTCCTTATTCTTCCCCTTCTTTGTCTGAATAGCCACATAAGTATCGAGCCTTTGTGTCCTACCCCCAGGGTCACTCTCTGTCCCTCGAAATAAAATAAAGTAAAATTAGTATCGGCCCCACAAAGTAAAATAATGCAGAATAATATATTTTTGTAGTTATAGAAAAATTAAATCTTACCATCATCCTATGCTCCATCTCGGCATAAGACATCCAGTCGGAGTAGTGTACGTCCATCGTTTTTGCCCGATTTTCCCTCCCCGGTTGGCAAGATGCCAATTGTCGCTCCCCGATCTCATTGTCAATGAACTTTTGTCATTGCGCTAATGAGATCATCTCCTTCGGCGGGACGGATTCACGCATTGGGATAACGGACTCTAGGTCTTATTAGAGTACCGGGTCCGCATATTTTTCTTCCACGTCTTGTGTTGCTCCCTCAACTGCTCCAAGACGAAATTGCGTAGCTTTGGATCCAGGATGAATTGTTCTTATCCAACAAATACAATATTAGTTGCGAATAAATATAAATATAAATATAAAATGAAAACGAAATCAAAATTGAAATTGAAATTAAAATATAAATACATTACCTGTAGTTCCACCCAAATAGATAACTTGAGCTCATTTGGCACCTCCCTCCAACTAGTGTACCCCGAGTCGATGATCGTCTTTACCAGCTTGAGGGATATCGCTAATAGCCCCGTCTTGTTCTCGATGGCCATCCTTAATTTTCCATATTTGGGGAGCCTAGGGGTCGAGGATCCCTCGTCTCCTCCGCTAACCACCGAGCCCAGATGACATCATCATAATCAGCATCATCATCCTTGCCTCAATACCTGAAGGAGACTTTTGATTTAAAAAATATTGTTATTAGTACAAATCAAAATGAATTAGAAGAAGACATGAAAATATGTAGAATTACTACAAATCCGAATGAATTTTTACTGTTTAACACCTCAATTCTGAATTCCAAAACAACAGCATGTAGTTCATAATATGTACTCTTGTGCTACGAACAAGGGTCCAGTGGCTAGACAAGAAAGACTTGATGTTGCATCACCCGTCTTTAAGAGCTGAGAATATAGATAAATTAATTAGATTAGTTGTAAAGTTTAAGTGTAATGTAAAGTTATATAACGGCCATTTTCATTATAATTACCTCTTATGATAACCACAACCTAAATTTGGTGTCTGATTGTACCATTATTTTTCGTCCTTTATTATTCTCACAGGCTTCATATTTTCTGCATATTATAAAATTGATAATGTATAAAATATTCTAAAATAATGTTAAACATTAAAATAATTTAAACTTACTTTGTCCATTCTTCGACACCTTCATGTGTGTCAAATAGATAACGAGCTACTTGTTCATGTTGCAAACTCATTAATTTCACTCGTTTTCCCATCACATGACCACCATCATCGACGAACGCATCAGTGTCATCAACGCTGGTTGAGTCAGGCATATATTCCTGACTATATATTGATGACTCCACGGTGATGTATTCCTCTGTAATTGATCCTGCAATGTATCGCGTATTCTTGACGTAATCTTTAAAAACTTTCATCAATCTATCAAACGGATACATCCACCAATATTTAACTGGACCACAAAGAAGTGCCTCTTCACATAGGTGTACCAACAAGTGAACACTTATGTCAAAGAATGCTGGGGGAAAGTACTTCTCCAACACATAAATCGCTTCAATCACCGCCAATTTTGTGACCACTATGTGTTCTCGATTGACTACCTTATCACACAGGAGTGAGAAGATAATACTAATTTCATAATAGCCCTCCACAAATCCTTGTTCTTGGAGAAACAGTGCTTAAACAATAGAGGAACCAATTGCATGATCACATGTTAATCATGGGATTTACACTTACATAAATCATGAGTAGCATAATTCACAATCCTTTGCAAGTTGGATGAAAAATTAGATGGGCCCTTCAAATTATATATTGTGTCTAAAATCACCTTCCTTTCCCCACTCGTCAAAGTAAATGCACCAGGGGGAATTATTTTCCTTGCCCTACTATCTTCTTTCAACTATAGTTGTGGCTTAAGTTTTAACGATTTAAGGTCTTTTCGTGCATTTTATCCATCCTTCGAATGACTCCCCCCAAGAAAAGTTCCCACAATATGTTCAGCGAAGTTCTTCTCTGAATGCATCTCATCCAATACATGGCGCACCAGGTTATTCTTCCAATAAGGTAATTCAAATAAAATTGACATCCTAGACCATGCCTTTCTTGTCTCAGTTTCATTCCCAGTTGGGGTCCTCTTATGCTTGACATTCTTAAATTTTGGATTCTTACCTGGCATATTAGGGACACATTCAAAAGATTTACTTTCAATTTCTGAACCTGAAAGTTGTCCCGGCGGTAGCCTATGTTCAACCCCGCCCAATAAAAAATTGGAACCTTTCTCAAATCTGAAACTATGAGCCGGGGGTAAAAACCTCCTATGGCAATGGTATATATTTTTTGAGCTAAAGGATAGAAGAAGAGATTCATTCTCCTCCCCACATATTGGATACCCTAAATAACTATGTACTACACAACCGGATAATGTCCCATAAGCTGAAAAATCATGAATTGCCCACATTAACATAGCTTTCAGCGTAAATTCTTCTTTTCTAAAAGAGTCAAATAATTGCACACCCTCTTCCCACAACTCATTTAATTCTTCTACCAAAGGAGCCAGGTAGACATTGATGTCATCACTTGGTTCCTTTGGCCCAGGTGTAAAAAAAGACATCATCGAAAATTCAGGTCTCATACACTGTGAAGGAGGAAGGTTGAGTGCGGATAGGATCACTGGCCATACACTCTGATTGGTGGTTATATTTTCAAATGGATTGAAACCATCTGTTGATATAGCCAAACAAATGTTGCGCTGTTCTCGAGCAAAATCGGGATACTCATAATTCATATTCCTCCAAGATGTAGAATCAATAGGATGATGCATGAGGCTACCCCCTACTTCTTCCCTAGCATGCCAAGTCATTGCCTCCACTATCCATGGAACTGTGAAAAATCGCTTTAATCTAGGCCCAACGGGAAAATATTTCAACACTTTTTTAGGCGCTTTTGAGCTTGTGCCTTCTTTACTAGTAGATTGGACATATCTAGGTTCATCGCAAACCGAACAACGATCAAGATTTTTATACTCCTTGCGGTATAGTATGCAGTCATACACACAAGCATGAATCGATTTATACTTCATTCCCGAAACTTTCAAACTATTCTTCATAACAGGATAGTTATTTGGAAGCATATTCTCCTTGGGTAGTAACCCCTTCACCCATTTCAGAATTCATGTGACGCTATTGTCAGACAAACCGTACTGCGTCTTCAAACTATGCAAACAAACCATGGCATGTAAAGTTGTTTGATCTTTCTAATAACTAGTGTATAACGGTTGGGTCGCCTTAAATTTTAAAATTTGATAGTCATCATCAAGGTTTATCGTGATATCTTCACGATCACTTGAAATTTGTACATCATCAGTAACCTCATTCTCCCATGCTTCATAAACTCCGTACGCACCGTCAACTAAATCCTCTAACATATTTCGATCTACGTCGTCCCCTTCTACATCTATCCAACTTGTTGAAAGGTTGTTGTAAAGGTTGTTCGGGGATAAAAGGAACTTTTAATTCACTGTGAAAACTCCAAAATCGATAACTATCTTGCATACCCGATCTTAACAAATGTAATTCAACTGTTTTCCACTCAAACCCCTTACCATTCTTACACCTAGCACACGGACACGGAAACTCTTCATCATTATGACATCTCTTTTCCTATTTCACAAATTCATTAACATTTCTGCGACACACATCCCCCATTCTATTTGTGTCACCCATCCACTCTTTGTATTTCAGATATCCCATCACAGCTACCACAACTAATCACCTATTAAAGGTAAGAAGCGTATATTCATGGATTAGTATAAACAAAACTTAATTTATAGTATGTTTCATTTAATTATTTCTTATTTATATTCGATTTTTAAATTTCAAATTCAAATTCAATATATAATAGAAATTTCTATTTCCTCCATCTCCTCTAAAGGGTGAGTGGTCTTATCCCATTCAAGACCGCATTTTTCTGTAATGTGCTTAACAACTCATGCACATTGTTACGATTTGAGAAAAATTCGGCAGCATATCCACGTAGTTCTCCAAGTACATGACGTAGATTGGCAAGTGTGAGTATTATGTCAATTGATCAATTGAAATAACAGTCACACTTGTCAATCTAGTATGTACCCAGAGAACATTAGGATAGGAGTGCAGAACTTCCTCTAAAAGTAACAACTTTAAGACACTAAGAATATTATTATACAAAAATTATGCAGTCCCAAACTGTCCAAACGGGACAATTCGAGAGATCTCATTATAAGGGTAATGACTCTCGAACGGGTCTAAGGGCTATTGAATGCATACGCATACTAACTCGAAGGCTAGTATCTATGCGCACTATATATAATTTCAAGTATGTTTCATTTAATTATCATACAATATATATATATTGTTCGCTAGACAAAGTAATTTTCAAAAAAATTTGAAAAATCCCAATCCATATGGACAATAATCCAGTGGTCATGCCACTATTAAAATTAACTAGCCCAACATCGATCCACTATAATCCAACCGCAATGACAACAACAAATGTGTATCCCGTGCTCCTTCTAATTCCTCTACTCAATTAATTCTTTTCATCAATTAAACTAACAATTAAAGTATACAATTATTAATTTACTAATTTACAATGAGGGACAATCCTACTTTCATATGAAAGGGGCACTAATTATTAATTTACAAAAAAAAATTCACAACCAATCAATATTAAATCAATCAATTCTTTTACGAGGGGCACTACAATATGAGGGGCAATATCTAATAAACCAATAAAAATTTAATTAAAAAAATACACAGACACACATATACACACACATGCACATATACACCCCCTGCCCCCCTCCCCCTGCCCAGCGCCCACTCCCACCCCCTTCCCTACCCCCTACCCCTGCCCACCACATGCATACACACATATATACACACACACACGCACATATATACACACACAACACACACACGCGCGCACATACACCCCCCTCCCCTCCCCCCAGCCCTGCTGCCTCCCCCCCCCCCCACCCCACACGCATATATACACCATACACACGCACATATACATAAATGGAGGAGAAATAGAGAGATAAAACATACCAAAGTTGTAGAGAGAGAGAGAATGAGCAGCCGCTAGAGAGAGAGAGAGAGAATGAGCAGCCGCTAGAGAGAGAGAGAGAGAAATAGAGGGAATATAATCGGTGAAAAAAAAAGAAAAGGGAGGGTTTTTTTCTGACAGAACTTCCACGAACATGTCATGATCATTGACCGTGACAACTTTATAGGATTGTCACGATCAATGACCGTGACAAGCATTTGTCACGGCCTTGTCACGGTCATTGACCGTGATAGAAAACGCATGTTTTTTTGTCACGATCAATGACCGTGACAAGTCTAGTCGCTTAAAGGGTTCCAATTTGACCATTTTGGTGTAGTGGATCCCTCCTGGAAAACCGCATGTTTTTCCCCTTTTAGTTTAATCTGAATAAAGTATGTGGAAACCCTTGAATATCCTTCAAATAGTATAATGGGACATGAAAAGGATCAGTAGGGTCTAATTAGAATCCGTTGAATGAAATTTGATATAGGATGAAATTATGGGTTAACGGGGGATTTCGTCACACATTAGAAATTATGCGTACGTTCACTAAGAATTGAGATTCATGAAAGACTTAGACCAGAAGGTTAGAGAGGGCGTACCTACTATAATAATATTTTAGTAATAAGTAATACTTCGAGAGATGAGAAGTAAGTATGAAATAAATTATAAATGAGAATAAAAGAGATGAATCCGTTATGCGAGATAATTGAGTAAATTTATGCTAAGTACGGATAATAGTAATTATGGGTCGTGAGCGAACCTAATTTGGTAAATGTAAATATCTATATATATGACCATGTGACTGTGTACATATATTAGTTATTATGTTTGTGAATAATCATAACCGCGCAACTTACTATCACTGAGGTTGCCGCGTCGGGACAGTCTTATCTCGATGGGACCTTTATGGGGGATATTGACTTGTACCCTAGAACATAGGATTCCTTGGTACAGGCTATCTGAAAATGATAATTAGACGGTCCTAAGAGACGTGAGGGGTATTTGTTGACCTTTTAGTAACTTGGAACTATGTTTCACCTCCATTTTGTGCATATTGTGTTAATACAGTTCGAGAGTGATTCTGAACTAGTATTTCCCTTAGTACGAGTGATACGGGGACTTGATAGTAGAGTATGCCAGCACCATAGACTTTATGTGGGGTGCCGATAGTATAAATATTATATGAGTGACTAAAATATATATACTTATATATATTGAAACTTTCTACTGTGCGTAAAAGTAGTTAAGTAATGTATAAATCCTCCAGCTTTATAACAAGTGTTCATGAATTTTGTATGGGTATTGAGTGGTTCTAAGAAACGTAAGAAAATGGAAGAGATTAATTTTCTAAAACTAAATATCATAGCCTTAGTACTTCTCGGGATAAAACTTTCTGGAAAATAAGTCAGATAGACTTATGAGTTTAGTAGTACGATAGGCATGCACACTAGATGAGAGGTGATAATTCTCAAGAGAGTGTCGCATACTAACATAGTTGTCACATTAATCGGTAAGCATTTAAAATACTTGATAAACTATTTTTAAACTGTTTTACACTCGGGCTCTGACCCGTTTTCTATTATTTTTCTCTCTCTTGTATATATATGTATGTATTACAGGTACCCAGCCACAAGGGCATCATGCATAGATTCTTTGGATTGGACGCGCTGCAGCTTATGTGGGAGTTGCTGGCCCTTGTTTTAGGGGACCTCTTCATTGATTCAATTCCTATTTTAGTTCTTCATAGTTAGGGCATGTGTCTCCCGATTTCCTATTCCGTTTGGATTTGTCAGAGATTTATGTTTATTTATATTTCCAGTATTCAGTACTCTTTGAGAGTTATGTATTGTCAGGAAGATTTCATTTATGGTTCTTAAACTTGGTTTGGTTTATCTAGAAGGTTTAAATTCTTATGTGTTAATTGTCATCCTTAGCAGTTATATGATCCTTAAACTGTTGGTTATTAAAAAGGTCTTCATATTGGAATTTAATAAAATGAAATTAAGATTTTAAATTGTTTTGACACTTAGCTTAATTATTTAGGGTGTTTAAATTAGAAATAATTATTTTGCGATAGTGATGCTAAGAATGAACCAACCATTCACCTTGATTTTAATTTAATAAATGACTGATCACCCAATATTTAATTAGGCGGGGTGTCACACTACCATCTTATGATTAATGTCATTTAATAATGTGAAACATTTCTCGACCTCTCCAGTTCTATCAAGACATTCTAATTACTGTTGTATATCTCTCGCTCTCTCTCACTCAAATGACACAAATGACAGGTTAATAATGACATAAGAATCGACACAATTATTTTTCTTATGTCCTCCCAATTGCTTTTATTTACACTTGTACATTGATCTCTCTAATGGACAACTTCATCAGACAACTTCATCAGCTTAATATATCAATTATTGGGTTCATCTTAACGATGTCACCTTCGACTCAATTTATGTGAGCCAACATGGTAAGTGATGGTTAATTTAATTTTTGAAACTTTTACTACTGATTTGAATATTGCGCCTAATGTCTGGCTAATATTAGCTTCAATCATCCAATTGGAGTGATTTTTTCTTCCTATTTTTAAATGCTAATATTAATTTGAATTTTATTGTATCATCTTTTCAATTGCAATCTCTATCAGCTTTTTGATGATACAAATCTATATTTTTAGTTTATGTAATTTCAATTATTCAAAATAATTGATTATTTCCTCTAAAGCGGTAAATAAATGCGGTAAATTTATATTAGAAAGCAAGTAAAGAAAGCAAGTAAACCTAATTTAGAAAGCATGTAAATTAACTAGAAAGCAAGAAATGAAGAAATACAAACTATATTAATAGAGAGGATAATGAATAGTGCAACATTCAACCCAAATGAGCTGTCAATCCAAGAACAATTAAAGAAAAACTCTCCAAATCACCCAAAACCTAAGTTATTATAAGCTAAAACTATCCTAAAATCGTGTATATCTACTTAATAACTCATATTTCAACAAAAATGGGTATTTATAGTAAGAGGTAAAAAGTAAAGAAAAAAGGAAAGAAAGAGGAAGGAGCACAAAATATTTGGCATCAGCAGTCGACCGGTCCTTAAAGTAAAAGCCCACTGTCTCCTTCCCACAGCAAAATCTCAAACCGCGGTCGATCGGTCCCAGGGACGCGGTCGACCAGTACTCTGTTTTTCAGCAATTCTTTCTCCATGAAGAGGGGGAAAAGGTTGATTACGGAAACGGGCATAGCTTCTTCGTCCGAACTCCAAACGATGCACCGTTTGAGGCCACGCAATGCTAACTCAACGAACTACGCATCCGTGGAATTTCCATGAGTCGAATAAGAAATGTGAATTGACAAAAAAGCCCTTGAAGTAGCGTTTGACGATGGAACTTCTTAGAAATGCAACGGATCCTCACTTTTAGCATTCCAATACCTACAAAAGCACAATTAACCCCTGAAACACATGTATCTATCCAAATATATGGTTGTTTAGTTAATGAGAATAAATATATGCATTTAGGACCGTAAAAGAGATAGAATGCATAAAGAAGTAGGGGAGAAATATGCAATATTTGATACGAATCACACTCCCTAACTTAAACATTGCTAGTCCCTAATAATGAAACAAACAAAACCAGAACACAAACGGCGGTACAAGACGTATATATGCATCAAAATATAAATGCCACTTTTGTAGGGAGCACCATTGAATTTAGCATATGCAATAAGCTGTTAATCCCCTAGGTTACCCTAGCGAACAAGTGTCGCCTCGTGAGGGTTTTCAGGGATGATACCCACAAAAATCACATAGTTTCCTCAAAATATGCCCAACACAACATGCGACAAGCCCAACAACAACGAAAAGATTTTATACGAATTATTAGCAAAGTGAATGAATTCAAACAAAAGTCCAAATCATTAACATTCAGAATGCACCTCGTAGAATTGAAACTTTAAAATGTGGGAGGGGGAGCGAGCACATGCAACGTGTGATTTGGCGAAAAACTTAAATAAACCGGATAAAAAATTAAAGCAAGCATACATTCAATAATCATGGGCATTACACTCATCAATTGAATTCACTCGAAACAGGGAGGTAACACACAGAACATGCGGGCTAAAGAGTAAATGTAAATGGAAACTAGGCCGCACACATGTCACAAATGAAGATCGCTATATATAAAATGAAAAATTGAAAGACATCGCACATTAAAGGAGGCGAAATGCATTTTCACATATTATCAAAACTATTTAAACTTTTAAATTACATCAACCTAAGATCACATAAGACTTTAATAGGGTTGTAATGTAGGCTAGGCTAAAGTACGAAACGAAGTATATGTATGTACGGATTCAAAGTGTTCGGAAAGGATACTCGGGATAATGGGAAAATGCGGGCAATATCAAAATTAGAAAACAAGTTCCAAAACGGCATTAGATATATCATCGGGGAGAGTAATCAAAGCTTATTGAACTATATACAACATTTACAACTTTCTCTTTCTTTTCTTTTCTTCTTTTTCTCATTTTTCTTTCGTTGTTTTCTTTTGCTTTTTTCTTTCTCTTTTTCATCACTTTTTCTTTTCACTTATCAAACTCTCATATGCCTACATTGCAACCGACATCACAAAAACAACATTCAATCCCAAGTAACATTCCAAACAAAGGTATGGAAAGTGTATGCATGGTTTAAAACTCCAATTTAGAGTTGGTTATGGGATTTGGGTTATGAAATGAAAGGCTAATATTTAGGCTCAAAGGGGTTAACGAGGGTAAACATATAAGGGTGAGGTCAAGGCTAATATGGGTGATATAACAAAGAATGCCTATGATCATTTCCAAAAGTTTACGTAATTCTCGAGTCAAAACAATATATAAAAATCATGATCAAGTAACACATTTTAAGTATGAACTCAATTATTGAACAATAAAATGAAAGAAAAGTGAGATTACCAACGAATTCAAAGTTTTCAAATGAGAAAAGAATAGTGTATACACTCACAAACGATGAAAGGTACAAAGATTACTCGGTGTAAGTATATATAATGCAACAAAAGATTACCGAGTTATAAAAATCTTAATCCAAATCAATATAGCAATAAAAGTGCATGTGCTCATGGGATTAAAGTTTAATTCATGAAGTTATTCATAATATCAATAATCGAGGACTAAAGTCTAATAAATTCTAAAATCGAGAACATGCATCATTGGGTTGTCAATTGGATCGGGCAAATATTGAAATTTATCATAGAAAACAAAGGAAAAATGCCCAAAAAAGGAGAAAAAATAAAGAAAATCTTTTTGAAATTTTCAAATTTTCTAAGAAAAGCATACTAAGTAACTAACATGTGAGCAAAATTAGGGACTAAATAAAGAAATGGATAGAATATACCACACCCCCTAACTTAAAACTTGACATTGTCCTCAATGTGAATTAAGAACCAAGTTAAAGAGAGGAAAAGAGCTATATTACCCAAAATTAGAGCGATCTCCATAAGAACAAGTTCAAAGAATCTACAAAACAAGTTAGTACCGAGCATAGAAAAAATAAATAACAAAAAGTTAACTAATTACATTAGACTAAATCAAAAAGGGAAAGATAAAAAGAATAAAAAACTAACTATATACAACCTACTATTTAGGCCTCACACTAACTATACACTAGAAGTCTAAATAGCTGAGAATCCACCATGAAAACAATTTGACTTTGGAGGATAACCGATGTGCGCTCACACACAAGCATGCCCTCCGAAAAATATGAATTCCGTTTGAACAACGGAAGGCATTAGAAAGGAACCATAGCTAATTAAAATTTTTGGCGGGACGATGGGGGGTTTGGATTGAACAGGTGACAAAAACATGTGGGGACCGAGAAAAGACGAATATCCTCCCAATGATTTTGAAATTGGAACGGGAGGTGGCGCACACTAAGGCAAAGATGCGATCGTGGAAGGCGACTCGAGCAAGTACTCCTCATCGGCGAAAAGGTTTAAAACATTAAAGTTTGAAACGGAATTATCAGGTACTTGTGACGGTGTGATAATAGAGAATGAAAATGGCGATGAAAGAAATTCAAACTCATGAGATGAATCATCATTGCATGAAGATTGAGTTTCGAATGAAATAATATCATTTTCAATGAAATGTTCTTCTTTGGGGGCCAAAGAAGAAATCATTTCTTTGCAAATAGATATTACGTCATTTTCATCCTCACTTTTAATATCTATTATGCAATGGGCAAAGTCAAGAATGGTTTGTTCCAAAGTAGGCACAAGTACCTCATTTGGTTCAAAACATTCTTCGACTTCAAAAGTCTCGGAAGCAAAATCGTCGTCGATCTCAAATAATAAATCCAACTCATGTTCCCACAAATGATTTTCTTTTCGATAACGATTTTCAATTTTCTCATTCTCATACATACGCAAGCCCTCACTGAATGTCATAGGTCGAGGTACGGAACCATGAAAATGGGAACTTTGAAAATTATCATCGGACTTAAACGAAAACTCATTATTATAGAAATTTTGAAAACTATTGCAATTCGTTTCAAAATTCCTATTATAAGGAGGTAAAGGCCCAAAATCATTGTCAACATCATCAAAATTCCAATAACCCAAATTTTGACTTTCGTTATACTCGCCCAAAGTCATATTTGAATTTTTTATACTTTGGGATTCTAAGTATTCACCGAAAGTCATAGGTTTGCGAGAATTTTGAGAATTAAAATAATAATTACCGAAAGAATTGGAATAAGACATGCTTATCCAAAAAAATGGATCGAAATGGCGAATTCCACAAAGTAGGTGCGCGGGAGAAATTCGAGCGTTTCTAAGTGCTCAAATGTGGAAGTCCTGCAAAAATATTAGAAAATAATACAAAGAGAAAGAAAATACTATGAAATACTAAATCAAATAACGTCTAAAATAAACTCATCCCCGGCAACGGTGCCATTTTGATCGATCGCGAAAAGTGCGACGCGTGTCAGACGTCGATCATTGTTTTCGTTTTGCCAAGACAATAAAAACAAACCTAAATTACGACTACACTTGTGGGGTAAGTCTAGTGGTAAGTCGGGTATCGAAAATCCATAGGGGCGAGTTGCTAGAATTTAAATGATTTAATACTCCGAAATAGAAGTGTAAAAGATGAATTACAAACTAAAAGAAAAGGATGCGAAAAAGGGAAAGATTATTCTAGGCAAGGGAAAATGAATCAAGATTAAGAAAGCAGTAACACCTATAGGTTGCGTCGAATATCTGTCACCCGGGTTAATTTGTATAAATTGGTTGCATGGTTCGACGAGTTATTACAAATGCGTCTCGTTTCGACAGTTAATTAAATCAAGGGTTGTCACGCCCCCAAATCCGCATAAAAGCCTAATAAGATTTTGGCGTCAACAAATATTTCGAGAATTACGCGCGAAAGGTCATAAGCATGGAATATACATGATATGCCCCGTCAAATATCCTAGGCGTAATAACTAGGACAACAGACCCGAAATAGACCTGTAAACACAATCACCAAAGCAAAGCAACGCGTTAACCCTGGTGAGTTCCAGTCAAACACAACCTAATTTAAATTAGCTAGAAAGCATCTTAAAAACGCGATAAATAAAGCGGTAAATAAACGCGGTAACTTTATACTAGAAAACAAGTAAACCTAATTTAGAAATCATGTAAACTAACTAAAAAGCAAGAAATGAAGAAATACAGACTATATTAATGGAGAGGATGATGAATAGTGTAACATTCAACCCAAATGGGTTGTCAATCTAAGAACAATTGAAGAAGAACTCTCCAAATGACCCAAACCCTAAGTTACTATAAGATAAAACTAGACTAAAATCGTGTATATCTACTTAATAACTAATATTTTAACAAAACTGGGTATTTATAGTAAGTGGGAAAAAGTAAAGGAAAAAGGAAAGAAAGAGGAAAGAGCACAAAATATCTGGCATCACCGGTCGACCGAGGGCGGTCGACCAGTCCTTAAGGTAAAAGCCCATTGTTTCCTTCCCACGGCAAAATCTCAAACCGCGATCGACCCGTACTCTGTTTTTCAGCGATCCTTAGTCCATGAAGAGAGGGAAAAAGTTGATTATGGAAATGGGCATAACTTCTTCGTCCGAACTCCAAAAAACGCATCGTTTGCATCCACGCGATGCTAACTCAATAAACTATGCATCCGTGGAATTTTCATGAGCTGGATAAGAAATATGAATTGACTAAAATTCCCTTGAAGTAGCGTCAGACGACGGAACTTCTCTAAAATGCAACGAATCCTCATTGTTAGCATTCCAATACCTACAAAAGCATAATTAACCCCTGCATAACATGTATCTATCCAAATCCAAGGTTGTTTGGTTAATGAGCATAAATATAGGCATTTAGGACCGTAAAAGTGCTAGAATACATACAGAAGTAGGGGAGAAATATCCAATATTTGATACGAATCACACCCCATAACTTAAACATTGCTAGTCCTTAGTAATGAAACAAAAAAAACCAGACCACAGAGGGCGGTACAAGTCGTATATATATTTATCAAAATATAAATTCCACTTTCGTAGGGGTCACGATTGCATTTATCATATGCAATAAGCCGTTATACCCCTAGGTTACCCTAGCGGACGAGTGTCGTCTCGTGAGGGTTTTCAGGGATGATACCCACAAACATCACATGGTTTTCTCAAAAAAAGCCCAACCCAACAAGCGACAAGCCCAATAACAATAAAAAGGATTTCAGGCATTATTAGCAAAGTGAATGAATTCAAACAAAAGTCCAAATCATTAACATTTTAGAATGCACCTCATAGAATTGAAACTTTAAAAGATGGGAGGGGGAGTGAGCACATGCAAAGTGTGATTTGGCAAAAAACTTAAATAAATCGGATACAAAATTAAAGCAAGCATACATTCAATCCTCACGGGCATTACACTCATCAAGTGAATTCACTCGAAACAGGGAGGTAACACACGGAACATGCGGGCTAAAGAGTAAATGGAAATGGAAACTAGGCCTCACACATGTCACAAATGAAGAACGCTATATATAAACTGAAAAACTGTAATCTCAATGAAAGATACCACACGTTAAAGGAGGTTTTCACATATTATAAAAACTATTTAAACTTTTAAATTACATCAACCTAAGATCACATAGGAATTTAATAGGGTTGTAATGTAGGCTAGGCTAGGGTACTAAACGAAGGATATGTATGTACGGATTCAAAGTGTTCGGTAAGGAAACTCGGGATAATGGGAAAATGCAGGCAATATCAAAATTGGAAAACAAATTCCAAAACGGCATTAGATATATCATCGGGGAGAGTAATCAAGGCTTATTGAACTATATACAACATTTACAAGTTTCTCTTTCTTTTCTTTTCTTTTCTTCTTTTTCTCATTTTTCTTTCGTTCTTTTCTTTTGCTTTTTTCTTTCTCTTTTTCATCACTTTTTTCACTTTTTCTTTTCACTTATCAAACTCTCATATGCCTACATTGCAACCGACATCACAACAACAACATTCAGTCCCAAGTAACATTCCAAACAATGGTATGGAAAGTGTATGTATGGCTTAAAACTCCAATTTAGAGTTGGTTATGGGATTTGGGTTATGAAATGAAAGGCTAATATTTAGGCTCATAGGGGTTAACGAGGGTAAACATATAAGGGTGAGGTCAAGGATAATATGGGTGATATAACAAAGAATGCCTATGATCATTTACAAAAGTTTACGCAATTCTCGAGTCAAAACAATATATGAAAATCATGATCAAGTAACACATTTCAAGTATGAACTCAATTAATGAACAATCAAATGAAAGAAAAGTGAGATTACCAATGAATTCAATATTTTCAAATGAGAAAAGAATAGTGTATACACTCACAAATGACGAAAGGTACAAAGCTTACTCGGTGTAAGTATATACAATGCAGCAAAAGATTACCGAGTTATAAAAATCTTAATCCAAATCAATATAGCAATAAAAGTGCATGTGCTCATGGGATTAAAGTTTAATTTATGAAGTTATTCATAATATCAATAATCGAGGACTAAAGTCTAATAACTTCTAAAATCGAGAACATGCATCATTGGGTTACCAATTGGATCGGGCAAATATTGGAATTTATCATCGAAAACAAAGGAAAAATGCCCAAAAAAGGAGAAAAAATAAAGAAAATCTTTTTGAAAATTTCAAATTTTCTAAGAAAAGCATACTAAGTAACTAACATGTGAGCAAAATCATGGACTAAATAAAGAAATGGACAGAATATCCCACACCCCCTAACTTAAAACTTGACATTGTCCTCAATGTGAATTAAGAACCAAGTTAAAGAGAGGAAAATAACGATATTACCCAAAATTGGAGCGATCCCCATAAGAACAAGTCCAAAGAATCTACAAAACAAGTTAGTACCGAGCATAGAAAAAATAAATAACAAAAAGTTAACTATTTACATTAGACTAAATTAAAAAGGGAAAGATAAAAAGAATAAAAAGCTAACTATATACAACCTACTATTTAGGCCTCACACTAACTATATACTAGAAGTCTAAATAGCTGAGGGTCCACCATGAAAGCGATTTGACTTTGGAGGATAACCGATGTACCCTCACACACAAGCATGCCCTCCGAAAATATATGAATTCTGTTTGAACAACGGAAGACATAAGAAAGGAACCATCGCTAATTACAATTTTTGGCTAGACGATGGGGGGTTTGGATTGAATGGGTAACAAATACATGTGGGGACCGAGAAAAGCCGAATATCCTCTCAATGATTTTGAAATTAGAAAGGGAGGTAGCGCACACTAAGGTAAAGATGCGATCGTGGAAGGCGACTCGAGCAATTACTCCTCATCGGCGAAAAGATTTAAAACATTAAAGTTTGAAACCGAATCATCGGGTACTTGTGACGGTATGATAATAGAGAATGAAAATGGGGATGAAAGAAATTCAAACTCATGATATGAATCATCATCGCATGAAGATTGAGTTTCGAATGAATTTATATCATTTTCAATGAAATGTTCTTCTTTGGGGGCCAAAGAAGAAATCATTTCATTGCAAATAGATATTACGTCATTTTCATCCTCACTTCCAATATCTATTATGCAATGGGCAAAGTCAAGAATGGTTTGTTCCAAAGTAGACACAAGTACCTCATTTGGTTCAAAACATTCTTCGACTTCAAAAGTCTCGGAAGCAAAATCGTCGTCGAACTCAAATAATAAATCCAACTCTTGTTCCCACAAACGATTTTCTTCCCGATAATGATTTTCAATTTTCTCATTCTCATACATACGCAAGCCCTCACCGAATGTCATAGGTCGAGGTGCGGATCCATGAAAATGGGAACTTTGAAAATTATCATCGGACTTAAACGAAAACTCATTATTATAGGAATTTTGAAAACTATTGCAATTCATTTCAAAATTCCTATTATAAGGAGGTGAAGGCCCAAAATCATTGTCATCATCATCAAAATTCCAGTAACCCAAATTTTGACTTTTGTTATACTCGCCCAAAGTCATATTTGAATTTGTTATCACTTTGGGATTCTAAGTATTCACCGAAAGTCATAGGTTTACGAGAATTTTGAGAATTATAACAATGATTACCGAAAGAATTGGAATAAGACATGCTTACCCCCAAAAATGGCTAGAAATGGCGAATTCCACAAAGCAGGTACGCGAGAGAAATTCGAGCGTTTCTAAGTGCTCAAATGTGGAAGTCCTGCAAAAAGATTAGAAAATAATAGAAATAGAAAGAAAATACTATGAAATACTAAATCAAACAAAGTCTAAAACAAACTCATCCCCGGTAATGGCGCCATTTTGATCGAGCGTGAAAATTATGGTGCGTGTCAGACACCGGTCGTTGTTTTCATTTCGCCAACTCAATACAAACAAACCTAAATTACAACTACACTTGCAGGGCAAGTCTAGCGGTAAGTCGGGTATCAAAAATCCACAGGGATGAGTTGCTAGAGTTTAAATGATTTAATACTCGGAAATAAAAATGTAAAAGATGAATTACAAACTAAAACAAAAAGATGAAAAAAAGGGAAAGATTATTCTAGGCAAGGGAAAATGAATCTAGATTAAGAAAGCGGTAAAACCTATAGGTTGCGTTGAGTATCCCTCACCCGGGTTAATTTGTATAAATTGGTTATATGGGTCGACGAGTTATTACTAATGCGTCTCGTTTCGACAGTTAATTAAATCAAGGGTTGTCACGCCCCTAAATCCTCATAAAAGCCTAATAAGATTTTGGCGTCAACAAATATCCCGGGAATTACGCGCGAAAGGTCGTAAGAACGGGACATACATGATATGCCCTGTCAAATCTCCTAGGCGTAATAACTAGGACAACGCACCCGAAATAGACCCGTAAACACCATCACCAAAGCAAAATAACGCGTTAACCCGAGTGAGTTCCATTCAAACACAATCCAATTTAAATTAGCTAGAAAGCATCTTAAAAACGCGATAAATAAATGCGGTAAATTTATACTAGAAAGCAAGTAAACCTAATTTAGAAAGCATGTAAATTAGCTAGAAAGAAAGAAATGAAGAAATACAAACTATATTAATGGAGAGGATGATGAATAGTGCAACATTCAACCCAAATGAGGTGTCAATCTAAGAACAATTGAAGAAGAACTCTCCAAATCAACCCAAACCCTAAGTTATTCTAAGCTAAAACTATCCTAAAATCGTGTATATCTACTTAACAACTGATATTTCAACAAAAATTGGTATTTATAGTAAGTGGGAAAGAGTAAAGGAAAAAGGAAAGAAAGAGGAAAGAGCACAAAATATCTGGCATCACCGGTCGAGGTCTATCGGTCCTTAAGGTAAAAGCCCACTGTCTCCTTCCCACGGAAAAATATCAAACCACGATCGACCAGTCCCAGGGACGCGGTCGACTGGTACTCTATTTTTCAGCAATCATTGGTCCATGAAGAGGGGGAAAAGGTTGATTACGGAAATGGGCATAGCTTCTTCGTCCGAACTCCAAATGGCGCACCGTTTGCGGCTACGCGATGCTAACTCAATGAACTACGCATCCGTGGAATTTCCATGAGCCGAATAAGAAACGTGAATTGACTAAAATGCCCTTGAAGTAGCGTTCGACGATGAAACTTCTCCGAAATACAACGAATCCTCACTTTTAGCGTTCCAATACCTACAAAAGCACAATTAACCCCTGTAAAACATGTATCTATCCAAATCAAAGGTTGTCTGGTTAATGAGCATAAATATAGGCATTTAGGATCGTAAAAGCTCTTGAATGCATAAAGAAGTAGGGGAGAAATATGTAATATTTGATACGAATCATTAATGCATGAATTCACATTTTTATTTTTCATATCATATATCTCATAGTACAATATATTGGTACTTTATTCATACGCCAATAACAATAAACTTAATCGACACGAAATCATTAATTAACCCCCTAATATCAATCATTAAACCCTTGCATCCAAAGACAATTCAACTTCTAAATCAAAACTAGTGCATTAAGGTATTCAGGCTGTAAGGTCAGCTACTTTATGGAGCATAATGTTGAAGAGTATAATGACAAAGGACCAAGTTCTAAATGCCAAAATATGACAACTTACTCTCACTACTAATGTAAGTCGTCGACAACGGTGAAATTTTCCTCCATCTCAAACATTTACTTGAGGCGCTACTCCTTGGCAACCAGAATAAAGATTTTCATTTAATTATTGGATAATATTAGGTAGTTTATCGTTATTTTTATAATAAACTGTTATGAAACAACAAAGTACTACTACCGACATTTTCTTTCTTTTACCTATATTCGATCGGATATAAATTCCAAATAATTCTTCATGCTAAGGATTATTCATCTCACTTTTTTAATAACAATTACTTTCAATTGATCAGTTTGGAGTTGTTGTAGGTTACCACTTACCATTTTTGTTTCGAAAGTATGTAGTATTTTTGGGATTACTGCTACTTTTACTATTTCACATACGATTTGTTGACATTTTGCAATTTCAATACAAAAATTAGTTTCCTCAATAGTAGTTGGATTGATTATATCTCTATTTCATGCATTAGTTTTTACAACTTAATTCTTCGTTGTAAAAGATTTGTATCCAATTCTTACTCAAATGCAATAATTGAGCTATAAATATATAAGTGGTCATTTTTTTCGATATTCACTCATTTTGGAAATGCCTCCAATTATAATTAATCAAATGAGATTTATATGGTAAATTTATGGAACTTCAAAACATGAAAGTGTGATTTCACTATGAGTTTTTGTGTCCTGACTAATCATTATATGTGGACTTTAAACTTTTTTTGAAATGTGATTTTTGGCTTTACCTCTAAGAAATCCTTTTCAATTATCACAATGTATATCAAATACAATTATCAACTTGGTTTAATTTACCATTCATCTCTCTTGATTTCCCTGCTCTTATAAAACACCTACGTTACACCGTGACAAAGAAAAAGTATGCCCCGCAAAAGCATCTTTTCCTCTAAGGGTCCATTTGATAGCCTCTCAATTCCAGGGCAAATTCAGAAAAGTTGGAAAATTCTAGTCTTTTTCAGCTTTTTGGCTATTTGATAGCCTTCATTTGCCTTGGAATTTGTTTTCAATGTACAACACCCCTTAAGCACAATTTGTCACCCTATGGTGAAATTCAATTCTTTGGGGGGGGGGGGGGGGGGGGGGGGGGCGCTACCTTTGGGCGGCAAATCACTCAAAACCAATTTTTTTTTAAACCCTATATATTTCATAAATATATGAATATATATATTGTTAATAAATATGTAAATATATATATATATATATATATATATATATATATCGTATATTTTATATATTTTAGCACATATATGTATATTGCGTATATTTCGTATATTTATATATATTTCATATATTTATATATTTCGTACATTTATATAATTTATATAATTCATATATTTTAATATATATTTATATTTTGTATATATATTATATATGTACTGAATATATATTATTTACAGAATATACACATATATTACATATATACTGAATTATATGATATATGGATATATTCTGTAAATAATATATATTTAGTATATTCAATATATAATATTATTACACAATATACACATATATTATATATATACTGAATATATATAATATATGGATATATTCTGCAAATAATATATATTTAGTATATTCAATATATAATATAATATATATTCGTATATTCCATTAATAATTATATAATATAATATAATATAATTATATATATAATATATATATATATAATATATATATATATATATATATATATATATATTTGAAATAATATATATATCCGAAATAATATTATATTATTTCGGATATATAAATTATATTATTTGCGAAATATATATTTCTGATATATATATTATATTATTTGCGGAATATATATATTCGTGTATATATATATATATATATATATATATATATATATATATATATATATATAGAGAGAGAGAGAGAGAGAGAGAGAGAGAGAGAGAGAGGAGAAGGCTTACTTACATCATGCTCTATACATCATCCATGCATCACGCTTAATTACAGGCCCTAAAAACTTTTTTTTCAAATTTTATATTTTTTTCCTTGAAATTAACCTTCTAATCAACCCATATGCAAAAAATTAGGTCAAAATACATTTTGTAACTATTTTTAAAAAAATTCACAAAAAACTGCTAAACATACCTTATAAATAAGGGCTGCGCCAGCAGTTTTTTGTGAATTTTTTAAAAATAGCTACAAAATGTATTTTGACCTAATTTTTTTCATATGTGTTGATTGGAAGGTTAATTTCAAGGAAAAAATATATAATTTGAAAAAAAGATTTTCTAGGGCCTAGATGTACGGTGTGATGTATAGTGCATGATGTAGGTGAGCCTCTCTCTCTCTCTCTCTCTCTCTCTCTCTATATATATATATATATATATATATATATTCCATAAACAAATTTTCCACACTTATATCTATTTTTCAACTTTTGCGTTTGATAGAAAATGTAGAAAATTGATGATTTTCCAACTTGTATCAAACAAACACAAGTTGAAAATTATTCATTTTCTTGGAATTGTTTGCCCTGAAATCATTTGCATTTTCCCAATTTTTTATCAAACGGACCCTAATTTTATCCAAGCAAAAGACAAATTTGCTAAAATTGTGAAGATTTATGCAAGAATAAATAGCGTACACTTAATACTTTTTTTATTTTTTAATAATCTGCTTAAAAAGGGTCTCTTTATTTTATTTTGATTGAAACTAAATTGTAATATAAAATCAACATTTATTACAGCTTGAATTGTGTTTTGGATTTCAACTTGAAATCATAAATCAATATCTATAACAGTTTTACTTTGTAACCATTGCATACTTTTGGTTTTAGAGATAAGAGTTTTGGGCCAACTGATTTGCGGTTTACTTACTTTTGTGGTTTATGAATTTGGTCGTGTAATAATATTTTGGTACATATTATGGTTTTAGTGATGTCCCTCATTTTAAACTTTGATTCTAAGTTTAGTTCAAAATTGGACTTACAAACATTCTTAAATCTATAAACTCACTTTATTTTTCTCCCTAATACTCTCTATTTTTCTAATAGGCATCATCAATTACTCATCCTTCCAATTTATGTAGACTTGTGGATAGCTGCAATTAGAATATTATCCATATTTTGACAATTATACCATAGAACTAAAAACACTTGGGTGTATTTGATAACACTAATTTTTTATGAAAAATATAATATATGGAGTTATTTTTCATCTTTTGGATGTTTGATAAACAAAATTTTTCATGGAATTAATTTTTCATGGAATTAATTTTCTTAAAACAAGTCACGTAACCACTTTTTCCACAAAAATGTGGAATTAGAAAACCTCCTCCCACCTTATTATTCATTTTCCATGGAAAATAACTGTCACACCAAAAAAATTGATAAAAATAAAAAAAATGAAGAAAAATCTAAAAATAATGAAATAAATCCAGAAAGTGAATAAAAACAAAAAAAAAATAATGAAAAAAAATTCAAAAAGGGAATAAAAACCCAAAAATAATGAAAAAAATACATAAAGTGAATAAAAGCCCCAAAAATAATAAAAAAAAATACAGAAATTGAATAAAAATCCCAAAACAATGAAAAAATAGAGAAAGTGGATAAAATTCCAAAAATAATGAAAAAACCCCAAAAATGAAGAAAACCCCCAAAACAATGAAAAAAAATTCAAAAAGTGAATAGAACCCAAAAATAATGAAAAAAATACAAAAAGTATATAAAACCCCAAAAAATAATGAAAAAAAATACATAGAGTGAATAAAAATCCAAAAATGATGAAAAAAAAATAAAAAAATAAAAATAAAAAAATAAATAAAATAAAACTCAAAAAATGAAATAAAACCCCAAAAATAGTGAAAAAAATATAGAAAGTGGAAAAAACCCAAAAATAATGAAAAAAAATACAGAAAGTGAAACAATCGAAAAATAATGAAAAAAATACATAAAGTGAATAAAACCCCCAAAATAATGAAACAAAATACAAAAAGTGAATAAAACCCGAAAAAAAATGATATAAATTCAGAAAGTGAATCCCCCCCCCCCCCCCCCCCCCCCCCCCCAAAAAAAAATGAAATAAATCCAGAAAGTGAATAAAACTCGAAAAAATTAAATAAATCAAGAAAATGTATAAAAATCCAAAAATAATGAAAAAACCCAGGAACTGAATAAAAACCAAAAATAATGAAAAAAGATCCAGAAAGTGAATAAAAACCCAAAAATAATGAAAAAAATACAGAAAGTGAATAAAACACCCCCAAAATGAAAAATCCAAAAAATGAATTAAAACCAAAAGATAATGAAAAAAATCTGGAAAGTGAATAAAACCCGAAAATGATGAAAAAAATCCAGAAAGTGAATAAAAATCCAAAAATAATGAAAAAAATAAAGGAAGTGAATAAAACCCCCAAAAATAATGAAAAATTCAGAAAATGAATAAAAATCCAAAAATAATGAAGAAATACATAAAGTGAATAAAACTGAAAATAATGAAAAAAATACAGAAAGTGAATAAAAATCCAAAAATAATAAAAAATTACAGAAAGTGAATAAAACCCCAAAAATAATGAAAAAATTCAGAAAATGAATAAAACCCCAGAATAATGAAAAAAAATACCGAAAGTGGATAAAAAAAGAAAATAAATATTAACTCCATAATTAATTTAAAAAACACCCAAAAAATTATTAAAAAGTCAGAAACTTATTAATTAAGAAAACAAATAACAGAAAATTTAAAAAACGCTCAGAAAATTTAAAAAATACAGAAAATGAAAAAAAAATACATAAAATAAATAGTAATCCAGGAATTAATTAAAAAAACATCCGAAAATTTAAAAAAAAAGCTAAAAAAAAAGAAATCAATAAAAGCCTAATAATAATGAAAAAAATACATAAAACGAATAAAAATAAAAAATAAATATTAACCCCCGAATTAATTTAAAAAAACACCCCGAAATTCGTTAAAAGGTCAAAAATTTAATAATTAAGAAAAAATAAAAGAAAATAAAAAAGCGCTCAAAAAATTAAAAATTGGAAATGAATAAATACCGTAGAAAACTAATAAAAATACAAATATTTGAAACAAATTAAAAAAAATGGAGTTGGGGTTGGGGGGGGGGGGGGGGAGAAATTTGGTTTTTATTCATTTTTTATTTTTTCTTAATTTTTTTTCATTTTTTTTGTTTGTTTTTTTAAAATTCATTATGGGGTTAATATTTATTTTCTACTTTTTTTTATTCATTTTCCATATTTTTTTTTTGTATTTTTATTCATTTTTTGTGTTTTTTTAAATTTTCTGTTTATTTTTATTACTTTTTTGTAATTTTTATTATTTTTCAATTTTTTATATATATTTTAAACTTTTTTTTCCATGGAAATGTTGGAAATCAAACACATACAATATGGAAAATAGAACAATTTCCACTTGGAAAATAATTGTAATCAAACAACACCTACAAATTTTTTCCATGGAAAATATTTTCAAGTTTTCAATTCTATGAAAACTGATTCCTAGCGCTTATTTTTCATCTTATTTATCAAGCACGCCGTTAAATATATAATTTCGTCTAATTAAAAATAATTCTGACAAATAACTTTAAACATCGGTCACACGTGCAACGCACATGTGTACCACCAAGTGAACTAAAAATTATGTTAGCTTCCCGGTGTCTCAAAATTATTACCATAATTTTATGAAAGATTGTGATTCGATTTCTGTTTTCGACATTTGATTTTTTCCAACACCAGTAACTGTGCTAAAACTTGAAAAGGTTCCACACTGTAATCCGCTAAACCCTTAAACACTTATTTCAACAAATGTACCTACTATGTGATGTGGTAGTTAATTAATTGAAGGCGCGATAACTTAATTTGTGGTCTAAATGATACTATTTGTACTAATACAACCACTAAGCAAACCGAAGGGCAACAACCATGTATTTTAAAACACCAGCAAATCCAACCTTCTAGAATGTACTTATTTACTCATTTAGTATCAATGTTATACAACATCTGATGATAGCCTCAACCTTTTATTACACCGACACATACCCAATCTTGTTCAAAACTAATTTCATAAGCCAACAACAATCAAACAAAGAGTGAACTAAAAGTGCTGTTTTCACGTTGGGCATACTAGTTTATCCGCTGATTAGGCCACTAATTACGAACTCACCTGGTCCATTGGCTTGTGCTAATATGTCGAAATTAAAATGCGGTTGCTAAAAGGTTTGAATTTTATTAATGCTGTTGATTTCATACCACCACGTAGATACGAAGAATGACAAATGTAAGGAACAACCTAATTTTGTAGGTGGAAATGCATATAAAATGGAAATGGTTTGTGTCAGCATCGCTATAAAGAGATAATTAAACACACAAGAAAAGTGATGAGTCAGTAGATTTGACCTTCTCAAATGGTCTGACTCAGCTATGAGTATGACAACAAGGACTGTTGGCCTTTTCTGAAATACATGTTAATAGTATATGCACATACATGAATGGCAGTGGCAATGGCAATGGCAATGGCAATGGGATGTATGATGATGTGGTGTCATCGCTCATATATATATATATATATATATATATATACGAGAATGAGAATGGGTTTTGGGTTTATACAAAGAAGACGTGATGGGTCCCTGTCCACGTCAATGACACATGAGCTATTTTGAAGTTTTAAATTGCACGCCACCCGTGGGCGCACACAGCCATGCCCCACACCTCTGCTGCTGGCTGCCCTCACCCCTTTTGTTATTTAGTTCATGAAATTATAAATAAAGTACAATAATAACACTAATTTTCAAGATTTGATGTATATCATTTTCTTTGACATGAATTTTTTTTAGCATATGCTTACGTCCAAAATTTGATGACAAATAACTTGCCCATTTCAATGATCAACATTTAATTCTTTGTTTTTTTCATGATCATGATCTGTTTTGCATATTTAAGCATAGATAATACTAGTTTTGTCTAATAAGGATAATTGTTTTGCTTCAAAAATAATGTCTAGCTTATATTTTAATTATTGAAACCACAATTATTGAATTTTTATTTCTGTAAAGACCATTTATATCGTGAAAAATTATATCGTTTTTATTTGCTCAAGAGATGGATAGTGTGTTTAAACAATAAAGAATTAAGATAAATGTCATGTTCGTTCTTATATTTGGATTTTTAGGACAATGCTTTTCAAGTTTATAAATCTAGTCCCTGTGGTACAATAGCATTTATAAATCTAATCCTTGTGGTACAATACCTTTATTTTTTTGGTCCGCGCCAGCGACACTATTTTTTACCATTTTTCATGGTATTTTTAGTACATGGACTAAATTTATAAAATTATATGGTGTGTCTTATTTTTATATACTTTGAGCACTATGAGGACCTTTTCCCAAAATCTCCTTTAAAAAAACACAGTAGTTGGTTTTTATCCCCGACCAGCTATACTTGGTACAATTTGAAATATTTTCTCCTCGTCGACCAACTACAGTTAGTGGGTTTTTATCCCTGACCAACCATACTTGGTTCAGTTTGGAATATTTTGTATTTTCTGGAATCTTACCTCCCGACCAACATAAGTTGGCATTTGAGAGCATATCTTGTTTCCTAACCAAACACGTTGGCATTTTTAGGAATGTTGATGTTGTTCTCGCCCTTTTACCAACCGGAGTTGGTCTGAGTTCGAACTATCATGTCCACTTGCCCTTTTACCAAAATTGGTCTGAGCCAGTGTCAGCCTCCTAACCAAAGGAGTATGGTTTCCTAACCAACAGGAGCTGGTATTTTTAGGAATATCGTGTTCTCGCCCTTTTACCAATCGGAATTGGTCTGAGTTCGAACTATCATGTCCACTCGCCCTTTTACCAACCGGAGTTGGTCTGAGCTAGTGTACGCCTCCTAACCAAAGGAGTATGGTTTGTTCTCGCCCTTTTACCAACCGGAGTTGATCTGAGCTTGAACTATCGTGTTCTCACCCTTTTACTAACCGGAGTTAGTCTGAGCTTGAACTATCGTGTTCTTTTTACTGCCGAGCAGCGTAGTGTTACACACTAGTATTCCCCGAAAAACTTTCAATAAAAGGAGAGAAGATAGAGAAATATCATCATTTTATTCATATTGATGGAACTGCTTTACATTTTACATCATTGATAATACTTGCGTAGGTGTTCAGCATTCCATGCATTCTTAAATTCTTCTCCTTCTAGAGTTGCTATTCGGTAGGTTCCTGGTCGAATAACTTCTATAACTCGGTAAGCTCCATGCCAGTTTGCTTCCAACTTATTGTGCTTCTGAATGACCTTCTTTAGCACGTAATCTCCTTCTTTTAAGTCGCATTTTTTCACCCTCTTGTTGTAGAACAGGGCTGCTCGGTGTTAGTAAGCAGCATTCCTAATGGCTACCTCTTCTCTAACTTCCTCGAGCATGTTCAAATATAATCTCCTCATCAAGTCGCTGACTGGGGAATTGAAATTCAGCACTCTGTGTGTTGGAAGACCCAACTCGGCAGGTATTACGGCCTCACTTCCAAATACCAGCATATATGGTGATTCTCCAGTTGCTGCTCGGGGGGCTGTTCGGTAAGCCCACAATACTGACTGTAGCTCATTAATCCAATTAGCTTTAACCTCACTTAGCCTCTTCTTCAAACCATTTAGTAATGTTTTGTTCGTCACTTCAGTCTGTCCATTGCTTTGAGGATGGCCTGGTGCTGAATGAACCTTCAAAATGTTTGACTGATGACAATAGGCAGCAAACTCCTCATTATCAAATTGTGTTCCATGGTCTGTGATGAAGGCATGAGGGAGACCATATCGGCAAATGTTGTTCTTCCAAACGAATTGGTACACCTTCTCGTATGTCATATCAATCAAAGGCTCAGCTTCTACCCACTTAGTAAAGTAATCCATTGCGACGACGAGGTACTTGAATCTTCCTCGGGTCGTTGGCAGTGGTCCAACCAAATCCATTCCCCACATGGCAAATGGCCAAGGGGAAGTTATGGGTGTCAACAATGCTTGTGGAGTTCGTCGGATGGAGGAAAAACGTTGTCATTTATCACATCTCTTAGCATAGTCTATACAATCAGCCCTCATCGTTGGCCAGTAGTATCCTTGCGTCATCACCCTTTGCAAAAGTGTCCGACCTGCTACATGGGCTCCACAGGACCCTTCATGGATCTCTTCAATCAAATCTTTCACCTCGGAGGGATGTACACATCTTTGCAAACCTGCCATAATTCCTCGTCTATACAAAACACCATTAATTAGTACATACCGAGCAGCTTTAAACTTCAATTTCTTGGCAGCGAGCTTATCCTCCGGTAATTCTCCCTCCTCAATATATGCCCTGATAGGATCCATCCAAGATGGTCCTAAATCAAGGGTAATAATGTTCATCATCAGGTCTTCATCTATGCTTCGACTTTCTAATACTTCAATTGGTATCGTTCTTCGCAGCTCGATACGAGTAGCTGATGCTAGTCGGGCCAGTGCGTCTGCTTGTGCATTCTCCATTCTTGGTATTCTGATCAACTGAATGGCATGAAATTCTGCCAACAACTCCATCGCCTTTGCATGATATTTGACCATTAATTCTCCTTTAACTGCATATGTTCCCATCATCTGATTCACAATTAATTGAGAATCACTGAATACCATCACTTGTTGTGCTTCCATAATCTTTGCTAAATTAAGACCTGCTATCATGGCCTCATACTCAGCCTCATTATTGGAAGCTTTGAATTGGAATCGCAGGGCATATTCTATGTCAATCTCGTCTAGGGTGTTCAAAACAATTCCTGCTCCACAACCTGTTGTGCAAGATGACCCATCTACATATAATCTCCATGGAAGTAACTCGTCTTCAAATTTCTTATCTGACAGGTTTCCTCGGTGAAATATTTGTTGTTTCCTTTCATCCTCCCCTGGTATTTCTCGCTCTTCGCCGACCATCTCTTCTCGCCCTTTTACCAACCGGAGTTGGTCTGAGCTTGTGTTTGTTGATCCTGTAACATCCACAGGTTGATCAGCGAGCAACTTTTGTTCCCCGGGGGTATCAGGATATGTAAACTCTGCTATAAAGTCTGCTACAGCCTGCCCTTTTAGTGATGATCTGGGTTCATACACAATATCATATTCACCGAGCTCTACTGCCCAGTACATCAGTCTCCCTGATTTTTCTGGCTTATGAAGGGCTTGTCTCAACGGAATGTCGGTATACACGACGATGGTATAGACCTGGAAATATGGCCTCATTCTTCTACTTGCCTCAATTAATGCCAATGCCAATTTTTCTAGCTTTGGGTACCTGATCTCTGCACCTCGAAAAGCCTTGCTTGTGTAATAAATTGGCTTCTGGACTCCATTCTCCATTCTGATCAATGCCGAGCTGACTGCATTCTCTAAAACTGTCAGGTATAAGTACAACTTTTCTCACATTACAACTTTGGGCATGCCTTGTTGAGATCGGTGAAATCAACACACATTCTCCATTTATTGTTTTTCTTCTTTACCATCACCACATTTGCTAACCAGTTCGGATATTTCACATCTTCAATGAATTGGGCTTTCTGGAGCTTCTCGACCTTCTCTTGTATAGCTTGATTCTTTTCGGGACTAAATACTCTTCTTCTCTGCTTTACAGGCTTGATCTCCTTATTCGCATTGAGCTCATGACATAAGAAATTTGGATCTATTCCTGGCATGTCTTCATGACTCCATGCAAAAGTTTTCTTTCTGTTTCTTAAGAAAGTTATCAACTCCTGTTTTATTGAAGCATCCAACGTCGAACCTATCTGGGTTATTCGTTCAGGGTGCTCGTCGTCCAGAATAACATTTTCTGTAGATTCCACCGCCTGTCCTTTTACAAGTTGGGATTCATCTCTGGGATCCAGTGTTTCAATTTCTGTACCTTCATCCACCTAGTAGGTGGTAGTATTTTTCCTTGACTCTTCAATCTCCTCTTGCTCGGCAGATGAATAATAGCATTCCCGAGCTACTTTTTGATCACCTTTCACAACTCCTACTCCGAAATTTATTGGGAATTTTAAACACTGATGTACTGTAGATGGAACTGCTTCGAACTTCTTCAAACCAACTCTTCCCATGATGATGTTGTAAGCTGATTGCACATTCTTATCAATCACAAAGAAGCGTATTCTTTCTGTTCTACAAGCAGGCCAAGTTCCAATGAATATATCCAATTTGATCGTCCCAAGTGGAAAAACCTTCTCGCCAGCAAAACCCAGGAGAGGTCTGTGATAAGGCTCCAATTGAGATAATTTTAAATTTAAACTGTCAAAACATGAGTAGAACATTATGTCTGCCGAACTACCATTATCTACCAGAACCCTTGAAATCACTACTTCTTTCATCCTCATTTTGATCACCCAAGGGTCGTCGTGAGGGTAAAGAACACCTGCAAGGTCGTTTTTTGAAAAACCAATGACTAGCTTCTCTTTGTTTATCTTCCTCGGCGATCCTCCTCAGCCAAATTTATTCACTGAATGTACGAGCAAGCTTGAGCCTCTCCAAGGTAAGCTTTTCTTTCTGCAGTAAGGTCTCCTCCTCCTGCATCTCCTCCTGTAATGACATTACAATCAAATTACCCAAAGCGTATTGAAAATACCTCTCGTTCTGGTTGCCTTGGTTCCTTGGGAAGATCGGGGTCATCATCTGGATCATCTTCATGGTTTCTCTTCTTTTTCTCCTCTGCTCGACGAGGAGATCTAGACCTTTCTCTAGTTCGGTCATTATTTCTTCTTTTGCCTCCCCGATCAACATACTTTGCTAGCTTCCCTCTTCGGATGAGTGTTTCAATCTCGTTCTGAAGAGCTATGCAATTTTTGGTCATATGGCCGTGATCCTTATGGAACTCGCAATATTTCTCCCTATTCCTCGTGTCAGGGTCTGACCTCAGTTTCTTTGGCCACTTTACTTCCTCGTTATTCTTGATTTCTTCCAAGACATGATTAATACCCATTTTCAAAGGAGTATAATTATCGAATTTCTTCAGGACTTCCCATGACGATTTATTATTCTTGTAATGCTTGTCGCCATTGCCCTTATGCTCTTTCTTCTTAGATTTGTCGACTTCCACCTTGGTTTCTTTATCCATATTATTCTTCGCAGCCATAGCCTCCTCGGCATTCATGATTTTGGCCGCTTTTGCCATCAACTCTGACATAGTTGTAGGTGGATCTTTGGCCAAAGTGTAATACAACTTGTTAGGCAACAACCCACTCATCAAGGCGGTGATTGCTGTCTTTTCTTCATAATCTATGACTTCCAGCTTCTCGTTATTGAAACGAGTTATGTAATCTCTAGTACTCTCACCAGATTTTTGTCTAACACTTAACAAGTGTGCTACTCGTTTTACTGGCTTTTCTCCAAAACAGAAATTGCCAATGAACAACTCGGCTAACTGAAAGAAAGTTGAAATCTTATCCCGAGGAAGATTGTTGTACCATATCTGGGCAGATCCAGTAAGAGTTCCTGAGAATTCTTTGCATCTCATCTCGTCGGGGACGGCATAGATGTCGGTAGCAGCTTGATATTGCTCTATGTGCAGAACAGCATCTGTCTTTTCATCATATTTGGGGGTCACCACAGGTGCTTTAAAATTTGATGGGGTAGGAAAATCCACAATGGCCTGGACAAAAGGTGTCCCTTGAATAAAAGTTCGTTGTAGGGGATTCTTCGCCTTAGCCATTTCTCCCAATCTATCCTCCAACCGCTGAATAAAACCTTTCCACGCATCATTTCCTTCCTCGGGCTTATTAGTTTGAGCAATTGATTGTTCTGACGTGGCCTCCTGAGATCTCTCTTGACGAGCAACTGGTCGTGATTGTGCTGATCCTTCTCTTAGATCTGATGGTTGTCGAAAACTCCTCGACATGGTTTTAGGTGGACTCCTATTCCTCCTAGGGCCTAATCGACTGAAAGGAGACACCCTACTCAGTATTTCCAAAGCACTGGGTCTCTCTGGAGAGAGAGTGATACGTTGTTCAGTATCTGTAGCCCGTATTGATGAAGTTTGCCCAGGTTGATAAGAGAAATCATCAGATTCCTCATTACGATACGCATCTGTACGCCTGGATCGTGAAGACAGTAAATAGGTTTGCCTCTGACCACTTCGCTGTCCCGAATGTGCAGGTGCACCGCCATGAAGGGTCTGTATGAGTTGCCGCATTGTCTCTTGCATGGCGGTTTGTCCTTGAGCCAGATTCGTCATAATTCCATCCAGATCTGGAGGTGCAGAGGGATTTGGAGAATTTCCAGCATTTCCAGCGTTTCGATTGCTGGATTCTGGATTATCTGCCATTGATGATGAATGATTTTTGGTGAAAAATGATAACAACAGTCGTTCCCACAGACGGCGCCAATCTGTTGATGTAAAAAATTAGATTTCTCACAAAGAATTTTAAAGTGGTTCAACCTTATAAGAATGGCCTACGTCCACTGTTTCTGTTATTGCCAAGTGTTTTGTAGTTCTCGATATGTAATTCTATCAAGAAAATCCGATCCCCTTAAATGAGGGTGATACAATGTATTTATAGCCCTTGGGCTGTACATGTGAAAGGGTAAACAATTAATGCCCTTTAAGAATATACGTCTGTATGATAAGCATTTAATGAGTAGTTGAACTGTTGATTATCTGGCAATCAATGCTGTGGCCGAGATGCAGCTCGGACCGCCTTAGTTGCTCGTCATTCAGGAGTTCCTCGGAGTGTTGGAGTTCCTCGGAGTATTGGAGTTCCTCGGAGTACACTTGCTGCTCGGAGTGAGTATGACTTAGTCGGGGAAATAAACTTCCTCATAGGTTGACACGTGTCTTCTTATTATTCGTCTATATCAGCATATTAATTTTGGTATCAACATAGTAATTATAATTTTATAAATTAAAAATATTGTAAAAGTAGTACTGTAAAATTAGCATTAAAAATTATTGGGAAACACAATCTTATAATGTGTTTATAAATTAAAAGTATCTAAAATTAAGAAAAGTAGTACAAATTAAAAATATCATAAAATTAAAATTAAAATAGTGTAAAATTCGAAATACTAATCGAATAAGTATAGAGTACAAAATTTTACAAAAGTAAGAAATTTAAATACAAAATTAAAATGATGCAATTTAAAATTTTAATACTGATATGAAGTTGACATAGATCAAATGGAATGATATCCTCCTCTATATTCAATGAGCATTATTTGTTCGAGTGACTTGTATAATAATATGTGTGAGTACAAGAATTCATAATTAAGTAACTAGAAGAATAAAGTAAACAATCGTAACACGAGAATTGACGTCGTTTGATAAATGCTTACGTCCACGCAGAGGGTTCTCAATTCTTAATTAATTTCTCAGAAGTTCAAAAGTACATGCCCCTTGTTCCCGGATGAGGGTTGTATTTATAACAGTGAAAAAGTAGTTGGGTAGAATAAGGAACTCTCATAGCTTCGTATTGGCTTGTTGGTGATTATTGTTTATCTCGCTCGAGATTATAGGTAACTAATTATGCCCGTAATTATCCACATGATAAGTCTTTCTAATTATCCATATGACACTAAACTTGACCGGAGTAATGTGTTGGACCTACTCGAGCCGTCAGAATTTGAGCCTTTATGGTTTGGCCCCGCAATATGGTACTTTCTTATATATAAATAATACTATGTAGCTGTTGATGCTTATTTTTCTCTACTCCTAAATGTATGAATACTCCCCTATTTTTGAAATAAATTTGGTGTGGGAAGAAAATTATGAAAATCATTTATGAGTGGATATTATTCTTCAACGCATTGTGTATTATTAAATAAATTCTTAATTTATATTTAAAATTGAATTTGTTATATTATTAAAAAAACTGCTATCTAATAGGGGTGTGCAATAATTTGCAATCGACATATTTGAATAGAATCGAATTCAATCCAATTGAAGTCGATTTTTCAATTTCAGAATCCAATCCATGCTGAGATGTATTCATAATCCAATCGGATCCAATTCAATCAAAATTGGATTGAATCGATTTTTGTAATCGGTTTCGAGTCTTTAAATTTATGCCTTATTAAATCATTTTGATCCAATTGATTACAATATATTCAATTATGGTCTGCAAATTAATTGTAATAAATTCTTATTGTTGATGTAAAAAATTAGATTGCTCTAATTATTCAATCACAGATAAATAAATAAGACAAAGATTTTTAAAGTGGTTCGGCTAGGAATAAAGCCTACGTCCACTGTTATGTTATTGCTGAGTGTTTGCAAAATTCTTGATTACAAGTTCTCTCAAGAAATTCCGGTCCCTTTGAATGGGGTTGATACAAGGTATTTATAGCCTTGAGGCTGTACATGAAAGGTTCGATACATTAAATGATATACATGTGAAAGGGTAATACATTTAATGCAGCGTGCGCGTCAAGAATATAAGCATTCAATGAATATTTGAACTGTTGATTATCTGGCAATTAATGATACGACCGAGGTGCAGCTCGGACCGCCATAGTTGCTCGTTGCTCAGGAGTTCCTCGGAGCGCTAGAGTACCTCGGTGCGCTAGAGTTCCTCGGTGTATCCTCGTTGCTCGAAAAGAATCATGGTTGGTCGGGAAATGAACTTCCTCGCTGCTATTGTGCCACGTAGGTTGACACGTGTCTTCGTATTATTCGTCCACATCAGCATATTAATTTTGGTATCAATAGAAGCCCCTAATGTTTCATATTTCGAACTTTGAGGAGCATGGAACATTCTTTCTCGGTATATGGCAATATTAAATGACTTTCCTGGGTTTCAGGAACATTGTGTTCAAATTTCCTTCTCATTTCGCAGCTTCCGCCTTTTTTTGAATTTTTTATAAGCGCTTCGATCTCCGTGCAGTTTTTGTCCTTTTAGCCGCCGGAAGTTCAGTAGTTTCTTTTTGGTAATCATTTCTTTCGCCGCTTACCAATGCAAAGTATTTAAACTTCTTAGGTAACCATACCGTCTTCTACGTTTTCCAATTTTCTGCCTTCAAGCTTTCTATTCTCTCCTTCTCTCTTGTGCGTTCATCTTTTCCTTCGTTAGTTGTCAGCAGACCTCCTTCCTTCCTGTAAGATTTTCTTCCTTCTTCTTTTATTCATCATGGTTTACATTATTGAATCTCTTGAAAAGTTCCGCTCTGACTTTTCCATCCCATCTTGGGTAATCTTGGAGGAACTTTCTGAACCTCAAAATTATTTTCGTCTGGCTGAGGGACATTTGTTCCCCAGTCTTTTTATTGCTGAATGTGGTTTTTCCTTTCCACCAAATCCATTGTGTCTTGAGTTTTGTCAATATTTTGATCTTGTCCCTGCAAAAATAGCCCCCCAATTCATGGAGAATAATTAATGGGGTGCACAAATTAAATCTAACTCATGGGACTCGTATTGGGATCCCTGAGAATATGTACTGCTATAAGTGGGCCACTCTAGATAATATTTATTACTTAAAAACTAGGTTTCTGAATAGGGCTCTTGTAGTTAACCTCCCTGACTCAAATAGAGATTATTTTGAACATGGGTTGGTTATAAAAAATTGGCAATATGCCCCTTTAGTTGGTGATGGAGTATACAATGGTCCCAGATGCCCCCCATATGGCAACGGGATAGGTTTATTTTTCATTTTATTTTTCTTATGAAATTATGCTTTCATCATGTTTGACAAAATGTATGATTGATATCTCGTTATGTATTTATTTGCAGTTGATAGCAAAAGAAGAACTCCAAAAGAATCAAAGGTTAATATCAAGCATCTGAAACTTATCTGGGGTTTGCACAAGAACGTTGCAGACGAACACATCAGGTCTGCCTCATATCTGCTACAGTATAAGAGTTACACAACCTCTTATACTGCTCGCCCTGTTGAACCAGCTTCAACTCCAGAAGGTTCATCTTCAGATTCTCATCTTCCTTTAAGTCAAAGGATGGGTAAGAAAAGAGCTCCTCCTGCTCTCTTTGATGATGTTACTTCTGTTGCTGGGGCCAAGAAAAGCAAAGCTGATGTCCCAGAGGGGACTAAAAAGGTGGATGCTGGGTCTTCTAAAACTACCGAGAAGCCTCCAGTGGTTCCGAGCAAGAAAAGTGCTCCTGTAGATGTAATTACAATCTCTCCGACCAAGACTTCTTTGGTTGAAGGTTCTGAACTCCCGTTGAGGAGATTAAGGAAATCATCCTCAGTTGCTCCGGCTGAAATTGCCTCCTCTCTACCTGCGGGTGGTACTGATGTTCCAAACATCATTCTTCCAAGTTCTGCATTGAGCTCGGTCGTACCCGAGGTCCATGGTATTGATGAAAAAATTCCTAGGGATATGCTGACATCCTTAGCTGCTCGTCACCTTGCTTCAGTAAATTTCTCATATTCTGGTTTTTCTTTCTTTTTCTGAATACTTGCATTTTGTATTGACTTTACTATTTCTCTCATCTTTTAGCTGGTGAACTGTTTCAATAATATTGTGAAGAAGGATGAGGCTATTAAAGCTTCAAGATCCTCGTCAGGTGTAGAGGATGCTCTGTTGGGTTTGACCCAATCTTTAAAGGAATCTCGTCAGCAGTATGTTGAGGAAAAAGCTATTTGGGAGAAAAAGTTGGCTGTGGCTGAAGCTAAGAAGGTGAAGATGGCTGAAACCTCCAAGAATTTGGAGGATAAAGTAAAAGGTTTAGAGGTTGAACATCAGGAATATGATGGCAAGTTGAAAAAGGCAGAGGAAGAGTTATCTACCCTGCGAGATATCAAGGTCAAAAAAGAGGAATTGGATGTAAAACTTTCCTCGGAGAAATTAAGAAGAAAAGTCGTGGTCAAAAAATCCTTCAGCGCTGGCTGGGAGAAAGGATGGGATAAGGGGATTGCTGCTATGACATCCCAAGTCCAATATGGGAAGTTGAAATACTTCCACGATGGTTGGGTAGCTGCACTGCAAGAGTTGAAGGTCAAAGACGATTCTGAGTTATTCCAACAACACCTCCCTGGTCCTCCTCCAGCAATTGTGGAAGAAGAAGAAGATGAGCCTCTCTCAAATGAATCTTCTATGGCTATGGGTGACCCAGTCTCTGCTTCTCAACCCTCTGTCATCGAGGACATTTCTTCTATGCCTCCTCCTGCCGAGAAGATTCCTGCTGATCAAACCGTTGTTACCGCCGAGCAACCGAGCTCCTCGTCCCAGCCTCCCGAGAAAGTCTTGGGGGACAAGGAAAAGGTGTGAAGTTGTTCGGTATCATTTCTATATTTCAATTCTTGTAATCGAACAATGTAACCTTTTGATGATCTAATAAAATACATCTTCGTTCCTCTTCATTATTGATACTCTGTCTGCTTTTATTTATTAACTCCTGCTTCCTCTTCTTTATTAGTTTTTGGCCAGAATGGAATTGATATCTGCTCCTGATACTGAGTTGATGCGACAATGCAATGGTTATTATAAAGCTGGTCATACAGACCTAAGTGTATCAGAGATTGTCGACATCCTTGGTCACGATGCCTCAGAACAAGCAGTTGAGGCTTACCGGTACCTGAAGGATTTACTTGATAGATCTGTGGCCAATAATGTGGCATACTACGAATTGATCGAGGAACTTCATGGTTCCATAGAGGATCTTCAAAATCAACACAATGCATCAATGGCTTCGTTGCACAAGGATTATGAAAATAGATACCAGCAGCTCTCTTCTGAAACAGGCCATAAAAAGATCCTCACTGGATATGGTATTAGGGAAAGAACTCTAAAAGGTGAGGTTGAGGCCTGCAGGCAGATTGCTGAGTTGTTGGAACAGGAGAACAATAATTTGCAGAAAAAGTTGGCTCAGTATGAATCTGCAGCATCATCTTCCACTGCCTTAGTGCCAGTTACTGATGAAGGTTTCTCTTTCTTAGAGGTTGAAAATGCCAAATTAAGGCAAGAACTGGATGATTTAAGAAGATCTGCTGTTTCTGGGACTGCTCGTGGACGAGGAAGAGGTTCTCGGGGGCGAGGAAGAGCTGCTCAAAATGTTGCCGAGGAGCAAAGTTCTCCAGTCGCTTCTCGGAGCCGATCAAGAGTTCTTAGTCGCAATTTTAAAGAGGCTCGTACCCAATCTACTTTAGAAACTCAGGCATTCCAATTAAACGTCAAAGATCGAGCTCTATCAGAAATGTCCAAGAAAAATCTATCCTTGGAAGATCAACTTACTGCAACGAAGTCTGCTCTACATACTAAGGATCTTTTTGCCAAAAACCTTCTCGAACAATTGGACAGATTAACCTTTCAATTCCATAAACAACCCAGGGAATTCTGGATGGCAGGATATAATGAAGCTCTTGTTCACTTGGATGCTCGCATTGAACATGCCAACAATGAAGGTTATAAGTAAGGGTGGTTGAACGCACTGGGCGTGTTAAAATTAGAGAGAGGGCATTTTTTATGGGATTATAATGCTCCAGGATTATTAGACTTGCCTGTGCCACCTTTCAAATTGGACATGGCTTGGATCCCAGCTCGTTCCATTCCTCGTAGCCTAATTTCAAAATACCTCGGTGATTATAGCCTTCATTCCCAAATCGAAGTATCTCGTCCAGAGCATCTAATGGATACCCCTTCAATAATGAATGTCAGAATGTTGAAGGACTTGAACTTTATTAATTCTCCCCTTTGCCTGGAAGATCCTCCTGCCGGCGAAGAACCTATTTCTAAAGCAAAGGGCAAGAAACCAATAGAATAGGACTATCAATGTAGTAGTTAGTACATTCATGTAATCTGTAATTTATTTTGAATTTTAATGAAAAGACTTTCATTTTCTGTAAATTTTGTTGTTGTCTTGTGTTTATCAAACACATTTATATTTGTGCATATGTATCTGTTAAAAAGATAACAATATTGTGTTTGTTCATTGAGCAACTTAATAAAAAGTTACAAGTATCAAAGTAATGAGTATAAAATGTTCAAACTGTTTTCAACCAACCATGATGGATGAATAATGTTTGTCGACCAACTACAGTTGATGGGTCTTTATCCCCGACCAGCCATACTTGGTTCAATTTCAAATATTTTCATAAAATGTGTCCGACCAACCAAGGCCAATAATTTATCCTCGTCGACCAACTACAGTTAGTGGATTTTTATCCCCGACCAGCTATACTTGGTATATTTTGGAATATTTTGTTCTTCAAAGAACTTTTTGTAATAATCTTACCTCCCGACCAACATAAGTTGTAATTTGAGAGTATATTTGTATCTTACCAACACCGTAATTGATCATGCTGGTGTACACCTCCTAACCAAAGGAGTAGTAGTGGTTCTTTCGAACTTTTTGGCTCGTTGAGCTGTCCACTAGATATCTTACTAACCAAAGGAGTAGTTTTTTTTTGTTCTCGCCCTTTTATCAACCGGAATTGATCGTGGGTCTGAACTATAGTCTTCTTCTTGTTATCAAGCAGCGTAGTGTACAACACTAGTATTCCCCGAAAAACTTTCAACAGAAAGAAAATGGTGAAACATCCTCGTTTTATTCATAATGAAGGAAATGCTTTACATTTTACATTACTGATAATACTTGCGCAGGTGTTCAGCATTCCATGCATTCTTAAATTCTTCTCCCTCTAGAGTTGCTATTCTGTAAGTTCCTGGACGAACAACCTCTGTAACTCGGTAAGGCCCATGCCAGTTTGCTTCCAACTTATTTTGCTTCTGAATGACTTTCTTTAAATCATATTTCTTCACCCTTTTGTTGTAGAATAGAGTTGTACGTTGTTGGTAAGCAGCATTCCTAATGGCTGCCTCTTCTCTAACCTCCTCGAGCATATCCAAATCCAGTCTTCTCATCAAATCGCTGACTGGGGAATTAAAATTCAGTACTCTATGCGTTGGGAGACCCAACTCGGCAGGTATCACAGCCTCACTTCCAAATGCTAGCATATATGGTGATTCTCCAGTTGCTGCTCGGGGAGTTGTTCGGTAAGCCCATAGTACTGATTGGAGCTCATTGATCCAATTTGCTTTAGCTTCACTTAACCTCTTCTTCAAACCATTTAGTAATGTTCTGTTTGTCACCTCAGTCTGTCCATTGCTTTGGGGATGGCCTGGTGCTGAATGATACTTCAAAATGTTCGACTGATGACAATAGGCAGCAAATTCTTCATTATCGAATTGTGTTCCATGGTCTGTGATGAAAGCATGGGGGAGACCATATCGACAAATGATGTTCTTCCAAATGAACTGATATACCTTCTCGTACGTCATATCAATTAGTGGTTCAGCTTCCACCCACTTAGTAAAATAATCCACTGCCACGACGAGATACTTGAACCTTCCTCGGGTCGTCGGCAATGGTCCAACCAGATCAACCCCCCACATGGCAAATGGCCAAGGTGAAGTTATGGGTGTCAACAATGCTTGTGGAGTTCTTCGGATGGAGGAAAAACGTTGGCACTTGTCACACTTCTTGGCATAGGCTATACAATCAGCCCTCATCGTCGACCAGTAATAT
Organism: Sambucus nigra; assembly: GCA_949130495.1. Taxonomy (NCBI): domain Eukaryota; kingdom Viridiplantae; phylum Streptophyta; class Magnoliopsida; order Dipsacales; family Adoxaceae; genus Sambucus; species Sambucus nigra. The sequence continues at coordinate 537,915,269 of OX422208.1, read as the reverse complement.
CCTTGTGTCATTACCCTTTGCAAAAGTGTCCGACCTGCTACATGAGCTCCACAAGATCCTTCATGGATTTCTTCAACCAATTCTTTGACTTCTGATGGATGCACACATATCTGCAAACCTGCCATAATTCCTCGTCTATACAAAACACCATTAGTTAACACATACCGAGCAACTTTATACTTCAATTTCTTGGCAGCTAGCTTGTCCTCTGGTAATTCTCCTTCTTCAATGTATGCCCTGATAGGATCCATCCAAGATGGTCCTAAATCAAGGGTAATAATCTTCACCGTAAGATCTTCTTCTATGCTCCGACTTTCTAATACTTCACTTGGTATCGTTCTTCGCAGCTCGGTGCGGGTAGCTGACGCTAATCGGGCCAATGCGTCTGGTCTAGCATTCTCCATCCTCGGTATTCTCACCAATTGAATGGCATCAAATTCTGTCAATAACTCCATCACCTTTGCATGGTACCTCACCATTAATTCTCCCTTAACTGCATATATTCCCATCATTTGATTCACAATTAATTGAGAATCACTGAAAACAATTATTTGCCGTGCTTCCATAACTTTCGCCAAATGAAAACCTGTTATCATGGACTCATACTCAGCTTCATTATTGGAAGCCTTGAATTGGAATCGCAAGGCATACTCCATGTCAATATCATCTGGGGTGTTTAAAACGATCCCTGCTCCACAACCAGCTGTGCAGGATGATCCATCTACATATAATCTCCATGTAGGTAACTCGTCTTCAAATTTCTTATCTGTTAGAGTTCCTCGGTAAAATATCATATGTTTTCTTTCATCATCCCCGGGTATCCTTCGTTCCTCGTCGGTCATCTGTTCGCGCCCTTTTACCAACCGGAGTTGGTCTGGGTTTGAATATGATGATTTTTCTACATCCACAAGTCCTTTTACCAACCCTTGGTTGGTCTGGACCTGTGTCTGTTGATCCTGTATCATCCACAGGTAGGTCAGCAAGTACCTTTTGTTCCTCGGGGGTATCAGGGTATGTGAATTCTGCTATAAAATCTGCTACAGCTTGCCCCTTTAATGATGATCTGGGTTCGTACACAATATCATATTCACCGAGTTCTATTGCCCAATACATCAATCTTCCTGATTTTTCTGGCTTGTGAAGGGCTTGTCTTAATGGCATGTCAGTATATACAATGATTGTATGGGCCTGGAAGTATGGCCTCATTCTTCTACTTGCTTCAATTAATGCCAGTGCCAATTTTTCTAGCTTTGGGTTCCTGATTTCTGCACCTCGGAAAGCCTTACTTGTGTAATAAATTGGCTTCTGGACTCCATTCTCCAATCTGATCAACGCCGAGCTGACTGCATTCTCTGATACTGCCAGATACAAGTACAACTTTTCTCCTGTTATTGGCCTAGACAACAATGGTGGGACTCCCAAATACTTCTTCAAATCTTGAAAGGCCTTCTCACATTCATCAGTCCACTCAAAACTTTTTCGCAGTGTTTTGAAGAATGGGAGGCATTTATCAGTTGCTCGGGATACAAATCTGTTGAGCGCTGCAACTCGTCCGGTAAGACTCTGTACTTCTTTCCTCGTCGTTGGGGATCGCAGCCCTAAAAGAGCTTTGATCTTTTCTGGATTTGCCTCAATACCTCGTTGATTGACAATGTATCCGAGGAACATTCCTTCTCGTACTCCAAAGGTACACTTCGTCGGGTTGAGCTTCATTTGGTATTTATCCAGTTGATCAAAGGTCTGGCCTAAGTCAACTAGATGATCAGTAGCTCTCTTGCTTTTGGTGAGCATGTCGTCGACATAGACTTCCATATTGCAACTGATTTGTTCGGCAAAAACCTTGTTCATCAGCCGCTGATATATTGCACCTGCATTTTTTAAACCAAAAGGCATAACATTATAACAATAAGTTCCCCTTGGGGTAATAAAAGAAGTACTTTCCCTGTCTCCAGGCTTCATTTTGATCTGATTGTAGCCAGAATATGCATCCATGAAGCTGAGTAGCTCATGTCCCGAGGTAGCGTCCACTAGCTGATCAATTCTGGGCAATGGAAAATGATCTTTTGGGCATGCCTTGTTAAGATCAGTGAAATCAACACACATTCTCCATTTATTGTTCTTCTTCTTTACCATCACCACATTTGCCAACCAATCTGGATATCTCACATCTTCAATGAATTGGGCTTTCTGGAGTTTCTCGACCTCCTCTTGTATGGCCTGGTTCTTCTCGGGACTAAACACTCTTCTTCTCTGCTTCACAGGCTTGATCTCCTTATTCACATTGAGTTCATGACATAAGAAGTTTGGATCTATTCCTGGCATGTCTTCATGACTCCAAGCAAAAGTATTCTTCCTGTTTCTCAAGAAAGTTATCAATTCCTGTTTTATTGAAACATCCAACGACGATCCTATCTGGGTTACTCGTTCAGGATGCTCGTCGTCCAGAATAACATTTTCTGTAGATTCCACCACCTGCCCTTTTACGAGTTGAGATTCATCCCTAGGGTCAAGAGTTTCAATTTCTTTACCTTCCTCCACTTGGTAAGTAGTAGTCTTTTTCCTTGACTCTTCAAATTCCTCTTGCTCGGTAGACGAATAATAGCATTCCCGAGCTACTTTTTGATCACCTTTCATAATTCCGACTCCAAAATTCGTTGGAAATTTCAAACACTGATGTACTGTAGATGGAACTGCTTCGAACTTCTTCAATCCAACTCTTCCCATGATGATGTTGTAGGCTGACTGCACATTCTTATCCATCACAAAGAAGCGTATTCTTTCTGTTCGACAAGTAGGCCAAGTTCCAATGAGTATATCCAACTTGATCGTCCCAAGTGGAAAAACTTTCTCGCCAGCAAAACTCAGAAGGGGTCTGTGATAAGGTTCCAATTGAGATAATTTCAAATTCAAGCTATCAAAGCATGAATAATACATGATGTCTGCTGAACTACCGTTGTCTACTAACACCCTTGAAATGACCACATCCTTCATCCTCATTTTGATCACCAAAGGATCATCATGAGGGTAAAGAACACCTTCCAGGTCGTTTTTTGAAAAACCAATCACTAGCTTCTCTTTGTTTACCTTCCTCGGACGATCATCCTCGGCCAGATTTATTCGCTGAATATATGAACAAGCTTGAGCCTCTCCGAGGTAAGCTTTTCTTTCAGCAGTAAGGTCTCCTCCTCTTGCATCTCCTCCTGTAATAACATTACAATCAAATGACCCAAAACGTATGGAAAATACCTCTCGTTCAGGCTGCCTTGGCTTCTTGGGAAGATCGGGGTCATCATCTAGATCATCTTCATGATCCCTCTTCTTTTTCTCCTCGGCACGACGAGGAGATCTAGATCTTTCTCTACTTCTATCATCATTCTTCCTCTCACCCCTGCGATCTACATATTTTGACAATTTTCCTCTTCGGATGAGCGTTTCAATCTCGTTCTGAAGGGCTTTGCAATTTTTGGTCATATGGCCATGATCTTTGTGAAACTCGCAGTATTTGGCCTTATTCCTCAGATCAGGATTTGTCCTTAGTTTTTCTGGCCACTTGATTTCCTCGCTGTTCTTGATTTCTTCTAAAACGTGATTAATACCCATTTTCAATGGAGTATAATTATCGTACTTCTTTAGGACTTCCCATGTCCTCCTATTATTCTTGGAGTGCTTGTCACCACCATTACCTTTCTGCTCTTTCTTCTTAGACTTTTCGACCTCCACCTTGGTTTCTTTATCCATATTCTTCTTTGCAGCCATAGCCTCCTCGGCATTCATGATTTTGGCCGCTTTTGCCATCAATTCCGACATAGTTTTAGGTGGTTCTTTGGCCAAAGTGTAGTATAACTTATTAGGCAACAAACCACTCATCAAAGTAGTGATTGCTGTCTTTTCTTCGTAATCTATGACTTCCAACTTCTCGTTATTAAAACGAGTTATGTAATCTCTAGTACTTTCACCTGATTTTTGCCTAACACTTAGCAAGTGTGCTACTCGCTTTACCGGCTTTGCTCCAAAATAAAAATTGCCAATGAACAGCTCGGCTAACTGAATAAAAGTTGAAATCTTACCCCGAGGAAGATTATTGTACCATATTTGTGCAGATCCGGTAAGAGTTCCTGAGAATGCTCTACACCTCATCTCGTCGGGGACGGCATAGATGTCGGCAGCAGCTTGGTATTGTTCTATATGAAGTACAGGATATGTCTTTCCATCGTACTTGGGGGTCACCACAGGTGCTTTGAATTTCGATGGTGTAGGAAAATCCACAATGGCTTGCACAAAAGGCGTCCCTTGAACAAACGTTCTCTGTAAGGGGTTTCTTGCCTTAGCCATTTCTCCCAGTCTATCTTCTAACCGCTGAATGGAACCTTTCCATGCTTCATTTCCTTCCTCAGGCCGCTTAGTCCGAGCAATTGATTGCTCTGACGTAGCTTCTTGAGATTTATCTCGACGAGTAGCTGGTCGTGATTGTGCTGATCCTTCTCTCAAACCTGATGGTGGCCGAAAACTTCTCGATGGAGCTCTAGGTGGACTCATATTCCTCCTTGGTCCTAATCGACTGAAAGGAGACACCCTGCTTAATCTTTCTAAAGCGCTAGTTCTCTCCGGAGAGAGAGTGATACGTTGATCTGTATCCGTAGCCTGTATTGATGAAGTTCGCACAGGTTGATAAGAAGAATCATTAGATTCCCCATTGCGAAATGACCCAGTACGTCTGGATCGTGATTGCCCACGATCACTCCGTTGTCCTGAATAGGTAGGTGCACCGCCTTGAAGAGTTTGAATGAGTTGCCTCATAGATTCTTGCATGGCGGTTTGTCCTTGAGTCAGATTTGTCATAATTCCAGTCAGATCTGGAGGTGCAGATGGATTTGGAAGATTTCCAGCATTTCGATTACTGGATTCTGGATTATCTGCCATTGATAACAAATGATTTTTGCGAAAAAACGATAGTAACAGTCGTTTCCCACAGACGGCGCCAATCTGTTGATGTAAAAAACTAGATTGCTCTAATTATTCAATCACAGATAAATAAATAAGACAAAGATTTTTAAAGTGGTTCGGCTAGGAATAAAGCCTACGTCCACTGTTATGTTATTATAAATACCTTGTATCAACCCCATTCAAAGGGAGCGGAATTTCTTGAGAGAACTTGTAATCAAAAATTCTGCAAACACTCAGCAATAACATAACAGTGGGCGTAGGCTTTATTCCTAGCCGAACCACTTTAAAAATCTTTGTCTTATTTATTTATCTGTGATTGAATAATTAGAGCAATCTAGTTTTTTACATCAACACTTATATTGATCGTTTAATCCGAGTACAAATGATGTATAAAATAATATAACAATATAACTAATAAAAGTACAACATTTGTTGTTATTTCAACATATTATATATATAGTCTGTTTGAATTGATTTCATTGGTTCTTACCTACACAAAATCAAAATAATTCCAATTAAAATAAAAAAATGTACTCCAATTTAATTTTAATTGATTCAAATGGGATAGACCCATTGAATTTATTTACTTTCAATCTTGCACACCCACACTAAGTAATGCCTGAGTATCCACTTAAGTGAATTTAATAATACTTGTTTAAGTCAATTCTATCGGTTGCGGTTGTTTTAAATAAAATAGTGTTAGAAGAGACCCTTTAAAAACATATTTTCAAACACAAAATACGTATTTTTATGTTATTGATGATGATTTATATCGAATGTGTCTCGTTTAAAATATTTTCCAATAATAGGAGAATATGTACGCAAACCCAACATTACCCTTTTAAATAACAAGTAGATTTAGAGGGCAAGGCCAAAAAAGTAAAAAACATGTTAAGTATGGAAAAGGTTGATAGTCAAAGTTAAGATTCTTGATGTCCCCCAAAAGGCTGCTTATTTTTTCCAGGTTGAAAACTTTTGGATGGAGCTCTGTTTCTTTTCTGTACATAATGCTGAAGGTTCTTGGTATCTGACTTTTAACACACGAGTATAACAAGAGTCTTTGATTTCTTTCAATTCATAAGACTAAATTAGTTGTTTTTTGACTTTATCATGAATGTGGATAAACATTACCAAAGGCTAGTGGTTTTCAACATTTGGATCTAGAATAATCTAATCTGATTGAACATTTCGAATTTTTAAACTTGAAGTTTTTTAACACACTAGACGGGCTGTATTGTTCAACACACGAGATAATAATTTACTGCTACTTGTTTTAAAGAAAAGTTCAGAATCTAAACTACTCAATTCGCTATCTTTGAAATTATTTTTTATTTTTATCCTCTCTCAGATTAACAAGTAATATTTAGTCAAGTTATACGAAGTTTGCTAATAACAATGCAAATACATTAAATCAAAGATTAATTACACCCATCTTTCTAAACTTTTTTCACTTTTTACTTAATAACCCGAACTTTTATATTCGGCATATAATTATGTGAACTTTTAAAAAACGACTTTAAATTGCTAACTTTTTAGACAAACAATTGACAAGTGGATGTCATGTGATTTTTTGAAAAAGTATCCTAGTCTTTTATCCTTAAAAAACTTAAATCATATTGTTTCCATCAATGTCTTTGTCTTTATCCCTCATTTCTCTTTATCATGGATAGGCATGTCAATGGGTCGGATCTGAATCGAATTCGATTCGAACCCGATTCGTATAGTAGGATCTGAGCATATTTTTTTAGACCCGAGACTCGAAGACCTGAATACCCGTTTATTAAACAGGTAGGGTTTAAATCTTATACAAAATTCGGCCCGAAGATCCGACCTGTATTCTATATTATTATTTTTTAAATATATATACATATACTATAAATTTATATATATTTATAAATATATCTTATCAATATGACAAGTAAGTAATCTATATAAAAATATAAATTTATATATATAATAAATATAAATAATATATGTTTTATTTATACTAATAATATTCTATAATACATTACAAAATATTTTAATTTAAGATTAAAAAATAAAGAAGGAGGATAATATAAAATAAATGCACATATTTGGCAAGACCTGGACCCGAACCCGAGACCCGAAGATCCGAACGGATCCGGATCTGGATCCAATATTGCAGAGCCGATGAAGACTCGGATCCGGATCCGAACTCGATGAAGACCCTATTACACGGATCTGGATCTCCCTAAACCCGACCCGACACCGACCCGTTGACAGGCCTAATCATAGATGCCCACCTCTTCCTCTCTTCACCATGGTTGTTTATGTAATGCCCCGATTTGAATTTATGAGTTACTCGTAGTCAATCCGATCCGATCTGAGCGCTAGGTGTGAAGTGCAATGAACAACCTATATAATATTGCTAACCAGTTTTATTTTAAGTTAACGTTTCACTTGTTTAGCATGCGATTCCAATTTCAAATCAAACTACATGAGGGACCGTGGGGAGCATCCCAGAATCCAAGCATACAGAGCTACTAACGTAAAATAAAAGAGAGTACTTACCAATATGACGCACTTAAAATACGAAACTGCACCCAACTTGCCGTAACAAAACGAGGGAATGACACTACACCAAATTGGCAAAAATGTCAGTCTTCACCCGACCAAGGTTGTCACGGTAAAAAATCGTGACAACAAAATATGCATTTATTTTCACGATCTTTGACCATGACAATTGTTGTCACGGTCTTTAACCATGACAACTGTTGTCACGGTCAAGATCGTGACACGTCCGTGACAACTTAATTAAAATAAAACCCTAACTGCTTCAACCTTTCCTATTTTCCTCGTTTATTTCTCTCTTTCCCTCGTATTTCTCTCTCTCCCACTATGACCTCTCTCCTCCCTCTGCGACCTCTCTCCTCCCTCTCACATCTCATCTCATCTTTCCTCCCTTTCTCATCCATCTCCGCATCTCTCTGCGAACTACAAATATGATTCTCTCTCTCTCTCTCTCTCTCTCTCTCTCTCTCTCTCTCTCATATGTTTCAGTGTGTGTGTGTGTGTGTATTAGTTGTGTGTGTGCCTTAATGTGTGTTTCAGTGTGTGTGTATTTGGTATAAATTGAAATTGGTATTTGTATATTGAAATTGGTATTCTGAAATTAATATTTGTATATTGAAATTGGTATTCTAAAATTGTTATTTGGAATAAATTGATATTCTAAAATTGGTATTTGTATATTAAAATTGGTATTATGAAATTAAAATTTATATAATGAAATTGATAATTGGTATAAATTGATATATTGTGGTAATTGGTATAATCTATTGTGGCAGTTGGTATTAATTGGTAACTGGTATTAATTAATATAAATTGGTAATTCGTAATTGGTAATTGGTATAAACTAATATATATATATATATATATATATATATATAGACACTTTCACACACACACACACACACACACACACACACATATGTAACAAGTAATGAGGGTGAAAAGGTAATAAGTAATTAGTAATCGCATACAAGTTGATTTAGGCGGTTCTCGTTACTATAATCTAGGAAGGTATAAATTTACACTAAATCAATTTGTATACAATTACTTATTACCTTTTCACCCTCGTTACTTGTTATATAACGCTTGCTTTAGGATTTTGAATTGTTGTTGACTAGTGGATTTGAACATTTAGAATGCCATTGAGTTGGTTAGCCCTAGGCATTTCTAATATTTTGCATTATTATTTGAATTATTGTTTGGAATTCTTGAATTGTTGTTGACTGCTGGATTTGAACATTTAGATGGCCATTGAGTTGGTTGGCCTTAGGCATTTCTAACATTTAGGGTTGTGATTCTACCGAATATAAATAAGACAAAAATGAAACATACTATAAATTTTAAAAGATTGTTGGTAAACAATTAATAATATGAAATGAAACATAACTATGTATAAATTATCACTATTAACATTACTAGCGAATAAATGAAACATAATTACCATGATAATTTATAACTACATTGAATTACCTATAATGCACATAGACACTAGCCTTCTAATTCTTATGCGTACACAATCAATAACCCTCAGACCCTTTTAAGAGTCATTACCCTTGTAATGAGATCTCTTGAATTGTCCCATTTGGACAGTTTGGGACGACATAGTTTCTCTATAATAATATTCTTAATGTCTTAAACTTGTTACTTTAGGGGAAAGTTCTAATGTTGTCTCTTAAGGTTCTTTGGGTACATACTAGACGATGCGGTGTGAAGTGTTATTACAATTGATAAATTGAAATAACACTTACACTTGCGAATCTATGTCGTGTGCTTGGAGAACTATGCGGATATGCTGTAGAATTTCCCTCAAATTGAAATAATGTGCATGAGCTACTAACTATATTACAGAAATATGCGATCTTGAATGGGATTGGACCACTCACCCTTTATAAGAGATGGAGGAAATAGGATTCATATTGTTTTTATAATATAACATCGAAAGATGAAATGCCAATCTTGTAGTAAATCATTTATTGTATGCTTAATTTTCACACATTTATTTATACTAATAAATGAATATACGCTTCTTACCCATAATAGGTAATTGTTTGTAGTAGCTGTGATGGGATATCTTACATACAAAGGATGGATAGGTGAGATAAAGAGACCAGGGGATGTGTTTCACAAAGATGCTAATAAATTTATAAAATACGCAAAGAGATGTCGTAATTCTCGTGTCCGTGTGCTAAGTGTAGGAATAGTTAGGTGCTCGAGTGAAAAATAGTTAGACTACATTTGTTAAGATGGGGTATGCAAGATAGTTATCAATTTTGGATTTTTCACGGGGAATCAAATGCTCATTTTATCCCCGAGTAACATTCACAATAAACTTCAACAAGTCGGATAGATGTACAAGGGAAGGAGGACAATGTATATCATAATATTCTAGAGGATTTCGTTGATAATGCATATGGAGTTCATAAAGTGGAAGAAAATGAGGTCACTAACAATGTACATGGTTCAGGTGATCATGAGGATCTCGGGATAAGCCTTCATGATGACTACCAAAGTTTAAAATTTAAGGAGACCCAGCCGTTGTACTCTGGCTATGACAAACATCAAACAACTTTAAATTCCATGGTTGGTTTGCATAGTTTGAAGACCCAATATAGTTTGTCAGGCAATAGCGTGACAGGAATATTTAATTGGGTGAATAACCATGTAGAATACACTTTCAAATAGCTATCCCACTATGAAAAAAAGTTTGAAATATTTAGGAATGAAGTATAAATCAATTCATTCTTATGTGTATGGCTGCATACTATATCGAAAGGAGAATGAAAATCTTGATCGGTATCTGGTATGCAATGAACCTAGATATGTGCAATCTATTGGCAAGGAAGCCACAAGATCAAAGTGCCTCAAAAAGTGTTGAAATATTTTCCCGTTGCGCCTAAATTGAAGCGATTTTTTACAGTACCATGGATAGCGGAGGCAATGACTTGGCATGCTTGGGTATAAGTAGGGGATAATATCATGTGTCATCCTATTGATTCTACAGCTTGGAAGAGCATGAATTATTAGTATTTCGATTTTGCTCGAGAACGGCGTAACATTCGTTTGGCAATATCAACAGATGGTTTCAATCCATTTGGAAATCTAACACTACACCAAATCTGCCGAATTGTCAAGGTCATTGACCTTGACAAATCCAACTTGTCAAGGTCAATGACCGTGACATTTCAAGGCGAGATAACTTTTTTTGTCACGGTCGTGTCACGGTCATTGACCTTGACACAAAACTCGCGTTTTGTGTCACGGTCGTGTCGCGGTCAATGACCGTGACACGTTTGTCACAGTTATAAATCGTGACAAAGCCGTGACCCTTTTTAAAAAAATTATCACGGCCATTGACCGTGACACGTCCGCGATAACTTTTTGTCACGGATGTGTCACGGTCAATGACCGTGACAATTTTGGGCAGAATTTAAAAAAAATCTACTGGGCAGTATGGCCACTGCCACTGCCCAGCAGTATATTTGTACCTGTTATAGCAACGTTGTACCTGTTCTAAACATCATATATCCAAACAAACTAAAGATAGTGCAAATATATATTCAAAATAGAAACTATTTAAGAAGAAACAACATCACCATCAATTATCTCAAATCTGCAAACTATTTGCATGGAAAAGAGATTTTGTACCGCGACGCTCGGGGATACCTCTTTATCCTTCCCTTCTCGTCCGAATAGCCACATAAGTATAGAGCATATGTGGCCTACCCTTAGGGCCACTCCCTGTCCCCTGAATTGAAATAAAGTAAAATTAGTATCCCGTCACGCTATTGGGAAGTGTATTCACCTTGGGTAATAAGCCCTTCACCCATTTCAGAATTCCCGTCACGCTATTGCCAGACAAACCGTATTGCGTCTTCAAACTGTGCAAACCAACCATGGCATGTAAAGTTGTTTGATCTTTCTCAGAGCCAGAGTATAACGGTTGGGTCGCCTTAAATTTTAAACTTTGGTAGTCATCGTCAAGTTTTATCGTGTTATCTTCACGAACACTTGAATCTTCTACATCATCAGTAACCTCATTCTCCTCAGCTTCATAAACTCCGTACGCATCATCAACTAAATCCTCTAACATATTATGATCTACGTCGTCCCCTTTTACATCTATTCTACTTGTTGAAGGTTGTTGTGAAGGTTGGTCGGGGACAAAAGGAACTTTCAATTCACCGTGAAAACTCCAAAATCGATAACTATCTTGCATACCCGATCTTAACAAATGTAGTTCAACTGTTTTCCACTCAAACACCTTACCATTCTTACACCTAGCACACGGACACGGAAACTCTTCATCATTACGACATCTCTTTGCATATTTCACAAATTCGTTAGCACCTCTGCAAAACACATCCCCCATTGTATTAGTCTCACCCATCCACTCTTTGTATTTCGGATATCCCATCACAGCTACCGCAACTAAACACCTATTAAAGGTAAACAAAACTTAGATTTATAGAAGGCTAGTATCTATGCGCACTATATTTAATTTCAAGTATGTTTCATATAATGGGTTAATTCAAATACAAAAATAAATTCATGGGTTAATTCAAATACAAAAATACAAATTCATGGATTAATTCAAATATACACACACACACACACCTCCCTCCACACCCCCCACTCACCACATACACACACACCCCCACCTCCCTCCACACCCCCCACTCACCACATACACACACACCACCACCCCCACTCACCACATACACACACACACACACACACACACACACACACACACATAGACAATAGCCCCCCACCCACCACACATACACACACACACACAGTAGTGAATGTCTATTTAAAATAATCTCAATGTTAATTTCATGTATTGAATTTCTACTATTGTTTTGTGCTTTTTATAAATCATATTCAATGTTAGATATGTGTTTTGTTAAGATATCTAAGTTGTTCTATAGAATTATTTTTTGTATCTTGAAGTTTAAGTTCTAAAATAATCAACCTAAAGTTGTGGTTCATAAAGTATTATCACAAATATAAACTAAGAGTGATAAAATAACTTTGAGGCATATAAATTAATTGTGACAAAGTAAGATTATGCACCATAACCTAAAATTTAAAAAAAGTATTTTTATTTAAACCCCACTTTTCTTTCTATAACTCCTATTTTATTAAACTTTAAATGTAATTAAGGGTGTATAGAAAGAAAAGTTAAATAGGAATAAAAACAACATTTTTAAAATATGAAGGGCTCACCAATTTGATCAAATTTTTCAACAACATAGGCTAAATGATATTTTATTTTTCATGCTTTTCACAATTTCGGATGCCATTTTAATACTTATTGTAGTTTTTGTTGTAATGTCATTTAAAAAAAATCATTTAGGTATGTAAATATATTGTAATAGATCTTGCCTTCCACAAAATGATATTTTATAGTAAAATTTTATTTGATGGATATAAAGTCATGTGATACCTATATGTGTTATTTTGCATCTAATAAAAACAAAAAACGCCATATATGGTTTTTTTCTCCATTAGTACACTACACCAAAAACAGGAATCTGGCACGGTTTAAAACTGTGCCAGATCAAATCTGGCACGGTTTTGAACTGTGCCAGAATCAGGTGTTCCAAAATGATAATTTTTTTCTGGCACGGCTCAAAAGTGTGCCAGATTTGGTCAAACAGGAACACTTCTGGCACACTTTTAAACCGTGTCAGAACTTGATATTTCTGGCACACTTTTGGCACAGTTTTTAACTGTGCCAGATTTGGGCAAATAGGAACACTTCTGGCACACTTTTAAACCGTGCCAGAATTTGATATTTCTGGCACAATTTTGGCACAGTTTTTAACTGTGCCAGATTCAGAACAGTTTAAAATTTTTTGGCACAGTTCAAAATCGTGCCAAAATATGATACACTTTCGCCACGATTTTGAACTGTGCCAAATTTTTTATAAAAAAAAAATTATTTGAAAGCACAAAATTCATAAATTAATAATATTGCACGTTGTTAATAAATTAATGTACATACAAACTTCAAAATATTACAAGTCTTTAATAGCTTACATGCCCAAAAAAAATTGGGCAGAGTTTCCTCTATTTTTTGGACATTCCAAAACCTGTTAATACAAAACCTACCTATTATAAAGCCCGCACGACCACAAAATATAACAATTAACTTACAAAAGCCTGCACGGCCATAAAACTCAACAATAAAACAACAAAAGACCGCACGACCATGACACAAAAAAATGGAATGATGAATAAATCCCTTGTTGTAAACCATTGAGTTCTCTGTGTGTTCCACGTGAATAAATGCAACGATAAACTGTTATCCTGCAAAAAAAATAGGATAAAAAAAAGATACGATATTAGTAACCCAATAATTTGCAAAAAAAAAAATTTTACTTAACTATAAAATTACATATATGAGTGGAAATTATCATCATACTCTCAAACCGGGAGACCCGAGACAACGGGGTCAGTTCCTACAAGTTACATCGGTCCCGTGCGAGGCGTTCATGCCTCCTACGAGGTCGTTGGGGGGCTGGTTTGGGTTTTCACCCTTTAACGGCATGTTTTTAACTCTAAGTGTGATTTTTGAAAATTATCATCATCCTCTCAAACCGGGAGACCCGGGACTACGCGGTCAGTTCCAACAAGTTACATTGGTCTCGTGCGAGGTGTTCGTGCCTCCTACGGGGTCGATGGGGGGCTGGTTTGGGTTTTCACCCTTTAACGGCTTGTTTTTAAGTCTAAGTGTGATTTTTGCAAATTATCGTCATACTATCAAACCGGAAGACCCGGGACTACGCGGTAAGTTCCTACAAGTTGCATTGGTCCCGTGCGAGGTGTTCGTGCCTCCTACGGGGTCGTTGGGGGGCTAGTTTGGTTTTCACCCTTTAACGGCATGTTTTTAACTCTAAGTGTGATTTTTGCAGATTATCGTCATACTCTCAAACCGAGCGACCCGGGACTACGCGGTCAGTTCCTACAAGTTACATTGGTCCCGTGCGAGGTGTTCGTGCCTCCTACGGGGTCGTTTGGGGGCTGGTTTGGGTTTTCACCCTTTAACGGCTTGTTTTTAAGTCTAAGTGTGATTTTTGCAAATTATCGTCATCCTCTCAAACCGGGAGACCCGGGGCTACGCGGTCAGTTCCTACAAGTTGCATTGGTCCCGTGCGAGGTGTTCGTGCCTTCTGCGGGGTCGTTGGGGGGCTAGTTAGGGTTTTCACCCTTTAACGGCATGTTTTTAACTCTAAGTGTGATTTTTGCAGATTATCGTCATACTCTCAAACCGAGCGACCCGGGACTACGCGGTCAGTTCCTACAAGTTACATTGGTCCCGTGCGAGGTGTTCGTGCCTCCTACAGGGTCGTTTAGGGGCTGGTTTGGGTTTTCACCCTTTAACGGCTTGTTTTTAAGTCTAAGTGTGATTTTTGCAAATTATCGTCATACTCTCAAACCGTGAGACCCGGGACTACACGGTCAGTTCCTACATGTTACATTGGTCCCGTGCGAGGTATTTGTGCCTCCTACAGGGTCGACCGGGGGTTGGTTTGGGTTTTCACCCTTTAACGACTTGTTTTTTAGTCTAAGTGTGATTTTCGCAAATTATCGTCATCCTCTCAAACCGGGAGACCCGGGGCTACGCGGTCAGTTCCTACAAGTTACATTGGTCTCGTGCGAGGTATTCGTGCCTCCTACGGGATCGTTTGGGGGCTGGTTTGGGTTTCCACTCCTTAACGGCATGTTTTAAACTCTAAAAGTGATTTTTGCAAATTATCGTCATACTCTCAAATCGGGTTACCCGAGATTACGCGGTCAGTTCCTACAAGTTACATTGGTCCCGTGCGAGGTGTTCGTGCCTCCGTAGGCTAGTTTGGGTTTTCACCCTTTAACGGCTTGTTTTTAAGTCTAAGTGTGATTTTTATAAATTATCGCCATACTCTCAAATCGGGTTACCCGGGACTACGCGATCAGTTCCTACAAGTTACATTGGTCCCGTACGAGGTGTTCGTGCCTCCTACGAGGTCATTGGGGGGCTGGTTTGGGTTTTCACCCTTTAACGGCATGTTTTTAACTCTAAGTGTGATTTTTGCAAATTATCGTCATCCCCTCAAACCGGGAGACTCGGGACTACGCGATCAGTTCCTACAAGTTACATTGGTCCCGTGAGAGGTGTTCGTGCCTCCTACGGGATCGATGGGGGGGTTGGTTTGGGTTTTCACCCTTTAACGGCTTGTTTTTAAGTCTAAGTGTGATTTTTGCAAATTATCGTCATACTATCAAATCGGGAGACCCGGGACTACGCGGTCAGTTCCTACAAGTTGCATTGGTCCCGTGCGAGGTGTTCGTGCCTCCTACGGGGTCGTTGGGGGGCTAGTTTGGGTTTTCACCCTTTAACGGCATGTTTTTAACTCTAAGTGTGATTTTTGCAGATTATCGTCATACTCTCAAACCGAGCGACGCGGGACTACGCGGTCAGTTCCTACAAGTTACATTGGTCCCGTGCGAGGTGTTCGTGCCTCCTACGGGGTCGTTTGGGGGCTGGTTTGGGTTTTCACCCTTTAACGGCATGTTTTTAACTCTAAGTGTGATTTTTGCAGATTATCGTCATACTCTCAAACCGAGCAACCCGGGACTATGCGGTCAGTTCCTAAAAGTTACATTGGTCCCGTACGAGATGTTCGTGCCTCCTACGGGGTCGTTTGGGGGCTGGTTAGGGTTTTCACTCTTTAACAGCATATTTTTAAGTCTAAGTGTGATTTTTACAAATTATCGTCATACTCTCACACCGGGATACCCGGGATTATGCGGTCAGTTCCTAACAGTTACATTGGTCCCGTGCGAGGTGTCCGTGCCTCCTACACGGTCGTTTGGGGGCTGGTTTGGGTGTTCACCCTTTAACGGCATGTTTTTAAGTCTAAGTGTGATTTTTGCAAATTATCGTCATACTCTCAAACCGGGATACCCGGGATTACGCGGACAGTTCCTACAAGTTACATTGGTCTCGTGCGAGGTGTTCGTGCCTCCTACGGGGTCGTTTGGTGGCTGGTTTGGGTTTTCACCCTTTAACGGCTTGTTTTTAGGTCTAAGTGTGATTTTTGCAAATTATCGCCATCCTCTCAAACCGGGAGACCCGGGGCTACGCGGTCAGTTCCTACAAGTTGCATTGGTCCCGTGCGAGGTGTTCGTGCCTACTACGGGGTCGTTGGGGGGCTAGTTAGGGTTTTCACCCTTTAACGGCATGTTTTTAAGTCTAAGTGTGATTTTTGCAGATTATCGTCATACTCTCAAACCGAGCGACCCGAGACTATGCGGTCAGTTCCTACAAGTTACATTGGTCCCGTGCGAGGTGTTCGTGCCTCCTACGGGGTCGTTTGGGGGCTGGTTTGGGTTTTCACGCTTTAACGGCTTGTTTTTAAGTCTAAGTGTGATTTTTGTAAATTATCGTCATCCTCTCAAACCGGGAGACCCGGGGCTACGCGGTCAGTTCCTACAAGTTGCATTGGTCCCGTACGAGGTGTTCGTGCCTCCTACGGGGTCGTTGGGGGGCTAGTTAGGGTTTTCACCCTTTAACGGCATGTTTTTAAGTTTAAGTGTGATTTTTGCAAATTATCGTCATCCTCTCAAACCGGGAGACTCGGGGCTACGCGATCAGTTCCTACAAGTTGCATTGGTCCCGTGCGAGGTGTTCGTGCCTCCTACGGGGTCGTTGGGGGGCTAGTTAGGGTTTTCACCCTTTAACGGCATATTTTTAAGTCTAAGTGTGATTTTTGCAGATTATCGTCATACTCTCAAACCGGGATACCCGGGATTATGCGGTCAGTTCCTAACAGTTAGATTGGTCCCGTGCGAGGTGTCCATACCTCCTACGGGGTCGTTTGGGGGCTGGTTTGGGTGTTCACCCTTTAACGGCATGTTTTTAAGTCTAAGTGTGATTCTTGCAAATTATCGTCATACTCTCAAACCGGGATACCCGGGATTACGCGGATAGTTCCTACAAGTTACATTGGTCCCGTGCGAGGTGTTCGTGCCTCCTACGGGGTCGTTTGGGGGCTGGTTTGGGTTTTCACCCTTTAACGGCTTAATTTTAAGTCTAAGTGTGATTTTTGCAAATTATTGTCATCCTCTCAAACCGGGAGACCCGGGGCTACGCGGTCAGTTCCTACAAGTTGCATTGGTCCCGTGCGAGGTGTTCGTGCCTCCTACGGGGTCGTTGGGGGGCTAGTTAGGGTTTTCACCCTTTAACGACATGTTTTTAAGTCTAAGTGTGATTTTTGCAGATTATCGTCATACTCTCAAACCGAGCGACCCGAGACTACGCGGTCAGTTCCTACAAGTTACATTGGTCCCGTGCGAGGTGTTCGTGCCTCCTACGGGGTCGTTTGGGGGCTGGTTTGGGTTTTCACCCTTTAACGGCTTGTTTTCAAGTCTAAGTGTGATTTTTGCAAATTATCGTCATACTCTCAAACCGTGGGACCCGGGACTACACGGTCAGTTCCTACAAGTTACATTGGTCCCGTGCGAGGTATTTGTGCCTCCTACAGGGTCGATCGGGGGTTGGTTTGGGTTTTCACCCTTTAACGGCTTGTTTTTAAGTCTAAGTGTGATTTTTGCAAATTATCGTCATCCTCTCAAACCGGGAGACCCGGGGCTACGCGGTCAGTTCTCACAAGTTACATTGTTCCCGTGCGAGGTGTTCGTGCCTCCTACGGGGTCGTTTGGGGGCTGGTTTGGGTTTTCACCCTTTAACGGCATGTTTTTAAGTCTAAGTGTGATTTTTGCAGATTATCGTCATACTCTCAAACCGGGATACCCGGGATTACGCGATCAGTTCCTACAAGTTACATTGGTCCTGTGCGAGGTGTTCGTGCCTCCTACGGGATTGTTTGGGGGGCTGGTTTGGGTTTTCACCCTTTAACAGCTTGCTTTTAAGTCTTAAGTGTGATTTTTGCAAATCATCGTCATACTCTCAAACCGAGAGACCCGGGGCTACGCGGTCAGTTCCTACAAGTTACATTGGTCCCGTGCGAGGTGTTCGTGCCTCCTATATCGTCATATATCGTCATATTCTCTAACGGTATGTTTTTAATCAATTTTGAACGTTTATGGATTTTAAATTTTTTTGACATAGTTTCATTTGTTTATTCGTTAAATCCAACATGTTTTAACATTTCATATAAGCTCAACAGCAACAGCAAATTCCAAAACCAAACCACCAGCAAGTCCCTTCACCAATTTAACTAAACAAGCTCATAAAGTAAGCCATGAAGTGATTTTCAAACTTTAAAAGGAATGATCAGATATAGAATGAAAACGATAAACTATAAATATTGAGTAGAAATAATTTATTGCAATTTAAAAGGTTAATGAATGGGTACTAAATAATAGTTACCTGTAGTAACTTGATTAAAATTGGATGTAACTGGCCTGAGTTGAACATTTGTAAAACAAAACCAAACAAATCATTGGCAGCCTATGCTGGCCTTTTGATCTCCAAACCTCCCCAATACCTGCATTCAATTCCCACCGAGCACTGGATCAAACTCTTTAATATTACAGTACCCATATATGATTATACACACACGTGTGTGAAATTGATAACATGTCCTTTTTGTGAGTATAATTAGGTATCATTATGTGCCATTAGGACACGCGTTATATTGTGATTTATTATATATATAGTGAATAATCTACCTTTGATTGTGCTTAAGATGTATTGAATTGATCTAGAGATCAAAGATTGTGATGGAAGATGATCATGGTAATCTTTTTAAGAAAGTAGTTTATGAAAGAACTTGGGATCTCCATTCAAGGTTCTCAAAACAAGAAGCGCCATTCTTTGTATGGTTTTGCCTTCAAATAAAAATTTGGGATCTCCTACCTACTCACAAAAATCCATATGTCCATTACATATAAGAACATATCAGAAAGGAAAATGGATCAATATATAATGAAATAAATAAATATTCACATTAATTTTTCTCTCACCTGTAAATCAACAATGGGAGGCACTTCAATCTCCTCCATTTTTGTTGCTAGCGAGAAACAGGCCACAGCTAACAATTGGACTATCCAAGCTTTACCCCTCTATGTGCACATTAACATTGTCACAAACATGAACAGGCACAATTAGCATTTAAACACTTAAATATTAATATGAGATTATTATGCCCTAAAATGCATTGTGTGCACATTGAACCATTTTTGTGCCAAAAAAATGCATTTTGTTGCAAAACAAAAAACCCATTCAAAAAATTAATATGAGAAATACCTTAGAGGGGCGACAACAGCCTTGGAGGGAGTGTGCCCTGACTGGGCCTTTGAGAACACAATCACCTCAAGTGCTTGGAAATCCCATCACCCCCATCAGATCTTGCCAAGAAAACACAATCACCTCCTATATCACCCACCTCAAGACTGAAAATGTTAGCTGCACATGGCTCTCTCTTTCCTAAACTGGACTATTGAAAAGTTATCTCCACATTCCAAAAATCAGTATATATTAGATTTAATTCCACCTCAGTATATATATATATATATATATATATATATATATATATATATATATATATATATATTAGATTAAACTCTAGAATTAGATTTAATCTAGAATTATCTAGAAATAAAATAGATTTAATTCTAGATATATAGTGATTTAATAAAATAGATTTAATTCTAGATAATTCACTATATAATAAAATAGATTTAATTCTATTTTATTATATAGTGAGTTATCTAGAATTAAATCTATTTTATTATATAGTGAATTATCTAGAATTAAATCTATTTTATTAAATCACTATATATCTAGAATTAAATCTATTTTGTTTCTAGATAATTCTAGATTAAATCTAATTCTAGAGTTTAATCGAATATATATATATATATATATATATATATATATATATATAAATCAGTATATATGATTTTATATTTATATATCACTGATTTTATATTTATATATCATAAATCAGTATAATATATATATATAAATCAAACAGTATATACTTATAAATATATACTTATAAATCTAGACAATCCGTATATATATAATATATATCAGTGTATATATATATATATATATATATAATACTTATAAAGGAAAGAAATTACGAAACCAGATAAAATACCTCAAACGAGAGAACACGAGGTCGCCGGAAGGGACACCACGACACCGGAATATCAAAAACCCGGAACCAGGGGAGCGGGGGAGGTGACCGGAGGAGGATAAACCCGAAAACTAAGGGTGACGGCAGGGGATAAACCAAAGGGGGGAGGCGACGACAGGAATGAGGGACTTTTAGAAAAACTAAAGTCCCCAATGTAGCCTTGGGTTGTGGCCATGATAATGAGGGATTATTTGTTGGCGCTGCCGGTTTATTAGGTCTCGGCAGAGGGAAATTATCCTTCCCCACTCAAGCCGGTCCCCGCTTCGGTCGGAAATTCTCTTATTGATTGGTGGACCGGGCGGCTTCTTCTAAACCCTCCTCTCTCCTTTTTGGTGACTCCGCTGTCTCCAGAACCGCCGTTTTCACTCCCTTGCTTACGAACCCAAAACTCGACACTTTTTACTACATCGGTTTAACCGGAATCAGCGTCGGGGGTGTTAGAGTTGCTGCTGTTCAGCCCTCGCTTTTTAAAATTGACGCCGCCGGTAACGGAGGAGTCATCATAGACTCTAGGACCTCGGTTACCCGTTTAACCCGACCCGCTTACATTGGGCCGACGTAGCAGGGGAGAGAGGGGGAGAGCGGGGGAGAGCGGATGGTAGGGCTTGGGTTTTTGGTGACCCGATGGTAGGGCTTGCGTTTTTGGTGGAGAGAGAGGGGAGAGCGGGGGAGAAGACGAAGAAGGAGAGAGAAGAGGGAAACTAAAATGTCCCAAAATTTTGAGGTATTTTATATCTTAGTAAAGTGTACTCAATTTTGGCACACTTTAAAACAGTGCCAAATTTTGGCACTGTTTTAAAGTGTGCCAAATTTCTATTAAACTGTGCCAAAATCTGGCACAGTTTTAAACCGTGCCAGATTTTTAAAATTAGGGTGTGCCAAAATGCTGTTTTTGGTGTAGTGGTATAAGTATATAGCGATTATTTCACACTTAAATCACATATTAAGCCGACCTTCATTTTTTTATGAAATTTGTAGAAAATTACTTATTTATTTTGAATGAAAATAAATTGTTATCCAATATTTTTGGATATTATTTATAATTATGAAACTCATACACAAATTAATGTTGTATCAAAATAATATTACATTTTTAACCCCCTACCCCACCCCCTACCCCCACCCTGCCCCACCCCTACCCCCGCACACACACACACGAACATATATACACACATACACACATATATATACACACAAACATATATATAAATGGAAGAGAGAGAGAGAGAGAGAGAGAGAGAGAGAGAGAGAGAGAGAGAGAGAGAGAGAGAATTAAACCTGAAAGTAGAGAGAGAGAGAGCAGCGTCGAGAGAGAGAGAGGGAGGGAACGGCGGGAGGGAAAAAAGAAGGGGGAAAGGGTTTTTGCTGCAAACATTGTCACGGTCGTGTCAAGGTCATTGACCGTGATAATTATTTAAAGACTTGTCACGGTCATTGACCGTGATAATTCTTTGTCACGGTCGTGTCAAGGTCAATGACCGTGACACAAAATGCGTGTTTTTTGTCACGGTCAATGACCTTGATAAGGGTGACCGGCTGAAAGGTGACAATTTTGTCATTTTGGTGTAGTGTAAGCACCAATCAGAGTGTATGGCTAGTGAACCTAACACCACTCAATCTTCATCATTTACAGTGTATGAGACTTGAATTTTTTATGATGGTTTTGTTAGTACCTAGGCTAAAGGCACCAAGCAAGGACATCGATGTCTACTTGTCTCCTTTGGTAGAAGAATTAAATGAGTTGTAAGAAGAGGGTGTGAAAGCATTTGACTCTCTTAAAAAAGAAGAGTTTACATTGAAAGCTATGTTGATGTGGATAATTCATGATTTTCTAACTTATGGGGCATTATCCGGCTATGTAGTACATGGCTAATTGGGGTGTCCTATTTGTGGAGAGGAGACTGAATCTCTTCATCTCACTGCTAGTGTAGGCCCCTTTTTCTTTCGAATGCATTTTTAGGATGTTTAGAAACAACTTTATTTTTGAATTTTTTTTTCCAAATTTTAAATGCACCAAATATGTGAACTAATTTTTGTTAAGTCCAATTTTATCTTATTTAATCCTAAACATGCATCTAGGTGATTAAATCAAGTAAAATAAACAAGTTCACATAAGCGACGCAGGATGTACGAGGAAACCACTAAAGGAAAAAACCTCGGGCATCCCAAGCCAGACAATCACTATGATGTTGTATTACAAAGTACAGACGATAGACTTACTCAACGACTTGATCCCCCACAAGTCTTGATGCTCTTCAGATCCTTCAACCACTCCTCCACAGTGCCCACTTAGAATTCCTTCTACGATACATGTCCACAACACACGCGTTCATGAATGCATCGGTCTCCACCGATACAGTTTGACAACATCTTCGAATTTAGAACACGAACTCCTTCGTTTCTTCACCGCAAAACTCGAAGAAAAATTCTGCAATGATGGAAGAATAAACTAATGGTGAAAACCAAGATCTCTATAGCATAAAACTTATGAAACGTCGAATCTTGAAACTCTATGTATGTTTTTTTTATCTTTGAAACCCTTAGAAAACTTTTACAGATAACGTACTAATTATAAACTATTTTTCTGGCTCTGCAACTTACAAAATTCTGAGTGAAACACGCCTTAAATAGATAAGTTAAGTGAGCAGTCGTTCGAGCGAGATGAGGTTGTCGTTCGTACGAGATATACATGTCATTTGAACGACAAAGCCATGTCATTTGAGCGACCTCCACATGTCGTTTGAAGGACTATGAATGTCGTTTGATCCTTTTAAACACAAGGAAAGGATTCATACGACTCTCAATAATTCTTATCTCATAATAAACGAAGATAAACTCTTTTAAAATCACTTTTTAATGAAAATAACATCCTAAAAATATTTTTCGAGACCCATAAACATTACGAATTCATACCCGAGAGGTCGGAATGCAATGAAGACGTAAAACATGCACCAAATTAATCTCGGCATAATAAATCTTTAAAGCTTGGCCGCAACATCTTAAATAAACTTTATGTCATAGACTGTGAGAGAATCCTGACAATAAAAAATCTATCTATGACTAAAAAATAATGCTTTATTCCGGGAATAAGTCAAATATTCACAATGGACTCAATTGAAAATTTTGTCCTTACAAATCTACCCCTTTGACTATTCCTGGATATAACCCAAACAGTGAAATGCCTAAGCCGGGCTGTCAAGCCGTATGACACCTAAATCCCATCCCATAAAATCCAAAATTAAAAATTACAGGACAAGACTAGTAAATGTTGGTCCGACAAACATGACCTATCTGAATGTGATGTATTCTTGAAATCTTGACTCGATGAAAAAAACCTACACAAATGAAACAGACAAATACCTAGTGAAGTATGGAGGAACAAATGATATAAAAATACCAATATGTAAAAATAAACCATTTGTTAAACATTTGAGCAAATTATTTTGATATTAATTTTGACACCAAGATATCAATGTGTGCAAACTAATTAATACCAATATATAAGTATGAAGGCATATGATATCAATTTGTAATGTAATAAAAACTATGTGCTCATCAAACTCTACCTACATAACATACATCTCTCCCCCTTTTTGACTCAAATAAACAATAAGTGAAACAGATAAATAAACATCAAATATCTAGAATGAAATAATCAATGAAGCAAATATGGATAAACATAAATCAGCCAGCTAATCACAAAGCACCAAAATTATAGCTAGCAAACACTAGTCACATAAAAGAAATCATTAAAATCAATAATGATGTGACTTAAATGAATGCATAATCAACCTACAATGCATATAAACAACCCAAAGTATGAGAATAGCATGATATCATCAATAAAATAAAGTAGGTAGGAAATCAGAAGAATCCAAAAATTTCTCCAGGAGTCGCTCGAACGACTACGCACTGTCGTTTGAACGACATTGCATGTCATTTGAAATATGCATCAAGCGACCCAAACAAATGTAAAACAGTAGCCTCTCGCACAATGAAAATCATTAAATGACCTTCGTGCGACCCTTCTCGCGACCCATACCTGACACTTTTCTAAATATAGCTTGAATCTCGCGAGATCAAAACTTCACGCGACATAAAATTATCGCTCAAACGAGGTCCCGATCTCATTTGAACGACATCACAATTTATGTATTTCATTTCTGAAAATGATGAAGTTTTGTCCAGTGAAAAAATTTCTTCAAAATGTCAACTGGAAATACCAAACAATAGCAAAACAGAAAAAATGAAACAAGTAAAACAATGTGATTTTCATGCTAACATAATATGAATGTGCTCAAAACATGGATATAGAGTGAATGGACGTGAACTATAACAAATTAATCACAACTCCAACACATTGAAATGTTCAAGAATCTCTAATTGATAGTTAAATGCCATCAAACTTAGTTTTAGCCATATATGACAATTAATTTATTAAGTTAAATTAACTAAATAATCAACATAGATACAAATCAGGAATTTTGACGATTCTACAAACAATAGCGTCATGATATGATTTTCAACACTAAGATTCGTGGTGCAAACCCGTTTGATTTTCCAACCAAACTCACTCAAATATATATATATTCTTTCTTAAGCTCTTTTGAGGTTTCTATTTTTCTTAACTTAAAGAAATCCTATTGGCCCTTGTTTGGCATATAATAATTTTATTGCCTTAATTTTTTCTTGGGTTCTTTTAAACGGTGACTTTCATGACGAGTTAATTGTACTCTCACAGCCCTTTCACGTGAACACTCATCATCTTTTAATTTATGCAATATAAATTCTCACGATAAACAGTTCTTACATGCACACCTCCTCCTAAGTCTTATTATACATAGATGAAAAAATTGAGATAAGAACGACTCACCACATTAAAATATGCATGAGATGTCAAACATTCATATAAACTCGTGCATATAAGAAAATATAACATATATACAAAGTCGAATTCAAATGCATATCAACTTCAAAACAACCCCATTAAGACAACAATTATGACCAAATGTCCTATCCACATGGATAATGAAATGACAGGGGGTCACTAATATGGCATATCAAACATGAAAAACTAATGACACCAAAATAAATCGATTTTTTTTTTGTGTTTTTCTAAAAAATATTTTTGACCCAAAAAACATAAAATCTTATTGTGTTTTTCTCACAAATATTTAAAACCAAAAATCTTTTTATATTTTTCAATTAAGACTCAATAAATGAAAAAAATATAATACAAAAGATACACATGTCATAACACTAGAAAAATATAAATCATGATGTAAAGACTAGTGTATAACAAACATGGCAACATAATCATCCTTTAGATCTAGCATATGAAGAATCAAGAGAAGCCAAATAGGAGCCATGAAGTTTAATTCCCAAAACCTCTAAGTTCTATTTCTTAACCCAAGTAGGTGTGAAATGACACATGGGGGTTTTGGTAACGGAAACGACTTTATTCCTAAACTTCCTAGGAGCATTCCTAAGGTCATAGCAAAAACTTCTAAGGTGACCTTTCCTACCGCAATGAGTGCAAGTATAAATATGGTAGGAATGATTACTAAAATTTTGAATCTCCTAACATTCCTACTCAGCTCTCTCACACGATTGGTATTGGCTTCGGGAATGGGAACAACACGATCATCGTAGCCTATACCAAAACTATCTCCCTCGATTTCGACGGTGCCTAACGTCCTATCCAACTTCTCCGATCTAGCCTCCAAATCAAACTTCACTTGAGTCTCTCAATCTCTCCTCTAACTCACTAATCCTAGACTCAAGCAAATGCCTAGATTCCTCAAACTCTAGAACCTCTTTATTTAAAATCATCATCAAACCACGAAGACTATCTCTCTCTTCCTCAACATATTCTAGTTTATCCCTAAGAGTTTTCTCCCGTGCCCTACGATCCTCAATCAAAGCATCATTATTCTCTCTGGTATGCTCATTTAACCTAGCTTGTATTTTTATGTTTGACTTTTTCACCTTTATCACTTCCTTATACAACTCATGAAAGGCAACTTTCAATTGTCCTATATCGATCTCCTCATCCTCACTAGCTTCACCCTTGTAAGGACATATTTATAAGACCTATTTTACATTAGTGTATGTCGTATACCGCTACAAACAGTCTAAGAGAAAAGTTCAAGTTTGAAGATACATGAAGACGGATCCTAATATCAAAAGTTTTTCAACATTCAAGTCTATGTGAGAATAATTTTGGTAAGGTTGTATTTTAGTCCCTTAATGGTTTATTTAAAAGTGTTGGGATATTTTTCTAAAATATTTTATAAGTGTTGAGGCGTTGCTTTTTGTGAAAATATTTTTTTAAGTGTTGAGGTAGATTTTTGGAATAAAAAATAAATTTTTTTTTTTGCTCTATCGTTCGAGCGACGTATGCATGTCGTTCAAGCGACATTGGCATCTCGCGTGATGTCATTCAAGTGACATTTTGTTTCGTTCGAGTGACATTTGAACTTCATTCTAGCGACGCGCTGGCTCAATTTTTTTTTATATGAAGCGTGTTAAATGAGTCCTTTTTCGTTAAGAAGACCTGACGATTTTCATTCTGCATAAATTGCAAAACAGCAGAATACTTTGTCTACTTCAATTTAGGGTTCAATCCTTTTATTTTTCAATTCACAAAAATCCAAATGCTTTAGTGAATTATTTTGGAACCCGAGATATATATTTGTTAGAGTATCTCTTGTAGGGAGGATAACCTACTGCTGATCTAGGTGCCACTCGAGGAAGGTATTGGTGGGCTGACATTGACTGCGTGTCATAGGGAGTACTCGTGGGTGTTTCTGGCTGATTGGACTGCATGTCTTTAAGGATCTTCTGAGGTTGATTCATTACTGATTCAGAAGTGTGTGTTCTTATGGGTATCTATGGATATTCATTGCAGATTTCTCTTGCAATCACTCTGAGCATTATTAAGTGAAATAAAAGGTTTTCCCTTTGGGGTTTTTTCTAGAATTTGTGAGTCACCATTTATTTATGTTGGTTTGATTTTATCCACATTGTTGTTTGTGTTTTGGGGATGAATTAAATTGGTTTAAAAATAGAATCCAATTAAATAATTTCAAAATTGGAATTTGCAAATTTATTCAAATTAATATTACACCGCCTTCTCAAATTGGAATCAGAGAAGGTTTCTCTAATTTATCGAGTGATCCTGTTTTTCGCAAAATTTTGTGATATTGATTTTTTTTTAAAATACGATTTTGAAAAATCTCAATATTTTCGATGGAAAACTTATATAATTGGATGTCTTTTTTTATGGCACAAATCATAGTTTTGACGATCTAAATAGTTTGAATTTGACATTTGCAAAAAAAAATTAAAGTTTTGGAAGAAGAAAATTGTCGTTTTAAATTAGCTATGGATCTTTTGCAAACAGTTCAAAATCAAAGATATTTTTATCATGAGAAATTTGGTGCCTTGGACCATGACTTTAGAAAATTAGATTTGTCCAAAAAGAGAGAGATGATAGAGTCCTATTTTTAGAAAAAGAATTGGAGGACTTTAAAAATTCTAGGGGTTTTGTTTGTGCCAAGGATGATAAAAATATTTTAATCGATGAATTTGTGGCATGTGAATAGATTCTTAGGGATAAGTGTGCATATTTTAAGGGATAACGTGACAACCTTCTAGGAATAATTAAAAATTTAGAAAATGAGTCCCTAACATTGGAAGAGTCTAATTCTTTACTTAAGTAAAAAATTATGGAGTTAAAAAATGATTTGACAGACTCAAGTAGTGTTGTAGTGAGTCGTCGTGTTCTAATGCTTCTATTGTTAAAGACAATACCATTATTTATTTTAGAGAGTCAACCAATCCCAATACGTTAGAAAATGACGACCCAGAGGTGCCGTTTCAGCCGTTTTCACATGTTCACACTGCGATAGGAAAGGTTAACCCATACACGATACATTGAAGGATCGATTGCAGAGGAAAACATCACCGTGGAGTCATAAATCTACTGAAAGTCCGGAATCCCCGGGTTTTAATAATGGCAAATTAAAATATAATTTCCTTTTAAATAAATGCGGAAGCGTTGAGATGGTTTTAACTTTCAAATAAAACAATCAAGTTTTATTTTCTCAAAACGAATTAAAACATAATTCAAGTCCTAGAATTTGCCTAAGTCATAATTAACAATAATATCTAAAAGTTAGGCGCAACCAATTTAATGCAAGTGACTAGAATTACACAATTTTACCCAATATTAAATTAAAGTCCAATTTAAAATAAGTGTGAGAATCAAACCGAATTTTATCTTGAATTAACCTTAAAGCATGCGTTCTAAATTTTGAGCAAGATAAAAATAAACAATGGCACACTACACCGCGATGTACGAGGAAAAACCCACTAACGGGAAAAAACCTCGGGACGGCCCTAGCCTCAAATCCACTAAAAACGGTATTACAAAATACAAGACAAAAGACTTACTTCCTAAACTCGAACCCTCTCAAGCCGTGATGCTTCTTCTTGTATCAACCTCCAATTAGCGGATAACCAACGGAGCTCCACCGTGGTCTCGGAATTCACCGATGGGACTTTATATGGTCACCGTCACCCAAGCATGGAGCCTTTCTCCGTGTGGGTAGAATCTCAACAAAAGTCTTCTTTGTGATGGGGTGTAGAAGCAAACCCGAAACGTCTCTTGAATTCGGTAGAGAAAACCGGTGCCAAAAACTCCAAGCAATTGATATAAATATAGAAACTTGGATAAACAATTATTGGGTGTAAACTAGAGTGTGTATGAATTTTTCATTAAAAATTAACACTCAAAACTTGAACATTTTTCTAAACTAATTTTGCTCTCAAATTCTCTTTTGGAGATAAACAAATGTTGGAAAAGTTGTCTTGGAAAATGTGTTTCCCGCACATAATAATGTATGAAAAAAGTTGGTTGAAAACCAAGTGGAGGAGTGGGGAAAAACTGCAAAAAACTGCCAAATAACTGTTCCCGCTGGAATCTCGTTCGAACGAACTTGATTCTCGTTCGAACGAACTTGATTCTCGTTCGAACGAGACTTCTAATGAGTGACCAGCCTGGGCTCGTTAGAAGTTCGTTAGATACCTCGTAAGAACGAACATTCGTTCGAATGACATATCGAACGACATATCGAACGACTGTCCAGTTAGGGTCGTTGGCAAAACTCGTTCGAACGAAACTGGTTAGAACGACAAAACTCGTTCGAACGAAATCTGGTTCGAACGAAAAAACTCGTTCGAACGACATTTCTAACGAACGACCAGAAAGATTGAAAAATTCGATTTTGGCCCAGAAACTTTTATATACTTATTTTTAAAGTTCTATTTGATTCTTTCTGAAAATAAAATGCAGTTTTTATTACACCTAACACCCAATACAAATTGTTCCAAGCTCCTATATAAATATAATTACATTCATACCTTGGGAGCATGGAACCTTAGTTGATGACGTAGAAACGAGTCACGCAAACCGGCATTTTGATGAAGCTTTAAATTCATTGCCGCTACGTCTTCAACATACACTTCATAGGATTGAGAATATTACAATAAATACTATCCTATGAATAAATGTTTTTGTCCGGAATTGAGCCAAAACTATATATGGACTCAATTGGAAATTTGTGTCCTTACAAATCTCCCCCTTTGGCTATTCCGGGACAAAAACCAAACAAAAATCCTAAAGGGCCGTCAAGCTCTACTAAACTCAAAACATAACCCGCCCAACCTTGACTCAACCCAAGGATCAAACGCTTTGCCATAGAAAGATGCCGCTTTAGAATAATTCCTGCACACTTAAGCAAACTCATCAAATGCATAGGGAATATCAAAATATTAAATGCAATTAATTAATTACTCCCCCTAAATTAATTCTCCCTTTAAACACATGACCTACTTAGAAAGACGTCTCCCCCTAAGATAAATCTCCCCCAAACGAAGATACGATAATAATAGGATTAGATACCATTTCTCCCCCTATCATCATTCTCCCCCTTTTTGTTCGGTAATAGGCAAAGGATAAAGAACTAATAAACAGCATGTGAAAGCTTAAAGTGATAAGACATGAAAGCATATGGGCAATTAAAGCAAGGCAAAGACAAACAGATATCATATATATATATATATACTTTAAATATACCAATAAGTACATGCATATATAAATAGATATAAACACACACATGACACAAAATACAATAAGTTTGCACACTCGTATGGCAAAAATGTGTCATATGGAAACGGAAGTGTAGGGGTGTGAACTAGTAACAATTAAATTTAGACCCAAACACTTAAGAAACGTTCACGGAGTTCTCATTTGATTGCAAACTTCATCACAGTTAAATATAACCTCATGTGACAATATAAAGATTGAACTCAATGAACAAACATACACAATGCATACAAGCCTAGCATGATGATGATTCTACAAACCAAATAGAGTCACGACATTAAAGACAACTAGGATAAACGGACATTGTGCAAACCGTTGATATACCATCCAATTCTCCCTCAATGAGCATATATATTCTTTTTTTTTTTGAATGAATATATCATACAAACATAGGCCTTGGCAATTGCTTTCTGTTTAATGCCAAATATTCTATTTTTAGGCCTTTGGATCACGTATTTCTTTTAGATCCAATCAACGGTGGCTTACTATCGCAAAGGATTTAATTCATCCTTTCGGAGCCCTTCCCCGTGCATATAGTAATTTATCATGTTTTCATTTTTCACACAAATCTCACATGCAACGGATTTTGACATGCACTAGTCCTCCTAGGTCATAGATATGTAGATGACTAGATTGATACGAGAACACCTCAAAAGGCTCAAATATAACATGTGACATTAAGATTTCAAAAGAGCTCGTGCATGTGTGAATAGAGGCATATAGAAATAGAATCCATTTAAACAATACAAAATCCAACTACTCCATATAAAACATGGTAAAGAACATTTTAAGGATTGAAAATCTAAACCAAAAGTTCTAGCCACATGGAAGCGTAACCGATAGGATTCAAACACAAATATATGCCACATAAAGTGTGTCAAACAAAAATACACACAAAACAAAATCTTTTTGAGTTTTTAACATTTTTAATCAAAAATAAATATTTACTCAAAAGGACAAACAAAAATCATTTGTATTTTTCATTAAGCTTAAATGAAATAAATAAAACACAAATGATAAACAAAAATCTTTTTATATTATGCAGTCGATTCAAAACACAAAATATAATACAAAAAGATAAACAAGTCATAATTTCTAGCATGTGATATGAAATAAGGCAATGACTAGAAAATGACTAAACAAGCATACATTTAGCATATGAATATAGCATGAAGTACAAACGCTAAAGTATGCAAACACTAACACATTTATCCTTTAGATTTAGCAAGGGAGGAGGCATGTGTAAGTAAATGAGAATCAAAATCCCTATTTTGTAAGGCAACCAAGTCGGATTTCCTAACCCAAATTAATGAAGAATTACTATCTTGGGGTGTAGGAAGGTTAGCTATCGTGGTTACTTTACTATGAGATTTTCTAGGAATTCGTTTAAGATCTAAACAAAATTTCCTAAGATGACCTTGTCGACCACAATGTGTACAAGTGAGAACATGTCGAAAAGATTTACTTAAGGAGTGATCTTTAAATGTATTCCTAGTTGATTCTCCTAAAACATTGGTTTGGGCATTATGAGTAAATTCATTACAAGGATTGAAGCCTAAACCACAAGTGTCATTTTTAATTTGGACCGTTCCTAACATTTTATCTAGTTTTTCCGAACGACACTCCAAATCAAATTTGACATTACTAGAATCTTTTAATTTATTTTCTAATTCAGCAATGTTAGATTCTAGTAAAACATTTCGCTCTTCAAAAGCAAAAAGCTCCTTTTTCAAGGATTCCATTAAACCCCTAAGGCTATCTCTTTCGCCTTCTACATATTCAAGCTTCTCTTGAAGAGTCCTCACATGTGTCCTAAGGTCTTCTATTAAGGCACTATCATCAACGACCTTGACACTCTTTCTTAAACAAGCTTCTAACTTCAAATTAGTCCTTTTCAAATTAATAGATTCTTTATATAATTCATGAAAAGCATTTTGAAGTTCACTCACATCAACCTCTTCTTCATTTTCACTCTCTTCTCCACTCTCACTATCATTAAAAATAAGGGAATCATGAACAATGACCTTGGAAGTGGCATGTGCAATCGTGTCATCAATCGATGAGTTCTCATTATCACTCACATGACTAGCCATAAAAGCCACAAAAATTTTCTTAGTTAGGGAATCGGGCTTTTCTTCCTTATCACTATCACTAAGGGTTGCATTATATGAAATAGGTCGCTTACCATCTTTCCTTAGTTTAGTGGGGCACTCATAAGCCCTATGGCCATAACCTTCACAACCAAAACACTTATTAGACTCGTCCCTATCTAAAAGTTCATTACTAGGTTTAGGGATTTTCTCGGCTTTAGAAGTCTTCTCACTTTTATCATGTTTAGAAGTATCAAATTTCTTAAAATCATTTTTAACTTTATCTTTGTTAAATTTAAGAAATTTTCTAAATTTACGAGCAAACAAAGCCATGTCTTCCGAGTCACTATCACTATCGCTCTCTACTACTTGTTTGACCTCTTTTCGGGCTTTTAAAGCAACACCCTTTTCAATTTTCTTTTCAGTTTTAGAGGGAAACATATCTAGTTCATAGGTTTGTAAATCACCTACAAGCTCTTCTAATTTCGTAGAGGCTAAAGTGGGTAAAGAATTTAAAACGGTCACTTTAGGAATAAATCTATCGGGTAGGGACCTCAAAATTTTCTTTACAACATGGTCGTCAGGTATTTTCTCTCCCAAGTTAAAGGATGAATTAATAATATCAGAAAGTCTAGCATAAAATTTATCAAAAGTTTCTTTTTCATCCATTTTGATAGTTTCAAATTGAGTGGTGAGGTTTTGGAGTTTTGAAGCTTTAACGACACTAGTTCCTTCATGAGTTAATTGTAAAATATCCCATGCTTCTTTAGCGGTTTCACACGTCATAATACGTCGGAATTCATCCGGTGCGACAGTGCTAAATAAGGCATTTAAACCACGGGAATTAAAATTTGCAAGCTTAAACTCATTTTCGGTACATCTATCGATGGGTTTGGGAACACGTTCATTTTCAATTAGATGAGTTGGTGGGGAGTATCCGGTAACAACAGACATCCAAACACGTTCATCGATAAATTTAAGTGCCGATTTCATTCGCGCTTTCCAATACGCGTAGTTTGAACCATCAAAAATAGGAAATTTTGAAAATGGGGAAAAATCCATTTTATCAAAAATTAAAGAATCTTAACGAAATAATTTATCGTTTTTGGCTCTGATACCAATTTGAAAGGCCGGAATCCCCAGGTTTTAATAATGGCAAATTAAAATATAATTTCCTTTTAAATAAATGCGGAAGCGTTGAGATGGTTTTAACTTTCAAATAAAACAATCAAGTTTTATTTTCTCAAATCGAATTAAAACATAATTCAAGTCCTAGAATTTGCCTAAGTCATAATTAACAATAATATCCAAAGTTAGGCGCAACCAATTTAATGCAAGTGACTAGAATTACACAATTTTACCCAATATTAAATTAAAGTCCAATTTTAAATAAGTGTGAGAATCAAACCGAATTTTATCTTGAATTAACCTTAAAGCATGCGTTCTAAATTTTGAGCAAGATAAAAATAAACAATGTCACACTACACCGCGATGTACGAGGAAAAACCCACTAACGGGAAAAAACCTCGGGACGGCCCTAGCCTCAAATCCACTAAAAACGGTATTACAAAATACAAGACAAAAGACTTACTTCCTAAACTCGAACCCTCTCAAGCCGTGATGCTTCTTCTTGTATCAACCTCCAATTAGCGGATAACCAACGGAGCTCCACCGTGGTCTCGGAATTCACCGATGGGACTTTATATGGTCACCGTCACCCAAGCATGGAGCCTTTCTCCATGTGGGTAGAATCTCAACAAAAGTCTTCTTTGTGATGGGGTGTCGAAGCAAACCCGAAACATCTCTTGAATTCGGTAGAGAAAACCGGTGCCAAAAACTCCAAGCAATTGATATAAATATAGAAACTTGGATAAACAATTATTGGGTGTAAACTAGAGTGTGTATAAATTTTTCATTAAAAATTAACACTCAAAACTTGAACATTTTCCTAAACTAATTTTGCTCTCAAATTCTCTTTTGGAGATAAACAAATGTTGGAAAAGTTGTCTTGGAAAATGTGTTTCCCGCACATAATAATGTATGAAAAAAGTTGGTTGAAAACCAAGTGGAGGAGTGGGGAAAAACTGCAAAAAACTGCCAAATAACTGTTCCCGCTGGAATCTCGTTCGAACGAACTTGATTCTCGTTCGAACGAACTTGATTCTCGTTCGAACGAGACTTCTAATGAGTGACCATCCTGGGCTCGTTAGAAGTTCGTTAGATACCTCGTAAGAACGAACATTCGTTCGAATGACATATCGAACGACATATCGAACGACTGTCCAGTTAGGGTCGTTGGCAAAACTCGTTCGAACGAAACTGGTTCGAACGACAAAACTCGTTCGAACGAAATCTGGTTCGAACGAAAAAACTCGTTCGAACGACATTTCTAACGAACGACCAGAAAGATTGAAAAATTCGATTTTGGTCCAGAAACTTTTATATACTTATTTTTAAAGTTCTATTTGATTCTTTCTGAAAATAAAATGCAGTTTTTATTACACCTAACACCCAATACAAATTGTTCCAAGCTCCTATATAAATATAATTACATTCATACCTTGGGAGCATGGAACCTTAGTTGATGACGTAGAAACGAGTCACGCAAACCGGCATTTTGATGAAGCTTTAAATTCATTGCCGCTACGTCTTCAACATACACTTCATAGGATTGAGAATATTACAATAAATACTATCCTATGAATAAATGTTTTTGTCCGGAATTGAGCCAAAACTATATATGGACTCAATTGGAAATTTGTGTCCTTACAAATCTCCCCCTTTGGCTATTCCGGGACAAAAACCAAACAAAAATCCTAAAGGGCCGTCAAGCTCTACTAAACTCAAAACATAACCCGCCCAACCTTGACTCAACCCAAGGATCAAACGCTTTGCCATAGAAAGATGCCGCTTTAGAATAATTCCTGCACACTTAAGCAAACTCATCAAATGCATAGGGAATATCAAAATATTAAATGCAATTAATTAATTACTCCCCCTAAATTAATTCTCCCTTTAAACACATGACCTACTTAGAAAGACGTCTCCCCCTAAGATAAATCTCCCCCAAACGAAGATACGATAATAATAGGATTAGATACCATTTCTCCCCCTATCATCATTCTCCCCCTTTTTGTTCGGTAATAGGCAAAGGATAAAGAACTAATAAACAGCATGTGAAAGCTTAAAGTGATAAGACATGAAAGCATATGGGCAATTAAAGCAAGGCAAAGACAAACAGATATCATATATATATATATATACTTTAAATATACCAATAAGTACATGCATATATAAATAGATATAAACACACACATGACACAAAATACAATAAGTTTGCACACTCGTATGGCAAAAATGTGTCATATGGAAACGGAAGTGTAGGGGTGTGAACTAGTAACAATTAAATTTAGACCCAAACACTTAAGAAACGTTCACGGAGTTCTCATTTGATTGCAAACTTCATCACAGTTAAATATAACCTCATGTGACAATATAAAGATTGAACTCAATGAACAAACAT
Source organism: Sambucus nigra (assembly GCA_949130495.1). NCBI lineage: Eukaryota > Viridiplantae > Streptophyta > Magnoliopsida > Dipsacales > Adoxaceae > Sambucus > Sambucus nigra. The sequence continues at coordinate 537,878,852 of OX422208.1, read as the reverse complement.
ACACAATGCATACAAGCCTAGCATGATGATGATTCTACAAACCAAATAGAGTCACGACATTAAAGACAACTAGGATAAACGGACATTGTGCAAACCGTTGATATACCATCCAATTCTCCCTCAATGAGCATATATATTCTTTTTTTTTTTGAATGAATATATCATACAAACATAGGCCTTGGCAATTGCTTTCTGTTTAATGCCAAATATTCTATTTTTAGGCCTTTGGATCACGTATTTCTTTTAGATCCAATCAACGGTGGCTTACTATCGCAAAGGATTTAATTCATCCTTTCGGAGCCCTTCCCCGTGCATATAGTAATTTATCATGTTTTCATTTTTCACACAAATCTCACATGCAACGGATTTTGACATGCACTAGTCCTCCTAGGTCATAGATATGTAGATGACTAGATTGATACGAGAACACCTCAAAAGGCTCAAATATAACATGTGACATTAAGATTTCAAAAGAGCTCGTGCATGTGTGAATAGAGGCATATAGAAATAGAATCCATTTAAACAATACAAAATCCAACTACTCCATATAAAACATGGTAAAGAACATTTTAAGGATTGAAAATCTAAACCAAAAGTTCTAGCCACATGGAAGCGTAACCGATAGGATTCAAACACAAATATATGCCACATAAAGTGTGTCAAACAAAAATACACACAAAACAAAATCTTTTTGAGTTTTTAACATTTTTAATCAAAAATAAATATTTACTCAAAAGGACAAACAAAAATCATTTGTATTTTTCATTAAGCTTAAATGAAATAAATAAAACACAAATGATAAACAAAAATCTTTTTATATTATGCAGTCGATTCAAAACACAAAATATAATACAAAAAGATAAACAAGTCATAATTTCTAGCATGTGATATGAAATAAGGCAATGACTAGAAAATGACTAAACAAGCATACATTTAGCATATGAATATAGCATGAAGTACAAACGCTAAAGTATGCAAACACTAACACATTTATCCTTTAGATTTAGCAAGGGAGGAGGCATGTGTAAGTAAATGAGAATCAAAATCCCTATTTTGTAAGGCAACCAAGTCGGATTTCCTAACCCAAATTAATGAAGAATTACTATCTTGGGGTGTAGGAAGGTTAGCTATCGTGGTTACTTTACTATGAGATTTTCTAGGAATTCGTTTAAGATCTAAACAAAATTTCCTAAGATGACCTTGTCGACCACAATGTGTACAAGTGAGAACATGTCGAAAAGATTTACTTAAGGAGTGATCTTTAAATGTATTCCTAGTTGATTCTCCTAAAACATTGGTTTGGGCATTATGAGTAAATTCATTACAAGGATTGAAGCCTAAACCACAAGTGTCATTTTTAATTTGGACCGTTCCTAACATTTTATCTAGTTTTTCCGAACGACACTCCAAATCAAATTTGACATTACTAGAATCTTTTAATTTATTTTCTAATTCAGCAATGTTAGATTCTAGTAAAACATTTCGCTCTTCAAAAGCAAAAAGCTCCTTTTTCAAGGATTCCATTAAACCCCTAAGGCTATCTCTTTCGCCTTCTACATATTCAAGCTTCTCTTGAAGAGTCCTCACATGTGTCCTAAGGTCTTCTATTAAGGCACTATCATCAACGACCTTGACACTCTTTCTTAAACAAGCTTCTAACTTCAAATTAGTCCTTTTCAAATTAATAGATTCTTTATATAATTCATGAAAAGCATTTTGAAGTTCACTCACATCAACCTCTTCTTCATTTTCACTCTCTTCTCCACTCTCACTATCATTAAAAATAAGGGAATCATGAACAATGACCTTGGAAGTGGCATGTGCAATCGTGTCATCAATCGATGAGTTCTCATTATCACTCACATGACTAGCCATAAAAGCCACAAAAATTTTCTTAGTTAGGGAATCGGGCTTTTCTTCCTTATCACTATCACTAAGGGTTGCATTATATGAAATAGGTCGCTTACCATCTTTCCTTAGTTTAGTGGGGCACTCATAAGCCCTATGGCCATAACCTTCACAACCAAAACACTTATTAGACTCGTCCCTATCTAAAAGTTCATTACTAGGTTTAGGGATTTTCTCGGCTTTAGAAGTCTTCTCACTTTTATCATGTTTAGAAGTATCAAATTTCTTAAAATCATTTTTAACTTTATCTTTGTTAAATTTAAGAAATTTTCTAAATTTACGAGCAAACAAAGCCATGTCTTCCGAGTCACTATCACTATCGCTCTCTACTACTTGTTTGACCTCTTTTCGGGCTTTTAAAGCAACACCCTTTTCAATTTTCTTTTCAGTTTTAGAGGGAAACATATCTAGTTCATAGGTTTGTAAATCACCTACAAGCTCTTCTAATTTCGTAGAGGCTAAAGTGGGTAAAGAATTTAAAACGGTCACTTTAGGAATAAATCTATCGGGTAGGGACCTCAAAATTTTCTTTACAACATGGTCGTCAGGTATTTTCTCTCCCAAGTTAAAGGATGAATTAATAATATCAGAAAGTCTAGCATAAAATTTATCAAAAGTTTCTTTTTCATCCATTTTGATAGTTTCAAATTGAGTGGTGAGGTTTTGGAGTTTTGAAGCTTTAACGACACTAGTTCCTTCATGAGTTAATTGTAAAATATCCCATGCTTCTTTAGCGGTTTCACACGTCATAATACGTCGGAATTCATCCGGTGCGACAGTGCTAAATAAGGCATTTAAACCACGGGAATTAAAATTTGCAAGCTTAAACTCATTTTCGGTACATCTATCGATGGGTTTGGGAACACGTTCATTTTCAATTAGATGAGTTGGTGGGGAGTATCCGGTAACAACAGACATCCAAACACGTTCATCGATAGATTTAAGTGCCGATTTCATTCGCGCTTTCCAATACGCGTAGTTTGAACCATCAAAAATAGGAAATTTTGAAAATGGGGAAAAATCCATTTTATCAAAAATTAAAGAATCTTAACGAAATAATTTATCGTTTTTGGCTCTGATACCAATTTGAAAGGCCGGAATCCCCGGGTTTTAATAATGGCAAATTAAAATATAATTTCCTTTTAAATAAATGCGGAAGCGTTGAGATGGTTTTAACTTTCAAATAAAACAATCAAGTTTTATTTTCTCAAATCGAATTAAAACATAATTCAAGTCCTAGAATTTGCCTAAGTCATAATTAACAATAATATCCAAAGTTAGGCGCAACCAATTTAATGCAAGTGACTAGAATTACACAATTTTACCCAATATTAAATTAAAGTCCAATTTTAAATAAGTGTGAGAATTAAACCGAATTTTATCTTGAATTAACCTTAAAGCATGCGTTCTAAATTTTGAGCAAGATAAAAATAAACAATGTCACACTACACCGCGATGTACGAGGAAAAACCCACTAACGGGAAAAAACCTCGGGACGGCCCTAGCCTCAAATCCACTAAAAACGGTATTACAAAATACAAGACAAAAGACTTACTTCCTAAACTCGAACCCTCTCAAGCCGTGATGCTTCTTCTTGTATCAACCTCCAATTAGCGGATAACCAACGGAGCTCCACCGTGGTCTCGGAATTCACCGATGGGACTTTATATGGTCACCGTCACCCAAGCATGGAGCCTTTCTCCATGTGGGTAGAATCTCAACAAAAGTCTTCTTTGTGATGGGGTGTAGAAGCAAACCCGAAACATCTCTTGAATTCGGTAGAGAAAACCGGTGCCAAAAACTCCAAGCAATTGATATAAATATAGAAACTTGGATAAACAATTATTGGGTGTAAACTAGAGTGTGTATAAATTTTTCATTAAAAATTAACACTCAAAACTTGAACATTTTCCTAAACTAATTTTGCTCTCAAATTCTCTTTTGGAGATAAACAAATGTTGGAAAAGTTGTCTTGGAAAATGTGTTTCCCGCACATAATAATGTATGAAAAAAGTTGGTTGAAAACCAAGTGGAGGAGTGGGGAAAAACTGCAAAAAACTGCCAAATAACTGTTCCCGCTGGAATCTCGTTCGAACGAACTTGATTCTCGTTCGAACGAACTTGATTCTCGTTCGAACGAGACTTCTAATGAGTGACCATCCTGGGCTCGTTAGAAGTTCGTTAGATACCTCGTAAGAACGAACATTCGTTCGAATGACATATCGAACGACATATCGAACGACTGTCCAGTTAGGGTCGTTGGCAAAACTCGTTCGAACGAAACTGGTTCGAACGACAAAACTCGTTCGAACGAAATCTGGTTCGAACGAAAAAACTCGTTCGAACGACATTTCTAACGAACGACCAGAAAGATTGAAAAATTCGATTTTGGCCCAGAAACTTTTATATACTTATTTTTAAAGTTCTATTTGATTCTTTCTGAAAATAAAATGCAGTTTTTATTACACCTAACACCCAATACAAATTGTTCCAAGCTCCTATATAAATATAATTACATTCATACCTTGGGAGCATGGAACCTTAGTTGATGACGTAGAAACGAGTCACGCAAACCGGCATTTTGATGAAGCTTTAAATTCATTGCCGCTACGTCTTCAACATACACTTCATAGGATTGAGAATATTACAATAAATACTATCCTATGAATAAATGTTTTTGTCCGGAATTGAGCCAAAACTATATATGGACTCAATTGGAAATTTGTGTCCTTACAAATCTCCCCCTTTGGCTATTCCGGGACAAAAACCAAACAAAAATCCTAAAGGGCCGTCAAGCTCTACTAAACTCAAAACATAACCCGCCCAACCTTGACTCAACCCAAGGATCAAACGCTTTGCCATAGAAAGATGCCGCTTTAGAATAATTCCTGCACACTTAAGCAAACTCATCAAATGCATAGGGAATATCAAAATATTAAATGCAATTAATTAATTACTCCCCCTAAATTAATTCTCCCTTTAAACACATGACCTACTTAGAAAGACGTCTCCCCCTAAGATAAATCTCCCCCAAACGAAGATACGATAATAATAGGATTAGATACCATTTCTCCCCCTATCATCATTCTCCCCCTTTTTGTTCGGTAATAGGCAAAGGATAAAGAACTAATAAACAGCATGTGAAAGCTTAAAGTGATAAGACATGAAAGCATATGGGCAATTAAAGCAAGGCAAAGACAAACAGATATCATATATATATATATATATACTTTAAATATACCAATAAGTACATGCATATATAAATAGATATAAACACACACATGACACAAAATACAATAAGTTTGCACACTCGTATGGCAAAAATGTGTCATATGGAAACGGAAGTGTAGGGGTGTGAACTAGTAACAATTAAATTTAGACCCAAACACTTAAGAAACGTTCACGGAGTTCTCATTTGATTGCAAACTTCATCACAGTTAAATATAACCTCATGTGACAATATAAAGATTGAACTCAATGAACAAACATACACAATGCATACAAGCCTAGCATGATGATGATTCTACAAACCAAATAGAGTCACGACATTAAAGACAACTAGGATAAACGGACATTGTGCAAACCGTTGATATACCATCCAATTCTCCCTCAATGAGCATATATATTCTTTTTTTTTTGAATGAATATATCATACAAACATAGGCCTTGGCAATTGCTTTCTGTTTAATGCCAAATATTCTATTTTTAGGCCTTTGGATCACGTATTTCTTTTAGATCCAATCAACGGTGGCTTACTATCGCAAAGGATTTAATTCATCCTTTCGGAGCCCTTCCCCGTGCATATAGTAATTTATCATGTTTTCATTTTTCACACAAATCTCACATGCAACGGATTTTGACATGCACTAGTCCTCCTAGGTCATAGATATGTAGATGACTAGATTGATACGAGAACACCTCAAAAGGCTCAAATATAACATGTGACATTAAGATTTCAAAAGAGCTCGTGCATGTGTGAATAGAGACATATAGAAATAGAATCCATTTAAACAATACAAAATCCAACTACTCCATATAAAACATGGTAAAGAACATTTTAAGGATTGAAAATCTAAACCAAAAGTTCTAGCCACATGGAAGCGTAACCGATAGGATTCAAACACAAATATATGCCACATAAAGTGTGTCAAACAAAAATACACACAAAACAAAATCTTTTTGAGTTTTTAACATTTTTAATCAAAAATAAATATTTACTCAAAAGGACAAACAAAAATCATTTGTATTTTTCATTAAGCTTAAATGAAATAAATAAAACACAAATGATAAACAAAAATCTTTTTATATTATGCAGTCGATTCAAAACACAAAATATAATACAAAAAGATAAACAAGTCATAATTTCTAGCATGTGATATGAAATAAGGCAATGACTAGAAAATGACTAAACAAGCATACATTTAGCATATGAATATAGCATGAAGTACAAACGCTAAAGTATGCAAACACTAACACATTTATCCTTTAGATTTAGCAAGGGAGGAGGCATGTGTAAGTAAATGAGAATCAAAATCCCTATTTTGTAAGGCAACCAAGTCGGATTTCCTAACCCAAATTAATGAAGAATTACTATCTTGGGGTGTAGGAAGGTTAGCTATCGTGGTTACTTTACTATGAGATTTTCTAGGAATTCGTTTAAGATCTAAACAAAATTTCCTAAGATGACCTTGTCGACCACAATGTGTACAAGTGAGAACATGTCGAAAAGATTTACTTAAGGAGTGATCTTTAAATGTATTCCTAGTTGATTCTCCTAAAACATTGGTTTGGGCATTATGAGTAAATTCATTACAAGGATTGAAGCCTAAACCACAAGTGTCATTTTTAATTTGGACCGTTCCTAACATTTTATCTAGTTTTTCCGAACGACACTCCAAATCAAATTTGACATTACTAGAATCTTTTAATTTATTTTCTAATTCAGCAATGTTAGATTCTAGTAAAACATTTCGCTCTTCAAAAGCAAAAAGCTCCTTTTTCAAGGATTCCATTAAACCCCTAAGGCTATCTCTTTCGCCTTCTACATATTCAAGCTTCTCTTGAAGAGTCCTCACATGTGTCCTAAGGTCTTCTATTAAGGCACTATCATCAACGACCTTGACACTCTTTCTTAAACAAGCTTCTAACTTCAAATTAGTCCTTTTCAAATTAATAGATTCTTTATATAATTCATGAAAAGCATTTTGAAGTTCACTCACATCAACCTCTTCTTCATTTTCACTCTCTTCTCCACTCTCACTATCATTAAAAATAAGGGAATCATGAACAATGACCTTGGAAGTGGCATGTGCAATCGTGTCATCAATCGATGAGTTCTCATTATCACTCACATGACTAGCCATAAAAGCCACAAAAATTTTCTTAGTTAGGGAATCGGGCTTTTCTTCCTTATCACTATCACTAAGGGTTGCATTATATGAAATAGGTCGCTTACCATCTTTCCTTAGTTTAGTGGGGCACTCATAAGCCCTATGGCCATAACCTTCACAACCAAAACACTTATTAGACTCGTCCCTATCTAAAAGTTCATTACTAGGTTTAGGGATTTTCTCGGCTTTAGAAGTCTTCTCACTTTTATCATGTTTAGAAGTATCAAATTTCTTAAAATCATTTTTAACTTTATCTTTGTTAAATTTAAGAAATTTTCTAAATTTACGAGCAAACAAAGCCATGTCTTCCGAGTCACTATCACTATCGCTCTCTACTACTTGTTTGACCTCTTTTCGGGCTTTTAAAGCAACACCCTTTTCAATTTTCTTTTCAGTTTTAGAGGGAAACATATCTAGTTCATAGGTTTGTAAATCACCTACAAGCTCTTCTAATTTCGTAGAGGCTAAAGTGGGTAAAGAATTTAAAACGGTCACTTTAGGAATAAATCTATCGGGTAGGGACCTCAAAATTTTCTTTACAACATGGTCGTCAGGTATTTTCTCTCCCAAGTTAAAGGATGAATTAATAATATCAGAAAGTCTAGCATAAAATTTATCAAAAGTTTCTTTTTCATCCATTTTGATAGTTTCAAATTGAGTGGTGAGGTTTTGGAGTTTTGAAGCTTTAACGACACTAGTTCCTTCATGAGTTAATTGTAAAATATCCCATGCTTCTTTAGCGGTTTCACACGTCATAATACGTCGGAATTCATCCGGTGCGACAGTGCTAAATAAGGCATTTAAACCACGGGAATTAAAATTTGCAAGCTTAAACTCATTTTCGGTACATCTATCGATGGGTTTGGGAACACGTTCATTTTCAATTAGATGAGTTGGTGGGGAGTATCCGGTAACAACAGACATCCAAACACGTTCATCGATAGATTTAAGTGCCGATTTCATTCGCGCTTTCCAATACGCGTAGTTTGAACCATCAAAAATAGGAAATTTTGAAAATGGGGAAAAATCCATTTTATCAAAAATTAAAGAATCTTAACGAAATAATTTATCGTTTTTGGCTCTGATACCAATTTGAAAGGCCGGAATCCCCGGGTTTTAATAATGGCAAATTAAAATATAATTTCCTTTTAAATAAATGCGGAAGCGTTGAGATGGTTTTAACTTTCAAATAAAACAATCAAGTTTTATTTTCTCAAATCGAATTAAAACATAATTCAAGTCCTAGAATTTGCCTAAGTCATAATTAACAATAATATCCAAAGTTAGGCGCAACCAATTTAATGCAAGTGACTAGAATTACACAATTTTACCCAATATTAAATTAAAGTCCAATTTTAAATAAGTGTGAGAATTAAACCGAATTTTATCTTGAATTAACCTTAAAGCATGCGTTCTAAATTTTGAGCAAGATAAAAATAAACAATGTCACACTACACCGCGATGTACGAGGAAAAACCCACTAACGGGAAAAAACCTCGGGACGGCCCTAGCCTCAAATCCACTAAAAACGGTATTACAAAATACAAGACAAAAGACTTACTTCCTAAACTCGAACCCTCTCAAGCCGTGATGCTTCTTCTTGTATCAACCTCCAATTAGCGGATAACCAACGGAGCTCCACCGTGGTCTCGGAATTCACCGATGGGACTTTATATGGTCACCGTCACCCAAGCATGGAGCCTTTCTCCATGTGGGTAGAATCTCAACAAAAGTCTTCTTTGTGATGGGGTGTAGAAGCAAACCCGAAACATCTCTTGAATTCGGTAGAGAAAACCGGTGCCAAAAACTCCAAGCAATTGATATAAATATAGAAACTTGGATAAACAATTATTGGGTGTAAACTAGAGTGTGTATAAATTTTTCATTAAAAATTAACACTCAAAACTTGAACATTTTCCTAAACTAATTTTGCTCTCAAATTCTCTTTTGGAGATAAACAAATGTTGGAAAAGTTGTCTTGGAAAATGTGTTTCCCGCACATAATAATGTATGAAAAAAGTTGGTTGAAAACCAAGTGGAGGAGTGGGGAAAAACTGCAAAAAACTGCCAAATAACTGTTCCCGCTGGAATCTCGTTCGAACGAACTTGATTCTCGTTCGAACGAACTTGATTCTCGTTCGAACGAGACTTCTAATGAGTGACCATCCTGGGCTCGTTAGAAGTTCGTTAGATACCTCGTAAGAACGAACATTCGTTCGAATGACATATCGAACGACATATCGAACGACTGTCCAGTTAGGGTCGTTGGCAAAACTCGTTCGAACGAAACTGGTTCGAACGACAAAACTCGTTCGAACGAAATCTGGTTCGAACGAAAAAACTCGTTCGAACGACATTTCTAACGAACGACCAGAAAGATTGAAAAATTCGATTTTGGCCCAGAAACTTTTATATACTTATTTTTAAAGTTCTATTTGATTCTTTCTGAAAATAAAATGCAGTTTTTATTACACCTAACACCCAATACAAATTGTTCCAAGCTCCTATATAAATATAATTACATTCATACCTTGGGAGCATGGAACCTTAGTTGATGACGTAGAAACGAGTCACGCAAACCGGCATTTTGATGAAGCTTTAAATTCATTGCCGCTACGTCTTCAACATACACTTCATAGGATTGAGAATATTACAATAAATACTATCCTATGAATAAATGTTTTTGTCCGGAATTGAGCCAAAACTATATATGGACTCAATTGGAAATTTGTGTCCTTACAAATCTCCCCCTTTGGCTATTCCGGGACAAAAACCAAACAAAAATCCTAAAGGGCCGTCAAGCTCTACTAAACTCAAAACATAACCCGCCCAACCTTGACTCAACCCAAGGATCAAACGCTTTGCCATAGAAAGATGCCGCTTTAGAATAATTCCTGCACACTTAAGCAAACTCATCAAATGCATAGGGAATATCAAAATATTAAATGCAATTAATTAATTACTCCCCCTAAATTAATTCTCCCTTTAAACACATGACCTACTTAGAAAGACGTCTCCCCCTAAGATAAATCTCCCCCAAACGAAGATACGATAATAATAGGATTAGATACCATTTCTCCCCCTATCATCATTCTCCCCCTTTTTGTTCGGTAATAGGCAAAGGATAAAGAACTAATAAACAGCATGTGAAAGCTTAAAGTGATAAGACATGAAAGCATATGGGCAATTAAAGCAAGGCAAAGACAAACAGATATCATATATATATATATATACTTTAAATATACCAATAAGTACATGCATATATAAATAGATATAAACACACACATGACACAAAATACAATAAGTTTGCACACTCGTATGGCAAAAATGTGTCATATGGAAACGGAAGTGTAGGGGTGTGAACTAGTAACAATTAAATTTAGACCCAAACACTTAAGAAACGTTCACGGAGTTCTCATTTGATTGCAAACTTCATCACAGTTAAATATAACCTCATGTGACAATATAAAGATTGAACTCAATGAACAAACATACACAATGCATACAAGCCTAGCATGATGATGATTCTACAAACCAAATAGAGTCACGACATTAAAGACAACTAGGATAAACGGACATTGTGCAAACCGTTGATATACCATCCAATTCTCCCTCAATGAGCATATATATTCTTTTTTTTTTGAATGAATATATCATACAAACATAGGCCTTGGCAATTGCTTTCTGTTTAATGCCAAATATTCTATTTTTAGGCCTTTGGATCACGTATTTCTTTTAGATCCAATCAACGGTGGCTTACTATCGCAAAGGATTTAATTCATCCTTTCGGAGCCCTTCCCCGTGCATATAGTAATTTATCATGTTTTCATTTTTCACACAAATCTCACATGCAACGGATTTTGACATGCACTAGTCCTCCTAGGTCATAGATATGTAGATGACTAGATTGATACGAGAACACCTCAAAAGGCTCAAATATAACATGTGACATTAAGATTTCAAAAGAGCTCGTGCATGTGTGAATAGAGGCATATAGAAATAGAATCCATTTAAACAATACAAAATCCAACTACTCCATATAAAACATGGTAAAGAACATTTTAAGGATTGAAAATCTAAACCAAAAGTTCTAGCCACATGGAAGCGTAACCGATAGGATTCAAACACAAATATATGCCACATAAAGTGTGTCAAACAAAAATACACACAAAACAAAATCTTTTTGAGTTTTTAACATTTTTAATCAAAAATAAATATTTACTCAAAAGGACAAACAAAAATCATTTGTATTTTTCATTAAGCTTAAATGAAATAAATAAAACACAAATGATAAACAAAAATCTTTTTATATTATGCAGTCGATTCAAAACACAAAATATAATACAAAAAGATAAACAAGTCATAATTTCTAGCATGTGATATGAAATAAGGCAATGACTAGAAAATGACTAAACAAGCATACATTTAGCATATGAATATAGCATGAAGTACAAACGCTAAAGTATGCAAACACTAACACATTTATCCTTTAGATTTAGCAAGGGAGGAGGCATGTGTAAGTAAATGAGAATCAAAATCCCTATTTTGTAAGGCAACCAAGTCGGATTTCCTAACCCAAATTAATGAAGAATTACTATCTTGGGGTGTAGGAAGGTTAGCTATCGTGGTTACTTTACTATGAGATTTTCTAGGAATTCGTTTAAGATCTAAACAAAATTTCCTAAGATGACCTTGTCGACCACAATGTGTACAAGTGAGAACATGTCGAAAAGATTTACTTAAGGAGTGATCTTTAAATGTATTCCTAGTTGATTCTCCTAAAACATTGGTTTGGGCATTATGAGTAAATTCATTACAAGGATTGAAGCCTAAACCACAAGTGTCATTTTTAATTTGGACCGTTCCTAACATTTTATCTAGTTTTTCCGAACGACACTCCAAATCAAATTTGACATTACTAGAATCTTTTAATTTATTTTCTAATTCAGCAATGTTAGATTCTAGTAAAACATTTCGCTCTTCAAAAGCAAAAAGCTCCTTTTTCAAGGATTCCATTAAACCCCTAAGGCTATCTCTTTCGCCTTCTACATATTCAAGCTTCTCTTGAAGAGTCCTCACATGTGTCCTAAGGTCTTCTATTAAGGCACTATCATCAACGACCTTGACACTCTTTCTTAAACAAGCTTCTAACTTCAAATTAGTCCTTTTCAAATTAATAGATTCTTTATATAATTCATGAAAAGCATTTTGAAGTTCACTCACATCAACCTCTTCTTCATTTTCACTCTCTTCTCCACTCTCACTATCATTAAAAACAAGGGAATCATGAACAATGACCTTGGAAGTGGCATGTGCAATCGTGTCATCAATCGATGAGTTCTCATTATCACTCACATGACTAGCCATAAAAGCCACAAAAATTTTCTTAGTTAGGGAATCGGGCTTTTCTTCCTTATCACTATCACTAAGGGTTGCATTATATGAAATAGGTCGCTTACCATCTTTCCTTAGTTTAGTGGGGCACTCATAAGCCCTATGGCCATAACCTTCACAACCAAAACACTTATTAGACTCGTCCCTATCTAAAAGTTCATTACTAGGTTTAGGGATTTTCTCGGCTTTAGAAGTCTTCTCACTTTTATCATGTTTAGAAGTATCAAATTTCTTAAAATCATTTTTAACTTTATCTTTGTTAAATTTAAGAAATTTTCTAAATTTACGAGCAAACAAAGCCATGTCTTCCGAGTCACTATCACTATCGCTCTCTACTACTTGTTTGACCTCTTTTTGGGCTTTTAAAGCAACACCCTTTTCAATTTTCTTTTCAGTTTTAGAGGGAAACATATCTAGTTCATAGGTTTGTAAATCACCTACAAGCTCTTCTAATTTCGTAGAGGCTAAAGTGGGTAAAGAATTTAAAACGGTCACTTTAGGAATAAATCTATCGGGTAGGGACCTCAAAATTTTCTTTACAACACGGTCGTCAGGTATTTTCTCTCCCAAGTTAAAGGATGAATTAATAATATCAGAAAGTCTAGCATAAAATTTATCAAAAGTTTCTTTTTCATCCATTTTGATAGTTTCAAATTGAGTGGTGAGGTTTTGGAGTTTTGAAGCTTTAACGACACTAGTTCCTTCATGAGTTAATTGTAAAATATCCCAAGCTTCTTTAGCGGTTTCACACGTCATAATACGTCGGAATTCATCCGGTGCGACAGTGCTAAATAAGGCATTTAAACCACGGGAATTAAAATTTGCAAGCTTAAACTCATTTTCGGTCCATCTATCGATGGGTTTGGGAACACGTTCATTTTCAATTAGATGAGTTGGTGGGAAGTATCCGGTAACAACAGACATCCAAACACGTTCATCGATAAATTTAAGTGCCGATTTCATTCGCGCTTTCCAATACGCGTAGTTTGAACCATCAAAAATAGAAAATTTTGAAAATGGGGAAAAATCCATTTTAGCCAAAAATTAAAGATTCTTAACGAAATAATTTATCGTTTTTGGCTCTGATACCAATTTGAAAGGCCGGAATCCCCGGGTTTTAATAATGGCAAATTAAAATATAATTTCCTTTTAAATAAATGCGGAAGCGTTGAGATGGTTTTAACTTTCAAATAAAACAATCAAGTTTTATTTTCTCAAAATGAATTAAAACATAATTCAAGTCCTAGAATTTTCCTAAGTCATAATTAACAATAATATCCAAAGTTAGGCGCAACCAATTTAATGCAAGTGACTAGAATTACACAATTTTACCCAATATTAAATTAAAGTCCAATTTTAAATAAGTGTGAGAATTAAACCGAATTTTATCTTGAATTAACCTTAAAGCATGCGTTCTAAATTTTGAGCAAGATAAAAATAAACAATGTCACACTACACCGCGATGTACGAGGAAAAACCCACTAACGGGAAAAAACCTCGGTACGGCCCTAGCCTCAAATCCACTAAAAACGGTATTATAAAATACAAGACAAAAGACTTACTTCCTAAACTCGAACCCTCTCAAGCCGTGATGCTTCTTCTTGTATCAACCTCCAATTAGCGGATAACCAACGGAGCTCCACCGTGGTCTCGGAATTCACCGATGGGAATTTATATGGTCACCGTCACCCAAGCATGGAGCCTTTCTCCGTGTGGGTAGAATCTCAACAAAAGTCTTCTTTGTGATGGGGTGTAGAAGCAAACCCGAAACGTCTCTTGAATTCGGTAGAGAAAACCGGTGCCAAAAACTCCAAGCAATTGATATAAATATAGAAACTTGGATAAACAATTATTGGGTGTAAACTAGAGTGTGTATAAATTTTTCATTAAAAATTAACACTCAAAACTTGAACATTTTCCTAAACTAATTTTGCTCTCAAATTCTCTTTTGGAGATAAACAAATGTTGGAAAAGTTGTCTTGGAAAATGTGTTTCCCGCACATAATAATGTATGAAAAAAGTTGGTTGAAAACCAAGTGGAGGAGTGGGGAAAAACTGCAAAAAACTGCCAAATAACTGTTCCCGCTGGAATCTCGTTCGAACGAACTTGATTCTCGTTCGAACGAACTTGATTCTCGTTCGAACGAGACTTCTAATGAGTGACCATCCTGGGCTCGTTAGAAGTTCGTTAGATACCTCGTAAGAACGAACATTCGTTCGAATGACATATCGAACGACATATCGAACGACTGTCCAGTTAGGGTCGTTGGCAAAACTCGTTCGAACGAAACTGGTTCGAACGACAAAACTCGTTCGAACGAAATCTGGTTCGAACGAAAAAACTCGTCCGAACGACATTTCTAACGAACGACCAGAAAGATTGAAAAATTCGATTTTGGCCCAGAAACTTTTATATACTTATTTTTAAAGTTCTATTTGATTCTTTCTGAAAATAAAATGCAGTTTTTATTACACCTAACACCCAATACAAATTGTTCCAAGCTCCTATATAAATATAATTACATTCATACCTTGGGAGCATGGAACCTTAGTTGATGACGTAGAAACGAGGCACGCAAACCGGCATTTTGATGAAGCTTTAAATTCTTTGCCGCTACGTCTTCAACATACACTTCATAGGATTGAGAATATTACAATAAATACTATCCTATGAATAAATGTTTTTGTCCGGAATTGAGCCAAAACTATATATGGACTCAATTGGAAATTTGTGTCCTTACATCTACACTCGAGAATATATGCCTGACCCAAGCAGTGTGGATAATAGTGATGAGTTTGTCGATGAGGGTGGTCAGGTGATGGGAAAGTGAGTGAAGTTAACAAGTTTGCAACATAAACAAGTAGCTCGTTATCTATTTGACACACGTGTAGATGTCAAAGAATGGAAAAAGTAAGTTTATATTATGATGGGCAAGCAGTGTGGATAAGTTTGTCATGATCAATGTAGAAAAAATTATCCATGTGAAATAATAAAATACAAAGAATTATGTCACAATCATACAACGAGTTTATGTTGTGGGTGTCACACGAAGTAATTATAATGAAAATGTCTCTTGTTAATGTTACATTACAAGAAAGCTTGAAAACTAACCAAATTAGTTAATCTATAATTTTAGCTTTTAAAGATGGATGATGCGACATCAAGGCTTGCTCATCTAACCATTGGATCCTTGTTCATGGCACGAGTACAAAAATATCAATTCAACGGTTATGCATTTGGTGAAAGTGTTTACGAGAAAAATACAAATGTACTGATTTTGAGCATTTCATATAAGGCTCTTACTTCGTTTTTGGCGAGCGCGAAAGATAAAAATCTCATTGAATCTTAAATGACTTACTATGGTGTCATTCGAAATATATTTAAACTGGACTATATAAGCTTTAAAGAAGTTGTATTTTACTGTGACTGGGTAAGAGTTGAGGATAAAAATTCTTGTAAATTTGATCCCAGCACCAATTTGATCATGGTTTACTTGTCCAAGTTAAAGGGCAAAGAGCACATGAGTGATGAGATGTTTGTTTATGCTTTTCAAAAGGTCAAGAAATTATTTTTCTCAAAGTATATCAACAACAAGTCGTGGTCAATCGCCCGACAGGCAAAAAAGCATCTCGGGTGGGGAAGTCGAGAATCACCAGGATTGAGACGAGCAACACCGGGTTGGCTCATAAGGTGGACACACATGGAGATAAGTTAAAAAGGTTGGAGGCAACGGTCCTCAATATGTTCGAGTACGTGAAGCGTCAGTTGGGGTCCACCTCATGTAAGGTCAAGCGGAATACGATAGACGAGGATGCCACTACTCTATCTCTCTTACCCTCATCGCCGATATGCACCCGCTCGCCGCCTGCATATAATCCATTTTCCAACTTTACCCCATTCAATGGCCTATGTAAACAATGGGTTGGCCGAGTGTGTATTTAATAGACCTTTGGGGTGATAAGCTCATAGTTATGGGGTTGAAGGACTCGGACACATAATCGAGTAGTGTGGTTCATGGATGTGTGTTGCAAGATATTGAGGCAAAGGTTCGCGTAATGCGTATTATGCTCGAAAAAGAGAATGAACCTTAGTGGTTGAAAAAGCAATGAGGCATTAGACGAATTGATGGTTGTATCAATTCATATGTAGTGTGGCCTACTTTCCACTCCAGACTTGTTCAAAATTCAAGTCGGTATTATTTTCATGCTTATCAATATTTTTTATTTAATATTGTTTGTATTTATTTCATTTGAATATTGAATATTAGTTGGTTATGAATATTTGTTGGTTAATTCATATGTTGTTTTTATGAATTGTTGAGTGTTGCTTAATATATATATTGTTAGAACATGTTTAAATATGTTGTAACAAGTTAAAATATACTGCTGGACAGTAGTAGTGGCCATATTGGCCAACATTTTTTTCAATTCTGCCCAGATTTGTCACGAACTTTAACCGTGACAAATGAAAAATGTCACAGACTTGTCACGATCAAATTCTATGACAATTTTTTTGTTCTCACGTACTTGTTACGGTCAAAGTCCGTGATAAATTTTTCTTTGTTATGAACTTGTCACGGTCAAAGTCCATGACAAGTTCAATTCTTGCCACGATCTTTTACAGTGACAAGTCTGCCTTGTTACGGTTATGATCATGACAACTAGGAATTTTTGGTGTAGTGTGAGCCGAATGCTTAGTGGAAAACATACAACTGTAGTATAGAATCGAACGGCAGAAAGAAGACTCTAACACCTTATACCTATGTGCACATACAATTACCTTGTACATATAAATTTACATACACATACATATACTTAATGCATGAACAGTTTTACTTCCGAAAACCTTATTTATCCATATTAATTCACCTTAATCTTGTAAAAGACTTTATTTTTCCTCATTTGACATTCATTCCCTTATTTAACAAACACACGATTAAATATTTGAAACACCCCACTTGGTTTGACCGAAAACCATTCTTTACCGGAATTACCCTTTTCATTTTAACCGATCTTCATTAGTATTTTCATTGAAAATCACCCTTTCAACGCACGTGAACACCGTGTTAGAAAATACTTATTTAGCCTTTAAAAATCTGTCACAACGCACCCTTGTACTAATGATAGGTTTAACTACTTAGGTTGCTTAACCACCCATTTACCCACTTACTTCACATTTCCTTTACCTTATGGACATTAATCAATTTACACATTTACTTGTCAATTTTAACATTTATCGGAATATTTATTAATTCATTCAAGTTAGGTTGTCTTAACACGTTTTCACCAGACAACCCTTTTCTTGACATGTTCTTTACTCCTTTACCTTTTCTCGGAATCTTTCGATAACCGCATACTTTAACGGGCCCTCCACTATCAGCGACGCCACTATATGCTCTATCAAGTGATTTTGGGTCTTTCATCCCAAGGCTCCGGGCCCTCCTTAATTTTTCCGGTGTCATCAGAGTTACCTTTTAATGTGTTTTAAAATTTTTCAAATGTCCACATTATTTCACTTTTTTCTTTTACCTTGCCGAAGCCAAAACTCGATGTTACAACCCAACTTGTGTTACACTTTGAAAATCATCATTTCATGTCCCTTACACTTTAATCTTGCTTTTATTCCAGAACTCATGTTCATTTGGACTATCATAGGCAACACCCTTTCTAATATTTTTATTTCATAAAAATATTCTACTTTGCATAAAATTACCATTTTACCCATTTGTTTCTAAACTTATCTTTTACTCCATTTCACAAGTGTTAATTTTTTCAAAACACTATTAAGTTACGCACACTAACTTCTTAAGTATATTAAACACATTAACACCTTATTATCCTTGGCGTATCATTGTTCTCAAGTTGGAAACCTCTTTATTCTATTATTTTCCTTTCCAAATTTATAAGTGTTAATCTTCCAAACACTATTGAGTTACATACACCAATTTCCCAATATTTAACCATTAAAACTTATCCAACCCTTTACTAACCACAATTCCAAATTAGACATTTTTTTACTTTCTTTATTTAAGAAATATAATTACACTTAAAGACTACCTTTATAATAAAATACTATTTTTTTATCAATACGTGTAGCCTTACAACCTTATATTCGTCACACCTTTAATCCCTTTTCACACACTTTGAAGATTATAATTTCTCCTTCTCTTATTTTATGTTTAAGCCAACAAAACCTTCTTTAAACTTATTTTTATGTTCATTATCAAAATACTACGAGTTTATATGCATGAGAAGATGGATTTTAAATTCTAAAGTCCTATTAAATGGGTTTAACATGTTTTTCGTTCTAAAAATTCATAATAGTTTGCAAAAATGCACTTTCAATACCCAAAGGAAATTTAATTCTTTCAAAATGAACAAATGTCCATTTTTCATCAAATCTTCATTTTTCAAGAAACTTTGAAATATTATTTTACCAAATATTTTAACAAATCAACATCATTTCCCAACATTATATTTCATAAAATGTTCACCATTTTATTTCTTGAAAATAGAGTATTTCACAAAAATATCAATATTTATATTAAAAAAAACTTTGAAATATTTACTTATCCATTATTTCCAGCTATATAACATTTTTCAGCATTTTTATTCCCTAAATATATTTATTATCAGTATACTAGAAATCATCATTTATTCATGTATATCCTACTCATGTAATATAATAACAAGACTATTAGTAATGCAAATAGAGTCTTAAGCACTAAGGATAGATTTTCCAACCTCAAAAACATCAAAGGATGGTAGAGAAGTTGATTTATAAGGAGAAACCACCACCTCCAAAGGTGGCCTCAAGGGGTTACCAAATTCATCCTTCATGTGTGCTCCATTTTAGCCTCCAAGAAAATCCCCTTTAAACTCTCTTCAAACTCCATGAAACGTTTTATTATCACCCCAACCTTACTCCAAACTCCATAAACCCTACTCTCTGATACCACTTGTAACACTCCAATCCGGATTTATGGGTTACTCGTAGTTAACCCGGTTCGACTTGAGAATTAGGTGTGAAGTGCAATCAATAACCTATATAATCTTGCTAATCCAGTTTTATTTTAAGTTAACGTTTTCACTTATTTAGCATGCGATTCCAATTTCAAATCAAACTATGGGAGGGAACGTGGATAGTACCTTGAAGTTCAAGCATAGAGAGCTAATAATGTAACGAAAAGAGTACTTACCTATATAATTCTCTCAAAATACAAAATCACGTCCAACCCGTTGTAACAAAATGAGGGAATGAGCCGAATGCTCAGTGAGAAATATGAAAATGCAGTATAGAATCGAATGGAAGAAAAAAGATTCTAACTCGTTATACCTATGTGCACACGCAACTACCTTGTACATATAAATATATATAAATATAGATATAGTTAAAGTATGAACAATTTTACTTTCAAAAATCTTATTTATTCAAATTAATTTACCTTAATCTTGTAAAAGACTTCAAATTCCCTCATATGGCATTCATTCCCTTATTTTAACACACATACGATTAAATATTCGAAACACCCCACTTGGTTTTACCAAAAATCATTCTTTACCGGAATTACCCTTTTCATTTTAACCAATCCACATTACTATTTTCATTGAAAATCATCCTTTCAACACACACGAACTCTGTGTTAGAAAATACTTATTTAGCCTTTGAAAAACTTTCACAACGCACCCTTGCACTAATTATAGGTTTAACTACTTAGGTTGTTTAACCACCCATTTACCTATTTACTTTACCTTTCCTTTACCTTATGGACATTAATCAATTTACACATTTACTTGTCCATTTTAACCTTTACCGGAACATTTATTAATTTATTCAAGTTTGGTTTTCTCAACACGTTTCAACCACACAATTCATTTCTTGACATGTTCCTTATCTCTTTATCTTTTCTCGAAATCTTTCAATCACCGCATACTTTAATGGACTCCACACCACCGACGACGCTACCATATGCTTTTTCTACTGATTTTTTTGGTGTCATCCGAGTTCCTTTTTAATGTGTATTAATAATTTACAAATGTACACATTATTCAACTTTTTCTGTACCCGGCTAAAACCAAAACATAGAGTTACACCCCAACTTGTGTTACACTTAGAAAATCATCATTTCATGTCCTTTGCATTTTAACCTTGATTTTATTCCAAAACTCATGTTCATTAGGATTATCATGTGCAACATCCTTTTTAATATTTTTATTTCATAAAAAATGTTCCACTTTATGTAAAATTACCATTTACCCACTTATTGTCAAACTCATCTTTTACTCCATTCCACAAGTGTTAATTTTCCCCAAACACTATTAAGTTACCCACACTAACTTCTTAAGTATTTTTAACACATTAACACCCTATTAACCTTGGAGTATCATTCTTCTCAAGTTGAAAACTTCTTTATTTCATTATTTTTATTTTCGAATTCATAAGTGTTAATCTTCCAAACATTAGTGAGTTACACACACCAATTTCCCAATCTTTAACCATTAGCACTCATCTAACACCTTTACTAACCATAATTTCAAATTACACATTTTTTAACCTTCTTTTTTCAAGAAATTTAAACATACTAAAAGATTACTTTTATAAGAAAATACCATTTTCTTTTCATTAATAAATGTAGTCTTAATTCCTTACATTCATCACACCTTTAACCCCTTTTCATACACTTTTAAGACTCGAATTTTCTCTTTTCTTATTTCATGTTTAAACCCAACAAAATCTGCTTTAAACTTGTTTTTATGTTTATTATCAATATCTTACGAGTTTATATCCATGAAAAGATGGATTTTAAATCCTGAAGTCCTATTAAATGCGTTTAACATATTTTTCATTCTAAAAATTCATAATACTTTGCAAAAATGCACTTCCAATACCCAAAGGACATTTTATTATTTCAAACTCAACAAATGTCAATTATTCATCAAACCTTCATTTTTCAAGAAACTCTGGAATATTATTTCACTAAATATTTTAACAAATTAACATCATTTCCTAATATTTTATTTCGAAAAATGTTCACCTTTAGATTTCTAGAAAATACACTATTTTCATAAAAATATCAATTTTTATATTAAAAACTTTAAAATATTTACTCATCTTTTATTTCCAGAAAAATAACATTTTTCAATATTTTTATTCCATAAAAATATTTAATATTAATCTACTAGAAATCAACATTTATTCATGAGTATCCTACTCATGTAATATAACAATAAGACTACTAGTAATGCAAATAGAGTCCTAAGAATTAAGGATATATTTTTCCACCTCAAATACCTAAAATCGTGGTAGAGAAGTTGGTGTAGTATGAGCAAACCCCATCTCCAAAGGTTGCCTCAAGGGGTTATTAAATGCATCATCCATGTGTTCTCCATATGTGCTCTATTTAAGCCTCTAAGAAAAATCCCTTTCAAACTCCATGAAAACTTCCGTTTTCATTTTCTCCAAACTCCCCCAACCTTACTCCAAAATTTGTAGCTCCACTTCAACATTAGTGGAAGTGGGGGTTGCAGGCTTGTATATGGTGGAATAATACAAGAATGTGGTGGTTTATGGTGGTGGGATGGTGGAGAGGAGCCAACAATGGTAGAAGAATACTCCACCCTCTCTCTCTCCCTCTTTCATCTTCTTCTCTCTTCAAATTATCCAAATGATCCCAAAACAAACCCTTGTAAAATCCTCCAAAGCCTAAAATTCCCATTTTGCCCAATTTGGGCTTGCTAGAGCTCTATAGCTCATGAAATCAAGGGTCCAGAATATAACAACGCACAAGGGCAATTTTATTAACATAATTTCAAAATGCGTCGTTAGAATGACATTAAGCCTCATTCAAACTACAAGGGCATCTAGCTTGATCCATGGCTTCTAACGACCTTCAAATGACCGTTGGAATTCATTCAGCGGGATCTCATTTGAAGTTTGCTCAAACGCCTGCTTCGAACGAAATCCATATCTCGTTTAACTGACCCTACTCTCGTTCGAACCCTCCTTTCTTATTCTTTTCTCCAAATTCCAATTTTTACCCACAATTCTCAATAATTATCATCAAACCCTTCTTCAACATAATTTGTATGGAATTTAAATGAAACATTAGGGTGGGGTATTACAAACTTCCATCCTTAGTGAATTTCGTCCCCGAAATTCTCAATTCATAAATTCTTCTATATTTTAGGGTTTACCAATTTTTGTTCAAAGTCGTAAAAATTCTCTAAGACGAAATCATCGGAGTCCCCTATACTAAAATCACATTAAGCGCCCTCATATGGATTTTTTCACCAAATTATCAATAAGTAACATTCTCTAACACTCACCTTTTTGCTACTACAAGCGTCACACAATCGACTTCGACTCTCCACTCACTTGATGAATATGTTAAAACAAGTCCTAGGACCACCCTTACAAGTACCCTATAGTAAACCGGAGCCTCCACGGAAACCTTCTCTAGTGATTAGCACTCACCCAAAAGTGAACCGTATTACAACCACTCACCATGTTCATCATAGAGAACCATTTCCAATTCCAGGACTACACATCATGCGCCTCGTAAAAAATTTAGGCTATCGTGACTACACAACTTGCATGAGCTTGTCATTAACCATACAATGTTAATTTCTCACTCTGAGAAGTAATATACCTACTAAATCATCACAGTACGTTCAGTTGACACCATCCATTGCATCACTCTGATGACTCCAGTACTATCTTAGGTGTTTCACCATGGAGCACTCACTTCAGTGTCACACCAATCCACTCACTGTGACAAATCAATACCGTGTGCTAAATTTCCTCGATTTCAAACACTATACCATATCCTCAAGTCACCATCTCACTATTAACAACCAGAGCCACCGAATGCCATGTCGATCATTTCAAAAGCTCATTATTTCTAAGAAAGGTTAATACTACGAGAAAATTATGTGGCCAAAAGAGTAACCACCCATACACCTTACTTTATGCAATATCAAGACTACGTTAGATAGGCTCACCCAATTACCGATTTGTATTTACTATACCCGGTCTACTGCTCTCTACTAGGTCCAACTGTATTGCACCATGTCATGGTACCAATCCAAGTTACCACATACATGAGAATACCGATCCCTAATTACCAAAATCGAAGGGACACACGAGAGTTATAAGGAACAATCAATCATAACAAGAAAATCCTACTCATACGCTTCGTTTTATGATTTATGGGGAGCAAACCTACTCCATATACTCGAAACTATATCACTCTTTCCCAATATTCTCACCGAGTACTAATCGTAGCCACACAGCTTAGCTTGGGTCATCAACCGTGACAAATCGAATCATAATCATTCATTCTCGTGACATGAAAACCTGTAGTTCTCTAGGAAGTCAAAAATCTAATTTCTCTCCTTAAGAGTGAGGCCCTTACCCTTACATCCTTGGCACACATGAACTACTCTAATTGGAGGATGCCTTGCACCCTTGTCTATATTGACTTAGACGTCACCAACCTACTACACCTAGGTTACTGTATGCCTTACCATATCAAGATCGAAATCCCAAATCCCTTAGACAGTATTCCATTCAAGCGATACATTCACCTTATCGTCTCCTTTGACTATACGAGATTGTCACTAAGCATACTTCCAGATTCTACCCAAACTGGATTTACGTGACGAATACACCAGCCACCATTGGCATTCTAAGTTAGTAAGTACCACCCAAGGTGACATTTCCTAATCCGCACTGGCTAGGTAGGATGTGCCAAGAGCTAATCCTAGCACACATTCGACACGCGCCCACTCTCTAATCATGCTTTGTTATTACCCCACCTAGGTTGCCATTTCAAGTCTCCACATGACATCATCAATCTAAGCCTCAAGTACATTTTATAATACTCCTCAATAAGGTGTCACATCGCCACTACTTGTCGTTCCATGACACCCGACACTATGCCCCATAAATGACACGAGCTTCTAACTCCTCCTTGAAGGACACCACCCATCTGTGCCAATTCGAGAAACCGCATCTGGCACGTACACTATATGAGTTTTCTAAACCTTGACCAGTAGCCTGGGATCATCACCTGACCCTCAAAACAATCGTTAATAGGATGCTAATACTTCTATATACAGACATAACTTGCCTCCTAAGGACACCAAACACATTTCATGTAAAAGTCCCAACCAGATGAGATTTCATCATCCATACCTTAATCATTATAGGTGTGCTCCACAATCCTTTCAATACTTTAATCACGAATACTAGGTGCTCACAAGGATACTGGTTCACAAGCTTCTACACTTGGCGCAACCGAATCATCAAACGCCTCAAGGCATCATAATAGTTGATTCCTATCTCCAATGACGACACACACAATTAGTCTTATGGAAAACCCAAGAATCCTTTAAACAACTCTCACACTTTGGATTATCTCGCATCTAATCATTTCCTCAGCAACTGATCGAGCCTCGACACTTTGACAATGCCCTCATCTCTCATCTCAATGGTTGCAAGCATAAGCCACATACCAAACCAAAATTAACACTACTAAGGATTTTGGTAAGATACAGGATGTCACCCATAACCTATATAAACCTCTAGGTTTGCATCACCACATCACTAAAGATCCTATTCCTAAAAATCACATCATATCTTCTAAACCCTGATATAAAAGACTACCTAGATTTCACTTCTATTTCTCCTCAACCATCATTATTTTCATGCAACACACTTACCACAATTTTCCTACAACTTTCATCACACCGTACGAGGTACAAACTTCAATCAAGAATCAACAGGAAACTTATAGCAATATTCTCTTAAAAACTTAGACCAATTACACATCCCAAGTGTTGACCAATACGATTCAACATGCCCAATAAATCATCAATTGCCTTGCGGCTTGATACCACCTCTAGGGTCAAATTCACCTAACCACATCATTGGTACCAACTACCCAAAGTACCTATTCATTAAATTTTAACTTATTTTTATCACCAATTAACACTGTCTAGGTATGGCACACTAGCTACCTAATCTCCACGGTTGACTTCGCACGAGTCATATTTCTAATTCAATAAATGTCATTCATCATTCTCTACACCTCAATTGGTTTTTCACGTCACTATAAATTGACACACATTCACCTCAAACTAAAAACCTGCAATGTCCTCACTATGGGCTTGCACGGACACTCACAACATAATATCATAGCTATATCAGAAAAGCGAAAAAGATTAATGATAACTAAATTAGTCACATGTCAGTTGGCAATGAATTCACCTATCGTGCTAACCTCTTTGACTTCACTGTCTAAGACACAAACTAAACTGTCACTAAGACAACCATGATCGGCTCAAACCAACGCCGGCGTCAAAAGATCCACTACTGACCTCACCATGTCACTCTCGAAAGGAATAATGAACCTATATATTTGAGATCACCCCAACCCAAATTTATGGGTTACCCGTAGTCAACCCAATCCGACCCGAGCGTTAGGTGTGATGTGCAATGAATAACCTATATAATATTGTTAATTTAGATTTATTTTAAGTTACCCTTTCACTTGTTTAGAATGTGATTCCATTTTCAAATAAAACTACACGAGGGACCGTGGGGAGAACTCCAAAGTCCAAGCATACAGAGCTACTAACGTGAAATAAAAGAGAGTACTTACCTAAAAAAATTTCTTAAAATATGAAACTTCACCCAACCTACCTTAACAAGATAAGAGAGTGATCTGAGTGCTCAGTGGGAAACATACAAATGCAATATTGAATTGAACGGAAAAAGAAGACTCTAACACGTTATACCTACGTGAACATGAAACTAACTTGTATATATAAATGTACATACATATACATATAATTAATGCATGAACAATTTTACTTTCGAAAACCTTATTTATCCAGATTGATTCACCTCAATCTTATAAAATACTTTATTTTTCCTCATTTGACATTCATTCCCTTACTTAACATACACACAGTTAAATATTTGAAACACCCCACTCGGTTTGATCGAAAATCATTCTTTACCGGAATTACCCTTTTCATTTTAACCAATCCACATTAGTAATTTCATTGAAAGTCACTCTTTCAACACACGCGAACACCGTGTTAGAAAATACTTATTTAGCCTTTGAAAACCTTTCACAATGCATCCTTGTACTAATCATGGGTTCAACCACTTAGGTTGCTTAATCACTCATTTACCCATTTACTTTACGTTTCCTTTACCTTATGGACATTAATCAATTTACACATTTACTTGTCCATTTTAACCTTTACCGAAACATTTATTAATTCATTCAAGTTAGGTTATCTTAACAAGTTTCAACCACACAACCCATTTCTTGACATGTTCCTTATTTCTTTATCTTTTCTTGATATCTTCTAGTAACCGCATACTTTAACGGGATCCACACCACCGACAACGCCACCGTATGCTCTTGCTACTGATTTTGCGTCTTTCACCCCAAGACTCTAGGACCTCTTTAATTTTTTTGGTGTCATCCGAGTTTCTTTTTAATGTGTATTAACAATTTATAAATGTCCACATTATTGCACTTTTTCTTTTACCCGGTCGAAGCTAAAACCCGAAGTTACACCCCTACTTGTGTTACACTTTAAAAATCATCGTTTCATGTCCCATACACTTTAACCGTGATTTTATTATAAAAATCATGTTCATTGGGACTATCATGTGCAACACCCCTTTTAACATTTTTATTTCATAAAATGTTCCACTTTACATAAAATTACCATTTTTCCCATTTATTTCCAAACTCATCTTTTATCCATTCGACAAGTGTTGATTTTTACAAAACACTATTAAATTACCCACACTAACTTCTTAAGTATTTTTAACATATTAACATCTTGTTAACTATGGAGTATCCTTCTTCTCAAGTTGAAAATCTCTTTATTTCATTAATTTTCTTTTAAAATTCATAAGTGTTAATCTTCCAAACATTATTGAGTTACGCACACTGATTTACTAATGTTTAACCATTAAAACTTGTCCAAAACCTTTACTAACCATAATTATAAATTAGGTATTTCTTTACTTTTTTTATTCAAGAAATCTAATTACACTTGAAGGCTACTTATATAATAAAATACCATTTCCTTTTTATCAATACATGTAATGTTACAACCTCATATTCACCACACCCTTAACCCCTTTTCACAACTTTGAAGACTAGAATTTTTACTTTTCTTATTTCATGTTTAAACCCAAAAAAAACTTCTTGAAATATATTTTTATGTCCATAATCAAAATACTATAAGTTTCTTCGCTTGAGAAGATGAATTTTAAATCCTGAAGACCTATTAAATGTGTTAACATGTTTTTCGTTCTAAAAATTCATAATACTTTGTAAAAATGCACTTTCAATACCCAAATGACATTTTATTCGTTCAAACTTAGCAAATGTCCATTTTTTTTTTATCAAATCTTCATTTTGTAAGAAACTTTGAAATATTATTTCACCAAATATTTTAACAAATCAACATCATTTTCCAACATTTTATTTCATAAAATGTTCACCATTAGATTTCTAGAAACTAAATTATTTTCATAAAAATATCAATTTTTATATTTCAAAACTTTCAAATATATACCCATACTTTATTTGCAATAAAATATCATTTTTTAATATTTTTATTCCATAAAAATGCTTAATATTAAACTACTAGAAACATCTTTTATTCATGTATATCCTACTCATGTTATCTAACAATAAGACTACTAGTAATGCAAATAGAGCCTTAAGCACTAAGGATATAGTTCCCCACCTCAAAGACATTAATGGTGGTAGAGAAGTTGGTGTAGGAGGAGTTACCCCCACCTCTAAAGGTGGCCTCATGAAGTTACCAGATTCATCCTCCATATGTGCTCCATTTTATCCTCCAAGCAAAACTCCCTTCAAACTCCATGAGAGCTTCCATTTTCATCTTCTCCAAACTCCCCTAACCTTACTCCAAACTTCGTAGCTCCATTTAAACAGTTATGGAAATGAATGTTGTAATCTTGGATATGGTGGAATACTATAAGAATATGGTGGTTCATGATAGTGAAATGGTGGTGGTATGGTGGGGAGAAATCAATAATTGTGGAAGACTACTCCACCATCTCTCTCCTTCTTCCATCTTCTTCTTCTCTCTTCAAATGACCCAAATGATCTACAAATAAATCCACATAAAACCCTCTAAAGCTTAAAATTCCTATTTTTCCCAATCTGAGCTCGCCAGAGCTCGCCTGCTCATCAAATCAAGGGTCCGGAATGTGACGGAACACAAGGGAAATCTGATTAACATAATTACAAAATACGTTGTTCAAACGACATTGAGCCTCGTTCGAACGATAAGGGCATCTCATTCTACCCATGTCTTCTAACGACCTTCAAATGACTGTTGAAATTCATTCAATAGGCTCTCATTTGAAGCTCGTTTGATCCCCTACTTCAAACGAGATCCATATCTCATTCAATTGACCTAGCTCTTGTTTGAACCCTCCTTTCTTATTCTTTTTTCCAAATTTTACTATTTACCCACAATTCTTAGCAATTATCGTCAAAACCTACTTCAGCACAATTTGTACAGAATTTAAATGAAACATTAGGGCGGGGTATTACAGTCTACCTCTCTCTCATACACACACAAACAAGGGAGTGGTCGAAATTTGTGGTCAAGGTAAATAAAGTGTAATGGTAATAATATTTTTTCCAAAAATTAATGTGGGCATTGGTATTACAATTATTAAATTTTGCTATATTATCTATGAACTTTTAATATTCTAGGCTACTGATTTTGAAAAATTTCAAACTAAAGGAGGGTAATTGCCCACCGTAAGCTATACATGGATTCTCCCTTGCACACAACACGATATGATAAATCTATCTCTCACCACGATCGTCTCCATCTATAAATCAAATTCAAATCGAGAAGAGAATC
Organism: Sambucus nigra; assembly: GCA_949130495.1. Classification (NCBI taxonomy): domain Eukaryota; kingdom Viridiplantae; phylum Streptophyta; class Magnoliopsida; order Dipsacales; family Adoxaceae; genus Sambucus; species Sambucus nigra. The sequence goes on along the minus strand of OX422208.1, from coordinate 537,849,216 downwards.
CGAACAAATTTGAATGAAAACAAAACCCCATAAACACTACTTGCAAATCCAAAAATATGAGATGGACCTTTGGTATGAGTTTGGTTTATTATTCACCTTTTAAGAATTCTAAGGAGATTAGTGAGGCTAATGATTAGGAGAAACCAAGGATGGTCAGTTAGGTGATGAGGAGGATGACATATAAGAGGAAGTTTTAAGCATCTCTTTATCTCTTTAATGAAAAATAAGAGGAAGTTTTTTAAAAATTGTAAGGACAAAATTTTCAATTGAGTCCATTGTTAGTTTATTTGACTTATTTTCGAAACAAAACACGTCTGAGTCATTGGTCGTATTTTTATTGTCACGATCCTATACAAGCAATGACGTTTTGAAGTTTATTGAATACGTTACGACAAATCTTCAAAGATTTATCATTCCTATTTATGGTGCAAATTTCGTCTTCAAGATTAATTGCATCCCGAGATCATTCAGGTATGAATATGTATGTTTAATGGGACTCGAAATTAATTTTAAATGTTTAAGGCTTTTATTTTATTAAGAAATAATTTTTAAATGGTTTTAAAGTGGTTGAAATGGTTTACACTTCGTTTATTCTGAGATAAACATCATTTAAGAGTTGGGTTAAAATCAAACACACGCGAGTTTTTGTTCAAGCGACTGTGTCAGTCGTTCGAGCGATATATGGATGTCATTCGAGCAACGCCCCCATGTCGTTCGAGCGAGATGCCGACTTAAATATTATTATTTAAGGCATGTTTTCCCAGGTCTTCGAAGTGTGTGCAATCTGAAAAATAGTTTTCATAACAATATGTTTTTACTCAAAACAATTATATGGTTGTTAAGTTTAAATACATCCTCAGAGTTTTAAAGATTCGAGTTTTCATTACTATATGCTATAGTGATCTTTGTAGGCACCATCAAAGTTTGTTCTATATAGAACTGTGCTGGGTTTTATGGTGGAGAAGCGAAAGAGCTACGTTCAACATCGTAGATGACACAAAGCCATATCGGTGGACACCGAGATGTACTTTAATACGTGTGTTATGGATGAGCATCGTGAAAGATGGACTTTCTACGTGGGCACTGTGAGAAGAGTGGTTGAAGATCAGAAGAGCGTTAAGTCTCGTGGGGGATCGAGTCATTGAGTAACACTTGTGTCTGTTCCTTGTAATTTCACATCATAATGATTGTCTGGCTTGGGCCGTCTGAGGTTTTTTTCCTTAGCGGTTTCCTCATACATCCGGCGTTGTGAGTATTCTTTACTTTGTTTTACTTGCTTTAATCACTAGATGAATGTTTAGGATTAATCAAAATAAAATTTTGTCAAGTTAAAATTAGTTCACAACTTGGTGTGAATTAAAAATTGGAAAAAGTTTTTTCACAAAAAGAATGTATTTTGTCATCCTTAAAACACTTTCCACATAGAAAATAAGGGCCCTACAAATTAGTATCAGAGCAGTCATTTAGTGTTTGTGTAGATCCTTATTTTGTGCTCTTTGGGTGATTTCTTATTTATCTCTCTTGGTTTGTTTTTCTCTCAATGGAGTCTCTTAGTTTTGAAGAATCACGTCTTTTGAATTTGAAGTTTGCAAAACGTATTGAGATTTTAGAAGAAGAAAATTCTCATTTTAAAAATATGATTGAATATTTACAAACATTCCAAACTCAAAGAGAAGTCATTCGTGAGAAGTTTGGTGCTTTATATGGAAACTATGAATCTTTAAAAGTTTTCAAAAGGGAGAGTGATGATAGAGTCCTTATTTTAGAGAAAGATTTAGAGGCCTTGGAAAATTCTAAGGTTTGTGTCGTTGATGAAAATGTTTCAATAAAAGATTTTATGGCACGTGAGAAGACTCTTAGGGATAAGTTTTTTCACATTGAGGGGGAGCGAGATAACCTTCAAAGAGTAATTAAAAATTTAAAGAAGGAGTCCCGAAAGTTTGAGAAGTCTAATCGTTTTCTTGAGTCGAAAGTTTTGAAGTTGAAAAGTAATTTAAATGACTCGCGTAGTGACGGTAGAAGCTTATCTTGTTCTAGTGGTTCAAATGTCAAAGACAAAACCATAGTCTGTTTTAGAGCGTAAACAACATCCGAGGGTGTTAGAAAATGTCAAACTAAAGTTCCCGTTCCTCGTCGTATTTTCACATGTTCGCATTGTGGTAGGAAAGGTTACCTTAGGCATTTTTCTATGATCTTAGACAGGACCCTAGGAAGTTTAAATGTAGTGTCCTGTCGATTTTCAAAATCTGTTTTGTTAGGTATACACCAGTTTGGGTTAGGAAATCCATTCTGGAGATGCTAAATGCTTCGTTGGTTTTTTCTCACATGCATGCACATGATTCTTCACTTGTTATTTCTTATGGTTGATTGCATACCATGTTTGTCATATGCTAGTCTTTGCATCATGACTTATATCTTGCTAGTGCTATGACATGTGTATCATTTTGTATTATATTTTTCATTTATTGAGTATTATTTGAAAAATATAAAAAGATTTGGTTTTTTGAAAGATTTTTGAGAAAATATAAAAAGCCTTTGGGTTTCATATTTTTTGAAAAATACAAAAATATTTTTCTTTTATTTGAGTCAAAATATGTTGAAAAATCAAAAAGATTTTTGGTTTGTTTTTATTTTTGATTTTACAAGTTTGATGTGGCATATTGGTGTTCTTGGATCCCATTCCTTTCATTATCCACGTGGCTAGGACATTTGGTTATTGATGCTTAGAATGATCTTAACCATTGTATTATGGGGTTGTTTCGAAGTTGATATGCATTTTGATTCGACTTTGTATATATGTCATCTTTGCACTCATGCTCGAATTTATATGATTGTTTGACATATTTTGCATATTTGAGTTTGGTGAGACGTTCTTATCTCAATTTTGTCATCTATGCGTAAGTAGACTTAAGGAGTAATTGTGCATGTAAGAACCATTTATCGTGAGGAGTATAATTGAAAAAAATGATGAGTGTTCACGGAAAAGGGCTGTGAAGGTGTAAAAATTGACTCGTTATGAAAGCTACTATTTAAAAGAGCCCGAAAAAATTAAAGGCAATAAAAATAATCGTATGCCAGAATATGGGCCAATTATTTTATGTTCATTCGAAAAGAAAAATATGATATATTTGAGGGAGTTTGGATGGATAATTTAAACGGGTTCTCACCACGAATCCTAATGCTGAAAAATCATGTCATGACCCTAATATTTGTAGAATCATCAAAATTTCAAATTTGTGTATATGTTTGATTGTTTAGTTCATTTAGTTCACACTTTAAATGTCACATATGGCTAAAATAAAGTTTTATGATTTTTAGCTATCAATTAGAGCTTCTTAATCGTTTTGATGTGTTGGAATTGCGATTCATTTGTTATAGTTCACTCCCATGCATTTCATGTTCAAGTTTGAGAACATCGGTACCATATTAACATGTAACTCATATCGTTTTTATAGTTTTCACTACTGTTTTGACGTTTTCTACTACTTTTAGTTAGTTTTTTCATGAACTTTTTTTGCTGGGTGAAGCTGTTTTATTTTTAGAACTGAATGTGATAATTTGATTTTCTTATTTGAGCACTCAGTGTCGCGCTAAGTCCATCTCGTGAGAAGACAAAGTCCTTTGAACGATAGGGTACTACATTCGATCGACCTGATGGAATTTGGTTTTCCTACTATTTCAGTACCCTATTTCTTATGGTCACATATTTTGGTACTGCTGGGTTGCTTCTGGACAGTTTGTTATATGCAAATTATCATTGATCATATTTTGTTGTATTATATTCGTTTAGTCACACTTGATTAGATTGATGATTCCTGTTGTGTGATTACTGTTTGCAAGCTTCAGATTTGATATTGTTGATCATTATTATTTGGTGTTTCCTTGATATCTAGTTACACTTCATTGATTATCTCATGCTTGATATGTTTATCTTTTCACCGGATTGTTTATTCGAGATAAAAAGGGGGAGAGATATATGTGATGTAGGGGGAGAGTTTTTTTTATAAGCGGATACATTTGTTGCATTATCTTTTGGTATCATAGTTGTGATCATATGCTTTCATTGTTAGTTTTCTTGAGGAGCAGATACATTTGTTTCATTAACTTTTGGTATCATAGTTGTGATCATATGCTTTCGCAGTTATATTGGTTAGTTTACAAAAATTGGTATCATATTTTTTTTGCATCAGTACAAATTGGTATCTTGATTGAAATGTTATTTACATATTGATATCATGTTTTGTTCACATAACAAATGATTTGGATTTGATTTTATATATTAGTTTATATAATTTGTTCCTCCATACTTCACGTGGTATTTATCTGTTTTATGTGTGTAGGTATACCTTAGAGATTGGAGATTTCAAGACTACATAACATTCAGACAGTTCATGTTTTCCAAACCATCATTTACTAGTCTTATCCTATAATTTTTTATTTTAGGATTTATGGGATGAGATTTAGGCGTCATACAGCTTGACGGCGCGGCTTAGGGATTTCACTATTGGTTTTGTCCCGGAATAGTCAAAGGGGGATATTTGTAAGAAAAAAAATTCCAATTGAGTCCGTTGTTAGTTTATTTGACTTATTCCCGAAACAAGACACGTTTGAGTCATATGTCATATTTTTATTGTTATGATTCCACACAGACTATGACGTATTGAAGTATATTGAAGACGTTGTGGCAAAACTTCAAGGATTTATCATGTCGGTTTATGGTGCAAATATTGTCTTCAACATTAATTGCAATCCGAGATCACTCAGGTATGAATGCGTAAGTTTAATGGGACTCGAAATTAATTTTAAAATGTTTAAGGATGTTATTTTATTAAAGAAATGATTTTAAAATGGTTTTAAAGTGTTTGAAATGGTCTACACTTCGTTTATTCTGAGATAAACATCATTTAAGAGTTGTGTTAAAATCAAACGCATGCGAGTTTTCATTCAAGCGACTGTGTCAGTCGTTCGAGTGACATGGGGATATCGTTCGAGAAACAGGCCAATGTCGTTCGAGCGAGCTATCGACTTAAATATCATTATTTAAGGCGCGTTTTTCCAGGTTTTTGAAGTGTGTGTAGTCTGAAAAAGTACGTTTCTGCACAAAAGTTTTCTAAGATTTTTAAGTCTAAACACATCCTTAGAGTTTCAAAGATTCAAGTTTTCATTAATATATGCTATAGTGATCTTTGTCGGCACCATTGGAGTTTGTTCTACATAAAACTTTGCTGGATTTTATAGTGGAGAAGAGGAAGAGCTGTGTTCAACATCGTAAATGACACAAAGCCACATCGGTGGACACCGAGACATACGTGGGTGCTTGTGTTGTGGACGAGCATCGTGGAAGAAGAACTTTTTTTATGGGCACTGTGAGAGGAGTGGTTGAAGATCAGAAGTGCGTCAAGTCTCATGGGGGATCAAGTCGTTGAGTAAGACTTGTGTCTGTTCCTTATAATTCCACATCATAATGATTGTTTGGCTTGGGCCGTCTGAGATCTTTTACCTTTGTGGTTTCCTCGTACATCCGGCGTTGTGAGTATTCTTTACTTTATTTTACTTTCTTTAATCACTAGATGAGTGTTTAGGATTAATCAAGATAAAATTTGGTAAAGTTAAAATTGGTTCACAACTTGGTGAGAATTAAAAATTTTAAAAAGGGTTTTCATAAAAAGAAATTATTTTGTCATCCTCAAAACACTTTCCGCATAAAAAATAAGGGGCTTACAAAAATATTATTCAAACTTTCTATAAGTTTTTTTTCTATTATTTTTTGACTTTTTAAAAGTTTTTCAGTATATTTGAACTTCTTAAATATTTTTTCTACTATTTACAGATTCTTTAAAGGGTGTTTCAATATTTTTCATATTTTTAATTCAGTTTTATTCACAAATTTTAAAATGTTTTTGCATACTTTAAAAAAAATCAAATACCATATTTTTAGAAGCATTTTTTTAAATCTTTTATTTTTTTAGAAAAATTTTACAATAATTTTAAATATCTTTTCTATTATTTTTGGACTTTTTAGTGTGTTTTTTTTCATTTTTTTCTTACTTTGTTAATTTTTTTTAATACTATTTTCAAATTTTTAATTTTTTTATTATTTCCAAATTTTTAAGAAGTTTTTTTCAATATCGTTTACATTTTTTTATAACTTTTTCTATAAATTTTGAAATCTTTTTTCTATTATTTTCGAATTTCTTTGAAAAAAATAGTTTTTTATATTTATAATTTTTTTATAGTTTATATTTATTTTCATGATTTCTAGATTTTTAAAATATTTTCCCTAATTTCCAATTTTTTCTAATTATTTTTCAATAATTTTTATATTTTTAAATATTTTTTTAAATGATTTGGAAAAAATAAATTTATCTCACCTGCCCCATTTTCATCTAAAAAGTTAACGGTGTTAATGGTATGGGGGTATTTGAAGTCGTTTTAGAAGTCCAAGGTGTTAAATGCCAAAAATAAAAGTTTGGGTGGTAAAGTGAAAAGAGGGGGTAAACTTAAAAGGTAAATGTAATTAACCCTTAAATAAAAAACAATGGGATTTAGTTTGAGTTCACTTAGATTTAGGGTATGTTTGATAGGCTTTTGTGTCATGTCAAATGAGAAAAAAAATGTATAATGATGTTTTGCCCATTTTTATGTGTCTTTGATAGTTGATATTTACCATGATTTTTTTTTCATGCAACATGCCATTGATCATGTTTTTTCATCATTTTTTTTGAAATTTTTTGCCTTGCTCATACCCAAAGAACATTTTCCCATACAATATTTTCCCACTTTTGTTTTTGTTAAAATATTTTTTTTGCTTTGTTAATATCAATGTTTTTTATATCATATTTTGTTTCTACATACAAAACAAAGTAAGTCAAAAATTATTAATAACTCTATGGTTTCTTTTCTTATTTTGTTTTAACCATTTTTAACATTTTCTTTAAATACAGTTTCATACAAAGTAGTAAAAAATATTAAATACATTTAAAAACCTTACAATTAAAAACGTTAAGATCTTCACATTTTTTCAAAAAAATATAATTAATAACAGTATAGTCTTTAAAGACGGGTTCAAAACAATTCAAAAAACTCTAAATTTTAAAATAATAAAAACTGTATAGTTTTTATTTAAAAAAAAAATAGATTTAGCATTTAGAACAATTATCTATTAAAAATAACTTTTTCTAGTTTTTATATTCATTTTTTCCCTAGCAAATTTGCCATGTAAAAATTTGTCAGCCAAGTCATTTGCCCACTTTTGTATCAAACAAACCCTTATGAAAATATATTCAATTTATATAAAGGTTTGTTGTCTATCTTCCATCTCAAAGCATTTGAGTCATGCACTGAGTCGAACCCAAAAACTTGATGCATATAGTAGTTTATGTGTGAGAGAGACTTGGTCTATTACCTATGGATAATGAGCTTTGAAGATTTTGCGACTTCTTCACATTCAATACTTCCATTGCTGCTCTACCAAAGCGTATAATTTTGCGAATTGTCTTATTTGTCTGAACATTTGGCTATGCACACACTCACGATTTTCAAACGAGTATTTGTTTTTTCAAAATATATTTTTGAAAGATTCCTTAGACCATTTACATGTATTTCAAAAAGGGATAAGGTCCGTGTTTTGATTTTAAAAGGGATTTTGAAAGATTATATGTTCAAAGCCTTTTGTCGTTCCCATGGGGCACAATCAACCATGTGCTCACGGAAGCATGGTCTTTTATCATAATTGTGCGCATGACTTTGCTTTTCCCCCATGCGCACTAACCTGTGAATTTTTGGTTTGAGGTTCACATGGGTCAAAATCGTGCGCGTAGTGTTTTTTTACACTCGTGTGCACGACTGAGCATATTTTCCAACAACTTCTATAAAATAGATGGTGTTCCTTCCAAACTAATAACATTTTTCTTATTTCAAAATAGACTTACTCAGAGGAAATTTTCAAATTTGAGAGCATCACTTTGTCTCATCATTTAAAATTGAGTGTTCAAATAGTTTTTGATACATTTTTAGATCTAGACCTAGAGCAAAGTTTGAGAGATGATTTGAGAAGTCAAATCCACAATTAGCCATTTTTTACATTTGGTTCAAATTTATTCTGCATGATCAATACTATGAGATCTCAAAAGAGGTGTCTGAACTATATTGGAGTTCAATCATGGTGTGGACCAAAGATGAATAATGTAACATTCATGTTCGTTCAACGGAGACTTCTTATTGGAATGGGAAAAATTCTCAGCGTTCATCAGTAATTTCTTATGAGAGCATGAGAGAGAATTATCTTCTTGTGTTTTATAAAGGAAATTTTGAATCTAATAAGATATTAGGTCATATTGAGATTTATACCCATAGGTTGGGGGTTTTCCTCGTAAAATCGATGTTGTACGATTGTTTTGTGATTTGTTTGTTTGATCGTGTTTGGTTGCATGTTAATTGATCTAGATCTAATTGCTAAAATCAAAATAATTTAAATCTGGGTTACTAATTGATGTGTAATTTCTAAAATTGGGCAAACTTTTTTGGAAACCTATTCACCCCCACCCCCCTTCTTTAGGTTTGAATCTAGTATACCCATATTTACCTCCTCAATTGATATCAGATCATGGTTACTCATTTTAGGCTTAACATTCTAAGTTGATCCTTACTTTTTAATATGTTTTCTCTTTTGTGTGTTTACATGGAGATTTCATATTTTTATGCCTTCGGAGTAATTTTGGAGAATATGCATTCATCATCATGCTCATCCATAGCTAATAACATATCCTATGCATCTAGTGAGTCTAGATATGAAAGTGCACATAATAAGAATGAATTGAGTGATGATGAGGAAACAGGTGAAATCAGTTATGCATATAACAAGTTATTCCATGAATTGTTGAAATTGAAGAAATCAAACATTAAGATAAGGAACAAAATCAAAGTTTTGAAGACGAAAGTGCTTTATTAAAAGACAAAGATGAATAGATTTTTCAACTCAAACTTAAAGTTAGAAAATGTGAATGATCAAAACTCTTCTCTAGGAATCTAAAAGTCTGATCTCATTAAAATAAATAAATAAAAGTTGAGAATAGAGTGTAAGATGTTTGAAATCAAATAAAAAAAATCAAAAAGAGGTAATTTGTCTAAAAAATGAATTATCTAATTCTATGAAAGTTAAACTTTCTTTATAGGATATGTACAAAAATTGAATAAGATGTTATCTGAGAAGTATATGGTACAAAAAGAAACAAAAGGACTAGGTTTTGACATGCTTGTTCGAATAAATCTACTAATTTTGTTTTTACATGGAATGAGAAATGTTGTTAAGGTTGAAAAAAAATTCAAGTTGAAAAGCCTTTTTTTTCAAAGACCTCGAATACATGAGAATTAAAAGAAAGTTTTCAACAAACTAAATAATTATGATAGACATCATGTAATTAATTTGAAAATAGGAAATGTTTTTTAAAACCAAGGAGAATAAAGATTTTTCAAAAAAGACATGATTTTTTCTCAAAAACCTTTTCAAACTTACAAATATTCCTGTTGTTTCATGATAGGACATTTAAGATATCTTTGTTATAAACTTCAAAGATATGAACAATAATCATACACTAAGTTCTCATGGACAAACGAGTTTGAATAAGACAACACAAGACTTGAAAATGAACTTAAAAAAGTTCATAAGGAAGTGTGTGATTTGAGAAAGAGTTCTCAAATGAAGCCTAAATTGATTAGGAAGGATAATCACAATTATTATGTTGTCAATCACAACTCTTAAAGCCTCAAAATCTATCAATTGGTATTTTGATAGTGCTTGATCGTGACATATGATAGGAGAGAAGTCATTTTTCACTTCACTATAGTATTACAAAGGAGATTTAAGTACTTTTGAAAATGGTGAGAGTGCGCACGAACTAATGGATAAATCTATTTAATTAAAAGTCCTAACACATAAATCCAATTTTTAATCAAATTGTAATCTTCAATTAATTAAGTATGCATGAGAGTTATGTACAAATATTGATTTGAAATTTTCAATCCAAACATGAAAAAATAATCAAGATGAGGAAAAATTCCTTTACAGAGAAAAAAATTTGATTCAACGACTTACAAGACACTTAGCTAAACTAAGTTAGATGCGCAGATCTTTAAAAACACCTACAAATACGACTCAGCTCTAGATCCGTCCATAGGTAGCAGTCTACCCTCGGTATCCACCGATTCAACCTATTTCTTCAGCAGTTAAATCTCATTTCACAAAATCATCCGTAGAGAAAAGTCTCTGTAAGGGTGTGTCACAAGAAACCTTCTTTGATTGATAACAGTGATCTTGCACAATTCTCAAGGGTGAGGAATATGATTATGAGAAGTTTTGATCACAAAAGAGAACTCAAAAGGTATTTTTCGTTTTTGAAAAGAGTTCTTGAAGTATCTGATCTCGTTCATCCTTTTTATAAGAAAGTTTGATAAAAAGGATAAACACAAAAGATATTTGGAAGACACTCTTAAAAAAATAAAATTCCGTTCGGTCGTTCGAACGAAGTAGGATGTCATTTTTATGACGCCTTGTATCTCATTACAATGACTTCGACCATAGACTTCTAACGAGATCTCAGTGGAATGTGATTTGATTCTCGTTAGCATCTTATTCGAATAATAGTCAACTTCGTTCGAATGAGGCATCGTTTTTTAGCGATTTTTCTTATAAAAAATAAAGTTTTCTTTTTACAAAAATAACATCATAAAAATATAATTAAACCCCAAAAAATATTAAAAAAACTTTTACCAATTATCATCACATACTTCTACCATGTTTGTTGAGATGACTAAATCTTCCAATCTTTTATGGTCTTCAAAAATAGTCTTCAAGCATCGAGAGTAATGACGGTGACTTGTTTGTGTAATGGGATACGCCAACCAAATAAAATATGATTAATCATAAACTCTCTTACAAATCTCCCCCTTTGACTATTCCGGTACAAAACACCAACCTAAGACAAATTGAATCCTATGACTTAATTGTGACACCCTGCTTAATAAAATACCGGTCGATCAGTCCTTTATTAAATTAAAACAGGATTTTCCATTTGGTTCATTATTAGCATCACTGTCGAAAATAATATTAGCTAACTAACCACCTAAGTGATTAATTAAACTGGTGCCAAATTTTATCTTTCGTTAAACAGATAAATATACATGCTGAATAAAATAATAAATTCATACACACCATCACTGAGTCTGAAAAAACTGCTGAATAAATAAATAAATAAAAGACTCATCGAATAAAAAATTGGCTATAAATCCCAATCCAACATAAATAATCAGACGAATAAATAAATAATCTAAAACTGAATCTGAAAGTAAATGGGCAACATGCCCTAAATGGAACTGCAACTGAAATGAAATCCTGAATCTAGGAATGAAGAAAGGATGCATCTAATCAAATCTCCTACAAGCTTCCACATGTGCTGCAACTGCGTAATCCCTGGAATGGAATCTAGAGTCTGGCATCCCTATGGTCGGACACCTAGAGGGTTTTTAAAAATATTTTGCAGCAAGGGTTAGAACCCAAAATATGTTGAAAATATTTAGCAAATGATTACGATTGCTGTAATTAAAATGCATGAATTCTTTTCATATTTAAGCTAATGTCGCACTCACTTGAGATAATACTCACCCTCAACAATTGTGCACAGTTTTCGATTTTCCTTATAACCCTCCTAGGTGCTCTACCCCGTCTAACTAGCCTTGTTATAATTGATGCCTAAAACCATACTCTAACCCAAGTAACCTTTACTAATGATTGACAAGTTATTTCTAATGTTAACTTAATTTATCATCTTTACTTAACTATATAACAATCTTACTAGTTATATAAACAATACCATTGCACTCTAGGTATTTCACCCGTATATAATTATCGACATTATTATATACATATTTCTATACTACACTTTCGCACATGTTTTATATAGTATCCATACTCCCGAGTAATAACTCACCAGATGTTTTCTCTAAAATTTTATCATCCCAGGTGTACTCAATCCAACCCGAATACCACGAGATGATTTGCTCACATCGAATCATGAAATAATATAAAAAACATTGTAGAGGCGGTCATACTTCCTCGAGTGTGAGACCAAATCATACCCAAAGCGTCTCACCTCGAAATGAATCACAAAATATAATACTGGATGCTATGACCTGGGGATTATATTCGCCCTACATTCACTAGCCAGGGGATTCACCCACATTGCACGATCTCCTATGATAGAACTAGAGGGGTATGTAGTTATAACAATATCTTACACTAATATTAATAGAGCACACACACACACACATACACACACACACACACACTCTATCACACTTTTAGTATATATATAATTAATTTAAACCCGGCTAATCTGTACCTAACTCCAGTAGCACTAGCCTAAAATGTCCGAGTCAATTTTTCAACTCTAAACTTAGTTAATTTGCACATTAATTAATTTATTAAAATGGCGCCACTCAACCCAAACCCAATGAAAATTCCTAAATCTGAAAGAATATAATTCCCCATTAAATAACTCCTTTAGAACCAAAATAAACCATCTTCGGCCTAACAGAACACAAGCCAAATTATGCATGGCTCTCCCATGTCACTCAAACGACTCACTATGTCATTCAAACGACAGGTGATTTCGCGTGAATGAGACCCTAGGTCGCTCGAACGACGCCCTTGGTTTTTCCGCTCTTCGTCTTTTCGTTTCTGCTCATCCGCCATGGATGAAACCTCCACAACCTTCTTCCCATAATTCCCTTTTATAATCCCTTTAATACTTAATTGATTTTTATCCGATTCCAAATCCTGAATCCATATTTAGCTCACGACCCAATTTTTCTAATTACTGATAAACCTTAATCATTTACAGAATACAAATTTCTCTACAAAATTTATAACTCTAAATATATTAGGTTTATAAAACCTTTACCTCAATTTAATTTCTCTAATCGTCAATTTAACGAGATAATATTTGGGTTTTAAATTCACAAGTCTAAATCCCCAACAGTACACTTGAGATATCACTTTTCCTCAATACAAAATTTACACGTGATGTTCCATGAATTGAAAACCCAATTTATATGACAACCCAATCCAAAAAATGGATTTTTATCACATCCACTATGATACAAATTGAACGCTATAATTTAATTAAAACCAAGTTAACCACTTGCCTGTAAGATTCGTAGGGTCTGAATTCTTTTGGGTAGATGGTGATTTGACGAAGCACACACTTAGTCTCCTTGGATTTGGGTCTCCAAATTATCCCTACCTTCCCCCACTTTTCTTCTTTGTAAGTATAGGGTTTTCTTTGAGTTTGTGTCATCCCCAAATCCTCTGATTTTGGTTTTATAATATTTTTCTTTTAGAGTTATGTCTACCCCAAACTCTCAAATTTCGGTTTGCTAATGTAAATCTCGAAATTATGCTTGTGGACTAATTTAAAATGGCCCAAACACCTCCGTGTGGCCTTGATTGTGCCTAAAAATGCCCCGAGACGCATTTACTACCCTTGGGTACTCGTTTTCGACTACCTCGATTTATCCGGAATCAATCGTGCACTCACGTTTGTCATCCAAATTACTTTACTAAAAATCCCTATCTGGACCTAAATATAGTCTATCTCCGACTCTCGATTGAGATAAAATAATACCACCTCACTATCACTCGCTATGACGTAAATAAATTATTACTATTCACTTAGTAATTTATATTCCATGAATATTAACCATATACTCTTTCGAGTAATATTTAAATATACTTTTAATAATTAATTCAATTAAATTATAACACACAAGTAATTTAAATTAGCCGAATTAGTTAAATATATAATGCTTAAAAATAAGGGGTGTAACATACTTTCCCCCTTACAAGGGAATTTCGTCCCCGAAATTTGGTCACACCTGCGATGAAATACTTCGGATACTATTCTCGTATCTCATCCTCCTGCTCCCATGTCCACTCATCAACACTGTGATGTCCCCACTAAACTCTGACTAGTGGTACCACCTTTGACCGCAACTTATGCTCATTACAATCCAGAATAGCCCCAGGTCTCTCCTCATACGAGATGTCTGGCTACAAATAAATCTCCTTGAGTGGAACATGCCAAAAAGCTCTCTTACTCCTTTGATATTTCTTTAACAAAGCCACGTGGAACACGTCATGTATTCGCTGAAGACGCTCCGATAAACCCAACCTTTATGATACTGGCCCCACTTTATCAATAATAGGGAAATGCCCCACGTATCTTGGCCTTAGCTTTCCTTTCTTACCGAATCTTATGACCCCATTTATGGGAGACACCCAAACCAACACCTGGTTGCCAACCTCTAACTCAACGTGCCTCCGATCAGCATCGACATAACTCTTCTGCATATCCTGATTTATACGAATACGTTCCCGAATCAGCTCGATTTTAGCAGTAGTCTCCTGTATAATCTCTAGCCCTAACAACTTGTCGTCCTCCACCTCTAACGAGTAGGTAAGAAAACGATAAGGTCTCCCATAAAGTGCCTCAAATGCTACTATGCCGATAGCGAATCGGTAAGAGTTATTGTATACAAACTCTGCTAAGGGAAGATATCGCTCCCATACTCCTTCGAAATCCATGATGCACATCCTTAACATATCCTCTAGCATTTGATTGACCCTCTTAGTCTGCCCATCTATCTATGGATGATAAGAGGTACTCAACCGTAAGTCTGTGACCATGGCCTCCTAAAAGCTCTGCCATAAGTGAGACATAAAGGTTTTATCTCTCTCGAACACAATGTTAACCGATACCCAATACAACCTAACTATATCCGCAATAGATTGCTACGCATACCGTATTATCTCAAAATCGATGCGGACACGTAAGAAATGATCCACCTTGGTCAAATGATGCACTATCACCCAAATGGGGTCATCTCCCCTCTATGACGCCGGCAGTCCCGTAATAAATTCTATTGAAATGCTCTCCTATTTCCACACGGTAATCTCCAGCGGTTGTAGCATCCCTGAAGGCCTCTGATGATCTACTTTAACCAATTGACAGGTAACAAACTTGGAGATAAACTCTTCTATTTTTTGCTTCATCCCTGACCACCAATACTATCTCCTCATATCCTGGTACATCTTATCCCCGCTAGGATGTACTGCAAATCTCGAACCGTGTGACTTAGTCATCACAACATGCCTTAAATCCTCATCCTCAGGCAAGTAAGACTCTACACCCTCAGTTAATAACTGACTTACCCTTTCCTGATAGTACTGATCCTTCGCCTGTTCTTTCACTACCCGCATGATAATCTCGAGAGTGATATCTAAAATCAATATGCATGCTCTGGTCGCCTCATCATCATGTCGAAGCTCATTCCACTTCTCTTTTCCAACCTCGACCAACTCCCAGTGGGTCTCCATATCAATGCGTCTGCCACCACATTAGCCTTATCAGGATGATACTATATATTAAATTAGTAGTCCTTCAATAATTCTATCTACCGCCTCTACTTCATATTCATATCCTTATACGTGAAGAGATAATGAAGTGACTTATGATCTGTGAACAATGAAAATTTCTCCCCCAACAGATAGTGTCTCCATATCCTTAGAGAAAAAATAATCTCTACTAACTCTCTGTCGGGGGTGGGGTAATTCTTATCACAGGACTTAAGCTTTCGAGATCAATAAACTATGGCCCTATCCTCCTACAACAATACACCGCCAAGTCCTTGTAAGGATGCATCCGTGTAGACTCGGTACTCCATCCCACTTCTGGACAACGTAAGTACTGGCGCTGACGTTAATTTATCCTTCAGCTCATCAAAGTCTAGCCGATAATGGTCACTCCACACAAAAGGTACCCCCTTGCAAGTTAGGTTCATCAACGGACCCGTAATCTTTGAAAATCCCTTAATAAAGCGACGATATTACCCGACTAACCCCAAAGCTATGAATCTTTATCGGTGTCATGGGCTGTCTCCACTCCCTCACCACTGATACCTTACTTGGATCCACTACAATACCCCTGTCAGACACGATATGGCGAAGAAATTGTACCTCTCGTAGACAAAATATGCATTTCCCAAATTTGGCATATAACTGTTGGTCCCGAAGTGTCTGCAAGACCCTACGTAGATGATCCACATGATCCTCCTCCGTACGAGAGTAAAAAAGAATGTCATCAATAAATACGATCATGAATTGGTATAAGAACTCCCTGAATACCCTGCTCATGAGATTCATCAACACTACCAGCGCATTGGGGAGCCCAAACGGCATCACCCTAACTCGTATGATCCGTACCGCGACAGGAAAGTAGTCTTAGGAATATCCTCCTCCCGAATCCCTAACTGATGATATCCCGATCTCAAATCATTCTTTAAGAAGTATGTGGCCCCTCTAAACTGGTCAAACAGGTCATCGATCCTCAATAATGGATACTTATTACGTATTGTGACCTTGTTCAGCTCCCTATACTCCACACACAAGTGAAGAGAACCATCCTTCTTTTTCACAAAAAATATCGGTGCACCCCATGACGATGTACTCCATCTAATGAAGCCTTACCCCAATAGCTTCTGACTCTTCTCCCTTAACTCTCACATCTCTGAAGGGGTGATGCGATACGGTGCTCAGGTAATCGGCCTCGTACCTAGTGCTAGGTTGATAACGAACTTGATATCTCGACTGGATGGTAGCCCCGGTATCTCCTTAAATACATCCTCGAAATATCTCACAACTGGAATCAAGTCTATTAGAATCACTAACTCCTTTGAGGCCTCCTCCTCAATGTAGTATAAATGGGTGCGCGGCCCCCCTTAGTAAGAGGCATCACCACTAAGAACATCTCCTGACCCGAAATAGAAAACACTATGATCCTCTCATAGTAGTCTATTATTACCCTATACCTCGCCAACCAATGCATACTTAGGATAACATTGTATCCCTCCATGTCTAACACCAGAAGGTCCGCTTCTAAGATCAGATGCCCAGTAATAATATCCATACCTCTATATAATGAGTGTATAAGTGACCCACTACCCAACGATGACTCTACACACATAAAGCGAGTGCTAGCTATCTTTAGACCCGTCAAAAAACACGATAACCCGTTAACACAGCACGACCCAATATGAAATTATAAGTTAATGGGATTACCTTTATTGGGTTTGGGTCATTAATGGGTTAACACAGTAGACTCGTTAACACTAATGGTTGGGGTTTGGAAATTTACTTCTACCCATTTTAACCCGTTAATACCCATTAGCACTAACGGGTAATATAGGGTCACCCAACCCGTACCCAATAAGAATAACCATTAAATCCTATTATTTATAAATCCTTTAAGACTAATAGGTACTAAAAGGTCACCCAACTTATAACCAATAAGAATTATAATTAAAAACTATTAAAAACTAACGGGTACTACAAGATCACCCAATCTGTTACCCTTTTAGACCAAAACTGATTTATTAATATTAACGGGTGCTAACGGTTCGGGTCGTTTACTCATTAATATTAACGGATCATGTTTGGGTATTGTCATTAGTCTCGTTAGTCTTAACTGGTCATGTATGGGCTAAGCATGTTTTGACCCATAATCCGTAACCCGTACACAATCCGATATGACCCGTTGACAGGTCTAGCTGTCTCTAAAAGATTAGATGCTGATGCAAATATAGTAGGAATAAAGGAGTGGGACACCCCCAAATAAAAAAGAATCCTACCCTTATGCCCATGAATAAGAAATGTACCATCAACTGCTGGCGGTGCCTAAGGTGCTGGTGTCATAGGCACGTCCCAGATATTATACACACGCCCATAATGAATCTGCCCCTGTAGTTGTGGGGCTGGTGATGCTGCTACTGTTGGAGGCCTCTGTGCCTGCTGCCCTTGCTGGCCCCCCTATTGATGTCTTATTGCTCTTTGTGGACACTCTTTCTTCATATTCCTTGTCTGTCCATATACGAAACATCACCCCTAAAAGCCTACCTGTCCCTAGCACTGACGTGTCCCTAATGCTGGCCCTAATGTCCTTGGCCCTATTGGCTTACCCTGTTGTTCCCTTGGCCCTATCGGCCCTGGAAAACGTGTTATTGCAGATTAGGACCCTGTTGGCCCTGCTTGACACCCTGACCATTCGCTCAATACCCAACTAATCTAAATCTCTTGGCAGGATCCCCTATTGAGAGTCCTTCCCTTGCTACCTGCCAACCTATTACTGTGCTTCGCTAATAATACCCCCACCTGTCGTGTCCTGCTGGCTTGGCTCACCTCCTCTCTTTCTTCCCTTCAGGTGGAAGAAATGATCCTGGCAATCCATTAATGCTACATTTACTACATTAGTATACGTAATCAATGATGGATTGTCGATCTAGTGCTTCCTGATCCCAAGGCTAAGCCGTCAATAAATTTTGCTTTCTTTCGATCCTCTTTGCTCACCTCGTCTGGAAAAAAATTTGCCAAGCGGGTGAAATCCTCCTCATACTCTGCCACAGAGTGATCACCCTGGGTTACCTCGCTGAACTTTTTTCGCATCTTGACCTCCACTGCTGGCGAAAAATACTTGCGGTCAAACTGCACCCAAAAATCTGAAATCGTCATCATATCCCTATCCTCAGCAGTGGTAACAGACTCCCACCATTGTAATGTCACTCTAACAAGTCAAAAAGTAGATCACATCTGCTTATGTGTCTCACAACACTCCACCATGCACAGATGGCGCTAGATGTTCTTCTTCCACTAATACAACTCAGCCACATCAGGGCTACCCTCAAACTCGGGCGGGTGGCTCTTTTGAAACGTCTGTCTAACCCTCTGCAAGTAGATTTCCATGTTTGGGCCTAGATCACCAATGCCACTAGCTGCTAAGGCTGGGGGTGTGGTAAATGACTGACCATAGATGTCATAGATGCATTGACTACCTGGGACACTATCTTTACCACCTGTGCAGTCGAGATCATCTTCAGTATTGGCTGTGGCTGTAGTACCCGTGGCTCCTGGTGAGCCTCCCTCACTTCATCATTGGCCTCTGCCCTAGCTGCTCGCTCTCTCCTCGATGGCATCTGAAAACAGATCGAATTGTATAAGTACACAATTTATACGAAATCTAACAGCAGAAGCACGATATCTCAAACTGAAAGATAAAAGCAATAGTCCTAATAATAGGTCTCTATTATCAAAGAACGATAGGCAAAAATTATAATAAGCCGTACATATCCCATGGAATCTAAAACTTGATACGCTGATACCATCTGTGACACCCCGCTTAATTAAATACCGGTCGATCAGTCCTTTATTAAATTAAAATAGGATTTCCATTTGGTTCATTCTTAGCATCACTATCGAAAACCATAGTAATTACTAACCACCTAATTAATTAATTAAAATGGTGCCAAATTTTATCTTTCATTAAACAAATAAATAAACATGTGGAATAAAATAATAAATTCATACACACCATCACTGAGTCTGAAAAACATGCTGAATAAATAAATAAATAAAATACTCATCGAATAAAAAATTGGCTATAAATCCCAATCCAACATAAATAATCCAACGAATAAATAAATAATCCAAAATTGAATCTGAAAGTAAATGGGCAACACGCCCTAAATGGAACTGTAACTGAAATGAAATCCTGAATCTAGGAATGAAGAAAAGATGCATCACATCAAATCTCCTACATGCATCCACATGTACCATAACTATGTAATCCCTGGAATGGAATCTCATGTATGGCGTCCCTATGGCTGGACACCTATAAGATTTTTATAAATATTTTAAAGCAAGGGTTAGAACCCAAAACATTTTGAAAATATTTAGCAAGTGATTAAGATTGTAGTAATTAAAATGTATGAATGCTTTTCATATTTAAGCTAGTGTCTCACTCACTTTAGATAATACTCAACCCTCAACTATTGTGCACAACTACCACTTTTTCTTGTAATGCCCCAGCTACACTACCCCGTCTAACTAGCCTTGTTATAACCGCTGCATGAAATCTTACTCTAACCCGAGTAACCTTTACTAATGATTGTTAAGTTATTTTCACGTTAACTTAATTTATCATATTTACTTGACTATATAACAATCTCACTAGTTATATAAATAATACCATTGCACTCTATGTATTTCACCCATATATATTTATTGACACTATTATATACGTATTTTTATGCTACACATTCACACACATGTTGTATATACTATCCATCCTCCCGAGTAATAACTCACCAAATGTTTTCTCTGAAATTATATCATCCGAGGTGTTCTCAATCCAACTCGGATACCATGAGACAGTTTACTCACACCGAATTGTGAAATAATATAGTAAACATAGTGGAGGCACATAGTTCCCCAAGTGTGAGATCGAATCAAACCCAAAGCGTCTAACCTCGAAATGTATCACAAAATAAAATACTAGACGCTATGACTTGGGGATTATATTCGCCCCGTATTCACAAGCCAGGGGATTCACCCACATTGCGCAACCTACTATGATAGCACTAGAGGGGTATGAAGTTATAACAATATCTTACAATGATATTAAAGAGCACACAATAATACACACACACACACACACACACATGTAATACCCCGTACTTTTGGCTATATTTATTTTTGGGATTAATTAATTAAATGCGTATTAGTTGGAAATTAATCCGGGTTATAAATACTAACGAGATACGAGTTGGTATTTGATTATGTGCATACATGTTTTTATATATGAATTTGGAATTATGAAATTTGTCGTGAGATTAAAATACGGCAATTTGAGAATTTTGTTGAGACGCGTGTGACCGCCGCGTCATGGTATATTATTTTAATTATAAAAGTAATTTTTATTTCTATTATCCATATGGTCGTTTTGAGTGCGCCAACGCGTCCGGAAGGGTCGAGATAGTCAGAAAACACTAGCTGGGGGTGTAGTTTGGATTCCGGGGTATTTTTAGGCCATACCGGCATCATAAAGGGTATTTTGGTAATTTTACATTTTGAGGAATTAAAAGTGACGAAAATTGGGAGTTTTAATCTGATGTGGATTTAACCCACTAAGCCCACTAACCAACCCATATTAACCCTTTAAGCTACGGAGGTTATCATTAGGTTTACAACTTTCCCAAAGAAAACCCTAGCCACCTTAAGCCACCATTGGAGAAGAAGCTTGGAGAAGAGAAGAAATTCTGCAGAAATCTTCATCAAAACATCATCCAAACTCAGAGACAATCAAGGCAAGTGTTTTAATTATATTTAAATTCGTAGAATGTTCCTTCCATATTAGAAAATTGAAGAATATCAATTATTCTTGAAAGATAATGAAAACCCATGTAGTTTGGATCTTAGAACTTGAAAATCTTGAGGAGATATGCATGTAGAATGATAGGTAGATGAGTATTCCCATAATATTTGTGATTGGAAGAATATAAAATGGATTTATATTGGGTTAATTCATGATTCAAAAAGTTAGGGTTCATGTTCTTGAAAAATTAGGAAAAAGTGTAGAGATTTGTAAATTTGGTTGATGTTAGGATGGATTAATCCTTCAAAACGTGTTAGGATGTGATTATAATATGTTTAGGATTGTTTAGAGACCTTAAAACGATTGTTGGGACTTAGTTTAGAAGAGATTTGAGGAGTAAGAATGGTGAAAAAACGAGATTAGACAAATCTGGGACGAATCTGGTAGGTCGTTAGAAGCCCCTGCCCAGGTCGTTCGAACGAACTCGTTCGAACGAGCTTCTAACGAATTGACAGGTCGTTCTAACGAAAGGGAGCCTCGTTCGATAACTTCGTTCGAACAAGATATCGTTAGAAGGTACAGTTCTTTCGAAAGAACTGGATCTCGTTCGAACAGTCTCGTTCGAATGAGACTTCTAACGAGCTGACAGTGGAATCTCGTTCGAACAGTCTCGTTCGAACGAGACTTCTAACGAGTTGGAGTCTGGGCCTTTTTAGACTGTTTTGATTTTTGGAGTCCCGTAAACTCGTTTGAGGAGATAGATAACATTTCCAATGATGATGTAATGATAGATTTGGGACATTTGGGTATTTATGAGAAGGAAATTATATACAAGTGAGTTAAATTAAATGAACCGTTTGGGTTGAGACGTGAGTGTCTACTACGATGTGGGAAAACTAAGACGCGTTTGAGTGTAAACCGGAATCGTATAAAGTGTGTAAATTATAGATTGGTACGAGAATGAGAATAGTACTACAATTAAACTACGAGATTACTAAGACGTGTGTTTACTTAGTATTGGTATATGAATTGTGTGTATGACATACCTACCATACTTGCTATCACGGGAGGTTTGCGTTCGCTTAGGGCCCTCTAATCCTTGTGTTGCCCGAATTTAGACTGGTTACCTAATGAACATAGGTCATAGAAAGACTTATTGGGATATTAATAAGTCCGCTGATCCTAGGAGCGTAGGTCTGTGCGTGACCTATGTGATGTGACTGTGTTCGCCTCCATTGTTTGTGATGTTGTTATCTGTGAACTATTCCTGAGAGATTCGGAATATGTAATCCTTATGTACGTGATGTACAGGGATGGATAGCAGAGTATGTGTGCACCACAGTTTAGTTCTCGGGGTGCTTATATTGTATATTTATGATGTGAATAATATACTCTTAATTAATGGGAACCTTCATGTTAATGTTGTGAATATAATTACGATATTGTTTCGAGAAATATAACGAGTTAACTGATAGTGATATATATTGCATATTGAGCATCTGAGTTTACGTTAAGCCCCTACTTAATTACGAGCGTTATAATGTTAATAGAACCGAGTAATAAGGGTAGGACCTATGACAGTCTAGCTAGATATGATGGCACTTAGCTAGTGTGTTGTGTCGTTATAGATGGGTACTTACGTTAGGAGTGCACGGTTAGACGAGAGGTGAGAATATCATGTGAGTGCACGTCCTAACATGTACTTTGCATTTAATGTTTTAAATGTCTTTAAAGCACTTGCAGGTTTTTAAAGTATAACTCCACATTCGGGCTCTGACCCGTTTGCTTTTCAAATCTATTTTCTTTGTAAAACCATTTTAGGTGCCCAGCCACAAGGACACCATGCATAGGATACTCATTCAGGCGACGAGCTGTAGCTGATTGTGGAAGCTACAGGGATTTGCTTGTAGACGCTTCTTTCACTTGGATTCCAGATTCATTATCTATCAGTTGTAGGGCATGTTGCCCATTTCTATTAGAGTTACATTTCCATTACAGTTTTCTGACTTTGGCATGTACTGTTTTATTTTTCGGTTTACTTATTTCAGTTGTGGGATTGTAGTGAGGAGTTTTTCCTCCAGACTTTATTTTACGTTATGTGATGGTTATTCTATTTACTTCATCATGGTGAATGGTGTTATTATTCTTTATTACACTTGTTGCATGTTAATCAGACTTTAATTAAAATTTGGCACTTACTTTTTAAATATTAGGTGGTTAGTAATTATTAAAATGTTTTCGACAGTGATGCTATTAACTGGACCAACTTGGCATTTTGAATTAATTTAATAAAGGAGTAGCTACCCGGTATTTAATTAGTCGGGGTGTCATAGGTGGTATCAGAGCATCAGGTTCTAGTGTCCTTTAGGATCTGACGGCTTATTATGTTTCCGCTAAGTTTCTTTGATATAGAGCCCTATATTTTAGGACTGTTGTACTCTTTTTGTGTATGCTTCGTTCTTCAGCTATCTTAAGTATATAAACAGCGAACTTATAAACTTTGTTCTCATTTCAGATGCCTCCACGACGTGCACGACGAGTTCCCAGGGATGCAACGCCCGAACCCCAGCCCGCTCCAGTTCAGGGAATGATGAACGCCGCTGAGGTTGCAGCTATAGTAGCCCAAACGGTAAATGCCGCGATTGCCGTTGTTCAGCAGGCACCACCTCAGGCGCCGGTTGCCGCGCCAGTACAGGCTAATGCATTCCCGTCTGCTTGGGAGCGTGTACGTGACGCTTTTCAGAAAGTGCATCCGCCAGAGTTTGCTGGTAGCTCAGATGTGGTAGTCTCGAGCCAGTAGAGGAAGGATATGCAGAGGCACTTAAGGATGTATGAGTGAACGGACGTCCAGAAGCAGGTGCTAGCTACTTTCAAGCTAGTTGGATCTGCGCTACAGTGGTGGGAGTCTATTACCACCATGGTGGAGAGGGATACTCTCACGATTCAGGAGTTCTGGGTGCGGTTCGACCGCAAGTACTTTCTGTCAACTGTTCATACGGAAATGAGGAGGAGATTGATGAGTCTGAAGCAGGAGAGTAAGACTGTGGCCGAGTATGAGGCCGAGTTCACGAATCTGTTGAATATCGTTCCAGATGAGATACCAACAGAGAAGAAGAAGATTGAGAAGTTCACCGACGGGTTGACTTGGAGGATCCGTCATCATCTGCTACGGAACCTATCGTTGGCCACCTATTCTGATGTGGTTAACGCTGCATTGTTACACTGCCAGGACCACCGTTTTCATATGGCCGAGGGCAAGAGGTCTGGGGAGTCTAGCCATCAGGGCAGGACTGGAATACATAGTGCCAACGGGCCACAATCTGGTCAGGGGCAGAGACAGAATGAGCAGGGCTCCCAGCAGGGGGATAATAAGAGGTTCCGGTCAAGGAACTACAGACAGGGACATGGAGGTTTTCGTCAGGGCCATCAGGGTTCAAACGGCCATCAGGGCCAACAGGGGCAGAATGGGCAGCAATTTCACCAGGGCCAGCAGGGCCAAGGGAGGAACGGTAATGGCCACCAGGGCCGGGGACAGCAGGGGCAGAGAGGAGGGAACTTCCCAGGGAAGTTCTTTGTTTGTGGCAAGACTGGCCATAAGAGACAGGATTGTCCTGATAGAGGCAGGGCCCCACAGCAGCAGCAGCAGGGTGCTCGCCAGGAGCCACAGAGACCTATGTTTCCCGCCGCTCTTCCCGCACCGCCACAGATGGCAGCATTGCCACCCATTCCAGCAGTCCCAGCTCAGCAGGGGCAGCTACAGTATGGACGTGTCTACAACGTCCACCAGGCTGCAGTTCCACAGGCACCGCCCGCGATTGAGGGTACGTTTCCTATCCATGGCACTATGGGTCGGGTATTATTTGATACGGGGGCTACACACTGTTTTATAGCTACACACTTCGCGAAAGCTTTAGGATTGTTAGCTACGGCAGAGAGCACAGTGACGTGTGTCGACTCACCATTGGGGAGTGGGTCACTTATTTTCTTTATATGCCGGGGAGTGGGGGTAGAGATTGGTGGTTTGGTATTACCTGCAGACATGTTGGTATTAGATATGCATGTTCACGATGTGATCATCGGTATGGATTGGCTTGTAGCTTATAGGTCCATGATTGATTGCTTCAGCAGAAGCATTATTTTTGCCATTCCGGGGCAAGAGATGTTTGTAGTGGCGATGCCTCGCTCAGAGGGAGGATCGACCGCTCATCTGTATTACATTGAGGAGGATACCTCTAAGGAGGTAGTGATTCCTTTAGATTCTATCCCAGTAGTCAGGGAGTATTCAAATGTGTTTCAGGAGATACCGGGCTTACCCCCCAGTCGAGAGATAGACTTTGTTATAGATTTGCTACCGGGTACGAGACCTATAGCACGCGCACCGTACCATATGGCTCCAGCTGAGATGAGGGAGTTACGGGATCAGATAGAGCAGCTGTTAGGACAGGGCTTTATTCACAGGAGTACCTCACCTTGGGGCGCTCCAGTTTTATTTGTGAAGAAGAGGGATGGTTCACTGAGATTGTGTGTGGACTACCGGGAGTTGAATAAGGTCACGATACGGAATAAGTATCCGTTGCCTCGAATCGATGACTTATTCGACCAGTTGAGAGGAGCTTCTTTCTTCTCGAAGATTGATTTGAGATCGGGATACCATCAGTTGCGTATCATGGAGGAGGATGTCTCGAAGACTGCATTCTTATCGAGATATGGTTCTTACGAGTTTCGGGTTATGCCTTTCGATTTGACCAACGCTCCAGCAGTGTTTATGGACTTGATGAACAGAGTGTTCAGGGATTTCCTAGACCAGTTTGTCATTGTCTTCATCGATGATATTCTAGTTTACTCCCAGACAGAGGAGGAGCACGCCGAGCATTTGAGGCAGGTTTTGCAGACACTTCGTCAGAACGAGTTGTATGCAAAATATGAGAAGTGCGGGTTTTGGCTGAAGGAAGTCCAGTTTTTGGGACATATTATTTCTGACCAGGGAATATCTGTTGATCCGGGGAAGGTATCAGCGGTGAGGGAGTGGGGACAGCCCACGACACCAACGGAGATTCGTAGTTTCTTGGGTCTAGCAGGTTACTACAGGAGGTTTATTCGGGGCTTCTCAGAGATAGCAGGTCCTTTGACACATCTGACTCGTAAGGGTGTGCCATACATCTGGAGTGATGCCTGTCAGTTGGCATTCGATGAATTGAAGGACAAATTGACCTCAGCACCTGTGTTAGCATTGCCGAGACCGGGAGTTGAGTATTTGGTTTACACCGATGCATCTTTGCAAGGACTGGGAGGTGTATTTCAGCAGAAGAGACAGGCCATAGCTTATGCTTCTCGTAAGCTTAAGCCTCATGAGAAGAATTACCCCACGTATGATTTGGAGTTGGCAGCAGTGGTATTTGCCCTACGGATTTGGAGGCACTATCTTTTGGGGGAAAAGTTCCAACTGTTCACGGACCACAAGTCCCTACAGTACCTATTCACGCAGAAGGAATTAAATATGCGGCAGTGTAGGTGGCTTGAGTTTATGAAGGACTACCAGTTCGACATCCAGTATCACCCAGGTAAGGCTAACGTGGTAGCAAACGCATTGAGCCGTAGGCCAGCAGATGAGGTGGTAGAGGTGTGGAAGGCTAAGTGGAAGGAATTAGGACACCAGGATGCAGTGGCCCGCTCCTTCATGTCTGTGATGACCGTTACACCGCAGATTGTCACGAAGGTAGTACGGGCACAGGCCAATGACTCGTTCTGTCAGGAGCAGATAGTTCGGTTACTAGCAGAGGGAGCCGAGTCCTATACCGTTAGCTCAGACGGGGGATTGCGCTTCAATGGGAGATTAGTAGTTCCGAAAGGGGAGGAATTGCGACACGATGTAATGGCAGAGTCGCACGGCTCACGGTTCGCGGTACATCCCGGAGGGGACAAAATGTACCAAGACATGAGACGCCAGTATTGGTGGAGCGGTATGAAGAAAGATATCGCTGAGTTTGTTTCGAAATGCGCCACTTGTCAGCTTGTAAAAGTGGATCATCAGAGACCAACAGAACTTCTACAACCGTTGGAGGTCCCGGTATGGATGTGGGAGAGCATATCCATGGACTTTATCACGGGGTTGCCTACGTCGCAGAGGGGTCACGACTCCGTTTGGGTAATTATGGACAGGTTGTCCAAGGTCGCTCACTTTTTACCCGTGAGGACTGACTACACTGCGGGACAGTATGCCCAGCTCTTTATTTCAGAGATTGTGAGACTTCACGGTGTGCCCCTAAATATCGTGTCTGACAGAGACAAGATATTTGTTTCGAGGTTTTGGGAGAGTTTCCAGGAGGCCATGGGCACGAAATTACGGTTGAGTACGATTTATCATCCGCAGACTGATGGGCAGACTGAGCGCACAAATCAGATGTTGGAGGACATGCTACGCATGTTCATTATTGACTTTGGGGGTGGATGGGAGCAATACCTTCCACTGGTGGAGTTTGCTTACAACAACTCCTATCAGTTCACGATTGGCATGGCTCCGTTTGAGGCGTTGTACGGTAGGCCTTGTCGTTCCCCAGCATGTTGGTTAGAGGTGGGGGACAACAAACTGCTTGGGCCGGAAGTAATTCAGGATACTTCGGCAAGGATTGAGTTAATTCGGAGTCGCATTCGGGTTGCTCAAGACAGGCAGAAGAGTTATGCTGATGCGAAGAGATTTTTCAGGGAGTTTCAAGTAGGGGACCAGGTTTTGCTCAAGGTATCTCCTATGAAGGGGATTATGCATTTCGGGAAGAAAGGGAAGTTGGCACCAAGGTATGTGGGACCGTTTCCTATTATTGAGCGGATCGGATCGGTTGCGTATAGACTTGGACTACCGGAGCATTTGCATCGGATTCACGATGTGTTCCATATTTCCTCGCTAAGGAAATACCTTAGAGATAATTTGGCTCATTCTCACATTTCTGTGGAGGACATCGATCTCCAGCCGGATAGCTCCTACAAGGAGGGGCCGATTGCTATTTTGGACCGAAGCGAGAGGAAACTGCGGTCAAAGATAGTCCCGTTAGTGCGTGTTCAGTGGCGACATCACAATGTCGAGGAATCCACATGGGAGCGCGAGGATGAGATGCGCGAACTTTATCCAGAGTTATTTTTTTAGCAGGTACTTTCTAGTTTCGAATTTCGGGACGAAATTCAGTTATTAGGGGGGAAGTATGTAATACCCCGTACTTTTGGCTATATTTATTTTTGGGATTAATTAATTAAATGCGTATTAATTGGAAATTAATCCGGGTTATAAATACTAACGAGATGCGAGTTGGTATTTGATTATGTGCATACATGTTTTTATATATGAATTTGGAATTATGAAATTTGTCGTGAGATTAAAATACGACAATTTAAGAATTTTGTTGAGATGCGTGTGATCGCCGCGTCATGGTATATTATTTTAATTATAAAAGTGATTTTTAATTCTATTATCCGTATGGTCTTTTTGAGTGTGCCAACGCATCCGGAAGGGTCGAGATAGTCAGAAAACACTTGCCGGGGGTGTAGTTTGGATTTCGGGGTATTTTTAGGCCATACCGGCATCATAAAGGGTATTTTGGTAATTTTACATTTTGAGGAATTAAAAGTGACGAAAATTGGGAGTTTTAATCTGATGTGGATTTAACCCACTAAGCCCACTAACCAACCCATATTAACCCTTTAAGCTACGGAGGTTATCATTAGGTTTACAACTTTCCCAAAGAAAACCCTAGCCACCTTAAGCCACCATTGGAGAAGAAGCTTGGAGAAGAGAAGAAATTCTGCAGAAATCTTCATCAAACCATCATCCAAACTCAGAGACAATCAAGACAAGTGTTTTAATTATATTTAAATTCATAGAATGTTCCTTCCATGTTAGAAAATTGAAGAATATCAATTGTTCTTGAAAGATAATGAAAACCCATGTAGTTTGGATCTTAGAACTTGAAAATCTTGAGGAGATATGCATGTAGAATGATAGGTAGATGAGTATTCCCATAATATTTGTGATTGGAAGAATATAAAACGGATTTATATTGGGTTAATTCATGATTCAAAAAGTTAGGGTTCATGTTCTTGAAAAATTGGGAAAAAGTGTAGAGATTTGTAAATTTGGTTGATGTTAGGATGGATTAATCCTTCAAAACGTGTTAGGATGTGATTATAATATGTTTAGGATTGTTTAGAGACCTTAAAAAGATTGTTGGGACTTAGTTTAGAAGAGATTTGAGGAGTAAGAATGGTGAAAAAACGAAATTAGACAAATCTGGGACGAATCTGGTAGGTCGTTAGAAGCCCCTGCCCAGGTCGTTCGAACGAACTCGTTCGAATGAGCTTCTAATGAATTGACAGGTCGTTCTAACGAAAGGGAGCCTCGTTCGATAACTTCGTTCGAACGAGATATCGTTAGAAGGTACAGTTCGTTCGAACGAACTGGATCTCGTTCGAACAGTCTCATTCGAACGAGACTTCTAACGAGCTGACAGTGGAATCTCGTTCGAACAGTCTCGTTCGAACGAGACTTCTAACGAGTTGGCAGTCTGGGCCTTTTTAGACTATTTTGATTTTTAGAGTCCCGTAAACTCGTTCGAGGAGATAGATAACATTTCCAATGATGATGTAATGATAGATTTGGGACATTTGGGTATTTATGAGAAGGAAATTATATACAAGTGAGTTAAATTAAATGAACCGTTTGGGTTGAGACGTGAGTGTCTACTATGACGTGGGAAAACTAGGGCGCGTTTGAGTGTAAACCGGAATCGTATAAAGTGTGTAAATTATAGATTGGTACGAGAATGAGAATAGTACTACAATTAAACTACGAGATTACTAAGACGTGTGTTTACTTAGTATTGGTATATGAATTGTGTGTATGACATACCTACCATACTTGCTATCACGGGAGGTTTGCGTTCACTTAGGGCCCTCTAATCCTTGTGTTGCCCGGATTTATACTGGTTACCTTGATGAACATAGGTCATAGAAAGACTTATTGGGATATTAATAAGTCCACTGATCATAGGAGCGTAGGTATGTGCGTGACCTATGTGATGTGACTG
Organism: Sambucus nigra; assembly: GCA_949130495.1. Classification (NCBI taxonomy): domain Eukaryota; kingdom Viridiplantae; phylum Streptophyta; class Magnoliopsida; order Dipsacales; family Adoxaceae; genus Sambucus; species Sambucus nigra. Next base: position 537,818,891 of record OX422208.1, on the reverse strand, counting down.
TGTTGCCTCCATTGTTTGTGATGTTGTTATCTGTGAAATATTCCTGAGAGATTCGGAATATGTAATCCTTATGTACGTGATGTACCGGGATGGATAGCAGAGTATGTGTGCACCACAGCTTAGTTCTCCAGGTGATTATATTGTATATTTATGATGTGAATAATATACTCTTAATTAATGGGAACCTTCATGTTAATGTTGTGAATATAATTACGATATTGTTTCGAGAAATATAACGAGTTAACTGATAGTGATATATATTGCATATTGAGCATCTGAGTTTACGTTAAGTCCCTACTTAATTACGAGCGTTATAATTTTAATAGAACCGAGTAATAAGGGTAGGACCTATGACAGTCTAGCTAGATATGATGGCACTTAGCTAGTGGGTTGTGTCGTTATAGATGGGTACTTACGTTAGGAGTGCACGGTTAGACGAGAGGTGAGAATATCATGTGAGTGCACGTCCTAACATGTACTTTGCATTTAATGTTTTAAATGTCTTTAAAGCACTTGCAGGTTTTTAAAATATAACTCCACATTCGGGCTCTGACCCGTTTGCTTTTCAAATCTATTTTCTTTGTAAAACCATTTTAGGTTCCTATCCACAAGGACACCATGCATAGGATACTCATTCAGGTGACGAGCTGTAGCTGTTTGTGGAAGCTACAGGGATTTGCTTTTAGACACTTCTTTCACTTGGATTCCAGATTCATTATCTATCAGTTGTAGGGCATGTTGCCCATTTCTATTAGAGTTACATTTCCATTACAGTTTTCAGACTTTGGCATGTACTGTTTTAGTTTTCGGTTTACTTATTTTAGTTGTGGGATTGTAGTGAGGAGTTTTTCCTCCAGACTTTATTTTACGTTATGTGATGGTTATTCTATTTACTTCATCATGGTGAATGGTGTTATTATTCTTTATTACACTTGTTGCATGTTAATCAGACTTTAATTAAAATTTGGCACTTACTTTTTAAATATTAGGTGGTTAGTAATCATTAAAATGTTTTCGACAGTGATGCTATTAACTGGACCAACTTGGCATTTTGAATTAATTTAATAAAGGAGTAGCTACCCGGTATTTAATTAGTCGGGGTGTCACAACACACACACATATATATATACTATCCCACCTTGCATATATATAATTAATTAAAATCGGGCTAATCGGTGCCTAACTCCCATAGAACTAGCCTAAAATATCCGAGTCAATTTCCCTACTCTAAACTTAATTAATTTGCATAATAATTAATTTATTAAAATGGCGTCACTCAACCAAAAATACCTGAACACATTACCTCGGCCCTTGACTTATATTGTAGAATTTATCGCCCCAAATTCCTAAATTTAAATCTCACTTTTTATCTCTTCATAATTATTTATACTTATCCCCTTTTTAAATTCCTAAATCTCAAAGAATATAATTCCCCCATTGAATGACTCCTTTAGAACCAAAATAAACCATTTTAGGCCCAACAGAACACAAGACAAATTGTTCCTGGCTCTCCCACGTTACTCTAGCAACTCACCATGTCATTCAAACAACAGGTGATGTCGCGTGAACGAGACCCTAAGACACTCAAACGATGCCCTGGGTTTTTCTTTCCTTCGTCTTTCCGCTTTTTCTCGTTCGCCATGGATGAAACCTCCACAACCTTCTTCCCATAATTTCATTCTGCAATCTCCTTAATCTTTAATCGATTTTAAATCCTATATCCATATTTAGCTCATGACCCAATTTTTCTAATTACAGATAAACCTTAATCATTTACAGAATACAAATATCTCTGCAAAATATATAACTCTAAATACGTGAGATTTACAAAACCTTTACCTCAATTTAATTTCACTAATCATTAGTTTAACGAGATAATATCTATAAGTCTAAATCCCTAACAATACACTTGAGATATCACTTTTCCTCAATACAAAATTTACACGCGATGTTCCATAAATTGAAAACTCAATTTATATGACAACCCAACCCGAAAATAGATTTCTATCACACCCACTATGATATGAATTGAACACTGCTATTTGAATTAAAAGCAAGTTAACGAATTTTCTATAAGATTTATTGGCCTTGAATTACTTTGGGTAGATGGTGATTTGACGAAGAACGCACTTAGTCTCCTTGGATTTGGCTCTTCAAGTTCTCCCTACTTTCCCCCTATTTTCTTCTCTTTAAGCATAGGGTCTTCTTTAAGTTGTGTCAGCCCCAAATCCTCTGATTTTGACTTTATAATATATTTCTTTTAGAGTTGTGTCTACCCCAAACTCTCAAATTCTAGTTTTCTAATGTAAACCCCGAAATTATGCTTGTGGGATAATTTAAAATGGCCCAAACACCTTTGTGTGGGCTCGGTTATGCCTAAAAATGCTTCGAGACCCATTTACTACCCTTGGGTATTCTTTTTCGACTATTTTGGCCTATCCGGAATCTACCGTGGACTCAGAATTGTCATGCGAATTACTTTACTAAAAATCCCTATCTCGACCTCAATATAGTCAATCCCCGACTCCCGGTTGAGATGAAATAATACCACGTCACTATCACTCACTTTGACGTAAATAAATTATTACTATTCACTTAGTAATTTATATTCAATAAATATTAACCATTTACTCTTTCGATTAATATATATATATAAACTTTTAATAGTTAATTCAATTAAATTACTACACATAAGTAATTTAAATTAGCCGAATTAAATAAATATATAATGCTTAAAAATACGGGGTGTTACATTAATACAAAAAGCACCCTCCAAAAATACAAATGAAAATGGAACATAGAATATGTGCAAGTCAATAATATTGAAATTGGATCTTTCCTTTAGCTCGCATTGTCTTCATCTTGTGAGGGTCCTAATGATCATCATCCAAACGGAATGTCTTGCACACATGAGACAAACAAAGATAGGGATGGCAATTTTTGACACGATAACCCGTTTATGATAATAACCCGAAATGACCCGAATATGACACGATTAGCTTGTATAGATTTAAGAGTACCCAAAACTTATACTCAAATAAAAATCAACGTGACCCGAAAATAACACGACTAACCCGAATTTCCACCCCTAAACAAAGATACCATGATTCATAGAGTTTTAAGCATAAAAAACTCTCCCCCTCAATTTTTCTCCCCTTTTTTGTCCATAATTGGCAAAGGAGTCGAAACATGAAATAAAAGCATCACACGAAGAAGAAAGGTATCAACACAAGTATAATCAAGTAAGCAAAGGTGATGATAATCTCAACGGAATGTATTAACCAACTATTTTTGAAAATTTTCATTTTTTTTGTAAATATAAAGTATAAAATGGATAAATACAATACACCATGGAATAACACTAAAATATTCGAATAATGAATACGGAATGTAGGGGCGTAAACATTTTCCATAGGTAAATCAGCATATATAGTCTTAACAGGTGTGCAAGAAGAGTTGAGATACTTCTAACAACATATCTCAATGTCTACCTTAGGTGTAACATTGGTGAACACAAGTGAAATTCACTCAATTTAATCAACATGTCATGAACATAAATGATTCTCACACCAATGACGCCAAATTATGTAATGTTTTTTTGAGACATTTTAGTTGTGCAAACCCATTGATCTTCGACTTTAAATCCCTAAAATTCTCACATATAAGTTGATAAACTCTCAATGATTTTTGAAGATGTAGCGAAGCATTAATGAATCAAAAATTGACGTGGCACTTCTCTTTTATGTGCCTATATTCTTTTTAGGCTCTTTTAATCAAATGGTGGAATTAAACTCAAGGCCTTTTGATCTTTAATAGCCTCTTTCCATTGCTTAACATATAACAAATTTTCATAAAAATAACGTAAAACTGGGCAATGGTTCTTACATGCACAACTTTGTCCCTTTTAATATTTGGTTCATTAAATTTATATGAGAACATCATATTCGACAAGTAACAAGTAAGCAAAATATTCAAACAAGTTTGTGCACGTGTGCACTAAAGTTAACTAGGAGTCAAACATGTATAAATTAGTCATCCAATAGCAATGTAATGACTCAACACGTTATTAAGCATACTATAAAAATGACTTCATGCCACAAATCACTATCAAAAAGTCACCTAAAAAAATAAAACGAAAGGGTGATCCGAACATCTTATATGTTCATCCATATATGGTGACAAAAAAATACAAAACTCTTTTTGTCGTATTCAAATTTTTTATTATCAAAAATAAAATATTTTTGCCCTTTTTCTTAAAAATCGAAAATCTCTTTGTATTTTTCAAAACATTTCCAGAAAAATAAAACTCTTTTTGGATTTTTCTTAAAATATCAAAATGAAAAATATAGATACAATGATAACCTAATGATAATATAATCTAGAAATATGGATATAAGATATGAACATGATAATTACCCAATTTTAGAAACAAGTCTCAACCTCAATCATTAGGCTCGGAGGAGTTCTCAAAAGGAGAAGCCGTCCTATGAAATTCCTCCATCAAATATTGTGAAGTCTTGACTAAATGCTCTACTTGCTCTTGAAAAATCTCAAAATATCTATGATGGTGTGCGGGAGCATGTGGAGTAACACGTGTGGGAGTGCATGCAAAAGTATGTGTAAAAACTCGTGTGGAATCATACAAGGGAACATACATATGAGAAACTCTTCCTTGCTTATAATAAAACTCTCTAAGATGACCTCTTTGTTTGCAATGGGTACAAACATACATGGGCTTGGGTCCACCTTCCTCAAAATGTTTAGGACGAGATCTACTAGGTGGGTTAGGTCTCTTTTGTCGGGTTAGTTTGAGGACTATGAGGATCGATCACAAACTCAGGAACCGACTTGGGTGCGACTTTGGAAGTGGATGAACCATCATAATCTATTCAATCGCTCCCAACATTACCTAACGGGGGATCGAGGAGCATCTTTCCAACCTTCTTAGATGTGTCCTCTAAAGTGACCTTGATGTCCCGGGCACATTCGAGATTGCTCTAGAGTTGGGATACATAGGATTTAAGTTTCTTATGAGTCTCTAATGAAGATTGACAATCTCTCATAAGACTAACCACAGTGTTGGTTAGCCGGTCTTCTCCCAACCTACAATAATTAATTGCTCATATGAAAAAATCTTCACCTTCTTGATTTGACTCACGGATGCCTCACGCTTTATTATAACTTCCACCTCTTTCTTCAAACCCAACACGCTAAGAGACAAAAATTTATTTAGCTTTTTAGTTTTTAAAGTCTCGGTGTAAAGATCACTAAACACTTTTTAGAGGCCACCTTATTCCTCACTCAAATTTTCATCCTCACTCTTACTCTCTAAAGAATGAATCGAAACATCATTGAGGATTTCACGTTTAGATATGTCCTCATGCATGGGACAAACTAGAAGTGTTAACGTGACTAGACATTAATGAAATGCATGGTTCATGTGGTGATTCTCCCCCTGAATCAATGAACTCGTCGTCACTATCATAAAGTGTAGCCTTATTTCCAAATTTATTTCCCACTAGTGGGGCACTCATATGGCTTGTTTACTTTTCCCTCACACTTATAGCACCTTATCTCTTATTTCTCTCAAACCTTCTCGCCATCATTATTATTTTTATTTTTATCAAAATTCTTTTCTCTGGAAGAATTTTCTATGGAAAACTTGAGAAATATTTTGTTTTTTTTTGCATAAAGGCTAAGTCATCCATCTGAAAATCGAACTCAGATTCGGATTCGTAAACTTTCTCTTTCTTTTTTTTCTTGGTCTGAATTTTCAAAACAATCCTTATTTCCTTAGGTTTAACTATTTTCGAAAACATATATATCTTAGGAAAAAAAAGGACTGACAAGGATCTAAAAATCTTTTTCTTAACGGCACACCTCTCACGTATTCTCTCACCTAAATTGAAACTAGAGTTTACTATATCGAACAAATGTGCACAAACTCGTCAAATGATTTAGATTCAAGCATAATGATAGTTTCAAATTATGTGGTGAGATTTAACAGCTCAAAAGCTTTAACAACATTGTTTCCCTCGTTAATGAGATGGATGGTATCCCAAGCTTATTTAGACGTGGTGCACATCATAATGCGACAAAACTTGTCCGGAGTGACGACTCCCGTTATACTTAAACCGTGCAAGTTAAAATTTCTCCATTTAAAGTCGTCCTCTATGAAGAGACACGTTTAGGGTTGCCAATATTGTCAATAGTTATAGTGGGTGGTGTCCACCCTCTTTCACAAAGCAACCATACACGTTTATTAATTGATTTTAATGTAAGCCTCATCCTGTCTTTCCAGTAAGCATAATTTAAACCATGAAAAATGGGCATTCGGTAATACAAACTATCCATTTAATTTCGAATTTTTAAAGATCAACAACTTTTTTCAAAAAATTTGATTTCAAAATTATTATTTTGTGAAAAAGGATCACATGATATTTGGGTGTAACCGTCCTTGATACCAATTTAAGAGTGTGCACAAACTAATGGATCAATTTATTTAATTCAATGCCCTAACGAACAAATTTAATTTTTAATCAGATTTTAATCTTCAATTAACTAAGTATGCATGCGAGTTGTGTCCAAATATTGATTTGCAATTTTCAAACCAAACATGCAAAAATAATCAAGATGAGGAAAAATCCTGTTAGAGGGCAAAACCTTTGATTTAGTCTTATTGGAAGTTTATGAATACAAACGACATACAAAAAACTTAGCTACATTAAGTTAGAAGTGTAAATCTTCAAAAACTCAAACAGAAACGACTCAATTCCAGAGTCTTACACAGGTAGCGGTCTACCCTCTATATCCACCGATTATTCCTTCTTCTTTAGCAGTCAAAATCTCAATTCACTCTATAGAGAAAACACTCTACAAGGCTGTGTCACAAGAAAACTTCTTTGATTGATAAAAGTGATCGTGAATAATTCCCAGGGGTGAGGAATATGATTTTGAGGAGTTTTAATCACAAAAGAGAACTCAAAAGGTGTTTTTGTTTTTTGAAAATAATTCTTAAAGTATCTAATCCTGTTCAACCTTTTTATAAGAAGGTTTGATATAAAGGAAAAACATAAAAGATATTTGGAAGATATTCTTTAAAAAACAAATTTCATCTGGTAGTTCGAACGAAATGTGATGTCGTTCGAACGACACCCTTCATCTCGGTAGAATGACCTCGAACATGGACTTCTAACAAGATCTCAGTGGAATGTGCTTTTCTTCTCGTTAGTATCTCATTCGAATGAAGCGTTAATGTTTTCAACATTTTTTCTTATAAAAATAAGGTTTTCTTTTTACAAAATCAACCTCATAAAATATAACTTAACCCCTAAAAATATAAAAAAAATACTTTTACCAATTATGATCACATACTTCTACCATGTTTCTTAAGATTACCAAATTTTCCAATCTTTGATGGTCTTCAACAATAATCTTCGAGTACCAAGAAGTAAGCACTGTGGCGTGTTTGTGTAAGAGGATACGCTAACTAAATAAAATATAATCATTCATAAAACTTGCACTTAAAAATATCCACCTTTGGCTATTCCGGTACAAAACACCATCCTAAGCCAAGTTGAATCCTTTAACTTAATACAAAAACTACCCTCCCGAAATACAAATGAAAATGGAATGTAGAATATGTGCAAGTCTTCAATCTTGAAACTAGATCTTTCCGTTAGCTCGCATTGCCTCCATATTGTGAGGGTCTATATAATCATCATCCTAGCGAAACCTCTTGCATACATGATATAAATAAAGATACCGTGATGCATATAGTTTTGAAAAGGAAAAAAACTCTCCCCCTCAATTTGTTATCCCTTTTTTGTCTATAGTAGACAAAGGAGTCGAAACTAAGCATGAAATAATAGCATCACACAAAGAAGAAAAATATCAACACAAGTATAATCAAGTAACAAAGGTGATGATATTCTCAAAGGCATTTATCAACCAACTATTTTTGAAAATTTTCATTTTTTGTAAATATAAAGTAGAAAATGAACAAATACGATACACCATGGAAAAATAGTAAAATATTTGAATCATGAATGCAGAATGTAGGGGTGTGAACATTTTCCATAGGTAAATAAACATATATAGTCATAACATGTGTGCACGAAGAGTTTAGATACTTCTAACGAAAGATCTCAAAGTCTACTTTTGGTGTAAAATTGGTGAACTCGGGTGAAATTGACTCAACTTAATCAACACGTCATGAACATAAATGATTCTCACACCAATGACGCCAAACTATGAAAGACATTGTAGTTGTGTAAATCCATTAATCATTTACTTTAACTCCATTAAATTCTCACATATATCATTGTTGGTGTCCAAAATAAGTAGAGATTTTATCTTATCTAGAATTTACCAATTTCGTAATCACACGTAATTAGTTGAGTAATGAAAATGGAAATAATAAAGAACAAAGAATTTTAAAATGGTTCATCTTAGGAAAAGTCTACGTCCACTAATATGGTATTATGAGTAAAGGTAGTTACATAAAATTCTGGGTAGACTGGCTTGGATGTGCCAAACTTATCCCTTGAGCTAAGGGAAGTAAGATATTTATATTGGTTCCGGAAACCAAGGGGTGAAATTCCTTTATATATTCCAGGCATTTACACCCATACATAATGAATGGATTTTTTTTTATCTCCTAAGGAACTTATGTAACGTCTCTTGATAATTCTCATATGAATGACATTTTTACTTCCTGATAGGTCATCTTCTTAAGTTGGTCGGTCGGTACACCGACCAAGTAGTTTTGGGATCGACCAAGTGTAAATGAGATGCTGAGATGTATATTTATGAGGATAAGTGTCCCAATATCATAGGTCAACATGACATGAATAGTTTGACCCACAAAAATAGCTCCCAATGTTCTATACTTGATGTTTTGTTGAAAGGATAGAGGAATAGTTCTGAAAAGTTGCTTAGTAATCCAGTATGATGGTGGTTGACAGCCGACCTTCTGTACTTATAAGTTTCTCACCAGTACATCACGCGATGGCATTTTTGTGAATAATTTGAAAAATAGCGAACCACCAAAGGGTACCCTGGTCTTTTCACACCTTTAGGAATCGCGCGACCGTCAATAATTCAATCGTCGATTCAATTAATCATTACTTCCCAACCTTTGAGGTAAGCTATAAAAGGAAGAAACTTTCCCCTCATTTTTTTCTCACCTCTAACTTTTTCACTTAAGCAATCTCTGTTTCTTCGAGTTTTTCCTTTGTCATCTCTTCCTTTCTATTCTAAAGCAATTTCTGTCAGATTTATTTCTTTTATATCCCTTTCTTTTATTTCATTTAAATAATGGTGTACATTGTGGATGAGGATTCCTCAACATAGTTTAGAGAAAGACAGAAAATCCCTAATTGGGTATCCTTGGAAATGGTGTAAGGTCCTATGGACTTATTATCACTTAATGAGGAACACTAGATCCCCACCTTATTTATTGCAGAGTGTGAGATAAATTTCCCTCCAAATGAATTATTTCTTAAATTCTGTTAATATTTTGATGTGGTCCCTACTAGATTATTCCCTAAAACTTTACTTTGAGCATAAATGGTAGTAACTTTGTTATTGTTGTTGTCTTCATCGATAGTTTTTGGTCGACTATTACCAGTTTATGATTATAGATGACCAACTGAGGTCATCTTTAGTTGATGTAGAAGAGGCCTTTGAAGAAGCCCTTAAAAGATTCTAATAAAGTTTTAGAGAGAGAAAAAAAGTAATGGCTAGAGAAATTAAAGGTGGCTGAAGATAGAGAAATCGTGATAGAACATAATATAAAGACTACTGAAGATAAATCAAAGGTTGTTGAGGATAAAGAAATTAGCTCATCTGAGGAGGCAGCTGCTGAAAAGAAGAAAATTCTGGAGTGGAAGGCCCATTATAAAAAAGATAAGAAAAATTCTTTCAACAAGGGCTGGGACAAGGCATTCACGTCAACTACTGCCCAGATTGAGTATGGGAAGAAGATATCCTTTAAAAATGGATGGACATCTTCCTTAAAGGAGATCAGCACCTCAGTTTACTTTGACGTGTTTCAGAGGCATGATCCTGATTCCCCTACCAACTTGGATGAAGAAATTGATGATGAAGAGGGGACATGTGAATCCTTCCTGGCACCTGTGACTGGGAATGAGCCCATCCTCCTAAAGATAACATCAAAGGACTCCGAGGTGTAAATTTTTTCCAATTTGATGACTTGCTCTTATGTCTCTTTTGTCTGATGTTTACCTTTATTTCCTCTTTCTTTTTGAGCTTTACAATGGAATAATCCATTATAACACATTTGTTAGTAATGAATGAAAATTTTTCTTTGGTCAACTTTCTAGTGTATATCTTTAATTCTACTTCTTTATTCTGTTTGGTTTGACTTGTTGTTCTGATACTATTGCTATTCATTTCTCTTCTAGGAAAAATGCAATTTTCACTACTGAATCTGACTTGTTAAGACGTAGAAATAGCTTTTTCGGAGCTGTTCATGAAAGCCTAACTTAGATTGAGTTGAAATAGGCCTACGTTCATCTGCACTGTCTGTTTGATAGGTCTATGGAACATAAAGAAGCATACTATGAGATGATTCAGCAGCTTCAAGATGACCACAATCTTGCTCGAACTTTACATCATTTTGACTATGAAACCAAATATGAGGCCTTGAGTGCATGCTGGGGTTTTGATAAGAAACTATAAAAGATCACATCTGTGTTTGGGAAGAAGGAATTTTCGTTAAATATGGAGGTGGAGAGTGCTCGAGAAGTTGCTAATCCTCTTAAAAAAGAGAATAACAACTTAACAAATGATTTGAAGAGCTTAAAAAAGTCAACTGAGGTTGAGCCGAGTGAAGGTGCATATTTCTTGGAGCTTGAAAATGCCAAACTATTGGAGGAGATGGAAAACTTGAAGAAAAATAAGACTAAATCTGGTCAATCTTCTAGATAAGTGGTCATTGCTCAACCGAATGAGGATGAAGAATGAACTAAGAAAACCTTTGTCGACCAGGCAACTTTGCTAAAGGATAAAGACAAAAACATCAAAAAGCTCCAAGATCAGGTGGACCGACTAAGTTTTCACATCCACAAGCAACCCAAAGTTATTTGGATGGATGGTTATGATGGGGCCTTAACTCATATGGACAATAAACTAGAGGAAGCTCATCGGGGAGGGTACAAATGGGGCTAGCCGAACATGATGGTATTGCTGAAGGGGGCTGATAAGAATAAGTTATAACCTTGGCATGATCCAGGCATGTTGGATTACCCTGACCTTCCAATCAGGATTGATTCCAAGTGGATCTCAACTAACGTCTCAGAGCTTAGTGAGAAAATACTTAGGGGACTATGGTCTTCACAGTGAAGCTGATTACATTTGCCCCCTCACTTGTTAGATCAACCATGCAGTAGTGGTGGTACCAGGTTAAGAAATTTTAAAATTACAACTTTTCCCAGCACTCTTGATGTTCCTCCTGCTGGGATGGACAAGGCTGGAGAAAAATGTCTCATAGAATATATTTGTATTTCTTCATTATTTTTTATTATACATATTACCTTTTATAAAAGTTTGATGAAATAAAATGACCTTTTTCACATACATGTCTATGTATTTTAGTCTTTGATACATGATTAAGCTTTTTTATTAGTGTATTGGCTATGCAGCTAACTAACTTTCTTAATTGATCAGTGCATGGTCAAGTTATGAGCTTAAGGTATAAGGCCTTAGGTTCTACTTATGCACTTAGGTAAAACGTTTTTAGGGATAAGTGTTTGCATTAGTTACTATTGGCGACCAAGTGTACTAGGAATGTAAGTTTTCCATGAATTTAACTTGGTTAGTAAAAACTCCTTATTTTTTCTTTAAGTCATACGTGAAGTTTTAAGAACTTCTTGTTCGTGATTTGTCGAAGATGAAGTCATACAAGAAGCTAAAAATATTTTCCTTTTTTGAATTTGAAAAAGTTTACTAGATTTAATGGGACTTCGTGTTCATGACCTGTCAAGGATAAAGTCATACATGAAGTCTAAAAATATTTTAATCGAAGTTGAATTTGAAGGTGGTTTACTAGTTTTCTAGGGGATGTAGAATCACCGTACTCCAAAAAAAACCATAAAAATGAAGCATAATTAGTAGAAAATCACAACTTTATTAATCTAGAAGAAACGATTACGTAAACTACATAATAAAATTATTGATAATATTTCCTGAGGTGGTCGGACCACTGTCGAGATGCGATAAGGACCATGCCAGGTTTTTTCCAGCATGTTTCCTTTTTCGATGAACTTTTTGAGGACATGGTCTCATTCTTTCAAGTTGGCCGGCTTGAACCTCCTCTTATAGAGTCTGGACGTTCTTTATTGATAAGTGTATAATTAAAGTGCAGCATCCTCCCTGACTTCCTCAATCATATCTAAATTAAATATCCTCATGACATAACTTTTAGGGGAATCAAACTTCAACACCCTATAGGTTGGTAAACCTATCTCGACTAGTACCATTGCCCCAGTTCTAAAGGCAATCATGTAAGGAGTCTCATAGATTGTTGTTCTCGGTGTAGTTTTATATGCCGAAAGAACACTATGTAGCTTATTTATCCAGTTTTCATTAGCATTATCTAACCTTTTCCATCGCGTATAGTTTTATGAGTAACTCATGTTTGGCCATTATAATGTGGGTGTCCAGGGGTAGAGTGATGCTTCTGGATATTGGACTGATTGCAGTATTTTTCAAATTCCTCATTGTCGAATTGAGTGTCATGATCAATGGTGAATCCTTATGGCATTCCATACCTGCATATGATATGTTTCCATATGAACTGCAAAACTCTTTCATAAGGCATTTCAACAAACTACTCATCCTCCACCCATTTGGTGAAGTAGTCTACTACCACTACCAAGTACTTGAACCTTCCTTTGGTCCTCGAAAATGGGCTAATCAAATCAATTCCCCAAATGGCAAAAGGCCAAGGAGAAGTAATGTAAGAAAATGCAGCCCCAGGTCTTCTGTGGATTATGGCAAACTTCTAACATTTATCACATTTCTTTGTAACGGAAATATAGTCTTCTCCCTCAGTCAGCTAATAGTATCCCTTCATAGATATCCTAGTGAGAACACACTATATGGTTCACTTACTTAAGTCTATACCATGTAACAGTTCCAACTAGTTTGGATATGGTGACAAAAATAGTTTAGATTTTTTTTAGCAATAGTCTTCGTGGTTTTCAAGGCTTCATCGATATTCCATCATGTATAAGAACATCATCTCTATCAAAAGAGAAGTACAATATTGCACTGAACACACTATAAGACACAAATCATGCATATATGTGTATAAGTGTGTGCGCAAGTGTTTAAATATTTTTAGGAACTTTTTAAACATTAAAAAATATTTTTAAAACATTTAAAATGAGTTTTTAAAACATTTAAAACAATAATTTTAAAGTGTTTTGGGTTAAAATTGATTTTTTTTTATTCCTTAAAAACTTCCTAGGGTAGAATCCAAAATCGGCACAGCCTTTTGAGGATGGAAATTGGATTATTGAAACATCTAAAACACGTGTTTATGAACCAACCATTTTTCTACATGATTTTCCCCATCTGTGTTTATTTACTCTCTCAATCCAATGCATCTTTTACAGCCGTTATTTTTAATCTCATCAACGATCTGCATGTTATCCTTGACAATCCCTATGACGCTAGAATGGTCCAATGAGAGAGAAAGATTGTACGGTTTATTTAAATCCCATAGATTAAGAAGTCAAACCGTCCAAGCAATCTGAGTCATTTAATTGCTTCGAACATCCATATCCTTCTACTCGTAGTATAAATAAGACATTAGGTTGAGGCATTTGAGAACTACTGCTAGCTCGTCATTTTAAGAGAAAAAAGAGAGAAGGGAGAGTAGAGAGAGAAAATAAAAAGGTTAAGAGAGAGAGAGAGAGAGAGATAAAACCAGTATTTGGGAGTTATAAATCATTAAGTTTTCTCACAAAATCAAACACATACTTCATCGTTCTACTTACACCATAAAACCTCCACTCTTGAGGGTTAGAAATATTAGGTTTTCATAAGGTTTTAGTGTTTGGCTATTTTTAAAGACTCTTTCAAATCTTAATCTCTCTTAGGGACCTAGTCTCACTATAGATCTTACATTTCTTCTTAGAAATTGTGAGATTTACTAAGAGATACATATCACTTAGTTTACTAGGGATTATGTTACCTTTTCTCAGTGGATTTGTTCTTTACGTTGTATATTCTTTTAGATCCATTTTATTTTCAAGTTTTCATGAAAAATAGACTTTTGAAATCACTAATATTTCAGATCTAAAGTTTTTGTTCCGAAAAAATTAGTTTCACAGTTTGTGAAATTAGTGTATTCACAAATAAGTGTTTTGAAACATTCGATCTATTTTACAGAAAGATTTAATAAATCTGATTTTTAAAGAAAAATTGAAATCTCTGCATATCATATAGATTCTTTGCAATTCGTTATGATTTATTTGTATAAATGTCTTGAGAGTCGTGAGTAGCATCTTTCATGTAATTCACATCACAATCACTACACTCTCACATGAACACTTATTCAAAGTGTGGTTCATTTGAGAGATTTTGTAGTGACTGAGCCATTGGGAATAACGAGCAAGGACTAAATGAAAGAAACAGCTGGAAGATTAAAGTCAAATCAAAAATACCTTGGAGAGGAAAGCTTCAGTAGGTATATTTATTTTCTTAGCTTAAGATCTTGAATGCATGTTTGGGTTCTTGTAATCTTGTATCTATTGTTTGATTATAGTGAATTTTTATTTTGTGGCGAAAAGGTCACCGTTGATGTTTTCTCTAATTTGGGATTTTACCACGTTAAAAATATTGTGTCAAACTTGTTTGGATTGTTCTTACTGGTTCTTTGGTGTGGTTTCTCATTAACGAATTAATATAGGTTTTATTTCGAAAACCTAAGGTAATCTATCTACCAAATCTAACATCCAATTGAAATCTATTTTTACACATCTTGTGTAGTGTTTTAAAAAGAGTTTCATTTAACGACTTTATTTTCGGAGTTTACTTAAAATTAAACTTTTAGTTAAAGATCTAATAAATAGTTATTTTCAAGTGGTATCAGAGCGGGTTTATCAAAATTGTTTTTAATCCTGAAACTCCAAAAATTGTTTTTGAAATCTATTTATGAGAATGGATGAAAGATTTGAGAAGTTGGGTAACCTATCCCATTTACCCCTCTTAGATAGACCCAACTTCCCTTACTGTAAAGTAAGTATGGTTTCATTCATCGAAGGGACATTGGGTGATGACGTATGAGATATGATTGAAAATGGTTATGTACAGCCAACTAAGCCTTTGTCTGAAACCAACCCTACAAGAGTTAAGAAAAGTCTTAACGAGTTTACTAAAGAAGAGAAAAAGATGTCGCTAGATAATAAAAAAGGAAAGAATTGTATTTTTATGTCCACTAATGAGCATGAGTTTAAAAACATATCTATCAGCTCTACTTCCAAGGAAGCTTGGGACACAATAGTCACCACCCATGAGGGGGATGAACGTGTTAAGGCTGGAAAAAACCCAATGCTAGTCCAATAATATAATACACTGATTATGGTTGATAGTGAATATTTTGATGAGTTTTAGATAAAGTTAAAAAATATTGTCACAAAATTGCATTCTAATGGTTTAACCTACGATAGAAAAGAAATTGTACTGAAAATCCTTAGGTCATAACCATCTATATTTGATAATAAAAGATATGCCATAGAAAAGATGGACGACCCAAAACTGACTCCTGAATTGCTTAGTTTTAAATTAAGAAATGTAGAAATGGAGCTGGAGTATAAAAAGAAATTGACTGCCCAAAACAAAAGACCATTTGGATCTAATGTTGTGCTTTCATCATAAATGACTATCCCTAAAATTAGTCCCTTGGATTTTGACCATGACCTTAGTGATGACTGTGATTTGGATCACCTTGATAACCAAATAGATCTTATGAGCAAACAATTTAAAAATATTATTAAGTTTAGAAATTTTGTTGCTTCTAAACAAGGCACATCGGGTTTCCAAATTCATCAAAATCACAAACCTCATGAAAAACAGTATGACAAACAGACTAATGACAATAATAGACCTAAGACTTACATTAAAAATACGAAGTGTCATCGTTGTGGAAAAATGGGACATTATGCCAATAAATGCAGAGTCAAAGTTAAAAACAACAATGCTAGGGATAATATGTGTAAGACTTGGGACGACTCAAGTAATTATGATGAAGATGAAACTGAGTCTACCCATTTTGATGAGTCATGCATGTCCTTTTTTGCAAAGATAGTATACATTGATGATAATGCATGCTTACCTACTGATGAATGTAGTATACATGTTGATATTGATGTCATGCCTGCTAGTGAAACTATTGTGCTTATTTCTAATGAGAATAAATTAGATGATCCTAGTCTATATGTGTGTCATAGTGTGAATATTATTGACAAAATAACTGGGTGTGTGAGTTCCACTGAAAAAATTGAATCGATGGGGGACACTACACATAATGCACTTAGCGAGTCCGATAATGACCTCCCTGATATTCAGGAGATGTACACCAAAATGCTTAAAAAGAGTGTCGGACTTGATAAAATGGTAAAGATAACGTGTTAAAATACTTAACAAGACTATTAGGAAGAACGCCGAAGATTTCACAACACAATGTGTTGCTGATGAGATAGAAATAAAAGAGTTTTCCTTAAAAATAAAATACCTATCCAAGAAAACTTTGTTTTAGAGGAACGATATAAGTCTACTCTAATTGAGTTGGAAGAATCCAAACATAAGGTTTCAAACATTTTTAAAAAATATTTTCATTTTTAAACTCAAGCCAAAACTTAAGACAAGATGGATTCTGAAGATAAATCTGGCTTAGGTTTTAGAGAAAAAGTTATGACCAACAAAACAACTGTATCTCCTGAAAATGTCATTTTTGTTAAAGAAGGCCAAAATTTTCAAAAATCTCATAAAGGAATTTATAATGAAAATGTCTCCAAGTCTATACAAGGTCAGTGTAATCGACAACCTAAATCTAATGGTCTAGCAAAGTAGGTATGTCCTCCTGTTGAAGACCAGCGTCAAAACCTCAAGACATGTGCCAATTGGACGAGTGTTCCTAATAAGACCAAACCTACTTTTAAAGACTTTAGTGATAGGGTCAAGCTTTCCACCCACTAATATTATTCCTACTGTGATGTTTACGGGCAGAACATTATCGAATGTTTTTAAAAGAGATTGTACACACCCACTTTTGAAAACTTTAACTATTCGAGAAAGAGTAGGAATACGTATGTTCTCCAAAAATGAACCACATATAACTCTAACTATAAAAAGAAGAAGGGAGGACCTAAAAATAAGAAGAAGCCATTTAGAAAGACCTATCTGACCTTTTCTAAGTTAAAGGCTCATAAAAATTTAAAAACCAGACCAATTTGGATTGGAAATGACGACTTGTTACCCTAGCTCAAGTGCAATGTTGTCATAACTGCTTTTAAGGTGCAACACACTTCATATGGTTGGTACTTAGACTCTGAATGTTCTGAACATGTGACCGGGGAGGAAACCAAATTGATAAATAAGACAGATTTCCTTGGAGGTGGTGTCACATTTGGAGATAGTGTTTCATCTTAGATAATAGGTAAGGGAACATTATGCGAGGATGGGTTCCTAATCTAAATGATGTCCTATTAGTTAAAGGTTTTAAGGCTAACCTACTAAACAGATATCAATTTTGTGATTCCAATTATAATGTTACCTTATCAAAAATCGATTGAAAAGTTTTTAATGAAAAGGGTAACGGTATTCTGACAGGAAACATAACTGACGATAATTGTTACAGAGTAATTCCAAAGACTGAATCTTGCCAAGTTTCCAGATTAGATGATGCTAATTTATGGGACAATTGTTGGGACATAAAAATTTTGATAACCTTCGTAGGCTAAGCTCCCAAGAAATAGTTAGAGGTTTTCTTAAAATAAAAAATTCTTTTAACCCTGTCTGTGGTCCCTGCGAAGAGAGGAAGATGAGTAAATCTTCTCATAAGAAAGTTAAAGATATATTAACTTCAAAACCCTTGGAACTAATCCATATAAACCTTATGGGTAAGTCCCTTTATAACTGTCTGCTTTAGTGGCAACAGTTACAATTTAACTATTGTGGACGACTACAAACGATATACATGCGTTGCTTTCACGAAAAATCAATATGATACCTTCTGTGAGTTCTTTAAGATTCTTTTAAAAATAAATAACGAGAAGGATACCCAAGTATGTCTCATTAAAAGTGATAGAGGGGTCGAGTTCAAAGACTCAAGTGTTATAAAATATTGTATTGGCAATAGATACAAATATGAGTTTAGTGCTCCTAAAACACCTCAGCAGAATGGAATTGTTGAACATAAGAATAGAACCATACAGGGGATGGCTAGGGTGAGGTTGCACGCAAAAAGTCTGCCGAAGTAATTTTGGATTGAGGTTGTACAGACTGCGTGTCATATCATTAATCAAGTATACCTTAGGAAAAATACTAAAAACACATCTTATGAACTTTGGTAATATAAAAATCCTAATTTGAAATATTTTAAAACCTTCGGTAGTGTCTGTTATTTCTGTAAGGACGAAAACGTTTCAAAGTTCGACACCTGAGGAGAAAAAGGAATCTTTCTTGGTTATTCTTAAACAAGTAGGACTTACCGTGCTTTTAATCCACGTACCAAAGACATAATAGAATATTTTAACGTAATTGTTAATGCTATTAGTGCAGAAAGTAGTGACAGTCAAACAGTAGTTCTGGATGAGTCTGAAAACGATTTTACTCTTGACTCTCTAGAGATAATTGATTCATTGCCGCCTGAGAGTCCTACTGTGCTGACTTGGGTCTCCAAAGACCACCCCCTGAAAAAAGTGGTTAGTAACCCTTCTGATCCTGTTAGAACAAAATAGCAACTTCAAAAAATGGTTAAATTTGCATGCTTTGTTTCTCTTGTAGAACAAGGAAATGTAAATGATTCCCTTTGCGAATCATTCTAGATCAATTCAATGCAAGAAGAGCTTGTCTAGTTTCAGAGCCATGACGTTTGGTATCTCAATCCACGACCAAAAGATAAGAAGGCTATCGGCACACGCTGGATCTTTAAAGACAAAAATGATGAGAATTGGGAGGTAATTAGAAATAAATCTAGGTTAATAGCACAAGGTTAATCCTAGATAGAGGGAATTGACTTTGATTAAACTTTTTCACATGTTACTCATATTGAGTCAGTTCGTCTCCTCATTGCCATATCACATCATTTACAATTCAAACCTTTTCAAATGGATGTTAAGTCTGCATTTTTAAATGGGATTTTGACTTAGGAGGTAACATAGAGCAACCCAAGGGATTTATAGATCCATCACATCCTAATCATGTCTTTAGTCTTAAGAAATCTTTATATGGCTTAAAACGAGCTCCTAGAGCTTAGTATGGATACATATCGACATTTTTTGTCATAAACGGATTTGTTTGTGGAGGAAACGATAAGATATTATTTGTTAAGAAAAAGGACAACCATGTCTTGATTGTCTAAGTGTACGTTGATGATATCATATTCGGGTTAACCTCTTCTAATCAAGTAAAAGACTTTTTCGATATTATGCATGTTGAGTTTTAAATGTCCCTAATGGGGGAATTATAGTATTTCTCAGGACTACAAGTGAAACAGTTTAGTGATGGCTTGTTTATCACACAATCAAAATACTTTACTGATCTGATTAAAAACTTTGGGCTAGAGAATTCAAAACTAGCACCTACACCCATGAGCACGTCCATGAAATTATCTAAGGAAGAAAATGGGAAAGGCGTCAACCCGAATTTATATAGAAGTATGATAAGGAATTTGTTATATCTTACTGCCTCTAAACCAGACATATCATTTGATGTGTGTATTCATGCAAGATACCAATGTACTCCGAAAGAACCCCATATGTTATGTGTTAAAAAAATCATGAAATGTGTTAAGGGTACATTAAATTTCAGTATATGGTACACGATGGACACCACTAGTTCCATTGTCGGTTACACTGATGCCGATTGGGCAGATTATTCCGACAATAGTAAAAGCACATCTGAAATCGGTTACTATATAGGAAATAACTTAGTATGATGGAGTAGAAAAAATGGAATTACATATCCCTTTCTACAGCCGAGTCGTAATACATAGTTATGGGTAGTTATTGTGCCCAACTTTATGGATCAAGCAGATGCTTAGCGACTATGGTATCATTGAATATAAATTAACCATGTATTGAGATAACTAAAGTGCAATAAATATATCTAAAAATCATGTCCAATACTCACGCACTAAGCACATAAAGATTAAGCATCATGTTATTCATTAGATTGTGGAATCCAAAGAGCGTGATATTGAGTATTTAAAAATTGAAAAATAATTAACTGATCTATTCACAAAATTGTTGGACAATATTATATTTGAGTTCCTTAGAACAGCCATAGGGATGATAGCTATCACATAATAGCTTCTCCATAACTATCATAACCTCAGTAGTTTCACGCTAATAACTAGTTTATGAGGATATAGGGCATGGACATTTCACAAATGACAAAAGACTCCTCCTTAATCTATTTAATATAGGAGATCATTGAATATGCACTTGTTTATGAATTTATTTGTGTAGAAGACATTCTATATATATCCCTATTTCTATCCGTTGTATATTTGAGAAAAAATAGGGGAGAAGAACTTGAGTAACTGGCTTTAGATTTCCATATCTTATCTCATCTTAACTTAACTAATATGCCCATGGAGTGTTTATATTTTAGGTATTTTCAGAATCGATTGTATAGCTTTTCATATTTTTAGGATAATGGTTTGTATGATAGTTGAGTTATATATTTTTTGTCTCGTATTTTCCGTTATAGGATGGGAAAGGGATAGCTCTTTTGTATAGGAAATTTAGGATTACATTTTTTTACCCACAATTACAGGTTACTCTAGTGAATTTTGTCTCCAATATCCAAAGGGAGATATTGAGAACACACTATATGGTTGATATACTTCAGTCTGTACCGTATAGGAGTTCCAACTAGTTTGGATATGGTGACAAAATAAGTTAGATTTTTTTAGCAATATTCTCTATGGTGTGCAAGGCTTCTTTAACATTTCATCCTATCTAAGATTACCATCTATACCAAAAAGGGAATTACAATATTTCACTAAACACATTATAGTACGCATATCATGCATATATGTGTATAAGTGTGTGAACAAGTGTTTAAATATTTTTAAGAATTTTTTAAACATTTTAAAACATTTTGAATGATTTTTTAAACATTTAAAATAATGATTTTAAAATTTTGTGGGTTAAAATTGAATTAGTTTTAATTCAAAACACAGGGTAGAATTCAAAACCGGCACAGACTTTTGGGGAAGGAATGGATTATTGAAACACGTGTTTATGGACCGACCATTTTGCTACACGATTTGCCCCATCTGTGTTTCTT
This sequence comes from Sambucus nigra, assembly GCA_949130495.1. Lineage (NCBI taxonomy): Eukaryota > Viridiplantae > Streptophyta > Magnoliopsida > Dipsacales > Adoxaceae > Sambucus > Sambucus nigra. The sequence continues at coordinate 537,797,342 of OX422208.1, read as the reverse complement.
TACTCTCTCAATCTAGTCTACGTTTTACAGCCGTTATATTAAACCTCATCAACGATCTGCATGTTATCCTTGATAATCCCTTTGACTCTAGAATGGTCCAATGAGAGAGTAAGATTGTACGATTCAGTTAGAACCCTTTGATTAAGAAGTCAAACCGTCTAAGCAATCTCAACCATTCAATTGCTTCGAACATCCAGATCTTTCGACTCCCAGTATAAATAAGACATTAGGTTGAGGTATTTCAGAACTTTTGGCAGCTCATCATTTTGATAGAAAAAAAAGATAAGGGAGAGTAAAGAGAGAAAAGAGAAAGGTTAGAGAGAGAGAGAGAGAAAAAAAACCCAATATTCCAGAGTTAGAAATCTTTAGGTTTTCTCATAAAACCAAACGCATACTTCATCGTTCTACTTACACCATAAAACCTCCACTCTTGAGGGTTAGAAATATTAAGTTTTCATAAGGGTGGTGTTTGGTTATTTTTGAAGATCTCTTCAATCTTAATCTCTCTTAGGAACTTAGTCTTAGTGTAGATCTTACGTTTCTTCTTAGATATTGTGAGATTTACTAAGAGATACATATCACTTAGTTTACTAGGGATTATGTTACCTTTTCTCAGTGGATTTGTTCTTTACGTTGTATATTCTTTTAGATCCATTTTATTTTCAAGTTTTCATGAAAAAGAGACTTTTGAAATAACTAATATATCAGATCTAAAGTTTTTGTTTCGAAAAACTCAGTTTCACAGTTTGTGAAATTTGTGTATGCGTAAATAAGTGTTTTGAAACATTTGATCTATTTTTCAGAAATGTTTCTTTCAGATCTCAGATATTACGTTTGTTTAATAAGTCTGATTTTCAAAGAAAATTTGAAATCTCTACACATCATATAAATTCTTTATAATTCATTATGAATTATTTGTATAAATCTCTAGAGGGACGTGAGTAGCATCTTGCATGTAATTCACATCACAATCATTACATTCTCGCACGAACACCTAGTTAAAGTGTGGTTCATTTGAGATATTTTGTATTGATTGAGCCACTAGGAACAAGGAGCCAGGACTAAAGCAAAGAAACAGCTGGGAAGATTAAAGTCATTGCATAAATACTTTGGAGAGGAAAGGTCATGTAAGTATATTTCTTTTCTTATCTTAAGATCTTAAATGCATGTTTGGGTGCTTGTAATCTTGTATCTGTTGTTTGATTATAGTGAATTTTTATTTTGTGGCGTAAAGGTCACAGTGGATGTTTTCCCTAATTTGGGATTTTACTACGTTAAAAATATTGTCCCAAACTTTCTTGGATTGTTCTTACTTTTTCTTTGGTGTGGTTTCTCATTAAAGAATTAGTATAGATTTTATTTTGAAAACCTAAGGTAATATATCTACCAAATCTAACATCCAATTGAAATCCGTTTTACACATCTTGTGTAGTGTTTTAAGAAGAGTTTCATCTGACGACTTTATTTTTTGGAATTTACTTAAATCTAGTAAATAGTTTTTTTCAAGTGGTATTAGAGTGGGTTTATCAATATTATTTTTGATCCTGAAACTTTAGAAACTGTTTTTGAAATCTATTTATGAAAATGAAAGAGAGATTTGAGAAGTTAGGTAACCTGTCCCATCCACCCCTCTTTGATAGACACGACTTCCGTTACTGGAAAGTAAGGATGATTCATTCATTAATGGGACACTGGGTGATGACGTATGGGATATGACTAAAAAAGGTTACATACACTCAACTATGAATTTATCTGAAACAAACCCTACAAGTGTTAAGAAAAGTTGCAGCGAGTTTATTAAAGAAGAAAAAAGGATTTCGTTAGATAATAATAAGGGAACGAATTGAATTTTTATGTCCATTAATGAGCACGAGTTTAAACACATATCTATCAGCTCTAATTCCAAGAAAGCCCGGGACACACTAGTCACCGCTCATGAGGGTGATGAACGTGTTAAGGCAAGAAGAACCCAAATCCTAGTCCAGCAATATAATATTGATTATGGTTGATAGTGAATATTTTGATGACTTTTATATAAAGTTAACAAATATTGTCACAAAATTGCATGTTAATAGTATAACCTATGACATAATAGAAATTGTACTGAAAATCCTTAGGTCTTTACCTTCTACATTTGATAATAAAAGGGACGCCATAGAAGAGATGGACGACCCAAACTTGACTCCTAAAATCTTAGTAGTAAATTAAGAACTGTAGAATTGGAGCTAGAGTATAAAAAGCAACAGACTACCCAAAAGAAAAGACCATACGTATCTAATGTTGTGTTTTCATCACAAATGACTGTACCTAAAATGAATCCCATGAATTTTGACCTTTTCCGAAGTGATGATTGTTATTTAGATCACCTTAATAACCAAATAGCTCTTATGAGTAAATAATTTAAAAAGATTATCAGGTTTTAAAATTATGTTGCATCTAAACAATGAAGACCGGGTTATCAGTGTCATCAAAATCAGAGACCTTATGAAAAATTCGATGACAAACAAACTAATGACAATAATTGACCCAGGGTTGACATTAAAAATGTGAAGTGTCATCGTTGTGGAAAAATGGGACATTATGCCAATAAATGCAGAGTCGGACTTAACAACAACAATGTTAGGGATAATATGTGTAAGACTTAGGATGACTCAAGTGATTCTCATGAAGTTAAAATTAAGTCAAACCTCTTTAATGAGTCATGTATGTCCTTTTTGCAAAGATGGTATACACTGATGATAATGCATGCTTACCTACTAATGAATGTAGTATACATGTTGATATTGATGTCATACCTCCACTCTTGCGAGTTAAAATATTAGGTTTTCATAGGGGTTTGTCTCTTGCGAGTTATAAATATTAGGTTTTCATAGGGGTTTGTTGTTTGGATATTTTTGAATAATATTTTTAGTTTAAACCTCTCTTAGGAACCTAGTCTTAGTGTAGATCTTATGTTTCTTCTTAGAAATTGTGAGATTTACTAAGAGATACTTATCACTTAGTTTATTAGGGGTTATGTTCCTTTTCTCCGTGGTTCTATTCTTTATGTTATATATTCTTTTATATAAATTTTATTTTCAAGTTTTATTGAAAAATAGACTTTTGAAATCACTAATATTTCAGATCTAAAGTTTTTTTTTTGAAAAACTCTGTTTCACTGTTTGTGAAATGAGTGTATGCATAAATAACTGTTTTGAAACATTTGATCTATTTTTCAGAAATATTTCTTTCAGATATGAGATATTATGTTTGTTTAATAAGTCTGATTTCAAAGAAAAATTAAAATCTCGGCATATCATATAGATTCTTTGTAATTCATTAGAATTTATTTGTATAAATCTCTTGAGAGACATGAGTAGCATCTTGCATGTAATTTACATCACAATCACTACACTCTCACATGAACACCTAGTCAAAGTGTGGTTCATTTGAGAGATTTTGTATTGATTGAGCCACTGGGAACAAGGAGCAAGGACTAAAGCAAGCAAATAACTGGGAAGATCAAAATCATAACAAAAATACCTTCGAGAGGAAAGCTCGTGTAGGTATATTTCTTTTCTTAGCTTAGGATCTTGAATGCATGTTTGGGTTCTTGTAATCTTGTATATATTGTTTGATTATAGTGGATTTTTATTTTGTGGCATAGAGGTCGTCGTGGATGTTTTGCTTAATTTTGAATTTTACCACGTTAAAAATATTGTGTCAAACTTGCTTTGATTGTTCGTACTGCTTATATGGTGTGGTTTCTCATTGAAGAATTATATAGGTTTTATTTTGAAAATCTAAGGTAATCTATCTACCAAATGTATCATTCAATTGATATTTTTTATTTTAAAAAGAGTTTTATCCAACAAGTTTATTTTTTGGAGTTTACTTAAAATTTAACTTTTAGTTAAAGATCTGGTGAACGATTTTTTCACATGGGCTCTAATGATCGACCGACTGAATGAGACCCACATTAACCTTCATGTACCTCTTTGATTAAGTCTAGTATCTTAGCTAGGTGAACACAATGAAGTAATGAAACAGTGTATCCCCTTTTGTATAGGAATCCTTTCTCTAACACGTAGCTGGCTGGCTTGATCCTTAACTTCCTGGATTTTTTTAGATTAGTAGATAATATACCTTTGACAATGTATCTTTGTACATGATCCATCCATGAGGGTCATAAATCCGTCGTAATAGAACTGACTATAGCCTTTGCATCTACACTTCTGTGTGCTAATATTTTTACAAGGATGGTTCTCTTGAGTTCAATCATGGTCACTGAGGCCATCCGAGCAAGTACATCTGCTCGGGCATTATCTATCCTTGGAATTCTAACCATTTTGACTGCAGCAAACTTGGATATGACTTCTATTATTTTGGACAGTAACTTAATCCTGAGATCTCCCTTGATTCCATATATCTAAAGAACGTGGTTAACAATGATATGGGAATCACTATACGCCATAACTTGCTCGGCTTTTAATGACAAAGATAACTCAAAACCTGTGATTATTGCTTCGTACTCTGCTTCATTGTTGGAGGCTCAAAATTAAAAATTGAGTGCATATTCCACATCAACACCATCCTATGTATTGATGATAAGACCTGCTCTATTGCCATTAGCACATGAGGATCCATCTGCAAATAACTTCCAAACAAGAATGTCGTTATTGAAGCTTGCCTCAGACAATTCACTTTGTTGGAATATTTTCTTGTGCTTCTCATTGTACCTTTGAGCTATTTCTTGGACAACTAACATTTCATATTGGTCGGTAATCTTTTCAGTTTGCTTTGGAATGGAGCTTTCTTCCAAGGAATTGTGCTCGTCAGGCAAACTTGAAGTTGTGATCGCTTCTAGATATATGAATTTAGCAATGAAATCTTTTACTGCTTGTACCTTTAGCACTATCCTTGGCTCATAAAGGGTTCTGTATTCTCCCAATTCTACTGCCAATGACATTAATCATCCTGATTTCTCTAGTTTATGAAGTGCTTAGCATAGAAGTAAATCTTTTTAAACAAGAATGGAGTGTGATTGAAAATAAGGCATCATCCTCTTTAAAGCCTCAATAAGAGTAAGAGCTAAATTTTTTAGACAGGGATATCTGATTTTGGCTCCTTCGAATGCTTTTCTAGTGTAATACACTATCTTTTGAACTTCATTTCCAACCTAATCGATGCCGAGCTAATAGAGGATTCTAAAAAAGCTAAATATAGATATAATTTCTCTCCCAGAATTGGTCGTGAGAGTCGTGGTGAAAATCCTAAGTACTTCTTCAACTCCTGAAAGGAATTTTTACATTATTCATTATATTAAACTGTTTTCCTAAGTACTCTGAAGACTGACATGCATTTTTTAGTAGGTTGGGACACAACCCGATTAAGGGCAGCCACTCTTATAGTCATTTTTTGCACATCTTTCTTTCATGTTGGAGACTACATCTCGAATAATGCCTTGATTTTATATTGGATGGACTCAATTCCTCTTTAATTCACAATAAAGACTATGGACATTCCTTCCTAGAAGCTAAACACACACTTATTCGGGTTGAGCTTCATTTGATGTTTTTCTAGCTGATCAGACATCTTAGGTCTTTGACGTGGTCAGGAGCTACCTTGATCTTGGTAAGCATGTTGTCCACATATGCTTCCATGTTCTTCCCTATTTATTCATCAAAAACCTTGTTCACTAGCCTTTGGTATATTTCTTTAGCATTTTTAAGCCCCAAAGGCATAAATTGTAGCAGTACATACCTCCACTGCTGATGAAAGATGTGATTTATTTGTCTTTCGGCTTCATTTTGATCGGGTTGTATGCAAAGTAGGCATACATAAAGCTTAATAACTAGTGACCTTTTGTTGCATCTACCAATTGATCAATCTTTGGTAAAGGAAAGTAATCTTTTCGATATGTTTTGTTGAGGTCGATAAAATTCACACATATCCATGAGTTATTTTTATTTTTAACAATCACTACATTGTCCAATCAATTAGGGTACTTGGCGTCCTTAACGAAATGATCTTTCTGCAATATGTTTACTTCTTATTGGATAGCCACATTTTTCTCGAGATTAAATACTGTGCACTTCTATTTGATCATCTTAGCATCTTTGCTGATATTGAAATCATGGCATATGAAATTAGGATCAATTCAAGGCATATCCTCATGGCTCCAAGCAGACACATTTTTTTCTCTCTCTAAGGAATATAATCAATTCTTGTTTAAGGTATGGTATTAGGTTTGAGCCAATTTGGGTGGTTGTCTCTAGTTTTTCACTGTCTAATACGATTATTTTCGTGTCTTCCATGACTTTCCCTTTAACTAAATCAGTTTCTTCACAGGGGTCCAAAGTGTCAATTTGATAAGTGGTGATGCTCTTTTGAATCTCTTGTTGGTCAGCAGAGGTATGGTAGCATTCTCTGTCCTCCTTTTGATGGCCCATTACCATGCAAACCCCATGGTGAGTGGGGAATTTCATATACTAATGAAATGTGGATGTCATTACTTCAAACTTCTTTAGTCCAACTCTGACGAGGATCATATTATATGCTGAGAGAACATTCTTATCAAAGATAAAGAAGTGAATCTTATTTGCCCTACTTGTTGGCCAAGTGCCAATCAGTACCACTAATTTGACGGTCCCTAAAGGATACACCTTTTCTCCAGAGAAACCAATTAAAGGCCAATGGTAAGGTTCCATTTTGTTGTCCGGTAACCCCAGGATATCAAAGAAATTGTAGAACATAACATCTACTGAGATATAATTATCCACGAGAATTCTTGTTATCCTGGCGTGAGGCCTTGGCAGGTAATGACTAGATGGTGTCATGAGGGTAAAGTACTCCTAATAAATCATTCTTGGAGAAGTCGATGATCACCTTATCTTTATTTACCTTTCTGGGCCGACCATGTACTTCTTTTGATAAGTTGACTTGCCTAATATAAGAGCAATATTTGGCCTCATTTAAGTAGGCCTTTCTCTTAGTGACTTCATCTCCACCTCCAGCGTCCCTCCTGCAATGAAATGACACTTAAAAGATATCATGCCCACCTCAATCTCGAGTTCCCTAGGTTTCTTCGATAGATCAGGGTCATTTTTAGAATCATCATCTCGTCCTCTTTTCTTGTCATATTTGTTTTTGTAAGGGGATTTCGACCTTCTTCTCATGTCCCGAACTTCAGTGCGATCAACAAACTTGGTCCATTTTCCTCGATGAATGAGATACTTAATTTCATTCTTCAATTTAATACAGTTATTACTGGTATGTTCATGGTCTTTATGAAAGTCATATTACTTAGACTCGTCTCTCCGATTGGGCGGTGATTTCAGCTTCCTAGACCATTTCAAGTCCTTACTTCTTATACTTTCCTCCAAAATGTGAGGCACACCTTTAGTAATAGGGGTATATTCCACATACTTTTTAGGATTCTCAACTCTCTTGTTATTCTGTACCTTCTTATCAGAATTTTTCTAGCCCTTAGATTTTGTCCCTAGTTTTTTAGCAACCGTAGCCTTTTCGGCATTTATGATCATACCAACTTTTGTCATTAATTCAGTCATGGTTTTAGAGGTTCCTTTATTAATGCATAATATAGCTTCTCTGGGAGATGGTCACTCATTAAAGTTGTAATGGTTTTTTCTCTTCGTAGTCAATAACCTCTAGTTTCTCATTATCAAAATGGGTAAGATATTCCTGAGTATTTTCTCCTGGTTGCTAGTGAACACTGAAAAAATGGGCTACTCTGTTGATAGGGTTTTCTCCAAAGCAGAAATTACTAATGAATAGTTCGGTGAGATGATGAAAATTGGCAATCTATCCTTAGGGTAGATTATTATACCATATCTGAGATGGACCAATGATCATACTTACAAAATCTACACATCTCATCTCATCTGGAACACAATAAATATCAGCAGTAGCTTACCACTGTTCAATATGTAGGACGAGTTGAATTTTACCATCGTACTTGGGCGTGACCACAGACTACTTGAATTTGGAAGGTGTGGGGTAATCCACGATAGCCTGGATGAAAGCAGATTCTTTCACAAAACTCTCTGTGAAGGATTCTTAGTCTTAGAGATTTCTCCCAAACGATCTTCCAATCTCTGTATAGATCCCTTCCAAGTGTTCTGTTCTAGTTTGGAAATAGCTGAGGCAACTTTGGTGGCCTTGTTGTGCATTTGTGCTAAGATCTATTCCTGAGAAGTCTAATCAACATGCAAAGATCCTTTGATGCTATCCCTAGACCTAACTGAACCTTCCCTATGCTCGCGGGACCAGAAATGTTTGCTATGATGTCTTAAGGTTTCTTGGGAACCCAAATGATAAAAAAAAGAAGCTTTGCTCAATCTTTCTAACACTCTTGACCGATCAGAGGTGAAGACCGACCATAATCATAATAATCAATTGATCACATTGATAATGTTGCTTTTGGGTGGTAGGATCAATCACGAGAGGACCTGGAATAGCCAATTCTCTCATTTTAGATAGGGTGTGGCAACATTTCCCTTCAAGATGGAATGTTGGTAGACTTGTCCTGCAATGTTTAAGCCAACAGCCTAATAAATTCCTGCATTGCCTTTTGACCTTTGTCAAGATTGAGGAAAATTCCTTAAAGTTTGCAACACTGGGAGGAGAAGATGGATCTAAAACATCGCCTGAAGCTGCAAGGATGCTTTTATAAATAGTTGTCAATTCTTAAAGAACCTCCAAGATGAACAATTGAATAGGATGAGTAGAGAATGATGACAACAATCGTTCCCATAGACGGTGCCAATCTGCTCATGTCCAAAATTGCTAGAGACTTTATCTTAGCTAGAAATTACCAATTCTGTAATCATGGATAATTAGGTGAGTACTACAAATGGAAATAATAAAGAACAACGATTTTTAAAGTGGTTCCTATTAGGGAAAGTGTACGTCCACTATTATGGTATTACGATTGAAGGTCGTTACATAGAATTCTAGGCAGACTAGCTTGGGTGTGCCAGACCCGCCCCATGAGCTAAGGGAAGTAAGATATTTATATTGGTCTCGGAGACCAAGGGGCGAAATTCCTTTATATATTCCAACCATTTGCACCCATACATAATGAATGCGACAATTGATATCCTAAGGCCCATGTGGAATGTCTCTTGATAATTACCATGTGAATGACCTTTCTTCTTACTATTGGTTCATCTTCTTAAGTTGGTCGTCCGGTACACCGACCAAGTAGTTATGGGGCTAACCAAGTGTAAACAATATGCTGAGATGTATAATTATGAGGACAAGTGTCCCAATATCATAGGTCATATGGAATGAATAATTTCACCCACAAAAATGATGATAAACTCTCAATGATTTTTAAAGAAATTAATGCTCATATGTAGAGAAGCATAATGAATCAAAAATTGGCCCGACACTTCTATTTTTATGTGCCTCTAATTTTTTTTTGGCTCTCTTATGAAAATGGTGCCTTTTAATGCAAAGACCTTTTGATTCTTCGTAGCCGTTTTCCCTTGCTTAACATATAATAATTTTTTTGGAGAAATAACTTAAACTCGGGCAATGGTTCTTACAAGCACAACTTTATTGATTTTTACATTTGGTTCGTTATAAAGAAAAATTGTGATGAGAACATCGTATTCGACAAGTGACAAGTAAGCACAATGTTCAAACAAGTGCATGCACGTTTTCATTAAAGCTAACTAGGAGTCAAACATGTAGAAAGTAGTCATCAAATAGCAACATAATGACTCCACACATTATTAAGAACATAATAGAAACGACGTCATGCCTCAAAACACTATTAAAAAGTCATTTGGAAAAATGGAATGAAAGGGTGATCTGGACATCTTAAATGTTCATCCATATATGGTGACAAAAAAATGAAAAAATCTTTTTGTCTTTTTCAAAATTTTTTATCAAAAAGAAAATCGTCTTGCCTTTTTCACCTTTTTTCTTAAAAATCGAAAATTTGTTTTGTATTTTCCAAAAAAATTCTAAAAAACAAAACTCTTTTTGGATTTTTTTTGAAAATATCAAAATGAAAAATATAGATATAATGATTACACAATGATAATACAATCTTGCAATAGGAATATAAAATATGAACATGATAATTTCCTTATTCTATAAATAAGTCTCAACCTCAATCATTAGGCCTGGAAGAGTTCTCAAAAGGAGAAACCTTCCTATGAAATTCCTCCATCAAATATTGAGAAATCTTGACTAAAAACTCTACTTTCTCTTAGAAGATCTCAAAATCTCTATAATGGTGTTCGGGAGTATATGGGAGTATGCGGAGTAACATGTGTGGGAGTGCATGTGGGAAAATATGTAGGAACTAGTGTGGAAGCATACCGTGGAACATGCATATGAGAAACTCTCCCTAAATTATAACAAAACTCTCTAAGATGACGTATTTATCTGTAATGGGTATAAACATGCTCGGGCTTGGGTGCACCTTCCTTAAAACAATTAAGACGATATCTTTTAGGTGGGTTAAATCTCCTTGGAAGGTTAGGTTGAGGACCATAAGGATCCATCACAAAATTTAGAATCGATTTGGATGCGGCTTTAGAAGTTGATGCACTATCATAGCCTATTCCTTTCCTCTCAACATTACCCAATGCGAGATCGAGGAGCATCTTTTCAACCATCTTAGATGTGTCCTCTAAAGTGACCTTCACTTCTTAGTCACTTTCGAGATTGCTCTATAGTTGGGATAAACAGGCTTCAAGTTTCTCATGAGTCACCAATGAAGATTGAAGATCTCTCATCAGACTAGTTGCGGTGTTGGTCAAATCAATCTTCTCCTTACTTACAAAAATCAACTTCTCGCATAAAATTCTACTTCTTTAGTTTACTCATAGACGCCTCACACTCTCTCAAAACTTTCACTTCTTTCCCCAAATCGAACACCCTAAAAGACAAATCTTTATTTATCTTTTTTGTTTTCAAAGTCTCAGTTTGACGATCACTAAATTCTTTTTTGAAGGCCACCTTCTCCCTCACTTAAATTTTCACCAACACTCTCACAGTCTCTAGAATGAATTGAAATATGGTCGAGGATTTCATGTTTAGATATGTCATCATCAGCGTGGGACAAACTAGAAGTGTTAACGTGACTAGACATGAATTCAATGCATGGTTCATGTGGTGATTCTCCCCCTGAATTAATTGACTCGACATCACTACCACTAAGAGTGGACTTATTTGGAACTTTCTTATGCTGTCTCTTAAGCCTAGTGGTACACTCATGTGCCTTGATCCCTTTGCCTTCACACTCATAACACCTTATCTCTTTTTTCTCACAAACCTTCTCGCCCCCATTCTTATTTTTATTTTTCCCATAAATCTTTCCTTTGGAAGAATTTTCTTAGCAAAATTTGAATTTTTTTTAAATTTTTTGCAAAAAGGGCCAAGTCATCCATCCCAAAATCGAACTCAGATTCGAACTCATGAAATTTCTCTTTCTTCTTTTTCTTGGTCTGAGTTTTCAAAGAAATCCCTATTTCCTTAGGTTTAACTACTTTATGAAACATATCTATCTCATCCGTTTGAACGTCTCCTACGAGCAATTCTAACCTAAGAGTATCTAATATCCCTAACGAATTTAGCACGGTAATCTTAGGAATAAAAAGGCTGCCAAGGATCTCCAAATATTTTTCAAATGACACACATCTCAGGAATTCTCTCACCAAAATTGAAACTCGAGTTTACTAGATCAGGCATCCATTCATAAAGCTCTTCAAGGATTCAGATTCAAGCATAGTAATGTTTCAAATTTTGTAGTTAGATTTTGCAGCTTAGAAGCTTTAACAGCGTTGGTTCCCTCGTGAGTGGGATGGAGGGTATCCGAAGCTTTTTAAGATGTGATGCACGTCATAATGCAACGGAACTCTTCAAGGGTGACGGCTCCAGAGATGGTACTTAAACCGAACGAGTTAAAATTTCTCCATTTAAAGTTATCATATGTCCATAAAGAGACGTGTTTAATGTTGATGACATTGTCAACGGTTACAGTTGGTGATGTCCACCCTCTTTCACAAAGCAGCTAGACACATTTATTAATTGATTTTAGTTTAAACCTCATTCTACCTTTTTAGTAAGCATAATTTATACCATAAAAAATAGTCATTCGGTTTACAAATTATCCTTTAAATTCTGACTTTTTAAAGATCATCCATTTTTTCAAAAAAAATTGATATAAAAAAAATTTAGCTGAAAAGGATCATACGATGTTTTGGTGTAACCGGCTCTGATACCAATTTGAGAGTGCACAAACTAAAGGATTAATTTATTTTATTAAATTCCCCAACATACAAATCCAATTTTTAATCAAATTTTAATCTTTAATTAATTAAGTATGTTTATTTTCAATTTTCAATCCAAACATGCAAAAACGATTAAGATGCGAAAAAATCCATTTACAGGGCAAAACCTTTCATATAGCACCATTATAAGTTTATGAATACAAACAACTTACAATACACTTAGGTAAACTAAGCTTGATATTTAGATCTTCCAAACCTCCAATAGAAAGGATCAGCTCTAGAGCCATCCATAGGTAGCAATCGACCCTCGGTATCCACTGATTCAACTTTCTTCTTCAGCTATGAAATCTCATTTCGTAAAATTAGTCGTATAAAAAAGTCTCAATAAAGGTGTATCATAAGAAACCTTCTTTGATTGATAAAAGTTATCTTGAATAATTCGTGGGGGTGAGGAATACAATTATAAGGAGTTTTGATCACAAAAGAGAACTCAAAAGGTATTTTTCTTTTTTGAAAAGAGTCCTTGAAGTATCTTATCATGTTTAGCACTTTTATAAGAAGGGTTGATAAAAATTATTTAGAAGATATTCTTTACAAATACAAAATTTTGTCCGGTCGTTAGAACGAAACAGGATGTCATTTGAATGACACCCTGAATCTCGTTAGAAAAACTTAGAACATGGACTTCTAACGAGATCTCAGTGGAACGTGCTTTTCCTCTCATTAACATCTAATTTTAACGACGGTGAATTTTATCGAACAAGGTGTCATTTTTTCAGCGCTTTTTCTTATAAAAAATAAAGTTTTATTTTTACAAAAACAACCTCATAAAAATATAACTAAATCCGAAAAAAAATAAAAAAAACTTTTACTAATTATGATCATATACTTTAATGATATTTATTGATATGACCAAATATTCCAACCTTTGATGGTCTTCAACAATAGTCTTTGAGTACTAAGAAGTAGTGACGGTGACATGTTCGTATAACGGGATACACTAACCAAATATAATATGATCAATCATAAATATTGCTCTTACAAATGGGAAGAAATCTAGTGTAAGTGGTAAAGGAACATTGAAAGTTTTCGAGAGCACTAGATCTCATAATGTACTATATATTGAAGGTCTTATTACTTATATCATTAACATAAGTCAAATTTAGGATGATGTTCCTCCTCGTAAGTTTTTCTAAGTTTGAGTGCATAGTGATAAAGGAAGAAAATGGAGATTTAGTGAGAGGTGTTCGGTCAAGTGTGAGTGAACTAAAAGTTGTGTGTCACAATGATAAAGTAGATTTCATTGACTTATGTCATCAAAGACTAGAACACATCAACTTTCGTGATTTGGAGACGAGTAACGGGCCTTCTTAGGTTAAGAAAATTCGTGAGCAAGGTTTGTGGAACATGTCAAAATAGAAAACAAATCCAGAGTTCCCATAAAAAGTTGAGTGAGATTTGTACATCTAGATATTTATAGTTAGTAAATATTGATTTAATGGGTCCCTTAAAGACGGAGTGTATATGGTTGATAATTATTCGAGAATCGCATTTATAGGGTTTGTGAGAGAGAAAAGTTATTCGTTCAAGATCATCATTTCGGTTTGCCAGAAAAATCAAAATGAACAATCACTTATCATTATGAGACTTTAATGTGATCATGGTTATGAATTTATTGAGTTGATGGTTCATAAATATTGTGATGAAGTTATAATCAAACATGAGTTTCATCTGTCGTAACTCTATACCAAAATGGAGTTATTGAAAGAAAGAACCAAACTATGCAAGAAATGGCTAGGTGTATGCTTGAAGGTAAGAACTTACTTAAGAAGTTTTGGGTTAAGTTTATGAAAATGTCTTATTATACATTCATTAGGGTTTTTATTATACCCTTCACAAAGAAAACTCCGCGTGAGCTTTGGAAAGAAACAAACCTACTATTAAAGACTTCAAAAATTTTAGCAGTAAGTGATACATTCTTAGAGATAAGGGTTATTTAATTTAGTTTAACACAAGAAGGGAAGAAGGGCGTTTCTTGGTTATTCTCAAAATAGTCGAGCATGCTGAATGTATAACTTGGAGAGTAAGAAAGTGATGGAGACATATGATATTGTTATTGACAGTGATGTCTCTTGTGTTATCACTTTGGATGATGAAGTTGAGGGAGAGGATTTAGATCCTAAGATTGTTGAGAGTAGGAGTGTTGATGTAAGAGAGTATAAATTTGCTAGAAGAAACAATAATGGAACTTCTTCCCAAATTGAGAGTCAATGTGGGAGAAATAGAGGAGTTCCTACTTGGGTTCGAAAAGAACACACTCTATTTAAAACCATAGGAAATCTTAAGAGTGGTGTGAAAATAAGAAATTAAATTTTAAATAAACTCAACTTTTAATAATTCACATAGTAAATTGAACCAATAATTTTCACAGAGTCTTTAAAAGATGAATATTGGATTGGTGCAATGCAAGAATTATTTAACTAATTTGAAGTATTAAAAGATTAGGAATTAGAGCCTAGACCATGTGATCAAAACATCATAGGTACTAAATGGGTTTACAAGAACAAATTGGATGAATATGGTGTAATTGTGAGAAATAAATCAAACTTGTAGCATGTGGTTGTTCTTAAATTAAAGGTATGTATTTTGATGAGATTTTCTCCCCTGTTCCAAGGCTAGAAAGCATAAGACTTTTGCCTACCAATAGGTGTTTTGTGAAATTCAAACTTTATCAAATGGGTATCAAAAGTGATTTTTTGAACGAAAATGTTTATGTTGAACAACCCATTGAGTTTGAACATAAAAAATTTTGAGGCTTTATAAAGCCTTATATGGTCTCAAATAAGCACAAAGATCCTGGTATGAGAGGTTGACTACATATCTTTTAAAGAATTATTTTAAGAAAGACGTTTTAGATAGAAAACTTTTTATGAGAAAAGCTAGAGATCGTATCCTTCTAGCACAAATCTATGTGGATGATATCGTGTTTGGGTAAACTATTGGGAAGTATACTCATAGTTTTTCGGAGGAGATGAAAAATGAGTTTGAGATGAGAATAGTAAGAAAACTGGCATTTTTTCGTTATAAGTAAAACAAATGAAAAATGGTATGTTATTTCATTTTCCATGCCAAGGATGCTAAGGAGTTAATACACCAAAAGACAAAAATAAGTCTGAAAATGCGAGAATGGTCCGGTTATATTATAATTTGTGAACTAGGTCACCCCCCCACCCCCCTCCCAAAAAAAAAAATAATAATTTAGTTAAAAGTTTATCTTGATTAAATTAGGTGAGCCTAAACATACAAGACAATGACACTAAATCGAAGCCAAACAAACCACAAGAAGAAGATAGGAGATGAGAAAAAATCTTTTTCATGTTAAACCTATATTTCAGCACTTTAGGTATTACAAACATACATCTACAGACTTAGAAAACTTAGACCTCTACTAAGTGACACAGTAGTGTCATTAATCCCAATTGTTAATAGCAAGTGATGGAGATTCAACAACGCCCCATAGCAAGCTCCACTTGCCTCGGCGTCCATCAATTAGCCTCAAAAAATTGTATTCATGTCTTCCGTAGTAGAGAATTAAATCCATAAGGTTATGAACAAGGATTGTGTTCTTCATGGTTTAATAAAGTGATCTCAAATCATACAAGGGGTTTGGATTGAAAAAATAAAAGAGTTTGATCACTAAAATATGTTTAAAAAGCTTGGTTTAAAATGTAGGTTTGTAACTCTATATTGTGACACCCCGCCTAATAAATACCGGGTGATCAGTTCTTTATTAAAATTAAGATAGATTGTTCGGTGGGTTCATTCTTAGCATCACTATTGAAAATATTTACTATTATTAATCACCTAATAAATAATTAAGCTAAGTGTTAAAACATTATCCCATTTAATCATACCCAATTAATATAAATTTCCATTCTTAAAATATAAGCTACTCACATTCCACAAGAATAAAATAAATACTGAACATGAATCAAATAATGAAATAAATAGGACTCGATAAAACATTCCAGTTCCAAGTCTAAAATCAACAAACCATGAAATCCGCAAATATAACTGAAATAAACTACTAACGCAAATTGATTACAATTTTTAATAAAACGACCGAGGATGGGCGAAATATGCCCTAAGAGAAATGTCTGGAAAGAAACATAAAGAACTCATAGAGGTGTCTAATGCAAGGACCTGCAACTCCCACAACCGCTGCAGATCGCTAAATGATCCACACGTCTAAATTTGGTAACCCTGTGGCTGGGCACCTGATATATATATATATATATATATATATATATATATATATATATATATCAAATGAAAAAATAATAGCAAGAAACCGTCCAGAGCCCGATTTTTAAAAATATTTATTTTAGCAAGTATTTAAAACTGCAATAATGCAATTATTATGTGCATGTTAGTTTCGAACTCTCACATGAGATTCTTACCTCTCCACTATTGTGCATGCCTAATGTACGTCTATCCTAACCTAGTTATCCATAATGTTCCAAACTAGATTATATACTTATACTTCCAAATATATCTCGAAGGAATAACCCGTATCACCCATAAAATATGCTATTAAGATCATTTATTCCAATTCACCGTATATTACATTCACTATTCTGATAGTAATTCTTTTACCCACTAAAAATACTTTGCTTACCAAAATTTATAAGTTTGCTAATTTCACACAATAGAATCATTCACAAATATATATATATATATATATATATATATACACATAGTCACATCATCCATATACATATATATACAAATTCTGTGCCCCTTGGTTAGGACCACCTGGCGCAATGCATACTCCGCTATCGTGTCCCGATGCATCGCTCACTGCGTAAAGGACAATTGGCTCAACGTCTCTCACGAACCATAAATCTCATAGCACAAATATTGGAGGTGAGCATACTCACCAGCTAAATGGGTCACACACATACTAACGCTCCCATTCACTCGTCGAAACTATCTTACGTCTGAGATAGCATGTCTCCAAGTTCATATGCTCTTAGTACAAGTCAAATATCCCCCCATTGGGTAACCAAGGATAAGACTATACACTGCACGAAACCTCCTCCCGATAACAAGTAGCGTAGGTATGCTATTCACACAATAATAATAATAATAATAATAATAATAATAATAATAATAATAATAATAATAATAATAATAATAATAATAATAATAATAATAATAATAATAATAATAATAGGTGTTCCCACGTCCTATTAAAGTCCGGGTCTTCACCCAACCCATACATACATTTATACACGTAGTGTACTTCCCATTATTACTTATAATGTAAATAATTCGATTATTCACTCTCTCGAAATTTCCAACGTTAATTCTCCTATCCAAATATTAAAGTATTATCCTAGGAATACTTCCAAATAATTCTGCATTGGATTAAAATTACTTAACTTGAAGTTCTCCCTCGCTGAAAATAATCGCGTAACTGATGTTGGATTATACTGGGAATTTTCCACATTTGGAACTATCGTTCGAACCAAAACTGATGTCATTCGAACGACATCATCATGTCGTTTGAATGACCATAATTCTCGTTCGAAACCGGACTCCATCTCATTCAAACGAGATAGAGATTTTCCTTGTTTTAACCAAACCTTCTACTGCTTCGTCCCCACCAGATTTCAAGTCCTAAAACCTCTAAATTCTTCAACCCAACTACCAAAACAGCAAACCTAACTGATCTTCTAACATTTATAATGGATTTCCCTTAACTTTGAAACATTAAATCATCATAAATCAGTTATAAAATCCAAAATCCTCAATTTAACAATTCAAAACCCCAATTCATCAAATTTCTATACAAGAACATCAAAAATAATTTTCGTCCATCATAAATAATCATCAATTTGAGATCTCTAACCTATCTACATGAGGGATTCATCCTAATTAGATACCAGATTTTAAATAATGTCCATAGTTCTCCAATTTCATCAAAATTTTTGAATCACAAATGGGTATTGTATAACTATACTAACATGAACATGATTATTGCTATAATTTTGCAAGGATTAAATACTTGCCTCAATTTCGAAGGTCTGATCTCCTGGTGATATTGATATAGGTGCATTCCTCATCTCACGATCTACACTTTCGTGGAATTTTCGATGTGTGTTCTTAAGTTATGCACCAAGAACTCCTATGGTTCCTTCTTCCTTCCTCTGTGCTTCTCTCTTATCTCTCTCGTAGGTTTAGAACTGATAACTCCACTCTAACCCACGTACATCCATATTTAATTTCCTAATTTTCGTCCATAATATTTCTCCAAAAATTTAAAGGACAAAAATACCCCTATGGGGTGTTGGTTAGACCTAAAAACATCTCGGAGTCCAAATGAAATACCCGGGTAGAGTTTTTAGACTATCTCAACCCTTTCGGACTCAATGACGTGCTCAAAATTACCATACGAGTTACTTAAAAATAATTAACTTCTTTAATCCATTAAATTAGTCCCGATACGACTCACACGCGCGTCCTGACTTAATATACCAAACTGTCGTATTTTCCCACTCTCAACGATTTATAACATTTCATAATTCCTTATTACGTATTCACACAGTAATATGCCATAATTCTCAACAATAAGTATTAACCCTTGGCATGCTGGTTAATATTTATTTTTAATCCGGATTAATTACAAATAAATTTTCTCATATTTTTAATTTAATTAATCCAATAATAATAATTAATCCCATAATTATTTAACATAATAAAAATACAGGGTGTTACATACTCCCCCCCTAATTATGAAATTTTGCCCCAAAATTCAAAAAGTAAGGCATACCTCGTAAAAATAAGTCTGGATATTTCTTACGCATATCCTCCTCTCGCTCCCAAGTAGACTCCTCTAAATTATGATGCTCCCACTGAACCTGCACAAGTGGAACTACCTTTGACCTCAATTTCCTCTCGCTACGATGTAGGATAACCATTGGTTTCTTCTCGTAAGAACTGTCGGGCTGCAAGTCAATCTCCTCAATCGCAATATGGGTGTGGGCCAACTCATCCTGAAGATACCGCCTCAATGATGAGACGTGGAATACATCATGAATACGGTGCAAGTGCTCCGATAATCGAAGTCTATATGCCACCAGTCCGATCCTCTCGATAATGGGAAATGGTCCGACATATCTGGGTGTTAATTTCCCCTTATTCTCGAACCTCATCACTCCTTTCATAGGAGACACTTGCAGTAGTACTTGGTTGCCCACACTAAACTCCCTGAAGAACTGCTTTGCATCGGCGTAGCTTTTCTGCCTGTCCTGGGCTACTCGTATGCAACTCCTGATTAACTCAATCATGGCCGACGTCTCTTGAATCACCTCTGGCCCAAGTAGCTTGTTGTCCCCCACCTCTATCCAATAAGTGAGAGAATGACAAAGTCTGCTATACAATGCCTCAAATGGGGCCATGCCGATCGTAGACTGGTAGGAGTTATTATAAGAGAACTCCACCAACGAACAGTAAGGCTCCTAACCCCCTCCAAAATCAATGACACACATACGTAACATATCCTCCAACATTTTATTTGTACGCTCAGCTTGCCCATCTATCTACGGGTGATAAGTTGTACTCAACCATAGCTCAATACCCATAGCCTCCTGAAATCTCTCCCAGAAGAGTGACACAAAAATCTTGTCTCTGTCGGACACGACATATAACCTCACTATTTCAGTAATAAATAACTTGGCATACTTTCTCGTAGTGTAGTCTGTTCGCACCAATAGAAAATGAGCTACCTTGGTCAACCGATCCACCACTACCCATATAGAATCGTGACCCTTCTGTGAGGTAGGCAACCAAGTGATGAAGTCCATGGAAACGCTCTCCCATTTATACATAGGGACCTCTAGCGGTTGAAGTAACCCTAGTGGTATCTGATGGTCCATCTTTACCAGCTGACAGGTGGCACACTTGGACACGAACTACGCAATGTCCTTCTTCATCCCACTCCACCAGTACTGCCGCCTCATATCCTGGCACATCTTATCCCCTTTGAGATGTACTGCAAATCGGGATTCATGCAACTCTGTTATCACTATATGACATTAGTACTCCCCTTTCGGAACCACTAATTTCCCATTAAATCATAAACCTTCATCTGAACTCAGTGAGTAGGACTATGCGCCCTCAGCTAGAAGTCGTAAAATCTGGTCCTGGCAAAATGTATCATCGGCTTGGGCTCGAATCACCCTCGTAACAATCTCTAGAGTGACTATCATGACGGACATAAAGGATCGGGCCACTGCATCCTGAGGTTCAAAATCTTTCCACTTCGCCTTCCACACATCCGCTACCTCACCTAATGGCCTACGGCTCAGCGCATTAGTAACTACGTTAGCCTTCCTCGGGCAGTACTATATCTCGAACTGATAATCTTTCACAAACTCCATCCACCTGCACTGACGCATGTTCAACTCCCACTGAGTAAACAAGTATTGCAGTGACTTGTGGTCTGTGACCAGGCAAAATTTATCTCCTAATAAGTAGTGTCTCCAAATCTGTAGGGAAAACATGACTGCTTCTAGCTCCAAGTCGTAGGTGGGGTAATTCTTCTTATGAGGCTTAAGCTTGCGGAAGGCATAAGCTAGCCTTATCCTCCTTCTGAAGTACTCCACCAAGTCTCTATAGAGAAGCGTCAGTATATACCATGTACTCCACCCCTGGCCTAGGTAAATCCAAAACTGGAGCCGAAGTCAACTTATCCTTTAGCTCATTTAAATCCAATTGTCAAGCATCATCTCAAATGAACTTCACCCCTTTGCGAGTCAAATTTTTCAATGGGCCCGCAATCTTCGGGAACCCTCTGATGAATCGCCTGTAATATCTGGCTATCCCCAAGAAACTACGCACCTCCGTCGGTGTCGTGGGATGTCCCCACTCCCTCACCGCCGACACCTTACTCCAGTCCTCTGATATCCCTAATTCTGACACAACGTGTCCCAGAAACTGCACCTCTCGTAACCAAAATCAGCACTTTTCATACTTCGCGTACAACTGATGCTCTCGCAGAGTTTAAAGAACTCATCTCAAATGCTTGGTATGCTCCTCCTCAGTCTGAGAATAAATCAGAATTTCATCTATGAGGACAATGATAACCATTCTAAGAACTCTCTGAACAACCGGTCCATTAAGTCCATGAATACGACTGGAGCATTTCCCATCCCAAACGGCGTGACCCGAAACTCGTACGATCCATACCTCATCAAGAAATTAGTCTTTGACACATACATCTCCCTGATCCATAGCTGATGATATCCCGATCTTAAATATATCTTTGAGAAGAAGGCGACTCCTCTCAACTGGTCGAACAAGTCATCGATTAGGGACGGGCAACAGATACATATTCCGTATCATGACTTTGTTCAACTCATGATAGTCCACACACAACCTCAACGAACTATCTCTATGTAACAACCCTCTCTTTTGATAGCCTATTTTATACTTATTTACTATATGTAGTAATTAATTATAAAATGATGGATGTTGAGTAAATATTAATTTAATATGAAAAAGGTTAATATTTACTAAAATGTTGTATGATTACCTGATGAGTAGGTAAAAATATCCATGTGGTGATTTATGGTGTCATAAGATATAAAATGACATTTTGGTTTAATATGAAACCGGAAGTAAAATGAGTTATAAAATTTCCAAATGATAATTTGGAGGGTGTACTTAGTCCCGGTGGGTGTGAGACAGTCAAAATAAGTGCCATAACGCATTTTGGTATTTCGGGCACTTTTGACTGGTTGTAGCTTAAAAGTGTAGTCGCGTATTATTTTATCGCATATTAGTCACTTAAGTGGGCTTTTTAGACTTAAGCCCCATTTTATTTTCCCCACCCCTATTCCCATTCTTCCATTTTATACAATAGAGAGAGAGAGGAAGAAAGCCTTGGGAGAAAAAGAGAAATTTGGAGACTCTGGCTTGGATCATTTCCTTCACCAAATCAAATCTGAATTTGCAAGATCAAGGCAAGTAACTTACTTGCTATTATATGATTTAAGTGGATTAATTAGCATGATTAGTTATGGATTGTTATGATTTATTTTAGTTAGGGTTTTGTTAGATCAATTGGGTATTAACCCTTAGAAGTTGATTTGGATGATGAATGGTGTTGAAGATGGTAGTTACCAACATTTATGATGTATAAGTTTAAGTAATTTAGGTTTGTTTGGTTGGTTTTGGGTTTGGTAGAAATTTGGAGTTTAGAACTCCATAGCCAAAAGTTGGCAAATTTTCAGAATCGAATCGATTCGGCCTGGCCGAATCGATTCGCCTTGAGGCAGTTCCCAGGTTCGAGTCAACCGAATCGATTCGGTTTGACCGAATCGATTCGGTATTTATGCAGAGTCCCCATTTTTCTGGCCGAATCGATTCGACTAGGCTGAATCAATTAGGAGACCCTACATTTTTCTTTTGTTTTCTTTTCAAATTTTGATCTTTTTCCTCAGACTTAGGATCTAGGAATCTTCTTGAAATAAGTAAACTTAGAGTCCAAGAGTATTAGTCGAGTTGGTCGCTACCCTAGATTAGAATTGGGTCATCTGGGGTTTATTTTTCTGGGTGTTTCAAGAAATGCTAAGGCATTCCTTCCTTTATAAATATTTTTTTAGAAGTTAGGAAGTTAATTGCCCTAACTTGGATACTTAAGGGCTTATCAAAGTTATATGAACTTTGGGGATTTATAGGATCATAATGATCATTTGGAGATTTAGTTGGGACTTGAAATTGAGGAATATTAATGATAATATTCGATGGGAATTAGGTTCGCATAAAATGAACCCAAATGATTTAAAGATGATAGGTTCCACTAAAATGAACCCAAGCTATGTTAATGATGATTGGTTCAAATAAAATGAACCCGGTTGTTTAATTATGATAGGTTCGAATAAAAAGAACCAAACACATGGATATTGGAAATTGAATTGTACATGGTAATTGAAAATGAAAATGTGATTAAAATGATAAATGTTAATTTACTTAAACACGCCTCTCTAAATGACATCATAAGGGAAGTTCGCGCGCTTGGTGATGCCCCCCTGGCTAATGAATGCAGGGAGGATATAGTCCTAGGCCATATGCGGGGGTTTTATATGTTTTTCTGTGCTGGTTAGGGGATACCGGGTGTGGTCCTGACTTTCCCGCAGGCATATGGCCGCTTCCCGACGTTGCGTTATGATCCCAGGTTGTCTTGTATAGATAAGCCCTAGAAGATGATGGTCATTTAGGGGCGCGCCCAGTGGGGAAACTCGGAGGGGCGGTCTTAGAATCGTTATATGTATGAGAATATAACTTTTTTGCATCAAGTGGGACTTGATGGGTATATGCCATAAAGAGCATGGATACGTGCCATAAAGATCACGGGAAATGAGATTAATGAGATATGTGCCATAAAGAGCACTTGATACAAATGGTATTCCTATTAAGGAATGGAAAGACAATTTGGAAAGATAATTAACTATGGAAGTTAATAAATGAAAGGTAATTATATCTTCTTGATTTAAACCAAATAAATGATTTTTTTCCTATTAAGGAATGTAAGAAGGATATGGTAATTGATTTATGAGCAAAGGTTTTTAATTTAAGTTAGTTACTTTTCTTTCTTTTATGTAAATGACATTTCATTTCGTAATTAGTTATATTGTCTTAAATTGTAATGTAGATAACATGTCATTGTCATATTATCATCCTTATCATTCATTCAGAACTGTTCATTTCTATCATGCTTTTTATTTCTTCTGGTGATCATATAGAACCCGGCCCTGACCGGTTTACTTTCCTTATTGTATATATGATTGTATCCGCTCAGGTGCTCCACCGCAAGGACGCCCGTTTTGATGTTCCCATTCCTTTGCTTTCGACGAGCTGTAAGATTTTGCGGGTTATTATAGAACATCGTATTAGACGCTTTTATCTTTGTGTTCTAGATATGATCGGGTCCTATACTCGGGCATGTGTCCCAAACATTTGTATTTGATTAATGAATGTATTACAAAAGATATTAAACTGTTTTACCGTGTTCTATGTAGCTGTGGATCGACGGCCTATTCGATCCTTTTGTGTATATTCGTTTTAGTTGTATTATATATATATATATATATATATATATATTCTTTTGGAATTCCACTTGCTTAGCAGATTTGGGTTGTTTAAATTAAATTTTCTTAACTGCATTTTTAAAATTTTACACTTTTTGGCAACCCGTTTTCTTATTTATTGGGTGGTTTTCTCGTTTACTCAGTTTATTTTTGCGATGCTAAGAATGATATCCATCCATGATTCCTGTTACGTTTGAGTATCGGGCTGGCCACCCCTTATCTCGGATCACGGGTTGTCACAGATGGTATCAGAGCATTAGGTTTTAGAGTCTTTAGGATCTAGGTGGATTCGTCACGTTCTACCGTAGCGTTCTTTGATATAGAGCCTAATGTTAGGACTGTGTAGTTGTTTATATTTGTGATCTTCTGCGAGATAGATAGTTTCATATAGTATTTTAACTCTATTGTTTCTTCATCTCGAATGCCGCCTCGAGAGGTCGCCCAGCGAGACGAAATAGTCTTATAGAAGAGGAGGTAGATTCATCACCTCCGCCCCAAGGGACCGTTAATGCTGTGGATGTAGCAAACATAGAAGCTCAAGCGGTTAGCGCCGCCATGACCGCAGTGGTCCAACAATTTGCCACAGGCTCAACAATGGGCTCACGATGTTCATGCTCCTATGGGAGTCCTTTCTAAAGGGAAATTCCCCGGAATTTGAGGGAGGCACGGATGTTATTAAATCCAATAAATGGAAAGATGACAGACAACGCCACCTTCGAATGATAGAATGTAGCGAGGAGAGGAAACCAATCCTTGCCACTTTTAAGCTTGTCAGATCTGCGTTATACTGGTGGGAGATAACGACCACACCAGAGCAGAGAGACACAATGACGATCACTGAGTTTTGGACTTTGTTCAATCGTGAGTACGTTCCTCCCGCAGTTCAAAGGGAGATGAGAAAGAAGCTCCAGGATGTTGTGCTAGGAGAGAGATCTATGGCGGAATATGTAGAGGAGTTTATACGGTTGGTGTATTTTGTCCCGGATGCAGTGGCTCCGGAAGATCGGAAGATCTAAAAGTTATGCAAGGTCTAAACTGGAGAATCCGACAACAATTGCTGGGTAATCCAGCTTTACAAACTTTTGGTGAGGTTATGAATGCAGCCTCACCCCATTGCCATGAGCATCGGTTATACACATCGGGTAGCAAGAAAGCTACTGTCGTGGGGAAAGCAGGAAAGCTTGGAGAACATGGGATTGGAGGAGGAGCATTTCCCTCATCCCAACCTTCGGGTAGTAAGCAGAAAGAGAGGGACCCTCGACATGGGGTTTCGTCTAAGAGACATCGTTTGGAGGGTCTATTGCGGGTGGCAATAACATTTGGGCATGGTAAGGGTGATTCACAACATGTAGGTCGGGGTGGTCATAGAGGTAAAGGCCATTTGGGCTAAGACATTTCCAAGTTTAGAAATAACGGGGGTCAGTTTCCTAGGGCTCCGCAGCAGCCATACGTTTAGTTTCCACCTCAGGTATCTGATTCGGTTATTCCCATGCGGCAGGGACAATTACTGTATGGGAGAGTTTATTATATTCGGGAGGTTATACTTCCTCCATCTTCGTTAGCATCGCCCGCTATTAAGGGTAAGTTTTATTTCGGAGGTGCTTGAGTTACGTATTATTCGAGGCGGGTGTTACGCGCTCAGTTGTTTTATGAGCTCTTCTCAGACTACAAATTTGATGAGATCTGCTGAGAGTATTTTTACTAGTGTTGAGTTTCCTACGAGTGATGGTTCGCTCAATTCCTTGTTTGTTTACACATAGGGATTTACTGTGGTATTTTGTGCTTTGAGGCCGATTTACTCGTCCTTGACATGGTCGGGTATGATATGATTGGTATGCCTTATCTCCACAACTGACACAGTTGAGTAGTAGCGTATAGGAGGGGTTCCTTGTTTGGATTCCGCTTTTGCGGGACGCTCCACGCGTGAACCTCGACAACGTTGGAAGTGGAGAGATGTTGTTCTTTCTTCTTTTAGTTAATTTTATTTTATTTTGTTGGTTGAAAGGTTTAGCCGAGAATCACGTAGAATAGTGATTAATGGCTATTAAAGTGAGAAATATAAGCACTGTATACAGTTCTCTCCTCTGAACGATGCGAGGGAGACTGGGATGCGAAGTCGAATTTAGACTTCGGGTTATACCTTGATAAGAAGGCTATTTAAAAAGGTATATATATATATATATATATATATATATATATATATATATATATATATATATATATATATGTTGTGGGATATATAATTATAGGGCTTTAGTTTGGATTTGTTTGATTTGTTAAGTTTTCAGTTATTTATGTGGTTATATATATAAGTAGAATCTTTTCGGTCCCGAACATGTGTCTTAGACCTGTATACCTTGATGAATGACAATGCGAGGTAGTAGTGTAACGGGAGGGTTCATTGTTTGGATTTCGCTTCGACGAGACGTCCCACGCACGAAACTGAGTAAATGTCGGGAGTTGAGAAGGATCTTGGGCTCTAGGGATATACTTAGTATTAGGTGCATACGACTTAGATAGGGTATAGTATAGATAGGTAAACTTTAGGATTTTTTGGACATAGGGTCTTTAGTATGTGACATTAGTTTAGGAGGGATGTTGGGAGTTGACCATGAATAAGTCGTGTGTTAACTCTAAGAGGAATTGGTTCCCTGATAATGAGAAGTGGGAGGATTTCGAGAGGTTTGGTAGATAAGTCCGAAGGAGATGAGGCCTATCGTAGTTAGAATGTTACGTTGGCACTCAACTTTTGTAAAGAAGGATAAATTGACTTTCACTCCTAAGCCCATGTTTTTAAGCTCAAGGGTGGATTCAATTGACAAGTCCCTGCCATGATGGGGAGTAATAATACCGAAGTATCAACTTATTGTTGATGCGCCTCATAAGTTTAAATGTGTGAGAAGTATTATTCCCTGTTTGAACTGAAGTTCAGCGTGGGGGTGACCGCTGTGTAGGAAAGGGAAGTGTTACTTCCTGGGCAGAATTTAGTCTTTCGTGCGAGCAATATTTCGTTGCAAGATGTCGTAGGAGAGACATGGGTGGTTAAGACCACATATACAAGCTGTTGATTGAGGGAACAGTGTCCTGCTCTATCGACCTTGAGCTTGGGGTGCGTTTCCATAAGAGAATTTTTGTCCCGAATGAAATGGACTTAAGAAAGGCAGAAATGGTGGAATCTCGCGATTCTAAGTTTATGGTGCATTCGAGTAACGACAAAATGTGTCAAATTATGCGCCGCTAGTAGTATTGGCCTGGCATGGAATGGTTGTTGGACTGCATGGGGTGCCCTTGATTATAGTTTCCGACTGAGATAAGATTTTCATTTCCCACTTGTGGCAAGTTTCCAAGAAGCCATGGGAATCGAATTATGGTTAAGCACTTATTATCATCCTCCACAGACGGCCAGACTGAAAGGGTAAATCATATGTTGGAGGATATGCTCCTTCTATGTGCGCTTGACTTTAATAGTAGTCGAGAATAGTGTCTCCCACTAGTTGAATTCGCTTATTATAATTTGCATCGATTAACTATTGGGATGGCACTTTATAAAGCCTTGTATGTTAGGCCTTATGGATCTCCCGTTTGTTGGTTAGGGGTGTGAGATGATAAGTCTCTCGGACCTGGAATGATCTGAGATACTTCTTTGGAAATTGAGCTCATTCGGAATCGCATTCGTATAACCAACATCGACAAGAGAGCTAAGTCGATACGGGGAGATGGCATGTGGAGTTTGAGGTCGGTGGACAAAGTGTTGGTGCGATTATCGCCCATGAAGGGCATTAAGGGTTTTTGAGTAGAAGGGGAAAAACTTGCACCATGTTACGATGGGCCTTTCCTACATATGTTAAGGTGGGTCCGGTAGGATATTAACTTGCTCTACTGAAATATTTCCAGCAAGTTTATAATGTGTTGCATATCTCTTTTGTATGGAAATACAAGAGATGTGATGGTGCCCTTGGGCACATTTCTTTCGAAGTAGATGCAACTTGAGGTTCCTTATGAGGAGTAGACGGTTTCTATTTTAGAGCGTGGAGAGCGGCTATCGAGATCGCCGGTAGTATCTTGGTTAGGGGGTAATGTAATCACCATAGTGTCGAGGAGTCGACAGGTGATCGCAGGGATGACATGCGGGAATGGTATCAGCATTTCTTCTTGTGAGATATGCCTAAATTTTGGGGGCAAAATTCCCTCATAAGGGGGGGAGTATGTAACAACCCTCTCTTTTGATAGCCTATTTTATACTTATTTACTATGTGTAGTAATTAATTATAAAATGATGGATGTTGAGTAAATATTAATTTAATATGAAAAAGGTTAATATTTACTAAAATGTTGTATGATTACCTGATGAGTAGGTAAAAATATCCATGTGGTGATTTATAGTGTCATAAGATATAAAATGACATTTTGGTTTAATATGAAACCGAAAGTAAAATGAGTTATAAAATTTCCAAATGATAATTTGGAGGGTGTACTTAGTCCCGGTGGGTGTGAGACAGTCAAAATAAGTGCCATATCGCATTTTGGTATTTCGGGCACTTTTGACTGGTTGTAGCTTAAAAGTGTAGTCGCGTATTATTTTATTGTGTATTAGTCACTTAAGTGGGATTTTTAGACTTAAGCCCCATTTTATTTTCCCCACCCCTATTCCCATTCTTCCATTTTATACAATAGAGACAGAGAGGAAGAAAGCCTTGGGAGAAAAAGAGAAATTTGGAGACTCAAGCTTGGATCATTTCCTTCACCAAATCAAACCTGAATTTACAAGATCAAGGCAAGTAACTTACTTGATATTATATGATTTAAGTGGATTAATTAGCATGATTAGTTGTGGATTGTTATGATTTATTTTAGTTAGGGTTTTGTTAGATCAATTTGGTATTAACCCTTAGAGTTGATTTGGATGATCAATGGTGTTGAAGATGGTAGTTACCTACATTTATGATGTATAAGTTGAAGTAATTGAGGTTGGTTTGGTTGGTTTTGGGTTTGGTATAAATTTGGAGTTTAGAACTCCATAGCCAAAAGTTGGCAAATTTGCAGAATCGAATCGATTCGGCCTGGCCGAATCGATTCGCCTTGAGGCAGTTCCCAGGTTCGAGTCAACCGAATCGATTCGGTTTGACCGAATCGATTCGGTATTTATGCAAAGTCCCCATTTTTCTGGCCGAATCGATTCGACTAGGCCAAATCGATTCGGAGACCCTGCATTTTTCTTTTGTTTTCTTTTTAAATTTTGATCTTTTTCCTCAGACTTAGGATCTAGGAACCTTTTTGAAATAAGTAAACTTAGAGTCCAAGATTATTAGTTGAGTTGGTCGCTACCCTAGATTAGAATTGGGTCATCTGGGGTTTATTTTCCGGGTTGTTTCAAGAAATGCTATGGCATTCTTTCCTTTATAATTTTTTTTTAGAAGTTAGGAAGTTAATTGCCCTAACTTGGATACTTAAGGGCTTATCAAAGCTATATGAACTTTGGGAATTTATAGGATCATAATGATCATTTGGAGATTTAGTTGGGACTTGAAATTGAGGAATATTAATGATAATATTCGATGGGAATTAGGTTCGCATAAAGTGAACCCAAATGATTTAAAGATGATAGGTTCCACTAAAATGAACCCAAGCTATGTTAATGATGATTGGTTCAAATAAAATGAACCCGGTTGTTTAATTATGATAGGTTCGAATAAAAAGAACCAAACACATGGATATTGGAAATTGAATTATACATGGTAATTTAAAATGAAAATGAGATTAAAATGGTAAATTTTAATTTACTTAAACACGCCTCTCTAAATGACATCATAAGGGAAGTTCGCGCGCTTGGTGATGCCCCCTGGATAATGAATGCAGGGAGGATATAGTCCTAGGCCATATGAGGGGTTTTTATATGTTTTTCTGACCTGGTTAGGGGATTTCGGGTGTGGTCCTGACTTTCCCGCAGGCATATGGCCGCTTCTCGACGTTGCGTTATGATCCCAAGTTGTCTTGTATAGATAGGCCCTGAAAGATAATGGTCATTTAGGGGGGCGCCCAGTGGGGAAACTCGGAGGGGCGGTCTTAGAATCGTTATATGTATGAGAATATAACTTTTCTGCATCAAGTGGGACTTGATGGGTATATGCCATAAAGAGCATGGATACGTGCCATAAAGAGCACGGGAAATGAGATTAATGAGATATGTGCCATAAAGAGCACTTGATACAAATGGTATTCCTATTAAGGAATGGAAAGACAATTTGGAAAGATAATTAACTATGGAAGTTAATAAATGAAAGGTAATTATATCTTCTTGATTTAAACCAAATAAATGGTTTTATTCCTATTAAGGAATGTAAGAAGGATATGGTAATTGGATTAATGAGCAAAGGTTTTAAATTTAAGTTATTTACTTTTCTTTCTTTTATGTAAATGACATTTCATTTCGTAATTAGTTACATTGTCTTAAATTGTAATGTAGATAACATGTCATTGTCATATTATCATCCTTATCATTCATGCATAACTGTTCATTTCTATCATGCTTTTTATTTCTTCTGGTGATCATATAGAACCCGACCCTGATCGGTTTACTTTCCTTATTGTATATATGATTGTATCCGCTCAGGTGCTCCACCGCAAGGACGCCCGTTTTGATGTTCCCATTCCTTTGCTTTCGACGGGCTGTAAGATTTTGCGGGTTATTACAGGACATCGTATTAGACGCTTTTATCTTTGTGTTCTAGATATGATCGGGTCTTATACTCTGGCGTGTGGCCCAAACATTTGTATTTGATTAATGAATGTATTACAAAAGATATTAAACTGTTTTACCGTGTTCTATGTAGCTGTGGATCGATAGCCTATTCGATCCTTTTGTGTATATTCGTTTTAGTTGTATTATATATATATATATATATATATATATTCTTTTGGAATTCCACTTGCTTAGCAGATTTGGCTTGTTTAAAATAAATTTTCTTAACTGCATTTTTAAAATTTTACACTTTTGGCAACCCTTTTCTGATTTATTGGGTGGTTTTCTCGTTTACTCAGTTTATTTTTGCGATGCTGAGAATGATATCCATCCATGATTCCTATTACGTTTGAGTATCGGGCTGTCCACCCCTTATCTCGGATCGTCACACTCTATTCTTTACAAACAGCACGGGAGCACCCCAAGGTGAGGTAATTCTACGAATTAATCCATATCCCAATAGCTTCTTAATCTGATCCCGTAAATCCCTCATCGCAACTGAAGCCATATGGTACGGTACGCGGGCTATCGCCTGAGTGCCTGGCCTCAAATCTATAACGAAATCTATCTATCGGCTAGACGGTAGTCCCGATATATCCTGTAACACATCGAAAAACTCGTGAACTGCAGGAGTCGAATCAATAGGAATCACTATCTCCTTAGATATCTCCTCCTCTATATAATATAAATGGGTGGACGATCCTCCTTCAGAAAGAGGCATCGCCACCAAAAAAATCTCTTGGCTCGGTATTACAAAAATAATGGTCCTACTCAAGTATTCTATAATGGCTGTATAAGCGATAAGATAATTTATGTCAATAATGGCATCATGATCATGCATATCTAAGACTAGCATATCTGCAGGCAAAATCAAACTCCCAATCTCTGTACCTACTCCTCATCATATAAATAAAATCAACGAACCATTACCCAGCAGTGAGTCTATCTATGTCATTGTACTCTCTATCGTATCTAACAATCCCATGGCCCGCTCAAAACTAGGGGTTATGAAAAAGTGTAATGCCCTAGTGTCAAATAAAACGTACCCCATAGTACCATGAATAGAAAACTTACCCTCAATGGTGGGTGGTGCCTACGGTGATGCTGCCTGGTGGACTTTATAAACACGTTCATAATGTAATTGTCCTTATTGAATCGGGGGTGCAGGAAAATCTAGGACTGGTGCCATTGCTGGTAGGGCGACGGGAAAGATGGGTCTCTGGGCTCCTGCTGGGCTCCCTTGTACTGGGGGAACCTTCCCTTGTCGGGGAAATCCTGTTTCCTATGGCTAGTCTTGCCACAAGAAAAACATTTGTTGCTAAAGTTACCTCCCCTCTGCCCCTATTGGCCTCGACCCTGTGTGCCATTGTTGCCCCTCCACTGGTCGTACTAGCTCTGTTAATGCCTCTGTTGGCCCTAATGGACCTACTGGCAGCCCTACTGATGGCCTTGTTGATAATGAGGTTGGACCTATTGGCCATGTTGACTGGACTGGCCCTACCTATAACCCCTATATCCCTACCTAGAATCACTAGATCGAAATCGCTTAGCAGGGTCCCCCTGCTAGGAATTCTGCTCACCCTGACGGACCTGCCCCTAAGCTGCTGGTGCCCCACTGGCACTACTACCTCCTGTCCGGCCCCACTGGCTGGGCTCCCCTACTAATGGAAGTAGTGGGTATGGCAATATAATAGGGCGGCGCCGAGTACATCAGTGTAAGTACCCAATGACAGATTACCTATGAGGTGCTAAAGAATCCTCAAAGTCAATCCATTCATGAACATCCAAATCTTCTTTTTTTTGGTAGGTGCCTCATCTGGCGTGATAGTTATCAATCTCTTAAACTCCTCCTCATACTCCGTGACAGTTATACGTTCCTGCTTGAGATTCAACGGTTTCCTCCTCATCTCAGTCTGCACGATGGAAGGAAAGTATTTGCGATCAAATCGCACCCAAAAGCTCGAAATCGTCATATTATCCCTCTCCTCTAATATGGTAGTGGAATACCACCACTGTAAAGTAGCCCCCACTAGCTTGTAGGAAGCCAGTAACCGTCTCTGAATGTCCATACACTCGTACATGCGAAGATGCCTTTGGATGTCCTTCTTCCAATGGCTTGTGATGACAATATCAAAACTTCCCTAGAACTCTGGGGAATGTACCCTCTGAAACTCATCCCTAAGCCTCCCCTATGTAGTGGGAAACTGATCTAGAACTGGTGACATAGCCTGAACCTGGGGTGCTGCCTGCTGCACAACCGCTAAAGCTACATTTACTACCTGAGCAACTATGGCGAAAACTTCAGCTGCGTTCATCATTCCCTAAGCCTGAGCTGCTGGATGCTCTGACTGGGCATTTATGTTCCTCGGGGCTCGTCTCTGAAGCATCTGAAATGAGAAGGGATTTATTAGTCCACAATTATTATTAAATCTCAAATAGTTGAAGACATAAACACAAATAAGAGTACAACGGTCCTAAAGATAGGGCACTATATCAAATAACGCTGAGCGAAAAGCATAATAAGTCGTATAAATATTAAAGGACACTAGTAACTGATGCTCTGATACCACCTGTGACACCCCAACTAATTAAATACCGAGTGATCAGTCCTTTATTAAAATTAAAATAGAATGTTCGGTGGGTTCATTCCTAGCATCACTGTCGAAAACATTTAATATTATTAATTACCTAATAAATAATTAAGCTAAGTATCAAAATAGTTTTCCATTTAATCATACCCAATTAATCCATTTATAAATTTCCATTCTTTAAAATATAAGCTACTCACATTCCACAGGAATAAAATAAAATCTGGACAACAATCAAATAATGAAATCAGTCGAAACGGATAAAACATTCTAGTTCCAAGTCTAAAACCAACAAACCATAAAATCCGCAAGTATAACTGAAATAAACTGCAAACGTAAACTGAGTACAATCACTAATAAAACGAATGAGTATGGGAGAAACATTCCCTAATAGAAATGTCTGAAAATAAACATAAAGAACAGATAGAGGTGTCTAATGCAAGGACTTGCAATTCCCATAACCGTTGCATCTCGCTAAATGATCCACGCGTCTAAGTCTAGTAACCTAGTGGCTGGGCACCTAATAAATAATATATATATATATATATATATATATATATATATATATATATATATATATAGAGAGAGAGAGAGAGAGAGAGAGAGAAAGAGAATAGAATAGCAAGAAACGGGTCAAAGCCCGATTTGTAAAAATATTTATTTTAGCAACTATTTGAAACTCCAATACTGCAAATATTATGCGCATGTTAGTTTCGAACTCTCACATGAGATTTTCACATCTCCACTATTGTGCACGCCTAACGTACGTCTATCCTAACCTAGTTATCCATAATGTTCCCGACTAGATTATAGACTTATACTTCTAAATATATCTCAAAGGAATAACCCTTATCGCCCATACAATACGCTATTAAGATCATTTATTCTAATTAACCATATATTACATTCACTCTTCTGATAGTAATTCTTTTACCCACTGAAAATACTTTGCTTACCAACATTTATAAGTTTGCTAATTTCACACATTAGAATCATTCACAAATATATATATATATATATATATATATATATATATATATATATAGTAACATCATCCCTATACATATATATACAAATTTTGTGACCCTTGGTTAGGACCACCTGGTACAATGTATACTCCACTATCGTGTCCCGATGCATCGTTCACTGCGTAAAGGACAATTGGCTCGGTTTCTCTCACTAACCATAAATCTCATAGCACAAATATTGGAGGCGAGCATACTCACCAGCCAAATGGGTCACGCACATACCTACGCTCCCATTCACCCGTCGAAACTATCCTACGTCTCACATAGCACGTATCCAAGTTCTTATGCTCTGGGTACAAGTCAAATATCCCCCCATTAGGTCATCCAGAATAAGACTGTACACTGCGCGACACCTCCTCCCGATAGCAAGTGCCAGAGGTATGCTATACACACAATAATAATAATAATAATAATAATAATAATAATAATAATAATAATAATAATAATAATAATAATAATAATAATAATAATAATAATAATAATAATAATAATAATAATAATAATAATAATAATAATAATAATAATAATAATAATAATAATAATAATAATAATAGGTGTTCCCACGTCCTATTAAAGTCCAGGTCTTCACCCAATCCATACATACATTTATACACGTAGTGTACTTCCCATTATTTTTTATAATGTAATTAATTCGATTAT
The DNA here is from genome assembly GCA_949130495.1 of Sambucus nigra. Classification (NCBI taxonomy): domain Eukaryota; kingdom Viridiplantae; phylum Streptophyta; class Magnoliopsida; order Dipsacales; family Adoxaceae; genus Sambucus; species Sambucus nigra. Next base: position 537,761,921 of record OX422208.1, on the reverse strand, counting down.
TCACTCTCTCGAAATTTCCAAAGTTAATTCTCCTATCCAAATATTAACGTATTATCCTAGGAATACTTCCAATTATTCCGCACTGGGTTACAATTCCTCAATTGGAAGTTCTCCCTCACTCAAAATAATCGTGTAACTGAAGTTGGATTATACTGGGAATTTTCAAGATTTGAAACTGTCGTTCGAACAAAACCTTATTTCGTTCGAACGACATCAGCAAGTCATTTGAACGGCCATGCTTCTCGTTCGAACCAGACTCCATCTCGTTCGAACGAGACGGAGCTTTTCCATGTGCAACCAGGCCTGCTACTGATTCATCCCCACCAGATTTTCAGTCCTAAAATCTCTAAATTCTTCAACCCAACCACCAAAACAGCAAACCTAATTGATCTTCTAATATGTATAAAGGATTTCCGTTTACTTTGAAACATTAAATCATCATAAATCAGTTATAAAATCCCAAATCCCTAATTTAACAATTCAAAACCCTAGTTCATCAAATTTCTCTCCAAGAACATCAAAATCAATTTTAGTCTATCATAAATAATCATCAATTTGAGATCTCTAACCTATCTAAATGAGGGATTCATCCTAATTAGATACCAGATTTTAATTAATGTCCTTAGTTCTCTAATTCATCAAAATTTATGAATCACAAATGGGTATTATATAACTATACTAACATGAACATGATTGTTGTTACAATTTTGCAAGGATTAAACACTTGCCTCAATTTAGAAGGTTTGATCTCCTGGTGATGTTGATATAGTTGCGTTACTCATCTCACGATAAACACTTTGGTGAGATTTTCGGTGTGTGTTCTTGAGTCGTGCACCAAGAACTCCTATGGTTCCTTCTTCCTTCCTCTGTGACTCTATCTTATTTCTCTCGTAGGTTTAGAACTAATAACTCCATTCTAACTCACGTACATCAATATTTAATTTCCTAATTTTCGTTCATAATATTTCCCCAAAAATTTAAAGGACAAAAATACCCCTTCGGGGTGCCGGTTAGGCCTAAAAAAATCCCAGAGTCCAAATAAAATACCCGGGCAGAGTTTTTCGACTATCTCGACTCTTCAAGACACAATGGTGAGCTCAAAATTACCATAGGAGTTACTTAAAAATAATTTAATTCTTTAATCCATTAAATTAGTCCCGACACGACCCACACTCGCGTCATGACTTAATGTGCCAAACTGTCGTATTTTCCCACTCTCAACAATTTATAAAATTTCATAATTATAATATTCCATAATTCTCAACAATAAGTATTAGCCCTTGGCACGCTAGTTAATATTTATTTTTATTCCGAATTAATTACTAGTAAATTTTCTCACATTTTTAATTTAATTAATACGAGATGTTACATATATATAGGGAGAAAAAATTCTAAGAGATAGACATAAAAGATTGTACTTGAAATCAGATAAAAAACTATTTTTTGCATACTCTTTTGAGCGAAGATACATCTCGTTCGAATGAAATACCCTTTCTCCTTCGAACATACATCAAACGACTGGTCCAACAAGATTTTAGAGCCTGCCAAAGACGTAACTATCAATTTCGTTCGAACGAAGTTAAAGCTATTCTAACGGGCTATAGAAACTTAGACGCACGACATCCAATATCGTTCTAAGGACTTAGAAAAAAATTCAAAAAACAATTTGTAAAAATTTTGGAATTTTTTCTTTAAGATTTCAAACATTTTAAAAAAGTGACTGAAACGATTCGACAAAACAACCTCATATACCTTCTCTAAAAAATGTAGTGACGATCGATCTCTATTTCTTGCATTTGGTAACTAACTCATCCTCACTTGAAGTGTTTAGAATGTACATGATGATGAAATGGGGTCTCACGGAATAAGCCAAAATTAAATAGATGATGAGTAATTATAAATATTTCTCTTACAAATATCCCCCTTTGGCTATTCGGGTATAAAACACAAATCGAAAATAAATAAGCCCTAAAATAAATTCAACTATTTCCCTCTTAAAATCGAAAGAAAAAGGCACTTGTGACATTGTCTTCAACTGAAAATCTTCACCATGTATTCCATGAAATAATCAAGGCGTAAAAGACCTACAACATGAACCAAAAGAAATACCATGATGCGTGGAGTTTAAAAATAGCCCCCCTCCCCCTTAATATGTTATCCCCTTTTGTCTATAACAGACAAAGGGTTATAAACTAATCCTAAAATGTTATCATCATGAGAATGAAAATATGAAATATCATCACAAAGTAAGCATATGCGACGAGAATTCAATGAAGAAACAAATTATTTTTAAAAAAATTCGAATTTTTTTGAGTATATAATACATACAAGTACAAATACAAACATTCACACCATGGAGTAGCAGAAAAATATCAGAATCATTAAAATGGAATGAAATAGTGCGAACTTAATACACAAGAAATTCTACATATGCATACGAAGCAAAGGTGCACAAAGTCAAAGAGATACTCCTAGAGAAAGAACTAAATTAAAACTTAGGTGTAAAAAAATGTTGAACAAAATGAAATTGACTCAACTTATTAAAAATGTCATGAATTTTAATGCTTCTCAAATCAATAACGTCAACCTATTTAATATTTTTGAAGGAACCTTATTGTGTAAACCCATTGATCTTCAACTTAAAACACCCTCAAAATCTAATATTTTAAGCATACCTCTCAAAATTTTTGAAAGAGTCATAGTGATCATGTAAATGAAGCATCAATGAAAAAAATTGGCCTTGGCACTTCTATTTTTATGGGACGAATTCATCTTCTGGGCTCTTTCCAATGGTGGAATTTAACGCAAAGAAGACAGCTTCTTTCATAGCACTTTTCCATTGCATAACAAAAATCAAAATTTTTAGGAAAAGAAATCCGAAAAATGGTTCTTTCAAGCACAATTACTTCCTAATACATTTGGTTTGTTATCAAGCATGATTGAGATGAGAACGACTTAGTACAATTTTCAAAAGTTTCATTCATGTGTGCAATAAAGATGATAAAAAGAGTCTAGCATGAAGGCAGTAATCATCAAATAGTACACCAAAATAAGAAGTTGGTTACTTTCATTAGCAGTAAAAAATGACCTTTGTCATTGCTATTCACCGTCACGATTTAGGGGTGGCAAATAATATTTGTCACCACTCGAAGCAGTACAAACTGTCTTTGTCACCCCCATGGGGTTATAAAACACGACGGAAATAACCCCGCTTATTTTGTCACCACTGATAGTAGTGACAAATTTGATGTTTGTCACTACTGTTAGTAGTGAAAAATTCAATATTTGTCATTGTTGATAGCAGTGACACAGTTGATGTTTATCACTACCAATAGTAGTGAAAAATATGATTTTTCTCACTGCATTTAGCAGTGATAAGTTATTTTTTATTTTTAAAAAAATAATTGGCATAATTTCCTTTATATTTCGGACAATCCAGATATCCTGTAGACATAGAACCTGTTTAAACTTAAATTAACATAAAAAATAATATCACATAAATCCATTCTGATCATCATACGAGTCTAAAAAATATGTAAAATTTCTTTTGCATTTCAAACATTCCAAATATCATGTACACATAAAAATTGTTTAAACTTAAATTTAGAATCAAGAATAATATCACATGAGCCCATTTTGGGCATCATACAGGTCCAAAAAAAATCAAATAAACCCATCTCGGGCGCCAAAGACAAAATGAACATCAAAAGAAAAATAAACTAACATAAATGATGTGGCTCCTAATTGTAGTAAAGCTCCTACGCTTCGTGAAGTCTAGGTATATGAGCCGTGGGCTTATTGATACGGTAATAACCTCCCTCGTGTACTTGGAGCACGCCTGCTAAGCAAGTTCAATGAAGTAAAATCCTTTATACATGACTCCTTGGTATCTGTTGACTTCTAATTGTGTTGATTTCCATGAAGTTTATACACCTGGACTTCGGCCTTGGAATTCTACATATATCGGGTATGCTATGTGTATACCTGTAAACATTTAAATGTAATTATTATCATTTAGAGATAAAGTTAAAATTAAAAATAAATAGTTTATTTGCAGTCATTGGATAATCTTTGTTTGAACGGTTTGTATATAAAACCCAACCCAACCCACCTCCTTTACAACACCAAACACACCCCCACCTCCAAATAAGATTATAATAAAATAAAATTTTCATAGTAAAATAAAATATGTAAATATATTGCCTAACCGTATCAAAAACTCTTTAAAAGTTTAAATTTTTTTTGGCAGAGTATCATTTGTTTATACGTGAAAACAAACCTATGTAATCATCATAATTACATTAAAAGAATGCAACAATAATCCACCAATTTCAATGCCTTCCTTCGATTCAGTACAATAGTATTTTTATATATAAGTTTCAACATTAAAGCAGTTCCACTAGACTCATATCCATGTTTCAACACTATGCAACATAATTGGATAGTAATGAGGAATGAGAATACCTGGTAATGCTCCTTATAATTGTGTATTGGAAGTACTCAAGTAAACATATGTAATTAAAATTATAGTAAAATAAAATTTGTATAGTAATCAATCCCTATGAGTGAAATAAAATTATAATCGATTCTTACGAATTGCATTGGTCATGTGCAAGTTGTTCGTACCTCGTACACAGCCAATTGGTGGTTGTTTTACGTTTTCACCCTCTAACAACAAGTTTTCAAACCTAAATCTTCAGATCTTCAAATTATCTTTATAATCTCAAGACGGGTGTCATGTGACTATGTGGTCAGTTCCTATGAGTTATATTGGTCCCGTTCGGGGTGTTCGTGTCTCTTACGGGGTCGTTTGAGGATTGTTTTATGTTTTCACCCTTTAACGACATGTTTTTAAGCATAAGTGTAGAAATTTTCAAATTATTATCACACTCTTAAACTCGAAGTCCAGTGACTATGCGATCAGATCCTAAAAGTTACACCAATCCCGTGTGAGGTGTTTGTGACTCTTACGGGACAATTGGGGGGGGGGTTGTTACGATTTTTCCCTATAACGGCATGTTTGTAATCCTAAGTCTAGATATTTAAAAATTATCATCATATTCTCAAGCCCTGAGTCCTGTGACTATGCAATCAATTTGCACAAGTTACATTGTCCCGTGCAAGGCATTTGTTCCTTTTACAGGGTCGTTTGATGGTGGTTTTGAGTTTTCGCCCTTTAACAGCATGTTTTTAAGCCTAAGTCTTGATATCTTCAAATTATTATCATATTCTCAAATCAAGAGTCCCAACACTACGTTGTTAGTTCCTGAGAGTTACGTTGGTCCTGTGTGAGGTGTTCATGTCTCGTACGGGACATTTTTGGATTTTTACTCTTTAATGATATTTTTTAAGCCTAAGTCTAGATGTTTGTAAATTATAATCATATTCTCAAATCGGGGGTCCTTGACAATGTAGTAGGGGTGTAAAAACGGGTCAACGGGTTATATTTTCACACGACCCGACCCGACACAATAAGAATTCAGTAGACCCGAACTTGACACGACACGATAGCGTGTTTTTTTTCTCAACCCGAACACGGCACATTAAAAACACAACAAGACATGATAACATGATAAGAAAATAAGGTTCAATTGGACACAATTAGAACCAACACGACACGCCACCATTAGACACAATTAGACCAGTCAGTGAGGAATTAAAAAAAAAGTGGCTCTAAATAGTGGGTTGATAATGGGTCTAAATGGGCCAATACTGGGTCTACATGGGATATATATCGTGTTCTTAATTGGATCACTATCGTGTCCTTATCGGGTCAATTTCATGGCATAAATTGGACACGGACACGACACGACTCGATAGTGGGTCCAGAAACCCAAACTCAAAAGACTGTGCCAATTTCATGTCAATTTTGTTTTATTTCGTGTCATGTTATCTGTTTATTCCCAAAATTTCCACCCCTACTATGCAGTTAGTTCATATGAATTACATTGGTCCCGTGCGAGGTGCTCGTCTCTTTTACGGGGCCGTTTGAAGGTTGGCTTGGGTTTTTTCCCTTATACGACATATTTTTAAGACTATTTCTAGAAATTTCTAAATTTTCATCATATTCTTAAACCAGGAGTCCCATGACTATAAGGTCAGTTCCTACAAGTTACATTGGTCCGTGCGAGGTGTTCGTATCTCTAATGACTTATTTTTAAACCTAAGTCTATATATTTGCAAATTATAGTCATATTCTTTGATCATGTGTCCCATGGATACGTGATCCATTCCTACGAGTTACATTGTTCTCGTGCCAGTGACGGGGTCGTTTCATGATTGTTTTGCATTTTTTCCCTTTAACAACATATTTTTAAGCCCAAATGTAAAAATTTACAAATTGTTGTCACATTGTCAAACCGAGAGTCTGGTGACTACGCGGTCAGTTTTGACGAGTTACATTGATCCCATGTGAGATGTTTATGTATCTTAAAGGGCCGTTTGGGGGACATCTAGAGCTTTTGCCCTTTAACGACATGTTTTTAAGCCTAAGTCTAAATATTTGGAAACTATCAGCATATTCTCAAACCAGGAGTTTCGTGAATATGCGGTTAATTTTGACGAGTTAGATTGATTTCGTGCGAGGTGTTCGTGTCTTTTACGGGCACGTTTGATGGTTGTTTTGTATTTTCACCTTTTAACCAAATATTTTTAATCCTAAGTCTAGATATTTTCATTTTATCATCATACTATTATGCAACCCGTGCGATGCACGACATCACATACATACTTAGATATATGAACGTTATAACAAACTTACTTGGAACCATTAACCCGATTAGATTTTATTCGATTTATAGTAGAACATATCCTGATTCATATTATGTATACTAAAAATACCTTTAGGAGTCATTACAAACATTATGAAGTAGATATCTAACATTTGTACAAATGGCAACACTTTTCACCCGTTTAACCTATTTCATCTGCATACCCCAAAGAAATAGCAGCAACAAAATTGAAACATTTTTCATATAGTAATTCCCATTGGTTGTAGGATCAATATATATCACCAACACAAAAGCATAATAGTAGCAAAATAATGATAGCGTAACTATAGAATAATATGATCAAGACAAATTAATTTGATAATTTATCCTGATAATAAAGAGTCATTACAGAATTTAGAAAGAAAAAAATAAACCCAAAATATATAGTTTATATATTTCTACAGATAGGATTTCACGGATAAATATGAAATGACAAATAGTCCAAATTAAAGCGGATAAAACTTTACTGTCTGAAACTACTTCTGATAATAAATGTTTAAATCCAAGGCACCATATCCTCTCAATGCTATTATTTATTCCAATTCATCGAACTCCTGCCAAAATGGTGTGAATTTTGTATTCATTTTTTTTTGCATCGTAATTTTGTATAATATTTGAGACACCTATTTACTGTATGAATGCATGTTCAAATGTTATCAATCTTTTGATCGGTGGATCATCACTTTCATCATCCATATTGTATGTAGTCACAACCATAAAGGACTCTTTTTTTGTTTCGAGGTTGTATGGCTTGATTTCAATTTGGAAAATGAAGTTTTTCCCTTCCACATCTTTCTTGAATTTCTCTATCTTTTCAGCATTTGTCTGCATTTACATGTTTATTATAAATTAATTAGCAGTTACATAAGTACCAAGATTTGTAAATATATATCTAATTCATATCTTAAATTTAATTATTTCTTGTTGTGCTACTTGTAGACAATTAGGTGTTGTAAATCAAACATTATGAAGGAAGAAAAATCAATTTCATCTTCAACTTCTAATTGCACCTTTATCACCTTTTTTAATTCTTTATTTTTGTTACATTTGATATAAAAAAAATTCTCCATATGCCCCTTGTTCCTTTGATGTATGACACGATCGACATAAAAAGTAGTGTAGCCCATAATCCTACGATTCTGGCTATTATAGATTCACAAGTAAAAAGTGTTCCCTGTTTTATAATTCATTTGTTAGTTTACTTTATATATATATATATATATATATATATATATATATATATAATAAAGTAGGAAACTTATGTATGTCATAAGAGACAACTATGATGTCATCCATTTGAGTTTTTTGTGGAGTACCTCTTTTGCCCTTGAAAATTTTAAATTCCCCCTCTTTTTACACACTCCAATTTATTTTCCCCTTCTTTTTAAAATTCAAAAATAAGGGTATTCTAACATTTTAGTCTCACTTTTCTTACTCTCATCATCTCCTCTCAGTCTCTCCTCTCATTATTTCCCTCGATGCTCTCTTCTCTCTTCTCTCTCTTTGACTTCTCTCCACGATGCTTATCTCACACCCACAATGGTATTGTAGCATTTGGAATTCCCCCTCTTGCCGCTGCCTCTTGCTTCTCTCAACGAGCCACAACCATTAACATCATCCCACCACCATCATTACACACCATCGTCCCGTCTTCTGATTTGCCTTTTTTTTGCAAATCGAAACCTAATGAGGTACTCTACCTTCTCCATTTATTTTTTGTTTAATTTTTTTTGAAGATCAACACCTAATGATGTATACATTCTATCACTCTGATTTCAATTTTACCAGTTAGGTTTTTATTTTGTAAATGTTTTTTTTTCAGATTGAAAACCTAACCATGCTAACCTTTCTCTCTCGCTGGGTTGTAACTTTGGGGGGACCTTTTTTGTTCAAACTAACATTTTTCAAACCATAATCTTTTCTTTTTTGTATTAAAAAATCATTTTGGGGGTGAATATCCTCCATCGCACTGAAATGGGTCTAGACTCTGTAACTGGGTTGCTATGTGTTTATTCAGTTATGTTGAGAGTTTTACACACCCGTCGTAGTAAAAGTAACATGGGTATAGACTCTGTATTATAAAACATACCCTCATGCCTTTCTTTGCTTTATATGAATCTATATTTTCAAATGCTTTCATCTAAGCCTCTCATAACTTACTGCAGGTGTTGGATGGTTGCTCTTTTTCCCTATTCGATGGAAGCCAAAGCTACTGGTCACAATATAGAGTTTAACTTCTTTTAAACATTAGTTATGGTACTATTTTTTATCTTTATGTTTGTTTTCTATTTATTATCCACCAATACTTTTAGTTTATGTGGGAATGACTCATGGTTTGTCCTTAACAACGGAATCCCTAAATTGATTAGTGCATAACGATATCATTTTTGGAAATTTTTGAAGCTATCAAGACTTATCACATCAGTTTGAATGAAGAATTTTAAAAAAATTGGAGTAAATAGCAGCATTGTACTGGCTCTTATGTGTATACATGGACCACTGGTGGCGCGTGCTACTAATTCTTTTGGATACTATGGTGGATCAGTTGTCAGTTGATGAACACTCTGGGGAGTAGTTGTCATTTATTATGATTTGTTGTTTTTCGGGGTTGTTAAACTCGCTCTTGCACTTTCAGTTATTTTTCGGGGTGAATTTAGAATGGTATTTCATTTTTCATTCTTTTCGTATGACGTTTAGTATGTATTATGTTTTATTTTTTTAAGTTGACAGATTTATGCACCATTTGTAATTTTTTTTTATAAATGCATATGATTGATTTTTGTGTTACCTTTGAGTATTGACATGGAGAATGGTATACAATTTATGAAGTGCAATCATAGTTTCCCCCTCACAGATTTGATTATATTACACTTCGAAGTTTGATATATTGATTTATTTGATGTTTTCCTCACCTTTGATGAGCCTGAGGTTTATTGTTTTATTGGTTGATGAAACTTTTTCATTGATATGGCACACGGTTATGACTACTTCCTTTGGTAAATCCAAATGATTATTGGTCCAAAAACTTATTGCCTTTCTTTTTCAAGTATTTAAACCTGCTCTTTCTTAGTGATTTTGGTTTTCTTTTAAGAGATAATGTGTTGAAAGAAGTGCATAATAATCTGTCTCTTAATGTGATTTTGATTTTGGGGTTTGTTGCAGGTTATGGATATTGGTTCAGAAGGTTGTGATTTAAAAACCCAAGGTAAAGATTGGATATTAGGACCCTGGATTAAATGCAATTGGATGTCGTTCAAGAGAATAAATTGCTTCACTAGGTTTGTCGATAAAACCACGAAGCATTGTATCAAGACAGAGAGACATTGCAGTTGATCGTCATCGCAGATTACTGAGAGACTCGATGCACTGCAGGAACTTCTTCAACATGCTTCAAGCTTCTCTACTGGACAACATCATAGACCACATCAAGTACTTCCAGCTTTGAATAAAAGATCAGAGTCAACAGATTGTGAGGTGAATCAACTTCTAATCCTTTCATGTTCCTTTAGGGATATGGTCATTACCTTATCCATGAACAGATGGTGAATGAGCTACGAAAAGAAATGATGGAAAATTGCTGGAGGTTAATCCAATGGCAGCAGCCCAGATTATGATGATGTCTTTCGCCCAAGGGTTACACCATAGATACACGCTGAAGCTTTTGGAGGCACTTTCTTACTTCAATTACATATTAAAGTTTGTCTTTACGATTTTGATGGCTAACTACATTTATAATCGATTTTCAAAATCCGTGTGTTGATTGTGGTCCCAAAAAAAACTGTGAGCATTTACAAATCTCAATGTGTTGATTTTAGTTTTGGTTTTATCAGATGTAAAGATACATCCTCTGACTGTGATAATTTATGTAGTTAAATGCTCACAATATGATCAACGAAAAATGCTCATAATATGAACAACGAAAAATGCTCACAATATGAACAACGATCGTATCACTGTTCATATTGATGGTATCTTTACATCTGATAAAATAACGATGCATACATACTTAAAATAACCTCTGGGTGTTAATTTTTAGTTTTGATTTTAAGGATGTATCAGTGGGTTTATGATAAAACAACGATTGTATCTTTTGTGTTCTTTGGTTATTGGGTGTGAAACATTATACTCTTAAGCACTGATCGTATCTTTTGTGTTCTCTGGGTGTTCAGGATGTATCAGTGGGTTTAAGGATGTATCAGTAGATTTATGATAAAACACGCACCAAGGATGTAGATTATACCCTTAAATTAACCAAGGTATATTTTTTGCCTTAAATCAGTGTGTATACACATTATAATCTTAAGAACTGATTTGTACCTCTTAAGCACTGATTAAGGAATGAAGTCTAGGTGTTTTCAAAGACGAGAGTATTGGTCAAAATGGAATGACTCATTTCAGAAAGTATGGGACGTCTCTTAAAGCCTTACCGGATAGCATACCGTCCCTAATGTTTTTATTGGGGGTAAACATATTGGTGGATGTTCAGATACTGTTAAGCTATACCAGAACGGGGAACTTGAACCTTTTTTGTCAGAAGCTAATGCCAAAAGGACAGAATAAGCCTCACTCCTGCTTACTGGCCCTTGAACGCTACTGCTCCTCACTATCCATAGACTTCGTAACAAGATATGCTATATTTCTCTCGTTTTTGTTGCTACCGATTCATTCCCAATTCCCACGAAACCAGTACTTCCGGAGGTAAAAAAAATGGTGAGATTTCTAATATTTGCCTCTTGATTTTGAGAATACTCTATAATTATTTATCCATTTTATTTTTATTAACTAATTCAAATTTATGTTCATGTTTAACAGTTTTAGGAACTTGAGATATATGTTTCTAGAAACCCATTACACAGGAGGTTTTCTTTGGATTTTTGTTCAGTTTTGGGTACTTTCGTTTGTACATTTTGATTTGGGTTTTACGTTTTTAGGTGGTGTATGTGATTGGGGTTTGTTTCTTCTATGTTTTTATACTCATTAACATGTTAGTTTGCCTATATATTTGCATTTTTTAGGAAGCAAAAACTCAAGTATTCTATGCATTTTGTTTCTGTTTTGATTTCGATTTGTTTTTTTACATTATGATTTGGAAACTCAGGTATTTACATTCTATTTTCCACCATTTTGGAGAAAAAACGTATTTGTATTTTTCAAAAGTAACGTTAAGAAATGATTTTTTTTTCCTTTTTCAATATATAATATTTAGTTCCTATAGTATGTGGTTTTACATTTACTTTTTTTGTCAAAGTTTTTTTCAATTTACTTCAGATATCTAATCCTTTTTTTCATGCTTTGTTTTGCAGATTCTACCTTCAAACATGTTTTCTCTTACACACATCCTTGGTAACAACTTTTCTCTTTATTTTTCCATTTGTAAAACTTTTAGGAATACTTAAATTAAATGGAAGAAATTTTGATTGGAATCAATTTGGAGTGAAATACAATTGTTATCATTGCTTATGTTTGTCATTTTATTTTTGTAACCTATTGCAACTTATTTGAACAAGGGAGTGATTCGTCATTTTGTAACCAACTATTACATGAGGTAAAACATGGGAAAATGAGATTTTCTACAGGTGGTTGATATACCTCTAATTTAGCTTAAACCCGTCTTTGGGTGTTTCTCTACAGGTACGGGCTACTGGGTATTTGAGAACTCATTTGTGCTCGAGTTTTTTTTAGAAGACCATAAACCAAAAGTTGAACAGGGAAGGTTGAAACATTCTTATACTCATTACCTTGAAGTCATACATAATCATACATAAACATCTACTGTATGTTTATTTGAGTTTGTGTTGTAGTGTAAAAACAAAACTGAGTATTTGAATGCATATGTTAATTTCCATTGATTGTGGGGTGTTGGGTTTTCAAGTCAAAAACCATATTTTCTTTTTATTAGTTTTTTAGTGTTTTTTCTTTCTCATGGGAGGTTGCATGGGAGATATTTATTCCGTGTTTGATAAAATACAAATTATAACAACCTGTTTACAACATTATATTTATTGTCTATGACAATTTTTTTACAACCACATATTTATTTTGAGTGTATGGCCTTATGGATCATTTTTTTTAATTTGTAATATATTTCCTTGAGTGTGAAATGAAAACAATGATTTACCGGGAATTTTTTTTAAGATAAAAGATATTTGATAATGTCGGATGAAGATAATGTTGCTCAAGTTCATGTTGGATGAAGATAATGTTTGATGACAAAAAACAAATCTATAAAATAATATGGGATTATGGGGATTAAAGTCATGTGAGCAAATCAATTCGTTGGATGAAGATAATGTTGCTCAAGTAAAAGTAATGATCACATGTCTCTAAGGGCCCTTGATAGAATTTTTAATAAATTAATATTAGACAATTGTTTTCCAATAAATTAATGACAGATCGAAAAACACAAATATATATATTTTTAGAACTAATATTATCTCTCCATCTAGATGGGTCGTGTTCATATAAGGAGAAAAAAAAGATTTTGAGTTGTGCAAATAAAGGTATGACACGGATGCGATATGTGTTCCACATGTTTCTCATTATAAAAATAATGTTTTTAAATGTGTCGTGTATTTATTGATGTTGGGCACGGATAATTGGTGATTTAGGTGCATGATGTTTTTTCTCTAATGTTTTAAATAAAAGGATTATTTTGAGTTTTCCCTCCGATATGATCAGTTTTGCAATACATTATCATTTTTTTTTAAATTTGCAATACACTCTCATTTTGTTAACTATCGATCTAAATAGTAATTCTATTTACATTTTGTGTTTTCTCCACTTTTTTGATCAATTTTGTGGAAGACCCCCATTTAAAGAACTCATTGGCATACTTTTCTCCATGCCTTTAGGCATAGGGTGGATGGTCTTATAAACTGTTACTCTTTATTTTGTTGGGAACAAATTTTTATCCTTTTTGTAATTACGTACTTTGAATTTTTTTATCATTTTGCGATTACGTATTTTGGAAATTTTCAATGTGCCTTCAGGCACGGGCATACCCTAGTATATATATATATATATATATATATATATATATATATATATTTAACTTATGAATGTCGTATCTTTATTGTTGAGAGCTTTCAATTCTTTTATAGTTTTCCTATCTTTGTCTTTGACATCTTCATCTCTTAGGTGCAACGTCTTTGATATTATTGGAGATATGATCAGATTTATGTGGGGTGACCTGCAATGTAAAAGTTATTAAAATATTGCACTAACATGAATAAATATTTAAAATTCTACATTTTTACCTCTCTCTAATTTATCCGACTTCTTTGATGTCCATGTTGTAATATATTGTAATGGATGCATGACCTGAGAAGTGGCTCTCCTCTGTCATCATATAAACAATATTTTGTTAGTTTATTTTTTTCGTGCTATGAATAAGTATATGCATATTAATTTATTAAAGAACTTACTATTAAATGTTATTTCCTCCATCGTGGTTGCATTGGTGATTCATTTTTTGTCGTTTCCTTTTGAAACTTTCTCGCTGAAGGTTTTTGCTTGACCTCCCCACAAAGTAAGTTTGACTTTGTTGTCACCGCATAACCAAGAAATCCTTAACAAAAAATTAGTAAGTGAAAAAATTTGTTCACAATATTTTTCATAGTTTTTCTCGCTATGCTTAGTACCTTTTGTCCACCAATACAATTTATGTCATTTTTGTTGTCTTTCCACAAAATATTTTATCGTTTAATGGGGAATATGAGATGACATCTCCAATGACATCTACAAAAGAGTTTGTTAACTTGTTGTGAATATTTATTATTATATATATATATATATATATTGTGGGTGACTACGTTTTTATGGCACCTAATAGATATTCATTGTTTACAGCTCTTTTTTTAGCTTCACCGTATTCAACAAAATTGAATTTTTTAAGTTTGATGAATCCATCATCTTTTGTAATTTTTATATGTGTATCTTGCTTTAACCATATGCAGTATATATGAGCGCTTGTTTTGAAATTTCCTGCTGCCATTCTAATGCTGAAATTTTGAATCCAATGCACTTATCCTTTCTACATGTTATCTCTAAATTGCTCTATTATTATTGATGGAATTTTTGCTTACATGTATGTATTATGGTACATTCAAGGTAAATGTTATAGTATATATTGTAGAAGTCATTAAACAAAAGATATATTTTCAAATTAAAACCTTTCTAGATTGATTCATTTTCCATCTTAAATAATTGGTTCTAGCCTAGTCTAATCAAATCCTTCTTTGCAACAGGTGGAATTTTGAAAGCATGGAATGTTGGAGAAATCTCCCTTATTTTTGAGATAGTTTGTAAGACATTTATCAAAAATCATTTTCGAATTTGAAAGAAGACTTTTTATCTACAAAATCAAAGATATGATACATTATTATGTAGTAAAATTGGACTACAAAGACCAACCTCAATCCTCTTATCAATAAATAATAACAAAGCTCATTTTCAAGTGTGCATCTTAGTAGTTATCAAGTAGAAATTCTGAATCCAAAGATTTCTAGATGATCCAAAGATTAAGAACTTAGAAAATACCATTTTTAAATTTAAAAGGTGTACCTTGAGATTGGACACCTCTAAGAAAGGTAATCATAAACAGTTCAGCATTTTCGATCATGCGAGTAGGTCTTATAGGCAAGATTGCCATACCTGGCAACTTGTTCGGTGGGTGGAATTTCATCAACAAACCGAATGAGCATATCAAGCATATGGACAATGGATAGTTATAGGTCATACGTGGCAATGGTCGGAGAGTTCATGTCCGCGAATGGATTCGGATCAAATTTCCCTTTTTATGGTCATTTTCTCAGCCAAAGTTTATGGTTTATTATGGGATGGTATTTTAAGATGGCTTTTACATTTGGTATTTACCAATAATTGCGTTTTGCTTATGTTTTGCATCAGGTTAGGGATCGGATACTATACATGTTGGAGTTTTGTAATGGAAAGAACGAAATATATTAGTTAATTTCTGTAAGCCACGTTCTTGGAACGCTTTCTTTTAGGCAATATTTCTCCCAATTCGATTGAGACCGAACCGCGAGTACACAATAGGATTTATAAAATCTGCCTTCAGGATACAATGCAGTGTATGAAAAGTTTGTTTGATTCAAACTATGTAATGTTTGATCAAATCGAGAGCACTCTAAATTTGTAACTCGATAATGCCAAGAGGTAGAGGACGAAGAGAGGAGAAATTATCAATTTTCGGTGTCCAAAACAGAGGCCTGGAACTCTTTTTATAGCCATTTATGTGACTGTTCTTCAATAGTCACAGCTCTTCATATAGTGACTCAGCAGCCGTTGGATCGTGCCTGTTTGGAGCAGCTTCGATCTAACGATTCAGATTGGGCATCCCATCGTAAGTGAATGGACATCCCCTACACAAAACGCTACGAGTTCATCTAACGGTTCAGATCAAGTCGTTTTGGATTTTAAACCCTTTGATCGGATCGTTTAATCACAACCGTTGATCTGTTTTACCTCGTCAAAACTTTTGGCTCCCACGCTCCAAGCAACGATGCGCACGTGCGAAGTGTCAAGTTCCCGTCAAAGCGCGTAATGCGCCCTAAGTCGCCCAATCGCACTTTCGCGCGCCGCATGTCACGCTTACGCGTGTCGCGTGTCGCGATTGGTGGTGCTTAAGCACCACCGCAATGCGTAGGATCATAGCCTCTTATTTGACTTGTTAACTAAGAATATTAGTTATCCTTTAGTTGATATACCACTACTTTTTGTATTATTCTTTCAATGTGGGATAATATTGGATTTTGAGCACTCCCATATCTTTGACACCCATTTTGCTCATGTTTCTAACTTCTAAAATAAAACCCAAACTATGTTTAAATTAAAACACCAATAATATGATAAAATATTAACAACTAAAAATAAAATATCAATAATATAATTAAAATATTATATTATATTGAAATTTATCCAACATTGCCCCACCAATTTCAATATACACGAGAGGGCAAAGCAAAAAAGACAATAAATAACTTTTGGCATTATCTCTAAAATCTAGTACATAAATGAGAAGTGTCTTTCGGACTTGAACTTCCATATAGTGTAAATACTTCAAAGCTTCATCAAGGTGCTGTGGTGAACATATCTTGAACCAAGGACCTTTTAAGACTAGCCGGAACTATCACACATACCGATTTCTGAGTTTACGAGTGTTCTTCTAGCATGCACTTTTATGGCCTTGTACTAATCCTTATTTCACGAGCGCTTTAGGATCGATCTTGATTCCATAGAAAGCGGCCACACTTTCGATACTCGTATAGGTAAATCAACTTTAGTGATTCTGCGAGTCACACTTATATGATTTATTAAGAAGTATCCTTCATCCTCTAACATGCAGAAAACCAACACTAGGCACATAGGAATGGAACTTTTGTATAAAATTCCTAGTGTTCCATAACTATAATTTAACTTGTTACTACCACATTGAACTCTATCTATATTTTCAAGAATGAGTTGGGTTCCCATTAAATATAGTTGTATTTATTTAATAGACCTTAGTCCCATTCCTTTTGAGGTGATATATATCATCTCCCTAACAAGACCTTTAGTCAGAGGATCTGCTAAATTCTTGTTCATTTTAACATAGTCGACTGTAATTACTCCTTCTTTGAGTAATTTTCTTATAATTTGATGCCTTAGACTAATGTGTCTAGATTTTCTGTTGTAATTGTTGTTCGAAACTTTATACATTGTGGCTTGATTATCACAACTTATAATAATAGAAGGAGATGGATTTTTCCATAAAGGAATATCATACAACACATTTCTAAGACATTTTGCTTCTTTACATGCATCTGTTAGGGCTATAAATTCAGATTGCATTGTTGAATCTGACACACATGTTTGTTTCTTGGATCCCCAAGAGATACCTGCTCCTCCTAGCGTAAAAATTCAACCAGTAGTTGACTTGGATTTTGATTCAAGATTATTCCCACTTAAATCACTATATCCTTCTAAAATAGATGGATATCCTACATAATGTAAGCCATAATCTAAAGTCCTCTTCAGGTATCTAAGTACCCTAGAAATCGCATTATAGTGCTCTTGTCCTGGATTACTTGTAAATCTACACAAGACACTCACTGCATAAGCAATGTCTGGTCTTGTGCAATGCATGACATACATTAGACTCCCAATAATACTAGCATATTTAAGTTGGTCCATAGCACGCCCAGTATTTTTCATTAATTTGATACTAGGATCCACTGGTGTAGTAGCTGGTTTAAGTTCAAAATGATTATATCTTTTAAGAACTTTTTCTATATAATGAGATTGAGATAATGCTAAAGAATTGTCCTTTCTCACAATTTTGATTCCAAAAATCACATCAGCTTCTCCAAGATCTTCCATATCAAATTTTGATGAAAGAAACCTTTTGATTTCTTCAACATATTTGAGATTAGACCCAAATATTAACATGTCATCCACATATAAGCAAATAATAACACCAACACCATTTTTAAATTTACTATATATACATTTATCGACATCATTAACTCTATATCCATGGGATATAACATTATTTATTAAACTTCTCATGCCATTGCATAGGAGCTTGTTTAAGGCCATAAAGATATTTAACTAGTTTACACACTTTCTTTTCTTGTCCAGGAAAAACAAACCCTTCGGGTTGTTCCATATAAATCTCTTCTTCTAAATCACCATTTAAAAATGCAGTTTTAACATCCATTTGATGAATAACTAAATTATGAATAGAAGCAAGAGATATTAATATCCTAATGGAAGTGATTCGAGCAACAGGATAATATGTATCAAAGTAATCAATTCCATGTTTTTGCTTATAGCCTTTAGCAACTAGTCTTGCCTTAAATTTATTTATAGAACCATCCGGATTTAATTTTCTTTTAAATATCCATTTGCACCCAATGTGTTTAGCCTCGGGGGGAAGATCGGAAATAACCCAAGTTTGATTTGACAAAATTGAATTCATTTCATCATTTATTACTTCTTTCCAAAAGACAACATCCCTAGATGTTATCGCTTCATGAAATGTTTTCGGTTCATCTTCTACATCAAGAACAAATTTAGTTTTGTTCTTAGTCTCATTTAAATCCCCTTCAACTAAATAAATAACAAAGTCAAGCCCAAATATTTTTTCAGTTATCTGTCTTTTACTCCTTCATGGTTCAACGTCATTCGTTGTTTCCGAAGAAGATAAAGGTTGTGAATTTTCTTCTAAAGTTGAGGAGTCAACAGTCGGATTATTATTTTCTAAACCTTGATTCAAAGTACTAAACTTTGTTAGATGTTCAAAGAATTGTACATCTACCGACTCAATGATTTCTTGAGTTTCAAGATTTAAAAAACTTTGTTAGATGTTCAAAGAATTGTACATCTACCGACTCAATGATTTCTTGAGTTTCAAGATTTAAAAATCTATAAGTCGTACTATTACTAGAGTATCCAATAAAAACACATTTGTAAGTCCTATTTCCTAGTTTAGGTATTTTAGGTTCAGGTTTTCTTACATAAGCAAGACATCCCCAAACTTTAACACGTCTAAGATTAGGCTTATGATTAAACCATAATTCGTATGGTGTAACATCCTTGTTTTTCAATGGAACTCTATTTAAAATATAACATGCGGATAAAACCGCTTCTCCCCACATCGAGAAAGGTAAATCAGGACCGATTAACATTGCATTTATCATTTCAACGAAAGTCCTATTTTTTCTTTTCACCGTTCCATTTTGTTGTGGCGAATAAGGTGTCGTAACTTGATGGATTATTCCATGAGTATTACAAAATTGTATAAACTAATTTGGGTAATATTCACCACCCTTATCAGATCGTAGGACTTTAATTTTCCGATTTTGTTGAGTTTCAACTTCTGCTTTAAAAATTAGAAATTTCTCGAAAACTTCATCTTTACTTTTAAGTAAATATGTATATGCATACTTAGAGTAATTATCAATAAAAGTTAAGAAATATTTATTTCCACCACGAGTCATATTACTCTTAATATCACATACATCACTATAAATAAGATCAAGCATTTCAGATGTCCTCTCAACAGATTTAAATGACTTTCTAGTTATCTTCAATTGAGCATAAATTTCATATTTAGAAAGGTTATCAAATTTACAATCCGATATTAAGCCGAGATTAGTCATATTTTTTATACTTTTATAATTCACATGACCTAATCTACTATGCCATAAAGAAATAGACTCAACCATATAAGAAGAACTAATATTATTGATTACATTAATTTTGATCATGCCGTTACAAGAGTACCCTTTTCCAATAAATTGGTCATTCTTTGACAAGTCAAACTTATCAGACTCCTACACTAGTTTGAAACCTCTCTTATTGAGACGGTCCCCAGACACAAGATTTTTACACATATCACGTACATGAAATACATCAATTAGAGTAAGTGTCTTTTCAGAAGTTAGCTTCAATTCCACAGTGCCTTTCCCAACTACATTTGTACGAAGATTATTTGCCATCTTCACTTCTTTTCCATTCATTTCTTGATATGTTTTGAATGAAGATCGTTCTTTGCATATGTGGACCGTTGCGCCGATATCCAGCCACCATCCACTTTTATTATCGATTGAATTTCCTTCGCATACAGTATCAATAAGATCTTCAACATTATTGGTTCCCTTCGACCCTTATTTTTCCTTAAATGCCTTCTTTTTAAGACGACATTCTCGAGAATAATGACCCGGTTTGTCACAGAAGAAAAATTTTCCCTTCTTTTTCTTATTTGCACTTTGGTTCTTGAATTTTGAATCATTCTTTGCTTTAAATTTTGATTCTTCGATATTATTGGAATTTTGATCCTCGGCCATATTAGCTTTTGAATGACCCTCACCTTGTTCATCCTTCTTTTCTCGAATACGAGTATCATCTTCAATACGAAGGTGACGAAGAAGGGATTCCATAGTATAAGTCTTTTCATCATGATTAATTTTCTTCTTAAAGCCATTCCAAGAGGATGAAAGTTTTGAAATAATCACCCCTACTTGAAATTCATCTTGAAGATTAATTTCAGCGGCTTTAAGGTCACCAAAAATTTGTTGGAGTTCATGTGCTTGTGCAATGACAGATTTATGATTACTCATTCTAAAATTCATATAGTTTGAAATTAGAAACTTATGATACTTTGTCTCTAAAGCCTTCCATAATTACTTTGTCGTCGAAATCATTCAATGAGCATTATAAATAGTTTGAGACAAAGCATTGAGAATATGTCCTCGACACATAAATTCGTCTTCTTTCCTCTTCACACATTTTTTCTTTATTTCTTCGGCGTCTTCGGGTGTGGGGTCAGGAATTTGTTCAAGGTTGTCATCAAGAATATATGCTAGTTTTAGTGATGTGAGGAAGAACATAACTTTCCCTTGTCAACGGGTGAAATTTCGGCCATCAAAACGGTCTAGTCGGATTAAGTCTTGACTCATGACTTGAATAGATTGTGCCACTGTTCCTTCCATTTGAGTGGAGTAATAAGAATATAGAATATTGCCTAAAACTGTTGGAGTTTTGTAATGGAAAGAACGAAATATATTAGTTAATTTCTGCAAGGCACGTTCTTGGAACGCTTTCTTTTAGGCAATATTTCTCCCAATCCAGTTGAGACAGAACCGCGAGTACACAATGGATTTTATAGAATCTGCCTTCAGGATACAATGCAGTATATGAACTGTGGGTACCCAAAATTAAGATCATGGGCCTGGACGAGTAGCCCAATTCTGGCGGCCCAAAGTCTAGGCCCCCATCTCTTATTTGATTATCCGATCTCTTCCTACGTCCCCATTAAGGGAGGTTATAGGGAGAGATGGAAGACGTGGGGCAATCCAACACCCCCACTTACCTAAATATACATGTATATATTGAACCCTAGGTCCGGGGCAAAAGGACAAGTTGTATTCTCTGTAACTGCTCTCCGGAGTATATAGAAATAACACCTACTGCACCACCGTGGATGTAGGCACATCTTTGCTGAACCACGTACATCCTTTGCTGTGTGATTGTCATTTTACATTCCTTTTTCTTCCTTGGTAATTGCCTCTCCTGTATTTACTTGTGTCGCATAATAATTGTCGTCACAATTGACGTCGTCTATGGGAAACGTTCATCTTTCCTTAAGAAGAGCCCACACCAAGAAAGGAGTTTAAAATGTCTGGTCACAGTAGCAATGCCCCCCAGGTAGGGATATTTAAGAACCACCTGCTCCTCGCAGGATTAGGTCTGAAGTTCGACGTTCAGATCAAAGGGCTCGCTTAGAAAGGCCAGCCTCAGAAGAAATCCAAGGACCAGCGAGGTCCACGCAGATATCCAGACTGATTGATGCATACGAGGAAAGGATCCATGAGCAAAGGGGGTCTTCTCGCAAACACGAGGCTGAGAATGCTCACCTAAAAAGAAGACTGGAAAGACTGGAGAGAGAGCTTCATCATGATAATCGGAGACGTCCATACCGCACTCCTATCCCTCAGGCGAGCAAGTCTCACAGCCGAGGAAGGAGACCTAGGCGAGGATCTCAAAAGGTTGAGGAAGGCAAATTAAATGGCGCCCTCCGCGAGCAGCTGCGAAGAGCTCGACATTACTAGAGCCCTACTCGCAGCAACGAGAATATACGAAATCTGGTCCGCAGGGAGATAGACCAACATCTGCCCATCACGGTACCAGATCGACCCGAGAACTTGCTAGACGAGCTCTCAAAACCCAAATGAAATCACCTTTCACGAGAGAAATTGAAGAGGAAGAAGCGCCCAAGAAATTTTCCATTCCAAGGTTCAAAATTTATGACGGTAAGACTGATCCCATTGATCACGTCAGACAGTACCGACAGGCCATGACCCTCTGGAACCATCGAGACGCGCTAATGTGCCGAATTTTCCCCTCGAGCTTGCATGACATTACGCAGAAATGGTTCAAAAGGCTCCCTCACCAATCCATCAGAAGTTTCAAATCCCTGGCCGAACTCTTTACGACCCGCTTCATTACTAGTAGCTCCCATCCCAAAAGGATGGATGATTTACTGACAATGAAGAAAACGCCTCAAGAAACACTCCGAGACTACGCGAAGGAGGTACTGGGAGTTATTCAACGAGGTCAAGGATTGCTCAGAACAAGTGGCAGTGGCCTCTTTCAAAATTGGGCTACCCAGCTCTTTCCTTCTTTACCAGTCCCTGACAAAGAAGGAGGCTATGACTATTGACGACCTAATGGCTCGCATCGAGAAGTACGCCAAGGTGGAGGATGTCACCCGCCTAAGTACAGGAGAAAATGGTGGAGCTAAACTCACTACCAAGGGCAATGAAAAAGCTGAGAATAAAAAGAAAGGAGGGAACAATGATGTGTCGAAAGCATTCCAGGCTGTCAACACCGTCTTCAAAGAACCAATTTATAAGATCCTCACAAAAATCAAAGACGATCCATTCATCAAATGGCCCAGGAAGATGGGAGGAGATCCCTCGAAGAGGAACAACGCGCTGAGATGCGCTTTTTACAAAGAGGGAGGAAATAAGACCGAGTATTGCAAAGCTCTTAAATCTCACCTCGAGGAGCTAGCCCAATCCGGGCATTTGAACTAGTTTGTGGAGAAAAAGGCAGAGAAGTTGGCTGCCAATAGAGAAGCAAGACCTGACAACGTGCTCGAAGATGACACCGGGCATGAGTTCGCGGTAATTCATGAGGCATTTGATGCCAAGAAGATCCAAGGAAATTCAGCTCGAATGGAGATGAAGAAACTTACAGCGATAATGCAGGCTTTTTAGATCGATCCAGCAAAGTCGTAGTCAGGAAAGCGTCGACGAGCAGATGATGCCAACTATAACAAGCATATTATTTTCACAGATGAAGATCTGGTGGGAGTGAGAACCCCACATCACGATGCTCTGATCATTACCATCGGGCTAGCTAACTTTGACGTCAACAAGTTGCTCGTCGACCAAGGAAGCTCGTCCGAAGTAATGTATCTCAACCTATTCACAAAGTTGAAGTTAAGTGTCATCGACCTAAAGGAAGCTACTGTCTCTTTAGTTGGCTTCGCTGGAAAAATAACTATTCCCCTGGGAAAGATTGTACTACCGTTGTGCGCTGGAAACGTCTCCAAGATGATCGAGTTTTTGGTAGTTGACATCGACTCGCCATACCAGGCCATCCTCGATAGGGGATGGCTTCATGCAATGAAGGCAGTCTCCTCGACCTACCATCAGAAACTCAAGTATGTAACCGAGCGAGGAGTAATGGAGATCCACGGCGACCAAGCGATGGCAAGAAGGTGCTTCATAGCGGCCATCCGACTAAAGCTAGAGAAGAAGGCCGATCAGCCCAGGGAGAAAGTTAAAGAAGGTCTGACACCTTCTAAATAGAAATTAAAGTACGAAAGACCTGGAGTAGAGGAGATCAGGCTTCTCCCCTCCGAGCGGGTCGTCGAGGACCTGGTAAATGTTGCGGCTGGAGATGGTGACAGTAATAGAGTCTTATTGATTAGAGCATCTCTCACTGGCCAGGAACAGAAGGAATTGACAACTCTACTGAGACGCAACATAGATGTTTTTGCATAGGAACCATACGAGTTGCCTGGAATCGATCCTAGTATGGTCTGCCATCAGTTGCACATCGATCCTTCCTTAAAACCAATCACGCAGAAAGCACGGCGAACTTCACCCGAGAAGGCTAAAGCGGTAGAAAAAGAAGTCGAAAAACTGTTGGATGCAGGGTCCATATGGGAAGTACAATTCCCCAAGTGGTTATCCAACCCAGTAGTAGTTCCAAAAAATAACGGTAAGTGGAGAGTTTGCATCGACTTCACTGACCTCAACAAAGCGTGCCCTAAAGATAGTTTCCCTCTCCCAAAAATAGACCAACTAGTGGATGCCACTGCAGCTCATGAGCGAATGAGTTTTCTGGACGCATACTCAGGGTATCATCAGATCCCCTTGTATGCCCCAGACCAGAACAAGACAACGTTCATCACGACAGTTGGATTATACTGCTACAAGGTCATGCCCTTTGGGCTCAAGAATGCAGGGGCAACATATCAGCGTCTGGTCACCAAGATGTTCAAGGACCAGATGGGAAACCCCATGGAGGTCTACATCGATGACATGCTCGTTAAAAGTAAGAAAAAGGAAAATCACCTCTCAGACCTGTCAAACACCTTCGAAGTCCTTAGGAAGTACCGAATGAAACTTAATGCAAGCAAGTGTTCTTTCGGTGTCCAGTCAGGAAAATTCCTTGGGTACTTAGTCAGTAAGAGAGGCATAGAAGCTAACCCATACCAGATCGATGCAATTAACAGGGTACAACCTCCTCGAACAATTCAGGACGTATAAAATCTCATTGGTATGCTCGCTGCCTTAAATCGCTTCATCTCTAAATCCTCCAAGAAGTGAAAGCCTTTCATCCAGCTTTTAAAAGGGAATAAAATGGTAGAGTGGAGCCCAGATTGCTCGCGAGCATTGGTCGAACTCAAGGCTTACTTAAGCTCTACACCACTGCTCGTCATACCACGGCAAACAGATTCTTTGTTCCTATACCTCTTCGCTTCCAACCACACTGTCAGCTCTGTTTTAATATGGGAGGTTGCAGGAATCCAGCACCCTATTTATTACGCAAGCAAGACCCTACTCGACGCCGAGCAGAGCTACCTACCGCTGGAGAAGCTCACCTTCACTCTAGTAGTGGCCTCGAGGAAGCTGAAGCACTATTTCGAAGCCCACACTATCATCGTCCTTACATCGCACCCCCTTAAAGCAATCCCGAGGAAAGCGGATTTGTCGGGCAGACTGTCTAAATGGTCAGTCGAGCTCGGGCGATTTGACATCCAATTTCAACCAAGGACCACAATCAAGGGGCAGATCCTTGCTGATTTCATAGAAGAAACCTCAACCGACAAGGCAAAAGGAGAACCAAGCCGTAGAGGAAACCTGGAAACTGTTTGTTGACGGAGCCTCCAACTCAAAGGGGGCAGGGGTAGGCATTGTCCTCGTTACTCCAGAGAATACAATCCTTGAACAAGGAATCAAGCTTGGATTTGCAGCCTCCAACAACGAAGCAGAATACGAAGCCTTAATAGCCGGCCTCCAGAAGGCGTACACTTTGGGGGCAAGACATTTACAGGTATTCGGCGATTCCCAATTAGTCTCCAATCATATAAGTGGAGACTACAATGCAAAAGATGACAGGATGGGAGCTTACCTCGCCTTAGTTAAAAAACTAATGGCAAGCTTCGAAGAGGTTCAGGTCCAGTAGTTTCCCAGGGGGAAAAACAGTCATGCTGGCGCCCTAGCAGCCTTGAGCTCGGCAGTCGACTCTGACTTAAAAAGAACCATCCCCATCGATTTCCTCACTCGTCCGATCATTAACCACAATAGCAAGCCACCAAACGTGGAGCAGGTACTCTAGGTGAGATCATCTCCCAGCTGGATGGACCCCTTAAGGGACTACTTGAAGGATGGCACGCTCCCGAATGACAAAAAGACTGCCCACCAGATAAGAATCAAAGCTGCTCGCTTTCACTTATCCCCGGAGGGCAACTTGTATAAGAGATCCTTCTCCGCTCCCTACATCTAATGCGTTCACCCAGGGGATGTCGAGCAAGTGCTACACGAGCTGCACGAGGGAGTCTGTGGAAGCCATATCGGAGGAAGGTCTCTAGCTTTTTGATCAATGAAGGAGAGCTATTGGTGGCCATATATACAAAGGAACTCTGCGATGTATGTCCTCAAATTAAAATGCCAACTTCATGCTCCTATGGTCCACCAACCCGCCAGCGACCTAAAATCACTGTCCAGTCCATGACCATTCGCCCAATGGGGAATCGACATCGTGGGACCACTGCCTACTGCCACCGGTGATCGCAAATATCTGTTGGTTGCAACTGACTACTTCACCAAATGGATCGAGACGGAACCCCTAGCAAACATCCGAGATGCAGATATGATACGGTTCATATGGAAAAATATAATCACTCGCTTTGGCATCCCCAGAACCATCATCATCGACAACGAAACACAATTCAAAAGCGAATCCTTTCATAGTTTCTGTAACGAACACGATATCAGACACCACTTCAGTTCGGTGGCCTACCCTCAGAGCAATGACCAAGCTAAGGCTTTCAATAGAACTTTGATCGACGGATTAAAGAAACGATTGGAGCGAGCCAAAGGCGCATGGGTAAACGAATTACCACATATTTTATGGGCATACCAAACCACTCGTCGGCGAGCAACAGGAGAAACCCCATTTTCGCTGACATATGGCATGGAAGGAGTTATCCCACTAGAAGACGGTTTGCCAACAATGAGGTCCAACCTTATCGACCAGGGCCATAATGATGCAGCATTGCTCGCTGAACTCGACCTAGCTGACGAGCGTCGAGAGCTAGCCCTAGTAAAACTAGCGAGCTATCAGCAATAACTCGCGAGGCATTACAACAAAAGGGTTAACCCAAGGGCATTCCAAATTAGGGACTACGTTCTAAGTAAGGTCCTAGCAGCGCAGTAAAACCATCAGACGGCAAGCTAGGATCAAACTAGGAAGGACCCTTTAAGATAACAAGAGACGATCTGCAGGGCGCTTATCACTTGGAAACGATGGAGGGCATAGAAATACCACGAGCATGGAACGCAGTCAATCTCAAGAGATTCTATTTTTAGATCTTTCTTTTATTATTTTGTTTTGGAACTAGAAGTTCATTTCCCTTGTCATTAATGAAAGTTATTTAAACGGTTGCATTATAATAAGTAACAGCTATATGAGCTTTATCGCACATCTTTTCCAAATGACAGACACATTGATCATAGCAGGGGAGTACTCTCCTCAGGTCATCGTCATGAAACACGAAGGACCTCTTAGCATTGACCCTGGAAATATATGAAGCCCTACAGGGGATCCTTAGGCAATATGGCCAAATTTTATACTGGTCATCAAACCTTCTTTGGTTAAATAAAATCGTGATCGGATGAAGCATCCAACACCAGGTGTGTCCTCGCCAATTGCCACACTTAGGCCTAAGGGAGTGTGACGACATGACCTAAAAGGTAAAGTGGTGCAAAATGGTATCTCGATATTATACTGGACTGGGAGGACACTTGCGTAACAACACAAACTTAGAAGATCATAAATCAGCCAGAATATGAAGAATATAATACACTTGTTTAGTCGGCAAATTCGCCCAAAACACAAACTTTATATTAATTCATCATATTTACAACAATAGTGATACATGTTTAGTCGGCGAGCTCGCCCAAAGCATTTACACTACCAAAAATACAAAAAAGCAACAACTGGCAAAATCTCAATGGGGGTGAGGCCTCTGAGCGAGATAATCAGCCACTCGATCTCTTCGTCCATCATCGGGAGTAGGAGCTAACTCTTCCTCAACCTCATTCGCATTCGACTCCAATCATCGATGGGGATCCATCGATCATCCCTTCGGAAGGGGTTAGACATCAGGGTAGAGGGAAAAATCTCATGGCAATACCAGAGCATCGAGATCCTCGGGACTTGCAGCTCCTTCAAGGCACTCATCAACCCCCTCACAAAAGAAAGCTCTTCGAACTCTGACAACCTTGTTGGAGCATCTGACCAGCCCTGGTCGTAGCCGTCAGCCCACACTCACCGAGGACCTTTTTTAAACAGGTGTCGCAGCCGAGTAACATCCCTTTGAAGCCCAGCAGCGATCACATATGCTTGCTGGACGTCACCATGAAGCTCTTCCATCTCCCTCTCTCGAAGCTCTTCCATTTCCCTATCTCGGCTCCTGGTGCTCCTGCTAGCTCGCATCGATGAAGAACCTTGCAGCACAGGGTGAATATCGCTCGAGCCATCCCTAACTTTCATTGATAAAAAGCCTCGCAACACTGAAGGGGAGGTGCTTGGCGCGTGTTCCCTAAGTCGCGAGACCTCTTGCCTTAAAGCTTTATTTTCTTGCTGAAGCATCTCACCAACCTAGTTGATCTCGAAAGCATCGAGAAGCTTTGCTCTCAATGCATTCACTTCTTCTTGCACTGAAGCACCAACCTCTTCCATCTCCTGGAGCCTGTCCTTCAACTTGGCCACAAGTTCAGATTGATCCTTATACTTCTGATTCCTAGACCTAAGGGATTTGCAAAGCTTAATGAAGGCCTGGCAAACCTCAGGACTCGCATTAGGACCAAGGGTCCTGCCCAATTGAGATGTGGCAGGATTATATTCTTCTACATCAACCAACTACAAGACATAATAAAGCATCGAAAAGATAGACAGAATCCGTGCACTGGTAAAAAGAAACATTTTCATTAATAAGAGTTGAAATTACATCGAACAGCAAAAAGAAAGTTTACAGACAGAAAAAGCAAAAATATAAAGTAATCCTAGAAGATGACTATTTAGCAACCTCAGGTTGCCCAGAGGTCGATGGCTGTTTCCCTTTATCAGCATCAGCGGGAGCATCGCCCCCAACGGGGGTAACCGCTGTCGCCACAATTAGGGAAACGTAAGCAAGGGTCAATTGAGGGACAGAGTCAGTATCTTCAATAGCGGTGGCAGGGACTTCATCCACGGTCAGCTTCGGACCCGAGTCATGCTCGTCGAACAGAGGGGAGTCGATATCAACACCGGCAGCCAATAGGGCCTTGTTCCAGCCCTTCTTGAAGTTCAGACGGCTAATATAGCCTATCTGAACCTCAGCATCCTTGTATGCTGCAACCCAGATAGAATTGTATGAGTCCTCCTTGGCAGTGACAGCCTCAGACTCCTTCTTCTTCAACTCCTCAAACAACACTCTGTTCTCTTCCACGATAGTAAGTTTACTTGAGCAAACCAGGTTATAGGCCTGTCGCAGCTCTTTCAAATCCTTGACTGCTACGTCCTTCTCCCGGTTGGCTGTAGCAAGAGCCGGGTCGGATGATATTTAAGCAGCGTCAACGGCTTTAAAACCAGCCTCGAGCTCTATACCCTTCAACTTCAAGGCAGTATTCTCTTTCTCCAGCTCGCTATTTTTCCTCACCAGCTCATCGTGTGAATGATATAGCACGACGACGTCAGTCACAAACTACAGAAAAAAGAAGACATTAGAAGAAGGAAATAATGGAATGCATAAAAACATGGGAGAAAAGGAAAAAATGTTACCAAAGCTAGCCTCTGGCTAGCCTGAAGGGACAATTGCTCAGACCCCAGCGCCCTTTGGCGATCAGTAGGGAGAACTGCCCTCTCGAGCAGTGCGGGGGCCAGCTAAGGGGAAATTGCGACTGAAGCTCCCTCAGGCAGGGCAGACACCGGGA
Organism: Sambucus nigra; assembly: GCA_949130495.1. Classification (NCBI taxonomy): domain Eukaryota; kingdom Viridiplantae; phylum Streptophyta; class Magnoliopsida; order Dipsacales; family Adoxaceae; genus Sambucus; species Sambucus nigra. Next base: position 537,731,872 of record OX422208.1, on the reverse strand, counting down.
CCAAGGCTTTCCCAGCCTTCGTCCTAGCCTCCATCTTCCTCCTCTCTTCCTCTTTCTCCCTCTCCATCCTTCTCCTCTTCTCTATCTTTTTCTTTTCCTCCACCTTCTTTCTCTCCTCCTCATTTTTTCTCTCTCTCCCTTACTTGTTCTTCTTCCTTCCTCTTCTTCTTCTGTTCCTGAGCAAAAGACCGAGAACCAGTAGCCACGACCCCAGAGCTAGACTTCTGCTTCTTCGACCTCTGTGCGAGAAGCATGTGGTCTTCATCATCATCATCTCGAATTAAGTTCTTCCTTGGGGGAACCATTTCCTCGCTCGAACTGCTCGAGGTACTCGATGACTCTCGAGCTTCAGAAACCTCCCCACGATCATAAGAACTACTACTACTGGAGCTTCCTCCACCCAAATTACTTACAGCACCTACGATGTCACTTTCAAATCTGCTCTCCTCCTCGTCCAACTGGATAGGATCCACTGCAGTCTTTTCGGAGGTATTAAACTTTGGGATACTGTCCACAGGCCTTGCTATGAAATTAGAGCCAACGTTCTTGTACTCGAGCAGAAAAGCAGCAGACCTGGGATGCTCGCCGTCACCCAAAGGCTCCCTGATGTTCCAAGCCTTAACCAGTTCAGAGAGACGAACCTCGCTGAGAGAAGGCTGCAAGTTCTTTGACTTCGCTGTGGAAGGAAAACAAAGAAGAATTAGAAAAATCACCAATCAACAAAAATTGAAACAACAGAGCAAAGTCTACATATATATTCTTCCCCAAAAAAGGGAACAGAGAACTTCTCAGACCTCAATCCTTCAAATTGGGGAGAAAACTGTCAGTTTCTAACAAGGAAACCTTATTGCCAATAGTCCTTATGGGAATCAGGTAGATTTACTACCAATACCCGATCAGGGATCCTAGATTTGAGATAGAGGACACCAGAGCTAGTTCAAGAAAAGGAATAGCAAAAATAAACCTCGGCGATCCCTAACCTCGTACCATATAACTGATTTATTCTATGTACGCCATTAAGTATTTTACACACATTGGGCGAGCATTGTGCAGGAACAATATTAAAATAGCCAAAGAAATGCAAGAACAAATAGTTGGGAGGGAAAGTGAGTCCCCCCTGGGAAAACAACAAAACATGGATCCAGTGGGCGTCATCTATCTCTCTAACATTTCTAGGAGGGGAAGCGCAGCACTCAATATCTACCCACTCAGGGATTTTATAAAACTTTCTAAATTCAGAGGCCGACATATTCCCAATCTTCGCCATTGAAAAACCCTAAAAAAACTACAAACTCAAAGAGAAAGTACAAAGAAAAGGAATAGGAAACTTACAAAATAGAAGATCGATTCGAACGATGAAGAAGCACGAGCCCAAACAACAAGGAAGCAATGAGAATGGAGATTGAGAGAAGAAGGTACGAAGTGCTAGAGCTCACAGAGAATGGAAGAGTGATGGAAAGATTGAAACGACGGTAGAAAATTGACTATTCCAGAAAATCTTTAAATTTTGCTAATCATAGTGCACAAAATACGAAGCGGATGCCGCCAAAATCAGCTTCACAACCTTCGAAGAGTTGTATAATGTCCAAAAAACCCATTATGACTAATCATTTAAATTTGTTGAGCCCAAAACATGGCCCAACAAACTTAGGGGCAATTGTGGGTACCCAAAATTAAGATCATGGGCCTGGACGAGTAGCCCAATTCTGGCGGCCCAAAGTCCACGCCCCCCATCTCTTATTTGATTATCCGGTCTCTTCCCACGTCCCCATTAAGGGAGGTTATAGGGAGAGATGGAAGACGTGGGGGAATCTAACACCCCCACTTACCTAAATGTACATGTATATATTGAACCCTAGGTCCGGGGCAAAAGGACAAGTTGTATTCTCTGTAATTGCTCTCCGGAGTATATATAAATAACACCGACTGCACCATCGTGGACATAGGCACATCTTTGCTGAACCACGTACATCCTTTGTTGTGTGATGGTCATTTTACATTCCTTGTTCTTCCTTGGTAATTGCCTCTCCTGTATTTCCTTGTGTCGCATAATAATTGTCGTCACATAAACAATTTGTTTGATTCAAACTATATACTGTTTGATCAAATCGAGAACACTCTAAATTTGTAACTTGATAATGTCAAGAGGTAGAGGACGAAGAGAGGAGAAATTAGCAATTTTCGGTGTCCAAAACAGAGGTCTGGAACTATTTTTATAGCCTTTTCTGTGATTGTTCTTCAACAGTCACAGCTCTTCATGTAGTGACTCAGCAGCCGTTGGATCGTGCCTGTTTGGAACAGCTTCGATCTAACGGTTCAGATTGGGCATCCCAATCTTATGCGCACGTGCGAAGTGCCAAGTGCGCGTCAAAGCGCGCAATACGTCCTAAGTCGTCCAATCGCACTTTCGCGCGCCACGTGTCGCGATTAGTGATGCTTAAGCACCACCGCAATGCATAGGATCATAGCCTCTTATTTGACTTGCCAACTAAGAATATTAGTTGTGCTTTGGTTGATATACGATTACTTTTTGTAGTATTCTTCCAATGTGGGATAATATGGGATTTTGAGCACTCCCATATCTTTCACACCCATTTGCTCATGTTTCTACCTTCTAAAATAAAACCCAAACTATGTTTAAATTAAAACGCCAATAATATAATAAAATATTAATAATTAAAAAGAAAATGTCAATAATATAATTAAAATATTATATTATATTGAAATTTATCTAACAACACATGCTGTTCATTGGGTTGGGCTTAATCATGATGGATTTGACATGGATGAAAGCTTACACGGTTCAGAATGATTATCCTGCTATTTAAACTCTTGCTAGTTGTGTAAGATTTTGTATATAATATTATTTATCATTTTGTGAATTCGAAAAAGTACAAAAACTCAAACAAACCCTTCACTTTTAAGTTGTGTTTTTCAAGGAGTTATTTGTTTGGGTTGTGAAAGGGGAAAAACAAAGAGTAAAGTACCCCTTTGGCCCCTAAACTATTGAGGTTTAGCCAATTTAGTCCCCAAACTATTAATTTGGTCAATTTAGTCCCTAAACAACTAATTTTGGCCGATTTAGTCCATAAACTACTAATTTTGGCCAATTTAATCCCTCAAATATGTTTTTTAATAAATATAAAATAATTTTAAATATAAAAACAGTTTTAATTAAAAAAAACAGTATTTTATTAAAAAAAAACATTTTCCTACATATAGTTAAAAAAACCTCTTTTATCCTATTAAAAAAATATTTTCCTACATATAGTTAAAAAATCCTCTTTTATCCTATTTAAGAAACTGTTTTTATCCTATTTAAAAAATTGTTTTTTTCCCATTTAAAAAAGAAACGGTTTTTTATCCTATTTAAGAAACAGTTTTTTATTCCATTGTAAAACAGTTTTTTAACTTTGAAAAGAAATAATCTATTTTAAGCTATTTTAAGGACTAAATTGGCTAAATTATTAGTTTATGGGATAAATTGGCTATTTTAAGCTATTTTAAAACATAGTTTTTTTTAAACGGTCATTTTTTACAGATAAACTTTAAAAAAGATTTTTTTAAAAAAAACAGATAAATTATTAGTTTTGGGATAAAAAAAAAACTGTTTTTAAAGTTTATCTTTAAAAATGACTATTTTTAAAAAAATAAATAAATAGCTTAAAATAATTTAGTCAATTTAGTCCTTAAACTTTCTTATTTCTTTTCAAGGTTAAAAAAACTGTTTTTAAAATGGGATAAAAAAAGTTTTTACTTTTAAATAGGGAAAAAACAGTTTCTGAAATAGGAAAAAAGAGTTTTTTTAATATAAAACCTGTTTTTTATATAGGATAAAACAGTTTTTTTTCATATTAAATAACAGTTTTTAAATAAAGAAAAACAGTTTTTAAATTTGAAAAAACAAACAGTTTTTTATCCTACTTAAAAACTGTTTTTAAATTTAATAAAAAAGTTTTTTATCCTATTTAAAAGAAACATTTTTTTAATTTAAAAACTGTTTTTTTAATTAAAACTGTCTTTATTAAAACAGTTTTTTTAATTAAAAATGTTTTTTGATTAAAATTTGTATTTTATTAAAAATGTTTTTTTAATAGAAGGCTGTTTTTTTTAATTAAAACTGTATTTTATTAAAACTATTTTTATTTTTAAAATTATTTATATTTATTAAAAAACAGATTTGAAGGACAAAATTGACCAAAATTAATAGTTTAAGGATTAAATCGATCAAAATTAATAGTTTAGAAATTAAATTAATTAAATTAATAGTTTAGAGACTAAATTGGTCAAACCTTAAAATAGTATAGGAGCCATAAGGTGCTTTACTCAAAAACAAAAGAGGTCTACGTTTGACTAAAGTTCAACTGTGATATCCTATTCAAGAAGCAATTTTTAGTACCACAAAAATCAAGGCGTGCTATCTAATTTATTTTGACAAAAGATCATTCACCCACCAACTTTTAAAAGTATCTTTGGATTTAATGGTCAGAGAGTTCATGTCCACGGATGAATCCGGATAAAATTTCCCTTTCTAAGGCCGTTTTCGCAACCAAAGTTCATGGTTTATAATGGGATGGTATGTTAAGGTGTCTTTTAGATTTGGTATTTTCCACGGAATGCATTATGTTTATGTATTACATCAGGTTAGTGATCGGATACCTTACATACTGTTGATTGGGTTGAGCTTGATTATGATGGATATGACATGGAGTGCCATTCTAGTTGGGGCAAGTTGTCTTGCTTTGGGATACCTAATGGTCGGAGAGTTCCTATGTGCGAATGAATTCGGATAAGGAAACACAAAGTCGGTGAAGTTTATAGTGATGTGGGAAAAATAAATGACTAATAACTCATAACTATCAAAATGTAACAGAAACATGTAATTCCAGTTGGAAGATTTAACCATTAATATTGACAGCAAGTCATAAGTGGCAAAAGTGATAATGGAGAAAAATTCTTTATTGAAGCCAGATACAAATGACTAATAACTCTCAACTATCAAAATTTTAGTGACCCATATTCCATTATCTACACATATACCGATGCAGACCACAGGAAGCCATCACATTTAACTATGTGAAAATGATTTTCATATTGTGTATATATAACATTTAGTTTACACCAGGTAGTATGCTGAACTCCCCTTAATTTCATTATAGTAATTAGTTTTAGAAGTAGAAAAAAATGGTAGAAAACCAATGGATAGAGAGAGTATGTGTGCGCAGCACCCATGCATTTTTTAAGTGTGCGTCTTAATAGTTATCAAACATAAATTCTGAATCCAAAGATTTTTAGATAATACAAAGATTAAGAAATTAGAAAATATCAATTTCAAATTTGAAAGTCGTACCTTGAAATTGACCACCTCCAAGAAATGCAATCATAAACGGTTGAGCATTTTCGTTAATACGAGCATGCCAGGTCCTATAGGAAAGATTTCCATACCTGGTAGCTTGTTCAGTGGGTGGAATTTCATTAACAAAGCGAGTGAGCGTGTCAAGCATATCGACAATGGATAAAATTGTAGGTGTGTGTGATGTGGCAATGATCGAAGAGTTCATGTTTGTGAATGGATTCAGATAAGGAAACAACAAAGCCGGTGAAGTTTATAGCGACAGGGGAAACATAAATGACTAATAACTCAAAACTATCAAAAAAAATTCAAGTGTGAATCTTAGTAGTTATCAATGTAAAACTTGAAAATATGACACTGTGAAAACTATAAGTTCTCACAACAATCAATATTCATCACCTACCTAACTAAATATACAACAATTAATTAAAGTGTGGATGCTTTAAGGTTTATAAGTTTAATAAAAGCGTGCATATCTCTCACAGACATGCACAGTGCTAAATCCAAAGTTTTATAAATAATCCAAAGATTTCTGAAGCACATATCATTTTCTATAGATTTATTTTTTATATAAGACTTGAATATATGATACTTACTAATGCATCTAATAGGATGAGATCTTGAGTAGTCTTCTTCCGTGATATCCACATCCTTGTCAGTCTCACTCGAATTCTAGCCATTTTTATGCTAAAGTTCATTTCATTCAGCTCCATTTGTGACATAGTGACCTGTAATGAAAATATTATGGTTATGTAAGGAATTTATAAACTATATTTAATAGTCTATTTTTTATTAGTTTTACTAATTTTTAAGTTACTAAATACTTCCTTGAATACTATATTTTGAGTGTATCCAACCGGTTCGTCTTCATTTCTTTGTATTAACATTTTAACTCTTTTGCATGATGTTGTCCTTGAGATGGCCACGTATAGTTGACCATGGCTAAAGATTGGTCTAGGTGGGTAAATTCTCATATTTTTTATAGTTTCCCTTTACTCTTATTTATTGTCATTGCAAAACATACTTTTATCGGGAACTACCTTCTTCTCATGACAAAAGGATATTTTGGGTCATTTGGTGTGAGGATTACTCTTAGTATGAATACTATTTTCCCTATGTTTAACCATGTTATTATCTCTGCTTCTATCACTTTCTTAGCCAATTGTTTGATTATTAATCTTCTACAATTACTTAAGCCTTTGCTTTGATTAGATTCTGAATTAACATAATTGGCACCCCCATATTTAGATGTAATTTGTGGTTTGGGATTCCTGAAAATTATAGCATATTCAGATTTTTACTAGGGAACAACATCTCTTGACTCATTGACATTAGGCTTAATGAGTCTGGACTTCAATATATATGCATGTCTCTAGGTATGCCAGTTATTAACTCCGTATTTATATTGACTACAATTTTATTCGATGGAGATAAGATGGATTTTTCTCATAAATAGTTTTCATCTCCATATCTATTTTTAAAATCGATGTAGGTACTTGAGATAATTTGCCCAATGTTATTCTCACCTTCAGGAATCGACATATCGTCTGGTATTTTTACCCAAGTTGCTAATGTATTATCTGTAAGTGCTACGACCAGTAATTTTTCATCCCCTAAATCTAATACCCATTTACTGAATGTTTTTATTTCTTCTCTTGTTCTGTCATTGATATTTTTTTTTCATAAGTCTCATGTTTTGGGTCAAGGTGTATAATTTGCAATTGTTACACAATTTTGAACTATTTATTGCAGCATCAACAATCTCACCTCAAGTTCCTTTTGGTATTACCAGTAAAACCTGTCTGAAATCTCCCCCTAATAATATCGTCTTACCTCCAAAGTGTTTATCAATTTGTTTTGTCAAGCCTTTCAGAGTGCGATCAACAACCTCAACTACATGTATATGATTCATCAGGCCTTCATCCTAGATAATGAGACATGTTTTCTCAATTAATTCTGTTATATAAGAATTTGCGGTATGTCACAGCTAGAATGCTCATTTGTGTTGATATTTATCTTAAATCTCGAAGGTGATGTCATACCTCCGGGAAGTAATATTGATGTTATGCCCGACTAAGCCACTACCAAAACTATCTTTTGTTTAGATCTTAATTTTGAGATAATCGTTTTATATAGATGTGTTTTCCAGTTCCCTCACTACCATATACAAAAATATTCCTTCTGAATTTGTTTCTACGGCTTCAACAACATCTCTAAATATCCTTTTTTATCTTCATTTAGTGTATCTTCCATGTTATTTTAATCACACATGTGGTTCATTTCGTTCGTGATAAGTTTGTTTTCCATTTGACTTTGGATTGTCTCGTCGAGTAATGGAATTCCACCCAAGTCTTTTAATGACTTCCCGCTCCTTTTGAAAATTTCATCTATCTCGATTAGCGTAATTTTTTTTCAATTGTTCTTCTTTAAACTCCAAACTAGTATTATTTATTAACCATCTTTGTTGGTTGAATATATCATCCGAGAGGTGTTCCCAGTGTTTTTCCCATAAGTCACTTGGATTTGTTACTTCATAATAAATCAGTAATGTTGCAAATAATTCTCGCATTTTTTCCCTATAGACCATTGGCTTGATTATCCCAAAGCCTCATGCCATTCATTATCATCATCTAACAATCCGTGTGCTAAGCATGTAGCTTTAAAATTTGGATAGAATATTCCATTAACTGTTATGATCTTCTTATAATTCATGGGTCCTTTGACAATGTTGAGCAGCAAGTGTAAATAAAATTGTTCTCCAGAAGTAGGGTGGGCATAATACAGCCTTTCGGTACGAACGATGCGCACTTTATTTTTCCTTTTTTTTGCATTTTTTTTTGTTCTTTTACCACACCCTTTGAGTTGGAAAGGTTACATACGCAAGTTGTGTAAATTCTTCGTTGTCATTATTTTTCTTCATCCACTCATTAAACATTGTTAGTGTAAAATTTTCTTTATTGATTACTTCTTCTAAATCATCATTGTCATCAAAGTACTGTGACACCCCGCCTAATTAAATACCGGGCGATCACTCCTTTATTAAATTAAAATCAAGGTGAACAGTTGGTTCATTCTTAGCATCACTGTCGAAAAAAATACTTTTCCAATTTAAACACCATAAATAATTAAGCTAAGTGTCAAAACCATTTTCATACATACTTTCCAAATTTTATTTAAAGAAAATCATTTATTTTATTAACAACATTCAACAAGTAAGAATCACACCACATTAAATTCTGCAACATAATCCAATTAATTTAATACATTCGTCAATCGAATGTCAACGTATGAAATCTAAAGTCACACATCCAAACTCAATAAATCCCATAGTAATAATACTGGAAATAACTGAAATACAAATGTCCAATAACAACGGAATAATGGAAAGAGCTACACATGCTCAACTAGATGAAAGTACTAAGAATCGATCCGAATGAACGAAGTCGTCTAATCAAGAGACCTGCAACTCCCACCTAAGCTGCAGCGCGTTCCTTCCAAAAGATCCTAAGCAAGACGCCCTGTGGCTGGGCACCTATAATACATACATATATATAAAAGAGAGAGAAAGAGAAAAAGAAACGGGTCAGAGCCCGATAGTGTGTTTGATTTAAAATACGTTTAGCAAGTATTTAAATTGATACATGCCAATGCAACAACATATTAGTGCGACACTCTCTTGAGAAATTCTCACCTCTCTTCTAATGTGCACACCTATCGCACTAACCTTCCCAATGGTCTATCTCATCATATAACATGCTATCCTTTCCCAATGAATTAATTTATCTTATATTACTCGTAAGATTCAAAATTAACGATTTAATTATTTGAAGATACTATTCAATTAGTAACCAAAGTTCTCATTTTAACCTTATAAATCAATAAAGTTTTCCAGTGTCATATTATACTTTCTCAACACAAGTATTTATAATTTGAGTTATCAACCACGTCCTACATATCACATCACAGAAAACAGTTCTAGATTTCAGAATTTCATATATATATTAACCACTCGTAAAATATATATATAAACCATAACAGCACCCCAAATAAAACTATGGTGCGGGCATACTCTACTATCCAAACCCCATATCACTCATATTAAGGGGAATACAAATTCGGAATCACTCTCGAATTGTATTAATACATATACAAACTATAGGTTCCAAGTCCCTTAGGACCGTCTGAACTATCACTGCGATAGCCTGTACCAAGGATACCTATACACAAACAAAATGAGGCGAAGCATAGATTCCAAGTCTCTAAGAGAAAAGCACATACCCGCATCTCTTAGGACCGTCTGAACTATCATTCCAATAGCCTGTACCAAGGATATCTATCTTCTAGGGTACAAGTCAATATCCCCCATAAAGGTCCCATCGAGATAAGACTGTCCCAGTGCGAAAACCTCAGGGATAGCAAGTAGCGTGGGCATGATTTTCACACATAGATAGTATATGCATACACAATCATATAACTATACTCATATTACCATATCAATAACGAGTAAATTCTCAATTCCCATAATTACGTCATTCGCATTTATTTCTCATTATTTAGTTATCACGTATAACCATTCACATCTTATTTTAATTTGAGGAACTTTTCCACTTACTACATAACGCTCATGGATTCTATCCTCCCAAGTATAAAATTCAGTAGGTATACACATTTGTTCCAACGTAACCCTCTTACGTGTCTCTCCCCTTTAACATATACTTACATTGTCCCTCATGTAAGATATCCCAAAAATATAGATTTCGCCTTACCATAAAGGATTTTGAATTTTATTTTCAAAGATGAGAATTTCAAATGGCTTCGAAATCGGAATTAAAATGGAGTTTTAATTGAATTATTTTATTATTTACAAGAGTCCTCAAAATATAAAACTCTCTAAGAGTCCTCAAAATATAAAACTCTCTAAGATTACTCAAAATATAAAACTCTCTAAGAGTCCTCAAAATATAAAACTCTCTAGTAAAAATAATATTTTTAGAAATCCGACCGTTCGATCAAGCTAAATTTTTGTCAGCAGTCCTGTCTCGCCGTTCGCTACAACATACTAAAATTTCAAGCGATTCCAATGGTCCGATCATCCGAAATAAAAATTTTAGTGTTTGTATCTAATTAGAACTCTTTTCTTAATCAAAATCTTAATCCTTTACATGACAAAGGGTTTCCATAATATCATTTAAGTCATCACTACATGCAATTTCCTATCTCAAATTGGGTTTTTCTTCCATACAATTCATCTTAATCATTCCTAAACCAATATGAAAGATGCATCAACTAAATAAGCAAGATAAACACTTGCCTGGAATTTTCAGAGGTCTGGTTTGGTGCCGAATTTGGTATGGTTGCGTTCCCCGTCTCGCGATCTACGCGTTGGTGGTGGTGGCGGTGCAAACCGTTGAGTTTTGGGCCTTGAATTTGCCTTGAGAGCTCTCTCCTTCCTCTCTTATGGACGTCACTTGTGTTTAGAGTTTCTAACCCTAGAAGGTAACCTAGGTATCTGATATAACTCCTCTAATTTTCGTGGGTTTAATTACCCAAAAATGTAAAATGACCAAAATGCCCTCCCGGGTTACTAATTAGGCCTAAAAATGCCCCGAGACCCAAACTAAACTCCCGGGTACACTTTTCTGACTATCTCGACCCTTTCGAACGCGTTGGCGCACTCAAAACGACCATCTGAACAACTTATAAAATATTCACTTTTATTAATTCACATTTAGTCCCGACACGACACAGGCGCGTCCCGACTTAAATTTCTAAAATTGCCATTTTATTCACACGTGACAATATTATAAAAATAAATCTCATATATTACTATAATCATCCAGTAATATACAACAAATAACAAATTTCCAATAATTACTAACTCTCGTCACGCTAGTAAATATTTAAAGCAACATTCCGGATTAAAATTAAATTAATTTATCTCAATTAGATTTAATAAATCTCATAATTTAAAAGCTATAAAAATACGGGGTATTACATACTTCCCCCCTAATAACTGAATTTCATCCCGAAATTCGGAAAATAAAGCCTATCCGTTAGCACAATTCTGGATATCCTTTTCCGTACACAACTAACTACACATTACGGCGCTCAATTACTATAGCCCTTTCTTCACAGCAACATTGTTTTACATTCTCATTGGAGACACTTCACATTGTGTTCCCAATCGACAAAATTCACATAGGTCACGCATATACGTTATAAATTTCATTATCTCACTATCATTAGGAGGCCTCACTTCACTACATGACAAATACTCGGATTTATTCATATACAAAACTCCCATTCTGAGAAAATATTACGAACATTTGATCACTCTTGCTCGCCTAAAACAGCCGTGGAATTCTACCACATTTATCGGATGTTTTCTCGACTGATCCAAAAATTTTGATTACTTATTCTCCTATAAACATACGAAAGGAGAATAGTCGAGGTTCTTCCATAACAAAACCTTAATAAGTACCTTGTACGCGACAAACAGGTACCAGTGCTTCTACAGAGCATTCTTGAAATCATCGTATCAAGATTCCAAAATCTCCTTCACGTGGCTCCACTAATCTTTAATCACCATGCGCTTATTCCCTGGCTAAGGGTGATACATCCTACTTGAAACGAAATCTTATCTCCGCTGGTTCCTGAAATCCCATATCAAAGGTGGGATTCACCAAATCTCATCCTGATTCAGAAATTTATACTGCGCTGGACCATGCACTGGCGCGATCCTTCCTTTCAAAGGAAGTCTGGAGCATACTAGTTAATATTATAAGCCAGTCCAAAGGAATATCAATCACTTCCCTCTCGACGACTTAATTCACATGTTCGGGATAAACCCTTGATCTTGTTTTGAGGATGGCAACTCATTCAAGAACTTAATCAGCTTTACCGACCTTTTCCAAGTTCAGGAATTTTCGATAAACACAAAATTCTTTGGTTGATTCTCCTCTTTCAACCAAACTTTACCTATGGGCGGTGCATGTAGAGACTACTCACTACGTCTCGCTAAACATCGATTCTTCCCTTGAAATGTCTCACATTAAGTGACACGTAATATGCCGAAAGTTTCAACCCGTGCTCTTCTCTCCACGAAGCGCACTTCTGGATCTCTTATACTATACTAACATCATTACTCTTTGTAGGCGCAAGTCGCTCTCACTCTTGAAAAATAACAATTCCGCTCCGGGTGTGCTTCATAACAATTAAATTCTACTCTATTCAAGGAATACCAATCCTTGAATGGCTTCCCACAGCCTTCCAATCAAGTTAGGGCGTGCTATTTTAATTGCACACTTATGTATGGATTATCGCCCCTCATGTGACATTTAATCCACTCTATCACTTCCACTTCGTTATACTAGTCCCACAAACATTTATTTCACACGTCTATTACCACGTCCCTTCGGCTCGGACTATTTTGACTGCATCTAACCCAGATGCCCACATTTTTGCAACACCCCGTCCGCCCTGGGAGAGAGAACGGCGGCTACTCTTATGTAGGACTAACTAAATTCAGCGGAATAGAAGGAATAGGGCATTCAATTTCCATGACAATAAGAGAGGAATAATAATTCTCAACCTTCCTCAGATAAGTACAAAAATTTCTCAAATTTGTACAACAACCAAAATAATTCACTAACGCTCTATTCATCAAAATGATTACAGGTTATCTCTTTTGTATAATATAAAGTTCTTTCCAGACAATCCATTCTAAAAATCATTCCAACTCTTTATTCACCTTGTGTTCTGTACGCGGTTATGACATTTGGGTACTCTTAATCACCCTAGAAATCAAAACTCTTAAATTCTCCTTATCATAGTTCCACCCCTCAACTTGTGGGGATAACTTTCAATGCTTTCCTACCACAAAAATCCGGCTCCAATGACCTTAAAACAAAATTCAACTCCCAACTTACATACATAATTACTTGATCCCATTTCGACCAGGGTACCGAACTCATGGAATAGTGACCAAACGTCTCCCTATTTCCAACCTTACGCTAAGTTTCATGCGTGGGATGTCTCGCAAAACGAAATCCAAACAAGGAACCCCCCGATACACTACTACCTAGCATTGTCGGTTATCGAAATCCGTTAAGTCCTCCGTCCATAGTATATACCCCTTTATTCCGTCCCTTGACAGAAAAGTTATAATTTTTCCCGTAATTATGCTTAACAAATAACGTTTCACCAATTTCACTATCGTCCCGTATTGGTTGATGGTAATTACATTCTATAAACCTCGGATACATACGATCGGAATTCTCGAAATTCCCTTCCCTAGTAATAGGGGTATAACTATTAACGACCCATCTCTAAAGGATAAATATTACAATGCACTCTTCTTATCACTAAGTCCGGAGTGCTAAACATAATACTGAGTCAAATCTTTTCGCTCAACGGTAGGTCTCGATACATACGGAATTATACTGACAAAGTCTATACATATATTGGCATCGAATATCTCGAGCCCACTATCTCCTCTGAAGTCTCTAGGATAGATAATATAAGTGCGAGTCCAACCTTCTCACAGGTAAAGCCTCGCCAAAACAAACATAAAACATGTTGCACTAATGCAACCACTCCGATAGTCTAGTAATAAATGCCCACTATCGTATAACCATTTCTATAATGTTTTAACAAAGATAATATCATACTCGTGTATCGCATCACTATAACAAGTAATCTAAAAAAAAAATATGTGACACTGTTAATATACTTATCCATCCTCCGCGGATAGCACTAAAGAAAAATCCCGCTACACTAGGGAAAAATATTCACATAATGGTAACATTTATAAATATATGCATTAAACTCGTCTCACATGCTAATCTAGCAATGAACAAAATATGGTGACTCACTCGTGTCACATAAACACGCCGCATCCTCTAAGGATACAACCTATACTTCCATCCTGGCAATCGTCTTGACTGCACAAATGGTTTTCGGACGTAACACGTCTACCCAAACCAAAACAAAATTATTTTAATCGTTGCCTTTTACTAGGCACCGTATTCTTGTCCTTTTTCTCATTTTGGACATATTATCGTGAGCGATCTCACTCCGCACAAAATACCTCAGTACATAATCCACTTACCACCTGTCCTACTAACCAGGTTAGGATTTGTCCTCCTCTCGGACTCTAGTAAACTCAATTCCTGTAAACCATCCCGATTGTTCTCTTAACTTTTCAGGCCATAAAGATCATGTTACTATCTATAACAGTACTTACTGAATTTACCATCACTTGGTAAGAATTTAACTATCTAAAGCATTTAAATGGTTTTCCTGATGGGTATCCACATCCTTTTTGTGGTGCTATACCACCATCGTTGCATTCAGTCTCATTCTCGACTAAATCCTTCGATTTCTTTAACCTCCCCCACAAAGAAGCGTTATCATCTATTTTGACAAAATATGACAATGTCAACCTCTGAATCGGTCGTCCATCAGAATTTCCTCCTCGAGTATTATCAACTATTATTACAAGTTGGTCTCCCACTTGGAGTCGTTTCCTCCACTAGTATCTACCTCTTCCGATACAAAATTCGCTAACGGTTAAGATCCATATTCACGAATGGAACCCTGACATGCCCTCTCTCAATGAGTTTCGATCCACATTTGCTTCTAATCCTGAACAGTTAAGGAAGGAACATATGGTCAACACTGTACCTAAGGTTCTCCTATAGGCATAGCATTCCACTTCTAAAATTGGTGGTTGACTCCAACCTTTATAATTTCGTCCCGAAAGCCAAGAAAATTTTTCTCTAAATTTTCACTTTCGGTTTACCACACTCCGTCCTATATTTAAGCCTTTGGATACTTTACCGCCTTTGGTAAAGACACATACAATTTTCGCGTTTCTAAAATTTCCCACTGACAGTCTCTACACGTTTTTGTAATACGTTGGATAAGTTTACCCTCTCACCTCATTTGACTATAACAACATTTGGAAATCACTGTTGCGCCTTAGTCGCCTTTCTAGTCTTAGCTTCTCGTGCCATAATGGAGGTGACCTCGACTACGGTCATCATCCTCGGATATATTTTATAATCTCAACTAAACCCTGCCTCCTGATGTACGCTTAACGGTCCTCTTCTGACATCCGTCATCGCTCGGCACGTGCACACATCCGAACGAAATTATTATTCACTAATGTATACACATTATAACAGGAGAACGAAATCTCGTCAAAGAAATCGAAAATCCTAAACATAGGGCTCTATAACAAACAAAGCAACGCTGAAAGCATAATAAGCCGTACAGATCCTAAGGACACTAGAACCTGATGCTCTGATACCACCTGTGACACCCCGCCTAATTAAATACCGGGCGATCACTCCTTTATTAAATTAAAATCAAGGTGAACAGTTGGTTCATTCTTAGCATCACTGTCGAAAAAAATACTTTTCCAATTTAAACACCATAAATAATTAAGCTAAGTGTCAAAACCATTTTCATACATACTTTCCAAATTTTATTTAAAGAAAATCATTTATTTTATTAACAACATTCAACAAGTAAGAATCACACCACATTAAATTCTGCAACATAATCCAATTAATTTAATACATTCGTCAATCGAATGTCAACGTATGAAATCTAAAGTCACACATCCAAACTCAATAAATCCCATAGTAATAATACTGGAAATAACTGAAATACAAATGTCCAATAACAACGGAATAATGGAAAGAGCTACACATGCTCAACTAGATGAAAGTACTAAGAATCGATCCGAATGAACGAAGTCGTCTAATCAAGAGACCTGCAACTCCCACCTAAGCTGCAGCGCGTTCCTTCCAAAAGATCCTAAGCAAGACGCCCTGTGGCTGGGCACCTATAATACATACATATATATAAAAGAGAGAGAAAGAGAAAAAGAAACGGGTCAGAGCCCGATAGTGTGTTTGATTTAAAATACGTTTAGCAAGTATTTAAATTGATACATGCCAATGCAACAACATATTAGTGCGACACTCTCTTGAGAAATTTTCACCTCTCTTCTAATGTGCACACCTATCGCACTAACCTTCCCAATGGTCTATCTTATCATATAACATGCTATCCTTTCCCAATGAATTAATTTATCTTATATTACTCGTAAGATTCAAAATTAACGATTTAATTGTTTGAAGATACTATTCAATTAGTAACCAAAGTTCTCATTTTAACCTTATAAATCAATAAAGTTTTCCAGTGTCATATTATACTTTCTCAACACAAGTATTTATAATTTGAGTTATCAACCACGTCCTACATATCACATCACAGAAAACAGTTCTAGATTTCAGAATTTCATATATATATATATTAACCACTCGTAAAATATATATATAAACCATAACAGCACCCCAAATAAAACTATGGTGCGGGCATACTCTACTATCCAAACCCCATATCACTCATATTAAGGGGAATACAAATTCGGAATCACTCTCGAATTGTATTAATACATATACAAACTATAGGTTACAAGTCCCTTAGGACCGTCTGAACTATCACTGCGATAGCCTATACCAAGGATACCTATACACAAACAAAATGACGCGAAGCATAGATTCCAAGTCTCTAAGAGAAAAGCACATACCCGCATCTCTTAGGACCGTCTGAACTATCATTCCGATAGCCTGTACCAAGGATATGTATCTTCTAGGGTACAAGTCAATATCCCCCATAAAGGTCCCATCGAGATAAGACTGTCACAGTGCGAAAACCTCAGGGATAGCGAGTAGCGTGGGCATGATTTTCACACATAGATAGTATATGCATACACAATCATATAACTATACTCATATTACCATATCAATAACGAGTAAATTCTCAATTCCCATAATTACGTCATTCGCATTTATTTCTCATTATTTAGTTATCACGTATAAGCATTCACATCTTATTTTAATTTGAGGAACTTCTCCACTTACTACATAACGCTCATGGATTCTATCCTCCCAAGTATAAAATTCAGTAGGTATACACATTTGTTCCAACGTAACCCTCTTACGTGTCTCTCCCCTTTAACATATACTTACATTGTCCCTCATGTAAGATATCCCAAAAATATAGATTTCGCCTTACATTAAAGGATTTTGAATTTTATTTTCAAAGATGAGAATTTCAAATGGCTTCGAAATCGGAATTAAAATGGAGTTTTAATTGAATTATTTTATTATTTAGAAGAGTCCTAAAAATATAAAACTCTCTAAGAGTCCTCAAAATATAAAACTCTCTAAGATTACTCAAAATATAAAACTCTCTAAGAGTCCTCAAAATATAAAACTCTCTAGTAAAAATAATATTTTTAGAAATCCGACCGTTCGATCAAGCTGAATTTTTGTCAGCAGTCCTGTCTCGCCGTTCGCTACAACATACTAAAATTTCAAGCGATTCCAATGGTCCGATCATCCGGAATAAAAATTTTAGTGTTTGTATCTAATTAGAACTCTTTTCTTAATCAAAATCTTAATCCTTTACATGACAAAGGGTTTCCATAATATCATTTAAGTCATCACTACATGCAATTTCCTATCTCAAATTGGGTTTTTCTTCCATACAATTCATCCTAATCATTCCTAAACCAATATGAAAGATGCATCAACGAAATAAGCAAGATAAACACTTGCCTGGAATTTTCAGAGGTCTGGTTTGGTGCCGAATTTGGTATGGTTGCGTTCCCCGTCTCGCGATCTACGCGTTGGTGGTGGTGGCGGTGCAAACCGTTGAGTTTTGGGCCTTGAATTTGCCTTGAGAGCTCTCTCCTTCCTCTCTTACGGCCGTCACTTGTGTTTAGAGTTTCTAACCCTAGAAGGTAACCTAGGTATCTGATATAACTCCTCTAATTTTCGTGGGTTTAATTACCCAAAAATGTAAAATGACCAAAATGCCCTCCCGGGTTACTAATTAGGCCTAAAAATGCCCCGAGACCCAAACTAAACTCCCGGGTACACTTTTCTGACTATCTCGACCCTTTCGAATGCGTTGGCGCACTCAAAACGACCATCTGAACAACTTATAAAATATTCACTTTTATTAATTCACATTTAGTCCCGACACGACACAGGCGCGTCCCGACTTAAATTTCTAAAATTGCCATTTTATTCACACGTGACAATATTATAAAAATAAATCTCATATATTACTATACTCATCCAGTAATATGCAACAAATAACAAATTTCCAATAATTACTAACTCTCGTCACGCTAGTAAATATTTAAAGCAACATTTCGGATTAAAATTAAATTAATTTATCTCAATTAGATTTAATAAATCTCATAATTTAAAAGCTATAAAAATACGGGGTATTACAAGTACACTACGTGTTCATCTTCAAGGTGATAAGTTAATCTTTCAATAGTAGGCTTTCTATGTGTCAAATTTGAATATTCTCATAGACTCTTATGATGCAGAAAGGTATTGATAATCCAAATATTTTTTTACTTCGACTTCTTGTTCCGCTTCTTATCCTTGACCTGTAGTGTTGCTCGTACTATTTGGTTCTATGATCATAGTGACACAGTATTTTCTTTTGTTAATGTATTTGAATAGATATTTTATCTACCCCACCTGGTTGCAATGTACTACATTGATATGTGATTGGTACTTCATCAATAAACTGACATTATGGGGAACAACCTATTTGTTGTCAATTTTGAATCCATTAATTTATTCTTTTCGGTCACTATCTCTTCTTATATAGATGCGAAATCCACTATTGTCAATTGTCATATGTTTACAAAAGGTTTTTAGATAGTTCTTTGAGAACTTATTCTCTTTCATACACGATGAGTACAGGTTTGCATTTCCACATGGTAAATCTGCTGACCATTTCATAAGCTTCCAGATCATTTTCCTTGCCTGGTAACTCTGCTAATATTCTTCTATTAATTCCTGTCGTTATTTTTGTCTTATCATTAGGATGTATAAATAGTAGTATGCGTTCGTGGGGTAATCCTTATTTATTAAATTTAATTGTGTATATAACTATTTGGGAAAAAAATTCCAATTATTTAAATGATACAATTTTGAATAACAAAATAAAAGAAATGTAATACAAATTACACATTTTGTTTTAAAGTAAACATGCCATTACTTCATCGAAATTATTTTTCTTCTCTAAATCATCCATGAGTTCGTTTAACTTCATTTTGAAAACTCATGACTATATCAGGTATGTCCTCAGGTTTCTACCCGGGAATCAAATTCAAGTATTGTGTGACTTAATCACATTTTGGAATAGCCGTGAATGTGATGAAGTAATCTGGAGTTTCAATGTATCGACAAATTGTTATGGCGTCCTGATAATTTTTCACCATGTATCTAGGTCCTCGAGTGAATGTCGTAGGTAGTATGACTTGTTTTCCATCGATGATGGAGTGGTATCTCCTGCATCTATTGCATCTTTTAATCCTTCGTATAACTTTCCCCCAATTTCCTTCTGGTGCCTATTAACCCAAGTTAACCTATACTGCTCAATACATGCGTATGCATCTACCATATATTGTTAATATAATCGCCCTCCTCAAATTAAGGTATTTTCTTCACTAGCCCGTTGTTGTATTCTATATGCATAATATTCTCTCAAGCTGATATATTTTCTTTTATACACTTAATTTAATGGTCCATTATTGCACTCATTATTATCAGTATACACGTTTTCTCTATATTAGAACAACAAACGATATTGCATTGACATAAAACTTGAGTGCCACTCATCTATCCTTTGTAGACCACCTTCCTTTTCTTTAACTATTATCTCTCAGTGACCATTCATTTTGTATTCACTTCCAATAATCAAAGCAATAACTTATGAAGTTATCATTAGATTATACTAGCGGGCATCTATCGATTGTTGTGCCAATATTCATAGTCGAACAGGTGCATAGTTTTCTTCTTTGAATATATCCCTGGACATTCGAAAAATCTTTTCAATGACATTGTATTCATCGACCATTTATTTAATCCTTTCATGATGTTTGCATCTAAACTGTTGCCACTGAAAGCATTCAATCTATTGTTGATTACATGTTTTGTATCAAATATGTATAATTTTGCAAACCTCGTTATTTCAGTAATAGGTAGTAGTGAACCTATTAAGTGGTGGTAATGTCCATTTATTCAGTATACATATGGTGCCCCAACTCCACTATTAACTTTATAGTCGACCTTTCATCCTGCTTATATGAAGGAAAACATTGAATTATAGGTTCTTATGTTGTCTCTACATTTTTTAGACCAAGTACCTCCATTGTAATCCAAAAGAACTTTCAGAAATTATGGGCACTCTTTGAGTTATGTTAATTGAACCGTTCCTTCTTGGAAACATTTGGAATAGTTAAACCCAGACCTTTTATGTAGTTTGTTATTCCTTTCTTCATTCCATAATATTGAGTTGCATGATGGACACATTCCAATTGGTTTTCCAAAACTCCAGACATCAAAATATTTCCCTGCAAGTATAGGTCAAATATAAGTTTATGCCAAAGTGAAGTTAGTACAAATATATGCTAATTTCAGACTTAATAGTACTCCTTTTCAATAAAGTAACACAAATAAAAATGTTTATATGATTCTATTATATGTATATAAGTTGTGTGCATGCTTATTACTTGGAATATCATGTGTATGACATACCTAGCTACTGGCTATCGAACGGGGGATAACGCATTGTGGACGACCATATCTTGTGTGCCTTCGGGGGATTTTGAGTCATACCACTAGAGCATGGAACCTAGGTATGGGCTATCTGTGAGAATGATAGTGATGATGGTCATATGGGTGCGTAGGTATGTGCGTAGCCAATCGACTTAGGACTATGTTCGCCTCCAATATGTGTATATATTTGATTGGTTCTTGAAGAGACTGAACATGTTGTCCTTTATGTGTGAGCATTGCAATGGGACTAGATAGCCGAGTATACCTAGCACCAGGGATTTTTTAACCATGGGTGCAGTATTGATATATATATATATACTGAGTTCCTATGATGTGTATACTGAGTTCCTATGATGTGTTTCATATTGGCTAATTGAAAATCCCGAAGGCCCCCTTTTTGAATCAAAATTGTTTGTACACTTCAAAAAGTAATAATTTCCTTTTTGGATATGTGCGGAAGCGATGTTGATGGTTCAACAAAACAACAAAATACAAATTTTGATTTCTTTTTCAAATTAAAATAAAAACAAGTGAAATATGATGGAATACACACACACAATTTGATTTCACTTAAACCAAGTTAATTAACCCAAGTCTTAGAAATTTGCCTAAGTCATATTTTCAATTTAATCAAATTAGGCCAAACCAATTTTAACAAATTAAATTAATGACTTGAATTAATTACACATTACCCAAATTTAAATTAGCACTAAATAAATTAAGTTGTGATTAAACCAATTTCATCTTTTGACCTAAGCATGTGTTCTAGGTGAGTTTAGCAAAAGATAAAATAAACAATGAATCACTAAGCCGCGATGTACGAGGAAAAACCCACAACGGAAAAAAACCTTGGACGGCCCTAGCCTCAAATCCACTAAGTACGAAATTACAATTACAAGCAAGATGACTTACAACACTCGACTCGACTCCTTCATGCCCCGATGCGTCTTCTTGCAAATACCTCTGGTTAGCGAATAACCACAGAGCTCCACTGCGGTCTCAGAATCCATCGATCGAACTTTATATGGTCACCGTCACCCGAATAATGTGCCTCTCTCCAAGTGGGTAGATCAACGCAAACTTATTATTCTTTGTGGGATGTAGAAGCAAACCCAAACGTCTCTTAAAACGATAGAGATGAAAAATTGATGCCAAACTCCAAGCAATGTATATATATATATATATATATATGGAAGCTTGGATAAACAACAATTGGGTGTAAACAAAGTGTTTAAAGGATTTTTCTTGGAAAAATGAATATTTAAACTTGAATTTTTTCTTAGTAAAGATGAACTCTCAAAACTCTCTCTAGGAGTTAGAATATTATGAAAAAGTAAAACCAAAAAGGTTGGTTCCCGCACTATTATGTTCTGTCAAAATTTAGTGGGGTAAGGAAGTGGGAAACATGGAAAAAATTGCTCAAAACTGCCAACGAAATCTAGTTCGAACGAGCTTCTAACGAAGTTCCAGTGTGAACTCGTTAGAAACCTCATTGGATATCTCATTCGAACCATCATTCTCTTTCGAACGATACTTCGAACGAAAATCCAGTGGCCTATATGGGAACTCGTTGGCAAACTCGTTCGAACGACATATTGTTCAAACGAAAATCTCGTTCGAACGACACTTCGAACGAACTTCTAGAAAGATTGAAAAATTAGATTTTTGCCCAAAAACTTTATATACTTTATTTTAAAGTTTAAATGAAATCTTTCTGAAATTAAACAACGGTTTTAAATAAAACGTTCACCCAATATGAAATGTTCCAAGCTCCTATATATATATTCAAAATGCATTCATACCTTAGGAGCAATGGAACCAAAGTTGTTGACGTAGAAACGAGGCATATTAAACTCGACATTTGATGAAGCTTTAAACTCTTGGTCGCTACATCTTCAACAAACACGTCATAGGCTTGAAGGATGATCAGTTAACTCTATCCTATGACTCAAACGTTTTTGTTCGAAATTGAGCCAAAACTACAAAGGACTCAATTGGAAATTTGTGTCCTTACAAATCTCCCCCTTTGGCTGTTCCGGGACAAAAACTAAACAAAAATCCTAAAGGGCCATCAAGCTCTACTGGACTGACAAAAATGTCCCTCCCAAAATAAAATTACAATGATTGGCTCAAACAACCCAAAGGCTTATTATCCCATTCTATTTATCCCTTGCTTAGTTTAGAGGGTGTATATACTTTAATTGGGGGAAATAAGTTAAGTTTTGATTCTTTAGCCTTTGTCTATTCCTGAACAAAAAGGGGGAGAATGATAGGGGGAGAAATGGTATCTAAATCTAATATAATCGTATCTTAGTTTGGGGTAGATTTATCTTAGGGAGAGACGTCTTTCTAAGTTGATCATTTGTTTGACAAAGGGGGAGGATTAATTTAGGGGGAGTAATTATTTTACTTGCATTTAATATTTTGATATTCCCTATGCGTTTAGTGTGTTTGCTTAAGTGTGCAGGAATATTATTCTAAGTGTCAACTTTCACCGGCAAAGATTTTGATCCTTTGCGAATAGTAAGTCACCGTTTGCTTGGACCTAAAAGAAATATGTGGTCCAAAGGCCTAAAAGAAAATTTAGCATTAAAAAGAAAAATAATTGCCAAGGCCTAATTTGTTTGTTTGATATTATCATTCAAAATATATATATGCTTATTGAGGGAGATTGGATGATTTATCAACGGTTTGCACAATTTCCGTTTATCCTAGTTGAGCTTTCAATGTCATGACTCTATTAGTTTGTAGAATCATCAACATGCTAGGCTTGTATGCATTGTGTATGTTTGTTCATTGAGTTCAATATATATTGTCACATGACGTTATATTCAAATGTGATGAAGTTTGTAATCAATTGAGAACTCCGTGAACATGTTTTAAGTGACTGGGTCTAAATTTAATCGTTACTAGTTCACACCCCAACACTTCCGTTTCTATATGACACATTTTTTCCATACGAGTGCGAAAAGCTTATCTTATTTTGTGTCATTTGTGTGTTTATATCTATATATGTGTACTTGCGTCTATTAGGTATATCTTATGTATACATTTATTTGATATTTGTATTTAGTCTTTGCCTTGCTTTCTAGTCCATATATGCTTTAATTCATAATTAGTATCCATCTTGTTGCATTCTTTGTTGATATCACATGCTTAATACTTATGTATCATATTGGTATCTGTTTCTTGCATCGTAGTTTGTATCCATTAGTATTTGTTGGATTAGTTATCTGTTTGTTACCTATGTGCTTTAATGTTCTCATAACTTTATGTGCAATTGCATGGTTTTAGCTTGTTATCCCACTCTATTTATCCCTTGCTTAGTTTAGAGGGTGTATATACTTTAATTGCGGGAAATAAGTTAAGTTTTGATTCTTTAGCCTTTGTCTATTACTGAATAAAAAGGGGGAGAATGATTGGGGGAGAAATGGTATCTAAACCTATTACTAATTCATTAAAGTATATACGTATTGGGTCACCAGTTAAGAATTAAGAATGCCATGAGAATGAGTTAAAGCATATGTAAACCTATTCCTACATAATAGAGATATATTGTCTTTGGGTTAATTAGATATTTTATCCGGTATAGGGATCATACCACGTATAGTCAGGTAGAGTATCGTGACTATTATGGGTAGTTAGGCTCGCTAGGTGTGCACATTAGATGAGAGGTGAGCATCCCAAATGAGTATTCTAAGTTAACATGAATAATATTTGTTCTAATTAACCAATTTAAGTACTTTCTATATTTAAACGGTTTTCTACTCATATCTCCTCTATGTCTTCTCTATTCTCCTTTTTAGGGCCCTGTACGCGGCCTTGCCTTCTGTGGACGGTGCTTTTAGCTGGGACACTTCCTCGGGTGGAACTTCTGAAACTGCGACAACAATGATCCTGGGTGCTACACCCAAATTGGGAGAGGTCGCAACCTCTAGCATGAGGACCCTTTTAGTCAAATAGTTGACCTGGGTCTGGAGTGAAGCATGATTGTCGTAGAGATGGTTGAGGTGATTGTACAACTGCATAATCTCATCTTTGATTTCTGTGCTCTGGATGGATTCTCCTTCCATTTTCTGCTTTGGTAGTCTTTACAAA
This sequence comes from Sambucus nigra, assembly GCA_949130495.1. Classification (NCBI taxonomy): domain Eukaryota; kingdom Viridiplantae; phylum Streptophyta; class Magnoliopsida; order Dipsacales; family Adoxaceae; genus Sambucus; species Sambucus nigra. The sequence continues at coordinate 537,706,756 of OX422208.1, read as the reverse complement.
TTATATATATAACTTGGGATAAAACTAATAGAAGTGAGTAATCTCAAAAATATTGGAGTAACCAAGTAGGAAATGGGGATGCAGCGTTTGCACTGCTGCATGGTATTACTACTGAGGCCGCGACCAGTAAGGCACATAGGTGCACTGTCATGGCCTTTGTATGATATTCACTAAGGTTGAGCTGGAGACCATCTGAGTTTGTTCACTGATGTTTGGAAGTTTTTGCAAGGCAGCCGAGCTAGTAGAGGCCGTGACCACAAAGGTATTTGAACTGCACGACCGCATCCCTTCCTAAGAAGTGAAGGGAGCAATCCCAAAATTTTAAGTCCAGCGACTGAGTTTTTCTCCCCCAACACGTGGAGAGCATACCTACTAGGGTCTGTTAATGATAGGATAGCCTCACGGTGCATAAAACGACACAGTTTTAATGATAAACCCTAGATCATAGGTCAAGAACAGCAAAAATAGGAGTAAATACAATCCTTCCCTAATCATTCACCTTCTCGGGGCTAAAGCCCATCATGCTTTTCAGCACTATCTAGATGAAATGATGTCATAGGGGTATGTAAATAGATCCAAGCTCATAAAATGAAGACCCAAGAACAAATCTGAATATATAAAATACCCATTTAAGGGTATAAATATAAAATAGAGCTCAATACCCAGTATTTACATGTGATATAATGATCCAAAGGATCCCCACGAGTAAAATAAGGTGTTTTAAGAACTCAAGATATAGAGAAACAAGATTGAAATATATCGATTCCCATAGATGGAGCCAAATTGATGATACGAGAAATTGTCCACTAGTCGTTCTCGTACCAGGAAATCAAGTGTAAATTATAATAAACGGATAGAATTAATAAAAAGAGAGAGAATACAAGATATTGAGTGGTTCAGCCTCTAAAATAGGCCTACGTCCACTGTGTTGCTCCATTCTCATTATATGTGTTGCATTGTACAATATAATCAAGCCTAAAGAGGTGTACAAGTACGAGAATAAAGGAGAGTACATAGTAGTAATGAGGATTTTGGTGTGCCGGAGAGATGGTTGTGATTTCGGTGAGTGGCTCCCAAGTTGTATATTGGGTTGTGTAGAGAGAATTTGGCAAGGCTTCGCCAGGCATTGTAGAATCTATCAAGTGAGTGGATTCAAGTCCCTTCTTTACCTAGGTGTAGACCTCTATTTATATAAGGTATGTGAGTTGTGTCATGTTCCTTGAGCACGTGACATATAAGTCTAGAGAAGTTATATGGGCAGGGATGCGGCCTGTGAGGTTAGAGTTGTGGGTGCTACACCCCCTGCAGTATGAGTTTGGGACATGTACGAATGGGCAAGACTGTGGGTGCCACACCTGTGCTTAATAGGGATGCACCATGTGCTAAAGGGACGCACCCTATAAGTATGTGCCTAGAGGGATTCTGCGGCAGGGTGCTATATTTGCCATATCACTAACAGTTCTCTCTTATGAGTCCTCTCATGCTCGTGTGCTTCGTCGATAATATTTGTTTCTCTCGGTTCGCTTTCGTTGCCCTCATTTTTAATGTTATTAAAGATATTTGTTTCGAGGGTCATATTCCCAAATGTCAATTGCATTCTCCCACTCCGAGTATTGATAAGTTCATTATCCATAGCTAAGAATGGGTGACCAAGGACGATGGGAACATGATTTCTCATGAGAATGGATGGCTCTTCATCCCAAATAAAGAAATCCATCGGGAAGTAGAAAGTATCAATTTGGATGATTACATCTTCAATAATTCCCTGAGTCATCTTCACGGAGCGATCCATGAGTTGGAGAGTCATATTTGTGGGCTTAAGGGCCCCCAAGTCTAGTTGCTTATAGATGAAATAAGGAGGAATGTTAACACTCGCCCCTCAATCTATTAATGCTCTCTCGATTCGGTTCTTCCCCATGATGCATGAAATGGTGGGTGCACCCGGATCTTTATATTTTAGTGAAAGATCACTCAGCAGGACTGAGCACACGTTATGTATTAGAAATAAATTTTTCTTTACCTTCAACCTTCGTTTCAGCGTGAGTAAGTCCTTAAGAAACTTAGTGAAATTATGGAAAATGGGGATTAATTAATTTAAAGGGAGAAAATGTAATTTGTAATTAATCCAATTTAAGGGTAATAATTACTAGTGTGACGAGAGTTAGTGGTTATCGAAAATAATATTATGGCCAGGATGAGATACATGGCAGTCATGATATAATTATTTGGGATGCGCGTATGACTCGCATCACTGGAATGTATTTAGGAGTTAAAAAGGTAAATTATTTTTATATAACTCGAATGACTATTTTGAGTGCACCAGAGTGTTCAGAAGGGTCAAAATAGTCAGAAAACACTAGTCGGGTGTTTTATTTGGAGTTTGGGGTATTTTAGCCCAAAACGACACCCCGGAGGGGTATTTAGGTCTTTTATTATTTTTGGGAATTTAAATGGATGAAAATTAGGAATTAAAATAAAGGTTGTACGTGGGTTAGAGGTTAATGCAAGTTTAACCTACGAGAGAGAGAGAGAGAGAGAGAGAGAGAGAGAGAGAGAGAGAGAGAGAGAGAGAACCAAAGAGGAAGAAGAACTCCATTGGAGAACTAAGCTAAGAACTCAAGCTTTAACACCAAGAAGACCAACACCTTGATCGTGTCAAGAGGATCGTTCCTATACAAATTTCAGTAAAAGAATCAGAAATCCATTCTAAGGCAAGTGTTTATCTTGCTCCTCTTTTAGCACATATTATTTCTGTTGATTTAGATTAAAGGATATGAAATTGTTGTAATGAAAACTAGGGTTTAATTTGAATGATTTGTAAAGAAACCCCATGAATTTGAGATAGGTTGTCATGTAGAAGAAATTCCCTTCTTTGAACTGTTAATATTGGTAAATAAATGTTGAAATCAAGAAATTAATTTGGGGGTTTTGAAGATTAGAAATTTATGGGTTCGTATCAAAGAGATTTATAAGAAATTTAGTGTTTGTTAGATTCCCTTGATTCCATAAGGTTTTAACCTCTAATTTGTGTTAGTAAGTACCCTATGGTAACATAGAATAGTGTAGAAACAATTACATTAGGATGGGGTTGAGTTTGGAATAATATATAAGAATGAAAATTGGAGAAAAACGAGTTTGGGGAAGAACATGGCTAGTTCGGATATCTCGTTTGAAGACTTCCCTGGTCGTTAGAACGACCTCGTTCGAACGATACTTCTAACGAGATTTCCAATGACATTTCTAACAGGTTGCAGAGTTTGTTCGAAGTGGGAACTTCGTTCCAACGACATCGTTTGAATGAGAATCCTAGAACTTCTAACGAGATTCCATAATGGGTTTTTAGGGTCCGTTCGAGTTAAAAACCATCATAGGGTTATTCAAGCGAGTGTATAAACCGACGTGAGTAACGGGTGGCTTAAATTCCAAAGTTTTAGGGGATTAAAGGTGTAATGGTCCTCGGGGTATTGAATTTGTGTGAAAACCTAGGTGAGAATATAAGTCCTAGAGAGGCTATATATATATACGGATATCGTGGAGAGTAATGGCGTTAATATTACTTACCGATTATAGTATTGGGGTTATGTGAATACCTTCGAACTTACCGATAGATCACTAGTTGGACACCAAAGGTAGATGCCTTCGTGTGGAATATATATAAAGGTATAGTTATAGTTTATATAAATTTATTAATAATGAATCAACGTAGTCTAATGGTGTAGACCATTGTTAATTAACACAATACTACATGAAATACATAATATGACACGATGGTATTCTTGTGGGGTTAATCTTTGGGACTGAGATCATATGTGTCGATATTTACCTCCTAGTTATAGGTGGTCTAGTGGCCCTTGATATTTTTATGTCAGCGTAGAGATCGAATTACATGTTGAGCTTGGGTTATATATGCATATAATATTACACTTAGATGAAAGGTGAGATACTTACCACATGTGAGAGCCGGTGGGGGATATGTAATGTGAATTGACTGCATTATTATTTATTAGTTTCGTAAGTTAATTCTTGCAACTTTAGGGTGCTTACCCAAATTATGAAATGTTTTCCCCCAACTTATCCTTGACAGGAAAAATAAGTCTGAAAGAGGATAAAAATTACGGTTGCTTTTTCTTACTAGCAGATTCAGCTCTTTGATTCTAGCATGGATTAGTACTCTTTATTTTATTTTAATTTTTATATTCCAGAGATTGTATGGGCATAAGCCCAAGACATATTTATTCCAACTATGTTGGAATGGATGATTATGTTTATGTGAGTTGGGACTTATTCATTATCAGTTTATTATTTCATATTGTTTAATTGTGCATGGATGTTTAAATTAAAATCATATTTTATGATTGATGTTGAGAATGGTATAAATTGTTGAACGAGCCCCATTTTTTATGTATTGTGTATGGACAACCTTTATGTGGAAAATTGGCCACATTCTAGGATCCCCTAGGTCTCCTCTTAGGTCCCTATCACCTCCCCATCTCACTGTAAACCCTAGGTCGCACTACGAGTACCGATCTAGAGCCCATCGGGCTCCCCCGGACCCCTTTGACTCCGATCAAATCTATCGTCAAAGCAAAAGATCTTTGAATCCTTAAAGGGCCCTGATTAAATTTTCCAACGGTCCACCCCGTGTGCAAATCGGTATAACAGTTTGGACGAAGGCCATTTTACTACCGAAGATCAATTCGAAGGCCACCGGGCACTCCCAGGCCCCGAATTGACCCCAATCAACTTCACCATTAGAGAAAAAGATCTTTGATTATTCGAACGGAATTGAACTCTATTTCCAACGGTCCACCCCATGCGTAAAACAGTATAATCGTTCGGGTGAACGATCAATTTTTCCTCGAAAATCGATCCGGAGGCCACCGGGCGCTCTCGGGGATAATTTGACCAAAGTCAGCTCTTCAACTTGAAGGAGACTGAATGAATCTTTGAAGAGAACTGAATACGCTTTCTAACGGTCCACCCCGTGTGTGATTCTGATCTACGGTACGAACGAATAATCCATTTTACTACGAGAGGTCCCCCGGCGCTTCCGAGCCTCGGTTGACCAAGGTCCACCTTTTGAACTGAGAGAAACTCTTTGTAATGTCTAATTCCATCTCCTAAACTTTATAACGATCCACCTAGTGCATCATTCTAACTTACAATATGGACAAATGATTCGTTTGCATCCAACGATCTCCCTTACAAAGGTTCGACATGCGCTTTTGAGCCACATTTGACCCAAAGTCCACTCCCCGACCCGAGAACAGTCCAAAGGATTCTTGAAGATATCTAAAATACCCTTCTAACAATATGCCCTGTGCACGATTCGGATCAGCGGTTTGTGTTCTAAGATCATTTTTCTAGAAAAATCTATACGGGACTGCCAATTGGCATGTCCAGATCCTTGCCTATCGGCACAGTGTCTGGGGTCACATGCCGATAGGCACCCCCAGGGGTAGGCCGATCAACACCCCCCTAAACCTATAAATAAGGGCCATTACCTCACTCCAAGGGGAGACAGATCCATCAGCATCAGTGATCTCAGTAACATTCCCTTGAAATCAGTGAAGTTCCTCATGTGAAGTTCCATCCAAGCTTACATTCCCATCCTTTTCATACCCGATTTGGCAAAATATCCTTCTCTCTCATCAACATTCACCAACACTCAAGGGAGTTCATCCAAGAGCAAAGATTAAGCTTCAAAGAAGGTCCAATTCCCTCCCTCTCTCTTTAAATTTCTTGTTTTTGCACAATAAACATTAGATTCATAATCTAGTTATTACTTTAGTTCATACACATTAATATCTACACTTTTATTAGTATATTGCACATACTTTATTTTCTACAAAAATTCCAAAAACAAATAAAAAAGGGTTACACCCGTAAATTCCGAACGAAATTATCCATCACACTTTTTCCAAAATTAAACAACACATTTTCTATATATACAAATATAATAAAATTTAGTTCTAATCTATGGGATAAACCCCACCCCTGTGCTACCTTCAAAATATGTGGAATTTGATGCCTTTATAGGCTACGTAGCGTCTCAGATTAAAATTCGAGACTCGAGTCCAATTTTTCAATTTTCTCAAATTCTCTCATTTTCTAAAATCCCCCACTTTCATATTTATATATATATCATGCTTGTTTGCTTTTCATCCAACGGGTATTATCATTTCCTAATAACAATCAATATCGTGATGAGCGCCCAAATCATACTTTCTACATATGTTATTTTGGGAATATTCCTATAAATGACCCCAGTCTACCTTTGTCCATGGTATGAGTTGAATAATTTCTCTCTCCATTATATAATCACACACACACACTTTACAAGGATATACAGGAAAATAATAACCCCAACCCATGAGAAATCGAAAGGGAGGAATAGGTGCCTAACACCTTCCCATTCCGTAACTTAGCCCTCGAACCTTCGAACTATTGGTTTCTTATGCATCAGTTTGTCCTTGATGCCATTCTCTCGAAATGGCAACATGTTCTTTTGCATGTTTTATGCAAAATAGGTTGGTGACTCTATCTCTTTACATTTACCCCCACACCGACGACGACCAAAGCAACCTTCCCAAGAGGGGTGCGAGCCCGTGGCGCAGCCTTCTTGAGGGGAGATGTCTCTATCTCTCTCTACCCCTTCGGTGCCGCCCAAGATGGCCACAGTTGGTATCAGAGCAGCCAGATTCTAGCATCCTTAGGATCTGTGTTTCGCTCGTCACATGCTATGTTACATTCTTTGATATATAGAGCCCTATGTTTAGGAATCGTTGTACTCTTTACAATATGTTACTAATACAATCCTTGTTTTCTTTCAGATGGCAAACAATTGACGTGCTAAATCACGGCGTTCTACCAACGAGGCTATAGAGGATAGGTCTCAGCAGCATCCGTAACTACACCCACAACCACCATCATTGCCACCCATGGTTACTCCAATAGGCATAGCTATGATACTAACTCAGGTAGTCTGTACAACGATGACTACCATGCTACAACACTTTCATCCACAGCAACAGACACCACCACCACCCTCGCAGCCGGTGGTGCTACATGTTCATGCATAGGACTTAGTTTATGAGAGAACAAGGGAGGCCTTCTATAAAGGCCACCCGTCATAGTTCGTTGGAAGTACATATATCTTAGTGGAAAGTCAGTAGAAGATGGATATTCAGAGACATTTGAGGATGGTTGAGTGCATAGCGGTGCATAAGCAAATGTTAGATTCATTTCGATTGGTAAGAGAATCCCTACAGTGGTGGGAGTTTTTCACCACCCTGGAGGTGCGGGACGGGATGACCATTATGTAAATTATGAGGGAAAGTATTTTCCACAATCCATGAAGTCAGAGAAGAGGAGGAAATTTATGGACATAGTGTAACACCTTGTTATTTTGAGGGCTTATTTATGAATATATAAGATTTCAGTAATAATTTATCGGTATTTTTTATTTTAAATAAAAATATTTTTATTTATAGTATATTTGAAATCAATTTATGGTGGTTTGAAATCGTATAAAACATTTATATTTAAATGGTTTTTAGACATTTTATAATGATTTAATACGTAAAGTATATAATTTTGAATTAAAGGGCAATATGGTTATATGCGTTAGCATAGGCTCCAAGGTAGGTTTTGAGGGAGGGGCTTTATAAGGAATTTTAGGATGATTTTAAGTGTGAGAAAAGAAATACAGCGACTAAAAATGAATCCAATGATACAAAAACGAGAGGAATGAGAAGAGTCAAATTGGAGTGTTTTAAATCTTCTTTACCTTCTGATGAGATTTAAGAAAAATTCAAAACATATATCTTACCCAATTTTTCTTGTAGAATCCAAATCTGAAGTTGGATCAAAGATTCGGATAATGTTTGAATATGATTTTTTTTGTGTTTTCAAAACAGGCCTATAATTGTAGATTTTAACTCGCTTGAGTTAGTTTCATTCTCCCGTTGTTAATTTTGTGTGCTACACAAATTCAACCTTTATTGTATAGTTATATCCATGCTATGTGTTGCATTTATATATATATATATATATATATATGCTCGCATACAATATTCTTTATTACAGTCATTTTGTATGTGTTGTTTTCATGTCGTGTAGTTCGAGGTAACAAAACTAGTTAATTTTACGAGCATGTCGGGTTATAGAAATTGGGTAGAATACATGTGCACTTGATTTATGGGAATTGAATCTAAAATTTATTTAGTTGAGAGAATGATATTTAATTGAGAGAACGATAGTATGATGATTACTATTGAAGAATTCATAGGCATTCCTTAGACAAACCACCAGTTGGACGGGGTGTGTTGTCGGCTGTGATTTTGTTTATTATCCAAAGACTAGACTATGGACCTCGGTTGGCGAGCAGGCCAAATGTTGTTATGATGGTGATGCCAAGATTTTATGGCGGTGATGCCAGGTTATAATAGGCCATGTGTCCAAGTTATGTTATTTATTTTTAGGGGACATTGGATTGTTCCGACGATAATTAAGAGGATTGTGGGTGGTAGTTCATATCATATTGTTAGAACCGCGGCGGGGACTTTGATATGGGGTTTAGGTTGTGTAGTGACAGCGGTGAGATCCTAGGTTATGATTTTAGTTTGAGTGTTCATATTACAGATACTCTTGTATATGATGCACACACGTGCGAGTATGTGTACTTACACTTGGAGCATTTATACAAACTACTGAGTAATTTTCTCACCACCACCCCCCAATAGTTTGTTGTATTTCACGTTTGATGCGAGATGATATTAATGGCATCATTGGGATTGGAATTGTCGTTGGAAGCTCTAGATATTTATTTTTAAAATTTAAATGTACTGCTTTGTTTATTTTAAATTATTTTATAAAAGGACATTTGAAATTTAATAAAATTGAGATATTATATTCATTTTATTTACGTATTTATGCTTTCATAAATTTACGCTCAATCTAAATGGTGTTTTTTGTAAAAAAATCTCCAATTTATCAATATTTTTCAGTAGCACCTCTCGTGGTGTTACACTTGAAGCAAGAGGGTCGTACCATAGCAGAGTATGAGGAGGAATTTATCGCATTGTCATTGTTTGCTGAATATGAGGTAAACACTCAAGAGAAGAAAATGGAAAAGTTTGCATGAGGGACATCTTGGCACATCAGGAAATCCCTATTGGGGAACCCGACTTTCACCACCTACACTCAGATGGTTAATGCCACTTTATTGCATTGTCGGGATTACCAATCACTCCAGAAGAGTAAGGCTGAGAAGAGATCCAATTTAGAGTTGTTGAGACAGTAAGGAAAGACATGTGGGAATAGTAATTAGGGGGTCCAATAGTTTAAAGGGTTCCAGATAAAATATCAGTTCAAGAAGCACAGGGGATCCGATGATCAGAACAAGCACAGCCAAAAAGTCTAGGGATAGCAGTTGATGGGCCATTAAGGCCAGTAACAGCAGGAATGAGGCCAACAGGGGCAACAACAGGATAGGTTACAGTTTTATGGAAACTGTTATGTCTGTGGAAAGAAGGGACACCCAATGAAGAGGTGCCCTCAGGGCAATTAGGGGGAATGAGAGTAGGGATGTTAGTGTGGATATCAGGCACCTTAAGAGTAGTGTCAGTAGCTGCTAGCCCCACCAGTGGTCACAATGCTAGCACTACCTACATCACATGCCTCACCTCAGGGGTAAAAGTCGCAGTTATAGTATGGGCATATGAATCACGTCGTACCTAGAGAGGGACCAGCACCAGCACAGGAAGTGGATGGTATTTTTCCCTATTTTTGGGTATGTAGGGCACATTTTTTTATACCGGTGCATCCTTCTCATTTTTTAATACTAGTTTTGCTCGATCATCGAGGATGGTAGACTTATAGTTTGATATAGTATTTTGCATCGATTCACCCATGGGTAAAGGGGCACATATATGTTCCGTGTGCAGAGGTATAAGGATAGACATTGGGAGACTTAGGTTTGTGGTAGACCTACTTCTCTTAGATATGTCAGAGTATGCCACTATCCCAGAGATGGATTGATTAACTACTTACAAGGGTTGTGTTGATTGTTATTAGAGGTCCATCGTTTTTGCCCTTCCAGGGCAAGAGATGTACTTGGTTATGATGCCTCACCCGAAGGGAGGGTCAATCACTCATTTGTATTACATTAAGGTGGAGAATTCTGATAAGGTAGTTATTTATCTAGGCTCCATTCTAGTTCTTAGTGCGTTTTTCGATGTTGCTGGAGAGATTCTAGGGTTATTACCAAGTAGGGAGATGGAGTTCGTGATTAACTTAATTCGGAGTATAAGACTCATCTCCCGTGTAATGTGTCGTATGGCTCCTTTGGAGATGAGAGATCTTAGGGATCAAATTTAGTGTTTATTGTACTAGATCATGGATTCATTTGGAGGAGTACTTCACATTGGGGTGTTCCCGTCCTATTCATTAAGAAGAATAATGAATCGTTGAGATTGAGAATTGATAATAGAGATTTAAGCAAGGTAACTATATGAAACACGTATATGTTGCCCTGTGTTGATGATCTATTCGACCAGTTGAGGGTGCATCATATTTTTCTAAGATTGATTTGGGGTTGGGTTACCATCAGTTGAGGATTCGAGATCAGGATGTTCCGATGATAGAATTTTTTATGAGATATAGATCTTACGAGTTCATGGTTATAGATTTTGGTCGAACTAATGCACCGGAAGTGTTTATGGACCTGGTGAATAAGGTGTTCATACATGACATATTGATTTGTTGTCGAACCACAAATGAGCACGCACAATACTTCCGAATAGTCTTACAAACGTTACGAGACCATTATCTCTATGCCAAGTTCGATAAATGCATATTTTGGTTGAGGGAAGTTCAGTTCTTGGGCCACGTTGTATTTGAGAAGGGGATATCAGTGGATTCGAAAAATATTTCAGTGGTGATGGGGTGGGGACAGCCCACTACACATATAGAGGTGCTCATTTTTCTAGGTTTGGTAGGGTACTACCATCAATTCATTCAGCAGTTTGCGAAGATAGTTGGGCCTCTAAAATTTAATACGGAAGGTTGTGCCATTTGTTTGGGACACTGTATGCTAGTAGGCTTTTGACTAGTTGAATGTCAGGTTGATTTTAGCTTTAATACTCGCTTTAACTTATGGAGGAATAATCTATAAAGTCTTTACTATTGCACCATTATGAGGACTTGGAGGTCTACTGATGCAGGAGGAGTGGTCGATAGCTTGTGCTTCTCGAAACCTTATGTAATAACTCTCATTTTCCCTGTAAAGGTTGGCGAGACACAATACGCCGAAGATGGGGCTTATCTCACAATTTATATTATTCTCATAATCAAATCATAATATGACATTTAAAATTTTAAGTCAAATATGCAGAATAAAATCATTTTAATAATAAGTGATTGTAAATAAATCCAATCTCCCAAAATTTATAAACATTTGACACAAGTATCACTGATATCTAAAAAGACTTAATATAATAGACCTCGGGTTTATTCCCATACAATCTCTAAAATAAGAAAATGACTGGAATGGAAATGACAACCTAAGCTAGAGTCAATCGAACTGAAATTACTGATGAGAAAGTACGATTGCAAGTCGGATCTCCTACCAGCCCTGATGTCCCTGTTTAGACAAACCTGGGGGAAAACATTTTATAAAATGGATCAGCGTCCTAAAGTTACTGGAATTAACTTACAAAATTAATATGCAATTATGAGGTTAATCCACATTATACATCGCCTATCGACACTCGCATGCAGTAAGTATCTCACCCCTCATCTAAGTGCAATACTATATCCATATCAACCCAAGTGCAATTATGAAATCCGATATCTATACCAATAAGATTGTATTTAATACATCTAGCAAAATATATAAACTGAAGTTAACCATCTACACATATGCTTCTAATCCCAAGAGTAACCCCTACAAAACTACCCATAAAAAATAACATATCATATATTATGCATTATACGTTGTATTGGGTTCATTAAGAATTGTCTACATCATTAGACCACGTGGATTATTCTTAATTAATTTATATAATTATATAAGTCGTTACATATATACGACACAAAAATGCATCTACCTTCAGTGTCCATTTCGTGACCTATCGGTAAGTCCGGAGGAGTTCCTCATCCAAACGGACATCACAAACACACACATACGTGGCGATCCCTATGCAGTATACCATTGGACGATCCATATCCCTGACGGTGACAAGGGATTACTATCATTCCACCTACCTCCTCATAAGTGGTATTGCAATGTAGGATCTAAAAAAATGACCTACACAATGCCTAGCCCACCTATGCCGACGCGTGATACGATCCTGAGATGTACGCAACCCCAGCCAATAGGCGATCCATGAACACGTGTATGTTCACACAAATAATAAATACATATTGTATCATAAAATATATATATGTAACTATCCTTATAACTACCCTCAATGAGTCTCATCAACCTCCAACTAATATCCTTACTTTAAGAATTAACCATCTAGTTACTTGTTAATTTTTCCAAACAACAAATAGTGATACAAAACTATTTTTAATTAATTATCCACTCACACCACCCACATACTCGCCTAAGTTTATAAAAATCGATCGAACGTATCCCTGGTTCCATCCTAAACCAGGACCAGAGACGAATCGATTCACCTCTAGGACCGAATTGTTTCGCCCCAAACTGAATTGAATTGCCTGGAAGGCCGAATCGATTCAAATTTTGGCAGAAGCTAGAACTGCTACATTTTCTCTATACGGGTTCACACTTCTAAAACCAATTTTCCCCCCAATTTCTTAACCATTTATATTACTAGAATTATAGATTCCTCATCATCCAAATATACATTTTATATGATATTGTAACCAATTAATATAAGTTCGTTCTCCCATAATCCCATAAATTAATCTAACACTAGAGTTAGTCTGACCCAACTTTGACCCTACTTTTCATCTAATCATTCCCAGATCTAAAGGAATCAATACATGAATTGCAATCATCAAAATAACAATCCTACAACAAGGATTTTAAGGTTCAATTTCCAAATAACACAGTACCAATTCTAAGTTTGTCACCAAAATGTTTAATCCTTAAACACCATTATTTCAAAATTTGTTCTAAGATTCATGGAGTTCATTCCAATTATTCAAAGTCATAAATTTATCCAATTAACCAAGAAGTGTTATGAGAAAGTGTATAAATGAACTAAGAAACAAATTATAATTGATTTAGCAAGATAATTATTTCCTCAAACTAATGATTAAAGTCCCTCCTCTTAGATCCTTTTTATTTCTCCCTTCCCTAGCCATGGTAATTCATATCCCCAAATCTTGTATTACACTTAAACCCCCATTTTGGGGACCCTAAATAATCCCAAAACACTACTTGGATTGACCCAATAACTACCCTAAGGGTATACCTATGCCCCGAGCCCAAACTTAGATGTCTAAAATATCCAAACGAGTTCCCCATTCCCCTCGAAACATGCCCCGACTATATTTACCCAAGTTACGCCCTTTTATTATGTTTAATCACCAAATAATAATAATTTAATTAACATCCAATTTATTTTCTACGAGTGAACACATTATGAATAAATGGATCATATAAACAAGCAATCACAATCAAGCAATTTATTCACAAATTCATATAATTAAATTCTCCCAAAAATAATTTATTATGAAAACACATGATATTACTTTCTTCCCCCCTAATAATGGAATTTCGTCCTTGAAATTCAAAATTTAAGTGACTAGAAGAGTTTTTAATATTTCTAGCATGTTGTACTCTCTCTCTCACGTCAACTCATCCTCATTATGGCGTCCCCACTGCATGCGAACTAAAGGGACAACCTTGGAATGAAGTCTACACTCCCTACAATCCAGAATAGCTATGGGTCTCTCCTCATAAGTCCTACAGGCTGAAGATCTATCTCGTCGAGGTCTATGTGCTGGTAAGCTACCTTATCTCTAAGGAATCTTCATAATACGAAATAAGGAAAACGTCATGCATCATCTTCAAATGATCTGGTAATGCCAACTGTAGCCATCCCAGAAAGGCTAGGGGCTTCCATCTGGCAAGCGCTCAGGATTGCGCCCTTTCTCGGGCGCTCAACTATCGCCAATATGGGATAATATGCAAAGATAGAGTTGCCAACCTATTTTTCATAAAATAGGCAAAAAATGTTGTTGTCTCGAGAGAACAACATCAAAGACAATACTAATTCTTGAGAAACCAAGTAGTTCAAAGGTTCGGAGGCTAAGTTACGGAATGAAAATGTGTTTGGAACCCTATCGCCCTTTCGATCTCTCGTGGGCATGTGTTAATCTTCTCCTGTTAGATTTCATGAAATCTTTGCTTATGTGCATAATATAAATAGAGAATGGAATCGTTCAACTCGCATCATGGAAAAGGACGGAATGAGTTCATCCTTAGGAGTGTTCCCGAAAAATAATAATTCAAAATTAATGTAAGTGTTTGTCGAATCACAATTTATTATAAAAGCACAAATGTATACATCGGACAAGACACAAGCATGCAAGAATATGGCATCCTAGAGCCTCGTGATTTACCCAAAATGGGACATCAAAGTACACATAGTTCGAAAAAAACATAGGGTGGGGTTTAACGCATAAATCCAAACGGGGGATTTCTCTTATATGTGTGTAGAGATAAACGTGCCTTCAATGTAAGAATGTGGTGAGAATCCCTCCTTTGGAATTTATTGATAAACCCTATTTTTCTTGTTTTGGGGTTTATTTATAAAAATACATTATGTGCAAATACTACTAATAAAGGTTTGAAATTAATGTAGGTGATGTGAAATAAAGAGCTAACGCATGAATAAAATAACTAATAAGAGAATTTAGAGAAAATGATGGAAAATTGAAGTTCCTTATGAATACGTAGAATGGATCTTGGGTGTAGATACGCTGATCTTGCAATGGGATGAAGGTGCTATAAGGATATGGAGGGTAATTTACTAAATGAAATGTGAAAAAGGATGGAATGGAATATGGGAGATGAACTTTTTAGGAAGGGAACAACTCTACATTCGAGAGAAAGTTCTATGAATAGCTGAGAGGTTCGTTCAGGGGTGCTTTTTCAAGTGAGGTCATGGCCTCTATTTATAGGGCCAAAAGGGTGGTGTTAATCGGTAGGGTCCTAAACCTGCGTATCAGCATAGAACCCCGGACACACTACCGAGAGGCAGGGTCCTAAGGGTGCCATTCGGCAGTCTCGGATAGAATTTTTGAAAAAATGGTCATAAAATGAGAACCATAAGTCGGAATTATGCATAGGGTAGACTGTTGGAATGGTATTCAGAGCCCTTTGAGATTTTATTCAACTTTGTTTGGTTCATAGAGTTAGCCAAGGTGAAACGGGGCATGGAATTTCCAGGTGACGCTTTAAAGTAAAATGGATCATTTGTTCGTACTGTAAGGCTGATTCGCACAAGGGGTGGACCATTGGAAAGGGGATTCAGAGCCTTTAGAAGATTCATTGATCATTGATCAAGATGGATAGTTAATCAGATTAAAATGGGGCCTGGGAGCACCCCTTGGCTTCAGATCAGTTTTTGGGATAAAACGGATCGTTTGTCCAATTCGTAAGGTTGATTTGTGCATGGGGCTAACCATTGGAAAGGGGATTCAGAGCCTAAAGATGTGTAATATCAATTATTTATGGAATTTGTAAATTAAGTCTTCAATTTAATTTAATTAAACACGAATCATGCATCTATGTGGATAAATTAAACATGCAATCACTAATTAAGGGGCAATACCAATTTCTGGGAAAAAAAACTTTCGGGTAAAAATCTTAATTTCATTACATATTGCAAATCATAACTTACACTTAAATAGAAAAATATGTCATGAATTTTTCACAAAAAATCTACATAGCCCGCAGCCTAGAATAAGCAAATATTCCCTCAAGAACTTTAAGTACCGCAGTTCATCCTTCAGCAGTGAATACCCTCGGGTATCCCCAATGATCGTAGTCTTCATCATATAGGTCCTGCAAGAACTATCAATCTAGCAATAGATATCTCCTTTTCTACAATAGAAACTTAAATAAATGAGTGTTTCAGGTTCCAAAATGCTTCAGAAAAGTATATGGGATGTTTTATGTGAATCAAAAATCTAAATTTGCCCAAAAAGTGTAGACTAAAAGTCTGCAGATTTGTAGTTTTCATGTTTCAAAATTATTAATAAAAAAGTCTTACAAAACAAGTATTTATCGCAAAATAAAATTCTTAAGGCGGCGCAATCGTTTGAACAACATTAGATGTCGTTTAAACGACCTAAGAAACAACCTTATAAAAGGCAAAAACACTGTAGGGTCATTTGATGCAAACAAGGGACAAATATCTCGAGACCTGAGAAACGACATGTGATGTCGTTCGAAGGGGGCATTTAAAAGACATTAGCATATCGTTTGAACTACATTGCTTTGTCATTTGGACGACTAAAGAAAAAAATAATATTTTTTAATGCTCGCCTACAGGTCTTCCAAAAAATATTTGAACTTATAAAAACGCCTCATTTTGATAAAAAAAAATAGTTTAGAAAAATATCCCAATACTATCGTAAAATATTTTCGAAACTTAAACGCATTCCTTACCAAAATCAATCTCGTAGATGACCGTTGTTGAATATACTTAATATTAGGATCCGCCTTATTGAACGTATGAATGTGAACTTCCTTCGATAGTTGTAACGGTATACAATATACTCAATGTAAATTATGGACAATGGAAAATTTTTCCTTACAAATATCCCCCTATATCTATGCCAGTACAAAATAAAGACAATTTGAATTATCAATCAAATGTCCAATACAAATCTAATACCCTCCCATGAACCCAAAGTGGAAAGATACTAAAACTCCAAGTCTTCAAAAAATCTTCAACTTTAAATATCTTTAAATCTCTTTGATTTCCTTGCGCTTCTTTTTATGTTCTTTCCAAATGATCATCAAATTCCTACACACAATAAACAAATCAAATACCTTCGTAGAGTATCAAGTTTGAAATGAAATAAGCATAAATCAAATCAAGTAAATCAATTCTCCCCCATAATTCATAATTCGGTCTCCCCCTTTTTGTTTGTCCAAAATACACAAAGAAAAGAATAAACATTAATAAATACGGAGTGTCACGACAAGCATAGCAAATATATATCAATTATGCTCATGCAAGGATATATTCAAAAGGCTTCACAAACTATTTTTTATTTTTTTCAAATTTTTAAAGCAAAATAATTTATAAAAACAACACACGGCATGAATTTACACTAAGATAACCAAATCGTGGAAACGGAATGAATGGGTGTGAACAAATTCGATAGGGAAATCAACTCAAACATTCATAACATATGTGTAAGATGAATATAGATACTCCTAACGAATGAACTCAAAATCGTCCCTAGGTGTAAAGATGGGAAATGGATCATATGAAGGCGGAGAGTCCGTGCGTATCGACAATGAAGCAGTGACATCCTTGTCTACCTCATTATCCTTCCCCTTACCCTTTCCCTCATCGGAGGTGGACCCCCACTGATGTTTCATGAAGGCGTACATATCTACGACCTTCACCTTCAATCTTGATAACTTATCGTCATGGGTGTCCAGCTTATGAGCCAACCTGGTGTTGCTCGACTCCATTCAGGTGATCTTCGACTTCCCCACCCGAGATCTCACCCCTAGTCTTCCCCTTGCATTCTGCCCCTAGCACTTGGCTGAGTGAGTTCGTAGCCAAAGATGCTTTGTCCACATCAGATTGCGCCTCATGCACTTCCTTAAGCTTTGCCTAAAATGACAAAAAGTACACGATTAGTCAATTAAGTTAATAAAAAATATTATAACGTAATTAAAAGAATTAAACAATTATAACTTATAATTATGGCTACGAAGCTCGAGGACACCTCCTTATCCTTTTCCCTTCTTCATTCGCATTGCCACATAAACATCGAGCCTATGTGGCCTACTCCCAGGGCCACTCCCCGTCTCATGAAATAAAATAATTCAAAATTAGTAAGTGACGCAAAGTCATGCTAAATTAAAATAACATAAAACTAAAATCAAAGAAAAATAAAAACTTATCATCCTGTGCTCCACGTCATCGTAAGACGTCCGCTCGAAGTAGTGCACATCCACCTTTTTCGTCCAGTTTTCCTTCCCCAATTGAAAAGATGCCAATTGTTGCTCATCGATCTCATTGTCGACAAACTTCTACCATTGTGCCAATGAGATCGACTCCTTTGAGGGGACGATGTCATGCACTCTCAGAATGGACTCCCGGGTCTTCCTATAGTACCGTGCTCACATATTTTTCTTCCATGTCTTATATTGATCCCTCAACTATTCCAACGTGGAGTTGCGAAAATCTGGGGGCAGGCCGAATTGATCCTGTCAAACAAATACAAACCAAAAAGAAAGTAAGTGTTAGTTTCTTATAAATATAAATATAAATATAAATACACTACTTGTAGTGCCCCCAAATGCACATCTTGAGCTCATTTGGCACGACCCTCCAATCAATGTACCTCGGGCCGATGATCGCCTTCAGTAACTCTAGGGATCTAACTAATAATATTGTTTTATTCTTGATGACAAATCCCAATTTACCCCATTTTTGGGGCCTAGTGGCCGAGGAGCCCTTGTCACCTCCGCTACCGAACTAGGATGAAGATATTTTCTGCAAAAATTGTTATTGTTAGTACAAAAATGTATATGGACTTTGAATTGATGCTCAAATCCGATAATAAAAAAACACTAGAAGAATATAAATTACGATGTTATAAATCTAAATATTGTTTCAATATCGGGTCCTGTCATGGATTTTGGAATTAATGCCTAAATTGATTAAATCCTAATTAACATATTCACTAACCATAAAACCAATTTTGATTCAAATTCGATAATAACAAAGAACTAGAAGAATACAAGTTAACGACATTACAAATCTAATTATTGTTTCAATATCGGGTCATATCATGGACTTTGAATTAGTGCTTAAATTGATTAAAATCTCAATTAACATATTCACTAACCATAAAACCAATTTTGATTAAAATCCGATAATAACAAAGCACTAGAAAAATATAAGTTAACGACATTTTAAATCTAAATATTTTTTCAATATCGGGTCATGTCATGGACTTTGAATTAATGCTTAAATTGATTAAAGTCCTAATTAACATCTTTATTAACCATAAAACCAATTTTGATTCAAATATGATAATAACAAAGCACTAGAAGAATACAACCAACTGGTTATTACAAGCATTAAACTGATCAAGTAAAAATGAATTAAAAGTATTAAATTGTCTTCTGATAATAATAAATCACTAGAATAATACACCCACTGGTCATTACAAATAATTGGAATACTTATTACAAGTCTAAAAATTATTTCAAATTCGAATTATCACCAAAATTGTATTAATATTCGGTAGGGCAGCCAAGTCATCCACACTACTGTTTAGACGCTTTGGCTCATGTAGGGTGATTAACCAAGGCTCGTTGTTGATATACTCCGAGTAAAACACTTGCTTTGACATTTTGAAAAGCACAAGCAAACGGCTCATCGCTCACATGTTCGTTGCTCTTCAACATGGACAAGTCAACCATGATCAAATTGGTGACAAGATCAACTTTACAAGCATTTTTATCCTCAACTCTTACCCAATCACAATAAAACCCAACATCTTTGAAGCTTATATAGTCCAATTCAAATATATTTAAAATTACACTATAGTAAGTCATTTCAGTTTCAACAAGGTTTTTATTTTTTGCGCTCGCTCGAAAATAAGTAAGAGCCTTGTATGAAATGCCCGAGTTCTATACATTTGTATTTTCCTCGTACACCCTTGCACCAAATACATAACCGTTCAATTAATACTTTTTGTACTCTTATGCCATAAGCAAGGTTCCAGTGGCTAGACGAGCAAGCCTTGATGTCGCATTACCCGTCTTTAAGAGCTGAGAATATAGATAAATTAATTAGGTTAGTTGTAAAGCTTTCTTGTAATGTGACATTTAATAACAAGCATTTTCATTATAATTACCTCATGTGACAACCATAGCCTAAATTCGATGTCGCATTGTGCCATTATTTTTCATTTTTTATTATTCTCATAGGCTTCATATTTTCTACATAGATCGTGATGAACGTATTACATAATTGATCATGCATAAAAATTAAAATAATTTAAAAGTTAAAATAATTTAAACTTACTTTTCCCATTCTTCGTCATCTTCATATGTGTCAAATAGATAATGAGCTACTTATTCATGTTGCAAACTTGTTAATTTCACTCGTTTGCCCATCACATGACCACCCTCATCGACGAACTCATCACTATCATCCACGCTGCTCGGGTCAGGCATATATTCTCGAGTATAGATTGATGACTCCGCGATGATGTATTCCTCTGAAATTGATCCTTCAATGTATCGTATATTCCTGACGTATTCCTTGAAAACTTTCATCAATCTTTCAAATGAATACATCCACCAATATCTAACTGGGTCGTAAAGAAGTGCCTCGTCGCATAAGTGTACCAACAAGTGAACACTTATGTCAAAGAATGATAGGGGAAAGTACTTCTCTAACACAAAAATTGCTTCGGTCACGGCCAATTTTGCAATCACTATGTGATCTCAATTAACTGCCTTCTCACATAAAAGTGAGAAGCCCATACTAATTTGCATAATAGCCCTTTGCAAATCCTTGTGCTTGGAGAAATGGTGCTTAAACAATAGAGTACCCTCGGGCCTTAGGCTTCTTAAACTTGGATTTCTTGGCTTTCTTAGCAGGTGGCTGAGAAGGCCCTTCTCCGGTGGCAGCTTCGACTATGGGGACAGATGGTTTGGGGGTCGCAACGGCCTTTGGTTTGGGCGTGGCAACAGGGATCATGGATCCGAGGGCGGTTATTTGGGGGTCTGGCACAGAGGGAACTCAACCCCTAGAAAGGAATTGCCCTTCAGGCCCAGCTCCAGGGCAGAAAACGAAAGAACTCGGGGATACACGGGATCACCCTCGATGAATTCAATAATCTGGGCCAGTTGCCTCGGCCAATACTTTGTGGAAAACAGAGGGGTCACGTCACCTTACCTAGTGATTCTGGGTATGGTAACTCGCCCAGCCAATGTCGAACTCACTCCCCACGCGATCATCAAGGAGAATAGAGAACATGCATCGCCAAAAGATACCTTGGGGTTAGATAACTAAAACATCGGGCGAGGAGCCCCTTGATCAAAGCCAAATTGACGGTTGCATCGGTTGGGATTATAATGTTCGCTGGTGGGTGTATCCCCACTCGGTATATGAGGTCAGGTATCCTAGGGAAAACAGAAGCACAACGGCCAATGAGGGGTCTTCGGTAATGAGGTCTACGGTGGTTGGCTGTACCACTCTTGCCCCATCCTTACAAAAATCATAAGTATGGAGAAAAATATCCTCTCCATATGGCCTCAATACAAACCTTAAAAAGTCATCAATAAAGGAGGTCATCTCCTTTCGGATCTGCCTCTTGTGGTAAACAAATGAGCGAGGGCGCAGGATTATTTCCCCCAAGGGGGGATGGTTAGTGTTGGCGGCTACGGCCGGGAAGCACACATAAAGGAAACTCGTAAGGAGAACGCAGTTGGCAAAATTAGATAGGTTGTAACGACCCAGAGATCGCTCCATATTAAAAAGGACTCTATCAAGCCATGTGTAGAGGGACCCTAAGGAAATTGCATCTAGAGGGAGCTTGATACCCCGGGCCAATCGAAGAGATAGGTTGATGAGGTCCCTTTGGGGCTGGTCATTGGGCTTCCCCGTTAAAAAGAAGCAAGAAATAATGACAAGGATATAGGTAAGAAGCTCTAGCAATGTACCTTGTCCAGGGGCAGCCTCAAAATAACTTCCTTCGGAAGGGTTCTTGAAGAAGTAGTTGATAAGGGGAGTGAACGTGGCTTTATTTGAAGTACCGATGCACCTTCGGCATATACGGTCTAACTCCAAATGGTCAAAATTTTCTTGGGCATCCAGAGCTTCATCGGAATAGGGCTCATGACCTGTTGCCTCAAGGCCTAGGATCTCGCACATGTCCTCAAACTTTATTGTAAACTCTCTGCATGCAGCAATAAACGTGTGAGTAGTAACATTCCAGCGAGATACCAAAACGGGACGATCAACATTATTCTTGGAGAGGGTGAACTCATCAAACCACTTGGCTCGATGTAGCCCAATCTTAGCGAGGGTATCAGCGTGGGAACTCTGCATATGAGAGTTCAGAGCAGCAAAGTGAGCAGGAGAGCCCCCGGGACTTTTAAAATTGATGTGGGACCATGGGAAGTCCCCTCGCTTAAGACAAAATTTGAGAGTCCCCTCAGGAGGAACAAAGCCCCATTCATCATAATTATCATCTTCATCACCAAGCGTCATAGCATTATACTTGGCATTAAAAATGTAACTCTTGCAATACCCAAAAAAGTCATCACCTTCGCCAAAAATGGGGGATCGGCGGTAGAAACGCAAATGTTCTTAACGAACAGTGGATAATGAGGCAGCAGAAGGGGCAGTGACAACGGGGGCTACAGAAGGAGCACTGGTGGCAGGAGTGGCAGGGTTGCTTGAAGAGGCCATTGCAGACAACAGAAGTACGAAAATGTTTGGTAAAATAAGAGTTGGAAATGAATAGGGAGGTGCACAACCGCAAGTGGTGGTGCAAAAGATGAGAGGAGGAGGAGGAGACTGAGTAAAGAAGAAGGCAATAATGGAGGTCGCACAGAGTTCGCACGGAGTTTCTCTCTTTAAAGGAGGCGGGGAGCTTGAAGAAGATAAAGAAGATGATGATATAGAGGGTTTTGAAATAAAAGAGACATTTTAAGGGTTTCAAACTTGACGGTTGGAGTTTCCCACCATCGCACGTGCAAGGGCCGCCTCTAATTATTTTAAATGAAAACGTGGCACATCGAGAAAGGTCTCGATATCTGAAAAGACATCATTACGTCGAATATGAAGTGACGTTTGGGGAATAGAAAGGGTTACCTTCCTAACCAAGTTTGTGTTTTGGCGCCAAATTAGTGTCAGACTTATCCACCACCGCCTAATGGTAAATATGTCCCAACAGTTCAGCTACGATGACCCCTCTCTACAGGTCCAAACATTATTTGAATTTTGACTCAGTTACATCGAGGAGAATTTTACTTACCAGGAGTCCAAACGAGTATTTAAGATGGTTAGCAGGCCTTTCGAGAGAATTTCAAATAATAAAGCTAGAACGGTTGAGGCTCAGCATCAGGAAAAAATGGCGATATTCCTTCGCCCAAGCACCAATGAGTTATTGCACTTTGGCTCAGGTACATCGGGGAGAATTTTATTTTTTCCAGGAGATTATAATGATGCAGTTCTAACGAGGGAAAGAAGGCCAGAATTTTTTCACACAGAGGGTTCATCGGATTAAGAAGTTTCGTGCAGACATTTCTTATTCCAACAAATCTCTCCACGAAGGGGAAAATGTAGAGGGGGCTTAAAGGTAATTCAATAGTGTTTGAGATTAAAAAAGTGTGGTAGCTCAAGCGTGGCAACTCAGCGAGGCAGCTTGGCATGGCAACTTATACTTTAACTTATTGTGTTGGTCATATTGTATCTTTGTTTATATTGACTGAAAGTTATAACGGTTGTAATGGTGTAACGAGAATAATAATGAGTTTTAGTGTGGGGTCAAACGGTACTCGTGAGAGACGAGGCTTGGCAGGGCCTGGGAGAGCCTTTATGCTCTATCGAATAACCTCGCAGTGGGAACTTTAGAGGGACTTGGTTTGGAGGATTGAGAAGTAAGGCACCGTTGGGACTTGTCCTGACCATTTTAGATACACCTGGTAAAACACCGAAGGACCCTGATCGTGGAATCTCGGGCGAAGCATCTTGGTGTTCCATCGGGCGTTGAGCTGTGAACCAAACAACCCTCTATTTAATGTCACATCTACTTTAGGTGATGTCACTAGCCAGCTAAACAATGTCAGACCTGCACTTGAGTAAACCACGGTGGTATTTGGGGCTGTCAGGCAGTTTGTGAGCCACCTCAGCTACAACAACCCCCTCACACACAGTGGTTAGGCAAAAGGAATGTCTTGGCATTTAATGTTTATGACGTAGAGACAACTAGTGCATCAGGCATTTAATGTTACGACATAAAGTATGAGGGATGTCTTTCATAGTCTTTAATGACTGAGTTGTCTCGAGGATGGTGTTGGGGGGCTATTTAAGGACCCCAAACACCCCTGAGGAGAGATGTACCTTTTTGAGGGTTCAAGAGTTATTGCTAGAGAGAATAAAGATCAGAGAGAGTTATTGCAAACCATAGGGTTTACTCATAAACCATTGTTATTTATTACGAAGCTTTTAATACTTGACAAAGATTCTTGAGAGTATTTGGTGTGTTTCTACCTATCTACCAAGGTGTATCTAAGGTTCTTACTTCTCCCTCCCTCTAGCTAAGTTACTTCTAGTTTCATTACTACCTTCTGAGTTATACACGAGAGTTTTGTGAGTTTAAACTGAGTTTATCTTCATTAAGTTTGCGTTTATAATGCCCTATCATTAATCCAAAGCTTTGGCCAATTAGCTTATCATTATCATACTCGAACAGGGGTTACACCTCCATATATAATCTAAAGTACCCTCTTACAGAACCAATTGTATGATCACATGCCAATTGTGGGCCTTACACTTATGTAAATCATAGGTTGCATAATTCACAATACTTTGCAAGTTGGACGAAAAATAGATGGAACCTTCAATTTATATATTGTGTCTAAAAGAACCTTCATTTCCTCACTCTTCAAACTAAACGCACCAGGGGGAGTTATTGTCCTTCCCCTACTATTTTCTTTCAACCATAGTTGTGTCTTAAGTTTTAATGATTTAATGTTTTTCGTGCATTTTCTTTATCCTTCGAATGACTCTCCCAAGGCATGTGCCCATAATATGTTCAACGATGTTCTTCTCTGAGTGCATCACATCCGGTACATGGTGCACCGGATTATTCTTCTAATAAGTAAAGTCAAATAAAATTGACCTCTTACACCATGCCTTTCTCATCTCAGTTTCATTCCCAGTTGAGGTCTTCTTATGCTTGACATTCTTAAATTTAGGATTCTTAACTAGCCTATTAGGGCCACAATTAGAAGATTTACTTTCACTTTCTGAACCTGAAAGTTTTCTCGGAGGTAGCCTATGTTCAACCCCGCCCGGTAAAAAATTGTAACCTTTATCAAATTTAAAACTATGAGCGAGGGGAAAAAACCTCTTATGGCAATGGTATATGTTTTTTGAGCCTGCGGGGATATGAAAAGATTCAGTTTCCTCTCCACAAATAGGACACCCCAAATAACCATGTACTACACAACTGGATAATGTTCCATAAACTGGAAAATCATGAATTGTCCATATCAACATATCTTTCATCGTAAACTCTTCTTTTTTAAAAGAATCAAATGCTTGCACGCCCTCTTCCCACAACTCATTTAATTCTTCTACCAAAGGAGCCAGGTATACATTGATGTCCTCACTTGGTGCCTTTAGAGGTTGAGTAGAGCTAGGACCACTAGCCATACACTCCGATTGGCGCTTAGATTTCCAAATGGATTACAACCATTTGTTGATATTGCCAAAAGAATGATACGCTTTTCACGATAAAAATCAAGATACTCGTAACTCATCCTCTTCTAAGCTATAGAATTAATAGGATAACGCATGAGATTATCCTCAACTTTTAGTCGTAGCATGCCAAGTCTTTGTATCCGCTATCCAGGATACTGTGAAAGATTGCTTTAATCTAGGCCTAATAGGAAAATATTTCAACACTTTTTAAGGCACTTTTGAGCTTATGCCTTCCTTGCGAGTAGATTGGACATATCTAGGTTCATCGCATACCGTACATCGATTGATATTTTCACACTCCTTTCGGTATAGTATGCAGTCATACACACAAGCATGAATTGATTTATACTTTATTCCTAAATCTTTCAAACTCTTCTTCAAAGTAGGATAGCTATTTGGAATCGTATTCAGCTTGGGTAGCAACCCCTTCACCCAATTCAAAATTCTTGTCACGCTATTGCCAGATAAACCATATTGGGTTTTCAAACTATGCAAACTAACCATGGCATGTAAAGTTGTTTAATCTTTCTCACAGCCAGCGTACAACGGCTGGGTCGCCTTCAAAATTAAACTTTGGTAGTCATCGTCAAGGTTTATCTCGATATTTTCACTAACACCTGAACCTTATACATCATCCGTCAACTCATTTTCTTCCACCTCATAAACTCCGTACGAGTCATTAACTAAATACTTTAGCATAGTATGATCTACCTTATCCTCTTCTTGTACATCTATCCTACTTATTGAACGTTGTTGTGAAGGTTGCTTAGGGACAATAGGAACTTTCAATTCCCCGTAAAAATTCCAAAATCGATAGCTATCTTGTATACCCTATATTAACAAATGTCGTTCAACTGTTCTCCACTCAAGCACTTTACCATTCTTAAACTTAGCACACGGACACGAGGATTCTTCATCATTACAACATCTCTTTGCGTATTTCACAAATTCACTAGCACATCTATGAAACACATCCCCTAATCTATTTGTCTCACCCATCCACTCTTTGTATTTAGGATATCCCATCACAGCTACTACAAAAAATCACCAATTATGGGTAAAAAGCATATATTCATGGATTAGTATAAAAAAAGTGTGAACATTTAGTTCCCATTAAATAATTTACTACAAGGTTGACATTTCATGTTTCGGTGTTATATTATAAAATAATATAATTCCTATTTCCTCCATCTCCTTTAAAGGGTGAGTGGTCCTATCCCACTCAAGACCACATATTTTTGTAATATACTTAACATCTCATGCACGTTGTTCCAATTTGAGGAAAATTCGGCAGCATTTCCTTATAGTTCTCCAAGTACATGACTTAAATTCGCAAGTCTAAGTGTTATTTTAATTTATTAATTGACATTTAACATCGCATCATCTAGAATGTACCTAGAGAACATTAAGGTATGGTAGAAGAACTTCTGCTAAAAGTAACAAGTTTAAGCCACTAAGAATATTATTATATAGAAACTATGCAGTCCCAAACTATCCAAATGGGACAATTCGAGAGATATCATTACAGGGGTAATGGCTCTCAAACGGGTCTAAGGGCTATTGAATGCATACGCATAAGAACTAGAAGGATAGTATCTATGAACACTATATGTAATTTAAATTAGTTATAAATGTTACAAAACCATTATGTCATGCATTCAAATGAGAATACATGCAGGCATGCACCCCCCCAAAGTAAGTGTTATATAAGAAGTTAACCTAATGTAAATTTACACGTGCATGCCTAGCTATAGTAAAGAGAACCGCAATAGATAGCCCATGGTTATCTATTGAGATTCCCATTACTACATTTTACCCTCATTACTTGTTATATAACACTTTCTTTGTGGTCTACATGCATGCATGTATTCTCATGTGAATACATTATTACTTACTACTTGTTGTATAAAATTTATAGTATATTTCATTTAATTATATCTTTGTTATATTTTATTTTTACATGGTTATGTTTAATTATGCATCACAACCCTAAATGTTAGAGAATGTCTAGGTCCAACCAACTCAATGGCCATCTAAGTACTCGAATCCACCAGTCATCAACAATTGAAGAACCAACTCATTTTCCATCTAAATGCTCAAATCGACCAGTCAACAACAATTCAAAAATCCTAAACAATTCAAAAATTCAACCCTAAATGAGAGAGAGAGAGAGAGAGAGAGAGAGACCAAAATGTGTGTAAAGAGAGATAGAGATGGCAGTCGCTGCTGCAATTAGAGAGAGAAACCAGATTTCAATTTCAAAATTGAATACCAAAATCAAATAGACACTAGAACAAAAACCAAATACCAAATACCAATTTCAATTTCTAATACAAATTTCAATTTCAATTTCAATTTATAATACTAATTTGAATTTCTAATACTAAATCCTACTTCATCCATCTCCTCTAAAGTATGAGTGGCCATATCACGTTCAAGACTGCATATTTCTATAATATACTTAACAGTTCATGCACATTGTTCCAATTTGAGGAAAATTTGACAGAATATCCCCATAATTATCCAAGTACACGACATAGATTCGCAAGTGTAAGTGTTATTTCAATTAATAACACTTAATATCACATCATCTAGTATGTACCCAGAGAACATTAAGTTACGGCAGCAGAACTTCCCCCAAAAGTAACAAGTCTAAGCCGCTAAGAATATTATTATACAGAAACTATGTAGTCTCAAACTGTCAAAATGGGACAATTTGAGAGATCTCATTACAGGGGAAATGACTGTAGAATGGGTCTAAGGACTATTGAATTCATACGCATAAGAACTAGAAGGCTAGTATCTATACGCACTCTATGTAAGGGCTATAGTATGTTTTATTTAATTGTGTCTTATTTATATTCAATTTTTACATAGTATATATATATATACATACACACACGTATATGGTTGGATTATACCCTTATCACGATCACGTATATGGTTTTATATTTCAATATACCCAATTGCGTATAAATAAAAAACAACTGTACAAAAATTACACAACATTATACCCAATTTCAGATTTACAACACTGTACCGAATTTCTGTTTTATACCCAATTTCAATTTTAATTTCATATTTACACAATAATATGCCTAATTTCATATTTATACCCAATTTTAATTTCATATTTACATAACAAAGGGGGTCCAATTTTAGATTTGTGCCCAATTTTTATAAACACCAAATTAATTACACACACACATACACATATATATAGAAAAGATCACACACACAATTAACATAATACACACACGCATACACACACACACACACACACACACACACACACATATATATATATATATATATATATATATACACATGCATACACACACAAAGGAAAGAGAGAGAGAGAGAGAGAGAGAGAGAGAGAAATAGAGAAACGTACTTAAAAGGGGGGAGAGAGAGAGAGAAAGGAGGGAAATAAAATGATGGGACACAAAATAGTGCATAGGGTTTTTACTTAAAAGACTTGTCACGGACCCATCATGGTCTTTGATCGTGACAAGTCCATGACAACTGTACTTGTCATGGTCATTGACCGTGATAAGTCCATGACAAACCCTTATCACGAACTTGTCACGGTCAATGATCGTGACAAAAAATAGATGTTTTTTTCTCACGACCAAAGACCGTGACAAGGGTGGCAGGCTCAAGCGTGGCATTTTAGGCTCTTTGGTGTAGTGGTAGGTTAGGTCGAGAGCCATACTAATCTATCATGAACTCGGGAATAAGCTCGGGTGCAACATGGGAAGTAGACGCATTGTCATAACCTACTCCTAATCTATCAATATTACCTAAAGCGAGGCCGAGGAGCATCTTGTCAACCTTCTTGTATGTATCCTCTATAGTGACCTTGGCCTCCCAGGAACGTTCGATATCTCTCAAAAGTTTAGACACACGGGCTTAAAGTTCACTCTTTTCCTCTCTTAAGACGATCAACTTCTCACATAAAGAAAATCTCACCTTCTCGAGTTGACTCGCCGACGCCTCATGCTCCCTCAAAATTTCTATCTATCTCTCTAAATATAACACCTCAAGACCTAACTCCTTATTGAACTTCTTCGTCTTTAAAGTCTCGATGTATTCGATCTCACTCTCACTCGAAACATACAAATCATCGGAGCTCTCATGTATATAAGTGTCCTCGTCATTGTGGGAAAAACTAGATGTGCTCACGTGACTAGGCATAAAAGCAACATACATACCATGTGATGATTCATCCCCGAAATCATTCACCTCGATGTCATTATCGCTAAGAGTGACGGTATTAACAATCTGCTTGCCCTTTCTCCTTAGCATAGTGGGACATTCAAAAGCTTTGTGCCCTTTTCCCTCGCACTCAAAGCATCTCGCATCTTCCTCTTTCTCACCTCTCTCTTTGTCCTTTTCTTTCTTTTTATATTTCTCAAAAATCTTTTTATTGGAAGAATTTTCTTTGGAAAATTTGATAAGCTTTTTAAAATCAAACGATCCCTCAGACTCGAACTCACAAACTCACTATTTCTTCTTCTCTCTCTTCTTAGGCACTTCCTCACTCTTTTTATATTGGAACCTAAGTGCAATCCCTCTATCCTTAGTCTTAACAATGTTACGTAACATGTCGATCTCATAAGTTTAAAGATCTCCTACGAGTTCTTCTAACTTAAGTATATCTAATATCCCTAATGAGTTCAAAACAGGGACCTTAGGAATGAAATGGGATAGGAGTGACCTCAAAATCTTTTTGACAACTCTCGTCTCATCAATTTTCTCACCCAAATTAAAACTTATGCTAGCTATATTCTATAACCTAGCATAAAACTCGTCAAAATACTCAGACTCTGACATGGTAATAATCTCAAACTGGGTGGTCAAATTTTGTAATTTAAATGCCTTAATCGCGTTGGTACCCTCATGTGTCAATTGGAGGATATCACGTGCCTCTTTAGATGTGGTACAGATAATAATACGACGGAACTCATCAGGGGTGACGTCTCTAGAAATAGTACTAAGGCCACAAGAGTTATATGTACTCCAATTTATAATCATCAAAAGTCCAATTAGACACAGGTTTAGGATTGGGGAAATTTTCAATTGTGACACTGGGAGGAGTCCACCCTCATTCACAAACTAACTAGACACATTCATCGATAGCCTTTAGACAAGATCTCATACGGGATTTCTAATAGGCATAATTCGTGCTATCAAATACGAGAATCAGATTATATAACTTATCCATCGAAAAAATTGCAAAATTTTTCAAAATCAAATTATTTTTAAAAATCGATATCACAAAAACTTTGTGGAAAAAGGAACTCATAATTTTTTGGTGAAACCCACTCTGATGCCAATTTGAGGGTGCATGATATCGATTATTTATGGAATTCGCAAATTTCCAATATTAAAACTTATCTCATTAGAGTCAATCTTCAATCCAATTTAATTAAACCCTAATATGCATCTATGTGGATAAAATCAAACATGCAATCACAGATCAAGGGACAATACCAATTTCAAGAAAAAAAGCATTTCGAGTAAGAACCTGTATTTCACTATATATTGTAAATTGCAACTTACACTTACATAGAGAACCTTGCAATGAAATTCTCGTTGAAAATCCACATATACCACAGCCTAGAACCAGCAAAGATTCCCTCAAGAACCTCAACTCCTCCTTCAGCAGTGAATACCCCTGAATATCCCTAATTACCGAAGCCATTAGCAAATAGCTCTCACATGAACTATCAATCCAGCAGTAGATATCTCCTTCTCTACAAGAAAAACTTCAACAAAGAAGTGTTTTGAGTTCGAAAATGATTCGCAAAAGTATATGGGATGTTTTGTGTGAATCAAAAACCTGAATTTTCCCTAAAAAGTGAAAACTAAAAGTCTACAGATATGAAATTTTCGTGTGGCAAAATTATTGATGTAAAAGTTTTACAAAACAGGTATTTATCGCAAAATAAAATTCTTGAGGCGGTGCAATTGTTCGAACGACATAAGATGTCGTTTAAACGACCTAAGAAACAACTTTATAAAATGCAAAATAGTGTAGGGTCGTTTGATGTAAATAAGGAACGGCCTATCTCGAGACCTGAGAAACGACATGTGATGTCGCTCGAAGGGGTCATTTGAAAGACATTAGCATATCTTTTGAACGACATTGCTTTGTTATTTGAACGACTGAAGCGAAAAAAAATATTTTTCAATGCTCGCCTACAGGTCTTTCAAAAAATATTTTAACTTATAAAAATGTCTCATTTTGAAAAAAAAATAGTTTAGAAAAATATCTTAACACTATCGTAAAACATTTTCAAAACTTAAGCGCACTCCTTAGCAAAATCAATCTCGTAGCTGACTGTTGTTAAAGATACTTAATATTCGAATTTCCCTTCTTGAAAGTATGAACGTGAACTTTCTTTGACAATTATAATGATATACGACATACTCAATGTAAACTACGAAGGTTGGAAAATTTATCCTTATAGAGTCTTTAGCACAAATCGGTCTTTAGCAATTCATTAAGTTGATCGGAGTCAAACGGGGCCCGAGAGCACCCGATGGCCTCCTAATCAGTTTTGATAGTGAAATGGACCGTTCTTCTGAATCGTAAGGCCGATTCGTGCACGGGGTGGACCAGTGGAAAGGGAATTCATAACCCTTCAAAGATTCATTGAGCTTTCACTCAAGCGAGAAAGTTAATTAGAGTCAAAGGGTGCTTGAGAGCATCCGGTGACCTCTAGATCGATAATCGGCGTATGATCTAGAGTTTATGGTGAATGAGTAAGTGTTAGGTACCTAAGGAGATGCTTAGGTGTCCAAGGGTAGGGTGTCTATAAAGAGGTCCTCGATAGGCGAGCTTAGAACAAGTGAAGGACATCGAATAATAGGCATCACATCGACGTTGGAAAAGAGGATTTTAGGTCAATTATGTGCACCTATAGTATGAGGTTGATCGATTCAGTGGGTCGAGGTCAGTTTTGAGGACCTAAGGAGACGAAGATGAACGATTCAATGATTTGAGGTCAGTTTTGAGGACCTAAGGAGATGAAGATGACCAATTTTGCTAGTCGAAAATATGTTAAGATCGGTTCTAAGGGGCTAGGGAGACAAATTCAACAGATCACTAAGGACCTAAGGAGACGATGATGATCGATTCAACAGGTCGAGGTTAATTTTAAATTTGTTCTATAGATGACCAATCTTGAGGGCCAAGGTTGATCCTGAGGACCTTAAGTTGTGATGACTAATTCTGAGGGTCGAGTTCAATTATGAGGACCTAAAGTTATGATGATCAATTTTGAGGGCCGAGGTCAATTCTGAGGACCTAAAGTTGTGACAAGCAATTCTACAGGTCAATGTCAATTCTGAGGACCTAAAGTTGTGATGACCAATTATGTGGTCCAAGGTAAATTCTGAGGACATAAAGTTGTGATAACTAATTCTGAGGGCTGAGGTCAATTCTGAGGATGTAATAACCTACTCTAATAATTGAATTAAATTTTAAATGAATTATGCTGAAGTGGAATTAGTGATAATTATAGAAGAATTGTGGGTAAAAATTAAATAAAAAGAAAAAGGGGTCGTTCTAACAATAAGGGAATGTCGTTAGAAGTGATTTGAGGATGTTGCGCGGCCAACGTAAGTCGTATTTTTAATATGACTTGCCCTTATTCGCTGTCACGATTTTGTCTGTTAGATCTTTGAGATGTCGAGATCAACCCACAAGAGGCAAAATGGGGTTTTGGCCCTTGGGAGGGTTTTATTAAAGGGTTGTTTGGTTATTTGGGTTTATTTTTTAAAATGAATGGGAGGGAGAGAGAGAGAGAGGGGGGGGAGGTCTTCCACCTCCTCCCACCACCATTCCATCAATATTTGTGTAGTATTCTTCCATGTTCAAACCTAAATATACCTATTTCCACCATTGTAAAAGAAGAGCTGCAAATTTTAGAGTATTGCTGGGTTTTTTGTTGGAGAAGATGAAGGTGAATTTTCATGGAGTTGAAGGGGTCTTACTTGGACGCTTGATGGAGCATGATTTTGGTGTGGGGCAACCTCCTTGAGTCCACCTTAGGAGGTGTGAGGTTGCCATATTCTAAAACCTTTAATGCCTATCATTATCAGCGACCCATTTAATGCGTTAAACCCTTACTCTTAGTATTAAGATTTCAATTGCATATTTG
This sequence comes from Sambucus nigra, assembly GCA_949130495.1. Classification (NCBI taxonomy): domain Eukaryota; kingdom Viridiplantae; phylum Streptophyta; class Magnoliopsida; order Dipsacales; family Adoxaceae; genus Sambucus; species Sambucus nigra. The sequence goes on along the minus strand of OX422208.1, from coordinate 537,672,897 downwards.
TAGTCTTGTATTTAGATTATATGAGTAGGGTGCTTTTTAATAAATGATAAAATTGATGTGTAGAAGAGAATAAAAAAAAAATTGAAATAAATTTTTTTGTAAAATGCTATTTTGTTGCAAATAGAGAATGAATAAGTATTTTAAGGTAAATAGTAAAAGTTTGTATTTCATGGAAAATAGTGTATTTTATAGAAAGATTGATGTTAAACATTTTATGAAATAAAATGTTTGAAAATATTGATTTATTTTGGTAAACATTGGTGAAATAATGTTTCTTACAAAAATGAAGATTTTATGAATAATAGACATTTATTGAGTTTGAAGAAATTAAATGTCTTCTATGTCTTGAAAAAAAATTGAAAGTATAATGAATTTCTAGAATTAAAAATGTGTTTAACGCATTTAATAGGATTTTAAGCTTTAAAATACATATTCTCATTACATATAAACTTGTAGTAATTTGGAACTAAGTGTATAAACAAGTTTAAGGAAGAATTAGTTAGGTTTAAATATGGAATGATAAAAGGTGAAAATTATAGTTTTCAAGTATGTGAAACATGGGTTAATAATGTTATAAGGATAAAGCGTAAGACTATATGTAAAATAAAATAAATGGTGTTTTCTTATAAAAATAATCTTAAGTGTAAATGGACTTCTTGATTAAAGAAAGTAAATAAACGTGTGGTTTGGGAAGTTGTTAAATAAGTGTTAATTGGTAAACATGGAAAAATTAGTGTGTATAACTTAGTAATGTTGTAAATAATTAAAATTTATGAAATTAGAAAGGAAATGATAGAATAAAGATACTTTCAATTAAGAAGAAGAACACTCCAAGGTTAAAAATGGTGTTAATGTGTTAAAATATTTAAAAAGTTAGTATGGATGACTTAATAGTATTTTGGGGAAATTAACACTTGTGGAAGTGGAGTAAAAGGTGATTTTGAAAGAAAAAAATGGGTAAAATGGTAATTTTACTTAGAGTGGAACATTTTTATGAATTAAAAATCTGAAAAGGTGTTACAAAAGGGTCCTAAATGAATATTATTATGGGAATATAATCAAGTTTAAAGTTTAAAGGATATGAAATGGTAAAATTTCAAAGTGTGATATACCCGAGTGTAACCACATCTCGGCCGATGACTTTCTCGACTCAAGATAACCTCACCAAGCACACTTTCTATGAGGAACGCAGCATTAGTAGTCTCGGTCTTGTCCTTACTCTCAGGTCGAGACCCTCCAACAGCCTTGACCACCTATAAGTCTCATCTCGTTTGCCATCCCAGACAATCGAGATTTTATTGGTCTAGCTACAAGCCCATCTTGGCCAGACATTAGCCCAATTGACACCACACTTCAGCATTCTCTAGCATATGATCGAACAGAACTCTAGGGTCCTATACTCGGCCTGGCTGAGACCTTTCTAGACGATATCTCCACCACATATGATGCAAGACTTCAACATGGCCAGTCCACATGGGCAGACAATTATAACTAAATCACATGTGCACGAGAGGGAGGAATATTTGCATCATCATTACTATCCATTTTAAAGGACACGTGTCAAGATCTTATTTGTGACTCCATCAAGGACATGAATTTTGCATGATTGGGGGTGCATTATACACCCCAAGCACTATTTAAATCCTTCTTTCTCCCTAGAAGAAAGGATCAAAACATTCAAACCCAAGCTAAAGCTTTGCTCCTGTTATAGTAGAAAGATAAAGTAGTGATAATGGTATCACTAAGGCCATTAGTGCCCATATTTATAGTGAAATTCACACTCACATGCACGGTGGAGTAGGACAATGGTTGAACCACTTATGTTCTAGTTTGTTCCTATTTACCTCATCTCTTTCTTAACTCAAACACTTGTTTACCACCATTGTTGCACCATTAAAAGTTGTTCTAGATTGAGCTCATACCTGTTTGATTGTTAGTACTAAATCAAGTACCATAAAAGAGTAACACAAGTTGGGGTGTAACCCCGAGTTTTGGCTTGTTAAATGTTAAAACACATTAAAAGGAACTCGGATTACACCCGGATAATCAAGAAAGGCCCGAAGCCCTAGGGTGAAAAGCACAAAACCACTGGTTAGAACATATAGTGCGCATAGTCGGCGATATAGAGCCCGTTAAAGTATGTTGTATTGGAAGATTTCGAGAAAAGATAAAAGGAATATGGAACATGTAAAGAAATGGGTTATGTGGTAAAATGTGTTAATACAACCTAACTTGAATGAATAAATAAATGTTCCAGTAAATGTTAAAAAGGACAAGTAAATGTTTAATTGATAAATGTCCATAAAGTAAGGAAAAGGGGCAAAGTGAGTGGGTAAATGGGTCTTTAAGAAACCTAAGCGGTTAAACCCATAATCATCATAAGAATGTGTTGTAAAAAGGTTTTCGAAGATTAAATAAGTATTTTCTATACAGGGTTCGCGTGTGTTGAAAGGGTGAGTTTCAACGAAAATACTAAAGTGTGTTGGATAAAATAAAAAGGGTGACATCGGTAAAGGAATGTTAGGGGTCAACCAAATGTGTTGGTTTCAAGTGTTGAACCATGTGTGTTAAATAAAGTGAGAAAATGCTAAGGATGAGTAAAGGAAGTCACTATAAGATTAAGATAATTTAATCTGGCTAAATAAGGTTTTCGAAAGTAAAAACTCTTTCATGCATTGAGTATATGTATGTGTATATATACAATGTAGTTGCATGTTCACGTAGGTATGACATGTTGAGTCTCCTTTCTGTCATTCGATTCTATGCTCCATTTGTATATTTTTCCACTGGGCATAGGCTCATACCCTCACTTTGTTACTGTAGGTTGGGAGTGGTTTCGTATTTTGAGGGCTTTATACATGTAAGTACTTTCTTTATTTTTAGGTTAATACTTGGATTTTGAGGTGCTCCCCATGGGTCCCTCACATAGTTTATTTTGAAATTAGTTGCGCATGTTAATAAGTGAAACTTTAGTTAAAATAAAATTAGACTAGTAACCTTATATAGGTTTATTTTATTACACTTCACACCTAATGCTGGGGTCAAATCGGGTTGACTACGGGAAACCCATGAATCCGGGTTAGGCTGTTACAGAGGACCTGAAGTTGTGACGGTCAATTCTGAGGGTCGAGTTCAATTCTGAGGACTTAAAGTTATGACAACCAATTATACGGGCCGAGGTTAATTCTAAGGACCTTAAGTTGGGATGACCAATCCTGAGCGTCGTGGTCAATTCTGAGGACCTAAAGTTTTGACGACCAATTCTAAGGGTCAAGGTCAATTTTAAGGACCTAAAGCTGGTACGACCAATTCTAAGGGCCAAGGTCAATTTTGAGGACCTTGAGTTGGGGCGACCAATTTTGTGGGTCGAGATCAATTAGGAGGATCTTAAGTTGTGATGAACAATTCTAAGGTCCGAGGTTAATTCTAATAACCTTAAGTTGTGACGACCAATTCTGAGGACCGATGTCAATTATGAGGACCTTGAGATGTGACGACCAATTCTCATAGTCGAGGTCAATTCCGAGGACCTTAATTAATAACTGAAAACCCCCGATTTTAAATCTTAAAAATATTTTTACTACACAAAGTAATTATTTCCTTTTATGAGATGCGGAAGCGTAAAGGTGATGGTTCAACACAAATAACCAAATTTTAATTTCTTTTTCAAATTAAAATTAAACCAAGTGAAATATGATTAAAACACACACACTAATTTATATTTCACTTAAACCATATTAATTAATCTAATTCTAGAAAATTTGCCTAAGCCATATTTTCTCAATTACTCAATTAGGTCAAACCAATTTAACACATTAAATTAAATGACTTGAATTAAATTAACATGAATATTACCCAATATTAATTTGCACCAAATTAAACAAGTAGTGATTAAATTAAACCAATTTTATCTTTTTACCTAAGCATGCGTTCTAGGTGATTTTGCAAAAGATAAAATAAATAATTAATCCACTACGCCGCGATGTACGAGGAAAAACCCACAACGGGAAAAAATCTCGGACGACCCTAGCCTTAAGTCCACTAAGTATGGAATTACAATTACAAGACAGATGACTTACAACACTCGACTCGATCCCTCTCAAGCCTCGACGCTTCTTCTTGTAAACACCTTCGCCTAGTAGACAATCCCGGAGCTCCACCGAAATCTTGGAATCACCAATGAGACATAGGCACACCGTAAACCACACATGGTGCCTTTCACCATGTGAGAATGCCGCAGCAAAACAAGCACTTCTTCTTTATGGGATTTAGAAGCAAACCCACACTTCTCTTCAAATGAATGTATAGATAAATCGGTGCCAAACACTCCAAGCAAAGTATAGATATATGGAAGCTTGGAAAACATAAACTATGGGTGTAAAACTAAAGTGTATAATCAATTTTTCTTGAAAACTTAGACACTTTAAAACATGAAATTTTTCCTTAATCAATTTTTCTCTCAAACTCACTCTTGGAGATAGATGTGTATGAAAAAGTTAAACCAAAAAGGTTGGTTCCCACACTATTAAGTTCTATCAAAAGTTAGTGGGGTAAGGAAGTGGGAAACATGGGTAAAAACTGCCATAAAATTTTTCCGCCAGAAATCTCATTCGAACGACATTTTCGTTCGAACGAAATCTCGTTCGAACGAGGCTTCTAACGAAGTTCCAATGTGAACTCGTTAGAAATCTCGTTGGAAATCTCGTTCAAACAGTCATTCGTTCGAAGGACATTTCGAACGAAGTTCCAGTGGCCAATATGAGAACTCGTTGGCAAACTCGTTCGAATGATATTTGGTTCGAACGAAAAACTCGTCCGAATGACATATCGAATGAACTTCCAAAAAGTTTAGAAAATGTCCTTTTTATCCCTAGAACTTTATAAACTTTATTTAAAGTTCTAATTAAATCTTTCTAAAAATAAACAACAGTTTTAACTAAACCTACACCCATTATAAACCGTTCCAAGCTCCTATATATATATATGTAATGCATTCATACCTTGGGAGCATGGAACCATTATTGATGATGTAAAAATGAGGCACATTAAACACGACAATTTGATGAGGCTTTATACTCTTGGCCGCTACGTCTTCAACAAACACATCATAGGCTTGAAGGATGATCAATATACTCTATCCTATGACTCAAACGTTTTTGTCTGGAATTGAGCCAAAACTACAAAGGACTCAATTGGAAATTTGTGTCCTTACAAATCTCCCCCTTTGGCTATTCCGGGACAAAAACCAACAAAAATCCTGAAGGGCCATCAAGCTCTTTTAGACTGACAAAAATGTCCCACCCAAAATAAAAATACAATGCTTGACTCAAACAACCCAAAGGATCACAATCTTTGCCGGTGAAAGTTGCCATTGATAATATAATTCCTGTACACTTAATCAAACACATTAAACGCATAGGGAATATCAAAATATTAAATGCAATTAAGTAAGTACTCCCCCTAAATTAATTCTCCCCCTTTATCAGCAATGATCAACTTAGAAAGACGTCTCCCCCTAAGATAAATCTCCCCCAAACTAAGATATGATTAAAATAGGTTTAGATACCATTTATCCCCCTATCATTCTCCCCCTTTTTTTCAGGAATAGACAAAGGTTAAAGAATCAAACATTAACTTATCTCCCCAATTAAAGCAAATACACCCCTTAAACTAAACAAGGGATAAATAGAATGGGATAACAAGCTAAACATGCAAATGTGCAAAAGTTATGAGAACATTAAAGCATATGGGCAACAAAAGTCATAACTAATCTAACAAATGAATACCAACTATGATGCAAAAAACAAATGACACCAAATTACACATAAGATTCTGAGCATGTGATATCAAACAAACAACGCAACAAACAAGGTACCAATTTTGAATTGAAGCATAAACGGACTAGATAAACATGTCAAAGACTAAACAAAATATCATATATATGTATACATAATAGATACAAGTTAAGCATAAGTACACATATATAGATATAAACACACACATGACACAAAATAAGTTAAGCTTTTCACACTTGTATGGAAAAAATGTGTCATATGGAAACGGAAGTGTTAGGGTGTGAACTAGAAACGATTAAATTTAGACCCAATCACTTAAAACATGTTCACGGAGTTCTCAATTGATTGCAAACTTCATCACATTTGAATATAACCTCACGTGACAATATATATTGAACTCAATGAACAAACATACACAATGCATACAAGCCTAGCATGTTGATGATTCTATAAACCAACAGAGTCATGACATTTATAGCGCAACTAGGATAAACGGACATTGTGAAAATCGTTGATATACCATCCAATCTCCCTCAATAAGCATATATCAATTTTGAATGAATATATCAATCAAACATAGGCCTTGGCAATTATTTTTCTTTTTAATGCCATATTTTCTATTTTTAGGCCTTTGGACCAAGTATTTCTTTTAGGTCCATTCAAACAGTGGCTTACAATTGCAAAGGATAATAAATCCTTTCGGGGCCCTTCCCCATGCACATTTATTTATCATTTTTTATATCGCACAAATCTCACGTGCAACGAATTTTGACATGCACTAGTCCTCCTAGGTCACAAATATATAGATGACTAGATTGGTAGGATAACACCTCACAAAGCTCAAATATACATATGAAGTAGAATTTCAAAAGAGCTCGTGCATGTGTGATAGAGGAATATAAAAATAGAATCAATTATATCAACACAAAATCCAACTACTCCATGCAATAATTGTAAAGAACATAATAAGGATTGACAATCTAAACCAAAAGTTCTAGCCACATGGGAGCGTAAAAGATGGGATTCAAACACAAGTATATGCCACATAAAGTGTGTCAAACTAAAATACACACAAAATAAAATCTTTTTGAGTTTTTGAAATTTTTAACCAAAAATAAAAATATATACTCAAAAGACAAACAAAAATCATTTGTATTTTTCATTAAGCCTAAATTACTAAAAGGTAAAACACAAATGATAAACAAAAATCTTTTTGTATTTTTCATTTAATGCACACAAAAGAAATATAATACAAAAGATAAACAAAAATCATTATTCTAACATGTGATTATGCATGGGGCATAGACTAGAAAATGATTAAACAAGCATACATTTAGCATGATGATATAGCACGAAGTACAAAACCTAAAGTATGCAAACACTAACACACTCAACCTTTAGATTTATCACGGGAGGAAGCATGTGAAAGTAAATGAGAATCAAATACCCTATCTTGTAAAGCTACCAAGTCGAATCTCCTAACCCAAACTAACGACGAGTGAATAACTCGGAGTGAAGGAATATTGGCTACCTCGGTTGCCTTACGAAAGGATTTTCTAGGACCCTTTTTAAGATCAAGACAGAATTTCCTAAAGTGACCTTTTCGACGACAATGTGAACATTTAAACTCACGGCAAAAAGATTTTCCTAAGGAGTGATCTCTAAAAGCTTTCCTAGTGGATTCTCCTAAAACATTGGTTTTGGCTTTATTCGTTGATTCACTACTAGTATCGAAGCCTAAACCACAAGTGTCATTTTTAATTTGGATCGTTCCTAATATTTTATCTAAGTTTTCTGAACGACACTCCAAATCAAATTTGACATTACTAGAGTCTTTTAATTTATTTTCTAATTCTAAAATTCTAGACTCTAATAAAATATTTCTCTCTTCAAACTCGAGAAGTTCCTTTTTCAAGGATTCCATTAAACCTCTAAGGCTATCTCTCTCGCCTTCTACATATTCAAGCTTCTCTCGAAGAGTCCTCTCTCATGTCCTACGGTCTTCAACCAACACACTATTATCAACGACCTGGACACGTTCTTTCAAACTAGCTTCTAACTTCAAATTAGCTCTTTTTAATTTAATAGATTCTTCGTAAAGTTCTTGAAAAGCATTTTGAAGTTCACTCACATTAACCTCTTCTTCATTTTCATTCTCTCTTTCTTCTTCACTCTCACTACCATCAAAAGCAAGGGAATCATAAACTATGACCTTGGAAGTGTCACGAGTTAAAGTTTCAGCAATAGATGAGTTCTCACTATCACTCACATGACTAGCCATAAAAGCCACAAAGTTGGGCTTAGTGGGGGAATCGGGTCCCTCTTCCTTATCAATGTCACTAAGGGTCGCATTATATGAAATTGGTCGCTTACCCTCTCTCCTTAGTTTAGTGGGGCACTCAGAAGCCCTATGGCCATAACCCTCACAACCAAAACACCTATTTGACTCGTCCCTATTTAAATTTTCTTTAATAGGTTTAGGTATCCTCTCGGCTTTGTCATACTTAGAAGTTTCAAATTTCTTAAAGTCATTTTTAAATTTGTCTTTGTTAATTTTAAGAAACTTTTGAAATTTTCTAGTAAACAAGGCCATATCATCCGAGTCACTATCACTCTCGCTCTCTACTACTTGTTTATCCTCTTTTTGGGCTTGTAAAGCAACGCCCTTTTCAATTTTCTTTTCAGTTTTAGAGGGAAACATGTCCAGTTCATAGGTTTGTAAATCACCTACAAGCTCTTCTAATTTCGTAGAGGCTAAAGTTGGTAAATAATTTAAAACGGTCACTTTTGGAATAAATCTATCGGGTAGGGACCTTAAAATTTTCTTTACAACTCGGTGGTCGGGTATTTCCTCTCCCAAGTTAAAAGATGAATTAACAATGTCTGAAAGTCTAGCATAAAATTCATCAAAAGTTTTTTTTTCATTCATTTTGATGGTTTCAAATTGAGTGGTGAGGTTTTGGAGTTTTGAAGCTTTAACGACACTTGTACCCTCATGAGTGAGTTGCAAAATATCCCACGCTTCTTAAGCGGTCACACACATCATAATACGTCGGAATTCATCCAGTGTGACACCTCTAAAAAAGGCATTTAAACCACGGGAATTAAAATTTGAAAGTTTAAGCTCATTATCAGTCCATATATCAGTCGATTTGGGAATACGTTCATTTTCAACTAAATGAGTTGGTGGAGACCACCCGTTAACTTCCGATAACCAAACCCTCTCATCGATAGATTTAAGTGCCGATTTCATTCGCTCTTTCCAGTACGCATAATTAGAACCATCGAAAATAGGAAATTTTGGAAATGGAGAAAATTCCATTTTGGCCAAAAAATTATTTAAAGGATCTTAAGAAATAATTTATCGCTTTGGCTCTGATACCAATTTGAAAACCCCTGATTTTAAATCTTAAATATCATTTTACTTCACAAAGTAATTATTTCCTTTTATGAGATGCGGAAGCGTAAAGGTGATGGTTCAACACAAATAACCAAATTTTAATTTCTTTTTCAAATTAAAATTAAACCAAGTGAAATATGATTAAAACACACACACTAATTTATATTTCACTTAAACCATATTAATTAATACAAGTCCTAGAAAATTTGCCTAAGTCATATTTTCTCAATTACTCAATTAGGCCAAACCAATTTAACACATTAAATTAAATGACTTGAATTAAATTAACATAAATATTACCCAATATTAATTTGCACCAAATTAAATAAGTAGTGATTAAATTAAACCAATTTTATCTTTTTACCTAAGCATGCGTTCTAGGTGATTTTGCAAAAGATAAAATAAACAATTAATCCACTACGCCGCGATGTGCGAGGAAAAACCCACAATGAAAAAAAACCTCGGACGTCCCTAGCCTTAAGTCCACTAAGTATGGAATTATAATTACAAGACAGGTGAATTACAACACTCGACTCGATCCATCTCAAGTCCCAAAGCTTCTTCTTGTAAACACCTCCGCCTAGTAGATAACCCCATAGGTCCACCGAAATCTTGGAATCACTAATAAGACATAGGCACACCGTCAACCACACATGGTGCCTTTCACCATGTGAGAATGCCGCAGCAAAATAAGCTCTTCTTCTTTATGGGATTTAGAATCAAGCCCACACTTCTCTTTAAATGAATGTAGAGATAAACCGGTGCCAAACACTCCAAGAAAAGTATAGATATATGGAAGCTTGGAAAACATAAACTATGGGTGTAAAACTAAAGTGTGTAATCAATTTTTTTTGAAAACTTAGACACTTTAAAACATGAACTTTTTCCTTAATCAATTTTGCTCTCAAACTCACTCTGGGAGATAGATGTGTATGAAAAAGTTAAACCAAAAAGGTTGGTTCCCTCACTATTAAGTTCTGTCAAAAGTTAGTGGGGTAAGGAAGTGGGAAACATGGGTAAAAACTGTCATAAAATTTTCCCGCCTGAAATCTCGTTCGAATGACATTTTCGTTCGAACGAGGCTTCTAATGAAGTTCCAGTGTGAACTCGTTAGAAATCTCATTGGAAATCTCGTTTGAACAGCCATTCATTCGAACGACATTTCGAATGAAGTTTCAGTGGCCAATATGAGAACTCGTTGGCAAACTCGTTAGAACGATATCTGGTTCAAACAAAAAACTATTTCGAACGACATATCGAACGAACTTACAGTAAGTTTGGAAAATTTTATTTTTAGCCCAGAAACTTTTAAACTTTATTTAAAGTTCTAATTAAATCTTTCTGAAAATAAACAATAGTTTTAATTATACCTACACCCATTATAAATCGTTCCAAGCTCCTATATATATATGTAATGCATTCATACCTTGGGAGCATGGAACCACTATTGATGACGTAGAAATGAGGCACATTAAACTCGACAATTTGATGAAGATTTATACCCTTGGCCGCTACGTCTTCAACAAACACATCATAGGCTTGAAGGATGATCAATATACTCTATCCTATGACTCAAACATTTTTATCCGAAATTGAGACAAAACTACAAAGGACTCAATTGGAAATTTGTGTCCTTACAATAATGACTAATTCTAAGGACCGGGGTCAATTCTGAGGACCTAAAGTTATAACGCAGGGAATATCTCTCCTGGGAAATTTGAATTCTCTTGGGGTGCAATGCACTTATGGTTCTACTGGGGATTGTGTTATCTCGAAACTCCACTAGAGGATATTTAGTTTTGAGGTTCCAATTGTTAATTTGTAATGGACTTGGATGCGGGACCATTATTGGTTCTGTTGTGAAGTATGTTGAGAATAAGAGTGTAAGATTAATCTTGCTTGGGATGTTGAGTTTGTAAGGGTTTTAATGCTCCAAAAATGAATTTCTTTAGCAAAATTATGTTCCATATTTTTCTAGCATTTTTTATTTAAATTTTGAAAGGGACTGCCGATAGCCAGACTTGAAGGGGTGTTAATCGGCAATGGCACTGACACTTGGGCTTTTATGGGAAGAGGAAAAGGCGAATACTGATCGGTATGGGCTGGGGCTTCAGTTACTTTTCTTTTGAGTGGATTGGTGAATGTTTGTTGGGGATGTAGGTGACCTTCTACCCTAAGAATTTTTCTTCGTGGGCTACGGGGGCTACAGGCATGCAAGTTTAGATAAGGAGGTTTCTGGCGCTTGAGTTTGGGTACGTCCGGTACCTAAAGGATGGAGTTATGTAGGAAATGAGATGACATCTTTTTTTATTCTTTCCTTTAAATATTTTTTTGCGAATTTATCATTGACTGGGGGAGCTTGCCATTGACCATGTTGTATGCTTGATCTAGCGTCTTTGTACCTAAAAAGACACTCAAAAAGGCAAAAGGAGATGCATATTTTTTATTTGATTATCTTAATTTCGTGGATTATTCTACACGCACTTTAAATTTGTTGTTGGGGTTTTATTTTGTGAAGATGAAGATGAGAATGAAAATAATTTTAAAGAAAATGTATATTAAAAGTGGAGTAATAAAAAGGAATGACCTGGGGCTAACTTTTCAAAATAAGGATTTTGGGAAGTTGATTTTGCGCAAAAGAGGGAAAATGGAACTTTCTAAAATAAGGGGGGTTACCGATCGGTATGGGGGTCAAGTCAAATCATTCATAATCTTTGATTGCACTTTCTAACATACTTGTATAGTTCTGTAGGGCTGAGAATTAATCGAGTTTCTAGAAATTTAATTTTTTGCCAAGGATTTTGAGTATAAAAAGAGGGGTATGGGCCGTGTTTTCTTCATTAACATTTCTCTACTTGCTTCTCATTTCCTATTCCTAAATGTATCTTCCCATTTATGAAGAATTCTCTTCTAATCTTGACGGTCTGGAGGCTTTGCGCCTTTTTAATGTTGACTATTATTCTTTCAACATGCGTCGGGTTTTTCTATGGCGTCGTCAAGCCATATACTGCAACTTGTTAGCAGCGACGGTTCAATTTCGGTACCTTAAGGACCATGTCTTCAACTTTGTCCTATATGAGGTTTATCTTACCTACGAGGAATTCTCAGTAATGTTGGGGGTCAGCCCAGTGTTGCGGTGGCTATGCTCATTTTTTCTCATTTTCCCAAGTCATCCTAGCCCGTTCTCCTATCCAGGCTTGCATATTCTACCCACGGGTCTATTATTAACTTATAATTCTACTTGATTTTTTGTATCCCTCTCATTGATTACTAAGTTTGCGAATCCTATCAACTTTCCTTCCCATCCGGCCACTATCTGACCCTTTTTGGAAAATTATTAAAATCTCCCTTGCCTCTCAATTTAACCTCTAGTGAGAGGATTCATAATAATCCGTCCCCTAAATTCCTCATTATTCACGATATCTCCCATGAAAGTGGTGATTGGATCCCATCACCCCATACTGCTTCAAAGAGCAAACTTATTTTCCTGAAACTTTAACTTGAGTGTTACTACACTCCCCCACATGTGATTTCAATTGGATGTTATCCATCCTTGGTAACTCACCCTTTCGCACTTCCCTTGAATCCTAATGGATTGTTCTTTTGAAATAAAATTTCCTTTGACCCATACCCCTTGTTGTCTACACTTGGGGTTTTAACTTGCACCATCGTCCTACACGACGATTCGTGGGCAACCACTGCGCCCCAGCGGTTACTCTAACTTCAATTGTTAGAACAATATGGTAACTCTTACCGCGTCACTGCTTCCAGAATGTTCTATGGCTTCTGATGAGTCCTCCCTCCTATAGTCCTTCCAACATCCCACAGTTGTCATTCTAAAATGTTCGATCTGCCACGCTCAACCAAAATCGTGTATGAATCAAATTAACTATACCCTATAGCAGGAGAACGTAAATTATATACGTAAAGGAATACAACAACCCTATAATAAGGCTTTTTATCAAATAATGCTATGCTAAAAAGTAAAAATCCGCATCGATCCTAAGGACACTAGAACTTGATGCTCTGATACCATATGTGACACCTCACCTAATAAAATACCGGGTGATCAGTCCTATATCAAATTAAACAGGAATCTCATCTGGTTCATTCTTAGCATCACTCTCGAAAACTTTTTAAAACTTACTAACCACCTGGTATTCAAAAGACATGATGCTAAATTTTATCTTTTTATTTAACATCTCTAACAACATGCTAAAGAATATATAATTAACCATTCACACAACCACTGAATCAGTAATAGAAAAAAGGAACAAATATAATCCTTGCCTAAACAACCACCGGTTATAAATCAAATACCACATACAAACCACTAGAGAAAAAACTGAATACATCAACTAACTGGAATAAAATGGAACAACTAGGGCGACATGCCCAAATGGAATATTGATTGCATCCTACTCTAGGAATGAAATGACAGAAATGTCTAAGTCAAAGTCCTGCAACATCCACATTTGCCGTAGCCGCGTAATCCAGGAATAGAACAATTCTAGCATCCCTGTGGCTGGACACCTAAAAGGTTTTAAAAATATTTTTATAGCAAGGGTTAGAACCCAAAACATTTGAAAATATTTAGCAAGTGAATTTATATGCAGTAATTAAAATGCATGAATGCTCTTCATATTTAAGTTAGTGACGCACACTCTCCTGAGGATACCTCACCCCTCGACTAATGTGCACACCTAATGTACCTCTATATGATCCATCTAGCTATCTACCCCGTAACTAGCCTAGTCATATATATATGTATATATATATTACTCTTCCCACTACTCTATCCGGAGTGAGTTTAGTATACGTTTTATAAGTTATTCATCACAGTAACTTATTTAAATCATTTCTCATTTGATACCATATAACATTCTCACAAGATATATAATTAACACATTTTGCATCATGTATTCACCCGTATATAAATATGCACCATATATACATATTATTGTATTACAACATTCACACACATGTTATAGATATATAATTATCCACCCAAGTAGGCACTCATCGGGTATTCTCTAAATGTTGTTACACCCGTGTAGGAGGGGGCCATAGTTCCCCCCGAAAGAGACCATCCCATACCAAAGACGACTTACCCCTATAAACAGACGTTATGACCGAGGGATTATACTCTCCCTGCATTCTCTAGCCAGGGAATTCACCCACATTACGCAACCTCCTAAATAGCATTAGAGAGGGTATGCTTTCTTATAAATATTATTAACATAAATATTTATAAATCATATATATAAACTACACATCATAGCACATATATATTAAATCCAGGCTACCGATGTACAAAATTCGTAACACTAGACTAACATTTCCAAGTCTATCTACCGACTTGATATTTAAATAATTTCACACAATTATTTATTAATTACTCAAGTTGTGTCACCCAACTAAATTACCCGGACTTATGCCATCAACCCGAAATCTTATCATGTAGAACTTATTCCTTAATTCCACATTATACGATTAACACCCTTTTTATATTCAAATATCCCTTAATTTATTATATAACCCTATAATAAACTAACTCGACCAAATTCGTGCCTAAACGCTCGTAGCACTACTCTAAATTTTGCCCGAGTCCGTATCTCGACTCAATTGAATTAGTCACAGATTAATTAATTATCTTGGCATCGCTTAACCAATACATCCGGACTCACTTGCTCGGCCCAAAAATCAATATCCCCAAATTATCATACAATTTATATCAAATAAGTTTGCCCCCTTAAAGTGCAAGGTTCTAAATTACTCAAAATAAACCTTAATTATTTTTTGGATTTATTCTCTACTCATCTATGGGTAATTTCTAAAATTCAAACCCAAAATTATAACCCACAATTCAGATTTACCTAAATCAGGAACCCTTTACCCAAAATTAACAGTCAGGTCTGAAACAGGGAAGGGGAAGAAATCTGTCAGATAAAACATCGTCGTTCAAGTGACTAGCCATGTCGTTCAAATGACGCTGGCTGTCGTTTAAACGAGACACCAGATCGTTCGAACGACCCTGGTTCTCTCTTTCCTCCATCGTTTCCCAGAAAACCCATTTTCGCCATTATAATTTTTAAACCTTCGTTTCTACATAGATTTTTGCCCCACAACCTTCCAAGATTCATCCTAAATCCATCCATTTGATTTACTCAATCTAACTACATCATATACATAAATTGGGAAATCAAAATCCACATATTCTTATCATCTCTACAGATTTTTAAATCACAAATAATAAATTCCCAAATTAAATGTAGAACTAACCCTAACATATTAATCAATCCACACCTTCTTTAATATGAATAGGAAAAATGCAATTAATCAAATGCAAGTTAAACCACTTGACTTAGGGTTTGTAGAATCAGATCATTTGATGAAGATGATGGGTTGATTCAAGGGTCTCCTCTCTTGTTCTTGGATTAATCTCCCAAAATCACCTCTAGTTTCTCTCTTCTTTGGCTCTCCTCAATTTAGTCTTCTAAAAATGAATTAAAGTCCCCTCACCCTTTCACAATTACGATTATTAACTCAATTCCCCTTTTTAGGATTATGGGCCTTCTAAAAAGGGCCCAAACACTTATTTGGGAGCTCAAATGTGACTAGAACGATCCCGAAATCCATATTATACCTATGGACACTCATTTACAACTATTTCGACCCATCCAAACTCAACCGTGCACTCTAAACTGCCATCTGAATTAATCGATAACATTTTCCAAAATTTTGACCTCAAAATGAGACATAAAATAGTCCAAATAATTAATCCTCAATTCGCCCAATTAATGAATTTAAAAATTTAAAAATTTCCCAATTCATAAATTTAATTCCTCCCAATAAAATAAATTCTTTCCCTCCCAAAATATTATTTAAGTAAAGGTCCTTGAATGTACGGGATGGTACAAGTTTATATGGTAGCAGTGGGTGGTCATAGCTTGTTTCTGAACCGGGAAAGGAGACATTATTTTTCCCTCAAATATGTCGACCATGAAGGCTGGGGTAGCAAGGGCGTCAGCTAGATTGTTCTTTGTACGAGGCAGGAAGTGGAATGTGACATCTTTGAACTAGGAGGCTAATTCTTCTAGGTGGGCGTGGAAGGGTAGGAGCTTTCATCTTTGACTTTCCATTTTTTGAGGATTTGGCCGACAATAAGGGCAAAGTCTCCGTAGACATTTAGGTTCCGGATTCCTTTCTTGAGGGCAATTTTGAGGCCTATAGTTCTTGCATCATACTCAGTCATTTTATTATTGCAAGGGAAGTCTAACATGATGGCAATAGGGGTGTGAGAGTCATCAGGGGGAATTAGGAGTATTCCAATGTCGTATCCTTTCTTATTGGCAACTCCATCAAAGAACATTTAACATCTAGGTCCTCTTTAAGGGTGCAGGGATTTTTTTCATTTGGTAATTCAGAAACACAAACATTGGTTCCTTACAGGGGGTAATCAGCAAGGTAGTCAGAGATGGCTCTCCCTTTCATAGCTATTTATGTGGCATATGCAATATCGAATTCTAATAATAGCAACCAACGGGCCATTCGGATGGACATAGAGGGCTTTTCTAGCAAGTATTTAATGGGATTTATTCGAGAGACTAGTCTGATGGGAACGGTTAGCGTGTAGTGTTGTAACATCTGCGCCACCCAGACCAGGGCGACACACGCTTTATCTAAAGTAGTGTAGTTGACTTCATACCCATCCAATTTTTTACTAGCGTAATAGATGGATATTTTATTGTGGGATTCTTCAATGATTGGGCCACTAAGCAGTGGAGGTCGGATGAGGTATTGCTTGATTCGATCAAAGGATTCTTGACAGGCCTCATTCCATACATTAGTTGAGTCTTTTAGAAGGAGTTTGAAAATGGGTTCACAAATAGAAGTCAGTTGACTTTTGAACCGACTGATATACTATAATTTATTCGGGATTCCTCGAACTTCCTTCTTCATTCGTGGTGGTGGAATCTCAAGTACAGATTTTATCTTGGCAGGGTCTATTTCCATTCTCTTCTCACTAACCATGAATCCCAAGAGTTTCCCTTTTATGGCATCGAAAACACATTTTTGTTGATTTAGCCGCATTTGGTATTATTGCAATCATTTGAAGAACTTTCAAAGGGTGTGAATATTACCCTACCGAGTCTTGGACTTAATGATCATGTCGTCCACACAGACTTCAACCTCCTTATGAATAAAGTTATACAGGATAGTTGTGGAAGCCCTTTGGTAGGTAGCCCTGACATTTTTGAATCTGAATGACACAATAATATAGCAGAAAGTTCCCCATGGGGTGATGAAGACGGTTTTCTCCTAGTGGTCATAGTGCATATTCATCTAGTTATATTTGACGAATCCATCGACAAACGACTTGAGAGTGTGGCTAGCCATATTATCCAAATTATGTCGATGTTGGGTAACGGGTAATTATGCTTTGGGGATGCTTTATTCAAATCCCGGTAGTCGACGCACATGCGAAATATTACTCTCAACTTTAGCATGAGGACGATATTAGCGAGCCATGTTGGGTATTCAACCACGCTAATGAAACCCACGTTCAATTATTTGACCACTTCCTCTCTGACTTTGAGCGACGATTCGGTGCGGAGTTTCCTTAGCTTCTATTTGATTGACTTATATTCTGAGAATGTCGAGATATCATGTTGAGCTATTTTTTAATTGATACCAGGCATGTCATCTTAGGACCATGCAAAGATGTCCACGAATTCTTTTAGTAGTACTTAAAATTGCGCATGCTCATGCTTGGTAAGGATGGACCCTATCCTAATCTCGCACTGGTGGCTACTAGAATCGAGATTAATAACAATAGTCTCATCATCATTAATTTGAATGGGTTTATGTGTTTGTTATTCTCCTTATTAAGATAAGTTAATAATTATTCATTTGTAAAATCATCATCATCAAAGGTTTTATTAGAATCAAGACAATTAATGTAAGTCACAGCAAAATACTCAAAATCCTTGTTTATTTCATTTTCAAGAAAAAAAAGCATTGAGAACCTCGTCAGAAGAGATTTCAGTTACATTGATATTTAGAGAAAAAAAAAATAAAGAGACTTGGATAGGGTAAATAATAGGGTTAGGTTAAATTTGATCATATTGGACTGGTATAACATTCCAGTTGAGCAGAGGCATGTCAGCAGCTTTGATTTGAGAAGACGGGTCCGATGATGCAATATCTAAGTGGATCATGAAGAGACTCAGCCCAAGTGTTTATAGTTTGAATGAGTCTTCGAAATCACTTTCCTCGGAGTACTTGGTAATTGTTACGACTTTCTTGGTGAGAAGTTGCACTTCATCTTTGTAGTCTCCAGCCCAAGAGTTACTGTCTTAAAAGAAAATTTCTAGCCCTAATTTCATCTTCTTATCAATGTGGTCGTACCACAGTTCAGAAAATCCACAAAAGTGGAAGTCCTCACCCTCCTTGATAAATCTTTCCTTCAAAGAGTCTTTTGATACAGTCTTTTCATCTTCTAAGCTTCTTTTTTATCTTGGTCGACGGAGTGCTTAGAGTTCATCCGATGAAATATGGTAACCCAGACCACATGGGGTAAGGCCTCTCTCGGTACTATGGGAAAGGCCTCCTTTAGTACTATGGGCTTAAGGATCCTTTGCTGGCATTGACCCAACCCCATTCCAGTCATGAAGTGTATGTTCTTAAACACTTGAATCACATTGACGTTGCCATAAGGGTTGTATTCGAAATAGACTTGGTCTTTGAAGTTGTCTCCTATTGGGAGGGGAAGTGGATCAATTCTGAAACCAGATAGGGGCGTGTAATTCATCTCATATTGGATTTCCAATATTAGATTGCTAGTGTTGACATTGTCTGTATTTTCATCATCCCCCAAAATAGTGATAACCTGACCATTGGCGAAGAACTTTAATTTTTTATGAAGGGAAAAGAATACTCCTCGGATGTTATGGAGCCATGGACGGCCAAGGATAAGATTGAAGTATGCAGTTATGTCGATGACTTGAAACTCGATAACAGGACCGATAGGGCCAGCCCCTTGTTTAAGTTTTATGGACCCAATTACTTCTCAATAAGTATTATCATAAGCATGCACAATGGCAGAAGTAGGAGTGAGATCACTAAATTTTAGGCCCAAACAGTTGAAGGTTCTCAGCAGATAGACATTGAGAAAAGATCCGTTGTCGACAAGTGAAAGTGGGAATATCTTTTATAATACTTCAATGGAGATGTTGAGAGTATAATTGTGATCAAGGCTGAACATTAGTATCTCTTATTTAGAAAAGGAGAGGAGTCTGGAAGAAGTTAGGGACCCAACCATATCTACAGCTTCTTCGAGAGTAGTGGAAGAAGGGATTGTGGGTCCGATGAGGAGCTTTATCAAGGCATTCTGGTGCAACTGAGAGGACATAAAAAAACCATAGGGTGATACTGGCTTAGGTATTTTTGAGATATTCAAGGACTTTGCTTTCTTCTATGGTTATTTTTAGCATGGGAAGTACTTCAGCAACTCCCTTTCCTTTATCTATTTTAATTACATGAGGAATCTGATCTTTATAGTGTCATCCTAAACTAGTCATGTGATTTATAAAATTGATAAAGAATAAGAATCTCGTGGCTTTATTTACTTCGGAATGAATAGCCACTTTATTGATTTCTCCCAAATGATCTTCGAAAGATATCATTCCTTACAGGTTTGCTATTGGATTGACTTCTTCCTGACTTGGTTCAACATTTGATCAATCAAAACTATCCCCCTATTCGGTCGTAATTATGTCTCCTTGCCAAGATTAATTAATACACTCACTGACCTCAATGGATTTGTCGTATAAATCTTCCCACTCAATGAGGAAATGCAGGAGTGAAGGGACCAATTATCCCTGAAGCTTCAAAGTGGTGAGCAACTTAGATGCTACAAATATTACTTATTTATCAAAACATATCAGCCATAGTCTATACCACATTATTTAGACCGACTTCTTCAATTAGTACTTCCCATTCATCTGATTTATGAGCCCACTTCGGGCTTCTATGAATAAGTCGCTGAATTTTTTACACTCAACAGTCATCTCAGCGAGAAATTTTAGCCCAAACTCTAAGAGTTGGTTAAACATAGTCGATAACTCCATGTCTTCCCTCTCAAATCAGGTGCGTACGGCGATGCAGGCCCTCGTGAGGAGTGAAAAATCTTAATCGATGAAGCATGTAAGGTGTAGGAGATAATATGGGTAAACCTTAAGCGATTTGCTTGAGACTATAAGGATTATGGGTTCTTTATTGGGCACGATTTGAGGGGATGGGTCAAATTTTTGGTCACTTTCTAGAAAGATGACATTTTTTTGTACTGGAAGTGGGTTATGAGCAGTATTGGGTTTAAGATTAACTGGTGGACGATGATACCCCGGTAAATTAGGCCTTGGATCGCATTCCTAAAGTGGAAGCATTTATTAATGGTATGACCTGCGAATTGATGGAAATCACAACAGGAATGGTGTTTGAAGTTTTTAGGGAGTGGATTTGGTAATGAATGGGGGTATAAGGGTATGATGAGATTTCAAATTAACAGGGTCCGATAGACTTTGGACAGTGGAGCATGGAGATCGATGTACTCTTTCTTGGTAGGATAAAAGAGACTTTTAAGTGCCTAAGAGGTAGCAAGATGGGAAATATTGTTAATGGTTGAGACTTTAGCACTAGCAGGCTGCTCATACTTTTGGGAAGTGAACTATCTGATCACTTTCTTTGGTTTATATTCCACTTTGGAAATCCCTTCCTTAGTTTCTACATCAGCCTCTCAAAGGGCTCGCAAGTGTGGGTATACTTTCCTCTCATGGATGCTCGAATATGAGGTAAGAAGTTCTTCTTCAAAATATTGACTTGCTCCTCCTTAGAGCATCTGTTGGTCATATGGATAGCTTTATATGTCCATCTACCGATGAAGCTACTGACTATTTCCCCAGGATTTTATTTAAGAAGCTCTAGATCTTGGCGCGTAACCTCTATATCCTGATTATGAATTCTCGGGCCACATCTTCCCAACTATGAATTTTAGATTCTTCGAGGAACATAAACCACTACGGGCACTTTCTTTTAAGTTCTAAAGAAACATACGGGCCATTATTTATTTGAAGGCACCAAGAAGGGTCATGGCTCGATGAAAGATTTAAAGTTGAATAATTAGGCGTCCGTTTTAACCGAATTTCTCGATGTCTGACATCTCGAAGTTCTCTAACAATCTAGCTTTAGAATAAGGAGACATATGGGTATAGTCCATATATTTCTCTGATATCTTGACTTGGTTAAACTTCTTCAACAGTAGTTTGAGGTTTTCCTTGACATTGTTCAGTTCCTCTTCTTTGGGATCCATGAGTACTGGCAGATTAGCCCCTGTTTGGGCAAGGTTTTATATAGGCAGTTGATCTGGTGGTGGCCCATTGGCAAGTGGGGCACGTAGATCAAGTTGGTACTCTTCTAGGACTCGAATAGGCTCAGTATAAAGTGGAGCAATAGCATGAGAAAAGAGAACCTCGGGTTCTTTAGGAATTTGGGCTCGAGAATGCTGAATTTCATGAACCTCGAGTTGAAGGTTGTCAATATTGGCGCTTAGTTGAGCTAAAAAGGCCATCAGATCGGGCTACACATTCGATTCTAGGTCAGTGTTATCTATGTAGAGCTCGTGGAGGTATATCCCAATTTCGAATGAAGTAGCAGAAGAGGCAAAGAAACTTTGGGGTGGTTTGACTGAAGATCGAAGCCGATAGGAAGCCGGGACAAAATTGGGTATGTGATCAACCTGAGAGGGAAAACGGTTTGAATTTATTTTCAAAATAATAAGGGAGAAAAATTTTGGTATTTGGAAGGAGGAGAATTTTTGGGGGGATATTTTTAGTTTTCAAAATATGAGGGAAAAGTAAAAGGAATCTCAGTATGGTTATTATTATTACTATTATTATTAGATTTTCACTTTTATTAGGTTTGCCTAAATGTAAAAAAAAATATCGGACAGGACCCGATCCTGAAAAAATAGGATTTAAAAATATGTAAGACACGGTTTGACTTGTTTCCAAGTTCATGGACATGGTCTTATTTTGAAATAAGTTAAAATAGCTCGAAAATTGGGGCGATGCGCCGGCCTAAAATTTCAACCGAGTTTTGCATGGTAACGAGAAAATTAAATATGAGTGCCCTAGGTTTGATGCCTTTATGAGGTTTATACACTTATTGGGTTAGTGGAAGAGCTCCCCCCTTTGGCATACCTTCTACGATGTACATCTTGCCTATAAGGGCAATCATTCATCAGTATGTGTGGATAAGCCATTTGATATACCTGAGTGTATGTGAATTACCTCACTATATATGTCATGGGAATAATATGTTTGAGAGAGAATTTGATATACTCGACGTACGTGAATGAGTTCCCTACTATATACCTCCCATCGTGAGTTCGGTCAAGCGGTATGATGTAGGGAGAACCGTTCAATATACATCGAAAGTACGAAATCAGTGGAAGTTGGGAGTCATATCGCTTAGGCTAACTGGGGCACATAAGACCAGCACCCATCACAAAGTAACCCCCGAGTACGGGAGAAATTTTTGGTCAATATTTCCATGCTTATAGTGTTGTAGTGTGTAAATATCCATGAGTATTAATTAGTATATTATGTGGAGAGAGAGAGTATTCATATTTTTTATTTACATAATGGGTAAAAGGATCACTACACTAATGAAGGAGCATATACAAGTATCATGAAAAGAAAATCTAGCATGGAGACTATACTATGCATTAATATATGTGAGTGAGTAAGTGATATGGGAATATATACAAGTGAGTGTGTCGGTAGTTAGCCTATACATGGATCAACTACAAGTGATGTGTGGTATGTGTAAGTGAGCATGGAGATATATACAAGTGTGATAAGTATGAAGGTGTACTAGTGAAGCCTAAGCATGGATATTTCAAGTGTTGTGTGAAGCATGTGAGTAAAAGTGAAGTTAAATGTAAGTGTGTGAAGTGTACATGGAGAGTATATACAATCATGTGAAGTGTATAAGTGAGTAAAAAGTGATACATACATGAGGTAAATATACAGAAAAAGTAAATAGAGAAGAAAAGGGAATGTACAGGTAGGTATATACGCACACATGAAGAAAAGAATAACACCGATGTAGAAATAGAGTCTAGTCCTCTTAAAACATATTGATGATATAGCAAACAGCATCACCAGATGAGGTGTTGATAAGCTCAAGCTAGCAATAGCAATGGCAACACTAGACTCGATATCAAATAGAAGGAGATGAGGAGAAGAGGAATTAAACCAGTATATAAGTGGTTCAGCCAATTTGGCCTACATCCACTCTGAGTGTGTGAGTAAGAATCATTAAAATGAGGGGACTAATGGCCTGTGATACATTCTCTCACTTTCTCTCTCTACTGTGTATACAAAAAAAGTTTCTCCTAGGGTTATAATTTTGGATCCCCTCCAAAGTAGGGGAAGACATGTATATATAGTGCTTGATGGGTGTAGTATAATCCCCAAGCGTGCGATGAGCATGTATATGAGGATCGAACCAGTATTATGTTGACACCTGGTTGATCTCATGTAGATAATGATGACTAAATATTCCCTTACATGAGGGGAATGATTTAGTTATAACTGTCTTACTCACGTGTTCCAAGTTTCCCATGTGCTTGTGTATTCTCGGACCTATGACATCATCTGATGGAACCTCGGCCTAGCCGAGTATGATATTTTGAAGTCCGATAGTTGCCTTTTCTTACCAATCTTAAGTATGACCTCGGCCTGAATGATCAGTCGAGGTTAGGTATAAGGTCGGATGCAGTGTCGGCTGAAGCAGAGGACAAGATTGGCAGTAGTTTGAGCCCACAAGATGTTGTTGACCCCGACTGCTGGCCAGTCGAGGTTGGTCAATGATGAGCCGACCTTGTAGAAGACGACATTTTTTATGGCTGTTGTAAGCTTCATGACAACTCAGCTATGAGACAGACCGAGGTTAGTGACCCCAAGTCCAAAAGTACACTTAGGGCATATCAATCACCCCCTAGACCTTAGTCTTCTATGCGACATAGGTGACTAAGGAGTAAAAGTCAGGTTAATAAAGAGACATTTTGATATCTTGGAGTTTGGAGTGGTGCCTTGGACACATGTCATTCGCTGAAGTGGCTAGAATTTTCCCCAAGGCATGCAGCTCTGACGGTGTCTTTTAGACTTTCTAGGGTAATGATGAGTGCCTAGATATTCATGCATCATCATTGCAAGGATATTTAAACCCTTTTTGTCTTTTCATTCTCTGTCTTCTTCCTTTGCTTTTTCTCCTGTAGCTTTTCTGCAACTTTCTCCTCAAAACCTCCATAATTCACTGCAACTCAAGGTTCTTGCTTCTAACTTCTTCTTGCTTCCTTAGAACTCTATGAGGTATTATTCTTCACCTTCATGCTTTTCATTTTTTGGCATTAATTTACATTTTTGGTTTTTCAGTGACTTTTCCCTTTTTCGGTGAGGGTTTCCACCACTGTTAAGTGGTTATAGGGTTAGGATTGCAGTGGTTAGATAGTACTGGAGCCATACCAGGCTACTCCGAGGTTGTTTTAGCCACAAACTTCCCACTTTTAGGCTTTTCGGTGACCTAACTTAGGGTGTTCTTGGTGTTTTTGTTTGAAACCTTTCAATTTCTAACCTTTTATCTTTAGTTTAGGTATCATAAGTTGTGTACCTATTTGCAGTTTGAGTTTTTCCCACAAGTGTAGTATCGTCTGCCATATACTCAGACCCTTATATAAGCTTGCTGAAGAGTTACCAACTCTGCACTAGAAGGCCTTTGAAAAGATTAGACTGATAGAGCTAGCCCAAGCAGAAGCTCCTAGGGCCGAGGCCTTTCCCCTCAGACCCATCTTTTCTCCACCTTTGAAGGTCATACACCCTGAGCCTATTGAGACTGCTGAGGTTCCAGTTCCAATGTGTGAGTCATCCTCTTTAGACCTTATGTCTACCTCTGATGTTGCTGAGTCTGTAGACTCTTTCCAAGAGGCTATGTATTACTCTCCCTGGGGGAGCGTAATTTCTTAAGAATCAGAGGTTTTTTATCCTTCCTCATCTCACCAAGACGCTAGCACCTCTTGTAAGTCTCCCTCTATAGAGATCTTAGAACCTAGTGCGGCTTTCCCTTCCCCTATTAAGGCAATTCCTTTAACAGCTTTTCCTGGAGCCCCCTCTAAAGCCCATCCTCAAACTGTTGAGGGTTATGTAGATGATGATGAAGGGAGTGAACTTGACACTTCCAAAGTTAATGGTCCTGAGACTTCTATCACTGAGTACGACCTTCTCATTTAAACATAGTATGCCATTCCTTTATCCATTACTTTAAGAAAACCCCTGAAGGATCAGAGGGCCTTCGACGGTCGAGAGGGAGAGCTCTACGTCTATGAGCAGATGTTCAAACTCGACTTTTATCTTCCAGACCACCCTACTATCATAGTTGTCCTCTCTTATATCAATCTTGCTCCTTCTCAAATTTCCCCCAATGCTTGAAGGGTTTTGGTTGTGGCTATCGTTCTTTGGAAGGTGGTTCATCATACCGACCTTCTAGTTAGGGTATTCCTAGCTTGTTACATACCCTCGTCCGCAAAAAATCATCCTGGATACTACCACTTCGTAGCTAGAAAGTCTGAGAAGATGTTGGTGGTGACCCAAACCTCTAACCACAACTGGAATCCTCGATTCTTCTTTGCCTTGGGGGCTTGGGAACTTGGCCCTAGTGAGGCAGGTGGAATGTCTGTTCCAAGGACTCCCCTTAGGTGGGCCAAGATCTCTATCTCGGCCAAAACTAATCCTGGACTGAGTCAGGAGAACCGTAAGAGTGTTGAGGACCTTCGTAGTTAGGGCAAAGATGGCAACCTCGTCAAATACGAGCATATGATGACCCTTTACTATTTATCTCAGATAGGTCTTGGGAGTGGCCCCTTGGCCAAGCTTTATAAGTATTCTAGAATAAAACTTTTTTACACCAAGTTAACTCTCGTACTTTTCATATGTCTGATCTTTTAACTCCGATATTTATCTTTTTGCAGAGAGACCAGAGGGCGTTTCTGAAGATCTTTGGAATATATCTACTCCGAGCATCACAAAACTGCTGGAGAAATGTGGTGGTAAGACTGTACCACCCCCTACCCACACAAAGAAGGGGAAAGCCCTTGCTGATGCTACTAAGAAGAGGAAGGCTCCGGCTGACCCTCCTCGTATGAGACCTCAAAAGATTCCAACTATGGAGCGTAGCATCCCCATTTCTACTGACGAGGCTCTGGTTGCTCATCTATCTGCCTTGAAAATCGACGATAGCATCATCGATCACAGTACCAAGGCTTTTAACGCCCTCGGCCAAATTATTACCCCGGATGACAAATGCTTCCTACAATCACTGGACGTACCTCTGCTGGCCGAGTTTTCTATTCATAGGGTCTTTCAGGTATTTATTTATAGCTTTTCTTTAAGTGTTACCTCTAAGTTTAGCCAGTCATTCTTACCAATGTGTCTGACCTCTTTTTGCATGGTGATATTTCTCTCCAACGATTGGCCAACTCTACTCTGAAAAGGATACCTCTTATTTAGAAAGGAGAGGACGCCGAGAAGCTTGAGGAGAACCTTCGAAAGGAGATCGCTGACCTGAAGCGAGGTCAGAAGGACAGAGACGTTAAGATTGCTAATATGGAGACTGATCATGCCCAGGCTCTGAGGGACAAAGATCAGATCCTTCAATCTAAGGTCGATGCTTCTGTCTAGGCTGCATCATAGAAATTCATCCAGGAGTACTAAGTCTCGAATGAGTTTTTTAGCTTCAGCCTCAAGTATCTGTAGAGGGGCATAAAGGCAACCAGCCAATGGGCTACCATGAAGCAAGAAAGTTCTGGCAGTCTGTCGACCGAGGATTTTATTGGCCTCAGCTTTGGAAATGATTAGCTTTCTAAGGCCCTATAAGAGGTTGAAGAGGGTGGCCCATTCGAGACGAGCCAACTTGAGATGACTGAAACCGAGGATGGTGGGAATCAAGATGACGAGGTTGAAGTTACCAATCAAGTCCCAGATCCAAGCAACCCTGCTGCTGGTGGGTCAGCTGAAGCCAAGGGTGGAGCTGAGCTCTGAGCATCTCTTCTGCAAGCCTGAACTTTTGTAAAGATTTTTATGTAATCTTTATTTAATGAACTGTAACCTCTTCCCTCGGAATGATGTAATACTTTTTGGTTCAAATGAATGCAATTCTATTTCCTTCATTTGTTGCTTTGCTGTGTTCATGTCTACGATGTTTCATTTATCCACCATATCACAAAATTTGAATAATGGGAATAAAAGCAAGTAACAACAGATATATATAATTCACCAAATAAATGGTATTAAAAGGTCTGAGGTCACCAGGTTAATGATGTTTCACCTCGTAATTCACAAAATTAATGATGTTAAAGGTCTGAGGTCACCAGGTTAATGATGTTTCACCTCATAATTCCCCAAATAAATGATGTTAAAGGTCTGAGGTCACCAAGTTAATGATGTTTCACCTCATAATTCACCAAATTGATGATATTAAAGGTCTGAGGTCACCAAGTTAATGATGTTTCACCTCATAATTCACCAAATTAATGATGTTAAAGGTTTAAGGTCACCAAGTTAATGATGTTTCACCTCATAATTCACCAAATAAATGATGTTAAAGGTCTGAGATCACCAAGTTAATGATGTTTCACCTCATAATTCACCAAATTGATGATGTTTCGGGTCTGAGATCACCAAGTTAATGATGTTTCACCTCATAATTCACCAAATAAATGATGTTAAAGGTCTGAGTTCATCAAGTTAATGATGTTTCACCTCATAATTCACCAAATTGATGATGTTAAAGTCTTGAGGTCACCAAGTTAATGATGTTTCACCTCGTAATTCACCAAATTGATGATGTTAAAGATCTGACAAGTTAATGATGTTTCACCTCGTAATTCACCATATTAATGATGTTAAAGGTCTGAGGTTACAAAGTTAATGATGTTTCACCTCATATTTTCACCAACTAAATAATGTTAAAGGGTCTGAGGTCACTAATAAGCCCCGCCAAATAAATGATGTTTAAAATATATACATTATAACAAGAGTATCAGCACAACATTACTACCTTTTCATTAACATCCTTTTTATAAACTGATACATGTATTACAAAAAGATAAGAGCAATTGCAACATCATAAGTAATATTTCAGTAAGTGATCGGCATTCCAAGGGTTATATAAAGGTTCTCCTCCAAGATTTTCTAGTCGATAGGTACTTGGTACGACCTCATCAATGACCCTATAAGGACCATGCCAGTTGGGATGGAGCTTATTGGTTTTTTTCCACGTATTCTTCAGGACCAGATATCCCACATTTATCGGCCTTGACTTTACCCTCTTGATTATAGAACCTCGTAATTCTCTGCTGATAGACTACCTGTCTTATCTCAGCATATTCTCTTCTTTCCTCAATCAAATCGAGATCCAGTCTTCTCTCTTCCCTATTCATCTGACGGTCATATGTCTGGACTCTATGAGTGGGGATCCCTATCTCTATTGGGATGAAAACCTCTGAGCCCTGGGCTAGCATAAATGGGGTTTCCCCTATGGGTGTCTTCACTGTCATTTTGTAAGCACAAAGCACAGCATATACCTCCTATATCCATCTTCCTTTAGCCTCTTTCAGCTTTTTTTGTATCCCATTAAGGATTGTTCGATTTGACACCTCGGTCTGACAGTTTGCCTGGGGTCGGCCAGGAGAAGAGAAGAACTGCTTGATTCCAACTCTTTTGCAGTATTTTTCTAAGGAAATATTCTTCTGAGATGAGGGTGTTTGGAAGGCAATACCGGCATATGATGTTCTTCCAGATGAACTGGAAAGTCTTCTGCTCAGTGATTATGATCATTGGCTCGGCCTCTACCCATTTGGAGAAATAATCGATTGCCACTATTAAGAATCGATAGTTGTTTACATCTCTTGTCAAGGGTCCAACCAAATCAATGCCCCATACTACAAACGACCAAGGGGAACTGATATAAGTCAAAGGTTGGTGTGGCTGATGGGGAATGGTGGAGAACCTCTGATATTTATCACATTTTTTCACATACGCAACTACATCTTTGACCAAGGTCGGCCACTAGTACCCCTGAGTGATTATCCTCTTAGCCAATGACCTCCCTCCTATGTGTCTTGAACAAGAGCCCTCATGAACATCGTGCAAGATGCGTGGAACCTCTAAAGGGTGGACACATCTGAGGAGAGGGAGCAGGAATCTCTTTTGATACAAGACATCTCCTACAATAGAGAATTTAGTAGCTTTAAACCGTAGTTTTCTCCTCTCTAACTTTGACTCTAGTAGTTCTCGCTCTCTGATGTATTTGATAAGAGGGTCCATTCATGAGGCCCCCGGACTCATATTTAGCAACTTCTTCCTCTTCAATAGTCGGCTTGATCAGAATCTCAACTGGTACTGTTCTCCTTATGTTTGTTTTTATTGCCAAGTCCAACCTCACGAGTGCGTCATCTCGGGTGTTGTCCAACCGAGGTATCCTCTTCATCTTTACTTCTTTGAAGCCTTCTAACATCGATCTTACCCTCTTCATATAATTGGTCATCCTTTCATCCTGGGCTTCATATACCCCTAGGATTTGGTTCATGACCAATCTTGAGTCACTGTGGACTAGGGGTTGGTCAATACTGAGGGCTTTTGCTAAAAAAAGACCGAATATCAATGCCTCATATTCTGACTCATTGTTGGAGGATTTGTAGTTGAACCTCAGCGCGTATTCAACATTTGTACCATCTAGGGATGACACTATCAATCCTGCTCCACTTTCGTTTTCACTGGACAACCCATCAACGAAAAGGTTCCAAATGGTTTTATTTGAAGAGAAGTTTCCCTCTTTTAGGATTCCCTGTTCGAAGAGGTATCTATCTTCTTTATTCTCAACTACTCTTTTCTTGGCTATACTTATCTCGGCCTCATCCAAGGTTCGATCGATGTTCCCTTCCACTGACTCATCTGTAATTTTAAGATCGTTCTCAACCTCGGCCTCGTCCTAGGTAAACTCGGCCACAAAATCTGTGAAAGATTGTCCCTTGATAGAAACTCTAGGTTGATAAACAAGATCGTACTCCCACAACTCAATTTCCCATGTTATTAGCCTTCCCGACTTCTCAGGCTTATGGAGGACCTGCCTAAGTGAGGAATCGGTGAGGACAACCATGGAGTGAGCCTGGAAGTATGGCTTCATTTTTCTGGAAGCATGTATCAAAGCATAGGATAAATTTTCCATCTGAGAGTACTTCTGCTTAGACCCTTGGAGTGCCTTGCTATTGAAGTACACTGGTCTCTACACTCTATCCTCTTCTCTTACTATTGTAGCACTGATGGTTGACTCTGAGATAGCTAAATATACATATAGCTTCTCACCCTGAATTAGCCGAGATAGGAGTAGAGGGGATCCGAGGTAGGACTTAAGCTCTTTAAAATCTTTATCACATTCCTCATTCCATTCGAAGGCCTTTCTAAGAATTTTGAAGAAAGGAAGACATTTATCTGTAGCTTTAGAGACGAACCTATTAAGTGCGTCCACTCGTCCGGTTAACCTCTGAATGTATTTGATGGTTCTGGTTGTCTTCATTTCCAACAAAGCCTTGATTTTCTCAGGGTTAGCCTCTATTCTCCTTTGGTTAATGATGAAGACCAAAAACTTTCCAGCTCTGACCCCAAAGACACATTTGGCTGGGTTAAGCTTCATTTTGTATATGTTCATGGTATCAAAAGTTCTTTCGAGGTCGGTCACGTGAGTGTCGGCCTTCAGACTCTTCATCAGCATGTCGTCCACATATACTTCTATGGTTTTGCCAATCTGATCCTCGAACATCTTATTTACAAGATGTTGTTAAGTAGCCCATGCATTCTTTAGTCCGAAGGGCATGACCTTGTAGCAATAAGCCCCTTATCTGTAATCAATGATGTATTCTCTGAGTCAGTCGAGTCCATGAAGATCTGATTATTCCCAGAATATGCATTCATGAAGCCCATGAGCTCATGTCCTGCTGTGGCATCAATTATTTGATCTATACGAGGCAGGGGAAAACTATCCTTTGGCAAGACTTGTTTAAATCAGTTAAGTCTACACACATCCTCCACTTCCCACTATCTTTAGGCACTATGACAGCATTAGACAGCCACTCATGGTATATAACTTCTCTAATAAACTCAGCCTCTTCAAGCTTTCGAACCTCATTTCTGATGACTTCGTACTTCTCTCTTGAGTATATCCTTCTTCTTTTCTTAATGGGTTTGGCATTTTCTATAACATTTAGTTCATGACACATAATTTCAGGATCAATACCTGGCATGTCTACATGGCTCCAAGCAAAGATATTCTGTCACTTCCTTAATAACTTCACTAGCTCCTCATTAATCTCAGGCTTTAGGGTTTTACCGACTTGGATGGTTTTTTTTGCTCGTCCTCATTGAGGATGATGGATTCTACTTCCTTTATAGCCTCTCCCTTTTTGAGCTTTGTTTCATCTCTGGGGTCAAGGTTGTTAATGTTGTAAATGGTTGTTGTCCTCTTATAGCCTCTCTCTCTCTTCAACAGAGTTGAATTAGCATTAACTTGCCGACATTTGTTCACGTTGCACTTCCCCTACTCCATAGGGAGTCGAGAATTTTAGCATCTAGTGGACCGTTAAAGGCACAACCTCAAATTCCCTGAGGGTCACTCGTCCCATGATGAGGTTGTAGGCAGAGAAGACATTTTCATCCATCATAAAGAAATTTATTTTTCTTGTCAACCTCTTAGTCCATTCATCTCCCATTATCACATCCATTTCATACATACCCAATGGATGGACCTTTTCACCGCTGAAGCCAATCAAAGGATGATGTTAAGGGATAAGCCTAGCACTGCTGAGGCCCAAGCTCTTAAAACAGGTCCAAAACATAACGTTTGTAGAACTTCCCCCATCAACAAGGATCCTTTGAACTTCACACCCATGCACCCTTATGGTGATGACTAAAGGGTCATCGTGGGGAGCTAGGATACCGTTAAAATCAAGTCGTGAGAAGCCGACTACGGGGGTGTCCATATCTACCTTCTTTCTTTTCTCATGTTTAACTTCTGAAGAAGCCAAATTCACAACCTCGACCTTAGTCACTTATTTGGCCTCTGACACATGAGACTTGCGATCAGCTTCCTCTGAGCCACCCCCACTAGTCCTCCACAGATAGTGCTCATAACAAAAGAGATCATACCAACCCTCTTTACTGGGATATTGTCGTCCTTTGGTGGAGTTCAGGGTCATCGTTGTCATCATTTGAGGCATCAGCTCTTCTGACAAGGGCATCTTCCCAACATTTATCATTTCTTTTCTTCTTAGGGTCATCTTTTCCCCCCTTATAAGCTCTACTATCCACATACTTTCTGAGCTTTTCAGATTTTAATTTTTTTTTAATCTCGTCCTTCAGGGCGAAAAACTTCTCAATTAAATGGCCATGATCTTGATGAAACTCACACCATAAGTTTTTGTTTCTCTTATATGGAGGATCTCTCAGCTTCTCGGGCCATATCAGAGATGGATCATTATTGATCTCGTTGAGGATGTGCTCACATCTTACAGTTAGAGGGGTGTAGTCTAAAAATTTATCATCTGTAGATCTTTTCTTACCGTCCTTATTTTTATTCTGAAATTTGCCTCCACTGTTGCTCCCCTTTTCATCCTCATATTTTGCTGCCATTGCTTCCTCTACGTTCATTACCTTTCCAGTTTTTTCCAACAGCTCGGCCATAGACTTAGGAGGGTCTTCAGCAAGCTTCTAGAGTAACTTTCCCTTCTGAAGTCCTCCAATGAGGGTTGTCATGGCTATACTCTCTTCATATTTTTCTACCTCCAACTTTTCCTTGTTGAACCTCACGATATAGTCTCTGAGGCTTTCATTATTCCCTTACTTTACATAAAGCAAATGGGTCATCTTCTTCTGAGATATTACCCCAAAACAGAAGTTGTGAATGAACCGCTCTGCCAAGCCTTTAAAATTATCAATTGAATTTTAGGAAGAGAAGTGAACCACATATGCGCAACCTCTATTAGAGTGATGAAGAAAGCTCAGCACCTTATCTCATCAGATATTGAATAAATGTCTGTTGCAGACTGATACATTTCAATATGATGGACTGGGTTGGTACTTCCATCGTACTTGGAAGACACCACAGGAGGTTTAAATTTGGCAGGCATTGGAAAGTTGACAATCCTTACCACAAATGGTGAACCCTCTGAGTACCCCCTCTGTAATGGGTCTCGACTTTTTATGAGATCCCCCATCTTCTTTTCTAGACTTTGAATAGAGTTGTTTCGGGGTTTAGCGACATCGTCCTGGCTAAGGTTGTCCCCAGCCACCTCTAAAGGGTGAACTGAGGGTTCCCCAGCTGCTTCACAACGTCGGCTATTAACCTCCCCCTGACCACATTCTCGGCTATGTGAGGGTCGGCCATTATGGGGATGACAGTCACCTCCTTCTCTTCTAGAGCTAATGAGACTTCTTGATCTGAACAACCTTTCCCTTAGATCATTAACTGGGCCAAGCCTTTCAAAAGCCGACCCTCTACTTAAGCGATCAAAAGGTGATCCTCTTTGGCGTGCATCACAATCTTGTCTTTCACACTTACCTCGTCTCTGATGACCTCTGCTCCGCTGAACAGGTCTCACTGTGTTGTTTGAGATCTCATACGGCTCCCAACAGTCTGTCGGAGCATCCTCTGCCTATATGTCATCGTACCTATCCTCAGGGCAAGGGTTTCCTGACCTCCCCAGGTGTAAACACCTAGGGTCAGCAATATCCCTCCTTAGCTGAGCAATAGGTAGGTACTTTTACGGTGCCTGGAGTGGTCCCCTAGCCTCATGATGTGGCTGATCAGTTGTTGGAGTAATCATCTCCAGAGAGACCCCAGGTGGTCTCATTATTATGTTCTGGATTAGCTGGGTAAATTGCTCCTACATCGCTTGTTAAGTCACAACTAAGGATTTCAAGGATGCCACCACCTTAGCCATCTCGAACTGGGGTGGTGCTTAGCTGGAACTGGGCCCTCCAACACTAAATGGTGGAGGTGGTAACTCTGGTGTCATGGAAAAAGACTAGAGAACTTGTAAATGAAAACATTAGAGAGCTTGATACCTTTAAGGATCTCTTTCAATGGTGAAACAACTCCACACGATGGGGGAGGACTGTTGCACTACCAGAGTCTCTAGCGAGGCTTAGCTTCAAAAAGGAAGAGATATAGCTTCTTGTTCCCACAGACGGTGCCAAAATGATGATGCAGTAAACAGCATCACCAGATGAGGTGTTGATAAGCTTAAGCTAGCAATAATAATGGCAGCACTAGATGAGGTGTTGTGAAGTCCGATAGTTGCCTTGTCCTACCAATCTTAAAAATGACCTCGGCCTGAATGATCAGCCGAGATTAGGTATGAGGTCGGACGCAGTGTCGACTGAAGAAGAGGATGAGACTGGCAGTATTTTGAGTTCATAAGATGTTGTTGACCTCGATTGTTGGCCAGCCGAGGTTGGTCAATGATGAGCCAACCTTGTAGAAGACGACTTTCGGATGGCTGATATAAGCTTTATGACAGCTCGATTATGAGGCAGGTTGAGGTTAGTGACCCCAAGTCTGAGAGTACACTTAGGGCATATCACATGTCCCCAGAAAAGTCATCATTATGACCATCCCGGGGGGGTTGGGGGCTTCCCTCTGGTGTGTGCGCGAAATTGCGCCCTTTCTCAGGGTGCTCAGTCGTCATCAATGTGGGATAATATGTAAAGATAGAGTGGTCAACCTATTTTTCACAAAATAGGCAAAAGAAATAGTATCTCCTCGAGATAATGGCATCAAGGGCAATACAAATGCTTGTGAAACCAAGTAGTTCAAAGATTCGGGGACTAAGTTATGGAATGAGAAGGTGTTAGGCACCCATCCCGCACTTTCGATCTCTCATGGGCATATGTTAATCTTCTCATGTTAGACTCCGTAAAGTGTCTGCTTATGTGCATAATATAGATGGAGAATGACATAGTTCAACACGTGTCACGGAAAAGGATAGAGAGAGTTCATCCTTAGGATTGTTCCCCAAAAATAATAGTTCAAAATATAATGTAAGTGTTTGTCGAATCACATGTCGCTATAGAAGAATGTATGTATACATCGGACAAGACACAAGCATGCAAGAATATGACATCTATTAAGAATATATAATATGAAAAAAATATTACAAATGCGCATAAGGGAGGACTCGAGTATGTGAAAATACTACTAATAAAGCTTTGAGACATATGTATGTGATGTAATGAAATAAAGTGCTAAAGCAAGAATAAAACAACTAATAAGAGAATTTAGAGAAAACCATGGAGAATTGCACCTCTTTATGAATACTTGGAATGGGTCCTGAGTGTAGCTACGCTAATCTTGCAATGGGATGAAGGTGGTATGAGAAGATGGGAAAACATTTAATAAATGAAGTATGAAAATAATGGAATGGAATGTGGGAGATGGGCTTTTTAGGAAGGTAACGGCTCTGAATACGAGAGAATATTCTCTGAATTACTGAGAATGATGTTTAGGGGTGCTTTTCAAAGTGAGGTCATGGACTCTATTTATAGTTCTAAGGGGGTGCCAATCGGCAGGGTCCTGGACCTACCTATCGACATAGAACCTCAGACACACTGCCGATAGGCAGGGTCTTGAGGGTGCCATTCGACAGTTAGGGATAAGTTATTTGGAAAAATGGTCATACGATGCGAACTTTAAGTCAGAATTGAGTACATGGCAAACCATTGGAAAGGATATTCAAAGCCCTTCGAGATTTCATTTACCTTCGTTTGGTTTGGAGAGTTGATAGAGGTCAAACGGGGACCATAAATGCTCGGTGACCCTTCAGAGTAAAATAGATCTTTCGTCCGTACTCTAAGGCCAATTCATGCACACAGTGGACCATTAGAAAGGGGATTTAGAGCCTTTTGAAAATTCATTGAGCTTCGCTCAAGCTGGAGAGTTAACCGGCATCAAACGGGACACGGGAGCGCCCAATGGCCTCTAGATCAATTTTTAAGATAAAACAGATCGTTCATCCTAGTCGTAAGGCCAATTCATGAACGGAGTAGATCATTGGAAAGGGTATTTATAGACCTTTGGAGATTCATTAAGATTTTTCTCAGGTGAGAAAGTTGGTCAAAGTCAAACGGGGCTTAGGAGCGCTTTGAGGCTTCTAGATCGATTTTTTATAGTGAAATGGACTGTTCTTTCGAATTATAAGGATGATTTGTGCAAGGGGTGGGCCATTATAAAGGGGATTCATATCCGTTCGAAGATTTATTGAGGTTTCGCTTAGGTGAGAAAATTAACCGGAGCCAAACAAGGTCGGGTAGCGCTCGATGACTTCTAGATTGGTACTCGGAGTATGACCTAGGATTTACGATGAACGAGTGAGTGCTAGGGACCAAAGAAGATGCTTAGAGGTTAACTAAAATGGGGTGTCTACACCAACTGATATGCCACTAGTAAAAATCTATTAATAATAGGGAACGGTCCCACATATCGAGGTGTCAACTTCCCTTTCTTCCTAAATTGCATCACTCCTTTCATGTGAGACACCTTAATTGGCACCTGATTATTGATTTCAAAATCCAATTGCCTCTTGTCTTCATTATTATAACTTTTTTTTCTATCCTGGGCAATCCAAATTCTAGCCCGAATCATCTCTGCCTCTTCCCATGTATCCTGAATAAACTCCGGTCCGATAAGTTTGTTCTCCCCCACTTCCGACCAATACGAGGGTGAACGACAATTTCTCCCATATAATGGATCAAAAGGTGTTATCCCAATAGTAAATTGGTAAATGTTGTTATGAGAAAACTCTACCAATGGTAAGTACGGCTCCCAACTACCTTTGAAGTCTAAGATTCACATCCGCAACATATCCTCCAACATCAAATTTAATCTTTTCGTCTGACTATATGTCTATAGGTGATACGAGGTACTTAACCTTAACTCTTCCCCCAATGCTTGTTGGAAACTCCTCCAAAAGTGGGACATAATTGTCTTATCCCTATTCAACACGATATTGAGCGGTACCCCATGCAACTTCATAATCTCTGTAAGCAAAATCTTGGAGTACTACTCTGAAGTATAATCTGTCTGAATTGGCAAAAAGTGAGCCACCTTAAACAAACGTCCAATGATCCCCGCTGTGACGTAGGTAACCCTGTGATGAAATACATGGAAATGCTCTCCCATTTCCACATTAAAATATCAAGAGGTTATAGAAAACCTATTGGTCACTAATGGGACACCTTCTCCAAATGGAATGTGACACACTTGGACACAAAAATAACTATGTTCTTTTTTATGCTTGCCCACTAATACTAGAGCCTCATGTCCTGGTACATCTTATCCCCACCAGGATATACCTCAAAACATGACCCACGTGCCTCCTCCACAATGGCTTATCGTAACTCCTCATTCTTCAAAACTACTAATCTGCCTTGGAATTTCAATCCGCCATTTGATCCAATCGAATAGTGCTCTGCCCCCTCTACTAATAATTACTTAGCCTTATCTTAGCAAATATGGTCCCCTACTTTTGACTTCACGACCCGAATGATGATCTCATGTGTGATGGTAAGAATTGTCATAAAAATGCATGACATCTCATTGTCATTATGGAGTGATTTCCACTTTGCTTTCTACATCATTTCTAACTCAACTGTCGGCTTACGTATTTTCCTTCCCTAAAGTTGTACTTGATATCAAACATGTAGTCTTTCACAAACTCAAGGCATCTTCATTGTCTTATGTTCAACTATCTCTGGGTGAACAAGTATTATAGGATCTTGTGGTCTATGAACAACTGAAATCTCTCCCCAAGAGATAATGCCTCCAAATATGCAAGGCAAACACCACATCTGCTAACTCCAAATCATGGGTGGGGTAATACCCTTATGAGGCTTAAGCTTTAGGGAAGCATAAGCTATCGTCCTCTCTTTCTACATCAATACTCCTCTAAGTCCTCGCCAGGACGCATCCGTAAAGACCTTATAGTCAATACCTCCATGAGGCAAAGTAAGTACTGAAGACGAAGTCAAACTGGCCTTCCGCTCATCAAAAACCTGTTGACACGCATCATCCCAAACAAATGGTATATCCTTCCTTATCAAATTCATTAGAGTATCGAATATCTTCAAGAACTCCTGAATGAATAGACGGTAGTACCCTGTCAATCCCTAAACACTATACACCACCGTAGGTGTAGTGGGTTGTCCCCACTCCATCACTACTGAAACATTTCCTGGTCCAACGATATCCCCCTTTCAAATACTACATGGCCTAATAACTGAACCTCTCGTAATCAAAATCCATATTTCTCTAACTTAGCATAGAGCTGATGGTCATGTATTGTCTGTAAGACTAACCTTACATGTTGTGCTTGCTCCTCTGTAATCCTAGAATAAATCAATATGTCATCCATGAACACGATGACAAACTGCTCTAGAAAGTCATGAACACTTTATTCATCATGTCTATAAAATCTTCCACTGCACTAGTGAGGCCAAAAAGCATAATTAAGAACTCATACAATCCATATCTCGTCAAAACTGTTATCTTCGTGACATCCTGTTATTGAATCCTCAGTTGTTGGTACCCCGACCTTAAATCGATCTTAAACAAATATGATGCACCCCTCAGTTGGTCGAATATGTCATCAATACGGGGTAATGGATACTTGTTCCGTATAGTGACTTTATTCAACTCCTTGTAATCAATACAAATTCTTAGTGACAGGTCCTTCTTCTTAATGAAAAAAATGGGAGCACCCCAAAGTGAAGTACGCATCCAAATAAATCCCTGACCCAGTAACTACAGAATTTGATCTTTAAGCTCTCTCATTTATATAGTATCCATGCGATACGGTGAACGTGCGATGGGCCCCGTACTCGAAATAAATTAAATCACAAACTCGATCTACCTACTATGTGGCAACCCTGAAATTTCTCCAAATACATCTGAAAATTCTCTAATAATCGGAATGGAGTCTAGTGAAATAATGACCTCCACAAAAGCCTCTTCCTCAATGTAATACGAATGCGTGCTCAACCTACCCCCCATGTCTGGCATCGTAATCAAGTACATATATTTCCCCAAAATGGAGAAGACGATGGACCTACCGTAACAATAAACACAATATCTATACGTAGATAGCCAATCCAACCCTAAGATAACGTCATACTCAATATATCTAACACAAGTAGGCCTTCCACAAATATAAATCGCCCAATATCAATCCATATACCACTGCACACTGAACGTATAGGTGCTTATCCACCCACAAGTGTACAATATAAAGTACCATGTCAGATGCGAAATATATCATCCCAGATTCACGATAAAAAATAGTACTAACAAATGAATATGATGCACTAATGTCAAATTAAATGCGCCCTACATTCCCAAAGATAGGGAACATACCTTCCACCGCTTGCACTGGAGCTGGTCTTTCTCCATGTGTAATATGGTACACTTGCCCATACTATAACTATGGTTGTTTCCTTGAGATGGGGCAGCTGGCATTGGTCGTGTTGGCACTGCAATCTCCAGTGGGGCTGGCAACTACTGACATTGCCCTTGTGGTGTCTGATACCCATGATGTCCTTCACTCTCCCCGATTACCCAGAGGGCATCTCTTTGCCATATGACCATTTTCTTCACAAACATATAATTCCCCAAAAACTGACGTATATTCGGTTATTGGCCCTACTTCCACTGGCCCTGATGGCCCTTCTAATTCTAATTTTTGAAACCTTTGTGCCTCTTATACTGATCACCAGCATGTGTCCCCTTAAAATAATGGTTCCCCTAACTATCGTTCACATTCGTCTTACCCGGCTAGCTCGATGTCTCTAAACTAGATCTCTTCTCTCCCTTACTCTTCTAGTATAACCCGTGATCCTGACAATGTAGCAAAACGGCATTCATCACCTGAGTGTAGGTGGTAAAAGTCAGATTCTCCAATAAAGATTTTTTAATGTCCCAAGCTGTCCTTGACACAAACTTCTTCTCTTTGGTGTTTACATCATCTCCAATAAAATTAGACAATGCGATAAACTCCTCCTCATATTCTGCAACAGTGAGACCTTCCTACTTAAAGTCCATAAACTTTATTTCCATTTCTGATTTCATGGCGGGTGGGAAATATTTCCCTTCAAACTTAACCTTGAACTCGTCAATAGTCAATCTATCTTGCTTCTCCAATGTGGTGACAGACTCCCACTACTATAAGTCTGCCCCTACCAGTCGAAACGAAGTTAACATCTTCTTGTACACTAAAATGCACTCAATCATCCTCAAGTGTCGGTGAATGTCTGTCTTATACTGACTGGCCACCAATATGTATGGACTCACAATAAACTCTAGCGGATGCCCCTTAGTGAAGGCCTCCCTAGCTCTCTCCCATACTGAGCCTTGTGCCTGAATGG
Organism: Sambucus nigra; assembly: GCA_949130495.1. Lineage (NCBI taxonomy): Eukaryota > Viridiplantae > Streptophyta > Magnoliopsida > Dipsacales > Adoxaceae > Sambucus > Sambucus nigra. The sequence goes on along the minus strand of OX422208.1, from coordinate 537,632,119 downwards.
GTAGCACCACTTATTACGAGGATAGTGGTGATGGTTGTTGTTGTTGTGGCTAAAAGTGTTATAGCATAACAGTAATTATCATAGAGACTGCCTGTGTCACTATCGTGGAATTATCTGCAGGATTAATCGCCAGTGGGGCTGATGGTGGCTGTGGGTATGGTTGCAGCTCCTATTAAGCCCTCTCATTTGCAGGCTCTATGGTAACACGTCGTGGTTTATCGCCCCTACCATTTGCCATTTGAAAGAAAACAAGGTTTGTTTTAGTAACAAATCATAAAGAGTAAAATGATTCCTAATCATAGGCCCTACATATCAAAGAAGACAACGCAAACCGTAACAAACACAGTATAGATCCTAAGGACGCTAGAACCTAGATGCTCTGATTTTAACTGTAACAACCCCCATTTTCCATGTAAAGGTTGGCCAGACACAATATGTCAAAATGGGACTTGTCTCACAATCTATATCATTCTCAGGATCAAACCATAATATGACATTTAAAATTTTAAGTCAAGCATGCAGAATAAAACGAACTGAATAATAATTGACAGTAAATAAATCCAATCTCCCAAAAGTTATAAATATTTTTGTCACAAGTATCACTGATACCTTAAACGACTTAATATAATAAATCTTGGGCTTATACCCATACAATGTCTGAAATAATAAAATGACTGGAATGGAAATAACAATCTAAACTAGAGTCAATCGAACTGAAATGACTGATAAGAAAGTACGACTGCAAGTCGAATCTCCTATCAACCCTGTTGTCCCTGTCTAGGAAACCTGGGGGGAAACATTTTATAATTTGGGTCAGCACCGTAAAGTTGCAAAAATTAACTTACAAAATCAATATGCAATTATGCGGTTAATTCACATTATACATCGTCTATCGGCACTCGCATGCAGTAAGTATCTCACCCCTCCTCTAAGGGCAATACTATACCCATATCAACCCAAGTCCAATTACGAAATTCGATATTTATACTAATAAGATTATATTTAATGCATCTAGCACAATTCATAAACCGAATCTAACCCTCTACACATATGCTTCTAGTCCCAAGAGTAACACTTACAATACTACTGACAAGAAATAACATATCATCCATTATGCATTGAATGTGGTTGGGTTCATTAATAATTGTCTACATCATTACACCATGTGGATTATTCTCAATTAATTTATATAATTATATAAGTCCTTACATATATACAACACAAAAGTCATCTACCTTTAGTGCCCAGTTCGTGCTTTATCATTAAGTTCGGAGGAACTCCTTATCCAAATACACATCAAAAATACACACATGCGGGGCAGTCCCTACCCAGTACACCATTGGACGGTCTATACGACTGACTGTGATAATGGATTCCTACCATTCCACCTACCTCCTCATAAGTTGTGTTTCCACTTAGGACCTAAAATAATGACCTACGCAATGCCTAGCCCACCTATGTCGATATGCGTTATGGTTCTGAGATGTACACAACCCAAATCGATAGACCATCCACGAACACGAGTATGTTCACAAAAATAATAAATACATATTTTAACACATAATATGTATAGGTAATTATCCTTATAATTACCCCCAATGAGTCTCATCAACCTCCAGCTAATATCCTTACTTTAAGAATTAACCATCTAGTTACTTGTTATTTTTTTCAAATATCAAATAGTGACACCAAACTATTTTTAATTAATTATCCGCTCACTTGGATGATCTCCCACATACTCTCTTAAATTCCTAAAAATCACCTGAACATTTCTTCTTCAGTCCCAACCTGACCCAGTCCCAAAGGCCGAATTTATTCGCCTCGAGGGCCGAATCAAAAACCAGAACTGCTACATTTTCTCCATATAAGTTTCACACTTCTAATCCAAAAATCAATTAACATATGATCGCGCCCTCATAATCCCAAAAATGATTCTAACACTAGAGTTCATCTAACCCAATTTTGATCCTACTTTTAGTTTAATCATTCTTAAATTTAAAGGGATCAATTCATGAATTATAATCATCAGAATAACAATCCTACAACATTGATTCTAAGGTTCAATTTCCAAATAACATGGTACCAATTCTGGGTTTGTCACCAAAATGTTTAATTCTTAAACACCATTATTTCCAGATTTGTTGTAAGAATCATAGAGTTCATTCTAATTATTCAAAGTCATCAATTAATCCAATTAACCCTAAATTGTTGTGGGAAAGTACATAAAGGAATTAAGAAATAAATCGTCATTGATTTAATAAGAGAAGTCTTGCCTTAAACCGGTGGTTGAAGTCTACCCATTTGGATACTTGTTATTTCTCTCTACTCTAGCTATGGTAACTCCTCTAATGGGTTATGGGTTTGATAGGGTTTCTTTTTTATGGTTGGGAATAGACTCTTAGGTTTATAATTATCATCTTATAACCCCTAATATTGTATCACACTTAAATCCCCATTTTTCCCCCTAAATAAACCTGAAACACTACCAGAATTGACCCAATAACTTCCCTAAGGGTATACCTATGCCCTGAGCCCAAAGTTAGATGTCTAAAACGTACAAATAAGTTCCTAATTCCCTTTGGAATGCGCCCAAACTATATCTACCAAAGTTACACACTTTTATTATGTTTAATCACCACATAACAATAATTTAATTAACATCCAATTTATATTCTATGAGTGAACACATTGTGCATAAATGAATCGTATATACATGCAAAAACAAGCAAGCAATTTGTTCACGAATTTATTTAAATAAATTCTCCTAATAATAATTTATGATGAAAACAAGGGGTATTACTTTCTTATCCCTTAATAATGGAATTTTGTCCTCGAAATTCGAAACATACCTAACTAGAAGAGTTCCAAATATTTCTCTCGCATGTCGTTCTCCCTCTCTCCCACGTTGACTCATCCTCATCATGGTGTACCCACTACAGGAGAACTAAAGGAACAACCTTGGAACGAAGTTTACAATCCCTACGGTCCAGAATAGCTATGGGTCGCTCCACGTAAGTCGCGTTAGGCTGAAGCTCTATCTCGTCGAGGTCTATATGCTAGTAAGCTACCTCATCTCTAAGGAATATCTGTAATTTCGAAATATGGAAAACTTCATACATCCTTAGCAAATGATCCGGTAATGCAAATCGATACGCTATTAGTCCAATCCTCTTAATAATAGGGAACAATCCCACATACCGAGGCAAACATTGCAGCTGCTAACTTCAAATCATGGGTGGGTTAATTCACCTCATGAGGCTTAATCTTTTATGAAGCATAAGCTATCGACCTCTCTTCATGTATCAACGCTCCTCCAAGTCCTCGCAAGGATGCATTCATAAAGACTGTATAGTCAATCCCTACACGGGGTAAAGCAAGTACCGGAGCCAGAGTCAACCTCGCCTTCATCTCATCAAAAGCTTGTTGATACGCATCATCCCAAACAAATGGTACATCCTTCCGAGTGAAATTCATTAGAGGCCCGAATATATTCGAGAACCCCTGAATGAACAAACGGTAGTACCCTGCCAATCCTAGAAAACTACGCACCTCCATAGGTGTAGTGGGATATCCCCACTCCATCACTGCTGAAACCTTTCTTGGGTCCACCGATATCCCTTTCTCAGATACTACATGGCCCAAGAAATGAACCTCCCATAACCAAAATCCACATTTCTCGAATTTAGCACAAAGTTAATGCTCCTGTAATGTCTACAAGTCTAACTACAGATATTGTGCGTGCTCCTCTGCGATCCCAGAATAAATAGATATGTCATATATGAACAAGATGCAAACTGATTTAGAAAGTCCTTGAACACCCTATTCATCATGTCCATAAAAACTATCGGTACGTTGATTGGGCCAAAAGGTGTAACTAAGAACTCATACGATTCATATCTCTTTAAAAATGTTATCTTCGAGACATCCTGCTCTCAAATCCTTAGTTGATGGTACCTTGACCTCAAATCGATCTTAAAAAAATATATTGCACCCCTCAGGTTGTCAAATAGTCATTAATACGGGGCAAGGGATACTTGTTTTGTATAATGACCTTGTTCAACTCCCTGTAATCAATGCAAAGTCTTAGTGATCTTTCCTTATTCTTAATGAACATAATAGGAGCTCCCCAAAGTTAAGTATGCATCTGAATAAATACCTGACCCAGTAATTGTTGAATCTAATTTCTAAGCTCTCTCATCTTTAGAGGAGCCATGCGATACAGTGCAATTGCGATGGGTGTCATACTCGGAATCAAGTAAATCACAAACTTGAATATGTAACACCCCGTAAATTTTATATAATTCAAATTGGTGAATTAAAATAAACAAATTGCATGAATATGATTGTGTATGATTAAGTGATTCGACTATACCAAATGTGTGTATTAGTAGATAATTAATTTACATGTTACATGAATTATTATTATCACATGACTAGTATAATAAAAATGTGTAATTTGTTGTAAACATTGTTTGAGTATGCTCCGGAGTTATTTAGGAACTCGTTTAGGCTTTTTAAAAATCTTAAGTTATGTATAGGGGACACTTAGGGCCTGTTTGGTTGGCAACTATAATTCTGTTTTCTGTGTTTAAATACAATTCTGATAAAAATCTGCGTTTGGCAACCTGTTTTTAAACACAAAATTATAATATTTCTATGTTATAATCAGGTTTTTCAGAAAACAGGTTTAGGGTGTTTATAACTTTAGTTTTTTTATTTTTCAACTCAAAATTATTCATTCTTAATATTTTAATGCAGTTATACCTTAATATATAATATACATACATAATACATTAATATGTGTGTAATTCTTATAAATAAAATATATATATATATATATATATATGTGTGTGTGTGTGTGTGTGTGTGTGTGTGTGTGTACATAAAATTACGTATGAAATAATATAAAGTTAAATAATATTATCAATAGATACATGATACTTATATATAGTTTTATACATGTATTATTAATGTTTGGAATAATATAAAATATACATATAGTACATATGTATTAAGAAATATTATCAATTCATGTATGTATATAATTTTCTAGTGAATTATAAATGCAATATCATTATATATATATAGTTAAACTCCCCAACACACCTCATTAAATATACGTAAAAATACATAATATTAAATTCACATGTATATAATTTATGTATGTATGTATGTATACATTCATGTATCATGTATGCATGAAAGTTATACACACACACACACACACACACACACACACACACACACACACACACACATACATATATATATATATATGTACAATATAAATATATATGATTGCAAATTTTTAAAAAATTGTATTTAAAAACAAGTTTACCAAACGCACATCAATAATTATAAACACAAAAAACTGAATTTTAAAACTGTATTTAAAAACATCGTTTAAATCGACTTTTCTGAGTAGCGAACCAAACGGACCCTTATACCCTTATGGAGATTTTGGGCCAATTCGAGTGTTATTTTGGGCTTATTTGGGGGCCTAAAATTGGTATTAAAGGGAGATACATGATTAAGGCCTTTAATAGGTTAATAAACCAACTTAATTACACATTCCATCCACTGCGAGTGGGGATATCGTTTCGTTTTAAGCTATCGAAATGGTTAATCACCCATATACTTTATTTAGATTACTCGTTTTAGTGATGTGATATACGAGTATGATATTTTCTTGGTTACAACTTTATAGAAATGATTAGTACGATAGTAGGCAGTTATTGCAAGGCTATCGGAATGGTTGCATTAGTGCAACATGTGTTGCTCTGGCGAGGCCTCACCTGCGAGAGGGTCGGACTCGCACTTATATTATCTATTCTAGAGACTTCGGAGGGGATAGTGGGCTCGAGATATTCGCTCCCGGTGCATGTAGGGACTTTGTTGTTATGATTCAGTATGTATTGGGTTTACTATTGAGCGAAAATATTTAACTCATTATTATGTTTAGCGCTCAGGACTTGGTGATAGGAAGAGCGCATTGATATACCTATCCTTTAAATATGTGAGAGTTAAGAGTTATACCCATATATTTGGGGACAGGATTTCGAGAACCCGGATTGTATGTATTCGAGGTTTATGGAATAGGATTACCACTACTACTGAACGATTGTACAATTGGCAAAATTTTCTTTGTTAAGTGTAATTACGGGAGGAGGTGTAACTTTTATGTCAAGAGACGGAATAAAAGGGGTACATATTATGGACGGAGGACCTAACGGATTTCGATAACTGACAATGATAGGTAGTAGTGTATCGAGGGGTTCCTTGTTTGGATTTGACTTTGCGAGACATCCCACGCATGAAACTTAGTGTAAGGATGGAAATAGGGAGATGTTTGGGCATTAGTCCATGGGTTCGGTACCTTGGTCGTAATGGAAGCAGGTAATTATATCTGTAAATTGGAAATTGAATTATGAATTAAGGCCAGTGGAGCAGGTTATATGAAAAAGAAAAAAAATCATTGAAAGTTTTTATTTTATCACCACGAGTTGAAGGGTGGAACTGTGATAAGGATAATTTAAAATTTTGATTTCTAGGGATGATTGAGAATACGCAAGTGTTGTAACCGCGTTCTGATCATAAGGGAAATAAAGAGTTGGGATGATCCTTAGTGTGGATTATTTGGGAAGAACTTTTAATACAAGAGGGGAAACTTGTATTTCTTTTGATGTATAGAGCATTGGTGATTTATTTTTAGTTGTTGCATTTATTAGAGAGATTTGTTGTACTTATTTGAAGAGATTTGAGATTAGTGGTTTCTCTTTTGTTATTATGGAATGTAGATGCTCTATACCTAGTATTTTGATGGATTTGGTTAGTTATATCGATGAGTAACATGTTGTTCGCTCTTTCCGGGAGGGCGGGGTGCTACAAAATGTGGGCATCCTGGTTAACTGATGTTAGAATCGTCCGAGTTGTAGGGATGTGAGAATAGACGTGTGGAATATATGTTTGTGGGACCAACATGACGGGGTGGAAGTGGCAGAGTGGATTAAGCATTGCGTGAAGAACGATAATCCATATATACATGTGCGATTATAGTAGCACACCCGAATTTGGTTGGAAGGTTGTGGGAAGCCATTTAAAAAGGGGTATTCCTTGAGAAGGGTAGAATGTAATTATTATGGAGAACACTCGGAGAGAGTTGTAATTAGTCAAAAGTTGAGATCGACTGACGCGTACAAAGAGTGAAGTTATTAGTATGGTATAAAAGATTTGAAAGTACACATCATGGAGAAACGTGCATGGGTCGGAACTTTCAGTATACGCAAAGGAAAGAAGGGGATTAAGTGTCACTTAATGTGAGATATTATAAGTCGATGTCGAGCGGGACATAGTGAGTAGTCTCTGCGGGCACTACTAATAAATAGAAATCGGTTAGAACAAGGGGAGTAACCAGAGAATTTTGTGGCTATCGACAATTCCTATAATGGAAGAGGGCGGTAAGGTCGGTAGAGTTTCTTGGATGGGTTGACAACCTTAAGGTAAGATCAAGAGTTCTTTTGAACGTGTGGAACAAGATGCCCAAGAAGGAAGTTATTGACGTTCCTTTGGGGTAATTTATAATATTAGCTAGTGTGCCCCAGTCTTCCTTTGAAAGGGAGGATCGCGCCGGTATGTGTTCCTACGCGGTATTTTTTTGAATTAGGTTAAGATTTTTGAATCCCACCTTCAATATGGGATTTCAGGAAGCAGCAGGGATATCGTTTCGTTTTAAGTAGGTTGTATCACCCATAATTCGGGGAGTAAACGAGTGGTGATTAACCATTTGTGGAGCAGTGTGAAAGTAATTTTGGATTCATTATGATCATTTTTTTTTCACAACGGTTATAGCTAACAAGTGGAGTATAGTACGGTAATTAGGGGAGGATATTACCTAATGGTAGGGTTTCGTGGGAGCACTCGTACCTGTTGTGAACAAGATGCTTATTGAGGTTTTAGTGTGGAAAAACCTTAACTTTCCTCACTCTGAATATTAAGAGATGGGTGGATAATCAGAATTTTGGATCGGTTGAGTTAGAGTCTTATGACAATGGTGGAATTCCACGACTGTTTTAGGCAAATAAGAGTGGTCAGATGTTCGTATGGTTTCTCTCAGAGTGGGAGTTTTGTGTTTAGTTAAATTCGAATAGTTGCCATGTAGTGAGGTGAGGGCTCCCAATGATATTGAAATAATGGGAATTAATAATGTATAGGCGTGTCTTATGTGAATGTTGTCGGATAGGAGCACAATGTGAAGTGTCTTTAATGAAAGTGTTAAACAAGTTTGCTATGAAGCGGGGGATATAATGATTGAGCGCCTTACTATGTAGATAGTTTGCGTACTAATAAGGTATCCATAATTGTTTTACCAGATAGGCCTTATTTTCCAAATTTTGGGACGAAATTCCGTTATTAGGGGGAAGTATGTAATACCCCGTATTTTTATGGCTTTTAAATTTAGGGATTTATTAAATTTAATTGAGACAGATTAATTTAATATTAATCCGAAAATTTGTTTTAAATATTTAGTAGCATGATGAGAGTTAGTAATTATTAAAAAATTATTGATTTGTTAAATATTACTTATTGAGTAGAGTAATATGTAGAATTGAATTTATTAAAAATTATCACGAGTGTATAATTGGACAATTATGAAAATTAAGTCGGGACGTGCCTGTGTCACGTCAAGACTAGATTATTATTATATAAAGTGAATTAAATTATAAATCGCTCGTATGGTCATTTCGAGTGCGCCAATGTATCCGAAAGGGTCGAGATAGTCAGAAAAGTGTACCCGGGGGTTTAGTTTGGGTCTCGGAGCGTTTTTAAGCCTAATTGGCATCCCGAGAGGGTATTATCGACATTTTACATTTTGAGGCAATTAAACCCACGAATTTTCTAAGGATATATCAGCCTTTAGGAGCTGTCTTCTAGGGTTAACAAACACAAAACCCAAGAACGGCCATTAGAGAAGGAGTTGGAGAGCTTTCCAAGCAACTCAAGGCCAAAGACTCACCTGTTTTGCACCGCCACCCCCACCAAAGGGTAGATCCGCAACGAGGAACGCAACCATACCTCTTTCTTCCACAAATCAGAAACTTAAATTTCAGGCAAGTATCTATCTTGCTTCGTTTTTAGTTAATGTCTCACCCATGTTAGTTTAGGATTATGAAGAACATGTTTTATGAAAGAAATTGATAATTTAGAGGCTTTAAATCGCATGTTTAGAGAAATTTAATATATTCTGGACATACCCATCACATGTAGAGGATTACCCACGAATTAGTATGAATTTAGTAACAAGAAATCTGGGAAATAATTAGAAGAATGTATGTTTCCTCCAAATTAGGATTTTGTCAATTTTACCCCATTAATTCGATATCGTTGATGAATTCGAACATGTTTCACGTAGGAAATCATGTAGTTAGGTAAATAGTACCAGTAGTAATGTTGTTTGGGAGTTTGGGCGAAAATGATAGTGGTTTGGAGGATTTTTGGTGATGAAACCCGTAAGATAGTTTATGCTGATTCTGGGAAATATCTGAGCGATCAATCAATCGACCTATAATGTCGATCAATCGACTCTATCGATCGATTGACCCCCTCCTTTCGATCGATCGACCCCCCCCCCCCCCCATCGATCGATCAACCTCTTCTGAATTTTGAAGCTTGTTATTTATTCTTAATAATTAACCCCGTGCCACTTTGTGGGAACCCTTATACATGTTTTATATACCATAATGGGACTTGGGAAAGACCAGTAGCGTTGTAGGCAAGGTTCGGGTGATACGATTCATATGCGATTTAACCATGGGATCTCGAGAATATAAATTTAGCAGGGAATCGTGCGTACGTTATAGTATACCTTATGAGAATTAAGGAAGACTTAGACCCGTAGAGTAGTGAGGGTGCACCTACTGATTTTTATTACTTTGAGAGGCTACACTTCGAGAGTTGAGAAGTACTTAAGGATTTGTTATACTTAATAGAATAAAAAGAGTGATTTTCTTATACGTAGAACTCTAGCGTTAAATGTTACGCATGGCTAGAATAATGTTATGGGTCGTGGGTGTACCTAACTATTTTATGTAAGTATATATATGAGGGCATGTATATATATTATTTGAATACTTGTGTTTAATCATACCCGCGCTACTTTCTATCACGGAGGTTTTCGCGTCGGGATAGTCTTATTCTGATGTGACTATTATGGGGGATATTGACTTGTACCCTAGAACATAGGATTCCTTGGTACATGCTATCTAAGAAAGATAGTCAGACGGTCCTAAGAGATGTGAGGGGTATGTGCTGACCTCTTAGTGACTTAAAACTATGCTTCGCCTCCTTTTTTTGTGTATTGTGTTAATACATTTCGAGAGTGATTCCAAACTAGTATTTCCCTTAGTTTAAGTGATACGGGGACTTGATAGCAGAGTATGCCAGCACCATAGATTGTATGTGGGGTGTCGTTAGTATGTATATTATATGTGTGACTAATATATATACGTATATCTATATGGGAACTTTCTAATGTGCGTATACGTAGTTAAGTAATGAATAAATGCTTCAACATTATTATAAGTGTTCGGGAAATTTATGACGGTAATGAGTTATTCTAAATAACATAAGAAATCTTGAAGAGAATGATTTCCTAAAGTAAATATCATAACCTTAATTTTCACGAGATAAAACCTTATGGAGAATAAATTAGACAAACTTATGAGATTTATTAGTACGGTAGGCGTGCACACTAGATGAGAGGTGAGAATTCTCAAGAGAGTGTCGCATACTAACATGGTTGTTGCATTAGTCGGTAAGCATTTTAAATACTTGCTAAACTATTTTTTAAAACTGTTTTACACTCGAGCTCTAACCCGCTTCCTGTCCTCTTTTCTCTCTCTTATGTATATGTATATATATATATATATATGTGTGTGTGTGTGTGTGTGTGTGTGTGTGTGTGTGTGTGTGTGTGTGTGTGTGTGTGTGTGTGTGTGTATTACAAATGCCCAGCCACAGGGGCGTCAGGCTTAGATCTTTGGACTGTTGACGTGCTGCAACTAGTGTGGGAGTTTCATGTCTTTGCAGTAGACGACTTCATCCTTGTTTGCTCAATCTTTCATCTAGCTCTCCTTAGATAGGGCATGTGTCGTCCATTTATAGTTTTATCTAGTTCAGAGAGATTTGTACTTTTGATTTATTTCAATATTTTGTTATAGTTGGGATTACTTGTAATTATTACTTTGTCCTGCGATTTGGGATATTTTATATGGATTGATTTATGTTGTATGTTATTTCATTTGGATGGTTTGGTTTTAATACTATCAATTGTATTGTTGAAAATGGCTTAGTAATTAATAAAAACATTCAGATTTAATTTATAAGATTAAATGTTTTGACACTTAGCTTAATTATTTATAAGGTGATTAAATAAGAAAATTGTTTTTCGACAGTGGTGCTAAGAATGAGCCGACCTGACACTTTGAGTTAATTTAATAAAGGACTGATCACCCGGTATTTAATTAGGCGGGGTGTCACATATATGTATGGTAGAGCTTCTAAGGGAGGAAGAGACGACCCTAAAAAGAAGAGAAATGACATGTTTCGGGAAGATGCCCTAACCAAAAGATCTAAGGACTCAAATGATGATGATGATGATGATGACCCTGACCTCACACCAAAAGACGACAATGTCCCTTTGAAGAGGATTTGTATGATCTCCTTTGGTATTAATACCATCTGTGGAGGACTAGCAGGGGGTGGCTCAGAGGTAGCTGACCACAAAGCTTATGTGGCAGAGGCTAAGTCAGTAACCAAAGTAGAGGTTGTGAATCTGGCGTCTTTAGAGGCTAAACAGAAGAGAAAGAAGGTAGATATGGATACTCTTATAGTTGGATTCTCCCGACTTGGTTTCAAAGGTATCGTAGCTCCACACAATAACCCTTTGGTAATCACTACAAGGGTGTATGGATTTGAGGTATAGAGAATCCTCATCGATGTGGGGAGTTCAGCAGACGTAATGTTTTGGCCCTGTTTCAAGAGCTTAGGCCTCAACAGATCTATGCTTGTCACTTATCATCACCCTTTGATCGGTTTCAGTGGAAAAAAGGTCCATTCGTTGGGCATGTATAAGATGGATGTAAGGATGGGAGATGAGTGGCCTAAGAGGTTAACCAGAAAGATAAATTTCTTCATGATGGATGAAAACGTCTTCTCTGCCTACAACCTCATCATAGGAAGAGTATCCCTCAAATAATTTGAGGCCATGCCTTCAATAGTTCACCAAATGCTAAAATTCCCGACCCCCTATGGGGTAGGGGAAATGCAAGGTGACCAAACATCGGCATGAGAATGCTACTTCAACTCTGCGAAAGAGAGAGAGGCTCATAAGAAGACAACAACCACTTATAACATCGACACCCTTGACCCTAGAGATGAGACGAAGCTCAAAAAGGGAGAGGCCGCGGAATACGTATAATCCATCATCCTCAATGAGGACGAACCGAAAAAACTGTCCAAATCAGCAAAGCCCTAAGAGCCGAGGTGAAGGAAGAATTGGTGAAGTTTTTAAGGAAGTGACAAAGAATTTTTGCCTGGAGCCACGCAGACATGCCAGGTATTGATCCTAAGGTCATGTGCCATAAGCTCAATGTTATGAAAGACACAAAGCCCATCAAACAAAGGAGGAGAGTATATTCAAGAGACAAATATGACGTTATTAGAGAAGAGGTCAGAAAGCTTGAAGAATCCAAGTTCATCAGGGAGGTAATATACCCCGGGTGGTTGTCCAACGCAGTTATAGTGCCAAAGGCAAATGGGAAATGGAGGATGTGCATAAATTTCACTGATTTGAACAAGTCTTGCCCAAAAGACAGTTTCCCCCTACCTCGTATTGATCAGATAGTGGACGCCACAGCTAGACATGAGCTTATGAGCTTCATGGATGCCTATTCCGGGTATAATTAGATCTTCATGAACCCAAAAAACTCAGAGAAGACAGCGTTCATCATAGACAAGGGGACCTATTGTTATAAGGTCATGCCCTTAGGACTGAAGAATGAAGGGGCTACTTACCAACGTCTTGTAAATAAGATGTTTGAGGATCAAATAGTTAAGTCCATGGAAGTGTATGTGGATGACATGCTGACAAAGAGCCTGAAGGTCGACACTCACGTGTCCGACCTTGAAAAAACTTTCAACACCATGGATTTATATAGGATGACGCTCAACCCTGCTAAGTGCGTCTTCGGAGTAGGAGTAGGAAAGTTCCTTGGGATCATCGTCAATTAAAGGGGAATAGAGGCCAACCCCAAAAAGATCAAGGCTCTGCTTAAAATGAACACCTAGAACTATCAAAGATATTCAGAGGTTAACCGGAAGAGTTGTATCACTTAACAAGTTTGTTTTAAGAGCTATAGACAAGTGTCTTCCCTTTTTCAAGGTGCTTATAAAGGCCTTTGAATGAGACGAGGAATGCGATAAAGATTTCAAAGAGCTCAAGTCCTACCTCGAATCTCCTCTACTCTTATCTCGGACCATTCTGGGGGAAAAGTTATATGTTTATCTAGCTGTCTCAGAGTCAGCAATCAGTGCAGCCATAGTAAGAGAAGATGATGGAGTGCAAAGGCCAGTGTAATTCAATAGTAAAGCTATGTAAGGTTCTGAACAGAATTATCCTCGAATGGAAAAGTTAGCTTATACCCTGATACACGCTTCTAGGAAGATGAAGCATTACTTTCAAGCCCACTCTATGGTTGTCCTTAATGATTCTCCACTAAGACAGGTCCTCCACAAGCCTGAGAAGTCAGGCACGTTGATGACCTGGGCCATCGAGTTGGGGGAGTATGACATTGTTAATCAACCAAGGTTTGCAATCAAAGGGCAGGCTCTTGCAGACTTTGTAGCAGAGTTCACCTAGGAAGAGCTTGAGATTGAGAATAGTCAAGAGATTGTAGATGAACCAGACGGTAACATCTTCCGTGGTCCGGATGAGGTTGGGTCAAGCAAGTTCGAAAAAAGTGTAGCTGAGAATAAGGAAGATAGGTACCCCTTCAAGCAAGGGACCCTATCAGAGGGGAACTTCTCTTTAAATGAAGATATTTGGAACCTCTTCATTGATGGGTCTTCTTGTGAAAGTGGAAGCAGTGCGGGGCTGATAGTGTTCGCACCGGATGGCACCGATATTGAATATGCACTAAGGTTCAACTTCAAGGCTTCAAAAAATGAGTCAGAGTATGAAGCATTAATAGCAGGTCTCTCTTTGGCAAAAGCCCTTAATGTTGGCCGACTCCTAGTCCATAGTGACTCGAGGTTAGTGGTCAACCAAATTCTTGGGGTATATGAGGCCAAAGATGAAAGGATGGACAAATACCTCAAAAAGGTAAGAACGATGCTAGAAGTCTTCAAGGAGGTAAATATGAAGAGGATACCTCGGCAAGATAATAGTCGAGCTGATGCACTTGCTAGGTTGGCCTCAGCAACGAGGATAGATATAAGAAGAATGGTACCAGTTGAAATCTTGCTCAAGCCAACCATCGAAGAAGAAGAGGTTGCCAGAACTTGCCACAATCTAAATATGGGAGCCTCATAGATGGATCCATTCATCAGATACATCAGACGGGGAGAGCTCCCAGAATCAAAATTGGAAAGGAGAAAGCTGAGTTCAGGGCTTCCAAGTTCTCAATTATAGGAGATGTCTTGTATAAGAAGGGGCTCCTAATCCCTCTCCTTAGATGTGTACACCCTTCAGAGGTTCCTCACATCTTGTAAGATATACATGAGGGCTCATGTTCAAGTCACATAGGAGGGAGGCCCCTAGCTAAGAGTATAATTACGCAGGGGTACTGGTGGTTGACCTTAGCCAAAGATGCAGTTGCTTATGTGAAGAGATGCGACAAGTGACAAAGATTATCCACCATCCCTCACCAACCTCATCATCCTATGATGTCAATTAGCCCACCTTGGCCATTTTCAGTATGGGGTATTGACTTAGTAGGACCCTTGGCAAGAGCTATAAATAACTATCGATTCTTAGTGGTGGCAATTGACAACTTCTCTAAGTGGGTAGAGGTCGAGCCGATGATCATGATTATGGAACAAAAGACCTTCCAGTTCATCTGAAAAAACATCATCTGCAGATATGGCCTTCCAAACACCCTCATCTCAGATAATGGAACCCAGTTAAATAATTCTTCCTTAGAAAAGTAATGTGAAAGAGTAGGGATCAAGCAGTTCTTCTCTTCTCCTGGCCGACCCCGGGCAAATGGTCAAACGGAGGTCACGAACCGAATAATCCTTGAAGGGATTAAGAAGAGGTTGAAAGAGGCTAAAGGGATATGGACATATGAGGTATATGTAATGCTATGGGCCTACAGGACGATAATAAGGACACAAATGGGAGAGACTCCTTTTATGCTAGCTCATGGTTCAGAAGTTGTCATCCCTACAGAACTAGGACTCCCCACTCACAGAGTTCAGACCTATGAGCCTCAGAAGAATGGAGTACAAAGAAGACTTGACTTGAATTTGATTGAAGAGAGAAGGGAAGATATAGAGAACAGACAGGTAGCCTACCAATAGAGAACGGCAAAGTTCTACAACAAAAAAGTGAAGTCAAGACCTATAGTTGTGGGTGACCTAGTCCTAAAGAAGACGTTGCAGAAGGAAAATAAGCTCCACCCAAACTAGCATGGCCCTTACAGGGTAGTCGATGAGGTTTTTCCTGGTACTTATCGGCTAGAAAATCTCGATGGGGAACCTTTTTCCAACCCTTGGAGTGCTTACCACTTGAAGAAATATTACATATAATGTTGCAGTTATTTCTTTGTAGTACATGTATCATTTTATGAAGAAGATGTTAATGAAAAAAGCAATTCCAGTGTCAATACTTTGTTATGTCTTGTTTAAACATCATTAATTTAGTGAAAAGTATGAGGGTAAACATCATAATTTGATGACCTCAGATCTTAAACACCATTAATTTGGTGAAAATTATGAGGTGGATAATCATAATTTGATGACCTTGGACCTTAAACACCATTAATTTGGTGAAAATTATGAGGTGAAACATCATATTATGGTGACATCAGACCTTAAACATCATTAATTTGGTGAAAATTATGAGGGTGAACATCATATTATGGTGACCTCGAACCTTAAACATCATTAATTTGGTGAAAAGCATGAGGGTAAACATCATAATTTGATGACCTCAAACCTTAAACACCATTAATTTGGTGAAAATTATGAGGTGAAACATCATAATTTGATGACCTTGGACCTTAAACACCATTAATTTGGTGAAAATTATGAGGTGAAACATCATAATTTGATGACCTCAAACCTTAAACACCATTAATTTGGTGAAAATTATGAGGTGAAACATCATAATTTGGTGACCTCAGACCTTAAACATTATTAATTTGGTGAAAAGTATGAGGGTAAACATCATATTATGGTGACCCCAGACCTCAAACAACACTAGTTTGGTGAAAAGTATGAGGGTAAACATCATATTATGGTGACCTAAAACCTTAAACATCATTAATTTGGTGAAAAGTATGAGGGTGAACACATTATTTGGTGACCTCAGACCTTAAACATCATTAATTTGGTGCAAACTATGAGGGTGAACATCATTATTTCGTGTCCTCGGACCTTAAAGATCATTAATTTGGTGAAAATTAGGAGGATGAACATCATAGTTTGGTGACCTCAGACCTTCAACACCATTAGTTTGGTGAAAATTATGAGGTGAAACATCATATTATTTGGTGACCTCAGACCTTAAACATCATTAATTCAGTGAAAATTATGAGGGTGAACATCATATTATGATGACCTCGGACCTTAAACATCATTAATTTGTTGAAAAGTATGAGGATAAACATCATTATTTGGTGACCTAAGACCTTAAACATTAACATGTAAGAAAATACATTCAATGAAAGAAGTAGCATAATTTAAACAAGATGATTTTCATGATTAGAATACAAATCAAATGTATCAGGACGCCATCAGGGCTCATAAAAGTTAAGGTACAAGACTTCAGGAAACAAAAATTATAAAAGCTTCACAAGATTTATATATCTGCGGCCGTATCATCCAGAGGATTAACCTGAGGATTAACCATGCCTTCTTGGACGGCGTTAGTCACCTCTGCTATATCATCCTGAGGATTATTAGCCTCTTCAGTTTCAGTGACATCCGAAGGAGCAGTCTCATCAGGAGCAGCATCGGCCTCCTCAACCTCTTGCAAGGCTTGAGCAAATTGGGGGTTAGTAAAGCCCAGGACCTCAAAGTCCGAGGCAGTCAGGCTCCCTGACTCTTTTTCTTTAGAGGCTTCCCATTTAACAGTTGCTTTGACACTTCTTTAAAGGTATTCAAAGATAAAACTAATGAACTCATCAGAGACCTTGTAATCCGCAATAATCTTCTCTGAGGCGTCCTCTAAAGAAGCCTTAACGGCAGCAGCCACCTTAGCCTGCAGAGCATCGTCTTTATCCTTCAGAGACAACTCATGGTCCTTCTTCAGCTTGGCCATATCCCTGTCTCTCTGCTGGACCACCTCCTTTAGCTTATCGACCTCCTTAAGCTCTTCCTTCAGATGATCAACCTCTGCATTCAAAGAGGCTTGGACATTTAGAGTTTTTTTACCCTTCTCGATCAGGGACATTTTCTTCAAAGTCCATTCCACAAAATGATGCATAGACAACATACCCTGCAGTGGAAGGTCAGGTGTATAAGCACATTAATGTAAGATGGCCGAGGTTACACTTCAGAGAGAAAATAAATAGAAACTAGTACCTCAATCGATCTATGGAGGGTAAACTCGACCAATAGCGGGATGTCTAAAGAGCATAGGAAATGCTTATCCTCATCGGTCATCACTGAGCTGATGGCATCAATAGCCTACAGACCATGTCCTATCAGACTATCACTGATCTTCAGCTGAGCCAGACGAGCAGCAAGGGCATCGTTGGTATAGATTGGGATAGCACGGTCCACTCTCTGATTCTTACTCTGCCTCTGAGGCTCTGCATCGATTGTGGTATTCCTCTTCTTTATGGCATTGGCCTTAGAGGTGTCGACGTTCTTATGGGTGGTAGGATGTGGTATATTCTGGCCCGCCTTCTTTATCAACTTCACGAGACTTGGGGAACACATTTCCTAAAGGTCATCAGAATTACCTTTAGGGCTCTCTGAAAAAAGAAATATCTGAGTTAGTAAATCAAAGGCATAAAAATTAAGAGCTATAACTTATGAAAAATGATACTTACGGAGCTCAGTAAAAGAACCACCCCTAGACCTGACTGAGAGAAGTAGTAGGGGGTCATAAGATGTTCGTATTTAACCAGACGACCTTACTCCCCCCGATCTTGAAGGTCCTTAACCTTTTAAGTATTCTCCTGGCTAAGTCCAGGGTCGACTTTGGCAGCGAGTGAGACCTTCCCCCATCTCAGAGGGGTCCTTGGAACCGACATTCCAGAAGCCTTATGGGGGCCAAACTCCTATGCCCCAGATGTAAAGAAATACCGAGGTTTCCAATTATGATTGGAGTTCTGGGTAACTAACAACATCTTCTTATCTGACTTCTTAGCTAAGAAGTGATAATATCTAGGGTGGTTTTTGGCAGAGGAGGTGACGTAACACCCTGTAAAGACCTTAACAAGAAGGTATGAGTGGTGGACTTCCCTCTAAAGGATGATAGACCCTATCATCACCCTCCAGGCGTTGGGGGATAATTGTGAAGGGGCCAAATTTATATGGGATAATATGGCTCTGATTGAATGATGGATAGGGAGATAGAAACCCAACTTGAACATCTGCTCGTAGATACAGATCTCCCCATCTCGGCCACCAAAGTCCCTCTCGCCCTTCAGAGGTCTCCTAAGACTAATGGAAGGGCCTATTGAGTAGAGGTTCCTAAAAGCCAGAAGATCGTACTCACCAATGGAGCTCTCAATCTCGGTTGCCTCAGAGGTGTCGATGTCGCTCTCATGCCCATCATCTTTATCCCTAGTGACTTCGGCTTAGGCAAATACTGGGGGACCATCAGGAAACCTCTAAGCAAACTCATCCCCGATGGTGGCCAACAGGGTAATAGCATCAATAATAGGGGGAATGGCCAGACTTGGCCCTATAATTTCGGCATCGGAAGAAGACTGAGAGGTGTTAGCCCCTGGTATGATGTGACATGACTCGAAACCTCAGTTTTATCAGGGACCTTAACTTGCCTAATTGAGTAATCCATACCCTCTTGGAAAGAGTCTATAGACATGGGGTCTAAAGTAGATGACTCAGACTCTGACATGGGTGTTGGGTCCACTAGAACCTCTACTGGTTCAACAGGCTCGGCTGGCTCAGGGTAAATAACCTTTAGAGGTGGAGGAAAGATGGGTCTGACAGGAAAGGCCTCAGCCCTACAAGCTTTTGCTTGGGCTAGATCTATCTCCCTAATTTTTTCCAAAGTCTTCTCACGAAGGGAAGGGAACTCATCTATGAGTTGGTACAGAGGTCTGAGCATAGGGCAAAAGACACAACACTTAGAACCAAATCACAAGAAAAAAAAAACTCTACTCAATCTAAACCAAAGATTAAACTTAGAAGTTGGAATGTTTTCAAACCAAGAACATTAAGAATAGGCCACCAGAAAATACAAAGGATGGCCAGAAAACAAAACACTCTCATCGGAAAACACAACCCCTCACCGAAAAACACAAGTATTTACTGAGAAATGCATAAATGAAAAATAAAGGCTGAAAATGGTAAAGTAAGGTGGAGATGATACCTGACTGAGTGCAAGATAAAGAAGAAGAAGATTAAAAGTGAAGAAACCCCCAAATGCAGCAACAGAGCTCTTGAAGAGAGAGAGAGAATAGCAGAGAGAAAACACAGGCGGGAAAAAAGAAAGAAGAAATAAAGAAGAAAGAGAGAGGAGGGTTTTTAAACCCACAATCATTTTGTCACGCATCCCAAGGCCCATCAAAGGCCAAATCAAAAACATCACACCTTGATAGACACGCCATCCACTTTAGTAAGTGACATGTGTCAAGAGAATATTCGTGCACAAGAAAACTCAGCCTCGACCTTGCAACACCCCTCAATCACCTACTCACGTAGGTAACTAAGGGCTAGGGGTGATTGATATGCCCAAAGTTTACCCTCTTACTCAGAGCAACCAACCTCGGCCAATCTCACAGTCGAGGTGATCGAAAGTATGTGATATCCATCAACTAGGTCGTCACTCAGAAGGTCGGCCCCAGCTGACATTACATCCACCAGACATCAATTCGATTGGGCATCAGTCGAGGTCAGCAAGAACTTGGGCAACATCAACATTGGCCCCAGCCAACATTACAATTTATCACCTGAAGTCAGTAAAGCTTCAGATGAAATCGTCAAGCATCATGTCATCATCGGCCTTGGCCGACGTAACAACTACCCCAAATCTAACCTCGGTCAGCCATCCGAGCCGAGGTCATCATGGATATTGGCCTCGGATAAGACGCCAGTGGGACTTCACCAACCTCATACTCTCATAGTCCGATGTTGGTACCAATCAAAGATAAAGCCGAGCATTTACAAGTATATATATGGTTTGGAACACGTGGATAAATCTGTTATAACTGAATCATTCCCTCCACGTGAGGGAATATGGTGGTCATCATTATTTATTTAAGATCAGTCAGGTGTCATCCTTATACGGGTTGGATCTTTATGCATATGCTCATTGCATGCTTGGGGGTACACTATACCCCTTAAACACTATATATAGAGGTCATCATCTACCTTGTAAAAGATCGATAATTACAACCCTAGCTGAAACTCTGTTAGTTTAGACAGTAGAGAGAGAAAGCTTAAGAGATAGTATATATGGTCGTTAGTGCCTTCATCTAGTGATTTTTACACTCACCTGCATAGTGGACGTAGGCAATTATCGAACCACTTATATTATTGTGTTCATCTTCTTCACCTCATCTCCTACTATACATACCTATACTTTTTAAGTTTGATATATTGAGTGAACCATCTAGTAATTAGGATTTTAAAATTAGGGTATCAAAGCATACTCCAAGAATTCACCCCTTTCAGATTGGTATCAGAGCAGGAATGCAAAATTATGTCATTAAGATCCTTTGTCAAAATTTTTTATTTAAAATGGAAAATTACCCTTTTGAAAAATTTCATGTTTTTTATGGTTCCAACTACGCGTATTAGAAATTATGTATGAGGTCAGAACTTAAATCCTTAGATGAGCGGGTTTGGCTACCAGTTGTTAAAGGGTGGACCCCACCAATATGCCTAGAAAGAGAGATTCGTGTACCTAAGCCCGTAAAAAGATGGAGTGAGACTGACATTAAGTTAGCTAATTTTAATTCCCGTGGCTTAAATGCCCTTTTTAGTGCGGTAACATCGGATGAGTTTCGTCGAATTATGATGTGTGAAACGTTTAAGGAGGCATGGGATATACTCTAACTCACCCATGAGGGAACAAGTGTCATGAAACCTTCTAAACTCAAAAACCTCACCACTCAATTTGAAAGCATTAAGATGTTAGAAGTGATACATTTGATGAGTTCTATGCGAGATTGTAAGATATTGTGAATTCATGTTTTAATTTGGGAGAAAAGATACCCGACAACCGTGTCGTAAAGAAAATTTTGAGGTCATTTTTTGATAGATTTATTCCAAAGGTGACTGTTTTAAATTCTTTAGGCACTTTAAACTCTACGAAACTATAAGAGCTTGTAGGTGACTTACAAACCTATGAATTTGACATGTTTCCCTCCCAGAATGAGAAGAAGATAGATTATGGCATAGCTTTGAAAGCCCGAAAGGAGGAAACATCGATTTTGGATGATGAGTTTGAGATTGACTCGGAATATGGCTTTGTTTGCTAGGAAGTTTAGAAAATTTCTCAAGACTAATAAACAGAAACTTAAAAATGATTTTAAGAAGTATGAGAAGTCTAAGCATAGTGAAGCCGAGAGATTTTCTAAAAATCATCATGAGGATCTTAATAGGGACGAGTCAAATAGGTGTTATGGTTGTGAGGGTGATGGCCATAGGGCATTCGAGTGTCCTACTAAACTAAAGAAGGAGAGAAAGTAACCAATTTTATATAACGTCACCCTTAGTGATAGTGAACCGAAAGAGGGACCCGATTCCCCCATTGAGCGCAACTTCACCGCGTTCTTGGAAAGTCATGTGAGCATTGACAATTAATCTTCCCATGAATATATTCCTTTACATGGCACTTTCGAGGCCAATATTTGTGAATCATAAAAGTTTGATGGTAGAGAGAGTGGAGAAGAAAGTGAAGATGATAAGAAGGAAGAAGAGAAAGAACTTCAAGTAGCCTTTCAAGAGTTGTATACGGAATCGATAAAATTAATAAAGGCAAACTTGAAGTTAAAAGCTTATTTGAGAGAATGTGCCAAAGAAAATAATGAGAGTGTTTTAGTAGAAGATCTTAGGCCATGTGAAAGATCTCTTCATGAGAAGCTAGAGTATGTAGAAGGTGAGAGAGATAGCCTTAGAGGTTTAATGGAGGCTATGAATAAAGAGATTCTCAAGTTTGAATAGAATGGGTATTTACTTGAGTCTCGAATTGTGGAAATTGAAGAAAAATTAAAAGACTTGAGTCGGGTCAAATTTCTGTAGGTCGGAGAAATTAGATAAAATCTTAGGAACCGTCCAAATCAAAAATGACACGTGTGGCATTGGCTTTGATACTCAAAATTCTTTCAATAATAAATCCAAAACCACAGTTTTGAGAGAATCATATAGGAACACTAGAAAAGATCAATCCTTAGGTAATATTTCACGTCGTGTTTTCACTTGCACACATTGTGGTCTGAAAGGGCACCTTATCAAGTTTTGATTTGATCTTAAAAATGGTCCTAGAAAGTTTAAGGGTAGAGTCGCCAAGGTCACCAAATCCCAAGAGCATCGGGTTTCACTAATGTGGGTTAGGATATCCGATTTGGAGACTTTACGTGATAGAATTTATGATTCTCATTTACTTTCACATGATTCCTCACTTGTTAAATCCAAAGATTGATTGTATTATTTTTATTTACATACACTAGCTTTTATGCTACATGATATATTCTTTCTAGTTGTATGTTTGTTTGTCATTTTCTAGTCTTTACTTCATCATATATGTCTTGCTAGAATTATGACTTGTGTATCTTTTGTATTTAATTTTTATTCATTATGTCTTAGGTGAAAAAATACAAAAAGATTTTTTTGCCTTTTGGGTTATTCTTGTTTTTTATTAAAATTTTGAAAAACTCCAAAAGATTTTCTATTTTGTGTATTTTAGCTTTACACATTTTATGTGGCATATATTTGTGTTTCAATCCAATATCATATCTGCCTCCATGTGGCTAGAACTTTTTGTTAAGATTTTCAATCCTTAAAGTGTTCTTTATCATGCTTGCATGGAGTAGTTTGACTTTAACTTTCTTAATGAATTTTAAAATTGGGGTATCAAAGCATATACTCTAAGAAATCACCCCTTTCAATGAAAATAAGTTTATGCCTTACCTTACTTTATGAAATAATTGGTAAACAGAAAGCACATTAAATCTGTAAAATCAGCATTAGCCATGCAAATTTATGTATTAGAGAAATATTTTCCTTCGGCGTTCTTCAGTATCAGCATCCACCTGCTTGTGCATTCATGTGATGAGGATTTATTGTATGGTCCCGTTAGTTATCGCTGGATATTTCCTTTTGAGTGTTTGAAGAAACCCTTCAAAGATTGCATTAATAATACAAGGTATATTATAGGGTCAATCTCTAAAGAATGTGTAACTGTGGAATCATCGATATACGCTTGAGAACATATGCCAGAACAAGAGTCGAAGAGATTCAATCCCTGTGGAGAATGAGTGATCGAAGAACCTAACGAGTTTGAGGATGAATGGCCTTTTGGAAAACCTAAATAGGTGAGACTCACTAATGTATAATACGAGGAAGTATCTCGTTACGTCTTCGAATCGCAAGATGAAGTTGAAGATTCAAGAGAGTAAGTAGCGGCATAATTAACAAAATTGTTCTAATTTGATTATATGTATTATATATATTATGATAAACTCACCAATTTAACTTCACGAAATAAGAGAACAAAATTTCCCAAAATTATAGGAGAAATTGCACTATGAATGATTTTAGGGCATGGATATCAAAAGAGGTAATTTCCACCTCTTATGCGTGCAGTTATTTACTCATGTGTGGTAAAAACATGCC
Source organism: Sambucus nigra (assembly GCA_949130495.1). Classification (NCBI taxonomy): domain Eukaryota; kingdom Viridiplantae; phylum Streptophyta; class Magnoliopsida; order Dipsacales; family Adoxaceae; genus Sambucus; species Sambucus nigra. The sequence goes on along the minus strand of OX422208.1, from coordinate 537,607,864 downwards.
CTTTTACAAATTTATTAATAAATGCATCTTCTAAAAAGACGTGATATCTCTTTAAGTCTTGCACGCCTAGAAAAAAGGTCAACTAGCGGCTTTAATTTGGTTTCATATCCATTTGAGGAAAAGCTTTGGATGCAAAATAGTAGAATTTCAATTTCTTCCTTAACTACCTATATTACTAGAACAAGCAATAAAAATCAAAAAAATACGATACTAACCTATTGTGGGATTGTCCAACAAATCTTGGAACTTGATTATTTAGATTTCACATAAATCGTATTGTATTATTACTAAGTGAAGGTGGAGGACACTACAAATGCTTGTATTTTTTATCCTAACTTAAAACTTATCATGGTAGATTTATCAAAGATGAAGAGTAAAGACCGCATAGTCAACGAGACTTTTATTTGTGCCTTTCAGAATATAAAGAAGGTATTCAACTCAAAGTGCATAAAAGATGGCAATTGGTATATTGTTGTGCATACACCAAAGTGTATGACTACTCAAGCAGAATCATTAAAGGCTCCTAAATATTTCTAGTCTCCTCTTGATGACAACCCTAATTTGAAATATCTTTCATTAGATTTAAAGGAAGATCGAGTGCCCTTAAAAATCCTATTTGTATCTTATTATTATATTGGCCCTTGACAATCCTATTTATATTTAAATTGTATCATGTTATGATATTGACGCTATATTAATGCTTTAGTTTGATTTATGAATGTTTAGTTTTATTTACGAATGTTTTGTTTAAATTATGAATGTTTAGTGTGATTTATGAATTAACTAGAATGGCACGGAACAAATGTAACTTATAGGAACTGACTGAGTATACACGGGACTCATGATTTGAGAATATGACTAAAATTTAAAAGATCCAAAGTTAGGCTTAAAAAAATCCCGTTGGAGGGCGAAAACCAAAGACATGCCCCAAATGGCCCCTTAAGGGGCAGGAATACCTCGCACGGGACCAATGTAACTTGTAAGAACTGGTCGTATAGTCACGGAACTTTTGATTTGAGAATATGACTAAAATTTGTAAATATCTAGACTTAGGCTTCAAAACATGCCGCTATAGGGCAAAAACCCAAGACGGCCCCCAAACGGCCCTATAAGGGGCACGAACACCTCGCAGCGGACCAATGTAACTCGTAGGAACTGATCATATGATCACGAGACTTTCGGTTTGAGACTAAAACTAAAATAGATAAATATCTTCACTTATTCTTAAATGCATACTGCTTGAGGGAAAAAAACCAAAAATAACCCCTTCACAGCCTCGCAAGGGGCACGAACACCTCGCAAGGGACCAGTGTAACTCGTAGGAACTGATCGCATAGTCACGGGACTCCCAATTTTAGAATATGATTAATATTTGAAAAATATTTAGACTCAAGCTTAAAAACATGTCGTTATAGGGTGAAAACCCAAGAGAGCCCCCAAACGGTCACGTAAGAGGCAAGAATACATCGCATGTGACCAATATAACTTGTTGGAATTGACCACATAGTCACGGGATGCCCAATTTCAGAATATAACTAAAATTTGTTAATATCTAGACTTAGTCTTAAAAGCATGTCACTAGAGGGCGAAAACCTAAGACAAACCCAAACAGCCCCCTGTAAGAGGCACAAACACGTGACACAGAACCAATGTAACTCATAGGGACTAACCGCGTAGTCACGGGATGTTCGATTTGAGAATATGATAAAAATTAGAAAATATCTAAACTTAGGCTTAAAAACACGCCGCTAGAGGGCGAAATACCAATACAACCCCCAAATGGTCCCGTAAGAGGCACGAACACCTCGCATAAGACCATGTAACTCGTAAAAACTGAAGACATAGTCATGGGATACTCAATTTGAGAATATGACAAAAATTAATAAATATTTAGACTTAGGCTTAAAAATATGCCGCTAGAGGGTGATAACCCCAAATATACCCATAAGAGGCACGAACACCTAGCATAGGACTAACTCGTAAGAACTGATCGCGTCGTCATGAGATGAACGATTTGATAATATGATGAAAATTTATAAATATCTAGACTTAGGCTTAAAAACATGCCGTTAAAGGGCGAAAACCCAAGACAACCCCCAAACGGCCCCGTAGAAGGAACGAACACCTCGCATGTGACCAATGTAACTCGTGGGAATTGATCGTGTAGTCACGGGATGCTCGATTTGAGAATATGATGAAAATTTACAAATATCAAGACTTAGGCTTAAAAATATGCCAGTAGAGGAAGAAAACCCAAAAAGACCCCTAAACGGCCCCGTAAGGGGCACGAGCACCTTGTACGGGATTAACGTAACTCGTAGTTGCTGACTGCATAGTCATGGGACTTCCGTTTTGAGAATATGACTAAAATTTGCAAATATTAGACATGAGATTAAAAACAAGTGGTATAAGGGCAAACACCCAAAATAGCCCCATAAGGCGAACGAACACCTCGCACAGGTCCAACATAACTCGTGGGAACTGATTGCCTAGTCACGGGATGCCCGATTTGAGAATATGATAAAAAAATTTTAAGGCCTAAACTTAGGCTTAAAAACATGCCGCCAAAGGGAAATAACCCGTAAGAGGCAAGAACACCTCGCACGGGACCAATGTAACTCGTAGAAACTCACCGCGAAGTCACGGGAATTTTGATTTGAGAATATGATTAAAATTTGCAAATATCTAGGCATAGACATATAAATATGTCATTAGAGGGCAAAAACCTAAAACATCCCACCAATTGGCCCCGTAAGGAGCACGAACACCATGCACGGGACAAATGTAACTCATAAGAACTGACTGCATAGTCACAAGACTCCCAATTTGAGAAACTGACTAAAATTTGAAAGCGTCTAGACTTTAGCTTAGAAATATGATGCTAGAGGGAAAAAACCCAAAACAACCCCCAAACGGCCCCATATGGGGCATGAACACCTCGTACGAGATCAATGTAACTCATAGGAACTGACCGCGTAGTTACAAGACGCCCAGTTTGAGAATATGAAGAAAAGTCATAAATATCTACACTTGGGCTTAAAACTATACTACTAAAAGGTAAAAAATCCAAAACAACCCACAAACAGCCACATAAGGGACACGAACACCTCGTACGGGGCCAATATAACTCGTAGGAACTGATTGCATAGTCACAGGACTACCGATTTGAAAATATGATGGAAATTTACAAATATCTAGATTTAGAGGTACGAGGTGACCAATGTCACTTATAGGAACGGATCCAATAGTCACGGAAATCTCAGTTTGAGAATATGACTATCTATTATCTATATTTGGGCTTAAAAACATTTCGCTAAAGGTTGAAAACCCAACACAACCCCAAACGTCCCCCATAAGTTGCATGAACACCTCACACGGGACAAATGTAACTCGTAGGAACTTACAAGATAGTCGCGGGACTCCTAATTTGAGAATAGGACTAAAATTTGAAAATATCTAAACTTAATCTTAAAAGCATGCCTCTAGAGGGCAAAAAGTCCAAACAACCCTGAAACGGCCCCATATGGGGCATGAACACCTCGAGTGGGACCAATATAACTCGTAGGAACTTCCCCTATAGTCACGGAACACTTGATTCGAGAATATGATGAAAATTTTCAAATACTTAGACTTAGGCCTAAAAATATGTCGCTGTAAGGCAAAAAAATCCAAAAAATCCCCCAAACTATCAGGAAAAGGGAACAAACACCTCCTCGAGACTAATGTAACTCATAGTCAGGAGAATTACAGTTTGAGAATATGAAAACAAATTGCAAATAGACGTAGGCTTAAAAACATGCCCCAAGAGGCTGAAATCCAAGACAAGCCCCAACGGCCCCGTGAGGGGCACAAACACCTCACACATGACCATTATAACTCATAGGAACTGACTGCATAATCACGGGATGCATGGTTTAAGAACATGACTAAAATTTATAAATGTCTAGACTTAGTCTTATAAACAATCCACTAGGGGGTGAAAATTAAAAAATAACCTGAAAAGCGGCCCCCTAAGGGGCACGAACACCTTGCACGGGACCAATGTAACTCGTAGGAACTGATCGCATAGTCATGGGACTCTCAATTTCAGAATATGACTAAATTTTGTTAAAATTTAGACTTAGGCTTAAAGACATACCACTAGAGGACGAAAACCTAAAATAATCCCAAACGGTCTAGCGAGGGGCACGAGCACCTCTCACGGGACCAATGTAACACCTAGGAATTGACCACGTAGTCACAAAACTCCCGGTTTAAGAATATGGAAAAGATTTGAAAATGTTAGACTTAGGCTTTAAAACATGCCGCTGGAGGGAGAAAATCCAAAACAACCCCAAAGCGGCCCCGTAAGAGGCATGAACACCTCGCACAGGACCAATATAACTTGTAGGGACTGAGCATGTAGTCACGGGAATCAAAGTTTGAGAATGTGAATAAAATTTACAAATACCTAGACTTGGGCTTAAAAACATTCTGTAAGAGGGAAAATATCCAAAGAAAAGGATCCCGTGTGGGGCACAAACACCTCGCACGGGACCAATATAACTCATAAGAACTGATCGCATAGTCACGGGGTGCTCAGTTTGAGAACACGATAAAAATTTACAAATATCTAGACTTAGTCTTCAAAACATGTTGCTAGAGGTCGAGAACTCAAAATAACCCCCCAACGGTCCCGTAAGGGGCACGGGACTAATGCAACTGGTAGGAACTAACCACGTAGTCATGAAACTCCTGATTTGATAATATGAATAATATTGGCAAATATCTAGACTTAGGATTAAAATCATGGCGCTAGAGGGAGAAAACCCAAGACAGCCCCTAAACGGCCCCGTAAGAGACACGAATACCTCTCACCATAGGAACTTACTACGACTAGGTTTTTATTTTTATTTTTTAAAAAATTAGGGGTCGCAGATTTGGACCGTGACTCATTTTTAACATCTTCCCACACATGGTCACAATCCAGGACCATTACCTAAGAGTCAATTCCTGGATCTGTGAGCCACTTTGAACATCAATCCACATATGGTCACGGCCCAAGTCCGTGACCATAAAGCCAAATATTATTCCACATAAGATACTGTGACCCTTATTTAGGGTTACAGATGAAGTTCATGACCATATTTTTTAGTCACGACAAAAATGCTCACGGACCTCGATCGTGAACCAAGGGCCTGGTCACGGCCTAGGTCCATGACCCGAGGGCCTTATCTATAGACTTACACAGCAACCTTAATGCCCTCGCAAACCTTGATGCTCTTCATTCCTCAACCTTTACCATAGTGACACGCATGAGTCCACTTTTGATACAAACTCAACATGTGAGTCCACACACACGTCAGTATAGACTGAAGAGGCTCAGCAACCATTTCTGGATCGAAATACAAAGTCCACTGCTTCTTCAGCATAACACCACAACACGGAGTCCAGCCTGTGTAAACAACAAATAGTGTACAGATTCCACTACATGAAATTATCCTCAATAATATGAAAAGAATAAACATTCTTGGTTCCTACAAACTAGATATCAAAGCATATAATAGATTAAACTTTAATCCAAACGATATTCGGTGTAAACTAACGTTTGGGTTTGAAAAACTTTATCATAAATGATCTCATAAACTTGGACAGACTTTTAGAAGAGTTTAGTGGCTCAAAAGTTATGAAAAAAACTTCAAATAAAATTGCTGCTCCGCAACCCTATTTATACTAGGTTTTCTGAAAACGAGATAAGGATAAATAAATTGAATAAAACCTAATTTCTAAAAATGACCACTTCATTCAAACGAATTGAGTACTCTCATTTGAACCAACATCTAATGACATATGCAACGAAAAAGCAGTATAGGTAAAATTTGCGTCGTTTGAAGTTCGTCGAATCCTGGTACTAACGATTTGCTTTTGCTCGTTCGAACGACATTGTTACTGTCGTTAGAACGACCTGCAAAATTTTCTAAAATTAATTTTTAAAAACTCTTTTAAAACAACACCCAATAATATATATTTATATATATAAGGATCAAAATATACACATTCATACCTGAGAGATACTCATACGTTTAAGACAAAATGTGTCACAAAACATGACACGATGAATGTAGAACTTCTAACTTGGTCGTTACGTCTTAAAACAAATACGTGATGGGATTCAAATGTAAACACACTCAAGTCTAACCTATTACTCAAAGGTTTTGTCCAAACACGATATAATCCAAACATACAAATTGACTTGGTTCAAAATTTTGTCCTTACTAATCTACCCCTTTGGCTATTCAGGAATAAAACACAAAATAAAAACTTATGGGCCGTCAAGATCTTTAAAAAAACCCAAAGGAAAAAGTATAGACACTTTAGAGACTCAAGTTGAGTACCTTTGCTCTTGTGTAAACTTTGTCGCATCATTGCAAACCTGCACACTTAAATACACCTTCAAATGCGAAGAGAATATATAATAATATAAAAATGCATAAGACTAAACCCTCACCTTTTGTTTAGCAATCTCCACCTGAGTTAGGACGTATCCGCTAAAGGTAAAAACTTCCCCCAGACTATAAACATTTAGATACCTTTTCTCCCATTTTTCTCAGGAATATAAAAAGATAAAAATGCATTTTAAAACAAGTTCTCCACAATATAACCAAATCTCTCCTAAATGAAACATGGGGCATAAAGGAAAAATAAGTATATCTTACAATGGTGTGAAGTATAACAAGCAACGACAAACGCAGCGAGGCAGTAAAAGCCCAAATAATCCAGAGAATGAACAAATAATACCAATTTTGATGCGAAAATTGAAGCATAAGATGTTAAAATGATCATCTAGCATACCAATGAAAATACTTAAAACTTAAGAAGAGCAAACATCATACATGGACTAAATGAAAACACGACGACTCAAAAACAAACAATACCATATATATAACTTTGTAAAAGATACCAATGACACACATGCATATATATATGAGGGTGTATAAAGACCACAAACAAGGCACAAAACACATAAGTTTTCCACACTATCATAGTATCGATGTGTCTAAATAAAGGTGGTATGGAGTAAAGGGGTGTGAAGTGGCAACAAGCAAAATATGACCCGATCACTCAAAATATTTCCAAGGAGTTCATTTTTTACTGCATTAACTTTATCAAACAAATATTTAGCCTCATAGTGATAGATAAAGTGAACTCATTAATGGAAAAACAAGTCTAATTTACACTAGCCTAGAAAATATTGGTGATTATCAAATTAATATAATCAAACATGAATTGACTAGGATTCATTGTACAAACCCATTGATCTTCAACTTATAACACCCTCAAAATTATAGATATTCTATCTTTTATTTTTCTCTCTCGTTTTCTTATAAGATATAAATTTTGAAAAAACAATGAAATAAATTATCCTTGGAAATATTTTATTTCCTTTGCCTTTTAATTTTTTAGGATTTTGCCAAAGGTGGACTTTCACGTAAAGAAGAATACCCCATTTATATCCCTTTCCCGTGCACATCGTATTTTTAATAAAGCAACAAACTCACGAATAATGGTTATTGCATGCATAAATTCCCCAATAAAATATATATGTATGTGACAAGATTGTTAGGAGATCGCCTCACTTAGTTCATGTAACATATGAAGTTAAAATCTAAAAGAGCTCATGCATATGTGTGAGGAGGCGTATGCAAAGTGAATCCATTAAGAAAATCAAAGTCGACCTAGTCCATGAAAGTATGATTAAGAACAATATTAAGCATCAAAAATCATGATCAACAGACCTAGACATGTGGAAACATGGAACAAAATGGATTCAAACACACCATATGCTACATAAAAATGTATAAAACCAAACTACCGTAGGCAAAAAAAATGAGTTTTTAAAGATTTTTTCCAAAAGACACCATTTGAACACAAATATAAAAAATAAACAAAATCTTTTTAAATTTTTCAACAAGACCCAATAAATGAAAAATCAAAATACAAAAGACTCAAACATCATACAACTAGAAATAACACATATAGTGAAGCACAAAATCTAGTGTATGAAAACATGCAAATACAATCAACCATAACATATAGCATGAAAAGAATCACGTGCAAGCATGCGAGAATCAACCAATATAACATTCATTGCCTCCAAAACTGATATCCTAACCAAAATAAATGAATACTTAACGTTTCAGGTTTTGGGAACCACGGTGATATGGGATACAGACTTCCTAGGACCTCTTCTAAGATAATAATAAAAGTCCCTAAGGTGATCTTTCCTCTTAAAATGCGAACATGTGTGAGCACGAGGAATGTCACCTATGGGTTGAACTTTTCTAACGTCCTGGGCAAAGATTGACACTCTTGAAAAACATTAGTCTTGGCTTTAGCAGAGGAAGAAAACAGATTATCAAAGCCAATACCAATGCGACTTAAGTCTCTTAATTCATCTTTTAAATTCAAAAGTCTTGACTCAAGAAAGAATTTGACTCTTCAACATTTAAAGACTTCGTCTTAATATTTTTAATCATTTATAGAAGGCTATCACGCTCCTCCTCAAGGTAAGCGATCTTGTCCCTATAAGCCTTTTCACATGACTTGAGATCCTTGATCAATTTATCATTATCCTCTACAACGTGATCTTTCACCCTAGTATCAAACTTCTTAGAGTCTTCTAATTTGGACACTTTTAAATTTTGAAAATCATGTTTCGCGTCCTCGAGATTCTCATTAAGGATATCTCTTTGAGTTTGAAAAGTTTATATATTTTGATTACATCTTTTAAGCAAAAAAATTATTTTTCAAGAAATTTAACTCTTTTTACAAATTTCAAATTCAAATAAGTTAATTTTTTTGCCCTTTTATGAAGCTCATTAAACTCCTCTCGAATATCACAATCATTGTCATTGTTAAGCACATCGGACAACTTATCACTATGATGACCCATCGAGAAAAACAAACAAACTCTAGAGAGAGATGAAAAACCATAAAACATCAACACGATAACTTAGTGCACCCGCACTAATACCACAACACCACAATACGGAGTTCTCCATGTGTAAATAACAAATAGTGTATGGATTCCACCACATGAAACTATGCTCAATAATATGAAGAGAATAAACCTTCTTGGTGCCCACAAACTCGATCTCAAAACATATAATAGATAAAGCTTGGATCTTAAATATATTAGGTGTAAACTAGGGTTTGAGTTTGAGAAACTTAATCATAAATGCCCACATAAACTTGGAGAGCTTTTTGGAAGATTTTAATGACTCAAACGGAATGAAAAAGCTTAAATTAAAATTGTTGCTCTGCAATGCTATTTATACTAGCTTTTATGAAAACGAGAAAAGGAAGAAAGAATTGAAGAAAACCTAATTTTATAAAATGCACCACCTAGTTTAAATGAAGTCAAAAGACCCGTTCGAACGAATTGCCTATTCTCATTTGAAGTTTGTTTGATCATAGTTCTAACGAGTTATTTTTGCTCATTTGAATGACAACGCTACTATAATTAAAATGACCTGCAAAATTTTCTAAAATTAATTTTTTAAAACTCTTTTAAAAAAACACCATAATATATATCCAATGATAAAAATATACGCATTCATACCTAAGAGATCCTCAAAAGTTGATGATAAAAAGTGGCATAAAACATGACACGTTGAATGTAGAACTTCTAACTTGGTTATTATGTCTTCAAACAAATATGTCATGGGCTTGAAAAATAAACACACTCAAGTCTAACCTATAATACAAAGGTTTTTTCCAAACACAGAATAATCCAAAACATACAAATTAACTCATATCAGAATCTTTTCCTTATAGGATACAGGATAAAACTCCAATTCCAAGTTAGCCAATATAGCAAATGTCTGTAGACCCTCACAAGAACTTCAAAAGAGCTCTTAATTATTTTTTAGTTCTTTACTAAGTAACATTGGTAGGATAAGATGGGATTTTACCTACCTCATATATCTCAAACAAGCACAACCAAAAATTTATTGGCAAAGCAAAGCAAAAGAAATGACAAGGAAGAAAAAGTCAAGAAAATTCAAAATAAAACCTTTGGCATTAAAGATAGAAGAGTTACAAGTTCCACATCAACAACCCTGTGGACAAAACAAGTATTATAAAATCCTTATAAGACTTGGGCTTCATAATATCATCCATCACAAGAGTTTTAGTTGATTCTTCGACTGAAGGGCCCGACACAACTTTAGTCTCTATGGCTGAGGATGCAGGGGTTTCATCATTAGCTTCGGAAGTGGAGATGTCAACAACTTCACCTTCTCAATTGCTCTCACTGTCAGAATTCTCCTTAAAAGACTTGGATATTTAATGAAGAGACCATAGACATTAATTACAGGGAAGAGTAGTTGGACCTTAGGATTGTAGGCCTCAAAGACTAAGGATTACTTTTACAAAAGGAACCTATGGTAGGTGTGATTTTTTTACATCCGTTTAGTGAGGAACTCCTTCGAACTTACTAATAGAGCACTAGCTGAACACCGAAGGTAGATGCCTTCGAGTGGACTATATATAAGGTATAGTTATAGTTTATATAAATTTATTCAGAATGAATCAACGTAGTCTAATGGTGTAGACCATTGTTAATTAACACAATAATGCATAAAATACATAATGTGACGCGATGGTATTCCTGTGGGGTTAATCTTTGGGACTGAGATCATATGTGTAGATATTTACCTCCTAGTTATAGGTGGTCTAGTGGCCCTTGATATTTTTATGTCAGCGTAGAGATTGAATAACATGTTGAGATTGGGTTAGATATGCGTATAATATTTCACTTAAATTAAAGATGAGATACTTACCGCATGTGAGAGCCGATGGGGATATGTAATGTGAATTGACTGCATTATTATTTATTAGTTTCATAAGTTAATTCTTGTAACTTTAGGTCGCTTACCCAAATTATGAAATGTTTTTCCCCCAACTTATCCTTAACAGGAAAAATAAGTCTGAAAGAGGATAAAAATTACGGCTGCTTTTTCTTAGTAGCAGATTCGGCTCTTTGATTCTAGCATAGATTGGTACTCTTTATTTAATTTCAATTTTTATATTCCAGAGATTGTATGGGCATAAGCCCGAGACATATTTATTCCAACTATGTTGGAATGGATGATTATGATTTATGTGAGTTGGGACTTATTCATTATCAGTTTATTATTTCATATTGTTTAATTGTTCATGGATGTTTAAATTAAAATCATATTTTATGATTGATGTTGAGAATGGTATAAATTGTTGGACGAGCCCCATTTTTTATGTATTGTGCATAGCCAACCTTTATGTGGAAAATTGCGGTTTTTATATTTTGTGTACACGTCACATTCTAGGACCCCCTAGGTCCCTAGCACCTCCCCATCTCACTGTAAATCCTAGGTCGCACTACGAGTACCGATCTAGAGCCAATCGGGCTCCCCCGGCACCCCTTTGACTCCGATCAAATGTATCGTCAGAGCAAAAGATCTTTGAATCCTTAAAGGGCCCTGAATAAATTTTCCAATGGTCCACCCCTTGTGTGAATTAGTATAACAGTTTGGATGAACGGGCCATTTTACTACCGAAGATCGATTCGGAGGCCACCAGGCACTCCTGGGCCCCGAATTGACCCCAATCAACTTCACCGTCAGAGCGAAAGCTCTTTGAGTATTCTAACGGCATTGAAATCTATTTTCAACTGTCTACCCCGTGCATAAAACAGTATAATCGTTCAAACGAACGATCAATTTTTCCCCCAAAATCAATCCGGAGGCCACCGGGTGCTCTCGGAGGCAATTTGACGAAAGTCAGCTCTTCAACTCGAAGGATACTGAACGAATATTCTAAGAGAATTGAATATGCTTTCTAACGGTCCGCCTCGTGTGCGATTCTGACCTACGGTACGAACGAATGATCCATTTTACTCCGAGAGGTCCCTCGGCGCTTCCGAGCCCCGGTTAACCAAGGTCAACCTTTTGAACTAAGCAAAACTCTTTTAAATGTCTAATTACATCTCCTAAACTTTCTAACGGTCTGCCTCGTGCATGATTCTAACTTACAATATGGACAAACGATTCGTTTGCATCCGACGATCTCCCGTACAAAGGTCCGACATGCGCTTTCGAGACACATTTGACCCAAAGTCAACTCCCCAACTCGAGATCAGTCCAAAGGAATATTGAAGCTATCTAAAATACCTTTCTAACGGTATGCCTCATGCACGTTTCAGATCAGCAGTTTGTGTTCTAAGATCATTTTTCCAAAAAAATCTACACAGGCTTGCCAATTGGCAGGTCCAGATCCCTGCCTATCGGCACAGTGTCTGGGGTCACATGCCGATAGGCACCGCCAAGGGTAGGCCGATCAACACCCCCAGACACTATAAATAGGGGCCATTACCTCACTCCAATGGGAGACATATCCATCAGCATCAGTGATCTCAGTAACATTCCCTCGAAATCAGTGAAGTTCCTCATGTGAAGTTCCAGCCAAGCTTACATTCCCATCCTTTTCATACCCAATTTGGCAGAATATCCTTCTCTCTCATCAACATTCACCAACACTCAAGGGAGTTCATCCAAGAGAAAAGATCAAGCTTCAAAGAAGGTCCAATTCCTTCCCTCTCTCTTTAAATTTCTTATTTTTGCATAATAAACATTAGATTCATAATCTAGTTATTACTTTAGTTCATACACATTAATATCTACACTTTTATTAGTATATTGCACATACTTTATTTTCTACAAAAATTCCAAAAACAAATAAAAAAGGGTTACACCCGTAAATTCCGAACGGAATTATCCATCACAATTTTTCCAAAATCAAAACAACACATTTTCTATATATACACATATAATAAATTTCCTTTTGGATCTATGGGATAAACCCCACCCCTGTGCTACCTTCAAACTATGTGGACTTTGATGCCTTTATAGGCTACATAGCGTCTCGGATTAAAATCCGAGACTTGAGTCCAATTTTTTAATTTTCTCAATTTCTCAAATTCTCTAATTTTCTAAAATCCCCCACGTTCATATTTATATATATATATATATATCATGCTTGTTTGCGTTTCATCCAACGCGTATTATCGTTTCCTAATAACAATCAATATCGTGATGAGCGCCCAAATCATACTTTCTACATATGTTATTTTGGGAATATTCATATAGATGACCTCACTCTACCTTGTCCATGGTATGAGTTGAATAATTTCTCTCTCCATTATATAATCACGCACACACACTTTACGGGGATATACAGGAAAATAATAACACCATCCCATGAGAGATCGAAAGGGAGGGATGGGTGCCTAACACCTTCCGATTCCATAACTTAGCCCCCGAACCTTCGAACTATTGGTTTCGTATGCATCAGTTTTATTTGATGTCGTTCTCTCGAAATGGCAACATGTTCTTTCGCATGTTTTGTTCAAAATAGGTTGGCGACTCTATCTCTTTACATTTACCCACACACCGACGATGACCGAAGCAACCTTTCGAATAGGGGTGCGATCCCGCGGCGCAACCTTCTTGAGGGGAGATGTCTCTATCTCTCTCTCTACTCCCTCGGTGCCGCCCAGGATGGCCACAGTTGGTATCAGAGTAGCCAGGTTCTAGCATCCTTAGGATCTGCGTTGCGCTCATCACATTATACGTTGCATTCTTTGATATATAGAGCCCTATGTTTAGGAATCGTTGTACTCTTTATGATATGTTACTAATACAAGACTTGCTTTCTTTCAGATGGCAAACAATTGACGTGCTAAATCACGGCATCCTACCAACGAGGCTACAGAGGATAGGCTCAGCAGCAGCCGTAACTACACCCACAACCACCATCAGTGCCACTCATGGTTACTCCAATAGGCATAGCTATGATACTAACTTAGGTAGTCTGTACAACGATGACTACCATGCTACAACACTTTCATACATAGCAATAGACACCACCACCACCCTCGCAGCCGATGGTGCTACATGTTCATGCATAGGGCTTAGTTTATGAGAGAACTAGGGAGGCCTTCACTAAAGGCCACCCGCCATAGTTCGCTGGAAGTAAAGATATCTTAGTTGAAATTCAGTGGAAGATGGATATTCAGAGACATTTGATGATGGTTGAGTGCACAACGGTGCATAAGCAAATGTTAGATTCATTTCGATTGGTAAGAAAAACCCTACAGTGGTGGGAGTTTTTCACCACCCTGGAGGAGTGGGACAGGATGACCATTATGTAAAGTATGAGGGAAAGTATTTTCCACAAGCCATGAAGTCGGAGAAGAGGCGGAAATTTATGGACATAGTGTAATACCCTGTTATTTTGAGGGCTTATTTATGAATATATAAGATTTCAGTAATAATTTATCGGGATTTTTTATTTTAAATAAAATTATTTTTATTTATAGTATATTTAAAAGAAATTTATGGCGGTTTGAAATCAAATAAAACATTTATATTTAAATGGTTTTTAGACATTTTGTAATGATTTAATACGTAAAGTAGATAATTTTGAATTAAAGGGCAATATGGTTATATGCGTTAGCATAGGCTCCAAGGTAGGTTTTGAGGCAGAGGCTTTATAAGTAATGTTAGGATGACTTTAGGTGTGAGAAAAGAAATAGATCGGCTAAAAATGAATCCAATGATACAAAAACGAGAGGAATGAGAAGAGTCAAATTGGAGTGTTTTAAATCTTCTTAACCTTCACATGAGATTTAAGAAAATTTCAAAACATATATCTTACCCAAATTTTCTTGTAGAATCCAAATCTGAAGTTCGATCAGCGATTCGGATAATGTTTGAATCTGATTTTTCTGTGTTTTCAAAATAGGCCTACAATTGTGGATTTTAACTCGCTTGAGGTAGTTTCGTTCTCCTGTTGTTAATTTTGTGTGCTACACAAATTCAACCTTGATTGTATAGTTATATCCATGCTATGTGTTGCATTTATATATATATATATTATATGCTCGCATACAATATTCTTTATTACAGTCATTTTGTATGTGTTGTTTTCATGTCGTGTAGTTCGGGGTAACAAAACTAGTTAATTTTACGAGCATGTCGAGTTATAGAAACTGGGTAGAATACATGTGCACTTGATTTATGGGAATTGAATCTAAAATTTATTTAATTGAGAGAATGATGTTTAATTGAGAGAATGATATTATGATGATTACTGTTGGAGAATGCATAGGAATTCCTTAGACAACCCACCAGTTGGACGGGGTGTATTTTCGGCTACGATTTTGTTTATTATCCAAAGACTAGACTATGGACCTCGGTTGGCGAGCATGCCAAATGTTGTTATGGTGGTGATGCCAAGATTTTATGGCAGTGATGCCAGGTTATGATAGGCCATGTGTCCAAGTTATGTTATTCATTTTAGGGGACATTGGATTGTTTCGAGGATAATTAACAGGATTGTGAGTGGTAGTTCATATCATATTGTTAGAAGCGCGGTGGGGACTTTGATATGGGGTTTAGGTTGTGTAGTGCCTGCGGTGAGATCCTAGGTTATGATTTTTGTTTGAGGGTTCATATTGCAGACACTCTTGTATATGATGCACACGTTCGAGTATGTGTACTTACACTTGGAGCATTTATACAAACTACTGAGTAAGCTTCTCACCCCCCATAGTTTGTTGTATTTCACGTTTGATGCGAGATGATATTAATGGCATCATTGGGATTGGGATTGTCGTTAAAAGCTCTGGATATTTATTTTTAAAATTTAAATATACTGCTTTGTTTATTTTAAATTATTTTATAATAGGACATTTGAAATTTAATAAAATTAAGATATTCTATTCATTTTATTTATGTATTTATGCTTTCGTAAATTTATGCCCAATCTAAATGGTGTTTTTTGCAAAAAAAAATCTCTAATTTATCAATATTTTTTAGTAGCACCTCTCGTGGTGTTACACTTGAAGCAAGAGGGTCGTACCATAGCAGAGTATGAGGAGGAATTTAGCGCATTATCATTGTTTGCTGAATATGAGGTAAATACTGAAGAGAAGAAAATGGAGAATTTTGCATCAGGGACATCTTGGCACATCAGGAAATTCCTATTGGGGAACCCGACTTTTACAACCTACACTCAGATGGTGAATGCCGCTTTATTGCATTGTCGGGTTTACCAATCATTCCAGAAGAGTAAGGGTGAGAAGAGATCCAATTTAGAGTTGTTGAGCCAGTAAGGAAATACATGTGGGAATGGTAATCAATGGGTCCAACAGTTTAAAGGGTTCCAAATAAAATATTAGTTCAAGAAGCACAGGGGATCTGATGATCAGAACAAGCAGGGCCAATAAGGCTAGGGATAGCAGTTGATGGGCCGTTAAGGCCAGTAACAGCACGGATGAGGCCAACAGGAGCAACAGCAGAATAGGTTTCAGTTTTATGGAAACTGTTACGTCTGTGGAGAGAAGGGACACCCGGCGAAGAGGTGCCCTTAAGGCAATTAGGGGGAACGGGAGTAGGGATGTTAGTGTGGATATCAGGCACCTTAAGGGTAGTGTCAGCAGTTGCTAGCCCCACCAGTGGTCACAATGCTACCACTACCTGCATCACCTGCCTCACCTCAGGGGAAAAAGTCACAGTTATAGTATGGGAATATGAATCACGTCGCACCTAGAGAGGGACCATCACCAGCACAGGAAGTGGATGGTATGTTCCCTATTTTTGGGTATGTATGGCACATTTTTTTTATACTGGTGCAATCTTCTCATTTTTTAATACTAGTTTTGCTCGATCATCAGGGATAGTAGACTTATAGTTTGATATAGTACTTTGCATCGATTCACCCATGGGTAAAGGGGCACCTATATGTTCCATGTGCAGGGGTATATGGATAGACATTGGGAGACTTAGGTTTGTGGCAGACCTACTTCTGTTAGATATGTCATAATATGCTGCTATCCCATTTATGGATTGATTAGCTACTTACAAGGCTTGCCTTGATTATTATTGGAGGTCCCTCATTTTTTCCCTTCCATGGCAAGAGATGTACTTGGTTACGATACCTCACTCAAAGGGAGGGTCAAGCACTCATTTGTATTACATTAAGGAGGAGAATTATGATAAGGTAGTTATTTCTCTAGGCTCCATTCCTGTTCTTAGTGAGTTTTCAGATGTTTTTGGATAGATTCCAGGGTTACTACCAAGTAGGGAGATGGAGTTTTTGATTAACTTAATTTGGGGTATGAGACTCATCTCCCGTGTACTGTGTTATATGGCTCCTTTGGAGATGAGAGAGCTTAGGGATCAAATTCAGCATTTATTGTACTAAATCAAGGATTCATTCGGAGGAGTTCTTCACATTGGGGTGCTCCCGTCCTATTCATTAAGAAGAAGAACGAATCATTGAGATTGACAATTTATAGTAGAGATTTAAGAAAGGTAACTATATAAAACACGTATATGTTGCCCCGTATTGATGATCTATTCGACCAGTTGAGGGTGCATCATATTTTTCTAAGATTGATTTGGGGTTGGGTTACCATCAGTTGAGGATTCGAGATCAGGATGTTCCCAAGATAGCATTTTTTATGAGATATAGATTTTACGAGTTCATGGTTATAGATTTTGGTCTAACTAATGCACCGGCAGTGTTTATGGACTTGGTGAATAAGGTGTTCATAGATGACATATTGATTTATTGTCGAACCACAAATGAGCATGCACAATACTTCCAAATAGTCTTAAAAACGTTAAGGGACCATTAGCTCTATGCCAAGTTTGAGAAATGCATATTTTGGTTAAGGGAGGTTTAGTTCTTGGGCCACGTTGTATCTGAAAAGGGGATATCAGTGGATCCGAAAAAGGTTTCAGTGGTGATGGGGTGAGGACAGCCCACTACACCTATAGAGGTGCTCATTTTTCTGGGTTTGGTAGGGTACTACCATCAATTCATTCAAGGGTTTGCGAAGATAGTCGGGCCTCTAAAATTTAATGCGGAAGGTTGTACCATTTGTTTGGGACACTGTATGCTAGTAGGCTTTTAACTAGTGGAATGTCAGGTTGACTTCAGCGCTAATACTCGCTTTACCTTAAGGAGGAATAATATATAAAGTCTTTACTGATGCGTCTTTATGAGGACTTGGAGGTCTACTGATGCAGGAGGAGTGGTCGATAGCTTGTGCTTCTCAAAATCTTATGTAATAACTCTCATTTTCCATGTAAAGGTTTGCTAGATACAATACGCCGAAGATGGGACTTATCTCACAATTTATATTATTCTCATAATCAAATCATAATATGACATCTAAAATTTTAAGTCAAACATGCATAATAAAACCATTTTAATAATAAGTGATTGTAAATAAATCCAATCTCCCAAAAGTTATAAACATTTGACACAAGTATCACTAATATCTAAAAAGACTTAATATAATAGACCTCGGTCTTATTCCCATACAATCTCTAAAATAAGAAAATGACTGGAATGGAAATGACAACCTAAGCTAGAGACAATCGAACTGAAATGACTGATGAGCAAGTACGATTGCAAGTTGGATCTCCTGTCAGCCCTGATGTCCCTGTTTAGGCAAACCTGGGGGAAAACATTTTATAAATTGGATCAGCGTCCTAAAGTTTCAGGAATTAACTTACAAAACTAATATGAAATTATGCGGTTAATCCACATTATACATCGCCTATCGACACTCGCATGCAGTAAGTATCTCACCCCTCGTCTAAGTGCAATACTATATCCATATCAACCCAAATGCAATTATGAAATCCGATATCTATACCAATAAGATTGTATTTAATACATCTAGCAAAATATATAAACTGAAGTTAACCATTTACACATATGCTTCTAGTCCCAAGAGTAACCCCTACAATACGACCCATAAGAAATAACTTATCACATATTATGCATTATACGTTGTATTGGGTTCATTAATAATTATCTACATCATTAGACCACGTGGATTATTCTCAATTAATTTATATTATTATATAAATCCTTACATATATACGACACAAAAATGCATCTACCTTCAGTGTCCAATTCATGACCTATCGGTAAGTCCGGAGGAGTTCCTCATCCAAACGGACATCACAAAAACACACATGCATGGCGGTACCTATGCAGTATACCATTGGATGATCCCTATCCCTGACGGTGACAATGGATTACTATCATTCCACCTACCTCCTCATAAGTGGTGTTTCTATGTAGGATATAAAAAAATGACATACACAATGCCTAGCCCACCTATGTCGACGCGTGATACGATCCCGAGACGTACGCAACCCCAGTCAATAGGCAGTCCATGAACACGTGTATGTTCACACAAATAATAAATACATATTTTAACATAAAATATATATAGGTAACTATCCTTATAACTACCCTCAATGAGTCTCATCAACCTCCAGCTAATATCCTTACTTTAAGAATTAACCATCTAATTACTTGTTAATTTTTCCAAATAACAAATAGTGATACAAAACTATTTTTAATTAATTATCCCCTCACACCTCTCACATACTCGCCTAAGTTTATAAAAATCGATCGAACATATCCCCGGTCCCAGCCTAAACCAGGACCAGAGCCGAATAGACTCGCCTCTATGAACAAATTGTTTCGCCCCAAACTGAATTGAATTGCCTGGATGGCCGAATCGATTCAAATTTCGACAGAAGCCAGAACTGCTACATTTTCTCTATACGGGTTCACACTTCTAAAACCAATTTTCCTCCCATTGTCTTAACCATTTATATTACTAGAATTATAGATTCCTCATTATCCAAATATACATTTTAGATGATATTCTAACCAATTAATTAGATCATTCCCCCATAATCCCATAAATTAATCTAACACTAGAGTTAGTCTAACCCAAGTTTGATCCTACTTTTCATCTAATCATTCTCAGATCTAAATGAATCAATACATGAATTGCAATCATCAAAATAACAATCCTACAACAAGGATTTTAAAGTTCAATTTCCAAATAACACGGTACCAATTCTGAGTTGTCACCAAAATGTTTAATCCTTAAACACCATTATTTCAAAATTTGTTCTAAGAATCATAGAGTTCATTCCAATTATTAAAAGTCATCCATTTATCCAATTAACCAAGAATTGTTATGAGAAAGTGTATAGATGAACTAAGAAACAAATTATAATTGATTTAGCAAGATAATTCTTTCCTCAAACTAATGATTGAAGTCTCTTCTCTTAGATCATTTTTCATTTCTCCCTTCCCTAGCCATGGTAATTCATATCCCCAAATCTCATATTACACTTAAACCCCCACTTTGGGGACCCTAAATAAGCCCTAAACACTACTTGGATTGACCCAATAACTCCCCTAAGGGTATACTTATGCCCCGAGCCCAAACTTAGATGTCTAAAACATCCAAACGAGTTCCCAATTCCCCTCGAAACGTGCCCCAACTATATTTACCCAAGTTACACCCTTTTATTATGTTTAATCACCAAATAACAATAATTTAATTAACATCCAATTTATTTTCAATGAGTGAACACATTATGAATAAATGGATCATATAAACAAGCAATCACAATCAAGCAATTTATTCACAAATTTAATTAATTAAATTCTCCCAAAAATAATTTATTATGAAAACACAGGATATTACTTTCTTCCCCCTAATAATGGACTTTCATCCTCGAAATTCAAAATTTTAGTGACAAGAAGAGTTTTGAATATTTCTCGCATGTCGTACTCTCTTTCACGTCAACTCATCCTCATTTTGGCATCCCCACTGCATGCAAACTAAAGGAACAACCTTGGAATGAAGTCTACACTCCCTACGATCCAGAATAGTTATGTGTCTCTCCTCATAAGTCGCATTGGCTAAAGATCTATCTCGTCGAGGTCTATGTGCTGGTAAGATACCTTATCTCTAAAGAATCTTCATAATACGAAATAAGGAAAACATCATGCATCATCTTCAAATGATCTAGTAATGCCAACTGTAGCCATCCCAGAAAGGCTAGGGGGCTTCCATCTGGCAAGCGCTCAGGATTGCGCCCTTTCTCGGGCGCTCGACTATCGCCAATATGGGATAATATGTAAAGATAGAGTTGCCAACCTATTTTTCACAAAATAGGCAAACAATGTTGTTGTCTCGAGAGAACAACATCAAAGACAATACTAATGCTTGAGAAACCAAGTAGTTCAAAGGTTCAGAGGTTAAGTTACGGAATGAAAATGTGTTTGGAACCCTACCTCCCTTTCGATCTCTCGTGGGCATGTGTTAATCTTCTCCAATTAGATTTTGTGAAATGTGTGCTTATGTGCATAATATAGATGGAGAATAGAATCGTTCAATTCGCATCATGAAAAAGGACGGAATGAGTTCATCCTTAGGAGTGTTCCCAAAAAATAATAATTCAAATTAATGTAAGTGTTTGTCGAAACACAAGTTATTCTAAAAGAACATATGTATACATCAGACAAGACATAAGCATGCAAGAATATGGCATCCTAGAGCCTCGTGATTTACCCAAAATTCCTATGTAACCCAATGGGAATCAAAGTACACATAGTTCGAAAAAAGCATAGGGTATAAATCCAAACGGGGGATTTCACTTATATGTGTGTGGAGATAAGCGTGCTTTAAATGTAAGAATGTGGTGAGAATCCCTCTTTTGGAATTTATTGATAAACCCTATTTTTCTTGTTTTGGGGCTTCTTTATAAAAATAGATTATATGCAAATACTACTAATAAAGGTTTGAAATTAATGTAGGTGATGTAATGAAATAAAGAGCTAACGCATGAATAAAATAACTAATAAGAGAATTTAGAGAAAATGATGGAAAATTGGAGTTCCTTATGAATACTTAGAATGGATATTGGGTGTAGATACGCTGATCTTGCAATGGGATGAAGGTGTTATGAGGATATGGAGGGTAATTTACTAAATGAAATGTGAAAAGGGATGGAATGGAATGTGGGAGATGGACTTTTTAGAAAGGGAACAGCTCTACAGTCCAGAGAAAGTTCTCTGAATTGCTGAGAGGTTCGTTCAGGGGTGTTTTTTAAAGTGAGGTCATGGCCTCTATTTATAGGGCCAAAGGGGTGCTGATCGGTTGGGTCCTAAACCTGCGTATCGGCATAGAACCCCGGACACACTACCGAGAGGCAGGGTCCTAAGGTTGCCATTCGACAGTCTCGGATAGAATTTTTGGAAAAATGGTCATAAAATGAGAACCATAAGTCAGAATTATGCATAGGGTAGACCATTGGAATGGTATTCAGAGCCCTTTAAGATTTTATTCAACTTTGTTTGGTTCGTAGAGTTAACCAAGGTGAAATGGGCCATGGAATTCTCCGATGATGCTTTAGAGTAAAATGGGTCATTCGTTTGTACTGTAAGGCTGATTCGCACACGGGGTGGACCATTGGAAAGGGGATTCAGAGCCTTTAGAAGATTCATTGATCATTGATCAAGATGGATATCTAATCGGATTCAAATGGGGCCTAAGAGCACCTGATGGCTTCAGATTAGTTTTTGGGATAAAATGGATCGTTTGTCCGATTCGTAAGGCTGATTCGTGCATGGGGAGAACCATTGGAAAGGGGATTCAGAGCCTAAAGTTGTGTAATATCAATTATTTATGGAATTTGTAAATTACCAATATTAAAACTTATTTAATTAGATATAATCTTCAATTCAATTTAATTAAACACGAATCATGTATCTATGTGGATAAATCAAACATGCAATCACTAATTAAGGGGCAATACCAATTTCAGGGAAAAAAAACAAACTTTCGGGTAAAAATATTTATTTCAATACATACTGCAAATCATAACTTACACTTACATAGAAAAATCTGTCATGAATTTTTCACAGAAAAGCTATATAGACCGCAGCCTAGAACCAGCAAAGATT
Source organism: Sambucus nigra (assembly GCA_949130495.1). NCBI lineage: Eukaryota > Viridiplantae > Streptophyta > Magnoliopsida > Dipsacales > Adoxaceae > Sambucus > Sambucus nigra. The sequence continues at coordinate 537,584,983 of OX422208.1, read as the reverse complement.
CCCTCAAGAACTTCAAGAACCGTAGTTCATCCTTCAGCAGTGAATACCCTCAAGTATCCCCAATGACCACAGTTGTCAGCATATAGGTCCTGCAATAACTATCAATCTAGCAGTAGATATCTCCTTCTCTATAATATAAACTTCAATAAATGACTGTTTCAAGTTCCAAAATGATTCACAAAAGTATATGGGATGTTTTATGTGAATCAAAAATCTAAATTTGCCCAAAAAGTGTAGACTACAAGTCTGCAAATATGCAGTTTTCATGTGTCAAAATTATTAATGAAAAAGTCTTACAAAATAAGTATTTATCGCAAAATAAAATTCTTAAGGCAGCGCAGTCGTTCGAACGACTTCATGATGTTTATCTCGATATTTTCATGAGCACCTAAACCTTATACATCATCTGTGAACTCATTTTCTTCCACCTCATGAACTCTGTACGAGTCATTAACTAAATCCTTTAGCATAATATGATCTACATTGTCCTCTTCTTGTACATCTATCCTACTTATTTAACGTTGTTGTGAAGGTTTCTCTAGGACAAAAAGAACTTTCAATTCCCCGTAAAAATTCTAAAATCGATAGCTATCTTGTATATCATATATTAACAAATGTCGTTCAACTCTTATCCACTCAAACACCTTACCATTCTTAAGCTTAGCACACGAACACGAGGACTCTTCATCATTACAACATCTCTTTGCGTATTTCACAAATTCATTAGCACAGTTGTGAAACACATCCCCTAATTTATTTGTCTCACACATCCACTCTTTGTATTTAGGATATCCCATCACAGCTACTACAAAAAATCACCTATTATGAGTAAGAAGCATATATTCATGGATTAGTATAAAAAAGTGTGAACATTTAGTTCCCATTAAATAATTTACTACAAGATTAACATTTCATGTTTTGGTGTGATATTATAAAAATAATATAATTCCTATTTCCTCCATATCCTCTAAAGGGTGAGTGGTCCTATCCCACTCAAGATCGGGTATTTTTGTAATATACTTAACATCTCATGCATATTGTTCCAATTTGAGGAAAATTCGGCAGCATATCCTTATAGTTCTCCAAGTACATGACATAAATTTGTAAGTGTAAGTGTTATTTCAATTTATCATTTGACACTTAACATCGCATCATCTAATATGTACCTAGAGAACATTAAGATACGGCAGCAGAACTTTCGCCAAAAGTAACAAGTTTAAGCCACTAAGAATATTATTATATATAAACTATGCAGTCCCAAACTGTTCAAATGCGACAATTCGAGAGATATCATTACAGGGGTAATGACTCTCGAACGGGTCTAAGGGCTATTGAATGCGTACGCATAAGAACTAGAAGGATAGTATGTATGAACACTATATGTAATTTAAATTAGTTATAAATGTTACAGAACTATTATATCATGCATTCAAATGAGAATACATGCAGGCATGCACCCCCCGAAGCAAGTGTTATATAAGAAGTTAACTTAATGTAAATTTACACTTGCATGCCTAGCTATAGTAAAGAGAACCGTAATAGATAGCCAATGGCTATCTATTGATATTCCCATTATTACATTTTACCCTCATTACTTATTATATAACACTTGCTTTGTGGGCTACGTGCATGCATATATTCTCATGTGAATGCATTATTACTTATTACTTGTTGTATAAAATTTATAGTATGTTTCATTTAATTATATCTTATTTATATTTGATTTTTACATTGTTATGTTTAATTCTGCATCACAACCCTAAATGTTAGAGAATGCCTAGGTCCAACCAACTCAATGGCCATCTAAGTGCTCGAATCCACCAGTCACCAACAATTCAAGAACCAACTCATTGTCCATCTAAATGCTCAAATCGACCAGTCAATAACAATTCAAGAATCCTAAACAATTCAAAAATTCAACCCTAAATGTTATAGAGAGAGAGAGAGAGAGAGAGAGAATGTGTGTAAAGAGAGATAGAGATTGAGGTCGTTACTGCAATTAGAGAGACAAACCAGATTTCAATTTCAAAATTGAATACCAAAAATCAAATAGACACTAGAACAAAAACCAAATACCAAATACCAATTTCAATTTCTAATACTAATTTCAATTTCAATTTCTATTTCTAATACTAATTTGAATTTCTAATACTAATTCCTACTTCATCCATCTCCTCTAAAGTATGAGTGTCCCTATCCCATTGAAGACTGCATATTTCTATAATATACTTAATAGTTCATGCACATTGTTCCAATTTGAGAAAAATTCAGCAGCATATCCCCATAGTTCTTCAAGTACACGACATAGATTCGCAAGTGTAATTGTTATTTCAATTAATAACACTTAACATCACATCATCTAGTATGTACCCAGAGAACATTAAGTTACGACAGCAAAACTTCCCCCAAAAGTAACAAGTCTAAGCCGCTAAGAATATTATTATACAGAAACTATGTAGTCTCAAACTGTCTAAACGGGACAATTTGAGAGATCTCATTACAGGGGTAATGACTCTTGATTGGGTCTAAGGGCTACTGAATGCATGCGCATAAGAACTAGAAGGCTAGTATCTATGCACACTCTATGTAAGGGCTATAGTATGTTTTATTTAATTGTGTCTTATTTATATTCGATTTTTACATAGTATATATATATATATATATATATATATATATACACACACACACACACGCGCGTATATGGTTGTATTATACCCTTATCACGATCACGTATATGGTTTCAGATTTCAATATACCCTATTGCGTATAAATAAAAAAATAAATGTACAAAAATTACACCACATTATACCCAATTTCAGATTTACAACACTATACCAAATTTTTGTTTTATACCCAATTTCAATTTTAATTTCATATTTACACAACAATATGCCCAATTTCATATTTATACCCAATTTTAATTTCATATTTAAACAACAAAGGGGTCCAATTTCATATTTGTGCCCAATTTTTATAAACACCAAATTAATCACACACACACATATACACATATATACAAAAAAGATCACACACACAATAAACATAACACACACACACACATATATATATATACAAAAAACCACACACACAATTAATCTAACACACACATGCGCAGAAAATCATACACACGCATAAAAAATCATGCACACGCACATATATATATATATATATATATATATATATATATATATATATATATATATATATATATACATATGCATACACACATAAAGGAAATAGAGAGAGAGGGGGAGAGAGAGAGAGGGGGGAGAGAGAGAGAAATAGAGAAACATACTTAAAAGGGGGGGGGAGAGAGAGAGACAGAGAGAGAGACAGAGCGGACGCTGAGAGAGAGAGAGACAAAAGGACGGAAATAAAATGATGGGACACAAAATAGCGCATAGGGTTTTTACTTAAAAGACTTGTCACGGACCCGTCAAGGTCTTTAATCATGACAAGTCCATTACAACTGTACTTGTCACGGTCATTGACCGTGATAAGTCCATGACAAACTCTTATCACGGACTTATCACGGTCAATGATCGTGATAAAAAATAAATATTTTTTTCTCTCGAACAAAGACCGTGACAAGGGTGGAAGGCTCAAGCGTGGCATTTTAGGATTTTTTGTGTAGTAATAGGTTAGGTCGAGAGCCATATGAATCTATCATGAACTCGAGAATCAGCTCGGGTGCAACATGGGAAGTAGACGCACCATCATAATCTATTCCTAGTCTCTTAATATTACCTAAAGCGGGACCAAGGAGCATCTTTTCAACCTTCTTGTATGTATCCTCTATAGTGACCTTGGCCTCCCAGAAACGTTCGATATCTCTCTTAAGTTGGGACACACGGGCTTCAAGTTCACTCTTTTCCTGGCTTAAGACGATCAACTGCTCATATAAATAAACTCTCACCTTCTCGAGTTGACTTGTCGACGCCTCATGCTCCCTCAAAATTTTTATATATCTCTCCAAGTATAACACCTCAAGACCTAACTCCTTATTGAACTTCTTCGTCTTAAAATCTCGATGTACAAATCTCTAAATATTTTTAGAGATCACTTTCACCCTCACTTCTGATCTCACCCTCACTCTCACTCTAAACACACAAATTGTCGTCGGAGCTCTCATGTATATAAGTGTCCTCATCGTTGTGGGAAAAACTAGATGTGCTCACATGACTAGGTATAAAAGCAACATACATACCATGTGATGATTCATCCCCGAAATCATTCACCTCGATGTCACTATCGCTAAGAGTGGCGGTATTAACAATCTGCTTGCCCTTTCTCTTTAGCATAGTGGGACATTCAAAAGCTTTATGCCCGTTTCCCTCGCACTCAAAACATCTCGCCTCTTCCTCTTTCTCACCGCTCTCTTTGGCCTTTTCTTTCTTTTTATTTTTCTCAAAAATCTTTTTATTGGAAGAATTTCCTTTGGAAAATTTGATAAGCTTTTTAAAATCAAACGCTCCCTCTGACTCGAACTCACAAACTCACTATTTCTTTTTCTCTATCTTCTTAGGCACTTCCTCACTCCTTTTAGATTGGAACCTAAGTGCAATCCCTTTATCCTTAGTCTTAACAATGTTACGAAACATGTTGATCTCACAAGTTTAAAGATCTCCTACTAATTCTTCTAACTTAAGTATATCTAATATCCCTAATGAGTTCAAAACATGGACGTTAGGAATGAAATGGCATGGTAGTGACCTCAAAATCTTTTTGACAACTCTCGTCTCGTCAATTTTCTCACCCAAATTAAAACTCGTGCTAGCTATGTCCGATAAACTAGCATAAAACTCATCCAAATACTCAGACTCTCACATGGTGATAATCTCAAACTGGATGCTCAAATTTTATAATTTAGATGCCTTAATCGTGTTGGTACCCTCATGTGTCAATTGGAGGATATCACGTGCCACTTTAGACGTGGTATACATCATAATACGATGGAACTCGTCAGGGGTGATGGCTCCAGAAATAACACAAAGGCCATGAGAGTTATAGGTACTCCAATTTATAATCATAAACAGTCCAATTATACATAGTTTTAGGATTGGGGACATTTTCAATGGTGACAGTGGGAGGAGTCCACCATCTTTTACAAACTAACTAGACACGTTCATCGATAGCCTTTAGACAAGATCTCATGCGGTCTTTCCCATAGGCATAATTCGTGCCATCAAATACGAGCATCCGGTTATATAACTTACCCATCGAAAAAGTTGTAAAAATTTTCAAAATCAAATTATTTTTAAAAATTGATATCACAAAAACTTTGTGGAAAAAGGAACTCACAATATTTTGGTGAAACCCACTCTGATGCCAATTTGAGGGTGCATGATATCGATTATTTATGGAATTCGCAAATTACCAATATTAAAACTTATTTCATTAGAGTTAATCTTCAATCCAATTTAATTAAACCCTAATCATGCATCTATGTGGATAAAATCAAACATGTAATCACAAATCAAGGGACAATACCAATTTCAAGAAAAAAAACATTTTGAGTAAAAACCTTTACTTCACTATATATTGTAAATCGTAACTTACACTTACATAGAGAACCTTGCAATGAAATTCCCGTTAAAAATACACATATACCGCAGCCTAGAACCAACAAAGATTCCCTCAAGAACTTCAAGAACTGCAACTCCTCCTTCAGTAGTGAATACCCCTGAATATCCCTAATGACCGAAAGCCATCAGCAATAGCTCCCACAAGAACTATCAACCCAACGGTAAAGATCTCCTTATCTACAAGAGAAACTTCAACAAATAAGTGTTTTGAGTTCGAAAATGATTCACAAAAGTATATGGGATGTTTTGTGTGAATCAAAAACCTGAATTTGCCCTAAAAAGTGAAAACTAAAAGTCTACAGATATGCAATTTTCTTGTGGCAAAATTATTGATGAAAAAGTCTTACAAAATAGTTATTTATCAAATAAATTTCTTAAGGCGGCGCAGGTATTTATCACATGTCATTTCGAACGACATTAGATGTCGTTTAAACGACTTTATAAAATTCAAAACAGTGTAGGGTCGTTTGATGCAGAAAAGGGAACGACCTATCTCGAAACCTGAGAAACGACATGTGATGTCGTTCGAAGGGGTCGTTTAAAAGACATTAGCATATCATTTGAACGACATTTCTTTATTGTTTGAACGATTAAAGGAAAAAAAATAATGCTCGCCTACAGGTCTTTCAAAAAATATTTTAACTTATAAAAATGCCTCATTTTGAAAAAAAAATAGTTTTTAAAAATATCCTAACACTATCGTAAAACATTTTCAAAACTTAAACGCACTCCTTAGCAAAATCAATCTCGTAGCTGACTGTTGTTGAAGATACTTATTATTCGGATTTCCCTTCTTGAACGTATGAACGTGAACTTTCTTTGACAATTGTAATGGTATACGACATACTCAATGTAAACTACGAACAATGGAAAATTTATCCTTACAGAGTCTTTCGCAGATTCATTAAGATTTTGCTTAGGAGAGAAAGTTGATCAGGGTCAAACGGGGCCCTGGAACACCCTATGGCATTCGGATCAGTTTTTGATAATGAAATGAACGGTTCTTCTTAACTGTAAGGCCGATTTGTGAATGGGGTAGACCAGTGGAAAGGGGATTCAGAGCCCTTCAAAGATTCATTGAGCTTTTACTCAGGCGAGAAAGTTAATTGGAGTCAAAGGGTGCTCGAGATCATCCGGTGACCTCTAGATTGATACTCGGAGTATGACTAGAGTTTATGGTGAATGAGCAAGTGCTAGGTACCTAAGGAGATGCTTAAGTATCCAAGGGTAGGGTGTCTATAGAGAGGCCCTCGATAGGCGAGCTTGGAACAAGTGAAGGACATCGAATAATAGACATCACATCGACGTTGGAAAAGAGGATTTTAGGTCAATTATGTGGACCTATAGTACGAGGTTGATCGATTCAGTGGGTTGAGGTCAGTTTTGACGACCTAAGGAGATGAAGATGACCGATTTAATGAGTTAAGGTCAGTTTTGAGGATCTAAGGAGATGAAGATGACCCATTTTGCTGGTCGAGAATATGTTAAGATTGGTTCTAAAGGGCTAGGGAGACCAATTCAACAAATCACTAAGGACCTAAGGAGATGATGTTGATCGATTCAACAGGTCGAGGTTAATTTTAAATTTGTGTTATAGATGACCAATATTGAGGGCCAAGGTTGATCCTACGGACCTTAAGTTGTGATGACTAATTCTGAGGGTCGACTTCAATTATGAGGACCTAAAGTTATGATGACCAATTTTGAGGGCCGAGGTCAATTCTATGGACGTAAAGTTGTGACGAGCAATTCTAAAGGCTAATGTCAATTCTGAGGACCTAAATTTGTGACGGCCAATTATGTGGTCCAAGGTAAATTCTGAGGATATAAAGTTGTGAAAACTAATTCTGAGGGTTGAGGTCAATTCTGAGGATGTAATACCCTAATCTAATAATTGAATTAAATTTTATATGAATTATGCTGAAGTGGAATTAATGATAATTATTGAAGAATTGTGGGTAAAAATTAAAGAAAAAGAAAAAGGGGTCATTCTAACGATAAGGGAATGTCGTTAGAAGCGATTTGAGGATGTTGCGCGACCAACGTAAGTCAGATTTTTAATCAGACTTGCCCTTATTCGCTGTCACGATTTTGGCAGTTAGATCTTTGAGCTGTCGAGATCAGCCCGGAAGAGGCAAAATGGGGTTTGGGCCCTTAGGAGGGTTTTATTAAGGGGTTGGTTGGTTATTTGGGTTTGTTTTTTAAATTGAATGTAAGAGAGAGAGGTGGGAGGTATTCCACCTCCTCCCACCACAATTCCATCAATATTTGTGTAGTATTCTTCCATGTTCAAGCCTAAATATACCCATTTCCACTATTGTAGAAGAAGAGCTGCGAATTTTAGAGTAATGCTGGGTTTTTTTGTTGGAGAAGATGAAGGTGAGTTTTCATGGAATTGAAGGGGTTCTTACTTGGACGCTTGATGGAGCATTCTTTTGGTGTGGGGCAACCTCCTTGAGGCCACCTTAGGAGGTGGGAGGCTGCCATATTCTAAAACTTTTAATGCCTATCATTATTAGAGACCCATTTAATGCGATAAACCCTTACTCTTAGTATTAAGATTTTATTTGCATATTTGTAGTCTTGTATTTAGATTACATGAGTAGGGTGCTTTTGAATAAATGATGAAATTGATGTGTAGAAGATAATAAAAAAATTATGAAATAAAAATATTGGTAAAATGCTATTTTGTTGAAAATAGAGAATGAATAAGGATTTTAAGGTAAATAGTAAAAGTTGGTATTTCATGGGAAATAGTGTATTTTATAAAAAGATTGATGTTAAATATTTTATGAAATAAAATGTTTCAAAATAATGATTTATTTTGGTAAACATTGGTGAAATAATGTTTCTTGCAAAAATGAAGATTTTATGAATAATAGACATTCATTGAGTTTGAAGAAATTAAATGTCTTCTATGTCTTGAAAAAAAAAGTTGCAAGTATAATGAATTTCTAGAATTAAAAATGTGTTTAACCCATTTTATAGGATTTTAAGGTTTAAAATCCATATTCTCATTACATATAAACTTGTAGTAATTTGGAACTAAGTGTATAAACAAGTTTAAAGAAGAATTAGTTAGGCTTAAATATGGAATGATAAAAGGTGGAAATTCTAGTTTTCAAGTATGTGAAACATGGGTTAATAATGTTGTAAGGATAAAGTGTAAGACTATATGTAAAATAAAATGAATGGTGTTTTCTTATAAAAGTAGTCTTACGTGTAAATGGGCTTCTTGATTAAAGAAAGTAATTAAACGTGTGGTTTGGGAAGTTGTTAAATAAGTTATCGAATATGTGTTTATGGGTAAACATGGAAAAATTAGGGTGTATAACTTAGTAATGTTGTAAAGAATTAACATTTATGAAATTAGAAAGGAACTGATGGAATAAAAATACTTTCAATTAAGAAGAAGAACACTCCAAGGTTAAAAATGGTGTTAATGTGTCAAAACATTTAAGAAGTTAGTGTGGATGACATAATAGTATTTTGAGGAAATTAACACTTGTGGAAATGGAGTAAAAGGTGATTTTGGAAGAAAAAAAAGGGTAAAATGGTAATTTTACTTAGATTGGAACATTTTGTTTAATTAAAAATCTGAAAAGGTGTTACAAAAGGGTCCTAAATGAATATTATTTTGGGAATATAATCAAGGTTAAAGTGTAACAGATATGAAATGGTAAAATTTCAAAGTATGATATACCCGAGTGTAACCACATCTCGGACGATGACTTTCTCAACTCAGGATAACCTCACAAAGCACACTTCCTACCAGGAACGGAGCATTAGTAGTATCGGTCTTGTCCTTCCTCTCAGGCCGAGACCCTCCAACAGCCTTGACCACCTATAAGTCTCATCTCGTTTGCCATCCTAGATAATCGAGATTTTATTGGTCTAGCTACAAGCCCATCTTGGCCAGACGTTAGCCCAGTCGACGCCACACCTCAGCATTCTCTAGCATATGATCGAACAGAACTCTGGGGGTCCCATACTCAGCTTGGCCAAGACCCTTATAGATGACATCTCCACCACATGTGATGCAAGACTTCAACATGGCCAGTCCACATGGGCAGACAGTTATAACTAAATCACATGTGCATATGAGGGAGGAATATTGCATCATCATTACTTATCCATTCTAAAGGACACATGTCAAGATCTTATTTGTGACTCCATCAAGGAGATGCATTTTGCATACTTGGGGGTGCATTGTACACCCCAAGCACTATTTAAATCCTTCTTCCTCCCCAGAAGAAAGGATTAAAATATTCAAACCCAAGCCAAAGATTTTCTCATATTATAGTAGAAAGATAAAGTAGTGATAATGGTATCACTAAGGCCATTAGTGTCCATATTTATAGTGAAATTCACACTCACATGCACGGTGGAGTAGGACAATGGTTGAACCACTTATATTCTAGTCTATTCCTCTTTGCCTCATCTCTTTCTTCACTCAAACACTTGTTTACCACTATTGTTGCACCATTAAAATTTGTTCTGGATTGAGCTCATACCAGTTTGATTGTTAGTACTAAATCAGGTACCATCAAAGAGTAACACAAGTTGGGGTGTAACCCCGAGTTTTAGCTTTGGCCAAGTAAAAAGGAAAAAGTGGAATAATATGTACATTTATTAAATGTTAAAACACATTAAAAGGAACTCGGATTACACCAGGATAAGCAAGAAGGGCCCGGAGCCCTAGGGTGAAAAGCACAAAACCACTGGTCAGAGCATATAGTGCGCATAGTCGACGATGTAGAGCTCGTTAAAGTATGTTGTATTGGAAGATTTCGAGAAAAGATAAAAGGAATATGGAACATGTCAATAAATGGATTATGTGGTCAAATGTGTTAATACCACCTAACTTGAATGAATAAATAAATGTTCCAGTAAATGTTAAAAAGGACAAGTAAATGTCTAATTGATAAATGTCCATAAAGTAAGGAAAAGGGGCAAAGTGAGTAGGTAAATGGGTCATTAAGAAACCTAAGCGGTTAAACCCATAATCATCATAAGAATGTGTTGTAAAAAGGTTTTCGAAGATTAAATAAGTATTTTATATACGGGGTTTGCGTGTGTTGAAAGGGTGAGTTTCAACGAAAATACTAAAGTGTATTGGATAAAATAAAAAGGGTGACATCGGTAAAGGAATGTTAGGGGTCAACCAAATGTGGTCGTTTCAAGTGTTGAACCAGGTGTGTTAAATAAAGTGAGAAAATGCTAAGGATGAGTAAAGGAAGTCACTATAAGATTAAGGTAATTTAATCTAGATAAATAAGGTTTTCAAAAGTAAAAACTCTTTCATGCATTGAGTATATGTATGTGTATATATACAATGTAGTTGCATGTGCACGTAGGTATGACATGTTGAGTCTCCTTTCTGTCATTCGATTATTTGCTCCATTTGTATATTTTTCCACTTGGCATAGGCTCATACCCTCACTTTGTTACTGTAGGTTGGGAGCGGTTTCGTATTTTGAGGGCGTTATACATGTAAGTACTTTCTTTATTTTTACTTTAATACTTGGATTTTGAGGTGCTACCTATGGGTCCCTCACGTAGTTTATTTTGAAATTAGTTGCGCATGTTAATAAGTGAAACTTTAGTTAAAATAAAATTGGACTAGTAACCTTATATAGGTTTATTTTATTACACTTCACACCTAACGCTGGGATCGAATCGGGTTGACTACGGGTAACCCATGAATCTGGGTTAGGGTGTTACAGAGGACATGAAGTTGTGAAGGTTAATTCTGAGGGTCGAGTTCAATTTCGAGGACTTAAAGTTATGATGACCAATTATATGGGCCGAGGTTAATTCTAAGGACCTTAAGTTGGGATGACCAATCCTGAGGGCCGAGACCTAAAGTTATGACGACCAATTCTAAGGGTCGAGTTAAATTTTAAGTACCTAAAGTTGGTACGACCAATTCTAAGGGCCAAGGTCAATTTTGAGGACCTTGAGTTGGGGAGACCAATTATGTGGATCGAGATCAATTAGGAGGACCTTAAGTTGTGATGACCAATTCTAAGGGCCGAGGTCAATGGAACCTTAAATTGTGATGACCAATTTTGAGGACCAATGTTAATTATGAGGACCTTGAGTTATGATGACCAATTCTCATAGTCGAGGTCAATTTCGAGGACCTTAAGTCATGACGACTAATTGTAAGGACCAGGGTCAATTCTGAGGACCTAAAGTTATAACGCAGGGAATATCTCTCCTGGGAAATTTGAATTATCTTGGGGGTGCAATGCACTTGTGGCTCTACTACGGATTGTGTTATCTCGAAACTCCACTAGAGGATATTTAGTTTTGAGGTCTCGGTTGTGGATTTGTAATGGACTTGGATGCGGGACCATTATTCGTTCTGTTGTGAAGTATGTTGAGGATAAGAGTGTAAGATTAATCATGCTTGGGAGTTTGAGTTTGTAACGGTTTTAATGCTCCAAAAATGAATTTCTTTAGCAAAATTATGTTCCATATTTTTCTGGCATTTTTTGTATAAAATTTGAAAGGGACTGGCGATAGGCAGGCTTGAGGGGGTGTCAATCGGTAATGGCACCGACACTTGGGCTTCTATGGGAAGAGGAAAAGGCGGATACTGATCGGTATGGGCCGGGGCATCAGGAACTTTGCTTCTGAGTGGATTGTTGAATGTTTGTTGGGGATGTAGGTGACCTTCTACCCTTAGAATATTCCTTCTGAAGCTGCAAAGGCTACAGGCATGCAAGTTTAGATAAGGAGGTTGTTAGCGCTTGAGTTTGGGTACGTCTGGTACCTAAAGGATGGGGTTGTGCAGAAAATGAGATAACATATTTTCTCATTCTTTCCTTACAAGATTTTTCTGCGGATTTATCGTTGACTGGGGGAGCTTGCCATTGACCATGTTGTATTCTTGATCTAGCGGCTTTGTACCTGAAAAGAGACTCAAAAAGGCAAAAGGAGATGCATCTTTTTTATTTTATTATCTTGATTTCGTGGCTTATTCTACATTCACTTTAAATTTGATGTTGGGGTTTTATTTTGTGAAGACGGAGATGACAATGAAAATAATTTTAAAGAAAATGTATATTAAAAGAGGAGTATTAAAAAGGAATGACTCGGGGGTAAATTTTTAAAATAAGGATTTTGGGAAGGTGATTTTGCGTAAAAGAGGGAAAATGAAACTTTCTAAAGTAAGGGGGTTATCGATCGGTATGTGGGTCAAGTCAAATCATTCACAATCTTTGATTGCACTTTCTAGCATACTTGTATAGTTCTGTAGGGTTAAGAATTAATCGAGTTTCCAGATATTTAGTTTTTTGCCAAGGATTTTGAGTATAAAAGGAGGGGTATGAGCCATGTTTTCTTCACCAACATTGGCATTTCTCTTAATGCTTCTCATTTCCTATTCCTAAATGTATCTTCCCATTTACGAATAATTCTCTTCTAATCTTGACAATCTGGAGGCCCTGTGCCTTTATAATGTTGACTATGATTCTTTCAAGATGCATCGGGTTTTTCTATGGCATCATCGAGCCATATACTGTAACTAGCAGCGACGATTCAATTCTGGTACCTTGAGGACCATGTCTTCAACTTTGTCTTGGATGAGGTTTATTTTACCTACGAGGAGTTCTCAGCAATGTTGGGGGTCAGCCCCAGTGTTGTGGTGGCTATGCTCAATTTTTCTCATTTTCCCAAGTCATCCTAGCCCGATCTCCTATCCATGATTGCATATTCTACCCACGGGTCTATTATTAACTTACAATCCTACTTGATTCTTTATATCCCTCTCATCGGTTACTAAGTTTGTGAATCCTATCAACCTTCCTTCCCATCCGGCCACCATCCGACCCTTTATGGAAAATTACTAAAATCTCCATTGCCTCTCAATTTAACCTCTAGTGAGAGGATTCATAATAATCCTCACCCTAAATTCCTCATTATTCACGGTATCTCCCATGAAATGGGTGATTGGATCCCATCACCCTATCCTGCTTCTAAGAGCAAACTTCTTTTCCTGAAATTTTAACTTGAGTGTCACTACACTCCCCCACATGTGATTCCAATTGGATGTTCTCCATCCTTGGTAACTCACCCTTTCGCACTTCCCTTGAATTCTAACGGATTATTCTTCTGAAACAAAATCTCCTTTGACCCTTACCCCTTGTTGTCTACACTTGGGGTTTTAACTTGCACCATCGTCCTACACAATGATTTTTGGGCAACCACTGTGCCCCAGCGGTGACTCTAACTTCAATTGTTCGAACACTATGGTGACTCCTACCGCGTCACTATTTGCATAATGTTATATGGCTTCTGATCAGTCCTCCCTCATATAGTCCTTCCAACATCCCACGGTTGTCATTCTAAAATGTTCGATCTGCCACGCTTGACCAAAATCGTGTATGCATCACATGAACTATACCCTATAGCAGGAGAATGTAAATCACATTCGTGAAGGAATACAACAACCCTATAATAAGGCTCTATATCAAAGAACGCTACGCTAAAAAGTGAAAAGTCGCACAGATCCTAAGGACACCAGAACTTGATGCTCTAATACCATATGTGACACCTCACCTAATAAAATACCTGGTGATCAGTCCTATATCAAATTAAACAAGAATCTCATCTGGTTTATTCTTAGCATCACTGTCGAAAACTTTTTAAGACTTACTAACCACCTAGTATTCAAAAGACATGGTGCTAAATTTTATCTTTTTATTTAACATCTCTAACAACATGCGAAAGAATATATAATTAACCATTCACACAACCACTGAATCAGTAATACAAAAAAGGAACAAATATAATCCTTGCCTAAACAACCACCGGTTATAAATCAAATACCACATATAAACCACGAGAGGAATAACTGAATACATCAACTAACTGAAATAAAATGGAACAACTAGGGAGACATGCCCAAATGGAATACTGATTGCATCCTACTCTAGGAATGAAATGACTGAAATGGCTAAGTCAAAGTCCTGCAACATCCACATGTGCCGCAGCCGCATAATCCTGGAATAGAATAATTCTGGCATCCCTGTGGCTGGACACCTAAAATGTTTTGAAAATATTTTCATAACAAGGGTTATAACCAAAACCATTTGAAAATATTTAGCAAGTGAATTTAACTGCAATAATTAAAATGCATGAATGCTCTTCATATTTAAGTTAGTGAAGCACACTCTCTTGAGGACACCTCACACCTCGACTAATGTGCACACCTAACATACCTCTATACGACCCATCTAGCTATCTACCCCGTAACTAGTCTTGTCATATATATATATATACATCTTACTCTTCCCACTACTCTATCCCGAGTGAGTTTAGTATACGTTTTATAAGTTATTCATCACACTAAATTATTTAAATCATTTGATACCATATAACATTCTCACAAGATATATAATTAATACATTTTGCATCATGTATTCACCCGTATATAAATCCGCACCATATATACGTATCATTATATTACAACATTCACACACATGTTATAGATATATAATTATCCACCCAATTAGGCACTCATCGGGTATTCTCTAAATGTTGTTACAACCGTGTAGAAGGCGGCCATAGTTCCCCCCGAAAGAGACCATCCCATACCAAAGACGACTCACCCCTATAAACAGACGCTATAACCTAGGGATTATACTCTCCCTGCATGCTCTAGCCAGGGAATTCACCCACATTGCGCAACCTCCTAAATAGCATTAGAGAGGGTATGCTTTCTTATAAGTATTATTCACACAAATATTTATAAATCATATATATATATACTACACATCATAGCATATATATATTAAATCCACGTTACCGATGTAGAAAATCCGTAACACTAGCCTAACCTTTCCAAGTCTATCTACCGACTTGATATTTAAATAATTTCACACAATTATTTATTTATTACTCAAGTTGTGTCACCCAACTAAATTACCCGTACTTATGCCGTCGGCTTGAAATCTCATCTTGTAGAACTTATTCCTTAATTCCACATTTTACGATTAACACCCTTTTTATATTCAAATATCCCTTAATTTATTATATAACCCTATAATAAACTAACTCGACTAAATTCGTGCCTAAACGCTCGTAGCACTACTCCAAATTTCGCCTGAGTTCGTATCCCGACTCAATTGAATTAATCACATATTAATTAATTATCTTGGTGTTGCTCAACAAATACACCCGGACTCACTTGCTCGGCCCGAAAATCAACATCCCCAAATTATCATACAATTTATATCAAATAAGTTTGCCCACTTAAAGTGCAAGGTTCTCAATTACCCAAAATAAACCTTAATTCTCTTTTTGGATTTATTCTCTACTCATCCATGGGTAATTTCTACAATTCAAACCCAAAATTATAACCCACAATTCAGATTTACCCAAATCAGGAACCCTTTACTCAAAATTAACAGTCAGGTCTGAAACAGGGAAGGGGAAGAAATCTGTCAAATAAAACATCGTCTTTCAAGCGACTAGCCATGTCGTTCAAATGACGTTGGTTGTCGTTTGAACGAGACATCAGGTCGTTCGAATGACCCTGGTTCTCTCTTTCCTCCATCGTTGCCCAGAAAACCCATTTTCGCCATTATAGTTTTTAAACCTTCGTTTCTAAACAGATTTTTGTCCCACAACCTTCCAAGATTCATCCTAAATCCACCCATTTGATTTACTCAATCTAACTACATCATATACACAAATTGAGGAATCAAAATCCACATATTCTTATCATCTCTACAGATTTTTAAATCACAAACAATAAATCCCCAAATTAAATGTATAACTAGTCCTAACATATTAATCAATTCACACCTTCTTTAATATGAATAGGAAAAATGCAATTAATCAAATGCAAGTTCAACCACTTGCCTTAGGGTTTGTAGAATCAGATCCTTTGATGAAGATGATGGGTTGATTCAAGGGTCTCCTCTCTTGTTCTTGGATTAATCTCCCAAAATCTCCTCTAGTTGCTCTCTTCTTTGGATCTCCTCAATTTAGCCTTCTAAAAATGAATTAAAGTTCCCTCACCCTTTCACAATTACGGTTATTAACTCAAATCCCGTTTTTGGATTATGGGCCTTCTAAAAAGGGCCCAAACACTTATTTAGGAGCTCAAATGTGACTAGAACGGTCCCAAAACCCATATTATACCTATGGACACTCATTTCTAACTATTTTGACCCATCCGGACGCAACCGTGCACTCCAAATTGCCATCTGAATTAATCTATAACATTTTTCAAAATTTTAACCTTAAAATGCGACATAAAATAGTCCAAATAATTAACCTCAATTCCCCCAATTAATAAATTCATCAAATTTAAAAATTTCCCAATTCATAAATTTAATTCCTCCCAATAAAATAAATTCTTTCTCTCTTAAAATATTATTTAACTAAAGGTCCTTGAATTTACGGGATAGTACAAGCTTAATATGGTAGCAGTGGGTGGTCATAGCTTGTTTCTGAACCAGGAAAGAAGCCATTATTTTTCCCTCAAATATGTCGCCCATGAAGGGTAGGGTAGCAAGGGCGTCAGCTAGACTGTTCTTTGTACGAGGCAGGAAGTGTAATGTGACATCTTTGAACTAGGAGGCCAACTCTTCTAGGTGGGCGTGGAAGGGTAGGAGCTTTTCATCTTTGACTTTCCATTTTCTGAGGATTTGGCCGATGATAAGGGCAAAGTTTCCATAGATATTTAGGTGCCGGATTCCTTTCTTGAGGGCAATTTTGAGGCCTACAGTGCTTTCCTCATACTCAGTCATGTTATTAGTGCAAGGGAAGTCTAACTTGATGGAAATAGGGGGTTGAGAGTCATCAGGGGCAATTAGGAGTATCCCAATGTCGTATCCTTTCTTATTGGCAACTCCATCAAATAACATTTGACATCTAGGGTCCTCTTTAAGGGTATCAGCAAGGTAGTCAGAGATGGCTCTCCCTTTCATAGCTTTTTACATGGCATACGCAATATTGAATTCTAATAGTATCAACCAACGGGCCATTCGTATGGACATATAGGGATTTTCTAGCAAGTATTTGATGGGATCTATTCGGGAGACTAGTCTAATGGTAAAGGTTAGCATGTAGTTTTGTAACATCTGCGCCACCCAGACCAGGGCGACGCACGCTTTCTCTAAAGTAGTGCAGTTGACTTCGTACCCATCCAATTTTCGACTGGCGTAATAGATGGATCTTTCATAGTGGGATTCTTCAATGATTGGGCTATTAAGCAGTGGAGGTTGGATGAGGTATTGCTTGATTCGATCAAAGGATTCTTAACAGGCCTCATTCCATACATTAGTTGAGTCTTTTAGAAGGAGTTTGAAAATGGGTTCACAAATAGAAGTCAGTTGACTTTTGAACTGACTGATGTATTGCAATATAAGTAGGATTCTTTGAACTTCCTTCTTCGTTCGTGGTGGTGGCATCTCAAGTACGGATTTTAGCTTGGCATGGCCTATTTCCATATTTCTTCTCATTAACCATGAATCCCAATAGTTTCCCTATCATGGCGTCGAAAACACATTTTTGTGGATTTAGCCGCATTTGGTATTATCACAATCATTCGAAGAACTTTCAAATGGTGTGAATATTACCCTACCGAGTCTTGGACTTAATGATCATGTCGTCCACACAGACTTCAACCTTCTTATGAATAAAGTCATGCAGGATGGTTGTGGAAACCCTTTGGTAGGTAGCCCCGATATTTTTGAATCTGAATGACACGATAATATAGCAGAAAGTTCCCCATAGGGTGATGAAGATGGTTTTCTCCTGGTGATCAAAGTGCATATTGATCTAGTTATATCCAACGAATCCATCGACAAACGACTTGAGAGTGTGGCTAGCCGTATTATCCAAAATTATGTCGATGTTGGGTAATGGGTAATTATGCTTTGGGGATGCTTTATTCAAATCCCGGTAGTCAACGCACATGCAAATTATTACTCTCAACTTTATCATGGGGACGATATTGGCGATCCATGTTGGGTATTCAACCACGCGAATGAAACCCACGTTTAATTATTTGACCACCTCCTCTTTGACATTGAGCGACCATTCGGTGCGGAGTTTCCTTAGCTTCTGTTTGATTGACTTATATTCTGAGAATGTCGGGATATCATGTTGAGATATTTTTGAATTGATACCATGCATGTCATCTTAGGACCATGCAAAGATGTCCACGAATTCTTTTAGTAGTACTTTAAATTGCGCATACTCGTTCTTGGTAAGGATGGACCCTATCCTAATCTCGCACTGGTGGTTACTAGAATCGAGATTAATAATAATAGTCTCATCATCATTATTTGAATGGGATTATGTGTTTGTTATTATCCTTATTAAAATAAGTTAATAATTATTCATTTGAAAAATCATCATCATCAAAGGTTTTATTAGAATCAAGACAATTAATGTAAGTCATAGCAAAATACTCAAAATCCTTATTTATTTCATTTTCGAGAAAAAAAAGGCATTGAGAACCTCGTCAGAAGAGATTTCAGTTACGTTGATATTCAGAAAAGGAAAAAAAATAAAAAGACTTGGATAGGGTAAATAGTAGGGTTAGGTTAAATTTAAGCATGTTGGACTGGTATAACATTCCAGTTGAGCAGAGGCATGTTAGCAGCTTTTATTTGAGCGGACCGGTCCGATGATGCAATATCTAAGCAGATCATGAAGAGACTCAGAGCAAGTGTTTGTATATTGAATGAGTCTTCAAAATCACTTTCCTCGGAGTACTTAGTAATTATCACGACTTTCTTGGGGAGAAGTTGCACTTCATCTTTGTAGTCTCCAATCCAAGAGTTACTGTCTTAAAAGAAAATTTCTAGCCTCGATTTCATCTTCTTATCAATGTGGTCATACCACAGTTTAGAAAATCCACAAAAGGGGAAGTCCTCACCCTCCTTGATAAATCTTTCCTTCAAAGAGTCTTTTGATACAGTCTTTTCATCTTCTAATCTTCTTTTTTATCTTGGTCGACAGAGTTCTTAGAGTTCATCCGATGAAATATGGTAACCCAGACCACATGGGGAAAGGCCTCTCTCGGTACTATGGGAAAGGCCTCCTTCGGTACTATAGGCTTAAGGATCCTTTGCTGGCGTTCCCCAACCCCATTCCAGTCATGAAGTTCATGTTCTTAAACATATGAATCACATTGACGTTGCCATGAGAGTTGTATTCCAAATAGACTTGGTCTTTGAAGTTGTCTCCAGTTGGGAGGGGAAGTGGATCAATTCTGAAACCAGATAGGGGCATGTAATTCATCCCATATTAGATTTCCAATATTAGATTACTAGTGTTGGCATTGTCTGTACTGTCGTCATCCCCCAAAATAGTGATAACCAGGCCATTGGTGAAGAACTTCAATTTTTAATGAAGGGAAAAGAATACTCCTCAGATGTTATGGAGCCATGGACGGCCAAGGATAAGATTAAAGTATGCAGTTATGTTGCTGACTTGAAACTCGATAACAGGACTGATAGAGCCAGCCCCTTTTTTAAGTTTTATGGACCCAATTACTTCTCAACAAGTATTATCGTAAGCGAGTACAACGGCAGAAGTAGGAGTGAAATCACTAAATTTCAGTCCCAAACAGTTGAAAATTCTGAGCAGATAGACATTGAGAAAAGATCCGTTGTCGACAAGTGAAAGTGGGAATGTCTTTCCCAATACTTCAATGGAGATTTTGAGAGCATAATTATGATGAAGGTCGAACATTAGTATCTCTTATTTGGAAAAGGAGAGGAGTCTGGAAGAGGTCAGGGACCCAACCATATCTACAGCTTCTTCGAGAGTAGTAAAAGGAAGGATTGTGGGTCTGGTGAGGAGCTTTATCAAGGCATTCCGGTGCAACTAAGAGGACATAAAAAAACCATAGGGTGATACTGGCCTAGGTCTTCTTGAGATATTCAAGGACTTTACTTTCTTCTATGGTTATATTTAACATGGGAAGTACTTCGGTAACTCCCTTTCTTTTATCTATTTCGATTACATGAGGAATCTGATCTTTATATTGTCATCCTAAACTAGTCATGTGACTTACAGAATCGATAAAGAATTATGGATTTATTTACTTCGGGATGAATGGCCACTTTATTGATTTAACCCAAATGATCTTCGAAGGATATCATTCTATACAGGTTTGCTATTGAATTGACTTCTTCCTGACTTGGTTCATCACTTGAGCAATCAAATTTATCCCCCTATTCGGTCGTAATTATGTCTCCTTGTCAAGATTAACCAATACACTCACTGACCTCAATGGCTTTATCGTATAAATCTTCTCACTCAGTGAGGAAATACAGGAGTGAAGGGACCAACTATCCCTGAAGCTTCAAAGTGGTGAGCAACTTAGATGCTGTAAATATTACTTATTTGTCGAAACGTATCAGTCATGGTCTATACCACATTATTTAGATCGACTTCTTCAATGATTAGTGCCTATTCATCTAATTTATGATCCCACTTCGAGCTTTTATGAATAAGTCACTGAATTTTTGACACTCAACAGTCATCTCGACGAGAAATTTTAGCCCAAACTCTAAGAGTTGGTTAGACATAGCCGGTAACTCCATGTCTTCCCTCTCATATCGAGTGCGTACGACGATACAAGGCCTCATGAAGAGTGAAAAATCTTGATCGATGAAGCATTTAAGGTGTAGGAGACAATGTGGGGAAATCTTAAGGGATTTGGTTGAGAATATAGGGATTATGGGTGCTTTGTTGGGCACGATTTGAGGGGATGGGTCAAATTTTAGGTCACTTTCTAGAAAGATGACATTTTTTTGTGCTGGAAGTGGGTTATGAGCAGTATTGGGTTTAAGATTAATTGGTGGACAATGATACCCCGGTCAATTAGGCCTTGGATCACATTCGTAAGGTGGAAGCATTTATCAATGGTATGACCTGTGGATTGGTGGAAATCACAACAGGCATGGGGTTTGAAGTTTTTAGGGAGTGGATCTGGAAATGAATGGGGGTACAAGGGTATGATGAGATTTTAAATTAATAGGGTTCGATAGACTTTGGACAGTGGAGCATGGAGATCGATGCACTCTTTTTTAGTAGGATAAAGTAGACTTTTAAGTGCATAAGAGGTAGCAGGTTGGGAAATATTGTTAATGGTTGAGACTTTAGCACTAGCAGGCTTTTCATACTTTCGGGAAGTGAACTATCTGATTAATTTCTTTGGTTCATATTCCACTTTGGAAATCCCTTCCTTAATTTCTACATCATCCTCTCAAAGGGCTCGCAAATGTGGGTAATATTGTCCTATCATGGATGCTCGTATATGAGGTAAGAAGTTCTTCTTTAAAATATTAACTTGCTCCTCCTCAGGGCATCTGTTGGTCATAGTGACAGCTTTCTCTCTCCATCTACCTATGAAGCTACTGACTGTTTTCCCAGGATTTTATTTAAAAAGCTCTAGATCTTAGCGCATAACCTCTATATCCTGATTATGAATTCTCGGGCCACATCTTCCCAACTACGAATTTTAGATTCTTCGAGGGACATAAAGCACTGGCGGAACTTTTTTCAAGGTATAAAGAAACATATGGGCCATTATTTCTTTGAAGGCACCAAGAAGGGTCATGGCTCGGTGAAATATTTAAAGTTGAATAATTAGGCATCCACTTCAATTAAATTTCTCGATGTCTGGCATCTTGAAATTTTCTAATAATCTAGCTTTAGGATAAGGAGACATATGGGTATAGTCCATATAGTTCCCTAATATCTTGACTTGGTTAAACTTCTTCGACGGCAGTTTGAGGTCTTCCTTGACATTGTTCAGTTCCTCTTCTTTGGGATCCATGGGTACTAGCAGATTAGCCCCTGTTGGGTAAGGTTCAATATAGGGAGTTGATATGGTGGCGGCCCATTAGCAAGTGGGGCACGTAGATCAAGATGGTACTCTTATAGGACCCAGATAGGCTCGGGATCAAGTTGAGCCATAGCATGAGAAAATAGATCCTTAGGTTCTTCAGGAATTTGGGCTAGATGACGCTGCATTTCATGAACCTCGAGTTGAAGGTTGTCAATATTGGTGCTTAGTTGGGCTAAAACGGCAATCAGATCGGGCTACACATTCGATTCTAGGTCAGTGTTCTCTATGTAGAGCTCGTGGAGGTATATCCTAATTTCGAATGAAGTAGCAGAAGAGGTGACGAAACTTTGGGGTGGTTTGACGGAAGATCGAAGCCAATAGGAAGCCAAGCCAAGCCAAAATTGGGTATGTGATCGACCTGAGAGGGAAAAAGGTTTCAATTTATTTTCAAAAGAATGAGGGAGAAATTTTTTGGTATTTGGAAGGAGGAGAATTTTTTGGGAGTATTTTTAGTTTTTGAAATGTGAGGGAAAGGAATCTCAGTATTGTTATTATTATTACTGTTATTATTAGCTTTTCACTTTTATTAGGTTTGCCTAAATGTAGAAAAAAATATCGGACAGGACCTGATCGTGAAAAAATAGGATTTCAAAATATGTAAGACACGGTTTGACTTGTTTCCAAGTTCATGGACAGGGTATTATTTTGAAAAAAGGTGAAATAGCTCAAAAATTGGGGCGATGCACCGGCCCAAAATTTCAACCGAGTTTTGCATGGTAACCAAAAAATTAAATATGAGTGCCCTAGGTTTGATGCATATATGAGGTTTATACCCTTATTGGATTAGTGGAAGAGTTCCCCCCTTTGGCATAACTTCTACGATGTACCTCTTGCCTATAAGGGCAATCATTCATCAGTATGTATGGACAAGCCATTTGATATACCTGAGTGTATGTGAATTACCTCACTATATATGTTGTGGGAACAATACGTTTGAGAGAGAATTTCATTTACTCAACGTACGTGAATGAGTTCCCTATTATATACCTCCCATTGTAAGTTCGGTCAAGCGGTATGATGAAGGGAGAACCGTTCAATATACATCGAAAGTACGAAGTCGGTGGAAGGTGGGAGTCATATCGCTCAAGCTAACTGGGGCGCACACGACCAACGCACATCACAAAGTGACCCCCTAGTACGGGAGAAATTTTTGGTCAATATTGCCATGCTTATAGTGCTGCAGTGTGCAAATATCCATGAGTATTAATTAGTATATTATGGAGAGAGAGAGTATTTATATTTTTTTTATTTGCATAATAGGTAAAAGGATCACTACATTAATGAAGGAGCATATACAAGTATCATGAAAAGAAAATCTAGCATGGAGACTTTATTATGCATTAATATATGTGAGTGAGTAAGTGACATGGGAATATATACAAGTGAGTGTGTGAAGTAGTTAGCTTATACATGGATCAACTACAAGTGATGTGTGGTATGTGTAAGTGAGCATGGAGATATCTAAAAGTGTGATAAGTGTGGAGGTGTACTAGTGAAGCCTAAGCATGGATATTCTAAGTGTTGTGTGAAGCATGTGAATAAAAGTGAAGTTAAGTGTAAGTGTGTGAAGTGTACATGGAGAGTATATATAAATCTTAAGTATGACCTCGGCCTGAATGATCAGCCGAGGTTACGTATGAGGTCGGACGCAGTGTCGGCTGAAGTAGAGGACGAGATTGGCAGTAATTTGATCCTATAAGATGTTGTTGACCTCGGCTGCTGGCCAGCCGAGGTTGGTCAATGATGATCCAACCTTGTAGAAGACGACCTTTTTGACGGCTTCTGTAAGCTTTATGATAGCTCGGCTGTGAGACAGGCCGAGGTTAGTGACCCCAAGTCCGAGAGTACACTTAGGGCATATCACATGTCCCCAGAAAAGTCATCATTATGCCCATCCCGAGGGGGTTGGGGGGTTCCCTCTGGTGTGTGTGAGGAATTGTGCCCTTTCTCAGGGTGCTCGATCGTTATCAATGTGGGATAATATGTAGAGATAGAGTGGTCAACCTATTTTCACAAAACAAGCAAAAGAAATATTATCTCCTCGAGAGAATGGCATCAAGGGCAATATCAATGCTTGCAAAACCAAATAGTTCAAAGATCCGGGGACTAAGTTATGGAATGGGAAGGTGTTAGGCACCCATCCCTCCCTTTCGATCTCTCATGGGCATATGTTAATCTTCTCATGTTAGACTCCGTAAAGTGTGTGCTTATGTTCATAATATAGATGGAGAATGGAATCGTTCAGCTCGTGTCATGGAAAAGGATAAAGAGATTTCATCCTTAGGATTATTCCCCAAAAATAATAGTTCAAAATATAATGTAAGTGTTTGTCGAATCACAAGTCATTATAGAAGAATGTATGTATACATCGGACAAGACACAAGCATGCAAGAATTTGACATCTATTAAGAATATATAATATGAAAACAATATTACATATGCGCATAAAGGAGGACTCGAGTATGTGAAAATACTACTAATAAAGCTTTAAGACATATGTATGTGATGTAATGAAATAAAGCGCTAAAGCAGGAATAAAACAACTAATAGGAGAATTTAGAGGCAACGATGGAGAATTGTACCTCTTTATGAAAACTTGGAATGGGTCATGAGTGTAGCAATGTTAATATTGCAATGGGATGAAGGTGGTAAGAGGAGATGGAAAGGCATTTAATAAATAAAGTATGTAAATAATGGAATGGAATGTGGGAGATGGGCTTTTTAGGAAGGTAACGGCTCTGATACGAGAGAACATTCTCTGAATTGCTGAGAGGGATGTTCAGGGGTGCTTTTCAAAGTGATTCCATGGCCTCTATTTATAGTTCCAAGGGGGTTCTAATCGGCAGGGTCCTGGACCTGCCTATCGGCATAAAACCTTAGACACACTGCCGATAGGCAGGGTCTTGAGGGTGCCATTTGATAGTTTGGGACAAGTTTTTTGGAAAAATCGTCATGCAATGCGAACTTATGTCATAATTGAGTACAGTGAAAACCATTGGAAAGGGTATTCAAATCCCTTCGAGATTTCATTTAGCTTCGTTTGGTTTGGAGAGTTGATAGAGGTCAAACGGGGACCATAAATGCTCGGTGACCCTTCAAAGTAAAATAGATTGTTCGTCCGTACTTTAAGGCTGATTCATGCACATAATGGACCGTTAAAAAGGGGATTTAGATCCTTTTGAAGATTCATTGAGCTTCCCTCAAGCTGGAGAGTTAACCGGCATCAAACGGGACACGGGAGCGCCCGGTGGCCTCCAGATCAATTTTTGAGATAAAATAAATCATTCATCCTAGTCGTAAGGTCGATTCATGAATGGAGCAGATCATTGGGAAGGGGATTTATAGACCTTTGTATATTCATTAACCTTTTTCTCAGGTGAGAAAGTTGGTCAAAGTCAAACGGGGCTTAGGAGCGCTTACATGCTTCTAGATCAGTTTTCGATAGTGAAATGGATTGTTCTTCTGAATTATAAGGCTGATTTGTGCAAGGGGTGGACCATTAGATTGGGTATTCAAAGTCGTTCGAAGATTTATTAAGCTTTCACTCAGGTGAGAAAATTGACCGGAGCCAAACAGGGTCGGGTAGTGCTCGATGACCTCTGGATTGGTACTCGGAGCATGACCTAGGATTTTCGATGAACAAGTGAGTGCTAGAGACCTAAGAAGACGCTTAAAGGGTAACTAAAATGGGGTGTCTACACCAACTGATATGCCACTAGTATAATTCTTTTAATAATAGGGAACGGTCCTATATATCGAGGTGTGAACTTCCCTTTCTTCCAAAATTGCATCACTCCTTTCATGCTAGACACCTTAATTGGCACCTGATTATTGATCTCAAAATCCAATTGCCTCTTGTCTGCATTAGTATAACTTTTTTTCTATCCTGGGAAATCCAAATCCTAGCCCGAATCATCTCTGCCTCTTCCCAGGTATCCTGAATGAACTCCGATCCGATAAGTTTCTTCTCCCCCACTTCCGACCAATACGAGGGTGAACGATAGTTTCTCCCATATAATGGATCAAAAGGTGTTATCCTAATAGTAAATTGGTAAATGTTGTTGTGAGCAAACTTTACCAATGGTGAGTACTGCTCCCAACTACCTTTGAAGTCTAGGATTCACTTCCGCAACATATCCTCCAACATCAAATTTAATCTTTTCGTCTGACTATATGTCTATAGGTGATACGAGGTACTTAACCTCAACTCTGCCCCTAATGCTTGTTGGAAACTCCTGCAAAACTGGGACATAATTGTCGTATCCCTATTCGACACCATATTGAGTGGTACCCCATGCAACTTCACAATATCTGTAAGAAAAATCTTGGAGTACTACTCTGAAGTATAATCTGTCAGAACTGGAAAAAAGTGAGCCACCTTTATCAAACGGTCAATGATCATCAAGATAAAATCGTGTCCCCGCTGTGACGTAGGTAACCTTGTGATGAAATACATGGAAATGCTCTCCCATTTCCACATTAAAATATCAAGAGGTTATAGAAAACCTATTGGTCACTAATGGGACACCTTTGTCAAACGGAATGTGGCACACTTGGACACAAAAATAACTATGTTCTTTTTTATGCTTGCCCACTAATACTAGAGCCTCATGTCCTGGTACATCTTATCCTTACCAAGATATACCTCAAAATATGACCCACGTGCCTCCTCCACAATGCCTTATCGTAACTCCATTCTTCAAAACTACTAATCTGCCTTAGAATATTAATTCGCCATTTAAGCCAATCAAATAGTTCTTTTCCCCCTCTGCTAATAATTACTTAACCTTCTCTTAGCAAATATGGTCCCCTGCCTGTGACTTCACGATCCGAATGATGATCTCATGTGTGATGGTAAGAACTATCATAAAAGCGCGTGACAGCTCATTGTCATTATGGAGTGATTTCCACTTTTCTTTCTGCATCATTTCTAACTCAACTGTCGGCTTATGCATTTGCCTTCCCTCAAGTTATACTAGATATCAAACATATAGTCTTTCATAAATTCAAGGCATCTTCGTTGTCTCATGTTCAACTATCTCTGGGTGAACAAGTACTGTAGGCTCTTGTGGTCAATGAACAACTGAAATCTCTCCCCAAGAGATAATGCCTCCAAATATGCAAGGCAAACACCACATTTGCTAACTCCAAATCATGGGTGGGGTAATACCCTTATGAGGCTTAAGCTTTAGGGAAGCATAAGCTATCGTCCTCTCTTTCTGCATCAATACTCCTCCAAGTCCTCGCAAGGATGCATCCGTAAAGACCTTATATTCAATTCCTCCATGAGGCAAAGCAAGTACTGAAGCCGAAGTTAAACTGGCCTTCATCTCATCAAAAACCTGTTGACATGCATCATCCCAAACAAATGGTATATCCTTCCTCGTCAAATTTGTTAGAGTATCGAATATCTTCAAGAACTCCTGAATGAATAGACGGTAGTACCCTGCCAATCCAAGAACACTATACACCACCGTAGGTGTAGTGGGTTGTCCCCACTCCATCACTACTGAAACCTTTCCTGGGTCCACCGATATCCCCCTTTCAAATACTACATGGCCCAATAACTGAACCTCTCATAATCAAAATCCAAATTTCTAGAACTTAGCATAGAGCTGATGGTCATGTACTATCTGTATGACTAACTGTACATGTTGTGCTTGCTCCTCTGAAATCCAAGAATAAATCAATATGTCATCCATGAACATGATGACAAACTGCTCTAGAAAGTCTTGAACATTTTATTCATCATGTCTATAAAAGTTCCAGTGCACTAGTGAGGCCAAAAAGCATAATATAGAACTCATACAATCCATATCTCGTCAAAAATGTTATCTTCGGGACATCCTGCTGTTGAATCCTTAGTTGTTGGTACCCTGACCTTAAATCGATCTTAGAAAAATATGCTGCACCCCCATCTGGTCGAATATGTTATCAATACGGGGTAATGGATACTTATTCTGTATAGTGACCTTGTTTAACTCCTTGTAATCAATACAAATTCTTAGTGGCCAATCCTTCTTCTTAATGAAAAAAATGGGAGCACCCTAAAGTGAAGTATACATCCAAATAAATCCCTGACCCACTAACTACAGAATTTGATCTCTAAGCTCTCTCATCTATATAGGAGCCATGCGATACGATGAACATGCGATGGGTCCCGTACCTGGAATAAATTAAATCACAAACTTGATCAACCTACTATGTGGCAACCTTGAAATCTCTCCAAATACATCTGAAAATTCTCTAACAATCGCAATGGAGTCTAGTGAAATAATGACCTCCACAAAAGTCTCCTCCTCAATGTAATACGAATGCATGCTCAACCTACCCCCCATGTATGGCTTCGCAATCAAGTACATATATTGCCCCAAAATGGAGAAGACGATGGACCTACCATAACAATCAACACAAGCTCTGTACATAGCTAGCCAATCCAACCCTAAGATAACGTCATACTCGGATATATCTAACACAAGTAGGCCTGTCACAAATATAAGTCGCCTAATATCAATCCAAATACCTCTGCACACTGAACTTATAGGTGTGTATCCACCCATAAGTGCACAATATAAAGTACCATGTTAGATGCGAAATATATCATCCCAAATTCACGATAGAAACTAGTACTAACAAATGAATGTGATGCACTAATGTCAAATTAAATGCGCCCTACATGCCCAAAGATAGGGAACATACCTTCCACCGCCTGCACTGGCGGTGGTCTCTCTCCATGTGTAACATGGTACACTCGCCCATCCTATAACTATAGTTGTTTCCCTGAGGTGGGGCAGCTGGCATTGGTCGTGCTGGCAGTACAATCTCCAATGGGGCTGGCAACTGCTGACGTTGCCCCTGTGGTGCCTGATACCCATGATGTCCTCTATGCTCCTATGATCCCCAATTACCCCGAGGGCATCTCTTTGCCATATGACCATTTTCTTTAAAAACATATAATTCCCCAAAAACTGATGTATATCCGGTTATTGGCCCTGATGGCCCTGCTAATTCTAATTATCGAAACCTTTGTGCCTCTTATACAGACCACCAGCATGTGGCCCCTTAAAATAATGGGTACCCTAACTATCATTCACATTCATCTTACCCGGCTAGCTCGACGTCTCTAAACTATATCTCTAGCAAAACGGCATTCACCACCTGAGTGTAGGTGCTAAAAGTCAGATTCTCCAATAAAGAGTTTTTGATGTGCCAAGTTGTCCTTGACACGAACTTCTTCTCTTCGGTGTTTACCTTATCTCCAGTAAAATTAGACAATGCGATAAACTCCTCCTCATATTCTGCTACAGTGAGACCTTCCTACTTAAAGTCCATAAACTTTATCCCCATTTCTGATTTCATGGCGGGTGGGAAATACTTCCCCTCAAACTTAACCTTGAACTCGTCGATAGTCAATCTATCCTGCTTCTCCAATGTGGTGACAGACTCCCACCACTATAAGTCTTCCCCTACCAGTCGAAACGAAGTTAACATCTTCTTGTACACTAGAATGCACTCAACCATCCTCAAGTGTTGGTAAATGTCCTTCTTCCACAAACTGTCCACCAATATGTCTGGACTCCTAATAAACTCTGGCGAGTGCCCCTTAGTGAACGCCTCCCTAGCTCTCTCCCATACCGAGCCTTGTGCCTGAATGGGTAGCACCACCTATTGCGAGGATGGTGGTGATGGTTGTTGCTGTTGTGGCTAAAAGTGTTATAGCATAACATTAATTGTCGTAGAGACTGCCTATGTCACTATCGTGGCAATATCTCCAGGATTAACCATAGGTGGGGCTAATGGTGGCTGTGGGTATGGCTGCGACTCCTATTGAGACCTCTCCTTTGCATCCTCTGTGGTAACACATCGTGTTTTATTGCCCCTACCATTTGCCATTTGAAAGAAAATAAGTTTCGGTTTAGTAACAAATCATAAAGAGTAAAATTATTCCTAATCATAGGCTCTACATATCAAATAAGACAACGCAAACCGTAACAAACACAACATAGATCCTAAGGATGCTAGAACCTAGATGCTCTGATTCTTATTGTAACAACCCTCATTTTCCATGTAAAGGTTGGCCAGACAAAATATACCGAAATGGGACTTGTCTCACAATCTATATCATTCTCAGGATCAAACCATAATATGACATTTAAAATTTTAAGTCAAACATGCAGAAGAAAACCAACTGAATAATAATTGATAGTAAATAAATCCGATCTCCCAAAAGTTATAAACATTTGTCACAAGTATCACTAATATCTTAAACGACTCAATATAATAGATCTCGGGCTTATACCCATACAATGTCTATAATAATAAAATGACTGGAATGGAAATAACAATCTAAACTAGAGTCAATCGAACTGAAATGACTGATAAGCAAGTACGACTGCAAATCGGATCTCCTGTCAGCCCTGTTGTCCCTGTCTAGGAAACCTGGGGGAAAACATTTTATAATTTGGGTCAGCACCCTAAAGTTGAAAAAATTAACTTACAAAATCAATATGCAACTATGCGGTTAATTCACATTATACATCGTATATCGGCACTCGCATGCAGTAAGTATCTCACCCCTCCTCTAAGTGCAATACTATACCCATATCAACCCAAGTCCAATTACGAAATTCGATAGTTATACTAATAAGATTATATTTAATGCATCTAGCACAATTCATAAACCGAATTTAACCCTCTACACATATGCTTCTAGTCCCAAGAGTAACACTTACAATACTACCGACAAGAAATAACATATCATCCATTATGCATTATACGTAGTATTGGGTTCATTAATAATTGTCTACATCATTAGACCATGTGGATTATTCTCAATTAATTTATATAATTATATAAGTCCTTACATATATACAACACAAAACTCCTCTACCTTTAGTGCCTAGTTCTTGCTTTATCGTTAAGTCCGGAGGAGCTCCTTATCCAAATGGACATCACAAATACACACATGCGGGGCGGTCCCTACCCAGTACACCATTGGACGATCCATAGCCCCGACCGTGATAATGGATTCCACCTACCTCCTCATAAGTTGTGTTTCCACATAGGACCTAAAATAATTACCTACGTAATGCCTATCCCACCTATGTTGATGTGTGTTATGGTTCTGAGATGTACACAACCCAAATCGATAGACCATCCACGAACACGAGTATGTTCACACAAATAATAAATACATATTTTAACACATAATATGTATAGTTAATTATCCTTATAATTACACCCAATGAGTCTCATCAACCTCCAGCTAATATCCTTACTTTAATAATTAACCATCTAGTTACTTGTTAATTTTTTCAAATAACAAATAGTGACACAAAACTATTTTTAATTAATTATCCGCTCACTTGGATGATCTCCCATATACACTTATAAGTTCATAAAAATCACCTGAACATTTCTTCTTCGGTCCCAACCTGACCCAGGCCCAAAGGCCGAATTGATTTGCCTCGAGTGTCGAATCAAAAGCCAGAACTGCTACATTTTCTCCATATAGGTTTCACACTTCTAATCCAAAAATCGATTAACATATGATCGTGATCTCATAATCCCAAAAAATATTCTAACACTAGAGTTCATCTAACCCAATTTTGATCCTACTTTTAATTTAATCATTCTTAAATTTAAAGGGATCAATGCATGAATTATAATCATCATAATAACAATCCTACAACATTGATTCTAAGGTTCAATTTCCAAATAACATGGTATCAATTATGGGTTTGTCACCAAAATGTTTAATTCTTAAACACCATTATTTCCAGATTTTTTGTAAGAATCATAGAGGTCATTCCAATTATTCAAAGTCATCAATTTATCCAATTAACCCTAAATTGTTATGGGGAAGTACATAAAGGAAGTAAGAAATTAATCGTCATTGATTTAATAAGAGAAGTCTTGCCCTAAACCAGTGATTGAAGTCTATCCTTTTGGATCCTTGTTATTTCTCCGTACTCTAGCCATGGTAACTCCTCTAATGGGGTGTGGGATTGATAGGGTTTCTTTTTTATGGATGGGAATAGACTCTTAGGTTTACAATTATCATATTATAACCCCTAATCCTGTATCACACTTAAATCCCCATTTTTTTGCCCCTAAATAAGCCTGAAACACTACCAGAATTGACCCAATAACTCCCCTAAGGGTATACCTATGCCCTGAGCCCAAACTTAGATGTCTAAAACATCCAAACAAGTTCCCGATTCCCTTTGGAATGCGCCCAAAATATATCTACCAAAGTTACACATTGGTAGTGTTTAATCACCACATAATAATAATTTAATTAACATTCAATTTATATTCTACGAGAACACATTGTGCATAAATGAATCGTATATACATGCAAAAACAAGCAAGCAATTTGATCATGAATTTATTTAAATAAATTCTCCTAATAATAATTTATGATGAAAACAAGGGGTATTACTTTCTTATCCTTTAATAATGGAATTTTGTCCTCAAAATTCAAAACATACCTAACTAGAAGAGTTCCAAATATTTCTCTCGCATGTCGTGCTCCCTCTCTCCCACGTTGACTCATCCTCATTATGGTGTACCCACTATAGGAGAACTAAAGGAACCACCATGGAACGAGGTTTACGATCCCTACTATCCAGAATAGCTACGGGTCGCTCCTCGTAAGTCGCGTTAGGCTGAAGCTCTATCTTGTCGAGGTCTATATGCTAGTAAGCTACCTCATCTCTAAGGAATATCTGTAATGACGAAATATGGAAAACTTCATACATCCTTAGCAAATGATTCGGTAATGCCAATCGATACGCTATTAGTCCAATCCTCTCAATAATAGGGAACAATCCCACATACCGAGGCAAATATTGCAGCTGCTAACTTCGAACTATGGGTGGGGTAATTCACCTCATGAGGCTTAATCTTTTAGGAAGCATAAGCTATCGACCTCTCTTCATGTATCAACTCTCCTCCAAGTCTTCGCAAGGATGCATTCATAAAGACCGTATAGTCAATCCCTACACGAGGTAAAGCAAGTACCGGAGCCAAAGTCAACCTCGCCTTCATCTCATCAAAAGCTTATCGAGATGCATCATCCCAAACAAATGGTACATCCTTCCCAGTGAAATTCATTAGAGGCCCGAATATATTCGAGAACCCTAAATGAACAAATGGTAGTACCCTACCAATCCCAAAAAACTACGCACCTCCATAGGTGTAGTGGGATGTCCCCACTTCATCACTATTGAAACCTTTATTAGGTCCACCAATATCCCTTTCTCAGATACTACATGGCCCAAGAACTGAACCTCCCATAACCAAAATCCACATTTCTCGAATTTAGCACATAGTTAATGCTCATGTAATGTCTACAAGTCTAACTGCAGATATTATGCATCCTCCTCTGCTGTCTGAGAATAAATCGATATGTCATTTATGAACACGATGCAAACTGATCTAGAAAGTCCTTGAACACCCTATTCATCATGTCCATAAAAACTATCGGTACATTGATTGGGCCAAAAGGCGTAACTAAGAACTCATACGATTCATATCTGGTTAAAAATGTTATTTTCGAGACATCCTGCTCTCAAATCCTTAGTTGATGGTACCCTGACCTCAAATCGTTTTTAAAAAAGTATGTTGCGCCCCTCAGTTGGTCAAATAGGTCATTAATACGGGGCAAGGGATACTTGTTTTGTATAATGACCTTGTTCAACTCCTTGTAATCAATGCAAAGCCTTAGTGATCTTTCCTTATTCTTAATGAACATAATAGGAGCACCCCAAAGTGAAGTATGCATCTGAATAAATACCTGACCCAGTAATTATTGAATCTAATTTCTAAGCTCTCTCATCTTTAGAGGAGCCATGCGATACAGTGAACTTGCGATGGGTGTCATACTCGGAATCAAGTCAATCACAAACTCGAATATGTGACACCCCATAAATTTTATATAATTCAAATTGGTGAAATTAAAATAAACAAATTGCATGAATATGATTGTGTATGATTAAGTGATTCGACTATACCAAATGTGTGTATTAGTAGATAATTAATTTACATGTTATGTGAATTATTATTATCACATGACTAGTATAATAAAAATGTGTAATTTTTTGTAAACATTATTTGAGTATGCTCCGGAGTTATTTAGGAACTCGTTTAGGCTTTTTAAAAATCTTAAGTTGTGTGTAGGGGATACTTGTACCCTTATGGAGATTTTGGGCCAATTCGAGTGTTATTTTCGGCTTATTTGGGGGTCCAAAATTGGTATTAAAGGGAGATACATGATTAAGGCCTTTAATAGGTTAATAAACCAACTTAATTACACATTCCATCCACTTCTAAGAAAACCTAGCAGCCTTATACCTCCTGGGGAAGTTACCAAAGTTGGAGAAGAAGAGAGGGACAAAGACTCAAGGGATGAGGCAGACTCAAGGGATGAGGCTTATATCATCTCTAAAAGACAATAATTTTCTTATAAAACTTTTAATAACATGTTTCTTGATTCATATGAATGTCTCTCGTGCTAATTACGGGTTATAAACTTGATTGGAGATTGAAATATAAAAATATTTAGATCTAGGGTTGTTTAGAATTAATGGATGATTAATTATGTTTTGAGAATTTAATACTTGGTGAAAATCCTGGAATTGATATCGTATAATTGAAGAAATTCTTTTTAGAATCCAAGTGATAGGATTGAATTATATTGTTGAATTTGAATCATGTATTGATTGTAAGGGCAAATCGATTTGGCCCTAAGGGTCTGGGCTAGGGGTAGTGTAGGTCTTTATTTTAGGTCATACGTTCAGGGGCATGCTTCGTGATGAGAGAAGTGGGATGGACGGATCCATTCTCATAGACATGAGTATGGGCGTGAGATGATGTACTGTATAGTGATCTCCTACTTATGTGTGGTTTGTTTACATCCATTTGGTGAGAGACTCCTCCAGACTTACCGATAGAGCACATACTGGACATCGAAGGCAGAGGCCTTCATGTGTCGTGTATATATACAAAGTTATATATAATTTATATAAATTTATTAAGAATGAATTAACGTAATTCAATGATTTAGATCACTGTTAATGAACACAATGCTACATAAAATACATAATGTGACGTGGTGGTATTCATGTGAGGTAGTACCATGGGGTTAGTCTTTGGGATTGAGATCGTATGTGTAGATATTTACCTCCATTTTATATGCGGTCTAATGGCCCTTGATATTGTTTTTGTTAGCATAGAGATCGGATTACATGTTGGGCTTGGGTTAGATATACGAATAGTATTACACTTAGACGAGGAGTGAGATACTTACTGCATGTGAGTGCCGATGGGTGGTATGTAATGTAAATTGACTGCATTATTATCTATTAGTTTCGTAAGTTCGTTCTTGCAACTTTAAGGCACTGACCCAAGTTATTAAATATTTTCCCCAAGGTGATCCCAGACA
Organism: Sambucus nigra; assembly: GCA_949130495.1. Classification (NCBI taxonomy): domain Eukaryota; kingdom Viridiplantae; phylum Streptophyta; class Magnoliopsida; order Dipsacales; family Adoxaceae; genus Sambucus; species Sambucus nigra. Next base: position 537,549,060 of record OX422208.1, on the reverse strand, counting down.
GGAACAACAAGGATGATAGAGAATCAGACTTGCAGTTGCATTTGCTTAGTAACGACTTTAACTATTTGATTCTACCATGGGGTGCTACTCTTTACTTTATTTCATTTTTTATATTCCAAAGATTATATGGGCATAAGCCCGAGACATATTTATTCAAGTTAGTTATTTTTAGTTATGTTAGGATGGATGATTATGATTTATATGAGTCGGTACTTATTCACTGTCAGATTATTATTTTATTACGCCTGGATATTGAAATTAAAATTATATTTTACTATTGATACTAAGAATTGTATAGATTATTAGATGACCCCATCTTGGCATATTATGTCTAGCTAATCTTTACGTGGAAATGGGTATTGTTACACTTCCTTCCCCCTTCACATGGGGGCAATAAGATTCCTTCACAAAAAAATTTGAGACCAGAGGCTGAAAGTCCCCTCGAATGGAAGGCTCACTCTGGGTTTCCCTAGAGGACCCACCTGCCCCGATAATGGTTGCAGTAAGGGCATGGTTTTCACAACTGTCTTCAGCAATGGGTTCTCATTCAGCTCAAACCTTGGCTCAAACTCAGATACTAACTTCACAAAAGGCACAAAAATCTTCACAATGGTGTTGATTTTTTTGTGCTTCACAACCTTAACCCTTTTCCCCTTCATCACAAAGGGAGGAGTAAGGGTCATCTTCTCCCCATGCATGGACATCTTTCCCTATTCATGCTCAGCTACTGAGTCCACCACAACTGGTAGTTAGTGAATGACGTCGAAATAAAATTAAAGAGCAAGGAAAAAGAAAAGGTCAATAAGCTTACTTTGTGAACAGTCAAACTCATTAATGACCACGCTCCTCATGATGGAAGGAGCTCATCTATGCTGGGAGGAAGCTCAACTACCATTTTGGTCCTTTTATATTCACCCTAAATGGCCTCACGCACCTTACAAGAAAGAATTGAACCTTTAGAAACCTTAACGGTTGTGGCCTTACGCTTCCCCTAGACTAAGAAGAAAGCTCCACGTGAAACCCCACCTAATTAAATACCGGGTGATCAGGCCGTTATTAAATTAAAACAGAATTTATAAAATGGTTCATTCATAGCATTACTATCCAAAATCAAATTAATTAATAATCACTTATTAGTTAATTAAGTCGGTGCCAAATTTTATCTTGCATTAAACTGACAAATAATAATATGCAGAAAGACTGAATTACAACATTCACACAATACTAGAGTTCCAAAATATCTAAGGTAAATAAATAAATAAAGTCTTGCCAAATAAACCATCGGCTAAAAATCCCAAACCAATTAATGAATCCAATTAATATGAAATATCTAAATACAAGTATGCTGAAATACTAAATGAATAAAGCCTCAAATGGGGCCAACATGCCCAAACTGAAATACCGGAATAAAGTCCTACGCTAGGAATGAAATGATAGATGCGTCTAATCAAAACTTTGCAAGCCTCCACAACGTTGTAGCTATGCATCCCTGTATGGAATCATCAAGTCTAGAGTCCCTCTAACTGGACACCTAAAAGGTTTTGAAAATATTTTATAGCAAGGGTTAGAACCCAAAACATTTTGAAAATATTTAGCAAGTATTTGCCACAAATTAAAACTAGTTATTGATTACACATGTTAGGTTCGCGTACACTCTCTTGAGTTTCCCCACCTCTCAACTGTTGTGCACGCCTAACGTTTCTACATAGCCCACCTGGATATTCTACCCAAGTTAACTAAACTTAACTATTTCTGAATATACACGTCTCTATTCCCGTACTGCCCATACAGTACTTCACCCGTTGGTTAATGTTTCTCATACGTTATAAGAGTTGAAATTACCATTTCACTTATATTCTCATTATTCAATTAATTAAGTGTCACTAATTAATTCAATCTTTATATATACACTATATAATCGTCTACAGTCACACGTAACTAGAATATTCACATTGGTACACATATATTTATCTCGCTAATAAATATCATTACAACGTCTCTAAAAAGGACCATCGTGAAACATGGGCATACTCTGCTATCAGCCCAAGTACCTCTCATACTAAATAGGGGCAAATGATTCGGTACATCTCCTCGAACCCAAAATCAAATAACAAGCAGTGGAGGCGAACATAGTTCTAAGCCTTTGGACTACGCACATACCTAACGTACCCAAACGACATGCCAGACACACTAATACACGACATATAGTGAGCCACTTTAAGTTTTATGTTATGGGGTACAAATCCAGACCTCTCTGAAATCGGCAAGGTGGGATCGCCCATTGCGCGGGAACCTTCGCGATAGCAGGCAGAGTAGGTATGTTAACATATATCATCAATCATATAATAAGTACACACAACCTATATATATTCAGTAGGTATTCACACAACCTAATTATCATCATTTGTACGTAGTATATATATCACTCTAATACTCACCGTACAGTCAATTTACGATTATTCTCACTATCGCATTTAATGGAGTATTCTTCTCTATTCTAAGGGTTCTAGCTACCCCTTATTTTATTTTAGTGGCTAAGTCTTCCTTACCCTACTGGTTCATGCCATAAGCTCACTCACGTTTTCCCATAATTACATTCTCATTCACGCGAATTAATTACATTATCGTTTAAACCCATTTAATCATCGTCTTAATTCTCTCGATAAGACTTAATTCCCATAACCCTATCATGGCCTACTGCAATATAATAGATTCCTCATTATATTATAATAATGTCCTAAAAGTTTTCCCCGCAATAATTTAGGAGTTCTAGGCTTAAAAGGGGAATCCTCATGTTTTCTAGGAAACTGAATCGATTCGCCAGGAGGCCGAATCAATTTTCCTATGCGTCGAATCGATTCATTTTTCTGTAGATTCATCTTCTTCCTTACGCAAGTGCATTTTTCACCATTAACACCCACATAACTTACATATTTCTTCACTAAATTTGAAACCAATTGTTCTTAACCATTTCTACCTGCATTAGGATGATTTTTAACGTAAATACAACATCAAAACCTTATAATTACCAAATTAATTAATAAAATAAACTAATTAATTACCAAATTAATTAAATTCAAATACTCAAAAATACAGGGTGTTACTTACTTTCCCCCTTACAAAGGAATTTCGTCCCCGAAATTAGGTTATACCTACGGTAAACAACTCTAGATACTGCTCTCGCATGTCATCCTCCCTTTCCCAAGTAACTCATAAACACTTTGGTGTCCCCACCGAATTCTGACTAGTGGCACCATCTTAAACCACAGTTTATGCTCACTAAGATCCAGAATAGCCATATGTCTCTCCTTATATGAGACGTTTGGCTGCAAATCAATCTCCCCAAGCGAAACGTGCCAGAATGATCTCTCGCTCCTCCCGTACTTCTTCAACGATGACACATGGAACACGTCGTGTAACTACTGAAGATGCTATGGAAAACCTAGTCTATAAGATACTGGTCCCACTCTCTCAATAATAGTAAAAGGTCCCATATATCTCGGTGCTAACTTCCCTTTCTTGTCGAAACTCATGACTACCTCCATGGGAGACACACGGACCAACACCTAGTCCCCGACCTCTAACTCCACGTACCTCTGGTCGGCATCAGCATAACTCTTATGCCTATCCTGAGTAATCTGAATCTATCCACGAATTAGCTCAATCTTGGCAGTCATCTCCTGTATTATCTCTGGCCCTAATAACTTATTGTCCCCCACCTCTAACCAGTAAGCGGGCAAACAACAAGGTCTCCCATATAATGCCTCAAACGGTGCCATGCCGATAGTAAATTGGTAAGAGTTATTATACAAAAATTCTACCAATGGAAGGTATCGCTCCCATCCTCCCCCAAAATCCAGAATGCACATCCTGAACATGTCCTATAGCATCTGATTAACCCTCTCAATATGCGGATGATAAACGGTACTCAATCGCAAGTCTGTACCCATGGCCTCCTGAAAGCTCTGCTAGAAGTGAGACATAAAGATCTTCTCTCTATCAGACAGAATGTTAATCGGTACCCCGTGCTGCTTAACTATCTCAGTAATGAATAGCTGTATGTACTGACTCATCTTGTAGTTGGTGCGGACCGATAAGAAATGGACCACCTTGGTCAACCGATCCACTATCACCCAAAATGGAATCGTGACCCCTTTGCAATGTCGGCATCCCTGTAATAAAATCTATCGAGATACTCTCCCACTTCTACATGGGAATCTACAATGGCTGTAGCATCCCTGAAGGTCTTTGATGGTCAACTTTTATAAGATGACAAGTAACACACTTCGAGACAAACTCTAATATGTCTCTCTTTATTCCTACCCACCAGTATTGTCTCCTCATATCCGGGTACATCTTATCCCCATTGGTATGTATAGCAAACCTCAAACCAAGGGACTCAATCATCACAGGATGCCTCAAATCCTCAGGCACAACCAATCTCCCATTAAAACATAGACCTCTCTCTGAGCTGATTGAGTAAGACTTTGCACCCTCAACTAATAATTGTTGCACCCTGTCCTGACAGAAGTGATCCTCTTCCCGCGCTTTCACTAGCCACATCATAATCTCGAGAGTGATAAATAACACTTCTATACACGCTTCGATGACCTCATCATCATGACGAAACTCACTCAACTTCACTTTTCAAAATTCTGCCAACTCCCAACTGGGTCTTCGGCTTAACGCATCTGCTACCATGTTAGCCTTACCAGGATGACATTGTTTATCAAACTGGCAGTCCTTCATGAATTCTAACCATATCCTTTGCCTCGTGTTCAGATCCTTCTGTGTGATGATATACTGAAGTGACTTATGATCCGTTAATAATATAAATTGCTCTCCCAATAGTTACTACCTCCATATCCTCAGAGAAAATGCCATCACTGCTAACTTAAGGTCGTGGGTGGGGTAATTCTTCTCATGGGGCTTAATCTTTAGGTATGCATAATCTATGGCTCTCTCCTCATGCTATAAAACACCCCCAAGTCCATGCAAGGATGCATCAGTGTAAACTTGATACTCCGTCCCACTCCTAGTCGATACAAGTACTGGCGTTGATGTCAATTTGTCCTTCAGCTCATTGAAGGCCAGCTGAAAATGGTCATTCCACACGAACGGTACCCCCTTACGAGTCAGGTTCATCAATGGACCCGCAATCTTAAAAAATTCCTTAATAAAGTGGTGATAATACCCGGACAAACCCAAGAAGCTGCAAATTTTCATCGGTGTTGTGGGTTGTCCCCACGCCCTCACCGCCGATACCTTACTCAGGTCCACTGTAATACCTTTGTTAGATACAATGTGGCCAAGAAATTTCACCTCTCGTAGCCAAAATCCACACTTCTCCAATTTGGCATACAACTGATGGTCTCGAAGTGTCTACAATACCCTGCGGAGATGCTCCACCTGCTCCTCTTTAGTACGAGAGCAAACCATAATGTCGTCTATAAATACGATAACAAACTGGTCCAAGAACTCCCTGAATACTTTGTTCATGAGATCCATGAACATTTTTGGTGCATTAGTGAGCCCAAACGACATCACCCAGAACTCGTATGACCCGTACCGCAATAGGAAAGTGGTATTGGGAATATCCTCCTCCCGAATGCACTACTGTTGATAACCCGATCTCAAGTCAATCTTTGAGAAGTAGGTAATCCCTCTTAACTGATCAAATAGGTTATCGATCCTTGGCAACGAATATTTATTCTGTATCGTGACCTTGTTCAGATCCTTGTAATCCACAAATAAGCGAAGTGAGTTATCCCTCTTCTTTATAAACAACACAGGCATAACCTAAGATGATGTACTCTACTGAATGAAACCCTGACCCAAGAGTTATTGAATCTTCACTCTCAACTCAAGCATCTCTGAAGGCTCTATACAGTAAAGTGCTCGGATAATCGATTTCATACCCAGTGCTAAGTCAATCACAAACTCAATTTCTCGACTGGGTGGTAACCCGGGTATCTCCTGGAATACATCCTCGAAATATCTCATAACTGGAATTGAGTCAAATAGAATCATTACCTCCTGTGAGGTCTTTTCCTCAATATAACATAAGTGTGTGCACGAACCTCCCTCAAGAAGAGTCATCACCACAAGGAACATCTCCTACCATGGAATGGAAAAATAATGGTCCTCTTATAGAAATATACCATCACCCTATAACCTGCCAACCAATCCATACCCAGAATCACATCATACCCCTCCATGTCTAACACTAGAAGGTCTGTCGCTAAGCTCAGTCTCCCTATCACGATATTGACTCCTCTACAAATCGATTGTATCAACGAACCACTACCCATCGGTGACTCAATACACATAAGGAGACCGCCAACGGTCTCTAATAAATCGACAGCTCTAGCAAATCTGGCCTTAATAAATGAATGTGATGCTCCAATATAAAAAAAATCCTACCCTCAAGCCCATGAATAGTAAACTTACCCTATACTGCTGGCGGCGCCTGAGGTGCATGTGGCATCGGTATGTCCCGTACATTATACACACGCCCGTAGTGCATCTGTCCCTACTGTTATTAAGGGCTGGTGGTGCTGGTGATGTAGGGGGTAAATGAGCTTATTATCCCTGTTAGGCACCCTATTGTTGTTCCCTGCCCTATTATGGGCAATCTCTCCTCTTGTGACCTTGATGGCCACAGAAGAAGCACTGCCCTAGGAACTCTCTTTGTCTCTGGCCCTGTTGGCCCTGATGCTGTCGGACTAGATGGCCTCCCCCTGGTTCCCTTGGCCCTAATAGCCCTGAGGAAGTTGTTACTGATTTGGGCCCTGGTGACCATATTTGTAACCCTGCCTCTTTGGTCGGTACCTTTCATGCCTGAATCTCTTAGAATTATTCCCCTATCGTGAATCCTACCCCTATTGACCACCTGTCTCCTGCAGCGGTGCCCCGCTGGCACCACCCCCATTTGCCTTACGCTATTGTCTAGGCTCCATAACTCTCTTGCTCCTTTTCATAGGGAAGTTATGATCCTGACAGTGTACAAGCGTGACATTAACTACATCGATATATGCCATCAACACGGGGTTACCTATCAAGTGTTGTCTGATCTTCCAAGCCAAATCGTCTATAAACTTTGCTTTCTTCCTCTCCTCATTATTCACCTCATCTGGAACAAAATTATCCAGACGGGTGAACTCCTCCTCGTACTCAGCTACCGAGTGGTCACCCTGTGCTACTTTTCCAAAATTCTTCCGCATCTCTGACTTGACTGCAAGGGGAAAGTATTTACAATCAAACCATACCCAGAAATTGATAATGGTCATCATATCTCTCTCCTTAGCGATGGTCATCGACTCCCACCACTGTAAGGCTACTCTAGCCAGTCTAAAAATAGCTAACATCTATTTTGCGTCTCACTACACTCCACTATGCATAGATGGCGCTGAATATTCTTCTTCCACTAACATGCTTCCACCACATCAAAACCACCCTGAAACTCGAGCGGGTGACCCTTATGGAAGGTCTCTTTAACTCTCTGCCAAGTAGATGGACCTGTCTGGACCTAAATGACTGGAACCACTGGCTGATACAGTTAGGGTTATGGGAAATGCATAACCATAGTTGTCATCGCTACATTGACTGCTTGGGTCACAGTCTCTACTACCTGGGCCATCGAGATCATCTTTGGTGGTGGTTGTGGCTGAGGCACATCCTGTGGATCCTGGTGAGCCTCCCTCACCTCATCCATGGTCACTAACCTAGATACTTGCTCTCTCCTTGGTGGCATATGAAAATAGATCGAAATGTATAAGTACACAGTTTATACAAAATTTAATAGCGGAAGCACAATATCTCAAACACGTGAATATAAAAGCCAAAGTCCCAATAATAGGGCTCTATAACAAAAGAAAAATACACTGAAATCGTAATAAGTCATAAGATCCTATAGACACTAGAACTAGATGCCTTGATACTATCTGTGATACCCCGCCTAATTAAATACCGGGTGATCAGGCCTTTGTTAAATTAAAACAGGATTTATAAAATGGTTCATTCTTAGCATCACCGTCGAAAATCAAATTAATTACTAATCACCTATTGGTTAATTAAGTTGGTGCCAAATTTTATCTTGAATTAAACAGACAAATAATAATATGCGAAAAGACTGAAGTACAACATTCACACAATACTAGAGTTCCAAAACATCTCAAGTAAATAAATAAATAAAGTTTTGCCGAATAAACCATCGGCTAGAAATCCCAAACCAATTCATGAATCCAACTAATAAGAATATCTAAATACAAGTCTGAAACTGAAATACTAAATGAATAAAGTCTCAAATAGGGCTAACATGCCCAAACTGAAATGCCTGAATGAACTCCTACGCAAGGAATGAAATGATAGATGCATATAATCAAAACTCTGCAAGCGTCCACAACACTGCAGCTATACGTCCTATATGGAATCATCAAGTCCGGCATCCATATGGCTAGACACTTAAAAGGTTTTGAAAATATTTTATAGTAAGGGTTAGAACCCAAAATAATTTGAAAATATTTAGCAAGTATTTATCACAATTTTAAATTAGTTATTGATTACACATGTTAGGTTCACGTACACTCTCTTGAGTTTTCTCACCTCTCAACTATTGTGCACGCCTAACGTTTCTACTTAGCCCACCTAGTTATTCTACCCAAGATAACTAGACTTAACTATTTCTGAATATGAACACGTCTCTATTCCCGTACTGCCCATATAGTACTTCACCCATTGGTTAACGTTTCTCATGCGTTATAAGAGTTAAAATTACCATTTCACTTATATTCTCATTATTCAGTTAATTAAGTGTCACTAATTAATTCAATATTTATATATACACTATCTAACCGTGTACTGTCACACGTAAGTAGAATATTCACATTGGTACACATTTATTTATCTCACTAATAAATATCATTGCGACGTCTCTAAAAAGGACCACCATGAAACATGGCCATACTCTGCTGCAGCCCAAGTATTTCTCGTACTAAATAGGGACAAATGATTCGGTACATCTCCTCGAACCCAAAATCAAATAACAAGTAGTGGAGGCGATCATAGTTCTAAGCCTTTAGGCTACGCAAGTACCTAACGTACCCAACCAACATACTGAACACACTAATACACAACACATAGTGAACCTCCCTAATTTTAATGTTTTGAGGCACAAATCTATACCTCCCTGGAATCAGCAAGGTGGAATCATTCACTGCGCGGGAACCTCCGCGATAGCAGGCAGAGTAGGTATGCTAACATATATCATCAATCATATAATAAGTACACACACAACCTATATATATTCATTAGGTATTAACACAACCTAATTATCATCATTCGTACGTAGTATATATATTATTCTAATACTCACCATACATTCAATTTACAATTATTCTCACTATCGCATTTAATGGAGTATTGTTCTCTACTCTAAGGGTCCTAGTTACCTCTTGTTTTATTTTAACAGCTAAGTCTTCCTTACCCTATTGGTTCATCCCATAAACTCACTCATGCTTTTTCGTAGTAATTACATTCTCATTCTCACGAATTAATTACATTATCATTTAAACCCATTTAATCATCATTTTAATTCTCTCGATAAGACTTAATTCCCATAACCCTATCATGGCCTACTGCAATATAATATATCCCTCATTACATTCTAACAATGTACCAAAAGTTTTGGCGACAAAAATTTTGGAGTTCTAGGCTTAAAAAAGAAATTCTCATGTTTTCTGGGAAATTGAATCGATTCACCAGGATGCCAAATCGATTCTCTTTCGGAATCGATTCGCCTCTAGGACGAATCAATTCGTTTTTCTACAGATTCATCTTCTTCCTTAAGCATGTGTGTTTCTCACCATCAACACCCACATAACTTACATATTTCTTCACCAATTTTGAAACCAATTGTGCCTAACCGTTTTTACATGCATTAGGATGATTTCTAACATAAATACAACATTAACCTTATCATTTTCATTCAATAAGGGATTTTAACATTTAATCCTCAAAACCCTAGGTTTTATGTTCTTCCGCCATTATTCATCAAAAACCCAAATTTAATTCATGGATATTATCACATAACATCTGATTTCTAATCCTCTACAGATATTAAATCATTCTACATGAAGTTCCTACCCATAACATATATAAAAATCATTCTTTTCTTCCAAGGATCTCAATTTTATCATAATACGATGAAACCCTAACAGCATGGGTATTGTAACCTCAAAAGAATTGCAAATAAACATGTGCCTTTAATCAGTATGGTATGATTTAATGGCTTGTAGTTAGGTTTTATTGTTTTCCTCCATCAATCTTCCTTCTCAATATGTTTGTGGTGAAGAACACACTTTGGTTCTTCAAGAACTCTCTTAAAAGCCACAAGAATGGTCTATCCTTCTTCTCTAAGGATTCCTCTTTGTTCTTAGTGTTTCTAACCCTAGCCCCTTCTCTCTGACATCTGATATAAAGCTACAAAATTCATAGGTCTCTTTACCCTATTTTACAAAATGACCAAAATGCCCCTGTAAGTGCCGGTTTAGTCCAAAAATGCCCCATAATCAACATAACACCCCTGGGTATACTATTCCGACCCTTCCGGAATCATCTGTGACCTCGAAATCATCATCTAATTCACTCTACATAATTATCCCATCTCGACCTCAAATTAGTCTACACGCGACTCTCGGGTGAGATATTTCTAATTACGCTAACATCACTCGCTATTACGTGTAATAATTTATATATGTTATTTACTATTCACTTAGTAAATTTAATTTATAATATTAATCATTATCTCACTCGCGATTAAAATATAGTAAGAACATTATTACTCAACTCAATTAAATTACTTCTCTCACGTAATTTAAAATAAAACTAATGAATTACTGAATTAGTTAAATTCAAATACTCAGAAATGCAGGGTGTTACACTCCAACCCCTGACACCTTTACATCCATAATCTTTGGAGCCTTAGGCACTCCTTCGAAAGAGATTAACTTGGGTTGAGGTTCAATACCATTTTTATACAAATGATTGGGGTGACCAACACCTTAGGGAGTAGCTTCCATCTTAAGAGCCTTCGTCAGCTTATTAGTCCCATCTTTACTGGGATCAATAGGCACTACAAAAAAAGAAAAATTAATGTGATTTCCTCCAAAATAAACAAGAAATTGGAATTGAAGAAAAAACTTACCTGGGTCCAGATGAGTGCATTAGAAAGTAGGACAACCAATCCTCTCCACGTGATCCGGGGTAGCCCAATCTCTGCTGACCAAGAATAACCTCCTCTTCCACTATTTTGGGGCATTGTGCTTCTCCCTCATAAAAATGGTGGGGACTTTAGTAGAAAAGTACTTCAGACCCATGTACTTGGACTTGCTCTACTCATGACCCCATAAAGCATGAATAAGTAACATCAAATTTACCATCATTGGCCTCCCAATAGGCCAAGATCGTGGCCTTTAGAGGCCTCTGAGCATTATTAATAATTTGGTTGGGGGCTACTCTAATAAACTTCAAGATCTCTGCCACTGAATAGGGAAGTGAAAATCTAGCCCCATAGAAAAGGAAGCACTCGTTAAGAAGACAAATTTTAAGACCAAGGATCAAGCTCTCTCAGCAGGCTTTGTAGCCCTCATGATCATGTTATCCGAAATTTGGTATTTTTCACGGATGCCCTCCAAGTCCTTCTCAGTAACTTCTGAGTCCATCTGGGGTCCACCTGAGAAATTAGGATCATTGGGCCCCATTTACTTGATAACTTGGGTTTTGATAGGGATTCACCACCAAGGGGTTAGGCTGATGTTCTAGCCCCTTATTCGGTTGTGGAAGGAAATAAGACATGTGGACCCCAGTTAAGGGGATGAGATTAAAAACTTTATAGGGGTTATTTTCGAAAGACATTTTTGAATAAAAGAGAAAGGAAACAACTAATTGTAAAGATAAGGCTCAAGTAAGAAGGAGATAAATTGCTTAAGAGAATGGTGAAGATCTCAAACCAACCTAATGGAGTCATTTATAGCCACCCAAGGCCTGACACACCCATGTTCTCTCCCTACAACACTCAATGTAAGCTCCTTTTAAATGTTATCTCATAACGACAAAAATATCAATAGTTAGTTACCGTGTTACCCTTATTTATTTAAGTGGATAAGTATTTCCCCTTGTAATTATTGTAAGGAACAATAAGGTACTACTAATTATACAACATTTAAATAGTCAGTAATTCCAAGAGTTCACAATCTCTTACCCTCCCCCGTATAAGGGAAGACGTCCTAAGGTCTATCAAAGACCTTTGCCAGACCAACACTGGCCCGCAAATATCATGGTCACCTTGAAGAAGGGCCCAGAATCAAAGGTCATAGCAATATCCCCGCAATTATAAGATACTTAGTCGTTCCACCAAACCTTAAAGGCCTAGTTCAAAGAGCTTGAAACAAATGGCTTTAAGTCTGATATTAATATGCACCTTCATATAAGAACTTACCGCTAATTGGCCCTTAGTCCCTCTTCCATGATGGAAACCTCGTGATACTTCACGAAAAAATAATCTCATAAGAACCTTAATCATTCAAGGATGCCTTAAACATCTGATAATGCTTCTATAGTTTCTTTGGCAAGTAAGTAGAAGATACATATAATGTTCTACACTCCCACTAGCATTTAAGGCTCCCATCTGCATTAGATGCTTCTATAAACTACCTTACACCACCCGCGAGCCTTTCACAAACAGTCCATCATATTACTATCGCCTTCAGACCCTGCAGTCCATTCATTCTCTGTCACAAAAGGAATGCTTATATATGGAAGGCTTGTGAGCAGTTAAGGATCATTTGATAATCAACGACACCTAAAGCTAAAGGTATTCAACTCATATGGTCAAAAATCATCTCTTACATGTTCATCACTGTTACTATAAATAACCACAATTAGCAGAATATAAGAAAAGGCTTGGATCACTTCCAACCTCTCATACACACTATATTCTCCGTTAAGTCTTAAACTAAGATAAATAGTCCTTAGAGAAGTGTGTAAGTTACTTTTTAATGACCCCTTAACTAGTGACAATGACAGAAGATGCCTTCGACCTTCATGGATAAAGTCTAAGAGGTTCCTAGATTATAATATTCTCATTTATAATCTAATATACAGAGTAACACCTTTCACTATGGATGTATGATCCTCAATTGTGGTCTGGACCACTTTATACCCATATCTTTCACTTTGACACCTCTCCCCGCTAACTGGTCTAAGGTCCCGTGGGGAGCACTTATTGGGTATAAGGTCTCAAACAATCTTAACACCCGCCATTATAAATTTCCAAGTACGATGCATAGATCTACTCCACAATTTGTTGTTAAATAGTAAAATCAAAATGATTACAATGCAAATCTTTATCTTCTTCTTTTTCTTTTTCGATTTAGCAACTTTAAAATCCAAAGTATTAACCCTCCTAAGCAATCTGGGTATTATGTCGTGCTCGAGGACATAAAGGAGGGTCCACCCATTGAAAATAGACATAATAACCACCATTCTGCATAAATTAGTTCTTTATTAGTAAAAAAACTTTGAAAATGTGTGCATCACTCATTTTTAGGATTTACGTAAGTAACCGAAACTGAATCATGACTCATAAACCTCCTGACAGGGTTACTCTTCGTCCATGAGGTTAAAACACAAGGATTTTCTAACGCCCCGACCCAGAGTTATGGGTTACCCATAATCAATCCGGTCCGATCCGAGCGTTAGGTGTGAAGTGCAATGAAACAACCTATATGATGTTGCTAGTCCAGTTTTATTTTCATTAGTATTTTGCTTGTTTAGCACGAGATTCCAACTTCAAATTGAACTACGTGAGGGACCCATGGGGATCACCCCGAAGTCCAAGCATACAGAGCTACTAACATAAAGATAGATAAAGTACTTACCTATATAATGCTCTCAAAATACGAAATCGCTTCGGCTCCCAACCTGCCGTAACAAAGCGAGGGTGTGAGTCAAATGCTCAGTATATAAAATTGAACGGCAAAAGGAAGATACTAACACGCTATGCCTACATGCACATGCAACTTCCTTGTGTATATATAGAGAGAGAGAGAGATAGATATACTTAATGCATGAAATAGTTTTACTTTCTAAAATCTTATTTGTCCAGATTAATTTACCTTAATCTTATAAACGACTTCCTTATTCTCATTTTAGCATTTCTCGCGTTATTTAACGCACACGGTTCAATATTTGAAACCACTACACGTGATTTAACAAAAATCACCCTTTTTATTTTATCCAATACACATTAAGATTTATGTTGAAAACTGCCATTTCAACACAAGAGAACACCGTGTTTGAAAATAGTCATTTAGCCTTTGAAAACCTTTTACAACACATTATTGTGTTAATTATGGGTTTAACCACTTAGGCTGATTAACCACCAATTTATCCACTTACTTTACCTTTTTTCTTACCTCATGGGCATTAATTAATTACGCATTTACTGTTTATTTTAACCTTTATCGAAACATTTATTAATTCATTCAAGTTAGGTTGTATTAACACATTTCATCACACAACCCATTTCTTGACATGTTCCTTATTCCTTTATCTTTTCTCGTAATCTTCTAATCACCACATACTTCAACGGCTCCACACCGTCGGCTTTGCGAACCATATGCTTTGTCCAATTGTTTTGGGTCTCTCATCCCAGGGCTCCGGGCCCTCCTTAGTTTTCTCGATGTCATTTGAGTTCCTTTTAATGTGTTTTAACATTTTACAAATGTCCACATTATTTCACTTTTACTTTTACCCGACTGAAGTCAAAACCCAGGTTTTCATCCCAACTTATGTTACTATTTGAAATTTACCATTTCATGTCCTTTACAATTCAACCTTGATTTTATTCAAAAATCATATTCATTTAGGACCAATTTTTATAGCACTTTTTCCACATTTTCGTTTTTGTTTGATAAAAATGTTTCACTCTAAGTAAAATTACTATTTTGCCCATTTATTTCCAAACTCACCTTTTACTATGTCTCTATAAGTGTTAATATTCCCAAAACACTATTAAGTTAACCATACTAACTTCTAAAGTATTTTAATACCTTAACACCCTTTTAACCTTAGAGTAATATTCTTCTTATCTGGAAACATCTTCATTTCATTATTTCCTTTTCAATTTCACAAATGTTAATCTTTTACAACATTATTAAGTTATACACGCCAAATTCCCACGGTTTGACCATTAACACTTATTCAACCTTTTAGTAACCATTTTCCAAACTAGCCATTTCTTTAATTTCTTTATTCAAGAAATATAATTACACTTGAAGACTAGAATTTCTATTTTTTCTTTATTACATGTTTAAATCCAACTAAATCTTCTTTAAAATTGTTTATATATTCATCATCCAAATACTACAAGTTTATATGCATGAGAAGATGAATTTAAAACGTTAAAATCCTATTAAATGGATTAAACATATTTTTCATTCTAGAAATTCATCATACTTGCAAAAATGCACTTTCAAGGCATCAAAGACATTTAATTTCTTCCAACTTAACAAATGTCCATTTTTCATAAAATCTTCATTTTTGCAAGAAACTTTGAAACATTATTTCACCATTGTTTAACAATATAAATCATTATCTTCAACCATTTTATTTCATATAAAGTTTAACATCAATCTTTCTAGAATATACACCATTTTAACAAAATGCCAACTTTTAATATTTTAAAACCTATAAATATTAATCCATTATTTATTTACAACAAAATAACATTTTACTAATATTTTTATTCCATAAAAATATTTATTACTATTCTATTAAAAATCATCATTTATACATATGCATCCTACTTATGTAATCTAACCACGAGACTGTTAAAAGTACAAATAGAGTCTTAAATACTAAAGATAGATTTTCCCACCTCTAAAGACTCCAAATGGTGGAAAAACTGTTGGTGGAGGAGGAGCAAATCCCACATCCAAATGTGGCCTCAAGGGGTTATTAAAAACATCCTCCAAAATGCTCCATCCATGAAAGCTCCCATCACCTTCTCCAAAAATCCCCCTAACACTTCTCTAAAATTCGTAGATCCACTTCAACATTGGTGAAAATGAGTGTATATAATTCAACATAGTGGAATACACTAAGAAAATGGTGTTTTTTGGTGGTGGGTTGGTGGAGAGAAGCCAACAATGGTGGAAGAATTCTCCACATTCTCTTTCCCTCATCCATCTTCTTCTCTCTTCAAAATGCCCCAAATGAGCCAAACAAGCCCTTATAAAATACCCCAAAATATTAAATTCTCATTTTTACCAATATAGGCTCACAAAAGCTTGACACCTCAACGATCCAATGGCCAAAATCGTGATAGCACACAAGGGCAAACTGATCTAAAACTTTTCGAGGCACATCATTCGAACGACATGAGACTCATTCGAATGGCATGTCCTTCTCATTCGATGGATGGCTTTACGCGGCCTTCGTGCGACTTGCCACTGTAAGGCAGTGGCATCTTGTTTGAAGCCCTGCTTTGTGCGACCTTTGTGCGACATCCCATCTCACTTCTAACGACATAGGGATGTCATTAGAATGCGCCCTTTTTTCTTTTATTTTATTTTCTTCAATTTTTGACCCATAATTTTCTAGTAATTACCATTTATCCCACTTAATTATAATTTATATTTAATTGAATTAGTTGGATAGGGTATTACAAACTTCCCTCCTTGGAGAACTTTGTCCACGAAATTCTCGATCCGTTAATCCTTAAGCTTATGGAGTTCACCAACTTCTATTCTAAGCCATATAAATCCTCCAAGACAAAATTATCGGAGTTCTCACCACTAAGTTCACCCTACCTACCTCCTTGCGGGGTTTCTGACCAAATAATCAATACGCGACATGCTCTAATGCTCGCCATCCCATTAACCATGAACTTCACATAATCGACTTTGGGCCTCCACTCATTTGATGATCATGTTCAAATAATTTTGCACTACCTATGCCAAAACCTAAGACATACCGTCGCCTCTACGGTCAAATCCTTTCTAGCGATCGACATTCACCCAATGTGAACTGTAATACAACCAATCGTCATATTTGTCATCAAAATCAATTCTTATTTAAGACCGTACATCCAGTGTTCCATAAATTTTTATGCTATCCCGACTACACAATTCATATGAGCTCTCTAATAACCATACTATGTTATTCTCTCACTCCAAGGAGTAATATTCTTATCAATGTGACACCCCGACTAATTAAATACCGGGTAGCTACTACTTTATTCAATTTAATACAAAATGTCAAGTGTTGGTTCAGTTCATAGCATCACTGTCGAAAAACATTTTTTTCCAATTACTAGCCACCTAATATTTAAAAAGTGAGTTGTCAATTTTAACTGAATTAGATTAACATACAACCAAATTAATTTATGAAATATTGGTACCACAACCACAATACAGTCGCAATATAAAACAATAGAATAAACTGAATCGGGAGGAATACTCCTCACATCAATCCGAATACTGACATAAACCAAATACAAAGCCTGAATCATTAATTAGTTACATCCAATACTGAAATGAAACTGAATAAATAAGATGTCTCTAAAAGAAATGGGGCGACAAGCCCTACAGATGAGTAAATCTGAAGTAGATTCAAGATAGGAAGTGGAGGCGTCTACTATCGAGGTCCTGTAACTTCCACAGCAGCTACAGCACGTCACCGGAATGGAACTCCTACGTTTGGTGTCCTTGTGGCTGGGCACCTAAAAGGTTTTACAAGAAAATAGGTTTGAAAGCAAACAGGTCAGAGCTCGATTGTGAAAACAGTTTAAAATATAGCAAGTGTTTAATATCGTTAAACAGTGAATATAAAATACATGATAGTGCGTGCGCTCACATGAGTTCCTCACCTCTCAACTAATTGTGCACACCTATCGTACCCGTACCCGTTCTAGTTATTCTACTATCAAGCTAGTCCAATTCGTATTCTGACATTTCTTTACAATTTAAAGTTCGTTTCCCAATGTCTTAATATAAACTGGAGGTCTTACTGTTTTTACTCAGAATTAGTTATAATAATTTATAAGAATTTCTTCATTTTTAACTCAACAAAAAATGTTACAATTATTCACACTTACACTTTAATAAACGAATCATCTCAATTATCAGTATATTAATCTCATCATAATCATACAATAATGGCACCCCTAGACTAAGCTGCGGTGCACACATACACTGCTATCAAATCCCGGTACATCACGTACATAAGGATCATGTATTTCGAATCTCTTAGGAACCGTTTCGACAAGTAATGGAGGCGAACATAGTTCACATCCCATGGTTCACGCACATACCTACGCTCCCATGATAAGCAGACTTATTACCTCCTCAATAAGTCATTCTCTGACCTATGTCCTCGAGGTACCAATCTAAATCCCCTCTTAGGCACACAAAGATTAGATGGCCATAATCGTATGCCAGCCTCCCGTGATAGCTAAGTATGGTAGGTATGTTATACACAGATAACCACATATACTAAGCATTCACACATCTTAGATATCATATAATATCAGTAGAGGTATATTTTACATTCCTATACCATCATTAAATGTTACACGTTTACAAATCCCCGAATAATATACATTAAAAGTCGTCAACCCTTCTCACGTCGTAATTTTAGGTACTTATTTCCTAACCTGTAAATGTCATCCGGTTTACTACAAAATTCTAAGTTTTACTCCTCAAAGTACTCCAAACTCACAACTATACTCACTGATCAATAAGGGAAGGTTAACACTCAATTAAATAAGTCTACTGGAAGTTCTAAATAAAACCAGGCCTAAGAAGGCCATTCTGTCAACTCGTTCGAACGAGGTTGTTCGAACGAGTGTTGTTCGAACGAAGGATTCGAATGAACTCATTAAAAGGGATACTGTCATTTCGTTAGAAGTTCGTTCGAACGAGGTCGTTCGAACGACCTAGGCAGGTCTTCTAACGAGATGGCAGAATGCCCAGAAATTTTCCAACTCGTTTTTCTTCATTTTTCTCTTCTTTAAATCCATCCTACGATCATCCCAATAGCATTTTAATGTTTTTAAAATACTCTAAGTCCTCCTAGGTCGCTTCTTAACATATTATTGGGGTCAAATCCTCCTAATTAACATGCAATTATCATAAATCCCCAAATTTTACCCCAAACCCTATGAACATGAACCCATAATTTTATTGTACCTAAATACTCATCATTAATCCATTTTTAAATCATCAAAGTTAGGTTTTTGGGCAGCAATTTCTTCCATAATCATTCTACATGCAATCCCTAACCAAAATTAAGAGTTTCTACAACAATCCCATTGGGTTTTCATCAAAACTTTCAAAGCATATAAGGTTTCTACATTAAACATGGAGGAAATATTCATTGCAATTAATGACATCAAATCACTTGCCTTAAATCCGATGTTCTGGTTCGTTGTTGATAATCGAGGTTGGCTCTCTCTCTTCTTTCCGGTCACAAATCCTTTTAAATTTCTGGTGATGGGAGATGGTTTGGTTTGGAACCTCCTTTACCCTTTTTCTAACGTCTCTCAAAACCTCCGTCGCCCACTCTCTTATCTTTTGCTGGTAATGGACTTAGTGGCCTCTCAATTAATATATAATTAACCTCTAAAATTCGTGGGTTTTACTTCCTTAATTTTTAAAATTACCAAAATACCCTTCTAGATTGCCGGTTTGGCTAAAAAATGCTCCGGGACCCAAACAAAACCCCCAGCTAGTATTTTCTGACTATTTCGACCCTTCCGGACGCAGTGGCCCACTCAAAATGATCATTCAGTTGATAAAAATATAATTTACTTTTTAATTTAAATAAATTCAATCCTGACGCGACCGACACGCGCATCCCAACTAAATTTCCCAAATTATCGTATTTCTGCTTCGTGACAATTTTTAATATTTTTAATACTCATATATTACCATATATTCTCAGTAATATTCAATTTTAACATCATACTCAAATACCAACACACGTCTCGCTAGTATTTACATCCAGATTAATTCCCAATTAATTCTCATTTAATTCAATTAATCCCTTAAATAAAAATCAATAAAATTACGGGGTATTATATACTTCCCCCCTAATAACAGAATTTCATCCCGAAATTCGGAACTAAAGAATACCTGGTAAAAATAGCTCTGGATAACGTTCGCGCATCTCATCCTCGCGCTCCCAAGTGAACTCCTCGGCATTATGATGTCGCCACTGCGCGCGTACTAATGGTATTATCTTCAATCTCAGTTTCCTCTCGTTGTGGTCCAGAATAGCAATTGTCCCCTCCTCGTAGGAACTATCAGGCTAAAGATCGATGTCCTCTAAAGCAATGTGAGTATGGGCCAAATAGTCCCTAAGATATTTCCTTAGCGAGGAAATATGGAACACATCATGAATCCTATGCAAGTGCTCCGGTAACCCAAGTCTATACGCAACTGGCCCAATCCGCTCAATGATAGGAAATGGCCCCACATATCTTGGTGTCAGTTTCCCATTCTTTCCAAAATGCATAATCCCCTTCATAGGAGATACTCTGAGTAGCACCTGGTCCCCTACCTGTAAGTCTCTGAAGAACCTCTTGGCATCAGCATAGCTCTTCTGTCGGTCCTGAGCTACCCGAATACGGCTCCGTATCATTTCTATCCTTGTCGAAGTATCATGAATCACTTTCGACCCAAGGAGTTTGTTATCCCCCACCTCTAACCAACATGCTGGGGAACGACAAGGTCTACCATACAATACCTCGAATGGAGCCATGCCAATGGTGAACTGGTAGGAGTTATTATAAGCAAACTCCACCAGTAGAAGGTACTGCTCCTAACCACCTCCAAAGTCTAGGATACACATAGGAAATATGTCCTCTAACATCTGATTTGTCCGCTCTGTTTGCCCGTCATTCTGTGGGTGATACGTCGTACTCAGCCGCAACTCCGTACCCATGGCCTCCTGGAAACTCTCCCAAAATCATGAGACAAATATCGTATCTCGGTCAGACACAATATTTAGAGGCACTCCGTGAAGTCTCACTATTTCCGTAATGAAAATCTGGGCATACTATCCCGTAGTGTAGTATGTACTCACGGGCAGAAAATAAGCAACTTTGGTCAACCTATCCATAATTACCCATATGGAGTCGTGACCCCTCTGTGACGTAGGTAACCCCGTGATAAAGTCCATGGATATGCTCTCCCATATCCACATCGGAACCTCTAACGGCTGTAGAAGTCCTGTCAGTTTTTTATGGTCCACCTTTACTAGCTGACAAGTGGCGCATTTAGAAATGAACACGGCAATATCTCTCTTCATCCCGCTCCACCAGTACTGTCGTCTCATGTCTTGGTACATCTTATCCCCACCAGGGTGTACCACGAACCGTGAGCCGTGCGACTCTGTCATTACCTCGTGTCGCAAGTCTTCCCCTTCCGGAACGACCAGTCTCCCATTGAAGCGTAATCCCCCATCTGAACTAACGGTATAGGACTCCGCTCCCTCTGCTAGTAATCGAACTATCTGCTCCTGACAGAACGAGTCTTTTGCCTGGGCCTTTATCACTCTCATAACAATCTGAGGTGTAACAGTCATCACAGACATGAATGATCGGGCCACTGTATCCTGGTATCCCAACTCCTTCCACTTAGCTTTCCACACCTCGGCCACCTCATCTACTGGCCTACGGCTTAACGCGTCTGCTACCATGTTAGCCTTCCCTTGGTGATATTGGATATCAAACAGATAATCCTTCACAAATTCAAGCCACCGCCGTTGACGCATATTCAGTTCCTTCTGCGTGAAGAGGTATTGTAGAGACTTGTGGTCTGTGAACAACCGAAATTTCTCCCCCGGGAGATAGTGTCTCCAAATTCGAAGAGCGAATACGACTACTGCTAACTCCAAGTCGTGGGTGGGGTAATGCTTCTCGTGAGGTTTAATCTTACGGGAAGCATAAGCTATGGCCTGACTCTCCTATTGCAGTACACCTCCAAGTCCTTGTAAGGACACATCGGTGTAGACTAAATACTCAACTCTCGGTCTGGGCAATGCTAACATAGGTGCTGAGGTCAACTTGTCCTTCAGCTCATCGAATGCCAACTGACAGGCATCGCTCCAGATGAATGGTATACCTTTACGAGTCAGATGTGTCAAAGGACCCGCTATCTTTGAGAAACCCCGAATAAACCTCCTGTAGTATCCTGCTAAGCCCAAGAAACTACGGATCTCAGTCGGTGTCATGGGCTATCCCCACTCCTTCACCGCGGATACCTTCCCCGGATCAAAAGATATCCCCCGGTCTTAAATGATATGCCCCAAAAACTGAGCCTCCTTCAGCCAAAATCCATATTTTTTGTACTTTGCATATAGCTCGTTCGGACGTAGAGTTTGCAAAACCTGCCTCAAGTGTTCAGCGTGTTCCTCCTCTATCTGGGAGTAAATTTGAATGTCATCAATGAAGACAATGACGAACTGGTCTAGGAACTCTTTGAATACCCTATTCATCAAATCTATAAACATGGTTTGGGCATTGGTCAAGCCAAAAGGCATAACCCAAAACTCGTAGGAACCATATCTCGTCAAGAAAGTAGTCTTCGAGACGTCCTGTTCCCTGATACACAACTGATGGTATCCCGATCGCAAGTGAATCTTTGAGAATAAGGAAGCTCCTCTCAACTGGTCGAATAAGTCATCCATTTGGGGCAACGGATACTTATTTCGTATCGTGACTTTATTCAACTCTCGGTAATCTACATACAACCTCAACGATCCATCCCTCTTCTTTACTAACAACACAGGGGCACCCCATGGCGAAGTACTCCTTCGGATAAACCCCTGACCCAATAACTGCTCTATCTGATCCCTTAGCTCTCTCATCTCTGCTGGATCCATACGGTAAGGTGCGCGGGCAATTGGCTGAGTGCTCGGCGTTAAATTGATAACAAAATCTATCTCTCTACTAGGAGGTAATCCAGGTATATCCTGGAATACATCAGCAAACTCCCTAACAACTGGAATCGAATCGAGTGGTAATACCACTTCCTTAGAGGTCTCCTCCTCTATATAGTACAAGTGAGTGGACGATCCTCCCTCAGGGTAAGGCATCACCACTAAAAATATCTCCTTCCCGGGTATGGCAAAAATGATACTCCTACTGAAACAATCATCATGGCTCGGTACGCAATTAGCCAATCCATACCAACAATCGCATCGTACTCAGTCATCTCTAATACTAACATATCAGTAGGTAAAGTAAATCTCCCGATCTCTATACCCACACCTCTACAAATAAGAGAAATCATAGAACCCCTACTTAACGGTGAATCTACGCAAGTAATCGTGCTCTCTGCAGTGTCTAACAACCCCAAAATGCGTGCAAATCTCGTGACAATGAAACGGTGTGTGGCCCCCGTATCAATAAAATACGCCCCATAGTCCCCTGAATAGAGAACATACCCTCAATAGCAGGTGGATCCTGTGGGACTGCGGCCTACTAGAGTTGATAGACTCACCCGTACTGAAGTTGTCCTTGTTGGATTGGGACTGCTGGGATGGGTGGCAAAGCTGGCATCTGTGGTGGTGCTGGGAGGGCGGCGGGAAATATAGGTCTCTAGGGCTCGTGTCGAGCACCCTGCTGCTGCTGTGGGGCCCTGCCCCTATCAGGACACTCTTGGTGCTTGTGGCCAATTTTACCACAAGTGAAACATTTCCTCGAAAAATTTCCCCCTCTCGGACCCTGCTGCCCGTTGCCATTCCTCTCCTGGCCGTGTTGGCCCTGATAAAACTGCTATTGTTGGCCATGCTGTCCCTGATGGCCGTGCTGACCCTGCTGGCCCTGACGAAAATCTCCCTGACCATTTCTGAAACCCCCAGATTTAAACCTCTTAAAATCCCCCTGCTGGGAACCCTGATCACCCTGCCTGTGCTGACCCTGAGCAGATTGTGCCCCGCTGGCACCATTCCCCCTATCCTGCCCTGATGGCTGGACTCTCCTGGTTGCTTACCCTCTGACAAGTGAAAGCGGTGGTCCTGGCAGTGAAGCAGTGATGCGTTAACCACATCAAAATAAGTGGCCAACGAGAGATTACCCAACAAGTGTTGACGGATCCTCCAAGTCAACCCATCCATGAACTTTTGTATCTTTTTCTCCTCTGTCGAAATCTCATCGGGAACGATGTTCAAGAGATTAGTAAACTCGGCCTCATATTCTGCCACGGTCTTCCCCTCCTGCTTGAGGTTCATTAACTTCATCCTCTTTTCGGTGTGAACGGCTGATGGAAAATACTTGCGGTAGAACCTCACCCAGAACTCCTGAATAGAAAGGATGTCTCTCTCCTCCATGGTGGTAATGGACTCCCACCATTGCAACGCTGATCCTACTAGTTTAAAAGTAGCCAGTATCTGTTTTTGTACATCTGTGCACTCGTACATCCTCAAGTGCCTTTGGATATCCTTCTTCCACTGACTGAACACAACGACGTCAGAGCTACCTGTAAACTCCGGAGGGTGTGCTTTCTGAAAAGCATTACGAACACGTTCCCAAGAAGACGGGAATGCATGAGCATGTACTGGCGCTACTACCGGCGCCTGAGGCGGTGCCTGCTGCACAACTGCTAGAGCGGCATTTATCGCTTGGGCTACAATAGCAGCAACCTCTACGGCATTCAAGGAGCCCTCGACTGGTGCAGGCTGTGGCTCGGGCTGGGCATCCCTAGGAACTTGCTGTACACATCGTGGAGGCATCTGAAATGAGAGTAAAGTCTTATAAGTTCGCGGTTATTAACTCAAAATAGCTGAAGAGCGAAACATACACAATAGAGTACAACAATCCTAAAATATAGGGCTCTATATCAAAGAAAGTTGCGCGGAAACAAAACAAGCCGTACAGATCCTAAGGACACTAGAACCTGATGTTCTGATACGACCTGTGACACCCCGACTAATTAAATACCGGGTAGCTACTCCTTTATTCAATTTAATACAAAATGTCAAGTTGGTTCAGTTCATAGCATCACTGTCGAAAAATATTTTTTCCAATTACTAGCCACCTAATATTTAAAAAGTGAGTTGTCAATTTTAACTGAATTAGATTAACATACAACCAAATTAATTTATGAAATATTGGTACTACAACCACAATACAGTCGCAATATAAAACAATATAATAAACTGAATCTGGAGGAATACTCCTCCCAACAATTCGAATACTGACATAAACCAAATACAAAGCCTGAATCATTAATTAGTTACATCCAACACTGAAATGAAACTGAATAAATAAGATGTCTCTAAAAGAAATGGGGCGACAAGCCCTACAGATGAGTAAATCTGAAGTAGAGTCAAGATAGGAAGTGGAGGCGTCTACTATCGAGGTCCTGTAACTTCCACAGCAGCTACAGCACGTCACCGGAATGGAACTCCTACGCTTAGTGTCCTTGTGGCTGGGCACCTAAAAGGTTTTACAAGAAAATAGGTTTTAAAGTGTAATACCCCACATTTTTTATGATTTAAATAATTAAGGGATTTTTATTACAACGGGATTAATTAAATTTAAATGTGAAGAATTAAATTGTTAATTAATCCGGATCCAATAAAAATAAATATTAACTAGCGTGCTAAGGGTTAATACTTATTAGTTTAATATTACTGTGCGATATGTAATATGGAACTATACACTTTGATAAATTTTCGAGAGATAATAATACGACAGTTTAGTTAATTAAGTCAGACGCGCGTGTGAGTCGTGTCGGGACTAAATTGGTGAAATAAATATATCAATTATTTTTAGTAACTCATATGATGATTTCGAGTGTCCCGTTGAGTCCGGAAGGGTCGAGATAGTCAAAATAGTATACTCGGGTGTTTAGTTTGGGTCCCGGGACAATTTTAGACCTAACCGGCACCCCAAAAGGGCATTATGGTAAATTGGATTTTTAGGCCTAATTAATGGACGAAAATTAAGACTTAATTTATCAGCCAAAACATTTGCATTAGGGTTAGAAAGCTGGAGAAATCAAGAACGTCCATAGGAAGTGTGAGGGAAAACCTTTGCCAAGAGAAGAGGGCTAAATCGACATCACCGTGCACAACCACCACCACCACCGTGTAGATCGGGACAAGGGGAATACACCTATACCAACAACATCCAGAAATCAGACTACTCACTCAAGGCAAGTGTTTATAACTTGTTGTATTCCAGTATTAATTTGATTCATGTTAGTGTAGGGTTGTTAGGATTATGTTATAGGTGATCAAAATGGTGAAATTGATGAACTTGAATGTAGAAATAAGTTCTGTGATATATTAGATTGAAACCCTTAATGTATGAAGACTGGAAATCACGTTTTAAGGAATTGATATGTAGAACAAATCTGGAAATAATGGCTTCTTGAACATGTATTGGAAGAACTAGGGTTTTGATAAAATTAAATTGGGGATTTCACATTTTATGAACGATTCGTAATAAATTGATGATCCTAGGATATTAGAAATCATGTGGTATTGATGGGGTTCAATGTAGAACTATTTGTTTGGAGTTTGGGGTGTTGATTGGGAAGGTTTGAAGTTAAAAATGGTGGAAAACGTTGAAAAACCAAGGTAGGGGACGAACAGCGAATTCTCGCGCGAAGTCGTTCGAGCGAGATTGCTATCTCGCGCGAAGTCATTCGAGCGACATGTGGCAGTCGTTCAAATGACTTGCCACCTCGTTCGAGCGATAGAGTGAAGTTTTGATAATTTCTTTTAAGGCCAGTTTTGAGTTTATTAGTTCAGAAATGAGAAATATATTGTCTAATAATAAACTTAAGTAAGGCAGAATTTCGGAAGAAGTATGAGAAGCTAAATACTTTAATGAATCTGGTATGAAGAGAATGTACCGTAGAAATTTCGAGAGGGAGAATAACCCAATAACTATTATGAAATGTTGGAATAAAAATGCGTAAGAGAAGCATACGTAGGTGAGGGGAAATACCTATCTATTATAATAGGATGTGTGTATACCTATTATGTATTGTTATTATTAAAGACACTAATGGGTGATAACCCGGGGGTGTGAAAATCTTATTATTATAAGTGTACTAATGGGTGATAACCCGGGGGTACAGTATGTTGACTAGGTGCACTAATGGGGGTACAGTATGTTGACTAGGTGCAGTATTATGTTATATATATATATATATATATATATATCTATAGGGAAGAAGTGACTATATGTATATATGTATGAGAATTGTAAATTAATCTAGTGGGAATATTAATGAATGTGGGCATGGAAATTGTTAAGAAAATTCTAATCGAATATTCGACTTATTATGGAAACGAAAAATGTATTAATTAGCTTTTCGATATAGGATAATTGGTTAACGTATTGTATGGGCGATACGGGCGTACTCATAGTAAGGGTAAATACTATTAGGATGGATTCAGACTAGTTATATTGGGAAGTATAGCTAAGGAGAAACTTTAGATGCGTGTTAGGCGTGCACATTAGAAGAGGGGTGAGAATCGCAAGAGAGAGTTCGAACTAACATGTACTTGATACTTGCTTTACTGAAAATTTTAAATACTTGCTTAAACAAATATTTTTACACATCGGGCTCTGACCCGTTTCTTGTATCTTCTCTCTCTCTTGCTATATATATGTATTATATCAGGTGCTCAGCCGCAGGGACATCAGGCTTAGAGTTTCGGATTGCGTGGTATGCTGTAGCTGATGTGGGAGCTACAGGACTTTGTTTAGACGCTTTGACTATTTCATTCCTATTCATTATGACTTTTCTTTAGGGCATGTGTCGCCCCTTCCTTAGACAGTTTTAGAGACTATGTTTACTCTATTTCTCGTTTACTTTCATTTGGATTAATGGGTACTATTGTTTTGGTTTAGTGTTTTGAACTGGGATGTTTTATCCAGTCTTATTTATTTCAGCATGCGATTTTGATTTAGTATTTGTATGAATAAATTGTGCGTGGATGTTTTATATTAAATTACTTGGTTTGGTAATCAACAATGGTTTTAAATTAAGAAGAAAAAAATGTTTTGACACTTAGCTAAATTATATTAGGTGATTAAATAAGTTATTATGATTTCGACAGTGATGCTAAGAATGAACCAACCGAACATTCTGTTTTAAATTTTATAAAGGACTGATCACCCGATATTTAATTGGGCGGGGTGTCACAGAAAGCAAACGGGTCAGAGCCCGATTGTGAAAACAGTTTAAAATACAACAAGTGTTTAATATCGTTAAACAGTGAATATAAAATACATGATAGTGCGTGCGCTCACATAAGTTCCTCACCTCTCAACTAATTGTGCACACCTATCGTACCCGTGCCCGTTCTAGTTATTCTACTATCAAACTAGTCCAATTTGTATTCTGACATTTCTTTACAATTCAAAGTTTGTTTCCCAATGTCTTAATATAAACTGGAGGTCTTACTGTTTTTACTCAGAATTAGTTATAATAATTTATAATAATTTCTCCATTTTTAACTCTACAAAAAATGTACAATTATTCACACTTACACTTTAATAAATGATTCATCTCAATTATCAGTATATTAATCTCATCATAATCATATAATAATGGCACCCCTAGACTAAGCTGCGGTGCACACATACTCTGCTATAAAATCCCGGTACATCACGTACATAAGGATCACGTATTCCAAATCTCTCAGGAACCGTTTCGACAAGTAACAAACACACATAATGGAGGCGAACATGGTTCACATCACATAGGTCACGCACATACCTACGCTCCAATGATCATCGGACTTATTAACTCCTCAATAAGTCATCCTCTGACCTATGTCCTCGAGGTACCAATCTAAATCCCCCTTTAGGCACACAAAGATTAGATGGCCCTGATCGTACGCCAACCTCCCGTGATAGCAAATATGGTAGGTATGTTATACACAGATAACCATATATACTAAGCATTCACACATCTTAGATATCTTATAATATCAGTAGAGGTGTATTTTACATTCCTATACCATCATTAAATGTTACACGTTTACAAATCCCTGAATAATATACATTAGAAGTCGTCAACCCTTCTCACGTCGTAATTTTAGGTACTTATTTCCTAACCCATAAATGTCATCAAGTTTACTACAAAATTCTAAGTTTTACTCCTCAAAGTAATCCAAACTCACAACTATACTCACTGGTCAACAAGGGAAGGTTAACACTCAATTAAATAAGTCTACTGGAAGTTTTAAATAAAATCAGGACTAAGAAAGCCATTTTGTCAACTCGTTAGAAATCTCGTTCGAACGAGGTTGTTCGAACGAGTGTCATTCGAACAAACTTGTTAGAAGGGATACGGTCATCTCGTTAGAAATTCGTTCGAACGAGGTCGTTCGAATGACCTGGGCAGGTCTTCTAACGAGATGGCAGAATACCCCCAGAAATTTTTCAACTCGTTTTTCTTCATTTTTCTCTTCTCTAAATCCATCCTACGATCATCCCAATAGCGTTTTAATGTTTTTAAACTACTCTAAGTCCTCCTAGCTCGCTTCTTAACATATTATTGGGGTCAAATCCTCCTAATTAACATGCAATTATCATAAATCCCCAAATTTTACCCCAAACCCTATGAACATGAACCCTGAATTTTATTGTACCTAAATACTCATCATTAATCCATTTTTAAATCATAAAAGTTAGGTTTTTGGGCACCAATTTCATCCATAATCATTCTACATGCAATCCTTAACCAAAATTAAGAGTTTCTACAACAATCCCATTGGGTTTTCATTAAAACTTTCAAAGCATATAAGGTTTTTACACTAAACATGGAGGAAATATTCATTGCAATTAATGACATCAAATCACTTGCCTTAAATCCGATGTTCTGGTTCGTTGTTGATGATCGAGGTTGGCTCCCTCTCTTCTTTCCGGTCACAAATCCTTTCAAATTTCTGGTGATAGGAGATGGTTTGGTTTGGAACCTCATTTACCCTCTTTTTAACTTCTCTCAAAACCTCCTAGCCCACTCTCTTATGTTTTGTTGGTAATGGCCTTAGTGGACTCTCAATTAATATGTAATTAACTTCTAAAATTCGTGGGTTTTAATTCCTCAATTTTTAAAATTACCAAAATACCCTTCTAGGTTGCCGATTTGGCCTAAAAATGCCCTTGGACCCAAAACGAAACCCCCGGCTAGTGTTTTCTGACTATTTCGACCCTTCCGGACGCATTGGCGCACTCAAAATGATCATTCAGTTGATAAAAATATAATTTACTTTTTAATTTAAATAAATTCAATCCTGACGCGACCGACACGCGTGTCCCAACTAAATTTCCCAAATTGTCGTACTTCTGCTTCGTGACAATTTTTAATATTTTCAATACTCATATATTACCATATATTCTCAGTAATATTCAATTTTAACATCATAGTCAAATACCAACACACGTCTCGCTAGTATTTACATCTGGATTAATTCCCAATTAATTCTCATTTAATTCAATTAATCCCATAAATAAAAATCAATAAAATTACGGGGTATTACAATCAAGTCATCACCGTGCGCTCGGCTTCATCTTTCGTTGCATCACTCTGATGAACCTAGTACTACCCTAGGTTTCTTACCTTTGAGTACCCGCTAGAGCCTCGCTTTAATCCACTCACCACGGCAAATCAATATCGTGTGCTAAGTTTTCCTCGTTTTCCAACACTATACCGTATCCTCAAGTCATCATCC
Organism: Sambucus nigra; assembly: GCA_949130495.1. Lineage (NCBI taxonomy): Eukaryota > Viridiplantae > Streptophyta > Magnoliopsida > Dipsacales > Adoxaceae > Sambucus > Sambucus nigra. The sequence goes on along the minus strand of OX422208.1, from coordinate 537,518,292 downwards.
CACTCTTTGCAACTTGAGCCACTGACTACCATGCCAACTAGTCTAAAGTCCATTAATCCTAAGAAAGATCAATATTATGAGCAAATTGTGTGGCCAAAAGCGCAGCCACCCGAACACAGAACTTTATTCAATAGCAAAAATACCTCAGATAGGGTGCACCCCTAGTTACCGAGTTGCATTGACCATACCCAATCCACCGCGCTCTCCCAAGTCCAACAGCGCCATACCATGATATGAAACCAATATGAGTTCCCACATAGATAAAAATATTGGTCCCCAATTGTTGAAATTGAAAGAGACACACGAGAGTCAGAAGGAACAAGCAACCACCCCGAAAAATTTCACCCATAAGCATCCGATTATAATTTATTAAAAAAACATACACCATATGCTTGAAGTTATATCACTCATTCCTAAAGTTCTCACCGAGCACTAATCCTAACCACATACCCTAGCTTGGATCACTAGCCGTGATGAATAAAATCATAATCATCCATTCTCGTAACACAAAAGCAATATACTAATCGATAGTCCTCTAGGAAGTCAACGCCCAACTTCCCTCCTTGGGAGCAAGGCCCTACCCTTCACATCTTTGGCGTACATAAACCATTCTGATTGGTGGATACCTCACACCTTTGTCTACATTGACCTTGTCCAATTACTAGTGACGACGTCACTAACCTACTACACCTAGGTTATTATGTGCCTTATCATATCGTGATCAAAATTCCAAACTCCTGTAGGCATTACTTAGTTCAAGCGAGGCACTCACCTAACTGTGTCCTTTGACCACAAGGTTGCTACTAAACTTACTTTCAATTTCTACCCACACATAATTTACATGGCGACCATACTCATCTCCCTTTGGCATTCTAAGGGTAGCAAACATCACACAAGGTTACATTCTTTAATTTGTACCAGCTTGGCAGGACATACAAAGAACTAGTCCTCATATTGATAAGGCTACCATAGCATATACTGTCGACACACACTGCCACTATAATCATATTTCGATGGTACCTCACCTCGCTCGTCATCTTTAAGTCTCCATATGGCGTCATGACTCTAAGTCTCAAATACACTTCTGAGTACATCCCGAAATCGAGTATCACCACACCCAAACTAGTCATCCCATGACATTCAAGCATCACTCCTATAATGACACAAACTATCGCCCCACCATAAGGATTACACTATCCATCAGTGCTGATTTAGGAAGCCACACCCGGCATGTTCGCTATACGACTAGTAACCCAGGATCATCACCTAATCCTCGACACACTCATTATTAGGTTGCCAATGCCCCTTCATACCAGACTAACTCCTCTTCTAAGGACACTAAGCACTTTTTATGTAACCGTCCTCAAGACCCGATAAGATTTCACCATCCTTACCTTTATCATTGAAGGTTCTCTCTACAAATCCTTCAATACCCACATCACGATTACTCTGTGCTCACAAAGACACTAGTCTACGAGCTTCTACTTATAGTGCACTTTAACAATCAAACACCTCCAAGGAGTCACAACATTCGATCTCTACTCCCAATGATGCCACACCCAATTAGTCCTACGAATATTCTAGTATACCTTTAAACCACACTCACACTAAGATTTGCTCACACCTAGCCATCACTTCAGTCGCTACATCGAGCCTTTACACATAGATAATGATCTTATCCTTCACCCGAACGGTCGTGACCATAGGCCACGTACAAACCACCACCAACGCTACAAGGATTTTGCCAGGGTACAGGATGTCGCCTACAACCTATAAATCTGAAGGTCTACCTCACCTAATAATCAATGAATGTTAAGCCGCGATAACCAAATTACGTCACTAAGTAAACATCATACCATGTGCTAACCTACAAGTTGACACGACTATAAAGATCTTGGTAGGATATAGGACATTGGGTGTTGCCTATAAATACCAAGGCCAACATCACGGATGCCACACGGGATCCTATTCCTCAATACAACCTTATAATCAAGATACATGAAACCCAAGTCCTCGATCAAGGAACCCAATACGTTCTCACAACAGAATCAATACTTATAAATTCCACTCCATCATCTAACCTCCATATATGAGATATACAACCTTTACAACTAGGTTGTAAAGAACACTATTCATCGTTGCCACTACCAAGGCTACCCTCATCATCAAAGTTATCACACTATACATCTCGCACAAAGGATCACGATGTTGCCGCTGTTAGTCTACATAATTTCATATGTTCACCTAAATACCATCAAGTGCGATATCACCCTAAGAATCAAAATGCGTAATTTCATTACCGGAGTAATATTCTTATTAATTGGAAACATCTTCATTTCATTATTTCCTTTCTAATTTCACAAGTGTTAATATTTTACGACATTATTAAGTTATACACGGCAACTTCCCAATTTTTTACCATTAACATTTATTCAACCTTTTATTAACCATTTTCCAAACTAGTCATTTATTTACTTTCTTTATTCAATAAATCTAATTACACTTGAAGATTACTTTTATAAGAAAATACAATTTTTTTTATCAGCACATGTAGTCTTACAACCTTATGTTCATTATACCTTTAATCCTATTTTCACACACTTGAAGACTAGAATTCACACTACTTCTTTATTCCATATTTAAACCCAACTAAATCTTCTTTGAGCTTGTTTATACATTCGTCATCCAAATAATACAAATTTATATGCATGAGAAGATGGATTTTAAACCTTAAAATCCTATTAAATGGGTTAAATATATTTTTCATTCGAAAAATTCATCATACTTGCAAAAATACACTTTCAAGGCATAAAGGACATTTAATTTCTTCAAACTCAACATATGTCCATTTCTCATAAAATCTTTATTTTTGAAAGAAACTTTAAAATAATATTTCACCAATGTTTAACAACATAAATCTTTATCTCCAAACATTTTATTTCATAAAATGTTTAACATAAATCAATTTAGAAAATAAACCATTTTCACAAAATACCAACGTTTAATATTTCAAAACCTAAAAATATTTATTCATTCTTTATTTCCAACAAAATAAAATTTTACTAACATTTTTATTCCATAAAAATGTTTATTATTCTACTAAAATCATCATTTATCTATATGCAACCTACTTATGTAATCTAACCATAAGACTACTAAAAATGCAAATAGAGTCTTAAATACTAAAGATATATCTTCCCACCTCTAAAGACTCCAAATTGTGGCAAAAATGTTGGTGTAAGGGGATAAATACACACCTCTAAAGGTGGTCTCAAAGGGTTACCAAAAGCATCCTCCAAAATGCTCAATTTGGGCTCTCAATCTAAGAACCCCCTTCAAACTCCATGAAAGCTCCCATCATCTTCTCCAAAAATTTCTTATCCAAAAATTCGTAGCTTCATTTCAATAATGATATAAATGGGTGTATATGTTTCAAACATGGTGGAATACACTAAGAAAATGGTGTTTGTGGTGGTTTATGATGGTGGGATGGTGGAGAGAAGCCAGCAATAGTGGAAGAGTTCTCCACTTTCTTTCTCCCTCTTCCATCTTCTTCTCTCTTTAAAATGCCACAAATGAGCCAAACAATCTGGGCTAACCGGAGCTTGTCACCTCCCTTATAAACACACCCAAAATCTTAAATTCCCGTTTTGCACAATCTGGGCTAACCGGAGCTTGTCACCTCAATGATTCAGTGGCCAAAATCATAATAGCACAGAAGGACAAACCGATCTAAACATTATCGAGGCACGTCGTTCGAAGGACATGTTCATCTCTTTCGATGGATGGCTTCGCGTGACCTTTGCGCGACATCCACTAAAAAAAGTACTTTTTAAGACCGAACCTTTTGAGATGGCTAAAACTCACTTTTTGAGACGGATAAAATTAACATTCTTAAAAATGACTCTTTTTAAAACCCTTTTTGTTACCCTACTTAAAAAGTACTACTAAAAAATAGTGAAAATTAGTTGTCGTATCAAAAGGTTTACTTTATGAGACGAAAAACTAATAGCCATATCAAAAGGCATATCTTATGAGACGGCTAAAATAAATTTCAATTCCCCCTTGTCACCTCCTTATTCTAACACCCTAAGAAAGTAAAAAAATAAATGAAAAGACCAGCAGTTCTTCTCCTTCTTCTTCACCCGCTCTTATATTTTTTCTTCACCTGCACACCTTCGTCACCCTAGCCCTAGCTCTAGACCTAGCACTAGCCCTCTCCATCGCCATGTCGTTGATTAATCATATTATAATTTTTTTACTTAGCTATTATTTTATTTTGTTGACTATTTTTATCTTTTAGGCCATTCTTGTATGTTAAAGGGTTATTTTCTTAATTGAATTGGTTGAAAGATTGTATAGGAGGGGGCGAGTAATGTTATACTGATTTAAACAGTTGACCAATTACTAATTTTATTGAATCAGGGGATATACTATTGGTTTTAACAAATTTATTTTAGTTATGTATTTAGTAGTTGGGATTTAGTTTATTATATTTATATTTCAACTGCTGCAATTAGTGATACATGGTTGAACTTAAAATTTGTAATATGATTTTTGAATGACGCATGAAGACAAACTAAATGATATGATCGACTGAGATAATTTAGTCTCGGATATTCAAGTTGTAGTTTCGTCAAATTATTAAGGATAAAGGTAATTTTAATTGTTGATCATTGATTAGTATCATTAGTTTTTGTACTTGATCGATTTGTAGTGGTGATAGGAGGTTGAGGGTGAGCCAATTGAAAACCCGAATTGTCAACTGGTTGTTGTAGTATAGTTTTAAGATTAATTTATGAAAATATTTGTATACTTGTTTCTGTGAATTTTAGTTAGAACTATTGATAAGTTTGTTTGTGTTAATTAATTCATGTCCTTTGCATGTAGTTAATTTGATTTACTATTCGATTTTGATTTTATTTTATGATATATGTAATGGACCAAAATTAATTCAAACATGCATCACCGTTGAAAAAATCGCCAATGTTATCCAAGTATCTCATGGGAAACTATGAAACACATACACGGATACGAGTGTCGTGTCCGACACGATACGAACACGATAAACTTAAAAATTAAGTACATAACACAGCAAAGACACGACGACATCTACTATGCATTTCAGGAACAAAAAAAGGTTGCGAAACTAATACATTAAAATTAACATGCTTAAGTATTTCACCATTTCATAATGATAGTTAAATTGTAAGACAAAGATATGCATTTAAATTAAGCAAGATAATAACTTCATTTTTTTAACTTTTCTTATTATTATTCATACAAACTTAAAGATTTAATTTTATAAGATGTTGGAACAATAGGCCCCCCAATTTTAAAAAACATTTACTTCAAAAAGTAATTTCCTTTTATGAGATGCGGAAGCGAAAGATGATGGTTCAAATTAAATAATTAACAAATTTTAATTTCTTTTCAAATTAAAATTAAACCAAGTGAAATTAGATTAAACACACACACAATTTGAATTTCACTTAAACACAATTAATTTTAACCCAAATCCTAGAAATTTGCCTAAGTCATATTTTCAATATTGTCAAATTAGGCCAAACCAATTTTAACACATTAAGCAACGACTAGAATTAAATTAACATAAACATTACCCAAATTAAATTTGCACCAATTTAATTAACTAGTGATTAAAAACAAATTTTATCTTGAATTACATAAGCATGCGTTCTAGGTGATTTTGCAAAAGATAAAATAAACAATAAATCACTACGCCGCGATGTACGAGGAAAAATCCACAAACGGAAAACAACCTCGGACGGCCGTAGCCATAAGTCCACTAAGTATGGTATTTTAGAAGTAACAGACAGGAAAGACTTACAACACACAACTCGACTCCTTTCATGCCCTGATGCTCCTTCATGTACCGACATCCGCTTAGTTGACAATCTCGGACTCCACCGGAACCTTGGAATTCATCAATGAGGAACTAGGAAGCAACCGTCAACCACATATGATGCCTTTCACCATATGAGAATGTCGCAGCAAAAATACATTCTTCTTCTTTGTGGGATTTAGAAGTAAACCCAAACTTCTCTTCAAATGGTAGAGATCAAATCAGTGCCAAACTCCAAGCAAGGTGTATATATATAGGAACTTAGATAAACAAACTTTGGGTGTAAACAAGAGTGTTTAATAAATTTTTCTTGAAAAATAGACACTCATAAACATGAACTTTTTCTTGGAAGACTGAACTCTCAAAACTATCTCTAGGAGATGGAGGATAGTGAAAAAGTTAAGTTAAAAAACTTGGTTTCCGCACTTACATATTCAGGTAAAAGGTTAGTGGAAAAAGAAGTGGGAAACATGGGAAAAACTGCTCAAAACTGTCAAATAACTGTTCCCGCCAAATCTCGTTCGAACGAGATTTTCGTTCGAACGAAGTCTCGTTCAAACGAGCTTTCTAACGAAGTTCCAGTGTGAACTCGTTAGAAATCTCGTTGGAACATGATTCTCGTTCGAACGACACTTCGGACGATATTCCAGTGGCCAATATGGGAACTCGTTGGCAAAATCGTTCGAACGACATTATTGTTTGAACAACAAACTCGTTCGAACGAACTTCCAAAAAGTTGAAAATTTTGATTTTAGCCCAGAAACTTTATATACTTTATTTTAAAGTTTTAATATAATCTTTCTGAAAATAAACAAGAGTTTAAACAAAACGTTCACCCAATGAAAATGTTCCAAGCTCTTATATATATATTCAAATGCATTTATACCTTAGGAGCAAACGGAACATTGTTGATGGCGTAGAAACGAGGCACAATAAACTCGGCATTTTGATGAAGCTTTAAACTTGGCCTCTACGTCTTCAACTTTAGAATGTCATAGACTTGAAGGACGGTCAATAACTTTATCCTATGACTCAAACGTTTTTGTTCGGAATTGAGCCAAAACTACAAAGGACTCAATTGGAAATTTGTGTCCTTACAAATCTCCCCCTTTAGCTATTCCGGGACAAAAATCAATAAATATCCTAAAGGGTCGTCACGCTCTACTAGACTAATAAAAATGTCCCACCCAAAATAAAAATACAATGCTTGACTCAAACAACGCAAAGGATCAAAATCTTTGTCGGTGAAAGTTGCCACTTAGTATATAACTCCTGCACACTTAAGCAAACACATTAAACGCATAGGGTAGATCAAAATATTAAATGCAATTAAATAAGTACTCCCCCTAAATTAATTGTCCCCTTTATCAACTGTGATCTTCCTAAGAAGGTCGCGACTCCCCCTATGTTAAATCTCCCCCAAACTAAGATACGATTACAATAGGATTAGATACCATTTCTCCCCCTATCATTCTCCCCCTTTTTGTTCAGGAATAGACAAAGGATAAAGAATCAAACATTAACTTATCTCCCTCAATTAAAGCAAATACACCCCGTACACTAAACAAGGGATGAATAGAATGGGATAACAAGCTAAACTTGCATTAGTGCATAAAGTGATGAGAACATTAAAGCACATAGGCAACAAAATCATAACTAATCCAACGAATAAGAACGGATACCAACTAAGATGCAAGAAACTGATACCAATATGATACATAACTATTAAGCATGTGATATCAACAAACTACGCAACAAACTAGGTACCAATTATGAATTGAAGCATAAATGGACTAGATAGCAAGGCAAAGACCAAAAAAAATATCAAATATATGTATACATAATATATATTAAATAGACCCGAGTACACATATATAGATATAAACACCCAAATGACACACACAAAATATAATATGAGTCTTCCACACTCTTATAGCATAAATGTGTCATATGGAAACGAAAGTGTTGGGGTGTGAACTAGTAACGATTAAATTTAGACCCAATCACTTAAAAACATGTTCACGGAGTTCTCAATTGATTGCAAACTTCATCACATTTTAATATATTCTCATGTGACAGTATAAATTGAACTCAATGAATAAACATACACAATGCATACAAGCCTAGCATGTTGATGATTCTACAAACCAATAGAGTCATGATTGTGCAAACCGTTGATATTCCATCCAATCTCCCTCAATAAGCATATATATTTGAATGAATATATCAAACAAAAATAGGCCTTGGCAATTATTTTTCTTTTTTATGCCATAATTATATTTTTAGGCCTTTGGAGCACGTATTTCTTTTAGGTCCAAACAAACGGTGCCTGATTATTCGCAAATGATAATAAATCCTTTCGGAGCCCTTCCCCGTGCACATTTAGATACATCATTTTTTTTATATCTCACACAAATCTCACGTGCAACGAATTTTGACATGCACTAGTCCTCCTAGGTCACAAATATATAGATGACAAAATTGGTAGGAGAACATCTCACAAAGCTCAAATATAACATGTGACGATTAAAATTCAAAAGAGCTCGTGCATGTGTGAATAGAGGAATATAAAAATATAATCCATTTAAACAACACAAAATCCAACTGCTCCATATAAGCATGGTAAAGAACATTTTAAGGATTGACAATCTTAACCAAAAGTTCTAGCCATATGGAAGCGAAAAGGATGGAATTCTAACACAAGTGTATGCCGCATAAAGTGTGTCAAACTAAATACACACACAAAAAAAATATTTTTGAGTTTTTGAATTTTTTAACCAAAAATAAAACTATATACTCAAAAGACAAACAAAAATCATTTGAATTTTTCATTAAGCTTAAATTACCAAGAGATAAAAACCCAAATGATAAACAAAAATCTTTTTGTATTTTACATTTAATGCAAACAAAAATGAAAGACATGTAATACAAAAGATAAACAAAAATCATTATCTAGCATGTGATTTAGCATGGAGCATAGACTAAAAAATGATTAAACGTGCATACACCTAGAAATGATATATAATATGAAGCACAAAAGGCTAGAGTATGCAAAGAAAACTAATACATTCAACCTTTAGATTTAGCAAGTGAAGAAGCATGTGATAGTAAATCAGAATCAAAAACCCTATCTTGTAAGGCTACCAAGTCGGATCTCCTAACCCAAACTAATGACGAATGACTATCTCGGGGTGTAGGAATCTTGACTACCTTGGTTTCCTTACAGTGGGATTTTCTAGGACCTCGTTTAAGATCAAAACAAAATTTCCTAAGATGACCTTTTCGACCACAATGTGCACAAGTAAAAACACGTTGAAAATTGGGACCTAAGGATTGATCTCTAAAGGCTTTCCTAGGTGATTGTCTTAAAACATTGGTTTTGGCTTTACATTACAAGTATCGAAGCCTAAACCACAAGTGTTATTTTTTATTTGGACCGTTCCTAATATTTTATCTAATTTTTTCGAACGACACTTTAAATCAAAGTTTACTTTACTAGAGTCTTTTAATTTATTTTCTAATTCTAGGATGTTAGACTCTAATAAAACATTTCTCTCTTTAAACTCGAGAAGCTCCTTTTTCAAGGATTCCATTAAACCTCTAAGGCTATCTCTCTCGCTTTCTACATATTCAAGCTTCTCTCGAAGAGTTCTCTCTCATGTCCTAAGGTCTTCCACTAACGCACTATTATCAACGACCTTGACTCGCTCTCTTAAACTCGCTTCTAACTTCAAATTTGCTCTTTTCAATTTAATAAATTCTTCATATTATTCTTGGAAAGTACTTTGAAGTTCAATCACATTAACCTCTTCTTTATTTTCACTATCTCTTTCTTGTTCACTCTTACTACCATAAAAAACAGGGGAATCGTAAATTATGACCTTGGAAGTGTCATGTGATAAAATTTCATCAATAGAAGAATGCTCACTATCACTCACATGGCTAGCCATAAAAGCCACAATATTGGGCTTAGAGGAGGAATCGGGTCCCTTTTCATTATCACTATCACTAAGGGTTGCATTAAAAGACTTTGGTTGCTTACCCTCTCTCCTTAGTTTAGTGGGGCACTCAAAAGCCCTATGGTCATACCCTTCACAACCAAAACACCTATTTGACTCGTCCCTATTTAAATTTTCATTAATAGTTTTAGGGATCTTCTCAGCTTTGTCATGCGTAAATTTTTTAAATTTTTTAAAATTATTTTTAAATTTATCTTTGTTTAATTTAATTTTTTTTAAAAATTTTCTAGTAAACATAGTCATGTCATCCGAGTCACTATCACTATCACACTCTACTACTTATTTTTCCTCTTTTGGGGCTTTTAAAGCAAGCCCTTTTCTATTTTCTTTTCAGTTTTAGAGGGAAGCATATCCAGTTCATAGGTTTGTAAATCACCTACGAGCTCTTCTAATTTCGTAGAGGCTAAAGTTGGTAAAGAATTTAAAACGGTCACTTTTGAAATAAATCTATCGGGTAGGGACCTTAATATTTTCTTTACTACTCGGTTGTCGGGTATTTTCTCTCCCAAATTAAAAGATGAATTAACTATATCGAAAAGTCTAGCATAAAATTCATCAAAAGTTTATTTTTTGTTCATTTTGATGGTTTCAAATTGAGTGGTGAGGTTTTGGAGTTTCGAAGCTTTTATGACATTAGTTCCTTCGTGAGTGAGTTGTAAAACATCCCAAGCTTCTTTAGCGGTTTCACACATCATAATGCGACGAAATTCATCCGGTGTGACTGCGCTAAACAAGGCATTTAAACCTTGGGAATTAAAATTTGAAAGTTCAAATTCATTCTTACTCCATCTATCGGCCGGTTTGGGAACATGCACATTATCTACTAAATGTGTAGGTGGGAACCACCCATTAACGACAGACAACCAAATCCTCTCGTCGATATATTTTAGTGTCGATTTCATCCGCGCTTTCCAATACGCGTAGTTAGAACCATTGAAAATAGGAAATTTTAAAAACGGGAGAAATTCCATTTTAGCCAAAAATAATTAAAGGATCTTAACGAAGTAATTTATCATTTTGGCTCTGATACCACTTGTTGGAACAATAGGCCCCCCAATTTTAAAAAACCTTTACTTTAAAAAGTAATTTCCTTTTATGAGATGCGGAAGCGAAAGATGATGGTTCAAATTAAACAATTAACAAATTTTAATTTCTTTTCAAATTAAAATTAAACCAAGTGAAATTAGATTAAACACACACACAATTTGAATTTCACTTAAACACAATTAATTTTAACCCAAGTCCTAGAAATTTGCCTAAGTCAAATTTTTAATATTGCCAAATTAGGCCAAACTAATTTTAACACATTAAGCAACGACTAGTATTAAATTAACATAAACATTACCCAAATTAAATTTGCACCAGTTTAATTAAGTAGTGATTAAAAATAAATTTTATCGTAATTACTTAAACATGCATTCTAGGTGATTTTGCAAAAGATAAAATAAACAATAAATCACTACGCCGCGATGTATAAGGAAAAACCCACAAACGAGAAACAACCTCGGACGGCCCTAGCTAGGGCTGTGTTTCGGCCGGATCGGATCGGAAATGACCCTTTCGGAAATTTTTCCAAAAAATTCGGCAAAAATATTTAATTTTCTAAACCATTTCAGATTTTTTTCGGAATAATTTTTTTTGCCATTTTCGGAAAATTCGGCAAAATCGGAAAATTCGAAAAAATTCGGAAAGTTTCGGATTTTCGGAAAAATCGGAAAAATTTATAATTTTTAAAATTATATTTTTTAAAAATATAAATTTACAATTTTTTAAAATTTAAAAACTGCAATAACTTAAATCTATGGACTCCAATTGATTAGGCCAAATGTGGAGATTTTGACACCAATGCTTTGACAGTTATCAAAATGCTATCAAAATGCTTTAGAAACTGTTAACAAATATGTTACCAAAATTGTTATCAAAATGTTACCAAATATGGAGGTGTTCCAAATATGGAGATTTAGAAACTGTTACGAAAATGCTTAAACTCTAAATGTGTTATAATAGTTAATTCAAAATGACATTTAATTGTTAATTTAAAATGACAGTTATAAACAATTGTATTCCTTTTCCACTTATAATATAATTCAAAATGACCATCATTTCCAAAGTGATAATAGTTCATTCAAAATGACCATCCATGCAAAGTTCAAAATGTCTCAATGTCCAACAACATAATTAAAAATGTCCAACAACCAAATAAAATCCATAACATTGTTCAAAATTACAATTAAAATATCATCCAAGCTTTTTAACCAAGCATAACCATCTTCCTTCATCACCATCTTCATCCCAACGACAATGCTTTCATATCCTCGTTCACAACTACAATCAAAATAATAGAAATTAGTGAGAATGAATATACATAATAAGAAATTAAAAAAATTAATATAAATAAATTAATATACCTTCTTCAATAGATTCTAGAACTTCTATTGTATCTTCAATAGTAATCGGAAGCATAGGATTTCTAAGCCAATCTTGTGTGCATAACAAAGCTTCCACAATAGTAGGTGTCAAAGAACTTCGAAATTGATCAAGGACTCTACCGGCCGTACTAAAAGCGGACTCGGATGCAACCGACGTCACTGGAATAGGTTAAATATCACGTGCCATTATGGCAAGTGCACGGTATGTTGGAAGCTTTCCTTTCCACCAAGCAACAATGTCAAAATGACGATCATCAATCTCCACAACACTATCGGCCAAATATCTATCCAAGTCATTGGAAACTTCACTACACTCCTTTCTCTTCAAAACTCCTCTAAACAAGTCTTTATACTTCGGTTTTTTGATCATTTTTTCTACAACATTGACTTGATCCCGTGGGGTGGAAAAACCATGTTCCACATAAGGACTCTCTCCTGCTTTGTAGTAACTATAAAGTCTATGCATTAAATCTTTCAACTTTTCAACAAGGACTTCCATTTTGTAAGCTTTTTCAACATCGGAAAGATCGGGACATTTCTCCAAATATGAGGAATACCAAAACTCGACAAATTGCAATTTATAACGAGGATCCAACACAATTGCAACAACTAATATCGGATTAAGAGAATCAAAATTGCAATACTTGTCAAACTTTGCATCTATTTTAATGGCCATGGAACGAAAAAATAAATCATCACTACGTAAATGCTCAATGAGAAGGTCCTTAACTTGGGTGAGTTCATCAAAATAAATATTGGAAGTGATATATTGAGAACCCGACACACGCTTTGTTACTTCAAAGAATTCTTCTAAAAACGTGTGCAAAGATTTTAATTTTTTCCAATCAACCTCATCCAATAAACCTTCCCCTTGCGCATTACACTCGATTTTATAATTGGGATCAACCTCATCTAAACGATCAAATACCCTCTCAAACTCCAATGCCGCATTTATCATTAGGTATGTTGAGTTCCAACGTGTCTTTACATCCAAGCACACCGCCCTCTTTGTTTCCAACATTTCATCCACCACACATTTTTTGAAAAGTTGCATTCGTGATGGGCCACTTCGCACATATTTAACACTACGCCTAAGGCGCTTGATTGTGTCTTTAACCTCCACGATTCCATCTCTCACAACAAGGTTTATTATATGTGCAAAGCATCTAATATGAAAAAACTCACCTCCTAACAACAACCCATTTCTTTTATTTAACCTTTTTTCTCAAATCCGCAACACATGTGTCATTATTTTTAGCATTGTCAAGTGTTATAGTTGTGACCTTTTCTAATCCCCACTCCATCAAACAACCCTCCACGGCCTTGGCAATCGCCTCACCCTTGTGTGGATAAGGAAGGACTCTAAAATTGATTATTTTCTTATGTAGGACCCAATCCCTATCAATAAAGTGCGCGGTTAAGGCCATATACCCAAGGTTTTGTAATGAAGTCCACATGTCAGTTGTGAGGCATACCCTCGTATTAAAATGGTTGAAGTAATCTTTCAACTTTATCCTTTCCTGGTGGTACATCTTTAAACAGTCCTTAGTGAGTGTGGTTCTACATATCACGTGAAACTTAGGTTGTAAATCGTCACAAAACATTCTAAAACCTTCTTTCTCCACATGATTAAAAGGGAGTTGATCAATAATAGTATATTTAGTTAAAGACTTCCGACAACTCTCTTGATCAAATCGCCAATTAGAAGGTTGGGATCCTACCATAGAAATAATGGTTTGCGTTGTGTTATCTCCTTCATAACCGGGAAACTCTCTACACTTGTTAAGGTGATTCCATAATTTGTTTGTTCCCCCGGTAGAAGGTGCTAAAATTTGTACATGACAATAATTGCAATTACAAGTACCCGAAAATTTTTTGGTTCCTTCAACCATAATTTTTTCAAAATGCTCCCACACTCCCGACGCTCCATGATGACCAACTAAACCTGATTTTGGTGTTATTTTAATTTTTTTAGGATTGACTTTACTAGTGACTCCGGCGCTTTCATCCATTGTCGACATACAACTAATAGCAGAGTGGATAGAATATGCCTCACTTTGAAGAGCCGAAATGAATTAAATCTGACTCGCACAATATATTAAATCTGCATAAAATATATATTAAATCCACAATTAGTACACACAAGAAAACTTAAACATGTATAGATAGAGAAAATAGCAATGATTTTCAGGTATAGCAAAAGTGTTAAAAAACATAAACTATATAAACATGCCATGATGACAGGAAAGTAACCAGCTTAAGAACATTAAATTCCCAAAAAAATAGTAACCAGCTTAAGAACATTAAATTCCCAAAAAAATAGTTTTCAAGAAGAAACATGCCATGATGACAGGAAAGCATAACAGCACTATTAAAGACAAAAATCGCAAAATGAGAACTGTGAAATCCTTACCCAAAAAAGATATCTTAATATAAACTGCCAAGATTTTCTTCAGAAAATTCTAAATGAGTTATATCACTTAGTAGGATGCTTCAGAAAATAGTGTCAGGAGACTAAAGACAGCATAATTAGTTGTATGGCAAAGTGAGCCTTAATGAAAACGAGTTAACTTTCTCATTTTGCACACCGGAGTTAACTTTATTTTCCACACCGGAGTTAACTTTTTTCTCCACACCGGAGTTAACTTTTTTTTCTCCACACCGGAGTTAACTTTCTCCACATCGGAGTTAACTTTTTTTTCCACACCGGAGTTAACTTTTTTTTCTCCACACCGGAGTTAACTTTTTTCCCAGAAAAAAGGATGAGGATTTGGAGACTGTGTCAGCTACCTCTTTAACATAAACAAACACGAAAACGAAAGTGACGAGATCTGAAAATCATATAAACGAAAGTGACGAGATCTGAAAATCATCTACCAATACAGACATATCGCATAAACGAAACGAGATCTGAAAATCATATAAGATGTGTAATAAACGAAATCTGATTGAGGCTTACAGTGATAAAAAAATAGAAAGGGACGAGATCTCCGTATGTGTAATAAACGAAATCTGAGAGAGGCCATGAGAGCTTACCTTTGTTGGGATCTGATTGAGGCTTAGAGGTGAGGGGCGTGAATAGAAGAAGAAATAGAAAGGGACGAGAGGATTTGGCCGTTTAGAGAGGCGTGAGGTGAGATAGATATGGTGCCCTAGCTGCTATTAAGAGCATATATATAGTGGGTAAATTAAGGGTTGAGATTAAATTGATCTAATCTAACACATTCTTAATAGATAAGGGAAATGTAAGGTAGTATATAAAATACTCGAAATATTAATCGGATAAAATATTCGGAATATTAATCGGAAAAAATATTCGAAAAATTAATCGGAAATTATTTCGGAAAATCGGATCGGCTAAAATATCGGACAATCGGATCGGAAAAATCGAAAAATCGGAATTTGAAACATAGTTAAAATTTACTATCCAATTTAATTCGAAAAAATCGAAAATCGGAAAGTCGGAAATCGGAAACCTTATATGCGTTCCAAAATCGGAAAGTATCGGATCGGACATCGGAAAAATCGGAATGTTCGGAAAAAAAACACGGCCCTAGCCCTAGCCATAAGTCCACTAAGTATGGTATTTTACAAGTACAAGACACGAAAGACATACAATACACGAATCGACTCCTTTCAAGCCCCGATTCTCCTTCTTGTACCGACCTCCGCTTAGTTGACAATCTCGGACTCCACCGGAACCTTAAAATTCATCAATGAGGAACTAGGAAGCAACCGTCAACCACATATGGTGCCTTTCACCATATGAGAATGATGCAGCAAAAACGCCTTTTTCTTCTTTGTGGGATTTAGAAGAAAACCCAAACTTCTCTTCAAATGGTAGAGATCAAATCGGTGCCAAACTCCAAGCAAGGTATATATATAGAGGAACTTGGATAAACAAACTTTGGGTGTAAACAAGAGTGTTTAATAAATTTTTCTTAAAAAATAGACACTTATAAACATGAAAATTTTCTTGGAATATTGAACTCTCAAAACTCTCTCTAGGAGATGGAGGATAGTGAAAAAGTTAAGTTAAAAAACTTGGTTCCCGCACTTACATATTCAGGTAAAAAGTTAGTGGGAAACATGGGAAAAATTGCTCAAAACTGTCAAATAACTGTTCCCGTTAAATCTCGTTCGAATGAGATTTTCGTTCGAACGAAGTCTCGTTCGAATGAGCTTTTTAACGAAGTTCCAGTGTGAACTCGTTAGAAATCTCATTGGAAATCTCGTTGGAACGTGATTCTCATTCGAACGACACTTCGAACGACATTCCAGTGGCCAAAATGGGAACTCGTTGGCAAACTCGTTCGAACGACATTATTATTCGAACGACAAACTCGTTCGAACGACAATTCGAACGAACTTCCAGAAAGTTGAAAATTTTTGTTTTGGCCCAGAAACTTTATATACTTTATTTTAAAGTTTTAATAAAATCTTTCTGAAAATAAACAACAATTTAAACAAAACGTTCACCCAATGAAAATGTTCCAAGCTTCTATATATATATTCAAATGCATTCATACCTTAGGAGAAAATGGAACATTGTTGACGAGTCACAATAAACTCGGCATTTTGATGAAGCTTTAAACTTGGTCCATACGTCCTCAACTTTATAATGTCATAGGCTTGAAGGATGGATGGTCAATAACTCTATCCTATGACTCAAACATTTTTGTCCGGAATTGAGCCAAAACTACAAATGACTCAATTGGAAATTCGTATCCTTACACAAGATGACACTAAAATTTCTTATTGTTCTTTAATTTTGGTACCCTGTCGTGCCCACGAAATGTCTGGGCCATGTTTGTGAAGTGCCCACCTTTTTTTTAAATGCCAAATAAGTTTGATAAGCCACGCAGAATGTCGTACGAGTGTCGGAGTGTCTGACACGGGTACGTCACCTTCGAAGAAGTGTTCATGATTCTTAGGTGGGAAATGTCCATTTTCTCATTGGACTCGATTTTTATAATATATTGGTAAACGGTCGTTTTGGGTGGCGACAAACATAAATTAAGTGGCATGAAAAGAGTCACGAATAACTCCAGAGGTATTAAAGTAACCTGAGGGAAGGATCGTGTCCTCACTGGGATCCTGGTTGCTGAAGTTAACAAGTATAGGCTTGTTATATGGTTGAAAATGAGATTTAGGAGTCAAAAACTCAAAATAAAAACTTGGTGGCTTAATAAGAGACACAAACACCCTAAGAGGTATTAACGTATCTTGTGCGAAGAGACAGTTTCATCATTGGACATCTGGTTTCATAAATTATCTCACTTGTGCGTGTTCTTTTGTGTGCTAAAAATGAGATTTTGGAGGAGAAAACTCAAAAAATTAATCGAGTGCCCTTAAAAGAGGAACAAACATCCCAAGACGCACAAAAGGAACATGTGGTGAGTGTCATTTTCTTAATCGAACTCCATTTACCAAGATTGACTAGCATACGCTCATTTTGTGGAATACAACAGACTTTAGGGAGCGAAAACTCAAAATATCAATAAAGTGGCCCTGCGAGAGGCATGAAAATCTCAAGAGGTACAAAAGCAACTTGTGGGAAGTGTTTGTGTTCTCATCGGACTCTCGATTTATGAAATTGACTAGTAGATGATTATTGTGGGGTTATAAGTCGGTTTTGGGGGTGAAAAGTGAAAACAATAGCGAAGGGGATCAAAAAGAGGCACGGATAGCCCCGAAGGTATCAAAGTAACTCGAGGGAAGTGATCTTGTCTTCACATGACTCTCGATTTCTGAAAGTTACTAGTGGGATGGATTTGGGCAAATGTAGTATTGATCAAAACTCTGTCAAGTCTACTTTGATTTTACTCATTTTGGACATGCCTTATTCATTATCATCTTATTCAAACATGAGGAGGTCGTCGTCATTTACCCAGACAATGGCGGTTGAGTCATTGTTCCCCACATTGGATCGTGCATATGATTTGTACCTAGTGATTGGTTTGAACCGACACTTATAAACCATATTCGTCGCCTTTGAATATTAAGGTTAATATGGAGGTATCATGTTTCTTTGGAACGTTTGACGCTAAGGCCGATCTATCAATAATATAGGAGTTATATTTATGTTCCCTAATTTATCTATTGATCCTATTAGCGTGTCTAGTAGTATGTGATATATCCACTATAATGGGTTACAGTTGTTGCTTATTTTTGTGTATTTTAATTTTGGTACATAGGCTTTTAGTTCAATCGCTAATCATTTTTACATGGTTGGATTTTGTGGTTATTATACTAGTTTTTTCTAGAAATATTGAAAATGCCATATTTAAAATTGAGAAGATTACATGACTTTGATTTAGACCCCTCTGTTTTCTTTTTTAAACGATTTGTGTGGTTAGTGTGTTGGCTGTCAAAAGACAACACTACTTTGATTCTATTGCCTAGTGTTTTTGCATTGATAATTGATATGCTTGGCCTTTTGTGTATGTTATAATTATCAACCATGACTTATCTTTAACCTTTTTGTTTAAATAAATAAGTGAGGAAGATGATGAATTTCCTCTTAAAAAGTATGATACAAAACTAGTAAGCCACAAAACTAAAGAAAAAGAAATAGAGGGAAGGAGTTGGCAACTCTAAGGCCATTACTGTAACGATGACTATATTGGGTCCTATTATAGAGCAAAGGCGTATTCGTTACAAAAGGGTGGTGTTGGGATTAAAATTTGTCCTAAAGTGAGTGCTAAAGTTGTCTTGGATGTGAAACAATTACCAAAAGAAGCAGATAAAAGGAGGGGTTGCTTTTTGTTCTTACTTGAATTAAACTATATTTCATTATGATTTATAGAATTAAATTGATGTAAAAAGAGTAATGTAACATGATGATAGGTGCTATTTTTATTTGTAATGTATTTTGAAACAATTGGCACTTGAATTATATGATGTTGTTATTACTGTTCTTATTTTGAATATTATACCATCTTGTAAGTTCGTATGAATGGATTCTAAATATCAAATGCTCTTGTTATTTGGTATTTTTTTCTCCACTCTTAAAAATTATAAAATATTGCTAAAGTAGGTGGTTGAGAAATTGTTATGATGATGTATACTTATCTACATTAATGAATGAATACTATAATATATTTCGTATTCGAATTCGATTGCGTGACATTCTTTGATCATGGATATATGGACACGATTTGGGATGATTTTGAATCTCATTTTGAGTTAGAACTTCTTATAGCTAAAATTGTTGTTAGTGCACGCTCTAGGCGAGGTGTGGCCTCGCGTTGCAGGTTTTAAACACCTTTGGAAGATTTTTCTTTTCCACCAGTGCACTCCCACAAGATCCTTAATACTTAGACACATTTGGCAGATTTTTCTTCTGCGCAACAAGGGAGTGACCTGATGTAAAGCCCAAGCCCTCCGTTGCTCAAAGCCACCATGCTTCCCCAACCACTCACGAACTATACATTGTCCAGTCAGATTTACGTTACCATGGCCTTAGCCGGTGACATCTCCCCTTTCCAGCTCGTCTCCCATAAATTTGATACCTTCATTATCACTGGCTCCATTGTACCTTTTTATCCATATGATCCATTTTTATCCGAGGCTATTATCACTGTGGGAGACAACACGAATGTGGATATCCAGTCTTATTCTCTTTGGGTCATCTACTCAGTCGGACACTCTGCTTTGGTGTACAAAAACCTAATGGGTGGTGAGAGGTTATGCCAATCTTCAGTGTTAGCGGTGGATTCAGACATGCCTTGGCACATAGTACAACCATGTAGGCTGGTTGGTTTGACACAACCTGCTCGACATGATAGTTCTGGAATGGATTCATTCTACAAAGCAACTTATGTTGGAAAGTATGTAGCAAATACAAAAATAGAGCTCTTTATTGTATCACAATAATGTCAACTTTAATACAATAATGTAACTTTATGAATCTTCAAGGCGTGATGTCACTTTCCTAAATACAGTATTTGCTCCGCACGAATAACTTCGGTATACAAACAGGAATCCGCAAATCCGTACTCAAGATACATTGAAACAACTTGCACTGCCTGCAACTTGTATATTTGAAGACAGCCCTTGGATGCAACAGCGAAGAACAGTCAATCAAGTTCTTATTCTATTTATGTGCACAAAACAGAATAAGAGAATTTGTATCTCCTGAAAATTGTAAGAGAGTAATAGCAGGGTTTGGAAATCTGAAACTGGTTTTTGTTATCAATCTGATTTCGTTTTAGGCAACCTTTATTTATAGATTATGAAAAGCTTTGTCTTCAAGAGTCATGACTGTTGAATTAACAGTCTTAAGTCAGTTCCGAACATGTATGACTGTTAATTACCAACCGTCTTAAGTCATTTTCGAACAGGTATAATAATACCGAATCGATTTTGCACAGGTCAACCAAAAAGTGATCGCGCCCGAGCTACCGCGATCCGACCCGGCACCCCGCTACCACTGCGGACACGCGACGTGCGAAGTGCAAAGTGCTCCACTAGCGGCTCTACAGCCCACTGCCCCGCACCCGTACGCGCGCGTGTGCGTGTGCGTGTGCGTACGATGCTTCGCACCGTATTGAGGTCTCTTGAATAGCCTCTTAAATGCTAGATGAATTAACTCTTCATCTTCCATTTGTACTTATTAAGTGCACAAATTCTTAATATTTTTCCAATGCGGGACTCAAAGGTTGCCCACTCCTTTTATAGCTTAGTGGTGACACTTAGCTTTGTACATTTTCCAATGTGGGACACTATCCCCTTTTATATTTGGGTTAGCTTCCCACCTCTTCCACACACTTCCAATGCGGGACAAGCTTTTTAAGCTTTTACACCCAAAACTCTTACTCACTTATTTTATAAAATCTCCGACAACTTATGTGCCATTTCATATTTTTTTTTATATAAAAAAAAATCCAGCTATCCCTGGAACAATTATTGAGAAACTCACTCAGTAGGTTGATAGGTAATTTCGAGTTATAGACATAACTTAAAAAAGTTTCCATGACTCCGAATAAAAAACACGCTCCCATATACCACTTTGATGTGAATTGAAAAAGCATACATACCAACAATGACAACAATTTCGAAAATAAAGGTTTTGCCACGCGTTCTTATTATACTATCAATTAATAATTGCAAAAGGAGGTGATTCTTGATTGTGTGTTTTACATTAAAAATGTTCTTATTTGAAATGTCGCATACTGTATATCTATAACTATGGAAGTAACCAAGAAACTTACAATTTTCCATCATTCTATGGCCTCTCAGCAATCTTAATCGCACCTGTAACAGAGTTTGTGCTTAGTAATGTTGTTAGTATTGTTCATGCTTAGTACTGTAACAGAGTTCGTGCGTACAAGGAGTAAACTGGTATTGTTGTGCTTACTGGTTGGATTTTTTCTTATTTCAATGGTTGATTACTTACAAATATAATTATATTTAAAAATAATAATATTAATAATAATTATTATTATTAAATTTGTTACTGGTTGGATTTATTTGTTAGTAAGTTGATGTTTATGACCAGTTCTTCCCTTTTATTTTTTCTTGAACAGAACTACTGATTTGGGAGGCAATTATAATGCTAGTTGGACAACATCCTGCTTCTCATACGGTTG
Organism: Sambucus nigra; assembly: GCA_949130495.1. Classification (NCBI taxonomy): domain Eukaryota; kingdom Viridiplantae; phylum Streptophyta; class Magnoliopsida; order Dipsacales; family Adoxaceae; genus Sambucus; species Sambucus nigra. The sequence goes on along the minus strand of OX422208.1, from coordinate 537,496,388 downwards.
TTGTTTTGGCTTATGTATAATCCTCTTTGGGTGGCTACTACTGACCACCAACAGCTTAAAATTAGATTGTAAATGATAGTGCCACGCATAGCAATGGTGCATTCTAATTTAGTTATTATACTTAGATATGTTTTCTCATATTGATGCTCCCTACGGATTTGATTGAAATCAGTTCATTGTTTGATATTGTTCTGGTTGTGCTACTCAGATTTGTTGCTAAAATATTCCCGTGTATACAAATATTGCATAGATTTAGTCATGTTTATAGTATATGCTTTAACTAATGTCATATCCTCTATAAAACTACTAAATGAGCGTAAATACTTCAACTTAGCAATATAAATATATAAAAGCTTTATGTATGCTAAGGGAATATTTTTTGGGGACGTATGATACCTCCTCTTTTTTTGCAAGACGTGAAATATCATTGATGTAGTCTTTGTAAAAATACCCACACAAGCATGCACTTATAGTTTGCATTATATGTCTGCTATGTGGTATGACATTGTGCTTTCCTTTCTGCATTATTTTGCAACTTGGTTATGCATCATTTTACTTGTCTCCCTATTCATGATCCCTTATATCTCACACCTCTTTATAGATAGATACGCCTTTGGTGCCACCTTTACATCTATTAACTAGATTTTGAAATCTAAAAACAATTTGAGGTTGTTTATATTAATGATTGGAGTACTTTATCTTCATGCTGTTGACAATAGGTTCTTAACACTACACCAAAATGACAAAATTATCACCTTTCAGCCGGCCACCCTTGTCAAGGTCATTGATCGTGATAAAAAAATGCGCATTTTGTATCACGGTCATTGACCTTGACACAACCGTGACAAAGAATTATCACGGTCATTGACCGTGTTAAGTCCGTGACAAATTCACTTGTCACGGACTTGTCACGGTCAATGACCTTGACACGACCGTGACAACTTCTACAGCAAAAACCCTTACCCCTTCTTTTTTCCCTCCCGCCGTTCCCTCCCTCTCTCTCTCTACGCTTCTCTCTCTCTTTACTTTCAGGTTTATTTCTCTCTCCCTCTCTCTTCCATTTATATATATGTTTGTGTGTATATATGTGCGTGTGTGTGCGCGCGCGTGTGTGTGTGTCCGTGTGTGGGGGGTGGGGTAGGGGTGGGGGTAGAGGGTGGGGCAGGGGGGTTGTTGTGTGTGTGTGTGTGTATATGTGTGGTGGGTGGGGGTGTGGAGGGAGGTGGGGCAGGGTGGGGGGCTATTGTGTGTGTGTGTGTGTGTGTATGTGGTGGGTGGGGGTGGGGGTGGGTGTGTGTGTGTATGTGGTGAGTGGGGTGTGTGGAGGGAGGTGTGTGTGGGTGTGTGTGTATTTGAATTAACCCATGAATTTGTATTTTTGTATTTGAATTAACCCATGAATTTGTTTTTGTATTTGAATTAACCCATGAATTAACCCATGAATTTGTCAATTTGTTTGTGGGGGGTGGGGGTGGGGGTGGGTAGGGGGGGTAAGTCAAGGTACCATTGTAATTATCTTAATATCGTGTTTTGATGATTCTATGAGATAATATATATTGTTTCAAGGTTAACTCATTGTAGATAAAAACATTCACATAGTAAAATTAAATTGAATCCATCCATAGATTCTATAATTACATCAACTAAAATATAATTAATAAATGAAACAGTTTTAGATGAAAGTAAATTAATAATTAGTGTCCATTTCATATGAAAGTAGGATTGCCCCTCAGTGTAAATTAGTAAATTAATTTATTATATACGTTAATTGTTAGTTTAATTGATGAAATGAATTAATTGAGTAGATGAATTATAAGGAGTACGGGATACACATTTGTTGTTGACATTGCTGTTGGATTATTTTGTTTAGTAAATGTTTGGTTTGACCACTGGATTATTGTCCATATGGGGGTGGGATTTTTCAACTTTTTTTTTAAAATTACTCTGTATATCGAACAATATATATATATAGTATGATAATTAAATGAAACATACATGAAATTAAATATAGTGCGCATAGATATTAGCCTTCTAGTTCTTATGCGTACGCATTCAATAGCCCTTAGACCCGTTCGAGAGTCATTACCCCTGTAATGAGATCTCTCGAATTGTCCCGTTTGGACAGTTTGAGACTGTATAATTTCTGTATAATATTCTTATTGGCTTAAAGTTGTTACTTTTGGAGGAAGTTCTGCAGTCGTATCTTAATGTTCTCTGGGTACATACTAGATTGACAAGTGTGACTGTTATTTCAATTGATCAATTGAAATAACACTCACACCTGCCATTCTACGTCGTGTACTTGGAGAACTACGGGGATATGCTGTCGAATTTTTTTCAAATCGTAATAATGTGCATGAGCTGTTAAGTATATTACAGAAAAATACAGTCTTGAATGGGATAGGACCACTCACCCTTTAATAGGATAATTAAATGATGGGATAATTAAATAAAACATACTATAAATCTAAGTTTTGTTTACCTTTAATAGGTGTTTAGTTGTGGTAGCTGTGATGGGATATCTGAAATACAAAGAGTGGATGGGTGAGACTAATAGAATGGGGTATGTGTTTCGCAGAGGTGCTAATAAATTTGTGAAATATGCAAAGAGATGTCATAATGATGAATAGTTTTTGTGTCCGTGTGCTAGGTGTAAGAATGGTAAGGTGTTTGAGTGGAAAACAGTTGAACTACATTTGTTAAGATCGGGTATGCAAGATAGTTATCGATTTTGGAGTTTTCACGGTGAATTGAAAGTTCTTTTTGTCCCCGACCAACCTTCACAACAACCTTCAATAAGTAGAATAGATGTAGAAGGGGACGACGTAGATCATAATATATTAGAGGATTTAGTTGATGATGCGTACGGAGTTTATGAAGCAGAGGAGAATGAGGTTACTGATGATGTAGAAGATTCAAGTGCTCGTGAAGATAACACGATAAAACTTGACGATGACTACCAAAGTTTAAAATTTAAGGCGATCCAACCGTTATACTTTGGCTGTGAGAAAGATCAAACAACTTTACATGCCATGGTTGGTTTGCACAATTTGAAGACGCAATACAGTTTGTCTGGCAATAGCGTGACGAAAATTCTGAAATGGGTGAAGGGCTTATTACCCAAGGTGAATACACTTTCAAATAGCTATCCTGTTATGAAGAACAGTTTGCAAGGTTTGGGAATGAAGTATAAATCGATTCATGCTTGTGTGTATGACTGTATATTATACCGAAAGGAGTATGAAAATATCGATCGTTGTCCGGTATGCGATGAACCTAGATATGTCCAATCTACTAGTAAGGAAGGCACAAACTCAAAAGTGCCTCAATATATACTCGGGAATATATGCCTGACTCGACCAGTGTTGATGACACTAATGAATTCGTCGATGATGGTGGTCATGTGATGGAAAAACGAGTGAAATTAACGAGTTTACAACATGAACAAGTAGCTCGTTATCTATTTGACACAAATGAAGATGTCGAAGAATGGAAAAAGTAAGTTTCGATTATTATAATGTTTAACATTATTTTAGATTATTTTATACATGATTAATTTTGTAATATGCAGAAAATATGAAGCCTGTGAGAACAATAAAAGACGAAAAATAATGGTACAATCAGACAGCGAATTTAGGCTGTGGTTGACACAAGAGGCAATTATAATGAAAACAGTCGTTATATAACGTTACATTACACTCAAATTTTACTACTAATATAATTAATTTATCTATATTCTCAACTCCTAAAGACGGGTGATGCGACATCAAGGCTTGCACGTCTAGCCACTGGACCCTTGTTCGTGGTACAAGAGTACAAAAAGTATCGATTGAACGGTTACATTTTCGGCGCTAAAGTGTACGATAAAAGTACAAATGTACAGCACTCGGGAATTTCATACAAAGCTCTTACTATCTTTCGAGCGAGCGCAAAAGATAAAAACCTCGTTGAAGCTAAAATGACTTACTATGGTGTAATCCAAAATATATTTGAATTGGATTATATAAGCTTCAAAGAGGTTGTATTTTATTGTAAGTGGGTAAGAGTTGAGGATAAAAATGCTTGTAAAGTTGATCCTGTCAGCAATTTGATCATGGTTGACTTGTCCAAGTTGAAGAGCAACGACCACGTGAGCGATGAGCCATTTGTTTATGCATTTCAAAAGGTTAAGCAAGTGTTTTATTCGGAGTATATCAACAACGAGCCGTGGTCAATTGTCCAACACGCTCCAAGGCGTCTAAATAGTAGTGTGGGTGACTTGGCTGCTCCTACCGAATATCAATCCATTTTTTATGATAACCCGAATTTGAAATAATTTTTCAATTTGTAATAAATATTTCAATTTGTACTGAAACATCCATTTTTAATACTTTTAATTGATTTGCACTTTATCATTTTCACTCTTGTGTGGTGTGCGTGTGTGGAGAGGAGATTAATGCATAAATATTCCAACTACATCTAAGTTTTGTTTATATTAATCCATGAATATACGCTTTTACCTTTAATAGGTGATTAGTAAATAGTTATTTGGGGTGTCCTATTTATGGAGAGGAGACTGAATCTCTTCGTCTATCCGAACACTAAGAAATGCCATAATCCTATGGAGTTATGCTCTGCAAATTCCTCCCAACCGTTATGTAGCCAAACATCACCAGTTGAAGTTGTCAATTCCACTTTTCATACCCCAACACTTGGAACCTCTAGCAAAACATGGGAGACCATTGAAAGGTGGAATTGACAACTTCAACTGCTGATTTTTGGCTACACAACGGTTGGAAGGAATTTGCAGCGCATAACTCCATAGGATTATGGCATTTCTTAGTGTTTAGATATGAAGAGAATTATATTTGACACGATTGTCCGGGGTACATTAGTTGGAAGGAGGTGCCATATGAGCTCAAGTTAGCTGTTTGGGTGACACTACAGGTAATGTATTTATATTTATATGTCAATTTTGATTTCGATTTCAATTTCGATTTATATTTATCTATATTTGCGGGGTGGATACTAATTTTACTTTATTTCTATTCAGGGGACAGGGAGTGACCCTGAGGGTAGGCCACATATGCTCAATACTTATGTGTCTATTCGGACGAGAAGGGCAGGATAAGGAGGTGTCCCCGAGCGTCGCGGTACAAAATCTCTTTTCCAGCTAAATAGTGTGTATATTTGAGATAATTGATGGTAATGTTGTTTCTTCTTAAATAGTTTCTATTTTGAATATATATTTGCATTATCTTTAGTTTGTTTGGATATATGATGTTTGAACAGGTAAAACGTTGCTATAACAGGTACAAATATACTGCTGGGCAATGGCAGTGGCCATACTGGCCAACAATTTTTTTTTAAATTCTGTCCATAATTGTCACGGTCATTGGCCGTGACAATCTTTTTAAAAAGGGTCAAGGCTTTGTCACGGGTTTTAACCGTGACTAAACGTGTCACGGTCATGGCCCGTGACACGCCCGTGACAACTCTGTTGGACTTGTTAAGGTCAATGACCGTGACACGTCGGTGATAAAAAAAATTCTCTCACCCCGAATTATCACGATCATTGACCTTGACAAGTCCAACTTGTCAAGGTCAATGACCGTGACAATAGTGTAGATTTGGTGTAGTGTAATCGGGTGTTTATCTTGTGCAATCTCCTTTATATGGTCACAAACTAGTTTTTATGGATGGACACGCATCAATATTGTATAGTTTGTCATGCCTTTCATGCTAGCACTAGATCTTATTTTATACTCCCTAATTCAAATTGACTTTCACTCACCAGTAGAATTTGTCAGTCAAAAGGTTAGGCTGAAATCTTAGTTAAAAAAATAGCTCCTCTACTTATTTCCTTATTCATAATGCCTTGTTAGAAGCTCCTCCATTGGAAACTTGTAGTGATTCCATTTTTATGTTAAGTTTTTAGAAGTTCTTATCTGACTTGTTTCTCACCCTATTAATGCATGGTTACGGCCGAGAATGCTGGATGTGCGAAACGTAACTCAACCAATGGTAAGCTTCTCACAAATAATAAAAATTCCTAGTAATTGTTTGCATATATATCACTATTTTTGTCTTTGTGGCACATCAATATGAAGCCTTTGTCAGTAATTTCATTCTCCTTTTGCTAGTTATATTTCATTAGGATGTTGATTTTGGATGTGAAATAAACATAATTATTCAATTATTTTATTTTAAGTGAGGAATGAGATTGTTGGTTGGTGTATATTATTCTTATAATCAATTTTAATGTTTAAAACATGTTGGCTATCTATGATTTTCATCAATAAGCAACGGAGACTCTATCGCAGTTTTTAAAAAATAATAGTACTTAGATATTTATATTGTTTGTTTTGAGAATATATTATGTTGATTCATTTTACACATTGATGAGTGGGGTATTAATTCTAACATAATTGACACTATATTTTTTTTATGAAGGTGACAATTTTTGTAGAACTTTGATAAAAGTATTTCGTGTCTTGAAGATACGAAATTAATGTATGTTTGTTGTCAAGTCATACATTTTAAATTAGTGTTATAATTTTTATTTTGATGAATATTTGGAGATGATTGTAAGAACTCTAACTATTGTTGAATGAAAAGGTTTCGTTGTGTTGGTTGAAAATCATCTTATGTATTATATTTTATGATTATTCATTGTTTGTGTTGTCTCAAATGTAATTCAATTCTATATTAAACTGTAGCGATAGATTGTATTGTCCACAAAATATTGGTCCAAAAATTTTAAGATCCCTTCACTTCTTTTGGGACGCCCAAAATATATTAAGACGATTATGTTGTCGTCTCAAAAAAATCTTCAAAAATAGTAACCTTTTGAGATGGATTAATTCCCGTCTCAAAAGTACTCTTTTGTGATAACTCTCATGTCGTCTCAAAAGGGTCATATAAAATGAGGACCTTTTGAGACAGATCTGTTCCTATCTTAAAAAACTCTTTTGATACGGCTATGGAGTCACACAAAGTATTTATATCCCCCTATCAAAAAGATTCCCCCAACTGTCCTAAATAGTGTCCCAAAAAGTATTTGAGATGTATAAACCATATTTTGGGACTGTTAGGCCACCGTCTCAAAAGTCCTTATTTTTTGTAATGATCCCATCTCACTTCTAACGACATAGGGATGTCGTTAGAACGACCTTTTTTTTCCTTTTCTTTTTTTTTTCCTTTAATTTTCTAACTAATTACCATTAACCCCACCTCAGTATAATTTATAATTAATTGAATTATTGGGACAGGGTATTACAGATTTTTACCGTAAAAATATCATTCGCCCTCCCCGAATTCGTGTCTCTACTACTTTGCTGATGAATAAGACATATTTAAAAATATAGCTTCAATAAGGGATAAGACAAGTTGGAGAGGAAACGTGGTTGAAGGATGTTTTTTTAACTAGGTGTGATTTATTTTTGGCGATCTTCGTTGTGTTTTTTTCCCCACTAAAAGAAGTTAGTAATTTTAGTTGATATACTTTAATCCAACTTTGCAAATTCATTCAACATTCCGTTGTTTTTGAAGTGGAATAATAACGGTGGGTTAAATTGGAACACTAAATGTATTCTTGGGTTAACATTGAAACTTTTCAAGCTTCGATTCTAAAATTAAAAATCACCCCAAACTTCAGCGTTAGATTTATATTTTTCTTAAAAATAAAAATTATAACAATTTAAAGTTTGAAAATTGAATTTTATTATAGTTTTCTTTGGCTTTATTTCCATCTCTTAAAATTTTTAGGGTCTCATCCCATGTGTTTTAAAAATTGTATTAAGTCCCATAACCACCCAAAACTGTCTATAACTACCCTGTAACCTCTCCTCTTCCTTTCTGCAGAGAATGACACTTGTGTCATAGTGATTACAATATGACCAACAACTACAAAAATAAAGACACGAGAGTGGACATAAACAAATCTGAAATTGTAAGTGCGTGGATTTTTTTCTCTCACCAATCAGGATCGAGTTGGTTATGAAGGGTACTTATATCAAACAAAAATCCAAAAAATAAAAAATATGACTTATTTAAAAGTTTAAAAATCAATACACTTATATAATGAAAAAAATATTATTATATTTATATTTACTACTAATATTTGAAGGGGCATATACTAAATAATCTCTCGGACTTTTTTTAATACACATTTAGTCATTTCCTTTTGATTTTGCACCAAAAAGTTCTTTACCATGCCAAAAAGAATTTATCACATGGTGCGAGCCTTTAAAGATATGAGTCAAAAAGGCTTTATCACATGGTGCGAACCTTTAAAGATAAGAAAATAAGAATTTTTTTGATAAAAAATAAAAAATTTGGACTAAATATATATTAAAAAATATATGAAAGAGTTTTTGGTATTTGATTCATATTTTAATCTCATTATTATATATTTATATACACTAGTTGTGCCCACGTGCGTTGCACGTGTGACTTATTCTAGATATTTGATTTGACAGGTTCGCAATTTTAGAGAGGTGATTGACATATGTAAACTAATTGATCTCGTTTTAAGGCTATGAATTTACATGGTACAGAGGGCTGAAAAATAGGGAGTGGTTAGAGGAAAGACTTATTAGAATGTTTGCAAATCAATAATGGAGTTTTATCTATAAATATATTTTATGAAGAGTTGGTTGTGGTGATTATTGGAATTTAATTGTTTGATTCTCATAGTTTGAAGTATATTGTAACTAATCTTGATTATATAATTGTTCATCACTTTATTATTATTTTGTTTACTTTGGATCATTTGTGATATATAATTGTTCATCACTTTATGATTATGTTGTATGTACATATGCTGTCATTATCCAAAATACGTGGAACTGAAATTACAATTTAATATTCATTATACATATTAAAGTAAATAAATGTAGTTACTCTATAAATATAAGACTTAAAATCTTTATTGTAGGAAGATTGATTAGGCAGATTGTTACCAAGAATCTAATCATGCCTAGCAGTATGTATATTTATCAGATGTGTTTGGGAGTTCCCCCCAAACACTACTATTTCACCATATCTTAATAATGAAATTGAGTCCCCAATGAAGTGGTCAAGGGAACTCTAGAGGACAACTTATGTTTCTTCAATATTCTTAATTATTTTATTTTCTTGTTTACTACTATTAACATACCCTACTATTCAAAGTATGTTGATTTATTTGTTTCAAGTTCTAAATATTAGCTTAAGAGAGGATACAAATGTAAAAGAATAAAGGCATGAGCAGTGAACGTAGTCCCAAATGTGTGTTATATGATAGGTGGATAATATTTGTTACTATATTTGTTACTAAATGTAGCAGTGACACCCACGAACCAAATAGTAACATCTACAACTACTGATTGACATAATAGAGCCATTACATATCCAAATTCAATAGAGGTTATCTCCATTTTAATAGAAGAAGGAAATTGTTTGCCTATATTGAGCATTGTCATCCTCAAACAGTTGGAGGCTAATGTTATAGAATCGAAATCTGATCGAATACAGCAAAAAAAAAGAAACCAATGGGAATGAAGCTGTCCACATTGACCCTATAAATCTAACTTTGAACACTCATAAACCAGTTGAGTATCCCAACACAAGAAGTACAGATATGACCAATGGGAAACTACAAGTTACATTGATTTATATAAAACTATAATATCATAGTTCATAAGTTAATTTAGTACAGTTATTATTAATTGCAACCAAAAATTGTAAACTAAATTTATACTAATCAAGCTAGACTTCATGGATTTTTGGTTGAGATTTATTTCTTCATTTAAGGATTTTTTAAAACTAAGGTTAAGAAGATCAAGCTTTCATTTCTTTCTTCATTTGTCCATACAATAAATAAAAAGGTAGAGTATATAAGATTACAGAGATATCTCAAACCAGGAGAAAACTGATACAGTATTGAATTTGTCCAAGGTATACCCAGGCCCACGTCTAACAAAGCTTCATATGTTGCGATTCACCTCAAATCGGGTGAGGCTCCTTTATTAAGGCCTATGCCTTGCGTGTGTAAGCGGTAGGCTAAAGCATGGCTTAGACTGTCCTCATTATACATTTCGGATAAAGTACAAAATTTTAATGAATGTGATTCGTCACATTTACATTACAATAGTTGTTTATGACCTATGATGGATTTTGTCTACTATCATCTAGTCAATGACACACGGTTTTACCGAATACTATATAAGAAAAACTATCTCAATTATTTGGCTTAGGACAAGGAGGCGAATGCCTATTCTAGCCCATAAAACAACACTGGCAGACGTTTCTTTTTCGTTTTGGGGAACATAAGACAATCTTATATAGATCCGTTTTTCATCAACTGGTTTCCAATTGGTCCTTAATACTATTGAATAGGGAATGCAAGAAATTTGTACTTCGTTTTATTCCCCTAATACCAGTAACATATCATTGGAGTCAACTTCTATATTGATAGTTCACCTATAGGACTGAGATCCATCTTAAATTAGGACTCCAAGAAGAATGAATTTAATTTAGGGAAGGTCTATAATTTTATTCTGAAATTTTCAAGTAGATTAGTATCTTTATTCTTTTTCCTATCACCTTGTACACATTTCAAAATCAATACAACAACAACAATAAACTTAATTACAACTTGATGACATGTCAAATGAATGGCATTAAAGACATGAATATGTAAGTTTAGGTTAAAAAAATATAATGAAATAGTTTGAAAAAATTAGGTTAAAAAAAATATATTTGGCTAATATAAAAAAATATGTGTGAATACGTAAGTTCTTGCATCAAAGTCGTTTTAAACTTAGTGGTCCACAAAATTCCACTCACTGAGTACCCAATTGCTCCAAAAAATCCCACCAAATAATGAATCATCACAGTCTTTGATTCTTTTGATTTATAGGTTATTTCATTCATCATGATATCAAAACGTTAAATATGTATATTGCAATGACTTAATTTTGTTTATCCAAACAATTATGTTATCCATTAGTTTATAAAGATTTGGGTATCTACTTGGTTCTACTCTATAATTTGTTATACATGCGTAGTTTGTGTTTCATATAATTCATTTGATATAATGTAATATATTTCCTAACTCTTTAATTTTTTTTCTTTTCCATAACAAAGAAAAAAAAAGCCATAAATTACAAATTGTAAAGCGTATAAATTTTTTTAGCTCATCTACATATTTCTTCAATTGGTTTCATAATGGCCAGTAGATTAAATAAAAAATGATAAGTAAATTCGCAATCATACATTAATCAATTGCAATTACCTCGTAAATAAAATTGAGATTCCTTCACTATGAGATTGAAAGTCCAAGCATCTATAAGAATATATTGACAATATCCTACAAAAATTAAAACGAAATATATTACCATCTTGAATATAAATTATACGAAATAGTTTCATTATGGTATTAAGTACTTCACATACCACGTAAACAGAAGTAAAATTCCTTCACTCTCAGATTCACAATTCGAGCTTGTACCACCAATATTGACAATATCCTACAAGATTTCAATTAACAATTACTTACGAAAAAGTGAAATGATAACAATTTCTTACGAGCTATCAAATTACATTCTCACTCCTGTTAACATACTTGTAAGGAGTAAGAACATCGTATTATATAAGAATGACAATAAATCCAAAAAGTAAATAGTTGTCTTAGTGCCATCAACTAATGTATGTAATAGTGAACTTCCACCTTACGAAAAAAAAACTTGTTATCATGCGTGAAATTTCCGTAATTAGTTTTTATATAAGAATGGTAATATACTATAAATTTAAGTACTTGTCTTATTTGTAGTACCAAAATATTGAACTTCCACCTTGTGAAAGTAATAAAAAAATTTATTACCATGAGTGAAATTTTCGTAATTAGAAATTATATAAGAATGACAATAAACCATAAATTAAGTACTTGTCTTAGTGCCATCAACTATTGTAGAAGTGAACTTCCACCTTACGAAAGTAATAATTTTTTTTATTATGAGTGAAATTTTCGTAAGTAGAAGAAAATCACAAAAAATAAGCACAATCTTTAGTACTGAAAAAGTTTATATCAATATGCATAATTTTCAAATTATTAACATTGAAAACAGTAGACATATGCGAATGTATATAATTGTTTTAAAATTAACATTTAATTTAGAATATGTAATAACTACACATATCTAAAAACATGAAAAAATGAAAATGGGAAATACAAACTCTTATCACAAATGAGAGACAACATTCTTTAATGAGATATATATAATTATAAAATTTATGTAATTGTCTTCATCTTCAAATTAACAAATGCATACTTTGCTGACATAATAAAAAATTATAGACGGAATTAGGAGTATTGACCTTAATTTTGGCAGAAAAAATGATAGTAACGAAGCAAAGAAAAGCAAAGAAACGATAGACTTTTAATTAAATAGTTGTTTGCGCATCAATTTGTAAAGATGAATTTTTTAGGGTTGGAAGATGAATGCATTTTGATGGTTGATATGTGTGAATGAATATGAGAGAGATATGATGCATGAATGTGAGTGAATTGGAGAATGAAATTCGAGGCAATTGAATTTGGATTTTTAGGGTTGGAACATGAATGTATTTAGGTTCTTGGTATGTGTGAATGAATATGAGAAGGATGTGATAAAATGAACGTGGTTATTTCGTAGGAGCCAATGAATTGGGGAAATATATGTTATTAATTAAGGGTATAATATGAATTATAAATTTAATGAGGATAGTTTAGTCTTCTAATCATTGAAGAGGAAGTTCTCTCTTTTTAAGTAATAGAGACTAGAGATAACCATTGAAGAGGAAGTTCTCTCTTTTTAAGTAGTAGAGATGAAATCACAAGAGAAAGGCTGAAAATGGCAATGAGTGTGGCACCACTGGTACTGAAACTGAAAACCCATTTATTTGGGAACCATCTGGAGATATGGAAAATACCAAAAAAGCATGGTGTACTAGTATGTAGAAGACACCAAACCCGCATTCCTCCTCTTCCACTGTCTCATTATCTTCATTCCCCCTCTCGCCATCTTAATCTTTTTTCTACTCCTATGTCCTCCTTAGCCTCACCCTCCGATTCAACCCCCTCCAAAACGGTAAAGCCCATTCTTTCGCCGTCTCAAATTATGTAAATGTGAATTATTAACACAGATGTGATGTGTTTGTGCAGGTTAGGGTTGTGATTAAGGGTAGGGTGCAAGGGGTGTTTTACAGGAACTGGACAATTGAGAATGCCACCGAGTTAGGGTTAAAGGGTTGGGTTCGAAACCGTAGGGACGGTTCGGTTGAGGCCTTGTTCTCCGGGGCTTGTAATAAGGTCGACGAAATGGAACAGCGGTGTCGCCGAGGGCCTAGAGAGGCCTTAGTCACTGGTCTTGAGGTTGTTCCTTGTAATGATGATCCTGGAAACATGTTCCAACGCAGACCCACTGTTTGATCAAATGTCTACATTGGTATGTTTGGAATTTGTTATTAAATTAGAAAATGAGTTTCTTCTTCAAGCAACTATATTTTATATCGACCTTGTATTTGTTCCACCATTTGACTAAGGGGATGCTTTGTCCAGGAGTCTATAACCTTTTATTAATAGTCAATTGCACTACTATGGCTTGAGTATTGCCGCAATCTGACTGTTATTATATTACCTCTTTTGACTAAAACGATGCCCACAGACAGCTTGGTGCATGATGCTCAACCATTAATTGCTCCTATAATTAATGGTAATTTAAAGAAGGAGATCGGGCGTTAGAATCCTTGTCACCGAGGCAAATGCAATTTTAAATACGGTTGATTACGAATTTGCACAACGGACCTCGCTCACCTTTTTATTTTTACTTTGGTCACTGGACTCTTTTTTTGGGTAAATATAGCACTGAATTTCATTTTGTTGCCAAAAAATTACTCAACTCAACTCAACAAAGCCTTTTCCCAATTATTTGGGGTCGGCTACATGAATCCTATTTTTCCATTCCATTCTGTCCAGTGCAATATCTTCGGTTACACCACATGATATCATGTCCTTTTTTATAATATCCCACCAAGTTAATTTAGGCCTACCTCTACCCCTTGGGTTACCATCAATACTAACTAAATCACTCTTCCTTACAGGAGCATCCATTGGTCTACGCTTGACGTGTCCAAACCATCGAAGTCGATTTTCTCTCAATTTATCTTCTATAGGAGCTACTTTCACCGTTTTACGAATTTGTTCATTTTTAATTTTATCCTTTCGAGTTTTACCACAAATCCATCTTAGCATTCGCATCTCCGCCACACTCATTTTCTGCACATTTTGTTTCTTGGTTGCCCAACACTCTGTCCCATATAACATGGCGGGTCTAATGGCCGTCCTATAAAATTTTCCTTTTAACTTCAAAGGTATACGCCTATCACACAGAACGCCGGTCGCACTTCTCCACTTAACCCAGCCTGCTCTAATTCTATGCGTAACATCATCACTAATATCTCCATCTTTTTGTATAATCGATCCTAAATAACGAAAATGATCATTTCTAGGTATTTCTTGACCCTCCAATTTCACCACATCTCCATTTGTCCTCCTATTACTACTAAAATTACACTCCACATATTCTGTTTTAGTTCTGCTTATTTTAAATCCTCTTGTTTCTAAAGTTTCTCTCCACAATTCCAACCTAGCGTTTATCCCCATCTTACTCTCATCGACTAAAACAATATCATCTGCAAATAGCATACACCATGGCACCTCATCTTGTATTTGTCCAGTCAACTCATCCATAACAAGAGCAAAGAGATAATGACTTAATGCTGAACCTTGGTGTAGCCCTACCGTAATTGAAAATTCACTACTTTCTCCAGCTGATGTTCTTACTTTAGTCATCGCACCATCATACATATCCTTGATCACGTCAATATATCTGCGAGTCACTCCTCTTTTATGTAGAACCAACCATATTATATCTCTGGGTATCCTATCATACGCCTTCTCCAAATCTATAAAAATCATATGAAGATCCTTCTTTTTCTCTCTATACCTCTCCATTAATCTCCTCAATAAATAGATTGCTTCCATTGTTGACCTCCCAGGCATAAACCCAAATTGATTCTCAGATACTGTTGTCTTCAATCTCAATCTATATTCAATCACTCTCTCCCAAAGTTTCATTGTATGACTCATTAACTTAATACCACGATAATTTGAACAACTTTGTATGTCCCCTTTATTTTTATAAATAGGTACTAAAATACTTTTTCTCCATTCATCGGGCATCCTATTAGTCATTAAAATTCTATTAAATAATTTGGTAAGCCATGATACTCCATCCTCCCCTAAGCACTTCCAAACCTCAATAGGGATACCATCTAGTCCTAAAGCCTTCCCTGTTTTCATCTTTTTTAGAGCAATCCTGACCTCTGTTGTCCTAATTCTACGAAAAAATATATCTTCTCGAGTCTCCCTAAGTTCCTCTATATCTAATCTACTCCCATTATCTCCATTTAATAACCTCTCAAAGTAGTTTTTCCATCTTTCCATAATTTCATCATCTTTGACTAGGACTCTCGAATCATCACTTTTGATGCACTTAACGTTATTGAAATCTTTTGTTTTCCTATCCCTAAGTTTAGCAAGCTTATAAATACTTTTTTTCCCCTTCTTGTGTTCCTAATTTTGTATAAAGATCATCATACGCTTTTAACTTAGCATCTCTTACCACTTTCTTAACTTCCTTTTTAGCCCATTTATATTTCTCAAAATTCTCTTCATTTCTATTTGTTTGCCATGTTTTAAAGCACTCCCTTTTAATTTTTACTATATTCTGTACTTCTTCATTCCACCACCAAGTTTCTTTAGACTGTGGCCCTTTGCCTTTTGATTCTCCAAGAATTTCTTTTGATATTTTCCTAATGCATGTGGCCATCTTATTCCACATTATGTTAGTTTCTTCTTCACAATTCCATGTTGCTTCATTTAATACTTTATCTTTAAATAGTTCTAATTTCTCTCCTTTTAAATTCCACCACCTAGTTCGTGGGTTAATCTTCACTTTTCGCATTCGTGATTGATTTTTAATATTTATATCCAACACCATTATCCTATGTTGTGAGGTTAAGCTCTCTCCCGGGATAACCTTACAATCTTTACACGTTAATCGGTCTCCTTTCCTAGTAATGAAAAAATCTATTTGGCTCTTATGTGTTCCACTTTTATAAGTTATTAAGTGTTCAAGCCTCTTTTTAAAACATGTATTTACTAGTACAAAATCATAAGCCATCGCAAAATCTAAGATAGACTCTCCCTCGTCGTTCCTATCTCCAAAACCATGTCCGCCATGCACTATCTCATATCCTACACGATATTCTCCTACATGGCCATTAAAATCTCCACCTATATAGATTTTCTCACCTAGGGGTATTTCTTGAATTAGTTCATCCATTTGTTCCCAAAATTGTACTTTAGTGTGCTCATCTAATCCTACTTGAGGTGCATAAGCACTAACAATATTAATTATGTTTTCACCTAATACCAATTTTACAAGTATAAGTCTATCACCTTTCCTAATAACGGTTACGATATCGTCCTTAAAGTTTTTATCTACTATTATTCCAACTCCGTTCTTATTTCTATGTTTTCCTGTATAATATAATTTAAATCCTGTATTTTCTATTTCTCTAGCTTTCTCACCGACCCATTTAGTTTCTTGTAAACAAGCTATGTGAACTTTTCTTCTTATCATGGTATCTACTAACTCCATCCCTTTTCCTGTCATAGTCCCTATGTTCCAAGTCGCTAACCTAAGTCTAGTATCCTGGACTAGCTTCATGTCCAGCTTGTTGCAGGAACCCTTGCGTATTTATCGTCGCATCCGGGCGCCGATGCGACGCCCCTTGCCTATTTTTCGAGACACCCGGTGGCAGGCGCAACGCCCCTTGCCTATTTTTCGAGACACCCGGTGGCAGGCGCAACGCATCGCTTAAGGGGAATGCCCTAGCATTAGCACGTATATTCATAGGATTCATGTTCATAAGGATCTGACAAAGTTTTACGCTGGCTGTCAGCTACCTAACGCAACCCTCCTCTTTTTTCCGGGCTTGGGACCGGCAGTGTCAAAAAAAAATAAGAAGTTAAGCACGACACAGGCGGAGTTTGCCAAAAAATTAAATAACCATTAATTATAGGAGTAATTGGTGACAGGTTTCATTGACTTAGTCAATGATTTAGAACTCATTGACTTAGTCAATGATGCAAGAGAACTTTTGACTTGGTCAATGGTGTCAAAGGTTCTATTTTGCCAACTCAGCTGATTAGAGTGATCAAGATACCCCCCAAAATATCTCAATCAACAACTACCTTATTTTTTGCAAAAAAGTTACATTAAATCTTTAAAAGTTCGTAACTTCAAATCTGCAAATTCAAAATTAACAAAATTTTATATATTTGGAATCTACTCATCAAGATCTATCAAATAAGACCCACATTAGATATTTTTTACTACATATTTTCTGGCGATACACCTTCGGCTTTGGCGACGGTGCCGTTGGCGCTAACAAAGGAAAGGAAAGAAAGAAACGAAGAGAGAAAAAGAAATGTTAATAGGATTATATGATTCTTTGCCCAAGTAAATTGGACTAACCCATAATTATGCCTTAATTATAAGTGTTGGCGTGGCATAACATCCCAATGTATTGATTTTTATATAAACAACTAAAATAAATCACATTTATGATGTTCATTTGGGAAGAAACTTGTTGGTATTGCATTCGATTTCAACAAAATCGATTGCCACCACTGCAATCGATTCAAATATAATCAATTTGATTACGGTTTAAAAAAAAATGATTTCATTAATTTGAAAATGATTTCAACGCAAATGATTTCAATTCAAATGATTTGAAAACAAGCAATCAATTGCAGAGGATTCAAGATTTACCATTTGAAGCAATTTACTGCAGAGCATTTGAGATCTGAAAACAGACGACCAATTTAATATATATATATATATATATATATATATATATATAAGTCAGACCCTCCAATATACCTCATTTAACATACCTATGAACATACCCATTTTTTAAAATAGTAAAAAATATATTTTTAACCAAACTCGGTATATAAAATCTACATAATAAGGATCATCGACAAAAAAAAAAATCAAAAAATTCAATCCAGAAGTGGATGAGATGATGGAAAAAATTTGAATGGCCGAAAAATGCTCATATGTACCCACCTATGAAGCACATACACTCTCCCGGAGCCAATGAATCGGGTTTGACTCGAGTCCGACACGTGACACGTTCGGACACGTTGGGGACACGCGTGTCCTAGCGTGTCCTAGAGTATCCTGATTTTATTTATTTATTTTAGGGGGACACGCTTGGACACGTTACAGACACGCAATGGACACGTTTTTTTAGGACACGCTGGATACTTTTTGGTATTTTAAAAGCTCAAAATATGGTTAAAATTTAATAAATGAAAACAACGTTAAGTAAAAAAAAACAGCCAACAATCAAAACAAGACCCTACCTCATATGATCATTGCAAGCCTCATTTCTTACAAACAAACCCAGCCGCATGCCTGCAACTAGGGGTGGCCGTGGGCCGGGCCTGGGCAGGCCCGGTCGGGCTCGGGCCGGGCTTGAAAAATTAAGTGCTATCCCAAGCCCGCTCGGGCCCAGATCGGGCCTTATTATGTAATCCCAAGCCCGCCCAGATTTGAAAGCTCTTTACCCAAGCCCGCCCAATCGGGCCTTGTTATGTTAATTAAAAGATTTTTTTTAAAATTAAAATACCTATTTTTTTATTTAAAGACCAATTTTTTTAATTAAAAATCTGTTTTAAACTCCATGTATTACAAAGTCCATATATAAAGTTTTCCACTCTACATGAAAAGACTTGATATACGTTTTTATATTTATAAAAGTTCCCCCCCCCCCTCCACACATATATATATTTTTTTTCGGGCCTCGGGCCGGGCCGGGCCTCACCGGGCTTAAGAACTCATGCCCAAGCCCGCCCGAAAAAAAATCGGGCCTATAAAATTTTGCCAGGCCCGAGCGGGCCTATTCACCTTACCCAAGCCCTATTTTTTTATTGGGCGGGCTGGGCGGGCTTGGCGGGCCTCGGGCCTATGGCCACCCCTACCTGCAACTGAGTATCCATCAAAGGCAGGGAGAAAAAGAAAAGAGGCTGGGATTGGCAACATTGAAGAGAGAGAGAGAGAGAGAGGGAATACTAATCTTTTGAGAAGAGCACACATATATTTTTGAGAAGTGTGGAAGTGTAAGAGATGACTTAACTTTATTTTGAGAAGAGTGTGACAGCAGAAGAGTGTGTCAGCATAGCTGTTTACCAACCTTTCATTTAATAGCTGTTTACCAACCTTGCATTTAATAGCTGTTTGCATAGTATTGTCAGCATATGCATAGCTGTTACTAACCTATATGTGTGCTGATTTGGTTAACTTTTGGATTTGAGAATTCAACTTTTATTTACCTGGACCAAACTAATTAATAAAATATTTCATTAGTTGACATGTCATAATTACTTACCTTTTTATCCTTATTGGTACCTATTAAAAGATATTATGCAATTCAATTACAATTTTTTAATTTCATGTTAAGTTTGCTCTAATAATGCTTTTTATGGAACAAAATCAATTTTATTTCAATATTATATATATTTAAAAATATATTATATATTATACGTATCCTAGCGTGTCGTATCCTATTTTTTTGAAAAAATCACGTATCGTGTCGCGTGTCGTGATCGCATTCCGTATTACATGTCGAGTTTGTGCTTCATAGGTACCCACATATATCCACTTTTCATTTCACCCATTTCCGAGTTGAATTTTTTTATGATTATTTTTCTAGATGATCTCCTCACTATAGAAATCATATATACCGAGTTTGGTTAAAGAATATTTTTTTTACTATTTTAAAAAAATGGGTATGTTCAAAGGTGTGTTGCTAGGAGGTATGTTGGAGAACCTGACTCATCTATTTATTTAATTATTTGTAGAGTATTCGGGAATTGAAAATTAGCAAATTAATTTGTAAAATTAGGATTTAAGACGCATGGACAGGGGTTTCGTGTCTAACACGACATGTACATGACAAAATTAGGATATACGGACACGTGGATGAATAAATCTTTGTTTTATCGATATATATAGAGTAAAGAAGAACATGATAAGAAAAGAAAAGATGTTTTAAAAAAGACAAGAAAAGAACATGCTTGAATACTTATCAAAATCAGTGAATTAATATATTTGAGCAAAACATGGAAATAAAGGTTTTGTATGATAATAACTTTCGTGGACAAACTTTCGAGTGCCACTAAGAGTGGGGGAGAGCTGTTTGCCATCGAGACATATTCTTTTATGGATGAGGCCCAAAATCATGATTCAAATTTATCTTATATTGTTATATACTTGTAGATTAAATATATATTATGGATGAGGCCCAAAACCATGATTGGAATTTATCTTATATTGTTATATACTTATACATTAAATATAGACACTAGCAAACAAGTGTTGGACATGTGAAAATAAATGTCCGAGACAATTATTGAATATTTAAACTATTGACATGTAAAAAGAAGTTTGGAGAGTGCCAGACACTGACACGTTGCATTTTGAAGTGTCGTGCCTCTATGTTTAGGATTATATTGATTTGTTAGTCGATTTCAAATATCTATACGTGTGTGTATATAGAGGTCTATGTGTGAGTTCCGATTTGCAATGGTCGTGGTGATGACCATGAGGGTTGCATGTGTATGTGTGTGTTGATTGGCGGTGGTTTGTGGTTGGTGTGGTGGGTCGTATTGGTGATGCTATGCTGATTGGTGGTGGTGCAGTGGTTGGTATTGGTAGTGCAATGTTGATTGGTGGCGTTGAACCTGGAACTGGGTTGTATTGGTGGTGTGATGTTCCTTGTAGTGATGATCCTGGAACTTGGTTTCAATGCAGACAATTGCTTGATAAAAGAATTAGACCTGCTCAAGGCAAGAATAGTATTTCTAACATTTTTTTTTCCCGTCTTTGATTCATACTCCGTATTGGTAAATATATGATTTATTTTCCATGTTAAAGTTCCTGTACACACCCTGTTTAAATAATTGTAGTTTGAATTTACTTGTATTATTTTATTATGTGATTTGTCTTTTTTTACTTAGTGCACATGCTGTGAGCGTGTTGTTTGCTTATTTGTTATTATATTACTTGATTTTGAGTATTGTTTTGGTTTGTGGTGCTTTGGAATTTATTATTATAGTAGAAGATGAGGTGATTCTAATCTATGGTTTTTCTTGAAGCAGTTATATTTTATACCAAGCATCATTTGACATTATTTTTTAGTTCTTGAAATTAGATATTCAACTAAATAAACTGAATCCATGCCATTCTCACTAACTCTTAGATTCAAAAGGTCCAAGATAGATACATTATTGGACCTCTTGAATAACAGTCGAGAAGATCTTATGAAAATCGAACATTTTGGCATAGAAGATAACACCTGGTATTCGTTCCATTATTCGACAAAGAAAAAGCGTTACCCAACAGTCTTCACTCTTTTTAATAAAAGAGAATATATAGTTGATTGTCATTGCGCTACTATGACTTGAGTTTGCCACAATTTTGACGGTTATTATATTACCCCTTGTAACTAAAATGATGCCCACGGATATTGTGGCGTATGATGATTAAGGACTAATTTCTTTAAAAAAAAGGGCAAATCCAGTGCACGAGGCTCTCGTCACCGCGGGCAACTGGGGGGGAGGGGGTAGATGTATGTAGCCTTGCCCCTGCATATGCAGAGAGGCTGTTTTTGCGACTCGAACCTCTGACCTTCAGTTCATAATTGGGTAACCTTACCATTGCTTAGGAATAATTTCTTATTTGATAAAAATTAAAAGTAGCATTTTGAGCGGGATCACTATTAAGGGTAGTGTCGTGCTATGTGATATGCATAATTTATTCCCCTTGGATTTCGTAACAGCAAGCGGGTGTGGGGTAATAATTTTTGATTACTTTATTTAGAGAGATTATTAGAGTATGAGTGATTTAGGTTACTTTCTGATGTGTAGTTGGTAGCGGAAGCGATCTATAATCTAAATTACACAACAACGTGATTTAGAGTTCAATTACCCAATTTCTCTTTTTAATTTATCTCAAGGTAATAGTAGTGATTGCAAAAGGAGGCCAATGACCTCATTTATAAGTTATCTTGCTAGCTAATATCACCCTAAAAGTAAAATGACTAAAGGGGGCACAGTAAAACATTCAAAGGGGATATAACCCCCAACTAGATATACTTATTAAAAGAGGTAAAATTACTAAACTAGACATAAAAATGAAATAGGAAAAATACAATTAATTTCCTAGGCCAGCCAATGTTTAAAAAGGCGTTTGAGGCTTACGCCTCGAGGCTAGGCGGGCAAAAAATGCCTCGAGGCTTAAGCCTCAGGGTTGAATTTGAGGTTTACGCCTCAATGTGCCTTGAGGTTTGCGCCTCGAGATTTACGCCTCACGCCTTTTTGCTGAGGCGCGAAGAAAAAAAACTATTTTTTTCCTTCACGAAGTCTATTTTTTTAAAGGTTAAAGTTCTTCATTTTTCTAAATTGCACTTAACTTTGAAAAATGTTGTTTTAATCTACTAACTCTTATTCTTTTTTTTCTTTTTTTGTTTTAAAATTACACTTAACTTGCACTATTTACTATTGTAACTTGAAAGAAATTTTAAAAAAATAACCAATATGTGAATGAAACTTAAAAAATTGATTTTGTCAGTTTGATTTTGCATTGATTAATTTATTGTCATATTATAAAATAACCAATGTGAATGAAACTAAAAAAATGCTTTGGTCAATTTGATTTTGCATTAATTAATTTATTTTTCATATAAAAAAGTTAAAAATATGTAAAAAAGTCATCTCGAAGGAACAAAAAAATGTTTAACTATGCAAGAAAGTCCTCAAAGATGTTTTTTTTGCAGTTTTATTTTATATTTCTTTGTTATTTTATTTCTTATGGTTTTATTAGTATTTTTTTTAATATTATTTTGCTCCTTTTTTTTTTTGGGGGTGGGTGGGGTGGGTGAGGCTTATGCCTCAATACGCCTCACTGAAGCCAAAACGCCTCGCCCCACCTCGCGCCTTTTTAAACATTGAGGCCAGCCGTATACATTATTCTACCCCAATTGAAAAAGCTCGTTCCGAGCTTGGAGGTTGGCGAAATGGGAGAAAACAAACATCAATGGACTCCCCAACTTGAGAAGAAAGCCATCCTCGGAAACGACCCGCATATTAGTTAGCAAAAAGGCAATGGGAGGGGTCATGAAGTCCAACCACGTCCGACATGCAATAAAAAGGACCCGAACATTGCCACGATGTTAACTAACAAACCAATGCTTCAGGGAGGGCCAACGGTGCCAATTGTGGTCCGAGACTCCCAAATGAGCACCCTTGAGGAGGCTAGGCACTTCATCTTAACCTTTGAACCCGCCTTAAAAGCCTCTTACAAGGGGTCCATATTCCCCCGATCTATCTGGCCACCCAAAGAAACTCGTTATCCTCGGGAGAAATAGGTGAACTAACCTCATTAAAGTCATCACCTTCCCCAAAGAGTGGGAAGAAATCAACCATATCATGCGTCTCTACCTTGTGAAATCGATTGTGAGTCACCCAATCTTTTATTACAAAAATATCGAAGAAATCTTCAATGCACAACTCAATCTCTTCTCCCCCGAAGAGAGGAAAAAGTTCCTAAGCTTGAAAATTGTTGTGTGGATACTCACTCAAATGAAGTGATTCATGCACACTCAAGACCCAAGATAAAGGCAACTAGAGAGATAACAAGAGAAATACACTCTAAATGCAAAGTAATGAGAAGTCACATTCACCAACAAATCACAAGACAAGATGTATGTGGTTCACCAATTTGGCTACGTTCACGGATGATGGCTTCCTTTATTTGATATAAACTACAAGGGTTACAACTCTCTCAAGCCTCACAATCCTCTCAAAGTGTATAGATCAACACTAAATAACGAACAATAGAAGCTCTCGTCTATTTCTGTGTATATTTTGAATTATGGCTGAAACTTTCCTTAAATAAGAGTAAAAGTGATTAGTAAACCTCGTATGAACAGTAAACAACGTATGAACAATACCCCCGCATTTGAACAGTACTCCTGCGCCTGAACAGTGGCCGGAGTATGAACTGTACCCGTATAAAATTCAAGCCAAAATTTACAAATTTCCACCTTGGCGAAATAATTCTGTAATTCCCATATATCAACGCAATCATTGAGGAACACCACCACCAATCAACCCCGAAGGGCCTTAACAATATAGAACATTGATCAAATTTGAACAATGCTTAAACTTGACCACCGGTACCACCTTCGTTAGCATGCTAGCCGGATTATCTTTGGTGTCAATTTTCTTCAAAACAATAATACCCTCATCAATAATTTCCCGTATGAAATGAAACCAAACATCAATATGCTTGGTCCTCTCGTGATGAATTTTGGTTCTTGGCCAAGTGGATAGTACTTTGGCTATCACAATGCACCTCCACACAATGTAATCCCCAAATCACCAATAAGACCTTGAAGCCATAGGGCCTCCTTCATGGCTTCCGTTGTCGCCTTATACGCCGCCTCCGTAGTAGATAAAGCAATCGTGCCTTGCAACATAGACCTCCAACTCACCGGACCACTAGCTAATGTAAAAACATACTCCTTAGTTGACCGACGATTGTCCAAATCACCCGCATAGTCTGAATCCACATACCGACACACATGTGACTTCTCGATCTGTTGGTACACAAGTCCTACATCAAGTGAACCTTGTAGATACCGCAGAATCCACTTCACCGTATTCTAATGCTTTTTGTACGGATTTGCCATATATCTACTCACAATGCTCACTGCTTGAGCTATATCTGGCCGAGTACAAATCATGGCATACATCAAGTTACCCACCGCACTGGCATATGGAACTTGAGCCATATACTCCACCTCATACTCGGTGCTCGGAGCCATCGTAGTCGGGAGTCTAAAGTGTGCAGCCAAGGGAGTATTCGCAGGCTTTGCATCCGGCATCTCGTATCGTTTTACAACTTTCTCTAGGTATTGCCTTTTAGTAAGACTCAACCTACCCTTCTTCCTCTCTTTACTAATTTCCATGTCGAGAATCTTCTTGGCTTTATCCAAATCTTTCATCTCAAACTCTTGGCTCAATTGAGCCTATATCTTGTTAATTTCTGATATGCTCGAACAAGCAATGAGCATGTCATCAACATACAAGAGTAAATATATGAAAGTACCTTCCTTGAGTCGCTTGAAATAGACACAATGATCAAAATCACCCTGTGTGAACTTTTGGCCAAACATAAACGTGTCAAATCGTTTGTTCCACTGTCTAGGCGATTGCTTTAGCCCATACAAATACTTACGCAATTTGCACACATGATCTTGCTTGCCAACAACCTTGAAATCCTCCGGTTGAGACATGCAAATCTTCTCCTCTAGATCTCAATGCAAAAATGCTGTTTTGATGTCGAGTTGTTTAAGCTCTAAGTCAAAATGCGCTACCATAGCCAATAGGACCCGATTGGAAGTGTGTTTCACCACCGGAGAGAACACTTCATTGTAATCAACACCTTCCCTTTGTGTAAAACCCTTGGCCACTAACCTTGCCTTGTGACGAACATTGGAATTTGGAGCCTCACCTTTCTTAACATGTACCCACTTACTCTTCCTCTCAGGCAACTTTCCAAGTTTGATTCTTGTAAAGAGAATCAGTCTCCTCATTCATGGCAACCTTCCACTCGTCACAATGAGTATCACTCATCGCCTCATGATACGTAAATGGCTCATCACCACAAAGTTATAATGCATAAGCAACCGTGTCATCATTGAAGCTATATCTCTTTGTAGTTTTATAAACCTTTGGTTCCCTTCCGCTTGCCAAAGATGGTTGATCTTGCCGTCGTCGACTAGGTCCCTCATCCGGAACCTCCATCTCTTCACTTGAAGAATCGATTGGCGTAGTCGCCTCCAATTGTACCTTTTAACTCTCATTCTCCATCAGAGAATCTTCTTTCTCTATCTTTGGCATCTTGAGCATAAACGTCTTATCAAAAGTTACATCCCTACTCACCACTATCTTCTTATTTTCGGGGGAGCGTAACTTGTATCCCTTGACCCTATTGCTTGAACCCATGAAAATTGCCTTTCGAGCTCTTGGATCAATTTTTCCCTCACTAACATGAAAATAAGATGGACACCCAAAAGTATGCACCGCCTCATAAGTAGGATGTGTAACCGACCAAGCATCCATAGGAGTCTTATAATCAATTGCAGTAGATGGCAAACGGTTGACAATGAAGTAAGCATAGCATTAAGCCTCCGCCCAAAAATGCTTCGGCAAGCCCACATTGGACAACATACACCTTACCCTTTTAAGTAAGGTCGGTTCATCCTCTCCGCTACTCCATTTTGTTGTGGCGTTTTTCGTACCGTAAGGTGCCGAACAATACCCTCCTCCTCTCAATACTTCAAGTAAGGATCATATCGGTACTCCCAACCATTATCCGATTTAAGAATCTTAATCTTTTACCGGTCTGATTCTCCACTATCTTCTTCCATTTAAGCCCCAAAGACGTCGTCTCTGTGTTTCATGGCGTAGACCCAAGTCCGCTGAAAGTAGTCATCAATGAACGTCACAAAATAGTGAATACCCCCTCAAGATGATGTCTTCGAAGAACCCCAAATATCCGTGTGAACGTAATCAAGTATATGCCTTTCGTGCAATGAATCGTCGTGCCAAACTTGACTCATGTTTACTTCCTAAGCACTCAATGCTCACAAAAGCCCTGCTTGTTGTAACCCTTGCTTACACAACACCGTCATGGTCTTTTCCTTGGCATGTCCCCGAAGGCATATGCCAAAGCCTAGTGGAATCTGGCTTTGCCTCTGCTATGTTATCAACAATTGAGGCATGACATGCTACCGTGCTCTCTTGAAGAAAATAAAGGTTTCCTTCCTTCTTTCCTCTCATTTAATTAAAGATCCATGGAGTGGTCCGGACTCTCACGAATGTTCAGTATGTTCCAGAGTTGAAGAAGAATTTGATCTTCAATTTGATCGTGCCAATACCCTTCCATCGACAAATATGGTCATTACCCGTAAAGACTTTACCTCCATCCACCTCCTTAAAGGTACGGAACAAATCTCTATCTGGGCATATATGGTAAGAACATCCCGTGTCAAGTATCCACTCGTTTGAAGAGTTTTTCCGTGAAGAAACTATCAACATACTCCCAAATTAATTGTCATCCGAAGTGACATGATTGGTGGATACCGCCACCGATTTCTTATCGTCTCTTGCCTTTAGCTTAGGGCAGTCCTTTTTGAAATGCCCCTTCTTCTTGCACTTGTAACACATGACATTTACCAAGCACTTTGACCCAGAGCTTTCTCTTCCACCTTGCCTTCTCTCCTCGGTCCTACCTTGCGCAAC
Source organism: Sambucus nigra (assembly GCA_949130495.1). Classification (NCBI taxonomy): domain Eukaryota; kingdom Viridiplantae; phylum Streptophyta; class Magnoliopsida; order Dipsacales; family Adoxaceae; genus Sambucus; species Sambucus nigra. The sequence continues at coordinate 537,468,880 of OX422208.1, read as the reverse complement.
CAACACATCGGACTAAGAATCACTCTTCTCCTTTTTTCGCTTCTCACTCCCCAACAATGTCGTAGAGACATCATCATACTTCACCCCCTCCTTCCCATATAGCAATGTGGTGCTCAAATGCTCATACGAGTCCGAAAGTGAATTTTGATGTAACAAAGCTTTATCTTCGTCATTAGTATCAAGATTAAAGCTTAATAAATCGGAGAGAATTTTATTAAACTCATCAAGATGTTGAACATCGGCATACCTTTAATATAGTAAAATCGGAATAACTTCTTCTTGAGAAAGAGACGATTCTCTATACCGTTTGTTATATATTTGTCCTCCAATTTCTTCCATATTGACTCCATCGATTCTTCCTTCATGACATAGTACACCACATTTTATGCGAGATTGAACCGAATTGTGCTACACGCTTGTAAGTCGTTCTCTCTCCAATTACCCTCTGACATGTCCTTGGGTTTAGCCGAAATGCCCCTCAACGCCTTATGCAAATCTTGTTGGATCAAGACATCTCTCATTTGACATTGCCACATGCCAAAATTAATGGTTTTACCATCAAACTTCTCCAAGTCAATCCTCACCGTTGATACCTTTGCAACTTTAGATTTAGACATTCTTTAATCTCCGAAATGAGCCTTTAACAAGAAACCACTAGGCCAAGACCAAAATTCCACGTAGGGATTTTACGAAAAATCTTAAATGCACACAAAGCAGAGACCCTACAAGTTAAAGCTTTGATACCAATTTGTTGTGTGGATACTCATTGAAATGGAGTGATTCATGCACGCTCAAGATCCAAGATAAAGAGCAACCAAAGAGATAACGAGAGAAATACACTCTAAATGTAAAGTAATGAGAAATCACACGCACCAACAAATCACAAGACAAGATGTACGTAGTTCATCAATTTGGCTACGTCCATGGATGATGACTTCCTTTCTTTGTTATAAACAACAAGGTTACAACTCTCTCGAGCCTCACAATCCTCTCAAAGTGTATACAAGAGCACTAAATTATGAATAATAGAAACTCTCTTCTATTTCTTTGTGTTTTGTGTTTTGAACCATGGTTGAAACTTTCCGTAAATAAGGAGTAAAAGTGAACAGTAGCTCCGCGTATGAACAGTGACTCCGAGTGTAAACAATACCTGCATAAAATTCAAGCCAAAATTCACAAAACCCTCCAAATTTCAGAATTGGGTAAGAGTGACCCATCTGTCCTCATAAAAAATGGGAAAGAAACCGCACTTAAAGAACTCGAGCTCCATATCATCCAATGAAGCTTCCTCGGTATCCTTAGAGTAGTCATCACCATGGTTATAGTCATCACCATGGTCATTGAGAAGTGGGCATCACCGTCGTACATGGAAATGATGTCGACCGAAGGAGTTAGCAAACCTGTTGACGAATAGACAAAATATCAGGCCAAACATGTTGCCCGCTCGCTCACCCAATGATTACGCCCGTTTCCATTTGTGAATCATTGATTTAGGAGGTAGTGGCGCTCATACTCCTGATGGAGACGACACTACATTGAAAATCTCGAAGCTCCTTATAGAGAGAGTCACCCAATATGTCCAATCGGTCGATGCAAGCTTGGAGTTCTTCAATGACGGTACGATTTAGTCGCTCAAATTTGGAACAAGGCCTTCATATCAACCACATAATTAGTATTCCAATTAAGCCCAATTTTGAACTAGTTATAAAAATTGACATCCTAGTTTTGAGAAGACTTGCAAAAATCAGTTTTTAAACCTTCAGTCTGAATATAAACAAGTGTGTAGGTGATTTTAATTCATAAAAACATGAGTAAATGATCTAATTTGCAGCAAACAAGGCAATATTTACCCTAATTGATGTCAATTAACTACGTTAGAGCTTTAAAAATCCAATTACCTACCAAGTTATGAATAAACCCTAGATGCAATGTGCAAATGTGAGTGATTTGTCATAAATTATCAATTCAAACCACAATCAACATACAAGGCGGGCCAATCTACATGCTCTCTCATGCAGCGTAAAAATGTAATTTTACAAAATGCGGGAAAGTACTCCTTAACTTTCTCTATCAAATAATAGTCCAATTCGGAACTCTACCAAGCATGAGAGGAAGTCCATTACTCTCTGAAACATCATCACCTTAAGTCCTCCAATGAACTACCAATCTGGTCAGATCTAACTTTAGATCTGAAATTGGAATTGAAGAATTTGATATGAAGTGATAGCGATTCTAAGCTTTTGTGTTTTGGAAAGCAATTTACTCAACAAAAAGTCTTAAGAAGTCATGGATAAAGTATAAATCATGATAATATTCTCAAATTGGAAGGACACAGAATAATTGGAACTTTGGAAGAGAGTGGTAAAAACCTCTTAAAAATTGAGTTAGACAAAAACTCAGATTAGCAACTTGTGATTTTTGTAGCCAAATTTTTTATTTATAGGATCTTCCGAAAATTTCGGGCAGCCATGCGCACGGTGTTGGATTCCCTCATGCGCTCGGTACATATCTCCTCAGTCAGAAATAAACCACGTGGAATTTACTTGTGTTCATTAAAACCACGCGGACGACTACAAATTAGCACGTACGCACGCTTGTGCAAAGTATGTCCAATTTTGCAACTTTGCAAGGTTTTAATCAATAAAGCCCTTTTGAAAACTTTACACATATCAAAATGATTTTGTAATTTACATTTTGTCCAAAAATGTGTTAAAAAAATCCTACTTGTGTAAAACTTAGAAGCCAAAATCACAACCATATAAAAGGATATCAAAGTCACACCAGGACAAAAGGCTTTGTAGATGGACGGAGCCGTTGATGCCGAACGATTTACAAAGATAGCAAATAGGATCATGTCTCTCACCTACAACATTTATATGAGAATCAAGCTTTGGACTTGATTATACAATAATCAATGTTTTGATACGGGAGTTAGCCAAGCTTTATGTATTAATGGACACAATACATTTTCAATCTCTCCCTTTGGTTATTTTGTGGCAAAATCCCAAAACTCCAATAATATATCTTAGTCATAACTATCATACAATACCCCACATCAGCCAATAATGAGTGTACGACAATAAATAAGCGACAAATAACAAAGTCAAGTCTGAATCTGGGTTGAGTCTGAAATCATTGAGTCAATACCTACAATAACGTGAACAACAAAAGATCACGCATGTATGACAAAGTGAGAAGGCATTTCCCCTGCTTGTGAATTCTCTATAAACAAATATTAATATGAATCAATATAGGAAATAAGAACAATGAAACTCCCCTTAAATCATATCAATATAAACAGCGATGTCTCCCCCTTTTTGATACATCCATTAAAATGTCTCTTCCCTTAACTTATATGTCTTAATCCCTTTTTGACACAAAATAGGCAAAACCAGGTAGAAGCTACTGAATAAAAGATTTAAGGAGATATACCCTGATAATAGATTTAGCATGGTAGTGATATATACACAAGGGATCTCAACATAAAAGAGATGAGCTGCATGATAGCAGAGACATAAATTAGGAAAAGCTAGATAAACATAATAACCAATGCTTAAAATGAGAATCATGGTATAATGCCTCATGAGAACCATCCTCAGCACCACGATGAATAACGTCAAGAATACTAGAATGAATGCCCATAAAATGAAGCTCGATAAATGCATGAATAAACCTAGTAACCTCATATGGAAAGTCCTGGGTCCTACGTTTGTTCTTTATGAACAATGAACAGTGCTGTGCGAATGGCTAAAAGCCCTGAAAATGAATATGTGGAATGGCTTGCGATAATTTTCTCAGCATACACTCAAGCAACCGTGCGTACGATGCCATTTCTCAACCGTGCGAATGGTTTTGATCAAAATCTAAAGGTCATAAAAAAGCTTAGAACAGTGTGTACGAGGCACATAGACGACCGTGTGCACGCTTTTGGTTGGGAACAAAAAGTCTTAGGAAAACAATTTTCAAAAAAGACTTAATGCATGGGAATCCCAAAAACCCAATTCTATCAAAATATGCCATGAAATGCATGCCATGTATATTTTTGATTTTTTTTTGAATATTTTTAACAAAAACACAAGAAATCAAAAACAAAATCTATACGTATAAAGAAAATAACATGCAAAACACAAGATTCAAACTTGACACTAATTAAACATCAACATTTAAAACTTCATTAAGCATTTTGAGTTATCAAAGTTTATTTGGCATATAGATTTTGTTCAAACACATATTACACTTATCTTAATTAACGTAGAAACTCAACTTTAGCATGTAACATCTCGCAGCGTGCCCTATTAGGCCGCGACCGTTATTGTCACTTGTCCTCCACGTTAAATTTTACAACTTTATTTTAAGGGCACACTTACTATGCCACGTCCTACAGGTAGGGCCCGACCTCGTCATCATAGTTGGTAGATTTATAAATCATCACAACATACTAAAGCATAAAATAACTGAACCATTGAACACAATTTCCATTGGATTACATATAAAGGTGTTTAATACAAGCATCACTAGTGTTATTTCTCATACAACTTTGTCATAAAACTATAAAATTGAGTAATTACAACTAAGAGTGAAATTTAATTAAAACACCTCATGTCCCTATCACCATTCGTGACCTCTATAACTCTTCGCGACCCATAATGTCTCTGCGGCCCCCATCCTGAGGAAACAAGGAATATGGAAAGGGATGAGCTCAAATAGCTCAACAAAGGTTAAATTAAAGTTCTCAGTCCACCTGTCAATGTTAGTACTAGCAAACAAAAGATTTACTAACAAGGCAATAGAAAAATAACAGGGCAAATAAGCAAGATGGTGCAATATAAGCAAATAGGAAGGAAAAAAAATGTAAGTTTCTTATAAGGCTCAATCTCCCTCAGTTCACTATACCACGACTTCTTCCAAAGCTCCTGGGCTTCCCCCACGATTCAATCTCTCATGGTTCGCCCTCGGCTTTATTCATGGCTCAATCTCCCATGGTTCGTCCTCATAGTCATCGACCTCTATTTTATGACCTTAGACATCTCATTCTTCGCGGCCTTATTCTAGTTATCTTTGACCAAGTTATGCCACATGCCGCGACCTCTCCTCTTGCCCAATTGCAAAATGGCGGATCTGTGGACTGTTGTTAACTTCATAACCTTCGCCAAACTCTGCTAAGGTGCAAGCTCCATAGTTAGTTCTACTCTCAATCTCCTTAGGACTAACCATTTTGATCTTAAGCACTAAATAGGAGGACCTCAACAGACAATGACACATCGGCTCGGCCAAATAGTGCCGCGACCTCAGTATCGAATCCCATCTCAAAATTACCTAGGCACAATATGATACTACCTTAACTCCGCGGCCTCAAAGAAGGAGTTAGAACTTCTAATCAGCAGCCAATGAAGGTATTTTAGTAAAACAATAGTTTTAAACCCTTATTGTATCATAACTCAAATCCTCAAAGATCAAAGGTAAAACCCTAGATAAAACCTCATAAGATCATTAAGAATATCCTCTAAGTCTCTTTTCATCAGACTCACAGTCTCCAAACAAGAACCCGAAGAGAAAAGTCTCTTAAACAAGGCCCATAAGACTCTAAATCCTTAATAAACAGTAAACGACAATGGCCTCTAAACCCAAAAAACTCAATGAATAGTAAAACTCGATGGCCTAGACCCAGAATGCATAAAATGGCTCATTTCATTCAATAAAAACATGAAAACGAGGGTTTCAACAAGAAGAGGAAGATGACATATCCCTTACTTTCTGGAGTTAGTCCAATGAAGAGTAGCACTCCGATGCCTTCAAACACCTTTTCCTCATTTGTAAATAGTAAAAGTCCACGAACTTCTTTCCGATAACACCTCCGTTGGTCACAAAATATCATTTTCTCTCTTTTAAAGTAGGAATTAAGTTTTCTAGAAATTTTGGGATGTGTGCCAAGGGTTGTTATTTATTGGAAATACTTTTCCACTTATGTCATCACCTTTGCACAAATACCCCTCCAAAAGGCTTCTAGAATCACCAAGACTTGTTTCTCCAGTTATGATCTAAATAGGCCATGCCATCATCTCATGTGCTGAGCCTTCGCAAGCTTTTGTCACTAAACTCCGCGACCTATTTCCTTAGGCCGTGGCCTTTGTCTCCTCTATTTTCCATTGTTATTTTCTTCAAAATATTTCGTTTTTCCGATGACTGGGTGTTGATTATAGGGATTTTAGGTTTTGTGCCACTCTGTTTGGTGGGAGTTGTGTTATTTTTGAAGGAAATTGTTTGCTCTTAAGGTTTTTCGGTGACATTTCTACCGACATAGGATTTACAGTTTATCGGAGTGTTACCAAGCGTTTTTGCTTCAAGACGAGTCACTGTTCCTCTTTGATCTTTCAAACCTTAGAAACCTTATAAGTAGCTGTTTGTGAATGTACCGAAGTCTGTACGAGACTTGGGTAGAATTATGTCACCTCCGCGATTGTATCCGTCGAGAGGGGGAAGAGGCCGAGGCCCAACTTAACCGAGACAGGTCTCGTCGAGATAGAATTCCTCTGACACCTCTGACTCCAACAGCCTTAGCGGTAGTACCCCTTACCTTGTGTCTGACCTACCTTCCCCACTACGACACTACACTTGAAGTTTCTTCTCCAAGTGTTATTGCCATTAATAATGATAACATGTCTGAGTCAAGGGGTTATATTATTGAGATTGACTCAATGTTTGAGGACTACAACGCATCCGAGAATCCAACTGATGTTGTGAACCTTAGCCCCTTTGATGAAGCCGCACGAGTTATCGTTGCTTGTCTTGGGCCGAGACTACTAATTTCGCTGAATCCAGTAACAAAGGTCATTTTAGCACCACGTTTCATCAGCATGGGTATTTCTAAGCTCCCAATTTACGATATCTCTAATGACGAAACTGGAGATAACATTCCTCCCCCAATGATGCCCCAACCTCTAACTACAATGACCGAGGAAGCTTATTTAGGTCGAAACCAACGTGGTAAGGCGTTTGTTGCTGAGGTTGATTAGGAAGAAGTTTATGCGGTTGACACAAATGTTGCCTCGTCTTATAAGAGTGATGTCAAAGAGATTGATCTCATTATCAGACGACACTTATACGGTGCCTGCCCATTCGTTGAGGTCTGTTATGGTAAAGATTGAAATAGAGGGGCCTGCCTTGCTCTGGTATACTGCCAGGTTGAATGATGATGCTACGTCGTGTGCTTACTCGTCAAGAGCTGAGCGAGAGGACATCCACCTCTACGGGGTCTTGGTCGTTTTTCAGCAAATGACATGTCTGATATGGATGTGGGGAGAAGTTGAACCAAATATGACCCAACGATTCATATGAGAGTGCTGACTGAGGACAGGAGGGCCTATGATCTAAGGAACAGTGACGAGATTGTCGTATATGAGCAAATGTTTAAAGTGGGCTTTTGGCTTCCCTTTGGGTTTGAGTTAGAGTACTCCTTGCTGCTATCAGTGTTGCACCGACCTAATTAGCCCCCAACGCTTGGAGGACGATCCTGGGGTCAGTGATCCTTTGGAGGCTTGCTTACGAGGAAAATTTACCCCCCGACGTCTTCCGAGCGTGTTATTCACTGTTACCACCAAATTTAATCCATGTTATTACCATTTTGTTACTGGCAAACCAGATCGAAAACTTCTGCACGTGAACCAGACTTCCAATCATGACTGGAAGTCTCAGTACTTCTTTGTCGGGCTTGTGGGAGTTCGACGATGATGAGTCGCTGATGAATAGGGAAATTAAGGTGCCTCGTAAGTGGGATAGGATCACAGTCTCTCCATTAGTTGACCCTGGATTGAGTATGAGAAATAGAGATGGGGTTGATCAACTGAGAGGAACTGATGGTCTTATGCTATTTGAGGAGCTGATCCATCTTGAAATCCTCTAGTTTTTGGAAATGGGTCAGCCTTACTAGAGTCTCTTTGTAAGATCCTTTACTTTTGAAAATTTTATCAACTTTTCTTGTCACCTGATTCTTTAGTAGATACTTATAATTGTTGATCTTTTTCATTTTGTAGATCTTTATGAGAACGCACCTGATTTTATTTGGGAAATGGTTACTGGCAATATTTTATCCGAACTTTATCCAAACTGAAGGGTAAGACCACTGCCCAACCGATAGGCTTGCCAAGTTTAAGGCTATAATTACTGGCCCAAATGTTAAGGGCTCGAAAAAGAGGAAAGAGGCCACTGGGTTGGGGGTTGTCTCCCAACAACAAAAGAAATCTAAGCCTTTGAGACAACCCATCAATCTTAGTTTTCCAATTTTTAATGACGCGCAATGTTTAAAAAGGCGCTCGGGGCGTATGCCTCGAGGCAAGGTTAGGAAAAAAAGCCTCGAGGCTTAAGCCTCGGGCCATAAAATAGAGGCTTACGCCTTTTTGGGGCTGTCCGCCTCAAGGCGGTGAGGCGCACGCCTCTTATACGGGACTTAAAAAAATGAAAATAGAAGATATTTATATTAAAAAAAAACGTACGTTAGAAATAAACCAAAAAGCCCTATTCCGACTTTGATTTTTTAAAACCCGTAAGCCCTACTCACTCTCTCCTGCTCCGAAACCCTTCTCCTTCTCCGAAACCCTAATCCGACCATCCTTCTCCTTCTATTCTTCAAGTCCGGCCCTCGGTAAGACTCCAGCTTTTAGTTCTTCAAGTTTGGCCTTAGTTTTTACTAAAAACTCTTGTACGAAAGTGTTTGGGTTTAGTTTTACTATTAGTTTTAGTTTAGTTTTAGTATTAGCTTTAGTTTTAGTTTAGTTTTTTTTTTTTTGTAAAAACTTTGGTTTTAAGTTTTTTTTTTCCTGTAAAAACTCTTTTTTTTTTTTTTGGGTTTTTTCCTATAAAAACTTTGATTTTTAGCTGAGTTTTTAGTTTACACTTTTTTCTATTTTTTTTGTTTCACAATATTTTAATAAAACCTGTTTCACAATATTTTTTTACTTGTTTTTTGTAATAACTTTGTTTTATATATATTTTTTTTAGTTGAATTATGTCTAGAAGGATCCTGCTTGGAAATTTGGTACGGAGGTTGATAATGGGAAAGGATATGTCTATATCCAATGTAATTTTTGCAATAAAGTTATAAAAGGGGGTGTCAAACGAATGAAAGATCATTTTGCGGGGACGAAAAAAATTGTTTGAGAATGTGATAGAGTTCCTCCGGATGTGAGACAGGAAATAACGGATTTCTTGAAAAATAAAAACTTTGAAAAAGATGTGGCCCGAAGAAAATCTGAGGAACATATTGGGAGTGGTGCGTATTTCACAAGTTCAAAAGATGGTTCAAGTATGGGTAGTACGGCTAGGGGGATTAGGGGACCAATGGATAGGTTTTTAGTTGATCTTGATTTTGATGATGGTTCAAGTATAAGATGAAAAAACATATTTTATCTTATAGGGAAAGGAAAGGGGATCTTGGTAGATGAAGAAGATTTATTTGTTGATGTTGACTCGGGTGATGATGATGACGAGAGGACCATTAGATATGGTGATGATTCCATGGACGATCCTATTAGCGATGGTGATGATAGCGGAGATGAGGATGGATTAAATCCGCTTTTCAAGCCTTTGGATACGGATGATCCATTATTGTTTTAGTAGTAAACTTGAGGGGATGCTTTGTTTTTCTATGTTTTTGTGATGAACAATATGTTTTTGTGATGAACAATATGGTAATGATGTAATGGAGATGAACTTTAAGTTTGATTGGTTGATGGATTGAATGATTATGGACCCTTTTGCATCATTTAATGTGGTGGATTATTTTTTTGTGAAATTATTAGACTTTTTATATTTTTTTTCCCTTTCTTTTTTTCTTTTCGGTGAGGCTTACCCCTCAAGCGCCTCGAGGCTTACGCCTCGCCTCGTCGCGGCCAAAACGCCTCACCTCGCCTTTTTAAACATTGATGACGCGTCTGCAGTTGCACGTCTGTCTCAACTCGGCCTGAATCCTGAGTCTCTTCTTAGAATTAGTCGAAGGCTCAAGAGGTCTTCTCTATGGTGATTTGTCCCCGTGATAGTCGTTTCTTTGATGCTCAAAGCAACACCAAAATTGTCAGCTTTTCAGCTTTTCTCCGCACAGGTCAGGTAATAATTTTAATTCATTATTTTTTATGAAATGTTATCTCGTCACGTACTGATGTTTATCTTTTGTGTCTGCCTTGTTTTAGTCTCTCGTTGCTCTTCAACACCTTCACCAGTGGGTTATGGAGAGTGAGCCGACTGAGCAGGTCGAGCATAAGATGGTCGACATGCAAAAGAAGATGGTCGATGACAAAATAGCTCATGAAGATAAGTTGGTCAGGCTTCGAGACCGATATAGGATTCGTCTTGCTGCTTTGAAGGACGACCACAAAGAAGCCCAGAGGCAGCGCGCCGAGACTGAGAAGGAGCTTCTTAAATCCAGTTGTGAGGCGACTGTGGAACAGTTCAAGGAGTCTCAGGAGTTTGTTGGATATGCCATTCAGTACTTGGAGAAGGGGTTTAAGGTCATCACAAGCGAGTGGTCACCCAATTTCCTAACCTTGTCACGAAATACCTTGAAGTGCCGATACTATCAACTCATTGAGCTTTTCTGATCGTGAGATCATTGCTGTCTTAGAGTAGATTCAAGCCGAGGGAGTTGATGAGGAGACGACTGATGGCAGTGCTAGAGGGGATGGGACGATTCACATTTTTGAAAAAGAGACTTAGTTTGGTGACCAAGATGCTACCAATGTTCAAGAGGTGTTAACCATTCCCGGAGTTACAACTGTTGGTGATTTGGCGGTTGAGACTTAATTGTTTTAAATCGGTTCTTTGTGCGATCGCCTGTGGTTTCTGATGCCAAACTCCTTTTTTGTGAACATCAAGCTCGTCCCACTTTTGGGATTTTAACAATGTTATATTTTTTGATACCCCTCTTGTGAATGGTACAATGATGCGTTCTGTTTTATTTTCACCATTATGTCTACATAATTGTGTAGTTTTTGCCTTTTTAATTATCAAATAATGATGTTTAGTCTCACCACAAATAATGATGTTAAGTTTCTCACCTCATAGGGTCTATATAGAGACATGCTTAGGAGACGAGACTCTTAAGTATTCTCATACCGTCGAGAAAGATATTTGAAAATGCCCTATGCTTAAGCAAGGATGGTCCGAACAACAAAGAGTCCAATTTTTAAAACTTCCAAATTTAATGAATAGAACTTTAAACAGATTAATCCAACAAAACTTGTGCACTAATTCAAATCGAGTTATGAAAAACCGATTTACCCAATTTTATCTTTTAAACCTTAAACATGCATCCAGGTAATAAGCAGATAAAATAAGTAACACAATCGCATAACATGCCGATGTATTAGGAAAATCCACAACGAGAAACACCTCGGACGACCTAACCAAACAGATCACTATGATAAGGTTTTACAAAGACAGACAATAGACTTACACGACTCGTCGCCCTCGCAAGCCTTGAGACTCTTTTATCTTTGACCTCTCCTGTATAGATTAATGCAGGAGTCTACCCACGTAAGCTGCCACAATGTGTGAGTCCACACACGCCTTGATATCCACCGATGAGGCTCAACAACTGTCTATGGAGTCGGAACATGGAATCACCGCTTCTTCACCGCAACACAGCAGACCAAGTACGGAGTCTACCACACGAAACCTTCTCTATCGAGATGATAAGAGAAAAAAACTTCGGTGCTCACAAGATCTCAAAACATAAGATGGAAACATGGATCTTTATACAATTGGGGTGAAACTAGGGTTTGGAACTTTGTACAAGGATGGGAAAACGTTCTGAAGGCATCACGCCTATAAATAGCAATGTTTAAAAAGGCGTTGGAGGCAAAAAACGCCTCGAGGTGGGCAAAAAACGCTTTGAGGTTTAAGCCTCAGGGTTGAATTTGAGGCTTACACCTCAATGTGCATCGAGGCTCCTCGCCTCACGCCTTTTTGCTGAGGTGTGAAGAAAAAAAAACAATTTTTTTTCCTTCACGAACTCTGTTTTTTAAAGGTTAAAGTTCTTCGTTTTTCTAAAATTGCCCTTAAAACTTAAAAAAATGTTGTTTTAATCTACTAACTCTTATTCTTTTTTGCTTTTTTTGTTTTAAAATTGCACTTAACTTATGCTATTTATTATTGTAACTTGAAAGAATTTTTTTAAAAGTAACTAATATGTGAATGAAACTTAAAAAACTGATTTTGCCAATTTGATTTTGCATTGATTAATTTATTGTCATATTATAAAATAACCAATATGAATGAAACTAAAAAATTCATTTGGTCAATTTGATTTTGCATATAAAAAAATTAACAATATGTAAAAAAGTCGTTTCGGAGGAACAAGAAAATGTTTAACTATGTGAGAAAGTCCTTAAAGATGTTTTTTTTTTTAATATTTCTTTGTTACTTTATTTCTTGTGGTTTTATTGGTATTGTTTTAATATTATTTTCCTCCTTTTTTTGTGGTGGTGGTGGTGGTGGTGAGGCTTACGCCTCGATCACTTCACTGAAGCCAATATGCCTCGCCTCACGCCTTGTTAAACGTTGATAAATAGTAAAACATGAATTTTGAGGCGACGAGTTCGTTCGAACAAAATTGTAGGGTTTGTTCGAACGAAGTGCTTATCTAGTTCAAACGAACTCGACACACGTTGAACGAACAAGAAATTTCGTTCAAACGATCCTTCGAACGAGCTTCTAACGGGTAGGCCACTTTTATATAGAGATTTCCCATTGAATGTTCGTTTAAAGTCCGTTGTAACGGGCCCTTAATTCTTTCCAGCGAAACTAATACTTTGTTCGAACGAAACTCTCATTCTTTCTAAAGAGGTCAAACTTTCGTTCTAACGAACTAAGCAACATAATTTTTTTCTCTAAAAAACATTTTAAAAATAGTTCCAAACATTTTGTTTAAAGAGAAATCACCCGGAATAAATTTCGAAGGATCATAATCGAATGCATCTATACTCGGGAGATCCTTGGAAATAGACAAACTTGGTGCGAAACACGGCACGAAGTGTAACAGTCTTTGAAGCTTTGCCGCTACGTCTTTATCAACACGTCATAGGCTTACAAGTTCAACAATACAAAGCCTATAACCTATGACTAAAAAGTTTTGTCCGGAATTAAGCCAATTACAAACAAATTGACTCAATTAAATTTGTCATCACAAGATTTCATTTTACTTTCACTAAAAAATAATGATGTTAAGTGTCGCCATAAAATAATGATGTTAAGTTTCCCACCTATCAGGGTTTATATTGAGACCTGCCTAGGAAACGAGACTCCGATTATTCTCCTACCATCGAGAGAGAGATTTCATTAGTATACGATAATTAGAAATAAAATTTGCACAATATGCGACAACACTTAATTTCATTAAGAACTCTCATAACATTTGATCACAAAAAGTGCTCTCGGGCTATTACATAGTTTCTTCAATGATAGGAATTTTTTAGATGATCGGTATTCCACGGGTTGGCGAGTGGCTCTCCTTCCATGTTTTCCAGACGATAGGTGCATGGAACTACTGTGATTTTGTACGACCCATGCTAATTTGGGTGAAGTTTATTAGCTTTCTGAACTTTTTGTAGGAGATCACCAACTTTAATCAGACAAGCTTCGACTCTTTTGTTATAGAACTTTGTGGCTCTCTGTTGATAGACTAATTGCCCTATTATTGCATCTTCTCGGCGCTCTTCGATGAGGTCTAAATCAAGTCTTGTTTCTTTAAGTTCAGCTCCGGATCATAGTGTGACTCTACAATTCAATTTCGATTGGGATGACTACTTCAAACCCATAAGCCAACATATAAGGCGTCTCTCCCGTCGACCTCCTCTCAGTGGTTCGATATGCCCACAGTACAATGTGCAGCTCATCAAACCCATTTTCCTTTGGCATTCTTCTTTATCCCATCTAGTATCGTCCTGTTTGTCACCTCTGTTCGCTCATTTGTCGGGGGTCGGCTTGGTGCCGAGAAGAATTGCTTTATGCCGACCTTATTGCAGTAGGCCGTTAGAGACTTGTTCTTGAACTGCTTTCCGTTGTCTGAAATCAAAGCATTTGGAAGCCCATATTGGTAGATGATATTCCTCCAAATAACTCTGGAACATTTTTCCTCTTGGATAGTTACCATAGCCTCTGCCTTTACCCATTTTGAAAAATAATCAATTGCGACGATAAGAAAACGGAAGTTCCCTTTGGCTCTTGGTGATGGGCCGACCAGGTTTATTCCCAACATTGCAAAGGGCCATGGCCAGAGATGGGAGAGAACAGTTGATGAGGTTGATGAAGTATGGATGAGACATATGATTTATTTTAGTATTTTATTGCATTTTTTATTTCATAGTATTTTATTAGTTGCTGGGTATTTTTGTTTTATTTCTTAGTTGTATTATAGGGCTAGTAGGTGGTGGCCTCTAAAAGGGGCGTCTTAGGTATATTTGTAAAAAGGTGTGCTTACCTTATGTGACATGACATGGGCCTAGGCCCACTTCTATATTTAGGGTTATGTGTGTTCCCTTCTAGATCTTGCCCTACTCTCTTATATTTATCCCCTTTTATGTCATTAATCCAATTCATTATACACTTAGAAAAATTGAGTATTCATACTCACTTATGCATCTTTCTGTATTGCCATTGATGATTCATTTTACGTTAATTGGTATTCGAGCGAGGGCACTCCACCCTTTTGTTATTGTTGATGCAAATCAAATCGTAAAGCAAAATATTCAATGGTGCCGAGGAAACCCACCAATGCTTGAAAGAAGGAATGCTCGATTAAAAGAAGCGGTAGCAATGTTGGCAAAAAAAGTAGACATACTCCTCGAACACTACCATCCCACAACCACTGCCTGCTTGCTGCCCTGGAACTTGCCCTCCACCTGAATCCTTCCGCCTAGCACTACCATCCTCCGCCACTACTGAACCCCCACCCGCCGCCTGGGCGAGGCCCCAATAAACCACGCTTTTGAACCCCCAGGTGGATAGCCCGCCAGAACCTCCTGACCCTCTTGATGCTGAGTAGCTCGCCACCGCCTTACCAGGGATTCCTTACCCCTAGCTCCCCGATCGGAACCCCTGATTGCTGCTATGCCTGAACCACCACTGGACTGGTTCCACAACTAGCCCTCGACCTCCGTCGCACCCCGCGACCTTCCCATCGCCAGAACCACCCGACCCATTTGTCCTCTGGCTATCCTGCCCCTTTTCCATTCGGATTCAAGCACGTTAATCCGCCCCTTCTCCCAGTTGCGCACCCCATTTCTAACACCAGCTGGGTACTCCGACCTATACAAACTTAGTTCCCCTCGCCCCTAAATCAAGTTAGGCCAACCCACCTCCGACACAATTAGGGTGCCCAACCCCAACCCCAACCCCGTCATGAGGATTGCTCTCCAGAACCCGTACCCAAATCGAGCCCCACCCACCCAATCTGATACCTTCCCAAAGTCTCCCCCATTGTCACCCTATTTATGTCCCTTGACCTGACTCCGTATGGGATACTCGTTCAGCCGTCTCAGCCCCAAACAACCCACAAGACTACTGACGAGTGAAGGATTAACTCCACTAACCTTTGAACTTTGATCGTTCACGCATCTAATTTGTGCAATATGAAGGAAGAACTCACCCACCCAAACCTGTATCACTTTACGGGGATGGAAGGATCCCGATTCTGAGGATCCTATTGACGATGACAGTGATTTGGTTGACCCACCCCATGTTATAACGTTGACCCACCCCATGTTATAACGTCGAGGCCCTGCCCTAGGCCTGCTCGTGAGGAGATTATGGGTGACGAGGAGCTCGACTTGCTAGATGCACCGCTCGGGGGTGATCACTTGGCCCTCGCTCTCCGACTTCTCTCTAAGAGCCTTTACGGTGATATTCGAGTTGATGTGCCGATGTTTGATGGGCAACTGGACCTCGATGCTCTTGTTGATTGGATCGATTCTATGGAGACGATGTTTGATTATAAGCGCGTCATGAGGCACAAGTGTGTACAACTGATCGCTACCTTTTAGAGCTTCGCGGTGGTGTTGCGGAATGACACGGTACGACAACAACTTCGGAGCTTGAAGATGGAGCTATAGGCATTCTTCATTCTGCCGACCTATGAGCGAGATCGGGCGTTCGAATGTTTTTTTTAGTGTTTGTATCTGATTAGGACTCTAATTCTTTTTGGTATATAAACATAAAGTGACGAGTTTAGGACTTTTAAAACACATTTTAGCCTTCTCTAAAATCAATAGCCTCCTCTATTTTCAACTTTTTCCATCTACAAAATCCTAGCTCCATTTAAACCAAGATTCAACCCATGATTTGAAGGCTTCTTTGGTGTTTTCTCGAGTTTGGGCTAGAACGAGTTTTTATTGTTTTCGCGCGAGGAACGCAGTGGTATGATCAGAATTTTGAGGTAGAATCTTATGAGTTTCTTTTGATGATTTTAAGGTACAGGGTTTACGCAATATGCTCTATAAATCTCTCGAGAGTAGTCGTTTGTTCCTCATTTATTTGTACTCATTTTGTTGATATCATGATTTTTATTGGAATCTAAACTATTGATTTGATTGAGATATTGTATTTGTTGATGGGCATCATGTCATGAAATTTTGATGTGGCACGGAGAATCGTCACCCGTCAATAGTCCAAAAGTTTAGTAGTCAGGATGAGTCTTCACGAAGCTTAGGTGAGGTGAGGCCTGGTGACCTATTAATGTGTTATTGAGAAATTAAATTGGTATAATGCTCGGATGTTGCATTGGACTTGATTTCAGATTCGTATTGTTGCATTTATTCACCGTTATTTTTTTAGCCTCTATTCTTGTCATATTGTGTACTTTCCCGTATTTTTCTTTTAGTGGCAGGTTAGCCTGGATTTTGACGATATGGATTTTTGGAGGATTTTAGAGCACGACGTTTGGAGGATTTTATTTTTGTATAGTTTGGCAGTGTAATTTATTTGGAGAGCTTAGTATTATTTTCGAGTGAAATTTAATTGTAATTATTTTTGAAATGTAAATTTTGGATTCATTATATTTATTTTGTGGAATATAGATGCTCTATACTAATTGTTAAGGATTTAGTTTAGTTTTAATCGTAGTAGTGCATCGTGTTTTACGCGGCGTGTTACAAAGGGTTCAAAGCCTCCGACTTGGTACCTTCTCTGTTTCCACTTACACCGAGAAGCTTCAGCTCGTATGTACTCGCGCACGTTTGGGAGAGTCCGAGGCGCAGTAGACCAACCGTTATATTCAGGGGCTTCAGCCTTTCATTCAATAGGATCTCGGGTTGCGGGACATTCCATCGTTTGTCAAAGTCGTCGAGTATGCGACCAAGGTTGAGGCCTACAATTGTATTTTGGCCATTCCAGCTGCTCGAGCCACCCCCTCTTCACTAGCACCTCCCCGGGCCCAGATGCTCCCCGATCGTTATGAAATGTTTCAAATGTGGGGTGGTTGGCCACTGGACAACAGAGTGCCCTAAGGCATGTAAAAGGACTTTATTGGTGATGGATGAGTTGAACCCACCTGACGAGATTGCCGTGGAGGAGATTCAGCATCATGCATTGATTGCCTCAATCACTCCCATCGAGCCTGAAATGGATGGTCTTTCCCTCTGAGTTCGTGGACGATCTCTTTTTAAGTGGAGGGGGGTGATGAGATTTAAGATTTATTTTAGTATATTCTTGCATTTTTTCATTCCGTAATATTCTGTTAGTTGCATACTTTTTATATTTCTTAGTTTATTATAGGACTAGTAGGTAGAGGCTTCTAGAAGGGGCATCTTAGGTGTATTTTGTGAAAAGGTGTGCCTTGGTCATGTGACATCACATGGCCTAGGCCCATTTCCTTATTTAGGGTTATAAGTGCCCCCTTCTATATCCTTCCCTACTCCTCTATAAATATCCCCATATGCCATTTGAAAGACCCCAAATTTTAAAGTCAATTTCCTTGTTAACTCGATGCGGAAGCGTAAAGGTGATGGTTCAATACAATAAACAAATTTTAATTTGCTTTTTCAAAATTAAAATTAAACACAAAGTGAAATATGATTAACACACACACAATTTAAATTTCACTTGAACACAATTAATTAACTCAAGTGCTAGAAATTTGCCTAAGTCATATTTTCAATTATTCCAAAATAAGGCCAAACCAATTTTAACAAATGACTTGAATTAAATTAACGTTACCCAAATTTAATTTAGCACCAAATTAAATTAAGTGTGATAATTAAAACCAATTTTATCTTGAATTATCCTAAGCATGCGTTCGAAGTTGATTATGCAAGATAAAAGTAAATCAATCACACTACGCCGCGATGTACGAGGAAAAACCCACAACGGGAAACAACCTCGGACGGCCCTAGCCTCAAATCCACTAAGTACGGAATTTACATTTACAAGACAGATGACTTACTTCCTCAACTCGAACCCTCTCAACCCTTGACGCGTCTTCTTGTAACCACCTCTTCCTAGCGGATAACCACGGAGCTCCACCGCGATCTCGGAACCACCGATCGGACAATAGGTACACCGTCAACCACAAATGGTGCCTTTCACTATGTGAGAAACCCGCAGCTAAACAATTCTTCTTCTTTGAGGGATGTAGAAGAAAACCCAAACTTCTCTTCAAATGGTAGAGATAAACCGGTGCCAAAATGCTCCAAGCAAAGTATATGTATATATGAACTTGGAAGAAACAAATATGGGTGTAACTAAGTGTTTAAAGGATTTTTCTTTATAAAATGAACACTCAAACTCATGAACTCTTTCTTGGAAGAATCAATTCTCAAAACTCTCTCTAGGATCTAGAATATTATGAAAAAGTTGTCTTACAAACTTTGGTTCCCCTACTATAATAATCTGTCAAAAGTTAGTGAGGTAAGGAAGTGGGAAACATCGGTAAAAACTGCCAAAAAAATTTCCCGCCTGATTTCTCGTTCAAACGACAGTTTCGTTCGAACGAAATCTCGTTCGAACGAGATTTCTAACGAAGTTCCAGTGTGAACTCGTTAGAAATCTCGTTGGAAGCTCGTTCAAACAGCATGTTCGTTCGAACGACACTTCGAACGACATTCCAGTGGCCAATATGGGAAAACTCGTTGGCAAACTTGTTCGAACGACATCTGGTTCGAACGAAAATCTCGTTCGAACGACATATCGAACAAACTTCCTGAAAGTTTAGAAAATCTCATTTTTAGCCCAGAAAACTTTATAAACTTTATTTAAAGTTTTAATTAATTCTTTCTGAAAACAAAACACACTTTTAATTAAACCTAACACCTAATAAACTTGTTCCAAGCTTCTATATATATATAAAATGCATTCATACCTTGGGAGCATGGAACCACTGTTGATGACGTAGAAACGAGGCACATAAACTCGGCATTTGATGAAGCTTTATACTCTTTGCCGCTACGTCTTCAACTAAACACATCATAGGCTTGAGTAGGTACACTATCCTATGACATAAACGTTTTTGTCCGGAATTGAGCCAAAACTATATTAAGACTCAATTGGAGAATTGTGTCCTTACACCATTAATGCAATTCATTCTCACTTACATGTCTTTCTGTATTGCCATTGACGGTTCATTTTACATCCGGTATGTCTGCAAAACGCCGACACTTATCGCACTTACGAGCATACTTAGCTGTGTCCATAGCCAAGTTTGGCCATTAGTAGCCTTGAGTCATAATTTTCTTTGTCATTGACTTTCCTCTGATATGGCTCACGTAATTACCTTTGTGGATATCTTTGAGCACATAGCTTACCTTTGTACGATGCACACATAAAAAGTTGGAGTAAATAACCCCTTTTGTAAAACAGATCCCCTATAATGGCGAGTTTAGCGGCTTGGAAATGCACCTATCTGTTTTCGACTTTAACCTCTAGGGGCTTTCCGTTCCTCAGGTACTCAATAATTGGGTCCATTCAAGATGGGCCCAAGTTCAAGTTAAAACATTCTGGGCTACCGGCCTTTTCTCAATCGATGCTCGGTTCTTAGAGAATTTCGACTGGAACCGTTCTTCAGATCTCGGCTCGCGTTGCCGAAGCAAGCCTTGCAAGGGCATTTACTCTTCCATTCTCAATTCGTGTAATCCTTTTTACTTTTACTCCCTGGAAACTTGTAAGCATCGCCTTCACCCTTGCTAAGTATTTGACCATTTTTTCATCTTTGGTCTCATAGATTCTTAGAACTTGGTTGACTATCAGTTGTGAATCGCTAGGCAAGAAGTTGACCGACACCCAACGCCTTCGTGAGTGCAAGTCCTACTAATAAGGCTTCATACTCGGCCTCGTTTTTAGAAGTTTTAAAATTAAACCTCATAGCATAGTTGATATCAGTCTCATCAGGGCCGACAATATTAGCCGAGCCCCATTACCAACTGCACATGACGAACCATCAACAAACAATCTTTAAATGGACATATTTGTCGAGAATGGGCCTTTAGAAAGGATATCATTTTTGAGCAATAAATCCGACTTTGGAATACCACCTGTAATGTCGGCTGTAGCAGGCTCGACGGCTCTTATTTACGAGCTTTCGGCTTGTTCTGAACTCTCAACATGTATTTCAACTTCGGTCGCTCAGCCGATTCCCAAGTGAACTCTGCTACAAAATCTGCCCTTGATTATATTTCCTGGCTGGTAGATGATATCAAACTCGCCCAACTTAACTGACCAAGCTATTATCCTGTTCTCGGGTTTATGAATGACTTGTTAGAGAGTTGTGTCGCTGAGTACTACTATCGTATGAGCAGTAGGGCTTCATTTTTTTGACGCATGTATAAGGGCATATGCATGCTTCTTCATCTTTGGGGTACCTCGTCTCGGCTCCTTGCAACGCTTTGTTGTTATAGTATACCAACTTTTGAGTTTCGTTATTATTTCGGACGATAGCCGCGCCAATAGCCGACTCTGAGATAGCTAGGTATAAATACATTTTCACCCCCTGAATGGGCCAAGACTGGAGCATTGGTGAGCCCAAGTAGGCTTTCGGTTCTTCGAACGCTCTCTCTCTCGCATTCTTCGCCCCACATAAAAACTTTCCCTAAAATTTGAAAAACGGCAGGCCTTTGTTGGTTGCTCACGAGGCGAATCTGTTGAGCGTAGCAACCCTGCCCGTTAGCCTCTGAATGTCTTGTTCCTTGGGATTTTCATATCAATTAATGCTTTTATTGTAGCTGGGTTAGCCTCAATGCCGCTTTGATTAACTATGAGCCCCAAGAACTTCCTAGCGCCGACCGACACCAAAGACGCACTTGGTTGGATTAAACTTCACCTTGTAGTGGTCCATAGTGTCAAAAGTTCTTTCCAGATCATTCACATGATTCTCGGCCTTTGGACTTTTTGTCAACATATTGTCGGCGTAAACCTCCATTGTCTTGCCGATATTTGATCTTTGAACATTTTGTTGACAAGTCTTTGATAAGTGACACTTGCATTCTTCAGGCCGAAAGGCATCACTTTATAACAGTAGGTCCCTTTATATGTGATGAAAGATGTCTTCTTGGCGTCACCTTCAAACATTGAGATCATTATAGCCTGAATACGTATCCATGAAGCTCATAAGTTCATGCCCCACCGTGGCATCCACCATTTTTGATCAATTTTGGACAAAGGGAAACAGTCTTTGGGACACGCCTTGTTGAGATTTGTGAAATTTACACATATTCTCCACTTTGTTTTGGTACAATAAGGACATTTGGTAGCCACTCTAGATATTGGACCTTTTTGATGAAGTCGTCTGTCTGCGACCTTTTCACTTCCTCCTGGATTACTTTATATCTATCCGGAGCGAATGTTTGTCATCTTTGCTTCACTGGTTTTACTTTATCGTCGAGATCAAGTTTGTGACAGAAGACATCGGGATCAATCCCCTGTGTGCAAAGATGCTTTGCCTCCTATGCAGCAATCCAATCTGATCTTTCTTCAAGAAAGGTTCAAGGGACGAGCTAATTTGGACACTTTTTTTTGGTTTGTCCTCATTGAGGACAATGGATTCTACCTTTTTCATATGCACTCCCTTTTTCAACTTCTGCTTGTGTCGAGGGTTAAGGGTATTCAATATTGTAAGAGGTGGTTTTCCTCTTATGGGCTTCTTTCTCCTCTGCCGAGGTGAAATAACACTCGTGTGCTTCCACTTGATCACCATTAACTTCCCCTATCCCATAAAAGAATTCGGGAATTTCATTATCTTATGTACAATGGAAGGCACGACTTCAAACTCCTTTAGAGCTACCCTTCGCAAAATGATATTGTACGCTGAGAACACATTCTCGTCCATATAAAAAAATATTCTTCTAGTCAGACATCTCGGCCAAGCTCCCATGAGGACATCCAACTCGAACATTCCCAGCGGGTGCAACTTTTCGCCGGTAAATCCGATCAAAGGGTGATGGTAGACGACGAGTTTCTTCTTAATGAGCTTTAAACCTTTGAAGCAGTCCCAAAACTTAACATTTGCGGGGCTTCCTCCATCTACCAAATACGAGACACATTGTAGCCATGTATTCTTGTGCTGATAACAAGTGCGTCGTCGTGAGGAGCTAAGATCCTTTTAAAATCCAGCCTGGAGAATTGTACTACGAGACTCTCAATGTCCACCTTCTTCAGCTTGCCTGGTTTCCCCTTGGACTCTGCTAGATTTACATCCATTCTCTTCGGCCCGACTTTTTAGCTTCAACAACATGCGCCTTTGTATCGGTTGGTTCTGTTCCTCCACCTGCTATTCCTCCTGAGATCATAAACGAAATTATGTCGAGGTTACCTTTAATTTCCCTAGGTTTAGTTTTTTTTGTTGCTAAATGTTACGGCCTAAATGCTGAACTATTGACCCTACTTGTTTGGATGGGTGTTCACCCCAAAGCGTTCCCAAACTGCATGCATACATCCGTAAGTAACTTAGTGCAACATGGAAAATTTCATTGAGAGGAATCAGCAAAGCGCTGGGAGATCTGGGTCGTCCTTTTCATCGTCATGTGACAGCATGAAACACTATGCAGATAAGAGAAATGCAAATAAGCTCAAGATAAGAGAAAGGTTGCCATAAGCTCAAGACTGCATGAAACACTATGCAGATAGGCATAATCTGAGAGAGCTTTTATTGTGGGAGAGTGGGTGTATTTGAGACTACAGCCGTTTCACCAGACTACTCTAGCTATGATAAGAAATGCAAAGCTGGCTCCTAGATTCTATGGTCCCTTTCAAAACATAGAAAAGATAGGTTCAGTGGCCTATAAGCTAAATATTTGAGCAAATTATACTGTACATCCAATATTTCATGTATCTCTGCTCAAGAAAAAGATAGGTGATGGGGTTGTACATGCAGCACAGTTACCTTTCACCAACGATCAAGGCCAATTCTTACTAGCTCCGTTGAATATACTGGATAGAAGAATGGTGCACCACGGAAACAGAGCCATTGCTCAGGTGTTGATACAGTGGGTGGGGACTCAACCCACAGCAGCTATGTGGGAGGATTATGACATTATTGCTCAACAGTTCTCATATTTTGATCCTTGAGGACAATGATCGTTTCATCGGGGAGCTATTGTCAAATCAGCTAAAGATGAGAAATGACCGTTAGATATTTGAATCCATGTGGCCGACCCCATGTGATGGGATTAAGGGAAGATGATGATGATGAGTTAGAATCTGTTAGAGGACAGCTGGGCCCACGTGTGTATTCAAAATTTAGTTAGAATCTGTTAGGTAGTTGATTAGTTAGTTATGATTCTTCTATAAATGTAATGTAACTTGTCTTGTAATATTCGTTGAAGGCATACTCCCTCCGTCTCAAATTACGAGTCCACTATTCCTTTTTTGGTTGTCCCAAATTAATAGTCCATTTTTTATTTGGACATAATCAATGAACCACAGTCCACAATAGTGATCAAGTGTTGATCATGACCCTTGATTTGGTGTATTCTTAACCTATGTAAAAAATTAATAGGGACTCCTAATTTGGGTTGGAGGGAGTATATGAAATCTCATTTTATTTTCTATATCACTCTTACTCTCGTATCTCCTCTCCTCTGATCTCATTTGTGTTAGTCTCTGTCTTGAGTACCAAGGCACAACAGACTCCAGTCTTGTAACATTCTGGTATTATTTGCCATTAAGCTTTAACATTGCACCTACAGATTGCAGCCGTGTTAATTAGAGCAGTTTTTTAAATCCTTCATTTGACTAGAATTGTAGGATCGTTATCTTCATTATAGTTTATGTGAAGGAATGTTCTTTTCAATTTGACGTCCTTAAAAAGAATATCACTAAAAGACTATATGGTATGATTACATTTGTGATTATGGATCTTAATTCTAGTCAAACACTGAGACCACTCAACTGAGCAGAGACCTGACTCCTGCACTTTTCATGCTCCGTACACAAGTACACTATTGTTTATATGGAATGTTCCCTAGGGTAAATCCATCAATAGAACGGGCCTTAGTACTTGCCTCATGAAGCGCATTGCAAGATTTCGAATCCCCAGAGATGCGTACACCTCTGTAGGGCTACCTTGCATAGTTTATCTCGTTTGTACAGATTGGAGGATCTGCGCCCCATGGCGTACCCAGGTTTGTTAGTCAGGGGGTGCGAAAACTTTGAGTAGTGCTGGGGTTTCTGGGATGGGAGGCCCTTGAGGCGATTTTTTTTGGGGTTACTTATAGTTTTTGTAATTTTATAGCCCTAAACATATATTAATTGAATGACAAATAATTATTCAGGTTGTGTTACAAAAATTACATATTCAAGTTATATTTTAGATGTAAAATATCATAAAACAAAAATTACACAATTAAAAATTAAAAAAAAAAGTATTTCAACAATTAAAACTATGTATTTCAAATTATGTTTTCAACAATGAAATGATAGCAACTATTCACCAAATGAGCAATAACCCAGGAACAAAATAATTAATATGTCAACTTGTCCTATATTTCAGATCATATTTTGACAATTAAATCACAACAATTAAAATTAAACTAATAAACTAAAAATAATATAACTTTTACTCCTTGAACTAATTTAACAATTTTTTCAGAAATTACAATAAACTATTTTAATCATAATTTGAATATTTTACATTGAAAACTGAAATGAATTATTTTAGCATTAATAAACTATTTTAATCATTTAAACATTTTACATTTTACAATAAACTGTTTTAATCATTTAGCATTAATAAATATTGAAATGAAAAAAAAACATTTGGCATTTTAAACATTAATAAATTTTGGAGTGAAAAAAAACAAAAAATAAAGTAAGCATTTGTTATTGACATTGTTAATACACATTTAGCATTAATAAATATTGAACTGAAAAAAAACATTTAGCATTTTAAAAATTAATAAATATTGAACTGAAGGAAAAAAAAAGTTACCAGCACCGGTTTCGCGTTTCTTAGAGCCCCCCCAAAGACCTTGCATTTTCTAGACATGGAGTATCCAAAAATACAAACAAAAATTTGGCAGAAACCGAATAGATGAAGATCTAAACAAAAATATGGGGTGAGTTTTACCCTTGGTGTCGCCGGGACTGTCGCTGAGCTGTGTTTCCGGAGAAGAGCTCACGTGAGCTGGAGGGAGGGAAGGGAAGAGGGGGTGGAGGGCAGGAGCGGAGACAGGGCTGAGTGAGGGAGAGAGTGAGGAAAAATGAGAGAAACGGCTGTGTGGGAGGGAGTGAGTAAAGAAGCAAAACAATTAGTATTTTTTTAAGTAGATCGTGTGTGTGTAGGCTAGCTGTGTAGAAATTAATTAGAATATATTATGTTTATTACATGTTTGTCCCTAAACTTTTAAAATGACATAAAACTCAATGCCTTTCGCTATAAAAAATTACACAAAGTTCAAATTTCTTTTTTAGCATATATCTCGGAAAAATCCCCAAAAATACAGGCTGGGCAGCCGCCCACCCGCGGGACCACGTAGGTCGGCCCATGTCTGCACGTGGCCTCGGGGATTAATTGGCGAGGTTTTAATACCTTGAGCTAAAAAAAAGGAATGCTATCATATATCATTACATGTTTCAGTGCAACCATTAAGAGCTTGAGTGTGTGCACACGCATGCTTGGGTTTTTTTCTAAATTAAAAAGGATACGCTTAGATATCATATGGGTGAATTAATGAGTGCAATGATGTGAGTTTGAATATGGAATAGTTTCGTAACATGCATCCAATTTAGTGTATTTTAATGGATTATTGGTTAACCCTAGAGCCTAGTTAAAACTGACACGGAATATAGATGTTTTTTGTCCTTCTGCTCTTGAGCTTGTGTTTCTGCAGGAGTTCTCTTATCCTTTCTTTGGTGGACCCAGTACAGTTATGTAACTGCTTTTAGTCTGCAATTGTGTTGTACTTGCATTCCCTTTCTCGACATCATCCACCTAAGCATATTCATGCCTTTATATTTATAATGTGATAAGGCAGTTTCCTGATTTGCCTTAGGTGCCTAGAAACTTTTTATGTGATGAATGCTTTAAATTAGAGAAATGGACAATGATGCGTTATATATAAAACATTATAATATGCATCCAACTCATTTGTTATTATCAGAAACATGACTGTCTTTTTTCGGAATCTTCTCCATCTGTGTATCTCTCTTTCTTAGAGGTTCCTAATGCAATCAAATTTTAGGTATTCAAATTCAAGTGACCGAATTTGTTAATACGAGAGGTTTGAGTGGAGGCTTAGTTAATGTTGAAGTTGTTAGAAAGATGCTAACGGGATTATTAAAATATTGAATTTCAGTCCCCTTGTAGCTGCTGCTTTGATGATGACATATGTAGCTTCATTGACTAATGATCTTTCGATGGATGTGAAGGAGGGTCACTTTGTGGTTCATGCGGTCAATAATGGTGAAGTGAGTAGGTTTATTATAGAATTGAGTAATTTCGCTCACCCAGGGTTTTTGAAGTTGTTAAAGCAAGCAGAGGAGGAGTATGGATTTACACAGGAAGGAGTTCTTTCTGTGCCTTTGTGGGTCCAACGTGATCTAGAAGATTATTGTGAACATGAAAGAGAGGCGGGAGTGATGATCTTTAATTTTTCAAGTCAATTGAGTATGCCGGTGATGACAAAAAGAAGTGTGCTTTTTCATTCAATGCTCTTGGTTTCTTCTCTATGTTACAGTTCTTTAGCAGATGTTCGTACACGTTACTGCACTTCTTTCAATAGATGAAGTATTGAAATAGTTACTTGTACTTTGGATTCTATTAATGGAAAGGGGAGGATATTAAACACTTGGTCAGGTGCTTATACATTCGTTTGCTTTAGTTACGTTATGAAATATGTAAATTTGGTAGTCCATCATCAATCAAACCAGCGATTCTCCTCTGAAAATAATGGAGAGTTCCTTTCCTTTTTTCTTTCTTCTTTCCTTTTTTTATTTTGACCGAACACATTACATGCATGAAAAGTAGCACATCAGTTGGAACACATTAACTGATATGCACCCACATCGAGAGGCCCCAGCGGGAGTAACCATAGGACCGTGGTAACCTAATTCCTTTGTTTGCTTGTGTGTGTTGGCCTATTCGAAATAAGATCTGAAAGAGGGTGGGGTACGAGGTTCAAACTCTCGGTTAGCACGAGCATGGATTAATATATCAGTATATGTATTCATTTCTCTCTTCGTTTTTCTTAGCATTAATTAACTTTTAGTTTCTTAGACATCTTTGAACCAATATTCAGTGAGATTCCAGATAATGTCGCCTGCTGGTTAATGTGCTCGTGGTTTTGCAGACTGTTGGGTTAAGTTGTTGGATTGAGGTTATTTTTTTCATGTGAAACTTTTTTTTGATTGGTTGGCATAATGTAAGAATGTTGGCTTAGCTGCTGTTTAGTAGATTGACGCGGAAACGAAAATACAGTAAAAATATATATTACATTCCCCTATTTCAACTATTTGGTAAAAATATATATTACAATTAATAACAATTCCTTTTCCTGCTTGATGCCATGTGTGCGCTACTTTCCTGCGAACACCATATATATCATCTCAAATTTAATCTGCAGGAGTTGGTTACACAGCATGCCATACCTATTGAAATGTTATTTAAGTTTTGAAGTCCTTGTAGAGGCCTACACCCATATGGGGGTACGGTTTGGAACGTGTCCTTGGAAATTAGAGGTCTTGATGCTTTTTTTTTTTTTTTGGAAATTAGAGGTCTTGAGTTATTAGGTTGCTTCCATCAGTAAATGTTTTCACATTGTAATAGTAGTGGCATTTTCTTTTTTTACAAAAAGCTGGGACAGAGTATGGCTACTCGAGTCATTTTGCTCTTTATTTGATTGTCATGTGTGAGATCATCCACAATGGGGAGGCTAAACTCCCACCCTGCTCCATAGTGGGGAGGGGAAGCCTTAGAAATCTTTGTGCAATTCTCCCCCTCTCCTCTAACTTAGCGCAGGCTTATATACTCACTAAATGAGGTCCACTAGTTTCGAACGAACAACTAATTTGTTGTTCGTGTGGCCTTGAAAGAATCATGTGAAAAAACCACAGGAAAAAATCCCTTTAATATTTGCTTGTGTTGGGGTTAGTCCGTGAGGGAAACTTCTATGGGAACTCCAAAATACCCCATCACATTGTTGTAAGAGTAATTTTTTTGGGGCTTAGGATTCCGACTCATTTTGTGCAACAATTGGACATGTGTTTGCTTTGGTTCGTGTTTTAAATGGTATTTAGTGGACCCTAGACACGAATCAATGCATACATAAAAAAATGAGTCGGAATCCTGAGTTAGTGTAGAATTTACTCTTATTGTAACTATAGGGTAAATTGGTCCAATAGAGGTTTACTAGTGTCAAATTAGTCAATTACATTGTGGATGGTAAGGCCTATTCTTCTTGTGTAGGTCCCAAATATAACTTTGAACAAAAAACTTTTGCTTGAGCGGAATTAAGTTAAGGATGAATGCAAACCAATTTTTTCTTTTTGGAAAAACTCTTTTCAATTTTTTAAACCACACCAAGAAGTGACACAAATTAACTTAATCAAATTTTATCTTGTTTAATCCTAAGCATGCAACTAGTGATTAAAGCAACTAAAATAAAGCAATACTCACAACGTCGATGTATGAGGAAAACCACAAACAGGAAAAATTTCGGACGGTCCAGGCCAGACAATCACTATGACAATGGTTTTACAAAATCAGACGATAGTCTTATACGACTCGATCCACTCATGAGACTTGACACTCCTCCGATCTTCTACTAATCTTCACAGGGCCCACGCAGCTTCTTTTATGATGCTTGTCCACAACAATCGCCTCCACGAATGTCTCGGTATCCACCGATACGACCTTGTGTCGTCTACGATGATGAACGCAAAAGTAAGCTTCTTCGCTTCACCACCACAAAACCAACAATGTTCAAGTGTTGAACAAACTCAACTTGGTGCAACAAAGATCACATAAACATATGGTAATGATAACTTAGAACTTTGTAAACTCGAAGGATGTTTTATAATGAAAAGCCTTAGAAAACTTTGTGGAGAAAACTCTGTGGATTGTAAACTGTTTTTTGTACTGCGCGCACTTTGAGAAAATAGATTGGGACACTCCTTAAATATATTTTTTAAGGCGATGTGTCTCGTTTGAGCGAGATACTACGTCGTTCTAATGACAGTGGTTCTCGTTCGAACGACATTGTAAGTCGTTTGAACGACGCCCAGATTAGAGTTCAAACTGAAACCAACTCTAAAACGTCCTTATCTGATTAAAACGAACTGTAAACAAATTCAAACACTTATAAACCCTTTTAAAAACATTTTCTATAAAAAATAACATCCATATTTTTATAATACTAAATTTCGAGTTTCATTAACAATATGCATTCATACCCGAGTGATCTCGGAATGCAATTAAACTTTGAAGACAAGAAGTTTTCACTAATTAAATTTCGGCATAATTAATTCCTTGAAGCTTTGTCGCAAAGTTTTCAAATAATCTTTGACACGTTATAGTCTATGTGGGATCGGACAATAAAAATCTACTTATGACTCAAATATGTTTTGTTTCGAGAATAAGCGAAAACTATACATGGACACAATTGGAAATTTGGTCCTTACAAATCTCCCCCTGTGATTATTCAGGGAGAAAACCAACAGTGAAATTCCTAAGTCGGGCCGTCAAGCCGTATGACACCTAAATCCCATCCCATAAAATTCAAAAATAAAATTATATCATCAGTACAGGATAAGACTCATAAACAATGGATCGACAAGCATGAAATTGTCTCTGAATGTTTGAATGTGATGTAGACTTGAAATCTCGAATCTCTTTAATCATACATACACACATGAAACATACAAATACCTAGTGAAGTGTAATGACATTTTTGTCCATTATCAATGTATTATGTCACACGCCGTTACACCGTTGAAGAAATGCAAGATTCAAGATTCAACGGATCCGAATATCAAAAGAAGAAGAGGAATCATAGTCTGACAGCCGGACCGATCCGGTGAAATTAAAGAACCGATCCGGCTAACTGGACCGGTCCGCCTAAAGACCCGGACCAATCCGCTTGTTTGTCAGAAGGCCAGTATACCCCGGACCGCAATCGAACCGATGAAGCAGGAGCAATCGAACCGATCCGGTCACAACCGGACCGATCCGCCTCAGAATAAAAGAACCGATCCGGTATATCGGACCGATCCGCCTAAGACCCGGACCGGTCCGCCTGGGATAAACTCCAACAGATCGTGTTCAGATTTTTAAGGCCCGAGACTTCTTATTTAAACCCACTACGGGAAGTGGTTTTCTAAGACTTAAACACACGATTTTCAGAGTACAGAAAGCCCTAAGTCTTCACCTATTGAGCATTTAGACTCTAGGTTTTTGATTCACACAATTGCCAATCCTTTGTGAATCACTTTGCAACCCAGGAACGCATTCTTGCTGTTCAACCCTTGTGGAGAAGCCGTTCTCTTCTCCATTGCAGCCCTACTGGAAAGGGATAGTTCCAGCCGCGACTACAGAATTCGATACCTGAGGGTAATTCTTAGTCACTTGTATTTTCATTGTAATCCGAAATTGTATAGCCTACAATATTATAATGAAAATAAATGGTTTGCCCCTTTGGGGGATTTTTCCTCAATTGCATGTGTTTGAATGGTCTTGCTTAGATTATCATCTTATTCAATCACATACTATTGCATGTTTAGGGTTTGTTTGGGTTAAAAGGTGTTTAATATATAAGTTGCTCATTTGAACGCAAGCACATACGTTCTCAAATTGGTATCAGAGCAGGTTACGCTAATCTATCGCGTATTCCTATTTTTCGCAAAATTTTTCTAAGATATCAATTTTCTGAAAAAATTGATTTTTGAAAAAGTGCGTGTTCAAATGGAGAAGTTATATAATAAAATGCCTGTTTTTGACGGGACAAATTATGCCTATTGGAAAGCCCGAATGAGGTCGGCTTTAAAAGCCATTGATGAACGTGTCTGGATCTTAGTTGAAAGAGGGTGGACTCCTCCCTCCGTGACTGTTGATAATGTGATCAACTTGAAACCCGACACTTCTTGGACTGATGAAGAATTTAAATGGGCATCTTTTAATTCTAAGGGTCTTAGTGCTATTTCTGGGTCTGTCACACCTGATGAGTTCAAACGTATAATGACGTGCACCACGTCAAAAGAGGCATGAGATGTTTTACAACTCACCCATGAAGGAACTAATGCTGTGAAAGAATCTAAGTTGCAAAATTTGACAACTCAATTTGAAACCATCACCATGCATGAATCTGAATGCTTTGATGAATTTTATGCTAGACTTTCTGACATTGTTAATACTAGCTTTAATCTTGGTGAACATATTCCTAATGCTAGAGTTGTTAAAAAGATTTTTCGTTCTTTGCCTAAGCGTTTTATCCCTAAAGTCACTGTGCTAAATTCTATGGGTAATTTAAATACGCTAAAATTGGAAGAACTTGTAGGAGATTTGCAAACTTCTGAAATTGATATGTTCCCTAAAACTGCTAAATCTAAAGATAAGGGAATTGCACTTAAAGCCCAAGAGAGGAGGAGTGAGGGGTCGGCTAGAAAAAGGGTAGAGTCGTCTAGAAATAAAGAGACTGAACGTCAGATTCTGAGTGTGATTTTGACCTAGATGATTTGGCTCTTTTTGCAAAAAATTTCAAGAGGATTCTCAAATTTAAGAAAAATGGCAATTTTAAAGATAAAAAGAAATTTGAGAAAAATAAGTTTGAAAAGAAAAATGAAAAAGACTCCAAAAATCCTCCTAAGAAAGAAAGTGAGAGATTTTTTGAGTGCGATGGTAGGGGTCATAGAGCCTTTGAGTGTGCCAATCGTCTGAATAGAGAGAAAGGGAAAGCTGTCCTTAATGCTACCCTTAGTGACGACAGTGAGGTCGAGACGGTGGATTCAGGAGATGAGTCACCGCATGAGTGTAACTTCACCGCATTCATGGCCAGTCACGTGAGCACTCCTAGTTCTCTTCACGACGATGAAGATGATGCTTCACAGGGACACCTCGATAGTGAGATTGATGCGAGTGAGGGGGAGGATGACTCAAGTGAGAGTGAGAGTGAGAGTGATATTCAACGCGCTTACGCTGAGTTATATTCTGAGTCATTTAAAACCAAAAAACGTAACAAAGCGCTAGTTCTTAAGATCACCGGCTTAGAGGAAGATTTAAGAAAGGCGAGAGAAAGAGAGTCCTCCACCGTCACCGCCCTGAGAGAGAGAGAATCTGTCTGTGTAGAGAAAGAGATTCTGTTTAGAGAGAGAGAGAGTGTTTTAGAGAAAGAGAGAGGGGACTTGACTAAACAAGTGGCTAGTCTTACGAGTCAGCTCCATTCCTCCATGGAGACTCGGAAGAAACTTGAAGCCCTTGTTGCCCAGCTGACTCATGATCTTGAGAAATCACGGGAAGTCAAGGTACAAATCGAGGACAGATCTGGGAAGATGGGAAAGATGCTCCTCGACCCCACTTTAGGTTTTGGTGATCGGCAAGGAATTGGATATGATGGTGCCTCCACGTCCCAAATTGCACCTGGACCAGTTCCTGAGTTTACTACGAATCCTTATGGCCGTCGTCAAAAACCTCGAAGGAGAGTTCGACCAAGAAAGGCAAACCAAGGTCCGCCTTTGACTATACTCTTTTGTACTTATTGCAAAAGAAAAGGCCACCTTAGGGAGTCTTGCTATAGCATGGGTCGGACACGACGTACTATTGCTCCACCACGTCATACTGATGAGTTTTCTAGTCTGAGAGAGCGATGAGTTTTTAGCTGCCACGACCCAGAGTTTAATGGAAGAATTCCGACGGATGTCTTTGCCGTTAGTGAATGCTTCTCACATTTCAGCTAAAACCAACAACAACAAAGGCAAACAAAAGGTCATCCCGACTTGGGTACCTAAGAAAGATAAAAAGGCTTTTGTTGTTCATGTTGCTCTCAAAGCACATAATACCTCACAGTGGTATTTTGATAGTGGGTGCTCCAGACACATGACAGGTGATTCCTCATTTTTTACGACTCTTGAGGATTATCAGGATGGCAGAGTCACCTTTGGAGATGGGAGCAAATCTAGCATAGTAGGACGAGGTACTAAGCTAGAAGAGGTTTTGTACGTCAAAGGTTTGAAAGCAAACCTTCTCAGCATTAGCCAGCCGTGTGACGCTTACTTTGCAGTAAAGTTTGACCGGGATACTTGTAAAGTCTATAATCAAGCCGGTAAACTATTAGTGCAAGGGGTGAGGACCGAGGATAATTGCTATGGGACTGAGCCCACATCCTCACTTGTCTGCAACAGCGCCACGATCACTCCTATGGATATGTGGCACCAACGTCTAGGTCACGTGAACGTTAGAGATCTTAATCGTTTAGCTAAAAAGGACCTAGTACGTGGCTTACCATCTCTTGGAAAGTCAACTTCGACCGTTTGTGGACCTGTCAGTTGGGAAAACAAATTCGTAGTCCTCATAGGAAGTTACATTCCATTACCACCTCTCGTGTTCTTGAGTTGATTCACATGGATCTTATGGGTCCCACTCGTACCGAGAGTCTAGGTGGTAAGAGGTACATCCTCGTAATGGTAGATGATTTCTCCAGGTACTCCATTGTAGGTTTTCTGAGAGAGAAATCCGATGCTGTAGAATTTTTAACGACCAAGTGCCGTGTTCTACAAAATCAACACGGTGTCACTATTAACAGGATACGTAGTGACAATGACACTGAATTCACAGAAGCAAAGGTAGACCTTTACTGTGATAGCCTCGGGATCAAACATGAGTTTTCTGCTGTGAGAACTCCTCAGCAAAATGGTATTGTTGAGAGAAAGAATAGAACGATCCAAGAGATGGCTAGATCTATGCTTCTAGGTCGTAAAACCTCTAGGAGATTTTGGGCAGAGGCAGTGTCTACTGCATGCCACACGGTGAATAGGGTGTATTTGCGTCCACACACACTTCAGACTCCTTATGAGTTGTGGACTGGCAAGAAGCCCAACCTGGCATATTTCCGTGTTTTTGGGAGTAAATGCTACATCCTACGGGATAGAGAGCAATTAGGAAAGTTCGACTTCCGGAGCGACGAGAGAATATTTCTAGGATATTCATCGACTAGCAGAGCGTACCGGGTTTTTAGCCTGAAGAGCTCTAAGGTTATGGAATCAATAAACGTCACCGTGCAAGATGACGAACCTTCGACGATTATTAATCCTAACCTTCAGTGTGAGGATGAGGATTGTTCTGACAGTGATTTACCTGTTTCTCTCTCACACTCTGTGGACCCTACTCCTATGTTAGGGGACACACCTGCTTGGGTTCGCAAGAGTCATGACCCGTCTGCCATTGTTGGCGATCCCACTCTAGGGGTCAAGACTCGTGCTCAACTAGAGAACGTTGTTAGCCATCTTTGCTACACGTCCAAAGTCGAGCCCAAGAACCATAAAGAAGCACTCAAGGATGAACACTGGATATCTTCTATGCAGGATGAGTTGCTTCAGTTTAAAAAGAACAATGTCTGGGAACTTGTCCCCCGACCTAGTGAGACTAATGTGATAGGTACCCGGTGGATATTTAAGAATAAAATGGATGAAAATGGTACCATTATCAGAAATAAGGCTAGGTTGGTCGCTCAAGGCTACACACAGATAGAGGGTGTAGACTTTGGGGAGACATTTGCTCCTGTTGCGAGGCTTGAGTCCGTCCGTCTTCTGCTCGCCATCGCATGTCATCTGCGCTTCAAGTTATACCAGATGGATGTCAAGAGTGCCTTTCTGAATGGCATTCTACAGGAGGAGGTTTACGTGGAACAACCAAAAGGGTTTGAAGACCCTCAGCACCCAGAGCACGTCTACTATCTTAGAAAAGCCTTGTATGGTTTGAAGCAAGCACCCCGTGCTTGGTACGAGAGGCTTACTTCCTATCTCTTAGCTCGTGGCTTCAAGAGAGGGGGAGTAGACATGACGTTGTTCGTCAGGAGAGATGACAGTGCTATTTTGGTTGCCCAGGTCTATGTGGACGACATAGTCTTTGGATCCACATGCTCCCAGCATGCTCGCCACTTTGAGGAGGAGATGAAAAGTGAGTTTGAGATGAGCATGGTTGGTGAGCTTACATTCTTCCTTGGTCTCCAGGTTCGTCAGCTAGAGGATGGGATGTTCATCTCCCAATCTAAGTATGCTAGAGACCTAGTGAAGAAATTTGGTTTAGACTCCGCTAAGCATGCACGTACACCTATGAGTACCACTTCCAAGCTTAGTAAGGACACTTCAGGCAAGGACGTAGAGCAAACCTTATATCGGAGTATGATAGGTAGTCTTCTCTACTTGACTGCCAGTCGTCCCGATATCGCCTTTAGTGTTGGAGTCTGTGCGCGATATCAGGCGTCCCCTAAAGAGTCACATTTACTTGCTCTAAAACGTATTATTAAATACGTGAGTGGGACTCTATCATACGGTATTTGGTATTCCTTTGATACCGATGACCGTTTGTCCGCCTATTCGGATGCCGATTGGGCTGGGGATGTAGATGGTTGTAGGAGCACTTCTGGTGGGTGTTTCTATTTTGGTTCTGCTCTTGTCTCCTGGCTGAGCAAGAAGCAAAATTCCATCTCTTTGTCCACTGCGGAGGCTGAGTACATAGCCGCCGGGAGTTGTTGCACACAACTCTTGTGGATGAAGCAAATGTTGGAGGATTATGGGATTTCACAAGACACCATGATCATTTCTTGTGATAACACGAGCGCGATACACATATCCTGTAATCCCGTCCAACATTCACGCACAAAACACATCAGGATACGTGAGCACTTTATACGACAACTAGTTGAGGAGAAAGTCGTATCCCTGAGTTTTGTTCCCACCGACCGTCAGTTAGCGAACATTTTCACGAAACCTTTAGATGCCCTTCGATTTGAGAGTCTTATGAAGTCTTTGGGAATTTGCACAGTTGACTGAGGGGTTGGTCTTTGTCTAGAATAGGATGCTTCTTCATGTTCATATCATATGCTTCCTATTGCTAGTCTGTTTTATATGTACCATTGCTTAGTTGTACATCTTTTATTTATTCTTTTTGCTGTTTATATTTCTTTTGAAAAAATACAAAAAGATTTTCCTTTTAGAAAAATTTTAAGAAAAGCACAAAAAGATTTTATTTTGATAAAATTTTTGAAAAATTCATTTTTTTTTTTTGTTTTTGCTTCTTTTATGGATGAGCATTTAAGATAGCCAAGTCACAACTTCATTCCATTTATCCATGTGACTGTTTGATAGAGATTTGAGAGGCTACTTCATTTCATCTATGTGCTTTACATTGGTTGGAGTCTTTGAGATGTAATTAGTGATATCTTCCTATATGTTTGACTCCTATATCCTTTATTGCACACATGCACGGCTATATTTGATTATTGCACTTGTCTATCTCATATTGGCTTGAGTGTTTTCATCTCAATTCTGTCTATACAATGTACAATATGCGATAAAACTTGACAAGATTGGAATGCATGTAAAAATCGTTTTTGGTGAGACTGTGTGTTTTTGTATAACGGGGAGGGGCTGCGAAAGGTAATCATCTATCCTTTGCGCAAAAGCCACCGTTAAAAAGGACCTAAAAAATGGAGGAATTTTAATATCCGAGGTCCAAAGAGGTTAAAAGAGCCCGAAAAAATTTAAAGGCAATAAAAAACAATTCATGCCAAATATGGGCCACTTAGGTTTCACCATCAATTCTCCAAAGTTTGAGAATTTAGAATGCCTCTATTCAACATTATTTCTGAGGGAGTTTGGTTGGAGAATCTTTAAACGGGTTTGCACTTC
Organism: Sambucus nigra; assembly: GCA_949130495.1. Taxonomy (NCBI): domain Eukaryota; kingdom Viridiplantae; phylum Streptophyta; class Magnoliopsida; order Dipsacales; family Adoxaceae; genus Sambucus; species Sambucus nigra. The sequence goes on along the minus strand of OX422208.1, from coordinate 537,431,578 downwards.
CTTGAAAGTCCTGAAAAAGCATAAAATCATTTTGGACGTTATTGGTGTGAAAATCACTTTGAGCTTTGATTTGTTGATTTGATTGAGTCAATATCTTATATTGTCATTATTTTACACCAAAGGAAGCATTTGAGTTCATTCGCTTCGTGCACATATGTCATGTTTGTATGCATTGATTTTCCTATCGAATTTGATCACACCACATTTTTTACGCTATCATCGACTTGGTTGCTTTGTGTTCATTCATGGTGTGATTTTATCCTAGTGACACCCCGCACTTGCTTATTTGCTTTCTTTCTCTCATTTGTCTATTTGGGGACATCATAAAAAGGGGGAGAATGAATTATCTTATTATGGGGGAGTTTTGAAATGGGGAAGTTTTGAAAGTTTGAGTTTGCTCATAAATTGGTATATATGTTTATCTCATTTCAAACTCGATATGTCACTTGGTATTTGCTTTGTCTCATGTGTGTAGGTACTACATGGCTTATCATTGGATTGCACACCCTGATGAGAAAAGTGTTTGAGATTCCTAAAGTCTTGAAGAGCAAACGCTGCAGTCTTATTCAATTGTATCTTTCCAGTTTTGGGTTCATGGAAGGGTAGATTTGTATAGGCATCATTTTTAGTTGTTTGATAATTCGGATGTTTGTTTTTTATGTATGTACCGGCATAGACATAGGGGGAGATTTGTAAGGACATTTTTGTCCATTATCAATGTATTATGTCACACGCCGTTACACCGTTGAAGAAATGCAAGATTCAAGATTCAACGGATCCGAATATCAAAAGAAGAAGAGGAATCATAGTCTGACAGCCGGACCGATCCGGTGAAATTAAAGAACCGATTCAGCTAATCGGACCGGTCCGCTTAAAGACCCGGATCGATCCGCTTGTTTGTCAGAAGGCCAGTATACCCCGGACCGCAAGCGAACCGATGAAGCAGGATCAACCGAACCGATCCGGTCACAACCGGACCGATCCGCCTCAGAATAAAAGAACCGATCCGGTATATCGGACCGATCCGCCTAAGACCCGGACCGGTCCGCCTGGAATAAACTCCAACAGATCGTGTTCAGATTTTTAAGGGCCGAGACTTCTTATTTAAACCCACTACGGGAAGTGGTTTTCTAAGACTTAAACACACGATTTTCAAAGTACAGAAAGCCCTAAGTCTTCACTTATTGAGCATCTAGACTCTAGGTTTTTGATTCACACAATTGCCAATCCTTTGTGAATCACTTTGCAACCCAAGAACGCATTCTTGCTGTTCAACCCTTGTGGAGAAGACGTTCTCTTCTCCATTGCAGCCCTACTGGAAAGGGATAGTTCCAGCCGCGACTACAAAATCCGATACCTGAGGGTAATTCTTAGTCACTTGTATTTTCATTGTAATCCGAAATTGTATAGCCTACAATATTATAATGAAAATAAATGGTTTTGCCCTTTTGGGGGATTTTTCCTCAATTGCATGTGTTTGAATGTTCTTGCTTAGATTATCATCTTATTCAATCACATACTATTGCATGTTTAGGGTTTGTTTGGGTTAAAAGGTGTTTAATATATAAGTTGCTCATTTGAACGCAAGCACATACGTTCTCATGAAGCATGAAAGAACAAATGATATAAATCAGTATGAAAACTCAAATCAGAATCATTTGTTATGTGAGTAAATATGAAACCACTTTGTGTAAACATGATACCAATATGTGCATTTGTGAAAAAAATAAATAAATCAAGATATTAAGTTCAACATGCCAAAAACTCATAAAACTCCCCCTACATCACAAACATCTCTCCCCCTTTTTGTCTCGAATAGATAATTCGGTGAAAAGATAAACACATTTAGCATAATATGATACTAATTTGATTAAATCAACTTGAAGAATAGTTAGATAAACATGAAACAACCAACTAAATATGATCAATCAATGTCAAATCAGTAGCTAGCAAACAGTGAATCACATAAAAAATATATCAAATCCAAGAGGTGTGATTAAACTAATGAATGCAACAAAAATATGTCAACGATCAAAGTGAACTGCATAAGCAGAATATCCAGAAGCAGACCAGTATGCAATAGGCTACTAAAACAAAAGTCAATAAAAAAAAGTCAAACTTGTCAAACTGGTCATTCGAACGAGCTAGGGACGTCGCTTGAACGACAAGCTACGTCGCTCGAACAAAAAATGATGTTGTTAGAACGACAACATCTAACTTTCACAGTTCCCCCAGAATTTTAAACAGTGATGCCCAGTGGAAAAATTTCTTGAAAATTCTAACTGGAAAGGGATCAAAATTGCAAAACAGGAGCAAAACAGTAGCCAAACTAAGAAAACTCAAAACAAACAAATATGAGTAACATGCTAACATAGTACCGAAGTGCTCAAACATGAAACATGGAATGTATGGGCGTGAACTACAACAAATGAATCACAATTCCAACACATCGAAACAATCAAGAAGCTCTAATTGATAGCAATCAATCATCAAACTTTATCTAAGCCATATGTGAGAATTAAAGAATGAGCTTAATGAACTAAAAAAAATCATGCACATGAATCCGGAATTTTGACGATTCTATAAACAATAGTGTCATGACACGATTTTCAACATTTTGGATTCTTTGTGCAAACTCGTTTAAATTTTTACTCCATCTAAACTCCCTCAAATATATCATATTTTCTTTTGAACGAACTAAAGTAATTTGGTCCATTTTTGGCACATGATTCTTTTTATTACCTTTTCATTTTTTTTGGGCTCTTTTAAACGGTGGCTTTCACGATGAGTCAATTTTACACTCTCGCAGCCCTTTTCCGCGAACACTCATCATTTTTCAATTTAATCCTCACGGTAAACGGTTATCACTTGCACATTCCCTCCTTAAGTCTACTTACGCATAGATGACAAGATTGAGATAAGAACGTCTCACCAAATTCAAATATGCAAGAGTAGTCAAACATCCATATAAACTCGTGCATGTGTGCAATCATGACCTATAAATAAAGTCAAATCAAAATGCATATCAACTTCGAAACAACCCCATAATACAATGGTTAAGATCTATCTAAGCATCAATAGTAATTACCAAATGTCCTAGCCACATGGATAATGGAAGGAAGGGGGTTCAAGCACACCAATATGCCACATCAAACATGTTAACTCACGACACAAAACCAAAATCAAAAATCTTTTTGGCTTTTTCAAAATATTTTGATTCAAATAAAAGAAAATTCTTTTTGTGTTTTTCTAAAAAATTTTCAAAACCAAAAATCTTTTTGCATTTTTCAAATAAGGTGTAATAAATGAAAAAATAATACAAAATGATAATCATGTCATAATACTAGCAAACTATATATCATGAATGTAAAGACTAACATATGACAACCTTGCTAATACTATCATCCTTTAGGTTTAGCATGAGAAGAATCAAGTGCAACCAAATGAGAACCATGAAGTTTTAGTCCTAAAGCCTCTAAGTCCGATTTCCTAACCCTACTAAACTTCCTATGAGCATTCCTAAGGTCATAGTAAAAACGTCTAAGGTGACCTTTCCTACCACAATGGGAACAAGTGTAAACACGATGGGAATGATTACCAAAATGTCGACCTCTTCTCACGTTCCTATTGGGCTCTCTCACGATTGATATTGGCTTTGGGGGTGGGAACAACTCTCTCGTCGTAGCTTATACCAAACCTATCTCTCTTGACTTGGACGGTGCCTAACATCCTATCCAATTTTTTCGACCTAGACTCCAAGTCAAACTTAACTTCAGACGAGTCTCTCAATCTCTTATCCAACTCCTTAATCCTAGACTCAAGTAGATGCCTAGACTCCTCAACCTCTAGCAACTCCTTTTTCAAAGCCTCCATCAAACCTTTAAGTCTATCTCTCTCTTTCTCGACGTATTCTAGCTTCTCCCTAAACTTCTTTTCCCGTGCCCTAAGATCCTCAATCAACACATCATTATTTTTTACTGCACGCCCTTTCAACTTAGCTTGAAAAATTGAGTTAACCTTTTTCACCTTCACCGTCTCCTCAAGTAACTCTCGAAATGCAACTTGCAACTCTCCTACGTCGATCTCCTCATCCTCGCTCTCATCACCCTCATGCTCTCAGGAAGCACTATTAACTGCCTCAGAAGTGCATGCACATGAGTATCCTTGGGGGAACATATATCGTCGTTGCTCACATGACATGCCATAAACGCAAAAAAGTTACGCTCAATGGGGGAACTCTCTCCCTCTTCCGGTTCACTCTCACTTACGGTGTTGTTGTATGCTATCGGTTTCTTGTCCTCTTTCTAAGTCTAGTAGGACACTCAGTTACTTTGTGACCATACCCCTCACACCCAAAACAACGATCCGAATCATCTCTCTTATGCTTCTCAAACTTATCCCTAGAGGTGGACTCTACCTTGTTGTTCTTGAATTTCTCAAACTTTTTAGCATCTTTCGATTGCTTTTGAAATTTAAGAAACTTTTTGAACTTCTTTGCCAACAAGACGACATCCTCAAAGTGGAATTGAAATTGTCATTCGAAGTTTTAGTCTCCTCCTTCAGGGCTTTCAAAGCAGTGCCCTTTTCTTTCTTTGGAACTTGCATGGAGGTAAACATATCGAGTTCATAGGTTTGAAGGTCTCCTACGATCTCTTCATGTTTCGATGAGTTAAGCATACCAACGGAATTCATAACGCTCACTTTCGCATCAAACCTACTCGGCAACGATCTCAAAATTTTCTTAATCACTCGGTTATTGGGAATCTTCTCACTTAGGTTAAACGCCGCATTAACAATAGTGGACAACCTAGTGTAAAATGCATCAAACGTCTCACTCTCTAACATCTTAATCGTCTCAAACTGTATAGTGAGATTTTGCAACTTTGACGCCCTAACCGTTCTCGTGCCCTCGTGAGTGAGTGCAAGTGTATCCCAAGCTTTTTTTAATGTTTCAAAAGTCATGATCCTATTATACTCTTCAGGTGTGACATGTGAGGAAATAACGTGCGGACCTTTAGAGTTATACAGTGCAAGTCTATGTTCAGTCTCAGTCCATGACTCAACGAGTTTCAAACTAGTGACCTCACCCTCTCGTGTGACAGGTGGTGTCAAACCTTTTTCAACTACTAACCACACACGCTCATCACTGGATTTTAACGCACTTTTCAATAAGTATAATTAGTACCATCGAAAATAAGAGTGCGAAAACTATCATAATTTTCAAAATTCATCCTTGCAAGCAAAAATGGATCAAACACAATAAAAATGTATTTCTAGCTCTAATTCCACTTTGTAGCTCCCGAATATAACTTGAACAAAAAAAATTTGCTTGAGCAGAATTAAGTTAAGGATGAATACAAACAAACTTTTATTTTTTGGAAAAACTCTTTTCAATTTTCTAAACCACACCAAGAAGTGACACAAATTAGCTTAACCAAAATTTATCTTGTTTAACACTAAGCATGCAACTAGTGATTAAAGCAAGTAAAATAAAGTAAAGCAATACTCACAACGCCGATATACTAGGAAAATCACAAACGGGAAAAATCTCGGACGGCTCAGGCCTGACAATCACTATGACAATGGTTTTACAAAGTTAGACGATAGTCTTATACAACGAGGAGACTTGATGCTCCTCTGATCTTCTACCAATCTTCATAGTGTCCACGCAGCTTCTTCTACGATGCTTGTCCACATTAGTCCCCTCCACGAATGCCTCAGTATCCACCGATACGACCTTGTGTCGTCTACGATGTTGAATGCGAAAGTAACATTCTTCGCTTCTGCTCCACAAAACCAATAATGTTCAAGTGTTGAACAAACCCAACTTGGTGCAACAAAGATCACATAAACATATGGTAATGATAACTCAGATCTTTGTAAACTCTAAGGATGTTTTATAGCGAAAAGCCTTAGAAAACTTTGTGCAGAAAACTCTGTGGATTGTAAACTATTTTTCGTACTGCATGCACTTTGAGAAAACATGGACACTCCTTAAATATATTTTTTAAGGCGGTGCGTCTCGTTCGAGTGAGATACTACGTTGTTCTAACGACAGTGGTTCTCGTTCGAACGACATCGTATGTCGTTTGAACGACGTCTAGATTAGAGTTCAAACTGAAACCAATTCTAAAATGTCCTTATCTGATTAAAACGAAGTGCAAACAAATTCAAACACGTATAAACCCTTTAACATTTTCTATTAAAAATAACATCCTTATTTTATAAAATTAAATTCTGAGTTTCATTTACATTATGCATTCATACCGGAGTGATCTCAGAATGCTATTAAACTTTGAAGACGAGAAATTTTCAGCAATTAAACTTCGGCATATATACTAAAAATAACATTATGCATTCATACCTATGACTGAAACATGTTTTGTTCCGAGAATAACTCAAAACTATACATGGGCACAATTGAAAATTTAGTCCTTACATCTTGCGAGTACGATATGTTGTTTATTATTTACTGGTGTTAATTACACTTGGACCTGTCTAAATTTTGACCCTCCAAATACTCTGTCACCTCAACTTTTGATTTTTCCAATTCACCCCTTAACTCTCAAAACAATTACGATTAATCCCCTGCCGTCTAATTCCGTTAATTTTTGGTAAAAAATGTTAGTCATGTGCATGGCACATGACTTTAAGAAAGGGCATTTTTGTCCAAACTTAATTGTTTTTATCTTTAAATAGCAGTAAAAATATTTAAAATTAAGAAAATATCAAAAAATATTTTAAAAATACCAAAAAACGTTTGAAAAAATTTATAAATTTTTAAACATTTGGAAAATACGAATATGTATTTAAAATTTTGGAAATATTCCAAAAAATAAAAAAAATCTACAAAATTCTATATAAATAATGACTAAAAAAATTAGTTCCCACGAAAAGAAATTATTTTCAGTAATAAAAAAATTATTTTCGTCAATATAAATTATTTTTAGTATATAAAATATGACTTCTAGCATGCAAAATTCTAAAAAAAAATTAAGAAAAATGTATTTAAAATACGAATATTATTGGAAAATACATTAAAATACAAAAAAAACATTTAACAATATGGAAGTTTGTAAAAAAAAATATAAAATGATTCGAGTAATAATAAATCATTTCCATCAAATAAAAATTATTGCCAGTAATAAAAAATGATTTTCAGCATATAAAAAATAATTTCCAGCAATAATAAATTATGTCCAGCAAATAAAAATTATTTTCAGCAATAAAAAATGATGTTTCAGCAATATAAAAGTATTTTTAAGATATAAAATGATTCCAGTAAATAAAAAATGATTTTCAGCAATAATAAATGATTTTCAACAAATACAAATAATTTTCAGCAGTAAAAAAAGATTTTCAGGAATATAAAGTATTTCCAGATATAAAAATGATTCCAACAAATAAAAAATAATTTTCAGCAATAAAAAATTATTTCTATCATATACAAATTATTTTGAGTAATAAAAAAATGATTTTCAGCAATATAAAAGTATTTTCAGCATATAAAAATGATTTTCAGTAAATAAAAAATGATTTTCAGCAATAATAAATTATTTTTAGTGATAAAAAATTATTCCCAATTAAATTTCTAGTAAAAAAGACGTAAAAATATAGAAAATACATTAAATCTCCTAAACATTAAACCTCCAAAAGATTAGGGGGAAAAAACGAAAATTCTCCAAAGACAAATTTACAAAACTAACTCATGTGGAAGAAATCTAACTCCGGGGGGGGGGGGGGGGGGGGGAGGTGGGGTGGTGGTGGTGTAGAAGAGCGGGGGTGGGGGGCTGGCATAGTGAGAGAGTGAAAAGGGGAGAGAAGAGAGAGGAGAGGGAGAGAGAGAGAGAGAGAGAGAGGATACAGTTTTAAAATAGGTCAAAATGATCAAAATACCCTTTAAGAAGTCATGTGCCACGAACATGCCTAACATTTCCCCTACAAAATTAACAGAGTTAGACGGCAGGGGGTTTAATTGTAGCTGTTTTTAAAGTTAGGGAGTGAATTGAAAAAAATCGAAAGGCGGGGTCAAAGTTTAGCGGGTGTAAGTGTAATTAACCCTACTTACAGCATAAAACTCTAAACCATGCTAAATCTCCTCCACTATTTTCGTGATAAAGGATTAGCATGTGAACCTAAAAACCTGATAGTTACCTCTTATAACTAAATAACCCCAAAGAACCACCAACTTGTATCGAGCCAACTCAATTTTAAAACCTGAACAATTCAATCTTATTACAAAAAAAACCCCCTACTCGAAGCCACAATTATTGGATCTCTACACCCATTATGTACTACAATCCAGAATCACCCACCCGAAAAATGGTGAGTTCGTGATTTGAATTCTCAAAAGTTGGTTTTTTTAATTATTTTTTTTCATAAATGTTGGTGAAGTTGATATCCCTGGTTAGAAAATTATATCCACCATTTTCCTTAAAAATGTATATCATTATTAGAGCTGGTTTTTGGTTGGTTTTGTCTGTAAATGGAGCATATCAATACCATACCAATTTTGAAATCATCAAACCAAAATTACCAGTTTCACCAGTCGGTACACCGACCCATAAACCAAAATCAAACCTTGCAGTACATCGGTAAAACCAATTTTTTGCGGTAAAATCGATTTAAAAAAAATATAGTAGATTTTGATAAATTTTTTTTACGGTAAATTTGGTACTACTCGGTACATAATGGTAATTTTTTGTACCACTTACCTAAGCCTTTTATCATATTAAAAAAATAGAAAATAACCTACATAATTGTGACGTCTCTATATATAAACATTAGACTCCAAAATAAATATCACAAATTGAAATTTAAGTTACACTATTATCTAAATATAACTCGAATAAATATCAACCCGGTTCGTCATATTAAATAACAAATCAAAATGAAAATGTTTCACGCTCTTTGTTTCTTGCACTCCCCACTTCTTCATCTACAAAAGAAAATATAAATATCAATATATTGTCAAAAAAATAAAAGTTAGTCAAAACCTACAAAAAAATCATGTGTACGAAAAAAGTGTAAAACATAACACAAAATAGAGTGAACAAGGACTGATTTGAGTTTGGTTTATCATCAAAATATTTTATGTTAGTAAAGTTTTGTAAATGAAAACTTGTACCCGGGATGATGGGTTGACAAAGAGAGCCTAGTTGAGGGGTTCTATGAGGGAGGAGAGAGGAAAGGGTGTTGTTTTGTGAGATGAGAGAGCCGTAAGTTGTGGTGTTGAGTATGAATCATTAACTCTAGTCTTGTTCAAGTTGTGTTGTGAATGATGAAAGGGCTGTAAAATCTTGTATTGATCCAAGGGTTACTAATAGTTTGATCACTTAAAGAAAAACAAAGAACCTATAAAATAAGTGTGGTTGTATTTGACTTTAGCCATTGGGTATTCTTGCTTGATTTAATTTGGTATTTTCAATTTTGGCAAGTTTGATACTATCATTTTGGTATTTTCGATCATTAATTTCGGTATTTCATTTTGGTACGGTACAGTCGGTAAATTAATTTCTAAAATGCTAAAACAAACCAAACACAAAATTCGGTAGTTTCAGTTTTGGTAAGTAAAAAATATAAACCACTACCACTAATTTTCGGTACAAAACGATACGATACGGTACGGACTTTTACGGCATCGCGAACACCCCTAATAGGATTTGTTGGGGAAAAAATAAATCTAAGGGCCTAAGTGATTACATAATAAACCCGACTAAATTATAAAAATTCCTTACACTTGATTACATAATTAACACAACTTATTTGTTCAATTCCTTACACATTTGGCAGATCCCCCTCAATTGACATTTTCATTAACTTCCTCTACAAGCATCACATATTTGTTTTACCTAAATTCGCTTTCCCACAAGACTAAATTGTGGATAACACCATTTTCCCAACAATAGCTTCCATTTTTTCTTTCCAAACCTTCTTTCATCAGCTCATTACCGCCTCATCAGTACTAACATCGTGAAAGTCACCGCCTCCATCATTATATCTTCATCTTCCTCTACTTATCAAGCATAATAAACCCTAATACATAAGTAGCTTTTTCAGACTCAATCCCCTTTCACAAGATTTTGGACGCAGAGCCCTTATGTTTTTTTAATAAATGGTCCTATAACTGCCAATATAGAGGACACATTGGAAAGGGTTATGAGTCAAAGGCTTTTAAATGTCAAATATACCCTCACTAACATAAATCGTTCCGAGTAGTTTTTTCTTATAGTTTTCAATTCTATTCAAATCAAATAAAATTTCCCAAACCGTATTTCTTAGATTATTCCTTGTGTGCAGTTGGCTTACCATTTTCATTGAGATTCGATACGTATACTGATGAAATATTTATGTCTGTGGGTTACAATTCCAAAACCGGTGGCAAACAACATCAAATAAAAATTTGATTCAAATTGGAGGTCATACAAGCAGTTGAATATGGATATGTTAGTTTTTATAGTATATCCCTATTGAAACTGATTACTGTTTGATTTGGTCTTGCGAAAATAATTGGTTTTGTGGAATAAAATTTAATTTCCCTATTTAATTTGCCGATGCAATACAAAATTACATTATCTTATGATGTGTAATGTTTACTCGGTTATATCATTACAATTTACAAACAAATCAGTTTTTTGAATAATTTATTTAGCCTTTTAATGTTATAGTTAATATACGTGAAATATTTGGAATCATTATATATGTATATATTTATTGGGAAATATATATGCCATTGGTGTCATCTAGTTCACTATTAGAATATTGACCCAGATATGGTTTTTTAGTGGATATTTGTTAATCATTTGGAACTCGTTGTATACATATATGTTTATAGGCAAATTCGTTTATATTTTGTGTCATCTACATAACTATTTATATTATAATTCATGCCCGAGCCTTTATGATGTCATTAGTGTTTGTATAATATAGGGTGTTTTTCATAGATATTTGAATTCCACTGTAATGTCGGATTTATGTGTAATGATTAATTGTTATATATTTTGACTTCTTTATAAGTTTTATGTTTGCAATCTCCGGTTGTATGTGTTTTTGAAAAGTATTTAGCCATGTTTGTGTTAGTAGTAATATACGTAGTCATATAGTATTACTCAGGCGACAGTTACTCTAGAATATCTGTTTTGCTATTACTTTTCATGTTTATACATCATGCTATCAATCGACATGTTGCTTTGGTAGTAGTCTATATATTGATATAATAAACTGACTTTAGGTTTTCATTGTTATTTATATATGCAACCCTATTACTGATTTGAGGTCATTGAGGTGTACACATCATTCGTCAACATTTATAGTCGGATTGTCACTGGGGGTGTCATTTGTGGATCTTGTGATGTGATTAGATCCAAATATCCCAAACTCCATTACAATCCATTTGATGTTTGTTATTCATTTTTGAATCACCCAGTGTGCAATGTGAAGTCAGATTCAGATGTGCAAATGATGTTTGTGTATTAAGGGTTAGTGAATTTCTTTTTTATTGATATTTATGTGCTTGATGTTGTGCAATGTAGCAAGAGTTTGAATGAAATTGGGCCCGTGGTTAATTTAGATATGCCTTTGGTAAAAAATATCATGTTATTGGATGATGGTGATAATGAATATGAAGGAATCTTAAGATTAGAGCCATCACACACATACTTGTCGAGTCGTGGAGGAGTTACATAAGCCACGTTGGGCAGTGATTTGAGTTTGTTACAGATGTTCATGAGAAATTAGGGAAGTACATGGCAGAGTGTGGATTTTTGTTTGTTTACATTAAAATGACAAAGTTAGGGTCATTGTTGTTTGTATGAACAATATTTCAGATGGATGTGAATGGTTTTTCCATTCTCGTGTGTGTCATGCGAATGGTTATTTTTATTATACGAAGTTAAATAATGTCCATATTTGTAAAGTTCGCATTAGGGAAAAAATTATTTTATGGTGAACTCAAAGATGGTTGCATCAATTATTCAAAGGAAAGGTATGTGACAAGACATTTATATCTCCTAAGAAAATTTCGAGGGATATCAAATAATCTTATGGATTTGATATTTCATATTAGAAGGCATGGTATGGTAAACAATTGGTAAAAAAGGAGTTATATGAGGATGAGTCTTTCTCATATAGTCATTTGCAAACATATTTAATCGTATTGAAACAATCTAATCTTGGTTCTTATATTATGTTGGAGTGTGAATTTGACACACACCGTTTCAAGAAATTTTTTGTTGCTATTGGTGCTTGCATTGACGGTTTCAAGTATAGAATACCGTTTATGTATTTGGACAGTACTTTCTTAAAAAATAAGCACCGTGGGTATTTGTTGGTAGCAACATGAAAGAATGGTAACTAAGGTAGTGTGTAATTGAGAATAAACATGCGTGTTAATGAATTTCAATGTTATGTCTATCATGCTTATGTGTTTGTGTTGTTTGTAGGTATTTTTCCATTAGCATTTTTCATGGTTAATGCCGAGAACTATGATAATTGGAGATGGTTCTTGGATATTTTAAAATACATTTTATATAGAGAAATACCACCTTTATTTCTGAACGTCATCAGTGCATTCCTGATGGAGTGGCTTGTGTATTTCCTCACTCTGCTCTTGCTTATTGTCTCCACCATTTGAAGAGCAATTTATTGCATAAGTTTCCTAGAAATTATGGTACAAATTTTTGTAAGATTAAGAAATGCACATATGCTCCAACTTAATCTTCATTTTATAAGTTTTTCAATATGTTGAAAAATGAAGGGAAGGAACCAATCGAGCATTTTCTAAATGGTGTACCATTCAAGAGGTGGGTGAATGCAGTTTTTAAAAGTAACTATTATGATGACATGTGCTAAAACATCGTAGAGTCATTTAAGAATTGGATTTTGGATGAGAGACACATGTCCATAATGAAGTCGATTGATGGTATAAGCTTAAGTTGATGGATTTATTGGGCGAATGCAACTTGGCATCTATTTAGTGGGCCTCAATGTTGTGTCCAAAAACGGAAAAGTTTTTGGCTGCCACGGTAGAGGATGGGAGGCATTATATTGTTCGTCGTGATGAAAATAACATATTTGAGTTTCAATCACGTCATCGATATGTTGGGGATTCATTCAAGTAGTGTTGTTCTTGTGGCCTGTGAGCCGTAAAGGGTTTTCCTTGTTCGCATGAGATTGCCTCAATCCAATTAACCAATAAGGATGTTCATTTATACATTGAATGATATGTCACCATGGAATTCTTTATTAAATCATATCCAGAGCCTGTTTACCCTATACCCGACATTATACAAGATGGTGAGATGAACCGCAACTCGGATGATGATGAGTTAATGTCACCACCAATTAAAAAGGATTCAGAGAGGCCTAAAAGGATGCATATTAAGTCCTCGGCTGATATTGTTACGAGGAACACAAAAGTGTAGTAGGTATGGGTAAAGGAGGCATAACGTTAAAACATGCATGCCAATTAGTTGATGGAATGGCACATCTGTTCGTGTACTTTAGTTGCCGAATTTCGAGTTTGTTGTTAGTAACATGCCTTAGTCATACATTCGAATCAATTAACTGTTGTGATGTTGTTATTGAAATATATCATTAGTTTCGGTTTGAGAATCTATTATTCCAAAATTTGATCTTGTTATTGGGATTTTTTTTTAAATTTTAATGTTCACAAATGTTGGTTTTTGATAATTTGTATAAGTTTCACTAGATGGAGTTATAACATAGTTATGTTAATCGTAATGCATGTTCAGTGTCCCAATTCTTGATAATTCGCTTGGAATGACACCAAAGGCATTATAATTTCAATAAGACCAAAACTGTGTCAAGTTTCTCCCAAATGTGAACTCCCCCGCATTTACTATTTATTCCACGTATTTTTGTACCCTTTAAAATACATGCCCAATTATCTAAATGCCATAACAACTAGATTGAAGTTAATTATATGACTTAACACGACCTTCCGTCAATCCCACCTCTCACACAACTCACATTTTCCATTCATGGACATGACATCAACATGAGAAGGCAGTATACTGATAAAGTAAAATTCCATATAACCCAAAACTGAGATGAAATCATTCAAAATACTAACAAAGAGTTAAATTTGCTAAAACATCTGGGATGGATTCATTTTGATCATCGAAGCTTGAAACAAATATTAGTTATATAAACTAATATTATAGTTTTACACACTTTTAGTATCATTATTTAATCAAATAGTTCATCGCATGAGTAGTTCAAAAAGAGTGTTCCAAGTGTTGAAAATTGCTTTATTAAAAAAAGTATTTCTACTTTTCTTGGAACTACATCGAAGGCATATATATAGGTGGTAAAAAAGTCAACAACTTGTTTGAGAAATCATGCTCTCTATTTTTAGTGGATCTTATGGCTAAAACATATTGATTTGAATAAGGTTACAATTTTTTCACAATCAGATATGTTAACAATGCGTGTTAGTGGTAAAATATAATTGTTAGACAAATGGGTAAGTGTTATTTTGCAAAGAAGCTGATATTTTAAAATTACATTGAAATCAACTGTTCATGCTCAACCAAAAATTTGCGTACCTTCAGATTTCTTTAAACCAAAACAATATTCACGTAGATGTACAACACCCCCCCATAAATAATGACTAATGTCGTCTTTAAGAACATGTTCTTCACCAACTTGTTCATTTGTGCTCGGTTCAAATAGTTTTTCAAGGGCGATCATCTTGTTCACGACATTGGAATTCCAACTATATTTTTGGTTAAGGAAAGCGTCTGTAAGGTGATCTCGTATATCCAATACCATCTTCGACGTTCAATACTTTCTGAATTCATTGCATGCAAATAGCTCCGAGATGAAGTACATTACAACTATTCCGCAATCGGATTTGTTAACAATGTGAATATATATAGTAGCTAATGAATTGTACAAATTATACAAAGGGATTTGAAATAAATGTCCTTCTTAGACTTACATTCCAGATTCTTGGTATATGCACTTAGGGTACTTGTACAATGCAAAATATTCATCTTCTCACATCGTCCATCGAATCGTATCTTCATGCTCCTTAGTCATCAATTGATATGGTTTTAGATTCCCTTGCAACTTCCTTATGCTCTTGCGGTTGGTTTTGTTTTGCAACATTTTCACCCCATCTTTCCTTGTGTCCCTCAACAACTTTTGGATTACACTATGCTTTTACGTCATGATGTTAGATACGTTAAAGGTAATTCTGAATTGTTTTACTATCATTTTGATTAAGAAAAACGTTTGCAATAAATGTGCATACCATTTACTTAGCCTCATTGTAACATCTATATATGACGTTTTTAGCTATTTTTATTTAATGGGTTGCAATGGTACCAAAATACTTTTTCCTTGTCAAGTGATATACATAGGTATGGTCTCGTTAAGATGGAACCCTGGTATCCAATTAAATACTACAGTCTCATCCCATAGATGAGATTAGCCTTCCCACCTATTGCAATACCCCGTACTTTTATGGACTTTAAATTTGGGGAATTATTAACTGAAATTGAGATATTAATTTAATATTAATCCGAAAATTTATTTTAAATGTTTACTAGCGTGACAAGAGTTAGTAATTATTGAAATTGTTGAATATTACTAGATGAGTAAAGTAATATATAAGATTGATGTTATAAAAATTGTCACGAGTGAATAAAATGGCAATTATGGAAATTTAAGTCGGAACGCGCCTGTGTCGTGTCAGGACTAAATTATTATTATATAAAGTGAATAAATTATAAGTTGCCCGTATGGTCATTTGGAGTGCGCCAATGTGTCCAAAAGGGTCGAGATAGTCAGAAAAGTGTACCCGGGGGTTTAGTTTGGGTCTCGGGGCGTTTTTAGGCCTATTTGACATCCCGGGAGGGTATTATAGACATCTTGCATTTTTGGGTAATTAAACCCACGAATTTAATTAGGTTAAATCAACCACTTGGAGTTGTCACTTAGGGTTAACAAACTCAAAACCTTAGAACGGACATTAGAGAAGAAGATAGGAAGCTTTTCAAGCAATCCAAGGCCAAGAACTCACACTATCTAGTATGTAAAAGAAATTTATTATGGAGACATAAAGGAAACACGAACCAAAATCCATTGGCGCTGAAACGACGGGCTCTCACTCATCTTCTCCCTTGTCGTATTATGACCACCTTGAATTATACACAATACTATCCTAAGACAAAAATAAATCGCAAAATTAGGCATGAGAATATATAATACAGTGAATAAGAATAAATGTTTCATTTCAGATATACTTCACTAGAGTATGAATTCAACAAATATATCAACTAAATAATTTCTAAATCTAACACACAATTGAAAAGCCTAAGTAATAATGAAATTTGTTACAAGTGAAGATATGTTTCATCGAAGTACTCGAGAAATACATTAATTCATCTATTTAGAAAGATAATATGGAACTGGTCGTTGCCTAAGACAAAAGTAAAATTGATGCCATGACGAACTACTCCTTGCCTAAGATAGTTAAGGCTCTAAGGTTATGCTTTGGATTAGCATTTTTTTATAGAATTTTTTTGAGAAGATATATGTCCTTATCAGTAAGCCCCTGACCATGATGCTCAAGAAGAAGAACTTTTAATAGTCAACTGAATCTATAAAAAATTTCAACAAGCGTAAAATAGCTATGACTACTACTCATGTTCTAGAAATACTGATTTTATTCAACACTTCATGCTAGTAATTAAGGGATTAGTGTTGATCTTATGCAAGGCTCTTAGCATTACTAAGCAAGGCATTACCTCCAACGAAGGCATTACCTCCATGAAATCTACCAACAACAATGTGATAAACAACTCCATGGCAACCACTTATTATTCTCTACAAAAAATGATACTATCAATAAAAAAAATAGTAGGTAAACTAAATTTCAACCAATATTAATGAAATCAAACAAGAAAAATTATTGAACCATGTCTGGATACAGAGTTGGATCTGAAGTTGGATCGTGAGACTCAAGCAGATTGACCAAATCTTCAATCTCAAATTTCTTATTAGATGGAATGCATAAATTACCTATGTTGATGACCAAACCAAATTGTCGAAGCTTTTGGAGATGACCAAACCAAATATTCAACCAAACCTTCGGAGGTTGGTCTGACCTAACTCCGATGGCAGTTCGTGGATGGCCAGAAGAAGAGGATGATGGCAGTGCGTGAATGAAGCAGAGGGTGATGGTTGTTCATGGATGAAGTAGATGATGGGGTCGCCTGGTAGTAGACGAAGCAGAGGATGAGTGGCAGCGTTGATGGAGGCGGCGGGTAGGCGGCGGGTAGTGTGGATGATGGAGGCGGCGGGTAGTAGCAGGCCGCCTGGTAGTAGACGAAGTAGACGAAGCAGAGGATGAGTGGCAGCGTTGATGGAGGCGGAGGGTAGGCGGCGGGTAGCAGTAGGTCGCCTGGTAGCGTGGAGAGAGAGAGAGAGAGAGACTTAGAGAGAAGAGAGGAGATCAGATTGATGTCCCGCCTTGAAAGTTTTGATCCCCGATTGAAATTTTAGGATATTATTTTTTTAATGAACTGTACCCATATTTGGCACGGTTTTACACCGTGCCAGAATTTGGCACTCATTAAAACCGTGCCAGTTTATGCTAAAACCGTGCCAAATTCTGGCACGGCTTAAAACCGTGCCATAATCTCCTTACCACAGCGTGCCAGATTAGCATTTTTGGTGTAGTGTCATCCGGTTGCACCGCCACCACCACCAAAACGTAGATCGCGCGACGGGGAACGCAACCATACCATTTCATCCACGAAATCAGAACCTTGAATTTCAGGCAAGTATCTATCTTGCTTTGTTTTGGTTAAGGCCTCAACCATGTTAGTTTAGGATTGCCAAGATCATGTTTTATGAAAGAAATTGTTAATTTAGAAACTTTAAATCACATGTTTAGAGAGATTCGATATATTCTGGATATACCCATCACATGTAGAGGATTACCCATGAATTACTATGAGTTTAGAAATAAGAAATCTGGGAAATAATTAGAGGAATGGATAATTCTTCCAAAATTAGGGTTCTTGAAGATTATGTCGATTTTACCCCATTAATTCGACATCGTTGATGTATTTATACATGTTTCACGTAGAAAATCTTGTATATATGTATATAGAACTTGTAGTATCGTTATTTGAGAATTTTAGACTTGTTAATGACGTTTTTGAAGAAATTGAAAGATGAAACCCGTAGGTTTATTTTGCAGTTTCTGGGCAAGAACTGCTTGATCGATCGACCGACCCCTCCTAGAAAACTTCATATTTCTCATCCGTTGGTTTAATCCGATTAAGATGCATGGGAACCCTTGATTGTTGTTGTTGGAGTATAATGGGATATAGAGAAGACCAGTAGGGCCTAGGTAGACCCCGTTGAGTAACATTTTAGTGTAGGATGAGATTTTAGGTTAACGAGGAATGATTCATGTGTATAAGAAATCATGCGTATATTTAATAAAAAAAGATCGAGACTCGTAAGGGAGTTAGACCCAAACATAAGTGAGTGTATGCCTACTGAAATTATACATAGAATACTTCGAGAAAGGAGAAGTGAGTATGAAGTGCATTATAAATGAGAATAAAAATGACGAGTCCGTTATGCGTAATAATCGAGTAAAGTGTCTTAATAACGGATAATTATGATTATGGGTCGTGAGCACACCTAATTTAGAAATGTGGATATTTATATATATATGACTGTGTGATTGTGCATGTATTACATATCTGTATAAAAATCATACTCGGACTACTTGCTATCACGGGGGTTTTCGTGCCGGGATGGTCTTATCTCGATTGGACCTTTATGGGGGATATTGACTCGTACCCTAAAACATAGGATTCCTTGGTAAAAGCTATCTGATTGATAGTCAGATGGTCCTAAGAGACGTGAGGGTATGTGCTGACCTCTTAGTGACTTGGAACTATGCTTCGCCTCCATTTGTATGTGTTTTATGTTAATGCAGTTCGAGAGTGATTCCGAACTAGCATTTCCCTTAATATGTGTGATACGGGGACTTGATAGCAGAGTATGCCAATACCATAGTTTTTATGTGGGGTGCCGTTAGTATATATATTATATGGGAGACTAATATATATATATATATATATTTATATGGGAACTTTCAACTATGCGTACAAGTAGTTAAGAAATGAATAAATGTTGCAACTTTCTTAATGTGTTCGGGAACTTCATAACGGTACCGATTTGTTCTAAACAGTGTAAGAAATCTTGAAGAGATTAATTTTCTAAACTAAATATTATCACCCTGTTAATTATCGAGATAGAACTTTATGGAGAATAAGTGAGATAGACTTATGAGGTTTAGTAGTACGGTAGACGTGCACATTAGATGAGAGGTGAGAATTCTCAAGAGAGCGTCGCATACTAGCATGGTTGTTGCATTAGCAGGTAAGCATTTTATATACTTGCTAAACTATTTTTAAAACTGTTTTACATTCGGGCTTTGACCCGTTTCCTGTCTTTTTCTCTCTCTTGTATATATATGTATATGTATTACAGGTGCCCAACCACAGGGACGTCATGCATAGGTTCTTTGGATTTGGCGTGCTGCAGCTTATGTGGGAGTTGCAGGCTCTTATTTTAGATGGCCTCTTCATTGATTCAGTTCTTGTTTAGTTTATTCATAGTTAGGGCATGTGTCGCCCGTTTCCCTATTCAGTTTGGATTGTAAGATATGTATGTTCATTTATTTTCCGTATTCGGTACTCTTGGGTATTAACTCTTGTCAGGATGATTTCATTTGTAGCTTTTAAACTTGGTTGGTTAATCTAGATGGATTAATTATTTTGTGTTGATTGCTATCCGTAGCACTTATGTGATTCTTAAACTGTTGGTTATTTAAAAGGTTTTCAAATTGGAATTTAATAATGGAAATAAAGTTTTAAATTGTTTTGACACTTAGCTTAATTATTTAGGGTGTTTAAATTGGAAATATTTATTTTGCGACAGTGATGCTAAGAATGAACCAACTGTTCACCTTGATTTTAATTTAATAAAGGACTGATCGTCCGGTGTTTAATTAGGCGGGGTGTCACAGGTGGTAACAGAGCATCAGGTTTTGGTGTCCTTTAAGATCTGTGCGGCTTAATTTTGCTTCCAGCGTAACTTTCTTTGATATAGAGCCCTATGTTTAGGATTGTTGATTCTTTGGTGAGTTCTCGTTCTCCTGCTATCATGTATATATTAGTGAATCTTATTTACATTCGGGCGTGTTCGAACAATGAAATATGGCAGGCAAGGGCCATTAGGAAGACAACGGGAGGCAAGGATTACTTGAGGTTGTAGATCATATTCGAGGATGATGACCGTAGTCCAGGTCACCCCTATTATGGCATGAGAAACCAGGATCGTAAAGGCGACAAGGGTGCAACCTATGATTTCCAAGTGGTGCTATAGTCGAAAGAGGTGCAAGAGTAGACTCACCCAACGTGGCACGATGAAAAAAAAAGTGGTCAGACAAAACATTGAAGAGAGCTGTCAGTGGAAATTCTAAAAATGCGGAGATTGTGTGTGCTAACCAAAGGAGGTAAACTATCCAAAGGTTTGGACATATGATTGAGTGGGGCTAACAGAACGTGAAAATTTGGAGTAATATTTTCTTGGCCCGTCGGAACAAAATTATAATGGTGGGAGTCAGCCACCACTTTTAGAAGTGGAATGCTATTCCTATAGAAGAATCTTAGGTACAGTTTGACCGCCTGTTCCTTCATCATATGTTCAGGATAAGAATTGAATGTTGTTCTGAATTCATCACAGGAGGACCTGATAGAGGTCCATTTGTGAATATGAATCTAATCCGTTAGCGAATATTGTATCGGAGGGTATAGATACAAATGGAGGAGAGGACTCCAAGTGGGAGATCGACTCGTAAATATAGTTAATAACACTTATAAGGGAATTCTGCTGGATGATCGATTCAGAGGTTGATAATGTCGTGCTTTGACAATGGAGATGATAATACTTCTTTGTGTAGGAAGCTAAAAGAATCGAAGGAATTTAGTCAAGAATAAGACTGGATGAAACGGTGGTAGTGTAACACCACAAGGGGGTGGGGATACACATCAGGGTAACCATTTAAATGATTAGGATAACTGAATTCTTACCAAGCGATGGTAAATTCAGTAAGGACTATTGTAGTCAGTAGCATGTTCTTTAGGGCCATCAAAACTAAGGGAACAATGGGGGTAGCCATTAGAAATCGAGCCTACCAAAGTCCGAGAGAAGGACAATCCTAATATGGTTACTATGACAGGTGATAAGTGGATTATGTATAGAGGTATTTTGCGGAGAGTGAAATCACATGCGTTAATATTTTCCCGAAGTGAGTAAAGGGACAAGAGTATGATTCCTAGTAAAGGACAACGATTAAAAGTAGTTTTGTTTTGTCTTAGACAAGCGTGTTACGTCCGGGGGCCATTTGTGCAGTCGAGATGATTGATGAGGTAGAAGTATAAGTTTTATCCCCAGCGGATGAGGCGTGTTTTATGTGACACGAGCGAGTCACTATATTTTGTTCATTGCTAGATTAGCATGTGAGACGAGTTTAATGCGTGTGACTACAAATGATATTATTATGTGAATATTTTCCTAGTGTAGCGGGATTATCTTTAGTGCTATCCGCGGAGGATGAATGGGTGTATTGATAGTGTTATGTACTTTATTGAGATTACTCATTTTAGCGATGTGATATACGAGTATGATATTGTCTTGATTACAACTTTATTATAATAATTAGTACGATAGTAGGCGGTTATTGCAAGGCTATCGAAATGGTTGCATTAGTGCAACATGTTTTGTTCTGGCGAGGCCTCACCTGCGAGAGGGTCGGACTCGCACTTATATTATTTATTCTAGAGACTTCGGAGGGGATAGTGGGCTCGAGATATTCGATCCCAGTGTGTGTAGAGACTTTGTTGTTATAGTTCAGCATGTATTGGGTTTACTATTGGTAAAAAAGATTTAACTCATTATTAAGTTTAGCACTCAGGACTTGGTGATAGGAAGAGCGCATTAATATATCTATCCTTTATAGATGTGAGAGTTAAGAGTTATACCCATATGTTTCCGAACAAGATTTCGAGAATCCCGATTGTATGTACTCAAGGTTTATGGAATGTGATTACCACCAATACTGAACGATAATGCAATTGATGAAATATTCGTTGTCAAGTGTAATTATGGGAGGTGATGTAACTTTTCTGTAAAGAGACGGAATAAAGGGGTGCATGCTACGGATGGAGGGCCTAACGGATTTCGATAACCGACAATGATAGGTAGTAGTGTATCCGGGGGGTTCCTTGTTTGGATTTCGATTTGCGACACATCCCACGCATTAAACTTAGCGTAAGGTTGGAAATAGGGAGACGCTTGGTCATTAGTCCATGAGTTCGGTACCTCGGTCGAAATGGGATCAAGTAATTATATCTGTAAGTTGGAAGTTGAATTTTGATTTAAGGCCAGTGGAGTCAGTTGTGTGGTAAGAAAGCATTGAAAGTTTTGTTTTATCACCACGAGTTAAGGGGTGGAATGATGATAAGGAGGATTTAAAATTTTGATTTCTAGGGTGATTGAGAGTACCCAAGTGTTGTAATCACGTTGCGAGTACCAGGGAAAATAAAGAATTGGGTATAAGGTGTGAAGCGTAGGTGATGTTTACGCTAGTATGCACAGTTTATAGGGTGTGTGGGCATCCTGGTTATCTGATGTTTGAATCGTCCGAGTTGAAGGGACGTGGGAATGGACGTGTAGAATATATGTTTGTGGGACTAGAATTACGAGGTGGAAGTGGTAGAGTGGATGAAGCGTCGTAAGAAGAACGATAAATCCATATATACGTGTGCGATCCGAGTAACACGTCGAATCTGGTTGAAAAGCTGTGGGAAACCATTTACAAAGGGGTATTCCTTGAGAAGGGTAGAATTTAACTATATGGAGAAAACTCGGAGCGGAGTTGTAATTAGTTAAATGTGATAGCAACTTGCGCATACAAAGAATGATGATGTTAGTATGGTATAAAAGGTCCAGAAGTGCGCATCGTGGAGAAAAGTGCACTGGTTGGAACTTTCGGTAGTATTAAGTGTCACTTAATGTGATACATTTCAAGGAAAGTCACTTTTGAGCGGGACATAGTGAGTAGTCTCTGCGGGCACCACTCATAGATAGAAATCGGTTAGAATAAGAGGATCAACCAGAGAATTTGGTGGCTATCGACAATTCCTGTAATAGAAGAGGCCGGTAAAGTTGGTAAAGCTTCTTGGATGGGTTGCTATCCTCAAGGCAAGATCAAGGGTTCATCTGAACGTGTGGAACAAATCTCCCAGGAAGGAAGTGATTGACATTCCTTTGGGGTGATTTACAATATTAACTAGTGTGCCCCAGTCTTCCTTTAAAGGAAGGGATCGCGCCAGTACGTGGTCCTACACGGTATTATTTTCTGAATCGGGATGAGATTTGTGAATCCTACCTTCAATATGGGATTTCAGGAAACAGCGGAGATAACGTTTCGTTTTGAGTAGGAGGTATCACCCATAGCCGAGCAGCAGGCGCATGGTGATTACCGATTAGTGGGGCCGCGTGAAGGTAATTTTGGAATCTTGGTGATCATTTCATTTCCACAACGGATATAACTAGCAAGTGAAGTATAGTATGATAGAGTTTCATGGAAGCACTCGTACCTGTTTGTCGTGAACGAGGTGCTTATTGAGGTTTCTATGTGGAAGAACCTTAACTATTCTCCTTCTCTATGTTTAGAGGTGAGCGGATAATCAGAATTTTGGATCGGTCGAGAATAATTCGATGTTTATGGTGGAATTCCATGACTGCTTTAGGCGAACAAGAGTGGCCAGATGTTCATATGGTTTCTCTCAGAATGGGAGTTTTGTGTTTAGATAAATACGAGTAGTTATCATGTCGTGAAGTGCGGTCTCCCAATGATATTGAAATAATGGGAATTAATAGTGTATATGAGTGTCTTATGCGAATATTGTCGGTTAGGAGTACAATATGAAGTGTCGTTAATGAGAGTGTTAAACAAGCTTGCTGTGGGGCGGGGGCAATAGTGATTGAGCGCCTTACTATGTAGATAATTTGCGTACTGATAAGGTATCCAAAATTGTTTTACCAGGCAGGCCTTATTTTTTGAATTTCGGGATGAAATTCCGTTATTAGGGGGGAAGTATGTAATACCCCGTACTTTTATGGACTTTAAATTTGAGGAATTATTAATTGAAATTGAGATATTAATCCAAAAATTTATTTTAAATGTTTACTAGCGTGACAAGAGTTAGTAATTATTGAAATTGTTGAATATTACTAGATGAGTAAAGTAATATATAAGATTGATGTTATAAAAATTTTCACGCGTGAATAAAATGGCAATTATGGAAATTTAAGTCGGGACGCACCTGTGTCGTGTCAGGACTAAATTATTATTATATAAAGTGAATAAATCATAAGTTGCCCGTATGGTCATTTTGAGTGCGCCAATGTGTCCGAAAGGGTCGAGATAGTCAAAAAGTGTACTCGGGGGTTTAGATTGGGTCTCGGGGTGTTTTTAGGCCTATTTGACATCCCGGGAGGGTATTATAGGCATCTTGCATTTTTGGGTAATTAAACCCACGAATTTAATTAGGTTAAATCAGCCATTTAGAGTTGTCACTTAGGGTTAATAAACTCAAAACCTTAGAACGACCATTAGAGAAGAAGATAGGAAGCTTTTCAAGCAATCCAAGGCCAAGAACTCATCCGGTTGCACCGCCACCACCACCAAAACGTAGATCACGCGACGGGGAACACAACCATACCATTTCATCCACGAAATCAGAACCTTGAATTTCAGGCAAGTATCTATCTTTGTTTGTTTTTGGTCAATGCCTCACCCATGTTAGTTTAGGATTGCCAAGATCATGTTTTATGAAAGAAATTGTTAATTTAGAAACTTTAAATCACATGTTTAGAGAGATTCGATATATTCTGGATATACCCATCACATGTAGAGGATTACCCATTAATTACTATGAGTTTAGAAATAAGAAATCTGGGAAATAATTAGAGGAATGGATAATTCTTCCAAAATTAGGGTTCTTGAAGATTATGTTGATTTTACCCCATTAATTCGATATCGTTGATGTATTTATACATGTTTCACGTAGGAAATCTTGTATATATGTATATAGAACTTGTAGTATCGTTATTTAAGAATTTTAGACTTGTTAATGACGTTTTGAAGAAATTGGAAGATGAAACCCGTAGGTTTAATTTGCAGTTTCTGGGCAAGAACTGCTTGATTGATCGATCGACCCAAGAGCATCGATCGATCGACTGATCGATCGACCCCTGCCATCGATCAATCGACCCCTCCTGGAAAACTGCATATTTCTCATCCGTTGGTTTAATCCGATTAAGATGCATGGGAACCCTTGATTGTTGTTGTTGGAGTATAATGGGATATAGAGAAGACCAGTAAGGCCTACGTAGTCCTCGTTGAGTAACATTTTAGTGTAGGATGAGATTTTGGGTTAACGAGGAATGATTCATGTGTATAAGAAATCATGCGTATATTTAATAAAAAAAGATCGAGACTCGTAAGGGAGTTAGACCCGAACGTAAGTGAGTGTATGCCTACTGAAATTATACTTAGAATACTTCGAGAAAGGAGAAGTGAGTATGAAGTGCATTATAAATGAGAATAAAAATGACGAGTCCGTTATGCGTAATAATCGAGTAAAGTGTGTTAATAACGGATAATTATGATTATGGGTCATGAGCACACCAAATTTAGAAATGTGGATATTTGTATATATATGACTGTGTGATTGTGCATATATTACATATCTATATAAAAATCATACTCGGGCTACTTGCTATCACGGGGGTTTCCACGCCGGGACGGTCTTATCTCGATTGGACCTTTATGGGGGATATTGACTCGTACCCTAGAATATAGGATTCCTTGGTACATGCTATCTGATTGATAGTCAGACGGTCCTAAGAGACGTGAGGGTATGTGCTGACCTCTTAGTGACTTGGAACTATGCCTCGCCTCCATTTATATGTGTTTTATGTTAATGCAGTTCGAGAGTGATTCCAAACTAGCTTTTCCCTTAATATGTGTGATACGGGGACTTGATAGCAGAGTATGCCAGCACCATAGTTTTTTTGTGGGGTGCCGTTAGTATATATATTATACGGGAGACTAATATATATATATGGATGTATATTTATATCGGAACTTTCTACTATGCGTACAAGTAGTTAAGTAATGAATAAATGTTGCAACTTTCTTAACGTGTTTGGGAACTTCATAACGACACCAATTTGTTCTAAACAGTGTAAGAAATCTTGAAGAGATTAATTTTCTAAACTAAATATTATCACCCTGTTAATTCTCGAGATAAAACTTTATGGAGAATAAGCAAGATAGACTTATGAGGTTTAGTAGTATGGTAGACGTGGACATTAGATGAGAGGTGAGAATTCTCAAGAGAGTGTCGCATACTAGCATGGTTGTTGCATTCGAAGGTAAGCATTTTAAATACTTGCTAAACTATTTTTAAAATTGTTTTACATTCGGGCTCTGAACCATTTCCTGTCTTTTTCTCTCTCTTGTATATATATGTATATGTATTACAGGCGCCCAGCCACAGGGGCGTCATGCATAGGTTCTTTGGATTTGGCATGCTGTAGTTTATGTGGGAGTTACAGGTTCTTGTTTTAGACGACCTCTTCATTGATTCAGTTCTTGTTTAGTTTATTCATAGTTAGGGCATGTGTCGCCCGTTTCCCTATTCAGTTTGGATTGTAAGAGATGTATGTTCATTTATTTTCCGTATTCGGTACTCTTGGGTATTAACTCTTGTCAGGATGATTTCATTTGTAGCTTTTAAACTTGGTTGGTTAATCTAGATGGATTAATTCTTTTGTGTTGATTGCTATCCGTAGCACTTATGTGATTCTTAAACTGTTGGTTGTTTAAAAGGTTTTCAAAATGGAATTTAATAATGGAAATAAAGTTTTAAATTATTTTGACTAAATTGGAAATACTTATTTTGCGACAGTGACGCTAAGAATGAACCAACTGTTCACCTTGATTTTAATTTAATAAAGGACTGATCGCCCGGTGTTTAATTAGGCTGGGTGTCACACCTGTACCTGATATATAGTGGTAAATAATAACACTACAATCTCATCACACATAGGAGACCAACCTCACTCATACAAGTGGAAGAGTGTCAGATTCAGATGAGACTCATGTTACAAGCCATTAAACTCAAGGGTAAGGGATATGTGTGTCGGATATAAATGACCACCATATCTAGTCTCGAGTTTCTGCATGGAACCAGATATAAGACAGACTCTTGGCAGGGTTGATACCTATAATGTCACCTCAGATGATACCTTCTACAAATATGTCCATCCAGGTGTGGAAAGTATGATAGGGGAATTTCAGTCATGTTTAAACAAAACCATTATTGTGGATCAACAACCCACATGAGGGAATATTCACCATGATGACTTTGCTTTATGAACAGACAACTGGAACTCTCTCGTAGGCCTTCAACCTTAGCTAGGCACATACCACATGCTGGTGGTGACACTGCGTACCCCTCAGCCTATAAAAGGCACACTCTGTTTTCTTCATTGAGATTGATGTTTAGAAGCCCTACTATTATTCTATCTAATTAACCCTAGAGAGAGAGAGAGAGATTATCCTTGTCTCTAATGGTTGTCTATGCCCTATTTTAGTGAATCACACTCATACTACACAGTGGGCGTAGGCCAACGAGCGAACCACTTAAATACTTGTGTTCACCTATATTTCTCTCATCTTTTTTGTTAAATTACCTGTTAATTACTCCATCATATTACATCTGTGCAATAACTATATCTAGGGTGAATCCAGTGTATGCTATTGGTATCATAAATTTGGCTCTATTAGTTGGAATATTTTCATCATTTTCATCTTAGCTTGGATTTCCTCTCTTATCTCTGGTTGTGATACAAGTCCACTATTCTTGGATCTGAATGATAATTGAAATATAATGGATGGAGAAGTTCATCATCTTCGTTATTTGACTCATTTTTTTTTTCTTGATTTTACACCCCTGTTATTGTTGTTTACTTTCTCTCTGATTGGCAATGTCTTCCGATCCATCGTAAAATGCCGGGGATAGTTTTAGCATACTGCCTCTGAAGTTTGAGATGGCCAAAATCATCCCAATGTTGATATCTCTGGTGGCTATTTAGGAGGCCATTCAACAACAATTGATGACATTCATCCAAGATAGAATGAGTCGAATCCTAAAGGACTCAACCATAAATCCTATTATGCTAACCGTTGTGAGAGGAGACACCACCAATAGCTGTGGGAACACCCCCAAATCTAAATAAAGAAGTAGCTTACAACCTAAGGAGGAAACAGGTCACTGAGGACATGATGTACGAGGAGGAACAAAAACTACGGAGAATGATATGAGAAGTTGGAAACATCATACAGACCTGGTAATAATCTTCCTCGTAATTACGAAGGTAAAAGTGTCCACTATACCCCCTAGAGTCAAGGCATGAATAACACATTTATAGGACTAAGTAGAGGGTTGACGTTTGATCGTATTGGTCCAAAAGGCTATTGTAGCCAAGACATTATCCCAGACTGCATTTATGGGACAAGGATCGCTGGTCATCTCAAACTAGCTTATTTAAAGAACCATTTGGGACAGGGAGAATGCCGAGAGGTAACTAGTATGAAAAGGTACCAAAATAGAGGAACCGCCTGTAGAGTCATCTCAGAGGTGGAAAGTTCAAGGGACGAGCCAATTTGGACTTTTTTTCGGTTCGTCCTCATTGAGGACGAAGAATTCTACCTCTTTCGTCGACTCTCCCTTTTTCCACTTCTGCTCATCTCTGGGATCGAGGGTATCGATATTGTAAGATGTGGTTTTCCTCTTATGGGATTCTCTCTTCTCAACTGAGGTGAAATGACATTCACATGCTTCCACTTAATCACCATTGACTTCCCCTACTCAATAAGGAGTCAATAATCTCATCACCTGATGTACAGCGGAAGGCAATGCTTCAAAATCATTTAGAGATACCGTTCCCAAAATGATGCACATTCTCATCCATCATAAAAAAAATTATTCTTCTCGTCAGACATATCGACCATGTTCCCATAAGTACATCCATCTCTAACATTTTAACATTCCCAATGGATGTACCTTCTTGCCACCGACACTATAGTTGGTATTCTAGAGATGAATTTATTACTTAAAAATGGTTTCCTTGATGAAGGCTCATTCTCTCCTGTATACCCGTTTGGAGCTTATTTGTTGGTGGCTCGTCCTATGCAATTGATAATGGGGCTGGGCTAATTTTGTCGGCCCCAGATGAGATCGATTTCGAGTAAGCTCTGAGGTTTAATTTCAAAGTGTCTAATAACGAGGACGAGTATAAATCCTTGTTAGTATTACTTATGATTTCAAAGGCGTTGGGTGTTGGCCAATTTCTTACCCACAATGATTCATAATTGGAAGTCAACCAAGTTCTTGGAATCTACAAGGCCAAAGATGAAAAAATGGCCAAATACTTGACGAGAGTGAAGATGATACTTTTATAAGGAGTGAAACTAAAAAGGATTTAGTGAATTGATAATGAAAGAGTAGCTGGCTTTGTAAGGCTTGCTTCAGCAACGTGAGCCGAGATCCAAAGAACGGTTCCAGTTAAAATTCTCCAGGAACTGTGCAACAATAGAGAAAAGGAAGGCAACTCAGAATGTTATAACTTGAACCTGTCTTGAATGGACCTAATTATTGAGTATTTGAGGGACGAAAAAAATCCGAGAGGATAAAGTCAAAAGAAGAAAGATGCACTACTGTGCCATTAAATTCACCATTATTGGGGATGTATTACACAAAAGGGGTTATCTGGTCCCACTCTTGAGGTTTGTGCATCCTACATAGGTGAGTTATGTGATCATAGATGTTTGTGAAGGAAAGTTGTGCAAGTTATATCGGAGGAAAGTCATTGGCAAAGAGAATTGTGACTCAAGGCTACTATTTGCCAAACCTGGCTAAGTATGAAACCGAGCATGTTCTTAGGCGTGAAAAGTGTCAACACTTTGCAAACATAGCTCATCAACCTCATCAACTGTTCACTCCTATCTATGCCCCATGGCCCTTTGCAATGTGGGAAATAGACTTGGTCGACCGCTTACCAAGAGCTAAAGGGAACTTTCGTTTCCTTATCGTTGTGATGGTTATTTGTCAAAGTGGGTAGAGACAAAGACTATGGTAACTTAATAAAATGTGTGGGGGTGCTGTCCTTCTTATCTAAAAAAATAAACATTCCGAGATGAGAAATATATAAGATTTAATTGGAGAAATTTCTTCTGTTGATTTGGGCTCCCAAATACTCTAATACCAGATAATGGAAAGTCGTTCAATAACAAGTCTCTAACGGCCTACTATAACAAGGTCAACATAAAACAATTCTTCTCGGCACCTGGCCGATCCCTGATAAATAAGTAAACAAAGGTGATAAATAGGACAATACTGGATGGGATAAAGAAGAAATCGAAAGATGCCAAAGGAAAGTGGTTTAATGAAATTCACAGTGTACTATGGGAATATTGGATCACCGAGAGGCAACCGGTTAGAAAGATGCATTTTATTCTGGCATATGGGTCGGAAGTAGTCATCCCAACTAAAATTGGGTTGTCGAGTCATAAACTCTAGATGTATAATCTGGAGTTGAACTTATAAGAGAGAAGACTTGATTTATACCTCATTGAAGAATGCCGAGAAGATGCGGTCATATGTTAATCGGTTTATCAATAGAGATCCACAAAGTTCTACAACAAAAGAATCAAAGCTCGTTCGATTAAAGTTAGCGACGTTGTACTAAAAAAGGTTATCCAAAAAGGTAACAAACTTTACCTAAATTGGCATGGGCTGGACAAAATCACAGAAGTAGTTCCAGGCACCTATCATTTAAAAAAATTGGAAGGAGAGCCATTCACCAACCCATGGAATTCCGATCATGTAAAAAATATTATCATTGAAGAAACTATGTATCCCGAGAGCAGTTTTTGTAATCGAATGATATGAGAAATCTTAATGAAATGAATTGTTGTCTCATATTGTGAAAATTTTATTTTCGGTTATCATATACTCATGAAATCTCTCTCTCAACGGTGTGATAACAGTTGGAGTCTCGTCTCCTAGGCATGTCTCCCTTTAAAACCCGAGAGGTGGGAAACTTAACATCATTATTCTTAAGGTGAAACTTAACGTCATTATTTTATGGTGAAAATAAAATGAAATCTCTCTCAGTGGTGTGAGAACACTTGGAGACTTGTCTCCTAGGCATGTCTCAATATAAACCCTGGGAGGTAGGAAACTTAAAACCATTATTCTTATAGTGCATTAACATCATTATATTATGGTGAAAATATAATAAAATCTCTCTCTCTACGGTGTGAGAATACTTGGAGTCTCGTCCCCTAGGCATGTCTCAATATAAATCTTGAGAGATGGGGAACTTAACATCATTATTCTTATGGTGAAAATAAAATGAAATTTCTCTCTCTCTCTCTCGACGGTGTGAGAACACTTGGTGTCTTGTCTACTAGGCATGTCTCAATACAAACCCTGAGAGGTGGGAGATTTAACATCATTACTCTTATGGTGAAACTTAAGACCATTGTTTTATAGTGAAAATAAAGTAAAATTTCTCTCGACCGTGTGAGAACACTTGGAGTCTTGTCCCCTAGGCATGTCTCAATATAAACACTGAGAGAAACTTAAACATCGTTATTCTTATGGTGAGACTAAACATCATCATTTTATAGTGAATAGAAAAATAAAAACTACGCAAGTATGTAGGCTTGGTGATGAAAATAAAGCCAAGTATATCATACTACCATTCACAAAAACACCCAAACAGAGGAGTATTGATAAATATAGTAATATTGTTAAAAGCCTAGAAGTGGGACGAGATTAATATTTACAAAAATAGAGTTGGGCAACATAGAACACAGACGGTCACCCAAAGATCAGGAATAAAGAAAGTCAAGTCTCACCCACAAGGTCGACAACAGTGGCAACTTTGTAAACAGTCGAATCCTCCTGATCATTGGTGGCATCCTGGTCACTAACTTGAGTCTTTTTTTTTTAACAATGTGAGTCATTTCATCATCTCCAACATTGGCATCAATAATCTCCTCATCAACGCCCCTAACTTAGATCAACTATAGAGAGGCCATGCTCTCTGAATCATAGAAACTCATGGAGTTGAGGGTATTAGCCACCTCAAGATATTTTGTAACGAGATCAGGAAATTGAGCGAGTAGCCTGCATATGGCCTCCGACCCCTTTTTCAAGTACTAAATGGAATATCCATCAAACTCCTTGAATTGTTCCACAACTGCCTCATAATAAGATTTAAGAAGCCCCTTCTCAGTCTCAGTATGCTGCCTTAGGGTTTGTTGTGGTCATCCTTCAAAGAAACAAGTTGAGTCCAATATTAGTCTCTAAGCTTGACAATCTCCTCTTCATGAGAATTTTTTTCATTGTCTATCTTCTTTTTCCTTTCGGCCATTTTCTTCTCATCTTGTTCAACCAATTTAGTCTTCGACTCATTTTTCACAACCCATCGGTGAAGGTAGTGGTGAGCAATGACAGACTAAAAGAAAACAAACACAAGAGATAAATATCAGTACATGACGAGATAACACTTTATTGTGAAATAAATTTATTACCCGAGTAACCCTGTGCAAAGAAAAAATGAAAACTCTAGTGATACTTTGAGCATCAAAGAAACGACTGTCACAGTGAGGAATCACCATATAGATGACCTCTTGAGCCGTCGAATTATTTTTGAGAAGAGACTCAATATTCAGGAAGAGTTGAAATGGATGCACGATCGTCGATGCGTCATCAGAAATTGGAAGACTAGGATTAATGGGCCATTTCAAAGGCTTAGATTTCTTTTGCTGTTGGGAGATAGACCCCAATCCAATAGCCTCTTTTTCTTTTTTGAGCCCTTAACATTTGGGCTAAGAGTTGTAGATTTAAACTTGGTGGGGCCTATCGTCTAGGCAGTGGTCTTGCCCTTCACCTTATATAAAATATTTCCAGTAATGGGAGATGCCTTTTCCCAAATATGATCAGGTGTAGTCTTAGGATGATCTGCAAAATGAAAAAGATCAACAACCGTTAGGATTGTTTAAAGAATGAGACGAGAAGAAAATTTAGTAAAATTTTCAGAAGCAAAGGATCTTACGAAAGACTCTAGTGGAGCTAGCCTCCTTCCCACAAATTGGAAGATTTTAGGCTTGATCATCTCCTCAAATAACATAAGACCACCAGCTCCTCTTAGTTCGTCAACCTTCTCTCCATGGCTTATACTCAATCCAAGGTTAACTTTAGTGAAAACTGTGATACTGTCCCACTTTTGGTGCACCTTAACTTCCCTATGCATCAGCAACTCATCGTCTCCAAACTTCCATAAGCTTGAGAAAAAGAAGTACTAAGACTTCCAATCATGATTGAATGTCTAGTTCACATGCAAAAATTTTTGGGATGGTTTGTTAGCCACAAAATGGTAATAGCACAAGTTAACTTTGGTGGTAACAGTTTAATAAGATTATCATAAGATGTCTGGGCGTAAATCTTCCTCATAGGCAAACCTTTAAAGGATAACTGACCCCATAATCATTCTTCAAGAATTTGGGGCTAATTGGGTTGGAGCAATGGAGATAGCAACATAAATTAATTTAACTCGAGACCCAAATGGAAGTCAAAAGTCAACTTTAAACATTTTCTCATATACATCAATCTCGTCTTCATTCCTAAGATCATAGGCCCTCTCGTCCTCGGTCGTAACTCTTACATGGATCACTGGGTCAATGCCATATAAGTGTTGATAGATAATGAGATCAATCTCTTGGACATCACTCTCATAAAATGAGGCAAGACTTGTATTAACCTTATAAACTTCTTCCTCATCAAGATCAATAACATGCACCTTACCACGTTGGTCTCGGTCTAAATAAGCTTTCTCAGTCATTGTAGTTAAAGGTTTGGGAATCATAGAGGGTGGAATGTTATCTCAAGTCTCGTCATCAGAGATATTATAAATTGGGGAATTAGGATCCCCATGCTAATGAGGCGAGGAGCTGGGATGACATCTGTTAATTAATTCAGTGAAGTCAGTAGTCTTGTCCAAGACAGGATGATAAATAATTGATCTCATGGCTTCATCACAGAAGCCAAGGTTTACAACATTAACTGGACATCGTATGGGCTATAACCCTCAAATATTGAATAAGTCTCAGTCCTGGTATAACCCTTTGACTCAAACATGTTAGCTACACTAATGACAATAACACTTGGAGAAGAGACTTTAAGTATAGTGTCTTGGTGGGGAAGATTGGTCAGACACCAAGGAGGGGGTACTACCACTAAGTGTTTCAGAGTCAGAGGTCTTGGGGTAATGCTCTCTCGACGAGACCTATCATGATTAAATTTGTCTTCAACTTCTTCACTCTCTCGATGGATATAATTGTGAAGGCAATGTAGTTCTACTTAAGTCTTGTACAAACTTTGGTACATTCACAATTAGTTACTTAAAAGGTTTTCAGGGTTTGAAAGATGAAAGAGGAATACTGAATCGTTTTGAAGTAAGAACACTTAAGAATATTTTGATGTATTGAAAAACCCTATGCCGGAAAAAAGTCATCAACCCCCCCCCCCCCCCCCAAAGTAACCAATTTCCTCTAAAAAGTAACCAACATGCTAAAACCACCACATAAAGAGGTGTAAAATCTAGAAA
Source organism: Sambucus nigra (assembly GCA_949130495.1). Lineage (NCBI taxonomy): Eukaryota > Viridiplantae > Streptophyta > Magnoliopsida > Dipsacales > Adoxaceae > Sambucus > Sambucus nigra. Next base: position 537,396,703 of record OX422208.1, on the reverse strand, counting down.
ATCATTGGAAAAATAAAACATAAATATTGAAGGAAACAACAATGAAAACTAAGGAGAAGTGGTTCAAAGTGTACCTAAAGAAAAAGGATGACCAGAAAATGATCAGAAACATCAGAGACGGTGATTAGAAGGAGCAAAAGGGATGAAGTTCTAGACAGAGAAAACTCTGGTTTTTTGGCTTTGTTTCAAAGGTGTAGATAAAATGGTAGAAATGAGAGAAGCCTGTCTAAATCAATATTCAATCTTAAAATGTGGCAATGATGAGGAATGGATACAAAGACATGGGATAACGTGAGGGCTGTGCACGTGGACAAAATGCGCCTCGTATAACACACCTAATCTTTATGAATCATGCCACCTTTGACACAACTAAGGGATGACCAACAACTTTCAAGCATCTCATAGTGGGTATGACTGGAGGGCATGTGGGGGGTGATGTGACCATTATGTCTGATGATATAACCATTACGTTTTCAAGATATGATTGAATGCTAATAGACAACTAATCCTTTAAAGTCATGACCCGCAGTCCATTCATAGGACGAGATGAAACAGTAATAAGAATCCTATCAAAGACAATTCAGACAAAGTTTAAATCTCATCCTCTTGCACACACAAAATGATAATGTCTAGGGGTAATTGATATACATAAGTATGGTCTTGTCCAAACGACACCCTGACATCCAATCAGACATTATAGTGTCATTCCACAGACGAGACTAGCCTTCTCACCATAGCTGTATAGAGTGGTAACTAACCATAATACAATCTCGTCGCACAGGGGATACCAACCTCACTCGTACCCGTGGAAGAGTGCCAGCCTCAGATGACACTCATGTTATAAGCCATCAGATTTAAGGGTAAGAAATATGGGTATCGAGCACAGATGACCACCCTATCTCACCTCGACTTTCAACATAAAACTAGGCATCAAACAGAGGAGTGATACCTACAGTATCACCTTAGACGGTAAGTCCCATAAATATATTCATCCAGGCATAGAAAGCATGGTAGGGGAATTTCAGTCATGTCTACACAAAAACCATTGTTGGGGACCAATAACCCATGTGAGGGAATATTCACCATGATGACCTTGCTTTATGAATAGACAAATAACACTATCTCTTAGATCCTCGACCTCAGCTTGGCGTGAACCACATGCTGGGGGTGATATTTCTCACCCCTCAGCTTATAAACGGCGTAGTTTATTTTCTTCATTGGGATCGACTCTTAGAAACCATACTATTACTTTGAAGAATTAACCATAGAGAGAGATATTGTACATGTCTTTAATGAATGTTTATGCCCTATGTTATTTAAACAAACTCATACTTTGCAGAGTGGATGTAGGCTAATGGCTAAACCACTTTGATATACCCGTTTATATCCTCGGCCTGATTGAAGATTGCCTCCAGACGAACGACCCCTCAGACGACCCTATGAGGGGCCGACCCTTCACCAGGCTCCAGACGACCCTACAAGGGGCCGACCCTTCACCAGGTTCCAGACGACCCTATGAGGGGCCGACCCTTCTTTAGGTTCCGGCCGACCCTACGAGGGGCCGACCCTTCACCATGTTCCGGACGACCCTATGAGGGGCCGACCCTTCACCAGGCTCCGGACGACCCTCCGAGGGTACGACAGTACGAGGCCAGAATTAGGCCAGACACACTACCGGAAGAAGCTTTGCCCTCGGCCTCGGCTCATAGGCCGAGGGTGACATCATGACAGCGCGTGGTTTGGGAGATGCGTGGAACAGTGCGCATGAGGCTCACATGGCAGGTGGAAGACCGTTATAACCAAATCACACCCTCACGTGAGGGAATATTATGTCATCATTTGGCATCTACAGGTGTCAACAGGGGATTGGCTAGATCAACATTCACATGCACCATGCATACTTGGGGGGTACAGTGCACCCCCCAAGACCTATATATACTTGTCACCTACAACCCTACAGGGGATCGATCTATTAACTGTAGCCCTAGCTAAAACTCTGCTTGTACACACAGTAGAGAGAGAGAGAGGGTTATGTGCATTGTATCTAAGGCCATTAGTGCCCATACTTAATGGATCACACACTCACAGTGGATGTAGGCCAAATTGGATGAACCACTATACATCATTGTCTTAGTTCCTCTTATACTCATCCCCTTCTACATACTTATACACTTATACATCTCTATGGCTGCCATAGCTACGACTGTTTGAGCTAACTATCACTTATCCGGTGGTGCTAAATCCAAGCATCATCAGTTTGGCGCCGTCTGTGGGAAACGAGAAGACATCTCTTCCTTTGTACAACTTGACCTCACTGGGCACTCTGGTGGTGAACCAACACTCCCCCTGAGAGGAGGTGTTTCACCATTGAAAGAGACCCACTAAGGTCCCAAGCTCACCAGTCTTTTCTTCAGTTCAACTTCCCATAGCTCACGCACATGGCAGCTGAGATGCCACCACCACCACTTCCCCCAACAGATGAGGGGGGAAGACCCAGTTCCAGCCATCTACCGCCTCAGTCTGAGATGGCTGATGTAGCGGCAGCCTTAAAGTCTCTGGCAGCAAGCCAGCGGATGATGCAGGAGCAGTTCACAGCTCTAAGCCAGAACATACTAAGGGCACCAGGAGTTTCACCTGAGATGATTACTCCGGCAGCAGCTCCAGGACAGCATGAGGCCAGGGGACCACCCCAGGCACCACGCAAAGACCTGCCACCCCCTCAGCGACGTAGGGATGTTGCTGACCCCCGGTGTCTACGCCTGGGGAGGCAAGGAAACCCTTGCCCTGAGGACAGGTATGACGATTCGGAGGGAGAGGAGGCCCCTATAGAGTGCTGGGAACCCTATGAGGTCTCCAACAATACTGTACGACCTTTCCAGGATAGTAGAGGAAAGTGCGGGAGACCAAACCCTGATGATTGCCCAAGGAGCTCTGCTTTTGATCGCTTGAGCAGGGGGTCGGCCTTCGAGAGGCTAGGCCCAGTAAATGACCTGCGAGAACAGTTGTCCAGGCTAAGAAGTGCTGCGAGATCCAGGAGGGAGGCAGCAGATGGCCGACCCAGAGGACGAGATGACGGCCAAAGGGAAGTGAACAGCCGACACAGGCCTGCTGCAGCAGAACCCTCCGTCCACCTCGGAGAGGCGGCAGGGGATAACATCGGCCAGGCCGACCCTATGAGGCCCTGGAATGACTCAATCCAGCGGTTAGAGGATAAGATCGGAGATATACTGAAGAGTCGAGACCCTCTTCAGAGGGGGTACACCATAGGCTCACCCTTTGTGGCAAAGATAGCCAACTTCCCCACGCCGTCAAAATTCAAGCCACCCGTGGTCACCCCAAGGTATGATGGGAGCACCAACCCCGTCCACCACGTGGAGATGTATCAGTCAGCAGCAGACATATACTCTATCTCAGATGAGATGAGGTGTCGTGCCTTCTCTGGTACCTTGACAGGGGCTGCGCATGTCTGGTACACGTCTCTTCCAAAAAATTCCATTGAAAACTTCAAGCAGTTGGCAGACCTGTTCATCCATAACTTTTGCTTTGGGGTGAGGCCACAGAAGAAGACCACCCACCTGCTCTATATTAAGCAGAGGAAGAATGAGAGTCTGAGAGACTACATAGCCAGATTCAATAAGGAGAAGCTGGAGGTGGAAGACTATGAGGAAAGCATAGCTATGACAGCCCTGATTGGAGGACTCCAAAAGGGGAAGCTGTTATGGAAGCTTGCTGAAGACCCTCCGAGGACGATGGCTGAGCTGCTGTCGACAGCAGGAAAGGTGATGAACGCCGAAGAGGCGATGGCCGCAAAATATGAAGACGAAAAGGGAGGTGCTAGTGGGGGTAAATACCCTAAGAAGAACAAGGAGGGGAAGAAGAGGTCCGCGGATGACAAGTTCGCTGGATTACACCCCTCTAATGGTCAGCTGTGAACAGATCCTCAATGAGATAAAGAGTGACCAATCCCTGAAGTGGCCTGAGATGCTGAGAGCAGCCCCCGACAAGAGGAATAAGAACCTGTGGTGTGAATTTCACCAAGACCACGACCACGTAACAGACAAATGCTTTGCTCTGAAAGATGAGATTGAGAAGATGCTAAAGGAAGGGAAGCTCAGAAAGTACATCGATAAAGGCGCCTTCAAGAGGGGCCGAGGGGCCGACCCCAGAAAGAAGCGAGGCGATGCATGCAGAGAAGGTCCTCAAAAAAGAGGGGACGACCCTTCTGATGATGAGGACGGCCCTGACCTCCCATCGAGAGACGACCACGGCCCTGTTAAGAGGCTTAATATGATCTCGCTTTGAGTGGGAATGATCTCCGGGGGTCTTGCAGGAGGAGGATCTGAGGTCGCCGACAGGAAGGCCCATGTGGCTGAGGCCAAGGCAGTGACGAAGACGGTACACGCGACCTCCCTGGAGGTCAAGTCAGAAAAAAAGAAGAAGGTTGATATGGACACACTGATAGTGGGATTTTCAAGAATGGACTTCAAAGGCCTCTTAGCTCCACACGATGACCCTCTCGTCATCACTACCAGGGTGCACGGATGCGAGGTGCGGAGGATCTTGGTAGATGGGGGTAGTTCTGCAGATGTGATGTTTTAGCCATGCTTCAAAGCCTTGGGTCTCAGCCGTGCTAGACTCGTCCCCTACCATCATCCATTGATTGGGTTCAGTGGGGAAAAGGTTCATCACCTTGGGGTATTTAAGGCCGATGTGAGGATGGGGGACGAGTGGCCGAGATGGCTCACTAAGAAGGTCAGTTTCTTTGTGATGGACGAGCAGGTGTTTTCGGCCTACAACATCATACTGGGGCGTGTGGCCCTCAAGGGGTTTGAAGCTGTGCCGTCTACGGTCCATCAGATGATCAAATTTCCTACCCCTTACGGGGTGGAGGAAGTTCAGGGAGACCAGACGACAGCGCGAGAATGTTACTACAACTCCGCTGAAGAAAAGGAGACACTCAAGAGGGCTACTACCACTTACAATATTGATACCTTAGACCCCAGGGATGAGACGAAGCTAAAGAAAGGAGAGGTCGCGGAAGAGGTAGAATCCATCATCCTCGATGAGGATGACCCGGGAAAAACCGTCCAATTCGGCAAGTCTCTGAGGCCCAATATCAAGGAAGACCTCATTAAACTGTTGAGGAGAAGGCGAAGCGTCTTCGCATGGAGTCATGTAGATATGCCAGGGATTGACCCTGAAATCATGTGCCACAAGCTCAATGTGGTAGAGGGAGAGCCGGTAAAGCAGAATAGGAGAATTTACTCTAATGAAAAGTATGAGGTCATTAGGGACGAGGTCAGGAAGTTAGAAGACGCTGAATTTATCAGAGAGGTCATCTACCCTGAATGGCTGTCCAATGCAGTCATTGTCCCAAAGGCCAACGAAAAGTGGAGAATGTGTGTGCACTTTACAGACCTCAACAAGCACTGTCCCAAAGACAGCTTCCCTCTCCCCCGCATCGACCAGATGGTAGACGCTACCGCAGGCCATGAGCTCATGAGTTTTATGGATGCCTATTCAGGGTACAACCAGATCTTCATGAACCCTGAAGACTTGGAGAGGACAACCTTCATCACCGACAAGGGGACATACTGTTACAGGGTCATGCCCTTTGGCCTAAAAAATGCGGGGGCAACGTACAGCGCCTCGTAAATAAAATGTTTGAAGACCAAATTGGAAAGTCTATGGAGGTCTATGTAGATGACATGCTGACCAAGAGTTTGAAGGCAGAGGATCATGTGGCAGACCTGGAGAGGACCTTTAATACGATGGACAAATACAAGATGAAGCTTAATCCGGCCAAGTGTGTCTTCGGGGTCAGAGCAGGGAAGTTCTTGGGGTTCATTGTCAATAAAAGAGGCATCGAGGCCAATCCTGAAAAGATAAAGGACCTTGTTGAAATGAAGACCCCCAAGTCCATTAAAGACGTTCAGAGGCTCACAGGGAGAGTTGCTGCCTTGAACAGGTTCGTGTCTAGGGCCACAGACAAGTGCTTGCCATTCTTCAAGATCCTTAGGAAGGCCTTCGAATGGAGTGAAGAGTGTGATGAGGCTTTCAGGGACCTAAAGTCATACTTAGGGTCTCCCTTACTGCTATCACGACCCGTGCAGGGTGAACGACTTTATGTGTACCTCGCCGTCTCAGAGTCGGCCATCAGTGCAGCCATTGTGAGAGACGAAGATGGAATACAGAAGCCTGTGTATTTTAATAGCAAGGCACTCCAGGGGGCAGAGCAAAGATACCCGAGGATGGAGAAGTTGGCCTAGGCCTTGATCCATGCCTCGAGGAAGATGAAGCCGTACTTCCAGTCCCATACAATGGTCATCCTCACCGACTCTCCTCTTAGGCAGGTTCTACACAAGCCAGAGAAATCAGGTAGGTTGATGGCCTGGGCTATAGAGCTGGGAGAGTTTAACATTGTGTATCAGCCTAGGATGGCCATTAAGGGGCAGGCATTGGCAGACTTCGTGGCTGAGTTCACTTGGGAAGATGATGAGGCCGAGGGTGAGACCTTCGGGAAGACGGATACAGAAGACAGACCCGCTGACACACCCGCAGATAGGGCTGAGACAAGCACTACTAGAAGGAAAGCGACTGAAAACGAAGAGGGAAGATACATCTTTAGACAGGGGTCCCTCTCTGAGGGAAATTTTTCAGAGGGAAAGACTCTGTGGAGCCTCTTCGTTGAGGGTCCTCCTGTGACAGCGAAAGTGGAGCTGGACTGATACTATCAGTACCCGATGGCACAGACGTTGAATACGCCCTGAGGTTCAACTTAAAAGCCTCCAACAACGAGGCTGAATATGAGGCCTTAGTAGCAGGCCTCTCCTTGGCCAAGTCTCTTAGTGTCGGCCAGATTTTGGTCCATAGTGATTCAAGGCTAGTAGTGAATCAGATACTAGGAGCCTACGAGGCTAAGGATGAGAGGATGGCTAGGTACCTTAAGAAGGCGAGGTCATTACTGAAGGGCTTCAGAGAAGTGAAATTAAGGAGGATACCTAGGCTCGACAATGGCCGTGCTGATGCCCTTGCTAGGTTGGCCTCGGCAACAAGAACAGACATCAGGAGGACGGTCCCAGTAGAAATTTTGCTTCGGCCAACTATTGAGGACGCTGAGGGAACACTTAGCAATTGCCTAAATGTTTCTCAAGAAGCTTCGTGTATGGACCCTCTGATCAGATACATTAAAGAGGGTGAGATGCCAGAAGCAAGGCAAGAAAGGAAAAAGCTGAGGTACAGGGCTACAAAATTCACTGTCATCGAAGACACCTTGTACAAAAAGGGGTTTTTGCTCCCCTTACTTAGGTGTGTGCATCCCTCAGAAGTCCCTTCCATTTTGCAAGATGTGCATGAAGGGTCGTGCTCAAGCCACATTGGGGGTAGATCCTTAGCGAAGAGGGTGATCACCCAAGGCTACTGGTGGCCGACCTTGGGGAAAGATGCCGCAGCATATGTAAAAAAGTGTGATAAATGCCAAAGATTTGCTACCATCCCTCATCAACCTCATTAGCCTCTTACCTCCGTTACATCTCCGTGGCCGTTTGCAGTGTGGGGGATTGACCTGGTAGGACCCTTACCGAGAGCGATCAATAACTATCGGTTCCTCATTTTAGCGATTGACTACTTCTCAAAGTGGGTGGAGGCCGAACCGATGGTCACGATTACAGAACAGAAGACCTTCCAGTTCATCTGAAAAAATGTGATATGCAGATATGGTCTACCCAACACCCTCATCTCGGATAACGGGACTCAGTTCAAGAATGCCTCTCTACAGAAGTACTGCGAGAGGGTAAGTATCAAATAATTTTTCTCCACCCCAGGCCGACCTCAGGACAATGGGCAAACCAAAGTTACGAACAGGACAATCCTAGATGGAATCAAGAAGAGGCTTGAGGAGGCAAAAGGAAGATGGGTCGAGGAGTTATATGCCGTGTTGTGGGCATACAGGACGACAATGCGGACCCCTACCGGGGAGAGCCCATTCATGCTAGCTTATGGATCAGAAGCCGTCATCCCCACCGAAATTGAGTTTCCTATGCATAGAGTCCAGGTGTATGACCCCCAGAAAAATGCGGAGGAGAGGAGACTCGACTTGGACCTGATTAAGGAAAGAAGGGAGGACGCTGAGATAAGGCAGGCCGCCTACCAGCAGAGGACCGCAAGGTTCTACAATCAGAGGGTGAAACAGAGGCCTATCGCAGTGGGGGACTTGGTCCTCAAGAAGACTTGGCAAAAGACCAACAAGCTCCATCCTAATTGGCATGGCCCATATAGGGTCATCGATGAAGTCGTCCCTGGGACCTACAGACTAAAAAACCTAGAGGGGGAACCTTTTTCCAACCCCTGGAATGCAGATCATTTGAAGAAATACTATCAGTAGTGTTGTAAGGTCTTGATAGACCATAATTGTAATAAGAGTTGCTCCAACATAACACTTTGAAAATTAATGAGAAATATCAGTGTTTCCCCTCATCCTGTGGTTATCAGTTCTAGCACGCATGGAAACATCTACAGAGAACCACCCTCGGCTATAATGGGGACCAGTGGAGGGGACGACCCCACCACTGTCCTCAAGAAAGACGAGGGAAGACTTAAAAATCATTAATTTGGGAAGTTGATCCCTCGGCTATAATGGGGACCAGTGGAGGGGACGACCCCACCACTGTCCTCAAGAAAGACGAGGGAAGACTAAAAAATAATTAAATTGGTAAGTTGATCCCTCTGCTATAATGGGGACCAGTGGAGGGGACGACCCCACCACTGTCCTCAAGAAAGACGAGGGAAGACTTGAAAATCCATTAAATTGGTAAGTTGATCCCTCGGCTATAATGGGGACCAGTGGAGGGGACGACCCCACCACTGTCCTCAAGAAAGGCGAGGGAAGACTTAAAAATCCATTAAATTGGTAAGTTGATCCCTCGGATATAATGGGGACCAGTGGAGGGGAAGACCCCACCACTGTCCTCAAGAAAGACGAGGGAAGACTGTTAAAAACCATTAAATTGGTAAGTTGATCCCTCGGCTATAATGGGGACCAGTGGAGGGGGCGACCCCACCACTGTCCTCAAGAAAGACGAGGGAAGACTTAAAAATCCATTAAATTGGTAAGTTGATCCCTCGGCTATAATGGGGACCAGTGGAGGGGATGACCCCACCACTGTCCTCAAGAAAGACGAGGGAAGACTTATTTAAGTTGATCCCTCGGCTATAATGGGGACCAGTGGAGGGGACGACCCCACCACTGTCCTCAAGAAAGACGAGGGAAGACTTAAAAATCCATTAAATTGGTAAGTTGATCCCTCGGCTATAATGGGGACCAGTGGAGGGGACGACCCCACCACTGTCCTCAAGAAAGACGAGGGAAGACTGTTAAAAACCATTAAATTGGTAAGTTGATCCCTCGGCTATAATGGGGACCAGTGGAGGGGGCGACCCCACCACTGTCCTCAAGAAAGACGAGGGAAAAATCCATTAAATTGGTAAGTTGATCCCTTTGCTATAATGGGGGCCAGTGGAGGGGACGACCCCACCACTGTCCTCAAGAAAGATGAGGGAAGACTTTATTAAAAACCAGTTTGGTAATTTGACTCCTCGGCTATAATGAGGGCCAACGCAGGGGATCACCCCTTGTTCACCCTCAAGAAAGATGGGGAGAGGTTAGTGGCATTAACAAAGACAACAAACCATACAAGAAGCAAATATGGAAGACAGTAAACCATACAAGAAATAAATATGGAAGACAGTAAAGAAGACGATGGTATTAATGAAATGCCGGTGTTACATAAAATATCAAGTGTTTTACAAAAGAGAGCACAAAAATGATAAGTACATTATGAGGGTATGGGCTACAGACAGCCACCCTAAGGGACAATATCGGAGGGCAGAGCCTCAACATCCACCAAAGGGGTCTCTTCAACAACCATAACCGGCTGATCCTCAGATGTGCCAACCCCCTCAACCTGCACTTGTGATTCAACATAATTCAGAGCCTCGGCAATCATAGGGTCGTCCAGTCTGACTGCTTCAATAGAAGGACGGACCGAGGACACGACGTCGCCAAACCTGAGGACGACCCACCGGCAGGCAGTCCTGATTCCTCTCTCCAAGTACTCAAGGCCGAAGCCTTGAAACTCATCTGAAATCTTATAAGCCTCAACAGCGTCGGCCTCGACTTTTTTGGTGGCTGCTTCAAGATCAGTCTCGTACTTGGCCTCCATGTTGGTCAAGGCCTCGTCCTTTTCCTTGAGAAGCAAGTCCCTGGCCTTAATGTCGTCGTCCCTGGCCTTAATGTCCTCGTCGTGCTGCCTTGTCAGCTCGTCCAGGATCCTTACATGCTCAGTCCTGGTACTTTCTAACTCGGCCCTTGCAGTGTCAAGCTCCGACTGAAGATCTGCCTTATGTTGGATAGCCCTCTCGGCTTCATGGAACTTTGCTTGGTTCTTAGCCATCCATTTTGTTGCCGAGGTAAAAGCGCACACAGACTGCATAAGAAAAATGAACACATGTCAAGAGGCCGAGGAAACAGTTGGTGAAAGAATGAAATTAAAAGAAGTGGGTCAAGACCATTACCTGTGCAAGGGCGTGCAGACCATAGTCGTACACTTTGGCAGGAGGCATTTTGGACATGAACTCGTAGTCAACTGTCGAGGGTGCAGAGAACATTGAGGCCTTGGCTGCCCTCAAATTTGCAATGATTGACGAGGGCTCGGCCCTCATGTGTGCCAGGTTTTGAGACCAGAAGGCCCCTATACTGGATGAAGAGGTCGTCCCCTCAGAGACTTCGACCCTGGCCCTCGTCTGAGAATCAGGCCGACGGTCAATAGGGGCCTCAGGCTCCTTCCTTTTATTGCTATCGGTGGTCGGCTCCACCACTGTCGGCCCAGCGGCCCTCGTCTTCCTCGGATCCTGCTGAGGCTCCTTTCCTTTCTTCTTTGCCAATCCTGATAATAAGCTGGGAGCAGTCATTTCCCAAAGATAGTCTGATATACCTGCAGGACGACCTGATAAGAGGATGACAAGTTAGAAAAATGCAGATCTAAAGTGGAAACACTTGGAAAAAAGCAAAGAATAGAAAATGTTCAGTATAACTCACATAGTTCAGTCAGAGGGCCGACCCTCAAACCAGCTTCTTTGAGGAACCGGGGGGTCATCAGGTCTTCAAATTTTAGAAGTTCACCTTCTCTCCCTCGCCCCCTCAGATATTCAACGATGTCCTTCTCCTCCAGACTAAGTCCAGGGTCTGACCTGGCCTTCATGGAAGGGTTAGACCATTTTCTGGGGACCCTCGGACCATCGGCGGTGGGCTCCCACTCCCCAGAGATAAATAAGAGTCTCTTTTTCCAATCGTGGTTGGAAGTTTGTGCCACGTGGAGGAGTTTCTTCTCAGACCTCCTTGCCCCCAGATGGTAGTATCCAGGCTGTTTAGACGAGGAGGTGATGTTGTAGCAACCCAAGAATAGGACGACCGAGGGCTCGTCGGTGAAAGCATTCTTCCACAGGGAGATGTAGCCCAAGATCGTCCTCCAAGAGTTGGGGGGAAGTTGAGAGGGAGCAACACCAAGGGCAGTTAGGATATCTACGATGGCAAGATGCAGAGGGAATCTGACTCCAACCTTGAGCATTTGTTCATAGACTTCAACCTCTCCCTCTTCATAATCAAAAACCCTCTCAGACTCAGAGGGAACCCTCATAGTTATGCTGGGTGACACCCCATAGGCATGCCTCCATATCAGGAGGTCGCGATCCCTAACAGAGGAAATAAAGGATGAGGCATGGGAGGTATCAACCTCGTCATCTGTATCATCGTCCTCGTCCTCAGTCCCCTCTCCCTCTGCCAGAGGACCCTGGGGAAAAGCCACTTAGAAGGCATGGGGAGACAGGGTTGTTACAGGGACTGCCTCGGAGGGGAACATGCCCTCGGCCTCTCGGCCTGGGCTTAGGTCTGATGTTTCTCGCCTACCGGAAGGTCCAGCACCAGTTGGCAAGGATGCTCTCTCGTCCATCTCGCTTGAATGACACTCGGCTGGACGATGGGACGACCCACATGACTCATACGGTTCAAATGGTTTTATGGTGGCAAGAGGAATGGGAAAGATGGGTCGTACCCAATTAGGGTCAGCCCCTCGTCTCCTCTCTTCCTCTTCCTCTACTCGTCTGATCTCTGCAAAGATCTTTTCTCTCAAGGATGGGATTCAGATGCTAAACTGTAAAGCTTCCTAAGCATTAAAAGGGAAGACCCTACACTTGGAGGAATTTGAGGAACTTAACTATAAACAAGTTTGCACTTGACCAAATTAGACTTTTGGATTAAAAAGGGAATTGACGATTTTCACTCAAGAACACTTAAGAACACTCAAGAACATTCAAGAAACAGTTGCCGGAGAAGACACCGGAAAAAGCTATGGGATAACCCAAAGAAAATGCAGCCCCACAACCCTAAAAACCAAATAGAAATGAAGGCAAAAGAGAGCGCTGGGTGAAAGAGATTACCTGATAAAGAGAGCAAGAACGTTGCTAGGCTTGAAGGATTGAAGGCTGCAGAAAATGGCGATGAAAACTGATAAAATTCTAGAGAGAGAAGGCTTGGGCGCGAAGAAGAAGAAGAAGGAGAGAGAGTTTGAAAATCTCTTAAATACCTTAGCAATGAGTGGGCCCATTGACCAAGGCAGGACACAGCCCACGAGGAAGGCATCATTAGGGCACAAAGCCCCAAGAAAAGTGTGCAGCCGCCATGCCTTGGAAACTGGAACAACAATGAGTGTCTGCCCAGGTGTCACTCACCTAACTGATCATACACGCATCCCAATTATAACACTATCCCTCAGCCATCTCAACAGTACCTATGTCTAAGGGCTGGGGCGTGATTGACATACCCGTTTATATCCTCGGCCTGATTGAATATTGCCTCCAGACGGACGACCCCTCAGACGACCCTACGAGGGGCCGACCCTTCACCAGGATCCAGATGACCCTACAAGGGGCTGACCCTTCACCAAGTTCCAGACGACCCTATGAGGGGCCGACCCTTCTTCAGGTTCCGGACGACCCTACGAGGGGCCGACCCTTCACCATGTTCCGGACGACCCTATAAGGGGCCGACCCTTCACCAGGCTCCGGACGACCCTCCGAGGGTACGACAGTACGAGGCCAGAATTAGGCCAGACACACTACCGGAAGAAGCTTTGCCCTCGGCCTCGGCTCATAGGCCGAGGGTGACAACATGATAGCGCGTGGTTTGGGAGACGCATGGAACAGTGCGCGTGAGGTTCACATGGCACGTGGAAGACCATTATAACCAAATCACACCCTCACGTGAGGGAATATTATGTCATCATTTGGCATCTACAGGTGTCAACAGGGGATTGGCTAGATCAACATTCACATGCACCATGCATACTTGGGGGGTACAGTGCACCCCCCAAGACCTATATATACTTGTCACCTACAACCCTACAGGGAATCGATCTATTAACTGTAGCCCTAGCTAAAACTCTGCTTGTACACATAGTAGAGAGAGAGAGAGGGTTATGTGCATTGTATCTAAGACCATTAGTTCCCATACTTAGTGGATCACACACTCACAGTGGATGTAGGCCAAATTGGCTGAACCACTATACATCATTGTCTTAGTTCCTCTTATACTCATCCCCTTCTACATACTTATACCCTTATACATCTCTATGGCTGCCATAGCTGCTACTGTTTGAGCTCACTATCACTTATCCGGTGGTGCTAAATCCAAGCATCATCACACTTAAATACTTGTGTTCACCTCCTTTTCATTTATCTCTTCTGTTAAATTACCTAGTAATTACTCCATCATATTACATATGTGCAATAACTATATCCAGGGTGAATCCATTGTGTGATCTTAGTAACATCATCAAGTAATAATAAAGTGAAATGGAAATCATCATCATGGCGCAACGGGATAAATAACTTGTTACAGGTTCTTATGTTTTGAACCATAATGTCGTACATAAATTGTTTTATTCCCATATTGTTCTTCTTCCTGACTTATTCTTGTAATATAGTTGTAGCATTTGATCAATGTCATTGAACACTAGGCACGTGGATAGATAGTTATATGCACTCCATTATTAAAATATCCGTGCCGTTAGACTATGGCCTACTTTATTATAATTACTCCGTGAATCGAAATTTTAAAACATGTTTATAGTTATAAATAGAGAATATGGATGAAGAATCTGTCGTATTTGAGTTATATTCATTATACATATTGGTGAGCTCGGAAGGCATGCTTCAATGTGAGGTTTTAATCGTAGGTGGATTAAGTTCCAGTCAACAAATGACTCTTAAATTATTATAAAACGCTATTTTTAGCTAAGATGATCTTTTTAGGTGGAGGTATATTAGTTGTTATAAAGTATCATTGATATCCCCTGAATGTACCCCTCGGCTCAGAGACATCAACCTCGGCCATGGAGATGGCCGATGCTGGAGGGACCATGGATCATCACCTAGCGGACTCATCCTAGGAAAGGTTGGCCACGGCCGATGTTGCTAGCTACCTCGGCAAGTGAGGTCTCCATGACCTAGGGAAGGTTATCCAACTGGTCTTCCAAGGATCTCAACCTCGGCTCGGAAGATGAAGAGGTTACCCGTCATGAGCATCAATCCCGACTAAGTCATTATCTGGGCATCCAAATTTCGCAGCCTCGGCTAGGAACAGGCAGAGGTGGCCATCACATTGCCAGAACCAATCTCGGCTGATCCTCAGCCAATGTTCCTGCTGCACCACCATCACCTCGGCCCAAGCTGATGTCATAGCTCAACGTGTCATACTTTGACTCTCCCACTGAACCAAGGTCTCCTCCTCATCCTCTTCCAGGCTGAGGTTGTGACCAATCATAGATGGTCGAGCTCTTCTGTGCATATTTAGGGCTAGGAACACGTGTACACTAATCAGTTATAACCGAATCATTCCCCCCACGTGAGGGAATATTGAGGTCATCATTATCTACATGAGATCAGCCAGGTGTCATTCTCATACTGGTTCGATCCTCATGCATATACTCATTGCATGCTTGGGGGGGGGGGGGGGGGGTACACTACACCCCCATGCACTATATATAGAGGTCATCCTCTACCTTGAAAAAGACCCGAAATTAGCAACCCTATCTGAAACTCTGTTCAAATACACAGTAGAGAGAGAAAGCTTGAGAGATTGTATCTATGGCCATTAGAGCCCTCATACAGTGATACACATTATACACTTGCACAGTGGACGTAGGCCGGATTGGCTGAACCACTTATATTCCGGTGTGAATCCTCTTCTCCTCACCTCCATCTACTATATGTGTATGTACTCTTATGCTGCCATTGTTAACATTAAATTGAGCTTACAAACACCTTGAAGGGTGATACTATTTTCTGCATCATCATTTTAGCGCCGTTTGTGGGAAGAGAGAAGCTATTTCTTCCTCATCTGTTGCTTAGCCTCACCGGAGACTCTGGTGGTGAACCATGCCTCCCCCTACCGCGGAGCTGTTTCACCATTGAAAGAGGTCCTGTAAGGTATTAAGCTCATTTATTACACCAGCTCTTTTGTGCTAACACATGGAACCATAACTACCACCACCTCTTTCGCCACCTGTAGCGGGGGGACCTAGCTCCAGCCAAGCACCACCCCAATCCGAAATAGCGGAGGTGGCCTCAGCCTTGAGGTCTTTTGCTGCAACGCAACAAGCAATGCATGAATAATTTGCACAGCTCAACCAAAATATGATGAGGCCACCTGGAGTCTCACCGGAAATGATCACTCCGGCCGCGGTTCAGCCTCATTTTGACGCCAGGGACCACCCCAGGCAGCACGTAAAGACCAACCTGCGCCCCAGCGGAGGAGGGACGTTGCTGACCCTAGGGGCTTGCATCTGGGGAGGCAAGGAAACCCTTGCCCTATGGATATGTATGATGATCTAGAGGCAAAAGATGCCCCAGAAGACTGTTAGGAGCCATATGAAGTTTCAAACAACACAGTTCGTCCTGCCAACCGGAGCCAAGGTTGTGGAGGTCGAAGGGGTGACTAAGACCAGCAACGAGGATCAGCTTTTGATCGACTGAGCAGAGGGTTAGCCTTTGAAAGGCTCGACCCAGTAAACGACCTAAGATAAAGGTTGTCAAGGTCGATAAGTGCAGCTGGCTCACAAAGGGAATAGGGGCAACGTCGGCCTCATCAAGGCCGACCCCAAGCAGGAAGAGGTAGAGACCAGGAAGAGGTCAACAGCCGACGTTGTGCTGTGGCTGGAGAACCCTCAGTCCACCCCTTGGAGGTGGCTGGGGACAACCTTGGCCAGGACGACGTTGCAAGACCATGGAATGACTCTATTCAGCATCTTAAAGAAAAGATAGGAGACCTCATCAAAAGCCGAGACCCATTGTAAAGAGGTTTCTCGGAAGGCTCCCCCTTTATGGCCAAGATAGTAAACTTTCCAACCCCCGCTAAGTTCAAATCGCCTGTGGTCTCTCCCAAGTATGATGATAGCACCAACCCTGTACATCACATTGAGATATATCAATCGGCGGCGAACATCTATTCGATACCAGATGAGATGAAGTGCCGTGCCTTCTGCGGAACTTTGACAGGAGCAGTGCACATCTGGTTTACTTCTCTTTTGAAGAATTCAATTGAGAACTTCAAGGGCCTGGCTGAACGATTCATTCACAACTTCTGCTTTGGGGTAAGACCTCAAAAGAAGACCACCCATCTGCTGTATGTCAAGCAGGGGAAGAACGAGAGCCTAAGAGACTACATCGCCAGGTTCAACAAAGAAAAACTTGAGGTTGAAGATTACGAAGAGAATATAGCTATGATTGCCCTCACAGGAGGTCTCCAAAAAGGGAAATTATTATGGAAACTTGGGGAAGGCCCTCCAAAGTCCATGGCGGAGCTATTGGAAACTGCGGGGAAGGTTATGAACGCTGAAGAGGCCATGGACTCCAAGTATGAGGATGAGAATGGCAATGGTAGCGAAAAGTTACAAAGAAAGAAGGATGGAATGAAGAGGTCAGCTGATGATAAGTTTGCACGTTATACCCATCTTACGGTTAGCTGCGAACACATCCTCAATGAGATAAAGAATGACCAATCCCTAAGATGGCGAGAGAAGTTGAAGGCTCCTCCACATAAGAGGAACCAAAACTTATGGTGTGAATTCCACCAAGACCATGGCCATATAACAGATAAGTGCTTTGCCTTGAAGGATGAGATCGATAAGATGTTGAAGTCAGGAAAGTTGAGGAAATATGTTGATGGTAAAGCTCCCAAAAGGGTAAGGGAAGACCCCAAAAAGAAGAGATACGATTAATGTCATGAGGACACCACAGCAAGAATAGACAATGGCACGAATGACGAAGATGAGGACGATCCGGACCTCCCACCAAAAGACGACAACACCCCGGTGAAGAGAGTTGGTATGATCTCCTTTGGTGTTAACACCATATGCGGAGGACTCGCGGGAGGTGGCTCTGAAGTGGCTGACAGAAAAGCTCATATGGCAGAGGCCAAATCAGTGGCCAAACTTAAAGTGGTAAACCTGACGTCTTTAGATACTACGCAGAAGAGAAAGAAGGTAGACATGGATACTCTCATAGTTGGATTCTCCCGACTCGACTTCAAGGGCATCCTGGATCCACATGATGACCCTTTGGTGATCACAACAAGAGTTCATGGATGTGAGGTACAAATAATTCTTGTAGACGGAGGAAGCTCAGCAGATGTGATGTTTTGGCCTTGCTTCAAGAGCCTAGGTCTTAGCAGATCTAGGATGGTACCCTATCATCATCCGTTAATGGGCTTCAGCGGTGAAAATGTCCATCCATTGGGCATGTATGAGATGGACGTGCGGATGGGTGATGAGTGGCCTAAGAGGTTAACCCAGAAGATCATTTTTTCGTCATGGATAAAAATGTCTTTTCGACCTATAACCTCATCATAGGAAGAGTAGCCCTTAAGGAGTTTAAGGCCGTGCCATCAACGGTCCATCAGATGCTAAAATTCTCGACCCCCTATGGGGTAGGGGAAGTGCAAGGTGACCAGACCATAGCACGAGAATGCTACTTCAACTCGGCTGAAGAGAGAGAGGCCCATAAGAGGGCAACCACCACTTATAACATTGACACACTTGACCCAAGAGATGAAATAAAGTTGAAGAAGGGAGAGGCTGTGGAAGAGGTAGAATCCATCGTCCTCAATGAGGATGAGCCAAAAAGTATCCAGGTCGGCAAAGCCTTAAAGGTAAAAATCAGGGAAGAGCTGGTAGACTTCCTGAGGAAGAGGTAGAATGTCTTCGCATGGAGTCATGCGGACATGCCAGGCATCAGCCCTGAAGTTATGTGCCATAAGCTGAATGTGACTAAGGATGCTAAGCCAATCAAACAGAGACGAAGAATATACTCCAGGGAGAAGTATGACGTTATCCGGGAAGAGGTCCGAAAGTTGGAAGAGGATGAACTCATCAGGAAAGTGATATATCCGGAGTGGCTATCAAATGCAGTCATTGTGCTCAAGGCCAATGGAAAGTGGAGAATGTGTGTAGATTTTACGGACCTGAACAAGTCTTGCCTAAAAGACAGTTATCCCCTACCCCGAATTGACCAGATGGTAGATGCAACTGCAGGACAAGAGCTCATGAGCTTCATGGACGCGTATTCAGGCTACAATCAGATCTTTATGGATGCTGAAGACTCAGAAAAGACAGCCTTCATTACCGTCAAAGGGACGTATTTCTACAAGGTGATGCCCTTCGAATTGAAAAATACAGGGGTAACCTATCAACGTCTTGTGAATAAGATGTTCGAAGACCAAATAGGCAAGACTATGGAGGTGTATGTAGACGATATGTTGACAAAGAGCTTAAAGGCCTGCACTCACGTGGCAGACCTAGAAAAGACCTTCAATACCATGGACTTGTATAGGATGAAAATCAACCCGGCAAAGTGTGTCTTCGGAGTAGGAGCTGGGAAGTTTCTTGGATTCATCGTCAATCAAAGAGGAATATAGGCAAACCCTAAGAAAATTAAGGCTTTGCTCGACATGAAGACACCTTGGAGCATCAAGGACGTTCAGAGGCTCACTGGAAGGGTGGCTGCGCTCAACAGATTCGTTTCCAGGGCGACCAATAAGTGCCTTCCATTCTTCAAAGTGCTCAGAAAGGCCTTCGAGTGGGACAAAGAGTGTGATGAGGTTTTTGATCAGCTCAAGTCATACCTTCGATCTGCTTTGCTCTTATCTCGACCAATAGTGGGAGAGAGCCTGTTTGTTTATCTAGCGGTCTCTAAATTAGCTATAAGTGCGTCTATTGTACGAGAGGATGTTGGGGTTCAAAGGCCCGTATACTTCAATAGTAAATCCCTTGAGGGATCTGAGCAGAATTACCCTCGCATGGAAAAGTTAGCCTACGCCTTGATACATGCCTCTAGGAAGATGAAGCCCTACTTTCAAGCCCATTCTATGGTCGTCCTCACTGGCTCCCCACTAAGATAGGTCCTCCATAAACCTGAGAAGTCAGGAAGATGGATGGCATGGGCCATTGAGCTAGGGGAGTATGACCTTACTTATCAGCCTAGGACGACCATCAAAGGGCAGGCACTGACATATTTTGTTGCAGAGTTTATATGGGAAGAGGTCGAGGGTGAGAATAGCCTAGAGGCCACAGAAGGGTCAAACAGCAACGTCTTTCGACACTCGAAAGAGGTTATGCCTAAGAAAGTTAGAGATGGGATAGCCGAGAATGAGGAAGATCGATACCTCTTCAGGCAGGGAATTATGTTAGAAGAGGGTTTCTCATCAGACAAAGACATCTGGAACCTCTTCGTCGATGGGTCTTCTTGTGAAAATGGAAGCGGTGCAGGCCTAATACTCTCAGACCCGGATGGTACCAACATCGAATATGCCCTAAGGTTCAACTTCAAGGCATTAAACAACGAGTCAGAATACGAGGCCATGATAGTAGGCCTCTCCTTGGCAACAACCGTTGGTATAAGATGATTACTCCTTCACAGTGACTCAAGGTTGGTTGTTAATCAAGTATTGGTGGTTTATGAGGCCAAGGATGAAAGGATGGCCAAATACCTGAAGAGGGTGAGAACGATACTTGAAGGCCTCGAGGAGGTAAAGATGAAGAGAATACCTCGACAAAACAACAGTCATGCAGACGCATTAGCAAGACTAGCTTCGTCAATGAGGACAGATATCAGAAGGACAGTCCCAGTTGAGATCTTGCCCAGAACAACCATTGAAGAAGAAGAGGTCAGTAACCCTTGCCTCAATTTGAATCTTGGGGACTCGTGGATGGATCCAATTATCATATATATCAGAGAAGGGGTGCTACTAGAGTCAAAGTTGGAGAGGAGGAAGTTGAGATACAAAGCTGCAAAGTTCTCAATAGTAGGAAATGTCCTGTATAGAAAGGGAGTCTTATTACCCCTGCTCAGATGCGTCCATCCCACCGAAGTTCCCTGCATCTTACGAGAGGTACATGAGGGTTCTTGCTCCAGTCACATAGGAGGAAGACCATTGGCCAAAAGAATTATTACACAGGGGTACTGGTGGCCAACCTTGGCAAAGGACGCTGCAACTTATATAAAGAGGTGCGACAAATGTCAGAGATTCTCCACAGTCCCACATCAACCTCATCAGCCTATGACGTCTATCAGTTCCCCTTAACCATTCGCAATATAGGGGATTGACTTGGTAGGTTCCCCGCCAAGGGCTGTAAATAATTACAGATTTCTGATAGTCACCATTGATTACTTCTCCAAGTGGGTAGAGGCAGAGTCGATGATCATGATTACAGAGCGGAAGACCTTCCAATTTATTTGGAAGAACATCATATGCAGATATGGTCTCCCAAACACCCTTATTTCGGACAACAAAACACAGTTCAAGAATTCTTCCTCGAAAAAATACTGCGAAAGAGTTGGGATAAAGTATTTTTTCTCTTCTCCTGGACGACCACAAGCAAACGGTCAGACCGAAGTGACAAACAGAACGATCCTTGACGGGATCAAGAAGAGGTTAGAAGAGGCTAAGGGTAGATGGACCGAAGAAGTTTATGCTGTGCTATGGGCCTACAGAACAACGGCTAGGACGCCAACAGGGGAGACCCCGTTTATGTTATCACATGGCTCAGAGACCGTCATACCAATAGAGGTTGAACTCCCTACTCATAGGGTGCATACTTATGACCCTGAGAAGAATGGGGAGGAGAGAAGACTCGACCTAGACTTGATCAAGGAGAGAAGGGAAGATGCAGAAATCAGGCAAGAAGCTTACCAACAAAGAAGAACAAAGTTCTACAATCAAAGGGTGAAATCAAGACCCATTGCCGTGGGAGACTTAGCACTGAAGAAGACACTGCAGAAGGCAAACAAGCTTCACCCAAATTGGCACGGTCCCTACAAAGTGATCGAAGAGGTTGTACCCGGGACCTACAGGCTAGAAAACCTAGAGGGGGAACCTTTTTTCAATCCCTGGAATGCTGAACATCTAAAGAAGTATTATATATGATGTTACGAGAGTTTGTGCCAATGTATTATCTTATGAAGAGATTATTAATGAAAAGATCAAATTCCTGTGAAAGTTCTTGATGAGATTATGCTAGATTGGTGAAATTATTTATGAGGATAACATCTTAGTTGATGACCTCAGACCTTATAACATCATAATTTGGTGATAAGGTCTGAGGTCAGACATCATACTTGGATGACCTCAGACCCTTAACATCATTAAGTTGGTAAAATTATTTATGAGGATAACATCATAAGTTGATGACCTTAGACCTTATAACATCATGATTTGGTGACAAGGTCTGAGGTCAGACATCATACTTTGATGACCTCAGACCCTTAACATCATTAAGTTGGTGAAATTATTTATGAGGATAACATCTTAGTTGATGACCTCATACCTTATAACATCATGATTTGGTGATAAGGTCTGAGGTCAGACATCATACTTGGATGACCTCAGACCCTTAACATCATTAAGTTAGTGAAATTATTTATGAGGATAACTTCTTAGTTGATGACCTCAGACTTTATAACATCATGATTTGGTGACAAGGTCTGAGGTCAGACATCATACTTGGATGACCTCAGACCCTTAACATCATTAAGTTGGTGAAATTATTTATGAGGATAACATCTTAGTTGATGACATCAGACCTTATAACATCATGATTTGGGGACAAGGTCTGAGGTCAGACATCATACTTGGATGACCTCAAACCCTTAACATCATTAAGTTGGTGAAATTATTTATGAGGATAACATCTTAGTTGATGACCTCAAAACTTATAACATCATGATTTGGTGACAAGGTCTGAGGTCAGACATCATACTTGGATGACCTCAGACCCTTAACGTCATTAAGTTGGTGAAATTATTTATGAGGATAACATCTTAGTTGATGACCACAGTTAAGCTCTCACACTCTTGACTCACTTGAGTCTATATTGTATAAGAGTTCATCTAGTTTGGAAATTAAGACAAAATTATGTCTATCCTAGAAACCAAAGAACCTCAGAGATTGGATTGCTATTTCATTCATTTATCTTGTAGTGATCAAGACCAAATTACCAACACTTACACACAGTAGAATGCATCATATACATGTCATATTGCATATTAATGTGTGCACATATGTTGAGTATGTTTAAATCCCTAAATTTGATTTTTAAATATTTTTTGGGATTTTATAAACATTTTTTAAATAAAGGTTTTATTAATTAAAACTTAATTTTAAAAGTTTGTGGGTTCAATCTACAATTATGGTTAAAGGGTTTATTGGCTTAAAGTTGGTTTGGGTAGAAACCAAAAGCGGCAGAGAATTCAGGGTGTGGTTGTAATTACTTTTAGACGCGCGTTTTATATCGCCTTACTGATCAACACCTGTTACTTGCTGATTGGTGCATTTTGTGTTTCTTTACTGAGTATATAAACGCGTATGCTTACAACCGTTGGATCAAACCTTATCAACGACCTGCATGCTTTCTTTGGTAATCCCTGTGTATCCCTCCTGAACCAATCAGGTGAATTTTAATCACCGCATGCTGTGAGCCCTTGGATTTAAGTCAATCCAGCTTGACTCAATCTTGACCCTTGTTTTTGAACCTGCTTCTCGATCATTCTCTTCGTCCTATAAAAGGGACCCTCCTCTCAATCGTCTGAGACTTTTGGCCAGTTCATTCCTGAGAGAAAAAAGAGAGAGTAGATGGAAGAGAGAGAGAGGACAGAGAAGAGAGAAAAAAAGAGAGAGAGAGAGTTAGAAACCCTAACCCCTGTTTGTCAATCCTCTTTCAAACCAAACACTTCTCTAAAACTCCTACATATCCAAAACACTACCCTGAGTGTTCTTGAGTTTTTGAGAGATATTTGTGTTGCTGTAACCTCTTGTTCGTTAGATCTTGTTCCCAACTTAAACTGTTTACTTAGATCTATTTTCTTCTTCATAGAAATTTCAGATCTATGTTCTGCATGTTACATCACACTTAGATTTACATGGTTTATTTTGTCATCTTGAGAAATATATTGTTGATTCTTTTCTGAAAATCATTTTTATCTTTAAATCAACAATAAATGTTTTCTGTTTCTAGTTCTCTTAAAACTAAACCTTTGACCTAGTTTGGAATCACACTTGGAGGTTTTCAATCTCGAAAATCTTTTCAAAACTCTGAGATTGATTAAGATCTTGACTGTCTTCTAAGCAAGATATCCATGGATTCTGGGATTGATTTAATGGTAAAAAAGGTTCAAAGTTTTGTGAGAAGAGAGAAAAAGAAAAATCACTGCATATAGCCTTATATGTAATTTGATAGGACTGTTTGTACGTAATAAGTGTGAGTGTGCGCATGCATGTGTTAGAGAGCACCTCCACAAACACTTTCACCCTACAACACGAAAAGTGTTGGTAATAAGATCTTGTGAACACGAGTCGACGTAAAGTGCAGGAACAAATAAGAAGTTAACAAACTGGGAGAACAAAATCTACAATCAGAACTGCAGAGAAGTTATAAGGACACCAGAGGGTACATTCCTAAACTTATATAGGTCTGAGTTGTATGCATGTTAGTTATATAGTTTGTAACTGGTAAATTTGTTTCAGTGGATTTTTTTTTATTTTACTCCGTAAAGGGAGTCGTGGATGTTTCCTCAGTTGGTGAGGTTTTACCACGTAAAAAATTGTGAACTTAATCTTTCTACATCTCCTCATCTCATTCTTGATTGTGCTGAGTTTAAAGTTTGTTTAAACTGTTTTATAAACCTGTTAGTCAAATCTTGAATAGATCTCGTACAAACTGTTTTATTAAACACATCTTGTGTTCAATACGTTTGATTTTTAAGAAAAGAGTTTCTTCAAAAAATAGCCCGGAGTTACTTAAATAGTTTATTTTTAACAAACAACTTTAGTAACATATTTTCACACAGACCTTATAACATCATGATTTGGTGACAAGGTCTGAGGTCAGACATCATACTTGGATGACCTCAGACCCTTAACATCATTAAGTTGGTGAAAATTATTTATGAGGATAACATCTTAGTTGATGACCTCAGACCTTATAAAATCATGATTTGGTGACGAGGTCTGAGGTCAGACATCATACTTGGATGACCTCAGACCTTTAACATCATTAAGTTGGTGAAAATTATTGCATGGAAAAAAAAATCATCCAACAAACAATTCAGCAAGAGAAGAAATAAGAGCCCTCCTCAGAGGTTGACAGATTAAGTTACAAATGGCAAAAATATAAAGTAACATTGTTCATCAGAGGTTACAGTTCAAATACATAGTGAAAAAGTACAAAAGCTTCATAAAAATAGCCTAAGGATTTGCAGGGACAGTGCTAGCATCCTCAGCCTGATTCCCTTGGCCGACGTTGGTCACCTCAGCCCCATCATCTATGGGGTTGGCTCCCTCAACCTCTGTAACATCCAGTGGCGCAGTCTCTGTAGGGGAAGAATCTTCCTTTTCAACCTCTTGAAGGGCTTGGGCAAATTTAGGGTTAGCAAAACCCAGACCTATGAAGTCAGAGGATTTCAAGCTCCCTGACTCCTTCTCCTTATCAACCACCCATTTTCCAGTAGCCTTAATATCTCTTTTAAGGTAGTTAAAGCCGAAGCTGATGAATTCATCAGAGACTTTGTAATCGGCCAGAATCCCCTCAGAAGCATCCTCAAGGGCTGCCTTCATTGCAGCGTCAACCTTCTACTGGAGAACGTCTTCCTTGGCCTTTAGAGCAATGGTGTGATCCTTTTTAAGCTTGGAGATCTTTTTCTCCAACTCCTTAACCTTCTTATCAGACCCCTTAAAGGCAGACTTCAGATGGTCTACCTCTACATTCAGAGAGCTTTGCACCTTCTTGGCCTCTTGGCCTTTCTGGATGAGGGGCAACTTCTTCAGAGTCCAGTTGGCAAGATGATGCATATTAACGAGGCCCTGCAAATCATGTGGTCATATATATAAGTTGAAATTCAAAACAGAGGTTACACTTCGAAGATAAACTGAAATTCGAAGTCATACCTGAATAGACTTGTGAAGGCCAAACTCAACCAGCAGAGGGGTGTCCATGTATCGACAAAAGCATTTTTCAGCATCGGTCATAGTAGAGCCGATGGCATCCAACGCCTGCAAACTGTGGCCTATGATGGTATCATTAATTTTCAGTTGCTCTATACGAGTAGCCAATGCATCCTCAGAAGAAATAGGGATGGAACGATCCCCACCTTTCTTCTGCCTCTGATCCGCAGGGGCAGGATTGACAACCTTTCTCTTCTAGGTGGCCTCAACCCTCGAGGTTGAGGGAGGGGGAGGAGGAGCATTCAGACCTTCCTTTTTGATGAGTTTCGTTAAACTTGGTGCTGAAATCTCCCACAACTCGTCAGATATTCCCTTCAGACGCTCTGCAAGATAGAAAGGTCTGAGTTAGAGAGTCAGACATACATAAATTCAGAGGTATAACTTGAAATAAAAAGCACTTTCCAAGCGCTGTAAGAGGACTTACCCCTAGACCAGTCTCAGAGAGGTAATAGGGGGTCATCAGGTGCTCGAATTTGACAAGTAGACCATGCTTCCCCTGATCCTGAAGGTCTTTGTCCTTCCGAAGATTAAGTTGGCTTAGCCCAGGGTCGGCCTTAGCAGCCATCGTAGCCTTTCCCCATCTCAGGGGTATTCTCGGCTCTAATGAGGAAGAGGGGGCACATGGACCAAATTCCCATGGCCCTGAGGCGAAGAAATAACATGGCTTCTTATTATGGTTTAAGGTTTGGCTAATCTGAAGCATCTTCTTTTTTGGCTTCCGAGCTAAAAAATGATAATAGCTCGGATGGTTTCTGGCAGATGAAGGGATATAGCATCCTGTAAAGACTTGGACATGAAGGTCCATAAGACAATGGCTCTAATTATAACCCTCCAAGCATTGGGTGACAACTGGGAAGGGGCCAAGTTGATATAGTCCAATATAGACCTGAGGATGGGATGGATAGGCAGATGAAATCCCAACTTGAACATCTGCTCGTATAGGCAGATCTCACCATCTCGGCCATCGTAAGCCCTCTCTTCCCTTAGAGGTTTTCCGAGTTTTATAGAGGGGCTTATGGAATATAGATATCTGACGGATAGGAGGTTGATTTTGCTGACTGAACTCTAAATCTCGGCTGCCTCAGAGACATCAATATCATTCTCAGCATCATCATCATCTGGCTAAACGTCGGCCTGAGCAGACGATGGGGCATTACTTGGAAACCTCTGAGCGAACTCAGCCCCTGTGATAGCCGATAGAGGAATGGCTTCAAGAATCGATGGAACATCCACACTTGGTCCAATAATTTCAACCTCTGAGGAATAGGTTGATGTGCTTGAACTTTTGTGAGACAAGGCCCGACTGGAAACCTCTGCCTGATCAGGGACCTGATCTTGTTGACTCGAGAAGTCCATGGCCTCTTGGAAGGAGTCCACAGACATAGGGTATGAGGTGAAGGACTCAGACCCCAACATTGGACAGGGTTCATCTGGGACCTCTGCTCGGTTGGTTCAGGGTATATGACCTTCAGAAGTGGTGCAAATATAGGTCTGAGGGGGAATTCCTCTGACCTACGAGCTTCTTCTTGTGCTCTTTTTATTTACCTAATTTTCTCTAAGGTCTTCTCTCTGAGAGAGGGGAACTCCTTTAAGAGTTGGTAAAGGGGTCTGAGCATATGAGGCAGACGCTAGACTTGTGACTATCCTAAATTACAAACAGGATTGGCAAATGGAATTAAAGATCAAAAATGGATTTTTGAGCAAGAACAATAAACGAACAGTTCATCGGAAAACTCATAGGTTCACTGAAAAGTGCTTAAGATCGTCGGAAATTACAATGAATGGAAGAATAAGGCAAAAAAATGCAACAAAAGGAGAAAAAGTGGAGATAAACGATACCTGAGAATATTTGTGAAGAATAAAGAGAGAGAGCTGCAAGAAAAAGCCACCAACAAGCTCCTTAAGCAAACCCTTGTAGAGAGAGAGAGAGCTTCAGGCGAGGGAGTGTAGAAATGAAGAAGAAAGAGAAGAAAGGAGGGTATAACCCTCAACAACTAAGGCACGCATCCCAAGGCCCGTCATTGCCTTGGGAGCCCCAAAGGACGGCTGACATCACATGCTTTCCAGGGACACCTTACACTTCATCAATTGATAAGTGTCAAATGAACATTGGCACAAGGAAGAAGGACCTCGGAGTTGTAGACCCCACAGTCACCTGTTGTCACATGTAAATAACGGCTGGGGGGTGATTGATATGCCCTGAATGTACCCCTCGGCTCAGAGACATCAACCTCGGCCATGAAGATGGCCGATGCTGGAGGGACCATGGATCATCACCTAGCAGACTCATCCTAGGCAAGGTCGTCCACGACCGACTTTACTAGCTACCTCGGCAAGTGAGGTCTCCATGACCCAGGGAAGGTTATCCAACTGGTCTTCCAAGGATCGCAACCTCGGCTCGGAAGATGAAGAGGTTACCCGTCATCAGCATCAATCCTGGCTAAGTCATTATCTGGGCATCCAAAGTTCGCAGCCTCGACTAGGTACAGGCCGAGGTGGCCATCACATCGCCAGAACCAATCTCGGTTGATCCTCAGTCGATGTTCCTGCTGTACCACCATCACCTCGGCCCAAGACGATGTCATAGCTCAACGTGTCATACTTTGACTCTCCCACTAAACCAAGATCTCCCCCTCGTCCTCTTCCAGGCCGAGGTTGTGACCAATCACAGATGGCCGAGCTCTTCTGCGCATATGTGGGGCTAGGAACACGTGTACACAAATCAGTTATAACCGAATCATTCCCCCCACGTGAGGGAATATTGAGGTCATCATTATCTACATGAGATAATCCAGGTGTCATTCTCATACTGGTTCGATCCTCATGTATATACCCATTGCATGCTTGGGGGGGGGGGGGGATACTACACCCCCCCAGGCACTTTATATAGAGGTCATCCTCTACCTTGAAAAAGACCCAAAATTAGCAACCCTAGCTGAAACTCTGTTCAAATACACAGTAGAGAGAGAACGCTTGAGAGATTGTATCTATGGCCATTAGAGCCCTCATACAGTGATACACATCATACACTTGCACAGTGGACGTAGGCCGGATTGGCTGAACCACTTATATTCCGATGTGAATCCTCTTCTCCTCACCTCCATCTACTATATGTGTATGTACTCTTATGCTGCCATTGTTAAAATTGAATTGAGCTTACAAACACCTTGAAGGGTGGTGCTATTTTCTGCATCATCAATCATGATAAAATGTATCACAAATTACTGACTATCTAAATAATGTTTTCAAGAAAAAGAATATCATTTTATTAGTTTATCACATAAAATATACATTAAACACATTTCACGAGCTATTGAAGATTAATTAAGAAGAACAAGTAATTATTGAGTGAAATAGTTTGTACCCAACCATATGTTGACATGTAGATACTTTTAATGTTAGCATCGTTCTTGAATTGATCAACTAATTTAGCTATGCAACATTTGGTCATCTGCAACTTTTTGAAGATATTGATGCATGCATTATATATATATATATATATATATATATATATATATATATATATATATATATATATATATATATATATATATGTGTGTGTGTGTGTGTGTGTGTGCGTATGTGTGTGAAGTTATATTAGATGTGGGTTAGTGCGTTTGGGTACTCACATTGCTTGAAATTGGTGCTTGCCATAGTAGGTCTGAGATGTCGCTTAAAGATATTGAATCATGATCCAGTTGCCCTGCTTATGTATTGCGTACAACTGGAGTGAGCTTATATTTCTTTATCGCTTATGAATGGATGTCCATTAAAGTGGGTATTCACAATAATTCTATCTTTATTACCTGAACGGTGCTTTTGCATAATACATTCGTAATTTTTCCTAGGTGTTTTCATCAAGCAAGTGACATAGATATGCTTTTTGAGGGTTTGGAATATTTCTTCTTATTTTTAGTTGGTTTCGATTTTGCTATAAATACGTTTAAAATATGTACCCCTTCGTTGATTTCCTTGGTTTCATTTTTGATGTCCCTGGATTTTTTGGTGTTGTATGGGACTCAATGAAAGTTTTGAAATTTTTATCATGTCTTTTCCTCGATCGTCTAATATGAGTTTGCTATGTGTATTTAGGTTTCTTATTTAGAGCCCATTTCATTCGCCCTTTTAGGCTTTGAATTTCACTATTTGGGCAACCATGATCTCCCCCAAGCTTTTCTACAGCGTGGTTATAAATTCGAAGATCCTTGTTTTATTTATCAACTCAAGTCAACTTACACCTCTGGTCATCAAGAGACTTTACATGTTTTGAATCCAATCTTCTTTGACTTTCTTCAAGTTCAGATATTTGAGTAGTTTCATTTAAGAGGTGATCAATGTGTTTCTTAAGGTTGATACAAATCTTTTAGATTCAGTTATTTTAGTGTAATACCCCGCACTTTTATGGATCATTAAATTTCATAAGTAAGTGAAATTTGGAGATTGAATAATAATTTTTAGAGTTAACGAGGGTTAGATGATTCTCAAGGTGTGATATATTTACTTTTGGGATTAAGTTAATGAATCAGAGTATTTTAATTATATGTCGCAGTTGGGTAAAGCGATAAAGGATAATATTTTAATTGGAGAACCCGCATGAAGTTGTGTTGGGTTTAATTATTGAATTGCGGTTAAGTGACTCAGATGGAGATTTTGAGTGCGCGATTGGTTTCAGAATGACCGAGATAGTCAGAATAGAGTATTCGGGAGTAGTGTTTGGGTTCCGAGAATTTTTGGACAAGTAGGGACTCGTAATTGAGTAACGAGTCATTTTTTGAGTAAATAAGGGACAAGCCCTTATTTCTCCCTTATAAAGGCACGGGAGAGGGAGAAAGAATGAAAGAAAAGAGAGAAAGAAGAGAAAGATAAGAGAGGAAGGAAAAAGAAGAGAGAAAAGGGATATTCCAGCCAAACTCCACGGGATTCGACTCAAAGTCGTCGGATTTTATCCTCCAGGCAAGTGTTTACTTGCTTTATTTAATTTAGTGTGTATATCTCATATCATAGTTGGTAAATTATGTGATTTTGGGTTAGAACCCTGAAAGAAATTTTGGGAAAATATGAGTATGAGTTTACAAATTGATGTAATGTAAACTCTAAATGATTTCTAGTGTCAAATCTATGATAATGGAGGGTAGAAATAAATTGAAATGGGGGAAAATAGTAGAACTAGGGTTTTAAGAATTTTGGGCTTAAACCTAAGAAAAATTGGTTTAATCCCCCAAATAATTGATGTTTTAGTTAGAAATCAATGTCTTGATGATTGTAGTGTTGTTGGTTGAGATTATAAATCATAAAAATGGAGTTTGGGATGTTATTTGGGATTTTGGAGAAGATGAAATCGCTCAAACTATGAGCCCCGAACTGGGCAAATCGATTCGGGTCTAGACCGAATCGATTCGCATAAGGAGAACTGGGGCACTGTCTCAGGTCAAATCGATTTGTGTTGAGACCAAATCGATTCGTCTTTGGAGACCTGTTTACAGACCATTTTTTGAACCGATTCGAATTTGATCCGAATCTATTCGCTTGTCCAAATCGATTCGCAAAAGGGGGGGGGGGGGAAATCGATTCGGTTGATGCAGAATTGGGAAGTTTTTCCCTCTTTGAGTTAGGGTGAATTAAATTGAAGTTGGAGATGAATATGTGGGCTCTAGTTACGATATTAGGAGTTTATGTGATGGTTTATAGGGTATAAACTTGAGATGAAAGGAGGGATCTCGGGTTGATTCAGCGTGAAATTCGAGGAACGGACTTAATGAGTGTTCGGGTCGAGCTACATTTGAGAGAGGGAGTTCTTCTGCCAGTGGGCATAGATATTTGTATTGTTCGAATGTATTTGAGTTGAATACATTCGAGTAAATCCTAGGATGTGATTCTTCAGAATTTGTGTATTCGGGATTATATATTTGTGAATTCATTAATGTGATTAAAGTGCGAGTCATACATTGAGTGAGAGAATACTTATGAATTCAGTATTTTAGGCGTATGAATACTTAAATATTATTACGAATGGGAACATTCGGGGTAATTGGTTATCGCTATATGAGATTGACAATTATAGCCACATATATAGAATTGAGAAGTATTAGAGGATATATATATACGACGGGATTACAGTATATATAATATTATGTCAATACATATATATATATGTGTGTGTGATTGTTGTATTTGTATCTTAGAGGCTGGTTCCACGGGGTTTCCTTTGGCGTAGGGTTGGAACAACCAAATTCTATATTTCTCTAGTACGATGTGGGTGAGTCCCTTGGCTTGAGGAGCAGGGAGAGTATATCCCCAGGTCATCTCATCCCGCATTCGGGTGCGATGTGTGTGTACTCCACTTTTAGAGGGAATATGACCACCTCCACCGTTGTGTATTTTTACCACGTCCATGAGTGAGTATGTCTTGGTATTATGGTATAGTGAGTAAACCCGGATTCCGATAGGCACTAGGAGACTGCATCCTCGAGTTATAACTCGGTGGGATGGTTATATTGCTTGTGATTGTAATAAGTATAATTATATTCGTTGAGCATAGTATATTGCTCGTATACGAAGCTGAGATATTATATATTTATATAAGGTGAAAAGAATGATAAAGTATTATCCCCTTTCCGGTAGATATGTATATCCAGATTTGTATGAATATGAATCAGAGATTATAAACAAACCTATATATTTATATATGAGTTTTATATATGTATTGAGTGCTGAGGACCTAATGGATCACGATGATCAACATTTCTAAGTAGCAGTGTATCGGGGGGGGGGGGGGGGTCCTTGTTTGAATTTAGCTTCGTGAGACACCCCACGCACGAATTTAGCGCAGTGTTGGGAATGGGGAGAAGTTTAGCCCTTAATACTCGGGTTAATTAGGATTTTTAGAGATTGGGTGAGGGGTATCTATACGGATTAGTTAGGCAGGGTAACTGAATAGGTTATTTAATAGGTACGCGTTAGCTGTGTGATATCAGAAGAGGGGTGAGGGGTATCTCATGAGAGTGCGATACCAATTTAAATATGAGGTAAAACATATTTTTAAAAATATAGCATTTATGCAATTGTAAAATATTTTCACAACTCGGACTCTTACCCGTTTATCTATTTTTCCCTCTTTTGCTATATATGTATATACATAGGTTTCCAGACACAGGGACGCCTGGATGATTATTCCTTCGAGTCAGACATTCGCTGCAGCAGCTGTGGATGCATGCAAGTTTACTGTAAATGCTTCTATTCTTGTAATCTAGATAGGAGGTACTGTATAACCATTCGGGCCGATAGCCCAATTGTATTCATTTATTCTTTTATTGCATTTTAATTTACGCCCTTTCGATTTGGTTGTACTATGTTAAACCGAGTGTTCAATTATTTGATTTCATTTTCAGTTTCATATATTGACCATGTGGATGATTTAATTGAATGGTTTGTTTAAAAAGATTATTTAAATAAAATTTTGACGCCAACCTAATAGGTTATTAGTAATTAATTTGGTTTTCGACAGTGATGCTAAGAATGAACCATTTGAGACTCCTGTTTTAATTTGGTACATGATTGATCACATGGTTATTTATTAGGCGGGGTGTTACAGATGGTATCAGAGCATCAGGTTCTAGTGTCCTTAGGAATCTGTACGGATGTACTACGCTTTCAGCGTTGCTCTCGATTTGATATAGAGCCTTAGGATTAGGATTGTTGATTCCTCTTTTGATATTTCATTCTCCTGCTATTATATAAGACTATAATATATCTTTTACGCGCTCATTCGAGACTGTAGAGGTCACTCTCCTTATGACATTTGTCAAGTATGGTTACAATGACTACTAAAGTCTAGTAGTTATGAGTATCCAAGTACCGTTGTAGTAGAGAGTGGTGCATAACTTGAATTACCTAGTGAAGTAAATTTAGGAAAAAGGTATGAGAAAGTCTTTAATAAGGACCATACGTTGAAGTTAAGTTATACG
The DNA here is from genome assembly GCA_949130495.1 of Sambucus nigra. Taxonomy (NCBI): domain Eukaryota; kingdom Viridiplantae; phylum Streptophyta; class Magnoliopsida; order Dipsacales; family Adoxaceae; genus Sambucus; species Sambucus nigra. The sequence continues at coordinate 537,363,136 of OX422208.1, read as the reverse complement.
GAGTGAGTGTAACGTGATTCAGCAGAAGTAGAAGGCTCGGGAGCTTTGGCGTAGAGCCGGGTATGGAAATACCCCTATGTGAAAATTTGAGGAAAATTTTTCACTCATGGGAGCAATACTTGACTGGTGGGAACGGTGGTCACCATATCTAAGGGAGAAGGACATTTTTCACATAGAGGGATCTTACGGCTGGATATAACCGTTAATTCCTTTGGTTTATCTGGAGTAAAGAGAATGTAGTTCCTGAATTATTCACACGAGGATCAGCCAGAGGCCGACAGTGAACTAAGAGTTACACGGATAAGTGAACCTTATACCAAAGTAAGGTAGGTACAATGAAGAGAGAGTCCTTAAGAAGAATGATAGGCTCACTAGAAAGTGTTCCTAACACTTACGGAAAAATTTGTGTTCATGGAACCCCATTGGTGATCATCCACCCGGGGAGTTCATTGAAACAGGGATGTTAAGGCCTATAGTGGAGTTTCCTTTTGACGAAGAAGTTAAGAGGACTATGAAGGCGATTTTTAGGATCGAAGCTTTAGATCTGATATACTGAAACCTTAACATGGTCAGGGTGGCCAGGAATGGAGATTAATACAATGTGGAGCATAGAACCACGCGGTTAGTCCTTGCCCGGTAGGGTTGAAGGTTACGAATAGAGAGACCGAGATGGAGCAGTGATCAAAGTAATTGTAATTCGGTTAAGACAAGTGTGCTATGTCAGGGAACCAATTGGAGCAGTTAAGGAGATTGACGAAGTTATTGTTATGAATTTTTCCTGGGATCAAAGAGGTATATTTTGCATGGCTAGATAAATTCGTGGTATTTCGCTAACCCTAGATCTGTGTGTGTAATTCGAGCTCTGTGGTGGTATCGATAACATTATATAGTTTATGTCTATATGTTTTTCGCAGTAGCGGAGTTCAATTTTGAATTTGTATCTGGTTTATACTACTCGTTTTGTATGTGTTATACGAGTATGGTATTATTATAAGAGTAATGTTATTGTATTATCGGAGCGATAGCGAGCTAATGATTGCAAGACTATCATATCCGCGATTCCAGGGTGGAACAGATTGTTGTTGCGATATCTCACCTGGATATAGGTCGAGCTCGCCTTTATTTTATGTTTAGATGGAACTTCGATGAGCAGATGTTTCATTATCATGACTTGAGTGCATGGTGACCTTATAGATATGATTTAAGGTGTGCATCATTTATTATTGAGCTGTGAGATTGAACTCATTATTGTTTGCGCTAAGGACTTAGTGTTAGTACAAGCGCTATGCGTTATGGATCCTAAAAGGAAATAGGAGTTCTGAGCACATTTTGTCGATAGGTGGGATGGTATTATCCCAGTGGCATATTTGAAACTAAGGAACCTCCATGACCGATAAAGTTAAGCTGTAGTGTATAATAGGGGTTCCTTATTTGGATTTTTCTTGTTAGACGCTCCACGCATGAACCTTAATGACGTCGGGAGTGGAGAGATGTTATGGTGATGCAAGGATGTTGGTTTTAACGAGGAGTTACCTAGTGTGGACAAAACACTATAGACTGAGAGCCATGTGATGATTGTATGCTTATGGAGATAGAAGTGCTATGGAAAAGCACTGAAATGGTTCTCTCACTGCAAGTATGTGGGTGAGGTAAGGTAAAGGAAATCGATGTAAAATCTATGTCCAGGCCTTGTATAGAAGGAAAATTCAGTGGAAACATGTCCTAAATATCTAGATTTTAACACCTTTGTAGATAATAGGCGCTCCGATTAGTTAGATGTTCCATATCCCCAATATGGTAGGACATAGTAATAAAAGTACGTTATCAGGTTAGCGAGGTAGGACTTAGGACGTCCCGCTGGTGTGCCTTAGATCTTTATATCTCGACGATCGACGATGCGAGGAAGTAGTGTAACGGGAGGGTTCCTTGTTTGGATTTCTCTTTACGAGACGTCCCACGCATGAAACCGAGAAATGTCAGAAGTTGAGAGAGGTCTTGGGCACTAGGGATTTAGTTAGGATAGTACTCATTTTATGTGTGTTGGAAACATGTTTATTGTAGGGTTATTAGGAAGTAAGGCCAGTAAGGTTAGTGGCGTTGACTTAGGAAGATTCTTGGAAGTTAACCACAAGAAGATTGGTGGGTTAACCTTGAGAAGGATTGGATTTACAGGTATAGGGGGCGTAGTATATAAAGTTGAAGTATAAGCTATGAGGCAGTTATACGTGTGATTGAAGGTCGTTGGATGGAACGTCGTAGGAGGCATGCGACAACCCAGTGGTGTAGGTGCAACGAGAGTTAGTACACTTAAATTAAGAAAGTAGATGACGGGAGTAGTCGAACGTTAAGGTAATTTCCTTTTTGGAAGGATTTAGATGTCTTAACGTAGATGAGTGGAAACTTAGATTAACGAATCTACAATGGGATCAATAAGTTAAAGCGACGGTTATAGGCTTGTTTCCCTTGGATGCAATTATAGAAGCACTAGGTGTGATGTGACGTTAGAGTCAACCTTACGATCGAGGTAGCACTGTAGAATATGGAGATCTAGAAATGTAGTAGAGTATAAACCTTGAGATCGGTGAATAATTAATAAGTGTATGGTTGAGTACCATTGGATTAGTACCATTCCTCTTTTATGAAATAGGATGTGGAGTGATTCGCGATCCTAGGTTAGTATCGGTCGTATCTGAATTTCGAGGGCAAAATTCCGTTGTAAGGTGGGGGGGGGGGGGGAGAGTGTAATAACCCGCACTTTAATGGATAATTAAATTTCATAAGTAAGTGAAATTTGGAAATTGAATATTAATTTTTGGAGTTTACGAGGGTTAGATGATTCTCGAGGTGTGTTATATTTACTTTTGGGATTAAGTTAATGAGTCGGAGTATTTTAATTATATGTCGCAGTTGGGTAAAGCGATAAAGGATAATATTTTAATTGGAGAACCCGCATAAATTTGTATTGGGTTTAATTAATGAATTGCGGTTAAGTGATTCAGATGGAGATTTTGAGTGCGCGGTTGATTTCGGAATGGTCGAGATAGTCAGAATAGAGTATCCGAGAGTAGTGTTTGGGTTCCAGGAATTTTTGGACCAGTAGGGACTCGTAATTGAGTAAACGAGTCATTTTTTGGGTAAATAAGGGACAAGCCCTTATTTCTCCCTTATAAAGGCACAGGAGAGGGAGAAAGAATGAAAGAAAAGATAGAAAGAAGAGAAAGAGAAGCGAGGAAGGAAAAAGAAGAGAGAAAAGGGAGATTCCGGCCAAACTCTGCGGGATTTGACTCGAGGTCGTTGGATTTCATCCTCTAGGCAAGTTTTTACTTGCTTTATTTAATTTAATGTATATATCTCATATCATAGTTGGTAAATTATGTGATTTTTGGTTAGAACCCTTAAATAAAATTTGGGAAAATATGAGTATGAGTTTACAAATTGATGTAATGTAAACGCTAAATGATTTATAGTGTTAAATCCATGATAATGGAGGGTAGAAATAAATTGAAATGGGGGAAAATGGTAAAACTAGGGTTTTAAGAATTTTGGGCTTAAATCTACGAAAAATTGGTTTAATCCCCCAAAAAATTGATGTGTTAGTTAGAAACCAACGTTTTAATGATTGTAGTGTTGTTGGTTGAGATTAGAAATCATAAAAATGGAGTTTGGGATGTTATTTGGGATTTTGGAGAAGATGAAATCGCCCAAACTGTGAGCCCCGAACTGTGTGAATCTATTCGAGTCTAGATCGAATCGATTCGCATAAGGAGAACTGGGGCACTATCTCTGGCCGAATCGATTCGGGTTGAGACTGAATTGATTCATCTTTAGAGACCTGTTTGTAGACCCTTTTTTGAACCGATTCAGATTTGATCCGAATCAATTCGCTTGTCCAAATCGATTCGCAAAGGGGGGCGAATCGATTCAGTTTATGCAGAATTGGGCAGTTTTTCCCTCTTTGAGTTAGGGGGAATTAAATTGAAGTTGGAGATGAATATGGGGACTCTAGTTATGATATTACGAGTTTTATGTGATGGTTTAGAGGGAATATAAACTTTGAGATGAAAGGGGGGATCTCGGGTTGATTCAGCGTGAAATCCGAGGAACGGACTTAGTGAGTGTTCGGGCCGAGCTACATTTGAGAGAGGGAGTTCTTCTACTAGCGGGCATAGATATTTATATTATTCGAATGTATATGAGCTGAATACATCCGAGTAAATCCTAGGTTATGATTATTAGGAATTAGTGTATTCGGGATTATATATTTGTGAATTCTTAAATGTGATTATGGTGTGAGTCATACATTGAGTGAGAGAATACTTATGAATTCAGTATTTTAGGCGTATGAATACTTAAATATTATTACGAATGGGAACATTCGGGGTTATTGGTTATTTTTATATGAGATTGGCAATTATAGCCGTATATATAGAATTGAGAAGTATTATAGGATATATATATATACGACGGGATTACAGTATATATAATATTATACAAATACATATATATCTGTGTGTGATTATTGTATTTGTATCTTAGAGGCTGGTTCCACGGGCTTTCCTTTGGCGTAGGTTTTGAACATCCAGATTATATATTTCTCTAGTGCGATCCGGGGAGGTTGCGCGATGTGGGTGAACCCCTGGCTTGAGGAGCAGGGAGAGTATATCCCCAGGTCATCTCGTCTCGCGTTCGGGTGCGATGTGTGTGTACTCCACTTACAGAGGGAATATGATTGCCTCCACCATTGTGTATTTTTACCATGTCCATGAGTGAGTTTGTCTTGGTACTGTGGTATAGTGAGTAAACCCGAATTCGGATAGGCACTATGAGACTGCATCCTTGAGTTATAGCTCGGTGGGATGGTTATATTGCTTGTGATTGTAATAAGTATAATTATATTCATTGAGCATAGTATATTTCTCGTATACGAAGCTGAGATATTATATATTTATATAATGTGAAAAGAATGATAAAGTATTATCCCCTTTTCGGTAGATATGTATATTCGGATTTGTATGAATATGAATCAGAGATTATAAACAAACCCATATATTTATATCTGAGTTTTATATATGTGTTGGGTGTTGAGGGCCTAAAGGATCTCGACGATCAACATTGTGAAGTAGTAGTGTTTCGGGGGGGGGGGGGGGTTCCTTATTTGGATTTCGATTCGCGAGACACCCCACGCATGAATTTAGCGCAATGTTGGGAATGGGGAGAAGTTTAGCCCTTAGTACTTGGGTAAATTAGGATTTTCAGAGATTGGGTGTGGGGTATCTAGACGGATTAGTTAGGCAGGGTAACTGAATAGGTTATTTAATAGGTACGCATTAGCTATGCACTATTAGAATAGGGGTGAGGGGTATCTCATGAGAGTGCGATACCAATTTAAATATGTGGTAAAGCATATTTGTAAAAATATAGCATTTATGCACTTGCAAAATATTTTCACAACTTGGGATCTGACTTGTTTATCTATTTTTCCCTCTTTTGCTATATATGTATATACATAGGTGTCCAGACATAGGGATGCCTAGATGATGATTCCTTCGAGTCAGACGTTCGCTGCAGCAGCTGTGGATGCATACATGTTTATTGTAGACGGTTCTATTCTTGTAATCTAGATAGGAGGTACTGTAGAACCATTCGGGCCGATAGCCCAATTGTATTTATTTATTTATTCTTTTACTGTATTTTAATTTACCCCCTTTAGATTTGGTTTCACTATGTTAAACCGAGTGTTCGGTTATTTGATTTCATTTTCAGTTTCATATATTGACTGTGTGGATACTTTAATTGAATGGTTTGTTTAAAAATATTAGTTAAATAAAATTTTAACGCCACCCTAATAGGGTATTAGTAATTAATTTGGTTTTCGACGGTGATGCTAAGAACGAACCATTTGAGACTCCTATTTTAATTTGGTACATGATTGATTTCCCGGTATTTTATTAGGCGGGGTGTTACATTTAGTTGCACATTTGGCCTTCAGTTTAACTGCCTTATTCTGCCTTTTTTATATGAAATTGTTGGATTTGAGCACAGTCTTTCTCTACTTTGACTAGTGCACATTTTAATCATACAATTTCTTCATTCTTATCTCCAATCACTCCATTATTTATCTTGCTCTTTCTCTCAATCTCTGACTGAAACTTCTTCATTTATGAGTTTAGTCTCAGTATATCTTCTCGATGATCGTCGGCTTTTGAACTAAGTGTTGCATTTGATACCAATAACTTATTAACTCTTAGTCGTAGCCATTTCATTCTTTTGTCACTTCAAGTACCTCTGATTTTTTTTTATTACGAGACGTTATCCCTGATACATTAGTACTTTTAATCAATATGCAAGTCGGTTGTTTGTATTGTGACTATGGTTTTTTCAGGGAGAATAGGCATTTAGCTCTAATTATTAGGTTTCATTAACATTTGATCCCAGGTATTCTCGATGAAGGTTGGTAATATATTCTATTGGTCTACGAATACGTGGGTGTGGTGACAATTATTGTGTAACACAAATAAATAAGGGAAAAGCAAGCACCAAATAAGAACAAGGAAGGTAAAATGACAATCACACAATAAAGGATGTACGTGGTTCCGCAAAGATGTGCCTACGTCCACGGTGGTGCAGTCGGTGTTATTTCTATATACTCAGGAGAGTGATTACAGAGAATATAACTTGTCCTTTTGCCCCGGACCTAGGGTTCAATATATACACGTACGTATAAGTAAGTGGGGGTGTTGGATTCCCCCACGTCTTCCATCTCTCCCTATAACCTCCCTTAATGGGAACGTGGGGAGAGACCGGATACAATCAAAGTAAGAGGTGGGGGGCCTGGACTTTGGGCCGCCCGAATTGGGCTACTCGTCCAAGCCTATGATCTTAATTTTGGGTACCCACAATTGCCCCTAAATTCGTTGGGCCATGTTTTGGGCTCAATAAATTTAAATGATTAGTTATAATAACTTTTTGTACATTGTGCAACTCTTCGAAGGTTGTGAAGCTGATTTTGGCGGCATCCGCTTCGTATTTTGTGCACTATGATTAGAAAAATTTAAAGGTTTTCTGGAATAGCCACTTTTCTACCGTCGTTTCAATCTTTCCAGCACTCTTCCATTCCCTGTGAGCTCCAACACTTCGTACCTTCTTCTCTTAGTCTCCATTCTCGTTGCTTCCTTGTTTTTTTTTTGTGCTTCTTCATCGTTCGAATCGATCTTCTGTTTTGTAAGTTTCCTGTGCCTTTTCTTTGTACTTTCTCTTTGAGTTTGTAGTTTTTCTAGGGTTTTCCAATGGCAAAGATTGGGAATAGGTCGGTCTCTGAATTTAGGAAGTTTTATAACATCCCTGAGTGGGTAGATATTGAATGCTGCTCTTCCCCTCCTAGAAATGTTAGAGAGATAGATGACGCCCACTGGATCCATATTTTGTTGCTTTCCTAAGGGGGACTCACTTTTCCTCCCAACGATTTGTTCTTGCATTTCTTTGGCTATTTTAATATTGTCCCTGCACAATGCTCACCCAATGTATGGAAAATAGTTAATGGCGTACATAGAATAAATCAGTTGTATGGTACTAGGTTAGGGCTCGCCGAGGTCTGTTTTTGCTATTCCTTTTCTCGGACTAGCTCTGGTCTTCTTTATCTCAAGGCTAGGATTCCTGACAGGGTATTGGTAGTAAATCTACCTGATTCCCATAAGGATTATTGGCAAGAGGCCTGCCTTTATAGAAATTGGCAATTTCCCCCCCAGTTTGTGGGGTCAAGGGCTGATAGGTTCTCTGTCCCCTTTTTTGGAGAAGAATACCTAGGTAGATTTTGCTCAGTTCTTTCAATTTTTGTTGACTTGTGATCTTTATGACTTTTCTCTATTTTATCTTCAGTGAGGTCAAAGAATTTGGAACCTTCTCTCAGCGAGGTTCGTATCTCCGAATTGGTAAAGGCCTAGAATATCAGGGAGCCTTTAGCTGACGACGAGCATCCTCGGTTTGCTTCTTTTCTGCTCAAATATAAGAACGTTAGCTCCAGTTTTATAGCAAGGCCTGTGGATAGTATCCCAAAGTTTGATACTTCCGAAGAGAATACTGCGAATCCTATCTAGTTGGACGAGGAGGAGAGCAGCTCTGAAAGTGACATCGTAGGAGCTGTATGTAATTTGGGTGGAGGGAGCTCTAGTAGTAGCAGTTCCTCTGATCGCAGAGAAGTTTCTGAAGCTCGAGAGTCATCGATCACATCCAGTAGTTCGAGCGAGGAGATGGCTCCTCCCAGAAAAAAATTAATTCGGGATGATGGTAATGAAGACCATATGCTTCTCACACAGAGGTGGAAGAAGCAAAAATCTAGCTCTGGGGCTGTGGCTACTGGTTCCCGGTCCTCTGCTCAGGAGCAGGAAAAAAAGAGGAAGGAAGAAGAGAAGGTAAGGGAGAGAGAGAGAAAGAAGGAAAAAGAGAAGAAGAAGATGGAGGAGAAGAGGTGGGTAGAGGAGAGGAAGAAGAAAGAGAATGAGATAGAGGAGGAGAAGAAGAGGGTGGAAGCGAGGACAAAGGCTGGGTAGGCCTTAGTCCCGGTGTCCGCGCTGCCCGAGGGGCCTTCTGTTGCAATTTCCCCTCAGTTGGCCCCCGCTCTGCTCGAGAGAGCTGTTCTCCCAGCTGATCGTCAAAGGGCGGTGGGGTCCGAGCAATTGTCCCTTCAAGATAGTCAAAGGCTAGCTTTGGTAAGATTTTTCCTTTTTATCCCATGTTTTTACGTATTCCATCATTTCCTTCTTTTAACGTTTTCTTCTTCTTGTAGTTTGTAACTGACTTCGTCATGCTATATCATTCACGCGATGAGCTGGTGAAGAAAAATAGCGAGCTGGAGAAAGAGAACGCTGCCCTTAAGCTGAAGGGTAAAGAGCTCAAGGATAGTTTTAAAGCCGTTGACGCTGCTCGGATTTTATCCGACCTAGCTCTTGCTACAGCTAACCGGGAGAGGGAAGCAGCAGTTAAAGATCTAAAGGAGCTGGAACAAGCCTACGACTTGGTTTGCTCGAGCAAGCTGGCCATTGTGGAAGAGAACAGGGTACTTTCTGAGGAGCTAAAGAAGAAGGAGTCTGAGGCTATCACTGCCAAGGAAGACTCGTACAATTCTGGTTGGGCGATGCTGAAGTTCAGATAGGCTATATTAGTCATCTGAACTTCAAGAAGGGATGGAACAAGGCCCTATTAGCTATCGGTGTCGATATCGACTCCCCTCTATTTGACGAGCATGACCCGGGTTCGAAGCCAACCGTGGATGAAGTCCCTGCCCCAGCTGTTGAAGGTGCTGACCCTGTTCCTCAGATGACCCCTGCTGATGCTTTCCTCATTGTGGCACCAGAGATTACCCCTGCCGAGGGCGGTGCTCCTGCTGATGCCGACAAAGGGAAACATCCATCAACCTCTGGGCAACCTGAGGTTGCTAACTAGCTATCTTCTAGGATTCCTTTGTATTTTTTCTTTTTCTATCTTGTAAACTTTCTTTTTGCTGTTCGATGTAATTTCAACTCTTATTAATGAAAAGGTTTCTTTTTCCTAGTGCACTGATTCTGTCTATCTTTTCGATGATTTCTTATGTCTTGTAGTTAGTTGATGTAGAAGAATATATTCCTGCCACATCTCAATTGGGCAGGACCCTTGGTCCTAATGCGAGTCCTGAGGTTCACCAGGCCTTCGTTAAGCTTTGTAAATCCCTTAGGTCTAGGAATCAGAAGTATAAGGAGCAATCTGAACTTGTGGCCAAGTTGAAGGACAGGCTCCAGGAGATGGAAGAGGTTGGTGCTTCAGTGCAACAAGAAGTGAATGCGTTGAGAGTAAAGCTTCTCGATGCTTCTGAGATCAACCAGGTTGGTGAAATGCTTCAGCAAGAAAATGAAGCTTTAAGGCAGGAGGTCTCACAACTTAGGGAACACGCGCCAAGCACCGCCCCTTTAGTGTTACGAGGTTCTTCATCAATGCGAGCTAGGGCTGGCTCGAGCGGTGTTCATCCTGTGATGCGAGGTTCTTCATCGACGCGAGCTGGCAGGAGCACCAGGAGCCGAGATAGGCAAATGGAAGAGCTTCGAGAGAGGGAGATGGAAGAGCTTCATGGTGATGTCCATCGAGCATATGTGATCGCTGCTGGGCTCCAGAGGGATGTCACTCGGTTGCAGCACTTGTTCAAGAAAGGTCCTCGGCAAGTGTGGGCTGACGGCTACGACCAGGGTTGGTCAGATGCTCCAACAAGGTTGTCAGAGTTTGAAGAGCTTTCTTTTATCAAGGGTGGCTGAGTGCCTTGAAGGAGCTACAAGTCCCGAGGAACTCGATGCTCTGGTATCGCCATGAGATTTCTCCCTCTACCCTGATGCCTAACCCCTTCCGGAGGGATGATAGATGGATCCCCATCGATGCCATCCCTTGGAAATTATTGGAGTTGGATGCGAATGAGGTTGAGGAAGAGTTAGCGCTCCCGACGACAAACGAAGAGCTCGAGTGGCTGACTATCTCGCTCAGAGGCCTCACCCCCATTGAGATTTTGCCAGTTGTTGCTTTTTGTATTTTTGATAGTGTAAATGCTTTGGGCGAGTTCGCAGACTAAACATGTATCACCATTGTTGTAAGTATGATGAATCAATGAAAAGGTTGTGTTTTAGGAAAATTTGCCGACTAAACAAGTGTATCATATTCCTCATATTCTTGCTGCTTTATGATCTTCTAAATTTGTGTTGTCATGCAAGTGTCCTCCCAATCCAGTATAATATCGAGATACCATTGTGCATCACTTTACCCTTTAGCTCGTGTCGTCACACTCCCTTAGGCCTAAGTGCGGCAATTGGCGAGGACACACCTGGTGTTGGATGCTCTATCCGATTAGGATTTTATTCAACCAAAGAAGGTTTGATGACCAGTATAAAATTTGGCCATTTTGCCTAAGGATCCCCTGTAGGGCTTCATATATTGCCAGGGGCAATGCTAAGAGGTCCTTCGTGTTTCATAACGACGACCTGAGGAGGGACACTTCCCTGCTAAGGCGTGGTGATCAATGTGCCTGTCATTTGGAAAAGATGTGCGATAAAGCCCATATAGCCGTTACTTATTAGAATGCAATCGTTTAAATAACTTTCATTAATGACAAGGGAAATGAACTTCTAGTTACATAAGCAATAGAAAATATCTAAAAATAGAATCTCTTGAGATTGGCTGCGTTCCATGCTCGTGGTATTTCTCTGCCTTCCATCGTTTCCAAGTGATAGGCACCCTGAAGATCGTCTCTCGTTATCTTAAAGGGTCCTTCCCAGTTTGGGCCTAGCTTGCTGTCTGATAGTTTTACTGCGCTACCCAGAACTTTCCTTAGAATGTAGTCCCCAACTCGGAATGTCCTTGGGTTAACCCTTTTATTGTAATGCCTCGTGAGCTGTTGCTGATAGCTCGCTAGTTTTACTAGGGCCATCTCTTGGCGCTCGTTGGCTAAGTTGAGCTCAGCGAGCAATGCTGCATCACTATGGCCTTGGTCAACAAGGTTGGACCTCATTGTCGGCAAACCGACTTCTAGTGGGATGACTGCTTCCATCGCATATGTCAGCGAAAATGGGGTTTCTCCTGTTGCTCATCGTGGAGTGGTTCGGTAAGCCCAAAGAATGTGTGGTAATTCATTTACCCATGCGCCTTTGGCTCACTCCAATCGCTTCTTTAATTCGTCGATCACAGTTCTGTTGGAAGCCTCAGCTTGGCCATTGCTCTGAGGGTAGGCCATCGAACTGAAGTGGTGTCTGATACCATGTGTTGATACCAAATTTAGTCTACTGACATGGCTCAATTGGGTGAAGACACGTGGCAATCTACATGGCAATAATAAACACTTACGAACAACACCTCGAATCCGAGGAACCATACTGCAATGAGGAGCTCTGCTTCCCCGATCAACTCAGACGCTCCGACCTACAAGAATTCTCCAAGGAACTTTTGAGTGCTGAAGAACTTTTGAGCACCGAGGAACTTTTGAGTACCGAGGAACTTAGGCGGTCCGAACAGCTCAGGCGGTCCGAGCTGCATCTCGAACAAATCATTAATAGCAGGATAACCCAACAGTTCGACTGCGCATTAAATGCTTATTATCATACAGATGTATACGCTTAAGGGACATTTAATATATTACCCTTTCACATTACAGCCTTAGGGCTATAAATACATTGTATTACCTTCATTGTAGGGGGATCGGAATTTCTTGAGAAAACTTGTAATCGAGAATTTCCCAACAGTCAGCAATAACAGAAACAGTGGACGTATGCCATTCTTATAAGGCTGAAACACTTTAAAAGTTCTTTGTCTCATTTTATTTATCTGGGATTAAATAATTAGATATAATCTAATTTTTTACATCAACAGATTGGCGCCGTCTGTGAGAACGACTGGTAATATCGTTTTTCATCAAAAATAACTCATCACAAATGGCTGATATTCCAGAACCCAGCCATCGAAACGCTGGAAGCCCTCCACATCCATCTGCTCCGCCTAATATTCCAGATCTGGCTGGAATAATAACAAATCTGGCCCAGGGACAGACAGTCATGCAAGAAACGATGCGCCAACTCCTACAAACCCTCCATGGTGGTGCACCAACCCATTCAGGACTGCGAAGTATTTAAAGAAATACCCGTTTACCTTCTTCACGTACTAGGCGTACTGATTCATATCGTACTGAGGAATCTGAAGATTTTTCTTATCAACCTGGACGAACTTCGTTATTGTGGGCCACATATACTGAACAACGTATCACTCTCTCTCAAGAAAGGACTAGTGTGCTAGAGAGGTTAAGCAGGGTATCACCTTTTGATCGATTAGGACCTAGAAGGAGTAGAAGTCCTCCTAAAGTCGCATTGAGGAGTTTTCGATGACCATCAGATTTAAGGGAAGGATCTGCCCAGTCGCGACCAGCTGCTCGTCAAGATAAATCCCAGGAAGCCACATCAACTCAATCAGTTGCTCGAACCAATAGGCCCGAGGAAGGAAATGATGCATGGAAAGGCTCTATTCAGAGGCTGGAGGATAGATTAGGGGAAATGGCTAAAGCCAAGAACCCTCTATAATGAACTTTTGTTCGAGGAACACCTTTTGTCCAAGCCATTGTAGATTTTCCAACACCATCAAAGTTTAAAGCACCTATTGTGACCCCCAAATATGATGGAAAGACCGACCATGTCCTTCATATAGAACAATACCAAGCTGCAGCTGACATCTATGCTGTTCCAGATGAGATGAGATGCAGAGCATTCTCTGGAACTCTTACCGGATCTGCTCAAATGGGGTATAATAATCTTCCTCGGGGTAAGATCTCAACTTTCTTTCAACTGGCCGAGTTATTCATTGGGAATCTGTTTTGGGGCAAAGCCTGTTAAACGAGTAGCGCATTTGTTAAGTGTTAGACAAAAAACTGGTGAAAGTACCAGAGATTATATAACTCGTTTTAATAACGAGAAGCTCGAAGTCATTGACTATGAGGAAAAACAGCGATTACCGCCTTGATGAGTGGATTACTGCCTAACAAGTTGTACTACACTTTGGCTAAAGATCCGCCTAGAACCATATCAGATCTGATGGGAAAGGCAGCCAAGATTATGAATGCCGAGGAGGCTATGGCTGCGAAAAAGAATATGGATGCCAAAGAAACCAAGGTGGAAGGTGATAAAGCTAAAAAGAAGGAGCATAAGAACAATGGTAATGACAAACACTCAAAAACAAGGTCGTCTTGGGAAGTATTGAGGAAATTTGATAATTATACTCCTTTGAAGAATGACATCAAGCATGTTCTAGAAGAAATCAAGAACAACGAGGAATTAAATTGGCCAGAGAAAATGAAGGTAGACCCCGAAAGGAGAAATAAGGCAAAATATTGCGAGTTTCACAAAGATCATGGCCATATGACTAAAAATTGCATAGCTCTTCAGAATGAGATCGAAACACTCATCAGACGAGGAAAACTGGAAAAGTATGTTGATCGGAGGAATGATAGAAGAAACAACGACCGAGCAAGAGAGAGGTCTAGATCTCCTCGTCGAGCAGAGGAAAACAAGAAGAGAGACCATGAAGTTGATCCAGAAGATGACCCCGATCTTCCCAAGAGACCAAGGTAGCCAGAACGTGAGGTATTTTCAATACATTTTGGGTCATTTGACTGTAATGTTATTACAGGTGGAGATGCAAGAGGAGGAGACCTTACTGCCGAAAGAAAAGCTTACCTCTGTGAGGCTCAATCTTGCTCATACATTCAACGAATAAATCTAGCTGAGGAGGATCGCCCGAGAAAGGTGAACAAAGAGAAATTGGTTATTGGCTTCTCAAAGAATGACCTCGCAGGTGTTCTATATCCTCATGATGACCCTTTGGTGATCAAAATGAGGATGAAGGAGGTAATGATTTCAAGAGTACTGGTAGACAATGGTAGCTCGGTAGACATCATGTTTTAATCGTGCTTCGACAGTTTAAATCTAAAGCTATCTCAACTGGAGCCTTATCATAGACCCCTCCTCGATTTTGCTGGCGAGAAAGTATTTCCACTTGGGACTATCAAATTGGACATATTCATTGGTACGTGGCCTGCTTGTCGAATAGAAAGAATACGCTTCTTCGTGATGGATAAGAATGTTCAATCATCATACAATATCATCATGGGAAGAGTAGGATTGAAGAAGTTTGAGGCTGTACCATCTACGGTACATCAATGCCTAAAATTTCTAACAAATTTTGGAGTAGGAGTTGTGAAAGGTGATTAGAAAGTAGCTCGGGAATGCTATTATTCGTCCGCCGAGCAAGAGGAAATGGAGGAATAAAGGAAAAATACCATCACCTATCAAGTGGATGAAGGTGCAAAAATTGAAAAATTGGATCCTAGAGATGAGTCGCAACTCGTGAAGGGTCAAGTGGTGGAAACTACTGAAAACATCATCCTGGACGACGAGCACCCTGAACGAACTACTCAAGTAGGTTCGTCGTTGGAAGCCTCACTAAAACAGGAATTGATAACTTTACTAAGAAGCAGAAAGCAAACTTTTGCGTGGAGTCATGGGGATATGCCTGGGATAGACCCAAATTTCTTATGTCACGAACTCAATGTGAATAAGGAGATCAAGACTGTGAAGCAGAGAAGAAGAGTATTCAGTCCCGAGAAGAATCAAGCTATACAGGAGGAAGTAGAGAAGCTCCAGAAAGCTTACTTTATTGAAGATGTTAAATATCCAGACGGGTTAGCAAATGTGGTAATGGTGAAGAAGAAGAACAACAAATGGAGGATATGTGTAGACTTCACTGACCTCAACAAAGTATGCCCAAAGGATCATTTTCCGCTGCCTCGAATTGATCAACTAGTGGATGATACCTCGGGACACGAGCTGCTGAGCTTCATGGATGCTTATTCTGGTTACAATCAGATTAAAATGAAACCTGAAGACAGGGAGAGTACTTCTTTCATTACCTCTAGGGAACTTATTGTTATAATGTTATGCCTTTTGGTTTGAAAAATGCAGGTGCAACATATCAACGGCTGATGAACAAAGTGTTTGCAAAACAAATCAGTTACAATATGGAAGTCTATGTTGACGATATGTTGACGAAGAGCAAGAAAGCTGCTGATCATCTAGTCGACTTAAGCCAGACCTTTGATCAACTAGATAAATATCAAATGAAGTTGAACCCGATGAAGTGCATATTTGGAGTGCGAGAAGGCATGTTTCTCGGGTACATTGTCAATCAGCGAGGCATTGAAGCTAACTCTGAAAAGATCAAAGCTCTGTTAGGGCTGAGATCCCCAACGACGAAGAAAGAAGTACAAAGTCTTACAGGACGAGTAGCAGCACTCAACAGATTTGTATCGCGAGCAACTGATCGATGCCTCCCATTCTTCAAGACGCTCCGAAAAACTTTAGAGTGGAATGATGAATGTGAAAAGGCCTTCCAAGACTTGAAGAAATATTTGGGAACACCTCCACTGTTATCCAGGCTAGTGATGGGAGAAAAATTATACTTGTATCTGGCAGTTTCCGAGAATGAAGTTAGTTCGGCATTGATAAGAATGGAGAATGGAGTACAAAAACCAATGTACTACACAAGTAAGGCCTTTCGAGGATCAGAGATCAGATATCCAAGGCTGGAAAAATTAGCATTAGCATTGATCGAGGCAAGTAGAAGAATGAAGCCATACTTCCAGGCTCATACCATAGTAGTATATACTGATATGCCATTGAGGCAAGCCCTTTATAAACCAGAAAAGTCAGGAAGATTGATGTGCTGGGCAATAGAACTCGGTGAATATGATATAGTTTATGAACCCAGATCATCGCTAAAAGGGCAAGCTGTAGCAGACTTTATAGCAGAGTTCACCTATCCTGATACCCCCGAGGAGCAAAAGTTGCTCGCTGATCTACCTGTGGATGTTGCAAGATCATCAAATGCAAGCCCATACCAACTTATCTTGGTAAAAGGGAAAGTAGATGTTAAAGGATCATCAAATTCAAGCCCAGACCAGCTTAGGTTTAGTAAAAGGGCAAGAAAAGATGATCGACGAACAGCAAGAAATATCAGGAGATGGTGATAAAAAGCAACAAATTTTCCATCGAGGAACTCTGTCAGATCATAAATTTGAAGACGAGTTATCTATATGGAATCTTTATGTGGATGGTTCATCTTGCACTACAGGATGTGGCACATGGATAGTTTTGAAGAGTACGGATGAGGTCGACATAGAATACGCCCTACGTTTCCAATTCAAAGCTTCGAATAACGAGGCTGAATATGAAGCCATGATTGCAGGTCTTAGTTTGGCGAAAACCATGGGGGCAGAACAAGTTATTATCTTCAGTGATTCACAATAGGTCATAAATCAAATGATGGGAGTATATACAGCCAAAGGAGAATTAATGATCAGATATCATGCAAAGGCAAAGGAACTGGTGTCAGGATTTGCTGCTATTCAGCTGGTCAGAATACTAAGAATGGAGAATGCGAGAGCAGACGCCCTAGCTCGATTAGCATCAGCTACTCGTACCGAGCTATGAAGAACAATCCCAATTGAAGTTTTACCTGGTCGGAGTATAGATGAAGATCTAACGATGAACTTTATTACCCTTGATTTAGGATCATCATGGATGGATCCCATCAGGGCATATATTGAGAAAGGGGAATTACCAACTGACAAACTTGCAGCCAAGAAACTGATGTTTAAGGCTGCTCGTTATGTACTGACCAACGGTATTCTATACAGACGAGGAGTTATAGCAGGTTTGTAGAGATGTGTGCATCCCACCGAGGTGAAAGATTTAATTAAAGAGGTCCATGAAGGGTCCTGCGGAGCCCATGTAGCAGGTCGGACCCTTTTGCAAAGGGTGATGATGCAAGGATACTACTGGCCGATGATGAGGGCTGATTGCATAGCCTATGCTAAGAAATGTGACAAGTGTCAGCGCTTCTCCTCCATCCGAAGAACTCCCCAAGCATTATTGACACCCATTACTTCCCCTTGGCCATTTTCCATATGGGGAATATATTTGGCCGGGCCACTACCGACGACAAAGGGAAGATTTAAGTATCTCGTGGTCGCTGTGGATTATTTTACTAAATGGGTTGAAGCTGACCTCTCATTGATATGACGCACGACAAGGTGTAACGATTTATTTGGACGAACATCATTGGTCGATATGGTCTTCCTCATGCCTTCAACATAGACCATGGAACACAATTTGACAACGAGGAGTTCGCTGCCTATTGTCATCAGTCAAATATTTTGAAGATCCACTCAGCACCAGGCCATCCTCAAAGTAACGGACAGACTGAAGTGATGAACATAACTTTGCTAAATGGCTTGAAGAAAAGATTGGATGATGCGAAAGCAAATTGGATCAATGAGATACAATCAGTACTATGGGCTTATCGAACTACTCCCCGAGTAGCAACTAGAGAATCACCATATATGCTGGCGTTTGGAAGTGAAGCTGTTATACCAGCCGAGTTGGGCCTCCTAACACACAGGGTACTGAATTTCAATTCCCCTGTCAGCGACTTAATGAGAAGATTGGATTTAGACATGCTCGAGGAAGTTAGAGAAGAAGCAGCCATCAGGAATGCTGCGTACCAGCAGCGAACAAATTTGTTCTACAACAAGAGAGTGAAGAAGTGTGACTTGAAAGAAGGAGACTATGTGCTAAAGAAGGTGATTCAAAAGCACAACAAACTGGAAGCAAACTGGCATGGACCTTACCGAGTTAAAGAAGTTGTTCGACCAGGGACATACAGAATATAAACTTTAGAAGGGGAGGAGTTTAAGAATGCATGGAATGCAGAGCACCTGCGCAAATATTATCAGTAATGTAAACTCTCATGTAATGCAGTTTCATCAGTATGAATAAAGTGACAATGTTTTGCCCAGTTCTTTCCCTTTATTGGAAATTTTTTGGGGAATACTAGTGCTACACACTACCCAAATATATTCCTAAAAATGCTAACTTATGTTGGTTAGGAAGTAAATGTATTCCTACAGGAAGTAAAACTATTCCTAAAAATGCCAACTTGGTTGGTTAGGAAATGTATTCCTAAAAATGCCAACTTATGTTGGTTAGGAAGTAAATGTATTCCTACGGGAAGTAAAACTATTCCTAAAAATGCCAACTTGGTTGGTTAGGAAATGTATTCCTAAAAATGCCAACTTATGTTGGTTAGGAAGTAAATATATTCCTATGGGAAGTAAAACTATTCCTAAAAATGCCAACTTGGTTGGTTAGGAAATGTATTCCTAAAAATGCCAACTTATGTTGGTTAGGAAGTAAATGTATTCCTACGGGAAGTAAAACTATTCCTAAAAATGCCAACTTGGTTGGTTAGGAAATGTATTCCAAAAAATGCCAACTTATGTTGGTTAGGAAGTAAATGTAATCCTACGGGAAGTAAAACTATTCCTAAAAATGCCAACTTATGTTGGTTAGGAAATGTATTCCTAAAAATGCCAACTTATGTTGGTTAGGAAGTAAATGTATTCCTCGGGAAGTAAAAGTATTCCTAAAGATGCCAACTAAGGTTGGTCAGGAAGTAAATATATTCACAAAAAGCCAACTAAGGTTGGTCGGGAGGTACAATTATTCCAAAAAGTGCCAAAGCTCCTCGTAGAGGAAAAAACCACTAACTGTAGTTGGTCGAAAAGGAAATTTACCGACCTTGGTTGGTCGGAAACATTTTATGAATACTAGAAAGTGATCGAGCAAAATTTTTGATACTTGTAACTTTTTAAATTACTACTAAGTAGGTTGAGAAGAAAAACATCTTTTTTGCCAAGTGATTACCACAAATTCAAATTACTCGACAATAAGTTGATCGACAAATAACACAACATTGTTATCTTTTTAACAGATACACATGCACAAATGTAAAGTATCACAAGACAATGGCAGTCAAGATTTGCAAATAAAATTATTTCATTAAATGTAGAACAAAATACATCAGAAATGAAATACAAAATTTATTACATCCATATTCCTATTCTATTGGTTTCTTCCCCTCTGCTTTTGAAACAGGTTCCTCGCCAGCTGGTGGATCATTTAAAGCAAGAGGAGAATTTATAAAGTTAAGATCTTTCAGCATCCTGATATTCATCATGGATGGTCGATCTAGTAGATGCTCGGGACGAGATATCTCAACATTGGAATGGAGATTGTAGTCGTCGAGGTATTTGGAAATCAGACACCGAGGGATGGACCGAGCAGGGATCCAACTCATATCAAGATTGAATGGTGGCACGGGTAGGTCGAGCAGCCCAGGATTATGGTCATCCCACAGGTAATGAACCTGTTCGAGTTGTAGCACACCTAAGGCATTCAGCCATCCCTATTTGTATCCCTCATTATTTGCATTCTGGATATGATCGTCCAAGTGGTAGAGAGCCTTGTTGTAGCCAGCCATCCAGAACTCCCTGGGCTGCTTGTGAAATTGATATGTCAATCTTTCCAGCTGCTCGTGGAGATTTTTGATGAAGAGTTATTTATTCTCTAAGATAGATTTCTGCGCAGAAAGATGCTCTTCCAGGTCCCTGATTTTCTTATACATCTCAGCCAATGCCTGGTTCTTCGCCATCAGCTGGAGGCCTGGTTCTCTAGAGCAGATTGAGTCCTCTGTTCCTCGACAGGAATCTGAGCAGCTCTTGCTCATCCCCAAGGAGATCTTTCTCATCCACGAGAAGATGTAGAAGGGCCAGCTCTTTTCAAGGTTTCCAACTCATCCCTCAGGTTGGCGTTCTCGACCTCCAAGAACGAGAATCCCACATCAGTCACTGGGATCAAAGCATTTGAGGTGGAAGCTGCAGAATTCAACTGAGACACCTCTCTTTGCAGGTTATTATTTTCTTATTCTAATAACTCAGCTATCTGTCTATGCTCCTCGACCTCAGCCTTCAACGTTCTATCCCGCACATCGTAAGCAGCAAACTGTTTATCATATCCTTATCGGCACTGATTTGCTGATACTTCTTCTCGTACCCCTCGTGCAAAAGGGCAGGGGATTCCTTATATTATTGCTGAAGTTCTTCAAGAGTGCCTTGGAGATCCTCAATCATATCATAATAAGCTACATTATTGGCCACTGCACGATCAAGAAGACACTTCAAATATTGGTAGGCTTCAATTGCTTGTTCCGAAGCATCTTGGCCGAGGATGTTGACGATTTGTGCTGCACTCAGATCTGTGTGACCAGCCTTAAAATATTCATTGCATTGCTGTAACAACTTTGTATCATGAGCAGACAATAATTCCATCCTGGCCAAAAATTAGTAGAGGAAGAAAAAGAAATAATCAATAAGAGTACCAACAGAGTATGAAGAGAAGAAACGACAGTATGCATAAACAAAAGTTTAAATTTTATTATATCACAAAGTTCAGAAGTACATGGTTCAGAATTACATGTTCAGAAGATACAATTGACAAAGACAAATAAAATAGAGAGAAACCCGAACAACTCTACACCTTTTCCTTGTCTCCCAAAACTTTCTCGAGAGGCTGGGACGAGGAGGTAGGTTGCTCGGAGGGAACAGAGAGTTACTCGGGGAGCGCTGACAGTTACTCGGATGAAGTAACGAGTTGCTGAAGTTCCTCGTTAGTAGGCTGGATGGCTGGGGGATGAGAAACTTGATCTCCCATCACCATGGAAGACTCTTCAGAGGCAGCTTCGTCCTATTCTTCGTCTTCAATAGTTGGATGGGGACCAGGTATGTGTCGCTGGAAGAGTTCAGAAGTTTCATCAACCTTCATCTCCTGAAGAGCTGCGACCCACCCATCTCTAAAGTATTTTAGGCTGCCATATTTGACTTGCGACATCATGGCAGCCAAGCCTTTGTTCCACCCCTTATCCCAGCCAACGCTACAAGATTTCTTCACAGCCAACTTCCTCTTTGTCTTCTCCGAGGAAAGCTTCTCGAAAAGAAGGTTATCAGCAGCTTTCCATTTATTCTCAACCTCCTCCTTCTGACGACTTACTTCTCGAAGTCGACCTAACTCCTCCTCAGCAACCTTGAGTTTATCTTCAAACTCCTCAGCATTCTTGAGCTTCCCTTCAAGCTATTTATTCTTCTCCTCCAGACTATTTAATTTTTTCTCCAACTCCTTGGAGACCTCAATAACCTGAGCTTTTTCCTGCTCGGTCGAAGCAAGCTTCTTCTCCCAAGTTGCCTTATCATCAGCATATTTCTGGCGAGAATCTTTCAGAGACTGCCCCAAGCCCATCAAAGTTTCCTCTACACCAGAAGAGGAGCTTGAAGCTTTAATAGCTTCATCTTTCTTCAAAATTGTGTTAAAACAGCTCACCAACTGTGAAAAGAAAATGAAAGCAAATCAGTACACAGATACGAAAAGGAAAGAATGAAAATTTAAGACTATGGGACGTACAGAAGCAATGTGACGAGCTGCTAGTGTAGTAACAGTGTCCCGAGAAAGGTTTTCTTCAATACCTTGGATCTCGGGAATGATCCAAGTCTTCATTGAGCTCATAGCAGAGCTCGGGGGAACAAAAGTGGAAACTCCACTAGTCGGGGGCTGAGAGACGATGTCAGCCAAATTGACCGAGGAGCTCTTTTTCAGCCTCCTCGGAGGAACAGGAATAGTTTCGACCAAGGAAGAACTCTTGGTCGGTGATATGACAATCAGTTCTTTTGGAGCATCAGTCTTGCTCGGGGCCACTGGAGGCTTCTCGGCAACCTTCACAGGAGCATCCGGAGGGGCTGCATCAATTTTCTTTGTCCCTTCTGGGACATCATGTTTACTTCTTTTTGCCTCTCCAGCACCAGAGGCAGGTTTCTCGAAAAGGGTAGGAGGTCTTCTTTTCTTCATCCTTTAACTCAAAGGAATGTGTGACTTAGGTGAAGAACTTGTAGAGGCTGGTATGGGTTCTGCGTCGCTTATCACCGGACGAGCAGTAAAAGAGGATGTGTAACTCTTTTACTGAAGCAGGTATGAAGCTGACCTAATATGCTCATCAACAATAGTCTGATGCAAACTCCAGATAAGTTTTAAGTGCCTTATATTAACGTCTGCCTCTTTTGGACACTTTCTTTTGTTGTCAACTGCAAATAAATCAAAATTAAAATATCAGTGGCACATTTTATCAAACATAAAGGAAGCATAATCTCAAAATAAATAAAATAAAATAAAATAACCTATCCCATCGCCATAGAGAGGGCATCTGGGACCCTGATACACTTCATCTCCAGATAAAGGAGCATGTTGCCAATTTTTTATAACAACCACGTGCTCAAAATAGTCCCTATTGGCATCTGGGAGATTGACCACTAAAGCCCTATTTAAAAATCTAGTTTTTAAATAAAAAGTATTATCACCAACAACCCATCTATAACAAAATATGATTTCTGGTATTCCTATGCGAGTTCCATGAATTTGATTTAGTCTATGAACCCCATTAACTATTCTCAATGTATTGGGGGCTATTCTTGCAGGAACAACGTCAAAATATTGACAGAATTCCAGACGTAAAGGATTTGACGGAAAAGAAAAGCCACATTCAGCAATAAAGAGACTGGGGAACCAATGTCCCTCAGCCAAACGGAAATAATCGGAAGGTTCAGAAAGTTCCTCCAGAACAACCCATGAAGGAATAGAAAAATCAGAACGAAATTTATCAAGAGATTCAACAAGGTAAACCATGATGAATAAAGGAAATGAAGAATATGGTAGAAGATCTTATAGAAAAAGAGTGGATCTGTTGACAACGAACGATGAAAAGGATGAACGCACAAGAGAGTAAGACAATGGAAAACTCGAAGATACAAATTTGAAAAAGTAAAAGACGATGGGATTGTCTGTGATGCTTAAATACCTTATCTTGGGAAACGGTAAAGTTAATGATTACAAAAAGAAATGATTACGCTACCGGCGGCTAGAAGGACAAAAAGTATGCGGAGATCGAGGCGGTTGTAAAAATTCAAAAAAAGCCTGATTCTACAAATTTGGAAGGAAAAATAAATACAAAAGAAACACTCCTAAATTTCAGGATAACCATTTAAAATCTCCATATATCGAGAAAGAATGTTCCACACTCCTCAAATTTTGAACTATGAAACATTGGGGGCTTCTGTTGATACCAAATTTAGTCTGCTGACATGGCTCAATTGGGTGAAGACACATGGCAATCTACATGGTAATAATAAACACTTACGAACAACACCTCGACTCCGAGGAACCATACTGCAATGAGGAGATCTGCTTCCCCGATCAACTCAGACGCTCCGACCTACAAGAATTCTCCGAGGAACTTTTGAGTGTCGAAGAACTTTTGAGCACCGAGGAACTTTTGAGTACCGAGGAACTTAGGCGGTCCGAATAGCTCAGGCGGTCCGAGCTGCATCTCGAATAAAGCATTAATAGCAGGATAACCCAACAGTTCGACTGCGCATTAAATGCTTATTATCATACTGATGTATACGCTTAAGGGGCATTTACTATATTACCCTTTCACATTACAGCCTTAGGGCTATAAATACATTGTATTACCCTCATTGTAGGGGGACCGGAATTTCTTGAGAAAACTTATAATCGAGAATTCCCAAACAGTCAGTAATAATAGAAACAGTGGACGTAGGCCATTCTTATAAGGCTGAACCACTTTAAAAGTTCTTTATCTCATTTTATTTATCTGTGATTAAATAATTAGATATAATCTAATTTTTTACATCAACACCATGTTCGTTACAAAAAATCTGAAAGGATCCGCTTTCGAACTGTGTTCCATTGTCAGTGATGATGGTTCTAGGGACACCAACGCGAGTGATTATATTTATCCATATGAACTGTATCATATCTGCGTCTCGAATGTTCGCCAGGGGTTTCGCCTCGATCTATTTGGTGAAGTAGTCAGTTGCAACCAATAGATATTTATGATTATCGATGGTGGTGGGCAGTGGTCCCACGATGTCAATTCCCCATTGGGCGAATGGCCATGGTATGGATAGTGACTTTAGGTCGCTAGCAGGCTGGCGGACCATAGGAGCATGGAGTTGGCACTTAAGGAACTTGCAGACATACATCGCAGAGTCCCTTTGCATATATGGACACCAATAGCCTTCCTTTATTGCTCGAAAAGATAGATACCTTCCTCCGATATGGCTTCCACAGACTCCTTCGTGAAGCTCATGTAGCACTTGCTCGACATCCCCTAGGTGAACGCATTAGAGGTAGGGACCGAAGAAGGATCTCTTATATAGGTTGCCCTCCGGGGATAAGTGAAAGCGAGCAACTTTGACTCTTATCTAGTGGGCAGTCTTCTTGTCATTTGGGAGCCTGCCATCCTTCAAATAGTCCCTTAAGGGGTCTATCCAGCTGGGAGCTGATCCCACCTGGAGTACCTATTTTTCGCCTGGTAGCCTACTATCGTGGATGGTCGGGTGAGTAAGGAAATCGATGGGGATGGTTCTTTTTAGGTCGGAGTCGACTGCCAAGCTCAGGGCTGCTAGGGCATCAGCATGGCTATTTTGCCTTTTGGGAAACTGCTGGACATTGATCTCTTCGAAGCTTGCCATTAATTTTTTAACTAAGGCGAGGTAAGCTGCCATCCTTTCATCTTTTGCATTGTAATCTCCACTTATCTGATTGAAGACTAATTGGGAATCGCCGAACACCTGCAAATGCTTTGCTCCCAAAGTGTGTGCCTTCTGGAGGCCGACTATTATGGCTTTGTATGCTGCTTCGTTGTTGGAGGCTGCAAATCCAAGCCTGATTCCCTGTTCAAGGATTGTATTCTCTGGAGTAATGAGGACAATGCCTACCCCTGCCCCATTTGAGTTCGAGGCTCCATCAATAAACAGTTTCCAAGCTTCTTCTGTTGCTTGGTTCTCCTTTTTCCTTGTTGGTCGAGGTTGGTAGGGGGTTCCTCGCCCGTGAATTCGGCTATCAAATCAGTAAGGATCTGACCCTTGATAGCTGTTCTTGGTTGAAATTGGATGTCAAATCGCCCGAGCTCGACTGACCATTTAGACAATCTGCCCGACAAATTTGCTTTCCTCAGGATTGCCTTAATGGGATGCGACGTAAGGACGATGATAGTGTGGGCTTTGAAATAATGCTTCAGCTTCCTCGAGGCTACTACTAGTGCAAATGCGAGCTTCTCCAATGGTAGGTACCTCTGCTCGGCATCCAGTAAGGTCTTGCTTAAGTAATAAACGGGGTGCTGGACTCCTATAACCTCACATATTAACGCAGAGCTGACAGTGTGATTGGAAACTGAGAAACGCGTGTAATATCGATTTAAATTAAATTCGCAAGTTTTCAACTAACCCTTATTTAACTAGCGTCTACTTTTAAACCAAATAAATTCAGCTCTTAAACATGCATCTAAATCAACCCATCAAATATACAGCATGCGACACAAAGTTAAGGAAAAATCCTCGAAGGGAAAAACCTTTTATTTCTAGAACTTTAAAGAATTTACAAGACCATTGACTTACATACAACCTGATAATCGTCCACAAGTGTAACGCACGGTGTCTTCGGTAAACCTTCAAAGCAACGGCTAGAAACAGTGTGACACAGAAATACCCGCAGGTGTCGGTTCCTATGTCGGCGGCTGGAATTTTCCCTTTCCAGGAGGGCAGCAATGAAGAGGAAGGAGTGGTCCACTTCACAAGGGTTGAACAACAGTAATGATGTTCTTGGGTTACCAAACTTTGATTCACATAGATATGGAAGATGTGTGAATCTAAAAACCTAGAATCATAGGACTCAATAGGTGAAGACTTTAGGGTTGATATGCTCTGAAAATCGTGGGAAAGTCTTAAGAAAACCTACTGCTGATCGTGGTTTAAATAAGGGATCGAAACCCTACAAAATCGGCTGCACGATCTGGCAGTGTTTATCCTCGCCGGATCGGTCCGGTCGATTAGGCGGATCGGTCCGGTTAAGTCGGATCGGTTCTTTTTCTGAAAACGGATCGGTCTGGTAGGCATCAGATCGGTCCGGAACTTTTCCCTTCATCGGTTCGCTATGGATCCGGGTGTACTGGACTCAGCTCAACAGGCGGATCGGTCCGGTCCCTTTAGGCGGATCGGTCCGGTGAACCCGGATCGGTTCTTTTATCTGAGACGGATCGGTCTGGTCCTCAGAAATCAGATTCCTTCTTCTTTTGATCTTCGGATTTTGTTGATGACGATGTGATCTTTGAAACTATCATTCTTGTAACGGCGTATGACATCATATATACATAAAGATGGACAAATTGTCCTTACAAATCTCCCCTTATGTCTATGCCGGAACAAACATAAAAAAATCCGAATTATCAAGTATGAACAATGCCTGTACAAATCTACCCTTCCATGAACCCAAAACTGAAAGAGGTACAAATGATTAAGGCTGCATCGTTTGTTCAGCAAATCTTCAGATCAGAAATCTCAACGCTTTTCTCATCAGGGTGTGCAATTCAGAGATAATCAAGGATGTACCTACACACATGAGATAAAGCAAATACCAAGTGACATATCGAGTTTGAAATGAGATAAACATAAGCATATATATCAATTTAAGATGATATTATCAGAATTTCAAAACTCCCCCATAATCAGATAATTCATTCTCCCCCTTTTTATGATGTCCCCAAATAGACAAATGAGAGAAATAAATCAAGCAATCAAGTACCGGGGTGACACAAGGCATAAAATCACACCATGAATGAACATAAAACAACCAAGTCGGTGATTGCGTAAATGAATGGGTGTGAACAAAATTCGATAGGAAAATCAATGCATACAAACATGACATATGTGCACGATGAATATTGGATATTCCTAACGAATCAACTCAAATGCTTCCTTTGGTGTAAAAGATTTGAAATATAAGATATTGACTATATCAAATCTACAAATCAAAGCTCAAAGTGATTTCTACACCAATAACGTCCAAAATGATTTTCATGCTTTTTCAGGACTTTCAAGGAAGTGCAAACCCGTTTTTCAATCTCTAACCAAACTCCCTCAGATTTATATTTTTAATAGAGGTATACTAAATTCTCAAACTTTGGAGAATTGATGGTGAAAACCTAAATGGCCCATATTTGGCATGAAATGCTTTTTATTGCCTTATCAATTTTTTCGGGCTCTTTTAACCTCTTAGGACCTCGGATATTAAAATTCCTCCATTTTGTAGGTCCTTTGTAACGGTGGCTTTTGCGCAAAGGATAAGAATCAACTTTCGCAGCCCCTCCCCGTTATGAAAATATACACACAGTCTCACCAAAACGGTTTTTACATGCAATCCAATCTTGTCAAGTTTTATCGCATTTTATACATTGTATAGACAGGATTGAGATGGAAACACTTAAGCCAACATGAGATTGACAAGTGCAACAATCAAATATAGCCGTGCATGTGTGCATTAAAGGATATAGGAGTCAAACATGTAGGAAGATATCACTAATTACATCTCAAGGACTCCAATCAATGTTAAGCACATGGATGAAATGATGTAGCGTCTCAAATCTCTACCAAACAGTCACATGGATATATGAAATGAAGGTGTGACTTGGCTATCTTAAATGCTCATCCATAAAAGGCAAATCTCTTTTTGAATTTTTCAAAAAATTTTATCAAAATAAAATCTTTTTGTGTTTTTCTAAAAATTTTCAAAACAACATTATATACAAAAATGATCCATACTAGCAATAGGCAAATAATGACATCATGAAAAACACTCTATGCTAGTAAACAAGTCAAACCTCAATCATTAGGCGCGGAGGGGTTTTCCAAAGGTGGTGACAACTTATGAAAAACCGCCATCAATTCTTGTGAAGTTTTGACTAAAAACTTAACTTGCTCACCTAAATGTGCAAACTCTCTCATGTAGTCTCCGGGAGCATGTAAAGTATCATGAGTGGGTGCATGTGTGCCAGAAACACGTCTAGAAGCAAAACGTGACACATACCCCAACTTAAAGCAAAATTCCCTAAGGTGTCCTCTCCTCTTGCAATGTGAGTAAACATAAATAGGCCTAGGAACACCTCTCTCAAAAACTCTAGTACCCACTTTCCTAATAGGAATGGGACGCCTAGGTGGGTTAGGGTGAGACACATGTGAAACTGTCACTAAAGTGGGAACCGGCTCGGGTGCTAAATGGGAAGAAGAGGCACCGTCATGACTTATTCCTAACTTCTCACCTTTACCCTTAAGAACCACCTTTTCAACCTTCTTAGGTGCGTTCTCAAACTTGACTTTGACCACCCTGGCATGTTCGAGATCACTCTCGAGTTGGGATACACGTGTCGTCAGACTAGACAACGTGTCAGTCAAATCACACTTTTCTTTTCTCAAAATCTCCTTCTCTTTCTCCAAATCTAAAACCCGACGACCTAAATCCCTATTATACTTCTTTGTTTTCAAGGTCTCGGTGTACAAATCTCTAAAAGCTTTTTGGAGCTCACTTTCATCTCCACTTTCACTCTCACTTTCTCCCTCACTTGAATTGCTCAAAACATCACTATCACATTCGTGTGCACTATTGTGGGACAAGGTGGTTGTGCTCACACGACTAGAAAAAGCTACACACTTCTCACCACTAGTCTCATCACTCTCACCTTCACTACTATCACTGAGTGTGGCGGGCATAGCAGTCTCTTTTCCCTTTCTCCTTATCCTAGTAGGACACTCTCTAGCTATGTGCCCTTTCCCTTCACACTCAAAGCACCTGATCTCATCCTCCTTTTCACTATCTTTGGCCTCCTCTTTCTTTTTATTTTTCTCAAAGAAATTCTTTTTATTGGAAGAATTATTTTTGTTCATGTTGAGAAATTTTTTAAAATTTTTCGCAAGCAAGGCCATATCATTAAAATCAAAATCTCCCTCAGAATCGGACTCACAAACTTTTTCTTTCTTTTTCTTAAAATGAGTCTTTAAAGCAATCCCATTATCCTTAGCCTTAATGGTTTTGGGAAACATGTCAATCTCATAGGTTTGAAGATCTCCTACAAGTTCTTCCAACTTAAGTGATTTCAAATTTCCCAAAGAGTTCAAAACAGTGACTTTAGGAATAAAGCGTTTTGGGAGAGATCTCAAAATCTTTTTAACGACACGCGTGTTATCAATCACTTCACCCAAATTAAAACATGTGTTAACAATGTCCGATAATCGTGCATAAAAATCATCAAAGCATTCGGACTCAGACATGGTGATAGTCTCAAATTGGGTGGCCAAGTTTTGTAATTTTAACTCTTTAACCGCGTTCGTACCCTCATATGTCAATTTCAAAACATCCCAAGCTTCTTTAGACGTGGTGCACGTCATAATTCAGCGAAACTCATCAGGAGAGACAGCTCCAGAAATAGCACTCAGACCACGGGAAATAAAATTGGACAATTTATAATCATCTTCAGTCCAGGCTGACACGGGTTTTAAAGTGGTGATGTTATTAACAGTGACCGTGGGAGGAGTCCAACCATTTTCACAAAACAACCAAACACGCTCGTCAATAGATTTTAAAATCGATTTCATACGAGCTTTCCAGTAGGCATAATTAGACCCGTAAAAAATAGGCATCTGATAATATAAGCGCTCCATAGGAAAAATTGCGATTTTTCACACAACTGATTTAAAAAAAAAAAAAAAAATCAATATCACACGATTTTGCGAAAAATAAGATCACGCGATAAATTAGCGTAATCCGCTCTGATACCAATTTGAGAAACGCGTGTAATATCGATTTAAATTAAATTCGCAAGTTTTCAACTAACCCTTATTTAACTAGCGTCTACTTTTAAACCAAATAAATTCAGCTCTTAAACATGCATCTAAATCAACCCATCAAATATACAGCATGCGACACAAAGTTAAGGAAAAATCCCCGAAGGGCAAAACCTTTTATTTCTAGAACTTTAAAGAATTTACAAGACCATTGACTTACATACAACCTGATAATCGCCCACAAGTGTAACGCACGGTGTCTTCGGTAAACCTTCAAAGCAACGGCTAGAAACAGTGTGACACAGAAATACCCGCAGGTGTCGGTTCCTATGTCGGCGGCTGGAATTTTCCCTTTCCAGGAGGGCAGCAATGAAGAGGAAGGAGCGGTCCACTTCACAAGGGTTGAACAACAGTAATGATGTTCTTGGGTTACCAAACTTTGATTCACATAGATATGGAAGATGTGTGAATCTAAAAACCTAGAATCATAGGACTCAATAAGTGAAGACTTTAGGGTTGATATGCTCTGAAAATCGTGGGAAAGTCTTAAGAAAACCTACTGCTGATCGTGGTTTAAATAAGGGATCAAAACCCTACAAAATCGGCTGCACGATCTGGCAGTGTTTATCCTCGCCGGATCGGTCCGGTCGATTAGGCGGATCGGTCCGGTTAAGTCGGATCGGTTCTTTTTCTGAAAACGGATCGGTCTGGTAGGCATCAGATCGGTCCGGAACTTTTCCCTTCATCGGTTCGCTATGGATCTGGGTGTACTGGACTTAGCTCAACAGGCGGATCGGTCCGGTCCCTTTAGGCGAATCGGTCCGGTGAACCCGGATCGGTTCTTTTATCTGAGCCGGATCGGTCCGGTCCTCAGAAATCAGATTCCTTCTTCTTTTGATCTTCAGATTTTGTTGATGATGATGTGATCTTTGAAACTATCATTCTTGTAACGGTGTATGACATAATATATACATAAAGATGGACAAATTGTCCTTACAGAAACAGAGAGGTACAGGTACAAAGAATCTGTTTGCTGTGGTATGACGAGCAGTGGTGGAGAGCTTAAGTAAGACTTGAGCTCGACTAGTACTCGTGATCAATCTGGGCTCCACTCTACCGTTTTACTCCCCTTTAGAAGCTGGAAAAAAGGTTTGCACTTCTCGGAGGATTTGGAGATGAAGCGATTTAAGGCAGCGAGCATACCAGTGAGTTTTTGTACATCCCGGATTGTGCGAGGGGGTTACACCCTATTGATTGCATCGATCTGGTCTAGGTTAGCCTCTATACCTCTCTTACTGACCAAGTACCCAAGAAATTTTCCTGACTGGACACCGAAAGAACACTTGCTCGCGTTAAGTTTCATTCGGTACTTCCTGAGGATTTCGAAGGTGTTTGACAGGTCTGAAAGGTGATTTTCCTTCTTCTTACTTTTAACGAGCATGTCATTGATGTAGACCTCCATGGTGTCTCCCATCTGATCCTTGAACATTTTGGTGACCAGCAGCTGATAGGTTTCCCCTGAATTCTTAAGCCCAAAGGGCATGACCTTGTAGCAGTATAACCCAACTGTCGTGATGAACGCCATTTTATCCTGGTCTGGGCATACAAGGGGATCTGGTGATACCCTGAGTATGCGTCCAGGAAACTTATTCTCTCATGAGCTGCAGTGGCGTCTACTAGTTGGTCTATTTTTGGGAGGGGGAAACTATCTTTAGGGCACGCTTTATTGAGGTCAGTGAAGTCGATTCAAACTCTCCACTTCCCTTTGCTCTTCGAAACTACTACTGGGTTGGATAACCACTTGGGGAATTGTACTTCCCGTATGGATCCTGCATCCAGTAATTTTTCAACTTCTTTTTCTACCGCTTTAGCCTTCTCGGGTGCAGTTTGCCATGCCTTCTGCATGATTGGCTTGAAGGTGGGGTCGACGTGTAGCTGATGACAGACCATACTAGGATCGATTCCAGGCAGCTCATATGGTTCCCACACGAAAACATCTACGTTGCGCCTCAGCAAGGTTGCCAATTCCTTCTGTTCTTGGTCGGTGAGAGATGCTCCAATAAAAAAGATTCTATAACTGTCGCCATCTCCAGCCGTAACTTCTACCAGGTCCTCGATGACCCGCTCGGAGGGGAGGAGCCTAGTCTCCTCTACTCTAGGTCTTCCGTACTTTAATTACTATTTAGAAGGTGTCAGACCATCTTCAACTTTCTCGCTGGGCTGTTCGGCCTTCTTCTATGGCTTTGGTCGAATGGCTGCTATGAAGCACCTTCTCGCCATTGCCTGATCACCGTGGATCTCCATTACTCCTCGCTCGATTACATACTTGAGTTTATGATGGTAGGTCGAGGAGACTGCCTTCATCGCATGAAGCCATCCCCTGCCGAGGATGGCCTGGTATGGCGAGTCGATGTCAACTACCAAAAACTCGATCATCTTAGAGATGTTTCCAGTGCGCACCGGTAGTACAATCTTTCCCAAGGGCATAGTTATTTTTCTAGTGAAGCCAACTAAAGGTACCTTAGCTTCATTTAGGTCGACGACGCTTAACTTCAATTTTCTGAATAGGTCGAGATACATTACTTAGGACGAGCTTCCTTGGTCGACAAGTAACTTATCAACGTCAAAGTTAGCTATCCTGAGGGTAATGATCAGAGCATCATGATGCGGGGTCCTCACTCCCACCAGATTTTCATCTGTGAAAATAATATGCTTATTATAGTTGACGTCATCTGCTCGTCGACGATTTCCTGACTGTGACTTTGCTAGATCAATCTGAAAAGCCTGCATTACCGCTGTAAGTTTCTTCATCTCCATTCGAGTTGAGTTTCCTTGTATCTGCTTGGCATCAGATGCCCCGTAAATTACCGCGAACTCATGTCCAGCGTCATCTTCGAGCATGTTGTCAGGTCTCACCTCCCTATTAGCAGCCACTTTTTCTTCCCTTTTCTCCACAAACTCGTTCAAATGCCCAGACTGGGCCAGCTCCTCGAGGTGAGACTTAAGAGCCTTGCAATGCTCAGTTTCATGTCCTCCCTCTTTTGTGAAAAGCGCATCTTAGCGCGTTGTTTCTCTTTGAGGGATCTCCTCCCATCTTCCTGGGCCATTTGATTAACGGATCGTCCTTGATTTTTGCGAGAATTTTGTAAATTGGTTCTCTGAAGACGGTGTTTACCGCCTGGAATGCCTTCGACGCATCATTGTTCCCTCCGTTCTTGGAGCCATTTTTTCCCCTGTTCTTTCCTCCTTTCTTCTGGTTCTCAACTTTGTCACTGCCCTTGGTAGTGAGTTTAGCTCGACCGTTTTCTCCTGTACTGAGGCGGGTGACATCTTCCACCTTAGCGTACTTCTTGATGCGAGCCATTAGGTTTTCAATAGTCATAGCCTCCTTCTTTGTCAGGGACTGGTATAGAAAGGAAGAACTGGGTAGCCCAATTTTGAAAGAAACCACTGCCACTTGCTCCGAACAATTCTCGACCTCATTGAATAATTCCCAGTACCTCTTCGCGTAGTCTCGGAGTGTCTCTTGAGGCATTTTATTCATTGTTAGTAAAGCATCCATCCTTTTGGGATGGGAGGTACTAGTAATGAAGCGGTCCGTAAAGAGTTCGGCCAGGGATTTGAAACTTTTGATGGATCAGTGGGGGAGCCTTTCGAACCATTTTTGCGCAATGTCATGCAAGCTCGAGGGGAAAATTTGGCACATTAGCGCGTCTCGATGGTTCCAGAGGGTCATAGCCCGTCGGTACTGTCTGACGTGATCAATGGGATCAGTCTTTCCATCATAAACTTTGAACCTTGGAATGGTAAATTTCTTGGGGGCTTCTTCCTCTTCAATTTCTCTCGTGAAAGGTGATTTCATCTGGGTTTTGAGAGATCGTCTAGCAAGTTCTCAGGTCGATCTGGTACCGTGATGGGCAGCATGTTGGTATATCTCCCTGCGGACCAGATTTCGTATGTTCTCATTGCTGCGAGTAGGACTCTGGTAATGGCGAGCTCTTCGCAACTGCTCGCGGAGGTCGTCGTCTGATTCTCCTTCCTCAACGTTTTGAGATCCTCGCCTAGGGCTCCTTCCTCGGCTGCGAGACTTGCTTGCCTGAGGTCTAGGAGTGCGATATGGACGTCTCCTGTTGTCATGATGAAGCTCTCTCTTCAGTCTTTCCAGTCTTCTTTTTAGGTGAGCATTCTCAGTGAGAAGACTCCCTTTGCTCGTGGAGCCTCGCCTCGTATGCATTAATCAGTCTGGATATCTGTGTGGACCTCATTGGTCCTTGACTTTCTTGTGAGGCTGGCCTTTCTAAGCGAGCCCTTTGATCTAAACGTCAAACTTCAGACCTAATCCTGCGAGGAGCAGGTGGTTCTTGAATATCCCCTACCTGAGGGGCATTGCTACTGTGACGAGACATTTTAAACTCCTTTCTTGGTGTGGGCTCTTCTCAGGGAAAGATGAACGTTTCCCACAGACGGCGCCAATTGTGGTGACAATTATTGTGCAACACAAATAAATAAGGGAAAAGCAAGCACCAAATAAGAACAAGGAAGGTAAAATGACAATCACACAACAAAGGATGTACGTGATTCAGCAAAGATGTGCCTACGTCCACGGTGGTGCAGTCGGTGTTATTTCTATATACTTCGGAGAGTGATTACAGAGAATATAACTTGTCCTTTTGCCCCGGATCTAGGGTTCAATATATACACGTACGTATAAGTAAGTGGGGGTGTTGGATTCCCCCACGTCTTCCATCTCTCCCTATAACCTCCCTTAATGGGAATGTGGGGAGAGACCGGATACAATCAAAGTAAGAGGTGGGGGGCCTGGACTTTGGGCCGCCAGAATTGGGCTACTCGTCCATGCCAATGATCTTAATTTTGGGTACCCACAGTGGGGTAAAGTGGCAATAGATTAGGAAAAAAATTTCAATGTTGAACAATTCTTATGAATGAATTACATGAAAACTGTATTTCCATCATCATTTTAGCTAGATAGAAAACTTAATTATAATAATTAACCATGGCAATGTCATACAACCTAGGCATAACATTGAATAATATTATATCATAGAGTGGTGGGGAACATAATAAAATGCAGTCATTTTTGGAAAAGTATCGTACCCTGTAAACTTATTACTTATGAGTTACCCAACTAGGTTAATAATCATTTTTAGTATGATATTCTCTCTCCCATCAGTTACGCAATCATCAAAAGTTCTAAACAAGGTAAAATGAGATCAATAACTTTGAATACAACTCTTTATTTTCTAATATATCAATATTTAATCTCTTTTCAAACTTTTCAATATTGCCTCTTTGTCTTAATAACTCTTCTTGCAAAGTTTTTGAATTTTGCTTCTCCTCATCCATTTCAGCTTGAAGTTATCCATTCCTTAATCATAATTTCCTAATTGCAACATCCAACTCATAGTTATTTTACTTAAGGCACTCAAAATATTATGTTGTTTACATTGGTGTGCCATACATTTCATACTCCCTTAATTCAATTTCATTAGGCTCTTGTACGAAGGTAAGTGTTTTCGGAACGATGTCACCGTACTCACCGCCGATCCTAGTTGTTTGTACACATCTTCTTCTAATTCATATACCTTGTCCATATTTACTCATACGGTATGAAACCTTGTGTTTAGTGGTGTCTTGATGATTTGTTATGGGATTAGTGTTTCCAACAACGAGATCACTTCATCAATGAACCCATTATCTATGTTGTTAAAAGTATTAAAATCAAGAATGTGCTTTTTCCCCTTCGTACTAAATGCCTCAATGAAATCATCATATGTGTTTTCGTCCACAAGGATAATTGGTGGATGCTTCCCCGATCTACTTACTTTACTTAGTGGTGTTCGAGGGCTAACCTATAAATCACAACAGGACGCAAACATATTAGCATTACATATATGGTCTTATTCAGTAAAGTGGAAATTGACAAATATCATATACCTTCAGCACGTCTATGTGTATGTTGGTTAATTTTTTGTTTAAAGCCTGGATGTCCCACCTAAGGAATCTTAGTAAGAGATTATTTCGTTCTTGAATTGGATCAATGACATTCGTGATGTTATAGAATTGTAAAAAAATAGATTAATTTGTTTCATAAACGGACATCATCAACATTTTCATAACTAAGCAATATAGGGACACGTAACGTTTAGTTGTGAATGTAGATTCGGTAATTATTTTTTATGATACTCAACTTTACTATCCATTTGAAATATATAGTTGAAATATATGATAAATGACACTGTAATTTCCCCCCCCCTAATTAATTGGCCTTCAAGTATAAAAAACATAAGCATTTTTTCATAGTAAATATATAGTTTATACAACAAAAACTGCATTATTATGGCGATACTGAGCACGATTATAGTTTTCTCAAACTTTTTAGCCTTACAGGACTCCCATGCGCAGTGAATTTGTGATAAAAATGGTGGTAAACATTTTCAAATTAAGGTATGTAATGGAAAAATCCCAATATGG
Source organism: Sambucus nigra (assembly GCA_949130495.1). Classification (NCBI taxonomy): domain Eukaryota; kingdom Viridiplantae; phylum Streptophyta; class Magnoliopsida; order Dipsacales; family Adoxaceae; genus Sambucus; species Sambucus nigra. Next base: position 537,326,466 of record OX422208.1, on the reverse strand, counting down.
GACCCATAATGTCATACTCAATCTTAATTAGAAAATTAAATTATTTTTGTTGACGTTTCCTCACCAAAAGCAATGAAACACATCTGTTTACCGTTGAAGGACTGTTATTTGTCATCTTGTTCACCAACGAGCCAATCAACCACGTATGTGTTCTTAAAGCCCGTTACATGTATTGATTTTTTGAATATCATGTATATACTTCGCAAATAACCATCCCAACATGTTGTCGATGTTGGCAAAAAATAATGATACACATAAATGGAGAAAAATCAAATGTCCCACTTCATTCACATCCTCATCTTTATTTCCTTTAAATGCACCCACAAATGCACGTTCAACCTTCTTCTTTAATAGTTTAATATCCGTGTTGAAATATTTTCGAATGAAAGTATATTTAGGTACTTCTCTCTTATGTATATCTATTTTCCTTCCCGTATTTGGAATGCCTAAGATTTCTGACAAATGATCCTGTGTGAATTCCACCAAATTCCTACCAAGCCTGATACTGCATGATTTTATGTCGATTCGGTTGATGATAGCTATTACGTTGGAGTAATATTTCTTGTAGTAAGAATGTGTAACCAATCCATTTGTGTATGTGTTAAACACTGTCCAAAATGGTTTTTTTTTGCATTACTGTCCAATGTGCATTCGTTATGCCGTTGTCTTTGAGGACATGCAATAATGTGTTGAACGCTAATAGGTTCGCTCTGAATTGGTCTGATTCATTTCTCAGTGGAAAGTAATGATTTTGCGTTAGCAAACATAATTTGTACTTATAACTTGATAAATAATAACAAATATCAATTTTGAAAACATATTATAGAACACATGATACTTTTTTATGTGATGAGTTAGTGTGTTCCATTTTTATCAAGTGTTTAATGTGATGTTGTTGGGGTTTGTCATTCATATGTACTTAATAGTTATACATAGTTTGTGACGTTCATTAGTGACATATGAAAATTAGTTTGTAGTTATTTTTTCTTAAGTATCCAATCTATCTAATTATTTATATTATACTAAAATAGTCGATGGCTTTTCAATAACAAAGTGTCGTTTTCATGTTGTTTCAAGTGAAGTTTATAGTATGGGATTGGTTGAGTTTCATTATAACAGTCACAACTGATCCAAGTCTCATAGTCATGTTTAGTTAATTTGTGTTATATACAGTTTTGGATTATAGATTTGATTTGTTCGTAACTGACTTTTCAATGTGTCATTAGCTCATTATTTAAATTAAGTAGCAATAATCACATCTTGTATTTTCCTTGTCTGTTATTTCGCAATAGGATTATGTTTCCTAATCATGTATGGATTAACCTTGGCTTCCTTATTACGCTTTATTAGCAACATTAATTTTGTAGTTGCGATAGATGAATGATTCTGATTTGGATTTTTTCCAGAAGTCATAGAGCACAAAAGGAAACGCAATAAAAAAATAATATCATGTGCATCTAAAAGAATAAGGAAGAAAGGATTTTAACATTTTAGATTATTAGCTTTTGTATACTGAATATTATGGAAGTCAGGGATGAAGCTAACATCAGACCAGGGGGGCCACGAACACCCCTAAGATTTTGAGTATTACTTCAATATTGTTATAGTTATACTAGTTTATATGCGTAGGAATATTTGGTTATGTGTAAAGTCTCAAACATATCCCTATTCCACTACTTAGTATACTTCTACACACTAAAGTTACAAAATCTTCTTTATATCTTTTTATTTTGTTTCATCATTAAACTTCTATAATGGACTAAACATAATATAAATGGAATATTACACAAAGAGTAAATGTTATTTTGTCGTTTTTAATCGAGTAAATCCTCTTAATTATTTATAATGAGTTTATACCAAATTTCACTTGATACGACAAAAACCACACGCGTAATATGGGAAACAATGGTCATGACTTTAAGACGAACATAAAACCGCACGACTTCATGTCGAAAAGCCCTATCATGAACACAACCAAACATGTCAATTGTGGGATTTTTTTAGTGTCGTGTTATGTAGTCATTTCTAAAATTGTCAAACCTATTGACTCACATATCAACTGATATGAATCAAAACCGACTAACGTCAGTTGGGTAAACTGACTAGATTGAACCTAGTCTTAATCAATGAAATGAAGCTTTTAACATTTAGATTATCCAATGTTGCATAATGAATGATCATCTAAAGGTGACAATTATTTTTTTCTCTATTTGTTTTGTATTCTAGAAATGTTTTGTTCTTGTGTTTATTGTCTAAGTTAGGTATAATGGATGTTACAAATGTCTTGGGGTAGCTTGTGTTAAAATTCTTTCCTTTAAATGCATATTAACAATACTTATAAGCATACTAAATGATTATCTAGAGGTTAAAATCATTTCGACTTTGTTTTTTTGTACTTTCGAATTGGCCTGTTCTTGTTTTTACTGTGTAACTAGCTATAATGCATATTTTAATTGTTTTGGGATAGTTTTTGTTATAATGCATTCCTAAAATGCACATTAACATTACTCCTAGGCACACTTCATGATTCTCTAAAGGTTACAATTATTTTTTCAATGTTTTTTTTGTATTCTAGAATTGACTTGTTCTTGTTTTTACTGTTTAAGGTAGGTAAAATCCATCAACTAAATGTTTCGGGTTAGTTTATGTCATAATGCATTCCTAAAATCCAGATTAACATTACTTATAAGTGACAACGTGACTTTTGTATGTCGTTGTTTGAAGCCAAGTTAGTAAAAAATCCTCAAATACCTACAAAATATATATCAAACTCAAGTGTAGAGGTAAGTAAGGGTATCAATCCACTTCCTAGGGAGTAAGCTAGGGGAACAAAATCAATTGTAATTCACTTTTTATTTTCTTTTTGTGCTTTTTCACTTTTCTTATTTTTTTAGCTTTTTCAATATTAAAACAATAGGGTGAGGTGAGGTTTTAAACTAAACTAAACTAAGATGAAAATAACCAACTAGAAAGTGACTAAAATGAAAACAAAGTCTAACACTAAAATAAAAGATAAAGTGAGGTAAATAATTGTGAGAACAATCAAGGAATGGGATTATACCACAATTTTAGTTATTCTAATTAATTAATTTAATTATTTGAATTCTCCCAAATTAATATCAAAACTACAAATCAACTCTCGTTGCAAATGTAATTTTAATAATAACATTTTAGAATATTAAGTTTAACACCCTAAAACTCTAGAAAACTAGATCACACTCCTTTTAATTAATCACTCGCTAGGATCGATCAATTAAAATTTATGTCAATCTTAGAAAATAAATTTAGAGTTGAAATTCAAGTTATAATACCCCACTTAAGAAACCCCTATCTCTAGTTCGAATCTAAAATGGGTATCATAACTAGAATTTCGATTTTCTCTCGAAAATCATTTGCCTTCTCTCGAGGCGTAAATTTAAGGGTGAGGGGTTAAAATTAACATTCAAAGGGACTTTTCAAGTAATCAAACTAATTAAACTAAAATAATATCAAATAAGGGTTTTACCCCACCCCTTGAAAGGGGATTTAGCCTAACATGGTATAAAATTTGACAAATTAATAATCAAAGGCATAAACAAATTAAATAGAAGGGTAAGAGGACAAATCTTCAAACAAGTCTCCTTGATTTGCAAAGTTGGACTCTAATCCTCCATTGAAATTGAGCAAAATCCATTCAAATTGAGCTTTCCACAATATTCAATTACATAAAACACTCATTTGAATCACTCACAATTAATTTCTCACAAATATCTAAAAAATTATAAAAACAAAACTATTTACAAAAATATTTTACCTAATGTATTTTCTAGTCTTACCTATCTCTCTCTCTAGAATTTTCTTACTACCAAGCTCCTATTATTTGGGGTCTTCTTCTTCAATTTATAGTAGGCATGGAGCATGGGGGTATTTTGGGGAATTTAAAGTGCATGTGGGGTGAGTGAGGTGATAAAATCTGTTTTGGGTTAAATGTGCATTTGGGTGCACATGGGAGTATGTGGCTTGTGAGGTTAGAGGGGTAATTTTGGAAAAGTATTAAGAAAGGGTATTATGGGTAATGGGAACAAAAGGAATTTATTAAACATGTGGGGTTTGGTTTGGTTTTTGGCTTGGGATTGTTTGTTGGCAGGTCACGTTTTTTTGGCTAGATAAATGGGTTCATGGATTTTTGGTTTTGAAGTGGGTATAGGTTTGGAAATGGGTTAAAGATTGAAATGGGTTTGGGCTTTGATTGTTGGATGTGGGTATGGGTTTTGGCTTGGGTCTTGAAATGGGATTGGGTATGGAAGCTGGATCGGGGCAAAGTTGAATGGGTTCATGGTGCTGGTGGAGGTGGCGTCGGACAAGGTCGGTAGATGGGAGGTACCTTGGGTCGCCGACAAGAGGGGGCCGTGGGTAGCGGCAACAGTGCTTGGATGGGAGAGAAATCGGGGTATGGCAGGTGGTTCATGGGATTTCGCCACCGACAGCTGGAGTGGTTAGAGTCCGGGCTAGCTCCGGCAGTGGAGGCGATGGGCGAGCGACCGGAGGGGGTATGACGGGGATCGGGAGAGAGGTCGGGGGGATTGGCGATCGGAGATCTGTCCGGCGAGCTGCAATGGTGGGTCGCAAGGGGTCGGAGATGTCGCCGGGTTTTAATGGGTCTGCGCCGGGTATGGAGTAGGTCGGGCCGACGACGCGCCGGAGGTGGGGAGATGTGTAGAGGGTTAGTGATGGGTATGTGTTGTGAGTGTGTTAATGGAGATGGTGGAAGAGAGAGGAGAGAGGTTTTAGTTGGGAGGTTGAAGATGATGAGTGTGGGGTTAAGGTGTAGGTGAGGTGTATGGTAAGGGGGTGAGGGCGAGGGGGTTGTTTTGTGTATATAATAGGTGTAGGGTATTAAGTGTGTGAGTGAGTGTTAGGGTGTGTTTAATGTGCGTGTGTGTTTAATTTAGACCCCTAAAAATATAACAAGACTCAATTAAAATTAATAAAATTAAAACTAAAAAATAAAAATAAAATCTAACTAAAAAATAAAACAAACTAAAAAAAATAAAAATATTCGAACTAAAAATAAAGTCCTAAGCTATTAAAAACTAAAATAAAATAAAAGAAATAAAAACGTAAAATTCTAAATGAAAATTAAAGTCCAAAAAAAAATATAAAATCTAATAAACTAAAAATAAGCTCCTAAAAACTAATCCTAATAAAACTAAAAAATAATAAAAATAAAAATAAAACAAAATTATACTCATTAAAATAAAATAGAAAAATAGAAAATAAAACCTAGAAAATACTAAATAAATCCTAAAAATAAAAATGACTCAAACTAAAAATCTAAAAATTATTAAAAAGGAACAAATTAGACACACACGGGTTCGGAGTAGGTTTAGGCTAGGCTTAGGCTCGGGTTAGGGTACGGAAGAGGGAATTAGCTCCATAAAACGCGCAATTGTCTTATTTTAAGCGTTTGAACTCTGCAATGCACATTAAGCCTGCATATTGAACAATTAAGCGCATAAGACCCATATTGTCGAGAATTAGCAACTAAAATACATCTATTCGGGGCATAAATTGTACAGTTTTGGGTGCTTATCACACCACCCCCAAACAGAGTGTTGCTAGTCCTCGAGCAATAAGATAGAGAGAAAGAAAGATAAGAAACCAAAAGTGTACCACTTTCGCGGGCACTTGCGATTGCACTTAGGATGTGCAACAAGCCTTTAAACCTATAGGTTGCCCTATAGGACGAGTTGTGTCTTGTGAGGGTTTGCAGGGAATATACCCACAAAATTCTTTATTTGCGAAAATGATTTATTCAAAGGCAGTCAATCTCTTATTAGACGTAGAATAATCTCACAATCCATCATGAAATAAATGATTTGAGAAATACCAGCTTGAATGTGTAAAAAGATTAAGCTAGGTAAATACTCAAGGCACATCCTTCCTAGAACTCAACGTGTGTAGTGTGAATCAGTCAAAACGGGTCGAGTATTATAAGAGTAATTCCTAGATTACCTTATCGGAATCAACACTTCAACTTCAAATCTCACGAAAATAACTCTCTCAAATGAACTCTCGAGATTTGGGTTGGTGTAACGCTCTTGTGTGTGAGGAGGTGAGTAAATGTAAGCAAATTCAAACGTCTCACACACGCATAAGAAAGAACGAACAATTTGAAAGAAAAGTGATCTCATAAAAGAATGCTAATCACTATAGTGAGAACGTCGAGTTATTCACCACGTTGACTTTCATTTGCTCGAACACCTTGGGGAACATATGGATGATAATGGGTGAGGGGAAAATGAAATGGAAAGGATGGTATGAGGTGTGGCATGATGGATGTGTGATGTATGGATGTGGTATGTAGGATATAATGGTGATATGAATGATGATATATGAATGGATATGATAGAAGAGTGTTTTATACTTTAGGCATAAATATCTTTATTACAAAAGAACTACTAACTACAAACTCTCTTTCTTTTCTTTTCTCTTTTATTTTTTCTTCTATTTTTGCTATTTTTATGTTTCTCTCTTTTTTTCTTTTCTTTTTTATTTTTATTTGTATTTTTCTCTCTCTTTTCAAACCAACAATGAAGACATTTACATTTGAAATCACACTCTTTTTCTGAAAAATGAAGGATGATATATGAGTGGAATGATAAATGGATGGTGTGGGGAATGTATATGGATGGAGAAAATATGGAAAGATAATGGGTGAAATGAATGGGAATATGATATGGGGAAAAGTGGTAGGTGTATGGATGAAAATCTATTATTCGGGACAAATTTCAAGACACGTGTTTCTTACAACTCGAAAGTGATGTCATTCTCAGTGATCAAGCCAAAAATGAAGAATAATGAGATCATACAACAATTAAAGTGCGGACCCAAATGAAGTTGAATCAACTTATGACTCGGAGATTGCATAAAACACTCTAAAAGGGTGAAAGGCACAAATCTCACAAGCTAAAGTCTCTACTAGTGACCCTTAAGGTTCTCTTTAGAATTGTAGTACTCCTCAAATCTAAACGTAATGACGTGATAAGTGCGCAAATTTTGTTGAGTCTAGAAATTCATGGTGCAAAATGACTTGTTATGTATTACATAAGCTATTTAGAAAAAAATATTCTCTAGCTTTATTCCTAGACTTTAAAAGATGGATGATTGAAAATTCACATCAATGAGTGAGATGAAAGAAACTGCACAAAATTTTAAAAATCAGGTTCAAAAATCAAAAGTTTTCAAAAGAGGTACGATTTTGATAAAATTCCCCACCCCCAAACAAAAAGGAACATCGTCCTCGATGTTAGGTAAAATGATTTTTAAAATTGAGAGCATAAGGGAGGAAAGAGTTACCAGAATGAACCACTCATGAAGTGGAAAGTTATAGCCAAGAATAAACCTGAATGAGTGATAAGAAAAAAAAGGTGTACAAGTCTATAAAGCATGATAAAGCATAGGGTGATGTGAAACACCACCCCCAAACAGGATGAGACAAGTACAAGAAACGCGGGCTGCCTCCCGGTAGCGCTAAGTTTAATGTCTTCAGCCAGACCGAACCATTCTCACCCTAAGGATAAGATCTATGAAAGCACGGGGTGGCAAAAAAATTGGGGTGATGAGAATCACCCCCAAACAAAACTGAAGCATCAGCTTGTTGGAAACAGGCTAAAAGGGTCAATGCACTTGTATAGCAAAATGCATCACACGATGCAAAGCATCAGTGGACCATGGGCGGGTGGGTATTAAGGTAAGGGTGAAGAGACATCGGTCTCGAGACTTATTGAGCATAAAGGTGAGGGAAATTAGGGCCCTATAAGCATAGTGCTCTAATTGGTGAGGAAGGCAAAAAGGTTTGAAAAGTGTAATGGTATGGGCCTCATAAAAATCACACGATCGTTCTATGAATGGACGATGATAATGGTCGCGTCGTGACACACCAGGGAGCTGTTGAGAAAAATCAACACCACAAGGAAGTGATGTGTGTGGAGGAGCAAACTCGGTGTCACGGAAGTGGGGAGTATCACCATAACTCTCGTGGAAGGTGGATGGCTTCAGGTGAGGATCTAAAAATGTATATGGAAACGTGAAATGTGTAAAGTCCAGATCCAAACCAGGTGGTGGGGTAGAAAAGATAATGGGTGGGTCGGGTGGGATAAACGATGTATCGGGTGGAATAAATGGTGGAGGAAGATGATCCAACTCAAGCGTGGGAGACACACACTCATTGTGAGGAGTAAAGGAATACTCACAAGGGAGTGTGGTTTCTAAAGATGGAGTGGTAAACTTCTCCATAAAAGTAGAATCGGTGGATGTGGTGGGTGGGTAAAACGAGGGACCAAGATCGGAGATAGAGGAATCACTAAAAATATGAGGCTCAAAGGGAGCCATGCATGGTAGAACATCATCCATATACGGATAGGTAGGAACTATCACGGATTCTATCTCGAGAAATTGGTGAGCACTCGTAGCCGGAGCTAACCTAGAAGATATGGGCATGTCAGAGACAGATGCAATTGGGGCATCAAATAAAGGCTCGAGCATATTTTTGGATACGACGGGAAAAGGAATAGGAACCTCAAAGTGGGGTACATTTGGACATGGTGGGATTTGATCAGGCTCACTATCTAAAAGTAAGTCAACACAATTGTCGACTTGCGAGCCGGACCATCGGATGGTCTCAACTTCAAGATTCTCGGGGTGGTAGGGTTAGTCACACTTAAAATTTGTGTCATAAGAGGACACAACATCATCACACTCGATTGCAATGATGGTTGGATCCATGGGAATATCCGACTCTCTCGCACACTCCAATTCATTTAACCTTTGTTCAAGCCTTTGGAGAGCTTGAGTTTGAATTTGAGTGGCTCGCTCTTGCTCGAGTATGAAGTTTTACAAGAGGCTTTCGAGAGTGGACGTGGATGATGGTGGTGGTGGAGTGATGGGTGGTGGCGGTGGTTAAGGTGGACACAACTCGCTATGATCATGACTATACAGAGAATACTCAAATGAAGTGGGTGGAGTGGGGTCAAGTTCATCATACACGAAAGGACCGCTTTCGTGATGGACAAATGGTCGATACTCATTGGGTGCGTAGTGAGGGGACTGATTGAAAATGGGTGCACAAGGATGCGACACGCCGACACATGACACTGAGGGTGATGGACTAGGAGGTGCGTGCAAGGATGGGTCAAGAGTATCAAGGGTACTCGTGAGAGAGCCAAAACCATGAAAAATCTCATAAAGAGACGGCTCGGGATCACTCTCACACGTGTCGCATGTCAATGGAAAATGACCAAAGTAGTCCCGTAAAGGACGTTCTTCGGACATGAGGAGAGAAAATATTTTTTGATTTTTAAATTTTTTCAAAAGGAAAGAAAATATTTTTGGATTTTTCTAAAAAGAAAAGAAAGAAAATATTTTTGGATTTTTTGTAAAAATAAAGGAAGAAAAATATTTTTTGATTTTTTTTAATAAAAAATGAAAGAAAATATTTTGAATTTTTTGGGAAGAAAAGGTGGAGAAAATATATGGACTCTTGAATTGGATGAACCAACTAAAACCCGACTACCGAAAAATGAATTGGACACACACACAAGTTAAGGAGAATTTCCTAACTAGCACATAGCCAATTTTTATCTTTAAATTTAGTGAAAAGGGTAGTCAAATTTTAATTAAGTCCGCAGGCGATAAACAATCACAAAATTTATATGAGTGATCGCCTTTGCAAAATTTATTCTACTAGTGGGCTACCTAGTTGATTGATTTCAAATTTAGTGATGGCTAGGATAACACACAAAGGTAAGCGAGTGAGTGGGGTGATGAAATCCCTTCTCGTGAGTGACCGTGTGTAGGTCTTAGTCAATTAATTCATCACACCATTAAAAAATAAATGCGAGAAGAAAATCAAATAAGAGCACACAAGCACACACAATAAATGACTCGCTAACAGGAGAGGCGCGAGTGTGTAAGAAATGTACCTCCCACGGTTTTTACGCCGTGGGGTGCCGAAAATTTTGAGTCGATCGGGGGGAGATTACGCCTATCTCAGTCGTCCTCGGGAGTCCTACCGATCCAAGATAGAGAGGCTTCTTTTCCTCGCCTTTGGACGCCCTCTCTCTACCTTGTCTAGTTTCCCTATCACGCTTGTCTTTGATTATTACAATTTTAAATGAAAAATAAATGGTGTCTCTAAGCACCGCAATACAAGCAATGATAAAATTCCTAATACAAGCCTTCTAAAAATATAAAAATGGTACAAAAAATAATAAAGTACAAAAAAAAATAAAAAATGAACTACAATATGAAATCCGCTCCGAGCATCACAATCCCAAGAATGGCAACGACGCCATTTGATAACGTGACTTTTGTATATCGTTGTTTGAAGCCAAGTTAGTCAAAAATCCTCAAATACCTACAAAATATATATCAAACTCAAGTGTAGAGGTAAGTAAGGGTATCAATCCACTTCCTAGGGAGTAAGCTAAGGGAACAAAATCAATTGTAATTCACTTTTATTTTCTTTTTGTGTTTTTTCACTTTTCTTATTTTTTTAGCTTTTTCAATATTAAATCAATAGGGTGAGGTGGGGTTTTAAACTAAACTAAACTAAGATGAAAATAACCAACTAGAAAGTGACTAAAATGAAAACAAAGTCTAACACTAAAATAAAAGATAAAGTGAGGTAAATAATTGTGAGAACAATCAAGGAATGGGATTATACCTCAATTTTAGTATTTCTAATTAATTAATTTAATTATTTGAATTCTCCCAAATTAATATCAAAACTACAAATCAACTCTCGTTGCAAATGTAATTTTAATAATAACATTTTAGAATATTAAGTTTAACACCCTACAACTCCAGAAAAATAGATCACACTCCTTTTAATTAATCACCCGCTAGGATCGATCAATTAAAATTTATGTCAATCTTAGAAAATAAATTTAGAGTTGAAATTCAAGTTATAATACCCCACTTAAGAAACCCCTATCTCTAGTTCGAATCTAAAATGGGTATTATAACTAGAATTTCGATTTTCTCTCGAAAATCATTTGCCCTCTCTCGAGGCGTAAATTTAAGGGTGAGGGGTTAAAATTAACATTCAAAGCGACTTTTCAAGTAATAAAACTAATTAAACTAAAATAATATCAAATAAGGGTTTAACCCCACCCCTTGAAAGGGGATTTAGCCTAACATGGTATAAAATTTGACAAATTAATAATCAAAGGCATAAACAAATTAAATAGAAGGGTAAGAGGACAAATCTTCAAACAAGTCTCCTTGATTTGCAAAGTTGGACTCTAATCCTCCATTGAAATAGAGCAAAATCCATTCAAATTGAGCTTTCCACAGTATTCAATTACATACAAACACTCATTTGAATCACTCACAATTAATTTCTCACAAATATCTAAAAAATAATAAAAACAAAACTATTTACAAAAATATTTTACCTAATGTATTTTCTAGTCTAACCTCTCTCTCTCTCTAGAATTTTCTTACTACCAAGCTCCTATTATTTGGGGTCTTCTTCTTCAATTTATAGTAGGCATGGATCATGGGGGTATTTTGGGAAATTTAAAGTGCATGTGGGGGTGAGTGTGGTGATAAAATCTGTTTTGGGTTAAATGTGCATTTGGGTGCACATGGGAGTATGTGGCTTGTAAGGTTAGAGGGGTAATTTTGGAAAAGTATTAAGAAAGGTTATTATGGGTAATGGGAACAAAAGGAATTTATTAAACATGTGGGATTTGGTTTGGTTTTTGGCTTGGGATTGTTTGTTGGCAGGTCACATTTTTTTGGCTAGATAAATGGGTTCGTGGATTTTTGGTTTTGAAGTGGGTATGGGTTTGGAAAATGGTTAAAGATTGAAATGGGTTTGGGCTTTGATTGTTGGATGTGGGTATGGGTTTTGGCTTGGGTCTTGAAATGGGATTGGGTATGGAAGATGGATCGGGGTCAAGTTGAATGGGTTCATGGTGCTGGTGGAGGTGGCGTCGGACAAGGTCGGCAGATGGGAGGTACCTTGGGTCGCCGGCAAGAGGGGGCCGTGGGTAGCGGCAACGGTGCTTGGATGGGAGAGAAATCGGGGTATGGCAGGTGGTTCATGGGATTTCGCCGCCGACAGCTAGAGTGGTTAGAGTCCGGGCTAGCTCCGGCAGTGGAGGCGATGTGCGAGCGACTGGAGGGGGTATGACGGGGATCGGGAGAGAGGTCGGGGGGGTTGGCGATCGGAGATCTGTCCGGCGAGCTGTAATGGTGGGTCGCAAGGAGTCGGAGATGTCGCCGGGTTTTAATGGGTCTGCGCCGGGTATGGAATAGGTCGGGCCGACGACGCGCCGGAGGTGGGGAGATGTGCAGAGGGTTAGTGATTGGTTTGTGTTGTGTGTGTGTTAATGGAGATGGTGGAAGAGAGAGGAGAGAGGTTTTAGTTGGGAGGTTGAAGATGATGAGTGTGGGGTTAAGGTGCAGGTGAGGTGTATGGTAAGGCGGTGAGGGCGAGGGGGTTGTTTTGTGTATATAATAGGTGTAGGGTATTAAGTGTGTGAGTGAGTGTTAGGGTGTGTTTAATGTGCGTGTGTGTTTAATTTAGACCCCTAAAAATATAACAAGACTCAATTAAAATTAATAAAATTAAAACTAAAAAATAAAATGTAACTAAAAAAATAAAACAAACTAAAAAAAATAAAAATATTATAACTAAAAATAAAATCCTAAGCTATTAAAAACTAAAATAAAATAAAAGAAATAAAAACGTAAAATTCTAAATGAAAATTAAAGTCCTAAAAAAAATATAAAATCTAATAAACTAAAAATAAGCTCCTAAAAACTAATCCTAATAAAACTAAAAATAATAAAAATAAAAATAAAACAAAATTATACTTATTAAAATAAAATAGAAAAATAGAAAATAAAACCTAGAAAATACTAAATAAATCCTAAAAATAAAAATGACTCAAACTAAAAATCTAAAAAATATTAAAAAGGGACAAATTAGACACACATGGGTTCGGAGTAGGTTTAGGCTAGGCTTAGGCTCGGGTTAGGGTACGGGAAAGGGGATTAGCTCCATAAAACGCACAATTGTCTTGATTTAAGCGTTTGAACTCTGCAATGCACATTAAGCCTGCATATTGAACAATTAAGCGCATAAGACCCATATTGTCGAGAATTAGCAACTAAAATACATCTATTCGGAGCATAAATTGTACAGTTTTGGGTGCTTATCAATAAGCATGAACAATTGTTAGATTGTTATAACGTATAAGTATGCCATTAAGACTATGAATATGTACCTCTTTCATTCGTATTTTATACTTGATAATGATTTTTGTAAGATAATCCTTCTTGTGTTGGACACAAATGTAGAAATACAGAGTCGGAAATTATGTAAGTAGTGGAGAACTGCTTGTAAGTTTGTTATTCTGCCTATACATGGGTTGGTGGTTGAAATATTTACAAGGGTATTTTGGTATTAAAAAAGGCACGTTCTATTAACTTTTACATGGTAGGACTGATAAAAAAAATACTTAGGTTTATAGGCAATGAATTCTTAGTTTTTGGGACTGTATGCCTGTAGCCCCATACATAAAGCCTATTTGCAGTTTGTTAAGTATGTAATCAAATAAGTCCTACGCTTTTATTTGTTCCAACAAATCTCACGAGAAACCATTTTTGCCTCAATAGGTCCGATTAGAAAACAAGTGGTAGATATTACCTTTATAGGAAAATTATTTGTAACATAATTAATTAGGAAATGTATTATGTAAATAATACTTATTAGTCAAACAGTCTTAAATTAAAGGGACACCACAAGAAAAATGGGTATTAAGAACGGGAGTATTTAGGACGGCCGTGTCGTTTTGTCCTTTTTGATATACCAAATGGTACGGTTTTTAATTACCATTCCTTTTGATAAATCACAAAAGGGACGGTTTTTAAAAACCGTCTCATTTGCTATACCAAATGGGACGGTTATTAAAAACCATCCCTTAAAGTATATGGAATTTTTTAGCGCTCTTTTTCCCTGGAAAATATAAGGGACGGATTTTCAAAACCGTCCCTTTTGGTATAGCAAAAGGGTCAGTTTTAAAAATCCGTCCCTTTTGGTATACTTTGAATTTTTAGCCTTTGTGATTTATCAAAAGGGACGAATTTTAAGAGCCGTCCCATTTGGTATAGCAAAAGGGGCGGTTTTTAAAATCGGTCCCTTTTGATATACCAAATGAGACTTTTTTTTCCGACCCTTTTGGTATTTTTCCTCATTTTCCTCCTTTATTTTTCAACCCTCACCAAATTAAAGTTTAATTCTATCTTTATCTTGCACCACATCTCTCGCTCTCGTGCGCAACCCAGTCTCTCTCTCTCTCTCTCTCTCTCGCTCTATCTTCCCACCCACTCTCTGTCGCCCACCCCCTCCGCCGCACTACCCCCTGCGCTGCCTCCTATCCCTCTCCTTCTCACTGTTACAACCCCGCCTCTCTCTTTCAGCGACATCCTCCTCCTCCTCCTCCTCTCTCCCTCTCTCTCTCTCTCTCTCTCTCTCTCTCTCTCTCTCTCTCTCTCTCTCTCTGTCACGGTCCTTGCGTCGCCCCACCCCTGGACGCCCCACCACCCTACCAGGGCTTGCACAACTCACTCGCTGAACAACTCTGTAAGTGTTAATTTTGTTCTTAGCCTTTCATATTTTCAATTTGGTTTTATATTTGTTATTGTGAAAAAAAAGGAATAGTTTTTTTTTTAAAAAGACAAGGTCCTGAGATTTATTAAAAAAAGGTAGAAAATCCCTACCAAGGTGGCTTTTACAAGCTAGAGGGAAAGCTAAGCATAAAGACTAGAAAGTTTTCTAGAAGATCTAATGGAAGGTAATCCAAGATAATCCATCTTAAGGGCACCTCTAGCAATTTTGGGAAGATCCATAAGCTTAAGAAAGGTTTCGTGACCATAAGAATTGACTCCATAATTAGGTAAGTGATCTGCTACTTGATTTGCTTCTCTCCAGACATGAGAAAAAGCTAAGACTATTGGAATGGCCTTAATTTCCTCTATAATATCGATAATAGACCAGGGAGGCTTGAGGATTTTGCCCTTCAGAATGTCAATGGCTACTTTGGAGTCTGGAGATGCAGAGATTGACAAATTTTGATGCCTTTAAGCATGGCCAGGAATTCAGCTCTAGTATTAGTCATATGTATCTCCTTTGAAGAGAAAGCTTGAATAAATATCCCATTGTGATCTCTTATGATACCACCTGAACATGAAATACCTGGATTGCCTTTTGAATCCCCATCAGTGTTAATCTTGAAGAATGGAGCCGGAGGATAGGAACATTTAACTATGAAAATTGATGGGAGAGCAGGAGCACAACTGAGGCAAAAAGTGGCTTGGACATCTGCATGGTATTTGAAGGAAGACTTGAAAGTAGAGTTTAAAGAGCAGACTTTGATAAGATCAATCACATTATTGATAATTTTAGAGCTAAAAAAAAGGAAAGGAGGAGGAATAGATATATACCTTTTTCAATTAGATTGGTGTTGGCAATGACCTAGAGTTTCTTAGAGTTCCTTCAGAAACAACAAATAGTGCTAAGTTAAATTATGATAAACCTGTTATGCTATTTTATGTTGTTGTTGAAATTGAATAAGTATTGGATTTTGAAATGTAATCAAAATTTAGTTGAATAAGTATTGGATTTTGAAATGTAATCAAAATCAATTTTAATCTTCTCAATATGTGTGCTTATTATTTTTTTCTCATTAATAATCCTTATATACGTGAAAGAAAATATCAACAGTTTTGAATCATATTTTGTTTGACCAATTTCTGTTGCTCCAACTTGCATAACATCTTCTACATAGAGCAAAACTGATATATTGAAAATACTGACATTGTTTGCCTTTATTGATTTTGTTTAACATGGATATATTGGAATTTTGGGCCGCAGTTGATTATGACCCATATGATACATTCACAAATTGGAACCTTGATGATTCTGACCCATGCTTGTGGTCGGGTGTTAATTATGTCGACGGTGAAGTGAAATGCTGTAATTCCCTGTTATATTTCTTCTTCAATTTATACAAAATCCCGTTTATTTCAGTGTCTTATTTTGTATATAAATATTTTTTTTGTACTAATCTATAGTAGGGTAAGTTTGAAATTGATATGAAATGCTTTGTTATTGAAAATGTACTAATCTCAACGGGCTTTCTTTACTAGGAGAACTCGCACTAGAGCTTACAAAACTCACTTAAGAACTCTGTAAGAGTTGATTTACAGAGAAATTAAAAATACTTATACACAATAATCTTCTGCATGAAATATTCTATGTTATAAAATCTCTCTTTTGAAGTTATTTTTTGGTTCAATTGAATGACTAATATGTTAAATGTGTTAATTCCTTCTCTCTTTTAATTTTTTTTCCCGGTCATGTGGGCTTTTGTGTTGATTAAATAGGTTGGTTTTCATGTATAAACAAAGGAGACTCTATCGAATTTTTTTAAAAATTGTAAAGAATTTTTTTGATGCGATATTGTAAGGACATTTTTTATCCATTAGCAATTTATTATGTCGCACGTCGTTACACCGTTGAAGAAATTCAAGATTCATACATTCATCAACGGATCCGAATATCAAAAGAAGAAGAGGAATCAAGTCTGACAGAACCGGACCGGTCCGCCTAGAATAAAAGAACCGATCTGATCAACCGGACCGGTCCGCCTAAGACCCGGACCGATCCGACTGCTGAAGGCCAGTATACCCCGGACTGCAAGCGAACCGATGAAGCCTGGTAGCGAACCGATCCGATCATCACCGGACCGATCCGCCTCAGAATAAAAGAACCGATACGGTCAATCGGACCGATCCGCCTCAGACCCGGACCGATTCGCCTGGGATAAACTTCGACAGATCGTGTTCAGATTTTTAAGGCCCGAGACTTCTTATTAAATCCCACTACGGGAAGTGATTTTCTAAGACTTATACACACGATTTTCAGAGTACAGAAAGCCCTAAGTCATCACCTATTGAGCATATAGACTCTAGGTTTTTGATTCACACAATTGCCAATCCTTTGTGAATCACTTTGCAACCCAGGAACGAAGCTTTGCTATTGTTTAACCCTTGTGGAGAAGCCATTTCTCTTCTCCATTGCATCTCTACTGGAAAGGGATAGTTCCAGCCGCGACTACAGAATCCGACACCTGAGGGTAATTCTTAGTCACTTGTATTTTCATTGTAATCCAAAATTGTACAGCCTACAATATTATAATGAAAATAAATGGTTTTGCCCCTTTGGGGGATTTTTCCTCAATTGCATGTGTTTGAATGTTCTTGCTTAGATTATCATCTTATTCAATCACATACTATTGCATGTTTAGGGTTTATTTGGGTTAAGAGGTGTTTAATATATAAGTTTATCATTTGAACGCGAGCACATACGTTCTCAAATTGGTATCAGAGCAGGTTATGCTAACCTATCGCGTAATCCTATTTTCTGCAAAATTTTTCTAAGATATCAATTTTCTGAAAAAATTGATTTTTGAAAAAAGTGCGTGTTCAAATGGAGAAGTTATATAATAAAATGCCTGTTTTTGACGGGACAAATTATGCTTATTGGAAAGCCCGAATGAGGTCGGCTTTAAAAGCCATAGATGAACGTGTCTGGATCTTAGTTGAAAGAGGGTGGACTCCTCCCTCCGTGACTGTTGATAATGTGATCAACTTGAAACCTAACACTTCTTAGACTGATGAAGAATTTAAATGGTCATCTTTTAATTCTAAGGGTCTAAGTGCTATTTCTGGGTCTGTCACACCTGATGAGTTCAAACGCATAATGACGTGCACCACGTCAAAAGAGGCATGGGATGTTTTACAACTCACCCATGAAGGAACTAATGCTTTGAAAGAATCTAAGTTGCAAAATTTGACAACTCAATTTGAAACCATCACCATGCATGAATCTGAATGCTTTGATGAATTTTATACTAGACTTTCTGACATTGTGAATACTAGCTTTAATCTTGGTGAACATATTCCTAATGCTAGAGTTGTTAAAAAGATTCTTCGTTCTTTACCTAAGCGTTTTATCCCTAAAGTCACTGTGCTAAATTCTATGGGTAATTTAAATACGCTAAAATTGGAAGAACTTGTAGGAGATTTGCAAACTTATGAAATTGATATGTTCCCTAAAACTACTAAATCTAAAGATAAGGGAATTGCACTTAAAGCCCAAGAGAGAAGGAGTGAAGGGTCGGCTAGAAAAAGGGTAGAGTTCTCTAGAAAGAGAGAGACTGACACGTCAGATTCTGAGTGTGATTTTGACCTAGATGATTTGACTCTTTTTGCAAAAAAATTCAAAAGGATTCTCAAATTTAAGAAAAATGGCAATTTTAAAGATAAAAAGAAATTTGAGAAAAATAAGTTTGAAAAGAACAATGAAAAAGACTCCAAAAATCCTCCTAAGAAAGAAAGTGAGAGATGTTTTGAGTGCGATGGTAGGGGTCATAGAGCATTTGAGTGTGCCAATCGTCTGAATAGAGAGAAAGGGAAAGCTGTCCTTAATGCTACCCTTAGTGACGACAGTGAGGTCGAGACGGTGGATTCAGGAGATGAGTCACCGCATGAGTGTAACTTCACCGCATTCATGGCCAGTCAAGTGAGCTCTCCTAGTTCTCTTCACGATGATGAAGATGATGCTTCACAGGGACACCTCGACAGTGAGATCAATGTGAGTGACGGGGAGGATGACTTAAGTGAGAGCGAGAGTGATATTCAACGCGCCTACGCTGAGTTATATTCTGAGTCATTTAAAAATAAAAAACGTAACAAAGCGCTAGTTCTTAAGATCACTGGCTTAGAGGAAGATTTAAGAAAGGCGAGATAAAGAGAGTCCTCCACCGTCACCGCCCTGAGAGAGAGAGAATCTGCCTGTGTCGAGAAAGAGATTCTGTTTAGAGAGAGAGAGAGTGTTCTAGAGAAAGAGAGAGGGGACTTGACTAAACAAGTGGCTAGTCTTACGAGTCAGCTCCATTCCTCCATGGAGACTCGAAAGAAACTTGAAGCCCTTGTTGCCCAGCTGACTCATGATCTTGAGAAAGCACGGGAAGTCAAGGTACAAATCGAGGACAGATCTGGGAAGATGGGAAAGATGCTCCTCGGCCCCGCTTTATGTTTTGGTGATCGGCAAGGAATTGGATATGATGGTGCCTCCACGTCCCAAATTGCACCTGGACCAGTTCCTGAGTTTACTACGAATCCTTATGGCCGTCGTCAAAAACTTCGAAGGAGAGTTCGACCAAGAAAAGCAAACCAAGGTCCGCCTTTGACTGTGCTCTTTTGTACTTATTGCAAAAGAAAAGGCCACCTTAGGGAGTCTTGCTATATCATGGGTCGGACACGACGTACAATTGGTCCACCACGTCATACTGATGAGTTTTCTAGTCTGAGAGAGCGAGTTGAGTTCTTAGCTACCACGACCCAGAGTTTAATGGAAGAATTCCGACGGATGTCTTTGCCGTTAGTGAATGCTTCTCACATTCCAGCTAAAACCAACAACAACAAAGGCAAACAAAAGGTCATCTCTGCTTGGGTACCTAAGAAAGATAAAAAGGCCTTCGTTGTTCATGTTGCTCTCAAAGCACATAATACCTCACATTGGTATTTTGATAGTGGGTGCTCCAGACACATGACAAGTGATTCCTCATTTTTTACGACTCTTGAAGACTATCTGGATGGCAGAGTCACCTTTGGAGATGGGAGCAAGTCTAGCATTATAGGACGTGGTACTGTCGAGTTACCTGGATTTCCTAAGCTAGAAAATGTTTTGTACGTCAAAGGTTTGAAAGAAAACCTTCTCAGCATTAGCCAGCTATGCGACACTGACTTTGCAGTAAAGTTTGACCGGGACGCGTGTAAAGTCTACAACCAAGCCGGTAAACTTTTGATGCAAGGGGTGAGGACCGATGATAATTTCTATGGGACTGAGACCACGTCCTCATTTGTCTGCAACAGCGCCACGATCACTCCTATGGATTTGTGGCATCAACGTCTAGGTCACGTGAACGTTAGAGATCTCAATCGCTTAGCTAAAAAGGACCTAGTACGTGGCTTACCATCTCTTGGAAAGTCAACTTCGACCGTTTGTGGACCCTGTTAGTTGGGAAAACAAATTCGTAGTCCTCATAGGAAGTTGCACTCCATTACCACCTCTCGTGTTCTTGAGTTGATACACATGGATCTTATGGGTCCCACTCGTACTGAGAGTCTAGGTGGTAAGAGGTACATCCTCGTGATGGTAGATGATTTCTCCAGATACTCCATTGTAGGTTTTCTGAGAGAGAAATCCGATGCTGTAGAATTTTTAATGACCAAGTGCCGTGTCCTGCAAAATCAACACGGTGTCACTATTAACAGGATGCGTAGTGACAATGGCACTGAATTCATAGAAGCAAAGGTAGACCTTTACTGTGATAGCCTTGGGATCAAACACGAGTTCTCTGCTGTGAGAACTCCTCAGCAAAATGGGATTGTTGAGAGAAAGAATAGAATGATCCAAGAGATGGCTAGATCTATGCTTCTAGGTCGTAAAGTTTCTAGGAGATTTTGGGCAGAGGCAATGTCTACTGCATGCCACATGGTGAATAGGGTTTATTTGCGTCCACACACACTTCAGACTCCTTATGAGTTGTGGACTGGCAAGAAGCCCAACCTGGCATATTTCTGTGTTTTTGGGAGTAAATGCTACATCCTACGGGATAGAGAGCAATTAGGAAAGTTCGACTCCCGGAGCGATGAGGGAATATTTCTAGGATATTCATCGACTAGCAGAGCGTACCGGGTTTTTAACCTGAAGAGCTCTAAGGTTATGGAGTCAATAAACGTCACCGTGCAAGATGACGAACCTTCGACGGTTATTGATCCTAACCTTCAGTGTGAGGATGAGGATTATTCTGACAGTGATTTACCTGTTCCTCTCTCACACTCTGTGGACCCTACTCCTGCGCTAGGGGACACACCTGCTTGGGTTCGCAAGAGTCATGACCCATCTGCCATTGTTGGCGATCCCACTCTAGGGGTCAAGACTCGTGCTCAGCTAGAGAACGTTGTTAGCCATCTTTGCTACACGTCCAAAGTCGAGCCCAAGAATCATAAAGAAGCACTCAAGGATGAACACTGGATATCTGCTATGCAGGATGAGTTGCTTCAGTTTAAAAAGAACAATGTCTGGGAACTTGTCCCCCGACCTAGTGAGACTAACGTGATAGGTACCCGGTGGATTTTCAAGAACAAAATGGATGAAAATGGTACCATAATCAGAAATAAGGCTAGGTTGGTCGCTCAAGGCTACACACAGATAGAGGGTGTAGACTTTGGGGAGACATTTGCTCCTGTTGCGAGGCTTGAGTCCGTCCATCTTCTGCTCGCCATCGCATGTGATCTGTGCTTCAAGGTATATCAGATGGATGTCAAGAGTGCCTTTCTGAATGGCATTCTACAGGAGGAGGTTTATGTGGAACAACCAAAAGGGTTTGAAGGCCCTCAGAACCCAGAGCACGTCTACTATCTTAGAAAATCCTTGTATGGTTTGAAGCAAGCACCCCGTGCTTGGTACGAGAGGCTCACTTCCTATCTCTTAGCTCGTGGCTTCAAGAGAGGGGGAGTAGATATGACGTTGTTCGTCAGGAGAGATGACGATGCTATTTTGGTTGCCCAGGTCTATGTGGACGACATAGTCTTTGGATCCACATGCTCCCAGCATGCTCACCACTTTGAGGAGGAGATGAAAAGTGAGTTTGAGATTGAGCATGGTTGGTGAGCTTACATTCTTCCTTGGTCTCCAGGTTCGTCAGCTAGAGGATGGGATGTTCATCTCCCAATCCAAGTATGCTAGAGACCTAGTGAAGAAATTTGGTTTAGACTCCGCTAAGCATGCACGTACACCTATGAGTACCACTACCAAGCTTAGTAAGGACACTTCAGGCAAGGACGTAGAGCAAACCTTATATCGGAGTATGATAGGTAGTCTTCTCTACTTGACTGCCAGTCGTCCCGACATCTCCTTTAGTGTTGGAGTCTGTGCACGATATCAGGCATCCCCTAAAGAGTCACACTTACTTGCTCTAAAATGTATTACTAAATACGTAAGTGGGACTCTCTCATACGGTATTTGGTATTCCTTTGATATCAATGTACGTTTGTTCGCCTATTCGGATGCCGATTGGGCTGGGGATGTAGATGGTTGTAGGAGCACTTCTGGTGGGTGTTTCTATTTTGGTTCTGCTCTTGTCTCCTGGCTGAGCAAGAAGCAAAATTCCATCTTATTGTCCACTGCGGAGGCTGAGTACATAGCCACCGGGAGTTGTTGCACACAACTCTTGTGGATGAAGCAAATGTTGGAGGATTATGGGATTTCACAAGACACCATGATCATTTCTTGTGATAACACGAGCGCGAAACACATATCCCGTAATCCCGTCCAGCATTCGCGCACAGAACACATCAGGATATGTGAGCACTTTATTCGTCATTTAGTTGAGGAGAACACTGTATCCCTGAGTTTTGTTCCCACCGACCGTCAGTTAGCCGACATTTTCACGAAACCTTTAGATTCCCTTAGATTTGAGAGTCTTAGGAAGTCTTTGGGAATTTGCACAGTTGACTGAGGGGTTGGTCTTTGTCTAGAATAGGATGCTTCTTCATGTTCATATCATATGCTTCCTATTGCTAGTCTATTTAATATGTACCATTGCTTAGTTGTACAACTTTTATATATTCTTTTTGCTGTTTATATTTCTTTTGAAAAAATACAAAAAGATTTTCCTTTTAGAAAAATTTTAAGAAAAGCACAAAAAGATTTTATTTTGATAAAATTTTTGAAAAATCCAAAAAGATTTTTTTTTTAGCCACCTTTTATGGATGAGCATTTAAGATAGCCAAGTCACAAATTCATTCCATATATCCATGTGACTGTTTGATAGAGATTTGAGACGCTACATCATTTCATCCATGTGCTTTACTTAGTATGGAGTCTTTGAGATGTAATTAGTGATATCTTCCTACATGTTTGACTCCTATATCCTTTATTGCACACATGCACGGCTATATTTGATTATTGCACTTGTCTATCTCATATTGGCTTGAGTGTTTTCATCTCAATTCTGTCTATACAATGTACAATATGCGATAAAACTTGACAAGATTGGAATGCATGTAAAAACCGTTTTGGTGAGACTGTGTGTTTTTGTATAACGGGGAGGGGCTGCGAAAGGTAATCATCTATCCTTTGCGCAAAAGCCACCGTTAAAAAGGACCTAAAAATGGAGGAATTTTAATATCCGAGGTCCAAAGAGGTTAAAAGAGCCCGAAAAAATTTAAAGGCAATAAAAAGCCATTCATGCCAAATATGGGCCACTTAGGTTTCACCATCAATTCTCCAAAGTTTGAGAATTTAGAATGCCTCTATTCAAATATTATATATGAGGGAGTTTGGTTGGTGAATTTTTAAACGGGTTTGCACTTCCTTGAAAGTCCTGAAAAAGCATAAAATCGTTTTGGACGTTATTGGTGTGAAAATCACTTTGAGCTTTGATTTGTTGATTTGATTGAGTCAATATCTTATATTGTCATTATTTTACACCAAAGGAAGCATTTGAGTTCATTCGCTAGGAATATCCAATATTCATCGTGCACATATGTCATGTTTGTATGCATTGATTTTCCTATCGAATTTAATCACACCACCTCATTTACGCTATCATCGACTTGGTTGGTTTGTGTTCATTCATGGTGTGATTTTGTACTAGTGACACCCCACACTTGCTTATTTGATTTATTTCTCTCATTTGTCTATTTTGGGACATCATAAAAAGGGGGAGAATGAATTATCTTTTTATGGGGGAGATTTAAAAGTTTGAGTTTGCTCATAAATTGGTATATATGTTTATCTCATTTCAAACTCGATATGTCACTTGGTATTTTCTTTTTCTCATGTGTGTAGGTACTACATGGATTATCATTGGATTGCACTCCCTGATGAGAAAAGTGTTGAGATTCCTGAAAGAATTGAAGAGCAAGCGCTGCAGTCTTATTCAATTGTATCTTTCCAGTTTTGGGTTCATGGAAGGGTAGATTTGTATAGGCATTTTTAGTTGTTTTGATAATTCGGATGTTTGTTTTTATGTATGTACCGGCATAGACATAGGGGGAGATTTATAAGGACATTTTTTGTCCATTAGCAATTTATTATGTCGCACGCCGTTACACCATTGAAGAAATTCAAGATTCATACATTCATCAACGGATCCGAATATCAAAAGAAGAAGAGGAATCAAGTCTGACAGAACCGGACCGGTCCACCTAAGACCCGGACCGATCCGACTGCTGAAGGCCAGTATACCCCGGACCGCAAGCGAACCGATGAAGCCTGGTAGCGAACCGATCCGATCATCACCGGACCGATCCGCCTTAGAATAAAAGAACCGATCCGGTCAATCGGACCGATCCGCCTCAGACCCGGACCGGTCCGCCTGGGATAAACTTCAACAGATCGTGTTCAGACCGTGTTCAGATTTTTAAGGCTCGAGACTTCTTATTTAATCCCACTACGGGAAGTAGTTTTCTAAGACTTATACACACGATTTTCAGAGTACAGAAAGCCTTAAGTCTTCACCTATTGAGCATCTAGACTCTAGGTTTTTGATTCACACAATTTCCAATCCTTTGTGAATCACTTTGCAACCCAGGAACGAAGCTTTGCTATTGTTCAACCCTTGTGGAGAAGCCGTTTCTCTTCTCCATTGCAGCCCTACTGGAAAGGGATAGTTCCAGCCGCGACTACAGAATCCGACACCTGAGGGTAATTCTTAGTCACTTGTATTTTCATTGTAATCCGAAATTGTACAGCCTACAATATTATAATGAAAATAAATGGTTTTGCCCCTTTGGGGGATTTTTCCTCAATTGCATGTGTTTGAATGTTCTTTCTTAGATTATCATCTTATTCAATCACATACTATTGCATGTTTAGGGTTTGTTTGGGTTAAGAGGTGTTTAATATATAAGTTTATCATTTGAACGCGAGCACATACGTTCTCAGATATGTTTTTTTTTTGTTTTTTTATGGCCATGTGGGCTTTTGTGTTGATTAAACATGTTGGTTTTCATATATAAACAAAGGAGTCTCTGTCGAATTTTTTTAAAAATTGTAAAGAGTTGTTGATATGCGAGATTCTTATTTTCAATTTTGTATGTCCGTGGGGGCATTTGTGTTGATTAAATAGGTTGGTTTTCATGTATACACAAAGGAGGCTCTGTCGAAATTTTTTAAAAATTGTAAAGAATTGTTGATACGATTAACTAATATGTTTGGATATTTTATTTTACTATAATATTATTTTATTAAAATAATTATTTATTGATTGGAAGTTGTGCACAAGAAGTTGAAAAGACATGTTTTTGAGTGTGTCTATTATATGTGACACTAAGAGAAGTTTTTGAAGTATGACAACTATATTTATCATCTTAATTTAGGGATGATATTTTTTTGACAATTGTATATCTTATTAATTAGTATGATTTTGTACTCATTTAAATATTTTGACTAGAATGTAGTTTAATGGAAGAAATTATTATTGGATACGTGTTTCAATGAATGCAGTTGATATATTGCATTTATGATTGGATGATTTGATTTATAATGCAAATTGGACGTCATTTATTATTGCATCACAAAGCATATAATTATTTATGATAATTTTTTATTTATCAATTAGGTCAGTTATAAACCGTCCCTAATACCTATTTTGTATTAATTGAGAATACCTTTTGGGACAGTTTTAACCGTTCGTATTACCCATTTTTGTATTAATTGAAACAACCTTTTGGGACGGTTTTTACTGTCTGAATTGGGTTGCCAGAATCTGAGTAGTATTAGGTACAGTTTATCTGTCCCTAATAAGACTAGCGAGCGCCGATTTTTTTTTGTGGGAACACCTTTTGGGACGAAAAAATCCGTCCCTAATGCCAAATGTAGAGCGTCCATGAATTAACACCGGTGAAATCCGTCCCTAAAATATTTGTGACGCCTAGTATAAGGGATGGAATTTTGCCGTTGCAAAATCCGTCCTAAATACTCTTTTGGTACAGTTTTTATACTTTTAGGGATGAATTTTTATCGTCCCTAATACTATATACATGCTAGTTATGTACTCTCACATGATTTTCTCACCTCTCAACTAATGTGCACGCTTAATGTATACCCTTAACCCATCCTAATTATGCCACTATCTAACTAGTCCATACTAACCCCTTGCTTTCACCTTCTAATATGAGGTGCTACTCGTATTACACAAACAAGTTATATTTATATCTCACATTCACATTAATTAAATTATTTATCACAAGTGTTAATTAAATTCTCATATTCGTTTCCCATTCAAATATCTTAGTTATTCACATATATACATATATGGAACCACTAGGCTAAGATGTGGTGCACACATACTATTCTATCAAATCCATGTACATCACGTACGTAAGGACCACGCGTTTCGAATCACTCAGGAACCATCTTAATACAAATCACACATATTGGAGGTGAACATAGTTCACATACCCATAGGTCAAACACATACCTACGCTCCCATGGTCAGCAGACTTATCAACTCACAAATAAGTCATTCATAGTCCTATGTCCTTAAGGTACCAATCTAAATCCCACCGATGGCACACAAAGATAAAATGGTCCTTTTTCGAAAATCAACCTCCCGTGACAGCAAGTATGGTAGGTATGTCATACACATAATAATCTAGACACTAAGTAATCACACAACTTAGGTAATCATTACATTAATATAGGTATACACCAACCCTATATCTTAAGTCTCATACGTATCATAGTGTCATCTTGAATATTCTACGTAATATGTTTAGCGCAACAACTCTCGCCGTATAAGTCTGAATACTTAAACCTACCTCATAGGTTACTAAGTCTCCCACTAGTCTCTAAGGTTATCTCAGTAATTCCAAGTCCCTCTTCTACTGTTCCTAACCTTAAATTAACACTTGTCCACTTTAAATCCCAATTTTATGAAACTTCTAACCGTACCTCACTCGGTAAACACTCGAAAGTATTCCATCCAATCCCATAATGTATAACATATTCCGGGCATTAACTACTACCCTACTGACCTTAACCAAGTCCCCCAACATTCTATTAAATCCCCTAAGAGTTCTTATAAGCTTGGTATTTGCCGAACCTTAACATGACAAAATCTACAAAAATCAGGAGGAGTCGATCGATCGATGAAAAGGGTCGATTGATCGATCCAGTCGATCGAGTGACATTCATGGGTCGATCGATCGATCAATCAGGTATTGCGAATCTGCATAATTTTGCCTACGGGTTTCATCAAACTTAACCCTCATATCCTCTAATATAATGTCCCAAACTCCCAAATATCTATTCCTAACATCATACCAACATAAATACATAATTTCCAACGTTTTAGAATCATCAAATCAAAATAGGAAATCAATTTCTTGGATCAGTTCACATAATTTTCATACAAAAACCCTATTTGCCCTATTTTCTTTAAGAACACTACATAATTCATTACAAATTCATAATTCTCTACACATGGATTATAATTTCATGGATGCTATAATCACAAAAGTTAAACTACATGCAAAACCTACCCACATTACGATTTTAATTCTTCAAATCCATTCAATTATCACTATTCAAGGTTATTCTCCAATTTTAACCTAAAATGGATGATATATGCACTAAATTATTGCAAGTTAAATCACTTGCCTCCGAATGAAGATTCTGATCCTTTGAAGATGATAAAGGTTGGTTCTCTTTCTTTTTCCGATCACAATTCCGGCTATAGTGGAGGTGTGTAGTGGTTATTGCCTTGGGAACCCTTGGAACTTCTCCTCTCTATTCACGTTGCCCACTCTTTGGTTTTGACAGATAATGGCCCTAGTGGCCCCAAGGTTGGCTGATAAATATCACCTAATTTTCGTAGGTCACTATTCATTAAAAATTAAAATGACTAAAATACCCTCTCGGGTTACCGGTTAGGCCTAAAAATGCCCCGGGACCCAAACTAAACTCCCGGCTAGTGTTTTTAGACTATTTCGACCCTTCTGGACGTGTTGGCATACTCAAAATGACCATATGGATGATACAAATATAATTTACTTATAATTTTATTTAAATTGATTCCTGACATGACTGACATGCGCGTCCCAACTTAATTTCCAAATTGCCGTATTTATAACTCGCGACAATATTAATAAATTCAATAATTATATATTACCATGTTCACTCAGTAATATTCAACATTATTATCATAATCAAATACCAACTCTCGTCTCGCTAGTATTTAGATCCGGATTAATTTCCAAATAATTATCTCAAATTAATTTAATTAATCCCATAATTAAAAGCAATTTTATTGAATTAATCTCATAATTAAAAGCCATAAAAATATGGGATATTACAATGGGTTCATTAGTAAAATAAAAATTTCATTTGAAATCAACAAGACAACCACCACCAGAGAAATTGCAACCTATTGATAGGAACCACAACTACCCATATATGTTTGATGATACTGTAATCAACACCACCAGATCAAAATGAGACTATCAATAACTTAAATTCAATCACATCACAACAATGGAGATGGATATATGTATTTATATGAAAGAAGGAGATGGGGATAAGAAGGTGAACTCAATGATATAAAGTGGTTCGACCAATTAAGCTTACATCCACTGTGTGAGTGTGTGAGAAATTCACTAAATAAGTGCACTGATGGCCATAGATACAACACTCAAGCTTTCTCTCTGTTTTGTATACAATTGGACAGAGTTTTGTGAGAGTTATCAAAATTGGATCCCTTCTCATGGAGAAGATGAAGTGTATATATAGGACCTGGGGGGTGTACCCCCTAAGCATGTAACCAACATGTTCATGAGGAAACTCCCAATAAGATGAAGACACCTATCCCTGGCACATAGATACAATAATGATGTAATATTCTCTCACGTGAGGGAATGATCTTAATGCAACGGTCTTGCCCATGTGGGATCTGCCATGCTGGAACCTGGTATATCTCGTATAGTAAATATCATTTAAAGGAGTCTCGGCCTGAATGAGGATGATGCTATCGATGTAGCACATGGCCTAAGGCGGGAAACTATCAAGTGTAATCTTTGCTGAGGAGTACCTATCGAGGTTGATTGATCGACCGTGCCCTAGTACCGGCTATATGAGTAGATGTGAGGTGCCCTTATTGCAGAAGCACTTCCCCTAAAGTATCGTCCCTCCAGAAAGACGACGTTACTATAGATGAGGCCGACCCTAGTTATTGACAAGTCTTAGAAACACCCTATGAACTCCTTTTAGAAGCTCGACTGTCTGGGGTCCAGAGGTCTCATTTGGAGACAAGGGCATATTTGGGTATATCAATCACCCCCAAAACCTCAGCCATCTCCGTGAGGAGGTGATTTGGGGATATGAGTCGGATGAGTCTTTTGAAGAGGTCACGCGAGTGACACATTTTTCAATCCTGATTGGGTAGCGTTTTCCCCAAGCATGATCTGGCGGTTGAGTTCTTTGGGCTTCATGCCCTAGGCGATGATGAGTTTGGGGAAGTGTGCTTAATCATTTGGAGGTATTTAGGCCATAAACCTTTACTTTCTTCTCTTTCCTCATTTGTAAAAATACATTCCCGCTCTCCTTTTTTCTTCAAAACTGCCATAGCCATTCTTCAATCCTTGCACCTCTTTTCCTTGCTTTCCAAGCTCGATTTGACCCTTTTCTCTCTTTCGAGTGGCTCATCTTCTCTAGGTAACCTCTCTTCTGCAGGTTTCTTCTGTTCTTGGTTTTATTTCTTGCTTTCGCATTTTTTAGTGCCTTTTAATTTCTCCGGCGAGGTTCTGTGTTAGTTTTTAGGGTCTGAATTTTCCCTTATGTCTCGTCTACTGACCTAGTTGTAGTGGCAAAGGTAGTTGTTAGTGGGTTTGAGTGTTCCACCACCGTGGTGAGACTTTTAAGGTGATCAATGATCACCTTCTTCGATGGAGTTTTTTTGACTTGTTCTTAGTTATTCTTCATCAAGAACGGTTGAGATTCTAGCCTTTGATCTTTTGGTCAACAAAAGTCGCCCTTTTATTTATTTTTCCCTCTTCATAATTTAGTTAAGTATAGCCTCATATTATTTATGTTAAAACGTTTGTACGAACTAGTTGAGGAATTTCCAAAACTTAAGGAGAGGTATTTTTAGGAGATTAGGAAGATTGAGCTTGAAAAACCCGAGAGAAGGAAGGCTGAGGCCTTTCCCCTCAGACTTATATTTCCACCCCCATTAGCTATCGTCCTACCTACACCTTCCGAACAAAGTGATCCCATACCTGAGTCGATTTCTTTTGAAAATGAAAGTATGTCCGTCTTTGAACTATCTGATAGTGCTGACCCTTCTGATGAGTCTACGGTCCTATTCTCACACCAAGATGACGGGTCTGAGGCTGATAAGATCTCCTCATGTGCCTCGTCTTCTCAGAGGGACGAGTCATTAAATTGGTCCGATGCTTCTTTTGAGATTGATAATCCTAATATTTTCATCCCTTTCCCTCTTAAAGCCATTCATTTATTGGCTACTAAGAGGGAGGAGTTTATGCAACACTTTCCAAGTGGTGATCCAAACTTATCCTAGGCTGAAGAGTCAAACAATGATAAGAGAGCGATCTAGACCTATCCATAGCTCAGTCGTATGAGAGTTCGGTCACTGAGGTCAATTTACCGACTTGGAGACATTTATATGGCATTAGGCCCTTTATTTTTATGATAAAACTATCTATGGATGAGAGAGCCTATGACGTCCAAGAGGGCAAGTTATGTGTCTATGAGCAGATGTTCAAGGTCAACTTTTGACTCCCTATTCACCCCGTCGTATGTGTAATTTTATCCCGCTTAGGAGTTGCCTAATACCATCTTTTTCCCAACACCTGGAGAGTTGTTCTCGACTTTGTCCCTCTATGGAAGATAGTTCATTAAACCGACCTTGCAGTTAACATCTTTGTGGCCTGTTATACCCTGTCATCCACTAAAACTCATCTCGGCTGCTATCATCTCGTAGCTAGGAAGTCTTCCAAGAAGGTCTTGCTAGTCACCCATACTTCCAATCATGACTGAAAACCCTATTACTTCTTTGTTTCGGAAGCTTGGGAATTTGGTCCCAACGAAGCTTGTGGTACCTCTGAGCCCATGGTCCCTTGGAGGTGGGCCAAAGTCTCTGCATCGACAAATCTTGATCTGGGTTTGAACATTGATGCTGCTAAAAAAGTTAAGAAGCTTAGGGACCAAGGCGATTAAGGTCATCTCGTGAAATTTGAGCAGTTGATGACTCCTTACTACTTATCTGAGACAGGTTTAGGGGTTGACCCCTTAACCGAGATACATGAGTGGCCTCTTTTGTTGAACTGATGTGTCATATTTTTTCAATTTTTACATGCTAACCTCGTCTTCTTTTTCTAGATCATCCAGAAGATGTGTCAGATTACCCTTGGGAGACGGTGGCCAAGAATTTAAGCAAACTTGTCGCTAAGTATGGAAAGGGAGCCAATGCCTCTACTACTACAACCACCAAAACCACTACTAGTGGCTCTGGACAAACTACTAAGGCCATAAAGAAGAGGAAAGGCCGAGAGGATGAAATAATATCCTTGTGTATCCCTAAATAGAGTTGATAATATCAGGCCATTCCCATCTCCACGGACGAGGCTCTTGTGGCTCATCTATCACAGCTGAAATTAGACGATGAGAGCGGCATCGACAATCCTGGGAAACTTGTGACGGTGTTAGATCTTTGATATCTGAGGCTGACAAACATTTCCTGCAAGCCATGGACATCTCCCTTCTCATAGAGTTTTCCATTCACAGGACCATTCAGGTATATCTTCTAAAGTTAGTTAAAAATTTCCAAGTGCACTCTCATACTTTTCTTCAAATACTGATTAAATTTTCTCTCATTACAGGGTCTTTTTTCCCTCTATCGGCTGTGGGATTGGATTAACAAGAATATACACTTGATTTAAAAGGGGAGAGAGTCCAAGACAACTGAACAAAATCTGGGGAAGGAGCTTGAGGATTCCTAGAAGGATCTAAAGTAGTCTCAGTATGAGGTAACCAACCTCAAGGCAGAACATGCTAAAGCTTTGAAGAAGATCTCGGATGACAAAAAGGCCGAGATTGACGCTGCAGTCCAGGTTGCTATGAATGGATACAAGGAGTCAGATGAGTATAATGACCATGCCTTCGAGTATCTGGAGAGGGGTATTAGAACTGCTTGTTGATGGTCTGCCCTAAGGCAGGAAAAAACTAGGAGCTTGACCTCTCGGGACTTCATGGGTCTTGACTTCTGTTACCCTCTCCTTGAGGCATATCTTGTCGATGTTGAAATGCCTGATGGGGGTGGTTGAGTTAGATGCCGATGTTAAAAGGGGGTTGTTGATGCGATTAAGTTTTTTGCTACTAACGGGTCGGCCCTTGGAGATGCCGACAATACACTTGATTAGTAAATTTAGGATTGAATTTTTTTTTATCAGGGCGGTCGTCTGTGACCTATTGCCCTTTATCCGTTGTAACACATGAATACTTTTAACTTCTTTTATTTTGATCAATTCCTAAAATGTGAATACTTGCTTGCTTGAATGTTTGCTTATTTGGATGTTTTCTTGTTTATTCTATTATACGCTGTGTTATGGTAGTAATGTCAACACAAAATTTCACAATGTTTGAAATATCGTCTCGTCTATGAGGCGGGATAAAGATAACCACCAAATTTCTTCTATTATATATGGACACCGAATTTCATAATTCGGACTCACCAAATTATGGTGTTATACCATACCCCCTCTCGTCGTTTAGAGAGTGCATAGTTAAGCATCGTCTCGTCCATGCACTATCGTCTCGACCAAGAGAGGTTTTTCACCAAGTATTCACCAAATTAATAATGTTTTATTGCATATCCACTAAATTAATGATGTTTATGAGATCACCAAACTAATGATGTTTCATCTCATATTTACCAAATTAATGGTGTTTAAGTAATGAATCACACCCAAGTAATTTTCAATTTGGATTCACCAAATTATGGTGTTATGCCATACCCCTTCTCATCTTTTTTAGAGTGCATGGTTGAGCATCGTCTCGTCCTTGCACCGTCATCTTGATCGAGAAAGGTTTTTTCACCAAGTATTCGCCAAATTAATGATGTTTCAGGTTTGAGATCACTAAAACTAATGATGTTTCATCTCATACTCACCAAATTAATGATGTTTTAATAATTAAGCTAACCCTTCTTGGTGTTATTGAAAGTCCATGGATGGAGTCGGCCCCCTTTCCAGGTTGTCATTTCACCAAGGTTGGATTGTTGCTATCTCACCAAGAATGATGTTTGCTTTTAAGGGTACTTGAAACGAATCATGCAAAACAAAGTATATAAGATATGAGGGAACAAGCCATTTTCATTTTTCTCTTTCATAATAAGCCCTCATAAAATGATTTATAATGAAAAGATCCTATACAATCATCTATTGGTATAACCTTTTAAGTGGTCGGCATTCTAAGGGTTGGAGAATGGTTACCCCTTTAGGTTATCTAGCCGATAGGTGCCTGGGACTACCTCATTAGTAACCCTATAAGGACCATACCAGTTGGCATGAAGCTTGTTCAGCTTCTGCCAAGTCTTCTTCAAAATAAGGTCTCCTACTGCTATCAGCCTTAATTTTATCCTCTTGTTATAAAACTTGGTCATCCTCTGCTGATAGGCTGCCATTCTGGCCTCTACATCCTCTCTTTTTTCTTCAATCAGATCTAGGTCGAGTCTTCTCTCTGTGATATTTCCCTCAAGGTCATACGTATGAACTTTGTGGGTGGGGCGACTAATATCTGTCAATACCATAACTTCTGATCCATAAGCCAACATGAAGGGGGTTTCCCCTGTCGGTGTTTTCACCGTCATTCAGTAAGCCCATAGTATAGCATGTACCTCTTTAGTCCATTTCCCCTTAGCCTCTTCTAACCTTTTCTTGATTTTATCAATAATAGTTCTATTGGTGACCTCAGTTTGACCATTGGCCTGGGGTCGTCCAGGTAATGAGAAGAACTATTTGATGCCAACCCTTATACAATACTTTTCTAGGGAAGTGTTTTTGAACCGGGTACCATTATTCGAGATGAGTGTATTAGGCAAGCCGTACCTACAAATGATGTTCTTCCACATGAACTGAAAGGTCTTTTTTTCTGTGATCTTGATCATAGGTTCAGCCTCTACCCACTTTGAAAAGTAGTCTATCGCCATAATAAAATATCTGTAGTTGCCCATGGCCCTTGGCAGAAGTCCAACCAAATCAATCCCCCATAAGTCAAATGGCTATGGTGAGGTGATAGACATCAAAGGTTGATGGGGCTGGTGGCAAACCGCTGGCATTTGTCTCACTTCTTTACGTATTCAACCAAGTCCTTATCTAGGGTCGACCATTAATATCATTGGGGGACTATCCTCTTTGCTAATGATCTACCCGCAATATGTCTTGAGCAAGATCCTTTATAAACATCCTTTAAAATATAGTCCACCTTGGAAGGGTGGAAACTTCTTAGCATAGGTAAAAGAACCCCCTTCTTGTATAACACGTCCCCTAGGATAGAGAACTTAATGGCCTTATATCTTAACTTCCTTCTTTCGGCCTTAGACTTCTACAAGCTACCCTATTTGATATACTGAATAAGGGGGTCTATCCAAGATGGTCTCTAAATTGAAGCAAAAATTTAGCTTCGTGTCATCCTCCTCAATTGTCGGCCGAGAAAGGACTTCTGTTGGCACCAATTTCTTAGTCTCTGTCCGTGTTGCTGAGGCTAACCTTGCCAGAGCATCGACTTGGCTATTATCCAGTCGAGGCACCCTTTTGACTTTGATCTCATCAAATTCCTTCATCATCTTCTTCACTTATGCTAGGTATATTTCCATTCTGTCGTCTTTGGCTTCCTAAATCCGTTGGAAATGATTAACCACAAGCTGAGAGTCACTATGGACTAAAAGTTGGCCGACGTTGAGAGCTCTAGCGAGGGAGATGTTGGCTATGAGGGCCTAATACTCTAACTCATTGTTGGAAGCCTTAAAACTGAACCTCAATGTGTACTCTATATTTGTTCCATTTGGGTCTAACACAATCAGGCCGGCTCCACTCCCATTTTCACAGGATGAACCATCAACAGACAAGTTCCATACTCCCCCTTCTAAAAATGGCCCCTCTTCAATGACTCCATTTTTGAGCAAAAACTTATCAGTTTTGACTATTGAATGTCTTGCCATGCTTGTCTCATCCTTTGCCGATTCAGTACAAGTTTCGATCGATCTATCAAGGCTATCTTCTTTTTTTTTATCGGCCTCGACCCAGGTGAAATATGCTACAAAGTCTTCTAGGGCTTTCCCCTTGATTGCCACCCTCGATTAATAGACTATGTCATATTCTCCTAGCTCAATGGCCCAGGTCATCAATCTACCTGATTTCTCAAGTTTATGGATGACTTGCCTAAGGACAGAGTCCGTCAAGACAACCATTGTATAAGCTTGAAAATATAGGCTTCATCTTTTTTGAAGCGTGATTGAGGGAATTTGTCAGTTTTTCCATATTGGGATACCTATGTTAAGCCCCCTAGAGGGCCTTGCTTTTGAAATACACTAGTCTTTATATACCCTTATCATCTCGTACTATTACCACGCTGATAGCCGACTCAGACACGACTAAGTAAAGGTAAAGTTTCTCTCCTTGGATAGGTCGAGACAGTAAAAGTGGAGAGCCAATATAAGTCTTTAGCTTCGAAAAAGATTTATCACATTCCTCACCCCACTCAAATGCTTTTTTAATAATCTTAAAAAATGTTAGACATTTATCAGTGGGTCTTGAGACAAACCTGTTTAATGAGGCTACTCATCCGGTCAGCCTCTGAACTTTCGTGATGTTCCTTGGTGTCTTCATCTCTAGTAGGGACTTTATCTTCTCTGGGTAGGCTTCTATACCCCTCTGATTGACAATATAACCCAAGAACTTGCCAGCTCCGATGCCAAAGACACACTTGGCTGGATTGAACTATATCTTGTACTCATTCATGGTATTGAAAGTTTTTTAAAGGTCGGCCACATGAGTGTCGACCTTTGCACTCTTGGTCAATTTATCGTCAACATAAACCTCCATAGACTTTCCAATACGATCTTCAAACATCTTATTCACCAACTACTGATATGTTTCCCCGATGTTCTTCAAGCCGAAGGGAATAACCTTATAACAATAGTTCCCCTTGTCGGTGATGAAGGCTATTTTCTCTGCATCGGTCGGGTCAATAAAAATTTGGTTATAGTTGGAGTATGCATCCATGAAACTCATCAATTCATGCCTTGCCGTCGAATCTACCATCTGATCAATTTAAGGGAGAAATAAGCTGTCTTTAGGACAAGACTTGTTCAGATCAGTGAAGTCCATACACATTCTTCATTTGCCATTCGCTTTAGGGACTATAACAGCATTTGAAAGCCATTCAGGGTATATCACTTCTCTGATGAACTCCGCCTTCTCCATCTTTTTGACCTCGTCCCTAATAACCTCATACTTCTCCCTCGATTAGATTCTCCTTCTCTGTTTTATCGTTTTGGCACCATCAACAACGTTCAACTTGTGAGACATTAATTTAGGTCATTCCCAGGCATGTCATCGTGACTCCACGCGAAGATGCTTTGTCTCTTCCTCAAAAATTCAATAAGCTCATCCTTGATCTCATATTTTAGGGCTTTGCCAACCAGGACATTTTTTTGGTTCATCCTCATTGAGGACGATGTATTCCACCTCTTCTGCATCCTCCCTTTTCTTAAGTTTTATATCTTCTCTGGGATCAAGGGTGCCAATGTTATATGTAGTAGTTTATTTCTTGTGTGCTTCTCTCTCCTCTTCTGAGTTAAATTAGTATTCCCGTGCTGATGTTTGGTCACCTTAAACTTCCCTAGCTCATATGGAGTCAGGAATTTTATCATTTGGTGTACCGTTGAAGGCATGACCTCAAACTCTTTAAGAGCCACTTATCTTAATATGAGGTTATAAGTCGAGAAGACGTTCTCATCCATCACAAAAAAATGATCTTCTTAGTCAGCGTCTCCCATTCTGACATCCATTTAGTACATACCCAGAGGGTGAACCTTTTCTCCACTGAATCCAATTAAAGGATGATGGTATGGGACTAGCCTGGCCCAGATAAGTTCTAAGTCTTTGAAGCATAACCAGAATATGACATCTGCAAAGCTTCCTTCATCAACCAAAATTCTCGGCACCTCACACCCATGTACTCTGGTGGTAATAACGAGCGGGTCATCACGAGGAGCTAGGATACCCTTGAAATCTAGTCTTGAGAAGTTGACTACGAGGGTTTCCATATCGAATTTCTTCCTCTTCTATGGATTAACATCAATAGACTCTGAGTTTATAACCTCAAACTTAGTTATTGCCTTCGCCTTGGCCACGTGTGCCTTGCGGTCGGTGACCTCCGAGCCTCCTCCTACTAGGCCTCCACAAATCATGCCCACACCAAATAAAATCATATTGATCCTCTTTACGGGGACGTTATCATGATTTAATGGGAGATTCGAATCATCACTATCATCATCCGGATGGTCATCCCTCTTATTTGGAGCGTCCTCTCTGCACCTATCATTTCTCCTCTTCCTGGGGTCGTCTCGGCCTAAACTATCCTTATAAATATATTTCCTTAACTTACCAGATTTTAAATTTTTTTCTATCTCGTCTTTGAGGGCAAATCATTTATCAGTGATGTGCCCATAATCTTGGTGAAATTCGCACCAAAAATTTCGATTTCTATTATGAGGAGCTATCTTCAGCTTTTCTGGTCACCTAGGCATATAGTCCTCAAACTTGTCATCTATCGACCTTTTCATGCTATCCTTCCCCTTGGACTTATGACCCTTTCCATCACTGTGGGATTTTTTTTTCATCTCATTTGGTGGCTATTGCCTCCTCTGCATTCATGACTCTCCCGACCGTAGCCAAGAGTTCAGCCATGGACATTAGAGGGTCTTTAGCCAGCTTCCATAGTAGCTTTCTTTTCTAAAGACCTCCCATAAGGTCTGTCATCACGATACTCTCTTCATGGTCTTTGACTTCCAACTTCTCCTTG
Source organism: Sambucus nigra (assembly GCA_949130495.1). NCBI lineage: Eukaryota > Viridiplantae > Streptophyta > Magnoliopsida > Dipsacales > Adoxaceae > Sambucus > Sambucus nigra. Next base: position 537,288,230 of record OX422208.1, on the reverse strand, counting down.
TTAAAATGGGCTATATATTCCCTCAGAGTTTCGTCCTTCCCCAGTTTGATGTACAACAGGTGGGTCGTCTGCTTCCTAGGTTTTACCCCAAAGCAGAAGTTGTGGATAAAACTATCGGCCAACTATTTAAAATTTCCTATTGAGTTCTTAAGAAGGGAGGTGAACCATAAGTGGGCTGCCCCTGTCAATGTGCTTGAGAATGGTCAACATCTCATCTCATAAGGTATTGAATAGATATCGAAGGATGACTGATACATCTTCACATGATGCACCAGATTTATGCTCCCATTATGCTTTGGAGTAACTATCGGTGGTTTGAACTGGTCCGGGTTTGGATAGTTCAGTATCTTTATCATAAATGGGGATCCTTCAGCATATCCCCTATGCAAGGGATCTCGGCTTCTTATGATATCCCCTATTTTATTCTCCAACCTCTATATGGACTCATTCCAGGGATTTTCTTCTACAATGTTGGATTTTGCAGGGATATAATTTTTCCCGGCCCCTTCTCTATCGTCTCGCAGAGCTGATCGTTCTCTGTTAGCCGGACGGGCCGAAGGTACCCTCTTTAAAAACTTAGGTTTGTTGATGACCTCTCTTTGCTCCTCTCGATCTTGGGGAGGTTTGCAGTCGTCTCTCCTCTCATTTCCTCTTAAACTGGAAACACTCCTTTATCTGGACAAACGGTTCCTCAGATCTCATTGAGGGCGGAGCCTAGCAAAGGCTGACCCTCTGCTTAACCTGTCTTAGGCTGATTGTCTTGGACCATAGTCTCGACTGGGCCTATGATCTCAACTGGGCCTCCGTCTATGGTCCCTGCTCTATCGAATAGGACACACAGTTCCTCTGGATATCTCATGAGGTTCCTAGCATTCGAATTCTCCCTCTTCATCGTTAATGTCATCCCTGACTAAGTCATCATGGAGTTCTTGACCGTGCCTCCCTAGGTGCAAACGCCTAGGGTCGGGAATACCTCTCCACCTCTGACATAGTGGAAGGTCTTTTTCTAGAGCCTGGGGTGGTCCCTTGGCTAGCTGACCTAGTTCGCCTGCTTTGGCGGTCAGAATTACAAATTTTGCTCCAACGGCATCCGCCTTGTCTGGCTGCGAGACTCTCGCTAAACATATAAAATTGGTTTTGCTTTGCTGTTGGCTAGCTATGAGGGAGCGGAGAACTATCGCCACCTCAACCATCTCTGATTGGGGCGGTGCTTGGCTAGATATTGCACCACCTCCATGTTATGGTGCCGATTGATTCTCAGGTGGAGGAGGTGGATCCATTGCCATTGGTGTAAGCTGTTTGAGCTATGAGCTGGACAAGTTGCTCAACAAGAGCTCATTTAATGGTTAAACAACTCCACAAAGAAGGAGGAATGGTTCACCACCAGAGACTCTGATGAGTATAAGCTAAAATAGGGAAGAGATGGAGATTTTCGCTCCCACAGAAGACGCCAGATTAATGATACTGTAATCAACACCACCAGATCAAGATGTGACTATGAATAACTTAAATTAAATCACATTGCAACAATGGAGATGTATATATGTATATATATGAAAGAAGGAAATGAGGATAAATAGGTGAACTCAATGATATAAAGTGGTTCGACCAATTAAGCCTACATCCACTACGTGAGTGTGTGAGAAATCCACTAAAGAAGGGCACTAATGGCCATGGATACAACATTCAAGCTTTATCTCTCTTTTGTATACAATTAGACAAAGTTCTGTTAGGGTTATCAAAATTGAATCCCTTATCATGGAGAAGAAGAAGTGTATATATAGGATCTGGGGGGTGTAATTTACCCCCTAAGATTATAACCAACATATGCATAAGGAAACTCCCAATAAGATGAAGACACTTGTCCCTGTCACATGAATACAATAATGATGTAATATTCCCTCACGTGAGGGAATGATCTTACTGCAATGGTTTTGCCCATGTGGGATCTGCCATGCTGGAACCTTATACAACTTGTACAGTAAATATCATTTGAAGGAGTCTCGGTCTGGCCGAGGATGATGTTATCGATGTAGCGCATGGCCTAACTCATGAAACTATCAAGTGTAATCTCTGCTGAGGAGTGCCGACCGAGGTTGATTGAACGACTGTGCCCTAATACCTACTGTATGAGTAGATGAGAGAGGCCCTTATTACAGAAGTGCTTCCCCTGAAGTATTGGCCCTCCGAAAAGACGACGTTACTGTAGACGAGGCCGACCCTAATTATTGACGAGTCTTGGAAACACCCTATGAACTCCTTGTGGAAGCTTGACTGTCTGGGGTTAGGAGGTCTCATATGGAGACAATGGCATATTTGGGTATATCAATGTTAATTGTAACACCCTGCATATTTTGGCATTGAAGTTCATCAGTCCCCACTACCAACTAACAGTCGACGTTAGAATTAAATACTATTCTTAGCATGTGACAAAAACATAAGATATTTTTAAAACTTTTTCCACAAGATAGAAGTTGCAATAATCCAATGAATTTAAAACATCCACCGAAATTAAAATTCATCACCATACTAACTCAAAAAATAAATCTCAAACTCCAAATATAATAATACTTAAATAAAATAATTCAATTACAAAATCTCCAACTGATAACCGGAATGGACCACGAAAATAGTTAAATATTGTCTCATAGTAAATACGACTCGAAAGGAAAAATCTACTACCAATGCAATAACATAACTCCAGTTGAATGTACTCAAATATCCAAATACTATGCAGCTACCTAACAACCTAACCTGAAATATTAGTTAACACAATGGGTCAGAACCCACTACATGAAGGCTAGATATTCTTTCCAATAGGATTCGTGAATCCTATCATAAGTATCATAATAGATAAATATCAAAATAGAGTATTTTAAATTATGAATTAATATAATAAGATGCGAGTAAAGTACAACGATATTAAATACCCACATAAACAAAGCCATCCCACTACCCAAGTTCAATTATATTTATTTCAGCAATTAATTAGATCTCAATCCTTGAACTTAATTCAATTATTTATTTATTATTGATGAGACACTACTATAACCATACAACCTTTCTATTGATCTTTGACACATCCGAGTGCACTTAACATATTTACACATCATACCCACACCCATCACTATAACCAGACAGTCCAATTTTAGTTATCCCGACATATATTGGTGATGTTCCACTCACAACATGTCTCTATAGACATACGATTCAATTTTAGTTTATCCTACACATATTGGTGATGCAAACACATGAAACGTCACTATAGCCAGACGACCCAATTTTTATTAGTCCTACACACATTGGTGATGCCAATCCATTATCGGTTTATCGTCTTAGGCATTAATTATCTATTTTTTATCATATTTTCATTATTTCCAACTAGTCCCACCCATAATCTGGACACCACAACTAAAATCATCCCTAGTTCCATACTTAGAGATAACCAAATCATAAGTATCATCTTGTCCATCACCTAGATAGAACACCTAACTAAAATCATCACCTAGTCTCGCACGAAGGCTAAAGGAATAACGTAACGACATACTACATAGTACTTGATATTCCCCAAGTGTGACCTCGGCTCGGAGACACCAACCTCGGCTGAGATTGTAGCCGACATTGGAGAAGCCTTGGGCATGCGGCATCAGCACTCGGCCATAGCAAGGTCGGCCCAGGCCGACACTACCACTAGCCTCTCGAAGGGACATTGCATGCATCACAAGGATCAACAGCATTCTCGTATACCTTGGAATGACAACCTCGGCCAAACATAGGCCGAGCTTGCAAGAAGACACCAACAACCTCATCAAGACATTAGTCGATGCTCTAAACACACCAGCTCGACCTCGGCTCAGGCTGACCTTGTCCATTGTCTCGGCTAGGATTAAGCCGAGACCTCCATGGTCACCTCGGACTGAACGAGCACCTGGACTTACCAACCTCGGCCTCTCCCAGGCCTAGGTCATACACCAGGCGCGATAGCCGAGCATCTGCTGACATTTGGATAAGGGAACGTGGACACAAATCAGTTATAACAAGATTATTCCCCACGCGTGGGGAGAATATTTCATCATCATTCTCTACATGTGACAGTGACAGATGGATTTCCCATATTGGTGAGGCAACCACACACATGCACATTACATGCATGGGGGGTACATTACACACCCTAGGTACTATATATAGAGGTCATCCTCTACCTTGTAAAGGATCCAAGATATACAACCCTAGCTGAAACTCTGTCTAGATACACAGTAGAGAGAGAGAGCTTGAGAGATTGTATCCATGGCCATCAGTGCCTTATTACAGTGAGGTTATTCACACACACAGTGGACGTAGGCCAATTTAGGCTGAACCACTTATATTCTGGTGCTCTCTCCTCTTCTCCTCATCTCATTCTCCTACCTTTTACGTAACTATGCTGCCATTGTTGTTCTTAGATTGAGCTTGAAAATATCTTACCTGGTGGTGCTAATTCTAGCATCATCATTTTGGCGCTGTCTGTGGAAACGAGAAGCTGTCTCTTCCTCTTCTTCAGCTTAACCTCACCAGAGACTCTGGTGGTGAACCAGGAACCACGCCTTGCGTGGAGCTGCTTCACCATTGAAAGAGGCCCTTTGAGGTACTAAGCTCATCTGCTACTCAAGCTCTATAGTGTTAACATATGGCACCAGAATTACCACCGCCTCTTCCGCCACCTGGGGGTGGAGGGCCTAGTTCCAGTCAGGCGCTGCCCCAGTCTGAAATGGCGGAGGTAGATGCAACCTTGAGGTCTTTAGCTGCAACACAACAAGCTATGCTGGAGCAATTTGTACAGATCAACCAAACTATGATGACGCCACTTGGAGTCTCACCAGATATGATCACTCCGGCGGCTGTTCGGCCTCATCCTGATGCCAGGGGACCACCCCAGGGACCAATGAAGGACAAGCATACACCCCAACGGAGAAGGGACGTTACTGACCCTAGGCGTTTATGCCTAGGGAGGCAAGGAAACCCTTTCCCACAGGACAGGTATGACGATCTAGAGGCGGAAGAAGCCACGGAAGACTGTTAGGAGCCGTATGAGGTGTCAAATAACACTGTACGACCTTTTCGGCAAAGTCAAGGTTGTGTCGGCCGAAGAGGTGAAGAGGCTCAATAAAGAGGGTCAGCCTTTGATAGGTTGAGCAGAGGGTCAGCCTTTGAGAGATTGGGCCTAGTGTGTGACATACGACATATATTTTTGAGATCAAGGAGCGCAGCAGGCTCTCAGAGAGGGAACAGGCAGGGTCGGCCAGACCAAGGCCGACACTGTGAAAGAAGAGGCAGGGAATAGGAAGAGGTCAACAGCCGACGTACCGCGGCAGGGGAACCCTCGGTCCATCCCATGGAGGTGGCTAGGGACAACCTCGGACAGGTCGATGACAGAAGACCGTGGAATGACTCTATCCAGCGCCTTGAGGAGAAGATAGGAGACCTCATTAAAAGTAGGGACCCATTACAAAGGGGTTACTCAAAGGGCTCTCCATTTGTGGCTAGGATAGTGGGCTTCCCAACCCCAGCTAAGTTCAAGCCTCCTACAGTGTCTCCCAAGTATGATGGCAGCACTAACCCTGTACATCACATCGACATGTACCAGTCGACAGCAGACATCTACTCGATACCCGATGAGATAAAGTGTAAGGACTTCTCTGGGACCTTAACAGGGGCAGCGCACAGTTGGTTCACGTCCCTTCCGAAGAACTCAATTGAGAACTTCAAAGGCTTGGATGAACGATTCATCCACAACTTCTGCTTTGGGGTGAGACCTCAAAAGAAGACTACTCACCTGCTGTATGTCAAGCAGGCCAAGAATGAGAGCCTAAGAGACTACATAGCGAGATTCAAAAAAGAGAAGTTAGAGGTTGAAGATTATGAAGAGATCATAGCCATGACCGCCCTCATAAGGGGTCTACAGAAAGGGAAGCTGTTGTGGAATCTTGCGGAAGACCCCCTAGGTCTATGGCGGAGCTCCTGGCAACTGCAGGGAAAGTAATGAATGTGGAAAAGGAAATGGCCGCCAAGTATGAGGATGAGAACCGAGGTGGTAGTGGAAAGTCCCAAAACGAGAAAGATGGGAAGAAGAGGTCGGGTGATGACAAGTTCGCTCACTATACTCCTCTGACTGTGAGCTGCGAGCACATCCTCAACGAGATTAAGAATGACAGGACTCTGAGATGGCCATAGAAACTGAAAGCCCCACCACATAAGAGGAACAAAAACCTATGGTGCGAGTTCCACGAGGATCATGTCCATGTCACGAACAGATGCTTCGCCCTGAAGGATGAGATTGAAAAGATGCTAAAATATGGAAAGTTAAGGAAGTATGTGGATGGTAAAGTTCCTAAGGGTGGAAGAGATGGACCTAAGAAAAGGAGAAATGACAGATGCCGTGACAATATCCCGGGAAGAAGAGACGATGATTTAGAAGGTGATGATGAAGACGATCCGGATCTTCTGCCGAAAGATGATAACACCTCGGTGAAGAGGGTTGGTATGATCTCGTTTGGTGTTGACACCATATATGGAGGATTTGTAGGAGGTGTCTCTGAAGTAGCTGATAGGAAGGCTCACATAGCAGAGGCCAGGTCACTGTCCAAGCTTAAAGTTGTGAATCTAACGTCTTCCGATACAGTGCAGAAGAGGAAGGAAGTAGACATGGACACCCTCATAGTTGGGTTCTCCAGACTCAACTTCAAGGGTATCTTAGCCCCCTATGATGACCCTCTGGTCATAACAAAAAGGGTGCATTGGTGCGAGGTGCATAGGATCCTCATAGACGGGGGGAGCTCGGCGGACGTGATGTTCTGGCCTTGCTTCAAGAGCCTAGGTCTTAGCAGAGCAAGATTGGTACCCTATCACCACCCATTGATAGGCTTCAGTGGCGAAAAGGTCCACCCCTTGGGCATGTTTGAGATGGACGTATGAATGGGTGATCAGTGGCCTAAGAGGCTGACTAAAAAGATAAATTTTTTCGTCATGGATGAGAACGTGTTTTCGGCCTATAACCTCATCATAGGAAGGGTGGTCCTTAAAGAGTTTGAAGCTGTGCCGTCGACGGTCCATCAGATGCTAAAATTCCCGACTTCTTATGGGGTAGGGGAAGTGCAAGGGGACCAGACCACAGCACGACAATGTTACTTCAACTCGGCTAAAGAGAGAGAAGCCCATAAGAGGGCAACCACCACTTATAGCATTGATACCCTTGACCCAAGAGATGAGATAAAGTTAAAGAAGGGAGAGGCCGCGGAAGAGGTAGAATCCATCATCCTCAATGAGGACGAGCCAGAAAAAACCATCCAGGTCGGTAAAGCCCTAAAGGCAGAAATCAAGGAAGAGCTGATAAACTTCCTCAGGAGGAGACAAAGTGTCTTCGCATGGAGTCACGCAGACATGCCCGACATCGACCCTGAAGTTATGAGTCACAGGCTCAACGTGACCAAAGATGCCAGGCCAATCAAACAGAGATGAAGAGTCTATTCCAGGGAGAAATACGATGTCATCCGAGAAGAGGTCAAAAAATTGGAAGAGGTTGAGTTTATAAGAGAAGTCACATATCCGGAATGGTTATCAAATGCAGTCATCGTGCCCAAGGCCAATGGGAAGTGGAGAATGTGTGTTGATTTCACTGACCTGAACATATCTTATCCTAAATACATCTATACCTTACCTCGGATAGATCAGATGGATAGATATTTGGAGCCTCTTCGTTGATGGCTCTTCTTGTGACAATGGAAGCGGTGCAGGGTTGATACTCTCAGCTCCAGATGGTGCCAACATTGAATACGCTTTGAGATTCAACTTTTGAGCTTCTAACAATGAGTCCGAGTATGAGTCCATGATAGCAGGTCTCTCATTGGCAAAGACTCTTCGCGTAAAGTGACTCCTACTCCACAGCGACTCAAGGTTAGTTGTCAATCAAGTATTGGGAATCTATGAGGCCAGAGATGAAAAGATGGCCAAATATCTGAAAAGGGTGATAACAATGTTAGAACATTTTAAAGAAGCAAGACTGAAGAGAGTGCCTCGACAAAGTAACAGCCACGCAGATGCATTGACAAGGTTGGCCTCAATAACGAAGACAGATGTTAGAGGGACCATTCCTATCGAGGTCTTGGGGAAGACAACCATTGAGCAAGAAGAGGTATATAACCCTTGTCACAATTTGAACTTAGGAGACTCATGGATGGACCCCCTCTTCAAATATATCAGAGAGGGACAACTACCTGAATCCAAGCTAGAAAGGCAGAAATTAAGATATAAGGCTGCCAAGTTCTCGATAGTAGGAGACGTCCTGTACAAGAAAGGATTATTGCTACCTCTCCTCAGATGTGTGCACCCCACATAAGTTCCCCGGGTCTTACAGGAGGTCCATGAGGGTTCTTGCTCTAGCCACATAAGGGGAAGACCCTTGGCCAAAAGAATCATCACCCAGGGGTAATGGTGGCCAACCCTGTCCAAGGACACTGCAGCCCACATGAGGAAATGTGATAAATGCCAGAGGTTCGCCGCCATCCCTCATCAACCTCATCAGCCTATGACGTCAATCACTTCTCCATGGCCATTTGCAGTATGGGGAATTAACTTAGTAGGGACCCTGCCAAGAGCTGCCAATAATTGTAGATTCTTGATAGTTGCCATCGACTATTTTTCAAAGTGGGTGGAGGCAGAGCCGATGATAACAATCACAGAGTAGAAGACCTTCCAATTTATTTGGAGGAATATCATATGTAGATATGGCCTCCCAAACACTCTCATCTTGGACAATGGGACCCAGTTCAAGAACTCCTCTTTAGAAAAGTATTGCCTAAGAGTAGGAATAAAGCAATTCTTCTCATCTCCTGTCCGACCTCAGGAAAATGGTCAGACCGAGGTCACGAATAGAATAATTCTCGATGGAATCAAGAAGAGGTTAGAAGATGCGAAGGGAAGATGGACTGAAGAGGTCTACGCTGTGTTATGGGCCTATAGAACCATGACAAGGACACCAACAGGAGAAACCCCGTTCATGTTGGCACATGGCTCAGAGGCCGTCATACCAACAGAAGTAGGGCTCCCAACTCATAGGATTCAGACCTATGACCCTGATAATAATGGGGAAGAGAGGAGGCTAGACCTAGATCTTATCGAAGAAAGAAGAGAGGATGTAGAGGTCAGACAAGCAGCCTACCAACAGAGGGCAGTAAAATTCTACAACCAGAGGGTGAAGTCAAGACCCATTGCAGTGGGGGACCTAATACTAAAGAAGACCTTACAGAAAAAAAACAAACTCCACCCAAACTGGCACGGTCCCTACAAAGTGACATAAGAGGTTGTACCTGGCACTTACAGGCTAGAAAATCTAGAAGGAGAACCTTTCGCTAATCCATGGAATGCTGACCACCTAAAGAAGTATTACATATGATGTTGCATGAAGTTGTGTAAATGTACCATCTTGTCATGAAGAGGTTATTAATAAAAGATCAGTTCCCATGGTGGTCCTTGCTTCATTTTGCACTTATGTCAGAAATTAATGGGGATAACATCTTAGGTGATGACCTCAGACCTTCATAACACCATTCAGTGGTGACGAGGTCTGAGCTCAGACACCATAATGGGATGACCTCAGACCCTTAACATCATTAATTTGGTGAGATTCATTAATGGGGCTAACATCTTAAGTGATGACCTCAGACCTTCATAACACCATTCAATGGTGACGAGGTCTGAGCTCAGACACCATAATGGGATGACCTCAAACCCTTAACATCATTAATTTGGTGAGATTCATTAATGGGGCTAACATCTTAGGTGATGACCTCAGACCTTCATAACACCATTCAGTGGTGACGAGGTCTGAGCTCAGACACCATAATGGGATGACCTCAGATCCTTAACATCATTAATTTGGTGAGATTCATTAATGGGGCTAACATCTTAGGTGATGACCTCAGACCTTCATAACACCATTCAGTGGTGACAAGGTCTGAGATCAGGCACCATAATGGGATGACCTCAGACCCTTAACATCATTAATTTGGTGAGATTCATTAATGGGGCTAACATCTTAGGGGATGACCTCAGACCTTCATAACACCATTCAGTGGTGATGAGGTCTGAGCTCAGACACCATAATGGGATGACCTCAGACCTTTAACATCATTAATTTGGTGAGATTCATTAATGGGTCTAACATCTTAGGTGATGACCTCAGACCTTCATAACACCATTCAGTGGTGACGAGGTCTGAGATTAAATACCATAATGGGATGACCTCAGACCCTTAACATCATTAATTTGGTGAGATTCATTAATGGGGCTAACATCTTAGGTGATGACCTCAAACCTTCATAACACCATTCAGTGGTGACGAGGTCTGAGATCAGACACCATAATGGGATGACCTCAGACCCTTAACATCATTAATTTGGTGAGATTCATTAATGGGGCTAACATCTTAGGTGATGACCTCAGACCTTCATAACACCATTTAGTGGTGACGAGGTGTGAGGTCAGACACCATAATGGTATAACCTCAGACCCTTAACATCATTAATTTGGTGAGATTAATTAATGGGGCTAACATCTTAGGTGATAACCTCAGACCTTCATAACACCATTCAGTGGTGACGAGGTCTGAGCTCAGACTACTAATTTGGTTTAAGCAAACACCATTGCATAAGCTTGAGAAAAAACATCATGACATACATACAACGAAAGAAGATGGTCCTCTTCAGAGAATAACACATTCAGAGATAAAAAATATTCAGAGAGTACAAAGAATGGAAAAGTAAGAGCCATGTTCATTCAGAAATTATAGATGTGTAGGGATTACAATGTCAGGGGTTACAAACAATGTTCAGAAATTCTCTAAGGGTTTGAGGGGGGAATGCTGGTATCTTCGGCTTGGTTAGGATGGACAACGTTGGTCACCTCAGCAACGTCATCATGATGGTCTGCCTCTCCAACCTCAGTGCCGTCCAACGTGGCAGTCTCGGCAGGTGCGGCAGCCTCCTCCTCAACCTCCTGAAGGGCCTGGGTAAACTGAGGATCAGCAAAGCCAAGGCCTATGAAGTCAGAGGCTTTTAAAGTGCCAACCTCCCTCTCCTTGACATCAGCCCACTTGATAGTGGCTTTGATACCTCTTTCAAGGTATTCAAAGCCGAAGCTCATAAACTCATCAGAGCTTTTGTACTCGGCTATTATCCCCTCTGAGGCATCATCAAGGGCTGCCTTCACGGCCGAGATGACCTTCTACTGCAGAACATCGTCCTTGGCATTCAGAGTCGCATCATGGTCCTTGTTAACCCGAGAGACCTCTTTCTCTAGCCCCTTCACCTTCTTGTCAGACGCACCCAACTCAGACTTCAACCGGTCGATTTCTGCGTTCAAAGAACTCTAAACCTTCTCAGCCTCTTGACCCTTCTAGATGAGGGGAAACTTCCTCAGAGTCCAATTGGAGAGGTGGTGCATCGCTGCCAGGCCTTGCAGATTTTGTGATCAGGAATGAGCAAAAGATAAATCAGAGGTTACACTTAGGAATTGGAAAGAAAAGTGAGGTCATACCTGAATGGATCTGTGAATGCCGAACTCAACCAGCAAAGGAGTATCAAGTGACCTGAAGAAGTGCTTGTCGGCCTCGATCATTGTAGAGCCGAAGGCATCTAGGGCCTGAAGACTATGGCCGACTATGCTGTCAGTAATCTTCAACTGCTCTAGACGAGCCGACAGGGCATCTACTGTAGAGATGGGGATGGCAGTATCAACATTATTTTTCTTCAGTCTCTGATCCTCAGGGGCATGATCAGCTGGAGCCCTCTTCTTTGTGGCTTGGGGCTTCGAGGCAGAGGGAGCTGGGGGAGGAGCATTAAGGCCAGCTTTCTTTGCAAGTCTCGTCAAGCTGGGTGCAACCATTTCCCAGAGTTCGTCTAAGATATCTTGTGGATGCTCTGCAAAATTAATAGATCTGAGTTAGAAGATCAGACAAAAATAAACTCAGAGATTAAACTTCAAATAGAAAGAGCTTACCAAGCTCGAAAATAGGACTTCCACCCAGACCTGTCTCAGAGAGGTAGTGGGGGGTCATCAAGTGTTCGAACTTAACGAACAGACCATGTACCCCTGATCTTGAAGGGCTTTCAGCTTCTGAAGGTTTTGTGGGCTCAAGCTAGGGTCAGCCCTCGCAGACATTATGACCTTATCCCACCTAAGGGGCATCCTCGACTCCAGAATGGACGAGGGAACACATGGGACAAATTCCCATGGTCCAGAAGTAAAAAAGTATCGCGGCATCCAGTTGTGGTTGGAAGTTTGAGTTATTTGAAGCATATTTTTTTCAGGCTTTCGAGCTACTAAATGATAGTAGCTCGGATGATTTTTGGCCGAGGAAGGGACATAGCAACCAACAAAGACCTGAACTGGGAGGTCTGAGTTGTGGACAACTTTCCATAAGACTATGGCCCCTATTATGACCCTCCAGGCATTAGGGGATAGTTGAGAGGGGGCCAAATTGATATAGGCAAGGATAGATTTGATAATGGGATGGATGGGTAGATGAAACCCCAACTTGAACATATGCTCGTACAAGCAGGTTTCGCCATCTCGGCCGTGAAAAGCCCTCTCTTCCCTCAGAGGTCTTCTTAGCTTTATGGACGGACTAATGGAATACAGATATTTGAAGCATAGGAGGTCTACCTCAGTTACAGTACTCTCGATCTTGGTCGCCTCAGAGATGTCGACATCACTTTCAGCATCATCATCATCTAGCTCAACGTTGGCCGGAGCAGATGTTGATGGATTACCAGGAACCTCTGAGCGAACTATGCACCGGTAAAGGCCGACAGAGGAATGGCGTCAAGTGGTGGTGGGATGGCCACACTCGGCTCAACGATCTCAACCTCTGAGGAAGAGGCTGAGGCGCTTGAGTTGTTATGAGAGGAGACCCGACTGGAGACCTCGGCCTGGTCAGGGGCCTGATCTTCTCGAATTGAGAAGTCCATGTCCTCCTGGAAGGAATCCACAGAAATGGGGTCTGAGGTGGAAGACTCAGACTCAGACTCAGACATTGGTATAGGATCGACATGAACCTCTGCCTGGTTGAAAGACTCTGAGGGATCATGATATATCACCTTCAGGGGTGGTGGGAAGATGGGTCTAATAGGGAATTCTTGTGACCTACGAGCCTCCTCCTGTGCTCTTTCTATTTGTCTGATTTTTTATAAAGTCTTCTCCCTAAGGGAGAGGAACTCCTCAAGAAGTTGGTATAGGGGTCTGAGCATCAGAGGCAGATACTACACTTAGGGAGGCTTCCTAAACTACAAACAAGATTGGCTAATGAAGTAAGGTAATTTAAATATCAAACCAAGAAACCTAAGGCAAATACAGTTCGCCTGAAAGTATGAAGTTCTCACCTGAAAATCCCTAAGCTCGCCAGAAAACACAAAAAACAGGGAAAAATGAAGGGAAAAGAAGGGCGGAGAGTACCTGAGGAAGTAGTAGTGGAAGGAAACGAAGAAAACTCGAGAAAATCCCCACCAAAGACCTCTATAGTGGAATCATGAAGAGAATGCCTTTAGAGAGAGAAACACTTGGAATGCAAATCGTGCAGGAGAAAGAGAATTGAGGATGGATGGAAAAATGAGGGTTCAAAACCCTTAAATATATAGGCGCGATTCCCAAGGACCATCATTGCCTTGGGAGCCCCAAAGGGCGGCTGACAACACACGCTTGCTAAGCAAGCCATACTTCAACACTGGACAAGTGTCAAACAAATAGTGGCTCATATTGGAAAGACCTCGGAGTTGTAAACCCCATAGTCACATGCTTTCACATGTAACTAAGGGCTAGGGGGTGATTGATATGCCCCAAGTGTGACCTCGACTCAGAGACACCAACCTCGATCGAGATCGTAGCCGACATTGGAGAAGCCTTGGGCATGGGGCATCAGCACTCGGCCATAGAAAGGTCGGCCCAGGCCGACACTACCACCAGCCTCTCGAAGGGACATCGCATGCATCACAAGGATCAGTAACATTCTCGTATACCTTGGAATGGCAACCTCGGCCAAACATAGGCCGAGCTTGCAAGAAGCCACCAGCAACCTCATCAAGACATTAGTCGATGCTCCAAACACACCAGCTCGACATCGGCTCAGGACGACCTTGTCCATTATCTCGACTAGGATTAAGCCGAGACCTCCATGGTCACCTCGGACTGAACAAGCACCTGGACTTACCAACCTCAGCCTCTCCCAGGCCGAGGTCATACGCTAGGCGCGATAGCCGAGCATCTGCTGACATTTAGATAAGGGCACGTGGACACAAATCAGTTATAACAAGATTATTCCCCACACGTGGGGAGAATATTGCATCATCATTCTTTACATGTGACAATGACAGATGGCTTTCCCATATTGGTGAGGCAACCACACACATGCACATTACATGCATGGGGGGTACATTACACCCCCTAGGTACTATATATAGAGGTCATCCTCTACCTTGTAAAGGATCCAAGATATACAACCCTAGCTGAAACTCTGTCTAGATACACAGTAGAGAGAGAGAGCTTGAGAGATTGTATCCATAGCCATCAGTGCCTTATTACAGTGAGGTTATTCACACACACAGTGGACGTAGGCCAATTTAGGCTGAACCACTTATATTCTGATGCTCTCTCCTCTTCTCCTCATCTCATTCTCCTACCTTTTACGTAACTATGCTGCCATTGTTGTTCTTAGATTGAGCTTGAAAACACCTTACCTGGTGGTGCTAATTCCAGCATCATCAGTACTACACCTAGAGAATATCACTAGTCCCATACCTAGAAAGTTCTAACAATAATAAAGTCCTAATAGTCCAATACCTAACAAGCAACTTGTTAAATAAGGCTAAGTCCTACTACTCCCAAAATCTCAATGTCCCCATGGTGTCAAATTATTAGCACGAACAATCTCTACATAACCCATATTTTTAATCTAATTGTACAATCCTCCAATTAATATTCTAATTAAATCAATTTAAAAATGTAATAATAATGTTCTACGAAATAACTATACAAGTTGTCCTTTCCCAAAATTCAAATACAAGTGATATTTTATCAATTTCACATATAATTAAATATAAATAAGAAAAATAACAACGTTTTACAACAAACATATTCATTCTGCATCAGAAACATCAATATCGTAATTTTACGAGTCAAAACATTATCTGAATTACATGTTTTAATTTTAACACGTGATTCGTCTAAAGAGTGCGCGTGCGTTCAAATTAAGAAATTATTCAATTAAACTCAATTTTTCCCAATTAAATCCTAAACATGCATCTAGGTGTGATTGAAGATGATGAAATCATGCAAGAACATTCAAACACACACATGTGAGGAAAAATCCCCCAAAGGGGCAAAACCTTTTTATTTTTCACTATTATTTTGTAAGATACGATTATACGGATTACAATGAAAACAAGTGTGACACAGAAATACCCGCAGGTGTCGATTTTGATGTCGTCGGCTGAAATCTCCCTCAGTAACTCCAGGTGAGCAACAATGAAGAAGAAAGACGGCTTATCCACAAGTATGAACAAAAGCAAAGCAGTGTTCTTGGGTATCAAAAGGATTCACAAAAGTATGGGAATGATGTGTGAATCAAAACATGAGTTTTGGGACTAAAAAATATGAAGACTTGAGCTAATAGAACTATCAAAATTATCCCTCCAAGTCTTGAAAAATAACTCCCCCGAAGTTAGCTTTTATAAGGAAACCAAAAAGAATTTTAAGTCATTGGAACTCTTGTAGCGTCAGGTACCCCGAACCGATTTGGTATGTACCTTCATCGGTTCGACCCCCGAACCGGTTCACCCTTCGATTCTCAAAACTTCGCTGGTTTTGGGGTAAAAATCACACAGCATTCTTCCAAGGATTTTCTTGGAATTTTCTCCATTTTCAAAGGACCATAACTTCTTCACCGTAGCTCGGTTTGAGGTGCCGTTTCTTCCAGTATCTTCATGGCATCGAGCTCTTCAACTTGATAGTTGACTAAACCTTCGAACGGTGGTTATAAAATTACCAAAAAGCCCTTGAACTTTCATATGTTGCCTTTTTTCATTATTTTGACTTCTCTTGCGTATCACTTGCATAAAGTCCCTAAAATCGTGGAACTTGAAGTCGTTGAGGCAGATATGGAACAATTGATGGAGATGTTGAATGATTGATTCCTGGAATTCAGATAGAGGACATCATGTGAGATCGTGAAGTTACGTGCCTTTTGTAGAGGCGTACGACATACACAAATGTAAGATATCGGACATGAGAAAAACATCCTTACAAATATCCCCCTATGTCTATGCTGGTACGGAATAAAAAATCTGAATCATTATCATTCAATTGACCTATACAAATCTACCCCCCATGAACCCAAAAATGGAAAGATACAAATGAATAAGTCTTCATTGTTTGTTCTTCAAATCTTCAAAAATTTCAAAGCTTTTCTCATCAGGGTGTGCAATTTAGTGATCATCAATGTAGTACCTACACACATGAGATAAAGCAAATACTAAGTGACGTATCGAGATTGACTTGAGATAAAACAAATCTCAACATCTCAAAACTCTCCCATAATATGATAATTCTATCTCCCCCTTTTTATTATGTCCCCAAATAGACAGATATGAGAAGCAGAAGTAAATGCAAATGGAGAATGTCACAAGGTAAAAAAAACTTCTATTTTTGAAATTTTTAAAATTTTTCTCACAAAATATACAACGAAGAATCACACCATGAATAGTTACAAAAACAACCAAGTCGATGATAGTGTAAATGTAGGGATGTGATTAAATTCGATAGGAAAATCAATGCATACAAGCATGACATATATGCACGATGAATATCGGATACTCCTAACGAATGAACTCAACATCTTCCTTAGGTGTAAAAAAATGTAAATATGAGACATTGAATCAATCAGATCAACAAATCAAAGCTCAAAGTGATTTCCACACCAATAACATCCAAAAGGATTTAATTCTTTTTCAGGACTTTCAAGGAAGTGCAAACCCGTTAAAATTCTCCAACCAAACTCCCCAAATACATATTTTGAATAGAGGTGATCTAAATTCTCAAACTTTAGAGAATTGATGGTGAAACCTAAATGGCCCATATATGGCATGTATTACTTTTTATTGCCTTTAAATTTTTTCATCTCCACAATCTTGGAAGCACGAGTGAGTCCCGGTACAAGGGGTCAGTTGCCCTCAATTCTAAATTCCCACGCGCCTAGGGTCAATACCAAAAGAGAAGAAATAGGAAAAAAATAAATAGAAAACTGTTATAAAAGTTGTATTTTAAGGTGAATGTCCACTATAACACATCCCACATTGGAAAAGTAGGCTTTTGGGATGAAATGACTTGTATTATATATAAAGGGGTGACCCCCTCATTATTGACATACCAATTAATGAGAACTTTTCTTTTCTATAAAATTCTCTATGTACCATATTTCTCTTAACACGTTATTAGCACAAACCTACAAATTTCTACCATATCAATCGGATGTCAATTATCAGAAAAAGTTTTTTTCTAACAACAGTCGACAAAAAAGATACACATCTTCTTTATCATGTCTTACCACCTTTACACACCAATAACTGACACGAATAATTGTATTTTTTAAAAATAATATTCGTAAATCTAGTTTTGGGTTCAAGGTTTCCTTTTCCTGTTTTATTGTAGGTCTTCATATCCATTATGCATGAATAGTCAGTCTAGAGAATACAAAACTTCCTCTTTCATGGCATGTTAATACATAAATCTATTTTCATACGCAAGTTATATTTTTTTTAACTTTTAAAGCATATATGATGGTTAATATTTGGTTACAAAAATCAAATCGTACAAGTTATATTTTTTTTATTATGATTATTATTATTATTATTATTATTATTATTATTATTATTATTATTATTATTATTATTATTATTATTATTATTATTATTTCTTCAAATTAGTGTATGAATAAAAATGAAATTTTGGACCCAAAGTTCCAATAAAATACGTCTTATATCAAAACTTGAAGTTTTGATTATTTATAAGTTCCCAATTCTTATATAAATTTTTACGGCTTGAAGTTCAGAATTCATGTTCAAGTTTTGGACATAATAATAAAACATTCCATTAAATCAAGCCTGAAGTTTTGATTTTGGGGAATTGAAATTTCCAGTAATTGGAGCCTGAAGTTCTCAATTACCTTTAAATTTGGTACTTGAATCGTTATTTATAATTTGGACCTGAAGTTCCAAATAATATATACCCTCACTCAAAACCCAAAGTTTGGATTATTTATATCATAGAGTTAGGGACATTAAATGCGCCCAAATAATTTATAATTTGAACCTGAAGTTCCAAATGATTTTTTAAATCTGATCAAACCTGAAGTTTTGACACAATAGGGTAGAAACTTTAAAGTCCTTATACTTATTAAGATTGACCCAAACTTTAATTATTTTACGTGTTGATCTGATGTTCCAACGAATAAATAACACGAACCTAAAGTTTTAATTATATTTTTATATTATGCATTACATATTTATGATTATAATTTACTTATTGAACAGTTTAAAAATTTCAAATATCTCTAAAGTCAAATTTGAAGTACTAGAAATTTTAGGGGTGAATTATCTTAATTGGTCTTAAGATTCTGAACTCCACCTCTAAGCACGAAATCTTGGTGATGAAATAGAACTTGAAAATACCATGTCCCCACAGGACAAAGCTAAGGCCCTGATATTCCTTAGACATCACATACACAATGATTTGAAAAGTGATTACCTACCTGTGAAATATCCTCTTGATTTATGGAAATCCCTGAAGGAGCGCTATGACTATAAAAAATCGATCATACTTCCATGTGCATGCCATGAATGGCTCAACTTGAGATTTCAAGATTTTAATACTGTATCCGAATACAATTATGTTATGTTCAAGATTACCTCCAAGCTAAATCTATGTGGATAAAAGGTAGAGGATGAAGATATGTTGGAGAAAAAATTCTCAACAGTTCATGCCTCGAATATTCTCTTGCAACAGCAATATCGAGAGTGAGGGTTTAAAAGGTATTCAGAACTAATCTCATATCTGATAGTTGCTGAGCATAACAATGACTTACTGATGAAGAACCATACATCTAGACCCACTAGATCTGTATCACTCCTTGAAGTGAATGCTAACTCTGTTCAGAATAATGAAAGAGGCCGATGAAATATGTGGCGGGGCCGTGGCAACTCCAAAAGAGGTGGCTACCATAATCAAGTCCCTAGAAAAAATAAGAAATTTAAGAACCATCAGAAGTGGAATAATCACAGCAATAAAGATAATCAGAAGTCAAATCCACAGAATCTAAATGATTATGCTTTATTTATTTATTTATTTATCTGCTTTATCTTTTCTATTGAGACATTAGTAGTTTATCATTAGAGCTTAGATAATATTATTTAATATCTTTATTTTGAGAATTTATTAGTTAATGGAATGGTTATGATAATTTTTTATGCTTATATAATTGGTGGATTGAATTTCAATTTGTATTTAATTATGTTAAAGGTATGGATCCGAAATTAAGCGTAAGCGATGACACTTGTCTGGTAGACAGTGGGACAACCCACACCTTTTAACAAACCATAATTTTTTCTCAGACTTGGTATACAATACAACAAATGTTTCCAATATAGCTAATCCTGCTAAGATTATTGAAGGCTCCTAAAGAGCGCATGTGGTGTTACCTAATGGTACCCACTTATTCATAATTTTTTATTTTTTTTTATTTTTTAAGAGGGAAAACCCCCAAGATTTTTTAAATTAGGTAGAAAATCCCTACCTAGGGGGGAATTACAGAAGAGAGGAGCTAAAGATAAAGAATAACTAAATAAACAAGAAGTATATTACACTTTCCTACTAGAAGGAAAACCAAGCAAATCCAATCTGTAGGGACCTCTGGATTCTTTAGGCAGCTCTGATAATGAAGAGAACAGTTTGAATTCCTTGCTGAGAATGATAAAATTAGATAAGCTATCTGCAACGCTGTTTGATTCCCTCCAACAATGAGCATATGAGGTTTGAATGTACAATTCTTTAAATTCATTCAAGATTTCTAGCAAATTCCAGGGGGGATTTGGGATGAAACCTTTAAGAACGTTAATGATGATTTGGGAGTTTGATTCAATCAACACATAATGAATATTGATTTCCTTACAAATTTTGAGGCCTCGAAGGATTGCAAGACATTCTGCTTTGGTATTTGTCATTATGCCTTTGAACAATGAAAAAGCTTTGACAATGAGACCAAATTTATCTCTAATAATACCTCCTGTACCTGAAACTCCAGGATTCCCTTTTGAAGCACCATCTGTTTTAAGCTTAATGCAATGGTCAAATGGCTTTGACCATTTAACTAAGATGAATGAAGAAAGAGATGGCACTGAATTGATTCTGAAGAGATCTTTAACACCCTCGAATAAGTTTGATGAAGACTTGAAGGTTTTATTAGAAGAACAAGAATGAATGAACATGAAGACATTACTAATAATCTCCATGCTATTCATATGATCTCCCTCAAAAACACAAAGATTTCTACTTTTCCAAATTTCCCATAGAATAACTCCTGGAAGCAGATTAAGAAGATACTGAATGTAATCTATGTTAGATATTTTAATCCACCATGAGATCAACATATGATTTAGAGAAGTAGAGTAAGTCTTAATCCCAAAGATGCTTGTAAAGTAATTCCACACACCAGAAGATTGAGGACCATTAATAAACAAGTGAAGCATACTCTCTATATGGTTGTGACAACATCTGTATATTAAGTTTATTCTAATTCCTGAATTATGAATAACTTCATCAATTGGGATAATTTTGTGGATGCATTTCCATAGAAAAATTGAGATCTTAGGAGGTATATCTTTATTCCATATTGATTTGAAAATAAGAGATGAACTTCTGGACTTCTTGATAGTTTGCCAAGCTGATTGAGTAGAGAATTATCTATAAGAGGTTAGAGTCGAGATATGAGAATTATTGATTGAAGCATAGTGTTTCTCTACTTCTACTCTAACTTGATTAATCCTTGATAAGGCCTTGGAGCTGCTACTATTTGACCTGCACTTTAAAAACACATGACAAAAACTGTTAGAATTAGTAAAATTCCACCAGAGCTTAAAATTAAAAGCTCTTGTGATATCAGCCAAAGATTTGATACCCAACCCTCCTTCTTGCACTGGATAACATACATTATCCCATTTGAGCCAATTGTGCCGCTTTCCATATTCTATAGATTCACCCCATAAAAAATTGCTAAGAAGACTTTGAATGTGATTTGGGGTTTTAACAGGAGGTTTGAGGGCTGCTATGCAGTGGATAGGAATGTAATTTAAAACTGAGTTAATAAGGATTCTCCTACCATTGAAAGAAAGGAATTTTTATCTCCACCCCTCTATTTTATCGTTGACTCTATTCACTAATTCAGCATAGTGAGAATGATTGCTTCTCACATAAAAGATAGGGTAGCCTAAGTATTTAATTGGGATTATTTTCCTTGAAAATTTGGTTATATCTTCAATAGAATGAATTCTTCTCCTATGTAAGGAATGGTGAACTGTAAAACTACTTTTAGAGTAGTTTATACATTGACCAAATGCTTTTACAAAACTCCCCAAAAACTTCATCCAGTTTTTAAGACTTTGATTACCTCCATTACAGAAGATAATTGTGTCATCAACAAAACTCAAGTTGGAAATTATAGGACAACCTCTTGGTTAGGAGAAGGGTTTAATCTTTCCACTTAGCATAAGCTTATGCAGACCTTGGTTTAAGGCTTCTATAATAATGGTGAAAAGGCCTGGAGATAGTGGGTCACCCTGTTTTAAACCTTTAAATGATTTGAAGAAGCCTGCTGCTTTGCCATTGATAAGAAGGGAAAACCAATTATTAGAAACAATTCTCCAAATTTTGTCAATCCAAACTTCTGAGAAACCAAATTTTTAGAAGAAATTCCAGAAGAAATTTATTGAGTTTTAAAGACATAAGAGTGAACGGGTATCATATTGAACCATGTAATGAAGGTGATAAAGAGTTCCTTTGCATTACTTTTAGTGTTGGAAGCCAGAAGCTCACATTAGAGAAATTGCCAGGATTATCCATGGGGTTATACCATATAACAATTAATGTTGTATAAACACATACTGTTATGAGCCAAGAGCTCAATGATCCTTATAATGTAATATTGTGGCATGAGCGGTTGGGTCACCCTGGATAAAACATGTTGCGTCGAATCATAAACAACACATATGGGCACTCTTTAAGAAACAAACAACTTACCTTGATGATCATTTTTGCACCCTTTGTTCTCAAGGTAAATTAATCACCAAACCATCTTTTCTCAAAATAGCTTCTGAGTCACCATCCTTTTTATAAAGAATTTAAGGGGATATTTGTGGGCCCATCCACCCATTTATTGGAAAGTTTAAACATTTTATGGTTTTAATTGATGCATCTACTCGTTGGTCACATATTTGTTTGTTATCTACTCGTAATTTGGCTTTTAGAAAATTACTTGCTCAAATCATAGAACTTAGATCACATTTTCTGATCAACACATTAAATCCATTAGTTTAGATAATGCGGGAGAATTTACTTTTCAAGTTTTTGATGAATATTGTTTATCACAGGAATTAATGTTGAGTTGATGATCCCATGAGCCTATGATGTTATTTGACGAAGACATAGCGACCAATCTTCAAAGAGTGCATATTCTAATTCGTGTTTATCGTGCCACGTTTGTCTTAACATATGTCGAGGATCTTGCAGGTATGAACCTATATTGTTTATGAGTCATTGTATAGTTTTAATAAGCGTGATTTGTTTTCACAATCATTTGATACTCAATTTTGTCAAAAATATTATTTTTGAGTTCACTGTAGGTGGACTTTTAAATTTTGTTGAGATCGTTCAAATGGCATATTAAGGTCGTTCGAAGTATACTTTTAAACGTACATCAAACGAAGTTCCCTGTATTGGTTTTTATAGGTTCGTTAGAAGAGAGAGAAATCTCATTCAAACAAGATCTCTTTCTCATCCGAACGACAACCTTAAATTATTCGAACAATGCGTTGCCTTGATTTTTCAATAAAAGGATTTTTTAGACTTAGTTTTAAGTTGAAGAGTCGAACTTTTAATGAAAACAAAAAGCATAGTAGTTCTTAAGAGTTCCAACTCCAAAGTTTCACCATTTTAATTTACAAGATTCAAGATTCATAAATCATATACTTTGAGATATTTTTATGGCATTTGGTTTATTTCTTTCATATTGAGAGAAACTATTTTTATAATATGGACTCTGTACGTGCTGATTACGATGAAGAGGCGGTGAACTCCTTATTCTAAATCATACACAGTTATCGAGATGTATAGGTAGATATTGAGGCAATCCTGGACTCTTGTGCTTTGGACCTTACGCAGGTGGAATCCTACGTTGCACTAAGGAGGAGCGGTTGAAGAGAAGAAGAGGTGTCAAGTCTTGTGGGAGTTTGAGTCGTTAAGTAAGACTGTATTCTTCCTTTGATTTTTTCTCTTAGTGGTTTCCTCGTACATCAACATATTGTGGTTTGATTTATTTAATTTATTTGCTATCACGTAGATGCATATTTATGGTAAAAGATAAAATTCATTAAATCGTTTCAAAAGAAAAGTTTCACCAGTGCTAAGTTTAATTGGGTGAATTTAGTTCAATCATTAAAATTGGAAAAACATAAAAATATTGAGCTTATGTATATTCTAATCTTCCAAATTTTGCCCTTAAAAATGGGTATCACAGTAGGTTACTCCAAGTTATAGAGTTATCACAATTTTTTCAAAATGCACTAAATAAGAATGTTGGGTACTCTTTTCTATTTTTGGGTGGTGGTTTTGTTTTCTCTCTCCTACTTTTGTCTCGATGGATTACCTTGGTAATACTGTCGTTTATAATCGAGATGAGTTTTATAAGCTTCTTGGCCGTACACAAAAGTTAAATCTTTTGAATTTGAAGTTTGCAAAAAGAATTGAAATTCTTGAAGAAGAAAATTCTCATTTTGAAAATAGTATTGAATATTTGCAAACGTTTCAAACTCAAAGGGATATCAATCAAGAGAATTTTGTTTCATTGTATGATGAATTAAAATCTTTAAAATTTTCCAAGGAAGATAGTGAGAATAGAGTCCTTATTTTGGAGAAATAATTACAGGACGTTAAAATTTTTAAGGTTTGTGTTTGTGCCAATGAGGATAAAAATAAATTGATTGATGATTATAAGGCACATGAGAAGACTCTTAGGGATAAGTTTTATTTTATTTATGGGGAGTGAGATAACCTTCTAGGAATGATTGAATATATGATAAAGGAATCCTTAAAATTGGAAGAGTCTAATTTTTTGTTCGAGTCTAAAATTTTGAAGTTAAAAGATGATTTAAAATACTTGAGCAATTTGATTAGTGATGCTAATGGCTTACATATTTTTAATGCTTCGAGTTTTAAGGACAAAACCATGGTTTGTTTTATGGCATCAACCCAATCCAAGGACGTTAAAAAAGGTTAACTCGTAGGTAACATTCATCTCGTTTACACATGTTAACATTGTGGTAGGAAAGGTCACCTTAGGAATTTTTGTTATGATCTTTGAAGATGTCCTAGGAAGCTTGAGTGTAGTCTCCCTTCGGGTTTCATAACCCTTGGAGTTAGGTATACACCTGTTTGTGTTAGAAAATCAGTTTTGGAGACACTAAATTTTATGTTGGGTTATTCTCACATGCTTGGACATGATGGTTCACATGCTATATCTTATGGATGATTACTTGCATGATTTTGTTTTTCATACTCTAGTTTTGATTCATGATATATGTTTATTAGTGTTATGACATGTGTATCTTTTGTATGACGTTTTTCTTTTATTGAGTCATATTTTGAAAATACAAAAAGATTTTATTTTGATAAATTTTTTGAAAAATACAAAAAGATTTTTGGTTTTTGTGTATCTTATTTTTACACATTTCGTGTGGCATATTGGTGTGTTTGAATCCAATTAATTTCATCATTTCCATGTGGATGGAAATTTGGTTATGACTTTAGATACTTATATTGTTCTTAGTCACGTTTACATGGAGTTGTTTTGAACTTGACTAGCTTTATCGATTTGACTTTGTTTATGCCTCCACACAGACATGAACGAGTTTATTGGATTTTGACTCCATGATGTACATTTGATCTTAGTGAGATGTTCTCCCATCAATTTTTCCATCTACATGTTTATGTGATTATGGTGGATTTGTACATGTAAGAAACGTTTCCCTTGAGAGTTTGTTTAGTATTAAAAAAATATGAGTGTTCACAGGAAAGGGAAGCGAGAGGCAAGTGAACTCATCGTGAAAGCCACCATTTAAAAAGATCCCAGGAAAAAATAAACGCAATAAAAAGATAAATATGCCAAAAAGGGGTGAAAATAGTTTAGTTTGTTTGATCTTATAAAACAAATCACTTTAAACGAAAATAAAGGAAAATGAAAGATTGAAATATGATAATATTTATCTTTTGAGGGAGTTTAGTTGAAGGTCAATAAGTTTGCATAATGATACCTAGTTATACTTATTTTTTCACGACTCTATTAATTTATAGAATCATCAATCATCAATATTCTAGGTTTGTGTGCATCGTGCTTCTTTTTTTCATTAAGTTCAATTTTATTTATCAATTGAGGCTAAAGCTTAGTTTGATAAAGTTTTGCACTTAGTTAGAACTTCTTGAAAATATTTGGGTGTTGGGGTTATAATTCTTTTATTACTAGTTCACGCCCATTCATTCCATCCCACACGTTTAGACACATCGATACTATGCTAGTGTGTAAAGCTTATGTGTTTTGTGTCATGTTTTGTGGTCATTTATACCTATATATGTGTGCCGAATTTTATTTGATATATTTTTGCATATATTATATATGGTATTGGGTTTTGAGTATTTGTGATTTCTATTCAGTTCATATATATCACTTTCTTGATCTTTTGAATTATTTGGGCTTGATTTGCCATGTTGCGTGCTTACTACACTTTGCACCATTGCATGATTTATTTCCATATTCCTTTGCTTAGTATTGGTATCTTATGATAACATATTTAGGGGAAGATGTAGCTTTGGGGAGTATTCATTTATGCAATCATACTTTGTCTATTCCTGAACAAAAAGGGGGAGCAATGGTATCTTTCCTTTGCATGATTAGGTTATTTTTATCTTGGGGGAGACGTCTTACCTATGTTGAGATTATTTTAGACATTGTTAGATATTTTTTCATTTACAGATTTATACTTGTTATATTCTCTTTGCATTTGAAGGTTTGTTTAAGTATGCAGGATTACAGGTTTGTTTAAGTGTGCAGGATTACAGGTTGAGTTTAATATGTAACAAAGTTTTCAAGAAAGCAAAGCTACTTAAGTTTGTGTGTCTATCGAGCGTATGTAATTTTTTCTTTTTGGGGTTAGGGAATGAGTTCTTTTAGAGAGCTTGACGTCCCATAGGATTTTTTCTTTGGTTTTGTCTCAGAATAGCCCAAAGGGGAGATTCGTAAGGAAAAATTTCAAATCGAGTCAATTTGTATTTAATTGGCATAATTCTGGACAAAATGTTTGAGTCATAGGATAAACTTTGGGTTGATGATTTCATGATCCTATGAAGTTGTTTGATGAATACGTAGCAACCAAGCTTTAAAAAGTGCATATTCTAGGACGTGTTTATCGTGCCATATTTGTCTTCACATAGGCTGAGGATCTCACAGGTACGAACGTATATAGTTTATGAGTCCTTAGAAAGTTTTAACAAGGGTGTTCTATTTTCAAAATCATTTAGCACTTAATTTTTTTGAAAATGTGTTTCTGGGTTTACTTGGGCGGACTTTAAATTTTTCTAAGAACATTCAAATGAGATCTCAATGTTGTTCAGACAACATATTAAGGTCGTTCGAAGTAAGCTTTCAAACATATATCAAATGAAGCTCACTATGTTGGTTTATATAGGCTCGTTAGAAGCGATATCTCTATCCCGATCTAATGACAACCTTAAATCGTTCGAACGATGTGCTGCCTTTATTTTTCTATAAAAAGGATTTTTGAACTCAAGTTTCTGTTACTTTTGAAGAAAACAAAAAGCATAATTGTTATCAAATGTTCCAACCCCAAAGTTTCACCATTTTTTTACAAGATCCAAGATTCATAAATCATATACTTTGAGATCTTGTTTGGGGACCTGATTTATTTTTTTCATATTGAAAGAAATTGTTTTCATGCGATGGAATTCGTACGTGCTGATTGCGGTGAAGAAGCGATGGATTCCATGTTCTAAAGATTGTCGAGTTGTATCGGTGGATACCGAGGTACACATGGACTCATGTGTTGCGGACCTTACGTAGGTGGACTCCTACAATGCAGTGCAAAGGAGCGGTTAAAGAGAAAAGGAGGCATCAAGGCTTGTGGGGGATCGAGTAATTGAGTAAGACTATATTCTTCCTTTGTAATTTATGTATCATAGTGATTGTTTAGCTGGGCCATCCGAGTTTTTTTTCTCTTAGCGATTTCCTCGTACATTGGTGCCTTGTGGTTTGATTTATTTAATTTATTTGCTATCACCTATATGCATGTTTAGGGTAAAAGATAAAATTTGGCAAAATTATTTTTCACAAGAAAGGTTAATCGGTGCTAAGTTTAATTGGGTGAATTTAATTCAATCACTAAAATTGGAAAAACATATAAATATTGAACCTGTGTTTATTCGAACCATCTAAATTTTACCCTTACACATTTAGAAAAGTAGTCTATCACGATAATCAAAATTATAAAATTCCTCTTTGTTCTTCATAAGGGGGTCGACCAAGTCAAGCTCCCATATTTTAAAAGGCTAAGGAGCCGATATTGATGAGAATGCTGATGGGGTTGTTGGGATATTATAAAAACTCTAGAATTTGTCCCACTTGAACACATATTTAACCGATTCCTTGGTAATATTCGACCAATAATAACCATGAGTGACGATCCTTTTGCTAAGAATTATCCACCAACGTGGATTTCACAAGAACCCTCATGTATGTCGCTGAGTACATAATTTACCTCAGATGGATGCACACATATCAAGAGGGGAAGAAGTAAACCCATTTTATATTGCACATATCCAATGGTGGTGAACTTTACTGCTCAGTATCGTATTTTTTATGATCTGCTTTATCTAATCTATGGCTGAGTCCATCCAAGATGGTTCCAAATTCAAATTTATACAATTTTAATATCTGCTTCATCGGTCTCAATGTTCGGCTTCAAAAGGATATCTACAAGCATCGATCAACGAATTTCTATTCTGGTAGTCGACATGAGCCTTGCTAATGCATCTGCTCTTCCATTTTTAACTTTGGAGATTCTTTTAATCTTGACTTCTCAAAAGTTCTGTAGCATCTCCTTGATCGTGTCTAAGTACATAACCATTTTCTCATCCTTTGAGTCACACATCCCTAAAATTTGGACAGCAACCAGTTAGGAATCACCATGGGCAACTATTTGGCTGGCATTTAATGCTTTTGCAAGTGAGAGTCCTATTAGTCGAGCTTCAAACTCTGACTTATTATTTAATTCTTCAAAGATGAAGCACCTGGTGTATTCAATATTGGTCCTATCTGGCGCCGATAATATCAATCCCACCCCACTATCGTTTGCATAGGATGAACCGTCAATAAACAAACTACATATCGATGACCCTAGTATAAAGGGAACTTTGGACAAGGCGCAATTTTTGGATAACGAATCCCGCTTCAGCAAGCCAAATGTGGTGTCGATCGATATTCGATCATCTATAATTTCCTTTCCATTTTGAATGACCTATGGTACTTCAACTGTACTTCTCTTAATATGTTATCTGCGGATTCCCATGTGAATTCAGACATAAAATATGCCAAATCCTACCCTTTAATCGCACTTCTTGACTGATAGATGACATCAAACTCATCTAGCTCACCAACAGGGCCACTAACCTACCCGATTTCTCAGGTTTATGAATGACTTGTCGAAAGGGAGTATCGGTGAACACTGCCATTGTATGTTCTTGAAAGTAGGGTTTCATTTTTATAGTGGAGCATGGATGAAAGCATATGGAAGCTTATGTATTTTTTGATACCTTAAATATTCTCCTTGGAGTAATTTACTATTAAAATAAATTAGTTTTTGTACTCCATTGTCATCTTGGACAACGACAACATTAATGGCTAAAACCAAGACAGCTAGGTACAAGTTTAACTTTTCTCTTTAGATCAATAGGGATAGGAGAATGGTTGAGCCGAGATAAGCCTTCAACATCTAAAATTCTTTTTCACACTCCTCATCCCAAATGAAAAATTTCCTTCAAATTTTGAAAAATAGGAAAAACTTGTCCGTTGCCCTTAACATAAATTTGTTCAATGAAGAATCTCGATCTGTCAGTTTGTGAACATCTTTGATGATTTTGGACGAGTTCATGTCAATTAATGCCTTTATCTTGTTAGGATTTGCTTCAATGCCCCTTTTATTGATGATAAATCCCAATAACTTTCCATCTCTAACACCAAACACACACTTGACTGAATTCAATTTTATTTTGTTCTAATCCATTATATCGATCATTTTTCTGAGTCAGCCACCTGACTCTCAATCTCCAAACTCTTCGTGAGAATATCGTCCACGTAGACCTTCATCGTCTTCATGATCTGGTCCGTGAACATTTTGTTGACTAACTTATGATAGGCAGTCCCTGCATTTTTCAAGTTAAACAGCATAAATTTATAGAAGTATGTTCCTTTATCTATGATGAAGGAATTTTTCTCAGAATTCCCTTCATACATGGAGATCTGATCACCCAGAGTAAGTATCCATGAAACTTATGAGTTCATAGCCGGCTAACATCCACCATTTGGTCGATTATTAGAAAAGGAAAGATATCCTTTGGTCAATCTTTATTAAGGTCAGTGAAGTCTATACATATCCTCTACTCTTCGTTCTGTTTAGGCACTATGAGAATGTTCAATAGCCATTCTGGGTGTTACACTTCTCTGATGAAGTTTACAGCTTCTTCACTTCCTCCTATATAACTTCATATCTATATCTAGCAAAGGTCTGTCTTCGTGGTTTTACTAATTTCAATGTCTTGCCTATGTTAAGAAAATGACAAATAACCTCAGGGTCAATCCCCGTCATATTAGTATGGCTCCATGAAAACGCACCTTCCCTTCTTTTTAATAACTTAATCAACTCCTTCTTTATTGTTGGTTTGAGGGAAGAGCCTATATGGACCATTTTTTTGGTTCGTGCTCATTAAGGATAATGGATTCTGAAAGAACTAGCGATGTGCAAAAAGACTACGTGTGGAAGTAAATGATTGTCGAGTAAACACAATTAACCCACGAGTTTTACCGGTTATTCTAGTAGGGACCAATAAAAACTTTTCTTGAGGTGTTAACTTTACGAAAACATATTTAATTTTCAAAGTCAATTAAAGGTCCAAATTATTATCTTTGTTAAATCTAGGTGATTTACGAAATAATAATAAATTTAGTTTTATGCGCGTTTCTAATTATTTAAACCTACTTTTTCGTGTGAGGTGATATGGGAAAAATGTAAAGCATGCAATATTTATTTAACGTCGCAAAACCCTTCCCCGAGAAAAAATGACGGACTCTCCTAAGAGTCAACCTAGTCGACTTCAATTAAAACCAAATGAAATAGGAACGATTATACAAACATGTAACAAGACTCAAAGCAAGATAAATCAGAACAAGCTATTACCTATCTCGACCAAGTTTCTCTCTGCTCTGGTTGCTCTTCCGCAATTATCCTCACTATGCAGTTATTGTTCATTTTTCTTTCTTCACGTCTCAGCCTCCCTTCTAGCTTCCTTAGCGCAGGTTGGCTCAGTGCCTATTGTGTCCTAGTTTTTAGTGAAGTATTTGTGTGTCGTGTGCTATCCTAGATGACACATGCACACACTTAATGGTACAACCGAATGCAATGAAATAATTTTCTTATTTCCTAAATATCTTAACAAGTCTTATGCTCAAGATCTTCTAAGTCAACCTATCTTGACTTAGGCTTTCCAATATTCTTTTTCTCAAATAATTTGAACAATTAGATTTTCAAAATATTTACACAATATCAGTGTCTAAGTGAGAAATGTTCTAGTGAGTGATTTATAAGTGATATGCACATGAAGAATCCTGAAATCACTTTAAAGATCAAGCACTCATAAACAGTGTAACAATACACAAAAATGATACGACTTCAAATATATTCAATAAAATCACAAAGTCAAATATACACAACATATTTTGCAGATTCTAATATTAGATTAATTCAAATTTTAATCTAATGTCCTATCAA
The DNA here is from genome assembly GCA_949130495.1 of Sambucus nigra. Classification (NCBI taxonomy): domain Eukaryota; kingdom Viridiplantae; phylum Streptophyta; class Magnoliopsida; order Dipsacales; family Adoxaceae; genus Sambucus; species Sambucus nigra. Next base: position 537,256,776 of record OX422208.1, on the reverse strand, counting down.
GACTATTTTAACAAATATTTCAGATCAATCCAAAACAGTCTTAAATAGTCAACAAAAATAATTTTTAGTCCAAGTTCAAGTATGAGATGTAGTCCAGTTATTAATTCTTCTCAAATTAGTCCTCAATAATTTTAGGTTTAACTCTCTAATCCTCACACAAGATATATCTGTATATTAACAATTTTTTCTGAAAAATATGTTTTAAAACAAAATGTTTAGAAACATACAAGAACTTACAATCAAGACTTAAACAAAATATTTACACACAAAAGTTTATTTCGTGAATCAAGTAATACAAAGAATATTAGATCTAAAGTCCGATCTAAAGAAACCACACAATGACGAGAGAAATCACTTACAAATAATATTTAATCTTGAAAAATTGTAAGTGCAGATTCAAAATGAGAGATGTCCAATATTCATTTGAGCTTTGAAAGGAAATCAACACTTGAAGATTACCAAAAATATTCTGATTTACTATCTCTCTCTCACTAAAATTTTTGGCAGAGTTTGGACTCGAAATTAATTTTCTCGGACCCTTAAAAATTAGACCCAAAGGGTTCTATTTATAGAGTAGAGATGTGTGTGCTAATTGGTGTAAAAGATGTTCACATGGATTAAAAAAATACAACCAACCATTGATTAAAACTAATCTACGGGCTATAAAGAAACACAAAGTGACCCTTTAAAAAATTGACACGTCGCATACAATTTGTAACCAACTCAAACAAATCGTGACTGGTGGTTTTAAAAAATGAAATCTTTTTTAACTGAAAGTGTGCCAGCTGTAATTCACTTCATAATAAATATGCTAACTGAAATGATTTCAAAATATTACCGTTATAATATAACTGATGCAACGTCATTTCATTATAGCTAAATACCTGGTTTTATGTTTTAAAGAAAACTGTATATGGTATAGTAAAAAATCGGGGGCTCGTTTGGGTACCATGTCGTCCTTTTGAAGACTAAAAATACAACTTTAACTCAACGTCATTTAAGAGTGGAAAGGATACCTTCCATAATATTTGCACAATACAAAGGACTGTCAGTCGACGGTTAAATCTTCAACAGCTAAGCCCTTGGGTGGTAAATTCGTTAACATGGATTTCTTGGTTGCCTCCCCCTACAGGTTCTATCAAAATCAACACGGATGGCAGTTGGGATGAAACAACAATGACTGGTTCGTATGGTTGCCTGGCTAAGACGAATTTGGGAGATGGATCGTGGGATGCTACGAAAAAATTCATGGATGTGTGAGTACCCTTAATACCGAGCTTGAAGGTATCCTTTTCGGACTCAATATGGCTCACGAGAAAGGTTGGAATCGTGCCCTCATTGAGTCGGACTCTAAGGAGGCGGTGGATCTCATCAACAATGAAGAAGACATTCATCACCCACTTGCCAGTATCATTGAAGATTGCATGGAACTCAAGAAAACTTTAAATGATAGAGTTGGAAATATCCACAGAGAAGGCAACAGATGCGCGGATTGGCTTGCAAAAAAGGCAAGGAAGCAACAGGACCGCTTTGTTGAAATTAAAGATGCCCCGGACAAAATCCTTCAGTTCCTCAGGGAAGACGCGTCGGGTTTGGTATTTGAAAGGAGTCGGTGATCGTTTTGTTGTTTTTTCTTTTCCTAGCAACCAAAAAAAAAAGGTAAATTCGTTAACAGTCTAGGCACTAGACTACTATACCACATATACAAGATTTATATATTAAAACATTCTATGGTCACAAAGGATCAAATCAAGTGCAACAAATAGTTTACATGCCAACTCATTATGACAGTTATGAGCCATGCATGTTCACACAAACACATTAGCAATGTATATGTCACAAATCCAACTAAGTATATATATAGCCAGATACTATACAATAGCATTAGTCACGCATACATTCATACATACATAATATACTAGCATATAATGTATATAAGCTTTTATACCAACAAATTTAGTTTAAAAAAAATTAAATTTGAAATTTACAAAGAAATTTTAGACCAAAATAATAAATTCCAAATTTAATTTACAAACAGTTTTAATTATTCTTTTAAACACACACATAATCAATCAATAAACATGATAGAATACAAATGCAGTGTAGTATAGTGTCCTACATTACAAAATAAATCCTATGAGCCAATAGAAAGTATGGAAATTACCTCTTCTGGAATGCTGGACCGAGTCGAGAGGACATTCGATATAGACGGCCATAGAGAGCTTGACGTAGTTAGCCGAGACACAATCCTAATTACAATTTTTTTTATCAAAATTCAAGTCCAACTAGATGAAGGTCTATATAGCTAAAGCACGAAAAGCAAACCCTAGGAGTGCTCTATATAGGTACCTTCAAATTTTACGTCTTTCATATGATATTCATTCTTAAGCTTCTTCTTGTCTCTTAGGTCAAGTGTGTCAATATTATATGAGGTCATCTTACCCTTGTGGTTCTCCATCACTGTCATTGAGGTGAATTAACACTCACGTGCTTCCACCCGATCACTATTTATTTCCCTTAATCCATAAGGAGTCAAGAATTTTGTCATTTAGTGAATGGTGGAAGGAACAGATTCAAACTCCCTCAGTGATACCCTCCCCAGAATTATATTTTAAGCTAAGAAGACATTCTCAACCATCATAAAAACTAATATTTTTGGTCAAGCATCTCAGCCAGGTTCCCATATAAACATCCATTTTAAAGACTCCCAACGGGTGGAATTTCTCTCCGCTGAACCCAATCAATGGGTGATGAGAGGGAAACAGTCTCTTCTTTCTTACTTTTAGCCTTTTGAAATAATCCCAAAACATGATGTCAACTGAGCTTCCCCTATCCACCAGAATACGAGCCACGCTATAGCCGTGCACTCATATGCTGAGATGAGATGATCATCACGTGATACTAAAAGCTCCTTGAAGTCCTTCTTTGTTAAGCCTACTACAAGGCTCTCCATATTTACTTTATTTAATTTTCTTAGTTTACTCTAGACCTGGACCAAATGGACTTCAGTTATTCTAGGCCCTGCCTTAGCTTGAATCATATAAGCCTTTTTATTGATCAGATACGTTCCTCCACCTTCCATTACTCCATATATAATATTTACATTAAAATAAATCATAATATGGTTACCTTTAACTATATGAGGTTTAATAAGATGACCTGGGCCATTATCATCACAATCATTTAACTCCGATCTATTTCTGTTTTCTTATATCTCGTTCTTTTTGGGCCTGTTGTCATTTAGTAATGAGTATAACTTTTTATCATCGTCTCATCCTCCTCATTTGTTAACGTACTTTCGTAGCTTCCTCTATGTTAATTACTTTTGAATTTCATCTTTCAGAGTGAAGCATTGGTCTGTCATGTGGCCGTGATTTTGATGAAACTCACACCATTTGATCTTGTCCCTCTTATGAGGGGAGATATCAATTTCTTTAGCCACATAAACTCTTTTTCTTCCTTGATCTTGTTTAGAATCAGATTTGGACAGACTTTTAGAGGAGTGTACTTAGAAAACTTATCGTCATTAGGTATTTCTTCCCTGTTTGTCTGTTTCTTTATCTCGACTTTGCCCGTCCTTATTACTATAACCTCCTTTTGGTATCCTCTCTTGGATTCCACGACTTCCTATGCATTCATGATCCTCCCATCCTTGACCAAAAGTTCTATCACGCACTTTGGGTGATCCTTGGATAGATTCAAATAAAGTTTTCCCAACTGAAGTCCACTGATGAGAGCTGTAATCGCCATGCTCTCTTCATATTCCTCGACCTTCATCTTTTCTTTATTAAATAGAGATATATAGTCCCTTAGAGACTCACTATTCTCTTGTCTAATGTTCAGTAAATGAGTAACACGCTTAGCTGGCTTTATGCCAAAAGAAAAGTCATGGATAAACTTCTCCACCAGCTATTTAAAAGTTTCAATGAATCCCTCCCGGTAGGCCGGTATACCATTCATGAGAAGCACCAATAACCATAGAAGATAAACATACTTAGGAGTCACTATTAGGGGTTTAAATTTATTGAGGATTGGATAACTAACTATTCTTAGCATAAAAGGAGAACCCTCCTTGTATCACTTGTGGATGGGATATCGACTTTTAATTAGACAACATATCTTGTCTTTAAATATTTGAATTGAGCTATTCTTAGTGATTTCGAAAGCCGGCTCCCTGCCTGAGTTTCTCTATCCATTATAAACTTCTTTATGATCCCTCTTTCTTGGTCTTGTCTCGGCTAATCATCGTTGGGGTGAGCAATGGCATGTGTACCACTAACAATGTGGGGGATATTATCTCGATTTCCATTTACTCTTGGGCTGAGATAATTAAAGGTTGAATCCCACTATAAAGATGGACAAATAGCCATGGATGAGTATACAAACTTCTCTCTCACTTTCTACAAATACCTAGAGTAACAATAGTGTTTTTAATTTTTGATTTTTGAGGAAAGAAACACAAGAGGCTTTTTATAGGCTTGGTTTTGCGCAATGCCTCCACCTAAGCATGCACTTCATGTGTGAATGAGAGTTGGGACAATGAGCATGTAACACCTGTATAGAAAGGTGTAGAAGTTATAATGTGGAATATTCTCCCCATATGTTCATTGATATTCCATAATGGTTTTAGTAGGACATGCCTGAAATGCCCGTATCATGATTTCCATGCCTGGATGAGATGTCTAAACTGATGAGTCTCAACTGTCAGATATTATTGAGGTGAGACGAAACGAGACTGGAAAGTTTTCTAGGACCATCTTTCTGGACTGGTAGGGACTATAGTGCTAACACTCTAATATCGCACGAGGTTGACCCTGGTAGCTGAGGCAACTATCTTGAGTGAACATTAAGTGAGGCTTTGAGCCAAGACTATTCAGATTAGAAATGTGCGTAAGGCTCTTTAAGGCTGAGACTGATGACACAACCCATGTAAATGATGGTTTTGTTTCAGGATGATCCCTTGGCCGAGTCTCCTTTAGTGGGATGTCTAGACGAGACAATACTTATGTATATTAGACTTGAATACCTCATATATGACCAATTTAACTTATAAAAACTGACCGCAAATTCACTAGACTCCTCATTTGAGAATACAACTTTTTAAACTATATTTAATTACATATATCTTCTCTATTTTGTATCTTATCTTTTGGTAGGATTCCAATAGTACTTCCAATACATATTTGTAAAGAACTTGATTAGGTATTCTAATTTCTCATCAATATCCAATTATGTTGCGTAGTATTGAAACATGGGTATGAGTCTGGTGGAACTACTTTAATGTTTAAAATTACATTTAAAAATAAAATTTTAATGAATCGGTGAAGAGATTGAAATTGCTAGATTATTATTGCATTGCTGAATGTAAACGATGATTAAACAAGTTGGTTTTCACGTATAAAGAACGGAGACTATTACCTTTTTTAAAAAAAATTGTAAAGAGGTATCGATATGATTGAATAATATATTTAGATATTTTATTTTACTATAATTTTATTTCACTATATAAATTTTGTTTTACTGTAATCATATTTAGAGGCGGGGGTGCGTTTGGTGCTATAATGGAAGTGGTGTGGGGTTGAATTTTATATATAAACTATTCAAGCAAAGACTATCCGATGAAGGAAAATAAATATCTAGTTTTAAATTTAACAATATCTTAAAATGATAATAATTACATAAAATGTGTGTAGTTATACACATGGCATACCCGACATACGTAGTATTCAAAGGTTGAAGTTGAGGTGTATACAATTCTTATCAAGAAACACAATCACAAATCAATAGACACCAAGGAGCCACGTGTAACGGATTTTACTTCATTGAACTTTCTCAACAGGCGTACACAAGGAAGGATTTTATCTTATAAATTCTCCCCACACTTCATATACCTCAACTTCACAAAGTGTGGGAGCTTTACTACCAGTAGGAGCCACAATATTCATTTTGTATTTGATGACCGGGATGGGTTTATTTGATTTTTTTAGACTTTTATTGTTCCCAAAATGGGATTATGTGATATTATTATTGATGTTAAATTTAAGTATAAATAGGTTTTATGTTTACTGGATATTTGGAATGTTCAAAATATAAAGGAAACTTTCCTATTGTTTTAGACTCATATGATGCTAAAAATAGATTTATGTGATATTATTCTTAACATTAATTTTGGTTTAAACAAGTTCTATGTCCACAAGATATTTAGAATGTATAAAATATAAAGGAAATTATGCCAATTATTTTGTAAAAAATATAAAATAACTTGCCACTATTAAATGCAATGACAAACATCAGATTTGTCACTACAATCGACAATGACAAACATCAGATTTGTCACTGCTATCGACAAAATGGGTGGGTATACTGACGTCATATTTTATAACTCCATGGGGGTGATAAAGATTGTTTGTCACTGTTTTGGGAAATGACAAATATTATTCTTCACCCTCTAAGTCATGACGGTAAATAGTAGTGACAAAGGTAATTTGTTAATGTGGAAGTGATAAACAACCTATTTTGGTGTAATGCCCACTTGTTTAGTGGGGGTGTAATAATTGTAATGATGCATATAATCCCCATGATTAGGATAGCGTGAGCCACAGGTTTTCTTCCTTGGGAAATCATGACGTGTGATGTAAGTGACCTAAGTGAGGAGAAAGTGAGACTCTATACTTAAGAGAGCCATCACTTCAGCTCTTTTTTGGTGGCAAAGGGGTAGAAGGGGTTTCAAACCCAATTATACTTTCTTTCTGTTGAATCTTGCTATGTACTCCCTGAGACTCTCATTTTTCCATGCTTGACATAAAATAGATGAGTGGTCTTCTTTTGGGGTCTTACCCCAAAACATAAGTTGTGTAAGAATCTCTCTGTGAGCTGCTTGAATTTTTCAATTGAATTGTTCGGAAGTGAAGTGAACCACACATGGGCAACTCCAGTCAAAGTACTTGAAAAGGAACTACATCTCATCTGATCTGAGACTAAGTAGATGTCCGTGGCCGACTGGTACATCTCTACGTGGTGAATGGGATTGGTACTCCCATCATACTTAGGGTAACCACTAGTGGCTTGAACTTAGCAGGGGTCGAAAAATTGACTATATTATCCACGAAAGGAGAAACTTCAGAATAGCCCCTCTATAAGGGGTCTCAGCTTTTAAGAATGTCCCCAATTTTATTCTCTAACTTCTGAATCGTGACATTCCAGGGTCTCTCGGCCGCTTCCATAAGATCGACTTGGATGATATTGTCCCCTGCCACCTCAACTTGTTGAATATAAGGTTGAATTTCCAGTGACGTGTGTCAGCTACTTACTTTTTCTTGGCCCTCGTCTCGATCGCATGGTAGTCGATAGTTTTATCCTTCTCTTCTGGAGCCAGCCATACTCCTGGGTCTAGACAATCTATCCCTGAGATCACCCCTTGGGCCGAGCCTTTCAAAGGCCAACCCTCTGCTTAGCCGATCAGAGGATGATCCCCTTAGTTGAGTATCTTGACACGGCCTCCTAATATTCCCCGGGCTTGACTGAATGGGGTGCATAATGTTTCCTAATATTTTATATGGCTCCCAATATTCAGCCTGGGCATTTTTAACCTCGTAGTCATCATACCGATCCTCTGGGAAGGGTTAACCTTGCCTCCCAGGCATAAACGCCTAGGGTTAGCAACATCCCTCCTCCATTGAATAGGCAGTAACTCCTTGTGCGGTGCCTGGGGTGGTCCCCTGGCATTCGGATGCTGCTCCATGGCTGCTGGAGTAATCATATATGGCGTATCTCCGATAGGTCTCACCATCACATTTTGGCGAAAGGCAAGCAGCAGCTCCTGCATTGCCTGTTAGCTAGCTACCAATGATCTCAATGCCGTATCCACCTCCGCCATCTCTGACCAAGGAGGCACATGTCTAGAACTAGGGGTGTATTGCACCCCCAAGCCTACAATAAGCATGTGAAAATTTTTCCTAGCCAATAAGGAGGAGCAGTAGTCTTCGTCACATGTATGTCATGATGATCAAACATTCCCTCATGTGAGAGAATGATGTGGGTATAACGGTTTTAGTTCATGTGTGTCACACATCCATGCACACATCTCCACGCATCTCCCAATGCACGCGCTTTGTCAGCAACATGACATCGACCAACCACATTGGCCGAGGTTAGAATTATAGACCCGTGAACCACTGAAGAGTTAACAACTGTGATGTTGGTTAGTATCGACCTACCTCATCGTCCCGGGTGAGGCCGAGTATGAGGGTTCTCAATCATCGAGAATAATAAAGGTAACTCATCTTGGCTAGTTATTGAAGGCCGAGGCATCCCAAGCTGCTCCTTCGATCGAGTCAGTATTGATCGATCCTGATCAGGTCGAGTTGCAATGTCATACTTCTGGATGGTTGGTGAAGGTCGGCTATGTCTGAGGATGCATGATCATGGATGAGTACACACTTGGCATATCACAAAATAAAATTTTTTAATAGCCTAAAAAAATTTGTTGGGTCTAGAACATATAATTTTGAAGCCAAAGACAGGTCTCATAATTTGGTGACTTGACTTCTCATATCGTAGAAGACAACAATATATGTGGCTTAATATTTTTTGGGTTGTTAGATAGTGAAGACTACATATGTGTTCCCGTGCTTGTCCAGGTCGGATCTCTTGGTAAGTCATTTATCATTTATCTAACTTATTTTTTGAATTTGGCCATTCCTATTTCCAATCGGCCTTTCTTCTATGTTCAGATCCTTACTACAAGAGAAGACCCAAAGACCAAGATATCAGATTACTAGATTTGATAAAAGTTTGGGCGAGGCAAACACCAGTCAGTGTTCGACCTCACTAGAGAGAGACTTATGTTCTTATTGTCTGTGAAATAGTAATTACACTATCCAAGAATTTCACAGCTCTCTCAGAAGTCACTATTGTCGACTACATAGTGGTCGGTGATTCCTCAATACTAATAACCCCCTTTCCTAGCGAAGATGCCAAATGGGTGTCTGTTGATGAAACCTTATCTCCCACCTACGCCATCTCAACTAATTTCAAGGGAAACTAGGCCGAGGGATAAGAAGATATTTTCTTCTACAAATTTGATCTTATATTCTATTACGAATAGGTTAGAATTTTAAGATTGATTTGGTAAGTGGTACAAGTGTAAGATGGAGAACAAGAAGTGGATTTATAATTTCCTCTAATTCCTAAAAATATTTAAGAGATGAAGGGATGACCCATATGAAGCGTTGATCTTTTTGTTGTCCATTCCAATTGATAGAATTAATGCAGCCAAGCCAAAAAATCCTTTAAGGTGAAGCTGGATCCAAGAAAAAGGTAACCTCCCTTCGAGAGAAGGAAGCCAGGATAGGGGGGGGGGAGATTGTCGTTTCGTTTGAATGCTAAAGTTTTATTTCTCTTGTCTTTTTGGCCATTCAAGATATACATAAAGCGGACACCTAGGCCGACCACTTGTTAAAAGGAAATATATACTACATGACCAAGATAATGTCAGGAAAAAATATCTTACAAAGAAAACCACTAGAATAATTAATCATTAGGAAAGCCGAAGGAGGATACGACTGTAAAAAAAGATGTTGGAAGAGTCTAAATGCCTCTAGTTGGAGTTCAACAAAATCGACAGTGAATTAAAATCCCTAAAAAAGGCTTAACCTCAATGACTTTGTAGAATATGATTTTGTAAAGGAAAAAAAGGGACCTTAAATCTACTTGGGAGGCCAAACTTTAGAAGTCTTTGACGATGGTTTTGAGGACAGGGCGCAAGAAATTACTGCGTAACTAGACTATCATGAGTCACTTGTCTTTAACCTTAGTTGGCTTGTTATCCTTTAATGAGCCAATGTCCTTGATAATGACCCATCATAATCAAATAACCCTCTAGATAACACTATAACATTGGAAGAGAAAGCTTCCCTAACATCTAGAGAGAAGATCTAATAGGCGGTTGTTGAACTAGTTTCTCCTATACAGGTGATCGATCAAGATGACAATGCCACTACAGACCAAGAAAATGATGCTACTACCAGCTAGAGGGAGGTTACCCCTAGTTGCCTTGAAAATTTTCTTTTCTTTTTTTATTTGTTAGCCGCCTGGATACCTTTTGTAGGCCTTACGCCATTTTTATTTCCAAATTAATGAAAGTTTGTTCTTATCCTTTCTTAGTTTTTTGCAATGTAGTTTTTCAACTAATCTACCAAACTATTTTAACCAAGACTTGAAAGTCAACACTTTTACTTAACTTAACTATAGTTGGTGAAGTTATTATTGATGACTGACTTTATTGACTTATAAAATTTAATCAATAGGCTAAATGACTAACCAATAGATTAAAACTTGTAAGTTAACATTCATATTTTACATAACTTGGTATTTAGTGGAGTTATGGTTTGTAACTGACTCCACTTACTTGTGAAATTTGCTCAAGGGGATAATTGATTAATCGATCGATTAAAAATTATGAGTTAACATTCTTATTTAAATTAACTAATAGTCAATGGATTTATGGTCTGTGATTGATTCCATTGACGTGCCAAATATATTCAAGAGGATAGTTTAGTATCTAGTTGATTAAAAATTATAAATTCACATTGTTATTTAACTTATTTTAGAAATTAAACCACTGGGTCCTAGTGAGTGTTACTTAATCTTAGGAGATTAACTAATTTTTAAGTTGTACCACACATTCCCAAATGGGTTTATGCCTATTCTAGGTCGACTAACCCATGTTAGGTTGTACCACCATTTTGAAGTGAGTTTGATGCCAAATCTTTGGTGACCTAATTAATTGTAAGTTGTACCACCCATTATTAGTCGGGTTTATGCCTATTCTAGGCCAACCATCAATTGTTAGGTTAGACCATCATTATTAAGTGGGTTTGATGCCAAATATTAGGCGACTATCTTGATTCTAAGTTATTTTGCCCATTCATAGGTGGGTTTATGCCAATTGTTGGCCTACCAACCCAAGTTAGAGTGTACCACCAAATTCAGCTGGGTTTGATGCCAAATATCAGGCTACCAACTAATTTATAAGTTATACCACCCATTATTACGTGGGTTTATGCCTATTCTAGGCTGACGGACCCATGTTGGGCTATACCAGTATTTTCAAGTGGGATTGAGGCCAAATCTTAGGCGAACCACTTATTTTTTAGTTGTACTACCCATTATTAGGTGGGTTTATGCGAATTCTAGAAAGCGTGTATTCATATAAATCACCTATTCTTAGGTGGGTTTATGTGGGTTTATGCCATTCTTAGTTGTACCGCCCATAAAGAAAAATGTGTATTAATATAAATCATATTTATTAAATTTAAATAGTAATTTATCTGTTTAATGATAAAATTTCCTAAGGTTCATGGTATTCCATGACCTTAATTCTACTGAGCCATCTAAATATTCTAGATGGTATGATCTGCCTCCTCCCTTTGATACTATTCTGTATGGACCCCACCAATTTGGTTCAAGTTTCCCATCAGAGGTTTTCTTGGCGACCACTAAGAGCTTTCTAAGAACTAGATTGTTGACCAAGAAATCTATAACTTTGACCTTCTTATCATGTTGTCTTGTGAGCTCTTGCTGGTATGTTGTGAGGTAATGAGAGACTTCTCCCTTGTATTCTTTTGTAAGCCAAAATCACGAGCTAGGTGATCATCATTGTAGTCTTTCTCAAAGATCTCGATCCTTAGAGTTATCAAGACAAGTTCCAATGGTATGAAACTTTCATACTATATGAGAAAGAGTATGAGGTATCTCCTGTTGATCATTTGGGAGTTATTCTGTAGGCCCAAAGGATGAATGAAAGCTCTTTCGCCCATCTTCCTTTTGTATTCTCTAATCTTATTTAGTCCCGACAAGAAGGGTCTTGTTGGTAATTCCTGTTGGTTATGGGAAGACCATTAAGGCATAGTGAATTATAATCCCATATTCTATATATAAATCCCTAAACACGTCTTTGTCAAATCGAGTCCCATTATTTTTCACCAAACTTGGTGATGATGTTCCTCCACATAAATATTTTAGCACCGGCCTCTCTAATGTGGGTTAATGGTTTAGCCTCCATCCATTTGGTGAAGTAATGTATGATAATTATTACGTATTTTATATTCCCTGGTGCTATAGGTAGAGGCCCTATAATGTCCATAACCCACTGAGCAAAAGTCCATGGACTTGTGAGAGGATTGAGATCATTGGCTGATTTATTGATAATGGGGGAGAACTCTTGAGACTTTTCACATTTGTGGACGAATCAAATGAAATCATTCTATATGAATGGCCACCAATATATTTGGGATATTTCCTTATAGGAAAGTGATCTTCCACCTTCTTGAGTTCCACAACTTTTTTTATGCATTTTACTAACGATACCATTTACGTGATCTAGATGGACACACTTAAATAGAGAACCTATGAACGACCTTGAGTAAAGTTTTCCTTCATAATTAAGGCAAAACCTTGCCAGATGGTTCTTCAATTTATGAGAATCTTTACCATTTTGAGGTAAATCTATATTCTTTAGTTATGTAATAGTATGATCTATCCAAGATGAGGCCGATTTGATCTGCATGATTTCTTGGTAATCTCTATATCATTAATGCTTAGTTGGTCAATTTACTCTATCGTGATCATCCTTTATAGATTGATGTCAATTGTTAATGCCAATGTAGCTAAATTATTAACATGGATGTTGCAGTTCCTCAACAAATACTCCATTGACGCCGACTTAAAATATTGTAAAATTCCTCTTGCCTTATCATGACATGCGAGCATATTAGGATCTTTGGCTTTGTATTCTCCACTATATTGATTGGCGATAATATGAGAATGATAGTGGATTAATATATCTTATGCTCCCAATGTGATCACCATTTATAGACTAAGGATCATAGCTTTATCATCTGATTTATTATTGGACCCTTTAAATCTAAGTCAAACTTCCTTCTCGATAAGACAACCTTATGGGGTGACAAAGATAGTTGCCACGCTGGTTCCTCGCTCATTATATTCTCCATTGATGAGCATATTCCATTTATAATATTGATCTTCCGAATGAAGATTGAACATCTTTAAAACCCTCTAGAATGGCTGTGAACTCAATAATGAATTTAGCTAGAACTTCCCCTTAATGACCGTTTGAGGATCATAAATGATGTCAAATTGTCCCAAGTATAGAAATTTCTTGGTCATCCTATGAGATAGATCTACCTTTTTCATTAATTCTTTAAAAGGGAAATAAGATTGGATGATTATAATATGAGAGTCAAAGTAATGACATAACCTCCTTGCATATGTTACCACTACCAGTACAATTTTTTTTTATACTGGTGTATATCATTTTTAATTCAAGGAGAGTGTGATTGACATAGTATACTAGCCCCTACTCCTCATCTTGATGACAGACTAATGCACCGCTAGTCACATATTGATCGAGTATCCCAGAAACTTTCAAGAGCATACTCCAAAAATGCAATTAGATGTTCTCATCTTCATCATGTAATCCATAAAGACTTTAAAGGCCTTAGAAATATCTATGTTCTAAAAGGTGCACCTAGGCTTGAGGCTTAAGAGAAACGCCCCGCCTTAAGCCTTTTATGCCTTATTCTTGGTAAAAGCCTCAAGGTTCACTTTTTTAAAAAACAAAAATTCTTTAGTGAAACGATATCCCCTTTTAAAGACTTTTTTACAAACTGGACCAATATCTCGTCCAAAACAATCACATAGTATTTTAATTTGCATATATTCAGGAATATTTTTAAGGTATGTACTTTTTTAATATTTTTAATAGCCTTGTTATGGTTAAAAATATTACAATATATTAAAAAAGCCTAAACGCCTTTTCACGCCTTTTTATGCCTAAGGCCTGCCTAGGCTTCTAAGGCTTGAGGCCTGGTCTTCACACCTTGGTCACACCTCATATTGTTTAGAACCTTGGGAAAGATATTTGAGGTCATGAAAAACATATATTCATTGTAGACGTCCATGGTTGAGATGATATGTTTTTAACATCCTACTTATTAGGCGATGATATATTTCTTCGATGTTCTTAAGGATAAATGACATGACTTTGTAGTAGTAAATGCTCAAAGTTATGATGAATGAGTTCTTATCTTGCTTTCAGCCAAACATAGGTATCTAGTGATAACCCGAGAAAGCATCCATAAAGCTTATGTACTAATATTTAACTTTGGAATCGATGATTTGATCAATCCAGGGGAGTAAAAAACTATCATTTTGGAAAAACTTATTGATATCGGTGAAATCAATGCAAACCCTCCACTTTTTGCTCCACTTTTTGACTTGGAAGTTTTTAGAAATCCTATATCAAAATTAACCGTACTTGATGGATTTGGTATGAAGTAGATTATTAAATTCATTCTCCATTGCTCTAATTTTTTAGGGGTTGACTTCCTTGGCTTTCGTCGAATTGGCCAACATGCAAGATTCAGGTGTAGTCAAAGGCAAGAAATATCTAGATCAATTCCTAGAAAATAATAACGATGCCAAGAGAACACATCCACGTTCATTATGAGAAACTGAATGTAATTCTCAGCCTCATTTTTTTTTTATAAATTTAGAACCGATCAAGAAGTTTTTTTTGTTGAGATAAGTATTAGGGAATAGTTCTAAGTTCCTCCATTACCCGATAAATGATGGCTAGTCTGGTTTTCTCTACCCCGGTAATGATTCCTTTAATTGGTATTTGGGTTGATCACCCTTTGAATCATTATAGTCCTGAATTTTATTGGGTTATTCCTTCTTAGCATTGGTAACCATGAAAAAACAACTATGTGTCGTCAAGTAATCTCCATTGTCATCGAGAATCCCTTGGTCAATAAAAAACTTGAGTTTTTAATGAAGTAAAGATGTTACAACTCTCATGGTATGTTACCAGCCCATCTACCTAGGATGGAATTGTGGGGTGACTATAATTGAATTACATGTATTTTGATTTTACAATTAACAGGGTGGACCTTGACCGAAAATTTATTTTTCCTAATGGAGTCTCGATATCTCTGTGTAAATCGATAAGAGGATCAACCTAGATGCCCAAATCTTCGATATTGTACCTAAGTTTAAAAAACAATTTGATGTACATGATCTCTAAAAAACTCCCTTGATCGATTTTTATCCTCCTCACGTCAAAATTCGCCACCCAAAGAGTAAGGATTATATTATCTCTATGGGGAATATTAACTCCAATTTGATACTCATCAGTGAATATGATTTCATAATCACGATCAATGTTCTTATACTTTTGCTTGGTTAGGATGGGCTTTGAAACATCCACCTAAAAAGCTTCCCGTACACAGGCTGCGATCTTTATCACCCCCTAAGTTCCAGGTGTAACCCTGTATGGATAAAATCATTCTAGATGGTTGAACTTCATCATCTTCATCCTTTTCTATAACGCATTGACCGATTTTAAGAACGTTGACTTGGTTGGATCAATGTATTCTTTAAAATGACCAACCTGTACAATATCCTCTACGTTTCGCTTACAAATCTTGTAATTTTCTATTAGGTGGCCATGGCCATGGTGATAGGTACACCTGAGATTGGAATCTCTATTATGTGGGTTGTTAGATATCTTGGGCATCTTCTTAAAGAAAAACTTGTCTTCGATTTGTGGAAGGAAATTATAGATTAACTCTTTGAGAAAATGTCTGTTGCCTGTTAGGCGATATCATTAGTCTTTGTTTTGGGCCATCCTTTAAAGTTATTTTTTCCCCTTCTTAGCACATGTCAGATTATTTCCTCCCCTATATCCCTTATTTGAATAATAATTTTTAGACTTTTTGTAAGGCTGCTCGATTAGAACACTAGCATTGAGGAGATCATCCTTAACTTTGGCATATTTATTAATGCAAGCCATGAGATCGTCCATGGATGATGTTTGATTCTTAGTGAGGGACTAGTATAGGTAAGAAAGACCAAACTTTAAGGATGAGATAACCAAGTTTTCATTGTCATTTTTTTATTTCATTGAACAACTCCCAGTATCGTGGAGCATAGTTCTTAAGGAACTCCCATTTTTATGTTTGAGGGATATTATGGAATCAACTTCCTTTACTATTGGGGATGAAATGAGCTGTGAATTTCTCGACAAATTACCTAAGGGAGTATATTGACCTAAGGTCTAGTTTTTCAAACCACCTAAGGCTGATCTCTCAATTTTAAGAGGAAGAAATGATACACAAGGTCATCAATTTTAAGAGGAACAAATAATCTCTCAATTTTTCAGACAAGGATTTCCCTAGTGACTTATATGATAAGTTTGATCTATTTTTCTCTCATAAGTAATGATAATTGGAACGAATAACTTCTTTAAGGGCTCTAAAATCTCTATATATTAATGGTGAAAAGAGACGCTGATCTGTGACCTAATTCTATCCTAACAAGGACCTTTGGAGTGCTAGCCAAATTAGGATGTAATCTTCCCTTTAATTCCTTCTTAAGGAATTCTCAAATATCTTCACTCCAACTTTATTTGATGGAGGCCAAGTCTTGGCCGAACTATTAGTATGGATGGAAACTACGGTCCGAATATGAGTTGGAAAATGGCTAGCGGTATGGTGAGATGATGTTCGATCAAAATTATGGCTCCTTAATCTTAAAGACTTGTCATCATCGCTGGGCTTATGGAGCTCTAGGGATTTAATTACTCTTTTCCTATGATGCTCAAGGTTGTGGGAACTAGACCCACATTCCTTATATTTATTCGTTAACTGCATCCTTAATTGAGATATTTATTCTTATCATTCGTTTAATTGTTCTTCATAAAGATTGACTAGTAGTGACATTGCCTTCCTA
Organism: Sambucus nigra; assembly: GCA_949130495.1. Lineage (NCBI taxonomy): Eukaryota > Viridiplantae > Streptophyta > Magnoliopsida > Dipsacales > Adoxaceae > Sambucus > Sambucus nigra. Next base: position 537,239,964 of record OX422208.1, on the reverse strand, counting down.
ATGTGGGTTTCCAAAGAGGGAGTGTAATGTTGTTGGCTATAACTAGACCTTCACAGTGAGCATCTCCTTGACCTTATTTCACTAGGAGGTGGAGGGGACCTTGAAGGAGTTTGTTCCCTCATTGCAAATCATACTTCAGACTGGATATCACTCCTTGCATGTCAATGGTAAAACTGGAAGGCACTCATATTGAATAGGGATTGGTATTATTTAGTGCTTGGGATTCAATTTTTTCCCATAGACGATGCCAAATTGTAGGGAACATCAATCCTAAAATAATTGCAATATACCAAATCGGCTTTAATATATAATTGCAATATAAAAAAGACTCACAAGATTAAGCTGTTCGATAGTTCGACATCTATTCGTCCATAGATAAGACAACTTGTAGTGCTAGGAATTCTAGCTGAGAGTCCAAGTCATTGGTACAAGAGTGTGTTAAGTCGTTCCCTATGTTATTCGGGTCATTGCTATTTATAGATACAAGTTCCCTATATCTCTAGATATCTTCCACATTGACCAACTATCAACTTTGATATTACTTATAAGGTGTTATAATAATAGTAGATCCTTATCCATACAAATGTAGTCATCATTTCCCTTGATTCTTCCTTAGTGGGTCCATGATTTCCAAATGACTACACCGCTTTAATTTCACAATGCCACGTGTCAAGCTATATGGCATGTTCGACTAACACTCCTTTCACACACACACACACAAACATGCGCGCGAGCGCACAAACACACAATAATAATAATAATAATAATAATAATAATAATAATAATAATAATAATAATAATAATAATAAAGTAATAGTTAAGTCTTTCAGTCATTCAAATATATATTTTTTTTTCCTTGAAAAATTGATTTAATATCATTTTATAATAATGTAATATATATATATATATATATATATATATATACATGCACACAAATTTTTTAAACACAATGTTCGATAAAATAATTTTTTCATATAATTAAAATTATATATGCTTCCAGACTTGGGTTTCACAGATTTACGCATATGCATATTTGCTTGGCACATTCATATTTGATGTGAGTTCCTGCAAATACCACAACCCTCATCATATAGTTCAAGTAAGGATGAAACCGAAAATTAAACTTGGAGGGGACCGACCTCATGGGACATTTTTGGTTGATGTGGGGCGACGTTGGTAAGATTAATGTGTTAATTTCACTTTTATTGCAATTTATAATTAGTAATATGTAATATATTAAACTCGATCATGAGTGTCAAATTTGGTCACAACATGGTGACGTGACTCAGATTAAGCCGAATTCAATCAACTAATATTGCAATTTTTTTACATGACACCAAAATGACAAGATCAAACAACACAAATAATAAACATGTAGAACTAATGGAAATCACAATATATTCAATAAGGACATGGATGGACCGGTTTAATTGCTTGTACATAAAAATATTTATTATATTATTTTCATGTTTAATATAGTATTGGATAAATTTTTATATAATTAGATGACATTTTACATAACTTTGTGTTGGGAAAACAACTAATGATTGATATTTAAAAGCATAAAAACTACATCCCTAAAGGACTTTGATTAATCAAGCATTGAAAAGAAAACAAGAAGTTGGTTTAAAGATTAAACCTAGGGTATCAAGTATTCATACCATATAGAATCTTGTTTTGATTTGTATGAGGAGAAATTATTTGATGATGATGAAGTTTTTGCTCATACAAGGTCTTCAAAAACCTTTCTTAACCTTTTGTACATCTTGTGTATTCTAGTATATGATCCTCCCCAAAGCTAGGTAGGTGTGGGCACATTTTTAGATGAAAATCCTTCCTTATGAGTGATATATGGTCGCTCCATCTAGACCTCTTCACAAAAATATGAATAGTATTTTTTTTCACCGCTCTTAAACCCTAATGACCAATCAATATCATTAAAACCCCTTCCCATAACTTTTTTATACAAGTACAAAAGGTGGGCTTGGGCCGAAATATGTTTTTTGAGAGTTTAGGCCTAATTACTTGGTTATGTGGACTACACTAGGGAACTAAGATAAATAACTATACTAACTTCATATAAATACTCGAAAACCCCAATTACCATTACCGTAATTATTTCCCTTTTTTATTTAATAATAATAAATTGTACTAAATAATTATGAGTGCATTAAAATTTATTTATCAAAAAATTACTCGGATATGAAGAGGTCTTGCCTGCACAGTTGATTATGGTACATAATATGATTTCCCACATTAAGTGTTTGAAACCCGCTTGGTCAAATCAATATGCTGTTAATTGATTTTAACCACCATATAAACAATTTTCTTGATTCTAAGACTTATTTGCTACTCCACCACGATTATAAAACAATCCATCGGTCGAGTTTTAATTTGTGGAAACAAAACATATAAGTCTATTAAGAAGGTATCACAATCCATGGTATCTCTTGGATGCGGACTAATCCGAATTATGATCTCAGACCTATTCATATAACTGTCACCCAATATGCGAGGATCATTTGATTTAATATAATATTGAATCGCATCCATAGCATTCAAAGAGAATACTACATAAGCATCCCAATCCTCATAATTTTTAGGATTACGAGTCTATGCGCCCTTTGCAAATGGTGTGAGAATTTCTAAGTCTAATCTAGACATTCCTTAGACTCAAATATCACATGAGTGAAAACCCGCCTATTCTAATAACGGGTGGCCAATTCTTTACTAAAATAAAATAAAAATCTCAGTATGGTTCATTTTTAGCATCACTGTCGAAAAACAATTAATTACTAATAACCTATTAGGCCCAGCGTCAAATTTTAAAACTTATTAACATGTTTGTTAAACCATTCACCATATAAGATAAACATCCACCACAATGTAATATAATGAGTACTAGTAGCATAATTAAATAAATAACCGAATAAACTCTCGGTAAATCCCAAGTACAGTCATCCAACTAATAAATGAAATAATATAACAAAGTCTGATATTAAAAGTTGTCCAACTATGGGTGACATTCCCAAAAGAAATACTGGAATAATCATCCTAACTAGATAGAATGGAAAGAGGGGCCCAAGCATATCTTGCATGCATCCACATCTGGTGCATCATCGTCCAACTAGAAGGACAAGCTAACCCCACGTCCCCATGGATGAGCATCTACAAGGTTTTGAAAATATTTTTGATACGGGTCAGCATAAAAAATATTTTAAAACATTTGTAAGTATTTAAATGCAATAATAAACATGCAACAAGAATTGTTTAGGTTCAACTGGTGTCCCACTCACATAATATTATCCACACCCTTCATCTATAGTGCACACCTAACGCATGTAGTTTAATTACCTAGTTATGGCACCCCGCTGTAACACCCCGTAATTTTGAACCTGTAATAATTTAATTTATTTCAAAATTAAAAAAAAATTGTTGGATTTAATAATTTTTAGTAATTTAAAATTTTGATTTTATTTATTAAAAATACGATTTTAATTGGAATGGAAATTGGGGGAGAAATCAAGTTTTTATTATACATATATAATATTTGGGCAAATTGGTGACCTGAACAGGTCCAAATCGATTCGGTCTGGAGGGCGAATCAATTCGGTCGAGATAGTGTCTGCGGAAACTCTAGTTCCTGAGAGTTTGAGTTAATTAAAAATCTTAACCTTTTTCAATATAAAAATAACTCGGGGATAGAATTTTCTAAACACTTTTTCATAAACTTTTAAACTGTAAGTGACCCACATCTTTACAACCTCTCGTCTATAAACCCTAGCCACATTTAAAATCAAGGTTCAACCCATGTTTTGAAGGCTCAAACCGTGTTTTCTCAAGATCGTTCAAGAACGAGTCTTTACTGATTTTTCAAGAGGAACACATGAATCTAATCAGAATTTTCAACCGAATTTTCTTTAGGCATGAATACTTATATTCTTTCTCTTTAGTATTATGCGTTTTAAATATCACCTAAACATTAAATTACATGTTTTTCTTAAACTAAACTAGAAACTTTAATTAGGGAAAGTGAAATCTATATTAAAATTTCTTTTATAAAAATCTTAATATGAATTGAGACTTATAACCCTTGTGTGCTTAGGGTAGAGGTTGAATTTTTTAGTTAACATTGATGTAGATTTGCATGTAGAAAATCAAAGTAGAGTAGTTAATCGAAGTGACTTGTGAAATCACATAAAATTATGTAGGCGTGATAAAAGATAAATTTTGTTGTGTGCACCATAAACTTTCATGATGTTGAAATTATATTAGTTGCATAAAATTAGTTATTTAATGATGAAGAGGGATTGAACCTATGAAATTAGATTTATTTGTGATCTTATGAGAAATTGGTACAATTCTTGATAAAATGTCTCATGCGACTTATTGATTTAATTATATTTTTCACTGTGGGGATGACGAAATTTTGGGTAGTTATGCTCTAACCTTAATTTTAGGAGTGCTTGCTAGATATGGGACTAGTAAGTATGTCTTAGTTGTGGTTAACACTTTCTAGGTATGGGACTAGTTTGTGTAGACTTTTACGAATGAGATATTCTGGGGTGGGGCTAATTTTTGTGTCGTTCCATTGATTCGATAGTCTAGGCCAGAGATTAGGAGAAAATTAATGGTAGAGATTCATTCTATATAATAGTGTAGAACGTACTTGAGTTTTATACCCTATAATAGGGTGGGGCTAATATAAAATAATGAGACCTTGAGAAAATTGAGAATTAATTCCTGTGAAAATAAGCGGGTATTAAAAATGAATTTACAGCATGAGTATGTGCAGGGATGATAGAATACAGGTCGACTGGTTATAACGACATGGGTGTTCGTGGAGTTACGAGTATGTGTGGGGCTGACATAATACAGGGAGACTGGCTATAGTGACGTGTCGTGCATGGAACTTCATGAGTATGTGCAGAGCTAACATAAATCAAGTTGATAGGCTATAGTGAGGGGAACAGGGGTGATGTATAGAACTTTAAGCACGCCAAGAGTGTGTGCACGACCAATAGGGGTCCACTATCCATAATGGTGTCGCATAAATAAAAGTAATTGGATAATTAAATTAAGTAAGGATAAGTGCTAATTTTTAAATTATAGTTCTAATGAAATAATTGGACTTAAACTTGTGGGGTGGCTTAAATTATGTGATTTGATAGTAGTAGTTTATCTTACTCGCATGTTAATTTATATCTCGTTTAAATCAAAATACTTTATTGTAGTGTTTATCCTGTATAACGCTACTATCTGCGTTCACGAACCCTAATTCAGAAGAGTAGCTAGTATCCATGCGGTGGGCTCAAACCCATTGCGTTGATTAATATTTCAGGTATAACGCTGGAGTAGCTGCATATGAGTGATTGGAGATATTTTGGAGATGCATCTGGAGTTTTATTTTAGATGCTTTAGTAGTTCTATTCCGTCGCTTTTATTATGAGACTTTTATTTATGGATTAGTTGTGCTAATCGGTTCCATAATTGTTTATAGTTTCTGTCAGATATTTATAGTTGGACCATTTCATTTGAGTTTATATTTATTTGGATTTGGATTTATTTTGGAGGTTAACATGGTGATGGATTTTAATATTGCAATAATGATTATATTTATTGCATCGATTTGAGTATTATCTTGTGGAATAATTTCTATATGTCTCATATATCTATAACATGGTGAGAATGATAACTTATTTAGTGACCTCCGACGTAGTTCGGCGGCGGCGGACGACCACCTCGCTTTCCAGATTGCGCGAGGCGTTACACCCGCCTAACTAGTCTATCCATCCTTAACATACTCCAATATGCTAAACCATTAGCCCAAATGTGCTACTCGTATTTTAAATTACTTATCACATAGCTATCACATAAGCTATAACATAATATTTCTCAATTATACTCATACCATTATATAATCAATGTAACTGTGCACTAGTTATAATTTAGTGTTCACACATTTATTTGAGTACACATATACAGATAACACTCATTTATACACACATATACATAAAATCCCCAAGCTATCCTCCTGAATGCATTCCTTAGTATGCTATCATGTTCCAGGTACATCATATACCACTCCTGAACCACGGGTTAGAATCTCATCACTGATCCCAAAATGTAAACACATACTAGAGGTAGTCATAGACATAAATCCTCGGGTCATAGCCATACCACATTACCCCATCTGTACCACATGCAGTGGTTATGTGTAGGCCTTTTTTTTTTAATTTCAAATGTGCTTTAAGGATGTCAAAATAATTTTTCTTTTAAAAAACTTTTTCCAATTTAAACACGCACTAAGTTTGTGAACCAATTTCAATTAAGCCCATTTTAATCTTTTTTAATCCTAAACATCCATCTAGGTGATTAAAGAAAGTAAAATAAAGTAAAATTCACAACGCCGGATATACAAGTAAACAACTAAGGGAAACCCAAGCCAGACAATCACTATGATACAGTTTTTCAAAGGAAGACTGATAAACTTACACAATGACTCGATCCCCACAAGTCTTGACGCTTTTCTTCTCTTTAACCACTCCACCCCAGTTCTCATGCATAAATCCTTCCACGATACTCGTCCATAACACACGCATCCATGAGTGCCTCGGTGTCCACTGATTCATCTTTGGCAACTGTCTACGATTCGGAACACGGACTCCCCCGTTTCTTCATCGCAAAACCCAACGATCAATCTTCAAAGTGATGAACAAACCCAAGTGGTGGAAATAAGATCTCTATAGAAATAGTATATGAAAACTCGAATCTTTAAAACTCTAAGGATGGTTTTTATCTTTGAAAACCTTAGAAAACATTTGTGCAGAAAAACAAAACTGTTAAACTATATTTTGGTTCTGCACTCTACGAAATTCTGGGTGAAAATGCCTTAAATAAAAACTTTAAGTCGGCATGTCATTCTAATGAGATCCACAAGTCATTCTAACAACTGTGAGATGTCGTTCGAATGACATCACATGTCTTTTAAAGTCTCGAACACCAAGGTGAGAATTAACATGACTCTAAAAACCAAATAAGCATAGAATAAACAAAGATAAACTTTTAAAAATCATTTTTAGCATTTTAAATAAAGTTTCCATCATTTAAAACTATTTTTGAACTCCATAAACATAATGCGTTAATACCTGAGAGATATTCAGAATGCAATCTGAATGAAGACGTAAAACGTGCAGCAATAAAACTCGGTATGACATAATCTTTTAAGCTTTGCCGCTACGTATTCTTAACAAACACGTCATAGATTATATGGAGATCGTGACAATATAAAAATCTATATATGACTCAAACTGTGTTTTGTTCCGAGAATAAGTAAAATACATACAAATGGACTTAATTGAAAATTTTGTCCTTACAAATCTCCCTTTTTGACTATTCCGGGACAAAACCCAAATAGTGAAATGCCTAAGCCGGTCCATCAAGTCATGTGCCACCAAAATCCCATCCCATAAAAGACAAAATAAAAAGTTACATGACAAGGACTCGTATATACTAGTCTGACAATCATGAACTGTATGAATGTGATGTAGTCTTGAAATCTCGAATATATAAAGCATACCTACACACATGAAACAAACAAATACCCAATGAACTATGGAGTAACAAATGATATAAAAATACCAATATGTAAAACAAACCATTTGTTAAACATGTGAGAAAATATTATACCACTATGGCTACCAATATGTGCAATACAACATGAAACCAATGAAATACGAACACGCATATGATGAAAAATGAGATATCAATTTGAAAAGCCAAAATAATATGTTCTCATAAAAAAATACCCCTACATCACATACATCTCTCCCCCTTTTTGTATCAAATAGAAAATAAGTGAAAAGAATAAACAAATCATCAAACATCTATAATGAAATAATCGATGAAGAATATTTAGATAAATATGGAAACACTAGCTAATAATAATAACAAAGTACCAAATCCTATCTAGCAAAAAGTTACAAAGAATGAATCATTAATCTAAGTAAAGATTTGACTAAACAAATACTGCAACATAATAATCAAGGCATGAATAATTAAAATCAACTGCATATAAACTGTCCAAATGAACCTAGAAGTACCAAAACATTAAGATATAACCATATATACGAAGCAGGTACTGAAACAGAATAGGGGCTCAAAAATCCAGGAAGGTCATTCGAACCACTAAGCCATGTTGTTTGAACGACATAGCATGTCATTTGAAGTGTGCATCAAATGACCTAAAATAGTGTGCTGTCGTTCGATACATCTATCTAATGACATTCTAACGACCTATCTAATGACCTATCTAACGACCATATCTGACAAAATCGACTCCTCAAAAACGTGTCGCGAGAAGAAAACTTCAAATGACTTGGACATGTCGTTCAAACGATGTCCTGAAATCCTTTGAACGAATTCAGCAAACTCTGTATTTGAGTTTCAAAAACGTTAAAGTTTTTCCTAGTAATTTTTTTTCATGAAAATAGGTACTGGAGATATGAAACATCAGCAAAACAAACTAAAAAATAGATAAATAAAACAAATAAAATAATGCACTCAAATAAGGATATGGAGTGAATGGGGGTGAACTACAACAAATGAGTCACAATATGATCACATCGAAATGATCAAGAAGCTCTAATTGGTAGCTAAATTTCATCAAACATAGTTTTATCCATATGTGACAATTAATATAATGGGCTAAATGAACTAAACAATCAACATGTACACAAATCTAGAGTTTTGACTATTCTATAAAGAATAACGTTATGACACGATTTTTCAACATTAGGATTTGTGGTGCAAATCCATTTATTTTTCATCCAAACACCATAAAATATATATATATATATATATATATATTTTCTTTTTTTTTCAATCTCTTTTGAGGATTCTATTTGTCTCAACTTAGAGAAATCCTATTGGAGCTATTTTTGTCGTATGATTCTTTTTATTGCCTTAATTTTTTCTTGGGCTCTTTAAAACGGTGGCTTTCACGACGAATTAATTATACTCTCGCATCCCTTTCTCGTGAACACTCATCATTTTTTCAAAATTTGCAATATAAATCCTCATGGTAAATGGTTCTTAGTCTTATTACACATAGATTACACAATTGAGATAAGAACATCTCACCAAACTCAAATATGCATGAGACGTCAAACATTCATATAAACTCGTGCATCTGTGCAATGATGGCATATATATATATATATATATATATATATATATATATATATATATATATATATATATATATATATATAAAGTCGAATCCAAATGCATATCAGCTTCAAAACAACCCCATTTAGACAATGGTTAGGATCATTCAACGCATCAACAATTTTGACCAAATGTCCTAGCCACATGGATAATGAAATGATGGGGGTCCAAGCACACTAATATGCCACATCAAACATGAAAACTCAAGACATAAAAAATAAACTGAAAATCTTTATTTTATAAAAAAATATTTTTGACTCAAAAACTAAAATCTTTTTGTATTTTTAAAAAAATATAAAACCAAAAATCTTTTTGTATTTTCAAAAAATTTAATCAAAACAAAATATATTTGTATTTTTCAAATAGGACTCAATAAATGAAAAAAATATATAGAAAGAGATAAACATGTCATAACATTAGCAAGACGTATATCATGAAGCAAAGACTAACATATGACAAATATGGAAAAACAATAATCCTTTAGATTTAGCATGGGAAGAATCAAGTGAAACCAAACAAGAATCATGAAGTTTAATTCCTAAAGCTTCTAAGTTCGATTTCCTAACCCTAGTAGGTGTGTAATGATACATGGGGGTTTTGGATTCGAAACGACTTTATTCCTAAACTTCTTAGGAACATTTTTAAGGTCATAACAAAAATGGCTAAGGTGACCCTTCCTACCGCAATGTGTGTAAGTGTAAACATGGCGATGAATGTGACCTAAATGTGGACCTCTCTTAACGTTCCTATTTGTCTCTCTCATATGATTGGTATTGGCTTTGGGAGTGGGAACAACACTATCATCGTAGCATATACCGCACCTATCTTCCTTGATTTGGATGGTACCTAAAATCCTATCCAACTTGGTTGACCTAGCCTCCAAATCAAACTCCATCTCACTCGAGTCTCTCATTCTCTCCTCAAGCTCACTAATCCTATACTCAAACAAACACTTAGACTCCTCAAACTCTAGAGTCTCTTTATTTAAAGCCTCCATCAAACCACGAAGACTATCTCTCTTTTTCTCAACTTATTCTATTTTCTCCCTAAGAGTCTTTTCTCGTGCCCTAAGATCCTCAATCAAAGCATCATTATTTTCTATGGCATGCTCATTGAACCTAGCTTACAACTTCAAGTTTTCCTTTTTCACCTTTACCGCTTCCCACTGTTCTAAAAAACCCGCCTAGGCCCGCCTAGGCTTGAGGCTTGGGAGAAACGCCATGCCTTACGCTTTTTGCACCTTACTCTTTATAAATCCCTTAAGGCACACTTTTTTCTAAAAACAACAATGCTTTAGTGAAACGATATCACGTTTTAAAGATTTTTTTTACAAACCGGACCATTATCTCATCCAAAATAACGAAATAGTAAATTAATTTGCATATATTCAGACATATTTTTATGCTATGTACAATTTTAGTATTTTAATAGCCTTGTTATGGTTAAAAAATATTAAAATATATTGAGAAGGCCTAAACGCCTTTTCATGCCTTTTTACACCTAAGGCCCGCCTAGGCTTCTAAGGCTTAAGGCTTGACCTCCACGCCTTGATCATGCCCCGCAATTTTAGAACCTTCCCGCTTACTTATATAAATCATTAAAGGCAACTTGCAACTGTCCTACATCAATCTCCTTTTCAATAGCTTCGCCCTATCTCACTTGGGATTCACACTCAACGGCCTCATAAGTGTCATTCACATGAGAATCTTCATGGGAAGATTTATTATAGTTGCTCACATGACATTCCATGAATGTTACAATGTTACGCTCAATGGGGGAACTATCTCCCTCTTTCGGTTCACTATCACTTAAGGCGGCATTATATGCTATCGATTTCTTTCCCTCCTTCTTTAGTCTAGTAGGACACTCCACTTCCCTGTGACCGTAACCCTCAAACCCAAAACACCTATCTGAATCATCCCTCTTAATATTCTCACTCTTATTCTTATCGGCGGGATCGACCTTATTGTTATTGGATTTCTTAAGTCTTTTGGCATCTTTCGATTGCTTTTGGAACTTAAGAAACATCTTGAACTTCTTTACCAATAAGGCTACATCCTCAAAACTGGAATCAGAATCATCATCTGAAACTTTAGTCTCCTCCTTTCGTTCTTTCAAAGTAATGCCCTTTTCTTTCTTTGGAATTTTCTTGGAGGTAGACATGTCAATCTCAAAAGTTTGTAAGTCACCTACGAGCTCTTCTAGTTTCGTTGATTCCATCATACCCAAGGATTTTAAAACAGTCACATTGGGATGAAATCTACTAGGCAACGACCTTAAGATTTTCTTTATGACTCTCTTATCATGTATTTTCTTTCCTAAAGTTAAATGACGAGTTAACAATAATATAGTATAAAACTCATCAAACAACTCACCCTCTAACATCTTAATCATCTCAAATTGTGTAGTGAGGTTTTGAAGTTTAGATGTCGTAAATGTGCTAGTGCCCTCGTGAGTAAGTGCCAGAATATCCTAAGCCTCTTTTGAAGTTTCACACGTCATGATTCGATTATACTCTTCCGGTGTGACATGTGAGGAAATAACGTGAAGACCTTTAGAATTATAAAGTGCAAGTCCATGTTCGGCTTCGGTCCATGACATAACGAATTTTTAATTAGTGGCCTCTCCCTATCGTGTGACCGGTGGTGTCCTACCTTTTTCGACCTCTAACCAAACACGCTCATTAATTGATTTTAAAGCACTTCTCATTAGCATTTTGTAATAAGCATAATTTGTTCCATGAAAAATAGGAGCTCTAAAACTTTCAAAATTTCTGAAATTTATCCTCAAAAACACAAGGGATCAACTTATTTTAAAAAATATTTCTAGCTCCGATACCAATTTGTAGAACCCTTTTTATTTCAAATGTGATTTAAGGATGTCAAAACAATTTTTCTTTCAAAAAACGTTTTCCAATTTAAACACTCACCAAGTTTGTGAATCTGTAATACACCACATTTTTGATGATTTAAATATTTAAGGGATTTTTATTACATCGGGATTAATTAAATTTAAATGTGAAGAATTAAATTGTTAATTAATCCGGATCTAATAAAATTAAATATTAACTAGCGTGCTAAGGGTTAATACTTATTAGTTTAATATTACTGTGCAATATGTAATATGGAACTATACACTTTGATAAATTGTCAAGAGATAATAATACGACAGTTTAGTGAATTAATTCAGACGTGCGTGTGAATAATGTCGGGACTAAATTGATGGAATAAATATATCAATTATTTTAATTAATTAGTATGATGATTTCGAGTGTACCGTTGAGTCCGGAAGGGTAGAGATAGTCGAAATAGTATACTCAATTGTTTAGTTTGGGTCCCAGGGCAATTTTAGGCCTAACCGGCACCCAAAAAGGGCATTATGGTAAATTGAATTTTTAGGCCTAATTAATGGACGGAAATTAGGAGTTAATTTATCAGCCAAAAAAAATTGTATTAGGGTTAGAAAGATACAGAAAGAAGGAACAACCATAGGAAGTGTGAGGGAAAGCTTTTGCCAAGAGAATAGGGCTAAATCGACATCACCTTGCACAACCACCACCACCACCGTGTACATCGGAACGAGGGGAACACACCCATACCAACAACATCCAGAAATCAGATAACTCACTCAAGGAAAGTGTTTATAACTTGTTTTATTTCGGTATTTATTTGATTCATGTTAGTGTAGGATTGTTAGGATTATGTTATAGGTTATAAAAATGGAGAAATTGAAGAATTTGAATGTGTAAATAAATTCTGTGATTTATTAGATTGAAACCCTTAATGGATGTAGATTGGAAATCACGTTTTAAGGAATTTGTATGTAGAACAAATATGGAAATTATGGCTTCTTGAACATGTATTGGAAGAACTAGGGTTTTGATAAATTTAAATTGGGGATTTCACATTTTATGAATGATTTGTAATGAATTGATGATTCTAGGATGTTAGAATTCATATGTTATTGATGGGGTTTGATGTAGAACTGTTTGTTTGGAGTTTGGAGTGTTAAATGAGAAGATTTGAGGTTAAAAATGGTGGAAAACGTTGGAAAATCTGGCTAGGGGACGAACAGCAAATTCTCGCGCGAAGTCGCTCGAAGTCGTTCGAGCGAGATTGCAATCTCGCGCGAAGTCATTCGAGCGACATCTGGCAGTCGTTCAAACGACTTGCCATCTCGTTCGAGCGACAGAGTGAAATTTTGATAATTTTGTTTAGGGCCCTGTTTTGAGTTTATTAGCTCTGAGGTGAGAGAAATATTTCCAAATAATAAACTTAAGTAAGACAGAATTTCAGAAGAAGTATGAGGGACTAAATCCTTTAATGAATTCGGTACGGAGAGAACATACCGTAGAGATTACAAGAGGGATAATAATCCTAATAACTATTACGAAATGTTAAAATTAAAATGCTTAAGAGAAGCATATATGTAGGTGAGGAAAAATACCTATATATTATAATAGGACGTGCGTATGCCTATTATGTATTCTTACTACTAAAAGCACCAATGGGTGATAACCCGGGGGTGTGAGAATCTTATTATCATAAGTGTAATAATGGGTGATAACCCAGGGGTACAAGATTATTTGAATAAGTGTACTAAAAGGTGATAACCTGGGAGTACAATATGTTGATTAGGTGCACTAATGGGATATAGCCCGGGGGTGTAGTATCATGTTATATATATATATCAGATGTTACTATATGTATATATGTATAAGAGTTTTGAATCAATCTAATGTGTATAGTAATGAATGTGGGTATGAAAACTTGTCAAGAAAATTTTAGTCGCATACTTGAATTATTATGAAAATGGAAAATGTATTAATTAGCTTTTCGTCATAGGCTAATTGGATAACGTATTATATGGGCGATACGGGTTGACTAATAGTGAGGGTAAATACTATTAGGATGGATTCAGACTAGTTATATTGGGAGGTATAGCTAAGGAGAAAATTTAGATACGCGTTAGGCGTGCAGAATAGAAGAGGGGTGAGAATCTCAAGAGAGAGTTCGAACTAACATGTACTTGATACTTGCTTTACTGCAAATTTTAAATACTTGCTTTAACAAATATTTTTACACATCGGGCTCTGACCCGTTTCTTGCATCTTCTTTCTCTCTTGTTGTATATCTGTATTATATCAGGTGCTTAGCCATAGGGACATCAGGCTTAGAGTTTCGAATCGCGTGCCATGCTGTAGCTGTTGTGGGAGCTGCAGGACTTTGTTTAGACGCTTTGATTATTTCATTCCTATTCATTATGACATTTTCATTAGGGCATGTGTCACCCCCTTCTTTAGACAGTTTCAGAGATTATATTACTCTATTTCTCGTTCATTTTCATTTGGATTGATGGTTACTATTGTTTTGGTTTAGAGTTTTGAACTGGGATGTTTTATCCAGTCTTATTTATTTTAGCATGTGATTCTGATTCAGTATTTGTATTAATTAATTGTGCGTGGATGTTTTACATTAAATAATTTGGTTTGGTAAATAAATGGTTTTTAATTAATAAAAAAATGTTTTGACACTTAGCTTCATTATATTAGGCGATTTAATAAGTTATTGCGTTTTCGACAGTGATGCTAAGAATGAAGCAACCTAACATTCTGTTTTAAATTTTATAAAGGACTGATCACCCGATATTTAAATTGGGCGGGGTGTCACAGGTGGTATCAGAGCATCAGGTTCTAGTGTCTATTAGGATCTGTACGGCTTACTATGTTTTCAGCTTTGCGTCCTTTGATATAGAGCCCTATTTTTAGGACTGTTGTGATCTTATATTTTGCGGTTACGTCTTCAGCTATTTGAAATTTTGGAATAACCGTGGACTAATAATATTCTTTCTTGTCTTAGATGCCTCCTCTACGTGCACCGAGAGACTGACAGTCCCAACCAGAACAGTCAGCCATACAGGCTCAGGATGCAATGAACGCAACAGAAGTTGCCGCGATAGTTGCGCAAGCAGTAAATGCAGCCTTAGCGGTGGTGCAGCAGGCCCCACCCCAGGTTCAGGAAGTGGCACCAGTTCCAGCGCATCCATTTCCCACTGCATGGGAGAGAGTTAGAGAGGCCTTTCAGAGGGCTTGTCCCCCAGAGTTCTTGGGCAGTTCAGATGTGGTTACCGCGAGTCAGTGGAAGGACATAGAGTGGCATTTTCACATGTATGAGTGCACAGAGGTTCAAAGGCAAATTTTGGCTACCTTTAAGCTGAGAGGGGCAGCCTTTCAGTGGTGGGAGTCTACTACTACTACTACTGAGGAGCGAGATTTGATGACTATTAGTGATTTCTGGGTGCGGTTTGACCGCAAGTATTTTCCTTCCGTCGTCAAGACTGAGATGAGACGAAAACTTTTAGACCTCACACAGGAAGGGAAGACCGTTGCAGAATACGAGGAAGAGTTCACACGATTGACAAACATGGTACCGGAAGAGGTGTCTATTAAGGAGAAGCGCATTCAGATGTTCTTGGATGGCTTGACTTGGAAGATACGACAACATTTATTGGGTAACCTTTCCCTACACTCATATACCGACGTTCTGAATGCAACCTTATTGCATTGTCAGGACAATCGCTTTCATGCTAAGGGAAGCAAGCGAGGGCGAGAGCCCAACCAGTTGGGAAAGATAGGGGGAGGTAATGCACGTGGAGTAACAGTTGAGCAGAGTCAGAGGCAGGGTTCCCAGCAGGGGGAGTCCGCTAAGAGGTTCCATTCTGGAGGGTTCATGAATGGTTATAGGGGTTGGAGACAGGGCTACCAGGGCTAGCCACAAGGCCAGCAACAGGGCCAACCACAAAACCAGTAGTAGGGTCAACAGTAGGGAGGACATCAGGGCCAGCAGGGCCAAGGTAGAGGTGGTAACGACAAATCGGGCCGAGGCTACCAGGGGCAGAGAGGAGGAAACTTAATTGGGAAATGTCATACTTGTGGCAAGACTGGCCATAAGAAACAGGTGTGCCCGGATAGGGACAGAGTTCCTCGACAGCAGAGTGCTCACCAGGAGCCCCAGAGACCCATTTTTCCCGTCGCCCTACCAGCGCTGGCTCCAGTTCCAGCTTTACCCGAAGTTCTGATGCAGCAGGGACAGTTGCAATATGGACGTATCTATAACGTCCACCAGGCCGCAGTTCCACAGGCACCACCTGCAGTGGAGGGTAAGTTTTCTATCCATGGCACTTTGGGTCGCATCTTATTTGACACGGGGGCATCACACTCTTTTATAGCCACTAGCATTGCAAAGGCCACTGGGTTGTTAAGCACGACAGAGATTACAGTGACTTGTGCAGACTCACTACTTCGTAATGGGTCATTGATTTTCTTTATATGCCGAGGAGTAGGCATAGAGATTGGCAGTTTAATCTTACCGGCTGATATGCTAGTATTATATATGTTTAAGTACGACACCATTATTGGTATGGATTGGTTAGTCGATTAAATGGCCATGATTGATTTCTTCAGTAGGAGTATTGTGTTCGCCATTTCGGGGTAGGATATGTTCTTAGTGGCTATGCCTCGCTCGGAGGGAGGATCGTCCACCCACTTGTTTTATATAGAGGATGAGACCTCTGCAGTCGTGGTTCCACTCGATTCAATTTCGGTCGTCTGTGAGTTTGTTGATGTATTTCAGGATATGCCCGGGGTTTCCTCCGAGTAGGGAGATCGAGTTTGTGATAGACTTAGCACCAGGCACTCATCCGATAGCGCGTGCACCTTACCGTATGGCTCCGACAGAGATGAGGGAGCTACGGGATCAGATAGAACAGTTATTGGGACAGGGATTCATCCGTAGGAGTACCTCGCCTTGGGGTGCCCCAGTTCTATTTATAAAGAAAATGGATGGGTACCTACGGCTTTGTATTGATTATCGGGAGCTTGACAAAGTCATGATACGGATAAGTATTCGTTGCCTCGGATCGATGACTTGTTCGATCAGCTGAGAGGAGCGGACCACTTCTCGAAGATATATTTGAGATCTGGGTACCATCAGCTACGCATTAGGGAGCAGGACGTGGCCAAGACTGCTTTTCTGATGAGGTATGGATCGTACGAATTCAGGGTTATGCCATTTGGGCTAACCAATGCCCCAACAGTATTTATGGACTTAATGAACAGAGTATTCAGAGATTTCCTAGATCAATTTGTCATTATCTTCATAGATGACATCCTGATTTATTCCCGCACTGAAGAAGAACATGCCAAGCATTTACGTATGGTTCTACAGACCCTACGAGAGCATGAGTTGTACGCCAAATACGAGAAGTGTGAGTTTTAGCAACGGGAGGTACAGTTTTTGGGATACATTGTATCAGAAAAAGGGGTATCTGTAGACCCTAGTAAGGTGTCAGCGGTGAGGGAGTGGGGATAGCCCACGACACCGACGGAGGTGCGGAGTTTTCTGGAATTATCCGAATACTACAGACGATTTATTCGGGGATTCTCGAAGATTGCGGGTCCTATGACAAATTTGACTCGTAAGGGCGTACCATTTATTTGGGACGATGCATGCCAGTTGTCATTTGATGAGCTGAAGGACAAGTTAACTTCAGCACCCGTTCTAGCACTTCCCAGAGCGGGAGTGGAATACCTGGTTTACACTAATGCATCATTACAGGGGTTTGGGGGAGTACTCCAGCAAGAGGAGAAGGCCATAGCTTTTTCTTACCGAAATCTTAAGCCTCATGAAAAGAATTACCCCACCCACGACTTAGAGCTGGCAGTAATTGTGTTTGCGCTTCGAATTTGGAGGCATTACTTATTGGGAGAATAGTTTCGCTTATTTACGGACCACAAGTCACTATAGTACTTGTTCACGCAGAAGGAGTTGAATATGCGTCAACTCTGGTGGCTTGAGTTTGTAAAAGATTATCAGTTCAAAATACACTATCACCCGGGAAAGGCTAATGTAGTTGCTGATGCATTGAGCCACAGGCCGGTAAATGAGACGACCGAGGTGTGGAAAGCAAAATGGAAGGAATTGGGATATCAGGATGATGTGGCCCGATCATTCATGTCTGTGATGACAGTTACACCTCAGATCATTACGCAAATAGTACAAGCACATGCAGCAGATTCGTTCTGTCAAGATCGGATTAGGCAGCTTTTAGCCAGGGGAGCCGAGTCTTATACAGTAAGTTCTGAGGGTGGTTTGCGCTTCAATGGGAGGCTCATTGTTTCAGAAGGGGAGGACCTTCGATATGCAGTAATGACGGAGTTGCATGGGTCCCGTTTTGCGGTACATCCCGGTGGGGACAAAATGTACCAGGATATGAGGCGGCAGTATTGGTGGAGCGGGATGAAAAAGGATATCGCAGAGTTCGTCTCCAAGTGTACCACTTGTCAGCTAGTGAAAGTGGACCATCAGAGACCACCAGGATTACTTCAGCCATTGGAGATTCCTACCTGGAAATGGGAAGGCATTTCTATGGATTTTATCATCAGGTTACCCACTTCGCAGAGGGGGCATGATTCTATATGGGTTATTGTAGATCGGTTGACGAAGGTGGCCAACTTCTTGCTCGTCAGGACAGAATACACAGCGGGACAGTATGCTTAGCTATTTATTGTAGAGATAGTGAGACTGCATGGTGTACCTCTTAACACCGTGTCAGATAGAGACAAGACATTTGTATTTCATTTTTGGGAAAGCTTCCAGGAAGCTATGGGTATCGAGTTGCGGTTGAGTACAACGTATCACCCGCATACCAATGGGCAGACTGGACACACTAACCAGATGCTCGAGGACATGTTATGCATGTGTATCCTTAGTTTCGGGGGAGGTTAGGAGCAGTATCTTCCACTGGTAGAGTTTTCTTATAATAACTCCTATCAATTTACAATTGGCATGGACCGTTCGAAGCATTGTATGGCAGACCTTGTCGTTCCCCAGTTTGTTGGCTATAGGTGGGAGACAACAAGCTACTCGGGCCAGAAGTAATTCAGGAGACATCGAGCAGGATCGAGATGATTCGAAATCGCATAGGGGTAGCCCAGGACTAAAAGAAAAGCTACGTCGATGTAAAAAGGTTATTCCGTGAGTTTGCAGTGGGGGACCAGGTTTTATTGAGAGTATCTCCGATGAAGGGGGTAATGCGATTTGGGAAGAAAGGGAAGTTGGCTCTGAGATATGTGGGACCATTTTCTATTATAGAGAGGGTCAAACCAGTGGCATACAGATTGGGATTATCAGAGCACTTATATCATATCCATGATGTATTCCACATTTTGTCACTGAGGCGATACCTTCGAGATGAGTTGGCACACACTCACATTGCCATTGAGGAGATTGAACTACAACCAGATAGTTCATATGAGGAGAGATCGGTAGCTATTCTAGATTATAGTGAGAGGAGGCTGAGGTCAAAGATAGTTCCACTTGTTCGGGTGCAGTGGAAACATCACAATGTGGAGGAGTCTACTTGGGAACGTGAGACGGATATACGAGAGAAATATCCAGATTTATTCATACCAGGTATGCCTTATTTTTTCGAATTTCGGGATGAAATTCCTTTATTAGGGGGGTAGTATGTAATACCCCACATTTTTGATGATTTAAATAATTAAGGGATTTTTATTACATCGGGATTAATTAAATTTAAATGTGAAGAATTAAATTGTTAATTAATTCGGATCTAATAAAATTAAATATTAACTAGCGTGCTAAGGGTTAATACTTATTAGTTTAATATTACTACGCGATATGTAATATGGAACTATACACTTTGATAAATTGTCAAGAGATAATAATACGACAGTTTAATGAATTAAGTCAGACGCGTGTGTGAGTCGTGTCGGAACTAAATTGATGGAATAAATATATCAATTATTTACAGTAACTCATATGATGATTTCGAGTGTACCGTTGAGTCCGGAAGGATCGAGATAGTCGAAATAGTATACTCGAGTGTTTAGTTTGGGTCCCGGGGCAATTTTAGGCCTAACCGGCACCCAAAAAGGGCATTATGGTAAATTGAATTTTTAGGACTAATTATTGGACGAAAATTAGGAGTTAATTTATTAGCCAAAAACAATTGTATTAGGGTTAGAAAGCTGCAGAAAGGAGGAACGGCCATAGGAAGTGCGAGGGAAAGCCTTTGCCAAGAGAAGAGGGCTAAATCGACATCACCTTGCACAACCACCACCACCACCGTGTAGATCGGAACGAGGGGAACACACCCATTCCAACAATATCCAGAAATCAGACTACTCACTCAAGGCAATTGTTTATAACTTGCTGTATTTCGGTATTGATTTGATTCATGTTAGTGTAGGATTGTTAGGATTATGTTATAGGTTATAAAAATGGTGAAATTGAGGAATTTGAATGTGTAAATAAATTCTGTGATTTATTAGATTGAAACCCTTAATGGATGTAGATTGGAAATCACGTTTTAAGGAATTTATATGTATAACAAATCTGGAAATTATGGCTTCTAGAACATGTATTGGAAGAACTAGGGTTTTGATAAATTTAAATTGGGGATTTCACATTTTATGAATTATTTGTAATGAATTGATGATTCTAGGATGTTAGAATTCATATGTTATTGATGGGGTCTGATGTAGAACTGTTTGTTTGGAGTTTGGAGTGTTGAATGAGAAGATTTGAGGTTAAAAATGGTGGAAAATGTTGGAAAATCTGGGCAACGGACGAACAATGAATTCTCGCGCGAAGTCCCTCGAAGTCATTCGAGCGACATCTGGCAGTCGTTCAAACGACTTGCCATCTCGTTCGAGCGACATAGTGAAATTTTGATAATTTCTTTTAGGTCCCAATTTTGAGTTTATTAGCTCAGAGATGAGAGAAATATTTCCAAATAATAAACTTAAGTAAGATAGAATTTCAGAAGAAGTATGAGGGACTAAATCTTTTAATGAATTCGGTACGGAGAGAACATACCGTAGAGATTACGAGAGGGATAATAATCCTAATAACTATTACGAAATGTTGAAATTAAAATGCGTAAGAGAAGCATATATGTAGGTGAGGAAAATACCTATATATTATAATAGGACGTGTGTATGCCTATTATGTATTATTACTACTAAAGGCACTAATGGGTGATAACCCGAGGGTGTGAGAATCTTATTATTAGAAGTGTACTAATGGATGATAACCCGGGGGTACAAAAATGTATTGTAAGTGTACTATTGGGTGATAACCCGTGGGTACAAGATTATTTGAATAAGTGTACTAAAGGGTGATAACCCGGGGGTACAGTATGTTGATTAGGTGCACTAATGGGATATAGCCCGGGGGTGTAGTATCATGTTATATATATATATACAGGGCAGATGTGACTATATGTATATATGTATGAGAGTTGTGAATTAATCTAATGTGTATAATAATGAATGTGGGTATGAAAATTTGTCAAGAAAATTTTAGTCGCATACTTGAATTATTATGAAAATGGAAAATGTATTAATTAGCTTTTCATCATAGGCTAATTGGATAACGTATTGTATGGGCGATACAGGTTGACTAATAGTGAGGGTAAATACTATTAGGATGGATTCAGACTAGTTATATTGGGAGGTATAACTAAGGAGCAAATTTAGATACGCGTTAGGCGTGCACAATAGAAAAGCGGTGAGAATCTCAAGAGAGAGTTCGAACTAACATGTACTTGATACTTGCTTTACTGCAAATTTTAAATACTTGCTTAAACAAATATTTTTACACATCGGGCTCTGTCCCGTTTCTTGCATCTTCTTTCTCTCTTGCTGTATATATGTATTATATCAGGTGCTCAGCCACAGGGACATCAGGCTTAGAGTTTCAAATTGCGTGGCATACTGTAGCTGTTGTGGGAGCTGCAGGACTTTGTTTAGACACTTTGATTATTTCATTCCTATTCATTATGACATTTTCATTAGGGCATGTGTCCCCCCTTCTTTAGACAGTTTCAGAGATTATATTACTCTATTTCTCGTTCATTTTCATTTGGATTGATGGTTACTATTGTTTTGGTTTAGAGTTTTGAATTGGGGTGTTTTATCCAGTCTTATTTATTTCAGCATGTGATTCTGATTCAGTATTTGTATTAATTAATTGTGCATGGATGTTTTACATTAAATAGCTTGGTTTGGTAAATAAATAGTTTTTAATTAATAAAAAAAATGTTTTGACACTTAGCTTAATTATATTAGGTGATTTAATAAGTTATTGCATTTTCGACAGTGATGCTAAGAATGAACCAACCGAACATGTTGGTTTAAATTTTATAAAGGACTGATCACCCGATATTTAAATTGGGCGGGGTGTCACAAAACCAATTTCAATTAAACCCAATTTTATCTTGTTTAATCCTAAACATGCATTTAGATGTAAAATAAAGTAAAGTTCACAATGCCGGATGTATGAGGAAACCACTAAGGGAAAAAATATCGGATGCTCCAACCCAGAAAATCACTATGATACGGTTTTACAAAGTAAGACAAACATACTTAAACAACGACTCGATCCTCACAAGCTTTGACGTTCTTCTTCTCTTTAATCTCTCATCGACAGTGCCCACGCCAAGATCCTTCCACAATACTCGTCCACAACATACGCGTCCATGAGTGCTTTGGTGTCCAACGATGCAACTTTGGCAACCTCTATAAGTTAGAACAATGGCTTCTCCATTTTTCATCACAAAACCCAACGGTCAATGTTCAAAGTGATGAACAAACCCAGATGGTGCAAATAAGATCTCTATAGCAATAGTATATGAAAGCTCGGATCTTTGAAACTCTAAGGATAGTTTTTATCTTTGAAAACCTCAAAAAAAATTTGTGCAAAGAAACGAAACTTTTAAACTATATTTTGGTTCTGCACCCTATAAAATTCTGAGTGAAAATGCCTTAAATAAAAACTTTAAGTCGGCATGTCGTTCTAACGAGATCCACAACTCATTTTAAGGACTGTGAGATGTCGTTCGAACAAAATCACATGTAATTTGAAGTCTCAAAAACCAACGTGAGAATTCACATGACTCTAAACACTAGATAAACTCAGAATAAACAAAGATAAACCTTTTAATTTAAAAAAAAATAAAGTTTCCATCCTTTAAAACCCTTTCTGAACTCCATAAACGTAATGCATTTATACCTAAGAGATATTTAGAATGGAATATGAATGAAGACGTGAAATGTGCACTAATAAAACTCGACATCATATAATCTTTGAAGCTTTGCCACTACGTCTTCTTAACAAACATGTCATAGACTATGTGGAGATCATGACAATATAAAAATCTATCTATAACTCAAACAATATTTTGTTTTGGGAATAAGTCAAATACATACAAATGGACTCAATTGGAAATTTTATCATTACATTATGCAATAGTACTACGACTTGGGGAAATCACCCAACACCTGTTGATTAACGTCGAGGGGGACTGCCCACTGCACGCAACCTCTATTGATAGCATAACTAGAGTAGGTATGTTCACATAGAAATTATTCACACACATATATATGTATATAGATTTCGATCCACATGTATATATATAAAAAATCGGCTAATGTGCATAATGTCTCTCGTAGTACTAGCCGACCAATCCTAAAGCCTTTCCCGACTTTCCAATTTTTATCAAAGATTCATTGAATTATTCTTAATTATTTAACTTCACATTCCTAGACAACATGTTATTCTACCTAACATAGCCAAATCCTTCCCAAAATCCTAACACTATTTCACGATTATTACCCAAGTACTTGCACCCTGATATACCCGTAATTTCTTACCTGAAATTCATCCCCAATTAAACTAAGGTACTTGCTACCTTCCCCCAATATTTCTAGAAGTAAAATTCCATCTCTCGGACTCCATAACCATGATGATCCTAGATGGTCGACGAAAAATAATGGAGACAATGGAGACCATCATTGAAAATCAAACCAGTTCCCTAGCTGGATCGAACCGATTCGATGAGCAAACTTATTTTCTCCCCTAACAAATTTGTTCGATTTCTTAGACTGCCATGATAAGCTTAAGATGATATTTTCTCTTTCCCATTCAACCTTAAGAGTTCTAACATTCATTTAAACCATAAATATGATTACCAAACCAATTCCAAACATAAATTAACAAGTTTCTACGTACGATTCACCCCTAATAACATCTAAATCATGATATCACTCAACTTACATCAAGATTCATCCATGGTTTAAACCCTAATTCAAGATTAAATCTTTTATATCTTAAATCAATGTCATTACAAGATTCCTCTTCGATAATTTCTTTAATCAAAATCCCATTTTACATGGTTCTCCCAACCCAAAATTATGTTCTTCAGACACTAATATTTTTACATGAATATTTGATACGAAAAATAAGATTAAAGCAAGGGAAATAATTGACTTGAGAGTGATAAATTTTTTATATTCTCTCCTTGTGTTCCTCTCTTGGCGATGATCTTAAACCTGGATGAACATAATCTAGAACCTGAATACCTTTTCATTAACTTTTCTCCCTTTCTTTATTCCTTTTCTCTTATCTCTCAAACCCCTAGCCTCTTGAATGGTTGGATAGCTTCCCCATCTATCTACCTTACATAAATATAAAACTAAACACTCCAAGTCTCGAAATTAAGTCAGTCCTTATGTGTAAAATGATCCGAATACCCTTTTACAGCTCCCAATTGGGAGAAAAATCTAGCGGAACCCAATTATAACCCCCAAGTACCTATTTCTTACTATTTCGACCAATTCCGGACCATTGACACACTCAAAATACCATCCTAGTTATCTAATATTAATTTCCATCTCATGCCCGATACGAATCTATCCGCATGTCCGAAATGAGATACCATTAAATCTACCACTTTTACTCAGTTAGGACGTAGCATAATTTAACATGTTTTATTTTACTTGTCACACAAGTCAATATAATTACACATAAATATTAATACTTTTATTCACTAATTAATATTTATTTAAGTCACTTTATTTCTTAATTTAATTACATTACATGCACACATGTAATTTAAAATGCTTTAAAAGTATGGGGGTGTTAAAACGAGTAGTTAGATTAAATACATTCTTTGGATGCATTGATCATAATAATCTTTTAAACTATATCACTAGTTCTCAAATCATTATCATTTTCTCATTATTTCAAATTGTTTGTATTTTATTCTTGTTACCATGTATGGGTTACTTAATAAGTAAAAGTGTGCCAATTCAATTGAAATAAAAAGCATGATTATGAGAATTCCTTACAGTTAGTTTACATATATTATAGACATGTCAATCAATATAGCTTAGTAGAAATTATGATGAGTCAACTTCGGGTTGATCACTAGGAGATTGCAACTTTGGTCCTAGAACTATTGAAATCTTCTCAACCTAGATAGGTAATTGACACCCTATTAAAGCGGTTGTGATGCAATCCTAGTTATTATTATCAAACTATGAGAACCTTTATAATTATACGATAACTTCTTTGATAGTTCGACAGAGGATTATGATTGGAACATACCATGAGTTCATTAAACCTAGTCACCAATGAAATTTGAGTTTAAGGGATATCTCGATTAGACTTAAACAATATCACACCATTTTTAAAGGGTGCATAAATTCTTGATCGTAATAATTATGAGGGTTGGAATTCTTGTGCAAATGTCACTATGTGTGCAATCTGATTTATATCGGCCAAATGATCCCCAGACATTGGGTGAATGTTGTATGAGTACGTCTGAGATCATGATTCAGAGGAAACAACGTACAGGGATACCGTGGACTAAGATACTCCCTTGATAGACTTATATGTTTTGTTTCGACTAAATAAAACCCGACCTATTCATTATTTTATAATCTTATTGGAGTAAAAAATAAGTTTAGTCTAAGATCGAGGAAATTGATTTGATGTTGGTTAAAGTTGACTGACAGGAAATTGATTTGACCTAGAGGGTATCAGGAAATTAACACGGAGAATCATATTATGTACCATAATCAACTTTGCAAATAATATCTCATTATATTCGAGTGATTTATGAGATAATTAAATTGGAGTGTAATCGTGATTATTCAATGACATTTATTCACGATTAAATAAATAAAGGAAATAATTATGGTAAAAAAATTGGGATTTGTAAGTATTTATTTGAAGCTAATTTAATTATTTGTCTTAGGTCCCTAGTGTATTTCATATACTCAAGTAGTGAGGACCATACTCTTAAGAAATCAAGTGTGGCCCAAGCCCGCCTTTTGTAATTGGATATAAAGGAGTGCGAAGGGGTTTAAATCATAATTATTGATCATTAGGATTGAGAGCGATACGATAAAACATTATTCACGCTTTTATTAAGAGGCCTAAAGAAACCACTATATCTCACTCATAAGGAAGGGTTTTCATCTCAAAATTTGTCTACCCCCTACTTGACTTTGGGGAGGATCATACACTAGAAAATCATAACGTAAAAAAGGTTTAATCTAGGTTTTTCAAGTATCTTGGAGGGAAGTAAGAATTTCATCGTCGTCTACCTTTGTCTCCTCATACGAATCACAACAAGATTTATAATGGTATGGATTCTTGCAACCTTAGGTTTAATCTTAAACCTAGTTCTCATTTTCTTTGCAATGCATGGTCAATCAAAGATCTTCATGGCTAAATTTTTTTGTGTGTTTAAAGATCAATCCAAAGTTATTTTTCCTAACAATTTGTATCAGATCTCCAGTTGATATTAATCGTGTATTGATAAGGTCCATATCGTCCGACTAGAAACCCTAGTTTTGGCATGTTGTATGATTATGCATCTTTCTGTATAGTATTGTACTAACCTAGTTTTGCTGAGATGAAATTGTTCATATTATTCAATCATTGTCACATACGTTTATTTTGTGTAATTGGATCCTACGCTGGTTTAACCAAAGTTATTTCTCACTCCTAGATTCGATTTGGTTGTAATAATTAGGTTTTTGTAATTATTTCAATATCAATGATTTTTAAAGAGTTGGAAGAGGTTTGTGATGTTTCTTTACTATTAGAATCATGTATTTTCATGGGTTTGGGTGTTAGGAAAATTTTAATGGAGTTTGGTGACGTTTTGACCCGATTATGGAGGTTTTAACATTACCAAATGAGAGGAAGAAGAAATTACCCCCGATAGGGTTAATCGACCGACTTAGGGTGGCTGATCAATCAAGCCCCTTAAGCAGATCTAGATTTTGGAGAAAGTTTATGTTATTTTGATGGTTCTTGTTCCGATTCTTCATTTCGATCATCCTTAAAGATGCAAACTAGTTTTTTCCAAAGTAAAGATCAACAAGAATTCAGAGTTGCAATAAAGTTTACTTCAAGTTGGACTCAATGTAAAAACAAAGTCATCTACAATAAGGATTCTTGCGCTTGAAGAGTTATACATCAAGGATCCTAGGAAATTATGGATAGGGAAATTTTTGTCCTTATTGATTTATTTTATTTTCTTCATATGTTCATGCGTGTCTCTATTTTATTCTATTGTATAATTTGGCGTGATAGTTAAATTAATTAAGAAAACCCATTTTATAGACAACATGGATTTAACTTTCAGACCGGCCAAGGTCATCATTTTTGTAAGGAAAAGTCTATTTATTTATTCTTTTCTAACTTAAATTAAATTAGGCTAATTAATTTAAATTTGTAAATTAAATTTTGATCTACAGGTTTTATTTTAACTTAAAAATGGTTTTATTTTTTGTAAAATTAAAGTAGTGAGATTTAGTAATTTAATTCATATAAGGAAATTAGAAATTACGAAGGATTTGAATTAGGGCATTTAGAATTGAATGAATAATTTTTCCAAACCCTTAAGATCTAAAATACTAAGTGGGAGAGGGGTTTCAACATAAATCCCATTCTATCCATTGGTATTTTAAAATTGTGATGCGATTAATTCCTCGTGTCAACTTGATATGCCCCTCCAATTGGATGGTTTTAGTCATGATATCATGAAAATTTTAAAATTCTTAAGTGATAGTTTATTGAAATTAAAAGTGAACGAGTTCAGTCCTCCCATCAAGGAAGTTGTATATGAGTGGGTTTGATTTCAATAAATGAATTGATAGTGTAATCTTAGACATGAATTTTGATATCCTCCCCATGAGAGTCACTGTTATTTGGAGTGGGGCCAAAAGTCACTGGCTATTCATTATGTTGGACAAAAGAGTCCTGAACTTTCTGAATAGCACAATGAAAGGCGAAAGTTTATATTTTTCTAGGTGGTGTGATTTAAGCTCCAATAAACAAATCTCACATCATTAGGGAACTAGGATGTCCGATGAGATTTAGGCGGTCGAGGGATGCAACTTTAAGCTTTTCTTAAAACAAGTCTTGTTTGAATAGTTGGAAATTAATTTTTTCATTTTCATGACTATAAGATTGTAAAAATGAATTCAACCTTTTCTCACTCGTTTTTAGTTTTAAGATGTTAAATGGAATAATTTTTAAGGAATGAAAAGTAAGTGGACATTGTTTTAACTTAAGGGAATAATAGATTGTTTTAACCTATAATTCCCATTAACATTTTAAAATTGTTATGCGGTTGATTCCTCATGTCAGCTTGATGTCACCCCTATCAGATGATTTTAATTATGAAATCATAAAATTCTATTATATATGGTAATTCTTTTAAAATTAAGTGTTACTTGTGTTCGGTCCCCCCACCGGGGAAGTTATATATATGCATCTTTAATTTTAATGAATTGATTGATGAGAATTTGTCGACACCTATGATAGAGTATATCACTCAAGTTAGAATCATGTTCTTAGAATGATTTTATCATTTATTAAAAAATAGAATCTTTAGAGTAGACATGGTAGGGAGATCTAGTACCATTTCGTAATTCGAGAGTGGGGATTATCGACAACCAAATATTGGTGTTGGTTATTTGAGAAGAGATTTACCACTATATCGAAAGGGAGGTGGGATGATAAGGATAAGTCTCAGGTTCAGAAGTTTGGGTTAAGTAAAGTTCATGTTCCTCTGCAGCAGTAAACAACTAATAGGCAAGTATTCTCACTACGAGTAGTTAGAATTTTTATAGCAACGTGTCCAATTTCTCCTTACTTTGTAAGGAAAAGGACATGGTAATGGTTTATCTCTTAAAGGTAAATGAATGATTTATGGTCCGATCTATGGAAACTAGGTATGTAGACTCAAGAACCATAAATCATGATTGCAAATAATTGAAAAGGTTCTACATAATCGGGCAATTACTTAGAAGATAGATGTTCCTAAGTTATAGGCAATTAGAATAATGCAACGGTATTAGAGGTGGAATATTCTTGTGAATATTGGTGTCGACATAAAGTTAATATCAGTCCATTATTTAATGTACAAGATATTAGAAAATTAGGTTTTAATTTTCTAAATTAGTTTTTGAACAAATTGTCAATTTATTTTGCAAAAGAGTTTTTATCAAAATTGAGATATATTTTATCTGTTTGGTTACATTCGGAGAATAATTTACACATTATAAGATTTGTCTCACTAATACTGCAAGATACTTGTGGGAACCCATTTATTCTCAGCCCACAAGAGTAGCTGACCAAGACCATCTGATCTAAAAGGTTGCCCGACCCAAATCGTGGAATTACGATACGTGTATATATTTCTAAACCGCTCCAGGACCAAGTCAATTCTCAATAATCTCGTGGAGATATTCAAGGGATTCATGGTTCATCCCATCATGGATATCATGGATTTACTTTGATAACTTAAATTCTACATCTATATATTGTAATCCATGGCCCGGGGCATAGTGGCAGGTAACCAATCATATTGATAGATACTTAATAAAGCAGTAGACCTCTCCGTGGATGTAGGCAAGTTGCCAAACCACGTACATAGTTGTGTTGTGTGTGCGATTGTATGCTTTCTTGCTTGATTGTGATTATTCTTCATAAATTCTTTATTGTGATATTTTTTGATACCACAATTGGTGCCATCTATGGGAAACAATTATTATTCCTACGAGAACACTTACTAACTGAAAGCTTGAAATGTCTCACCACAGTAACAACCTCCCTTAATCTGAGGATGTTCAGGATGAACTTTCCCCTCCTAGGGTAAGGTCTGAAATTTGTCAACCGAATCCCAGGCTTCGCCAGGAAAGGCATCCTTCTGATGAAAGCCATGGAACACCTAGGTCCACGCAGATTTCCATATTAGTCGATGCCTATGAGGATAGACTTCGAGAGTAAGAAGAAGCCACGCGCCACCAGGAAGAAGAAAATTCTCGTGTAAAAAGGTGACTGGAAAGAATGAACATAGATATCCATAGGAATAATATGAGACACCACGAGCGACCTCTTAGACCTCAGGTGAGTAAATCTCACAGTCGAGGAAGGAGCCCCGGGCACGACCAAGAAAGATATGAGAGGAACAAGTTAGAGGATGGTTAATCATAATGATTGCAGCAAGCTCGACATCATAGGACTCTTGGTTGACAGAATGATGAAATTAGGAACTTGGTCCGAAGGGAGATGGATCACCATCCAACCCACCAAGGATCTAGATCCATGAGAGAGCTAGCCTGGGGAGATCTTAACACTCAGATGAAGTCCCCTTTTTCAAGGGAAATAGAAGAAGAGGATCCCCCTAAGAAACTCGCAAACCTTATATTCAAGATTTATGATGGAAAAACTGATCCCATCGACAATGTTCGATAGTAAAGGCAGGACATGACCTTGTGGAGCCAGAACGATGCATTGTTGTGTCTCATATTCCCTTATAGTCTTCACGACGTGGTGTAGAAATGGTTTGAAAGGCTTCCTCATAAGTCCATCTGGAACTTTAAGTCTCTAGTTGAATTATTCATAGCTCGCTCCATAACCAATAACTCCCACCCAAAGTGGATGGATGCACTGCTTACAATGAAGAAATAGACACAGAAGAACCTCAAGGAGTATGCCAAGAGGTAGTGGGAGGTTTTCAATGAAATTGAGGACTGCTTGGATGAAGTTACCGTACAGTCCTTCAAGATTGGTCTACCGAGCACTTTTCTATTGCACCAATCCCTAACTAAGAAAAAGGCTCATTCTATCGACGAGCTAATCGCCCGTATTGAAAAATATGACAAAGTCAAATATGTAATCCATCTTAATGAAGGGGACAATGGTCGTATGAAGACGAACAAAGGGTCAGAGAAAAATGATTCTCAGAAGAAAAGTAATAAGAATAGGGGCATGAGTGGCTCTAAAAAGGGCAGCAAGAATGACCCCTCGAAAACGTTCCAGGCTATCAACATAGTCTTCAAGGAACCGATATACAAAATCCTTAGCAAGATCAAGGAAGATCCATTTGTCAAATCTCCCAGGAAGATGGGAGGAGATCTAAAAAAATGAAACAGTGCACTGATATGTGCATTCTATAAAGTGGGCGGTCATAGGATTGAACACTGCAAAGCACTCAAGTCTCATCTCGAGTAATTGGCCCAGGATGGCCATTTCAATGAGTTCATAAATAAGAAAACAGATAAGGTCATGGCAAATAGAGACCAGAAGCGGGATAATGTCCTTAAGGTAGATATGATCCACGAGTTCGTAGTAATTCATAGGGCATCAGACCTCAAGCAATTACAAGAAAATACTGTTCGGATGGAAGTATAAAAGCTTACTACCATTATATAAGCTTCTCAGATAGATCTCGCCAAGACTCAGATCGGGAAGTGT
The DNA here is from genome assembly GCA_949130495.1 of Sambucus nigra. NCBI lineage: Eukaryota > Viridiplantae > Streptophyta > Magnoliopsida > Dipsacales > Adoxaceae > Sambucus > Sambucus nigra. Next base: position 537,208,090 of record OX422208.1, on the reverse strand, counting down.
CGACGACCAAAAGATGGCAACTATAGTAAACACATTTTGTTTATCAATGATGATTTAGTTAGGGTAAGGACCCCACATCATGATGCATTAGTTATCTCACTCAGGGTAGCTAACTGGGACATCGACAAGTTGCTCGTCGACCAAGGTAGCTCTTCCAAAGTGATGTACCTAGAGTTGTTCCACAAATTAAAGTTGAATATCTCTAACTTCAAGGAGGCCACCGTTCCATTGGTTGGCTTTGCAGGAAAGATAACCATGCTGTTGGGAAAGATAGTCCTTCTAGTCATGGTGTGAAATATTTCAAATATGATCGAGTTTCTTGTGGTAGATATCGAGTCTCCCTATCACACCATCCAAAGAAGGGACTGGCTCGATGCCATGAATTCTATACCATCCTCATATCATCAGAAACTCAAGTGCATTAGAGATTGAGAGGTGGTCGAGATTCATAGTGACCAGGCTACGACAAGGAAATTTTTCACTGCAACTATCTGCCCCAAACAAGAGAAAAAGAAAGACGAAAATAAGGTCCATGAGGAAGCCCGAGAGTGGGTATTGCCTTCCAAATAGAAATTATGGTACGGCTGACCAGGGGTGGAGGAAACTAGGGTCCACCCTGCTAATAGGGTCATTAAAGACCTGGAAGAGGTTGCAGTTGAAAACAACTCACTTGAAAGGAGATTTCTAATCGGTGCCTCTCTCACCAACTAAGAAAAGAAGGAGGTAACCATGTTCCTCAAAAGCAATCTGGATATCTTCGGTTAGGAACCGTATGAGCTTCTTAGGATATATCCCACTATTCCATGCCGTCAACTTCACGTCAACCAAGCTTTCAAACCATTCATTCAGAAGGCTCGCCGAACAGCCCCCCAAAAAGCAAAAGTAGTAGAGAAGGAGGTTGGAAAATTACTGGATGCAGGTTCTATTCGAAAAGTTCAGTTCCCCAAATGTCTATCTAACCCAGTCGTATTGACCAAGAGTAATGGAAGCCGGAGGGTATGTATTGATTTTACTAAACTCAATAGGGATTATTCGAAAGATAGTTTCCTCCTCCTAAAGATAGATCAGCTAGTCGACGCCATAGCAACGCATGAAAGGATGAGCTTTCTAGACACTTACTCCAGATACCACAAAATCCCACTTTATGAGCCAGACCAGGATAAGACCTCCCTCATAACCCCTATTAGGTTATATTGTTACAAAGTCATGTCGTTCAGCCGTAAGAATGCAGGAGAGACTTATTAACGATTGGTCACTAGGGTGTTTAAGAAACTGATGGGAGAAATAATAGAAGTGTACATTGATGACATGATCATCAAACAAAAACACAAAAGCGACCACCTCTCAGACCTAACAGGAACCTCTGAGATCCTCAAGAAGTACCGAATTAAACATAATAGTAGAAAGTTCTCATTCGACGTCCAGTTAGGAAAGTTTCGAGGATATCTGGTCAGCAAAAGAGGGATTGAGTCAAACACTGACCAGATCGACGCCATCAGAAAGATCCAGCCCCCTCAAATGATAAGGGATGTTTAGAAGCTCACCATAATGCTTGCTGCACTCAATCGCTTTATCTCCAAGTCTTCTGAGCGCTGTCGACCGTTCTTCCAACTGTTAAAGAAAGATAAAGACGTATTGTGGAACGACAACTGCTCCATAGCCCTGGAAGAACTTAAGTCTTCCCTCAGCAAGACACCCTTACTAATGATTTCAAGAGAAGGTGATCCCTTTTACCTTTACCTTATCATGTCACACTATGCTGTAAGCTCTGCTTTGATATGCGAGAAGAAAGGAGGCCAACACCCGGTGTACTACTAAGATGCTTCTTGATGCCGAGCAATATTATCTTCCCATAGAGAAGCTCTCCTATACCTTAGTGGTTGCCTCGAGGAAGCTGAAGCATTACTTTGAGGCTCATTATTTCATCGTGATCACCTCACATCCCCTCAAAGCTATTCTAAGGAAATCTGACCTCTATGGCCAACTATCAACGTGGTCGGTCGAGCTTGGATGATTGATATCAACTTTCAAGCAAGAACATAAATTAAGGGGAAAATTCTAGCTGATTTATGACTAAATTAATGGGAAACCATCTTGCTGCCCAATTCGAAATTGAGTAACCAACAAAAGAGGAAGCAAAATCCTTCGAATGGACCCTTTATGTTGACAGAGCCTTGTGATACCCAGCCTAATAAAATACCGGGTGATCAGTCCTATACCAAATTAAAATAGGAATCCCAGTTGGATCATCCTTAGCATCACTGTCGAAAACTTTTTAAAACTTACTAACCACCTAGTATTCCAAAAACTGGTGCCAATTTTAACTTTTTAATTAAACAAAACAATACATGCAGAATTAAAATATAAACCATTCACACAACTGAATGAAAGTAAATAGAATAATAATTACACAACTTGCCGAATAAATCACCGGCCACCAAATAAATAATCCAATACAAATATTCAACACCTGAATGAATTACACCTGAAAACTGTACCGAGAAGTCTGGGCTACAGGCCCTAAATAAAGCTGAGACTGATACAAGATTCCTACTCTAGGAATGAATGATTGATGCGTCTAATCCAAATTCCTTCTAGCATCCACATATGCCGCATCTCCGTGTCCCTGTAATAGAATATCAATCCTAGCATCCCTGTGGCTGGACACCTAAAAGGTTTTGAAAATAGTTTTATAGCAAGGGTTAGAACCCAAAACATTTTGAAAATATTTAGCAAGTGAATTAACTGCAGTAATCTAAAATGCATGAATGCGCTTCATATTTAAGTTAGTGTCTCACTCCCTTGAGGACATTCTCACCCCTCCACTATTGTGCACACCTACCGGTTACCTTAACCCCACCTAGTTGTACTACCCCGTCCAACTAGTCCTGGTATAACCTTCCCTTGCTGTACTACTCTAACCCGAGTATAATGACTCTTGAATTATAAGTTATTTCACAATTAACTTAATTAATTCCTCTTAAATAGCAGCATATAACCGTGTCACAAGTTATATAAAGTACATACATCACACACTGTATTATTCCCACAAATGATTAACTTAATTAATTTCTCATTAATTAACTGCATATAACTGTAACCCGAGTTATATAAAGTAAATACATCACACACTGTATTACCACCTACATATAATATTTACTACCATATTATGCGTACCTTTACTAACATCCACACATATATCATACGTGTATCCATCCTTCCGAGTTTACCCTCACCGGATGATTCCCTCTAGAATGCTATCTCACTAGGTGTGCTCACAAAACCTAGTTTCCCCAAGTTAGAATCGCTCACCAACTTGGACCAAAATATAAACGAAGTGGAGGCGGTCATATTCCTTCCCTGAAAGTGAGATAAATCCCTCACCCATATATACCGGACGCTATGACCTGGGGATATACGCGCCCTACTTCTCAAGCTAGGGGATTCACCCACATCGCGCAACCTCCCTTGATAGAATTAGAGTATTTAAATTGAATAAATATCTAGTCACTGATATTTACTATCACACACAATATATACACATATATATATACTATCACTACCCGTATATATATATTATGAACCCCAGTTTTACCGTGTACTCAAAATCCCGTACACTGCCTATAATTCCCGTACACTGTATGTAATTTAATGTCACACACAATACATACACGTTATTATATATACTATCACTACACCGTATATATATAAATTAATAATCCCGGCTTTACCATGTAGTCAAAATCCCATACACTGCCTGTAATTTCCTGAGTCTGTGGCCCGAATCAATGTAATTAATTTTCTCACTTAATAACTTATCCTCTTCCCGAGTCTATGGTCCGACTCTAATATAATTAATTCACACCTCAATTAATATAATACTTTTCCCGAGTCTATGGTCCGACTCTCCTTAAATTAATTAACACACATTTTAATTTAATACCTCCCCGAGTCTATCGCCCGACTCTAATTAAATTAATTAACACACATATTAATTTAATACCAATCTGAGTCTGTGGTTCGACTCTAATACAATTAATTTACAAAGTAATTAATCAACCCAAATTCCGAGTCTGTGGTCCGACTCTAATATAATTAATTATCGCATTAATTAATAAGTACCCTTCACGAGTCTACAATCTGATTCTGGTTAAACTAATTATCCCACCCATTAATTTAATCATACCCGAGTCTACAAACCGACTTTAATTAAATTAATTAACACCCTTATTAATTTAATCCTACCCTGTAAGGACACAAATTTCCAATTGAGTCCATATATAGTTTTGGCTCAATTCCGGACAAAAACATTTATTCATAGGATAGTATTTAATTGCAATATTTTCAAGCCTATGAAGTGTTTATTGAAGACGTAGCGGCAAAGAGTATATAGCTTCATCAAATGTGCCGGTTTACGTGCCTCGTTTCTACGTCATCAATCATAGTTCCATGCTCCCAAGGTATGAATGCAATTATATATATATAGGAGCTTGGAACAAAGTTTATTCGGTGTTAGGTTTATAAAAATTGCGTTTGGTTTTAAGAATGGATTTATTAAAACTTTAAATAAATGTTTATAAAGTTTTCTGGGCTAAAAATGAATTTTTCAAACTTTCTGGTCGTTCGTTAGATATGTCGTTCGAACGAGTTTTTTCGTTCGAACCAGATGTCGTTCGAACGAGTTTTGCCAATGAGTTCCCACTAAGGCATACTGGTCCGTCGTTAGAAATGTCGTTCGAACGAGATTGTCGTTCTAACGAGATTTCCAACGAGCTTCTAACGAGTCCATACTGGAGCGTCGTTAGAAGACTCGTTCGAACGAGATTTTGTTCGAACGAAATGTCGTTCGAACGAGATGCCAGGCGGGAACAGTTATTGGCAGTTTTTTGGCAGTTTTTCACCCACTTCCCCACTTGGATTTTAACCAACTTTTACAGACTTTAATAGGTGCGGGAATGACATTTTCCAACTTAACATTGCCATAACTTTTCCAACTTTGTTTATCTCTTAGAGAGAATTTGAGAGCAAAAATTGTTTAGGAAAATGTTCATGTTTTGAGTGGTAATTTTCAAAGAGAAATTCATTTAACACTCTAGATTTCACCCAAGTTTGTTTATTCCAAGTTCTTTTATACATATCAATTGCTTGGAGTTTGGCACCGGTTTATCTCTTCCGTTTCAAAGACAAGTTTTGGTTTGCTTCTACATCCATCAAAGAAGAAGACATTTTGTTGTGATTCTACCCACTTGGAGAAAGGCTCCTTGCTCAGGTGACGGTGACCATAGAAAGCCCTATCGGTGGATTCCGAGACCGCGGTGGTGTTCCGAGGTTATCCGCTAGGAAGAGGTGTCTACAAGAAGAAGCGTCGAGACTTGAGAGGGATCGAGTCAGTCGTTGTAAGTCTACCTGTCTTGTAATTGTAATTCCGTATCTAGTGAATTTGTGGCTAGGGCCATCCGAGGTTGTTTCCGGTCTTGGGTTTTTCCTCGTACATCGCGGCGTAGTGTGATATTGATTTATTTTATCTTGCCTAAATAAAGTAGAACGTATGCTTAGAATAATTCAAGATAAAATTTGGTTTAAATCATCACACTCATTTAATTTGGTTTATTCAAGTCCTTTGCTAAAATTGGTTTCGCCTTTGTTGAAATAGAAAATATAACTTAGGCAAAATTCTAGGGCTTGGATGAATTAATCGGTTTAAGTGAAAATATAATAATTGTTTAATTTTACTTCACTCGGTGTAATTTTAATTTGTTTTCAAGAAATTAAAATTCGTTATTTGTTTGTTTTAGTTGAACCATCACCTTACGCTTCCGCATCTCGAGTTTATTTAAAAGGAAATTATATTTTAATTATCAAAACGCGGGGTTACAACTTCTTCAAATTGGTATCAGAGCCAAAAATGATAAATTATTTCGTTAAGATCCTTTAATTTTTGGCTAAAATGGATTTTTCCCCATTTTCAAAATTTCCTACTTTTGATGGTTCTAACTACGCGTATTGGAAAACGCGTATGAGATCGGCACTAAAATCTATCGACGAGAGAGTTTGGATGTCTGTTGTTAACGGGTGGTCCCCACTAACTTTTTTAGTTGAAAATGAACGTGTTGTCAAACCCGCCGATAGATGGACTGAAAATGAGTTTAAACTTGCTAAAGATCACTCCTTAAGTAAATCTTTATGACATGTTTTTGCTTGTACACATTGTGGTCGAAAAGGTCATCTTAGGAAATTTTGTTTTGATCTTAAACGAATTCCTAGAAAATCCCATAGTAAAGTAACCACGGTAGTTAACGCTCCAACACCTCAAGATAGTCATTCTTCATTAATTTGGGTTAGGAAATCCGACTTGGTTGCCTTGCAAAATAGGGTTTATGATTCTCATTTACTTTCACATGCTTCCTCCCTTGCTAAATCTAAAGGATGAATGTGTTAGTGTTTGCATACTTTAGCGTTTGTACTTCATGCTATACTCACATGCTAAATGTATGCTTGTTTAATCATTTTTCTAGTCTTTGATCCATGCTTATCCCATGCTAGAATTATGATTTTTGTTTATCTTTTGTATTATATTTCCTTCATTTTGTTTGCATTAAATGAAAAATACAAAAAGATTTTTGTTTATCATTTGGATTTTATCTCTTGGTAATTTAAGCTTAATGAAAGATTCAAATGGTTTGTGTTTGTCTTTTGAGTATATATTATTTATTTTTGGTTTAAAATTTCAAAAACTCAAAAAGATTTTATTTTGTGTGTATTTTAGTTTGACACACTTTAAGTGGCATATATTTGTGTTTGAATCCCATCGTTTACGCTCCCATGTGGCTAGAACTTTTGGTTTAGATTGTCAATCCTTAAAATGTTCTTTACCATATTTTATGGAGTAGTTGGATTTTGTGTTGTTTAAATGGATTCTATTTCTATATGCCTCTTTTCACACATGCACGAGCTCTTTTGAAATCTTAATGTCACATGTTATATTTGAGCTTTTTGAGGTGTTCTCCTACCAATCTAGTCATCTACATATCTATGACCTAGGAGGACTAGTGCATGTCAAAATCCGTTGCATCTGAGATTTGTGTGTAAAATGAAAACATGATAAATATTAATGTGCACGGGGAAGGGCTCCGAAAGGATGAATTAAATCCTTTGCGATAGTAAGCCACCGTTTATTGGATCTAAAATAAATACGTGATCCAAAGGCCTAAAAACAGAAAATATGGCATTAAAAAGAAATACAATTGCCAAGGCCTATGTTTGTTTGATATATTCATTCAAAAGCAAAAGAATATATATGCTTATTGAGGGAGAATTGGATGGTATATCAACGGTTTGCACAATGTCCGTTTATCCTAGTTGTCTTTAATGCCATGACTCTATTTGGTTTGTACAATCATCATCATGCTAGGCTTGTATGCATTGTGTATGTTTGTTCATTGAGTTCAATCTTCATATTGTCACATGAGGTTATATTTAACTGTGATGAAGTTTGCAATCAAATGAGAACTCCGTGAACGTTTCTTAAGTGTTTGGGTCTAAATTTAATTGTTTCTAGTTCACACCCCTACACTTCCGTTTCCATATGACACATTTTTTCCATACGAGTGTGAAAGACTCCTATTATATTTTGTGTGTGTCTTGTGTGTGTTTTTATCTATATATCTGTATGTGTGCATTTTTTTTGCTATATTTATAATACATATATATATATATATATATATATATATATATATATATATATATATATGATATTGTGTTTTGTCTTTGCCTTGCTTTTATTGCCCATATGCTTTAATGTCTTAACACTTTAAGCTTCAACGTGTTTATTAGTTCTTTATCCTTTGCCTATTCCTGAACAAAAGGGGGGAGAAAATGATAGGGGGAGAAATGGTATCTAATCCTATTATTATCGTATCTTAGTTTGGGGGAGATTTATCTTAGGGGGAGATGTCTTTCTAAGTAGGTCATGTGTTTGATAAAGGGGAGAATTAATTTAGGGGGAGTAATTAATTAATTGCATTTAATACCTTGATATTCCCTATGCATTTGATGAGTTTGCTCAAGTGTGCAGGATTTCTTCTAAAGCGACATTGTTTAAACGGCAAAACGTTTGATCCTTGGGTTGAGTCAAGTTTGGGTGGGTTATGTTTTGAGTTTAGTAGAGCTTGACGACCCTTTAGGATTTTTGTTTGGTTTTTTTCCCGGAATAGCCAAAGGGGGAGATTTGTAAGGACACAAATTTCCAATTGAGTCCATATATAGTTTTGGCTCAATTCCGGACAAAAACATTTATTCATAGGATAGTATTTAATTGTAATATTTTCAAGCCTATGAAGTGTTTATTGAAGACGTAGCGGCAAAGAGTATAAAGCTTCATCAAATGTGCCGGTTTGCGTGCCTCGTTTCTACGTCATCAATCATAGTTCCATGCTCCCAAGGTATGAATGAAATTATATATATATAGGAGCTTGGAACAAAGTTTATTGGGTGTTAGGTTTATAAAAACTGCGTTTGGTTTTAAGAAAGGATTTATTAAAACTTTAAATAAATGTTTATAAAGTTTTCTGGGCTAAAAATGATTTTTTCAAACTTTCTGGTCATTCGTTAGATATGTCGTTCGAACGAGTTTTTTCATTCGAACCAGATGTCGTTCGAACGAGTTTTGCCAACGAGTTCCCACTAAGGCATACTGGTCCGTCGTTAGAAATGTCATTTGAACGAGATTGTCGTTCTAACGAGTCCATACTGGAGCGTCGTTAGAAGACTCGTTCGAACGAGATTTCGTTCGAACGAAATGTCGTTCGAACGAGATGCCAGGCGGGAACAGTTATTGGCAGTTTTGCACCCACTTCCCCACTTGGTTTTTAACCAACTTTTACCGACTTTAATAGGTGCGGGAATGACATTTTCCAACTTAACATTTCCATAACTTTTTCAACTTTGTTTATCTCTTAGAGAGAATTTGAGAGCAAAAATTGTTTAGGAAAATGTTCATGTTTTGAGTGGTAATTTTCAAAGAGAAATTCATTTAACACTCTAGATTTCACCCAAGTTTGTTTATTCCAAGTTCTTTTATACATATCAATTGCTTGGAGTTTGGCACCGGTTTATCTATTCCGTTTCAAAGAGAAGTTTTGGTTTTCTTCTACATCCATCAAAGAAGAAGACATTTTGTTGTGATTCTACCCACTTGGAGAAAGGCTCCTTGCTCAGGTGACGGTGACCATAGAAAGCCCTATCGGTGGATTCCGAGACCGCGGTGGTGTTCCGAGGTTATCCGCTAGGAAGAGGTGTCTACAAGAAGAAGCGTCGGGGCTTGAGAGGGATCGAGTCAGTCGTTGTAAGTCTACCTGTCTTGTAATTGTAATTCCGTATCTAGTGGATTTGTGGCTAGGGCCGTCCGTGGTTGTTTCCCGTCTTGGGTTTTTCCTCGTACATCGCGGAGTAGTGTGATATTGATTTATTTTATCTTGCCTAAATAACGTAAAACTCATGCTTAGAATAATTCAAGATAAAATTTGGTTTAAATCATCACACTCATTTAATTTGGTTTATTCAAGTCCTTTGCTAAAATTGGTTTCGCCTTTGTTGAAATTGAAAATATGACTTAGGCAAAATTCTAGGGCTTGGATGAATTAATCGGTTTAAGTGAAAATATAATAATTGTTTAATTTTACTTCACTCGGTGTAATTTTAATTTGTTTTCAAGAAATTAAAATTCGTTATTTGTTTGTTTTAGTTGAACCATCACCTTACGCTTCCGCATCTCGAGTTTATTTAAAAGGAAATTATATTTTAATTATTAAAACGCGGGGTTCCAGCTTCTTCATACCCGAGTCTACAAACTGACTCTAATTAAATTAATTAATACACTTATTAATTTAATACTACACGAGTCTACAATCCGACTCTTATTGAATTGATTATCACTCTTATTAATTTAATATTACCCGAGTCTACAATCCGACTCTAACTAAATTAATTAACGCATTCATTAATTTAATAACTTGGTGTCACCCAACCATTATCCCCGGACTCACTTACTTGGCCCGTATCTTAATATTTCCCGAGTCTATGTTCCGACTCCAAATTAATTACTCTCTCTCAAAATAAATTTGATACTTTGGTGTCACATAACCAACATACCGGGACTCACTCACTCGGTCTATTTTTACATCTCATAATTTCTTTTCCACATTTTTCCCCACAGTGTGTCACACATTTATTTCCATAATTTCCCAATTATATTTACCTATAATTACCAACCTACCCGGACTCGCCCACTTGGTCCATAATTAAATATTCCCCGAGTCTATATCCCGACTCAAAATTATTTAGTTTATCTCTAAACTTAATTCACTACCTTGGGGTCGCATGACCAATATACCCGGATTCAGTCACTTGATCCGTACCTCACTATTTTGGAATAAAATCTCTCAAATTCATCCGTTAAACGCCGCACATAAATTCATCCTAGTCCCAATTACTTTCTTCGAAAATTGCTAGGAATATTTGTTTCATAATTATTTATCACTAATAAATGTATGGAGATTAATTTATAATTAATTTCCTCTTATATCTCTGCCAGGCCGAACTGCCCAGAATTTCCCATCGTCGATCGATCAATGCCTCCCGATCGATCGATCGATCGATCCCTTCGTGCCAGCGCTCCTTCCTCGCTGAATTCCACCATTAACGAAATTTCAAGGTTTCTTTCCTCAAAAACCAACCTCAAATCAGTCCATTAATCATCTTATAACATTTCTCATGAACCAAAAACATCATCTAAACCTTTTAACGTCATTAACACTATGAATCTTGACCCACCCAAGAACACAAATTTCTAAGGTATAATCCCAATTTCAAATTCAAATTCCATCCTTTTATATTCTAATTTTTCTCATTCAAACCAGATAATCATACTCAGAATTATATATCACAACTAATTCTTACCTTAAATTTCATTCAATGGTTCCATTGACAAAACCCCCTTTTTGTACCCATTTACCCCCAAAACGAATTTTGGTTTACACATCAGTATGATATGAATTGATTATCACACTTTAAGAATCAAAATAGTTAACCACTTGCCTGTAAGTGTTCGTAGTGTCTGATCCGTTGGCGTAGTCCCTCAATTTGGCTCCAATAACCTCCAATTTGTTCTTGATTTGCTTTCCCCCAAATCTCCTCTCAAACCCTAGGTTTAGAGTTATGTTGGCTGCCATTCTTTAATCTCCCCATTAGGTTAAAAAACCCTTAATCCCGTTTTTCACCTAATGGGCTTAATTAAAGTGGCCCAATTCACCCCGTGTGGGCCCGGCTATGCACAAAAATATCCCGAGACCCAATTACTACCCCCGGGTACTCTTTTCTGACTATCTCAACCCATCCGGACTCAACCGTGCACTCAGAATTGGCATCCAAATTAATTTATAAAAATCCTTATCTCACACCCAGTTTAGTCTATACCGACTCCCGACTGGGATAAGTGTATACCTCGTCATTAATACTCGAAATGACGTAATTAAATTATTACTATTCACTTAGTAAATAAATTTCCCTAAACATTAACCATTCACTCCCCGATTAATATTTAAATATATATATTGCCATAATTAATTCAATTAAAATTACAACACACCAGTAATTTAAAATTCCCGAATTAATTAAATATTAACTATACAAAAATACGGGGTGTTACATACTCCCCCCCTTACAAAGGAATTTCGTCCTCGAAATTAAGATAAGCTTAGTGTTCCAATATTCACATATTATTCACTAATCAAGTGCCTCCAAGCCCGCTATATCCATCGCATCCGCTTCTAACCATACGTTACACAAGCATGCATTTAAACCTTGTCAGGGCGCCCATACACCCTATACCCGTGCTTAACCGCAAATTTTTTTTCTATTAACCCGGGTGCCCATACACCCTATCCCCGCACTCTATCGCACGAAAGTTACCCGACTATGCTAGTCGTAACCCGTAATATAACTTCGAACCAGTAGTCATATTACATATATATATATATATATATATATATATACACACATATATAATTACTGCCCGGGCACTCAACCCATGCTACGTCCAAATATCTCCCCATAAATACTTATCTCTCAACACAAAAGAATATACGCATACACTTATGCTACCAAATACAACATAATACCGTGCCCTTACTACCACTAGTCCTTGCGCAAAATAAACCCTGAGCTATCTCTCTTTGCTCGAAAATCAATTTAACCGCCCTGATTCACTTCAGTAAACATCCCCACTTACCAGGATAAAATGTGAGAACATAAAACCTCACTATGTGCCATCGCACCACGCAATACAACATATATATCCACATATATATAGGCTATACGCCCTCTCCGGTGATACCTAGTACCAACCATACCCTGGTGTCACGGACACCAAAATTTAACTCCACTATCCACAATAGTTAAATTCCATCGCTATCCAGCCGATGTTTAAAAATTATTATCAACCCTACTCCCATAATTCTCGAAAGTAGTAATTCCTCGCATAATTCAACCAATTACTCAGTGTACGCCTCCACTCTCCCATGAAGAACACTAAGGAACTCCGCTACCCTACGAAAAGTTTACCCACATGCTATGGCTGCTACCGCCAACGCACCCACTAAGTTCGACTCACCTGCGAACTCTAGTGAAAAATAAGTCTTATACTATGACATCCTGTTTGTCACTCAATAATATACCCCATGCCCCTAGGGTAAAATAATTACTTCTACATTCCAGCTGCAACGACTGGTTCTCGATTTTCGGAGCAGCTTCTCCCTGCCTGAATGCAACCATGACTTGCTTTAGTGGCTGTACATCCAGGACCTCGTCTTGTAGTTGACCCCTTCCTCGCTTAAGGCAATATCTCTTCATGTGTCTCGCTTTTTCCACAAACGAAACACTTTCTAATATGTTCACCCTGCCACTGATCCCTTCCATGCCAACCTTGTTGGAATTCCTGGCCATCCCGCCAATAGCCTCCAGTTCTAGATCGTTTGGCATAATTTCCTTGTCGAAAATCCTTCCCCTGATCTCCCCCAGTCTGCTGCTGGGATACCCCACTGGTATTATTCCCTTCTGCCTCATCCGACTGGTTAATCCCCACTCCCTTTCCGCTTCCTTTCGCGTGGAAGCGATATTCCCAACAGTGCCGGAGTGTTGCATTAATGACATCAGTATAACCTACTAATGCAGAATTATCAATTAAATGTTGTCTGATTCTCCAGACTAACCCATCCATAAACTTTTCTTTCTTTCTCTTTTCCTCGCTTACCTCATCCGGTACAAAATTTGCCAACGAGTGAAATCTTCCTCATAATCGGCCACTGAACGGTCTCCCTTTGAGTCTCATCACAAAATTTTCTCCTCATTTCGGTCTCGACCGCTGAAGGAAAAATACTTTCGGTCAAACCGCACCCAAAACTCTGCAGTAGCTAGTGTGTCCCTTTCCTCAACTGTGGTGATCGACCCCCACCACTGTAGCGCCGCTCCCACTAACTAAAAGTAGTTAGCATTTATTTTCGCACCCCATCGCAATCTCCCATGCGTAGGTGACGCTAGATACCTCTTTTCCTTGACACGCTAGATACTACACCTGAACCTCCTCGCAACTCTAGTGGGTTCCCACTAAAAATAACTTCTCTTTCTTATTTGCACCCCAACGACCCCGCGTGAGTCTGAACATCCGACGCCACTAACACTTGTGGAGGATCCCGTGGAAAGTACCTTGTCGTTTGCGAATACCGTCGTTTCAATCGCCCGCGCCATTAGTTCGGTTACCTGTGCTGCCAAAATTATCTTTGGCAGTTGCTGCCGTAACTCTTACTCCTGACGAGCCTCCCTCGTCTCACCTCCCCCTGCTGCCCTAGCTTCTCTCCCTCTCCTGGGCGTCATCTGGAATGAGAATCGAATTGTATGAGTTCACTTTCAAATATAAATTCGCAGAAGAATGTATATGCGCATACGTATGAGAATACAACAATCCTATGATAGGGCTCTATATCAAAGATTGCTAAGCCGAAGCGTCAAAAGCTGCACAGATCCTAAGGACACTAGAACCTGATGCTCTGATACCATCTGTGACACCCCGCCTAATAAAATACCGGGTGATCAGTCCTATACGAAATTAAAACAGGAATCCCAATTGGATCATCCTTAGCATCACTGTCGAAAACTTTTTAAAACTTACTAACCACCTAGTATTCCAAAAACTGGTGCCAATTTTAACTTTTTAATTAAACAAAACAATACATGCGGAATTAAAATATAAACCATTCACACAACTGAATGAAAGTAAATAGAATAATAATTACACAACTTGCCGAATAAATCACCGGCCACCAAATAAATAATCCAATACAAATATTCAACACCTGAATGAATTACACCTAAAAACTGTACCGAGAAGTCTGGGCTACAGACCCTAAATAAAGCTGAGACTGATACAAGATTCCTACTCTAGGAATGAATGATTGATGCGTCTAATCCAAACTCCTGCTAGCATCCACATATGCCGCAACTCCGTGTCCCTGGAATAGAATATCAATCCTGGCGTCCCTGTGGCTGGACACCTAAAAGGTTTTGAAAATAGTTTTATAGCAAGGGTTAGAACCCAAAACATTTTGAAAATATTTAGCAAGTGAATTAACTGCAGTAATCTAAAATGCATGAATGCGCTTCATATTTAAGTTAGTGTCGCACTCCCTTGAGGACATTCTCACCCCTCCACTATTGTGCACACCTACCGGTTACCTTAACCCCACCTAGTTGTACTACCCCGTCCAACTAGTCCTGGTATAACCTTCCCTTGCTGTACTACTCTAACCCGAGTATAATGATTCTTGAATTATAAGTTATTTCACAATTAACTTAATTAATTCCTCTTAAATAGCAGCATATAACCGTGTCACAAGTTATATAAAGTACATACATCACACACTGTATTATTCCCACAAATGATTAACTTAATTAATTTCTCATTAATTAACTGCATATAACTGTAACCCGAGTTATATAAAGTAAATACATCACACACTGTATTATCATCTACATATAATATTTACTACCATATTATACGTACCTTTACTAACATCCACACATATATCATACGTGTATCCATCCTTCTGAGTTTACCCTCATCGGATGATTCCCTCTAGAATGCTATCTCACTAGGTGTACTCACAAAACCTAGTTTCCCCAAGTTAGAATCGCTCACCAACTTGGACCAAAATATAAAAGAAGTGGAGGCGGTCATATTCCTTCCCTGAAAGTGAGATAAATCCCTCACCCATATATACCGGACGCTATGACCTGGGGATATACTCGCCCTACTCCTCAAGCTAGGGGATTCACCCACATTGCGCAACCTCCCTTGATAGCATTAGAGTATTTAAATTGAATAAATATCTAGTCACTGATATTTACTATCACACACAATATATACACACATATATATATACTATCACTACCCGTATATATATATTATGATCTCCGGTTTTACCGTGTACTCAAAATCCCATACACTGCCTGTAATTCCCGTACACTGTCTCTAATTTAATGTCACACACAATACATACACGTATATATATATACTATCACTACACCGTATATATATAAATTAATAACACCGACTTTACCATGTAGTCAACATCCCATACACTGCTTGTAATTTCATGAGTTTGTGGCCCGAATCAATGTAATTAATTTTCTCACTTAATAACTTATCCTCTTCCCGAGTCTATGGTCCGACTCTAATATAATTAATTCACACCTCAATTAATATAATACTTTTCCCGAGTCTATGGTCCGACTCTCCTTAAATTAATTAACACACATTTTAATTTAATACCTCCCCGAGTCTATCGCCCGACTCTAATTAAATTAATTAACACACATATTAATTTAATACCAATCTGAATCTGTGGTTCGACTCTAATACAATTAATTTACAAATTAATTAATCAACCCAAATTCCGAGTCTATGGTCCGACTCTAATATAATTAATTATCACATTAATTAATAAGTACCCTTCACGAGTCTACAATCCGATTCTGATTAAACTAATTATCCCACCCATTAATTTAATCATACCCGAGTCTACAAACCGACTTTAATTAAATTAATTAACACCCTTATTAATTTAATCCTACCCGAGTATACAAACCGACTCTAATTAAATTAATTAATACACTTATTAATTTAATACTACCCGAGTCTACAATCCGACTCTTATTAAATTAATTATCACTCTTATTAATTTAATATTACCCGAGTCTACAATCTGACTCTAACTAAATTAATTAACGCATTCATTAATTTAATAACTTGGTGTCACCCAACCATTATCCCCGGACTCACTTACTTGGCCCGTATCTTAATATTTCCCGAGTCTATGTTCCGACTCCAAATTAATTACTCTCTCTCAAAATAAATTTGATACTTTGGTGTCACATAACCAACATACCCGGACTCACTCACTCGGTCCATTTTTACATCTCATAATTTCTTTTCCACATTTTTCGCCCACAGTGCGTCACACATTTATTTCCATAATTTCCCAATTATATTTACCTATAATTACCAATCTACCCGGACTCGCCCACTTGGTCCATAGTTAAATATTCCCCGAGTCTATATCCCGACTCAAAATTATTTAGTTTATCTCTAAACTTAATTCACTACCTTGGGGTCGCATGACCAATATACCCGGATTCAGTCACTTGATCCGTACCTCACTATTTTGGAATAAAATCTCTCAAATTCATCCGTTAAACGCCGCACATAAATTCATCCTAGTCCCAATTACTTTCTCCCAAAATTTCTAGGAATATTTTTTTCATAATTATTTATCACTAATAAATGTATGGAGATTAATTTATAATTAATTCCCTCTTATATCTCTGCCAGGCCGAACTGCCCAGAATTTCCCATCGTCGATCGATCGATGCCCCCCGATCGATCGATCGATCCCTTCGTGTCAGCGCTCCTTCCTCGCTGAATTCCACCATTAATGAAATTTCAAGGTTTCTTTCCTCAAAAATCAACCTCAAATCAGTCCATTAATCATCTTATAACATTTCTCATGAACCAAAAACATCATCTAAACCTTTTAACGTCATTAACACTATGAATCTTGACCCACCCAAGAACACAAATTTCTAAGGTATAATCCCAATTTCAAATTCAAATTCCATCCTTTTATATTCCGATTTTTCTCATTCAAACCATATAATCATACTCAGAATTATATATCACAACTAATTCTTACCTTAAATTTTAGTCAATGGTTCCATTGACAAAACCCCCTTTTTGTACCCATTTACCCCCAAAACGAATTTTGGTTTACACATCACTATGATATGAATTGATTATCACACTTTAAGAATCAAAACAGTTAACCACTTGCCTGTAAGTGTTCGTAGTGTCTGATCCGTTGGCGTAGTCCCTCAATTTGGCTCCAATAACCTCCAATTTGTTCTTGATTTGCTTTCCCCCAAATCTCCTCTCAAACCCTAGGTTTAGAGTTATGTTGGCTGCCATTCTTTAATCTCCCCATTAGGTTAAAAAACCCTTAATCCCGTTTTTTACCTAATGGGCTTAATTAAAGTGGCCCAACTCACCCCGCGTGGGCCCGGTTGTGCACAAAAATACCCCGAGACCCAATTACTACCCCGGGTACTCTTTTCTGACTATCTCGACCCATCCGAACTCAACCGCGCACTCATAATTGGCATCCGAATTAATTTATAAAAATCCTTATCTCACACCCAACTTAGTCTATACCGACTCCCGGCTGGGATAAGTGTATACCTCGTCATTAATACTCGAAATGACGTAATTAAATTATTACTATTCACTTAGTAAATAAATTTCCCTAAACATTAACCATTCACTCCCCGATTAATATTTAAATATATATATTGCCATAATTAATTCAATTAAAATTACAACACACCAGTAATTTAGAATTCCCGAATTAATTAAATATTAACTATACAAAAATACGGGGTGTTACAAGCCTCTAATTCTAGGGGGTAGGAATAGGCATTGTATTGGTTACCATTATGCTCGAATAAGGGACTATGCTAGGATTTAAAGCCTCCAATAATGAAGAAAAATATGAAGCACTAATCGTCAGCTTGCGCAAAGCACAACTACAGGGGGGAAAATGCCTTCGGGTATTTGGCAACTCAAAGCTAGTGTCCAAGAGCATAAGTGGAGATTTCAATGCCAAGGATGAGAGTATGGAAGCTTACCTCACTATTGCAAGGGGACTTATGGCAAAGTTTGATAAAGTTTATGTTCAGTAGTTCCCCAGGGGCAGAATAGTCACTCCGATGTTTTTACAGCTCTAAGATTTGCCATTATCTCCGATTTAAAGAGAACAATTCAGATAGAATTCCTCGCACATTTGATAATTAACTAGTTTTTCATAGCTGAGCTAGTCATCCATATATAAAGGGTGCCCAGTTCGATGGATCCCATCATAAACTATCTACGGAGCGACACACTACCAGACAACAAGAGGTCGGTGCATCATATAAGAGTCAAGGCTTCTCGCTTTCACTTATCTTCAGAATAAAACTCTATAAAAAGTCTTTTACTGGTCCTACTTTCAGTGCGCTCACCCAGAAGATGTCGAGAATTTTCTTAGTGAACTTCATGAAGGCATTTGCAGGAGTCATGCAGGAGGAAGATCAATGGCTTTTTGAGCAATTAAGGAAGGATACTTATGGTCATACATGCATAAGGATGCTAGAATTTACATTCGCAAGTGTGAAAAGTGTCGAAATCACTCCCCTATGGTCCACTAGCTGGCTAGCAACCTCAAGTCATTAACCATCCCATAGCCTTTTACCTAGTGGAGCTTGGATATTGTAGGGCCACTTCCTATTTCATCTAGAAATCACAAGTATTTGTTGGTTGGCACTGATTATTTCACCAAATGGGTAGAGGCAAAACAACTAGCAAACATTCAGGACTCTGATATGACGAGGTTCATATGGAAGACCATTATCACTCCCTTTAGGATACCAAGAATGATCATTACTGATAATGGCACGCAGTTCGAAAGTGGTTTCTTTCAAGTCTTTTGCAATGAGCATGGCATCAAGAATCACTTTAGTTATATGGCATATCCCCAAAGCAATGGGAAATTTGAATCTTACAATAATATAATGATTGACGAACTAAAAAAGCGACTGGAAAGAGCCAAAGGCACATGGGTAGACGAACTACCCCATGTTTTATGGGCTTATCGTAGAACTCCCAAGAGAGCAATGGGGGAACCCCCTTCGCACTCGCCCATGGAATAGAGGCAGTTATCCCATTAGAAGTAGGTCTCCCTACTATGAAAACCAGTTTGATCGACCAAGGCCTCAACGATGAAGCATTACTCACTGAACTTGACTTAGCTGATGAACGACGAGATTTGGCACTAATTAAGTTGGCATCCTACTAATAGCAACTGACCAATGAATATAACAAAAAATTTAATCCAATGAGGTTTCTAATAGGGAATACATCCCGAGGAAAGTCCTCGGTAGTGCTGTAAGACCATTAGATGGAAAACTGGGACCAAATTAAGAAGGAACTTTCAAGGTAATAAGGTCACCTGCAGGGAGCGTATCACTTAAAAAAGATAAAGGGCAGGGAGATACCAAGGGAGTGTAATGATGTCGACCTCAAGAAGTTCTACTTTAAGACTTATATATATTTTATTTTTAGTACCATTAGTTTAGGCAAATTTTCGTTTACAAATGGATGTTGCCTTTTATTTATCATTTTAATTAATAAAGTATGATTGAACCACGCATTTTGAATGATTGAGTCTTTCTCCTCATCTTCTGCAGCTCTAATTTCTTGGTCTACTAGATCCAACTTCAAATTGGCTCATGTTCTTTTTAAAAGGATGCTTTGTTCAATCTCAGTCTGCTGAAAATATGGAAACCAAGTGGCATCTCTGCTATCCAAGCATGGATCTTCTCTTCACAGAATCACCTGCTATTCAAATAAAAATGATCTCCCCAGAAATACCAAAATTGTTATTAGTCTAGATGCTCAATAATGTTGTTGTTTTTGTTTCTTCATATCTGTAAGCCATCTAGAGAGGGCTTTTCTCTCTAATTCTCACTAATAAATTTATTTTTTATTAAAAAAAATGTCTCTTGATCGCACCTCAATACGCATATTTTCTAAGAAACATACTTCCCTCAAATCATAACAGAACTCATGGATTACCGCAAGCTTACCTACTTTCTCCAGTCAAGGAATCTCTCATGCCAAGAACAAACAAAGCTCCTATGATTACGAAAGAGTGATAGACATGTTCCAATCAAGGAGGATAAAAAATATATGAAGCAAGGTTTATAATTAACCTTCCTCGGGTCTTTGTTGAAAACACAATTGGCCTCTCGAGTTGCTCCAACAACAATAAAAGACCTACAAGGGATCCTTAGGAAATAAAGCCAACTCATATTGGTTGCCAACTCAGGTTGGATGAAAAATCCTGCGCGAGCCGATGTTCCATTAACTAGTTATATTCTCGCCATCGTCCTACTTAGGGCTAAGGAAGTGTAATGACATGACCTAAAAGATAAAGTGGACGAAATGATAAGGGGAAGGCATATTGGATTGGGAGAATGTTCAAACACAAGATAACAAAAACATAAGATCATTTAGTCGATGACAAATCCCAAAATGATTAAAACTTTATAGTGATTCATTCATACAGCGTTTAGTCCTATCAAGTACTTTTTTGGTCAAACAATGATGTCGAATAATCAATAAATGAGGTTAACACATGTTTAGTCAGCACACACTCAAAACATAAATTACCAGTTGCTCCTTTTTATTAAAAATCATATGATTATAATTACATTAACAGACCAATAAATACTTAAAGACCTATGATGGTCCAGGACGACGAGCGAGGTAATCCTCCACTCGAGCTCTTCGACCATCATCAAGATGAGAAACAAAGTCTTCTTCGGTGCTATCTGGCATAGCTCTAAAAGCTTCATAAGAATGGCATCTATTGGGATCCATTGATCATCCCTAAAAAGGGATTCTGCCTACTAGATGGGTGAACGGTTTGATAATTATACCACAGGGAAGATTCCTTATGAATTTTCAATTCCTTAAGATCTCTTAGCCATCCTCTAGCGAAATTGAGGTCTTCAGCCTCTCTCAGTCTTGTTGCGACATCTATCCAACCTCGGTCATAACCATCAACCCAGACTTACCGATGATCCCTTCAAAACAAATGTCTTAATCGGGTGACATCCCTTTGGAGACCAGCAACGATCATGTAAGCTTGTCAAATATCTTATTTTAGCTCGATAATCTCCCACCTAGAAGCTTGATTGTCAGCTTGAGCGACTATAGCTAACGATGAAGAGGATCCTTACAGCACAAGAGGGGGACCAAATGGTGTGTTTTCCTTAAGATGAGAAATTTCTCTTCTTAATGCCTCATTCTCTCTCTGTAATAACTCTCCCACCTGGTTGACTTTGGATGCATACAGAAGTTTTTCCTTCAAGGTGTCCATCTCCTCCTGCACAGAGGCACCAATTTCCTCGATATTCTTGAGCCTATCTTTAAGCCTAGTAACCACCTCATACTGATCTTTATAATCCTGGTTTCTTAACCAGTGGGATTTACAGATTCTTATAAAGGCTCTGCATTCTTAAACAATTATGTTCGGGGCAGGAGCCTATCCTAGGCAGGATTTAGCGGGACTGTATTCATCTAAATCAATGGGCTACAATCAACAGAATAAGAAGAAAAAGCAATAAACATCAGTAATGAAAAAAAGTTTCCTTTCCATTTAAATCAACAGATAGGCGTAAGCCAGTAAAAAGAAAGGGAAACACTTAAGGTACAACATTTAATCAAAATAAAAAGAAGCCTAAACTCCAAGCAGAACTTTAAGAGGCCTCAACCTACTCACAAGTCGAGGGACCCTTCCCCTTGTCAGTATCTTGGTCGGAAGCAACTTCACCTCCACCAACACCTGAGTTTGTAGGGGCAACTCCTCCAGCTGGAGCGATGACCCCCACTAAATTGTCTAAAGAACCTCATACAATAGGGGCAATTCTCTCCATAACTTTCTAAGCATCTAGTTAAGTAGATGGGGATACATCTTTAGGATTAAGGCCAGGATGGTGCTGAGAGAACATACTGGAGTCAACAACAACCCCAACAGGAATCAAGTATTGATCCCATCCTTTTTAAAACATGCTCGTCGGATATAGGTAATTTAGCGCTCGACATCGTCATACGCCACCTCCCAACCTTCATTGTACCATCTCTCCCAGACGGTCCCTGCTTCCCCCTCCAGCTTATCCACCTTGGCAACCAACTCCTTATTCACCTTAGCCGCTGCTAGCTTATCAAAAATCACAGAGCTATAGGCTTCTCAGAGGTAGGATAACTCCTTCGTATACTGTTCCCTCTCTCGATCAAATATCACCTTTGTATCATCCAATTCCTTCTTAGAAGTCTTTAGAGATTCATCCATCTGCACATTCCTTCTCGACAGATTGACCCGACCACAGAACAGTACAGTATAGTCAAAGACAAACTGCAAATTAGAATAAACACATGTTAGCATGAGATAATTCAAGAGAATAAGGAATAAAGAATATAGAGATGAAACGACTCACCAAAGCAAGCCCATGAGCAGATTTAAGGGCTACCTGGTCTGGCCCCATGCTCACTGATCACTGACGATTAGCTGTGAGCACTGTCTTCTCCAACAGTATAGGAAATAGTTAGGGGTAAATAGACACTAAATCCCCCTCAACAATAACAACAGATGTCACTATGGAGGCCTATGCCCTTCTCTTCTCCTCCTCTCTCTCTCTCGCATATCCTACTCTTATTTCTTTCGTCTCTCCACTTCACTCTCCTAAGTTCTCGTCCTGGAACCACCAATGGAGTCCCTAGCTTTCTATTCAAAAACTTCATCTTATTAGTAAACAAGTCATCATCATCATCATCCTCAATCAAGTTCCTTCTCCTTGGAGGGGCCATTTCTTCATCGCTGGACTCATCATCGCTTCTCTCTCCCTCACTACCTTCTTCACTACCTTCCTTGCTTTCTACTAAATCCTCTCATGAGCTTCTATCCTCCTCATCCTCTAAGTTAATGGGCTCAGAAGAACCACCAACCTCTTCTTACAAAATATCCAAATGAGTAATTGTATCTGTTAGATGAGCAATAAAGTTGGAAGTGGTGTTCTTATACTCCAGTAAAAATGCAGCTGATCGAGGATGTTCATCCTCAACAACAACATCACTTATCCTCCAAGTTTTTAAAAGTTTAGCATCTCAGATTTCGCAAAGAGAAGGTTCCTAGTTTTTAGCCTTTGCTGTAAAGAAAAATGGAGGAACATCAGAAGAAGAATATACAAGGGTAGGAAAATAAAAAATGGAAAAAGAGATGGTGACAACAACCTATGTACTCCTCCCCAAAAGTAGGGATCCGAGGTCCCCTGTAACTTATGCCCTTTGATTGGGGAGGATACTGCCAATTTCTAGCAATAAATCCTTTAGACAAATAATCTTTATGGGAATCAAGTAAATTTACTCCCCAAACCCTATCAGTACTTCTTTCTTTCAAGTAGAAAAGACCCTCACTTGTACGAGAGAAAGTATAACAGTAGCAAATGTTAGCTAATCCTAAATTGATACCATAAAGCTGGTTTATCCTATGAACTCTATTGACAATCTTCCACACATTTGGAGAACATTGGGCGGCAAATTTTTTTAAAGTATTTAAATAAGTGTAAGAACAGAGGATTAGGGGGAAATGTTAAACTCCCTTGGGACACTACGAGCACATGAATCCAGTGACCATCATCCAGATCACGAACATTCCTTGGTACTGATGTACATTCTATATCAACCCAAATAGTAATATTATAAAATTTTCTAAACTCGGGCAGAGATTTTTATCAAGCATCACCATAAGAAAAAATAAAGACCATGGCAACAATAGAAGAATGATTCACAGAGATGAAAACTAAAAGGAAAAGAAGAGCTGAAACTTATGAGACAAAAATGAAGCTTGGGAAGCTGAGAAAACCTTGTTTTTAAAGAACGAAAGTAAGAAGTGAAGCTTGATATCACAATATGCATAAGAACAACCAAGGACGATGAACTAATGGTTACGTTTTACCCAACATCTAGTTTCAATCACTCAAATGATGTTCCACACTTCTCGAGAAAGATTTGGCGCTTTAATTTCCCACAAAAAGACAAGCGCGTCCCTCTTATTTCAAAAAATTACAAACATACCATTGCAGACTGTGTTGCGTTCTCGGGCTCATTTAAATCCATTGGCCCAAGTAATGGCCCAAATATTTTAGGGGCAATTGTGGGAACTCATTTATTCTTAGGCCACGAGAGTAGACGACTAAGCCCAAAATATCTAAAAGGCTGCCCGACCCAAATCATGGAGTTAAGATACTTGTATGTATTATCTAAACCTCTCCAGGACCAAGTAAATCCTCAATAATCTCGTGGAGATATTCAAGGGATTCATGGTTCATCCCATCATGGACATCGTGGAGTTACTTTGATAACTAAAATTCTACATCTATAGATTGTAAACCCTGGCCTGGGGCATAAGGGCATGTAACCAAGCATATTGAGAGATACTTAATAAAACAGTAGACATCTCCGTGGACATAGGAAAGTTATCGAACCACATACATAGTTATGTTATGTGCGCGATTGTATGCTTTCTTGCTTGATTATGATTTTTCTTTGTAAATTTTTTATTATGATATTTTTTTATACTGCAATACTGAATTGAATAATTTTGTGGACATGATCATTAATGATAATTCTTTTTTAGAACTAAGCATTATATTGGCACATACGCTTAGGTTATTTTATTCTCAAAGGAAATAGAATATTAATTAAAAATGGACAATTGAGTTCATTGGAAGTGAAGGCACTTATAATATTTAATTTTGTTTAGAAGGTAAAATGATCAAGGGCCTTCACAAAAAAAGGTAAAGAGCCAAAAATTGTTAGAAATGGTTCATTTCGATTAGATTGGTTCGATGACTAAATAGTCAAGAGGTCATTTTGAGTTTTTCCACAATTTCATTGATGATTAATCAGAGGTATGTATATTTTTACCTCATTCACCACAAGTCTGAAGACTTTTGATTAGTTCAAAGTGTAAGAGGCTAAGGTGGAGAATAGGTGATGTAAGTTATTCCAAATTCTACAATCTAATCGTAGAGATGTTTCCTGTTGGGGTAGTCAATGGATCATTTATTGGAGGTGTGGGATTTTATCCCATAAGTTTTCACTAGGTACTTCACTTCAGAATGGTCTAGAGGATTGATAGGAACAAGACTCGTTTAGATATGACCATGTACATGTGTAGTTGTTCAGGACTGTAACATTCTTATTTGTATTTTTATATAAAAGATAGGCATACACATTCTAGCTTAGTTTCTTCTTAATTGGTTTCTTCAACCACCATTGAATATAAGAGCGGGCACAAGATCACTCTATAGAATGTTTGGTTTTTGGGATGCTTGACACTCGTGTTGTGGAAAGAGAGAAAGATTTTAAAATTGAGGAAGGAGGTATGTCTATTCATTCATTATCCTAAATCTTAAAAAGGTAGTTTATATCATAATCCTAATTACATGAAGGTCATTGATTACATTAATGCATGATTCTTGGAAAAGGATTATGTAATAAACCACGGGCCCAAGTGTAAGTTGGACTTACAAGGAATAATCAAACATCATATTACCAATTATTTTAGACTATCCGTACAAGATGCAATATAAACTAATATCAATAATACACTACCTTGTGATAGTGAGAGTATTATTACTGATTAGTATACACGTGTCACTTATATGAGATAGGAAGTGGTGCCATGTTATAGTGTGAACATCATAAGTCATCCCAAATGGTTAGTGTTTGGGGTGATCATTTCGATATGATCCCATAAAAATATAACTCGCGTACGAGAACTACAATCAGTAATTCCAAGATAAGGACTTACGCTTTGACTTACGATAATGGATATTGAAAATAATTTGATGTATTCGAATCGAGTTTTGGGACTTATTAATGGAGTAAAACCCATTGGGCACACGTGGACCTACAATAAATTAAAATAAAGACAGATGGAAAGATGAAAACCTTCAAGGTTAGGCTTGAAATAGGGTTTTCTAAAAAAAAATAAAGGGATTGACTATGAGAAATCCTTCTCATAATAGCCATTATAAAGCCTGTCAAAATTCTTTTAACGTTAAGACTGCGTTCTTAAACAATTGTCTTGACAAGTGTATAGTAAGAAGCCGGGAAGAGAAAAGTATTGATTTTCATCAATGCACGCAAATCACTTGTTAGTATAAGAACCATAACTGGAACGTGGTGGTATTTCAAATATAATTTGTGGATACTATTTGCCTAGTTAGAAGCGAGGTGAGAGTATTATTTTATACAAGAGCGTAGTTATCCGAATATTCTATATAAAGTACATAGGACAAGATATACACATCTTTATGATCAAGATTTAGCTAGATCGTTTACAAATGATGTTGGGCTTATCCCAAGTCTATTATATCAATGTCGTATACACATGATTAACATTGGGATTCCATAAAAAGAGTTTCTCTTAAAGCATGGAATCATTATGTATGGAAATGAATATCCAAGGACACTTTATTAGGATGGGAGGAACGAGGAATCACCTAATGCTTCGGTGGTGGGAAGCCTAAAGCATGCTATATTGTGTAGTAGAGCAAAATAGGGTATGCCTTAGGCATGGTTAATAGATTTCAGTTTAACAGTCTTATACCTTTTAGGTGCAAATAATAGGTTTTCAGTTAGATGAGGATTCCAATTTTATTAAATTGAAATATGTATTTAGATAATGAGTTTGATATATAAATTGGAGGAGTGTGAAGCAATCTTGGATTGCTGATTCCACTGGAGAGGCCAAAGTTTCTAACACTTCAGACACAACTAAAGAGGCTATATGACTCGATTACTCTCTAAGTAACATAAGTGAGATTCCATTAAGTGAAATTGGTTATTACACCTTTAGTGTTTGTAGCGACACGGTTCTAATTTGAGAGAAACTGTAACCCAGAAGAGGGTTAATCACATTGAGTGTAGGTTTCACCTAGTTCGATAAATCAAACAAGAAGTTGATAAGTTTTATCATAAGGTTGTATTGGATAATGCCCGATTAATACTTATACCAAACACAAAAAATTAATAGGTAGATAGATTGGGAGTTTGTTACATGGATTTAAGAATAAGCGGTTGATTATTGGCATTTTATTCTTAAAGCCATGTATGACGATTACTTTTTAATTAAAGGTGTGTCAATTTATATTGAAATAATAATCATGGTTATGATAATTCCTTATAGTTGAACCAAGACCACCTTTTATACTTATATATAAATGTATGGGAAGGGGTTTTAATTGGAATTATTGATCATTAGGGTTTAAGAGGGGTGAGAGAAAAATTATTCACGTTTTTGTGAGGAGGCCTAGAGAAAGACCACCATATCTCCCTTATAAGGAAGCATTTTCATCTCAAAATGCGTCCACACACCCAGCTAACTTTAGGGGATCATACACTAGAAGATCATAGTGAACATAAGGTTTAATCAAGGTTTTTCATATAACTTACAGGGCAACAAGGATTTCCTTATCATATTCCTTTATCTCATCATACGAATCATAACAAGATTCGCAGTGGTATGCATTATTCAAACCCTAGGTTTGGCCTTTAGACCTAGTTCAAGTTTTCTTTTCAATGCATGATTAATAAAATGTATTTAAAGATGAAAAATTTTCTCCACTTAAAAATCAATCCTAAGTTGTTTTCCTAATATAGATAAACTACTATGATTTCATCCCAACCACTCTGATTGGTCGTCAATATCAAATATAGGTTGTGAATTTTCCAATAGTCCTGGAATCGTAATTACAATCTCCTTATGATCAACATGAGATCGCATAACTATAATTTTTACTAAGATCTATTGATCGACATTAATATGTGAGAGTGCAGCTACAGCGGAAATATTGCGACTTCTCAAATAAAATCCAGTTTTTAATTAAACCCAAATTTTAGTTAAACCCTAAGACATGCATCTAGATGATTTATCAAATAAAATATAGCATGCAGGATAAAAACAAACAGTTTCAGGAAAAATCCCCCAAAGGGGCAAAACCTTTTATTTTCACTATAATTTGTAAGAAAACGGCTTACAATCAGATTACAATGAAAATACAGTGACTAAGAATTACCCTCAGGTATCGGATTCTATAGTCGGCGGCTGGAAATATCCCTTTCCAGGAGGGCAGCAATTAATCCACACGCAGCGAACCCACATGAACCTCAGTCCAATCAACAAAGGAAGAACCGCAACACTCCTTAATGACACGCAGCCATGAAACTTTGTAGAGACTCCCTCAGCAATGACACGCAGCCCTCGGTTGCAAAGATCTCCCCACAAAGATGAACAGTAGCAAAGCTTGTGTTCTAGGGTTCCAAAAGATTCACAAAAGTAATTGGGATTTTTGTGTGAATCAAAAAGATGTTTTGCACATCAAAAAGGTGAAGACTTAGAGTATTTAGGACTCTGAAAATCGTCTTTAAAAGTCTTAGAAATAACTCCCCGAAGTTGGCTTTAAATAGGAAAACTTTGAGCCTAAAAAATCTCGAACAGATCTGGCCGAATTTATCCCAGGCGGACCGGTCTGGCTTGGGGGCGGATCGGTCCGACCTCGGATCAGTTCTTTTAAATTTTGGCTTCTTCGGTTCGCAATCGGTCCGGGGTATACTGGATCTGCAGCAAGCGGATCGGTCCGGTTGAGGGGCAGACTGGTCCGGTTGTGGATCGGTCCGGCAGGGGGCGGACCGGTCCAGTTTTCCCAGAAAAATAAAATCCTTTTAAAAGCCTCAATTTGCTTTAAAAAACTTACTTCTTATTTTTATAAAAAACATTTTATAAAAATTTCCCAATACTAAATATGAACTTTAAGGAACGTAAAAACAGAATTTTACCAAGTTCATTCTCGCAGAGGCTATGATGTTGAAGGCGCTTTGATATTCGGATCCGTTGATATAGATGCGATCTTGAGTTTCTTCAACGGTGTAACGGCGTATGACATACAAATTGATAATGGACAAAAATGTCCTTACAATATGAAACACTATACTTAAATAAATATAAAGCAATATCATAACAATGATTCTTATTTCAAAATAAAATAAAATACCTTTAGTTAAAGAAACCATCACACATGGTTTTAAGAATAAAACACCAACAATCTCCTACTTAGTCTTAAACCTATGTATCCAACTCCTAACCCATCTACATAATAGATTTCTGCATATCGATGAAGGACTAACCGAGGGTTATCTGATACAACCTTGGTTATAAACTTGTCACCCACTTCGTATGATCTCTCAAACAGGGTGAAACCTACGCTCGATGTGCATAACCCTTTTACGGGCCATTCGTTCTCTTAAACTTGCAATCAGATAACTATATATGTTGAAAAGTGTAATAGTTAATTTTGCTTGAAGGAACCTTACCTAAGTTACTTCGGAGCTAATCGAGCTATATATTCTCTTTGGTTTTCTCCGAAGTGACAAAAACTTTGGCCTCTGTAATGGAATTAACAATCTAAGATTATTTCCCACTCCTCCAAGTTATAAATCAACCTCCTTGGGTGAACACATATTATGAGGTAGAAACTTAGAATCCTTATCTGATTGAAAACTTACTCTTTATACCTAAAAGGTACAAGACTATTAGACTGAAATCTATTGAACATGCCGAAGGCATAACAAATTTTGGTTTTTGAACACAATACATATAAAAATCATAAGGTTGCCTATCTTCTAAGCCTTGGGTATATTCCTCGTTATTTACATATATCAAGTGTCCTAAGACATTGGTTCCTGACAAAACTATTCCACACTTGAAAATAAAATCTTTTAATGGAATCACGATGCTACTCCCGTGTATATAACTTTCATATAATTGACTTGGGATAAGCCCAACATCGTTTGCAACTAATCTAGTGAATGCTTGATACTAAAGAAGTGACCTACTTTTCCTAAGTACTTTATATCAAATATCCCGACAACCACACTACTATGTAAGATAATACTCCCAACTTGTTCCCAATTAGATAATTATTATCCACAAATTATACTTAAAAATACTACCAAATTTCCATCATATTTATTATAAAAACCAGTGATTTTTTTCCCTTGATCAAAATTAAGACTCAATTATTCGATCAAAGTAAATGACCAAATACCTTGGTGTTAGCTTAAATCCATAAATAGATGTCATAACATCGCATCACTTTTCTCTTCCTGACTTCTTATTATGTACATCTCAAGACAATCATGTAAGAAGATAATTTTTACATTAAAATAATTCCAACAGACATTATTATGGCTATGGTGAGAACATTTTCTTATAGTCAATCCCTTTCTTTTAATTTATTGTAGGTCCACTTGTACCTAATTAGATCTACACCATCAACAAGTCAACAACTCTAAAAACTTTATTGGACTACATCAAATCCCTTTTGGTACACATATTCACAAGTTAAACAAAAAGTCCTTGTCTTGGAATGCATCATTATAGTTCTCGAGACCCAATTAATGTTTGAGAGTGCGCTCTCAGGATCTTCATGGAATATTTATATAATTTAGTGTCCAACACACATAATTCCAAATTTATCTTATTATCCTGAAAAATAATCTAGATTACAAAGAAAATAAAAGAAACCATGCATTCGACAAAGGCAAATTAAGGAAAAAAATCTTTCGAGTAAAACCTTTTTTCATTCAGCACTTTAGAGAGTTTACAAGACTATCAACTTACAGATTAATTTCTAACCGCCATAAGTATAATGTGCGGTGCCTTCATAAATATCTAAAGAAAATGGCTCTGTCCAGAGTCATCCATGGCTTTCCATGCTCGGTATCCACCGATCAGCCTTCGTCCTTAGAAGTGAACTCCCTCGAGTATCACAAGATCAACCATGGATATACCTCTCCATAAAGGTTGTATGAAAGATACACACTATAGGGTCTTAACTTCATTCACTCAAATGTATCTTAGGGATGTGATATTTGAATCAAAAAGTCTTTCTAAACTCAAAAGGTTGAAATGTTTTTGCAAAATGCAGAAATAGTTTTGGCAAAAGTCTTAACAAAAATAAAAACGAAATAGGTATTTATGGGACGTTCATAGCGAATTTTGAACCTCATTTGAATGAGAATAGAAGTCTCGTTCTAATGAGAATGGATATTGTTCAAATGAAAAAGTAATATCATTTGAATAAAGTTCGAATGACCTTAAACAGTACGCCCTCATTCTATGTTCTATTGAAGTAAATTTCAAACGAGACTTTGAACGATACTAGGATCTTGATTGAACGAGATTCCAATCTTGTTTGAACGAGATATGAGCCTTTTGAAAAAAATTTAAATAAAGAAAAATGTCTTGAGTTTTAACTAAAAAATCCCATTTCGAGTTTTAATAAAAATAAACATCCCAAAATAAATTAAAGGAATAAATTAAAACTTAAAGCATTAAACCTTGATGATGTGGAGATGCCTGAAAGTTGGAGGTGTTGGATCCTCAGATTTAGTGTCAGCTCGAATCAAACAACAGAGGAATATTCCAAGAACTATGATAGCATAAGCTATAAGCAAATGATAGAAATTTTGGTCTTACAAATCTCTTCCTTTATTGGCTATTTCGGTACAAACATAAAACCGAAATCTAAATTACAAAAAAATACCGTAAGACAAATAAAATATCCTGATACCCTCCCAAACCCTTAAATGGATAGGTACAAGATAAACATGCCTTCAAAATAACATCTTCAAATGTCCACTTGATCTTTAACTTCTCTTGGGCACTTTGTCTTTATTAAGTGTAATCCAAACATGATCTTCCAAAAGTACCTACATACATGAAACAAAGCAAACACCCCGTGATGCATCAAGTTTGATAAATACAATAAAATACATAAGAATAATATCTCCCCCACAAATCAAACTCATGTAATCTCCCCCATAATTTATTCTCCCCCTTTTATTTTGTCCAAAATAGACAAGAAGTAGAAACTAAATAAAGAAAACTAGGTAGCGTCACGAAAAGAATAAGACATCATCACAAAAATATATCAAATAATCGCATGCAATGATAATATCAAACGCTCCACAAACTATTTTTGAAATTTTTTGAAGTATAAAAATTTTACAAAACAACACACCGTGGAGAAAAATAAAAATAACTGAATCAGGGAAATGAAATGTATGAGTGTGAAAACTATCTATAGGTTAATTAACGTACACACATAGGACACATGTGAATAAAGTAATGAGACACTACTAATGCAAGATCTCAAAGTCTACTTTAGGTGTAAAAAATGGTGAACTCAAGTGAGAGTGACTTATCCTTATCAACTAATCAAAATCGTAAGTGAGTTCCACACCAATTATGCCCAAAACTATCTAATCCTTTTGCGAGATTTTTAAAGACATACAAACCCATTGATCTTCGACTTAACTCCCTTAAAACTCACATTTTTATTTTTTTCTCTCAAATAGTTTTGAAGAAATAATGCTCATATGTAGCGAGGCATCAATGTTCTTAAAATATATCCTGGCACTTCTATTTTTATGTGACTTTAATATTTTAGGTTCTTTTCTTTTTGCAAATGGTGGCCTTTCGTGCAAAGTCAACATGTCTTTCGCAGCTCGATTCCATTGCATAAAATATACCAAATATACCGAATAAGTGATTTTTAATTTTTTTCCAACTCGGGCAATGGTTCTTACATGCACTTCTTCTATTATCTCATTTTTCACATTTAGTTCATTTTAAAAGCATGATTGAGATGAAAACACTACAATTGACACGTGAAAGGTAAGTGCAACATTCAAATAAATTCGTGCTCATGTGCATTAAAGGTGACAACGAGTCAAACATGTAGCACGTAGTCATCATATCACTTAATGAATCCACACATTATAAAGCAAAAAATGAAATGATGTCACTTCTCAAAACACTACAAAATAGCCACGTGGATATGGAATGAATGGGTGACTCGAACATATTTAATGTTCATCCACATATAGTGTTAAAAAAATACAAAACGTTTTTTGGATTTTTAAAAAAATTATAAAAAAATAAAATCTTTTTATCTTTTTCAAAAATTTTTAAGAAAAACAAAACTCTTTTTTGGATTTTTCAAAAAATATACCAAAATGAAAATATAAGTACAATCATAGTACACACTAGTAAGAGGCATGTTCAATATGAAGAGGAAAAACATCTTATGTTAGAAACAAGTCTCATCCTCAACCATTAGGTCCGAAGGAGTTTTACATCTTATTAAAAACATTAATAAAATCTTGTGAAGTCTTGACTAAATACTCTACTTGCTCTTAAAAACTCTCAAAATCACTCATGTGATGTGTGTGATCATGCGGAGTAACGTGTGTGGATGTGCAAGTGGGAACACCCGTGGTAGAATTTCATGAAAGAAACCTATGAGGCACTCTACCCAACTTATAGCAAAAATTCCCTAAGGTGACCTCATTGATTACAATGGGAGCAGACATAAATGTTCTTAAATCCACCTCTCTAAAAAACTTCTAGGTCAAGCTCTCCTATATGGATTCGAATGCCTAGGTGGGTTAGGTCGAGGGCCATATGGATCTAATAAAAAGTCGGGAACTAATTCAGGTGCAACATGGGAAGTGGGCGCATTATCATAACTTATTCCTACCCTCTCAACGTTACCCAAAGCGGGACCGATGAGTATATTTTCTACCTTCTTAGACGTGTTCTCTAAAGTAACTTTGACCTCCTAGGCACGTTCAAGATCTCTATCTAGTTGGGATACATGTCTTCATGTTTCTCACGAGTCTCCAATTAATATTGAAGATCTCCCGTAAGACTAGCCACGATGTTAGTCAAATAACCATTTTCCCAGCCTAAGATGATCAACTGCTCACATAAAGAAACCTTAACCTTCTCGAGTTATCTCATTGGCGTCTCAAACACCCTCAAAGATTTCATATCTCTCTCAAATCTAACACCCTAAAAAATAAATCTTTAAAATCTTTTTTATCTTCAACATCCCGGTGTATAAATCACAAAAATATTTTGGAGATCACCTTCTTCCTCACTCTCACTATATCCTGAATTAATTGAATTATCATTGAGGATCTCATGTTTATATATGTCCCCATCGGCATGGGAAAAACTAGAAGTGCTGATGTGACTAGCCATGAAAGTAACAGACTTTTCATGTCGTGATTCTCCCCCTGAATCAACTGACTCGATGTCACTATTGCTAAGAGTGTCTATATTTACAACCTCTTTTACCTTTCTCCTTAGCCTAGTGGGATACTCATGTGCCTTGTGCCCTTTACCCTCACACTCATAACACCTTATATCTTCCTCTTTCTCACTGCTATTCTAGACCTCATTCTTCTTTTTATTTTTCTCAAAATTCTTTTTGTTGGAAGAATTATTTTTGGAAAACTTGAGAAACATTTTAATTTTTTTCACAAACAAAGCCAAGTCTTCAAAATTAACCTCACTTTCAGATTCAGACTCACAAACTCTCTTCTTTTTCTTCTTCCTAATTTGAGTCTTTAAAGATACCCTATAAACTTCAGCTTCATGGTTTTAGGGAACAAATCTATTTCATAAGTCTGAAGGTCTCCTACGAGTTCTTCTAACCTAAGAGTGTCTAAAATTCCTAATGAGTTAAGAACATTGACCTTAGGAATAAAACGAGCAGGGAGGCACACCAAAATCTTTTTCACAACTCGCGTTTTTATAATTTTCTCACCCAAACTAAAACTTGAATGATAATGTCCAGTAAACGCACATAAAACTCATCAAATGACTCAGAATCTAACATAGTGATGGTATCATATTGGGTGGTCAAAATTTTCAATCTTTGACGCTTTACAATATTTGTACCCTCGTGAGTGCACTGGATATTATCCCAAGCTTCCTTAGACGTAGTGCACTTTATAATGTGACAAAACTTGTCAGGGGTGACAGCTTTAGAAATAGCACTAAGTCCACGAGAATTAAAATGACTCCACTTAAATTCCTCATTATTCCAGGAAGAAATAGGTTTAGGATTTTTGATATTATCAACAGTAACAGTGGGAGGAGTCCACCCTTCTTCACAAATTAACTAGGGTCTATCATCTATGGCTTTCAAAGCAGACCTCATCCTAGCCTTCCAGTAAGCATAATTTATACCATCAAATATGGGCACTCAATTATCCAAATTCTCCCTTAAAATAAAAATTTTCAAAGGACAACAATTTAAAAAAAATGATATCATGAGAAACATTTTTGCAAAAAAAGGATCACACATTATTTTTGTGTTACCTTCTCTAATACCAATTTGAGAGTGATCTCTCGGAATCTTAATGGAATATTTATATAATTTAGTGTCAAACACACATAATTCCAAAATTTATCTTATTATCCTAAGTAAGCATATAGGTGATAAAGTAGATAAATAAACCATGAATTCAACAGAGGAAAATTAAGGAAAAAACCCCTCTCAGTTAAAACCATTTTTCATTCAGCACTTTAGAGAGTTAATACGACTATTAACTTACAAACTACTTGATAAACGCCACAATTATAATGCACGGAGAATTCACAAATCTATAAAGAATACGGCTCCTTCCAAAGTCCTCCACACGTGGCCTTCCAAGATCGGTATCCACTGATTAGCCTTCGTTGTCAGTAGTGACTTTCCTTTGGTATTATAAGATCATCCGTGAAGATACCTCTCCACAAAGGTTGTATGAAAGATACACACTATAGGGTTTGAACTTAATTCACTAATAATATCTTAGGGATGTGATTTGTGAATAAAAAAGGTTTACTAAACTCAAAAGGTTGATTTTTTTTTGGCAAAGGATATGCAGAGACAGTTTTGGAAAATATCATAATGAAAATAAATACAAAATAGGTATATATAGGACATTCAAAATTGTGAGGCGGCGACTTTGTTATAATGACTTTTGAATTTTGAATGAGAATATTAGGCTCTTTTTAACGAGAATGGATCTCGTTCAAACGACCAAGTAATCTCATTTCAATGAAGTTCAAACAACCTTAAAACGACCAAAAACAGTACGCCCCCATTCTATGTTCGATTGAAGTAAACTTCAAATGAGACTTCGAACGAAACTAGGATCTCGTTAGAACGAGATTCCCCTCTCATTTGAATAAGATACGTGCACTTTGAAAAAAATTTAAATAAAAAAAATGCCTTCGATTTTAAATGTAAAATATTATTTCCAGTTTTAATAAAAATAAACATCATAAAATAAATTCAAGCAAATATATTTTAACACAATAGAATTATACCTTCATGATGTGGAGATGCTTGAAAGTAGGAGATGTTGGATCTTCTAACTTAGTGTCGTCTCGAACGAAATGGTAGCAGATTATGCCAAAAACTATTATAGCCTAAGCTATGAATAAGTGATAGAAATTTGTTCTTACAATGTTTTCTTAGGATCTTATCAAAATGATCACCGAAAACACTAACCACTCAGGATGAATCGTGATGCTTCCATTACGACGTGTCGTCACTTGTTATACAGTATAAGTGACATGTGTATTCTAATCATCCATAATTCTCCCAATACAATAAGGTAGTATATTATCGATATCATCTTGTATTTCATCCTGTACGGGTTGTCTAGTAACATTAGTAATATAATGTTCCATTATAATCTTGTAAGTACAAATTACACTCGCATTTGTGTTTTATTACTTAATCCTCCTACAAGAACTGTCATTGATGAAATCAATGTCATTTTTGTACCTAGTAATATGATATAAACTACCAATTAAGATACATAACTATGTCCATAATTTTAACATCCTTGTATTCGTCCACAAAAAAAATAACGAGCACCAATAATTCAAACATGCCCTTGAATGAGGTTGTGCCCATGATAATGTTTAATGAGAGTTGATGAGACTAATTAAAAAGAAATTAAATTGAAAATGTATATACCGTCCCTTGTGTAAAATCCTAATAAGAATGTCGTAGTCCGATTTTTTTTACCATGGACCTTATCATACTAACAAGAGTCTTTATCCTTCTTATCCTCTACACTATTCCAAGATGGAATATCTGTTTTAGACTATTGGGATAAAATCCCACACCTCTGATATATGATCCCTTAACTATCTCATGAGGTAAACACCACTCTGATCAGATTGTAGAAGTTGGATTAGTTTACCTCGCCTATAATCAACCTTAGTCTTTCACACTTTGAACTAATCAGAGTCTTCATACATGTGGTGAATAAGGTAAACATATCCATACCATAAGTATTTTTTAATGAAATTAATGATCCACTCTTAACCACCTCTTGTTCAGATATTCGCCGAATCATACTAATCGAAATGAACCACTTACTACACATTTTTGTCTCTTTAGCTTTGGGTTATAAAGGGCCCCTTGGTCATTTTACATTCTAAATAGGATTAAAGACTAGAAGTGCCTCCACTTCTAATGGACTTAATTTTCTATTTAAACCAATCTTTGAATTCCTTTTAGAATAAAGCAACGTAACCATAAGTGTCAATATTGTTTCTGGTCATAGAAGAAAACTTTTTCTTTAATGATATGTCCATTAATTATTCAATTTTAATATTTAGCAATATTGTTGAGACAGTCCTTATAATGTATAAATTATTTTCCCAATGTACTAAAATCGATACAAGATATCCAATTTTAATAAAATAGTTTTATAAAATTAATCAAATTTCTATTTGAAACCAATTTAGAAAATCGAAACCAACTTTTCTAAAACCCAGGTACTTTAAATAATTTACCTATATTAGCTTTATGTCAAAATTAAAACTCATAAGAATATCCCAATTTTAATACCGCTACGTTATTCTAGTTGCCCATAACTAGGAACATCTCTTTTAAAGTAATTTACGGATTCCCGGGGACCTTTGCAATGAGTTTCACTCCTAATTAATGGTTCTTGAATCTACATACCAAGTTATCTTAGATCAGACCATAAACCACTCATTTAATTTAAGAAAAAAACCATTACCATGTCCTATTACCTATAATGTTGGGAAAACCCCAACATATTATTATAAAAGTTCTAACTACTTCTAGTGAGAATACATACTCTTTGGGTGCTTCACTACTACTGAGTAATATAGACCTTTATTAACCCAAACTGTTGTACCAGAGACTTAGCCTTAACCTCCTACTGTGACAACCCGCCTAATAAAATACCGGGCGATCACTCTTGTACCAAATTAAAATCGGAGTCGCATATGGATCATTCTTAGCATCACTGTCGAAAACCAATTTAATTACTAATAACCTATTAGGCTGGCGTCAAAATTTTACTTAAATTTTTTTTTTAAACAACTACAATTTAAAACATCCACCCAATTTATATAAATGAAACTGAAAATGAAATAAAATTACCGAATACTCGGTTTAAAATCATACACCCATATCGAATTCCGCACTAAAAGGCGGTAAAACAATAAATAAATGTAATTTGTTTATTAGCCTGAATGTTTATACAGTACCACCTATGTAGAGTACAAGAATAGAAGGGTCTACGGTAAACCTGCATGCATCCACAGTTGTTGCAATAGACGTCTGACTCGAAGGATTTCCATCCACGCGTCCCTGTGTCTGGACACCTATAATATATATATAGATATAGCAAAAGTGGAAAATATAGAAACGGGTCAGAGCCCGAGTTGTGAAAATATTTTACAAGTGCATAAATGCTTTATTTTTAAAAATATGTTTTATCTCATATTTAAATTGGTATCGTACTCCCATGAGATACCCCTTACCTCTCTTCTAATAGTGCACACCTATCGTATCCTAACAAATATCCTAGTCAAGCTACCCTGCCTAACTCGTCTATTACCCCTCTTCTATCAACCCTAATTATCCCAAGTACTAAGGGCTAAACTTCTCCCCAATCTCAACACTATGCCATGTTCGTGCGTGGGGTGTCTCGCAGAGCGAAATTCAAATAAGGAACCCCCCAATACACTTCTACATGGCAAGGTCGATCGTCGAGATCCATTAGACCCTCAGTACACAACGTATATACATAATTATATAATAATATACATCTTACAATATATATCCGGATAATATATCCCGGACTGAGGTTTTCTTTATATTCATTTTTAGGATGCACATCCGGATATATCTTCTGGACTGAGGTTTACTCTACATTCATCTTTATAATACACATCCGGATCTATCTCTTGGACCGAGGTTTACTTTATATTCATCTTTATGATGCACATCCGTATATATCTCCCGGACTGAGGTTTACTCTACATTCATCTTTATAATATATATCCGGATCTATCTCCTGGACTAAGGTTTACTTTAAATTAATATTTATGATTAACACCCGGATATATCTCCCGGACTGAGGTTTACTCTACATTCATCTTTATACTAAACATCCGGCTCTATCTCCTTGAATGAGTTTTACTTTATATTCATCTTTATGATGCACATCCGGATATATCTCCCGGACTGAGGTTTGATCTACATTCATCTTTATAATACACATCCGGATCTATCTCTCAGACTGAGGTCTACTTTATATTCATCTTTATAATTCACATCCGGATCTATATCCCCGACTGAGGTTTACTTTATATTCATATTTATGATTCACATCCGGATATATCTCCCAGACTGAGGTTTATATTATATTCATCTTTATGATGCACAGCCGGATATATCTCCCGGACTGAGGTTTACTTTACATTCATCTTTATAATACACATCCGGATCTATCTCCCAGACTGAGGTTTACTTTATATTCATCTTTAGGATGCACATCCGGATATATCTCTCGGATTGAGGTTTACTCTACATTCATCTTTATGATGTCCATCCAGAGATATCTCCCGGACTGAGGTTTACTTTACATTCATCTTTATCTCTTTATTCTCATTATATATATATATATATATATTACCTTGTTTTCATGCACAAGTAATATACTATACACACAAGTATAATAACCATCCCATTAGCCTCATAGGATTTTCTTATCCATAATCGATATATAATTACAGTTTCCCACACGCATAATTATATTGACCCAAATGGCCACTAAAACTATCCCAATTGATGTTCTTCCCCGAAACACCCTTAAATTAAATAGATTGTGGATTCTCTTTCCACGAACCTAAGGATTATATCATGTCCATATAATCAATTAGAGGTCCCCACCCTATTTTAGGAACCCCAACATTTTAATTCCTCAACTTATCTATTTTCCTCGAAAATATAATTTCACGTTTACACACTTTAAAACCCTCACTAAGCCCCCATAAATTCCCTCAATTGGAGGACTATTTACTCCTAA
Source organism: Sambucus nigra (assembly GCA_949130495.1). NCBI lineage: Eukaryota > Viridiplantae > Streptophyta > Magnoliopsida > Dipsacales > Adoxaceae > Sambucus > Sambucus nigra. The sequence goes on along the minus strand of OX422208.1, from coordinate 537,167,556 downwards.
AAGATTTCTTATTTCCTCAATAAAATAGGCTAGAAATCCTGAATTTGGGAATATATCCCATATAAATAACTCTAGGAAAAATTGCCAAAATTCCTGAAGGGTCGATCGATCGACCCACGGCCCTCGATCGATCGATGGTCGATCGATCGATCCCCTTCCTTCGATCGATCGATCGTCACGGACAACTTCTTCTCTGAGAAGCTATTTCGGCCATTAAAGATTCTCCTAAGCTTTTGTCTCCTCTCTCGTCATCCTATAAGCTCAACCAACACATATACACATATAACAAGGGTTCTAAACATCCTAGAACCCGAAACCAACAACTAATTTCGATTAAATCCTAAGTTTCTCGAATTGGAAAATTATTGGGGTTTATTCGTTTTAAATCCTGAAAACTCGTTTAATCCACGAAAACCCAACCCAAAATATTTAGGGTTTGTTAATACCAAAATATGAAATGAGATTTTATGCTAAAAAAGAAATAAAGAAAGTAAACACTTGCCTCGTGGATAAAATCCGACGATCCCGAGTCGAATCCCACGGAGATTGGCCGGAGTCTCCCTTTTTCTTCTCCCTTTCTTCCTCTCTCTTCTCCTCTTTCCTTTCTCTCTTTTATTTCTCTTCTATCCCCCTCTCCCTCCTTATAGATGGAGAAAAAGGGTTTATACCTTTTTAAAACCCAAAAATGACTCATTTACTCAATTACGAGTTCTTTTACTAAAAAAAAATTCACGAAACTCAATTTCGACTATCGGATACACTATTCTGACAATCTCGGCCATTCTGAGACTCACCGCGCAGTTAGAATCTCCATCCGAGGCACTTGACTGCAATCCACTAGTTTAACCCAGTACGTCTCAATGCGGTTTTTCCAATTAAAATCTCACCTTTTGTCACTTTACTCATTGACGACATGTAATTAAAATACTCCAGCATATTTACTTAATCCCCAAAGTAAATATATCACCTGTCGATAATCATCTAATCCTTAAGAATTCCAAAAATTACTATTCCGGGAAATTCCCCAAATGTCCAATTTATACCCAATTATGGAATTTAATTTTCCCCAAAAGTACGGGTTGTTACATACTTCCCCCTTAAAACGGAATTTCGTCCTTGAAATTCAGACACAACCGATGCTACCAGTACTAACATAGGATCACTCCAAATCCTAATACCTCAATGGGAACGATATTAACCCAATGGTTCCCAATAATACACTATACGGCTACCACGGTCGTAAAGTGACTCCAATAACGTCACATTGCACCTATTATTTCTAGTGCTCCACGTAGAAAGACAAACCTACAGTCGCTGCTCTAACGTCCAAACATGATTCTAAGCGTTCGCTCGTCAATATCTGGATATATAATTTCCCCCAAAAATAAATTACTCTAACGCTCGACCACTCTTGTCAGTGTCCTTTCTTATCTTGGGCACGACGTTCCCTACAACATACTCTAAATCTATTTGTGACTACCTTACAACATAAACTTCAGCTTTATATAGTAAGCCTTTTCTATTTCAGGCAGTATATAAAACCAACTTACTAAGGTGCCCATACACGTTTTTAACCCGTGCACATCCGCACAGCCATTGTAAACATTCGGCACGTAACACTCTCTCTAAATAAGGGCCTCCTTTCCTCGGTGTAATACTCACACATGGGTCCTCCCAACCCGTGAAATTCAATTCTCCTCAGGGTTAATCAACCAATATTCTTGTGGTTTACTTCCCAAAATCTTCCTATATCGGCGTTACCAACTCCATTGAACTTACATCCTAATAATCCTACGATCATAAGTATATTCCTAATGCCCAAGGCCTCTCTCAACTTTCGACATTTGCTTGGTTTCATGCGTGGGACGTCTCGTAAAGCAAAATCCAAATAAGGAACCCTCTCGTTACACTACTCCCTCGCGTCGTCGATCACTGAGATATAACGGCATGAGGCACATCAGCGGGGCGTCCTAGATCTGACCTCGCTAACCTAACTAACACTCTTCTACCACTATCATTCTATCAATCGGGCGCTTATTCTCTATCGAGATGTTACAATTATTTTTACCCAAAATACATTAACTCCAAAATTTGCCTTCTGCACAAGGCCCGGCTATAAGCCTCAAATTAATTTTCTTTCACCTTACCTCACCCACCTACTTGTGGTGAGGAAAACATTTCAGTGCTTTTCCATAGAACTTCTATCTCTATAAAGATATAATCATCACATATTTTTCAGTCCATAGCGTTTTCTCTACATTAGGTAACTGATCACCATAACCAACATCCTTGAATCCTATAACATCTCTCCACTCCCGACATCGTAGCGTCTCGCAAGCGAAATCCAGACAAGGAACCCCTTCAATACACTACTACTTAACTTTGTCGGTCGTGGAGGTCCGTTATCTTCAAATATGCAGCTGGGATAATTCTATCCCCTCTTCCAACAAAAGGTGGTCTAAACTCCCATCTTTATATAGAAGCCACACCACCAAGCGCTCGTACTCATACTAAGTCCTTGCGCAAACAATAATGAGCTTAAACTCACAGCTCGACAATAATCCATGCATACCTTAAATCACATCTATAAGGTCTCCACATACTCAAATCACAATAACGAAACATCTGCTCACCAAAGTTTCATCTACCCATAATAATAAAGGCGAACTCAATCCACCCTGGAACCGCGGACACGATAGCCTTGCCATCATTAGCCTGCTATCGCTCCAAGAATACCGTAACATATTATACTCACAATAATATCATACTCGTATATCACACATATAAAACGAGTAGTATAAGCCAAATACATATTTAAAATATCAACACACGCTTTTATAGCGAATGAAGGAAAATAAAACTCCACTACTGCAGAAAACACATAGACATACATGATATAATGTTATTGATACCGCCATAAAACTCAAATTACACACACGAGTCTAGGGCTAACGAACACCACGACTTTATCTAGACACACCAATTATACCTCTTCCTTATGAGGTGAAAATCCTAACAACAACTTCGCCTTTATCTACATTAAATGGTTCTTGGACCTGGTACACTTGTCCTAACTAAACTAAAAAATTTCTTAAATCTATGCCCCATCTAGGCACCCTAATCTTGCCCTTTATTCCTATCGGGACAGGACTAACCGTGCGTCTTCGCACTCTACATCACTATTTTCATCACTGGCCTTCCCGACCATGATAAAGTTATCAGTATCATCTAACTCTATAGCCTCACTCCTTACAGTCATCTTACTAGTCCTCTTAACTTCTTCGTCAAAAGGAAATTCTCCTACCGGTTTCAACATCCCTATTTCAACAAATCACCCCATGTGGATGTCCACCAATGGGGCACATGAACACACCTACATTTTCCATAAGCGTTCATGACATTTCTCTAATGATCCTATCATTCCTCGAAAGGACTCATTATTTATTATACCTACCTCACCTCGGTACAAGGTTCACTTCTCCATATCACCCTTTATCCACTGTCGGCCTCTGGCCGATCCTTATGTGAATAATCCAAAACTGCATTCTCTTCCTAATCAACCAAAGGAACTCGCTGTTAAAACCGTTCGTAAAATTCCTCCATGAGAAAAACATCATGTTTCCCCCGAATGTGGTGACCATCATTTTCACCATTTCAACATTGCTCCAACGAGTGAAAAATTTTCCTCAAATTTTCACGTCCGGGTATTTCCATATACGGCTTTAAGTCCAAGCTCCCGAGCCTTCTACTTTCGTTGGGTAGTGCTACACTTACTTTGCACAACCTAACTTCAATGTATGGTCCTTATCAAAGGCCCCTTTCGAACCCTTAACTTCACAGGGTAATTCAACTTCAGTACCACTCTTTACCACAGCGGTACTGTGGTACTCATAACTACTATACTTCAATAGTCATTGCTATAATCCCTATCCATCAACACAGGGGAAGTGACCTCTACTACGGTCCCCATCCGCTACCTCACTTACAACTCCAATTAATCCCCACCTCCTGCTGCCCTCATCACGGCCTTCCTTGGTCACCCTTCCTCGATCAGCACACGAATCTCAGGCGAGCACGAAAAAGATTTACTATAATCCTATGTCATAGTAGGAGAACAAAAACTCACAAAAGGAATCAACAATCCTAAACATAAGGCTCTATATCAAATCAAGAGCAACGCTGAAAGCGTAGTACGTCCGCACAGATTCCTAAGGACACTAGAAACTGATGCCTGATACCATCTGTGACAACCTGCCTAATAAAATACCGGGCGATCACTCCTGTACCAAATTAAAACCAGAGTCGCATATGGATCATTCTTAGCATCACTGTCTAAAACCGATTTAATTACTAATCACGTATTAGGCTGGCGTCAAAATTTTTCTTAACTACTCTTTTTTTAAACAACTACAATTTAAAACATCCACACAGTTTATATAAATGAAACTGTAAATGAAATAAAATTACCGAACACTCGGTTTAAAATCATACACCCATATCGAATGCCGCACTAAAAGGCGGTAAAAGAATAAATAAATGTAATTGGGTTATTAGCCCGAATGTTTATACAGTACCTCCTATGTAGAGTACAAGAATAGAAGCGTCTACGGTAAACCTGCATGCATCCGCAGCTGCTGCAGCAGACGTCTCACTCGAAGGAATTGCCATTCAGGCATCCCTGTGTCTGGACACCTATAATATATATATAGATACAACAAAAGAGGAAAATATAGAAACAGGTCAGAGCTCGGGTTGTGAAAATATTTTACAAGTGCATAAATGCTTTATTTTTAAAAATATGTTTTATCTCATATTTAAATTGGTATCACACTCCCATGAGATACCCCTCACCTCTCTTCTAATTGTGCACTCCTATAGCATCCTAAAAAATATCCTAGTCAAGCTACCCTGCCTAACTAGTCTATTACCCCTCTTCTATCAACCCTAGTAATCCCAATTACTAAGGGCTAAACTTCTCCCCAGTCTCAACACTATGCCATGTTCGTGCGTGGGGTGTCTCGCAGAGCGAAATCCAAACAAGGAACCCCCCCCCCCCGATACACTACTACGTGGCAAGGTCGATCGTCGAGATCCATTAGACCCTCAGTACACAACGTATATACATACTTATGTAATGGTATACATCTTACAATATACATCCGGATAATATCTCCCAGACTGAGGTTTTCTTTATATTCATCTTTATGATGTACTTCTGGATATATCTCCCGGACTGAGGTTTACTCTACATTCATCTTTATTATACACATCCGGATCTACCTCCCGGACTGAGGTTTAATTTATTTTCATCTTTATGATGCACATCCAGATATATCTCGTGGACTGAGGTTTACTCTACATTCATCTTTATCATACACATCCGGATCTATCTCCCGAACTGAGGTTTACTTTATATTCATCTTTATGACGCACATCCGAATATATCTCCCGGACTGAGGTTTACTCTACATTCATCTTTATAATACATATCCGGATCTATCTCCCGGAATGAGGTTTACTTTATATTAATCTTTACGATGCACATCTGAATTTATCTCACGGACTGAGGTTCACTCTACATTCATCTTTATAATACACATCCGAATCTATCTCCCGGACTAAGGTTTACTATATTCATCTTTATAATACACATCTGGATCTATCTCTCGGACTGAGGTTTACTTTATATTCATCTTTATGATGCACATCCGGATATATCTCCCGGACTGAGGTTTACTTTATATTCATCTTTATGATGCACATTCGGATATATCTCTCCGACTGAGGTTTACTTTACATTCATCTTTATAATACACATACGGAACTATCTCACGGACTGAGGTTTACTTTATATTCAGCTTTATGATGCACATCCAGATGTATCTGTCTGACTGAGGTTTACTCTACATTCATCTTTATGATGCACATCCAGATATATCTCCCGGACTGAAGTTTACTTTACATTCATCTTTATCTCTTTATTCTCATTATATATATATATATATATATATATATTACCTTGTTTTGAATCCCAAGTAATATACTATACACACAAGTATAATAACCATCCCATTAGCCTCATAGGATTTTCTTATCCATAATCGATATATAATTACGGTTTCCCACACCCATAATTATATTGACCCAAATGGTCACTAAAACTATCCCCATTGATGTTCGTCCCCGAACACCCTTAAATTAAATAGGTTGTGGATTCTCTGTCCACGAACCCAAGGACTACATCATGTCCATATAATCAATTAGAGGTCCCCACCCTATTTTAGGAACCCCAACATTTTAATTCCTCAACTTATCTCTTTTCCTCGAAAATATAATTTTAGGATTGCACACTTTAAAACCCTCACTAAGGCCCCCTTAAATTCCCTCAATTGGAGGACTATTTACTCCTAAAAGATTTCTTATTTCCTCAATAAATTAGGCTAGAAATCCTGAATTTGGGAATATATCCCATATAAATAACTCTAGTAAAATTGCCAAAATTCTTGAAGGGTGGATCGATCGACCCATGGCCCTTGATCGATCGATGGTCGATCCCCTTCCTTCGATCGATCGATCGTCACGGACAGCTTCTTATCCGAGAAGCTGTTTCGGCCATTAAAGCTTCTCCCAAGCTTTTTTCTACTCTCCCGACATCCTACGACCTCAACCAACAACATATACACATATAACAAGGGTTCTACACATCCTAGAACCCGAAATTAACAACTAATTTCGATTAAATCCTAAGTTTCTCGAATTGGAAAATTATTAGGGTTTATTCGTTTTAACTCCCAAAAACCCATTTAATCCACGAAAACCCAAGCCAAAATCTTTAGGGTTTGCTAATACCAACATATGATATGAGATTTTATGCTAAAAAATAAATAAAGCAGGTAAACACTTGCCTCGTGGATAAAATCCGACGTTCCCGAGTCGAATCTTGCAGAGATTGGCCGGAGACTCCCTTTTTATTCTCCCTTTCTTACTCTCTCTCTTCTCCTTTTTCTTATATCTCTTTTCTTTCTCTTCTCTCCCCCTATCCCTCCTTATATAGGGAGAAAAATGGTTTATACCTTTTTAAAACCCAAAAATGACTCGTGTACTCAATTACGAGTTCTTTTACTAAAAAAAATTCATGAAACTCAATTTCGACTATCGGATACAGTATTCTGACTATCTCGGCCATTCTTAGACTCACCGCGCAGTCAGAATCTCCATCCGAGGCACTTGACCGCAACCCACTAATTTAACCCAGTACGTCTCAATGCGGGTTTTCCATTTAAAATCTCACCTTTTGTCGATTTACTCATCGGCGACATATAATTAAAATACTCCGACATATTTACTTAATCCCAAAAGTAAATATATCACCCATCGACAATCATCTAATCCTTAAAAATTCCAAAAATTACTATTTTGGGAAATTCCCCAAATTTTCAATTTATACCCAATTATGGAATTTAATTTTCCCCAAAAGTACGGGTTGTTACACCTACCTCCTTTTTAGGAAAGAATTAAATATCTTCTCAAAAACCTATTACCAATTTTTGGATACCGGTGAACCTTACCCCCGGATTACAAAATGCTATAGGGTTTATGCATCATATCTAATCTAAATAATTCTCAGTACAATAAATGTTGGAAATCATTTAAAGAACATGATTATTTTTTAAGTATCATCAACCAACAAATGTGTTAGGACATTCTCATTGGTTAATTCTTTAAAATTAAACATGTACACATAGAACTTCACTGTGAACGGACCACACATGTAACACGTAATTTTAAAAGAGTCATCATATGTTTTAAACTACCTTGATTCCGTGATTAAAACCATCAATTATGGGGAAAATCTAACTTAGAAAAGGAGTAATTTACACCACAATTTCAAAATATTGATTAGAATTGTGGGTTAATATAGTTTATTATCCGCTTACGTTAGAACAATGTGCACTTACTTTTCAGTACTTGAACTATCCCAATTAAAACCTTTAAGACGAATACCAGTGAGAAAAAAAGTTGAAATCATTTCTGAAATCATAGAATCACCAAATTTAAAAAAAACTTTCCAAATAAAAAAGAGAATTAATTTGATTAAATTTTAAAGTGGCATCCCTTAAATGCTGATTTTTAAAACTGATCCACAGAACATCCTTGTTCCATTATGAGGTGAGATTTCATGATTAGATCTTAAATAACCCCACCTTGAGCGAGAAGGATTCTCATATTTAATTATGTTACGGGAAAGTTCTATCCTCTTTCCAACATAATAAGTAGACGAGACCTTTGGTCCCACTCTAAATGAGAGTAACTCTGTAGAGGAGGATATCAAAAGTTAAGTCTAAGTTTATACCATCGATTCACTCCTCAAAATAGAGATCATGAAGGACTTACCCATTGGGGGGGGGGGGGGGGGGGGGAGGGATCAATATCATTCACAATCTAATTCTTGAAACTATAACTTAAAAGTTTTAATGAATCCTTAATGCCTTGATTAATTTCATTCGTGGTGCAGTTATTTCAACTGAAGCGAAGAATTAATCGCATCCTCGATTTATGAAGACACCGATGTAGACCGTGGGGTTTATGTAAAAACTCCTCTCCCATTTTGTATTTTAAAACTTTGAGGGGCTTAAAAAACTATTAATTTAATTCTAAAAGCCCGAAATTAAATCCTTAGTAATTTTCAATTTACTTGTACAATAAAATTACCTGATCTCACTATCTTAATTTTCTTAAAAATAAAACTATTTTAGAATTAAAATAAATTTTTGAGAGAAAAATTTAATTTACACCTTAAAATTAATTACGCCAATTTAATTTAATTTAGAAAAGAATAAAAAAAATGGATTTAAAAAAATGTTGATGTAGGTTGGTCTCAAAATTTCTGTGTTGTCTATAAAAAGAGTAGTCCTAATTAATCCAGTTAGCACATCAAATTATGCAACATAATAATAAACTGACATTCATGAAAATATAAATAAATAAATGTTGAAATATAAATAAACAATAAGGATAAAATTTTCTCTAACCATTATGCACTAGACTTCATCTTGAAGTAGAACGCAAGAATCCTTGCTGTAAAAGACTTCTCTTTGACATAGAGTCCATCTTGAAGCAGATTTGTTCAAAAACATGAGTTCTTGATGATGTTTACTTCTATAAAAAACTCTTTTGCATCTTTCGAGGATGATCAGAACAAAGATCAAGCGCAAGAAGAATAAAAAAAAGAATCAAAATCCCTCAATTACTGAATCTGACCACAAAGGTTTGATTAATCGGCCTCCAGGTTGATCGATCGGCTATGTCGAGATAACCTTCTACTTCCTCTTGTTTTGCCATACAAAAACCTCCATAATCGGGTCAAAACTTTACCAAACTCCATGAAACTTTACCTAATGCCCAAACCATGAAAATACATTATTATAACAATATAAACATTATATCCCTCTTTTATCTCCTACAAATACATCAATATTGAAATAATTAAAAAAAACTAATTATTACTACCATATCAAATGTAGGAGTGTAAATAACTACAGATAAATCGTCATAGGATCCAATCACAAAAAATAAATATATGTGACCATAATGGAATGGATATAAACAAAGAATATCTATAAAGTCATGTTAGTACTATACCATACATAAAGATGTATAATCATACAACATAACAAAAATAAGGTTTATAGGTGGACAACATGAACCTTTTAATACACAATCAATGTCAGTCGGGGATCTAATACCAATTATTGGGAAAAATATCTAGGTCTTAACATATAAACGAGGAAAAATTACATCCCTAAAGATCTTTCATTAATCATGCATTGAAAAGAAAATAAGAACTATGTTTGAAGTCTAGATCCGGGGTTTCAAGAATTCATACCATAGGAAATATATTGTGATTTGTATGAGGAGAAATTATTTGACGACGATGATGAAGTTTATATCCATCCACGGTCTCCAAAAAAATTTCTTAACCTTCTATTAATCTTAGATCTTCTAGTGTATGGTCCTCCCCAAATCTAGGTAGGTGTGTGGGAGCATTTTGAGATGAAAACCCTTCTTTATGAGTGAGATATGATCCTCTCCCTCTAGGCCTCTTCATAAAAATTTGAATACTATTCCCTCTCACTCCTGTTAAACCCTAATGACCAATAATTAGCATTAAGGACCGTTACCATACCTGTATATACAACTACAAAAGGTGGGCTTGGGCCAAACTGGGATTCTTGAGTGCTGAAGACTAACTACTTGGGTATGTCGACTACAAGGACTTAAGAAAAATAATTAATTAGGCTTCAAATAAATACCCAAAAATTCCAATTAGCACTACCTTAATTATTACCATTCTCTATTTAGTTAAAATATATATACTAAATAATTATGGTTGCACTCCAATTTAATTATCTCATAAATCACTTGGATAAAAAAGGTGCTTATTTGCAAAGTTGATTATGGTACATAATATGATTCTCCACATTAAGTGTCTGATACTCTCTTGGTGAAATTAATATTCTATTAATCTTTCTTAACTAACATCTAATTGATTTCCTAGGTTCTCGGATTTAACTTATTTGCTACTCCATCTGGTTTATAAAATAATCCACTGATCGATTTTTACGTGGTGGAAACAAAACATATAAGTTTATTGGGGCACTAAAATCCACGATATCCCTAGGACGCAGATTCCTCCTAGTTGTGATTTCAAACCTACTCATATAACTACCACTCAAATTGCGTGGATCATTTGATTCAATCTATTATTGAATCGCACCCATAGCAATCAAAGTGACAACTACATAAGTATCACAATGCTCATCGTTCTATAGATTAAGAATCTATGCACCCTTTGCAAATGGTTTGAGATTGTATGAGTTTAATCATAATAACAATTAAAATCAAATCTCACGGGTGGTTTAGTTCAATACATTTATGAGATGTACCAATCAAAATCCTCTATTGAACTATCGTACAAGTACCCGAACCATAACACCGATTCCCTATACTTTAAGCAAAACTACTAGGATTGCATCACAACCATTCTTCTATGATGTCAAGATACTATCTAGGTTATGAATGTTTCAATGGTTCTAGAACTGGAATTACAATTTGTGGGTACCCGAAATTTGAATTATGGGCCTGGACGAGTAGCCCAATTATAACGGCCCAAAATCCAGATCCCCCATGTCTTAACCAGTTATGATTTAGTCTTCTCCCATGTTCCCATTAAGAGGGGTTCTAGGAGAAGATGGAAAACGTGGGGGAGTCCAACACCCGCACTCCCTAAAATGGACATGTATATAATAAACCCTAGGTCCGGGGAAAAGGACACATTGTATTCTCTGTAATCACTCTCTGGAGTACATATAAATAATACTGACTGTACCACCGTGGACGTAGGCACCTTTGCTGAACCACGTACATCTTTTATTGTGTGATTGGCATTTTATATTCCTTATTCTCCCTGGTGATTGTGCTTCTCTTATCTCTTTATGTTGAATAATAATTGTCACCACAATTGGCGCGTCTGTGGGAAACGTTTATCTTCCCTAAGAAATCCCACACCCAGAAAGTAGTTCGAAATGTCTGGTCATAGTAGTAATGCTCCCCAGGGAGGAGATATCCAAGAGCCACCTGTTTCTCGTAGGATTAGATCCAAAGTTCGGCGCTGAGATCAGAGGGATCTCTTAGAAAGGTAAGCCTCAGAAGAAAGCCAAGGACCAGCGAGGTCCACACAGATATCCAGGCTGATTGATGCATATGAGGCAAGGCTCCACGAGCAGAGGGAGTCTTCTCACAAGCATGAAGCCAAGAATGCCCGCCTCAAAAGAAGATTAGAAAGAATGGAGAGAGAACTCCATCATGGAACCAAAAGGTGTCCATACCGCACTCCTAGCCCTCAGGCGAGCCAGTCTCGCAGCCGAGGAAGGAGCCCCATGCGCGGATCCCAGAAAGCTGAGGAAAATGAGTCAGAGGACGACCTGCTCGAGCAACTGCGACTAGCTCGTGGTCACAGGAGCCCAGATCGCAGTAACGAAAACATACGAAGTCTGGTCCAAAGGGAGATGGACCAATACCCTGCACATCACGACACCAGGTCGACCTGAGAACTCGCTAGGTGAGCTCTCAAAACTCAGATGAAATGACCTTTCTCGAGGGAAATTGAAAAAGAGGAAGCCCCCAAGAAGTTTACTATTCCAAGGTTCAAAATTTATGACGGAAAGACTGATCCCATTGATCACATCAGACAATATCGGCAGGCCATGACCCTCTAGAACAATTGAGACGCACTAATGTGATGAATTTTCCCCTCGAGTCTGCATGACATGGTGCAAAAATGGTTCGAAAGTCTCCCTCATTGGTCCATTAGGAGTTTCAAGTCCCTGGCCGAGCTTTTTATGGCCCGATTCATTACTAGTAGCTCCCATCCCAAAAGGATGGATGCTCTGCTGACAATGAAAAAGATGCCCCAAGAGACCCTCCGAGACTACGCGAAGAGGTCCTGGGAATTATTCAACGAGGTCGAGGACTGTTCGGAGAAAGTGGCAGTGGCATCTTTTAAAATTGGGCTACCCAGCTCTTCCCTTTTGTACCAATCCCTGACAAAGAAAGAGGCCATGACCATCGACAACCTAATGGCCCGCATCGAGAAGTATGCCAAGGTGGAAAATGTGACCCGCCTCAGCACAGGGGAAAACGTTCGAACTAAGCTCGCTGCCAAAGGCAGTGACAAGATTGAGAACCAGAAGAAAGGAGGAAAGAATGGGGGAAAAAATGGCTCCAAAAACGGAGGCAACAATGATGTGTCAAAAGCATTTCAGGAGGTCAACACCATCTTCAAAGAACTAATTTACAAAATTCTCGCAAAAATTAAAGACGAGCCATTCGTCAAGTGGCTTGGTAAGATGGGAGGTGATCCCTCGAAGAGGAATTATGCGCTGAGATGCGCTTTTCACAAAGAGGGAGGACATAAGACTGAGCATTGTAAAGCTCTTAAGTCCCCCCTCGAGGAGCTGACCTAGTCCGGGCACCTGAATGAATTCGTGGAGAAAAAGGCAGAGAAACTTACTGCCCATAGAGAGGCAAGGCCTGACAACGTTCTCGAAGAAGATGCCGACTATGAATTCACAGTAATTCATGGGGCATCCGATGTGAAACAGATTCAGGGAAATTCAGCTCGCATGGAGGTAAAAAAGCTTACAGCAATGATGCAAGCTTTTTAGATCGATCCAGCAAAACCACAGTCAGGAAAGCATCGACGAGCAGATGACATCGATTATAGTAAGCATATCGTGTATACAGATGAAGATCTGATGGGAGTGAGAACCCCACATCAAGATGCTTTGATCATTACTCTAAGAATAGCGAACTATGACGTCGACAAATTGCTCGTCGACCAAGGAAGCTCGTCCGAGGTGATGTATCTCGACCAGTTCAGAAAATTGAAATTAAGCATCGCCGACCTAAAGGAAGCTACCGTCCCTTTGGTTGGCTTCACTGGAAAGATGACTATGCCCTTGGGAAAGATCGTGCTGCCAGTAAGGGCAGGAAATGTTTCTAAAATGATTGAGTTTCTGGTGGTCGACATTGACTCTCCATACCAGGCTATCCTCGACCGAGGATGGCTACATGCAATGAAGGCAGTTTCCTCGACCTACCACCAGAAGCTCAAGTATGTGACTGAGCGAGGAGTAATGGAGATTCGTTGCGATCAAGCGATGGTAAGAAGGTGCTTCATAGCGGCCATACGCCCAAAACCAGAGAAGAAGGCCGATAAGTCTAGCGAAAGAGTTGAAGAATAAGAAGGTATGATACCTTCGAAATAGAAATTAAAGTACGGAAGACCCGAAGTAGAGGAGACCAGGCTCCTCCCCTCCGAACGGGTCGTCGAGGACCTAAAGGAAGTCACAGCTGGAGATAGCGACGATAGCAGGATTTTCTTGATTAGAGCTTCTCTCATAGATCAAGAGAAGAAAGAATTGACGACCCTGCTAAGGAACAACATAGACGTCTTCTCATGGGAACCATACCAGCTGCCTGGAATTGATCCTAGTATGGTTTGTCATCAGCTACACATCGATCCCACCTTCAAACCAATCACGCAGAAGGCACGACGAACTGCACCCGAGAAGGCAAAAGCCATGGAAAAAGAAGTGGAAAAGCTTATGGATGCAAGATTCATAAGGGAGGTACAATTCCCTAAATGGTTCTCCAACCCAGTAGTAGTTCCAAAAAGCAACGGGAAGTGGAGAGTTTGCATCGACTTCACTGACCTCAATAGAGCATGTCCTAAAGACAGTTTCCCCCTCCCAAAAATCGATCAACTGGTAGACGCCACTTCAGCTCACGAGAGAATGAGTATTCTGGACGCATACTCAGGGTATCATCAGATCCCTTTGTATACCCCAGACCAAGACAAAACAGCATTCATCACCACAGTTGGGTTATACTGCTACAAGGTCATGCCCTTCGAGCTCAAAAACACAGGGGCAACCTACCAGCGGTAGGTCACCAAGATGTTTAAGGACCAGATGGGAGACACCATGGAGGTCTACATCGATGACATGATCGTTAAAAGAAAAAATAAAGAAGACCAACTCTCAGATCTATCAAGCACCTTCGAAATCCTCAGGAAGTACCGAATGAAACTTAACGCGAGAAAATGTTCTTTCGGTGTCCTATCAGGAAAATTTCTTGGGTACTTGGTCAATAAGAGAGGCATCGAGGCAAACCCAGACCAGATCGATGAAATAAACAGGGTACAACCCCCTTGAACAATCCGATATGTACAGAAGCTCACCGATATGCTTGTTGCCTTAAACCTCTTTATCTCTAAGTCCTCCGAGAAGTGCAAGCCTTTCTTCAAGCTTCTAAAGGGAAACAAAATGGTAGAATGGAACCAAGATTGCTCACAGGCATTGGACAAGATCAAGGCTTACCTCAGTTCTCCACCACTACTCGTCATAACATAAGAAATAAATTCCTTGTACTTGTACCTCTCCGTTTCCAACCACGCTGTCAGTTTTGTATTGATTTATGAAGTTGCAGGAATCCAGTACCCCATTTATTACGCGAGGAATACCCTACTAGATGCCAAGCAAAGGTACCTACCATTGGAGAAGCTCACCTTTGCACTAGTAGTGGCTTCGAGGAAGCTAAAGCACTATTTCGAAGCCCACAATATAATCGTCCTTACATCGCACCCCCTCAAAGCGATCCTGAGGAAGGCGGATTTGTTGGGCAGACTGTCTAAATGGTCAGTCGAGCTCGGACGATTTGACATCCAATTTCAACCAAGGAACGCTATCAAGGGGCAGGTCCTTGCTGATTTTATAGCCGAGTTCACAGGCGAGCAACCTTTTAACCAACCTCAAGCAGCGAGATAAAAGGGGAATGACGCGATGGAGGAAACCTAGAAATTGTTTGTTGATGGACCCTCTAACTCAAAGGGGGCAGGAGTAGGCATTTTCCTCATTACTCCAGAGGATACAATCCTTAAACAAGGAATCAGACTTGGATTTGAAGCCTCCAACAACGAAGCAGAATACGAAGCCTTAATAGCCGACCTCCAGAAGGCGCACACTTTGGGAGCAAAGCATTTACAGGTTTTCGGCGATTCTCAATTAGTCTCCAATCAAATAAGTGGAGACTACAACGCAAAAGATGAAAGAATGGAAGCTTACCTCGCCCTAGTGAAAGAACTAATGGCTAGCTTCGAAGAGATCAATGTCCAGCAATTTCCTAGAGGACAGAACAACCATGCTGACGCCGTAGCAGCCCTAAGTTCAGCAGTCGATTCCGACCTAAAAAGAACAATCCCCATTGATTTCCTCGCTCATCCGAGCATTAACCATAGCAGCAAGCTGCCAAACGTGGAGCAGATGCTCCAAGTGGAATTAGCACCTAACTGGATGGACACTTTAAGAAACTATTTAAAGGATGGCATGCTCCCAGATGATAAAAAGATTGCCCACCAGATAAGATTCAAAGCTACTCGCTTTCACTTATCACCAGAGGGCAAGCTATATAAGAAATCTTTTTTCGGTCCATACCTTCAATGCGTTCACCCAAGGAATTTCAAGCAAGTCCTACACGAGCTTCACGAGGGAATTTGTGGAAGCCATATTGGAGGATGGTCCCTAGATTTCTGAGCAGTGAAGGAAGGCTATTGGTGGCCATATATGCAAAGGGACTCTGCGGTGTATGTTCGCAAGTGCCTGAAATACCAACTTCACACCCCTATGGTCCACTAACCTGCCAGCGACCTAAAATCACTGTCCAGCCCATGGCCATTCGCCCAATAGGGAATGTACATCGTAGGACCACTTCCTACCGCCACCGGCAATCGCAAATATCTATTGGTCGCAACTGACTACTTCACCAAATGGATCGAGGCGGAACCCCTAGCTAAAATCCAAGACACATATACGATAAGGTTCATATGGAGAAATATAATCACCCGTTTTGGCATCCCCAGAACCATCATCACTGACAATGGAACTCAGTTCGAGAGCAGATCCTTTTAGAGTTTCTGCGACGATCATGGAATCAGACACCATTTTCGCTCCGTGGCCTGTCCTCAAAGCAATGGCCAAGCCGAGGCTTCCACCAAGATAGTGATCGACAGATTAAAGAAACGATTAGAGCGAGCCAAAGGCGCATGGGTAAATGAATTACCACATATTCTATGGGTCTACCGAACCACTCCACGACGAGCAACGGGGGAAACCCCATTTTCGCTGACATATGGAATGGAAGCAGTCATCCCATTAGAAGCAGGCTTGCCAATAATGAGGTCCAGCCTTGTCGACCAGGGCCATAACGATACAGCATTGCTCGCTGAGCTAAACCTAGCCGACGAGCACCAAGAGCTAGCCCTAGTAAAACTAGGGAGCTATCAGCAACAGCTCGTAAGGCATTATAACAAGAAGGTCAATCCAATGGCATTCCAAGTTGGGGACTACATCCTAAGGAAAGTCCTGGGCAGCGCAGTAAGGCCATCAGATGACAAGTTAGGGCCCAACTGGGAGGGACCATTTAAGATAACAAGAAATGACCTGCAAGGATCTTATCACTTGAAAATGCTAGAAGGCAGAGATATACCCCAAGCATGGAATGCAGTCAGTCTCAAGAAATTCTATTTTTAGATTCTTCTTTTGCATTGTACTTATGAGACTGAAACTCATTAATCAAAGTTGTTTAGCAGTTACATTCTACGAAGTGTCAGTTAACTAGTAGTATTTAGACTCTACAACTCACACACCCTTTCCAAGTGAAAGGCACACTGATCATTACATCATAGCAGGGAAATAACCCTCCTTAGGTTTTCATTATGAAACATGAAAGACCTCTCTTAGCATTGCACCTAGAAATATATGAATCCCTACAGGAGATCCTTAGGCAATATGGCCAAGTCCAAATTGGTCACCAAACAATGTTTGGTTGAATAAAATCCTGATCGGATAAAACATCCAACACCAGGTGTGTCCTCGCCAATTACCACACTTAGGCCTAAGGGAGTGTGACGACACAACCTAAAAGGTAAAGTGGGGTAGAACGGTATCTCGTTGGAATACTGGACTGGAAGGACACTTACTTGATATTGAAAACATGCAAATCTAGTCAGCCAAGAGAGGCTCGAGATTATTGAACAAAGATGAGAAAAATATAATACACTTGTTTAGTCGGCAAATTTGCCCAAAACATAAATTTTATATTAATTCATCATATTTACAACAATTGCAATACATGTTTAGTCGGTGAGCTCGCCCAAAACATTCACATTACATCACCTCAATATAAACTATACAAAGTTACTACTGGCAAAATCTTAATGAGGATGAGGCCTCTGAGCAAGGTAATCATCCACTTGGGCTCTTCGACCGTCATCGGGGTGGGGAGCTAACTCCTCCTCAACTTCATTTGCATCTGACTCCAATAACTGTCGAGGGATGGCGTCGATGGGGATCCATTGATCATCTCTCCGAAAGGGGTTAGGCATCAGGGTGGAAGGAGAAATCTCATGACGGTACCAGAGCATCGAGTTCCTTGGGACTTGCAGCTCCCTCAAGGCACTCAACCACCCCCTGATGAAGGGGAGCTTTTCAAACTCTATCAGCCTCATTGGAGCATCTAGCCAACCCTGATTGTAACCATCGGCCCATACTCGTCGAGGTCCTTTCTTAAACAAATGCCTCAACTGGGTGACGTCCCTTTGGAGCCCAGCAGCAATCGCATACGCTCGCTGGACATCACCATGAAGCTCTTCCATTTCCCTCGCTGAACCCCTGGTGTTCCTTCCAGCTCGCAGAACGGTTGGAGGAGTAGGGCCTTGCAGCACAGGAGTAACATCACCGGACCAGTTCTAGCTCATGATGAGGAGGAACCTCGTAATACTACAGGAGCATTTCTCGGCACATGCTCCCTAAGTCACGAGACCTCTCTCCTCAAAGCTTTGTTCTCCTGATAAAGAACCTCCCCAACCTGGTTAATCTCGGAAGCATCTAGAAGCTTCGCCCTTAATGTATTCACCTCATCTTAGACTGAAGCACCAGCTTCTTCCATCTCTTGAAGCCTATCCTTCAGCTTGGCCACAAGCTCAAACTGATCCTTATACTTCTGATTCCTTGATCTAAGAGATTTGCAAAGCTTAACAAAGGCTTGACACCTGAGGACTTGCATTTGGACCAAGGGTCCTGCCCAATTGAGATGTGGCAGGAATATACTCTTCTGCATCAATCAACTACAAGGCATAAAAGAGCAAGGAAAGACAGATTCATTCAGCACACTAAGGGAATGATAAACCTTTTCATTTCATTAATAAGGGTCAAAGTACATCGAGCAGCAAAAAGAAAAATTACAAGAAAAGATACAAAGTAAATCCTAGAAGTAAAATTAACTAGCGACCTCAGGCTTCCCAGAAGTAGCTGGCTGCTTCCCCTTGTCAGCAGCAGTAGAAGCATCCCCCTCCGTAGGTATAACCTTTATCGCTTGAGAAAGGGGGACATCGGCAGGAATCGTCTTGGAGGCAGGGTCAACTCCTTCGATGGCGGGGGCAGGGGCTTCCTCTACAACTGGCTTCGGACCTGGGTCATGCTCGTCGAACAGAGGGGAGGCGACGGCGACACCAGCATCTATAAGGGACTTATTCCAACCTTTCTTGAAGTTCAGTCAGCTAATGTAGCCTATCTGAACCTCAGCATCTTCATATGCAGCAGCCTACCCAGAGTTGTATGAATCCTCCTTGATGATGGCAACCTGAGAGTCCTTTTCTTGAAGCTGCTTAGTTAACACCCTATTCTCCTTTGCGATGGCCAACTTGCTAGAGCAGACCAGGTCATAGGCCTGCCTAAGCTCGTTCAGCTCTTTAACCACTGCATCCCTCTCTCGATTGGAATTGATAAGGGCCAGGCAAGAAGAATCTCGGGCAGCGTCAGGAGTCTTCAGATCAGCCTCCAGTTGAGTACCCCTCACTTTCAAGGCAGCACTCTGCTTCTCCAGCTCGCTGTTTCTTCTCATCATCTCATCGCGAGAGCGATAGAGCACGGCGAAGTCAGTCACAAATTGCAAAAATAAAGAAAAACATCAAGAGAAGGAAATAGCTAACACTAAATAAAGCATTGGAGAAAAGAAAATGTCTTACCAAAGCTAGCCTTTGGCTGGCCTGTAGGTCCAATTGATCAGACCCTAGCGCCCTTTGGCGATCAGCAGGAAGAACTGCCCTCTCGAGCAGAGCGGGGGCCAACTGAGGAGAAATAGCAACAGAGGCCCCCTTGGGCAATGCGGACACCGGGACTAAGGCCTGCCCAGCCTTCATCCTCGATTCCATCCTTCTTCTCTCCTCCTCTTTCTCTTTGTCTATCCTCCTATTTTCCTCCATCCTTCTCTTCTCCTCCATCTTCTTTCTCTCCTCTTCCTTTTCTCTCTCTCTCTCTCTCTCTCATTTGTTCTTCTTCTTTCCTCTTCTTCTCCTGCTCTTGAGCAGAAGATCGAGAGCCAGTAGCTACATCCCCAAAGCTGGACTTCTGCTTCTTCGACGTCTGAGCGAGGAGCACATGATCATCATCATCATCGTCTCGAATTAAATTTTTCCTTGGAGGAACCATCTCCTCGCTTGAACTGTTGGACATGCTTGAAGAGCTTCGGGCTTCAGAAGCCTCTTCTGAGTCAGAAGAACTATCACCACTGGAGCTCTCCTCACCAAAATTGCCTTCAGCACCGCCTACAATATCACTCTCAGAACTGCTCTCCTCCTCGTCCAACTGGATAAGATCAGTAACAATCTCTTTAGAGGTGTTAAATTCAGGGATACTGTCTACCGGCCTCGCTATAAAGCTTGAACCGACATTTTTGTACTCGATAAAAAAAGAAGCAGACCGGGGATGCTCACCGTCGGCTAAAGGATCCTTGATATTCCAGGCCTTGATTAACTCAGAAAGACGAACCTCGCTGAGAGCAGGTTCCAAGTTCTTCGACCTCGCTGAAGAAAAAACAGGAAAAGTCAGAAAGATCACAAATCAGTAAAGAAATTGAATGGACAAAGCAAAGTCTACCTATGTATTCTTCCCTATAAAAGGGAACTGAGAACCTATCAGATCTCGACCCCTCACACTGGGGAGAAAACTCCCAATTTCTAGCAAGGAAACCCTCTTACCAATAGTCCTTATGGGAATCAGGTATGGTTACTACCAATACCCTGTCAGGACTCCTGGCCTTGAGATAGAGAACACCAGAACTAGTTCGAGAAAAAGAATAGCAAAAGAAGACCTCGACGAGCCCTAACTTGGTACCATATAGCTGATTTATTCTATGAACACCATTGATTATCTTCCACACATTGGGCGAACACTGTGCATGAACAATATTGAAATAACCAAAGAAGTGAAAGAACAGATTGTTGGGAGGAAAAGTAAGTCCCCCTTGGGAAAGCAACAAGGCATGGATCCAATGGGCACCTTCTATCTCTCTAACATTTCTAGGGGGAGAGGCGCACTCAATCTCTACCCACTCCGGGATATTATAAAACTTCCTAAACTCAGACACTGACCGATTACCGATCTTTGCCATTAGGAAACCCTAGAAAACTACAAATTCAAAGAGAAAATACAAAGAGAAGGCACGGGAGACTTACAAGATAAAAGCTCGACTAGAACGATGAAGAATCATGAGCCCAAATGACAAGAAAGCAATAAGAATGGAGACTGAGAGAAGAGAATGTGAATCGCTAGAGCTCACAGAAAATAGGAGAGTACTGAGAAGGTTGAAGCGACGATCGAAAAATGACTACTCTAAATAGCTTTTGAGTGTTATCAATCATAATGCACAGACCATGAAGTAAGTGTCGGCTAAACACAGTCC
Organism: Sambucus nigra; assembly: GCA_949130495.1. Classification (NCBI taxonomy): domain Eukaryota; kingdom Viridiplantae; phylum Streptophyta; class Magnoliopsida; order Dipsacales; family Adoxaceae; genus Sambucus; species Sambucus nigra. The sequence goes on along the minus strand of OX422208.1, from coordinate 537,146,196 downwards.
TCGAACTTTGGAAGAGTTGCACGGTGAACAAAGGAACCATTATGACAAATCATTTAAATTTATTGAGCCCAAAGTACGGCCCAACAAACTTAGGGGCAATTGTGGGTACCCGATATTAGAATGATGGGCCTGGATGAGTAGCCTAATTGTAACGACCCAAAATCCAGATCCCCCATGTCTTAACCAGTTATGATTTAGTCTTCTCACATGTTCCCATTAAGAGGGGTTCTAGGAGAAGATGGAAAACATGGGGGAGTCCAACACCCCCACTCCCTAAAATGGACATGTATGTAATAAACCCTAGGTCCGGGGTGGAGGACACACTGTATTCTCTATAATCACTCTCCGGAGTACATAGAAATAATACTGACTGTACCACCGTGGACGTAGGAACCTTTGCTGAACCACGTACATCTTTTGTTGTGTGATTGGCATTTTATATTCCTTATTCTGCCTGGTGATTGTTCTTCTCTTATCTCTTTGTGTTGAATAATAATTGTCACCACACAATCTTCTTGTGATCAACCCGAAGTCGTGTCACGAAATTCCTACTAATTTCTATTGAACGACATTAATATGAAACAATATATTTAAACAAATATAAAGAATTCTCATAACAATGATTCTTTTTTCAAAATAAAATGACACACATTTACTTAAAACAACCGTTATACATGGTTTTAAGAATAAAACCCCAGCACTTTGTTAGTGTCTAAGTTGATGAAAACATACTTTTACTAAAACAAAAATACGACAAGAATATAAAAACATGAAAAAGATGGCCAAAATGTGGAAAATTAAATTTATAATTAGCTTCTATCAAAGGCTAAAAAATTATAAATGCTTCATTATAAACATTACGACTCAAAATTTAATTTATAATCATGTCAAAAATTTGAAATTGAATCTATTTAATGGTTAAAATCATAAATGTAATTAGAGCACAAAATCAAGGCAAAAGGTTAATTTAAAATTAGGTTGAAATTTGTAATAAAATTTTAGATTAATTGACTAGTCAAAAAATAAATAAATAAATATGCTTGTAAAAATTGACTAAAAATGTGGTTGTTGTTATAAATGTGGAGGTATCAAAGACATATTCGGCTACCCACAATATAGTCTAACGATAAAAGAATGACAATATCATACCAGACGCATGAGGTGCCAAGCATCTTAATTGAAAGAACAACAATGCCATACTAGAAGCATGAGGTGTTAAGTGTTTGGAATCAGAAACATGACACTGCTATGCTATATGCATGAGGTGTCGATCATGAAAATATAAGAACAATAATGCAAATAAACAAGAACGAAACATCAAAGCTACAAGCACAACAAAGCAAAGCTATCTGCTGACTCACCATTCTAGCACACTAACTTATTTACCTATAAATACTCCTCCATGTTTGTACTTTGAAATATAGTTGCGCAATTAATACAATAATATCTTGAAGATTTTGATCTATATTTGTTTTCAAGTTACATTTTATTCAACACATTGTGTAACTCCCCAACCCGAATTTATGGGTTACCCGGGGGTCAACCCAATCCGTCCTGGATGTTGAGTGTGAAGTGCAATGAGAAAATCTAAATAATGTTGCAAGTTCCTTTTTATTTAATTAACCTTTCACTTGTTTTGCATGCGATTCCAATTCATATCAATCTATGTGTAGGACCCATGGGAAACATCCCTAAAATTCAAGCATTTAGAGCTACTAATGTAAAAAAAGGTACTTACTTCTATAGAACTCTCAAAATATGGAATAACATATAACCCGCCAGTACAAAGGAATGGGAATGAGCAGAATGCCTAGTGGGAAATACAACAACGGAGCATAGAATCGAACGAAAGAAAATAGACCCTATAACGTACCACCTATGCGCACACACACACTAATACCATCTATAACGTACCCCATACACACATACACACACACACTAATGCATGAAATCCATTTATTCCAAAATGTCACTTGATTTGATTAAATCACATTAATCTTATAAAAAACTCATTTTTACCCCTTTTAATTGACTTAACATTTATTTCCAAATTTAACGCACCCGGATAAATACTTAAACAAAATAGCATATGTTTAGAAAAAACACTTCACTTACCGAACTTTATCATTTACTCATGCCAAATCCACTTTAGCATTTTCCTTTAGAACAACCTTTCAACACACGCACACTCAGTGACATAAAGTACTTGTTTTACTTTTGAAAGTCGAACACACCACACACTTGTATTAATTATGGGTCAAAACCATCTTAGGTTTCTTAAATACCCATTAGTCACCTCACTTTACCATTCCTTTCACTTCACCTGGACATTAGTCAATTTCTCATATTTTTTGTCCATATTATCTTTTAACCGGAATATTTACCAATGTTATTATATGTTAAATTTTCTTCTTATATTATTAGTACTAATAATTTTCTTGTCATGTTTCAATTTTATCATTATCTTTCTCAGAATTTACCATATAACTATGTACTTTAATGGGCTCCACACCGCCAGCTAGGCCACTATATGCTCTAGCCAGTGATTTGGATCTTTCACGCTAGGTCTCTTAGCCCTTCTTAATTTTCTCGGTTCTTCCGAGTTTACTTTATCATGTGTTTTAACACATTTTCGTGTCTACATTATTCAAATTTTACCGACCGAAGCCAAAACCCCAGGACTATACATCATATTTGTGTTACACTTTAAAAAATCATTATTTCATGTCCTTTGCACATTTATGTTGATTTCATTCTAAAAATCATTTCCTGTTAGGATCATTTTGTATAACATTTTTTCCAATATTTTTATTTCATAAAGATGTTCCACTTTTTGTAAAAGTACAATTTTACCCTTTTATTACTAAACTTGCAATTTCTTCTTTTTCATAAGTGTTATTTCCTTAAAATATTGTTAAGTCACTAACTTAACTTCTTGAATTCTCTTACCTCATTAACGCTTGATTAATACATCTAGTCACTTTATAGGGTTAACACACTACCAAATCTATAAATCTCTTCATTTTGTTATGTTCTTTAACAAAGAAATAGATTTGGTAGTTATAGTCCATTTTTACTAGAAAATACCCATTTTTTCCCTTTAACATTACATGTAGTCTTGAAAATACGTATTTGTCATTTTCACCCAATTTCATAACACACGTTTGGGGATGAAATTTCTATCTTATTTCAAGGTTAATCCTATTTTAATCCCTCTTAAACATGTTCATATGCTCATTATTAACTTAATACAAGTCTATACAAATAAGAAGATGGATTTTAAGTCTTGAAATGCATAAAATTGAGTTTTACATATGATTATCACTTGAAATTTCATAACACTTGTAAATCTAAGATTTTCAAGACTAAAAGACATTTGTTATTCAAAAACAAGCTTAAATATGTAGTTTTTCACAAATCTTCAAGATTTATACTAGAAATATCTTATCAATGCAATTATTTCTTTGAAAATAATTTATTTCATAAAATGTTTAAACATAAGATTTTCTTGAGAGTAATCATCTTTTCTCAAACCCTTTAAAAACCCATTTCTTAAACCTTCAAAGCTATTAAGAACTAATAAGTAATGAGTACCTAAACATGCAAAGATTATACTTTTATGAACTCTAGTATTTTTAACTCATATATTGCAAAATACAACAAGAGTAGGGTTTTTATAACCTCAAAGGAAGCTTTAACAATAGTTGATGAAATGTAGAATAATATGGCACCCTCCCACCTCCTAAGATGACCTTGAATAGGTTGTCTACCTCCACTAAACTTGCTCCTTGAATGCTCCATTAAACCCCCTTCAAACTCTATAATTTCTTCTTCATATGCTCTCCAAAAATCCCCAATAACTTCTTAATAAATCAATACCTAGAACAAAAAATAGTGTAGATGCGGTTTATGGACTTAAATGTGGTATAATATAAGGTAAATATGTTGGTTTAGGGTGGTGCATGGTGGTTAGTGGTGGAGGGTCTCTTGAGAGCTAGAGAGAGAAAATCTATTTGAAATGGGGTAAAATTGGCTTAAACTTCCTTTAAATACCCCCAAGCCCTTAAAACTATTAACCATTTGTCCACCAACTTCCCCCAAACAATTTGATCTACTCTACTAAGAGATTGACAACTCAAATAATATAACTGTCTGGATTTTGACAACATTTTTTGAATCTAAAAATTATGTTTTTTGCAGTCTCGCTAGAACGAGAATGTACCTCATTCGCACGAGCATACAATATCGTTCGAACATGATTCCAACAAGAATATAACGAGGATAGAAATTTAAACAAATATTTTTTTGTTCGATGGTTGTTAGAAGAGTTGTTCGAACAATATTTGAATCTCATTCGAACGACTTAACATTTCGTTCGAATGACCACAATCTTTTCTTCAAGTTAGTTATAAGTCCATTCTAATGCAATTAATTTTACCAAGGCCACTATATTACACAAATTTGACCCATAATTCATCATACAAAGTTTAAAGCCTAATTGGGTCACATCAACTCGCTAATCTACATGAAAATGGTCAAAACCATAAGGGTGGGTGTTATATTCTTCCCTCCTTAGGGAATTTTATCCTTAAAATTCTCAATCCATAAATTCCTAAAGTTCCTGGAGGTTATCAATTTTTATTCTAAGTCATAGGGACCTTTTAAGTTAAGGCAAAGTATCTAGAGCTTGTTAGAGTAGAATGAATATATAATTTAGAAGGTAATTTCCTACAGTTTTATGTAAATTGACAAATAGAGGGATTTCTAGGATGTTGAGTAAATGATGTATTTTAAAAAAACTTTCCGTTAAACATTTTATGGAATAAAATGTTTGGAAAAATAATATTTGTTTTGTTAAAGATATTTTTATTAACAAATGTTTTAAAGTTTTCTTGTAAAATTTGGGAAATTCATAAAAATAAACATTTATTAAAGTTTGACTAATCAAAAAATGTTTTTAGTCCTGAAAAGTATGTTGGTGAAAACATTATGAAATTTCTTTGATAAAGCACGTGTCAAACTCATTATTTTGAATTTTTGGACATAAACTCATTAAACTCGTTATCTTGCTCCTATGTATACGTCTTATAGTATTTTAATGATAAGCATAAAAAAAGTTTAATGGAGGTTTTAATAAGTGTTAACTTGACATATAGAAAATAGAAATTTCAGCAATTAAACTATGTTAGAAGGTGTAGAAAGTTTGATAAATGATATTTTCTGACAAAGTACTCTCCAAAATGCCAAAACGGTTTTCTTAGTGAAGAAAGTATGAAACAAATAGATTTCCAACTTGAAAAGGGTATTAACCCCAAAGTGGGAAATTAGTCCTAATAAATAAAAATATTTGGAAAGTTAGTGTGTATGACTAACTAATGTTTTGAGAAAATAATACTTGTGAAAATGGAGGAAAGTGCAAGTTTAGAGATAAGTGGACAAAATAGTAATTTTATATAAAGTGGAAATGGTGTTATACAATTAGTCCTAAACGAAAGTGATTTTGGGATAAAATCAACGTAAGAGAAATGTTCATTTTTAAAGTGTAACACAAGGTGGAGCGAAACCTCAGGTTTTGGCTTCGGCTGGTAAAATGTGAAATAATGTGGGCATTTGAAAAATATTAACACACATTAATACAGACTCGGATGACACCGGGAAAAATTAATAAGGGACCGAAACCCTATTGTGAAAGACCCAAAATCACTATCTAGGAATTTCCAGACGATTAGAGCTCGTTAAAGTATGTGAATATTTGGAAGATTCCTAGAAATGGATAATGAAAAGTGGAACATGTCAAGAAATGGGTTGTTTGACGAATACAAGAAAGGTCAATCTAAATTGAATGAAATTAATAAATGTTCAGGTAAAGAATAATGTGGAAAAGTAATGTAAGAAAGTTGACTAATGTCCATGAAGTAAAGGGAATGGTAAAGTGAAGTGGTCAAGTGGGTAAGTGAGCAACCTAAAGAGGTTTGACCCATAATTAACATAGTAGTTACATGTGATGAAAGGTGATTTTCAAGAAAAATACTAACGTAAATTTGGTATTAGTATGGGGTAATTTCGGTGAAGAAATGATTTCCTTAAACAAAGGGTAATTGTTGAAAGTATTTAACCGGGTGTGTTAAATCAAGAAATGAATTTCAAGTCAAGTAATAAGGGGTATAAGATTAAGGCGAAGTAATCGAAAATAAGTAACGTTTTTAGAATGAAAACGGTTTCATGGAATAAAGTGTGTGTGTGTGTGTGTGTGTGTGTGTGTGTGTGTGTGTATAATATATGAGGTAGTAGCATGTGCACGTAGATATAACGTGTTAGAGTCTATTTTCTGTTGTTCGATTCTATATTGCATTGTTGTATTTTTTCATTAGGTATTTGGATCATTACCTCATCTTTGTTATGGTAGGTTGGGTGAAGTTCTGTATTTTGAGAGCATTGTATATGTTATTGCCCTTTTTATTTTACCTTAGTATATCTGTATACTTGGATTTTGGGGACGCTTCCCACTGGTCCCTTATGTCGTTTGATTTAAATGGAAATCCCATGCTAAACAAATGAAGTGCTCACTAAATAAAAATGAACTAACAAAATTATTTAGGTTGCCTCATCTCACTTCACACCTAACGTTCGAGCCTAACCGTGTTGACCACGAGTCACCTGTAAATCTAGGCTGGGGCGTTACAAATGGTATCAGAGCTCTAGGATCAAGGTTACTTTTGGGAGTGACGTTGTGAGGTGGGTAGTGGATCTTTAATATCAGTGTTGGTCTTGGGCCGATCATGGTAGAATTATGATGGTTTTATTTCATGTTCTCGACAGTGGACTCAAGGAGATTATCACAAAGGGTAATTCATTTCCAGGTGGCATGTGACCAAATTAGTTGTCATTAATTTCTTTTGCACTTTCGATTTAGATACGTTAGTGATTTGCGAGTGCCTTTGTGAGTCAATAGTGACGACATCGCGGTTTTTAGTGTAAGGTGTTTGTGCATCAACTCTTAATGATGTGAGAGGTCTATTGGGATGTTATCGATTCTAAATGACGTCCATTGTGTTAGGGATGTGAATCGTGCAAAGTCAACCATGGAGACTAGGTGACTAGACTGTCATGAATAAGCGGTGTTGATTTATGATAAGAATGCATTAAGTTCCTTGGTTAGGTACCTTTGGGTAGTTAATAATGATGATGTGATTAGGAAAACTTGATCGGTAGGGTAATATCTAATCGTAAGCATTTTAAATCGGTGAGCATATATAAGTTGTCGATTATTACTTGAGGATGTGTATTCAGCCTCACTCGAGAGGATTATATCGCTGCAAGTAGGTGCCTTAGTAGTTGTCTATTAAAAATTGTAACTTGCAAGGTATGATGAGAGTTGTTTGCAATTTGTGGTATTTATTGTACTTGTGTAACAATTTTGGTCAAAGTGATGTAGGATTGAACCTTAAATAGTCTTCTATGATAGGATTTTAAAGAATATAATGCAGTAATAGAATCCCTAGTAATGCCGTTAATCTAAACTGAGAGGTTTACAGGATGTATACGACATCCCATGTTCTTCTAAAATCCTTAGTAGTGTCAGTATGTGGTTTGATACGTGGTTAATGGTATCGATCATTGGGAAAAAGGTTTTCGAACCTTTATCAAATCTCGAGAAGAGAGATTAGTAGGTTAGATCTATGTTACAGTCCCAAATATAAATGGAAATAAGATTCTTATTTACATGTTGTGGCTCGTTCTAGCAATCTAGGGGGAGACAGACTGTGAGGTTATTTTTGTGCGGTTATTATTTTAGGAAGTCCTTGGATTGTCCTTGGGACTGATTGCATGTGGCGTCATCAGGAAATGGAGAGAGACTTGTGGGGATGCCTTGAGGAGTTCAATGGTTAAAGCAAAACACATGTGGAGGCTTGTAGGTTAGTATCTTTGTGAGTAACTAATGGCTAAGAGATGGATAATGGGAAATTGATAGGGCATACCTACAGTAAGATCATCATAGGTGATGAAAGTCTTTCTAGTTTTTGATGACTTTTATGTCGGGGAAAGATTGGTATCCCAAGGAACTAGACAAATTTCGTAGCATGGAAATGCTAGTGTTCTAGTGATGGTCATATTGAGGGTCACACGATGATCTCAAGTTATCGGTTAATTTTTAAAGTGTCGATAGTGTATGTCCTTGGTACTGTAATTCGAATTGGCGTTGATGGGTGACTCCTAAGGGAAATTAAAAGCTTATGTCATGATTTGGAGTGATGTTTGGTTGTCATATGTTGACTAGTGTGGGATGTGTGGTACTTGATTTTAAGGATTACTAGGAAATGAAATTAGAACATAGATTGATGATGTCATGTTATAGATTCGAAAATAACACCCTGGAAGGGATTTCAAAGCATGATTAGGATATCGACATGTGTCCACAGAGTAAGTTAGAACCCTAAAATGTCAATATTTTTTTCTTGGAATGTCTTCCTAAACTGGTGCAGATTAGGAACCGTAGACCTCTAAAGTAATTGTTATCTTTATGGTGCTAATGGTGAACGGTGTGTCCATCACGTAATTTTGGTAAAAATATATCAAGCATTAGCCAAATATAAAGGGAAAGATGTTGAAGCAAATTTCAAAGATATTATTCACTCTGATGGTCCCAGTGATATTACTGACCTTGAAGTGTGAGCCTAAAAGTATAATTTCTCAATTAATTGGTGATATATTTGTTAACATCAATTAGAGTTTCTTTTAAGCCTTATATTACGAATACGTTAGTTTTCCTTATAGTATTGAAAATTTCTTATCACGTTACTTATGTGTGTGTGTGTGTGTGTGTGTGTGTGTATACACACACACACACACACACACACACACATAAGAGCAGTAATGTATATCAGTACTGCTCTTGTACGGGACAATCCACATTTTAAAAGTGCAGACCATACATGTGTCACCTGGCGGTGAGCCCATATATGAGAGAGAGTATGCCTATAATTTAGCCTATAATTTCTAGGCTCACCGCCACTTGACACATGTTCGGTCCGCACTCTTAAAATGCGAACTAGTCTGAACAAGAGTAGTACTGTATATATATATATATATATATATATCAGATTCCTCTATCCGTTTATGACTTCTCTACACCCCCTCTTCTATGGGTGATGTCTCGATCGAGCTTCGTTGAGACAGCCAGTGATGTGTGCCCCATAAGTGTAATTGGGATACCGACCAATACTCAAGACCCACCTACACCAATGTTAGAACCGGCTCCTTGGGATTATACCATCCATCCTCACTTCGAAGTATCATTTTACCCTCACGGTTACTTTAAAACATACCATCAGTACCTTTACCCTGCAAAAGAAAAAAGTAGAGTTCATGAGTAAAAAGAGAGAAAATGGAATGTGTTGAGAGAAAGAAGATCACTTGCCTAAGAGGAGAGGGAGTCAGGTGTGTTAATTTAAGAGGATGGAAGAGAGAGAAAGGGAGTGACATAAGGGAGAGAGTGTTATGGAAATATGTGTAGGACCCTTTTACAATCTGGAATTATGTTCTTGAGGTTAAATATGAGAGGAGACTCGTCTACCCTAAGGTTCTTGAAAATATATGATTTAATTGTTGATGTTTGAGGACGATTTATATTCTTAGATGAAAAGAGACTAAAAGCTTTACAACACAACTAAGGTTACTATCACTAGATAGCGCGAACATTCAATAAAAAAGTTAAGGGCCACGATGTCCAAGAGGGAAACCTTGCCCTGAAAGATATAAATTTAATAAATGTCTGATCTAATAGACAATTCAATGATGCATGTTCTAGATTTTAGAACTTATTAGATTGTATTCCTCAAATAATTGATATTATGAATAACTTTATGAAATTAACTTTAACATATGAGCACCTTAAATTCTCATTTTTCTCTATCTGGGATCACCAGAGCTTTTCCAATTAAATTATGACCTCAAAGTCGATATATTCCCCTATCAATGTGAAGGCCCTTATTAAGGGGTTAGTTGTTAATGATCTAGAATTAGCTTTTAGTTTTCTTAGCACATATTTTTATAGGATATATAAGTTTTTTTTTATCAAAGTTAGATTATTTAATTAGGAATGGATGGTGAAGATGTATGTTTTGTAAACAGTACAACAACCCATACAATCATCTGAGTTTACAAAAACATTTCCGAATTAACATTATTTAAAGCTAATGTTGACGCAATATCAGGTTCTGCAAATCTGATAACAGGCTCTGGAAGAGCCACCATATAACACTCTCAAAATTTTGAAGATATCATAATGCTCGTATGTAGAGAAGCATTAATGAAATAAAATTGGCCTTGACACTTTTATTTTCTTGTGTCGTTAATATTTTAGGCTCCTATTATAAATGGTGACTTTTAAGGCAAAGATAATTGTACTCCTTGGTTGCTCCTTTCCATTGCTTAACATATGACAAAAGTTTCAAGATACAAAATTCGAGCAATGGTTCCTATAAGCACAACTTATCTCTAGTGCATTTGGTTCATTACTAAGGAAAAATGAGATGAGAACATAGTATTTGACATATGTTAATTAAGTACAATGTTCAACAAGTTCATGAATTTGTTCAATAAAGGTGACAAAGAGTTTAGCATGAAGAAAGTAATCATCAAGGAACAACGAAATGCTATTCACACATCACTAAGCACACTAAAGAAATGAAGCATGCATCAAAACACCATGAAAAATATACATGTATGGATGGAATGTAGGGGTGATCCGAATATATTAAATCCACATCCATATATAGTGAAAAATGAAAATACAAAAATATTTTAGTCTTTTTCAAAAATATTATCGAAAACAAACATTTTTGGAATTTTTCAAACTTTTTCTTAAAAAAACCAAAAATCTTTTTGCATTTTTCAAGATATATCAAAAAGAATAAACATGTATAACAATAAGCATACATAGAAATATAATCTAACCATAGGGACAAATGGTATGAACATGATAAAAACCCTACACTAAATGAAGTGCCCAAACTCAATCAATAAAACAAATACCCAAAGACTATCTAAGATTCTTGAATTCAAGTTCATCTAAGGGTTTTATGAAAATATCGGCTAGTTGATGTTCGGTGCTCACAAAGATCATGGACATGACCCTCAACTCAACGAGATCAAGAATAAATGATCACGTACCCTAATATGATTTGTGAAGGAATATTAGATCGGATTACAAGATATATTAATTTTACTTGTATTATCACATGAAATAGTCATTATGCCTTGGGAAATTCCATAATCTTCCAACATTTGCTTCATCCATAAGAGTTGTCTGCAACAACTCCTAGAGGCGATATACTCGACGTCCATCATGGACATGTATATGGAGTTTTTATTATTTCTCAACTGAGAGAAAAGATCACTCCTAAAGTAAAAACACCCACCCGAGGTGCTCCTATAACCATAACCATCCCTGTCCCAATTAGCTTCAGAATAGGCAGACAAATAGTCATCAATATCAAAGGAGTATCAAATACCATAGGAAAGAGTTCCACTCATGTATTTAATAATGCATTTAAGTTCGATCAAGTGAGAGTATTTCATGGATGCATGGTAACGTTTACAAATTCCAATCCTAAAGTCAATGTCGGGACGAATAGTGATAAAGTAGAGAAGACTACCTATCATTCTCCAATAAAGGTTTTCTCTACATCATTTCCTAAAGTGACTTTGCTAATCTTAGTCGATGTACTCATAGGTGTACGTGAGTGTTTATTGAAGTCTAAACAAAACTTCTTCACTAGGTCCCTAGCATATTTAGATTGAGAAATGAATATCGTTAACATGCCTAGAGATGTAAGAAAAACATAAGTGTAACACCTCGCGCACCCGAGAGGACACACGGCGTGCTACTGCGATAAAACTAAACTAAATCCATCAATAATAAGTATAGAGAATCTAATTTCCATGATTTAAATATAACAAAAACACAATTCTTCTATTTCCATAATAATGATTTACAATAATGTTTCTCCTAAAATACACAATTCTCTAACAAAAATTACACCACCAATTTATACATAAAAAATAAATCTTCCAATCCAAGCTCTAAAATAAATCTTCAAAATAGTCCATAGCATCCCAATTCACGCTAGCCCGCCACTAATAGAAAATACGAGGAAGTACACAATATGACAGGAATAGATGCTCAAAAATAATTAGCACGATTAATAAATCGCAACAATATGAATGCGTATATACAAATAAATGCATTACTCAAGCATTATATCAATATTAATTTCCCAACAACACATCAATGGGTCCCAAGCCTCACCTTACCTCCCCTACGCATCTCAAAGTCATTTAATAGTTTTTGGACTATTGTCGGGTGCCCATTCTCTGTGCCATAATAAAATCTCATGACACTATGCTCAAATCAATAATATAATATATCTCCTGATCCCACAACTCAGGAGAGGTGATGCCAAATTATTTTGGAGGCTGAGGAGTTAGCTGCTATCGTTCATGAGGCCATAATGGCCGATTTGGATATAGAGAGACAGAGATGGGTGACTTTAGAGGCACCGCAACATGGTACACCCATTTCAACTTGGGATAGGGTGAGAACCAGTTTATTTAAGGTTAATCCTCCCACCTTTGGAGGGGGATCTGACCCAACGGTTGCTCACCAATGGAGGAGGGACATGGAGAGGCATTTGAGGATGGAGGACTACAAGAATTTGCAGATGCAGATCTTAGCAACATTGAAGCTGATAAGGGATACGTTGCAATGGTGGGAGAGTGCCACCATATTAGAGGAGAGAGATCAGTTGGGTTATGCAGAGTTTCTGATAAAGTTTAACAATAAGTACTTTTCGTATGCAATTAGGAACGAAAAAAAGAGAGAATTTATGGACTTGGAGTAAGGTTCAAAGTCGATTGTCGAGTATGAACATGAGTTGACCAACTTATCGATGTTTTTACTAGAGGAGGTTAGTACTGACGTAAAGAAAATGGAGTGTTTCATTAATGGATTGTCTTGGTCAATTAGGCAGATGGTGTTGGGGAATCCGGCGTACACTACCTATGCTCAAGTGGTGTTTGTTATAATATTGTTATGGCAAGAGAAGGACGATTACTGTGACAACCCGCACTCCGAAATAAGGGGTGGCCAGCCCGATACTCCGACATATACGGTAATCATGGACGGAAACATTCTCAGCACCATAAAAATAGTAAGAGTAACCGAGAAAACCACCCAATAAATTCAGAAAACGGGTTGTCAAAATAATTTATGTGATAAAAATTAAGTTAAGAAAACAATTTAAACAACCCATTCTAGAACAATAGTGGAATTCAAAGAAACATAATTAACATACGTCTAAAACCACTATATACAAAGAGAAGAACCGAGTATGCTGTCGGCTCACAGCTACACAAAAGTAATCACAACAGTTAGATGTTATGCTTTACATTCATTAAACAATTACAAGATTTGGGCCACTCGCCCGAGTGACAGACCTGATCATAACTAGATATCAAAAGAATGAGGGCATCTAGCAAAACATCCTGTAATATCTGCAATTTCATACAGCTCCTTAAAAGCAAAAGAGTAGGAATATCAACACGGGCGTCCTTGCGGAGGAGCACCTGGGCGGATACAATCACAAACACAACATAGAGGAAAAATGAACGGGTCAGGACCCGGTTTATATATAGTTCCCAGATGAACAAAAAAGCATGCTAGAAATGAATAGCAAAACATGGGTGTAGAAATCAACACTCTAACAACCTAAGCATGAAACATAAGAAAACAAGTCAAAATGACATGACTAAAAAAGACTATGCATGAAGATGAAATTATGCAATAATTAAATTAAAACTAAATTAAAAGCTTGTATTCACTAATTTCCACTTTAATCCAGTTTCAATTCCTTAATAGGAATTACTAACATTATCTTATCATTTCATTCCAATTCCCATTCCTTAGCAGGAATGTAATTGTCATAATATCATTTAGTGGAATTATATAACCCTCAAGTCCCACTTGAGTTTTAGAAAAGCTATATTCTTATAAATATAACGATTCTAAGACCGCCCCTCCGAGTTTCCCCACTGGGTGCGCCCCTAAATGACTATCATCTTCCAGGGGCCCATCAAACAAGGCAGCCTGGGTACCTAACGCACGTCGGGAAGTGGCCATATGCCTGCGAGTGAGTCATAACCACATCCAGAATTACTTCACTAGCGCAGAAAAATACATATAATAAACCCGCATATGGACGAGGGCTATAGTCTCCCTGCATTCACTAGTCAAGGAACATCACCTCATGCGCGAGCTTCCCTTATGATAGCATTTAGAGAGGTGTGTTTAAGTAAATTAGCATTTACTATAAAAACCATACTTTTCATTTTCATTTACATTTACATGTTTCATTTGTTTGAAACTATATTCATAGGATATTTCATTACCTTTCATCCTAGGTTATGCCTCGAATAAATCTCCAAGGAGGTTATTTATCGTTTCCCCAAGCTTAAAGTCTTATGCCTCATTTCAAGCCCCTAAAGTCTCCAAATATGGGCCTACAATTCCCATCCATATTTATTAGGATGCACAAAGAAAAGTGATGCCTTAACATCACTAGTACAACTCCTCCCCCGGACTTAACCCCAAGTGAAACCCATTCAACACTAGGGTGACAACCAACTCAACTAGGATTCTAAAGGCCAAGGTTTACTTCATTCAAGAAGATTCCTAAGTTCCTAGAGGAAGAAAAGGATTAAAAATAAAAGTAGGAAATTGGTTGAGAAAACAGGGGACCGGTCGACCGGTCCCAAGACAGCGGTCGACCGCGTCTCAAAGTTTAGCTTTTGAAAGAAAGCAGAAAGTTCATTTTGGATGGACCGGTCGACCTGTGGTAGAACCGCGGTCGACCGCGCCCTTATTTTCATGCCTTTGAAAGAAAGCAGTGTGCCCTCCTCCGAAGGCCCGATCGACCGGTCTGAGATACGCGGTCGACCGACCATAGCAGACCTAGACCTATTTCTCCTATTTTCTTCTAAACCCACAATCAATACCCAACCAAAATCATCCAACCACATTTAATGATACTAAAAGATCATAAATGCTCCCAACAACATTCTCTACCTCAATCAACAATCTATCTCTATATAAGATGTTGATACCCATAAATCCAACCAAAAACCACAATTATATTACATCAAAACTATACATATCTACCCATACGAATTATTCATCTTAAACCATATAATAGCAAGTAGAAAACTTGCCTTGGGGCTTCAATCTGAGGCTTGGTTGAAGAAGAAAGCAAGATCAAACCACAAATCTTCAAGATCTCTCTTTTTCTCCAATCTTCCACTCTCACTCTCTCTCTTAGGGCTAGAACACTTAGGGCAAATAAGAGGAAATGAAAGACTTGGGGAAAGACTAAAACGTGGCCTAAGATTAAAAGTCTCCAACCTTTAAGTAATAATACCGTAGTAGCTAATTTCTAATACGCAATATGCCAAAACCAGTCAAAAGTGTCCAAAATCCCAAAATACAATATGGCACACATTTTGACTGTCTCGCACCTCCCAGAACTAACTACACCCTCCAATTTATCATTTGGAGATTTTATAAGCCATTTTAAGTTCCGGTTCCATTTTAATTCAAATTTCCATTTTAAATCTTCATGACAAAATAGAACACCACATGGTAACAACTACTTACACACATGGTATCATGCAACTTATTAGTAAATATTAACTTATTTCATCAAATTAATACTTACCCACATGCAACATCTAAAATATGCAACTACTCAACATAGTAAATAATTATAAAAATGGGCTCCCAAAAGCGAGGGTTGTTACAATTACCAAAAGAATTTAGGAAAGAGACAAGAGTCTAATGGACAAGGAAATGAGATTAAGGGTCGCAATGATCAAGCATGGAAGAGGTAGAGGACCGATGAGGAACAACAAGGATAAGGAGAAGAGCAAGCGAATACTAGACGTTACGGACCTTTTAAGGGTGAATGTTTTGTATGTGGGAAAGTAGGACATCTATCGACGAGGTGTTACAAGAGAGCGGGCTAACAAAACCAATGAGTACAGGCCCAACAAGGTCAAGTTACACAAGGTCAACAAGGTCCAGGGGTATAAGGACAACAAGGACTGATGCCTTTATTTCTCACTGCAGTAGGTGTTCAGGGGGAACCAGCAGCGCCAGTAGTAGCCAGTGGACTGGGAGTAGCCGAAGCACCAACCAATACCGGTTATGGGGGGGTGCTATGTGCCTCCTCGACTTCAGGCACCGCAGGATAGATTGTGTGTCTAGTAGAGTATCATGGTATGTAATATCTTCTTGGATACTTATATATGTAGGTGATCGAGTCGAAAACCTAGCGTCTGTGTAATACGCTAGTCGTTGTTATCGGCTTCCAATCTCAATACAAAAAAACCTAAACTTGTAACTACACTTCTTAAGCAGTATAGTGGCGAGTCTGGGTATCGAATCCACAGGGAATGGTTGATAGAATTTAATTAATTTATTACTTCTAAAGAAAAAATGAAAAAGATGATGATGGTTGAAAAGGGAAAAAATAAGTAAATAAAGAAGTTAAATTAATTAAGATGAATGAGAAAGTAGGTTGGAATACAATCCCCCTAACCCTAGTAATTTACCGTATAGAAACCTAGAATTGTAAATTATAAATTTGAATGAATCCAGTCTTTATAGATCCTAAGCATTACATATATGAGGATCAAGCCCGCACCATATGAAATCAAAGGTAAATATAAAGCGGTGATAAATAATTTTATGCACATCATATTCTTAAACATCCCAAGAACCTAGGGCAAGAGAGATTAAAAGATCTACAATGGTTATAAAATTGTCTCGCACGACTCTTTCAAATTTTTAATTTAAATTCTATTTTCTACATAAGTAATTTACACTAGGATGGGTTCATGCATCCCAACCCTTAAAACTTAGCTTAACATGATGAAATCAAAATTAAAATTTACAAATTAAAGTGCAGGAATTCATAACTAACTCTAGAAAATTGAGAACATGACTTGAATTGGGAATAGAAAACTAGAAATCAACAATTAATTAAACTAAATAGGAAAGCAGTAAAAACAATAAATTAAAATTACTTGCAATGGATGAATGATGAATATTGAATAGAACTTTGAATCTTGAATAGTAGACAAACTTCAAAAACTAGGGTTCTTGGTTACAAGAATCCTATAAAAACTAACTACAAAGAAACCCTAGCTACTAGCCTCCTACAACTTGATAAAAACAACTCCCCAATTCCACCCCCCTTCAGAATGAGGTAGGGCATGGGCTTTTATAGCACCAAGTAGTACGAATTTGACAGCTAGAATCGCTTGTTGAGAAAGATTTCACCAGCTATGCACCTCAAAATCTTCATAATTAATGCCAGGATTTTGCATGACCGGATCGGTCCAGTTAGCACTCGGATCGGTCCGTTTCTCAGCCACTGGATCGGTTCTTTTTTTATTCTACCGGATCGGTCCAGTACCCACCGAATCGGTTCTGCTGTCATCGGTTTGTCATCCATCCGAGGTCTACTGGACTTGGGTCATTTCGGATCGGTCCAACATCCCCGGATCGGTCTGATTTCTTCCATGTTGACTTTTTCCTTTTCTTCTTTGACTGGCCATAACTTTTGATCTCGAGCTCCGATTTGAGTGTCGTTTCTTCCGATACTCTTGTGAAATCAAGCTCTTCAACTTCCATTTAGGTGTCGAATTTGAACTCTGGATAGAAATTTATTCTTTTTCCCTTTGACTTTTCTTCCTTTCATCATTTCCTTTCTTCCGGTTTCTTTCTCTCTTTTCTTGCACTAAATTCCTGTAAAATCCATCAGAAATACACGAAACTCGGGGAAATTGTTAGAAACAATCAATGGCAATGATATGGAATAAAAATGATTCAATTACCTTGTTCGGGATATCAAAATCACTAACTTAAGGGGCTAAATTCAGAAGAATTTATGCTTGGTCAGTAGGCTTTATGTGTATTATATTTTTGTTAAGGATTACATTTGGGTAGGTTAGGTGTACGGGCGTCTAATTGTGATATTCTACGAGTAGGCATATGTGAGCCTTATTTTCTTTCGCGAGATTTATGCGCTGATGTGTATGCTTCGTCTAATTTCGAGGTCGAAATTATTTTCTAGTGGGGAAGTATGCAACACCCCATATTTTAATTAATTGACTTTAATTAATTTGGAGAAAAATAAAATTTTAGATTTAATAACCTTTAAGATTTTATCTTGGTTTTACGAATAAATTTTCAATTGGGAATTAATTCGGGTGTATAACAAAAGTTATAAGGTTTTATTTAAATATTTAACTGGTAGGTGTGTATTTGTTCAGCTAATGTATTTTTTTCCAGATAATTAAGTTGGATTTTTAAAAGATTTAATTTTGGGTCTCTTTCAAAAGACAACGCTTATCGTTCGAACGACAGGTGTCCTCGTTCGAACGACAGTAAGTCGGTGGCTGGTTGAGACTCCTATTTGTTTCAAACTCTTAAACCTTTATACACCAAACTATTACTGGGCTGAGAATAACTTCTCTCTCAAATTTTCTCCATTAAGGCTCTAAAAAAAACATATTTCCTCTCATCTTCAACCCCTAGCCCCAACTTTTATAAGGTTTTGAAGGTTCAATTGATGGTTTCTGAAGATAAGTTCAACCTTCTACTCAGATTTTATCCAAAAAATTTCAGTCATGAATACTCTATTATTTTCCTTTAGTATTATGCGTTTTAAGTGCTGCCTAAACCTTTAATTACATGTTTTTCTTAAAAATAATTAGCAACCTAATTAGAGAAAGTGAACACTAAAATTGGGGCCATTTTTGTAAACTCTTTTAATACGAATAATATTCATAATCTTTGGGTACGTAGGATTCATGAGTGAATTTTGGGTTTTTCTACTGTAGGCTGCATGTAGAAAAACCCTAGTTTTGAAATAAATGAATTTGGGGGCGTATAACTCACGTAATTTTTGTAGAGATGATGAAATTGGAATTTAGTTATATAAATGATGAAATCTCAGTGTATTTAATTTGAAATAAATAAATAGGATTAATTGGGTATTTTGACGATGTGATGATTAAATTAAGATTTAATTGAATTGGACTATCATGCGTAGTTTTATACGTTGATTAATTATGATTATTTGTGTGACTTGTTGGTATTATTTAATTACAATTGTGACGAAGGGTTGTTGGGTATTTTTGCTCTCCCTATATTTCAGGATACCTTCTAGGTATGGGACTAGTGGGTAGGCCTTTTGATGATTTACGCCTGCTAGGTATGGTACTAGTGAGGGTAGATTATTACGACTTTATTATGTCGGGGGTGAGCTGATTTTTAATACTTTATCGTCATTACACTAGCCTATGCATGAGACTAGGTCAAAGTTTATGTTAGAAATTCATCCTATATGTAGGGTATGATGTATTGATAACTTGTGGACCCTTAGGTATGGGACAAAGTGGTATTTTGAGGATCTTACATCGATTAAAAGGGTGGGGTAATTTATAAATTATGAAATTGAGAATTAACGCCTAAAATAAAATTGGGTATTAAAATTTATGGCGACATAATGTGTCAGGGACCGATAGTTTAAACGGGTCAGTGGAAGATTTATGTCGCATCGTGTGTGGAACCTTGTCATGGGGTGGGGTCGACAGTTTAAACGGACCAGAGGCCATTTGACAAGGGGAAAGGTGACACTTTGGTGGATTATCACTCGGGGCGGGAGGACTGCCATAATAAAAAGTGAGAACAATAATAAAAGTTGGTTAATTTAATTCAATTAACATCGTGGAACTTGTGAATTTATAATCATATCGGTGTTCCTTTTTAAATGGGGATCTATGCGGGTAGTTAGTGGTTTATATTTATCGCATCTAATTATCTTATTTAATTTAAAATACTCCATTGTGATATTTATTGTGTATAATGGTACTGTATGGATTCAAGGATCCTATTTGAGGGGAGTAGTGTGTATTCATGCTCGGGGCTCTGACGTCGTGCGTTGACTAAATTTTCAGAATAAATTTTGGAGAATCTGCATAGGATTATCGGAGTTATCCTTTGGAGGTGCAACTAGAGTTTATTAGTTTTATTGCATTGTTTAGTTAAACTTTCCTTTTCAGTCACATTTAATTATGAGACTTCATTTGAGATTTATTGGTCCTTTCGGTTCCAAAGTTGTTTAGAGGATTTCAGTTGGATTATTCACAGATCTTTATTATTCAGATTTTATTTAATCATTATTGGAGATTGGATTTATTCGGAGTTTTAGCATGTGATGGATCTTTTATCGTTCAATTGTTATTATCAATTGGGATTGATTCAATTATTTATCTTGTGGATCAATTTATTTATGTCTCATATCTATATCATGCTAAGAATGGTATTTTTTAGTTCACGCCCGGCATGGTTCAGTGGCGGTGACTGGCCACCCTGTCCGTCGAATTTTGTGGGGTGTGACAATAAGCTCACCAACCATGCTCATTAAAAACTCTCTCTTCATCTATTCCTCCAACGTGTGAGCATATTGGGAACATGTGGATTTAAATACTCTCTCGTCCACATAGACCTGACCAACTAATATAGCAATACTCTATCTCCTAAAAAATAATGTCTTATCCACTCTACCTCCCTTAAAGACACAAGCTATGAGATAAGAAGTTAGAATCTCATACCAAGTATGAGGTGCTTATTTCAAGCCATACAAGTACTTCTTAATAATAAAATATGTGTCCTGAGTGCTTTGGGTCTTCGAACCCTTTTGGTTGTTCCACGTACACTTCCTCCTATAGAATGCCATTAAAAAGACACTCTTGACATCCATTTGATATAACTTGAAGTGTAGATGACATGGTATGGTGAGTAGTAAGTGGACGGACTCAATCCTAGCAATAGGAGACAAAGTCTCATCAAAGTCTACACCCTCAATTTATATATAGCCTGGAGTGACCAATCTATCCTTATTGCAAACTATGGTACCATTCTCATCCATCTTATTCTTGTAAATCCACCAGGTACTAATCACATTAGTTTGGCTAGGTTGGGGGACTAACTACTATACATAGTTCCTACAAAATTAAAGCAACCCATCTTGCAAAGAAGATATCAAATGCTCATCCTTGAGTTATTTTTTCACATTCTTGGGCTCTACTAAGGAGGTGGAGAAAAAATAACTAATTCCATTCTCAAGTTGAGCATGAGTCTTAACACCTAGTGTGGGTTCACCAAGTATAACAAAAAGATCATGACTATTTCTAATCCAAGAGGTGGATCCTTTAAATCAAGAGTGGGTTCCATCGGGGATCATCATTGGGGGTGCATCATCCTCACAGTCGGGGTTAGGGTCAATATACATCAATGGATCATCATCTCTAATCGTGGAGTTTATTGACTCTATAACCTTAGAGCTTGCAAGGTTAAACACCCTATAAGATCTACTTAATGATGAATAACCTAAACATATCCTCTTGTCTCTTCGGGAGTCGAACTGTCCAAAGTGCTCTCTATCTCTCAAAATGTAGCAAGGACTCCCTAAGACACAAAAATACAATAAATTGGGCTTCTTCTCTATCCATAATTCATACCGTGTGTAATGTGTGTGGACAAAGATATATCCGCTTAACTGCATTGCATGCGATATTAATTACCTCTATCCAAAAATGTCTAGGCACGTTTCTGCCATGAATCATGGATCTATCCATCTCTTGAATCGTACTGTTATTCCTATCAACTGTCCCATTTTATTAAGGAGTAATAACGGTCTAAAACTCGTATTTAATGCCTAATTCATTAGAATACCTATCCATTTTATTGAGGAGTACGAACGGTCGACTTTGCTCTTAAGACTAGCAAAGTCCCGACTAGGAACTCAACTTGAATTTTATGCATGATTATCTGATATCCCTAACTTGAAGAAAAATTCCCTAAGGTAACCTCTCTTTTTGTAATAGGTGAAAACAAAGGCTTATTGGGTCTACCTCGGTTCGATTGTTTAGGTTATACTTTATTTGGTGGTTTAGGTTGAGGCACATAAAGATCTATTACAAATTAAAAAATCGATTCTGGTGCAGCATGTGAAGTGGATGCACCGTTATAACCTATTTATTGTCTTTCCTTAAAACCTAAAGAGAGATCAAGGAACATCTTACCTACCTTCTTTGATGTATCATCTATAGTAACCTTGACCTCCTGGTTATGTTTAAGATACTTCTCAAGTTTGGATATAAGGGCTTCAAGTTTCTCACGAGTCTTCAATGAAGCTTGAAGATCTCTTATAAGACGAGTCACTTTGTTGGTCAAGTCACCATTTTTCTTATCCACTAAAGCGACTCTCTCTCTCAAAGAAACTCTCACTGAGGACTCTCACTTTATTGAGTCTCTCAACTCCTTCTCTAAAGCTAAAATCCAAAGTGCCAAAGTTTTATTTTTCTTTTTTTAAACAGACTCGGTGTAAATTGAAGCATAAGCATGTTGAAGGTTACATTCTTCCTCACTCAAAATATCATCTCCTTCACTCTCTCCAGAATGACTAGACTCATTGTCGAGGTCATCATGTTTAACAACCTCCTCATCGATATGAGGATTAATCAATGTACTAACATGATTATCCATAAACGCGATGAAGTTATGTCCATGCGGTGATTAGTCCCCGGAATCTACCGACTCATCATCGCACTAAGAATGGAATTGAAGGCAGCTTTGCCTTTGCCCTATCTCTTTAACTTTATAATACACTTGTGAGATTTGTGATCATTTTCCATCACATTCATAGCATCTCACCTCATTTTTCTTAAGTTCTCTCCTCTAATTTTTTCAATATTTTTCTTGCCCTATTTGTACTTTTCATCTTTCTTAAAAATTTTGTTTTCTTTAGATGTGTTTTGTTTTTTTTGATTTAGAATTGTTTGATATTTTCAGCAAAGAGGTCACAATCATCTAGATCAAAATCATACTCGGAGTAAAAAAAGGTCCTATTTCATTTTTGATTGAACATTCAAAGAAATTTCTTTTCTTGTTAGCTTAACAAATTTGAGAAACATATCAATTTCATAAGTTTGAAGGTCTCGTATGAGTTCTTCTAACCTACGCGTATTTTATTTCTTAACGAATTAAGGACAATGATCTTGGGAATAAATCGAGACATAAGGGATCTCAAAATCTTTTTCACCACACAAGTCTAAGGAATTATCTCACCCAACTTAAAACTATAGTTAAGGATATCAGACAATCGTGCATAAAATTCATCAAATAACTCAATCTCAAGCATAGTAATGGTCTCAAGCTATGAGGCAAGGTTTTTTACCTTAGAAGATTTCATAGAGTTGATACCCTTGTGAGTGAGTTGAAAGATATCCCATGCTTTTTTTAGATGTGGTGCATGTAATGATGCAGTGGAACTCATTAGGGGAAACGACTCCAAAAATAGAACTTAAACTAGGTGAGTAAAAATTACACCATTTAAGTTTTTCCTACGTTTAAGTGGTGACGGGTTTAGGACTTATGACATAACCATTAGTCATAGTGGGGGTGTCTATAAACAAGTCAGGCATGCTTTTCAATCACTTTCAAAGATGACCTCATTCCATCTTTCCAATAAGCATAACTAGGCCCATTGAAAACAGGTAGCCTATTATACAAATTATCCATTAAAACCAAATTTAAAGATCACACAAAAACTTAGTGTGACCAGCTCTAATACCAATTTGTGAAAGTAACGGTTATACGAATTTACTTGTATCTTAGGAAAAATGTACAAATTCATTTTTTATAAATTTTATCTTGATTTAATATAGTTTATGAAATATAGGTTATGAAGTCAAATTCCAAACCAATCAAGCATAATAAGAATTTGAGGAGAAATACCTTTTGAGTAAAACCTTTAATTTCAACTCTATTAAAGAATTTGACAAACACATAATAACTCAAAAACTACATAGAGATCTATTAAGTATAACACAAAAGAATCTTTAAATATTCAATAGAAAATGATGTAGTCCAGCACCGCCCACAATAAGAAGTTATTGCTTTGGTATCTACTGATCATCCTCAGGAATCTTCAATTACTTTCTTCATCAGCAATTGAACCTCGCTCCACAATTCAGCAATAGAGAAAATCTCTACAAGGGGTTTTGAACTTTGAATGTGTTTTTATTGATTTGGAAAAGGGATCTTCAAAGATTCAAGGAATTTGGATGAAAAAAGTATAGAGTTTTATCATAAAAAGAACTCTAAAAAGGCTTGGAGGAACGTCTAATCCTATATCTCTATTTATAAGGAAAGTTGTTCCACAGAATATTGATTAAATATTTGGAAAAATATGTTCTAAAACAATACATATAGTCGCTCAAACGAACTGCCACCTCATTCGAACGACGTACCCTTTCTCATTTGATTGTGCTTCCAACGAAACTTCAAACGACATTCTAGAGCATACCCAAAAGGCAATGTTCTATATCTCTTTCGAACAAAGGAAACTCGTTTTAATGACCCTATGAAACTCATTCGAATGATATATCAATATCGTTCTAACGAGTTAGCGAGTCTTTTCAAAATTCTGTAAGAAAATATTTTAAAACATTTTGAAAACTTTTAAATGCAAACTCTTTCAAAATAATCCCTCGATAATTAAAGTTTCTACCAAACCACCTCATAACTCTTATAAATGTTGTTGTGATGAACACTATTCAATTTTCCAATGTCATAAACTTATTTCCATTGAACACGTGAAAGTAGTCGTAAAGGTATAGTGAGGTGTAGCCGGATAAGAAAAATAAAAATAAAATAAGCAATTATAATACATGCTCTTACAACAAATATCAATATGAAAGTCCTTGAAGGATTTAAATTGCCAAAAGAAAAACCACGTAGTACGTACTCAATTAAGTTTAAACGATCATTATATGGACTAAAACAATCTTGAAGAATGTGGTATAATCGCCTTAATGAATACTTGGTGGAATAGGGGTATAATAACAATCCTATATGTCCATGTGTATTACTTAAGAAATTAAATCTCATTTTTTTTTATCATTTAAGTATATGTCAATTATATAAATATAATTGCACTAAATGGTATTTCTC
Source organism: Sambucus nigra (assembly GCA_949130495.1). NCBI lineage: Eukaryota > Viridiplantae > Streptophyta > Magnoliopsida > Dipsacales > Adoxaceae > Sambucus > Sambucus nigra. The sequence continues at coordinate 537,121,055 of OX422208.1, read as the reverse complement.
ATCTTTTGTCCACAAGGAGTCATCACGATCAAAAACCTCGGTAAAAAATACAAAGCACTTGTCATAATCTTTGACCCTGATATGACCGTGCTAACAAGTTATCATTGTCATATCATGGTCAAAGACCTTGATAATAGTGTTGTCACTATCATATCAGGGTTAAAGACTGTGATAACATTTGTTTTGCTGTCATGATCATATCAAAATTAAAGACTGTGACAACAAACAAGATTAAATTTACCCCTCAACCCTATTTTCACAAAATCTTACATTTATCGAGATTCAACTGGCCTGTGGTTGTCAGCCCTATTCTCATAAAATCGTCTTTTCACCTCCTCTCCTCACCTCCTTCGCCTCTCCTGAATGCCACTACCACCACTTCCTAAAAGAAATCATTTTTCCTTTCCCAATAACTTAATGAAATCACAAAGGATTAAGAAGGTTTTTGAGTTAAAATTTGTAAAGGATTAAGATGGTTTAAGAAACTCATCCTGAGAAGATTCTAAAGGTATTCCTTTGATTTACCTAAGTATTTTATATATTCGTTATCAATTTTATCTACTTTATTGTAGCCGTAATTATTCATATATTTATTTTACTGCTACTGATGAAATTTTTTAGGAAATGTCAAGAAACAATTGACATTCAAATGGTTTATTTGACATTCAAATGGGCACACGAGTGATATTAAAAAGTTTACAGTATGAAGAATTAGATCGTTGTCTATTTGAAACTTAAGAAGATATCAAAGAATGGAAAAAATAAGTTTATATTGCTTTTTACATTATTTTAACTTTTATACTTGATCAACTTCATAATCTGTTCGTCACGATCAATGTAGGAAATATAATGCATGTGGTAACAATAAAAGGCAAAGAATGTTGGAATAGTTAGAAAGCGAATTTAGGCTATGGGCGTCACACAAGGTAATTATTATGAGAGTGTCTCTTACAAAATGATAAATTATAAGAAAGACTTAAATCTAACCTAATTAATTTATCCATGATCTCAGCTCTTAAAGATGATTGATGCGACATCAAGGATAGGTTAATCAAGCCAATGGATCCAATTTTATGGCACATGAGTATAAAAATATCAATTGAACGGTTATGTATTTTGTGCAAGGGTGTATGAGGAAAATACAAATACTCAGAACTCAGGCATTTCATGTAAGTCTCTTACTTTTTTTGATCGAGTGTAAGATAAAAACCTCATTGAAGTAGAAATAACCTACTATGGTGCCACTTTGGATATATTTAAATTAGACTGCATATGCTTCAAAGAGGTTGTATTTTACTCTGATTGTGTAAGAGTTGAGGAAAAAAAATACTTGTAAAGCTAATTCAGGTACCGATTTGATCATAGTTGACTTGTCTAAGATGAAGAACAACTAGCATGTGAGAGATGAGGTATTTGTTTGTTCTTTCACTAGGTCAAGTAAGTGTTTTACTCAGAGTATATCAATAATGAGTCGTGGTCAATTATCTTACATGCGCCAAACTCCTATCGAATATCAATCCATTTTGGATGATAACCGAAATTCGAAACAATTCATAAATTTGTAATAAGTATTCCAATTATTTGAAATAATTCTTAGTTTAGTTTATGATTTTATTCTTCTAATGCTTTATTATTATTGGATGACATTTTAATACTTTATTCATTCGAATTTCATCAGTTTTTATCGATTTGAATCAATCATCATTAGTTAGTTAGTGAATATGTTAATTTGGATTTTAATCAATTTAAGAATTATTTAAAACAATTCTTAGTTTGGTTTATGATAAATTTCGTCGTTAATTTGTCATGCATCACTACACCAAAATAGGGTTTTTGTCACTTTTCACTCTGGGGTAGTCGTCAGGGTCAAAAGTCGTGACAAATAACACGGAGCTATTATCACGGTCAATGACCGTGACAAGACAGTGATAAGATGTAGTCATGGGCGTATCCCGATCATTGACCATGACAAGCCACGATCGTGTCATGGTTAAAGAACATGACAATATTTTTTTGTTGTCACGATCTTTAACCAGGACATGTCAGTGACAAAAAACAAAAAAATCTTAACAGCTTCATCTCAATGCCCCTTTCCCATATATATATACATGGTTGTCTCTTTCTCTCTCTTGACATTCCCATATCTCTGTCTCATCGCTTCTCACCACTGCCCACTACATTGCTGCTCACGCCACCACCAGCACCACCCACTATGCCACTACTCACGCCTTAGTGCTATATCTCCTGTGCCACTGCTCATCACCTGCGAAATCTCTCTCTCTCTCTCTCTCTCTCTCTCTATATATATATATATATATATATATATATATATATATATATATATGCCTCGCTCTTTTCATTTGAAGGTAAGTCCCCAACCCTTGTTGTTCAACATTTTTTAATTGATTTTGTTCAAGAGTTATTCTTTAATCATTGTTTCAGTTATTGGACACATATATATGTATAATACTTTAAAATTTCATTTTAATACATTTAACATTCTAGTAATAAATAATCATGGGAAATTTAAAAATTATTAATCAATAAAAGTATTATATTTTCCAAGTATATAATGAGTAAAAAAATTATTATATGTATCTACTCACACGAAAAATCCACAATATTTTTATGTATACTTTTAAAACACATAGCATTATATGAACAATTCTTGGGCAAGAAATGTTGTGTTGACATGTATTATATGACACACTAACATGAAAAATATAACATGGATTGGATTTTTAAATGAAAACCACTAGAATATTATTGACCTAAAATTACCATGAAAAAAAATAAGTAAAATCAGTAGAAATAATCAAAAGCAACATTTATCATGGTTGTAAAGTTGATCCCGGTACCAATTTTATTATGGTTGACTTAACTAACTTGATGAGAAGAGAGCATGTGAGTGATGAGCCATTTGTTAATGCTTTTTAAAAGGTCAATCAAGTGTTTTACCCAAAGTATATCAATAACGAGCCATAGTTAATTGTCTTATACATGCCAAAGCATCTAACCAATAGCAAGGATGACTTAGTAGCTCCTACTGAAAATTAATCCATTTTAGATGATAACTCAAATTTGAAATAATTTTTAGATTTGTAATAAGTCTTCCAACTATTTAAAACAATGCTTTATTCGGTTTATGATATGGATTTTATATTCTTCTAATGTCATTAAGTTTTATTCATCCAGTGCTTTGTTATTATCGGATGATAGTTTAATGTTTTCATTCATTTGGATTTCATCATTTTCTCATCTATATGTTTCTACTAATAACAATTTTGACAGGATATGTCTACATTAGGGTGACAGGGAAGCGGGAGCGAGGAAGCCTCGTCTAACACTAGGCCCAAAAAGTGGGGCGAATTGGGGACATTAGTGGAGAACAAGATGACCTTAAAATCTAGGGCATTGGAACTGCTGAAGACTATTATTGGCCCTGGGTACACAGGTTAGAGGATAGTGCCCTACAAGTTTAAGATGGCCATTTGGGGGGACATTACAGTTACTGCTTACTTTTTTTGTTTCGTATTTATATTTATATTTTATAATTTAAATATTACTAACTCACTTTCTTTTTGTTTCATATTTGTTTGGCCGGAATAATTTGGCTTGCCCCCACATTTACGCGAGCCCACGTTGGAACAATAACGAGATCAATACAAAAAGTGGAAGAAAAATATGCGTGTATGGTACTTTGGCTGGGACCGAGAGTCCATCTTATGACTTAGGGACACGGTACCCATGAAGGAGACAATATAATTGGCAATCTAGCAACAGTTTGTCGATAATGCGGTCTCGAAGAGGTAATTTTACTCTCATGAATCGGGGAGGGCAAATCGAGCCAAAAATGTCGACGTGCACTACTCCAACCGGGTGTACGTCTTACGTCGAGATGGAGCATAGGATGGTAAGTTTTGAATGTTCTGTCATTTTAGTTTTTTATTCTATTTAGTAATAATTATATACTAATTTAATAATTATTCATTAATTTATTTCAGGAGGCGAGGAGTGGTCCTAGGGGTAAGCCACATAGGTTCGATGCCTATGTGGCAATTTGAATGAAAAAAGGGAAGGATAAGGTGGTGGATTCGAACGTTGCCGCCATTATTGTAAGTTAAAATTTTATTTACGTTATAAAAATAAAGATGTATCATCACACTTTTAATTAATTTATCCAATCATGTACTTTTCGTTGTTTCACCAAAAACTAAAGGAGTGAACAACTCGCAGAGTGATGCCGATAAGGTATCTTTGGTTACGGATGCATTAAGACAAGTGCTCGGGTCATATCAAAAGGGCCATACTCAGGGGGTGAGCTCTCGGGGGGGGGGGGGGAAGTCGAGGCTCACCGGGAGTCCATCGAGAAACCTTGGGCTGGCCCGTAGGGTGGATGAGTTGACGACTAAAAATGCCAAGAAGTTTGACAAACTGGAGAAAAAATTGAATAAAATGTTTCGATTTGTCCAGAATGAACATCAATGTCAAGATGTGTTCAACTTTGGGAAGGGTAGGGAGAAAGTGGTGGATGAGGGAACCACTACTCCGTCTTTTACACCCTTACCTTCATCGATACCTCTCTCCTCCCCATATGACATGTTTTCCACCCCCACCTCTAACGCCCTCTTCCAGAGGCCAATTTCAATAGTTGGTTGGCCTATTGTGCATTTATTAGACATACGGGGTGGTGATAGAATAGCTAAGGGGTTAAATGATCGGGATATACCCCCAAGTATTATGGTGCATAACCGTCCATTGCAACCACATGAGGCATGGGTTCTCATAACTAAAGTGTATATGGAAAAAGAGAATGAACTCGTGTGGTTGAACAAACGATGCGGCGTTTGGACTATTGGTGATTGACTCCACTCTTGTGTAATATGACCTATCTTTCTCCTTCAAATTGATGATGAGTGAATAATTATTTCCAATAACTTGATTATTTTTTTAGTTTTTATTTATTATGGATATGAATTTTTTATGATTTATTATTTAATAATGATTGGATGAATGCTACATTACTTAGATTTTATGAATGAATGTTTGTTGGTTAAGAAATATATATATTTTTCTTTAATAGGTGAGAAATATTGTTAGGCAGTGGCAGTGACCATACTGCCTAGTAGATTTTCTCTGATGTCCAGATTTGTCACGATCATTGACCGTGATAAATCCAGGATAATATTATCATGATCCTTAACCGTGACAAGTTCATGACAATACTAATATATTGTCACGGATTTGCCACATTCAATGACCGTGATAAGTGTTTGACCATGATAACTCCAGTTGTCACCCTAAACTTTTCACAGTCATTGACCGTGACAAGTCTGACTTATTAAGGTCATTGACCCTTACAAGTTGGCAGTTTTGGTGTAGTGCATATAATCTGAAAATGCCAAACTAACTCATTATTCATATTTCTAAATCATCTTCTTATATATATGTTTCTACTAATAATAATTTTTGCAGGATATGTCTTCATTAGGGAGTCAGGGAAGCGACGACGAGAAAGTCTCATCAAGAGCTAGGCCCCTAAAGTGGGGCATGTTAGGGAGCGTAGTGAAGAACAAGACGGTCTTCCAAGCTAGGGCCTTAGAATTACTCAAGACGATTATTTCCCCGGGTATACTGATTGGAGGAGGGCATACGTTGAGCTTAAGATGTCCATTTTTTAGGGGGGGGGGGGGGGGGGCATTATAGGTATATGCTCGAATCAATAATATTTATATTTTATTTTAAAATTTAAATACTACTAACTCACTTTCTTTATTTTTTTGTACTTGTTTGATAGTAACAATTCGACTTTCCCCCGAAAGTACGAAACTCTACGTTGGAACAACTAAGAGAGAAATGGAAAATGTGAAAGAAAAACATGCATGCACAGTATTTTGGCAGGGACCAAGAGTTCGTCTTATGGCTTAGGGACATAGAACCCGAGAAGGGGACAATCTCATTGGCAAAATCGCAACAGTTTGTTGATAATGAGATATCAAATAGGCAGTTGTCCTCTCGTGAATTGAGGAGAAAAAACTGGTCCAAGAAGGTTAATGTGCATTACTTGGAGCGTACGTCTTACGCCTGGTGGAGCATAGGATCATACGTTTTGAATATTATTTAATTTTACTTTTATTATATTATGTTTAGTGGTAATTATATACTAATTCATTAATTTTGCATTATTTTATTTCAGGATATAGAGGTGGTCCTGGGGGTAAGCCACATAGGCATCGCCTATGTGGCAATTCGAACGAAGAAAAGGAAGGATAAAGAGGTCAATCCGGTTGGGGCCGCCATTATTGTAAGTTATAATTGTATTTATGTTATTAATTCAATATTTATAATCACATACTTTTTTGTTATTTCATCTAATCGTATACCTTTTATTATTTCAAGAAAATATTAAAGAAGTCCACAACTTGTAGAGTGGTGCTGGCAAGGCTTCTCTGAGAATTAATGCATTTAGCCAAGTACTCTAGTAGGATCATAAAGTTCGTACTTGGGGTGTTATCTATTAGGTCAAGAAGTCGAGGCCCGTCGGGATTATGTCAAGAAATATTGGATTGGCATAAAAGGTCGATCAAATGAAGACCAATAAGGACCAAAAATTTCACAAAATTGAAAAAACATTGAATAAAATGTTCTTGATGGTTACACTATAAGAAAACGTATCGTTTATGCCATTTGGCTTTGAAGGTGAATTTTATTTTCAATTTAAGTAAAATGAGATAAAAAAATAAACCAACTATCTCATATTTATATATAAATGACATATATATGTACCCCTTTGTAATTTTAGTTATTTTAGACTTTAACTAAAAACTGAGATAAATGAAAAAAAAACGGGGTCTTTTTTTTTCCATTCCCGCCCCATAAAATTAGCTCCATATGAAATTCATTCTCTCAAAAAAGTATGGCTCTCTCACTTCTCTCTCGTTCTCTCCCTTCGTACATCTCTCATGTATCTAGAATGATCCACTCTCTAAGCAGCGGCGTCGGTGCCGGCGAGGCTCCATCTCCATGGCAAGTACAAAAATAACTCATGATTTGTCCTCAATATTAAATTCCTAGGGTTTCCCATATTGATTTCTAATTTATGTTTCATTTTTTCTTGATCTTGTTATTATTTTTGGATTTGAATTTATGTATATATACGGATTTGCCAAATTTGTGTATATATATGGATTCGCTAGAATTTTTTTTATTTAGATTGCGGTTTGATGATTCGATTTGTGTATGTGTGTGTGTGTGTGTCAGCCATGATAATGATTTCTTTTTCCATATTTGGGAGATTAATATAGGTTATTTATGATGTTCACACTCAAATACACTTGTACATAATGAAAAGATGTATTTGGTGGTGCTCAACAATGGTTATGATTTGGAAGATTCATTTGTGTTTATTGATTTTTGTGTAAAATCAATTTATGGAAAATGGTGAAATTTTGAGTTGATTGTTTTGTGGACTCCTTTGAAATGTTTAAATAACATCTGATTATTAAGGAGCCCATGGTGTATGGAAAGAAAGAACGCCTTCACAAGAACTCAATGACATCGTTTCACAAAAGTTCATGTAATATATCGATCGAAATACATCTTGTCTTACGTTGTAACTAATCATTCATTAATAATTGTTGTAAATTAATTGATTCATTAATGTGTGCTAAAATTCATATATGGTTAGCTTAATATAAAGAATCTAAAATTGAGGCGGAGTACATTAGAAAAATGTGCCAACGTGCCATCGTTTATCTCTCAACTAGCACCCGTATATCGTTCAAAACTAAGTAAAAAGGCACAAATCAACTATCATTGACATAGACATTCTTGTCTACCACATAAATCCTTGTGTTTTACGATTAAAAGAAACATTTAATTTTGGGAAGATGAAACTTATTTGGGGTGCGTTACGATATGTTAATGTTTCCTCGTTTCAACAATTTTAGTACCATATGATGGTCAAAGCATTTTCTTTAGCTCCAACTTTTTATTAATGTTTATTTGTCTCGATGATTTCAATACTATAGGGTGCGTTACGATATGTTAATGTTTGCTTATGAAGTTTCCTTTTCTTGTTTTATTATGAATATCATATAATAGCTAATGCCTCACTTGTGTGCTTTGACTAATGTTTTGCATTATTTCATATGTTTTTTAATATTACAAAAGAGTTGATTCCTTTCATTTATGCAAGTATAAGTTCTACACCGAAAGTTATACTTCCTATTTGAGGTAAAATTTTACCTTTACTAAATTTTCTTATAGTGTTATATGTTTTGCTAATTCGCATAGAGTGTATGAGTATGAATTTTAATTTATTGTGTCATGATAAAAATTTTATTTAATTGAATTCAAGATTCATATTATATTGGTAGCAAACAAGGTAAGAAAGGTACTTAGTTAAGTGGCTATCAAGCACCTCTCAAGTTTGAGAGGTTGTTGCATTGGAATTCCTCTAGGTAGTTTAGTCCTTCTTTCTTTCTAATAACAATATAGCTCTAATTTTTCTGGAGATGTCACTGAGCTGCCCGAGATCGAATGTTTCCCCGATACCAAGGCGCGTGTTCTTGGTGGGAAATTTAACTATCTTCCTCCCGTCCTGGTCTTCTTTTCTATTAAATTTGTTTTTTTCTTCTACGGTTAAAACTCTTTTTTACTTAGTTATTTATTTGTAGGTTCTCGAGGAGTTTCTTAAGTCACCAAAGAATATGAATGCACTGACTGCAAAAATGCAAGGATGTATCTTAGTGAGATTAATTCAGATTTTTGTAATAAAAACAATAAGATGCATGTTTAAATAGTAAATATATGAAAGGAATAAAGATGCTAGTGTTACAATTTCCTATAATATATGTTATTTGCTCTAACGGGGGCTTGTTTGGTTTGTAGTTGTCCTAGATGGGCTAATGTGAATTGGGGATGTTCATATGTATGCAATATTTTGGAGTTCACATAAGTCTTGAAGTATATATATATCAAAGGCGCATTTGGAAATTTTTTTTCATTCGTTGTTGTGATGCAATCATTTTTATTTAATTTTTTTCCCTTTGCCTTTTCTCTTTTTCTCTTTGTTTTTGTATAAAAGAAACTGATCACTTTCTTCTCCTCCTTTAAGAAGCTCATGCCTTTGTTGACGAGACACCTGAACAATAGATCATTGTAACAGGAATTAAGGTGTTCTCTAGTTAATTGCATTAAAATGGTTTTCACATTATAGTTAGGGCAACTGTTTTTTATTTATTATATTGACCCTTTTTTTGGTCATAAACCTACTGGCTCCATGTCACAGAGGTGGAATTATTCACCCATTTGGTGGTGCTGGTGTGGGGAAGATGGTGCTTATTATGGAACTTATCAATAACAGTACAAAGTCCCATGGTTTGTTTTCAAATTCCTTCGGGACAATCTTCTCTTTTTTATGCAATTATTTTCTGAATGCTTTTTTTATTCATTTCATTCAGGTAGATTTTCTATGTTTGTTGGTGTTGGTGAGCGTTTTGAGAAGGCAATAATCTGTACAGGGAAATGATTGAGAGTGGTCTTATTAAATTTGGAGACAAGCAGGTCTTGCAACCTGATTTATGTTCTTCTTCTTTTTGTTTCATTAGATAAATTTGATTTGTTTTTTAATCAATACACTGTTCGTTCTCATTTTCATTAATGTGTCTTGAAATCTTCTTTTTCTATAGGATTATTAGTTTCATTATTCCAAAATACAGAGGATTTGAAGGGGCTTGTCAACATAAACATTGTAAGGTTGATTCATCTAAAATGCAACATCTAGAATTCGACTAGGTAGATAGCCTTACCTATTATTAATTGATAACATATTCGAACTAGAAGATTTAAAAAAATTCTATATAATCATCTCAAGAAATAATTTGGGTTTAGTAACGCAAACAAGTTCTAAGTCAATATGAACAAGCCCAAGAATGTAGCATATATTTTGATTGGGGATTTCCCAAATCCCTAATGTTCATATAGAATAACTTCATTTTCATAAGCTATCAAACTCACTTCTTAGATTATAACAAACCCGAGCTTGCAATTTCTTTTTTGGTATGGAGTATAAGTTTCATCTCTAGTTAATTGGTGAGAAATGTTGTATAGCCTTCAGTATAAGTCATTTGATTTATACATGTCTTACTCAATTTTCTAAGCATGCCTTTATTACATAATCCACTTCCTCCATTAACTTGAACTCTCCTAACCACTTGATCGTTTGTCACTGATTCGTCACTTTTATTGTATTTTATTCCCCGTTAATTTGTACATTCTAGCATTCCCGTGCATGTATTTCCCGGTTCTTATACTCATTTATTGACTAACCCCTAAATTCATCATATATACTTTGTCTGTGTCTTTATTGAGCTTTTATAGGTCTCGGGAATGCGTTTTGGGAAGTTTGGTTTTGATCCGGAAAGTTCCGTTGACACTTGCACAGTCGGGGGCATTTTAGTAATTTTAGCACTCGGGCTTTGTTCCCGATTTCTTCACGAAAGTTGTAGACCTTCTTCTCCTCTTCGCGTGGCCTCCGACGGTGCGTGAATCCGATCTCGAACGCAAAAGTTACGGAAGTTTCGGTGAAGCATGGAACAATTAATGCCTATATAGGCAACTCTTCTTTTTGCAGAAGGCCCGAATCGATTCGCCATTACCACCGAATCGATTCGGTCACTTGCAGGGGCTTTTCTCTACACTTTCTAATCGATTCGGATTCACCACCGAATCGATTCGGCCCTGCATTTTCAGCTTTCTCCTTATTACTAGTTTGCCATTTTGGTGGATTTTTGGGGATTTATCCCTTGTTTTTCCTCTTTTGTAGAGAGATTACTTTTGTTGGATATTTAGTAAGATAGAAAAACACTCTCTTCTCTCTCCTAGGTCAAGCTCATTTATGGCTTTCACCAACTTGTAAGGCTTTGATTGCTTGTTGAATAGTTGTGATTAATGCAAGATAAGTTCAATTACTCCATCTCCTCTTGTTCCACTAGCTTTAAATTGCATTGAATTCCATCCTTTGTATTGATTTGAGTTTTAACTAGATAACTAATTCAAGTATGTTGTTAACTAGCATGTGTAGTTTAGTTTTAATTATGAGTAGCTAGACTTGTGATTGGGGATCAATATCCCACCTTGGATGCTTGAACTTAATATCTAGGGTTTGGTTTTTAATTGTTCTAATGGAACTTCATGTGTTGGTTTTGGAGTATCATAGTTTCTTAACTTCCCTTGTCATGCAAGGGCTAGTGTTTGAAGCTTTACTACAAACTCAACCCATCTAGCAATAATTAATTAAACCCTAATCCTCCATTGTTGAGTTCATTCTCTACATGGTTGATGTTCGGACTTAATTAGTTATGCTCGATTAGAATTAATTTAAGCAAGCCCTATAATCCCCTTCCTTGTGAATCCGAGGTGGGAGAATGATCCACAATCCCCTTAATTTCTTGAACTCAAGCTTACCTTAGTTCTTTTCATCAGTTCCGTAATTAGTTGTTAATCATCTGTTCATTAATAGCATGTTAGTTTAGAGGTTACATCTCAATCACCTTTCCAAATCACAAATCATCTTTTACACTTTAACATTTTGTGACGTTTAGAGAATCTCGTTGCCCCAATTTAGTTCTCTTAGGAGCGTTCAATCCCTGTGGATCACGATTCCGTACTTACCGGATTCTACTTGTTGCGATTAGATTTGCACTTGAATCACAAGCCATATTTTGGGCGCACCAAGTTTTTGGCGCCGTTGCCGGGGATTGGCAACTAACTTAGGGTTTAGAAATTCTCTTTACACTAATCGTTCCCTGTGGTCACCGTGACAACACGGTTTCCAGAATAATCAATCCAAAAGCACTTGTAAATGCAAGACGAGAGTAGTAGCAATTTAAATCATGTTTGCGAACCCTCGTCTAGTGAGCCCTCGGACTATTGGAGACCTTTACCATCGGTTTCTCGTTCTAGTTTGATCTCATCTTCTTCGTACACTTGGGCTCACTCTGAACCCAAAACAATGGCCGATAATGTAAGTGAACATGGTAGTCAGGGGATTGCACCCGAACCCCCTTATAGGACTATGCGTGATTACTTACAACCGGAGAGGACCACCTCTCCGTCTTGCATCATCTTTCCATACAATGCCGCGCAATTCCATTTCCGAAATGGAATGATCCAATTACTTCCAACTTTCCACGGCATGGAAAGTGAACAACCATATCTTCACGTGAGAGAGTTTGAGGAGGTGTGCGCTACTTTTAGCGACCAAAATTGCCCTCTAGACGTCACACGACTCAAACTCTTCCCATTTTCCTTAAAGGACAAAGCCAAAACTTGGCTTTGGTCCTTGGCTCCTAATTCCATTGGGAGTTGGCGCGAAATGCAAGCGCAATTTTTGAAGAAATTCTTTCCTACTCATCGCACCAACTCCCTAAAGGGTCAAATCCAAACCTTCGCTCAAGCCGAAGGCGAATCATTTGAGAGATGTTGGGAGAGGTTTAACGAGGTGCTTCATAAGTACCCACATCATGGGTTCGAAAAGTGGAGATTAATCTCCTTTTTCCACAATGGCCTCACCCTCAATGCAAAACAAATGGTGGAGACTATGTGCTCCGGCGAGTTTTTCGGTTTGGATCCGGATGATGCATGGGCACATTTTAAATATTGTGCCGAGACCACCCAAGCTTGGGACACTTCGGACCCTAGCAAAACCAATGCCCGGTCATCCAATCCACCTTCATCTAGCCATGGCATATATCACCTTGCCCAAGGAGATGATATGTCATTAAGAGTAGCCCAACTTTCCAAGCGTATCGAGGCAATGGATGCCAAATCTCGGGAACCATCCCATCCTTCTCCCTCACATGTAGAGGAGTCTTGTGCCATTTGCGACGTTGACGATCACTCAACGAGGGATTGCCCAACAATCCCAGCATATAAAGTGATGCTTCACGATCAAGCCAACGCGATGGCCACTTACAAGAAACAATACATGACTCCTTTAGGTGAGGGCTATAATCCTTCGTGGAGAAACCATCCGGGTTTCTCTTATGGGCAGCCCCAACATTCTCAAAATCCACCTCCCCCGAATTATCAAAATCATCCCCCACCTCATAATTTTCAGCAACCATATAATCAAGCTCCTCCACCCCAAGCTCAAATGCAAGGTCCCCCACAGGGACCACCTCCTCCGGTAATACCATTATATGCTCACCCGAACAAGAGGAGCCTCGAAGAGACTCTTCAATCTTTCATAATCTCTCAACAAGCCACGAATTCTAGGCTTGAAAAGGAAATCTCCAAGTTGACCTCGGCTTTAAGTATCCAAGAGAAGGGAAAATTCCCTTCTCAACCTCAAAAGGCATTGGGGCAAAATAGTGTCAATGACACTTCGAATCCCCCTCCCGATAGTGCTAAGGCCGTGACCGTTCTTAGGAGCGGGAAAGTGGTTGATAAGCCCACCCCTCCTAGTGTCCCAACCGTCGTTAAGGAGGTTTCGCCCGACCCATTAGAGGTCGAAGATGCCTCCTTGAGACAGAGAGAAGGGAAAGCCCCGGTAGAGTCGGATGTGGTTTCGAAACTTCCTAGTCCCGTGCCTTACCCTCAAAGGCTCTTGTCGAAAAAGGGGAATGTTAGTAATTCTGACATACTAGAGATGTTCAAACAAGTAAAAATTAACATCCCTCTTTTAGATGCTATCAAGCAAGTCCCCGCTTATGCTAAGTTCTTAAAGGACTTACTAACTGTTAAGCGGAAATTGTATGTAAGGAAGAAAGCTTTCTTGGCCGAAAATATTAGCTCAATAATTCAATCTGAATTACCACCTAAATATAAAGATCCCGGATGTCCCACCATTTCATGTGTGATAGGGGACTTTAAAATTGAGCAGGCTTTGCTAGACCTAGGAGCGAGTGTAAATTTGTTACCTTATCATGTCTATGAACAGCTCGGTCTAGGAGACCTCAAGCCCACAAAGATTACCCTCCAATTAGCGGATCGCTCCGTTAAGGTTCCGAGGGGTGTAGTGGAAGATGTCATCATACAGGTTGACAAATTCTACTTTCCTGTGGACTTTGTGGTGCTTGATACCCATCCTACTTCTACTAGCGGTAGAACTACCCCCATTATCCTCGGTCGTCCATTCCTTGCCACTTCCAATGCATTGATTAATACTAGGAATGGCCAAATGAACCTGAAATTTGGGAATATGACCTTGGAAATGAACATCTTTAATGTTTCGAACCAAGTGGGGGATTGTGATGATGAAGTCCATGAGGTGGACTTTCTAGAAGAGGTGGTGCAAGAGCATTTTGATGCTACCTATTTATCGGACCCCTTGGAGGGATGTCTTGTGAACCCGATTTACTCGGAGAATAGCTATTCTCCCTATGATGAAGAGGTCAAGTTCATGAGTTTGTTGTTAGATGAGGACGAGAGTGTAGATGATATTAATTGGTGTAGTGTTTTTGAGGACTTACCTCCTCGTGATTCGTATGAGGTTCCCTCGGATGTGCGATTCCCCAAACTTGAATTAAAGCAATTGCCTTCCGAGTTGAAATACGCTTATTTAGGCAAAAATGAGACATATCCCGTTGTTGTCTCATCAAGCCTCGAGGCGGGGGATGAACAAAGGTTAATAGAATTGCTAAGAAAATACAAGGGTGCGTTCGGGTGGACAATTGCAGATTTGAAGGGAATTAGTCCCTTGATTTGCACTCACAAAATTAACCTTGAAGAGGATGCAAAACCCTCTCGTGAAATGCAACGGAGATTGAATCCGTTGATGAAAGAAGTTGTGAGAGCAGAAGTAATTAAGCTTTTAGATGCGGATATCATATATCCGATCTCCGATAGCAAATGGGTCAGTCCAATCCATGTTGTTCCCAAGAAATCAGGAGTTACCGTTGTGGAAAACATAAAAGGGGAATTGATCACTAAACGCACCACCACTGGGTGGCGTGTATGCATAGACTATAGAAAACTTAATGCAATGACATTAAAGGATCATTTTCCCCTTCCATTCATTGACCAAAAGTTGGAACGCGTATCCGGTCATCCGTACTATTGTTTTCTCGACGGGTACTCGGGGTACAACCAAATCGAACTTGATCTCAAGGATCAAGACAAAACCACTTTCACATGCCCTTTTGGGACATTTGCTTACAAAAGAATGTCTTTCGGGTTGTGTAATGCGCCTGCTACGTTCCAAAGGTGCATGTTGAGCATGTTTAGTGATATGGTAGAGCGTGGTCTAGAGGTGTTCATGGACGACTTCAGCGTCTTTGGCAACTCCTATGACCATTGTCTTTCTATGTTAGAAAAGGTTTTGTCTAGGTGTGTAGAGAAAAAGCTCGTGTTAAACTGGGAGAAGTGCCATTTTATGGTCACTAAGGGTATTGTTTTAGGCCACATCGTCTCCTCTGATGGTATTGAGGTAGATAAGGCAAAGGTTGAAGTCATTGCCAACTTACCCGCTCCTAGGTCTCTGAAAGATGTAAGGTCTTTCCTTGGGCATGCAGGATTCTATCGCCGTTTCATCAAGGACTTTAGCTCGATTGCTAGACCCTTGTGTAATCTCCTCTCCAAGGAAACTCCTTTCGAATGGAGCGATGAGTGTCAAGCAGCTTTTGAGACTTTGAAAAGTATGCTTACCACCGCTCCCATCATCCAAGCTCCTGATTGGACCCTACCCTTTGAATTAATGTGTGACGCTAGCGACTTCGCGATTGGGGCGATTTTAGGTCAGAGAAGTGACAAGAAGCCCCATGTCATTTACTATGCGAGTAGAACTCTTAACGGTGCTCAATTGAACTATTCTACCACCGAGAAAGAGTTATTAGCGGTCGTCTATGCGTTAGATAAGTTCCGGGCATACCTCGTGGGATCGCCCATAGTTTGTTTTACGGATCATGCGGAGCTCAAATACCTTCTATCTAAGAAGGACGCCAAGCCGCGTTTGATTAGGTGGGTGCTCTTACTCCAAGAGTTTAATTTGACTATTAAGGACAAAAAGGGAGTAGAGAATGTTGTCGCGGATCACTTGTCGCGTTTAACATTTGAGGCACCCAAAGACCAACTCCCCATCGCTGAATTCTTCCCGGATGAACAGCTGTTCTCCACTTCCTCTTTGCCGTGGTTCGCTGATATAGTGAACTACCTCGTGACGGGTTCGATTCCATCTGATTGGACCCCTCAAGAGAAGAGGAAATTCTTTATTTGGGTAAGGAGATTCTTTTTCGATGATCCGTATCTATTCAAATATTGTCCCGACCAGATCATCCGGAGATGTGTCCCGGATGATGAGTATGAGAGCGTGATTCGTTTCTCCCACACGGAGGCGTGCGGTGGCCACTTTTCTTCCAAGAAAACCGCCGCAAAAATCTTACAATGCGGGCTTTACTGGCCCACACTTTTTAAGGATGCACACGAATTCTGCGTTTCGTGTGATCGTTGCCAAAGATTAGGTGCTATAACACGTCGCAACATGATGCCAATGTCCCCCATTCTAGAACTTGAAGTCTTTGACTGTTGGGGAATTGACTTCATGGGCCCATTCCCACCGTCTTTTGGTAACCTTTACATCCTAGTGGCCGTAGATTATGTTTCAAAGTGGATCGAGGCCATTGCGTGCAAAACCAATGACCATCGGGTGGTGTTGAAGTTCCTAAAGGAACACATGCTTTCGCGTTTCGGAACTCCGAAGGCGATTATAAGCGATAACGGGACGCATTTCTGTAATTCCCCGTTTGCTACTCTTATGCGAAAGTATGGTGTAACACACAAAGTTGCAACTACCTACCACCCACAAACCAATGGCCAAGCTGAATTGGCCAATCGAGAGATCAAGCATATCCTAGAGAAGACGGTCAATCCCGACCGCAAGGATTGGTCTCTTCGACTTCCTGACGCTTTGTGGGCATATCGTACGGCCTACAAGACCTCTTTGGGAATGTCGCCCTTTAGACTTGTGTACGGCAAGCCATGCCACTTACCGGTAGAAATCGAGCACAAGGCCTATTGGGCGATCAAGAAATTTAATTTCGATCTCGACAAGGCCGGAAAGAAGCGAATGCTCCAACTCAACGAGTTGGATGAACTCCGGAGTGATTCGTACGAGAGTGCGAGAATCTATAAGCAAAGGGTGAAAGAGAGGCACGATAAGCGCATATCCCGTAAAACATTTCACCCTAGCCAAAAGGTTCTCTTATACGACTCTAGGTTGCATTTATTCCCGGGTAAGCTAAGATCTCGATGGACGGGTCCGTTTGTCGTTAAGACCGTCCATCATCACGGTGCAATTGAGATTGAGAACCCGTCGGATGGGAAGTTATTCAAGGTCAATGGTCAGCGCCTCAAGCCTTTCCTAGAACCATTTGACCCGAGTTCGGACACGATTCCATTGTCCGACCCCGTTTACGGGGCTCCATAGGACGTCGGAATTGTGTATTTTTGTGCCGAGCATCCCCCGGCATGTGCGGGGTGCAAACTTTTTGTCCCGGCCCCTTTGTACTTATGTAATATTGACATTGGGGTCCAAAAATACCTCCTTTTGCAGCCCAATCAAACCACCAACCAAAAAATCAGGATTCGGCAAAGCAGAAACTGATCTCCAGAAGCCGAATCGATTTGGCTTTCCAACCGAATCGATTCGCCTCACTCCAGTAGCCAAGTTTGATTTTGCGAATCGATTCGCAATCCCACCGAATCGGTTCGGTTATTTGAAAGTAGCAGGTCCCTCATTAGCGAATCGATTCGGACTTCCCACCGAATCGATTCGGTCACTTCCAGTGCTCAAGTTCGAGAATCGCGAATCGATTCGGACTTCTCACCGAATCGATTCGGGTCACCTGACACTTAAAAATCCCATATTCTGTTTTATCCCACATTCTATTTCTTTCTCCTCTCTTGCCTGCGAACCTACCCTCTCCCAAATCGAATCCTCTCCTCTATTCTCAATCTTCCCAATGGATTCATCATCAAAGGCAACTTCATCCAAGGTATTAATTCAACCTTATTGATTCATTTCATTCCTGATTTAGTGTATATAGTATGGAAAATAGGGTAAACTGCATTTTCACCATTTTTACATGTTTAATGCATAAAACTCATTCTTTTTCCTCTGAAACCAACACATACTACTTGATTATGTTGCTGTGATGTTTAAGTAGTATGTGTTGGGGGTTTTCCACATGTAAATGTCAATTTCACCCTATTTTCCATACACTGCACACTAGGTGCTCGATGAAATGCCTCTGTGGAGAAAATGTGCCATAATGCTTCATTTTCGCACATTTTCTCGCGCAATGGTGTTGAATTACCCTTGTATGAGTGCGGTGTGCATCGGTAACGTTAATTCGACCAATTTTTCCCGATGCACACCCACCGATTCCTTTTCGACCCTATTTCACGCCAAATTGATTTTGTGCATTACACTAATTGTGTATGTATCGAATTGATTTTTCTTGTAGGGTCCTTCGGTCACCAAGCCCTCCTCCAACTTAATTGCGGGTCGGGGAGGCTTCGAGTCCTTCCGGTCTAAACAAGAAAAGGATTGGTTCGTTGCGAAATTCCCTTCGGGTTGCCCTATAGCTATTGAGCGGCCTGTCCATCTTGAGGACTTTCCTGCCTCGGTACGTCGCTACTTTCAGAAATTCAACTGGGAGGCACACCTTGCTAGGGCGGGGGAGGTGAATGAGGAGCACGTTCGTCGATTTTATGCATCGCTTGTCCCAACTGGGGACCGCACTTTCGAGGCTTACGTACGGGGTAAGCGAATTCCTCTCTCTAAGCCTCTCTTGGCATTGCACCTCACCGGGGCCGAAAACCCCGAGGATTTCGATTACCCGTGCGCTGACGAGGGGAGACTGACCAACGAAACCCTGATTGCGCGTCTGGCGCCAGGGCATATTTGGGCTGGGGAAACGTTCCCCACATCTGCTATGCCCGATAACCACCGCCTCATCCACCTGGTAGCCGTTAATTCCATCACGCCTACCCAAACTAAGGCGGTCCTTCGCTCTTCGTAAGCCCACTTCCTCTACCATCTACTGGATGCGAATTCAATCATAAACCTTCCCGATTTGGTGCTACAGCGGATGCTCAAGGCCGCATACTGTGAAAAGGGGACCACTACCCTTCCATACGCGCGGTTGGTTTCCCGCATATGTAGGGATGCTCACTGTGAGGTTGCGGGTACGGACTATTTTCCTCGCCTTCCCAAGTTGCTTAACGAAAAGGCAATTGAAAAGAGTCTTGGGAAGGATCATATGGAGAGGAGAAAGAAGAGGATGTTAGATGCTCCTGCGGATGCTCCTGCTGTTCCTGTTGCCCCGGATGCTCCTATGCCGGACATGCCTCAGCCCATGCCTCAGCCTGTGCCTCATCCAGTCCCACCGCCTGCCCCATCTACTGTAGACCCCATTGCATATCTAGGGGTGCGGATGGATGAGCTTCAGGCTGACTTCTCCGAGTTTCGGGGCGCCTACATGTCGGACTTTGCATCATTCCGGGCCGACTTTTCTGCCTATCGGGGAGCGTACGAGCGCGATATATCGATGATCGCTCGGGCGCAGATGGATTTGTTCTCACACTTGCGAGGGGGCGAGGCTTCTGTGCCTCAGTACCTCTTTGACCCATACGCCCCTCGCGATCCTCCCGCGCCCGAGTCCCCGCGCCGCCACCCGGACGACATGTAGGTTGTTGTGATCCTGTTTTTGCTAATTATTTTTGGGTGGTTCTTTATTTAGATTGTTGGGTTTGTACTTAGGTAGTTGTGTTAGTATGGGGAGGAGAGAGTGCAATTTCTTGTATTTTCTAATTTTGGTTTCATTGTTCCCCATGTACACAACTCTTATATATTAATGAAATGACTCAGTTTTGGTTTCATTTTTCTTCTTGTATATATCTATGTTGTATATATTATTGTTTATGGTACTAACTTGTAACAGGCATGCCGTTGCGCGGTTCTCGAGTTACTCCTTACGGGGTGACTATTTTCATACCCTTTTTCCCTTTTTATCCCTACTGACATTGGGGACAATGTTTCATTCAAGTTAGGGGGTATGGTATACCATTGTGATGCCGGTTATCATATTAGTATTTATTTATTTATTTATTTAAAAAATTAAAAAAATTAAAAAAATAAAAAAAAATTATTATTAAAAAATTAAAAAAATTAAAAAATTAAAAAAAAATTAAAAAAAAAATTAATTAAAATTTTTTTTCTTTTTCTTTCTCATATCTACTATGATTACTTATATGATCGGCATATCCTGTTGTATAGCTATGAAGCATGCTTTGAGTCATTGATTTATTATCCTTTAGCCCGTTATTGTTTGCATTGTGAATAGCATCATAAAATTAAACTGTGAAGCTTTGAGCATATACACAAATAATTATTTATGATTTGGTTTAAAAGCGTTTCAAATTCGTTATTCTAAGGCGCATGCTATACCCTTACAAAAGTGAAAATTGAGACTTATCATCATTTGTGAGCGTATACACCTACTCTATCTCTTTCTTGTCAATGAACTCGTTGACGATCTCATTTTCTTTTCATTTGATTGCATACTAACTGATTTATCACTTGAGCATGATTTTCAATGGTGTTGAGTCCCGCGAATCACATGAAACCATAGGAAATGATTATAGGCCCTTGTTGTTAAACCCACATGACCTTGACCTTTCCCTTAAATGTTTCCCCTAGTCAACCCCCTTGAGCCTTATTATTCCTTTCGTTTGAACCCCAAATCCCTTGTCCAACTCCACATTGGAGTCCTAAACCCTTATTTACTCCCCCCGTACCGTGATTAGGGATTGTTCCCGGGATTGAATGTTGTTGTTTATATGGATTGCAATCAAAGAAAAGAAAAGAGAAAATCAAAGAAAAGAAAAGAGAAAATCAAAGAAAAGAAAAGAGAAAAGAAAAAGAAAAAGAAAGGATAAATATCGAATAAAATGGGACCTTGTTGTTTCCCATTTCCCCTTGTGCATGAATATCAAAGTCTCATTCTCATGAATACATTGCTTGTGGAATTTGATTTCGATTCCTAAGTTTCCCATTAAATCCATTATCCCGCGCGATATTCCCGAATCTCCTTTGATCCTACACACATCCCGTTCTTTTCCAAACCCTAACCTAGCCTAAATTCTATACCCCTAAAAAGTCCTATTTGATCTTAGGGTGATGTGATTCAAAGGTCGAACATTATCGATAATCTGTTTAAATGCTTTTCTCTTGGTTAATGTGCGATATCCTTTCATGAGATTGTATTTTTCACTTTTATATTGCGTTCTTCATTGATGACATGTGTGTGGCCTAGTTTCCCTTTACAATTACTCTTAATGCCCGCATGTCCCGTGTGTGTTACATCCCATTTCTAAGTGTTTCATTTGTTGAGTGTAACAACCGGAGAGAACTTGAGTATGCATGCCTTAGCTTATATATGGATTTTGAAAGTTTTGCCAAATCTAAATTACCACATGTGTCCGCTTATTTCGCTTTCCCATGGTTTCGATTTTTAGTTGAAGTTATTTGTTTAATGCCGATAATTGCCGTCTTTTGTGTGAGCTTCGTTCACTTTGTTGATAAATTGTGTTTCTTTGATATTTGTTGAGCTACGCATTGGATTTTGCAGTATCATAGTATGAGTTGATTTGATGTTTGTGGGTGTCATCCCTGGAAACCCTCACGAGACCTCACTCGTCCCCTAGGGCCACCTAGGGGTTTAACGGCTTATTGCATATGCTAAATGCAATCGTTCGCCTACGAAAGTGGCATTTTTCCTTCGTTGTACATATTTCTTATATTTTGGTTGCGGTGTTGGACCTTGTTTCTTCATACTTCATTGCTCGGGACTAGCAATGTATAAGTTAGGGGGTGTGATTCGTCACTTTTATTGTATTTTATTCCCCGTTAATTTGTACATTCTAGCATTCCCGTGCATGTATTTCCCGGTTCTTATACTCATTTATTGACTAACCCCTAAATTCATCATATATACTTTGTCTGTGTCTTTATTGAGCTTTTATAGGTCTCGGGAATGCGTTTTGGGAAGTTTGGTTTTGATCCAGAAAGTTCCGTTGACACTTGCACAGTCGGGGGCATTTTAGTAATTTCAGCACTCGGGCTTTGTTCCCAATTTCTTCACGGAAGTTGTAGACCTTCTTCTCCTCTTCGCGTGGCCTCCGACGGTGCGTGAATCCGATCTCGAACGCAAAAGTTACGGAAGTTTCGGTGAAGCATGGAACAATTAATGCCTATATAGGCAACTCTTCTTTTTGCAGAAGGCCCAAATCGATTCGCCATTACCACCGAATCGATTCGGTCACTTGCAGGGGCTTTTCTCTACACTTCCGAATCGATTCGGATTCACCACCGAATCGATTCGGCCCTGCATTTTCAGCTTTCTCCTTATTACTAGTTTGCCATTTTGGTGAATTTTTGGGGATTTATCCCTTGTTTTTCCTCTTTTGTAGAGAGATTACTTTTGTTGGATATTTAGTAAGATAGAAAAACACTCTCTTCTCTCTCCTAGGTCAAGCTCATTTATGGCTTTCACCAACTTGTAAGGCTTTGATTGCTTGTTGAATAGTTGTGATTAATGCAAGATAAGTTCAATTACTTCATCTCTACTTGTTCCACTAGCCTTAATTTGCATTGAATTCCATCCTTTGTATTGATTTGAGTTTTAACTAGATAACTAATTCAAGTATGTTGTTAACTAGCATGTGTAGTTTAGTTTTAATTATGAGTAACTAGACTTGTGATTGGGGATCAATATCCCACCTTGGATGCTTGAACTTAATATCTAGGGTTTGGTTTTTAATTGTTCTAATGGAACTTCATGTGTTGGTTTTGGAGTATCATAGTTTCTTAACTTCCCTTGTCATGCAAGGGCTAGTGTTTGAAGCTTTACTACAAACTCAACCCATCTAGCAATAATTAATTAAACCCTAATCCTCCATTGTTGAGTTCATTCTCTACATGGTTGATGTTCGGACTTAATTAGTTATGCTCGATTAGAATTAATTTAATCAAGCCCTATAATCCCCTTCCTTGTGAATCCGAGGTGGGAGAATGATCCGCAATCCCCTTAATTTCTTGAACTCAAGCTTACCTTAGTTCTTTTCATCAGTTCCGTAATTAGTTGTTAATCATCTATTCATTAATAGCATGTTAGTTTAGAGGTTACATCTCAATCACCTTTCCAAATCACAAATCATCTTTTACACTTTAACATTTTGTGACGTTTAGAGAATCTCGTTGCCCCAATTTAGTTCTCTTAGGAGCGTTCAATCCCTGTGGATCACGATTCCGTACTTACCGGATTCTACTTGTTGCGATTAGATTTGCACTTGAATCACAAGCCATATTTTGGGCGCACCAGTCACCCAATGCCGAAGGATTATATGTTATTGTTTATATATATATATATATATATATATATAAAATATGATAGGGAAGTTTTTGAATTATGTACATATTTTAAGGGTGAGTATGAGTGCCACATTCTTACACATTTTTTAAAAATAAAGGGTTGAGATGAGTTTATGCTTTTCACAAATTTTAAATTTTGAATTTCTTACATGGATGACCTTTGGTTTCCCAATGTTCTAAGATCCCGCTCATTGTGTCTCTTCCACTTTAAATTCAAATTGGTTAACACATCACAATAATTCTTGAAAAAGAAAAGATAATTATTCAAATTGGGTTCCCTAATGTTTTCATACGGATATTATCCATTTCTCAATCTACCAAATTTCTAATCTCCTCTTCATATCTCATAAGGTTCCATATCTCAACACATTTCCCTAGCTCACAAGTTCTCTATTCCTCTTCAAGTAGCATTGTTTCTCATTCTAATTTTGTTAAAAATGGTGCGCTGTAATTATTGGCATGTATACTCTTTCTCTCTCTCACTTTTTTTTGTACTTCCATTTCGAGTTTTTTCTCCTATTGTCATTTTAGAAATTAATGTGTCATCGGGTATACTCGGCTATCTGTGCTTCACTAATTTTAAATTTCTTTTTGTTGTTGTAAACACTATATTTCTCTCATTAGGTATATACTCTCATATCTCTTACGATTTTAATTCGTAACAGGTTTCTTGAGGTTTATTATGTACAAGTTTCTTAAACCATAAAGCTAACTTTTTACAGTTTTGTTTTTGTTTTCTTTGGCTCTTGCTCTTCAATTTCATTTTTGTAATTTAATCTTTCCTTTGTTTGTAACTTTTTAGGGATAACGCTATGTTTGGTCGGAGGTGTGGGAAGATCTTATACAGAAGCCATCTCTTGGCAGGGTAAGTTACTTTCATTAAAATTAATAAATAAATCACAATTTTTAGTTTATTCTCCTCTGATTCTGAGTTATTTTTTCCATCCCATGTTATATTTATTATTGTTTTATGTGATTTTGTCTTACATATCCAAGGTTTTCCTTTTCACCTGTGGTGGTTTTAAGTTTGAGAGACATTTTTGGATGTTGCTAACTAACTATTGTTATGTTTTTTTAAGCTAGCACTTGTGTGGTAGTAATATGTTGAGAGAGATACCATATCTAATGTTGTTAACTAACTACTATTTTATTTTTTTTAAGCAACAAGGGATGTTGGTGTGTAGACACAAATTCTTGATTTTGTTTTTAATTCTTGCATATATTTTGGATCAATAAACATTTTTTTAGATATGTGATTTTGGTGTACATTTTATATCTAATGTACATTTTGTATTTTGGTGTACATTTCAAAAACGGGTATGGTGTACATTTTTTTGATAAATTTTAAAAAATGGTTGAGATTGATTGTGAGATTTTATATCTTATGCGTAAAAATGTTTGAGAATGCCACAAAAGGTTTTGTGTCCCTACTACTCCTAAAAAACGGCTCACTGGTGAGTTATGAAAAAATGGATTGGTTTAAACTCTGTATATCATTTTATTAACCACTGGATATTGCTCATACTCCTTTCTATGTACCTCACTTTATGAACCTCTTCTCACTCTATTCCATTGTACCTCACCCTCATATTTTTCTCTCCCAACTTTCTCACCTCTCACCGACTTTAGCACTCCCATTATATTTCACATTTCAACTCTGAAGCTAATTGGTTGGGACTTTGTTTTCTTGGTTGTGAGCATAAATTTTACTTTCTACGTTTTTTGTATATGTTTTGGTTTGTAAGTGTTTTGTCGCAGTGATGTTTGCGTGAATTATGCATGACAGAAAGAATATTTTCGGTGTTGCTTATTTCTGTATCATATATCATGAGCAAAGCAAGCATTAATGAGGATTGGGAAAATATGGAATAAGTTTGTTGTGTACTTCATGTAATCAACGACAATTTTAACATATTTTTTATGTAAGTTCCTATTGTGTTATTGACCCCCAGTTGGAAAAGAGATCTTACGATTGTATTACCTTATTTTCTGTGTAAGTTCCTGTAATTGTCAAAAGATTTACGAGTATTTTTATTTTATTTTAATTTGGAATTGTATTACCTTTGCAATTCACGGTTCAAAAAAACCAAAATCAAGTTTACATCCCTTCCATTTTTGGAACTTTAGTGATTGAATTTGGTTGTAATATAAAGATTTACGGATTTACAATTTTCTTCAACTTTTACAAAAATTTATAATTTAGGTATGTGTTATTATTGCTTAAATTTTTACGGTTCATGGAGCAAAGTAAATTTGATTAACTGAATGGTTCCATAAGAGTTATTTGGGTGTGGGTGACTACGTATCCTTGGACATTTAAAATGGGGCATGTGTGTTGTGCGATATTGATCGTTATGATTTCAGGATATGTACAAATAAAATAATTTTCACTTCATTTCATTTTGTTTACTTTCCTTCATTTCATCTCCATTAGTATTATACTTATTTTTTAGTTTAATATTGTATTCATTTCATTTCATTTTCTTCATGCTTTCAGGCATGGGCAATACCATTACTCGGGGACATATTTTTTTTTTCAAAAACCATTTTATATGAATTATGAGAATGCAACAATGTTTATATAAATTTTATTTATTTTCCAATCTTTTGGTCATGTAGGACTTGGTTATGAGGATGATGTGATGGAACAATGATGATTTAACTGTATATGGAGTATTAACATATATCGCATTTTGATTTGTTGTTTTAATTGTACCGGACTAGGAATATTTGATTTTGATTGATAAATTGGATCTCTTTATATATTGTTGTTAGGTTATTTTTTATTTCTTAAGCAGGATGTATTTTTTACTTTATTTTTCAATTGTTTACAATTATTTATGATCTATAAAAAATCTCTGACTTAAGTATTGGTGTTATTGTAATGAGTTGAGTTCAATGGATGTTTTTGTTTATACAATCCTTATGACGGACCATTAGTGTTTTTATTACGAACTATTTGTTTTGTTGTTGGAGTATTTTTAATTTCTTAAACATAATGGATAACCCTATACACATAGTAAATTATGCCTTAAAATTTTAAATTGTTTTCAATTATTTGTATTGTATAAAAAAATATTTACGTCTTAGATTATACATGAGTTAATACCTTAAAAATTATCATCGTGCCTTTAGGTAAGGGCAATGCTAGTTTTTGGATATTGTAATGTATCATCACTAATTTTAGGATATTATCACGTTAATAACTAGATGCTAGGTATTTTTTTTATATCATCGAGTAGCTCACAAATTAGCTAGTTTTTGGATATGATGTAACTCACATCAATATTTTTTTATTGTAAATATCTTGATGTATATCAAGCTAAGTGATATTTATGGCTTTGGTTATTTTATATTTACAGTAGGACAAAATTTATGGCATAAGGGTTGATTTAACCTCAAATGATAGTTGTCTATTGATGGAGTAATGATTTCTTTTTATTTTTATATCAACATTTATATCAGTTTTGAAAAAACTCTCATAAAATTATTAAAATAATGATAAATATGATCTTATTTATGCCAGTTTTTCATAAAAATGTGATTAAAAACATGTTGAATTTCGTAGTTTTTATGTGTGTTCTTAAAAATTGTGATAAATGTGATATTATTTATGTCAGCTTTACGAACATTTATGTTAGGGCTTTATATGTCAGTTCTGAAAAAATTTAAAACTGACATAAATGATTATTTTTCTTGTAGTGTTAAGTATGATCTTCAAGGTTGAGTCGGGTGTAGCTCAGGGAAGGGCAAGGAGAAAGTAGTGAATAAGGGGACCACTGCAACGTCTTTCTCACCCTCACATTCACCAATACACCCTCCATCTCCATATGACTTATTCCCCCTTCTCAATTGTCTAGACTCCAATTATAATTGGTTGGGATAAAGTCTATTTACTAGAATTACAGGGAGGAGATAGAATTGCCAGGGTGTTGAAGGATCCTAGTATATACCCAGGTTCCTTGGTTCATAACCGTCCGCTAAAGTCTCACGAGGCTAGGGTCTGGGTCACTGAAGTTGTGGTGGGGAAAGAGAATGAAATCGTGTAGTTGAATGAACAATGCGGTGTGCATCATATTAATGGCCTTATTGGTTCTTATGTTGTATGAACATTTACTTTTTATGTAATAATTTGTATTGAACAATCAAATTTGGGTTTATATATTGTGTTTCTTATTTATATTTGGTTAGTGATTGGTTATTATGAATATTGATGTTCATTGTTGTTAGTTATTGTTAAAATATATCATTGATTGCTGCTACAGGTGAAATAATATATTGCTAGGCAGTGGTAGTGGCCATACTATTCAACATTTTTGAAGCAGGGTGTATTTTTTACTTTGATTTTAAATTGTTTACAATTATTTATGTTTTATAAAAAATCACTGACTTAAGAATTGGTGTTATTTTAATGAGTTGAGTTCAATGGATGTTTTTGTTTATACAATCCTTATGACGAACCATTAGTGTTATTATTACGAACAATTTGTTTTGTTGTTGGAGTATTTTTAATTTCTTAAACATGATGGATAACCCTTCACACATAGTAAATTATGCCTTAAATTTTTAAATTGTTTTCAATTATTTGTGTTGTATAAAAAATATTTACGTCTTAGATTATACATGAGTTAATACCTTAAAAATTATCACCGTGCCTTTAGGTAAGGTCAATACGCTAGTGTGTGTGTGTGTGTGTGTGTATATATATATATATATATATATATATATATATATAACGACTATTCTGTTTTACCGACCATTATACATTTTTTATCGTTATATGTTTTTTGCATTTACCGGTAATTGGTATTGTTGTTAAGAACTATTAGCTCGATTGTTGGAGTATTTTATATTTTTTAAACAAGGTGGATGTAATACCCCGTATTTTTATGGCATTTAATTATGAGATTAATTAAATTAAATTGGGTCAAATTAATTTAATATTAATCTGAATTTTAAAATAAATGTTTACTAGCGTGATGAGAGTTAGTAATTATTTGGTGGAAATTACTTAATGAGTAAAGTAATACATAGAATTGGATTTATTAAAAATAGTCGCAAGTGAATAACACGATAATTATAGAATTTAAGTCGGGACGTGCTTGTGTCGTGTCGGGACTAAATTAATGGAATGTAAAGTAATTAAATTATAAGTCGCACATATAGTCATTTTGAGTGCGCCAACGTGTCCATAAGGGTCGAGATAGTCAGAAAAGTATACCCGGGGTTTAGTTTGGGTCTTGGGACGTTTTAGGCCTAACCGGCAACCCGTGAGGACATTTTTGTAATTATCCATTTTAAGGTTTAATTATGGACGAAAATTAAAGAACTATATCTGATGGGAGTTAGAGTCCTCAAGGGTTAGAAGTTGTAGAGTTGCAGAGAGGCTAAGGAAAAGAGAAGAGAGAAGCCTTCCAAGGAGGAGAGCCACCAAACTACACCACCTTTGCCATCTTTCACCACCAATGCGTAGATCGGGGAATGGGGGACGCAACAATACCCATCAACACTAGCAAATCAGACCTTCATCTCTGAGGCAAGTATCTATCTTGCTGTCATTTTGGTTGATATCACACCCATGCTAGTGTAGGATGATAATATCTATGTTTCATAAAAAGATAATTGATGTCTGGAAAAATATTGTTGAATTTTAGAATACAAATCATCCTAGGATGATTCTTTTGTTGGATTTAAATTGGTGAAAACGAAATTGATGCGTTGTAGAGATAGGAAACTGAAAATCAGTGGAATTCATGTGAAATAAAATAAAACTAGGGTTGAAGTTATATTCTAAATTTTATTTCATTTGATGATGATTCTTGATGAATGAATGGAAATGTTACGTTAGAAATCATCTATTGTTGTTTATATAATGATCCTTATGATTGGTTGGGAGTTTGGAACTTGCTAATGGCGATTTGGGTAAAATTTATGGAAGAAACCCGTAGGTATGAATTTGCAAAATGTGGGCAAGAACTTCTCGATCTATCGACCGACTTAAGAATGTCGATCGATCGATCGACCCCTTTTCGTCGATCGATCGACCCCTCCTGGAAATTGTATAATTTTTCCCCTTTTCAGTCAATTTGATTAAAATGTATAGGAGCACTTGGATATAAATTAAAGATAATAATGGGTCATGGGGAGGAACAGTAGGGTCTAAGTAGGTTCCGAAAAATGTAATTTTATACGAGATGTAACCGTGGAATAATGGGGGCATAAAATTGGATACAAATCGTGTGTACGTTAAGTGAGGTATTGGGAGACTCTAGGAAGACTTAGAACAATATGTTAGTGAAGGTACGCCTATTTAATTTACATCTAGCATAAGAAAACACTTCGAGGGATGAGAAGTACTTATGAAATGGCGATAATTGAGAATAATAATAAATGGGTTAATTATACGTAGGAC
The DNA here is from genome assembly GCA_949130495.1 of Sambucus nigra. Taxonomy (NCBI): domain Eukaryota; kingdom Viridiplantae; phylum Streptophyta; class Magnoliopsida; order Dipsacales; family Adoxaceae; genus Sambucus; species Sambucus nigra. The sequence continues at coordinate 537,091,206 of OX422208.1, read as the reverse complement.
TTAGGTGATTTGTGCCACGTATGGTTGAAATATTATTATGGGTCGTGGTCGAACCTAATTGAGATATGTAAAAATTTATATATACCGAGTGCTTATGTATAATTTATGTGTCTATGTACAATCATACCCGCGCTACTTGCTATCACGGAGGTTGCCGCGCTGGGGCAGTCTTATCTCGGTGGGACCTTTGTGGGGGATTTTCACTCATGCCCTAGAACATAGGATTCCTCGGTACAGGCTATATGAGAATGATAGTCATATGGTCCTAAGAGACGTGAGGGTATGTGTCGACCTCTTAATGACTTGGAACTATGCTTCGCCTCCATTATGTGTGTATTATGTTAATATAGTTCGAGAATGATTCCGAACTAGTATTTCCCTCGATACGAGAGATACGAGGAATTGATAGCAGAGTATGCCAGCACCATAGATTTTATGTGGGGTGCCGATTAGTATATATATTGTATGAGTGATTAACATATATATACATATACCTGGAATCCTTCTACTGTGCGCATATGTAGATAAATATTGAATAAATGCACCTAATTATGGTAAGTATTTGGAACTTCACAACTGTGTTGAGAAATACACAATTGACTTAAATAATCCCTCAGAAGATGGTATCTTAAATAAATCATAGACATACGATCTCGCGAATTAAAATTTATGGGAGGAGAATTGGGTTGGACTTATGAGTCATTTTAGTAGTACGATAGGCGTACACACTAAATGAGAGGTGAGAATTCTCAAGAGAGTGTCGCGTACTAACATGTGTGTCGTATCAGCTAGTAAGCATTTTAATTACTTGTTAAACCATTTTTCAAGCTGTTTTACACTCGGGCTCTGACCCGTTTCCTATTATCTTTTCTTCTTGTGTGTGTGTGTGTGTGTGTGTGTGTGTGTGTGTGTGTGTGTGTGTGTGTATATATATGTATGTTACAGGTGCCCAGCCATAGGGGCGTCAGTCTTAGACCTTTGGACCATCGGCGTGCTGCAGCTATTGTGGAAATTGCAGGTCCTTGCAGTAGACGACTCCATCGTTGATTTTTCTGTCTTCTACCTAGTTATTCGCAGACTGGGCATGTGTTTCCCGTTTCCATATTTCATATATGTTCAGAGAGAGATTTGTATTCTTTATCATTTCAGATTTAGCTATTGTTGGGATTGTTTTATTTATTTTGTTGTCATGCAATTGGGATTTATGTATTTGAATTTTTTAATCTAGCTTGGATATTTCATTTGGATGGTTTGGTTTAATATTATTAATTGTGTTCATGAAAATAGTTTCATTTTAGATCATAACGATAGGTCTTAATTTATAAATCAAATGTTTTAACACTTAGCTTAATTATTTATTAGGTGGTTAATAAAGAAAATTGTTTTGTGCCAGTGATGCTAAGAATGAACCAACCAGGCACTTTGTATTAATTTAATAAAGGAATGATCACTCGGTATTTAATTAAACGGGGTGTCATAGGTGGTATCAGAGCATCAGGTTCTAGAGTCCTTTAGAATCTGTAAAACTTATTATGCTTCCAGCTTAGCATCTTTGATATAGAGCCCTATTTTTAGGACTGTTGTATTTTTGTTTTTATGATTGCGTCTTCAGCTATTTGAGATTTAATAATAACTGTGGGCTAATAAAATTCCTTCTCGTTTAAGATGCCTCCGAGATGAGCCCCCCGAGACAGGAATTCCTAGCCCGAGCAGCCAGTAGCTCAGGCTCAGGGAATGATGAACGCAACTGAGGTCGTCGCTATTGTTGCTCAGGCGGTGAATATTGCATTAGCAGCAGTGCATCAGGCCCCACCTCAGATTTAGGCTATAGCGCCAGTGCCAGCATAGCTTCCCACGACATGGGAAAGGGTTAGGGATTCTTTTCAGAAGTCACTTCCCCGGAGTTCTTGGGTAGTTCCGATATTGTCATCTCCAGCCAATGAAAGAAAGACATCTAGAGGAATCTGCGCATGTATGAGTGCACAGACATATAGAGATAGATACTGACTTCTTCAAGCTAGTGGGGGCCGCTTTTTAATAGTGGGAATCCACCACCACCTTGGAGGAGAGGGATAGTTTATCGATTCAGACTTTTTGGGTGCAGTTTGACCGCAAATATTTCCTATCCGTTGTGCAGACTGAGATGAGGCTAAGATTACTGAATCTTAAGCAGGAGAGTATTACGGTTGCAGAGTATGAGAGTGAGTTCACGATACTTCTCACTATAGTGTCGGATAAGGCACCCACCAAAGATAAGAAAATCTTGATGTTCTTAGTTGGATTGGCCTGGAAGATTCGTCAGCATCTCATAGGCAATCTGTCATTGAGTACTTAGACTGTTGTACTCAATGTCGCTCTATTGCATTGCCAGGATCACCTCTTCCATCAGTAGGGAATCAAGCGAGAAGGGAAGTCCAGCCAGGAGGGTCGGACTAGAGGTAGTGGTGCCGGTGGGGCACCAGCAACTCAGGGGCAGATCCATCATAGTGAGTAGAGTTCCCATCAGGAAGAAGCTACTAAGTGATTTCGATCCGGTGATTCCAGGTAAGGATATGAGGGCTTTTGATAGGGCCAGCATGGTCAGTCCTGTCAGCATGGCTAGCAGGGCCAACATCGTTAGCAGAATGGTTAATAACGTTTTCAACAGGGCTAGTGGTGGGGTGGTAACGGCCAGCAGGGCCGAGATTAGCAGGGACAAAAGGGAGGAAAATTCTGGGGCAAGTGCTTTGTATGTGGCAAGAATGGCCATAGGCGCCAGGATTTCCCAAAGGGAGATAGGTCCCCACAGTAGCAGGGCGCCCGTCATAAGCCATAGAGGTTTCTCTTCCCAGCCACCCTCCTAGTGCCAGCTCAGATGCCATCCCTACCAGACATTCAGTAGCCCCTGTTCAACAAGGGCAATTACAATATGGACGTTTTTATAACGTCCACCAGCCAACAGCACCACAGGTGCCACCTGTTATTAAGGGTATATTTCTTATCCATGGCACTATGGGGCGTGTTTTATTTGATACTGGGGCATCACACTATTTTATTTCCACTAGCTTTGCACGGGCCACATGATTATTAGGCACAATAGAGAGTACAGTGACATGTGTAGACTCACCATTGGGGAATGGGTCTTTGATTTTCTTTATATGTCGGGGAGTAGATATAGAGATGTGTATCTTGATTTTACCTCCGGACATGCTAGTTTTAGATATACATGAGCACGATGCCATTATTGGCATGGATTGGCTCCCTGCATATAGAGCCATGATATATTGTTTAGGTAGGAGTATTATCTTTGCCATTCCTCGTCAGGAGATGTTTTTGGTGGCGATGCCTCGTCCTGAGGGAGGATCTTCCAGCCATTTATATTACATAGAGGAGGAGACCTCTAAGGAGATATCGATTCCCCTGGACTCGATTTCAGATATTCGTGAGTTTTCTCATGTGTTCCAGGAGATACTGTGCCTACACCCAAGAAGAGAGATAGACTTCATCATAGACACGATATCGGGCACTCGGCTGATAGCTCGCACACCATACTATATGGCTCCTACTCAGATGAGAGAGTTGCGTGATCAGATTGAGCAGTTGTTGGGATAGGTCTTTATCCATAAAAGTACCTCACCCTGGGGTGCTCTGGTGTTGTTTGTGAAAAAGAGAGATGGTTCATTTAGATAATATGTGGACTACTGAGAGTTGAACAAGGTCACGATACGGAATAAGTATTCGTTTCCCCAAATCGACGACTTATTAGACTAGTTGAGGGGAGATGCCTTCTTTTCGAAGATAAACTTGAGATCGAGATACCTTCAGCTACGAATTAGGGAGAAAGATGTGTTGATGACTGATTTCTTGACCTGATATGGGTCCTATGAGTTTAGGGTCATGTCGTTTGGGCTGACAAATGATCTATTCATATTCATGGACTTGATGAACCGAGCGTTCATAGAGTTCTTAGATTAGTTCGTCATCGTCTTCATTGATGACATACTGATTTATTCGCAGATTGAGGAGGAGAATGTCGAGCACTTGAGACGGGTTCTCCAAACTTTACAAGAGCATCAGCTGAATGACAAGTATGAGAAGTACGAATTCTAGTTACGAGAGGTACAGTTTTGGGGGAATGTTGTGTCACAATTGGGGATATCCATGTACCCGAGCACAGTGTCGGCAGTCAGGGAGTGGGGATAACCCATGACACCGATAGAGGTGCATAGTTTCTTGGGGTTATCCAGATACTACAGGCGGTTCATTTGAGGCTTTTCAAAAATAGTGGGTCCATCAACGAATCTGACTCGCAAGGGAGTACCGTACATATGGGAGGACGCTAGTCAATTGGCTTTTGATGAGTTGAAGGATAAGTTGACTTCGGCACCAGTTCTTGCTTTACCCAGGGCGAGGGTGGAATATCTTGTGTAAACTGATGCCTATCTATAGGGACTCGATGGAGTACTTCAACAAGAGGAGAAAGATATAGCTTATGCCTCCCGCAAGCTTAAGCCTTAAGAGAGGAATTACCCCACCCACGACTTGGATCTAGCAGAAGTCGTGTTTGCCTTGCGGATTTGGAGACACTATCCATTAGGGGAGAAATTCCTCCTGTTCACAGACCACAAGTCACTGCAATACATGTTCGCTCATCGGTAGTTGAACATGCGTCGGCATATATGGCTAGAGTTTGTGAAAGACTATCAGTTTGAGATACAATATCATCCGGGGAAAGCTAAAGTAGTTGCCGATGCGTTAAGCCGTAGGATGATAGGCGAGGTAGCAAAGTATGGAAGGAGAAATGGAAAGAATTGGGACATCAAGAAGAAGTGGATCGATCCTTTATATCCACCATGACAATTACACCAGAGATTATTATGAGGGTGATCCAGGCCCAATCAGATGATTCCTTTTGCCACGATCAGATTGTACGGCTTCTAGCCGAGGGCGTGAAATCCTACTCAGTGTGTTCAGATGGAGGATTGCAATTTAATGGGAGATTAGTGGTCCCGGAGGGTGAGGACTTACAACGTGCAGTGATGACAGAGTTACGTGGATCCCGATTTACAGTACATCCCGGAGGGGATAAGATGTATAAGGATATGAGGTGACAGTACTGGTGGAGTCAGATGAAAAAGGACATTTCGGAGTTCGTGTTCAAGTGTGCCACCTGTCAGCTGGTAAAGGTGGACTATCAGAGACCACCAGGGTTACTTTAGCCGCTAGATATTCCTATGTGGAAATGGGAGAGCATTTCCATGGATTTCATCAATGGATTTCCAACATCACAACGGGGTCATAATTTTATATGGGTAGTGGTGTATCGTTTGACTAAAGTAGCGCACTTTCTTTCGGTGTGGACAAACTACACTACTGGATAGTATGCGTAGTTATTTATTGCTGAGATAGCGAGGTCACATGGGTTGCCCCTCAATATCGTGTCTGATAGAGATAAAAATTTTGTGTTATGCTTCTGGGAGAGATTTCAGGAGGCTATGGGTACCGAGCTACGGTTGAGTACGGCGTATCACCCGCCAACAGATGGGCAAAAAGAGCATACTAATCAGATGCTAAAGGATATTCTACGCATGTGTGTCCTTGATTTTAGAGGAGGATGGGATTAGTACTTTCCTCTAGTGGAGTTCGCTTATAACAACTCCTACCAGTTTACGATTGGCATGGCCCCTTTCGAGGCATTGTACGGCAGAACTTGTCGTTCTCTCACTTGTTGGCTAGAGGCGGGGGAAAATAAGCTACTTGGGCCAGAGGTGATTCGGGAGACGTCAACCAGGATTTATTTAATTAGGAGTTGAATTCGGGTAGCCCAGGACATGAAAAAAATCTATGTCGATGCAAAGCGGTCTTTCAGGGAGTTTTGTATTGAGGACTAAGTACTACTGCGAGGGTCTCCTATGAAGGGAGTAATGAGTTTTGGAAGAAAGGTAAACCGGCTCCGAGATACGTAGGACCATTTTCCATTAGCTAGAGAATTGGACTGGTAGCTTACAAACTTGGGTTGCTGGAGCACTTGCACCGTATTCATGATGTGTTTCACATTTCATCGTTGAGGTGATATCTTCGGGATGATATGTCCCACACTCACATCGCTATAGATGAGATTGACTTACAACCCGACAGTTCTTATAAGGAGAGACCAGTAGCTATCGTAGACCATAGCGAGAGGAGATTGAGGTCGAAGGTAATTCCACTTGTACGGTTCTAGTGGGAACATCATAATGTAGAGGAGTCCACTTGGGAGCGCGAGGCAGATATGCCAAAAAAATATTCAGATTTGTTTTTACCAGGTATGCCTTATTTTCCAAATTTCGGGAAGAAATTCCATTATTAAGGGGAAGTATGTAATACCCCGTATTTTTATGGCATTTAATTATGCGATTAATTAAATTAAATTGGGATAAATTAATTTAATATTAATCTGGGTTTTAAAATAAATTTTTACCAGCGTGATGGGAGTTAGTAATTATTTGGTGGAAATTACTTAATGAGTAAAGTAATACATAGAATTGGATTTATTAAAAATTATCGCGAGTGAATAACATGATAAATATATAATTTAAATCGGGACGCGCTTGTATCGTGTCCGAACTAAATTAATGGAATGTAAAGTAATTAAATTATAAGTCACCCGTATGGTCATTTCGAGTGCGTCAACGTGTTCAAAAGGGTCAAGATAGTCATAAAAGTGTACTCGAGGTTTAGTTTGGGTCTCGGGACGTTTCTAGGCCTAACCGACAACCCGGGAGGACATTTTAGTAATTATCCATTCTAAGGTTTAAATATGGATGAAAATTAAAGAACTATATCTGATGGGAGTTAGATTCCTCGAGGGTTAAAAGTTGTAGAGTTTCAGAGAGGCTAAGGAAGAGAGAAGAGATAATCCTTCCAAGGAGGAGAGACACCAAACTACACCACCTTTGTCATCTTTCACAACCAACGCGTAGATCGGGGAATGAGGGATGCAACCATACCCATCAACACCAGTGAATCAGACCTTTATCTCTAAGACAAGTATCTATCTTGCTGTCATTTTGGTTGATATCACACCCATGCTAGTGTAGGATGATAATATATATGTTTCATAAAAAGATAATTGATGACGGGGAAAGATTGTTGAATTTACAGAATAGAAATCATGTTAGGATGATTCCTTTGTTGGATTTAGATTGGTGAAAATGAAATTGATGCCCTGTAGAGATAGGAATCTGAAAATCATTGGAATTCTTGTGAAATAAAATAAAACTAGGGTTGAAGTTATATTCTAAATATTAATTTGTTTGATGATGATTCTTGATGAGTTAATGAAATCTTACATTAGAAGTCATCTATTATTGTTTATATAATGATCCTTATGGTTGGTTGGGAGTTTGAGACCTGCTAATGGAAATTTGGATAAGATTTATGGAAGAAACCAGTAGGTATGAATTTTCAAAATCTGGACAGGAACTGCTCGATCGATCGATTGACTCAATAATGTCGATCGATCGACCACTTTTCATCGATCGATCGACCCCTCCTTAAAATAGTATAATTTTTTCCTTTTTCGGTTAATTCGATTAAAATGTATAGGAGCCCTTGGATATAAATTAAAGATAATAATGGGTCATGGGGAGGAACAGTAGGCTCTAAGTACGTTCCAAAATATGTAATTTTATACGAGATGTAACCGTGGAATAATGGGGGCATAAAATTGGAGAGAAATCGTGTGTACGTTAAGTGAGGTATTAGGAGACTCTCAAAAGACTTAGACCAGTATGTTAGTGAGGTTACACCTACTGAATTTACATCTAGCGTAAGAAAACACTTCGAGGGACGATAAGTACTTATGAAATGGAGACAATTGAGAATAATAAGAAATGGGTTAATTATACGTAGGACTTGGGTGATTTGTGTCACATATGGTTGAAATATTATTATAGGTCGTGGGCGAACCTAATTGAGATATGTAAAAATGTATATATACCGAGTTCTTGTGTATAATGTATGTGTATGTGTATAATCATACCCGCACTACTTGCTATCACGGAGGTTGCTGCGTTGGGACAGTCTTATCTCGATGGGAGCTTTATGGGGGATATTAACTCGTACCCTAGAACATAGGATTCCTCAGTACGGGCTATCTGAGAATGATATTTAGACGGTCCTAAGAGACGTGAGAGTATGTGCTGACCTCTTACTGACTTGGAACTATGCTTCGCCTCCATTATGTGTGTATTGTATTAATAGAGTTCGAGAGTGATTCCGAACTAGTATTTCCCTTGGTACGAGAGATACGAGGACTTGATAGTAGAGTATGCCTGCACCATAGATTTTATGTGGGGTGCCGATTAGTATATATATTGTATGAGTGATTAACATATATATACATATACCTAGAATCACTCTATTGTACACATATGCAGATAAATATTGAATAAATGCTCCTAATTATGGTTAGCATTTAGAACTTCAGGGTTGTGTTGAGAAATAAAAAATTGACTTAAATAATCCCTAATAAGATGGTATCTTAAATAAATCATAGACATACGATCTCGCGAATTTGAATTTATGGGAGGAGAATGGGGTTGGACTTATGAGTCATTTTAGTAGTATGGTAGGCATGCACACTAGATGAGAGGTGAGAATTCTCAAGAGAGTGCCGCGTACTAACATGTGTGTGATTCGTATCGAATATTGCATATTTCCACCCGTTATCTTTATGCATTCTAGCACTTTTATGGTCCTAAATGCCTATAATTATGCTCATTAACCAGACAACCTTGGATTTGGATATATTCATGCTTTTCAGGGGTTATTTGTGCTTTTGTAGGTATTGGAACGCTAAAAGTGAGGTTCGGTTGCATTTCGGAGAAGTTCCGTCGTCGAATGCTACTTCAAGGGCAATTTGATCTTTTTAAACTCACTATTTTTATGAAATGAATTTACCAACATGTAGATCATCAAATTATCTTTTTGTGGCCACTGACCGTGCGTCATTTTGACTCCATATGTGGAAGTTATGCCCATTTTCGTATGGTTTTGGTATTTTTTGCTATATCAAGGGCATTTTGGTAATTTTATACTGTATAATTTGGAGGTTTTCAAAACAGAATCATGTAAAGAATTGAATTAGCTTCGCGTCGGTTCTGACCACGCCTCATTTCGATTCCGTATGAGGGAGTTATGGCCATTTCCGTGCAACGCATCAAAATTGGTTCGGAGAGGAAAAGTGGGTTGTCTTCAGCCCAAGGAAAATTCCAAAAGTGCGGTCGACCGGTCCCATCAGATATGGACGAAAATTGACTTATTTTGGGTTTTTTGGCTTGGTTTTGTTGGGGGTTTATTTTGGGGTATTAATAGAATGTTTGGGGCTTTTCTTTGAGGATATATTTCATTTTAGGTTAGAGAACTTTGAGGATTTTTTGGAGCTTCCCTCTCCTGATTTCCATGGGTGTTTTGCCCACTTTGTAAGTTAATATTACTATTCATTGTCTTCAAGCTTTGTACTTAGTTGTTTTAGCTTAATTTCTTTGTTGCTCTTTACTTTGTTGCCTAAATAAATTAGTTTAGTTTATTTATTTCTTGTTTTGTTTATTAATTAGTTATGTAATTAGATTAATCATGTGTAGTGAGTAGTTACATAGAGTTTGGGGCGTGTGTCCGCCATTAATGGGCGTTGAGCTCCGAAAATTAGGTTTTGTGTAAAATTGCATTTAATTGAAACCTCCCGTATTAAAGTCGGATTATTATGCGTTTAACTTTCTTTGTCATGCAACGTTAGTGTTTATAGCGGTAATCCGCATTTAAGATGCGTGTGACCATTTTCTGTTAAATGTTTAATCTCGCAACTTTGGGTTAAATTCCTTATTGTGTGATGTTTATACTTAATTAAAAATGCTCGATTAAATATTTTCGAACCGAAATTCTAATTATTAGTTGTTTAGCCCATGGTGGGGACACCATCCCGACTCTCGTTTTATTAATTCTAGTTTAGACTTAACTTATTATTTATTCCCTTTTCTTTATTTCCAACCTATCACCTTTTACACTTTTATTTTAGGAGTATTAAATCCTATAAATTCTAGCAACTCGTCTCTGTGGATTTTCGATACCCGACGTAGCGCTATACTTGTATTGCAAGTGCAGTCGTAATTTAGGTTTTTGTATTAAGGCGGTGAACAGAAAATAACGATTAGCGTTTTGATGCGACGCTACTTTTCACCCTTAATCACTGTGTTATATCAGCTAGTAAGCATTTTAAATACTTGCTAAACCATTTTAAAAGTTGTTTTACATTCGAACTCTGGCTCGTTTCCTATTATCTTTTCCTCTTGTATATATATATATATATATATATATATATATATATATATATATATATATATATGTGGTGACAATTATTATGCAACACAAATAAATATGAAAGAGGTAACAATCAATAAAAGATAAATAAAATGCCAATCACACAGCAACGGGTATACGTGGTTCAGCAAATATGTGCCTACGTGCACGGTGGTTCAGTCAGTGTTATTTCTCTATCTTCTGAAGAATAAGTACAGAGAATACAACTTGTCCTTTGCCCCGGACTTAGGGTTTAATTTATACATGTATATGTTGGAGTAGTGGGGGTGATGGGTTCCTCCTTATCAGCCATCTCCCCTTCATGGGATCGCGCTCCTTTACCACTTCTCTTCATGGGATCATGGGGTAATCGGATGAGTACAAGAGGTGATGGGCCTGGGCTTTGGGCCGCTAAGGAGAGGCTACTCATCCAGGATTTATGGTGCTAAATTCAGGGTACCCACAATATATATATATATATATAGGTGCCCAACCATAGGGGCGTCAGGCTTAAACCTTTGGACCATCGATGTGATGTAGCTATTGTGAAAATTCCAGGTCCTTGCAGTAGACCACTCCATTCTTGATTTATTTAGTCTTCTACCTAGTTATTCTTAGACTGGGCATGTGTTGCGTGTTTCCATATTTCATTTTTGTTCAGAGAGAGATTTGTACTCTTTATCATTTCAGATTTAGCTATTGTTGGGATTGTTTTATTTATTTTGTTGTCCTGCGATTGGGATTTATTTATTTGAATTGTTTAATCTAGCTTGGATATTTCATTTGGATGGTTTGGTTTAATATTATTAATTGTGTTCATGAAAATGATTTCATTTTAGATCATAACGATAGGTCTTAATTTATAAATCAAATATTTTGACACATAGCTTAATTATTTATTAGGTAGTTAATAAAGAAAATTATTTTACGCCAGTGATGCTCAGAATGAACCAACCAAACATTTTGAATTAATTTAATAAAGGACTTATCACCCGTTATTTACGTAAGCGGGGTATCACAGTGGATAGTCTTACAAAGAGAGAAAACTCTACCCAAAATTTTAAAAGTTTTTATAATTGTTTATGTTGTATAAAAATTCTTTTCGACTTGTGCTCTTTTATTATTTGTCTGGTATGTTACCACTGTTTTCTCTTTTTATCCTATTATATAAAATATTGTTTAGTTATTATCTATTTTATACTGTAATAATAAATTCAATTCCATCTTTAATTTTTTAGGTGAGAAGATTGCCCGATAAATCGACGTACACATTGAATAAGCCAAATGAAGTTCAAATGGATTTCATTGAATTCATTATGGATTATATATTAGGTACTTCCAAATAACTGTATTTCGTTATATCATAATGACAATTTATTGAGATGATTGTGTTTTGATGAACTAAGTTGATTATATTTTATTGCAGGGTTACTCATTAGCGTCGAGAAGAAAATTGATCGAGTATTATTTTTGATAATGTCTTAGAATGAGTATTATTTTGGATTGTGGATCTTATTATATAGTTCACAATGCTAGTTTTTGGATATTGTAATGTATCATCACTAATTTTAGGATATTATCACGTTAATAACTAGATCCTAGGTATTTTTTTATATCATCGAGTAGCTCACACATTAGCTAGTTTTTGGATATGATGTAACTCACATCAATATTTTTTTATTGTAAATATCTTGATGTATATCAAGCTAAGTGATATTTATGGCTTTGGTTATTTTATATTTACAATAGGACAAAATTTATGGCATAAGGGTTGATTTAATCTCAAATGATAGTTGTCCATTGATGGAGTAATGATTTTTTTTATTTTTATATCATCATTTATGTTAGTTTTGAGAAAACTCTCATAAAATTATTAAAACAATGATAAATATGATCTTATTTATGCTAGTTTTTCATAAAAATGTGATTAAAAACATGTTGAATTTCATAGTTTTTATGTGTGCTCTTAAAAACCGTGATAAATGTGATCTTATTTATGTCAGCTTTACGAACATTTATGTCAGGGCTTTATATGTCAGTTCTGAAATTTTTTAAAAATGACATAAATAATTATTTTTCTTGGAGTGTTAAGTATGATCTTCAAGGTTGAGCCGGGTGTAGCTCAGGGAAGGGCAAGGAGAAAGTAGTGAATGGGAGGACCACTGCAACGTCTTTCTCACCCTCACATTCACCAATACACCCTCCATCTCCATATGACTTATTCCCCCCTTTCAATTGTCTAGACTCCAATTATAATTGGTTGGAATAAAATCTATTTACTAGAATTACAGGGAGGAGATAGAATTTCCAGGGGGTTGAAGGATCCTAGTATACGCCCAGGTTCCTTGGTTCATAACTGTCCGCTGAAGTCTCACGAGGCTAGGGTCTGCATCACTGAAGTTGTGGTGGGGAAAGAGAATGAAATCCTGTAGTTGAATGAACAATGCGGTGTGCAACATATTAATGCCCTTATTGGTTCCTATGTTGTATGTCCTACCTTTCTCCTCCAACCTGAAACTCAATGAATATTTACTTTTTATGTAATAATTTGTATTGAACAATCAAATTTGGGTTTATATATTGTGTTTCTTATTTATATTTGGTTAGTGATTGGTTATTTTGAATATTGATGTTGATTGTTGTTAGTTATTGTTAAAATATATCATTGATTGCTGCTACAGGTGAAATAATATATTGCTAGGCAGTGGCAGTGGCCATACTGTTCAACATTTTTTTTATTTTGTTGCCCAGAATTGTCATAGGCTTTGATCGCGATAAGTTCTTGTTAAGGACTTATCATGGTTAAAGTTCGTAACAAAGAAAACCTTGTTACAGACTTGTCACAGTCAAAGTCCATGACAAGTTTAGATTGTCATGGACTTTGACAATGATAAATCCGTGATAATATAAACTTGTCACGAACTTTGACCGTGATAAGTCCCTCATAAAAGTAGTTTCCACCTCCATTCCACTTATAATCTTTGACCGTGACAAGTGTCACTTGTCAAAGTCATAGACCCTGACAAATAGCCTGCTTTTGTGTAGTGTTGGTACTCTATAAGAGGTTACAAAATCTTCCTGAATATTTAAAGAAAGAATTTGAGATGAAAGATCTCAAGAAAATAAAATATTATATCAGCTTGCAGATTAATCATAGCTCAAGTGGAGTCCTTATCCATCAAACAATTTATACTAAAAATGTCCTGGAGCATTTTAATATGGATAAATGTAATCCATTGAGTTCTCCAATGGTTTTTAGGTCACTTGACACTAAAAGGATCCATTTCCTTCGAAAGAAAATAGTGAAATAATTATTGGTCCTGAAGTATCATATCTTAGTGCTATTAGTGCCCTTTAATTTTTAGCATAATATACTACACTTGATATTGCATTTCAATTTAATTTAATAAACATGTTTAGTTTAGAACCAACTCAAAGACATTAGAATGGCATCAAGCAATTTATGAGATACCATTAAGGAACAATTAATATGGGTTTTTTCTACTTAAGGGAATAATGTGAGCATCCTAAGTTGAAAGTATATGCATATAATAGATACATTTCTAATCCTCACAAATATCATTTATAAGAAGGAAACGTATTTATTTGTGGTAATGTTATAATTCCTTGGCGATATAAAAAGCATACATTAGTGGCTACAACATCCAACTACTTAGAAACACTTGCACTCCATGAAGCAAGATGTGAATGTGTGGGCGAAATCAATAATCCACCAGATCAGATATACATGCAAATTGTCTCCAGCCACAAATATTCTAACAATGTTAAACGAAGACAATGTTACTTATATTTCTCAAATTAAAGTAGGATATATAAAGGGTGACATAACAAAACACATTTCACTAAAATTCTTTAACATGCATATGCTCCAAAAGAGTCATGAAGTTAATTTTCAGCAAATTTGTTAAGATGAAAACCTTATTGATTTGTTCTCTAAATCATTACCAACATCAACGTTCAAGAAGTTGGTATATGGTATAGACATGCGACGAGTAACTGATAAATCTTGTTAAGCTGGTGGTAGTTTTCATTAGGGGAGTATCCATTATTTTGTACATTATGTACATTGTACTCTTTTTCCTTCGCTCAAATTTTGTCCCACTGGGTTTTCCTGACAGGGGTTTAATAAGACAATATATAACATATACTGTACATTATTTTTGGGTATCCAAGGGGGAGTGTTACAAATGTGTAGGGATCAAACATATATATGGATACCCACAATATAGTCTAAAGCTAGAAGCATGATAATATCATATCAAAAGTATGAGGTGTCAAGCATCTCAATTGGAAGCACGACAATGCCATGCTAGAAACATGAGGTGTCAAGAATCTAGAATCAAAATCATAACAATTTTATTCTATAAACAGGAGGTGTATATCATGCAAAATGGAAGCACGGCAATACAAAGCTATAAGCACGACACATCAAAGGTACAAGCATAATAAATCAAAACTAGTTGGTAACTCACCATGATGACACTCCAGGTTGTATTTCCCTATAAATAATCTTCCATGTTTGTACTTTGAAATATACTTGTGAAATCAATACGATATTGTATTAAAGATTTTTATCCATATTTATGTTCAAGTTCCATTTTATTTAACAGTTATTACTATATAACCTATTAACATGGTAAGCCAAGTGGGGGACCACCAATTAAAATGCAACTATGAAAAAAAGACTAGATATCTCCATGCCTGTAATGAAAAAACACGTTTAATCCACCATTATAGTAAAGATTTTGAAAAGTTTGGTCTCTATCGCAATCTGATTTCGTCTCTAAGTTCAAGCCCGACCCGAGCCAACCTAATTTTGGCCATGGCCACCCCTAGTATCTATAACTACACATGCAAAAGGATAAGTGATATCAAGTGCAAAATTAAAAAAAAAAGGAGAGATAAACTCCATATGATTAAATCAAGAGGGAAAGGAGTGTAATATGTAAAAATAGATATAAGGTATCTATTTTATACCTCTAATATGATAGTATTATAGGTATAATGATCATTTAATATTTTAAATGGAGAAAACAATAAAAGTTCATAAGTCTCTCCTACAATCGTTTGGAGAAAGTATACAACATATTTCTTTTTATTTCTTACAACTTCTTGTCATTTCATCTCCATCCCGTCTCTCTATCTTCCCATTCTCATATTTATTTATGTCCCTCCAAATTTTCACAAACCAAAAACTCTCACAACCATCACTCTTCTCAATCTTTATCACGGGCCACCACTATAGTCTTCCCCCACTTCACCCTTGTTAAAGATCACAACCATAACGACAAACTCCTTTAAAAATTGGCAAAACTACAACCATAACACACACACTCAAAACAATCATTCAATTTTGGAGGGTAAAAAAAGACAACCAGAATCAACGAGTTCTCCAAAAAAATGTCATCGAGTAAGGGAGAATTAGTTAGTGTTACTTCTCTCAGACATACAATATACACAAGAGCAAACCTATCACATAAACCACTCAGCACACCCAACTAATATTTTCAACATCCTTCTTAACCATGATCGCGGATTGGTTTGTCACTTTCGTCGAAAATGGTTTCTTGGGAGATGGGTTTGGTGGCTTCACTAGAATTGGGTTTTATTCAGATATGGGTTTGGTGGTTTCACCAAAAATGGGTGGATTGGGTAGGGGAATTCTGTCGAGGTTGTCGGGTTATTCAGTTTTTGAGTGTGTACTCTGTGTGTGTGTGTGTGTGAGAGAGAGAGAGAGAGAGAGAGAGAGAGAGAGGAAAGGAAAGAGGGAGAGAGGATATTTAATTTTCTAAGGTATTTTGATAAATTCACTTTTTTTAATATTTATTTTTGTCTTTTAGTAAAAAAAACTAATGGTTTTTAAGTAAGTGGGTATTTTAAAATCAGCCAATACTTAAAAGCATAAAGTGAAATATAGTAATAATTTAAGGAGCATAGTTATTTACTCTTATCCTTATCCATAGCAGCCACGGGATAATTATTTCAAAGCCTTCAATTGGTTAAGTTGTTGATTTTATTGATCCCATATATTGTGTGGATTCATTAGACTCATAATTTTCTTCTACTGTATTGCAATTTTCTTATAACTTTATGAGGACCCTCCACCTTCTATATATGATTATAATATTAACACGGGACTTTCAGTTTTGAAGATATTGAAATAGTAAGTTTTACTAAAACTTAATCCTAATAATTAGTTGTTTAATTGGATCACTAATGAATGTCTATAGTGTTTCTCATGTTTTATTTAACTTAAATTAACGATGCCGTTTTATTTTGTTTACATATATGGATAGGAACGAAAGACATTGATTACCTTATGTGCTTTAGTGCAGGGCCGCTACCTTCAAATAATGATCATTGTGATTCTATCACCAAGAAATTTCCTTTAGATTAATCTATCTATTATTAGGGTTCAATAGGTATGCATCTCTGACCAACACACATATATTATACATGGATGTTTTTAAGAATATATATTTTTATTTTTGAATGAATGTATTTCCTCAATTTATGATAAGGAAGATGTTGCATGAATCTATGACATGAAATTTTTCTTTTTGTAGTGTAAATAGAATATTAATTCATTGTAGACTAATTATTATATAATGGTTGATTGACAATTAATTCCTTTTATCATCTGCAAAAGTACATACCTATACCACTTATTTTATAAATAAAGTATAAGATTCATTTTATTCGTTGTACTAATTTACAAGTATAGCCATATTGGTGGAAGGACTAGGATCATTAATTGTGGGTTTTAAATTTGCAGACTGTTCACACCTAACAAGTAGTGTTAGTATAAAAATAATTGTTTTATGGTTATATCCTTATTTGATTTTTTGAAATTTTTTTAATGTATTTTTAATAAATATTATAATACGTTTACACATCATCTGAATTACATGGTTGTTCATATTTATGACTATTAAGTCGAGTGTTTAATCCGGTCAAAATTATCATAAATGAGAAAGAAAGAGTACGGTCAAGTTTGCTAGTCTTTCAAATATGTTGCCTACCAAGATGACACCACAGCAAACTGATAATGGTCAACTTAAAGAAGATTTGTCCGGTAGAGGTACGAACCCTATGTCCCGTTTAAAAAGAAAATTAATGCAAGAAGTAACTAAAAATTGTTTTATAAAAAAAATAGATTATGCAATTTTAAGACTTAAAATAATATTGATTATGAATATAGGACAATAAAAATTTGGTTTTCATTCTTTGTCCCTATTTTCAAATTAAAGGGACACGTGACATGCTGTAATTGACTGACGTTTTATGAATATGGAACCACGTAAGTGGCTTTATTAAAAAAATAGGAACTAAAATCATAAATAAATTTTTTTTTCTATTTTCAAAATACATATTATAATAAGTTCTAAATTTACAAAGCCTCTAAAAGAAAATTACATAATGATAAAAGACATGAGAGTGACAGGAAAAGAAAGAACTTTGAAGTGGAGCTTATAAAATTATGTGATAGTAACCACTTTATTACAAATAAGTATACAAATCAAAGTAGAAAAAATATTTTATTGAGTACATATATACTATAACCGACTTCACATTCCTTGATCAAATTTAAAGATCTTCAGTATAAAATAAACTCAAATAAATATTTTATCTTAAGAAAACGTGTCGTTTAGTGCCAAACCCCAAAGTAAAAGTATGCTGCACCTCTAGAGGCGGGTGAGAGATTTATTAGGGAATGAAACTTGATGCATCACCAATTAGAAGAGGGAATGTGATTAGAAAGTTTGACAGCTAATAAATACTACTTTCAGCTCCATATAATGAGGGTTGTCTCTCAATAAGGATATATATTTTATCGCTATCAAATTGAAAGTTCCTCGTATCTCCTAGTTAACACACTATTACTATACTTTCTATCCAATCTCTATAGAGATGGATTATGGATAGGACTCAATCTCGTTAGGAATATATTCACAAACTGTTTTAGCCTACAATTATGTTCATAATGTACAACTTGACACTGCTAAACGCCAATAAAAACATGCTGTCTTATGAGCATGATCCTATTTCCTTTTGCAATATATATATATATAGTACTGATCTTGTGAGAATCAACCGCATTTTAAGAGTGTGAACTCGATATGTATCACCTGACGGTGAGCCTAAAAATTATTGGCTAAATTATAGGCGCTTTCTCTCTTTTCTGGATTCATCGCCAGATAACACATGTCCGGTCTGCACTCTTAACCACACAAGAGAAGCCTTGTGTGTGTGTGTGTGTGTGTGTAAATATATATAGACTCTCTAAGATAACTTATTAAACATACCAATGAATATACTTATTTTTTTAATAGAGTAAAAATAATAATTTTGAGTTGATATTTTATATATGGATTCATAATATTTCAGAGTGTCCCTTTAAAAATATTCTGATCAAAATAATGACTTTTGTTCATTTTAAAAAATTGGTCAAAAAACTAACACTTTTAACTTTCAAATTTTTGACCTATTTTTTAAAAATAACAAAAAACATTATTTTCAGTTCATTTTTTTTATAGGAAGATACTGAAATATCATGAATTCATATAAAAATATATTATTTTAAAATTATTTTTTTATTATTTTAAAAATTAGTATGTTCATAAATATATTGATAGGAACTTTGTTGAGCGCCTGAATATATATATATATATATATATATATTGAGTCTAAAAGTAGAAATTAGCATCAAAACCACCCAAAAAAATTGGATAAACATAAGAAAATGTCGCCTTGGATGAATTACAAACAGAAGTTGTTAATTAATTGGGCGATTGTGATTAAGCCATGTACTTGCAAAATTCCGTGTACTACAAGCAGTATAATTGTGATTCGGCAAAAGTTTATCGACAGCGAAACCAATCCTTAGTAGGAATGAACACCTCTCTCATGTCCGTACATGACAGCTTTTAATATAGGAAACTTGGACAGCCTAACAACGTACCGCGTTTTCAAACCCCCAACACACACAAGTGTTTTATCAAACCCTGGTGCAATTAATGCCACAACAGTTACACCGATATGCCATGGACCCTTTAGTGACTATCTTAGAAACTTCAGCTATGTTCCCCATCCCCTTACCCACTCAATATAAAATCCAAATCCCTTCGAAGACTTTCCAAGTGGAATCAAACACAAAGAAAAGATCGAAACAAAAACTTTTCCCTTCTCTTCCTTATCACAGTGCTAGTTCCAAAATGAATTCTCATTGTTACATGAAACTATCCAAGGATAAGAAGAAACTGAAAGAGGGAAGTAAAGGGTGCTTGATGTTTAACCTTTTAATCAAAATGCTGCTGAGGATTGTCTCACCTTCAGAATCTAGAAGACCCGTAGAGGTAAAAGAAGGGCATTTTCCCGTTTTTGCAGTTAAGGGTGAAAAACCAAAGAAGTTTGTAGTTGAACTGTGCTACCTAAATGATCCAGCATTTGTGAGGTTATTGGAGCAGGCTGAAGAGGAATATGGATTCAAACAGGTAGGTGCTCTGGCAATCCCTTGTCGACCTGAAGAGTTGCAGAAAATTTTGCAAGGCGAGAGAGATAAGGGTGCTATTGCGGGACATTAAAACTACCTTCCATGTCATCAATAGAGTTTCTAGGAGACTGTAACTCATGTTTATGGGTTTCAAGTAAAGTTCCTTTTTTATTTTTTGAGGAAAAATTCCTTTTAAGTTAAATTTTCGAGGTTTTTGGTCTTGGATATTATGACTTTGTATACCTCACACCACTTGTATCTTTTTTATTTATTTATTTATAATTCTTTTGTAAAGAAAAACAATAATACCGAGTTTGGATTTCTTTTTTCTATCTTGTGAGTCTCAGTGTGTGTATACATAGTGGAGAACTTCGCCCAAGAGGTCAACAGTATCTCTGGGATAATTTTAAGACAGTACAAATGATATTGCCCGATTTTGAGTGGCACAACCAAGAGTATGAAGGTATGATTAGATGCACTTAAAGTGAATAACCTAGTATTTCTAAAAGTATAATCAAAAGTTAAAAATGTCACAGAACTTGTTATAAAATGTCATGTATATCCTTTTGTAGTTCAAAAGTAATTTTTTGGATTACATTTCACCATACCATAGTATTGAAGTTAAATATATAAAATAACTCAGATGGCTAAACTCCGTCCCAACTTGGGAAGGGGGCTTTCGTCTGTTCATTGGTTTTCACTTTGCCTAAAAGTAAGGAATCAACGAAACAATTACTCCCTACATGTTAAATTAACAATTGAGTTTTTTTTAAGTCTGTCCCAAATTATCCATCCGAAAAAATTTCCAAGAAAGAATAATGATCCAATAGATCATCATTTATTTGAGGATAAATTTGAAAACTAAATAATTTCCTCAAAATATTTGACTTTCGATCAGTGTTAAATTGTGGTGGAGGGAGTATTTTAGTGGTATGATACTTAATTGTTTACTAACTGATGAGCAAAAGGACAGTAGATTAACTTCAATTATTCTCCAAGAATCATAACATTGATTTGGAGAGAGAACATGTTACATCCATCTACATAATGTTATTTTTAACTTTAAAATGGGAAATAAGACTAAGATAGCAAAAGTAAGTCCATCCAACATTGGTGGTGGGAAATAAGACTAAGATCACAAAAGTAAGTCTATCCAACATTGGTGGGGGGTTCGGGAGCAGGAGTCCAGAGTCAATTTTTTTTTATTAATTAAACTTGTGCAGTATTATACACAAATTGCCTAGATTTGAAACATTATTTCAAAAAAAAAATTATTTACTGATTAAAATTAAAGTTTAATACAAATTTCAATAACAACAACTAATTTTGGGGACAAATTAAAATTTCAGTAATAAAAACAATTTCATACAAATTTCAGGAACAACAAATTTTGGGGACAAATTATTTTTTAGTAACTACAACTAATTAAAATTAACAACCAATTTCAGCAACCAATTTTAACATACTAACGTACTCAAAAAAAATTCAGCATACTAACAACTAATTTAACTAATTAAAATTAACTAACATATGGAAGAAAAAAAAAACATATATACTGGTATTGAACTAACAATTAAAATTTCAGCAACAATTAACTAACATACTGAAAAAAAAAAGTAACTAATATATTGAAAATAAAATAAATAACATACTAAAAAAAATTAACTAAGATTGATTTGCTGTCGGGTGTGTGCTGGTGTTGCCGACGCCGAGTGGGTTGGGTGTGTTGTCGGAGGAAGGAGTTGTCATGTTGTTGCTGTGAGAAGGGTGACATTGAGTCTTGACTTGGGCAGGAGGACAGGGGCTAGACAGACGAACGAAACGAGAGAGAAGGTTGTATGTATTCCGCAGCTGTGAGCCTATGTCTTTCAGATATCTCAGATTAGGTTCAGTTATCTTTTTTTTTTAAGTTTGCTTATTTAGAAACTCGCCCCCAAAGTTTTGAAAACTTATACATAAGTCTAATTTTTTTTTACAAAGCTGACTGCATATTTCTGAAAAAACCCGTGGGTGCGGCCGCCCCCATTCGGGATGGGGTAGGTCCGCCCCTGAGTGTGATCCTCTATTATTTGGGACAAATCAGTGATTAGAAACTCGGTAAACATTTCAGACTTAATCCAAACTATTTTCCATCCTTAGACTTTGGTAACTTAAAGTGGTTGTTATTCTATTCGAAGGTGCTCCAAAGGCTGATCTACTTGGGGTTATGATGTGTGGATTTAACCATCTCATCCAACATGGGCTGTTAAGGAGGTGAAAAAAAAGTATATGAAGTGTTTGTTCGGTCATCACTAAATCATTAACTTTTAAGATATATTCAAACCTGGATCAAGACGGCTCGTCAAGTTGTGGACAACATAAGTATAGTGTCGGCATTGGGCAACCCAAGAAACTGCTGTCAAAGCCAAAGATTTGATGGTGAGCATTCGAGGCGTAACATGCAATGGAATTAGGTACAAGAGAAATAGTGGTGCATAGTCGAGAAAAAAAATCCTTGTGATCTTAAGGATTGTGGAGCTCAAGGTGGATATATGCATGTTCCGCACCTCTCAAAGTATTGCACGCACATGACAAAATTGTGGAGATTGTCCAATGTTAAATAGTAAGAGAACCTGATTGATTTTATCCAATGTCGAAATTGTTGGGATGTATTACGCTTGAAAGCAAAAGAGAGAAAAATGGAATTTCTTGTTCATTGAATGAATAATTACAGAGGAGACTTACATATATATGAACTGTAACGGACTTAACCAACCTATAACAAGCTAAAACTAAAGATACCAAGCTGAAACTAAACACGTATCTACAAGTTTTAATACTCCCCTCAAGATAGACTATGGATGTTAAGAACACCCATCTTGGATAAAAGAGGAAATAAACTTGCAAATGGCAAAGCTTTAGTAAAGACATCTGCAAGTTGATGCTGAGATCGTATGGCAAGCAACATGATAAATCCTTCACCGACTTTATCTCAAATAAGTGGCAATCGATTTCAATATGCTTAGTACCTTAATGAAAAATAAGATTATAAATTATATGAATAGTTTCTTGATTGTCGCAAAAAAGAAGAGCAAGGCCTAGAGGAGTAACTTGAAATTCTTTCAACAATTGATGAAGACAAACTAAATCACTAGCAGTAGAGGCCATAAATTTATATTCTGCCACAGCGAAAGATCGAGATAAAGTGCTTTGCTTTTTATCTTTCCTCCAAGAAAAATGCAAAATCCACTGACAAATTTGCGAGAATCAAGGTAAGAACCCCAATCAACATTTGAACATGCTCTCAGTCGCAGTGAAGATTGAAAGGAAACTACCAATCCTTGTTATGGTGTTAACTTTAAGTACTGAAGGAGATAGCGTACTAGATCCAAATGAGGTTTTTGAGGCTTAGAAATAAACTGACTCAGATTATGCACTACATAGGTGATATCAGGCGTATAAATGGTGAGATATGCAATCGACCAACAAGCCTTCCATACTCAAATGAGTAAGAAAGAAGATCATCATCAAAAGAACTTGGCTGAACTTTAGAATGCATTGGCAAAGATGTTGGTTTGCAGGCCAAAAACTACTATCTTCAAGCAATTGTAGGGAAAAAAATCTCTGAGATAAGAACATGCCATTAGAGGACCGAGATATCTCCCAACCAAGAAAGTATTATAAAGAACCAAGATCCTTGAGCTTGAACTGATTATGAAGGAACTGTGTAAGTTCAGTAACAACAAGAACATTTGGACTAGTTGTAATGATATCATCAACATAAACTAATAAAACCACAAATGAAGAACCCGCTGCGTTAGTACACAAAGAGTAATCAGACTTAGGTTGCGTTTGTTTTTTCACCTGAATCTGAAGACTGAATCTGAAATCTGAAGACTGAATCTGAAAAATATGCTTGTTTTTACCTCTGAATGAATGTATTTAGACTGATTCAGACACAGATGTAGCTCTACCTTTTAATCATTAAGAGTCAAATATAGTCGTTAGCCTCTTAATCATTTAAAAAACAAATACTTTTTGGTATCTGTTAAGTCTGAATGGTTCAGATTCAGACTTAAAAGGTAAAAATAAACAACACCTTAGTATGGTGAAAACTATGAGATAAAAGAGCATGAGAGAATTTGGAAAAAAATAGTCATGAAGCCTGCTTCACGCCATAACTGGACTTATGAAGTTTGCATACCAAATTCTCCCTCTGCTTGTGATAGACAATAAGTAAATCCATGTATACTTTCTTAAATAAATCTCCACTAAGAAAGGCATTATTGACATACACTCAAACCAAATGCCACTGTTGAATAACAACAAGAGTCAAAAATAAAAGCTTGATTGTCACTATCGTTGCAAATTGAGAAAATGTATCCACAAAATTAACTTCCTCTTGTTGAGTATGTCGCTTATAGGAACTAAAAGAACTTTATGTCTTTCAACTGAACCATCTGACTTATATTTAATTTTATAAATCCATTGACAACGAATGGTACGTTTCCTAGAATGTAACGTGGTTACTGTCCAAGTATGATTAATTTGCATAGCTGCCAATTCTGCAGCCATAACTGAAAATTTGACAACTTGATGATACAAATGAGGCTCATACTGAGATGAGACATTAATGAGGAGAAGACTGTGAGTGTTTGACGATCGATGATAAGAAAGGAAATCCCTCAGAGGATAAAGAGTTTTATAAAAGAAATGAGAAGTAGTTGGAAGGCTATAATGATAATTTTTTAGATAGGATGGAGGAATGGACACTGGAGAAGATCTTCTAAGAATAATTGGAATAGGTGGATCAGGTTGGGGAGTAGGTGACACTGGCTGAGAAAATGACTCAAAATATGGGATATCGGAAGAAGGAACATGAAGAACAAGATGACGAAATGGGTCAATGATATCATTTGAAGAATGAATAATATGAACAGGAAAAAGACTTCCATGAAATATAACATCTCGATAATAGAAAATTTTCTAGAATTGATGTTATATAGTTTATATCATTTCATACCAGGAGGATAAACAATAAAGACAAAATTTCTAGCTCGAGATGAAAAATTCGTACAATAGGACTTTAGAGAAGAAAAACAAAGGCAACTAGATACCCTAAAAGAGGAGTAATTAGGAACAAAATGATGAAGATGTTCATAAGGACACTTGTTTTGAAAAAGATGATCACATATATGATTTATGTGATAAGCACTCAAAAATATTATATTTATTTTTTAAATAAATTTATATTAATTATTAGCTTTCTTAAATATTGACCCTTTGTATTTAAGTATTTATCTTGCAGGTCATATGTAGTTGGGATTTCTAATGTTTTGATTCAAGGCAATTATGACAATTATACGATCAAAACGTCAAATTATGATTTCATATGCCCCGAGATACTGACTTTCCAATAAAATCCATTCTTAGCCATTCTCCTGTTACAAACTATTTCCATCTCCCATATCCTGTGTGTATATATGTGTGTCATATTATTATATAATGTGTGTCATATTTTATGCAAATATAAATATATGTGTCATTTAAATATAAAACTTATTAAATATTTTATTATATGTATGTATATGTTATAATTTCACTTATATACGCACACATACATTTATATGCACTTACACACACACACACACACACACACATATATATATATATATATACATGATAGGGATGTATTTTATTTATGTACACATTTTTATGGTACAGATTGATGCCATCAACTCCCATCATTAGTTTCAAATTGTTTTTGTTTCCCCCAATACCTATTATGCTTTTTCTTTCTCCCATACTTCGTTCCCCCCGATTTATGTTCCCCCCTCATCAACTCTCTCAACTGTTCACCTCTCACCACGTGGTCGCCTCACACCTCCCATGTCAAGGTTCGTTTTTGGGAAGCTTGGCTTCTGATTTCGTCAATTTTGGAAAGCTTGGTTCATGTATTTAGATTCTTATTTAGTTATTTACTGGATTTCATCATTGCTTGACAGGTATTTACATTCTTAGGTTTTGGTTATTTACATTCTAGAGGTTTTATTTGGCTCAAGGTCTAATTTCGTCGATTTTTTGAAGTTTGACTCGGGTATTTATATTCTTATTTTGTTATTTACTTATTTACATTTTTAGGTTTAGATATTTATATTCTGATTTGGGTTTGTACATTTTCGAGCTTTTGTTTGGTTATTTACATTCGGATTGCTTGACATGTTGGATTTCGAGGATTCAGACCTTTCAGCGATTTTCCTCTTATTCATTTATGTTTTTATGCTTTGCTATTTTTTATTTTATGTTTTATGTTTATTTTCCTATTTACATTTTTTAAAAACTAAAGTTTTGTAATAATAGGTCAGGTTTCGCAGGTTCAAGCGTTTCAACGGTTTGCCTCTTTAATTGCAAACTCGGGTATCCTTTTATGTTAGTTTGCTTACACTTTTTATATTTTTTACAAACTTAGTTTGCTATTGGGTTCCTTGTTTTTATGCTTCCTTTGTTCAGAGAACTAAAGTCTGGAAGTGTTCTTAGGTTTTGGTTATTTACATTCTCATTTAGGATTGTTTCATTTCGGAGGTTTTGTTTGGTTATTTACATTTTGATTGCTTAACATGTTGGGTTTCGTGGATTCATACATTTCAACGGTTTTCCTCTTATTCATCAATGTTTTTAAGCTTACTCTCAGTTTGCTATTTTTATTTTATGTTTTTATGCTTATTTAGTTATTTACATTTTTTACAAACTCAGGATTTGTATTAATAGGTCGGGTTTCATGGGTTAGGACATTTCGTTGGTTTGCCTCTTTAATTGCAAACTCGAGTATCCTTTTATGTTAGTTTTCTTACATTTTTTACAAACTTAGTTTTCTATTGTTTACAAACTCATATTAGGTTTCGTGTTTTTACGCTTCTTTTGTTCAGAGAACTAAAGTCTGGAAGTGTTTTGACATGTTGAATGATGTAAGGATACGTCTATTTTTTTTTCGTAGAGGTAAATTCATACATGTATGTTTTGGTGATTGATATTAATTGTTTGGCATCATAGGTTGAATTTATGTGACGTAGGGACCTTGATGTTATTATTCGAGATGAATCTGAGATAAATACAATTCGAATTGAGGCACAAAATCAAAACATCGTGACAAGTTCCGATATAGCTATAGGAAAGCGAAAAGGCAAAGAAAAAGTTGTTTTGGATCGGGCATGTACTATTAGTCCTTATTTTAACATTTTATAAACCGTACTTTAGTTGTTATATTTTTCTATAGGATTTTACATTTAATACATTTCTCATTCTAGGCATAGTTTGAAAGTGGAATCTCAAAGTCTGTATTTTCCAGTAGTAACGACGTGAACGAGAGCTGATTGAACGTGAAACACCTAGCCTTACTGATCACGTTCTACCTGCATTGTCTACTCTTACTCAGTTGTGTCAAACACCTAGCCTTGATGATCACGTTTGTAGTAATGTAACTCCTCTTACATTATAGGAAGATGGGGTATGTGTCTTTCCTTCCATATTTAATACATCACATCATTCTATATTTCTATCGTTATATGAGCAATATGAAATTGGAATCTCCAAGGCTACATTTGCGCAACACTAGAGACGTGAATGTGACCATATTAAACGTGGAACCACACCTTCTCTATGCATTCACCTTTCCCCGACCTACCGTCATCTAGGCAGTCACATTGTAGTACTACAAGAGAGGCAAAATGCAAATAAATAGTTATTCCTGATGGGGAGTGTCTCTTTCGTTATTATGCAATACGTATTAATTATGAAAGCAATATTTACTTATATTGTTACATATATAGGAACAAATTGAAATTGGAATCTTAAAGGTTGCATTTGCACAGTTCCGCCGTCGTGAACGTGAGCATATTGAACTGAAACTATGTCGTCTAGGCGGTCAAGTTGTAATACTGCAAGAGATGCAAATATGGCTCAGTCTATGGATCTTGAAGACCATTTAGAGGATGACCATTAACGTTTGTATCCTGAAGAAAATGTTGATTTTATTCGCAATGATGAATAAGCTCCTAAAATTATTCAATACGTTCAATTTAATTTCTTTATTATATATTATATAAAATACTTTAATTCTTATTTCCCTATCTAAAATAAATTTCTTGTTATTGTACAAAGAACATGCTTTTATCCTGGGTAGACATTTTCTTGGAATGATCAATGTTGAGTGTCCTCATTGTTCAGCCTTACATTGGATTGGAGAAAAGTTAAGAAAATCTTTAATTGTATGCTCGTTGTTTGGTAAATGTTGTTTACAGGGTAAAATAAGGTTACCAACAATGAATGGACCTCCATCTAAGATCAAATATTTATATGATGATAATGATGTTTATTCTGACTCATTTCAGATATTTACTAGATAATATAATGCTACTAATTCCTTTACTAGTCTTGGAGTACAAATGGATGATAGAGTACTTAGTGGATAGGGTCATACATCTTTCATCATTCATGGTGAATTGTGTCATTGATCTGTAACGTTATTATCAGAAGAAGGGCAAGAAGGAAGTTATGCTCATCTTTATATTTATTATCCTGATGTTGCTTTGGATATTCACGAGCGCCAAAAATCCACAACTAAGAAGGGATGTTCTTGGAGTTATTCAAGCTTGTTTGTTAACCATTAATCCCCTTTCATCAAAATTTCGGTAGACATGTGCTATTTTAGAGCAGGTAAATAAAAGAAATGTGAATATACTGGCTTATTTGCATTATAGCAAGTCATAGAAGAAGCTATAATTTATTATCAAGTGAGGAGATTGTAGTTATATTACCTGGAGATGGAATTCAATCAAGTGTGATGAGAGATATCATTCTTCGTTTAAAAGGATATAATCAATTGACGCAAATTAGTGAGTACCACCCATCATACTTACCATTGCACTATGTGTTATTATTACCTCTCGGTGAGCTCGAATGGGAACCTAATATGACACATTGGGATGTAGTCAATAGACAACCTGATTTACGTCATCGGTTGACTCAGCTTAATTTTTATGATTATCGTATCTTCGAACGAGAGAATTAATACTCCATAATTCTTAAAGCCGAAATTATTTCAAGAGTTCATTATTGATGCCTGGGCTTCAATTGAGAAAAATCGTTTGACCTACTTCCATCTTAATCAATTCGACTTACGTGTTGATTTGTATAGTGGACTTGCTGAAGGTATAGTTTATGGGTTTAATGCAAATGAAATTGGCAAACATAGCATTTTACCGTCTTCCTTCACTAGTAGTGCTAGGCATATATTTGAAAATTTTCAAGATTCAATAGCCATCACATGTTATCATCAACATCCATATATCTTCCTTACTATGACTATAAATACTAGTTGGCCTAAAATTTCTAGAGCTCTATTGGCACATCATCATTCTTGAGATCGTTCTGACATTATTGCTCACGTTTTTTTAGATGAAAAGAAAAGAGACGATAAAGAAGGTGGGAAGTAATAATGTTTTTGGCAGGAAAGTTGCACAAGTTTTACTACTAAATTTCAAAAAAAGGGTTTGCCACATGTTCATGTTCTTTTTTTTAAAAAGCAGAAGTAAAATTAAGACGTGTGATCAGGTGGAAAGAATTATATGTGCTGAATTTCCCAATCCGAAGGAAGATCCTACCCTATTCGAGACAATCTTGGGTTTAATGGTACATGTTCCTTGTGGTCCATAAAACCCCAACACATCGTGCATGGAAAATGGTAGATGTATAAAGAAATATCCTTGAGATTGGGCAGAATACATGACTATGGATCAAGATGGATATCCAATATATCGTCAACGCAAGATGGTCGAAAGTATATTATTGTTGGAGGGAAAGTAGTTTTTAACAAAGATGGTGTGTCGTATAATCCGTACCTTTCTAGAATGTTAGTTTGTCATATTAATATGGAAGTTTGTGCGAGGCTGAGATGTGTTAAATATATTAACAAGAACATATTTAAGGGTTTTGATCACACTACAATGGTTTTAGAGGGATTAGATGAGATCCAACAATACCTTAATGCGAGATACATTGGACCACCTGAAGCTTCTTGGCGGTTATTTGGTAATCCAATGCATGAAGAAATTCCCAATGTTGTATGGTTAGTGCTTCATTTGTCGAGAATGCATCGAGTTTCATTTAATCCAAATGATTATGTTGAAATAACTTTGTCTAAGCTTGTTAATCAAAAGACCACTCTGAATTAATTCTTTGACACATGTGTATAAAATGCATTTGCGCACACTTTCATATATCGAGAGTTTCCACAACATTTTGCTTGGAATAAAGAGCAGAATACATGGACTATGAGTTCTCTAAGAACGCAAGGTTATTCAGTTGGTCGAATGTATTTTGCTAGCCCTAATATAGGTGCTCTTTTTTATTTACGACTTGTTTTAATAGTTGTAAAAGGACCTATATTGTATAAAGTGCTTAAGACTGTCAATAATATAACTTATGATTCATTCAAGTTAGTATGTATTGCTTTGGTCCTTTTAGAAGACAACGGTGAATGGGTTCCATGTTTACAAGAGGCTACAATCCTTAAAACTAGGATCAATTGAGACGGTTATTCGTTGTTATCCTTACTCAATGTGCATCTTTAAGTCCTAGTATATTGTGGAATAAAATTTCGATGCCTATATGTGATGATTTGGCTCATAAGATACGAACTTTGTACGACATTCAGACTCTAACTAAGATTGAAATTGAAGATTATGGTTTGTATCTGATCAACAAGTTATTGCAAGAATTAGGAAAAATCTTAACTGATTTTCCTCCAATGCCTATTTCAGTTGGAAATTGGTGTATAATTGTGGGTAATAGGCGTATTTGTGAAGATCGTTAATTGCAAAGTGAAGCTGAACAAGGGGAGCCTCAATCTAATGTTGATTGTCTTAATAATGGAAAATGGTCTACATATGAAACAATAACCGCTTCGATTCTAGAAAATAATAGAATTACATTATTTTTTAATCGTGGGGCGGGCACTAGAAAAACCTTTTGTACAATACCATTGCTAGGAAACTTTACAGCCTTGAACATATTATTATTACTGTTGCTTCTTCCAAAATTACATCACTGTTGTTGATGGGGGGTCGAACTGCACGTTCGACCTTCTGTATTCCTTTGGACATTCTTGAAAATTCAATTTATGGGTTTACGAAGAAGTCGATTCATTCTGAGTTGTTTAAGTTGGCAAAATTAATTATATGGGATGAAGTTCCAATGCCACATCTATTTTGTGTGGAGGCTGTAAATAGGACTTTGAAAGATATTCGTAATTGTAATAAGCCGTTTGGGGATATCATTGTTGTCTTGGGCGGTGACTTTCGTCAAATTCTACCCGTAATACCAAGAGGTCTTCGTGAGCAAATTATTTTCGCATCATTGAGGCGTTTATTGATACGGAAAGATATTCAAATTTTGACTTCGGTTTCCAATATGCATCTTAATAATGCAGCAACTGAAAGTGTTCCATTTTCAAGCTTCTTATTTGGGGTATAATTTGAATTTTATAGTCCATTTCTATTTTCATATATTTTTATACCATTTACAATGTTACTAATTTTAATTTTTATATTTGTAGATTGGGTCAAACCCACAAGAAAATATAGAACTACCTTCGACAATACACAAGTGAAGTTGTCTTAATGAGTTATTGACGAAGATTTATTCATCGTTGAATGTGGTCGGCACTGCCACTCCTAACTACCTAAAAGAACGAACGATTCTTTCAGCGCAAAATGACAATGTTAATATTATTAACAGTTCAGCATTAAATTTTCATCTCGGTGAAATAATAACATATTTTGATGTAGAAGTTGTGCCAGGATGAAACCAGTCGTGTCGTGACTAATCAATATTCAAACGAAGATTTAAACTCCCTTAGTCCCTCAAGGTTGCCTTTGTTCATGTTAGATATCGAAATTAGTTGTCTGTTGCTAAGAAATATTTCCCCTAGGGATGATCTTTGTAATGGCACCTAGGTTGATCGTTCTTAATTTTGCTGAACATGTAATTGAAGTTCAGATTTTAACAGGATATCATAGCATGAATTCTGCTTTCATTCCAAGAATATCTTTAACACCCTCTTCAGCAGAAGTGCCAATTAAAATGACAAGGCGTCAATTCCTAGATATATTAGCATATGCAATGTCGATGAATAAATCCCAAGGTCGGTTTGTTAAATTTGTTAGAATTGACTTGCGAACACCGATTTTTAGTTACGAACAACTCTACGTCGCAATTCTAAGATGTAAAAGTGAAAATTGTTTAACTATCCTTCTACCTCGAGATAGTACAAGCTCAACGACAAATATTGTGTATCGAGAAGTTTTATTATATTAGGTTATTTTTATGGCATTTTTTTACTTTTGTTAAATCCATTGGTTGCTAACATGTTTATTAAATCTCTATTAGTTTAATGATCTTCGATGTTTTTTTTCTCCAGAAATATGGAATCTATTGGTGGATCTGGATGTGCTAATTGTTATCGTTATGGCTATCGTTAGCCCATGTTTTTTTTATATAATTTGTTATGTTGTTTTTATTTATAGATTACTCAGCTATAATGATTCTCTATACTTATATCTCTCCAAACTGATAATTGAGGTATATTGTTTTGATTGTGATGTTTTGATTACATAGCTAGGTGTCTACTGATTCAAACAGATAATTGGATGTTATATGTTTTAACATTAGAAATTATACTTGATTCCATGTTCATATTCACATTCACATTCAAATAAGATGATACACGATTCCACATTGTAGCTATGATATGATATATGATTCCATATTGCAACTTTGGATGTGACTTGAAGACTTATGCTTTAACATTAGAACTTACCACTAAGTTGTTATATATTTTAACATTAGAATTTACCACTAAGTTGTCACGTTCATTTATAAACGCTTTCTTCCTTCAAACTGATTACATGTTTTGTAAGGACAACATACCTCTATAAATGGCTATATAAAGTTATTCCATTGATCATCTTCTGGTAATATTTGACTAAATAGGAATCAGGCATTTTTTGAAGCTAAAAATTTGAATCCAAGTACCATTATAAGGAAAATTAGGCCTAGAATCTCAAATCTCGCTCATCACGCTCATTTTAAAGAAGGTTGTAAGGGCGTTAGTCTAGAAATTCACAAATATTCCCCTTAAAAAACCACAACATAGTAGCAGCCCCTAGCAGTTGACTAGATGGAAGAATCCAAGCAATGGAAGATTAAAAGTAAGCCATTTGTATTGGGTCATATAATATTATCCTTTATTTTTTTTGAACTCTTGAGTAACATGTTAATTGGATGGCCCGATTGCACAATATGGAGCTCCTGATAAATTTCCTCAAATCATTGATGCGACACTCTGCCTATTTTAATCCTGGGTGATCAGTTCGTTATTAAATTAAATCGGAATCATTAATGATTTCAGTCTTAGCATCACTGTCGAAAACCTTTTTTTTTACTAATCGCCTATGTCAAAATAAGTTGGTGTCAATTTTATCTTTTATTATTAACACACGCAACACTAATTTAAATGAATTAAACCATTCCCACATGAATCTAATTTGAACAATCCCACGATAGATATAAGTAATCAAATAAAGGAGACCGAATAAACCATTGATTCTCTAAGTAAAATAATCCAACCACAATCTAAAATAAGTAATTAAAATTTGAATACAGTCTGCTGCATGACTGAAATAAATAAAGAGTCTAAAGGCAACACACACAGATGAACTGATAGATAACTAATAATGAAATCTTCTATATAGAGAGAACAAGCTGAAGCGTCTAAGAAATATCCTGTGAGCCTCCACATTGTTGCAGCTATGTGTCACTGGATAGGATCTCTAAGCTGGACGTCCCTATGGATGGACAACTAAAATGTTTTGAAAATATTTTGACACGAGTCAGAGTTCAAGTAAAACATTTTAAAAATATATAGCAAGTATTTAAATCATAACTTAAATTAGTTTTTATTACACATGTATTATTCATATACACTCACTTGAGATTCTCACCTCTCAAATAATGTGCACGCCTAACTTATTCTACCTAACTAGTATCCCCTACCCATAAGGGTGTGCACAAACCCAAACAAACCGAATGGACCAAAAAAACTGAACCGAACCGAACCGAACACGCTTTTGCGGTTTTTTTTAATTCGGTCTTAATTCGGTCTAAAATTATATAGGACCGCATTATTCAGTTCGGTTTCGGTCTTAGATCGTAAAATTCGGGTTTGGACCAGACCGAACCGCTTTTATTATATATATATTTATTTATTTAACCTCAATAACAACTTACCAACTCACGCACACCAAAATATAACCCGAACCCCCAATTCTTATTTTATCTTCTCTTTCTCTCTCTAAGTTACGGCGGTAGCAACATCACCTCATCTCATCCTCTGGCTTCATCGGTCCTCTGGCTGTCTCCCTCATCTTGTTCAACTGTGTCACGGTGCTGATTAAAACTATTTAAACTATCAGATGTCTCACGGTGAGTGCCCTTTTAATGCTTCCCTTTGATCCAAGGATTAGAGAGTTTAAACTCGAAATGTGGGTATTCTGGAAATACTTCCCTTTTGATGCTCATGTCCTAGTATGGAAATTTGTCTTATTTTATAGCTATGGCACATGGAGGTTGTTGTATACATGTGTATTAATAAGGGTATTGTGATAGAATGTGGACACTACCAGAAACTAAAGGCATATATTTATCAGTTCTATGATTCTGAGTTCTGTTGAATTTAGTTCTTCTTGTATATATTTATATTTCCATCAGAGCGATATAAAGAGGGACTCCAAGGACAATTTAGGGGAAGTATCAAAGACATACCATGCTGTATAGTTAGCTTCTTTGCTCATTATATCTAGAGTCGTTTGGGTTTGATAAAATTTTATGTTTTGTATTACTTGAAAAAATATGTCATACAATTTGCAGATCATTGGATAAAATAATTTCAAATTTGGACCGAATAGGACCGAGACCGAACATGGACCACTTGAAAAATGAATAGGATCGAGACCGATTATTCCGGTCCGGTCTCGGTCCTTAATTTTCAAGGACTAATTAATGCGATCCAGTCCCAAAAATACCTTAAAATCGGACCGGACCGGACCGCGAACACCGCTACCTGCCCAACTAGCTAAGGTATATGACTACTCTTGATAAGTCTAATTCTCATGTATATTCTCATACTATACGATACTATGGTTTCAATTTATTTATTCTCATTTTATTACTGAGCCAATTATTTAAATTTCACCATTTAATTTCCTTTTTAGATATTCATCATCTATAAATTCTATTGTTTCACATAAGTAGGTCTATTAAATGGGTATATAAATTCATCACACATACAATATATATACAGATATAGCATCCCCGGAATAGTCCCTCGTGATGCTGGCATACTCTGCTATCAAGTCCATGTACCTCTCGTACTCAATAAAGGACTATTGGTTCGGCATGATTCCTCGAAACCAAAATAAATCAACATCATAGTGGAGGCGAACATGGTTCTAAGACGTTGGGATATACACATAGCGAACATATCAAAATGATCTTCCAATTCTACTAATACACGACATATAGTGGTCTGCCATCAGTTCCATGCTCTGGGGCACTGATACAGACCTCACTGGAATCGTCAAGGTGGGATCGCCCTATGCGCGTAAACCTCCTGATAGCAGGAAGCGTAGGTATGTTCACACACATAATCAAATCATATATATATTCATTCACACAACCTATTTATATATTATTTAGTAGGTATACACATAACCTAATTTCATTAATTCGTACGTAGTATATATTTCACTCGTATATTCAACGTACCATAAT
Source organism: Sambucus nigra (assembly GCA_949130495.1). Classification (NCBI taxonomy): domain Eukaryota; kingdom Viridiplantae; phylum Streptophyta; class Magnoliopsida; order Dipsacales; family Adoxaceae; genus Sambucus; species Sambucus nigra. The sequence continues at coordinate 537,055,511 of OX422208.1, read as the reverse complement.
TTTCAATTAAACTTCCAGTTCACATAATTTCGATTGTCTTTCACTACTCTAAGGGTCCTATTTACCCCTTACTTAATACTACTAGTTTAAAATACGAATTGTAAGCCATGCGTTTGCAACGAAAAGATCTTTCTCCAAGATATAAAACCTAGGGTCGTTCAAATGACACACCAATCTCGTTCGAACAATTTACACATTTTTAAGGTTCAAACCCTTTTAAAATGACCTTGTAGTTCATCATCCAAGTATAGAATAACAATCACAATCAATCAATCGAGACAACCTCCAACGGAACTACAACCCAAAAATAGCATTTCTTAATTTTTTCCCCCACGAATCTGCCCAGATTTTTAAAATACAGTTTTGAGGCATTTCTGAGCCTTTTTTGGAGAAAGCGTATTAGTGAACAAAATATAGAAAACATGATTTCGTATGAGGCATCACGAAAGAGATAGCCATTTTCGGAACCAAAATAGTGCAAAATAGTTTTTAAGAGACGGTTTAAGTTTAAATGATTCCTAATTTACACACTTTTTTAGACTTCTCAAATGATTTCTAATCTCTTTAGCCTAGTCTCACATCACCTCAACTATATATAATACTCAAAATCCCGAAGTTCCCTTAACCCTAAGCTATAAAATGACTAAAATCCCCTCTCGAATTGTCAATTATGTCTAAAACTGTCCCGGGACCCAAACTACACACCTGGGTATAGCATTTTGATTGTTTCGACCCTTTCGGACTCAACCGTCACCTCAAAATCATCATTCAAGTTAACCAGTATTTATTTTTTGTCTTGACCTTATATAGTCCGCTTACGACATTCGGTTGCGATATCATGTCACGGTCACTCGTTATGACATCAATTATATAATTACTGTGTACTTAGTAATTTTATTCAATAATCATTAATCATTTCTATCCTATTAATAATTTAATCAACCCATCATATTTAATTTCCATTAAATTACGTCACACGTGTAATTTAAATTTTAACCAAATTAATTCATTTTTAATTCTTTAAAAATACGGGTTGTTACAATTAATTGTCCAGAATTTCCTAGATTTTATTTATCAATGTATTACATCGGAATGAATATATGAACTGTCCAGAATTTCCTATATGAATTGTTAGAAACTTTAATTTTAATCTGATTTTTTTAACTTAAATATATAAACTATTCTCGATATGAATATGTTGACCTAATTAGCATACTCGATGAGAACTTATGGTCATTCCATGAATAGATAATTATCATTGTTCAATTATGCACCAGTGGAACAATTGTTTTTCATTGTGTACAGAACTGTTAGCTAATGTCGTGTTCTCTTTTTTCCTCTTTGTAGGTATTTCTATTTTTCTCAGATGAAGAAAAGCCAAGTTATAGTCATCAGTTATGCCCATGGTATAGCCATCAATTATGCCCAAGTTTTATTTTAGTTTCTCCGTTTCTCATTTTAGACCTCAAAATGTTGCAAAGCCCATCCTTATTAGATTGTTGTATTTGTGGTACATAGAAAAGATGTTAGAACTGATGCATAATTTAGTAGTTTAGAGTAGATGCTATAACCATGTTCCTTATTAAATAATTTTATATGTCGTACATAACCTTATTTACGTTCATTATTAGACAACTGCTATAACTGATGCATAAGTGAGTAGTGTTTCTTATTAGATGTTACAATTGATGCATAATTTAGTCATGTTCCTTATTAGACATAAGCAATAACTAATTCATAACTGATGTATGACTTAACAATGTTCCTTAATTATGTTCCTTATTACACAACCTTATTTATGTTGCTTATAACTGATGCGTAACTAAGCAGTGATAATGAACCGAGTATCTTATGAATAGTTCGAAACATATCTCATAATTCATGCATAAATATAATTCAAAAATGAGTTTTAAGCCACATCTAGAACAAATAAGGTAGGCACAAGGCATTATTGTGCTATAAGTACGCATAAAAATATGACTGTCTTCCTTATTAAATAGTTGTATATGTCGTACACAACCTTATTTATGTTCCTTATTAGACAGCTGCTATAATTTATTCATTACTAAGTAGTGTTCCTTATTATATGTTATAATTAATGCATAATTGAGTCATGTTCCTTATTAGACATAAGCTATAACTAATTTATAACTGATGCATGACTCATTAGTGTTCCTTATTACACAACCTTATTTGTGTTCCTTACAACTAATGCATAATTGAGTAATGATAATTAACTGATTATCTTATAAGTAGTTTGGAACATATGTCATGACATGTAGATGAAGGTGAAGACATTTCGATGTTAGGTTTTTGATAAGTGTTGGATTTAGTTTTTAGTCTGATGCACTAGATTGATTATGATTTGGGATGTCCTAGTAATGATCCAATAATCATCTATGCAAGTCATTATGTGTCGACTAGAGGCATAGACCAAAATCCACTCTATTATTGGATTCATTCAAGGAAGATATATTTTTGGTATAAAATTTTTGTGATGGTGAATGATACAATTGTGATGTGGGCGATACAAGCGGCATGGTGTAATTATGGACGCCCTTGGAAACATGTGTTGGTTGTGATGAGATTGTTTATCGTCCTAACGTGCAATGTTGGCATAACAACCGGGTGTAAATAGAATTTTCTTAGAAATTTTGAAATGCCTATTGTGATACGTGCTATTTGCTGAGTTAAATAGTTAATGATGTATGCGAGGTCTAAGGTGGACTATTATTATTATTATTATTATTATTATTATTATTATTATTATTATTATTATTATTATTATTATTATTATTATTATTATTATTATTATTATTATTATTATTATTATTATTATTATTATTATTATTATTGTTATGGTATTCTGTATTGTCTAAACAGGATGGATAGTCGTATAAAAAAAAACTCTGTCTAATTTTTATAAAAAATTTGTATTATGAATGGAACTTAAGCAAAGTTTTATTATACACTTTAGAAATTTGCCAATCACGAAACTACCGTTTTGCAGGATAGTCCTATAAATAAAGGATATTATGGCCAATTTTTTTATTACACTTTGTTTTGTCGGGGAACAAAATTATTTTCATTTTTTGATTACGTACTTTGAATTTTTTTATCCTTTTGCGATTACGTACTTTGCAAATTTTCATTGTGCCTTCAGGCACGAGCATACACTAGTACGTATGTATGTAAGATCAAGATTTATAATTATTCACTTTATTTTTATTTGGCTTATCTCGTTACACCTCACTGCACCTTCATGATCACTTTCAAGTATTCGAAGAGAAGAAGTGGGTGACATTTGGAAGAATGAAGATTGTTCGTCACAACATCATTCAAGAAATGTTATGAAGTGGTTTAGTAAAGAGTTAATTTTTCAGCAATCGTTTTTAAAATAAATTGCATTACAAAGTTTTCAAAATATTTTTAAAGATTTTTTTGAAAGACTCGTTGGATCATTAGAACTGACTAGCATGTCATTCGAACGAGATCTAACTAGTCGTTAGAACAAGGTCCTCGAATTCAAACGATATCTAAAGTGTCGCCTTTTTGGTCAGCTCTGGAATATCGTTTGAAATATCTTTAGAAGTCGTTCAAACGAAATAGGGTACATCGTTCGAACAAGGTGGCAGTCCGTTCGAACGAGTATGCGTGTTTTTATTTTTAAATATATTTTTTTCAAATATGTAATCCCTATCTCTTTGCAACAAGTTTCCCAATAAATAAAGGTGTGTGATTAGACTTTTGAAGAAGCCTTTTCAGAGTTCTTTTTGTGATTAAGTTCTATAATATTTTTAACCAAACCCCTTAGCTTTTTAGGATCACTTTTCCAAATCAAGAAGAACATAATCCAAAGTTCTAAACCCTTGTAGGTAATTTTTGCACTACTAATTTGTGGAGTCGATGCTCTACGGCTAAAAAAAGGGAATTGCATATTCCAATGGATAACCAATGGATATCCAGAGAAGATCTACTTCATGTGGGCGATGCTGGACTACATCATTTTCTGTTGAGGATTCGAAGACTATTGTGCGTTATACTTAGTAGATCTCTAAGTAGTTTGTAAGTCATTATGTGTTTGTCTTATGCTTAATAGTGTAGAATTAAAGGTTTTGCCCGAAATGGATTTTTCCTTTATTTCTTCTTATTCTTTCTCTTTTGGTTTAGAATTTGTGTTCACATTACCGTTACATGTCCACTTAAATTTAAATAAGATAAAATCGGGTAAAAAGTGAATCTTTGTGTGCATACACTAAGACTCTAAATCCATATAACCCCTGCTTTCTCAAATTACTATAAGAGACGGTTACACTAACTTATTGTGTGCTATTTAAATTAGGATTATGTGGATAATTTTTATAATACGCTACCCTTTTTTATTGGTCAAATTATGCATATTGAAAAGCTCAAATGAGGTTGGCACTAAATTCGATTGACGAGAGAGTCTGGCGTGTTTGTGAAAGAGGGAGGACACTACCCACTGTGACCAATAATAATGTCAAAAGTCTTAACTGCTTGGATAGAGGTTGATTTTAAATCGAGTGATTTTAACTATCGTGGCTTGAGCTTAAATTCTGGTGCAGTTACTCCCGATGAGTTTCGTCAAATTATGATGTGTCCCATGTCTAAGGAACCATGGGATAACCTCCAACTCGCTCGTGAGGGTACCAACACTAAGAAATCTTATACGACATAAAATATCACCAAACAGTCTGAAACCATTACCATGATAGGATCAGAGACTTTTGATGAGTTTTATGCACTTTTATCTGATATAGTTAATTATAGTTTTAATTTCCTGAGACGAGAGTTGTGGAAAAAAATTGAGATCTCTTTTGTCCCATTTTATCCTGAGAGTCATAGTTCTTAATTCATTGCAAATTTTAGATACTCTTAGGTTAGAAGAATTCGTAGGAGGCCTTCAAACTTATGAAATAGATATGTTCTCCAAAAATAAAAAATCGAAAGAAGAATGGATTTCTTTGAAAGCCCAATCTAGAAAGAAAGAGGAGGTCTCTTCTGACTCCAAATTTGACTTTGATCTCAATGTTCTTACCTTTTTGTCTAAAAAGTTCACAAATTTCTCAAACTTAGAAAAGAAAATTCTTCCAAAGAAAATAAAGGTCTAGAGAAAGATAAAAGTTTTAAGTTGGGCAAGAAAGGTTTTGAAAAAGAAAGAGGAGAGTGCCCTAATAAAGAGGAGTAGAGATGCTATGAGTACAAGGGTAAGGGTCACAAAGCTCACGAGTGTGCTAAGAGGTTAAAGAGACAGGGAAAAGGAAAATTTATCTATCGTGCCACTCTTAGTGATAGCGAAGTCGTGTCAGTGGATTTCCCGGATGAATCACTTCATGGGCGTAACTTCACCGTGTTCATGGCTAGTCATGTTAGCATATCCAGTACACCTCACGTTGATGAGGAAATTTCTAAACATGATGACCTACACAGTGATTCTAGTCGTTCTATAAAGAGTGGGGCAGATGATGTTTCGAGTGAGAGAGAAAGTGGCCTTCGATGATCCTATGTTAATCATTACACCGAGTATTTTAAAATGAAAAAGGACAATAAAAATTTAGATTGTTATTTCTAAATAAAGGGTAAACAGGAGAGAGAGAGAGAGAGAGAGAGAGAGAGAGAGAGAGAGAGAGAGAGAGAGACGTCGGTAAGAGTTTCTTTTGCAGAGAGAGTTATTTTAGTGGAGAGGGAAATTGGTCACTTGACCAACAAAGTGGCTAGTATTATGAGAGATCTTCAAGCTTTATTGGAGACTCGTGAAAAATTTGAAGCCCTTGTATCCCAACTCAAAAAACATCCCGAACGTGCTCGGGAGGTCAAGGTTATTATATAGGATACATCGAAGAAGGTAGGAAAGATGTTCCTTAGTATCTCTTTAAGTTTTAGGGAGAGTCAAGGTTGTTTGTGGTGGATCCATATAGGCCTCGACCTAACCCACCAAAGAAAGTTCAACCTAAACAAGTTAACTAAGGTAACCCCAAACGAGTATATGTTTGCACCTATTACAAAAGGAAAGGTCACCTTAGGTAATTTTACTACAAGTTAGGTAAAACTCCACGTACAGATGCTCCTATGCAACACTATAGCGACTTTGCTAGTGTTAGAGAGCAAGTTGAGTTCCTAGTCACTAGTTCTCAAATCTTAATGGAATCATTTCAAAGGATGTCTATGACTTTTGAGAATGCTTTTAACGCTATTACTAGAGACAATAACGATAAGCGATAATAAAAGGTTACCTCTAATTGGGTACCTAAGAAAGATGATAAAGCCATTGTTGTTCTTGTTACTCCAAGGTTCAAGATATTCTCCAATGGTATTGTGATAGTGGGTGATTTAAGCACATGACCACTGACAATTCATATTTTAACGACCTTCACTACATCAAAATAGGATAATTATAATGATTTTTTTCCTATTAGTGAGGGATTTTATCTGTTACAGATTTGTAATGGACAAAATCCATTACTAATAGAAATAAAACATTACAAATATATTATAATTATATGTAAAAGTTATTTAAAAAAGTAAACAAAAGTGGTATATCCCAATCTCCAACTCTCTCCTGTCTCTTTTTCTATACCTCCCCACACCTACCCCTCTCTCTCTCTCTACTACACCGCCTTTTTTCTCTCATCTATCCCCATTCAATCAGGTAATTTTCTCTTACTACTCTTATTGTAATGATTCAAATGTTACAACTAATGGGACTATAAAATATAATCGATCCAAATGTTACAAAGCCCATTCTACGAACTTTTTTTAGCAATATTTATGCCCTTCTAATTTCAATCGTAAGTACACAACGAACTGAATAGAAATTTTCTTTTGGGACATAATACAATAATATCATTTATTTTAATTTAAAGTGTGCATTCGGATTGACCTCAGTAACATTCAATAGATAGAGGAGGAAGAGAGAACACGGAAAAAACTGTGGCTATAAAGACATTCCTAGACTCCTTTTAATACACACATATAGCCACATTCACGTCTGTTCATGAACAAACACCATTAAACTGTTGTCATTCAATTGCCATTGAATCGTGTCTATTTGGGATTGTTTTGATCAACCTTAGTTCAAGTGAATTTATTCTTTGCTCTTCGACATCCCTAACATGAGACTCGAAGCCCTGTGGTGAAATTCATAGCACGTTTCACAGCGGGCTGTTGAAATTCATCATATGATTACTCATTTTTAAATCCAAATTTACAAAATTAAGAGTGCATATGTTACTCATTTACAAAATCACGAGTAGAAAGAATTTCTTGCAATATACAAAGTTCTCTTACTGATTCTATATATTTTTTTAGAAGATAACATTGAAATAATTATGGTTTTTTCTTCTCTATGTGATGAAGCCGTATTGTTATGGTTTTTTCTTCTATGTCTGTGTATCTATATAAATTTGTTTGATTGATCAAATTAAACTTTGTTTCTATATTAGGAGTCTAAAACATATGACGATGATAATTGATTAAATTCGCAAATTTTTACTTTGGCACACTTATTTAATTGCAGTTTATTTTCAAACCAAATCAATTCAGCCCCCTAAACATGCAATTACGTGTGTGCGTGTGTCAACCCATAAATAAATAAAGCATGCAACACAAATTTCAGGAAAAATTCCCGCAGGTCAAAACCTTTTATTTCTAGAACTTTGACAAGTTTACAAGACCATTGACTTACATACCATCTTTCTTTCGCCCACAAGAGTAATGCATGGTGCCTTCGTCAAACCTTCAAAGCGTCGGCTAGAAATCAGCAGTGGTACACACACAACTATACCACAAGGACACTCAGTCTTCATGGTGTAGGTTATCCTCCCCACAAGAGTAACTTCATAGAGACTCCCTCCATAATATCACGTAGCTCTCCGGTTGTATAGTTCTCCCCACAAAGGTAAAGTTTCAACAAACTTGAATCTAGGGTTCCAAAATAATTCACTAAAAGATTGGGATGTTTTGTGAATTGATAACAAAGGTTAAAGAACCTAAAAGAAGAAGACAAAAATCGTTTCTGCAGTAGAAGTTTCGTCTATTGAAAATATGCAGGTCTTCTTATGAAAAACGAAGTTGAAGACTCCTATTTATAAAAAATTTAAGGCGGCGCGTCGTTCGAACGAGGTTGAATGTCGCTCGAATGAGATGCTATATCGTTTGAACGATAAGAGCAGGTCGCTCGAATGAAAAATATGATACGTGGAAACTGTCATTTGAACGACAAAAGTAGGTCGTTTGCATGACCTATAAAATGAGATTCTCAGGCGTGCTTGTAGATAATTTTGATACGAACGCGTGGCCGCCAGTTTCGTATTTTTCTGATTTTTTATGAGTTAGTTATGATTTTTCAAGGGAAAGGTGTCCGAGAACAAAATCTTTAGAAAAAATTTGATAAAAATATCCCAACACTTTAAGTGAAATGCTAAGGAATTAAAACACAACCTTACCAAACTTAACCTCGCGGAGGCTTGAATGCTGAAGATCTTGATATTCGGATCCATCTTTGATGCTTGAACGTTCTTGAATGCTCTTCGACGGTGTAGCGGTATACGACATACTAAATTGATAACGGACTTATAAAATAGTGTCCTTACAAATCTCCCCCTAGGTCTATGCCGGTATAAATAAAAACTTCGAACTATCAAATCAAAGTGCCTATACAAATCTAATATCCCCCATGAACCCAAAAATGGAAAATACTAAAATTTGCAAATCTTCAAATTTTCTTCAAAAATCTTCTAGTTCAAACCTTTAAGCTTTTCTCATCAGGGTGTGAAACATATGATCATCACTTTTGTACATACACACATGAGATAAATAAAATACCTTCGTGACGCATCGATTTCGAAATGATGTAAGAATAAATCAATCAATATAATCAAATCTCCAACATAATGCAAACTCCCCCATAAAATCATAATTCGTTCTCCCCTTTTTTATTATGTCCCCAAATAGACAGATATGAAGAAACAAACTAAACATGGAGTGTCGCAATAAAAATTTATATCAAACAAGGAACAAACTACGCGCATGCAAAGGAGTATCTAAAAACTATTCACAAACCATTTTTTATTTTTCAAATTTTTAGTACAAACATAAGTTACCAAAAATCACACCATGATTTTTTACTAAAACAACCAAGTCATGGAAATGGAATGTATGGAATCGAACACATTCGATAGGTAAATTAACTCAATCAATCAGATGTGCACGATGAATACGTGTACTCCTAACGAATGAACATCAAAAGTATCCTTAGGTGTAAAAATTGTTGAATTTAGATAACATCATCTTATGCAAATCAACAAATCAAAGTCAAAGTGATTTCCACACTAATAACGTCCAAAACTATTTGACGCTTTTTCAAGACTTTCAAGGATGTGCAAACCCATTTTAAATTCCATCCAAACTCCCTCATATATATTTTCTTTTAGAGGTGTATAAACTAAATTCTCAAACTTTGGAGAATTGGTACAAAGTCCTAATGGCCCCTTTTTGGCATGAATTTCTTTTTATTGCCTTTCAATTTTTTTGGGACTCTTTTAAACCTCGTTGGACCCCGGATAATAAAATTCCTCAATTTTTTAGGTCTAATTAAATGGCGGCTTAATCGCAAAGGATAAATGATAAACTTTCGTAGCCCTTCACTGTTTTCAAACAAAATACACAAATCCTCACAAACATGGTTCAAAGGTGCACACTTTTTATTGTCTTATTTTATTGCGCTTGGTTCGTTTTAAGGACAGGATTGAAGTAAAAACACTCAACCAACGTGTGATAAGACAAGCACAATAATCAAATAAATTCGTGCATGTGTGAAATAAATGAAATAATGAGTCAAACATGTAGGAAGTAACACTTAATTACATCTTAATGACTCCAAACATTATAAAGCACATGGATGAATTGACCTATTGTCTCAAAACACTATCAAATAGTCACATGAAAAAATGGAATGATGTTGTGACTCGGTCATCCTAAGTGTCCATCCATAAAAGGTGCAAACAAAATACAAAAATCTTTTTGGATTTTTCAAAAATTTCATCAAAATAAAATATTTTTGTATTTTTTAAAATTTTCAAAAAAATTTATACAAAAAGTACACATGTCATAACATTAGCAAACATATATATATAATGAAACCAAAAAACTAGTGTATGACAAACATGCGAACACAATCATCTATATGATATGGCAAGAGAAGTATCATGTGCAAGCAAACGGGAATCAACTTGTCTAAAATCTAGTGCCTCTAAAAGTGATTTCCTAACCCAAATAGATGTGAAACGTCGTATGGGGAATTTAGGAACCAAGGGAACACTAGACATAAACTTCCTAGGACTTTTTCCAAGAACAAAACAAAAACGCCTAAGGTGACCTTTCCCACCACAATATGAACATGTGTAAACGGGTGGAATGTTACCTAAAGTGTAATCTTTTCTAACGTCCTTGGGATTAATTGACGCCCTAAAAAAACTATGGTTTTGGCTTTTACACTCGAAGCATGAGAACAAGATGAGCCATTATCATCACTATCAAACCTACTTGAATCGTTTAAATCATTTTTCAACTTCAAGATATTCGATTTAAGCAATAAATTTGACTCTTCCAAAGACCGGGATTTCTTTTTCAAATTTCCAATTAAACTTAACAGTTTATCGCGCTCCCCCTCAATTAAAACAAACTTATCCCTAAGAGTCTTTTCACGTGCCGTAGAATCATCGATTAATTTTTTATCCTCGATGGCACAAAAGGGAACCCTAGAATTTTTTAAGTCCTCCAATTCCTTTTCTAAAGATAGGACTCTCTCAACACTCTCCTTTTTGGACAATTTTAAAGCATTAAATTCATGGTCCAAAGAAACAAAATTTTCACGATAAAAATCTCTTTGATTTTGAGCCGTTTGAAAAAGATCCATCGCGGATTTAAAATGAGAATTTTCTTTTTCCATAACTTTAATTCTTTTGCAAAGTTTCAAATTCAAAAGTTTTAATTTTTCAGCACTGTCGTGAACTTTTTCAAAAATAGGCTCCTCATTAGATGGGCGTTCCATTGAAAAAATTATGATTTTTCACAAAACTGATTTAAAAAAAAAAATCAATATCATATAATTTTGCGGAAAATAGGAATTTATGATAAATTAGTGCAACCTGCTCTGATACCAATTTGTAAAACGTATGATAATGATAATTGATTAAATTCGCAAATTTCTACTTTGGCACGCTTATTTAATTAGAGCCTATTTTTAAACCAAATCAATTCAGCCCCTAAACATGCAACTACGTGTGTGCGTGTGTCACCCCATAAATAAATAAAGCATGCGACACAAATTTCAGCAAAAATTCTCGCAGGACATAACCTTTTATTTCTAGAACTTTGACAAGTTTACAAGACAATTGACTTACATACCATCTTACTTTTGCCCACAATAGTAACGCACAGTGCCTTCGTCGAACCTTCAAAGCGTCGGCTAGAAATCAGTAATGGTTCACACGCAGCTATACCACAAGGACACGCAGTCTTCGCGGTGTAGGTTATCCTCCCCATGAGAGTAACTTCATAGAGACTCCTTCCACAATAGCACACAGCTCTCTGGTTGTAGAGTTCTCCCCACAAAGATAAAGTTTCAACAAACTTGAATCTAGGGTTCCAAAATAATTCACTAAAACATTGGGATGTTTTGTGAATTGAAAACAAATGTTAAATTACCTAAAAGAAGAAGACAAAAATCGTTTCTGCAGTAGTTGTTTCGTCTATTGAAAATATGCAGGGCCTCTTATGAAAAACGGAGTTGGAGACTCCTATTTATAAAAAACTTAAGGCGGTGCGTCATTCGAACGGGGTTGAATGTTGCTCGAACGAGATGCTATGTCGTTTGAACGACAAGAGCAGGTCGCTCGAACGAAAAACATGACACGTGACAAATGACACATGGCAACTGTCGTTTGAATGACAAAAGCAAGTCGTTTGAACGACCTATCAAATGAGATTTCGGGCGTGCTTGTAGATAATTTCGATACGAACACTTGGCCGCTAGTTTTGTATTTTTCTAATTTTTTATGAATTAGTTATGATTTTTCTACGGAAAGGTGTCCGATAACAAAATCTTTAGAAAAATATTTGATAAAAATATACCAACACTTTAAGTGAAATTCTAAGCAATTAAAACAGAACCTTACCAAACTTAACCTCGCGGAGGCTTGAATGTTGAAGATATTGATATTCGGATCCGTCTTTGATGCTTGAACATTCTTGAATGCTCTTTTACGGTGTAGCGGTATATGACATACTAAATTGATAACGGACTTATAAAATAATGTCCTTATAAGGAGTTTTATTTTTTATTTTCAAATTATATAACCATTGTTTACTTTGTTGATTTAATGTTATGACCACTAATAATATTGACTAGTTTGATGCATGTTATTAGAATAAAAAAAGTCTTTCTCTAATAGTAATATGTTATGCTCTATCCAAATGCTTAGGTACTTAATGTTAACTTATGTTTGCTAATGTTAGTGACAAAGTGAAAATTTAAGGTTAATACTTTACCCATGAAAATATTTATGTTATGTATGTATTTATTAACCAAAGTTGTTGATACATATTTAATGTTAAAAACATGGGCTTTAGGATAAGTATCCATTTTAGGTTGAGACGTTACGAGGAGGGTCCTTTTCTTGTCTCTGTATCTTAAGTTGATTAATACTTATTTTTGCTCAATGAAGTTAATGCGATACACATCTTAAGTTTTATGGTAAATCAAAAGGAACCCCCTGAATGATCACGTTACTTGTAAATAGAAATCATGATGAATTATGTGTTTTAGTTACTTGATATGATGAATATGCTCAAATTTTTATTTTTATTCATTAAAAGTGTGTCTAGAATTTAGAAATCATGAATTTAGCATAAGTCGCGGTGTAATTACTTGCCATAAATAAACACTAACCATTAACGAAGATTATAGCTGCAACTTATTGTTAATTTGTATTTGATCTCATTTTATCAAATGTCATGACCCATTAATAAAGACTGGATGACATAAGAGAACAAAGGTAGATTATTGTATTTTAAGGGCATTTAAGAGTTTATTAAATTTGTGGAAGGGAACAATGATCAGGGGTTGACAACGATACCTTGTCAATGTTCAAAGTGCCGCAATAAATGGCGTCTGAAATTGAAAGAAGTAGAGAGATATCTGTGGAGGAACGGTATGCATCAATTGTATACTGTATGATTTTTTCACTGTGAAAATACATATGTGAACGCTATTGATCGCCCACCGGTAGAACAAATTGAGGAGAACATAATAGAAGAAAAACAATGTGTTGGGGTGGAAAATCTTGTTGATGTTTGTTACAGAGTGCATGGGGAACATTATGTAGATGTTAAATGCGGTCAACCGGGAGTTTCAAAAGATCATATAAAAAATGATAGGTACAATGAATATAAGAGATTATCAATTGAGAAATTATATCCTTCGTGTGAGGGTCCTAAAATAACTCTGTCTTCAATTGTAGAACTTCATAACTTTAAGAAGCAATTTAGTTGGTCAGTGAATAGTGTTATGGCACTCTTATCTATCTTAAAAGGTGTCTCCCAAATGGTAATACACTACTAGATAAATATCCAAAGATGAAGAGTATGATGAGAGAGTTGGGGATGAAGGCCAAATACATTCATGCATGCATCAATAACTGTGTCTTATATTGGAAGAAGAATGAATATATGGATGAATATCCCCAATGTGGAGAATCAAGGTATTCGGTTACTATGAGGAAAGGGGGAGGAATTCCAAAGAGCCTAAAAAGGTGTTGAGACATTTCCCTCTTATTCCATGGCCGGTGGTGAGATTTATACTATTTCGTGGATAACTCGAGAAATGACATGGCACCATAGGGCAACCACTTAATGGGATTATCATTGACATCCATATGATTCGTCCTAATGGAGGAGTTTCAAATCAAAATGGCCTGAATTTTCTAAAGAAGGACGCAATGTTTGGCTCTTAATAGCAACCAATGGGTTTAATCCTCGTGGCATTCAGTCTTCCAGCTGTAGTTGTTAGCCTGTTATCACGGTGACAAATAATCTTTCACCTTTATTATTCATGAAGAGAGAGTTTCAAATGTGTCTTTATTAATACCTGGTCCGAAGGTATCGGGTCAAGACATCGATGTTTTTCTTCAGCCATTAGTTGATGAATTGAAGGAATTATGGGAAATAAGTGTTTTGTATTATGACATGTATGAGATGTAACCTTTTACATTGAAACCTATGTTAATGTGGGGGGATTCACGATTTCTCTGTATATGGGAATTTACTCGGGTGTGATACATATGGTTATAAACCTTTCCCTGTTTATGGGGATGATGCTCCATCCATCCGATTGACTCAAAGTAGTAAGATAGCTTATACAAACTATTGTATTTTCCATGGCATGGATCACCCTTTTCGAAAAGGTGGGAGTTTGGGGCATAGGTTAATAGAGTATACACCTCATCCACGTCAATTTAATGGGGATGCACTTTTAAAGAAGTTACGTTACATCAAGTATACACCGAAAAAGTCTTCAAATGTTTCCAGTAAAAAGTGAAAGGGGGGTGATGCAATTGAGAATTATAATGTTGAAGTTAAGGAAGCATGGTATAAGAGGTCAATTTTATTTGACTTGGAATATTGGAGTACTCATGAAATTCGACATGTTCTTGATGTGATGCATATCGAGAAGAATGTTGTATAGCATTTAATAAGTACAGTCCTCTATGATTAAATGAAAACTAAAGATATGAAAGACTTGGCATACATAGTGGTCAACGGATGAGAGAAGATGAGCACATCGGCAAATGGATGAAATCGAAAGCATCATTTATATTGGATAAAGAAGAGAAACAACAGTTTTGTCAAATTTTGAAATAGTTAAAGATACCTTATAGCTTTTCATCCAACATAAGCAATATCATCAACCTTAACCCATCTGGTTTGCACTCAATGAAGTCACGTGATAATCACGTTACTATGGAATATTTTTTGCTCGTATTACTTCAGCATGCATTTTCGAATTACATAGATTTGTGAAGAGCTATTTAGTAGTTGAGCTTCTTTTTTAAAATATTGCGCTTAAGAGTCTTACTTCAAATGGTCGACATTCTAAGTGTTTGAGAAGGGTTCTTCTTCAAGATTTTCCAATCGATATGTGCCTGTGACGACTTCATCAGTTACCCTGTAAGGGCCATGCCAATTTGGGTGGAGCTTATTGGGCTTTTGACATGTCTTCTACAAAACTAGGTCTCCCACAACTATCGACCTCTCTTTTACCCTTTGATTATTAAATTTTACAGTCCTTTGCTGGTAGGCTACTTGCCTCACCTCAGCATCTTCTCTTCTTTCTTCAATTAAATCAAGATCAAGTCTTCTCTCTGTCACATTTCCTTGAGGGTCGTACATTTGAACTTTATGAGTAGGAAGTCCAATCTCGGTAGGGATGACAGCCTCTGAGCCGTAGGCCAACATGAATGGGGTCTCCCTTGTAGGAGTCTTGACTGTCATCCTATAGGCCCATAGCACAACATATACTTCTTCAATACATCTTCCCTTTGAATTTTCTAGTTTCTTTTTATTCCCATTAAGGATCATCCTATTTGTTATGTCTGTCTGCCCATTTGCCTGGGGTCGACCGAGAGAGGAGAAGAATTGTTTGATTCTAACTCTTTCATAATATTTCTTCAACGAGAAATTCTTAAATTGCGTCCCATTATCTGAGATTAGGGTATATGGGAGGGCATACCTGCAGATGATGTTTTTCAAGATGAATTGAAATGTCTTTTGTTATGTGGTGGTGGTCATCGGCTTTGCCTCTACCCACTTGGAAAAGTAATATATCGCAATAATTAAGTACCGATAGTTATTCACAGCTTTTGGCAAGGGTCCTACCAAATCAATTCCCCATACTGTAAATGGCCAGGGAGATGTGATGAAGGTCAAACATGAATGAGGCTGGTGGGGAATGGTAGCAAACCTCTAGCACTTGTCACATTTCTTTACATATGCTGCTGCATCTTTTGCCAGGGTTGGCCACCAGTACCCCTGAGTTATGATCCTTTTAGCTAATTATATTCCTCTAATATGGCTTGAGTAGGAACCCTCATGTATATCTTTTAGGATATTCGACAACTCAGATGGAGGAATACATTTGAGAAAAGGGAGCAAAAATCGTTCTTTGTACAAGCTGTCTCCTATAACGGAGAATTTGGCACCTCTGTACCTCAACTTTTTTCTCTCGACTTTTGATGAGGGTATCTCCCCCTTTTGAAGTATCTGATAAGAGGATCCATCCATGAAGATTTTGTGCATAGATTCAGATAAGGCTTGAATGTGCCATCTTCCTCTTCAATAGATGGCCGAAGTAAGACCTCAACCAACACTGTTCTTCTGATGTCGGTTCTTGTAACTGAGGCCAACCTCATGAGTGCATCGGCTCGGCTATTGTCTAACCAAGGTATTCTCTTCATCTTTACCTCTTTAAAAATTTGCAATATCGATCCTACTCTCTTAAGATATTTAGCCATTCTCTCATCCTTGGCTTCATCTACTCCCAATATTTCATTATCTACTAGTCTTGAGTCACTATGGACTAGGAGTTGGACGACATTAAGAGCTCGAGCTAGAGAAACCTGCTACTAAAGTTTCATATTCAGAATCATTGTTGGAGGCATCAAAATTAAACCTCAGAGCGTACTATATAGCTGTGTCGTTTGGTGTTGACACTATTGTAATACCCCGTATTTTCTGTGATATTTATTTTTGGGGATTAATTGAATTAAATGTCTATTAATTGGAAATTAATCCGTATAAAAATATTAACGAGATGTGAGTTAGTATTTTATTATAATGTGTATACTTGGCATTACATGAATATTTGTAATATTGAAATTGTCGTGAGATTTAAATACGGCAATTTGAGAATTTTGCTTGACGCGTGTGACCGCCACGTCATGGTATTTTGTTATTAAATTAAAGAGTGAATTTTTGTTCCATTAACCGTATGGTCGTTTTGAGTGCGCCAACGCGTCCGGAAGGGTCGAGATAGTCAGAAAACACTAGCCGAAAGTTTAGTTTGGGTCCCGGGGTATTTGTGGGCCATACCGGCATCAAAAAGGGTATTTTGGTAAATTGCATTTTTGGGAATTAAAAAGTGACGAAAATAGAGATTACAATCTGACTATTTCCTCAACCCACTTAACCCACTAACCACACTATATGCCATTATGGGCTACGGGAGAAGTTGATATATCATTCTAACTTACCAAAAACCATAACACACCTCCATACTCCATTATCTTCAACCTTGAGAAGAGCTTGAGAGAGAGAGAGAGAAGGAAACCTTGGGAAGAGCTTGAGAGAGAGAGAGAAGGAAGAGAATTCTGCAGAAAAACAGAGGGAGGACAACCTAACTTCAAGATTCTACACCAAATTCTGAGATAAATTAAGGCAAGTGATTTAAACTCTTTTGATTCAAGATATGTTTCCATGTTTAGGAATTTTCGAAATTGATTTTTGGAGATAAATTAGACCCATGAATTGGAAGTTAAAGGCCATGAATTATGTAGGAATTGCATGTAGTATATTCTGGACGAATTTATATGTTATAAACAGAACCTTGATGATCTAAAAGTGGAATTAGAAGAAGTTTGATGATGTTCTTGAATGGAAGAATTCTGGAAATTATTTTGATGTAGTTTTGATCTAAACTAAGCTTTTAAATGATGAATTATGGGACTTAGAATATTAATACTGTTGTAGGATGTTAGTATAATGTTAGAGTAACCTTATCTTGGAGTTTCATGCTTAAAAATGGAGTTTTGGGTCGAAACTGTAACTGCAAAACGAAGCAGTCTGTAACCATACCTGTGCAATCGATCGATCGACATTCATCAGTCGATCGATCGACCACCATCGATCGATCGAAGGCAAAGGTCGATCGATCGACCTTCCCAAAATGAATAAAGTATTTTCCCTAATTAAATTTTTATAGTGTTAACCCTTGGATAATATTATTGGAAACTTTGTGAATACCCTTAACCTTAAGGAAGACCAGTAGGTATGATTATGAGATTGGACTTTACTTGGAATTTAATTTGAGGAATTATTCTAAATTAATGAAATTCGTTATGTGAGATAATATTTGGGTTAATAGTACAAATTTGAATAATTTGATGAAATAAGGTTTGGGGCAGAAGTAAAGACCTTAGGCATAATGATGTTATATGTGGGAATTATGGGAACTTAATAGTCTATTTGAGATAGGTGCCAAGTTTAGGAAATTACGACGTGAGACGTGTCGACTATTTAAATTATATATTATCGAGATACTTGAATTATATGAATTGGGAATAATGGTATAATGATGTAGGATATACCCTTATTAATATTGAGATATCTAAGATGTGTGAATGCTTAGTATATAACTTTATGTGTATGATATACCTACCATACTTGCTATCACGGGAGGTTTACGTTCGCTTAGGGCCTTCTTATCCTTGTGTTGCCCGGATTTAGATTGGTTACCTCGATGAACATAGGTCATTGAAGGACTTATTGGGATATTAATAAGTTTTGCTGATCATGGGAGCGTAGGTATGTGTGTGACCCATGTGATGGTGACTATGTTCGCCTCCATTATTTGTGATGTTATCTGAACGATTCCTGAGAGATTCGGAATGCGTAATCCTTATGTACGTGATGTACCGGGATGGATAGCAGAGTAGGTGTGCACCGCAGCTTAGCCTTTGGGTGCTTGTATTGTATATTTATGATGCAAAAATATACGGATATTTGAGAAGAAATTTTCTATGTTAAATTGTGAGTATAATTATAGTAATGTTTTGAAAGATAAAAAGGGAAATTTTATCAATAAATGGTTTTGTTAATGATTGGGAATCCGGGAATTAACGTAGAACTCTCTATTCAATTGTTAAGGTTGGTAAATAAACGTGAACCAAGTAGTAGTGTTAGAAACTCTTAGATAGTTATGAGTTAACACATGAATGGGTACAGGAACGTTAGGAGTGCACAGTAGAAGAGAGGTGAGTATCTCATGTGAGAGCACGTCCTAACATGTATTTTGCATATACTGTTTTAAATGTTTTTAAAGCACTTGCAGGTTTTTAAAATATCTCCACATTCGGGCTCTGACCTGTTTGCTTTCAAATCTATCTTTTTGTAAAACTATTTTAGGTGCCCAGCCACAAGGTCACCATGCATAGGATTCTCATTCTGATGACGAGCTGTAGCTGCTTGTGGAAGCTACAGGGATTTGCTTTTAGACGCTTATATCATTTGGATTCCTTATTCAGTATTCCTCAGTTGTAGGGCATGTTGCCCAAATTCTATTAGATACATTTCCATTTCAGTTTTTCAGACTTTGGCATGTATTCATTCAGTATTCAGTATTTCAGTATTTACTTCAGTTGTGGGATTGTGTTATGAGGAGTTTTTCCTCCAGATTTATTTATATCATGTGACGGTTATTCTATTTACTTCATTATGGTGAATGGTGTTTTTATTCTTCTTTACACTTGTTGCATGTTAATCAGACTTTAATTAAAATTTGGCAACTTACTTTTTAAATACTAGGTGGTTAGTAATAATAAAAATGTTTTCGACAGTGATGCTATTAACTGAGCCAACTTGGTGTTTTGATTTAATTTTATAAAGGAGTAGCTACCCGGTATTTAATTAGTCGGGGTGTCACAGGTGGTATCAGAGCATCAGGTTCTAGTGTCCTTAGGATCTGTACGGCTTATTATGTTTCCGCTGAGCTTTCTTTGATATAGAGCCCTATGCTTAGGATTGTTGATATCTTTGGTGAGATTTCGTTCTCCTGCTTTAATACATATGGTAGTGAATCTTATTTGCGATCGGGTGTATTCGAGTACCGAACAATGCAGTACGTCAGGCGAAGACAGATGGGTGAACAGCAGGAGGCAAACTTATATTGAGAATAATTAATTTATTTAAAGAAGGATGACCGTAGTTGAAGTCACCGATACTATGGCACGGAAGTCCTGGATGATATAAAAGGCTAAGACGCAACCTGAGACTTCAGGGTAGGGCTATAGTAGGAATGGGATCAAATTAGGCACATCCAACAAGGTTGGAATGGGAGAGTAAGAATTAAATGTAACATTGAAGAGAACCAGCAGTGGCAATACTCGAAAGGAGAAGACGGCATGTTCTAGCCAAACGAACGCAAGGTATCCAAAGGCTTGGACTGGTGTCGGAGTATGGCTAATCGAGAGTGAAAATTTGAGGAAAATCTTCTTATCACGTGAGAGCGTAGTTTCTATAGGGAGAAACAATCACCACACTTATAAGTGGGATGTAACGTCGAGAGAAGGCGTACACGAATGGTTTGACCATAAGTTCCGTGATCAAATGTTTAGGGTGAGAAATGAATGTCGTTCTGAACTCACACGAGAGGTCCGGACAGAGGTCACTTTGTGAGGAGAAATAAAAAAATTATTTAGTGAACCCTACACCGGGTGAAGTAGGTGAAACGGAGAAGGGGATATTAAAGAAAGAATTTACATAGGAGAATTGCTAGTCCTTTTGGCAGAACTTTGCTTGGATGGTTAAAGAAAATGGTATTGGCACATAAGGTAATTGGGAGGTAAACATCCCCGGGTGGGGGAGACACAAAAATCGAGAACTTTATATAAAGTAAAACTGGGGAAAACTGGTGCTGGAGAAGCACCACAATGGAAAAGACCCAATGGAGAAACCGTTAAAATAATTCGATAGCGGAATTACTACCGAGCAATGGTAATTTCAGTAAGAAAGGTGGAAAAATTAGTAGCGTGATCCTTAGGGCCGTCAATACTAAGGGAACAACATAGATAGTCGTCTGAGTCAAGACTACCAACATCCGAGAGATGGACCACCTTAACATGATTTGTGAGACAAAAGATAAGTGGAGTATGTGTAGAGGTATTTCTGTGGGGAGTGAAACCCGTGCGTTATAAAAAATTTCCCGATACAAGAGTAGGGATCAAGGTATTGTGTCTGGCGAGGGCAACAGTTATTGAAATATTCGGTATGGGACAAATATGTGTGGTATGTCCAGGAACCATTTGAGTAGCCGGGACGATTGATAAAATAGAAGTATTAGTTACATTCTTAGATGATGATGCATGTTATTTGTGGCGTGAAGGAGTTGCTACATTTGTCACTATTGTTATTTTGACTTGAGAGTCGAATTTAGTGGGTATATCAGTAACTTTATTATATATAAGAACATTTTTCCCTGATAGTGTGGGAGATTACTTTTATCGTCATCCGCGGAGGATGAATGGGTATATTAATAGCGGTTTTGTTTTATTGATATTACTCGTTTTAGTGCTGTATTATACGGGTATGTGACGATATTATTTATAGTTTTATTTATATAATTATACCGATAGTGTGCTGGTATTGCCAGTTTATTGGGATTGCCACCTTGGGGTAGCATGTTTTGTTCTGGCGAGGCCCCATCTGTGAGAGGGTCGGACTCGCGATTGTACTTTTGTATATAGGTATATATACATATATTGGAATATGTTGTGATTTCAAAGTGGTATAATGGTCTCGGATATTTAATCCCATTATGTGTAGGGATTTCATTATTATGAGTCGTATGTAATTGATTTTCTAGTCAACAAAGAGTTAGTTGGTTTTTACAATTAACGATAGAGAGGTAGTAACAAAAAGAGTGTATTGTTTTATTCCCCGTTAGAGATTTGGGAGTTTATACTCATAGTTATATGTCTGGGGACGGGATTTTGAGAACCCCGATCTTAGTTACGTGATGTATATGGAATGTGATTACCATCAGTGTCTAGAGAAAGTGTCATTCGAAGGGAGAACCTTGTTTAAGTGTCATTGCGGAAAAATGTAACTTTGTTGAGAAACGAGAGTGTAGGGGTACATACTATGGACAGGGCTTAATGGATTCCGATGACCAACAATGTTAGGTAGTAGTGTATCGGGGGGGTTCCTTGTTTGGATTTCGCTTTGCGAGACACCCCACGCATGAAACTTAGCGTAAGATTGGTAGTAAGGAGAAGTGTGGCCCTTCGTTCATGAATTGGATACCTCTATCGATACGGGAGTATGTAGTTATAACGGGAAGTTACAAGGAGTAAATTATGTTGTAAGGCCATTAGAGCCAGTTGTTAGTAAATTACGATGTAAGTACTAATAATATTAGTTTTGGCACGGCATGTTGAGGGGCGCATTGAGGATAAGGAGGATTTAGGATTTGTAATTCAGAAGCGATTGAGAACGCCCTAGTGGTATAGCACCGTTGTATTTACACTGACGATAAAAAGTTTGGGATTTGTATGAATCGTATATAATGTTTAAAAACAGTATGGATGAGTTATAAGGGGCAAATACATCTTGACTTACTAAAGCGTAAATCAAAGGAAGAGGGAACATGGACGAATGAGATTTTTACTTATGAGATTAAACGTCATAAGATAAGGTGTAAGTGGATATCATATGTCAGTGTAGCAAATTCAAATTTGGAGAAAAGGCAGTAGAAAACCATTTAATAAAGGGATATCTATTGAGAAGACGAATAAATTTATTATGAGAAATTTGGAGTAGAGTTCCGACCAATCAAATGTTGAGGGTGACTCAAGAGTAAATAAAATGAAGATGTCAATCAGTTATGAAGTCTAGTTATGCACAAAGTAGTGAAAAGGGTAAAGGTCCAAACTTTTGGTATTCGTCGGGAGGATAAGATCATTAAGTATCATTTAACGGGGAAAATTTTATGTGAATATCGGCATTGAAGGAGGTATTATAAGTAGTACAACAGTCGGGGTTAGATGACCAACCGGATAATTTCGTATCAAGACGACGATTCCATAAAGGGAGGGTCAAGTTGGAGAATTTTCGGGAGAGATAACCAACTTAATGATAAGTAATGAGTTCTTTCGATTATGTGGGACATGTTGTCCAGAAGGAGAGAAATTATTATATACTTAGGATGATTTACACTATTAGATAGTGAACACGCCGGTACGTGGTTCGACGTAATACTATTTAGAACTGGGATGAAATCCCCGATATCCACATTCAAGTGGGGCGACAATATGTAGTGAGAAATAACGATTCAACCTGAGGGTTGTATCACCTAAAACCAGGTGTGCAGGCGCAGGGTGACTAACGATTGATGGATTGTATGAAAGAAACTTTGGATTCATTACGATATTTTCAATTCCAAATCGGGTATAACTAGTGAGGTACATTGTAGACATGAGGAGCAGATATTACCAAATGGTAGCGTTGGGGGGGGGGGGGGGAAGCACCCGTATATATTTATGGTGGACAAGGTACTTATAAAGGTTGGTGTAACACCAACAGGCTGAAGTGGTTTTCCCTTGTGTAAAGGTCACAACGTCGGGAATAGAGATTCAAAGAGTGGGCAAGAGTAGTCAGATATGTTATTGATTCCTTCCAAGAATGGGTGTCTCATGTTTTGATAAAAGCGGGAGTTAATACGTGAGGTACGGACTCATAAAGATATTGAGACAATATGGCCAATGATGTGTAAAGTATTTTTTTTAGAATGTTGTTTAATAAGAGCACAACGCGAAGTGCATTTATCGAGATTATTCTGATAAGGTATCAAGTATGCTAAACAAACTCATTGTGAAGCGAGGGTTTTAGTAATTTGGACTTCTCTTTATAATTGTTTTGAACACTGGAGGATACCTATTTTTCCAGGCGTACCTTACTTTTCCGAATTTCGGGACGAAATTCAGTTATTAGGGGGGAAGTATGTAATACCCCGTATTTTCTGTGATATTTATTTTTGGGGATTAATTGAATTAAATGTCTATTAATTGGAAATTAATCCGGATAAAAATATTAACGAGATGTGAGTTAGTATTTTATTATAATGTGTATACTTGGCATTACATGAATATTTGTAATATTGAAATTGTCGTGAGATTTAAATACGGCAATTTGGGAATTTTGCTTGACGCGTGTGACCGCCACGTCATGGTATTTTGTTATTAAATTAAAGAGTGAATTTTAGTTCCATTAACCGTATGGTCGTTTTGAGTGCGCCAACGCGTCCGGAAGGGTCGAGATAGTCAGAAAACACTAGCCGAAAGTTTAGTTTGGGTCCCGGGGTATTTGTGGGCCATACCGGCATCAAAAAGGGTATTTTGGTAAATTGCATTTTTGGGAATTAAAAAGTGACGAAAATAGAGATTACAATCTGACTATTTCCTCAACCCACTTAACCCACTAACCACACTATATGCCATTATGGGCTACGGGAGAAGTTGATATATCATTCTAACTTACCAAAAACCATAACACACCTCCATACTCCATTATCTTCAACCTTGAGAAGAGCTTGAGAGAGAGAGAGAGAAGGAAACCTTGGGAAGAGCTTGAGAGAGAGAGAGAAGGAAGAGAATTATGCAGAAAAATAGAGGGAGGACAACCTAACTTCAAGATTCTACACCAAATTCTGAGATAAATTAAGGCAAGTGATTTAAACTCTTTTGATTCAAGATATGTTTCCATGTTTAGGAATTTTCGAAATTGATTTTTGGAGATAAATTAGACCCATGAATTGGAAGTTAAAGGCCATGAATTATGTAGGAATTGCATGTAGTATATTCTGGACGAATTTATATGTTATAAACAGAACCTTGATGATCTAAAAGTGGAATTAGAAGAAGTTTGATGATGTTCTTGAATGGAAGAATTCTGGAAATTATTTTGATGTAGTTTTGATATAAACTAAGCTTTTAAATGATGAATTATGGGACTTAGAATATTAATACTGTTGTAGGATGTTAGTATAATGTTAGAGTAACCTTATCTTGGAGTTTCATGCTTAAAAATAGAGTTTTGGGTCGAAACTGTAACTGCAAAACGAAGCAATCCGTAACCATACATGTGCAATCGATCGATCGACATTCATCAGTCGATCGATCGACCACCATCGATCGATCGAAGGAAAAGGTCGATCGATCGACCTTCCCAGAATGAATAAAGTATTTTCCCTAATTAAATTTTTATAGTGTTAACCCTTGGATAATATTATTGGAGACTTTGTGAATACCCTTAACCTTAAGGAAGACCAGTAGGTATGATTATGAGATTGGACTTTACTTGGAATTTAATTTGAGGAATTATTCTAAATTAATGAAATTCGTTATGTGAGATAATATTTGGGTTAATAGTACAAATTTTAATAATTTGATGAAATAAGGTTTGGGGCAGAAGTAAAGACCTTAGGTATAATGATGTTATATGTGGGAATTATGGGAACTTAATAGTCTATTTGAGATAGGTGCCAAGTTTAAGAAATTACGACGTGAGACGTGTCGACTATTTAAATTATATATTATCGAGATACTTGAATTATATGAATTGGGAATAATGGTATAATGATGTAGGATATACCCTTATTAATATTGAGATATCTAAGATGTGTGAATGCTTAGTATATAACTTTATGTGTATGACATACCTACCATACTTGCTATCACGGGAGGTTTACGTTCGCTTAGGGCCTTCTTATCCTTGTGTTGCCCGGATTTAGATTGGTTACCTCGGTGAACATAGGTCATTGAAGGACTTATTGGGATATTAATAAGTTTTGTTGATCATGGGAGCGTAGGTATGTGCATGACCCATGTGATGGTGACTATGTTCGCCTCCATTATTTGTGATGTTATCTGAACAATTCCTGAGAGATTCGGAATGCGTAATCCTTATGTACGTGATGTACCGGGATGGATAGCAGAGTATGTGTGCACCGCAGCTTAGCCTTTGGGTGCTTGTATTGTATATTTATGATGCAAAAATATAGGGATATTTGAGAAGAAATTTTCTATGTTAAATTGTGAGTATAATTATAGTAATGTTTTGAAAGATAAAAAGGGAACTTTTATCAATAAATGGTTTTGTTAATGATTGGGAATCCGGGAATTAACGTAGAACTCTCTATTCAATTGTTAAGGTTGGTAAATAAACGTGAACCAAGTAGTAGTGTTAGAAACTCTTAGATAGTTATGAGTTAACACATGAATGGGTACAGGAACGTTAGGAGTGCACAGTAGAAGAGAGGTGAGTATCTCATGTGAGAGCACGTCCTAACATGTATTTTGCATAAACTGTTTTAAATGTTTTTAAAGCACTTGCAGGTTTTTAAAATATCTCCACATTCGGGCTCTGACCCGTTTGCTTTCAAATCTATCTTTTTGTAAAACTATTTTAGGTGGCCAGCCACAAGGTCACCATGCATAGGATTCTCATTCTGATGACGAGCTGTAGCTGCTTGTGGAAGCTACAGGGATTTGCTTTTAGACGCTTATATCATTTGGATTCCTTATTCAGTATTCCTCAGTTGTAGGGCATGTTGCCCAAATTCTATTAGATACATTTCCATTTCAGTTTTTCAGACTTTGGCATGTATTCATTCAGTATTCAGTATTTCAGTATTTACTTCAGTTGTGGGATTGTGTTATGAGGAGTTTTTCCTCCAGATTTATTTATATCATGTGACGGTTATTCTATTTACTTCATTATGGTGAATGGTGTTTTTATTCTTCTTTACACTTGTTGCATGTTAATCAGACTTTAATTAAAATTTGGCAACTTACTTTTTAAATACTAGGTGGTTAGTAATAATAAAAATGTTTTCGACAGTGATGCTATTAACTGAGCCAACTTGGCGTTTTGATTTAATTTTATAAAGGAGTAGCTACCCGGTATTTAATTAGTCGGGGTGTCACAACTATTACTCCGGTACCACTTCCATTTTCGGTGGATGACCCATCAACGAAGAGGCTCCATATATCGTCGGCCTTAGAAAAGTTTCTCTCTGTAAAGGATCCTTGTTTGAAGAGATACCTTCCCTCTTCATTCTCAGTTGTCTTTCATCTAATTGTGCTTGTCTTAGCCTCATCTATGGAAGAGCCGACACTTCCTTTTGGCTGGATTTCTGCAGTCTCACTTCTTTTCTTTTTCAAACTCAACCTCGTCCCAAGTGAACTCGGCCAAAAAATCAGCTAGTGCCCGCCCTTTGATTGCCAGCCTTGCTTGGTAGACAATGTCAAATTCTCCCATCTCATTTTCCCATGCCATTGGTCTCCCTGATTTCTCAGGTTTATGGATCACCTATTTAAGCGATGAGTCAGTGAGGACGACTATGGAGTGAGCTTGGAAGTACGGTTTCATCTTTCTAGAATCATGAATCAAAGAATTAGCCAACTTTTCCATCCTAGGATATCTTTACTCAGATTATTGGATGGCTTTGTTGTTGAAATACACTAGTTTTTGTATCCCATCCTCTTCTCTTACTATAGCAGCACTAATTATCGACTCTGAGACGGCTAAGTACACATATAACTTTTCTCCTTGGACTGGTCGGGATAGATGTAAGAGGGAGTTGATGTAGTACTTAAGCACTTTAAAAGATTTATCACATTCCTCATTCCATTCAAAAGATTTTATGAGGATTTTAAAAATGGAAGACATTTGCCAGTAGCTCTGGAAACAAACTTGTTGAGGGAAGCCACTCGTCCAATAAATCTTTGAACATCTTTGATAGTCTCCGTTGTCTTTATTTCCAGTAAAGTGTTTATCTTCTCTAGATTAGCCTGTATTCACCCTTGGTTGACAATGAATCCTAAAAACTTCCTAACTCTAACCTAAAGATGCATTTGGTAGGGTTGAGCTTCATTCGGTACTTATCCATGGTATCGAAGGTCTTTTCAAGGTCAGGCACATGAGTCTCAGCCTTCAGACTATTCGTCAGCATGTCGTCCACATAAACCTCTATAGACTTTCCAATCTGATCTGCAAACATCTTATTTACCAGACGCTAATATGTAGCCCCTGCATTCTTCAGTTCAAAAGGCATGACCTTGTAGGAATACGTACCCTTGTCTGTAATGAAGGTTGTCTTCTCTGAGTTAGTCTGGTTCATAAAGATTTGGTTGTATTCGGAATATGCATCCATAAAGCTCATCAGCTCATGACTTAATGTGGCATCAACCATC
Organism: Sambucus nigra; assembly: GCA_949130495.1. Classification (NCBI taxonomy): domain Eukaryota; kingdom Viridiplantae; phylum Streptophyta; class Magnoliopsida; order Dipsacales; family Adoxaceae; genus Sambucus; species Sambucus nigra. The sequence continues at coordinate 537,027,411 of OX422208.1, read as the reverse complement.
TGATCAATACGGGGAATAGGAAAGTTATCTTTCGAGCAAGATTTGTTCAAATCTGTGAAGTCCACGCACATCCTCCATTTCCCATTAGCTTTTGGCACTCTCACAGCATTGGATAACCATTCTGGGTAGATGACTTCTCTAATGAACTCGGCTTCTTTGAGCTTATTCACCTCATCTCTGATAACGTCATACTTTTCACAGGAGTAAATCCTCCTCCTTTGCTTAACTGGCTTATCATCTTCTACCACATTAAGCTTATGACACATGATCTTAGGGTCAATAACTGGCATGTCTGCATGACTCCAGGCAAAGATGCTATGTTCTCTTCAGTAACTTGATTAGCTCATCCTTGACTTCAGGCTTTAGGGCTTTTCCACCCTGGAAATTTTTTTCTGCCTCGTCCTCATTAAGGATGATGGATTCTACCTCTTTTGTGGCCTCCCCCTTTTTGAGGTTTGTCTTATCTATGGGATTAAGAGTGTGAATGTTATAAGTAGTGGTTGATCTTTTGTATGCCTCTCTTTCCTCAGTAGAGTTGAAGTAGCATTCACGTGGTGACGTTTGGTCACCTTGAACTTACCCTACTCCATAAGGAGTCGTGAATTTTATCATTTGGTGGACTGTTGAAGGCACGGCCTCAAACTCTTTGAGGGTCACTCGTCCAAGTATGAGGTTGTATGTTGAGAAGACATTCTTAGCCATGACAAAAAAGTTAATTTTTTTAGTTAGCCATTTTGGCCACTCATCACCCATTCTTATATCCATCTCGTACATCCCCAATGGATGAACTTTCTCTCCACTGAAGCCGATCAGTGGATGGTGGTAAGGGATGAACCTTGCCCGTTTGAGCCCCAACGCCTTAAAATAAGGCCAAAACATGACATCTGTCAATCTTCCCCCATCAACTAATATCCTCGGCACCTCACATCCATGCACCCTAGTGATGATGACTAAAGGGTCATCATGTGGGCCTAGGATACCCTTAAAATCCAGTCTTGAGAAGCCGACTATTAGGGTGTCCATGTCCACCTTCTTCCTCTTCTCAGACTTCATATGAATTGAAGATGAATACACGACCTTGACTTTTGTGACTGCTTTTGTCTCTAAAACATGTGCTTTTCTGTCGGCTATCTCAGAGCCTCTTCCTGCTAGTCCCCAACAAATCATACTAACACCAAAAGAGATCATGTTTAACCTTTTTACTGGGATAATGTCATCCTTTGGTGGGAGGTCCGGGTCATCATCATCATCGTCAGAGGGATCATCGTGTTGGGTAGGGGCGTCTTCTCGAAACTTGTCATTTCTTCTCTTCATAGGGTCAAGTCGACCACCCTGTGATGCACCTTTATCTACGTACTTCCTTAGCTTCCCGAACTTCAACATCTTCTCAATCTCATCCTTTAAGGTGAAACACTTGTTAGTTAGATGGTCGTGGTCTTGATGGAATTCACACCACAAGTTTTTATTCCTCTTATGAGGAGGAGCCTTTAACTTCTCTGGCTACCTTAAAGACCAACCATTCTTTATCTCATTTAGGATGTGCTCACAGCTTATAATCAATGGAGTATAGTCTGCAAGCTTATCGTTGGCCGACCTTTTCTCCCCATCTTTATTTTTTTTCTAAAACTTGCCTCCACTACTGTTTCCTTTCTCATTCTCATACCTAACAACCATTGCCTCCTTTGCGTTTATGACCTTTTTCGCTATTGCCAATAACTCGACCATTGACTTGGGAGGTTCTTCAGCAAGCTTCCATAAAATCTTTCCCTTTTGGAGACCTCTGATAAGGGTTGTCATTGCTATACTTTCTTCATAGTCCTCTACTTCCAACTTTTCCTTGTTGAACCTTACGATGTAGTCTCTTAAGATCTCATTTTTCCCTTGCTTGATATAAAGCAGATGGGTCATCTTTTTCCGAGGTCTCACCCCAAAATAAAAATTATGGATAAATCGATAAACCAACATTTTAAAGTTCTCTATGGAATTATTTGGAAGGGATGTAAACCATGCATGTGTAGCCCCGATTACAGTGCTTGAGAAAGATCGACACCTCATTTCATTAGAGATGGAGTAGATATCAGCTGCTCACTGGTACATTTCAATATGGTGGACAAGGTTGGTGCTTCCATCGTACTTAGGAGACATTATAGGAGGCTTGAACTTGGCCGGGGTTGGAAAGTTGACGATCTTTGCCACGAAGGGTCAAACCTCTGAATAACCCCTATGCAAGGGGTCTCGTCTTTTTAAGATATACCCAATCTTATCTTCTAGCCTTTGAATTGAGTTATTCCATGGCTTAGAAATGTCGACCTGCTAAGGTTGTCCCCGTCCATCTCTAAGGGTTCAATTGGGTGTTCCCTTACTGCGGCACGATGTCGGCTATTGACCTCCCCCTGGCCCCCATCTCGGCCTTGTAGGTGTCGGCCATGATGGGGCTGACAAGCTTCCTCTTATCTTCTAGATTTGGCAAGACTTCTTGACCTTGATAAGCTCTCCCTCAGGTCATTAACTGGGTTGAGCCTTTCAAAGGTCGACCATCTGATCAATTTGTCAAATTCTAAGCCTCTTGGACGAGGGTCTGGGATCTACCTCCTACGACCTTGATTCTCTAGGATCGTCCACACAGTGTTTTTTGATACTTCATATGGCTCCCAGCAGTCTATCGGAGCATCTTCAAATTAAACATCACCGTACTTATCCTCGTGGTAAGGGTTTCCTTACCTCCCCAGGCATAAATGCCTAGGGTTAGTAACATCCCTCCGCCTTTGGAGAGGTGGAAGATCTTTATGCAGTGCCTGGGGTTGTCCCCTGGCCTCCCCGTGCTGTCCTTTCGGTGCTGTCGGAGTTACCATCTCCGGTGTAACCCCTAGTGGCCTCACTACCATATTTTGGCTTAGGGCAGCGAATTTCTCTTTAAATTGCTCCTGCATCACTTGTTTACTATCCATTAAGGATTTCAAGGTTGTGGCCACCTTAGCTATCTCAGATATGGGTGGCGCGTGACTGGAGCTGGGTCCTCCAACACCAGCTGGTGGAGCAGGTGGTGGTAATTCAGGTGCCATGTGATGTCCTGGAGTTTGAGTTGTGACTAGAAGAATGGTGAGCTTGAGAACCTTATTGGATATCTTTTAATGGTGAAATAACTCCTCATACGGGGGAGTACTGGTTCACCACCAGAGTCTCTAGTGAGGCCAGGCTATAAAAAGGAAAAGATGAAGCTTCTCATTCCCACAGATGGCGCCAAACTGATGATGCTATAAATAGCACCACCAGATCAAGGTGTACTGAAGCTCAGATAGATATAACAATGACAACACATAAACATTATAAATGTAGAAAGAGATGAGGAGAAGAGGAGTTGAGACAGTAATTTAAGTGGTTCATCCTATCTAGGCCTATGTCCACTGTGCTGGTGAGTGATCTTCACTAGTAAAACAGGGGATCTAATGGCCTATGTTACAAAGCACTCACTTTCTCTCTCTACTGTACAGTTTACCAGAGCTTTTGATAAGGTTATAATTATGGATCCTTTTTTAAGGTATAAGAAGACATGTATATATAGTGCTTGGGGGGTGTAGTGTACCCCCTAAGTATGCCATGAGCATGTGTGTGGTGATCATACCAATCTCATGTGGAAACCTGGCTGTGCCACATGTAGATAATAATGACCACATATTCCCTCACATGAGGGGAATGAGTTGGTTATAATGGTTTAGTCCACGTGTTCTAAGTTTCCCATGTGCTTTCGTATGCTCGGACCTATGATGTCATCCACTAGAACCTTAGCCCAGCTGAGTACGACATTGGTAAGTCCGAGAGTTGAGCTAGTTTGCCAATCATAAGTATGACCTCGACCATGTAGATGAGCCGAGGTTGTATATTGGGTGTTGGTTGCACTATCGGATAGACCAGAGTATGAGAGTGACCATGGTTGAGACCATGAGGTGTTGCCTACCTCGGCTGTCGACCGATCGAGATTGATCATTGATTGCTGACCTTGTGAAAGATGACCCTTCTGATGGTTGTTGTGAGGTTCCTGATGACTAAGCCTTGAGGTTGGCTGAGGTTGTTGACCCCGAGAACAAGGCTACACTTTAGGCATATCAATATGTTAAGGGACAAGTTTATGTTTGCATAGGCATTGTGTGTGTTGAAGAAACACTTTTCATCGGCAGTTTTTTTATTAGTATCCACATTATTGTTCATTTATCCGATGAAGCATTGGTTTGTGGTCCTATAAGAGCACATTGGATGTATCCGTTTGAGCGATAAACTCTTTATATTAATTTTTATTTTTACACAAACTCAAGCATATACATGTAGATCATTGTTAATGACTATGCCACATATACTTTTTTCTTATTCACACGAATAGGAAGATGTAGGATTTTAAAGAGGTACCTAGCAATAAGCAATACATTGAAGGTTCAATTACGGAAACCTATGTTATTGCTAAGTCTGTTTGGTATTGCATGGAGTATATGCCTAATTCTCTTTACGGAAACCACAAACTTACTCGTGAAGAGTTTCTAGATGAAGATGGATAGTTTTCTAATGAAGGACCGTTGCTATATAATAAGATTGTGATGTTAGAACCTAAACAGTTTCAACAAATACGTCGATGGGTCCTATTTCGACTTGACGTTGATGGTCTTGAATAATTCTATAGGTTTGAGCAATTTAATAAGTATTTATCAAAATTCACATTTAAATACTTATACATGAACTTATGTGAATAAATTGTAGTGATTATAAAACGTTACAAAAATCCACTTATCATGGTAAAGGAAATGGGATCCACGGTTATATGATAAGGTGATCTTGATTTTAATAATATATTAAGTTATATTCTTTATTATCCCGACTCACTTTATAGATATAATTTATTTCCATTGCACAACTCGTCAGTTTCGGAGAGACAAAGACAAATGCTATTTGTGATGGTTAGTACAAGGGGAAAACACAAGGTTAAAACATATAAAAAATACCTCACCAATGTCTTTGTATTCTCTCCCAAGTGTCTCGACGATACTGTTGTGGCACAATACAATGGTATTTGCATGAAGGCTTAGACTCAATTTAGGGCAAGAAAAAGTGATAAAAATCTTAAAGAAGCTTAGACAATATATTACGGAGTTATTAGGAAAATAATTGAGTTGGACTATATGATATTTAAGGAGGTAGTATTTTATTGTGATTGGGTGAGGATGGAGGAAAAGATTAATAGTTGTAACATTGTGCAAACTCCAATTTGGTGATGGTTAATTTTGATAAGTTCAAGAGTACAAATAATGAGCTTGATGAGCGTGCAAATCTCACTTTTGATGTCAGTGAAGTCTTTTACTCAAAAGATCTTAACACCATATATTTCGATCTACTCTTGAAGATCAATCTCATTTGGAGAACCTGTTAAAGTAATATGACAAAGTCTAGTTAGGGTTTTTTCACTAGTTCATGTATTTTTTTGGTGAATTGTAACACTTTTAATTCCATCGAGTGGTGTTTTTGCATAAGTTGTTGACATATTTTGTATCAATCTTAGACTAATTCTTTAAATTCAACTATTCTTGTCGTAATTGTTGTCTTTATATCTTGATTAGTAATATGTTAATAAGGAAAAATGATGCAATAATTATTATGTGCTTTTAATTCAATAAGTATATTGTTTATATTTTATCTATATATCTAATATACAAATATGGTGCCTTCAATCTGAACATTTATATATGTCTTCAAAATAGTTATGGAATTCAGACCTTTTGCCCTCTACTATATTGGTTTTCTCACACATTTTCTTCCTCCAACATTCCATTGCAGAACTAAACCGCTTATTTCCCTCTTTAATGTATATCCCCTCTGTCTTCCATATCTTTAAAGCACACTATATAGTTGACTCACTTGAGTCTATACTATATATGACCCTCAACTAGTTTGAAAAAATAGACAAAATTGAGTCTCTCTTGCAAACTTCTTTTCTACTTCAAGTAAATCATCATCAATAAAGATCAAAGTTAAATCAGTTAGAAAACCAACACACAAAGCACTCATAGGATTGCATTTCATTACATAGTTAGTTGGTGTCTATTAATTTTCATTAAAATTATTTTTCTACACCGATTAGGAATTTTTGGGGATTTTAAAACATTTTTAGGAATTTTAAAACATTTAAAATATATTTTTAAAAGAATTAAAATTAGGGTTTTAAATTATTTGTGGATTAAATTCATATTTTGAAAGTTCCTAAAATTTGTCTTGGGTAGAATCCAAAAACGGCACATAATATTCTGGGTCATACTCAGATTTTTTAAAGTTCAAAAACATGTGTTTGAGAGAAAATCTAAGGCTGGCACGTGGTTGCACTTATTGGCTATCTTTGTGTTTCCTCATACTCACAACAGATGCATTGCATCTCAGCCGTTTGATCTAAATCAATTTAGGCCCTACATGTCTACTTGAACAATTCTTGTGACGATTAAAAGGACCAATCACAATTGGTTTTAGTCTGGTTCCTTCTCAGCCCTTAGATTAAGTCTTCGAACAAATGTTTTAATCTTAGCCCTTCATTTTCCAAAGAATTCTAGATCCTTCCAACCTTCCTATATAAGGAGCTTTCATCTTGACCATTTATAAGTTTGAGGAAGTCTAAGAGTTTGAGAGAAAAAATAAGAGAGAAAATAAGAGCGAAAAATAGTTTTTCGTACAAAAACTCTTTCAATTTTTTTTTCCAGAAAATAAGTTTTGAGAGATAGGGTTTCCGAGTTCTTATATCCTCTTTATTTAAACCTCTCTTTTAATAATTTCACATTTTTGGATCTCGTTTTTTATTAGAAACATGTAGATCTAAAATTAGTGACATGTACTCACTTAGATTTATAGGTTGTTTGATTTCTTTCAGTTAAAATCATTCTCTCGTGTTAGATACTATTTATATCATGTTTGTACTATGTTTATCCAACATCTCTTATTTTTGTAAAAACTGAAGTAATGACTTACTTAGTTTGGATATGATAATTTTTTATTTTGAAATATTTGTGTGTATAAATAAATTCTTAGGATTTCTGTTTTTAAAGATCCGTGAAATCATATCTTGAAACTGTTTTGACAAAAGATTTAAGTCTATACTTCAGCGTTATGAAAAGTAAATCTCATTCTTAGATCTGTTGTATATTGTGGGATTTGTTTATAATTAAGTGTGTGTGAGTATATGCGTGGGATTTTAGGCACAACACACAACACATTCATTCAATATCATAAAAGTGTTGTTGGTTGAGAGGTTATGACTTTTGACTCTACTTAAAGCTAAAAGAGTAAGGAAGCATAACTATAGAACGGAGAAAGCATAAGTTCAGAAGCCTTAAAGAAGTTAGATTTCATACCAAGGAGTGTAGGTATATCTCTGGCCTTAGAATAGGTTCTGATTGTATGATTTGTCGAATGCTTGTAACTTTAAACTATTTTAGTTCATTTTTTATTTTGAGGTGTAGAGACCTCCATGGATGTTTCCCTAATTGGGTGGGATTTTACCACGTAAAAAATACATGTCTCATGTGTATGGTTTTTCATTTTCCATTACTACAATCTGCTGTATAGACTTTGGTTTAAATTAAAAATCCTATTTCCAAGATTCTTGAATAGTTTGTTCACATAAAATATTTTAATAGATCTTGTGTACAGGTTAAGATTTTCTAAGAATTTCTTCAAAAAGTATTTCGAAACTCATTAAACTTTTGACATGGTGAGGTTTTTCAATTAGTATCAGAGCTAAGTATTTTTCAAAATTTTTGATCCTGTACTTTGAAATTGTTTCAAAAATCTTTTATGGACAAAAAGTTTGAGCGTCTTGGAAATATGTCCAGACCTCCCCTCTTTGATGGAACCAATTTTCCTTACTAGAAAGTAAGGATGGTTACTTTTATCCAAGGGACATTGGGAGATGATGTTTGGGAAGAAATTAAAAATGGATATTCTCATCCAATAAAGCCTATTGCAAAAGGTAGTACTGAATGGATCAAAAAGCTCCTCGGTGAGTTTACTAAAGAAGAGAAACATGTCTCCTTAAGTAATAATAAAGGGAAAATTGCAATATTCATGTCTGTTAATGAGAAAGAATTCAAACGTATTTCTATATGCACTATATCTAAGGAAGCTTGGGACACGTTAGTCACTTCCCATGAAGGTGATGAACGTGTTAAGGTATCCAAAACACAGATGTTAATACAACATCACAACACACAACTTATGCATGAGACTGAGACCTTTGATGACTTCTATATTAGATTAACCAGCATTATTACAAAACTGCGTGCAAATGGTATAATGTATAATAGGAAAGAAATAGTGTCAAAAATTCTAATGAAACCTCCACCTAAGTTTGATAACAAAAGGTGTGCAATTGAGGAGATAGATGATCCATATTTGACCCTTGAACTCCCCAGTAGCAAACTTAGGACTGTGGGAATAAAACTTGAATTTAAAAAGCATATTTCCTATAATGAAAAAAGACACTATAGTTTTAATATGGGTTTTTAGTCTAAAATGACCTCACCTAAGTTAGTTATGCCTAATGTTGACCTTGACTCTGATGAGGAATGTGATTTGGAGACATTGGATAACCAGATAGCCCCTATGTCAAAACAATTTAAGAAAATTTTGAAGTTTAGAAATAATGTTGCCTCTAAATAAGTGAAAGATGGATATCCAAACAACTCTAATAACAAGCCTCGTGCGAGGAACCATGACAAACACAACATTAATACCAATCACAGACATCAAAGAGACCTAAAAAACACTTAATGTTTCAGATGTGGTAAAATGGGTCACTTAGCTTTTAATTGTAGGGTTAAATTTAATAACACTTCTAAAGCACATATAAACAAGACTTGGTATGATTCAAATGATTCTGAAGAAGATGAGCCTGAATCTTCAAACACTCTTGACCTTTGCATATCCTTTTTTGCAAAAATTGTCTATTCTGATTATATGTCTTCAAGTAATGCTAAACTTGATGTTATCATGCCTAGTGTTGTTATGTCTTATGATATCTTGCCTACTTATGGTTTATCTTATCTTTGCTTAGACAATACTAATATTGTTGATATTGGTAGTAGTAACTCTTCGATGATGTGTGTGATTCAAGGTGTTCGTATTGTTGACGAATGGAACGGATGTGTGATTGAGCCAAATGAAGCGCTAGGGGACAACTCACACACTGCACTTAATGAGTCCAACAACGATGATCTCCCTGACATTCACACACTCTATGCTAAGACTCTTAGGAAGAGCACTAGACTAGAAAATAATGTCAAGGAATTAACTAAGAAGATAGAATCCCTAATCCTAATGGTGAAATAGAATGCGAAGGACTATACTAATCAGTGTTTGACCTATGAAACCCAAACTAAATCTTTTGTTGAAAAAACTGAAAAAATTTATGAATCAAATGAAGTTTTGAAAAAGAAATATTTGGTAACTTGAATAGAATTCGAAGAATCTAAAGAAAAAGTTTCAACAGTCTTCAAGGTATTTTCCAAATTTGAAAACAATTCTAATTATTTTAAAGATTGTGTTGCTTCTAGCAAAACCAATTTTAGAGACTAAACGAATATAGGCTTTGATAAAAAAAAACTTAGGCACAAACCAAAACTTTTAAACATGTGAAATTTATCTCTTCTGGAAAAAGACCAGATGACCTATGTCCTTATTTTCAAGCCTTAAAGAAAGATTTTGATAATAAGGAAAAAGGGCCAGACATTTTGATAAAAAAAAAACTGTCCTAAGCCAACTGTTGAATCTAAGTCTAAGTACGTTTGCCCCATATTAGGCAAGGAGATTCCTTATTCAAACCTATTTTAGTTAGACATAAGACCAAAGTCTAGGAGTTGGATAAAACTCTTATAAAAGGTTTTCAAAATGTGAAAAAATGCCTAACCACCAATACTGTTCCTATTGTGATGTTTATGAACACTGTCTTGATGAATGTTTTAAAAAATAATTGTATAAACATGTCTATAATTCACCCATTTACAAAAACTTTAACTATTCTAGATAAAGAAGGAATAATTATGTACTTACTAAACAACACATTAAAAACTCTAACTATAGGAATAGGAAGAAAATATCTCATGCTAAGAACAAATCTAAGAGAAAGAGTCCTAGATACATTTCTAAACAAAAATATCAAAAATAAATAAAAATAGAGCCATATGGGTTAGAAAGGGCGATCTAATACCCCAGTTGAAGTGTAACATTGTTATAAGTGCTTTAAAAGCTAAACACGTTGCTTTTAGTTGGTACTTAGACTGTTGACGTTCAAAGCATATGACCATATACAATACTAAATTATCTAACATAATTGACTTCTTAGGAAGGAATGTTTTATTTAGGGATGGAGTATCAAATCAGATCATAGGCAAAGGAACACTCTAAGAAAAAGGACTCCCTATTCTCAAAGATGTCCTATTAGTGAAAGGTCTTAAAGCTAATCTGTTGTGCATATCATAATTTTTCAACTCCAATCACACACTCGCGTTCTCAAAAATTAATTGTAAAATCTTGAATGAGAATGGTGATTGCATCCTTGTAAGTCATAAGACCCCAGATAACTGTTACACAGTAAATTTGGGTAATGAGACTTATAGGTTAATCGGACTTGATGACAATGAAATATCACATAATGATTTGGGACACATGAATTACGATAATCTTGGTAAATTAAGCTCTGAGGATATAGTTAGAGGTATACTAAAAATAAAACCAATTTCAAATGTTGTATGTGGGTCGTGTCAGGAAGTGAAAATGATTAAGTCTTCTCACAAGAAAGTTAAAGACACTTTAACAACAAAACCTCTAGGGATAATCCACTCGAATCTTATGGGTCCTTCCTGAACTGTGAGCCTTTGTGGTAAAAGTTACATTTTAGTTATTGGGGATGATTTTACTCGATTCACTTGGGTAGGATTTTTTTTTTTTAAATCTGATACATTTTGAGAATTTTTAAAAATTAAGAATGAAAAACATACCCAAGTTAATCGAATACGTAGCGATAGAGAAGGTGAATTTAAGGACTTGGGCGTAACAAAATATTTTAACTTTAATGGTATTGCCAAGCATAAAAATTGCACAATCGAAGAAATGGCCAAGGTAATGATACATGGTAAGAACATTCCAAGATACTTTTGGGTTGAGGCAGTTCAAATAGCGTGTCATATCATCCATCGCGTTTACCTTCAAAAAAATACCAAACAAACCTCTTATGAACTTTGGTGTGGTAAAAAGCCCAATTTAAAATATTTTTGAACTTTTGGGAGAACTTGTTATATTTGTAAAGACAGAGAATGCCTGTCTAAGTTTGAAACCCATTGAGACAAAGACATATTTTTAGGTTACTCCCCTAATAGTAGGGCTTATTGCATTTATAATTTGCGTACCAAAGTAATCATGGAGTCGATAAATGTGATAGTGAGTGGCACTGATGTCGAGAGTAAAGATCAAGGACCAACTATAGTGGATGAGTCTGAAAATTGTGTTAATTATGACTCTATAGAGATAGTTGATCCTTTACCAACTGAGACCCCTAAAGTACCTAACTCGGTTTCTAAAGATCATCCCATAGATAATGTTATTGGTAACCTTAATGAGTCAGTACGTACAAGATCCCAATTACGTAATGCTTCTCATTTTGCATGCTTTGTTTGTATATTAGAGCAAAGAATTTGAATAAAGCATTTAATGACTCATTTTGAACAGGTGTTATGAAGGAAGAGCTCGTCCAATTTAAAAGTCATGGCGTGTGATATCTTATGCCTAGGCCTGGAAATAAAATGGTTATTGGCACTCGTTGAACTTTTAAAAACAAAAGAGATGAATCTAGGATGATAGTTAAAAATAAAGATAGATTAGTTTCTCAGGGCTACTCTTAAGTTAAAGGAATATATTGAGAGGATAACTTTGCCTTGGTCACTCGCCTTGAGTCTATTCTCTTACTCTTGGACATAGATTGTCACTTACAATTCACAGTTTATCAGATGGATGATTCATTTTTAATGGTATTTTGATTGCGGATGCCTACGTTGAATAGTCGAAAGGTTTTATTGATCCTTATTACCCAAACCACGTGTATAGATTGAAAAGGGCATTATACGATTTAAAGCTAGCCCCTCGGGCTTGGTAGGAACGCACGTCGATCTTTTTAATCAATAAGGGTTTTCGATGTGGTGAAAATGACCAAACATTATTTGTTCAATGTTTTAACAAATAGGTGTTAATAGCTCAGGTTTATGTTGACGACATTATATTTGGTTCTACTTTCCCGTCTTAGGTTAAAGAGTTTTCTAAAATTATGCGTGGGGAATTAAAAATGTTTCTTATGGGGGAGCTTCAATATTTATTAGAACTTCAAGTCAAGAAAAACGATGATGGGTTATTCATATCACAGTATAAATATGCAATAGAGTTAGTGAAAAAATTAAGTTTAGATAATGCCAAAGTTTCTAGGACTCCCATGAGTACCTCTACAAAACTATCCAAAGATGAGATTGGAAAACTTGTAGATCCTACACTTTATACAAGTATGATAGGCAGTTTATTATACCTAACTGCTTCTTGTCTCGATATCATGTATAATGTGTGTGTTTGTGCTCGTTACCAAAGTATACCTAAGAAAAGTCACCTTTTATATGTTAAAAAAATAAATAAATATGTTAAAGGAATGATAAACCTAGGTATATGGTACACCAAAGACACCACTAGCATAATTGTAGGATACACCGATGCCGAATGGTGATGGCTCTTTCGACAATAGCAAAAGCACTTCAGGTGCTTGATATTATATAGGTGATAACTTAGTAGGGTGGAGAAGCAAAAAGAACAATTGCATATCCCTCTCCACAGCAGAATCACAATATATAGGAGTAGGAAGTTATTGCGCTCAATTATTGTGAATTAAGCAAATGCTTAGTGACTATGGCATTAATGAATAAAAGTTAAATTTATATTGTGATAACCAAAGTCCTATAAATATCTCTAAGAATCCTGTTCAACATTCGTGTACTAAACATATTAAGATAAGATGCCATTTAATACATGAACTTATTGATTCTAAAGAATTAGAGATTAATTATTTATCCACTGAACATAAACCAGTTGACCTATTCACTAAACCTATGGATAATTTACATTAGAATCTTTATGAAAATCCATTGGTATGATTATGCTTGGATAGATCTCTATCACCTATAATATCCTCTGGTTTCTTTCATGCTTGTAATTGGCCTTTAAGGATATAGGGCATGGTCGTTTGATAAAAGACAAAAGATGCCTTTCATGCTATCTCTAGTTTATATTAAAGACGCTTGAGGTGACCCATTGTATAAATTAGGTTGATAGATTAATGTTTACATGCTTGATATATTCATCTTATGTGTTTTACCCTTTGTCCATTTGAGATAAAAGGGGGGAGAGATATTTGAGTTCATCTTGACTAATTCTTGTAAAACTTGACTAATTCTTTATCTATTCCATAAGTTGTTGTCTTATTTTTCAAGAATCAGTACCATCAGATATATTTAGGGTATTATTTTGTTCTTAGTTAAGTTATGTACTTTTTTGGTTTTCTAGGAAATGGGGTCGATAGACTCTTCATATAGGAATAAGGTTTTCTTATTTTTTGTATCCCTACACGTCCTAGATGACTCAAAGGAGATTTTGTCTCTCATTTACAAAGGGAGATATTGAAGCACACTACATAGTTGACTCACTTGAGTCTATTCTATATAGGAGCCTCAACTAGTTTGGAAAGATAGACAAAATTGAGTCCCTCCTTCATACTTCATTGCTACTTCAAGTATGTTATCCTCAACTAAGATCAAAATCAAATTAGGTAGAAAACCAACACACAAATCACTCATAGGATTGCATTTCATTACATAGGTGGTTGGTGTGCGTTAATTTGCATTAAAATTATTTTTCTACATTGATTAGGAATTTTTGGGGATTTTAAAACATTTAAAATCAAATTTTAAAAGATTTAAAATTAGGGATTTAAATTGTTTGGGGATTAAATTCATATTTTGAAACTTCCTAAAATTTTTCTTAGGTAAAATCCAAAGTCAACATATAATATTGTGGTCAAATTGGGATTTTTTAAAGTTTAAAAACACGCGTTTGAGAGAAAATCTAAGGCTAGAAAGTGGTTGCACTCTATTGGCTATCTTTGTGTTTCTTCATACTCACAACTTATGCATTGCTTCTCCGTCGTTTAATCTAAATCAATCTAGGGCTTGCATGTTTACTTGAACAATCCTTTTGACGATAGAAAGGATCAATAAGAACTAGTTTGAGTGTGATTCCTTCTCAGCCCTTAGATTAAGTCTTTGAATAGACGTTTTAATCTCAGACCTTCATTTGCCAAAGAATTCCAGATCATTCCATCCTTCCTATATAAGGAGCTGTCGTCTCAACCATCTAGAAGTTTTAGGAAGTCTAAGAGTTTGAGAGAGAAAATAAGAGAGAGATAAGAGAGAAAAATAGTCTTTCGTACAAAAAATCATTTTTTAATTTTTCCCAGAAAATAAATTTTTAGAGATAGGGTTTCTGATTTCTTATATCCTCTTTGTCTAAACCTCTCTTGCAATAATTTCACATTTTTGGATATCGTTTCTTATTAGAAAATTATAGATCTAAATTAGTGACCTATACTCACTTAGATTTATAGGTTGTTTGATTTATTTTAATTAAAAATCATTCTCTCATGTTGGATAATGTTTATATCATGTTTGTACTATTTTTATCCAACATCTCTTACTTTTGTTAAAACTGAAGCAATGACTTATTGAGTTTGGATCTAATAATTTCTCATTTCGAAAAATTTGAGTGTATGAATAAATTCTTAGGATCTTTATTTTTAAAGATCCGTCTAAGAAATCAAATATTGAAAATATTCTGAGCAAAGATTTGAGTCTATATTTCAGAGTTGTGAAAAGTAAATCTCATTCTTAGATCTGTTATATATTTGTAGGATTTTTTTGTAATTAAGTGTGTGTGAGTTCATGTATGGAATTTTAGTCACAACACATTCACTCACCATACGAAAGTGTTGTTGGTTTGAGTCGACGTAAAGTTAAAAGAGTAAGGAAGTAAAGCTGAAGAACAAAGAAAGTACAAGTTCATAAGCCCTAAAGAAGTCAAACTTCATACCGAGGAGTATAGGTATATCTCTGGACTTAGAATAGGTTCTGATTGTATGATATGTTGAATGCTTGTAACCTTAAATTGTTTTAGTGGATTTTTTGTTTTGAGGTGTAGAGACCTCCGTGGATGTTTTCCTAATTGGGTAGGGTTCACAGCGTAAAAAATTACTTGTCTCATGCGTGTGATTTTTATATTTCTATTACTATAATCTGCTGCATAGGCTTAGGTTTAAACTAAAAACTTATTTCCAAGATTCTTGAATAATTTGTTCACATAAACTGTTTTAACACATCTTGTGTACTTGTTAAGAGTTTTTTAAGAATTTCTTCAAAAATTATTTCGGAACTCATTAAAAAAATTTAACAGTTGTTAAATTAACATATATAGTGAAGTTTTTCAGTCTTTATATCTCTCTAAAATCACACTTTTATTTGACACATCTCGCACATCTCTTTTACATCACCATGATTGTAAGTTTTATCTCTCTCATCAAAGTTTTTTATTTTTTCTTTTAAAAATTTGGGTTTCATAGCAGTTCTTGGTTTTGATTCTTTTAATTTGTCTAGCAGTTAATAACAGACCCATGCTACTGCCTTACATCTGAGTGTTTTGTTATACTTCTATCTCTAGACCTAACATTGCTAGTAGTGATGGGAAGTAGATCCATATATCATTTTTCTTTGCACAAATAATGTTTATATACATATGTATATGCTTACACTGATTATGTGATAAGGAGGGATCTCTGGAAGACTTTTTACTTTCTTGGTCCATCATTCGTGACTTTAATTATGTTGTTTGTGTGCAGATGAGTGTAATGGGACTATACTTCCCAATAATAGGCCATGTGAAGAATTTAAAGATACAATACACTTAGTGGAGATCATTCAAATTGATTCAATTGGCATTTTTAACACTTTTATTAAAAGTAGTAATAGGTGTGTTCTAAGAAGACTGGATAGATCTATTTACAAAAAAATATGATTGGATATTTGACATGGAGTAATTTGCAAGATTGCAACAATTATATGTGCTTATAATTATTGGTTATATATATCATATATAACTGATAATTAATAACATCTTAGGTTCTAAATTTACAACAAATAAGTTTTTGTTGAGCAGAAGCACTCTGTTTCCTTTCAGATTAAAGATGTAAATAACTTTTAAAAAGGATTTCTTTTATTTTTTATCCTTTTTTAATTCAATAAGGACTAAAAAACTCCCACAATGCTATCAAATGGTGAATCGTATAGTGGGGAGCTATAACACAGTCCAAAAACAGCCCATATCCTTCACGTCAATTCGATTTAAAACCATATAATCTCATTTGTATTTCATTATATATGTCACACAGGGTTATAAATTATCTTTTGGCACTGTCTTCTATGTTATTTTGCAAGAGAAAGTTTTCATATTATGTTTTCCTACATCAACTGATCATGCTTGGGTTTAACATAACTGGGACTAGTATTCCAGTTCACATTGCATAATTATTTTACCCAATGTTTCTAAACCACACTTAATGAATCTGAGGCTCAATATCATGACACTAGTTGAGATATATAATTTTACTATTCCATGTGATTCTGATTATATTGTGGTGATATAGAGCATTGGCTATATAGATGTGATTAAGATTTATAGATGATAGATAATATTCTCATAAAACTCTACTGATATCTGGATAGGATATAGTATGATAACTGATGTTGAGTAGAGGAGACTTATCACACCAGGGAAGGTAAGAAGATATTAGATCCATCTAGTACT
This sequence comes from Sambucus nigra, assembly GCA_949130495.1. Lineage (NCBI taxonomy): Eukaryota > Viridiplantae > Streptophyta > Magnoliopsida > Dipsacales > Adoxaceae > Sambucus > Sambucus nigra. The sequence continues at coordinate 537,010,452 of OX422208.1, read as the reverse complement.
TTGGTATCTAAATGCATATTTTAAACTTGTTTCTCTATTAGTTCTTTCCATATCGCAATGATACGTCAAATTTTTTATGCATTTTTTAGGAGGATGGTGTTCACAGATATACATTTTATATATCTCTTATTGTACATGCGATGATAGTAAGCATGTAATAGTTTGTGATGAAATTATTATCTAAGGTTTGTGATGAAATTAATCATAGCGGGTAATAGTTTTTTATAAGTATGTGATGTTTATTACATCCTTGGATTTGTATTAGTTAAGCTTTGAAAGGTTTATAGTACTATTACAACATTTATAATCTAAATTGGAATAATTTCTTTGGTTTTCTACCACTTTTTTTCTTTTTCATCTTTCAGTATATTTTTCTCATGGTACAGAGACTTAAAGAGTCTACAATTTAAGGTTAATTTAGGGAACCTTCATTTAGAAATTCTCCTAGCGTTTTAGGGTATATACTTTTCATTAATACAAAAATAAATTTGTTTATGGTATAACATCAATAAAAGTTCAAATATATAGTTTTTGATGGTATACCTATAAAATATATAGTAGGGTAAATTGTAAGAGAACCCCTAATTATCGCTCCGATTGTAAATTTTCTTAGTGTTACAAATAACCCCTAAATAGTTGTTTATGTGTGCTAAAAGTCATTCTAATGACTCGTAAAAATTGTAAATAAATGGGATAGTACAAGATGCTTCTGGCAATTTTACCCTTTTTAATATTGCCATTATATTCTTGTTCAAATTTTTATTGCGCATACAAAGGTCACAAATAGGTCTAATATGTCCTTCAATTGACTTTATGAAGATGGATGAATGAGCTCTCTAATATAATTATTTCTACAAGGGCTCACTTAGAAATGGATTGCTCTTAATATAATAAATTCTACACAGTCACCAGATAAATTATGTGCAACAGCTGTAAGGAATCCAATTTGTAACATGGCTTTGATGGTCGGTACAACTGATATCCAAGAGTGGTTCTATGTGGAGGTATGTGGAAGTGAGGAGATATCTAGTTTTACAGAAGCACCTCCACCTGAACATCTAACTCTCTTTCACATATTTCACTTGTTTCAAATATATTCTTTTTCAAACTAGTTTGAATTAATTATGCTTATATAGGTGATCTAAAGTTAAAGATAAATCCACTTTAAGTGGACATCTATTCTATATTATAAAATGAAAGACCAAAATAATTTCTCCTTCATTTTTAAAGCATCCATATGAGCAGGCTCTCATTTATTTCCTAACCCTTCCCCTGATCGAGTTCCCCCTCCCAAAATGTCTGTTATCACTTTCGTTTCTTCCAAACTTTATATCTATTGATTTCTCCCATTTTTTATTTCCCCTGTATATATAACCGAAACAAATCTCTCTAACTCTCACTTTGCCACTTCATTTCTTCTGCAAAAATCTATCGAAACATTTATGAACATGTTTCTACCAAACGTATTGGAAGGAACTAATTGTAAAAACTCCAATATGCATTCATCCACCAATGTAACCATGAAGCATAGTCTTTGACAACGCATCCATGTTGGTGTTCTTGGATGTTAGACTCGTACGGACTAATAAACTAAAATAGACTTCTCCAATGGACTAATAAAACTAAAATCATTTTCTAGCGGATCATCAAATTGGGTATCTCAATAAACAAAAGTAGAAACATTTTTCCTAATAATCAAAATATTTAGCCCACACTCAACTGATCAACCACCTCCTGAAAAGCACTCTGTAAAGATCATCATTTATTTTTCTTCTTATTTCTCTCTCTCCCCCTCCTCTCTCTCTATTTTACTCCCTTCATTGATAGTGATTCCTATTTTTAATAACGATCATATACATTTTATAGTAAATTTTCTCTTTTCTTTACGAATTAGACAAGATCTATATAGACTATTGTTTATCTATGAAAATCAAAATTATAGCAATCTAACCGAAATATGTGTTTATCCCAATCTATATTTACCCCACTGGAATCTATAATTACCTTGTTTTTTGTTAAAAGTAAATAAAACATGCAAATGTTCTATATTTGGAACACTTTAATATTCTCGTGGTTATTTCCAATGGAATGAACTATCACAATTACATCCGTCGAGAAGGCTTGGTTGCCAGTATTGAGAGTATAAGAGAATAGTCAATGAGATATGGTAAATAGTACGTATAATGTTTGAGGGAATTTTACCTATGAATTGGAAAATGGAAACATAGAAATTCCTTTTTGCAAAGGTTTTTCTACTTTAGCACTTGGTTTAGGATTTTTCTTCTTAAGAGTTTGGTTACGGATTACAATGTTGTAGTTCAATTTAAATATTTAATTTTGATTATTTGACAAGTAAACCATTGTGAAGCTCAATGTTGCTAACTTTAGCAACTCACTAACAGATTGATTAAAAGATGATGTGTCACTTTTTTATTATGAAAATTTAATTACATCATTGGAGATACTCTCTGGGGAAACGTTGTCCACGGATATATAATAAGTGGTGGTTAGGGAGATACTTATTTGTTAAAAAATCGCTTATATGTACGTATGGTAAATATGGAGCTATAAATTATGTGTAATTTCTCTTTTCGGAAATGTAATAAAAGATTATAGTTACTTAGAATTCTTTGATATTGCCCTATACATAATCTGGTTTCTGCGATGAAGCTTTTGCTATCTTTTCAAAGCTAGAGAATTTAGATTGTTATTTCATGACGAGACCTATAATGGTTAGTTGGTATGTTGTTATTGGTGGATTTTCTTTTAAGGGACGAAGCAAGGAGTCTTTATAACTCTTTCGAAAAATGCAGTTATCTGAAGTAATGGCAAACTTTCTCACAATTTCTAGCATTTTATTTGTTTGTAGCAATGTATCAGCATTAAGTCTCAGTAGGGAAATCCATGCTCAGATAATTAGAGGTTTACTGTTTCTTAACAGTTGTATAAATCTTAACAGTTGTAATGCAATCAATCTTAAGATGTAATGGTTCTTACCAAATTTACATTATCTCATTCCTATTGCCATTTACATTTTTTATTTAGTTCCCAACCACTAAGCAGCGCATCGCATGGGCAACATGCTAGTTTATCTAAACATACACATTTAAAATAGAATTAAGATTATGTTCATATGTTGTATCACTAAATTCAACAAAGCTAGTTGATGTTAAATTTACTAGTAGTTTATTTTCAGCATCAAATTACTATTACTGCCACCATCACCACCACCACCAATGAGGTGGTGGTATACTGGTAGTATGGGTGTGGTACTAGTGGGCGGTTATGGTCACTCCAGCAGTTTAGGAGGTGGTGGTATTAGGGTTTCCGTGTGATGAGGTGAGTGGGGCAAGGGCTTCAATTATGGTGGCTATGATTGCTATGATATTAATTTTGATTTGGAATTAGTTTCGTGATTTTTAAAAATGATAGATACGATATTTTTGCCCCTACTATTATATAATGCCAATATATGTTGTTTCATCTTTAAAGAAGATTAAATCCCTCATTAATAGAGATTACCATCTTGCTAGTATACTACGAAACTTAGCATTGCTTGTGAGTGCTTTCATATACATTTTCTCGATCATTATTTACCATCTTTTTTTATTGAGGTTTCTTCCTATTGTAATGTTTTGACATGTTAATTGTTTGGAATAAATTTTTTTAGGTGGTTAGTGAAGATAGAAAGAAAGTTACATGACAACTTCCCCTTACTGAGCCAAATATGGAAGAGCTGCAAGTAGATTACATATGTTGTGCTATTACAAAAAAATTACTGAACAAATTGTAATGTTATTCGGCTATAAAATCTTCATTGTGCTGTCATTTTTTTATAAGCAGTTAATTTTATGTCACGCATGTTGTTTATAAGTTCACAAATATTCTAATTATCTTAATTTTGACTTTAATTTTTCATTACCTTTTTTGATTTGTAGTCTTGCATAGTTATTGCTGAAAATTTACCCGAGGACCATTTCCATCAGAACCTCGTCGAGATTTTTTCATTTGTCGGGGGGTATCATATCTCTAATATTTGAACTTTGTGTGTGAATCTATATATTCGATATATATAAGTTGGTGTATGTGATGTGCCATCACATACACTGCTTTATATATATTTTTTAAAATTATTGATGTAGCTAATCTTATTAATTGGTGGTATTAATATTCCTATGAAATTTTGGACTTTTTTATGGGATACTTTTTTAGGAAGCTTAAGAAGGTGAAGAAGAGAAATGATCAAATTCTTTCCATGAGGGAGGTACATTAAAATATTATAACACTTGATCTTTGTTGCATGTTTGGGATGTGTTTGAATTAGTTTCAAATTATGAAATGAAAAAAGATTCAATTTTTATGTTGGGAAACTATTTGGATGTTTAATATGTCTTTATGAATTTAAATTCATGTTAAGCACTTGTGTATTTTCTCAGATTTTTGACACGTTGAGATACAAAACATTCCTTTTCCCACTTCGATCTTTTTAATTGGTGGCAATAGTAGTATGCATAAATCCATCTCATGAACAACCCTGTGTTGTTCTGACACATGGCCTCTAATTTAATTATTTATAATTTTAATTTGAAATAATGTGCCATTTTATGTTCTTGTCTGTTTTTAATAAAAACAAATTTCATATAATTTAGTTTTTTTCAATACCAAGATTGAGTTTGTTCGACAGGTTCTTATTGGGAAATATGAAGATTACCTCTGAGGAAATGAATTCTACTTTTGCAAGAAATATCACGAAGATTACTTTGGGGAGAATATTATGTTTATATCTTTTAAGTTTTTAGACTTTGTTTTGAGCATTACTATGGTTATAAGCTAAATGGTTTATCTTGCACTACATTTTATTTTTAAAATTTTAATGGCTATAAATAAAATATCGTTTAATGTCACTCAAATATTTTTGCCATCAAAATATAGTTTCTACACTTTGTCACATGTGTTTATGTTTTGAGTGAAATTTGTGGGTATTGGTTAATTGTAGTGCAATGCCATTTGTTGAGCACGAGTTTTAAATAGTGTATTTATATCTATTTATTTAATGAGAAGTTAATATATTTCTAAAAATATATTAATATGGCTAACGGACTTTAACCATTACAAACCAAAACATCCGTCGCAAATATATGACACTCCCAATTCATTATAAAGTATTTTGTAATGGTTTGCATCTGTCACAAATATAGAATTTGTAACGGTTTTAGTCCGTTACAATATTAATTTTGCAAATCCGTTACTAATACATAGTTTGTGTACCAATGCTAAATCCGTTACGATATAAATTGTAACGGTTTTAATCCGTTACATACATTAACTTTAGTAATGGATTTTATCAATTACAGATTCTGTTAGTAAAATAAATAACGTTAATTTTCTAACGAATTTAATCCGTTACAAATATTTTTGGTAATGGTTTTTACCTATTACAATTGACTTGTTTTGATGTAGTGCCTTTTGAATCACAAGGAAGTCAAAGTCACCTTTGGAGATTGGAATTGGTCTAGCATTTTAGGATGTAGTTGTATTGACATACCCGATTTTCCTACGCTAAAATTTTTATTGAAGGTTAAATGGTTGAAAGACCTTAATTTATATAAAAGAACTTTGCGATACAAACTTTGCGGTAAAGTTCAACTGGTCCGAGTGTAACATACATGATCAATCCGATGAACTATTACTATAAGGAGTGAGGATCGACGATAACTTCTATGGGATCGTTACTAAGTCCTCCTTTATATGAAACAATTCCATGGTCTCCTCTATGGACTTATAACATTAACAACAAGGCCATATAAACTTTAGAGATCTTGAGATATTAGTGAAGAAAGACCTCTAAAGTTCACATGACCTAGAAGTTAATGGAAAACAAGCTTTCTCGATTTGTGGTCCTTGACAATAAGGAAAAAAATTGAAGCACCCATCAGAAGTTGAATACAACTACCACCTATTGTGTGCTAGAGTTGATATACATTGATCTTATGGGTCTTACATGTATGGAGAGGATTGGTGGTAAGAAATACATTCTCGTGATGGTCGATGACTTTTCGAGATACTCTATCCTGTGGTTTCTCATAAAAAATTCTGATACGGTCGAGTTCATAATAATCAAATTTCGTGTCCTTAAAATCAACATGGTGTCGCTATTAATTGGATGTGTAGTGACAATAACACTGAATTTAAAAAAATCAGAGTGGATAGTTATTATGTCGGAGTGGGCATCAAACACAAGTTTTAGATTGTTCATACTCCTCAATAAAATGGGATTGTTGAGAGGTAGAACTGGATGATACAAGAGAAGGGCATATCCCTGCTTCTTGGGAAGAACATGTATAGATGTTTTTGGGCAAAGGCGGTTAATCACTACAAAAAAAAAAACAGATTTTGAGACGGTGGCCTAACAGTCCCAAAAAATACTTTATCCGTCTCAAATACTTTTTGGGAGGCTATTTGGGACGGCTAGGGGGTCTTTTTGATAGGAGTTGTAAATACTTTTTATGAGGCTATAGCAGTCTCAAAAGAGTTTTTTGAGACGGGAACAAATCTGTCTCAAAAGCTCACGATTTAATATGACCCTTTTGAGACGGTAAGAGAGTTGTCCCAAAAGAGTGATTTTGAGACGGGAATTAATCTGTCTCAAAAGGTTACTATTTTAGAAGATCTTTTTTAGACGGAAACATAGCCGTCTTTAATATATTTTAGGATAGTTTGAACCATCCTAAAAGAGGTGAAGGGATCTTAAAAATTTTTCACCAATATATTGTGGACAATAAAATCTATTGCTAAAGATTAATATATAATTGAATTTTATTTAAAACAACACAACACAACGAATAATCATAAAATATAATACATAAGATGATTTTGAACCAACACAGCGAATAATTTTCATTCAACAATAGTTAGAGTTCTTACAAGCATCTCTAAACATTTATCAAACCAAAAATTATAACACTAAGTTCAAATATTCGACTTGACAACAAGAATATATTAATTTCTTATACTCCAAAACACGAAATGTTTTTATAAAAGTAATCACGTAATCTTAAAGTGTACGACCTCCAAAATCATTGATTATCATTGCATGTTACACAAAAATCATCACCTGTAAAAAGCAATTAGTGTCAATTATGTCAAAATAAATATCCCACACATCAACAATACAATGTACAATGAATCAATATAGTATATTCTCATTACAATATCTAAATACTATTATTTTTTTTAAAATCGGCAGAGTCTCCTTTGTTTATTCATGAAACGCACAGGTAGTCAACATGTTTTAAACATTAAAATTGATTCTAAGAATACTATAAACTAGCCAACAGAAAATTCTGACCACCATAATAACAAATTTTCACCACCACCATTGGAAATTTAACTTTAAAGAACATGATTTCCACCTGAAAATCTCTCAATATATATATATATATATATATATATATATATATATATGTATGAACTATATTTTATTACCTAATCGGTCTGAATTGTTGAGGTAATGGAAGCATGAGGTGAATGTAACATCTAAACTCATGAATCTCACAGGACCATGGAAAACCAAAGACGAGGATATGCCTAAAAGGTAGTTGTATCCAGCTCCGAGATAATAATAGTGACGTTCAGATATCTTACAATCACAACCATATCACATATCTGCACAATAATGAAGTGAATGAGAGCAGCAAATCAAAACGCTAAGGTAACCATTATTCTTATAAACGCTAAGGTTTTCCAAATAGAGTCATTTTTCAATTGACTTGCATCCATTAATGTCCAACAATTCAAAGGATTTCAGTTCCTCAGATCCTCCTCTGATCTCAGTTAATTTATCACATCCAGAAGCGTGTAATTATTTTATATTTGTAAAGTTATACAAATGGGGTAATTTTTCAATTGACTTGCATCCAGAAATATCTAACACTACTAACGATTTTAGCTCCTCAAGTCCACAGATCTCAATTAGTTTTACACAGTCAACAACTTTCAATTCTTTAAAATTTGTAAGGTCTGACAAATCAGGTAGTTTTTCAATCAACCTGCATTCATCAATGATCAAGACTTTTAAGGCTTTCATTCCCTTAAGTCTCCCAATCTCAGTTAGCTTTACACAGCAAGAAGCATCTAATATTTCTAAATTTTTTAGGTTTGACGGATCTGGTAATTTTCCAACTGCGTTGCATCCTTCTATATCCAAAAAATTTAAGGATTTCAGTTCTTCAAGTCCCTGAATCTCAGTTATTCTTATATTACATGTAAAATGTGAGTGTGTATTAGTTTACTTTATTAATAATGATGTTTTGAAATTATAATGAGAACCTAATTATGTACTATGATTCAAATAGCGGAAGATTAACAGGTCATGCACCTTAATATAGGCTGTAGAAGTTTACTTGATGAGGTAACTCTATCCACAATTCACATAAAGAAACCTTAATCAAGGAACATATAAAGAAAAGTAACCCAAATCATACAACTTCATAATATAATGGCACAAAGGATTCAAAGAAAATACAAAAATCAAATACAAGTGATGGCAAACCAGGAGTCCATCTCAAGAAGCAGAAAGAGGAAAAATAGAACAGTATTGTAACAAATAAAAATAAATCCCCAGTGTGATCACAATCCCTTTTAATATGTGCATGTTCTTTTACGTGCATAGGTGTTTGAAGAGAGTGAAAGTAAGATGCATGTTTAACATGATCTGATGTTTTAAAACTAGAATAAGTCAGTCTTACTATTTTACCTGGTTCAACTTTTTTTCCATCTTGGGTACCCCGCAACGATTAGCAAGATCACTAGAGGTGGGCAAACAACAACAGTGGGCAATCAGTAGTACCCCACAACTGAAGTACTTGCCATCATGGCAGTGGGTAAGCAGTAGTTTGGACAATCTTACTGCCAACAGACTCTTTGGACTCTCTCCTCATGAACCTTACACTTGAGGGGTCTGTTTGGACACAAACTAATTTTTCAATCCAGAAATGACAAGTTTCAACATGTATACATTACACCACTATATATGAAAGATATTAAATGAAGATTCATAAGTATCCTTTGAAGTTCTTGGAATATGAGATTCATGATGATCATTATCATAACCAAAATTCTTTATAACCCCACGAGGACTATATATAACAGCCCCTCACCCTAGTCAATACTAAAAGGCAACTGACCAATAACAAACAAATCAAGGGAATTGATATTCAAAGCCTTAAAAATATCCGATTCATTAAGATTCTGTTAAACAAACTCTTGATATACATCTAAAAAAACACCTATACACACAATCTTTCACATAAGGTCTAAATTCAAACCTACCCAACTCATCAATATGACCTTCCAGAATACTCAAAGATGATCATGCAGCAATAATTTGAATAGGGAAATTATTCATAGCAGGCACTTCATATTCGATAGGTACTGTAGAAAAACTTAAGAAACACTCATATAACTTCCCAAAATTTATCACATCATACTTACCCATCGAATGCTTTATGTCAGAATGGAATCTGTCCACCTAAGAATTAACATTCCAAAGTGCCAAGGGTGCGATAGAAATTTTATACCCAATAAAGAAGGGTGGAAAACACTAATTAATCCTTATTATGAAAATCACTATGTTTGCCTGCCAGCAAGAACCTCGAAAGGAAAGCAACACTTGGCCTCTAATTTTAGTTTGGTGATTACGGATCCATATCAATTTTTGTGTTTCTATCTTCACATAATTATCCACCACATATTGTTGAAACACACACCCTCCCCGGAGAAGAAGGCTTTGGTCACCTTGTCAAATATTTTGATTAAAATAAGTTGCCAGTAACTTATAGAACCTGAAATTTGTATTTATCATTATAAAAGAGGAAATGTATGAATAAGATCACCTGTAACATATATGCATAATAGTCACAACATGTGACACGCCCTCTATTTTCGGTGCATCTATCTTGATGAACTCATCCATTTCGTACAGATCATCAATATCACTACTCGAAATAGTGCTCTCTTCTTCATAAAGAAAGTATGTCAGTAGGCATTCATTTTTTTCCTTTAAATTTATTAATATGGGTAATTAATTCACCTTCTCTAGACAATTCTTGTATAGTTGATGTTGTGGCATTCGCACCTTGTAAAACTATTAATTATGTTTAGAAAAATGAAGTTAGAGATACCATGTCTGACAAATGTTTTCTAAACATTTTAATTTTACAAGTAATACCTTCATCAGTATGTAATACTCTTTAATGCTGGTCTATAGAACTTTGGATTACACATGCATACATTGATCGAGCTAGTTATCTTATATCAGTTAAACATGGCCTTGAAAAATCATTTAGTTACCTCTTGGTACACTCAAGTGTTCCATTCTTTTCCAGTAAAGGAGACAATCCTAGTCCCACATATAGAATCGAATAATAATTTGGAGATAATAGACACTCATATTTTGTACTTGGTCTTTATGCTTGAGTAATATTTTATTAAAAGTAAAATTTGTGTGGTGTAGTCTTTCAAATCTTCATATAAGTAATTTATATAAGTTATACAATGAACCAAATCATCCAGGATGAATAAGTTGAGTAGGCTTCCCATTGCAAATGACTACGGTGGCAACATTATTTTAATAAGAATAAGGAGCTCGTTACAATTAAGAACGGGAGTAGATGATAAAAAGGGTAGAAAATAACAAGAGTCGTAGTTTATTTTCAATTGGTTTCTCTAATTTAAGATATCAAAACAATAAATGCAAATAGTCAATAACAACTCAAATACCTATACCAAGTCAACAACAACTCACATACATGTCCTGAGTTAACAAATCTTTATAAACCACGGCAAACTCTTGGGTATGTTTGGGGTTGGGGTTCCCACTAGGATTTCGCTAGAATATGTGTAGTAGCAGGGAGATGAACTGTACAAGCACCAAAAACACAAGAAAATCATCAAAGTCTAGCAAGCTTCAAACCAAGACAAAATTTATCGTACTCATATAAAAAATGGTTCATAAGTTTTTAACATTTTTTTTAGCATTTATGATATTTATATCATCATCGCCCCTACTTGCAACGGTTCTTTTTCTCCTGGAAAATGGGCACTCTGGGCACCTCCGACAAAGAGGTGGCAACTAATTTTAACCTTCCCCATGCGTCTACAGTTCCCGATGACCCACTATTGAACAAATTATTTTCCTCTCGGCAAGAATTTATCCCAATGATTAATTAACCTCAAAACTATTGGTTTACACAACGGAGAACCAGTGATTTTATTCTCAGAGGAAGATATCAAAATGCTTTCAAAACCATACAAATTCACATTGTTTAGTAAATTCTCCCATGGGAGACCCTCAATTGACGCTAATAGGAAAGTTATGGTGGCAATGGGTCTCAAAGCAGCCTTTAATGTTAGAGTAGTGGATATTAAACACATTCTAATTAAATGTTTTCATGAAGAAGATTTCTTAACATTATGGTTGCGTGAAATATGGTACATCAATTCATTCCCCGTGAGAGTGTTTAAATGGTCTCATGAATTTCATCCAGGAGTGGAATCATCCCAATCCCCTATTTGGATCAATCTTTCTCTTCTCCATATTCACTTATACAACAAGCCCAATATTTTTTCAATTGCTAGTGCCCTCGGTCCCCCCTAAAACTTGACACACCCACAGCAGCCCAAACCAGACCTAGTATAGCTAGAGTATGAATCAAAATTGACCTTAAAAACCTTTAATTCATAGATTTTGGATTGGTTATGGGGAAGGAAATAAAGTATTCTGGCAGTGTGTCAAGTATGAAACTGATCCTTTGTTTTGTGTTTTTTGTGAGAAAAAAGGTCATGAAGTCACTCATTCTAAATTGAAAGTCAAACAGGAGAAGAATCTTTAGCCAACTAAATCTGAATGTAAGGCGAAAATCAAGAAAAAACTCTAAAGAATCACATTGCAGGCAACAAAGAATCCACAAAAGCTTAGGTGGTTAACACTTTCATGGAAACAAAAACTATAGAAGGAGATCCAAAAAATGTTAATGAGAAGCCTTTAGAAGGAAAGAAAACTGATGAAAGCCCCAAAAGATATAATCCTACTCAAAACCAAAAAAAGACCAACAATAATCAAACTCAATCAGATGCCTTAATGACATCAGTTTTGCGAAAGACACTCAGTACTCATATACAAGAAGACTTTTTAATAAACTCAGTATTAAAGGAGGGATCCAAGTCTTATATAAATTGTTTCCCTCACTAAGTAAATATAACCCAGACTCAAGCCCAAGAAGCATCCAATATGATCTCAGAGTCGAGGGATGGAGACATGGCAGGTAACACAAAGTCTGACTTAAGTAATAGTCCTGTCGTAAATGGTGTCGAAGAGGGAGAAATACCACCCGAAATATATAATTTTCCTCCTAGGTCGAATAAACCCCCCAATACAGAACTTGTAACTGAACAACAAATTAACTCCTCCATGCATGAAGGAATTATCTTTGGCATAGCACTTCGAAGTAACAAAAATTAAGATGGTGGCATCAATTCCCAAAGCATTATCTACTATGACAACAATTATATTCTATTAGAGCCTACAGTCTATATGACCAGTGCTTCTAACGAGGATACATACAACTCATAATTACATGAGGTTCTAGCTATTGGAGAAGATGCATTAATATAGTGGAGGACCTCAACCTATCCCCCAGGCTACCCCCTATTGATAATGTCATTTGGTCTGAAGTTGTAACTAAAATGAAAAATAGTAGAAAGGCCAACAACAGATCCCCAAGCCCAGGAATGGACTTAAGATCTGGCAAAAGATGTACCTCCAATAACCTGCCTAAATGTTAAATTTCATCTTGTGGAATATAAGAGGAGTTGATAAAAATAGTGATGTTAGAAGACTGAAAAAATTAAAAAGAATTCACAATATGTCTATGTTGGCTTGTCTTGAACCACAAGTAGATAACTCGAAGATTGAGGAGTTCAGAAAGAAGATCGGATTTGATTGTTACAAAGCCTCATCAATATTAATGACAGGGTTAACACATATATCCATAGAGTTTTTTGATTTTTCCACAAAATGAATTGAAACATTCCTATTCCAGAGTAGGCAAATAGCACCAGAAAAACTAATAGGGTCAACCCAAGAAACTTCATCAAATTTAAGTAATTTTTGAACCATCAAGATTATCAGATCCTTAACTTTTATTTCAAAGAGACAAACAACATCAGGTCTCTTCAAAACACATAGGTTTTGAAGAGATTGAATTGTCAAGGAATGACCAATACCTTGAAAATTACAAGATATGATTATCATTGTCCTTGAGGGGTCCATACAGGGAACCCCGCAGATAAGTTACTATTAGATTATATACACTCAATTATTTCAATATCAACAAGATTCTCTTCATTGTATACAATATAATTCTTCTACATTATTGTTTGTTTTCTAATTCTTTTTTTTTTCCAATATAGCAGGACTCGCCAAAGGAGCTTGATTGTAATCCATCTGATATAACATCACTAAATCAAGTTGTTTCGCATCCCCTAAAACTCTATAGGAAGATATAAATTGTTTCTTGGAGTTTCACGGTAAAATAAATGACTGAGGTACCTTCCTTTTATGTATAATAATCTTTTTAAAAACTGAGGTTAGCTTGCCTCCTCCAGCCTCTTCCACGTCAGTCTAATATGTTAACTATTGTTGTTCACTTAGATGGAGTTCCTCCAATAAAATTTATTTTATGTTTTCTATTGATGCTTGAGTAGAAAGAAAATTTTAGCTAGTTGGATGTTCAACGGTTGAATCTTGGGTGATTAGCTTAAGTAAATGGAGTTGTATACATCCGAGATTTGACGGGAGGTTATCCTCGAGTGAGATAAATGTATATAACATGCGGGTATCAAGGAAGAAAATCATCTTTTTGCACTCACGTGACGCTCATGGGCTACCACGGACATAATCAACCACCGACAAGTAAATGTGAACCGTAAGGCAGAGTTATGCATGGTATGAACCGTTAGAAAGGGTATTAAAAGCACTATGAAAGTTATTCCAGTTACCGTTGTTTCCAAGAGTTGACCAGAGTCAAACGGTGCTCGAAAGCATCCGATGGCCTCTAGATTAGGGTTCTGAAGTAAAAAGGCATGTAAATAAGAATCGTAAGGCAGACTCACACATGGTATGGATCGTTAGAAAGGTTATTCAGATCCCTAAAAATGTTCATTTAGTTACCCTTGGCTCCGAGGATTGACTCAAGCTAACAAAAGATCGAAAGCATCTTGTGGCCTCTAGAGTAGGATTCTAGAGTAAAAAGTAGAGTAAGTGTGAAACGTAAGTCAAATTTTCACATGGTATGGATAGTTAGAAAGGGTATTCAAAGTCCTATAAAAGTTTAATCAGTTAACATTGGTTTCGAGAGTTAACCAGAGTCAAACGAAGATTGAAAACATCCTGTGACCTCTAGATTAACAAAACACAATTTGTAATCAAGATAGAAACTTAGGTGTGTTCTTTTTCCAACTTAGCTCATAATATTAATGAAGATTTTGAGTCCTTAAGCATACCTGAATGAAGAGCTTCAATAAAATGCACCAAAAAATCAATAAAATAACTTCTCCACACAATTAATTCATATTCAACATGAGTCCCTTGAATAAGTTAGTCTCATTGTCATCTCCAAAACAAACTATATGGTACTAAACATGCGTATTGCGTTCAAATTAAAGTACCGCATTCAAAGTATAGTAGAAATCGGTGTGAATTCACAACCATGTATACCCAAACAGTCAATATATATAATGTAAATACATTAAATAAACCCATATAAAGTCATATAAAACCCATAGACATGAAATATAACCATAAAAAACATAGCCATGTTAACATATAAACCAATACACTAAATAAACCCATATAAATTCAACACATAAAATGTAAACATAACCATGTACACCAAAAAACCACTATTTTGACAGTCCTATTAAAACCAACAACACCTATATCAACAACATTGCACTTTCATATAATTTTCTTTACGCGTAACAACTATACTATTGAAACTTGAATCCTACATTATAATGCTATCTCGTGCATTTTCTGCAATGCCAAGACAAAGTAATATAATGTAAATTGGGTTAACATATTCGTGTAGAGATATGTGACTATAATCACAAAGTGTCAAATTGTGAAAGCAGGAAACTCAGCCATCGACTTCAGAAAATAATATAAACATATGGTGACAATTTAATTAACTAAATATGCATCAAGAGAAACAAAGTACAAAGCCCACTTCATATTTCTATAGCATACACTCATCATTATTATATACGTTAGTTATTATTGTATGGCAATACAAGCTACCCTTCTAATTTCTAATGCCATTCACCTTGACAGAGTAGCCAAAAATCCTCATGAATTACCAACATATCTTAAATTCCATGCAATGATAACCCTTTCCACCCATATCACCTGTCAAATTTGATAAATAAAAAACATGATTAATAAGTTGTTCAGTTCACACACTTCACCAAAACTATGTGAATAAAAGTTCCAAATGTGGCCCAAAATTAGAAACCGTTGCTCCTACACTAGCAAAACCAACTCAAATACTGAGAATTGGTTCAAAATATAACTAAAGTGAGGCTCAAATACTAAGAACTATAAAAAAAATAACTAATTTATTGCTCAGTTCACACACTTCAACAAAACTACGTGAAGAATGGTTCCAAATGGGCCCCAAAATCACAAATTTCCAAATGTGGCCCAAAACCACAAACAGTTGCTTTCACATTAGCAAAACAAATCAAATAGTGATAATTGGTTCAAATTTGAACTAAAGTGAGGCTAAATTACCGATAACCATGAGGCACCTAGAATTAGCACAAATAAAAGAATAATAATTAAATACTAAAAGTATTTAGCTCAATTCTCATTGCAGAAATTTTAACCCCTCAATCAAAGCTGAGTGAGTACAACCCAATAAAGAATTGTAAAAAGGCACAATAAAAAAATTAGGAAAGAAAACATCAACAAAACAATTATAGAGATTTTTGGCAGTATCAAACATATTGCAAATAATCATAAAAATCTTGAATTTTATATAATAGAGTAAATGAAAAATTGGCTTTTCAACAATAAATTAGCTTTAATTACATTTTCCTTACAATTATATCAATAATCAAATTTTTGAAAGTCAAGTGTTTTAAACAATATAAATTGGATTGAAAATTAAAATGAAAACGCTAAATTTGAAGATTGTATTTGCCTTGTAAATACTCAATGCAAAATTAAATTAAAAACCCTAACTTTGAATATTTATGTCCATGTAAATGTGTGCGTGCATCACTGTGTGTGCGTGTGTGTGGGTGGGTGATATACAACGAGAGATGGTGAGTACCAAAATGATGTGGTTGTCGACCCGTCTCAAAGTGATGGGAGAGATGAGGTGAGGGTTGCCAATAGAGTTTATGAGAGCAGAAGGGGCCAATTGGGTTCGTGAGGCATGGTGAGCGCGTGTTTTTTTTCTTATTTTTATTTGGGGTAAATTAAGGCGGGAGATGAAAAATGATTACAGTGGGAACATAATTTTATTATCCGTTTTATTTGATATTTCTTTTGAGACAACAAATATTTTACGATCTTATTTGGGTTATTTTATAAGACGAAAATAACTAATTGTCTAAAAAAGTGACCTCTTTTGAGACGAGTATAATTATTAGTCTCCAAAAATAATATTTTTTCGAGACGGCTAATTATATCCGTCTCAAAAAGTATGTTTTAAAGACTATATTTTGTCTGTCTAAAAAAATAGGGTATTAAAAGCAACTTTTTTTTATAGTGAATATTGCATACCATATGGGGAATATCTTCATCCACAGACTTTACACACGTCGTATGAATTATGGATAGAGAAGAAACCCGACCTATCATATTTTCGTGTCTTTGGGAGTCCTTATTTAATTTTGAGAGATAGAGAGAGCATAGGAAAGTTCGACTCCCATAGCGATGAGGGTATATTTCTAGGTTATTCATCATCAAGAAAGGCTTATAGGGTGTTTAACTTTATAATCTCTAATGTTATAGAGTCAATAAACATTATGATCAAAGACAACGAGTCGTCGGAATGTATTGATCCTGACCTCGAGTGTGAGAATGATGCACCCCCCGATGACGATCCCATTATTCCTCATACTAAACCAATGGACCTCGCTCTTGATTTAGAGGATCCACTTGCTTGGATTCGAAAGAGTTAAGACCCTTCCATTATACTTGTTGATCTCACGCTAGATGTCAAGATTCGTTCTCAACTTGGTAATGTGGTTAGCTACTTTTGCTACATATCTTTAATAGAGCCTAAGAATGTAAAAGAAGCACTCAAGGACAAGCATTGGATATGCGCTTGCAAGATGAGTTGCTTCAGTTTCGCAAGAACGATGTCTGGGACTTAGTCATGCGATCTAGTGTGACTAATGTGATTGATACCAAGTGGATTTCTAAGAACAAGATGCATAAGAATGGTACCATAGTTCGCAGTAAGTCTAGGTTAATCGCTCAAATCTACACACAGATTTAGGGTATAGACTTTGACTAAACAGTCACATCTATTATTAGTTTTGAGTATGTCCGCTTAAAACTCGTCAAATCATGTCATCTATGCTTCAATTTATATCAAATGTATGTCAATAGTGCCTTTCTAGATGTCATTATATATGAGGAAGTGTAGTTGAATAACCAAAGTGGTTCAAAACCCCAAAACCCCCGAAAACATTTCTTTTATTTTAAGAATGTCTTGTACGGTTTGAAGAAAACACCCATGCTTAGTGATAAAGGAATTTTTCGGTATATTTTTTTGTCGTTGCATGAAAAGATCCTCTAGTAAAAATCCTCAAATACCTACAAATATAATATCAAACTAAAGTGTAGAGTGGTAAGTAAGGGTATCAATCCACATCAAGGGGGTAAGCTAGAGACAAACTCAATTGTAATTCAATTTTTGTTTTCTTTTTCTGCTTTTTTTACTTTTTCTATTTTTTTTTTGCTTTTCAAATATTAAAATAATTTTCAAGGGTGAGGATGTGAAATAAAACTAAACTAAATTAAAGATCTAATGACAAACTAAAAAGAAATAATGAAATGAAATCTAACTAAACGAATATGTAAAATATGAGATGAGTGAGAAAATCAAAGTGAGAGCTAACAAGAGATGGGATTATACCACAATTTCTAGTTAATCTATTTAATTAATTTATTCAAATTAAACTTCCCAAATTAGTATTGAAATTAAAAATCAACTCTCGTTGCAAATGTAATTTTAATAATAATTTTTAGAGAATTAAATTTACAATCCTACAACTCACAAAACGTAGATCTAAACATCATCTAACAAATCACCCTCTAGGATCGATTTACTAAATTAGTTTAAATCATAAAAATATGATTAGAGTTGAAATTCAAAGAAATAATTTCACATTTTAGAGAATCCTATCCCTAGTTCGACCCTCTCTCGAGGCGTAAATTAAAAGTAAGATTGCAAAATTAATCATCAAAGGGAATTTTAATTTAATTAAACTAATTAAATTTGAATAACATCAAATTAATTGATAATCCCACCCCTTGTCAGGGGATTTAGCCTAACATTATATTAAACATGATAATCAAATAATCAAAGGCTAATAAAATAGAGTGGAAGAGAAGAACAATCAAATCAAATCTCTTTGAGTGAAATTGTACTTCAATCTTTGAATTTACACATCATCATTCTAATTAAGCTTACAATTGATTTGCAATAAAATACCCACTCAATTAAATCTCTCACAAAAATTATCCTCATAAATATCTAACAAAAATAAAAATAATAAAATAAAACTATTTATGAAATTATGTTTATCCTAATTTATTTTCTACACTAAACTATCTCTCTTCTTCTCTCTCGAATTCTCTTCTTATTTTGATGGGTCTTCAAATGGACTTGAGTCTTATTTTATATTGAGGCACATGGAGCTAGGGACAAATTGGGAATTAGCATGAGTGTGCATGTGGTTTGGGTGTGTCAGGGATTGTGTGAGGTAATGAGAATTCGAGAGAATAAAAATTAGATTTGCCATGAGGGATAATTTGGGTATATGGGATAAGTGGTAAGTTAGGGGTAAAAAGGAAAAAGGGGGTTAAAAGAAGTTTTAACACATGGGGGTTTGTTGACTTGGTCTTGGACAAAAGCAGGTGCAAAATCGATTTGGTTCATGGCTTTGAAAAATGGAACTTGTGTAAGGTTTAGAAATGGGTTTGGGCACGGGTTCTTGGATTGTGGTGTGGATGGGTCGAGCAGGTCTCGGGTTTTTCGGGCATGGGCGAGTTTCGGTTATGGGTTTGGAAGATGGCTGGCCAAAGGTAGGTTAGAGGGAGGCCGCGGGTTGCTGGGCGGTTCACTGACGACGGGGGCGTGGTGGCGGTTTCGACACCGGGTCGGAGTCTAGGTTCAAGGTTCGGGTAGGTAGCTGCTATGGTGGGGGTAAGGAGGGTCGGTGGTAGGCCAGAGTTTGATAGAGGAGGGTCACGGGTCAGGGAGTTGGAAGCCACTGCTGCTGCTGGTGGTGGTGGTGGTGGATGATGTTGAGTTTGTTGGTTGTTAATGGGTGTTTGGAGAGAGGAAAGAGAGTGAGAGATGGTGGGAGTGTTTGGTTATGGTGGAAAGATGAGAGAGAGAGGTGGGAGATTGAAGATGTAGGTGAGGGGGTTAGTGTGTGAGAGGGTGTGTGGCAGTTAGGTGAGGGTTAAGGAGGTGTTTGTGTGTACGTGAGTATATGGTAGGTGGGTGTGAGTGTGAGGTAGAATTTTGTGTGTATGAGTATGTATGGAAGTAGTGTGTGTGTGTGTGTGCGCGTGTGTTTGTGACCCTTAAAAAAATATAGACTAACTAACTAAAAAAAGTAACAAAATTAAAAATTAAAATCTAAAAAAAAATCCTAATTTATAAATAAAATAAAGACTCAAATAAAAAAGAAACTAAAATAAATAAAAATAAGAAATAGAAATCTATTAAACTAAAAACTAAAATCCTAAATAAATGTAAAATCTAATAAAACTAAAAGAATAAATGAAATCCTAAAAAAAAAATCTAATCCTAATAAAAACTAAAAACTAATAAAATCAAAATAAAATAAAATTATACTAATAAAAATAAAATAAAGAAATTAGAAAATAAAACCTAGAAATTCTAAATAAATCTAAAATAAACTCTAAAAATAAAAATGACTCAAACTAAATATATAAAAATGCAAAAACTAAACACACATGGGGTGCGGGGTAGGTTTAGGCTCACGTAAGGTTGGGGGGGGGGGGGGGGAGCTCCATTTTAACTGTAAATTGCCTCGAAATATAGCTTTTGACACCATAACTGTAATTAATCCTGCATATTAAACATTTACGCACATAAGATCATTATTTTCGAGAATTAGAAACTAAAATATGTCAATTCGGGGTATAAAATGTAGACTTTTGGGTACTTATCACACCACCCCCGAACAGAGCGTTGCTAGTCCTCGAGCAATAAGATAGAGAGAAAGAGAAAGATAAGAAACCAAAAGTGTACCACTTTTGCGGGCACTTACGATTGCAGTTAGCATGTGCAACAGCCTTTAAACCTATAGGTTGCCCTACAGGACGAATTGTGTCTCGTGGGGTTTGCAGGGAATATACCCACGAAATTCATTTTTTTGCAAACGGCAGTCAATCTCTTATTAGACATAGAATGATCGCACAATCCATCATGAGAGAAATAATTTCAGAAATACAAGCTAGAATGTAGAAAAGGTTAGATAAGTAAATATTCAAGGCACAACCTTCCTATAACTCAACGTGTGTAGTGTGAATCAGTCAAAACGGGTTGAGTATCATAAGAGTCATTCCTAGATTGCCTTTTTGGAATCAACGCTTCAACTTCAAAATCTCACTGGATATATCTCTCAAACGAACTCTCGAGGTTTGGGTTAGTGTATTGCTCGTGTGCGTGAGGAGGTGAGTAAATGTAAGAAAGTTCAAAAGTTTCACACACATATAAGAAATAACGAACATTTAGAAAGAAAAATGATCTCATGAAAGAATGCTAATCATTATAGTGAGAACGTCGAGTTGTTCACCATGTTGACATTCATTTGTCCGAACACCTAGGGGAAAATGGATGATAATGGGTGAGGGGAAATGAGATGGGAAGTATGATATGAGGTGACGTATGACGGCGATGGATGGATGATGGATGAGTGATGGATGTGTGAGAAGAGTGTACACATGAGGAACAAATGTCTTTATTACACAACACACAAAATATAAACTACAAACTCTCCTTTTCTTTTCTTTTCTTTTCTCTCTTTTCTTATTTTTCCTCCTCTTTTTTTTTGAATTTTTTTTATTTTTCTCTCTTTTTTTTCTTTCTATTTTTGCTATTTTGCTATATTTTTTTTTTGTTTTTCTCTTTTTTTTCAAACCAACAATCAAGACATTTAACATTGGGAATAAACACTATTTTCTTCAAAAATGAAAGATGATAAATGAATGGAGCGAAGAATGTCTATGGATGATGAGGGGAATAGATGTGAATGTGGAAGAATATGGGAATGTAATAAGTGAAGTGAATGAGTGAAAATATAGTGATCGGGACAAATTTCAAGACACATATTTCTTACAACTCGAAAAAGATGTCGTTCTCAGTGATCAAGCCAAAATTTTAGTGAAGAATAATAAGATCAAACAACGATTAAGTGCGGACCCAAAGAAATTTGAATCAACTTATGAGTTGGAGATTGCGTAAAACACTCTGAAAGGGTGAAAGGTACAAATCTCACAAGCTAAAAGTCTCTACTAGTGATCCTTAAGGTTCTCTTGAGAATTGTAGTACTTCTCAACTCTAAACCGTAGTGACTTGATAAGTGGGAAAATTTTTGTTGAGTCTAGAAATTCATGGTGCAACATGCCTTGTTACGTATTACATAAGCTATTTATAAAAATATAAATCCTCTAGCTCGAATCCTAGACTTAAAAAGATGGATGATAGAAAATTCACATCAATGATTGAGATGAAAGAAACTGCACGAAATTTTAAAAATTAGGTTTAAAACTTAATTTTCAAAAGAGGTACGATTTTGATAAAATTCCGCACCCCCAAACAAAAAGGAACATCGTCCTTGATGTTAAGTAAAATGATTTTTAAAATTGAGAGCAGAAGGGTAGGAAAGAGATTACCATAATCAACCGCTAATGAAGTGGATAGAGATAGCCAAAATGAAACCAAAATAAATGAGTGAGATAGCAAAATATGTACAAGTCTATAAACATGATAAAGCATTGGGTGGTGTGACACACCTTCCCCAAACAAGATGAGACTAGTACAAGAAATGCGAGCTATCTCCCAGTAGCGCTAAGTTTAATGTCTTTAGACAGATCGAAGGGAATCTCACCCTAAATATAGAAACTAGGAAAACGCAGGGCGACGGAAAAATCGGGTGATGATAATCACCCCCAAACAAGATTGAAGCGCCAGTCTTGTTGGATAGAGGCTAAAACGGTTCAATGCACTTGTATGGCAAAGTGCATCATGCGATGCAAAGCATCAGTGGACCATGGGTGGGTGGGGATTAGGGTAAGGGTGAGGGTTATGAGGTATCGTCCATGGGCCTTGTTGAGATTAAAGGGGGGGGGGGGGAACAAGGGCCCTATAAGAATGGTGCTCAAGCTGGATGGGGAGGCAAAATGGTTTGTCTAGTGGGATAGGGTGGGGCTCAGAAAAATTACACGACCGTTATATGGATGGGCGATGATAATGGTCGTATCGTGACACACTAGGGAGCTATCGAGAAGAAAAATCAACACCACAAGAGAGTGGTGTGCATGGAGGAACAGGCTCGATGTCACGAAAGTGGAGAGTATCACCACATATACTCTCATAAATGGTGGAGTATGGTGTTAGGTTAGGATCCAAAACTGTAGAGGGAAACATGAAATGTGCAAAATCAAGATCCAAACTAGGTGGTGGGGTAGAGGGAACAATGGGTGGGTCGGGTGGGATAAATGGTGGAGGAATATGATCCAACTCAAGTGTGGGAGACACATATTCATCATGAGGAGCAGAGTGATCCTCAAGGGCACTGACAGGAGGAAGTGTGGTAGCTAAATATGGAGTGGTCAGTTTCTCCATAAGAGTAGCATCGGTGAATGTGGTGTGTAGGTAAGACGAGGCACCAAAATCTAAGATAGAGTAATCACTAGAAATATCGGGCTTAAAGGGAGCCATGCATGGTGTGAAATCATCCATATCCGGATAGTTAGGAACTATCTCGAATTCTATCTCGAAAAAATGGTGAGCACTCGTAGTCGGAGCTAACCTAAAATATATGGGCATGTTAGAGACATATGCAATTTGGGCATAAGGTAAAATCTCGGGCATATTTTTGGATATTACGGGAGTGGTAACCTCAAGTGTGGGTTCCTTTGGATTTTCAGGAGAAAATCAGTTTCACTAATGAAAGGTAAGTCAACACAATTGTCGACATGGAACCTGGACCATGGAATGGTCTCAACTTTTAGATTCTCGGGGTGGTAGGGTTGGTCACACTCATAATCCATGTCACAAGAGGACACGTCATCATCACACTCGGGTGAAACAATTGGTGGATGAATGGGAATGTCCGACTCTCTCGCACGCTCAAATTCATTAAAGCGTTGTTCAAGCCTTTGGAGAGCTTGATTTTAAATTTGAGTGGCTTGCTCTTGCTGGATGATAAATTGTTGCAAGAGTGTCTCGAGAGCGGAGGTGGAGGATTATGGTGGATTGATGGGTGGTGGCAGTGGTTGAGGTGGACACAACTTGCTACTATTATGAGTGTACGAAGAATACTGAAATGAAGTGTGTGGAGTGAGGCTAAGTTCATCATACACGAAAGGATCGCTTTCGTTATGGATATATGGTTGATACTCATGGGGTGCGTAGTGAAGGAACTGATCATGAACGAGTGTACAAGGTTGCCATGATGAATGTCGGAACATGTGAGGATCAAAAACATCGAGTTGGGATTCGTATTGTGTGAAAGGGTGATCAGGCCTCCATGAATAACTAGGATACTCACACAATTCGGGATTAGATACATCGGGATAGTAGGCCGAGGTGGGTTCTGCAATAGTGTCATATGGATACACATGCTCCATGATGAGTTCGTAGGGATATGACACGTAAGGACAGTCATGGGACAAGTGATCGGCATGTGAACAATGGGTGCACGACAAAGTATGCGACACGTTGACACTTGACACCAAGGGTGATGGAATATGAGATGTGTGCGAAGATGGGTCAAGAACATCAACGGTACTCGTGAGAGAGCTGTGACCACTAAGTATATCATAAAGAGATGGCTCGGGATCACTCTCACACGTGTCGTGTGATAATGGAAAATGATCAAAGTAGTCCTGTAAAGGACGTTCTTCGGCCATAAAGAGAAAAATATATTTTGTTGATTTTTTTCAAAAGAAAAGAAAATATTTTTGGATTTTTCAAAAAAAGTAAGACGAAAATGTTTTTGGATTTTTTTTTTGTTATAAAATAAAGGAAGAAAATATTTTTGGATTTTTTTTGGAAGAAAAAAGCGGGAAAAATAGGTAGACTCGCTGAATTTGACGAACTTACTAAAACTGACTACCGAAAAATGAATTGGACATATGAAAGCCAAGGAGAAATCCTAACTAGCACATAGCCAATTTTTATCTTTGAATTTAGTGAAAGGGTAGTCGAATTTTAATTAAGTCCGCGGGCGATAAAAAATTACGAAATTATCTGAGTGATCGCCTTTGCAAAAATGGTCTCCTATTGGGCTACCGAGTTGATTGATTTTAAATTTAGTGATGGCTAGAGTAGGAGACAATGGTAAGCGAGTGAGTCGGGTGATGAAATCCCTTATCGTGAGTGATTTGGTGTAGGACTTAGTAATTTAATTCATCACACCATTCGAAAATAAATGCGAGAATAAAATCACACAAGAGCACGTAATCACACAAAAGAATTGACTCGCTAACAGGAGAGGCGCGAGGGTTCAAGAGATGTACCTCCCACGGTTTTAACGCTGTGGGGGGCTGAAAATTTGAGTCGAATGAGGGGAGATCACGCCTATCTCACTCAACCCCAGGAGTCCTACCGACCCAAGGTAGAGAGGCTTCTTTTCCTCGCCTTGGACGCCCTCTCTCTACCTTGTCCGGTTTCCCTATCACGCTTTTCTTCTTTTTATTACAAATTGAAAATAAAAAATAAATGGCGTCTCTATGCACCGCAATAGAAGCCAAGAATAGAATAATCTTAAATAAAAGCCTTCTAAAATAAAGAAAAATGGTACTAAAAAAATGCGATAATTAAATGAACTACAAAATGAAATCTACTCCAAGTGCTTCATGCTCCCAAGAATGGCAATGAAGCCATTTGATAAAGGAATTTTTCGGTATATTCTTTCGTCATTGCTTGAAAAGCTCCTCTAGTCAAAATCCTCAAATACCTATAAATATAATATCAAATTAAAGTGTAGAGTGGTAAGTAAGGGTATCAATTTACATCAATGGGGTAAGCTAGAGACAAACTCAATTGTAATTCAATTTTTATTTTCTCTTTGTGCTTTTTTTACTTAATCTAATTTTTTTTTAGTTTTTCAAATATTAAAACAATTTTCAAGAGTGAGGATGTGAAATAAGACTAAACTAAATTAAATCTCTAATGACAAACTAAAAAGCAATAATTAAAATGAAATGAAATATAAATAAATGAATATGTAAAATATGAGATAAGTGAGAAAATCAAAGTGAGAGCTAACAAGAGATGGGATTTTACCATAACTTCTAGTTAATCTATTTAATTAATTTATTCAAATTAAACTTCCCAAATTAGTATTGAAATTACAAATCAACTCTCGTTGAAAATGTAATTTTAACAATAATCTTTCAGAGAATTAATTTTACAATCCTACAACTCACAAAATGTAGATCTAAACATCATCTAACAAATCACCCGCTACGATCGATTTACTAAATTAATTTAAATCATAAAAATATGATTAGAGTTGAAATTCAAAGAAATAATTTCACATTTTAGAAAAACCTATCTCTAGTTCGATTCTAAGATGGAAATTAAGACTAGAATCTCAATTTTCTCTCGAAAATCATTTACCCTCTCTCGAGGCGTAAATTAAAAGTAAGATTGCAAAATTTATCATCAAAGGGAATTTTAATTTAATTAAACTAATTAAATTCGAATAACATCAAATTAATGGATAACTCCACCCCTTGAAAGGGGATTTAGCCTAACATCCTATTAAACATGATAATCAAAGGCTAATAAAATAGAGTAGAAGAGAAGAACAATCAAACCAAATCTCTCTGAGTAAAATTGGAATTTAATCCTTAAATTTGCACATCATCATTCTAATTGAGCATTCAATTGATTTGTAAGAAAATACCCACTCAATTAAATCTCTCACAAAAATTATCCTCACAAATCTCTAACAAAAATAAAAATAATAAAATAAAACTATATACAAAATGATGTTTATCCTAATTTATTTTGTACACTAAACTATCTCTCTTCTTGTCTCTAGAATTATCTTCTTATTTTGATAGATCTTCAAATGGCCTTGAGTCTTATTTTATATTGAGGCACATGGAGCTAGGGACAAATTGGGAATTAACATGAGTGTGCATATGGTATGGGTGTGTCATAGATTGTGTGAGGTAATGAGAGTGTGAGGGAATAAAAATCAAATTTGCAATGAGGGGTAATTTGGGTATATGGAGTAAGTGGTTAGTTGGGAGTAAAAAGGAAAAATGGGGTTAAACGAGGTTTTAACACATGTGGGTTTGTTGAGTTGGTCTTGGACAAAAGCAGGTGCAAAATCGATTTGGCTCATGGCCTTGAAAATGGAACATGTGTAAGGTTTAGAAATGGGTTTGGGCACGGGTTCTCGGATTGTGGTGTGGCTGGGTCGAGCAGGTCTCGGGTTTTTCGGGCATGGGCGAGTTCGGGTTATGGGTTTGGAAGCTGCATGGCCGGAGGTAAGTTAGATGGAAGCCACGGGTTTCATTGGGCAGTTCGCTGGCGACGGGGTCGTGGTGGCGGTTTCGACACCGGTTCGGAGTCTGGGTTCAAGGTTCGGGTAGGTAGCTGCTATGGTGGGGGTAAGGAGGGTCGGTGGTAGGTCAAAGTTTGAGAGAGGAGGGTCGCGGGTCAGGGAGTTGGAAGCCACTCCTGCTGGTGGTGGCGGTGGTGGATGATGTTGAGTTTTGTTGGTTGTTAATGGGTGTTTGGAGAGAGGAGAGAGAGTGAGAGATGGTGGGAGTGTTTGGTTATGGTGGAAAGATGAGAGAGAGAGGTGGGAGGTTGAAGATGGAGGTAAGGGGCTTAGTGTGTGAGAGGGTGTATGGTAGTTAGGTGAGGGTTAGGGAGGTGTTTGTGTGTATGTGAGTATATGGTAGGTGGGTGTGAGTGTGAGGTAGAGTTTTGTGTGTATGAGTATGTATGGAAGTAGGGTGTGTGTGTTAGTTTGTGACCCTTCAAAAAATATAGACTAACTAACTAAAAAAAAAGCAACAAAATTAAGAATTAAAATGTAAAAAAAAATCCTAATCTATAAATAAAATAAAGACTCAAATAAAAAAGAAACTAAAAATAAAAATAAATAAAAATAAAAATAGAAATCTATTAAACTAAAAACTCAAATCCTAAATAAATGTAAAATCTAATAAAACTAAAAAATAAATGAAATCCTAAAAAAAATCTAATCCTAATAAAAACTAAAAACTAATAAAATAAAAATAAAATAAAATTATACTAATTAAAATAAAATAAAATAAATAGAAAATAAAACCTAGAAATTCTAAATAAATCTAAAATAAACTCTAAAAATAAAAACGACTCAAACCAAAAATATTAAAAAAATATAAAAAGGCACAAATTAAACACATATGGGGTGCGGGGTAGATTTATGCTCGGTTTAGGCTCGGGTAAGGTTACGGGGGAGGGAATTAGTTCAATTTTAACTGCAAATTGCCTCGAAGTATAGCTTTTATCATCGCAACTGGAATTAAGCCTGCATATTGATCATTTACGCCCATAAGACCATTATTGTCGAGAATTAATAACTAAAATATGTCTATTCGGGGTATAAAATATACACTTTTGGGTGTTTATCACTTAGTACGAGGGGATCACTTCTTATCTCTTAGCTCGTGTCTTCAAGCGAAAGGGAGTGGATAAGATGTTGTTTGTGAGGAGAGTGAGTGGTGCAATATTGATTGCCCAAGTCTATGTGGACGGCATAGTATTTGGATCCACTCATTACAAACATGATTACACATTTTAGAAGGAGATGAATATGAGTTTGAGATGAGCATAGTTGGTAAGATTACGTTCTTCTTAGGTCTATAAGTGCGCCAACTTGAGGATGTGATTTTCGTATCTCTATCCAAATATACTAGGGACCTAGTGAAGAAGTTTAGTTTAGACTCCGATAAGCACTCATGCACCTCTATGAGTACATCAACTAAGCTTATTAAAGACACTTTAGGCAAGGACATGGATCAAACCCCTTATAGGAGCATGAGAGATAGTTTATTCTACTTGACCCCTAATGGCATTGGAGTTTGTGCGCATTATCAAGTGTTCCCGAAAGAATCTCACTTGCTCGCACTAAAACGTATCATCAAATACGTGAGTGGAACTCATTCCTACAATATTTGGTATTCATTTGATATCTATGACCATTTGTCTGCCTATTCGGATTTCAATTGGTCTGGGGATGTTACTGGTTACAGACGCACCTCGGGTGGATGCTTTTAACTTTTACTTTGGGAGTGCTCTTGTCTCTTGATTGAGCAAGAAGCAAAACTCCATATATTTGTCCACAGTGGAGGCCGAGTATATAACCGCCAGGAGTTGTTGCACACAACTCATATGGATGAAGCAAATGTTGGAAAATTATAGGATTTCCAAGTCAAAATGACTATTTCATGTGCTAATGCGAGTGAAATTCATATATCTTGTAATCTAGTCCAATATTCCAGCATGAAGCACATTAAGATATGTGGGCATTTCATTCGTGGTCTTAAATAGGGGTCCCGTGACCACGTGGTTGGTTCATACGGGATACGTTGGTCCAGAGCGAGGTGTTAGCATCACCCACGGGGCCGTTTCGGGGGCGTAGCGAGGTTTCGCCCTTTAACTGCACGTTTTCAAGCCTAAGTGTAGGCATTATGAAATCTGGGCTAATGGTCTCAAATCGAGGGTTCCGTGACCACGCGATTGGTTCGTCTAGGATACGTTGATTCCGTACGCGGTGTTGGCACCACTCATGGGGCCGTTTGGGGGGCGCTAAGGGGTTTCACCCCCCGACAGCATGTTTTCAAGCTTTAGTGTGGATATTCTCTGTTTTGGGCTGCGCTCTAAAACCGAGGGTCCTGTGACCACGCGGTCAATTCGTACGGGCTACGTTGGTCCCGTGAGAGGTGTTAGCACCGTTCACAGGGCTATTTGGGGGCGGTAAGGGGTTTCGCCCCCCCCCCCCTCCGATGGTACATTTTCAAGATATAGTGTGGATATTTTTTATTTGGGGTCATGCTCTCAAACTGAGGGTCCCGTGATCACGCAGTCGATTCGTGCAAGCTACGTTGGTCCCGTGCGAGGTGCTGACGTCACTCACAGGATTGTTTGGGGGCGCTAAGGGTTTTCGCCCCCCGACGGCACGTTTTCAAGCCTATGTGTGGATATTCTCTATTTTGGCTCGTGCTCTCAAACCGAGGGTTCTGTGGCTATGCAATTGGTTCGTACGGGCTATGTTGGTCCCGTGCGAGGTGTTGGAGCCACTCATAGGGCCATTTGGGAGGTGTTAAGAGGTTCTCTCAAATAATGTATCAACCATGATCTGACACTCACCCTCATACAAAGGTCGATTATGTACTAAAGTTCCTACAATAATGTACATGAGCGTGCAGATCCCAATGACAAATTAACCGCTCAGGTCCTGCATATAGTATTTCTCGCCATAGTCACCGTGGGTTATTGATGATGATCTAAGATCTGTGCCATGCTGAGGCGGTGAGAAAGGGAATGTTGAAGGAGGAACCGAAATATGTGGGGGGAAATGGAGAACAAGGAAAATTTTGAGGAATCCCTGGCATCTGTGGAGGGAAATCGGGATGCATTGGGGGCTGCAGGGGCATACGACCGGTAAAAAGGGACACAATCTATATAAGTTTATCATTTATACCTCCCAATTCATTTTAAGGCCCCATTATATCCCCTTCAGTCCTAGATTGACGTTCATCGTTGGACACGAAATGCTTATTAACAGAAGAAAGCTTGTCCATAAAAGGTGCGATGTGTTTGAATCTTGTTTTTAACATATGCGACCCCAGACCTCTCGCCCTCCCTTTGTGGTCCTTCCCAAAGGTTTGTGCAATGGCATCATTATCAATATAGTCAATCGAGCTTCAATCTGACCGACAACTGATAGACTCTATTGATTCTAGAGTATTGTCCAAGTGAGGAGGGAATTTATTATCTTTGTCTCATCTACTATGCACGTACAAGCTGGCCCTATTCGATGTCTTTCCTTCATCTGGGCTGCCTTTCGTAATGGTCATCCACTCGTTCTTCAAATCTTCAAAATATTTTGAGTCAAGCCTATGTACATCAGTTTTTTGCCCTTATACTGCTTGTTTTTCTCCATTTAAAACATTTTGGAGTCCTTCGCCTCATTCTCTAGAAAATGATTCCATTGAGAGACTGGCATCTCAATTTTCGAAGGGACTTTGTCTTTGAGCGTAAGAATATTGGAGCTTGATGCTCCCTTAGGGAAATTCTTATGCCTAAAATTTCTCCGACATGTTCGGAGTTCAGCAACCCGAGAAAGCACTTATTTTTTGAGTTGGGCAAAAATGAAAACCATTTGTTGTGTTTCTCGTAAATGTTATCTTTAATAGCTTTATCTACGAGGTTCCAATTGTCAGCTCCTCCCACTCCCACATTCATTTTTGCCAAGGATAAACATTGGGATTTAAAATGTTGAACGTGATTCTTTTCCCCTGTGGGGTTATTTCCCAAAAGAGAGAACCCAATAGGCTTCTTCTCAACTGACCCGGTAGTTTCAGGAGCGTTGGACGTGTCTGTTAGATTAGTGGGAGTACCTTTCCTACTGCAACTCGGGAGTAGGGGAGTGAACAATTTGTGGAGCAGGGGATTGAACAAAATTTGGAGTAGGGGAGTGAACAATTTGTGGATTTGAGTATTGCTCACCAATTGGTGATGAGAATTCTCCTTGTGGTTGTTGGTTGTTGTTGGTTGGAGCGTTGCTTCCATTACCGCCCGACATTATCTACAAAAATAATAAAAGTTAAATGTGTATCTATAATAATAGATTCATAATTTCAAAGTTCAATATGAAAATATAAATAAGAAAATAATTTTTTGGACCATATATTATAATCTACCTGTTCATGTAAGACTTTAACAAAAGTTCAATGTGTCTAATCTCCATCCATTCTGGATTTATTTTTAAAAACCTATGAATTTTTGCACGTGGCCAATTAAGAGGAAGAGTATCTATAATGGATGCATAGATGTCAGTGACATGAACTTGAAATCTCATCCTCTTCAGTCAATTGGCAAGATCGAGTTTGACGTGCATATGTCTTGAGACATCACAGTCTTCGTTAATGCTCTTTGTACGCAATTCTATCCATAATGGGTGAATTTTTTTCCGTCCTTCTCTAACAGCATAAGCAAGGTCCGTTCTCTATCGAAATTATGCACGCAATATATATATATATATATATATATATATATATATATATATATATATATATATATATATATATATATATATATATATATATATATATATATTGTGTACAGCTTCATCCCAATATTGTGGCAGGGAAAACAGAATACGATCGAACAAGTACTCTTGCTGGAAATGAAATCCACGGTTTACAAGGTAGTTAAATTGTTCGATCTTCCTATTCCCATACCAATAGATTGGAGTACCCACTTTATGAGGATCATTAATGAAAGAGGTACAAGTGTGGACCAATTGCAACCTTTCATACTATCGTTGCCATTGATTATCATCGTGAGTCATTTTTTCTGAGAAAAATGAATGAGGGTGTGAATATGATTCATATAAATAATGGATCTAATGAATCATTAACTAGTTATAACTAGTTAATGATTCATTAGAGACATTATTTATATGAATCCTGTCGCGACATAGTTTAATAAATATATACATTTCGCGACATGTATCCTGTCGCGATTGGTATATACATTCCGCGACATAGATATGTATGTCGCGGAATGCATTCCCAGACGGGGCTACCGCGACACGGGGGGGCGACATTCAATCTTATGTCCCGAAATGTCTTTTGCGACATAATTGATATATTTCGCGACATAATTTCTATGTTGCGAAATGTGTTTTTTCTTGTAGTGTTATTGTGTACGAGGGCGTGCATATGATTCCTATAAATAATGCCTCTAATGAATCATTAACTAGTTATTATGTACGAGGGCGTGGATATGATTCCTATAAATAATGGCTCTAATGAATCATCAACCGTTAATTTATTATGTTTTGAATATCTACTTTTGTCATTTAAGTCAACAATCCCTAAAATTAACCCTAATGTTTGGTATTTTTTTAATGGAGAGGCATTTTTTTAATGGTCAGAGAGGTATTTTTTTTTTATATTTCAGCCCCAAACTTAAACCAATAATACCGATTTAATTAAAATTTTCCCTAGTTTCAAAATTAAACCAACAATATCCATAAAATTAAAATTTGCCCTAGTTTGAAACTTAAACCAACAATATCCATTAAATTAAAATTTGCCCTAGTTTGAAACTTAAACTAGCATTAGTCATATATATGTATTTTTTTTCTATAATACACACACACACACACATTTACAGTATACCCAATACACATAATGATAATATATACATAGCTACATACATATACACAATACACACACGTATACACACACACACACACACACACACACACAAACACATATACACAGACGTATATACACACATGCATGCATTTACAGTATACACACAGAGAGAAATATGTATTTACCTTTGAGATTGAGAGAAGGAGAGAGCTTGAGATTGAGAGAAGGAAATCGCTGGAGAGAGAGAGGGAAAATAAGGGTTTCGAGGGAAATGAAAAATTGTTCTACATTTTTTAAGTATAAAGACCATGGTCACGGCTTAGGGCCGTGACCCTATGACGTGACTCCTTTATTTTTTTACACGCTAGTGTGGAAATAAGGCCATGGTCACGGTCCAAAGCCGTGACTCAGATAATTAACTGGTCACGGACTTAATCCATGACCATGTCGTTCTGTAATGAGGTTTCTGGTCAAGGCTAAGGGCCGTGACTCATCCCTGACCAAAATTAGAGGAAAACTTCTCGCCATAATGGTCACGGCTGGGTGAGGGTCTAAAACTGTGACCCGAGTGAGTTAGGGTTTAGATCTATGACCAACCACAAGATGACCCATGACCACTCAGACTCATGGATTGGTCATGCCCATTTTGATCGTAGTCACGGTTTTAGGCCGTGATCAGGTCATCACGGTTGTGAGCCGTGACCCTTTATCCGTGGCCATTTTTGGTATTTGGTATAGTGCATGGCTAAAAAAAAGTTCAAGAGCACTATTGACCCAATTCGTAAATTCAATTTATATCCAACATCTCATTCCAAGAAACCCATATCAATTTGAATGAAAGACTAAGAAATGATATTTTGTAAATACAAACACTTAAGAACTAATTTTAAGTTACTAAAATTTATCTAGTATTCGTCTCTAGTGTAACTATGATTTATATATTCTTTACTATGATAATAAGGTCAATGAATGGTACGGTGTCAAACACGAACGGGTATAAGACACTCATAAGATATTCATGAATTTACGTTTATACTAATGGAATAAGGCCAAAAATGGTCATATATTCAGGGAAGGACCTACGAAGACCAAGGGTGTAACAACCCGAGGTCTTGGAGACAACGAGTTATTTATTTTGGGAGAAATAAATAATATTTTATTGGAGAAATAATTAAATTGGCAATTGAGGTCAAAATTTGAAGTTGTTAGAAAGAGCGTCGAATGTCGATTCTGAGGGTACCATAGTGTACGAAAGGGTCGAGAAAGTCAAAATGACTGTACTTGGGGTCTATTTAGGTTTCGAAATGAATTAGGACCGTTTGACTCGAATTAAAGTTACCGGGTCATTTAAAGTGTGTATTATCATTTAAAGATGTGTATCTTGGGATTTAGAGCTTATTAAGCCTATAGGAGATATTTCTCCAAAGAGAGAAAGAGAAAAAGAAAGAAAGAAAGAGAGAAGAAGAAAAGGAAGGAGAAAAGAGAGAGAAAGTGGAGATTTTCGGTCAATACGCGATCTCAAGGCAGATTCAGACCCTACGAACCCGAGGCAAGTGATTAAACTTGCTAAATAATTGTTGTGCACCAATTATTGCATGATTTTTGGATTGAATTTTGGGTTTTAGGTTTAGTTTGATAAAACCTAACTTTTTGGGAAAAACCTTAGATTTATAGTGTATAAATAGATTCGAGGTTAGAAATTAGTTTATATGTATTCTAGGATGATTATTGATGATATATATGTGATTGGGTTAAAGAGATATGGAGAGAAAATGATTAAAATGGATTTTGGGTATTTTGGCCTACTTAAAAAGTAGCCATTTTCGAGAGTCCTGAATAGCCGAATCGATTCGACCTCCTACTGAATCGATTCGGATATTTGCAGGTGCCCAGGTCTGAGTGACCGAATCGATTCGGACTCCAGCCGAATCGATTCGGACTAAGACAGAATCCCAGGTCTGATGACCCAAATCGATTCGCCTTCCTGGCCGAATCGATTGGCTGGGCCGAATCGATTCGGAATTAGCCCGAATCGATTCGGAAACAAGGCTTTTTCAAGGGATGTTTTCTAAGGAGAATTTCATCCCGTTTTGTTCGAGGTTATCGATTGGGGATCTCTATAGGAGATATTTGGAGTATGTTTTGGGAGACTTTTAGAGTGTTTCCCTTAAAAGAAATAAATGGAGTGATATTGACTAAATTTGAGGAATACCGATTAGATATTTTGGTATGTTCTAAGTGGGGAAGCCCACCTTGTTTTGAGAATTCTATTTGGAGATGATTATGATATTAATGGGAATAATTTAGAGATACCGGATCTTAGGATCCAATCCCAAATGGGATAACTTTAAAAGGTTTATAAAAATGAATTGAACCCTATAATGGATGGAGAATTATAATTGCTATTCGATGTGCATACGGATATAGAAATATCCTTATTAATGTTTGATTTTGGAGATATCTCACACAATGAGAAATGCTAATGGAGGTGCATTAGGATAAAGAATATCCTTAACTTAAATAGAATTGAGAGATAATTCATAATTAGAAGCGACATGTGAGCTTCAATCGAGAAATAGTATAGCGTATACTAAGTGGGGAAGATATGTGAGAATTGGCGATTAGTGTATCTCGAGGGAAATATGCTAAACATTGATGTTAATGAAATTGCGCCTATGGGCTTATAATAAATATGAAAATGATGTTGCAGGTATACCTTATATAATGGTATATCTTTATTATGTGGGATGTATGTATACCTTATATGATGGTGTATATACATGTTAAGCATACCCCCTCCTTGCTATCATTGGGAAGTTACGTGCGTAGAGGGTGAGCATTCTGGCTAGATGAGCCAGGTATGGATATTCCCCAGGTCATAGTCGTCCATGGTGGTCAGCAAATGACATATATATATATATATATATATATATATATATATATATACATTTATTTATTTTGGGGGTGAGAGGTTGTGGGTATGTGTCGCTCTCACTTGCCGATTAGGAGCTATGACCGCTTCTCGGGATGTCGTGTACGTGAGTTGATCACGAGGTGGGTGTCGTGGAACCCCACCAGGTGACATCAGTTTGCTACGTATATGGGCTGCTGGAAGATGATAGCATGTGAGCCTGCGTCCTTCGAGTTATAGCTCGGTTGGATGGTTATTATTGCTTGTGCTTGTACTTGGGTATCGAGGGCATAATGGACCTCAAGGACTGACATTGCGAGGATTAGTGTATCGGGGGGTTCCTTGTTTGGATTTCGCTTCGGCGAGACGTCCCACGCACGAACCGCAGTGTAATGTTGGAAATTGGGGATAAGTTAGTCCTTAATGCTCATATATATATATATATATATATATATATATATATATATATATATATATATATATATATATATATATATATATATATATATATATATATATCACCTATCTGGGTTCCTTGTTTGGATTTCGCTTTGGCGAGACGTCCCACGCATGAAACGTCGTGTACTGTTGAGAATTGGGAATATTAATTAATTAAAATTTGGATAATAAATTGGGTTACATGCATCTTGCATTGAGGGCATAATGAGCCTCGAGGATCAATATGGTGAGGAGTAGTGTAACGGGGGGTTCCTTGTTTGGATATCGCCTCGGCGAGACGTCCCACGCACGAAACGCAGTGCCGTGTTGAGAATCGGGAGGAGTTTGGTCCTTAACTCTTGATACTAATAACTCATATATAATAATTACATATATATATATATATATATATATATATATATATATATATATATATATATATATATATATATATATATTGTTTACATGCCAAATAAGGGCATCACTAAAATATAATATTCAAGTAAATGAGAATGTTGATGTATTGTGATGATGTGGTTATGAGATGGATCATGTAACTTTATATGTTCAACAAATGAACATTATAAAGATAACTATAACTATTACATTAAAGTTAATGTATATAATTTATAGATTATAGTAATAAAAGGTAGATTGGGAGATAGGTTAGACGGTTTCACTTAAATACTTTAATTGGGTTTAAGTTAGAATCCTCTTACCTAAATTAGAATCGGGCATCCATTTGGAGATCACGTGCATACGCTTAGTGTGCGCTTTAGATGAGAGGTGAGTTGAATTATTATGGAGAGTTCAATTCCACCTTAATCATGTAATAATGCATTTATAATTATTATGCATTTTAATACACTTGCTATAAAATATTTTTCAACTCGGGCTCTGACCCATTTATATTTCCTCCTCCATGTATTTATTGTACTACTTCAGGTGTTCCTCCGCAAGGACGCCTTTGATGTTCATCCATTCAGGATTCGTGGAGCTATGGCATTCCGGACTGTCTCAGCACTTTGTTTTAGTCGGTTCCTATCTTTGTATATCTAGTTTAGGATTCAGTTGTATATTGAGTTAGTATTCAAGTGTTGTAGATTAACACTTTCATATTTCATTTCTCAGATTATTGTATTGTCTGTTACCCGACAGCATATTCGGGTATTTCGTTTTTTCTTTATATTGCACTCTTGCATATTGATGGAGTTTTCACTTATCACTCATCATAGTTAGATGTATATTGTATATTATGTTGCATTATTGGTTCTGTTGTTGTTGTTAAATAAAAGTTTTAAATTTTTGACAATCCACTTTTAATAGTTTCGGGTAGTTAGCCTTATATTATTAGTATTGTCAGTTGATATTGAGACTGTGCCATCTGGGATACCTGATTTAATGTAGTATAGGGCTGGCCACTCGTTATTATTTTGAGCGGGTTGTCACAAAGGGGGCAAGGGAGGGGGTGGGTGACGCCCCGAGTTTTTAGGATTTTTATAATAAAATTTATGTTTAAAAATTTCTAACAGCCCATGTTCATTACCACTTTGACACAATTGATTGTTCTATCGCTCACATACGTTGTCACGGTTCCAGTCAATAACAACTATCGTTGATTAATTTCTAATAGTTTTATTCGTGACAAATGTTTTACATTTAATCTCTTGCGTGATTTTCTTTGTCATTTGGGACTTAGTTGATAGCCTTATTTTCCATGGATAAATAAAGAATATTTATCATTTTCCATGTTTGAGAGCGTTTATTAGAAATTTTTGCCATGAATTTTTTTCCACCTATGGAACAAGCTAGTGAAGCACATTTTGGTCATTTGTCTAATAAATTTTTCTTTGGGCGTGAGGTAAGATATAAAAAAGAAGTTCCTTGGAAAATTTTCACCCCATGCTATCAATTAGGCCCTTAGTTATTGATCAAGAATTGTGTTTCAGTTTTTGGTAATGACTAATTTTATCACGGATACTTGTGACAAAAATGAATATAACATTATTAGTGTTTAAAAATCTTGTCACAATAATGTAGATATATTTCCGTCCCTGAAGAAAATTTCTAAATTTATACGTACATAGTCCAATAGTGTACTACTTTAACCTTAGAAGTGATTAATTGTTTCAGGTAGAAAAAAGGGTGGAAGGTAAGGATTTGTTGTATTGCTAAGAAGACGTTGAAACAATATTGAATCTTGAAGCACCATGTTGTTGTATGGATAAAAATCAAATTTTCCTATATCTCTCATTGCTCTGCAATATGGTAATCTCCGATGTTATCTCCTTTTATTGTTGTATCGACAAATACGATCGTGATTTAATTTCCGCTAGAAGTGTCATAGCTTTATAATTCAACCATTTTGTTGCAGTCTTCTTACACAATATGAAATATTATAGAATATGCATCCCCGGTCGTTGCAAAAATTTGGATAATTAAATTGGGCTTAGAGCTCGCTTCTCATTTGGGGATTAAATGTATGGAATTGAAAATTGATTATCAGTTGATTTATCATATGATCTGTAGGAACACAGCCTCAACTCTAATTCACCGGGAGTTGAATCAGGCACTTTAGGATGGATAGATTCCTGCATGTTACTTTGTCTTTATATTTTCGAGAAGCTAATTGATGGGATGACGCTTTTTTAGAGTAAAATTTAATATATGGGATTATATATAAAATAAATATGAATTATAGGCTATCAAATAAAAGTAGGCTAATTCAAGTGATTAATTTAAGTTTTGGGGTCTTACTAATGTATTATTAAAGTGTGGGTTTTATTGTGTAGAGACAAGCGTAATTTCTATTTTTATGATGAGTTAAAATAGAAATATACGAAATATGAAAAGACACGATTGTGTTATAAATAGGGGTCATGGTCCCCAGATCACACAACACCAATCTTCTGATTCCCATTGTCAGAGAGAAATTTAGAGAGGAAATGAAAGTGTTGATTTGGAAGAGCATAAGACCTCAGACTCAGATATTTTAACTTTCTATCATGGATTCAGGTACGCTTTCGCAAAATCAATATTTATATTTCTTGATAATTCAATATGAATGTTCATGTTTGTTTGATAGTTTTCACAAAATAGAAATTAATCCATCATGTGGTATCAGAGCTATTTCATGTTGAGTTGTTGAGAATATATTAGGAAGGTATTGATATTAATTTTCGGCTGCAAATATTTTTTCAAAAAGGTTTAATATTTCAGAAAAATTTTGGATTAAGAAATATTCTCGTTTCATTACGATTCCAACGATATAAAATTCATGAAATTTGGACTAACGGATGATTTTATATGATTTAAAAAAAAATAAGTATAAAGGTTGATTTGATGGTAGTGGAAAGTTAAAGGTTCGACTCTTGGTGTTTCATATTTAAGCCTCTTAAATGATGAAAATTATGAAGGATCTCAAGAAGTTTTGAACCCATGACCTTTCAAGTCTAGAGCCAAAGGGGTTCTGAACCCATGACCTTTCAAGTCTAGAGTCAAAGGGGTTTTGAACCCATATACAAATTTAAATTCAAATTTTGGTGTATTTATATATATATTTCGAGATAAATTAATTTAAACAATATGTCACCAAAGTGACCTCTTTTGTTCAAAATTAATTTTATTTCGAAATATAAAAAGAATTACGAGCATGTAATTTATGTGAATATTAATCGGCCCAAAGGAAGATTATTTTTTAACAAAATTACATGTGCCACTTTAATAATAAGCATGTGATAATTATTTAGTTTTACATATGAATAATAAATCGGCCCAAAGGAAGAATTATTATTCAATATGTTCATATTATCAGTGTTTGATTATTACGGCAAGATATCACTTACAAGTTAATATTTTTTCCAAAGATCAAATATTAATAGAGTGTCCGATATCTTAAAATGGGATTTGTCCTTTATTTGAATTTATTTTTGATTTAAGACTTATATGAGCTAGTTTTATTTGTTTATTGTTCTCTGATTCAGCTATCAGTTCTGCTTCCAACATTACTGCCAATATTAATTCTATTCCCATGCTTAATGGCACAAACTTTAAGTCATGGCAAGAGAACCTTCAGATAGTTCTCGGTGTCATGGATCTGGACCTTGCATTAAGGGTTCCTTCTCCTGCACCTCTTATGGATAAAAGTTCCTCTGATGACAAAAAGGACTTTGAAAGGTGGGAGAAGTCAAATCGCATGTGTTTGATGATCATAAAGAAGGACATTCCAGAAGCATTTAGGGGCACAATATCGAAACGATAAAAACAATCAAAGAGTTCCTAGAAGAAATTAAGAACAGATTTACCAAAAATGAAAAGACTGAAACAAGTACACTTTTGGAAAGTCTCATCTCAATGAAATATAAAGGTAATGGGAACATTAGGGAGTACATTATGGAGATTCCTCATCTCGCTTCAAAGTTAAGAGCACTTAAGCTTGATCTCTCTGAGAATTTGCTTGTGCATTTGGTTCTGATATCTCTTCCCACACAATTCAGTCAATTTAAGGTGAGCTACAACTGGCAAAAGGAGACTTGGTCTCTTAATGACTCATCTCACATTGTGTGTAAGAAGAGGAAAGACTGAAGCAAGATAAGACAGAAAGTGCTCATTTGGCTAGTACTTCTAAGGACAAGGGGAAGAAAAGAAAGAAAGATAAAGAAGCTGCGGTGGTTCCATATCCAAAGAAACAACATAAAGAAAAAACTGTTGATGGTTATTTCTTCTGTGGAGCTGCGGGATATATGAAGAAGCAATGTACCAATTATCATGCTTGGCATGTCAAGAAAGGTACACTTCTTAACCTAGTTTGTTCTGAGGTTAATTTGACTTCGGTACCTAAACACACTTCGTGGATAGATTCTGGTGCAACCACCCATATCAGTGTGTCTATGCACGGTTGCCTGAGTTGCCGAAAGACAAATGATGGTGAAAGATACATTTTTGTGGGCGATGGCAAGAAGGTTGAAGTTGAAGCAATTGGGATATTTAGGTTATTATTGAAGTCTAGTACTTATTTGGATTTGAATGAGACATTTATTGTACCGTCATTTAGACGGAATTTGGTTTCTATTTCTATATTGGACAAATTTGTTTATACTTGTTCCTTTGGAAATAATAAATTTAGTCTTATTCATAATTCAAATTTGGTTGGTACTGGTTCTTTATCTTATGTAGATAACCTTTGTATGCTTGATACTATTGCTTCATATCATGAAACCTTGCAATTAAGTACTCGAGGTATTAAAAGAAAATTAACCAATGAGAATTTTGCATCATTATGGCATAAGATATTAGGTCACATCTCCCAAAGGAGAATTGAAAGACTTGTGTCAGATGGAATTCTATATTCCCTTGATTTTTCAGATTTTAAAATTTATAAAAATTGCATAAAGGGAAAATAGACAAACATAAGGAGATCTGGTGCTAATAGGGCTACAAACGTCTTAGAACTGATACATACATGTATTTGTTGGCCATTCCTTACGGTTTCATGGGACGGTCAACAATATTTTATCACATTCATAGACGATTTTTCACGTTATGGCTACCCTTATCTCATCCATGAAAAGTCCCAATCTCTGGACGTGTTCAAGTCATTCAAGGCTAAAGTTGAAAATCAACTCAGTAAAAGGATTAAAAGCGTCATATCTGATCGTGGTGGTGAATACTATGGTAGGTATGATGGTTCAGGTGAACAACGCCCAGGACCATTTGCTAAATTCCTAGAGGAGTGCGGTATCGTCCCGTAGTACACCATGCCAGGTTCTCCAAACATAAATGGTGTTGCTGAAAGGAGAAACAGAATTCTTAAAGACATGGTAAGGAATATGACCAGTTACTCTAACTTACCAGATTTACTCTGGGGTGAAGCATTAAAGACTGCAGTGTATATCCTTAACAGAGTACCAACTAAAGCAACTGCTAAAACTCCTTTTGAACTTTGGGCAGGCAAGAAACCTAGTCTGAAGCACCTTCATGTTTGGGGATGTCTAGCTGAAGAAAGGCCTTATAGGACACATGAAAAGGAACTGGATTCCATAATAGTTAGTTGCTATTTTGTTAGATACTCTGAAAGATCTAGGGGTTAAAAATTTTATGATCGTACTACCAAAATAATTTTTTAGACTGGAAATGCCTGGTTCTTTGAGGATGTTGAGTTTGCCGAGGGGGATAAGGTTAAGGATTTAGGTTTTGAAGAGGAATATGTTGATATTCCCACAGCTGTTATTAACATTGATCAGGATCCAATTCCTGACATTGTTCAATAAGTAGATCCTAATCAAAACAATATCCAAGAATCTCCCATTCTAGAAGAACAAACTCTACCACCTCCAGAACCTATGCCATTAAGGAGATCCACTAGAGAAAGAAGAAGTGATGTGCCAGATGATTACATTGTATTTATCCAAGAACATGAGTTTGACATTGGTGCGGTGGAAGATGATCCGATCACCTTCCGTCAAGCCATGGAAAGTTCTAAATCTCAAGAGTGGGTTGATGCCATGAATGAGGAGATAAAGTCCATAAAGGACAATGACGTTTGGGATCTTGTCCCATTACCTGAAGGTAAAAAAACCATTGGTTGCAAATGGATATTTAAAACCAAGAAGGATTCGAAAGGTGATGTGGAGAGATACAAAGCCCGTCTTATCGCTAAAGGTTTTACACAGAAAAAAGGCATCGATTATAAAGAGACTTTCTCTC
Source organism: Sambucus nigra (assembly GCA_949130495.1). NCBI lineage: Eukaryota > Viridiplantae > Streptophyta > Magnoliopsida > Dipsacales > Adoxaceae > Sambucus > Sambucus nigra. The sequence continues at coordinate 536,967,436 of OX422208.1, read as the reverse complement.
CGGTTTCATCGAAAGACTCTTTTAGGATAATAATGGCACTTGTGGTGCACTTTGACCTTGAGCTTCATCAGATGGATGTTAAGACTGCATTTCTCAATGGTGACATTGATGAAACAATATATATGGTGCAACCAGAAAACTTTGTGTCGGGAGATGCAAAGAAAACAAATTGCAAATTAAAGAAATCCATTTATGGGCTTAAGCAAGCTTCTCGTCAATGGTATTACAAGTTTCATCAAGTTGTCATCTCGTTTGGTTTTGAGATGACTCTGGTTGATGATTGTATATACCACAGGTTCAGTGGGAGTAAGCATATTTACTTGGTTTTATATGTTGATGACATTTTGATTGCCACCAACGATATAGGTATGTTGCAAGAAACCAAGAGATTTCTTTCAAAGAAATTTGAGATGAAAGATCTTGGTAACGCTTGTTTTGTGTTGGGTATACAAATACTCCGAGATCTCTCTCGGAGTACACTTAGTTTATCACAAAAGAGCTATATCGAGAAAGTTCTTAAAAGATATGGCATGCATGATTGTAAACCAGGTGACACTCCTATAGCTAAAGGAGATAAATTTAGTCTCAGTCAATGTCCCAAGAATTATTTTGAGATTCGAGAGATGCAAAAGATTCCTTATGCGTCAGTAGTAGGAAGTCTTATGTATGCTCAAGTATGTACGCGTCCGGATATTGCGTACATTGTTGGCATGTTGGGAAGATACTTAAGTAATCCTAGAAAGGATCATTGGATAGTAGCCAAGCGAGTCATGAGGTACTTACAGAGAACAAAAGACTACATGCTCACCTATCGAAACTCAGAACAGTTAGAGATCATCGGATATTCTGACTCCGATTTTGCTAAATGCCAAGATAGCATGAAATCTACTTCAAGTTATATCTACTTACTTGCTGGAGGTACTGTATCGTGGAAGAGTGTTAAGCAGTCTATTATAGCTTCTTCCACCATGGCAGCTGAGTTTGTCGCTTGTTATGAGGCGTCCAATCAAGGAATATGGTTGCGAAATTTTGTCACGGGGCTGTGTATTGTGGATGGCATTGAAAGACCACTTAAGTTATTTTGTGACAATAAATCAGCAGTACTGTATTCTAACAACAACAGAAGTTCTACGAAGTCAAAGTTTATTGACATTAAGTTCCTAGTTGTAAAAGAAAGAGTTCAGAGTGGACTTATATCTATAGAGCACATTGGAACAAACTCCATGATTGCGGATCCGCTGACTAAGGGATTACCACCCAAGGTCTTTCATGAGCAAACTGCTCATATGGGTGTAATTTCTTTTCAGGATATGTCAGTTTAGTGGGAGTTTGTATTTTATATGCTTTCATAGACATATTTGATTTAATGGATATTGTATGGTTATTTACTGCAGTAAAGTATTAAGTTTATATTCACTCTGACTTTATATGGTTTGATCTCACTAAGGTTTAAGGAGGACCAGTTGGAAATAAGCATGTTAAGATCACATTGCATGAAATTTCCATGCTACACATCCACACTTGATCTTTGTCATTAGTTGCATTGATATATGTGATCATTGATGGGTTTACTTACGAAATGTGTAATGACAATCGCTTTGATTCTATATTGGTGCAATTAATGGACAAGATTGTTAAGATACATAAAGTTTTGATAGCTAAAACTCATGAGCTCATAAAGTATAATTCAAACTTATAAAGTTACATATATATATATAGCCCAAGTGGGAGATTGTTAGAGTAAAATTTAATATATGGGCTTATATATAAAATAAATATGAATTATAGGCTATCAAATAAAAGTAGGCCAATTCAAGTGATTAATTTAAGTTTTGGGGCCTTACTAATGTATTATTAAAGTGTGGGTTTTATTGTGTAGAGACAAGTGTAATTTCTATTTTTATGATGGGTTAAAATAGAAATATACGAAATATGAAAAGACACGATTGTGTTATAAATAGGGGTCATGGTCCCCAGATCACACAACACCAATCTTCTGATTCCCATTGTCAGAGAGAAATTTAGAGAGGAAATAAAAGTGTTGATCTGGAAGAGCATAAGACCTCAGACTCAGATATTTTAACTTTCTTTCATGGATTCAGGTACGCTTCCGCAAAATCAATACTTATATTTCTTGATAATTCAATATGAATGTTCCTGTTTGTGTGATAGTTTTCACAAAATAGAAATTAATCCATCAATAGCCTCAAGAGATGCACCTTATTTTCTCAACACTTTATTTTCTCGGCTCGCTAACTTTTGGTCATAGCCTCACTGATCTGCTACTAAAAATTGAATCCACCTTATTTTCTCAGCTCACTCACTATTGGTCATAGCCTCAGCAGATGCAGTCACATGAGCCTTCTTTCTCAGTTCGTACTCCCTCTTATAGGTTATTTGTACTGTATCAGCCTTATTTCAAATTATGTGATAGATTTAAGTCTTATTTTACTTGTTTTTTGGTGTCATCTTAGCAAACTTAGGTCCAAAGTATATTTCTTGGATAACTTGGGTTGTTTCTAGGTACATCATCTCTGTCTTTCAAAATTTTAATTCACAATTTCATAACTACATAATCTTTTTTAATTGATATTAAATGAGTTTCTTATTTTCCTTAAATAAATAATAAAATTCATTTCACTATAAAGATACAAATGAGCTCTATTTTTGGAAGAGTTTTTTTATATTTTTACCTCGAACTTCAAAAGGTCATAATATTTTTATTTATTTATACTTTATAAAATTAATATTTACTTGTAATGTAACTATCAATATCAACGAAGTAATACCCAATTAATATGAAATTATTAACAAATTGATGATTTTGTTTATTGAATGAGAAATTCATTGTGCAACTTGTAATGTAGTCATGACAATTTGTCCCTGCTTTAATTATTAACATATTTTTTTTCTTTTGAAAAATGGTTGACAATATTATGTTAGATAAGATTTTAGGAATCAACTCATTGTCTGAAAAGACACGATTGTGTTATAAATAGGGGTCATGGTCCCCAGATCACCCAACACCAATCTTCTGATTCCCATTGTCAGCGAGAAATCAAGAGAGGAAATAAAAGTGTTGATCTCGAAGAGCATAAGACCTCAGACTCAGATATGTTAACTTTCTGTCATGGATTTAGGTACGCTTCCGCAAAATTAATATTTATATTTCTAGATAATTCAATATGAATGTTCCTGTTTGTGTGATAGTTTTCACAAAATAGAAATTAATCCATCAACTTTAGCTTTAGTTGTAATGTTGCATTCGTTTTTTTCTTATTTTTATTCTACCCTCCAATTTTTTTTGGGGCTTGCATTTACCAGTAATGGGAGTGATTGTTCTATTAATGACCCTACGTATAAAATAAGTTTATTTTGAATAAAGCTTCTGTATCTGATTAAAAAAAATAAAAATAAATGAAAATAAGAAAATAAATAAAATAAATAAATACTGTACAAAATGTGTAATAATGAGGATGAGTGAAAGCAGTAGAAAAGAATTCCAGAGCATGTGCATTCTGAAAATTTGTGATTGAGACCACTGATTGAGTTGTTGTGAATTGGTTTGGCTTACATCTTAAAATAACATAAATTTTTTCATGTGAACGCATTAAACATCTGTAGTTCTTATTGGACGAAATTATTGTACATGGATAGCTTGGTATATTGATTGTAACGCTAACAAGCTTGTCGCCTAAGAGCATCCGTAATGGTGTGAATCGGCGAAAGGTAGGTGTGAGGCGCGTGTGTGTGTTTTACCTTTCGCCTAAATGGGCAGCAAGTACTGGGGGAGATCCTACGAACTTCTATAGTTCGTAGGAACTTCTTACGGACAAATGAAGTCCGTAGGAAGTTCTTACGAACTATAGAAGTTCGTAAGAACTTAACGGTCACATTTAAACAGTAACATTCCTCCATTTATATATTCAGGAACCTTCATTCTTCTTCTTCATTCTTCTGCATCCATTTATATATATTTAGTTCATCTTCTTTCTTCTTCATCTTCTTCTGAATCTTTCGTCTTCTCCATTTTCATCGATAATCTTCTTCCTCCATTTTCTTTTCTTATTTACTCAAAATTTGTACGTACCAGTCTCATATAATTCAGTCCAAACTTTTTATACATTTTTCCTAAATTTATTCATATACTCTCAAAAATCATTCCATTTATTCCCAAAAATAATTTCAAATCAGTCCCAATCTAGATATAGAAAATCCTCCAAATCAGATCTTGTCAACACGATGGAATTAGGTAGAAAATGGAAGAAATATATTAATATTGGGAAATCGAAAGAACACGGGTCGACTTCAAAGACAATTACCGATTCTTCCGCGCCGATTCAATCGTTGAATCCCGTAATTGATAACTATACCCGTATTTACGACGGAGTATCACACGCGTCGGACGACGAAACTCCGATAATAAACGGAAATAAATTCAAATTTCGGGGGAATTGGGCGGGGCCAATGAAATTGTACAAATTTATTCAAGAGAGAAAACCAGATATCAAAACAATTATCGACAGTGTCGGTTTTATGTCGAATTTCTTTTCTATGGTGATGCCCAATTCCGATCATGTATTGTGACGACGATGATCGAACGTTGGTGGGACACGACGCATACCTTCCACCTACCATATGTCGAGCTTGCGTTCACTCCGCTGGACTTCACAATGCTTTCCGGTAATAATTTATGGCTTATTTCGTTCTACTTATATTCATAATTATTTCAAAATGTGAAAATAATATGTTATACTTAAACTCATAATTAATTGTTTGAATTATATTTTTAGGTAATTATATTCAAAATTATTTCAATATATGACAAAAAAATTGAAAAATGTACCCGCATTCCGATTGTGTCAATATATGAAAATAATTATTTATATTCACTTAATGTTTCAATATGTGAAAATAAATAGTCGTACTTAAATTCATAAACGATTGTTTGAAATATATATTATGGTTTTCATATTCATAGTTATTTAAATATATGACAAAATTTTAAATATGTGTACCGACATCATAATTATTTCAAAATGTGAAAATAATATGTTGTACTTAAATTCATAATTAATTGTTTGAAATATATTTTTAGGTAATTATATTCATAATTATTTTAATATACGACAAAAAAATTGAAAAATGTACCCGCATTCCGATTGTGTCAATATATGAAAATAATTTTTTATATTCACTTAATGTTTCAATATGTGAAAATAAATAGTTGTACTTAAATTCATAAATGATTGTTTGAAACATATATTATGGTTTTAATATTCATAATTATTTAAATATATGACCAAATTTTAAATATATGTACCGACATCATAATTGTTTCAAAATGTGAAAATAATATGTTGTACTTAAATTCATAGTTAATTGTTTGAAATATATTTGTAGGTAATTATATTCATAATTATTTCAATATACGACAAAAAAATTGAAAAATGTACCCGCATTCCGATAGTGTCAATATTTGAAAATAATATTTTATATTCACTTAATGTTTCAATATGTCAAAATAAATAGTTGTACTTAAATTCATAAATGATTGTTTGAAATATATATTATGGTTTTCATATTCATAGTTATTTAAATATATGACAAAATTTTAAATATATGTGCCGACATCATAATTGTTTCAAAATGTGAAAATAATATGTTGTACTTAAATTCATAATTAATAGTTTGAAATATATTTTTAGGTAATTATATTCATAATTATTTCAATATACGACGAAAAAATTGAAAAATGTACCCGCATTCTGATTGTGTCAATATATGAAAATAATTTTTTATATTCACTTAATGTTTCAATATGTGAAAATAAACAGTTGTACTTAAATTCATAAATGATTGTTTGAAATATATATTATGGTTTTCATATTCATAGTTATTTAAATATATGACAAAATTTTAAATATATGTACCGACGTCATAATTGTTTCAAAATGTGAAAATAATATGTTGTACTTAAATTCATAATTAATTGTTTGAAATATATTTGTAGGTAATTATATTCATAATTATTTCAATATACGACAAAAAAATTGAAAAATGTACCCGCATTCCGATTGTGTCAATATATGAAAATAATTTTTTATATTCACTTAATGTTTCAATATGTGAAAATAAATAGTTGTACTTAAATTCATAAATGATTGTTTGAAATATATATTATGGTTTTCACATTCATAGTTATTTGAATATATGACAAAATTTTAAATATATGTACCGACATCATATTTGTTTCAAAATGTGAAAGTAATATGTTGTGCTTAAATTCATAATTAATTGTTTGAAATATATTTTTAGGTAATTATATTCATAATTATTTCAATATACGACAAAAAATTGAAAATGTACCCGCATTCCGATTGTGTCAATATATGAAAATAATTTTTTATATTCACTTAATGTTTCAATATGTAAAAATAAATAGTTGTACTTAAATTCATAAATGATTGTTTGAAATATATATTATGGTTTTCATATTCATAGTTATTTAAATATATGACAAAATTTTAAATATATGTACCAGCATCATAATTATTTCAAAATGTGAAAATAATATGTTCTACTTAAATTCATAATTAATTGTTTGAAATATATTTTTAGGTAATTATATTCATAATTATTACAATATACGACAAAAAAATTGAAAAATGTACCCGCATTCTGATTGTGTCAATATATGAAAATATTTTTTTATATTCACTTAATGTTTCAATATGTGAAAATAAATAGTTGTACTTAAATTCATAAATGATTGTTTGAAATATATATTATGGTTTTCATATTCATAGTTATTTAAATATGACAAAATTTTAAATATATGTACCGACATCATAATTGTTTCAAAATGTGAAAATAATATGTTGTACTTAAATTCATAATTAATTGTTTGGAATATATTTTTAGGTAATTATATTCATAATTATTTCAATATACGACAAAAAAATTGAAAAATGTACCCGCATTCCGATTGTGTTAATATATGAAAATAATTTTTTATATTCACTTAATGTTTCAATATGTGAAAATAAATAGTTGTACTTAAATTCATAAATGATTGTTTGAAATATATATTATGGTTTTCATATTCATAGTTATTTAAATATATGAAAAATATTTAAATATATGTACCGACATCATAATTGTTTCAAAATGTGAAAGTAATATGTTGTACTTAAATTCATAATTAATTGCTTGAATTATATTTTTAGGTAATTATATTCATAATTATTTCAATATACGACAAAAAAAATTAAAAAATATACCCGCATTCCGATGGTGTCAATATATGAAAATAATTTTTTATATTCACTTAATGTTTCAATATGTGAAAATAAATAGTTGTACTTAAATTCATAATTGATTGTTTGAAATATATATTGTGGTTTTCATATTCATAGTTATTTAAATATATGACAAAATTTTAAATATATGTACCGACATCATAATTGTTTCAAAATGTGAAAATAATATGTTGTACTTAAATTCATAATTAATTGTTTGAAATATATTTTCAGGTAATTATATTCATAATTATTTCAATATATGACAAAAATATTGAAAAATGTACCCGCATTACGATTGTGTCAATATATGAAAATAATTATTTATATTCATAATTGTTTAAATATGTGAAAATAATTAGTTGTACTTAAATTCATAATTGATTTTTTGAAATATACTTTATGGTATTTATATTCAAAATTATTTTAATATATGACAAAATTTTAAACCTTCGTGCAGGCATTCCAATTGGACAAGGACGGCCCATTCAAAATCTACGAATTGAACAATATACAAATTTTATTAATATCATAAATGAATTTTTCCCAGAAATTCATATACAGAGATTTACTGGTGTGGGAATTCCAGTTTCTGACCTTAAAAAATACATAGAAAATTTTATCAAGGTTGAACCTTTACCAGATTATATGTCCCCAATCATAGCTCGGGCATTTTGGTTTTATGTATTAGGGAGTGTATTTTTTCCAAATGCCCACTCCACTTCCGACCTCGGCTATTTACATTATCTGGAGGATATTCCTGCCATCGACACATACGACTGGGGTTCGGCTATTTATGCCCGTATTTTATGGTCTTTGGAAAAAGCCAGTCGACGATCGTTGACTAGCGTTGAATGCATGTGGCAAATACTCGAGGTATATTTTCGTTTCATCTTATTTATTAAAATTTATGTTTCATTCCAATATATGTCAACTTATTCTAATGAATTAAATTGATTGACAAATTTTGCAGTATTTACATCACGAGTACATGGCCACGACATGTCCTATTCTCGTCGATCCGTCCATCGATGCGTGGCCCCGCATATTTCGTTGGTCGAGGGGGAACAGAAAGAAAGTAAAGGGATCACAACGGTTTAACATCTCAAGCAGTCAACATCAGCTTGAGATGCGGTCACCCGAGTCCATTATATGGCAGCCATACGAGACTTCTACCTACCGTGACTCTGATGTCATCTTATATGCTCTAGAGATATCGGGGTTACAGATGATTTTTTGGGATCCCTTATTTAAGGGTTTTTGGTACTTGGGTGATCGGGCCATCCGGCAATTGACTGGGAGGATATGTATAGCAGACAACCCACCATCAAGTTTGTTTTGTGCCTCTAAACACGATTTTCAAGCAGCTTTCACCCAAAATTGGCCTATCGTAAATCAATACATAAGAGATGTGTCACAAGAAGAGTATAATGGATATTGGAAGGCAGTAGCACTCGGGCCATTACTACCGCCGATTGCCAGATATGTTAATGTAGATTTGATTGGAGTTGGTTCAGTGGAACCTTCGACGTTGCGAATCCCGCAAGCACCAGCACCGACAAATGATCCGCATGTGTATGAGACACAGTTCTCTGTGGGTGGTTCTACGCACATCCAACCACCGAGGCAGAATTGGACGGTTGACGTAGGCCTACCGGAGGGCGCTTCATATACTATAGATGTGCCAAGACCTGAGTTTTCAACCAACGCACGTCCAGCTCAATCTTTGACGCAGTTAGAATGGCGTCAGTCCTACCTCGAGGCAGCAGATAACATTCGAGGTCTACGTCATTTAATATTACACGAGACACATCAGCGAGAGGATCAACTCAAAGCACGTGATGATCGCATTGATGAGTTGGAGCGTAGACTAGCACATTTTACTATGCCTAGTCGAGGGTTTGAGGAGGGTGGTACTAGTTCTAGTAGTCCGAGCATTTACAGACCACACCTAGCCCCACCCTCTGACCCGGTCCCAACATATGAGGTGCAACAAGGTTGGGGTAATTTATTTGGTTCTGACCCTTACACGGGTTCACATGCAGATTTAGGTGTTGATTTTGAGTTCAGCCCGGGGCGCCAGTGATGTATAATGTACAATTGAAAAATGTTAAGAATAAATTTTGTATTGTTGTCTCAATTTAATTGTGATGATAGATGTTATGATGTATAATGTCTCATATTTATGAAAAATGTTATGATGTATAATGTCTCATATTTATTTTCATTTATTACACATAGAATAATGACAAACAATTATTAAATTGCTCTGATATCATTTATTATTATTGACTTAAGTAGTAAAAACAATATTACACGATCAAAATGATTATTAGGAGTATGTGTTCAAACGCTTAGGTCGAACCTAGTAGAAGTACAACAATATGTTTTCCCATTGCGCACTAAACATTTAGGTAAGTAAGATCGTTGCGTATCTGAATCAATATATTCTTCGTTGTAGTTTGATATATTTGGTTCGTAGTCTTCCCCATCATTTTTATATACGCATTCCGAAAATTAATCATAACCGGAATTGGTGTAGTCTGAAATATCGTTATCTGATGCCAACGTAGAATCGTAATATATGTTAATTAATTGTTATTGAATGTGACGACCTGATAGCATCGCGTGTTGTGCTTTGTGATAACATTGTAGGTGCCTCTCCATCTGCCATATCTCTTCCTCCAATAAATCAAGACAAAACATATCCGCTTCTTCGGGATACGATATTGGCCAAAGTGCGACAGCCCAATTTTTTGGCACGGATATGTGATGGTAATGGCAAAGAACCTCCAGGTCACACCTTTCATCATATTTATCTGGCCATGTGAGGTGTTCCCAAGGATACACAACTCCGTCTTCAGGTTCCGAATTGGAAGAGATTATGAATATATGACCAAAGTAATTGAGAAAACGTCGAGAAGTATCAATTGGATATGTTTGGAAAATTATTTTTTGCCCATACCAATCGTTACCAACAATATATGTGTAAGAGCCATTGTAAATGGATGAATAGTAAGGAGATGAAGCCATTTTTTAAATATAAGACAGTGGTAGATAAAAAATTGTTGCAATCCTTCTAATATATTTATAGGTAATTTTAAACCTTCGCAGATATAATTTTATTTTACAATGGTAAAAAATATTTATAATAATACAAAGGCACACATACCAATGGAAAACATAAATTATACAAATGCACACATACCATAAAGCTGATAATTATCACATAGTAATTATAAATCCTTATAGTAAGTCTGTAATTGTAAATCCTTATAGTAATTATATATAACTGTACTAGTAACTATATATTGACGTATTAATTTGGTAGTAGTTAATATACAGTGATAGTAGTAAATACATACAGTTATATTATATAAATGTACTAGTAAATATATATTGACGAAATTTATTTAGTAATATACAGTGGTAATTGTAAATTCTTATAGTAATTAAAAATAATTGTACTAGTAAATATATTTTGACGTATTAATTTGGTACTAGTAAATATACAGTGGTAATCATAAATCCATATAGTTATTATATTTAACTGTACTACTAAATATATATTGACGTATTATATATAATTGTAGTAAATACACAGTGGTAATTGTAAATCCTTATAGTAATTATATATAACTGTACTAGTAACTATATATTGACGTATTAATTTGGTACTAGTTAATATACAGTGATAGTAGTAAATACATACAGTTATATTATATAAATGTACTAGTAAATAAATATTGATGAAATTTATTTAGTAATATACAGTGGTAATTGTAAATTCTTATAGTAATTAAAAATAATTGTACTAGTAAATATATTTTGACGTATTAATTTGGTACTAGTAAATATACAGTGGTAATCGTAAATCCATATAGTTATTATATTTAACTGTACTACTAAATATATATTGACGTATTATATATAATTGTAGTAAATATACAGTGGTAATTGTAAATCCTTATAGTAATTATATATAACTGTACTAGTAACTATATATTGACGTATTAATTTGGTACTAGTTAATATACAGTGGTAATTATAAATAGTAAAAACATATACAGTAGGTACACATCCCAATTGACACTGGGTACACATCCCAAGTTTCAGAGATACCTCTGTAATTTCTGCATCCCAACTTCCCAAATACACAGGAGGTACACACCCCAATTTTCTGCATCCCAACTTCCTGAGATACCTCTGTAATTATTATGACAGATACACAGGAGGTACACATCCCAACTTCCACAAATACACAGGAGATACAAATCCCAATTTTCAGAGATTCTTACGTTGGCATTTATTTACCTGGTACACATCCTAAGTACCATGACAAACCTCTGTAATTATGATGACACAAAATAAACAGATCCCAAGAAATTTATAAATAGATCGGTAAATCTTGATAAATTATAATACAACTTAAATTATTAAACTTCAAATCAAAACAAATCATGGACTCCTCCAGTTCTAGAGATGAGGGCCGAAATCTTATGCTACAATATTGTAACACCACGCCTGCCCGGAGAGAGCGAACGGAGCGCTAATGCGATAAAATAAATCCAAATCCACAAGTGACAAGGTATAGAGCATCTAAATAAACCCACAATAATATAAATCCACTAATCTCAATTCTTCAAATACAACAAGTCTCTCAAATAAATACAACATCTAACTCGAAAAAAAAATACAAATCTCCAATGCTTTATACAACAAAATAAATAATACAAATCTTTCCCAAACAATCCTCGCTAAAATCAATCTCCATAGCGCCCCAAAATCCGCGCTAACCTGCCACTAAAAGAAAATATGGAGAAGTACACAATAGGACAAGAAAGATGCTCAACAAATATATGTTAGCGATGAATAAAACGTAACAACACGAGTAAGAATATTCAAATCAAAATGCAAATCTCAATAGCATTTCATCATTATAATTTCTCAACAACACTTTAACTGGGTCACCAGGCCTCACCACATCCGAATATGCTTTATCAAGCCATAGCCCGGGAAACAGGAATTTTGGCGGGTGCCCAACATCCGTGCCATATTAAAATCTCATGACAACGTGCTCATCAACAATATAATGATACAACATGAATCAAAATAATTTCAACAATTATTTTCCAGATTTAAATGAATTTAACAATTCAAATATGAGTTCAATTAATAAGAAATCAAAGAGAATGACACTCGCGAGATTTAAGGATCATATTGTGTAAAATCCCATACCTCAAACCATGATGAGAAACCAACGATCACATCCTCAAGATCAACTCAAAAGATCTACAAAAGTTCCTCCAAGAACCTCCAACAAAATATCCCCAAGAACACCTCTAATCTAAGGTTGGAACTCACAAATCTCAAGGGCCAATGTGTATATAAAAAGAAGAGGAATATAAAATATATTTACTGCCAAAATTTGTGCCAGAATATGTTAAAAGGGTTGCCCACGACTTCCTTTTATAATGCAAAGAAATGAAGAGTTGGAAGCCAAAAGACTCCTTTAAATAAGGCAAAGAAATGAAGAGTTGGAAGTCAAAACAACTCTTAAAAATTACTTAATGTTCGCCGACTTAGAATTCCAAGAGTTAAAAACATTTTAAAATCCGTTTTAACTCCGATTTCGAAACCGTTTGAAATGCTCGCCTTTAAAAATAATAACCATCGTGTTTGAGCAATAAAAATAATTCATCAAAAACTTTATTTTCCTCCATTTTCCAAAAATTAATTAAAATAGCCCAAAATTACGCGGGTTATTACACTTCCCCACTAACAATGGAATTTCGCCCTTGAAATTCGCCGAATACCTAACTCTCAAAAATCAGGCCAACAATCTCCAAAATAATCTCGTCTCCAAAAATAATTTCCTCACCTCTAATCTCGAAACCTAACACGAATATCACCTAAAATTTTCTATCTCCAAAAATTGCTAACCAAGCAATGAACCCAAAACCCAAGCCCCTAGGGTTGTCGTATACCTAAGCTCTGATACCATATGTAACATCCCGCCCGCCCGGAGAGAGAGAACGGAGCGCTAATGCGATAAAATAAATCCAAATCCATAAGGGACAAGGTATATAGCATATAAATAAACCCACAATAATATAAATCCACTAATCTCAATTCTTCAAATACAACAAGTCTCTCGAATAAATACAACATCTAACTCGAAAAATAAAATACAAATCTCCAATGCTCTATACAACAAAATAAATAATACAAATCTTTCCCAAACAATCCTCGCTAAAATCAATCTCCATAGCGCCCCAAAATCCGCGCTAACCTGTCACTAAAAGAAAATATGGGGAAGTACACAATACCATAAGAAAGATGATCAATAAATATATGTTAGCGAAGAATAAAACGTAACAACACGAGTACGAATATTCAAATCAAAATGCAAATCTCAATAGCATTTCATCATTATAATTTCTCAACAACACTTTAACCGGGTCACCAGGCCTCACCATATCCGTATATGCTTTATCAAGCGATAGCCCGAGAAACAGGAATTTTGGCGGGTGCCCAACATCCGTGAAATATTAAAATATCATGACAACGTGCTCATCAACAATATAATGATACAACCTGAATCAAAATAATTTTAACAATTATTTTCCAGATTTAAATGAATTTAACAATTCAAATATGAGTTCAATTAATAAGAAATCAAAGAGAATGACACTCGCGAGATTTAAGGATCATATTGTGTAAAACCCCATACCTCAAACCATGATGAGAAACCAATGAGCACATCCTCAAGATCAACTCAAAAGATATAAAAAATCTCCTCCAAGAACCTCCAACAAAATATCCCCAAGAACACCTCTAATCTAAGGTTGGAATTCACAAATCTCAAGGGCCAATGTGTATATAAAAAGAAGAGGAATATAAAATATATTTGCTGCCAAAATTTGTGCCAGAAGTATGTTAAAAGGGTTGCCCACGACTTCCTTTTATAATGCAAAGAAATGAAGAGTTGGAAGCCAAAAGACTCCTTTAAATAAGGCAAAGAAATGAAGAGTTGGAAGTCAAAACAACTCTTGAAAATTACTTAATGTTCGCCGACTTAGAATTCCAAGAGTTAAAAACATTTTAAAATCATTTTAAAATCAGTTTTAACTCCGATTTCGAAACTGTTTGAAATTCTCGCCTTTAAAAATAATAACCAACATATTTGAGTAATAAAAATAATTTTATCAAAAACTTTATTTTCCTCCATTTTCCAAAAATTAATTAAAATAGCCCAAAATTACGCGGGTTATTACAAATATGCTCAATTTAATGAAGGTGGATCATCTGATGATTCAGACGAGGAGATGATAATTATGATGGAGATTACACGGTGGTGTGCTGAAAAAATATAATTCGCGATGGGAAAGAGCTCGAAACCAAACGTCGAGTTAATCGTAGGAGAGAAAGAGGTCATACAACACTATGGGAAGATTACTTTGTTGAAGATAAGGTATATAATGAGTATTTTTTCGAAGGAGATTTAGGACGCGGCATAGTGTATTCAATCGCATCCTTGAATTTGTTTGTCATTATGATAACTACTTTGTTCAGAAGAATGACGCTTGTGGTCGTACATGTTTAAGCTCCCATCAGAAAATATTGGGGGCAATTCGACTATTAGCTAACGGGGGTTCCCATGACGTGTGGTCTGAGAAGTACGCCATGAGTGAAACCACTCTATTAGAAACAGTAATTAGATTCACATAGGCAATTGTTAGGATTTTTGGTCCCTAGTACGGTAAAAATTCGACCGAAGGCGACGTCACAAGGTTACTAGAACAAAATGCTAGTAGAGGTTTTCCAGGAATGCTAGGCAGCATAGATTGCATGCATTGGCGTTGGAAAAATTATCCAACAGCATGGCACGCTCAATATAGTGGTCGTAAAGAGTCACCTACTATAATCCTTGAATCAGTTGCCTCCTACGATCTTTGGATTTGGAAATCATTCTTTGGGGTTCCTGGTTCTTGCAATGATTTGAATATCTTGCACCGATCTAATGTCTTTCAAGAATTGTGCAATGGGACGGCAGCTCCCATTAATTACAATGTTAATGGAAATTCTTATGGTATGGCCTACTACCTTGGAGATGGCATTTACCCTCCGTACGCTTCAATAGTAAAAACATTTAGGAACCAAAATGGTATTACACAAAAATAAAAATTATTTTTCAAGTACCAAGAAGCGTGCAGAAAAGATGTTGAACGTGCATTTGGTGTATTACAAGCTCGATTCGCTTTTGTTCGGGAACCTTGTAAATTATGGAATAGGGCGTCACTACCAACCATTATGAAATCCTGCATTATAATGGATAATATGATTATTGACGATGAACGTAGAGATTGTCTATGGCAAAATGAGTACGAACACAATGATGAAACACCTGTAATTATGAGGGGCCAAACTAATTTCTATGACTACCTCATACGGGATGCTAAGATAAGAGACGTAACTAAACATCAACAGTTACAGAATGATTTGGTAGAGCACATTTGGAACACCCATGGTGATGAAATGGTCGGTTGATGAATTTATTGTATTTTTTATTTTAACCGTTGTTAAATGTTTTATTTGTTCCATTTTCAATTTGTATTTGTAGGATTATCGTAGTGATCATATAAATGTTATTCTATATAAAATAATGGTTTAACCGACAATATTATATAAGCGGAAATTTATTAAACAATACTCACATTTCATCTATTTAAGGGTGGCATTTCATTTATTAAGATGGATAGTGAATCACTCTCCATATACCGAAAAAAAATGAAATACAATTATGAGGGTTGCAATACATCATTTAAAAACACTACTAGTCATTAATTGAACTGCTTGGACCAGACGACCCGAAAGAGTTCGATTGCAACTCAGATATCTCAGCTTCGGTCGCAACAACCATCGATGTTAGGTCATTGAACCTTTTAAAATGAAACTGCTTTTGTATTTCATTCATATGGGTCATATCCATCTCCATGATGCATGATTGCTCTCGTCCTAGGCGCACGAGTTGATCCTGCTTTTTGGTGAGTTGATCAGCTCGCTTCATCTGAATGAACGCATCTATTTGAGAGTCAAATTTAAGGGCACGATTATTCTTCCACTCTTGCTTTCTTTTAAACATTGCATTGAAGTCTTCACAATGTTTGAGTACTGCCGTGTTACAATCCAAGCTGTCAGAATGCGCTCGTTGACGTGCACGTTATTTCTCACCCTTCCTGCCCGGGGGTCTATCCCGTACGTCTCGTACCCCCGGAGTGTCATCTTCGCGTACAGGTGTAGGGCTGTCGTCGTTCCTCGCTGTATTTTCCAAGGCAAATTTTGGTAAATCTTTTAAATTTTGATAGCAGTTATCGAACGTAAAATGTTTATTGGTTTCGGTGCGGTACGCGTCGCGTGCATTAGTAACCACTTGGAATTCGGTCGTCCCGATTCCCATATTCTTCACTTGGTAAGAAAGCTTTGCAATATATAGCATTATTTGATGCGATATATGATTATAACGTGTTGATAGCATGGATCTCATACGAGTAATTGTAATTCCATGCGTGACGTTATACTCATCTTTCACAGTGTCCCAAAATGTGCCCGATGATATTGAGTTTCCTTCAATACTTCGAGTTGTATATTTTACATAAATGGTACATAATACTTCGTCCTCAAAAGGAGTCATATTAGGTTATCGAGATGTACCGGAAGTAATCGTTTGAGAGGAAGACATATTTTTTATACAATTAAAATATATTAAGAATGTAAATAAGAAAATGGAAGAGAGGACTCTCAAAATTTATAAAGAGTGATAATAATAAATTGTGAAAAACTTGGCCCTATTTATAAAGAAGATGGCCCAAATGGTGTTAGATTTTACAGCAGTAAAAAGGGTTTCCTAAGAACTTCTTTTGTTCGTAGGAATTCTTACGGGCTTCTGAAGTTCGTAGGAACTTCTTACGAACAAAAAAAGTTAGTAAGAACTTCCTACGGACAAAAGAAGTTCGTAGGAAGTTCCTACGACCATCATAAGTTCGTGAGAAGTTTTTACCGATTCAGTATCCATCTGGTCACTTTTCAAATCCTTTACCTTTCTTATCTCAATTTTTGCCAACTGTCTATCCCCATTGTACGTTTACAAATTGGTAATTTTACAAAAAATTTTGTCCAAACTCTCCACTATTGTGGATGCTCTAATAAGTGCAATGGTAAGATTTAACGGTAGTTAGATTGAACTTACTTGAAATTGAAAAGGTTAAATGGAATGTTATTCATGTGAAAAAATATTGTTATAGTAGGGAACATTTGACACTTGTATTGCGTTGATATTATATCTTTGTAGACACTGAGAATTAATACCTAATTCCCTACGAAATCATATTTTTTCACTTTAGATTTAAACTTTATTACACATTTCACATAAATAATATCAAATCGTTTTTTATATTACTAATTTACTACACTTGTTTTAAGTTGTTACCAGAGGATGGAATGGTTTGTTGATCCCAGATAGTCCAAAAGACAAATGCGATTTCCTTTAGTGCATAAGTTATAAAGCTTCTTGTATCCTTTCAAGTGTAATGATTGTAATGTAATCAATCTTTTTAGATCATTTTTCGTGGAATAACAAATTATGTGGAATAACAAATTAATATGCAACCCGTGTAAAGCACGAATATTTTATATTCTGTGTAAAAAAAATATGGGGCTTTTATGATCTAGTCCTTGGACTAATAATTTTGGACAAAAAAATCAGGCCCAACAAATTTTAAACGATTAGATCTAACATATAAATACTCCGAAATTAAAACAAACAGGCACTATTCAGAAATCAAAGCGCCAAAAACACTGTATTCTCTCTTGAATCAAAACCTTAATCGTACCATCTCTTCGATCAAAACCCCAAAACGAATATATTTTTGAATCAAATTTTGGTCAACAACAACATATAAATACTCCCGATCGAAGCGCTAAAAACTCTCTTCGATCAAAAGGCTCACTCTCTTCGATCAAAACCATAACTCTCTTCGATCAAACCCTAATCGTTGAAGTTCTACATTTTACATTCTAAATCAAATTCTTTCAAACACCACTAACAAGTATGTATACATTCTCTTATCACATGTTTGTCCTTTTGTATTTTGTGTTCTCATATGTATAAATTTGTAGACACTTGGACTGATGAAATCACATTCTTCTTCTTCATGATATGAAAAAATATATTTGTTTCCCTCATTTTAATTGCAAAACACTCTTTTTACATGTTAGATATATGTATTTCATCATTGTACTTTTCCTCCTGTATACATCATTTATCAAGGATTTCTCAAGGACTCGGAATATATACATAATTGGAATATGTACATGTACAAGCCCTGTTTTGCATGTACTATGTGTATTTTTCTTGTACTATCAAAAAATACACGCAAAATACACAGAGTACACGCACATTGAAATTGAATTTCTCAATTCATTATGCATGTGCTTTTATGTTTTATACGTGTACTCTATAAAATATATATTTTAAATCCATATTTGATAAATCCTATGTTATTTTGGTTCGCGCCAGCGGCATTTGAATGATATTCCATGAGTTTGTAAGAAGTATTATTATTGTGTTAATATTTAGGAGTTTTTTTGGTCCGCGCCAACTGCATTTGAATGATATGTTATTAGCTTGTAATCAGTATTATTGCGTGTACTTTTTTCATTTTTTACGTGTACTTTGTTGAAAGTACACGCAAAAAGTTCATAAAGTACACGCACATTGAAATTCAATTTGTTCAATCCAATATCCATATACTAATATGTATTATGAGTGTACTATTTTGTATTGTTGTGTTATTGTTTAAGAATCATACGATTAAGCATGTTCAACTACAAATCTGCTGCTTACACGTTCGAAGATCTTAATAATACAAAACCTTTCACATTGACAGTCAATAGTACTAATGATGACGAAATTCATTTTCTCTTTCGCATCAATGGTAGAGCTAAAAGGTTAAATGGTTTCTACTACTACTATGAAGACATTTACTGCACTTTTGATGTGCAACAGCTTCAAGTAACTGAATCGAAATTGAAGGATTTAGCTAAATGAATTGAGCATTATCGCTTAAGGGGTTTTGATAATGTTGGAGCTTTTAGCATTCAGCTATTGTATCACTTCTTTACTGAATAAGTTAGGAATAGAGAATATTGGTTTTTGACTTATCGAACAACCTATGTTAGGTATTACCATGAAACTGACGATATATATTATCGCATTTAGCATGTATTTTGTTGAGACTTGTAGAAATTGTTTGTTAGAATATTGCATGTACTTTTGTTAAATACGGATGTATTTTATTATTTTGGTCTATGTTTTATTCTAATTCGCATGTATTTTATTTTTGTACATATCATTATAGGTTATTAATTTAAATTTTGTTTATAGATCAATATAATGGGGATGAAGATGAAGGCAAGAAGAGGAAAGAAACAAAAAAAGAGCAGTTATTATGATAGTTCTTCATCCAGTTCCAGTTCTAGTTCTAGTTTTAGTTCTAGTTCTAGTGTGGCATTGAAATCTAAACGTCCTGCAAAGAAGAATGACCAATATCAGTCAAATATTGTTAGATTTCTCCATGATTTGCATCAGATTAAAGATAAAATAAACAATAGCCATATTGAACTTCTTAAGAAGACTCCATTTTGGGAGCTTTTCAATGCCTACTACATTGAGAAAGTAGTAGAAGTGGACCACAAGAAGATGGATAAAAATATTTTATCAATTATCTAGCTGTACAATACGGAAACCAAAAGTTTCCGTATGAAGAGTAGGATTCTAATAATGCCAATAGATATAAGTGAAATATTTGGCATACCACTGGTTGAGGGTTTAAAATCAATAGAACTGAAAAAGCGATCGAATACTGCTCAAAAATATGGATTACAAGCACGATACTTCGTAAAAAGAATAGGAAAGTCAGAAATATTGAATGGTTTGAAGAAATCAGTTGAATTGAAGACAGATGAAGGAATTGCCGATTTTGTTAAAATTGTGTGTCTCCACTTCTTGAACACGTTGTTTTTCTCCAACTCAAACTCCACCCTTGGAGAATTTTTGTTGAAATACATCGACAATATTGAGGAAATGAATAAGTACGATTGGGCATCTGCTGTGCATGAGTTTCTCATACATTCACTTGACAAATCAGCAAGTTGAAAACCTAGCACAGTTACTGGATGTGTCATTTTCCTACTAGTGAGCAAAAAAACATCTCAAATTTCAAAATTTACATACCAATACTCACGTGTACTTTGAAAATATCATGTGTATTTTCACTTGGATTTTAAAAGTACACGTGATATTTTCATGTGTATTTTGAAAATACACGTTATATACCAAGTGTATTTTGAAAGTACACTTGTTATATTTACAAAACATAATACATGTGTACTTTGTAAAATACAAGTGTACTTTATAAATTAGAAGGGTATTTTCAAATACACGTGATAAATTAGAAAGTTCAAAACCTAGCACACTTAATGGATGTGTCATTTTCCTACTGGTGAGCAAAGTACATCCTGATATTTCAAAATTTACATACCAATACTCACGTGTACTTTGAAAATATCACGTGTATTTTGAAAATACACGTGATATTTTCAAAGTACACGTGAGTATTGGTATTTAAATTTTGAAATATCAGGAAATATCACGTGTATTTTGAAAATACACGTGAAAATATAAGTGTATTTTCAAAATATAGATGAAAATATCACGTGTATTTTCAAAATACACGTGATATTTTCACTTGTATTTTGAAAATACATGTGTATTTTCACTTGTATTTTGAAAATACATGCGTATTTTCACTTGTATTTTGAAAAAACATGTGATATTTTCACGTGTATTTTGAAAACACACGTGAGATAACAAGTGTATCTTGAAAGTACACTTGTTAAATTTATAAAAATCACATGTACTTTCAATATACAATTATAAAATTTGCAAAGTACACGTTTAATTTTGCGTGTATTTTGAACAAATCACTTGTACTTTCCATTATGAATCCCTAGGTAATACAAGTATTAATATCATTTTGTTTTTCGTATGATCACAGTATTG
Organism: Sambucus nigra; assembly: GCA_949130495.1. Classification (NCBI taxonomy): domain Eukaryota; kingdom Viridiplantae; phylum Streptophyta; class Magnoliopsida; order Dipsacales; family Adoxaceae; genus Sambucus; species Sambucus nigra. The sequence continues at coordinate 536,946,013 of OX422208.1, read as the reverse complement.
GGCATGTGAGAAATTTGAAATTATTTCTCCTGTTGAAGAATTGAAAGATAAAACTCCAAAATTCCTGAAGTGAAAACTGTCGTCTTTGAGACAATGGTTTGTGAAGAATGACATCGCAATAGTAACTTTGAAGTAGGCTACAAATAAACCAGCTTGTAAGGATAGTTCTGTACAAAACGAATCTTAGTTTGAAGGGCCAAGTTACTCTTTGGACATTTCTACAGAAAGTCCTATACATGCTGATTCATTATCAGAAAAAGTTATTGAAGATATTAATGTCATTGAGTTTTCACATGGTTGGAATATTCCCCTTAAAAACACTGTGACTCCAAAGAAAAAGAAGGGAAAATATCAACCAAAGGTCAATTTGGAGGAACAAATTGCTGTTTTGAAAAGGGAATTGTTGGAAAAAAAATAACCAACTATCTAAAGCAGTTGAAGACTTTAATGGTGCAATTGAGAAGGTGACCTTTTTGGAGGTGGAGAGTGCCATTTTGAATGTACAGTTGCAGGTAGATCGTGATTCACTTTTTGAAGCCCATGAGGAAATGAAAAAGTTAAAGGTGGAGAATTCTAACCTTTTGAACGAAAAAGATTTACTAAATAAGTTGGAGGTGGAAAATGCCCAACTAGTTGAGTTAAACAATTCTTTAAAAGAAAAGCTTGATCAAGTCACAATGAGTGACTCAGATAGAATTAAAGAATTGGATGAATCATTAAAAAAACAGGCAGAATCAACATGAATTTTGTAACAAAAAAATGGATATCTGTCTATGAGTAATGAAGATCTCAAAAAAAAGTATGATGATACATGGCAAAAATGGAAAGATGCTGACATAGAAAAGTTGACATTGAGGCAGAATCTTGAGGAGTCATAATTGATAAGAACTCAACAGGTACTTTTGATTATAAATAATACAGAGTACACGCAGTTTTTCTAAAGTACAAGCAGTTTTCCTAAAGTACACGCAGTTTTCCTAAAGTACACGCAGTTGAATTCATAGTAGTTTTAATGCAGTTTTATTTGATATTAGAAATAATGCAAAGTACATGCATTATTTGATTAAAAAATAATGCATTTTTATTCAAGTATTGCTTATAATGTAACATTATTTTTGTATAACAGGAAAACAATAATAAAATCCTTAATGACGAAATTTCGGAGTTGAAGAAAATGCTTGATGAATCAACATTGAAAAAAACTGATCAGGTATCTATAAAGTACAATAGATATATAGTACAAGCCTTTACTTTCTAAACTAAATGCAAATTATGTTGAAAGTACAGGTGTATATTATAAATTTTATAAGGTACACGTATTTTATAGTACATGCGTGTATATTATAAAATACACGCGTGTACTTTATAAAATACACCTAAGAGAAAATGAATCATTGTTTCAAAAAATGCTTAAAATCCAACACTCCTTGTTAAATATATCAGGCAAACACTAATAAAAAACTCATGGGCGAAATTTCGAGTTTGAAGATTGAACTAGCCTCAAAGACAGTTCAGGGCACCACCAAAATATTCAAAACAAAAGGGCCTCTTACTAGAGGACAAAAGAAAAGAGAAGATGACAGCGAAACCGAAAAGCATGTACCAATTAAGAAACAGAAAGATTCAAAGATGAGAAAAGGTCGTCTAATAATATCTCAACAAATGAAAGAAACTCACTTCAAGATTAAAGCAATCAAAGTATACAAATATCTCGATGAAGTTTCGAAGAAAAAGATTGAAGAGTTTATTCAAAAGGCTGAGCCATGGTAAAGTGTATTGTTTTATGATTTATCACTTCACTAATTTATATTTTTTGGTGCAAAATAATAAGGTTATTATTATTATTATACAATTCTTATTGATTATATAAAATGCAGGGAATTTATTTTCCAAGGGCTGGTTTCGTACATCCCATGGGAAGATTTTGTTGAAGTCCTCAACAATCAAGAAATTTCAAGCCAAGTATGTAGTCCAAATATTAGACATCCATTAAATCTCAACATTATTGTTTCCTCACCATTTTATATTGTGTGAAACAGATAATACTTGCCTTTAGTGAAGTATTGAGGTTAAAATTGTCAGAGGAAGGGCTCTCCTACTCACACACTTTTTCTGATTATTGTTGGGTAAGTACAATTAAACCGAAAGCTTTGTGAAACAAAATTTCTATTTTTTTTTATTAACACAATGTCTATAATTTTTAATCAGATAGAAGCTTGTAGCACAAATGAAGTCAATAAGAAGGGGGAGTTATACAAAGATTTATTTGAATACTTAGGCACTTGTAATAATTTGTTCATTGTATTAAGACATAATGTAGGACATTTCACATTACTTGTGATATACAAAAAAGAAAATAAAGTTGTCCACATGGATTCCCTTCGACCGAACGATAAGGAAAAAATACAATATTCTTCGATGATGCGAAAAAATTGGTTAGTGCCTAAACTTAATTAGTAATGTTACCTGTACTTATATTATACAAGTGTATAATATAATGTGTGTACTTTGTATTAGTTGCACATAATCACCCAGATTATCAAAGTACATGCATCATATTTTAAAATACATGTGAAATGAACCAATACAAATTACGTGTATTTTAATATTATGCGTGTACTTTTAACTCTTTAGGTAAAATACACGCATCATATTTTAAAATACACGTGATATGAAAAAATAAAATATGCGTGTACTTTTAACTCTTTAGGCAAAGTACACACATCATATTTTAAAATACACGTGATATCAAAAAATAAAATATGCGTGTACTTTAATATAATGCGTGTACTTTTCACTCTTTAAGCTTCATATACTCTTTTATTTGTATACACTAAATATTTGTCTTCTTAACAGTTTTTAGTCTTCCAAAAAACACTGTGCCTATTGAAGACTGAAGTAGAAATAATGAAAAATAATGGTTTCAAAATTCAGAGGAAGTTTGATGAAGGTACACCAAATGAGTTTACATTGGATGATGATCCATTGACAAAGCAAGAAAAAAGGACAGTAGATTTCTTGTTAGAAAGTAATCTCAAATCTGACCTAATAAGAGATCATGAATGCCCTGAACAATATTATGGGTAAGAAAAACTTCATTTCTAAAAATTATTAATTTGTATCTTTTCAAAAAATTTCATTCACATCATACTAATTTGTATATTTGTTTTATTTTAATTTCAATGTTGACTGTGGGGTGTTCTGTATGTACTACATTGAACAGATTAGCAGAAATAAGGAAATGCAAAAATTGTTTCAAGACCCTGACATGCTAAAACACAGAGCATATGTACGCAGGGAAATTCTTCTATCAACATATTTCTTCCCCCGAAATGAGAAAAAACTTCTATAAATTGTGATTCAAATACAAACCATATTTGTAATTTGTTTTGTGTTATATTGGTTATTGTTTAAAATATTTATTACACCAAAATGGTTTATTTCCGTTGGTGCGGACCACAATCTACGTAAGGTTTAGACAAACAATGCACCTGAGTGTTATGAAACAATGTACACGCATTTTCACAAAACTACAAGTGATAATTACTAAGTACACACATGAATTTTTCAAAGTACGCGCAGTTTGACTAAAGAACACACACTGGTTAGTATAATAATTTTTTATTTTTAATTGAAAACTACTTTAAATATTTATTCAGGACACAATAACCAAAATCAACTTATTAAGCTCAACTACTCACTTCCCAACTACTTCTGGTCAAGAAATAAATAGCTTTAACTTTTCCTATAAAAGAGTAATATTTGTTCCTTTCTTAACCATTACATCTAGGGTAAAGATAACATAATGGCTATTCCAGCAGAAAACTTGCGAGATACTCTTGAGAGAGGTGAAAGAAATAAAACAAAAATAAGGAAAATTGAGGAAACTATTTCCTCATATGAAACTGTCTTTGAGCAGTTTCAAACATATGTGAGGGAAGGCTATTCTGGACTTCCACCCAATCCCATAGATTTATTTGACGTGGATAAGGACCCTCCTCAAACACATGAAGACCTCATGTGTTTCTATACACAAGAAGTTCCCATGAAAATCGCCAAGCTGAAGGAGAAGAAGGCTCTCTATGAAGGCATTGTAGCTGTCATAGAAGAAGAAATTCGACACTGGTCGAATTTAATTGACTCTCTTCCTAACACCCTAGATGCCTTTGACAAACTTCCCTAATAGAAGCCTTCTTTAGTTTTTTTAGCTTTTGTTATGTGAAAAAATTGTACTTTATTTTTTATTTTTAATAAAACTTTTATTTCTTTCATGCGCATATTCTCACTTATGTCATACACCAAACATAATAAAGTACACGTGAACCTTTATAAAAATGATCACGTGTATTGTAAAAAATGTAAACATTAATATCACTTAATGTAAAAAAATTGGTATGTAAAAATATGATTCTATCTATTATAAATTATAATACACGCAAGTTTTTATAAAGCACAAACAAGATATTGTCCCAAACAATTATATAAATGCGTGTACTTTATATATTACACGTGTACTTTATAAAGTACACGCATAGTCTATAAAGTACACGCTTATTGAAATACTTGTATAATCCAAGTGTCTTTTATAAAGTACAAGCACATTGTAATGTCCAAAACCATTTTTCAAATAGTACATGCATTTATATACGTCTACTTGATAAAATTACATGCATAATACATAAACTACACGTATATTGAATTAGATTTTTGTCATATCAATATGCGTGTACTTTGCTAAAACATGCGTGTACACGTATATTTAAATGCGTGTACTTTAATTATTATGCGTGTACTTAATAAAGTACACGCACATTTCATCAATTACATGCATATTATATTTATATTATGCGTGTACTTCATGCAAGTACATCATAAAGTACACGCATATTTCATCAAGTAAATCTAAATTAAATGTCATTAATAAAGTACACGCATGCTTTTATAAAGTACACGCATATTGAACTGACCAAATCCATTTTTAAATGCGTGTACTTTATGTATTATATGTGTACTTCATAAGTACACATATATTTCATCAAGTATACGCATTGATAAAATTACTTTGGACATCAAAATATGCGTGTACTGTACATAACATGCGTATACAAATGTAAAGTGCACGTGAACATCAGGAAAAATAATCACGTGTATTTTATGAAAAGTATGTGTACAGCTACACAAAAAACAAAATAAAAAATGAGACTTAAAACTACAATTACATTCATTTATGTGAAACAAATGGTTTATTAATTAATTTATTCAATCAAATAGTTAAAATGAATGATTTCAACAATTTTAAAAGTACTCAAATGGGTTCCTTACAAGTAAACCTGTAATGACCCGTTTTACTACACCTCGAGCAAGTAACTTCCCTTACTGTGATCTCACCAGAAGACTTTATTCTCTTATTTATTGACCTGCCTGTCGGTCTCTTAGTCATTGGTGGAAGGACAGATGGATTTTCAGGAATAGGAATATTTAAGGAAATCAAATCAGGAAGAGGAACTATAGGTATCGAGTATGATTTTCTGTAGAAAGATACCTTATAGTACACCTCAATATAATCATAAATACTGGTCCCTTTCCTCCGCACAACACAAACAACATGAGAACATGGAAAACATCTAATCTGCCAACTTTTACAAGAAAAAGTCCTTTCTCCTAAGTCAACTATTGCTCGCACTTCTGAATGAACTTCAAATACATTTTGACTTGAGAGACTAATAGTCCAATGTCAGCTTTTATTCCAATTTTCATTTAGTAACTTTTGAAAAAAAGGACATAGCCCATTTGTCCAAGTGTCAGACTCAATAAGTTTGTTTGCATTGAAATTCATAATCTTCACTCTCAATTTATCAAGCATATTCATTACTGGTAAATGCCTTTCCTCCAATATCCATGAATTGAATGACTCCGCAACACTAGATGCTATGTCACCATACCGTTTACCAGGTAAATATCCACATGACCAATTCTCGGGAGGCAAACTATCAATGAAATCGGCAATAGCAGCTCCTCCTTCCTTCTTTAATGCTTAAATATTCTTGTGAAATACATCTACTGAGATAGCATATACACAAGACAAAAAATCTTTAATAATTTTCTTTCGAAATCCAACACAATTCCCACGAATTTTCTTTTTTATATTCCCTTATAAATGATGTATATAGTAGGAATGTGCAGACAATGGGAAGACCCTCGAAACAGTTTCAAGTAATCCATTATTTCGATCTGATATAAATGTTATGTTTTGATATTTCTCAACTACTGCACTATGCAAATTGATAAGAAACCACATCCAGTTATCTTCGGTTTCAGAATAAACAACAGCATATGCAACAAAAAAAAGGCCTGAAATATAAAAATATATCAAAAATTAAAATAAATAACGTATCTATGTATAACACTTCGTAAATTGATGCTGTTGGCGTAGACCTTAAAACACATGGGAAATATATTATGTGTTTAATTTAAATTGTTTGTAAATAACAAGACAAAACATAAAAATGTACCGTACACATGATAAAGATAAAAAGACATGCACGTTTACTTTTCAATCTTTTGCTTGGCTTTATTATTAACAACACTAACATCAACATACACGCATAAAAATGTAAAGTACAGGTGAACTAAACAAAAAAATTCAAAGTTAATTTATATTTTTAAGGTGTACTTGGCTTTGTTATTTCTAAATAACAACACATATCATCAAAGTACACGCATAAAAATAAAAAGTACACGTAAAATTAACAAAAATATTCACGTGTACTTGACATGTACTATGCGTGTACTTTAGTTTGTATTCAACATAACAACATCATCATCAAAGTATACGCATAAAAATGAAAAGTACATGTGAAATTAACAAAAACATTGACGTGTACATGACATGTACTATGCGTGTACTTTACTTAGTATTACACATAACATCATCATCATCAAAGTACACGCATAAAAATGAAAACTACACGTGAAATTAAGAAAAACATTCACGTGTACTTGATATGTACTATGCGTGTACTTTACTTAGTATTACACATAATAAGACATATCATCAAAATACACGCAGAAAAATGAAAAGTGCACGTGAACTAAAACAAAGACATTCAAAGGTACTTTATATTTTTATGCTTGTATTTTGATGGTCTGGAATAGAACAAACAAAATGTCAATGCAATACACAAAATAAAATATTTAGAATTAATTTACCATTGTTCCCATTCCTTGCAGTAGCTGATAATATTGTTCCATAGTAACAGCTCTTCAAAAAGGCACCATCAAGAAATAAAACAGGTCTGTAGTATTGAAATCCATAAATACATCCTCTAAACATTACAAATATTCTCTTGAATTTTTTACTCTCATGTTCCACGTCAAGGATGCAGTACGACCCATGATTATACTGCAATAGAAGATCACAATAATTATTCATTAATGCATAAGAAACCTTTTCATCACCATGTATACCAACATCATCCATCTCTTTCGCACGCCATGCATGTTGATAAGCTATATCAAGACCATAATTCTTCTTCATATCTCTAACTACATCAATTGGTCTCAATAGCGGGTTATCTCTAAGATCATCAGCTACCAATGTTTAAACCATCTTGGAGGCTATCATTTTGGCTGACGGGCTACAAAAGGCACCTCTACATGTATGCTCATTATTCATTGCACGTATGTAAAAGTATCCATTTATTGTAGATAATGAAGCATGAATTCTCCATATGCAATTCTCAGTAGTCTTTTTAGAGCATTCAGCCGTCTCTAGAGTTTTATCATTCTTCAAATACACATACTTAAGCCCAACCTCAACGGCATACTTTCATAATTTATCCTGAAATTCCAATACACCTCCTTCAAAACATTGCTGCTCATGACTTATATAAGTCTTCCAATCATTCGAAAGATAGACTTTCTACTTACTTGGCTTCACACCTCTAAGATAAAAATCATTTTCAATGCAACTATTAAAATCATTTGCAGTGCCTGATGATAAAGTCTCTAACATCTGTGTATTTGTATCACCACTATCAACCCTCTCAGAACTTTTATTACTACAGTCAACCCCTTCAAAAATTCGATTAGAGCATTCAACCCGTTCACGACATGTATTACTTGGCAATTGTAATGCATCAATGACATATATCCAAATGAAATTAGGTTTCATGATCAATTGGGACCGCAACATAAAACAAACATCATTGTCACAAACCAACATGAATCGACATTCATCACCAAATGAATACCTCAATGAAAAACTCCCACTTCTCAAATTAGTAAACCTAATACACAACTCATTGCATATGAAATCTAATGAGATATCTTCAAATATTTCAATAAAAGCCATATTATCCAAATAACAATACCTTGCTATTACACTACTTACCATAATGTCCTGCAGTAAAACAGAGGCGAAAAACATTTACTTTAAGGTCAATAATTCTAAAAATGTGTGCAATAATTTAATGCATGCAAAATATTTATTTATAATTAATATAAAATTACAGCCACTATTTAAAAACCTATACATGAAGCAATAAAGCAGACATGTATTTTCAAAAAAACAATCACGTCTACTTTATAAACCATGTGTGTACTTTGAAAACTGATATCGAACTAGTTATTTCCACTGCCGCGGACCTATATCAATAAGTGATTCAATACCAAATCAAAATCAAGGACTCTTAAAATTAGAATGAAACATCAATAATATTCATTCAGCACATTCAACTAACAATTACAAATATTGATAAATATAACTTATATACGAAGAATCCAAACAGAAATACACACACAAAAAAAAAAATCAAAACATATACATATATAACATATAAAAAGCTATTCAATCACATGAATGGATATTACAATGAGTCTCTTGAATCAAAACAAAGTGCATACACTTATTATAATCGATCGAAGATAGCAAACCAACTGCTGATAAAGATAGACTTACAAATGATAGATCCAAGTGATACATGTATAATCGATTAAGAACACTGTAATCGATTATAGGACAGACGAAAAAAAGCATAAGATTGATGTTATTTTCAATTTCGGAGAATAGTCGTTAGTTGCAGAGAAAACTCCAATAGCCAATTAGGTTTATGATTTTTTTAAATTGGTAGTATTTATATATTGGACCTAATCGTTTAAAATTTGGTTCATCATTTTTTTTCCAAAATTATTAGTCCAAGGACTAGACCGTAAAAACCTAAAAAAATATTATATCATTTAATTTAAAAAGTGATACAACAACTCATTGTGTATTTGAATTTTTTTAATACCAATCCAAAGAAACATACAAAACACATGTTAAAAAATCAAAATGAAAATTTTTCTTATTTCTATCTCTAAATGGTATAACCCACCCCATCTCCGTACTATAAATATGCACAGTCCATTGTTGATGTTAATTCTTAAAAAAAATTGTTTACAATTTATTTTCAAATCCAACTATAATATAATAGAAGTAAAAATTATTTTAAAACATTTTTATATTTATTTTTTTAATTTATGAATGCCTAAAAGTGGAGTTTGAATTTTATCATAAAAATGAACATCACTTTCAGAAGTCTCCAAAAATAAAAAGAATGCTACATATAAAGAAAAAAACATTCTAACACTCATTTTTTCTGATTATTATCTTCGGTGAATATGTTAAATTAGAAAACATTGTGCTATGATAGCTTAAGTTTATGCTACAACTTAAACATGGATACCCAAGACATAGCTTAAAATTTTCAAAAGAAAAATTCCTATAAAACACTCATCTTAATATAAGCAAAACTCATCACGGAAGTAAAAACATTACAATCTCCATCGCAATTCTTATAAAATCTCCATCTCAATTCTTAGCTTATGAATAATTACACTAAATCCTGATTTACTTCATAAAATGAAGGACTACATCGATGAGCAAAATTGAGAACAGAAAAAACCTAAAATCAATTGAGAAGAAAATAAAGAAAAAATTACCAAAAAAATACAAAAACATTAATATTTGGATACAACTTCTTACTTGATATTTGAAGAAAAAATAATTAACAGTAACATAAAAACATCTCCCAATATTGCAACTCTTTATATGCAAAATTTTGGACCAAAAGTCGTCCTAAAAAGAAAATTTATTTCCTTGGAATATTTGCAAAAAAACAAAGCAAAGAAATACGAGAAAAGATTTCACGACTATATTGGTAATCTACTTGTATGATTGGGTTTTTCATCTCTGAGTTCACTTTCATCATCTGTAGAGTGTATATCAATTTCCACTAGTGGTCTTTGTCTATAATGGGGGCAGGGGACTCGTGTACCACTTGATATCGGGTGGCCAAACCTTTACCCAATTAACTCGAATTATTCAGTTGGCTCATTCTTAGCATCAATGTCAAAAACAATTTTCTTTCTTTATTAACCACTTAGTAATCAATTAAGCTAGTGTTAAAATTTCCAATTTTAATTTTTAATAAAATTCCTTTTTAACAATACCAACAAGTTATAATAGAAACCATCCTACAACAATGAATAAGTATCATCACAACTTAATTAATGTAACTGAAATAAACTTTCGATTTTCAAACATCTCAATAAAATAAACTAAATCTTTTCAAAACTAACACAAATAAGACCACTGGCTGAGATAGAATGGAAATGACACGAATTCTTTGGCAACATGCCGTAAAACAAATGACTACATAATACATGAATCAATAGAATGATGCGTCTAATGCAAAGTCCACAACTCTATAGTATCCATAAAAAATAAATATCCAATCTTCTATGTTGGGCGTTCCGGTGGCTGGACACCTATATAGTATATTCAAGAGGGAAGAGAATATGCAAGAGAAAACGGGTCTGATCCCAATTGTAAAAGATTTTAAAAAAACAAGTGAATAAATGCTACAATTAGCAATTATTATATACATGTTAGATTCTTGGACTCTCTCTTGAGATTCTCAACTCTCATCTATTGTGCACGCTTAATGGATCACAAAGTTATTCTAGTTATTATTCCCACTTTCACTAGATTATATCACTATATTAACTATCCATAGCCCTTATCTTCCCCACGTATTTTCTTCGCAACACATGGAATAAATAAATGTATATTAGTCCAATTCTCAGTATAATTAAGTGTTCTCAAACTTAATTAATTTCAGATTTCACTATCTTTTATGTCTACTTAATTCACATAGTAGATAATATCACAAGTATATATATACATTCACTCTATTATATATATACAATAATGCACCCTAATCCACAACTGCGGTGCATGCACTACTCTGCTATCTAGTCCCAGTACATCTCGTCACTGTATAAAGGATTGTTGGTTCGATATATCCCTCGAGCCACAAATAACAAAACACAAGTACTGGAGGCAAACATAGTCCTAAGCCTTTGGGCAACGCACATACCTATGCACCCAAATGACCGTTCAATACCATTGTTCTCACTAATGGCAATCCAACCTAAGTCCTATGTTTTGAGGTAATAAGTAAAAAATCCCCCATAAGGCTCATCAGGATATGATTGCCCTCGACACGCAAACCTCCCGTCGATAGCAAGTAGGCTAGGTATGTCATACACATATATCATCAAGAAATAAGTATATTCGCAACCTATATAATAATAGGTACACACTCGACATATAATTCCTATTAGGAATCCATCATACCCAAAGTACTCGTTGTATTTCTCGAATACTAGCGGTACTTGATAATAACGATTTAATCTCATTATCGTATTTTATTATGTAGTTATCACTCACATAATTCCTTTCTTAATTAAATATTTAATTTGTCAACGTTAACCCAAGTCTCCCAATCTTTGTTAATGTACCAAAAATTATTTAGAACCTATTGTGGGCCAAATTACAAATTTCCAAACTTTTTTGGGCTAAAATAGGATTTCTTAAATCTCGTTAGAAGTCCCTAAATTCTCATTCGAATGACATAGCATATCGTTCGAACGACATTACGTCCGTTTGAACGATTTCAAACGATATCCCAGTTCGTTCGACGTTTCAGCAGTTCGTCCCCAACCTTAGTTTTCTGCGTTTTTCTCCATTTTCTTACACCCAACCCCACGTGGAATATATTCTAATGAATCTAAATTATCTTAACATCGTTTATACATGTTTATGAGTGATTATAACACATAGAAAACATCTAATTCCATACTTTCAAGAAGGGTTTTTATCTAAATCAATATAATCCTTAAAATACTCAAAAATCTATATTCACCATTTATGTTCTTCATAAAACCCAGAATATAATTTTGTGATTTATAATTCAAATCATCAATCTGATAACATCAACATGTGGTTTTCCCAACTATATGAAATACCTATCCCATTAATTAATTTATTCATCATTTCATGCTCAAATTTCACAATTCTCATGGGTGAATATTAATCCTATTCTAACATGGATTTTATACCCACTGTGGAACAAGAATTACACTTACCTTAAGGTGTAGGTCCGATCCTTTGGAGAATATATGTGTAGGATGTACCCTCTTCTTTTTCGGTCACTTTTTTGGTGCTGGTGCAAGGTGGTTATCCCTTGGTTTGCTCTCAAAACCTCTTCCTCTCCCTGGAAAACCTCTCACTCTCCTCAAAGACCTTTCCTTTGTTTTTTTGGTTGAATGAACCTAAGTTCTCTAATCTCCTCACTTATATAATAAAACCCAAATTTTAGTGGTTACTATTCATCTCCCAATTAAAATGACCAAAATACCCCTCTGAGGTGTCCTTTTGGTTCCCAATTGACCCGAGACCTAAATCATACCCCCGGATAGACTTTTCTGCCTATTTTGACCCTTTCGAACTCAACGGTGAACTCGAAATGGCCATTCAAATGACTTATAAATAATTTTTCTTTTAGCCCTTTCTACTTAGTTTCGACACGACTCACATGCTCGTCCTGACTTAATTTCAACAATTAGTGTATTATTCAATCGCGATGACCATATAATCATATATTACTTTTAATCACTAAGTAATATTAAATATCAATCTCATATTACTTTATTCTCTAGTAATATTCAATCAGGATTAATTCCAATTATTATGCATAATTAATTCCAATTAATCCCCATTTTACTTTTAATTAATCTAATATTAAAAGTCATTAAAATTATAGGGTATTAAATACTCCCCCCTTATAACGGAATTTCGTTCCGAAATTCAAAAATAAAAGCATACCTGGTATAAACAACTCTGGGTATTAGTCGCGCATCTCATCCTCGTGCTCCTATGTAGACTCCTCAATATTATGGTGCACCCACTGAACACGCACACGTGGAACAACTTTCGATCTCAACCATCTCTCGCTATAGTCGAAGATCGCAACCGATCTCTCCTCATAAGAACTATCGAGATGCAAGTCAATCTCCTCTAATGCAACATGAGTGTGAGCCAAATCATTATGGAGATATTACTTCAGCGAAGAAATATGGAACACGTTATGGATACGATGCAAGTGCTCCGACAACCCCAGTCTTTATGCTACTCATCCAACTCTTTCGATAATAGGAAATGGTCCTACGTATCTCGACGTCAATTTCCCTTTCTTTCTAAATCTCATTATCCCCTTCATAGGAGACACCGGCAAAAGATCCTGGTCCCCCACACTGAACTACCAAAAGAATCGCTTTGTATCGGCGTAGCACTTCTGTCAGTCATGAGCTATCAGCATGCAACTACAAATCATCTCAATCCTGGAAGGCGTATCCTATATCACCTCTAGACCAAAGATCTTGTTGTTCCCCACCTCTAACCAACACGCAGGAGATCGACAAGGTCTACCGTATAAAGCCTCAAATAGGTCCATACCGATGGTGAACTAGTAGGAGTTATTATATACAAACTCCACGAGTGGAAGGTACTTCTCCCAACCTCACCCAAAATCTAGGATACACATACGTAACATATCCTCTAGAATCTGGTTAGTACGCTCAGTCTACCTATCAGTCTGTGGGTGATAAGACGTACTCAATCGCATCTCGGTACCCATAGCCGCGTGATAACTCTCCCAAAATCGGTACATAAAAATATTATCCCTATCGGACACAATATTGAGCGTCACACTATGTAATCGCACTATCTCGATTATAAAAATCTGGGTGTTTTGTCACGTAGAGTAATCAGTTCGAACTGGCAAAAAGTGAGCTACCATAGTCAACTGATCCACAATCACCCATATGGAATCCTGACCTCGCTGAGTAGTAGGTAACCGTGTCATGAAGTCCATGGAAATGCTCCCCTATTTCCACATTGGGATCTCTAATAGATGAGGTAACCCAACTGGCTTCTCATGATCCACTTTTACTAACTGAGAAGTGGCAAACTTAGAGACGAATTCAGCAATGTCTCTCTTCATCCCACTCTACTAATATTTTCGCCACATATCCTGGTACATCTTATCTCCACCGAAATGTACTGGAAACAGGACCTGTGTGACTCTGTCATTACCGCATGTCGTAACTCCAGTCCTTATGGAACAATCATTCTACTGTTGAAGCGCAAGCCTCCCTTGAAACTCACTGAGTATGGCTCTGCTACTTTGGTAGAAAAGTGTCATTTTCTCCAGATAAAATGGATCTGTTGCCTGAGCCTGTACCACCCTCATCATAATCCGAGGTGTAACTGTCATAACTGACATAAATGATCTAGGAACTGCATCTTGATGTCCCAGCTCCTTCCACTTCTCTTTCCACACCGCGACCAACTCCTCTATTAGCTTTCGGCTCAATGCGTATGCTACCACGTTAGCCTTCCCCGAGTGATAATGTATCTCAAAATGATAATCCTTCATGAATTTAAGTCACCTACATTGGCGCATGTTTAACTCCCGCTGAGTGAACAAATACTGCAGTGACATATGATCCGTGAATAGGCAAAATTTCTCTCCCAATAAATAATGTCTCCAAATTGGAAGAGCAAGCATGACTGCTGCTAGCTCTAAGTTGTGGGTGGGTTAATTCTTCTCTTGAGGCTTAAGATTCCTAAAGGCATAAGCAATAGCCTTCTCTTCTTGCTGTAATACTCAGCCTATCCCTTGTAATGATGCATCAGTGTAAACTAAGTACTCCACTCCTGCCCTGGGCAGTGCTAATATGGGTGCTGAAGTCAATTTATCTTTCAGTTCATCAAATGCCAATTGACACGCATCATCCCAAATAAATGGTACTCCCTTACGGGTTAGATTGGTTATTGAACCCGCAATCTTCGAGAAACCTCGGATGAACCATCTATAATAACCGATCAAACCTAAGAAATTGTGCACCCCCATCAGTGTCATGGGATGTTCCTACTCCCTCACTGCTGATACTTTGCTAGGATCCACTGATATCCCTAACTCAAACACAATATCCCCCAAAAATTACACCTCCGAGAGCTAAAATCCACACTTCTCATATTTAGCATACGATTTATGCTCACACAGTATCTGTAGGACCCGTTGTAAATTCTCAGCATAATCCTCCTTTATCTGGGAATAAATCAGGATGCATCAATAAAGACAATGACAAACTGATCTAAGAACTCCTTGTTCATTAAGTCCATGAATACTGTCTGTGCATTGGTCGACCCAAATGGCATAATCTAAAACTTATACGATCCCTATCTGGTCAGGAACGCAGTTTCCCTGATACGTAACTGATGATAACCAGATCTCAAGTCTACCTTAAAGAAATGGTATGCTCCTCTCAGCTGTCAAATAATTCATCAATTCAAGGTAAAAGATATTTATTTTATATTGTGACTTTGTTTAGTTCTTGGTAATCCACGTACAGCCGTAAAGAATCATCTCGTTTCTTTATAAATACCACAGGGGCACCGCAAGACGAGTTAATCCTACGGATAAACCCCTATCCCAAAAGCTTCTATATCTGATCCCTTAACTCCCTCATCTCTGAAGGAGCCATACAGTAAGATACACGAGCTATCGATCGAGTACCTGGCACTAAATCAATTACAAACTTCATTTGCCTACTGGGAGGTAACCCTGATATCTCATGGAATACATCAGCAAACTCATAAAGTACCAGTATCGAATCAAGGGGAATTATCACTCTGGTAGAGGTCTCCTCCTCTATATAATACAAATGAGTGGACGATCCTCTCTCTAGATAAGGCATTGCCACAAGGAACATCTCATGTCCCAGAATAACAAACATAATGCTCCGACTATAATTCAATCCTAGCTCTGTGCGCGACCAACCAATCCATGCCGATAATGGCATCATACTCGGACATGTCTAAAATAATCATATCAACCGATAAAATCAGACTCACTATCTCTATACTCACATTTCGACAAATAAATAAAATAGATGTCCCATTACCCATCAGTGAGTCTACAAAAGTAATAATATTATCAGCCGTGCCTAATAACCCTACGTCCCGTGAAAATCTAGTGGTTATAAAAGAATGTGAGGCTCTCGTGTCAAACAAAATATGCCCCATATCCCCATAGATAGAAAATATACCCTCAACTGCGGGTAGTGGCTACTAGACTGCTGCCTGATGGACGTTGTAGACACGCCCATACTGTAAGTGTCCCTGGGGTGCTGGAGCAGGATGTTCTGGCACCTGAGCTGGTATTAGGAGGGCAGCTGGAGGGAAAATAGGTCTCTGTGGCACCTGATGAGAACCGTGCTGCTGAGGCAATTTTCCCTTATCGGGGCAATCGTGTCGTTTATATGGCCAAGCTTTCCACAAACGAAGTATCTACAAGTAAATTTCCCCCATTCTTTCCATGTTGGTCGTTACCACCCCTCCTTGGCCATGCTGGCCCTGCTAAATATGTTATTATCCCCGATGGCCATGCCTATTACCTACCTACCCAAAATAAAAACCTCCAGAACACAGATGCTTAGAATAGTCCCACTGTTGGGAACCCTGCTCACCCTGACGCTGCTGACTCTGGCCTGACTAGGACCTACTAGCACTGCCTCCCCCATTCCTTCCTACTAGCTGGACTCAACCCCCCACTTACCTCCCTTTGCATGGAGGAGGTGGTCCAGGCAGTGAAGCATCGCAACATTAAGTACATCTGTGTAAGTTTGTAGTGAAAGATTACCCAATAAGTGCTAGCGAATCTTCTAGGTCAAGCATCCATAAACATCTAAATTCACTTTTCTTCAGTAGGTACCTCTCCTAGCACCAAATTTGCCGGCCTCATGAATTCTTCCTCATATTTTTCCACTTTCTGCCCCTCCTGGGTTAGGTCGAGTAATTTTGCTTCATCTCAGTCTAAACGACGGAAGGGAAATATTTACGGTCGAACCGCACCCAAAAGTCCTAGATAGTCAAAGTATCTCTCTCCTCAGCCGTGGTAATGGACTCCCACCACTTCAAAGCTACCCCAACTAGATTAAAAGTAGCTAGTGTCTGACGGTGTACCTTCGTGCATTCATACATTCTAAAGTGCCTCTCGATGTCATTCTTCTATTGACAGTAATGACATCAGAACCCCCTAAAACTCCGGTGGGTGTGACTTTCTGAAAGGCATCTCTAACGTGCTCCCAAGCAGTGGAAAATGACTGAGTTGGTGCTGGTGGCACTGCCTCTGCTTGCGCTAGTGCCTGTTGAACAATCGCTAAAGCTGCGTTGAATGCCTGTGCAATAATAGCAGCAACCTCTGCAGCGTTCATAGTGCCTTGATCTGGAGCGGACTAAGGTGCACGTCTTGGAGGAATCTGAAATGAGAGAGATTATCTCCATCAGCATTCAATTTAATTATCAAAGAATAGCTTAAGTACATAAGTGTGCAATAAGAGTGCAACAGTCCTAATGATAGAGCTCTATATCAAAAGATGCTAAGTTGGAAGCATAATAAACCGTACAGAGCCTAAAGGCTCTAGAACCTGATGCTTTGATACCACCTCTAATAACCCGCTTAATTAAATACCTCCACTACAAGAAAATACCATTTTATGACACTTATAAAATTGACTTTGAGACAGTTTAAAAAAAGTGTCATTAAAAGTATACTACTACTACTTATATGACACCTTTTTAATAAACTGAAATTATATATATATATATATATATATATATATATATATATATATATATATATATATATATATATACTTGTATTAATTTACATGACATTTTTAGTGTAATCATCATATATTAATTATATATATTATGACTTTTTTTAATAACAATATAAATGCATATGTAGTAAGTATTACACATATGACTCTTTTTTCCAAAAATTTTAGAGGCGTGTAAAATTGGCTTCCCCATCTGAAACGAAATTATTTTCTCCTAACCTAGCCTCCCAAAATCGACAAATTACCCTCACATTTTTCATCCCAAAACAAAACATTTTCATGACACAAAATTGCCCAAATTTGATCGGTCAGTTACTCTCTCTCTCTCTCTCTCTCTCTCACACACACACACACACACACACACACACACATTTTATCAGTATTTCATGATAACATTTAGAAATGATTTAGGGAATCGATTTCGTCTTCTTACAGACTTGAAAATGCAGATTGAGGTATTCAGTTTGAAAATGAATATTTGGGAAATACAGGCAATTGATGCCCGTATTTTTATTGGTCTGTAGTTAATTATTGATTGTATTTGTCAAATTTTAATTAAGGTTTTGTGGGTTTTATGATCATCGAGGGGTTGTGAACAGAAATTTCAAGATCAGCAACTTTGTTAAGGTTGGTGGGTCTTTTCATAGCTTATAGTTGACTTTCACTTTGATACAATGTTATATGGATTAAATTAAATGGTAAAATGGAAACGATTTTAAGTTTTTTGTACGTATAATTTGATGTAATGTTGTATGGATTAACTCAAATTTTGACTTTACATTTATAGACTAATTACATTGACTTATATTTATCACTATGTTGTACTCTTTTTTTAATTTATTATAATACTTACTGGACATGGATTTGAATATTCTATTATTTTTGTATTGAAAATATTTTGTGTATAAAAGAAATGTATTATGTAAACAATTTTGTATTGCAAACATCTTTTGTATACAATTAGTTAGCATATGCTTTTACACTATATATGTAATAAGAAATTGTAAGTACTTGCAATTTACTTGTGTCGATCGGTCGTTATTTGAAACATAGTGATAGGTGTAACCCTTACTCTTACTGCACTGTAAATACTTTCTTTGGCTTAATGAAGATGTGTTGGATCAATGTGAACCACTATATGCTAAGTGGGAGGTGGTATATGACGAATTTATGTTCTCAATGCCATATTCGTGATTTATTTATAGTGCTATGTTTTTTAGTCTTAATGTGAATTATTCATTGGTATTGGGGTTACACTAGTGAAGAAAAGAGTTTTTATGTTGCTGTTATTGGTGATAGGGCCGGTGATGGGGTCATTTGGGTCACACCATCTATTTATAGTGAAATTTTGCAATTTATGACATGTGCAATATTTCATTGACTTTGCTCAATTTGTTCGTTACTATTACAATTTAGATTAATGCTAATATGATTGTTGTTTGGTGCAGTGTTCAATTACGCTTCTTGTCTCATGAAGAGTGGAGTTATATTTAGTGCTAATTTCTATTATTATGTTTTTTTAATAAATGCCTACTATTTCTCAATTTTGTTTACAGACATCCCATGGGGCACAAAAATAGCCCGTGGGAATTGACTGTGTTCTCACTGAGCTCCCGATTGCTAAAATTAACTAGTATAGGCTCGTTTGGTGTTATAATTGGGCATTAAGTGGCATGGAAACTCAAAGGAGCATAAAAGTAACCCGTCGGAAGTGATCACATCCTCTTTGGGCTCCCGGTTGCTGACATTAGTCAGTATAGGCTTGCTTTGGGGATTAAAGGGGGCATTGAGGGGTGAGAACTGCAAACAGTGACCAAGTGGCCCAAAAAGGGGCACGGACACCCCACAAAGCATAAAAGTGACCCGTGGAAAATGACCATATCCTCACCGGGCTCCGAGTTACCGAAATTAACTAGTATAAGGAGCAAAAATTCAAAACAGTGATCAAGTTGCTTGGAGATAAACACGGACACTCCATGGGGTTTAAACTTAATCCGTATCTTGTTACTAGAAGTATATATACAAAAAATTTCATTCTTATAATGTAATTTTTGTAAGGACATATTTTTATAAGTCCGTTATCAATTTATTATGTCATATACTGCTACACCGTTGAAGAGCAGTCAAGAACATTCATGCATCAAAGACGGATCCAAATATCAAGTTCTTCATAAAAAAGACTCTGCGAAGTTTACTTTGGTAAGGTTTTCTTTTAAATACCTTAAATTTTCACTTAGGCCTTTGGGGATATTTTTACAAAATATTTTCTAAGTGTTGGAGTGGAATTTTTTTTGTCAAAATTTGTGTATGAGTATTTTTTCTAGATCCTAAAGCATACCTTGATTTTGATGCCCATGTCGTTCAAGCGAATAGCTATCTTGATCGAGCGACATAGGGATGTCACGAGATGTTGTTTGAACGACATATGTACGTCATTCGCACGAGATACTTATCTCGTTCGAACGAGCTCGTATTTCGAGGCGACGCATTTTTGTATAAATACTCATTAAATGATTTCGTTTTCTTTAAGAAGTCCCAATTTTTTTAAAGACAAAAACCTGCAAAAGTGCATAATCCTTTTGACTTCTTCTTTTAGGGTTTAATCCCTTTTTGTTCGCAATTCACAAAACTCCCATATGCTTTAGTGAATTGTTTTGGTGTTCAATAACACTGCTTTGATGTTGTTTATTCTTTGTGGGGAGAACTCTACAACAGAGAGTTGCATGCTATTGTGGAGGGAGTATTTACGGAGTGTTTTGGGTTGCGGTCCTTGTGGTATAGCTTCACGTGAACCACTACAGATTTCTAGTCGTTGCTTTGGAGGTTGGACGAAGACACCGTGCATTACACTTGTGGGCGATTATCAGGTTGCATGTAAGTCAATGGTCTTGTGAATTCTTCAAAGTTCTAGAAATAAAAGGTTTTGCCCTGCGGGGATTTTTCCTTAATTTTGTGTCACGTGCTTTATTTATTTATGGTTTGACACACGAACGCATTTAGATGCATGTTTAGGGGTTGAATTGTGTTGGTTTAAAAATAGACTCCAATTAAATAAGGTTTACTTGTAAACTTGCGAATAATTTTAAATCGATATCACACACCGCATTTATTTCATTTTACAAATTGGTATTAGAGGGGGTTGCGCTAATTTATCGCATATTCCTATTTTTCGCAAAATTGTGGGATATTGATTTTTTTTGAAAAATTAGTTTTGTGAAAAAATCGCAATTTTTCCAATGGAACATTCATTTAATATGATGCTTATTTTTGACGAGTCTAATTATGCCTACTGTAAAGCTCGTATGAAATCTTGTTTAAACTCCATTGACGAGTGTGTTTGGTTGCTTTGTGAAAATGGGTGGACTCCTCCCACAGTCACCGTTGATAATATCACATCGTTAAAACCTGTGTCGGCCTGGACTGAAGATGATTATAAAATGTCTAATTTTAATTCCCGTGGTTTGAGTGCTATTTCTGGAGCTATCACTCCTAATGAGTTTCGCTGAATTATGATGTGTACCACATCTAAAGAGGCTTGGGATGTTTTGAATTTGACACATGAGGGTACGAACGCGGATAAAGAATCAAAATTATAAAATTTGACCATCCAATTTGAGACTATCACCATATCTGAGTCTGAATGCTTTGATGATTGTTATGAACATTTGTCAGACGTTGCTAACACTAGTTTAATTTGGGTGAGGTGATTGATAACACGCGTGTCGTTAAAAAGATTTTGAGATCTCTCCCAAAATGTTTTATTCCTAAAGTCACAGTTTTAAACTCTTTGGGAAATTTGAAAGAACTTAAGTTAGAAGAATTTGTAGGAGATCTTCAAACCTATGAGATTGACATGTTTCCCCAAACCATTAAGGCTAAGGATAAAGGCGTTGCTTTAAAGACTCATTTTAAGAAAAAGAAAGAAAAAGTTTGTGAGTCCGATTATGAGGGAGATTTTGATTTTAATGATACGACTTTGTTTGCAAAATTTTTTAAAACATTATTCAACATGAACAAAAATAATTCTTCCAATAAAAAGAGATTTTTTGAGAAAAATAAAAAGAAAGGAAAGGACAAAGAAAGAGGTGAGAGGGAAACAGAGAATGACTCAGATGAGGAGTGCAAGGAAGATTTTGAGAACTTGACTTGTTTTGAAAGTGGGGGTAAGGAGAATAAGTCGTTTGAGTGTCCCACGTGGCTTAGAAAGAAAGGAAAGAAAGTAGTCATGCCCGCCACACTTAGTGATAGTAGTGAAGGTGAGGGTGATGAGACTAGTGGTGAGAAGTTTGTAGCTTTTTCGAGTTGTGTGAGCACACCCACTTTGTCCCACAATAGTGAACACGAATGCGATAATGATTTGAGTGCTTCAAGTGAGGGATAAAACGAGAGTGAAAATGGAGCTGAAAGTGAGCTCCAAAAAGAGTTCAGAGATTTGTACACCAAGACCTTGAAAACAAAGAAGTATAATAGAGATTTAGGTCGTCGAGTTTTAGATTTGGAGAGAGAGAAGGAGGTTTTAAGAAAGGAGAAGCGTGATTTGACCAACACATTGTCTGGTCTAACGACACTTATATCCCAACTCAAGAGTGATATCGAGCATGCCAGGGAGGTCCAAGTCAATTTTTAGAACGCACCTAAGAAGGTTGAAAAGGTGGTTCTTAAGGGTAAAGGTGAGAAGTTAGGAATAAGTCATGATGGTGCTTCTACTTCCCAATTAGCACCCGAGCCAGTTCCTACTTTAGTGTTAGATTCACGCGAGTCTCACCTAAACCCACCTAGGCGTCTCATTCCTATTAGGAGAGCGCGTCCTAGAGTTTTTGAGAAAGTTATTCCTAGGCCTATATATTTTTGTTCCCATTGCAAAAGGAGAGGACACCTTAGGGAATTTTGTTTTAAGTTGGGTTATGTGTCACGTTTTTCTACTACACGTGTTTCTTCCATACATGCACCCACACATGATACTTTACATGATCCTGGAGACTACATGAGAGAGTTTGCACATCTAGGTGAGTAAGTTAAGTTTTTAGTCAAAACTTCACAAAATTTGATGGAGATTTTTCATAAGTTGGCACCACCTTTGGAAAATCCCTCCACACCTAACGATTGAGGTTTGACTTGTTTACTAGCATAGGATGTTTTTCATGATGACACTATTTGCATATTGCTAGTATGTATCATTTTTGTATGTTTTTTTTTGAAAAAATTTTGAAAAATACAAAAAGATTTTATTTTGATAAAATTTTTAAAAAATTCAAAAAGATTTTTGTATTTTGTTTGCACCGTTTATGGATGGACACTTAGGATGACCGAGTCACAACATCATTACATTTTTCATGTGACTATTTGATAGTGTTTTTTAAAAATAGGTCAATTAATCCACGAGGTTTATAATATTTGGAGTCATTCAGATGTAATTCATTATTACTTCCTACATGTTTAACTTATGATTACCTTTATTGCACACGTGCACGGATTTGTTTGATTATTGTGCTTGTCTTATCACATGTTGGTTGGGTGTTTTCACTTCAATCCTGTCCTTAAAACGAACCAAGCGCGATATAACTTGATAAGAAAGTTGTGCATGTAAGAGCCGTTTGTGATTTTGTGTGCTTTATTTGAAAACGGTGAAGGGCTACGAAAGAATTTAACCTTTGCGATTAAGCCGCCATTTAAATTGGACCTAAAAAATTGAGGAATTTTATTATCCGAGGTCCAAAGAGGTTTAAAACATCTCGAAAAAATTTAAAGGTAATAAAAAGAAATTCATGCCAATTATGGGCCAATTAGGTTTTTGTAACAATTCTCCAAAGTTTGAGAATTTATTTTAACACCTCTAAAAGAAAATATATATGAGGGGGTTTTGTTGAAGATTTTTTTATTTATAACTAGTTTGCACGTCCTTGAAAGTCTTGAAAAAGAGGTAAATAGTTTTGGACGTTATTGGTGTGGAAATCACTTTGACTTTGATTTGTTGATTTGTATAAGACGATGTCATCTAAATTCAACAATTTTTTTCACCTAAGGATACTTTTGATGTTCATTCGTTAGGGGTACACATTTGCATCGTGCACATATGATTGACTAAATTTATTTACCTATCGAATGTGTTCACACCCATACTTTTCGTTTCCATGACTTGGTTGTTTTAGTTTAAATCCATGGTGTGATTTTTAGTACGTTATTTTTGTATGAAAAATTGAAAAATCCAAAAATAGTTTGTGAGATTTTTGAGATACTCCTTTGCATGCGTGTAGCTTGATCCATGTTTGCTATGCATTTTATCATGACACTCCATGTTTTGATTTTTTCTTCTTATCTGTATATTTCGAGACATCATAAAAAGGGGGAGAAAGAATTATCATGTTATGGGAGAGTTTTTGCATTATGGGGGAGATTTGATTTTTTAATAATTCATTCTTATATCATTTCAAGTCACGAAGGTTTTTGCTTTATCTCATGTATGTAGGTACAAAGATTGAAGATCATTATGTTACACACCCTGATGAGAAAAGCTTTGAGATTTGAGGAAGATTTTTGAAGAACAGTTTGAGAACTTGCAAATTTATTCATGGAAGGGTAGATTTGTATAGGCATTTTGGTTTTTGATAATTTGGATATTTTTATGTATGTACCGGCATAGACATAGTGGAATATTTATTAGGACATATTTTTATAAGTCCGTTATCAATTTATTATGTCATATACCGCTACACTGTTGAAGAGCATTCAAGAACATTCAAGCATCAAATACGGATCCAAATATCAAGTTCTTCATCAAAAATACTCCACGAAGTTTACTTTGGTAAGGTTTTATTTTAAATACCTTAACTTTTCACTTAGAGCTTTTGGGATATTTTTACAAAATATTTTCTAAGTGTTAGAGCGGACTTTTTCGTCAAAATTTGTGTATGAGTATTTTTTTAAGTCCTGAAGCGTACCTTGATTTTGACGCCCAGGTCATTCAAGCAAGATAGCTATCTCATTCGAGCGGCATAAGGATGTCGCGAGATGTCGTTTGAACGACATATGTACGTCGTTCGCGCGAGATTCTTATCTCATTCGAACGAGCTCGTATTTCAAGGGGATGCTTTTTTGTATAAATACTCATTAAATGGTTTCGTTTTCTGTAAGAAGTCCCAACATTTTGAAAGATAGAAACCTGCGAAAATGCAGAATCCTTTTGACTTATTCTTTTAGGGTTTAATCCTTTTTTGTTTGCAATTCACAAAACTCCCATATGCTTTAGTGAATTTTTTTGGTGTTCAAGAACACTGATTTGCTGTTGTTTATTCTTTATGGGGAGAACTCTACAACAGAGTGTTGTGTTCTATTGTGGAGGGAGTATTTACGGAGTGTTTCGAGCCGCGATCCTTGTGGTATAGCTACGCGTGAACCACTACAGATTTCTAGTCGTTTCTTTAGAGGTTTGATGAAGACACCGTGCATTACACTTGTGGGCGATTATCAAGTTGTTTGTACGTCAACGGTCTTGTGAATTCTTCAAAGTTCTAGAAATAAAAGGTTTTTCCCTGCGGGGATTTTTCCTTAATTTTGTGTCACATGCTTTATTAATTTATGGTTTGACACATGCACATATTTAGATGCATGTTTAGGGGCTGAATTGTGTTGGTTTAAAAATAGACTCCAATTAAATAAGGTTTACTTGGAAACTTGTGAATAATTTTAAATCGATATCACACACCGCAATTATTACGTTGTACAGTTTTTGAGTGGGATTTGAACACATATGATGACTTGTTTGATCCGAAATTAAACTAGAATCCATGATTATATGAATGCTCAAGCTCTTCGTATTTCTTAATTTATGCACATTTATGTTTGCTTTAAAAAACATTGTGGAATCGATTCTTTTAAGTCAAGAGGGTAAACTTCTCTTTTCATACATTTTACCTTTGTCATATCTTCAAGTCCAAACATATGTCAATAAATTGGTATTTAAGTTTTGGTAATTGGTATTTTAAAATAGTTACTGAACCAAAGATGTTCATTAATTTAAGTTTTGGTAATTGTTATTTTAAATAGTTGTATTTTCTTGTTTCAGTGATAGTTATTGAACTAATACTTCATTTCGATCAAAATCAAAATATGTGTCGATATTTGATGAATCTAACTTCTTTTTTATTTTTATGTATGTGTTGTTTTGAATAATTTTCCTCCTGTGTATTACGACTCATAATACTCAAGTATTATGAATCACAATGTTTTACTACCTGATAATTTGAGGCCTAGATTATGGTCAGTGCATTGTAATAACTGCTTGTTATCAGTAAAATAATATTTTGGTGTTTTTGTTTAGCAAGGTGGCAGAGGTATTCTTGAAAGTTCTAAGAGAAATCATTGTGCTGCATAAGGTTAGTAGAGAATTTACAGATGGTAGAGGTATTCTTGCAACTAATTAACTGCATCATTTTGGTGTGTTATGCAGGAATAAGGGGATATTATTTGTTGCTATTGATAAAAGCAGACCCCTTTCATATTGTGTTGCATAAGGTTAGTAGAGAGTTTTCTCCTTCATGTGGGTGCTCTTTATCGTGTTAGGATTAATATACTATTACATATCCCTTTCTCATTTGTATATGGCAAATTGTTGGATAATCCCTTCAACTGACATATTCCATTTCTTTTATGTCTTTCAATTATAATGTAGTTATCAGGAAAAGAGTGAATGTAAATTCTTGAGGTTGATCCTCCTAAACATCACTCTTAGTCTGCTTGTTGCAAATTCTTGTTAACATGTTTTCTACTCTTTAATGATATCGAAATAAACACTGTCTTTATAATATTTGAATTGGCAATAGGGATTAAAATGTTGACTTGTAAAGATCAATATAATATAATGGTATGGATTTAATCTATCTACTTAGGTGCTCAACTTTAAGAAAAGAGAATAACTATTTTCCAGCCTCCCCATGGTTATTAAAGATTTTATATGATAGTAACCCTCATTGTACTGCAATATCTTTAGATACCTACTGAAATGAGGGAACTGTTTTAAAAATCCATACCTAGGGCCACCTAGGCGATATGCCATTCCCCTTTGCCTTTCCTCGGCCCCAAATCATCGACCATAAACACACACACACACACACACACATATATATATATAACCATGGGAAGGTTATGCCATACCCCTCTGCCTTTCCTTTTATACTCATCAATTGATGAGTCTACTTTTGGTTCAAGGAAAGCCATAATAGACAAATTGTGAATTATTTTTCAATTTTTCACACGTATAATCACATTCTTTTTAACAATTCATTTAATGTTACACATTAGCAAACTAATCATTTGTATAGAGTTCAATTCATTTCAATTCCAATGCATATAATTGATCCTAAACACAACCTAAGAGGCAAGTCTATTCTTAATTTCTTTGATAAAACTTTATTCCAGTTTTACCTTCGCTATTTTTGCTAAAGAATGGCAACAAACACTGCCTCTCTTATAAAGGCAGCCATTCATGGTGATCCTTGTGTGTTGAAACAATTTCTAAATCATTTTTTGAGGTGGTGAGATGTGGAAGATCACTTCTTGACCATGTTACTTTAAAGTTCGTTTAAAACTTTAGGGTGATCACCTGCGATATTTTACTGTGAAGAAGACCTAAGCAAACTTGCAGCTCCATTTAATTTGGGAAAAAAATATTTTTTCTAAATAACACTAATAAAAATAATTTAACATTAACAAATGATAAATTGTGGTAAAATAGTCAAAACAACCTACATTTAGCATTAATCACTCTCATATTTCTTCACCAGGAGGGGCCTTCGCCAGCCTCGCCCTAGTGTAGATCTATCCCTATATACACTATCTTTCAGTTAACCTTTTGGTATATCATAGACATATCCATTTGGGTTCCTTATAGTTTTAGTAATATATACATCAATGAAAGCAATGTACACCAACATGGCATTGGCTTCAACTGCACATTGTAATAGAGGTTTCAAGAAGGCGAACATGGGGACTAGAAAGGATAGGATCAGTAGCTTACCTGATTCGATTCTTGTTCACATTCTATCTGCCCTCCCAACAAAATGTTTGTTTCGGACCAGCATTCTATCATCAAATCGAAACAACCTATGGACTTCTGTTCCCATCTTAATTATTCATGAAGACATCAAACATCGTAATCATAAGGTGAGAAATTATTACGTGAATTTTATGGATCGACTACTTCTCTTTCATGACCAATCATGTATTCGAAAGTTTGGTTTGTTATTTACTCAATGGATTGATGTGTCTCATTTGAATGCATGGATAAGACTTGTTATTAACGCAATATCCAAGAGCTTGATATCAATATCTTCACGTGTTATTTCATAACATATCATCTTCAATTGCCTCTTGACCTCTTTACTTGTAAAACACTGGTAGTTCTTAAACTGGCACCTAATCTTCTATTAGATGTTCCTTCCTCTATTTACTTTCCAAGCCTCAAGACCTCCCATGTTTCAATTACTTTTCCAAATAATGACTTAGCACAAAATCTCTTATGTGGCTGCACTGTGCTCATAGAATTATAGATCGGAGGATATCCAATGGATAATGGGGAAATACTTATTAATATTTCAGCACCTGCTATGAAGAAATTAACATTTACTTGGTTTAAAGTTTTATTTTTTATTTTTAATAGTAATATCATGATCAAGACACCAGTTTTTCAATATCTTACTATCCGAGATGATTTCTTGGCTCATTATACGCTGAGTAATGTATCCTTATTAGTTAAAGTAGAGGTTGATGTTGGTGTCTGCTGTATAGAAACTGTAGAAGGATCCTTAGAACATGTTAATCAAGCTTTTGAGCTTGTCAAAGATATTTCTAATGTTAAGCTTCTCACCTGAATTTGCAACTATGGCGGCGCTTAGCTATGCTGATGCTTTTGATTGGCCAATGTTACCAAATTTAACCTAATTGGACCTGGATTTATTCAATTACTATGGTTGGGAGCTACTGCTTAATTTATCCAATCTAGTATTAAAGGAGGTCAAGTCCTTTATTTATACGCTTGGCAACACTTGCTAAAAAAAAATCAGTTCTTTTTTATTTTGTGGTGGTGGGGGTGATTTTTGAGCGTGTGTGTGTTTGTTGTGGGGGGTGGGGGGGTAGAAGCTGGAGAAATGTCGACGGAGTGTCCCCGAATTTCATGTCCCTGGCCATCAAAGCCGTCCAAAACTTAAAAAACATTCTCCTCTCCCACCGCGTCATCCCCTCCCACACTTTAAAAACATTCGCCACATCCGCCATCCGCGTATCTCCCACACTCGCCACGTCGCCACATCCGTCGTCCACAAATACTCTAACTCCTTCAACTTTACTCCCAACCCCAAATACTCCTCACTATTGACATTGACAGTGGATCAATTGAATTCGTTATAGCTAAACAAGATCAAATCTTATTCGCTCTAAAGAGGGTAAGTTAATAACACTAGTCAAAAGGCATCATAGGAAGAAATTACCAAAGTTTGATCATGATTCTCATGAAGGATTTACAAAATAGATGTGTGAGAAATTCAAAATCCTTTGTGTAATTACCGTAATCTTCATAAAGTAAAAGGAAGCATAACCTGCATGAATGAAGGGTGGACCAGATCAAATTGGTGCATACTTTTGTATAGTTTCGTCCTATCATCCAATCTATGAGGTAGAACAAGCATCCTTGCTCATTCACTTGATGTTTCATCAGTTTCAACTACCCAAGCAGAAGTATATGAAATAGATAGAACAACTTTGCTCCTTCACCTCGTAAACTCGATTTCAAAGATACAAGTTGCATATATCTTGAAATCCGAATTGAGCATTGTAATGAAAAAAGAAGGTTTTAATGACTCAACAGTCTGAACAAAACCAATTTTGTAGATTTCTCTTTAGTTTTTTAAATCTTATCGTGTATGAATTTTCAATTGAAGGCATATTTATTACATCACATGTGGTGGTTGATTGCAAATATGGTGTATGTTTTAATGTCTCTTATAAAATATATAGGCATATGAAAATCGTATTCGTTATCTTGTGATTAAAGCACAGTTTAAGGCCAGTTAACAAAGTTTGGATAAATAAAGTGGAGGTAATTTTGCTTGAACTACTTGGGTATCAGAAGGTACACCATGATCTTTCTCCATAATCATGGCCTCATGGGTCATTTTGTCGAGTTGAGATGAGAATGTATATATTGAAAGTGATGTGCGAATATTATCATTCTCTATATCCTATGGAGTTTGTGAGAAACGTGTCCTATATCAGGATAATGTCGCTACAAGAGGTTCATCAGATGGGAAAATGAGGCCTGGACCTTCTAAATTCAGTCCCTGGTCAGAGGCTCTCCAATAACGACTTGTGATAACTATGACAGTCGACAGGACTCGAGAAATTTGAGTTTCGGGATTACATCTGTGGGGTCCCTTGATTACTGAAACAGATTTTGATCAGTTAAGGGAATCAGTTCTTTTTTGGAACTAACATTATTAGCTCGAATTTGGAAGTTTTTTGTGCTGAATTACACGGGATCAAGAGGGACTAGGTTAACTTTTGAAATGTGTGTGTCTGTGTGATCTTGAATTAGATGGATGTAATTTAAAGAAGTTGATTGGTGGAATTTAGATCAGATTCATAACACTTATTTAGAGTGATTTTTGATATTTTCTTAACTTTTGAAAATATGTTTTGAATCCGGAAACAAACTAAATCGATTCTTATTGGTTCAATTCTGGATAGTATCAAGTCCTCTAATTTTGGTTCTAGAAATATGGAATTAGAAACCGCCCAATCCCAATTTTGTTTACGAATTAATAATGCAACCAAAGCAAATCAAACTGTGTACACTTAACTTGTGCAATGAGTGGTTGTATACAGAAACTTAGCCTAATAGGTTCTGATTAAGCCTTCAAAACAAAGGATGATGACAACAATTAATCTATGAGAAATACCCAACCTGGGTTTTGATTATAGGTTAGTTGTAGCCCAATAGTTATTAACTTTTCCTCTGGAAAACATATTGATAATCTAAACTCTTAACTCGATCAACTCAAGACAAAAAACTTGTTTACTATTATTTCATATGATTAATTTATAATGCTATAATATGTTTAATAGTCTGTCTGAAGTAGATTGTTATCGTTCTATACACACCAGTTTGATTGAAGGGCTCAGAGTTTGAGCACCAAATTCTCCACTCCATAATCATGGAAGGACTTGCTTTTGACTTGTTTTAACTGTAACTTGTTAGGTTATGATTTTCTCGGTATTGTCTTCACCATCTCCAATACTCTCCCCATCGTCGTCTTGCCATTGTCGGAACATGAAATCTTTAGGTCTCTCTCTCTCTCTATATATATATATATATATTATACCTCTAATACAATAGTTTTTAGAGGTATTAATATAATTTAATGCATGTATATGTATATAATATAAAGGTCATTAAGTTATCTATATGTATATCATACTTATAAAACGTAATACATAGAACTATTAACCTTGTCACTTTTAATCACCCATTAACCTTCCAACTTCATTTTGTTTTACTCTGAGAACATAAAGTTGCATCATACTTATAAACTGGAATACATAGAACCATTAACCTTCACACATTTAATCACCCATTAACCTTCCAACTTTCAATCACCCATTACTCAAAGAACATAAAAGTAACAGACAATATTTCAGTTTCAGACAAGAAAGCGAGAGAGGAGAAGAAGAAAAAGAAAGGGAAATGGGGTGGATCGGAGATCAAATTTAGTTTATCAAATTCATTCAGATCAGTCAACTCCTCACTCGAGCCCATTCATATTAACCAGACTAATTGAGGTATTTTTTAGGCCTACCATTAACTTTGAGAGCTTGCAAAAATTTTGATAACTCTACATAGAGCTTGAAAAGTCTTTGCATATAAAATTTTTACTAACAATAAATTTTGACTATTTTGAAACATATTGAAGGGTACTACTGACAAAAAGTATTATATCTTTTATAATGAAAAAGATCTTTTAATATTTTTACATATTTATTTTATGCAGATTATACATAGATGAGGTTCCAATAAGTGAGATCAAATTGAGTCTATTAAAGGCAAACTCTACTATACGTTTTGCATATGAGGAAGGATCCAATTCAGGCAAGAGAAATTGTTGCATTTAACATTGGACATGAAATTCCAATCGTCCATATGGTCATTAAGGTTCATGAGCGTCCACATATTGTAGAATTTGATAACCTCACAAAAGGGAATAACTTTTGGGGATGATAGGATCATGTATGCTCAAGCTATGGCTGCAACAACGTCATTAGGAGAGATGTCAGGTAAATTAACCTCAGGAAACTATTTTCTCTCTCTCTCTCTCTCTCTCTATATATATATATATATATATATATATATATATATATGACAAATGGTGGTTATGTTTATTTAAGTCATAAGAATGGATAAACTGTGAAAGTCACAATGGATAAACAGATTCATGTCTTACATTGGGTGGGTGATGATTATAATGACCGAAAAGCCAATAATCAAGGTTTGGTTTCTTTCATTCTTTGGAATGTTAAACTTCTATGATAATAACAAAAATCCTTTTATGTATATTTTGATGGAAGTAACAGATGTTTAAGCAAAAGTTCTCTTTGTTTTCCATTCTTTTACTACATTTATCCTACGTTAATATCTATTGAAAACTTCTTAATATGCTGGATATTGTTGCAAAGATCCCGCTTGAAAAAAACATCATTATAAAGTCCGTGGAAGGGATCTCTGAAACATAATAAATAGTTGAGAGGATAGTTATTTTGAAACATAATTGAACATTAAGGGAGTTATTTAAAATTGAATATAGTTAAATTTAAAATTCACTCATCCTTGAATTTTTTATATTTTATAATTAGTTCTTCATTTTATTTACTTTTTTCATTATATTGTTACCAAATATTATAATACGTCCACCCATCACACGAGGTACATGCTAGTATATATATATGTGTGTGTGTGTGTGTGTGTGTATATGAATGTAGTTTGTATATTGAACTTCAGAAGAAATAACATATGTTTTACGGAGAGAGAGAGAGTCTAGAATTTTTAAAGATTTTCTATGATTTCATGGTGGAAATAAAGTTTGAAGTCAAAGAATGGTTAATCATATATTCTCATTCAAAAATATATAGCTGACACTTGTTTTGGTGTGAGAGACTTGATCATTTATTTTAATTCAATATGGACATAAACATCCAAAAATTAGTAACAAAGAATTAAAGAATTAAAGCTTCACATTTTATCATACAAAATAAAAATAAATACCTCAAAGACAAACCCAAGAAAAGGCAGGATTGAGAAATGTTACGCGTTATTCTTAAGGAAAGTTCCAACTTTTATAGCTTTTAAATACTTGGATTAGTTAGTTAGGTTGCTGCTGACCATAACAGTCAACCCTAGAGGTTGTCACTCACATAACTAACCATCTGCCACCTATTTACCAAAGTAAGGATCAATTACTTTTTAACCTCAAGTCAAATTCATCCTTAACCCCAAATATTTTCAGCTATTAGACACTAAAACTCGCATTTTAACATCATGTTTCTATATAAGATTAAGTATTATTAGGGACATCTCAGTCATTTATTATGACCTATATCAGTCAATTAACGAAACCACAAGATATGGAGGTCAAAACGCAATCAACGAGAATTCATAGTCTAAAGTCAGTTTCAATCTAAACTTGGGGCAAAAAGCAAAATATCTCAGAACATAAAACTATGAAGTATGAACCGTAAATGAATTTCTAAAAATCACAAGATCTGAAACCCCCTTCATTTATTTAACCAAGTGTGCTAATTACCAAAGACCTATGGAGAGTAGGATAGGTCTATCTCTCTCTTTATGCCCTTTATCAATCAATCAATTTGAGAAGTTTTCTTTCTCTATTGTCATATTTCGATGTTACCTTCTTGGTCCTCATTATTTCTCAAGTTTTATTTATGTCATCTTGGTAGATTTACAAATTATTATTATTCATCATATTTTAGAGATGGAAAGTTCATCTTCAATTAGTCCTGTAATCTTACTGTAGAACCTTTTTTATATTTTCTTTGCAGTAGTTTCCCAATGCTTGCAACCCATATAATATTCTATCTCTTCCTCCTCAAGTTGAATAGGCTGCAATTGTCTCCCCCATTTTAATTGTTTGAGGTACAACTTGTTGTTGTTATAGTACTATATGTTACTTGGTCCTCATAATTTTTTCAAGTTTGATTTATGTTATATTAGTAGAATTATAAATTTTGATTTTGTTTTCTTTTGACTTTTAGGTGGGGATCATTTTAGGGTATTGTACGATCCAGAATCGAGTAACACCAAACATGTGTTTAAATGGTATGTCTGCACTTTTATGCTATTCTAGCTTGATCTCTTATAAGAGAATTTTATTTGAAGTAGCATAATGATGAAAAGACATGAGATCTCAAGTTTATGTATTTTTTTTTTTTGTTTCTTCCTTAATTTTTTTTATAAGAAAATGAGTATACAAAAAAGTAGTCTAACTAAACAAGGGGTCAAGTAGGGTCGAATAATTCAAATAAGCAAATAATGTGCATTAGACATGAATGGTATTATGGGCAAAAATTATTTAGAGTTAGCATATATGTGAATAAGGGGATTGCATTTTTGGAAGATGTAGGGTAAATTTTAACTAGTGGCCTATATTAAAGAAAAGAACAAGATGTAATGTCGATTTTAACTAGTGGTCTATCTAAGAGAAAGGAATTAATGGTTTAATTCCAAATGCTTTTCTAAGCATGATGTGAATGAATTAAAAGACGAAAAATATTTTTTATACCATTTTAGTACAATATTATATAATTCTTATCCTATTTTGGGTAGTCAACCTCATTAATTTTGTATAGAACACAGTAAGTATTCCCACTTTGTTTCCACATTAATAATTCTGCTTACTAGTTTCTACAAATACGTCGACTTAATGTTTTAGAGTTTGTTTAGTTTTCTTGCCCTGTTAATATGACTTATCCTTTTTACTCGGTGTAGTAATTGGTATATTCGATTCTTCATCAATTGCAAATTTTCTTTATACGGGTTTTATGTTCTTGTGATTTCTCCACTATAAGTGACATAATAGTGTTATATATAAAACAATGTTTTTGTTTGGAAAATGAGTTATTATTGGTGGTGTTGATGATTGAAAACACTTGTTTTCTTCATCACAAAAAATAATGTTGACCAATACAATCCATGGCTAGGAGGATTCAACTAGCCTCTTCTTTTCCCATTTGTTTAGGATGGGACTGACA
Source organism: Sambucus nigra (assembly GCA_949130495.1). Lineage (NCBI taxonomy): Eukaryota > Viridiplantae > Streptophyta > Magnoliopsida > Dipsacales > Adoxaceae > Sambucus > Sambucus nigra. The sequence continues at coordinate 536,910,634 of OX422208.1, read as the reverse complement.
CTACACCAGTTGCTATTCAAACAAAGTGAGGGTTAGTTCTTATGATTTTTTATTGTTTTTACAGGGAGACTTTGATATTTAACAGGCTCGAAGGTGATGTATGTAGCCAACGCACAAAAGAAAGCCGAGCATGAGCAAATTTTGCATCCACGATTTGAGAACCGAAGAAAGGAGCAAATCTTGAAATACCAGGTACTATAATTATCCACCTTCCTCCTCTTATCTTTTTAAATTCTACTTATAATTGATTTTCCTTATTTTAGTAAATGATGATTCATTATTTAATTTTGAGTGTAGGCCTCAAATATATATGTCAAAAACATTGTTGATGATGTTACTTACCACATTGTTTCGTTGTCACTGGGGTTGGTGATTGCTGGAACAAGTCTGAATGAGAAAGAGCTCGTTTACTAGAGCAGTGGTGCAGAGCAATAGAGGATTGTATCAAACCAACTCCTAATCTTCATCTACAAAAGCGGGGATATGGTAGGTGTAGTAGGTCGGTGGTTGGAGCTTTTGAGGTGTCAGCACACTTTATCCAAAGTCAAAGGATGACCGATGCATTTTTGCGTGATTTTTTTATGTACCTTTTTTTGAACTCTTTTTTTGAATGATTTACATGATGGATATATCTAGCTATGGTACATGTAGGTCATTATTTTTTTATAAATGATGTTTATGGTGGGTATATTTATTTGTGTCCCACTTATTTTTTGATATGGTCAAATGATTTTGTGTATTTTAGATGTGCGTGACTTCGAATACAAAAAAATTCAAGGCTATTTTTATGTTATTATGAATTTTTATTTGTGTTTAGATTTATTTGTCAACTATGACATTAATATTGGCTATTATTTTTTTATTATATGTTTAATTTATGACCGTTTATATGAAACCCTCATGTGATAAGAAATTTTTTATATGATCTTTTTAAAATTTTAAAAACTATTTATCATGATGCTTTTTAGATCAAATATGACATCTTGTAGAGTATATTAGGACTTTATTTAACAAATATGACAATTTTGAAAAAAAAAGTCATATATAACCGTTATCAAATATGACACTTTTTATGGGTATCAATTATGACACCCAAACTTATGATGCCTTTTTATTAAAAAAATAAAACATCATATAATGTGTCTTATAACACTTAAAAAAATGTCATAAAAGGCCTTTTTCTTGTAGTGCAAATGGCCAATTCTTTACCCAATTAACTCGAATTATTCTATTGGCTCATTCTTAGCATCACCGTCGAAAATAATTTTCTTTCTTTATTAACCACCTAGTAATCAATTAAGCAAGTGTTAAAATTTCCAATTTTAATTTTTAATAAAATTCCCTTTAACAATGTAAGGACATTTTTGTCCGTTATCAATTTATATGTCGTATACCGCTACACCGTCGAAGAAGTTCAAGATCATATTTACATCAAGATGGATACTAATAATCCAGGTTCTTCAACAAACAGTCTCCATAAGGTTAACTTTGTGTAATACCCCGTACTTTTATAGATATTTAAATTACATATGTGGGTGTAATTTGGTAATTAGAGGAAATTACTATGAATAGTAATTTTGGAATTTATGAGTATAATTTGATAAATTGAGAATTTAAAGTGAGTAGTAAATATTAGTTTGCAAGGTCGGATTAATATTTACACGGGTTATATTTTCTTACAGGACTAAGTATATGAGTTGGATTATTTTAATTAAATGTCGCAGTTGGGTAAAGCGACGTAGGATAATATTTTATTTGGAAAACACGCGTATTGAGATTTGTTGGGTTAATTATTGAATTTTAGTTAAGTGAATCAGATGGATATTTTGAGTGCATGGTTGGTTTCGGAATGGCCAAGATAGTCATATTAGAGTATCTGGGGGTAGCGTGAAGGTTCCGGGGACTTTTGGACTAGTAGGACTCGCATTTGAGTATACGAGTCAATTTTGGGTTTAATAACGGCTAAGCCTTATAAACCATTTTAACCCTCATTTTTCTCATATTTTATCCCTAAGAGAGAAAAAAGGAAGAAGATAAGATAAGAAGAAAGAAAAGAGGATTCCGGGCCAAACTCCGCAGGATTCGACTCGAGGTCCTCGGATTTGATCCACGAGGCAAGTGTTTACTTGATTTATTATTTTGAGTGTGTATATCATATTATAGTTGGCAATGATAAAATATAAAGATTTTTGGGTTGGGTTTTCTTGAATCAAAATGGGGGTTTCGTAAGTTTGAACAAGTAAAACTCGGGTAATATCCAATTTGAGAAATATTGGAATTAATTGATATTTGATTATTGATTATTGGTTTTAGGATGATTAGAACCCTTTTTATATGTGAATATATTGTTGGTTGAGGCTGGATGATAGTGGAAGAGAAGATAAAAAGCTTGGAGGTGTATAAATGGAGGTTTGGGTTTTGGATTAAAGAGAAAAATTGGAGAAGAAGGTGAATAGTAACTCAACGTTCTTTCCCAATCGATTCGGCTCTTTGTCAAAAAAAAAATTCTATATCTTTTCGATACGAACACGTGGGCGCCGACAGCATATTTTTCTGATTTTTTTGAATTAGTTAAGATTTTTCTATGGAATGGTATTCGAGATCGAAATTGTTAGTCAGAAATCAAACGTGATATTTGGGATTTTGGAGATTGAGAAATCGCCCAATCAGTGAGCTCCGAATAGGGCGAATCGATTGACATCTAGACCGAATCGATTCGCATAAGGAGACATGTAGGACTATCTCAGGACGAATCGATTCGGATTGAGACCGAACTGATTCGCCCTTGAATACCTGTTAGCAGACCCTTTTCCGAACCGATTCGAATTTAATCCGAATCGATTCACTAGTCTGAATCGATTCGCATTTTGGGCGAATCGATTCGGCTTTGTTGAATTTAACGATTTTCCTTCTTTGAGTTTAGGGGGAGTTAAATTGTGAATTGGATATTATTAGAGGGGAGTATAAATGAAATATTATGACTCCAAGAAAATGTAATTTAGGGTGAGTAAACCTTGGGTAAAGAAGCGGGAACCCCTGGTTAGTTAAGTGTACAGTCCGTGGTATGGACTTTATGAATGTTTAGGATGAGCAACGTTTGAGAGAATTATTCGGCTATTGTGTCTAGATATATTTGTGTGATTGGAATAAGTATAGGCAGAGTACAATTGAGTAAATCCTAGATTATGAGAAGGATGGAATTTAGGATATGGGTTAGAGATATTTGTGCGTCTATCCGATTCGTCTATTGACGACTATTATTTTAGGTGATGCGATACCTATGGAACTAAAATAACTTAATAGTATACTTATTTAATTATTACTAATTGGTATATTCAGGATTATATATAAACCCTTAGAAGTGACCAAGGTGTGAATTAATCTTAAATAAGATAATACTTATAGGTTTAGTATTTTAAGTGTGTAAATACTTATATACAATTACGAATGGGAACATTCGGGGTTTTGTCTATCGTTGTAAGAGTGTGGCAATTATAGCCATAATATATTGAGAATTGATATATAATATATATATATATGGGAGTTGTTACAGTATATATATGATATGATGCGAAAATAAATATATTTGTGTGTGGTTGGTATATTTATATCTTAGAGGCTGGTTCCACGGGCATAGGGATGGACAACCAAATTATATTTTTTTCTCTAGTGCTATCCAGGGAGAATGCGCGATGTGGGTGAATCACCTGGCCTGAGGAACAGGAAGAGTATAGTCCTCAGGTCATATCGTCCATGACCACCTCCACCGCTTAGTTTTTACCATGACCATGAATGAGTCTGGCTTGGTACCGTGGTCACTTGAGTAAACCCGGATGTGGATAGGCATCTGAGACTGCATCCTCGAGTTATAGCTCGATAGGATGGTTATTATACTTATGATTGTAATATATATAATTATACATGTTGCATATAGTATATTGCTTGTGTATAAAGATGCGAAATCACATAATTGAGACTCGAGTAATGTGTAAATGAATAAGGGTTTATTCTTCTTCCGGGAGACTTATATTCGGATTAATACAATGTAAATCGTATATTAAAATGAGAATTATATATATACCACACTTTATATACTAAAGTGAAAATGGTATTTTAGACTAGTGAAAGTTACGGATTATGAGCGGTATAGTTACATATAGAAACGAGAACTATATATATAGCACATTGATGATTATATCAACTTAAATCCTATGCGATAGCTTATGGTATAACTTATATTACATCATGCAGGCTAGGTGATAGTTTTGAGGATTTAGAGGATGGGTGAAATAGTTTAGTTAGGCAGGGTAGCTTAACTAGTTTGTTAAAATATACACGACAGGTGTGCACTATTAGAAGAGGGGTGAGGTGTATCTCATGAGAGTACGATACGAGTTTAATTATGAGAGATTTCATATTTTAAAAATATGGTACTTGAGCACTTTCTAAATATTTTCAAAACACAGGCTCTAACCCATTTCTTTTTTTTCCTCTCTCTTGCTATATATGTATATATATTAGGTGTCCAGACACAGGGATGCTTGGATGATGATTCTTTCGAGTCATACATTTGCTGCAGCAGTTGTGGATGCAAGTAAGTTTATTGTAGATGCTTATATCCTTGAGATATAGATAGGAGGTATTGTAGAAACATTCAAGCTAGTTTGCGGCATTTCGATTTGGTTGTATTATATTGTACCGAGAGTTCGGTTATTTTATTTCATCTCATTTGTTGTATATAAACTGTTGTGATTGTTTTACTTGGTTGGTTTGATTAAAAATATTAGTTAATAAAAATTTTGACGCCATCCTAATAAGTTATTAGTAATTAAATTGGTTTTCGACAGTGATGATGAGAATGAACCATATGAGATTCCTGTTTTAACTTGGTAAAGGATTGATCACCCGATATTTTATTAGGTGGGGTGTCACAAATGGTATTAAAGCATCAGGTTCTAGTGTCCTTAGAAATCTGTGCGGACGTACTACGCTTTCAATGTTGCTTTCTATATGATATAGAGACTTATCATTAGGATTGTTAATTCCTATTGTGATATTTCTGTGACAACCCGAATATAATTATGATTAATTATACGTAAATCATGCCTAGCTTGTGTGATATGATTAGTGTGTTATTAATATATGTGATGTTAATTTATTATGTTTAGTCTAATCCTACCTCCAAAAAGCATGAAATGTCGAATTAGTTACAAATACAAAATTTGAAGGTTTCGATAGGAATGTCCATGTTTAAGGCTAGTTTTGACCTTTATGACATAACAATTGACTTGAGGTGAAAACTACATAATTGTAGACAAGTGAGTTATGGTTGTAACACAACAAACGGTGAATGAAACGGAGGTTCGAGTGAGAAGTTATACCAAAATTACGAAACAAGGGCAAAGTAGTCCATCCGTTAAGTAGTATTTTGTCTTTATATGGCAACAAATGTTTTATTCTCATTGGTTGGGAAGGGTGGTGGCTTTGGCCGACCTCAAACCCTTAGAATTACCTCTTTATTCAGCCAAAATGCAGCCATGAGAGATTTTAAGCCTAAGGAAAGAGAAGTTGGAAGTTAGGAAGAAAAAGTGAGGAGAAAATTGAAGAAAATTCATAGAAAATTACGAAAAAGCCCCTAAGGTAATTCCAACCATGAATCTTGCTATTTTTTCTTTCATTTACGATTTATATGATATAAATCCTTGATTTTTATTGAACTTTCATGTTTGGGTGCATATGTATGGATATATGCAAGTTTAAGTTAAGTTGAATGTACAAAACCCTAAGATTGCTTTGTTTAGAAACTTTGTTTATTCAAACTTCCATATATTTTTGTATAGTTACTGGAATCGATTTATTCCAATTGGATATTAACCTGGACTCATATATGTATGACATATCCGAAAATCATGTGAAAATACCAACAAATGAGTCCTTGGTGAGGGTTTGAAGTTCGGGTAAGAAATCTGCCCTAAGGGTGAAAATATGCCCGCCATGTGTTCGATGTTTTGCTTAACATAGAAATCGAACCTTAAAAATTATGAAACTTTAATCTTATATTTTTCAATGTGTTTACTGATGTTGGGTGAAATATCATAGAAATTTATGATGTAGAAAAATCATGAAAATTCCTGGAAGTTGAATGAACGATAAAAGAGCCTATAGGGCAGATTTGCTATGTAGTGAAGAAATAGGCTTATTTTGCTCTAGGAAACTCGGAATGATGTGCCGTCTTTCGTTTTGGAAACATGATATAATAAGGATTGGATTACAAAGAATAATTAAAAAGGGTTTGGGCTGTAATTTGAATATGTTAGATATCAGAACCTGAGTCTAGATGGGACTTCATTTTAATGAATGATTTGAATTGAATAATATGATGCTTATGAATTGAGTTATGATTGAAGTTATTCTTTGGACTATTAATATTCTTATGATGATACTAATATTGTGAGAATGATAGGAAGGGAAGAAGAGCTGATTGAACAAGTACAGGATAAAGGCAAGGGAAAATCCAGTTAAACTGTCAAGGTGAGTGTACTTATGATTTGTTTCATATATAAATATGAATATAGCTCTAAGAGCGGATTTGTTTGAATACTTCGGTATTCAGGATTTGTTTGGATATTAAAATATCCAGGATTGGTTGGGTCTTATGATCCAGGATTGGAATTGGACAAAGATCCAATGATTTGTTGGAACTTATGTTCCAGGATTTGTTATTGCCAATGGGCAGGATTGTTCAGATTTTATATCCACTTATTCTATATAGAATTGTTATTACATTGTAGGGAAGGAGTACCTCACTAAGCTTAATGCTTACAGTTATATTTTAACAATTTCAGGTTTCTATGCTGCCAACTAGAATACCATATGACCGGTAACTTTGAGAGTTGCACCGTTGGAAGGAGCCGGGGTTTAAATGTGGGGATTTTATCATTGTCACACTGAAGATTTTAATTTACTCACACATTGTATATTTTGCGTTAGTATGGATTGAGTTGATGATTGTGAAATTTTATCGTAGTTAATCATAGTGTTGTATGTCCGCTTAAATTATGACTCTGATATTGATTTCGTTATGGCACAATAATAATATTATGTTGATTATGCGCATTATACAGTAAAATATGGATAGATGAATTATATTTCCAATGGGCTCTAGATTATGATTTAATTATTCTAATAATAAATGATTAGTATGGATATTGGGTTTGGGGTGTGACAATTAGTGGTATCAGAGCGTCTAGGTTATTAATTCTGGACGTGTGTGACGATTAGATGGCAGTTATTGATTGATTTGATATTATTGAATGTTTTATATACTAACAAATAGTTTAGTACTGTAAACTGTTTATATTGGTTGTTAGAATTTTATTGTATTACAGATAATTCCAGATGGAACCTGGGAATGGACAACCTAGAGAAGAGGGAGTCGCTTCTCGTACAGAGAATACTGAAGTGGAGCAAAGTGTTGCTGGAAGGGCTAGAGAGCAAGAGCAGCCTACAGAGATGCAAATAATGGCGCAGGCAATGATGAGGATGGCAGAGCAACAAGAAAGAAATATGGCGCAAATGGCAGAACAACAGGCTAGATATCTAGAATCCAAGACTGTGGCCAGGATTGAGAAAGAGGCAAGGAAGGAAATGAAAGATTCCATGCATGAGAAGTTTTTGAAGTTGAATCCTCCAGAATATTCAGGGTCAGTTGAACCTACGGAAGCTGAGATGTGGGTCAGGGATCTAGAAACTATCTTTGCAGTTATGAAGGTTCCAGATAACCAGAAAGTGAATCTAGCTGTGTTTAAGCTCAAAGGAGAGGCGAAATATTGGTGGGAAGCCAGCAACCATTTGGTGCCCAGGATGGAAGGTACTGATGTTATTACTTGGGCTGAATTTATTAAAGCTTTGTATGTTAAGTATTTCCCTAAGGTCTATAGGAGGGAGAAGCTGAGGGAGTTTATAAATTTGACCCAAGGGAACATGTCTGTGAGGGAGTATGATGCTAAATTTACTGCTTTGTCTAGATTTGCTACTAAGTATGTGCAGGAGGAAGAAGATAAATGTAGTAAGTTTCAAGATGGACTGATTTTGCCTATTCAAAATAGAGTAGCCACTTATGAGTTAGAAGATTATGCTTCTCTGGTAAACAAAGCCATGATAGCAGAAAGGCAAATGAACCAAGGGGTGGCGAGCAGAGAGAGTTTTAAGAAAAGTAGATTCGACGCATCTCAGTATAGGGGAGGTGAGAGTGGAAGTGTTAAGGTGGAACCTCATAAATTTCAGAGAGGTGGTGGAGATAGTGGTAGAGGTCAGGGGAGGTTTGGTAGAGATACCAGGGGTGGAGGATCTTTTGGTTCAGCCAGAAAGTCAGGGAGAGGTGAGGCCCCAATAGGAGGTGTTACATGTTTCTTTTGTAAAGAGGAAGGACATTATAAATCTGAGTGTCCTAAGCTTAAGGGATTGGAATGCTACCATTGTCATCAAGTGGGGCATATTAAGAAGAATTGTCCGCAATTGGCACAGACTCCAGCAGCACATAGTGAAGTAGCAAGCATAATGTTATCTCCAGGCAGTACAGTGAAGAGTGTGAGTAGAGGACAAGCTAGTGGTTCCAGGCCAGGTGGACAAGTCTTTACGATGAAAGAAGCTCAGATTACGCCAGATGTGGTGACAGGTACACTTTCTGTTAGTGATAGAAGTGCTTATGTTTTGGTTGATCCTGGTTCCACACATTCTTTTGTGTCCTATGCTTTTGCCATATACCTGAATATACCGTGTGCTCGTTTAGATGTGGGGTTGGGTATTTATATGCCTATGGGGGATATGGTTGTAACTGAATATGTTTTTCATGATTGTGTTTTGACTGTGGGGTCTAGAGATACAGTTATAGATCTACTTCCATTGGATATTTCTGATTTTGATATAATTCTGGGAATGGATTGGCTATCCAAATATCATGCATCCATGGATTGTTTCCGTAAGGAAGTTGTTTTTAATATGCCTGGTGAGCCTGAATTTAAATTTGTGGGGGAAAGGAAAATTGTTCCCAGTTGCATCATTTCTGCAATTCAGACGAGGAAATTATTGAGTAAGGGTTGTGAGGCTTTTATTGCATATGTTCTTGACACTAGGAAGGGGGCTTTACAATTAGTCGATGTTCCTATTGTACGGGATTTTCCTGAAGTGTTTCCTAGTGAGTTGCCAGGGTTACCTCCAGAAAGAGAAGTTGAATTTAGTATTGAATTAGCACCAGGGACAACCCCTATTTCTATGGCACCGTATAGAATGGCACCTGCTGAGTTGAAAGAACTCAAGATTCAATTGCAAGATTTACTTGATAGGGGGTTCATACAACCTAGTGTATCTCCATGGGGTGCGCCAGTTTTATTTGTGAAAAAGAAAGATGGTACCATGCGTTTGTGTATTGATTATAGGCAACTGAATAAAGCTACAATTAAGAACAAGTATCCTTTACCTCGTATAGATGATTTGTTTGATCAGTTGCAGGGTGCTAAAGTGTTTTCAAAGATAGACTTGCGATCGGGTTATCATCAGGTGAGGGTGAAGGAAAGTGATATTTCTAAAACCGCTTTCCGTACTCGGTATGGTCATTTTGAATTTCTTGTGATGCCTTTTGGGGTGACTAATGATCCAGCTGTATTTATGGATCTTATGAACCGGGTACTGCATCCTTTTGTTGATTCATTTGTGATAGTTTTTATTGATGATATTCTGATTTATTCCCATGATATGGTTGAACATGAAAAGCATCTCACAACTATTTTGAATCTGTTGAAAGATAAGAAGTTGTATGCCAAGTTTAGCAAGTGTGAATTTTGGCTATCACAAGTTGCATTTTTAGGCCATGTTATTTCTGGAGATGGTATTTGTGTTGATCCTAAAAAGGTAGAGGCTATTGTGAAATGGGAGAGACCCGATAATGTGACTAAGGTGAGGAGTTTTCTGGGTTTAGCTGGGTATTATAGAAGGTTTATTAAGGGATTTTCTTCGATTGCCTTACCAATGACTAAACTGACTCGGAAAGATGTTAAGTTTGAATGGAATTCTGATTGCGAAAATAGTTTTGATGAATTGAAAAAGAGGTTGGTAACCGCACCTGTTCTTACTATTCCGCATGGTGGAGATGGTTTTGTTGTTTATACCGATGCTTCACATCAGGGGTTGGGTTGTGTTTTTATGCAGCATGGTAAAGTTATTGCCTATGCTTCTAGGCAGTTGCGTACACATGAACGTAATTATCCTACACATGATTTGGAACTTGCTGCTATTGTGTTTGCTTTGAAATTATGGCGTCATTATCTATATGGTGAGGTATGTGAAATTTTTACTGACCATCAAAGCCTTAAGTATTTGTTTACTCAGAAGGAGTTGAATTTGAGGCAGAGGCGGTGGATGGAGTTAATTAAAGATTATGATTGTACAATTCACTACCACCCAGGAAAGGCAAATGTAGTTGCAGACGCTTTGAGTAGAAAGGCTTCAGGCAGGTTATCGTGTATTCGATGTGCTAGAGTTGCTCATATTATGGAGTTGAGATTGATGGGAGTGGAATTGCAGCTAGCAGATGGGGACAGATTCTTTGCTCATGTAAGCGTGAGGCCTTTGTTAGCTACCCGTATTCATGATTTGCAAAGTCAAGATCCTTTCCTTGAGAAGAAACGACAAGATCTCCGAGATGGTAAGTCTGAAGATTTTTGTATTGTGAATGATGGCACTTTATTGTATAAGCATCGGTTGTGTGTGCCTAATGTGTGTGGATTGAAAGAGGAAATTTTAGATGAGGCTCATAATTCCATTTATACTATGCATCCTGGTAGCACTAAAATGTATAGGGATTTAAAGGAGCATTATTGGTGGAATAATATGAAGAAGGAAATAGCTGATTTTGTTGCGAGGTGCCTTATATGTCAGCAAGTGAAAGTGGAGCATCAGAAACCTACTGGTCTGCTTCAGCCATTGCCGATACCGGAATGGAAATGGGATCATGTAACGATGGATTTTGTGGTTGGGCTTCCTCGATCTCAGAAGGGGTCAGATTCGATTTGGGTAGTGGTGGATAGATTGACAAAGTCCGCTCACTTTCTAGCAGTCAAGACTACGTATACAGTTGATAGGTATGCTAGATTGTATGTTAATGAAATTATTCGATTGCATGGAGCACCGGTATCTATTGTTTCAGATAGGGACCCTACTTTTACATCCAGATTTTGGGATAGCTTGCAGTATGCTATGGGTACTAACTTGAAGTTTAGTACGGCTTTTCACCCCCAGACAGATGGGCAGTCTGAAAGGACAATACAGATTTTGGAAGATATGCTTAGAGCTTGTGTGCTTGATTTCAAAGGTAATTGGGATGAATATTTGCCTTTGATAGAATTTGCATATAACAATAGTTTTCAGTCTACTATTGGTATGGCTCCATATGAAGCCTTGTATGGTAGACGATGTCGTACACCGATATGTTGGGGTGAAGTTGGTGAAAGGAAGATAGAGGGTCCAGAATTAATTGAAGTCACCACTGAAAAAGTGAAGATTATTCAAGATAGAATGAGAATAGCTCAAAGCAGACAGAAAAGTTATGCGGATAAACGACGAAAAGATTTGGAATTCCAGAAAGGGGATTATGTGTTTCTTCGGATATCTCCATGGAAAGGAGTTATGAGGTTTGGAAAGAAAGGGAAATTAAGTCCACGCTACATTGGACCTTATGAAATCCTTGAGAAAGTAAGGATGGTTGCCTACAAGTTAGCGTTACCACCAGAATTATCTCGGTTACATGATGTTTTCCATGTTTCTATGTTGAGAAAGTATGTAGCAGACCCTTCACATGTATTGGTGGAACAACCTATTGAGTTGAAGGAAGATTTGAGCTACGTGGAAGAACCGCTTGCTATCGTTGATAGGAAAGAACAAATATTAAGATCAAAGGTGATCCCACTTGTGAAAGTTGTGTGGAGAAGGCATTCCATGGAAGAAGCTACATGGGAGAGTGAGGATAGCATGAAAATGCGTTATCCCTATTTGTTTGATTCGGACAACCAAGGTATGTCAATTTCGAGGACGAAATTTCCTAACAGGGGGAGAATTGTGACAACCCGAATATAATTATGATTAATTATACGTAAATCATGCCTAGCTTGTGTGATATGATTAGTGTGTTATTAATATATGTGATGTTAATTTATTATGTTTAGTCTAATCCTACCTCCAAAAAGCATGAAATGTCGAATTAGTTACAAATACAAAATTTGAAGGTTTCGATAGGAATGTCCATGTTTAAGGCTAGTTTTGACCTTTATGACATAACAATTGACTTGAGGTGAAAACTACATAATTGTAGACAAGTGAGTTATGGTTGTAACACAACAAACGGTGAATGAAACGGAGGTTCGAGTGAGAAGTTATACCAAAATTACGAAACAAGGGCAAAGTAGTCCATCCGTTAAGTAGTATTTTGTCTTTATATGGCAACAAATGTTTTATTCTCATTGGTTGGGAAGGGTGGTGGCTTTGGCCGACCTCAAACCCTTAGAATTACCTCTTTATTCAGCCAAAATGCAGCCATGAGAGATTTTAAGCCTAAGGAAAGAGAAGTTGGAAGTTAGGAAGAAAAAGTGAGGAGAAAATTGAAGAAAATTCATAGAAAATTACGAAAAAGCCCCTAAGGTAATTCCAACCATGAATCTTGCTATTTTTTCTTTCATTTACGATTTATATGATATAAATCCTTGATTTTTATTGAACTTTCATGTTTGGGTGCATATGTATGGATATATGCAAGTTTAAGTTAAGTTGAATGTACAAAACCCTAAGATTGCTTTGTTTAGAAACTTTGTTTATTCAAACTTCCATATATTTTTGTATAGTTACTGGAATCGATTTATTCCAATTGGATATTAACCTGGACTCATATATGTATGACATATCCGAAAATCATGTGAAAATACCAACAAATGAGTCCTTGGTGAGGGTTTGAAGTTCGGGTAAGAAATCTGCCCTAAGGGTGAAAATATGCCCGCCATGTGTTCGATGTTTTGCTTAACATAGAAATCGAACCTTAAAAATTATGAAACTTTAATCTTATATTTTTCAATGTGTTTACTGATGTTGGGTGAAATATCATAGAAATTTATGATGTAGAAAAATCATGAAAATTCCTGGAAGTTGAATGAACGATAAAAGAGCCTATAGGGCAGATTTGCTATGTAGTGAAGAAATAGGCTTATTTTGCTCTAGGAAACTCGGAATGATGTGCCGTCTTTCGTTTTGGAAACATGATATAATAAGGATTGGATTACAAAGAATAATTAAAAAGGGTTTGGGCTGTAATTTGAATATGTTAGATATCAGAACCTGAGTCTAGATGGGACTTCATTTTAATGAATGATTTGAATTGAATAATATGATGCTTATGAATTGAGTTATGATTGAAGTTATTCTTTGGACTATTAATATTCTTATGATGATACTAATATTGTGAGAATGATAGGAAGGGAAGAAGAGCTGATTGAACAAGTACAGGATAAAGGCAAGGGAAAATCCAGTTAAACTGTCAAGGTGAGTGTACTTATGATTTGTTTCATATATAAATATGAATATAGCTCTAAGAGCGGATTTGTTTGAATACTTCGGTATTCAGGATTTGTTTGGATATTAAAATATCCAGGATTGGTTGGGTCTTATGATCCAGGATTGGAATTGGACAAAGATCCAATGATTTGTTGGAACTTATGTTCCAGGATTTGTTATTGCCAATGGGCAGGATTGTTCAGATTTTATATCCACTTATTCTATATAGAATTGTTATTACATTGTAGGGAAGGAGTACCTCACTAAGCTTAATGCTTACAGTTATATTTTAACAATTTCAGGTTTCTATGCTGCCAACTAGAATACCATATGACCGGTAACTTTGAGAGTTGCACCGTTGGAAGGAGCCGGGGTTTAAATGTGGGGATTTTATCATTGTCACACTGAAGATTTTAATTTACTCACACATTGTATATTTTGCGTTAGTATGGATTGAGTTGATGATTGTGAAATTTTATCGTAGTTAATCATAGTGTTGTATGTCCGCTTAAATTATGACTCTGATATTGATTTCGTTATGGCACAATAATAATATTATGTTGATTATGCGCATTATACAGTAAAATATGGATAGATGAATTATATTTCCAATGGGCTCTAGATTATGATTTAATTATTCTAATAATAAATGATTAGTATGGATATTGGGTTTGGGGTGTGACAATTTCGTTCTCCTGCTATTATGTAAGATTATAGTAAATCTTTTGCACTCTCGGGTGAGATTCGTGTTATGATCGACGAAGGGAGACCAGGGAAGGCCGTTGCGAGGGCGATAGGACGCAGGACTTAGTTGGAGCAGTAAGCTGAAGTTGGAAATGAGGACCGAAGTGGAGGTCACTCCCCTTGTGGCATTGTCAAGGATTTCTGCAATGACTACTAAAGTATAATAGTTATAATTATCCACGTACCTCTATAGTAGAGAGTGGTGCTAAACTTGAATTACCCAGTGAAGTTAAATTGGGAAAAGTTTGGAAGGTATTTGGTAAGGACCCTACATTGAAGTTTAAGTTATACGAAGGCAGTGTAACGTTATCTAGTGGAAGTAGAAGGCTCATAACTTTTGGCTTAGAGCAGGGTATAGAAATGCCCACATACGAAAATTTGAGTAAAAAAATTCACTCGTTAAAGCAATGTAGAAATGGTGGGAATGATGGTCACCATATTTGAGGGATGTGACAACCCGCCTACTAAAATAATAGGTGGCTAGCCCAATACTCTAATAATCACAGGAATCATAGATGGTCCATTCTTAGCATCACTGTCGATTAAAATAATAGTATGAGATAACCACCAATCATTTTAGAAAACGGACTGTCAAATAAAAAATTTAGAAAGTAAAAGAAAAACACTTAGACAATCCCATTTGTAAAAATGGTGGGTATAAAAAATCAATGGATAAGAATGACAATATAATAAATATCACCGAATAAGCTGTCGGTGAACAGACCAATACAAATAGTACATCGAGTAATCCAATTCACTATTTACAATATAATGAATGAGTGCAATACCTTGGGCAAACACGCCCGAATAAATATACTGAACATAACTAGAGTACAATAGAAAGAAGCGTATAATACAAGCAACCTATAACATCCGCAATATGCTGTAGCTCCATGACAACTGGAATGGAAATGTAAATACGCGTGTCCATGCAGTAGAGCACCTGTAACGGAAAAGAATATGAAGAAACAAAGAAATATAGATACGGGTCAGGGCCCGGTTTGATATGATTACCATGTGACTAAAAATGCATGACAGTTAAGTGCGTAATTCTCTCGCAGATAATAGTAATATATATCACCTCACAATCTAGCAGCAACCTAGTGCAATATTATGAGATGTTCTAGTTAACCCTAAGTACTAAGGGCTAACTTCTCCCCAGTCTCAACATTATGCCCTATTCGTGCATGGGGTGTCTCGCAAAGCGAAATCCAAATAAGGAACCCCCCCGATACACTACTACTTAGGCAAGGTTGATCGTTGAGATCCATTAGATCCTTAGCACGAAATAATCAATAAATGTATGTGTGTGCATAAGTGTGGGAGGTCACATCTACAGCCACACAAAGAAAATATAAAATAAAACCCATCCATCACCTAATGGCACAATTCCTAATTCATCTTTAGGAACACATATAAATGGTACAACATTTTATCAAACGTTTACCAAATTACTTTCATCATATACTATTTCATTTCGAAATTCTATTCCTTATCAGGAAATATAATCACAGTTTCTATGCTCTTTGTGGCATTTTATCTCCATTATACATTTTGTAAAAATCTCTTCCTTATCAGGAATATAATCATCATTATATGCTCTTTATGTCATTTCATCAAGCTCTTTATGGCACTTTCTCATGCTCTTTATGGCATTTCATTGTGCTCTTTGTGGCACCCATTATACATCAAGTCCAACTTGATTTAGAATAGTTATAATCATATATATATAACGATTCTAAGACCGCCCGTCCGGGTTTTCCCACTGTGCGCGCCCCTAAATGGCTATCATCTTCCACGGCCTATCATCAAGACAACCTGGGATCGTATCGAAACGTCGGGAAGCGACCATGTGCCTGCGGGATAGTCAAGACCACACCCGGAATCTCCTACCCATCGCAGAAAAAAATACAATCACAAGCGCTCACATGGCCTAGGGACTATATCCACCCTGCATTCATTAGCCAGGGGGCTTCACCACAACGCGCGTAACTTCCCTTATGATAGCGATTTAGAGAGCTGTGTATCCATAAATTAAAATTTATGAAAAACATTACTTTTTCCATTTTGAAAAACTTCATATTTTACATTTCCAAAAATCATCCATTTAACCATTAAGCACCAAGTTTTAGAATGTGCATTTCATTCTTATTAAGTCATATTTTATTAATGACCTAAGACCCAAAGTTCCACTAACCTCAAAATAGCCTCCAAGAGTTCATATAATTTCATAAACCCTCAAAGTGAGTCTCCATAATGGAGTGTCTCCCAAAAGATCCACATTAATATTTTAACTTCCAATTTATCTTTAGGTTAACCTCCTATACCAATCGGACATTAACCTACACAAGCTAGCCCTCGGGTAACCCAAATATCCTATCTTAACCTAGGCATTAGCCTCCCCAATACAACCCTCTAGGCCTCCCTATTACTTCCCAAGGGAAGGTCCCTAAGTTCCTATCTTAAAATAAAGAGGCAAAAGAAAACTAAGGAAAATTAAAGGTGGAAAAATAGGGGACCGGTCGATCGGTCAAGGGACCGCGGTCGACCTCCCTTTCAGGCTTGGTCTACCAACAAAAGCAGCAAGCTAGTTTTGGCATGACCGGTCGACCGGTCCTGGGACCGCGGTCGACCGCGCCTATCAGGTTCACGAAAAACCCTTCTTCTTCAAAGCCAAAACTGAACCCTAAATCCCATAATCCTCTACTTACTTCATTACCCTCCACTAACAACATTACCCCAACCATTATACACCAAAAGAAACCCATATAATAACCTTAAACCACCCAATCTACAAGATTTAAGGATTAAACACCAAAATCAACTAAAAACCCATTTATGGTTTAAACCTCCAAAATTAACTATACATGAAAATTTATCACATTAAATCAATATCTAGCGAGTAAGAAACTTGCCTCGAGGTTCGTAGTCTCGGATCACCTCCGGTAGCGACGGAATCCGGCCCAAAATCTTCATTTTCTCTCTTTCTCCCATTTCTCCCAACTCTCTCCTCTCTCTCTCTCCTTTGGCTTTTCTCACCAGAATGAAGAAAAGAAAGGGAGTGGGGGACTTATACGGGTCTCAAAACATAAATCCCCACTTTTAATTGCTAATACACCACTAAAATGACTCGTAACCACTTAATTGAGTCATAACCCCTTAAAAATGCCCGAAACTCAAATATGTGACGTGGCACTCATTTCGACTATCTCGATTATTCTAAAAACAACCGCACCCCCTATTTTGGCATTCGGGAAAGTGTGAACTATTTTTACGTTCCAATTTCATTTTATTTCATTAATTATACCCAAAATTTAAATATAGGTCATAACCGTCGTTTTACATATAACGACGCAAAATATCACAATATAATGCTATTTACCTTCTCATAACGGTAAATAGACAAAACATAGTAAATATTATCCCTAAGTCTCACGGGAAATAATATTTACTCCAACATCCCCTATTTTATAAAATTAGCCCATTAGGCAAAATAGTATAAAATAGTCGCTCAAAAACCTGGGTTGTTACATACTCCCCCCCTTAAAGGGGAATTTTTCCCTCAAAATTCAGGCATAACCCATAACCATATAAAGGGTATACTATACTAAAAACCGTGATATCATACTAGCAAACCCCTCTGCAATGCAGCGTCCCCATAGGACACAGACTAAGGTCATCACTATTGATCTCAGTCCACATCATCATGCTATAACATAGCGCCAAATCATTCCTCATGAATTATCGATCCCACCCTTCTACTAAGGGAGGAGATACCTACACAACCTCGGCACAAATTGCCTTACTTTTCGAAACACATTACACCCTTACCAGGGAATAACTACTCTAACTTATAATCGTTCACCCCGACACTACTAACCCTATTCGCATTGGCGGAGTCCTCAAACGAATTCGGCTTAATGAGCCCAATCATGAAAAAGATATTCTCGGACTACTCCAAGCCCAAAAATATACTATTCGCTGTTTCTATTCTAACGAACAGACAAGGCACACCGCGAACTATACTAGGCTACACACGGTATCATACTCGTAGGCAACGATCCAAACTATTGTATGGAAATTTGACCTATAAAAGCTACTACTCCGATCTTTCCTTTAAATCAAACCCACCCATCCACTTACGGGTGGTAGGATATACCCCATATCCCTACGGTTCCCATTTCTTCCTGGAAATTTTACCAGTACCATGACACAAATGTCTCGTCTCAGTTCACCACTGTTTGATAGGAACCATATACAGTTCTAGAACTCCACCACGCAGGGTTGGGCGTACTCTCATGTACTTAGTCCGCCCGTTTCCATTGAGTAAGCAGCAATTGGTCCAATGATCCACAGTTTTCTCAACTAGAATCATGACCGTTTCATTATCGATAATTCGATACTAATGTCCATGGATATACCCGTCCTTGTTCCACACTACTCTCTACACACAAGTAGGTGAAAGGGTCAATCACGGACATAAATGCTCTTACAATAGATCCCCCTCGGTTTAACTCGCTCCATTGGCATTCCATGCCACGATTAAATTCTCAGACGATTTTGTACTCGGCGCCTATAATACTCCCATTCGCATTGCCTTAGCGAAAGGGAATATCCTATCGATAGTCCTTCACAATTACAAAATTGTTGCTCGTAAAAAGACCCAAATTCCTGCCCAGGAAGTAGTGCCTTTAATTCTTTAAGGCGAATACTACCGCTATGAACTTTAAATCAAGCGGGGAATGACACTTCATAAAAGTGTGAGACACATGAACAATGGGTCCATGCTCCCGTATTAATACTTCCCGTTCTTAGCAAAAACTCGTAGGTTATATCTACTCTCGATCATAACAACACGAGTGCAGGAGAAAAAGTCAGCTCATACTTCAATTCCTCAAAAGGTAGGTTACCAATGTAACACTCTATCTACGAGAGGCCTCACCACTAATGGCCTAACATTCCGAATAGCTCGAGATTCCATACTTCTCGTTCTAGGGACCAAATCCTACATAGAGTTAACCCACAAACATATTGTGGTCAACTCCCAACCACCTTCCTAAAATAACGTCGCATGCCCTAAGGGCCTAGCGTCCTAAGAATCCTAAAGTCAATATATCTATCCTAACCTAGTCGTATAAGTATAATACTAAATATATCCCTAGTGTCCAAGACCTTTCCCAACTTCAGACATTCGCTCGGTTTCATGCGTGGGACGTCTCGCCGAAGCAAAATCCAAACAAGAAACCCTCCCGTTACACTACTACCTTGCATTGTCGGTCGTCGAGAAGTAACGGTCGAAGACACATGATCGGGATCGACGGAATCCTAACTCGTAATTCTACTAATACATATTTACTTCTAAGTTCTACCATAACAATCGACTGAGGCATTTACTTTTTGTAAGATGCCACAAATACTTTATCTCAAAATACATATATACCTCTATATAAATTGCCTTCTCATTAAGGCACAACCATAAGTCTCTATCGGACTTTGATAATCTTAGTCTTCCCCACATCGATCAGAGGAAAACTATCATAGTGCTCATATATCGCACATCAACTTAGCCCTGAATCACTCATATACGTGATTCTTGGCTAAACCTTCCAACCCAGCATCTCAACCAACAGAAAAAGAAAAGAAAGAACAGAAAAGAAAAGAAAATGCACATCTCTCCACTCCCAACGTCGTTAAGTTTCATGCGTGGAGCGTCTCGCAAAGCGAAATCCAAACAAGGAACCCCTCCACACAATTCCCTTAACTAGTTGGTCGTGGAGATAAGGCACATCATACACAAACAAAACAAACAAAACAAGCAAACAATCAAGGAAAAAGAATAAAGCAAGACAAACAAATAATGAACAAAATAAAAATGAAAACTACCTACATGCCGTAAACCACCTCTATAAAATCTCGACCTGTATCCAGGAGAGATATTATAGAACAACTAGTTCTTCTCTAGAACTCGGAATAGGATAGCCTCGCGATTTATTCGCTTGCTATCACACCAACCCAACCAAAATATCTCTACTTGTATTTTACATATAATACAAGTAGCACGTACCACATATCACCACTCGCCCCATAACGAGTGAAAGAAAATATAGAACTCCCTATCCTGGAAGTTATATAAATATACTTACTATATATAAAAATATACACCGATACTATCACAAACTTGATATACACATCCGGACCTAGGGTTATCACCATACTTCTCCATCTTATCTTAAGGAATGCACTTCACCCACCTAAGTTGGAAAGTCCCACCAACATACTAGCCAACCTCCTTGGCCTCTACCAATGGTTCCAAGACACGACATTCTAGTCTTATCTGAACCAAATTACTTCCATCAATGTCCCAACTAGGAGTCCCATCCTTGTCGGTTATCTTCAATCGACAAGATCAGAATGCGTAGTTCCCTTAACCTCTTCAGCAAGGAGGACATTCTACCAGCCTCCCCGGCCTTAGTTCCACAAGTCTTCCTCGGGTGGATGTCCACCAATGGGGTCTCATGAACACTACTACTCTAGAAGTGTTACCAACACTTACTTACAAACCTATCATTTCCACTGAGAGGCCCTCTTTATTGTCAAAACATTCTGCCCCACCAACGAGAGGCGACTACCATTCCCGGCACTTCAACCTTACTCCAATGGGTGAAAGGTTTTCCTCAATTCATCATACCTGGGCACTTCTATACCCATCTCCAGGACAAAACTCTCGGGCCTCACGTTCTCACCGAATGAGGTTACACTTCCTCTATCCAACTGAATTTCAACATGTGGTCCTTGTCAAGGACCTCTCTACTTCGAATTGACATTGATTGGAATCTCAAGCATAGTACCACCCTCTACCGACAACGGTACTTGGGAAAACTATTTCCACTGTACATAGTAGTCACGGCAGCAATATAGAATAATGCTACAAAGGAAGAGACCTCCAAAGCGGCCCTTATCCCCGACTACAGCCTACAGTTCTTAGTAATCCTGCCTCGTGACTACTTCACAACGCCCTTCCACAACGCCCTTCATCTGACGACTTACAAGTCTCACCTGAACGCTCAAAAGATCTTCGGGGTTCTCGTACTATAGCAGGAGAACGGAGTCTCACAAGAGAATTCAACGACCCTAAATCTTAAGGCTCTACATCAATTAGAGAGAAAAGCAGAAGACGTAGAACGTTCGCACAGATTCCTAAGGACTCTAGAACTTAATGCTCTGATACCACCTGTGACAACCCGCCTACAAAAATAATAGGTGGCCAGCCCAATACTCTAATAATCACAGGAATCATAGATGGTCCATTCTTAGCATCACTGTCGATTAAAATAATAGTATGAGATAACCACCCATCATTTTAGAAAACGGACTGTCAAATAAAAAATTTAGAAAGTAAAAGAAAAACACTTAGACAATCCCATTTGTAAAAATGGTGGGTATCAAAAATCAATGGATAGGAATGACAATATAATAAATATCACTGAATAAGCTGTCGATAAACAGACCAATACAAATAGTACATCGAGTAATCCAATTCACTATTTACAATATAATGAATGAGTGCAATACCTTGGGCAAACACGCCCGAATAAATATACTGAACATAACTAGAGTATAATAGAAAGAAGCGTCTAATACAAGCAACCTACAACATCCGCAATATCCTGTAGCTCCATGACAACTGGAATGGAAATGTAAATACGGGTGTCCATGCGGTAGAGAACCTGTAACGGCAAAGAATATGAAGAAACAAAGAAATATAGATACAGGTCAGGGCCCGGTTTGATATGATTACCATGTGACTAAAAATGCATGACAATTAAGTGCGTAATTCTCTCGCAGATAACAGTAATATATCTCACCTCTCAATCTAGCAGCAACCTAGCACAATATTATGAGATGTTCTAGTTAACCCTAAGTACTAAGGGCTAACTTCTCCCCAGTCTCAACACTATTCCCTATTCGTGCGTGGGGTGTCTCGCAAAGCGAAATCCAAATAAGGAACCCCCCCGATACACTACTACTTAGGTAAGGTTGATCGTTGAGATCCATTAGATCCTTAGCACGAAATAATCAATAAATGTATGTGTGTGCATAAGTGTGGGAGGTCACATCTACAGCCACACAAAGAAAATATAAAATAAAACCTATCCATCACCTAATGGCACAATTCCTAATTCATCTTTAGGAACACATATAAATGGTACAACATTTTATCAAACGTTTACCAAATTACTTTCATCATATACTATTTCATTTCGAAATTCTATTCCTAATCAGGAAATATAATCATAGTTTCTATGCTCTTTGTGGCATTTTATCTCCATTATACATTTTGTAAAAATCTCTTCCTTATCAGGAATATAATCATCATTATATGCTCTTTATGGCATTTCATCGTGCTCTTTATGGAACTTTCTCATGCTCTTTATGGCATTTCCTTGTGCTCTTTGTGGCACCCATTATACATCAAGTCCAACTTGATTTAGAATAGTTATAATCATATATATATATATATATATAACGATTCTAAGACCGCCCGTCCGGGTTTCCCCACTATGCGCGCCCCTAAATGGCTATCATCTTCCACGGCCTATCATCAAGACAACCTGGGATCCTATCGAAACGTCAGGAAGCGACCATGTGCCTGCGGGATAGTCAAGACCACACCCGAAATCTCCTACCCATCGCAGAAAAATATACAATCACAAGCGCTCACATGGCCTAGGGACTATATCCACCCTGCATTCATTAGCCAGGGGGCTTCACCACAATGCGCACAAATTCCCTTATGATAGCGATTTAGAGAGGTGTGTATCCATAAATTAACATTTATGAAAAACATTACTTTTTCCATTTTGAAAAACTTCATATTTTACATTTCCAAAAATCATCCATTTAACCATTAAGCACCAAGTTTTAGAATGTGCATTTCATTCTTATTAAGTCATATTTTATTAATGACCTAAGACCCAAAGTTCCACTAACCTCAAAATAGCCTCCAAGAGTTCATATAATTTCATAAACCCTCAAAGTGAGTCTCCATAATGGAGTGTCTCCCAAAAGCTCAGCATTAATATTTTAACTTCCAATTTATCTTTAGGTTAACCTCCTATACCAATCGGACATTAACCTACAAAAGCTAGCCCTCGGGTAACCCAAATATCCTATCTTAACCTAGGACATTAGCCTCCCCAATACAACCCTCTAGGCCTCCCTATTACTTCCCAAAGGAAGGTCCCTAAGTTCCTATCTTAAAATAAAGAGGCAAAAGAAAACTAAGGAAAATTAAAGGTGGAAAAATAGGGGACCGGTCGACCGGTCGACCTCCCTTTCAGGTTTGGTCTACCAACAAAAGCAGCAAGCTAGTTTTGGCATGACCGGTCGACCGGTCCATGGACCGCGATCGACCGCGCCTATCAGGTCCACGAAAAACCCTTCTTCTTCAAAGCCAAAACCGAACCCTAAATCCCATAATCCTCTACTTACTTCATTCCCCTCCACTAACAACATTACCCCAACCATTATACACTAAAAGAAACCCATATAATAACCTTAAACCACCCAATCTACAAGATTTAAGGATTAAACACCAAAATCAACTAAAAACCCATTTATGGTTTAAACCTCCAAAATTAACTATACATGCAAATTTATCACATTAAATCAATATCTAGCAAGTAAGAAACTTTCCTCGAGGTTCGTAGTCTCGGATCACCTCCGGTAGCGACGGAATCCGGCCCAAAATCTTCATTTTCTCTCTTTCTCCCATTTCTCCCAACTCTCTCTTCTCTCTCTCTCTCCCTTGGCTTTTCTCAGAAGAATGAAGAAAAGAAAGGGAGTGGGGGACTTATACGGGTCTCAAAACATAAATCCCCACTTTTAATTGCTAATACACCACTAAAATGACTCGTAACCACTTAATTGAGTCATAACCCCTTAAAAATGCCTGAAACTCAAAAATGTGATGTGGCACTCATTTCGACTATCTCGACTATTCTAAAAACAACCGCACCCCCTATTTTGGCATTCGGGAAAGTGTGAACTATTTTTACGTTCCAATTTCATTTTATTTCATTAATTATACCCAAAATTTAAATATAGGTCATAACCGTCGTTTTACATATAACGACGCAAAATATCACAATATAATGCTATTTACCTTCTCATAACGGTAAATAGACAAAAGATAGTAAATATTATCCCTAAGTCTCACGGGAAATCATATTTACTCCAACATCCCCTATTTTATAAAATTAGCCCATCGAGCAAAATAGTATAAAATAGTCGCTCAAAAACCTGGGTTGTTACAAGGGAGCAGGATGTTTTGCTCATAGAGGAATCTTACGAATGATTTTAACTACGAATTCCTTCAATTTACCAGACTTTGGGGGAGTGCAGTTTCTAAATTATTCACATAAGGATCGATCGGAGGCCGATAGTGAATAAAGTATTATATGGATAAGTAAACTTTTTACCGAATTAAGATAGGTACAAGGAGGAGAGAGTCTTTTAGTGTAATGATAGGCTTACTAGTAAGTCTTGCTAACACCTATGGAGAAGTTGTGTTCGTGAAACCCCATAGGTGGACATCCACCCGAGGATTAGTTGATACAGGGAAGTTGAGGTCGGTATTGTAGTTTCCTTTTATACAAAGAAGCTAAGGGAACTATGGAGAGTATATCTATATTATAGAGGGTATATCTATATGTTTTTTCGTGATAGCAGAGTTCGATTTCTCTTCATTCGCTGTGGAAGAGGGTGTGGTTATATTGAACTTATATTTGGCTTGCACTTCTCAATTTGTATGTGTTATATGAGTATAGTACTATTCTGAATATAATATGTTCAGGGAGGATCAAAGAGATAGTATGCTAATGATTGCAAGGATATCATATCTGCAGTTCCAGGTTTGAACTGGTTGATTTTGCGATATCTCACCTGGATGCGGGTTGAGTTCTCTTTTCTTATATGTTTAGATGGAACTTTTATGCGTAGATGTTTCATTATCATGATTTTTTTTCATGGGGACCTTATAGGTTTGATTTAAGGTGTGCAAGATTTAGTGTTAAGCGGTGAGTTTAAGCTCATTGTTGGTTGTGCAAAGAACTTAGTGTTAGTACAAACACTTTGTGGTATGGCTCCTTGAAAGAAGTAGAAGTTCAGACCACATTTTTTTTATAGATGGGATGGGATTATCCCAGTGCATATTTGAAGCTAACGGACCTTCGCGGCCGACAAAGTTCAGTAGTAGTGTATCGGAGGGGTTCCTTATTTGGATTTCACTTGCGAGACACTCCACACATGAACCTTAATGATGTTGGGAGTGGAGAGATGTTATGGGATGCAAGGATGTTAGTTTTGATTATAAGTTACCTAGTGTGAATAAAACACTATAAGCTGAGAGTTATGCTATGATGGGAGGCTTATGGAGATGGAAGTGTTATGGAAAAGCATTGAAATGGTTCTCACACCGTAAGTAATAGGTGAGGTAAGATTTAGAGAATTGATTTGAGGCTTATAGTCAGGCCTTGATTAAAAGGCAAATTTTGAGGTAGTATGCTTTACTTATGATGTTAGTAATACTTGTGCAGAGTATAGGCGCCCCGATTAGTTAGACTCTCCATTTAACCAAAATGGAAGGACATTGTGGTAGGATAGTGTTAGTATGCTTATGAGGTAGGATTTAGAAAGTCCCGGTTATGTGACTTAGGCCATTACATCCTGATGACCGACAATACGAGGTAGTAGTGTGATAGGAGGGTTCCTTGTCTGGATTTCGCTTTGCAAGACGCTCCATGCATGAAACCAAGTGAATATTGGGAGTTGAGAAAGGTCTTGGGCACTAGGGATATAGTTAGTATAATATTCATTTCATGTGTAGGAAAACACATTGATCTTAGTACTACTAGGAATTAAAGCTAGTAAGGCAAGTCGCACTGATATAGAAAGAACTAAATTTTGAATTATTCGATTTAAAAGTACCCAGGTGTTAGCACCAGGTCGAGGAAGTGTGTTGATTTTGTATATCGTTCAAAATAGAAGGGACATACCATATAAAGTTTAAGGACGTGCTCTGGGGAAATTATAAATGGAATTAGAGTGTGTTAGATTACACGTCGTATGAGGTACGCAATAATCCAATTACATAAGTGCAACGAGACTTAGCACACCTGAGATAAGAGATAAGACTGACGGGAGTAGTCAAGTGCCGGTGTAGTTTCCTTTTGGGGGGGAAATTCTATGTCATGGTGTAGTCGAATAGAGCGCCTAGGGTGATGCGACTTTTTGATAAAATTGATACATTAGAGCAGTGATTATAGGATCATTTGTTTTCTTTATATGCGACAATAGAAGCACTAGGTACGATTTGTCATTGTTAGAGTTAACCTTATGACCGAGGTAGTGTTTTAACATGTAGAGATTTATTCAATCTTGTTGTTAAGCTAGTGCATTAGAGTATAAGCCTTGAGATAGGTGGGTACCGTGAATAGGTATATGGTAGGGTACCATTGCGTTAGTACCTTTCGACTTTGGTGTACTAGGACATAGTGTTATTAGCGATCCTAGGTTGGTGGTGCAGGTTATATCTGAATTTCAAGGACGAAATTCCATTGTGAGGGGGGGAGTATGTAATACCCATACTTTTATAGATATTTAAATTACATATGTGGGTGTAATTTGGTAATTAGAGTAAATTAATGTGAATAGTATTTTTTGATTTTTTTTACTATAATTTGATAAATTGAGAATTTAAAGTGAGTAGTAAATATTAGTTTGTAAGTGTCGGATTAATATTTACATGGGTTATATTTTCTTACGGGACTAAGTATATGAGTTAGATTATTTTAATTACATGTCACTATTAGGTAAAGAGATGAAGGATAATATTTTATTTGGAAAACACGTGTATTGAGATGTGTTGGGTTAATTAGTGAATTTTAGTTAGGTGACTCAGATGGATATTATGAGTGCATGGTAGGTTTCGGAATGGCCAATATAGTCAGAATAGAGTATCTGGGGGTAGCGTTTAGGTTCTGGGGACTTTTGGACTAGTAGGGACTCACATTTGAGTATACGAGTCAATTTTGGGTTTAATAAGGGGATAAGCCTTATAAACCCTTATAACCCTCATTTCTCTCATCTTTTAGTCCTAAGAGAGAGAAAGGGAAGAGAGAAAAGGAAGAAGATATGAGAAGAAGAAAGAAAAGGGGATTCCGGGCCAAACTCCGCGGGATTTGACTCGTGGTCATCGAATTTGATCTACGAGGCAAGTGTTTACTTTCTTTATTATTTTAAGTGTGTATCTCATATTATAGTTGATAATGATAAACTATAAAGATTTTTGGGTTGGGTTTTCTCGAATCAAAATGGGTGTTTCGAAAGTTTGAACGAGTAAAACTTGGGTAATATCCAATTTGAGAAACATTGGAATTAATTAAAATTTGATTATTGATTATTGGTTCTAGGATGATTAGAAGCCTTTTTATATGTGAATATATTATTGGTTGAGGTTGGATGATGATGGAAGAGAAGATAAAAAGCTTAAAGTTGTATTAATGGAGGTTTGGGTGTTGGATTAAAGCAAAAAATTGGAGAAGAAGTTGAATCGTAACTGAGTGTCCTTTCCGAATCGATTCGGCCAGGAAGCGAATCGATTCGACTCTTTGTCAAAAGAATGCGTGGGTGTCGACCGTGTATTTTTCTAATTTTTTTAAATTAGTTATGATTTTTATACGGAAGGGTGTCCGAGATCGAAATCGTTAGTCAGATATCAAACTTGATATTTGGGATTTTGGAGATTGAGAAATCGCCCAAACAGTGAGTTGTGAACAGGGCGAATCGATTCACGTCTAAACCAAATCGATTCGCATAAGGAGACCTATAGGACTATCTCAGTCTGAATCGATTCGTATTGAGACCGAATCGATTCGACCTTGAAGACCTGTTCGCAAACCCTTTTTCGAACCAATTCAGATTTGGTCCGAATCGATTCGCATTTGGGGGGAATCGATTCGACTTTGCTGAATTTTACAGTTTTCCTTCTTTGAGTTTAAGGGGAGTTAAATTGTAAATTGGAGATTATTGTAGGGGATTCTAAATGAAATATTATGACTCCTAGAAAATGTAATTTAGGGTGATCAAACCTTGGATAAAGATGAAGGAACCTTGGGTTAGTTAAGTGTATAGTCGAGGGTATGGACTTGATGAATATTTAGGATGAGAAACGTTTGAGAGATGTATTCGGTTATTGTGTCTAAATATATTTATGTGATTGGAATAAGTATGGGCCGGGTACAATTGAGTAAATTCTAGATTGTGAGAAGGATGGAATTTAGGGTATGGGTAAGAGATGTTTGTGCGGCTATCCGATTCGTCTATTGATGACTATGATTATAGGTGATGCGATACCTATGGAACTAAAATAAGTTAATAGTATACTTATTTAATTATTACGAATTGATATGTTCAGGATTATGTATAAACCCTTAGAAGTGACCAGATATGAATTAATCTTACGTAAGATAATACTTATAGGTTTAGTATTTTAAGTGTGTAAATACTTATATACTATTACGAATGGGAACATTCGGGGTTTTGGCTATCATTGTAAGAGTGGAAATTATAGCCATAATATATTGAGAATTGATATATATTATATAAACAGGAGTTGTTACAGTATATATATGATATGATGTGGAAATAAATATATATGTGTGTGGTTGGTATATTTATATCTTAGGGGCTGTTCCACGGGCATAGGGATGGGCAATCAAATTATATTTTGTTTCTCTAGTTCTATCCAGGGAGGTTGCGCGATGTGGGTGAATCCCCTGGCCTGGGGAATAGGGAGAGTATAGTCCCCAGGTCATATCATCCATGACCGCCTCTACCGTTTAGTTTTTACCATGACCATGAATGAGTCTGGCTTGGTACCGTATGTAACACTCCGCCCAGAGGGAGCGGAGCGGTACTCGATAAAACTAACTAAATACACAATATCACAACGTATAGATCATCTAAATCCCAAACAACAAAAGAGAAACCACTAATCTCAAATCTCTTCAAATAAATACAGCAAGTCTCTCAAATTAAAAAAATACAACATCTAACTCGAAAAATAAACACAAATCTCCAATGCTTTATACATCAAAATAATACAATCTTCTCTCTTGTATTAAAAATCTTCCCAAAATAATCCTTGCTAAAATCAATCTCCATAGCGCCCCAAAATCCGCGCTAACCTGCCACTAAAAGAAAATATGGGGAAGTACACAATACGACAGGAAAAATGCTCAAAAATTATTAGCGGTGAATAAAACATGACAATAAGAGTACGAATATTCAAATCAAATGTGAATCTCATAAGAAATTATATCAATATAATTTCTCAACAACACATTAACCGGGTCACCAGGCCTACCACCATACCGCGCTTATGTATTTTTAAGCATATCCGAAAAAAAAAATATTAGCGGGTGCCCAACCTCAGTGCCATATTAAAATATGATGACAACATGATCAACACCAAATATAATACCACGTGAATCGAAATTAGATTCCAACAAATATTTCCAAATGAATTTATCAATTCAAATATGAGTCAATAATCACAAGAAAACAACGAGAATAATACTCGCGAGATTAAGGAGCATATTGTGTAAAACCCCATACCTCAAACCACGGTGAGAAACCAACGAAAGTCTGCCCAGAAACGAAGATAACACCATCAAAATCAGTCCTTAAAAATCACCAAAACTCCTCCAAGATCAACCTCAAAACTGCCCCAAGAACACCTCCAAAAACCTAAGGTTGAATGCATAAATCAAAGAGGAAAAGTGTGTATAAAAGAGAGGAATTAAAAACATGTTTTCTGCCAAAAAGTTATACCAAAAAGGGTCACCCACGACCTTATTTTATAAGGCAAAAACACAAGAGTTGTAAATAAACCAAACTTCTCAAAGTTACCTGCTGCGCACGTTTTCTGCTGGGGTCGATCAATCGACTCCCTAGGTCAATCGATCGATCGAATAGGTACAGCGCCACTTCCCTTCTCCTTAGTTTAATACCATTTAACTAAAAATTAGTTTTTTTTATTAGTCACGGACTAAATCCGTAACAATCGTTTTTTATTTTTAAGGCTAAACTTATAACTCTCATAAAAACTTCATTTTAAATTCGATTTCGATTTCGTTTGAAATTTTATTCTTCTAAAATTATAACCAACATATTTAACCAACAAAAATAATTTTAACTCAAAATTTATTTTTCCTCTTTATTTTGAAAATACCCCAAAAATTACGAGGGTTGTTACACCGTGGTCACGTAAGTAATCCCGGATGTGGATAGGCACTTGAGACTGCATCCTCGAGTTATAGCTCGGTGGGATGGTTATTATACTTATGATTATAATATGTATAATTATACTTATTGCGTATAGTATATTGCTTGTGTATAAAGATGTGAAATCACATAATTGAGACTCGAGTAATGTGTAAATGAATAAGGGTTTATTCTCCTTCTGGGAGACTTATATCCGGATTAATACATTGTAAATCGTATATTAAAATGAGAATTATATATGTACGACACTTTATAAACTAAAGTGAAAATGGTATTTTAGACTAGTGAAAGTTACGGATTATGAGCGGTATAGTTATATATAGAAACGAAAAGTATATATATAGCACATTGATGATTATATCAACTTAAAGCCTATACGATAGCTTACGGTATAACTTATATTATATCATGCAGGGTAGGTGATAGTTATGAGGATTTAGAGGATCGGTGAATGAGTTTAGTTAGGCAGAGTAGCTTAACTAGTTTGTTTAAAATGTATAAGGTAGGTGTGCATTATTAGAAGAGGGGTGAGGTTTATCTCATGAGAGTGCGATACCAGTTAAAATATGAGAGATTTCATATTTTAAAAATATAGCACTTGAGCACTTGTTAAATATTTATAACACTCGGTTTCTGACCCATTTCTCTATTTTCCCTTCTCTTGCTATATATGTATATATATTAGGTGTTCAGACACATGGACGCCTGGATGATGATTCTTTCGAGTCGGACGTTTGCTGCAGTAGCTGTGGATGCAAGCCGATTTATTGTAGACACTTCTATCGTTGAGATCTAGATAGGAGGTATTGTAGAAACATTCGGGCTGATGGACCAACTGTATTCATTAATTCTTTGACCGCATATTAGTTTGCGGCATTTCGATTTGGTTTTATTATATTGTACCGAGAGTTCGGTTATTTTATTTCATCTCAGTTGTTGTATATAAACCGTTGTGATTGTTATTGGTTGGTGATTAAAAAGATTAATTAATTAAAATTTTGATGTGGGACTAATAAGTTATTAGTAATTAAATTTGTTTTCAACAGTGATGCTGAGAATGAACCATATGAGATTCCTGTTTTAATGTGGTAAAGGATTGATCACCAGATATTTTATTAGGCGGGGTGTCAAACTTTGGTAAGGTTACGTTTTAGAGTACCTTAATAATGCACTTAGAGTATTGAGATTATTTTTCATAAAATATTTTCTAAGTGTTGGAGCGGAGCATTAAATTTTTTTATTAAATTTTTTTGAGTTCATTATATCTAAAGATTTGGTTCTCGGACTCCTTTTCGTAAAAAAATCATAACTAATTCAAAAAAAATTAGAAAAATACGAAATTGGCGGCCACACGTTTGTATCAAAATTATCTACAATCATGGCCTGTAATCTCATTTGATAGTTCATTCGAACGACGCCGTATGTCGTTCAAATGACAGTGTGTCACACGAAGTATACTTGTCATTCAAACGACATGTTTCGTTTGAGTGACCCACCACCCTAAGTATTTTATAAATAGGCTTTTCAACTCCGTTTTTTATTGAGAGACCTAACATTTTTATTCTGCATAAAACTACAAAAACAACAGATTTAGGTTTTCTCCTTTTAGGGTCTTTAACCCATTTTGTTTACAATTCACAAATAAATCCCAATATTTATGCGAGTTGTTTTTGGAACCCAAAGAACATACTTTACTATTGTTCATCCTTTGTGGGGAGATCTCTGCAATCGAGAGTTGCGTGATATTGTGGAGTGAGTCTTTACAAAATTTATGAGTGCGTGTCATTAAGGATCTTCTGCGTGTTGATTCTTTGCTGCAAAGATTTAAGACTGCGTGTCCATTGTGGTATAGTTGCATGTGAACCATTGCTAATTTTTAGTCCATGCTTTGAAATTTTGACGAAGACATCGTGCATTACACTTGTGGGTGATTATCAGATTGTATGTAAGCCAATGGTCTTGTAAACTTGTCAAAGTTCAAGAAATAAAGGTTTTTCCCTTCGAGGATTTTTTCAAATTTTGTGTCGCATGCTTACTTGATTTGTTTTGACACGTAGTTGCATATTTTAAGGATGAATTAAAATTGGTTTAAAATTAGAGAATTTGTGAAAACCACCAAGGCAATTAATATTTTGCATTTTCTAATTGGTATCAGAGCCTGTTGCACTAATTTACTGTTTAGATCCCGTGGTGTAATTTTTTTGTGGTTATTTGTGTTCCTCTCCTAATTTGTTTTCTCGATGGATTCTAATACTATTGATATTGTTAGTCGAGATGAGTTTGACAAAGTTCACGACCGTGCAGAAAAAATAACTCTTTTGAATTTGAAACTTTGCAAAAGAGTTAAAATTTTTGAAGAAGAAGATTCTCTTTTTAAAAATAAGTTTGAATGTTTGCAAACATTTCAAACTCAAAGAGATATTTTGTCGTGAACACTTTGGTAATTTGCGTCTTGACTTTTATTCTTTAAAAGTTGCCAAAAAGGAGAGCGATGACAAAGTCCTAGTTTTAGAAAAAGAAATTGGAGGACATAAAAAATTCTTGGGTTCTTTTTTGTACCGTTGAGGATAAAAAATTAATCAACGATTTTACGAAACGTGAAGAGACTCTTAGGGATCAGTTTATTTTAATTGACGATGAGCAAAATAAATTATTAAGTTTAATTTATAACTTGAAAAAGAAATCCCTATCTTTTGAAGAGTCTAATTCGTTGCTTAAATAAAATATTTTGAAGTTGAAAAATGATTTAAATGATTCAAGTAGGTTTGATAGTGATGGTAATGGCTCGTCATGTTCTAATTCTTCTGTTGCTAAAGACAAAACCCTTATTTGTTTTAGAGGGTCAACCATTCCTAAGGACGTTCGAAAAGGTTAACCCATAGGTGTCGTTCCACCCGTTTACACATGTTCACATTGTGGTAGGAAAAGGCACCTTAGGTGTTTCTATTTTAATCTTAGAAAAGGTCATGGGAAGTTTATGTCTAGTGTTCCCGTGATTCCCAAAACCCCCACATGACGTTTCACATCTATTTGGGTTAAGAAATCACTTTTACAGGCAACTAATATTATAGGTATTAGATTCTAGACGTGTTGATTCTCACATGTTTGCACATGATTCGTCACTTGTTATTTTATATCGTTGATTACTTGGATGATTTTTGTCATACACTAATTGTGGTTTCATGATATATATTTTCTAGTGTGTTGACATGTACTTTTTGTATTATATTTTTGTTTTTGAGATTTTTTTGAAAAATACAAAAAGATTTTATTTTGATAAAACTTGAAAAATCCAAAAAGATTTTTGTATTTTGTTTAACACCATATATGAATTGACATTTAGGATGACCGAGTCATGTAACATCCCAAGACTTTTGAGACTGAGAAATTAAATTTTGGGAAGATAAAATTTAATTAAATTGGAGAATTTCAAATTTGGGGATTTAAGTCAAAAAATAGAGAATATTTTAAAATATTCCGGATGATATTTTTGAGTGTGCCATCGATCCCGGAAGGGTCGAGATAGTCAAAATGACTGTCATTGGGTCTTATTTCGGCTCCGGAATGTTTTTAAGTTATTTTGACTTGAATTGGAGTAAACGAGTCATTTAAAGTGTGTATTAACATTTAAAATTTGGGTTTATTGTTTTAAGGGATTTAAGGCTTACGGATCAAGCCTCTCTCATTTTGAGAGAAAGTGAGAAAAGCCCTAGAGAGAGAAGAAGAAAGGGAAGAAGAAGGAAAAGAAGAGAGAGAGGAAGAAAAAGTTTGGGATTTCCGGCCCAACCACGACATCGAGGATGATCCAACCTCTACCAATCTGAGGCAAGTGTTTAATCTTGCTAAATAGCTATTTGTGTATTTTATTTCATAATTTGTGGGGTAAAGAAATGGATTTTTGGGTATTAACATCAAAACCTAGATTTTTAGGTTTAATCTTGAAATCAATGTTTAAATTGAGATTTAATGACATAGAAATGATTGGGATCAACTTTGGGTTGGTTAATGGGCTTAAAATCATGATTTGATGAAGGATTGGGGGTTGGAATGAGAAATTTAGGGTTTAGAATTCGTGGGTTTGATGAAGAAGAAGAACCCTTCAAAAATTTGCAGGTCCGAATCGATTCGCCCCCTTAAGCGAATCGATTCGGTTTAGTGAAATTGGCAGGTCTGCATTGCCCGAATCGATTCGGACCCAAGCCGAATCGATTCGGCCTATTGCAGAAGCCCAGGTCTTTGGACCCGAATCGATTCGCCTTGGGGGCCGAATCGATTCGGAAACAGGGCATTTTGAGGTATTTTCACCATAGTGATTTCAAACCCTTTTTTTGGTTGGGTTTATTGATTTGGGGCCTTCTCTTATGATGAAAGAGATATGTTCTTGGAGACACATAAGGGATTTCTCACACATTAGAATTTTGGGGACTCCTTAGGATAATTTGGGAGAAATGTATCCATGTATGTATTTGGAGTTATGTATAGAGATTTTGGGGAAACCCTTTGGGATTGAGAATCCTAATTGTAGATTAAAAGTAGGTGTAGATGTGATGTGAGGCTAAGAACTCTTAGAGAGGTCTCAGATGAGGGTATTCACAAAAGTGATTGAACCATAGTCGAAATCGAGGGAAATGAGATTATTTGATGATTGAAAGAATGAGCTTGAGGCTTATAGACTATTAGTCATATGTATACCGATAGTCAAAACGATTACTAGATTCTTTAATGTACTCTCAGATATAGATGAAATGCGTAGTGATGGATTCCTACGCAAACTCTCGGGTGATAGCCCTAATGTTGAATATATAGGTATAAATATATACATATGGTTTTGGGAGACTACTCATCATAGGAAGATGATTGAATATGTTTCAAGTGAGGGATTGTATTCACATATCGAGGTAAATTTAATGGAAATGGTGGTGACGGCTTGTATATTGAGGACTATGTATGCTTATAGCCAGGTATATATATATCTTATACATATGAACGAGAATTAGTTTATATATATAGATATAAGGATATGTGAACATGTGTTGATATATATATCTGTATGTATATGAATATATGGATATATTTATGTTATGGATATACATGGTATGGATATTTAAACCTTATATGATGGTTTAATATTTGATCATATGATTGGATCATATGAATTATATATATTATGCATGTGAATGATATATATATACTTATTTGGTTAAGCATACCCCGCTCATGCTATCATTGGGAAGTTGCGCGCGTAGAGGGTGAGCATCCTGGCTAAAATAACAGGGTGTGGATATTCCCCAGGTCATAGTCGTCCCCTGTGTTATTATATAATATATATATATTTATTTTGGGATGAGACGTGGTGGGTATGTTTCGTCTCATTGCCGGTTTGGAGCTATGACCGCTTCCCGGGACGTCGTGTGTGTGAGTTTACCACGCGATGGGTGTCGTTTAGTCCCACCATGGTGGCCCCAGTATTGCTACGTGAGCCGGGCACTGTGAAGATGATAGCATTGATGCAGTTTATCGGCGATATATATAGCCGGGTATATTATGTGCATGGCCTTGTACATCATATGTAGTGTGTACACTTGGCTATTGGATTGATGATATATATACGGTTAGAAATAAATACCTATATATATATATTTATATATATATATACATCCTATAGATGAAAGGATATGGACTTTTATGAAGTACATCCTAGATGATTATGGTGTACTAGATTGATGGGGGTTGATGTATCGCTCATAAGGTATTATTCGGTTATATCATCCCAAGGATATTATTGGAGGTTATTTTATTTTATTTTATTTGTTTTCTTTTTCTTTTCTTCTTTCTTTCTTTAGTAGTTATAGTTTAGTAGTAAAAGGTAGTATGATATAGTATGTTAAGGATTATGGATCTCTAGGATCGACATTGTCCAGGAGTAGTGTAACGAGGTGGTTCCTTGTTTGGATTTCGCTTTGCGAGACACCTCACGCACGAAACGCAATGCCATGTCGAGATTTGAGAGAAGTAATTCCCTTTGTGGCATCTCGGATCTCTGGTCTTGACCTTGTCAGGAGTAGTGTAACGGGGCGGTTCCTTGTTTGGATTTCGCTTTGCGAGACTCCCCACGCACGAAACGTAGTACAATTTTGAGGCTAGAGAGAAGTTTTGCCAATATTCCATGTACATGATATTAAGGATATTAATTCTTATACTTTAGCCTATATATGTATATATATATATATATATATATATATATATATATATATATATATATATATATGTATATATATGTATGTATATAGGGGTAAGGTTTTAAGAATTATGATATTTTAATTCGTGATATTATAAATAGGAATTCACTAAGCCTATTATGGCATAATTGTTGTAATCATAATCTAGTGGGTTTAGAAATGGGTGGATCCTTAGATTATGACGGGAAGGTAGCTCTCGTGGATATAGGCTAGGCCTGATAAGTTAGGTTATCCTAAAATCAATGGGAGTAATTTAACTAAAATTTGAGGACGCGAATAGGGCGCGCCTTTAGATGAGAGGTGAGTTGGGGTTCCACGAGAGTGCGGTCTCACTTTAATTATGAAATTTAGTGCACCGGTATTTATTATGCACGGTTAACACACTTGCTAAATATTTTCATAATTCGGGGCTCTGGCCCGTTTACTTTTCTCTCCTGCCTGTATATATATATTATTACAGGTATCCTACCGCATGGATGCCGGATGACTTTCCATCCAGAGTCTTGGGAGCCGTGACAGGGCGGACTGTTGCGGGATGTTTCGTGTAGCCGCTTCCTATTCCTTTAAAATTCTAGGTAGTATTCATGTTGTATATCGGGTTTGTACCCAGGGGATAATTGTATACATGTTTATATTTATTCCATTTCAGTTATTATATTGGCTGTGACCCGACAGCTTATTCGGGTCTACTTTTTGTGGTACATTCGGTTGTAGTTTATTTGGTTCTTTTTATTTCTAGCATTTCATTTCTTATAGTTCTTTCTTGCATCTCTCTTATTTATTGGAAATTTTGTAGTGTTGGGTTGCGTTATGTTGCATGTTTTAATTTATTTAACATCTCGCTTATATGTTATCGGGTAGTTAGTCCTATATTATATAGTACCGACAGTTGATGTTGAGACTGGACCATCTGGAATTCCTGATTTAATATAGTATAGGGTTGGCCACCCGTTATTATTTTAAGCGGGGTGTTACAAGTCACAATTTCATTCCATTTATCCATGTGACTAGTTGATAGTGTTTTAAGACAATAACGCATGCCATTTATGTGCTTTATAGTATTTGGAGTCATTAAGATGTAATTAAGTGTTATTACCTACATGATTGACTCATTATTTCCTTTCATGCATAGGAGCACGAATTTATTTGAATATTATTCTTATCGAATCACATGTTGGTTACGTGTTTTCATCTCAATTTTATCTATTAAAATGAACCAAATGCGATAAAACAAGATGATAAAAGGTGTGCATGTTTTAACCGTTTGCCGTGAGTTTGTGTGAATTTTGAAAAATGGTGAAGGAATACAAAAGGTACACATTTATCCTTTGTGATTAAGCCACCGTTTAATTGGACCTAAAACTTCAGGTATTTTAATTATCCGGGGTCCAAAGAGGTTTAAAAGAGCTTAAAAAAATTAAAGGCAATAAAAAGAAATTTATGCCAAAAAGGGGCCATTAGGTTTATTCACCAATTCTCTAATGTTTGAGAATTTAGATCACCTCAAAAAGAAAATATATATGAGGGAGTTTGGTTAGAGAATTAAAACGGCTTCGCACGTCCTTAAAAAGTCTTGAAAAAGTGTTAAAAAAATTTAGATGTTATTGGTGTGAAAATCGTGTAGACTTTGATTTGTTGATTTTGATTTAATACGATGTCATCTAAATTAAACTCTTTTACACCTAAGGATGATTTTGATGCTCATTCTTTAGGAATACACCTATGCATCGTGCACATATGACATGATTGAGTTTTATTTCCTATCGAATTTGTTCACACGCATTCATACCGTTTCCATGATTTCGTTATCTTAGTATGAATTCATGGTGTGTGTTTGTAAAACT
This sequence comes from Sambucus nigra, assembly GCA_949130495.1. Taxonomy (NCBI): domain Eukaryota; kingdom Viridiplantae; phylum Streptophyta; class Magnoliopsida; order Dipsacales; family Adoxaceae; genus Sambucus; species Sambucus nigra. The sequence goes on along the minus strand of OX422208.1, from coordinate 536,871,867 downwards.
TTTGTATAAAAAATTGAAAATCAAAAATAGTTTGTAAAGTTTTTTAAGCATATCCTGCATTGAGCACGTATGACATATTCGTTTGCCTGTTTACCATGACACCCCGATTCGATTTATTTGGTTTATTCTCATCCTTATCTATTTCGGACAAATAAAAAGGGAAGAACAAATTATGATATTATGGGGGAGTTTAAGTATGGGGGAGATTTGGTTATGCTTACATGTTTTATGTTTATATCATTTCAAACTCGACACGTCACGAGGTTTTTGCTTTGTCTCATGTGTGTAGGTAAAATTGAAGATTTTTGGATTGCACATCCTGATGATGACAAAGAATGTTTGAAGTTTGTTGAAGATTGAAAAAGTTTGAAGACTTGTCATTTAACTTTTGAGTTTTGGGTTCATGGGCGGGTAGACTTGTTTAGGTCATATTTTTATTGATAATTGGATGTTTTTATTTTGTACTGGCATAGACATAGGGGGAGATTTGTAAGGACATTTTTGTTTGTTATCAATTTATATGTTGTATACCGCTACATCATCGAAGAAGCTCAAGATCACATTCACATCAAGACAGATCCGAATAATTAAGGTTCTTCAACAAACAGTCTCCGTAAGGTTAACTTTGGTAAGGTTGCGTTTTAGAGTCCCTTAATAATGCACTTAGAGTATTGGGATTATTTTTCTTAAAATATTTTCTAAGTGTTGGAGTGGAGCTTTAAATGTTTTTATTAACTTTTTTTTGCATTCATTATATCTAAAGATTTTGTTCTCGGACTCCTTTCCGTAGAAAAATCATAACTAATTAAACAAAATCAGAAAAATACGAAACTGGCGGCCACGCGTTCGTATCATAATTATATACAGTCATGGCCTATAATTTCATTTGATAGGTCATTCAAACGAAACTATATGTCGTTCAAATGATAGCATGTCTCACAAAGTATACTTGTCGTTCAAATAACAATGTATTTCGTTCAAACGACATGTTGTTTCGTTTGAGAGACCCACCGCCTTAAGTATTTTATAAATAGGCCTTTCAACTCCGATTTTTATTGAGGGACCTGATGTTTTTATTCTGCAAAACTCTACAAAAACAACAGATTTAGGTTTTCTCCTTGTAGGGTCTTTAACCCTTTTTGTTTAAATTCACAAATAAATCCCAATCTTTATGTGAGTTATTTTTGGAACCCAAAGAACATACTTTGCTATTGTTCATCCGTTGTGGGGAGATCTCTACTACCGAGATTTGTGTACTATTGTGGAGTGAGTCTCTACGAAGTTTATGACTGTGTGTCATTAAGGATCTTCTGCATGTTGATTCTTTGCTGAGAATATTTAAGACTGTGTCTGGACTGCATGTCCGTTGTGGTATAGATGCGTGTGAACCATTACTGATTTCTAGCCGATGCCTTGAAGGTTTGACGAAGACACCGTGCGTTACACTTATGGGCGATTATTAGGTTGTATGTAAGTCAATGGTCTTGTAAAATTGTCAAAGTTCTAGAAATAAAGGTTTTTCCCTTCGGGTATTTTTCCTGAATTTTGTGTCGCAAGCTTACTTGATTTGTTTTGACACAGTAGTTGCATATTTTAGGGATGAACTAAAATTGGTTTAAAATTAGGGAATTTGTGAAAACCACCGAAGCAATTAATATTTTGCATTTTCAAACAATACCAATAAGTTATAATATAAACCATCCCACAACAATGAATAATGAAAATAAGTATCATCACAACTTAATTAATGTAACTGGAATAAACTTCTGAGTTTCAAACATCTCAATAAAATAAACCAAATGAAATTAAATGTATCAAAAACTTACACAAATAAGACTACAGACTGAGATAGAATGGAAATGACACGAATCCTTTAGCAACATGCCATAAAAGAAATGACTCTAGAGTATATGAATCAATAGAAGGACGTGTCTAATGCAAACTCCACAACTCCATAGTATCCTTAGAAAATAAATATCCAATCCTCTATGTTAGGCATCCCGATGTCTAGACACCTGATATAGTATATACAAGAGGGAAGAGAATATGCAAGAGAAAATGGGTCAGAGCCCGATTGTAAAAGATTTTACAAACATTAAGTGAATAAATGATATAATTAGCAATTATAATATACATAGATTCTCAGACTCCCTCTTGAGATTCTCACCTCCCATCTAGTGTGCACGCTTAATGTATCACTAACTTATTCCAGTTATTATTCCCACTTTCACTAGATTATATCGTTGTGTCAACCATCCATAGCCCTTATCTTCCCCACGTATTTTCTTCACAACACAAGGAATAAATAAATATATATTAGTTCAATTCTCAGTATAATTAAGTGTTCTCAAACTTAATTAATTTTAGATTTCACTATCTTTCATGTACACTTAATTCACACAGTAGATAATATCATAAGTATATATATATACATTCACTCTATTATATATATACAATACTTCACCCCGAGACACAGTTGTGGTGCATGCACTACTCTGCTATCTAGTCTTGTCACTGTATAAAAGGACTGTTGGTTCGGTATATCCCTCAAACCACAAATATCAAAACACAAGTATTGGGGGTGAACATAGTCCTAAGCCTTTGGGCTACGTGCATACCAACTCACCCAAATGACCGTTCAATACCATTGTTCTCATTAATGGGAATCTAACCTAAGTCCCATGTTCTGAGGCAACAAGTCAAAAATCCCCCATGAGGCTCATCGGGATATAACTTCCCTCAACCCATAAACCTCCCATCGATAGTAATCAGTCTAGGTATGTTATACACATAAATCATCAATCAAAAGTTATATACTCAAACTATATATTAATAGGTACACAGTCGACCTATGACTCATATTAGGAATTCATCCTACACTAAGTACTCGTTGTATTTATCGAATACTGCCCGTACTTGATAATTACAATTTAATCTCATTATCGTATTTTATTATATATATATATCACTCACATAATTCCTTTCTTAATTCAATATTTAATTTCCCAACATTAACCCAAGTCTCTCATTCTTTGTTAATCTACTAAAATTTATTTAGAACCTATTGGGGCCAAATTACAAATTTCTAAACTATTCTGGGCTAAAACTGGATTTCCAAAATCTCGTAAGAAGTTCCTGAATTCTCATTCGAATGACATAGCATCTCATTCGAATGACATCACGTCTCGTTCGAACGATTTCAAACAACATCCCAGTATATTCGACGTTTCAGCAGTTCATCCCAACCTTAGTTTTCTACGATTTTCTCCATTTTCTTACACCCAAACCCACATGGAATATAATCTAACGAACCCCAATTATCTCAACATCATTTATACATATTTACGGGTAATTATAACACATAGAAAACATTTAATTCCTTACTTTCAAGAAAGTTTTTTATCTAAATCAATATAATCCTTAAAATCTTCAAAATTCTATATTCACCATTGATGTTCTTCATAAAACCCAGAATATAATTTTGTGATTTACAATTGAAATCATCAATCTGATAACCTCAACATGTGGATTTCTCAACTAAATGCCGTACCTATCCCATTAATTAATGTATTTATCATTTCATGCTCAAATTTAACAATTCTCATGGGTGAATATTAATCCTATTCTAACATAGATATTATACTCACTAATTGGAACAATAATTACACTTGCCTTAAGGTGTAGGTATGATCCTTTGGAGAAAATATGTGTAGGATGTTCCCTCCTCTTTTTCGGTCACTTTTTCGATAGTGGTGCAAGGTGGTTGTCCCTTAGTTTGCTCTCAAAACCTCTTCCTCTCCTTAGAAAACCTTTCACTCTCCTCAAAGACCTTTCCTTTGTTTTTTTGGGTGAATGAACTTAAGTTTTCTAATCTCCTCACTTATATAATAAAACCCAAATTTTCGTGGTTACTACCCATCTCCCAATTAAAATGACCAAAATACCCCTTCTGAGGTGTCCTTTTTGTTCCCAATTGACCCGAGACCTAAATCAAACCTCTAGGTAGGCTTTTTTGTCTATTTCGACCCTTTCCTACTCAATAGTGCACTCGAAATGACCATTTGAATGACTTAAAAATAATTTTCCCTTTAGCCCCTTCAACTTAGTCATGAGACGACTCACAGGCGCATCCTGGCCTAATTTTAATAATTCGCGTATTATTCACTCGCGACCATATAATCGTATATTAATTTTAACCACCAAGTAATATTCTATATCAATCACATATTACTTTATTCTCTAGTAATATTCAATCCGAATTAATTCTAATTAATCCCCATTTTAGTTTTAATTAATCTGATATTAAAAGTCATTAAAATTATGGGGTATTACACCACTGATGGTAGGTGACCTCTACAATGGAAACCAAGATTTATTTATGAGACCTATGGGGCGCATACAAGTGTAAAAATATATTTTCAATTCATTAGAGGGAGAAGGGTGTAGATGGAGAGGAAACAAAAATTTAAAAGGAGAAAAAAAATATAAGGAATACCTTAGAGAGAAGAAATAGAGAAGCCAAATCACACGCACAACAAATTATATGGAAGACAATACCAAGAGAGGGTTGGTTTTATTATAGGATTAAAATGGATAATTAAAAATATAAAATAAAGATGGAGATGGAATTAAAGGGAGGGATGAAGAGTTGAAAAGAAAATAATGTGAGAGGAAAGGTACTAAGGGATTAAAAAGGGAGATGGAGGATGGAAGACAATGAATACAATGTTTAATGGAGCACAGGACATGAAGAGAGAATGCTTTGAAGATATGTTTTGAAAAGGATTCATTCTTAGACACCAAGGATGTCGTTTGAGTTGTGTTCCCCGAATGAAAAATGGGAAAGAGAAGTATTAATGGGTTAAATTGGTTGCTAAATATAAACAGAGGAATTTCCACATGGATAGCCTTGATGGTCTTCAACATTTATGATAGAATTATGTTTTAAAGTATTTTATTGATGTAATTTATGTGGTTTTATACATATTTTTTAATAAGATCCACTTAGTTCCACTCATTGCCCATAGTTTTCCAAATTAAATACTTTGGTCAAGGTGTAAATTATTCAAATATGAGGTTTTATCTTAAAATATTTCAATTTTAGTGATGATTTGATTCACACTTTATATATAAGGGATGTTGATAGTTTAGTCCACACATCCTATTAGGCCTTGTGCATATATGTTTAGTTTTGGTTTTTTATAAGTGTCTTACGTTGGTTAATATTAAGTTAGTTACATTTTTTGTATATACAATACTCCTCTATGATTATTCATTCAATGAATAAGAAATTCCAGTTTTTTCTCTTTTGCTCTCAAGTGTAATATGGTATCAGAGCAATGACTTTTGATTCATCTTTTTCCTTCTTCTCAAAGACTTTCTTGAGGTTTTCTTGAAGATTTTCTTGGAGATTTTCCCGTCATTACCTTTTATAGACATTCTCCTTCATATTCCTCTTTCTTTCTTGTTGTTCTCATGGCGCCACCAGATAACAACTCATCTTGGAGAATTTCCACCATTAATGATGTCTCGAGTCCTTATTATCTTCATCATTCCAGCAATCCTAATCTCATTGTTGTTTCGCAATCACTGAATGACGAGAATTATGATTTATGTAGCAGAGCTATGCTAATTTTATTTTCGATGAAAAATAAAGTTGGATTCGTTGATGGTATAATTTTAAACCTGGATTTTCTGATCTTTCTCTAGTCAATACTCGAAATATAAATAATAATATTGGTATTTCCTAGGTGTTTAACTCTATTTCGAAGGAGATCTCTACAAGCATTATTTACGCAGAGTTTTCTCATGAGATCTGGCTGGATCTAAAGGGGCATTATCAATAACGAAATAGCCTTAGAATTTTTAGTTTTAATGAGATTTGATGAGTCACACTCAAGGTCGGAATTTTGTCAGTGCCTATCACACAAAATTGAAAACAAATTGGGATGACATTAGAAATTATAAGCCATTTTGTTCTTATAGCAAATATACTTGGGGCGGTACTAAGGCTTTAGCTGATTATCATCAGATGGAATATGTGATGTCTTTTCTTGTGGGATTTCATGATTATTTTACCCAAGTTCGCATTCATTTGCTTCTAATGGACCATATTCCACGCATTAACACAATAAGAAAAATTCATTTTCACGACTTGGTATCTATGACATTTAACATATATGTGTCATGAAAGGCATATTAAGATGACACATTTACATTAGGTGTCGTGAATAAAACATTAAAACCAACAACTAGGATACCTAAAATGGAAGAGTCGTGAAAAATAATTAACACGACAAAGTGGAGGTGTCGTAAAACTTATTATGACATTTTTAAGAAGTTAGTTGCGAAATTCTTACTTACAGCACGAACATAGTGTCATAAAAAATATTGCAAGACTCTGAGAGGTATCGTATAATGTATTACAAAACTTTTAAACCCTTTAGTACGAACTAAAGGGAGCCAAAAACCTTTCCCCTACTCGCAAAAACCGTTTCAGCTAAAACCGTTCCCTTTTTCTACTCATGAAACGATTATCCTTTCATCCAAAGAAAACCTTTCTCATGCCGATACCTTTCTCTATTTGAATATCCAAATTTGATTTGAAGAATCTAGGGAGTTGATTTGAAGAATCTCCGGTGTTGATCTGTTACGCAAAGCCAAAGGAACTTCTCCGACATCGATCGGTCACTGTGCAAATCCCTCACCCCTGTGATGAACTGGTTGTTCCTACCCCCTTTATGTGTATTCAATTTATTCAGTATAAAGTTTAGGTTGAAATCTATGAAAATAAATGATGAAGAATGAAGTAGTTTGGTTTAAGACAATGTGGTTTATAAGAAGAGTTCCAAAATTTTATTATGTTTTCTGGTTTATTGTGTATCTAGTTAGTTTGAGAAGACAGAATTCGTACAAACTATAAGCTACTAAAGTGGGGGCGCATTAAGGACAACAAATGTGGTTTGTGCAGTAAGGAAGACAAAAATAGAGATGATCTATTTTTTAAAATGCAAATATATACAAGTGAAGTTTCGAGAAGTTTTACAAAACAGGGGCCTTTTTAGGAAAGCTATCTCCATAACTGTACTTTTTTGTTTGAATTTTCTTTCCTTAGTAGTGCTATCTGCTATCAAAATATATTATAATATATCTTCTCTCATATTAATTATAATCATAAGTAAATTATTTTCACCATTGCACAAGGAGGAAAACTTTATAAGTGTGAATTAATTAATTACCATAATTGTTTTTTAGTATTAGTCGAATATTAATTAAAATATTACTCATATTCTCACAGCCTAGGGATTTCTATTTTTGAATCGATTAATCAAAGAACTGTTTGATTGTGTTGAAAAATCTTGTAATAGTGTTGGAATCGTGTAATAAATGTGTTTGAATTTGAGAAAAGAATTGTGTGATATAATTTAGATTGAATGTTCAAACACCATATTAGAATAGGGGTTACTTTGATAAATCTTAATCCATATATTTGCTATTTTTTTGTTCATTTTATGTTCCATTTGGTCTGCTGATTCAATTTGATATTCACTTTGTCCATCAATTTTGAGAAACCCCTGGTTTTTATTTGGTTAGTTATAATGAATCAGTCTGAGGTGCGGGAGCTCATATGAGGACTTGTGTACGGGATACAAAGAAGAAATTATATATATGAATTATAAACCCCACTTATATTCACACTCATTTATACATATTCTTTTGATATGGTAGTGAATCAATTCATGTATTATGTATATATGTTTTACAAGTTTGTTACATTACATCGTGTAGATTTTAAAGTAAAAGATAGCCATCTTCATATCACTTTTTATTTATACAGAATCTTGTTAATTTAAACAGAATATTAGCTTGAAATTGGACTTCTCAAGATGGAAAAAGAATGGTTGAGACTCCCAAGGTTATTTTTCCTCATACATAGATATAAATAAATTTCCTTATTTTTTAGATTATACTATATTTAAAAGTTGTAACACATTGTCAATCCAATTAAATTTATGACGACATCTTATTTCTTTTGCATAGATATACTGATGAGTACCAAATTGGAATAAAAGGATTTATCGAGTTTGCCAAGAAAAATGCAAGAAATCCCAACGTGATTATATGACCTAGAAAAAATTGTAAAAACCTTTGTCAGTAAGAGGAGGATAGACTTTTTTACCACTTGAATATTGACGGATTTGACCCTTTGTATAAAAAATAGGTCCTTCACGTGGAGAATTAGAGTAACTCTGATGACACTAATATGTCTAATGTACATAGGATGTATACATATGCTTATTTTCAAAATACTAGAGTTGTAGAAGATATTTATCAAAGGGGGAACGAAAGTTTCAAAGAAAAGTTGAAGGATGTTGAGACTCCTTTATATCCTGGGTGTACAAATCATACAAAGATGTCAGAAATTACATCTTTGTATAAACTTAAAGCCACACATGGAATGTCTGATAAAGGATTTAATGAATTTCTTGAGACTATTTAGGATATGTTGTCAGAGGATAACACTCTTCCCAGTTCTTTGTATGCAACAAAAAATCTTTTAAAGGAATTGGATCTGGGATATGAAGACATAAATGCATGTTTTAATGATTATTTTATATTCAGAAAAGAGTATGAGAATTTGGATACATTCCCTAAATGTGTCTTGTCGCGATGGAAATTGGATGAATGCACTAAAAAGATTAAGAAATGAGTACCAACGAAATTATCAAGGTATTTTCCAATAATTCCAAGATTTCGCAGGATGTTTTTATCACCTGAAAAAGATGAGAAGTTGAAGTGGCACTCATGTCATCGGAGTGGAGATAAAAAGATAGTACGTCCAGTTGATTCAATAGCTTGGGATACAATAGATAAAAAATGGCCTGATTTTGCATGTGATCTGAGAAATCATAAACTTGGGTTCACAACTGATGGGTTTAGTCATTTCGGTAATCTTAGCTCAAGTTACAGTTGTTGGCCTGTAGTGCTAATTGTGCATAATCTCCCCCATAGTTATGCATGTCCCAAGAAAGTTTGATGTTGACTTTGATTATGCCAGGGAAAAAGCAACCAGGTAATGACATAGACTTATATTTACAGCCACTAATAGATGATCTACTACAGATTTGGAATAACGGGGTGGAGATGTATGATGCATCCAATCATTATACTTTCAATTTGAAATCTATTTTGATGTGGACAATTAGTGGCTTTTAAGTATATGGTAATTTAGTTGGATGTACCACAAAGGGGGAATTAGCTTGGCCTATATGTGGTCCTAGAACATCCTCACAAAGGTTATTAAAAAGTCATAAGAACGTGTATATGAGCCATCTAAGATTTCTTCCAATGAATCATATATGGCGAGATAAGAAAAAAAGTTAGTTTGATGGAATTGAAGAGAGGAGGAGACCACCAAACCCATTAAATATTTATGGCATTTTGGATGCTTTAAATGGTGTTAAAAATCAATTCGGTAAAAGGAAGAGGAAGTGAAGTAAGAAGAAAACTTTGGGGAAGAAGAAGTCAATATTTTTATTTACCCTATTGGCATGTAAGTGTATCTCAACTAATAACTATTTAAGCAGCTAACTTCAAAATTTTATTTTTTCTAAGTTCATCGGGTTAATTTTTTAAGCATACTAATCATTTTCTCTTTTTGTCTCTCTCTTTTTATCTCTATTTATGCACTAGATTTACATCACAATTTAAATGTAATGCATATGGAGAATAATATATGTGAGAGCCTCATTGGAACACTTTTATATTTGAAGGGAAAATCAAAGGATGGCCTTCAGTCTTGCGAAGACCTACAATAATTGGGAATTATAAAACAATTACATCCTCAACCAAGCGGGAATAAATTTTACCTACCCCCTGCACCTTACATGCTATCAAAGAAAGAGAAAAAAATTGTTTGTCAACGATTATTTGATTTGAAGTTACCTGATGGTTATAGGTACAATATTAGTAATTGTGTTAAAGTGGATGAAATCGAGTTACTAGGCTTGAAGTCTCATGACTATCATGTTCTAATGTAACAATTATTATAGGTATCTCTACGAGGGATATTACCAAAAGGGCCAAGGCAATTGATCTTTCACTTAGGTTAATTTTTCAATGAATTATGTCAAAGAGTGATTGATAAATGTAAAATGGAAAAATTAGAGGAAGAAATCGTGGAGGTATTATGTATGTTGGAACAATATTTCCTACTTCCTTTTTGACATTATAGTTCACTTGCCAATTCACTTAGCTTGAGAAGCTCGAATATGTGGACCAGTACAATTTCGATGGATGTATGCATTTGAGAAGTAGTGTAGAATCTATTTACCTTCATTGATAAATTAAAGTTATACACATACTTATATTTATGTTTTGTCATGAGGTCTATAAAGGTAATAAAAGGTTATGTTAGGAATTGTGCATGGCCTGAAGGATGCATAAAAAAGGCTATTTGGCCGATGAGATTGTAAGATATAGTGACATGTACCAAAAAACAGTAGACATAGGTGTTCCTCTATCTCAAAATGAAGAGTTTCAAGATGAAACAATACTATGAGGTCATCCTATTTCTGAAGGGAGGCTAATAATACTATCACATGACAATAGCTCATCTTTGTGTGCTATTTAACAATTTCGAAGTTAAGCCATATATTAAGTGAGTTTAGTAGTGTGGGAGACCCTTTTTTACAACCCCGTGAGAGTAACCTAACAAGTCCCAATAAATTAAACACTTGGCTCAGCCCAAATCATGACTTAATTTCCACATAAGAATTTTAGTAGTATGATAACACTCATGAATATGGTCAAATCAAGTACCAAGAATCTCGAATGAGATAATCAACTACCTTATGGAAAATCCGCATGCTACTTTGATTTCCTTAAATAACTCAAACTCTGTAACAACATATCTATAAATTGTACACCCTGATCCAGGGCAAAGGGATGAAAAATACGAGATTTTGAGAGACACTTAATAAGAACAAGTAACCTCTCTACGGACGTAGGCAAGTTGTCGAACCACGTACATCGTTGTTGTGAGTGGGATTCCATTTAATTTTTTCCATTTTTGATTGTTTTCGTAGAATCTTTTATTGTGATATTTTCTTCACTCACAATCCGCGCCATGTGTGGGAAATGACTTGTATTCCTACGAAAGCTTTCATTACCAGGAAGCCCGTAATGTTTCACCACAGCAGTAACATTCCCCAAGCATAGATCCTCTTAGGGTCAGGTCTAAAATTCTCAAACATACAAACTCAAGGATTTCCCAAGAAAGGCAACCTTCTGAAGAAATCCATGGGTCATTCAGGTCCACCCAAATTTCTAGGTTAGTTGATGCCTATGAAGCCAGAATTTGAGAACAAGAAGAAGCAAATGCTCGCCTTAAGAGGCGACTTGAAAGGATAGAGGGAGATATCCCTAAAAACACATGGCGGCGGTGAGAGAAAGCTCTTAGCCCTCAGGGGGTGACTCCCCTAGAAAATGATGGAACATTTGGCGTGACCAGGAGAGAACTGAACGTGATAGGTCAGAGCTAGCGTGTCTAGTAGTAGAAGTTCCACCGGAGCAATGATCGACCAAATAAAGATTTAAGGACTCTGGTTCGTAGGGATATGGACTAGCATCCAGTGCACGGAGAAGCCAGATCAACCAGAGAGCTACCGAGGAGAGCTCTCAACTCTCAGATGAAGTCCCCCTTTTTAAGGGAAATCGAACAGGGGAATCCCCTAAAGATATTCGATGTCCCCAGGTTCAAGGTCTATGACGAAAAAACATACCCTATAGACCATGTCAGGAAATATCAACAAGAAATGACCTTATGGAGCCACAATGATGCACTTATGTTAAGGATCTTCCCCTTTAGCCTACATGACGTATCATAGAAGTGGTTTGAGAAGCTTCTCCATAGGTCGATCAGGAATTTTTCAGTACTAGCCGAGGCTTTCACGGTATGATTCATAATAAGAAGCTCTCATTCCAAGAGAATGAATGCACTGCTATGAAGAATAAGCCACGGAAAAACCTTAGAGATTATGCTAAAAGATATTAAAAAGTTTTTAATGAGATAGAGGATTCCCCGGAGCAGGTTTTCGTAGCATCCTTTAATATTGGCTTGCCAACCTCCTCTCCGTTGCACCAATCCCTCACAAAGAAAGAAGCCATCAACATCGATGATCTTATGGCTCGTATCGAGAAGTATGCCAAGGTGGAAGACATAGTTAATCCTAGTGGGGGAGACAATGGTCGGGCAAAATAAAACAAGGGGACGGAGAAGATTTATATCTAGAAGAAAGGAAGCAAGATTGGATCAAGAATGGCTCTAAGAGTGGAAATAAGAATGGCCCATCAAAGGTGTTCTAGACTATCAATACAGTCTTCAAGGAACCCATTTATAAAATTCTCAGCAAGATCAAGGATGAGCATTTTATTAATTGGCCCAAGAAGATGGGTGGCGATCCAACTAAGAGGAACAACACAGTGAGATGCGCGTTCCATAATGAGGGTAGTCACCGAACCGAGAATTGCAAAGATCTGAAGTCACATTTGGAAGATCTATTTCAGGCAGGACACCTGAGCAAGTATGTTGAAAAGAAAACAGAGAAAGTCACAGCCAAAGTCTATCCAAATCTTGAAAACATCCTTGATGATGATACAGGACATGAGTTCTCAGTAATCCACGGGGCATCAAACCTCAAGCAAATTCAGGGCAATGCCATTCGAATGGAACTTAAGAAGGTGACTTCCGTGATGGAAGTTTTTTAGATTGATCCTGCCAAAACTCAAGAAGGAAAGCATCGGCGACCAGAAGACGTTGATTACACCAAGCACGCCATATTCACCGTATAAGAATTGGTTGGGGTGAGGACCCCACATCATGGTGCATTGGTGGTCACACTCAAAATTGCTAAGTGGGATGTTGATAAGATAATTTTGGACCAGGGGAGTTCGTCCAATGTGATGTACATAGAACTGTTCCATATACTAAAGTTGAATGTCTCCAACCTTAAAGAAGCCAATATTACACTGATCGGCTTCACTAGAAAGATCACCATGTCGTTAGGAAGGATAATAATATCGGTTAGGGTAGGAAACATCTCGAAGTTAATCGAGTTTCTAGTGGTGGACATTGAGTCCCCATACCATGTTATTTTGAGCAGAGGTTGGCTCCACGCCATGAAGTTCATTCCATCTACTTATCATCAAAAGTTAAAGTGGATTATAAATCATGGACTGGTCAAGATCAGTGGAGACCAGGCTACAACCAAAAAGTACTTTATTATAGCTATTAACCCAAATAAAGAGAAGAAGAAGGAGCCTGAGAATGACGAAGAGAAATCCCAGGAGGGGGTTGTTCTCTCTAAATAGTAACAACGATATGGTCGACCAGGGTCCACCCCACTAACAAGGTCATAGAAATCCTAAAGGAAGTTATAGTTTATGACAACTTGACGGAAAGTAAATTTTTTATCGGATCTTCTCTCACCGATCAAGTGAAAAGGGAGTTGGTTGCACTTCTCAAAATCAACATAGACGTTTTCGCATGGGAGATTCATGAGTTACCATGGATTGACCATGGGGTGGCCTTCCATCGCCTCCACGCTGATCCCACTTTCATGCCCATCACTTAAATGGCTCGCCAAACATTCCCCGATAAGTCTAAAGTAGTGGAAAAAGAAGTAAGAAAGCTACTAGATGCAGGATCCATTAGAGAAATTCAGTTCCCCGCATGGTTATCCAATCTGGTGGTGGTACCCCAAAAGCAATGGCATCTGGAGGGTGTTCATTGATTTCACCGACCTCAATCGGGCGTATCCCATGGATAGCTTCCATCTCTCGAAGATATATCAGTTGGTTGACACCACAACGACACACGAAAGGATGAGCTTCCTACACGCTTACTCAAGCTACCATCAAATCCCCCTATACAGGCCCGACTAGGATAAGAACTCCTTTACAACCATAATTACGTTGTATTATTACCAATTCATGTCCTTTGGCCTCAAGAAAGCAGGGGCAACTTACCAAATATTGGTAACCAAGATGTTTAACAAACAAATGGAAAAATTGATGGAAGTAGACATCGGCTACATGATTGTTAAAAGAAAGGATAAGGCGGACCACCTCTGATCTAGCAGCAACCTTTGAGATCCTCACGAAGTATCGAATGAAGCTTAATGTAAGTAAGTGCTCATTTGGTGTCCAGTCAGGAAAATTCTTAGGTTACCTAGTAAGTAAAAGGGGAATCGAGGCTAATCCAGACCAAATCGATGATATCACCAGGATCTATCCTCCTCAGACGTTGAGAGATGTTCAGAAGCTTATTGGGATGCTTGCGGTACTCAATTGCTTCATCTCCAAGTCTTCTAAATGCTTCCTACCATTCTTCCAGCTCTTAAAGAATGGCAAAGGCCTCATATGGAATAATGACTGTTCGCGACCTCTGGGAGAAATCAAGTCCTAACTTAGCAAGCCGCCACTGCTGCTAATCCTAAATGATGAAGACTAATTGTATTTTTACCTAACAATATCATAATGTCGTAAGTTGTGCCTTAGTATGTGAAAAGGAGGAAAATAACACCCGGTTTACTATGCTAGTAAGACACTCCTAGATGATAAACTACAATGCATGCCACTGGAAAAGCTCGCTTATGCACTTTTGGTTGCTTTAAGGAAGTTAAAGAACGACTTTGAAGCCCACTCCATAATATTAATCAGCTCTTACCCACTCAAGGTCATTCTATGAAGGGCCAACCTCTCTAGACGTCTTTGAAAGTGGTCGATCGAACTTGAGAGATTTGATATTCACTTCCAGTCAAAATCGACAATCAAGGAACATATCTGAGTAGATTATATTATTGAGTTCATAGGAGATCAGCCAGCAGATCAACTAAGCGATGAGCAATCGATGGCATGTCAAACGTTATCCAAAGATTGGACACTGTATGTCGATGGAGCATCAAATTCTAGGGGGAGTAGGGATTTTTATCATCACCCCCTAAGAAACCATAATTGAGCAAGGAATTATATTAATATTTGAAGCCTCCAACAATGAAGATGAGTAAAAAGCAGTGATCGGCGATTTATGAAAAGCCAAACTACTAGGGGCAAAATGCCTCCACATATTCTGTGATTCCAAAATAATCTCCAAGCAGGTAAGTGGGGACTTCAATGCCAAAAAAGATCGAATGACAGCATACCTCAACGTAGTAAGAGGACACATGGGAGACTTTAAAGAGGGGTAAATTCAACAGTCACGCTAATGCTTTAGCAGCACTAAGCACGGCAATTAAATCTGACCTAAGGAGGAAAATTCAGATAGAGTTCCTTGCACAGCCCAGTATCGACCAGACAATCGTAGTCAAGTAAGTCCTTCTCACCGATAAGGCCTAAGTTGGATTGATCCCATCATCTATTATCTATGGAGTGACATACTTCCAAACAACAGGAGGACGACCCATTAAATTAGGGTCAAGGATGCTCGATTTAACCTCAAACCTGAGGGGAAGCTTTACAAGAAATAATATACAAACCCTTACCTCCAATGCATTCACCCACACGATTCCAGGAAAGTTTTTAGAGAAATCCATAAGGGCATCGATGGGAGTCACACAGGCGGAAGATTATTAGCCTTTCGTGTGATCAAGGAATGATATTGGTGGCCTCGCACGCAAAAAGACATTGGTGCTTACATTCGCAAATGTGAAAAGTGCCAACAGCACTCACCTATGGTTCACTATCCTTTCAGCAACCTAAAATCACTCACTAGTCCATGGCCTTTCGCTCAATGGGGATTACACATCATGGGGCCACTACCTACTTCACCCGAAAATCATAACTTCACCAAATGGGTGGAGGTAGAACAATTGGAAAACATTCGAGATTCTAACCTGATAAGGTTCATATGGAGGAACATCATAACTCCCTTTGGGATACCAAGGACCATCATCACCGACAATGGTACACAATTTGAAAGAGGTTTCTTTCAAGCCTTTTATGATGAGCATAGCATCAAGAACCATTTCAACTCTGTGGTGTATCCCTAAAGCAACGGGCAACCAGAAGCTTGCAACAAAACAATGATCGATGGACTGAAAAATAGGATGGAAAGTGCTAAGGGGGCTTGAGTGGATGAACTCCCCCATGTTCTATGGGCTTATCACATAACGCCTAGGAGACTAACTGGGGAAACACCCTTTGCACTCGCATATGGAATGCAGGATGTCATCCCTATGAAATAAGGTCTCCCCACTATGAGAACCATTCTGGTTGAACAAGGCCTCAATGATGGAGAACTACACACTAAACTTGACCTAGAAGATGAACGAAAAGAGATATCTATGATTAAGTTGGCTTCCAACCAATAGCAACTAGCTAAGCAGTACAATAAGATAGTAAACCCGAGGAAGTTTTCAATACAAGACTATGTCCTGCGAAAAGTCCTCGGTAGTGCTGTAAAACCAACAGATGGCAAACTAGGACCAAACTAGGAAGGACCCTTCAGAGTAATCAGGGACGATCTTCAAGGACCATATCACTTGAAGCCCCTTATACTCTTGACTTACTTGAGTCTACATTGTATAAGTACTCATTTAGTTTGGAAATTATGACGAAATTTAAGTCCCATTCCCTAGATACCAAAGAACCTCAGATTCTTCTCATGATGCCTCAGTTGATTCATTTAAAGGTAAATTCTCAACCATCACACAAAATAGGATTGCATACATATCATATATTGCATCATTTGCTTGTGTGTGAGTTAATTCCCTTTTAAAATAAGTTTTTAATAATTTTGGGATTTTTAAATGATTTTTTAAGAAATTAAAAGTTTGGTTTTAAAACATTTGGGGTCATTGTGTGATTTCTGATTTTGTCATTTCTTACCTGAATGTTTGGTTGGGTAGAATTCGAAAGTGCTTGAGACTTTAGGGTGTGTATGAAATTAAGTTTGCACAGGCGTTTTTTAGTTCATCTGAGCCTTACACCTGTCAACGTTACAACGGCTTGATTTGTGTTTGCTGTTAGAATCAAAACCTGTACACAATCTCAGACCTTGGATCTAGTTTATCAACGTTTTGCATGTGTTTTATCCCAATCCCAGTGAAACCCCTTTAGACAATTTAGAGATCATTCAATCCACCACTGATGTTAAACCGTTGGATGAAAGTCAAATGCACAAGACCAAATCTCAACCATTAGATTTGAGCTATTATTCTCGAACCTTCCTTGCTTAGTATAAAGGAGGTTGAGCCTTTGCATTTTAAAAAAAAAATCCAGTTCGTCCAACTGAGAGAAAAGAGAAGAGAGAGAAAAAAGACAGAGAGAAACCAGAGAGAGAAAACCCTAATTTCGTTTCAAACCCTAAACTCATTTTAGATCCAAAACCAAACCTGAGTGTTTGAGAGTTATTTTGGTTATGGTTTAAAGCATGTTCGTGGTTTGAATCTTCTGAGTTTGAGATCTTGTAACCAACTCATTTCGATTTGATCTCTATTTCTTTTCATAGAAACTGTAGATCTTGTTATTTTATGTTATATTACACTTAGATCTGCATTATTTCGTTTCACTTCTTGAGAAATGATATTTGTTGATTATTTTTCTGTAATGTTTTTCACAACTCAAGAATCAACAAATTTCTTTTTTGTTTCTAGTTCTTATGAAATAAGACTTATGGTCGAGTTGGAATCGCAGTCGGTGGTTTACAATTTCAAAAATAATTTCAAAACCCTCTGCAATTGTTTACGACCTTGACCGTCTTCCAAGCAAGGTAACCTTGGATTCTGGGTTAATTTGAAAGATCAAGAAATTTTCTGGTTTCTAAAGAAGAGAGAAACGGAAAACCTTAATCATTTAGATTTTTCTGTAATTTGATAGGACTTGTTTGTATAAATAAGTGTGCGTGTGTGCATGCATGTGTTAGAACACTATCACAAACACTTGACACACTACAACACAAGAAGTGTTAGCTGTAAGATCTTGAATCATCAAGAGTCGACGTAAAGCTGGAACAAAGTGTGGAGAAGTTTGCAAATTGAGAAAGCCACATCAACATCAGAATTGCGAAAAAGATAGAATCAAATCAGTGGGTACATATTCTAAACTTGTATAGGTCTGTTTTGTTTACATGTGTGTTAAATAGCTTGTAACTTGTATATTTTGTTTTAGTGTATTTTTGGTTTGTGACTTAGAAGTCACCGTGGATGTTTCCTCAGTTGGGTGAGGTTTTACCACATTAAAAATTATGTGTACTTAATCTTTCTACATCTCCTCATCTCATTCTTCTTGGTGTGCTGATTTAACTTGTTTTAAACTATTTTAGTTTTGTTTTTCAAAACTAGTTACATAATCTTGAACATTTCTCGTACATATTTTTATTAAACACATCTTTTGATTAATCTGTTTGATTTCAAGAAAAGAGTTTCCCCAAAAAATAGTTCGAAGTTACTTTGACAGTTTAATCTTGAATTAAACGACTTAAGTAACAGCTTTTCAATTGGTATCAGAGCTTTGGAAATTTTCTTTAAAGATCTTGTGTTTCAGAAATTGTTTTCTTAAAATCAAACAATGAACGAGAAATATGAAAGATTTGGTAACTTGTCCAGACCCCCTCTCTTTGATGGAAACAACTTTCCTTACTGGAAAGTAAGGGTGGTTGCTTTCATACAAGGAACCTTGGGAGATGATGCTGGGATATTATTGAAAATGGATATACTTATCCTACTAAACTAGCCACTGAAGGACGCAATGAGAGGACTAAGAAAGTATTAAATGAATTCACTCGAGAAGAGAAACAAGCCTATCCGAACAATAACAAAGGCAAGAATGCCATTTTTATGTCTATAAATGAACATGAGTTCAAAAGGATCTCATCTTATACCACTTCAAAGGAAGCTTGGGATACACTGGTTACTGCACATGAAGGTGACACTAGAGTTTAGGCTGCTAAAACACAGATGCTTATCCAGCTGTATAACTCTTTAATTATATCAGACTCTTAATCATTTGATGACTTTTACATGAATTTGACTGACATTGTGACCAAATTACATTATAATGGGATAACTTATGATAGACATGAAATTGTTTCAAAAATTCTAAGGTCATTGCCACAGAAATTTGATAACAAAATATATGTTATTGAGGAAATGAGTGATCAAAATCTCACTCCTGAATTACTCAGTAGTAAACTGAGAACTGTGGAAATGGAACTAGAATTCAAGAAAAAATTAACCCAGTCCCATAGGAAATAGACTAGTTACAACTTGAGTTTTTCTTCGAAGCTGATAAAACCTGAGCTTAGTATTCCCAATAATGATTCCGATGAGGAATGTGATATAGATAGTTTGGATAATCAGATTGCCTTGATGTCAAAGAAGTTTAAGAAGATTGTCAAATTTAGAAATAAAATGGGAACCAGACAAGGTAAGTCAAATTATCCAACTCAGTCTAATCACGAACCTCGTGAGAAAGGTCAAGACAAACATCATAAGGACATTCATACGAGACCCAACAAAGACTTTAAGAATATTGAATGTTTTAGAGTGAAAAAATAGGTCATATAGTACAAGATTGTAGAGTTATCTTGCACACGACCAATAAAGATACTAGGGCCAACATTTGCAAGACATGGGATGATTCAAGTGATTCTAATAATGAGGAACCTGAGTCATCTGATGTTTTTTATCCTTGCATATCTTTCTTTGCCAATATAATCTATAACGATGATATTGTTGTGCCTAAGTATGAGGATGATGCGAATAGCTCTGCTTCAGTTGTTATGAATCATGCTGCTACATATGCTTTAATTTCTTAGAACATTGCTAGTTCTACAGCGGGATGTGTGAGTCAAAGGGAAATCGATAATGACGATGTCAATGTGTGTGTGAGTTCAAGAATTGAATCATTAGGGGTCACTTCACACACTATACTTAGTGATTCAGATACTGAATACCTCCCTGATGTTCACACACTTTATGCCAAAACTCTCAAGAAAAGCTCTAGACTAGAGAAGATAGTGAAAGACCTTACTAAGAAACTAGAAGACCTAAGTCTAATGGTTAAACATAACACTGAAGAGTATACTACCCAATGTCTAACTCATGAAAATGAAGTCAAAATTTTTTATCAGAAATTAAAAAATTTGATTGAAACAAATGAAATTCTGGAGAAAAAAAATATAAAGGGACATTATTAGAATTAGAACAAGCTAAAGAAAAGACAACAACTGTTTTCAGAAAAATTGCGAAGTTTGAAAATAATTCCAATTGTTTTGATGATTTTGTTGCTGATTCAAAAACCAATTCTGATGATCGAACTGGAATAGGATTTTGCCCAAATTCAAAGACACAAATTAAAATTTTTGAACCAATCAAGTTTGTGTCAGGTGGAAAAAGACCTATGGAAACCTGTTCAGATTTTCAATCCCTAAATGATGAGTTTGATAAAAAATAACAAAAGTTGAATATTGGGGAATCAATTAACTCTAAGTGTGATAGTCTACCTAAGGCTAAATACGTCTGCCCTCCGATGAAGAAGAGTGATTATGCGTTCCAAATTGTACTCCCTAGGAATAAAGTTCAACGTCAAAATCTCATGAAACCTATGTTTAGAGACTTTCCTAAGGAGATACCCTCTTCAAGCAATCTGTATTGCTCTTATTGTGACATATAGGGACATTCTTTTGAAGGTTGCTACTCTAGACGTTTAGTTAATCCTGTTTGTAATACTCCTTTATACCAAAACTTTAGCTACTCTAGGAGAAGCCATAATAATTACGTTCTGCATAGACAACCGGACAAAAACTCTAACTATAGAAAGAGAAAGACCAGACCTAAAAGATCATTTACAAGAGGAATTCCTAGGAACTTTTCTAAACGAAATGCTCATATCCTCCATAAAACTCAAATGCATGCGTAAAATATTTTTTAGCGAAAATCTAATGCTCGCAAGTTTTATCAAATGAGAGCAAATATGCGCAAAACAAAAACAAAAGCTATTTGGGTTAGAAAAGATGAGCTATTGCCCCAGATCAAGTGTAACATTGTGATTACTGCCTTAAAAGATGAACACACTCTTTCTGGTTGGTATTTAGACTCTGGGTGTTCAAAACATATGACTGGGGATGATACAAAACTTTTAAACAAAACTAGTTTTGTTGGAGGAAAAGTTATTTTCGGTGATGGTGTATCATCTCAAATCATTGGTAAAGGAACACTCCAAGAAGAAGGATTGCCTCTTCTTGAAAATATTCTTCTAGTAAAAGGTCTTAAGGCTAATCTACTTGGTATCTCGTAATTTTGTGACTCAAATCATACGGTCACCTTTTCAAAGAATAATTGCAAGATTTTAAATAAAAAAGGTGAATGCACACTTACAGGACTCAGGACTCCTGAAAATTGTTATACTGTCCAGAATAGTACTAAAGTTTATAACATTGCCATAATGGATGACAATGAAATGTGGCATAATAGGATGGGTCACATAAATTACGATAGCCTTAGTAGATTGTCTTCACAAGAAATAGTTAGAGGAATTCCTAAGATCAAACCTATTTATAACATTGTCTGTGGATCATGTCAGGAAGGAAAAATTATTAAAGAACCTCATAAGAAAGTTAAAGATATCCTTACCTCTAAACCCTTGGAGCTCATCCATATGGACCTAATGGGTCCTTCTCGTACTGTTAGTCTATGTGGACACAGTTACATTCCACTTATGGTAGATGACTTCACTAGGTTTACTTGGGTGGATTTCTTAAAACAAAAATCCAACACTTTCAGAACTTTTTTGAAAATCTTACTTCGTATTGAAAATGAGAAGGACACTCAAGTAAATAGAATTCGTAGTGATAGAGGAGGAGAATTCATAGATACAGGTGTTATAGAGTATTGTGACTATAATGGTTACAAACATGAATTTAGTGCTCTCAAGACTCCTCAAAAAAATGGAATTGCTGAGCGAAAGAATCGTACCCTTCAAGAGATGGCACATGTTATGATTCATTCCAAGAGTTTACCTAAATATTTTTTGGGTAGAATCAATTCGTACTGCGTGTCACATTATTAACAGGGTCTATCTTACGAAGAATTCTAAACAAACTCCTTACGAACTATGGTATGGGAAGAAGACCAATCTTAAATACCTTAGAACTTTTGGTAGTACATGTTACGTCTGTAAAGACAGAGAACTCTTATCCAAATTTGAGACTGGTGGAGATAAAGCTATCTTCCTAGGATATTCTCCCAACAGTAGAGCATACCATGTCTATAATCTTTGCACAAAGACTTTAATGGAATCCATAAACGTTATTGTAAGTGACACTACTATTGATAGTAAGACTGGATAACCAACTATTGTGAAAGAGTCTGAAACTATTTTAGAAAATGACTCTTCATAAATAGATGATTCTTTACCTATTGAGAAACCTGAAGTACCTAACTGGGTTTCTAAAGGTCATCCTATAGATAACGTTTTTGGTAACCCTTGTGAACCTGTACGTACAAGATCTCAATTAAGAAACTATGCTCATTATGCATGTTTTGTTTCCCTCGTAGAACCAAAGAATGTGAATGAGGCATTGAATGACCCACAATGGATTTCTGCCAAGCAGGAAGAACATCTTCAATTTGTTATTCATGATGTTTGGTATCTCGTACCTAGGACTGATCATATAAAGGTTATTGGCACACGTTGGCTATTTAAAAATAAAATTGATGAAAGTGGATAATCATTAGAAACAAATCCAGATTAGTGGCTCAAGGATATTCTCAAATTGAAGGAATAGATTTTAATGAGATGTTTGCTCTTATTACTCGCTTAGAATCTATTCGTCTTCTCTTAGCCATAGCCTGCTACTTGCACTTTTTGCTTTTCCAAATGGATGTAAAATCAGCCTTTCTTAATGGAATCTTGACTGAAGAGACCTATGTTGAACAACGTAAAGGGTTTATTGACCCTCAGTATAGAAATCATATTTATCGTCTTAAAAAGGCATTGTATGGTCTGAAATAAGCGCCAAGAGCCTAGTATGAGCGTATTTCCAACTTTCTCTAAGATAAAGGTTTTAAGAGAGCAGAAAATGATCAAACTCTACTTGTCAAACATTTTGACAAAGATATTATTATAGCTCAAGTATATGTCGACGATATCATTTTTGGATCAACTTCCCCTTCAGAAGTTAAATCATGTTCTGAAATTATGCATAAAGAATTTCAAATGTCTCTTATAGGGGAGTTACAATTTTTTCCTGGGACTTCAAGTCAAACAGAATTCAAAAGGTTTATTTGTTTCGCAATCGAAATATGCTTTAGAGCTTGTTAAAAACTTCGGGCTTGAAAGTGCCAAAGAAGCTAAAACTCCCATGAGTACTACGATCAAATTGTCAAAAGATAAGAGTGGAAAATCCATATATCCTACTCTATATCGTAGTATGATAGGAAGCTAACTATACCTTACTGCCTCACGTCATGATATTATGTACACAGTTTGCGTGTGTGCCCGTTATCAAAATAAACCTAAAGATAGACACTTAGTATGTGTAAAAAGAATCATTAAATACATAAAAGGCACTCTAAATTTAGGACTCTGGTATACCAATGATACTCCTAGTACTATAATAGGATACACTGATGTCGATTGGGCAGGGTGTACTGATGATAGTAAGAGCACATCAGGAGCATGTTACTATATCGGTAATAATTGGTAGGATGTAGTAGTAATCAACAAAATTGCACTTCATTATCTACAGCTGAATCTGAATACATAGTTGTTGGTAGCTGTTGTGCCCAATTACTTTGGCTTAAGCAAATGCTAAATGATTATGGCATTCAAGAAGACCAACTGCATCTCTATTGTGATAATCAAAGTGCTATCAATATCTCTAAAATCCTGTTCAACACTCGCGAACAAAACATGTAAAAACTAGACATCATTTTATACGCGAATTAGTTGAAACTAAGGAAGTAGTAATTAATTATCTTCCTACTGATTTGTAGCTCGCAGATATGTTTACAAAACCTTTGGATTACAATATATTTCATTCTTTGAGAAAATCAATAGGAATGTTTTGTGCTGAATAAACTCGTGTGACTTAAGTATTTTTTTCCTTTGTCCATTTGAGATAAAATGGGGGAGAAATTTGAGTCTTATGAGTTCATTTTTTCCTGTACATATGATTAAAAAGCTTGATCTTAGTCTTATTTGTAGGAATCTGTACCATTGTCTACATAAGATGTTATTAGAGTATTAGTTTGTAATTAGTTGAGTTATGTAATTTTCTTTTTATAGGATATGGGTAGATAAAATTTTGTATAAGAATAGTTTTTTTTTTGTATCCCTATGAGTCCTAGTTAACTCAAAGGAGATTTTGTCTCATATTTCCAAAAGGGGAGACTGAAGCACCTTACACTCTTGACTTACTTGAGTCTACATTGTATAAGTGCTCATCTAGTTTGGAAATTGTGACAAAATTTGAGTCCCATCCCCTAGATACGAAAGAACCTCAGATTCTTCTCATGACGCCTCAATTGATTCATTTAAAGGGAAATTCTCAACCATCACACAAAATAGGATTGCATACATATCATATATTGCATCATTTGCTTGTGTGTGAGTTAATTCCCATTTAAAATAAGTTTTTAATAATTTTGGGATTTTTAAATGATTTTTAACTGATTTTTTAAGAAATTAAAAGTTGGGTTTTAAAACATTGTGTTTTCTGATTTTGTCATTTCTTACCTGAATGTTTCATTGGGTAGAATACGAAAGTGCTTGAGACTTCAGGGTGTGTTTGTAATTAAGTTTGCACACGCGTTTTTTAGTTCATATGAGCCTTACCCCTGTCAACGTTATAACGGCTTAATTTGTGTTGGTTGCTAGACTGAGAACCTGTACGCAATCTCAGCCCTTGGATCTAGTTTATCAACGTTTTGTCCCAGTCCCAATGAAACCCCTTTAGACCAATCAGAGATCATTTAATCCACCACTGATGTTAAATTGTTGGATAAAAGTCAAATGCGCAAGACCAAATCTCATCCATAAGATTTGAGTTGTTATTCTCGAACCTTCCTTGTTTACTATAAAAGGAGGTTGAGCCTCTGCATTTCAAAAACTTTTTTCAGTCCGTCCAACTGAGAGAAAATGGAAGAGAGAGAAACCAGAGAGAGAAAACCCAAATTTCATTTCAAACCCTAAACTCATTTTAGATCCAAAGCCAAACCTGAGTGTTTGAGAGTTATTTTTGTAATGGTTTAAAGCATGTTCGTGGTTTGAATCCTTTGAGTTTGAGATCTTGTAACCAACTTAGACATTTCGGTTTAATCTCTATTTCTTTTCATAAATACTATAGATCTTGTTATTTTATGTCATATTACACTTAGATCTTCATTATTTCATTTCTCATCTTGAGAAATCATATTTGTTGATAATATTTCTGTAAATGTTTTTCACAACTCAAGAATCAGCAATTTTCTTTCCTGTTTCTAGTTCTTATGAAACAAGACTTCTGATCTAGTTGGAATCTCAATCGATGGTTTACAATTTCAAAAATAATTTTAAAACCCTCTGAAATTGTTTAAGACCTTGACCATCTTCCGAGCAAGGTAAACTTGGATTCTGGGTTAATTTGAAAGATTAAGAAAGTCTGTGGTTTCTAAAGAAGAGAGAAACTAAAAACCTTAATCATTTAGATCTTTCTGTAATTTGATAGAACTTATTTGTATAAATAAGTGTGTGTGTGTGTGTGTGTGTGTGTGTGCATGCATGTGTTAGAACACTATCACAAACACTTGACACACTACAACACAAGAAGTGTTGGCTGTAAGATCTTGAATCGTCAGGAGTCTATGTAAAGCTGGAACAAAGTGTAGAGAAGTTAGCAAGCTGAGAAAGCCACATCAACATCAAAATACGGAGAAGTTAGAATCAATTGAGTGGTTACATATTCTAAACTTGTATAGGTTTGTTTTGTTTACATGTGTGTTAAATAGCTTGTAACTTGTATATTTTGTTTTAGTGGATTTTTGGTTTGTGACTCAGAAGTCAGTGTGGATGTTTCCTTAGTTGGGTGAGGTTTTACCACGTTAAAAACTGTGTGTACTTAATCTTTCTACATCTCCTCATCTCATTCTTGTTGGTGTGCTGATTTAACTTGTTTTAAACTATTTTAGTTTTGTTTTTCAAAACTAGTTACATAATCTTGAACATATCTCGTACGTATTTTTATTAAACACATCTTATGATTAATATGTTTGATTTAAAGAAAAGAGTTTCCCCAAAAAATAGTTCGAAGTTACTTAGACAGTTTAATCTTGAATTAAACGACTTAAGTAACAGCTTTTCATCACTTGGAAACATTGTAGGGCAGGGAGATACTAAGAGCATGGAACGTATCCAATGTCAAGAAGTTCTATTTTTAGATCTTCTCCTTTATCTTTTAGCTACTTTATACAAAATTTTATTTTTGCAAACATTATGCTACTCAGATAGTATTCAATGAATAAAGTATGAATCGGCCCCTTTAGTTTTATACTTTTATATTTTTACATTGGCTTCTTAACTCTTGTCGGTAGCATCTCATTAATACGCACCCATTCCATGCGATGTTTCCATCATGCATGACAAAACTCCTAAGATTATTGCAAATTTTTCAACTTATTTTTAAAATATGGAAACTTAATAGGTCGATTAGGGTTTGTAGTAGCTACAGACAATAAGTAGATTCGTCTCAATTACTACGTCCTTCAGGTTCTTATTATAAACATAAAGGACCACATAGGTTGCCCCGACAACCACAAAAAGCCCTAAAAGGGATACTTAGGCAACAAAAGCCAAATTATGTTGGTCGTAAAAACCTACTCAGGCGGATGGTCCATTAATGAGGTGCATTCTCTCAATCATCTTACTTAGGCTTAAGGGAGTGTGACGGCACGACCAAAAAGGTAAAGTGGATGGAACGACATAGCTAAGGCTTGTTGGATTAGGGGAATGGATAAATACAAACAACATGTAACCATCGATATCTCTCAATAACATTTAGTCAGATGTGAAGCTCCAATGATAAAGTCAAGGCAAAGAGATGCTTGGTCGGCTAATTATATAACAAACCAAATGTTTAGTCAACATGAGATTAAAACATAAACGATTGAAAGGCAGTAAGAAAATAATTTTTCATTAGAATGAAAAGTTACATTTACAATTAAAACTTGAATACATAAGTAATTTACGATGACCCAGAATGCCAAGCAAGGTAATATGCTACACGTTCTCTTCGACCATCATCTGGGTGGAGCACAAGATCATCCCTAGAGAAGGGATTATGTCGATAATACGGGCAATCAATATGATATTTATACCACAATGAAGAGTTCTTAGGCATCCTTAACTCTCTAAGGGCACTGAACCACCCTCCGATAAAGGTAAGGCCTTCTTCCTCCTTCAGCTTCAATGGGTCTTCAGTCTAGCCTTGGTCATAACCATCTACCCAGACCTATCTATGATCCCTTCTGACTAAAATTCCTTAACCTTGTCGCATCCCTCTGAAGCCTAGTAGCGATTATATATGCTCGTAGGAATCCCTTTTTAGCTCAGCAACTTCCCTTTGCAGAACTTGGGACTCAGCTCGAGAAACCCCTCCGAACGATGATGAGGATCCTTGCAGCACTAAAGAGGACCCCGATGGGGTGCAACCCTTCAGACGAGCAATCTCCCTTTTTCAAATCATCATTCTCCTTCTGGATCAGCTCACTTGCTTGGTTTACTTCGGTGGCATCTAGGAGTTTGGCCTCCAGGCCATTTACCTCCTCTTCGACTAAAGCCCCAACTTCTTCTATCTCTTGGAAATTATCTATCATCTTAGCGACTAACTCGGATTGGTCCTTATACTGCTTATTTCTTGATCTCAAAGAATTGTATATCTTTACAAAGGCCTTACTAACCTTTGGATCAACATTCAGCCCAAGAATTTATCCCATAGGAGAATTCATGGGAATATATTCATCTATATCAATGGGCTACAAATAATAAAACAAGCAATAAATTCGATACATATCAGCATCAACATAAGATCAGTATCAGGAACTATCTTCTCATTTAAATATCAGTGGGGGCAAATGCCAAAGTATAATTTCAAAAACTACAAAATACAAAAGATAAAAAATAAAGTAGCAGAAGCCCTAGACCAGCAACAAAAGCCCACATCTTCTTAGAAGATACTGGCCCCTTCCCCTTGTCAATAGCTGAGGAAGCCTAATCTCCAGTAACCATGATCGTACCGAGAC
Organism: Sambucus nigra; assembly: GCA_949130495.1. Lineage (NCBI taxonomy): Eukaryota > Viridiplantae > Streptophyta > Magnoliopsida > Dipsacales > Adoxaceae > Sambucus > Sambucus nigra. The sequence continues at coordinate 536,843,590 of OX422208.1, read as the reverse complement.
CACCTGTAACTTGTCCAGTAAAAGGGTCTTCAATAATAAAACCAATTTATTTTATCCTAGCTTGAATCAAAGGTTGGTCGATCAAAGGTTCCCCAACTTCTATTAGGTTTGGACCTCCCTCATTCTGGGAAAACAGAGGGGAGTCAGCTGGAACTTCAACTACGACAAAAGCTTAGTCACATACTTTCTTGAATCCCAAGAATCGAACATTGGTAATCTGGCACTTAGCGTCGTCATAGGTCGCGATGCCATTTCGATCAGCAGCAGCCTCTCCTTCCAACTTGTCCACCTTAGCAAATAGCTCCTTGTTGATCTCTGCTACCTTTAACTTATTAGTGATAACTTGGGCATCGGCCTACCGGATCTCAGTGATCTTTTTTTTCAAACTTCCCCTTCAGAGCATTTAAGGCCATCTATTTTTCTTGATCAAAACTTGCTTTAGTATTAGCCAGGGACTTTTCGAATCTCTTCAAGGACTCTGTCATCTCATCATACTTCCTCAACTGGTCAGTGCTACCACGAAACAGTGGGGTAAAATTATAAATAAACTGCAAAAAGGAAATAAACACAAGTCAATTTACCAAGGGATCAATAAAATGAACTAAGGAATTAAAAGGAGGTGACGTACTAATGTTACCCCTTGAGCTGACTTGAGGGCTAACTGGTAAGCACCCATCTTGAGAGATCTCTCGTGATCAACAGCGAGCACAGCCCCCTCTAGAAGTGCAGGGGAAAGAAGGGGAGAGTCAGCCACACTTATCCCCTTAGCAGTAGCTGATGAAGGCATAACAGGGGCCCTCAATGCCTGTGTCCTCTTCCTTTTTTCTTTTTTCCTCTCTTTTTTTTCTCTCTCTCTTTTTTATTCTCTTTTTATTCTATCTTCTTCTTATCTGCCTCACTCTCTCTAGCTCCTAATTTGGAGCCACCCTCAATAGGTGAGTCTTTGTCCTTCCTCTTCAAATACTTCATGCGATCAAATCATATATCGTCATCATTATCATAATTAATTAAACATCTCCTTCTTGGTGGTACCATTCTCTCTTCTTATTCACTGGTTCCTTCTTCGTTGACTTCTTCCTCACTCTCTCCCTCTTCCTCCTCTTCACTCTCTTCCTCCCTTTTTCCTTCCAATAGAATGGGTTCAGAAGGGACACCAACTTACTCCTCTGAAACCTCCAAATCAGGATTGGAGTCTACTGGTCTAGCAGTGAAACTGTAGGTAGTATTCTTCTACTCGAGGAGATAAGCAGTCGATCGGGGACGCTCGCTGTCAGAAAGAGTGTCCCTAATCCGCTAAACTTTTAGAAGTTCAGCATCACTAAACTCATTAGAGTCAGGTTCTTAATTATTTGCCTTAGCTGCAAAAATAACCAAAATAGAAAAGAACAAATGCATCATAAAAAGCGCGAAGAAGAAACAGCGGTCAAAGAACAGAAAAGAGAGACAGTGTTAACAAACTATACTCTTCCCCAAAGGTTGGGATCCTAGGTCCCCTATACCTTACGCCCTATGATTGGGGAGCATACCGCGAATTTTTAGCAATGAAGCCTTCATTCCAGCAGCACTCCTAGCCTTCAAGTATAGGAGTTCAACTTTTGTATGCAAAAAGACATAACAAAAAAAAAATCTGCAATCCCTAAGTTGGTACCATATAACTCGTTTATCCTATGTACTCCATTTACAATTTTCCAAACATTTGGAGTGCACTGAGCAGGAGCAATGCCGGAGTATTTGAAGAAATCTAAAAACAAGGGATTTGGGGGAAATGTCGAACCCTCTTGAGAGACCAACAAAGTCTAAATCCAATGGATGTCATCTATGGTACGAATGTTCTTAGGAATGGGGAAACACTCAATATCTACCAGTTAGGGATATTATATCATTTTTTAAATTCAAAAAGAGATTTATTATCAAACATCACCATTTTTAAACAAAACCCTAACTATTGCAATAGAATCGTTGCAGAAAAGAAGAACCAGAGAAGAGTTTGAGCGAAAAATTACTAGCGTTGATGAAGCCTCGAGAAATCACTAAATAAAGGAAGCCCTGATTTTGAAGGGGAAGATGAAGTAAAGAAGATTAGAGATGAAGTATAAGCAAAAAATGATTGAAGAAAGTGAACTGACGGTTAAGTTACACACGAACGATTTTCAAAGTAACTCAAATCATGAGTCGCGCTTCTCTAAGAAGATCCCAACTCTTCAAATTTATCATCAAAGATAAGCGCGTCCTCACCAACTCTCACAAATAATAAAAAATGACATTTTGTTGCCTCAGCCTTGGGCCTATTAGCTCGATTAAAATCTTTTAGCCTAAATATTTTAAGGGCAATTATGGGAGCCCATTTTTTACAATCCCATGAGAGTAACCGAACAAGTCCCAATAAATTAAACACTTGTCTCGGATAAAATCATGACTTAATTTCCACATAAGAATTTTAGTAGTATGATAATAATCGTGGATATGGTCAAATCAAGTACCAAGAATATCGTACGAAATAATCAAGTATCTTATGGAAAATCCGCACGCTACTTTGAGTTCCTTAAATAATTCAAACACTGTAACAGTATATCAATAAATTGTACACCCTAACCGGGAAAAAGGGATGAAAAACTTGAGATTTTGAGAGACACTTAATAAGAATAAGTAACCTCTCCGTGGACATATGCAAGTTGCCAAACCACGTATATCGTTGTTGTGTGTGTCCTTTCATTTAATTTATGCCATTTCTGATTGTTTTCGTAGAATCTTTTATTATGATATTTTCTTCACTCATAAATACTATTATCATTATGTAAATTTATTATATTATTTATATTGTTACTAAATTTTCTTTTATTCATATTAGAATGCATTTGGATGAGCTAAAGCATTCTGATCGAAGTTTATCTTAGGATGAGACCTCATTACAGAAGAGACATATTGAAACACTCTTGTTGTGGTTTACAAACAAGGTGGGCCAATTAATACATTATGGATTGTAAGGTATTAATGTTATCTTAATAAAGATTCAAAGTGTTTTCATTACAATCTTTTCAACAGATTAAGGTTGATGCCAATAAAAGTGAAATATCTACATCCTTAAAGTGGCTATCCGTTGAACCACATCATTTTGCAATGTCATATTCCGGCTACATTATAAATGGAAAACGGTTTCACACCTTTGTAGTTGAAAAGTTCACACAAGATTGTGGTATTTTTTATGAGGCCAAGACTATATGTATATCCAGTGCAAGGGAAACTACACATGTGGTTGCAAATGTTTCTTATTATGGGATCATAAGAGATATACTACTATTCAAGTTTCACACATTTTGTCTGCCTATCTTTCTATGTAATTGGGCCAACATTGCCAATGGAGTTAAAATTGAAGATGGATTCACTTTGGTTAACCTCCACCAAGGAAAAAATCAATTGAAAAAAGATCCTTTTATTCTAGAATCAAAAGCAAATCAAGTATTTTATTCTAGAAAAAGTACAACATCAAATTGGTATGTGGTTCTCAAGGTGCCACCTAGATATTTTCACGAGTTTGACACATATGACGAGAATTTTTATACATCATACTGTCCAATTGATGTATCTAAACTTGACAAATATGGTGGGGATAAAGATGAGTGACGTGTGAGGATAGATTATGACGACAACATTTTTTTACTATTGATGGTTATAGTAATTTGACATTGGATTTAAATGTTAAATATAAACTTGGCTCAAATATTTATGTGCATGATTTCATCTTTTTCATATTAGTTATATAGAATTGCTTGTTAATGTATAAAGTAGTTATATTTCATTAGTTTTTTGGGTAATGATGTTATTCTTTTATGTTCTTATTCTAATCTTTTCTATTTCTGTTGTAGATTGAATTGAAAAATTTGCAAAACATTTGAAGAAAATAACAGATATGGCAATGCGTAATACTCTAGAGGTGAGTTAATATGTCCATTTTCTCTCTTAATTTTAAAAGTTTCAAAATATGTATAGGACCTGTGCCAGTATGTATGATTTCTAAAACGTATCATGCTCTATGAAATCAAATATATATGTGTCTTTATTTGCTATATATGTGTCTTTATTTTCTAAATGAATGAGTGAAGGATGCACATTCATTTTCTAAAAACTGAATTCAACGAATATAAATAGACATATAGAATTTGAAATAAAACATGATAATAATTCCTAGGTATATTTTAAGGTCGCTGTGAAATATGCTTGCCCATTTGTTCCAGGTAATAGTCTTGGTGCTCCCTTTTGTGCTACCTAAATTACTCAATTAGTGGGTTTGAGGATCTCCCATTACTGTCCTCTTCGAGATGGAAGTAAGGATTCAATATGCCTAATATAACGGAGAAAAGTGATGTCGATGATATAAATATAGAAATATATCCATTTAAGCTAACAAAATACTTTATATATTTCTTTTTCTTCCAAAATGGGAGTGGGACTGTCATTTATCTCAGCCATCAGAATGCCAAAGAATAAGTTGTCATGCTCACTAATATCTTTTATTAGGAATAGATTCTGAAAGTGCTGTATAAACTCATTATAAATGTAAAAGTGTGTTTCAAACTTGACCACTATATTTTGGGGTGAGGGTCCCTCAAAGACCCTCCTTCAGCTTCCAGAAAATATATGGGTCGTGAAACCCTCAGGGTCCCTCATCGAAAGAAAATTTATATGGGACGCGAAACCCCCAGGGTCCCTCAACAACAGAAAATATATAAGGCTCACGGAACCCCCAGGATCTTTCAACGGCAGAAAATATATATGGGTCACGGAACCCCCAGGGTCCCTCAACTGTAAAAAATTTATATTGGTCGCGGAACCCCCAGGTCCCTTCAACGGCAGAAAATATATAAGGGTCGTGGAACCCCCAGGGTCCCTCAACGGCACAAAATATATAAGGGTCGCGAAACTCCCAAGGTCCCTCAACGGCATAAAATATATATGGGTCGAGGAACCCCCAGGGTCCCTTAACTACAGAAAATGTATATTGGTCGCAGAACCATAAGGTCCCTCAATGGCATAAAATATATATGGGTCGCAGAACCCCCAGTGTCCTCAACGGAAAAAAAAGCATTTGGGTGAGGAACCCTCAGGGTCCCTCAACCTTCAAAAAATATTTGGGCGCGAAACCCTCAAGGCTCCCCTCCCTCAACTGTAAGAAAACATTTGGGTTAGGAACCCTCAAAGTCCCTCAACTTACAGAAAATCTAGGGTGAGGAACCCTCCAGGTCCTCCCCTCAGCTTCTAGAAAACAATCTAGGATGAGGGAGTGGCTACCATGAGCAACCCCTCATCATGAAAAATTCATTCCTTAAAAGAACAAAAGTACTAACAGTTACTTTCTTGTACGTGTAGCCTAGTTGAGTAGGCAGGGATCAAATAGGCCAGTTGGGATCTCTTGGTATTTTCGGCTTGGCGGATGAGGAACAATGTTTATTAGGCAAGCTCAACCACTTATCATTCTAGGATTGAGATAACACTAGTAGGAAGACCATATGAGTCACTCAAGACCACACACATCTCACACTTAGTCACAAGTGAAGTGAGGAGCCAAAGGGCTGCTCATAAGAAATGAACTTTTACAAAAATGATTTTCGTAGTGGAGAGGGTCCTCAAGGCCCCTCTCAAGAAAAAATGATTTTAGAGGAGAGCGATCCTCAAGCCCCCCCCCCCCCCCCCCCCCCCCCCACAAATATTGATAGGCTTAGAGGAGGTGGTCCTCGAGGCCTCCTCTCTCAAGTTTATAAAGTTTGTACGATAAGTTACCATTTCAGAAGATATTTACCAAATTAGATATTTTGTCTCCTTTGGGAGACATATTTCCTTTTTTACTTTGGTTTGTACCAAGTGGCACATGTCAGAGGGGACAACTAGTTGCACACAGTAAGGGATAAATGGTATATTTCAGACCTTGTCCCTCACCAACCCTCTTAATTTTGGCGCTCAAATGTGCCAACTCAAGTATAAATAGAACCCATGGGCAAGGTAAAATGAGATATAGAACTCAAGTTGCACTGTTACTCTGTAAAAATCACACCATAACTTCCAAGTATTCTCTCCCTGCTCTTTTTCTAGTGCTAAGTGCCTTGTTATTTCACTCCTCACTGACAGCCATCATTCTCAGGAGTTCCTCTTGGGAAAAGTTACTATTCTTGTTGTGGAGGTTCATTTTCTTGCAGGGAGTGAGTATCAGTTTGAGCTCCATTTTTACCAAAAGGAGAAGGTTTTATCAGATGTTGCACCAGAAGTTCTTGAGAACCTTGAAGGCAGCGTCCATTAGAGTTGGTCATGCCTCACCCTTTCCAGATATTCATAGTCCCCAGTCTCACTACCCTTCTACATTTGGTGACTCCGCTGGGGAGTTATTCTCACTTTCATGGACAAAGAAGATTTTAACGTCCCTATGCAACTGGCCTTTGAAGACACTCTACCTGGGAATGGGCTCAAAGTGATCAGACCACCGAAGAGGAGATGATAATGACCGAAGCTAAAGCACCTACTCCTAAAGGAGGACGGACTAGCGCTACGACAATTGCTCCATTGATAGTAGTAGCCCCCTAAGGAGGGGTAACTGCAGCAACACCAGCAATAGTAGAGGTGGCTCCGCTGCAGAAGGCGGTGCCAGAGAAAATAGTTTCACTAGTGACGATTCCCGCGGGAGAGAGCAACGGTGCCAGAGGTGGCACCGACACAAAAAATGTTGGTCGAGTAACCCTCTTACAAAGGAAGTGGAAGTGAAGGATTCACCCTCAAAGACACCTTAGAGGAGACTCTACTCACTTTTTGAATATGGATGCGAAATGAGAAAGAAAATAGTATATCCAAGAACCATTCTAAGGAAGCTCTTGTTCTCAATGAGCTGACCCAGGAAAGTAAACTATTGTAGTTTTAATTTTGATAAATACATCTCTTAATAGTTTTGATTTTAAATTTATAAACGTCTCATATTGAAGCTAGTTGTTCAAGAAGATATGATATAAAGTTAACATATTATAATTTCTTCCTCTTATATGAGGAACTATATCGAAGGTAGCTTACTAATTAACATATTTTGTAAAATCCCTTCGCATTAATGACAACTTTAACATGTGTGAAAGTAGATGGGATAATATGATAAAAGAAAGTTTACTTTATTAACCTCTCGTGAGAAGGTACATGTAAAGTACTGTAAAAAGCTTATTTATTATCTCATAATTGATACGATAAAAAAAATCAAAATTAGACAAGACATCTACGAAAATGATAGCTAATTTTGCTTAGTGAATATCCTTTCCCTTTTAGGGGATTGTAGTTGTGATGATTTCAACTAAAAGATTAGTGCTCGAGAAGTTGAGGTTGCTACATCATCAGTAAAGTATTATCACCTTGTCTTGGTTTACTTTTTCAAAAAAAGAAAGTAACATGTATTCCTCCGTAACATTTAATGCATATATGGTCATTATAAGAATTTAAACATCTTTATTGTTCATTGCGTGAAAAATAATACCATGTACATGTATTGCGATCATATCACAGTAGATATGAACTGGAAAATACAATAGAACATGATTTTGACAGAAAATTCATTTAATACCAACGAGTCTGTGCACATTAGTGTTCTTGTTTACATTTAGGCCCATTTCTAATACTGTAAATTGGTGTGATTTTAAGACCAATTTTTTATCTCTCTTCATACATAATTACGTGTAAATATTAATTATGTATCATTGGAAAGATTTATCTCTTGAAAATTTAGTAGACTTACTGATAAGTGAATTACAAATAATGATACTATTGAAAAGTGTACACAAGTTGATGAAGAGAAAATTCAGAATCAGCTTTTACAGTTGTCACATCAATCCAATATACAAACAAATACCGCTCTTATGGAACATGACGCCCTAAAGAATTAACACACTTTTTCAACATCTACTTGTGTCGCTAGTCGCGTACACAGCACGAGGAACCACTCAAGTAGTTTATTATCTTTATATTTACCAAATGGGTAACGTTTACAGAACGAGGAAGCCCTCAGAGTTCACAGCACAAGGAACCCCTCAAGTAGCATGAGGAACCCCTAAATCGGTTGACAATAGAAATCTAGTTCCCCAACGGCTCTATTTGAAAAAATTAGCTGAGGAACGAAAGCTATGGGGCTTTACCCAAGTTCTCCACATACAATAGTTAAAGAAAACAAATGAAAAAAATAATGAATCTCTTAGAACTTTAAACTTCAAACCTCTCGCCCCGCTAAGATCACGAACATAGATAGATAAAAAGGTCAAGCCCTAGAATTTCTGAAACTTTGTCGAAGGGGATTTATTTGGTTTAAGCGAACAAAATGGTTGTCTATAGTGCCCGAAAAATCCGTTGTCTACCATAGATGGAGTGGGAAAGTCCCTTTATACTTTTGAAAGCGAGTCTCCATCTCACCAGAAAACATGAAATTGAAATTAATTCTGTATAAATCAATTCTCAATGACATATCTCACATGCTAAAGATAAGATGATAAGATCATACTTTTGATGTTACACCAAAGATAAAGATTAACCCAGTCATGTCAATTTTGACCACCAAAGAGATAGACGAGCATACCTCTCGCTCTCTCTCTCTCTCTCTCTCTCTCTCTCTCTCTCTCTCTCTCTCTCGTGTCTCACACTTGAATTCTGTTTAACTGAAAAAAATGCTCAAAAGAAGAAGGAGCGAGAGGGTTTCTCGGATAATGAAAAAAACAAATGCGGTGTTCCCAAATAAATATAAATATGGGTTCTATCATGTTTTCGAGTAAAGATAGGCGTTTCCAAAGTTTTTTATAAGGACCCCTCGTCTAATAAATTTTGTATTTTAATAAGGGAAACATGATAAGATAAGTGTTTTGTCATGTGGATGTGTCATCTGTTTAAGAGGGTATTTGTCTACCAGGAACCATTTGTCCTTTATAAAGGCAGTTGCCTTACTTGAAACTAAGACTAGATTGGCATGTTTCTTACCCATTGCTCGAAATACAAATTGACAGAGCTCATACCTAAGTTGAAGTAATTTGTGACGGGCAAGATAAAAAATATAATAATACAATTATTGTTATTATTATTCTTCGAATAATTGAGATACTTTGATATTTTTCAAGTTATATCCTCAAAATAGTTTGCGTGATTCACTTCACGTGTAGTTATATGAGTTGATTTTATATATGGCATAAAATAATATTTTCCCAAGTATACACCCCAAGTAAATCAATCATATCCCCTGACTTGTTTACTCAGAATAGTTCATGTGATTAATTTCACATTTCATTCATAATAAAGAGTTCGAATAAGAGTAATTCATTATGTGAAGAAAAAGAAGATCTCTTAGTCCTTCACTCAAACATATTTGTCCGATTTATTCAAAGTATAAATGACTTAGAAAGTTATCTATTACTATACCATGGGCAATATTTTTAGTCATATTAGTTGTTTGAAGATATTCACTCTATTGATGTGCATTTCAAAAAATTTGTTGTGCAGCTAAAAGATTATAGTTGCTTTAATGAAAACCCCATTCTCTCGCTTGCTTGGATATGAGCAGCGGGGATAGAAAACAACTATACGAGTCTTGGATAAAGGAAAAGTTCAAATTTCATATTGAATTAATTGAAGTATGCTCGACTCCAAAATGTTTCATGCACATTTTCACTCAGATTGATAGACAAAATCTAGTAACAAAAAGTATGACGTATCGAATAAACTTTCTTAGCAAAGTTTAATGCTTGTGAGATGTTAAGTTATTCTATATGCGTTAAGGTGCCTCCACCGCATTTCTTAATTGCTAGTATATCTCCACCTAATAAAATAAGGCAATAGGTGTGAGAACACAAAAATTATTTGTAAAAATATACATAAAAGGTACGACAGTTTAGTACCCCAAGTCTCCAAGGGCACCGGAGCACTCATAGTCTTGAACAAGTGCCAAGTATAAATATAAGGTACAATAGTTTAGTACCTAAGCCTCCAAGGGCACCGAAGCGCTCATAGTATCAACCTGAGAACAAAGAAATAGGTTCAGTAGTAACAAAGGTATGATAGTTTAGTACCCAAGGCTCCAAGGGCACCAGAGTGCTCACAGTATTGAGGAAGTGCCATGTACAAATATAAGGTACGAAATTTTGTTACCTCAGGCTCCAAGGGCACAGAGCGCTCGTAGTATTGAGCAAGTGACAAGTATAGATATAAGGTAAGATAGTTTAGTACCTCGGGCTCCAAGGGCATAGGAGCTCTCATAATCTTGAGCAAGTGATAAATATAAATACAAGGTACGATAGTTTAGTACCTAAGGTTCGGAGAGCTCGTATTATGAACCTGATAACAAAGAAAAAAGTTGATTAGTCGAGCAAGTTCCAAGTTTAAGAGGGTAGTTTAGATTAGGTGGAGGCATAACCCCTTTGAGTATAATAATGATAAGTTAATTGAAAACACTCATGATTAGTTACAAAGACACACACTCAAAACTTAGTGGAGATAAACCCAGTTTGAACTCATAAATCTCTCGCGTATAACTCAAAAGATAATAACGAACTCAGAAGTAAATCATTTAGAGGGAGGGAGGAGTAAGCATCCTAGATACACCCTGGTAGGCAGCCAAACACACCAACTCTCAAAGATTTTCTGATCAGATAGTAAAAGCTTCGTAATAAATGAAAATGGTGGGTGAGTAAAAGCTCTGGTTTTTGAAATAACTCCTCTCGCTCTCTCCAAAAATCCCTAGAAAAGAACTCTCAAGATAACCCCTTTCTCAGAGGTAGTTGGGCCTCTTAAAAAGTCCCCCGCACCACTTCCGAGATAACTTAGTCATTAATTAATGTAAAAGATATCCCTCACACTTTATGTCATAAACATTAAATGACTGATGTACTAGCCATCTCCACACCATAACCATTAAATGCCAAGACATGCCTTTTGCGTAACCACTGTGTGTCAGGTGGCTGTCGTCATAGAGGTGGCTCACCAACTATTTGACAGCCCCAAATACTGTGGTGGATTACTCAAGTACATATTTGACATTGCCTAGCTAGCTCGTGACATCATATAATATAGATGTGACATTAAGTAGAGGGTTGTTTGGTTCACAACTCAACGCCTGCTCCGCCAGATATTCCTCGATCAAAGTCTTTTGGTATTTTACCAGGTGTATCTAGGATGGTCAGGATAAGTCCCAACGATGCCTCACTTCTCAATCCTCCAAACCAGGTCCATCTGGAGTTCCCACGGTGAGGTTGTTCCATAGAGCATGAAAGGTCTCCCAGGCCCTGCCAAGCCTGGTCTCTCGCGAGTACCGTTCGACCTCACAATAAATTCCATTATAATCATTACATTATTACAATACTTATAGCTCGTGGTCAATATAAACACAAGATACAACATGACTAAGTAATGCAACAAATCTAAAGTATGAGCTACCATGCTAAGCTGCCTCACTTGAGCTGCCTCGCCTGAGCTGCCTCGTTATCTTAATCCCAAACACTCTTGCTTAATGGGTGAATTATCTCTAATATCAAGATTACCTTCAATCCCCCTCTACATTTTCCCCTTCATGGAAAGATTTGTTATGGGAATAAAAAATGTCTACACGAAAACTTCTCAATTCCATGAACCTGTATGTCTTCGTTTCGGTCTCTGTCATTTATCACTACCAGGAAAAAGTAAAATTATCCTCGATGTACCTGAACCAAAGTGTTGTGGATTTTTGACAATTTGGCAAAAGGGGCATCGCCACTTTTTCCTGTTGCTGAGTTTCAACCGTTATATCTTGGCTTCCTTGGATAATTTAGAATTCTCCCGAACACCTGCTGATTTTCTCAAATACTCGTTTTGACTCTTGCGAAGTGAAATTCTCCCATTTGTGTTATTGTGGAGTATAGTTGTAGGCCGTGGGTTTTTCGTTGGGACTGCCCCTGTCGTTAAGACTTGTGGAATTCTCCATTGCGAACTTCTCTTTAGGAATTTTTTTCTGAGTCACGATTTAAACAACATTTGGACTTATAATGAGGGGGCATCGTAGCTTTTTTGAACTGTTGGGAGTGCGATTGGATATGTCTGACAAAGGAAAAATTTTGGCGTTAAACCCCCAAAACTTGTGTTGGAAGAAACCGTTTTTTCCCCATATGTCACTTCATTAATGACGTAATGTCGTCTTTTCAACTGTCAAAACACTTCTCAAAGTGCCACATGTCCACTTGAAATGATTATTGGCGACTTTTCACGTGCGTTCATGGGAAAACTCAAGAGATGGGTTTAAAGGATTTAAACGTCCATTTTTTTAAAACATTTAACTATTTTCTTCATCTTCTCCAAACTCCAGTCATACTTTTAGAGAGAGAAAGTTTGCAAAAAATCCATTATTTGTCCAGCTTTTCTTCGTCTCTTTCCTCTGTAATCACCTTCAACCTTTGGTTACTCCATTGTTACTCATCTAGCAGCTCTTTCAAGCTTTATATACCTCGATTTCGTCTGTAATGGCTTCTTCAATCAACCCTGGTGCATCTCCCACCAACACTCCACCTGCCACCCCTACTGCCACCACTTTTTTCGCAACTGTTACTGGGGGAACCACCTCCTTGACTGTCGCTTATCAAGAGAAATTGCATTTTTACCGTCAGTCCCCCATTTTTGGCAAGGGTGATGATTTTTCTAGGTTTTGCAAGACCTGTGTTTTTAACGCCAAGTGTGATGCCATGGTTCTTGGTGATGAGGACGTAAATGTTGTTGATTGGGGCTTTCTCCCCCCAAAGGGGACTCTTCAATTTTTCCTTAAGCAAGGGGACTTCCCATGGTTCCATATTGACTTAGAGGGGCCTAGGGGTTCTCCTGCTCATTTTGCTATTTGGAACGCTCACATGTAGAGTTCCCACACTGCCATCCTCATAAAAATTGGGCTTCATCGGGCCAAGTGGTTTGGTGAGTTTACTCTATTAAAGAACAATGATGCTCTCCCCATCCTGGTGTCTCGCTGGAATGTTACTACTCACACTTTCATTGTTGTATAGGGTGAGTTCACAGTAATGTTGGAAGACGTTTATGAACTTTTGGGCCTTGAGGTCACAGGCCATAAGCCATATTCTAATAAAGATTTGGATTCCCAAGAGGCTGCTAACCATTCAGAGTTGGACCGTATATGGTGAAGGTGCATAGGTTCTTCAAATAAAGCCACCTTCACTCCCCTCATCCTTCTAAGGATAGCTCTTCCGAGGAATCCCCTGGTCAAGGTAAATCATTCGAACTTCCTGCTTACATCCTTATCCTTCTCTCTTGCTTCCTTTTACCGGGGAAACCTAACGACCAACCCCAAAGGGACCTCATCCACATATCCCTACATTTAGCCTGGGGTATCAAGATTCCTCTGGCTGAAATTGCCCTGGTGTCACTCTATACATGGCTTGATAGAACCCTTTTTTACATGGAATGGTCTCTTGGATGTTATAACCTAGCCAACTTTGCCAACTGCGTACTTCTGACGGGCTTCCTTTATGTTCGTTTCCCAGATGTAGCGGCTAAACCCAATCATCCTCCTTCTGGAGAAACAATTATACCTCCACGTTCTTACATTTATCACAAGAGGTAAATTTGGAAGGAGTTAACCTCTGTTATTGACAAACGGGACTGTTTTGTGATGCGTCCCTATGGAGAGGAAGTTTTCCTCCATATTTATGGTTTTTTTTAAGAATGAGCCAAGGGTGATTCAACCAACAACTATGGATCGTATGGAAGAAGAACCTTCTCTTTCTATGGTTCTTCTATTCTCTCCAAGTTACTTACCATCCTATACCGAGTGGGGGTACTCATGCGAACATTACAACACCCATCGGTGTTCCCGTCAATTTGGTTTTTACCAAGGGTCTCCTCGCCCCATTTTCCAGCTAAACCACCCCCAGGTCACATTCAGCGAGGCTTGTTCTCTCTTCACTTACACTACTACGTGGGGGGTGAGCTCCACAATGTTTGACAGAGTCACCATCCCCAGTATCTTTAGGCAAGGATAAGTGACTTCTTTATTTTCCACCAAGAATTAACCCAATCAACTGGCCCAAATCTTTGCATTTATTGCGGGGCCTCCTATATATCCCCTAGTGCTCTCATTTTCTTTACAGGAACTGGGTTTGAAAGGAAATTCCATTCTGGGAATGGAGTTCTCTTTGAGCAAAACTTCAAAGGAACCTCCTGGTGAGCTTCCTCCATACTGTTCCATGATTCCCGTTGCTACTCCAAATCCCAAGAAATCCCTGGCAACCAAATAGCCTACTCCCTTTGAAGGTGTCTCTGGTGAAGGGGTTCCAACTGAAGCATCTACTGGCGAAGGACCTTCCCAGCCACTAGACAAAAAAAACTAAGGGGTCCAAGAGTGGGACTTCATCAAAGTTTAAGTCCCAACCTCAATCTCAAGTTCCTTTAAAGGGATTCCCCATAGTCTCCATTCCTCCTCTTATGTCTGCATAAGTGAGTGAGGAGTTGAGGAAAAAAATTCAGGTTGAGGTGGAGCGAATAAATTCTGAGTTTCGAAGACACGCTCCTTCCGTTCCTCCTGCTACTGCCTTCCCCACTATCTTAGTAGATCCATCAGAGCCAGGGTCAAAGAAGAAGAAGAACTCATGGGTTCCTCAAAGTGTTGGTGTTGAGGATGCGAGGAGAAAGACTCTGGGTACTAAGTCCCAGAAAAAACGAGCTCCAAATGTATATCTCGCCCCATCTCTCTCTGTTGTAGCTTCCCCTCCTTCTTCGCCAATAGAGATATCCTCCCATTATCCCTCTGGATCATAGATATACATGTGTGTTTTTTTCATCATCACCATCATTTTATTTTAACAAAGTGCATATGTCTAACTCTTAGCAACTTTGGTGCAGGAAGCTGAAAAAGAAAGTCCCATCCCCACTGTGAGTCCTTTCGTGGGGGGACATTTCGGTTCCTCTCAGACTGGTGTGACTCCTCCCTGTTCCCCCATGATCGGGCTTACTTACTCTCGTCGTTTATCTTCCCAATGTGAGAAGGATACTGCTGCAGGGGGTGATTTTGTTGAATCTGTGAGAATTTCCTCTCAGCTAGAGGAAGCTACCCCAACTTCCTTTGAATTATCACCCCAGCTCGAGGTTCCTCTACACATCATTCCAGCTGCAAAAATTTCTCCAGAGGTAGTACATTCTGAACACTGTTAGGTCTAACGTATTTTCTCTCCTCTTTTTTTTGCAAAACTTTAACCTCTTGGGATGCCTCAGGTCAAAGTGGCTTCTTTACTGGCTAACATTCTTCTTCCATCTGTATTGATAAGACCCATCACTACAGTTCCCTCTTTAGCAACATTACTGAGGTGAGCTAAATGTTAAATGTGTCTATTTTCTTTTGTATCTATTCCCCACTTCTAACACTTAGTTTCATTTTTACAATTATCTTCAGGTCTAATCCCACCAACGTCTATCTGTACTCTTCCCATCCCTAAAGCAACCATTGACCCCTCTGCTTCTTCTGGCACCAAACGTGTGGATGCATCCATGGGAGGTCAAACGTATTCATCCAACCCCACCCCACTATTGGCCTTAGTACCCTTCGTTGGCACAGGAGCTTTATCGAACATTGAGGTTCCTCTACTTGAGGGTGTCATAGAGGCTTCTGAGGAGATGAACCTGTCCTACGAAGTTCCTGTCGTTGTAGCCTCTTTGGTGACTCCCATTCTTGCTCCATCCATTGCTGAGGTACTTCGCTAGTTTTTTCAAATATTCAAACTCCACTGTTAACGGTGACTTATTAATGAAAACACTTGTTAAGATTTTCCCTTTTGTAAAATTCCACCAATAATGGTCACACCCATAACAGTGACTTAGCAATGGCAACCACTTGCTAAGGTTTTTCATCAAACTCCACCAGTAATGGTGACTTAGCAATAATAAACACCTGTTAAGATTTTTCATCAAACTCCACCAGTAACGGTGACTCAACAATGAAAACACTTGTTAAGATTTTTCATCAACTCCACGAGTAACGGTAACTTAACAACGATAAACACTTGTTAAAATTTTTTGTCAAACTCCACCAGTAACGGTGACTTAACAACGATAAACACTCATTAATATTTTTCATCAAACTCCGCCAGTAATGGTGACTTAACAACGATAAACACTTGTTAAGATTTTTCGTCAAACTCCACCAGTAATGGTGACTTAACAATGATAAACACTTGTTAAGATTTTTCACTTAACTCATTATTTGCTTGATCTGTCTCCAGGTTGCAGGTGTGTCCCCTCCAGCTGTAGAGAGACCTCCATCAGTCCCTTCGCCCATCGCGTCACCCCAACAGAGTTGCCAAATGTAAGAGGGTAGTTTATATTAAGTGGAGGCGTAACCCCTTTGAGTATAATAATGATAAGTTAATCGAAAACACTCCTGATTAGTTATAAAGACACACACTCGCAACTTAGTGAAGATAAATCCATTTTGAACTCACAAATCTACCGTGTTTAACTCAAAAGATAATAAGGAACTTAGAAGTAACTCATTTAGAGGGAGGGAGAAGTAAGCACCCTAGATACACCCTGGTAAGCAGCCAAACACACCAACTCTCAAAGATTTTTTGATAAGATATTAAAAGCTTAGTAATAAATGACAATGGTGGATGAATAAAAGCTATGGTTTTTTCAATAACTCTTATCTCTCTCTTTATCCAAAAATCCCTAGAAAATAACTCCCAAGAGAACCCCTTTCTCAGAGGTGGTTGGGCCTCTTGAATAGCCCCCGCAACACTCCCGATATAACTCAGTCATTGATTACTGTGAAAGAGATCCCTCATACTTTATGTCATAAACATTAAATACCTGATGAACTAGTCAGTTCCACGTCATAACCATTAAATGCCAAGACTTGCCTTTTGCCTAACCACTGTGTGTCAGGTGGCTGTCATCATAGAGGCGGCTCAGCAATTGTCTGACAACCCCAAATACCACGATGGTTTACTCAAGTATAGACTTGACGTTGCCTAGCTGGCTAGTGACATTATATAAAGTAGATGTAATATCAAGTAGAGGGTTATTTGGTTCACAACTCAACGCTCAATGGAACTCAAGATTGCTCCGCCTGAGGTTCCTCGGTTAAAGTCTTTTGGTGTTTTACCAGGTGTATCTAGGTTGGTCAGGACAAGTACCAATGGTGCCTCATTTCTCAATCCTCCAAACTAGGAACCTCTAAAGTTTCCACGGCGAGGTCATTTGATTGATCATGAAAGGTCTTCCAGGACCTGCCAAGCCTGGTCTCTCGCAAGTACCGTTCGACCTCACACTGAATGTCATTATAATCATTATATTATTACAATAGTTATAGCTCGTGGTCAATGTAAACACAAGATACAACATGACTAAGAAATACAACAAAGCTAAAGTATGAGTTGCCACGCTGAGCCATCACGCTAAGCTACCTCACTTGAGCTGCCACATTGGGATGCCTCGCTTGAGCTGCCTCGCTGTCTTAATCCTAAACACTGTTGTTTAATGGGGGAATGATCTCTAATCTCAAGATTACCTTAAATACCCCTCTACACCAAGTATGAATAAAATAGTAAAAAAGATACGACGATTTAGTACCTCAGAGTCTGAGGGCACCGGAGTGATCACAGTATCGAGCAAGTGCTAAGTATAAATAAAAGGTACGACAGCTTAGTACCTAAGACTCCAAGGGCACTGGAGAGCTCGTAGTATCAACCTGCGAATAAATAAACAGGCTGAGTAGTCGAGAAAGTGCCAAGTATGAATAAAATAGTAAAAAAGGTACGCTAGTTTAGTACCTTAGGATCCAAGGGCACAAGATCGCTCACAATATTGAGCAAGTGCCAAGTATAAATAAAAGGTACGATAGTTTAGTACCTCAGGATCCAAGGGAATAGGAGTGCTCACAGTCTTGAGCAAGTGCCAAGTGTAAATGTAGGGTATGACGGTTTAGTACCTCGGGCTCCAAGGGAATAGGAGCGCGCACACCCTATATGCAAGTACGCCAAAGTTAGAGGGGCAGCTTCAAAATTTTAACTTGCGCAATTATATGTAAGTACCCCACAGTTAACCGTACAAAGTATGTTGGTCTGGACAATGCAAATGACTTGGCACGAGGGACTATTGTAGAGGTTTACTGACCCATAACAAAAAGTAATTCGTGGAGAGGGAGTCCACTACGAGGGACACCTCTGCCAAGACCACAACCAACGGAGTGAATGATGACAAGGGAGTCAACTGCGAGAGACCCCTCCACCAATACCACAGCAAATGTATGATTTGGGCGAGGAAGTCCACTTTGAGTGGCCCCTCTTCCAATACCAAGACAAGTAATAGTTGATGATGAGGGATTCCGCCACAAGTGACCCCCTCAGCCAAGATTAAAATAAGAAATAGTTTATGGTGAGGAAGTCCACCACGAGTGGCCCCTCGACAAAGAACAATGTTGCAAAACAACTGGTGGTGAGGGGGTCCACCACAAGTGGCCCCTCATCTACAATCGAAGGCACGTACAGTTTATGGAGAGGGAGTTCACTTTTAGTGACCCCTTTAGTGAAGGCAAATACAAAGAGGAAAAATAAGGATGAGGGATTCCAAGATAAGTGATCCATCTGCCAAAGACAGACATAAAAACGAGAGGGTTTACCCCCAATGGCTCCCTCCCCCCCCCCCCCCCCCACTTCATAAATCGGAAACAAGGTAAAATGAGTTAAGGTGAGGGGACTCACCTCGAGTGTCCCCCTCTACCCAAAAGCAATGCAAAAAAGAGAATGACTAAGGACGAGGAAGTCCACCACTGACCCCTCAGTCACTCCAAATTGAACAGTTTAATGATGTGATGGAATAAAAATTTCATATCACAAGATAAAGTGATCATTTCGTACAAAACCATTTGGTATACCCAACGCAAAGATTTTTTCACGAGGGGATAATGTATAGGGGTGTCCATATGCTATTCATAAATAGCCAAGGGTGAGTGATCCCACCTAGAGCGGCTCCCACTACCCAATTTGGCAAGAAAATATTTAGATCAAGGGGGTCCACCTTGAGTAGCCCTACGACGAGGTGTAATACTTGGATGAGGGTACTCACAACGAGTAACCCCTATAAACAAGATAGAACTCCATATAATAAGGCCAAGGACGAGGGGCTCACTGTGACAAACCCCTCTACCCAAGATAAAAGTCCATGGAAAAAGGCTAAGGACGGGGGGCTCACCGCAAGCAACTCCTCTAAACAAGATAGAAGGCCACAGAAAAAGACCAAGGACGAGGACCTCACCAAGAGAAACCCCTCTACCGAAGACAGAAGGCCACAAAAAAAAGGCCAAGGATGAGGGGCTCACCACGAGCAACCCCTTTGCCCAAGATAGAAGGTAAAAAAAAAAGGCCAAGGATGAGGGGCGCACCATGAGCAACCCCTCTAAACAAGATAGAAGGCCACAGAAAAAGTCTAAGGATGAGGGGCTCACCATGAGTAGCCTCTCTACACAAGATAGAAGGCCATAGAAAAAGACCAAGGACGAGGACCTCATCATGATCAACCCCTCTACCCAAGATAGAAGTTCATAGAAAAAGATCAAGGATGAGGGGCTCACCACGAACAACCTCTCTGCCCAAGTTGATACCCGGATAAGGAGGTCCACCATAAGTGGCCTCAACTCCAAAACTTGGTATGAATTGACGAATCATTTAATGACCCTAGGGGGAATGATGAAGAAACCCTAAGCTCCCTCAAAATTAAAAAATTGAATCTATGGCGTACAAAGCCTTTTAGTTTTCCCAACACAAAAGACTTTGCACGAGGGGCTAATGTAAAAGTATGTTTTAAGATTGACCATTATATTTTGGGGTGAAGGTCCATCAAAGAACACCCCCTTCAGCTTCAAAAAAATATATGGGTCACGTAACCCCCAGGGTCCCTCAATGGCAGAAAATTTATATGGGACGCGGAACCCCCAGGGTCCCTTAACGACAAAAAATATATAAGGTTCACGGAAACCCAAGGATCCCTCAATAGCAGAAAATATATATGGGTCGAGGGAACCCCTAGGGACCCTCAATGGTACAAAATTTATATTGGTCGCAGAACTCCTAGGGTCCTTCAACAACAGAAAATATATAAGGGTCGTGGAACCCCCAGGGTCCCTTAATGGCAAAAAATACACAAGGGTCACAGAACCCCCAAGGTCCCTCAATGGTAGAAAATATATATGGGTCGCGGAACCCCCAGGATCCCTCAACGGCAGAAAATGTATATTGGTCGCGGAACCCTAGGGTCCCTCAATGGCAGAAAATATATATGGGTCGCAGAAGCCCGAGGGTCCCTCAACGGCAGAAAAACATTTAGGTGAGGAACCCTCAGGGTCCCTCAACCTCCAGAAAATATTTGGGCGCAAAAACCTGAAGGATCACCTCCTTGAACTGTAAGAAAATATTTGGGTGTGGAACAATTAGGGTCCCTCAAACGCCAAAAAATCTTGGGTGAGGAACCTTACAGGTCCTCCCCTCAGCTTCTAGAAAATAATCCAGGATGAGGGAGTGGCTACCATGAGCAACCCCTCATCATAAAAAATCATTCCTTAAAAGAAAAAGAGTACTAACAGTTACTTTCTTGTACAAGTAGCTTGGTTGAGTAGGCAGGCTCAAGTAGGCCAGTTGGGATCTCTTGGAAATTTCAGCTTGGCAGCTGAAGAACAAGGTTTGTTGGGCAAGCTTAACCACTTACCACTTTAGAATTAAGAGAATACTAGTTGGAAGATCCTAGGAGTCACTTAAGACCACACACATCTCACACTTAGTCACAAGTGAAGTGAGAAGCCAAAGGGCTGCTCACAAGAAATGAACCTTTACAAAAATGATTTTCTTAGAAGAGAGGGTCCTCAAACCTCTTCAGAAATAATGATTTTAGAGGAGAGAGGTCCTCAAGGCCCCCTTCAAGATTGATAGTTTTAGAGGAGGTGTCCCTCGAGGCCTCCTCTCTCAAGTTTACAAAGTTTGTACACAAGTTAACGTTTCAAAAAATATTTACCAAATCAGATATTTTGTCTCTATTGGGAGACATATTTTCTTTTTGACTTTGATTTGCACCAAGTGGCACTTGTCAAAGGGGGCAGGTAGCTGCACACAGGTATGGACAAATGGTAAATTTCAAACCTTGCCCCTCACCAACCCTCTCAATTTTGGTGCCCAAAAGTGACAATTCAGCCCTAATGCCCAAGTATAAATAGGACCCCTCGCAAGGTCAAATGAGATATAGAACTCAAGTTGCATTGTTACTCTGTTAAAATTACACCATAATTTCGTAGTATTCTCTCCCTGCTCTTTCTTTAGTGCTAAGTGCTTTGTTCCTTCACTCCTCATTGACAGCCATCATTCTCAGGAGTTCCTCTTAAGAAAAGTTATTATTCTTGTTGTGGAGGTTCATCTTCTTGTAGGGAGTGAGTTTCAGTTTGAGCTCCATTTTTACCAAAAGGAGAAGGTTTTATCAGAAGCTGCAGTAGATGTTTTTGAGAACCTTAAAGTAAGCGTCCATTGGAGTGGATCACGCCTCACCCTTTCCAGATATTCATAGACCCAGTCTCACTACCCTCATACAACAAATTTCATGAAGAGATTCAATCTAGTTTCCTGTATTACAATTGTATATGTTTAATGTATTACAATTGTATAAGTTTAATGTATTACAATTTTATATCAAAGTATATGTATTCAAGATCATACTATATATATATATATATATATATATATATATATATATATAAGGTAGACTATATATAGTAGTCAGTTGAATATAAAAAGAAAGATAATAAGAGGAAAAGATTTTCCTGACATTCGAAGTCAATAGACCAGATGCTTAAGTCGCATAACTTTTGTGGCATAAGCCCCTAATAAAGACAATGAGGCTTAAGCCTCAGTTATGTTTCCCATGCCATTTTTTTCCTTAGACCTTGAAACTTTTTTCCTCCTTTCTAAAATAATATGACAAAGTTTGATTGGTAGCACATCACACATATAAGAGTATCCTAAAGTTGACCACTGTTGAATGCAACATTACGCTGCTTCTCAACCTTCAAATATATGTCAGTTATTTATGACACCTAATAAATTCCTAAAAATAATTCCCAATATTATATTTTGGAAGTTATAAGAAACTCGACTTCTTCCCCAATGATTTAGGGACTAGTTCAAGAATACCAGTTGATAGACAAACTCATTGAATTAAAAAATAACGTGTTGGAAACTGCGACATGTCACTAGGACAAGTATTACATTGTATTGCCATCAATGAAGGATTAAGTGTTGTCATGACTAGTATGGTGAACAACATTCTTTTTACCCCAAAGTATATGTAAGGGTTGTTTGGTGACACATCACATATACAAGTCTCCTTATGTTATCCAATGTTAAATATAATACGACACCGCTTCTAGTCATAGCTGTTAGAGTAAAATTTAATATATGGGCTTATATATAAAATAAATATGAATTATAGGCTATCAAATAAAAGTAGGCCAATTCAAGTGATTAATTTAAGTTTGGGGCCTTACTAATGTATTATTAAAGTGTAGGTTTTATTGTGTAGAGACAAGCGTAATTTCTATTTTTATGATGGGTTAAAATAGAAATATACGAAATATGAAAAGACACGATTGTGTTATAAATAGGGATCATGGTCCCCAGATCACACAACACCAATCTTCTGATTCCCATTGTCAGAGAGAAATTTAGAAAGGAAATAAAAGTGTTGATCTGGAAGAGCATAAGACCTCAGACTCAGATATTTTAACTTTTAGTCATGGATTCAGGTACGCTTCCGCAAAATCAATATGTATATTTCTTGATAATTCAATATGAATGTTCCTGTTTGTGTGATAGTTTTCACAAAATAGAAATAAATCCATCATGTGGTATCAGAGCTATTTCATATTGAATTGTTGAGAATATATTAGGAAGTTATTGATATTAATTTAGCTGCAAATATTTTTTTAAAAAGTTTAATATTTCAGAAAAAAATTTGGATTCAAAAATATTCTCGTTTCATTACGATTCCAACGATATAAAATTCATGAAATTTGGACTAGCGGTTGGTTTGATGGTAGTGTAAGGTTAAATGTTCGACTCTTGGTGTTTCATATTTAAGCCTCTTAAATGATGAAAATTATGAAGGATTTCAAGAGGTTTTGAACCCATGACCTTTCAAGTCTGGAACCAAAGGGGTTTTGAACCCATGATCTTTCAAATTTAAATTCAAATTTTGGTGTATTTATATATATATTTTGAGATAAATTAATTTAAACAATATGTCACCAAAGTGACCTCTTTTGTTCAAAAATTAATTTTATTTCGAAATATAAAAAGAATTGCGTGCATGTAATTTATGTGAATATTAATAGGCCCAAAAGAAGATTATTTTTTAACAAAATTACATGTGCCACTTTAATAATAAGCACGTGATAATTATTTAGTTTTACATATGAATAATAAATTGGCCCAAAGGAAGAATTATTATTCAATATGTTCTTATTATCGGTGTTTGATTATTACGGCAAGATATCACTTACAAGTTATATTTTTTCCAAAGATAAAATATTACTATAGTGTCCGATATCTTAAAATGGGATTTGTCCTTTATTTGAATTTATTTTTGATTTAAGACTTATATGAGCTAGTTTTATTTGTTTATTGTTCTCTGATTCATCTATCAGTTCTGCTTCCAACATTACTGCCAGTATTAATTCTATTCACATGCTTAATGGCACAAACTTTAAGTCATGGCAAGAGAACCTTCATATAGTTCTCGGTGTCATGGATCTGGACCTTGCATTAAGGGTTCCTTCTCCTGCACCTCTTACGGATAAAAGTTCCTTTGATGACAAAAAGGACTTTGAAAGGTGGGAGAAGTCAAATCGCATGTGTTTGATGATCATAAAGAAGGCCATTCCAGAAGCATTCAGGGGCACAATATCGGAAATGATAAAGACAGCCAAAGAGTTCTAAGAAGAAATTAAGAACATATTTGATAAAAATGAAAAGACTGAAACAAGTACACTTTTGGCAAGTCTCATCTCAATGAAATATAAGGGTAATGGGAACATTAGGGAGTACATTATGGAAATGTCTCATCTTGCTTCAAAGTTAAGAGCACTTAAGCTTGATCTCTCTGAATTTGCTTGTGTATTTGGTTTTGATATCTCTTCCCACACAATTCAGTCAATTTAAGGTGAGCTACAACTGCCAAAAGGAGACTTGGTCTCTTAATGAGCTCATCTCACATTGTGTGCAATAAGAGAAAAGACTGAAGCAAGATAAGACAGAAAGTGCTCATTTCGCTAGTACTTCCAAGGACAAGGGGAAGAAAAGAAAGAAGGATAAAGAAGTTGCAGTGGTTCCATATCCAAAGAAACAACATAAAGAAAAAACTGTTGATGGTTGTTTCTTCTGTAGAGCTGCGAGACATATGAAGAAGCAATGTACCAACTGTCATGCTTGGCGTGTCAAGAAAGGTACATTTCTTAACCTAGTTTATTCTGAGGTTAATTTAACTTCGGTACCTAAACACACTTGGTGGATTGATTCTGGTGCAACCACTCACATCAGTGTGTCTAGGCAGGGTTGCCTGAGTTACCGAAAGCCAAATGATGGTGAAAGATAAATTTTTGTGGGCGATGGAAAGAAGGTTGAAGTTGAAGCAATTGGGATATTTAGGTTATTATTGAAGTCTAGTACTTATTTGGATTTAAATGAGACATTTATCGTACCGTCATTTAGACGGAATTTGGTTTCTATTTCTGTATTGGACAAATTTGGTTATACTTGTTCCTTTGGAAATAATAAATTTATTCTTCTTCATAATTCAAATTTGGTTGGTACTGGTTCTTTATCTTATGTAGATAACCTTTATATGCTGTAATACCCCGCATTTTTATCGATATTTATTTATGGGATTAATTGAATTAAATGTGAATTAATTGTGAATTAATCCGGATAAAATATTGACGAGATGTGAGTTAGTATTTGATTATAATGTGTATATATGGCAATATACGAATATTGAAACTATTGAAATTGTCGCGAGATTGAAATACGGCAATTTGGGAAATTTTGTTGAGACGCGTGTGACAGCCGCGTCAGGAAAGTAATTAATTAATTAAAAAGTGAATTTTATTTCTATTAACCGTATGGTCATTTTGAGTGTGCCAACGTGTCCGGAAGGGTCGAAATAGTCAGAAAATACTAGCCGGCGGTTAAGTTTGGGTCCCGGGGCATTATTGGGCCATACCGGTAACTAAAAAGGGCATTTTGGTAATTTCGAAAATTTGGGAATTAAAACCCACGAAAATTAGAATTAAAAATCTGACTTATTCTTTATCCACTAAACCCACTAACTACACTAAGGGACTTAATGGGCTACGGGAGAAGTTAAGAAATAGTTCTAACTTGCCAAAAACCAAACCCCCACCTCCATTGTCATCATCCTTAGAGAAGAACTTGTAGAGAGAGAGGGAGAAGAGAATTCTGCAGAGAGAGAGAGAGAGAACAACTCAGCCTTCAAGATTCAACATCAAATTCAGAGAAAGATTTGAGGCAAGTGGTTTGATTATAATTGATTCAATGCTATGCTTTTCCATGTTTAGGATAATTATCAAATTTATCTTGGAAGATTGATTAGACCCATGAATTTGAGGATTTAAAACTATGAACTATGTTAGGAATTGCATGTAGAAACATTCTGGACGAATTATGAATTCAAAATATAACCATTGATGATCTATAAAAAAATTGATTTTAGAAGAAGTTTATTAATGTTCTTGAAAGAAATAGAAAACTGGAAATTCTTGATGAAGTTTTGATCCAAACAAAGCCCTTAGATGATGAATTATTGGTGTTAGAACGTTAACAATGTTGTAGGATGGTTGTATGATGATATTATAACGTTGTCTTAGTGTTTCATGCCTGTTAATGGTGTTTTGAGATGATTTGAAAACTGCAAATCGAAGCAGTCCGTAGCCTACCTGGTGCGTTCGATCGATCGACATTCTTCAGTCGATCGATCGACCACCATCGATCGATCGAAGGTCAAGGTCAATCGATCGACCTTCCCAGAAAGAGTAAAATTTCCCCTAGTTAAAATTTTAATGATGTTAACCCTTGGAACATATTATTGGAGACCTTATGAATATCCTTAGACTTAAGGAAGACCAGCAGGTATGGTTATAAAGTTTGGACCTTAATTAGAATTTAATTTGAGTAATTATTCTAAAAGCTAATGAAGCTCGATGAGTGAGATAGTATTAGGGTTAAAAGAGTAATTTTGAATAAATTGATGAATTGAGGTTTGGGGCAGAAGTAAGGGCCTTAAGAATAATGATGTAATATGTGGGAATAATAGGAAACTTAATAACCCCTTTGAGATAGGTTTTAAGTATAAGAATCTATGACGTGAGATGTGTCGACAGTCTACATATTATATATTATCGGAAGACTTAAAATGTATACAATTGGAATAATGGTATAAGGATGTAGAAAATACCTTTATTAATATTGAGATATCTAAGATGTGTGCATGCTTAGTATATGATCTTATGTGTATGACATACCTACCATACTTGCTATCACGGGAGGTTTACATTCGCTTAGGGCCTTCTAATCCTTGTGTGCCCGGATTTAGTTTGGTACCTAGAGGACATAGTTCAAGGGAATGACTTAATTGTGAGTTATTAAGTCAGCTGACTATGAAGCGTAGGTATGTACGTGACCCATGGATATGTTGAATTATGTTCGCCTCCATTTTTGTGTGTTGTGCTTATTCTAACAATTCCTGAGAGATTCGGAATTTGTAATCCTTATGTACGTGATGTACCGGGATGGATAGCAGAGTATGTGTGCACCGCAGCTTAGCCTCGGGGTGCTTATATTGTATATTTATGATGTGAATAATATACGGTTGAATGAAAAGGAATTGTGATGTTTATTTATGAGAATCATTTATAGTTACTCCTTGAGAAGATAAATGAGGGGATAACCTCCAGTAAACGGTAATGCTAATAATTGAGAATCCGAGTTCAAGTAAAGCTATCTATTTAAGTAATAACATTGTGAATTCATATTGTGAATCGAGTAGTTGGGTTAGAACTTATGATGGTTTAGTTAGATAAATAACACATGAATGGGTACAGGAACGTTAGGAGTGCACAGTTAGACGAGAGGTGAGTATTTCATGTGAGAGCACGTCCTAACATGTACCTTGCATTCATTGTTTTAATTGTTATTAAAGCACTTGCTGTTTTTAAAATACTCTCCACATTCGGGCTCTGACCCGTTTGCTTTCAAATCTATCTTTTTGTAAAAACCATTTTTAGGTGCCCAGCCACAAGGACACCATGCATAGTATTTCCAGTCAGGTGACGAGCTGTATCTGTTGTGGAAGTTACAGGGCCTTGCTAGTAGACGTTCCATTTGCCTTGACTCTATATTCAGATTTCATCAGTTGTAGGGCATGTCGCCCATTTCTTTTAGAGACATTTCATTTTATATTTCAGTTATTCAGACCTTGGTTTGTAATTAATTCAGGATGCAGACTTGTTTTATTTCTTTTCATATTGGGATTTTTGTGAGGAGTATTTCCTCTAGACTCATCTTTATTGGTTGATTCATTATAGTTGGACTTTATCATGAATGGTTGTGTTACATTTCTATATTTCATTTATTGCATGTTAATCAGATTTAATTTAATATTTGATAACTCACTTTTTAAATACTAGGTGGTTAGTAATCATTAAAAATGTTTTCGACAGTGATGCTGTTAACTGGACCAACTTGGCATTTTGCATTGATTTAATAAAGGAGTAGCTACCCGGTATTTAATTAGTCGGGGTGTCAGAGGTGGTATCAGAGCATCAGGTTCTAGTGTCCTTTAGGATCTGTACGGCTTATTATGTTTCCGCTGAGCTTTCTTTGATGGAGAGCCCTATATTTTAGGACTGTTGTATTCATTATGTATGCTTCGCTCTTCAGCTATTTTAAGTTTATAACTGCGAACTTATAGACTTTACTCTTATTTCAGATGCCTCCACGACGTACGCAGCGAGTTCCCAGGGATGCATAGCCCGATCCACAGCCAGCTCCAGTACAGGGCACTATGAATGCCGCTGAGGTTGCAGCCATTGTAGCCCAAGCGGTAAATGCCGCTCTTGTCGTTGTACAGCAGGCACCACCCCAGGCGCTGGTAGCCGTGCTAGTTCAGGCATATGCATTCCCGTATGCTTGGGAACGCGTTCGTGATGCTTTTCAGAAAGCACACCCTCCAGAATTCGCAGGTAGCTCCGATGTCGTGGTATCTAGTCAGTGGAGGAAGGATATTCAGAGGGACCTGAGGATGTATGAGTGCACAGAGGTTCAGAAGCAGATACTAGCTACTTTCAAGCTAGTAGGTTCTGCATTGCAGTGGTGGGAGTCTATTACCACCGCAGAGGAGAGAGATACTCTTTCTATACAGGAGTTCTGGGTGCGGTTCGATCGCAAATACTTTCCGTCAGCTGTTCACACGGAAATAAGGAGGAAGTTGATGAGCCTTAGACAGGAGGGTAAGACTGTGGCCGAGTATGAGGCCGAATTCACAAATTTGCTAAACATTATACCGGATGAGATAGCGACGGAAGAGAAGAAGATTCATAAATCTATAGATGGATTGACTTGGAGGATCCGTCAGCACTTGTTGGGGAATCTATCGTTGGCCACCTACTCTGATGTGGTTAACGCTGCATTGCTCCATTGCCAGGACCACCGCTTTCACTTGACAGAGGGGAAACGATCAGGAGAGTCCAGCCATCAGGGCAGGACAGGGGAAAATGGTGCCAGTGGGGCACAATCAGCTCAGGGTCAGTATAGGCAGAGTGATCAGGGTTCCCAGCAGGGGGATCATAAGAGATTCCGATCAGGGGGTTTCAGACACGGACAGGGAGGTTTTAGGCAGGGCCATCAGGGTCCGAACGGCCATCAGGGCCAGCAGGGTCAGAATGGCCAACAGCAGTTTCAGTCGGGCCAGCAGGGCCAGGGGAGGAATGGTACCGGCCACCAGGGCCGAGGGCAGCAGGGACAACGAGGGGGAAACTTCCAAGGGAAGTGTTTTATTTGTGGTAAGATTGGCCACAAACGTCAGGATTGTCCTGATAAGGGCAGGGCCCCATAGCAGCAGTAGCAGGGTGCTCGACACGAGCCACAGAGGCCTATGTTTCCCGCCGCCCTCCAGCACCACCACAGATGGCAACATTATCACCCATTCCAGCAGTCCCAGTTCAGCAGGGACAGCTTCAGTATGGGAGAGTGTATCAGCTTCAACAGGCCGCAGCCCCACAGAATCCGCCAGTTATTGAGGGTATGTTCTCTATTCAGGGGACTCTGGGGCGCATTTTATTTGACACGGGGGCTACACACTGTTTTATTGCTATGAGATTTGCACGCACCATTGGGTTGTTAGACACCGCAGAGAGCACCGCTACTTATGTAGACTCACCGTTGAGTAGGGGTTCCATGATTTCTCTTATGTGTAGAGGTGTGGGTATAGAGATCGGGAGGTTTACTTTACCCGCCGATATGTTAGTGTTAGAGATGACCGAGTATGATGCCATTATTGGTATGGATTGGCTAGTAGCGTACCGAGCCATGATTGACTATTTTAGTAGGAGTATTATCTTTGCCATTCCCGGACAAGATATGTTTTTAGAGGCGATGCCTCGCCCTGAGGGAGGATCGTCCACTCATTTGTACTACATAGAGGAGGAGACCTCTAAGGAAGTGGTGATACCACTTGATTCGATACCCGTTGTTAGTGAGTTTGCCGATGTATTTCAGGATATACCTGGACTACCTCCGAGTAGGGAGATAGATTTTGTGATTGATTTGACGCCGGGCACTCGGCCTATTGCCCGCGCACCTTACCGTATGGCTCCAGCTGAGATGAGAGAGTTACGGGATCAGATTGAGCAGTTGTTGGGTCAGGGGTTCATTCGGAGGAGTACTTCGCCGTGGGGTGCCCCTGTGTTGTTCGTTAAGAAGAGGGATGGATCGTTGAGGTTATGTGTGGATTACCGGGAGTTGAATAAGGTCACGATACTGAATAAGTATCCGTTGCCCCGAATCGATGACTTATTCGACCAGCTGAGAGGAGCTTCATTCTTCTCGAAGATTGATTTGCGATCTGGTTATCATCAGTTGCGTATCAGGGAGGAGGACGTCTCGAAGACTGCTTTCTTAACGAGATATGGTTCCTACGAGTTTCGGGTTATGCCTTTTGGTTTGACCAATGCTCCAGCCGTGTTTATGGACTTGATGAATCGGGTGTTCAGAGGGTTCCTAGATCAGTTTGTCATTATCTTCATTGATGATATTCTGGTTTACTCCCAGACCGAAGAGGAGCACGCCGAGCATTTGAGGCAGGTTTTGTAGACGCTACGTCAGAACGAGATGTATGCAAAGTATGAGAAGTGCGGGTTTTGGCTGAAGGAGGTTCAGTTTTTGGGGCATATTATTTCCGACCGAGGGATATCTGTTGATCCGGGGAAGGTATCCGCGGTGAAGGAGTGGGGACAGCCCACGACACCGACTGAGATCCGTAGTTTCTTGGGCTTAGTAGGATACTATAGGAGGTTTATTCGGGGTTTCTCCAAAATAGCGGGTCCCATGACACATCTGACTCGTAAAGGTGTGCCGTTCATTTGGAGTGATGCCTGTCAGTTGG
Organism: Sambucus nigra; assembly: GCA_949130495.1. Classification (NCBI taxonomy): domain Eukaryota; kingdom Viridiplantae; phylum Streptophyta; class Magnoliopsida; order Dipsacales; family Adoxaceae; genus Sambucus; species Sambucus nigra. Next base: position 536,812,867 of record OX422208.1, on the reverse strand, counting down.
CATTCGATGAGTTGAAGGACAAGTCAACCTCAGCACCTGTGTTAGCATTGCCGAGACCGGGAGTTGAGTATCTTGTTTACACCGATGCGTCCTTACAAGGACTTGGAGGTGTACTACAGTAGGAGAGTCAGGTCATAGCTTATGCTTCCCATAATCTTAAGCCTCACAAGAAGAATTACCCTACCCATGACTTGGAGTTAGCGGCAGTGGTATTTGCCCTTCGGATTTGGAGACATTATCTTTTGGGTGAAAAGTTTTGATTGTTCACGCACCACAAGTCCCTACAGTACCTATTCACGCAGAAGGAGTTGAATATGCGGCAACGGAAGTGGATTGATTTTGTGAAGGATTATCAATTCGATATCCAATATCACCCGGGGAAGGCTAACGTGGTAGCACACGCATTGAGCCGTAGGCCAGTAGATGAGGTGGCAGGGGTGTGGAAGGCTAAGTGGAAGGAGTTGGGACACCAGGATGCAGTGGCCCGATCGTTCATGTCTATGATGACTGTTACACCGCAGATTGTCACGAAGGTGGTAAAGGCCAAACAGATGACTCGTTCTGTCAGGAGCAGATAGTTCGATTACTAGCAGAGGGAGCCGAGTCCTATACCGTTAGTTCAGACGAGGGATTACGCTTCAATGGAAGACTGGTATTTCCAAAAGGGGAGGAACTGTGACAAGAGGTGATGGCAGAGTCGCACGGTTCACGGTTCGCGGTACATCCCGGTGGGGACAAAATGTACCAAGACATGAGACGACAGTATTGGTGGAGCGGGATGAAGAGAGATATTTCCGTGTTTGTTTCTAAATGCGCCACTTGTCAGCTGGTAAAAGTGGACCATCAGAGACCGGCAGGACTTCTACAGCCATTAGAGATCCCGATGTGGATGTGGGAGAGCATCTCCATGGACTTTATCACAGGGTTGCCTACGTCACAGAGAGGTCACGACTCCATTTAGGTAATTGTGGACAGGTTGACCAAAGTCGCTCATTTTCTACCCGTGAGGACCGACTACACAACGAGACAGTATGCCCAGTTCTTTATTGCAGAGATAGTGAGACTTCACGGTGTGCCCTTAAATATCATGTCTGACCGAGATAAGATATTTGTTTCACGATTTTGGGAAAGTTTTCAGGAGGCCATGGGCACGGAATTGCGGTTGAGTACGGCTTATCATTCGCAGACCGATGGGCAAACCGAGCGTACAAATCAGATGTTGGAAGACATGTTGCGGATGTGCATCATTGACTTCGGGGGTGGATGGGAGCAGTATCTTCCACTGGTAGAGTTTGCTTACAACAACTCCTACCAGTTCACCATTGGTATGGCTCCATTTGAGGCGTTGTACGGTAGACCTTTTCGTTCCCCAGCATGTTGGTTGGAGGTGGGGGACAACAAACTACTTGTCCCGGAAGTGATTCAGGATACTTCGGCGAGGATAGAATTGATACGGAGTCGCATTCGGGTAGCTCAGGATCAGTAGAAGAGCTATGCTGATGCGAAGAGGTTCTTCAGGGAGTTCCAAGTGGGGGACCAGGTTTTACTCAGAGTATCTCCTATGAAGGGGATTATGCGATTTAGGAAGAAGGGAAAGCTGGCACTGAGATATGTGGGACCATTTCCTATCATCGAGCGGATTGGGTCTGTTGCGTATAGACTTGGGTTGCCGGAGCATTTGCATCGGATTCATGATGTGTTTCATATTTCCTCGCTAAGGAAATACCTTAAAGATGATTTGTCTCATTCTCACATTGCTTTGGAGGACATCGATCTCCAGCCCGATAGCTCCTACGAGGAGGGGCCGATTGCTATTTTGGACCGAAGTGAGCGGAAACTGCGGTCAAAGATAGTCCCGTTAGTGCGTGTTCAGTGGCGACATCATAATGTCGAGGAGTCCACATGGGAGCGTGAGGATGAGATACGCGAACGTTATCCAGAGTTGTTTTTACCAGGTACTCTTTAGTTTTGAATTTCGGGACGAAATTCTGTTATTAGGGGGGAAGTATGTAATACCCCGCATTTTTATCGATATTTATTTATGGGATTAATTGAATTAAATATGAATTAATTGTGAATTAATCCGGATAAAATATTAACGAGATGTGAGTTAGTATTTGATTATAATGTGTATATATGGCAATATACGAATATTGAAACTATTGAAATTGTCGCGAGATTGAAATACGGCAATTTGGGAAATTTTGTTGAGACGCGTGTGACAGCCGCGTCAGGAAAGTAATTAATTAATTAAAAAGTGAATTTTATTTCTATTAACCGTATGGTCATTTTGAGTGTGCCAACGTGTCCGGAAGGGTCGAAATAGTCAGAAAATACTAGCCGGCGGTTAAGTTTGGGTCCCGGGGCATTATTGGGCCATACCGGTAACTAAAAAGGGCATTTTGGTAATTTCGAAAATTTGGGAATTAAAACCCACGAAAATTAGAAATAAAAATCTGACTTATTCTTTATCCACTAAACCCACTAACTACACTAAGGGACTTAATGGGCTATTCTAACTTGCCAAAAACCAAACCCCCCCCCCCCCCCCCCCCCACCATTGTCATCATCCTTAGAGAAGAACTTGTAGAGAGAGAGAGAGAGAAGAGAATTCTACAGAGAGAGAGAGAGAGAGAGAACAACTCAGCCTTCAAGATTCAACATCAAATTCAAAGAAAGATTTGAGGCAAGTGGTTTAATTATAATTGATTCAATGCTATGCTTTTCCATGTTTAGGATAATTATCAAATTTATCTTGGAAGATTGATTAGACCCATGAATTTGAGGATTTAAAACTATGAACTGTGTTAGGAATTGCATGTAGAAACATTCTGGACGAATTATGAATTCAAAATATAACCATTGATGATCTATAAAAAACGGATTTTAGAAGAAGTTTATTAATGTTCTTGAAAGAAATAGAAAACTGGAAATTCTTGATGAAGTTTTGATCCAAACAAAGCCCTTAGATGATGAATTATTGGTGTTAGAACGTTAACAATGTTGTAGGATGGTTGTATGATGATATTATAACGTTATCTTAGAGTTTCATGCTTGTTAATGGTGTTTTGAGATGATTTGAAAACTGCAAATCGAAGCAGTCCGTAGCCTACCTGGTGCGTTCGATCGATCGACATTCTTCAGTCGATCGATCGACCACCATCGATCGATCGAAGGTCAAGGTCGATCGATCGACCTTCCCAGAAAGAGTAAAATTTCCCCTAGTTAAAATTTTAATGATGTTAACCCTTGGAACATATTATTGGAGACCTTATGAATATCCTTAGACTTAAGGAAGACCAGCAGGTATGGTTATAAAGTTTGGACCTTAATTAGAATTTAATTTGAGGAATTATTCTAAAAGCTAATGAAGCTCGATGAGTGAGATAGTATTAGGGTTAAAAGAGTAATTTTGAATAAATTGATGAATTGAGGTTTGGGGCAGAAGTAAGGGCCTTAAGAATAATGATGTAATATGTGGGAATAATAGGAAACTTAATAACCCCTTTGAGATAGGTTTTAAGTATAAGAATCTATGACGTGAGATGTGTCGACAGTCTACATATTATATATTATCGGAAGACTTAAAATGTATACAATTGGAATAATGGTATAAGGATGTAGAAAATACCTTTATTAATATTGAGATATCTAAGATGTGTGCATGCTTAGTATATCTTATGTGTATGACATACCTACCATACTTGCTATCACGGGAGGTTTACATTCGCTTAGGGCCTTCTAATCCTTGTGTGCCCGGATTTAGTTTGGTACCTAGAGGACATAGTTCAAGGGAATGACTTAATTGTGAGTTATTAAGTCAGCTGACTATGGAGTGTAGGTATGTACGTGACCCATGGATATGTTGAATTATGTTCGCCTCCATTTTTGTGTGTTGTGCTTATTCTAACAATTCCTGAGAGATTCGGAATTTGTAATCCTTATGTACGTGATGTACCGGGATGGATAGCAGAGTATGTGTGCACCGCAGCTTAGCCTCGGGGTGCTTATATTGTATATTTATGATGTGAATAATATACGGTTGAATGAAAAGGAATTGTGATGTTTATTTATGAGAATCATTTATAGTTACTCCTTGAGAAGATAAATGAGGGGATAACCTCCAGTAAACGGTAATGCTAATAATTGAGAATACGAGTTCAAGTAAAGCTATCTATTTAAGTAATAACATTGGGAATTCATATTGTGAATCGAGTAGTTGGGTTAGAACTTATGATGGTTTAGTTAGATAAATAACACATGAATGGGTACAGGAACGTTAGGAGTGCACAATTAGACGAGAGGTGAGTATTTCATTTGAGAGCACGTCCTAACATGTACCTTGCATTCATTATTTTAATTTTTATTAAAGCACTTGCTGTTTTTAAAATACTCTCCACATTCGGGCTCTGACCCGTTTGCTTTCAAATCTATCTTTTTGTAAAAACCATTTTTAGGTGCCCAGCCACAAGGACACCATGCATAGTATTTCCAGTCAGGTGACGAGCTGTATCTGTTGTGGAAGTTACAGGGCCTTGCTAGTAGACGTTCCATTTGCCTTGACTCTATATTCAGATTTCATCAGTTGTAGGGCATGTCGCCCATTTCTTTTAGAGACATTTCATTTTATATTTCAGTTATTCAGACCTTGGTTTGTAATTAATTCAGGATGCAGACTTGTTTTATTTCTTTTCATATTGGGATTTTTGTGAGGAGTATTTCCTCTAGACTCATCTTTATTGGTTGATTCATTATAGTTGGACTTTATCATGAATGGTTGTGTTACATTTCTATATTTCATTTATTGCATGTTAATCAGATTTAATTTAATATTTGATAACTCACTTTTTAAATACTAGGTGGTTAGTAATCATTAAAAATGTTTTCGACAGTGATGCTGTTAACTGGACCAACTTGGCATTTTGCATTGATTTAATAAAGGAGTAGCTACCCGGTATTTAATTAGTCGGGGTGTCAGAGGTGGTATCAGAGCATCAGGTTCTAGTGTCCTTTAGGATCTGTACGGCTTATTATGTTTCCGCTGAGCTTTCTTTGATGTAGAGCCCTATATTTTAGGACTGTTGTATTCATTATGTATGCTTCGCTCTTCAGCTATTTTAAGTTTATAACTGCGAACTTATAGACTTTACTCTTATTTCAGATGCCTCCACGACGTGCGCAGCGAGTTCCCAGGGATGCATAGCCCGATCCACAGCCAGCTCTAGTACAGGGCACTATGAATGCCGCTGAGGTTGCAGCCATTGTAGCCCAAGCGGTAAATGCCGCTCTTGTCGTTGTACAGCAGGCACCACCCCAGGCGCTGGTAGCCGCGCTAGTTCAGGCATATGCATTCCCGTATGCTTGGGAACGCGTTCGTGATGCTTTTCAGAAAGCACACCCTCCGGAATTCGCAGGTAGCTCCGATGTCGTGGTATCTAGTCAGTGGAGGAAGGATATTCAGAGGCACCTGAGGATGTATGAGTGCACAGAGGTTCAGAAGCAGATACTAGCTACTTTCAAGCTAGTAGCATCTGCATTGCAGTGGTGGGAGTCTATTACCACCGCAGAGGAGAGAGATACTCTTTCTATACAGGAGTTCTGGGTGCGGTTCGATCGCAAATACTTTCCGTCAGCTGTTCACACGGAAATAAGGAGGAAGTTGATGAGCCTTAGACAGGAGGGTAAGATTGTGGCCGAGTATGAGGCCGAATTCACAAATTTGCTAAACATTATACCGGATGAGATACCGACGGAAGAGAAGAAGATTCATAAATTTAATGATGGATTAACTTGGAGGATCCGTCAGCACTTGTTGGGGAATCTATCCTTGGCCACCTACTCTGATGTGGTTAACGCTGCATTGCTCCATTGCCAGGACCACCGCTTTCACTTGACAGAGGGGAAACGATCAGGAGAGTCCAGCCATCAGGGCAGGACAGGGGAAAATGGTGCCAGTGGGGCACAATCAGCTCAGGGTCAGTATAGGCAGAGTGATCAGGGTTCCCAGCAGGGGGATCATAAGAGATTCCGATCAGGGGGTTTCAGGCACGGACAGGGAGGTTTTAGGCAGGGTCATCAGGGTCCGAACGGCCATCAGGGCCAGCAGGGTCAGAATGGCCAACAGCAGTTTCAGTCGGGCCAGCAGGGCCAGGGGAGGAATGGTAACGGCCACCAGGGCCGAGGGCAGCAGGGACAACGAGGGGGAAACTTCCAAGGGAAGTGTTTCATTTGTGGTAAGATTGGCCACAAACGTCAGGATTGTCCTGATAAGGGCAGGGCCCCATAGCAGCAGTAGCAGGGTGCTCGACACGAGCCACAGAGGCCTATGTTTCCCGCCGCCCTCCCAGCACCACCACAGATGGTACCATTATCACCCATTCCAGCAGTCCCAGTTCAGCAGGGACAGCTTTAGTATGGGAGAGTGTATCAGCTTCAACAGGCCGCAGCCCCACAGAATCCGCCAGTTATTGAGGGTATGTTCTCTATTCAGGGGACTCTGGGGCGCATTTTATTTGACACGGGGGCTACACACTGTTTTATTGCTATGAGATTTGCACGCACCATTGGGTTGTTAGACACCGCAGAGAGCACCGCTACTTATGTAGACTCACCGTTGAGTAGGGGTTCCATGATTTCTCTTATGTGTAGAGGTGTGGGTATAGAGATCGGGAGGTTTACTTTACCCGCCGATATGTTAGTGTTAGAGATGACCGAGTATGATGCCATTATTGGTATGGATTGGCTAGTAGCGTACCGAGCCATGATTGACTGTTTTAGTAGGAGTATTATCTTTGCCATTCCCGGACAAGATATGTTTTTAGAGGCGATGCCTCGCCCTGAGGGAGGATCGTCCACTCATTTGTACTACATAGAGGAGGAGACCTCTAAGGAAGTGGTGATACCACTTGATTCGATACCCGTTGTTAGTGAGTTTGCCGATGTATTTCAGGATATACCTGGACTACCTCCGAGTAGGGAGATAGATTTTGTGATTGATTTGACGCCGGGCACTCGGCCTATTGCCCGCGCACCTTACCGTATGGCTCCAGCTGAGATGAGAGAGTTACGGGATCAGATTGAGCAGTTGTTGGGTCAGGGGTTCATTCGGAGGAGTACTTCGCCGTGGGGTGCCCCTGTGTTGTTCGTTAAGAAGAGAGATGGATCGTTGAGGTTATGTGTGGATTACCGGGAGTTGAATAAGGTCACGATACTGAATAAGTATCCGTTGCCCCGAATCGATGACTTATTCGACCAGCTGAGAGGAGCTTCATTCTTCTCGAAGATTGATTTGCGATCTGGTTATCATCAGTTGCGTATCAGGGAGGAGGACGTCTCGAAGACTGCTTTCTTAACGAGATATGGTTCCTACGAGTTTCAGGTTATGCCTTTTGGTTTGACCAATGCTCCAGCCGTGTTTATGGACTTGATGAATCGGGTGTTTAGAGGGTTCCTAGATCAGTTTGTCATTATCTTCATTGATGATATTCTGGTTTACTCCCAGACCGAAGAGGAGCACGCCGAGCATTTGAGGCAGGTTTTGTAGACGCTACGTCAGAACGAGATGTATGCAAAGTATGAGAAGTGCGGGTTTTGGCTGAAGGAGGTTCAGTTTTTGGGGCATATTATTTCCGACCGAGGGATATCTGTTGATCCGGGGAAGGTATCCGCGGTGAAGGAGTGGGGACAGCCCAGGACACCGACTGAGATCCGTAGTTTCTTGGGCTTAGCAGGATACTATAGGAGGTTTATTCGGGGTTTCTCCAAAATAGCGGGTCCCATGACACATCTGACTCGTAAAGGTGTGCCGTTCATTTGGAGTGATGCCTGTCAGTTGGCATTCGATGAGTTGAAGGACAAGTCAACCTCAGCAGCTGTGTTAGCATTGCCGAGATCGGGAGTTGAGTATCTTATTTACACCGATGCGTCCTTACAAGGACTTGGAGGTGTACTACAGCAGGAGAGTCAGGCCATAGCTTATGCTTCCCGTAATCTTAAGCCTCACGAGAAGAATTACCCTACCCATGACTTGGAGTTAGCGGCAGTGGTATTTGCCCTTCGGATTTGGAGACATTATCTTTTGGGGGAAAAGTTTCGATTGTACATGCACCACAAGTCCCTACCGTACCTATTCACGCAGAAGGAGTTGAATATGAGGCAACGGAGGTGGCTTGAGTTTGTGAAGGATTATCAATTCGATATCCAATATCACCCGGGGAAGGCTAATGTGGTAGCACACGTGTTGAGCCGTAGGCCAGTAGATGAGGTGGCAGGGGTGTGGAAGGCTAAGTGGAAGGAGTTGGGACACCAGGATGCAGTGGCTCGATCGTTCATGTCTGTGATGACTGTTACACCGCAGATTGTCACGAAGGTGGTAAAGGCTAAACAGATGACTCGTTCTGTCAGGAGCAGATAGTTCGATTACTAGCAGAGGGAGCCGAGTCCTATACCGTTAGTTCAGACGGGGGATTACGCTTCAACGGAAGACTGGTAGTTCCAGAAGGGGAGGAACTGTGACAAGAGGTGATGGCAGAGTCGCACGGCTCACGGTTCGCGGTACATCCCGGTGGGGACAAAATGTACCAAGACATGAGACGACAGTATTGGTGGAGTGGGATGAAGAGAGATATTGTCGTGTTTGTTTCTAAATGCCACTTGTCAGCTGGTAAAAGTGGACCATCAGAGACCGGCAGGACTTCTACAGCCATTAGAGGTCCCGATGTGGATGTGGGAGAGCATCTCCATGGAATTTATCACAGGGTTGCCTACGTCACAGAGAGGTCACGACTCCATTTGGGTAATTGTGGACAGGTTGACCAAAGTCGCTCATTTTCTACCCATGAGGATCGACTACACTACGAGACAGTATGCCCAGTTCTTTATTGCAGAGATAGTGAGACTTCACGGTGTGCCCTTAAATATCGTGTCTGACCGAGATAAGATATTTGTTTCACGATTTTGGGAAAGTTTTCAGGAGGCCATGGGCACGGAATTGTGGTTGAGTACGGTTTATCATTCGCAGACCGATGGGCAAACCGAACGTACAAATAAGATGTTGGAAGACATGTTGCGGATGTGCATCATTGACTTCGGGGGTGGATGGGAGCAGTATCTTCCACTGGTGGAGTTTGCTTACAACAACTCCTACCAGTTCACCATTGGTATGGCTCCATTTGAGGCGTTGTACGGTAGACCTTTTCGTTCCCCAGCATGTTGGTTGGAGGTAGGGGACAACAAACTACTTGGCCCGGAAGTGATTCAGGATACTTCGGCGAGGATAGAATTGATACGGAGTCGCATTCGGGTAGCTCAGGATCGGTAGAAGAGCTATGCTGATGCGAAGAGGTTCTTCAGGGAGTTCCAAGTGGGGGACCAGGTTTTACTCAGAGTATCTCCTATGAAGGGGATTATGCGATTTAGGAAGAAGGGAAAGCTGGCACCGAGATATGTGGGACCATTTCCTATCATCGAGCGGATTGGGTCTGTTGCGTATAGACTTGGGTTGCCGGAGCATTTGCATCGGATTCATGATGTGTTTCATATTTCCTCGCTAAGGAAATACCTTAAAGATGATTTGTCTCATTCTCACATTGCTTTGGAGGACATCGATCTCCAGCCCGATAGCTCCTACGAGGAGGGGCCGATTGCTATTTTGGACCGAAGTGAGCGGAAACTGCGGTCAAAGATAGTCCCGTTAGTGCATGTTTAGTGGCGACATCATAATGTCGAGGAGTCCACATGGGAGCGTGAGGATGAGATACGCGAACGTTATCCAGAGTTGTTTTTACCAGGTACTTTTTAGTTTTGAATTTCGGGACGAAATTCTGTTATTAGGGGGGGAGTATGTAATACCCCGCATTTTTATCGATATTTATTTATGGGATTAATTGAATTAAATATGAATTAATTGTGAATTAATCCGGATAAAATATTAACGAGATGTGAGTTAGTATTTGATTATAATGTGTATATATGGCAATATACGAATATTGAAACTATTGAAATTGTCGCGAGATTGAAATACGGCAATTTGGGAAATTTTGTTGAGACGCGTGTGACAGTCGCGTCAGGAAAGTAATTAATTAATTAAAAAGTGAATTTTATTTCTATTAACCGTATGGTCATTTTGAGTGCGCCAACGTGTCCGTAAGGGTCAAAATAGTCAGAAAACACTAGTCGGGGGTTAAGTTTGGGTCCCAAGGCATTATTGGGCCATACCGGTAACTAAAAAGGGCATTTTGGTAATTTCAGAAATTTGGGATTTAAAACCCACGAAAATTAGAAATAAAAATCTGACTTATTCTTTATCCACTAAACCCACTAACTACACTAAGGGACTTAATGGGCTACGGGAGAAGTTAAGAAATAGTTCTAACTTGCCAAAAACCAACCCCCTCCCCCTCCATTGTCATCATCCTTAGAGAAGAACTTGTAGAGAGAGAGAGAGAAGAGAATTCTGCAGAGAGAGAGAGAGAGAGAACAACTCAGCCTTCAAGATTCAACATCAAATTCAGAGAAAGATTTGAGGCAAGTGGTTTAATTATAATTGATTCAATGCTATGCTTTTCCATGTTTAGGATAATTATCAAATTTATCTTGGAAGATTGATTAGACCCATGAATTTGAGGATTTAAAACTATGAACTATGTTAGGAATTGCATGTAGAAACATTCTGGACGAATTATGAATTCAAAATATAACCATTGATGATCTATAAAAAAACGGATTTTAGAAGAAGTTTATTAATGTTCTTGAAAGAAATAGAAAACTGGAAATTCTTGATGAAGTTTTGATCCAAACAAAGCCCTTAGATGATGAATTATTGGTGTTAGAACGTTAACAATGTTGTAGGATGGTAGTATGATGATATTATAACGTTATCTTAGAGTTTCATGCTTGTTAATGGTGTTTTGAGATGATTTGAAAACTGCAAATCGAAGCAGTCCGTAGCCTACCTGGTGCGTTCGATCGATCGACATTCTTCAGTCGATCGATCGACCACCATCGATCGATCGAAGGTCAAGGTCGATCGATCGACCTTCCCAGAAAGAGTAAAATTTCCCCTAGTTAAAATTTTAATGATGTTAACCCTTGGAACATATTATTGGAGACCTTATGAATATCCTTAGACTTAAGGAAGACCAGCAGGTATGGTTATAAAGTTTGGACCTTAATTAGAATTTAATTTGAGGAATTATTCTAAAAGCTAATGAAGCTCGATGAGTGAGATACTATTAGGGTTAAAAGAGTAATTTTGAATAAATTGATGAATTGAGGTTTGGGGCAGAAGTAAGGGCCTTAAGAATAATGATGTAATATGTGGGAATAATTGGAAACTTAATAACCCCTTTGAGATAGGTTTTAAGTATAAGAATCTATGACGTGAGATGTGTCGACAGTCTACATATTATATATTATCGGAAGACTTAAAATGTATACAATTGGAATAATGGTATAAGGATGTAGAAAATACCTTTATTAATATTGAGATATCTAAGATGTGTGCATGCTTAGTATATGATCTTATGTGTATGACATACCTACCATACTTGCTATAACGGGAGGTTTACATTCGCTTAGGGCCTTCTAATCCTTGTGTTCCCGGATTTAGTTTGGTACCTAGAGGACATAGTTCAAGGGAATGACTTAATTGTTAGTTATTAAGTCAGCTGACTATGGAGCGTAGGTATGTACGTGACCCATGGATATGTTGAATTATGTTCGCCTCCATTTTTGTGTGTTGTGCTTATTCTAACAATTCCTGAGAGATTCGGAATTTGTAATCCTTATGTACGTGATGTACCGGGATGGATAGCAGAGTATGTGTGCACCGCAGCTTAGCCTCGGGATGCTTATATTGTATATTTATGATGTGAATAATATACGGTTGAATGAAAAGGAATTGTGATGTTTATTTATGAGAATCATTTATAGTCACTCCTTGAGAAGATAAATGAAGGGATAACCTCCAGTAAACGGTAATCCTAATAATTGAGAATCCGAGTTCAAGTAAAGCTATCTATTTAAGTAATAACATTGGGAATTCATATTATGAATCTAGTAAGTGGGTTAGAACTTATGATGGTTTAGTTAGATAAATAACACATGAATGGGTACAGGAACGTTAGGAGTGCACAGTTAGACGAGAGGTGAATATTTCATGTGAGAGCACGTCCTAACATGTACCTTGCATTCATTGTTTTAATTGTTATTAAAGCACTTGCTGTTTTTAAAATACTCTCCACATTCGGGCTCTGACCCGTTTGCTTTCAAATCTATCTTTTTGTAAAAACCAATTTAGGTTCCCAGCCACAAGGACACCATGCATAGTATTTCCAGTCAGGTGACGAGCTGTAGCTGTTGTGGAAGTTACAGGGCGTTGCTAGTAGACGTTCCATTTGCCTTGACTCTATATTCAGATTTCATCAGTTGTAGGGCATGTCGCCCATTTCTTTTAGAGACATTTCATTTTATATTTCAGTTATTCAGACCTTGGTTTGTAATTAATTCAGGATGCAGACTTGTTTTATTTCTTTTCATATTGGGATTTTTGTGAGGAGTATTTCCTCTAGACTCATCTTTATTGATTGATTCATTATAGTTGGACTTTATCGTGAGTGGTTGTGTTACATTTCTATATTTCATTTATTGCATGTTAATCAGATTTAATTTAATATTTGATAACTCACTTTTTGAATAATAGGTGGTTAGTAATCATTAAAAATGTTTTCGACAGTGATGCTATTAACTGGACCAACTTGGCATTTCGTATTGATTTAATAAAGGAGTAGCTATCCGGTATTTAATTAGTCGGGGTGTCACATATGCTTGATATTATTGCTTCATATCATGAAACCTTGTAATTAAGTACTCGAGATATTAAAAGAAAAATTAACCAATGAGAATTCTGCATCATTATGGCATAAGAGATTAGGTCACATCTCCCAAAGGAGAATTAAAAGACTTTGTAACACCCCAAGACTTTTGAGACTGAGAAATTAAATTTTTGGGAAAATAAAATTTAATTAAATTTGGAAAATTCTAAAATTGGGAATTTATGTCCAAAATAGAGGACATTTTAAAGTATTCCGGATGATGATTTTGAGGGTACCATTGATCTCGGAAGGGTCGAGATAGTCACAATGACTGTCATTGGGTTTTATTTCGGCTCCGGAATATTTTTAAGTTAGTTTGACTCGAATTGGTGTAAACGAGTCATTTAAAGTGTGTATTAACATTTCAAAATTGGGATTTTATTTTAAAGGGATTTGAGGCTTACGGATGAATCCATTTCTCATTTGAGAGAAAGAGAGAAAAAGCCCAAAAGGGAGAAAGAAGAGAGAAAGAAGAAGAAAAGAAGAGAGAGAGGGAGAAAAGCTTGGGGATTTCCGGCCAAACCGCGACAACGAGGACGATCCAACCTCTACAAATCTGAGGCAAGTGTTTAATCTTGCTAAATAGCTATTTGTGTATTTCATTTCATAATTGGTGGGTTAACGAAATGATTTTGGGTATAAACATCAAAACCTAACTTTTGGTTCAAATCTTGAAATTGAGGATTTTAATTGGATTTTAGGGATATAAATTGATGAGGTTATATTTAGGATGTGTTTTGATGTTGGAAATTATGTTGGGATTGAAGATTAAGGGCTAGTAGAGGTATAAATTGAATTTAGGAGGATTTGGGTTTGTAGAAAAACCAGCCATTTCGTGGCTTTCTGAACTGGCCGAATCGATTCGCTCCCACCGAATCGATTTGCCAGGTTGCAGAAGCCTCAGGTCTTTAGGGACGAATTGATTCGCCCCTAGCGAATCAATTCGGAGGGTTGCATAATCCCAGGTCCCTTGGACCGAATCGATTCGCTGTTGGGACGAATCCATTCGGAGGGGCCGAATCGATTCGGAAACAGGGCATTTTGAGAATTTTCTTTGTGGTGATTTCAAACCATTTTTGGTTGGGTTTGTTGATTTGGGTCCTTCTCAAAGGTTGTAAGAGGGATGTTGTTGGAGACACATAAGGGGTTTCTCACATATTGTGATTTTAGGACTACTTGGAATATTGGGGAGAAATATATCCATGTATGTATTTGGAGTGGTGTATAGAGATTTTTGGGGAAACCTCTTTGGGATTTAGAATCCTACCTATAGACCAAAAGTAAGTATAGATGTGATGTTAGGATAAGAACTCTTAGAGAGAGTTACGAGGGTATGTTGTGAAATTCCAGGCCAACCTTTATGTCGAATCCTTATAGGGATAGGATATTGTTAAGATACAATCTGGGACCAAATGGAAGAGAGTGGTCGCATACTCTTAAAGAGTGAGGGGTCTCATATCCTTGGAAATGTTTAGACTAAGGAATAATTGATAACTCAATAGGAGTAAGGGTTCCTGAGATTTATTTGAATCATAGGTGAAATTGGGAACGTTTGGGATCATACTATCGACTAGAATAAGCGATAGCATAAATTCTAGTTAGGATAAAATACACGAAATTGTGGGGATATGACCATTGAAATTCCAATACTTGAAACGGGGTTGGAATAATTTGAGGTCTTAGACTATTAAGTCATGTATGTGCCTATGGTTAAATAGTACTAAAGGAAAATATGTACTTTTGAATATGGATGAAATGTGTAGTGATGGATTCCTACACAAACTCTTGGGTGGTAACCCTAATGTTGAATATATATGTATAGATATGTACATATGCTTTTGGGAGACTATTCATCATAGGAAAAATGATTGAATATGTTTCAAGTGAGGGATTGTATTCACATATCAAGGTAAATGATATGAGTTTTTGGTGACGGCTTGTATATTGAGGATTTATGTATACTTATAGTCGGGTTTGTATATCTTATACATATGAACGAGAACTAGTTTATATATATAGATATATGGATATGTGAATAGGTGTAGGTGTGTATATATCTGTATGCATATAAATATATGGATATTTATGTTGTGGACATATGTGGTATGGATACTTAAACCGTATATACTGGTTTACTATTTGGTCATATGATTGGATCATATGGATGTATATATATTATGCATGTGAATGATATATATATACTTATTTGGTTAAGCATACCCCGCTCATGCTATCATTGGGAAGTTGCGCGCGTAGAGGGTGAGCATCCTGACTAGAAAAGCAGGGTGTGGATATTCCCCAGGTCATAGTCGTCCCGTGTGTTATTATGTGATTTACATTTTTTATTTTTGGGATGAGACGTAGTGGGTATGTTTCGTCTCATTGCCAGATTGGAGCTATGACCGCTTCCCGGGACGTCGTGTGCATGAGTTTACCACGAGATGGGTGTCGTTTAGTCCCACCATGGTGGCCCCAGTATTGCTACGTGAGCCGGGCACTGGGAAGATGATAGAATTGATGCAGTTTTATCGGCGATATATATAGCTGGGTGGATTATGTGCATGTCCATTGTACATCAGATATGATACGTACATTTGGTCATGGGTATGGATGATTGGTATATGTATATATATGGTGAGCATAAAACACCTATATATATATATTTATATATCCTATAGATGAAGGATATAGAATTTCGGTAGAGTACATCTTGGATGATTATGGTGTACTATATTGATGGGGGTGATGTATCGCATTTAAGGAATATTTCGGTTACATCATCCCAAGGATATGATTGGAGATGTTAGTTGTAGTAGTAGTATTATATTGTATATATGGCATTATGGATCTCTAGGATCGACATTGTCAAGGAGTAGTGTAACGGGGTGGTTCCTTGTTTGGATTTCGCTTTGCGAGACACCCCACGCATGAAACGCAGCGCAGCGTTGAAATTGGAGGGAAGTTGTGTCAATAATGATTTTTCATGCTTATTAATTAGAAATGAAATCATATGTTTCAACCCAAATGCATAGTGGGTAACTTATTAAATTTTAAATGGTTAAAGTATAAATCGGAATCCACTAAGCCTAATAAGGCACATATGATTGAAAATAAATATTTAATTGTGTTTAGAAAAGGGGGTGGATTCTTGGGGTATGATGGGAAGGTAAATCTCGTGGGTATAGGCTAGGCCTATGTTAAGTTAGGTTGTCCTAATAAAAAAAAATTGGGGGAAATTTAACTAATAAAACTGAGGACGCGAATAGGTGCGCGCCTTTAGATGAGAGGTGAGTTGGGGTTCCATGAGAGTGTGGTTCCACTTTAATTATGAAATAAGTGCACCGATATTTATTATGCACGGTTAACACACTTGCTAAATATTTGCACAACTCGGGCTCTGACCCGTTTACTTTTCTCTCCTGCCTGTATATATATATATATATTATTACAGGTATCCTACCGCATGAATGCCGGATGACCTTCTATCCAGAGTCTTGGGAGCCGTAACAGGTGCGGACTGTTGGGGGATGTATCTGGTAGTCGCTTCCTACTTTTAAAAATCTAGGTAGGATTCATTGTATATCGGGTTTGTACCCAAGGGATATTTATAGATGTTTATATTTATTCCATTTCAGTTATTGTATTGGCTGTGACCCGATAGCTTATTCGGGTCTACTTTTGTACATTCAGTTGTAGTTATTTATTTCATTTCATTCTAGCGATTCTTTTCGCATAATTCTTTCCTTTATTCATAGTGTTGAGTTGTGTTATGTTGCATGTTTTAATTTATTTTAACATCTCGCTTATATGATATCGGGTAGTTAGTCCTATATTATATAGTACCGGCAGTTGATGTTGAAACTGGACCATCTGAAATTCCTGATTTAATATAGTATAGGGCTGGCCACCCGTTATTATTTTAAGCGGGGTGTTACAGACTTGTGTCAGATGGAATTCTAGATTCCCTTGATTTTTCAGATTTTAAAATTTGCAAAAATTGTAAAAAGGGAAAACAGACAAACATAAGGAGATCTGGTGCTAATAGGGATACAGACGTCTTAGAACTGATACATACAGATATTTGTGGGACATTCCATATGGTTTAATGGAACGGTCAACAATATTTTATCACATTCATAGACGATTTTTCACGTTATGGCTACCTTTATCTCATCCATGAAAAGTCCCAATCTCTAGACGTGTTCAAGTCATTCAAGGCTGAAGTTGAAAATCAACTCAGCAAAAGGACTAAAAGCGTCAGATCTGATCGTAGTGGTGAATACTACAGTAGGTATGACGGTTCAGGTGAACAATGCCTAGAACTATTTGCTAAATTCCTAGAGAAGTGTAGTATCGTCCCGCAGTACACCATGCCAGGTTCTCCAAGCATGAATGGTGTTGCTGAAAGGCGAAACAGAACGCTTAAAGACATGGTAAGGAGTATGATTTGTTACTCTAACTTACCAGATTTACTCTGGGGTGAAGCATTAAAGACTGTAGTGTATATCCTTAACAGAGTACCAACTAAAGCAACTGCTAAAACACCTTTTGAACTTTGGGCAGGCAAGAAACCTAGTTTGAAGCACCTTCATATTTGAGGATGTCCAGCTGAAGTGAGGCCTTATAGGCCACATGAAAAGAAACTGGATTCCAGAACAGTTAGTTAATATTTTGTTGGATACTGTGAAAGATCTAGGGGTTACAAATTTTATGATCCTACTACCAAAATAATTTTTGAGACTAGAAATGCCCGGTTCTTTGAGGATGTTGAGTTTGCCGAGGGGGATAAGGTTAAGGATTTTGGTTTTGAAGAGGAATATGTTGATATTCCCACAGCTGTTATTAACATTGATCATGATCCAATTCCTGACATTGTTCAAGAAGCAGATCCTAATCAAAACAATATCTAAGAATCTCCCATTCTAAAAGAACAAACTCTACCACCTCCAGAACCTATGCCATTAAGGAGATCCACTAGAGAAAGAAGAAGTGTTGTGCCAGATGATTACATTGTATTTCTCCAAGAACATGAGTTTGACATTGGTGCGGTGGAAGATGATCCAATCACCTTCTGTCAAGCCATGGAAAGTTCTAAATCTCAAGAGTGGATTGATGCCATGAATGAGGAGATAAAGTCCATGAAGGACAATGACGTTTGGGATCTTGTCCCATTACCTGAAGGTAAAAAGCCCATTGGTTACAAATGGATATTTAAAACCAAGAGGGATTCGAAAGGTGATGTGAAGAGATGCAAAGCCTGTCTTGTCGCTAAAGGCTTTACACAGAAAAAAGGCATCGATTATAAAGAGACTTTCTCCCCGGTTTCATCGAAAGACTCTTTTAGGATAATAATTGCCACTTGTGGTGCACTTTGACCTTGAGCTTCATCAGATGGATGTTAAGACTGCGTTTCTCAATGGTGACAATGATTAAACAATATATATGGTGCAAACAGAAAACTTTGTGTCGGGAGATGCAAAGAAAACAATTTGCAAATTAAAGAAATCCATTTATGGGCTTAAGCAAGATTCTCATCAATGGTATTAAAAGTTTCATCAAGTTGTCATCTCGTTTGGTTTTGAGATGAATCTGGTTGATGATTGTAAATACCACAAGTTCAGTGGGAGTAAGCATATTTACTTGGTTTTATATGTTGATGACATTTTGCTTTCCACCAACGATATAGGTATGTTGCACGAAACCAAGAGATTTCTTTCAAAGAAATTTGAGATAAAAGATCTTGGTAACGCTTCTTTTGTTTTGGGTATACAAATACACCGAGATCGCTCTCGGAGTACACTTAATTTATCACAAAAGAGCTATATCGAGAAAGTTCTTAAAAGATTTGGCATGCATGATTGTAAACCAGGTGACACCCCTGTAGCTAAAGGAGATAAATTTAGTCTCAGTCAATGTCCCAAGAATGATTTTGAGATTCGGGAGTTGCAAAAGATTCCTTATGCAACAGCAGTAGGAAGTCTTATGTATGCTCAAGTATGTACGCGTCCGGATATTGCATACATTGTTGGCATGTTGGGAAGATACTTAAATAATCCTGGAAAGGATCATTGGATAGCAGCCAAGCGAGTCATGAGGTAATTACAGAGAACAAAAGACTACATGATCACCTATCGAAAGTCAGAACAGTTAGAGATCATCAGATATTCTAACTCCGATTTTGCTGGATGCCAAGATAGCATGAAATCTACTTCAGGTTATATCTACTTACTTACTGGAGGTGTTGTATCGTGGAAGAGTGTTAACCAGTCTATTATAGCTTCTTCCACCATGGCAGCTGAGTTTGTAGCTTGTTATGAGGCGTCCAATCAAGGAATATGGTTGCAAAATTTTGTCACGGGGTTGCATATTGTGGATGGAATTGAAAGACCACTTAAGTTATTTTATGACAATAAATCAGCAGTACTGTATTCCAACAACAACAGGAGTTCTACGAAGTCAAAGTTTATTGACATTAAGTTCCTAGTTGTAAAAGAAAGAGTTCAGAGTGTGCTTATATCTATAGAGCACATTGGAACAAACTCCATGATTGCGGATCCGCTGACTAAGGGATTACCACCCAAGGTCTTTCATGAGCACACTGCTCATATGGGTGTAATTTCTTTTCAGGATATGTCAGTTTAGTGGGAGTTTGTATTTTATATGCTTTCATAGACATATTTGATTTAATGGATATTGTATGGTTATTTACTGCAGTAAAGTATTAAGTTTATAATCACTCTGACTTTATATGGTTTGATCTCACTAAGGTTTAAGGAGGACCAGTTGGAAATAAGCATGTTAAGATCACATTGCATGAAATTTCCATGCTACACATCCACTAATGATCTTTGTCATTAGTTGCATTGATATATGTGATCATTGATGGGTTTACTTACGAAATGTGTAATGACAATCGCTTTGATTCTATATTGGTGCAATTAATGGACAAGATTGTTAAGATACATAAAGTTTTGATAGCTAAAACTCATGAGCTCATAAAGTATAATTCAAATTTATAAAGTTACATATATATATAGCCCAAGTGGGAGATTGTTAGAGTAAAATTTAATATATGGGCTTATATATAAAATAAATATGAATTATAGGCTATCAAATAAAAGTAGGCCAATTCAAGTGATTAATTTAAGTTTTGGGGCCTTACTAATGTATTATTAAAGTGTTGGTTTTATTGTGTAGAGACAAGCGTAATTTCTATTTTTATGATGGGTTAAAATAGAAATATACGAAATATGAAAAGACATGATTGTGTTATAAATAGGGGTCATGGTCCCCAGATCACACAACACCAATCTTCTGATTCCCATTGTCAGAGAGAAATTTAGAGATGAAATAAAAGTGTTGATCTGGAAGAGCATAAGACCTCAGACTCAGATATTTTAACTTTCTTTCATGGATTCAGGTACGCTTTCGCAAAATCAATACTTATATTTCTTGATAATTCAATATGAATGTTCCTGTTTATGTGATAGTTTTCACAAAATAGAAATTAATCCATCAATAGCCTCAAGAGATGCACCTTATTTTCTCAACACTTTATTTTCTCGACTCGCTAACTTTTGGTCATAGCCTCACTGATCTGCTACTAAAAATTGAATCCACCTTATTTTTTCAGCTCACTCACTTTTGGTCATAGCCTCAGGAGATGCAGTCACATGAGCCTTCTTTCTCAGTTCGTACTCCCTCTTATAGGTTATTTGTACTGTATCATCCTTATTTCAAATTATGTGATAGATTTAAGTCTTATTTTACTTATTTTTTGGTGTCATCTTAGCAAACTTAGGTCCAAAGTATATTTCTTGGATAACTTGGCTTGTTTATAGGTACATCATCTTTGTCTTTCAAAATTTTAATTCACAATTTCATAACTACATAATCTTTTTTAATTGATATTAAATGAGTTTCTTATTTTCCTTAAATAAACAATAAAATTCATTTCACTATAAAGATACAAATGAGCTATATTTTTGGAAGAGTTTTTTTTATATTTTTACCTCGAACTTCAAAAGGTCATAATATTTTTATTTAATTTTGCTTTATAAAATTAATATTTACTTGTAATGTAACTATCAATATCAATGAAGTAATACCCAATTAATATGAAATTATTAACAAATTGATGATTTTGTTTATTGAATGAGAAATTTATTATGCAACTTGTAATGTAGTCATGACAATTTGTCCCTGCTTTAATTATTAACATATTTTTTCTTTTGAAAAATGGTTGACAATATTATGTTAGATAAGATTTTAGGAATCAACTCATTGTCTTCTTATTTCAAATTCTGTTATATGCCCATCCACAAGGTTTTAAGTATAATCTATGGTCATGACATCTTTATCCCAAGGCAACTCATAATGTGTCCCCAAGTTGTATAACTGTTTAATGTACCCTTCCGTAGTTTTGGTTCATTGTATCAATTGGGTGAGTTGCAAATGTGTTTATTTTTTATAATTTGGTGGTAAAAAGTAGTGAGTCAAGGCGAGTCTCATATTGTCCCTTGTTCTGATGGCAGTGTTATTTTTCTGCTGATATTTTCCCCACTCTAGTTGTTCCCTTTAATTCAGTGTCCGTACTAAACAACTTGCTCTATTAAGTAGTACCATTGATTCTCCCAACTAAGATTTAAGGAGCGTCATTTTTAGGAATCAACACAATTTCAGTGCTTATAATAGCTTTAGGAAACTTCATTTCCCTAAAAACTCGACATGACAAGTTTATTACCAAAATAATATATATATATATATATATATATATATATATATATATATATATATATATATATATGTGTGACTTTCCTCGGTTGCCTTATAGAGTTGGCATGTCGAGTTGTTGAGTCCAATTATTATTTTTTTATTTTATTTTTTATCATCTAAATAATCCATTGTTTACCTCCCAAAAAACAAAATTGAAAATGACAGTTAAAAATTAAATGGCCAAGTATCCATTTCAACCTCTTGGAGCCATGTATGGTGTGGAGGGACTTGAGGAAATTTTATTTTGCTGCATGCAACATAATAACATACACATGGTACTGCTCATTCAATGATTTAAAGACAAGGGCTAGCATGGGCTAAGGAATCGATAGAGTTTGATCTTACATGCCTCACAGAGTTCCCATGTCCAATTGTTGAGTCCTATTATTGTTTTTTAATTTTCTTTTTTGATCATCCAAATAAATAATATATTGTTTTATATCACTCTAAACCAAAACTGAAACTGACACAAAGTTAAAAATTAGATGACCAAGTATCCAGTCCAATCATATCTTGGAACCATGTATGGTGTGTGGAGAAACTTGAGGGATTTTTATTTTGTCGAAACTTAATAACATAATCTCAGAGAGTGTTAAACATTGTTGGAAATGTAGACCCCTAATTTTAAAATTTTACAAAAAGAAATTTCCTTTTTAAGTGCGGAATAGTGATGATTCAACTAAACAATTACATAAATAAAATTATAATTTCTTTCAAATTAAAATTAAACTAAACTCAAAGTGACATTAAATTAAACGACAAATTAATTTTCACTTAACCAAATTAATTCAACCCAAGTCCTAAAATTTGCCTAACAAAAAAAAATTAATTCGATTTTGCATTTTAGGCCAAACCAAATTTTATCCAATAAAATTAATGACTTGAATTAAATTTTTCCCAAAACATTAATTAGCACCAAATTAAACAAGAAGTGATTTACACCAAATTTTATCTTTTTACCTAAGCATGCATCTAAGGAGAATTTTGCTAAAGATAAAATAAACAAACCACTACACCGCGATGTACGAGGAAAAATTCACAACGGGAAACAACCTCGGACGGCCCTAGCCTCAAATCCACTAAGTATGGTTTTACAAGTACAAGACAAAGAAAGACTTACAACACTTGACTTGACTCCGTTCAAGCCCCGACGCTTCTTCTCCTACACACCTCTTCCTAGAGAATAACCACGAAGATCCACCGCGGTCTCAGAATCCACTAATCGGAATTTAGGAACAACCATAAACCACACATGATGCCTTTCACCATGTGAGAATGCCGCAGCAAAACAACAAACTTCTTCTTTATGGGATGTAGAAGAAAATCCAAACAAACTCTTGAACTCGGTAGAGTAAAACCTGGTGCCAAACACTCCAAGCAAGATATATATATATATATATATATGGTAACTTGGAATAAACAAACTATGAGTGTAAAAAAAAGTGTTTTAAGAATAATGTTCTTGAAAACGCAACCACTTGAAACATGAACTTTTGAAAAAAGAAATTTCTCTCTAAAAATTTTCTCTCAAAAAGGTGTTTAGAAAATGTCAAAAGTTGGTTTTCCAAACTTGGTTCCCGCACCTATAACTTCTGTCAAGAGTTAGTGGGTAAAAGTAAGTGGGAACATGGGGGAAAACTAAATAAAACTGCCAAAAAAAATTCCTCCAGAAATCTCGTTCGAATGAGATTTTCATTCGAACGACACTTTTAACGAAGTTCCAGAGGCAAATGGGAAAAATTAGTTGGCAAACTCATTCGAATGACATTCTCGTTCGAACGAAAAACTCGTTCGAACGACAATATTGAACGAAGTTCCAGAATAGTTAAAATTTTATTTTTATCCCAGAAACTTTATTTTAAAGTTTTAAAGAAACCTTTGAAAATAAATCTTAGTTTAAAATAAAGTTAGACCCAATAAGAATTGTTCCAAGCTCCTATATATATATATATATATATATATATATATATATATATATATATATATATATATATATATATATATATATATATATATATGTAATGCATTCATACCTTGTGAGGAATTCAAACTAATGTTGTTGACGTAGAAAGAAGGCACAATAAGCTCGGCATATGATGAATCTTTTAATCTTGGACGCTACGTCTTCACCTAACACGTCATAGGCTTGAATGGATACAGTTGAAGACTATCCTATGACTTAAATGTTTTAGTCCGGAATTGAGCCAACACCACATTAAGACTCAATCGGAGACTTGAGTCCTTACAAATCTCACCCTTTGGCTATTCCGGGACAAAAACCAAAACAATATCCTAAAGGGCCGTTAAGCTCAACTAGAATCAAACATACCACCCAAACTTGACTCAAAACCCAAGGATCAATATCTTTGCCGATGAAGGTTGCCACTTAGAAGAATTCCTGCACACTTAAGCAAACTATCAAACGCATAGGGAATATCAACATATTAAATGCAATGAAATAATTACTCCCCCTAAATTAATTCTCCCTTTATCAAATGTGATCTACCTAAGAAGGTCGCAACTCCCCCTAAGTTAAATTTTCTAAACTAAGATACGGTTACAATAGTATTAGATACCATTTCTCCCCCTGCCATTCTCCCCCTTTTTGTTCAGGAATAGACAAAGGATAAAACTAATTTAAACACAATGATAATAACATGAAAGCATATGGGCAATAAAATCAAAACTAATCCATACAAATAACAACATATACCAACGAAGACGCAAATAAAATGATACCAATGTGATATATAAGCTACAAAGCATGTGATATCAACAACAATATGCAGCACGGTAGATACCAATTATGAAGTAGAAGCATAGATGGACTAGAAAGCAAGTCAAAGACACAAAAAAAATATCATATATATACACTCTAAATATACCAATAATGCACACGCACATATATATAGATATAAACTCACAAATGACACAAAATTCAATAGGTTTTTCACACTCGTATGGCAAAAAAGTGTCATATGGAAATGGAAGTGTAGGGATGTGAACTAGTAACAATTAAATTTAGACCCAAACACTTAAAAACATGTTTAGGGAGTTCTCATTTGATTGCAAACTTTATCACATTTGAATATAACCTCATGTGACAATATAAATTGAGCTCAATGAACAAACATACATAATGAATACAAGCCTGGAATTTTGATGATTCTACAAACCAATAGATTCATGACATTGAAAGGACAACTAGGATAAATGGACATTGTGCAAACCGTTGATATACCATCCAATCTTACTCAATTTAAGCATATTAATTTTTGAATTCCTATATCAAACTAAACAAATAAGACATGGCAAATATTTTTTTTAATGCCATTATTCTTTTAGGCCTTTAGACCACGTATTTATTTCAGGTCCAAGCAAATGGTGGCTTACTCGCAAAGGATGATTTTTCCCTTCGGAGCCCTTCCCCGTGTACATTTATATATATATATCATATTTTATCGCTCAATTCTTCCGTGTAACGAATTATAACATGCACTAGTCCTCCTAGGTCACATAACATGTAGATGACAAGATTGGTAGGAGAACACCTCACAAAGCTCAAATATAACATGTGAAGTTAAAATTTCAAGCGATCTCGTGCATGTGTGAATTGAGGCATATAAAAATATAATCCATTATATCAACACAAAATCCAACTATTCCATGTAAGCATGGTAAAGAACATTTTAAGGATTGATAATCTAAACAAAAATTTCTAGCCACATGGAGCGAAAAAGAAGGGATTCAAACACAAGTATATGCCACGTAAAATGTGTCAAACTAAAATACACACAAAACAAAAATCTTTTTGAGTTTTTTAAAAATTTTAATTCATACAAGAAAAAATATTTACTCCAAAAGACAAATAAAAATCATTTGTATTTTTCATTAAGCCTAAATTACTAAAAAGGTAAAACACAAATGATAGACAAAATCTTTTTGTATTTTTCATTTAATGCAAACTAAAATGAAAGAACTATAATACAAAAGATAAAAAACAATCATAATTCTAGCATGTGATAAAGCATGAAGTATAGACTAGAACAATGACTAAGAAGCATACAATTAGCATGATAATTTAGCATGAAGTACAAAAGCTAAAGTATGCAAATAACTAACACATTCAACCTTTAGATTTTGCAAGGGAGGAAGCATGTGAAAGTAAATGAGAATTAAAACTCCTATTTTGTAAAGCTACCAAGTCGGATCTCCTAACCCAAACTAATGATGAATGACGATCTCGGGGTGTAGGAATCTTGGTTACCTCGGTTGCCTTACGTAGGGATTTTTTAGGACCTCGTTTAAGAAACAAGCAAAACTTCCTAAGATGACCTTTTCGAGCATAATGTGATCACCTAAAGACTGGTCGAAAATACTTTCCTAAGGAATGATTTATAACATTATTCCTAGAGGATTATCCTAAAACATTAGTTTTGGCTTTATGAGTTACTCTTTACAAGTATTGAAGCCTAAACCACAAGTGTCATTTTTAATTTGAACCGTTCCTAATATTTT
The DNA here is from genome assembly GCA_949130495.1 of Sambucus nigra. Classification (NCBI taxonomy): domain Eukaryota; kingdom Viridiplantae; phylum Streptophyta; class Magnoliopsida; order Dipsacales; family Adoxaceae; genus Sambucus; species Sambucus nigra. Next base: position 536,786,702 of record OX422208.1, on the reverse strand, counting down.
ATCTAATTTCTCCGAATGACACTCCAAATCAAATTTGACTTTACTAGAGTCTTTTAATTTATTTTTTAATTCTAAAATGTTAAACTCTAATAAAACATTCCGCTCTTCAAACGCAAGAAGCTCCTTTTTCAAGGATTTCATTAAACCTTTAAGGCTATCGCTCTCGCCTTCTACATATACAAGCTTCTCACGAAGAGCTCTCTCATATGTCTTAAGGTCTTCCACTAAAACACGCTCATTAATGACCTCGACACGCTCTTTCAAACTAGCTTCTAACTTCAAATTTTCTCTTTTTAATTTGATAGATTCTTCATATAATTCTTGAAATGCAAATTGAAGTTCACTCACATCAACCTCATCATCACTTTCTTTCTCTTTTTCACTCTCACAACCATAAAAAATAAGGGAATCATAAACTTTGACCTTGGAAATGTCATGTGTTAAAATTTCATCAATAGAGGAGTGCTCACTATCACTCACATTACTTGCCATAAAAGCAACAAAATTGGGCTTAGTGGGGGAATCGGGTCCCTCTTCCTTATCACTATCACTAAGGTTTGTATTGTAGGAAATTGGTTGTTTACCCTCTCTCCTTAGTTTAGTGGGGCACTCATAAGCCCTATGGCCATACCCTTCACAACCATCACACCTATTTGACTCGTCCCTATTTAAATTTTCATTAAAAGTTTTAGGGATATTTTCGGCTTTGTCATGCTTAGACTTTTCAAATTTCTTAAAATCATTTTTAAATTTATCTTTGTTAAATTTAAGAAATTTATGAAACTTCCTAGAGAACATAGCCATATCTTTCGAGTCATTCTCACTTTCACTCTCTACTACTTATTTTTCCTCCTTTCGGGCTTTCAAAGCAGCGCCCTTTTCTATTTTCTTTTCAGTTTTGGAGGAAAACATGTCTAGTTCATAGGTTTGTAAATCACCTACGATCTCTTCTAATTTTGTTGAGGCTAAAGTGGGAAAAGAATTTAACACGGTCACCTTAGGAATAAATCTATCGGGTAGGGACCTTAAAATTTTCTTTACTACTCGATTGTCGGGTATTTTCTCTACCAAATTAAAAGATGAATTCACTATATCGAAAAGACTAGCATAAAATTCATCAAATGTTTCTTTTTCATTCATTTTGATGGTTTCAAATTGAGTGGTGAGGTTTTGGAGTTTCAAAGCTTTTACGACACTAGTTCCTTCGTGAGTGAGTTGTAAAATATCCCAAGCTTCTTTAGAGGTTTCGCACGTCATAATGCGACCGAATTCATCCGGTGTGACCGCGCTAAACAGGGAATTTAAACCATGGTAATTAAAATTAGAAAGTTTAAATTCATTCTCGCTCCATCTATCTGTGGGTTTGGGAACACACTCATTATATACTAAATGAGTAAGTTGGGACCACCCATTAACGACTGACAACAAAACCCTTTCATCGATAGACCTAAGTGCCGATTTCATGCGCGCTTTTCAATATGCGTAGTTAGAACCATCGAAAATAGGAAATTTTGAAAATGGAGAAAATTCCATTTTAGTCAAAAATATTTTAAAAAAAATGAACTTAGACGCAATAATTTAGCGATCCCGCTCTGATACCACTTGTTGCAAATGTAGACCCCCAATTTTAAAATTTTATAAAAAGAAATTTCCTTTTTAAGTGCGGAATAGTGATGGTTGAACTAAACAATTACATAAATCAAATTATAATTTCTTTCAAATTAAAATTAAACTAAACTCAAAGTGACATTAAATTAAACAACAAATTCATTTTCGCTTAACCAAATTAATTCAACCTAAGTCCTAAAATTTGCCTAACAAAAAAAAATTAATTCAATTTTGCATTTTAGGCCAAACCAAATTTTATCCAATAAAATTAATGACTTGAATTAAATTTTACCCAAAACATTAATTAGCACCAAATTAAACAAGAAGTGATTTACACCAAATTTTATCTTTTTACCTAAGCATGAATCTAAGGAGAATTTTGCTAAAGATAAAATAAAAAAAAACACTACGCCGCAACGTACAAGGAAAAATCCACAACGGGAAATAACCTCGGACGGCCCTAGCCTCAAATCCATTAAGTATGGTTTTACAAGTAAAAGACAAAGAAAGACTTACAACACTTAACTTGACTCCGTTCGAGCCCCGACGCTTCTTCACGTACACACCTCTGCCTAGCAAATAACCACGGAGATCCACCGTGATCTCGAAATCCACCGATCGGACTTTAAGAACAATCGCAAACCACACATGATGCCTTTCACCATGTGAGAATGCCGTAGCAAAACAACGAACTTCTTCTTTATGGGATGTAGAAGAAAACCCAAACGAACTCTTCAACTCGGTAGAGTAAAACCTGGTGCCAAACACTCCAAGAAAGATATATTTATGGTAACTTGGAATAAATAAACTATGGGTGTAAACAAAAGTGTTTTAAGGATAATGTTCTGGAAAATGCAAACACTTGAAACATGAACTTTTGAACAAAGAAATTTCTCTCTAAAAATTTTCTCTCAAAAAGGTGTTTGGAAAATGTCAAAAGTTGGTTTTCCAAACTTGGTTCCCGCACCTATAACTTCTGTCAAGAGTTAATGGGTAAAATTAAGTAGGAACATGGGGAAAAACTGAATAAACTGCCAAAAAAAATTCCGCCAGAAATCTCGTTGGAATGAGATTTTCGTTCGAACGAAGTCTCATTCGAATGACAATTCTAACGAAGTTGCAGAGGCAAATGGGAAATTTTTTTTGGCAAACTTGTTTGAATGAAATTTTCGTTCAAACGAAAAACTCGTTCGAACGACAATATCGGATGAAGTTCCAGAATGGTTAAAATTTGATTTTTAGCCCTGAAACTTTATTTTAAAGTTTAAATGAAACCTTCTGGAAATAAACCTTAGTTTAAAATAAAGTTACACCCAATAAGAATTGTTCCAAGCTCCTCTATATATATATATATATATATATATATATATATATATATATATATATTTAATGCATTCATACCTTAGAAGGAATTGGAACTAATGTTGTTGACGTAGAAACAAGGCACAATAAACTCGGCATATGATGAAGCTTTTTAATCTTGGCCTCTACGTCTTCAACTAACACGTCATATGCTTGAATGGATACACTTTTTTTTTAAAGAAAATGACTTTTATTGAAACAATAGAGAGAAAACCCATCTCTCATGGCTTACAAGCAAATATCAAACTATGAATACAAAATTCAAAGAGACATTACAGAGAACTTTTATGAACCAACTAAAATAGATGCCCTAATGGCTCTAGGGAGATCACTATAATTTTGAAAGCTTGAAGAGCCTTGATGTTCGGACCCATGGTTGGCAAGAAAGATTGCAGTTCTATTGGCTTCTGAGGAACATAACTTAATAAGACAATGATTAGTCTGAAGAAAATCTTTGATTTCTTTAATATTAGCCCCTATATGCCACGGAGATGTTGAAGAAGAAGATAGAATATTTTCTGAATCAACTTCTATTTCTATGTTAGAAATAAACTTCACCTTGCAGAAATTGATCCCAACCAAAATAGCTTGAATTTGAGCTTCAATCAATGAACCTGTAGATAAAGTTTTTGAAAAATCCTAAATGAATTGACCCACATGATTTCGAATAATAGAACCAATACCCATATTGTTCCCTATTTTAGCAGCACAGTTGAGTTTGAGTCTTCCTTTTGGAGGACATTTCCAAGGCATAACTTTGAAAGAAGCTATGGAAAGCTTAAAGTTGAGAGAAAAGGCAGATATGACCTCATTACTTAAATCAGCTCTCCCACTTTTGAATTTGGAATTTTGAAATACCTCAATAATTCTAGATGTCACCCTTGAAGTAACCAAGTTAGCTCTCATTGATATACCTTCAAAAAAAGCTTTGTTTCTAGCAAGCCAAATTTCCCAAATGATAGTAACTGGAATGATCTTATGCAGCCATTGAGATATATGTGAGTTACCTGAATGTAACACTATCCTATGACTTAACTGTTTTTTTTCAGAATTGAGCCAACTGTGACAACCCGCCTACTAAAATAATAGGTGGCCAGCCCAATACTCTAATAATCACAGGAATCATAGATGGTCCATTCTTAGCATCACTGTCGATTAAAATAATAGTATGAGATAACCACCAATCATTTTAGAAAACGGACTGTCAAATTTAAAAATTTGAAAGTAAAAGAAAAACTTTTAGACAATCCCATTTGTAAAAACAGTGGGTATCAAAAATCGATAAATGAAGTATGAAAATACAATAAATAATCACCGAATAAGCTGTCGGTGAACAGACCAATACAATAAGTACATCGAGTATTACAGTTCAATATTTACAATATACTGAATGAATGCAATACCTTGGGTAAAACACGCCCGAATAAAATATATTGGACATAACTAGAGTACAATAGAAAGAAGCGTCTAATACAAACAACCTACAACATCCGCATTATGATGTAGCTCCGTGACAGCCGGAATGGAAATGTAAATACGGGTGTCCATGCAGTAGAGCACCTGTAAAGGCAAAGAGTATATGCAGAAACAAAGAAATAGATACGGGTCAGGACCCGGTTTGATATGATTACCACGTGACTAAAAATGCATGACAGTTAAATGCGTATATCTCTCACATATAGCATAAGATAACCCTCACCTCTCAATCTAGCAGCAACCTAACGCAATATCGTGAGGTGATTTAGTTAACCCTAAGTACTAAGGGCTAACTTCTCCCCAGTCTCAACACTATGCCCTATTCATGCGTAGGGTGTCTCGCAAAGCGAAATCCAAACAAGGAACCCCCCGATACACTACTATTTAGGCAAGGTTGATCGTCGAGGTCCATTAGGCCCTAAGCACGAAATAATAAATATATATGTGTGTGCATGGGTGTAGGAGGTAACATCTACAGCTACACAAAAAAAGTATAAACTAAAACCCATCCATCATCTACTGGCACAATTCCTAGTTTCTTTCTTTAGGAATATACATAAATGGTACAACATTTTATCAAATGTTTACCATGTCAAACTTATTTACCAATTTTATTTCCTTTCTTCCATTCAGGAAGAATACATAATTTAAAGCAGGTTTTATTACCATAAAAAGTGCTTTACACATTTTTTTCATAAAATCCCACTTCCCTTCTTCCCTCCAGGAAGTGTAATCAAAAGTCATTTTTATTAGCATAAAAATACTTTTGTATACCACATGCTTCCACGTCCCTTCTTCCATCCGGGAGTGTTACCGAAGCCAAACCATAACCCATTTCCCTTCTTCCATCCAGGAAATGTAATTAAAGCCAATCCATTATCATGAATTGCTTTAATAAATCTAAGACCGTCCCTCCGGGTTTCCCCACTGGACGCGCCCCTAAATGGCTATCATCTTCCAGGGCCTATCATAAAAGACAACCTGGGAACCTGCCAAACGTCGGGAAGCGGCCATATGCCTGCAGGATAGTCAAGACCACACCCGGAATCTCCTAACCAGCGTAGTATAAATAAACGCCCATATGGCCTAGGGACTATATCCAACCTGCTCAACAGCCAGGAAGGCTTCACCACAACGCGCGCAACTTCCCTTATGATAGCGATTTAGGGATGTGTGTATCCATAAATTAACATTTATGAAAAACTTTACTTTTCCTTTTGAAAACATCATATTTTACGTTTCCAAAAACCATCCATTTAGCCATTAAGCACCAAGTTTTAGAATGTGCATTTCATTCTTATTAAGTCATATTTTATTAATGACCTAAGACCCAAAGTGCCACTAACTTCAGACTAGCCTCCAAGCGTTCATATAATTTCATAAACCCTCAAGGTGAGTCTCCATAAGGGAGTGTCTCCCAAAAGCTTAACATTAATATTTTAACTTCCAATTTATCTTTAGGTTAACCTCCTATATCAATCGGACATTAACCTATACAAACTAGCCCTCGGGTAACCCAAATCTCCACTCTTAGCCTAGGACATTAGTCTACCCAATACAACCCTCTAGGACTCCCCATTACTTCCCAAAGGAAGGTTCCTAAACCTTGAACCCAAAAGAAAAGGGCTAAAAAAAAACTAAGGAGAATTAAAGGTGAAAAACAGGGGACCGGTCGACCGGTCAAGGGACCGCGGTCGACCGCCTTTACAGGTTTGGTCTGCTAACAAAAGCAGTAAGCTAGTTTTGGCATGACCGGTCGACCGGTCATAGGACCGCGGTCGACCGCGCCTATCAGATCCACGAAAAGCCTTTCTTCTGCAAAGCCAAAACCGAACCCTAAAACCCAAAATCCTCTACTTCCTTCATTCCCCTCCACCAATAACACTACCCTAACAATTATACACCAAAATAACCCCATATAACAACCCCAAACCATACAATCTACAAGATTTAAGGGTTTAACACAAAAATCAACCAAAACCCATTTAGGGTTTAAACCTCCAAAATTAACTACACATGCAAATTTATCACATTAAATCAATATCTAGCAAGTAAGAAACTTTCCTCGAGGTTCGTAGTCTCTGATCACCTCCGGTAGCGACGGAAATCCGGCCAAAACCTTCCATATCTCTCTTTCTCTCCATTTCTCCCAACTCTCTCTCTCTCTCTCTCCTTTGGCTTCTTTCACAAAAATGAAGAAAAGAAAGGGGGGTGGGGGAGTTTATACGGGTCTAAAAATATAAATCCCCGCATATAATTGCTAATACACCATTAAAATGACTCGTAACCACTATTTGAGTCATAACCCCTTAAAAATGCCCAAATCTCAAAAATTACAACTGGGCACTTATTCCGACTATCTCGACTATTCTAAAAACAACCGCACCCCCCATTTTGGCATTCAGAAAAGTGTGAACTATTTTTACGTTCCAATTTCATTTTATTTCATTAACTTAACCCCACATTATATATAGGTCATAACCGTCGTTTCACATATAACGACGCAATAATACACTATATAACGCTATATACCTTCTCATAACGGTAAATAGACAAAACATAGTAAATATTATCCCTAAGTCTCACGGAAAAATATTTACTCCAACATCCCCTATTTTATAAAATTAGCCCATCAGGCAAAACAGTATAAAATAGTAGCTCCCAAAAACCTGGGTTGTTACACCAACACTACATTAAGACTCAATCGGAGATTTGTGTCCTTACAAACATGTTTTTTTTTCTTGAAAAGATCCTTTTCAATGTTATACTGTTTAACATTTGAAAAGATCCTTATCAAGGCTTATCATACATCCAATAGAAAAACTCATATATTAACTTACCAAACATATGTTATACTAATAGAAAAACTCATTATATAGATAATTCATATGTATTTCAGGTTGATATGTGTAAGAGCCGAAATCGAGGTAGGTTTCCAATTATGGTAAGGGTAAGGAAAAGGAGGGTGCAACTATATTGAGTGAAGGATATAACTCACCACCTAAGGAAGAGATATCAGACTCCACTTTTGAAGAGAAGGTGAAAAAGATGAAAATGGGACCATCAAAATTGAATGTAATAGCAACCACATTGAAAGATCGTAAAGAAATAAAATTTAATGAGTTTGGGCAGTCTATTAGAGATGAGTCAATACAATTACGTTCTATGCTTGGGATTATTGCACGAGAGTACGTACCAATAACGTTCCCTGCTTCAGATATGGTGACTAGTGAAATAAATAATCAAATATGAGAGTTTATAACTGTAAGTGTTTGATTTTTTCGTTTATGAAAGTTCAATAATACATTCAAATGTTTTTTGAGGATTTGGGGGGGGGGGGCTCTATTTTGGGGATGTTTGTACCTTTACTGTGTGGTGGGGGGTGTAATTTTGATTTGTTAATTTGGGATACTTGTATTTTTTTATCACATTTGAATAATCACAGACTTATACTTTTGTACATTTCTTTTTATTAAATGCAAAAAAAATATAATTTTGACGAGTGTCGGAAGGACATTATTTTAGGTCACATGGGAAAGTTGTGGAAGGATTTCAAAACAAAATTTTTAAAAAAAGTATTAGGGGTATCTCAAGGCCAAAATATGACTCGTCATCTTGCTCTTATGAAGCCACCTGAAGTAAAGTCTAATAAATGGGATGAAATTGTCATCGTTTATCCCCCGAATTCAAAGTAAGTTCAATTACATTGACTGTTTGATTGTTTTTTTAAAAATTTTAGAGATTAATTGTTGCTTATCAATACTCTTTCATATTTTTTGTAGCTTACAAGTGACAAACACAAAGAATCTAGGGAAAAATAAATTTATCCACACACAACTAGTCGTATAGGCTATCCTAGACTTAAGGAGATAATGGTACTTTTATATTAAGTTTCATAATTATTATATCTTTTTGTAGTGTTATGTATTGATAATCTATTTGATTTTGTATTTATTTTGTAGAAAACTGAAAATCCACAGACAGTAATTCGTAGAATTGATATTTGGTTGAGGGGACACAAAAAGAGGAATGGTAATCCGGTCAATCAAGTTATTGGTGAAGCTACAGTAATGACAAAAACATTTAAAGCACTACATATATATACTTAATTTTGATGCTTTATTGTTATATTGGTATTTTTGTTAAGGTTGATTTTTTTATTTTTTCTTAGAGAAAGATTGAAGCAATTCCATCTAATGACTTGTCTTCAATAAAAGATGATGCAAGAACAAAGGTGCTTGGTACCGAATGTCCCAGCCGGGTTCGTGGTCTTGGATTTAGGGTTATGCCTACAAAGGTTGATGCCGCATTATAAAGCAATGCAAGGGTTACAATGCTTGAAAATCAAATTCAAAAACTTTTGGAATGGAAGACACACATCGAAAGCTTAATGAAACAAGGAAACATACCAAATATGGTAATTTACTAAATTAAGCTTCGTGTTAGATATCTCTTTTACGTTGATTCTTTATTAATCTCTCATGAAATTATATATAAGGTCAACATGGAGGTATTGAGAACAATGTAGACGACCTGACACCTACTCCGCAGGTTATTGTCAACAAACTTTCATCATTTAAATTTGTCCTTGGCGTACATTAATGATCGTTGATATTTTTTTCATTATTGTTAGTCCCATAGAGAAAGTACATGTGCACCAAGTGCTTCAAACCATATAAATGCAACATGAAAATTGTTACACTGGTTGGGTACAGGAGAAGAGGCCGTTGATGGACAGATCGAATCTACAGATTCAAAGTCAATGGTGAACCATCAAATGTTGGGACTTGATTATTATAAATTGTGGATTATTCAAAGTATTGTTCCAAAAGTTTCGGTGTTTTGATACTCGGATGAGTTTGCTATACTTGATGATGCAAAAGGAAGTACCATTGCATATCCACACTGATATACTAAGTTTAGCTAATTATGTAAGTCACATAACAGGTATCTTCTTATAAATTATAACCCTTTTACAACATTTTTAAGCTAGTCCGTGCGGGACAATGAATATTTATTTTGATGAAAAAGTGCTCATTTGTGTTCTAATCGGTGTAAGTGATTATTGGTGGTTTAGTAGTAGTTTTTGTTGTTGTTGGGTTGAATTTTAATGTTAAAACATATTGGATTTCATGAATAAACAAAGGAAACTCCGCTGAAATTTTTAAAATAACAAGTGATTTAAAAATAATTAACACGATGATATGTGGATTACCCTAGTTAAATATATTACAACTTTTACTTGTTATATAATAATATCATTATGCCGAAATATTAGATATTGGACTAACTACAAGAAAAAAAAGCCTTTTTATGACATTTTTTAAGTGTCATAAAACGCATTTTTTTATGCTTTATTTTTTAATAAAAAGCGTCATAAGTTTGGGTGTCATAATTGATACCCATAAAAGTGTCATATTTGATAATGATTATATATGACTTTTTTTCAAAACTGTCATATCTGCTATAAAAAGGGGTCATACTATACTCTGTAAGATGTCATATTTGATTTAAAAAGTGTCATGATAAACATTTTTCAAAATTTTAAAAAGATCATAAATTTTTTTATCACGTGAGAATTTAATATCACGGGCATAAATTAAACATATAATAAAAAAAATTAATAACTAATATTAATGTCATAGTTGACAAATAAATCTAAACACAAATCAAAATTTATAATAACATACAAACAGTCTTGATTTTTTTTGTATTTGAAGTAACATACACCTAAAATGCACCAAACCAAGTCACTTGTCCATAAACAAATAGTGGGACACAAATAGATATATCCACCATCTATATTAATTATACACAAAAAATAATGATTTACTTACTAAATGTATCATAGCTAGATATACTCATTATGTACTTCATTCAAAAAACTGTCTCCAAAAAATGTACATCAAAAATCACGCATAAATGTGTCGGTGTTCCTTTGACTTGTATGAAACTATGTCGACATCTCAAAAGCTCCAACCACCGACCTACTACACCTACCACATGCCCTCTTTTGTAGACGACGATTGAGACTAAGTTTGGTATAGTCCTCTATCGCTCTGCACCACTACTTAGTCATCGAGCTCTTTCTCATCCATAACAATCACCAACCCCAGTGACAATGAAATAGCGTTGATGAGTGTTCCAGCAATCACCAACGCCAGTGACAGCGAAACAACATGGTCACTAACATCATCAGCAATGTTCTTGACATATATGTTTGAGGCCTACACTCAAAGTTAAATAATGAATAATCATTTTCTAAAATAAGGAAAATCAAATATACGTAGAATTTAAAAATCTATAAAGAGGAACGTGGGTAATTATAGTACCTGGCATTTCAAGATTTTCCCCTTTCTTCGGTCCTCAAAACTACGAACGCAAAATTTGTTGCCGCTCGGCTTTCTTTTTTTCCCTGACTATATACATCACCTTTGAGCCTATTCAATATCAAATTCTCCCTATAAAAACAATAAAAAGCATAAGAACTAACCCTCACTTCATTTGAATAGCAACTGGTGTAGTGTCAGTTCCATCCCAGACATATATCATCCACTCATCTTTTGTAATTTCACAGATGAAGAACCTTATATCAAAGACATGAAAGCCAGGGGTGGATCAACACTTCTGAATTACTATAGTTGAATATAGATGTAACAGTTAAACAATTACTAATATCATAATTGGCACTATATGATCGGAAAACATCATAGATACTCTCGGGGGGAAATTCACCAGTATTAGATCTTTTCCATCAAGGAACTTATCAAATTGACTCCTCTAACAGCACAAGAAAGACATAAAGTTGCCCAAGACGGAGTGACCAAATTTTGAAATTATGTAAATCCAAACCAATTGAAGTTTTGATCTTTTACCCGAACTTTATAAAGAGCTTGGGAGGCCACTGATAAATGTGAAATAAAGAGGCTAGTTAAATCCTCCTAGCCATGGATTGCACTGGCCAACATTATTTTTATCACCTATTGTGATGAAAGCATTGTGTTCACCTTCTTATTCTTTTCTCAAAACGCTTGATCAGTCATAAACATATAAATTCAATGAAATTTAGCTTCATCAACAATTATACACAAGAATAAACTCATAACTGAACTATAAATTTAAATCAAACACAATTGAAAGGTGAAATTTAGCTAGAGCTCATGATAAAAACTATTTTGAAAATTAGATTCATAATCAAAACTCTATATTCAAGACATATCAACATAAAATGAATAAATTATGATCACCTTAAGCTTAAGCTCATGAGAAAAACTATCTTCAATCATCAAACTCGTAGAATCATTTAATTTGAAATCACACAACATAAGGCTCTCAGAATCAAAACTCTTCATCGTACTTCTATAAAATTTACAAACACAATCAGAATTTGAATAAAAGCAAATCAAATGAAAATTTGAAGTGAACTTGAATTATTTTTACATCACAACCAGTGCACCATCAGTAATACGGAGAGAATCTCGGGAGAATTTTTAGATTGATGAGGTACTCATTTTCATTTATATCCCCTTTTTATCTCTTCAGCGAATCATTTCCCATCTCATAGTAAAGAGAGATACCAGTTGACTTGATGACAATACCACGCTCAACTTCATTAGCTCGATATCAGTCATCCGAACATCACTAGCAACTTCTTGAGCGATGATACCAGCAGTAGCCACAAGGGAACCAAATCACATGTTCTTTCTGATGTTGGATTCGACTTGTTCAGCAAACTTCTTACTTATGACCCTGAAAAGATGATAATAGCTTAATCTACTCTTAGAAATGAGTGGTTAGGCAAAGTTCCTCTTCCAAAATCCAAAGACATCATGCCTACTTTTCCTGCTCAACACAATCAAGACAGGTTTATGAGAAGAATAATCAAGAGTCGATACTAGTTAGAAGAGCAGAGCTAGAAGGGGTTGCAGCAAGGCGAAGTAAGGATAAGTGGTTTGTTCGGCTAAGGGAAATGAATAGGTTCTCTGAAGCTTAGTCTCTTTTCATTAGTTTATTTTAGTATTCCAAGATTGACGGGGTTGAGGTGAGATTCATTCATTGAAAGGAAGTTATAATGATTATTTGTGAGGACATCATTATGTTATTTTTTAGCATCCACTATTAAATGATCTTTGGAGAGACATCTTCTTTTACCTCTACTTACCAATCAAATAAGTAGAAGGTTGATTTAGTTCTTAAGCATCGCAAGGTGTGGCATAAAATTTTTATGGATAGTCTCAACTAAACTCTTGTATGTAACATAGTTCGTAGCAGATTGTAATGGTTCTCTTTACATATTTACAGATTTAGTTAAATATAAATATTTACCTAAGATATTCATTCATATAATCGAAAGAGAATGTAATGAGTAATCAAGATTTATAGATTTTCAAGTGTGGTGATGTCTCCAAATTCTTTTGGGAGTGAACTCATTAATCGATTCCCAATGAGGGAGGTGCATAACATCATTATATTAAAACAGATTTTATTGGGTTCCTTGAATTTCTGATTACCATTGATGATGATAAGTTTTATTTTGTTTAACCAATGAACAGTAGAATATCATATCATATTAACCAAAAAAATCAAAACTAGATAACTTCTTCACACTAACATAATTGTTGACCAAACAAAACATACCTCTACTAAGCAGATGTAATTGCACCTAGAACAGACTGACGATTTACCCTACTTTTTATATTTGAAGCACTTCCAAATTCATCTCCCAGCATCTTAGAGGCCCATGATATTTGATCACGAGGAGGCATAATAAGAGAAATCATGTTGGTTCTATTGCCTCTAACAACTTCAAGTGCCTTGATAAGCTTCTTGATTTTTGATATTTCAATGTTCTTGTCGATTTCATGAACATATGAAACTGTAAGGTAACAAAGAGTGTCGAAACAGTAACGAAATTACCTGCAATGATACCATCATCAAATCAACTCACACTTTGAATCTAAATAGGCAAAAGGCATTGAGCTAAAGCAGCAAAACGAGGATAATGCTATAAATAATATTAATTTTAAGCAATTATATGGGATTTCGTAGTTGTTGTCCAAGATAGGGCCAACTAGTTTTTTCAGTTTGACAATCGTAACCAGTTGAATTCAATGCTGCTTTAACACTAACTCATAGGAGTTGACAGGGAATTAGTTTAGCCCCAGTAAACATATTAACAAGTTTTTTACTACATAAGAATATAGATGGATAAAAAATAGCTATTTTAGCCCCTATACATATATAATAATTGTCAATGAAAAAAATGAAGTAAAGAACCCGAAAGCGAGACGAGGATTAAGTCGTATTCCAATTGTGAGATTGAGGGGGACGAAATGATTAATGAGGACGCCAAGCGATGATCCACCATCCTCATACTCAACCTCGTAGTCACATTCGTCAGGGTCTTCATCACAATTGTGCTCACCTGAATGCAATGCAGCACACAATGGGTCTTCAAACACCACCAGGTCATTCCTGGGTCTGTAGGAAGGATGAGGCATCTAAAAGCCAAACATAAAATAATTAAAATTAAAATTAGCTTGAAATCGACGTCTGTAAGTCACACGCAAATCGACTTACGCTTTAAGACTGTCTCCATCACTATGGCCCATTTTGTCTAAAAAGGGTAAATTTTGGATATTGCACAACTCACAGACGGCATAAGCAGTGTTGCTTTGCGATAGTTGGGTTTTCTAACCCCGAATTGCATATTATTAGGCAAAATGATTTAAAATTTTCGCGCCAAATGGATTTGTAAAATGACCTTTAAATTGAAGATTGGATTTTTCTCAAATGGTGGAGGAGTGTATAATTGGGTTCTTCTTCAACATTTCTAATCATGAATCATATCACACACTAATATCTTGGTACAATGTACACAAGGTGCATCACATTGAAGCCAAGTGAGGTCACTAACCATGTCTGGATCAAGAACGTGGGGTTTTTGTGGCTGTCCTACATTGATTTTTTTTTTGGACTCACAAGTTAAATTGCTCTCATTTTCTTTTCCCCCTTTTACACAGTAACCAAACAATCAAAATGAAAGTATTTTGCATTCTCTTTCAATTCCATCTAATCATCAAAATTATTTTCAGTGATAACTTTTCTTTTTGTGTGTAGTCCTTGTTGTAAGTCAAGTCAATCAAAACCTCAAAATACCTACAAAAATTAACAAACTCAAGTGTAGAGGTACGCAAGGGTATCAATCCACATCAAGGGGGTAAAGCTAGAGACAAATTGAATTGTAATTCACTTTTTATTGTCTTTTTGGAATTTTTATTTTTTATTTTTTTTAGCTTTTTCAAATATTAAAACAATTAGGGTGAGGATGTGAAATAACACTAAACTAACATGAAAGATCAAATTACAAACTAAAAATTGACTAAAATGAAAAATAAAATCTAGCACAAAAATATGAGATAAATGAGGTAAATAAATGTGAGAACAATCAAGGAGTGGGATTACACCACAAATTTTAGCTATTCTAACTAATTAATTTAATTAATTGAATTCTCCCAAATTAATATCAAAATTACAAATCAACTCTCATTGCAAATGTAATTTTAATAGTAATCTTTTAGAAAATTAAGTTGAACACCCCACAACTCTAGAAAATAGATCTACACTCCTTTTAATTAATCACCCGCTAGGATCGATCGATTAAAATTCATGTAAATCTTAGAAAATAAATTTAGAGTTGAAATTCAAGTAATAATACCCCACTTAAGAAACCCCTATCTCTAGTTCGAATCTAAAATGGGTTTTATAACTAGAAATTCGATTTTCTCTCGAAAATCATTTACCCTCTCTCGAGGCATAAATTTAAGGGTGAGGGATCAAAATTAATATTCAAAGGGAATTTTCAAGTAATAAAACTAATTAAATTAAAAAAATATCAAATAAGGGTTCACCCCACCCCTTGAAAGGGGATTTAGCCTAACATGATAATAAACATAATGAACAAAGAATTAATAGGAATTTAATATAAGAGAGTAAAGAGAAGAACAATCAAACCAATCTCTTGAATTTAATTGACTCCAATCCTCCAATTTGAAGTAAACAACCGTCTTAATTGAGCATCCAAGTAGTTTGCAATAAAATAATTACTCAATTAAATCTCTTACAAAATTTAACCTCACAAATATCTAACACAAAAAAAACTATTTACAAAGTGGTGTTTATCCTAATTTATTTTCTATACTAAACTATCTCTAACTCTCTCTAGAATTGATATGATAAAAGTCTCTTGATAATGGGGTTGAGTTCTTCAATTTATACATGGCAAACATGGAGCTAGGGGCTAATTTGGGTAATTGGGAGTGCACATGTGCATGGCAAAGGTGTGAGGTAAGGAAGTTATATGGCTGAGGGAATTGGGTGACAAAATCTGATATGGTTATGGGGTATTTTGGGTAATGGTGTAAAAAGAGGTAGTTGGGGGTAGTTTGGGTATATGGGTTAAAGGGTTTATTGACACATGTGGCATTTTAGTTGTCTTTGGTTTTGGCTCATTTGGTTTTGTTTAACAAGTGGGAGATAAATCGTGTGTTTGCATTTGGAGAAATGGGTTCAAGTGGGTTAAGGCCGGAGGTGGAGAAGAGGTGCGCCACCGGGTCAGAGATGCTGGGTTTGGGGAGACGCTGGGGCTGGTGGACAGAACAGAGGTGGGATTAGAGGTCGGGTCACCGGATGAGGTGCTGGTCGGAAAATGTCCGGAGCTGGGACAGGTAGGTGGCTCAGGTGAATGGTGACTAGAGGGGTTGTTGGGTTCGGGCAAAAGACGGGTTGCCATCATGGGGTTTCCAGGTTGATGGGTGAGGTTGGTTGCGTGGATGAGTGGAAGTGAGGTGGGATTGATGGGTTTAATTGGAGTTTGAAAATGTAGGTGAGAGAAAGGTCGGTTTAGAGGTTGAAGATGATGTTGGGTAGGATTATGTTGTGTGTGAGGGTGTATGAGTTATGGTGAGGATGAGGAGTTGGTTGTGCGTGTAAAGTGTATGGGAGTGGCGTGTGAGAGGTTATGTGTGTGTTTAACTTATGACCCTGAAAAATGAAAATTAAAATAACTAAAATCCTAACAAATAAAATCTATAAAAACTAAAATTAAAATAAAACTTCTAATCTATAAAATAACACTAAAATAAAAGAAATAAAACCAAAAACCTAATAAAAACATAAAAACTGAAGATCTAAAGAAAATTAAAATATAATAAAATAAAAATAAACCCCTACAAACTAATATTAATAAAATAAGATAAAATAAAATAAAAACTAAAAACTAATAAAAATCAAAATCAAAAATATAAAAATATAAAAACAGGAAATGAATCTTAGAAAATTCTAAATAAATTTAAAATAAATCCTAAAAATAAAAACGACTCAACCGAAAATCTAAAAAATATAAAAAATACGAAAGGGAACAAATCAAACACACATGGCTCGGGACAGAGTTTAGGCTAATCTTAGCGTAGGCTAGGGTTACGAGACAAGGATAATTAGCTCCATAATTCACACAATTGCCTTGAAATACGCGTTTGAACACTGTAACGTGCATTCGACCTACAAAATAGATAATAAAGCACATAAGACCCAAATTATCGAGAATCAACAACTAAAATACATGTATTCGGGGTAAAAAATGTACAGTTTTGGGTGCTTATTACACCACCCCCAAACAGAGCATTGCTAGTCCTCGAGCAATAAGATAGAGAGGAAGAGAAATATAAGAAACCAAAAGTGTACCACTTTCACGAGCACTTGCGATTGCACTTAGCATGTGCAACAAGCCTTTAAACCTATAGGTTGCCCTACAGGATGAGTTGTGTCTCGTGAGGGTTTGCAGGGAATATAGCCACAAAATTCTTATTTGCAAGAATTTATTGAAAGGCATTCAATCTCTTATTAGACGTAGAATAATCGCACAATCCATCACAAGAAAATATTTTCAGAAATACAAGCTAGAATGTGTAAAAATATTTAGCTAAGTAAATACTCAAGGCACATCCTCCCTAGAACTCAACGTGTGTGGTGTGAATCAGTCAAAACGGGTCGAGTATCATAAGAGTAATTCCTAGATTGCCTCTTTGGAATCAATGCTTCAACTTCAAAATCTCACTGGATATAACTCTCTTAATCGAACTCTCGAGATTTGGGTTAGTGTATCGCTCTTGTGTGTGAGGATGTGAGTAAATGTAAACAAGTTCAAACGTCTCACGCACATATATGAAAGAACGAACAATAAGAAAGAAAATTGATCTCATGAAAGAATGTTAATCACTATAGTGAGAAGGTTAAGTTATTCACCACGTTGACTTTCATTTGCCCGAACACCTAGGGGAATATGGATGATAATGGGTGAGGGGAAATGAGATGGAAAAGATATGATGATATGAGGTAGGATGGTGATATATGGATGAATAATGAGTGATGGATGTGTGATGGATAAAAGATGGATGTGATGTGTGATAGGAGTGTTCAATATATGAAGAACAAAATGTCTTTATTACAAAAGAACTAACTACAAAACTCTTTTTTTTCCTTTTTTTTTTCTTTTTTTTTTTTTATTTTTCTTTTCTTTTTCTCTATTTTTTTTCCTTCTTTTTTTGCTATTTTTAAAACAACAGTAAAGACATTTAACATTTGGAATCAACAGTCTTTTTCTAAAAAAATGATGGATGAAATATAAATGGAGATGATAGGTGAGGGTGTGGGGAATATGTGTGAATAGGGTAGAATAGGGGTGAAGTGAATGGTAAATGGTATGTGTATGGATGAGAATCTAGTATTCGGGATAAATTTCAAGACATGCGTTTCTTACAACTCGAAAGTGATGTCATTCTCAGTGATCAAGCCAAAAACTTAATGAAGAATAATGAGATCATGCAACGATTTAAATACGGACCCAAAAGAATTTGAATCAACTTGTGACTCGGAGTTTGCGTAAAACACTCTAAAAGGGTGAAAGGCACAAATCTCACAAGCTAAAGTCTCTATTAGTGATCCTTAAGGTTCTCTCAGGAATTGTAATACTTTTTAACTCTAAACCATAGTGACATGATAAGTGTGTAAATTTTGTTGAGTGTATAAATTCATGGTGTAATATGCCTTGGGACGTATTATATGAGCTATTTAGAAAAAAATAATATATTCTAGCTTGATTCCTAGACTTTCAAAGATGGATGATTGAAAATTCACATCAATGATTGAGATGAAACAAACTGCACGAAAATTTAAAAATCAGGTTCAAAAATCAAAAAAATTCAAAAGAGGTATGATTTTGATAAAATTCCCCACCCCCAAACAAAAAGGAACATCGTCCTTGATGTTAAGTAAAATGATTTTTTAAATTGAGAGCATAAGGTGGAAAAAAATTGCCAGAAATAACCGTTGATGAAATGGACAGAGGTAGCCAAGAATAAACCTGAATAAGAAGTGATAAGAGAAAAAGAAAAAAAAATGTACAAGTCTATAAACATGGAAAAACATAGGGTGATGTGAAACACCACCCCCAAACAGGATGAGACTAGTACAAGAAACAACGAGCTGCCTCCCGGTAACGCAAAGTTTAATGTCTTCAGCCAGACCGAAGGGACCTCACCCTAAGGATAAGAATGAGGAAAGTGCGGGGCGGCAGAAAATTTTGGGTAACGGGAATAACCCCCAAACAAGACTGAAGCGTCAGTCTTGTTGGATCAGGACTAAAAGGGTCAATGAACTTGTATGGCAAAGTGCATCACGCGATGCAAAGCATCGGTGGACCATGGGCGAGTGGGTATTAAGGTAAAGGTGAGGGTGAAAAGGGTGAAGAGGTATCGGCCACGGGCCTTGTTGAGCTTAAAAGTGAGGGAAACTAGGGCCCTATATGCTTGGTGTTCAAGTTGGTGAGGGAGGCAAAAGGGTTTGGAAATAGTGATGGGGTGGGTCTTAGAGAAATCACACGACCGTTCTATGAATGGGCGATGATAATGGTCGCGCTGTAACAAACCAGGGAGATGTCGAGAAGAAAAATCAACACCATAAGAGAGTGGTGGGCATATAATAACAAGCTCGGTGTCACGGTGGTAGAGAGTATCACCACAAATACTCTCTTGAATGGTGGAGGATGGTTTGAAGTTCGGATCTAAAAATGTAGAGGAAAACTTGAAATGTGTAAAATCAAGATCCAAACCAGGTGGTGGGGTGGAAAGGATAATGGGTGGGTCAGGTGGAATAAATGGTGAAGGAAGATGATACAACTCTAGAGTGGGAGACACACACTCCTCATGAGGCATAGAGTGATCCTCAAGGGCACTCGTCGGAGGAAGTGTGGAAATAAACGGGTGAGTTATCAACTTCTCCACAAGAGTAGTATCCGTGAATGTGGTGGGTGGGTAAGACGAGGAACCAAGATCAGATATAGAGGAATCACTAGAAATATCGGGCTCAAAGGGATCCATGCATGGTGGGGCAGCATCCATATTCGGATAGGTAGGAACTATCACGGATTCTATCTTGGGAAAATGGTAAGCACTCGTAGCCGGAGCTAACCTAGGATAAATTGGTTCCTCGGGAACACAAGGGTGAATCTCGATAGGTGTAGACTCGTGCATTATTTTGGATTCGACGGGAAAGAGAAGGTGAACCGCAATGATGGGTTCATGTGGATATGGCAGGATTAGATCAGGCTCACTAATGAAAGTTAAGTCAACACAATTGTCGACTTGGGACCCGGACCATGAAATGGTCTCAACTTCGAGATTCTCGGGGTGGTAGGGTTAGTCACACTCAAAATCCGTATCACAAGAGGACACATCATCATCACACTCGGGTGCAATAATGGGTGGATGCATGGGAATGTCCAACTCTCTCGCACACTCAAATTCATTTAGGCATTGTTCAAGCCTTTGGAGATCTTGATTTTGAAGTTGAGTGGAGTTCTCTTGCTCAAGTATGAACTTTTACAAGAGGCTTTCGAGAGGGGATGTGGATGACGGTGGTGGAGTGATGGGTGGTGGTGGTGGTGGTTGAGGTGGACACAACACGTTACTATCATGACTATACGGAGAACACTCAAATGAAGTGCATGGAGTGGGGACAATTTCATCATACACGAAAGGATCTCTTTCGTGATGGACAAATGGTTGATAATCATAGGGTGCGAGTGAGGGAACTCATCGTTAACAGGTGCACAAGGTTGCCATGACGATTGTTGGAACGTATGAGGATCCACAACATCGGGGTTGGGATTCATATTGCGTGAAAGGGTGATCTGGCCTCCACGAATAACTAGGGTACTCACACCACTCGGAATTGGGTATATCATGACAATGGGCCGAGGTGGGTTCCGGAACAGTGTCATATGGATACACATGTTCCATGGTGTTTTCGGATGGATATTGAATGCAAGGACACTCATGGGATATGTGATCGGCATAATAACAATGGTGCACAATAAAGTATGAGACACGTCGACACTTGACACCGAGGGTGATGTGCGTGCATAGATGGGTCAAGAGTAGCAACGGTACTCACGAGAGAGGTGAAACCATTAAGTATCTCATATAGAGACGGCTCGAGATCACTCTCACACGCGTCGCATGTCAATGGAAAATGACCAAAGTAGTCCCGTAAAGGACGTTCGTCGGCCATGAGGTTGATTTTTGGGGGGGAGTTTTTTAAATTTTTTCAAAAGGAAAGAAAATATTTTTAGATTTTCTAAAAATAATGGAAGAAAATATTTTTGGATTTTTCTGAAAAATAAAGGAAGAAAATATTTTTGGATTTTTCTAAAAGGAAAGAAAATATTTTTGGATTTTTTATATTAAAATAATAGAAGAAAATATTTTTAGAGTTTTTAGAAGAAAAGGTGGGGAAAAATATGGACTCTTAGAATGGACGAACTAACTAAAACCGACTACCGAAAAATTAAATTGGACACACATACGTCAAAAAGAATTCCTAACTAGCACATAACCAATTTTTATCTTGAAATTTAGTGAAAGGAGTAGTCAAATTTTAATTAAGTCCGTGGGCGATAAAAAATCAGGGAAAAATCTGAGTGATCGCCTTTGCAAAATTTTATCCTATTGGGCTACCTAGTTAATAGATTTTAAATTTAGTAATGTCTAGTGTAGCACACAATTGGTAAGCGAGTGAGTCGAATGATGAAATCCCTTCTCGTGAGTGGTCGGATATAGGTCTTAATCAATTAATTCATCACACCATTCGAAAATAAATGCGAGAATAAAATCAAGTAAGAGCACACAAAGCACACAAAAGAATTGACTCGCAAATAGGAGAGGCGCGAGGGTTTAGAAATGTACCTCCCACGGTTTTTAGCCCGTGGGGTGCCAAAAAATTTGAGTCGGCCGGGGGAGATTACGCCTATCCAGTCGGTCCCTGGAGTCCTACCGACCCAAGGTAGAGAGGATTAATTTCCTCACCTTTGGACGCCCTCTTTCTACCTTGTCCAGCTTCCCTATCACGCTTGTCTTCGATTATTACTATTTTAAAAAAATGAAAAATAAAATAAAGGTGTCTATGTGCACCGCAATACAAGCAATGATAAAAATCCTAATACAAGCCTTCTAAAATTAAGAAAAATGGTACTAAAATGCAACAAAATATAGAAAATAAATGAACTACAAAATTGAATCCGCTCCGAGTGCTTCACGCTCCCAAGAATGGCAATGGCGCCATTTGATAGAAAAACTTTTTTTGCGCGTCGTTGTTGAAAGCCAAGTCAATCAAAACCTCAAAATACCTACAAAAATTAACAAACTCAAGTGTAGAGGTAAGAAAGGATATCAATCCACATCAAGGGGGTAAAGCTAGAGACAAATTTAATTGTAATTCACTTTTTATTTTCTTTTTGGAATTTTTATTTTTTATTTTTTTTTTAGCCTTTTCAAATATTAAAACAATTAGGGTGAGGATGTGAAATAACACTAAACTAAAATGAAAGATCAAATTACAAACTAAAAAATGACTAAAATGAAAAATAAAGTCTAACACAAAAATATGAGATAAATGAGGTAAATAAATGTGAGAACAATCAAGGAGTGGGATTACACCACAAATTTTAGCTATTCTAACTATTTAATTTAATTAATTGAATTCTCCCAAATTAATATCAAAATTACAAATCAACTCTCATTGCAAATGTAATTTTAATAGTAATCTTTTAAAAAATTAAGTTTAACACCCCACAACTCTAGAAAATAGATCTACACTCCTTTTAATTAATCACCCGCAAGGATCGAGCGATTAAAATTCATGTAAATCTTAGAAAATAAATTTAGAGTTGAAATTCAAGTAATGATACCCCACTTAAGAAACCCCTATCTCTAGTTTGAATCTAAAATGTGTATTATAACTAGAAATTCGAGTTTCTCTCGAAAATCATTTACCCTCTCTCGAGGCATAAATTTAAGGGTGGGGGATCAAAATTAATATTCAAAGGAAATTTTCAATTAATCAAACTAATTAAATTAAAATAACATCAAATAAGGGTTCACCCCACCCCTTGAAAGGAGATTTATCCTAACATGATATTAAACATGGTGAACAAAAAATCAATACGTATTTAATTTAAAAGAGTAAAGAGAAGAACAATCAAACCAATCTTTTGAATTTAATTGACTCCAATCCTCCAATTTGAAGTAAACAACCCTCTTAATTGAGCATCCAAGTAGTTTGCAATAAAATAATCACTTAATTAAATCTCTTACAAATTTAACCTCACAAATATCTAACAAAAATAAAAAAAATAAAACTATTTACAAAATGGTGTTTATCCTAAGTTTTTTTCTGCACTAAACTATCTCTAACTCTCTCTAGAATTGATATGATAAAAGTCTCTTGATAATGGGGTTGAGGTCTTCTATTTATACATGGAAAACATGGAGCTAGGGGCTAATTTGGGTTATTGGGAGTTCACATGTGCATGGCAAAGGTGTGAGGTAAGGAAGGTATATGGGTGAGGGAATTGGGTAACAAAATTTGATATGGTTATGGGGTATTTTGGGTAATGGGGTAAAAAGAGGTAGTTGGGGGTAGTTTGGGTATATGGGTCAAAAGGGTTTAGTAACACATGTGGCATTTTAGTTGTCTTTGGTTTTGGATCATTTGGTTTTGTTTAACAAGTAGGAGATAAATCGTGTGTTTGCATTTGGAGAAATGGGTTCAATTGGGTTAAGGCTGGAGGAGGAGAAGAGGTGTGTCGCCGGGTCGGAGATGCTGGGTTTGGGGCGGCGTAGGGGTTGGTGGATGGGACAGAGGTGGGATTAGAGGTCGGGTTGCCGGGTGAGGTGTTGGTCGCATAATGGTCGGAGCTGGGACGGGTAGGTGGCTCAGGTGAATGGGGACTAGAGGGGTTGTTGGGTTCGGGCAAAAGACGGGTTGTGATCATGGGGTTTCCAGATTGATGGGTGAGGTTGGTTGCGTGGATGAGTGGAAGTAAGGTGGGATTGATGGGTTTAATGGGAGTTTGAAAATGGAGGTGAGAGAAAGGTCGGTTTAGAGGTTGAAGATGATGTTGGGTAGGATTATCTTGTGTGTGAAGGTGTATGAGTTATGGTGAGGATGAGGAGTTGGTTGTGTGTGTAAAGTGTATGGGAGTGGGGTGTGAGAGGTTATGTGTGTGTTTAACTTATGAGCCTAAAAAATGAAAATTAAAATAACTAAAATCCAAAAAAATAAAATCTATAAAAATTAAAATTAAAATAAAACTTCTAATCTATAAAATAAAACTAAAAGAAATGAAATAAAAGAAATAAAACTAAAAACATAATAAAAACATAAAAACTAAAGATCTAAATAATTATAAAATATAATAAAACTAAAAATAAACTCCTAAAAACTAGTCTTAATAAAATAAGATAAAATAAAATAAAAACTAAAAACTAATAAAAATCAAAATCAAAAATATAAAAATAGGAAATGAATCTTAGAAAATTCTAAATAAATTTAAAATAAACCTTAAAAATAAAAATGACTCAACTTAAAATCAAAACTATAAAAAATACGAAAGGGAACGAATCAAACATACACGGCTTGGGACAGAGTTTAGGCTAGGCTTAGGGTAGGCTAGGGTTACGGGACAAGGATAATTAGCTTCATAATTCGCACAATTACCTTGAAATACGCGTTTGAACACTGCAACGTGCATTCGATCTACAAAATAGACAATAAAGCACATAAGACCCAAATTACCGAGAATCAACAACTAAAATACATATATTCGGGGTATAAAATATACAGTTTTGGGTGCTTATCATTCAGTATCCAAGCTTATTTGTGAATCAATCACCAACTTTCTACTTTCAGTTATTTGAAACCATAATTTTGAGGAGCCTTGTACCTGACCTAGCTCTCACACCCCATCCATTCCTACTAGAATTTTATGGCTGATCCAAAGGGATTTCCATCTGTAGTCTAGAGCATAATGAAAACCATGCTTTATATGTTTGAGAATCACAATATTGAGGAAATTTACATTTGCAAGGCCCTTTCCTGGCCTTGCTAATCGTGAAGGCTACTCTCCTTGAAGCCCTTTTGGTAACAGAGTCTTGTACCACATAAACCAGATAATAAAAGAATAGATCGAGGGGGAGGATAAATAGCCACCATCAGGAAATTTGAGAAATTTTCAACCTCTTTCTCACCACTTGAATCAGGTTTTATAATCCTATCACTATCTGAATATTTCCTGAACTCTAAAATGCAAGGCCCTGCAAGTGAAAGGCTGAAAATGGAGTCCTCAAATGCTGAATGGGTGTCTATATGAGGGGATAAACCCACCCCAGGTGGATACTCATTAACCGTCAATTGGTCCAAATCTATATTTGCAGCAGCATCAAGCTTCTTAAACATACATATTCTTTAAAGTATGGGTGAAACAAACAATGAAAGTTCACCCAAATGCTATTTTGTGTTAACATTTCTAGTTTTGTAGTGAAACTCATACCCTTAATGCTAAACCCTTCATTTTGCAAGACTTTGCCAAGGTCAATCATCAACTGCTGGAAGCAGATCATTCTCTTCTTCAGCAGTCACAAATTCCTCCATCAAGTAGACGCCGAAAATGTTCAAGTCTGAAGCTGCCAAAGATACCTTAACTGGATTTTGAACCTGACAGGGTAGTTGAAATACAAAATACCGTATGTGCAAAGAAAGACCTCCTAGATCAGGACAAAAATCCTCATTTAATTCCTATAATGCTACTTTGGCAAAACTCTCTTAAAAAATAGATAATAACACGAGTGTCACTCTCATCAGTTGGATAGACTCTTTTTACAGCCCCAAAGGTGCTAAATGCCGATGCACTAGAGTCGAAAGAAAATCCCACAGTTAGCCACACAAAGGTTAGGGATCGACTTACAATCCCCTCCCTTAGGACGTGTAAATCTTGTATAGCTCTAGGCACGTGCTTGCCGAAATTGGTTTCACTAAATAAAGTACTAAAAGAATCATTTGCCACACCAAATGAGGTGTCACTGCAAGCTAAAGAAAAAGGAAAAACGAAAAATTATCGGGTGAAGGAATAAATAGGAACAAAGGGAACCATTTTTGAGTTTTGAATGTTATAATTACTTATTTGGAAAAAAAGATGAGTTGTTTCAAGCACAAGAACACAATTATAGGATTACCTAATGTGTAATTGTTTAGAATATATGTATGCGCAAGTAGTTTCAAGATTTACCAAATACAATTTTCACTTTATCATAATTGAACACTGCATCCAAAGAGTACTAATAAAGTTAAAAAACCAGAACATATTATGTACTATTTAGTAAAGATAGTGGAAAATATGATTGTGAAACAAAAAATAATGATTTAGTTGACACGTTGTAGCTAGCCAAATTTAGATTATTTCTGATGGCAACATAATCAAATGATTGCATAACAACTGAACATTTCAACTTTGTATATATCAATTTACTTAAACTTGAAAGCAGAATAAAGGCATCAAAATCTGCACTTCTCCAACTGAATTAACTATCTTTTGAATGTTATCATAATCACTTAGTGTATGTAGAAGTGTTCTTTGAATCAGTTTGCTCTTGATGTGAATGAAGAATAGGGGTTATTTTTTGTAATTTTAGGGTTTTATTGTATTTTTGTTACTTTCTTTTATTTCCTTTCTTTGATGTATTTTCTTTTATTAGTTGTTTGTTTGGTATTATAGGAAGGAAGTAGCAAAACGATAATAGGGACATAATTGTAATTACTTCTTTAGCTTGGAGCCTAAGCAACATTCCTCCTATAAATTCCCCTTATGTAGCCTCATTAAGGCATTCTTCCATTTTATGAGATTTGATTAGAGAGAGTTTGAGAGATTATTATCTTTCCTTGCTCCCATTTGACATCATTTATGTCAACTGGTATCAGAGTCTAGTCGCTCCACCCGTTGTTGTTGTTGTAAAAAAACAAAAACTCGTAAACAATGCCACGTGGGTCCAATAAAGATGAACACCTCTGCATCAAACCCTCTCAACCAAATCTTGAAAGCCATCAATCAATTGAAGGCCCAAATATAGGAGATGAATGCGCGACTTCCTCCACCGACAATCACCTCACACCACCCCCTAAAGACACCTCGAACCACTCACCCTTATTAACCCTAACCCTAATTCAAGAAACCAAAATCCTAGCCCCCAAAACCCATCTAACCATGTTTTCACAACCACTTCCACCCTTCTACCCCTAAAACCCCTAGCCCTAACCCCATTTATCCTCAAAACACCACCAACGCCGTATCAAGAACCACCATCCAACCCACCCCAATGCCTCAAACCGCTGCCCAAATAACCCAAAACCCCTCCCAAAACAATTAATTCATCATAGAATACCATGGACAAAACCCCCAAACACACCTTCTTGGTCGGACCGCCAAAACGAAGGCCAATGAAGCCCCTGTGGCCTCCGATCTCTCCACCAAATTTGGACGACTGTCGAACCATCTGGGTGTTGCGAATCTGGTGTCGGAGAGTGGGTTGTATGTTCAAGAACCCTGGATTCAAGCCCTACGTAATTAAAACTGCACCAGCGAGTCCTTTCCAGCGTCGATCGCCTATCCCCTTTCACCACCGGTGCTTTAAACTTCAATCTAGGGTCAAACCACTTCACCCGTGACTGGAAAATACTCCTCGACAATCGTCCAAATCAATCGTCATCTTCAGACCCAAAACATCCCCGATCCACCCCCTGATCTGTAATTCAAACTTGCGTCCGGCTCTTTTCCAACCTTCTGACAACTTTCTGGATCTAAAACATCCCGACCGGCCTCTATTGACTCTGATAATAGTAGGCAAGCAGTTTCTGGTGCCACACGACATCGGTCGACCTCTATTCTTCTATGAAAGTCCACCTCCAGCAAATGTTTCAACCGGGTAACCAAGATCCACCAGTACATGGGCCCAATATAATGGAGAAAACCCTAATACAACCCCTTCCACTCAAGACCCATAAAATTTTTAATCAAGAACTAGGGTTTGGCACCAAACCCTAGGTTTTTGACCCCGGGGGTAAATAATTTTGATGTTGGCATAAGTGGCATGAGGAAGAATAAGAAGAATGATGCAAGAATTATCGAGTCTTCCTTAAATTTTTAGCAAATTCATTTTTGGCCCCTCAAGTTTTATCTCTCCCACAATTTTGGGACATTTTTGCATTCGACCTCAACTTTAAAGTTCGAGGATACACTTTTTCAAAGGCGAAGAGAATTATGTGAATGAAGAATAGGGGTTATTTTTAGTAATTTTAGGGTTTTATTGTATATTTGTTAATTTCTTTTATTTCCTTTATTTGATGTATTTTCTTTTATTAGTTGTTTGTTTGGTATTATAGGAAGGAAGTAGCAAAAGGCTAATAGGGATATAATTGTAATTACTTCTTTAGCTTGGATCCTAAGCTACCTTGATCCTATAAATACCCTTTATGTAGCCTCATTAAGGCATTCTTCCATTTTATGAAATTTGATTAGAGAGAGTTTGATAGAGTGTTATCTTTTCTTGATCCTAATTGACGTCATTTACATCAGCTCTAGAGGAGGTCATAGATATATTTTCTTCATTGAAAAACAAATCATTGAGATTAAGTCACATCATTGCAGTGTGTCAAAGGATAACCACACTTTAATTATCTTTCAAAATGTGTTAGTCACAATGTTTTGTTTTCAAATTAACAGTTTGAGATAATCACTCGATTACGTAGAGTGATTCTATGACTATAGAGGATTCTTATCTTTTAGGCAATATTTCTTCACTTCCACTTAGAAATACAAGTACACATTAGAGTCTATAAATAATGCCTCTAGGTACAATGAAGTGGTATCTAGTGCTTAATTCAAAGTATGTACACTTCAAACCCAAGAGCAATCTGAATTGTAATGTGGATATTACCAAATTATAGAAGAGGAAGAGATAACACACAATTTTGGTGTAAAAAATAGAGTTCGCAAATACAATTGGTGCCGATGATCAGATGATCCAGTAGCCATTGGATTATTTTTGTCGATCGCATAGTTCATATTTATGTCTTATCAGAAGTGATTTAACGAATCCACAAGTCGATCCAATAATCCTGATAATCAAACTTGTTGGGTCATAACGATCCTAAATTCAATTGCTTCATCACACCCATTTGATTTAGTTGATTTTGACAAATTGAAAGGCTCCTATATGCAAAGTGCAATATCAAAGCGCCCAATGTAGTCTAAGTCGTCTAATCCGCCTCTACACATCGCATTGATACTCATTAAGCATTATTGAAATTCTTTATGTGACTGTAGAAACACATACAATCATAAGACTCTCAGATAAGATGTCCAAATAGTATATTAATATTTGTATCAAATGCTCAATATAAGGTGTCTTATGAGCAAAAAAAATTTACAGTTCCGTACATTGTCATAGATTCATGTTTGCATCTTACCAAAACTAATAATGGAACCATTTGAGACCTCCATAAGGGAATTGAATCAAGCAATAGAACCATCTAACACTTGATTATGAATGGTGTGTCAATATAAAAAAGTTAGAGATTGTGAATTTACAACTAAAGAATATGTTCAAGTATCAAACTCATATCAGGCGAACGTTGAGATATTAAAAAATTAAGTAATAGTGTGATAATGGTAACCAAATGTAAAGTTATTATTGTGATTTTGATAAAAGACACAATGAATATTTGGTGAGCATATTTAAGGGAGATTCTTTCCCTATTTTGCTCATGGGAGAAAGATCCAATCTGTGACATTTTGAATTGTTTCATTCCATAGATTTTTGGGGAGACTACCTCAGTTACAAGTTAGTAAGTAGGTACAACAGTCATACAGACGTAAAAATAACATAAAAAATCCAAAAAATATACTTATTGCGTGCTAGCACTAGTATATCTTGGGGAATCATACGAGCCTACATTATAGAAGACACAACAGATTAGCATAGAAAATTTCTTTATATAGGTGTCTAGAAAAGCTAAAGCATTCTCTTGAGGGGGGAAATTGTATCTTTGGAGGGAGAACGAGAGGAGCTAGATGCTTTTGTTGCTGAATTTTTAGGTTAGATGTCGTTGTTTCCAAGTGATCAAATTATGAATAAGTGAGAGATTGCACAAGATGTTTAAGGGAACTCGTCTCCAATGTCACTTTCAAAAACATTAAATTTCTGAGTGATGCAGAATTATCCATTTCAGAAGTTTACATTCCTGTATTTCTTTTGTGAAACTCCTACATATATCATTTTTTAAATCAATTATAAAGCCTTCAATCCTGTCTGGTAAAGCTGAGACCAATGTGGAAATCTCATGTAAGCTCTCTTGATATGTAATTTGGCTGAGTTGATCATAAATTGATTTCAAACCCCCATCAAGGCTATCTTTGATATCTTCTTTTCCCTTGTTATGGTAATCATATTTAAATTGTGTAAGAACATTAACACCCACTGAAGTTTAAAGTAAATACGCATTTCAATATAGGAAGTTCCAGGACATGATATGGTACTGTTACCATTTGCTGCAAGGAAGTGTCATGAACAATCAACTTTTGTCGTACGCTTTCAACTGAATGTCAATTGAGTAAGAGAATGGTATAAAAAAATTATGTCCCAACTAAATTTCATTTGCACGAAGAGGAATTAAAATCATAATTCATCAAACAACCCACTTCTCTTTCTGGTCCTTTACTTAATAAATTTCTCGTGGCATTTCATAAAAAAAATTACTAGTGATAAATAATCCTTTCGGCAAAACGATCCAAAAATGTTTTCAATAACTACATACCTAACTTTATGGGGATGTACAACA
This sequence comes from Sambucus nigra, assembly GCA_949130495.1. Lineage (NCBI taxonomy): Eukaryota > Viridiplantae > Streptophyta > Magnoliopsida > Dipsacales > Adoxaceae > Sambucus > Sambucus nigra. The sequence goes on along the minus strand of OX422208.1, from coordinate 536,755,973 downwards.
ATTATATCAAACTTTGCATTGAAGAAATGGCCAATGTTACTGAATTAGTTGGAATATCTATGGACCATTTAGTGGTTTTTAGTAGACTGAACGAAAAAACTAGATCCCTTTTAAAACATAAAATGTAATTGAGGACATAAATGCCCCTTAGAAACTTTTGTTGTTCATAGGTCAAAACTTATGATTGATGATAGGAGTTAGTAGGTAAGCAATTTGAAGTCTACAATTTTACAGGTTATTTATTCCTAACTCTTACCAAATCAATGTAATAAGAAATGGATATACTCAGTCTCCAGTGCAACTTCTTTTGTTCTTTTGTTTGCTTGAATGATATCGCTCTGACAAGAATCCAAGATCATTCCAAACCTGCTTAATGAGGTTTCTATTGTCCCAATTCTGTGTTCAAGTTCTTCACCAATCTGGCATGCTCATTCAAATGAAAAATTAAAATATAATGCAATAACCCACCCATGCAAGCAAGGACGCAAGTTAATTGATAGACTAGTTTCTGCATTTTTGTACAAGAGATTAGGATAAGTTTCCTTCATATATTTCAAATTCAAACTTCATGAAAGAAAGTCCAAACTGTAAACTTACATCTATGGTGTGGGACATAAGAATTCCATTTCGTCATTAGATTTGTATAAAATGACATTTTATATTAGAAATGTCACATTAATAATAGCATTAACCATTAAATGATATTTTTGTAATAAATGTATTTAAATTATTTTTTCGAGCGTCGTTATTCCATTCTACAAAGAACGGATACAATGCCTTGTGAAATTTCGTTATCCCATTCTACAAAGAACGGATACATCCATGGTGAGATGTATCTGTATTAAATACATCACGGATGCCGATACTTAGAAGATACTCTCAGATATTAGGCACTTATTATGTGATGTGTCCACAATTTAATAGATAAATTCTTAATTTAAAAATCTTGATAAAATAAATTCTTGGGCACTACAATATGATTTACAAGGTGAAGAAAAAAGAAGATGAGTCTATATTACCGGTTAAAAAAATTTTGGACACTACAATGTGGTTTACAAAGAAAATGAGTCAATTTTACCAGTCTCACATCCATTTTAAGTCTTATTGGGCTAAGCTAAACTAAGTACCAATCATATGAACACAGACATCAGTACGAAAAAGTACATAAACTAAAGGTGAATGTTCATTTGATCATAGTACTATCTGATGTTCTTTTTCAAATGACTCACCTCATATAAATCCAAAGGACTCACCTCAAATTCTATCTTCTCATTCTGAAGCATTTCTTCTAAATATACTAATTAGCGTCCTGATTCGGGTAACTTCATGCTGATATTAAGTGAACATAGAGCACTGTGTACTTCAGAAAATAAAAGCTCCTCCCGACCAATCACCTTCCCAATGTTTTACAATGAGGTTATATATATATATATATATATATATATATATATATATATATACTCAACCAGGATTTAACTGATGCCTTTCAATTCAAAATAGTTATCATTGCACCTCATGCAGCTCCCTTCATATCCACTCCTAATTTTTTGTAGTTCAAATCAAGTTTATGGGGTGGAAGGTACACCGAGTGAACATCAATTGATGCATACCAAAAGAAAGAAACCATATTTCCAAATCAGCAAACATGTAGTAAGTAAGAACTCGAAGAGAGAGAGGGAGAGATGCATCATAGAGATAATAAAATGAACAACACACAATAAGAACATTTTATAAGTCCAAGCGAAAGGATCATTAATGTCATAATAAATCTCTTCACTCAAAAAGTCGATTTAAATTGAAGTCTATATATGGAATTCTTATGAAAAGTGATCACTCCAAAAAAATCCCAAAATAAATAGAAAACTAGATGAGAAAAATGCATGAGTCTTTACAGTCACAATAGGAAGCAGAGGGACGTTTGAGATATATATGGGGGAGACTGCATAGTGATAAGAGGTTAAGAGCATTTTAGAAATATAATGAGAAGAAAATATAAATACCAATATAAATAATGAAAATAAGACATAATTAGCAATAAAATGAAATCAAACAAAAATTACCTAAACTCAGTAGTACAGTCGCATGCCTGAGTACATTCCACCAGGAGGAACTCTAGGACTGGAAGACGGCTAGTGCAACTGTGAGGATACGCCGATGCCGACGATAATCCATAGCTCCCACCTTCCGGGTATCCTCCAAACGGCATTCCAATAGAACTTGGCGGCAACCCATACATAGAGGACCTAGAATTACTCATTCTACCATACTCCGACCCACCACCATACTGGGATCCACCACCAATACCAGCACCATAACCACTACCATACCCACCACCAAACGTGCCCGGGGCTTGATTCCCATGCCCATCACCCCCAATCGACGAAGGCATAGGCATCCCATAATTCTAAATGCCATAATTTGTGTTTTTAGGATAATCACTTGTTATAGGAGCCCCATCAACGCCAGGGAGTTTACCCTTCTTCCCATTGGTGGCGTATTTGCACAAAACATGATCCTTATGCATCAAAGGTGTAGGGCATGAGAAGTCGTCGGTGGGAAGAGTGGGCGTGAGGGAGTGAGAATGTGAGAAGAGTCGGCTCTTCATTTTGGGGGTCTAAATTTTTAGGGGGAAGAAAGGGCACGTTCTAAAAAAAATGGAGAAAAAAAGGTTCATAATATTTATCCACTTTAAAAATTCTAAAAAAAGTCATAATATCTATAATCAAATATGATTTTTATATTTAAAGTGTCATGAAAAATAATATTAATATATATATATATAATGATATTTTATATTAAATTTGTCACATTAATAATAGAATTGACCTTTAATGACATTTTTGTAATAGATGTCATTAAATTATTTTTCGAGCGTCATAAAAAGGTGTTTTTCTTGTAGTGTAAATTGTGTTTATTTTTTCCTCCACAGGTTCGGTTACCATTTGGTACAACGTGGATATTAATTATTGAACACGTTTATGGATTTTGGGAGGAGGAATTGTTTTAGGGAGGATGTAGCTTGAAGACTACTTTGAGATGCATTATGTTTAGAACTTCTTTTAAGTTGTTTGACTTTGTTTCGAATATGTGGTTAGAGATTAATATGTTATTTATGGCTATGACCATACGTTTTAAGACTTTATTTTGGATATTATTGTTATGAATGGAACATGTTTTCAATTATTTTCATAGCCTTAAAATTTCTAATGAAATGTAATGTAATGAACTGTGATATAGTTTATGAAAGATGTTAACTAATAAAAAAATTATTTTTTAAAAAATAAAATAATTTTCACGACACAATTGAAGTATCATAGAAAACAATTAGCATGACACCTATAGGTATGTCGTAGAAAGTATTTACAACGACACATAAAAGTAGTCGTGAAAAGGTTTCGACGACACCAAACAGGTGTTGTGAAAAGTGATGGACCTTCCATGACCCGCTCTCAACGAAACCAAAAATGTGTCGTAAAAACCCTTTCACGACACCTACAGGTATGTCATAGAAAGTATTTACAACGACACCTAAAAGTAGTCGTGAAAAGGTTTCGACGACACCTGATAGGTGTCGTGAAAAGCGCTGGACTTTCCACGACACCCCTCTCAACGACACCAGATATGTGTCATAAAAACCCTTACACGACTCATTTCAAGTGTCGTGGAAATGATTTTTCGTGTAGTGTAATAAGGTGTTTCTATAATGTCTTCAGAAAAAAATCAATGAGAAATTGGTGTTGACATGAAAATTTTTTCCTTGACATTTCTATGGAATTTGTTATTAGGAATGAGGTTGCTAGACCACATTCTAATCAATCAGGAAATAAGTATCACAAGAAATAGAGACTTGTCCATACTCACTATGGTTATATTGGTCATATGGTGGAGAAATGTTATAAACTTCAGGGATATTCACTACGTTATAAACCAAAACAAAAGAATGTAATACCCCGTAAAATTTGAAGGCTGAGAATTTAATTATTTGGGGAGAAATAGAATTATTAAATTGGAAGAATTGGTATTTTTATTTTTTGGGGTCTCGAATGATGAATTGGAGTGTATGGTTGATCCGGGAAGGCCCGAGATAGTCAAAATGACTGCCCGGAAGCTTTATTTGGGTTTTAGAGTATTTTTGACCTAGTTTGACTCGAATTGGCGTAAATGAGTCATTTTAAGTATGTATTATCATTTAAAGTTGGGATTTATGGATTTAAAGGCTTAAGAGGCTCGTGAATGGCCAATCTCATTTGTGAGAAGAGACAAAACGTCATAAAGAGAGAGAGAGAGAGAGAGAGAGAGAGAGAGAGAGAGAGAGCTAAGGAAAAGAAGAAGAGAAAGAAAATAAGAGAAAAATCTTGGATCTTTGGAGATTTTCGGCTCAACACACTGATTCAAGGAAGATTCAACCTCTACATCTTTGAGGTAAGTGATTAAACTTGCTAAACAATTGTGTATGTTAGTTGATTTTGAGTTTAAATGGTTAAACCCTAGAATTTTTAATTAACTCTTGAATTTGATGAAAAATATATGTGGGTTTGTTGATAAAAATGGTGGGGGTAATTTTATGTGTTGGTTTTTGGTGATTAGGATATTGTTGGAGTTAAGTAGAATTGGTTTTTAGAAGTGTAGAGTAAGGTTTTGGGGTAGAAATCTCGTGGGAACAAAATTCTGCAGAATCGGACCGGTCCGGGTAGGAAGGCCAGATCGGTTCATTTTTTAGGAAATTGGATTGGTTCATTATTTAGGTAATCGGATCGGTCCGGTCATTAAATGTCTTCTGTCCAATTTTAGGACTCGGACCAGTTCATTTTTTAGGACCCCCGGTCCGGTCCCTGCTTTTGTCCACCCCTTTTATTACCAATCGTTAATGAGTTTTATTGCTTACGGATCCTCCAAAATAGTGTAGTATACATGTTTGGGAGATATTATGAGAGTTCATACTAGGATATAATAGAGGGGTTACCTTAGGGGTTATTATGGAGATATTAATAAGAGTAAATTGTGTTGTTTTCTTTTATAAAATCCTCTACGGAATGAGGATTCTCATGAGGATAGTTTCGGGCTATTATGGAGGTATAATTGGGAGCTAAGCAAAACGATTCCTTTCGTAAATTCTTCGAGTAGTAGGAATTTACTTAATGCTGAATACGGACTGAATGAGAGAGAAATATCATATGTTCTTAAGGTTGTTAAATTGGACGATTATTCATATCTTAGGTGTGATGGATTTGTAAGTTTCAAGTGAGGGATTGAATAATCAATGAATTGGGAAGGTATGCGAGAGTGTATCTGTTTGTATACTGAGAGTTACATACATATAACCGGATTCCTTACTTTTTACATACGGGCATAAAATAGTATGTATATATATATGGTGTGAATGTATATACCTTTTGTGATGGCTTGTATATATATTGTGATCGAATGTGTATATATATATATATATTATGTGCATGTTATATACATAATGTGTTTCATACCCCTCTAGTGCTATCATGGGAAGTTACGCGATGTGGGTGAATCCCCCTGGCTTGAGGAGCAGGAAGAGTATAATCCCTAGGTCATAGGGTCCATTATATTACCGTATGTGAGGTCATAGCGTCCATTATTTTACCGTACGTGAGGCAGGGTTAAGACATATTTGGTATGATTAGTCTTACTCTCAGGTTAGGAAATATGGCCTCTTCCCATTTGTTGTGATTATGTTTTTACCAAGTCGGTGTGACAGTCCGACCGCTGGTAATCCCGAGACATGTGAGCGATCCCTTGGAAGATGATAGCATTGTAGAGACTATTAGAGTATACATATGTTATGTGTGTTATGTATGTGTACTTTTTAGAGAATGATGAATCATGTATAATATGTGCGTGTAATATTATACAAGCTTTATAGATAATGTGTGATATCTTAATATTATAAGTAGATAAAGTTATAGAGATGTGTATGATGTTTTGTCTTTTATAGCATGAGAATGGATGAGTATACTCTTATACCTATAGACTAGAAGTAATTGGGTTCATACTTTGGACCGAGGGACTAACGGATTCCCATGACCGACAATGTTAGGTGGTAGTGTATCGGGGGGTTCCTTGTTTGGATTTCGCTTTGCGAGACATCCCACGCACGAAACTTAGCGTAACCTTAGGCGTGGGGAGATGTTTGGTCCTTAGTTCTTTGGTATAGGTGAAATAGTGGGGCTATATTACTAGCTTTAATGATGATGTGGGATATCTTACGCTAATAACTTGTAAAGTAAATAATTGGAAAATCGAGATAATATAATTTAGTTATATTACGCTAATAACAGGATTTTGTTGTGTTCGCTTCCTATTCTTGCAAATCTAGATAAAAATCCATGTTGTATATCGGTTATGTGTATCTAGGGATTTCATATGTAGTTCTTTTATGATTTTATTTATTTTTTTGTTGTATTGTCTGTGACCGGACAACATATTCGAGTATATCTTTTGTTGTACTCGTGTTTATATTATCATGTTTTGTAGTATTATTGCATGTTGGTTTTTAGTTTCTTGTATGATTTAAATTTTTTTGGCATCCGCTTATTTTATTATTCTGAGGTTATTTAGATTTTTAGTCTGTGCGGCAGTGATGCTGAGAATGATCCACTTGAGATTCCTGTTTTATCTTGGTATAGGGTTGGCCACCCGTTATTAATTTAAGCGGGGTGCACAGGTGGTATCAGAGCATCAGGTTCTAGTGTCTTAGGATCTGTGCGGGTTTTCTACGTTCATCCGTAAGCCTTCTTGGCATAGAGCCCTATTATTAGGACTATTGTGTTCATATTGCGTTTATGATCTTCTGTGATGCGAAATTGTTTGAACTGTGTGCTAATACAGTTCGCTCTTATTTTAGATGCCGTTGAAGAGAGGTCGCCCGGATAGAGTAAATAAAAGGGCAGGGAATGTAAAGACCCAAGCACCTCAAGGGACTATGACTGCAGCGGAGGTTTCCAATATTGTGGCTCAAGCAGTCAACGCGCTATGAATGCAATGGCTCAACAATTTCCTCAGGCTTAGAACAGCCTGCAACTCCGGTATCTCAAGCTTACATGGGGTTATCTGCATGGGAGACAACTAGAGAAGATTTTCAAAACATTCATCCTCCAGAGTTTCAAGGGGGAGCCGATGTGGTCATAGAAAATCAGTGGAATAAGGATATTCAACATCACCTTCGTATGGTGGAATGTAGTGATGTTCAAAAACAAATCCTTGCCACCATTAAGTTAGTGGGTGAGGCTCTCCAGTGGTGGGAGTCGGTTACGACATCAGAGCAGAGGGATACGATATCTATATCAAATTTTTGGGTTCTATTTGATCGTAAGTATTTCCCTTTGGCAATTCAAGAGGAGATGAGGAGAAAATTGCTAGAGGTAAAGCAGGGGGATAGGACGATGGCGGATTATGAAGAGGAATTTATTCGGTTGGCGAACATTATGCCCGACAAGGAAAATACGAAGGGAAAACATATATCAAAAATTTTGGGAGGTTCAGATTGGAAAATTTATCAGCATTTGTTGGGGAACTCGGCATTACTGACTTTTATCGCTGTGATGAATGCATGGTTGTTACATTATCAGAACCACCATCTTTGTTTAAAAAGAGAGAAGAAATTTGGGGACCTAGACGTGGCAAGTAAGTTGGGAGAAGGTAATGTCATTAGGGCACAATCATCACAACAATCGAGGAATAGGCAGAGGGAGCAAGATCTTCATTTAAGGTCTTCGAGTAAGAGGAAGCATTCAAGAGGTTTTAGATTTGATGGTAGTGGGTCTAGTCTGGAATATCAAGGGCCACATCAGCGTATTGTTCCTCAGGGTGGTCAAGAAAGATTTTCTATAAGATGTTTTTTTTGTGGGGAGATAGGCAATAGGAAGAGGGATTATCCTGAGAGAGGTAGAGGGCAACAATTTGAAGAGGTTTTGGATGCACAACCCCTACAGTAATTCATGGGAGGGTTTGGACAAGAGAACTTTGATCAGGGACCCATTGATGAGGAAATGCAGTTAGATTATCGAGGTAATTTATGAATTACGTTTTTCCTGTGTGTATAGGTCATGCTTTGAGTGATTTTGGGAGCGTTGCATATAAGATTATTACCTCTAGAATTCGTGAGTGGATCGAATTTATTGGGTGGCTGGCTATTATAACCCGGTTGTGAATATACAATTACCTTAAGGAGGGTATGGATGGCACTTAGATGGTCTCTTTGGGGAGAATAGATTGTTTTGAGATGTCCCAGCAGAGTTATGGTTTTTTCGGAGAGCAACTGTTAAGCCGTGTTGAAGAGTAACGGTGATTTTATTATTTTATGGTTTGGTAAGAGGCAAATTTTTATTATGTCCCAGTTGTGAACAGGTCTATCTTGAGGTGATATTTTGCGATGATGTAATGGGTTATTACTGAAGGGAATCAAGGTTTAGCGGGTTCAATGCTGAGCGAAGAGTTTTAGTTCATAGTTGTGCGCGCGTTGAGAATTGAATGATGGGGAGAACATCGTTTTGATTAACGCCTTGTGCCTTAAGCATATTATTTAAATTATGTGTATCGGAATTCACAAAATTATTTTTTTCTAAATTATATTTTAGGCTTTTGGAGCCATATAAATTGATTTTTTTAAAATTATTTCAAAACTTTAGTCCTGGTCTGACAGATCTCAATCCCCAGCAGAGCTGCACAGTAGTTTATTGGGAGGGCTCCTTGTTTGTATTTCTTTTAAGAGACCTCCCCCACATGAAAGTAGAGAATTTCGGGAATTGAGAAAGGCTATATCTTTGGACATTTTCAAAAATAATTATTTTTAGCATGTATGATTTATTAGATTAATTTGTTGAGAATTAGCATATCCCTGTAGCATTATGGGACTAAGATTAGTTCATGGGTTGGTGCCTTGGTTATTTTAGGCATATAATTATAATGGTGAATGGAAGTTATGTTACAATTTAAGGCTAGTGGAGCCAAGTAATGATTGTGCAATTGAGAACGGTTATAAGGTGTATGGGTGCCCTGGTTGTATATTGTTGTTATGAATTCACTATTGGGAAATTAAGAGGTAAGTTTAGCTATCTTGGATGTAAGAAGTTATCTCCGTACATATGTATTTATCCAAATTTTGAGGATAAACTTTTTATAAGGAGGGGAGAATGTAATACCCTGTAAAATTTGAAGGCTGAGAATTTAATTATTTGGGGAGAAATAGAATTATTACATTAGTGGAATTGTAATTTTTATTTTTTGGAGTCTCGAATGATGTATTGGAGTGTATGGTTGATCCGGGAAGGGCCGAGATAGTCAAAATGACTTCCCGAAAGCTTTATTTGGGTTCCAGAGTATTTTGGACCTAGTTTGACTCGAATTGGAGCAAACGAGTCATTTTAAGTGTGTATTATCATTTAAAGTTGGGATTTATCGATCTAAAGTCTTAAGAGGCTCGTGAGTGGCCAATCTCATTTGTGAGAAGAGATAAAACCCTAGAAAGAGAGAGAGAAAGCTAAGGAGAAGAAAAAGAGAAAGAAAAGAAGAGAAAAACCTTGGAGATTTTCGACTCAAACACATGGTTTCAAGGAAGATTCAACCCCTACAACTTTGAGGCAACTAATCAATCTTGCTAAATAACTGTGTGTGTGAGTTATTTCATTATTTATTTGGAGATTTAGTTGATTTTGAGTTTAAATGGTTAAACCCTAAAATTTTTAATGAACACTTAAATTTGATGAAAAATATATGTGGGTTTGTTGATAAAAATGGTGGGGATAATTTAATGTGTTGGGTTTTGATGATTAGTTTATTGTTGGAGTTGAGTAGAATTGGGTTTTAGAAGTGTAGAGTGAGGTTTGGGGGTACAAATCTCGTGGGAACAAAATTCTGCAAAACCGGACCGGTCCGGGTAGGAAGGCCGGATCGGTTCATTTTTTAGGAAATCGAATTGGTTCATTTTTTAGGAAATTGGATCGCTCCGGTCATTAAATATCTTATGTCCAAATTTAAGACCCGAACCAATTCATTTTTTAGGACCCCCGATCCGATCCGGTCCGGTCCCTGCTTTTGGCCAGCAACTGTTTTACCCCGATTAATGAATTTTATTGCTTAGGGACCCTTCAATAGAATGTAGTACACATGTTTGGGAGATATTATGAGGGTTCATATTAGGATATAATAGAGGGGTCACCTTGGGGGGATATTATGGAGATATTAATAAGAGTAAATTGTGTTGTTTTCTTCCATAAAATCCTCTAAGGAATAAGGATTCTCTTTAGGATAGTTTCGGGCTATTATGGAGGTATAATTGGGAACTAATCATATCGAATCCTTTCATTAATTCTTCGAGTAGTAGGAATTTACTTAACGCCAAATACGGAATGAATGAGAGAGAAATATCGTGCGTCCTTAGGGTTATTAAATTAGATGATTATTAGGGTTATTAAATTAGACGATTATTCATATCTTAGGTATGATGGATTTGTAAGTTTCAAGTGAGGGATTGAATAATCAATGAATTGGGAAGGTATAAGAGAGTGTTCGGTTTGTGTACTGAGAGTTACATACATATAGCCAAATTCCTTACTTTTTACATACGGGCGTGAAATAATATGTGTGTCTATATAGATGGTGGGAATGTATATACCTTGTGTGATGTTTTATATATATATTGTGATCGAATGTATATATATCTTGTATGCATGTTATATACATTATGTGTTTCGTACCCCTCTAGTACTATCAGGGGAAGTTGCGCGATGTGGGTGAATCCCCCTGGCTTGAGGAGTAGGGAGAGTATAATCCCCAGATCATATTGTCCATTATTTTACCGTGCGTGAGGTAGGGGTAAGACATATTGGGTATGATTCATCTTGCTCTCAGGTTAGGAACTATGGACGCTTCCCATTCGTTGGGATTAGGGTCTAATAAAATCGGTTGTGATGTATGGCATTCTAGACTAGGGCATTTATGTTACAAAAGACTAGATCTTCTAAAAGATCAATTTTAATTAAAATCACATTTTTTTAAATAAAAATGATTCTTATTCGATATGTCCTTTATCTAAAGAGAGAAGATTGTCTTTTATTTTTAACCATCATTTAGCTAATTCTCCGTCTTATCATATTCATTGTGATGTTTGTGGACTATATAATGTACTTAGTTACTTAGGTCGTAGATATTTCCTCACTTTGGTTGATGATTATACAAGATTTACAAGGTTATTTTTTTGAAAAATAAATCATAGGCTTCTATTATCATTCCTAGAAGTCGGTGTGACAGTCCGACCGCTGGAAATCCCGGGATATGTGAGCGATCCCTTAGAAGATGATAGCATTGTAGAGACTATTAGAGCATACATAGTTTATGTGTGTTATGTATGTATACTTTCTAGAGAATGATGAATCATGTATAATATATGCGAGTAATGTTATACAAGCTTTATAGATAATGTGTGATATCTCAATATTATAAGTAGAGAAAGTTATAAAGATGTGTATGATGTTTTGTCTTTTGTAGCATGAGAGTGGATGAGTATACTATTATGCCTACACACTAGAAGTAATTGGATGCATACTTTGGATCGAGTAACGGCTTCCCACGACCGACAATGTTAGGTGGTAGTGTATCGGGGGTGTTCCTTGTTTGGATTTCACTTTGCGAGATGTCCCACGCACAAAACTTAGCGTAATGTTGGACGTGGGGAGATGTTTAGTCCTTAGTTCTTTGGTATAGGAGAAATAGTGGGGGTATATTACTAGATTTAATGATGATGTGGGATATCTTACGCTAATAATTTATGAAGTAAGTAATTGGAAAATCGAAAGAATATAATTGAGTTATATTAGTGTATAAGTTTGGGTGTAAACTTAGGTGAAGATAGTAGAAGTAGAATGACGATGATATTAGAGTCAGTGGTCTACGCAAATGAGTCTTAGGCATAGGTTTAAGAGGATTCATCCCTGGAATGTGTTGGGTAGCTTAGATGAGGTTCATATGCATACGTTAGGTGCACGTTATAGTTGAGGGCTAAGGTTAAATCCCAAGAGAGTGCGACACCATTATAATTATGATATCCGGAATTCATAATTATTATGCTTTTTAATTCACTTGATAAAACTATTTGCAAACCTCTGGCTCTGACCAGTTTATGTCTTTTCTCTTGTTATATATTTATATATTTTAGGTGTCCCTCCGCAAGGACGCCAATGATGCCTATTTTGTTCAGAGTCCCTGGAGTTGTTGCTGCTTCCTATTCTTGTAAATCTAGATAAGATTCCATGTTGTACATCGGTTATGTGCATCTAGGGATTTCATATATAGTTCTTTTATGATTTTATTTATTTTGTTATTGTATTTTCTGTGACCCGATAGCATATTCGGGTATATCTTTTATTGTACTCGTGTTTATATTGTCATGTTTTGTAGTATTATTGCATGTTGGTTTGTAGTTTCTTATATGTTTTGAATTTTTTTTTTGCATCCGCTTATTTTATTCTTGGGTGGTTAGTTAGATTTTTAGTCTGTGTGGCAGTGATGCTGAGAATGATCCACTTGAGATTCTTATTTTATCTTGGTATAGGGCTGGCACCCGTTATTAATTTAAGAAGGGTGTCACAAAGAATTCTTATTTTGACCAAATTTTCCAATCTCCTTGGGCACCGGTTAATTAAGTCATTTCCATTGATGCTTCTCATATTTCTCAACAAGAAAACATAGAATTTCTTCATATGTTGAATCTGAATCAGTATCAGAAACTAATGGTTATGTTGTCAACTCATATGAATCTTGATTCTAGGACTCAAATGGATTCAGATGTTAAATTTACTTCTTATGCAGTAGGTATCTGTTTATCTGCATCAGTTGATCCTCTTCTTGATTCTTACCATTATCGAATTATAGATTCTGGTGCAACAAGTCATATTTTCTCTTCTTATTCTTCCTTTTTCCTTTCTGAGACCCATTACTAATTCATTTATTACTTTACGTAATCTTGGTAGACTCCGTGTGTCATTTTTAGGGGTTTTTCAAGTCAATTCCTCCTTATTACTCATAGAGGTCTTACTTATCCCTCCATTCAAGCATAATCATCTTTTTGTGAGTTCACTTACTTCTATTTATCTGTTCTCAAATAGTTTTCTAAATTATTCTTGTGATATTCAAGATCTCAGACTCATGAGGATGATTGGTAAGGGTGACAAGCCTAGAAGCTTATAGGTGCTTGATGTTAATCCTCATATTTTTTAGGTTCTTATTTCATAGTCTTGCACAAATATGTTTCAATCTTACAACATGTGCATTGTTATTTATTTGACTTTAACTGAGTCGTTCATCAATTTTCCTGTATTTAAAGGCCTTGACAAAATTCTAATGTTGAAAGAAAACACCAACACTTGATTAATATTGCTCGTTCCTTCTTCTTTTAATCTAGAGTTCCTATTACCTTCTCGAGTGATTGTGTTTTCACATCCACATTTCTCATCAACTCATTAAAGGTTTTTTTATTGTTATTTTGTTATAGTATATCATCTTCAATCAAAATGCCTTGAACCTACAGAATACACTAAATACATGTATAGTGACAAGTAAGGGTATCAATTGAACTTATTAATATGGAAAGGAACAAAATAAAAATAAGTACAATTTTAAAAATAATTCAAGGGATATTTATGTACTAATGATGTGTTGACATTGAAACTACACTAATATATAATTGAAAATATGAGGGTAAACAAGTATGAGATAATTCAACGGATTAAAATTCAACACTTAGCCTATTAATTTTTATTAATTAGTTTATCTATTTAAAATTCTCAAGACATATTTAAATCCATAAATCAACTATCGTTGCAAATGTGAAAGTAAGCATAATATTTTTAGAAGATTAATATTAAAATTTTACAAATTCCATAAAAATAGATTTTAAATTTTTTAATAAATCATCTGCTAAGAAAAATTAACTAAAAATATTTTTAAACCCTTAAAGTGAACCTTTAGAGTTGGGAAATTCAACTTACAATTTAATTTAAAAAATTGCATAACTATAGTTTAATTAATAGATAAATATTATAAGTCGAATTTACTATTCTCTTTCGAAAATAATTGACCTCCCTCGAGGCGTAAATATAAATTATAAAAATTTGATATTAATATTCAAATGAGCATAATAAATAAATAAGTAAACTAAAAATAAAAATAATTAAGTTAAGGGTTTCATCTTACATTTAGCGTCTCATTCGATTTTTATTCTAGATAAAATGTAAAAATATTTCCATTAAAAATATAAGAGAAATAAGAGAAAATACTAAACCAAACCTCCTTGAATTTTATATGAACACTTAAACTTGAAAAATATTACACCCTAATAAAATATATGTTTACGCCAAGAAAATTAGAGAATAATAACAAATTACTCTCACACTCTGTCTTAAAAATTTGCATTCAAACGCAATATTTGTCTCTCATAAAATTATCTCTACCTCACACTCAACTCGCTAAGAAAATACAAAAGAATAGATAAAAAAAATTAATATAATATTACTCTTAAAATTACACTACAAAACTACTCAGGGTTTACAACAAATTAGCAGTGGAGAAAATTTTAAAACTCAATTCCTTTCTTCTTTAGTCGTAGATCCTCGACTCCAAAAATTAGCACTAGAGAAAATATCTACAAGGATTTAGAACTTTGGACTGTGTTATTCTTGATTTAGCAAAGTGATCCTAAAAGATCCAAGTGGTTTGGATAAAAAATTGTAGAGTTTAATCATAAAAATAACTCTAAAAAGTCTTGTTCAAAAATGTAATTACGTATCTCTATTTATAGAGAAATTGTTGCAAAAAGATAAAGATTAAAGATTTGAAAAATATTTTTTAAAGAAATAGAAACACGCATACTCGTTCGAACGAACTGGCACATCTCTTGAACGATGTACCCTATCTTATTCAAACGAAATATAACAATACATCGAACGACATTCCAGAGATGACCAAAAAGGCAAAGCTTCAAATCTCGTTTGAATGTGGAAACCTTATTCTAATGACTAGTTGAATCTCAATCGAATGACATATCAGTTCGATTTAACGAGCTAATAAGTTTTTCAAAAAAACTTAAGAAGAACATTTTGAAAACTTTTAAATGCAAACTCTTTTAAAATTAACTCCTAAAATTTTGAGGCTTTACCAAACCACTTCATAATATATCTTGAATGATGTTGTGATGAATGATCTTCATTTTTCCAAATGCCATCAACTTCATCTCTTCGATTGCTTGAAAGTGGCCATGAAGGTGGAGGGGGTGTAATGAGATAAACCAAATAAAATTAGACGTTTCAGTTATAAATATTACTCTTATAAATCTCCCCCTTTGGCTATCGGTACAAAACACAAACAGAAGCCTAATTGACCCCTAACACTAATACAATTAACTCCCTTTAAAACTAAGAAACAAAAATGAAAAAATGTGCAAGTCTTCAATAAAAAGTCTTCATCTTGTGTAGTACATGAAATCGCCATCAAGGTGGAATGACCAAGACACATGAGACAAAAGAAATACTATGATGCGTACGAGTTTGAAGAATAATAAATTCCCCCTCAATTTATTCTCTCCAGTTTTGTCTGTAATTGACAGAGGGTAAGAAACTAAGCGTGAATAATAAGCATCACACTAATCCAAAAGAAATAACATTACAAAGATAAATAATTAAGCACATGCGATGAATTTGCAAAAGACTTTCAATTAATTATTTATGAAATTTTTCAATTTTTAAAGTAAAAAAATATATGTATAAAAGGTACATATAGGTACAAACACAATAGGTTACAAATACAAATACGTCACACCATGGAATAGCACCAAAATATTCGAATCATGCAAGTGGAATGTAATTGTGTGAACATTTTCCACGGCTAAACTAATGAAGACATTCATAACATAGGCGCGCGAAGTTAATGAGATACTTTTAAATAAATAACTCAATTTCAACCTTAGGTGTGATAATGTTGAACAAGATGAAATTGACTCGACTTATGCAACATGCCATGAATTTAAATGCTTCTCGAAAAAATAATTCCAAACTATTTAATATTTTTCAAGAGAGTCTTTTCGGAAAACTCACTAGTCTTTTAATTTATAGCACCCTCAAAACATCACTTATTTAAGACTTCAAGCTCAAAATTTTGAAGACATCGTAATGCTTATATGTAGCGAAGCATCAATGAAAAAATAAATTTGGTCTTAGCATTTCTTTTTTTGTGTGTCGCTAATCTTTTAGTCTCTTGTTACAAATGGTGTCTTCTAACGCAAAGAGAATTTTGTCTTTCGTAGGCCCTTTTCATTGTTTAATATAAAATAAATTTTTTTTTCGAGAAATGAAATATGGGCAATGGTTCTTATAAGCACAATTTATCTCAAGTACATTTGGTTCATTATTAAATACTATTGAGATGAGAGCATTGTATTCGACACCTGATAATCAAGTGAAATTTTCAAAAAGTTCGTGCATATATGTAATAAAGGTGATAAAAGTTCCAGCATTAAGAAAGTAATCATTAATGAACAGTGAAATTCTAACCATGCATTATTAAGCACACTACATAAAAAAATCCATGTATTAAATTACCATGAAAAAGTCACATGAATGGATGGAAATTAGTGGTGATTGGAACGTTTTAAAAGCACATCCATATATAGTGAAAAACGAAAATATATAAGTCTTTTTGTCTTTTTCACAAATTTTATCAAAATTAAAATCTTTTTGGAACTTTTTAAGCTTGTTTTTAAAAATCAAATATTTTTTGCATTTTCAAGATTTTTCAAAGAAAAGCAAATATAAACATAGAAATTGAGACACTCTCCCTAATTAAATACCGGGTGATCAGTCCTTTATTAAATTAAATCCAAGTGTCCGGTTGGATCATTCTTAGCATCACTGTCAAAAAAATATTTTTTTTATTGATCACCTAATAAATAATTTAGCTAAGTGTCAAAACATTTAATTTTATATATTAAGTCCCAACGATAAGAATTTTACACATGTACCATTTAAACGAACATAATTATAGTACTGAATACCAAACCATTCAACGGAATTAAACAGGTTGGAATAACATCCCAATAAAATATCTCAAATCGGAGGACAATGTAAAAATTAAAACAATCCCAACTAAAGTTGAATGCTGAAGTAAATACCGCGTGCAAAGTCTCTCTGAACTAAAAAGAAATTGGAAATGGGCGACACATGCCCTATCTAAAATGATTAAGTGAAGAGCTGAGATGACAAGGATGAAGTCGTCTAAATGCAAAGACCTGTAACTCCCACACTAGCTGCATCATATCAACCATCTAAAGATCTAAGTCTGACGCCCCTGTGATTGGGTAGCTGTAACACACACACACACACACACACATATATATATATATATATATATATATATATATATATATATATATATATATATATATATACAAGAGAAGGAGATATGGCAAGAAACGGGTCAAAGCCCGAGTATAAAAATAGTTTTTAAAACAATTTAGCAAGTACATAAAATGCTCACCAGTTGATATTACATACATGTTAGTATTTCGGCACTCACTTGGGAATTCTCATCCCTCAACTAGTGTGCACGCCTAACTTCCTACTAAATACGTCTGGATAAAGCTAACCCAGTTAACTAGTTTAACCCAATATCCTCTCATTAATCCTGATTCACATGATCCCATAACTATAATTTATACACGATAACTTTTTCTTATGAATTTACCAAGCCAGCTATGTACATCTCAATATAGACTTATGTTCTCAAACACTTAATTTATTTAATATCAATTATTCAATTTTATCTACTTACAAGCATAGTAGATGAATCGTAGGTATATATATTTATCACTCATAATATATATATACTAATAGGGCACCCCACATAAAATCTATGGTGCTTGCATACTCTGCTATCAAGTCCCTATACCTCTCGTACAAATGAGAAAAATACTAGTTCGGACTCACTCTCGAACTGTATTAACACAAAATACACATATTGGAGGCGAAGCATAATTCCAAGTCACTAAGAGGTCACAGCACATACCCTCACGTCTCTTAGGACCGTTTGACTATCATTCTCAGATAGCCTGTACCAAGGATCCTATGTTCTAGGGTACGAGTCAATATCCCCCCCAAAGGTCACATCAGAATAAGACGATCCCGGTGCGAAAACCTCCATGATAGCAAGTAGCATGGGTATGATTAAACACAGATATTCACATAATACATATATACATACACTCATATATGTGTATTCACATTATTCATATAGGCACACCCACGACCTATAACATATTCTAACCATACGTGGCACGTAGTGCCCGAGTCCTACGTATAATTAATTCATTCTTTCATTTTCTTAATTATCTCAAGTTCTCAAGTACTTCTCGGCCCTTGAAGTGTATCATTCTGATAAATATGAAATCAGTAGGTGTACACTCTCTACCCTACTGGTCTAAGTCATTCTTAACTCTCACAAAACCTACTTTAACATACACACGATCTTCACCCCATTTTATACCCTCGTGATCCCACGGTTAAATCTCATATAAAATCGTACTACTGAACCTTGCCTACAACCCTACTGGTCCTTCCCAAGTCCCATTGTGGTATTTAGGTTATGTATAAGGGTTTTTGTAAATTGGGGTTGGATTAAACATTTTAGAGGAAACAAGTTTCAATTTCCGGGAGGAGTCGATCGATCGAAGGGAAGGGTCGATCGATTTCGTGAGTTTCTGCATAATTTTAACCTATGGGTTTCATCAATTTCCACCCTTAAATCCTCCATCAAACTCCCAAATAATCAAACTAAAAGTTGTACTAACCTAAGTACATGATTTTTAATGTAAAACAAATACAAATTCATCAAGGGCCATCAATTAAAGGGATTAATTCAAGCGAGTTCATCAAGAACCCTATTTTCATCATCATTTCAATATCCTCATAATTGTTCCAGATTTCAACCTCTATTGGGCATCAACTTCGTAGTTAATCTTCTACATATATCAAGATAGTTATCCTAACATGGTTTCTCCTCAAAATTGCAAAATAAATCTCCCAAACAACATTATATTTACATGAGAACATGAAATCATATCTCCCATACTAGCATGGATGTATTATCAACTCAAGAACAGCAAGTTAAATACTTGCCTGCAAATCAAAGGTCTAATTCGATGAATTTGAGTGGTATAGGAATGATCATCTTCTTCCGATCTATGCTTTGGTGGTGGTGGAGGTATAAATAGGTGGTTCTTGGCCTTGAACACCTTGGAAAGATCTCTCGTTATTACTCCCATAGTTTTCCTCACTTTTTGATTCTCACAACCCTAACTTCCTTAACACATCATCTGATATAACCTCTTAATTTTCGTCATTAAGTAAGGCCCAAAATTAGAAATTACCAAAATGCCCTCCAGGGTTGCCGATTAGGCCTAAAAATGTCCTGAAACCCAAACTAAACTTTTCTGACTATCTCAACCCTTTCGGACACATTAGCGCACTCGAAATGACCATAAGGGAGACTTAGAATTAATTTACTTTTTTTTCATTAATTTAGTCCCGACGCAACTAACACGCGCATCCCGACATAGTTTTCATAACAGTCGTTTTTTCCACTCACGACAACTTTAATATTTTTATCTTCATATATTAGTTTACTCACTAAGTAATATTAAATATAATTATCATTTGTAAATACTAACTCTCATCACGCTGGTAATTATTTAATTAAATCCGAATTAATTAAAAATAAATTTACTCCATTTAAATTAATTTATCCCAATCCCATAATTAAAACAAAATATGTTCAAAAATATGGGATATTACAGAAATACAATCTAAAAATAGGTACAAATGATATGAAAATGATAAACACCCTACACTAGATAAAGTACCCTAACTCAATCAATGGAACAAATACCCAAAGACTTCCTAAGATTCTCGAATCTAAGGGCATCTAAAGATTTCGTGAAAATATCGACTAATTGGCGTTCGGTTCTCACAAAGCTCAAGGACATGACCTTCACATAAAAACACTTTTCTTTTCCAAATCATACCTCCATTATATGATTTTTTGAGTTTTCCAAACCCAATTTCCATATACTACATCAAACCATTGTATGGTTTATTTTACTGCTGATTTATGAAGCTGAGGCTGTACAGTTGAAGAAGAAAGGATTCCGATATCCTGAGGTTGATAAGTGAATAATGAGGGAAGAGTTACGTCCTATGAACGGTGCTGAACAGTGTCATATCTGTTGAACAATTGAAGACCTGTGTGTTATACTTAATGGAGCTCTAAGTAGTATGTAGGTCATTAAGACTGTCAAACTCGTCTACAAAGCTGAAATATAAGTTTTGCCTGACGGGATTTTTCCTCATATTATTCTTCTTTGTTTTCGGTTTTATTATGTTGATTGAAGGATTTAATTTGGAATTTATCTTGCATGCCCACCTTAATCTAATCAAGATAAACTTTGGATTAAAAAAATTGGATCTTGTGTGTGGGTAACCTAATATACAGACTATCCATACGAACCTGCTTTCTAAAATTGGTATCAGAGTTAGTTTAACTATCTTATTGTGTGATCCTTAAATTGAGTTTTTCTGGATAATTTGTATAACAGGTTACCTATTTTCGATTGGTCTAATTATTCCTATTGGAAAGCTCGAGTGAGGTCAGTTTTAAAGCGATTGACGAGCGTGTCTTGATTGTCTGTGAAAGAGGGTGAACACCACCCACTGTCACTAGCGACAATGTTGAGAGTCTTAAACCTATAAATGCATGAATGTGTGATGATGTTAAGTGGAGTAATTTTAACTCACGTGGTTTAAGTGTTATTTATGGAGTCGTCTCCCTTGACGAGTTTAGTCGTATCATGACCTTCACCACGTTGACGGAAGCATGGGATACCCTCCAACTCACTCATGAGGATTACAGCATTTTGAATGATTCTAAGCTTAGAAATCTCACCACACAGTTTGAGACCGTTACTATGCTAGAGACTGAAAAGTTTGATGAATTATATGCACGATTGCCTGATATCGTTTACTCTAGTTTTAATTTGGGTGAGAGAATTCCTGAAACACGCATTGTGAAAAGGATTTAGAGATCACTTCTTCCCCAATTTATCCCTAAGTTCACTATCCTTAATTCATTGAGAATACTATATACACTTACGCTAGAAAAACTCATAGGAGACCTTCAAACTTGTGAAATCAATATGTTTTCAAAAACTTGTTAAACTTAAGAAAAAGGGAATTGCTTTGAAAGTACAATCTAAAATGAAAGAATAGGTTTCTTCTGACACCGAGTATGATTTTGATCTCTACGATCTTTCCTTTTTTGCAAAAAATTTCAAACAATTTCTCAATCTAAGAAAACAAAATACTTCCAAAGAAAACAAAAGTTTTGAGAAAGATAAAAAAAGTTTAAATCGAGCAAGAAAAATTTTGAAAAAATAAGATGTGAGTACCTTAATAAAGATGAGAAGAGATGTTATGAATGCTAGGATAAAGGTCACAACGCTCACGAGTGTGCTATTAGGTTAAAGAAACTGGGTAAGGGAAATGTTGCCTATAATGTCACTCTTAGTGATAGCGAGGTCGAGTCGCATGATTCCGGGGATGAATAACCGCATGGGCATAATTTCACTGTGTTCGTGGCCAATCATGTTAGTAGATCAATTATACCTCATGCCGAAGCAAAAGTTAAAAAACACAGTCACCTTGACATTATGTGAAGTCATTACGGAGAGAGTGAGGGAGATGACATTTTGAGTGAGGGAGAGAGTGACCTTCAATGTGCTTACACTAAACTTGACGCTGATTCCTTTAAAATGAAAAACTAAAAAATAAAGGTTTAGAACCTAAGGTTTTATTTTTAGAGAAGGATTTGAGAGAGTTGAGAGAGATTTGAGACAGTTATTTTTAGAGAAGGATTTGTGAACACTAAACAATATAAGTCGATACAATTTCATTTGTGTTCAAAAATTTTACACCTAAGGTTAAAATTAATTTATTTCTTTTGAAGTATCTCATGACTTAGTACACCTATATTATGAATGCCTATATTGATTTACCTACGGAAAATGTTCACACGATTACATTCTATTTTTATGGTTCAGTTATTTTTGTGTTATTACATGGTGTATTGTACTTGTCCTTTTATACCGATACTTTTTATAGTTGAAAATTTTCAAAAATTAATTGGTATGCCTTTCGAAGATCTCATAGGATGTGCTTAATTGATTATCTTTGTGATGTTTATTTCATTTCTATTCGGGCGATACTTATTATTCATGATTAGTTTCCTAATCCTTTGTCTATTACGGACAAAAAGGGAAAAATATAAATTGAGGGGGGGGAATTATTTTCCCTTTAAACTCGTATGTGACACGGTATTCTTTTATTTCATGTGTGTAGTTCTTTTCCTCCTTTATGATGATCTCATGGACTATACAATATGAATAATTTCAGTTGAATACAAAGTCTCAAATGTCTTTCTGTTTTTGGGTTTGGGAGGACATTAGGATACATTGTCTTAGGGCTCTATTGCAATTTGGTTTCGGTTTTTATTTTTGTACCGGAATAGACAAAGGGGAGATTTGTAAGAGCAAGATTTTATAACTACACAGAGCTTAGGTATTTGGTATATCCCATTAAAAATCAGAGTTGAAAACCAAAGACTACATCCGCATTGGCCTCCACGATCTTTGCAGACTTGTAAGTGATCAATCCTTATTTTTGAATTTCAAGTCATTGGTATGGTCACAAACACTTTATGGAGGTATACGGATTTGTGGTTTTGATTAATTCTCAGTTGCATTATATTCATGGATGATTTTTATACTAGAGGCAATTTTTCGTAAAAGGATTTTTACAATAATTTTTTTTAAATTTAATTTTGTTATAACGTGTCATCTCGTTAGAATGAGACTTACTTCTCATTCGAACGAGGATTTGTTTTCTTGGAACTAAATGGTAATTTCGTTAGATCAAACTTCTAACAAAAATCTACTGAAAGGGTCTCGTTTTATAGAACCACTCTCGTTGGAAGGTTGATAGAAAGACGATCAAACGAGATTAGCCTTTCGTTCGAACGAGATTAAATCTCGTTAGAACAAAACCTATCTTTTCATTTGAATGAAGTTGCATTTTAATTTGAATGAACCTGCCTCCTCGAAAAATATGTTTTTTATTTAAAAAAAAGATTAATTTGACCTATTTTACTCAGAACTTTGGGCAAAAATCTTTTGCTATACCTGTGCCAAAAATTTCATCTTTGTTTTTAATAAAACCACTTTTATTTTCCAAATCATACATCCCTTATATAATTTGTTGATTTTTGTCAAACCCAATTTCCAAAGACTACATCAAACCCTTGTAGAGTTTACTCTACTACTGATTTATGGAGCCGAGGTCTTACGGCTGAAGAAAGAAAGCATTCCGATCTCTTGAGGTTGATCGGTGGATACCGAGTGAAAAGATGTTTCCTGTTGATGGTGCTAGGCTATTTCGTATCTGTTGAAGAATTAAAGACATGTGCATTACAATTAGTGGAGCTCTAAGTAGTCTATAAATCATCGAGTCTGTCAAACTCTTCTATATTGCTAAAATTTAGGTTTTATCGGAAGGGATTTTTCCTCATATTCTTCTTATGTGTGTTCGATTTTATTGTGTTGATTAGAACATTTAATCTGGACATTATCTTGAATGAACACCTTGATCTAATCAAGATAAAATTCGAATTAAAAAAATGGATCGTGTATGTGCATAACCTAATATAAAGAATATTTAATCGAACCCTCTTTCACACTAAGTACCTTCAACATATATCGAACGATACCCTGCATGGTACCAATTGACCAAACTCCTGGCAGGGAGTATATAGCAGGAACTCATTAACGTACATCGAGTATTTCGAATTTTCTCTTACATGTACCATAACCGCAAGTTATATCGTGAGGAAATTCATGTATAATCGGGTATTTAAAATATCTTCTCCACATGTACCGATGAATAATTGCCATTGCAGGCAAGAGGTATATTATGGAAGTTATTATAAAGAGAGGATCCCTTACACTAATCTCCCATACATAAACCTCATATAGATGTTTGTCCCAGGACATACCTAGCTTATAGGGTCAAATGCATAACTCTACCAAAATTTTGGGTCGTTCTACCGTTTTTTTTACGCTATTTCATCTATTTGTAGAAAATAAGAACTTGTCCATGAGTCTGAAAATAAGTCAAACCATGTCTTTCATTGTGCGCCTTATATTTTCCTGAACTGGATCATGTCGGGAATTTCACTTGCACCTCGCATCCTTAGCAAAACATAATATAAGTGAAAACCTAATAATAACTACACTGAGGAACTTTTCTCACTCCTTTTTCAAAAAAGTACCAAAAATATATTACTTTTCAAAAATAAATAAATAAAATACTATTTCCTTCGCAAGTGAGGCCACGGTCCCTTAGCTAGGCCTGGCTCCATATTGGCTGAGATTGATAAAAAATGGCCTAACTATACTCCATCATCAAACAATTCAGAAGAAACATAATGCTCTTGCCAAGGATTTCTCATGGAGAATCCCGATCAGAATTTTAATGCCCATCCAAACCTGATGGTCGTACTCGCTTAGCTCTCAATAAAGGTTGACAGTATCCAAGAATATGTTCATGAGATGAAAAGAAATAGGGTCCAGATCCCAAAATTATCGAGAGGCTTTGCATGATGTCGTGGCTCCACGTGTTTCACCCGTTAATGGACCACATCATGTACAACTTCCAGTGTCTAATGTTTCTCAGCAAGGAACTAATTTTCCCATGCCCACACCTACCAATCTTAAGCGGAAGAATTAAATCGACTAAAGGAGGATCTCAGAATGGCCTCTAAGAAATTCTATCAAGTGAAGATATCAATAAAATATGTGGACTACAACCAAGTGTTTTCTTACCCGAAAGCCAGACTACGTGAGAAGTTTAAAATGTCTAACATCGAGAAATTCAGAAGAAGTAGACCTCTCATCGGGCTTTTAATAAATTACCATAGTTCTATGATATTACATGGGTCTACATAAGAGATCATGGACAAATGTTTTAACCAACCCATAAGAAGAGTGCTCTTCGCTAGTTCATGTCATTGGAAGAATCCTGAATCTATAACTGGGAAGAAATTTAAAGAGAGTTTATATCTCAGTATAAATACAACGAGGAGTTGTAGGTGACCGATCGAGACCTCAAGTTACTCAAGAAAAACCTTGGGGAGTCTTTAAATAATTTTGTAACAAGATGGAAGGAGAAAGCTGCCACCACTGACCATCGAAAGAGGAACAAGTCAACCGAGTGAAGAAACCTATTCTGCCATATATCCACACTTCTATGGATAATCAGTAGTACCGCCACTTCAGAGTCCTGCAAAAGGCTCAAGTTGAAATTTAGGAGAATGTTGTGAATCAAAAAATATAATTTAAGTCAAAGAAGCAAGTTATACAGTTAACTACTCAAAAGTATGATAAGCCTAATTATGTTACCATGAACAATATATCTTCTCAGACTGCTACATCAATGGCCTCAGAAGTCCATATTATTATAAACTGAAAAGAATATACTGAACTCTATGCGCATCTTTCTAAACTATATCATGCTCGCATGTCTCACAATCTCATCAATCCCTTAGATATTCATCCACTTCTTAACCCACTTCCTAAATACTTTAAGCATGAAGCCCATTGCAATTGTCATCATACCTCGAATATAATATAAACTAATGTCACCACGTGAAAATGTTATCCAAATCCTCATTGACAAAGGCATCATTTCCCCTCCCGTATGTCCTAATTCAAACACTAATCAAAACCCTCTATCCATGAACCAAATCCAAACACTAGTCAAAACCCACTACCCATTCACCAAGACGGCTTGAACTCCATCCTTACATATGAAGATCCATATTTTAACCCTTAGACTATAATTAAACCCATAAATAAGCCTACCTCGTCCATCATCCCAGAAAAATCTCTTATTTCCCTCAAAGTCTATCCATCCTTCTCCTTGCATCTCAAGAATGCCCACGACCAAGATCTCTATCGGGTGATGAGGTTTTATATTATTGTCCAGACCCAATAAAAAATAGGAAGTATAAATTTTCCTTCTACCATAGAACAATTGAGGAAATTTCGGATGAAACTCCCATCAGGTTTGACACTCGAGGAAAGGATTGTGTGAGAATAATTAACATATATGCATGAAAGCCCAAAGTTGGGCCGAACAATCTTATGGATTCTGATCCTTCAAATGACTCTAATGGTGAGCCCTACATGAAACTCCTAGTATATTTTCATCCTTATGCGGGATGATCTCATATGAAGAGTGTCTGTTAGAGATCAATGAAGTTTCCATCGCACCAGAAATAGGTGAATACATTGGGTTCCTGTTCTTCATAGCCTCTATAAACCACATGACACGATAGGGATGTTAGTATAAAGATATAATCCTCCTATCAAAAAGTGCACCTATGGACAAAGGAAAAAGGCTTTCTAAAAAATACCAATGCCAAAATGACAATCGGGGAGAGTAAGATGCTCGAACGGCATAAGGAAACATAGTCCAACATCACTTGGTGATGACATTTCATGTATTCCTAACTCCACCGAAACTCCCTCATAAAGCTCATTACTCAAGATACGGTTCTTCCCTCTATATCTCCTAATAAGGCAATTTATATAATCGAAACACTGACTGCCACGAGGCTCATCTCCATCACTGATGAATAAATTCCAACATTTGGTCCAAACCATAATTATGTTTTCAATATTTTGGTAGAAGTCTTGAATAAAGTGGTTTTGTTGGTGCTTATTGATAACGGTTCCTCCCTTAACGTATGTCTGTTGTTAACTCTCTGGAACCTGGGTTACAAGTTAGCGATCTCACCCCGACATCTGTCGATTATATGCTAAGGATAATACTTAATGATAGATCATGGGTTCAATATTACTCACACTAGAGGCTTACAAAATATGCCCTCAAATATAATTCTAAGTCATTCATATTCCTTCCTGCTTCAATTTGCTTCATGGTCACTCATGGCTTCATAGCACTAGAGGGGTTGCATCTTCCCTTCACCAGATACTAAAGTTTTTTTCCAATAACTAGGCCATTACATTATTGGGGATGATGAACTCAAATAGTATCGGTACTAGTAATCTGATCCTAAAATCCATCCCATTGCAAATGACATTCTCCATTTTAGCTTTAAGATCGATCCCTTACTCTTTCGGTCGAAAGTGACTTTAAAGACAAGGTGATTCCTCAACACAACCCATATAACAATGTCCATGTAATAAAAAAGTTCAATACCATACACTTTATAAGAGTATAGTCTACTCTTTATGCTCTGAATAGATTGTTTGAATTCCTTGACCAAAACATGTTTAAGACTTTTACCCCAAAGGTCACTAAGAAGATTCATTAACATATCGGATTCACTCAATATCTAACCTCAATCACACCTCTTAGGAAAACGTATATGACTTAGCGGACTTGGATTCGCCTTGATCAATCTGTTTTTATAGTTATACAATATTTTTAATCAAACTTTCTTTTGTAATTTTGTCACATATACTTTGCATATAGAAAATATATTTCACAAAGAATTTGATCTTTTTGCTTATTTAAAGTATGAGTGTTCATGAGAGAAACAAACTAAGTTGGAGTTTATCTCAAAACATATCTTTAAAAATCATATAATGGCAAACGGGATAAAATCTATAGACAAATGCGCGACCTACATTGCCTTAGTTTCGTCGCGGCAATGGCTTGTCTCGCACAGTGAAACTTGCAGCTGGCATTTTCTTGTCCATATTAAACAATCTATGGACAAAGGCGCGATTTGCTTCGCTGCAATTTCATCACAACGATGGTCCTCCTCGCTACAATGACACCATCTCGCAGGTTTTTGGTGTTTTCCGTGCAAAAAGTCTGGACTAGTGTGTTGTCGTTTGCTTCAGGTTGCCCGCAGCAACGCAATATCTCACTACAGTGACCCGCATTAACACGCCTCTAACAATGACGAAAGTTAATTTTGTATAAGATCTTTCATTAAGATCATTTTGGTTATAAGTACAACTTTTAGGGCGACTAAAACCCTGATGTGACTATTTCTCACTTTAAATTTTGACACATGACATTTGAGGCTCTAAACATTTTCAAATCAAAATGTTATAAGTGAACGTGGTGTCTACTCATCCAAAACAAGATCGAGATCCTTGAAAAAATATTTCTGGTGATCAAAACATTTCATTTATTTGAGAGCACATTTTTCACTCCTTATATATGAGTTCTTTCAAGCCACTATTTCTAATAAATGTATATTTTCTCACCTTTTTCAAAAATCTAATATTCATTAGTGAGTAAATATTTTCTCTTCCTTGGTTTATTTATAGCACCACACTTTTGCAAACACACCAACACACATATCTATAGGATTCTTTTAAAGATCCTAAGTGTAACATTTTTGTTACTTGAAGGTTCCGTCCCAAAACCACATAAGTTGTATTTACTTTGAAGAAGAAGTTTTTGGCCAAAGTATTTGAAGGCATCGGTTCCAAACCAAAATAAGTCGCGATTGTGCAGCGTACTCCAACTTCTGGTGCTCACTATAGAGAATGTGGTATAAAAGAGTGTCTAGTGGGTTGTATCATTGTGAGGTTGTAAGTCTATTCATTCTAGTTGTAAAATTTTACCATAGTACATTTATCATTCTTATCAGCCCGAGGTTTATTGTTAGTGTGTTTATCCCTCCTACATCTGGTCTTGTGCTTATTTTACTTTGTTCTCATCTTTTAAAATCATTGTCTTAATTGATAAAATAAAACATGAGAGATTCTAAGACTTAGTAAAATATTTGTTCACGTAAACGTTTACATTGCTTAACCCTTTTTCTCAACTAGAATTATGTTTTGGGGGTAAAAATAGAGTTATATATCCATTTTATGTGTAATGGATTGAATTTCACCCCTCTGACCTCCTCCATTTTATGGTAGCAATTATTCCTATTGGAAAACTTTTATGACATATTTATATGTATGGATGACCGTATATGGAATAAATTAATTATAGGATGGACTTGTCCCAAAATCATTGTTGATGATGTCCAAGTTAATAATATTAGATCTAGTTTGGACGATAATGATTTAAAGGAGAGTGGGTGGAACATGAAAGGACTTAATGCTATTTTCAGTTACTTGTCCCCATTTGAGTTTAAATATATATCCATATATTTAAAATGTCTAAGGAGGTGCGGGATGTTTTTCAAAAACTCTACGAAAGCATATCCACTATGAAAAATTCCAAGATTCAATGACTTACCACCCATTTCGAACATCTTACCATGAAGGAGAACGAAACAATTGATTTTTTATGTCGAGATGAACAACATAGTTACCTATGTATTTTCTTTTGGAAAGACTCTAAAAGAGAATAAAGTTGTTGGTAAAATCTTAGGGTCTCTTGCATCTAGGTTTCGTGGCAAAGTGGATGCCATTGAAGAGGTTAGAGCATTGCTTTCAAAGCCAACGCATGTAGACGAATGGGTTGACTCTTTTGCCTCCTAAAGAAAAAGAGAAAAATCTAGATTTTAAGACTACTAAGGCATCTCCTAATTTTAGTTCAGTTGATGTTAGTTAGGATTATATGTCATTTCTCACTAAGTTTGCGAAGAAGTGGAAAAAATTATTTTAGTCTAGAGGCGCACTGAAAAACTATTCGCCTAGACTTGAGATTGGTTATGGAAGTGGATAAAAGAAATATGAATATCAAAGAACCCTCACGTGTTTTACGTGTTGTGGTCAAGGGAATATATTGAAGAAATTTCCCTCAAACATAAGTCATGATGGTGGAAAAAATGCATATCAATCCACTTTTCGTGATGATGACTCAGAATTCAAAGATGACTCTCAAGAATGAAACTATATCGCATTTATAGAAAGAGAGAAATTTGATGAGTCAAAGGATTTAAAGGATTTTGATGTTTCATTTCTTCCTAGTGAAGAAATGACTATTAATAGTCCCTCTTTAAGCGCTATTGAGGAATAAGGGAAAGATGATCTTTAAGGATACTATATTAGGCTTTATGAGGAGTCCATGGACATCAAAAGGAATAACATGGAACTGTCCCCAAAGTTGTCCAAGGCTGAGAAGCATGTGGCTATGGTGAGGAGAGTTGCATTAGTGATTTTACATTTCCACACATGGTGAGTGGTGAATTATATTTTATAGGGCTGGAAATTTGTGACACAATAACCCGTTTATAGTAATAACACAAAATGACCCGAAGATGACACGATTAACTTATATAGATTTAAGAGTTCTCAAACTTATACTCAAATAAAATCAACACATGATAGGCAGGGTTTTGCCGCGGTGCGAGCATCACCTACACGTCGGTCATTTGTTATACTCGGCTCACCAACTCTATACAAAAACCTAACCTTATGACTACACTCAACATGTGAGTATAGCGGCCAAGTCCGGGTATCGAAATCCATAAAGTTGAGTTGCTAGAATTTATAAGGTTTAATACTCCTAAATAAAAGTGTAAAAGATGATTTTCTACCTAAAAAAGAAAAGATAAATAAAGGAAAAGAATATACTAGGCGAGAGTGTATTTACACTAAATTAATAAAGAGAATAAAAACTATAGGTTGCGTCGAATATCCCTCACCCGAGTTAATTAGTATAAAATGGTTACATGGGTCGATGAGTTATTAAGACTGCGTCTCATTTCGACAGTTAATTAAATCAAGAGTTATCACACCCCTAAATTTTTCTAATAGTCTAATAAGATTTTGGCGTCAACAAATACCCCAAAAATTGCGTACACAAGGTCGTAAGCATGGAGCATACATGATATACCCCGTAAAATCTCCTAGGCATAATAACTAGGACAACGCACTCGAAATAGACCTGTAAAACTCCATCACCAAAGCAAAGCAACATGTCAACCCAAAGTGAGTTCAAACCGACACAACCCAAACTAACTTAGCTAGAAAGCATATTAAAAAGCATGTATTTAAAGAAAGTAAGTAAACCTAATTATGAAATAAATGAAATACAATTTAACTAGGCATAGAAATTAAAGGAAGCAAGTAAAAAGAGCATTAATTAAATGGAAGACAACTAAATTAATAAGCTTACATACATCAAAATGGGAAAAACACCCAAAGTGGTGGAGTAGGGCAAAGCTCCATACAAACCCTAAACTATTGTAAAATGTAAGATCTTTCTCTCAAATGAGAGAAATGAGTATAAATACAAAACCCCAAAATGGCAAACTTTTAAATAGAAAATCTGAGAAAAAT
This sequence comes from Sambucus nigra, assembly GCA_949130495.1. Classification (NCBI taxonomy): domain Eukaryota; kingdom Viridiplantae; phylum Streptophyta; class Magnoliopsida; order Dipsacales; family Adoxaceae; genus Sambucus; species Sambucus nigra. The sequence goes on along the minus strand of OX422208.1, from coordinate 536,724,574 downwards.
AGGGGATCGATCGATCGACCCCTTTGGTCGATCGATCGATCGATCAGGTCCCAGCCCACTGTGAAAGCTCGAAGGCAATTTCTGATCGACCCTTTGGTCGATTGATCAATGAAGTAGGTCTCTAACAAGCTGTCCCTGTTTTGGTTCATTTGGAATTCTCTTTCGCTAAAATCTCCGTAACTTCTTCATTCAGAGTCGGAATCACGCATCGTTTGCTGCCACGTGAAGCTTGCGAGGAGGACTACAAATTTCGTGATATTGGGCCAGGTACCTAAACTGTAAATTGACTGAATTTCCTTTGCGCGTGCGGATATGTTCGGAACTTAGCCGGAACACATCCAAACTCCATACTTAGTACCTAATACTTACAAAAACCTAATTATACCTCATATAGCATGTTAACAATATAAATTCGAGGTTTTCTGGTTAACAGGCTTAAATATAGATATTAAGGCAGCCGAGGGGGCTAAAAATGCGTAGGTTTGATGCTATAAATATGCAATATTCGGTACGAATCACACCCCCTAACTTACACATTGCTAGTCCCTAGCAATGAAATAGGATGCAACAAGAATTATAAGCAGACCAAAAGCAGGATACAAGTACAAAATGGGAAGAAAAAGAAATAAAAGGATAAGGCCACTTTCGTGGGCAAACGATTGCATTTAGAAAATGCAATAAGCTATTAAACCCCTAGGTTACCCTAGTGGATGAGTGTCATCTCGCGAGGGTTTTCAGGGATGAAACCCATAAACATCATATAGTTTCCTCAAAATACGTCCAAACCAACATGCGACAAGCCCAACAATAGCGAAAAAGATTTCATACATGTTATTAGAATAATGAACTAATTCACACAACCGTCCGTATTATTAACATTATAGAATGAACTTCGTTGAATTGAAACCTTAAAATGTGGGAGGGGAACGAGCACATGCAAATGTATGATTTGGTAAAAACTTATATAAATGAGATAAAAATTAAAACAAGCGTATATTCAATTCTCACGGGCATTACACTCATCAAGTGAATTCACTCGAGCTGGGAGTTAACACACGGAACATGTGGGCATAAAGAGTAAATGTAAATGGAAACTAGGTCGCACACATGTTGATAACTTTGTTTTTTATGCGTCGTTGTTTGAAAAGCTATTCTAATCAAAATCCTCAAATACCTACAAAATAATATAACATCAAACTCAAGTGTATAGGTAAGTAAGGGTATTAATCCACATCTAGGGGGTAAGCTAGAGACAAACTCAATTGTAATTTTATTTTATTTTATTTTTGGGCTCTTCCTTTTTTTTTAGCTTTTCAAATATTAAAATAATTTTTTTGGGTCAGAAGAAGTGAAATAACACTAAACTAAAATGAAAGATCAAATTACAAACTAAAAGGTGACTAAAATGGAAAATAAAGTCTAACACTAAAATATGAGATAAATGAGGTAAATAAATGTGAGAACAATCAAGGAGTGGGATTACATCACAAATTTTAGCTATTCTAATTAATTGATTTAATTAATTGAATTCTCTCAAATTGATATCAAAATTACAAATCAACTCTCGTTGCAAATATAATTTTAATAGTAAACTTTTAGAAAATTAAGTTTAACACCCCACAACTCTAAAAAAATAGATCTACACTCCTTTTAATTAATCACCCACTAGGATCGATCAATTAAAATTTATGTAAATCTTAGAAAATAAATTTAGAGTTGAAATTCAAGTAATAATACCCCACTTAAGAAACCCCTATATCTAGTTCGAATCTAAAATGGGTATTATAACTTTTAATTTCTATTTTCTCTCGAAAATAATTTACCCTCTCTCGAGGCGTAAATTTAAGGGTGAGGGATCAAAATTAATATTCAAAGGGAATTTTCAAGTAATCAAACTAATTAAACTAAATAACATCAAATAAGGGTTCACCCCACCCCTTAAAGGGAGATTTAGCCTAACATGGTATTAAACATGATGAACAAAGCATTATTAGGCATTTAATATAAAAGACTAAAGAGAAGAACAATCAAACAAATCTCTTGAATTTAATTGACTCCAATCCTCCAATTTGAAGTAAACAGCCCTCTTAATTGAGCATCCAGGTAGTTTGCAATAATACCCACTCAATTAAATCTCATACAAAATTTCTCCTCACAAATGTCTATAAAAAAATAAAAAAAAATAAAAAACTATTTACAAAATGTTTCTCTCTCTAAAATTCTCTCTAAAACCCTAGATAGGGTTTCTAGCCTTTTTAAAAAATGGTCTTCATCTTATTTTTATAATAGGCATGAAGCTAGGGGTAAAAATGAGAAGACAATGGTGTATTGGATGTGGAAGGTATTTGGGTGAGGGTATCTAGGAAATTATGCACACATGTGCATGGGTCGTGTGAGGACATGTGGGAAGTGAGGTGAGGGAATAAAATCATATTTGCTTATGAGGGTATTTTTGGAAAATAAAGGGCAAGTGGGTTTAAGTCATATTTGAGGGTTGAATGACATGTGGGGATATTGGTTTATTTGGTGTGTCTTTGAATTTTGGGATAGCAGGGGATAAATCGTGGCTTGGGAGGAAAATGGGTTTGGGTTGAAATTGGGACATGGGGCTTCACGAAACCGGGTTTGGGGAAAAGGGGTTGGATCGGGGTTCATTTGAGTTTGGAACCGCCGGAGGAAGTGGATGGGTGTGCGACGAGCTTCTAGAGCTGACCGCCAGATTTGGGCGTCGGTTTGCGCAGTGGTTTGAAGGAAGTGGTTGAGTTTGGATGGGGGCGCCGGGGCTACGGGTTGGGGCAGACCCAAAAATAGGTCACGGGTTAGGTCCATGTTTAGGGGATGGGTTCCGTTGATGGTTGGGAGGTTTTGATAATGGAGATAGAGAGGAGAGAGAAATGGGTTGTTGGGAGTTTGAGGAAGATGAGGTTGAGGTGTGGGTGAGGGTGTATTTGGGTTATGGGGTAAGGGTGTTACGATGGTGATGTTTTTATTTAGTGTGTTAATGGAGGTTTTGTGGTGAGGAGATAGGAGAGAGAAAGGGATGGGGAAGATGATGGGTTGGGGATGGTTGTGTGTGATGAGTTGTAGGGTAATTAGGTGTGTGTGTGAGTGAGTTGGTTTAGGTGTATGTGAGTGTGTACGGTATTGGGGTGTGAGGGGTTGTGTGTGTGTTTAACTTATGACCCTTAAAAAAATAAACTAAAAATAAAAATAAAATAAAATAAAATAAAAATTTAACTAAACTAAAAAAAATAAAAATCAACTAAAATAAAAATGACATGAGAGGACACACTATACAAACTCTATAAAAACTACACACAACTAAAACAAAAACTAACAAATAAAAACAAAATGAAATAATAATAAACTAACTGAAAACTAAGAAAATATAAAAACTAATACACGACGCGCTAAAAATTAAAATATAAAAATCCTAAAAATATATACATGACTCAAAAAAATAAAATAATAAAATAAATCCTAAAAATAAAATGACACAAAAAAATAAAATGGGATAATCTAAACACACACGGTTTGGGACAGATTTAGGTAGGTTTAGGGTAGGCTAGGATACGCGACAAGGTAATTAGCTCCATTTTAACTGCAACTTTCCTCGAAACATAGTTGTTGACACCGCAACTGCAATTAAGCCTGCACAATGAATATTTACGCGCATAAGACCCAAAATGCCAAGAATTAGCAACTAAAATACGTCTATTCGGGGTATAAAATATGCACTTTTGAGTGCTTATCACATGTCACAAATGAAGAACGCTATATAGGAAATTAAAAACTGTAATCCCAATGAAAGATACCGCTCAACTAAAAGAGGCGAAATGAATTGTTTAAATTATTTTGTTTCCACATGAGTATTTCATTAAATTAATGAAAGATAAAACTTGGCACCAGTCTAATTTTCTCACTTAAGTGATTAGTAATTAAAAAGGCGACAGTGATGCTAAGAATGAACCAACTAAGAAACCTGTTCTAATTTAATTTAGAATTGATCACCCGGGGTTAATTAGGCGGGGTGTCACAATACATTCCCTTAAGGGATAAAAAAAAGTAAATATTTAAAAAGCCCATGTTTTAGGGAGTAATAAGTTGAAGAACAATGGATTTTCCCATTTTCATCTAGTATGTGATTTGTTTGGATTTATTTATTTATTCGTAAAAATTAACTTTTTTTAATATGGTTGAGTTTTAAGGTTTTCATCTATGGGTTGAATCAAAGGAGTTATACCATAACATAAGTGAGAATTATATATTTTTCAGTTTTGAGTTCATTTCCATTCTTGTTAGATAGCTTATGTGGAATTCATAAAGTTAGGCATTATCTCACATATGTGACCACTCTCATTTGGTGTATTTTTTCTATTATTTTAAAAATATGAACTATTAAGAACAAATTGTTTATATACACATAATTCATTTTTTCAAGTTTGTTTTGTAGTTTGTAAAAAAAATATGGAGCATAAAATTGGCATCTCTGTTCTAGCATATTCATATGTAATATTAACATATTCATATTTGTTCAAGTTTGAATGCTTTCTCTTTGCATGTTGTCGAATTCTTTTGTTTGCTTATTTGGGACAAGAAGGGGACAGTGTTGATTAAGGGGGAGTATTTTATAAAGGAAGTGAGTTTATACATGTATTATATTTTTAAATACTCGTTAATTTACATTATCCTATATCTTTTGTACATCGCGAGTATGTGTTCAAGTGTACAGGATACAAGGTTTGTGAGTACCAGTGAAGATGCGGCAAAGACTAGATAAAACGTTAAAGTCTATTTAGATATCGAGTCTCGCAAAATTTAGGACTAGGTAATTTTGATGTATAGGCACATTTTGATTCATCCATTTTTTAGATCTTTTTCAATTTTTATCATGTTTTTAATTTTTCCCGTAATATCTAGATGGGAAGATTTATATAGGGATGGCAATTTAACCCGTCCCGTAGGAGCCCCGCCCCGACCCCGACCCGACCCTAGTGAGGCGGGTTTTAAAACCCGATTAATGAATTAGGAGCGGGTATGGATTTTTTTTAAAAAATCAATTATTAAATGAGGCGGGTTAGGAGTCAAGTTAAATAAAACCGCCCCGACCCGTTTAACTTATGCTTACATAATTATCCTTTATATATATGTTAATTACAATTAAACCATACACACACACACACACACACACACACACACACACACACATACACACACAAAAAATATTTCTTTGTATGTTAATTTTGTAAAAGATCTATGTGAAAACATGAATTGACTATTGGGGGGTTGTCTCACATATTGAAATTTGAACCATTATAGCCCTCTAAGACTATAATGTAATAATTTTAATTTTACTACTTTTATTAACCCAACCCGTAGAAGCCCCGCCCGCCCCATTTATTAAATGGGGCGGGTTAGGGTTTTGCCAACCCGCCCCAAACCTGCCCTGTTGCCATCCCTAGATTTATAAGAACATGTTTTATATACATCCTTTAGTTTATCTTCTCTGAATTGACAAAATGTAAAAACATAGGTCTAGGCGTGTCTTAAAGATACATTGTGCCTACCTACATCAGATCACTGGACAACTTCGTAGCATTGATGCACATATCTTAAGGTATGGGTAAGTTCGGTAAGTTGTATTTTTGGTTTATTTTGTGTCTTCACTATATTTAGTTTGGGATGAATTATTAAAAGTGAGGGAAAATATTTTATGCTGTTCTGAATTTTTTAAGTTATATAATTTTTTTTTAACTTTTAAGGCATATTTGGCAAATCAAAAGTTCAGATTTTAGACCTTTCGAAATATACAAATTCTAGAGTTCTAATTAAGCTTTACAATGTAATATACCGTGGATCATTCTGACATCGGAGTCAAAAATTATGCTCAAAATAATGAAGCTCATACAAAGCTGGCGAGAAAATGTAGAGCTCATGTGAAGCACTCTTGCAAATCTCGTGAGAAAGTTGTTTCGCACAAGAGCCCCAAAAATGTGGCAGAAAATCTCGTTCGAATTTCTTTTTTGCACGAGAGTGGACCGGGTTCAAACGAGGGCTTATTCGAACTAGATTTACCTCATTCAAATGATGGTTAACTTTTAGGAAATGTATTTTTATGAACTAGGTGTTATGACCTTTCAAAATCCGAGACAGGGTTTTTGAGTGTTCATCAGAGATTATGACAAACAAATCATTCGATGAACAAACAACAGCAAATCAAAATCACACATATAGGATTTTGTTATGGTTTGAGGCTTTGATGGATTCCAAGGATTAGACTATCAAAGACTGGTGTGCCAAGGAGTCGAAGTTGCGGTTCAAATTCAGACAACCCGACTTTATCAAAAGATATCTGTACGAGTGATCATCTGGGCAGATTGCGTACATCTCGAGAATTGTAGATAACAAGACCAGGTTGTGCAAGTAGTGACAGTCGCAAGCCTGGCACGAACAAATGCATCGGATCATAACGCAAGGAAAATTCTTCGTAAAATGTATCATTGTCTTTTATGTAAGTTGTATTTATTCTCTATAGGACATGTAAACATCATTGTGTGTTCTTTCTTTTAACATTTTTTTCATATTTTAATTCACAATCAACACATCATAATTGGATATAATTAATTACTTGGATAAATTCTGAAATTGTTCATAATCATATTAACTAGATTTAATTAAGCGATAATTTTAATTTCGTGTGTAAATTCAACCAAAACAAAAAAAAATTGAGTGAAATTTAAATTTGGTATAAATTGAACCATTTTGTGTCATAATGAATTAATATTTAAGATGGTTTTTTATTACGAATTATTTTAAGAATGGAGTGAATTTTTGAAATTAATTAAGTAACCGAACATAGACTCCGAGGACAAATCTTTTTCAATAAACTATGGCACTTTAGTGAATATCTAATATAACACTATGCAAATACTAGGCACTAAATTTATCCACACTAATTTAACACAATGTAAACATGTTGTATCAAAACCTTATGCACAATAATCTTGTACTCATAACCATAAATTAGAGTACTTTGGTCACGATAATTTGATGTTTATAAATATAAACTAAGGCACTTTGGTGAACACCAAATCTAACATGATATAAATATTACTAATTTAAAAAACTTTAATCATAAATTTAATATTCAGCAAAATATTTTGTGTATACCAGAAACGCCACATAACATGAACGTAAGAACAACCAAATAAGGTAAGACAACTTATATAATGATTAAACACATAATATATGGAACCAAAAAAGAAACTTTTGAGTGATCACTACAGAAGTGTTAAGAAATACTTTCGAAAAACTCTTTAACTCAAAAGGTTTAAAAATATTTTTTGTAGAGAGAGAAATGTCAACTTTCTAACCAAAACAAAAAATTTAAGGTTTTGACGGCCTCGGATGGCCGCAATATAGCATACATCACCATCGAATTTGGATCAACATACCAAATTTCATAAAATTCTAAGCAAGTTGTCAATTTTGATTTCTATTATTGCTTATTAAAGGCATAAGAAAACAATCGCTGACAACGTTGCTGTAAAGTCCCAAACTCGCCCTTTTATGTAAAAGCAATTTAAGGGACATAATTAAATCGTCGAGAAAAAAAGTCATTAAAGGGAGATCAGTTTTAATTTTAATTCGATCACACAAAAAGGTTGCCATTTAGAAACCGTCAGTCATGTCTTATGATATAGCCTTTTATATGTTTTCAAAGATGTGCCAATTTTTTCATTTAGTTTATTCTCAAGTAATCATAAATTTGTTTATCTTTAACAACTACGCTTTAAAATTTTAATTCATAGAATGTGCAAAAATCATGCTATCAAGGAATATACATACACACGCGCATTATATGATGCGTGTAAAATTCAAGTAACTCTAACACCTTCATAGGCAAAATTTATGGATAATTATACAATCCCAAGACAACTCTCTGATACTACATATATACAACTAAAATTAAATAACAAGTAATTACTAGTTAAACAACGTTCTTTAAGCATGCAATTGTTATGTTATAGATCATTAATTTTTAGGATCATGGCTCAATATGATTATCACATATATATGCCTAACTAAAAGGAACAAGGAAGTTTATCTTCGATCTGTAATACCCCGTATTTTTATGGCTTCTAAATTTAGGAATTTATTAAATTTAATTGAGATAGATTAACTTAATATTAATCCGAAAATCTTTTTTAAATATTTACTAGCGTGACGAGAGTTAGTAATTATTAGAAAAATATTGATTTGTTAAATATTACTTATTGAGTAGAGTAATATGTAGAATTGAATTTATTAAAATTGTCACGAGAGAATAATTTGACAATTATGAAAATTAAATCAGGACGCGCATGTGTCGTGTCAGGACTAAATAATTATCATTATAAGTAAATAAATTATGAATCGCCTGTATGATCATTTTGAATGCGCCAACATGTCCGGAAGGGTCTATATAGTCAGAAAAGTATACCCGGGAGTTTAGCTTGGGTTTCGGGGCATTTTTAGGCCTAATTGGCATCCCGGGAGGGTAAAATAGTCATTTTGTATTTTTGGGTAATTAAACCCACGAATTTTTTTAAGATATATCAGCCATTTGAGTTAGGCTTTTAGGGTTAGCAAACACAAAATCAAATAACGGCCATTAGAGAAGGAGATGAAGAGCTTTCCAAGCAACTCAAGGCCAAGGACTAAACCGTTTACACCGCCGCCACCACCAAAGCGTAGATCGCACGACGAGGAACGCAACCATACATCTTTCGTCCACTGTAAGGACACAAATTTCCAATTGAGTCCTTTGTAGTTTTGGCTCAATTCCGGACAAAAATGTTTGAGTCATAGGATAGAGTATATTGATCATCTTCCAAGCTTATGACGTGTTTGTTGAAGACGTAGCGGCCAAGAGTATAAAGCTTCATCAAAATGCCGTGATTTATGTGCCTCGTTTCAACGTCATCAACTATGGTTCCATGCTCCCAAGGTATGAATGCAATATTATATAGATAGGAGCTTGGAACAAGTTTAATTGGGTGTTAGGTTTAATTAAAACAGTGTTTTATTTTCAGAAAGAATTAATTAAAACTTTAAAATAAGTTTATAAAATTTTCTGGGCTAAAATCGAATTTTCCAAACTTTCTGGAAGTTTGTTCGATATGTCGTTCGAACGAGATTGTCGTTCGAACCAGATGTCGTTCGAACGAGATTATCGTTCTAACGAGATTTCTAACGAGCTTCTAACGAGTTCATACTGGAACTTCGTTAGAAGACTCGTTCGAACGAGAGTTCGTTCGAACGAGATGTCAGACGAGAATAGTTTTTGGCAGTTTTAAGCAGTTTTTCTCCCACTTCCCCACTTGTTTCTTAACCAACTTTTCTCAGACTTTATTATGTGCGGGAATAACATTTTCCAACTTAACTTTTCCATTCTATTCCATCTCTTAGAGAGAGTTTGAGAGCTAAATTGCTTAAGGAAAATGTTCTTGTTTTGAGTGAAATTTTTTAGAGAAAAATATACACCACTCTAGTTTACACCCAATTGTTTGTTAATCCAAGTTTCAATATATATACATCTTACTTGGAGTTTTGGCACCGGGTTCATCTCTTCCGTTCAAAGAGAAGTTTTGGGTTTGCTTCTACATCCATCAAAGAAAGAAGAAGTTGTTTGTTGCGGCATTACCCGCTTGGAGAAAGGCTCCTTGTTCGGGTGACGGTGACCATACAAAGTCCGATCGGTGGACTCCGAGACCGCGGTGGAGCTCCATGGTTATCTTCTAGGAATAGGTATCTACAAGAAGAAGCGTCGGGGCTTTAGAGGGATCGACTCGTGTGTTGTAAGCCTTTCTGTCTTATATTTGTAAATTTCACTTAGTGGATTTAAGGCTAGGGCCGTCCGAGGTTGTTTCCCGTCTTGGGTTTTTCCTCGTACATCACGGCATAGTGGATTAATTGTTTATTTCATCTTTTGCAAAATCACCTAGAACACATGCTTAGGTAAAAGGATAAAAATTGGTTTAATTTAATCTCTACTTGTTTAATTTGGGTAATGTGTAGTTAAATAATTCAAGTCATTTAATTTAATTGTTAAAATTGGTTTGGCTTAATTTGATAAAATTCCGCATATGACTTAGGCAAATTCTAGGACTTGAATGAATTAACTTGGTTTAAGTGAAAATGATTTTAATGCGTTAATTTAATTTCACTCGGTTTAATTTTAATTTGTTTAAGAAAATTAAAATTTGGTAATTCGTTTGTTTGTGAACCATCACACTTCTTTACGCTTCCGCATCTTGATATATATATAAAAGGAAATAATATTTTAATTGAGAAAATTAAAATCGGGGGCCTATCCTTCTTCAAATTGGTATCAGAGCCAAAGCGATAAATTATTTTGTTAAAGATCTTTTAAATACTTTTTGGCTAAAATGGAAGTTTCCCCATTTTCAAAATTTCCTATTTTTGATGGTTCTAATTATGCGTATTGGAAAGCGCGTATGAAATCGGCACTAAAATCTATCGACGAGCGAGTTTGGACGTCTGTTGTTAACGGGTGGTCCCCACCAACTCATTTAGTTGAAAATGAACGTGTTCCCAAACCGCCGATAGATGGACTGAGAATGAGTTTAAACTTTCTAATTTTAATTCCCGAGGTTTAAATGCCTTGTTTAGCGCGGTCACACCGGATGAATTCCGACGCATTATGATTTGTGAAACCGCTAAAGAAGCTTGGAATAGTTTACAACTAACTCATGAAGGAACTAGTGTCTTTAAGGCTTCTAAACTCCAAAACCTCACCACTCAATTTGAAACCATCAAAATGAACGATAATGAAACTTTTGATGAATTTTATGCTAGACTTTCAGATATTGTCAATTCATCTTTTAATTTGGGAGAGAAAATACCTAGCAACCGAGTTGTAAAGAAAATTTTAAGGTCCCTACCCGATAGATTTATTCCAAAAGTGACCGTTTTAAAATCTTTACCAACTTTAGCCTCTACGAAATTAGAAGAGCTTGTAGGTGATTTACAAACCTATGAACTAGACATGTTTTCCTCTAAAACTGAAAGAAAATAGAAAAGGGCGTTACTTTCAAAGCCCGAAAAGAGGTCAAACAAGTAGTAGAGAGCGAGAGTGATAGTGACTCGGAAGACATGGCTTTGTTTACTCGGAAATTTAGAAAATTTCTTAAATTTAACAAAGATAAATTTAAAAATGATTTTAAGAAATTTGAAACCTCTAAGCATGACAAAGTTGAGAAGAGCCCTAAACCTATAAATGAACAATTAAATAGGGACGAGTCTAATAGGTGTTTTGGTTGTGAGGGTTATGGTCATAGGGTTTCTGAGTGCCCCACTAAACTAAGGAAAGAGGGTAAATGACCCATTTCATATAATGCGACCCTTAGTGATAGTGATAAGGAAGAGGGACCCGATTCCCCCACTAAGCCTAATTTTGTGACTTTTATGGCTAGTCATGTGAGTGATAGTGAGAACTCATCGATTGATGAAACTTTAACACATGACACTTCCAAGGTCATAGTTTTTGATTCCCTTGTTTTTTATGATAGTGAGAGTGGAGAAGAAAGAGAGAGTGAAAATGAAGAAGAGGTTAATGTGAGTGAACTTCAAAATGCTTTTCAAGAACTTTATAAGAATCTATTAAATTGAAAAGAGCTAATTTGAAGTTAGAAGCTAGTTTAAGAGAGAGTGTCAAGGTCGTTGATGATAGTATGTTGGTTGAAGACCTTAGGACACAAGAGAAAGCTCTTCTAGAGAAGCTTGAATTTATAGAAGGCGAGAGAGATAGCCTTAAGGGTTTAATGGAATCCTTGAAAAATGAGCTTGTTGCTTTTGAAGAGCGAAATGTTTTATTAGAGTCTAACATTTTAGAATTGCAAAATAAATTAAAAGACTCTAGTAATGTCAAATTTGATTTGGAGTGTCGTTCGAAAAAATTAGATAAAATATTAGGAACCGTCCAAATTAAAAATGACACTTGTGGTTTAGTCTTCAATACTTGTAATGAATCTACTCATAAAGCCAAAACCAACGTTTTTGGAGAATCTACTAGGAAAACATTTAGAGATCACTCCGTAAGTAAATCTTTTCAACATGTCTTCACTTGTACACATTGTGGTCGAAAAGGTCATCTTAGGAAATTTTGTTTTGATCTTAAAAGAATTCCTAAAAAATCCCAACGTAAAGCAACCAATGTATTTAAAATTCCTACACCCCAAGATAGTCATTCTTCATTAATTTGGGTTAGGAAATCCGACTTGGTTGCCTTGCAAAATAGGATTCTTGATTCTCATTTACTTTCACATGCTTCCTCCCTTGCTAAATCTAAAGGATGAATGTGTTAGTGTTTGCATAATTTAGCTTTTGTACTTCATGTTATATTCACATGTTAAATGTATGCTTGTTTAATCATTTTCTGGTCATTGCTTAATCACATATCTCATGCTAGAAAAATAATTTTTGTTTATCTTTTGTATTTTATTTCTTCATTTTGTTTGCATTAAATGAAAAATACAATAAGATTTTTGTTTCTCATTTGTGTTTTATTTGTTTCATTTAAGCTTAATGAAAAATACAAATGATCTTTGTTTATCCTTTTGAGTATATATTTTTATTTTTGGTTAAAAATGTCAAAAACTCAAGAAGTTTTTTTTGTGTGTGTGTGTATTTTTTTTGACACACTTTATGTGGCATATACTTGTGTTTGAATCCCTCTTTAACGCTCCCATGTGGCTAGAACTTTTGGTTTAGATTGTCAATCCTTAAAATGTTCTTTACCATAGTTTTATGGAGTAGTTGGATTTTGTGTTGTTTAAATGGATTCTATTTTTATATGCCTCTATTCACACATGCATGAGCTCTTTTGAAATTTTAACTTCATATGTATATTTGAGCTATGTGAGATGTTCTCCTTCCAATCTTGTCATCTACATATTTGTGACTTAGGAGGACTAGTGCATGTCAAAATCCGTTGCACGTGAGATTTGTGTGAAACAATGAAAACATGATAAATATAAATGTGCACGGGGAAGGGCTCCGAAAGGAATAATAATCCTTTGCGATTGTAAGCCACCGTTTGGAATGGACCTAAAAGAAATACGTGGTCCAAAGGCCTAAAAACAGAAAAATGGCATTAAAAGAAAAACAATTGTCAACGCCTATGTTTGATTGATATATTCATTTCAAATTTAATATAAATGCTTATTGAGGGAGATTGGATGGTATATCAACGGTTTGCACAATGTCCGTTTATCCTAGTTGCGTATCTCATGTCATGACTCTATTGGTTTGTAGAATCATCAATATGCTAGGCTTGTATGCATTGTGTATGTTTGTTCATTGAGTTCAATTTATATTGTCACATGAGGTTATATTCAAATGTGATGAAGTTTTGCAATCAATTGAGAACTCCGTGAACATGTTTTAAGTGATTGGGTCTAAATTTAATCGTTATTAGTTCACAACCCAACACTTCCGTTTCCATATGACACATTTTTGACATACGAGTGTGAAAGACTCCTATTATATTTTGTGTGTGTCATTTGTGTGTTTATATCTATATATGTGTACTTGTGTCTCTTTGGTATATATTATGTACACATATATTTGATATTTTTGTTTAGTCTTTGCCTTGATTTCTAATCCATATATGCCTTGATATATCTATATCCATCTTATTGCATTCTTTGTTGATATCACATGCTTAATAATTTATATATCATATTGATATCATTTTATTGCATCCTAGTTGGTCTAAGTTGTTATTTATTGGATTAGTTGAATTTTTGTTGCCCATATGCTTTAACGTTCTCATCACTATATGCACAATTACTTGTTTTATCTTGTTATCCCATTCTATTTATCCCTTGCTCAATTTAGAGGGTGTATATGCTTTATTTGGGGGAGATAAGTCAATTTTTTATTCTTTAAGCCTTTGTCTATTCCTGTACAAAAAGGGGGAGAATGATGATAGGGGGAGAAATGGTAAAATGGAATGGTATCTAATCCTATTATTATCGCACCTTAGTTTAAGGAGATTTATCTTGGGGGAGACGTCTTTTTAAGTAGGTTTGTTTGATAAAGTGGAGAATTAATTTAGGGGGAGTACTTAGTTCACTTGCATTAAATATATTGATATTCCCTATGCGTGTAATGTGTTTGCTTAAGTGAGCAGGAATCATATTATAAGTGGCAACTTTCACCGGCAAAGATTGTGATCCTTTGGGTTGTTTGTGTCAAGCATTGTAATTTTATTTTGGGTGGGACTTTTTATTAGTCTAGTAGAGCTTGACGGCCTTTTAGGATTTTTGTATAGTTTTTGTCCCGGAATAGCCAAAGGGGGAGATTTGTAAGGACACAAATTTCCAATTGAGTCCTTTGTAGTTTTGGCTCAATTCCGGACAAAAACGTTTGAGTCATAGGATAGAGTATATTGATCATCTTTCAAACTTATGACGTGTTTGTTGAAGACGTAGCGGCCAAGTGTATAAAGCTTCATCAAAATGTCGTGATTTATGTGTCTCGTTTAAACGTCATCAACTATGGTTCCATGCTCCCAAGGTATGAAATTATATATATAGGAGCTTGGAACAAGTTTAATTGGGTGTTAGGTTTAATTAAAACAGTGTTTTATTTTCAGAAAGAATTAATTAAAACTTTAAAATAAGTTTATAAATATTTCTGGGCTAAAATCGAATTTTCCAAACTTTCTGGAAGTTCGTTCGATATGTCGTTCGAACGAGATTGTCGTTCGAACCAGATGTCGTTCGAACGAGATTGCCAACGACTTCCCATTATGGCATACTGGAACTTCTTTCGAAATGTCGTTCGAACGAGATTATCGTTCGAACGAGATTTCTAACGAGCTTCTAACGAGTTCATACTGGAACTTCGTTAGAAGACTCGTTCGAACGAGAGTTCGTTCGAACGAAATGTCGTTCGAACGAGATGCCAGGCGGGAACAGTTTTTGGCAGTTTTAAGCAGTTTTTCTCCCACTTCCCCACTTGTTTCTTAACCAACTTTTCTCAGACTTTATTATGTGCGGGAATAACATTTTCCATTATATTCCATCTCTTAGAGAGAGTTTGAGAGCTAAATTGCTTAAGGAAAATGTTCTTGTTTTGAGTGAAATATTTTAGAGAAAAATATACACCACTCTAGTTTACACCCAATTGTTTGTTAATCCAAGTTTCAATATATATACATCTTGCTTGGAGTTTTGGCAACGGGTTCATCTCTTCCGTTCAAAGAGAAGTTTTGGGTTTGCTTCTACATCCATCAAAGAAAGAAGAAGTTGTTTGTTGCGGCATTACCCACTTGGAGAAAGGCTCCTTGTTCGGGTGACGGTGACCATACAAAGTCCGATCGGTGGACTCCGAGACCGCGGTGGAGCTCCGTGGTTATCTGCTAGGAAGAGGTATCTACAAGAAGAAGCGTCGGGGCTTGAGAGGGATCGAGTCGTGTGTTGTAAGCATTTATGTCTTGTATTTGTAAATTTAATACTTAGTGGATTTGAGGCTAGGGCCATCCGAGGTTGTTTCTCGTCTTGGGTTTTTCCTCGTACATCGCGGCGTAGTGGATTAATTGTTTATTTCATCTTTTGCAAAATCACCTAGAACACATGCTTAGGTAAAAGGATAAAAATTGGTTTAATTTAATCTCTACTTGTTTAATTTGGGTAATGTGTCGTTAATTAATTCAAGTCATTTAATTTAATTGCTAAAATTGGTTTGGCTTAATTTGATAAAATTCCGCATATGACTTAGGCAAATTCTAGGACTTGAATGAATTAACTTGGTTTAAGTGAAAATGATTTTAATGCGTTAATTTAATTTCACTCGGTTTAATTTTAATTTGTTTAAGAAAATTAAAATTTGGTAATTCGTTTGTTTGTGAACCATCACACTTCTTTATGCATTTTGATATATATATAAAAGGAAATAATATTTTAATTGATAAAATTAAAATCGGGGGCCTATCCTTCTTCATCCACAAATCAGAAACCCAAATTCCAGGCAAGTATCTATCTTGCTTCTCTTTTAGTTAATTGTCACACCATGTTAGACTAGGATGATTGAACCTATGTTTCATGGAAGAACTCAAGGATTTAGAGAACCCAATCACATGTTGTAGAGAAAATAAATAAACTCCGGATATCTCAATCATATGTAGAGGATTACCCACGAAATCTGATTAATTTAGAAGTAAGAATTCTGGAAAAAGAAATAGAATAATGGAAGTTTAGTGGAAAGTTAGGGTTCTTGATAATTAAAATAAATTAGCCTTTAATTCAATTCCGTTGTTGAATTTGTACATGTTTTACGTAGGAAATCTTGCATATATGTATATAGAACTGGTAGTAATGTTATTTGAGAGTTTGGGAATTATTAACGACGTTTTGGAGAAAATTGGAAGATGAAATCCGTAGGTTTTAATGGCAGTTTCTGGGCAAGAACTGCTTGATCGATTGATCGACCAAGAACATCGATCGATCGACACCTCCTGGAAAACTGCATATTTCTCGTCTGATGGTTTAATCCGGTTAAAATGCATAGGAACCCTTGATTGTTATTGTTGGGGTATAATGGGATATAGAAAAGACCAGTAGGGTCTAGGTAGATCCGGTTGAGTAAAATTTAATGTAGGATGAGATTTTCGGTTAACGAGGAATTATTCATGCGTATAAGAAAACATGTGTACGTTTAATGAAAAGATCGAGACTCGTAAGGGAGTTAGACCAGAAGGTAAGTGAGTGTATGCCTACTGAAATTATACTTAGAATACTCCGAGAGAGGAGAAGTGAGTTTGAAGTGAATTATAAATGAGAATAAAAAAGACGAGTCCGTGATGCGAAATAATCGAGTAAAATGTGTAAATAACGGATAATTATAATTATGGGTCGTGGGCGCACCTAATTTAGAAATGTGGATATATATATATATATATATATATATATATGACTGTGTGATTGTGCATATATTATATATCTATATAAAAATCATACTCGAGCTACTTGCTATTACGGGGGATTCCGCGCCGGGACAGTTTTATCTCGATTGGGCCTTTATGGCGGATATTGACTTGTACCCTAGAACATAGGATTCCTTGGTACAGGCTATCTGATTGATAGTCAGACGGTCCTAAGAGACGTGAGGGTATGTGCTGACCTCTTAGTGACTTGGAACTATGCTTCGCCTCCATTTGTATGTGTTTTGTGTTAATACAGTTTGAGAGTGATTCTGAACTAGTATTTCCCTTAATACGAGTGATACGGGAACTTGAAAGCAGAGTATGCCAGCACCATAGATTTTATGTGGGGTGCCGATAGTATATATATTATATGAGTGACTAATATATATATATATATATATACTTAAGTATGGGAACTTTCTACTGTGCATAATAGTAGTTAAGTAATGAATAAATACTCCAACTTGATTATAAGTGTTTGGGAATTTTTGTGACATCACTGGGTTATTTTAAGTAAAATAAGATATATGAGAGAGCTTAATTTTTAGAAATTAACTATCTTAGCCATCGTAGTAGCAGTATGAAACTTTATGGGAAAGTTAAGTTGAAACAAACTTTTGAGGTTAATAGTACGGTAGGCGTGCACACTAAATGAGAGGTGAGAATTTCTCAAGGGAGTGACGTATACTAACATGGTTGTTACATTAGCCGGTAAGCAATTTAAATACTTGCTAAACTATTTTTTTAAATTGTTTTACACTCGGGCTCTAACCCGTGTCCTGTTATTTATTTTCTCTTGTATATATATGTATATATTACAGGTGCCCAGCCACAGGGGCGTCATGCTTAGATTCTTTGGAACGGACGCGTTGCAGCTTATGTGGGAGTTGCAGGTCATTGCTTAGACGACCTCGTTGTTGACTCTACTCTCATTTTAGTTCTGATTGGTTAGGGCATGTGTCGCCCGTTTCCCTATTCAGTTTGATTTGTCAGAGATTTATGTTCATTTATTCTCAGTATTCGGTACTCTTTGGGATGTAATTCGTGTCAGGATGATTTTATTTGTAGTTTTTAGACTTGATATTGGTTTATCTGAATGGTTAAATTCTTTTGTGTTAATTGCCATCTTTAACATTTATACGATTCTTAAACTGTTAATTATTGAAAAGATTTTCAAAATGGAATTAAATAAAATAGAAATAAGGTTTAAATTGTTTTGACACTTAGCTTAATTATTTAGGGTGTTTAAACTGAAAATTTAATTTGCGACAGTGATGCTAAGAATGAACCAACCATTCACCTTGATTTTTAATTTAATAAAGTACTGATCATCCGGTATTTAATTAGGCGGGGTGTCACAGGTGGTATCAGAGCATCAGGTTCTAGTGTCCTTTAGGATCTGTATGGCTTATCTCGTTTACAGCTTAGCGTCTTTGATTTAGAGCCCTAATATTAGGAATGTTGTATTCATCTTTAGGCATTGGAAATTCCTGCTTCTGCGATTTGTCGATGTGAATGTTGAACTTATCCAGATTATTTTAAATTTTCAAGTGGCCCATCAAGACGAAAAAACTAATGTCGTTGGGGAAGTTAATGAGCAATAACAGCTCACACCTCAGGTGTCTCCGAAAAGGGTATCAATCGCCGAATTAGCAGGCATTGTGACACAGGCAGTTACCACTGCAGTTTTACAGTACCACGATCGCAGTATGCAGCTTAGAGGAGGCAAAAGACCTAGAGAGATTAGTCAATTTGATATGACTAGAGTTGAAAATTGTGCGAAGACACCAAAATCGCAGCAACAAGCTCCTCAATACCAAAAAGGCCACAAAGGTAACAAAATTTACGTGGAGAGCTAAAAGCGTCAGGGCCAATAAAGTCGGGGTCATAATGAAGTTACAAAAGGGTGTTTCAAATGTGGAATGGACGGCCATGAACGTCAATTTTGTTCGAATCATACTGGAGAGAAACTCCAACCCGACCAGCGAGAAATTTCAGGACTCTGATATAAATGTGTGCAACCGGGTCAGAAGTGGAGGGATTGTCCTCAACCTGACATCGTTCTTCCTCAAGTTGCTCAGCGAGGCCAACAAGGCCAAGGGAAAGGCGAAACTAGACAACAGTGTAGTAAAATGAGACAATTTCGAGGTAGGTGCTTCAAATGTGGCAAGAATGGCCATAGATGTCAGGATTGCCCAGAGGGGAATAGGGCCCCACGGCAGCAGGGTGCCCATAATAAACAGAAGAGGCCAGCTCTACCAGCCATCCCAACAGCCTCAGTTCAACAGGGGCAATTACAGTATGGACATGTCTATAACGTCCACCAGGCAGCAGCACCTCAGGCACCAACCGCGATAGAAGGTACGTTTACTATATATGGTGCTATGGGTCGAGTTTTATTTGGTACTGGGGCATCGCACTGTTTTATAGCTACTCATTTTGCACGAGCCTTAGGGCTATTAGACACGGCGAAGAGTACAGTGTCGTGCGAAGACTCGCCATTGGGGAATGAGTCTTTGATTTTTTATTTGACGGGGTGTAGATATAGAGATTGGTAGCTTTATTTTACCCGCGGACATGCTGGTGTTAGATATGTGTGAGCACAATGTCATTATAGGCATGCTAGATTTTTCGGTAGGAGTATTGTCTTTGCCATTTCAGGACAGGAGATGTGTTTGGTGGCGATGCCTCGCCTAGAGGGAGGGTTGGCCAAGGCGATTGGCAAAGTAGAAGTATGACTTTTATCCTCGGAGGATGAGGCGTGTTTTATGTGACACGAGAAAGTCGCTATATTTTGTTTATTGCTAGGGTAGTATGTGAGACGAGTTTAATGCGTAACTATAAACATTATCATTATGTGAATAAGTTTCCTAGTGTAACAGGATTATCTTTAGTGCTACCCGTGAGGATGAATGGGTGTATTAGTAGTGTTATATACTTTATTGAGGTTATTTGTTTTAGTGATGTCATATACGAGTATGATATTACCTTGGTTGCAGTTTTATAGAAATGATTAGTACGATAGTATGCATTTATTGCAAGGCTATCAGAGTGGCTGCCTTAGTGCAACATGATTTATTCTGGCGAGGCCTCACTTGTGAGAGATTCGGGATCGCATTTATATTATATATTGTAGAGACTCCAAAGGTTATAGTGGATCAAAGAGTTTAAATCCCGGGGTGTTTAGGGACCTTGTTGTCATGGTTCTGTATGTATTGGGTTTACCGTTGAGCGGAAAGATTTGACTCATTATTATGT
Organism: Sambucus nigra; assembly: GCA_949130495.1. Taxonomy (NCBI): domain Eukaryota; kingdom Viridiplantae; phylum Streptophyta; class Magnoliopsida; order Dipsacales; family Adoxaceae; genus Sambucus; species Sambucus nigra. The sequence continues at coordinate 536,704,323 of OX422208.1, read as the reverse complement.
TTAGCGCTCAGGACTTAGTGATAGGTAGAGTGCATTGATATATCTATCCTTTAGAGATGTGAGAGTTGAGAGTTGGACTCATATGTTTGGGGTCGGGATTTTGAGAGTCGTAATTATATGTGTACGAGGTTTGCGAATTATGATTACCACCAATACTAAACGATAGTGGACTGGCGAAATGTTCTTTGTTCAAGTGTAATTACGGGAGGAGATGTAACTTTTCTGTCAAGAGACGGAATAAAGGGGTACATGTTATGGACGGAGGGCCTAACAGATTTCGATAACCGACAATGCTAGGTAGTAGTGTATCGGGGGGTTTCTTATTTGGATTTCTCTATTCGAGACATCCCACGCATGAAGCTTGGCGTAAGGTTGGAAGTAGGAAGATGTTTGGTCATTAGTCTATGAGTTTGGTACCTCGGTCGTAGTAGGGGGCAGGTAATTATATCTGTAAATTGGAAGTTGAATTATGAATTAAGGCCAATGGAGCCGGTTATGTGGAAAGAAAGCATTGAAAGTTTTGTCTTATCACCACGAATTGAGGGGTGGGACGATGATAAGGAGGAATTTAAAATTTCGATTTCTAGGGTGATTGAGAATACCCAAGTGTTGTAATCACATTGTGAGCACAAAGAAAATGAAGAATTGGGTGGTATGTGTGAAGCATATATGATGCTTACGCTAGTATGCACGGTTTATAAGGTGTGGGGGCATCCTGGTTAGCCGATGTTAGAATCGTCCGAGTTGAAGGGACGGTGGAATAGACGTGTGGAATATATGTTTGTGGGACTAACATAACGAAGTGGAAGTGGTAGAGTGGATTAAGCGTCGTGTGAAAGACAATAAATCCATATACATGTGTGTGATCAAAGTAGCACACCCGAATCTGGTTGGAAGGTGGTGAGAAGCCATTTTAAAAGGGAGTATTCCTTGAGAAGGGTAAAATTTAACTATATGGAGAACACTCGGGGTGGAGTTGTAAATAGTCAAATGTGAGAGCGACTTGCGCGTACAAAGAGTGATGATGTTAGTATGGTATAAAAGGTCCAGAAGTGCACATCGTGGAGAAAGGTGCACGGGTCGAAACTTTTAGTATACGCAAAGGAAAGAAGAGGAGTATTCGGTGTCACTTGATGTGAGACATTACAAGTATAAGTAGATGTCGAGCGGGGCATAGTGAGTAGCCTCTGCGGGCACTACTCATAAATAAAAATCGGTTGGAACAAGAGGAGCAACCTGAGAATTTTGTGGCTATCGAAAATTACTATAATGGAAGGGGCCGGTAAAGTCGGTAAAGTTTCTTGGATGAGTTGACAACCTCAAGGTAAGATCAAGAGTTCCTTCGAACGTGTGGAACAAGATGCCCAAGAAAGAAGTGATTGACATTCCTTGGGGTGATTTACAATATTAGCTAGTGTGCCCCAGTCTTCCTTTGAAAGGAAGGATCGCGCCGGTACGTGGTCCTACATGGTATTTTTCTGAATTAGGTTGAGATTTTTGAATCCCACCTTCAATATGGGATTTCAGGAAGCAGCGGGGATATCATTTCGTTTTAAGCAAGTTGTATCACCCATGATTCGGGGAGTAAGCGAGCGGTGATTAACCATTAGTGGAGCAGTGTGAAAATAATTTTGGATTCATTGTGATCGTTTCTTTTTCACAACGGTTCAAGCTAACAAGTGGAGTATAGTACGGTAATTGGGGGTGGATATTACCTAATGGTAGGGTTCCGTGGGATCACTCGTACCTGTTTATTGTGAATAAGATGCTTATTGAGGTTTTGGTGTGAAAAAACCTTAACTTTTCTCACTCTGAATGTTAAGAGATGGGCGGATAATCAGAATTTTGGATTGGTTGAGTTAGAGTCTAATGACTATGGTGGAATTCCACGACTGTTTTAGGCGAACAAGGGTGGTCAGATGTTCGTACGATTTCTCTCAGAATGGGAGTTTTGTGTTTAGATAAATCCGAGTAGTTGTCATGTAGTGAGGTGCGGCCTCCTAATGATATTGAAATAATGGGAATTAATAATGTATAGGCGTGTCTTATGCGAATGTTGTCAGATAGGAGCAAAATGTGAAGTTTCTTTAATGAGAGTGTTAAACAAGCTTGCTGTGAGACGGGGGTTATAGTGATTGAGCACCTTACTATGTAGATAGTTTGCCTACTGATAAGGTATCCAAAATTGTTTTACCAGATAGGCCTTATTTTTCGAATTTCGGGATGAAATTTCGTTATTAGGGGGGAAGTATGTAATACCCCGTATTTTTATGGCTTTTAAATTTAGGGATTTATTAAATTTAATTGAGATAGATTAATTTAATATTAATCCGAAAATCTGTTTTAAATATTTACTAGCGTGACGAGAGTTAGTAATTATTGGAAAAATGTTGATTTGTTAAATATTACTTATTGAGTAGAGTAATATGTAGAATTGAATTTATTAAAATTGTCACGAGGGAATAATATGATAATTATGGAAATTAAGTCAGGACACGCCTGTGTCGGGTCGGGACTATATTATTATCATTATAAGTGAATAAATTATGAATCGCCTGTATGGTCATTTCGAGTGCGCCAACATGTCCGGAAGGGTCGAGATAGTCAGAAAAGTATACTCGGGGGTTTAGTTTTGGTCTCGGGGCATTTTTAGGCCTAATTGGCATCCTGGGAGGGTAAATTAGTCATTTTGTATTTTTGGGTAATTAAACCCACGAATTTCCCTAAGATATATCAGCCATTTGAGTTAGGCTTTTAGGGTTAGCAAACATAAAATCAAAGAACGGTCATTAGAGAAGGAGATGAAGAGCTTTCCAAACAACTCAAGGCCAAGGACACCAAAGCGTAGATCGCACGACGAGGAACGCAACCATACCTCTTTCGTCCACAAATCAGAAACCCAAATTCCAGGCAAGTATCTATCTTGCTTCTCTTTTAGTTAATTGTCACACCATGTTAGATTAGGATGATTGAACCTATGTTTCATGGAAGAACTCAAGGATTTAGAGAACCCAATCACATGTTGTAGAGAAAATAAATAAACTATGGACATCCCAATCATATGTGGAGGATTACCCACGAAATCTGATTAATTTAGAAGTGAGAATTCTGGAAAAAGAAATAGAATAATGGAAGTTTAGTGGAAAGTTAGGGTTCTTGATAATTAAAATAAATTGGCCTTTAATTCAATTCCGTTGCTGAATTTGTACATGTTTTACGTAGGAAATCGTGCATATATGTATATAGAACTGGTAGTAATGTTATTTGAGAGTTTGGGAATTATTAACGACGTTTTGGAGAAAATTGGACGATGAAACCCGTAGGTTTTAATGGCAGTTTCTGGGCAAGAACTGTTTGATCGATCGATCGACCAAGAACATCGATCGATTGACCCCCTTTCCTCGATCGATCGACCCCTCGTGAAAAACTGCATATTTCTCGTCTGATGGTTTAATCCGGTTAAAATGCATAGGAACCCTTGATTGTTATTGTTGGGGTATAATGGGATATAGAGAAGACCAATAGGGTCTAGGTAGACCCCGTTGAGTGAAATTTAATGTAGGATGAGATTTTGGGTTCACGAGAAATTATTCATGCGTATAAGAAAACATGTGTACGTTTAATGAAAAGATCGAGACTCGTAAGGGAGTTAGACCAGAAGGTAAGTGAGTGTATGCCTACTAAAATTATACTTAGAATACTTCGAGAGAGGAGAAGTGAGTATGAAGTGAATTATAAATGAGAATAAAAATGACGAGTCTGTGATGCGAAATAATCGAGTAAAATGTGTTAATGTTGGATAATTATAATTATGGGTCGTGGGCGCACCTAATTTAGACATGTGGATATTTATATATATATATATGACTGTGTGATTGTACATATATTATATATCTGTATAAAAATCATACTCGAGCTACTTGCTATCACGGGGGATTCTGCGCCGGGATAGTCTTCTCTCGATTGAGCCTTTATGGGGAATATTGACTCGTACCCTAGAACATAGGATTCCTTGGTACAGGCTATCTGATTGATAGTCAGACGGTCCTAAGAGGCGTGAGGGTATGTGCTGACCTCTTAGTGACTTGGAACTATGCTTCGCCGCCATTTGTATGTGTTTTGTGTTAATACAGTTCGAGAGTGATTCCGAACTAGTATTTCCCTTAGTACGGATAATACGGGGACTTGATAGCAGAGTATGCCAGCATCATAGATTTTATGTGGGTGCCAATAGTATATATATTATATGAGTGACTTATAGATATATATATATATATATACATATACATTTAAGTATGGGAACTTTCTACTGTGCATAAAAGTAGTTAAGTAATGAATAAATACTCCAACTTGATTATAAGTGTTTGGAAATTTTTGACATCACTGGGTTATTTTAAATAAAATAAGATATATGAGAGAGCTTAATTTTCAGAAATTAACTATCTTAGCCATCGTAGTAGCGATATAAAACTTTATGGGAAAGTTAAGTTGAAACAAACTTTTGAGGTTAATAGTACGGTAGGCGTGCACAATAGATGAGAGGTGAGAATTTCTCAAGGGAGTGACGCACATGGTTGTTATATTAGCCGGTAAGCAATTTAAATACTTGTTAAACTATTTTTTTAAACTGTTTTACACTCGGGCTCTAACCCGTTTCCTGTTATTTCTTTTCTCTTGTATATATATGTATATATTACAGGTGTCCAGTCATAGGGGCGTCATGCTTAGATTCCTTGGAATGGGCGCGTTGCAGCTTATGTGGGAGTTGCAGGTCATTGCTTAGACGACCTCGTTGTTGACTATACTCTCATTTTAGTTCTGATTAGTTAGCGCATGTGTCGCCTGTTTCCCTATTCAATTTGATTTGTCAGAGATTTATGTTCATTTATTCTCAGTATTTGGTACTCTTTGGGGTGTAATTCGTGTTAGGATGATTTTATTTGTAGTTTTTAGACTTGGTATTGGTTTATCTGAATGGTTAAATTCTTGTGTGTTAATTGCCATCTTTAACATTTATACGATTCTTAAACTGTTAATTATTGAAAAGGTTTTCAAAATGGAATTAAATAAAATAGAAATAAGGTTTAAATTGTTTTGACACTTAGCTTAATTATTTCGGGTGTTTAAACTGAAAATTTAATTTGCGATAGTGATGCTAAGAATGAACCAACCGTTCACCTTGGTTTTTAATTTAATAAATGACTGATCACCCGGTATTTAATTAGGCGAGGTATCACATGGTCCATCACGAATGGGAAGCGAAATTTCAAAAGACCCTTTGTATCCAATCTAGAATTTACACTTCATAATTGGTGAAAAAGAGCGTATCTTTGATTCAAAATTCACATTAGGGAATTTGGTTTAATTGGTGTTTCTCTCCATTGGCCTAGTTTCATCATCTTCCTACTTTTAGTATATCTAAATGATGGTCTCCACTCACTTATATATAGGCAGCGAGATGATCCAAATCTTCATCAATTACTTAATCTTTCAATCCATCAAAGTAGATACTCAAAAGTTCTAAATTTATAATTAATGAAAAATATTATTTGTTCAACCACCTTAAATGACATTGACTCTTGGTACGAGGAGTACCCTTTTATTAACCAAACATGACTTAGTATTCTCTAATTATGGATCATATTAAGGAATTAATATAATTTAAATAATTCTGACATTTCATGGCGAGATATGTCTCCACCAACACCAAGAGTCAAAGAAATATAATCTTATTTACTCTCCAAAATGGAGATATATTTTATTTTTAGTGAGGTATGTTGGAGAGAGACTGTTTTTTCTTTGTGCGTGTGCTTGTAACTTTAATGAAAAGTTGTGCAACTTGATTTGAGAAACCATAGTTTTTCCTGTTCTCTTGAAATCCTTTTCAGAAAAAACACAAGGTCCATCCAAAACAAATAATGTTGTAACAAGCCCAAACTGGAAAAGCTAAACTTTCATTCACTCTACATGATTTGGACAAAGATTGGTGGATATTAAAACCGTTTTTGTGAAGCTATTGGTGGATTCTGACAATTTCTGTAACGTGAAGATTGAAGATCAAGATTCTTGCATTGGCTCGAGTGAGTTGAGTCAAATTGTAAGACGGATTCTTACTCGTAATTCCTTTGGTTAATAGTGAATGATGTTTTCTCCCTTCTAGATTTTAATCATAAATCCTGATCTCATGGGATTGCTTCAATTACTGCATCTGTCTATTAAAATATGCACGGAACTGTGTTTTTCATACGATACAAAACATAATGTTACTAACATTTCGAAATCTGTTAATTCTCTCTTAAATAATATACATTTGCCAAGATGTGCAAGTATCATCACAGTATTATTTTACCTCTGAGCAATTATTTGGGCCCACTGGTTCTCTCAAGCAATTTGATATTGCCACTACAGCAGCTTCAACAGATGCATCTTCTCCCTGTTACGTAGATACATCATTCTACATAAGTTTACTATAACAATCCAAAAACAAAACAGTCACTATCTTAGCGACCATCAAGACAACATGTTATCACCTTCTCTTTCCAATAAAATATGTTCCCATATTTCCCTGCTAAACGGCTCCAGAAACTACGTGGTATGTCTAAATCAACTGAAGCTCCCACATTAAAGTTTAATATATTGCCTGATTGAAGAACAATAAATAAGAGTCGTTACAGCAGATATGACATGAGGGTAGTAGTGAATATGAGTTCTTTACCAAAGGTAGGGTCGGCGACAAAGACAATAGTTCTATCATCCACTTGCCAAAAATCTTTAATTGCTAATCCTGCAAAAGAACGAGGAATTTCATCATCTGAATTATAAGCTATGAAATTATAATAAATGTATACGTAATATTTCTCTAAAATAAAAGAAGTATACCAGGTGTATCAGGATAGTTTTGAGCTAGAACTCTCAACTTGAATCCAGTATCTTTTTCTATAGAAGCAATCTCCTGTGCAAGCCTCTTCTCCTGCATATTATTATATATAATAGGATATTACTCCAATACTTATCCCTTGTTCTGAACAGAAATTATTCTTCAATTTAATCTTGTGTAGAGTTCAACATATTTTTATTTTATGTGAAACAACGAGATATATTAGTAACCAATGAATGCTTGGTTCCAGAGAAATAAAGATTTTTCCTGCTTGAATTTCATCAATCATCCCACAACATAAATACATCAAAGGCAAGAGATTTAGTAGCTCATAAAGATCAAAACAATACACATTCAAAACATACAAAAATGTACACGGAATTAGAGAACTAAAGAAAGCTACATTAATTTCGAGTAATTAGCCAAATAAAACGCGTACCTTACATAAAGACACAAAAGAGCCATACCTGACCATCAGAAAGGAAGCCAGCAACATCAATAACGGGAGTAAACTCTTTAGGAAGTAATTCTGGCTTGTTAACCCCGACTTTCCCTTCAGCAAATCCAACCCCTACAAAGTTTGGGTTGTTCTCTTTATTGTCCGCATTCTGTTATGAGGAAAAAAAAATCCCAACATGCATATAAAATAGGTGTTCGAAAGAAACTACTTTAGAACATTTTCTTGTTATCTGGTATTCACGAGTTTTACACAGAGAAAAAAATCAATTATAGACAAAATCAGGGTCCTTAAAATGTTCCAATACATTGATGCTCTCATTGCTCCAATATATTCTTAATAAATAGAAAATGCTACATACTTATAAGAACCAAAAGCTGACCAATTAGTACAAGTCACGTGTCGTTTAGGGCAAAATGTTCAATTGTAGAATGTGTAAAAAAGAGTAATGTTGCTTATAAAATGATGTAGCACCAACTATAATTCGTAAACAAGTTTGTGGGCTCTTCTGTGTATCACTGTCTAAGAAGTCATAATTGCTGCCACATATTGTGAGAAATGCAGTCATATTGCATGAGAAAGACCTAACAGGCAAGACTTTATGATACATTTGATCCGCTAGAATAAGAATTGTTTGGATGTGATTTAATCATTTGATTGCCATAACTTACTTCAGAAAAGAAACGAAAAAAAGCCTCAATGGTTTGTAATATCATTCATTGTTCTGAGTGGCTACAAAGAAAATTAACTTGATCCAAATGATTCAGGCCAATTTATTTGAGTTAATGAGTCAATGGCTAAAAGAAATAAACCAAACCCTAATTTTTAGAGAGAGACTCAAAAGATATCTTATATTCAAGAATTGAAGAATAAATACAAATGAGACTACAATAGGTATTTATATGAGAGGAATTACTTGCTAATCAAGTAATTAGCTAAAATAACTAAAATACCCAACTAAAAATAAAAGAATGCCTAATTAGTTCCAAACATGCTTGGAAACTAATTAAGGAAAGAAAAGGCCTAAAAAGAACTAAAAATAGAAAATACAATGAAAATATAAGGAAAATAAAATGGATTCCCATCACTCTCCTCCCCTCAAAAAGAGTTCGTCCACGAACTCAAAGGGAGACCCCAACAGAGTCACCCTCTAAAACTGTAATCAATGCATGGCCAGGAGGATGTTCGGTCTCATAGAGATACTCTGGTGACTGATCCATTGCTAACAGGGCCCGGCGACGTGGCAAAGGGCAATCTAAAGCTCGGTATCCCACGGTACCAAAATTAAAGCACCGAAATGTGGGAGGCTCAGTATGAGTTGCAACGGAAGTGATGGTAACTGGAGTAATGACAGAAGATGTCGAGGTTGATGATGTAGGGGAAACGGAGCTCGAGGAAAGTAGAGGTCAGGATGCTGGAGGAGCTGCCAAGGAAAGTAGAGGTCGGGATGCAGGAGGAGCTGTCAGGGCTGTATGATAGGCCTCGACCTTGGTAGCATACTCTACCGCCTTCAGAAAGGTCGGTATCTCTCTCAATCCAAGGTCGTGCTGAATATGTGGCTGGAGTCCCAGGATATAGCGGCTAATCCGCTGATCCTCATTCTCGGACAGGCGAGCTCTAGTGCAGAGGAGCTGGAACTGCTTCGTATACTCCACTACCGAAGACGTATCCTGCTGGAGAGACTGAATGCGCGTAAAGAGGCCTCGCTCGTATGTCGAGGGTATAAACGAGGCCTGAAGAGCAGTCTTGAGATCGATCCAGCCCTGGATAGGAGGGAGTCCTGCAGCCGTCCTACGATAGCAAAGGTCATTCCACCAAACTCGAGCAAAACCCTGAAATTTAGTGGCAGCTAGAAGAACACATGAGCGGCCCTGAACCCGCTTGTAATCGGAAACTGTCTCCATAGCAGTTAGCCAATTGATCATATCATTCAGGGAGAATCTACCATCGAACATAGGAATATCTATGCGTATATCCCCATGGAGACTCCGAGAACGTATCCGAAACGCCAATGAAAGTGGGTCTCCATCCTGATGAGCTCCTATACCCATCACGTCACCCGGCACAGGTGCAACAGGATCAATCGGAATCGGTGGCATCTAGGCAGGTGGTGGATGAAGAGGATGAGTATGCCGAACCGTGGGCGGTGTTATGGGACCGCGATGGGGGCATATGCCGATCAAATGGCTCCACAAAAGTAGCATTGGCGGTCGCGTACTGGAACAAAACGAGGGCCACCGGGTGTGGGTGGGGATGGGGGAATCCAATCCCGGACGCTACGGCGGGTATCTCCGGCGTCGGTGGATGAAGAAGAATCGGTGTAAAATAGGGAGAGATTATGGTGGGAAGGTGTGTGATGCGATGGTGGAGGAGGTGGAATACAGGGTTGTGGGCGATGATGTAATGGTGGGTGATATGGTACATGATCGGAGATGGGTAAGTCAATGGGCCCCGGAATTCTCTCACAAAAGGTGTGAGAATCGAAACCGAAGGGAGTGGGTGTTTGAACAAACGGATCAAGATTTCTAAGTGGTGTGGGGCAAAAATCCAATGGGCAGCCAAGGATCTCGGAAATTCCAGCTGGTTCCAAGTTAGGAGTGAGTTCAAGATTAACCGGTAGTGGGCTGCAATTAATAAATAGCCAAGGGGTTCGTTTTTTTTTTCAGAACAGATGGGTTCGGCTGGGATCTTGGCTTGCGTGTGTGGGTCAGAAAATCCGACACCACCGAGAAGACTAGATTCGTGGTCATAGCAGGTGGTTTCTTGAATTTTATGTTGGCTAGGGTTTTCATTGTGACCGGAATTGCTGTAGATATTAAGATTTGTTGTTTTCTTGAAGAGATCTGACCGATTCTGCCTTTCAAATGGTTCGGCATCTTGGGTGGGAATGGTGCGCCTCCCACCGGGTTGGGACTGCCATGTTCGCAGGTCACGCACAGAAGATTTTCCAAGTAGATCCAGCGGATTTGGTCTGTTGAAAATTTTGGCCCTAACGACATGGTCAGGTTGTTCTGGCCTTCCCACCAAGGTGGTTTTTTTGCTGCTATCGAGGTTGTGAATTTTAGCTATGGTTGGTATTGTTTCCTGCCCAATTCTGGCAGGAATCTCGATGAAGACTTCCTTTCCGGGCCTTTGTGATGTTTTCCGGCAAATTTTTGGTGGAGGTGGCCTGAATTTTGGAAAACTGTTGTAAAAAAGCCTCAAATTGTTGTTGTTGCTTTTAAACTATTTCTTCCATTTTTGCAATCCATTCGTTCTTTTAATTCTTGCATATCTTCCAATTGAGTCTTAGATTTTCTTGGAGCTATTATGAGTAGTGTACGATTTTTTGATACATTTACACACACCAATACAAACTACACACGAACACCGATGTTTGGAGCAACACCCGCTCTGATACCAATTTGACGTAAACTACATGTCAATGACTAAAAGAAATAAACCAAATCCTAATTTTTGGAGAGAGACTCAAAAGATGTCTTATATTCAGTGTTTTAAATCGCGATCACGCAAGGTGTCGCGTTTTGGTCTCGGGTGCGCATCGCGTAAATCGCGTCGCGCATCGCGCAAGCAATTCGAGCATTTCAATTTTATAATTAAAAATACAAATAAATAACTTCAAAAAAAGCATTCCAAATCAAATACTACATCACTTGAAAGTCATAGGTTCAAACAAGTCATACCTCCTTTTGATTTAAGATTAAAATACTAGCAAAATATGCCCTTTTCCCCCTCTTTTACAAAACCATATTTCGAGCAGATTTTTTTTTTACATTGTTAACTGAAAATAAAATGCAACAAAAATGGTTTACAATATTTGGTTTAAAAAATGAAACAGAGATCTTTTTTTGACAAATAAATTAGTTTTTAAAAAACAAAAAGAAAGAGTCAGACTAAAGCTAAAAAAGAATTAGGGCATACTAAAAAAAAGAAAGAGCAGGACTGAAAAAAATTAGGAGCAGAATATCAATCGGGATCTAAAAAGGAAAAAAAAAAAAGAAGAAAACAGTAAAAAATGCCTGTAAAATCCGGAGTGATTTTTTTCCGGTCGGAGTGTGGTTTTTCCAGTCGGCATGGTTTTTTTCTGGTCGAAGTGTGGTTTTTCCGATCGGCTTGGGCTTTTCTTTGAGTTGAGGTGGGGCTTTCTCTAAGGAGCCGAGATATGGTTTGTTCATTTGTGTTTTTAGTTGGGTGGGCTTCTCTTTTCAGGACTTTTCTTCTGAAGTTTTAAATAAAAGAAAAAAAAAGTGAAGAAAATATCAAAACTACATAGTTTTGATGACTTTCTGTTAAGTAAATTTAGAACACAAATAGCGTTCAAATAACGCCAAATAGCGCCCAAATAGCGTGCCACGTCATCAATAGCACATGCTATTGGTGACTCGCGCAAATCTGGAAGAGCAACGTCGTGTTTTCGCCCTAAATCGCACAATCGCGCGCTACGTCGCGCGCTATCACGCGCATTTTAAAGCATTGCTTATATTCAAGAATTGAAGAATGAATACAAATGAGACTACAATAGGTATTTATATGAGAGGAATTACTTGTTAATCAAGTAATTAGTTAAAATGACTAAAATACCTAACTAAAAATAAAAGAATGCCTAATTAGTCCCAAACATGCTTGGAAACTAATTAAGAAAAGAAAAGGACTAAAAAGAACTAAAAATAGAAAATACAATAAAAATAAAAGGAAAATAAAATGGATTCCCATATGTTAATTTTAACCAACTTGATTTATGAAATCTAATCTATCATATGGCTGCCCTCATGATTACAATGGTTAGGGGGAAAAAAAGAACTTCTGACAAATGACATCATTAGCATATATCATAGGAGAAAATGAAAACCAACAGATGACCAAGTAGTCTAACCAGAGCACAAGATCCGTTTATTTAGGGTAGATAAGTAAATAAATGCCATTTATTTATCAAGGCTCCGACATAGTGTTATGCACAAATCAGGCACCACAATTAAACATACTGAGATGAAAGCAAAGCAAGATGGAAATTGATACTGAACATAAATGACAAGAATACAAAAGAGGCGCAAGTCACATGAGATTTAAAATCATTCTCTAGCTTAGGTTAAATCCACGGTAAGAAAGTTTAATTTTGTATGAGATAAGCTCGCCTCACTACAAAGACGTACTCTTTGAATCTTTTTGAACAACACTCAACAAGAATGAAGTTCACTCCAACTCCGTGTATTTCCTTATATGTCTACCATTTAGATGGATACATGCAATAAGATCATATTGGCCCAAAAAGCAATAGCATTCATTAACTGAGAGACAAATGAAACCAATTTATTTTAGCCACTTTATGTCAAAGACTTCCGAACAAACAATAAAGGTATGTCTCCCTCATTTTGATTTTGAGATTGCATAATTAATTCAATGAAAGTCAAGTCCAACAATCTCTTCCTCAGTGATCCATGACATGCCAGCGACAAATTAATTCTACAATCTGGAATACAACTATGAATCTACTCCCACCAAGCTCTCATGACTCTGCTGACTAGCCTACAATTTTAACAAGAAAAGAAGTTTGACCCGTCTTCAAGACCAATACTAAGTCTTTATTAACAAAGAGTTAAGTTTGTAGTGACAGCAAACATTTTTCATTGGCTATCTTTGTACTCCTGAATAAAAAACAGTCCTAACACGACTTGACTGAAAGATGGCCAATGCATGTGCGCAGATAAACCGAGTCAACTCATCCTTTAACTCTAAAGAGGGACATCAAGCAATCCCTACTGGTACTTTTCTTCTCACAATCGACCACTAGGCAGGAACTTAGGTCCCCATTCTATATGCAAAAGAGACATGCGTCAGCCGACCAATAATTTGTGAACGTTAATTCTTCATTTCCTTCGATCGAAGTCTGTTTCAGATAATACAACCCTTTACTCTCTTCTCACGACCATAAAAGCTCATGTGATTTTTATAACTCCACTAGCTACTTAAACCAGCTCCCCTTGGAATCTAAGTGACCAATGGTATTAGATCCCTCCGCAACGTGCATGCCACAACACCGAAAGTGCGCTCCACCCCATCAAACATTTTGAGTTGAATCTTTCCAACACTCTTAATGACACATTTATTCTCGTAAGGCAAACGGAGGAAATCCTTCTCCTTTTTATAGAAACTTAAAGGAACTTTCAAAGTATTATCTCAAGGAGAAAATATAATTCGAAGATCCCGAATCCATCCATTCATTTTGAAATAGAGAGTTGCCTTTGAAAATGGTGAGAGCATCTCCAAAGTCTTTCTCTCCTGCATATATTAAAAATGCACCATTGGAATCACATTCTTCCTTCTTCGAAGGGCATCACGATTTATTTGGCCCAGCTCCTTGCACTTATAGCTTTGTCGACTTTTTTCACTACCCGTTTATCTAGACCAACTACTTCTATTCATGTTCTGATGTAGAGGGAGGCGATGAAATAAAGGGATCAAACCCCAAATCCTTGAATCCACATGGTAAAAGCCTCACAAGACCTCAAAAGAGTGAATAAACTCCAAATTATATTGATAGTAAGAATGATGTGATCACAAGCTTACACCTCTTGCCTATATATAAGCAAAGTAAAAAGGAAACAAAATATTGAAATAATACACACTTAACTCACTAAAGAAAGCAATTGAGGGGATGAATTAACACCTAAACCACCCATTTAAAGAAATCTTTAAAAAATTATAGAAATGGTCTTTGTAGTTTATCACTTCACATAGTGCATATTGAGGTTTACCACTTAATCATAGTGCAAGAGGCATTAATTTATGTTTATTCAATCCAAGGAAGAATGCCATTGTCATTGTTCATATGAATAGTACCTCTCGATTACTGTTAATATGAACAGTAGTGTTGTTGTTCCACATCATGTTCCTTCTTCGATTTCAACCTAGAACAAACAAAGCCAAGATCGAGCCCTCCACTCACAATGATTTTCTTTTTGAAATAGACAATAGAGTCAACTCCACCACATTATTCTTTACTGTCAACTCCCGTAAAAAAATTAAATAAATAAATAAATAACTAGACTTATTAATTCATTAATATTACTGAACTTCTTATTTCTTATTTACTGATTTACTTGTTAATTTATATAAATATTATAAAACGAAAGACCGTAATAAATTTTTGCTTAATTATGGCATATCCACTTAGCCTACTGTATTGCAAATCTACCCGCTTCTCTCTCCTCTTGCAGTTCTTTGCCATTTAATTCTCTCATACAAATTACAATTGATATAGCCTTTCCCATTGTCTGTGAAAACCAAAAGAAAACCAAAAGACTTCCAGGAAAGTTGTTAACTCTTCTCTCTCTCTTCTCCTCCGTCAATATCTATCGCTCCTCATCTCATTCATTCATCCAGTTCTTATTCCACCTTTTGGGAACCCAATTGTCTCTCTCTTAAATGCATATTCGTTACCATTGAATTTTCTCGTACAAATTACAATTGATATAACCTTTCCCATTTGGCTTATCCCCGGCTAAAACTATTGATGAATTTCTAGCCTCGAATAATTCATCATAGAGGAAGAGGAGATGAGTATAAATCTGGAAGGAAAAAGGAAACAGATGTCTTTCTATAAGTAATGGGCATGGATTCATATATGAAGAATTAAAAAAAATCTTACAAAGTGTTCAGTAAATCGGTGGTGCTGGTTGCGATCGTATTTGGTTACACTAAACAGCACTCATTTGAAAATCAGTGGAAATGAGAGGTGAAAAACCGTAATCTATCCCGGGTGATCTGTTGTTCTAGCAAGAGGTGGGCTTATAGAGAGAGATCCAGAAAATGGATGATGGATAGGAAACAACAGTGACAGCGGTAAGTTCGGGAGAGAGAACAAATTTTAAAGGTCATCCATTTCTTCATATACTGTGCTACATCTTTGGTTTAGGGGTGTGCACGGGTCGGTTCGGTTTTGGACCGCAATTCATACCGAACCGATCGGTTCGGTTTTGAAAAAAATCAGACCGAAACCGAACCGACGATGAAAAAAACCGCCGGTTTCGGTTCACATCGGTTTCGGTTCGGTTTAACCGATTTTTAGTTTTGATCGGTTTTTTGTAGGTCGGTTTTGGTCGGTTTTGGAGGTTGGTTAATGGTTTTTGGATATAAAAATAAAAGATATTTAAGGATTTTTTAATATATAATATTGATGTCGGTTCGGTTCGGTTCGAATCGGTTTTTTCTTTGTCTAAACCGACAACCGAACCGATATTGTCGGTTTTTTAAATCCTTAAACCGCAAACCGAACCGGGCTAAAAAAAAACCGCCGGTTTCGGTTCGGTTCGGGACGGTTCGGTTTTCGGTTCGGTCTGTTTTTTTGTACACCCCTACTTTGGTTAGACACCGTCTATGAACCGATTGATGAAATGCGTGATAGTATATTTAGCCTACAAATGGTTTGTGTTTTGTAAATGTGAGCTTATATTTGTTGAGACTCCGTGCATTCTTACTGTACATTTTTCTTTTTTTCTTTTCTTTTACTTCCTTTTAGTTCATTTTGTGACTATATTTGTGGGTTTAAGTTTTTGCTTCATGTAAGAGTTGTGTAATTGGAAACACTAAAGATGAAGCCTAAGAACATCTACACTGTCTTACCTATTCATCTCATTCATTCATCCAGTTCTTATTCCACCTTTTGGGAACCCAATTGTCTCACTCTTAAACGCATCTGATTCGTTACCATTGAATTTTCTCGTACAAATTACAATTGATATAACCTTTCCCATTTGGCTTATCCCCGGCTAAAACTATTGATGAATTTCTAGCCTCGAATAATTCATCATAGAGGAAGAGGAGATGAGTATAAATCTGGAAGGAAAAAGGAAACAGATGTCTTTCTATAAGTAATGGGCATGGATTCATATATGAAGAATTAAAAAAAATCTTACAAAGTGTTCAGTAAATCGGTGGTGATGGTTGCGATCGTATTTGGTTACACTAAACAGCACTCATTTGAAAATCAGTGGAAATGAGAGGTGAAAAACCGTAATCTATCCCGGGTGATCTGTTGTTCTAGCAAGAGGTGGGCTTATAGAGAGAGATCCAGAAAATGGATGATGGATAGGAAACAACAGTGACGGCGGTAAGTTCGGGAGAGAACAAATTTTAAAGGTCATCCATTTCTTCATATACTGTGCTACATCTTTGGTTTAGGGGTGTGCACGGGTCGGTTCGGTTTTAGACCGCAATTCATACCGAACCGATCGGTTCGGTTTTGGAAAAAATCAAACCGAAACCGAACCGACGATGAAAAAAATCGTCGGTTTCGGTTCACATCGATTTCGGTTCGAATTAACCGATTTTTAGTTTTGATCGGTTTTTTGTAGGTCGGTTTTGGAGGTTGGTTAATGGTTTTTGGATATAAAAATAAAAGATATTTAAGGGTTTTTTTATATATAATATTGATGTCGGTTCGGTTCGAATCGGTTTTTTCTTTGTCTAAACCGACAACCGAACCGATATTGTCGGTTTTTTAAATCCTTAAACCGCAAACCGAACTGGGCTAAAAAAAAACGCCGGTTTCGGTTCGGTTCGGTTCGGTTTTCGGTTCGGTCTGTTTTTTTGTACACCCCTACTTTGGTTAGACACCGTCTATGAACCGATTGATGAAATGCGTGATAGTATATTTAGCCTACAAATGGTTTGTGTTTTGTAAATGTGAGCTTATATTTGTTGAGACTCCGTGCATTCTTACCGTACATTTTTCTTTTTTTCTTTTCTTTTACTTCCTTTTAGTTCATTTTGTGACTACATTTGTGGGTTTAAGTTTTTGCTTCATGTAAGAGTTGTGTAATTGGAAACACTAAAGATGAAGCCTAAGAACATCTACACTGTCTTACCTATTCATCCCCCCCCCTCCCCCCCCCCCCCCACACACATCAATTGTACTATTGTTTAGTATGTTAATTTGGCATCTGATATATTTTTGAAAAATGAATTCTATGCTTCTAATTAAATTTTCTTTTTCTTTATTGTGATCGATTTTGTATATCTAATAATTGGAAAATTGTGTGGTACTCACCCTTAGTGATCCAAATAATGAAGCTTGAATAGAATGAAACAAATGAAGTTAATAGCAGTAAGTAATTCTGGAGATGATGTGTTAATGGTATTGTCAATCTAATGGTCAAAAAATGTTGGCTATGTTGCAAGTTGCTAAACACATACATATACATATCATTCCTATTTTGAGATATGATTTTTCAATTGATCTAAAATATCCTTAAACTATATATATTTCTACCCAAAACAGTTTGATTCTTGATTTCACTTGGTATGTTGCTTTTGTGGTGTATATGGGAGCTCCAGCGACTTCCTGTTGGTTCACGGCTGTTTTGGGAGAAAAACATAATTTTTTCGATATTTACAAAATTATCAATTTGGGGAAAAACTATAAATACAAGCAGATTTTCTATTTTTCAGTAGAGTTCGGAATTATGTGAGTTTTCAAAGAGAAAAGTGAGTGAGAGCTTTTTGTTTAAAGATTAGTTCTTGTAAGTTGGTTGTGATTGACTTTCTTAGAGAGATAAAGTGTGTGAGTTTGAAATCTTGAGGTTCCTCCATTTATTAAAATAGAAGATATGCTACCATTATGGATGTAGCCCTAGTTTGAGTGAACCGCATAATATTGTTGTCGTTTCTTTGCTTTGATTGCTTGTATGCTCTAGTTATCCTACCTGTTAATGCTTGGTTGGATTCGTTTTGAGTTTACACACGTTTATTTTCGGAACAAGATAGGGGTGTGTTTCGCACACCAAGTGTTTGATAGAATTCCGAAATGAGTTTTATCCCATTGGTTGCTTAGCATCGGCTTGCTTTCACGCAACAGCTTTCCTTTTGGGTTTTGGGTTTTGGGTTTTGATTTGATTTGGCTTTAAGTTGGGAATGTATTTTGGTTAGTATTTTCGTGTTTGTGGGTGATGGTGATTAATCTTTATCCCAACTTTTCATTCTTGAATAAGATTTGTGTTCTCAATTCTAATTTGGTTTTTTCATTTTCAGCACGAGTGCTTTCCCCTGTTATATGTTATGATAACAGTGCAAGTGTAAACAATGTATTATAGTTACAATCTGATTCCCGGAAATCAGGAATGGAGCTACCTTATGGCAAATTTAGAATAATTCCGGTATTGGGATGATATTGTGGACTTGAGGTAATTACCCTAAATTTTAGTATAATGACTCCTTAAAATTGGATAGTATGACAAATGTTTGTTTAGTAACAATAGGTGAGAAATAATAGATAATAGGGTATATTCTCTATTTTTATTTGAGTTATAATTGTCTAAAAGATCAAATGATCAATTAAAAACCTGTAACCCGGCATTGATGGATGCTTTGTACACACAGTGCCCCACCCAAACAAATTTCTGGCTGCCGGAAATGACAACTCCATAATCACATCGAAAAGATATCATGAAATATGAAATGAGTGATAAAACTAAAATGGCTTGCCTGTAAGAGAGAATGCGAGAGCGACAGTGGCAGAGAGAGCGAAATTGAAAGAGTTGGATCGAACATCAGCGACCCATTTGCGGAAGCCAGTGGATATTTGGGTTGAAGTGGTGAGATGTGAAGATGATGCTTTGATAACAGGAACGCAACTAGTCCGAAATGCGAGTGAAGAAGGAAGTTGTACAGCAAACGCCATTTTTCTCACTTTTCTTTCACACCCTGCATGCACCACACAAACTCGGAAATGTTTGGATTTGATGCTTCCTTTGGACTTCACAACTTAACACTCCGTCTTACCTTTACTCCGCTTCGTTTTGGGGGATTTTGAATATTTACTCCTATTTATTATGAACATTTACTTCTCATTCCTAGGTATTTTTATTTTTTTAATTGTTGATTCTGTGTAGAGAAGTTTCATTCTCTACAAAAAGATTAATGGGTAATTACATGAAAATTATAAGAATTTTGGGTGGTTATAAGACTTTTCACAATTTTAAACACACATGGAAGTGCAGCGTAAAAACATCTTTGTAGATGGGACTAAAGCCAAAAAAAAACTATTGTTTTTGTCCCCGTTCTCTTTTGGAAGGAAAAACAAAAATATATTGAATTTAGTTCCCTCCTATGATTGGTCATGCATTACTTTCATGTAGTTTTAAAATTGTAATAAATTTCGTAATCACTCAAAATCGTTCATAACTAGCACTGGCAAAATTATGGGCTGGGCCTAATTTGGGCAGGTCAAATATGGGTTGGGTTAAATGTGGGTTGGGCCAAATGTGGGTTGGATTAAATGTGAGCCGGGCCAAATATGGGCGGACCAAATATGGGTTGGGCCAACCCATTATTTTTCTACTAAATTAAGTATTACAATTCGAGGTATATATAAAAAAAACTCATATTTTACTCATAATTTTTTAAAATGAGTATTATATTTGATTTGTATCTTTTAAAATTGAGCTCCATATTTGATTTTTTGCTTTCAAATATGGGCCCCATATTTAACTCATAGCTTTGAAATATGGGCCCCATATTTAACTCATAGCTTTTAAACATGGGCCCCATATTTAGATACTTGGGCTAATATGAGTTGTTTTATTATTTGGGCCACATTTTGCCACTACTATTCATAACTACTATGTAACGATTCCTCGATCTTTTCGCAGTGAATGATATTTGTTCCATATTTGTTATAATATGACCAAACACTAAAAACATAAAAAGATGGGAGTGCCCACAAGTGAATCTTAAAAAATGAGACTAAATACTTAACCCCGTTTGGTTGTTTCAAAATTGTAAATTGGATCATTAATAAATTGATCCATTTACAAATTGACCCATTAAATATGTTTAGTTTCATTAATGAAATGATTTATTATTTACCCTATTTTAACTCATGTGCAAAATTTGAAATTGGATCATTTTACAAAAAACGTGAAATTAATCAATTTCAAATAGGAGTAACATAAAGTGCATGTCCTCTCTCACCCTCACCCTCACCCTCACCCTCTCTCTTTCCCTCCCCCCACCCCTCTCTTGATTTGTTTTTATCTTCTTTTCATAGAACCTTAACGTCAATTTCAAATTACTAAACATTGTGTAAAAATGCCTCAAATTTTACTTACGGAAGCAAGATAGGTCACTTTCCCCTGACAGATCAAATTTCTCATGAAAGGGACACAAGACTTTTGGAACATCGCGCCACCAACGCCCACATTGTTATCCATCCCACTTAATTCACCCCACATATATTTTTTTGCACAAAAAAAATCTTATTTATACATTTTACAATGCGTGATTCGAGATTTTACATCATTTTTAAGGGTATTTAGCCTTAAATTTATGACAACGTCCACTATGCTAATTGACATATGGTTGAGTACATTGATTGACGCATCAGAAAATTCAACAAGTAGGAGGAAGTGTCTTCATCGTATGTGAAAATCGCTAACCGATGGAAACGTCTCAGGGTCTAATTGAACCCCGAATACTAAAGTTATCTATTCGAAGAGGACAAGCCTATGTCACCGTCGACCTCCCCCTCATCTGCCGTCAAATGATGGAATGGAACATGGTTTCAGAATTGGATCAAGTGTTGGAGTTGGAGGTAGAGAATTTTGAGGCAAAGGGCCTCGAAATGCAAGTTTCGATGGACAGTGTATCCTGCCCACATTCAGCGCAATTACTATAACACCCTTGGAATGGTATCGAAGTGGGACAAAATATTTTTAGGTTATTTAGTTTTCATTTACGTTTAATGTAATGTTGGATTATTAATGAAATGGGTTGGTTAAATTTATTGTTTCAGTTAAATGCGTTACGTTAATTTAATATACTTAAGTAATTTTTTAAATGATAAGTCATAAACAATAAAACTTGACATTAGTTTAAACTAACATTAAAAAAAATTGTAATACTTAAAGCATTTTTCAAATACAAAAAAAAAATGCACCATTCATCCAATAACTTAAAATCCCGTACTTGTACCCACTTTGCCCGCTCGTTTACAACATTAGCCTCCCACGTGTTGAAGATATGCCTTTTTATGTATTCTATATATGCTTTTGTACAGGGCTTCATGTTGGAGTAGTCTTAGTTCACTATATCTTCTTCATCTTTTCGTTCCATTGCCTTCTCGTTTTTTCAATGTGATTTTTAGCTTGGTTTCCAACATGACCTATTTGGGGTCAGATTCAACCAATTGTTTTTATCAAATGTGTGAAAAGGACGCACTTAATTTTGACACAAACTCGAGAATACTTGTGGTGGAGAAGTTGCTTCCAACTTTTCTCTTTGTTTTGTGGCATCTTGGAACACCCTGCTTTTTGGTATGAATGCACAAGAGAGTATTGTAAGATGTGGGATCTTGGGATACGATTACTATCAAGTGATGCGTAACCCTTTATCAAGATCATGATTAATGCCCAAGACTATGTTTAATAATGACAATAAATGAGAGTAAGAGAGAACAATATTCAACACTCAAGCTGGTATTAAATGAAATCTTTTTACACCATAAATGCACAATAAACCTAATATATAAGTGGAACCAGCAGGTAACTGTGACACCCCGACTAATTAAATACCGGGTAGCTACTCCTTTATTTAAATTAATGCAAATTGTCAAGTTGGTTCAGTTCGTAGAATCACTGTCGAAAACATTTAATTAATTACTAAACACCTAATATTTAAAATAGTGAAGTGCCAAATTTTAATGTTTAATTTAATCATCAACAAAATAATTTAAATCATCATCCAAACATCACATGAACAATCTCATAAGGTAATCAACTGAGTGAAATGACTAATGTCTGGAGTAAACACTCCAATAATAGCAGCAATGTAAATAACCAAGTACAATAGTCTGAATAAATAAAATCCCAAGACTGAAATAAAATGAAAGTCTAAAACTGTTGTCACTGAATAGAATGGGCAACAGGCCCTAGCTAGAATAAATGACTCCCAAAATAAGCAAGGATAGATGTGGAGGCGTCTAGTAACGAGATCTTGTAACTTCCACAGCAGCTACAACACGTCAATGGAATGGAACCCCTAAGCTTGCACTACACCAAATCTGCCGAATTGTCAAGGTCATTGACCTTGACAAATCCAACTTGTCAAGGTCAATGACCGTGACATTTCGAGGCGATATAACTTTTTTTGTCACGGTCGTGTCACGGTCGTGTCGCGGTCAATGACCGTGACACGTTTGTCACGGTTATAAATCGTGACAAAGCCGTGACCCTTTTTAAAAACATTGTCACGGTCATGGACCGTGACAAGGCCGTGACAACTTTTGTCAAGGACTTGTCACGGTCAATGACCGTGACAATTCTGGGCAGAATTTAAAAAAAATATGCTGGGCAGTACGGCCACTGCCACTGCCCAGCAGTATATTTATACATGTTATAGCAACGTTGTACCTGTTCCAAACACCATATATCCAAACAAACTAAAGATAATGCAAATATATATTCAAATAGAGACAATATGCATCACGATATAATTCAAATGTAACAACTTAAAACAATTCAATTCAAACTTAAAACAATTCAATTCAAACTTAAAACAATGTCACTACATGTCTGGTGTATTGTTAAAACTGAGGAGGTGAGTAGGCCACACGACATATGAATTGACGCACCCACTAATATACGTCATGCCGCATTGTTCGCGCAACCACAATAGGGAGTTCTCCTTCCCGGGTATGACATGCGTGACGAGCACCCTGGACTCCATCTCTTGAAGCGCACGTCCATGAACTATTCCACCCTGGACGATATTCGGGTCCCTTAACCCCCGCCCTATCCGCTGGCCATCAAATACGTCCAATATGAAAACGCTCGGCCAACCAAGTGTCGACATTGGTCTGTTGAAGGGCGCCAAATAAGGAAATGGATCATCGAAGTACGAACGTATCGATGATGAAGCAGCGAGGTCCACATCCTCGTCATCCTGCGCCTCGTCCTTCCGCACCTCCTCCTCCACCACCTTCTCCTTCCCTTTCCCTTTCCCTTTACGGTCTCCGCCCAATGTACGCTTCATGAATGCGTACATATCTTGGACCGTCGCCTCCAAACGGGACAGCTTCCCGTCGTATGAATCCACCGTTCGAGCCAACCCGGTGTCGCTCGTCTCCAATCCGATGATCCTAGATTTGGCCACCCGCGAGCTCACCTCCCTTGTCCTCCCCTTGCGATCAGAGCCAAGCACTTGGCTGAGTGCATCTGTGGACAAAGATGCCTTGTCGGCATCAGACTGCGACTCATGCACTTTCTTAAGCTTTGCCTAAAACGACAAAAAGCACATGATTAGTAAAATAAGTAAACTAAAAAATTATAACGTAATTAACAAAAATTAAACTGTCGGATTACTTACAATCATGGCCGCGACGCTCGGGGACACCTCCTTGTCCTTCCCCTTCTTCGTCCGAAGAGCCACATAAGTATCGAGCCTATGTGGCTTACCCCCTGGCCCAATCCCTACCCCCTGAAATAAATAAAAGTAAAGTAAAATTAGTATCGGCCCCACAAAGTAAAATAATGAAGAATAATATATTTCTGTAGTTATAGAAAAATTAAATCTTACCTGCATCCTATGCTCCACCTCGGCGTAAGAGGTCCGACCGGAGTAGTGCACGTCCGTCTTTTTTGCCCGATTTTCCCTCCCCGATTGGCGAGATGTCAATTGTCGATCCTCGATTTCATTGTCAATGAACTTCTGCCATTGTGCCAATGAGATCGGCTCCTTGGGGGGGACGGATTCACGCCATTGGATAATCGACTCTCGTGTTTTCCCAAAGTACCGTGCCGACATATTTTTTTCCACGACTTGAGTTGCTCCCTAATCTGCTCCAACACGGGATCGCGTAGCTTTGGATCCAAGTTGAATTGTTCCTGTCCAAAAAATACAATGTTAGTTGCGAATAAATATAAATATAAATATAAATATGAAATCGAAATCGAAATTGAAATTGAAATTGAAATTGAAATTGAAATTGAAATTGAAATTGAAATTGAAATATTCATATAAATATAAATATAAATATAAATATATTACCTGTAGTGCCGCCCAAACAGCTAACTTAAGCTCATATGGCACCTCCTTCCAACTCATAAACCCCGGGCCGATGACCGTCTTTAGCAGAACGAGGGATCTCGCTAATATCTCCGATTTGTTCTCGACGGTAATCCCATATTTCTCATATTTGGGGAGCCTAGGGACGGAAGAGCCCTCGTCGCCTCCACTACCACCGACCCCAGACGACATCATCATAAACAGCATCATCATCTTCGCCTTAATATCTGAAGGGGACATTTGCTGTAAAAAAATGTTATTAGTACAGATATAATATTATCACAATATGCATATCTTATAAGAGAGTCGGGTTTGGCATTAATAAAGTGAGAATTACACACACACATAAAAATCTTTAATAAAATTCTCATATCTTCTTTCAATTTAAACACACACACAGTAGTGACTGTCTATTTAAAATAATCTCAATGTTAATTTCAGGTATTGAATTTCTACTATTGTTTTGTGCTTTTTATAAATCATACCCCACCCCCACCCCCACCCCAACATGTTTACGGGATTTCATCACCCGTCATAGATTTTTCAGTCCGTGACTTACTGGCCAGTTGTCTTGGGTCTTTTAGTCCCTTGACATTACTTTAAGAATTTTACCCAATCTAAATACCACATTTTCTTTCTTGTTATACACTTGCACACGTTTTGTTATTTAGTCCTTATTAATTTATCTTTGATGTATTACCAGCATCTTTACTTTTATAAACTTTATTTAATTTTCAATTTTAAGGACTATTTTCATCACTTAGTGTTCATCTAAGTTCTAGTATAACAAGTTCCCATAAAAATCTTTAATAAAATTTTCATATCTTCTTTCAATTTAAACACACACACAGTAGTGACTGTCTATTTAAAATAATCTCAATGTTAATTTCAGGTATTGAATTTCTACTATTGTTTTGTGCTTTTTATAAATCATACCCCACCCCCACCCCAACATGTTTACAGGCTTTCATCACCCGTCATAAATTTTTCGGTCCATGACTTACTGGCCAGTTGTCTTGGGTCTTTTAGTCCCTTAACATTACTTTAAGAATTTTACCCAATCTAAATACCACATTTTCTTTCTTGTTATACACTTGAACACGTTTTGTTATTTAGTCCTTATTAATTTATCTTTGATGTATTACCAGCATCTTTACTTTTATAAACTTTATTTAATTTTCAATTTTAAGGACTATTTTCATCACTTAGTATTCATCTAAGTTCTAGTATAACAAGTTCTCATAAAAATCTTTAATAAAGTATTATCACAAATATAAACTAAGAGTGATAAAATAACTTTGAGGCATATAAATTAATTGTGACAAAGTAAGATTATGGAAACCCCACTTTTCTTTCTATAACTCCTATTTTATTAAACTTTAAATATAATTAGGGGTGTATAGAAAGAAAAGTTAAATAGGAATAAAAACAACATTTTTAAAATATGAAGGGCTCACCAATTTGATCAAATTTTTCAACAACATAGACTAATTGATCTTTATTATAAGACAATTATTACAAATTTATGCGCATCGCCCGAATTCAAAAAGTAATTTAATGACTAAAGTAATAATTTTTTTAACTTTAGTTATTCACCACAAATCTTAAAAAATGTTTTATTTTTCATGCTTTTAGCAACTTCGGATGCCATTTTAACCCTTATTGTAGTTTTTTAGTTTTCATGCTTTTATTTGATGGATATAAAGTCATGTGATTATTTCACCATATAAAGTCAACAAAAAACGTCATATATGATTTTTTTCTCCATTAGTATAAGTATATAGCGATTATTTCACACTTAAATCACATATTAAGCAGGCCTTCATTTTTTTATGAAATTTGTAGAAAATTACTTATTTATTTTGAATGAAAATAAATTGTTATCCAATATTTTTGGATATTATTTACATTTACATTTTTGGATATTATTTTTGGACATTATTTATATTTACATTTTTGGATATTATTTTTGGAAATTTATAGAAAATTACTTATTTATTTACATTTTTAACCCCCTACCCCCACCCTGCCCCACCCCCTACCCCCAACCCTACCCCCACCCTGCCCCACCCCCCACACACGCATACACACACGCACATATATACACACATACACGCATATATATACACACAAACATATATATAAATGGAAGAGAGAGAGAGAGAGAGAGAGAGAGAGAGAGAGAGAATTAAACCTGAAAGTAGAGAGAGAGAGAGAGAGAGAGCAGCGTCGAGAGAGAGAGAGGGGGAGGGAACGGCGGGAGGAAAAAAAGAAGGGGGAAAGGGTTTTTGCTGGAAACATTTGTCACGGTCGTGTCAAGGTCATTGACCGTGATAATTCTTTGTCACGGTCGTGTCAAGGTCAATGACCGTGACACAAAATGCGTATTTTTTGTCACGGTCAATGACCTTGACAAGGGTGACCAGCTGAAAGGTGACAATTTGATCATTTTGGTGTAGTGTTGGCGTCCCTGTGATTGGGCACCTAAAAGATTTTTACAAAAAAAATAGATTTGAAAGCAAATGGGTCAGAGCCCGAGGTGAAAATATTTTAAAAGCAGCAAGTGTTTAAATTACAATATTAAACAACACATATATTAAATATGTTAATCACGTGTCCTCACTTGAGATCCTCACCCCTCAACTATTGGGCACGCCTAATTCATATTTTAAATTCCACCTAGTTATACCACGAACTGACTAAACTATTCTACCCCCATCCAGACGGTTCTTACTTTAGATACTACTCATTTTACTTAAATAAAATATATATATAACTTACCCATTTAATACTCAGATTTATTAGCTCACTTATTGGTTAAGTCTACATTATTCTTAACTCAATTAAATCCCATAGTTATTCACATCTATTAAGTAGCAGTGAATCATTAACAAGTACATCTATAAGTCACTCTCATTACATATATACATATATATATCACCCCTAGGCTAAGCTGGGGTGCATGCATACTCTGCTATCGAATTCCGGTACATCACATACATAAGGATCACGTGTTCCGAATTGCTTAGGAACCGTTTCAATACAAATCACACATAATGGAGGCGAACATAGTTCACATACCCGTGGGTCACGCACATACCTACGCTCCCATGGTCAGCTGACTTATCAACTTACAAATAAGTCATTCACATTCGTATGTCCTTAAGGTACCAGTTTAAATCCCCCCGAAGGCACACAAAGATAAGACGGTCCTTTCTCAAAAATCAACCTCCCGTGATAGCAAGTATGGTAGGTATGTCATATACATAATCATCCATATACTAAGTATTCACAAAACTTAGGTAATCATCATTTTAGTATAGGTATATTCCAGCCCTTATATCGTAAGTCTCACACGTATAGTAATATCATCCCATTAATTCTACATAATAGGTTTAGCGTGATAATTCTCGACGTATAATTCTGAGTACATACCCTATCCCAAAAAGGTTACTAAGTCCCCCGCTAGTCTCTAAGGTTATCTCAATATTTAAAGTTTCCCCTTTTTAGTCTTTAACCTCAAATTATAATTGGGACAACATATATCCAGGTTCTCACAAATCCTAATCTTATCCCACTATTCGGATATTCGTAAGTTTACCACTTAACCTCAATTAAATTTAATAATTTGTCGGGCTTCAAATGTCATCCTACTGGTCTTCTCCAAGTATCCATATGTTGAAACAATCATCACTAAAGAGTTCTAAAGGTCGGAAGTTACTCAGTTATTTAGAGGGAAATATTTCACTTTTTCCAAAGGGGTAGATCGATCGATGAAATGGGTCGATCGATCGACATTCTTGGGTCGAATGATCGATCAAGCAGTTATTTGCCCAGATTTCCTTTTAACATTTACGGGTTCTTCAAACTTTACACCCCAAATCCTCCACTACAACGTCCCAAACTCCCAAACAAGTATTCTAATCATCATATTAACATATTTGCATAATCTTTAACGTATTAGAATCATTAAATCATCATGGATCATCAGTTTCTTGGATTAAATCACCAAATTTTCATAAAAACTCTATTTCCTCTATTTCCATCAAGATCTTCATGTAACTCAACATAATTTTGTAATTTTCTACGTATGGATCATGATTTCGTAACTAGTATATGTCCAGAAGTTTGTCTACATGAAAACTATCTATATTTAACATTTAATTCTCCAGATTCACAATTATTTCATTTATTTAGGATAAATTCTCAAACCTAAACTATCGTGTAAAATATATGCCTTCAATCTTTGCAAGACAAATCACTTGCCTCTGATTAGAAGTTTCTGATTTTTTGATGAAAATATTGGTTGATCCTCCCTCTCTTTTAGGTCACAAATCTGGAGATGGTGGTAGTGTATAGTGGTTATTTGGCCTTGGAACTCTCTTGAAACCCTTCCTTCCTTCTCACGTTATTCTCTCTTGTGTTTAGCAGTTAACGAACCTAATGACCTTAAGGGTTTACTGATAAAAAAAACCTAATTTTCGTAAATTACTATTCACTAAAAATAAAAAAGACTAATATACCCTCCCGGGTTACCTGTTTGGTCT
Source organism: Sambucus nigra (assembly GCA_949130495.1). Taxonomy (NCBI): domain Eukaryota; kingdom Viridiplantae; phylum Streptophyta; class Magnoliopsida; order Dipsacales; family Adoxaceae; genus Sambucus; species Sambucus nigra. The sequence goes on along the minus strand of OX422208.1, from coordinate 536,675,387 downwards.
AGAACTACCCCGAAATCCAAACTAAGCTCTCGGCTAGTGTTTTCTGACTATCTCGACCCTTCCGGACACGTTGGCGCACTCAAAATGACCATACGGGTGATATAAAAATAATTTACTTTTAAGTACATTAAATTGGTTCCTGGTACGACTGACACGCGTGTCCCAGCTTTATTTCCAATATTGTCGTATTTATAACTTGCGAAAATATTAATAAATTTAATAATCATATATTACCATATTCACTCAGTAACATTCAACTTTATTATCATAATCAAATACTAACTCTCGTCTCGCTAGTATTTAAATCTGGATTAATTTCCAATTAATTATCCCATTTAATTTAATTAATCTCAATAAAAATACGGGGTATTATAGTAACTTGGTCGGAAGGAGAAAGAGCAAAAACTCTTGTCACAATAAAGCCAAGGCAGGAACTTCAGGCGCGGTTAATACTTACTAATGGTGTTATTAATAGAAGCAAATGGAATATTCAAACAATCAATGTTCTCACGGAAGCTCTCGTGTATGGGAAAAATCCATCATCAATTCTAGGTTTGAATTGTCGTCCTTGTGAATTGTTTTGTTGATCTATTTATACTAAGGCAAGGTTATTATTCGAGTAACCTTGCCGATGTGAAATGTGATTTGAACGTTATCAAGTGTAAGGATACTATGGCATTAATGTTGAAGATATTGCATTAAATGCCTGAGATATTGTATTTTGGCGAGAAACAACCCCACCAATGAAGAGCGTGGTGGAATTAATGAGGGTGTGACATGGCAGCTCATAGGTCTACCCTAGAATGTCTATAAAGTCTGAATTTATCTAATAGGTCTGCTAATCCTAAGGATAAAACCCACTTAAGTATTGTTGCTTCGAGTTCCTAAATGCCCAGCATTATGACGTCACAAAGTAAGTGAATAGTGGTCTACAGAGGGTGTATTGTCACATCAATCAAAAGAGGGAGTTTATCGATTCGATATTGCTCAGATCGAAGTACCTAGAGGACCTAGGGATGCTGTTTGTAGGTTAGGAATTATCTTCAGATGATTATCTGGTATTAGGGTCCCTTGAGGGGGTTCCCCATCGACTAGGGTGGTTCGAGCAACTATTTATACTAAACGAAGTTTTGCCCAAGTGTGCCAAGAGGGTTGGATATTGCTTTCCTAATGTTGGCTTTCTCTCAATCCTCCAAACCAAATCCCTGTGAGGTTCCCAAGAGGAGGTCGTTAGATAGAGCATGTAAGCTCTCCCATGCCCTGTCAGGCATGGTCCCTCGAGGGTACCGAACATCCTCATCCATATTACAAAGCGAACTTTTACAAGTGTAAATAAATAAATGAGTACATCACACTTCTTGTTACAAATATTATCTTTCGAATAGCCTTAAAATTTGTGGGAGGTTCCTTAAGTCGTCTCTGTAGGAGGTCCCTCGAGTGGTCTTTGACTTCATTTTCTTATTTCGCTAAGTATAAATTCATCTCAGCTAATCAACCCTGGGTGAGGACTCCCCCTACATTTTCCCCTTCATAGAGATATTTGTTTACTTTGTGAAGAAATCTTTGTATGAAATATTCAATCAGTCTTCGAAGTATCTGCTAAATTGATGGGTTAATTTCAATAATCAAATCTCATCCTAAGAAATGTTTGTTTTGTCATTGAATTTAGAACCCCTTGTGACCCCATCAAGTAGGGGCCTTCAGAAATGGAACGCCATGATTGCCTTTAAAGTGTATTTTTCTTGGGGGTTGAATGATTTTGTTCTAAATTTCTCCCCAAAATTATTTATCTCTCCAGACTGGGGATATTCGTGTTTGTCATTGTTGCTTTGGTCGTTTCTCATTTAATGTGATTGACGCTTACTTCTTTTTTTACACGTGGATGCATGGGGTTTGCGTGTATTTCTCAGTTGAGGTATTCCTTGCGTCGCCTCTGTGTTGTCATTATTATTTCTTCCATATATATTCTCCTATGCGCGCGTGCAATCCATACGAGGCCCCCAAACGTTGCCATGTGTTTTTGAATCGTCATTGGTGATCTATCTTTTGTATTGTTCTTGACCCTATAAAAGGGCATACTCAGCCACTCTAAGTCTTTACCTTTGTGTTTCTTTATCATCTACATTTATCTTGAGAGAGAGAGATTACTAGCCCATTCTTTTCATTTTCTCTGTAACTAAACTCTTCTTTTCTTCCAAGTTCTTTCTATACCCATGGGCCCTATTGTTAAGAGGACTTAATCATCCCGGATTGTGTCCCCTTTTACTCTTGCCCTTCAAAACCAATGGGCCCTTTATCATCGTGCACCCTACTTTGGTGAGCCTGATCATTTTGGGGCCATTGCGGAGCATTTTCTCGGGACACTTAAACCAGCAAAAGAGGTGAACTTATTGATGGCTGAGAGATACGATGTCGATGACTTCGCTTACATCCCTATTGCAATGGTGACCCGCTTTAGAATTTAAGGGGGGATTATCCCTATTCTAAAATGGAATTTGAATCCACTGGTGGCGCTTGCGAGGGTCTAGGGGCTTGGACTGACTATATTCATGGAAAGTATGCTCTGAAGTTAGCTCTAGTGGGTTTATCTTCAATTTATTTTCTAGGTTATCTTACCCTTGCCAAGAGTAACCACTTTTCAAACCCTTATTTCTAGATGGAGTCACAAAACACACACCTTTGTAGCAGCTTGAGGGGAATTTACGATCACCCTTGAGAATGTTTGTGAACTTCTATGGTTAGAGGCTCCTGGGTTTGAGCCATTTTACAAAGAGGTGATTTCCAGTGCTGAGTTGGCTTCTCGGGCAGAGTTGGAGGCCATGGTGAAAGACTGTATGGTCACATATAATAAGTATACCTTCAGAAGTTATTCATTATTTCTTTTACATTGAGGATAAAGCGAGCACTAAGGCTTGCAAGGCTGCGAAAAAGAACCCGAATGGAAAAAATATTGTGGAGATTCCCCATACTTGAAATGGTTACGGATTCAACATCGAGCTGGCAGGATATATTTGGTTCATCCTTTTCAAGGTCTTCCTTCTTGGCAAGACCCACGATTATCATAGGAAAAACTTGATAAATATGGTTATTTGAATGGCTTATGGCATCAAACTTCCTTTGGCTGCCGTGACTTTGGGATCTCTATATACCTGGCTTGATTGAATTCAGGCAGACTCTGCATGCAGTATCGGCCGTTTTGACGTCTCCAACTACGTGAACCACATTCTTTTCATATCCTTTCTTTATGCCCACTTTCCTGAGTATGCTCTCGTCGGTAACTATCCCGAATACCATTCCATTAAGGTACCCCCATATATGTTATTGAAACCATAACTTTCTAAGAAGCCTTTTCAGTCTTTTCTTGATAACGTTAAAAAGTTTGTTTGTCGCCCATATATGGGCACTAACCAGTTTTTACCAATAGTTTATTTGCTAAGGAATCGGGACCCATTATTCCCATTGAGGAATTATTTACGAAGAATTTTCCTTTGAGCAATGTTCCTCTAGTCCTTATCCCATCATACTTTCCATTTTATATGGAGTGGTCATCCTTCTACTCGAGGTATTATCCCAAGTGAGTAGCAATACAATTTGGGTGCAATCAGGGTACCCCCATACTCAACCATTTTATTCATGAGAAGCCCACCAATTTCTCCTTTGCCTGCGGGAACTTTCTGACTTCGACCGTTGTTAATCTATGTGCTAATTATACTTCTAATACCATCATCCCAAGGAAAGATGCTAGAGGGGGAAGATCGGCCATGTACCTGTCTGTGTTTTGGATGCATAAACTAGGTATGTTTCAAACCAACATTCTTAAGGAACCCTATTACCCTATTGTGGAGAGGTTCCCACCTACTAAGCTAGGATTGCAGAATTCTACTACTGACAGTTCTCAGTTCCCCTTTAGTACCACCAATGATTTCGTTCATGTTGAGTTGCCTCATTTGTCCCTTCTGGACAATGCCATTACGAAGAAAGAGAAAGTTGCTCAAACCTTAAGCCTGGGTAAAGAGCTGGGTGTTGCCCCTTGTGCTTTGAGAGTGGCTGAAGATGGGGACACTCCTCTTATTGCATCTACTGGGGCAGTTGTGAGCGCCACTAGTAAGGATCCTATAAAGAAGTGCAAGGTTTCTCAAGAGGTTCCTCCTACATTAACTCCTGACTCTAAGTTATCTTAACAGATTAACGAGATGTTCGAGCAATTTCAACAGACTTGAAAAATTTTCTCTGTGGAAGATAGGTTGTTATGTCAGCTTTGATGGGTTCTTAGGGGTTTTCTTATGTACCCCCAACTGTTGAAGGTAGTAGAAAATATATCAGGTCTTTGACTAGGTTGACCAGTCCTATTAAGGTTACTTTTGACGAAACTAATGAGGCAAGTGATAAGGAACACTCTGAGGAGGAAGAAGTTGAAGATGAGGAGAAAGAAGGTAATGATGAATAACAGGAAGAAGAAGTTGGAGAGAAGCAAGTTAAGGATGAGACGGAAGAGGAGTCTATGGAGGAAGATTCTAATCTCATCCGAAGACACATGATGTGATGGATGGTTTCTACTTCGAAGCCTTCTTCACCTCCACAGGACTACACTCTCTTAGAGGATACCCTTGTTGGCGAGGAGGTATTGTTACTTCCATTTTACTTTTAACTTCTCAAATTTCATCTTATGATATTAACTCTTGACCTTTAACTTCAGGTTGGTGTTTAAGGTGATCCCTACGAAGATGTTGGAGGTGGTGATGATTTTGAGGGGACCCTAATCGAAGTCTTGTCCACCTCTAAAGATACTGCCAAAGGTTATAGATTTCCCTACAAACTCGAAGGTAACCACAAATTTCCCCTAGAAGCAGATATTAACCTTTATTCTTTTCAGTCCAGTAGTGACTATTCGTGTGATTCTGCCTTCTTGTGTAACCAGGGTGCCCTTAAGGAGGGCGTACCCGAAGAAGGTGTTGTGCAATCCAGTGTGAGGAAGTCCCCTGTGGCTCTACCTGCAATGATGGTAACGCTTGAACTCGTTCTAGCATTTTTTTCCTTTTCTCTTTATTCTTGGCTTAATTTTGGTTCTTTCTTCACAAGTCAAGTTGTCCGAACAGACTACCCCTGTGGTGCCTCCTCTTACGAATAATCAAGTATTAGTTAGTCTATTTGGGTGCTCGAACCTCAACCCCGAGGGAGACGAGGTTGTTGCTTGTGTTGGCCATATAGGATTAGGGAAATAAGGTGTTGTTATTATTAAGGTGGGTGCTCCTGTTGTTCAGGTGGATCAGTGCCCCTTGGTGGTTCAAGGAGGCTCCTAGGAAGAAGAGAATGTAATGTAGATGGCCACTAGGCAGTTCGGTGATGAGTCGCAGCACTTAACTTATCTTGTTATTCCCCCTCTGCTACTCCAGTGGCATTCATTATTAAGGAGGTGTGTCATCTTCATCTCGTGGTCAATAACTCCTGCATTAATCATTTATTAGAATTTCCTAGTAGTATAGACCTTTAAATATCCCATAAACAAGGATCAGGCACGCCAAGTAATATTGGACTTTAAATATCCTACAAGCGAGGGCCAAGCGTGCTAAGTAATATTGGACTTTAAATCTTACATATTGGACTTTAAATATCCTACAAGCGAGGGCCAGGCGCGCTAAGTAATATTGGACTTTAAATCTCCCATAAGCGAGAGTTAGGCACGCCAAGTAATATTGGACTTTAAATCTCCCATAAGCGAGGGTCAGGTGCACCAAGTAATTTTGGACTTTTAATTTCTCATAAAGAGTTTATATATTTCTCTGACTTGATAAATTATGTTTCAGGTTGAAGTTGATCAGCCAATCATTTATGAGCCGGAGCCTGAGGATTTTGCACATGAGACTACCTAAGGAAGGCCTATAAATAAGTCAGCTGCGATGATTGAGGCTCCTAGTCTGCAAGCACTCCCCATTGGTCCCAACTGTTAGTAAGGTACCCCAATCAGGTGTTTCGAGGCTACAAAAAGCTGACAGTGCTTCAAACACCAGTGTCCTTCTACGAGCAATAGTGTCTTTAGTATCCATCCATTGGAGGCATCTCCTGAGGCAGTTGTGAGACAAACCTTGTGTGATTTCTCCTACATATTAGCTGATGCTCCTCGTGAACATATAAAGAGACTTTTGGATCATTTCCCATCCACCTTTGCTCCTCGCAGCATCCAGCCACTTCTGATAATGATGGCTCGTAGGCTGCTCGGCCTGGTAATTGTGTTGGGCAAAGTTTTCAACACTCCTCTTGAATCTCTAAGTTTTAGTGCCATCAAAATTTTATTGGGAAAGATAAATCTCCTCATCATTGATGGGTTTTCCTTGTCCTAGTTGGTTCAGCTCTTTCTCGACCTTACAAAAGTTGATTTGCCTGCTCTTTATTCGTGCCGACAAGCCTCTCATCGTGCGCAAGTGGCCATTTCTAAAGAGTTGGTAAGCTTGGAGACTGAGCTTCTTAAGTTTGAGGAAGACCTTGAGGCTGCTCGAGAGGCTGTTACCAAAGCAGAGGCCAAGTCAGATAATATTCAGCAAAGAAGAGAGCGCCATTAGAAGGATCTGGCGGATTTGGCAAATGATCAGATAACTCTTGAGAAGATTTTGGCTCAACTAATTTATGGTTCATCATGGATGCTCCTGCTGACTAAATGCTCTTCATAATTTCCCCCTTTTATTATTTTGGACTTTTTATTAGATGTAATTCAACAATCTTATCTATTGAACACATTGCCTTGTATTGAAACCATTTTCTGTTTTGACTAATGATGAACGTGATGACACAATTATGCAACATATGTTATATTTGTTCAAGAAAAGAGAAAATAAATTAGGCCATAGCTAAAAAAATAAAATGTCTTCATTTAACCATGTAAATATGTAACCCGACACTATAGGGAGCGTTCTCCCGAGTAGGTGCAAAATAAAAATACTTAACAGAACAAAGTGATTTGTTGAGGGTAAACTAATAAATACTACTAAACATAGTAAATTTTGAACCATTTGTTGTTTAATTTAAAAGTGACATTGTCTTCCACCTTCGATATCTCACAGTAAACTGAATCATGAGTTGTTCAAACAACATAGGGGCCCTCCTAATTTTCTTCAAACTTGGGTAATGAAAGTCCCCTGATATGCCTCGTGCAAGATTTTAGGACCAAGTCTCCTTCTTTGAACTTCCTTGACCTCACCATATGATCATAGGATCTGGACAACTGTTTTATGTACATTTCAAAGTGCCTCACTGCTTTGTCTCTAGTTCCTCCAGCACCTCGAGTTATATGTGACGAATGTGGGGAATCATGTAACTTCTTAAATTATAACGAGCAGAGGGTACCTCGAGTTTTGCCTCAGTGCCAAAGACTAGAGAAAAGAGGGTATATCCTATAGGTTTTCTTTTAGTAGTTCAGTAAGCCCATAAAACCTCAGGTATCTTGTCATCCCACATTTCTGGGAAAGCTTCTAGTATCTTGGACAAGATTTTTACCAAAGTTTTATTGCTAGATTCTACTTTCCCGTTGCACTTTGGGGATGCCACAGTTGACTTGTGGTGGATGATGGAATATTTGTCCGTGAGCAAACTTACTTCGTTGTTCACAAAAGGAGTGCCATTATCTGAGAGGAAAACCTTTGGTATACCAAAATGAAAAATGATGTACTCCTTCATGAATCGAGAAACTACCCCCATGGTGGATCTTTTTAGCGGTATGGACTCTGCCCACTTGGTAAAACATTCAGTGGCCACAAGTATCCAAATCTTTCCTCGCGAGGAGGGATTTATTGCCCCTACTAAGTCGGACGCCCATGTATGGAATGAGGAAGGGGTGGAGAGATAATGTAGGTACACCGAAGGGGCGTGAATCATATTTTTGTGTAGATGGAAAGCCTTGAACTAGAGAATAAACTCCACAGATTCCTTTTCCATCATAGGCCAAAAGTATCCCAAAATCATAAGTTGATCATAAAGCTTAGCCCCTCCAATGTGACCCGGCTCGTGGGTCTGCTTCAATACTTCTTCGGCTTTTTCCCCCTGATGCATCTCAGAGCCCTGTCATGATAGCCTCTTCAGTATAACTACCCTTCTTGGACGTAATATCTAGGCACTCACCATTTTAGTCTTATGGCATCGACTTTCTCTGTCGACATCACTCCATCTACTAGCATGTCTATGTACGGTTTCTTCCAATCTTAAGGTTGATCAATGAAATTACACTATGTCGCTTAGTAAAATAACAGACATTTATCACAAATCTCTATATCATTGCAACATCCTGCCTTATCGAAGGTCAGAAGTAACCTGCTTACTGGACCCTTCTATACAAAGAGATCTCAGTGGTTTCGCAGCTATCTTCATGGACTTCTATCAGTCTTCTCTTGGCCTCTTTGGGATCCACACGTCTGGATAGTCAACCCCTTTGTTTTTGTAGTACAAGTTGACCCTAGCAACGAAATACTATAAAAGGTTAACCAAACTCAGTGAGCCTACCCCTGTTTCTAGTTGCTTCCTTATTTCGTCCCTCAAATCATTAGTGCCATCGATGAGTATCATTTCAAGTATTATCGAGGGAGTTGTCCTCTTAGTAATTCGAATCATTGTTAACTCCCCATCAAAAGCAATCTTTTAGAAATCATGGCATAAGCATTAACATTCCTGTTCATCGTTCGCGGGTGCCTTTTGATCTTTACCACTTTGAATTTCCCGAGAAATCTTTGTATGATTGTTCGATAAGGTGCCAAACTCATGTGCTTCAGAGCAAATTTAACCGTCACTTATTTAACCACGAGGTTTGAGTCCCCCTTTATTGTGAGCACCTGGATGGCTATTCTAAGAGCTTCAAGTAGTCCTAGCACTAGTGCCTCGTAGTCAGCTTCATTGTTCAAGCATCTAAAGTTCAACTTGAAGGAAAATCAAACTTCTTTCCCATTCTTTCTCAAAATCACACCTGCTCTTCCCTTGTTTTCGATCGAAAAGCCATCGAATTCAATGATCCATTCATCCAGGCTGGCTGCCAAAAAGTTATCCTGAAGATCATCACTCGGAAGTTCTTCCACAGGTGGCTTGAACGTCCTAGAAGGAAAAAATGGCTAAAATATTTGCCTAAGCTTCGGTCTTGATAATTGTAATACCCCGTAATTTTATGGCTATTAATTATGAGGTTAATTAAATGAAATTGCTTTTAATTGTGGGATTAGTTAAATTAATTTAGGATAATTAATTGGAAATTAATTCGGATTTAAATAACTAGAGAGACGAGAGTTAGTATTTAAATATGATGATAATATTGAATATTACTGAGTGATTATGGCAATATGTGATTATTAAATTTATTAAATTATCGTGAGTTGAAAATACGGCAGTTTCGGTAATTAAGTTGGAACGCGCGTGTCAGGATCAAATTTAATGAATTTAAAAGTATTTTATTTTTATGTCATCCGTATAATCATTTTGAGTGCGCCAACGTGTCCGTAAGGGTCGAGATACTCAGAAAATACCAGCCGGGGGTTTAGTTTGGGTCCCGGGGCATTTTTAGGCCTAACCGGCAACCCGGGAGGGTATTTTAATCATTCTTATTTTTGGTGAATAGTGACCTACGAAATTTAGGTTTTAATTATCAGCTAATACTTGAGTGCCTTAGGTTTTTTACAACCAAAAAGCATTTATGGCAGTTTGAGAGGAAGAGAGGAGAAATTCCAAGGATTTCCATGGCTACAACCACTACTTAGAGGCTTTTGCACCGCCGTCACCACCACCGGATAGATTGAAAAGCAAGGATCAACCCCATACCGTCTACTTCATCGGATTAGAATCTTCCTTACCAGGTAGGTTATTTAACTTGCAATAATTTAGTGCATATATCATCCATGTTAGGTTAGAATTGGAGAATAACCTGGAATAATGATAATTGAATGGATTTGAAGAATTGAAATCGTAATCTGGATAGGTCGTGCATGTAGTTTAATATTTGAGATAATAGCAGCCACGAAATTTTGATTCATGGGTAGATAATTATATATTGTAATGAATTATATGGTGTTCTTGAGGAAAATAGGAGAACTAGGGATTTATATGAAAATTATGTGAATTGATCCAAGAAACTAATTTCCCATTTGGATTTGATGATTTTAAAATGTTAGAAATTATGTATTTATGGTGGTATGATGTTGGGAGTTTGGGACATTATAGTAGAGGATTTGAGGGTTAAGCTTGATGAAACCCATAGGCGAAATTATGTAGATTCGCAATACCTACTTGATCGATCGATCGATCCAAGAATGTCGATCGATCCTTTTTGTCGATCGATTGACCTCTCCTGATTTTTGGCAATTTTTTTCCCTTAAGGTTTAATGAAGATCCCAAGGCCGATGATGATTCTTAGGGTAATTAATTTGATATTGTGGGACTTAGTTAAGGTTAGTAGGGTCTTAGTTGATGTCCGGAAAAATGGTTTACCTTATGGAGTTGAATGTTATTGCTTACTAGGAACTACCGAGTGAGGTGCGGTTAGAAATCGTTCGAATTGAATCTATAATGGGAATGAATGATGATTTAGGATAAGAACAGTAACGGAGGGACTTTAGGTTATTGAGATAACATTAGAAACTAATAGGAGATCTAGTAACCTTTTGGAATAGGTTTAGGTACTCAAATTGATACGATGAGAGAGTTATCAAGTTAAATATCTATTACGTAGAATGTTCGGGATAAACTTGCTACGTACGAGACTTACTATATAGCATGTGTGAATACCTATATTGTAATATGATTACTTAGGTTGTGTGAATGCCTAATGTATGTATTTCTTATGTGTATGACATACCTACCATTCTTGTTATCACGGGAAGTTAGTTTTCGAAAAAGGGCCATCTTATCTTTGTGTGCCTTAGGGGGGATTTAGATTGGTACCTTAAGGACATAGGACTGTGAATGACTTATTTATGAGTTTATAAGTCAGCTGACCATGGGATCGTAGGTATGTGTGTGACCTATGGGTATATGAACTATGTTCGCCTCCAATATGTATGATTTGTATTAAGACGGTTCCTGAGAGATTCGAAACATGCGATCCTTACGTACGAGATGTACATGAATTTGATAGCAGAGTATGCGTGCACTGCGGCTTAGCCTAGGGGTTCCTTATATGTATATATGTACTGAGAGTGATTTAAATACGTACTTGTGACTGGTTCACTGTTGCTTAGTAGATGTGAATAACTAAGATATTTGAATTGGCTAAGAACGTGAGAATTTAATTAACACTTGATATAAGTAATTCAATGAATGTGAATATGGGTTATGAATATGACTTATTTGGGTGTTACGAGTAGATACCCTATGTTAGAATGCGAAAGCAGGAGTGGTACAGACTAGTCAGTTAGCGACATAACTAGGATGGGTTAAGGGAATACGTTAGGCGTGCATATTAGTTGAGAGGTGAGAAACTCATGTGAGAGTACGCAACTAACATGCTTATAATATGTGTTGTTTAATTATAATTTAAACACTTGCTAAACTTTTAAACTGTTTTCACCTCGGGCTCTGACTCGTTTTCCTCCAAATCTATTTTTGTTTTGTAAAAACATTTTAGGTGCCCAGCCACACGGATGCCAAGCAAAGGAATTCCATTTTGATAACATGATGTATCTACTGTGGAAGTTATAGGATCTTGACACTAGACGCCTCCACATTTATCCTTGGTTCCTTTATGGTCTTTCATATCAGTTAGGGCATGGTGCCCATTCTTATCTAGAGATTGTAGATGTAGAGGGGGCTTGAAGGTAATTTTGAGATTAGAGATAATCCCCCATTAGCAACAGTGTTTGGGATTAAGACACCGAGGCAGCTCAACGTTGTAGCTCAGCGAGGCAGCTCAGTGTGGCAACTTAGCATGGCAACTCATACTTTAGCTTGTTGTGTTAATTAGTCATATTGTATCTTTGTTTATATTGACTATGAGCTATAATGGTTGTAATGATGTAACAAGAATAATGATTTTGTGTGAGGTTGAACGATACTCGCGAGAGACCAGGCTTGGCAGGGCCTGGGAGAGCTTTTATGCTCTATCGAACGACCTCGCCGTGGGAACTTTAGAGGGACTTGGTTTGGAGGATTGAGAAGTGAGGCACCATTGGGGCTTGTCCTGACCATCTTAGATACACCTGGTAAAACATCGAAGGACCCTTACCGTGGAACCTCGGGTGGAGTAGCTTTAAGTTCCATCGGGCGTTGAGTTGTGAACGAAACATCCCTCTACTCAATGTCAGATCTACTGTAGCTGATGTCACTAGCCAGCTAGATAATGTCAAATCTGCACTTGAGTAAACCACCGTGGTATTTGGGCTGTCAGACAGTTGGTGAGCCACCTCTGTGACGACAGCATCCTGACACACAGTGGTTAGGCAAAAATGCATGTCTTGGCATTTAGTGTTTCTGACGTGGAGATAACTAATGCATCAGGTATTTAATATTGTAACATAAAGTATGAGGGATGTCTTTCACAGGCATTGATGACTGAGTTACCTCGGGAGTTGTGTGGGGGGCTATTTAAGTACCCCAACCACTTTGGGGAGAGGATGATCTTTTGAAAGTTCAGAAGTTATTACTAGAGATAATATACATCATAGAGAGCTATTAAAAACCATAGAGTTTACTTACCCACCATTGTCATTTATTACGAAGCTTTTAATACTTGACAAAGATTCTTGAGGGTGGTTGGTGTGTTTGGATGCCTACCAAGGTGTATTTAGGATGCTTACTTCTCTCTCCCTCTAGCTAAGTTACTTCTAAGTTCATTACTACCTTCCGAGTTATACACAAGATATTTATGAGTTCAAACTGAGTTTATCTTCATTAAGCTGTGTTTATATGTCCCATAGTTGATCAGGAGTGTTGCTATTTAACTTGCCATTACTGTACTCAAAAGGGGTTACGCCTCCATCTTATCTAAACTACTCTCTTACATTTGGCGACTCTGCTGGGGAGGCATTCTTATTAGAAAGGAGTGTGGCGCAAGATAATGTTAATCGAAGGCTCAACTTTGATGACATTCAACACAATAAAGAACAAGCGGTGAGAGAACTGGAGGCTCTAAGGGACAGGGCTCCTCGAATAGAGGTACCTCCAGTTCAGGCGACGACAGGCGTTCCAGGGGTGACACAAGCTTCCATGAGTGCTGCGTTGGGACTAGCTCAAGTGGCACTCCTTATGAATAAATTTTACGAGTTCTTGTAAACTCCGGTAGCTTCAACGGTGTTGGGAGGATTTAGGCCAACTCTTTCATAACACCGGGGGCAGCCTTAACGGCCCCACCAAGTATAGGCTTAATGGGAACAGTCCCAGCAAGTATGCCCTCTTTTGCGAATCCAGCAGTGGGAATGTTGGGAGTATTAACGGCTCCAACTGTGATGATTGCTCCCGCTGCAATGGGCACTCACCCTATAGTCCCTTTGGTTGTTGCCCCAGTAGCCAAAAACTTGATGCGACTAAGAATGTGTCTCAGAAGTGCATTCTCTCTAGGCTCAAGTGCAACCATGTCGCGTTAGTAATAAACCCGGTAAGTCGGGATCGTATCCACAGGGAAATGGGACAATAGAGTTGTAACGACGTTGGACAGATAAAGGAACCTTAACTCCGACTCTAAAGAAAAAGGAAAAGATGATTGGGTTGAGAGTTAACTACAATTAAATGCAATTTTTGAAAATATTTATTTAATGCACTAAAATATGAATGGAATGCAACTATTCTAAATTACCTAAAATACTAACGATGAATGATTTAAAACTCGAACTATGTGATAAGAAAAATAGGACAGGAATACAATCCCCCAACCCTAGTGTAGTGCAGGTATAAAACTAATCATAAATTTAATTGATTAACCAGACTCAGAATTTAGTACTCCCAAGCATTACGTATATGAGGTTCAAGACCGCACCATACTTAATCAGAGGACGAGTAAATTGGTATTGCAATAGTTACACTCGAATTGTATTATAAAGCATCCCGGTTACCCTGAAGCAAACGAGATTCAAAGATCTACAATTTTCATGTTCCTATGCAATACGGTCGTAATCAAATCATTAAATTTAGAGGATTACTTTTATACACATACAACTACCACATCGGATTGGGTTCATGCATCCCGATCCTTAAAAGTATAGCCTACCATAATGAAAGTGATGAAAACGATTTTTGAATTGCAGGAAGTCATGATTAAAGTAAGGAAAAATTGAAGAAGGATGTAAACGGGAAATTAAACAGAGGAAAGTAATCACTAATCTTACCAAAGCACTGAAATCATCAACTAAAAGAACTTGTAATCACAGAAATCTGAACAATCTTCAATCTTGGAATTAAAATTATAATCAAACTAGGTTTTTTCTGAAAAGAATGGAAAATTAGATAGATTCTACGTTTTTTAAAATGATACTAAATCGGTTTTAAATACCCTACAAATCTCCAAGAGTTTTAGCGGAACTAGGACTCTCCATTAGAGGAGGAGTAAAACATAAAAATTCGACAGTCGGACCGGTCCAGTCCTCCTTCGGTTCGGTCTGGCTGGAATCCGAATTGGTTCGTTTATTTCTTGGCCGGATCGATCCGGTACGGATCAGTTCATTTATTTTCCTTCAGCTTCGATCCGTCTTTGGTCCGGGGTTCTCTGGAAATTGGCATTTCGGATCGGTCCGAATTTCCTTTGACTTTTTCTTTAAATTTTGACTGCTCAAAACTTTCACACCGGGACTCCGATTGAGGTGCCATTTCTTCTTATGTGCTCGTGAACTTGATATCTTCAACTTTTCTTTAGATGCCTCATCCGAATTCTGAGTAAAAATTATGATTTTTCCCTTTTGACTTTCCTTCTTTTCTTTCTCGATTCTTCCGGTTTCTTTCTTTCTTTATTGACATCAAATACTTGCAAACTTAGTATGAAATACCAGAAACTTGGTGTACTCGTTAGAATAAGTCAGTGAAAAGATTATGAGATAAAATCAAATCAATTACATTGTTCGAGGTGCTAAAAGTAACTAAATTAAAAGGATAAATTTGGAAGAATTTATGCCTAACTTAGAACTTCGCGCGTCCCGAGCAATGTAAAAGAATCCTAGCAAGGCTCAACTCTTGAAAACCTTTTTATTGGGATATAATACCTTTTTCGCGGGCAAGCGATTGCATTTAGCGTATGCAACAAGCCGTTAAACCCCTATGTTACCCTAGTAGGACGAGTGTTGTCTTGTGAGGGTTTGCAGTGAATATACCCACAAAATTCGACTCAAAGAAAATTCAAAATACGCAAAAATAGTATAATTCAAACTTTCCCAGAAAATATCCATCATCAAGTCATTCTCAATAGTCTCAAATCATAGTGCGTTTGTGCGAAGCTGGAAAATTTAACTGCGGATTTCCACCGATTGACCATTACGTTACTTATTTGAAAATTTGCTTCGATTTCAAATTCTCACGGAATGCTCTCTCAAACGAATCGCTCGGAATGTGGCTATTCTCTCGGTATGCGTGATATAAAGAGTAAATATAATGGATGCAAAGTCACGCACACAAGTAGAAATACTGGAATTTTATAGTGATAGGATCTCATCAATGGAATACGATTTTAAAAATGGAAACATTGCCTCTTATTCATGCATTCAATCTCTTTTATTATCTTTTGGTGTCTTAGCTCTCCACGCGGTAATCAATTTCGCAATTTGGACTTAGTTAGGACTTTTTTTGGGCTATATGGTGTATTGGGTAAAATTGAAAAAGGCTAAGAGTTTCGAAATTGGAAAAATTCGCTTATGATGTCCCTTAGTGCTTTTTCGGGCTTTTGATCATTTTCTACTTTTTTTTCTCTATTTTTTTTCTATTTTTCACTTCTTTTCTTTTCTTGCTATTTTTGTTGAGCATAACTATTTTTTTTGCCCCTTTTTATGCACTTTTCGTACTTGATTGAATATTCCATTTTCGCAATTTCGGGCTACTTGAGTTTTTCGGGGTACCAAACGAAAAGGATAAATTTTATTCGGCTCAATTTGGGTTACAAAAGGGATAATTTTTCACAACTTTTTATGGCCAATATTTTTGGGTAGCAAACGAGGGTCTACTTCATTGTCCAAAATACTAATTGCGTTATCATATGCGTTTCGAGATTAATTTAATTTAGAGATTTGTAGTGCACTTTGTACGGCAATATCACACATATTTATCAAAACCGATCAAAATGAAAGGATTGAGATCCTCAACGACTTTTTCGACGCTGAAAAGAACTTTGAGTTAACAATTAACTCAGATTGATTTACAATTTTCACAAATCAAATCTCATCGGGTTTCTTAATCACTACACTTATTCGTTAAGTCGTCAATTTTTGCACAATTTCCATCTTTGGTCAATTTTGGCTTTGTGTATTTGAATTTTACAACTTGAGACTTTAACCGACTTTTAATGATATTTTTGAAAATTTTGAATTCCAATTTTTAGTTATTTTGAACAAAAATATTTTTGGATTTTCAAAATTTCATGATTTTTGGGCATTTTTGAAAATTTATGAAGTTTTAGAAATACGCACTTGTGACCCCCCCTAACTTAGACTTTTGCGTTGTCCTCAAGCAAAAAGGACTAAAATCTAACTCAAAACGAATGAAAAGTGCGGAAAAATAAAATAAATAAATATTTAAAATCCATAAAGACACTAAATGACCCTAACACATGACTCAATAATACAATAAAAATTACCCCATACGCGTCGGGGGTGCGACGACCTCTCATCTCTCCACAAACTCACCCGACCCCATGAACGGGGTTCAATGCTCTCCTCGTCTCTCCCGTCTTAATATCGTAAACTAATAACCGAAACAAGTTGGGATCTCGCCCATAGATAAAGGACAAACCGGGAGACTCATCGTGACTAATTGGAAAGGTATCCTCGTGATGCTTACTCAAAGCGTGGCTTGCGTGCGCTGACTCAAATGGAACACCTAGGTTTATTTCAATTTTTAGGATGCATGGGTCGGGCTCTAAGTCGGATGAAACACAACTTTTCTCGTCAATTGGTTTCGGGACCTCAAGTGGTATGGGTGGATGGTCACAAAGAAGGAATTCATTAATTTTTTCTTTCCATTCACTTTCGTCTAGGTGACTACAAGAGTCCAAGAGGGATTGGACTTCAACAGTAAGGCTTTCATCCACCTACCCAAACTCTTTCTCAAAATCTTCCATGCTCACGTCCCCTATCTCTCTCTCTCAAGTAGTGCCTATGTCCTCCCTTACTTGCTTGATCTCTAACTCCACTATTTTTCTCTCTTCTAACTCTCTCTCTCTCTCTCTCTCTCTCTCTCTCTCTCTCTCTCTCTCTCTCTCTCTCTCAATCGCGGTCACTACACACATCCCCCTCCCACTTTTCTCTCATCATGAAAACTACCGCTATTACTTGATGAAATAAGACACACCCCTAACGCCCCTCTCTTGTGGGACCCCACATTCTCGTGGCTCGACACTAAGCAGGACCCTAGGGCATCTCCACAATGGTTTTCCTCAAAGTTATCCTCTACGACCTCATCAATTAGGCTCACCAAATGAAGATCATCTTCTTCCCCCGTATGGGCTATATGGAAGATGTTAGTCTCTAAGGTCATGTTCCCAAAGGTGAGTTGCATCTTCCCATTCCGAGTGTTGATAATAGCGTTAGTCGTAGCTAAGAATGGGCGCCCAAGAATGATGGGAACATGATTTCTCGAGGCGAAGGAGGGCACCGTGTCCCAAATGACAAAGTCTATCGGGAAGTAGAAAGTGTCAACTTGGACGATCACGTCCTCCACTATACCTCTTGGGATCTTCACGGTTCGATCCGCTAACTGGAGAGTGATCTTTGTGGGCTTGAGGTCACCCAGATCAAGTTGCCTATAGATGGTGTAAGGTAGAATATTGACACTTGCTCGCAAGTCAAGTAAGGC
Organism: Sambucus nigra; assembly: GCA_949130495.1. Classification (NCBI taxonomy): domain Eukaryota; kingdom Viridiplantae; phylum Streptophyta; class Magnoliopsida; order Dipsacales; family Adoxaceae; genus Sambucus; species Sambucus nigra. The sequence goes on along the minus strand of OX422208.1, from coordinate 536,657,444 downwards.
TTTTTCAAGTTTATTTTCTCCAATGATGCAGGAAATGGTGGGTGCACCGGGATCTTTGAATTTTGGTGGGAGATCATTAAGTAGGATGGAGTTCACGTTTTGTGCTAGAAAGACATTTTTATTTACCTTCATCTTTCTCTTTACTATCAACAAGTCTTTGATGACTTTTGTAAAGATGGAATTTGCTTAATAGCATCGATCAAAGGTAAATTTAGCTTCACTTGCTTTAGTACGTATAGCACTTCATCACGGGGGTTTCCTTTGTGGGAAGGAATCAACCTTTGAGGAAACGGTGCCGCGGTGGGTGGTTTCACTACTACCTCGGGCTTACTAGTGTCCTCTTTATCACTCTCCGTTAAGGGGAAATCTTCGGCCTCTTTCGTGCCAGGCGAAATCTCCTTGTCTTTAGTTGCGTCGTGTGGGGGAGGTGATAAATCAACGACTCTCCCACTACGAAGAGTGGTCACAGCTTGACATTGCTCCTGATGTTCTGTCGAGGTGGAGCTAACACTAGTTTGACCTTGGGGTAGTCTTTGGCCCTGGGAAGGAAACTTGCCTTTCTCTTGGATACTCAACGATGATTGCAACTGTGAAATGTTCACATTCATGTCGTTGATCATGCGCTCATTCCTAGCATTAGTTGAAGTCTGGGTATCGATAAAGTGGTTGATCGTATTCTCAAGATTTCTCCGCGGTGGAGGGATATATGCTCCTTGAGGTGGTGGTGTTTGAACATGTCCTTGTATGTGTGGATCTTGTTGAAAGTGCGGTGGTGGAGGATGGGCAACATGTGAATTAGGATTCATCGCAGCATGTTGTTGCCCGTAGTTAAAACTAGGATGGTTTTTCCATGAAGGGTTGTAAGAATTCCCGTGCGGTGCACCGAAGTTACCCTTAAATCCTCCTATGCCATTGACTTGCTCTTGAAGCATCACTTTGTAGGCAGGTATAGTCGGGCATTCCTCAGTTGAATGACCCGCCTCACAAATCTCACACACCTTCTCGACGGGGTTTGGGATGGATCCAGTTGGTCCTCTTTCATATACCTCACGTAGGTCTCGCAGTCCTTTCTCAAGTGTATCGAGTCGACTATCCGTCATAGAATTCTTTTATACATGAAATAGGTCGAACGCCGATGGAGTGGTGGTCACTTGACGATTTTGATTTTGAGCATTAGGGTCAGATGTATCCCAGGATTGGGTAGTCTCGGCGACATACCTCAGGTGAAGCTCGGCATCGTGGGCGTCTAAGTCGACAAACGGACCACTACCCATGGTTTCAATAAGTTGCTTGGAATTAATGTTCAGCCCATTATGGATAAAGGAAATGATTTGCGTTTTATCAAAACCATGATGGGGACACGAAGCAATTAACTCATTAAAATGCTCGTAGCATCGATCGAATGAGTCATTTTCTACTTGTTGAAAACTTTGAATTTGAACCTTGATGGAATTCGTTCGATGTGGAGGAAAGAACTTCTTGAGAAATTTGGATTGCAGCTCGTTCCATGATGAAATCGAATTTGGAGGTAAAGACCATAGCCATGTCTTAGCCTTATCTTTTAGCGAGAATGGGAAGAGTTTAAGGCGAAGCACATCTTTTGTGCAAGTTTGATCGCTGAGAGTCTCGCACGCCTCCTCAAATTCCATGATGTGGGCATATGGCTTTTCTGAATCCATTCTATTGTAAGTGGGAAGTATCTAGATCATCCCATTCCTAAAGCGAAATTGCCCAGCATTGTATGGGAGTAAAATGCATCCCAGAATGACAGTGCGCTCGGGATATAAGACATCTCTCAAAGGGCGATATGGGGCCTCTCCCTCATCGGCGACTGCACTACCGTGTTGTGACATGTCTCTCTCTCTCAAAGACTCTGTGTTCTCACTTGGTATACTCGGAGCGCACTCTGAAGTGTGTCCTAAGAGGGAAAATGGCGTGTTATTTGAGATTGAGTGTGACGATGTGGGAGGTGGCACCCAGAATTGTGGAGCGTTAGGAGTGTGAGGGCTATCAGGTTCGTACTCAACTATTGGATTTTCGTGAATGTGGATTGGAGTATTATGGGGAGTTGGAGTGAGTTCAGAGTTTTGCATAAACGGGCTTATGAGAGATGATGATGAATCTTTTTGTGCTTTTTCAAATTTTTTATGTTTTTGGATTTTTTTTTGCCAAAGTTTTAGATTGACTCGATCTAATCCTAAGTCTACCTAAATCCCCGGCAACGGCGCCAAAAACTTGACGCGACTAACAATGTGTCTCAGAAGTGCGCTCTCTCTAGGCTCAAGTGCAAGCCTGTCGCGTTAGAAATAAACCCGATAAGTCGGGATCGTATCCACAAGGATATAGGACAACAGAGTTGTAACGACGTTGGACAAACGAAGGAACCTTAACTCCGACTCTAAAGAAAAAGAAAAAGATGATTGGATTGAGAATTAACTACAATTAAATGCAATTTTTGAAAATATTTATTTAATGCACTAAAATATGAATGGAATGCAACTATTCTAAATTACCTAAAACACTAACGATGAGTGATTTAAAACTCGAACTATGTGATGAGAAAAACAGGACAAGAATACAATCCCCGAACCCTAGTGTAGTACAGGTATAAAACTAATCGTAAATTTAATTGATTAATTAGACCCAGAATTTTGTACTCCCAAGCATTACGTATATGAGGCTCAAGCCCGCACCATACTTAATCAGAGGACGAGTAAATCGGTATTGCAATAGTTACACTCGAATTGTATTCTAAAGCATCCCGGTTACCCTGAAGCAAACGAGATCCAAAGATCTACAATTGTCGCATTCCTACGCAATACGGTCGTAATCAAATCATTAAATTTAGAGGATTATTTTTATACACTTAGAACTACCACATCGGATTGGGTTCATGCATCCCGATCCTTAAAAGTCTAGCCTACCATGATGAAAGTAATGAAAATGATTTTTGAATTGCAGGAAGTCATAATTAAACTAAGGAAAAATTGAAGAATGATGTAAACGGGAAATTAAACAGAGGAAAGTAATCACTAATCTTACCAAAGCACTGAAATCATCAACTAAAAGTACTTGTAATCACTTAAATCTGAACAATCTTCAATCTTGGAATTAAAATTATAATCTATCTTCAAACTAGGATTTTTCTGAAAAGAATGGAAAATTAGATAGATTCTCCGTTGTTTAAAAATGATACTAAATCGGTTTTAAATACCCTACAAAGCTCCAAGAGTTTTAGCGGAACTAGGACTCTCCATTAGAGGAGGAGTAAAAAATAAAAATTCGACAGTCGGACCGGTCCGGTCCTCCTTCGGTTCGGTCTGGCTAGAATTCGGATCTGTTAGTTTATTTCTTGGCCAGATCGATCTTGTACGGATCGGTTCATTTATTTTCCTTCAGCTTCGATCCGTCTTCGGTCCAGGGTTCTTTGGAAATTAGCATTTCGGATCGGTCCGAATTTCCTTTGACTTTTTCTTCAAACTTTGACTGCTCATAACTTTCACATTGGGACTCCGATTGAGGTGACAATTTTTCCTATGTGCTCATGAACTTGATATCTTCAACTTTTCTTTAGATGCCTCATCCGAATTCCGAGTAAAAATTATGATTTTGCCCTTTTGAATTTCCTTCTTTTCTTTCTCGATTCTTTTGGTTTCTTTCTTTCTTCATTGACATCAAATACCTGCAAACTTAGTACGAAATACCAGAAACTCAGTGTACTCGTTAGAATAAGTCAGTAGCAAGATTATGAGATAAAATTAAATCGATTACGTTGTTCGAGGTGCTAAAAGTAACTACATTAAAGGGATAAATTTGGAAGAATTTATGCCTAATCACATCACCTATGGAGGAAATGAGGAAGGAGATGCAGAAGGAGATGCTGAAGTTCATGCAAGCTTCCTCGCAATCTGCGGGTGAGGTAGCTTCGATCTATGACGACTTTCGAACACCTTACCCTCAGGAATACAATGATGAGCCCTATCCAAAAGATTATATTCCTCTTATTTTTGAAAAATACACAAGGAAAGGTGGAAACCCGAAGGAGCACATTAAGCGCTTCGTTGAACACTTGGGGGCGCATTGTAATAATAAAAAGCTCAGGTTGAGGGAGTTTCTAAATCCTTAATAGATAAAGCATATACCTGGTATTCTCATTTGACTCCTAAGAGCGTTTCTACATGAGAGGAGTGCATATTTTGTTCGTCTAGAAGTTCTTTCTGGCAGAAAATGAGTTTACTTTGACCCAACTGGGGAGGGAGAAGCAATGACACGAGGAAGAAGTGGTGGCATACGTTCGAAGGTTCAGGGAAAGGTTACTCGATGTAAGGGAGGAGGCCAAAGAATCCAAGTTATTGCAGATCTATGCGGAGGGGCTGCTTCCAGAGTACATCTGTCATCTCATTAATGAAACGCGCAAGGGGACTTTTTTAGCGTTCTTAAAAGCAACAAGAAATATCTCCTTGGTGGTGCGACCAAATCCAGTGGTGGTGCCCTTGATGTTTAGTCAACTGATACAACCTACGGGGGGAAGATCTCAGCTCCAACGTGTAGCGTACACCGAGGGGGTAGATAGATGTAAGGCGCCGAAGAAGGATAATAAGAGGATTTTGGAAAAGACAGAGAGGACCCACCACCATTGCCTTGTACAGTGGAGGAGGCTGTCAGCTGTTACAACGTAATGGTCCAAGGAGAAGCGGTCTATGAACCAAAAGGCATTCCCGTTGGGGAACCCGATGCAGCAACGAGGGCAGATCCCAAGTATTTTCAGGTTCATCAGAACATCCAGAAGTCAACAAAGAGCTATTTCACGCTGAGGAGAATCATCGATAAGTATGTGAAGGTAGGGACATTGCAAATACCTTCGCTGAACGTTAATAACAACCCACTCCCAGCACATGGGGCCAATTTGGTGGTGGCCTATAATGAGGAAGCAGAGAGAGAAGAAAGAAAGCCAACTACGAAGCAGGGAGAGTTCAAAGAAGCTCTAGAGATTGTACAAAGGGAATGGCTAATATAGTACTAGCCTACGATAAGGCAAGCGCAACAGACGTGGAGGATGTATACAACGTTAAAGGTGAGGAAGCAGACTCAGTCCTAAAGTTCTGTGCAGTTTCAAAATCCCCAAAGTTCACCTGGTTTTTCGACCAAGTGGGGATACCGAAAGAGAGTAGGTTGGAAATAACCTAGGTAATACTTGACATTACGAGGAAGAACGTAGTCCCTTCGCTGAGATGGAAGGGACCCATGGCCAGGTTGGTGAGGAGGTTTCTATCGGAAGTAACTTTCATCGATGCAGACAGGCCTGTAAGATTCCCTCATAATAAGCCATTGTATGTGACCGCCAGCGTCAACGAAATTAGTTTTGCAAGAACTCTTATGGATGGGGGAGCTTCCATTAATATTATGCCAATCAACTATTTTCACGCAACTAATATTCTAGAGGAAAGGTTGGTCCCCATGCCTAGTGATTTCAGGATATGACAACCAGTCTTCCAAATCCATTGGGTATGTGAATGTTGGGATCGTGATGGGAAATATGAGTTCCCATATCAAGTTCCATGTAATAGAGAGTGTAACTTCCTACCATCTGCTGATCGGAAGAGTGTGGATGCACAACCAAGGACTAGTTCCCTCAACGTACCACCAATGCACTAAGGCGAATATCATGGGAATGGAGGTGACCATTAGGGCTACGAAGAGGCCATTCGCTGTCGAGGAAGCTCACTTGGTAGATGCGGCATTTTACATAGAATTGGAGGAAGATGTTCGGGCCCTAACGAGAAGAATGGAGGGAGCATGGGTTCCCTCGATCAGAGAAAGGATGGGGCCCTTGAATGAGCAGAATAAAGACGTTACAAACAACGCAAAAGTGATGACCGAAGAAGCTCACCAGGTGGTCCCTCGACCCCAAAACATCTCGAAGCAACTCAAAGACAGGATGAGGCCTAGAGTGGATCCGATAGAACATGAGGTCCAACGGTAAAGCGTGCTGAGCTAATTTTCAGAAAAAAGAGTGGCTAAAGCCTCTAGACAGAAGAAAAGGAAGGCAACTACAACTACCAGCAGACAGTGCAAGAAAGTCATTAACAAAGAAGAAAAGGTGATATATCGATTATAATGGTGTGAACGGGCGGCTAAAGAAGCTGATAATGAGGCTGACCCGATATATGAGTGCTTTTTAGTGGATCAATGGGGGCAATGTATGGTAATAGATAACTCCAACATACAAGAATTCATGGAAGATGTTGCCAAGGAACCAGGTTACATGGTAGATCAACCGAAGCCACAGGCACAAGAGTTGGAGCAGTTGAACCTGGCAAAAGAAGGCGAGGATCCAAGGACTATTTTCATCTTAAAAGATCTCAGTAAGGAGAAATGAGAGGATTTTGTTGAGTTGATTCGGGAGTTCATAGATGTTTTTGCGTGGAAGTACACAGAGATGGAAGGGCTGGATGAGGGAGTCAGCTGCCATTAGTTAAATGTGATGCCTTCAGCCATTTCGGTGAAACGAGCAATTAGAACGTACAAGCCTGAGCTAGACTTGAAGATCAAAGAAGAGGTTCAACGTTTACTAATAGCAGGGTTCATCAAACCGATACAACCCCCACTCTGTATATTTAGCATTATCCTAGTGGGAAAGAAAGACAAAAACTAAATAAAGATCTGTGTGGATTTCAGGGATTTGAATAGATCCTATCCCAAAGATGACTTCCCTCTGCCCTTCATCGATAGCCTGTAGATGCAACGATTGGTCATAAGATGTACATCTTCATGGATGGGTATGTGGGGTACAACCAGATTAAGATGGACCCCATGGATGTAGAGAAAATGACGTTCAGAACCCCGTTGGGCAACTTCATGTACAAGGTGATGCCGTTTGGACTCAAGAACACTGGGGCTACTTACCAGAGAACAATGATGGCCATTTTTCATGACTTCTTTCATAAATTTATGGAATTCTATGTGGATGATTTAGTTATGAAATCAAGAAAGGAGGAGTCCTATCTGAGCGATTTGAGGAAGGTGTTTTCCCGATGCAGGAAGTATAAATTAAAGATGAACCCATTGAAGTGCGTCTTTGGAGTAACAGGTGGAAATTTTTTAGGCTTTGTGGTTGATTGACAAGGGGTGAAGATGGACTAGGACAAACAGCGAGCGGTATTGGAGATGCCAAGTCCAAGAACGACGAAGGAGATGAAGAGTTTCCTCGGTAAAGTTTCCTATCTTAGGAGATTTGTGCCTGGATTGGCCAAAATGACAGACCCGTTGATGCATATGTTGCAAAAGAACACGAAATTCAAGTGGGAGGGGGTTCACCTGGAGTCTCTCTCTGGGGTGAAGAAGCTTCTCGTTTCACCACAGACCATGGTTCCCCTAAAGGCGGGAATACCATTGCAGTTGTACCTCATATCCACCACGAGGTCCATGGGAGCTTTACTGGCACAAGAGATTAACGGACAAGAACGGCCAATCTACTACCTCAGCAGGATCATCCATGGGCCAGAAGTCAAATATTGTAGCTTAGAAAGGCTTTTTTTAGCCTTAGTCTTTGTAGCACAAAAACTTAGACATTACATGCTATCTTTTATAATTCATATTGTAACTAGATGTGATCCTATTAAGTATTTGCTGGCAAGAACTATATTGATTGGCAGGGAAGCTAGGTGGTTCCTTATCCTCTCCGAATATGACTTGAAGTGTGTGGTTCCTCGTGCAATCAAAAGCCAAGCATACGCCGACCTGCTGGAAATCTTCCTCTCAGGAACGTTTGAGCCACCCAAAGAAAGTATTTTAGGAGACGATTTGCAGGCCAATCACCTAGATGCAACTGATGAGGAATGAACGATGCCGTTTGATGGATCTTCGGCGATAAAGAAAGGGGGAGCGGGGGTTATTCTTTTAAAAGGAATAGAGGAGATTTATCTTTCCTATAAGCTAGATTTTCCTTGTTCCAACAATGAGCAGGTGAACGGAGAATATGCGTTGAAACACATGAGTCTGGCACCATACTGGACAATCATTCAGAGGCTCCTCTGCCAGTTCCATCGTACAAAGATCAAGAGACATCCTAGAACGATGAACCGCCATCCAGATGCCTATGCCACCATTGTCCAGAAAATGATCATGAGGAACGATGCAACTACCGTCATAATCCAATGAAGAATAACTCCTTCGGTAGTACAGTTAATTTTATCGATGGAGGAGGATGCGAACTGGAAGGGAAAGATTAGGAAGCAACTGGATTCTGGCAAAGGAACGATGTGACTATGGGAATTAGCTTAGTACTTCATAAACCAGGGGAACCTTTACTTCAGGAACGCAGGAGGATGGCTGTCAAGGTGCATCGGCCCAGAAGAAGTAGAACGAAAATTGAAGAAAACATAAGAAGAGCACTGTGAGATAACTGAGATACCTCTATACCGAAAGATTCAAAGACAGGGGTATTTTTGGCCTAGAATGAAATAAGACGCGACAGAGCTACAACGGAAGTGTGATAAATGCCAGTTATTCTTCGAAGCAACTGAATGTCATTTCATGGAAGCTCAAGCTGACTAGAGACAACCCTATATTGACTTCATTAAATATGGATTTATCCTAACAGAGAAGATTGACATGATAGGACTTAAGCGAAGGTCCCCGAGGTTCTATGTTCAAGAGGGAATTATTTTTTGAAGGGGCTATTTCAATAGGCCACTACGTTGCATCATAAAAGAAGAAGCGACCGAGGTCCTCACATAAGCGCACGATCCTGTTCACATAGGAGGGGCCAAGTTGTATGACCAGTTGATGACGTTGGGGTATTATTGGCCAACAATGGAGAAAGACTCTGCTGAGTTCGTTCGAAAGTGCAAAGCTTGCCAACTTCATGGAAACATGATCCATGCCCCATTGGTAGATCTACACTCCTTGGCAACGCCTTATCCTTTTCACACTTGGGCGTTCGACCTGGTAGGGGCAATACATCCTTCTTCGAGGGGGAAGATATGGATACTAGTAGCAACAAAGTGTTTTACAAAGTGGGCTGAGGCGATACCACTGAGAAGGGCAACAACAGTGGTGGTGATCAACTTCATCAGAGAATACATCTTCTGCCATTTTGGGATTCTAAAGGTTATACTCTCAGATAATGGAACCCCTTTCGTCAATTCAGAGGTAACAATGCTCACGAACAAGTATTCCATTGTTCATCATACCTCAACGGTGGCATAGCCAAAAGGAAACGATCAGGCCGAAGCAACTAATAAAACTTTTGTTAATATATTGGCTAAAACGATGGAGGATTTCCTAGGATCGTGGGATGACAAGATACCAGCTGTATTATGGGCATATTGAACAATTAAGAGGAATACCATAGGATATACTCCGTTCTCCCTCGTTTATGGGGTTGAGGCAATCCTTCCAGTGGAGTTAGAAGTTCCTTTTGATCGATATGCCTTGCGAAGTAGCATGCTCCCTTAGAGTAGACATGTGCAGTTGGAAGCGTTGGATGAACACAGAGATAATGCGAGGCAACACTTTCAAATGTATACGAAACATCTTTCCAGGGCATATGATAATTTTGTGAGATCGAAGAAGTTCATGGATGGAGACCTCGTGTTGAAAGCAGCGGTGAAGCACATCAGGGGGCTTCCACTACCTAAATTTGTAGCGAATTGGGAAGGACCTTTTAGTGTAAAAGAAGCTCATGACTTAGGTTATTTCTCAATTTCTAAGATGGAAGAAGACAAGCCATTCAAGATCAATAATAAATGGTTGAAAGTATATCATGTATAAGTAATTATGTTTGGACCACCGATGTATCTGGTTGTGATTATGAATATAAAATGTCATTTTATTATAACTCGAGTGGAGATGAAAGAATTATAGAACTTCATAATATACGCAAACAGTTGTAACACAAAGAAATGACATGGGAAAACATACATTTTTTTTCTCATTCATAAACTTTGGGGCATTACAAAATTTGGAGCTACTGCCCAAGAATTACATAAGAAGAAGAAGAGGAAAAATATTTACAACAAACCATTGACCTAAGAGGAACCAAAGATCTAGAGCAGAGAAAAAATCTCCAGGAAGGCCCGAAGAAGCTACCAGGCAAGATTGTTGGGCATTTATAGAAACCTCCACCCTCATTTGCGCTTATGTACGCTCAATGGGGAGTCTCGCTCGCTTCATCTTGGCCAGACATAGAGCTTCTTTGATATCCCCCAACTCTTTGTCAACATCTACAAGGAGAGATGCTAACTCAGCCAACTTAGCTTCCTCAGCCCGTTGATCCTTCTGGTGATTCCGAAGCAGTTCCCTATGGATATCCAGTCACTGGTTCTTTAAAGTTTTTAAGTGCGTGATAAGCCAATCAAAACAAAAGCCATCACGACCCAACTCCTTCAGGTAGCCCAAGAATTGATTGAGGAGGGATCTGGTTACGTTTGAGGTCAGAGTGCTAGAAATTTCAGTAACAACGGTAGCCATACCCTGAAGCTTATAAATTATCACGAAGATGTTGGAATGCAGGCAATCTACAGTGAAGGTTTCAGGGTGGTATCTCGTGAGCTGCTCGATTACTAAGTGATGGTTGGTAGGCATTTGAGGAGAATGCTGAAGCACCAATAGGCAGGAGGCATGAGGAGCCAAGTCGAGTAGAGGAAGCTCACAGCCAGACTCGCTCTCAGGAGCAACACAAGTCGTGGAACCTTAATCATTATGACTAGAGTCTTCTGAAATAACGGGTTCCCGACGGGGTGAAGCGATGGGCGAGAGAATTGATGGAGAATCCTCCTGAGGAACCTGAGAACAGGAAGAAGAAATAATGAGTTTACAAAAAATCTTAGCAAGCGTTCTCGTTGCTTAGTCACCAATATAGGTGGAGTTTATGAAAAATCTTAGCAAGCATTTCCGTTGCTAAGTCACCAATATAGGTGGAGTTTATGAAAATCTTAGGAAGCGTTTTCATTGCCAAGTCACCGATATAGGTGGATTTTATGAAAAATCTTAGTAAGCGTTTTCATTGCTAAGTCACCGATATAGGTGGAGTTTATGTAAAATCTTAACAAGCATTTTCGTTGTTAAGTCACCGATATAGGTGGAGTTTATGAAAATCGTAGCAAGCATTTTCGTTGCTAAGTCACCAATATAGATGGAGTTTATGAAAATCTTAACAAGCGTTTTCGTTGCTAAGTCACCGATATATGTAGAGTTTATGGAAAAAAACCTTAACAAGTGTTTTCGTTGTTAAGTCACCGTCATAGGTGAAGTTTGAAAGATTGAGAAATGCAGAGAAATTAACGAAGTACCTCAGCAGTTGCAGGAGCGAGAATTGGAGTCACTGAGGAGGCCATAGTGGCAGGAACTGTTGGGGGCGAGACTACTTCCTCGGAAGCCTCAACGGTGCCCTTATCTGAAAAAGCCTTAACGGTTGGCAAAGCTCCCTCGCCAACAAAAGGTACTAAGGCTAATGAAGGAGTCTTGCTTAAAGAAGATGATGGCCCTCCAACCGATACCCCAGCACGGGTAGGTACCGAAACACCATCACGTTGGGCAGAAGCATCAACCCCTGGCCTCGAAAAGAGGAAGACCACTAAGAGAAAAGGGTGGGGTAAGGCTTGGCGAAAGCTGCAAACATGAAACCAAGAGTTAGACATGGGGAGAAAGTACAGGATAAAGAGAGAAATGCATCGAAGTGTTACTTACCCTCGTTATGAAACCAAAAAGAGGAATCGCAGTTATGGGTCTCATCAGCATAGTGGGGAGAAGAAGGTCAGCTAACAAAGATGATATTTCCACCTGAGGCATCTCATCATATTAAAGTTCAGCATGAAAAAAAAGGGGATGGGATAAGAAAAGACGTGAGCCATGACAAGTAATCATTAGTATTACCTCAGAGGCACTCTCTTTAACTGCAACGATGGGTAGAAGGACCTCGTACTGTGATGAAAGTTCAGAAGGGGCTGGGGGAGTTATCTCTGGATCAGAGGAGATGCCCCCAGATCCAACGGAACCTCCCCCCACAGTTGTGAATAATTAATCATGGGGGAACGAGGAGGAGCAGTATTGTCTTGAGAGATACCGAAATGTCCCCCCACGAAAGGGCTCACAGGGGGACTGGGCCTTTCTTCTTCAACTCTCTGCACCAAAGTTATTAATAGTTAAATAGATGTAGCTTGTCTTAAGAAAAAATGTGAACAAAGGACAACAACATGCACATATACCTCAGGTCCAGAAGGAGAATGGGAGGATACAACCACTGGCGAAGGAGGAAAGAAGGCAGCGACAGAGGGGGATGAGGAGAAAGGTACCTCGGGGGTTCGTTTCCTCTGGGACTTGGTACCTAGAGTCTTCTTCCTCGCACCCACAATATCAGCATCTCGAGGAACCTTCAAACTCTTTCTCCTATTTGCCATCGACTCAATTGGATCAACCAGGATTATAGGGAAGGCAACTGAAGGAGGAACGATGGGATCACGTTATTAGAACTCAGCATTTATTCATTCCACCTCCGCCTGAACTTGCCTTCTCAACTCCTCGGCCATTTCTGCAGGCATGGCAGGAGGAACAGAGGCTATGGGGAATACCGCCAAATGGGTTTGGGATTTGGATTTTGAGGATGTCCCACTTTTGGCCTTCCTAGCTTTTTTGGCTAGGGGCTGGGAAGGCCCTTCCCTATAAGCTAATTCGATAATAGGAGCAGACGGTTTGGGGGTTGTAGCGGGTTTGGGTTTGGGCATGGCAGTGGGGATCATGAAGCAATGTGGAGGAAGTTCGGTGGGAGGTACCTTGGGGGTTTTGCTTAGAGGGAACTCGATCCCAAGAATGGAATTACCTTTTAACCCCAACTCCAGAGCAGAAAATGAAAGAACTGGAGGATACATGGGATTCCCCTCGATGAACTCAAAAATTTAGGCCAGTTGCCTCGGCCAGTACTTTGTTGCAAATAGAGGGGCCACGTCCCCTTGCCTGGTGATGCTTGGTATAGTGACTCGCCCAGCCATGGTAGAACTCACTCCCCATGTAGCAGTTGATGAGAACAGGGAACACACCTCGCTAAAAGAGACTTTGGGGTTAGACAGTTTAAAAACCAGGTGAGGAGCCCCCTGACTAAAACCAAACTGACGGCTTGATCGGTTGGGGTCGTAGTGCTCGCTGGTGTATCCCCACTCGGTGTAGGAAGGCAGGTACCTCGATAAAAATAGAAGCACTACAGCTAGCGAAGGGTCTTCAGTAATAAGGTCTAAGGTAGTTGCCTGGACCACCCTTGCCTCATATTGAAAAAAACCACAAGTGTGGAGGAAGATATCCTCGTCGTAAGGCCTCATTACAAAATTCTCAAGTTGATCAATAATAGAGGTCAACTCCTTTCGGCTTTGTCTCTTGTAATAAACAAAAGAGCGTGGGGGAAGAATAGTTTCCCTCGATGGAGGGCAGTTGGTCTTGGCTGCTACAGTGGGGAAACGCATATATAGAAAGCCTATCAAAAGGACATAGATGGCAAAATCAGCTAGTTTCCTAATGACCAAAAGATCGTTCCATGTCGAAAAGGGTTCTATCAAGCCACGTGTAGAGGGATCCTAGGGTGATGGCAGCTAGAGGAATCTTGATACCTAGGGCTAAACGGAGGGATATATTGATGAGGTCCCTTCGAGGTTGGTCATTGGGTTTCCCCGTTAGGAGGAAATGATAAAGAGTGATAAGGATATAAGCATGAAGTTCTAGTGATGTACCTTGACCAGGTACAGCCTCAGAGGAACTACCTTCAGAAGGATCTTTAAAGAAATAGTTGATAAGCGGAGTGAAAGTGGCCTAATTCAAAGAACCGATGCACCTTCGGCATATACGGTCTAGCTTTAAACGGTCAGCAGCCTCCTAGGTATCCAGGGCCTCATCTGAATAAGGCTCATGGCCTGTTTCCTCAAGGCCCAGAAGCTCACACACATCCTCCAATGTTATCGTAAACTCACCCCACGCGGCAATAAAAGTATGAGTTATAACATTTCAGCGGGATACCAGAACGGGTAGGGAAGCATTGTTTTTGGACAGAGTAAACTCACCAAACCATTTAGCTCGATGAATCCCAATTTTAGTGAGGATATCAGCGTAGGAACTCTGCATGTGGGAGTTCCAGGCAGAGAAATGAGCAGGAGAACCCCCAGGGCCTTCGAAATCAATATGGGACCACGAGAAGTCTCCTCGCTCAAGACGAAATCGCAGAGTCTCCTCTGGGGCTAGAATGCCCCAGTCAGCAACACTTTCGTCTTCATCACCAACTGTCAGGGCATCATACTTAGCATTGGAAATTCAAGTTTTGCAAAACCCAGCAAAATCATCACCCTTGCCAAATATAGTGGACCGGCGGTAGAAGCGCAGCTGATCTTGGCGAGCGGCAGTCAATGCGACGAAAGAAGAGGTGATGGAAACAAAGGGTAGTAGGTGGGGCACTGGTGGTAGGCATGGTAGTATTACTTGACGAGTCCATTGAAGAACAACAATGAAGTACAAAAAAGCTTGGTAAAGAAGAGCTGGGAACGAAAATGGGGGAGCACAACCACAGAAGGTGGTGTAAAAGGCGAGAGAAGGAATAAGCTAGGTAAGAGCTTGGTAACAATGGAGTTCGCACAAAGTTATTTCTCTAAAGAAGATGGGATCTTGAACAAGACAGAGGAAAGAGAAGGGTTTTGAAAAAAGAGACCTTTGAAACCTTTTAAGGAACCCGTCTGTTGAGTTTCCCACCACCACACATGCAAGGCCGCCTATAATCATTTCAAAGTGACACGTGGAACTCGGGATGTATCTTAACAGTTGAAAAGACAATGCCATGTCATTAATGAAGTGACGCTTGGGAAATACAGAGGAGTTACCTTCTTAAGCATGTTTGAGTTTTGGCGCCATAATTTTTATTAGACATATCCGCTAACTCCCAACGAAGACACTTCCCCAACGGTTCAAAAAAGCTACGATGTCCCCTCACCACAAGTTCAAACGTTGTTTAAATATGACTCAGCTACATCGGGGAGAATTTTTGATTTTTCAAAACATAATTAAACGTTACGAGGGAGAATCTCATAAGTCCCAACGATAGGGGCAATCCTAACGACAAACTCACTGTCTAAAACTATACTCCACACCAGCACAAATGGGAGAATTTCACTTCCACAAAGTCAAAACGAGTATTTGAGAAGGTTCGTAGGTCTACCGGGAGAATTCAAATAGTCAAAGCCAGAATGTTTGAAAATCAGTAACAGGAAAAAGTTGCGATGTCCTTTCGCCAAAATGTCCCTAGGTCGAGGTACTTCGTCTCAGAGAAGGTTCATCGGATTGAGAAGTTTTCGTGTAGACATTTCTCATTCCCACAATAATAAATCTCTCCACTAAGGGGCAAATGTAGAGGGGGCTTGAAGGTAATTTTGAGATTAGAGATAATCCCCCATTAGCAACAGTGTTTAGGATTAAGACACCGAGGCAGCTTAGCTCAGCAGCTCAGCGTGGCACCTCAGCGTGGCAGCTTAGCGTGGTAACTCATACTTTAGCTTGTTGTGTTACTTAGTCATATTGTATCTTTGTTTATATTGACTATGAGCTATAACGGTTGTAATGATGTAACGAGAATAATGATTTTGTGTGAGGTCGAACGATACTCACGAGAGACCAGGCTTGAAAGGGCTTGGGAGAGCTTTTATGCTTTATCGAACGACCTCGCCGTGGGAACTTTAGAGGGACTTAGTTTGGAGGATTGAGAAGTGAGGCATCGTTGGTAATTGTCCTGACTATTTTAGATACACCTGGTAAAACACCTAAGGACCCTTACCGTGGAACCTCAGGTGGAGTAGCTTTAAGTTCCATCGGGCGTTGAGTTGTGAACCAAATATCCCTCTACTTAATGTCACATCTACTGTAGGTGATGTCACTAGCCAGCTAGATAATGTCAAATTTGCACTTGAGTAAACCACCATGGTATTTGGGGTTGTCAGACAGTTGGTGAGCCACCTTTGTGACGACAACACCCTGACACACAGTGGTTAGGCAAAAAGGCATGTCTTGGAATTTAATGTTTATGATGTGGAGATAACTAGTGAATCAGGTATTTAATGTTGTGACATAAAGTATGAGGGATGTCTTTCATAGGCATTGATGATTGAGTTACCTCGGGAGTGGTGTGGGGGGCTATTTAAGGACCCCAACCACCTCTGGGGAGAGGATGATCTTTTGAGAGTTCATAAGTTATTACTAGAGATAATATACATCAGAGAGAGCTATTAAAAACCATAGAGTTTACTTGCCTACCATTGTCATTTATTACGAAGCTTATAATACTTAACAGAGATTCTTGAGGGTGGTTGGTGTGTTTGTCTACCTACCAAGGTGTATCTAGGATGCTTATTTCTCTCTCCCTCTATCTAAGTTACTTCTAAGTTCATTACCACCTTCTGAGTTATACACGAGAGATTTATGAGTTCAAACTGAGTTTATCTTCATTAAGCTGTGTTTATATGTCCCATAGTTGATCAGGAGTGTTGCTATTTAACTTGCCATTACTGTACTCAAAGGGGGTTACGCCTCCATCTTATCTTAACTACTCTCTTACAGTAGATACATAATTTTATTATTTCAGCAGTTGGTTTATTCAGACTCTTGTATTGGGACTTTAATTACTCTGGTATTATTATCATCGGAGTGTTTACTCCAGACTCAGTTATTTCATTTCGTTGGTTATTCATATGAGATTGTTTATGCGATTGATGAGTAATGATTTAATTCTTGGTTATTTGTTAACTTAAATAATAAATTTTGGCATCTCTCTTTTTTGAATATTAGGTGGCTAGTAATTAACTAATTATTTTCGACAGTGATGCTAAGACTAAACCAACTTGATATTATGTATTAATTTAATAAAGGAGTAGCTACCCGGTATTTAATTAGACGGGGTGCTACAAGTGGTATCAGATCATCAGGTTCTAGTGTCCTTAGGATCTGTGCGGCTTATTATGCTTCCAGCGTTGCTTTCTTTGATATAGAGCCCTATGTTTAGGATTGTTGATTTCTTTGGTGAGGTTTTGTTCTCCTGATATAATGTATATGATAGTGAATCTTATTTGTATTTGGGTGTGTTCGTGTGTCGAACAATGCAGTATGTCAGGCAAAGACAGTTAGACGGACAACAGGAGGCAAAGATCAGTTGAGGTTATTTAATTTATTAAAGAAGGATGGCCGTAGTTGAGGTCACCCATATTATGGCACGGAAGGACAGGATGGTAAAGACGGATAAGGTGCGACTTATGACTTCAAGGTACCACTATAGTAGAAAGTGGGGTCAAATTAGACTCACCCAGTAAGGTTAGAATAGGAGAGAGTCAGACGAAACATTAAAGAGAACTAGCACTGGAAATTCTAGAAATGCGAAAATGGCGTGTGTTAGCCAACAAAGGTAAAATATCCAAAGGCTTGGGCATATGTCGGAGTATGGACAATCGGGAGTGAAAATTTGGGGTAAAATTTTTCTTGGCTCGTAAGAGTGGAGTTTCAATGGTGAGAGGCAACCACCACACTTAGAAGTGGAATGTTTTGTCAAGAGAAGGCGCATACGTATGGTTTGACCATAAGTTCCTTCATCAGATGTTCAGGATAAGATGCGAACGTTGTTCTGAACTCACATAAGAGGGTCGGACAGAGGCCACTTTGTGAAAAGAAATTTAATTAATTATAGAACCTTACACCGGATGAAGTAGGTGAAATGGAGAAGAGGAGATTAAAGGGAAAATTTACATACAAAAAGAGTTGTTAGCACTTCTGGGGAATTTTTCTTGGACGGTCCATGTAGATGGTAACAAAGTCGCATTATGTTAATATGGAGGTAAACGCTTCCTTATGTGGGGAGCTACAAGAATCGAAGAACTTATATAGAGTAATACTGGGGGAAACGGTGTTGGAGAAGCACCACAAGGGGAAGACCCATAAGGGGACCCTTTTAAATGATTCTGATAGCTAAATTATTTACCGAGCGATGGTGATTTCAGTAAGAGTTGTTGAAGCCAGTAGCCTGTTCCTTAGGGCCATTAAAGCTAAGGGAACAACGGAGGTAGTCATCAGAGTCGAGACTACCAATGCCAAAGAGAAGGACAACCCTAACATGGTCAGTGTGACCGGAGATAAGTGAAGTATGTGTAGAGGTATTTTGTGGGGAGTGAAACCCATGCGTTAAAAATGTTTCTCGAAGCAAGTAGAGGAATAAGGGTATGGTGCCTAGCAAGGGCAATAGTTATTGAAATTCTCAGTCTGGTACGGACAGGTGTGTTAAGTCCATGAACCATTTGAACAGCCAGGGCGATTGGCAAGATAGAAGTATGAGTTGTATCCTCAGATGATGATGTGTGTTGTATGTGTCAGGAACGAGTTACTACATTTTTATTATTGCTATATTCGTGAGAGACGAATTTAGTGAGTATCTCATCAATGATATTATTTATGTGAATATTTTCTCTGGTATGGTGGGGTCACCTTTCGTGTTATCCGCGAAGGATGAATGGGTGTATCGATAGTGGTACATACGTTATTGAAATTCCTCGTTTTAGTGTTGTGTTATACGAGTATGATATTATCCTAATTATGGTTTTTATTATATGCTTAAACCGATAGTGTGCGGATATTAGAAGTCTATCGGGGATACTACCTTGGTGTAGAATGTTTTGTTCTGGCAAGGCCCCATCTGTGAGATGGCCGAGCTCGCGTTTATATATTTGTATATATGTATATATGTATTATTGAGACTTCGAAAAGTATAATGGTCTCGGATATTTATTCCCGGTATGTGTAGGGACTTTATTGATATAAATCGGAGTGTATTTGGTTTACTGTTCAGCGAAAAGATTTAACTGGTTATTATAATTAATGCTCAGGATGTACTAATAAGAAGAGTGCATTGTTATATCACCCTTTAGAGACGTGGAAGTTAATACTCATAGTTTTATGTCTGGGGACGGGATTTTGAGAGCCCCGATTTTATTTGCACGGTATTTATGGAATGTGATTACCATCAATGTTAAGAGACAATGTCTTTCAGAAGAAGTGCCTTGTTTAAGTGTAATTATGAAAGGAGATGTTACTTTGATGTCAAGAGACGGGAATATAAGGGTACATGTTATGGATTGAGGGTCTAACGGATTTTGATGACGGACAATGCTAGGTAGTATTGTATCGGGGTGGGTGGGTGGGTGGTGGGTCCTTATTTGGATTTCACTTTGCGAGACATCCCACGCATGAAACTTAGAGTAAAGTTGGTAGTAAGGAGAGGTTTGGCCATTCTTCCATGATTTTGGTATCTCGATCGTTATGGAAGTATGTAGTTATAACTGGAAGTTAAAGGGGTAATTTACGATATAAGGCCAGTAGAGCCAGCTGTTAGTGAAGAAGTGCTGATAATTTTGTTTTATTATTGGCGGGTTGAAGGATGAAATGATGTTTGGAAGGATTTAGAATTTCAAATTTGAGGGTGATTGAGAACGCCCAAGTGGTATGACCACATTGAAAATGCAGGGACAATAAAGAGTTTGGAGTACTTATGAAGCGTTTATGATGTTTAAACCCATATGCATCGGTTATAATGGGTGTAGACACCCTGGTTTGTTGAGGGGATAATCGCCGGAAGGAGAGACATAGAGATGAGTGAGATTTATACTCGTGAGACTGATATTACAAAATAGTAGAGGTAGATTGGATTAAGCATCGTGAGAAGAACGACAGTCTATAGATTCGTGTGCAATCAGAGTAGCACGTCCAAAATTAGTGGAAGGGCAGTGGGAAGCCATTTAAAAAGAGGGGTATCCCTTGAAAAGATAAATATTTAACAATTATGGGAAATTTTAAGCAGATTTCCACCCAATCGAAGGTTGAGGGTGGCTTACGCGTAAATAGAGTGAGGATTTTGATAAGGTATAAAGAGTCTAGATGTGTACAACGTGGTGAAAAGTGCACGGATCAGAACTTTTGGTATACGCCAAGGGAAGAAGAGGGTTAGTAAGTATCACTTAACGGGAAGAATTATATGTGAAAGTTGGTGTTGAAAGGGGTATAGTAAGTAGTAGATCAGTAGATGTAAGATGATCAGCCAAATAATTTTATATCAAGCCGACGATTCCAGTGATGGGAGAGTCAAGTTGGTGAACTTCTTTGAGGGGTTTCCAACTTATAGATAAGTAACGAGTTCTTTCGAATGTATGGAACGGGTAATTTATATATCCTTAGGTGATTTACACTATTAGATAGTGATCGCGTCGGTATGTGGCCTTAACGAGTATTAATCCGAACTAGGATGAGATACCCGAAACCCACCTTCAATATGGGGTATAAGGACGTAGTGGGAAAATTTTCATTTTGAGAAAGTTGTATCACCTAAAGCCTGAGGAATAGGCGAAGGTGATTGACAACTGGTGGGACTGTATGAAAATAATTTTGGATTCATTGCGATCATTTCATTTATAGTAAGTTAAGTATAATATGGTAATGGGGAGAGGATATTACCTAATAGGAAAGTTATGAGAAAGCACCCGTACCTACTTATAGTGGACAAGGTGCTTATTATGGTTTGTGTGGATAAACCTTTCTATCCTCCCTCTGTATGCATAGAGGTTAGCAGATTATTCGAGTTTTCGATCAGTCAGAAGTTGGAGTCCGATGACTATCATGGGTTAACCACCAACCGTCTGAAGTGGCTTTCCCTTGTGCAAAAGTCATAACACTGGGAATAGAGATTCAAAGAACAGACAAGAGTAGTCTGATGTTTAATGGTTACTCCCAAGAGGGGAGTTTTGTGTTTAAATAGATGCGGGAGTTTATACGCAGTGAGGTGCGAACTCACAATAATATTGAGATAATACGACCAATGATGTGTAGTCTATTCTTATTCGAATGTTGTTTAGTAAGAGCGCAATATGAGGTGAATTTATTGAGGTGTAACCCTATAACTGATAAGTGTCAAGAGTGTTCGACAAGCTTGTTGTGAAGCGAGGGCTGTAATGATTGAGCCTTTCTTTGTATTTTGTTTTGGGTATTGGAGGTTACCAAATTTTTTCCAGGTATGCCTACTTTTCTGAATTTTGGGACGAAAATCCGTCATGGGGGGGGGGGGGGGGGGGGGGGGGGAGTATGTAATACCTCGTAATTTTATGGCTATTAATTTTGAGATTAATTAAATGAAATTTCTTTTAATTGTGGGATTAATGAAATTAATTTGGGATAATTAATTGGAAATTAATTCGAATTTAAATAACTAGTGAGACGAGAGTTAGTATTTAAATATGATGATAATGTTGAATATTACTGAGTCATTATGGTAATATGTGATTATTGAATTTATTAAAATTGTCGTGAGTTGAAAATACGACAGTTTCGGTAATTAAGTTGGGACGCGCGTGTCAGTCGTGTCAGGACCAAATTTAATGGATTTAAAATATTTTATTTCTATGCCATCCGTATGATCATTTTGAGTGTGCCAACATGTCTGTAAGGGTCGAGATAGTCAGAAAATACTAGCTGGGGGTTTAGTTTGGGTCCTGGGGCATTTTTAGGCCTAACCAACAACCCGGGAGGGTATTTTAGTCATTCCTATTTTTGGTGAATAGTGACCTACGAAATTTAGGTTTTAATTATCATCCAACACTTGATTCCCTTAGGGTTTTTACAACCAAAAATCATCATGACAGTTAGAGAGGAAGAGAGGAGAAATTCCAAGGGTTTCCATGGCTACAACCACCACTTAGAGGCTTTTGCACCGCCTTCACCACCACCGGATAGATCGGAAAGCAAGGATCATCCTCACACCGTCTACTTCATTGGATCAGAATCTTCACTACCAGGCAAGTGATTTAACTTGCAATAATTTAGTGCATATATTATCCATGTTAGGTTAGAATTGGAGAATAACCTTGAATAGTGATAATTGAATGGATTTGAAGAATTGAAATCGTAATCTAGGTAGGTCTTTCATGTAGTTTAATGTTTGAGATAATAGCAGCCACGAAATTTTGATTCATGGGTAGAGAATTATATATTGTAATGAATTATATGGCGTTCTTGAGGAAAATAGGAGAAGTAGGGATTTATATGAAAAATATGTGAATTGATCCAAGAAAATGATTTCCCATTTGGATTTGATGATTTTAAAACGTTAGAAATTATGTATTTATGGTGGTATGATGTTCGAAATAGATATTTGGGAGTTTGGGACATTATAGTAGAGGATTTGAGGGTTAAGTTTGATGAAACCCGTAGACAAAATTATACAGATTCGCAATACCTGCTTGATCGATCGATCGATCGATCGATCGATCCTTTTCGTCGATTGATCGACCTCTCCTGAGTTTTGGTAATTATTTTCCCTTAAGGTTTAATGAAGATCCCAAGTCCGATGATGATTCTTAGGGTGATTAATTTAATATTGTGGGACTTTGTTAAGGTGAGTAGGGTCTTAGTTGATGTCCGGAAAAGGGTTTACCTTATGGAGTTGAATGATATTGCTTACTAGGAACTACCGAGTGAGGTGCGGTTAGAAATCGTTCAAATTAAAACTATAATGGGAATGAATGATGATCTAAGGATAAGAACAGTAACAGAGGGACTTTAGGTTACGGAGATAACACTGGAAACTAATAGGAGACCTAGTAACCTTTTGGGATAGGTTTAGGTACTCAAATTGATACAATGAGAGAGGTATCAAGTTAAATATATATTACGTAGGATGTTCGGGATAAAATTGCTATGTACGAGACTTACTATATAGCATGTGTGAATACCTATATTCTAATATGATTACTTAGGTTGTGTGAATGCCTAATGTATGGATTTCTTATGTGTATGACATACCTACCATACTTGCGATCACGGGAGGTTGGGTTTCGAAAAAGGGCCATCTTATCTTTGTGTGCCTTCGGGGGAATTTAGATTGGTACCTTAAGGACATATGACTGTGAATGACTTATTTATGAGTTGATAAGTCAGCTGACCATGGGTGCGTAGGTATGTGCGTGACCCATGGGTATGTGAACTATGTTCACCTCCAATATGTGTGATTTGTATTGAGGCGATTCCTGAGAGATTCGAAACACGCGATCCTTACGTACGTGATGTACATGGATTTGATAGCAGAGTATGCGTGCACCGCAGCTTAGCCTAGGGGTGCCTTATATGTATATATGTACTGAGAGTGATTTATATATGTACTTGTGACTAGTTCATTGTTGCTTTGTAGATGTGAATTACTAAGATATTTGAATGGGCTAAGAACGTGAGAATTTAATTAACACTTGAGATAAGTAATTAAATGAATGTGAATATGGGTTATAAATATGACTTATTTGGGAGTTACGAGTAGATACCCTATGTTAGAATGCGAAAGCAGGAGTGGTACAGACTAGTTAGTTGGCGTCATAACTAGGATGGGTTAAGGGAATACGTTAGGCGTGCACATTAGTTGAGAGGTGAGAAACTCATGTGAGAGTATGCAGCTAACATGTTAATAATATGTGTTGTTTAATTATAATTTAAACGCTTGCTAAACTTTTAAACTGTTTTCACCTCGGGCTCTGACCCGTTTTCCTCCAAATCTATTTTTGTTTTGTAAAAACATTTTAGGTGCCCAACCACAGGGACACCAAGCATAGGAGTTCCATTTTGATGACGTGCTATAGCTTCTGTGGAAGTTACAGGATCTTGACATTAGACGCCTCCACATTTATCCCTCGTTACTTCATGGTCATCCATATCAGTTAGGGCATGGTGCCCATTCTTATTTAGAGATTGTAGATACATACTTTCATTATTTCAGCTGTTGGTTTATTCAGACTCTTGCATTGGGACTTTAATTACTCTGGTATTATTATCATAGGAGTGCTTACTCCAGACTCCGTTATTTCATTTCGTTGGTTATTCATATGATATTGTTTATGTGATTGATGTGTAATGATTTAATTTCTTAGTTATTTGTTAACTTAAATAATAAATCTTGGAATCTCTCTTTTTAAATATTAGGTGCCTAGTAATTAACTAATTGTTTTCGACAGTGATGCTAAGACTGAACCAACTTGATATTCTGTATTAATTTAATAAAGGAGTAGCTACCCGGTATTTAATTAGACGGGGTGTTACAATAACTTGTGGAACTATGCATTTGAGGTCATACTTTGAAAGGATTAGAAAACATCTGGCTGCCCTGCCTATAAGTACAGTTCTAGAAATAAAAAACTTTATAGGATCACATATAGTTACAATGTGTAATCAAAATTATAGCATATAATGCCTAAGTTTTTGTGCTACAAATACAAGGGCCAAACAATGCCTTTCAATGTTAGTATATCTGGACTCTGGCCCATGAATAATTCGACTCAAGTAATAGACAGGTTTCTCTATACCATCCATCTCTTAGGCTAACAGTGCCCCAATAGATCGTTCAGTAGATGTAAGATACATATGTAAATGAATATCTTCCTTCGGGGGAATCATCGTTTGAGGTGACGTGAGGAGAGTATTCAACTTGTCCATGGACTCTTAGTGCATATGCTCCCACGGAAAATTAGACCCTTTACGTAATAGCTCCATTAGGGGATGGGTCACCTCAGCAAGTTTGGGCACAAACCATCTCAAGTAGGAGATATTTCCTGGAAGCTCTTCAACTCCCTCGCTGATTTTGGCCTTGGCATATCAAGGATGGCTCGTTATTTGTCAAGATCCATCTGTACTCCCTGCCTATTCACCATAAATCCTAGGAACTTCCTACTTCTCACCCCGAATACACATTTGAGGGAATTTATTTTCAGCTAATACTTCCTAAATTGAGTGAACACTCTACTTAGATCTTCCAATTGAGTAGCCTCCTTCCTAGATTTAATCACCAAGTCATTAACATAACATTCCAAGACCTTGTGGAAGAGGCCATGGAATATGGCCATCATGGTCCTCTAATAAGTGGCTCCCTCATTTTTTATACCGAGAGGCATGATCGTGTACATCTCATTCGGTCATGATCGAATCTAATGGTCATGCCTTAATCTAATTCGGTCATGATGTACACGATCATGACCATTAGATTCACTCAATCTAAACGATCTTTTTTCAATTAAGGCATGATGTACACGATCACTCAATGTGTACATGATCATTCAATGTATACATTAGTTGTGCCATCATGGTCATCATGGTCCTCTAATGTATACGATCACAACTGTGTACACGACCTTTAGATTCACTCAATGTACACGATATATACACGATCATGATGTACATAATCTAATTCGGTCATGATGTACACGATCATGATCGAGATGTATATGATGTACACGAGATGTACACGATCATACCTCAATTGAAAAAAAAAATCTATTTTTGAATCAAACGAGATCGTGTAAATCATGACCCAGTTGTGAGATTCGGCCATGTTTTATAAGCGAGATTCCACTGTCGTTCGAACGACATGGTCATCTCATTCGAGCGATAAATTTGTTTTTCGAGCGATCCACTACCTTAGGAAAAATATATATAGGCGTGTTTCCTTTAGATTTGATAAGTGTGCATTTTGGAAAAACTATTTATGAACCAATACGTTTCTGTACACAGGTTTTATAAGGTTATCCAAAGTAAATGCATCCATAGAGTTTCAAAGATCTGAGTTATCATTAATATATGCTATAGTGATCTTTTTGTCACCAAGAAGAGTTGTTTTACACTTGAACATTGCTGGTTTTGCAATGAAGATTTTTTGGAATTCGGTTTCAATATCGTAGACATTGCAAGCCATATCAGTGGACACCGAGACATACGTGGACGCGTGTGTTGTGGATAGGTATCATGGAAGAAGGACTTTCTGCATGGGCACTGTGAGAGGATTGGTTGAAGATCAGAAGAGCGTCAAGTCTCATGGGGATCGAGTCGTTGAGTAAGACTTGTGTCTGTTCGTTGTAAATCCACACTCATAATGACTGTCTGCCTTGGGCCGTCCGAGATTTTTTTTCCCGTTGTGATTTTCCTCGTACATCCGGTGCTGTGAGTGTTCTTTACTTTATTTTACTTGATTTAATCACTATATGTATGTTTAGGATTAATCAAGATAAAATTTTATTCACTTAAAAAATTTCACAACTGGGTGCGAATTAAAAATTGAAAAAAGGTTTTTCATAAAAAGAGAAATTATTTTTGTCATCCTTAAAACACTTCTCGCTTAAGAAATAAAAAGGGACCATCAAATTGGTATTAGAGCTAAAAACATATTTTTATTAAATTTGATCCCTTGTGTTTTTCGAGATGAATTTTGGAGGTTTTGAAAGTTTTCGTGCTCCTATTTTTTATGGCACAAATTATGCTTATTGGAAAATGCAAATGAGAAGTTCTTTAAAATCTATTAATGAGCGTGTTTGGTTAGCAGTTGAAAAGGGTTGGACATCACCAGTCACACAAGAGGGTGAGGTCACTAGTTTGAAACCCGTTGAGTCATGGACTGATGTTGAACATAGGCTTGCACTTTATAACTCTAAAGGTTTGCACGTAATTTCGTCACATGTCACACCGGAAGAGTATAATAGAATCATGACTTGTTAAACTTCAAAAGAGGCTTGGGATACACTTTCACTTACTCACGAGGGCACTAGCACGGTTAGGAAGTCTAAGTTACAAAACCTCACTACACTGTTTGAGACTATTAAGATGTTAGATAATGATTCGTTTGATGAGTTTTACGCTAGGTTGTCTAATATTGTCAACTCGTCATTTAACTTATAAGAGATTATTCCCGATAATCGCGTGATAAAGAAAATTTTGAGATCTTTACCAAGTAGGTTGATTCAAAAGTGAACATTTTAAACTCATTAGGAATGCTTAATTCGACAAAACTTGAAGAGATTGCAGATGACTTACAAACCTATGAACTTGATATGTTTACCTCCAAGCAAGTGCCAAAGAAAGAAAGGGCATTGCTTTGAAATCCCGGAAGGAGGAAACTAAAGTTTCTGATGACGATTCCGATTTCGATTTTGAGGATGTTGCCTTGCTGGCTAAAAAGTTCAAAAAATTTCTTAAGTTTCAAAAGCAATCAAAAGATGACAAAAAGTTTGAGAAATTCAAGAACAACAAGGTAGATTCCACCCCTAAAGATAAGAGTGAGAAATTTAATAGGGTTGAGTCGGATAGGTGTTTGGGGGTGTTAGGGGTATGGTCACAAAAGTGTCCAGTGTCCCACTAGATGTAAGAAAGAGGGCAAGAAATTGATAGCTTATAGTGCCTCCTTAAGTGATAGTGAATCGAAAGAGGGAAAGAGTCCCCCCAATGAGAGCAAGTTTTTTACTTTTTTGGCATGTCATGTGAGCGACGACGATAAATCTTCCCACGAATATTCTCATGTGCATGACACTTCCGAGGCTGTTGAATCACAAGTGAGTGAGGGAGAAGTTAGTGAGGACGAGGAGGTAGATGTGAAAGAGTTACAAGTTGCATTTAATGAGTTGTATTCCGAAGCGAAGAAAGTGAAAAAGGCTAACTATAAATTATAAGCTAGGTTGAATGAGCGTGCCATAAAAAATAACGATGCTTTGATTGAGGATCTTAGGGCACGATAGAAGAAGCTTAGGGAGAAGATAGAGTACATTGAGTGTGGCCATCCCCGATCCTCGCGGTAGGAGAAGGATGGTGAGGGGGTCATCTCCATGGTGAGAGGATCCTGGTCCTGCGCATCCTTCTCGGGAGCGCTTCGACAGTCGTCGACAATGTGTGAGGTGAAAAATGTAAAGAGATGGAGCCGCCAGTCTATTTTACTCAAAATAGAAAAAAAGAAGGTGGAGCCGTCCCGAAGGAAAACATTCAAAGACATACTGATACATACGAAACCAAAATTGATTCAAAAGGGGTTCGGAGACTAAGTTACGAAATGGGAAGGTGTTAGGCACCCATTATGCCCTTATGGTCTCTCATGGATTGTTGCTATTTTCCTTTATGTCCCTGTGATATGTGTGCATGTGTATATGTAGTGGAGATAGGAATCATCGACTTGTATCATAGAAGAGATAAAGCGAGTGATCCATATGAATGTTCTTAAAAGTAATATTAGAAAATATGATTTACGTGCTTATCCTTGCGTTAATCGTTATAAAGGAACGATAACACATGTGGAATAATACGCCACTAAGAACAAATATATGTATATGTAAATATATAGATTTTAGGAGAACTAGGTTAAAGAATATAGAAAAAAAATAAAAATGGAAGCAATAGGACTCGAGTCTTGGGTTTTACCCCAAGACGCCTACGTAGCCTATAGAGGCATTAAAGTCCACGTAGTTCGTATCCAAAACGAGGGGTGGGATTTATCCCATAAATCCAATCGGGGACTTGTCTTTTATGTGTGTGTGTGTAAAAAAACTGTTTTAGTTGTGAGAAAAGTGTGGGAATTTTCGTTTGAAATTTATGAGCAAACCCTATTTTTCTTATTTTTTTGGTCTTTATTCATATGAAAATAAGGGATGTGCTATAATACTAAATAAAAAATATATTAGGATATGTGATATGGAGAGAATAAAAGTGCTAAGTAATAAAATAAGTTAATGTGAATTTAGGAGAATTTGAAGAGATAGTTGAGAAAGTTGGACCTTATTGAAGATCTTGAGCTTGATCTTGAATGCTGGAGAGTAACCCTTGCTCTTGGATGATGATCAACGGTAGTTAATTCACCAAGTTTGGTGAAAACGATGATGAAAAGTGAAGGTTGGAAAAGGATTTGTATGTGGAAATCACATTGACTTTGAGAGAGGTTTTCTGAGTTCGTTGAGAGTTATGGGTTTAAGATCTTGGGTCCCTTTGTAATGAGGTTAGGCCCTCATTTTTATAGGCCCATGAAATTTTTTATCGGCATAGGCCTGGTCCTGCCAATCGGGAGGTGTGTTTAGGCACACTACCGATAGACAGGGTTTAGAACCTGCCGTTTGGCAATCTCTTTCAGGTTCCTTCAGAAAAATGGTCGTAAAATGCAAATCGTTGATCCAAATAGTTCTCAGGGCAAACCAATAGAAAGTTATTTCAGATACCTTCAAAAGTCCTTTAGACTGCTCCCGGGTCCGGGAGTTGACTTCGGGTCAAATGTGTCTCGGAAGCGCTCGTCGATCCTTTGGACGAGGAATTATCGAACGCAAACTGATCGTTCGTCCGCATGGTAAGTCAGAATCGTGCATGGGGTGGACCATTGGAAAGGTTAGGAGATTTACTTAGACATTCCAAAGATCTTAACTCAGTTTGGGGAGTTGACCTTGGTCAACCGGGGCCTGGAAGCGTTCAGTAACCTTTCGAAGTAAAATGGATTGTTCGTTCGTACTGTAAGTCAGAATTGCGCACGGGGCGGACCGTTGGAAAGGGGATTCAGTGAACTTTGAATATTCATTCAGTCTCAGTTGAGCTGAAGAGTTAAATTTGGTCAAACGGAGCCCGGGAGCGTCCGGTGACCTTTAGGTCAGGTTTCTAAGGAAAGCGGGTCGTTTGTCTGCACCGTAAGTCAGAATCGCGCACGGGGCAGACCATTGGAGAGGGGTTTCAGTGACCTTTGAAGATTCATTCAGTCTTAGTCGAGCTGAAGAGTTTGAGTTTTGGTCAAATGGTGCCTGAGAATGCCCGATGGCCTCTAGGTCAGTACCCAAGGTATTACTTAGGTTTATAGTGATGAAGGGAGGTGCTAGGGGCCTAAGGAGAGGTTACGGGGTGATAGAATGGGATGTCTATAGAGACCCTTAATGGGTGAGTTTGGAACAAGCAAAATCCGTCGAATAAACACCACATGATGCTTTTGAAGGAGGGTGACCAATTCATAGGGTCGAGGCCGATTCTGAGGACCTGGGGATGAGGATAACCAATTCTGCGGTTCGAAGCCAATTCTAAGGGCTTAAGGATGAGGTTGACCAATTCAGAGGGTCGAGGCCGATTCAGAGGACCTAAGGATGATGTTGGCCGATTCTGCGGGTCGAAGCCAATTCTGAGGGCTTAAGTTGAGATGATCGATTATGCGGGTCAAAGCCAATTCTGAGGGCTTAAATTGAGATGACCAATTCTTCGAGTCAAAGCCAATTCTGAGGGCTTAGGTTGTGATGACCAATTATGTGGGTCGAAGCCAGTTTTGAGGGCTTAGGTTTGATGACCAATTCTGCGGGTCGAAGCCAATTCTGAGGGCTTAAATTGAGATGACCAATTCTGCGGGTCGAATCCAATTGTGAGGGCTTAAATTGTCATGACCAATTCTGTGGGTCGAAGCCAATTCCGAGGGCTTAGGATGACTTGACCAATTTTGCTGGTCGAAGCCAATTCTGATGGGTTAACTCTGTCGGGGAAATTACCTCGTGATTTTGATTTGAGCTAGGGAGCTGATTGCTAGGAAAATCTTTGTATCTTTTGGAGACTTTGTGGGGTGATAGCCAATTTGATACTGTAAATTCCACTGGGGACGTGATTAGGTGGTCCATGGTTTAGACGCTTTGCTGGGGGACACTTTTAGGGGATAGGAGATAACATGAGGTTTGGGATTCTTTAGGGGTCCTGTTGGGACGTTGTCGGGGGGAGATTCACTTGGCTTTTGAGATTTTTGTTGGGGAAGTATGTGTTCTGCTTGAGGGAGTGTGAAATTTTCTTGGTGAAAATGTTCTAAATCCTCCTCGGAATTTTTAGGAATTTTCTGAGGATTTTTCAGGGTTTTTTGGGAGTTTTCGTAATAAAATTTAAGGAGGGTGCCGGTCGGCATGGTGTGGAAGGTGCCATTCGGTAGTGGCACGAACTTTTGAACTTCCACGAGAAGGTAAAAGGTCAGTGCAGATCGGTAGGTGGGGGTGCAGTGCCGATTGGCATGACCCTTGGCTTCCCATAAAAAGGGGAGCGGGTTCCCCTCATTTTCACAGTTTCTTGCCTTCTCTCTCTCTGTGATTTTCTTCTGCGAATCATTATAACATTCTGTAACCCAAAAAATGACCGCTTTTGTGAGCACTACGGTATACAGGGAGTGGTTGGCTATTGATGACTGGGTGAATGTGGAGTGGAGGGCCAGGGTGCCTCTTGCTTTGGGGAGTGAGAACTCTTTTGATGCATTTGAGCCAGTGGACAATAAGCGGACTTTACTGCAGGAGCCGTCGCGTCATCACTCTTCTAGGGTGGTGAACCCTGGTGGTTATGTAAGTACAAAATGACTTTTTGCATTCTTTTTTTTTGATGATTCCCTTTTTTCTTGGATTTTGACAAGGTCTTTTCTTTGACAGTCCGATGTTTCTTTGTCGACTATGCATGCTCGCGGGACGATAGGGCTTAAGGATGTCTGGGAGCACCTTCCACCTATGGTGCGTTGGGTGGTATCATCAGCAGGCTTTGGGAGGCTGGCGTCTGTGTTGGATGAGACACATCATTCGATGATGGTTATGTGCTCTGGGGGAGAGGTGGTGGGACACTACCCACACCTTCCATTTTGGCTTTGGGGAGATGACTGTGACTCCTATAGATGTGCAACAACTACTGGGGTTGGATTATGATGGAGAGCAAATAGAGGTGGATCGCTCTTTGTGGGTGAGGCCGGAGGCGGTGCGGGCGGCGATCGGTGATGTGAGGATGATAGTATCTGGGGACTCCATCCGTTTGTTCATGCTGAGGGATGTTTTTCTGGGTAGGGTGATTGATGTGGAGGACGGGCTGCAGTTGAGGCAGATGGTCCGGTTGTTTAGTTTGCTGGTGCTAGGGGGATTTTTGGGGGCATCGAGCGGAGACGTCGTCCACTTATGGTTTTTTCCATACTTGAGGATGTTTTCGAACATCCCTCTCTATGATTGGGTGAGCCTGACTTTGGCGACCCTTTATTTTTCTCTGGATGCATTTAGCTGGTGATGCTGACAGACTTTCATTGGAGCCACGTATCTTATTGAGGTATTCTTTAGTTTGCGCATTTACTTTCATGCATTCGCATTTTCCTTGTGCGTCTATTTTTTTATTGCGAATTCTTGTCTTTGGCATACGTGGTTCTTTAGGTGATTGGGTGTAATACCTAGCTGATTTCTCTGAAGGATGAGACTGTTGGGGACTTTTTTCGATTATATCGGTGACGGAAGATCAATCGGCAGTCGAGGAAGTCTCTTTCTCTGGAGGCGGTGCGTCAAGTCTTAAATGGCCTGACCAGTGATAGGGTAAGAGTTTTTC
Source organism: Sambucus nigra (assembly GCA_949130495.1). NCBI lineage: Eukaryota > Viridiplantae > Streptophyta > Magnoliopsida > Dipsacales > Adoxaceae > Sambucus > Sambucus nigra. The sequence goes on along the minus strand of OX422208.1, from coordinate 536,625,275 downwards.
CTTCTTCAGTCTTGGTCTTTGTGTGCTCTGATTCTGTATTGGCTTATATCTGCTAGGGATTTTTCAGGTGACCTTTTACCCTTGGGGACGGCTGTTCAGGACACGGGGTCGACTTGAGTGAATGCGCAGATGAGGCGTTTGCTGGCGCATGAGGTTGGCCACTCTTGGTATCTCGGGGAGAGGGTGGTTCGATAGATTGCTGAGGAGGAGATGGTGGGGCTTCCTGCGAGGCCCCCTATGTCTATGAGGTGGGAGCGACTGCTGCCAGAGGATACGAGGATTACGACAATGATTGGAGAGTCCTATTTATTGTATATCGACACGGCTGTGCCGTATGATTATATGGACTTTGTGACGAGTTACCTGATGGCGCCCAACATATATGATGCACTGCCTTTCCCTCCTGCGGGTTCGAGTTGGATAGTGAGGTTCTACCACAGTGGTGGTGGTCCATCGACATCTGTAGCGGCGGTGACTTCGGTGGTTCCCTTTGTGTGGTTACATACCCCTTCCTATAACATTCGGCGAGCTGATGGAGGGCTGGTGCCTATGTTGCATCGTCCTCATGTGATGAGCCTGGAGGAGTTGGCTTGACAGAGGAGGCTCTTCTTCCTGTGGTATACTTTTCTGTTCTTTTTTTCTTCTTCTTTTTGGTTTCTTTTGATTTTTTCTGCTTGCAACTGATTTTGCCTTTCCTTGCAGCAAGTCTGGGTGTTCACCTAAGGGATATTAGGGATTGGATATCTTCGACGACTTCCCATATTCGAGACGTGGTTCCTGTTCCTTCTTTCTTGGTGTCGTCTACCTCATCCAGGGAGGAGTCTGGTTTGGGTAGCGGCGGTGTGTCATCTCGCCGCAGGGGAAAGAGAGCGCGTCGCAGGGATGGAAGCTCTAAGGAGAGAGAGGGGAAAGGGTAAGTGAGAGAGAGAGAGTGTGGGTTCGGGCTGAGTCCCATTGTTTTTCTACTTTTCTTTATTTTCCTGCAAAAATGATGTAACATAGAAAAATATCTATGCAATGCAATGGAGTTTTTTATTATCTTCTGTTAATGATGAATGAATGAATGAATGCATGCATACGCTTTTTACTTTGCTGATGAGACCGTAAAAGAAATATTTTTGGAAGTTTTGAAATGAAGTTTTATTCACAATGAGGAATTATATAAAGATGAAAAGGGAATTTGAAATTACGTTTGAGAATATCAATTTATTTTTATTGAGTTTTCTGATTTTGGACAAAAGAGGAAAAAAGAAAATTTCCAAAAATGGGGGGTTGCCGATCGATAAACCCCTTGTCCTGCCTATCGGTGGTTCAGTCCAGTCTAATCAATCAAGGCTATGATTGGTACTGTCTTCAGCATTTGGTACCTTGTGGGGCAAGATTCCCTCCGATGTCTATAAAGGTTGTGTCTTTTGTCAGGGTTTTTAAATATAAAAAGGGGTATGGGTGGAGAGTTTTCATCACACCTTCACATTCTTCCTTTTCCACATTCTTACTTGTTTACTATCTCTTGCAAGATGGCTCTACCTGGTAATATTGAGTTTGCTAACTACCTCGAAGCCTTGGAAGCAATGTGCTCCTATAATGTTGACTACGATGCTTTCAACATGCGTCGAGTCTCTTTATGGCGTAATTGGCCCATAGAATGAAACATGCTGATGGCGATGGTACAATTTTGGTACCCTAAAGACCATGTATTTCTCTTTAGTTTGGAATAAGTCTGTCTGACTTATGAGGAGTTTTCTACCATGTTGGGTGTAAATCCTATTGTGGCGGCTGCTATGCCTTAGTTTTCTCGGTCTCCCCGGGAGTTATTGGCTGGACTTCTCCATGTCTCGCCCTCGGCGGGTAAATCTTTGGTTACTAGAGGAATGATCTCCCTTGCAGCGGTGCTGTAGTTTGTGCATTTACAGGAGGTTGGGGATGCTGGATATGCCAGAGCCGTCATTCTGGGCTTGGTTTCGAAATTACTGTTGGTGGCTGGAGAATTGCTAGTGGACCCACAACTTGCAACTATTACTTCATGGATGTCCTACCATTGCAATCCTGCGGCTGTGATACTGGCAGAGACTTTGAATAGCCTGGATGCCTGGCGAGAAGGTCGTTCTGACTTTCTGAGTGGTAGCCCTTGTAATACCCCGTATTTTTTATCATATTTATTTATGGGATTAATTGAATTAAATGTGTATTAATTGGGAATTAATCCGGATAAAAAAATACTAGCGAGATGCGAGTTAGTATTTGATTATAATGAGTATATATGGCTATATATGAATATGAAAATTATGAAATTTGTCGTGAGATTGAAATACGGCAATTTGGAATTTTGTTGAGACGCGTGTGACAGTCGCGTCAGGAATATTATTATTTAATTAAAATTTTAATTTTAATTCTATTAACCGTAGGGTCATTTTGAGTGCGCCAACGCGTCCGGAAGGGTCGAAATAGTCAGAAAACACTAGCCGAGAGTTTAGTTTGGGTCCCGGGGCATTTTTAGGCCATACCGGCAACGTAAAAGGGTAGTTTGGTAATTTTAGATTTTTGGGAATTAAAACCAACGAAAATTAGGAAATAAAAATATGATTTGGTAATTACCCACTAAACCCACTAACTACACCTTATGACCTAATGGGCTACGGGGGTTATTAGAATTAGTTCCAAGAATTTCCTAAGGCAAACCCTAGCCACCATTGTCACCTTGGAGAAGAAGAGCTTGTAGAAAGAAAAGAGAGGAGAAATCCTGCAGATAGAGAGAGAACAATTCAATCTTCAACATCAAAATCAGAGAAATACATAAGGCAAGTGGTTTAATTACGTTAATTGCATTGAATGTTTCTTCCATGCTTAGACATTTCTGAAAATTTCATTATTTTTGGGAGATTGATGAAAACCCATTAAATTGGAATTAGAAACTTACATTTTGATGAGGAATCGCATGTAGAATTGTATTTAGGTGATTATTCTGATGATAATATATCTTGTATGAAACAAAAACGGATTTAATTATGACCATTGATGATCTTAAAAATTTCTAGGGTTCATGTTCTTGAGATTGGGGAAAAATATAGAGTTTTGATATTTGGATGATGTTTAGGATGAATTAAACCCACAAAACACGCTAGTATATGACCTAAGTATGTTTAGGAATGATTAAAAACCTTGAACAATTGTTGGATTGATGTTTGAATGTGATTAGAGAGGAAGAAAAGTTGGAAAAACGAATTTGGGAAAATCTGGGCTCGAAACTGGCCTCTCGTTAGAAGACCTGCCCAGGTCGTTCGAACGAGCTTCTAACGAGTTGACAGTTTGACTTCTAACGAGGGGGATGTTTGTTCGATGCCTTCGTTCGAACGAGATATCGTTAGAAGGCCCACTTCGTTCGAACGAACTCTCGTTCGAACGAGACTTCTAACGAGCTGACAGTTTAGGCTTTTTGGCCTGTTTTGATTTCGCAAGTCCCGTAACCTTGTCTAATTGTAGAGATACCATTCCCTTGATGATAAATTGTTATATTTGGGATATTTGGGACACATTGAGGAGTAAAACATAGAAGTGTGATTTGAATTGAATGGAAATTGTGGAATAGGACGTGAGTGACTATTACGATGCGAGAATTATTGACGGCTTAAATAATTGAATTAACCGGGAACATATGAGTTGCGTAATACTATAAGTCGGTACGAGGATTAGAAGTGTACCACAAATAAATTACGGTGATTACTAAGAAGTGTGTATACTTAGTATATGTATATGATTTTATGTGTATGACATACCTGCCATACTTGCTATCATGGGAGGTTTACGTTCGCTTAGGGCCATCTACTCCTTGTGTTGCCCGGATTTAGATTGGTGCCTCGAGAACATAGGTCAGAGAAGGTCTTATTGGGATGTTAATAAGTCTGCTGATCGTGGGAGCGTAGGTATGTGCGTGACCCATGTGATGTGACTGTGTCCGTCTCCATTGTTTGTGATTTGCTATTATCTGAGAACGATTCCTGAGAGATTCGGAATGCGTGATCCTTATGTACGTGATGTACCGGGATGGATAGCAGAGTATGTGTTCGAGATGCTTTTAAGAAAGCACACCCACCGGAGTTCGCAGGTAGCTCCGATGTTGTGGTTTCAAGTCAGTGGAGGAAAGACATTCAGCGACACTTGAGGATGTATGAGTGCACCGATGTCCAGAAGCAGATACTAGCTACCTTCAAGCTGGTTGGATCTGCACTGCACTGGTGGGAGTCTATTACCACCGTGGAGGAGAGAGATACTCTCACTATACAGGATTTTTGGGTGCGGTTTGACCGCAAGTATTTTCCGTCAGCTGTTCACACAGAGATGAGAAGGAAGTTGATGAGCCTCAAGCAGGAGGGTAAGACTGTGGCCGAATTCACAAATCTGTTGAATATTGTCCCGGATGAGATACCGACAGAGGAGAAGAAGATACAGAAATTTACAGACGGATTGACTTGGAGGATCCGTCAACATTTGTTGGGGAACCTATCGTTGGTCACTTACTCTGATGTGGTTAACGCTGCACTGTTACACTACCAGGATCACCGTTTTCACATGGCTGAGGGCAAGAGATCGGGAGAGTCCAGCCATCAGGGCAGGACTGGGGGAAATGGTGCCAGTGGGGCACAATCTGTTCAGGGGCAGAGGCAGGGTGATCAGGGTTCCCAGCAGGGGGATCATAAGAGGTTCAGATCCGAAAATTTCAGGCACGGACAGGGAGGTTTCCGGCAGGGCCATCAGGGTCCGAATGGCCATCAGGGCCAGCAGGGTCAGAACGGCCAACAACAGTTTCAGCAGGGCCAGCAGGGCCAGGGGAGGAACGGTAACGGCCACCAGGGCCGAGGGCAGCAGGGACAGAGAGGGGGGAACTTCCCGGGGAAGTGTTACGTTTGTGGCAAGACTGACTATAAACGCCAGGACTGTCCTGATAGGGGCAGGGCCCCGCAGCAGCAGCAGCAGGGTGCTCGATAGGAGCCGCAGAGACCCGTGTTTCCCGCCGCCCTCCCGGCGCCACCGCAGATGGCAGCATTACCACCCATTCCAGCAGTCCCAGTTCAGCAGGGGCAGTTATAGTATGGACGTGTCTATAACGTCCACCAGGCAGCAGCTCCACATGCACCACCCGCGATTGAGGGTATGTTTCCTATACATGGTACTATGGGTCGGGTTTTGTTTGATACGGGGGCAACGCATTGTTTTATAACTACACATTTTGCGAAAGCCTTAGGGTTGTTAGCCACAGCAGAGAGCACAGTGACGTGTGTAGACTCACCATTGGGGAGTGGGTCACTTATTTTCTTTATATGCCGGGGAGTGGGGGTAGAGATTGGTAGTTTGGTATTACCTGCAGACATGTTGGTATTAGATATGCATGAGCACGATGCGATTATCGGTATGGATTGGCTCGCAGCTTATAGAGCCATGATTGATTGCTTCGGTGGGAGCATTATTTTTTCCATTCCGGGGCAAGAGATGTTTGTAGTAGCGATGCCTCGCCCAGAGGGAGGCTCGACCGCTCATTTGTATTACATAGAGGAGGATACCTCTAAGGAGGTTGTGATTCCTTTAGATTCGATCCCAGTTGTCAGGGAGTATTCCGATGTGTTTCAGGAGATACCAGGCCTACCCCCCAGTCGAGAGATAGACTTTGCCATAGACTTATTGCCAGATACTAGACCTATAGCACGCGCACCGTACCGTATGGCTCCGGCAGAGATGCGAGAGCTACGAGATCAGATTGAGCAGTTGTTGGGTCAGGGGTTTATACGGAGGAGTACTTCGCCGTGGGGTGCCCCTGTGTTGTTCGTAAAGAAGAGGGATGGATCGTTGAGGTTGTGTGTGGATTACCGAGAGTTGAATAAGGTCACGATACGGAATAAGTATCCGTTGCCCCGAATCGATGACTTATTCGACCAGTTGAGAGGAGCTTCTTTCTTCTCAAAGATTGACTTGCGATCGAGATACCATCAGTTGCGTATCAGGGAAGAGGACGTCTCAAAGACTGCGTTCTTAACGAGATATGGTTCCTACGAGTTTCGGGTTATGCCTTTTGGTTTGACCAATGCTCCAGCCGTGTTTATGGACTTGATGAATAGGGTGTTCAGAGAGTTCCTAGATCAGTTCGTCATTGTCTTCATTGATGATATTCTGGTTTACTCCCAGACAGAGGAGGAGCACGTCGAGCATTTGAGGCAGGTTTTGCAGACGCTACGTCGGAATGAGCTGTATGCAAAGTATGAGAAGTGCGGGTTTTGGCTTAACGAGGTCCAGTTTTTGGGACACATTATTTCCAACCGGGGGATATCTGTTGATCCGGGAAAGGTATCCGCGGTGAGGAAGTGGGGACAGCCCATGACACCAACGGAGATCCGTAGTTTTTTGGGACTAGCAGGATACTACAGGAGGTTTATTCGGGGATTTTCGAAGATAGCAGGTCCTTTGACACATCTGACTCGTAAAGGTGTGCCATTTATTTGGAGTGATGCCTGTCAGTTGGCATTTGATGAGTTGAAGGATAAGTTGACCTCAGCACCCGTGTTAGCATTTCCGAGACCGGGAGTTGAGTATCTAGTCTACACCGATGCGTCCTTGCAAAGACTTGGAGGTGTATTGCAGCAGGAGAGTCAGGCCATAGCTTATGCTTCCCGTAAGCTAAAGCCTCACGAAAAGAATTACCCCACTCATAACTTGGAGTTGGCGGCAGTTGTATTTTCCCTTCGAATTTGGAGACATTACCTTTTGGGGGAGAAATTTCGATTATTCACGGACCACAAGTCCCTACAGTACCTATTCACGCAGAAGGAGTTGAATATGCGGCAACGGAGGTGGATTGAGTTCGTGAAGGATTATCAATTTGATATCCAATACCACCCGGGGAAGGCTAACGTGGTAGCAGACGCGTTGAGCCGTAGGCCAGTAGATGAGGTGGCAGGGGTGTGGAAGGCCAAGTGGAAGGAGTTGGGACACTAGGATGCAGTGGCCCGATCATTCATGTCAGTGATGACTGTTACACCACAGATTGTCACGAGAGTGGTAAAGGCACAAGCAGATGACTCATTCTGTCAAGAGCAGATAGTTCGATTACTAGTAGAGGTATCCGAGTCCTATACCGTTAGCTCAGACGGGAGATTACGCTTCAATGGGAGATTGGTAGTTCCGGAAGGGGAGGAATTGCGACACGAGGTGATGGCAGAGTCGCACGGCTCACGGTTCGCGATACATCACGGTGGGGACAAAATGTACCAAGACATGAGATGACAGTATTGGTGGAGCGGGATGAAGAGAGATATTGCCGTGTTTGTTTCTAAATGCGCCACTTGTCAGCTGGTAAAAGTGGATCATCAGAGACCAGCAGGACTTCTACAGCCATTAGAGGTCCCGATGTGGATGTGGGAGAGCATATCCATGGATTTTATCACGGGGTTGCCTGCGTCACAGAGGGGTCATGACTCCATTTGGGTGATTGTGGAAAGGTTGTCCAAAGTCGCCCATTTCCTACCCGTAAGGATAGACTACACTACGGGATAGTATGCCCAGCTCTTTATTTCAGCGATAGTGAGACTTCACGGTGTGCCCCTAAATATCGTGTCTGACAGAGACAAGATATTTGTTTCACGGTTTTGGGAAAGTTTTTAGGAGGCCATGGGCACGGAATTGCGATTGAGTACGGCGTATCACCCGCAGACCGATGGGCAAACCGAGCGTACAAACAAGATGTTGGAGGACATGTTGCGTATGTGCATCATTGATTTTGGAGGTGGATGGGAGCAGTATCTTCCACTGGTGGAGTTTGCTTACAACAACTCCTACCAATTCACCATTGGCATGGCTCCATTTGAGGCACTGTACGGTAGACCTTGTCGTTCCCCAGCATGTTGGTTGGAGGTGGGGGATAATATACTACTTGGGCCGGAAGTGATTCAGGATACTTCGGCAAGAATAGAGCTGATACGGAGTCGCATTCGGGTAGCTCAGGACAGGCAGAAGAGCTATGCTGATGCGAAGAGGTCCTTCAGGGAATTTGAAGTGGGGGACCAGGTTTTGCTCAGAGTATCTCCTATGAAGGGGATTATGCGTTTCGGGAAGAAAGGGAAGTTGGCACCGAGATATGTGGGACCATTTCCTATTATTGAGCGGATTGGGCCGGTTGCGTATAGACTTGGGTTATCGGAGCATTTGCATCGGATTCACGATGTGTTTCATATTTCCTCGCTAAGGAAATATCTTAGAGACGATTTGTCTCATTCTCACATTGCTTTGGAGGACATCGATCTCCAGCCTGATAGCTCCTACGAGGAGGGGCCGATTGCTATTTTGGACCGAAGTGAGCGGAAACTGCGGTCAAAGATAGTCCCGTTAGTGCGTGTTCAGTGGCGACATAATAATGTCGAGGAGTCCACATGGGAGCGCGAGGATGAGATGCGCGAACGTTATCCAGAGTTGTTCTTACCAGGTACTTTCTAGTTCCGAATTTCGGGACAAAATTCTGTTATTTGGGGGGAAGTATGTAATACCCCGTATTTTTTATCATATTTATTTATGGGATTAATTGAATTAAATGTGTATTAATTGGGAATTAATCCGGATAAAAAAATACTAGCAAGATGCGAGTTAGTATTTGATTATAATGAGTATATATGGATATATATGAATATGAAAATTATGAAATTTGTCGTGAGATTGAAATACGGAAATTTAGAATTTTGTTGAGACGCGTGTGACAGTCGCGTCAGGAATATTATTATTTAATTAAAAAGTGAATTTTAATTCTATTAACTGTAGGGTCGTTTTGAGTGCGCCAACGCGTCCAGAAGGGTCGAAATAGTCAGAAAACACTAGCCGGGAGTTTAGTTTGGGTCCCGGGGCATTTTTAGGCCATACCGGCAACGTAAAAGGGTAGTTTGGTAATTTTAGATTTTTGGGAATTAAAACCAACGAAAATTAGGAAATAAAAATCTGATTTGGTAATTACCCACTAAACCCACTAACTACACCTCATGACCTAATGGGCTACGGGGGTTATTAGAATTAGTTCCAAGAATTTCCTAAGGCAAACCCTAGCCACCATTGTCACCTTGGAGAAGAAGAGCTTGTAGAAAGAAAAGAGAGGAGAAATCCTGCAGATAGAGAGAGAACAATTCAATCTTCAACATCAAAATCAGAGAAATACATAAGGCAAGTGGTTTAATTACGTTAATTGCATTGAATGTTTCTTCCAGGCTTAGACATTTCTGAAAATTTCATTGTTTTTGGGAGATTGATGAAAACCCATTAAATTGGAATTAGAAACTTACATTTTGCTGAGGAATCGCATGTAGAATTGTATTTAGGTGATTATTCTGATGATAATATATCTTGTATGAAACAAAAACGGATTTAATTATGACCATTGATGATCTTAAAAATTTCTAGGGTTCATGTTCTTGAGATTGGGGAAAAATGTAGAGTTTTGATATTTGGATGATGTTTAGGATGAATTAAACCCACAAAACACGTTAGTATATGACCTAAGTATGTTTAGGAATGATTAGAAACCTTGAACAATTGTTGGATTGATGTTTGAATGTGATTAGAGAGGAAGAAAAGTTGGAAAAACGAATTTGGGAAAATCTGGGCTCGAAACTGGCCTCTCGTTAGAAGACCTGCCCAGGTCGTTCGAACGAGCTCGTTCGAACGAGCTTCTAACGAGTTGACAGTTTGACTTCTAACGAGGGGGATGTTCGTTCGATGCCTTCGTTCGAACGAGATCTCGTTAGAAGGCCCACTTCGTTCGAACGAACTCTCGTTCGAACAGCCTCGTTCGAACGAGACTTCTAACGAGCTGACAGTTTAGGCTTTTTGGCCTGTTTTGATTTCGCATGTCCCGTAACCTTGTCTAATTGTAGATATACCATTCCCTTGATGATAAATTTTTATATTTGGGATATTTGGGACACATTGAGGAGTAAAACATAGAAGTGTGATTTGAATTGAATGGAAATTATGGAATAGGACGTGAGTGACTATTACGATGCAAGAATTATTGACGGCTTAAATAATTGAATTAACCGGGAACATATGAGTTGCGTAATACTATAAGTCGGTACGAGGATGAGAAGTGTACCACAAATAAATTACGGTGATTACTAAGAAGTGTGTATACTTAGTATATGTATATGATTTTATGTGTATGACATACCTACCATACTTGCTATCACGGGAGGTTTACGTTCGCTTAGGGCCATCTACTCCTTGTGTTGCCCGGATTTAGATTGGTGCCTCGAGAACATAGGTCAGAGAAGGTCTTATTGGGATGTTAATAAGTCTGCTGATCGTGGGAGCGTAGGTATGTGCGTGACCCATGTGATGTGACTGTGTCCGTCTCCATTGTTTGTGATTTGCTATTATCTGAGAACGATTCCTGAGAGATTCGGAATGCGTGATCCTTATGTACGTGATGTACCGGGATGGATAGCAGAGTATGTGTGCACCGCAGCTTCGTCTCGGGTGCTTGTATTGTATATTTATGGCGTGGCTAATAGACCCTTAAATTAATGAGAACTTTCATGTTGGTATTGTGAGTATAAATACGGAAATGCCTTGAGTAACTATAAAGGGGTAACCGGTAATGAATTGTATTGTTAATAATCGAGAATCCGAGTTTAAGTAAAGCTCTCCATTTAGTTGATAACGCTAGAATGCTTAATGAGAATCGAGTAGTAAGGGGTAGAACTTATTACGATTTGGTTAGATTTATATGCTACTTAGATGGGTACGGTACGTTAGGAGTGCACAAATTAGTCGAGAGGTGAGTATTTCATGTGAGTGCACGTCCTAACATGTATTTTGCATTCGTTGTTTTAATGTTTTTAAAGCACTTGCTATTTTAAAATACTCTCCACTTTCGGGCTCTGACCCGTTTGCTTTCAAATCTACTTTTTGTAAAAACAATTTTAGGTGCCCAGCCACAAGGACACCATGCATAGGACTTTCATTCAGGTGACGATCTGTAGCTGTTTGTGGATGTTACAGGACTTTGCTAGTAGACGCTTCATCTATCTTGACTCTATATTCAGCTTTCATCAGTTGTAGGGCATGTCGCCCATTTCTATTAGAAACATTTCCTATTTCAGATTTTCAGACTTTTGGCATGTAATTAATTCAGGATACTTTGTTTTATTTAGTTCAGTTGTGGGATTGTTGTGAGGAGTTTTTCCTCCGGACTTATTATTATGTTGTTGGTTATTCTATTGTTTCATTATGGTGAATGTTGTTATTCTATCATTAGCCTCTTATTGCATGTTAATCAGAGTTAATTTAGAATTTGGCAACTCACTTTTTAAATACTAGGTGTTTAGTAATCATAAAAAAATGTTTTCGACAGTGATGCTATTAACTGAACCAACTTGGCATTTTGTATTAATTTAATAAAGGAGTAGCTACCCGGTATTTAATTAGTCGGGGTGTCACAGCCCTGTGATGTTGTTCATGTGGTTGTCTGAAAGACTCCGCCTGGTTACTCCTCTGAAATACCCTTTATCGGCTGTACCCAACTTCTTTTCGCGCGCCATTTCATCAACGTTGGTCTGGATATTGAGAGCTGGGAGAACTGGCTTGTGGAGCATGGGGCTCTAAATCTGCGCTGGTCAGTACCTTAGTGGGGACATTTTCTGCCTATTCTGGAGTTGAGGGAATACCTGTACATTCGGCTGGTTGGTCTCAGACAGACCTCTTTCTATTTCCCTTGGCAGCTTCTGTGCCAATTTGGCTGGGAGCAAATCGTGCCACCTCAGACACTAGACTTTTTTTCGATAGAAGATCTGATAGAGCGTCTGCGCATGCGGCTTGGCTCTTTATGAGAGAGTCGGTGTCCATCAACCCGTCCCTCTCAGTTTGTTGGGAGAGTTTGGCACATCCCTGGAGATTATATGAAGTGGTTGTAGAGAAGAGTAGTCAGCAAGATGTTGGTAGTGGAGATCGATAAAAAGTGGCTTGCCTTACCTGATACTATGGAGGGAGGTGTGGTAGTTTTTTCGAGGTTGGTTCGAGCTTATCTGTCCATGGAGCATCTGCGACACTCCATTCAGGCAAGGGAAGCCTTGGGACCCTAGGATGTAGATAATGACGGAGAGGGCTCCTTTGGTAGCTATGGGTAGGACTCTTGGGGGAGTTTATTTTGTAATGGGGAATAAGTTTGGGAATTTATTTGGCTTTTTAGGAAGGTAGGGGGAAGGGAGTTATCCATTCCTTTTCTTATGTAATTGCACTGTAACTTCTTATTAGTGAAATAAATAAGTTTTTTATCATCCAATTGTGCCTTTTGATGAATTTTGTATTTATCTATACCGATCGCTAAGGCATGCATAATCCTTTTATTCAAGCATATGTTAGAATGAACTATCGTTCTCGGAGATTAGAAAAAAATAGTTTTTTTGTGAAAAAGAAAGGGCTGTGCTCATGTAAGATGTATGAGCTGCCTAAGTACCTCTGTTTTTTTTAAAAGTTTTAATTTTTTTGAAAATGATTTTTTTACAGAGGATCAGGCCCACGTAGTTCTGGGTAGAGGGAAATAAAGCTTTTTTTTAGAATAGAAGGGAGATGAGAAGAGTCGTAGCGCGCTTTGATTTTGGACTAGGGGCAAAACTTCTTGAGACGGTCCAGGTTAACTGGACGAGCCATCTCTTCTCCATTTAAGCCGGTGAGCATAGCGACACCGCCAGATAAGATCTTCTTCACAATGAATGGGCTGCTCCAATTGGGCTTGAATTTCCCTCTAGGGTCCTAAATGGGCTCTATTACTTCTTTGAGGGCTAAATCCCCTTTTTGGACACCGTGGTCCTTGACTCTCTTATTAAATGAATGCGCTATTCGGCGATGGTACCCTTGTATGTGATACAGAACTTTCAGTCTTTTTTCATCCAAGAGTGATAGCTCGTCGAGACGGCTTTGATGCCAGTCCTCCTCACTGACTTGGCTTTCGAGCATGACACGAAGTGAAGGGATTTTTAGCTCCACGGGTAGGACCACTTCCATGCCGTAGACTAGAGAGTAGGGGTAGAACCAGTAGAGGTTCGGACTGAGGTTCGGTTGCCCTAGAGGGCGTAAGGGATTTGATCGGCCCAATCTCGATAACTTTCGGTCATCTTACTGATGATGACTTTGAGGTTTTTATTGGCAGCCTCGACTGCACCGTTGGTTTGAGGTCGGTAGGGAGAATATTTGTGTCTCTGAATCCCATACTCGTTGACCACTTCTGTGACTTCTGCCTCAAAATGCAATCCGTTATCTGACATTAGCTCGTACGGGACCCCATATCGGTAGATGATGTTCTTCTTGATGAATTTGGCCACTTTCTTGGCATTCAAAACTGCGTATGTCTCAGCTTTGACCCATTTGGTGAAGTAATAAATGGAAACTAGGATGAACTCATGTCCGTTGGAGGTCTTGGGTGTAACTTTCCCTATGATGTCGATACCCCAGGTGGAGAATTGCCAGGGAGAAGTCATAATGTATAATTATCATGGAGGCAGGTGCTGAAGGTTAGAGAACTGTTAGAATTTGAGGCATCTCCGGATATAGGCAGTGCAATCCTGGATCATGGTGGTACAGTAGTAGCCTTGTCGGATGATCTTCTTGGCAAGCATGTGACCGTTCATGTGGGGATTGCATTCCCCGCTATGGATTTTCTGCATTATCTCTTAAATGTCAGCCCCTGCGATGCAGTGTAGATGGGTTCCATCAAATTTTCTCTTGAACAGTGCTTTGTGATAGATGATGTACTGGGCGGCTAGTCTTCGAAGGGTTGCTCGGTCTTTCTTATTAGAACCTTTTGGATTTTCCATGCTTGAGGAGGTGCCAGATATCGTAGTACCAGCAATTGGCTAGCTCGAGATCTTTTTTGGTGATGAGCTCAATGTGGTAGCAATGGGTTGATTTATCTTGCTTTTGAACTAGGAAGGGGGCCATTGTTATTCCTTCGGGTATGTTGACCATGGAGGCTAAGGTAGCAAGGGCATCAGCTAGGTTATTCTTTGCTTGAGTTAAGTAGTGGAAGGTGATATCTTGTAATTGGGAGGCTAGTTTTTCTAAGAGGGCATGAAAGGGTTGGAGCTTCTCGTCCTTGACTTTTCATCTTCTGAGCACTTGATCGATGACGAGGGAAGAATCCCCGTAGACATCTAGGCATTGAATTCCTTTCTTGAGAGCAATTTTGAGGCCTGCATTACACACCTCGTATTCAGTCATGTTGTTAGTGCAGGGGAAACCCAATTTGATAGCGATGGGAGTGTGGGAGTCATCTGGGGTGATCAAAAGTATCCCAATGCCATATCCCTTTTTGTTGGAAGCACCATCGAAGAACATTTGCCATCGAAGGTCATCTTGAGCAGTGTAGAGGATGTTCTCGTCTGGTAATTCGGAGATCCAAACATCAGCTTCTTCTATGGGGTAGTCAGCGAGGTAGTCAGAGAGGGATATTCCTTTCATGGTTTTCTGTGTGACGTACATGATATCAAACTCGTCAAGGAGCATCAACCATCGAGCCATTCGGTTGGATAATGCGGGTTTCTCTAGCAGGTACTTGATGGGTCCATTCGGGATACAAGTTTGATGGGGAAGGCAAGCATGTAGTGTCGCAGCTTTTGGGTTACCCAAACTAGCACGACACAGGCCTTCTCTAAAGCAGTGTAGTTGACTTCATACCTTTTCAATTTGCGACTAGCGTAATAGATGGCTCTTTTTTTATGGGAATCTTCAAGGTATTGGGCTAGCAAAGCCCCAGCTATAGTGTCGGTCATGGTTAGGTATAGGAGCAAGGGGAGACCAGGATGTGGTGGCATGAGTATCGGAGGTTGGGTTAAATATTATTTGATTCGATCAAAATATTTTTGGCAGGCCTCATTCCAAACCTTGGTTGAATCCTTTCGTAGGAGTTTGAAAATAGGTTCGTAGATGGAGGTTAGCTGGCTGATGAACCGGTTGATGTATTGCAATTTCCAAGGAGACCATGGACTTCTTTCTCCGTTCGGGGAGGTGGCATCTCAAATATGGCTTTTAGCTTGGCAGGATCTGCTTCTATCCCCTTCTCACTGACCATGAATCCCAAGAGTTTTTCCTTTGTAATGCCGAAGACACATTTCTGTGGATGGAGTCTCATCTGATACCATCGCAGTCGTTCAAAGAACTTTTGGAGGACGGGGACATGACCTTATCTAGTTTTGGATTTGATAATCATATCATCCATATAAACCTTAACTTCTTTATGAATCAGATTGTACAGGATGGTTGTGGCAGCCCTCTGGTAGGTAGCCCCAGCATTCTTGAGACCAAATGGCATAACGGTGTAGCAAAAGGTTCCCCATGGGGTGATGAACACGGTCTTTTCTTGGTGATCTGGATGCATTTTGATTTGTTTGTATCCGACAAACCCATCGACGAATGACTTAAGAGCATGATTGGATGTGTTGTCCACGATCATGTTGATATTGGGTAACAGGTAATCATCCTTTGGAGAGGCCTTGTTCAAATCCCGGTAGTCTACACACATCCGAACCTTCCCTCCTGATTTCGGTATAGGCACTATGTTGGCTAGCTATGTGGGATATTCGATGACACGAATGAAGCCCACGTTCAACTGTTTAACCACCTCTTATTTGACTTTGAGCGACCATTCGGTGCAGAGCTGTCTCAACTTTTGTTTAACTGGCTTGTAATCTAGAAGAGTGGGGATCTTATGTTGAGCTATTTTAGGATCAATACCGGGCATATCATCATAGGACCATGCGAAGACATCCACGAATTCCTTTAGTAATTCTTCGAGTTGTGCGTGCTCATACTTGTCAAGGGTATCATAATCTCATGCAGTTGGCTACTAGAACCGAGGTTAACAACAACAATTTCTTCTTTATTAACTTGAACACGGTTATGTTGTTTATTATTAACCTTACTTAGATCAGTTAAGAATTGTTCATTTGTAAAATCATCATCATCAAAGGTTTGATTAGAATCTAAACAATTAATGTAAGGCACATCAAGATACTCAAAATCTTCATTTATTTCATTGATAGGAAAAACAATATTGAGAATCTCATCAAAGGAGGTCTCGATTACATTTGAGCAAGGATAGACAATAAAAGAAGAGATTGGGTAAATATTATGGTTAGGTGGGATTTCAATAGGTAGAATTGGCCCAGCATGCCAGTTGAGGAGAGGTGTATCATCAACTTTAATAAGGTGGGATGGATCTAGTGATGTAGTGCTTGAATGAACCATGCAGAGTGCCAACCCCAGTGTCTGTAAGTCAAACGAATCCTCGGAGTCACTTCCATCAGAATCTGCTGTATCTTTGATGAGTGGTTGTACATGGTGTTGGGAATTTTTGGCCCATGGGTAGCTATCTTGGAAAAAGATCTCCATTCCAGGCTTCATCTTCTTGTCTGTATGGTCATACCATGGTTCCAAAAAGCCACAAAAGGGGAAGTCTTCACCCTCTTTGATTAATCGTCCATTCAAGGAATCACCTGGTATAGTCTGGATGCAATCTAATTTTCTCTTTGATCGAGACTGACAGATCATTCTGAGCACTTGTTCTGATGATTGATACCCCAAACCACAAGGAGGGAAAGATTTTTTCAGTTCAATGGGTTCAATTAGCCCTTGCTATCTTTGTCTTAGCCCCAGTCCGGGCATGAAATGCATATTTCTAAACATCTGAATCACATTGACATTGCCATGAGGGTCATATTCTGGACAAACCCTTTTTTTGAAATCGTCCCCTGCCAGGAGTAGAAGTGGCTCAACTTGGAATCTCGATAAGAGCATATCATTTGACCCGTGTTGTATCTCAAGGATTGGATTGCTGGTACTTACACCCTCGATATTGTCATTGTCGCAAAAAATGGTGATGACTCATCCTTGACGAAGAACTTCAATTTCAGATGGAGTGAGGAAGACACACCCTTGATACTGTGGAGACAAGGTCCTCCGAGCAACAGGTTGAAATAAGTTGGGATGTCAATAACTTGGAATTCAACGACAGGGTTTATAGGGCCAGCCCTTATTACGAATTTTATGGATCCCATCACCTCCCGACGGGTATTATCGTAGGCACGCACCGCAGGGGAGGTTAGAGAGAGATCACTTTCCTTCAGTTACAAGCACCTGAAGGTTCTTAATGGGCAGACATTCAAGGCGGATCCATTATCGATAAGAGAGAGTGGTATGATCTTCCCCATAACTTCGACGGAGATGTTGAGTGCATGATTATGGTTTGGCCCAATTCTGGGGATTTCTTCTTCAAAAAAGGATAGCATTCTGGTAGAGGTCAAGGATCCGACCAAATTTACCGCCTCTTCTAGTGTGGTGGAAGGAGGAACTGTGGGTCTAGTGAGCAACTTGATCAAAGCATTTCTGTGTAGCTAGGAAGACATGAAAAGCCCCCATAGAGTGATGTTAGCTTGAGTTTTCTTCAGTTGATCGAGGGTCTTACTTTCCTCGAGGGTCATCTCTGGCATAGGAAGGTTTTCAACGCCCTTACCTTTGTCATTGGCTGGTGGTAAGCTTGGGATCTGGTAATGCCTTCCCGGTCTGGTCATGTGATTTACTGAAGAAGGGAAGAACATGAATCTCATTTCCTCGTCAATCTCGGGTTGTTCTACCACCTTGTTTATTTATCTGAGGAGTTCTTCAAATGATATCATCCCACACTTGTCGGCTACTGGGCCAGTTTTCCCTGAAGCTTGCTCTTCGTTTGAATCTCTAAATTCTTCCCCCCATCCGGTGGCAGCAATTCTGGCTTTCCATGTAAAGTCAATGCATTCCACAACCTCAATGGCTTCTTCGTACAGGTCCTCCCATTTTGAGAGGAAGTGTAAGGGTAAAGGGACCTTGTGCCCTTATAACTTCAGAGTATCAAGTAACTCGGTCATACTGCAAATATTATTGGTTTGTGTGAATAATTTTGCCATAATCTGGACAACATCATCTAGGCTTACTTCATCGGTTGGTACTACCCAACTGTCTGACTCTCGGGTCCATTTTTGTGCTTCCAAGAATAGCATACTGAACCTCTGGCAATCAATGATCATCTGTGAGGGAAATTTCATCCTTAACTCCAGGAGTTGGTTTAATACCTCTAATAATTCCATACTTCCATTTTCAGGACGGGTACGGATAATGATGCATGCTCTAGTAAGGAGTGAAAGTTCCTGATCAGCGAGGCTAACAGGGTGTAATAGGAAATATGGGTAAGTTTGGAGAGGTTCGGAAGAGTATATGGGTGTGATTTGAGTTAAGGGATAAAATTCTAGGTTCTCTTCTAAGAAGATGACATTAGCATGATTTATGAGTTGGTTGTGAGTAGTGTTTGACTTAGGATTGGATGGTGGGGGCAATAGTACACTAGTCAATGAGACCTTGGATTATGTTTCAGAGGTGAAAGCATTGGTCGGTGGCATGGCCAGCAGTCTGGTGAAAGGCGCAGTTAGCATCTGCCTTGAAGTTTTTGGGAAGTGGATTTGGAAATGGACGGGGGTCCAAGGGTTTAATGAGGCTTCATCTTAACAGGGCTTGATAAACTTTGGAGAGGGAAGCATGGAGCTCTGTGTATTCCTTTTGGACTGAGATGGGGCGGCTTTTTGGTGCCCACTAGGTGGTTGGTTGAGAGATATTGTTGATGGTTGGGACTGCAGTACTGGCAAGCTTATCACATTTTCTGGGAGTGAACTGTCCGGACACTTTCTTTGGTTCAACTTCTGTTTTAGCAAGACTTTCCTCAATTTCTACTCCTTCTTCTCTGAGATCTTGAAAGTGGGGATAGTATTGTCCTCCCATTGTTGCTCGGACATGGGGTAAGAAGTTCTTCTTCACTATATTGACTTGTTCTTATTCGGATGGCCGATTGGTCATAGTGGATGCTTTTTCCCTCCATCGGGCTATGAAGTTACTGACTGATTCCCCAGAGTTCTGTTTGAGCAGCTCTAAATCATGACGGGTGACCTCAAGCTCTTCTTTATATTTGTACAGCGACATGAATTCTTGGGCTACATCCTCCCAGCTATGGATTCTGGACTCCTCGAGAGATAAAAACCATCAGAGGGTGCTATCCTTCAAAGTTTACTAAAATAATTGGTCCATCACTTCTTCAGAAGACCCTAGGAGAGTCATAGAACGGTGATAACTACGAAGATGAACAATCGGGGTCTACTTCCTTCGAATTTCTCGATATTTGGCATCTTGAACTTCTCGGGTAACCTCGCCTTAGGATAAGGAGACATGTGGGTGTAGTCCATGTAATTTCCAGAGATTTTGTCTTGGTCAAACTTCTTAGTTAGCATCTTGAGATCTTCTTTGACCTTTTTCAACTCTTTCTCTTTTGGATAAATGATCATAGGAAATTTAACCCCATGCTGGGCAAGGTTTGACATAGGAAGCTGGGCAGGTGGCTTCCCATTAGCAGGAGGGACATATGGAGCATGCTGATATTCTTAGAGAACCCAGATAGGCTCGGGTGGACCCATAGCACGAGGGAATAGGGCCTCGGTCTCTTGAGGAGTAGGAAGATGGTTTTGTTGCATCTCTCCGACCTTAGTCTAGAGGTTATCAATCTTGGACACGAGCTGAGCTAAGACTGCCATCAGATCTGGATGCACAACTGGTACTTGATACGTGTTCTCCATGGAAAACAGATGGATTCCGGACTCAAAAGAAGTAGCAGGGGAATGAACAGAACTCTGGGGTTATTTGATTGAAGACCAAAGCCAATAAGGAGCCAGGCCAAGGGCGTGCAGTTGACCTAAGAAGGCGTAAAGTGGGATTTATTTTTGGAGAAAAAGAATGAAAATATTTTTTATATTTTTTTCCTTTTTTGAGATTGAAAGACAAAATATTTTTGGATTTTTGATAAAGAAAGGAAAAATGTTTTTGGATTTTTGATAAAGGAAGGAGAAATATTTTTGGATTTTTGATAAAGGAATGAGAAATGGTTTTGGATTTTTGATAAGGGGAGGAGAAATGTTTTTGGGAGACGGGTCTCAGCATGATTATTATAATTATTATGTTCTCACTTGTATTAAATTCTTCTATATGCAAAAATGAAATGGAGAACGGGACATGAGCCTGGAAAAGTTGGTCTTGTAACATATGTAAAGCTATGGTTGGACTTGTGACCAGGCTCACGAGCAGGGTCCCATTTAAAGATGAGCAAAATTTGGGCGGCAAGCCGACTCGGAATTTTGACAGAGTTTCGGGTCGAAATTGGTAATCTAACATGTGTGTTCTAGGCTTGACACCTATATGTGGGTATGCAGTTGGTTGGGTGAATTGGAAAGGGCTCCCCCCTTTGACGTGGCTTCCATGATATATGTCTTACTTTTGAGGGAAATCAGTACGTGTGGACAAGCCATTTGATATACCTGAGTTTACGTGAATTGCCTCACTATATACCTTGTGGGGACAGTACGTGTGAGAGCGAATTCGATATACTCGGCGTACGTGAACGAGTTCCCTGCGATATAACTCTCGTCATAACTCGGTAAAACGGTATGATGCGGAGTAACCGTTCGATATACATCAAAGGTACTTATCCAACGGAAGGTGAAAGTCGTATCGCTTAGGATAACTACGCCCTGCCAGACCGACGCCCATCACGAAGTGACCTTCCAGTTACTGGACAAAATTTGGTCAATACCAATGCTCTTTGGTGATGTTGTGTGAATCATGCATGATTCTCTTATTAGTATCTTATGATGAGAGTATCTTTCTTGATCATGCCAAATAGGGAGAAAAGAACAAGTACCAATGGTATACCAAGTATGGATGAGTCATGCATGCAACATGTGGATACATGTTATCCTAGGTGCACGTGGTGCAAAGTGTACATGGAGAATCTTATACAAGTGTGTGAATAGAAGCATAAGTATGAGGTACACGTGAATAATAAGGGGGACATGCAAATAGGGGGATATATAAGAAAATAAAACACCCATGTAAATAGAGTCTAGCCCTCAAAAACGTTTCCCTAGCAGATTCGCCACTGTGGTCATCCCCGATCCTTGCGGTAGGAGAGGGATGGTGGGGGGGGGGGGTCATCTCCGTGGTGAGAGGATCCTGGTCCCCCGCATCCCTCTCAGGAGCGCTTCGGCAGTCGTCGATGATGTGTGAGGTGAAAGATGTAGAGAGATAGAGTCTCTAGTCTATTCTTCTCAAAATAGACAAAAGAAGGTGGAGCCGTCCCGAAGGATAGCATCCAAAGACATACTGATACATACGAAATCAAAATTGATTCGAAAAGTGTTCGGAGGCTAAGTTACGAAATGGGAAGGTGTTAGGCACCCATTCTGCCCTTGCGGTCTCTCATTGATTGTTGTTATTTTCCTTTATTTCCCCGTGATATGTGTGCTTGTGTATATGTAGTGGAGATAGGAATCATCGACTTGTATCATAGAAGAGATAAAGCGAGTCATCCATAGGAATGTTCTTAAAAGTAATATTAGAAAATATAATTTACATGCTTATCCTTGTGTTAATGTTTATAAAGGAACGATAACGCGTCTGGAATAATACGCCATTAAGAACAAATACATGTATACGTAAATATATAGATTTTAGGAGAACTAGGTTAAAGAATATAGAAAAATAATAAAAATAAAAGGAATAGGACTCGAGTCTCGGGTTTTACCCCGAGACGCCTACGTAACCTATAGAGGCATCAAAGTCCATGTAGTTCGTATCCAAAACGAGGGGTGGGATTTATCGCATAAATCCAATCGGGGACTTCACTTATATGTGTGTGTGTAAAAAAGTGTTTTAGTTGTGAGAAAAGTGTGAGAATTCCCGTTTGGAATTTATGAGCAAACCCCCTTTTTCTTGTTTTTTTGGGTTTTATTTATATGAAAATAAGGGATGTGCAATAATACTAAATAAAAATTATATTAGGATATTTGAGATGGAGAAAATAAAAGTGCTAAGTAATAAAATAAGTTAATGCGAATTTAGGAGAATTTGAAGAGAGAGTTGAGAAAGTTGGACCTTCTTGAAGATCTTGAGCTTGATCTTGAATGTTGGAGAGTAACCCTTGCTCTTGGATGATGATTAAGGGTAGTTAATTCACCAAGTTTCATGAAAAAAATGATGAAAAGTGAAGGTTGGAAAAGGATTTGGATGTGGAAATCACGCTAACTTTGAGAGAGGTTTTTTGAGTTCGTTGAGAGTGATGGGTTTCAGATCTTGGGTCCCTTTGCAATGAGCTTAGGCCCTCCTTTTTATAGGCCCATGAATTGCTGATCAGCATAGGCCTGGTCCTGCTAATCGATAGGTGTGTTTAGGCACACTGCCGATAGGCAGGGTTTGGAATTTGCCGTTTGGCAGCGTCTATCAGGTTCCTTCAGAAAAATGGTCGTAAAATAAAAACCGTTGATCCGAGTCATGCACAGTGCGAACCGATGGAAAGGTATTTTAGAGACCTTCAAAAGTCCTTTGGACTGCTCCCGGGTTCGAGAGTTGACTTCGGGTCAGATGTGGCTCGAAAGCGATCGTCGGTCCTCTGGACGGGGAATTTTCGGACGCAAACGAATCATTAATCCGCATGGTAAGTCAGAATCGCACACGAGGTGGACCGTTGGAAAGTTTAGTATATGTACTTAAACATTCCAAAGATCTTGACTCAGTTTGGGGAGTTGACCTTTGTCAACCGAGTCCTGGAAGCGTTCAGTAATCTTTCAGAGTAAAATGGATCGTTCGTCCATACCGTAAGTCAAAATTATGCATGGTGCGAACCGTTGGAAAGGGGATTCAATGACCTTTGAATATTCATTCATTCTCGGTCGAGCTGAAGAGTTGACTTTGTTCAAATGGAGCCCGGGAGTGCCTGGTGGCCTCTAGGTTAGGTATCGAGGGAAAACGAGTTGTTTGTTCGCACCGTAAGTCAGAATCGCGCACGGGGTAACCCGTTGGAAAGAGGTTTCAGTTTCCTTCGAAGATTCATTCAGTCTTAGTCGAGATGAAAAGTTTGACTTTTGGTCAAATGGAGCCTAGGAGTGTTCGATGACCTTTAGGTCAGTACCCGGGGTATGACTTAGGTTTGTAGTGATGAAGGGAGGTGCTAGGGACCTAAGGAGAGGTTAGGGGGTGCTAGATTGGGGTGTCTACATTGAGAAAGAGAGAGATAGTCTTCATGGTTTAATGGAGACTTTGAAAAAATAGTTACTATGTAAGGACACAAATTTCCAATTGAGTCCATATATAGTTTTGGCTCAATTCTGGACAAAAACATTTATTCATAGGAATGTATTTGATTGTAATATTCTCAAGCCTATGAAGTGTGTGTTGAAGACGTAGCGGAAAAGAATTTAAAGCTTCATCAAAATGCCGGTTTGCGTGCCTCGTTTCTACGTCATCAACTAAGGTTCCATGCTCCCAAGGTATGAATGTAATTATATTTATATAGGAGATTGGAACAATTTGTATTGGGTGTTAGGTGTAATAAAAACTGCATTTTATTTTCAGAAAGAATCAAATAGAACTTTAATATAAGTATATAAAAGTTTCTGGGCCAAAATCGAATTTTTCAATCTTTCTGGTCGTTCGTTAGAAATGTCGTTCGAACGAGTTTTTTCGTTCGAACTAGATTTCGTTCGAACGAGTTTTGTCGTTCGAACCAGTTTCATTCGAACGAGTTTTGCCAACGACCCTAACTGGTCAGTCGTTCGATATGTCGTTCGAACGAATGTTCGTTCTAACGAGGTATCTAACGAACTTCTAACGAGCCCAGGCTGGTCGCTCGTTAGAAGTCTCGTTCGAACGAGAATCAAGTTCGTTCGAACGAGATTCTAGCGGGAACAGTTATTTGGCAGTTTTTGCAGTTTTTCCCCACTCCTCCACTTGGTTTTCAACCAACTTTTTTTCATACATTATTATGTGCGGGAAACACATTTTCCAAAAAAAAACTTTTCCATCCTAATACATCTCCTAGAGAGAGTTTGAGAGATCATATTAAAAAGGAAAATGTTCATGTTTGAGTGTTCTTCAACTTAAAGAAAAATCTTTAAACACTTAGTTTACACCCATTGTTGTTTATTCCAAGTTCTATATATACATATCTTTACTTGGAGTTTTTGGCACCGGTTTTCTCTACCGAATTCAAGAGACGTTTCGGGTTTGCTTCTACACCCCATCACAAAGAAGACTTTTGTTGAGATTCTACCCACACGGAGAAAGGCTCCATGCTTGGGTGACGGTGACCATATAAAGTCCCATCGGTGGATTCCGAGACCGCGGTGGTGTTTCGAGGTTGTCCGCTAGGAAGAGGTTTCTACGAGAAGGAGCGTCGAGGCTTGAGAGGGATCGAGTCAGTCGTTGTAAGTCTATCTGTCTTGTAATTGTAATTCCGTATCTAGTGGACTTGTGGCTAGGGCCGTCCGAGGTTGTTTCCCGTCTTGGGTTTTTCCTCGTACATCTCGGCGTAGTGTGACATTGTTTATTTTATCTTGCACAATAATTTAGAATCCATGCTTAGGATAATTTCAAGATAAAATTTGGTTTAATTATCACACTCATTTAATTTGGGACTTAAATTAAATATTGGGTAAAATTGGTTTATTCAAGTCATTTGCTAAAATTGGTTTCGCCTAACTTTGGATAATTGTTAATTATGACTTAGGCAAATTCTAGGACTTGGATTAACTTGGTTTAATTTTGTTTTGATTAAACTAAAATTTGTTTTGTTTAATTATTGAACCATCATCTTTCAACGCTTCCGCATTTATAACAAAAGGAAATTACTTTTTACGCTTACATACTAGAGTTTGAGGAGTTTAGGCATGTGCTTAAGTCTAGGATTCATGAGTTGGAAGAAAAATTGAAAGACTCGAGTAAGGTTAAGTTTGACTTAGAATCTAGGTCGGAGAAGTTGGATAGGATGTTAGGCACCGTCCAAGTCAAAAGTGATAGATGTGGTATACACTACACTAAAAACAACAATCTGGCACGGTTTTGAACTATGCCAGAATCAGGTGTTCCAAAATGGTCATTTTTTTCTTGCACGGTTTAAAAGTGTGCCAGATTTGACCAAACAGGAGCACTTCTGGCACACATTACAACTGTGCCAGAATTTGATATTTCTGGCACACTTTTGTCACACTTTATAACTGTGCCAAAGTGAGTACATTTTGGTACACTTTTGGTACGATTTTGAATTGTGCCAAAATTTTTGGATCAAAGAAAAAAATTAATTATTTGAAAACAAGAAAATTCACAAATTGCGAATCTCTAAAGTTGTTGATAAACTAATGTATATATAAACTTCAAAATATTAGAAGTCTTAATAGTTCACAGACCAAAAAAATTGGGCAGAGTTTCCTCTATTTTCTGGACATTCTAAAGCCTACTAATATAAAACCTGCGTAATGTAAAGCCCGCACGACCATAAAATATAACAATAAAATTACAAAAGCCCACACGGCCATAAAAGCTAACAATAAAACTACAAAAGCCAGCACGGCCATAACACAAACATAGAATCCTAAATATTAACGACAATAAACAAATAATCCCCTTGTTTTAAACCATTGACTTCGTGTGTTCCATGTGGATAAGAGCTAACAACAAATGTTATCCTGCAAAAAAATAGGATACAAAAAAGAGTTGATATTCATAACCAAGTAATTTTTAAAAAAATCTTATTTAAACTGAAAATTTGCATATACGAGTTACAATTATTATTGTATTCTCAAACCGAAAGTCTTGTGACTATGCGGTCAGCCCCTACGAGTTACATTAGTCCCATGCGAGGTGTTAGTGCCTCTTACGGGGCCATTTGAGGACTGGTTTGAGTTTTCACCCTCAAACGACATGTTTTTTTAAGAATAATCTAAATAATTTTAAACTATCGTCATATTCTCAAACCGAGAGACCCGTGATTACATGGTCAGCTACTACAAATTACATTGGTCCCATGCGAGGTGTCCACGCCTGTTACGAGGCTGTTTGGAAGCTACTTTGGGTTTTCACCCTTTAACGGCTTGTTTTTAGGCCCAATCTAGATATTTTCAAATTATCATCATATTCTCAAATCGAGAGACCCGTGACAAAGAGATCAATTCCTATGAGTTACATTGGTCCCATGCGAGGTGTTCGTGCCTCTCACGGGGCCATTTGGGGGCTAGTTTAGGTTTTCACCCACTAATGGCATGTTTTTAAGCCAAAGTCTATATATTTTCAAATTATCATCGTATTCTCAAACCATATGTCCTATGAATACGCCGTCAGTTCCTACGAGTTACATTGGCCCCGTGCGAAGTGTTAATGCCTCTTACGGGGCCGTTTAAGGACTGGTTTGCGTTTTCAACCTCAAATGGCATGTTTAAATATTTTTAAATTATAGTAATATTCTCAAACTAGGAGACCCGTGACGACACGATCACTTCCTACAAGTTACATTGGTCCCGTGCGAGGTGTTCATGCCTCTTATGGGGCAGTTGGGGGGCTGGCTTGGGTTTTCACCTTTTAACGGCTTGTTTTTAAGCCTAATCTATATAATTTCAAGTTATTGTCATATTCTCAAACCGAGAGACTTGTGACTGTGCAGACAATTCTTACGAGTTACATTGGTCCCGCGTGAGGTGTTCATGCCTCACACAGAGCCATTTGGGGGCTAGTTTAGGTTTTCACCCACTAACGACATATTTTTAAGCAAAAGTCTAGATATTTTTAAATTATCATCATATTCTCAAACTCTAAGTTTTGTGACTACGCGGTCAGTTCTTACGAGTTACATTATCCCCATGCGAGGTGTTAGTGCCCCTTACAGGGCCATTTAAGGACTGGTTTGAGTTTTCACCCTCAAACGGCATGTCTTTAGGAATAATATAAATATTTTTAAATTATCGCCATATTCTAAAACTGGGAGACCCGTGACTACACGATCAGTTCCTACAAGTTACATTGGTCCCGTACGAGGTGTTCATGCCTCTTTCGAGGCCATTGGGATGTTGGTTTGGGTTTTCACCCTTTAACAACTTATTTTTAAGCCTAATCTAGATATTTTCAAATTATCATCATATTCTCAAACTAAGAGACCCGTGACTATGCGGTCAATTCCTATGAGTTACATTGGTCCCATGTGAGGTTTCCGTGCCTCTTACGGGGCCATTTGGGGGCTAGTTTAGGTTTTCACTCACTAACGGCATATTTTTAAGCCAAAGTCTAGACATTTTCAAATTATCAACGTATTCTCAAACCATATGTCCCATGACTACGTGGTTAGTTCCTACGAGTTATATTGGTCCCGTGCGAGGTGTTAATGCCTCTTACAGGGCCATTTAAGGACTGGTTTGAGTTTTCACCCTCAAACGACATATTTTTAAGAATAATCTATATATTTTTAAATTATCATCATATTCTCAAATTGAGAGACCCGTGACTATATGATCCGTTCCTTCAAGTTAAATTGGTTCCGTGCGAGGTGTTCATGCCTCTTACGAGGCCGTTTGGAAGCTGGTTTGGGTTTTCACCCTTTAACGACTTGTTTTTAAGCCTAGTCTATATAATTTCAAATTATCGTCATATTCACAAACCGAGAGACCCGTGACTTCGCGTACAATTCCTACGAGTTACATTGGTCACGTGTGAGTTGTTCGTGCCTCTTACGGGGCCATTTGGGGGCTTGTTTAGGTTTTCACCCACTAACGACATGTTTTTAAGATAAAGTCTAGAAAATTTCAAATTATCTTCATATTTTCAAACCATATGTCCCGTGACTACATGGTCATTTTTTACGAGTTACATTGGCTCCGTACGAGGTGTTAGTGTTTCTTATAGGGTCGTTTAAGGACTGGTTTGAGTTTTCACCCTCAAACGACATGTTTTTAAGAATAATCTAAATATTTTTAAATTATCGCCATATTCTCAAACCGAGAGACCCGTGACTACACGGTCAGTTCCTACAAGTTACATTGGTCCCATGCGAGACGTTCATGCCTCTTACGGGGCCGTTTGGGGGTTGATTTGGGTTTTCACCCTTTAATGGCTTGTTTTTAAGCCTAATCTAGATATTTTCAAGTTTGCATTACAGTTATTAGCATTTTTATTTGTCTAAAAGGAAATGATTTTTTTTATTAAACATATATGTTTTGTAATCTTTCTAGCTCCTTTAATTAGACAACTATAACCACAAGATGAATCAATCGAACATGAACATAAATAAATTTACAAACCTGTAGAATCGGTGTGTCGATTTCAACAAAACCTACAGATTCCAACATCTTGCGTATCTCCGATACAATCTACATAAGGAAAACATAGATCAACATATGCGTAATTTTTTTACTTTCACCCTCACTGTTATTTGAAATTTCGTATACACTCACAAAAGCATCGCTAAAGCTCACATAATGTAATACAAGGCCCTCAAAATGACACTTAGATAGATTTGCCAATGCTTTGGGGAATATATCTCAAATTAACCTATGATTGGTCTTCATTATACATGGGATTTAATTGGGGAGGGGGAAGAAGACCAAGTGCAAGGCTAATTTAATTATTCAAGGTTATGAAGAAAATTAAAAGGAACGATATCATAACAAATTTAATTATTCAAAGAAACATACAACAATTCCATCCATGCAATTCACATTTTTATTTTAATGGCATGATTTCAAGTTTAAGTCTAAATATTTACAAATTATCATCATGTTATCAAGCCGGGTGTAGCAGAGACTCAGGTATGGAATGTCAAAGTTTACTTTCCCTTGAGCTTCTAATGGGGTGCACTAATATAAGAAAATACATGTGATCACACTGACAACTTTCTTTTTAATTCACATTTGTATTTTTATCAGAAATGAAGCAGACTATATTATAAATAACAGAAGAGGACAAAGATGAGCGAATCAAAGGTCCGCAATTACATCTTAAATTTACACACACACACACATAAAGTGTCCGAATGAGAAAATAATAACTAGGAAAGAGTTCCATTTTAAAACCTCAAATACTTGAGACATCAGTTCGATAAGACATCATTGAAACCTAGACTCCTACAAGATGATTTAAGCCAACAACCTATTTCGCCATATGATTAATGCCAAACTGGATCTGAACTCTATTCCCCCCCAAAAAATTAACTTTCATTAAAATAAAAAATTCATGATAAGAAAAACCTATACAACCAACCTTGTGCAACCAGAGGCTAATTTGTAGTTGGCAAAAATAATAAGCCAAAGGGGTTCAGTTACTAGGAGTTACTATTATTCTAACAACAAATTGAATAAGTAAAACATGGAGATAAGTCCATCTTACAGTCCAATTATCATACAAAAGACATAATTTTCTAACAAGTCAAAACTTTGGTCAAATACATTTTACATGGCCTGTCATGAATTAATTTGAAGAAAGGGAATGCAGTACCTATTTGCTAGCAAAATAACGACCATTTATAGAATGATGAACCATGACAAGGGGAATGCAGTACCTATTTGCCAGCAAAGTAACGACCATTTATAGAATGATGAGACAGGACAGATGAATCTAGATATTTATAGTGAACATACATGTTCCCCCACAAATGGAATGAACCATTTCTACATACCTGGACATAAAGGTGAATTTTGTTGTGATTTTGGGTGCAAGGATATAGAAATCAATCTCTATTGACTTCTCCTGTAAAACAAAAGTCATCATAGTTCTCTTCATAGTTTGAGTATGCAAACCATGTATATCAGATCATTTTAGCATGAACTAATATATAGTACAAAAACAAAGATTCATCAGAAGTACACAGTTCAATGAATAGCTTGAGGTCTCCATTACCACGTGATTTATGCATTTAGAATATGTGCTAGTGTAGGAGAATAGTGCCATAATACTCCATATTCTTCAGAATCCACAACCTGTTTTAATACTCAAATTTCATTATTTGTGAATAAAGGAACAACGATCAATCAAGTGTTTGTTTTTTAGATTTAAAAAATAAGTCTAACTAAACTCGGATTAAAAGTGTAAGCAAATCAACACAACACTTTAGATATACGTACACATGATTAAAAGTGTGTTGTGCCCTAAAGTCAGATAGAAGTTCGAGTTGATAGGTGTTACCCACATCTCTTTATATCACTCCATCACTCCGAAAGAAAATACACCATCATCAAATCACTCATCTACAATGCAACATGGGTGAGGATCCATTTACCCCTTGTAATAGACATACATACACCCAAAGCGAGCACTAAAGGTAGCATAAGCTAACCCACCCATTTAACCTGCCCAACAGCTAACCCACCCATATGTAAAACAGATCCAAGTGGTGATTTCACTCATCACATAGTTTTAATACCATAATAATGAAGTCAAAAGATAAAACATATCTAGAATTGACTAAAGCAAATTTCAAAACTAATGGTAGTTCCTTGGATATATTAACACATTTTTTAGATTCTTTTAGTGTCATTTACTAATGAATCTATATATTTTCTTAAAATTTCATATTATTATTGTTAGAATTTAAAAAAAAACTGGAAGAGATTTATACCTTCATATATTCCCATGAAGAAATGCATAATGAGTAGTAACACTGTCATAGCATCTGTAAAAAAACAATAGAGTTAATGTATTGTTTATAACCCAATTCAAGTCCTGATTCACAGTGGTAAACTCTAGCATCTGTCATAGCATCAATGCTGATTCATAGTGGGTGACATTAAGGTAAACTCTAGCTTCACTATGCTCTCATGATTAATATAATTTCTTATGAAAATTCATTTATGCATGCCATATTTGTCCACTTCCTATGCGATACGTTTTTCCATTCGACGCCGAACATATCATACATCCAAATACTCAAAGCACTTCTGTTATATATATTTAACAACTCTTATGTTATATATATATATGTATATATAACAACTATATGTTGCTATATGCTGCATATAGCATACTGCTATATATATAGGTTGCTATATATAGCAGTATGCTCTATTATATATATATATATATATATATATATTGGTCCGGATTCGAATGAACCAAGAACAAGCAACTCGAGCACCTTTCTCCTAGGCCAAGGATAGATTTGTTCATATGGCACGATCGACACCAATTTTATTTTAAATCTACTAGCAGAGCTTTTTACAGAGCGAGAGAGTGATGCATCCGACAAGGCTTTGTGGGGAACTTAGGGTATGTGGATTGGAGAGAGCAGAGATTATTTAGGATAGGTATTAGGGATTTAATTCGGTAGTAAGTTATTATGTTTCCATCATTATAATTTCCTTGTCAATTAAGGATTAGGATTTATAATAGGCATGAATAAGAGCTGACGCTCCCATTTGTAAGTATTTTTTATTTGATCATGAATATTGATTTGAGTAAAGAGATGCCCTAATTTGTGTTTGAGTATATTTCTTCCTAGCCACACATCAGTATTTTTTAAAGAACATTGATAATTTCCATGAAGAACAAGAATCCTGAGTTGACTAACCTTGGCAGCAATGAAAGTACCTTCAGAAGCCAAATTTTCTAAGGCAAGTACCTGTTCACCATGATCAATTAGAACCTTAAGGATACCAGCTGTTGATGTAAAAAATTAGATTGTATCTAATTATTTAATCACAGATAAAATAAATGAGACAAAGAAGTTTTAAAGTGGTTCAGCCTTAAAAGAATGGCCTACGTCCACTGTTTCTGCTATTGATGACTGTTTGGGAATTCTCGATTACAAGTTCAATCAAGAAATTCCGGTCCCCCTCCAATGAGGGTAATACAATGTATTTATAGCCCTGAGGCTGTAATGTGAAAGGGCAATACATTAAATGGTGTACATGTGAAAGGGTAATGTATTAAATGCCCCTTAAGTGTATACATCTGAATGATAAGCATTTAATGAACAGTCAAACTGTTGGTTATCCTGCTATTAATGCTTTGTTCGAGGTGCAGCTCGGACCGCCTAAGCTCCTCGGTACTCAAAAGTTCCTCGGAGAGTTCTTGTAAGTCGGAGCGTCTGAGTTGGTCGGGGAAGCAGTGTTCCTCGTTGTAGCATGGTTCCTTGGAGCGTCTGAGTTCCTCGAAAGTGTTTATTGTTGCCACGTAGATTGCCACGTGTCTTCATCCAATTGAGCCATATCAACAGACTAAATTTGGTATCAACAGAAGCCCCCAATGTTTCATAGTTCAAAATTTGAGGAGTGTGGAACATATTTTCTCGATGTATGGCGGTTTTAAATGGTTATCCTGAAATTTAGGAGTGTTTCCTTTGTATTTATTTTTCCTTCCAAATTTGTAAAATCAGGCTTTTTTGAATTTTTATAACTGCCTCGATATACGCGTACTTTTTATCCTTCTAGCCGCCGGTAGCGTAATCGTTTCTTTTTGTAATCATTAACTTTACCATTTCCCAAGGCAAAGTATTTAAACGCTGCAGAAAATCCCATCGTCTTCTACTTTTTCAAATTTGTATCTTCGAGTTTTCCATCATCTCTTTCTCTCCTGTGCACTCATCTCTTCCATCGTTCGTTGTCAACAGATCCCTTCTTTTTCTGTAAGATCTTCTTCCTTCTTCTTCATTTCCTTTATTCATCATGGTTTACTTTGTTGAATCTCTTGATAAATTTCGTTCTGATTTTTCTATTCCTTCATGGGTTGTTCTGGAGGAACATTCTGAACCTTCTGATTATTTCCGTTTGGCTGAGGGACATTGGCTCCCCAGTCTCTTTGTTGCTAAGTGTGGATTTTCTTTTCCCCCAAACCCTCTATGTCTGGAATTTTGTCAATACTTTGACGTGGTTCCTGCACGAATAGCCCCCAACACATGGAGAATAGTTAATGCTGTTTATAAATTAAATCAAATACATGGAACCCGTATAGGAATTCCTGAAATCATGTTTTATTATAGATGGGCGGTGGGCGATAATACTTTTATTTAAAAACTAGGTTTCTAAATAGAGCTTTAGTAGTCAATCTCCTAGATGCCAATAGGGACTATTTTGAGCACGGGGTTGTTATAAAAAATTAGCAACATGCTCCTTTATCTGGAGATGAAGTGTATCAGGGTCCCAGATGCCCTCCCTATGGCAATGGGATATGTTATTTTTATTTCATTTTATTTATTTTGAGATTATGCTTCCTTTATGTTTGATAAAATGTGCCACTGATATATTTAATTTTGATTTATTTGCAGTTGACAACAAAAGAAAGTGTCCAAAAGAGGCAGACGTTAATATAAGGCACTTAAAACTTATCTGAAGTTTGCATCAGACTGTTGCCGACGAGCACATTAGGTCAGCTTCATATCTGCTTCAGTACAAGAGTTACACAACTTCTTTCACTGCTCGTCCGGTAATAAGCGACGCAGAGCCAGTACCAGCTTCTACCAGTTCTTCGCCTGAGTCACACGTTCCTTTAAGTGAAAGGATGAAGAAAAGAAGACCTCCTACTCTCTTCGAGAAACTTGCCTCTGGTGCTGGAGAGGCAAAGATAAGTAAACACGATATCCCAGAAGGGACAAAGAAAATTGATGCAGCCCCTCCTGCTGCTCCTGTGAAGGTTTCCGAGAAGCTCCCAATGGCCCCGAGCAAGGCTGCTGCTCCAGGGGAGGTGATTGTCATATCACCGACCAAGAGTTCTTCCTTGGTCAAAACTGTTCCTGTTCCTCCGAGGAGGCTGAAGAAGAGCTCCTCGGTCAATTTGACTGACACCGTCTCTCAGCCCTCGACTAGTGGAGCTCCCAATTTTATTCCCCCGAGCTCTGCCATGAGCTCGGTGAAAACTTGGATCATTCCCGAGATCCAAGGTATTGAAAAAAACCTTTCTCGGGACATGGTTACCTCATTAGCAGCTCGCCACATTGCTTCTGTAAGTCCTTTTATTTTGAACTTTTCATCTTTCCCTTGTTATATCTATCTCTGACTTGCTTTCATTTTCTTTTCACAGTTGGTGAGCTGTTTTAACACAATTTTGAAGAAGGATGAAGCTATTAAAGCTTCCAGCTCCTCGTCTGGTGTAGAGGAAGCTCTGATGGGTCTGATGCGATATTTGGAAGATTCTCGTCAGAAGCATGATGCTGACAAGGCTGCTTGGGAGAAGAAACTTGCCTCAACCGAGCAGGAAAAAAAATTAAGTTGTTGAAGTCTCCAAGGAGTTGGAGAAAAAATTAAATAGTCTGGAGGAGAAGAATAAGGAGCTTGAGAGGAAGCTCAAGAATGCTGAGGAGTTTGAAGATAAACTCAAGATTGGTGATGAAAAGTTGGGTCAACTTCAGGAAGTAAGTCGGCAGGAGGAAGAAGCTGAAAATAAACTGAAGGCTGCTAAAAGTCTTCTGTCCGAGAAGCTTTCCTCGGAGAAGTTAAAGAGGAAATCGGCTGTGAAGAAATCTTTCAGCGCTGGCTGGGATAAGGGGTGGAACAAAGCCTTGGCTGCCATGATGTCGCAAGTTAAATATGGCAGCCTAAAATACTTTAGAGATGGGTGGGTCGCAGCTCTTCAGGAGATGAAGGTTGATGAAACTTCTGAGCTCTTCCAGCGACACATTCCTGGTCCCCCTCCAACTCCTGAAGACGAAGAAGAGGACGAAGCTGCCTCTGAGGAGTCTTCCATGGTGATGGGAGATCAATTTTCTCATCCCCCAGCCATCCAGCTTGCTAACGAAGAACTTCAGCAACTCGTTACTTCATCCGAGCAACTGCCAGCGCTCCCCGAGCAACTCTCTGTTCCCTTCGAGCAACCTACCTCCTCGTCCCAGCCTCCCGAGAAAATTTTGGGAGATAGGGAAAAGGTGTAGAGTTGTTCGGGTTTCTTTTTATTTTATTTCTCTCTGTCAAATGTAACCCTGAACATGTACTCTGAACTTTATGATATAATAAAATTTGAACTTTTGTTTATGCATACTGTTGTTTCTCTTCTTCATGCTCTGTTTGTACTTCTTATTGATTATTGCTTTTTCTTCCTCTACTAGTTTCTGGCCAGGATGGAATTACTCTGTGCTCATGATACAAAGCTGTTACGGCAATGCAATGAATACTTTAAGGCTGGTCACACAGATCTGAGTGCAGCACAAATCGTCGACATCCTCGGCTAAGATGCTTCGGAACAGGCAATTGAAGCTTACCAATATCTGAAGTGTCTGCCTGATCGTGCGATGGCCAATAATGTAGTTTATTATGATATGATCGAGGATCTTCAAGGCACTCTTGAATACCTTCAACAACAATATAAGGAATCCACTGCCCTCTTGCACGAGGGGTACGAGAAGAAGTATTAGCAAATCATTGCCGACAAGGGATACACGAAGCATTTTGTTGCTTACGACGTGCGGGAGAGAACGTTGAAAGCCGAGGTCGAGGAGCACAGGAAAATAGCCGAGTTATTGGAGCAAGAAAATAACAACTTGCAAAGAGAAGTATCTCAATTAAAATCTGCTGCCTCCACCTCAAATGCTTTGATCCTAGTGAATGACGAGGGATTCTCGTTCTTGGAGGTCGAGAACGCCAACTTGAGGGACGAATTGGAGACCTTGAAGAGAGCTGGCCCTTCTACTTCTTCTCATGGACGAGCAAGAGCTGCTCGGATTCCTGTCGAGGAACAGAGGACTCAATTTGCTTTAGAAAACCAGGCCTTCCAGCTGATGGTGAAGAACCAGGCATTGGCTAAGATGTCTAAGAAAATCAGGGACCTAGAAGAGCAGTTTTTAGCGTAGAAATCTATCTTGGAGAATAAAGAACTCTTCATTAAAAACCTCCACGAGCAGCTGGAAAGATTGACCTATCAATTTCACAAGCAGCCTAGGGAGTTCTGGATGGCTGGCTATAACGAGGCTCTCTACCACTTGGACGACCGTATCCAGAACGCCAATAATGAGGGCTACAAACAGGGATGGCTGAATGCCCTAGGTGTGCTACAACTCGAACAGGGTCATTACCTGTGGGATTACCATAATCCTGGGCTGCTCGACCTACCCGTGCCACCATTCAATCTCGATATGAGTTGGATCCCTGCTCGGGCCATCCCTCAATGTTTAATTTCTATGTACCTCGGAGATTACAATCTGCATTCCAATGTGGAAATATCTCATCCCGAGCATCTACTGGATCGATGAATATCAGGATGTTAAAGGATCTTAACTTCATAAATTCTCCTCTTGCTTTAAATGATCCGTCTGCTGGAGAGGAACCTGTTTCAAAAGCAGAGGGGAAAAACCAATAGAATAGGAGTATTGATGTAATAAACTTATATTTCATTCTTGATGTATTCTGTTCTACATTTAATGAAATAATTTTATTTGCAAATCTTGACTGCTATTGTTTTGTAACACTTTACATCCGTGCATGTGTATCTGTTAAAAAGATAACAATATTGTGTTATTTGTCGACCAACTTATTGTCGAGTAATTTGAATTTGTGGTAGTCCCTTTAAAAAGTTACTAAGTTGTTTCTCGACCAACTTAGTAATAATTTTAAAAAGTCACGAGTATCAATAATTTTGCTTGATCATTTTCTCGTATTCATAAACTGTTTCCGACCAACCAAGGTCGGTAAATTTTTCTTTTCGACTAACTACAGTTAGTGGGTTTTTATCCTCGACCAGCCATAGTTAGTGGATTTTTCCTCTAGGAGGAGCTTTGGCACTTTCTGGAATAATTTTACCTCCCGACCAAATTTAGTTGGCGTTTTCGAGAATATATTTACTTCCTAACCAACATAAGTTGGCATTTTTAGGAATACATAGTTTTACTTCCCGGAGGAATACATAGTTTTACTTCCCGGAGGAATACAGTTTTACTTCCCGGAGGAATACATAGTTTTACTTCCCGGAGGAATACAGTTTTACTTCCCGGAGGAATACATAAGTTTACTTCCCGGAGGAATACAATTTTACTTCCCGGAGGAATACAGTTTTACTTCCCGAAGGAATACATAGTTTTACTTCCCGGAGGAATACAGTTTTACTTCCCGGAGGAATACAGTTTTACTTCCCGGAGGAATACATAGTTTTACTTCCCAGAGGAATACAGTTTTACTTCCCGGAGGAATACATAGTTTTACTTACCGTAGGAATACATTTGTTTCTCGACCAACCTTAGTTGGCGTTTTCGAGAATAAATTTGAGTAATCCGAGTTTTGTCGAGTAGTGTGTAACACTAGTATTCCCCAAAATACTTTCAATAAAAGGAGAGAATTTGGCAGAATATCTTCATTTTATTCATACTGCCGGACCTGCGTTACATGAGAACATACATCACTGATAATACTTGCGCATGTGCTCTGCGTTCCATGCATTCTTAAATTCCTCCCCCTCTAAAGTTGCTATTCGGTAGGTTCCTGGTCGAACAACTTCTGTAACTCGGTATGGTCCATGCCAGTTTGCCTCCAATTTGTTGTGCTTTTGAATCACTTTCTTTAGCACATAGTCTCCTTCTTTCAGGTCGCACTTCTTCACCCTCTTAGTGTAGAACAAAGTTGTTCGTTGTTGGTATGCAACATTCCTGATGGCTGCTTCTTCTCTAACTTCCTCTAGCATGTCTAAATCCAATCTTCTCATTAAGTCGCTGACAGGGGAATTAAAATTCAGTACCCTGTGTGTTGGGAGGCCCAACTCGGCAGATATAACAGCTTCACTTCCAAACGCCAGCATATATGGTGATTCTCCAGTTGCTGCTCGGGGAGTAGTACGATAAGCCCACAGTACTGACTGTAACTCATTGATCCAGTTTTCTTTTGCGTCACTTAGTCTTTTCTTCAAGCCATTTAGCAGTGTTCTGTTCGTCACTTCAGTCTGTCCGTTGCTTTGGGGATGTCCTGGTGCCGAGTGGATCTTCAAGATATTGGACTAATGGCAATAGGCAGCGAACTCCTCGTTGTCAAATTGTGTTCCATGGTCTATGATGAAGGCATGAGGAAGACCATATCGACAAATGATGTTCTTCCAAATCAATTGGTACACTCTGTCGTACGTCATATCAATGAGAGGCTCAACTTCTACCCACTTAGTGAAATAATCCACAGCGACCACGAGATACTTAAATCTTCCCCTAGTCGTCGGCAGTGGCCCAATCAAATCTATTGCCCATATGGCAAATGGCCAAGGGGAAGTAATGGGTGTTAATAACGCTTATGGAGTTCTTCGGATGGAGGAAAAGCGCTGGCACTTGTCACATTTCTTGGCATAGGCTATACAATCAGCCCTCATCGTCGGCCAGTAGTATCCTTGCGTCATTACTCTTTGCAAAAGCGTCCGACCTGCTACATGGGCTCCACAGGACCCTTCATGGATCTCTTCAATCAATTATTTCACCTCGGAGGGATGCACACATCTTTGCAAACCTGCTATAACTCCTCGTCTGTATAAAATACCGTTGGTCAGTACATAACGAGCTGCCCTAAACTTTAATTTCTTGGCTGCAAGTTTTTTAGTTGGTAATTCCCTTTTCTCAATGTATGCCCTGATGAAATCCATCCATGATGATCCTAAATCGAGGGTAATAAAGTTCATCGTTATATCTTTATCTATTCTCCGACCAACTAAAACTTCAATTGGGATTGTTCTTCGTAGCTCGGTACGAGTAGCTGATGCTAATCGAGCTAGGGCGTCTGCTCTTGCATTCTCCATTCTTGGTATTCTGACCAGCTGAATAGCAGCAAATTCTGATACCAACTCCATCACCTTAGCATGATACTTGATCATTAATTCTCCTTTGTCTGCATATATTCCCAACATTTGATTTATGATCAATTGAGAATCACTGAAGACAATAACCTGCTGCGCCTCCATAATTTTTGCCAAATTAAGACCTGCAATCATGGCCTCATACTCAGCCTCATTATTGGAAGCTTTGAATTGGAAACGTAGGGCGTATTCCATGTTGACCTCGTCCGGACTGCTCAAAACTATCCCTGCGCCACATCCTGTAGTGCAAGATGAACCATCCACATACAGACTCCATATAGGTAACTCGCCTTCAAATTTCTAATCTGACAGAGTTCCTCGGTGAAATATTTGTTGCTTCCTTTCATCCTCCCCCGATATTTCTTGCTCTTCGTCGATCATCTTTTCTTTCCCTTTTACCAACCTAAGTTGGTCTGGGATCGAATTTGATGATCCTGTAACATCCACTTGCCCT
Source organism: Sambucus nigra (assembly GCA_949130495.1). Taxonomy (NCBI): domain Eukaryota; kingdom Viridiplantae; phylum Streptophyta; class Magnoliopsida; order Dipsacales; family Adoxaceae; genus Sambucus; species Sambucus nigra. The sequence continues at coordinate 536,586,190 of OX422208.1, read as the reverse complement.
TTTACCAACCTAAGTTGGTCTGAGCTTATGTTTGTTGATCCTGTAACATCCACAGGTTGATCAGCGAGCAACTTTTGCTCCTCGGGGGTATCAGGATAGGTGAACTCTGCTATAAAATCTGCTACAACTTGCCCTTTTCGCGATGATCTGAGTTCATAGACTATATCATATTCACCAAGTTCTATTGCCCAGCACATCAATCTTCCTAACTTTTCTGGTTTGTGAAGGGCTTGCCTCAATGGCATATCAGTATATACTACTATGGTATGAGCTTGAAAGTATGGCTTCATTCTTCTACTTGCCTCGATCAATGCTAGTGCCAATTTTTCCAGCCTTGGATATCTAATTTCTGCTCCTCGGAAGGCCTTACTTGTGTAGTAGATTGGTTTTTGTATTCCATTCTCCACTCTTATCAATGCCGAACTGACTGCATTCTCGGACACTTCCAGATACAAATATAATTTTTCTCCCATCACTGGCCTGGATAACAGTAGAGGTGCTCCCAAATATTTCTTCAAGTCTTGAAAAGCCTTTTCACATTCATCATTCCACTCAAAAGTCTTTCGGAGTGTCTTGAAGAATGGAAGGCATCGATCAGTTGCTCGCGATATAAATCTGTTGAGTGCTGCTACTCGTCCTGTAAGACTTTGCACCTCTTTCTTCGTCGTTGGAGATCGCAGTCCTAGTAGAGATTTGATCTTTTTAGGGTTTGCTTCAATGCCTCGCTGATTAACAATGTATCCGAGAAACATGCATTCTCGTACTCCAAATATGCACTTCGTCGGGTTCAGCTTCATTTGATATTTATCCAGTTGATCAAAAGTTTGGCTTAAGTCAACTAGATGATCAGCAACTTTTTTTCTCTTCGTCAGCATATCGTTAACATAGACTTCCATATTGCAACTGATTTGTTCTGTAAACACTTTGTTCATCAGCCGCTGATATGTTGCACCTGCATTTTTCAAACCAAAAGGCATAACATTATAACAATAAGTTCCCCTAGGGGTAATGAAAGAAGTACTCTTCCTGTCTTCAGGTTTCATTTTAATCTAATTGTAACCAGAATAAGCATCCATGAAGCTCAGCAACTCGTGTCCCGAGGTAGCGTCCACTAGTTGATCAATTCGGGGCAGCGAAAAATGATCCTTTGGGCATGCTTTGTTGAGGTCGGTGAAGTCTACACACATCCTCCATTTGTTGTTCTTCTTCTTCACCATTACCACATTTGCTAACCAGTCAGGATATTTAACATCTTCAATAAAGCAGGCTTTCTGGAGCTTCTCGACTTCCTCCTGTATAGCTTGATTCTTTTCGGGACTGAATACTCTTCTTCTCTGCTTCACAGGCTTGATCTCCTTATTCACATTGAGTTCGTGATATAAGAAATTTGGGTTTATCCCAGGCATATCCTCATGACTCCATGCAAAAGTTTGCCTTCTGCTTCTAAGGAAGGTTATCAATTCCTGTTTTAGTGAGGCTTCCAATGACGAACCTACTTGAGTAGTTCGTTTAGGGTGCTCGTCATCCAGAATGATGTTTTCAGTAGCTTCCACCACTTGACCCTTCACGAGTTGCGACTCATCTCTAGGATCCAATGTTTCAATTTCTGCCCCTTCATCCACTTGATAAGTAGTAGTCTTTTTCCTTGATTCCTCCAGTTCCTCTTGCTCGGCAGATGAATAATAGCATTCCCGAGATACTTTTTGATCACCTTTAACAAATCCTACTCCAAAATTTGTTGGAAATTTTAGGCACTGATGCACCGTAGATGGTACAGCCTCGAACTTCTTCAATCCTACTCTTCCCATGATGATATTGTATGATGATTGAACATTCTTATCCATCATAAAAAAGCATATTCTTTCTGTCCGACAAGCAGGCCACGTACCAATGAATATATCCAACTTGATAGTCCTAAGTGGAAATACTTTCTCGCCAGCAAAGCCGAGGAGGGGTCTATGATAAGGTTCCAGTTGAGATAGCTTTAGATTTAAACTGTCGAAGCACGAGTATAACATGATGTCTGCCGAGCTACCATTGTCGACCAGTACTCTTGAAATCATTACCTCCTTCATCCTCATTTTGATCACCAATGGGTCATCATGAGGATATAGAACACCTGCAAGGTCATTCTTTGAGAAGCCAATGACCAATTTCTCTTTGTTCACCTTTCTCGGGCAATCCTCCTCAACTAGATTTATTCATTGAATGTATGAGCAAGCTTGAGCCTCACAGAGGTAAGCTTTTCTCTCGGCAGTAAGGTCTCCTCCTCCTGCATCTCCACCTGTAATAACATTACAATTAAATGATCCAAAGCGTATTGAAAATACCTCATGTTCTGGCTGCCTTGGTCTCTTGGGAAGATCGGGGTCGTCTTCTGGATCAACTTCATGGTCTCTCTTCCTGTTCTCCTCTGCCCGACGAGGATATCTAGACCTCTCTCTTGCTCGGTCGTTATTTCTTTTATCATTCTTCCGATCAACATAGTTTGCCAGTTTTCCTCATCTGATGAGTGTTTCAATCTCATTCTGAAGAGCTATACAATTTTTAGTCACATGGCCATGATCTTTGTGAAACTCGCAATATTTTGCCTTATTTATCCTTTCGGGTCTGCCTTCATTTTCTCTGGCCAATTTAATTCCTCCTTGTTCTTGATTTCTTCTAGAACATGGTTGATGTCCTTCTTCAAGGGAGTATAATTATCAAATTTCCTCAATACTTCCCAAGTCGACCTTGTTTTTGAGTGTTTGTCATTACCATTATTCTTATGCTCTTTCTTCTTAGCTTTATCACCTTCCACCTTGGTTTCTTTGGCATCCATATTCTTCTTCGCAGCCATAGCCTCCTTGGCATTCATAATCTTGGACGCTTTTCCCATCAGGTCCGATATGGTTCTAGGTGGATCTTTAGCCAAAGTGTAGTACAACTTGTTAGGCAATAGTCCACTCATCAATGCAGTAATCGCTGTATTTTCCTCATAATCAATGACTTCGAGCTTCTCGTTATTAAAACGAGTTATATAATCTCTGGTACTCTCACCAGCCTTTTGTCTAACACTTAACAAATGTGCTACTCATTTAACAGGCTTTACCCCAAAACAGAAATTCCCAATGAATAACTCGGCCAGTTGAAGGAAAGTTGAGATCTTACCCCGAGGAAGATTATTATACCACATTTGAGCAGATCCGGTAAGAGTTCCCGAGAATGCTCTGCATCTCATCTCATCTGGAACATCATAGATGTCAGCTGCAGCTTGGTATTATTTTATATAAAGGACAGGGTCTGTCTTTCCATCATATTTGGGGGTCACAACAGGTGCTTTGAACTTTGATGGTGTTGGAAAATCTACAATGGCCTGGACAAAAGGTGTTCCGCGAACAAAAGTTCGTTGTAGAGGGTTCTTGGCTTTAGCCATTTCCCTTAATCTATCCTCCAGCCTCTGAATAGAGCCTTTCCATGCATCATTTCCTTCCTCGGGCCTGTTGTTTCGAGCAACTGATCGAGTTGATGTGGCTTCCCGGGATCTATCTTGACGAGCAGCTGGTCGCGACTGGGCAGATCCTTCCCTTAAATCTGATGGTCGTCGAAAACTCCTCTATGTGACTTTAGGAGGACTTCTACTCCTTCTAGATCCTAATCGATCAAAGGGTGATACCCTTCTTAACCTCTCTAGCGCACTAGTCCTTTCTGGAGAGAGAGTGATACGTTGTTCAGTATCTGTGGCCCGCACTGACGAAGTTCATCCAGGTTGATAAGAAAAATCTTCAGAGTCCTCAGTACGATATGAATCAGTACGCCTAGTACGTGAAGAAGGTAAACGGGTATTTCTTTGAATACTTCGCAGTCCTGAATGGGTTGGTGCACCGCCATGGAGGGTTTGTAGGAGTTGTAGCATCGTTTCTTGGATGACTGTCTGGCCCTGGACCATATTTGTCATTATTCCAGCCAGATCTGGAATATTAGGCGAAGCACATGGATTTGGAGGGCTTCCAGCGTTTCGATTGCTGGGTTCTGGAATATCAACCATTTGTGATGAGTTATTTTTGATGAAAAACAATATTACCAGTCGTTTCCCACAGATGGCGCCAATCTGTTGATGTAAAAAATTAGATTGTATCTAATTATTTAATCACAGATAAAATAAATGAGACAAAGAAGTTTTAAAGTGGTTCAGCCTTATAAGAATGGCCTACGTCCACTGTTTCTGCTATTGATGACTGTTTGGGAATTCTCGATTACAAGTTCAATCAAGAAATTCCGGTCCCCCTCCAATGAGGGTAATACAATGTATTTATAGCCCTGAGGCTGTAATGTGAAAGGGTAATACATTAAATGGTGTACATGTGAAAGGGTAATGTATTAAATGCCCCTTAAGTGTATACATCTGAATGACAAGCATTTAATGAACAGTCAAACTGTTGGTTATTTAGCTATTAATGCTTTGTTCGAGGTGCAGCTCGGACCGCCTAAGCTGTTCGGACCGCCTAAGTTCCCCGGTACTCAAAAGTTCCTCGGAGAGTTCTTGTAAGTCGGAGCGTCTGAGTTGGTCGGGGAAGCAGTGTTCCTCGTTGTAGCATGGTTCCTCGGAGCGTCTGAGTTCCTCGGAAGTGTTTATTGTTGCCACGTAGATTGCCACGTGTCTTCATCCAATTGAGCCATGTCAGCAGACTAAATTTGGTATCAACACCATCTAAGGAAGAATCTTCCATAATAGCTATCATAATCACCTCCATCACAAAAGAACATGGTTTTAAGTTGCTGAGAATTATAAGAACTTGCATTATATGGCCCTCGACCCCAAACTAAGTGTCCCCTGGTTTCTGCTGCTTTCTTCAGATTTTTCATCAATTACTTATCATAGCACTACCAAGGCAAGAGATTTAAATGAGTTGAAGAATCACAGAGTATATTTAAGTGAAAAATTAGAGTAGATAATGTGAAAAATTTAAGAAAGTAGAAAATATCAGAGGACAATTAATATCTGTAAAGAACAAAATCATTCTCCCATCCGTCCTCTCTCTACTGTGACTCACTTAGGGTGTGTACGATAACATAAATTTTTCATGCAAGTGCCCAAGGTCCCAAATTATTGGAAAAATGCTTTTTTGCCTTGTTATTTTTAGACTATTTTCAAAGAAAATATGTGCAATAACACACCAATAAAGTTAAATAATATGAAATATTCCATATTTCCATGGTAAATGTTGCAAATTAAACACACAATTTCATACTTTCCAACTTTTCGTAGTGTTTGATACCACATTTATTATAAAAATTGTTCCAGCTCCCCTTGGATACAACTTGGTAAAGCTTCACTTTTTCTCATTTTCCATTGATAAAATTTCTTAACTCCCCCACCCCAACCCAACAGGTTTATTTTTTCCAATATGTGTTAGAAACACAATTTTCACCATTACAATCAAACACACAAAGAGATGAAAAGTAGTGAAAACAACAATTTCTGTTGAGTGTTTTCTTTTTAATTTCCTAGGTATACCAATAAAATGCATAATTAATTTTGAATATATATATATATATATATATATATATATATATATATATATATATATATATATATACCTGTAATTCACTAATACCAGGATAATTCCAACCATGTTTTGCAGGATACGAGGGATACCGTAACTCCCCACATGTACCCAATCCAATTTCAATCTTAGATGGACATTTTATGCATAACCCATAAATGGAGACATATAAAGAGAAAATGGCATAATTAGAAAAAAACCTTTCAATGCACGCAAATCTAACCTAATTTCAACTTCTCGGAAAATGAAAAAAGACATTTGATCAAAATCGAATGAAAAAGAAGTCAAACATGTTGGCTAGTAGAATCGAGTGGCAAGATTATACCAGACGTAGAATAATAGTTGATGGATTGGTTAGTTGACTTTATATCGCCATTGCAATCAATATATCAAGAATTTTAGTTATTTTTGTAGCATATGTGTGATCTCTTTCGCTAGTGACTGAAAACCACACAAAATTATAGAAATACCTGATGCTAATTAATGAATGAAACAGTCAAAATTAAAAACCGAGCAACCAATGTATTCTATTTAGATACATATATATGAGCTGGATATCAATTGGCAGAAAGAAAACTTTAGATAGCTTATGCCCAAACTTTAAAGAAGTAGAAGCAGCAGACAAAAAACTTACCCGAGTATCAAAAGGTATGCGTGGAGAGAGAGGGAGAGAGCTGAGCGGAAATACACTCATTGATTTAAAAAAAATTACCTGAGCTGGAGAGGGAGAGCTGAGCGAAAATAGAGATCTGATCGGAGAGTTGTGCGTGGAGAGAAAGGGAGAGAGGGAGCGACAGCTAGCCGGAGAGGTAAGAGAGAGCGCGCTAGCGGAGAGGTCAGAGAGAGGGGTGAGCGGGAAGACACAAAATGCACTGAGGGGTGAGCAGGATATATAAAAGTGTGTGTGAGTGATTTTTTTATGGTCTTTTATATTTTAGACAACTGTACTCAATTTTGGCACACTTTAAAGCAGTGTCAAATTTTGGCACTGTTTTAAAGTGTGCCAGATTATTAATAAACTGTGTCAAATTTTTAATATCAGGGTGTGCCAAATAGCTATTTTTGGTGTAGTGATAGGCTACGATGATAGAGTTGTTCCCATTACCAAAGTCAATGTCAACCGTGCGAGAGATCCCACTAGGAACGGGAGGAGAGGTAGATATTTTAATAATCATTCTCGCCGTCTTTACACTTGAACACATTGCAGTAGGAATGGTCACCTTAGACATTTTTTCTATGAACTTAGGAATGCTCCTAGGAAGTTTAAAAATTAAGTCGTTTCGATTCCCAAAACCCCTACCCATCATGTTACACCTACTTGGGTTGGGAAATCGAATTTAGAGGCTTTAGCACGAAAACTTCATGGTTCTCATTTGGTTGCACTTGATTCTTTCCATGCTAAATCTAAAGGATGATTGTGTTATCATGTTTGTCATACGCTAGTCTTTGCATCATGATTTATATCTTGCTAGTGTTATGACATGTGTATCATTTTGTTGTATATTTTTCATTTATTGAGTCTTATTTGAAAAATACAAAAAAGATTTTTAGTTTATAATAGTTTTGAGAAAATACAAAATGATTTTGCATTTTATTTGAGTCAAAATATGTTGAAAAACCAAAAATATTTTTTTTATTTTTGAGTTTACATGTTTGATATGGCATATTGGTGTGCTCGGACCCCTTTCCTTTCGTTATCCATGTGGCTAGGACATTTGGTCGTAATTGTTGATGCTTAGAATGATCTTAACCATTGTATTGTGGGGCTGATTCGAAGTTGATATACATTTTGATTCGACTTTGTATATATGCCATCTTTACACACATGGACGAGTTTATATGAATGTTTGACATCTCTTGCATATTTGAGTTTGGTGAGTCGTTCTTATCTCAATTTTTTCATCTATGTGGAAGTAGACATAAGGAGGAGGTGTGCATGTAAGAACCGTTTACTGTGAGGATTATAAATAAAAAAATGATGAGTGTTCACGGGAAAGGGCCGCCAGAGTGTAAAATTGACTCGTCGTGAAAGCCACCGTTTAAAAGAGCCAGAAAAAATTAAAGGCAATAAAAAGAATCATATACCAAAATATGGGCCAAATTGGTTTATGTTCATTCAAAAGAAAATATGATATATATTTGAGGGAGTTTGGATGGATAAAATTAAACGGGTTTGCACCACGAATCCCAACGTTAAAAAATCGTATCATGATGTTATTATTTGTAGAATCATCAAAATTCCAAATTTATGTGCATGTTTGGTTGTTTAGTTTATTAAGCTCACACTTTAATAGTCACATATGGGTAAAATAAATTTTGATGATTTATATCTATAAATTAGAGCTTCTTGATCGTTTCAATGTGTTGAAATTGTGATTAATTTTTTGTAGTTCATGCCCATACATTCCATGTTCATGTTTGAGCACATCGGTACTATGTTAACATGTAACTCGCATTTGGTTGCTTTGTGTTTTCTTAGTTTAAGTACTGTTTTGGTACTTCTTTGTAGTTTTGAGCCCCTTCCAGTTGGAATTTTTATGAACATTTTTCAATGGGTAACATTGTTTAACCTTCTGCACTGGAATTGGAATTTTTGTTTGATCGTTCGAGCGACATCTATATGTTGCACAAAGTTATCGTTCGAGCGAAGTCTCTTTATCGTTCAAGTGACGCATTTGTCTCATTCGAGCGACGTCTGGTTTTTGCAATTCTCTTATTTCAGTACATTACTGCATCCGTGTCATAATTTTGGTACTGTTGAGTTGCTTCTGGGCAGTTTTATACAAATTTATATTGATCACATATTTTTCTTAGATTGATTAATTCATTTGTGTGATTATTGTTTGCTAGCTTCAGATTTGATTTTATTGATCATTTTTATCTAGTTGTTTGCATGTTTGTTTAGATATATTTCATTAATTTATCTCATGCTAGATTTGTTTATGTTTTCACCGGGTTTTCTATTCGAGACAAAAATGGGGGAGAGATGTATGTGATGTAAGGGAGATTTTTATTGAGCATTGTGCTTGTCTATTGCATACATTTGTATCTACATTGGTATCTTATTTATGTGCATATTTGATATTTGGATTTAAAAGTTGTTTTGTTTCAAATTGCTACCAAAATATTTTGCTCACATATTTCATTATGATTTATATCATTTGGTTCTCCATACTTCACTAAGTACATTTTTATTTCATGTGTGGAGGTATGCTTTAAGAGATTTGAGACTTCAAGTCTACATCACATTCAGACATTCAGAGACAGTTTCATACTTGTCGGTCCATTGTTTACTAGTCTTGTCCTATATTTTGATTTCAGGTTTATGGGATGGGATTTAAGCGTCATACGTCTTGACGACCCGGCTTAGGCATTTCACTGTTGGTTTTGTCCTTGAATAGTCAAAGGGGGAGATTTGTAAGGACAAAATTTCCAATTGAGTCAATTGTATAGTTTTGACTTATTCCCAGAACAAAACGCGTTTGAGTCATAGGTACTATTTTTATTGTCAAGATCCCACACAGACAATCATGTGTTGAAGTTTAATTGAAGACGTTGCGACAAAGCTTCAAGGAATTAATTATGTTGAATATTGAATTGGTGCAAGTTTATTCGTCTTCAAAGTTCAATTGAATTTCGAGATCACTGAGGTAAATGGGACTCAGAATATAATTTTATAAGGATAAGGATGCTATTTTATTAATTAAATGTTTTAAAAATGTTTTATGAGTGTTTGAAATGTTTTACACTTCATTTAAATGTCATAAGGACGGATTAGAGAAGAGTTTTATTGGGACTCTAATTCGCGCGTCGCTCCAACGACATCAAGCGACATTCACTGTCGTTCAAGCGAGATTCCATTGTCATTCGAACGATATGGTCATCTTGTTTGAGTGATAGCTTTCGTCGAGCGAGCCACCGCCTTAGGAAAAATATATACAGGTGTGTTTCCTTCAGATTTCATAAGTGTACGTTCTGGAAAAATTGTTAACGAACCAATACGTTTCTACACACAATTTTTCTAAGGTTTTCCAAAGTAAATGCATCCTTAGAGTTTCAAAGATCTGAGTTGACATTAATATATGCTATAATGATATTTGTGGTACCAAGAAGAGTTGTTCTACACTTGAACATTATTGGTTTTGTGGTGAAGATTCGGTGGAGTCGGGTTTTAACATCGTAAACATTACAAGCCATATCGGTGGACATCGAGACATACGTGGATGCATGTGTTTTGGACAGGTATTGTGGATGAAGGACTTTCTGCGTTGAAACTGTGAGAGGAGTGGTTAAATATTAGAAGAGCACCAAGTCTCATGGGGATCGAGTCGTTGAGTAAGACTTATATTTTTTCATTGTAAATCCACATTCATAGTGATAGTCTAGCATGGTCCGTCTGAGGTTTTTTTTCCCGTTGTGGTTTTCCTCGTACATTCGGCGTTGTGAATATTATTTAATTTATTTTACTTTCTTTAATCACTAGATGGATGTTTAGGATTAATCAAGATAAAATTTAGTTAAGTTAAAATTGTTCACAACTTGGTGCGAATTAAAAATTGGAAAAAGGTTTTTCATAAAAAGAGAAATTGTTTTTGTCATCCTTAAAAAACTTTTCGCTTAAGAAATAAAATGGGACGATCAGCTCGAATCAAGACCTCCTTGCCTTTTACATTTGCTTTGGCACATTGGTGATAGTTAGAAGGCACCAACCCGTGATTGTGCATCCACACTCTTCCCACTAACAGTTGATACGATGGCTCACAGTCCGTGATGTGATATTTTATATGAGAATTAATATTCCCCATCGTAGTGCTCACGTTAACATACCCCATAGATTTGGATGACTGGTTGTCATACCCCGAGATTGAAAAAGAATGTTGCACTAGCCTTGTCTCAGATAGGCTAGTAGCCTAAAACGACCCAATGGGCATTATATTGATGGATGCCCCACCATCCAATGAAACACGAGTAAAAACACAATCATTCACAGTGGCGATAACATAAAGAGACCAGTTATAAGGGTACCTGATCGATCTGTCAACCTTTAAAAATGTAACCTCAGAGAGGAACCTCCTTAACAGCTTGGCCATGAATTCCTTCCATTTCAAGTGTGGAGCCATATTCTTCTTAGTAATCTTTAAGATATCTCGCGTAACTTCTAATCATGAGTGCTCGGGGAGACCAACTTGGTCAATGAACCAACCAAATTTCTGCGAGCATGCCACTACTGCACATTCAATCCAAGGGTCAGTTTGGTCCTCCTCATGTTCATACACTTCTTTCACATCTCTATAGGGAGCCTCATCAAAGGCTATCACAACATTCATTTTCCCTAGAGAGAAGGCCTCCATCTGTCTTCTTAAGCTCTCGATGGGCTTTTCTTCATCTTCGAGTTCATCTTCTTCATCTGTCTCATCTTCTAACTATAATTGAGCGAGTTTGAAGATACATTCCTCCAGAGATTCTTCAAAGTCTTCCTTAAGAAGCCACTATTCCCTCAGTAGTTTCTCGACTTCTACATCAAAAGCACTAGCCATGCATGCCCCATGAATAGGTAGAGGGTTATCATTCACATTTCCTTGGGGCAGTTCAATATCCCCTTTCTTCACGTGATGGTCGATCAACCCCTTAGTGAAAAACATACCCTAGTTGGGTGGTTCATTTTATTATAGATCTCATAAAATTTTTACTTTTCTCTATCTTCTCGAGAGGTTGCATCGTACAACCATTGACTGGTCTATAAACTTTATCATAAACCATGAGGTTATAATGGTTTAATGCTTGATCCACCATGCATGGCAGCTCGGGAGGGTCCTCTTCGCCTACAAACCTCCTTATGTTGCCCTTATTTCCTCATCCTCATCCACCACTCCCTTTCCCTTTTCCTCCATCATCCGTGTAGTTTACCCTCGTGGGTACTCCCCTCCCTGAGCTAGCTAATGGTCTTAGCAACAAGCTTACCAAGGTAGGTGGGTGTGGTGTGGGTTATACCATTAAAGCAATATTCCTTTCTACCTTCAATAACGTAGTAAATATGCCTTCTTCTGTCTCATTAATCAGGAAGCAAATAAACTGGGGAAGTAGCCCTTCAGCTAAAACTTATCAAAGTTTATGGTCTCACGTTTCCCCTCTCACGTCTAGAGAGCATTCACAAAATCTTCTAATGTAAACAATAACATCCTCCCCCGATTTTTGTTTCTTGCTAGCCAATTGTGTGAGTGTAAACTCATCTTTAGCCAAAAAGAACTTTTTCATAAACAACACGTACAATTCCTCCCAAGAGGCCACGCTACCTGGCGCCAAGTGGGAATACCAAGTATAAGCCTTTTCCATCAGGGATTTTAAGAACTCCCTCAGCCTTAGCTTCTTATCATTATAGTAAGCCCCCAGGCTCTCGATTAATCTTTTCACATGTTCCTTGGGATTGACACATTTTCCAGTGCATTTCTCAAAGATGGGTGGAATATACCCTACTCGGTAGGTCTCATTATTGTACTCCTCCGAGTACGAAGTACAAAAATCATTATAAATAGAGGAACTATCTCCTTCAGTCTTATACACCACTATGAACTTTAAGAGTTATTTATTATTTCCTCCATGCTAGAGGGTAGAGAGCTGACCGGTGGTGGCGCCATAGTGGCAGGAGTTATTGGCGCAGTCGGTGCACCCCCTCTTATGTTAATGGCCCTCGTCTGCATTTCACCTGCCGATCCTACACTAGATATGATTGTTCTCGCAGCCAAGGTTGGGTTAACTGTTGGTGGAGAAGTGGGGGAAACATTATTGATGGTGGTCATGGCAACTCCTCTTGTAATAGATGGAGATAATATTCCTGCTGGCGACGTCAGGAAGGAGTTCGGTCCTTCAGTGACTCCCAGCATCGCCTGAGCCCCAGGAGTTTTTATGAACTCTGGAAATAGGCCTATGAGTCCCATCATCTGCATTTGGCTTATTCTCGCTATCACGTCGACCATCTCCATCATGCCCGTAGCAACTGAGCTAGGCTGCACTCGCGCCACTCTCGTTCTTTTAGGAAATATAGTGAGATCTGCCTCCTCTTTATGTTGCATGGTGTTAAAATTAATAGTCTTATCAATGTTATCCTCTATCATCTTTTCAAAGAGAATACCTCCCCAGCGGAGTTGCCAAATTTAAGTTGTGGGTTCTTGGAATACGATTAGAATCAAGCGAGGCATAACCCCTTATTAAGACCGTAATTAATGCCCAAGACTATGTTTAATAATGATAATAAATGAGAGTAAGAGAGAACAATATTCAACATCCAAGCTAGTATTAAATGAGATCTTTTTACACCATAAATGCACTACGAACATAATAAATAAGTGGAACCAATAGGTAACTTGGTCGGAGGGATAAAGAGCAAGCATTATTGTTACAATAAAGGGAAGGCAAGAACTTCAGACTCAATTAATACTCACTAATGGTGGTAATAATGGAATTAAAGGGAATATTCAAATAATCAATGTTCTCTCAGAAGCTCTTGTGTATGGGTAAAATCCAGCAACAATTCTAGGTTTGAAATGCCGTCCTTGTAAATTATTTTGCTGATCTATTTACACTAAGGCAATGTTATTTAAGTAACCTTGCCGATGTGAAATGTGATTTTATCGTTATCAAGTTCCAGGATACTGTGGCATTAATGTTGAAGATATTGCAATAAATGCTCGAGATACTGTATTTTGGCGGGAAACATCCCCACCAATGAATAACGTGGTGGCATTAATGAGGGTGTGACCTGGCAGCTCATAGGTCTACCCTAGAATGGATATAAAGTCTAAATTTATATAATAGGTCTGATAATCCTAAGGATAAAATACACTTGAGTGCTGTTGCTTCGAGTTCCAAAATGCCAGGTTATGACGTCATAAAGTGAGTGAATAGTGATCTACATAGTGTGTGTTGACACATTAATCAAAAGATGGAGTTTATCGAGTCGAGGTTGCTCGGCTGGTAGTAGCTCGTAGACCTGTCAACGGGTCGGTTTGGGTCGTGTACGGGTCGGGTTAACGGGTGAAAACACCCTTAACCCGTACACGACCCGTTAAGCCTAACGGGTCTAATAACAATACCCAAACACGACCCGTTAATATTAACGGGTACACGACCCAAACCATTAACACCCATTAATATTAACGAATCATTTTGGGTCGAAATGGGTAACGGGTTGGGTGACCCTATAATACCCGTTAGTCTTCAATACTTTAAAAATAATGGATTTTAATTGTAATTTTTATTGGGTATAGATTGGGTGACCCTATAGCACCCGTTAGTCTTTAAAGATTTAGAAATAATGGGTTTTAATGGTTATTGTTATTGGGTACGGGTTGGGTGACCCTATAGTACCCGTTAGTGTTAACGGGTGTTAACGGGTAGAAACGGGTTAAAACGGGTACAGGTAAATTTCCAAACCCGAACCGTTAGTGTTAACGGGTCTACCGTGTCAACCCGTTAATGACCCAAACCCAATAAGGGTAAACCCATTAACTTATAATTTCGTGTCGGGTCGTGTCGTGTTAACGGGTTATCGTGTATTTTGACAGGTCTAGTAGCTCGAGAACCTAGGTATACTTTTTATAGGATAGGAATCATCTCCAGTTTATTATCTGGGATTAGGGTCCCTCGAGGGGATTCCCCATCCACTAGGGTGGTTCGAGTGACTCTTTATGCTAAACAAAGTTGGCCCAAGTGTGCCAAAAGGATTGGCTATTACTTTCCCAATGTTTCCTTGATCTCAATCCTCCAAACCAAATCCTTCTAAGGTTCCCAAGAGGAGGTCGTTCGATAGAGCATGTAAGCTCTCCTATGCCCTGCCAAGCATGGTCCCTCGAGGGTACCAAACGTCCTCGCCCATATTACAAAGTGAATTTTTACAAGTGTAAATAAATAAATGAGTACATCATATTTCTTGTTACAAATGTTATCTTTTGAATAGCCTTGATATCTTTTGGAGGTCCCTATTTTGGTCTCTGTAGGAGGTCCCTCAAAGGGTCTTTGACTTCATTTTCTTATTTCGCTAAGTACAAAGTCATATTAGCTAATCAACCCTGGGTAAGGACTCCCCCCTACAACTATATGTAAAGTAATGAATTAAAGTTAAGGTGGAATAACAAAACTTTATTCATTATTAAAGTAGTTTACATAGGGTAGTACCACCACAGGGGTGAGTTACATATTTTTAGTACAAACTATAAAGTAAAAAATTGAAAAGCGCCGCTCCTTGCTCCCTTCAGTTTTATTCTCAGCCCACGCTGCCACGTATGCAAACAGGTAGAAGACATCTTTCTCTAAAATGGAAGAAATATCATCATCTTTCTCTGGATTCATCTGGAGGAAAAAGGAATTAACACAAATATCCTTAGAAAGCTTTACTAGTTATATAATAAGTATAGGTATAGATAAGAGTTGAAGTGTGTATAGAATTCAGTGTTTAGCAACGCTAAAGAAATAAAGCTGATAATCCAATACTTATCAGTTTATAAAGAAAATTAAAGTTCTTTGAACTAATAATTCCATACTTACCAGTTAATTAAGGATCATATAAAGAAAGTCAAGGATCTTTGAACTAATAATTCCATGCTTACTAGTTCACTAAGGGGCATAGAAATAATTAAGCCGTCGGTAAAACCAAAAAATAATTAATCCAAAACCTTTGGGGAAAAGTAACCGGCTAAGCACGCAATTAAAGTGTCACTCATACGTATGTAGAAATAATCAAGGCTCTCAATCAGCTGATACCATTAGGCCAAGTATAAAGTTTCGTGGTATAACACGTCAGTCTACTTCCTACTTAATACTGATGCTTATAATATAAATATTTTCACACAAGTGCAGGGGCGAACTGAATCAATAAGGAACATGATATCAGTTATTAAATGAGAAGTGTTAAATTGATCCACATTCAAATTCAAATATCAATTATTTTTAATAAAATATGTAGTATTGCAGTATTATAACATGCATATACTAAGAGTAAATATGAGATTTCACATAGTGATATCAATAGCAGTACATCAAATACGTAAAGTTTACTGTTGAAGAGGTAGAAAATTCAACTTGATTGGTATTTTGCACGGCTTTATGTATCAAAAGAGGATATCGGGAGGAGCTGGTACTTGATTCTCTGTATATAATATTTGGTTATATAAGTATTTATTGGAATTTGGGATTGGGTTGGTCAGTTTATATAAAAAACAAAATCTTATAAAGTTTCTGGGGTTTAATTGTAAATAATTTGGGACTTTAAAATACTGGACTTAAGGTCATATTTGAACTTTGGTGTGAGAGACTTTTTGTCTTAAAATATTTGTGGTATTTATAGACAAAGTTTGGGGTTCAAATTCATAAGCCGGAATAGTTAAGAAGGGTTAATTTGCAATTTAGGAAAAATATTTCTAAGTTAAAACCTCATTTTCCCATAACTTAGGCTAGGTTGATCCAGATATGGCCTTACCTTATATCATTTTGACCAGAAAAATAAAATAAAAGTATAGGAAAAAATTTCAAAAAATGTTGATTGGCCACGCGCCCTCACGCACGAGGTTAAAGTTTTTGATAAAAAAATTCATCTTTTTCTCCTCGACAGTTGATTTTTGACTTTGAATAAATCCTTCATTTCTAAACCATTTGAGATGATTTCTTAACAAACTCAACCTAAAATTTCATAAGGAATCCAAGTACATAGGTTTTGTAGATTGAAATGCAGTATATCTCAAGTCCTATAACTGTGTGTTTTACTGAAAATTTGACCTAACATTCGTAGATTTTAAGGATATGGAAGGTATTATTATGAAAATTGCTTGATTTCTGCTATTTCAGAGGTTGAGATGGATTATACAGGGAGAATTTAAGAGTTTTAGTTTTTTGCTTCACAATACACTTTCAATCAATTCAATCTTATTAGGCACATTCATGCCATTTGACCATTACACTTCAGTTTATGAGGTTCTATGAAAACATTCAAAGCTTTAAACCTGAGTTTTGATCATTATTTGCAAGTTAACCATTGAATCTCAATCTTTAATGGTAGAAACTTCATAATTTTCACCTAGGACCTATTTTTTACGTAAAAATTATACTGTTTTGAGCTATTCTAGCATTATGACAACACATAAATCGATTAAAACTAAAAGAATTGAATATAGTACATAAAATAATAGTGTATCGATTTGGAGTGCAAATTTTGAGTTTTAAAACTTCTATTTGAGTGAGTTTAAACGAGGAATTAGTGGGGTATTTATAGTATGTCGTCAAGGCAGTTCATTGGTGGAGAAGGGAGGTGGATTTGAACTGATATTATGAGGTTTTCTAACTTGGTTATTGTTCTTAACACGTGTTCATGGTGTATACATTTGATTTTTTTACTTCTTATGATGATGTGTAGGCTTATTTGGACAGGGTTTTTTATGAAATTATCAAAACTTTGGTGTTTGGTCCTTGGTTGGTCAAGTATATGCGTTTATATCCATAAAGTGTACGTTTGATAAAGTTTAGGGGTATTTTTATAATTTTAGAACTTTTTAAGGGCTAAAATTATAATTTTGTGTTAGTGGAAGTTTAAAGGATTAATTTGATATAAAGTTGAGGTTTAGGGGTTAAGTACAAGTCAAGTTATGTTGCTTTAAAGTTTATAGAGGCTAGTTTATAATTATTAAAACTTCAAGGGGTCTAGATTATTTTAGTAAAGTTATAGGGCATCAAGTATTGTTTTATTCTTTTAAGAATGCTTTTGAATTTGAATATTTTATAAGGGTTGAAACATTGTAGGTGATTAGGGTCGGCTAATAGATTTGATTTGAAGATCCCGATTATTACAGTCTATTATACCTAAAAAAAATTCGTCCTCAAATTTACCATGAAATAAGTCGGGATATTGATCTTTCATAGCTTGTTCTGGTTCCCATGTAGCTTCTTGCTGATTTTGATTTTTCTAAAGTACTTTAACTGAGGGGATTTCTTTGTTTCTGAGATGCTTCACTTGATGATCCCGAATTTGAATAGGGCGTACTTCAAATTCATGGGTTGGTTCAATAGAATTGTCTTGTCACGTAATGGTATAAGATGGATAAAAAATATACTAGCGTAACTGAGACACATGAAATATATTGTGAATATTGGATAATTTCACAGGTAATTCTAATTAATAGGCTACTGAGGCAACTCGTTTAGAAATTATGAAAGGTCCAATATATCTTGGGGATAATTTTTCTTTCTTTCTAATGCGCAATATTCCTTTTTGAAGAGAATCTTTCATAAATACTTTGTCATTAACTTGAAATTCTAAGGGTTTTTAGCGCTGATCTGCTAACTTTTCTGATGATCTGGGGTTGTCTTAAATCTTTCTCGAATTTGTTGTATTCTCTGTGTGGTATCCTGTATTATTTCTGGACCAAGTTGTTTACTACTTTCAGGTTCTATCCAACATACATGTGATATACACAGGCTTTCATATAAAGCTTTAAATGGGGTAGCTTTAATACTAGTCTGATAAATATTATTATATGAAAATTCAACAAGGGGTAAATGTATATTCCAGTTATCGGGCATATCTAACGTACAAGCACGTAGCATATCTTCTAAGGTTTGGATTGTATGTTCTGATTGACCATTCGTTTGTGGGTGGAATACGATTGTTAAATGAAGTTTAGTACTCATTGAGGTTTGCAGTGCCGACAAAACTTTCCTATAAAATAAAAATCTCTGTCGAATACAATGGATAAAGGATCCATGTAATCGAACAATTTCTCAAATGTAGATCTTGCTAAACTTCTGAAATGATTCAGTGGTCTTCATGGGTAGAAAATGAGTAGATTTAACGAGTCAATATACTATTACCTAAATAGAATTATATCCTTGGGATGTATGAGGTAGTTCGCTAAAAAAACTCCATGCTAATATGATCCCGCTTCCACTCGGGAATTAGTAAGGGCTGAAGGAGTCCACCAGGGTGTTGGTGTTCTATCTTTACTTGTTGACAAGTAAGACATTTCCTTACAAAATTTTTGATATCGTTTCTCATATTTGGCCACAAATATTACTTATTTAGGGCGTGGTACATTTTCGAACTTCCAGGGTGAATCATAAATTTTGAACGATGGGCTTCTTGTAATATTTCTTCTCGAAGAGATGCATCATCAGGAACATACAATTTATTTCTAAATCATGAACCTGTTTCCTTATCATATGAGAAGTCTGGATTTTTATCTCGAAAGGTTTGTACAAAAGAATCTTGGGTTTGCTGAGCTAAGATTTTCTCTCTCAATTTCGGACAAGCAATGATGTTAGAAAATATTATGAAAGGGGATACCACTCGAAGGTCATATTGCTCAATGGTAGAACCAATATCGTAAGAAATCAAAGTGTGAAGTCTTCCTACTAGATTTTGACTTAATGCGCTGACTATTACGTTGCCTTTGCCTTGATGGTAATTTAATTTAAATCGATAATTTTGCAAAAATTCCATCCAGCTTTGTTGTCCTAAATTGAAGTCCTTTTGAGTAAAAATATATTTTAAACTTTTGTGATCAGAAAAGACTTGAATATTCAAACATTTGTGATTAGAAAAGATTTGAAAATTTACACCATAAAGGTAGCAATGCCAAATTTTCAATGCAAAAACTACAGTTATTAATTCAAGATCATAGACAGGGTAATTACGTTCATGCATTTTGAGTTATCGTGACCCATAGTCTATAAATTTTTCATTCTTCATTAACACACATCCTAACCCTTGCAATGAGGCATTTGGTATATACATCTTAACTTACATCACTAGAAGGAATGATGAGGACTGGAGCAGTGGTTAATTAATCCTTCAAAATTTGGAATGATTAATTAAATTCATTAATCCATACAAATGGAACTTCCTTATTAGTTAGCTTTAAATGGGGAAGAGAAATGCGATAAATCCTTCCATAAAATAATGGTAACATCCAACTAATCCTAGAAAACATTTTATCTCTTAATATTGGTAGGATTTTCCCATTCTAAAATGGCTGAAATTTTGGCTGGATCGACTTGGATTCCATTTTTAGAAATCACATGTCCTAAAAATTTTATTTCCTTCATTGAAAAACCATATTTGCTATTATTAGCATATAACTGATGGTTTCTAAGAGTACCTAAGACTTCTTCTAAATGTTGGGGATGCTCTACTAGATTTTGAGAATAACAAGAATATCGTCAATGAAAATAATAACAAATTGGTCAAAAAGGCCTGAAGATTCTATGCATTGGATACATAAAAGTTGCGGGTGCATTGGTTAATCCAAATGACATCACTATAAATTCGAAATGTCCATAACGAGTTCGAAAATAAGTTCTCGAAATATCTTCTTCTCTAACGCACAATTGATGGTAACCGAATTGTAAGTCTATTTTAGAAAAGACCATTACTCCTCGAAGTTGATCAAATAGATCTCCTATTCGGGGTAAGGGGTACTTGTTCTTAATAGTTAGTGAGTTCAATTTACAATAGTCTATGCATAATCTAAAGCTTCCATCATATTTCTTAACAAATAATACCGGAGCTCCCCAAGGAGACGAACTTAGTCAAATAAAACCTTTCTTTAGAAGATCATCTAATTGGGTACAGAGTTCTCGAAGTTCTAAAGGATCCATTCAATAGGAAGGTATGAAAATAGGAAGTGTATTAGTATAAAGATTGATACTAAGATCAATTTCTCAAGAAGGGAGTAATCTCGATAATTCTTAAAAAAAGACATCTTTGAATTTTTCTAAAAGGTTTGGAATTAAAGAAGATATTTGAATTTAAAAACTCGAGGGTTCAGACAGACCTGATCCTTGAAATACAAAAGAACAATTATCTTTATTTTGAAAATAAATTTTCTTAGCCTGACAATCGATACAAGAATAATGTCTTGACAAAACATCCATTCCGATAATAATATCAAAATCACAAATATCTAAAATTATCAGATTAACAAGGAGTATTCCTAGACCAAGCTGAATTCTAAAATTATTATTACCTTATGTTTATGTATTGATTTCACATCTTGGTAATTCAATATTTAGTGGAGTAGTTAAAGATGTAGGTATTAATTGAAATAATTTATCTAGTCTAAGATTGATAAAGGAATGTGTTAAGCTTGAATAAAATAAAACATGTGCAAAAAGACGTGGGAAAAATATCATACCTTCTATCACGTCATAGGAGTTTTGCGCAATCAGTATTGTATTCTTCTTTCCACAAATCAGTGTTACCACAATTCCCTTAGCAGGATTTGTCTTAGGTTGATTTTGGATAGGACGGGATTTTGGATTTTGGATTTTGTGAGGGTTTATTTGACTAATGTCGGATCGAAACAGATCTTAACTTAGGATACTATGGCCTGATTTGTCCTACTTCGTGACATTCATGGAAACGAATTACTGAACGTGTTGTGTTATGATGGATTTAGGAGTAAGCTCGTCCACTCAAATTAGAATAGAGTTGAGGTCGAGAATGAGGTGGGGTTATGATGATATGATTATATCTAGTAACAGGGGGAGAATATGGTATTACGGTAGAAGAATTTCGTTCCACAATTGTTGCAATGTCGATAAGTTGAGAATACCCATGAATTTGAAAAGGAGCGAATGAATTCTTGACTTTTGGATATAGTCCTCTTTCAAATTGCTTGCACTTATTCGTCTCAGTATCTGTATACTCAAGGGTGTAACGAGATAATTCGATAAATTTAGCCTCGTACAGGGCCACCGATTAATTGGCTTATTGTAATTTTAAGAAATCAACAGTTCGTTGATCTCGCTGAGCATCGAAAAAAATAATTTTTGAAGAAAATCTCTTCAAATTGCTCTCAAGTAAAATTAATAATGTTCTGGTTATGTGACACTGCTTGCCACCATAAATCAGCTTCACCTTAAAAAACATATGCGGCTAAAGTTAGTTGGAGATTAGTAACTATACCTACTCCTTTTAGAATTTTCACAATCTGACGTATCCATTTCTCCACTTCACTGGCACCTAGCTTTCCAAGAAAAGATGAAGGTCGTTCTCTCAAGAGTTATTTAAGGGCATTCATCCTACGAATTTTTTTTAAATGTCTTCCGGAGTAGAACGAGAATTGTTTTTGTGGTCGGTCTAAAGAGGTGAGTTCCTGAAGAAATCGCATGATTCCTTTAGTTTGAGTCTGTTCAATCTGAGTTCCAACGGAGGGCATTCTAGTACTAACCATCCTAAAATATAATAGAACAATTCCAATAATAAGAATCATAAACAAAGATATGTCACAAGCCTGTTATATTATACATGATAAGTTATATGATACATTGAAGTTATAGATCACAAACTATTTCTATATTAGTGCAACTACAGTAGTTAGTTAATCTCCTAAGGTTTAGTATATCACACTATATACAACATTTATTATTCTTATCTACATTAGGAGACAACTTTAACTTGGATTTTTTAGGTAGGAACAATAGCTTTGTCATTAGAATTAGATTCTAGACTAATTAGATATTCTTCTTGATCTCGGGAATCATCAGTCGAGTCATTAGTAGCATCAAGAGTGTAATCACCATGCATTCCACCATTCGATGTTGCATCGAGATAAATAAGTGGAGTGAGGGGAGCATCTGTGAGTGCAAGATTGATAGCTTCTTAAAAAATTATTGGATTATTCACGTAATCATCTACCTTTATTATAACTTGCGTGTCGCCTAAAACTTTAATTTTCAATTCTAACTATTTGACATCACTACTAGCGCCTACACAATCTTCTCTACTGCACGAATCATTTTTTGTAACTTTGCCAATGCATCTTTTCGGACTTTAGTTTCCCAACAATTGTTCGGATCAATCTCCACATTGAACAAAAACTTATCCCACGTATCCATACAGCAACATGGAAGTACCATATAATAATAGTAATAAAAGAAGTTACGA
Source organism: Sambucus nigra (assembly GCA_949130495.1). Taxonomy (NCBI): domain Eukaryota; kingdom Viridiplantae; phylum Streptophyta; class Magnoliopsida; order Dipsacales; family Adoxaceae; genus Sambucus; species Sambucus nigra. Next base: position 536,563,717 of record OX422208.1, on the reverse strand, counting down.
AAATATAAAATAACTAATATATTATAAATTTCCTTTCCTAAATAGAATGCTCACCCGGTGATATGTTTAAATTTAAAATATGCTCTTATACCAACATGCTTTTATGAATGCACAAGAGAGTATATATAAATAAATGAATTAAATTTAAGTCATAATAATATAACTTTATTCATTATTAAAGTAGTTTACATAAGGTAGTACCACCACAGGGGTGAGTTACATACTTTTAGTACAGACTCTGACGCGACTCAGAAAGTGTCTTTAACGTTCGTTCACTCTAGGCTCAAGTGCAATCATGTCGCGTTAGTAATAAACCCGGTAAGTCGGGATCGTATCCACAGGGAAATAGGACAACAAAGTTGTAACGACGTTGGATAGACAAGGAAATCCTAACTCTGACTCTAAAGGAAAAAAAAATGATTTGGTTTGTGGAATAACTGCACTATATGCAATTATGAAATTATGAAAAGTGTAACTATACTAAATTACCTAAAATACTGATGAAAACTGATTTGAAACTTTAAACTATATGATGAGAAAAACAGGACGGGAATACAATCCCCCAACCCTAGTGTATTGCAGGTATAATATTAATGGTAAATTTAATTGATTAATTAGACCCAAAATTTAGTACTCCTAAGCATTACGTATATGAGGTTCATGCCCACACCATACTTAATCAGAGGAAGAGTAAATCGGTATTACGGTAGTTACACTCGAATTGCATTCTAAAGCATCCCGATTACCCGGAATCAAACGAGATCCAAAGATCTACAATTGTCGTGTTCCTACGCAATACAGACGTAATAAATCACTAAATTTAGAGGGTTAATGTTATACACATGCAACTATCACATCAGGTTGGGTTCATGTATCCCGACCTTAGAAAATCTAGCCTAACATGTTGAAACTACTTAAAACAATTTTTAAATTACAGAAAACCAAGATTAAAGTAAGGAAAAATTGTTAGAATGATTTAGAAAGGAATTGGACTGAAGAAATTAACTCCTAATGTTACCAAAGCAGTAAAAGAAGCAATGAAAAATACTTGTAATCGCAGAACTCTGAATAATCTTCAACTTTGAAATTAAAATTGTAACCTAACTTCAAAACTAGGGTTTTCTGGAAAAGAATGGAAAATTCTATTAATTCTCCGTGTAAATAATGATAAAAAATGGGGTTTATATACCCTACAGAAATTCAGGAATTTTAGCTGAACTAGGACTCTCATAGGAGGAGGATAAGATTACGAAATCTCGACAGCCGGACCGCTCCGGGGCTTAGGCGGACCGATCTGCCTTCCATGCGGATCGGTTCTTTTAATTATCTGGAGGATCGATCCAAGGCGGACCAATTCTTTTATTTTCCTTCCTTCTTCGGTTTGATTTCGATCCGGGGTCCTCTGGATTATTGCACATCGGACCGGTCCGGGGTGGGGGCGGACCGGTCTGCCTCTTTGACTTTTTTCTCAACTTTGACTACTCATAACTTTTGTTCTGGGACTCCGATTGAGGTGAAGTTTCTTCCTATGTGCTCATGAACTTGATACCTTCAACTTGTCTTAGGTACCTCATCCGAATTCTGGGTATAAATTACACTTTTTCCCTTTGGGCTTTCCTTCTTTTTCATTTCTCGATTCTTCTGGTTTCTTTCTTTCTTTCTTGACATCAAATACCTGTAAAATCAATACGAAATACTAGAAACTCGGTGTACTCGTTAGGATAAGTTAGTAGAAAGATTATGAGATAAAGTCAAATCGATTACGTTGTTCGAGATGCCAAAAGTAACTAAATTAGGGGATAAATTAGGAAGAATGTATGCCTAATCAAACCCCCCTAACTTAGAACTTTGTGCGTCCCGAGCAATGTAAAAGAATCCTAGCATGACTCAAATCTTGAAAAACATATTATTTGGATTGATTACCTTTTTAGCGGGCAAGCGATTGCATTTAGCACATGCAATAAGCCTTGAAACCTCTAGGTCACCCAAGTAGGACGAGTTGTGTCTTGTGAGGGTTTGCAGTGAATATACCTACAAAATTCGACTCAAAGAAGATTCAAAATATGCAAAAATTGTATAACTCAAACTTTCCCAGAAAATAGTCATCATCAAGTCGTATTTACACGTCCCAAATCATAGTGCGTGTATGCGAAGCCAAAAATCGAACCGCTAACTTCCACCGATTGACCATTAGGTTACTTACTCGAAAATTCATTTTGATTTCAAATTCTCACGAAATGCTCTCTCAAACGAATCACTCTGAATGTGGCTATTCTCTCGGTATGCATGATATAAAGAGTAAATATAATGGATGCAAAGTCACGTATACAAGTAGAAAGACAGAAATTTTATAGTGATAGGATCTCATCAATGGATTACGATTTTAAAAACAGGAACATTGCCTATTTTTCGCGCATTCGATCTCCTTTATTATCTTTTGGTGTATTAGCTCTCCACGCGGTAATCAATTTCGCAATTTAGACTCGGTTAGGACTTTTTCGAGTTTTAAGGTGTATGGGGTAAAAAGAAAATGGTAGGGAAGGTTGGAATTGGAAAAGTCATTTATGATGTCCGTTTGTGCTTTTTCCGGGCTATTGCTCATTTTTTCTTCTTTTTTTATATTTTTCTATTTTTCACTTCTTTTCTTTTCTTTTCTTGCTATTTTGGTTGAGCATATCTATTTTTTTCTTGCCCCTTTATATGCACTTTTCAGATTTAAATTCTGAATTTTTCCATTTTTTGCAATTCCGGGCTATTTGTTTTTTTTGGGCTGTCAAACGAAAGGAAAAAGTTTATTTGGCTCAATTTGGGTTACAAAATGGGTGATTTTTTTTTTGCTACTTTTCTGGCCAAAATTTTTGGGTGACAAACGAGGGCCTACTTCATTGTTCAAAATACCAATTGCGTTACCATATGCGTTTCGAGATGAATTTAAGTTTAGAGATCAATTATGGCACGTTTTTCAAAGCAATATCACACACGTTTTTCATAACCGATCAAAATGAAAGGATTGAGATCTTCAACGACTTTTTAGGCGCTGAAAAGAACTTTTGAGTTAACAATTAACTAGGATTGATTTAAAAACTCGCAAAACGTGATAGGCTCGAATCTCACCGGGTTTGTTAATCTCTACACTTATTCGTTAAGTCGTCAATTTTCGCTCAATTTCCATCTTTGGTCAATTTTGGCTTTGTGTATTTGAATTTTACAACTTGAGACTTCAATCCGACTTTTAATGATATTTTTGTAAAATTTGAATTCCAATTTTTATTTATTTTGAACAAAAATATTTTTGGGTTTTTCAAAATTTTATGATTTTTTGGACATTTCTGGGCATTTCTTGAAAATTTGTGGAGTTTTAGAAATACGTACTTGTGACCCCCCCTAACTTAGACTTTTGCATTGTCCTCAAGCAAAAAGGACTTAAATCTAACTCAAAGCGAATGAAAAGTGGGGAAACATAAAACGAACATATATTAAAATGCAACAAGACACTATATGACACTCATGCATGACTCAACTATACAATAAAAATCACCCGATATGCATCGGGGGTGCGACGACCTCTCATCTCTCCACAAACTCACCCGACCCCACTCACGGGGTTCGATGCTCTCCTTGTCACTCCCGTCTTCCTGTCATATACCAACAACCGGAATAAGTTGTGCCCTTGCCCATAAATAAAGGAAAGAGAGGGAGACTCATCCTGACTACTCGAAAAGGGATCCCTGGGATGCTTACTCAAAGCATAGCTTGCGTGCATCGACTCAGAGGGAACTCCTAATTTTCGTTCAATTTTTAAAATGCATGGGTCGGGCTCTAAGTCGGATGAAACACAACTTTTCTCCTCACTCGCCTTCGGAACCTCTAGTGGTATGGGTGGATGGTCACAAAGAAGGAATTCATCGATTTTATCTTCCCATTCGCTTTCTTCTAGGTGACTACATGAATCCAATAGCGTTTGGACTTCGTTGTTAAGGCTCTCATCCACCAGACCGAATTCTTTTTCAAATTCTTCAATGCTCATGTCCCCTAGCTCTCTCTCTCTCGAGTAGTGCCTACGTACTCCCTTACTTGCTCGATCTCTAACTCCACCATTTTTCTCTCTTCTAAGCCCTCTCTCTCTCTTTCAATTGCGGTATAAGTTCCCTTGCTCTCATGACTAGACACTAAGCAAGATTCTAAGGCATCTCCGCATAAATTTTCCTCGATGTGCTCTTCTACGATCTCATCAATTTGGCTCACCGCGTGAAGATCATCTTCTTCCCCCGTATGTTGGGCTATATGGAAGATGTTAGTCTCTAAGGTCATGTTCCCAAAGGTGAGTTGTAACTGCCCATTCCTAGTGTTGATAATAGCGTTAGCCGTAGCTAAAAATGGGCACCCGAGAATGATGGGAACATGATTGCTCGAGGCGAAGGAAGGCTCCGTGTCCAAAATGACAAAGTGTATCGGGAAGTAGAAAGTGTCAACTTGGATGATTACGCCCTTAACTACACCTCGTGGGTTCTTCACAGTTCGATCCGCTAATTGGAGAGTGATCCTTGTGGGCTTGAGATCACCCAAATCAAGTTGCCTATAAATGGATTAAGGGAGGATATTGACACTTTCTCCCAAATCAAGTAAGGCTTTTTCGATTTTATTTTCTCCAATGATGCAAGAAATGGTGGGTGCACCGGGATCTTTGAATTTAGGCGGGAGATCGTTAAGTAGAATGGAGCTCACGTTCTATGCTAGAAAGACATTTTTCTTTACCTTCATCTTTCTCTTTACTATCAACAAGTCTTTGATGACTTTTGCATAAGCTGGAATTTGCTTAATAGCATCGAGGAAAGGTAAGTTCAACTTTACTTGCTTTAGAACGTCTAGCACGTCATCACGTGGATTTCCTTTATGTGGAGGAATCAACCTTTGACGAAACGGTGCCACGGTGGGTGGTTTCACTACTACCTCGGGCTCACTAGTGTCATCTTTATCACTCTCATTCAAGGGAACATCTTCGACCTCTTTCGTGCCGGGCGAAATCTCCTTGTCTTTAGGTACGTCTTGTGGGGGAGGTGACAAGTTAACTACTCTCCCATTAAGTAGAGTGGTAATTGCGCTACATTGGTCAGGATGGTCATGGGGTGTCGAGCTAACACTAGTTTGACATTGGAGAGGTCTTTGGCCCTAGGCAGGAAACTTGCCCTTATCTTGGACACTCAACGAGGATTGTATCTTTGACAGATTTGCATTTATGTCACTGATCTGGTGATCATATCTAGCATTAGTTGCAGTGTGTCTATTGATAAATTGATTCATAGTATCCTCGAGAGTTCTCCGCGGTGGAGGGATATATTCTCCTTGAGGTGGTGGTTCTTGCACATGTCCTTGTATGTGTTGAGCTTATTGAAAGTGTTGTGGTGGAGGAGGGGCAACATGTGAATTAGGATTCATCGCAACATGTTGTTGCCCATAGCTAAAACCAAGATGGTTTTTCCACGAAGGGTTGTAAGAATTCTCGTGGGGTGCACCAAAATCACCCTTGAATCCTCCTATACCACTCACTTGTTCTTGAAGCTTCACTTTGTAGGCGGGTATAGTCGGGCATTCCTCAGTTGAATGACCTGCCTCACAAATCGCACACACCTTTTCGACGGGGTTCGGTATGGATCCAGTTGGTCCTCTTCCCAATACCTCACATAGGTCTTGAAATCCTTTCTCAAGTGTATCTAATCGACTGTCTGTCATAAAATTCTTATCTACATGAAATAGACCGGATGTCGATGGAGTGGTGGTCACTTGACGATTTCGATTTTGAGCATTAGGATCAAAAGTATCCCAGGATTGGGTAGTCTCGGCAACATACCTCAGGTGCAGCTCAGCATCGTGGGCATCTAGTTCAACAAACGGACCACTACCCATGGTTTCAACAAGTTGCTTGGAATTAAGGTTCAGCCCATTATAGAGGAAAGAAATTATTTGCGCTGAATCAAATCCATGATGAGGGCACGAAGTAACTAACTCATTGAAACGCTCGTAACATCGATGAAATGGCTCATTTTCAAATTGTCTGAATGCTTGAATTTGAGACTTTAAAAAGATTGTTCGATGTGATGGGAAGAATTTCTTGAGAAATTTAGATTGCAACTCGTTCCAAGATGGAATCGAGCTTGGAGGTAGAGACCATAGCCAAGTCTTCACTTTATCTTTTAGCGAGAAGGGGAAGAGTTTGAGGCGAATCACCTCTTGTGTGCAAGTTTGATCATTGAGAGTATCACACACATCCTTAAATTCCCTGATATGAAGATATGGCTTTTCATAATCCATACCATGATAATGAGGTAGCATCTGGATCATCCTATTTTTGAAATGAAATTGTACGGTATTATACGGGAGTATAATGCATACCGGAGTGACAGTGCGCTCGGGATATAAAATTTCTCTCAGCGGGCGGTATGGGGCCTCTTCCTCACCGGCGGCTGCACTACCATGCTGCGACATTTTTCTCTCTCTTAGCGACTCGGTATCCTCACTTGGTGTACTCGAAGTGTGCTCGGAGGTGTGTCCTAAGAAGGAAAATGGAGTGTTATTTGAGATTGAGTGTGACGGTGTGGGAGGTGGAATACAGAACTGTGGGGCGTTAGGAGTGTGGGGGCTATTGGGGTCGTACTCAACTATCGGATTTTTGTGAATACTGGTTGGAGTATTGTGGGGTGTGGGAGTGAGTTCAGAATTTTGTATTAATGGCTTATGAGAGATGGTGATGATTCTTTTTTGGATTTTTAATTTTTTTTATGTTTTTGGATTTTTTTGAAATTTTTGGTCAAAGGTTTAGATTGACTCGACTGATCCTAAGTCTACCTAATTCCCCGACAACGGCGCCAAAAACTTGACGCGACTCAGAAAGTGTCTCTAATGTGCATTCACTCTAGGCTCAAGTGCAAGCCTGTCGCGTTAGTAATAAACTCGGCAAGTCGGGATCGTATCCACAGGGAAATAGGACAACAGAGTTGTAACGATGTTGGATAGACAAGAAAATCCTAACTCTGACTCTAAAGGAAAAAAAATGATTTGGTTTGCGGAATAACTACACTAGATGCAATTATGAAATTATGAAAAGTGAAACTATACTAAATTACCTAAAATACTGATGAAAACTAATTTGAAACTTTAAACTATATGATGAGAAAAACAGGACGGGAATACAATCCCCCAACCCTAGTGTATTGCAGGTATAATATTAATCGTAAATTTAAATGATTAATTAGACCCAGAATTTAGTACTCCTAAGCATTACGTATATGAGGTTCAAGCCCGCACCATACTTAATCAGAGAACGAGTAAATCAGTACGGTAGTTATACTCGAATTGCATTCTAAAGCATCCCGATTACCCGGAAGCAAACGAGATCCAAAGATCTACAATTGTCGTGTTCCTACACAATATGGTCGTAATAAATCACTAAATTTAGAGGATTAATGTTATACACACGCAACTATCACATCAAGCTGGGTTCATGTATCCCGACCTTAGAAAATCTAGCCTAACATGTTGAAACTAATGAAAACAAATTTTGAATTACAGAAAACCATGATTGAAGTAAGGAAAAATTGGTAGAATGATGTAGAAAGGAACTGGACTGAAGAAATTAACTCCTAATCTTACCAAAGCTGTAAAAGCAGCAATGAAAAATACTTCTAATCACAGAACTCTGAATAATCTTCAACTTTGGAATTAAAATTGTAACCTAACTTCAAAACTAGGGTTTTCTGGAAAAGAATGGAAAATTCTATTAATTCTCCGTATAAATAATGATAAAAACTTGAGTTTATATACCCTAAAGAAATTCAGGAATTTTAGCTGAACTAGGACTCTCATAGGAGGAGGATAAGATTACAAAATCTCGACAGCCGGATCGGTCCGGGGCTTAAGCAGACCGGTCTGCCTTCCATGCGAATCGGTTCTTTTAATTATCTGGCAGACCGGTCCAGGGCAGATCGGTTCTTTTATTTTCCTTCCTTCTTTGATTTGCTTTCGATCCGGGGTCCTCTGGATTATTGCACATCGGACCGGTCCGAGGTGGGGGCGGACCGGTCTGCCTCTTTGAATTTTTTCTCAACTTTGACTGCTCATAACTTTTGTTTCGGGACTCCGATTGAGGTGTCGTTTCTTCCTATGTGCTCATGAACTTGATACCTTCAACTTCTCTTCGGTACCTCATCCGAATTTTGGGTGGAAATTACACTTTTTCCCATTAGACTTTCCTTCTTTTTGTTTCTTGATTCTTCTGGTTTCTTTCTTTCTTTCTTTCTTTCTTTCTTTCTTTCTTAAAATCAAATACCTGTAAAATCAATACGAAATACTAGAAACTCAGTGTACTCGTTAGGATAAGTCAGTAGAAAGATTATGAGATAAAGTCAAATTGATTACATTGTTCGAGATGCTAAAAGTAACTAAATTAAGGGATAAATTAGGAAGAATTTATGCCTAATCAGACTCTAAAGTAAAAAGTTAAAAAGCGCCACTCCTTCCTCCCATCTGTCTTATTCTTTGCCCACACAGACAGGTATGTAAACAGGTGACTGATATCCATCTCTAAAAGGGAAGAGATATCATCCTCTTTCTCTGGGTTTATCTAGAAGAAAAAGGAATTAGCACAAATATGCTAAGCAGGCTATACGAATTCTATAACAAGTATATGTATAGATGAAAGTTAGAGTGTGTAAAGAATTCAATGTTTAGAAATGCTGAAGAAATAAAATTGATAATCCCATACTTATGAGTTTATAAAGAAAATTAAGATTCTTTGAACTAATACTACCATACTTACCACTTCATTAAGGATCATATAAAGAAAGTCAAGGATCTTTGAGCTAATAATTCTATACTTACCAGTTCACTAAGTGGTATAAAACTAATTAAGCCATCAGTAAAATCAAATAATAATCAACCCAAAACCTTTGGGGAGAAGTAGCCGGATAAGCACACAATTAAAGTGGCACTAATACGTATGTAGCAATAATCAAGGCTCTCAATCATCTGAGACCATTTGGCCAAGTAGAAAGTTTCGTGGGATAATACGTCAGTCTACTTCCTAGTTAATATTGATGCTCATAATATAAATATTTACATGCAAGTGCATGGGTGAACTTAATTAATAAGGAATATGATATCAGTTAGTAGGTGAGAAGGGTTAAATTGATCCAAATTCAAATATCAATGATATTCAATAAAATATGTAAGATGGCAATATTATAATGCGTACATATTAAGAGTAAATAGGATTTATCACATAGTGATATCAATAGTAGTACTTTAAATATGCAAAACTTACTATTGAAGAGGTAGAAAAACCTACTTGCTCGGTATTTCGCATGACTTTACGTATCCAAAGAGGATGTCGGGAGGAGCTGATACTTGGTTCTCTGTATACAATGTTTGGGTATATAAGTATTTGTTGGAATTTGGGATTGGATTGGTGAGTTTATACAAAAATTGTATCTTTTGAAGTTCCAGGGGTTTAATCGTAAATAATTTGGGACTTTAAAATACTGGACTTAAGGTCATACTTGAACTTTGGTGCAAGAGACGTTTTTTAAAAAAAATATTTTGAAGTATTCATAGACAAAGTTTGGGGTTTAAATTCATAAGTTGAAAAAGTGTGGAGGGGTCAATTTGCAATTTAGGAAAACTATTTCTAAGTTACATTTTTCTATAACTTAAGCTACATTGATCAGACATGGCCTTACCTTATCTCATTTTGACCAGAAAATAAAATAAAAATATTGAATTTTTTTTAGAAAATTCTAACTGGCCATGTGCCCTCGCACGTGACGTCAAATTTTTTGGTCAAAAAGTTCATCTTCTTCCTCTCAACAATTGACTTTAGGAGATTTTGATTTTCGAACTTGAATAAATCCTTCATTGCTAAATCATTTGAGATGATTTCTTAATAAACCTAACCTAAAATTTCATAAGGAAACCAAATGTATAGGTTTTCTGGATTGAGATGCAGTATATCTCAAGTTATATAATTGTGTGTTTTACTAAAAATTTGACCTAACATTCGTGGATTTTAAGGATATGATAGGGATTCTTATGAACATAGATTAGTTTGGTTTTGATTTCAGAGGTTGAGATGGATTTTACATGGAGAATTTGAGATTTTCAGTTATTTGGTGCAAAATACACTTTCAATCGATTCGAGCTTATTAGGCACATTCATGGCATTTGATCATTACACCCGAGTTTTTGAGGTTCTAATGAAGATATTCAATGCTTCAAACCTGAGTTTTGATCAATATTTGGAAGTTCACCATTAAAGCTCAATCTCTAATGGTGGAAACTTCATAATTTTCACCTAGGGCCTATTTTTTACGTAAGAATTCTACTGTTTTGACCTGTTCTAGCATTATAACAACAGAGAAATAGATTGAAACTAAAAGAATTGAATGTAGTACATAAAATCATAGTGTACCTATTTGGGGAAATTTTTTTGAGTTTTGAAACTTCTGTTTGAGTGAGTTTAAACTGAGGAATTCGTGGGGTATTTATAGTATGTTAGCAGGGGAGTTCATTGGTGGAGAAACAAGGTTGATTTGAACTGATATTGTGAGGTTTTCTATCTTGGGTATTGTTCCTCACCTGTGTGCATGGTCTACACGTGCGATTTTTGTCTTCTTATGCTGATGTATAGGCTTATTTGGACATGGGTTTTTATGAAATTATCAAAACTTTGGTGTTTGGTCGTTGGTTGGTCAATTATATTTATTTATAGCCTGAAAATTGTAATTTTTATAAAGTTTAGGGGTATATTTATAATTTTAAAAAGTTTCAAGGGCTAAAATTATAATTTTTTGTTAGTTGAATTCTAAAGGATTAATTTGATATAAAGTTGAGGTTTAGGGGTTAAGTACAACTCAAGTTATGTTAGTTTGAAGTTTACAGGGGCTAGTTTATAATTATTAAAATTTTAGAGGGTCCACCTTTATTTAGTAAAGTTTTAGGGCATAAAGTCTAGTTTCATTCTTGTTCGAAGACTTTTGAAATAGGATACTTTATAAGGGTTAAAACATTGATTGCGGGTGATTAGGGTCGGTTGATATATTTGATTTTGAAAATACTGGTTATTAGACATCTCTATTATTCGACATCTACACTCTTTGTTGAGTAAAAATCGGGATGTTCATCCTCCAATGACACTATTGAGGTTTTATTCTTGAAACCATGTTTTATGATATTTATTATTTATTGATAAAGGATTATCTTAATTTTTTTGAAATATAAATCATATTTGTTGGAATGTCTTATATTTGATTATAAATATATTATATATGCCATTCAGTTATACTTAGTTAGAATTTGGACGAGTTAAGTTTAGCTCGATCACGAAAGATCATAATCCAGTTCTAGTACGATTGAATAATTCGCAGCCTAGATATGGGTGACATCGTATAGGTAAAGATGTGTGTATACTTTTAGTAGCTTGTCTTGATTACATGAACATGCGTGATGGTTTAGGAACTTGTTTAATAATTCTAAGATGATTGTACAAGTACATCAAGATTGTATTTAATAGGACCGGGTGTGAGATTCGAGTCTAGGTGTTGACTAGATTAGACTTGCATAATTTTACTATTTCAAATTATGTAAGGATATAAGTATCTAAATATTCACATTGTCATTACATTTGTTTGTCGATGGGTGGGATTCAGTTTATTGAATCGATAAGCCTTGTGAGTTTGGCATTCCTTATGTGAATATGTTCGAGATCATGTTCTGTACGAATCCTCATTTATGATAAACATTTTGGATTATAATGCCACTTTGTTAAACTAATAAGTTTTATGCAACCAGATAACCTGATAAGTGAATTATTCAAATAAGTTAAGTTTGATAATCAAGGAGTATAATGTGTTAGTGAAATTCTATTAGAGAAACTGAATTTCACTAAGAGGATATTAATATCTTAATGTAAGGAATCATATTATCTGTTATCCAACTGTATAAATAAGGTTACTTTATTCAAGTGATTTTGAAATTATTAAATTGAAGTGCAAATATGATTATTATTATCATAATTAATTACAACTAAACAAAAAAAATTACAAAGGCTTATTTGAATTTACCATGTATTTGTTTGGAAGCTAATTTAATTATATTCTTCAGGTCTACGGTATAATCATAGTTATAGAAGAAATCCATAATTTTCTCAAATTCCTAAAAGTACCTTATCTAGCCTCTAGCTGCAATGCAAAGGAGCACGGGGATGAGTTCCCTTATATATGACAACACAAAATAAGAAGAAAGTGGAGTCTAGGGATTGGTAAAGGAGAGAGGAAATTTGTGACTGAGAGAAGGAAAATAAGAACGAAAGAATAATCTCTTAAGGATCTTCAAGATTCATCTCAAGATTGGTGTCCACATTCCACGATTGCTTCGTATGATTATATAATATAATACCTATAGTGAATTTTCTTATATGTTGGATCACCTAAAATATAAGCTACGATATGTGCGGAAACCAAATTTTAGTACCTATTATGCACCTTCATAGGTCCCAAACACAATTCCTTTAAACCTCAGACCAAATTTTTCGTTTCAAACCCTAAACTAGAGGACACCTAAAGCTTCTGGGCTACGTTTGACTTCGGTTAACTCTCAGAATCGAGAGTGGCTAAATGTATTTTCATAGTCTGTGAATACTCTTCCCAAAGGTCCATACCGTGCACTAATATATCTTACACTTTGCATTTACTTTCTGATTTCCCTCCAAAACCCTAAACAATAGGCCATAGGACGCTTTTGGAACCTATTTGACATCGGTCAACTTTTGGACTCGATATTAATCCAATGCACTTTCATAAGGATCTGAACACCCTTTCCAATGGTCCATATCGTGTGAATCTGCCTTACAGTTCTCATTTACTTGCCTTTTCCCTCAAAACCTTAATTTAGAGGCCATCGAGTACTTGAGATCCGTTTGACTTTGGTCAACTCTCAAACACAAGAGTTTTTTAAATAATTTTTTAGATCTATGAATCCTCTTTCAAATGGTCCTCGCCATGCACAAATCAGACTTACAATTTTCATTTTATGCTCATTCTCTTAAAAAAATTTACTTTGGACTACCTATAGGCACCCCTAGTCCTATGTAGAGATTCACTACTCCATCTCATCATAGTGCAAGGAGACACCCCTCGACTTTATAATTTTAAATTTGAAGCAAGATTATTGATCACTGAGCAAGCATTGTAAGGTGTCTTTCGAAGTTATAAATAATTTAATGAACAAAGGCTGTAAAGGTTGACTGCTCTACATTGAGCCACACCATAGGGACCCAAGGAAGAAAGGTAAAAAAAATGAAAGAAAGCATTTCGTTCAAAAATATAACACACTATCCGGATTCCCCTAACTTAACATGTTCATTCACTTCTCGAGATACTTGATTGGAACAGAGGAAAAAGGATATAATTAAACCACTTCGCTGGAAGGGCAGTTTGGTATAATCACCAAGATTTCAATCAAGATGAAATAAAATTACTTTACTTAGGTTTCAAGTCACGGTGTATGATCATGGGCATATTCCTATACAGATCAGCATACCCCCAACCAATAACATTTCCATTTTAAGGAAGCGATGACCTCATTATCAAGGACTTTCTTTTCAAGATCCCAAGGTCCTTCTCCTCGAAATCAGTGTGTAGCCTTTTTCACATCCATTTCAAAACATTCCTCCTACATTCAATTACATCATCCACACACCTCACCTTTCTTACCCACTTTACCACCATTACACAGCCACCAAAATCAACCTACATCACCATCAAAGTCAGAATTCAAGCTTTATAGAAGATCCATATCTTATTCATTCAAACTTGCTACAATAGTGATATTTGTTTACTTAATAGTATATTTTTTATATTAAGTTTTCATTTCCTCACCTTAATCATCTTCTTTCTATTTATATATTCACTAAATTTACTTTTATAAACTCAAAAAATCAAAAAAGAGGATTTGATCCTTAAACCACAAATTATAACTTTTTGTCCATTTTAACTATACTTGCCTCTCTTGTGCACATTTCTCAACAAACCAAAATAAGAAAATTCTAGTTTTTTATTCATGGGTTAAATCCCACCCTTATATGTTTTCCAACTGTGTGGACTTCGATGCCATTTTCGGCTACATAGGCATCTCAAGTTTTTCTCGAAATTCGATTCCCCTTTTCTTGCCTTTTCACCTTATGCATTCTCACTTTTATTAGTATCATATGTATATACTAGTATATATGTTCTTAGCAACCCCGTCACAGATTAATATTCATTTTCTCATAGTGAATCATGAGTTGTGTTGCTCATATTATATCATATTTTCATATTTTTTATTCTCTTTCGCTTTCGTAATCCCACCAGACGCGCAAATCCACTTCCTCATAGTGGATTATGACCCAGTGTATTACATATAAGATAGCCTTTCTCTTTATTTTTAGAAACTCCGTCTGACATGTATATTTTATCTTTTACAATGGATTGTGATCCGATGTGCCACTCACAATTTGACTACTTTTTAGATTATTTTTCTTTTCGTTTTTATCTATACTCCCTAGAATATATCGTCCCCGTCGTCTCTACGACTTAGGTATGGCAATTTATTCACCTATTTCACTTCACACACATTGTATATGCAAATTGAACTTTTGATAAAAATGAGAATATTATCATTGCCCATGAGAGGCCAAAATGGCGGAATGGATGCCTAACACCTTTTCATTCCATAACTTAGTCCTTGGACTCGTGATTGTAATACCCCATATTTTTAAGTATTATATATTTAATTAATTTGTATAATTTAAATTACATGGGTGTCGTAATTTAATTGAATTAATTATGATGAATTTATTTAAATATTAATCGGGATAGTTAATGGTTAATATTTATGGCAAATAATTACTAAGTGAATAGTAATAATTTATTTACGCCATGACGAGTAATAGTGACGTGGTATTAATTTATCTCAACCGAGAATCGGGGATAGACTATATTGAGGTCGAGATACAAATTTTTAGAAAATTAATCTGGATGACAATTGTGAGTTCATGGTTGATTCCAGATAGATCGAGATAGTCGGAAAAGAGTACCCGTGGGTAGTAAATGGGCCTCGGGCATTTTTAGGCACAATCGGGCCCACACGGGGGTGTTTGGGCAATTCTAATTTGTATGATAAGCATAATTTCGGGATTTACATAGTAAAATGGGGATTTTCATAATAAAACCTAAGTTAGAGAGTTTATGGCAGTCACAACTCAAAAAGAAAACCCTAGTTCTACAGAGAAGAAAAGAGGGGGAAAGTAGGGGATCTCAGGGAGCCAAGTCGAAGGAGATTAAGTGCGTTCTTCATCGATTCACCGTTTACCCAAAGAAAACCAGACCCTACGAACCAGTACACGCAAGTGGTTAACTTGCTTTCAAATTTAAATTGCAGTTTTCAATTCATATCATAGTGGGTGTAAGCCAAATTCATTTTTGGGTGGGATATAAAAAAAATGAGTATTAATGAATTGGGCAATTATATAGATTTTAGGTTCGATTGATGTTGTATTAGGACTCAATAGTGTGAGAATATGACTTACATTCTTAGACCATCAATCGGGGTTGTGTAATTTGGATTACGCAACTAAACCTTAGAAAACGACGAACGAAAATCGTGAAAACCCTTCTTTTTGAAATTTTTATTGTCGATGAAGTTTAATGATGTTGAAGACTTAGACTGCGATTTGAACTTATGTGGGATGTATATCACCTACTTACTATATTTGGGTTGAAGTATGAGGAGAGTTTATAATCTTAGGAAGTTCGCCATGGCAACATCATAAGCCGCGAGGAAGAAGGGCTCAAACTGGACGAGCGGTCGATCGATCCATGGGAAACGATCGATCAATGGGTCTCAAATTTTGAAAGTGGCGTCCTTTTATTATCGTTACCCCCAAAAAGAAATATTTTAGGAGTTTCTATACGGTTTTTTTAGTATAAAAATTGAATAGGGGAATTTATCTATGGTCTTGGAAGATGGCAATAAGGAGTATTTAAGTTAATGAATGTGTCCAAATTTATTTACAGAAATTGTGTCATAAAAATTTGTAAGTGTTACAGTTTGGACCAAGTGTGTTAATGAGTGATTATTTAATGGAAGATCAATACCTATGATAGCAGGATATAGGTATTAAGGAATTGAAATATCAAATAAGGGTGTGGAGTTTTTTAAAAGGAATATTGAGTAATAAAATTCTAAAGAATTATACTACGGGCTGAGTGAATGTGTCTGAACATTTTGGTTGAGTAACACACTTATAATAAATGAATTAATGTGGGAATTAATTAAAGTTATAGTCGGGGAATTGACTTGGATATTTTAGGCAAGTACTAATGGAGTTAGGTATGGATTAGCCAGGATAAAATTAATTATATATATACGAAAAGTGTGATAGTGTGTATATATATATATATATTTATATTATTGTGTTCTCTTTTAATATCAATGTAAGATATTTTTATAATTACATACCCATCTAGTGCTATCATTGGAGGTTGCGTGATGTAGGTGAATTCCCTGGCTAGTGAATGCAGGGCGAGTATAATCCCCAGGTCATAGCGTCTGGTATTTTATGTTGTGATTATTTTCAAGCTGAGACGCTCTGGGTATTATTCTGTCTCACACTCGGGGAACTATAACCGCCTCCACTATGTCTATTAGTTATTTCACGATTCGGTGAGAGCAAACTGTCTTGTGGTATCCGGGTTGGATTGAGTATACCTAGGATGATAGCATTTTAGCGAAAACATCCGGTGAGTTATTACTCGGGAGGATGGATATTATATACATGTGTGTGAATGTGTAGTATATGTATATGTATATAATAGTGTCGATAATTATGTACGGGCGAAATACCTGGAGTGAAATGGTACTATTTATATAACTAGTGAAATTTTTATATAGTTATCTAAAGATGATAAATTAAGTTGTTGTGAGAAATAACTTATAAATCCTTAGTAAAAGTTACTCGGGTTAGAGTAAGGTTTTAGGCAATGGTTATAACAAGGCTAGTTAGATGGGATTGTGTAACTAGGAGGGTTATAAGGAAAAGAAGTAGGTGTGCACAATAGGTGAGGGGTGAGTATTATGTCAAGTGAGTATGACACTAGCTTAAATATGAAAAATATTAATGCATTTTAATTACTGCAAACTTAATCACTTGCAAAATATTTTTAAAATGTTTTTGGTTTTAACCCTTGTTGCAAATATTTTTAAAAACCTTTTAGGTGTCCATCCATAGGGACGCCAGATTTGAGATTCTATTCCAGATTTGAGATTCTATTCCAGGATAAATTGTGAGTAATTCAATTGAGTATTATATTGAATTGATTATTGTTGGATGCTCATATTGGATGGATGGTGCTTGATTTCAAGGAAATAAGAGTTCAATTTCACCTCAAGAGATTGGGTTTGATTCTTCTCTTCTCTTCTATTTTATTTAATTAGCCTTTGATTATTTGATTATCATCTTTAATATGATGTTAGGCTAAATCCCCTTTCAAGGGGTGTGGTGAACCCTTATTTTATGTTATTTTGATTTAATTAGTTTGATTAATTAAAAATTCCCTTTTAATGTCAATTTTGATCCCTCACCCTTAAATTTACGCCTCGAGAGAGGGTAAATGATTTTCGAGAGAAAATCGAATTCTAGTTATAATACCCATTTTATATTCGAACTAGAGATAGGGGTTTCTTAAGTGTGGTATTATTACTTGAATTTCAACTCTATTTTTATTTTCTAAGATGTACATAAATTTTGATGAATCGATCCTAGCGGGTGATTAATTAAAAGGAGTGTAGATCTATTTTCTAGAGTTCTGGGGGGTTAAATTTAATTTTATAAAAGATTACTATTAAAATTACACTTGCAACGAGAGTTGGTTTTTAATTTGATGTTAATTTGGGAGAATTCAAATAATTAAATTAATTAGTTAGAATAGCTAAAATTTGTGGTGTAAATTCCATTCCTTGATTGTTCCCACATTTACTTCCTCACTTATTCTCTTATTTTAGTGTTAGACTTTGTTCATTATTTTTAGTCACTTTTTACTTAATTGTTTAGATCTTTGATTTAGTTTAATGTTATTTCACATCGTCACCCAAATTGTTTTGATATTGAAAAAGCATAAAAAAAAAGATAGAAAAAAGTAAAAATCCCAAAAATAAAATAAAAAATGAATTACAATTGATTTCCCCTCACTTCACTCCCTAGATTTGGATTGGCATCCTTACTTACCTCTATTCTAGTTGTTATATTTTTGTGTAGGTGACAAAGGTTTTGATTAGCTTGGCTTCAATAACGACATCCACACAAAAGTCAAGTTATCAGGTCCCTATTTATTCTAATCGCATAAATATATGTATACACACTTACCGAAGACTTCTCTCAAATGTTACTCATCCTAAACATTCATTAAATCCATAACCTGGATTGTACACTCAACTAATCCAAGGTTCTCTCTTTCATCCCAAGGTTTACTCACCCTCAATTCCATTATCTAGGAGTCCTAATATCACTTCTAGAATCCCCTAAAATAATCTCCAATTTGCAATTTAACTCTCCATAAACTTAACGGAAGAAAATTTTCCATGACTGCTAACGCGAATCGATTCGCCCAATTGCGAACAAATTCGACCAAGAGAATCGATTTGCCAAAGACCGAATCGATTCGACCTGAGACAGTCCTACAGGTCTTCCTACGCGAATCTATTTGCCCAAATGCGAATCCATTCGCTCTGTCCGGAGTTGACAGTTCAGGCGATTTCATCTTCTCTAAAAATCCCAAATATCATCCCAACCTCCATTTTTGTGGTTTCTAATCTCAACCAACAACACTATAATAATCCTAACACTGATTTATAACTAACACATCAATTAATTTATGGGATAAAACAATTTCTCTTTGATTTAAACCCTAAAACCAATTAAACTCTCGTTTATCATTTCTTCCCATTTCTAACCATTTATACAAACCATTAACATGGGTTTAACACTAGAAGTCATCAAGAGTTAACAATACATCAATTTGTAAACTCAAAATCAATTTTACAAAATTTATTTCAAGGGTTTCAACCCCAATATCATATAGTTTACCAACTATAATATGAGATACACACACACTCAATTGAATAAAGCAAGTAAACACTTGCCTCGTGGATAAAATCTGATGACCTCGAATCGAATCCCACGAAGTTTGGTTTGGAATCCCCTTCCTCTTCATCGTTTCCTTCTTCCTTTCTTTCCTTATTCTTTTCTCTCTTTTCTTTCTTCTCTCTCTCTCTCTCTCTCTCTCTCTCTCTCTCTCTCTCTCTCTCTCGTGTGTTATATGAGGAGTGATAAAGGGTTATCCATTATAAAACTCAATTTTAACTCGTATACTCAATTGCGAATCCCTACTAGTCCAAAAGTTTCCAGAACCTAAACACTACCATCCAGATACTCTATTCTGACTAATTTGGCCATTCCAAAACCAACCGTGCACTCAAAATCTTCATCCGAGTCACTTAACTAAAATTCACTAATCAGACCCGACATTTCTCAACACGTGTTTTCTACAATGTAAACTATCACTTGTCACTTAACCCAACTACGACACGACTTAAAAATATTTTGACTCAATTACTTAGTCCCTAAAGTAAATATAACACACATTGGTAATTATCTAACACTCCTAAATCCTAAATTACTATCCACCATAATTCCTCTAATTAACAAAATACGCCCACTTACGTAATTTAAATATCTATAAAAGTACGGGGTATTATAGGAGTCATGAGATTCGACAAGAAAGGGAAGCTAGCACTGAGATACGTGGGACCCTTCCTTATTACCGAGAGAGTGGGTCCAGTGGCATATAGGTTGGGTTTACCCGAGCATCTTCAGCGGATACATGACGTGTTCCACGTGGCTTCGCAGAAGAAATATCGGAGGAGCGAGAGGTTTTTTGCATGTTCCACTCGAGGAGATTGATTTATAGCCAGATATATCGTATGAGGAGAGACCCAAGGCTATTCTGGATCATAGTGAGGATAAGCTGCGGTCTAAGGTAGTACCACTAGTCGAAGTTTAGTGGGGGACATCACAATGTGGAGGAGTCGACATGGGAGTGAGAGGATAACATGCGAGATCAGTATCCAGAGTTATTCACCGCGGGTACGACCTAATTTTGGGGACGAAATTCCTTTATAAGGGGGAAGTATATAACACCTTGTATTTTAAGTATTATATTTTTAATTAATTCGGCCAAGATAAATTACTTGTGTGTCGTAATTTAATTGAATTAATTATGATGACTTTATTTAAATATTAATCGGGAGAGTTAATGGTTAATGTTTATGGAAAATAATTATTAAGTGAATAGTAATAATTTATTTACATCATGACGAGTTATAGCGACGTGGTATTATTTTATCTCAATTGGGAGTCGAGGATAGACTATACTGAGGTTGAGATAGGGATTTTTAGTAAATTAATTCATATGACCATTTTGAGTGCACGGTTGATTTCGAATAGGTTGAGATAGTCAGAAACGAGTACTTAGGGGTAGTAAATGGGTCTCGGGGAATTTTTAGGCATAACCGAGCCCACATGGGGGTGTTTGGGCCATTTTAGTTTGTCCCATAAGCATAATTCCGGGATTTGCATAATAAAACCTAAGTTAGGGAGTTTGTGGAAGTCACAAATCAAAAAGAAAACCCTAGTTCTGTAAAGAATAAAGAGGGATAAAGTAAGGAGATTTGGGGGAGCCAAATCGAAGGAGATAAAGTGTGTTCTTCGTCAAGTCACCGTCTACCAAAGGAAATGAGACCCTACGAACCAATACAGGCAAATGGTTAACTTTCTTGCAAATTTAAATTGCAGTTTTCAATTCATATCATAGTGAGTGTAAGCCAAATTCGTGTTTGGGTGGGTTATCATAAAACAAAAATGGGTATTTATGAATTGGGCAATTTATGTAGGTTTTAGGTTTGATTGATGTTGTATTAGGACTCAAAAGTGTAAGAATCTAACTTATATTTGGGATGATAGCATTTATGTATCTGGGTTGGATTGAGTATACTTGGGATGATAACATTTTAGAGAAAACATCCGATGAGTTATTACTCGGGAGGATGGATACTATATACGACATGCGTGTGAATGTGTAGTATATGTATACGTATATAATAGTGTCGATAATTATACACGGGCAAAACACCTAGAGTGAAATGGTACTATTTATATAACTAGTGAAATTGTTATATAGTTATCTAATGATAATAAATTAAGTTAATGTGAGAAATAGCTTATAAATCCTTAGTAAAAGTTACTCGGGTTAGAGTAAGGTTTCATGCAATGGTTATAACAAGGCTAGTTAGGTGGGGTAGTGTAACTAGGAGGATTATAAGAAAAAGAGGTAGGTGTGCACATTGGTTGAGGCATGAGTATTATCTCAAGTGAGTGCAACACTAGCTTAAATATGAAAACCATTTATGCATTTTAATGACTGCAAACTTAATCACTTGCTAAATATTTTCAAAAATATTTTGGGTTTTAACCCTTGATGCAAATATTTGTAAAAACCTTTTAGGTGTCCAGCCACATGGACGCTAGACTTGAGATTCTATTCCATGGATACGCAGCTGCAACATATGTGGATGGATGCAGGAGTTGGATTAGACGCATCATTTCTTCATTCCTAGATTAGGAATCTCATTTCAGTTACAGTTCCATTTAGGATGTGTTTCCCATTTACTTTCAGATTCAATTTTTGGATTATTTACTTATTCGTTGGATTATTATTTTGGATTTGGATTTATCGCCAATGGTTTATTCGTCCAGTCTTTTAGTTATTTATTCAGCAGTGTTCTCAGACTCACTGATGGTGTGTGTGGATTTTTTATTTTTGTTCCGCATGTTTATTTATTTGTCTAATGAAAGATAAAACTTGGCACTAGTTTAGTTAATCAATTAGGTGATTAGTAATTAATATGGTTTTTGGCAATGGTGCTAAGAATGAACCAAATGGAAATTCTGTTTTAATTTGATAAATGACTAATCGATCGATATTTAATTAAGTGGGGTATCACAGTGATCTATTTTGTTTCGTATGCATCATTTTGCCTTTGATGCCGTTCTTCAAGGACAGCTACATCCTTTTCATGTTCAATGAAAAATAGGTCGGTGATTCCATATTTTATATTTTTACGCCCCTTGACGACGACCAATTATGTCCGTGGGAGCCCATGAACATCGTGCGAGTGTCATAAAAAGGATTTTATTCCTTGATCCTGCATGCCATATTCTTTTGGGGAGAACCCATTGTATCCTGGATAACCACATTGGCGACTCTGCTGGGGAGTTTATTATTTTTAGAGGACTAGACTTTATATTACATGGGCTTTATTTTATTCTTTTTCTATTTCTCTCTCTCTCTCTCTCTCTCTCTCTATATATATATATATATATATATATATATATATATATATATATATATATATATATATCCACTTGTATATTCTTCCTTTTTAGTCTCATGCTCACATGATGTTTATATGCCTTGCTCATGTAATGCTATATATTCTTCTCTCCATCATGCCCCTTTTTCTCATTACACGTGTTACCACATTTTCTATCACTTGTTGCATGCTTTACCCAGTTGTATATACTTATCATGTTTCACTTCACTTACCCATGATCTTCACATACCACTTGTAGATATCTATGCTTATACCCACTTGTATATTCACATGCTTCACTTATCATATGCTTCACATATCATTCATGTATATACCCATGTTTTTTTCACTTGCACACTCTTCCACATTATTATCACTTGCACACACTTTCACGATACTTTATTATCACTCTCACATGTTCTCATGATACTCTTAATATTATCACTCTCACATGTTCTCATGATACTCTTAATTTGCATATATACCACTCTCACTTGTGTATAATCACATATCTCATACCTTGTATATATCACCATGCCATGTATATGCTCTACTCTTCATTCTACTTGTACATACTTGTTAGATTTACTCTCGTTGAATACTTAACTCTTTTTCATATGCAACTCATGTATATTCCCATGATTTACTTCATGCTTAGTAGTAGTACCTACTCCCCTTAGCATGTATAAAACTTCGCATAAAAATACTAATTAAGACTCATTCATTTTCACACTACATCACGTGAGCACTATATTTTGACAAAAAATATGTCCTGTACTAGGGGATCACTTCGTGATGGGTTATCGGTTATGTTGGGTGTGGATAACCTAAGCCATATGATCCCACCTTTCATTATCCTAGTACCTTCGACGTATATCAAACTATTCCCCCCTCATCTTACTGCTTGACCAGACTCACAATAGGAGGTATATAGAAGGGAACTCGTTCACGTACATCGAGTGTATCTAATTCGTTCTTATACATACCATCACCACGAGATATAGCGTGAGACAATTCATTTACACTCAAGTATATCAAATGGCTTCTCCACACGTACTAATGAATGATTGCCCTTACAGTCAAGAGGTATATTATGGAAGTCATTCCAAAGAGGGGGGGGGGGGGGGGAAACCCTACACTAACCTCCCAACGATTAAAACTCATATAGGCATCTACACTAAGACACTCATACTTTATTTGTGAGTATCAACGCGAAACTCTATTGAAATTTTTGGTCACCTTATCCCCCATCTTTTTGGGTTATTTTGCTCGTTTTTAAAATAGGTCTGTATCTATGAGTCTAGAAACAAGTCAAATCGTGTCTTGTATCGCATACCCAATACTTTCCCAAACTCGGGTCATGTTCGACATTTTAGTTACACCATAGGCGAAACATAACACAAGTAAAACCTAATAATAACAACTATAATGGGGAATTTTCCTTCCTTCCTTTTTCACTAATACCAAATATATTTCCTTCTTTTCCCCCCCAAAAAAAATATATAGCAAAAATAGTTTTCCCTTTTAAAAAATACCCAACAATATTCTTTTTCCAATAAAAATAAAAATAATCATTTCCTTTCATGTGCGACCGCACTTCTTGCCATTAATCCCTATTAACTCACATCTGCTATCAAGCCACCCTAAAGTTCCACACCATCATAATATTTTGCGAAAACTAAGAGATCATACATGAGATTCCTTATTGATAACCCTAATGATAATGTCAATGTATAGCCAAACCTGATGGCAGTACTTGCTTAGCTTAGCACCAAAATCGACAGTCTAAAGGCAGGTGTCAAATAGGTATAGTGAAATAAGGGTTAGATGCCCGAGGTTATCGAGCCGATTATTTCCTTCCATCATGCTATCTGTCCTCAAGAACTAGAAAACATATGGGATCCATAGGAATACCAACAAGTTCCACATTCCCCGTGCATCCCACCTATTAACGGGCCACCATTGCCAATGCCAAACCATGCCCATCTAGCGTCTAACTTGCTGATGCATACTCCTGCTGATTCCAAAGAATAATAATTGAAAAACGTTAAGGAAGGCCTTAGATTCATAACTAAGAAGTTTTGCTAAGTGAACATCTCGAGGAAGTACGTGGATTACACCCACATGTCTCCCTACCCAAAATCTTGGTTGCCAAAAAAGTTCAAAATATCTGACACAGAAACGTTTGGGGGTAGAAGATCTCCCATTTTGAATCTTCTTAACAATCACCATTTCATGAACCTATTAGGGGCCACATAAGAGATAATGGCCCAAATATTTTAGCAGACTCTTAATGAAATCACTCTTCGATGGTTCTTCATTTGAGGAAATTTGAATCAACAGTTCCGAGGATATATCCAGAGAATTTACTGCCAAATAAAAATATAACAAGGAGTTGGAAGTCACTTGCGAAGACCTAAAACTACTCAAGCAAAACCTTGGAGAGTCATTCAGCATCTTTATCAGGAAGTTAAGAGAAAAAGTCGCTATAATGACAAGTTAATCATTCGAAGGGAAAAGGAATTGGTGAGCATCATGAAGAATAATTATCTACCACATATGCAAACCTCAATTGAAAGCCAATACTACCCACACTTTAAATCCCTTCCAGAGGTGAGGTCAAAATAAAAAAGATTGATAGAAATCAGAAAGTCGAGTCTGACCCCAAGAAGCTAACATGGAAGTTCATTCCCTGCAAACCAGCTAATACCACTATCTCAACCATTTAACAATCTTTATCAGCCTGCAACATCATGGGTGCCAAAAGATCATCTCGTTACGGCTAGAAAAGAATATATCAGGCATCATGATCTTCTATCAAAATTATTCCAAGCCCTCTTATCAAGAAGCCTTATTAAGCCTTTGTACCCTTGTCCATTACCAAATCCACTTATGAGAGCGCACTTTTGTTCAAATAAAGAAATTATTTAATTAAACTCAATTGTTTTCAATTAAATCCTGAAACATGCATCTAGGTGTGATTGAAGACAGTATGATCATGCAAGAATATTCAATCACAAACAAACACACAAATGCGGAAAAATCCCCCAAAGGGGCAACACCTTTTTTATTTTCACTATAATTTGTAAAGAACGATTTACACGGATTATACTAAAAACATGAGTGACATACGATGTACCCTCAAGTGTTGGTTCCGATGTCGTCGGCTGGAATCTTCTGCAAGAACTCCAGATGGGCAGTAATGGAAAAGAGTCGGCTTCTCCACAAGTTACTCCAGATGAGTAAAATGATCCTTTGAAGGTTTAAAGATTCACACACATATATGGGAATGGTTTTATAAATAAAAAACGCATGAAACCTTAAAAACTTGAAGTCTATTTTTTGGGCTGTAAATCACAAAAACGTGTGCGAAAAAGACTTGGAAAAACGTGCAGAATGTGTATAGATATTTATACAAAAATCGAGACGGTGTTGTCGCTCGAACGAGATCGCGTGACGTCCTCATGTCGTTAAAACGAGGTCTACGACCAAGAAAAGTCCGCTTCTACACATAGAAAAATTTATGCTTTTGAGTTTAAAACAAATCAGACTTCGAAAAATATTTTCCAAAAAATTCCCAAATATTTATGCGAATATTAATAACTCCAATAAACCATTTTACTAATAACGCGTCGTGGAGTAGTGGGAACGGTTGAGCAACACATCTCATGTAGCATGATGCACGTGTGAAGATGGTGGATGCATGGATTCAGATCAAGGCCATCATTGATGATCGTGTTGACGTGCCAAATGTAGCGGTATTAGACATACTGTGATCTAGGACAAATAGAAAATTTCTGGATTCTACCCCAAACATTTAAAAAATTATGCCCTTACAAATCTCCCCCATGTCTATGCCAGTACATACATAAAAAATCCGAATTATGCAATCTCCATAAAGCAAATGACGTATAAGATAATATCCCCATTAAACCCTCAAACTGAGAATACTAACTGACATGTCGTCAACCAAACTTCAACATCTTCATATCTTCACCTTTTCTCATCAGGGTGTGCAATCCAATAATCATAAATTTTGTACTTACACACATGAGATAAAGTAGATACCCGTGACACGCAAGATTTTGAAATATAATGCTATGCAAAAATCAAAGATCGATTAAGCTAAAGCAAATCATTTATAAATCAACCAAACAATTCTCCCCCACAGTTCATTCTCTCCCTTTTATGATGTCCCCAAATAGACAGATATGAGAAGCACAAATAAATGCAAATGGAGAATGTCACAAGGTAATAAACTTTTTATTTTTGAATGTTTCAAAAATTTTCACACAAAATATACACCAAAGAATCACACCATGAAAGAACACAAAAATAACCAAGTCGATGATAGAGGAAATGAAGTGGTGTGAGCAAATTCGATAGGAAAATCAATGCATACAAACATAACATATGTGCACGATGAATATCGGATAGTTCTAACGAATGAACTCAACATCTTCCTTAGGTGTAAAAATATGGAATTATAAGAAATTGACTCAATCAAATCAGCAAATCAAAGCTCAAAGTGATTTCCACACCAAGAACATCCAAAAATAATTAATGCTTTTTCAGGACTTTCAAGGAAGTGCAAACCCGTTTAAATTCTCCAACCAAACTCCCTAAGATTTATATGTTGTTTGGAGGTGATCTAAATTCTCAAACATTGGAGAATTGATGGTGAAACCTAATGGCCCATATTCGGCATGTATTGCTTTTTATTGCCTTAATTTTTTTTTGGGCTCTTTTAATCTCCGTGGACCCCGGATAATAAAATTTCTCAATTTTTTAGGTCCGATATAACGGTGGCTTAGTATTCGCAAAGGCCAAATGAGAACCTTTTGCATCCCTTCCCCGTTGATAAAATACCACACAATCTCACCAAACGGTTTTTACATGCATTCCAATCTTGCCAAGTTTTATCGCATATGGTTCGTTGTATAGACAAAATTGAGATGGAAATACTCAAGCCAATATGTGATAGACAAGTGAAATAATGAAATAAAGTCGTGCATGTGTGCAATAAAGGAGATAAGGAAGCATGTACAAAGATATTACTAATCACATCTCAAAGATGCCAAACAATGTAAAACACATGGATGCAATGATGTAGCGTCTCAAATCACTATCAAACAGTCACATGAAAAATGGAAATAAATGTTGTGACTCGGCTATCTTAAATGCTCATCCATAAGAGGTGTAAACAAAATACAAAAATCCTTTTGTGCTTTTCTAAAATTTTTATAAAAAGAAACTCTTTTTGGATTTTTCAAAGAAAAAAAAATATAAAAAGCAAAAATAAGAATAAAAATGATATAAACTAGCAATAGGAATCATATGATATGAACATGACAATGCATGCTATCCTAGACAAGGACCATCCTCTCAGTCAACTGTGAAAATCCCCAAAGACTTCCTAACACTCTCGAATCTAAGGGCATCTAAAGGTTTCATGAAAATATCGGCTAACTGAAGGTCTGTGAGAACAAAACTCAGGGATACGACTTTCTCCTCAACTAACTGACGTATAAAGTGCTCGCGTATCCTGAACTAACTGATGTGTTTTTTGAATGTTGGATCGGATTACGAGATATGTGTATCGCGCTCGTGTTATAATAGGAGATGGCCATGGTGCCCTGTGAAATCCCATAATCCTCCAACATTTGCTTCATCCACAAGAGTTGCGTGCAACTAGGGGTGTGCAAAAAAACCGACCAAACCGACAAACCGACAAAACCGAGCCGAACCGAAAATTTTCGAGCCGGGTTTTTTTAAGGGTCGGTTCGGTTCGGTTTGATCAGGTATAAAACCGACAGGGTCGGTTCGGTTTTCGGTTTTGGCATAAAAAATCGATTTTGAACCGAACCGAACCGAATTAATTTTTATACTTTTTAATTTTATATTTTATATTATATTTATATTAGTGTTGACATATTATATTATATTTTTTAATTTTATATTTATATTAGGTATTAAAAAAAATATTTTTTATTAAAATAAATAAAAAAACCGAGCTGGCCCTGTATAAAACCGGCCCTGTCAAAAACCGACGGGAAAACCGAACCGGCCCTGTCAAAAACCGACCCTGTTCGGTTCGGTTCGGTTTTTCAATAGCTTCGGTTCGGTTCGGTTCGGTTCTTTTCCTTAAAAAACCGACATGGTCGGTTCGGCTCAAAAAACCCGACCAAAACCGAACCGACCAACCCGTGAACACCCCTACGTGCAACAACTCTCGGCTACAATGTACTCAGCCTCTGTAGTGGACAAAGAGATGGATTTTTGCTTCTTGCTCAGCCAAGAAACAAGCGTATAACCAAAGTAGAAACACCCATTGTAGACACCCCATTATGTTACCCCTAACTCTCCTTAGGTCCCTAGTATCTCCCTTCATCACTACAAACCCAAGTCATACCCCGAGTACCGATCTAGAAGCCATCGGGCACTCCCAGGCTCCGTTTGACCAAAAAGTCAAACCCTTTAGCCCGATCGGGGATAAATGAATCCTCTAAGGGAACTGAAATCCTTTTCCAATGGTACATCCCGTGCACGATTCTGACTTACCATGCGGACGAATGATCCGTTTGCATTCAAAACTTGATCTAGAGGCCACCGGGCGCTCCTGGGTTCTTTTGACCTAAGTTAACTCTTCAGCTCGATCGAGACAGAATGAATCATTGAAGGGCACTGGAATCCCTTTCCAATGGTCCATCCCGTGTGCGATTCTGAATTACCATGCGGACTAACGATCCGTTTGAGTCCAAGAGGTCATCGAATGCTTCCAGGGCCCAGTTGACCAAAGTCAACTCCCCAAACTGGGTCAAACTCTTTGGAATGAGTAAGTAAATCTCCTAACCTTTCCAACGATCCACCCTATGCGCAATTCAGACTTACCATGCGGATGAACGATCCGTTTGCGTCCGAACGATTCCCCATCCAATGGACAGACAAATGCTTTCAAGCCATATTTAACCCAAAGTTAACTCTCGAACCCGGGAGCTGTCCAAAGGACTTCTAAAGGTCTCTGAATTACTTTCCAATGGTCCACCCCGTGAATGATTCTGACCAACGATTTTCCCTCGACAACCAATTTTCTGAAAAGGCCTGAAACACACTGCCAATTGGCAGGTTCCAGACCCTTCATATCGACAGGTGCCGATAGGTAGGACCATGTCTATGCCGATCGACAGTGACATGGGCCTATAAAAGGAGGCCTTCACCTTATTTTCAAGGAGATCCCAGATTTGATAAAAGTCGCTCTCAGTGAATCCCAAAAACCTCTCTGGAAGACAACGCGATTTCAACATCCAAATCCCTTTCTAACTTCCACTTTTCATCATCCTTTTCATCAAACATGGTGAATTAGCCACTCTCCATCATCATCCAAGTCCAAGGGCTGCTCTTCAACATTTAAGATCAGGCTCAAGATCTTCAAGAAGGTCCAACTTTCTCAACTTTCTCTTTAAATTCTCTTAAATTCGCAATAACTTGTTTTATTACCTAGCACTTTTATTATCATACGTTTTATTTACTATTATCGAACATATCTTATTTTCATATAAATAAAACCCCAAAAATAAGAAAAAGAGGGTTTGCTCATAAATTCCAAATAGGGATTCTCATATTTTTCTCACAACTAAAACACTTTTTCTACACACACACACACTCACAAATAAGAGATCCCCCATTTGGATTTATGGAATAAACCTCACCCCTCATTTTGTATGCAAACTACGTGGACTTTGATGCCTTAATAGTCTACGTAGGCATCTCAGGGTAAAACCCGAGACTCGAGTCCTATTCTCACTTTCTCTCTCATTTTCTATCTTCCCTAAATCCAATTTTCTTATATTCTATACACTTGTTCTTGGTGACATATCACTCCATATGCGTTATCGTTCCATTACAACGATCAACGTAAGAGTAATCGCCTAAATCTTATTTTCTAATATTATTTTTATACCTTCCTACGGATGACTCGCTTTATCTCTCCCATGATACACGTCGAGGATTCCTATCTCCACTATATATATAAACATGCACACATATCATGGGGAAAATAAAAAAGGAAAATAACAAACATCCATGAGAGACCGAAAGGGAAAAATGGGTGCCTAACACCTTCCCATTTCGTAACTTAGCCTCCGAACCCTTTTCTAATTATTTTGGTTTTGAATGCACCAGTATGTCTTTGGATTCCGTCCCTCGGGATGGCTTCCCCTTTTTCTTTTATCTGTTTTAAGTAAAATAGACTGACGACTCTAAATCTCTCAACATTTTTACACCTCATCTCAAACGATGTCGGCCGAAGCGCTCCCGAGAGGGACGAGCGAAACTCGAGGATCCTCCTTCACGCGCCCACCTGTGGCGAGGATCAGGGATGGCCATAGTGGAGACTTTGCTGGGGACATGTATATTTTTGAGGGCTTGACTCTATTTACATGGATGTTATATTTGTTTATATTTACCCTAAATCTGCATGTTCCCCTTTTCCATGTGTATCCCATGCTTATGCTTCTGTTCACAAACTTGTAGAAAGTTATCCATGTACACTTCACACCACGTGCACCTAGGATCAGATATATCCTCATGTTGCACGCATCACCCATACATACTTGGTGTACCTTTGGTACTTGTACTTTGCTCCCTGTTTGGCATAATCAAGAAACGCATTCTCATCATAAGATACTAATAAGAGAATCATGCATGATTCACACGACATCACCAAAGAGCATTGTTATTGACCAAATTTTACCCAGTAACTAGAGGGTCACTTCCTGATGGGCACTGGTCCGACAGGGCGCAGTTAGCCTAAGCGATATGACTCTCACCTTCCATTGGCCAAGTACCTTCGACGTATATTGAACGATTCCCCCGCATCTTACCGCTTGAACGAAGTCATAACGGGAGGTATATCGCAGGGAATTAGTTCATGTACGCTGAGTATATCGAATTTGCTGTGATATGTACCGTCCCCATGAGGTATATAGTGAGGCAATTCATGTACACACAGGTATATCAAATGGCTTGTCCACACTACTGATTTCCCACAAGAGCAAGACGTATATCGTGGAAGTCACACCAAAGGGGGGAACCCATTCCGATTCACTCAACTAACTGCATACCCGCATAAGGACACGCACTTTAGATTGCCGGTTTTAACCCGAAACTCAGCCAAAATTCTGGGTCAGCCTGCCGTCCAAATTTTCATGCATTTTTAAAATGGGTCCCTGTTCGTGAGCCTGTCACAAGTCCAGCCGTAGCTTCGCATATATTAAAAACCCCACTTTTCCAAGCTCGGATCCCGTCCGACATTGCATTTAGGAGAATTAAATACAAGTGAGAACATAATAATCGTAATAATCATGCTGAGTTCCGTCTCCAAAAACATATCTCCCTTATTTATCAAAAATCCAAAAATAGTTTCTTCCCTTTTTCTCAAAAATAAATCCCATTCTACGCCTTCTCAGGTCAATCGCAAGCCCTTGGCCTGGCTCCTTATTGGCTTCGGTCTTCAATCAAATCACCCCGGAGTTTCGTCCATTCCTCTACTACTTCTTTCGAGTCCAGAATCCATCCACTTTCCATGGAGAATACAGATCAAGTACCAGTAATACAGCCGTATCTAACGGCAGTCCTAGCTCAGCTCGTGTCCAAGATTGACAACCTCCAAACTGAGGTTCGAGAGATGCAACGAAACTAGGTTCCTATTCCTCAAAAGCTCGAGGCCCTATTACCTCACGCTATGGGTACACCCGAGCCTATCTAGGTTCCTAAAGAATATCATCATGCTCCACGTGCCCCTCCTGTCAATGGGATGCCGCCTACCCTGTTTCCGATGCCAAATATTGCCTAGCCTGTGGCTAACCTGCCTATGGTCGCTGATCCAAAAGAGGAGGAGTTGAATAAAGTTAAAAAGTATCTCAAGATGCTCACCAAGAAGTTTGACCAAGTCAGAATCTCTGGGAATTACATAGACTACACCCACATGTCTCCTTATCCTAGAGCGAGGTTACCCGAGAAGTTCAAGATGCCAAATATCGAGAAGTTCGGAGGGAGTGGACCCCGATTGTTCATCTTCACAATTATCATCGTTCCATGACTCTACTAGGGGCTTCTGAAGAAGTGATGGCCCAATTATTTTAGCAAACTTTGAAGGATAGTGACCTCTGATGTTTTTGTCTCTCGAGGAATCCAGAATCCGTAGCTGGGAGGATGTAGCCCGAGAATTCATGTCGCAGTACAAATACAACGAAGAGCTTGAGGTCACCTGTCGTGATTTAGAGCTGCTCAAATAGATCCTTGGGAATAAGTTAATAACTTCATAACCCGGTGGAGGGAGCAGGCAACTACCATGACCAATCGGCCATCTGAGCAAGAACAGGTTAATATAGTGAAGAATAACTTCTTGCCCCATATCTGAGCGACGATGGGAGGACAATACTATCCCCACTTCCAAGCTCTCAGAGAAGCGGGAGTATAAATTGAGGAAAGCCTTGTTAAAACAAAGGTTGAACCGAAGAAGGTGTTCGGACAGTTCACCCTTAGAAAGTATGACAAGCCTGCCAGTGCTACAATCTCAACCATCAACAACATCTCTCAACCAACCACATCATGGGCACCAGAAAGCTACCGTACCCTCATTCGAAGGGAATGCACTGAGCTCCATGCTCCCCTATCTAAAGTTTACCAAGCCCTGTTAAGCCGAGACCTCATCAAACCCTTTGATCCCCGTCCATTGCCAAATCCACTCCCAAGAAACTTCAAGGCCGATGCTCATTGTGACTTTCACTAAACTGCTGAACATACCACCGACCAATGCTTTCACCTCCGAAACATAATCCAAGATCTCATTGACCGGGGTACCATCGCCCCACCATCCAATCCTAAGCCAAACACTACTCATAATCCACTCCCAAATCATGCCAATGCCATATTCTTAGAAGAAAACCCAGATTTCGATCCCTCTACTCAAATCACACCCATATACTCTCCTAAACCTCTTCAAATTTGCCCATATTTCCTCCTACACCCTACTAACCTCTCTGATCAAGCACTATCACTACTTACCAGAGCATGCATCACTGTTCGTACCCGTTCTGAAAATGGAAATATGGAATTATCAGAGGTGTTAAACCAACTCCTAGAGTTCGGACTGAAATTGCCATCACAAATGGTTATCGATTGACAAAGGTTCAGTACACTGTTCTTAGAAGCACAAAAATGGGCCCGAGATTTAGACAAGTGGGTGGTACCAACCGATAAAGTCAGCCTAGATGATGTTGTTCTGATTATGGCAGAATTATTCGAGCAAACCAACATCATTTGTAGCATCATGGGGTTACCTAACATTTTAAAGCTACAAGGGCGCTTCGTCCCTTCAACCATATATATCCCCACAGAATGGGAAGACCTGTATGAAGAAGCCGTTGAAGTTATGGAATGCATTTACTTTACATGGAAAGACATAATTGTTGCCACCGGATGGGGGGGAAGAATTCAAAGATTCGAGTGAAAAATAAGCTTCAGGAAGAAGTGGCCCAGTAGCCAACATATGTGGGATGATATCATTTGAAGAACTCATCGAAGAAATTAACAGGGTGATAGAACAACCTGAGGTTAATGAGGAAATGGGATTCATGTTCTTCCCTTCTTTAGTAAATCACATGATCAAATCAGGGAGACATTACCGGGTTCCAAGCTCACTTCCAGCAAATGACAAAGGGAAGGGCGTTGAAAACCTTCCTATGCCAGAGATGACCATCGAGGGGAGCAAGATCCTCGATCAACTGAAGAAAACTCAAGCTAACATCACTCTATGGGGGCTTTTCATATCTTCCCAGCTGAACAAAAATGCTTTAATCAAGATGCTCACTGGACCCACAGTTCCTCCAACTACCCCACCAGAAGAAGCGGTAAATCTTATCGGATCCTTGTCCTCTACCCAAATGTTATCATTTTCTGAAGAAGAAATCCCCAGACTTGGGCCAAATCACAATCATGCACTCAACATCTCCATCGAAGTTATGGGGAAGGCCGCGCCACTCTGTCTTGTCGATAACGGATCCGCCTTGAATGTCTGCCCACTGAGAACCTTCAAGTGTTTAGGCCTGAAAGAAAGCGACCTCGCTCCAACCTCCGTCGCTGTACGTGCCTACGATAATACCCGCCGGGAGGTAATGGGATCCATTAAACTTGTAATAGGGGTTGGCCCTATAAACCCTGTCGTTGAATTCCAAGTCATAGACATCCCAGCTTATTTCAACCTGTTGCTCGGATGATCCTGGCTCCACCGTATTAAGGGTGTGTCTTCCTCACTCCATCAAAAATTGAAGTTCTTCATTTACGGGTAAGTCATCACCGTTTTGGGCGACGATAAAAATGTCGAGGGTGCAAGCACCAACAGTCCAATCCTTGAGATATAACACGGGTCAAATGATATGCTCCTATCAGGATTCCGAGTTGAGCAACTCCTACTCCCGATAGGGGACGATTTCAAAGAAAGGGTTTGTCCAGAATATGACCCTCATGGTAATGTCACTGTGATTCAGATGTTTAGAAACATGCACTTTATGCCCGGACTAGGGCTAGGGCAAAGGCAGCAAGGGATAATTAAGCCCGTCGAACTGAAGAAAGCTTTCCCTCCTTGTGGCTTGGGGTACCAACCATCAGAACAAGAGCTCAGAATGATCCACCAGTCTCGACCAAAGAGAAGATTAGACTGCATCCAAACTATCCCAAGAGACTCCTTGAATGGACGATTCATCAAAGAAGGCGAAGACTTCCCCTTTTACGGTTTTCCAGAACCATGGTATGACCACACAGGCAAGAAGATGAAGCCTGTAATGGCAATATTTTTCCAAGATAGCTACCCATGGGCCGAGAGTTTACAACACCAAGTACAATCGCTCATCAAAGATATCGAAGAGACTGAGGAAAATGATTCTGAAGATTCCTTCAACTTATAGACACTGGGGATGGCACTCTGTATGGTTCATTCAGGCACTACATCAATGGATCCATCCCGTCTGATTAAAGCTACTGATACACCCCTCCTCAACTGGTATGCTTCGTCAGTTCTACCTCTTAAAATCTCCCCTAACCCCAATGTTTACCCTATTTCTTCTTTTGTTGTCTATCCTTGTTCAAATGTAATCGAGACCTCTTTTGATAAGGTTCTCAATGTTGTTTTTCCTATCAATAAAATAAACGAAGATTTTGAGTATCTTGATGTGCCTTACATTAATTGTGCGGATTCTAATAAAACTTTTGATGATGATGATTTTGCAAATGAACAATTCTTTACTGATCTAAATAAGGTTAATAATAAACAGCATAATCGCGTTCAAGTTAATGAAGAGGAGACTGTTGTTATTAATCTTGGTTCTAGTAGACAACTGCGCGAGATTAGGATAGGGGCCACCCTTGACGAGTATGAGCGCGCATAACTCGAAGAATTGCTAAAGGAATTCATGGATGTTTTCGCATGGTCCTATAATGATATGCCCGGAATTAATCATGAAATAGCTCAGCACGAGATCCCCACTCTCCCAGATTATAAGCCGGTTAAATTTTTTTTTAGAAAGCTCCTCACCGAATGGTCGCTCAAGGTCAAAGAAGAGGTGGTCAAACAGTTGAATGTGGGCTTCATTCGTGTGATTAAATATCGCACATGGCTAGCCAACATAGTACCTATGCCAAAATCAGGAGGGAAGGTTCGAATTTGTGTGGACTACCGAGATTTAAACAAAGCTTCTCCAAAGGATGATTATTCGCTACCCAATATCGACATGATCGTGGACAACACATCCAGTCATGCTCTCAAGTCATTCATCGACGGGTTTGCCGGATACAACCAAATCAAGATGCACCCAGTCCACCAAGAAAAAAACCTCATTCATCACCCCATGGGGAACCTTTTGCTACCACGTTATGCCATTTGGTCTCAGGAATGCTGGGGCCACCTACCAAAGGGCTGCCACACCCATCCTGCATGATCTGATTCACAAAGAAGTCGAGGTTTATGTGGATGATATGATTATCAAATCCAAAACTAGAGAAGGTTATGTTCCCTCTCTCTTGAAGTTCTTCAAACGATTACGATGGTATCATATGAGACTCAATCCACAGAAACGTGTCTTCGGCGTTACGAAGGGAAAACTCTTGGGATTCATGGTCGGTGAGAAGGGGATAAAAGCAGATCCTGTAAATTTTAAGGCCATACTTGAGATGCCACCACCCCGAACAGAGAAAGAAGTTCAAGGTTTTCTTGGGAAATTGCAATATATCAATTGGTTCATCAGCCAGCTAACCTTCATCTGTGAACCGATATTCAAGCTCCTCCGAAAGGATTCAACCAAGGTTTGGAACGAGTCCTGCCAAGAAGCTTTTAATCGAATCAAACAATATCTGACCCAACCTCCA
This sequence comes from Sambucus nigra, assembly GCA_949130495.1. Lineage (NCBI taxonomy): Eukaryota > Viridiplantae > Streptophyta > Magnoliopsida > Dipsacales > Adoxaceae > Sambucus > Sambucus nigra. The sequence continues at coordinate 536,526,784 of OX422208.1, read as the reverse complement.
GTGCTCATGCCACCACAGCCTGGTCTCCCTTTGCTCCTATACCTAACCATAACCGATACTGTAGCTGGGGCTTTTCTAGCCCAATACCTTAAAGACTCCTGCAAATAAAGAGCCATCTATTATGCTAGTCATAAATTGGCTGGGTATGAGGTTAACTACACTGTTTTGGAAAAGGCGTGTGCCGCACTTATTTGGGTCACCCAAAAGTTACGACAATACATGCTTGCCTTGCCCATCAAACTTGTATCCTGAATGGATCCCATCAAATACCTGCTTGAGAAACTCTCCTTATCCAGTCGAATGGCCCGATGGCTGATGCTCCTAACCGAGTTCGATATCGTGTACGTCACGCATAAAGCCATTATAGGAAGAGCCATCTCTGACTACTTCGCTGATTACCCCATAGAAGAAGCCGATGTTTGGATCTCTGAATTACCAGATGAAAACATCCTTTTCACCGCTCAAGACAACCTTCGATGGCAAATGTTCTTTGACGGCGCTGCCAATAAAAGGGATATGTCATTGGGATACTTCTGATCGCCCTAGATGACTCCCACACTCCCATCGCCATCAAATTGGATTTCCTTTGCACCAATAACATGACGAAATACGAGGCATGCACAGTAGGCTTCAAGGTTACTCTCAAGAAAGGTATTCAATACCTTGATATCTACGGGGATTCTTCCCTCATCATCGGTCAAGTGCTCAGAAAGTGGAAAGTTAAGGACAAAAAGCTCCAACCCTTCCATGCCCACTTAGAAGAGTTAGCCTCCAAATTCTGAGATATCACCTTCCATTACCTACCTCAAGCAAAGAATAACCTAGCCGATGCTCTCGCTACCTTGGCCTCCATGGTTAACATGCCCAAAAGAATAACAATGACCCCCTTCCTAGTTCAAAAGCAAGACAAACCAACCCACTGCTACCATATTGAGCACGTCTCCACCGAAGATACCGAACTAGCTGATTGCTGGTACTATGATATCTGGTGCCTCCTCAAACATGGTATGTATCCCGAGGGTTCCGATAAAAAAGATCGAACGACCCTCCAAAGATTGGCCGCCTGTTATATCATCTGTCATAAAGCTCTACTCAAGAGGAACTTCGATGGGACTTATCTACACTGTATCGCAGGGGTTGAGAATGAGAAGATAATGCAAAAGATCCACAGCGGGGAATGCGGGCCCCACATGAACGGTCACATGCTTGCCAAGAAGATCATCCGACAAGGCTACTACTGGACCACCATGGCCCAAGATTGTACCACCTATGTCCGTAGATGCCTCAAATGCCAACAGTTCTCCAATCTTCAACACCCGCCTCTGCAAGAATTATACAACATGGCCTCTCCCTGGCCGTTCTCCACCTAGGGTGTCGACATCATAGGGAAGGTTACACCAAAGACTTTAAATGGACATGAATTTATCCTAGTTGCCATTGATTACTTCACCAAATGGGTCGAAGCTGAGTCATACGCAGTATTAAACGCCAAGAAATTGACTAAATTCCTCGAGAAAAATATCATCTGCCGATATGGGGTCCCGCATGAGTTAGTGTCAGATAACGGGTTGCCCTTCGAAGAATAAGTCACAGAAGTAGTCAACGAGTATGGGATTTAGAGACACAAATCTTCTCCCTACCGACCTCAAACCAATGGTGCAGTTGAAGCCGCCAACAAGAACCTCAAAGCCATCATCAGCAAGATGACTGGAAGATGTAGGGACTGGGCTGACCAGATCCCGTATGCCCTATGGAGCTATCAAACCTCAATTCGAATCTCTACTGGGGATACCCCTTAATCTATGGACTACGACATGGAAGAAGTCCTACCTGTGGAGTTGGAAATACCCTCGCTACGCGTCATGCTCGAAAGAAAAGTTAGCAAAGAAGACTGGTGCCAAATCCATCTCGATGAACTGAACCTCCTAGATGAAAGGAGATTGAAATATCTTTACCACATACAGGGGTACCATCGCTGAATAGAGCGATCATTCAACAAGAGAGTCAAAGACCGCAGTGCCCGGGAAGGGGATTTAGCCCTCAAGGAGATAATAGAACCCATCTGGGACCCAGAGGAAAATTCAAGCCCAATTGAAGAGGCCCCTACATTGTGAAGAAAATCTTATCCGGTGGTGCTGCCATGCTCACTGACCTAGATGGGGAGGAGATGGCTCGTCCAGTCAACTTGGATCATCTCAAGAAATTCTACCCCTAGTCTAAAATTTCGGCGCGCTACGACTCTTCTCATCTCCCTTATATTCTAAAAAAAAAACTCTCTTCATTTCCCTCTACCCAGAACTACGTGGGCCTGACCCTCTGTAAAAAAACCATTTCCAAGAAAAATAAAAAAAAATTCAAAATCCCCAGAGGTACGTAGGCATCTCATACATCTTACAGGAGCACGAACCTTTCTTTTTCACAAAATACTATTCTTTTCTTATCTCCGAGAACGGAGGTTTATTCTAACAAATACTTGAACAAAAGGATTATGTATGCCTTAGCGATCGATATAGATAATTCAAAATTACAAAATTCATCGAAACGCACAGCTGGATGATCAGAAACTTGCTTATTTCATTAATAAGAAATTACAACAAAGATTACATAAGAAAAGGAACGAATAAATCCCTTCCCCCTACTGCCATAAAAAGCCAAATAAAATCCCTACATCTATTCCCTATTACACAAATAAACTCTCCAAGAATCCTACCCACTGCTACCAGAGGAGGCTGCACCCTCATCATCTACATCCCGGGGTGCCCAAATTTCCCCTGCCTGAACAGAGTGCCGTAAACACTCCATGGACCGATAAGCCTGAACCAGCTTCGAAAAAACCACAACACCCCATTCCATGGTGTTAAATAAAACAAACCATCTTTGTCCAGTCTCCACTGCCAACATCTTGCTGACTACTCTCCTCCACAACCACTTCATATAATCCCCAGGGACATGCAAAACTCTCCCAAAAGACTGAGAGGGACGGGTCGACGGACGCCAATTCTCCCACAGAGATCCAAGAAACAGATGCAGGCGCTCGGTCAAAACATCTACCGAAAAGAAATTTAGTGTACGAGGAGGCACGACCTGTGCCCAACCAAATTGGCTCAAAAGTAGCCAAGGGAAATAGAAAGAGGTATGTCTGAGACCAACCAGCCACACATATGAGTACTCTCCTAGCTCCAGGACAGGATGCAACTACCCCCACCAAGGCACTGACCAGTACAAATTTTGAGCCCCATGTTCCACAAACTAATTCTCCTAGCTCGCAATATCCAAGACAATATAGAAAAAGTGATGCGAAAAGAAGTTGGGTACAACCGATAAAGGATATTCTGGAGGACTCACCAGGCGGAGTCTTTCAGATAACCACATGAACAGCATCACGGGGCTACCCCTCAGGAAGTCAGAACGACCTTCTCGCCAGGCATTCAGACCATTCAGCGTCTTTGCCAGTATCACCGCCGTAGGATTGTGACGGTATGACATCCATGAAGTAATGGCTGCAAGTTGTGGGTCCACTAGCAGTTCCCCAGTCACGAATAGCAATTTTAAAACCAGGCCCAGAGCAACGACTCCAGCATAGCCAACATCACCTATTTCCCGCAAATGCATGGACTGTAGCACCGCCGAGAGGGAGATCATTCCTCCAACAACCAGTGATCTGGACGCCGAAGGCAAAATATAAAGAAGCCTGGCCAACAAATCCGTCAGAGAACGGGAAAATTCGGGCAAAGCCGCAGCAACACTGGGATTTATACCCAGCATGGCAGAAAATTCCTCATAGTTAGGACAAACTTCATCCAACCCAAAGCGGAATACATGGTCTTCGGGGTACCAAAATCGTACCGCCGCCATCAGCAAGTTCCACTCAATAGGCCGATTGCGCCACAAGGAGACTCGACGCATATTGAAGGCATCATAGTCGACATTATAAGAGCACATTGCTTCCAAGGATTCGAGGTAGTTAGAAAACTCAATGCTAATAGGGAGATCCATCTTGCAAGGCTAAGAGATAGTTGTGCCCATCCCCTGATCCCCGTCCACGGAGGGAGGAAGGGATCCTTCGGGTCCCGCCCGTCCCCTCTCTCTGGAGAGCGCTCTTCGGCCGGCGTCGATTTTGTGAGGTGTGAAAAATATAGAGAGATTCAGAGTCGCCAGTCTATTTTACTCAAAACAGACAAAAGAAAAATGGGAAACACCCCGAAGGATGGCTTCCAAAGACATACTGGTGCGTGCAAAACCAAAATGATTCGGAAAGGGTTCGGAGGCTTAGTTACGAAATGGGAAGGTGTTAGGCACCCATTCCGCCCTTTCGGTCTATCATGGATATTTGCTATTTTCCTTTATATTTCCCCCGTGATATGTGTTCATGTGTATATATATAATGGAGGTAGGAATCCTCGACTTATATCATGGAAAAGATAAAGAGAGTCATCCGTAGGAAGATATAAGAATAATATTAGAAAAATAAGATTTACGCGATTACCCCTACGTTGATCATTATAATGGAATGATAATGCATATGGAACAATACGTCACTAAGAGCAAGTATATAGAATATAAGAAAAATGGATTTAGAGAAGATAGAAAATGAGAGAAAAAGGACTCGAGCCTCGGGTGCTACCCCGAGACGCCTACGTAGCCTATAAAGGCATCAAAGTCCACGTAGTTCGCAAATAAATGAGGGGTGGGGTTTAACCCATAAATCCAAATGGAGAAATCTCTTATTTGTAAGTGTGTGTGTGTGTGTGTAGAAAAAGTGTTTTAGTTGTGAGAAAAGTGTGAAAAAGGTGTGAGAATCCCTACTTGGAATTTATGAGCAAACCCTCTTTTTCTTATTTTTTTGGTTTTTTTTTATTTATATGAAAATACGAGATGTGCAATAATACTAGATAAAAAGTATATTTATGATGTGTGAGATGAGATAATAAAAGTGCTAAGTAAGAAAACAAGTTATTGCAAATTTAAGAGAATTTAGGAGAGAGTTTGAGAAAGTTGGACATTCTTGAAGATCTTGAGCTTGATCTTGAATGTTGGAGAGCAGCCCTTGAGCTTAGATGATGGTGGAGAGTGGTTAATTCATTAAGTTTGATGAAAGGGATGATGAAAAGTGGAAGTGAAAAAGGTATTTGGAAGTTAAAATCACGCTGCCTTCGAGAGAGGTTTCTGGGATTCGTTCAGAGAGATTTCTATCAGATCTGGGATCCCTCTGCAAATGAGGACAAGGCCTCCTTTTATAGGCCCAGGGGACTGTCGATCAGCCCTGTCATGGCACTGCCTATCGGCAGGTGCCGATAGGCAGGGTCTGGGACCTGCCATTTGGCAGTGCGCCTAAGGCTTTTTCGGAAAATTGGCCGCCGAGGGCAAACCGTTGGTCAGAATCGCGCACGGGGTATACCGTTGGAAAGGTAATTCAAAGACCTTTGAAAGTCCTTTGGACCGCTCCCGAGTTCAGGAGTTGACTTTGGGTCAAATGTGGCTCGAAAGCGTTTGTCGGTCCGTTGGATGGGGAATCGTGCGAACGCAAACGGATCGTTCGTCCGCATTGTAAGTCCGAATCGCGTAGGGGCATACCGTTGGAAAGGTTAGGAGATGTAATTTGACATTCCAAAGAGTTCGACCCGGTTTGGAGAGTTGAATTTGGTCAACCGGTCCCGGGAAGCGCTCGGTGGCTTCCCGATGTCAAACGGATCGTTCATCCACATGGAAAGTCAAAATTGCGCATGGGATGAATCGTTGGAAAGGGTATTCAGTTCCCTTCAAAGATTCATTCAACTTTGGTCGAGCTGAAGAGTTTACTTAGGTCAAACAAAGCCCGGGAGCGCCCGGTGGCCTCTAGGTCAGGTTTCGGACGCAAATGACGCGTTCGTCCTCATGGTAGGTCAGAATCGTGCACGGGGTGGACCGTTGGAAAGGATATTCAGTGCCCTTCGAAGATTCATTGAGTCTCGATCGAGATGAGGAGTTTGACTTTTGCATCAAACTGAGCCGAGGGGGTGTCCAATGGTTTCCACATCAGTACTTGAGATGTGACCTTGATTTGCGATGATGAGAGGAGGTATTAGGGACCTAAGGAGAGTTAGGGGGTAACAGAGTGAGGTGTCTACCGAGCCCCTCGATGGGTGAGTTTGGAACAAATGATAGTCGTCGATTAGACACCATATGATGCCTTTGAGGGAGTATGATCGATTCAGAGGGTCGAGGTCGATTCTGAGGACCTAAGAAGTATGCTGGGGATGATCAATTCCATGGATCAAAGCTGAATCTGCGGGCTTAAGGAAGCGAGGGTGACCAATTTAGCGGGTCGAGGTAAGTTCTGACCTAAGAGTGGTGATGACCGAGGACTGAGGTCGATTTCGACCTGATTTAGGTGACGATCCAAGACCGGGGTTTATTTTGACCCAAGAGTGGTGACGACCGAGGACCGAGGTCAATTCTGACCTAACTGAGGTGACGATCCAAGACCGGGGTCAATTATGACCCAAGAGTGGTGACGACCGAGGATCGAGGTCAATTCTGACCTAACTAAGGTGAGGATCCAAGACCAGGGCCAATTCTGACCCAAGGGTGGTGACGACCGACGCCGAGGTCAATTCTGACCTAACTGAGGTGACGATCCAAGACCGAGGTCAATTCTGACCCAAGAGTGGTGACGCTCGAGGACCGAGGTCAATTCTAACCTAACTAAGGTGACGATCCAAGACCGGGGACAATTGTGACCCAAGAGTGGTGACGACCGAGGACCAAGGTCAGTTCTGACCTGATAGAGGCGACGATCCAAGATCGGGGCCAATTCTGACCTAAGAGTGGTGACGATCGAGGACCGTGGTAAATTATGACCTAATTAAGGTGACGATCCAAGACCGGGGCCAATTCTGATCCAAGAGTGGTGACGACCGAGGATCGAGGTCAATTCTGACCTAATTAAGGTGACGATCCAAGACCGGGACCAATTCTGACCTAAGAGTGGTGACGATCGAGTACCGAGGTCAATTCTAACCTGATAGAGGTGACGATCCAAGACCGGGGTCAATTCTGACCCAAGAGTGGTGACGACCGAGGACCGAGGTCAATTCTGACCTAACTAAGGTGACGATCCAAGACCGGGGTCAATTCTGACCCAAGAGTGGTGACGACCGAAGATCGAGGTCAATTCTGACCTAACTGAGGTGACGATCCAAGACCGGGGTCAATTCTGACCCAAGAGTGGTGACGATCGAGGACCGAGGTTAATTTTGACCTAACTAAGGTGACGATTTAAGATCAGGGACAATTCTGACCCAAGAGTGGTGACGACCGAGAACCGAGGTCGATTCTGACCTGATAGAGGTGACGATCCAAGACCGGGGCCAATTTTGACCCAAGAGTGGATAAAGATTGTATTCTGATTCTGCTGGAGGTATAGCTTTGTGATTCTGATTTGAGCTGGGGAGCTGATAGCCAGGGGAAGCTTTATAGGAGACCTCGCAGAGGGGAACAACCTATTTTGGATGTTGTGAGAGAATTCCGCTGGGGAATTGATCATGTGATCCTTTAGGGATTTTTCAGAGCCTTATCGGGAGGAGTTTTCACTTAAATTTTAAGGATTCCACTGGGGAAGAGGGGCTCTGTTTGGGGGATAAGCATTGGATTTGAGGTTTCACTGGGGAACGATGAATGAGCTAGGGAAAATTTGGATTGCCCCTTCAGAGAGATCGCTCGGGGCGAGTGGTTCTATTGATTTCCGCTGGGAAAAATACCATGTGATAATGTATCGCACCGGGTAGCCGATGGTCGGGGAGGCCTTTTGTAAAGTCTGATGTGGAGGTGACTAGGTGGCCCGGACGCCTTGCCCGAGAGGTCATTTGCTTGGATTTTGATGGCTCCGTTGGGGAAAACGGTGTGTCGCTTGAAGGAGTGTGAAATTTTCTTGATGAGAAACGTTCTAAATCCCACCTGGGATTTTTAGGAATTTTCCGGGGATTTTTCGAGGCTTCCTGGTATTTTCTGGGAATTTCTGTACAAAATTTTAAGGAGGGTGCCTGTCAACATGGTATGAGGGGTGCCATTCGGCAGTGGCACAGACTTTTGGGCTGCCTAGGGAAGGTGAGGAGACAGTGCCGATCGGTATGGCAGGGGTAAGCGCCGATCGACATGGCGTTTGGCCTCCTATATTTAGGGGGCGAATCCCTTTCATTTTTCACAGCTTTTTGCATTTTCTCTTTCCGTGATTTCTCTCTGCGAATTGTTCTAGCGTTCCGATCTTCAAGAAATGGCTGCTTTTGTATGTACAGCTGTCCATTGGGAATGGTTGGCCATTGATGACTGGGCGAATACGGATTAGAGGGATAGGGTGCCTCTTTCTTTAGGAAATGAGAATTCCTTTGATGCATTCGAGCCGGTTGCGGATGAGCGGACCTTGCTGCAGGAGCCGTCACGTCATCGCTCTTCGAGAGTGATTCCCGGTGGTTATGTAAGTAACCTGACCTTTGGCATTCTTTCTTTTTTGGGTGATTTTCCCTTTTTCTTTGGCCTTTGATTGAATTTTTCCTTTTGCCAGTCGAATATTTCCTTGAAGAACATGTGTGCCCGCGGGACGACGGGGCTTAGGGATGTTTGGGAGCATCTTCCACCCATGGTGTGCTGGATGGTATCTTCAGCGGGTTATGGGAGGTTGGCGACTGCGCTGGATGAGACGCCTTGTTCGACAACAGTTTTGTGTGCCTTGTGGGAGAGGTGGTGGGACACTACCCACACTTTTCATTTTGGCTTCGGGGAGATGACGGTGACTCCCATAGATGTGTAGCAACTGCTGGGGCTGGATTGTGATGAGGAGCAGATAGAGGTGGATCGCTCTTTGTGGGAGAGGCCGGAGGCGGTGTATGCGGCACTCGGTGATGTGAGGCGGATAGTCTCTGAGGATTCTATCCAGCTGTCCTTACTTAAGGATGTTTTGCTGAGCAGGGTGGTTGATGTGGAGGACGGGCTGCAAGTGAGGCAGATGGCCCAGTTGTTCATCTTGTTGGTGCTAGGAGGTTTCATGGTGGCGTCGAGCGGCGACGTCATCCATTTGTGGTTTCTGCCGTACTTGAGGATGTTTTTGAACATCCCTTTCTATGATTGGGGTAGTCTAACCTTGGTGACCCTTTACTCTTCTCTGGATGCATTTAGCCGGTGCTGCCGATAGACTTTTACTGGAGCCACGTATCTCCTGGAGGTATCCTTTACTTTGTGCATTTTCCTATCATGCATTCGCATTTTCCTTTCATGCATTCGCATTTTCCTTATGCGTCCCTTTTTGTGAATTCAAACGTGGTTCTATGAGGTGATTGGGTGTAACACCCCGCTGATTGCTCTGAAGGACGACACTGTTGGGGACTTCTGTCGACTGTACCGATGGCGTAAGGCCAACCGGCAGTCGAAGGGATCTCTTTCCCTGGAGGCGGTGCGTCAAGTATTGAATGACCTGACCAGTGGTCGGGTAAGACCTTTTCCTTTTGGTCTTAGTTTTTGCACCTTCTGATTTTGTATTGACTTATGCCTGCCTTGTGGATTTTCAGGTGACCTTTTATCCTCGGGGGACCGCTATTCAGGATACGGGGGTGACTGCGCAGATGAGGCGTTTGTTGGCGCATAAGTTTGGCCATTCCTGGTACCTCGGGGAGAGGGTGATCCGTCAGATTGCTGAGGAGGAGGTGGTGGTGCCTCCCGCACAGCCTCCTATGTCAATGAGGTGGGAGCGACAGTTGTTGGAGGATGAGAGGATCGCGGCGATGATCGACGAGTCCTATGCTTTATACACTGATACGGTCGCGCCGTATGACTATATGGATTTTTTGACGAGCTGGTTAATGGCGCCCAGTATACATGATGCTTTGCCTTTCCCTCCTGCTGGTTTGAGTCAGGCGGTGGGGTCTTCCCACAGTGGTGGTGGTCCGTCGGGACCTGCGGCGGCGGCGACCTCGAAGGTCCCTTTTGTTCGGCTGCACACTTCTTCGTACAACATCCGACGGGCTGATGGAGGGATAGTGCCGATGTTGCACCGTCCCCTTTCGATGGATCCGGAGGAGCTGAGTTTGACAGAGGAGGTCCTTCGACCTGCAATATACCTTTCAGTCCTTTTCCTTTCTTTTTTGTGATTTCTTTTGCCTGATACTGATTCTGCCTTTTCCTTGCAACAAATCCGGGTGTCGACCACTTGGCTCAGGGACATTAGAGACTGGATATCATCGGTGACCGCCCACATTTGGGATGCTGTCCCTGTTCCTTCTTGTTTGGTGCCGTCAGCCTCATCCAGGGGAGACTCTGGCTCGGGTAGTGGGGGTGCGTCGTCTCGCCGTAGGGGAAGAGAGCGCGTCGTAGGGGTGGAATCTCTTGAGAGAGAGAGAGAGAGAGATAGAGTGTGGGTTCGGGCTGAGTCCCGTTATTTTTTGGCTTTTTCTTTCTATTTCCTGCAAGATGATGTAACACAGAAAACAAATATATGCAATGCAATGTAATTTTTTCGACTATTTTTAATGATGAATGAATGCATGCACATGCGCTTTTTAATTTTCTACTGAGGCCGTAAAACAGGAATATTCTTGGAATTTTTCAAAGGGAAGTTGTTTTATTTAAAATGGGGAATCCCATAAGGAGGGAACAGGATTCTCAAAATTCTTTTGAGAATATCAATTTATTTTTATGGAGTTTTTCTGATTTGACAAAAAAGGAAAGGAGGAATTTTTTAAAAATAGGGGGGTTGCCGATCGGCAAGCACCCTGGCCTGCCAATCGGTAATTCAGTCCAGTCAAATCAATTGAAAGCTTTGAATGGTACCCTCTTCAGCCTTTGGTACCTTGTGGGGTAGGATTCCTTCCGATTTCTGCAGGGATTATGTCCCTTGTGAGAGTTCTCAAGTATATAAAAGGGGGTGAGGGCGGAGTGTTTTCATCACACCTTTGAATCCTTATCCACTTGCCTACTATTTCTTTGCCCTACAATATGGCTCTTCCTGGTAGCACCGAGTTTGTCAACTACCTCAAAGACTTGGAAGCTATGTGCTCTTATAATGTCGACTATGATGATTTCAACATGCGCCGAGTTTCCTTGTGGCGCAATCGGCCTTTTGAGTGGAATATGCTGACAGCGGCGGTACAATTCTGGTACCCCGAAGATCATGTATTCCTCTTTGGGTTGGAAGAAGTTTGTCCTACCTACGAGGAATTTTCTGCCATACTAGGTGTGAATCCTAGTGTTGCTGCGGCTTTGCCCAAATTTTCCCACTCTCCTAGGGATTTGTTGGCTGGGCTTCTTTATATTTCTCCTTCGGCGGCCAGGTCATTGGTTTCTGGAGGAATGATCTCCCTCCCGGTGGTGTTGCAGTCCGTGCATTTGCGGGAAGTAAGTGATCCTGGCTATGCTGGAGCCGTTGTTCTGGGTCTGGTCTCAAAATTGCTGTTGGTGATTGGGGAGGTACGAGTGGACTCACAACTTGCATCCATTACTTCATGGATGTCATATCGTCGCAATCCGACGGCGGTGATATTGGCAGAGACTTTGAATGGCCTGGATGCCTAGAGAGAAGGTCATTTTGACTTTTTAAGGGGTAGCCCTGTGATGCTGTTCATGTGGTTGTCTGAAAGATTCCTCTTGTCGACTCCTCTAGAATATCCTTTGTCGGCTGTACCCAACTTCTTTTCACGCTACTTCATTCGTGTTGGCCTGTATGTTGAGAACTGGGAGAATTGGTTTGTGGAGCACGGGAATCGTGGGCTGTATTGGCCAGTGCCTTGGTGGAGACAGTTGTAACCTATTTTGTATCTAGGAGATTATTCATATGTGCGGCTGGTTGGTCTCAAGCAGACCTCTTTTTATTTCCCTTGGCGACTTTTGCGCCAATTTGGCTGGGCGCAGGTCGTGCCCCCTCGGACCTCAAATTTCTTTCCGGTAGAAGATTTGACTGAGCACCTGCATCTGTTGCTTGAATCTCTGTGGGAAAATCGGCGTCTGTCGACCCGTCCCTCTCAGTCTGTTGGGAAGGTTTGCCATGTCCCCAAAGATTATATGAAGTGGTTGTGGAGGAAAGTAGTCAGCAAGATGTTGGCAGTAGAGACTGGTCAGAGGTGGTTTGTTTTGTCTGACTCCATGGAAGGGGGTGTTGTGGTCTTTTCGAAGATGGTTAAGGCTCATCGGTCCATGGAGTGTTTGAGGCACTCCATTCAGGCAGGATAAACTTGGGGTCCTTAGGATGTAGATGATGAGGGTGCAGGCTCTTCGGGTAGCTGTGGGTAGGACTCCTGGAGAGTTTATTTATGTAACAGATGTGGGGGATTTTATCTGGTTTTTAGGGTAGTAGGGGGGGAAAGGAGTTATCCGTTCCTTTTTCATATGTAATCTGTACTGTAGTTTCTTATTTAATTAAATAAACAAGTTTCTGATCATCTAGCTGTGCCTTTCGATGAATTTTGCATTTTGAATTATCTACACCGATTGCTAAGGCATATATAATCCTTTTGTTCAAGTAGATGTTTAGAATGAACTGCCGTTCTCGGAGATAAAAAGGAATATATTTTTGTGAAAAAGAAGGGGTCGTGCTCATGTGGGATGTATGAGTTGCCTACGTACCTCTGGGGTTTTTTGAAAAGTTTTAAAAATGATTTTTTGTAGAGGATCAGGCCCACGTAGTTCTGGGTAGAGGGAAATGAAGAGTTTTTTTTAGAATAGATAGGGGATGAGAAGAGTCGTAGCGCGCCGAGATTTTGGACTAGGGGTAGAATTTCTTGAGATGGTCCAGATTGACTGGACGGGCCATCTCTTCCCCATCCAGGTCAGTGAGCATGGCGGCACTGCCAGACAAGATCTTCTTCGCAATGTAAGGGCCGCTCCAATTGGGCTTGAATTTTCCTCTAGGGTCCCAGATGGGTTCTATCATCTCCTTGAGGACTAAATCACCCTCTCGGACACCGCGGTCCTTAACTCTCTTGTTGAACGATCGTGCTATTCGGCGATGATACCCTTGTATGTGGTAAAGAGCTTTTAATCTTAGTTCATCTAGGAGGGTCAGCTCATCAAGACGGCCTTGACACCAGTCTTCTTCACTAACCTTGCCTTCGATCATGATGCATAGCGAGGGTATTTCTAGCTCCACAGGTAGGACTGCTTCCATGCTGTAGACCAGGGAGTAAGGGGTAGCCCCAGTAGAGGTTCAGATTGAGGTTCGATAGCCCCAGAGGGCATATGGGATCCGGTCGGCCCAGTCTCTACAATTTTTGGTCATCTTACTGATGATGGCTTTGAGGTTTTTGTTGGCGTCTTCAACTGCACCATTGGTCTGAGGTCGGTAGGGAGAAGATTTGTGTCTCTGAATCCCATACTCGTTGACAACTTCTGTGACTTCTGCCTCGAAGTGCATACCATTATCTGACACTAGCTCGTGCGGGACCCCATATCGTCATATGATATTTTTCTTGATGAATTTGGCCACCTTCTTGGCATTTAATACTGAGTATGACTCAGCTTCGACCCATTTGGTGAAGTAATCGATGGCAACCAGGATGATCTCATGCCCATTTGACGCCTTTGGTGTAACCTTCCCTATGATGTCGATACCCCAGGTGGAGAACGGCCAGGGAGAAGTCATGTTATATAATTCCCGCGGAGGCAAGGCTTGAAGATTGGAGAACTATTGACATTTAGGGCAACTTCGAACATAGGCGGTGCAATCCTGGGCCATGGTGGTCCAGTAGTAGCCTTGTCGGATGATCTTCTTGGCAAGCATGTGACCGTTCATGTGGGGCCCGCATTCCCCGCTGTGGATCTTTTGCATTATCTTCTCATTCTCAGCCCCTGCGATACAGTGTAGATAAGTCCCATTGAAGTTCCTCTTGAGTAGAGCTTTATGACAGATGATGTACTGAGCGACCAGCCTTCGAAGGGTAGCTCGGTCGTTCTTGTTTGAACCCTTAGGATACTTACCATGTTTGAGGAGGCACCATATATCATAGTACCAGTAATTGACTAGCTCAGGATCTTCTTTGGTGACAAGATCAATATGGTAACAATGGGTTGGTTTGTCTTACTTTTGAACTAGGAAGGGGGTTATTGTTATTCCCTCGGCCATGTCGACCATGGAGGCCAAAGTAGTGAGAGAATCGGTTAGGTTATTCTTTGCTCGGGGTAGGTAATGGAAGGTGATATCTCAGAATTGGGAGGCTAACTCTTCTAATTGGGCATGAAAGGGTTGGAGCTTTTCGTCCTTGACTTTCCACTTTCTGAGCACTTGACCGATGATAAGGGCAGAATCGTCGTATACATCAAGGTGTTGAATACTTTTCTTAAGAGCGACCTTGAGGCCCACTGTGCATGCCTCGTATTCTGTCATATTATTGGTGCAAGGGAAATCCAATTTTATGGCGATGGGAGTGTGGGAGTCATCCGGGGCGACCAGGAGTATCCCAATGCCATATCCCATTTTGTTGGCAACACCATTGAAGAACATTTTCCATCGGAGGCAGTCTGGAGTGATGCAGAGGACATTTCATCTGGGAATTCTGAGATCCAAACATCTGTTTCTTCTACAGGGTAGTCAGCGAGGTAGTCAGAGATGGCTCTTCCTTTAACGTCTTTCTGTGTGACGTACACGATATCAAACTCGGTTAGGAGCATCAACCATCGGGCCATTCGACTTGATAAGGCGGGTTTTTCGAGCAGGTATTTGATGGGATCCATTCGGGATACAAGTTTAATGGGGAAGGCGAGCATGTAGTGTCGCAACTTTTGGGTGACCCAGACAAGCGCGACGCATGCTTTTTCTAAAGCAGTGTAGTTGACCTCGTACCTAGCCAATTTGCGACTGGCATAATAAACGGCTCTTTCTTTACGGGAGTCTTCAAGGTATTGGGCTAGCAAAGCCCCGGCTGCAATGTCGGTTATGGTTAGGTATAAGAGCAAAGGGAGACCAGGCTGTGGTGGCATGACGACTGGAGGTTGGGTTAGGTATTGTTTGATTCGTTCAAAAGCTTCTTGGCAGGCCTCATTCCAAACCTTGGTTGAATCCTTTCGGAGGAGCTTGAAGATTGGTTCGTAGATGGAAGTTAGCTGGCTGATGAACCGACTGATATATTATAATTTCCCAAGGAAACCTCGGACTTCTTTCTCTGTTCAGGGAGGTGGCATCTCAAGTATGGCCTTCAGCTTGGCGGGATCTGCTTCTATCCCCTTCTCACTGACCATGAATCCTAAGAGTTTTCACTTTGTAACGCCGAAGATGCACTTTTGTGGATTAAGTCGCATCTGATACTGTCGCAGTTGTTTGAAGAACTTTCGGAGAGCGGGAACATGACCTTCTCTAGTTTTGGACTTGATAATCATATCATCCACCTAAAACTCGACCTCTTTGTGAATCAAATCGTGCAGGATGGTTGTGGCAGCCCTTTGGTAAGTAGCCCCAGCATTCTTGAGACCGAATGGCATAACGGTGTAGCAAAAGGTTCCCCATGGGGTGATGAATGCGGTTTTCTCTTGATGGTTAGGGTGCATCTTAATTTGGTTGTATCCCGCAAATTCGTCGACAAATGACTTGAGAGCATGACTGGTTGTGTTGTCCATGATCATGTCGTTGTTGGATAGCGGATAATCATCCTTCGGAGAGGCTTTGTTTAAATCTTAATAATCCACACACATTCGAACCTTTCCTCCTGATTTTGGTATAGGTACAATGTTGGCTAGCCACGTGGGATATTCAATTACTCGAATGAAACCCACGTTCAACTTTTTGATCACCTCTTCTTTGACCTTAAGCGACCATTCGGTGCAGAGTTTTCTTAATTTTTGTTTAATCGGCTTGGCATCTGGGAGAGTGGGGATCTCGTGCTGAGCTATTTCGGGGTCAATACCGGGCATGTCGTCATAGGACCATGCGAAGACATCCACGAACTCCTTTATCAATTCTTCGAGTTGTGCGCGCTTATGCTCGTCAAGTGTGGCCCCTATCCTAATCTCGCGCAGTTGGCTACTAGGATCGAGATTGATAATAACAGTCTCTTCTTCATTAACTTGAACGCGGTTATGTTGTTTGTTATTAACCTTATTTAAATCAGTTAAGAATTGTTCATTTGCAAAATCATCATCATCAAAAGTTTGATTAGAATCTACACAATTAATGTAAGGCACATCAAGATACTCAAAATCTTCATTTATTTCATTGATAGGAAAAATAACATTGAGAACCTCGTCAAAAGAGGTCTCGATTACATTTGAGCAAGGATGAACAATAGTAGAAGGAATAAGGTAGACATTGGGGTTAGGGGAGATTTCAAGAGGTAGAACTGGCGCAGAATGCCAGTTGAGGAGAGGTGTGTCAGCAACTTTGATCAGATGAGATGGGTCCAGTGATGCATTGCCTGAGTGAACCATGCAGAGAGCCAGCCCCAGTGTCTGCAGGTTGAAGGAATCTTCGGAGTTACTTTCTTCAGTCTCTTCAGTATCTTTGATAAGCGGTTGTACGCAGTGTGGGAAGCTCTCGGCCCATGGGTAGCCATCTTGAAAAAAGATCTCCATTCCAGGCTTCATTTTCTTGTCTATACGGTCATACCATGGTTCTGGAAAATCGCAAAAGGGGAAATCCTCGCCCTCTTTGATGAATCGTCCATTTAAGGAATCACATGAGATAGCTCGAACGTAGTCTAACCCTCTCTTTGATCGAGTCTGGCGAATCATTCTGAGCTCTGGTTCTGATGGTTGATATCCCAAGCCGCAAGGAGGTAAGGCCTTCTCCAGTTCGATGGGCTCAAGTATCCCCTGCTGTCTTTGTCCTAGCCCCAGTCCGGGCATGAAGTGCATGTTTCTGAACATCTGAATCACATTGACATTGCCATGAGGGTCGTATTCTGGACAAACCCTTTCTTTGAAACCGTCCCCTGCCGGGAGTACGGATGGCTCAACTCGAAAACCTGATAGAAGCATATCATTTGACCCATTCTGTATCTTGAGAATTGGACTACTGGTGCTTGCACCCTCGGCGCTACCGTCGTCACCTAAGATGGTGATGACTTGCCCATCGGCGAAGAACTTCAATTTCTGATGGAATGAGAAAGAGACACCCTTTATACTGTGGAGCCAGGGTCGTCCGAGCAATAGGTTAAAACAGTCCGGGATATCGATGACTTGGAACTCGATGACAGAGTTTATAGGTCCAACCCCTGTTATAAGTTTTATGGATCCCATCACCTCCCGACGGGTATTATCGTAGGCGGGCACGACAGCGGAGGTTGGAGCGAGGTCACTTTCTTTTAGACCTAAACATTTGAAGGTTCTCAGTGGGCAGACATTCAAAGTGGCTCCGTTATCGACAAGAGAGAGTGGCACGACCTTTCCCATAACTTCGACGGAGATGTTGAGTGCATGATTGTGATTCGGCCCAATTCTGGGGATTTCTTCTTCAGAAAATGATAGCATTCGGGTAGAGGGTAAGGATCCGACCAGATTTACCGCCTCCTCTGGTGTGGTAGAGGGAGGAACTATAGGTCCAGTGAGTAATTTGATTAAAGCATTTCTGTGTAGCTGGGAAGACATGAAAATCCCCCATAGAGTGATGTTAGCTTGAGTTTTCTTCAGTTGATCGAGGATCTTGCTTTCTTCGATGGTCATCTCTGGTATAGGAAGGTTTTCAACGCCCTTCCCCTTATCATTTACTGGTAGCGAACTCAGAACTTGGTAATGTCTCCCAGATCTGGTCATGTGATTTACTGAAGAAGGGAAAAACTTAAATCCATTTTCTTCATCGATCTCAAGTTTCTCTGCCACCCTATCTATTTATCCGAGGAGTTCCTCAAATGATATCATCCCATATAAGTCGGCTACTGGGCCAGTTCTTTCTGAAACTTGTTCTTCTCTCGAATCTTCGAATTCTTCCCCCCATCCGGTGGCAACAATTATGTTTTCCCTTGTGAAGTCAATGCATTCCACGACTTCAACGGCCTCTTCATATAGGTCTTCCAATTCTGTGGGGATGTGTAAGGGTGAAGGGACCAGGTGCCCTTGCAGCTTCAAAGCACCAAATAACTCGGTGATACTACAAATGTTATTGGTTTGCCTAAATGCTTCCGCCATGATCTGGACAACATCATCTAAGCAGACTTTGTCGGTTGGTACCATCCACCCATCTGATTCTCGAGCCCATTTCCGTGCTTCCAAAAACAACGTACTGAACCTCTCGCAGTCGATAATCATCTGTGAGGGCAATTTCAGCCCGAACTCTAGGAGTTGGTTCAACACATCTGACAATTCCATACTTCCACTTTCAGAACAGGTCCGGACAGTGATGCATGCTCTGGTAAGGAATGATAGTGCCTGATCAGCGGGGCTAGTAGGATGTAGGAGGAAATATGGGTAAAGTTGTTTAGGAGGGTATAAGGGTGTGATCTGGGTTGACGGATCGAAATTCGGGTTTTCTTCTAAGAAGATGGCATTGGTGTGATTTTTGAGTGGGTTATGAGTAGTGTTTGGTTTAGGATTGGCTGGTGGGGTGATGGTACCCCGATCAATGAGATCTTGGATTATGTTTCGAAGGTGGAAGCATTGGTCGGTGGTATGGCCAGCTGTTTGGTGAAAGGCGCAATGAGCATCGGTCTTGAAATTTCTGGGAAGTGGGTTGGGTAATGGACGTGGATCCAGGGGTTTTATAAGGTTTCGGCTTAACAGGGCTTGGTAAACTTTGGAGAGGGGGGCATGAAGCTCAATGTATTCCTTTCGAACGGGAGTAGGGCGGCTTTCTGGTTCCCATGATGTGCTTGGTTGAAAGATGTTGTTGATGGTTGAGACAGTGGCATTGGCAGGCTTGTCATATTTTCTGGGGGTGAACTGTCTGGACACCTTCTTTGGTTCAACTTCTGTTTTGGCAAGACTTTCCTCGATTTCTACTCCCGCTTCTCTGAGAGCTCGAAAGTGGGGGTAGTACTGTCCTCCCATGGTTTCTCGGTAATGGGGTAAGAACTTATTCTTCACTATGTTGACCTATTCTTCTTCAGATGGCCGATTGGTCATGGTAGCTGCTTTTTCCCTCCATCGGGCTTTAAAGTTACTGACTGATTCTCCAGAGTTTTGTTTGAGCAGCTCTAAATCACGGTGGGTGACCTCGAGCTCTTCGTTGTATTTGTACTGCGACATGAATTCTCGGGCTACATCCTCCCAGCTACGGATTTTGGATTCCTCAAGAGATAAAAACCATCGGAGGGCATTGTCCTTCAAAGTTTGCTGAAACAATTGGGCCATCACTTCTTCATAATCCCCTAGTAGAGTCATGGAACGATGATAACTGTGAAGATGAACAATTGGGGGACCACTCCCCCCGAACTTCTCGATATTTGGCATCTTAAACTTCTCGGGTAACCTTGCTTTAGGATAAGGAGACATGTGGGTGTAGTCCATGTAATTCCAAGAGATCCTGACTTGGTCAAACTTCTTAGTGAGCATCTTGAGATCCTCTTTGACTTTATTCACCTCCTCCTCCTTTGGATCAGCAACCACATGCAGGTTAGCCATAGGCTGGGAAATGTTTGGGATTGGAAGCTGGGCAGGCGGTGGCCCATTGGCAGGAGGGGCACGTGGAGCGTGCTGATATTCTTGCGGGACCCAGATAGGCTCAGGTGGACCCATAGCACGAGGGAACAGGGCCTCGGGCTCTTGAGGAATAGGAACTTGGTTTCTTTGCATTTTTTGAACCTCAGCTTGGAGGTTATCAATCTTGGCCACGAGCTGAGCTAGGACTGTCGACAGATTCGGTTGTATGACTGGTGTTTGATCTGCATTCTCCATAGAAGATGGATGGATTCTGGATTCAGAAGAAGTAGTAGAGTAGCAGACGAAACTCCGGGGTGATTTGACTGGAGACCTAAGCCAATAGGGAGCCAGGCCAAGGGCGTGAGATCAACCTGAGAAGGAGTAGGATGAGGTTTATTTTTGGGAGAAAAAAGTAAGAAACTATTTTTTTGGATTTTTGATAAAGAAGGGAGAAATGTTTTTGAGGGAGAAATGTTTTTGGATTTTTGATAAAGAGGGAGAAATGTTTTTGGAGACGGAATTCAGCATGATTATTATGATTATTATGTTCTCACTTGTATTTAATTCTCCTAAATGCAATGCCGGACGGGACCCGAGCCTGAAAAAGTGGGGGTCTTCATTTATGCAAAGCTATGTTTGGACTTGTAACCAGGCTCGCGGATAGGGTCCCGTTTTAAAAAAATGCACGAAAATTGGGCGGCAGGTCGACCCGAAATTTATGCAGAGTTTCAGGTCAAAACCGACAATCTAAAGTGCGTGTCCTAGGTTTGACACCTATATGCGGGTATGCAGTTGGTTGGGTGAATCGGCATGGGTTCCCCCCTTTGGCGTGACTTCCACAATATACGTCTTGCTCTTGCGGGGAATCGGTATGTGTGGACAAGCCATTTGATATACATGAGTGTACGTGAATCGTCTCACCATATACCTCGTGGGGATGGTACGTGTGAGAGATAATTCGATATACTCGGCATACGTGAACGCATTCCCTACGATATACCTCCCGTCATGACTTCGGTCAAGCGGTATGATGCGGGGGAACCGTTCGATATACGTCGAAGGTACTTGGCCAATGAAAGGGGAGAGTCATATCGCTTAGGCTAACTGCGACCTGCCGGACCAGTGCCCATCACGAAGTGACCCTCCAGTTACTGGGTAAAATTTGGTCAATATCAATGCTCTTTGATTATGTCGTGTGAATCGTGCATGATTCTCTTATTAGTATCTAATGATGAGAATGCCTTTATTGATTATGCCAAAAGAGGGATCCAAGTATAAGTACCCAAAAAGGTACACCAAGTATGGATGGGTGATGCGTGCAACATGAGGATACACATGTGATCCTAGGTGCACGTGGTGTGAAGTGTACATGGAGAATTTTCTACAAGTGTGTGAATATAAGCATAAGCATGGGATATACATGTGAGAAAGGGGGATAGGCAGATATGGGGGGGGGGGGAACATAAACAAATATAGCATCCATGTAAATAGAATCAAGCCCTCAAAATATAATAAAACAGAAGTCCCCAGTAGAGTCACCACTGTGGCCATCCCCCGATCCCCGTCCACGGAGGGAGGAAGGGATCCTTTGGGTCCCGCGCATCCCCTCTCTCAGGAGAGCGCGCTTCGGCCGACGTCGATTTTGTGAGGTTTGAAAAATGTAGAGAGATTCAGAGTCGCCAGTCTATTTTACTCAAAACAGACAAAAGAAAAAGGGGAAGCCACCCCGAAGGATGGCTTCCAAAGACATACTGGTGCGTGCGAAACCAAAATGATTCGGAAAGGGTTCGGAGGCTTAGTTACGAAATGGGAAGGTGTTAGGCACCCATTCCGCCCTTTCGGTCTCTCATGGATATTTGCTATTTTCCTTTATATTTCCCCCCGTGATATGTGTGCATGTGTATATATAGAATGGAGGTAGGAATCCTCGACTTATATCATGGAAAAGATAAAGCGAGTCATCCGTAGGAAGATATAAGAATAATATTAGAAAAATAAGATTTACGCGATTACCCCTACGTTGATCATTATAATGGAACGATAACGCATATGGAGCAATACATCACTAAGATCAAGTATATAGAATATAAGAAAAATGGATTTAGAGAAGATAGAAAATGAGAGAAAAAGTGAGAAAAAGGACTCGAGCCTCAAGTTTTACCCCGAGACGCCTACGTAGCCTATAAAGGCATCAAAGTCCACGTAGTTCGCAAATAAACGAGGGGTGGGGTTTAACCCATAAATCCAAATGGAGAAATCTCTTATTTGTAAGTGTGTGTGTGTGTGTGTAGAAAGAGTGTTTTAGTTGTGAGAAAAGTGTGAAAAAGGTGTGAGAATCCTTACTTGGAATTTATGAGCAAACCCTCTTTTTCTTGTTTTTTTGGGTTTTTTATTTATACGAAAATAGGAGATGTGCAATAATACTAGATAAAAAGTATATTTATGATGTGTGAGATGGGATAATAAAAGTGCTAAGTAAGAAAACAAGTTATTGCAAATTTAAGAGAATTTAGGAGAGAGTTTGAGAAAGTTGGACCTTCTTGAAGATCTTGAGCTTGATCTTCAACATTGGAGAGCAGCCCTTGAGCTTGGATGATGGTGGAGAGTGGTTAATTCATTAAGTTTGATGAAAGGGATGATGAAAAGTGGAAGTGAAAAAGGGATTTGGAAGTTGAAATCACGCTGCCTTCGAGAGAGGTTTCTGGGATTCGTTCAGAGAGATTTCTATCAGATCTGGGCTCCCTCTGCAAATGAGGCCAAGGACTCCTTTTATAGGCCCAGGGGACTACCGATCGGCTCTGTCATGGCACTGCCTATCGGCAGGTGCCGATAGGCAGGGTCTGGGACCTGCCATTTGGCAGTGCGCCTCAGGCTTTTTCGGAAAATTGGCCGCCGAGGGAAAACCGTTGGTCAGAATTGCACATGGGGTATACCGTTGGAAAGGTAATTCAGATACCTTAGAAAGTCCTTGGGACCGCTCCCAAGTTTGGGAGTTGACTTTGGGTCAAATGTGGCTCGGAAGCGTTTGTTGGTCCGTTGGACGGGGAATCGTGCGGACGCAAACGGATCGTTCGTCCGTATGGTAAGTCCGAATCGTGCATGGGGCATACCGTTGGAAAGGTTAGGAGATGTACTTTGACATTCAAAAGAGTTTGACCCGGTTTGGAGAGTTGACTTTGGTCAACCGGTCCGGGGAAGCGCTCGGTGGCTTCCCGGAGTCAAACGGATTGTTCGTCCGCATGGAAAGTCAGAATTGCGCACGGGACGGACCGTTGGAAAGGGTATTCAGTGCCCTTCAAAGATTCATTCAGATTTGGTCGAGATGAAGAGTTGACTTAGGTCAAACAGAGCCTGAGAGTGCCCGGTGGCCTCTAGGTCAGGTTTCGAACGCAAACGACACGTTCGTCCTCATGGTAAGTCAGAATTGTGCACGGGGTGGACCGTTGGAAAGGGTATTCAGTGCCCTTAGAAGATTCATTGAGTCTCGATCGAGACGAGGAGTTTGACTTTTGGGTCAAACTGAGTCGGGGGGTGCCCAATGGCTTCCAGGTCAGTACTCGGGACGTGACCTGGATTTGCGATGATGAAAGGAGGTACTAGGGACCTAAGGAGAGTTAGGGGTAACAGAGTGAGATGTCTACAATAGTGGGCAAGTAAGTAATAATGCGAAGGTCACTACACCAAAATGGCCACATTATCACCTTTAAGCCGGCCACCCTTGTCACGGTCAATGACCGTGACAACAAACACGCGTTTTGTGTCACAGTCATTGACCGTGACAAGACCGTGACAAAGTATTGTCACAGTCATGGACTGTGACACGACCGTGACAAATGTTCTTGTCACGGACTTGTCACGTTCCATTACCGTGACAATACTTAAAATAATTGTCACGGTCAAGGACCATGACACGACCGTGACAATGTCTTCAGAAAAAAATCCCTAGGCTTTCTTTTTTTCCCACTGTTTTTGTTTTTTCCCTCTCTCTCACTCTCTAAGTGATTTCGAGGTGTCTCTCTCTCTCTCTAAGGTATATTTTTTCCTCTCTTTTTCTTTCATTTCTATATGTGTGTGTATGTGTGTGTGTATATGTATATGTATATGTGTGTGGTGGGGGAGGGGGCAGGGGGTGGGGTGTGCTGTGTGTGTACGTATGTGTGTGTGTGTGTGAAGGTGTGGTGGGGGTGGGGTGAGGGGGCAGGGGGTGTGATGGGGGGATGGGGCAGGGGTGTGGTGGTGGTGTGTGTGTACGTGTGTGTGTGTGTGTGTGCAGGTGTGGTGGGGGTGGGGTGAGGGGGCAGGGGGTGTGGTGGGGTGTGTGTGCAGGTGTGTGTAGGGGTGATAATTTTTGACACGACACGATAACCAGACACGAACTCGACACGAAGTTAGCGGGTTAGGGTTGATGATTTCTTCACACGAACCCGAATATGACACGACCTGCCAACACGAATAATAAATGGGTTGGGTTAGTGTCAAACTTGTATAACTCAAAAATGACACGAATATACCCATTTATCTCGTATTTTATGGAGAATATATTAGATAATTTATATATCTTGATAGACATTCTATAAAACTCATGGAGAATTAGATGATAAATTATTTATGTGTTGCAAGAAGTTGAAATTAATTAAATTTAAGTTACTGTAGGCCTATAAGTGGTATGATTGGTTAAGAGAGAAGAAAAAAATTATTTTATATTTTACTTAATGTATAACTTTAATTGTAATTTTAATTATATAGTTTTAGATGAAAGTAAATTAATAGTTAGTGCCCATTTCATATGAAAGTAGGATTGCCCCTCACTGTAAATTAGTAAATTCATAATTGTATACTTTAATTGTTAGTTTAATTGATGAAATGGATTAATTGATTAGATGAATTAGAAGGAGTACGGGATACACATTTGTTGTTGGTATTGCTGTTGGAATATAGTAAATCGATGTTGGGTTGGTTAACAGTAAAAGTGGCATTACCACTGGATTATTGTCCATATGGGGGTGAGATTTTTTAAATTTTTTTGAAAATTACTTTGTATATCAAACAATATATAATTATTGGATTATTGTACATATGGGGGTTGGCCAATGTAGGTTTTTAGGTGTATCTGGTGGGTATTCTTTAGTGGTTAATTCTAGATATTATTATAAAGATAAGTAGGGATCTTTTGGTATGTCTGAAAATGGCTGTATTATTAATAATTATTGTGTGTGTGGTGGGGGGAAGGGGGTGGTGTGTGTGCGTTTACGTGTTCATGTGTGTGGTGGGGGAGGGGTGGGGGAAGGAGGTGGGGCAAGGTGGGGGGTAAGGGGCAGGGTGGGTGGTGGGGTAAGGGTGGGGGCCTGCGTGTGTGTCTATGTGTGTGTATATGCATAGTATCCCTTGTAAAAGAATTGATTGATTATTAATTTTTTTAATAAATTAATATATGATTGCCCATTATTGTAAATTAGTAAATTAATATATGATTAATTATGAAAGTAGGATTGCCCCTCATTGTAAATTAGTAAATTAATAATTGTATACTTTAATTGTTAGTTTAATTGATGAAATGGATTAATTGATTAGATGAATTAGAAGGAGTACGAGATACACATTTGTTGTTGGTATTGCTGTTGGAATATAGTAAATTGATGTTGGGTTGGTTAACAGTAAAAGTGGCATTACCACTGGATTATTGTCCATATGGGGGTGAGATTTTTTAAATTTTTTTGAAAATTACTTTGTATATCAAACAATATATAATTATTGGATTAGTGTACATATGGGGGTTGGCCAATGTGGGTTTTTAGGTGTATCTGGTGGGTATTCTTTAGTGGTTAATTCTAGATATTATTTATAAAGATAAGTAGGGATCTTTTGGTATGTCTGAAAATGGCTGCATTATTAATAATTATTGTGTGTGTGGTGGGGGGCAGGGGTTGGTGTGTGTGCGTTTACGTGTGCATGTGTGTGGTGGGGGAGGGGTGGGGCAAGGTGGGGGGTAAGGGGCAGGGTGGGTGGTGGGGTAAGGGTGGGGGCCTGCGTGTGTGTCTATGTGTGTGTATGTGCATAGTATCCCTTGTAAAAGAATTGATTGATTATTAATTTTTTTAATAAATTAATATATGATTGCCCATTATTGTAAATTAGTAAATTAATATATGATTAATTATGAAAGTAGGATTGCCCCTCATTGTAAATTAGTAAATTAATAATTTTATACTTTAATTGTTAGTTTAATTGATGAAAATAATTATTGTGTGTGTGGTGGGGGGCAGGGGGTGGTGTGTGTGCGTGTACGTGTGCGTGTATGAAAGTAAATTAATAATTAGTGCTCATTTTTATTTGTAGTAATTGTACATATTTGCATGTCTTCTTCTAATTTATTTTTATCTGTACTAATAACATTTTTTTTACAGCAAATGTCTCCTTCAGGTATTAAGGCGAGGATGATGATGCTGGTTATGATAATGTCGTCTGGGCTCGGGGGTAGCGGAGGCGACGAGGGCTCCTCGGCCCCTAGTCTCCCCAAATATGGAAAATTTGGGATTACCATCGAGAACAAGTCGGAGCTATTAGCGAGATCCCTCGAGCTGGTAAAGACGGTCATCGGCCCGGGGTTTATGAGTTGGAAGGAGGTGCCATATGAGCTCAAGTTAGCTGTTTGGGTGGCACTACAGGTAATATATTTATATTTATATGAATATTTCAATTTCAATTTCATTTTATATTTATATTTATATTTATATTTATTCGCTACTAACATTGTATTTGTAGGACAGGAACAATTCAACTTGGATCCAAAGCTACGCGATTCCGTCTTGGAGCAGTTGATGGAGCAACACAAGACGTGGAAGAAAAATATGCGGACATGGTACTTTGGGAAAACACGAGAGTTCATTATCCAAAGGCGTGAATCCGTCCCGCCGAAGGAGCCGATCTCATTGGCACAATGACAAAAGTTCACTGACAATGAGATCGGGGAGGGAAAATTGGCATCTCGCCAATCGGGGAGGGAAAATCGGGCAAAAAAGACGGACGTGCACTACTCCGGCCGGACGTCTTACGCCGAGGTAGAAAATAGGTTGATGGTAAGATTTAATTTTTCTATAACTAAAGAAATATATTATTCTGCATTATTTTACTTTGTGGGGTCGATACTAATTTTACTTTATTTTATTTCTGGGGATAGGGAGTGGCCCTGGGGGGGTGAGCCACATAGGCTCGATACTTATGTGGCTCTTCGGACGAAGAAGGGGAAGGACAAGGAGGTGTCCCCGAGCGTCGCGGCCACGATTGTAAGTAATCCGACAGTTTACTTTTTTTAATTATGTTATATTTTTAGTTTACTTATTTTACTAATCATGTGCTTTTTGTCGTTTCAGGCAAAGCTTAAGGAAGTCTGATGCTGACAAGGCATCTTTGTCCATAGACGCACTCAGCTAAGTGCTTGGCTCTGATCGCAAGGGGAGGGCAAGGGGGTGAGCTCGCGGGTGGACAAATCTAGGATCATCAGATTGGAGACGAGCGACACCGGGTTGGCTCGAACGGTGGATTCACATGACGCGAAGCTATCCCGTTTGGAGGCGACGGTCCAAGATATGTACTCATTTATGAAGCGTACGTTGGGCGGAGACCGTAAGGGGAAAGGGAAGGAGAAGACGGTGGAGGAGGAGGTGCGGGAGGACGAGGCACAGGATGACGAGGATGTGGACCTCGCTGCTTCATCACCGACACGTGCGTACTTCGATGATCCACTTCCCTATTTGGCTCCCTTCAATAGAACGATATGGACACTTGGTTGGCCGAGCGTGCTCATATTGGACGTATTTGATGGCCAGCTGCTAGGGCGGGGGTTGAGGGACCCGAATATTGTCCAGGGTGGAATAGTTCATGGACGTGAGCTTCAAAAGATCGAGTCTAGAGTGCTCGTCATGCATGTGATACCCGGGAATGAGAATTCTATATTATGGTTGCGCGAACAATGCGACACGATGTATATTAGTGGGTGTGTCAATTCATATATCGTGTGGCCTACTCACCTCCTCACATTTACCCTAGACATGTAGTGACATTATTTTTAAGTTGGTACATTTGAATTATATTTGGATTATATCGTCATGTATATTGTTTCTATTTTGAATATATATTTGCATTATCTTTAGTTTATTTGGATATATGATGTTTGAACAGGTACAATGATGCTATAAAAGGTACAAATATACTGCTGGGCAGTGGCAGTGGCCATACTGCCCAGCAGATTTTTTTTCAATTCTTCCAAGAATTGTCACGGTCATTGACCGTGGCAATTTTTTTAAAAAGGGTCAAGGCTTTGTCACGGTTATTAACCGTGACTAAACTTGTCACGGTCAGGGATCGTGACACGACCGTGAAAATTCTAACAAACTTGTCACGATCAATGACCGTGACAAGTCCGTGATAAAAAAAGTTGTCTCGCCTCGAATTGTCACGGTCATTGACCTTGACAAGTTGAACTTGTCAAGGTCAATGACCGTGACAATTAGGCAGATTTGGTGCAGTGGGTGTGATGAAAACACTCCACCCTTACCCCTTTTTATACTTGAGAACCCTCACAAGAGACATAATCCCTGCAGAAATCGAAGGGAATCCTACCCCACAAAATATAAAAGGCTGAAGAGGGTACTAATCAAAGCTTTGAATTGATGGGATTGGACTCAACTGCCGATAGGCAGGATAGGGTGCTTTGCCGATCGGCAACCCCCCATTTATAGAAATTTCCCTTTTTTCCTCTTTTGTCAAATCAGAAAACTCAATAAAAATAAATTGATATTCTCAACAGAATTTCAAAATCCCTTTTCCTCCTTATATAATTTCCCCTTTTAATTAAAAACTTTCCTTCAAAAATTCAAAAAATACTCCTTTTTATGGTCTCAGCAGCAAAGTAAAAAGCGCATGTGCATGCATTCATTCCTCATGAATTAAAGATAATAAAAAACTCCATTGCATTGCATCTATTTGTTTTCTGTGTTACATCAATTTTGCAGGAAATAAAAAGAAAAAAAAGAAAAAACAATGGGACTCAACCCGAACCCACTCTCTCTCTCTCTCTCTCTCTCTCTCACCTACCTTTCTCTCTAAGAGCTTCCACCTATGCGACTTGCTCTCTTTCCCCTACGGAGAGACGATACACCACCACTACCCGAGCCAGAGTCCTCTCCGGACGAAGCAGATGGCACCAAGAAAGAAGTAACAGTAATCGCATCCCGAATATGGTCAGTCGTCGAAGATATCCAGTCTCCGATGTCTCTTAGCCAAGTGGTCAACACTCGCACTTGCTGCAAGAAAAAGGCAAAATCAGTATCAAAGCAGAGATGACCAAAATAGAAAAGAAAGAAAGAGAAGAGTAAAAAGGTATACCGTAGGTCGGAGGACCTCCTCTATCAAACCCAACTCCTACGGATCCATCGCATGAGGATGATCAGCATAGGCACCATCCCTCCATCAGCCCGCCGAATGTTATATGAAGGAGTATGCAACCGCATAAAAGGAAACTCCGAGGTCATCGCAGATGCCGTCGAACCGCCGCCACTGTGGGAAGATCCCACCGCCCAACTCGAACCCACAGGACGGAAAGGCAGGGCATCATATATGCTGGGTGCCATCAACCAGCTTATCACAAAGTCCATATAGTCATACGGTGCAGCCGTATCAGTGTAAAACAAGTAGGACTCGCCGATTATCACCGCGATCCTCGCATCCTCCGATAGTAGTCGCTCTTGACTCATAGACATAGGAGGCTGCGCAGGTGGCACCACCACCTCCTCCTCAGCAATCTGGCGAACCACCCTCTCCCCGAGATGCCAGAAATGGCCAAACTCATGCGCCAGCAAATGCCTCATTTGCGCATTCACCACGGTCGTCCCCGCATCCTGAATGGCTATCCCCAAGGATAAAAGGTCACCTGAAAATATCTAAGCAGGCATAAATCAATACAAGATCAAAAGGCACAAAAACCAAGACTGAAAATGGAAAGAGTCTTACCCTACCACTGGTCAGGTCATTCAAGACTTGATGCACCGCCTCCAGAGAGAGAGATCCCTTCGACTGCCGATTGGGCTTACGCCATCGATACAATCGGCAGGAGTCCCCAACAGTGTCGTCCTTCAGAGAGATCAGTGGGGTATTGCACCCAATCACCTCATAAAACCACGTCTTTCAAAGATAAGAATTCACAGACAAAACGAGACACATAAGGAAAATGCAAATGCATGAAAGGAAAATGAGAATGTATGAAAAGAAATACGCAAACTGAAGAATACCTCAAGAAGGTACGTGTCTTCAATAAAGGTCTGCCGGAAGCACCGACTGAATGCATCCAGAGAAGAGTAAAGGGTCTCAGACTCCCCCAATCATAGAAAGGGATGTTCGAAAACATCCTCAAGTACGGTAAGAACCACAAATGTACGACTTCACCACTCGACGCCACCATAAAACCTCCCAACACCAGCAAAATAAATATCGATCCATCTGCCTCACTTGCATCCCATCCTCCACATTAATCACCCTGCCCAACAGAACATCCTTCAGCAGGGACAGCCAGATAGAATCCCCAAAAACTATCCTCCCTACATCACCAAGTGCCGCACGCACTGCCTCCGATCTCACCCGCAAAGAGCGATCCACCTCTATCTGATCTCCATCACAACCAACCCCAACAGCTGCTGCACATCTGTGAGAGTCACACTCATCTACCCAAAGTCGGAATGAAAGGTGTGAGTAGTATCCCACCACCTCTCCCCCAAAAGATCACAGTACCGCTGTCGAACGAGGTGTCTCATCCAGCGCAGATGCCAACCTCCCAAAACTCGCTAATGATATCACCCAAGGAACCACAGGTGGGAGATGTTCCCAGACATCCCTGACCCCCGTCGTCCCACGGGCTCACATGTTCTTCAAAGAAATATCAGACTGGAAAAGAAAAAATCTCATCAGAAGTTAAGAAAGAAAGAAAAATCACCAAAACGAAAGGAATGCCAAAGGTTGGATTACTTACATAACCGCCAGGATTCACTCTCGAAGAGAGATGATGCGACGGCTCCCGCAACAAAGTTTTCTCATCCGTAATAGGCTCAAACGCATCAAAGGAGTTCTAACTCCCTAAGCAAGAGGTGCCCTGGCCCTCCACTCCACATTCACCTAGTCATTAACGGTAAACCACTCCTTGTGGACTGTAGTGCTCACAAAAGAGGCCATTTATTGAAGATCGAAATGCTAGAAAGATTTGCAGCAAAATCGCAGAAAGAGAGAAAGAAAAGAAGCTGTGAAAAAATGAAGGGATTCGCCCCCTTTACATAGGATGCCAAACGCCATGCCGATCGACACTGACCCCAACCATACCGATTGGCCCTGACTCTTTACCTTCCCGAGGCAGTCCAAAAGTCTGTGCCACTGCCGAATGGCACCCCTCATACCATGCCGGCTGGCACCCCCTTACATTTCGCACATAAATTCCCATAAAATACCAAAAATCCTCGAAAAATTCCTAAAAATCCCAGGAAGGATTTATACATTTTCACCCAGAAAATTTTGCATTCCTTCAAGTGGAACCCCTCTTTCCCAACGAAATCCTCAAAAACCAAGTGAATCTCCTCCCGACAAAGCCCAGAAGCACCTCTAAGGATCACCTGATCTCTTCCCCAAAGGAATTTTTATAGCACCAAAATTAGTTGTTCCCCCCTGTGAGGCCTCATAAAGAAACAAAAGCTTACCCAGCTATCAGCTCCCCACCTCAGATCAAAATCACAAGGCACTTTTTCTAGTAGAATCAAAATCTAATCTTTATCCACTCTTAGGTGAGAATTGACCTCGGTCTTGGATCGTCACCTGGGTTAGGTTAGAATTGACCTTGGTCCTCGATCGTCACCACTCTTAGGCAAGAATTGACCTCAATCTTGGATCGTCACCTGAGTTAGGTCAGAATTGACCTCGGTCCTCGGTCATCACCACTCTTAGGTCAGAATTGACCTCAGTCTTGGATCGTCACCTGAGTTAGGTCAGAATTGACCTCGGTCCTCAGTCGTCACCACTCTTAGGTCAGAATTGACCTCGATCTTGAATCGTCACCTGAGTTAGGTCAGAATTGACCTCGGTCCTCGGTCATCCCCACTGTTAGGTCAGAATTGACCTCGGTCTTGGATCATCACCTGAGTTAGGTCAGAATTGACCTCAGTCCTCGGTCGTCACCACTCTTAGGTCAGAATTGACCTCGGTCTTGGATCATTACCTTTTAGGTCAGAAATGGCCTCGGTCCTCGATCATCACCACTCTTAGGTTAGAATTGACCTCGATTATTAGATCTTCACCCTAAGCCCGCAGAATTGACTTTAACCCACAGAATCGATCACCCTCATCACTTAAGCCCGCAAATTTGGCTTTGTTCCATAAAATTGGTCATCCTCCATCATCACTTTAGGTCCACAAAATAGACCTAAACCTTTGATTGTCATTCAAACCATCCCCAGCACACCCCTCAGGTCCTCAGAATCAGCCTCAACCCTCTGAATCGATCACACTCCCTCAAAAGCATCATTTGTTATCTATTCGACGATTATCATTTGTTCCAAACTCACCCATTGAGGGGCTATGTAGACACCCCATTCTGTTACCCCTAACTCTCCTTAGGTCCCTAGTACATCCCTTCATCACTACAAACCCAGGCCATACCCCGAGTACCAACCTAGAAGCCATCGAGCACTCTCAGACTCTGTTTGACCAAAAAATTAAATTCTCCAGCTCGACTGGGGCTGAATGAATCTTCAAAGGTCATTGAAATCCTTTCCAACGGTCCATCCTGTGCATGATTCCGACTTACCATGCGGACGAAAGATCCGTTTGCGTCCGAAACTTGATCTAGAAGCCATCGGGCGCTCCGAGGATATTTTAACCTAAGTCATCTTTTTAGCTCGACCAAGACTAAATAAATATTCGAAGGGCACTGAAATCACTTTCCAACGATCCATCCCATGCGCGATTCTGACTTACCATGCGGACGAACGATTCGTTTGACTCTAAGAGGTCATCGAATGCTTCCGGAGCTCGGTTTACCAAAGTCAACTCCCCAAACTGGGTTAAACTCTTTGAAATGTCAAAGTACATCTCCTAACCTTTCCAACGCTCTGCCCCGTATGCAATTCGGACTTACCATGCCGACGAATGATCCATTTGTGTCCGAACGATTCCCCGTCCAATGGACCGACAAACGCTTCCGAGCCATATTTGACCCAAAGTAAACTCTCAAAACTGGGAACAGTTCAAAAGACTTCCAAAGGTCTCTGAATTACCTTTCCAACGGTCTGCTCCGTGTGCGATTCTGACCAACGGTTTGCCCTCGATAACCAATTTACCGAAAAGGCCTAAAACACACTACCAAATGGCAGGTTCCAGACCCTGCCTATCGGCAGGTGCCGATAGGCAGGACCAGGTCTATGCCGATTGATAGTGACATGGGCCTATAAAATGAGGCCTTCACCTCATTTTCAAGGAGAGCCCAGATCTGATAAAAATCGCTCTCAACGAATCCCAAAAACCTCTCTCAAAGACAGCGCGATTTCAATATCGAAATCCCTTTATAACTTCCACTTTTCATCATTCGTTTCATCAAACTTGGTGAATTAGCCACTCTCCATCATCATCCAAGTGCAAGGGCTACTCTATAACATTCAAGATGAAGCTCAAGATCTTCAAGAAGGTCCAACTTTCTCAACTTTCTCTTCAAATTCTCTTAAATTCGCAATAACTTGTTTTATTACCTATAACTTTTCTTATCTCATCTCACACATCCTAATATAATTTTTATTTAGTATTATTGCACATCTTTTATTTTCATATAAATAAAACCCAAAAAATAAGAAAAAGAGGGTTTGCTCATAAATTCCAAATAGGGATTCTCATATTTTTCTCACACTTTTCTCACAACTAAAACACTTTTTCTACACACACACACACTAAAAAAATAAGAGATCCCCCATTTGGATTTATGGAATAAACCCCAACCCTCATTTTGTATGCGAACTTCGTGGACTTTGATGCCTTTATAGGCTACGTAGGCATCTCGAGGTAAAACCCGAGACTCGAGTCCTATTCGCACTTTCTCTTTCATTTTCTCTCTTCTCTAAATCCAATTTTCTTATATTCTATATACTTGTTCTTAGTGACGTATCACTCCATATGCATTATCGTTCCATTATAATGATCAATGTAAGAGTAATCGCGTAAATCTTATTTTTTAATATTATTTGTATACGTTCCTACGGATGACTCACTTTATCTCTCCCATGATACAAGTCGAGGATTCCTATCTACACTATATATATACACATGCACATATATCACGGGGAAAATAAAAAAGGAAAATAGCAAACATCCATGAGAGATCTAAAGGGCAGAATGGGTGCCTAACACCTTCCCATTTCGTAACTTACCCTCCGAACCCTTCTCGAATCATTTTGGTTTCGTATGCACCGGTATGTCTTTGGATGCCATCCTTCGGGATGGCTTCCCCTTTTTATTTTGTTTGTTTTGAGTAAAATAGACTAGCGACTCTAAATCTCTCTACATTTTTACACCTCATCTCAAACGACGCTGGCTGAAGTGCTCCCGAGAGGGACGTGTGGGACCCGAGGATCCTCCTTCACGTGCCCTCCCGAGCAAGGATCGGGGATGGTCACACCCATCAGAAGTGATCCTATAACCATTGACATCCCCAAACCAATCGACATCCGAATAGGAGGACAAACGGTCATCAATATCAAAGGAATACAAAATACTGTAGGAGAGAGTTTCACTCACGTATTTGATAATATGTTTTAGAGAGAGTAAGTGTGACTCTTTTGGGGACGCCTGATATCACGCACAGACTCCAACACTAAAGGCTATGTCGGGGCGAAGGGCAGTCAAGTAGAGAAGACTACCTATCATACTCCGATACAAGGCTTGCTCTACGTGCTTGCCTGAAATGTCCTTACTAAGCTTGATAGAAGTACTCATAGGTGTACGTACATTCTTAGCGAAGTCTAAACCAAATTTCTTCACTAGGTATATAGCATACTTGGATTGGGAAATGAACATCCCATCCTCTAGCTTACGAACCTGGAGATCAAGGAAGAAAGTAAGCTCACCCACCATTCTCATCCCAGACTCACTTTTTATCTCCTCCTCAAAGTGGTGAGCATACTGGGAGCACGTGGATTCAAAGACTATGTCGTCCACATAGACCTGGGAAACCAAAATAGCACCGTCATCTGTCCTGATGAATAATGTCATATTAACTCCCCCTCTCTTGAAGCCACAGGCTAATAGATAGGAAGTAAGACTCTCATACCAAGCACAGGGTGCTTGCTTCAAACCATACAAGGCTTTCCTCAGATAGTAGACGTGCTCCGGGTGCTTAGGGTATTCAAACCCTTTTAGTTGTTCCACATAAACCTCCTCCTATAGAATTCCATGCACTATTGACATTCATCTGATATAGCTTGAAGCACAGATGACATGCGATGGAGAGCAGTAAGCGGACGGACTCAAGCATCGCAACAGGAGCAAATGTCTACCCAAAGTCTACGCCCTCTATCTGTGCGTAGCCTTGAGCGACCAACCTAGTCTTATTTCTGATTATGGTACCATTTTTATCCATTTTATTCTAAAAAATCCACCTAGTACCTATCACATTCATTTCACTAGGTTCGGGGACAAGTTCCCCAAATATTATTCTTTTTACACTGAAGCAACTCATCCTGCATAGCAGTTATCTAGTGTTCATCCTTGAGTGATTCTTTATGATTCTTGGGCTCGACTTTAGATGTGTAGCAGACATGGATAATAACATTCTCTAGCTAAGCACGAGTCTTGACCCCTAAAGTGGGATCACCAACAATGGCGGAAGGATCATAAATCTTGTGAACCCAAGTCTATGTGTCCCCTGGATGTGGGAGCCATAGTGGGATCATAAAAAAGGAGTGTGTCATCCTCACTCAAATGGGTGGAGTCAACAGACGTCGAATATGTCGTCTTGCAGAGTAATGTTTATTGACTCCATCACTTTAGAGCTCTTCATGTTAAAAAGTCAGCACGCTCTACTATGTGATTAATATCCTAGAAATATTCCCTCATCACTTCGGGAGTTGAACTTTCCTAATTTCTCTCTATCCCGTAGGATGTATCATTTACTCCCAAAGACATGGAAATATGCAAGGTTGGGATTCTTTCCAGTCCACAATTCATAGGGAATTTTAAGTGTGTGTGGACTAAGGTAAATCCTATTCACCGTATGGCATGCAGTATACACTGCCTCCGCCCAAAATCTCCTCGAAATTTTATGACCTAGAAGCATAGATCTAGCCATTTCCTGAATCGTCATGTTCTTTCTCTCAACAATCCCATTTTATTGAGGAGTCTTCACAGCATCAAACTCATGTTTAATTCTTAGTCTATCACAGTAAAGATCTACTTTTTGCTCCGTAAATTTAGTGTCGTTGTCACTACGCATTCTATTAATAGTGACTCCGTGTTGGTTTTGTAGGACACGACACTTGGTCGTTAGAAACTCTACAACATC
This sequence comes from Sambucus nigra, assembly GCA_949130495.1. Lineage (NCBI taxonomy): Eukaryota > Viridiplantae > Streptophyta > Magnoliopsida > Dipsacales > Adoxaceae > Sambucus > Sambucus nigra. Next base: position 536,490,690 of record OX422208.1, on the reverse strand, counting down.
AGATTTCTCTCTCAGAAAACCTATAATGGAATATCTGGAGAAATCATATACCATCACTAGGATGTACATCTTACCACCCAGACTCTATGTACGAGTAGGACCTATGAGATCCATGTGAATCAACTCAAGTACTCTTAAAGTGGTAATGGAATTCAACTTCCTATGGGGGCTATGATTTGCTTTCCCAACTGACAGGGTCCACAAACCATGGAAGTTGGCTTTCCAAATGTTGGTAAGCCACGTACTAGGTCCTTTTTAGCTAATCGCGTCAAATCTCTAAAGTTCACGTGACTTAGATGTTGGTGCCATAGATCCATAGAAGTGATCGTGGCGCTGTTACAAACAAGTGAGGACTTGGGCACAGTCCCATAACAATTATCGTCTATCCTCACCCCTTTCACTAAAAGTTTACTGGCTTGATTATAGACATCCCCGATCAAACTTTACGGCAAAGTCAGCATCGCACAGCTGGCTAGTGCTGAGAAGGTTTGCTTTCAAACCTTTGACGTACAAAACATTTTATAGCTTAGGAAATCCTGGTAACTCTATTGTACCTCATCTTACGATGCTAGACTTGCTCCCGTCTCCAAAGGTGACTCTACCTTCCTTATAATCCTCTAGGTAGGTAAAAAATGAGACATCACCGGTCATATGTCTGGAGCACCTACTATCGAAATACTACTGTGAGGTATTATGTGATTTGAGAGCGACATGAACAACAGGGGCCTTTTCGTCTTTCTTAGGTACCCAAGAAGTGGTAACCTTTTGTTTACCCTTGTTGTTATTGGTTTAGGCGGGTTGCGGGAAGCATTCACTGACAACAAAGACATTCATTGGAATTCCTCCATCAAACTCAATGATGTGGCGGATAAAAACTCAACACGCTCTCTCAAACTGGTAAAATCATCAGTACGATGTGGTGGAATATATGTACGTGAAGTCCGACCCAAACTATAACAATACTCTTTCAGGTAGCCTTTTCTTTTGCAATACGTACAAAAGAACACAGTCTTCGACGAACCTTGGTTTGCTTTTCTTGGTCGAACTCTCCTTCGTGATTTTTGACGATGGCCATATGGAGTTGTAGTAAACTCAGGAACTGGTCCAGGTGCTATTTAGGACGTGGAGGCACCATCAAAACCTATTCCCTGCCTATCACTAAAACCTAAAGTGGGATCGAGGAGCATCTTTCCCATCTTTTTAGATCTGTCCTCAATTTGAACCTTGATTTCCTGTGCTCTCTCAAGATTATGAGTAAGATGGTCTATAAGGGATTCAAGTTTCTTCCGAGTCTCCAGGGAGGAATGGAGCTCACTCGTAAGTCTAGCCACTTGATTGATCAAGTCCCCTTTCTCTTTATCAAGACACCTCTTTCTTTCTCCAAATAGTCTCTCTCTTTCTCTAAACTGACTTTCTCTCTCAACACAGGCAGACTCTCTATCTCTCTCTCTCTCTCTCTCTCTCTCAAGGTAGTGCAGGTGGAGGACTCTCTCTCTCTTACACACGCTTCTTCTAAATCTTCCTCTAAATCGGTGATCCTAAGAACTAATGCTTTGTTACTCTTTTTGGTTTTAAATGACTCTGTATGTAACTCAGCGTAGGTGCGTTGAAGATTACTCTAGCTCTCACTTGCAGTATCATCCCCCTCACTCACTTCGTTCTCACTGTCGAGGTTTCCCTGTGAAGTAGCATCCTCATCGTCATGAGGAGCACTAGAGAGACTCACATGACTAGCCATGAATGCGGTGAAGTTACACTCATGCGATGGCTTATCTCCAGAGTCCACCGACTCGATCTCACTGTCATCACTAAGGGTAGCATTAAGGACAACTTTGCCCTTTTCTTTGGCAAGTCTGTTCAGTCTAGTAGCACACTCAAAAGCTCTATGACCCTTACCGTCACACTCATAACACCTCTCACTGTCTTTCTTAGGAGGGTATTTAAAATCTTTTTCATTTTTCTTTTCAAACCTATTTTTCTCAAAATTCTTTTTATCTTTGAAATTTCCATTTTTTTTAAATTTGAGATTTTTCTTAAAATATTTTGCAAACAGGGCCAAATCATCTAAATCAAGGTCACACTCGAAATCAGACGTTTCTATCTCCCTTTTTCTAGATGACTCTACCCTATTTCTTACCGACCCCTCACTCTTCCTATCCTGGGCATTAAGTGAAATTCCCTTATCTTTAGCCTTGACAAATTTAGGAAACATATCAGTTTCATACGTTTGTAAGTCTCCTACTAGTTCCTCTAATTTAATTGTTTTTAAATTACCCATAGAATTTAGCACAGTGACTTTAGGGATAAAACGCTTAGGCAGTGATCTTAGAATCTTTTTAACAATTCTATCGTTAGGAATGTGTTCACCAAGATTAAAGCTAGTGTTTACAATATTAGATAATCTAGCATAGAATTCATCAAAATATTCAGACTCAAGCATGGTGATGGTTTCAAATTGAGTTGTTAAGTTTTGCAATTTTGATTCTTTCATGGCATTAGTTCTTTCATGGGTAGGCTGTAAAACATCCCATGCCTCTTTTGACGTGGTGCACGTCATTATCCGCTGGAACTCATTAGGTGTGACGAATCTAGAAATAGCACTAAGACCCTTAGAGTTAAAATCTGACCATTTAAATTCTTCTTCAGTCCATGCAGTCACATATTTTAAATTAGTCACGTTGTCAATAGTGATGAAGTGAGGTGTCCACCCTCTTTCAACCAAAGCCCAAACTCTTTCATCTATGGCTTTTGAAGCAGATTTCATACGGGCTTTCCAATAAGCATAATTTGTCCCGTTAAAAACTGGCGTTTTATTATATAATTTCTCCATTTCGAACACACCCTTTTTTTCAAAAATCAATTTTTCAGAAAATTGATATCTTTAGAAAAATTTTGCGAAAAATTACACGGTATAATTGTGTAATTGGCTCTGATACCAATTTAAGAGTGCGCTTTTGTTCAAATAAAGAAATTATTTAATTAAACTCAATTTTTTCAATTAAATCCTAAAACATGCATCTAGGTGTGATTGAAGACAACACTACACCAAAATGGATAAATTGGCACCCTTCCAGCGCTTAGCCTTGTCACGGTCATTGACCGTGACAAAAAAACATGCATTTTTTGTCACGGTCAATGACCGTGACAAGGCCATCTCTCTTCCATATATATATATATATACATATATATATATATATATATATATATATATATATATATATATATATATATATATATGTGTGTGTGTGTGTGTGTGTGTGTGTGTGTGTGTGTATGTGCATGTGTGTGTGTGTGTGCATGTGTGGTGGGTGGGGAGGGGGTGGGGCAAGGTGGGGGGTTGTGCGTGTGTGTGGGGGGTGTGGGTGGGGCATGGTGGGGGTGTTGTTTGTGTGTGTGTGTGGTATATGTGCGTGTGTTGTGGGTGGGGCAGGGTGGGGGGAGGGGGAAGGGATGGGTGGGTGGGTGGTGGGGTAGGGGTGGGGGGCTGCATGTGTGTGTGTGTGTATGTGCACGTGTGTGTATATGTGTGTGTAGTGTGCGTGTTTGTGCGTAATGTCCCTTATAAACGAATTGATTTATTGTCTCTCATTGTAAATTAGTAAATTAATATATGATTAATTATGAAAGTAGGATCGTCCCTCATTGTAAATTAGTAAATTAATAATTGTATACTTTAATTGATGAAAATAATTAATTGAGTAGATGAATTAGAAGGAGTACGGGATACACATTTGTTATTGATATTGCTGTTGGATTATAGTGGATCGATGTTGGGTTGGTTAATTTTAAAAGTGGCATGACGACTGGATTATTGTCCATATGGGGGTGGGATTTTTCAATATTTTTTGAAAATTACTTTGTATATCGAACAATATATATATAGTATGATAATTAAATGAAACATACTTGAAATTACATATAGTGCGCATAGATACTAGCCTTCTAGTTCTTATGTGTACGCATTCAATAGCCCGTAGACCCGTTCTAGAGTCATTACCCCCGTAATGAGATCTCTCGAATTGTCCTATTTGGACAGTTTGGGACTGCATAATTTATGTATAATATTCTTAGTGGCTTAAAGTTGTTACTTTTGGAGGAAGTTCTGTAGTCGTATCCTAATGTTCTCTGGGTACATACTAGATTGATAAGTGTGACTGTTATTTCAATTGATTAATTGAAATAACACTCACACTTGCCACTCTACGTCATGTACTTGGAGAACTATGGGGATATGCTGCCGAATTTTTTTCAAATTGTAACAATGTGCATGGGCTGTTAAGTATATTACAGAAAAATGCGGTCTTGAATGGGATAGGACCACTCACCCTTTAGAGGAGATGGAGGAAATAGAAATTTCCATTATAAATTGAATTTGAATATAAATAAGACATAATTAAATAAAACATACTATAAATCTAAGTTTTGTTTATACTAATCAATGAATATACGCTTCGTACCTTTAATAGGTGATTAGTTGTGATAGCTGTGATGGGATATCCAAAATACAAAGAGTGGATGGGTGAGACAAATAGAATGGGGGATGTGTTTTGCAGAGGTGATAATGAATTTGTGAGATATGCAAAGAGATGTCGCAGAGGTTAACCAAGTGTTTTACTCGGAGTATATCAACAACGAACCGTGGTCAATTGTCCAACATGCGCCAAAGCGTCTAAATAGTAGTGTGGATGACTTGGCTGCTCCTATCGAATATCAATCCATTTTTTATGATAACCCGAATTTCAAACAATTTTTCAATTTGTAATAAATATTCCAATTTGTACCGAAACATCCATTTCTAATCCTTTTAATTGATTTGCACTTTATCATTTTCACTCTTGTGTATTGTGCATGTGTGTGGGCAGTAGGGGTGGGGATGTTTCACTCTTGTACATATTATGAGCTAGATGCTGTTGTTTTGGAATTCAGAATTGAGGTGTTAAACAGTAACAATTCATGTTTATTTGTAGTAATTGTACATATTTTCATGCCTTATTTTAATTCATTTTGATATGTACTAATAACATTTTTTTACAGTAAATGTCTCCTTCAGGTATTAAGGCGAGGATGATGATGTTGGTTATAATGATGTCGTTTGGGCTCGGTGGTAGCGGAGGCGACGAGGGCTCCTCGGCCCCTAGTCTCCCTAAATATGGCAAATTGGGGATGCCCATCGAGAACAAGTCGGGGCTATTAGCGAGATCCCTTGAGCTGGTAAAGACGATCATCAGCCCGGGGTACATTAGTTGGAAGGAGGTGCCATATGAACTCAAGTTAGCTATTTGGGTGGCACTACAGGTAATATATTTATATTTATATGAATATTTCAATTTCAATTTCAATTTCGATTTTAATTTCAATTTCAATTTCATTTTATATTTATATTTATATTTATTTGCAACTAACATTGTATTTGTTGGACAGGAACAATTCAACTTGGATCCAAAGCTACGCGATTCCGTTTTGGAGCAGTTGAGGGAGCAACACAAGATGTGGAAGAAAAATATGCGGACCCGGTACTTTGGGAAGACACGAGAGTCCATTATCCAAAGGTGTGAATCCATCCCGCCAAAGGAGCCGATCTCATTCGCACAATGGCAAAGGTTCATTGACAATGAGATTGGGGAGCGACAATTGTCATCTCGCCAATTGTGAAGGGAAAACCGGGTAAAAAAGACGGACGTGCACTACTCCGGCCAGATGTGTTACACCGAGGTGGATCATAGGATGATGGTAAGATTTAATTTTTCTATAACTACATAAAATATATTATTCTGCATAATTTTACTTTGCGGGGCCGATACTAATTTTACTTTATTTTATTTCAGGGAATAGGGAGTGGCCCTGGGGGTAGGCCACATAGGCTCGATAGTTATGTGGCTCTTCGGACGAAGAAGAGGAAGGACAAGGAGGTGTACCCAAGCATCGCGGCCACGATTGAAAGTAATCCGACAGTTTACTTTTTGTTAATTACGTTATAATTTTTTAATTTACTTATTTTACTAATCATGTGTTTTTTGTCGTGTCAGGCAAAGCTCAAGGAAGTGCATGAGTCGCAGTCTGATGCTGACAAGGCATCTTTGTCCAAAGATGCACTCAGCCAAGTGCTTGGCTCTGATCGAAAGGGGAGGACAGGGGGTGACCTCGCGGGTGGACAAATATAAGATCATCGGATCGGAGATGAGCGACACGGGGTTGTCTCGAACGGTGGATTCACATGATGCGAACTTGTCCCATTTGGAGGTGATGGTCTAGGATATGTACTCATTCGTGAAGCGTTCCTTGGGCAGAAACCATAAGGGTAAAGGGAAGGAGAAGGCGGTGCGGGAGGAGGGGCAGGAGGAGGAGGTGTGGGAGGAAGAGGACGAGGATGTGGACCTCGCTACTTCATCACCGAGACGTGCGGACTTTGATAATCCACTTCCCTATTTGGCTCCCTTCAACAGACTGATGTTGACACTTGGTTAGCCAATGGACATATTTGATGGCCAGTAGATAGGGCGGGGGTTGAGGGACCCGAATATCGTCCAGGGTGCACTAGTTCATGGACGTGTTAGTTCATGCGTATATTTCATGAACTAACACATTGAGTCCATGCGTATATTTCATGCGTGTTAGTTCATGCGTGTTAGTTCATATGCATGTGATGCTCGGGAAGGAGAACTCATATACCCGAGCATGAACTATATACCCGGGCATGAACTATATACCCTCAGGCATACATACTGTGATCTAGGACAAATAGAACTATATAGTGGATGCATCCACTAATATATGCGGGCATGAACTATATACGCGGGCATAAACTATATACCCGGGCATGAACTAACACTATATGCATGAACGAACTAACGTATAGTTCAGGCGTGTTAGTTCATATGCATGTGATACACATCCACTAATATAGTTCAGGTCCACGAACTAACACATCCACTAATATACACATGTGATGCCCGGGAAGGAGAACTCCCAATTATGGTTGCGCGAACAATGCGGCACAACGTATATTAGTGGATGTGTTAATTCGTATATCGTGTGGCCTACTCACCTCCTCAGCGTTAACCATACCCCAGACATTTAGTGACATTGATTTAAGTTTTAATTGAATTGTTTAAAGTTATTACATTTGAATTATATTTAGATTATATGGTGATGCATATTCTCTCAATTTTGAATGTATATTTGCATTATCTCTATTTTATTTGGATATATGATGTTTAAACGGGTACAACGTTGCTATAACAGGTACAAATATACTGCTGGGCAGTGGCAGTGGCCATACTGCCCAGCAAAATGTTTTTTAATTCTGCCCAGAATTATCACGATCATTGACCGTGAAAAGTCCTTGACAAAAAAACTTATCACGGACTTTTCACGGTCAAGATCCTGATAATTTTTTAACCATTATCACGGGTTTTTCACGGTCCTTAACCATGACAAAACTGGTTAAGGTCAATGATCATGACACGATCATGATAATTCTAACGAACTTGTCACGGTTAGTGACCGTGACAAAAAAAGTTATCTCGCCCAGTATTATCACGGTCATTGACCTTGACAAGCTGAAGTTGTCAAGGTCAATGACCGTGATAATTTGACAGATTTAGTGTAGTGAAATATGATCACGCATGAATATTCAATCACAAACAAACACACAGATGAGGAAAAATCCCCCAAAGAGGCAAAACCTTTTTTATCTTCACTATAATTTTTAAAGAACGATTTACACGGATTATACTGAAAACATGAGTGACATACGAAGTATCCTCAGGTATCGGTTCTGATGTCGTCGGCTGGAATCTTCTGCAAGAACTCCAGATGGGCAGCAATGGAAAAGAGTCAGCTTCTCCACAAGTTACTCCAGATGAGTAAAATGATCCTTTGAAGGATTAAAGATTCACACACATATATGGTAATGGTTTTATGAATCAAAAAGGCATGAAACCTTAAAAACTTAAAGTCTATTTTGTGGGTTGTAAATCACAGAAACGTGTGCGAAAAAGACTTGGAAAAACGTGCAGAATGTGTATAGATATTTATACAAAAATCAAGGCGGCGCCATCGCTTGAACGACATAGTCATGTCGCTCGAACGAGACCACGTGTCGCTCGAATGATATTACGCGACACCCTCATGTCGTTTGAACGACAGAGCGATGTCGTTTGAACGAGTTCGATGGCCAAGAAAAGTACGTTTCTACACTTAGATTTTTTTTTGCTTTTGAGTTAAAAACAAATCAAACTTCGTAAAATATTTTCTAAAAAATTTCCAAATATTTATGTGAATATTAACAACTCCAATAAACCTTTTTACCAATAACGCGTCGTGGAGCAGTGGGAACAGTTGAGCAGCACGTCGCATGTAACATGATGCACGTGTGAAGATGGTGGATTCATGGATTCGGATCAAGGCTATCGTGGATGATCGTGTTGACATGCCAAATGTAACGGTATTAGGCATACATACTGTGATCTAGGACAAATAGAAAATTCATAGACTCTACCTCGAACATTTCTAAAATTATGTCCTTACAAGAAACTTTAAGCATGACGCTCGTCGTGATTTTCATCAGATCACCAGGCCTACCACCGATCAGTGTTTTGACTTAAAAATGTCATTCAAGGCCTCATGGATAAGGTAGTCATCGCTCATCTAGCCAATCCTCTACCCAATACTACTCAAAACCCTTTGTGTAAATGCCATCCTTAGTGATAAAATCCCTGATTTTGATCCTTCCCCCAGAATCCAACGCATCAATACACCTACTCCATCTGTTAGTTCCAATAAACCCCCTAAAATTTGTTCATCTTCCCTCCTTTTTCCTAAAAATGCTCGAAACCAAGCCTTATTCCTTATGATCAAGGCTTGTATCGCCATTTGAGAATGTTATGTGCTCCTAGGGTTTGTAGAGAGAACCACCAATTTTTAATTTTTAATCATTTTAATAAACTTTACATCGAATAAAACTAGAAGTGTTGTGTTAAATAGTTTTATGAATTTTGGTCTTGACCTAAATATACCTAGCTGAGTATAAACAAGAATAAAATAATCAAACAACAACACGAAGATGTACGAGAAAAACCACAATGAGAAAAATCTCAGACGACCCACCCATACAAGACCACTATGATATATGTCTATTTACAAGAATAAATTAGACTTACTCACAGACTCGATGTCTTCAAGCCTTGATTAACTTCCTCGTTCCTTATGATCTTCTTCACAATCACTATTGGACGCCTTCCAAAAGCCACACAATAAAGGCACGTTCCCATGTCTTGGTATCCCACTAATCTTACTCATCTTGTGACCAGTTCCACCGCCGCTCATAACAAATATGGTCTCCATTGCTCAAAACCCTCACAAGTATGAAAGAGAAAAATGATATGGTGCAATGTAAAAGAGATCTCAAATAGACATATAGATGAAGGATTCTTGGATTTTAGACTTAAATATAAACTAGGTCTTGGGAGGGACAAGATTTATCTTGGAAATACATTTTCGCAAAAGACTTATGATAAAATTGATGATAGACCTGAGTATTTATACAAAATATGAATTTTTTGGCAGTGCATTTTACTGAGGCAAACAGTTCGAATGAAAACACATGGTTCATTCGAATGAAAACCTTTTATCATTATAACTAACAAAAATCTTGTTCGAACGAACATGTTAATCTCGTTCGAACTAATTTTGAATGAATATACCTCTATCCAACAGACGTACCCCGTTTGATGTTTGTTTGAAGGTCATTCTAACGACATCATCATCTTGTGAGAAATAACTTTTCAAACGAACTAAAACAAAAGAAATTTTTCTTTTAAAAATTATTTTATGAAAAGTCCTTAAACAAAATTTATAAAATAACTCCCAAACCTATCCAGGCTCCAAACACTAATATGCATTCATACGTTCATTGAGATCCCTTGGATATTGAAGATGAAAACTCGTCATGCAATCTAATTTAACCTTGATGTCACTTTAGTTTTATCGCATTGTATTCAATCACAAATCATAGGATTAAAGGACACATAACTTAAGCTATAACCTATGACTCAAAAAACTTTTGTCAAAACACGGAATTAAGACAATACGTACAAATTAACTCGATTCGGAAATTTATCCTTACAAATATCCCTCTTTGGCTATTCCGAGACAAAATGAAAAATGAAAAACCTACTTGGCCGTCAAGATAACTAATACTCAATTCCTAACACCAAAAGGAAAAAAATTATAGATGCTTAGCCGGAACCTCCTTTGTCTAACCATCTTTACCTAAAAAGGACGTCTCTTCCTAAGTTAAAGCACTCCCACACTAAAAGAGTTGAATACCATTTATCCCCCTTTTAATCAGGAATAGACAAAGAATAATGTGCACAATAATAAGATATTTCTCCCTAATAAAACCAAATCTTCACCTAAGAGAAGCATGGGTAATCATACGGAAAAATAAATATAGCGTGTAGTGGTGTTAAGCAAGTCATGCAACGACAAATAGATCAGCAACACTAGTACAAATAATCCAAACTTTGAAAAAATGATGTCAATTAAGATACAAGCATTTAAGTATAAGATACGAAGATGATCATAACACTCTCCAACCAAATTAACGATTACGCATATGACACACATAAATTAAATGAAAAGGCAAAGAATCAAAACATAAAACATTCAATTTAGCCTCATATATATATATATATATATATATATATACATGTAGACAACTACAAAATACACAATTACATAATCTTTATACACTCACGTAGTATCAATGTGTTTAAACATGGTGGTATGAAGTGAAGGGGCGTGAACTAGAAACAAGAGAAAATGACCCAATGACTCAAACAAGTCCAAGTAGATCTATTTGATCACATTAATTTATCAACATTCAATTTAGCCTCATATGTCAAATAAATAACTCAAAAGGACAAATAACCCCAACGCACATTTGCTTAGAATTTTGATGATTCTTGAATCAATAGACAAAAAAAACAAGCTCTACTAGGACTCATTATATAAGCCCATTGATCTATAACTAAACATCCTCAAAAACATATATCAATTTTTCTCTTTTACTTATGAAGATACCTAGATTTTGAAGACATATAGCATGAAGAAAAACACTATTATATGACAAAAGTTCAACCACAATCACTTATAAGATATAACATGGGATGAATCATGTGAAAGAAAACAAAAGTCAACAAGCCTTACATTTAGCGCCTCCAAATCGGATATCCTAACCCACATAGGTGTAATGTGATGAACTTGGGCTTATGGAACCTTGCTCACACTAGCCTAATCTTCCTAAGACATATTTTAATATCATAACAGAGATGACTAAGGTGACCTTTCCAACCACAGTGTGTGGAAGTGAAGACACGAGGAATGTTACCTTTAGGTTGATCTTTTTAAATGTCCATTGCTTTGTTTGGCTCTATTAAACGCATGGTCTTCGCTTTAGTAGAGAAAGTATTTATATCATTGAAGCAAATACCACACTTGTCATATTTGATTAGGACACTTTCTAGAATTTTATCTCACCTCTCCGACCTAGACTCCAAATCAAATTTGACATTACTCGAGTCTCTCAGCTTCTTCTATAACTCCATAATCTTAGACTTGAAAAATTTCCTAGACTCTTGAAACTCAAGAAGCTCCTTCTTCAACGCCTACATCAAACCATAAATATTATCTTTCTCTCCCTCAATGTACTCTAACTTGTCTTTAAGTGTCCTCTCATGTGCGCTAAGATCCTTAATAAATTTACCATTATCATCCCCTATAGCATGTGACTTCACCTTAGCTTATAAATGCAAGTTTGATTTTTTCAACTTCAATGCCTCGGTGTATAAATCCCGAAAGGCCACTTGAAGCTCACTTTCCTCCTTTTGATCTTCTTCTTTATCTCTCCTCTCCTCACAATCTTGGGAACCTAAAGACCATACCTCACATGATTATCTTTTATGGGAAAAAACACTTCATTTAATCCCACATTACTGGCCATGAATGCGGTATAGTTGCAATTAATAGGGGAGTTAACTTCCTCTTCCGACTCACAATCATTAAGGGTGTCATTATGTACCTTTAGTTTCTTACCCCCTTCCTTAGTTTAGTGGGACACTCACGAGAATAATGCCCTAAACCTTGGCATTCAAAACACTTGGGTCAATCATCCACCTTTTGAGGAACATCCCTATTCTTCCTATCATTATTGCTAAAGTTATAAGGTTTAATTTGAAAACTCTTCTCATCTTTACTATTAAGAAACTTATTGAACTTCCTAGCAAACCTAGCTATCTCTTCAGCATTATGCTCACCGTCACCATTGAAATCCAACACGTCCTTTTTTTGGGCTTACATAGCAATACTCTTTTCTTTGTTCTTTGGAAGACACATGTTCATATCATAGGTTTGAAGATAATCTACAAGTTCTTGGACTCTCATAGTGTCAATACCGCCTAGGGAATCTAGGATCGTGACTTTGGCATTTTCAGACAACTACCTTAAGATTTTTTGCACAACTCTAGATTCGATAATTGACTCAACTAAGTTAAATGAGGAGTTGACAATATCTAAAAACCTAACATATATATCATAAAAGACTCATTATCTAACATCTCAATCGTCTCAAACTTAGTCATCAGATTTTGTAATTTAGAAACCTTAACAGTATTTGTTCCTTTGTGTGTGAATTGCAAAATATCCCAAGCTTAGCGCTCTCGCAAGTCATAATGCATCTAAACTCTTCAGCAGTCACAATGCAAAAAATAGCATTCACACCCCTGGAATTAAAAGTCGAGGTATTATTTTCTACCGTAGTCCAGGAGGAATACACTTTAAGAGCATCACCTTCAGTGGGAGGAGTCCACATAAACTCAAGCGAGTTCCAGACATTCTCATTTGTCAATTTTAACAAAAATCTCATTAGAGCCTTTCAATGGGTATAGTTTAACCCATCAAACAATGGAGGTCAGCCAATGGAATTACCCTATTGGTTAAAATCCATATAAATCGTAAATAATCACTAAACAGGGATCTAACATAGTAAGCTAGTGTAACCTACTCTGATACCAATTTGAGAACGCTATGTCCTCCTAGGGTTTGTAGAAAGAAACACTAATTTTTAATTTTTCATAATTTTAATAAACGTTGCACTGAATAAAACCACAAGTGTTGTTTTAAACAGTTTTACCAGTTTTGGCTTTGACTTAAGCATGTATCTAGGTGAGTATAAGCAAGAATCAAATAAGAAAACTACAACATGATGATGTACGAGGAAAATCCACAACGAAAAAAAATCCTTGGACGGCCCAACCACACAAATCCACTATAATATAGGTCTATTTACAAGAACAACTTAAACTTACTCATAGATTTGATTCCTTCAAGACTTGATGCACTTCGTCGTTCCTTATAACATTCTTTGAAGTCACTGTTGGGCGCCTTCCAATAACCACACAACGCAGGTACGTTCTCACGTCTCGGTTCCCATCAATTTTACTTGTCTCGTGACTAACCTAGTCGTCGCTTAATACAAACACGATCTCCACCACTCAAAACGCTCATAGTATAAAGAGAAAATAAATATGGTGAAACACATAAGATATCTCAAATAGACATATAGATGAAGGATTCTTGGATCTCAAACTTCGATGTAAACTAAGGTTTGGGAGGCACAAGATTTATTTTGGGAATTTTTTTCTGCAAAAGACCTCTGAAAAAATGAATGTCAGACCTGAGTATTTATATAAAACATGAATTTTGAGGTGACATGTTTTTTGAGGCAACTCATTCGAATGAAAATATATGGTTTGTTTGGAAAAACAATCTTCTCTCTTTCGAACCAACAAAAACCTCGTTTGAATGAACATATTAATCTTGTTCGAAATAACTTTAACGAATATACTTGTATCCAACAGAAGCACCTCGTTAGATGTTCATTTCAAGGTCATTTTAATGACATGCACATCTCATTCGAACAAACTGTTCAACCTCATTCGAATGAACTAATAAAAAAATATTTTTTCTTTGAAAAAACATTTTACGAAAAGGCCTCAAATAACATTTACAAAACAACACCCAAAAGTTATCAAGGATAAAACACTAATATGAATTCATACTTTCATTGATATCCCTCTGATGTTGAAGAAGAAAACTAGACACACAATCTAATATAACCTTGATGTCTCATTAGTTTTATCGCATAGTCTTCAATCACATATCATAGGCTTAAAGGACATCAAACTAAATTTTTAACCTATGACTCAAACAAGTTTTGTCCAAATACGAAATTAATCCAATACATACGTATTGACTCGATTCGAAAATTTATCCTTACACGATTCGACCCTGCTAAAAAATGGGGAGCATGGGGCTACCAGTTGTTTTGGATCAACTCAGAGATTTTTGTCTGATGTTACTGACTGGGATGAATCTCAGAAAGAACAATTGTGAAAGAATCAATAATGTATACATAGAAGCCCGAGGGTGGGAACGACAAGTAGATGATTGGTTTGTGTTAGCAAAATAATTCACCGTAGATAGTATTATGCAAGTCATTTAAGATGTGTTCATTAAGAAAAAAGATATATGTATCTATCCCAGATTGTTTACCGTCCTAAGACTCAAGGGATACCTGGTTACTTCTTTCTAATACTTCTTCGTTGATGCAAAGATTTGTGAGATGAAGCAATTGAAGTCGTATAATGCATCCATTTCTCGTGGAAAGATAATATTATCGTCACCATGTGGGGTGATGACTCAGACCCCTCAGATGATTCAGATAATAAACTTGATAAGGGGAATACCGACAAGATTTCCTCCTTTTGTGGGATGATTTATTTTGAATAACTACTATTAGGAATCAATGAAATATCTTGCATGCCATAAGTGGATGAAGACACAAGGTTCATGTTCTTCCCAGTGTCCATAAATCATATGGTCCGATCAGGACGATACTACACAATCCAATTCTTCCAACAGTAAGTAGGTATGTAGATAAAGGGAAAATAGTCGATGAAGAGCTCTCAATGCAAGAGATGTCAGTTGAAGAGAGTAAAATCCTTGAACAACTTAAGAACAAGACAACATTAATCTTCAGGGGATTTTATTATCTTCCCAGTTGCACAGAAATTATTTGATCAAGATCCTCACCGGACCCACAGTTCCTCCTAATACTACCCCTATAGATGTAGTCCACATGGTAGGTACTCTAATCGCGATAAGGCTCATCTTATTTTCCAATTAGGAGTGGAGTTCATGGTAAAGACGGTTTTGTTGGTACTTGTTGATAACGGATCTGGTTTGAATATTTTCCATTGAGGACTCTTAATTATTTGGGGATAAAAGTGAGTGATCTCACCCTAACTTTTGTCATTGTGCGCGCCTATGGTAATATTCGTTAAGAAGGAATGGGCTTAATCAAGCTTACAGTAGGGGCTGGACTTATATGTCCCTAAATATAATTCTATGTGATTGATATACCAACCTGCTTCAACTTATTCCCGGGTCTCCCTTGAATTCATGGCATCAGAGTAGTGGCCTCTTCCTTCCATCAAAAGTTATATTTCTTTGAAAATATCTACGTCATTACCATCATCAAAGATGACGATAGCTTTGATGGCATCGGCACAAGTAACCCTATTTTAGAAATGCAGCACAGAGCGAGTGACATATTTCTCTTAGGTTTTAAAATTGATCCACTTCCTTTCCAAAGGCGGGGATAACTGTAAGGAGAGTATATACAGAGCAGATCCACACAATAATGTCAATGTGATCTAGATATTCAATAATCTGCATTTCTTTCTCATAATGTGCCTGGGATGCAAACAACAAAGGATCCTTAATTGATAGTCCTAAAAGTGGCCCTTCCTCCACATTATTTAAAATATCAACCACCCCCGGCTAAACTTATGTCCCATCTCCAACAATCAAAATAAAGAGAAAATAAGTAATTTCTAGTGATTCCTTGGACGTGTTCTTTATCAAAGAGGGCGAAGACTTCCCTTACTGTGGTTTCTCCGAACCGTTGTATGGCCCTACTAAGAAGAAGTTAAAACCAAAATTTAAAATCTCCTTTGAAATAAGATTACTTAAATTGAAGGGTTGAAGCATGAGGTAAATAATTTAACAATTAAGTCCTCAAACTCAAGCTCCTCTGTCACTGAGAGAACCAACCACAAAAAGCACTGAGAACAATAGCAACGATGAATCATTTTTCTTCCACACATTAGTACTGATTATTTCCACATGAGGGATGAACACTCCAAATCGTCTTTGAATATCATCCTTGCTGATAGACCACTTCTCAACTAGCATAGTGTCCCTATTAACCCATCTCTATCCATCCAGAACCTTATTGTTCACCTCTTAAAAAATGAACCTAAACTTGTCCTTTCTTTTATTGTTACCAATATGAATATAAATTAGGCCTCCTTTAATGAGGTTCCCACAACTGTATTTACAGAGAATATTTCTAATGAAATGAATTAATATTTTGACTATCTTATTATGCCTTATATTAATTGCATTGATTCCAATCAAATAATTGTTGAAGATGATGTAATCAATGAACAATCCTCAACTAATCTCAATAAGGAAAAGATTAAACAACATAACTGCATTCAAACTAATGAAGATGATACTATTACTATTAATCTTGTTTCTAATAGCTCTCTGTGCGAGATTAGGATAGGTTCACCACTCGATGAGCATGAGCGGTTGCAGTTCAAGGAACTTTTGAAGGAATTCGTGGATATTTTCACATGGTCCTCTAACGATAAGCCCGTCTTCAACCCGGAGATTGTGTAGCATGAGATCCCTACTTAATCAGAGTATAAGTATACCAAGAATAAATAAAGAAAACTTCGCCCTGAATATTCTCCCTAGGTCAAAGATGAATTTGTTAAACAACTGAATATGGGTTTTATTCATGTAGTCGAATATCTGACACAGATCACCAACGTTGTCCTTGTACCAAAGTTTGGTGGAAAAGTCTGCATATGCATCGGCTATCGGGATTTGAACAAATCATCCCTAAAGTATGATTATCCCTTTCCTAATACTGATATGATTATTGATAACACTATCAATCACGATTGCAAGTCATTCGTCAATGGTTTCTTCGAGTATAAACTGATCATAATACATCCCGATCACTGTGAGAAGACTGTTTTCATTACCCCTTGGGGTACATTTTGCTACATTATCATTAATTTAGGTCTTAAGAATGACAGGGATACATATCAAAGAGTATCTACAACCATCCTTCATGATTTTATCCACAATGAGGTCAAAATCTACTTTAAAGATATGATCACCGAGTCTAAAATGTGAGAGGGTCAAATCCCTAGCTTGTGGAAATTCATTGAATGATTGCAACAATACTAGATATGTCTCAACCCACATAAATGTATCTTTGACATTACAAAGGATGAGGTCCTTGGTTTATTGTTATCAAAAGAGGAATCAAGGCCAACCCTGCCAAACTCAATGCAGTCCTTAAAATGTCACTGCCCCGGATAGAGAAAGAAATTAGTGGTTTTCCTTGAAATGTCAACTTTCCTTATTAAATAATGAAGGAATTATTGGATGGAAATTTGAAACATATAATTGGTTGTAGTATCGAACACTCACAATGAACTAAATTTAAAGTTTCATAACATATGACTGAAATAGAGCACTCAGGTTCAAAGGCGAAAATCTAAAAAAATGTTCTTTACTCTCCCCCCCCCCCCCCCCCCCCCCCATTTTTACACAACTTAGAAGTGTCAAAATAGAAAGACATAAAACTTCCAAGAAGATAAATACAAGCAAATGCTCATTTTTATTCAAAAAAAACATGATGATCATTTTAGTTAGTAACAAGTCTTAATGGAATCCACTAAGCAACCTAAGATGCTTAATTAGAAATGTTATTGAATTGGTACTTCGCTGACGAATATCTTTTATTAAATTTAATTCTTACTCTCCCAGCAATAGTATGTTATGTCCGAACTATTGTAGATATTTTGGACTCATGGTATTATATTGTAAAAAAATTAAAGTGGTGAAGATAATGCAAAGGAGAAGATGAATGAGAGTCAAATGTTTTAGACGGGGACCATTGGGGCTTTGAATCTATTAGTGGTTTCTTTATATTAATTTTTGTTTGCAGTAATGAATAGGGCTGAGTATCGTCCGGTTTGGTCGGTAAATAGGTAATATCAATACCAAACTGATTATAATAAGCTAAAACTGAATTTACCATTTTTACCATTTGGTAGAGCCTTACTTAAACCAAAACGGTACTGCACATTTTTACAGTAAACCACGGTAAAATCGGTAATTTCGGTAAAATAATGATCACCAGATCAACATAATTTTTTGATGAAAAATAACTAAAATAAATAAGGCTTAATATCATTTTATATTTAGTCAAATTATTTTGACCAAAAAAATTATGTCCACCAAATTTTTGTAATAAAGTAGGCATACATATTTTCCAAGTTGTTACCCTATTAGGTAACTTCTATCAAATGGTTTATATTGAAACTAAACAAAGCCTTGATAGTTGGCTATAACAAATGAAGCGCTGCTCCTTTTCGATGTGGGACATCAAGTTTAGTAGTAAAGCTTTGAGAAGACTTTCACAAGGTTCGATATATATATAAAACTGAACAGAGCCTTTGAAACTGAATAGAGCCTTTGTTCTTATACTTATATTTTTGTAAACATAGTTGCATATATATAAGTACTCCATTAGTCCCAAATTGAGAGTTCATATCTTTATTTTGTATGGATATTTTATTACAATAAATTTTATATTTTGGGTTTTGGAATTTTAAAAGTGGTAATTTCGATAAATCGGTTTTTTAAATGTGTAAACCAAAACCAACCACAAAAAATTGATAATTTTGATTTCGGTAGTTTTGATTTTCGGTAAGTAAAAAAAGTAAACCATTACCAATTTGTTTTGGTACAAAAGGTACTGTACGGATTTTCACCGTAACATGAACACCCCTAAATGAACATATGATCTAATAAGCTTCTATTATGGTTAATTGTTACTCATGTTCTTAGTGGATACACTGGGAATATAGATTCTTTCCATCCGTGATGCATGTGTTTTTGAATGGGCATGATCCCCCAAACCTTCACAGGGAAAGTATTATGTCTGTTTGAAGAAGAACATATTAAACATTACGGTCCAAGACAAATTATGTTTAGTAAATTATGAATTATATATCAAATTACAAAGAATTTTTTTAACATAACATGACTTTTCATTTTTATGTATAATTGTAACTTTGTTGTAAGCAATCAACAATATGAAAATTAAAGGAGGATTGGATGCTGAAAAAATTTAAACATTAAATGTATTAAAATATATCCAAATAAAGAGGGAATATGGTGAAATGGGAAAGTTTGTACAACTGTTATTTATACTTTAAACACGAAAGGCTAGGTGGTATCAAAAGACTAAGAAAATATCGATCATGTTTATTTATAATGTTTAAATTATAAACAACTTTTAACACATAACATTGAATGAGCGAGTCGAAACAGGTCTCCAATCTCCAAATGCAAAAGAATTCTCGAAAATGCTTCCTATATATGTTTTCCTCGAGAGATTGTTGTTCCTTGCTCTAAATCCAAGTAGTATTTGTGAATTGTGCGTTAAAGCTTATCTTATGTTTCTTATTTAGACATTGGGGCTATTTTTTTTTTTCATATGCTCTCAGGGGAGGACCAAAAAGTTGGCACAACATGGTGTGAAACATAAGCTTTCGAAAAGTTTTTTTTATTTATAATTTTGCTCCATTTATTCTTTCAAGCTCAATATCACTTTCTATGAAATTGGTAAATAAGTAATTTAGTTCTTGTTTATACATATCCTTTATTTGATAGTTTTTCCATTGTGTACGAGTTATATCTTCATAAGGTTTGTAATTTCTGTTGCACTGTGCTATGGATGATTTAGAGAAGTTGAAATCCTATTTTTTACGGTGATGGCCATATGAATTCAAGAAATAGTAATAGCAGCTACTAATGCATTCCAAAATTTTTGGACAACTCTGATGAGAGACAAGGTGAATGAGAATCTAGATATAGAGGTGTGGAGTGCACCAAATCTAGACCTATGGAAAGTAAATGTTGATGCAATGAATTTTAAGGATGGAAATACGACCGGGATTGGTACTATTTCAGAGACAGTGAGAAAGCATTAGCTAAAAATATAGTGGTGGAATTATCCATAAGGATGAAGAAGACTGGTTTGTCATAGGTAACTATATTAACTCTGTTACACGAAATGTTACGACATGACATCTGATCCAGTTTTCTTTTGTCAAAAGGCTTGATAATATTCTAACCCACTTATTGGCTCGAAATGACAAATCAGTTACGGAGTATGCCACTTGGATGGAAGTCGTTCCAATTTTTTGGAGCCTTCATTGTGTAATGATGTATCTTGTTTGTCCTGGTGATATTTTATTGGGTTTCTCTTAAAAAAATATGTGTATGTCCATCTGCATAGAGCTTTTGTTAGATTTATAGCCCTATTAAATTTTCTGCCATAAAAATGGAAATTGTCTATGAAATTTGAGAAAAAAGAATGGTAATGGTTGATTCCCTTCAACTTTTTAGATGCAAGTTTATTATAATTATTGTCAAAAAATTGCTGAAATCTATAATTTTATTGAATCCATTGTCAACTTTTGGTGACAATTTAGGCATCACTCCTTGTTCAAATTGAGACATGACTGACCTTGTGTTAGATTATATGGTTTTTTTACACTAAATTGTTTGGTTGTTTCCATATGTCTACAAGTTTTGGTCATCGGTGTTTTTTTCCTTTTTCGGGAAAATAGGGTGGTTAATTTATAGGGGTAAAGATTAAAGGTTAACACAAAGTAATTGAGTAGGTTAGTTATGATAACATATCAAAGATCTACAATCAATGGAAAAGAGAAAAGAGGGGCTAGGGTTTCATATTAACATAAACTAGAATATAATACAATGAGAAGAGGGAAAGAGAATATATGACCTACTACAATCACCTAACAATAAAAGAGAAAATACTAAAATACCCTTAATGTTAAATAAAACTGTTATATAGAACTATAATATCCCTCCTCAAACTCACGATGCTGCAGCGAGAAGCCTTGAGAGTTTGCCAACTAAAAAATGAAAACGCTGAATTGGATGAGACTTCGTAAACAAATCAACTATCTGTGCAGAAGAAGAAATAAAAGGCAAAGTGATGATGCCTTGCGTAAGATGATGACGAGTGATATGACCATCAATCTCGATGTGCTTAGTCCTCTCATGAAAAATCGAATTATGAGCAATCTGAATAGCACTCTTATTATTAAAGTACATATGAGTGGGATGAGAGAGAGAGAGACACATATCTGAAAGTAATCGATGTAGACAAACAACCTCACGAGTAGTAGAAACCATAGCACGATACTTGACTTTCGTGGAAAACACGGAAAAAATAACTTGCTTTTTGATCTTCCAAGAAATAAGAGAATCGCTTAGAAATACACAAAACCCAGTAATTGACTTGCAATCTGTAGGATCACTGGTCCAATCAGCATCAGAGTATGCACGCAAGTCCAAAGAAGAAGATGAAGGAAGTAAAATACTCTGAAAGTGAGTTCCTCTAAAGTATTACAATATACGATGAACAACTGCCCAATGAATCGTAGTAGGGGCAGTAACAAATTGACTAACAACATGGACCACGTGAGCTATATTTGGACGAGTAATAGTAAGATAAACCAAGCTTCCCACAATAGTGCGATATAAGGTAGGATCAGGTAAAAGAACACCATCATACGGGGAAATATGGACATTACGCTCCAGAGGGGTATCAACTATCTTAGTATCAGTGAGGCGAGCACGCTCAAGAATGTCCCCGATATACTTAGACTATGAGAGAAGACAACCCTTTGGAGAATGAGCTACTTCAATACCCAAAAAGTAATGTAAGGAACCCAAATCCATCATCTTAAAACAACAAGATAATTCAGACTTCAACATTGTAATTCCACCAACATCATCCCCAGTAATAACCATATCATCAACATAAAAAGAGACCAGAATACGACCACCCAACGTGCACCGAATAAAGAAAGATGAATCATGCTCACTTATAAGGAATAGGTAATCACGGTAGAAAACTTCTCAAACCAAGCCCGTGGTGCCCGTTTGAGACCATATATGGATTTCTTAATCCTACAAACTTCATCAGGATCATGAGGAACACCCGAAGGAGGATTCATATAAACCTCCTCGTAAAGATCCCCGTTCAAGAATGCATTTTTAACATCCATCTGCGATAGATGACACTGGCGGACAGATGAAACAATAATAAGAGTACGAATAGTAGTTAATTTGGCAATATGAGCAAAGTTCTCATCATAATCCATACATATTGCTGAGAAAATACCTGAGCAACCAATCTTGTTTTATACCGCTCAACTGACATATCTGACCTGGTTTTGATTTTATATACCCAACCTGATTCAATTTCCCGCTTACCAGCAGGTAAGGGGACCAAACTCCAAGTATCTGTCTGATGCAATGCAAAGAGTTCCTCAGCCATAGCCCGCTGCCAAAGAGGATCAAGAGCTGCCTCTTTATAAGATAAAGGCTCAGGGAGGCAGTGAACAGAGGATATAAATGAAGCAAAAGAATTTGAATAACAAGAATACACAAAATCTGGAGACTGAGTGGACTTACGTGGACGTTTTGGATAACAGGAAGGAGGTTCCATCATTTCAGTAGGTGCTTGGGTGGCCACACGAAAAGGGGGAGCATCAGGAACATCAGATGGCAAAGTACTTGTATTAGTAAAAATAATAGGAGCATGAGAAACATAGGGTGGCACACTTTCAGTGGTGCAAGATGATTGAGATGACACACTTTCATCATTATCAGAGAACGGATCAATGTTGAAGAGATCAGATTTGGTGAGTTCATGAGGGCTATCGGGAATAGAAAAGAAAGGGATATGCTCAAGAAATACAATATGGCGAGAGACATATAATTTTTTAGTGACTGGATCATAACAACGATATCCCTTTTGACCATCACCATAACCAAGAAAGACACAAATATCTCACTTTGGAGATAATTTGGTATGTTCCACATGAGGTTGAAGAACAAAACGAGTACAACCAAACACCTTTAAGGAAGAATAATCAGGGGCATGCCCATACAACTTTTCAAAAGGTGACAAACCTGAGCAATGAGAGGTCGAAATATTATTAATCAGATTGACAACAGTAACGACTGACAGCAATAAGGACAACATCTCCCCAAAACTGACTATAGACATATGCTGATAATAAAAGAGAGCGAGCAGTTTCAACAATATGCCTATGTTTCCTTTTAGCAGCACCATTTTGCTCAGGAGTGTCAGTACAAGATGATTGGTGAATAGTTCCATCTAAATCAAGCAACTCACCAAAATTTTCAGAAGTATATTAGCCACCCAAATCGCATCTAAAATATTTGATAATAGTAGAATGTTGAGTTTTGACAAAGGAAGGAAATTTATTATAAATATAAAAAAATTCGATCATCGTTTCATGAGAAAAACCCACCAGTAACGTGTATAATCATCAATAAAGGAGACATAATATCGAGACCCTCCTCTTGTAATAATAGGAGACGGTCCCCACACATCAGAATGAATAAGATCAAAGGGTGTAAAAGTAGAGGAAATACTTATATTAAATGGTAAAGCTGAAAATTTTGCAAGTTTACAACCGCTACAATCAGAGATATCATGACAATGCAAATTTCCTAATTTTCCTGTAGAAGCCAAATATTTTAATCGCGACCCTGAGACATAACCAAGACGAGAGTGCCATAAATAAAAGCTAGACGAATCTTAACTCAAATGAAAGGATGACAAGTCAATAATGGAAGATGCAACCATTAGTACATTGACTTTCTCCATGATGTACAATCCCCCCTGCCTACGGCCTGTCCCAATCACCTTCTGAGACTGTGGATCCTGCACATGACAAAAGATAGAATAAAAGGAAACTGAGTAACCGACATCACATAGTTGACCAATAGAAAAAGGATTCATTCTAAGCTTAGGAATGTGGTAAACATTAGAGGGAGATAAATTATGTGAGTCAATAGTCCCAACACCCGTTGAGGGCATGGTAGTACCATCAGCAGTCATAACGGGCAATGCAGAAGTGGGACAAAAAGAATCAAAAAGGGAAAAGTTTGGTGACATGTGATTAGAAGCCCCGGAGTCTAGAATCCAAATACCTAAGGATTACCTGGTGAAGAGATGGACATAGCGTGAGGTTGTATGGCAAGAAACCTTTGAAATTGCTCAGCAAGAGAAGACATGGATGGAGTTAATGATGAAGAACCTGATGTAAATGAGTCTGATGGCGGTACAACTGTTGCAGTATTAGTTTGTGAAGGCCTATATGAATGCTACTGAGATTGGTTGTTGAATTTCCATGTAGAAAATTACTGCTGAGGTGGTCGACTATTTAATTGTTGTTGTTGTTCTCACAACTTAGGGAATTGAGACTTCCAATGAACCTTCTACTTACAGTATCTACATTCATCATTTGCAACTCTCGAATAAGGCTTGTTATGATTACTGGAAATTGGCCGAGAGGAGGTTGCAAAAATAGATAGATTAGGGTCCGAAGGAATTACTTTCCCTGATTGAGTCTTGAGACGAATATCCTCGACTAACAACTCACGAACAACTGAATCAACAGTTGGAAGTGGGCTACGATGAATAATCGACCCACGAAGATCCTCAAAATTATCACGCAATGCCATCAGAAACTGAACCAAGCGTTGCTCCTCCCTATTGGCAATATATGGTGAAAAGGCCCGTAAGTAACCTAACTCTGTGAGAGCCAACTAACCCCAAAGATCCGTCATAGCAGAATATAATTCCTGGATACTCAATGTTTTTTTCTCAAGAGCCTGAATATCGCACTCCAACTAGCATTTTTTTGCAAAATTAGATTGTGTATACAATCTGCCCAAATGATCCCAAACATCCTTTGCATAATCATACTTATCCAACTGTATATCTATGGAAGGCGTAACGGATTTGTTGATCCAAGTGATGGTTTTCGAGTTGTTTGCTTCCCAGACATCCAAAAACTCTGCATATTTTTCAACGTTCGTCTTATCATTAGGTTTACTCAAATCGCCATTAATGTAACCTCAAAGCTTCTTCCCCTTCAAAAAATTCTTCATAACATGACTCCAATACGTATAATTTTTTCCATCTAATATGACACTAATCGATTGCAGTGAATCATCTCTTTCACCATCCATTACAAAAATAAACAATCAAATAGTAACCAGATATAACCAAATCGAATGAACTAAACAATTAAGTTTTGATCCCACTCTGATACCATGATAACATATCAAAGATCTACAATCAATGAAAAATAGAAAATAGGGGCTAGGGTTTCATATTAAGATAAACTAGAATACAATACAATGAGAAGAGGGAAATAGAATATATGCCCTACTACAATCACCTAACAATAAAAGAGAAAATACTAAAATACCCTTAATGCTCAACAAAACTGTAATAGAAAACACCAATAAATTCAAATCAAAGTGTTGTTAACGATTTTCTTATGTTTGAACCTTTTTATGAAAATGAGCCATCACTTTATTTATTTGTGTATTCTATTATCATGTTACTAAGGCTATTCATTTTCATTTATGTAGGATATCTTTCCTATTTTTATATTACGGACTTTAGAATTTATAATATTATAGTTAATTTGGTAAGGTTGGTTGATAGTTAACGGAATCATTAAACCCCTCTATGTTCTGCGATTAGGAGGCAAATCACCCAAACATGGGGAGTTACCCACTTGATCTCCAAAAGTGGTTCCCCTAATTTTAACATATAATTATTCTTTTATTGTTAATAATAATGCAACTTTTGATTTTAGCAACTAAATGGTTAGGTAAAAGTGATGAGAATTTTTCTAAAATGGACGATTTTCATTGATACGGATGTGTCATATTATGTTTTTGGTAAGTTTTCAAATTACCTATTAACATGATCGTTGATTGATTTGGTGTACTTCCTTTATGTAGTAACAAGGTACTTAATGTTTTGTGATTATGCTCAGGTTTGATGGTTGTTGTGGTAATGCTCGACTTGGGGATATATATGATTATCTTCTTAAAGAGTTAGAGTGAGAGTTTGTAGTTCAATATCTATTTGTAGTTCAGTATGAAGATCACTAGAGGCTACTGAAGTGTTTTTGTGTTCTGGATATAAAGTGGAGATGGGGAATTATCTCCTTCATCATTATATTTCTTTTTGGTATTGCACTTGAAATGTAGCTCTTCTTTTTTGTGGGTCATATATATATGAGAAATTTCAATCTGACACAAAAATTTGACACAAGGTAATTGACACAATGAGTTGACACCCATAATAGACAAAATGGATGTTGAGTCAGCATCCCATATCTAACAAAAAAGACGTGTTTCTCTTTCTCTCTCTCTCTCTCTCTCCCTCTTCTTAAACCAAAGAGCATTAACAAAAAAACAAATTGTGTCAATTACCTTATGGCACATTTGGAAATCAAGGAACAATCTTATATTTAAGAATATTGATGATTCTCCACAAACAATTGCTCGCTTGACCAGAATTTATGGAAATTTCGTGTTCGAAGCTCAAAATGATAAACGAGCTAAAGTTTGTGGAGATAATTCTGCGTTTCTAACTACTGATCCGATTTCTACTACAGGCAAGTACATTATACACACAGACGGAGGTTTTGACCATAGAAGTGGGATGGGCTCATTTGGAGGAATAATCAGGAACGACGATGGTGATTGGATTGTGGGATTCACTGGGAAACTCCAAGGCACAGGAAGCCCCTTACGCGCGGAGCTGGAGGGAATTTTTCATGGTCTAAATTTAGCTCTCAAAAGAAAATGGAAGAGAATCTGTCTGAAGAATGACTGCCTTGAAGCCATCAACGCTATCAAACAAGAGAATACCTCCAACCACCCATTGGCCAATATCATTGAAGACTGCAAGACACTTGCTAAAGATCTTAAGGTCAACATCGTGCATATCCCAAGAGCAAGCAACTTCATGGCGGACTGTATGGTGAAGATTGCTAGAGAGGCGGACAGTGTGTACAAGGAGTACGACGTTGCACCAGAAGAACTGATGAAGCTGGTGGACGCTGAGATGGAAGAAGAAGGATTCTCCTTTGTTTAGCTGTTCCTGTGCTGTTTTCTGTTCCTGTTTTCACCAAAAAAAAAAACAAAAAAACAAATGCTTCTCTCTCTCTCTCCTTAGCTAAAAGAAAAATTCTATTTGGAGGGACAAATGAACGAAAATTTTACACAATTGTTTTACCAATATTTTTCTTAAAAATTGTATTTGAAAATTATTTTCTAAACATTTTAAAAAAATATATTTTTATTATTAAAACTATTTTTTCCCGTTATAAGTTGATTTATTATAAAAATTATATTTTTAGACACTATTTTTTTAATAACAATTTTGTGGTAAGATTTTTTTTGGTTACGAAGCAATTTTTATATATCTTGAATTAACGATTGATTAGTACCGTTGGTACGAACCTACATCATTTAATGAATGTGGGTCTGTGTCAGATGCACTAACTAATTGATATGAAAAAAATTGTAACAAAATATTTTTATATAAAACATTTTCTTTATAACTATATTATAAACTTGTTTAAAAAGGTATATTAAACATGTTTTATAAAAAAAGTTATAAAGAAAATGTTTTATATAAAAATAATTTGTTATAATTTTTTAATATCGACTGGTTAGTGCTATTGGCGCGGACCTAGCGACATTAACCAATCGTTATAATTTTTTTAATATAACCTTTTTTTCCTCTTAAAAATTTTGTTTAAAAATTATTTTCTAAAATTATTTTTTTATAAACTGTTTTTATAACCTTAGTTTAAAATGTTTTATAAAAAAGTTATAAAGAAAATGTTTTATATACAAATATTTCGTTATAATTTTTTTAATAACGATTGGTTAATATCGTTGGCGCGGACCCACATCCATTAAATGATGTGGGTTCGTGTGAGCGATACTAAGCAATCGTTAATTTAAGATATATAAAAATTATTTTATAACCAAAAAAAATCTTACCACAAAATAGTTATTAAAAAAATAGTTTTTAAAAATATAATTTTTATAGTAAACCAACTTATAACCGGAAAAAAATAATCTTAAAAAATAGGTTTAATAATAAAAACAATTTATAAAAAAATATTTTTAGAAAATAATTTTCAAACACAATTTTTAAGGGAAAAAATGTAAAAAAATTGTGTAAAACTTCCGTTCATTTGTCCCAGCAAAATATTTTTCTTTTGGTTAAGGAGATAGAGAGCAACACTTTTTTTTGTTAATGGTCTTTGGTTTAAGGAGAGAGAGAGAGATCAACAGTTTTTTTTGTTACAAATGGGTTGCTGACTCAACATCCATTTTGCCTATTATGGGTGCCAACTTTTTGTGTCAATTACTTTGTGTCAAGCTAGAATTTCTCATTCATATATATATATATATATATATATATATATATATATATATATATATATATATATATATGAGAAGTTCAGAAGTAAATATAAAATATGAACATTTTAATAAACTTTAACAAAAAAAAATACTTAACACCCAATCAATTGTAATTCCTTTGTTGTAATTGGTTCGCGCCAGCGACAACGGATACGTATGTGACACGCATATTTTTTAATATACCCGTGTAACACATGTGTCCGTTGCCGTTGACACGTGTCACACGCGTATCCATTATCGCTGACGCGGACCAATTACAACATAGAAATTAAAATTGATTGAGAGTTAGATGTTTTTTGTTAAGGTTCATTAAACTGTTCATCTTTTATATTCACTTTTGAATCTCTCGTATATATATAGTGAGAGTCTCTTGTACATACCAAAAGGTACATACCAACGGTGCATAACAATTTTTTAATATAGTAAAAAAAATTTTTTTTGCTGAATGTTTTTATATGATGCTTAAAAATTTCAGTACGCCCATATAAAAAAAATTAACTCCAAATGACGTTTTTTGCTATTTTAAAAACATCGTTCAAACTTTCGCAGCTTTTAAAGCACTTTAAAAGCTCCAAAAGTTTGAAAAGTTTTTTTAAAATAGCAAAAAACATTATTTTTAGTTGATTTTTTTTATATGGGTCTATTGAAATGTTTAAATATCATATAAAAAATCAACTCAAAATCATTTATAAAATGGGTCCGCGCGTGTGGTATTCATTATTGGTATGAACCATTTGGTATGCATAGGAGCCGCTCTCTCTCTCTCTCTCTCTCTCTCTCTCTCTCAGAGAGAGAGAGAGAGAGAGTAATGCTCTTGTGCGGACTGATCCGCATTTTAAGAGTGCAGACCGAACATGTGTCACCTGATGATGAGCCCAAAAAAGAGAGAGAGTGTGCTTATAATTTAGCCGATAATTTTTAGGCTCACCGTCAAGCGACACATGTCCTCTCCGCATTCTTAAAAAGCTAATTGATCCGCTCAAGAGCATTATATATATATATACACACACACACACACACACTAGCGGAATGCCCTTGCTTTAAGGCACGAAGAAAAAAATTCCGAAGTATTGAATAATATATAATTGAGTAAAAAACATTACAACACAAATAAATGTAAAAATTTTAGAAAAATTGGACAATATTTTCTTTGTTTATAGGACACTCCACCCTGTTTAAGAAATAAAAAAACACTCTTAACAATAAAAAAAAATCATTGATTTAACTCAATTCGTGAAAATAACAACAATACACCAATAAAGAAATAAAATTAACCTGTGATGCACAAACTTATTCCGTTAATATATTTTTGCCCAATCCTCCTAGCCATCAAATAATGTCTTAACAAACTTAATGCATCATATGTAATTTGCCTATCACAGCAACCAAGTCAAGAGGAGGGTTGCTTAAGCTCTTCTTTATTTTCCTCCTTAATCTCTTATTTGTTTTCCTTGTTGTGGCTTTCTCATGTGTCCAATACAACATGGTGATAGTCAACAACACAATAAAACTACTCAAACGTGTAAACAACATTAAGAATTAATGGAAAATAAATCTTCAAATCATATAAATGAAAGTAAACAAAAATATGCAATGAAATTACGTGATGGTTGAAGACATTATAGCAATAAAATTGGTGATTAAATCCAACATTATAAAGCGTCTGCAAATGTATAATAAAAAATTATGCTTAGATTATTTGATTTCCTATTGATCAATAGTTTTATCCTAGTATCCTAATACTTCCTCGTATTGAAATGGAGATAAACAAAACCTATAATAAAGAGTGGCACGACATTTGCAGTAGGCTCTACACCACACACAATATTATTATTATTTATTATTATTATTATTATTATTATTATTATTATTATTATTATTATTATTATTATTATTATTATTATTATTATTATTATTATTATTATTATTATTATAACTAATTGAATCGGCAGGTCACTAATTTAAGGGCTAAGAAATATCTCTCACTAAATGATACATGTTTTTCTTCATGCTAAGAGCTAATTTAAGGGCTAAGCAAAATTATATATGTGCAAGACAATCATGTTTTTCTTCATTTATTCAATATTATATTTTTGGTACTCATATTATAGAGCACTAATGCATTATACCAAGAATGACAAAACATGAGGAAAACATATACAGTTAAGCAAGAAAGCATGCACACAAAAGTATCCACCACATAGTATAGTATAAATACCAAAATGTACTATTTATGCATTGATAGTATTTGACATGTGCCAAAAAAAATTCACTCTTACATAAACTCATCAGTCTCAAATAATCCCACTTGACCCACGTTGGATAAATATGAGGCTCTAACCAAAATACCTTACAGTGTGTGTGTGTGTGTGTGCACATGTGTAAGAGAGTGAGGGAGAAATTAAGGGGGCGTGTGTGTGTGTGTGTGTGTGTAAGAGAGAGATAGAGAGATTACATGTAGTGTGGGAGGGATGAGGGCGGCGCACAACAACATGGGTGGGTGAGGGCAACATCGTGGGAGGGTGTGTGGTGTGACATCTTCAAGCATACACAACCACACACTCGATTTTTAATAAAAAAATGTTAAAAAAACTCTTACAAGTAGAAACACCAATGCACAGCATAAACATCAAACTGTTAAAAAAAAGTGACAAAACTCTCTTGTTTATCTGTTGAGTTTACACTAATAAAGTAGAATTTGCCATAAATTCATAACTAATAAAATAGATGTAAATATAAAAAACTTCAAATAAAAGAGTGACGACACGAAATCCCACAAATAATCTCACCACATGCTCAGTTATGTCAAGTTTTGGGCCAAAGGGATGCCTTGTGTATCTACAACATGTCAAGTGTTGGGCCTAAAGCACAAAAAATTGACACACATTAAACATTAAAGATTTAGTTATAATAAATGTAATAAATCAAAGGTTTATTTGAAATTTACCAAAAATAAAACAACACTACCACCACCACCAAGTATCTACACAATAAAAAACTGAAAGGGGAAAGCCCTGCTTATGGAAGGTTCAAATTCAAGTCGTACAATTTTGGGACATTGGATTACCGATTTTGTAATTATGAGGAAAACTCAGCCATCTAAGATGATAAATTATGGCATAACATTTCATTTGATGGTTTATAACAAAACTCAACCATTATGGCATAACATTTCATTCGATAGTTAATAATTCAACCATCTAAGTTGATACAAACGTATTAAAATCCGCTCTACCCCAGTTCATAACTCAACCAGCTAACCATCAATAATGATAGCTAACCCCAGTTCTGACATACAAAACAAAAGAGATTACGAAAATTATAATGTACAACCCCAGTTATGACATACAAAACATCATCTTATATTATGCAAGAGAATTTTAATGTTTTTACGATACAAAACGTATTAAAATCTTCTCTACAGATAAAAGGAATATAATTACTACTTACGTTGAAAATGAACTTCCAATTAGATAATCAATAATGGTCGTGGAAAGAAAAAAAAATCAGAATTGCATAAAAAAACTGAGTTTTTGTGAATCCAGACAGAGTACTGGATGTGTCAAACTTCATAAAGTTAAAAGAAACTAAATATTTCAACATTATTCGGATTATATCATTTGGAGCCCATTTTTTCATGGAACTTGCAAAGCTTTCTTAGTCAATCCTGCCAAGGATCTAGTTTAGTTCCTCCAACCTCTCCAATAAGTGATCGTTATCTGTTTGTTATTCAGATCATCATCTGCTTGGTGAGATTTTTGGAGGAAGGGAGATGGCTTTGAACTTTTGTAGGTTGGATGGGCGGTGAAACTTGAAATCAGAGAAAGTATGGGTTCCCCGAGGAATCATTGGCATAAACCATTCTGGTTCATTGTTGAAAATGGGACTCTAGACGGAATTGATGTTGAGGATAATAACCCATTTTGGTAATAATTTTCATCAACTGCTTCTTTGTGCACCCCTTTACTAACTTTTCGTTTCGATGTGTCATTTTTAATATGTCTGGATCCATGCCATCTGTACTCGATTCCCCTAATATTTTTTTAATTTTATCTTCCGTTTCTTATATTTTAGAAATCTATGTAGTTATCTTCATTCCTGATTCTTCTTGAATCTCAAATATCGTTTCCTGCATATCCTTTAATCCTTTAATTTCTGCATCTTTCATCCACAATTCCTTCAAGATCTAACTAATTTTTTTCTTCATTTTATCAAAATTTTCCTCAATCTTGTGATCAAAATTAGGAAGTTCAGATTTATGAGTTAAAGGATAATTACCTCAAGTATTAACATTCCACTGAAATTGACTCCTGATTTGTTGAACTTCTCTACCGGCCTCTTGTGATGTAACATCCTTTCAATGAGATACCTACTCCACTATGTTGAACCTTAATTCGACAGCGATGGAAGCTTGAAATTTCAAGGATGTAACTGTTCTCGATCCACCTTGATGCTGAAAGAGCGTGAGAGAGAGAATACACCTATTACACACAAATTAAATTAAAGTTCATTGCATTGTAAAATAAGAGAATGCGCTACCATGAATTTCAAGATCTTTCCTCTTGTGGGTGACACTGGAAAGGGAATCCATTGGATTTTGCACTTCAAATCATAGAATATCATTCCCTATAACAACTACTTCCAATTGAGCTTGAAATTTCTCATACTCTAGATATTTGGAATACAGGTTTTCTCATAACAAACATGTTACCAAAGTTTTTGCCTTAAGCTCTGACCGTATTATGTCATGTATAAGAAAATGAAGCAACATAATAAATATATGAACATGTTAAATACTAAAAAATGCGTATGAATGAAAAACTTTGATAACAAAGCATTCAAACTAAAAATTCAAATTACTTACTGAAAACACAAACAAATCATTTGTGATCCTCTATAATCAAAACAAAAAAAAAGTAAGATTCTTCTTGATTAAACCTCTAGAAGAAGCATATCTTAATTGAAACATGATAAAATTTCAACTCAGTCATCAGCATATATAATTTTGTGGAGAGAAAGAGAGAGAGTACCTCTAACACGAAGGCAGTGTTCTATTTTTTACCAGTAAATATGAATATGTACAATATCCCGGGACATTATCCATTCAATATGATGTTCCAATTAAAATTCAATCTTAGAAACATTAGGCAATAAAATACCTATTGTGAACTCATACATTGTACACCTAAGGTTGTAATACCTATTGCACGCCCAATGCGTTCTATACATACAATACGTCCTAATATCATATTGTACTGGATGGCGTTTTAAATTAAGAAATGCAAGAAATTTATAATCGGTATCAAAGCTTAACATCATCCTCTTCAATAGCACCAATTAAAATAACATAAATGAACACATCATACCCTTTCAAAAATCACATGGGTATAATTACAGAAGTTTGATTATTATGCAATAAGTTCCAAATTAAACCATATTTGTCTGATTACTAAGATAGGTACGCCTGCAATGCATAAGCCAAAAACAAAACAAACTAAAAACTATTGAATATGTGCCATAAGAAATAAACTTCAAAAATTGAATGCCAAGCTTAAGCAAATAATCAACGGTGCTATCTCTATGATAACCTACAATATGAATAAGCACACCCCATATCTTCTTATAACCCACCTTTAACTATTTTGTTATGGTGTTAAACTAACAAAATGAACTTCTTATTGCAAAACAACAACATATGTTTAAAATGTATTTGATATTTAAAATAACAACACGGTTAAATGATTATACATAGAACCAAAAGTATTTGTTATGAGATGTTTAAAAGAATATTCGACACGTAAGTAATATAAAACATTCTAAATTTATAGCAAAACAAAAACACATGTTTAAAACAAAATATTAGTATGAAGTTTATCCGAGGCTAGTGTCAACGCTTTTAAATATAGATAATTTAAGCCATCATTTTTCAAAAACAAAAAACTTGTGTGCAACTAATTTTCAATCCAAAATACTGATGGATGCAACTAAGTTTCCCCCCCAAATGCCAAAAATATTGATGGATGCAACTAATTTTTAATTCAAAATAGTTCCCAAATAGTTGAAGATAGAGTTAAAGCCAAACTCAATTCAAATGAATCACTCTGTACATTCCTAAACTAAAATCACCAGATCAAAACAAATCAGCCAGTACATTCATAAACTAAAATCGTTACCTCTTTCTTAAATCCAAAAGCAAAACATATTTTAAAACCTTTTTAAGAACCCCAAACTGAAAAAAGATCTAAAAAACAATGTATGCGTGTAACTGGATTTAATAGCCAAAAATGAATTTGAAAATATGTACACATGGTAGTTAGTTGAAGAGAAAAATACTTTCAATTTTCAAATACCGCACAATCATATATTTAAAATAATATGCTCATCAATTGGCCTTCTCTAGTGGTGCCACCAATAATCACCAATTATTGTTCACTTTAAATACGCATGTTCACTTTCAATATGCATGTTCAATGTTTGTACATTCCATGTGTAATAACTAACTAACACCCACAACTGCAATAATTTAAAAAGAATTACTTTACCTAACAAACTAAAAAAGAATATATGTATATTCCACACAACAATAATTAATGTATGAAGTAAACGGTAGTCTCCAAGATCACTTTACCTAACAAACTAAAATAAAATAATAAAAGAAACACACATATTAAGTGTTATATACATTCCTATGTATATACAAAAGACATAGGAATAATTAGCAAATGCAGTGGTTGTAAATTTATCACAAATGCAAAACATTCATTTGTTCATTAACCACCATCTGAAAAAAATACTTGTTGAAAAAAATATTTAGGGCTAGATTATATACCTGAAAGAGAAAAAAAATATATTTGTAAAATCAAATATTTTGGGCTAAGATCAGACCTGCAAAAAAAATACAATGCAAAAAAATGTGTCACATCCCATTTAAACCCAAAAAAATAAAAATTAATTTCAACATAAAACAATCATTAATTTCAAAACAAAACCCATATGTGAAACCAAAACATATATAATCTCAAATTTGAAACCAAAACATATAAGAATCATACCAACATTAGAATGAGAACCCAAGACATTAAATATGAAGTACCCAACCTTAGATCTGAAGTACCCAATGTTAGATCTGTAAAAAAAAAACCACGTTAGATTTAAAAATTGAAACCCCACGCTAAAAATTAAAACCCTAAAACACATAATACTTGAACGTCGAGGGCGAAAGCGTGAGAGGAAGAGGGTGAGGGTGCATGGTGAGTGTGGGGCGGAGAGGAGAGGAGGAGGAGGCGGTAGTGTGGAGAGGAGGGGGGAGGTTGTTTTATGAGAGGGTGAGAAGAGAGACGGGTAGGGTTTAGGGGGAAGAATGGGTGAGGGAGAGAATGAGAAGTCGTGTAGGTTTGTGGGGAAAGACAAAATGAGAGAGAGAGAGAGAGAGAGAGAGAGAGAGAGAGAGAGAGAGAGAGAGAAGGACGTCTAGGGTTTGGCAAATGAGTGTAATGGGGGAAATAACCTCAACCCTTCATTTTTGAGTGATGTGGAAAAATCTAGACCTCTAATTAAGTTGTCATCTTATGGAATAGTGTCAAACATTCTACTCCTTATTATATAGATATATATGATTGAGAAATTTTGTGGTGGTTTATTCATCTTGAGATAATTTGAATGACATCCCCTATAATATTGAATTTACCATGCAAACCTCCCTTTGAGCTAAATCTAGTGGGTTATGGTCATGGTTATTGAATATTTTATATTTAACTCCCAATAAATATTTTTTTAAAGCTATGAAAATGACTTTCGCATTAAAGAACAGGAGGACAATATATTCTCTTGTAAGTTGGTTATGCTCTACTTCACAACAATAAGTAACAACACAGAATAATCTTTACTTTCATTCATATGCAAAGAGTTGTATATTAACTTATGTATATATAACTCCAAACACTAAAAGGCATAGATTGGTAATCTACCTTTATATCACATAACACCTCATTTTTTTTTGTTTCTATTGCGACGCAAACTGTTGGTCCTAAGGATATCTTGCCATAGTTTTCTATAAATAAATGTGTTTGGACAAATCTTTATTTAATATGGAACATTATGGAAAAAAGTGAATTAGGCAAAAAGGGGACTAAGGATGACTATATTTAATAAATGGAGAGGTAAAAAGGTATCCCACGATTGAATTTAGGATGGAATGGGGAGTGGGTTCCCATCGCAACTGTGGGACCAATAATTTAAATTATAATTCCACATATTAAAGTTATATTATATTAGGAAAAATACAAGAAATTCATCTTAAACTACCCTCTCCTCTTTGATAGAGAATGTACATTATAGACTTAATTTTAAGTATGCCATTATCTTTATTTTATTTTGCATTCAAGCATGTTTGAATTAATTTGATCTTAAGGTAGAAAATACGTTTACAATTGAATATGTACTAAACACCTTTTATTTTTAAATTATTTCTTATACTTAACACATTTTTTTTATGTACCGTTAATAAACACATAGTTCAACCTCCAAGTTTAGTAAAAGTTATTATGAACACGCTTATCCTCGAAGGTAAGCTTTTGAATTATATATATAATATTTTGCGATCAATATACATTTAATTTAAATTTTAATTTTTATAATGTAAATATAAAAGTTCATATAGTACTGCGTTCCTGATTTTTAAACTTTCTACTTGCTTAAGTTTTGGAATTAATTCATGTTCAAATTGTATTAATATTTAGCTCCACATGAATTCATACAATTGATATGGATTTCTTAGGTGGTAATGGATTTGTCTACTTATAATGTCTTCAACCCTACTTTAATTCTTAGATTGACTATGCGAATACGGTAGCACGTGGGCACACGTATAACCTCTTACAATATAAAAACATGGAAAGTTGAATTTTAATTAGGCATTATGGTTTGATTGTAGGTCTTGGCATCAAGGGTTTGGGTTAGCACTAGGGAATAAGGTTTTTTATTGGTGGGAGCGTGGCAAGAGGTGGTGGGTGTGTGGCAAGGATAAAGAGGAAGGATATGGAAATCATTTGTGTATGTTTTTTCATTCTTGGTTTTGTATTCTTTAAAATATTTTTTGTTATTTTGAATTAAATTTATTTCTTTTTAATGATGTACATATTGTTTTATAAACATTTTAACTTATTTAGTTTAAAATTCCTTGTGACAATTCACGTTGATGGTTTTCTAAACAATTTGAGAAAATTCTAATTTTTTTAATTAAATTTTAAAATTAAAAATTAATAATGTATTAGAGTAAAAAAACTATTTAACAACCCATAAAATTTAAGGTTAGAGTACCACTTGTTTACAAAAGGTAAACACGTTATGAGTTAGTAATGTATAGTTAGTTTTAGAGGATTGCAAGATTCTAAAGGTGTTTGTCTTTGTGTTTTAGGCTGACATGACTCATTTTTTTATTTGATATGAACAATACTCATTCAAATCACAACACAACTTGACTAACATGACTCTTAAAGCTAACATTAAATCAAAATAAAATAGAAATGATTATCAGAGTAAAAATACTATTAACATGACAAGACACTGCAACATGCCAAACACAATTCATAACTTTGATATGAGCATGACAAGATATGATTTCATGGCCAAAATACTCTATAAAAACATGTTACTTTGAGTAAATTTGAATTTGTTTCATGTCTTGTTTTCATGTAATTTCCCATCGTTTCTAAAATTTACACCGCTATAATACTCTATCCTCACTCACTTTTAAACCCAATGTATCCAGTCTATTAAAAAATTACGTGAGTTCAATAGTAATTACTTTTTTAAATTTTAGGTTAATATAATCATTAAATACTATTAGTTCAAGCGTAATACGAAAATCTACTTTTGAATATGCTACTAAATATGTTTTCTTATGTCAATCGGTCAAATGCAAGTCTCGTAGGTTTTCATTACTTTTTATACTTTAATAAACATTTTGTAATTATTTTGATGGAGTCAAGACTTTTCATAAGGCAAGGAACTAATATATAATATTTTGAAATTATTTATTATAAAAACTATATAATTTTTTCATTTTATTCCTCATTCACATAAAATTTCTTTATTACTAGTTATAAGGGATCAAAAATCACCAAGAAGGGGGGTCCCCCATAATAGTGATGAACATTGCAAAAATAAATACGAGAGGCACAAGATTTACGTGATTCAGACAAGATCAACCTACGATGGCTATGATATGTTTTCGTTAATATCAGAGAGATTTAACATGAGTGTTTTCTAGACTTTAAGCCCCATTGAACAATGAGGGGTCTCCCCTTTATATAGAGTAGTTACAATTGGATAAGGAATCTTATATTAGAGTTTATATCATAATAAAATACTACTATTGTGACACGATCGATTTTATATCCTCACTTGGACTTTTGTCGTCTTTATTTTGTTAAACTAGTCATGAAGTGTCAGAAGGGCTATAGTCAGCCAAAAGTAGTTTGGTCAGTCTTGTGTTGGTGACAAGGCAGGCGATCCACCGATATCCCTTAAGAACGATCCTAGGCCCCCCTTGCCATGCGTCATATTATTATTGGAGACATATTTTCTTCCCCCACAATTATCCCACTATGTATCAGTTCAGCTAAGTTAGTCTTGAGATGAGTTGGAAATAGAGTATATGTGTCATACCGAACTAATCTAGTGAGTCTGATGCCATTGGTCGATCTTATGCATTCATTTGATATGACTTGTATGACTACCTACAATATTGAAATAATCCTCATCTTTACTAGAAGGGTGTTCGATTAAAATGTGGCGTGGCCTTGAATAAGTCAAGATGCCTATGGTTTATTATGATTGTAAGAGATCAATTTGACCATCTTAGATCAAGTGAGTATGAAGTAGGTCAGATTGAGTTAATGTTGGTCTAACGTTGGTCGTCATAAACTAACTTTACTTTTCAAGGTCAATTTTGATCGTGGGAGATCAATTTGACCATCTTCAGAACAGTGAGGTCGAAGTTAGCAAAGTTCAGTCGTCTTAAACTAGTGTTTCTCGTTGTAGACCAACTTGATCGTTAATGGTCAATTTTCATCGTAGGAGGTCAATTTGACAATCTTGGTTAAATAAGGTCAAGGAGGCCGAATTCAGTCATCTCAGGCTCATGTTGATCATCGTAGATCAACTTGAGCATTTAAAGTTGGTCCTAGTAGACCAAATGACCGTGAATGGTTAATTACGATCATAAGAGATTAGCTTGATCACATTAGGTCGAATGAGGCCGATGAGACTAAATTCAGCCGTCTCGGGGTAGCAGTTGTTGTCGTATACTGACTTGACCATTAATGGTGAATTATGATTGTGTCTCAGGTCAAATAAGCTAAAAGTAGGCCGAATTCATCTATCTCAGGCTAACATTGGTCATCGTAGACCAATTTGACTGTTTATGGTCCATTTTGATCGTAGGAGATCAACTTGACCACCTTAGGTGAAATGAGGATGAAGAGGCCAAATTCAGTTATTTGAGGCTAATATTGGTGGTCATAGACAAAATTCACCATTAATGGTAAATTTTGATCGTAGAAGATCAATTTACCCATCTTCGGTCAAATGAGGTCAAGGAGGACAAATTTAGGGATCTTAGGCTAATGCTAGTTGTCGTAGACTAACTTGACTGTTTATAGTTAATTTTGATGGTAAAAGATCAATTTGACCACCTTGGGTCAAATGAGGCCGAGAAGGGCAAATTCAACCGTCTCATGCTAATCTTGGTCGTTATAGACCAACTTGACCTTTTATGTTCAATTTTGATCGTAGGATATTTATTTGACTATATTGGGTCAAAGGAGGTTGAATTTAATCGTCTTAGGATAACATTGGCCGTCAAAGACTAACTTAACCGTTAATGGTTAATTATGATCATACAAGAACAATTTAACCGTCTTAGGTCATGTGTGTTCAAGGTCGGCCGCTTTCAGATAATTTTTGTCCAACGTTAGTTATCGTAAACTAACTTTACCATTAGTGGTCAATTTTGATCGTAGGTGATCAATTTGTCCATCTTCGATCAAATGAGCCCAAAGTTGATCGAATTCAGTCTTCTCAAGATAATGTTGATCGTCATAGACTAACTTGACTGTTAATGGTTGATTTTGATCATAGGAGATCAATTTGACAATCTTAGGTCAAATGAGGCTGATGTGGCAGAATTCAACCGTCCCAGGCTAATGTTGGTGGTCGTTGACCAACTTGACCATTTATTGTCATTTTTTTTATCGTAGGATATTAGTTAGGCCATCTTTAGTCAAACGAGGTCGAGGAGTCCGAATACAACCATCTTTGGCTAAAGTTAGTTGTTGTAGACCAAATTATTCATTAATGGTCAATTTTGATAGTTGGATATTAATTTTACCCCTTCAGGTCAAATGTGGCTAAGGAGGCCAAATTCAGTCGTCTCAGTCTAATGTTGGTTATCATACACTAACTTGGCCATTAATGGTCAACTATAATCATAAGAGATTAATTTGACCATATTAAGACGAATAAGTCCAAAATGAGATGAATGAGGCCGTCTCAAGCTACTATTGGGTACTGAAGACCAATTTAACCGTTTACTGTCAATTTTGATCATAGGTGATCAATTTGACCAGCTTAGGTCAAATGGGGCCAATTAGGTTGAATTCATCCGTTTTAGGATAATGTTGGTGTCTATAGACCAAATTTATCGTTTATGGTGAACTTTAATCATAGGAGATTAATTTGACCATCTTAGGTAAAATGATGCTGAGGAAATTAAATTCAATTGTCTTAGACTAATGTTGGTCATCGTAGACCAACTTGACCGTTTATGGTTAATTTTGATTGTAGGAGATCAATTTGACCACCTTAGGTGAAATGAAGCCGAGGAGGCCGAATTCATCACTCTTATGCTAATATTGGTTATGGTAGACTAACTTAACCATTTATTGTACATTTTGATCGTAGGAGATCAATTTAATGATCTTAAGCTAATGAGGTTGAGGATGTTGAATTCAACCGTCTCAAGAGAATGTTGGTCTTCATTGGCCACCTGGACCGTTAATGGTCAATTATGATCATAAGAGATCAAATTGAACATCTTAGGTCAATTGAAGGCGAACTAGGCCAATTTCAGCCCTCTCGAACTAATATTGGTCGTCGTAGACTACATGACTATTTATAATTAATTTTGATCGTAAGAGATCAATTTGATCATCTTAGGTCAAATAAGGCCACAATAATTTAGCTATTTTAGGCTAACATTGGTCGTCGTAAACTAATTTGACAGGTAATGATCAATTATGTACGTAAGAGACCCAAATTGCCCATCATAGATTAAATGAGGCCAAAGTAGACTGAACTTAGCCATCTTCAGCTAACATTGGTTGTCGTAAACTAACTTTACCGTTAATGGTTAATTTTATTGTAAGAGATCACTTTGACCATCATCAATCATATGAGGTTGAATTCAGCTAACTTAGGCTAAAGTTGGTCGCCGTAGATTAATTAACCATTAATGGTCGATTATGATCGTAGGT
The DNA here is from genome assembly GCA_949130495.1 of Sambucus nigra. Classification (NCBI taxonomy): domain Eukaryota; kingdom Viridiplantae; phylum Streptophyta; class Magnoliopsida; order Dipsacales; family Adoxaceae; genus Sambucus; species Sambucus nigra. Next base: position 536,448,556 of record OX422208.1, on the reverse strand, counting down.
CGTCATAAACCAACTTAACCGTTAATGGTGAATTATGATTGTAAGAGATCAATTTGACCATCTTAGGTCAAGTAAGGATGAAGTAGGTCGAATCTAGGTGATGTTGGTATAATATTAGTCATCATAAACTAACTTTACCATTAATGGTTAATTTTGATCGTAAGAGATCAATTTGCCCATCTTTAGTCATATGAGGTCGAAGAAGGATGAATTAAACTGTCTCAAGATAATGTTGGACGTCGTTGTTTAACTTGAATACTAACGGTCAATTATGATCGTAATAGATAAATATGGCCATCTTAGGTGAAATGAGGTCGAAGAAGACCAAATTAATAGTCTTAGGCTAACATTGGTCTTCATTGATTAATTTGACCGTTAATGACCAATTATGATCGTACGAGATCAATTTGACTATCTTAGGTTGAATGAGGTTAAAATAGGCCGGATTTTACTGTCTTAAGCTAATGTTGGTAATCATAGACCAAAATGACCATTTATGGTCAATTTTGATCGGAGGAGATTAATTTGATTGCCATAGGTCAAATAGGGTCAAGGAGGCCAAATTCATCCTTCTCAGGCTAATATTGGTCATCGTGGACCAAATTGATAGTTTATGGTCAATTCTGATCATAGGAGATCAATCTAACATAAGTCAAGTGAGGACGATGAGGCCAAATTTAGTAGTCTCGGGCTAATGTTGGTCATCGTAGACCAACTTGATCGTTTATGGTTAATTTTGATCGTAGGAGATTAATTTGACCACCTTAGGTCAAATGAGGCTGAGGAGGCTGAATTCATCCATCTTATGCTAATGTTGGATATCGTAGGCTAACTTGACAATTTATGGTCAATTTTGATCTTAGTAGATCAATTTGATCATCTTATACCTAATTATGCCGAGGAGGCTGAATTCAATCGTCTTAGGCTAATGTTGGTCATTGTAGACCAACTGAACTATTAATGGTCAATTATTACCATAAGAGATCAAATTGACTATCTTAGGTCAATTGAAGCTGAAGTAGGCCGATTTCAACCATTTGAGACTAATGTTAGTCGTCATAGATCAACTTGAGTTTTTAAGGTTAATTTTATTCGTAAGAGATAAATTTGACCGTCTAAGGTCAAATGAGGCTGTAAGAGGCCAAATTTTGCCATTTTAGACTAACATTGGTCATCATAAACCAACTTGACGAGAAATGGTCAATTATGTTCATAATAGATCAATTGGCCATCATAGATTAATTGAAGCCAAAATAGACCGAACTTAGCTGCCTTTGGATAACATTAGTCGTCATAAACCAACTTTTCATTTAATGGTTGATTTTGATTGCAAGAGATCAATTTGACTATCTTTGGTCATATGAGGCTAAAGTAGGTCGAATTTAGTCATCTTAGGCTAATATTGATTGTAGTAGATAAACTGAACAATTAATGGTCGATTATGATCGTAGTTCATCCTAGACCAACTTAATCAGTAATGATAAATTACAATTGTACCATCTCAAGTCAAGTGAGGAGGCAGTAAGATAAATTCAGTTGATGATGGTCTAATATTGGTCGTCAGAAACTAACTTTATCGTTAATGGGAAATTTTGATCGTAAAAGATCAATTTGACCATCTTCGGTTACATGATGCCGAAGAAGGCCAAATTCAACCTTCTCAAGCTAATATTGGTTGTCATAGTTTAGCTTGACCTTAATGGTCAATTATGATTGTAATATATCAATTTAGCCATATTAGGTCAAATGAGGTCGAAGAAGGACGAATTCAACAGTCTTAGGAAAATGTTGGTCGTCATTGACTAATTTGACCGTTAGGGATCAATTATGATCATACGAGATCAATTTGACCATCTTAGGTCGAATGAGGCCCAAATAGGCTGAATTTAGCCTTCTAGGCTAATGTTGGTCATTGTAGAGCAACTAGACCGTTTATGATTAATTTTGACCATTAGAGATCAATTTGACCGCCTTAGGCCAAATGAGGCCGTGTAGGCTGAATTCAACCTTCTTAGACTAATATTGGTCATCGTAGGCCAACTTGATATTTTATGGTCAATTTCAAATGAGGCCGTGGAGGCTGATTAATAGTCTCATGCTATTGTTGGTCATCATAGACCAACTTGACCATTTATTATTAATTTTGATCGCATGATATCAATTTGACCATCTTTGGTCAAATGAAATCCAAGAGGTCGAATTTAGCCGTCTTAGGATAATGTTGGTCTTCGTAGATCAACTGGATCATTAATGTCAATTATGAGCGTAAAAGATCAAATTGTCACTATTAACCAACTTGACCGTTTATGGTCAATTTTGACCGTAGGAGATTAATTTTCCAATATTAAGTCAAAGGAGTCAAGGAGGTCAAATTCAGCTGTCTCAGGATAATATTGGTCTTCGTAGACCAACTGGACCATTAATAGTCAATTATTAGTGTAAGAGATTAAATTGACCATATTAGGTCATATTAGGCTGAAGTAGGATGAATTTAGTCATCTCTGGCATATATTGGTCATCGTTGACGAACTTGACCATTTATTGTCAAATTTGATCGTAGGAGATTAATTTTCTCATCTTAGGTCAAAGGACTCGAGGAGGTCAAATTTATTTATCTCAGGATAATGTTTGTTATCATAGATCAGCTTGGTCGTTTATGGTCAATTTTGATTGCAAGAGATCAATTTGACCATCTTAGGTCAAATGAGTCTGAGAAAGCCTATTCCACGCGTCTTAGGCTAATGTTGGTCATTTTAGACTAACTTGATCGTTTGTGGTTCACTTGGATCATAGGAGATCAATTTGACCATCTTAGGTCAAATGAGGCCAAATTTAGTCGTCTTAGGCTAATGTTGGTCATTGTAGACCAATTGGACCGTTAATGGTCAATTATGATTATAAGAGATCAAATTGACTATCTTAGGTCAATTGAGGGCGAAGTAGGCCAAATTTAGCTATCTTAGGCTAATGGTGGTTATCGTAGACCAACTTGACCAATTATGGCCAATTTTGATCGTAGTAGATTTATTTGACCACCTTTGGTCAAATGAGGCCAAAAAGGCTTAATTCAGCCGTCTCAAGCAAATGGTGGTTGTCGTAGACCAACTTGAACGTTTTTGGTTAATTTTGATCGTAGGAGATTAATTTGACCATTTAAGGTCAAATGAGGCCGAATTCAGCTGTTTTAGGCTAATGTTAGTCATTGTAGATCAAATGAGCCATTAATGGTTAATTATGATTGTAAGAGATTAAATTGATAATCTTAGGTAAATTGGGGCTGAAATAGGTCAAATTCAACAATCTCAAGTTAATGTTGGCTGTCATAGATCAATTTAACCTTTTATGATCAATTTTAATCGCAGGAGATCAATTTGAGCGTCTTAGGTTAAGTGAGGCCGATGAGGACAAATTAAGCCTTCTTAGGCTAATGTTGGTCTGTAATACCCCGTATTTCTGCGTATTTATAATTTAATTAATTCAAGAATTAATTAAAAAAATATGTTTTATTTAAATTACGTGAGTGTAGTAATTTAATGTGATTAAATGAGAAATATGATTATTAAATATTAATCGAGAGATAGATACGAATTAATATTATAGTATGAAATTTACTAACTGTGAATAGTAAATAATTACTAATTATTGTAATATGGCATAGTGAGTGATATGTGCGTATTTTATTTTATCTCAACCGGGAGTCGCGGGTAGACTAACTTGAGGTCGAGATAGGAAAAATATTTTTTTTAAGTGACTCGTATGATAATTTAGGGGTCACGGATGTTTATGAATGGGTCGAAATAATCTAAAAAGTGTATTGGGGGGTATTGTTTGGATCCCGGGTCAATTAAAGACCAAATCGACACATATTTAGGGCGTTTTGGTCATTTGGAAAATAGAGGTTAAGGTACCAACGAAATTCTAAGTGTTATATCTGATGTTTAAGACTTGAGTCTAGGGTTAGAAACAGTTAAACCCAAAGGAATCCATTAAAGAGAAAAGATAAACCAAGTTTCAAGGCTTAGAAGGTGTTCTTGAAGAATTGGACCTAAACCTTGCACCCTAATCATCTAAGGAGTATGGATTTGAAGAGAGAACCATCAATCCATCAACAACAACACAAATTCAGACCCAACAAACCTAGAGGCAAGTTTTTTCTTACAAATTAATATGAAGTTATAATACCCATGTGACTACGGTTTGACTAATATTGATTTCTTTGATATGGTTGGAAGAAAAACCTATGTTTATACAGGTTTTGGTAGGATATTGCATGTAGATTGAATGAAAATCTATAGAGGACAAGTTATCTGAGATTTTTAGAGAGTTTTACAAATTTACATCTGGGTTTCATATGAGTATCAATGGAGAATATTGAAATCTAGGGTTCTTGAGGATTTTATGAATTATTTCCTTTTTGATCAGTAATTTTAATGTTTTGATGATTGATTTACGTTAGAAATTACCCCCACACATGTATAAATGGTTAGGAACACGTGGCCTTGAATTTGGTGAAGTAGCATGATATTTATATTAAGTAAAAGTGGTGAAAATCAAGTAAAAACGCATAACAAAGACGAAGTGCAAAATCTGTACAGTGTCGAATCGATTTGACCCGAGGAGAATCGATTCGTGTAGGCAAATCTATTCAGCCTAGGGAAAATTGATTTGATTACCTAGAAAAATGAAAATTTCCCCTTTTGCCTTAAATCCCTAAAACATTATTGTGAGATTTTTAAGGATTTTGGTAATGTAATATTGAAGGATGTAAAATATTAAGTAGGCTTATGATTGGGGTATGATTTGGTCTTATTGATGGGATTAAGACGAGAACGAAATTGGGTTGATTTTTTTCCATAAATTATCCGAGAGAAAGATAATGAATTACGGGGAGTTTGGGAATTGAATTGATGAATACACCAGTAGAGTGAGTTAAGCTTAACTACTAAATTAATAAAGGGGTAACTAGGACCCTTAGAGTTGTGTAAATACTCATGAATATGACAAGTGGAATAATTTGTAAAGAAATTTACTATGACGAGTATACGAGATAAATATACTACGTACAAGTGTGAATACCTAGGCTGTGTGAATACCTGTCATTTGAATACTTAGGCGGGGTGAATACCTAAATTATATTAAACGTATTGGGGTCGAGGGAATATCCGGACCAATACATGAAGGTTCGATTTGGGGTCGAGGGCTATCCGGACCAATATCGAACATAAATAATATTGGGGTCGATTGAATATCTGGACCAATATATATCAATATATATAACATTTACATTGGTGTCGAGAGTTATCCGGAGCAATGTGAATGACATGACAAATTGGGGTCGAAGAAACATCCAAACCAATGAATCTTTAATGTGTGATACGAGGATATTATAATGAAGTATATATTTATTTGTATATATTGTGTGGGAAATATATACCATGCAATTTATCTACTTATGTGAGACAACTGACAATTAGATAGTGTGTATCTAATAGGAATAATTTAAGTTGAGAAACTTAATTATGACTAAGATAATAACGTATGAGCATGTTAATTGTGATTGTGGATATCAAAATGATAATTAAGTAAGAGAAACTTAATGTAGCGATTCAAAGGATAATACGCGAGGAATGCTACTTATGTTGATAATTAACACATGAGAGATGTTAATGAATTAATGCACTCTATGGGAAGTACGGGAACTTAGAGATGTAGATAAATTCGGTTGAATACTTTAGTCCAGTTAGGTTGGGTAGCATAGCCAGGTGGGCTAAGTATAGAACGTTAAGCGTTCACTATAAATGAGAGTTGAGGAAAACTCAAGAGAGAGTGTATGTGAACATGTGTAATCAATAACCAAATTTTAAATGTAATAAATTCTTGCTAAATATTTTCAAAACGTCCTGTGTACTAACACTTTCTATAAAATATTTTCCAAACCTTTTAGGTGTCCATCCACAGGGACGCCAGGCGTGATTTCATTCCAGGGTCTCGGAGCTGTAGCATTGTGGATGCTGAAAGGATTTGATTAGATGATTCTCCCTTTCTGATCTAGTGTAGGATCTCATTTTATATCCCATGTATGGACATGTTGTCCATCGACAGTCTTTTAGTTTTTCAGTTCTTTTGTCATTGTATTTGTTTTTGGATTTTAGCCAATAGTTTATTTGGCAAAGATTTATTCATATATATATATTGTGATGACTAGACTTTATTATATTGTGAATGTTTAATTTAGTTTTTCCGCATTGTTCTCTCATCTGTTTTAAAGAAAGATAAAATTTGGCACCGATCTATTTTCATTTAGGTGGTTAGTAATTAAAAAGTTTTCGATAGTATATAAATGAACCATATGAGAAACCTATTTTAATTTAATAAAGTCTTCATAAACCGATGTTTAATTAGACGGGGTGTCATAAATGGTAGCAGAGCATCAAGTTCTAGTGTCCATAGGATATATATGGATTACTACGATTTTAATGTATCGTTATTTTGATATAGAGCCCTATTGTTAGGAATGTAGTTTTATCTTTGCGTGCTTGAGAATTCGTGCTTCTGCTATTAGATTTTTATATAAACTGTGTACTTATACAATTTAATCCTATTTCAGTATGCCACTGAGGAGAGAGGGAGCCGAGAGGGAAGCAGCTAGAGACGAGGTTAGGGAGGACCCTTAGGAGCACCAGGTACCACCACCACCACCAGAGATGATTTCTTCTACTCAGGTGGCAGTGATAGTGGCACAGGAAATTAAGACAGCTATGAGGACCATGTCAGCCCATTTCCCTCAGCCTGAAGCACAACAATCTGTAGTACCAACTATTCAGGCCCAACAAGGGCAACTCATTTGGCATAGCATCAGGGAGACCTTCCAAAAGGGCCACCCGCCCGAGTTTCAGGGCGGTACGGATATTGTGTCGGCATGCCAATGGAAGAAGAATATTCAATGTCATTTGCTCATGTTAGATTGCAGTGAGGTACAAAGGTAGATGTTGGCCACCTTTAGATTTGTAGGGGCAGCCCTTTAGTGTTGGGAGTCAGTGACCACCGCTGAGGAGAGAGACTCGATGACTATTTCATAGTTCTGGATGCGATTTGACCTCAAGTAATTTCTTCCTGCAGTTGAGTCAAAGATGAGGAGGAAGTTTGGGGAGGTATGTTAGGGTGTCCGCTCAGTAGCTGACTACGAGGAGGAGTTCACCCGCCTAGCTAATGTTGTACCAGACGAGGTGAGCAACGAGGAGAGGACAAAGACTAAGTTCATGGATGGGTTGGCCTAGAGGATCAGGAAACATTTGATTGGAGATCTTGCATTGATGACTTACACTGACATTGTTAATGCTTCACTTGTACACCATAAGGATCATCTCGTCCATGCAAAGGGAAGCCAGAGAGGAGCAAACACTAGCCATCAAGGAAATTCAGGGGGAGTAGTGGTAGTGGGGAACCACCCCAGCAGTAGCAGGGGAAGAATTCTCGACAAGGAAACTCTTCCAAGAAATTTAGATATGGTGGGCACAGATCAGAAAGATAGGGCCAGTAGGATCCCTTGTAGCAGTAGGATCCTCAGGGCCGTCAGGGTCAAAGGAACCAGGGGGAGACCAGCAGGGCCAACGTCAGGGTCAGTAGGGCCAAGGGAAGAGACAGTTCCAAGGTTAATGTTTCATATGTGTCCAACAGGATCACAAGAGTAGATGTTGTCCATAGTGAGACAAGGAATAGCGACAGGGTGACCAATAGGGGCAACAGGCTCTGATAGCTCTAGCACTAGCACCAGCACCGACCCCACATCAGCAGTAGGGTCAGATGCACTACGATCATGTATAGAATGTTTGGGATATATTGATCCCTCCATCACCTCAAGCGCCACCTGCAGTAGATGGTAAGTCTCCTATTCACGCGCTTGAGGGTTAAATTCTGTTTGATATTGGGGCATCACATTCTTTAATTAAGACAAAATTTACACAAGCTGCTGGTTGATTAGAGTTAGATGACAGTCTTCTTATGTGTATCGAGTCATTGATGGGTAGTGGTTAGATGATACATTTGATATGTATAGGAGTCGATATGTTGATAAGGAGACTGAGTCTAGCGATAGACCTCCTACTGTTAGATATGAAGGGGCACGACGTGATTCTAGGCATGGATTGGTTGGCGACTTATCGAGTGATGGTAGATTGGTATGAGAGGACTATAGTGTTCTTTATCCTAGGGCAGGAGATGTTCCTAGTACCGATGCCTCTCCCTGAGGGAGGATCGTGCACTCACCTATACTGTATTGACGAGGAGACCTCGCAGGAGTTAGTGGTACCTTTAGATTCGATTCCAGTAGTAAGGGAGTTTAAGGACGTATTTCAGGACATACCTAGGCTGCCATCAAGCCAAGAAATAGATTATCTCATCGAATTAGTATCGGGCACGAGATTTATTGCCAGAGCACCGTATCGCATGGCTCCTTCAGAGATGTGGAGCTGAGAGAGCATATTTAGTAGCTCTTAGGTCAAGGTTTCATTCGGCGAAGTACATCACCTTGGGGTACTCCGATGTCATTTGTGAAGAAGAGAGATGGTTCACTCTACTTGTGAGTGGATTATAAGGAGCTGAACAAGGTGACGATACGAAATAAGTGTTCATTACCTAGGATTGATGATTTTTTTATCAGTTGAGAGGGGTTGCGTACTTCTCCAAAATTGATTTGAGGTCAGGCTATAACCAGTTGCGTATTTAAGACGAGGATGTTCCTAAGACCGCTTTACTATCGCGGTATGGATCCTACGAGTTTAGGGTGATGCCAATTGGGCTCACCAATGCGCCTACAGTGTTCATTAACCTCATGAATAAAGTATTTTGGGATTTTCTAGATCAGTTTATGATAATGTTCATCGATGATATCCTCGTTCACTCATATACAGAGGAGGAGCACGCTGAGCACTGATGTATGGTTATGAAGACGTTATGGTACCATCAGTTGTATGCCAAATTTAGTAAGTGTGGATTTTGGCTTTGGGAGGTACAGTTTCTTGGCCACATTGTGTCCGACAGGGGCACAGTTGTTGACCTGAGTAAGGTATCGACGGTGAGGGAGTGGGGGCAGCTCACAACACAGATCGAGATCTTCTTTGGATTGGTCGAATATTATCGTCGCTTCATGAAGAGGTTCTCAAAGATTACTGAGCCTTTGACGAACTTGACTCGTAAGGGAGTACCATTTGTGTGGAGCGACCATTGTTAGTTGGCCTTCGACGTGCTAAAGGACCGATTGACATCAACAGAAATACTTGGTTTTCCCAGAGGAGGATTGGGGTACCGGGTCTATACTGATGCATACTTGAAGGGAGTTGAGGGTATGTTACATTAGGAGGAGAGGGCTATAGCTTATGTGTCTTGGAAGCTAAAGCCCCACGAGAAGAATTACCCCACCCATGACCTCGAGTTGGCAGCGATCATTTTTATGTTGAGGATATGGAGACATTATCTATTAGGGGAATAATTTACTTTGTTCACGGATCATAAGATACTTCAATATCTTTTCACACAGAAGGATCTGAACATCAGGCAGAGGTAGTGGCTATAATTCGTGAAGGACTACCAGTTTGATATACAGTATCATCCTGGTAAGGCTAACGTAGTTGCAAATGCGTTGAGCCGACAATCTACTAGAGACTTAGTGGAGGTGTGGAAAGAGAAGTGGAGTGAGATTCGACAGGAAGAGGAGGTTTCTAGAGCGTACATTACAATTATGGCTATCACTCCCGAGATCGTTATATGGGTAGTGAAGGCATAGGTAGAGGATCAGTTCTGTCAGGACAGGGTACGACAGTTATTAGCAGAGGGTGTAGAGTCTTACTCAGTCAGTTTAGAAGGAGGCATACGCTTTAATAGAAGATTAGTAGTGCCCGATGATGAGTATTTGAGACAGGAATTTATGGCCGGGTCTCATGGTTCTAGATTTATGGCACATCTCAGTGGGGATAAGATGTACCAAGATATGAGGAGACAATACTGGTGGACCAGCATGAAGAGAGACGTAGTAGAGTTTGTCTTAAAGTGTGTTACTTGTCAGCTTGTGAAAGTTTACCATCAGAGGCCTTCAGGGATGTTACAGCCACTTAAGAGTGGGAGAGCATCTCAATGGACTTTATTACTGGGCTACCTACGTTGCAGCGAGGTCACGATTCCATACGGGTGATAGTGGATTGGCTGACCAAGGTGGATTATTTCTTTCTAGTCCGCATAGACTACGAGACGATCCCGTACTCAGAGCTATTCATTTCATAGATTGTTAAGATGCACGCGGTATCGATTAATATTGTGTCTGATCGAGATAAAATTTTTGTGTCACACTTCTGGCAGAGCTTTCAGGAGGCCATGGGCACAGATTTACGATTGAGTATGGAGTACCACCCGCAGACAGATGGATAGACTGAGAGGGTGAATCTGATGCTTGAGGATATGCTGAGGATGTGCATCCTAGATTTTGTGGGAGGGTGGGAAAGATACCTCCCATTGGTAGAGTTTGCGTATAACAACTCTTACTAATTTACTATCGGTATGGAACCATTCGAGGACATATTCAGATAGCTCAGGATTCGCAGAAGAGCTATGCCGATGTCGACAGGAGACACGTGGAGTTAGAGGTTGGCAACCAGGTGTTGGTTCGATTATCTCCTATGAAGGAATTATGAGATTTGGAAAGAGAGGGAAGTTAGCACCGAGATATGTGAGATCATTTCCTATTATAGAGAGGGTGGGGATGATAGTGTACAGACTGGGTCTTCCAGACCATCTTCAGTGGATACACGACGTGTCCATGTGTCATCACTGAAGAAGTACAGGAGGAGCGAGAGAGCTTTCTGGAACATTCCACTTGAGGAGATTGATTTGCATCCACACGTCTCATATGAGGAGAGGCTAGTGGCTATTCCAGATCGCAGTGAGTGTAAGCTGTGGTCTAAGGTGGTGCCACTAGTGCGAGTTCAGTGAGGACACCACAATACTGATGAGTCGACATGGGAGTGGGTGGATAGCATACGAGTACAATATTAAGAGTTATTCACCGCATGTATGTCCAAAATTTGGGGACGAATTTCCTTTGTAATGTGGGAAGTATGTAATACCCCGTATTTCTGCTTATTTATAATCTAATTAATTCGGAAATTAATTGAGAAAATACGTTTTATTTAAATTACGTAAGTGTAGTAATTTAATGTGATTAAATGAGAAATGTGATTATTAAATATTAATCGAGAAGTAATTACTGATTAATGTTATATTATAAAATTTACTAAGTGTGAATAGTAAATAATTACTGATTATTGTAATATGACATAGTGAGTGATATGTGCGCATTTTATTTTATCTCAATCGGGAGTTACGGGTAGACTAACGTAAGGTCGAGATAGGAAAAATATTTTTTAAGTGACTCGAATGATAATTTAGGGGTCACGAATGTTTCTGAATGGGCCTAAATAGTCACAAAAGTGTACCCAGGGGTATTGTTTGGATCCCGTGTCAATTAAAGACCAAACAGGCACCTATTGAGGGTGTTTTGGTTATTTGGCAAATAGAGGTTAAAGGACCAGCGAAGTTCTAAGTGTTATATCTGATGTTTAAGACTTGAGGGTAGGGTTAGAAATAATTAAACCCAAAGTAAGCCATTAGAGAGAAAAGAGAAACCAATTTTCAAGTCTTAAGAGGTGTTCCTGAAGAATTGGACCTAAACCTTGAACCCTATTTATCTAAGGAGTACGAATTTGAAGAGAGAACCATCAATCCATCAGCAACACCACGAATTCTGACCTTACAAACCTAGAGGTGAGTTGTTTATTGCAAATTAATAAGAAGTTATAATACCCATGTGACTAGGGTTTGGATAATATTGATTTCTTTGATATGGTTGGAAGAAAAACCTATGTTTGTACATGTTTGGGTAAGATCTTGCATGTAGATTGAATGAAATTTGTAGAGGACAAGTTATTTGAAATTTTTAGATAGTTCTACGAATTTACTTATGGGTTTCATATATGTATCAATGGAGAATATTGAAATCTAGGGTTCTTGAGGATTTGATGAATTAATCCCTTTTTAATTGGTAATTTAAATGTTTTGATGACTGATTTACGTTAAAAATTACCCCCACACATGTAGAAATGGTTAGGAACATGTGGCCTTGAATTTAATGAAGTAGCATGAGAATTATGTTAAGTAAAAGTGGTGGAAATCTGGTAAAAATGCATGAAGAAGACGAAGTGAAAAATCTGTATAGAATCGAATCGATTCGACTTGGGGAGAATCGATTCGGGTAGGCGAATCGATTCCGCCTAGGTGAATCAATTCGGTTACCCAAAAAATTAAAAATGACCCCCTTTTGCCTTAAATCCCTTAATCATTGTTGTGAGATTTTTGAGGACTTTGGTAACGTAATATTGAGAGATGTACAATATTATAGTAGGCTTATATTGGGGGTATGATTTGGTCTTATTGAGAGATTAAGACGAGAAAGAAATTGGGTTGATTTTGTGTCGGAAATTATCCGAGAGAAATATAATGAATTACATGGAGTTTAGGAATTGAGTTGATGAAGTAGACCGGTAGGGTGAGTTAGGCTTAACTATTGAAATTTATAAAGGGGTAACCAACACCTTTAGAGTTGTGTGAATACTCATGAATACGATAAGTGGAATAATTCATAAAGAAATTTAGTACGACGAGTATACGAGAGAAATATACTATGTACAAGTGTGAATACCTAGGTTATGTTAATACCTATCATATGATTACTTAGGCGGTGTGATTACCTAAAGTATATTAAATGTATTGGGGTGGAGGGAATATCCGGACCAATACATGAAAGTTCGATTGCGTATCGAGGGCTATTCAGACCAATATCGAACATAAATAATGAGGGGATTGATGGAATATCCGGACCAATATATATCTATATATATAACATATACATTGGGGTTGAGGGTAATCCGGACCAATGTGAATGACATGATAAATTGGGGTTGAAGAAACATCTGAACCAATGAATCCTTAATGTAATATACAAGGATATTATAATGAAGTATATATGTATTTGTATATATTGTATAGGAAATATATACCGTGAAATTTATCTACTTATGTGAGACATCAGACAATTAGATAGTGTGTATCTAATAGGAATAATTTAAGCGGAGAAACTTAATTATGATTAAGCACATGACATATGAGCATTTTAATTGTGATTGTGGATATCGAAATGATAATTAGGTAAGAGAAACATAATGTAGCGATTCAAAGGATAACATGTGAGGACTGTTACTTATGCTGATAATTAACACATAAGAGATGTTAATAAATTAATGTAGTGTATGAGCGGTACATGAACTTAGAGATGTAGATAAGTTTGGTTGAATAATTTAGTCTAGTTAGCTTAGGTAGAATATCTAGGTGGGCTAAGTATAGAATGTTAGGTGTTCACTATAGATGAGAAGTGAGGAAAATGCAAGAGAGAGTGTACGTGAACATGTGTAATCAATAACCAAAATTCTAATGTAATAAAAGCTTGCTAAATATTTTCAAAATGTTTTGTGTACTAACATTTGCTATAAAATATTTTCAAAACCTTTTAGGTGTCCAGCCATAGGGACACCAGGCGTGACTTCATTCCAGGGACTCAGAGCTGTAGCACTATGGATGCTGACAGGATTTGATTAGACGATTCTTCCTTTCAGGTCTAGTGTATAATCTCATTTTACATTCCATGTATGAACATGTTGTCTGTCGACAGTCTTTCAGTTTTCTTCTGTCATTGGAGTATTTGCTTTTGGATTTTAGCTGATGGTTTATTCGGCAAAGATTTATTCATTTATATATTGTGATGATTGGACTCTAGTAAATTTTGGATGTTTAATTTAGTTTTTCCACATTGTTCTCTTATCGGTTTTAAAGAAAGATAAAATTTGTCATCGGTCTATTTTCATTTAGGTGGTTAGAAATTTAAAAGTTTTTGACAGTGATGCTAAGAATTAATCATATGACAAACCTATTTTAATTTATTAAAGGCTTGATCAACCGATGTTTAATTAGACGGGGTGTCACATGGTCGTCGTAGAACAAGTTGACCGTTAATGGTCAATTTTGATCATAAGAGATCAATTTGACCATGTTATGTCAAATGAGGCCTAATTTAGCCATATTAGGCTAACGTTGGTCTGATGGTAATACTAACGACATACGAGTGGTAATAAATAAAATGTTAAGTGTGAGTGGGCTCATCGCCCGCGTTATATGGTCAAAACATCATATCACATTATATTTTTCATGAGAGCACTTAATCAAATGATGGATGATTTCATAATTGCTAAAATATACTTTATATATATAAATATTCTTTATATGTAATTAAAAGCCCAATCTAATTTTTATAGTCCAACCCAATAAAATCCCAGCCCAATTTTTATTGCCAAGCCCAATTATTATGTATGTATGTTATGCATCCATGTATATGTATGTTATGCATGCATGAAGTGCATAAAATATCGTACATAAAAAAATAAAAATGTCATGCATACATTTCCACATCCACATCACCTACTTTATTATATATATATTGACATGATTTATTTAGTTTTTATAATCAAATGATGGATGATTTCATAGGCGCATGCTTAGACACCATCTTTTGCAACCCCCCCCCCCCCCCCCCCCCAGGTACTTCGGGAAAAGATAAAGGCAAGGAAACCGTGAGAGGCAAGGAAAGATTTACATGCCAGTAGAGCTATGCTTACTATTTAAATGGAACTTTTACTAAATTATTAGGAACTGCTTTAAAATGTTTTCAATTTAGTTTTTAATAAGACACAATGATGTGAACTTTCTTAAATTGTTATTTATTCTATGAAATTGGCAAAACTCTTTCATTTTAAGTATTATTATAAATTTCGTAAGCTGGAGATCATTTCTTTAATTAAATTAAAGGTCATTTATGACTAAAAAATGTAAAAGCAAGATTTTACTTTGAAAGAGGATTTTATCAAAATTAAATCAAAGTGTAAAAGGTTTTTCGTATTAACTCTCGAAAATCGGGGCGTCACACATGTATTTATCACCTCCCCACCTCTCTCTCTCTCTCTCTCTCTCTCCCACTCCCTCTCTATGAGTACGGAATTGAATTTTTTTTATGTCATTGCTTAGGAAGACATGTCCATGAAATTATTTATACTTCAAAACATGTAAAAGACGTTTAGCCTCCCTTCTCTCACTCTAAGTAAAATACTTTACCCTTTAAAAATGTCATGATTCAATTCGTGGAGGACATCATTTGAACAAGAACTTCTAACTATAATACCTCGTAGGAAGTTAACATCATTCCATGGTTTCTTCCAAGAATAAAGTTCCCTTATTTGAAATAATTTTAAAAAAGAGAGAATCCCTTCTTTGAACCAAGATCCTCATTTAAAGAAACCTTAGTAGATTGTCAAAATCGAGGTTGGGTGAATGCATTTAGAGCAACGAGAGAATAAAAAAGATTAATTATTTAATAAGGACTATAATGGAGACCCAAGGACAAATAATTAATTTGGATTCCAGATCAAATATGCAAATCCCAAACTACAACCCTGAAATTCATTTCCATTTCGTTTATTTGTAATTTATTCTAGTAAATAATTACAAATCAAATAAAGTGTCCATGTTTTTATTGTTAGATAGCTCATAACATGATTTGATGCGTAAATTATACAATACATACTTTCTAAAATTAAATGTTTCCCTTACTGATTTTCACCAACATCTGATTTAGACATTCATCTAAAACATAACTTATTTGATACACGAACAAATGAGAAATAATCCATTGATCAAGTTTAGTGGTATAGTTCTAACTTATAAGTTTATCAACGGGTATCATAATCCAAGATATCTCCCAAATGCGGATTTCTATGGAATATGATCTCATGCATACTCACATGTAAGGACATATTTTCGAATATAGTCAATTTATATATTTTGGCTTATTCCGTGTTTGGACAAAACTCCTTGATTCATAGGTTAGGACTTGAGTGTGTTGACACTTTAAGCTTATGATGTGATTTCTTGAATACATAGTTGTCAACTTAGAAGATATACATCACCGTGTCGTGTTTCGTGCTCTTTCGACCTTAACAGTCCAAGGATCTCTCAGGTATGAATGCATAATTATTTTGAGCCTTGGATATTTATTATTTGGGTGTTTGGATTTGATAATTTTTTTTATCCTTTTTAATATTTTTTAGAAGGAATATATTTTTTTGTGACTTCGTTAGAATGAGATAATATCTCGTTAGAATAGGTTCCAATAAACTTCAAAGAAACCAAGTTTGACCTTTCCTAGAATGTCATTTGATAGCTTGTTGGATGCGGGTTCTAATGAGATCTTATACTTTATTCAAACAAGGTTCAAAGTTGTTTGAACGAGCCTGTGAATTTTTGATAATTTAAAGATTTTCCAAATTTCTTTTTATCCTTATCTCAATTTTTGAAAACTTCCTATAAATAGGCGTAAGGAGAAACAGTTTTGTTTGACACAAAACTTATATTTTGAGTCCAAAACTCTATCAAAAAGCTCTCCAAAATCCTATTTTACACCCAAGTACTTTAGAATCTAAGTGTTGATCATATATGCTTTAAAGATCCTATCTTGGGTACCTTTTCTTTATTCTCTTCATCTTTTTAACAATCATTTCATACGGTGGACTCTGTATTTGTAGTTTACACAGGTGGACTCTATGGTGTGGTGTTACGGCAAAGAATTAGTTGATTCTATATTCCAAGCAGTAAATGGTTACTAAAGTTATTTAGTGGATAGTGAGGTGTGTGTGGACTCACATATTGTGGCAGTTGCGTGGGTGGACTTCTGCGTGTCGTTGTGTGGAGGTTAAAGGAACAAATAGTGTCAAGGATTGTGAGGGATTTGAGTCTGTGTTGCAAGTCTAATGTTATATCCGTTGAAATTTCACACAGAGTAATTTAACGTGGTTCGTCCGTCCGAGATTTTTTCCTATTATGGATTTTTCTCTTACATCGGGTGTTGTGTGATTGTTTATTTTACTTTATCCAGCTATCAGCTAGGTGTATGTTTTAAGATAAAACAAAATTGGATAAAACTGATTGGCACAACTTTCATTTAAAATTTGTGCAACGTTTTACTTTGGGTAACATTGTATAAGTTTAATATTTAATTTAAAAAAAAATAAAAATCGTCTTTTGTTTAGATCATTCCATATATAGCTATTGCTTCATCACAAAATTATTTCCCAACTTTTGGAGATTTACATCCAAAAATTAAATCCCATAAAAATATAAGAAATAATTGTATGCATATTTCAATCCTCATAATCTCTGGGATTAAGAATCCATGGAGCCTTTGCTAACATTATGTGATTATGCAAGTGTCATTGAGTCAGCACCTACACTTGAATCTCACTTGTGGTCCTGTTCAATACATTTCTAATATACCGAAACAATTCTCTTTAAAATATTACAAAAGTTCCTGAACCATCACACATGTTATCTTAGTCAAGATAAACTATTAATATTGTGCACTCAACTTTGATGATAGGGTGTCAACTCATTTTCAAGGTTGTGAACTATTCAATAAACTAGAACCGAAATTATGATCGTTAGTGATTAAGTTGAACCCAACTAACCAAAATTTCTACAAATATAAATATATATACAATATATTATAATAAATATAAGGCATTCTCACAAATATAATTCTCATTTAAAAATAATTTAACTCTACTTTATTAATAAATAAACATCATACATGGTTTTAAGATTAAGACTCCAACAAGGGTCCACTCGAGAAAACAGTCAGGTAGAAGTCACCAATCGAACTATCTTCATGAGCCTGGAGAAGAAGTTTAATAAATTCAAAGGATTAAATATAGATGAAATACAAAATATTTTATGGGCATACAAGTCCATAATCACGGGAACAACAATGAAACACATTTATTTTTAACCTCCAGAATAAAAGCGGTAATCTCGACAGAGATAAAGGTTCCCACTCAAAGGGTGGAACAATTTGAAACCTTATTAAATGAAGAAGTCCTTATAGTCAACTTATATTGAAATCGAAGAAATAATAAAGGCCTCACTCATCAATTTGATATCCTATAAATAGAAAACATCCTCATATTTGAATAATAAAGTACGATAGAAAGATCTCTAAATTGTAGACATAGTCCTCAAAGAGGTAATAATATCCATGTGAACTCGGGTTAATGGAAGTTGAGGCCAAAATGGGAAGGGCTATACATCATCGCAAAGGCAACCAAACCTGGATGTTATTAAATCATAAATTAAGAATGGAATGAACTCCCCTACCCATGGAACATCGAACATTTGAAGAAATATTACCAATGATGTAATTTTATTGTATGAAAAAAATAATGCACTCTATTCACTTATTTTATGCTTAAATGATAAAATTTTACAAGATTTCCAAGGACATGAGCCATGGTTATAATGTTAAAAGGTCCACGGATTCTCAACCCAAAAATATTTCCAAGAATTTAAAAGGATCTAAACCTTGGCTTTGAAGTTTTAAGATCACCAAACATCTAAAACAGGGTTATGAGTTTTTTATACCCTTAACTCGAATATTAAGTCTTAATAATGTCCAAGGACAGTTGACTAATATTTAGTCTTAATGAGTTTCAATAACCCTTAACAAAATATTTTAGTCTTAATGAGGTACAAGGACCTTTGATAAACACCTCAGTCTTAATGAGATCTAAGGGTATTTGATTGGAAATCTAGCCATTATGTTTAAAAAACCCTAGATAAGTATAAGCGTGGAGGTAAAAAAAACTTTATCTAAAAATAGTCAAATAGACCACCACCTTTGACTTTTAATTAAGATCTGAGGTCTTCACCACTCAAAGCCAAGTCCAAAAATTTGATAACAAAAGTAAAAAATGTTGAGGTATCTCCCCTAACCCAAGCATATTAGATGAATTCTAAAGCCCTTATGATTAGCTCATGTGTAGCACTCGCGATATATAGTCCATTTAAGTAAAATACCCATATTAGCCCAAACATTAAAATATGGGACCCATATTTTAAAAGTGTGAATTAAAATGGGGCCCATATTTCATAAATCTGAATTAATATGGGGCCCATATTTCGAGAATTAATGGCCCAAATTTTAGTCTTGAACATGACCCAAATTTTGAGTTGGCCCATTTATCACATAAGTTAACCTAGAGAATTCAAGTGTATCACATAAGTTGTCTCCTGCATTTAGAGAGATCGAGATAGAAGTAATAGCGACCCGCTTAACAACTCCCATCACTTTTGTTTAACAGCTCCCATCAGTTCACAACTCATCCATTTAAAGCTAAAAACTTCATTTCGAAAAAATGTGGAGGTTTATTACCTTTTACATGCCACGTAAGAAGTAATGGGGGCTACTGATGACACAAAGTGTGTGTTTTAGCCTTAATTCTTGTCAAAAATAGCTCAAATCACCAAACAAAGGTCAACATATAGTAAAAGGACCTCTTCTCTTTAGTCTGGTGACTTAACGAAAGGGATAAGTATATTAAATGAGTGTATAACTCTCAATGAGTTCCTTAAGGGAAACATCGCATCTTTATAACCACCACCAGGCCTTAGTTGTCCTCAAATATGACCAAACTCAAGACTAACAATCATTTATTAATCCTTGGAGACATGAAAAGATATTTCCTACTCATTGCTATAATTAGAGAAGCCTCGTCATGGAGGACTTAACCTTAGGACATCTACATATACCTCAATATGAGTTAGGAATATTTTATGAAGATATAATATAACTTCAGCATCTCTGAACTACAATATCAATCCTAGAAGAGTCATCCAAAGATGTGACACGTTTGTTAGAAAAAATTTAGTGGTTAGTAGAAAGTACACAAAATATTCTACTAACTCCCACTGACCACTTACAATTTGCATGGTCGGCCTGGCCATGTGCCAAATGGGCAATGGCACGGGGTCCATTTTAGATTATGCATCTATATATGTATATTTTAGGACTCCAAAAATATTTTATGTATAGTAAAGATGTCATTTTTTAAAATAAGTTTAATTTTTTAGAGGTCCATTTTTTTAAGTACCCAAAAACAATCTTTACAAAGAATGATTCAGCTACTCAAAAATCTCACCCAAAATGATTTTTTTAACTACCCAAAAATAATCTTTACAAAGAATAATTAAGCTACTCAAAAATCTCACCCAAAATGATTCAGCTACTCAAAAATCTCACCCAACTAAAATGGGCCCCCAAAACATAAGTTTAATTTTATAGGGGTCCATTTTAGGTATTTAATATCTTTACACAATATTCTTTTAGAAAGACCATAAATTGATTTTTCCATAGGGCACTCTCAATCATAGGACCTGCCATGATAGTTTGTCATAAATTATTTAATGCTCCTAATAACCATCAACACTCGCCTGCAAGATCTTCAACCAACACTCCATCACTCTACAATAGAGATAGAGCTCGGTTGTTCATGAATCAACTGTAAATTGCTAGCTGCTCCCACCAATTGGCTATATAAAGGATGCTTAGGGATGTTTCAAGGGATCTAATTCATGGGATTCAACCATTGAATAAGTGTTATTAAATATGTTTAGAACTTCTAAATACTAATTGGACAATTTATAACCCTTAGATTATATACAAAGCACCTTATCCAGTGGACTTAGCTCACTTCTTAGACTCGTGAGTCCTAAGTAACCAAGAAATATTTAGAGAACCAATAAGTTACTTCTTAAAAGATATCTACTCATTATAAAGAAGTAGTAATCCATTTAAATTTATTAGAAAACGTCT
Organism: Sambucus nigra; assembly: GCA_949130495.1. Lineage (NCBI taxonomy): Eukaryota > Viridiplantae > Streptophyta > Magnoliopsida > Dipsacales > Adoxaceae > Sambucus > Sambucus nigra. The sequence goes on along the minus strand of OX422208.1, from coordinate 536,427,708 downwards.
AAAGGTAGTTGTATGTGTATCTTTCAACTTCATATTAAATATACTAGAGAGAAACACCGATAAAGTGGATGTATTTAAATAATCTAATAAGTTGCTCCTTAAGAAATTTGCAATTATTACAAAAACATAAGACTCCATTAAACTACTTTAGCTCAATGGTTGTATTTGTATAATTCAACTTCATGTCGAATATATTAGAGATAAACATCGTCAAAGTGTACGTATTTGATGATGCTGGAAACAGCACCGTTGACAAGCTCAAGCAAGTGATAACAATGGCAGTGCAGGATAATATATATATATATATATATATATATATATATATATATATATATATATATATATGTAGAAGGAGATGAGGAGAAGAGGATGAAACACTTGAATATAAGTGGTTCAGCCAATCTGGCCTACATCCACTGTGAGTGTGTGTGAGTAATATCACCGAATGAAGGCACTAATGGCCATGGATACAATCTCTCAAGCTTTCTCTCTCTATTGTGTAAAATGATAGAGTTTCAGCTAGGATTGTAATTTTGGATCCCTTTATAAGGTAGAGGATGACCTCTACATATAGTGCTTGGGGTGTAATGTGCCCCTCAAGCATACAATGAGCATGTGCACGAGCATCGAGCCAGTATGAGAGTGATACCTGGCTGATCTCAACTAAGTAATGATGACCTCAATATTCCCTCACGTGGAGGGAATAATTTAGTTATAACAAATTTTTCCACGTGTTCCAAGTTATATACGAATGTGTAAAAGCTCGGCTGTCTTCGGGTGATACAAACCTCGGCCTGGAAGAGTACGAGGTTCGTGAAGTCTGGCAACTTCCCAATCAGAGGTTATGCATGATGATCTCGGCCCAGTAGGAGAGCCGAGGTAAGGCAGGTGGAGTTGTAATGTCGTCTCGGGCCGAGGTAATGGTGGAGTAGCAGGAACGTCGGATGATTCCCAACCGAGGCTGATTACGATGATGTGTAGTCTCTACTTCCTCGGCTTACACCCAACCGAGGTTGATGTATGATGTAAACGTGATGCCGGCCTTGGGCGCCCTGATGAATGACTGCCTCTATGGATCATGGAGACCTTAGTTGTTGTCTGACTGTGAGTCAACTAGTAACGTCGGCTATGGACGATCTTATAAATGACGAGGCCGTCGGTTGCCGATCTGGGGCCCTTCTAATCTCGACCGTCTCCCTGGCCGAGGTTGGTGTCTCTGAGCTATGGGGTACATATAGGGCATATCAGTATTCACTAATTTTGCATCTTAAGATTCGTTAATGACACATTTTATGTAATTTATATGTAGAAAGTTACGTTTGAATGTGTTTGATGTGTTTTGTTTGTTGTAATTTCATGGGGCCTTTTTATTTGTATGTTTTTTACTCTATTAGATGAAAATTTATGGGTAAATGTATAGGGGAGACATTTTAGGATTTAGCCTAAAGCCCTTAAAATATTTTGGCCGACCCCGATCATAGTCCAATAATAATTAGGGTGATGTAAATTACCGATTCATAATGTAACTTTCAACAGTAATTAAAACACACATGTGAACCAACATGTGTTAAAAAAAATTAAATTCACAAATCATATCAAGGATGAATCAATGTATGAATTATTTTTGCACAAAAAACATATAAAATATTAAATTATCTTCTCCAGAAACATTAAACATGGATATGTTAAAGGTAATATTTAAGTGTGATGGATTTAGAATTAATATTATCAAAAAATAAATTACAAGGTGAAATGTCTATGTAGAGATAAATATGTTTTACATTAAATCCATATTTTTTTGAAACATTATAAATGTTATAAATAAAGTAATGATATTGTAAATCTTACAACGAATCATTATATTTCTCCTATAGATGTAGGCAGAAATAACATTTAAATATTATTATGGGAAAAAGAGAGTGTAAACAAGACAATCTGGGGCACTTTGGAATCCTTAAACCAATTTTATTATTTCAGCATGTTAAACATTGATGTACATTAAGTTTAGCAATAACCTTTACACTTACACCGCTAAATAAGATGGACAAAAATGTGATGTGGCATCGTACGTGATAAGTGGCATGGGCAATAGTCATTATTGGCAAGAAACCAAAAACCCTGAAGTTGAGGATATGTGTTATTAACGCAAGTGTTTGACCTACAACAAATCTAGAAGGAGGTGAGTAAGTTTGATGGAATCTCATGGACAATATTTGAAATTCAATAATTTTGCTTGCAAATGCAAATTATCCAACACATGATTTAGCCAATTCATGTGTAATTTTTTTTTTATTAACTCACACAGTAAGTTAATTAAGGAAATCTAAATGAGAAAACTAGATCTAATGCACCTAATTCAATTTTAAGCCCATTCATTAGATTCAAGTGAGATCTAAGTCATACATGTGATCAAATGTTTGCAATTCAGTAGAAACAATCACAATCAATAACAACATAATGTTTATGAGGAACCCCCCACCCCCAACAAGGAGTATAAAACCATGGAGCATTCTAATTTTCATTTTCATTTGAAAATATGTTTTACATAAGGTGTAAGGACAAATTTCCAATCGAGTAAATTTGTATGTAATTGGCATTATTCTGAACAAAAAGTTCGAGTCATAGGATAAACTTTGTCTTTTTGATCCAATAAGTCTATGACGTTATTTGATGAAGACATTGCGACCAAGCCTTAAAGATTGAATATTTCATGACTTACTTATCGTGCTAAGTTTGTCTTTATGTTTATCGAGAATCTCACAGGTATGAATGCGTATTAATTATAAGTTCTTGGATATATTATTAACGGTGTTAATTTTTTTATCTAAAAATGTTTGGAATCGTGTTTTAAATATTTTTTAAGAATTTTTTTCCATGAGTTTAGTTTTATTAGAATGAGTTTTATGTCCCATTCAAACGAATTGGCGCTCTCGTTAGAACAAGGATGAAACGAACATCAAACAAGGAAGCTATGCCAAGCAGACCCAATCTCGTTAGAAGTTAGTTCAAACTAAATTGCATTATCGTCCGAACGAACTTGAGTTTTCGTTCAAATGCGATGTTATTCTCATTTGAATGACCCTAATTTTGTTTTAAATGATCTGTTGCCTATAAAATCGTGCAAACCTAATTTAATGCATTGCGGACTCCGAATTTTTAAGGAATTTTTGTGAAAAATGTTTTCCAACCTATTTATAAAAGTTTTAATCCCCAAGTTTCACCCTATATGTTTAAAGATCCAAATTCCATAATTCATATGCTTTGAGATCTTAATATTGGGCACCAATATTTTTTCTTTCATCTAGAGGACTTGTTTTGTGCGGTGAACTCCATACGCGTTGATTGCGGTGTTTGACGGTTGCTGAGCCTCATCGATAAATATTGAGGCACACGTGGACTAGTGTGCTGTGACAGCTTGCATGTGTGGATTCATGCGTTGCACTATGGAGGAGCCAATGAAGATAAAAGAGGGTCAAGTACTGTGAAGGATTGAGTCGTTTTGCAAGTTTAGTGTTTATGCTTTGTAGAACCATATCATAGTGATCTATTGGTTGGGTAGTCCGAGGTTTTTCCTTTTGTGGTTTTCCTCGTACATTGGCGTCTTGTGGATTGATTTATTTATTTTATCTTCTATCATATTGGATGCATGATTTAGGGTAAAAAGATACAATTTGGTAAATTAATTTTCCACAAGAAAAGTTAAAAATCTGTGGTAAGTTTAATTAGGTTAATTTTGTTTAAAGGTGCAATATTTAAAAATTTGAAAAATATAAAAATATTGGACTCGTGTTTATTGGAACCATCCTTGCCTAACCACACACATTAAGGACGGCCTTCTTAAATTAGTATCAGAGCGTCTTACACTAAAATATTATGTGATCCTAATTTTTTTACAGATTTTCTTTTGAGATACCAATTTTCTTAAATTGGAATCAAAGCGGGTTGCACTAATTTATCACATGATACAGATTTTTAAGGATTTTGTTTTGAGATACCAATTTTCTCAAATTAATATCAGAGCCTGATACACTAAGTTAGCTTGTAGATCCATATGTTTTGTGTTGTTTAGGGTTGTCTGCTTATCTTTCTCTCTCGTGTTTGTTTTGTGTGGTTCTCTCTTGATGGATTCCCATTGTGATAAGTTACCCAATGCGTTTAGTGACGATGATTTTGATATTCGAGTGAAGTTTAATGAGATTCATAATCATGCCAAAAAATTAAATCATTTGAATTTGAAGTTTGCGAAAAGAATTAAAAGTCTTGAAAAAGAAAATTTTGGTTCTAAAGATGATATAGAACTTTTGCAAATTGTTTAATCTCAAAGATATTTCTTTCGTGAGAATCTTGTGGATATGGACCATGGTTTTAAAAATTTAGAAGTATCCAAGAAAGGGAGTAAGGATAGAGTTCGGATTTTAGAAAAAGAATTAGAGGAATCTAAAATTTATAGGCTGGGTTTACATGCTAGTGAGGATAGTGATAAATCGATTTTAGATTTAAGGGAACGCGAGAAGAGTCTTTCCTTTTTGGGATTTAGGAATGAGTCTTTTTAGAGAGCTTGACATATCATAGAATTTTTGTTTTGATTTTATCCCGGAATAAAAAAGGGGGAGATTTTTTGAAAAAAAATTCCAATCGAGACAATTTGTATATAACTGGCATTATTCTGGACAAAACATTTGAGTCATAGGATAGAATTTTCCTTGTTGATCCCATAAGCTTATGATGTTGTTTGAGGAAAACATTGCGGCCAAGCTTCAAAGATTGGATATTTTGTGTCATGTTTATCGTGCGAACTTTGTCTTCGCTTTTACCGAGAATCTCACAGGTATGAATCTTAATTAATTATGAGTTCTTAGAAATATTTTCAAGGTTTTTATTTTTTGATTTAAAAATGTTTGGATTTGTTTTAAAATATTTTTTAAGACAATTATTTCTGAGTTTTGTTTTGTTAGAATGAGTTTTATGTCTCGATTAAATGACTTAGCGTTCTCGTCAGAACAAGGATCAAACAAAAATCAAACAAGGAAGCACTCCCTAGCAGATCAAATCTCATTAGAAGCTAGTTCAAATGGAATTGCATTATCATTCGAACGAACTCAGGTTTTTGTTCAAACGAGATGCTATTCTCGTTCGATCGACCCTAGTTTTTGTTTGAACGATGTGCCACCTCAAAAATCGTGCAAATAGTATTTAAGGCTTTGTGAACTCAGAATTTTAAGGACTTTTGGTGAAAAACGTTTTCCAAACTGTTAACAAAAGTACCAAGCCCCAAGTTTCACCCTATAAATTTAAAGATCCAAGTTCCATAATTTACGTTATTTGAGATCTTAATATTGGGCACCAAAATTTGTTTGTTTCATCTGGAAAGAGCTTGTTTCATATGGTGGACTCCTTAAATGCTGATAATAGTGTTTAACAGTTGTTGAGCCTCATCAATGGATACCGAGATGCGCGTGGACTCATGTACTATGATAACTTGTGTGGGTGGATTGTTACGTTGCACAATGGAGGAGCGAATGAAGATATAAGAGCGTTAAGATTTGTAGGGGATCGAGTCATTTTGTAAGTCTACTGTCTATGCTTTTTAAAATCGTATCATAGTGATCTGTTGGTTGGTCCATCTGAGATTTTTTCCTTTGTGGTTTTCCTTCTACATCGGCGTCTCATGGATTGATTTCTTCATTTTGTCTATTATCACCTTAAATGTATGCTTCAGGTTAAAACGATGAAATTTGGTAAATTAGTTTTCCATGAGAAAAGTTTAAAATTGGTGTTATGTTTAATTTGGTTAATTTTGTCTAAAGGGTCAATCTTTAAAAAATTTAAAAATATAAAAATATTGGACTTGTGTTTATTCGAACCATCCTTGCCTAAGCATGCACAGTAAGGGCGGCCTTCTCATAAGGAAATATGATACCTCTCACACAAGCTCTCTCGAGTAGTCACCTATGGACTTTGCTACTTTCCCCTTAGATGATGAAAATCCGCACCAAAATTCACAAGGAAAATAAGAAACTTCACCCTCCTCCTTGTGATCATAGAAATTAAAAGGTAAATTTTGAATTGTAATATGCTAATGATGATCCAATTAAAGTCGCTCTCAATTCACTCAAAAAACACTAAGATTGATACATAAATTTATATTTGAAATAGTTTTTGAGGAACAAGTGAATTTTGGATAAAAGAGAAGAAAAAAGATATCTCAAGTTTGAAAATACACTGAGAGAGGTTTTCTAATTGCGTAAATTTCAGATTTATGAAATGGGAGGGAAAATGACCCTTTATAGAAAATTTTCATGTGCACGATTGACCTTTTTCTATGCACATGAAATAAGGCAACATAGACTTCGAGCCAGTGGCTGGCGCATGGTCACAATACAAATCCATGTGAATGGGGCCATGTATGCAGTCATAAAACACAACCATATAAACGGTTAAGGGCACAACATATACAAAAATTCCTTTAACTTTTGCCAAAAAGAGTGGTCAACTCTCAAAAACAGTTTCTCAAATATCTAAGCCAAATAAACACTTTTCCATCAATATGTAAAAAGCAATTCACACATTTTAAAAATCGTGCACGTGTGTGTTATCTATAAAAAAAATATAAGGCTATAAAAAGATATAGTTTTCAATTGAAGTCTGCGTACAAATGAAAGTCTTTTGTTCAGTGGCTTGAATGATCTTCAATCTTCAAAGTCCCATCTAAGACAATGAATGCGCCTCACTTAATCATCAAGTCTCTGTGACTTTAATGACTCAATGACTAAAATTTTTTTCTCTAGAAGTGGCCAACTAATATATATTAGAGAATTACATTTTCAAGGTCCCCCTTATGCTATTCCATGGAAAACCAATCACAAAATGAACTTGATTACCCTTACAATACTCACACCTAATTAGACATATAATGAGTAGTAGATAATAATTCACAAAACCATCCAATTAGATCAGCGACACATCAATAGTCGAGTATGAACAATGGGTCGGTGTCGAAATCAAATAGGTATTCCTTAAAACACATGAATCAACAAAGAGCATCACACAGACAATAACATGCATAAAGAGAAACTTCCCCCTCTTAGGAATCCTTCAAAAATATCAATGTGATACAAATGAAATAAAGCACGTGAACATGAAGGAAAACATGCAAACATATGACATAAAGCATAATCATCTAATATTAGTGATAACATAATGTATTAAATCTCCCCTACATATCATACACCAACAACAATAAATAATTCCCCCTACGAGTCAACTCCCTATATCATATATATTTCTCCCTTATTTTTGGAAAAAATGAGAAGCAAATAATATCCCCCTTTTGGCACCAATCCCCCTTTTTAACACAACATCAAAACAAGGGATAAAAAATCCCCCCTCAATTTTGACACAGAAAAGTCAAAGAGAAGATATAATAATAGATAATAGGTATAACATTGTAGCAAGCAAAGTCATAATTGAATAGAGAAACTAGCAAAGAAAAATCTAATAAAGCATGTGAACTATAATATTTATATCATGGGAACAGCAATGAGAATACACCCGTGTGTATGTGATATACAATAATCATGGATAAAATAATGTAATCATGACAAATTTGAATACCAATTAGGAATAAATATATGGATAAAATAAAAAAAATATAAACCAACATATAGATATCCATATAACCACCAAAATTTCCCTAAAACTAATAAAGGATCCATATAATCAACCAAATCATAAAGTACTAAATCATAAGGTAATGATATCCAATTTAAGTAATAAGCGAAAAGGTACATTGTCTTAACAGGGGACAATTAATGGATATATAGATACCTAGAAAATCTCTAATCCTTATCAAATGCATGTGTCAAATGATGTCAAGAATAAAATAATAGAAGATGAACACGCTAGCAACAATTCATAAGTAGCATGCCAAAGAATCCAAAATCAAATAACATCTCAACTAAGGACGTGAATACTCCTAAAATGATAGTCACACTCCCCCTAAAGCTATGCATGTAAGAACAAACCATATGAAGAATGTGAAACATGATGGGAGTAGGACTTAGTGCCCAACAACAAGATATCATAAAAACATGTGATAGGGATATATAAGCATATAACATGTGAAGTTACACGAGAGACAATGACAATACTAGAATAGATCAAAACAATCATAAATAATGTGATATCAAAAGGAGATATCTCAGATCATATAATTGTAACACCCCGACTAATTAAATACCGGGTAGCTACTCCTTTATTCAGATTAATTCAAAATGTCAAGTTGGTTCAGTTCGTAGCATCACTGTCGAGAACATTTTAACAATTACTAGCCACCTAATATTTAAAAAGTGAGTTGTCAATTTTAATTAAATCCGATTATCATGCAATGTGTAGATTATGAAATGCTAACATAACCACCACAACATAGTCACAATAGAATAACCATAAAATAATAATGAAACTAGAGGAATACTCCTCACAACAATCTGAATACTGAAATAAACAAATACCAAGTCTGCATCACTAAATTAATTACAACCCAAAATCTGAAATAACTGAATAGATAAAATGTCTCTAAAAGAAATGGGGCGACATGCCCAGCAGATGAGAAAATCTGATAACAGAGAGTCAAGATCGAAAGTGGAGGCATCTACTGTCAAGGTCCTGTAACTTCCACAGCGACTACAGTCCGTTACCTGAATGGAACTCCTATGCATGGTGTCCTTGTGGCTGGGCACCTAAAAGGTTTTTACAAGAAAAATATATTTGAAAGCAAACGGGTCAGAGCCTAATTGTGAAAACAGTTTAAAAATAGCAAGTGTTTTAATGACATTAAACAATGAATGCAAAATACATGTTAGGACGTGCTCTCACATGAAATACTCACCTCTCGACTATCTGTGCACTCCTAACGTATCCATACCCATTTTAGTTATACCCATATCTAACTAGTCCAATACAAAAATCTAACATTACTATACGATTCACGATTTAATTTCATCATCTTCATTTAAACAGCGAGCTTTACATTTATTCTCGGTTTCCCATATTAGTAATACTACTTACTAGAGACCTTCCATCTTATCTTTATATAACGTTGCTATTATTTATACTCACATATATACATGACAGTTCATTTCAATTAATAGTATATTATTCTCATCATAAATATACAATACTAGCACCCCGAGACTAAGCTTCAGTGCACACATACTCTGCTATCCAATCTCGGTACATCGCGTACATAAGGACCACGCATTCCGAATCTCTCAGGAATCATTACAATAAACAACAATCACAAATAATGGAGGCTAACATTGTTCACATCACATGAGTCACGCACATACCTACGCTCCCATGATCAGCAGACTTATTAACTTCTCAATAAGTCCTTCTCTGACCTATGTCCTCGAGGTACCAATCTAAATCCCCCCGTAGGCACACAAAGATTAGATGGCCCTGATCGAACGCCGACCTCCCATGATAGCAAGTACGGTAGGTATGTTATACACAAATAACTACATATACTACGCATTCGTACATCTTAGATATCTCAACATATTAATAGAGGTATATTTCCCGTTCTTATACAATCATATAGTATTACACGTTTACAAGTCCTCGATTTACGTACATTAAAGTATTCCACTCTTCTCACATCGTAAGTAGGTACTCGTTTCCTAATCCACAAATGTTATCCGGTTTACTCCAAAATTCTAAGTTTTACTCCTCAACGTACTCCAATCTCTCCATTATACTCACTGGTCAATAAGGGAAGGTTATTACTCCATAAAATAAGTCTACAGAACATTTGAAATAAAATCAGGCCTAAAAGGCCATTCTGTCAACTCGTTAGAAGTCTCGTTCAAACGAGGTCATTCGAACAAGTGTCGTTCGAACGAAAGGCTTCGAACAAACTACCAAATCGTTAGAAGGGATACTGTCATCTTGTTAGAGTCTCATTCGAACGAGGTTGTTCGAACGACCTGGGCATGTCTTCTAACGAGATGGCAGACTGCGCCCAGAAATCTCCAAATTCATTTTTTCTTCATTCTTCTCTTCTCTAAATCCATCCTATGATCATCCAAACTAAGTTTTAATGCGTTTAAACTACACTAAATCCTACTAGGTCACTTTTTAACATATATATAGGGACAATACCTCCTAAATCAACATGTAAATCATCATAATTCCCAAATCTTGTCCCAAACCCTATAAACATGAACGCAAAATTTAGTGTCTATAACTACTTCTTATAAATCCATTTTTAAAATCATCAATAGATATATTTTTGATATGAAATTCATCCATAACTATTCTACATGCGATTCTCATATAAGATTACAATTTCTATCTTCAATTTCATGGGTTTTCATAAAACTTTCAAATATAAGACATATATTCAATTCTAAGCATGGAGGAAACATTCACTTGAATTCATGTAATTAAACCACTTGCCTTAGATGTTCTGATTTGATGTTGAAGGATGAAGGTTGATTCTCCTCTTTCTCTCTACAGATTTCTCCCAAAGATGGTGATGGTGGCTAGGGGTTTCTTTTGGAACCTCTTAAGACTCTCCCTTTAACTCCCGTAGCCCACTACTTGATAAATGCTGATAATGGACTTAATGGGTTCATTACTAATATAAAATTAACCTCTAAAATTCGTGGGTTTTAATTCCCCTATTTTTAAAATTACCAAGCTACCTATTTGGGTTGTCGGTATGTCTTAAAAATGCCCCGGGACCTAAACTAAACCCCCGGCTAGTGTTTTTTGACTATTTCGACCCTTTCGGACACATTGGCGCTCTCAAAATGACCATTCGATTGATAAAAATATAATTCACTTTTTAATTCAAATAATTTCATTCCTGACGCGACTGACACGCGTGTCCTAACTAAATTTCCAAATTGTCGTATTTCTGCCTCGCGACGATTTTAATATTTTCAATACTCATGAAATTTTCAATTTTAACATCATAATAAAATACCAACTCACAGCTCTCTAGTATTTATACCCGGATTATTTCCCGATTAATTTTCATTTAATTCAATTAATCCCTTAAGTAAATATCAATAAAATTACGGGGTATTACATACTTTCCCCCTAATAACAGAATTTCGTCCCGAAATTCAAAACTAGAGAGTACCTGATAAAAACTACTCAGGATAACGCTCGTGCATCTCATCCTCACACTCCCATGTGGATTCCTCGGCATTATGATGCCGCCACTGAACACGTACTAACGGTACTATCTTCGACCTCAGTTTTCGCTCGCTTCGGTCCAAAATAGCAATCGGCCCCTCCTCGTAGGAACTATCGGGCTGAAGATCGATGTCCTCCAAAGCAATGTGAGTATGGTCCAAATCATCCCTAAGATATTTCCTTAGCGAGGAAATATATAACACATCATGAATCCTATGCAAGTGCTCCGGTAACCCAAGCCTATACGCAACTGGCCCAATACGCTCGATGATAGGAAATGGCCCCACATACCTTGGTGCCAGTTTCCCCTTCTTCCCAAAACGTATAATCCCTTTCATAGGGGATACTCTGAGTAACACCTGGTCCCCCACTTTGAATTCTCTGAAGAACCTCTTGGCATCAGCATATCTCTTCTGCCGATCCTGAGCTACCCGAATATGGCTCCGTATCATCTCTATCCTTACCGAAGTGTCCTAAATCACGTCCAGCCCAAGGAGTTTGTTATCCCCCACCTCTAACCAACACGCTGGGGAACGATAAGGTCTACCGTACAACGCCTCGAATGGAGCCATTCCAATAGTGAATTGATAGGAGTTATTACAAGAAGACTCCACCAGTGGAAGGTACTGCTCCCATCCACCTCTAAAGTCTAGGATGCACATACGCAACATATCGTCCAACATCTAATTTGTCCGTTCAGTTTTCCCATCTGTCTGCGGGTGATAAGCCGTACTCAGCCGTAACTCCGTACCCATGGCCTCCTGGAAACTCTCCCAAAATCGTGAAACAAATATCTTATCTCGGTCAGACATGATATTTAGAGGCACCCCATGAAGTCTCACTATCTCGGCAATAAAAATCTGGGCATACTGTCCCGTAGTGTAGTCTGTCCTCATGGGTAGAAAATGAGAAACTTTGGTCAATCGATCCATAATTACCCATATGGAGTCGTGACCCCTTTGTGACGTAGGTAAACCCGTGATAAAGTCCACGGATATGCTCTCCTAAATCCATGTCGAAACCTCTAATGGATGTAGAAGTCTTGCTGGTTTCTGATGATCCACATTTACTAGCTAACAAGTGGCGCATTTAGAAACAAACACGGTGATATCTCTCTTCATCTCTCTCCACCAATACTGGCATCTCTTGTCTTGGTACATCTTATCCCCACTAGGGTGTACCGCGAACCGTGAGCCGTGCGACTCTGCCATCACCTCGTGTCGCAAGTCTTCCTCTTCCAGAACAACCAGTCTCCCATTGAAGCGTACTCCCCCATATGAACTAACGGTATAGGACTCATCTCCCTCGGTTAGTAATCGAACTACCTGCTCCTAATAGAACGAGTCAATTGCCTGGGCCTTTATCACTCTCGTAACAATCTGAGGTGTAACAGTCATCACAGACATGAACGATTGGGCCACTGCATCCTGGTGTCCCAACTCCTTCCACTTAGCTTTCCACACCTCGGCCACCTCATCTACTGGCCTACGGATCAACGCGTCTGCTACCACGTTAGCCTTCCCTGGGTGATACTGGATATCGAACTAATAATCCTTCACAAACTCAAGCCACCGACGTTGATGCATATTCAGCTCCTTCTGCATGAAAAGGTATTGCAGAGGTTTATAGCCTGTGAACAATCGAAATTTCTCCCCCAGGAGATAGTGTCTCCAAATCTGAAGAACGAATACGACTGCCGCTAACTCCAAGTCGTGGGTGGGGTAATTCCTCTCGTGAGGCTTAATCTTACGGGAAGCATAATCTATGACCTGACTCTCCTATTGTAGCACACCTCCAAGTACTTATAATGACGCATCGGTGTAAACTAAATACTCAACTCATGTTCTGGGCAATGCTAACACAGGCGCTGAGGTTAACTTGTCCTTTAACTCATCAAATGCCAACTGACAGGCATCGCTCCAGATGAATGGCACACCTTTGTGAGTCAGATGTGTTAAAGGACCCTCTATCTTTGAGAAACCCTGAATAAACCTCCTGTAGTATCCTACTAGGCCCAAGAAACTACGGATCTCAGCCAGTGTCGTGGGCTGTCCTCACTCCCTCACCGCGGATTCCATCCCCGGATCAACAGATATCCCCCGGTCTGAAATGATATGCCCAAAAAACTGAACCTCCTTCAGTCAAAACCCACACTTCTCATACTTTGCATAAAGCTCGTTCTGATGCAATGTCTACAAAACCTGACTCAAATGCTTGGCGTGCTCCTCTTCTGTCTGGGAGTAAACCAGAATGTCATCAATAAAGACGATGATGAACTGGTCTAGGAACTCTCTGAACACCCTATTCATCAAGTCCATAAACACGACTAGAGCATTGGTCAAGCCAAAAGACATAACCCGAAATTCATATGAACCATACTGCGTCAAGAAAGCAGTCTTCGAGACGTCCTATTCCCTGATACGCAACTGATGGTATCCCGATCGCAAGTCAATCTTTGAGAAGAACCAAGCTCCCATCAACTGGTCAAATAAGTCATTGATTCGGGGCAACGAATATTTATTCCGTATCGTGACTTTGTTCAACTCCCGGTAATCTACACATAATCTCAACGATCCATCCCTCTTCTTTACAAACAACACAGGGGCACCCCACGGTGAAGTAATCCTTCGGATAAACCCCTGACCCAACGACTGCTCTATCTGATCCCTTAGCTCTCTTATCTCTGTTGGAGCCATACGGTAAGGTGCGCGGGTAATTGGCCAAGTGCCCGGCATCAAATCGATCACAAAATCTATCTCCCTACTCGGAGGTAGTTCAGGTATATCCTGAAATACATCAGCGAATTCCCTCATGACTAGAATCGAATCAAGTGGTATCACCACTTCCTTAGAGGTCTCCTCCTCTATATAGTACAAGTGAGTGGACGATCCTCCCTCGGGGCGAGGCATCGCCACTAAAAACATCTCCTTCCCGGGAATGGCAAAAATAATACTCCTACTGAAACTATCTATCATGGCTCGGTATGCAACTAGCCAATCCATACCAACAATAGCATCGTACTCCGTCATCTCTACTACTAACATATCAGCGGGTAAAGTAAATCTCCCGATTTATATACCCACACCTCTACAAATAAGAGAAATCACGGAACCCCTACTCAACGGTGAATCTACACAAGTAACCCTGCTCTCTGCGGTGTCTAACAACCCAATATTGCGTGCAAATCTCGTGGCAATGAAACAGCGTGTGGCCCCCATATCAAATAAAATACGCCCCATAGTCCCCTGAATACAGAACATACCCTCAATAGCAGGTGGATCCTGTGGGACTGAGGCATGCTGGAGCTGATACACTCTCCCATACTGAATTTGTCCCTACGGGACTGGGACCACTGGAATGGGTGGTAATGCTGCCATCTGTGGTTGTGCTGGGAGGGCGGCGGGAAACATAGGCCTCTGTGGCTCATGCCGAGCACCCTGCTGCTGCTGTTGTGGGGCCCTGCCCCTATCAGGACAATCCTGGCGTTTGTGGCCAATCTTGCCACAAACGAAGCATTTCCCCGGGAAGTTTCCCCCTCGCTGTCCCTACTGCCCTCGGCCCTGATGGCCGTTACCATTCCTACCTTGACCATGCTGGCCCTATCGAAACTGCTGCTGCTGACCATTCTGGCCCTGCTAGCCCTGATGGTCGTTCTGACCCTGATGGCTATGACGAAACCTCCCTGTCCATTTCTGAAACCCCCAGATCTGAACCTCTTAGAATCCCCCTGTTGGGAACCCTGATCTCCCTGCCTATGCTGACCCTGAGCAGATTGTGCCCCGCTGGCACCATTTCCCCATGTCCTGCCCTGATGGCTGGACTCTCCTGATCTCTTACTCTCAGACATGTGAAAGCGGTGATCCTGACAGTGAAGCAGTGCCGCGTTAACCACGTCAGAGTAAGTGGCTAATGAAAGATTTCCAGCCAAGTGCTGTCGGATCCTCCAAGTCAATCCGTCCATGAACTTCTGAATTTTCTTCTCCTCTGTCGGAATCTCACCGGGAACAATGTTCAAGAGATTAGTGAATTCAGCCTCATACTCGGCCACGGTCCTCCCCTCCTTCTTGAGGTTCATTAATTTTCTCCTCATTTCAGTGTAAACGGCTGACGGAAAGTATTTGCCATCGAACCGCACCCAAAACTCCTGTATAGAAAGGTCATCTCTCTCCTTCGGGGTGGTAATAGACTCCCACCACTGCAACGTTGATCCTACTAGCTTGAAAGTAGCCAGTATCTACTTCTGAACATCCGTGAACTCGTACATCCTTAAGTTACTTTGAATGTCCTTCCTCCACTGACTGGACACAACAACGTCGGAGCTACCTGCAAACTCCGAAGGGTGTGCTTTCTGAAAAGCATCACGAATGCGTTCCCAAGCAAACGGGAATGCATGAGCCTGAACTGGCGCTGCTACTGGCGCCTGGGGTGGTGCCTTCTGTACAACTACTAGGGTGGCATTCACCGCTTAGGATACAATAGCTGAAACCTCGACGGCATTCATGGTGCCCTGAACTGGTGCAGGCTGTGGCTCGGGTTGAGCATCCCTAGGAACCCGCTGTGCACGTCGTGGAGGCATCTGTAATGAGAGTAAAGTCTATAAGTTCGCAGTTATTATCTCAAAATAGCTGAAGAGAGAAACATACACAAAAGAATACAACAATCCTAAAATACAGGGCTCTACATCAAAGAAAGCTCAGCGATAACATAACAAGTCGTACATATCCTAAGGACACTAGAACCTGATGCTCTGATACCACCTGTAACACCCCAACTAATTAAATACCGGGTAGCTACTCCTTTATTCAGATTAATTCAAAATGTCAAGTTGTTTCAGTTCGTAGAATCACTGTTGAGAACATTTTAACAATTACTAGCCACCTAATATTTAAAAAGTGAGTTGTCAATTTTAATTAAATCCGATTATCATGCAATGTGTAGATTATGAAATGCTAACATAACCACCACAACATAGTCACAATAGAATAACCATAAAATAATAATGAAAATGGAGGAATACTCCTCACAACAATCCGAATACTGAAATAAACAAATACCAAGTCCGCATTACTAAATTAATTACAACCCAAAATCTGAAATAACTGAATAGATAAAATGTCTCTAAAAGAAATGGGGCGACATGCCCAGCAGATGAGAAAATCTGATAATATAGAGTCAAGATCGAAAGTGGAGGCGTCTACTGTCAAGGTCCTGTAACTTCCACAGCGGCTACAGTTCGTTACCTGAATGGAACTCCTATGCATGGTGTCCTTGTGGCTGGGTACCTAAAGGGTTTTTACAAGAAAAATATATTTGAAAGCAAACGGGTCAGAGCCCGATTGTGAAAACAGTTTAAAAATAGCAAGTGTTTTAATGATATTAAACAATGAATGCAAAATACATGTTAGGACGTGCTCTCACATGAAATACTCACCTCTCGACTATCTGTGCACTCCTAACGTATCCGTACCCATTTTAGTTATACCCATATCTAACTAGTCCAATACAAAAATCTAACATTACTATACGATTCACGATTTGATTTCAGCATCTTCATTTAAACAGAGAGCTTTACATTTATTCTCGGTTTCCCATATTAGTAATACTACTTACTAGAGACCTTCCATATTATCTTTATATAACGTTGCTATTATTTATACTCACATATATACATGACAATTCATTTCAATTAACACTATATTATTCTCATCATAAATATACAATACTAGCACCCCGAGACTAAGTTGTGGTGCACACATACTCGGCTAACCAATCTCGGTACATCGCGTACATAAGGACCACGCATTACGAATCTCTCAGGAATCATTACAATAAACAACAATCACAAACAATGGAGGCGAACATAGTTCACATCACATGGGTCACGCACATACCTACGCTCCCATGATCAGCAGACTTATTAACTTCTCAATAATTCCTTCTCTGACCTATGTCCTCGAGGTACCAATCTAAATCCCCCCGTAGGCACACAAAGATTAGATGGCCCTGATCGAACGCCGACCTCCCATGATAGCAAGTACGGTAGGTATGTTATACACAAATAACTACATATACTAAGCATTCTCACATCTTAGATATCTAAACATATTAATAGAGGTATATTTATCATTCTTATTCCATCATATAGTGTTACGCGTTTACAAGTCCTCGATTTACGTACATTAAAATATTCAACTCTTCTCACGTCGTAAGTAGGTACTCATTTCCTAATCCACAAATGTTATCCTGTTTACTCCAAAATTCTAAGTTTTACTCCTCAACGTACTCCAATCTCTCCATTATACTCACTGGTCAAAAAGGGAAGGTTATTACTCCATTAAATAAGTCTACAGAACATTTGAAATAAAATCAGGCCTAAAAGGCCATTCTGTTAACTCGTTAGAAGTCTCGTTCAAACGAGGTTGTTCGAACGAGTGTCGTTCGAACGAAAGGCTTCGAATGAACTACCAGCTCGTTAGAAGGGATACTATCATCTCGTTAGAAGCTCGTTCGAAAGAGGTTGTTCGAACGACCTGGGCAGGTCTTCTAACGAGATGGCAGACTGCGCTCAGAAATCTCCAAATTCGTTTTTTCTTCATTCTTCTCTTCTCTAAATCCATCCTATGATCATCCAAACTAAGTTTTAATGTTTTTAAACTACACTAAATCCTCCTAGGTCACTTTTTAACATATATATAGGGACAATACCTCCTAAATCAACATGTAAATCATCATAATTCCCAAATCTTGTCCCAAACCCTTTAAACATGAACGCAGAATTTAGTGTCTACAACAACTTCTTATAAATCCATTTTTAAAATCATCAATAGATATATTTTGGATATGAAATTCATCCATAACTATTCTACATGCGATTCTCATATAAGATTACAATTTCTATCTCCAATTTCATGGGTTCTCATCAAACTTTCAATATAAGACATATATTCAATTTTAAGCATAGAGGAAACATTCACTTGAATTCATGTAATTAAACCACTTGCCTTATATGTTCTGACTTGATTTTGAAGGATGAAGGTTGATTCTCCTCTTTCTCTCTACAGATTTCTCCCAAAGATGGTGATGGTGGCTAGGGGTTTCTTTTGGAACCTCTTAGGACTCTCCCTTTAACTCCCGTAGCCCACTACTTGATAAATGTTGATAATGAACTTTATGGGTTCATTACTAATATAAAATTAATGTCTAAAATTCGTGGGTTTTAATTCCCCTATTTTTAAAATTACCAAACTACCTTTTTCGGTTGCCGGTATGGCCTAAAAATGCCCCGGGACCCAAACTAAACCCCCGGCTAGTGTTTTCTAACTATTTCGACCCTTCCGGATAAGTTGGAGCTCTCAAAATGACCATTGGGTTGATAAAAATATAATTCACTTTTTAATTCAAATAATTTTATTCCTGACGCGACTAACACGCGCATCCCAACTACATTTCCAAATTGTCGTAATTCTGCCTCGCGACGATTTTAATATTTTCAATACTCATGAAATTTTCAATTTTAACATCATAATCAAATACCAACTCACATCTCGCTAGTATTTATACCCGGATTAGTTCCCAATTAATTATCATTTAATTCAATTAATCCCTTAAATAAATATCAATAAAATTACGGGGTATTACAATAATCTCACATGATATAATCAACACGATATAGGTACGAACATTAGTCAATGGAAACAACAAAAAGCCTCTAGAGTCATAAGAAGCTACAAGGTTCAAAGGTGTCTATGGTCAAACTAGCGAGATACTTAACAAGATAAGCCTAATATGGATCTCAGAAACTCAAACGGATCACACAAAAATCTAATCCAAAATTCGATCAAAATCTCATAACATGCTAGAACCACCCACGACATACAAAGCTCAAAAAATTATTGTCAAAACAAATCCTTGAGAACATACAACGCTCTAATAAGAAAATGCAATTAGGGTACCGCATCCAAGGAAGATAATATAGAATACAAGATAAGAAATAAGCAAAAGTATATGTACTAACAAACCAAAATAGTTGTGAATAACAACACAAAGTGATGAAAATAAAGCATCCATGCATATGTTAGGAATAAAAGTCGTTCGAACGGTTATCACATGAACGGAAAAAAAAATCTATCGTGCAAACAAAACAGATTATTGCCAACCAAAAGTCCAATAAATCCATAAATTGATAAGGCAAATACCTGAATCCCAAAACTCTAACTCCGTTAGCATGAATGAATGAAATGCATGACATAATCATTCATGTTTGACATTAATAACACAAAATTTGGTACAAATACAAAGAAATGCATAAAATTAACAACTCACATGGACATATATACAAATGCAAACACAAAGCATGTAAGGTGTGATAATGATTAGGAAAATATGAAAAATTGATTTGACACAAGTATTTAATTTAAATATTGATTGAAATCATAAAGTAGAAACACATTCAATTCAAATCTCAATCAATTCTACATACAAGGTATAAAATTATCATCAAATCGATATTTTGCAAATTTGTAATATCACTTAAGGTATGATTCATATGACAAATACAAATACAAAATCAACATGGATACAGATAATCAAATCATGTAATAATTACAAATATTGCTTAAAAATAGTCATTTCATCAATATCATTTGATTTTTAAAAAATGTTAATTTCTCACCATTTTACTCCCTAAAGCATATGTTGTTTAATTCTTTGGATGCCAACTATATAGCAATTTTTATTTTTGAAAAG
This sequence comes from Sambucus nigra, assembly GCA_949130495.1. NCBI lineage: Eukaryota > Viridiplantae > Streptophyta > Magnoliopsida > Dipsacales > Adoxaceae > Sambucus > Sambucus nigra. The sequence goes on along the minus strand of OX422208.1, from coordinate 536,407,758 downwards.
TTGTGTCCTATCTTGTTTTTTATTGCCCATTAAGCTATTAGCTTGTGAATTTTTACAACATATTTTGGCTTTTGTCATTGATTGGCTTTTCACAAACATAGATGACACCTATTATAGACACCAAATTCTAGGAACCTCCTAGGCATCCCTTAGGTCCATATCACTTCCTCTTTCATCATAAAACCCAAGTCACAGGTCGATTACAGATCTGGAGGCCAATTGGCACTCCCGGGCTCCATTTGACTAACGATCAACTTTATCACCTGAATGGAAACTCATTGGATCTTTGAAGGTCCATGAATCCCCTTTCCAATGGCTTGCCCCATTCTCAAATTGGCCTTACGAGTTAGACGAATGGACCATTTTCCCCTAAATATTGATCTGGAGGCTATCAAGCTCTCACGGGATCCGTTTGATTCCTATCAACTCTTCAACTTGAATAAAACTGAATTAATCTTTGAAAGGCTCTGAATCCCCTTTCCAATGGTCCGACCCATGTGCAAATCAGTATTACGGTATGGACGAATGACCCATTTTACTCCGAAGGGTCACCGAATGCTTTCGATCCCCGTTTGACCAAGTTCAACTCTCCAAACCAAACAAAGCTCCTTGTAACATCAAAAATCCCTGTATAACCTTTCTAACAGTCTTCCCTCTGCGTGAATCGGCCTTACGTTTCAGACGAACGATTCGTTTTCCTCTTGTCCAAAGGATCAATGGGTGCTACCGAGCCCCGTTTGACCATATTCAATTCTCAAAACGTTGAGTGGCCAAATGGATTCTTAAAGGGCCCTGAATGACCTTTCCAATGGTTTATCCCGTGCACGATTCGGACTTACGGATTGAATTTTTCAACCATTTTTTTTAAATAATTTGCAGAGGACTGTCGAATGGCAACCCCATTTCCTTACCTATCGACAGTGTGTCTGGGGTTGTCTACTGATAAACATGTTAGGACAATGCCGATCGACACCCCCTTGACCATATATAAGGAGAGCATGAGCTCACTCAGAACGGTACCTCATAAACATCCCTCTCAGTGATATCAATAACATTCTCTCGAAGTCATCATAGTTTATCTACTGAAACCTCTCCACCATATTCCATTTCCATAATATCCTTACCTAATTTGTCAAATTTCCTTCCCTCTCCTCCTACCACCTTCACCCACTTGTAAGAGAAACCCATCAACAATAAAGATCAACTTTTAAGCTTCAAAAGAAGGCCTAAATCTTTCACTCTTTCTTTAAATTCTCTTATTCTTTTTATTAGTTACTTAATTCACATTTTTTTGCATTTCATTTTATTAGATCACACCCATTAATATCCAACTATTTTATTAGTAGTATTGCACATAGTATATTTTCATAAAAAACTCAAAAACAAGAAAAAGAGTGTTTTCTTGTAAATTCCAAACGAGAATTTCTCACTCCATTTTCTCACACTAAAACATCCCTTTTACACATACACACATATAAGAAAAGTCCCCAGTCAGATTTATGGGATAAACCCCACCCCTTATTATATGTGAACTACATGGACTTTGATGCCTTTAAGGCTATGTATGCAGCTCTTGTAAAATCCAAGATTCGATTCCTCCTTTCCTATTTTTTGTTCATACGTTATTTTCATATCATATATTTGTAATTCATAATTGTTTTTTGTCCAACCTACACCATCGTCTTCCCACATAGGCTATGTAGGCAACTCGTGTAAAATCCAAGATTCGATTCCTCCTTTCTTATTTTTTGTTCATATGTTATTTTCATATAATATATTTGTAATTCATGATTGTTTTTTGTCCAACCTACACCATCATCTTCCCACATAGATTTTTTTTTATTCTCATTATATATTCATGGTATATACATTCTATATTCTTATTTTCTTGTGTCTTGTTCGATATATGCAAACGTTCCTTCATAACGATTTGTGAATCGACAAACACTTACATCATATTTTTTATTACTATTTTGGGAACACTACTAAGGATGACCTCATTGCTCCTTTATCCATGACGCGAGTTGAGTAATTCCACTCTCCATTGATGTATATACGTACACATTTCACGAGGTTATTAAGAAGAAGAATAACACATGCCTATGAGAGACCGAAAGGGTGGGATGGGGGCCTAACACCTTCCCATTCTGTAACTTAGCCCTCGAATCCTTGAACCATTGGTTTCACACGCATCAATATGTCTTTGATGCTGTTCTCTCGAGGCGGCATCATTTCTTTTTCCCGTTTCATGAAAAATAGGCTATCGACCCTATCTCTACATATCATCTCACATCGACGACGATCGAGACACCCCAAGGAAGGGTGCGTACCCCCCGTGCCCGAGCCGATCGGGAGAGGGATGGCCACAACTGCCCTAAAATATTTGAAACCTAAATTAGGTGTAATAAATCTAATGATAGATGTTATTATTGCTTTATAAAATGTAACCTTTTCAACTCCTTCATAGTATAAACCACACAAAAAGGTTCACAAACTGACCATACACCAATAAGATCTTAGGATTTAATTATGATCAAATTAAGAACTAAAAGAAATAATCACATAAGTAAGATCATACGCAACAAATGATATGCATGTGATCATTTAGTGTGAAATCGATACCATAGATTTCAATAAATTTGTCAGTCATGATTTATCAAATGAATCTCAACCTAAAATCAATCGACATTTTCAATCAAGTGATTTAAAATTCACTTTTAGTCAACGTTCAAGTGAAATCAATCATAAAATGATTAGTTGTCAAAAACTTAACCACATAACACAAAAATAAATAAGCACAAAATCTACTTGTAATTTTTAAATAGGAATGATTCATGTATTTAAAAAAATCATATTTAATAGAGAAACATAAAATAGAAAGCGAATGCTTAAAAAATTCACATATGTCTGAGATCTCATGTAACAACCCATAATTTTTAAATTGGTATTTATTTAAATTAATTTGGATTTCGAAAAAGAATTAGAATCTATAATAATTTTGGAATGTAAAAAAAATTTGATTTTTACATATAAAAATAAGGTTTTAGGTGGAATTTAAGTTGGGATTAAAATTTGGAAATTATAACGTTTTGTACAAAAATCGGGGGAGGATCCGACCTAAGGGGGATAGAAATAAAAAAATTAAGAATTCGACCGTCGGATCGAGCTAAATGTTTCACAGAAGCTCCAACTTTCCGTTCGCTACAACATACTTAAATTTTAGCCAATTCCGACGGTTCGATCATTCGTAATAAATTTTGGAGCGTTTGTGTTGTTATTCGGACTAAACATAAAGTGACGGGTTTAGCAAATTTAAAGAACATTTTATCCTTCTAAAAAATGATTAGCCTCCTCTAAATTTCATCTTCTTCCTCCTACAACCCCTAGCCTCATTTTACACAACTTTCAACTCAAGATTTGTCAAGATAAATCGGATTTTCTAAAGACGATTCAAGAACGACTGTTTGCTAATTTTTCGAGAGGAATCCAACTATCAAATCTGAATTTCTTCATCTAAATAACATGCATGAATACTCTATTATCTTCCTTTAGTATTATGCATGTTAAGTGTCACCTAAACCTTTAATTATGTGTTTTTGGTAAAAAAATAAATTAGTAACTTAATTAAGGAAAGTGGACACTAATTTTGGGACTGTCTTTATGAAACTTTTAAATATGAATTAATCTTTGAAACCCCTAGGTGCATAGGTTAGATTATTGAGTTTTAAATTTTTGGGGTGTAGGTTCGCATGTAGAAGTTTATGGGGTTATTTAAATGATAAATGGGACGCATGTACATTTCTAAAATTATGCGACGTATAAAAGAGAACGATTATGACGTAATGAATATTTTTACATGTTAACTAATTTAACATTATTGAACGTAAATAGTTATGTTGAAAACGACGATGGTGGTATTCATTGGATTAAATTAAATTGGTACCTTTATGATTGAATTGCTATGTTGTTCATATGAATTGTGAATTTGTGTGATTTGTTTTATTCATGTGTGCCATCGTGGGGATGAGCGAATCTTGTGTATTATATTGCTCACCTTTTTTATAGGTTGCTTACTAGGTATGAGAGTAGTGGGTAGGCCTTGGTTATGATTTATGCCTGCTAGGTATGGGACTAGTTAGTGTAGATTGGTGCAGATTTTATATTCCAAGGTGGGACTAATTTTTATACTTTATTTTCGTTACGCTAGCCTAGGTATGGGACTAGGACGAGATTATTGTCAGAAAGTCATCCTATACGTAGGATAGGACGTATGTGTACTTTGGGGACCCTTAGTTATGGGATTAAGGGGTATTTTTTGAGGATCTCACATCGATAATAAGGGTGGTGTGATTTTAATTAATTATAAAGATGAGTTGAGAGAATAAGAATTAATGCCTGAGATAATAGTAGGTATTAAAATGGATTGGGATTGACAATATGTGCAGTGCTGGCAGTAGGAACGGGCAAACTAGCTATAGCGATGTGGGTGTGCGTTGGCATTACCAATAGGTGCAGGGCTGACAGTTTAAATGGGCAAACTGTCTATAGTAACGTGTCGTGTGTGGAACCTCACCAATATGTGCAATGCTGACAATTTAAACAGACGAACTGACTATAGTGAGGGGAATGTGTGTGGTGTAGAACAACGTGAGTATCACAACTAAATGAATAAAATGAGATAAAGATTTATATTAATAATGAAGAAATTAATATTAATTAGGTAATTTAATTAAATAGTTGGGCTATGACTTTAAGGTCGTTTAGTTCATGCATGTAGCTTATGTTGTTTATTTATTAGCATCGTTAATTATTATCTCGTTAAATTAAAATATTCTATTATGATATTTATCATTCATAATGCTACTGTCTGGGTTCATGGACCCTAATTGAGGATAGTAGTATGTATTCATGCTCAGGGCTCTGAACTCATGCGATAACTTACCTTTTCAGGAATAAGTTTGGAGAAGTTGCGTAGGATTATTTTGAGACTTTCTTCGAGGTGCAGCTGGAGTTATTTACTTCATGTGTATTAGTTTATTTATTTTCCTTTCCTTCGTATTTACATTGAGACTCGGTTTATAGTTTTGTTGGTCCATTCCATTCCAAAGTTTTTATGGGTTTTATTCAGATATTTCATTATAGATTCAGTTGGAGTTCATTCAATTTTATATTATTGGAGATTAGTTTATTATTTGGAGTTTAGCATGGTGATGGACCATTTATCGCATAGTTGGTTATTATCATTTGGGATTGATTAAATTATTTATCTTATGGATTAATTTTTCAATGTCTTATATTTGTAACATGCTAAGAATGGTGTTTTATTTATTCACACCCGGCTTAGTTTTAGTGGCGGCCGATGCCAGGATTTAGCGAGGTGTGACAGATGGTATTTGAGCATGGTTTTAGGTCTCGTAGGTTTTGTGTCCGTTTAGTGTCCGCATTACCAATCTTTGATCCCTTTTGTTGATTAGTACTCCTTAAGATATTGGGTCTAACATATGTGTTAGCTGTGTTTCTTGGAGATAGGGAGTTTGGTATTAAGGATGTTGTTGGCATTGAGGATAGAAATAGTAATCTTGATGTGAGGATCCTTAGAGTTGATTTTGAAGATGATATTTATCTGGGATATCGCTAGCATAAATTTTTGTTATATCTAGTATCGATGTAGTGATGTGATTCGATTTGAGGATTTAAGCGTTGCGATGACTTTCGGAGATATAATCGAGTGGTTATCCGTGGGAGAGTGTGTTACGCCGTTATTTTTTAGATATGCGTATACTTATAGTTAGGGAGTATATCATATCTTTGTTCATGGGGTAGGTGTGCATAGGATTGGGTCTACGGGCGCTCAATCGTGGCATTCTATGGGTAGGTGTATGTGAGCCTTATTTTATTTTGCACATTTACGCTTCGTCGAATTTCGAGGATGAAATTCATGTGCTAGTGGAGAAGTATGTAATAACCCGTAATTTTTAAATTGGTATTTACTTAAATTAATCTAGATTTTGAAAAAAGAAAACAAAATTAGAATCTATATTAATTTTGGTATGTAAAAAAAATGTTGATTTCGATATATAAAAACAAGGTGTAAGAGAGTAGTCTAATTTGGGGGGAATTTTGGATTTTAGCACGTGTTTGACTTTAGCAACTTCAGTTGCTCCTACGTATCCGCAATAGTCGGAATCAAAGTCAGTGTAGTTCATGGGTTCGTACTATTCGCCAGAAAACTCATTATGGTGGAACTCGAGAGGTGAAAGGGGGATAAAATCATCACAAAAACTCTTTTCTAAAACTCTCTTTAAAAAAACTCACAAGACAAGAAATCCCCCTTCTCTCCTAAGAAGATCCCCCTCAAATGTACGGGGATGAGTCTTATTTATAGCAAAACCAACCCAAGTGGGTCGTCACATGTCAAATAACTCGTGGTAACACATGTCTTATTTTAAGTGGCATGTGACCCATAACATATGTCAAAACTCTCAATACTAGAATATTGTCTAGTTAATACGTAAATAATACACAAATACGCGTGATATATCCGACACAAATAATAGTACTCCAGTCGCATAATCACATGGACTTTTGTCAATTTTAATCATCTCTAATCTCATTTAATAATTTAATGAGAGGTTTATCATTAAGCCCCTCCTACATTTCCCCCCTCGTACATATTGTTGATATATTGATACATGTTTGAAATATATCGACTGTATGTACGAAACAACTTTAGTCAATTTTCATATGTTCGATCGACCTATGGATCGTGGGTGATAATCTTATATCTCATTTCATCCTGATGATGTACTTTTACCTCATATCTCACATTTTATGATATAATGCAATCTCATATTTCATATCTCAGTTACATGATATACATTAATTTAATATCTCATATTTTAAATCTCATTTTAAGGCTTTGATTACATAAGTTATTCCGAAGGACCTCATTATCATTCTTTTCAAACGAATGATATACTATGAGTGTTGCCCCCATTCCTACTTAAATGAACATGCATCCACGATTTTATTGTGATTTTTCGTAACTCTGCTTTGCTAAAAAGTATTATCATGGACACATAATAACTACTTCATAATTCTCTTTTATCATTCTCAACCAATCTTGGTGGAAGTATTATTATGGTTTACATAATAACTACTTCGTCGTTCCTAATTAATCTTTTATTGCATATACATATTTTTTGACTTGTTTTAATCACGATGAGGTTTCTTGTGCATGTACGTATTATTGACTCGCTCAAATTACCATCTTTTAATGTTTTTCGCAAACTCACACCTACGAGGTGACATAATGGTGAAAACACATTGTTAAGGTTTTTCGCAAACTCCACTGTTAGAGGTGACTTAATAATAAAAACACACTTGTTAATATTTTTGTAAAACTCCACCAATAACGGTGACACCCATAACGGTGACTTAATAATGAAAACACTTGTTTAAGATTTTTTGTAAACTCCACCTATAACGGTGACTTAATAATGAAAACACTTGTTGAGATTGTTGTAGAACTCCACCAATAACGGTGACACCCATAACGATGACTTAACAATGAAAACATTTGTTTAAGATTTTTCGTAAACTCCACCTATAACGGTGACTTAACAATGAAAACACTTGCTAAGATTTTTCGTAAACTCCACCTATAACAGTGACTTAACAATGAAAAAACTTTTTAAGATTTTTGTAGAACTCCACCAATAACGGTTACCCCCATAACGGTTACTTAATAATGAAAACACTTGTTAAAACTTTTTGTAAACTCCACCCATAACGATGACTTAACAATGAAAACAATTAATAAGATTTTTCGTAAACTCCACCTATAACGGTGGCACCCACAACAGTGACTTAACAATGAAAACACTTGTTAAGATTTTTCGTAAATTTCACCTATAACGGTGATTTAACAATGAAAACACTTGTTAAGATTTTTGTAGAACTCCACCAATAACGGTGAAACCCATAACGGTGACTTAACAATGAAAACACTTGTTAAGATTTTTCGTAAACTCCACCTATAACGGTGACACACATAATGGTGACTTAACAATGAAAAAACTTGTTGAGATTTTTTGTAAACTCCACCTTTAACGGTGACTTAACAATGAAAACACTTGTTAAGATTTTTTGTAAACTCATTCTTCTGTATCACTTTTTCAGGATGGGAGCCCATACCTGCCGAATGACAAACCGAGCGTGGTCCTTCGTCTGTACGCATCAATGACCAATTTCTCCGGAAGAATCAAGTCACAACGACCGTGGTTCAACCACTTACCAATTTCATCGGAGTTTTTGGAATATAATACACTTCTGAAGAAGACTTACCACAATACTTGAAAAGTTTTTGTAATATGATGTCATATCTGAAGGATGACTACGACTTTGTCAATCTCTGAGTGAAAACTATTTAATCTGTCTAAACTCTTGGCAAAAGAAGTTGAAGAAACTTTTGTAATGGCCAGCTTGGATGTTGTTATACTCTGAAGGTTCATCAATCTAACCTTATCGCGGATGATGTCAAAGAAGTTTTAGACTACAAGCTACGTTACATTATAATATCCATCTACCCCCTTTATTTTATTTTATCTCAAGATAAAAATAAAATAAAATGAATTACATATATCATTTACAATTTCCACCCGAGCAGAAAAATGAAAGTAACCTAATTATTACATTTCATGGGGATGTATCTCAAATTGTCATGTCTTTGAACAATGACTTGATATTTGTGTCGCTCAATATCTTCTCATTCAGAAGCTTCTGCAAAATAATATCTTTCTGACCCAATTATACAATATTGCAAATGTTAGTAAAACTCAGTAAATATCCAAGTACAATTCTCATCATGCCCCCTTTATTTTATTTTATTTGATATAATAAAACTTAAATAAAGTTCGAGGATATTTATGTAATGAATCATAACTACCCATACTCGTAGGTGTATCGCACACAATTTAATGTCGTTTAAGCACACATCCTATCGAACTCAAGAGTGTGTAAAACGTCAAGGTGAATTCTGAATTGTGAAACATACTCAAGCTATTTCGTAATATTTTAGTCGCGTTTCAACATGATCTCCAACTATAAATAACATTTACAAAATGTTTTATGAAAACTTAGTATTAAGATGAAGATTCATTACGCTTCCTCTATCTAAAAAAATCTATATACTAGGTTTAATGATTTTAAAGCTTCTCAAATCATCAGCACAACTCATGAATTAGGCATATCAATTTTGGTAGTATCATATGGCAAGGATACATATATCAAAATAAAATACACATTTGTACCGCGCTTCATAATCAAGAAAGTACATATGCGTTTAAGTTCTCATCTTCATCTCATGTATATTTACAGACATAAAGTGTAAAGAAACTAAATCATGCTTTATAATGTGCCAACATAGATGTAGTGAGTCGTTATATACTTACCCATATACTAATGTGCTTGGCAAGAATAATTTATCCCGAGAATTTTTCTTCATTCTCAGATTTGATATTGACAACTTGATTGTATCGCAAAAAGTCACTATTAATCATAAATAATTGGACGCAATTTCTTAAATAAAATTTCTGGAAAAAAGCTTCACAACAATCACGAAATTTTTTAGTGCATCGGCCAAAAAATTTCTAAACTTGTCTCGTTGTACTATTAATAGTGCACAATTTGTTTTGAGAAATATACTTATGAAAAATTGTATATCTATTTACCACGAAACTCCATTCAAGTCTCTTGGATAAAACCTATTCAAAACAAATCCCATAAATGTTTTTGGCACACTTAGTTTGTTCAAACAGATGTTATAATCGAGGAAACACGCAGGTCCAAATAGCGTGGACTGTCAAATAACCTTCCGATTTAGCATATGGGTCTCTTTTTAAAATCCTGCCCGTGCAAGCTGGGCAAACCCTCTTCCTGAAATGAAAACCATAAATAAAGACAAAACACGTGGGATCTCCTTCTTTGACGTTAGCTCCCTATTTTTTACTCACAAGATCTGTCGTTTTTTTTCAAGTCTTCATCGAATTAAAAAAAAAAGATGTGGTACATTCACGCAACTAACTGCTTCTGTGGTGACTCGCTTTTTTTTAACGCTATCACGCTCATATTATCAATCATATAAACATTTGACTATTTTCTAATTTTTTATGGGAGACCATACTTATCAAGTATATTCACATTTTTTTATGACATGAATTTGATTTGACACGTGTGATAATGAAGGAAACATCCCAACATGTGCCATGCCCGAGGAACCATAAGTTGTAGTGGTTAAATCATATCTGGATCTTTTACAGTTAAATCATAGTTGGACCATATTCAACATATCCCCCGTTTTTTAAATGCGAGGGACCATAACTGGTGTCATTGACCACACTTATGATTAGGTCGCATTTGGACTTTCAGATGTACTTCAAACCCAAAATCAAAGAACATTCAAAGCAAAATCATAAAATGATGGACCTCAAACCTATATGTTGGTTCTACCCTACCCACGAATAAAATCAGATCACCTATATGGTGATCAGGCTTTGAGTTTTTTTCGAACATGTGCTTCAGTTTGACGTTTTTTCTTTCCAGTTGGAGCTTCATCGGGTAAATGTTCATCGAAGTAAGCTCCAACCATTTCTACCCGAGGTCCGTCGGATATTTAAGCTCCCACGGTGATATTTAGTATTTCAAGATCCCATGATGGTTCGTCAGTTTGTAGCTCCCACAAAGGTTCATCACATTTCAAGATACCATGGTGTATTTAGTATTTCAAGATCCCACGATGGTTCTTCAGTTTGTAGCTCCCACGGAGATTCGTCACATCTCAAGATCCCACGGTGTATTGTTCATCCCTACTGAAATCTGTGGTAACTCGTTTGACACAAACTTAATCGAATCTCAGGTGCGCCCATTTCAATGTTTGGTGGGCCAATTTTATATCTCAGTTTTTCTGGATAAGGTTTTGAGTTTCTTCGAACCAGGCGCTATGGTTCAGTCTGAGCTTTGTCGAAAAGGGATTCTCCAGAGCAAATCTCCATCAATTATGGGTTGAATATATTTGTTTAAGTTATTTCAGAAAGTGATTTGGTTTGTACCTATTCGAGGTGATTCTACTTTAACTTATGGCTCATCAGGAAGGCGTTCATCGGAGAAAATCTCTGTTGATTTCTACCGGAGGTAAGGTTCTTCGAAGCAAGGGTATGGGAAATCTCAAAGGTTTTTCAATTTTTTAACTCCAAAAAAATAAATCACTAGCGAGAAAATTGCTGAAATAGTGTAAATCTCAAAGATTTATCTTTACCAAATAGTGTACTATTGTCAAAGTCTCACGCACTATGGAAAATCTAAGAAAATCTATTCTGCTATTGTACTGAAGTTATAAAGGGTTACCCATAATTGTACTGCACATTTTCTAATCAATTTGTGACATCCAAACACAAGCCTACCCATGTGGTCTGACCTGCTAATGTACTGTACGACCATGTTATTTTGAAATATCACAGTATATCATAATGTAAAATATTATCAACTTGCACTATTTTACTATTTACCCACAACAAGACATGACGTATTTGCTTTTAGTCAGTACTTTCTAACTTTTAGGTTGTTCAGTTATGAAACACAATTAAATTGTTGCAGTCCATCAATTAATTTAATTGAGGTACATCATTATCTTTTCAAGAATGTCTCTTCATGACAGCCCTTATGTTTCTTTTTACTGGGTCACCTCATTGTGGACAGTTCAAGCCGAATGGTCATCGTTTTTTTTTCTTTTTCCATAGAGATAATTTGAGGTTCCCATCAGCATAAAAATTACATCATAATAACACTCATACTTGGATGATAACTCTTTTTCTTTTTAGTCTCTTAGGTACAAAGCTATACTCGAGTTTTATGAATAAACTCTATGCAAACACAGTTTATCTGACCTCTTACCAAGACATAAATATTTAAAGCATACTTTCAAAAATAGAAATCGCAGTTAATAACCGAATATTATACGAGAGCTCATAAAATAGAAAGATTGAATTTCTTATCTGATAACAAGCTCGTCATTTCCATTATGATCGTTGGGGCAGTAGTTGCTTCACCATCTCCTTTTTTTTCACCTCCGATCACTTTTTCGATTGCGAATGAGGCGTTACACGATAAACAATCATGAATACCTTCCCAGCAGAGTCGCCAAATGTAAGAGAGTAGTCTAATTTTGGGGAAATATCAAATTTTAGCACGTGTTTGACTTGAGCAACTTCGGTTGTGCCTACGTATCCATTATAGTCGAAATCAAAGTCAGCGTAGTTCGTGGGTACGTACTATTAGCTGGAAAACTCATTATGGTGGAACTCGAGAGGTAAAAGGGGGGTAAATTCATCTCAAAAACTCTTTTCTAAAGCTCTCTCTAAAAAAACTCACAAGACAAGAAATCCCTCTACTCTCCTAAGAAGACCCCCCTCAAATGTATGGGGGAGGCTTATTTATAAAAAAACCAACCCAAGTGGGTCGCCACATGTCAAATAACTCGTGGTGACACATGTCTTGTTTTAAGTGGCATGTGTCCCATAACATATGTCAAAACTCTCAATACTGGAATATTGTCTAGTTAATGCGTAAATAATACACAAATATGCGTGATATGTCCGACGCGCATAATAATACTCTGGTCGCATAATCACATGGACTTTTGTCAATTTTAATAATCTCTAATCTCATTTAATAATTTAATGAGAGGCTTATCATTAAGCCCCTCCTACACAAGGTTTTAAGTGGAATTTAAATCGGGATTAAAATTTAGAAATTATAACGTTTTGTACAAAAATCCGGGGTGGATCAGACCTAAGGAGGATAAAAATAAAAAAAATAAAAAACCGACCATCCGATCGAGTTGAATTTTTCACAGTGGCTCCTCTCACCGTTCGCTACACCATACTTAACTTTTAGCCAATTTCGATGGTCCGATCATTCATAATAAATTTTTGAGGGTTTGTGTCAGATTAGGACTCAAACTCTTTTTGGTATATAAATATAAAGTGAAGGGTTTAGCACTTTCCAAACACATTTTAGCCTTCTAAAAAATGAGTATCCTCCTTTAGATTTCATCTTCTTCCTTCTACAAACCTTAGCCCCATTTTACACAACTTTCAACTCAAGATTTGTTAAGATAAACGGGGTTTTATCAGGACGATTCAAGAACGACTATTTACTAATTCTTCGAGAGGAATCCAATAGTCAAATCTAAATTTCTTCATCTAAATCAAAGGCATGCATACTCTATTGTATTCCTTTAGTATCATGCGTCTTAAGTGTCGCCTAAACCTTTAATCATGTGTTTTTGGTAAAAAAATAATTAGTAAATTAATTAAAGAAAGTGGACACTAATTATGGGACTGTTTTTATGAAACTTTTGGATATGTATTAATCTTTGAAACCCTTGGGTGCGTAGGTTCGATTATTGTGTTTTTATTCTTTTGGGGTGTAGGTTCGCATGTAGAAGTTTATGGGGTTATTTAAATGATAAATGGGACACTTATACACTTATAAAATTGTGCGACGTATAAAAGAGAACGATCATAAAGTATTGAATATTTTTTCATGCTAACTAATTTAACATTATTGAATGAAAATAATTGTATTGAAAACGACGACGGTGTTATTCATTGAATTAAATTAAATTGGAACCTTTATGATTGAATTGCTATGTTGTTCATATGAATTGTAAATATGTGTGATGTGTTTTATTCACATTTTTCATCGCGGGGACGAGGGGTTTTGGGTCGTATATTAATCACCTTTATTATAGGATGATTACTCGGTATGGGAATAGTGGGAAGGACTTGGTTATGATTTATGCCTGCTAGGTATGGGACTAGTTAGTGTAGATTCGTGCAGATTTTATATTCCGGGGTGGGACTGATTTTTATGTTTTATTATCGTTACGCTAGCCTAGGTATGAGACTAGGATGAGATTATTGTTAGAAATTCATCCTATGCGTAGGATAGGACGTATGATTACTTTGGGGACCCTTAGGTATGGGACTAAGTGGTATTTTTGAGGATCTCACATCGATAATAAGGGTGGGGTGATTTTAATTAATTATAAAGATGAGTTGAGAGAATAAGAATTAATGCCTGAGATAATAGTAGGTATTAAAATGGATTGGCATTGCCAATATGTGTAGTGCTGACTGTAGGAACGGGCGAACTGCCTATAGCGATGTGGGTGGCATTGGCATTACCAATAGGTGCAGGGCTGACAGTTTAAACGGGAGAACTGGCTATAGTAACGTGTCGTGTGTGGAACCTCACCAATATTTGCAATCCTGACAATTTAAACAGGCGAACTGGCTATAGTGATGGGAATGTGTGTGGTGTAGAACAACGTGAGTATCGCAACCAAACGAATAAAATGAGATAAAGATTTATATTAATAATGTAGAAATTAATATTAATTGGGTAATTTAATTAAATATTTGGGCTATGACTTTAAGGTGGTTTAGTTCATGAAGGTAGCTTATGTTGTTTATTTATTAGCATCGTTAATTATTATCTCGTTAAATTAAAATATTATATTTTGATATTTATCATGTATAATGCTATTGTCTAGGTTCATGGACCCTAACTGACGAGAGTAGTGTGCATTCATGCTCGGGGCTCTGAACTCGTGCGTTGACTAACCTTTTCAGGAATAAGTTTGGAGAATCCTCATAGGATTATTTGGAGACTTTTTTGGAGGTGCATCCGGAGTTATTTACTTTATGCGTATTAGCTTAGTTTAGTTTCCTTTTCTTTGTATTTACATTGAGACTCAGTTTATAGTTTTGTTGGGCCATTCGGTTCCAAAGTTGCTTTGGGTTTTATTCAAATATTTCACTATAGATTCAGTTAGAGTTTATTCAATTTATTATTATTGGAGATTAGTTTATTATTTGGAGTTTAACATGGTAATGGATATTTCGTCGCATAGTTGGTTATTATCATTTGGGATTGAATAAATTATTTATCTTGTGGATTAATTTTTAAATTTCTCATATCTGTCAAATGCTAAGAATGGTATTTTATTTACTCGCATCCGGCTAAGGGTGTGCAAAAAAACCGACCAAACCGAGCCGAACCAAATATTTTTTATTCGGGGTTTTTTAAGGGTCGGTTCAGTTCAGTTTGATCAGGTATAAAATCGAAGGGGTCGGTTCGGTTTTCGATTTTAGCATAAAAAAATCGATTTTGAACCGAATCGAATCGAATTAATTTTTATACTTTTTAATTTTATATTTTATATTATGTTTATATTAGTGTTGTCACGACCCCGACACGAAAATAGTAGGGAACGGGCGTCTTGACATGCCACCAAGGCATCCAATATTATGGCCTTAAAATTTTTGTTTTAAAATATATGTAGAGAAAGTATAATCACATGGTTATGAATCGTAAAATACTGAAGGTGAAGGAATTACATCATCAGAGCTTTCTAAAGGGAACTTCATTTGTATTAAAATATCAACGAGTTACAACTTGACCGAAATTTTAAAGCCTTTTAATTAAAGAGCCAAACATCCTTTATCTAATAAAACAAAATTCTACTTAATGTAACAAAAAGAGCTCTAAAAGCTAAATCTTCAACATAGTCCCCTTATGTTCCATCCGCTTGCCTAATTATTTCCTGAAAAATGGTTAATTATAAAACATCAGCTAAAAGCCGAATGAGATTCAATCTCCAAATATTCTAAGGTTTTCAGAAAATAGATACCTATTCAATTTAGAACATAAGGTATATACATAGAGATAGGAATTTCAAGTAATATATATAAAGTAGATGACAATATATATATTCAGAATAAACAGTTCAGAACAGAGCAGATAAAACAATTGAGCATATGTCAATTATTCAGTTTTAGTGGCCATGTACGCTCTAATACCCAGACAGATAGTGTAACCAAATTTTTCCACCCGATAACATCACAGAAAGATAGTCATGATTTCTGAAACAACGCCTTGTTTAGGGCACACCAGCGATAAACCAGCTGGGAAGTTACCACCCAAATATTTCCACCCGGTAGTCAAGGCTAATATAGTAAGAGAGTTTCCATAGGCCGAATCAATAATTTTAGAATTCAAATCAGATGTTTATATGGAGAGATATAAACATATAACAAACGACGAAATCATCGGTATCAGATGCATTTTGAGAATAAAAGAATTTCACAAAATACACATAGTTTGCATAATATCATATAATCAAAATGCACAAGAAATTTCATAGAGTACTCACCTAAAATAGAGGTCAAAATTATAGATAATAAGTATTCGATCGCACGTTAATCTAACAAATACGATAAAGGTTTAAGTATACGTTCTAAACAAGATCCAGTCTACATATTGTATTTTAATAATAACTTGTTTCAAAGGATTTCTAATACCCATTTTCTTAACTTTTAAAACTCATTGATCGCTTAAAGGATTCAATTCATAGTTCTTCCTAATCAGTCGGTTCCCAATAGAGATGGAGGGTCACAGGGGCACCGCTTAAATACCATCTCCTCTAGACAGAACATTTCCAGATTCATTCTCAGTAGAGATGGAGGGTCACAGGGGCACCACTTAAATACCATCTCGTCTAGACAGAATTTCACCGGGCCTGACTTTGGAATTACTTAAATGGGATTCCATAATAACGATCAATTACTTTTAAAAAATCATTTTTAAAAGCGTATGTACAATTTCAAACAAGTTTAGATGAAAATAGAATCAACTTGGATTTCTTCTAAACTTTAAGTTTTGATTATTGAAGTCCTTAGTGTATTTTACCAGCATAACTACTAAGTAAAGCTATAAAACACAAAATTAAAACTATAAAAATACATTATAACATTTAAATAAAATCATACCTACGAAATGAATTCTTTCTTCGAAATTATAGAACTCATTCTTAAGATATTTCCCAAGCTTTCTATCACTCTTTCTTACTATAATTCTCAAGGAATTGGTGTGAGTTTCAAATGAACCCTAAGGCCCTATTTATAGGTTTCTAGATGTATTACGGTGTTGACACGTGTCTAATAACTAGGCTTTTTGGATTGGTGATTCAACACCGAGGTGTCGCGATTCGGGGTGGTCTTGCAGTGTTAATATCACCAAACGATGACAAGTGTTTTAGCTCTCTCTCTACAGATGACATGTGGAAGGTGGAAGTGACCAGCACGTGGTAGAAAGGTGATTAGGGTAGAAGGGTCATTTCACACATGAAGAGTATATTGGTAATTTCACACTATATTTTTTTGAATATTTCTTAGAGGTCCCTGAAAATATTTTATTTACAAAATGGCCCATTTTATATTTTTATTTTAGTCCCTAAAGTTTCATAAAATTAGATTTTCTACCCCAAAACTTATTATTTGCCTTAAGATGTGTCATAAGACTTCGATTTGATCCAATTTACAGTTGATTCTTCGTAATTAAAATGGGGTTTGTTATATTGATAGCCAATAATACCACATATCTAATAATACAACATTTATAAGATAATAAGTAACTCAAGAGTGTAAAAACTAACTATATATAAAAGTGGGGTCATTACAAGTGTTGGCATAATATATTATATTTTTTAATTTTATATTTATATTAGGTATTAAAGAAAATGTTTTTTTATTGAAATAAATGAAAAAATCGAATCGACCCTGTCAAAAATTGATGGGCAAACCAAACCGACCCTGTTCGGTTCTTCAACAGTTTTGGTTCGGTTCGGTTCTTCAACAGTTTTGGTTCGGTTCGGTTCTTCTCCTCCAAAAACTGACATGGTCGATTCGGCTAAAAAAACTCGGCCAAAATCGAACCGACCGACCCGTGAACACCCCTAAATCCGGCTTAGTTTTTGTAGCGGCCGACGCCATGATTTATCGAGGAGTGACATCTCACCAAACCATGAAATAGTGAAACCAAATGGAATTCTCCCACCCACAAAGATTTTGTTACCCCTATGTAATGCCCCGACTCGGATTCATGGGTTACCCGTGGTCAATCCAGTCTAATCCGAGTGTTAGGTGTGAAGTGCAAAGAAATAACCTACATAGTATTTCTAGTCTAGTTTTATTTAATTAACATTTCATTTGTTTAGCATGTGATTTCCATTTAAATCATGCTACGTGAGGGAACTGTGGGAAGTGTCCCCGAAATCTAAGCATACGCAGCTACTAACGTAATATAAAAAGAATATTTACTTGTATAATTCTTTAAAAATGCAGAACTGCACCCAACCTGCCGTAACAAAGATGTGGGAGCCGAATCCTCAGTGAGAAAATATAAGGATGCAATATAGAATCGAACGGAAAAAGGAGACTCTAACACTTTTTATCCACGTGCACACACAACTACCTTATATATATACATTAATGCATGAAACCATTTTTATAAAAAAAAAACGTTACATATCCCGACGAATTCACCTTAATCTTGCAAAAGAGTTTCCCTTTCACCCGACTTAATACTTATTTCTTGATTCAATACAACTAGTTAAATACTTTAAATAATAACCTTTGTTTAAGGAAAAGCATTTATGTCGTCGAAATTACCTCTTTGTTCATACCAATCCACGTTAGTATTTTCATTGAAAATCACCTTTCAACACACGCGAGAACCATGGTAGAAAATACTTATATTTCTTTGAAAACCTTTCATGAACACACACTTGTATTAATTATGGGTTAAACCTCTTTAGGTTGCTTAACTACCCATTTAATCACTTCATTTTACCATTCCTTTACTTTATGGACATTAATTAATTTTCACATTTACTTCTCCCCTTTATCCTTTACATGAACATTTATTGATTCATTCAAGTTAGGTTGTCTTTTATCATATTCACCCCACAACCCATTTATTGACATGTTCCACCTTTCATTATCTTTTTCTTGGAATCTTCCAAAGTTGACATATTTTATCGGGCTCCATATTTCCAGCTAAGCTACCGTATGCTCTGGCCAGTGATTTTAGATCTTTTACCCTAGGGTTCTGGGTCATCCTTAATTATCCTGATGTATTAATATGTTTTAATATTTTATAAACGTTAAAATTACTAAACTTTTCTTTATCGACCGAAGCCCAAACCCGAGATTTCACCCAACTTGTGTTACACTTCAAAATCATCATTTCTTGTCCCAAAAATCACTTTCATTAAGGACCAATTTGTATAACACCGTTTTCAACATTTGTATTTCATAAAAATATTCCACTTTACATAAAAATACCATTTTACCCATTTATTTTCAAACTTGTTCCTTTTCTCAATTTTCACAAGTGTTCTTTCCCAAAAAAAATTATTAAGTCACACACACTAACTTCTTAAATGTTTTTAACTCCTGAACAAGTAACTAACACTTGGAGTAACATACATCTCAAGCCAAAAATATCTTTATTTCTATATTATTTTTAGTAAGAAAACTCCACTCTTTTACCCTTTGTAGACTACTTTGCAAGAAAATGCCATTTTTCCCATTTATTTCTACACGTACTCTTAAATATCCTTTTATCACATTTTCACCCCCTTTTCACACTTTAAAGGCTGAAATTTTTATTTCCTTTATTTCATGTTCAAACCCATTAAAACCCTCACTAAACTTGTTTATGTGTTCATCACAAAAGACTACAAGTTTATGTATGTGAGAGTATAAATTTAAGTTAAAAAAATCCTATTAATTGGGTCTAATATATGATTCATTCTATAAATTTTAAAATATTGATAAAACCATGATTTTCAAGCTAAAAGATATTTTTATTTCTCCAAAACTTGAGTAAATGTCTATTTGTATCAAAATCCCATTTTTTCCACAAAACTTTGAATATATTTTTTCATAAAACATTCCCAACATTTTTATTCCATAAAAATGTTTAAACACCAAGTTTTCTTGAAATATATCATTTTGCTCAAAATCATTGAAATCCCCCGTAAATCCATATGCACAAATCGTAAGAAATATCATTCTTAAATCATATATGCATCCTAATCTTAAATTCAATATGCAAGACCAAATACTAGAAAAATAGAGTGTTAAACTTAAGAGTAGAATTTTTTTCACCTCAAATGAAGCTCCAAAAATTATAGGATGAAGATAAAAGAAGATGAAAATCTCTTAGCTCCTAAGGTGGCCTCAAAGAGGTTACCTAGCTCCACAAATCTCGAGTCCATGAAATCTCCAAGCAAAACACCCCTTTACTCCCTTAATCTTCTATTCTCATTCCACAAACACCCCCAATAACATTCCAAAATTTCGTAGTTTTGCTCAATCATGGTTTGAAATGGGCGTATACTAGTGTTTGTAGGTGGTGGCAAAGTGTGGATATGTGAGAAAATGATTGGGGAAGAAGATGAGTCTTCACACTTACATAGAGGGGAAATGTACTTAAAATGGTGGGGGAACCCACCCTCACTCTCTCATCTTATAACCCACAAACAACTCCAATAAAACCCTTTTAAAATCAACCTCTAACACTAAAATCCTAATTTTTATTATCTGGGTTCACCAAGAGTCGACACGTCATTGATCCAAGGGGCCCAAAACGCGACATCACACAAGTGTATACCAATTTAAAATATTTCAGAACAGGTCATTCAAACGAGAATGGGACCTCGTTCGAATGAGATTAGGATCTCATTCGATTAGCCTTCGAAAGACCGTCTAACGAGGTTGGAAACATAATACATGGATATCTCTTTAGATCATCGTTAGAACCCAACTTCGAACTACATGCTTTTTTCATTTGGAACAATAACATAGTCATTCAAACAAGATAGGGATCTCGTTTTAACGACCATCGTGATCGTTTGAACCACCGAATTTCTTAAAAATTCCAATTTATTCCAATCACTTCTAACAATTGTCACCAAGGCCAAATGCAAATTGAATATAAATAAAAAGCCCATATATTAATGATACAAATACCAAGGGTTTCATATGATTATAATTTACATGGGGAAAAATAATAAAATATTAGGCGTGAGTATTACATTATGTGATAAAAGGATATTTAAGACTACGTGTAGAAATAAAAGGGAAACTGGTATTAATAATGATATTTAAGATATTTCTAACTTTAGATGTATGTTACTCCAATTTTTAAGGTGTTAAAAACATTTGAGAAGTTAGTGTGTGTGCGCCTTAATAATGTTAATGTGAAAGAACACTTGTAAAAATGGAGAAAAGGGAAGAGTTTGGAAATAGATGGGTAAAATGGTATTTTTACATAAGGTGGAATATTTTTATGAAATAAAAATATTGAAAAATTTGTTACACAAATTGGTCCTAAATGAACATGATTTTTGGAATAAAATCAATACAAATGTGTAAAGGACTAGAAATGATGATTTTAAAGTATAACACAAGTTGGGGTGAAACCCCAGGTTTTGGCTTCGGTCTTTAAAGGAAAGTGTAGTATTGTGGATATTTATAAAATATTAAAATACATTAATATGGACTCCAATGATACCTGGATAATTGAGAAGGGCCCGCATCCCTAGGTTGAAAGATCCAAAATCACTAACTCGAGCATATCGTAGCATAACTGGCGGTGTGGAGCCCGTTAAAGTATGCTGATAATGAAAGATTCCGAGAAAAAGATAGTGAAAAGTGGAACATGTCAAGAAATGGGTGTTGGGGTGGAATGTAATACTCCGTATTTATGAGGATTTAAATTTAATTAATTCGGTGATATAGGAATTAATTTGTCTGGAAGTTTTAATTAAATTATTTAATTGAGATTTAATTAATTCGGGTTATTTTTTTTATAAATTACACGTGTCGTAATTTTAGGTCAAGGTTTGAGATTTTAGTTAAGTAACTTGGATGATGATTCTGAGTGCACAGTTAATTTTGAATAGGTTGAGATAGTCGAAAAACAGTACTCGAGGTAGGAATTGGGTCTCGGGACATTTTTAGGCATAACCGGGCTCCCACGGGGGGTGTTCGGGTCATTTGGGCTTGGCCCATAGGTTTAATTTGGGGATTAGTGATATAGAACTTACATTAGGGAGTTTGTGACTGACACAACTCAAATAGATAGTTTTGCCGATGAGAAAAGAGGGAGAAATTGGGAGAGCTTTTAGGAGCCAAACCAAGAGAAGAGAGGTGTGTTCTTCATCCAAATGTCGTCTACATCAAAGGAAATCAGACCCTATAAATTTATTCAGGCAAGTTGTTAAACTTGCTTTCATTTAATTTATAATATTTCAATTCATATCATGGTGGGTGTAAATCATATTCATTTTTGGGTGGGTTATCGCATAGAAAACGTGTGTTTATAAATTGGTGAGTTTATGAGGATTAAAGGTGAAATTTATATGTTGTTACTAATCAAAAGCGTTTGTATCTGATTTTTAGTCGTAGGGTCTTAATCCCTATAGTATAATTTGGAGTTCGAAATCAAATTTTAAGAAAATAGGTGTGGGAGAAATCATTCAGAGTATTAAGTTTTATTGTTAAGTATGTAAATTGATGATGGATATTGATGTAATTTGAGGAATTTAAACTATGCTATAACGTATAAACTAATAGGGGTTAGTTCTGGGTTAGATTATCAAGCTTGGAGAAATGGTCAAACTGGTATCGTAGGGAAGACGATGAGATTGCTAAAAAAGTAGGGTCGTTCGAACGACTAGGTGAGTCGTTCAAACGACATTGAAAGTCGTTCGAATGACCACTGGTCTCGTTCGAACGACGGTGGGAATTCTACATTGGTGTCATCTCCTACCTGGGTTTTCTGTTGGGATTTTTAAGGGAGAAAATAATTAAAGCATTGGGAGGTGGAGTTTTAGACATATTTTTATTTAGATAGAGTGTCAATCTAAATTGTTGGAATTAGGTGAAATAAACTCAAAGTGTTAAAATACAGAGTAAGTTAGGGAGTATGGGTATTATGGTTGAGTGACATCACTTGAATAAAATTAATTGAGGTGAAAATTAATTAAATTAAGGGTCGAAGATTTGACTCGGATATGTTCGTGCTAATGCGACGGGAGTAAGGCATGGGGTAGCCAGTTTAAATTTATTATAGGTATATATAATAAATTATCAAATAGTGAATTTAACGAGATGCTAACCTTAATAGTGGGATATTGTGTGACAAATTCTAAGAGATGAGGATACAAAACGAATGAGTGAGGTTGGGTATTGTAGTTGGGTGATACTACTTTAATGAAAATAATTAAGGTGTGAGATTAATTAAAATACAAGTCGGGATGTCGACTTGGGTGTTTTTAGGCTAGTGCTATGGGTGTTAGGCATGGGTTAGCCAGAATTTTATTAAATATATGTATACGGCTGTGTGATAGTATATATAAATTTGTATTCTTTATAGATATCGGTGTGAATGATATTTATAGGAATACATACCCCTAATATGTTATTATAGGAGGTTGCGCAATGCGGGTGAATCCCCTGGCTTGAGGAGCAGATAGAGTATAATCCCCAGGTCATAGCATCTAGTATTTATATGTTGTCATTCTTTTCGGGGTGAGACGTCTTGGGTATGATTTAGTCTCACACCCGGGGAACTATGACGGCCTCGGCTACACTTATTTTTATTTTCTTTGATTCGGTGAGTTAACTGTATTGGGGTATTCGGGTGGATTGAGTATACCTAGGGTGATAGCATTTTAGATAAAGCATCCGGTGAGTTAACACTCGAGAATGGACGGTTATTATGCTTGACATGTGTGTGAATATTGTAGTATACTAGTACGTATATAATATGAGTAGATAATTATCTATGAGATTAATACATAAGTGTAATTGTATTTCTTATATAACTAGTGTGAAATTATATATTTTAAAAAGGAGTTTCTTATATAACCAGTATGAAAGTTATATGAATTAAAAAGGGGTTTCCTATATAACTAGTGTAAATGTTACATGGTTTAATATGATTGAACCGATTAATGAGTTAATGAGAAGATAATTTAATAATCAAAGTAAGAATAATCGAGCTAGAGTTGTGCAGTAGGAAGAGGTTTGATGCATCTAGTTAGGCGGGGTAGCTTAACTAGGATGGTTAGCAGGCAAGCATTAGGTGCATGCACATTATATGAAGGGTTAGTGATACCTCAAGAGACTGTGACACTAGTTTAAATATGAAGAGTGTGCGTGTATATTTAATTATTGCAATTTAACTACTTACTAAATATTTCTAAAATGTTTTACTTAGGCTCTGACTCGCGTCAAAATATTTTTCGAACTATTTTAGGAGTCTAGCCAAAGGGACGTCCAGCTTGAGGATTCTATCCAGGGATGCGCAACTGCAACTCATGTGGAAGTTGCAGGACTTTGCTATAGATGTTTCTTTCATTTATTCCTTGTGTAGGATCTTTACTTAAGTATTCATTTGGTCATGTCGCCCTCTGATTTAGTATTCAATTATTTATTTGACCTTGTGTATCCAGGTTATGGTTTCAGTTTACTGTTTTATTTTATTATTAAATCAATAGTTCATTTGGTCATCTTTATTCATAGTATTCATCTGTGTTGGATTTAGTCACTAGGTTGTGTGAATGGTTTTATTGTTATTTATTTCCGCATTTTGTTAATTAATGCAAGATAAAATTTGGCACCATTCTAATTAAATTACTAGGTGGTTAGGAACTTTAAAAAGTTTTCGACAATGATGAAAAGAATCAGCCATATGAGACCAACATTTTATTTTAATCATGGGCTGACCACCCGATATTTTAGTAGGTGGTGTGTCACACAGAAGTCCAAGGGTCTATTGAAACCGCGTATAGATTGAACTACAACAATATTACACATATGCAAAATCCTATAAAGCAGAATAAGGATTTACCTTCGAGGTCTCTTTGATTTGATCTTGTTTTAGAAAAAATTGTATGTGATGACATTTGATCAAGAACGCATGCCCGATGCACCTAACGGTCTTCTACTGTATTACTGATATGGACAGTACGAGCAGAGTGTGGGATCTTCCTTCATGACCATCTTTTCTTCTCCTCTTTCCTCTTTGTTGTCTTTCCTTCACATAAGTCCGAATTTGGGTCTTTTTGAGTATTAAAGATTGACGGATAGCTTAAGAAAGAATGATTCTTATGTTCATATATATAGGCTACAGTAGGGACCCTAAGAGGGAGAAGGATGTGTCTTCTAATGGGCCTGAGAAAACCTGATCCTTCCCAGACCCTAATCTCAGTCCCTTAATTATAATTAATACCACTAAATAATTATAATTGCAACTCCACTCCTTAACTCAAGATTATATTTCGAGATCCTTATTATTAATTACTTAATTCTCCCCACGTTAAGGTTAAAGATACCCATTAATAAAATAAATTACTGATAATTTATTTGATTAATTTCTTTAAGTCCTTGAGCGATCCAACTTAACTTATTTGTAGTGTCGCATTAACATAATCCACCTACAAGGTTTAACAAATACAAAACTTATAAGAATCTCAAGGGGGTATCACCAGTATATATATCGAGAAGTGGATTCTATCCATAAAATACTTTCACCATACAATAATCACCATTACCCAATCTATCAAGATTATTGATCTAATAATGAATCTCACCCGAAAGGTCAAAGAAACAAATAACTAGTGCATGTGTCCATTAATCACACCCAGATTAAGAGGCTTAAGAAAACCTAATAATCACGAGGTTTACATTGTCTTACAAAATCAGTATAAAGACAATGACCTTAAGGTGGTTCCATCCAATACACATAAAGTGAACTAGCACAATAAGTTGAAACTATTTAGTTTCCCGTAATCAAGATGGACCTACTAAAATATTGTGTTACAGACCTACTGATGGTATGTCCAGTTCCATCTAAGACTGTGAACAATAAAACTTATATTTTACAAGAACTAGCGATCTGATTCTCTGTGTGTAAGTCGTACTCTACACACCAGAACACCTACTGAGCAGAACAAAAGACATAAAAAATATATAAAATAATGCAAACATTATGTCCATACATGATTCTTATTAAAATAGGAAAAACTAATTTTATTTTAATAATAAATCAAAAATTAAAACTATTACATAAATCATGGTTTTAGTCTACTTCTCTAACAATCTCCCACTTAGACTCAAAGCAATGCTGCAATGTATCTCACTCCCATCCTCTCTACGTGACTATCAAAAGTATTAGTTGGTAAGATCTTCGTAAAAAGGTCTGCTAGGTTGTTCTCTCATGCAATCTTCATAACTATGACATCACATCGCTGCATGAATTCTCGAATGAGATGATACTTATGCTCGATGTGTTTACCTCTCTTATAGCTCTTGGGTTTCTTTGTTAGCAACCGCACTGCTATTATCACAATAAAGGGTAAAAGTCAATCAAACTAAAAGTACCACTCCTAGATCCATTAGGAAGTTTCTAAACGGTACTGCTTTCTTAGCTTCCCTATAGGCCGCCACATATTTAGCTTCCATAGTGGAATCAGCAATGCAAGATTGCTTGATACTCCTCCAACTAATGGCTCCACCTCCTATGGTAAACACATAGCTAGAGGTAGACTTTCTTGAATCTCTATCAGACTACAAATCTTAATCGGTGTACCCAATAGGTACTAAACTCTCTGCCTGGTAAACTAGCATATAGTCTCGTGTTCTTTTCTTGTATTTGAGTATATACTTTATGCAGTCCAGTGTTCTTGCCCAGGGTTAGACTGATATCTACTAACCATGCCAACAGTATAGTAGATATCAGGCCTAGTGCATAGCATAGCATTCATAAAGCTCCCAACTGGCAAAGCATAAGGGTTGCATTTCATATCTATCTCATCTGGTGCCTTTGGACACTGATACTTGGAAATAGATATTCCATGTCTAAAAGGTTAGAACCCTTTCTTGGAATCGTTCATGCTAAGTCTAGAAAGAATGAAATAAATATAAGTTACTTGTGGTAAACCCAACATCCTATTCTTATGATCACGTATAAGCTTGATCCCAAAGATGTGACTAGATTCTCCTAAGTCTTTCATATTGAATTGGCTGAGCAACCACACTCTAACTAAAGACAACACTCCAACATCACTTCCAATGAGAAGAATTTCATCCGCATATAATACTAAACATAGCACTATGTTTTTATTGCATTTCTTGCACACATAAGACTCATCTAGACATTGATTAAAAACAAAAGATTATATTTCCTGATAAAAATAAATGTTCTAAGTTCTAGATGCTTTCTTAAGTCCATAAATGGAATTTTTCAATTTAAATAATTTATGCCCTTGGCATTGGACCGTAAAACTGTCTAGTTGCACCATATAGATACACCCGTCAAGATTCCCATTAAGAAATCCAGTCTTAATGTCCATTTGCCAAATTGCATAATGAAAATGAGCCACAATGGATAAGAGAATTCGGATGGACTTCATCATAAATACCGATGAGAATGTTTCCTCATAATCGATGCCCTCTTTCAGAGAAAATCCTTTCTTAACAAGTCATTCCTTAAAGGTCTCAACCTTCCCGTCCACCCCTTTTTTCCTCTTATAGACACACTAACATCCTATAGGTTTTATCCCTTTTGGTAGATCTCCAAGAATCCAGACATGTTTAGAATACATAGATTCCATCTCAAAATTCTTAGATTTAAGCCAAAGTTCTGCATATTTAACTTGGATAGCCTCATTATAGTTACAGGGATGGACTTTGAGTTCATTAGGGACCTTGTAATAAGAATCTCCCAAGAATATAAACCATTAAGGTTAATGTATAACCCTCCCACTACGACGAGGTAGTCCTTGTGTTGGTGTACTAGTGTCAACACGTTGTGTTATTCAATCTTGTATTAGTATTGTTGAAGAATCTTATTGGTTCCCTCGCAACTCTTCAAGAGCAACTTTACTTTTGGGTTTATGATCCATCATATAATTCTCTTCCAAGAATCGAGCATTGGTGCTAACAATGACCTTTTGATCGTTACGATCATAGCATAAATAACCCTTATTTTTCTTAGGATATCGTATAAAGAAACAAACTTCTAACTTGATTCCAACTTACTAGGATCTCTCTTCAGCACATGTGTTGGACTACCCCATATCCAAAGATGTTTCATACTAGTATTGAGTCCATTCCACAATTCCTTGGGTGTAATAGAGAGTGCCTTTAAAGGTACCAAGTTCAGTAAATAAGTTGTTGTTTCTAAAGCATGTACCCAAAAGAAATCTGGAAGATCTGTATAACTCAACATGGACCTAATCATATCCAAAATATTCTTATTCCTCCTTTTTTTCTATACCATTTACTGAGGCAAACCATATGTAGACAATTGGGATGTAATCCCTTGATCGTCTGGATATTGTCTAAACTCCCCTAAGAGGTACTTGCCACCACGATCAGATCATAATGTCTTGATACTTTTACCTCGATGCTTCTCCACTTATGCCCTATAAACTTTAAATTTCTCAAAGGTTCGTACTTATGGTGCATTAGGTAAACATCTCCATACCTTGAGTAATCATATAGGAAAATCATAAAATACTCAAAGCCCTCTCTCGCTCGGGTTGTCATCAACCCACATATATCAGAATGAACTAATTTTAATAGTCATTTGGCTCTATAGCACTTGGTCGAGAAAGGCCTCTTGGTCATTTTACCTTCTAAATAGGATTCACAAACTGAAAATGCCTCCACTTCTACTGAGCTCAATTTCCCACTTGCTACCAGTCTACGAATCATTTTTAGATTAATATGACCTAGGCTTAAGTGCCAAAGATATCTTTGATTCAATAAGGAGGGTTCCTTTCTCTTTAAATTTGGTCCAATTTAATTATGCAAAATATCAATTTACTGTGTGGGAGAGATGGGATTAACCATATAAAGATTATCAACTAATGTACCCGAACAAATAAAAGATTTATTTTTCTTAATAATTACGAGTTTATTAAAACAAACTGAATATCCATTAAAGGCTAAACAAGAAACTGAAATCAAATTCCTCCTAATGGAAGGTGCATAAAGAAAATATTTTAAAAGTAAACTCCTATCATTATTAAATCTTAAATGAACGTCTCCCATAGCAGCTACGGCTACTCTCGTCGGATCTCCTATAATTAGATAAATCTCTCCATCAATTAGAAACCTAGTTTCATGGAACCCCTGCAAGGAATTTCATACATAATTAGTGGTTCCTGTGTCCACACACCAGGTACAGGTAGTACAAACCACAAAACATAACTCAAAAAGATATAAATGAAATTTACCAGCGTTGTTCTATTTATTGCGGAAAATATGACAATTATTCCTTCGGTGTTCCGACTGCTTACACTGGAAACACTTGCCCTTGGCCTATTTCATAACTCCCTGAGGCCCATGAGCAACCTGAGTGACCATAACTTGTTTCTTATCCTTCTTATTCTTTTTACTCTTGCCCATAAGCTTAGAAGTAGAACCTTTTTCAGTAGTAAAAGCACTTCCTGCTGAGACCCTCAGCTGCTTGCAGTTCTTTAAGTGATTTAGCCAAAGATTAAGAAAGTTTGTTCATCTTGTATATCCATTTTCACAAATCATAAGAAATATCATTCTTCAATAATATATGCATCCTAATTTGAAACTCAATATGCAATATCAAATACTAGGAAAATAGAGTTTGGAACTTAAGAGTAAAGTGTTTACCACCTCAAATGAAGCTCCGAAAAGGGTAGAATGAAGATAAAAGAAGATGAAAACCTCCTACTTACTATGGTGGACTCAAAGAGGTTAACTAGCTCCACAAAACTTGCCTCCATAAAATCTCCAAGAAAAACTCCCCTTTAAACTCCATTAATATTATATTCTCCTTCTATAAAACACCACAACAACATCCTCAAATTACATAGCTTTGCTCAATCATGGTTGGAAATGGTCGTACACTAGTGTTTGAAGGTGGTGGTAAGGGGTAACTATGTGGGAAAATGGTTGGGGAAGAATATAAGTATTCACACTTAGAGAAAGTGGAAATGTGCTTAAAATGGTGGTGAAACCCACCATCACTCTCTCCTCTTCTGACCCACAAACAACCCTAACAAAACCCTTTTAAATCAACGCCCAACACTAAAATCCTAATTTTTATCATCTGGGTTCACCACGAGTCATCACGTCTTTGATCCAAGGGCCAAAAATGCGACAACACACAAGTGCATAACAATTTAAAAGAACTTACAACAGGTCGTTTGAACGAGAATGGGACCTCGTTGAAATTATATTAGGATCTCATTTGATCAAACTTAGAATTACCTTCTAACGAGGATGAAAACCTAATATAGGGACATCTCGTTAGATCTTCGTTAGAACCCAACTTTGAACGGTATGCATTTTTTGTTTGGACCAATAACATATTCGTTCGAACGAGACGGGGACCTCGTTTAAACGATCCTCGTGACCGTTTGAACCACATAATTTCCTAAAAATTCCAATTTCTCCCAATCACTTCTAATAATTATTGCCAAGGCCAAATGCATATCGAATATAAATAAAAATCCCATATATTGACGATTTAAACCCCAGGGATTTCATATGATTATAATTCACACGGGTAGAGATAATAAAATATTAGGCGCGGGTATTACATTATGTGATAAAAGGATATTTAAGACTACATGTAGAAATAAAAGGGAAAATGGTATTTTCTTATGAAGTAGTCTCCAAAGGTTAAAAGAATGGAGTTTTCTAATTAAATAAAGTAAATAAATAAGTATATTTCCAACTTAAGATATATGTTACTCCAAGTGTTAAACAAGTGTTATGGAGTTAAAAACATTTAAGAAGTTAGTGTGTGTATGTGTGTGTGTGCCTTAATAATGTTTTTGGGAAAGAACACTTGTGAAAATGGAGAAAAGGGATGAGTTTGGAAATGGATGGGTAACTTGTTAATTTTACGTAAGGTGGAATATTTTATGAAATAAAAATATTAAAAAATGTGTTACACAAATTGGTCCTACATGAACATGATTTGTGGGATAAAATCCTTATAAGTGTGTAAAGGACTAGAAATGATGATTTTAAAGTGTAGGATAAATTGGGGTGAAACCACGGTGTAGACGCCCCATTCTGTTACTCCCCCTAAACTCTCCTTAGGTCCCTAGCACCTCCCTTCATCACTATAAACCCAGGTCATACCTCTAGCACTAACCTAAAAGTCATCGGGCACCCCCAGGCTCCATTTGACCAAAAGTCAAAGTCTTCAGCTCGACCAAGGTTGAATGAATCTTCAAAGGTCCCTGAATCCCCTTTCCAACGGTCCGTCCCTTGCATGATTCTGAATTATCATGCGGACGAACGACCCATTTTCCCCCAAAACCTGACCTAGAGGCTACCCGACGCTCCCAGGATCCGTTTGACCTAATTCAACTCTACAGCTCGATCGAGATTGATGAATCTTCAAAGTCACTAAAACCCCTTTCCAACGGTCCGCTCCGTGCGTGATTCTAACTTACGGTATGGACGAACGATCTATTTTACTCTGAGAGGTCACCGAATGCTTCTTGGGCCCGGTTGACTAAAGTCAACTCCTCTAACCGGATCAAACTCTTTGGAATGTATAAGTACATCTCCTAAAATTTCCAACGGTCCTCCCCATATGCGATTCGGACTTACCATGCGGATGAACGATCCATTTGCGTCCGATGATTCCCCGCCTAATGGACCGACGAATGCTTCTGAGTCACATTTGACCCAAAGTCAACTCCCAAACCCGAGAGCGATCCAAAGGACTTTCGAAGGTCTTTAAATTACCTTTCTTAGGTCTACCCCATGCACAATTCATATTAACGGTTTGCGCTCTACGGCCGATTTTCCAAAAAGGCCTGAAAGACACTACCAAAAGGCAAGTCCAAGACCCTACCTATCAGCAGTGTGGATAAAAGCACCTGCCGATTGGTAGGAACGGGGCTATGCTGATCGGTAATGCCCCGAGCCTATAAAAATTAGGCCTTGACCTCATTGCAAAGGGATCCGAGATCAGAAACATATCACTCTTAGCAAATCCAGAAAGCCTCTCTCGAAGTCAGCGCGATTTCCACATCCAAATCCCTTTTCAACCTTCACATTTCATCATCCTTTTCATCAAACTTGGTGAATTAACAATTCTCCATCATCATCCAAGTTCAAGGGCTTCTCTCCAAGATTCAAGATCAAGCTCAAGATCTTCAAACATGTCCAATTTTCTCAATTCTCATAAATTTGCATTAACTTTTTTTATTACTTAGCACTTTTATTCTCTCATCTCACATATCCTAATATACTTTTTATTTAGTATTATTGCACACCTCTTATTTTCATACAAATAAAAACATAAAAAACAATTAAAAAAAGAGGATTTTCTTATAAATTACAAACGAGAATTCTCTCACTTTTCTTACACTTTTATCACAACTAAAACACTTTTTCTACACACACACACACACACACACATAAATAAGAGAAGTCCCCGGTTGGATTTATGGGATAAAACCCACCCCTCGTTTTGCATGTGAACTACGTGGACTTTGATGCCTCTATAGGCTACGTAGGCATCTCGGGGTAAAATTCGAGATTCGAGTCCTATTTTGCTTTTTCTTTCAATCTCCTATTCTCTCTAAATTCAATTCTCCTACATTACATATATATACATATATTTGTTCTTAGATGCGTATTATTCCACATGCGTTGTCTTTCCATCGTAACGATCAACGTAAGGATAACCGCGTAAATCATATTTTCTAATATTTTTATACCTTCCTACGGATGACTCGCTTTACCTCTTCCATGGTAAAAGTATATAATTCCTACCTCCACTATATATACACATCCACACATATCACGGGGAAAATAAAGGAAAATAGAAAAAAACCATGAGAGACCATAAGGTCTGAATGGGTGCCTAACACCTTCCCATTTCGTAACTTAGCCTCTAAACTCTTTTCGAATTATTTTGGTTTCGTATGCATGAGTATGTCTTTAGATGCTGTCCTTCGGGATGGCTCCCCTTCTTTTGTCTATTTTGAGTAAAATAGACTGGCGACTCTATCTCTCTACATTTTTTACCTCGCCCAAATGACGTCGTCCAAAGGGCTCCTGAGAGGGATTTTCGGGACATAGGATCCTCCCTTACGTGCCCGCCCACCACGAGGATCGGGATGGCCACACACGGGTTTCGGCTTCGGCCAGTACAGGAAAATGTAGTAATGTGGATATTTGTAAAATGCTAAGACTCATTAATATGGACTTAAATGATACCGGGATACTTAATAAAGGCCCATAGCCCTACGATGAAAGATCCAAAATCACTGGCCAGAGCATATGGTATCATAGTGTGACACCCCGACTAATTAAATACCGGGTAGCTACTCCTTTATTAAATCAATACAAAATGCCAAGTTGGTTCAGTTAATAGCATCACTGTCGAAAACATTTTAATGATTACTAACCACCTAGTATTTAAAAAGTAAGTTACCAAATTTTAAATTAAGTCTGATTAACATGCAATAAAAGAATAATGGAATAACAACATAATCCATTCACCATAACGAAGTAATGAAATAACCAACAACTAATAATAAGTCCGGAGGAAAACTCCTCACAACAATCCCACAACTGAAAATAATACGACAAGTCTGAATCCTGAATTAATTACATGCCAGAAGTCTGAATAACTGAAATAAATGAAATGTCTTTAAAAGAAATGGGCAGCATGCCCTACAACTGATAAATGCTAAATATAGAGTCAAGATAGATGAAACGTCTACAAGCAAAGTCCTGTAACTTCCACAAACATCTACAGCTCGTCACCTGAATGAGAATCCTAAGCATGGTGTCCTTGTGGCTGGGCACCTAAAATGTTTTTTTTTATAAAAATAGATTTGAAAGAAAATGGGTCAGAGCCCGAAAGTGGAAATCATTTTAAAAACAACAAGTGTTTTAATGACATTAAAACATTAAATGCAAAATACATGTTAGGACGTGCACTCACATGAAATTCTCACCTCTCGACTACATGTGCACTCCTAACGTACCGTACCCATCTAAATAACATACATATCTAACCAAACCGTAATAAGTTCTACCCCTTACTACTCGATTCCCATATTACATTCTAACGTTATCAATTAAATAGAGGGCTTTACTTAAACTCAGATTCTCAATAAGTAATACAATTCACTATCGGTTAACCCGTTAGGTTTTCTCAAAACACTACCATAATTATATTCACAATACCAACATGAAAGTTCCCATTAATTAAGTGTATATTATTCACGTCAGAAATATACAATACAAGCACCCCGAGACTAAGCTACGGTGCACACATACTCTGCTATCCATCCCGGTACATCACGTACATAAGGATCACGCATTCCGAATCTCTCAGGAATCGTTCTCAAATGACAACAATCACAAATAATGGAGGCGAACACAGTCACATCACATGGGTCACGCACATACCTGCACTCCCACGATCATCAGACTTATTAACATCCCAATAAGTCCTTCTCTGACCTATGTTCATCGGGGTACCAGTCTAAATCCGGGCAACACAAGGATTAGAAGGCCCTAAGCGAACGTAAACCTCCCGTGATAGCAAGTATGGTAGGTATGTCATACACATAAAATCATATATACTAAGCATGCACACATCTTAACTATTACCATATTTATTTCTGATACACTTTTTATTCTCGTACCGACTTATAATGTTACACAATATACGTAACCCCGGTTAATATCATTATTTAGGTCGCCAATAGTTCTCGCATCGTAATAGACACTCACGTCCTAATTCATAACTTCCCTTTGGTTGAAACTACACTTCTAGGTTTTACTCCTCATTATATCCCAAACATCCCAAATATATCAATTAATCCACAAGGAAATGTTATCTCTACATATAAACAAGGTTACGGGACACTCGGGATCAAAACAGGCTAAAAAGCCTAAACTGTCAACTCGTTAGAAGTATCGTTCGAACGAGGCTGTTCGAACGAGAGTTCGTTCGAACGAACTGGGCATCTAACGAGATCTCGTTCGAACGAAAGTCATCGAACGAACATCCCTCTCATTAGAAGGCAACTATCAACTCGTTAGAAGCTCGTTCGAACGACCTGGGTAGGTCTTCTAACGAGAGGCCAGTTTCGAGCCCAGAACTTCCTTTTCTCGTTTTTCTAACTTTCTTCATCTCTAATCTCATATACAATTCGTCCCAACATTCTTTTAAGGTTTCTAATCCATACCAAACAATCATAGGTCATAATTAAGCAATTATATAGGGCCAATACTTCCTAAACATCATTGAATCACCAAATCCCTTCATTTATCCCCAAATCATATGAACATGAACCCTAAGATTTTAAAATCACCAATGGGTATATTTAAATCCGTTTTTGTTATGAATAAGGTGTATATCCATTAGAATAATCCTCCTAACACAATTCTACATGCAATCCTTTCATCAAAATATAAAGTTCTAATTCCAATAAATGGGTTTTTATCAAACTCCCAAGAACAATACAAATTCTGTCAATTTCCTACGCATGGAAGAAACATTCTTTGTAATAAATGAAATTAAACCACTTGCCTTATGTATATCTCTGATTTTGATGTCGAATTGATGGACGATTCTCTCTCTCTCTGCAAAATTCCTCTCTCTCTCTCTCTACAAGTCTTCTTCTCCAAAGTGAATGGTGGCTAGGGTTTTGCCTTAGGAAACCTTTTTGGAACTAATTCCAATAACCTCCGTAGGCCATTAGGTTATTAGTGGGTTTAGTGGGTAATTGCCAAATCAGATATTAATTCCTAATTTTCGTGGGTTTTAATTCCAAAAAATCCAAAATTACCAAACTACCCTTATACGTTGCCGGTGTGGCCTAAAAATGTCCCGGGACCCAAACCAAACCCCCGGCTAGTGTTTCTGACTATTTTGACCCTTCTGGACGCGTTGGCTCACTCAAAATGACCATACGGTTAATAAAAATAAAATTCACTTTTTAATTAAAATAAATATATTCCGGACGCGACTGTCACACGCGTCTCAACAAAATTTCCAAATTGCCATATTTCAATTTCACGACAAATTTCATAATTCGATAATCATATATAGCCATATCTACTCATTAAAATCAAATACCAACTCGCATCTCGCTAGTATTTTTATCCGGATTAATTTCCAATTACTACGCATTTAATTCAATTAATCCCATAAATAAATATCACAAAAATACGGGGTATTACACATAGCTGGCAATGTGGAGCCCGTTAAAGTTTGCGGATAATGGACTATTCCTAAAAAAATAATGAAAGATGGAGCATGTCAAGAAATGGGTTGTGGATTCAATATGATAAAAGACAA
This sequence comes from Sambucus nigra, assembly GCA_949130495.1. Taxonomy (NCBI): domain Eukaryota; kingdom Viridiplantae; phylum Streptophyta; class Magnoliopsida; order Dipsacales; family Adoxaceae; genus Sambucus; species Sambucus nigra. The sequence continues at coordinate 536,371,443 of OX422208.1, read as the reverse complement.
CCTAACTTGAATGAATCAATAAATGTTCCGATAAGGATAAAGTGGACAAGTAAATGTGAAAATTGATTAATGTCCATGAAATAAAGGAATGGTAAAGTGAAGTGATTAAATGGGTAGTTAAGAAACAAAAAAGAGGTTGAACTAATAATTAATGCAAGTATGTGTTCATGAAAGGTTTTCAAAGAAAATAAGTTTTTCTAACACGGTGCTCGCATGTGTAGGAAGGTGATTTTCAATGAAAATACTAACGTGAATTGGTATGAATAAAGAGGTAATTTTGGTGACAAAAATGCTTTTCCTTAAACAAAAGATATTATTTAAAGTATTTAACTGGGTGTGTTAAATCAAGACATAAATGTCAACTCAAGTAAAAGAAAAACTCTTTTGCAAGATTATGGTGAATTAGTCGAGATATGTAACATTTTTTGAATAAAAACTATTTCATGCATTAATGTGTGTGTGTGTGTGTGTGTGTGTGTGTGTGTGTGTGTATAAGGTTCTTTCATGTGCACATAGATATAATGCGTTAGAGTCTCCTTTCTGTTTTTCAATTTTATATTGCATCTCATTATTTTCCCGTTGGGCATTCGACTCCTTCCTTCGTCTTTGTTACGATAGGTTGGATGCGATTTTGCTTTTTGAGAGCGTTGTACATGTAAGTATTTAACCAGATTTCAGGGACGCTTCTGACGGGTCCCTCACGTGGGTTGATTTAAATGAAAGGAGCATGCTAAACAAGTGGAACGTTAATTAAATAAAACTGGACTAAGAAGATTATGTTGGTGGTTTTATTACATTTCATACCTAATGCCTAGGTCGGATCGGGTTGATCTCGGATAGCCCACGAATCTGGGATGAGGCGTTACACCCCACAAATTAATTAGTAACTAGTAATGGAAACCTACAAGAACATAGACATCCTAGTAAGCTATCTACCTAGATAGCGATGGGTGTTCCATCCCTCGATCAATGGGACGAACCAAACAATATCCTTCATCTCAGCCTTTCTTTAGGGGAATCAATGTCAAACTTCTTTCTAGTTAATTCTAAGGAAAACCACTACGTACGCTCGATATCCATCTTTCATCCCTCATAGGATTCTTATGCCTATTCCATAGAACTTGAGAGTAGTGTCTAGGTCTAGGTCTAGGTCTAGGTCTAGGAATATTACGTCAAGCCTTACCCCTATCTTGCAGTAGAGAATTAATCATTCTTGTCAATTCACATACTTAAACTATAAGTTCATCAATAATATATTTCGTCCACACTTTCCTTATATTGTCAATGAACCTATTTTTTCTCCATTTCAAGCATACAAAAGCTTGATTTGTATGGCCTTGTACCTTGATTTCTCCATTAAGAGGTGGTGACTCTGCTGGGGACTTTATTATGAGGGCTAGACTCTATTTACATGGGTGTTATGTTTGTTTATATTTCCCCCCAATTTTTGCATGTTCCCCTTTATTACTAATGTATACCCCATGATTATGCTTCTATTCACACACCTGTAGAAATTTATCCATTTACACTTCGCAGCACGTGCACCTAGGATCACATATATCCTTATGTTGCACGCATCACCCATACTTGGTATACCATTGGTATTCATACTTTACTCCCCGTTGAGCATGATCAAGAAAGATACTCTCATCATAATATACTAATTAGAGAATCATGCATGATTCACATGACATCACCAAAGAGCATTGTTATTGACCAAATTTTGTCTAGTAACTGGAGGGTCACTTCGTGATGGGCGCTGGTCCGGCAGGGCGCAGTTAGCCTAAGCGATATGACTCTCACTGTGACACCCCGACTAATTAAATACCGGGTAGCTACTCCTTTATTAAATTAATTCAAAATGCCAAGTTGGCTCAGTTAATAGCATCACTGACGAAAACATTTTAATATTACTAACCACCTAGTATTTAAAAAGCAAGTTGCCAAATTTTAATTTAAGTCTGATTAACATGCAACAAAAGTAATGAAGAAGTAAATAACACCATTCACCATACTGAAGTAAAACAAATAACCATCACAATAGAGTAAATAAAGTCTGGAGGAAAAACTCCTCACTACAATCCCATACTGAAATAAATAACCGAATGCTGAAACAATAAATGCTAAAGTCTGAAAACTGAAATGTAAACGATGCTCTAAATAGAAATGGGCAACATGCCCTACAACTGATAGATAGTGACTCTGGAATCCAAAAGATAGAAGCGTCTATATGCAAATCCCTGTAGCTTCCACAAACCGCTACAGCTCGTCACCTGAATGGATAATCTATGCTTGGTGTCCTTGTGGCTGGGCACCTAAAAAGGTTTTACAAGAAAAAGATTTGAAAAGCAAACGGGTCAGAGCCCGAATGTGGAGTTATATTTTAAAAACCTGCAAGTGCTTTAAAAACATTTAAAACATTAAATGCAAAGTACATGTTAGGACGTGCACTCACATCATATTCTCACCTCTCGTCTAACTGTGCACTCCTAACGCAAGTACCCATCTATAACTACCCATACTACTAGCTAAGTGACAACATATCTAGCTAGACTGCCAAAGGTCCTGCCCATAATACTTGGTTCCATTTACATAATAACGCTCGTAATTAAATAGGGGTTTAACGTCAACTCAGATACTCAATATGCAATATATATAACTATCAGTTAACTCGTTATATTTCTCGAAACAATACCGTAATATAATTACAACATTAACATGAGGATTCTAATTAATTAAATGTATATTAATCTCATCATATATATACAATACAAGCACCCCGAGAACTAAGCTACGGTGCACACATACTCTGCTATCCATCCCGGTACATCACGTACATAAGGATCACATATTCCGAATCTCTCAGGAATAGTCCAGATAACACAAATCACAAATAGTGGAGGCGAACACAGTCACCATCACGTGGGTCACGCACATACCTACGCTCCCACGGTCAGCGGACTTATTAATATCTCAATAAGTCTTTCTATGACCTATGTTCATCGAGGTACCAGTCTATATCCCCCCCGTAGGCACACAAGGAATAGAGGGTCCTAAGCGAACGCAACCTCCCGTGATAGCAAGTATGGTAGGTATGTCATACACACAATCCATATACCAATACTAAGTAAACACACGTCTTAGTAATACCGTATTTTAATCGTAGTATATATTCTCATACTAATTATAATTAACACAATTCATACTATTCCGGTTTGTAATTATACGCGCCATAATTATCTCACGTCGTAGTAGACACTCACGTCTCAACCCAAACCGTCCATGTAATACACTCTCGTATGTAAATTCCTTCTCATAAATACCCAAATGTCCCAATTCTATCACTACGAAGGTTAACTATATCCTCGAACAAGTTTACGGAACTCCAAAAGTCAAAACAGTCCAAAAAGGACCAAACTGTCAACTCGTTAGAAGTCTCGTTCGAACGAGACTGTTCGAACGAGTTTGGACTGTCAGGTCGTTAGAAGTCTCGTTCGAACGAGGCTGTTCGAACGAGATCCCAGTTCGTTCGAACGAACTGTCCCTTCTAACGATATCTCGTTCGAACGAGATATCGAACGAAATCCCTACTCGTTAGTAACGACTGGTCAACTCGTTAGAAGCTCGTTCGAACGAGTTCGTTCGAACGACCTGGGGGCTGCTTCTAACGAGCTACCAGCTTCGGCCCAGATTTTTCCCCATCTCGTTTTTCACCATTTTTATCACTTCTAATCCCTTCCAAGGTTCATCCCAATAACGTTTTAGGGTCTCTAATTCATCCTAAACATATTTACATCATCTCCTAACATGTTTTCAAGGATTGAATCATCATAACATCAACCACATTTACAAATCTCTATACTTTTCCCAATTTCTCTAGAACATGAACCCTAGGTTTATATCATCATCAAATCCCAGAATTTATTTCGTTTTAATTCCTTCAAAACACAATTATTATAAGGGAAATCATCTACCTATCATACTACATGCAATTCTCTTCACAATTTCAAGTTCTAAACTCCAAACTACATGGGTTTTCATATTTTATCAAGAACAAACCATAAATCCGAATTGTCTAACATGGAGGAAACATTCTTTGAAATTAAATGGAATAAAGTCACTTGCCTTGGTTGTTTCTGAGTTTGGTGTAGATTAGATGAAGTTTTCTGCAGAAATTCCTCTCTCTCCAAGCTCTTCTCCAATGGTGGCTTAAGGTGGCTAGGGTTTTGATTTGGGGAAACTTAGAAAACCTAAATGATAACCTACGTAGCTTTCTAGGTTAATATGGGTTGGTTAATGGGCTTAATGGGTCTAATCCACATCAGATTTACATCTCTAATTTTCGTCACTTTTAATTCCTCAAAATGTAAAATTACCAAAATACCCTTTAAGTTACCGGTATGACCTAAAAATACCCCGGGACCCAAACTATACCCCCGGCTAGTGTTTTCTGACTATCTCGACCCTTCCAGACGCGTTGGCGCACTCAAAACGACTATACGGTTTATAGATTTTAAATTCACTTTCATTATCAAAATATTATACCGTGACGCGGCGGTCCCATGCGTCTCAACAAAATTTCTAAAATGCCGTATATAAATCTCACGACAAATTTCATAATACCAAATACATATATAATCATATATGCACATAATCAAATACCAATTCGCATCTCATTAGTATTTATAACCCGGATTAATTTCCAATTAATACGCATTTAATTAATTAATCCCAAAAATAAATATAGCCAAAAGTACGGGGTATTACACTCACCTTCCATTAGCCAAGTACCTTCGACGTATATCGAACGGTTCCCCCGCATCGTACCGCTTGACCGAAGTCATGATGGGAGGTATATCGCAGGGAACTCGTTCACGTACGCCGAGTATATCAAATTCTCTCTCACACGTACCGTCCCCACAAGGTATATAGTGAGGTAATTCACGTACACTCAGGTATATCAAATGGCTTGTACATATATACCAATTTCTCGCAAGAGCAAGATGTATATCGTGGAAGTCACGCTAAAGGGGGGAACCCTTTCTGACTCACCCAACCAACATCATACCCGCATATAGGTGTCAAGCCTAGGACACGTATAAGATTGTCGGTTTTAACCCGAAACTTTGTCAAAATTTTGGGTCTGCTTGCCGCCCAAATTTTTGCGCATTTTTAAAATGGGACCCTGTCCGTGACCCTGGCTACAAGTTCAGCCATAGCTTTGCAAACCCAACGTTTCCAGGCTCGGGTCCCGTCCAACATTTTATTTTACATTTAGGAGAATTTAATACAACTGAGAACATAATAATTATAATAATCATGCTGAGATCCATCTCCCGAAAAACAAATCCAAAAACATTTCTCCCTTATTTATCAAAAAGCCAAAAAAAAAATTCTTTCCTCTCTTTGTTAAAAATACAAAAATATTTTGTCTTCCAATCTAAAAAAAAGGTCAAAAAATATCTTCATTCTTTCTCTAAAAAATAAATACCATTTTTGCGGCTTCTCAGGTCGATCGCAAACCCTTGGCCTGGCTCCTTATTAGCTTCGGTCCTCAATCAAATTACCCCAGAGTTTCGTCCGTTCCCCTATTACTTTTTCCGAGTCTGGTATCCATCCGCTTTCCATGGAGATCACAGATCACCAAAGATCTGATGGCAGTCCTAACTCAGCTCGTGTCCAAGATTGATAACCTCCAAACTAAGGTTCGAGAGATGCAACGAAACCAAGTTCCCATTTCTCAAGAGCCCAAGGCCCTATTTCCTGACGTTATGGGTCCACCCGAGACTATCTAGGTTCCCGAAGAATATCATCACACTCTATGTGCCCCTCCTGCTAATGGGCCGCCGCCTGCCCAGCTTCCGACGTCGAATCTTGCCCAGCATGGGTCTAACTTGCCTATGATCATTGATCCCAAAGAGGAGGAATTGAACAAGGTCAAAGAAGACCTCAAGATGCTCACCAAGAAGTTTGACCAAGTCAGAATCTCGAGGAATTACATGGACTACACCCACATGTCTCCTTATCCTAAAGCGAGGTTACCCGAGAAGTTCAAGATGCCAAATATCGAGAAATTCAGAGGAAGTGGACCCCCGAGTGTTCATCTCCATAGCTATCACCATTCCTTGACTCTACTAGGGGCTTTCTAAGAAGTGATGGCCCAAATGTTTCAGCAAACTTTGAAGGATAGCGCCCTCCGATGGTTTTTGTCTCTCGAAGAGTCTAGAATCCGTAGTTGGGAGGATGTGGCTCGAGAATTCATGTCATAGTAAAAATACAATGAAGAGCTTGAGGTCACCCGCCGTGATTTAGAGCTGTCCAAATAGAACTCTGGGGATTCAGTCAGTAACTTCATAGCCCAATGGAGGGAAAAAGCAGAAACTATGACCAATCGACCTTTTGAGGAAGAATAAGTCATCATAGTGAAGAAGAACTTCTTGCCCCATGTCCGAGCAATGATGGGAGGATAATAATATCCCCACTTATGAGCTCTCAGAGAAGCAAGAGTAAAAATCGAGGAGGGTCTTGCTAAAATAGAAGTTGAACCAAAGAAGGTGTCCGAACAGTTCACACCCAGGAAGTATGATAAACCTGTTAGTGCTACAGTCTCAACCATCAATAACATCGCTCAACCAACGACATCACGAGCACCAAAAATTCGCCCTATCCCAGTCTGAAAGGAATAAACCGAGCTCCATGCTCCCCTATCCAAAGTTTATCGGGGCAGCGTTAAGCCGATACCTTATCAAACCCTTGGATCCCCGTCTATTGCCAATTCCACTCCCAAGAAACTTTAAGGCATATGCCCATTGCACCTTTCACTAAACAGTTGGCTATACCACTGACCAATGCTTTCACCTTCGAAACATAATCAACATCGCCCCACCAGCCAATTCTAAGCCAAACACTACTCACAACCCACTCCCAAATCATGCCAATGCCATTTTTTTTGAAGAGAACCCAAAATTTGATCCCTCAACTCAAATCACACCCATATACTCTCCTAAACCTCTCTAAATTTGCCCATATTTCCTCCTACACCCTGCTAGCCTCGCTGATCAGGCACTGTCACTCCTTACTAGAGCATGCATCGCTATCTGTACCCATTCTGAAAATGGAAGTATGGAATTATCAGAAGTCTTACATCAAATCCTAGAGTTCGGGCTAAAATTTCCCTCATAAATGATCATTGATTACCAAAGGTTCAGTACGCTGTTCTTGGAAGCATGGAAATGGGCCTAAGAGTCAGGTAGTTGGGTACTACCGATCGATGAAGTCATCCTGGATGATGTTGTCCAGATTATGGTAGAATTATTCAGACAAACCAACAACATTTGTAGTATCACCGAGTTATTTGATGATTTGAAGCTACAAGGGCGCCTGGTCCCTTCACCCTTACACATCCCCACCGATTGGAAAGATATGTATGAATAAGCCGCTGAAGTTATGGAATGTATCGATTTTATATGGAAAGACAGAATTGTTGCCACTGGATGGGGGGAAGAATTCGAAGATTCAAATGAAGAGCAAGTTTCAGAAAAAATTGGATCGGTAGCCGACATGTGTGGGATGATATCATTTGAAGAACTTCTCGGAGAAATAAACAAGGTAGCGGAACAAACTGAGGTTGATAAGGAAATATGATTCATGTTCTTCCCATCTTCAGTAAATCACATGACCAAATCAGGGAGGCATTACCAGATCCCAAGCTCACTACCAGCCAAGGACAAGGGGAAGGGCGTTGAAAACCTCCCTATGCCAGAGATGACCCTCGAGGAGAGCAAGATCCTCGATCAACTAAAGAAAACTCAAGCTAACATCACTCTATGGGGCTTTTCATGTCTTCTCAGCTACACAGAAATGCTCTGATCAAGTTTCTCACTAGACCCAAAGTTCCTCCTTCTACCACACCAGAACAAGCAGTAAATTTGGTCGGATCTTTGACCTCTACCCCCGGATCTTTGACCTCTACCAGAATGCTATCCTTTTTTGAACAAAAAATCCCCACGATTTGGTCAAACCACAATCATGCACTCAATATCTCCGTCGAAGTTATGAGGAAGGTCGTGCCACTCTCTCTTGTCGATAATGGATCCACCTTGAATGTCTACCCATTGAGAACTTTCAAATGTTTAGGACTGAAAGAAAGAGACCTCACTCTAAGCTCCACTGCCGTGCATTCCTATGATAATACCCATCGAGAGGTGATGGGATACATAAATCTTATAATAGAGGCTGGAACTATAAACCCTATTATCGAATTCCAAGTTATTGACATCCCGGCTTGTTTCAACCAATTACTCGAATGACCTTGGCTTCATAGTATCAAGGGTGTGTCTTCCTCACTCCGTCAGAAATTGAAGTTCTTTGCTGATGGATGGTTCATCACTATTTTGGACAACGACGACAATGTAGAGGGTGCCAGTGCCAGTACCAGTAGTCCAATTCGTGAGATAGAACACGGGTCAAATGATATGCTCCTATCAGGATTCTGAGTTGAACCACTCCTACTCCCGATAGGGGATGCCTTTAAACAAAGGGTTTGTCCTGAATACGACCCTCATGGCAACGTCAATGTGATTCAGATGTTCAGAAACATGCACTTCATGCTTGGACTTGGGCTAGGACAAAGACAACAAGGTATACTCGAGCCGATTGAACTGAAGAAAGCTTTTCCTCCTTATGGTTTGGGGTATCAACCATGAGAACTAGAGCTCAGAATGATCCGACAGTCTGGACCAAAGAGAGGACTATTCATCAAAGAGGGTGAAGCCTTCCCCTTTTGTGGCTTTCCTGAACCATGGTATGACCATACAGACAAGAAGATGAAGCCTGGAACGGAGATCATTTTCCAATATGGCTACCCATGGGTCGAGAGTTCCCAACACCATGTACAACCGCTCATCAAAGATACCAAAGAGACTGAGGAAAAAGACTCCAAAGATTCCTGAATTGCAAGGACCTAAAACATGATTAGGAAGGTTAATTACATGATTAATTATAACTTAGTATTTATAAGTTATAAATTGGTTATGTGGGTTAAACAGGCTAATTATCATGTTTAGGGGATACATGCCCATGTGATATATGTGTTGTTTACATTAAGTACTAATTGAACTTATGATCGGGGATACCATGTTTATAACATATGATTAGTTATGTGATTAAATTCATTATAAATTATTTTTTCATGCATGATTATGTTTGTAAAATTAAATTAGGGTGTTGATACGAAATTGGCAATGTTTGGTCGCCAAATGTGAAAGTTTTGCGATTTTCGATAAATTGCTACTTTCCTGTTCGAGCCCATATTAGGCGTATTAATTTTATGATTTTGGGAAACCACAAAATATGAAAGTTGTATATATTTAAGTTATCTACTCATAGACACAAAGAGGGAGTAAATCGGGGCCCGTGGTAGTGAGTAATGGTAATTTTACCAAGGTCGGACAAATGTGTCATTAATGGAATTGTCTAATTCGACCTTTCATCCAACCAATCACGTGTTACCACTACCCCTATTTCTATTGGACCACTATACAACGTATTTCTGATTATAAATGAGAGTTATGTATTATTCCTCATAAGAAATAACAAGTTTTGCCTAAAGAGAGAGAAAGAGAAGAAAGTTAAGGAAGAAATCTTTGGAAAATTTCTATAAATCGAGGAATCCTCGTAAGGTAATTACATCTTTATTAAAGTTGGTCACATGGATGAGTTCTATACTTGACATGTTTTTATTTTTGATTGGGATATATATTTAAATGAAACCCATATTGATGAATTGTGTTGGAACAAGGATGGGTTAAGAACATAAGTTAGAACTGGAGCTAGGATCGTAAATGCATACTTTAAAGCCCTAAATTTACATCATCTTTTCGTAAAGCATTTTGATTTAGAAAATTCATGATTATGATGTATATTTCTTCTAAAACATGTTTATTATAAGTTTCCATGAATTATACCCAAGGTCAAGGTTTTGTATGCTTAAAAATGTTAAGTTATGCCTTAATGTTCTATTTTGACCTAGTTAGGCTAAAAATGGCATAAATCATAGAATACGTATTGGAATTGACTTATTCAATTTGCAGAGTAAAATATGCTCATACATGTATAACATATCCGAAAATTGTGTAAAAATACCAAGGAATGGACCCTTGGTGATAGTTTGAAGTTTTGGTTTAAAATCTGCCCTAAAGGAGCAAGAATGCATACCAGGTGTTTGACGTTTTTCTCGACATAGAAAATGAGACCAAAAAATTATGAAACATTAATTTTGTATTATTCAATAGGCTTACTGATATTGGGTGGAATATCATGAAAATTTATGTTGTATAAAAATTAGGAAAACTCCAGGAAGTTGAAGTTTTGTTGCGGTTTTTCTTGAAAAAACGATTTGGAAAAGGTTGTAATAAAATGGGCATAACTTTGTCTAGCGAATTGGTAATTTAATTCCGTAAATTATGTTAGAACCCTAATTACTTGGGTGCTATAGAAATGTGAAGTACCATATTTATTTCCTCCTTAGTTATTTCTGATTGACCAAATGATGTGATGTATTACTAGGTTTAATGTTAATTCGTGTATTCAGATACTAATGACGTTGACTTGTTAGGTGGGAAAGCAGCTAATACTACCATACCAAGGAAGTAGTTTGGTATTATTCTTAGCACCAAATCCAATGTGAGTGACCTATCCTATTAAATATAGATGTTTATATGTTCATATGGAAATGTGTAGTTATATACATGTGTTAAAATGCTTACGGGAGTGATGTTGTATTTAGGAAACATATGCATATGATTGAAATGTTAAGTGATGTTATTTCATGTTAAGGACTGTGGTGGGTCCTACAGGATGTGGCGGTCCTGTTAACCCAACTTAAAGGTTTGTGTACTCGGTCCTAATAAAGGGATGTGGTGGTCCCCAATAACTGTGTTGGATTAATTGGACTGTGGCGGGTCTAGGCTTGCGAGAGTTTCACGATTCATGTTGGGTTATATCATTAGAACAAAAAAAAATGGTTATTTAATTGGGTTATAGGTGTGGTATATGGTCATTCACTAAGCTTATATTCCTTACACTCCTGTAATGTTATGTTTCAGGTATGCCTATCGTTTGGAGTTCACTGCCAAGTTAGGACCTTAAAACGGGGGAGTGACGGATATCTAGTATGGTTTGAATATCAAGAATATTGTTGTGTAAATATTAAACTAAAGATATTAGTTATGTAAGATTGTGTAGTACTTATAGGTGACATGTAAATGTAGTTATGTTTTCATCTACACATACCTTGAAAAAAAATCCAATGTTATTTTTCCTTAGAGATTTAAATTAAAGCATTGTTTATTATTTAAGTTAATTTATGGCTAATTAACAAGGATGAGTTTAACTTAATTAAGTCGGGGCATGACAACTTGGTATCAGAGCGTGGTTATTAGGTTCTGGATTGGGTGTAAGGGTTTAGATTGGCAATGGACACTAGAAAGTTAATTTTTTATGAACCTGGATTTTGACTAACAATGTAAATATTAAACCACTCTTATTATATTTTGTTTAAGTGAATTATATTGCAGTGAATAATGGATCCACATGATCCGCATGATGGAGCAGAGGGTGAGGCATCTTATGCTCCTAATAATCAGCAAGGACATAGACATATTCAAGTGGAGGAACCAGAAGTGAAATAACAACCTATTGATGACGTGGAAAGAATCTTACGTGCTGTGGCACAACTTATGGAACAAGCAAGAGGTGGAGAACATGGTGGGGATAGGGACAAATTGCATGAGAGGTTCATGAAGTTAAATCCGCCAGCATTTACTGGGACTACGGATCCGTTAGTGGCAGAGGGGTGGATTCAAAAAATGGAAACAATATTCAAGGTGATGGAAATGTGAGATGAACAAAAGGTTTTGTTAGCAATCTTTAGATTAGAGGATGATGCAAAGTTACGGTGGGATGCTACAGAGAGATTACTTACTACGATTGGGGGAGTAGTGCCAGCAAATCCTCCACCAATTACATGGGAGAGGTTTGTGAAGGTGTTCTTTGAAAAATATTTCGCAAGGCTTTACAGGAAAGAGAAAGATTAAGAATTTATCACGTCGAAACAGGGGAACCCAACAGTGGCAGAGTATGGAGCTTTATTTATATCCTTATCTAGATTTGCACCTGACTTGGTGAGGACGGAAGAAAGTAAATGTGATCGTTTTCAAACCGGGCTGAGTGTAGATATAAAAAGCATGGTTGCTAATATGAAGATCACGAATTATGTGGACTTGGTGGATAGGGCCATGGTGTCAGAAAAGTCAATAAAAGAAATGCAAGTTGAACACTTGAAGAAAGCTAGACATGATGGTATAAGATCATATGGATGGGAGGCGGGAACCTCAACTCGGGGTGTATCACGAGGAGTATCTAAGGGCCAAGAATTTAAAAATAATAAAAATGCACGTGGAAGATTTCAAGCTCGGGGTGGAAGGATTGGGATGAATCGGTCAGAAAATGCATCTGTGATGGGACCGAGGGCCATATTTTGTTATAGATGTGCTGGTCAAGGGCACATGTCTCGGGAGTATACAATAGCTGAGACGACACCTTTATGTTTCCATTGTCATCAACCAAGGCACTTACGAAAGAATTGTCCAGCGATGGGAGCTACAACTTCAGTTGGGAGTGTGACAGTAGGAGATAGGATTTCTGCACCGAAACTACACAGGGGAGGTAAAGGAGGCGTGTCTCAAAACCAAGGCCAAGGCAGAGTGTTTGCATTGATGCAACAAGATGCATAAGCTATGCCTAACGTGGTGACAGGTACACTTCCTATTGGTGATAAAGATGCTTATGTGTTAATAGATCCTGGTTCTACACATTCTTTTGTGTCTTTACTTTATCTGTTACATGTTAATAAACCATTATCATCATTAGATTCTGGTTTAGCTACTGTTATTCCAGTGGGGGGGGGGGGTTGGTTTTTATTGAGAGGGTGTATAGGGAGTGTGTGGTGCGAGTGGGTGAAAAAGAATTACTAGTTGACTTATTACCTCTCGATATGCGTGACTTTGATGTAATAATGGGTATGGATTGGTTAGCCTCATATCATGTATATTTGGATTGCTTTAAAAAGGAGGTAGTGTTTCGATTACCGGGTGAACCTGAATTTAAATTTATTAGGGAACGAAATGTCACTCCAATATGTTTGATCTCTGCAACAAAATGTTATGAAATTCTAAGGAACGGATGAGAGGGTTATCTTGCTCATGTGGTGGACACACAACAAGAGGCTGGAAAACTATCAGATATACCAGTAGTTAATGAGTTTGTGGATGTCTTCCCAGAAGAACTCCCAGGTTAGCTCCAGGCCGTGAGGTGGAATTTTCGATTGAGTTGGTACCAGGAACTACACCAATATCTATTGCACCATATCGTATGGCACCTGCAGAATTAAAAGAGCTAAAGATATAGTTGCAAGATTTGTTAGATCGTGGTTTTATAAGGCCTAGTGTATCACCATGGGGATCCCCAGTATTATTTGTGAAGAATAAAAATGGAACTATGAGGCTGTGCATCAATTATCGTCAATTGAATAAGGTGACTATCCGTAACAAATACCCACTACCCCGCATTGATGACTTGTTCGATCAGTTGCAAGGAGCCAAAGTGTTTTCCAAGATCGATCTCAGATCCGGATATCATCAATTGAAAGTAAGAGATTGTGACATTTCTAAAACTGCTTTTCGTTCCAGGTATGGACATTATGAATTTCTTGTCATGCCATTTGGGTTAACAAATGCACCAGCCGTATTCATGGATTTGATGAACCGTATATTTCACCCATACATGGATTCTTTTTTTAGGTCTTCATTGATGATATTTTGATATATTCTCGTAGTAAGGATGAGCATAAACACCACCTGCGTATTATTTTACAGACCTTGCGAGAGAAGCAGTTGTATGCTAAATTTTCTAAATGTGAATTTTGGCTAGACAGGGTAGTATTTTTGGGGCATGTTATTTCTGTTGATGGTATTTGTGTGGATCCCAAGAAGGTAGAAGCAGTAATGAATTGGGAAAGACCAACTAGAGTGACAGAGGTACGTAGCTTTTTGGGATTGGCAGGCTATTACAGGAGGTTTATACCGGGGTTTTCTTCTATTGCATTGCCATTGACTAAGCTTACCAGAAAGGAGAACAAGTTTGTCTTGAGTGGCGATTATGATAAAAGCTTTGAAAAATTAAAGGGTAAGTTGACATCAGCTCCAGTATTGACTATCCCAACGGGTACAGAAAGTCTAGTTATTTATAGTGATGCCTCATATCAAGGACTCGGTTGTGTGTTAATGCAGCATGGAAAGGTAATTGCTTTTGCTTCCCGACAGTTAAAGATACATGAACGCAACTACCCTACACATGATCTTGAGTTGGCTGCAGTAGTTTTTGCATTAAAAATCTGGAGACACTACTTATATGGTGTTAGTTGTGATATTTTTACTAACCATCAAAGCTTAAAATACTTGTTTACACAAAAAGACTTGAACTTGAGTAAAAAAAGGTGGATGGAACTTATAAAATTTTATGATTGCACGATACATCACCATCCGGGTAAAGCTAATGTTGTTGCTGATGCTTTGAGTAGAAAATGTATAGGCATACTATCTTGTATTTATTGTATTCCAGTTGACCTGCTGAGAGAGTTAGCTTTAATGGGGGTGGAATTAACTTTGAATGAGTCTTACGGAATAGTAGCACATTTAAATGTTAGACCCACGTTGATGGATTGGATAAAACAAGCACAGGTAGGAGATACAGAATTGGAGAAAGTTAGAGATAATATGAAAAAGGGTAAAGCAAATGAATTTTCTATTCGGGACGATGACATTGTTATGTACGGAAACCATTTGTGTGTACCTAACGTGACCGATTAATGAAGAACGATTTTAGAGGAAGCCCACTGTTCTTTATATGCTATGCATCCAGGGAGCACAAAACTGTATAGAGACTTGAAACAATGTTATTGGTGGTCGGGAAAGAAACACGACAGTTGATACCAAATTTAGTCTGCTGACATGGCTCAATAAAATGAAGACATGTGGCAATCTACAGGCATTTCCGAGGAACTCACACGCTGCGAGGAACCATACGCTCCGAGGAACACTGATTCCCCGAGGAACTCATACGCTCCGAGGAACTCATACGCTCCGAGGAACGAGAACTCTCCGAGGAACTCTTGAGCACCGAGAAGCTTAGGCGGTCCGAGCAACTCAGGCGGTCCGAGCTGCACCTCGAACAAAGCATTAATAGCAGGATAACCAACAGTTTGGCTGTTCATTAAATGCTCATCATTCAGACGCATATGTTTAAAGGGCATTAAATGTATTACCCTTTCATATGTACATCATTTAATGTATTACCCTTTCACATTACAGCCTCAGGGCTATAAATACATTGTACAATCCTCATTGTAAAGGGACCGGAATTTCTTGAGATAACTTGTAATCGAGAATTCCCAAACACTCAGCAATAACATAACAGTGGACGTAGGCCATTCTTATAAGACTGAACCACTTTAAAATTCTTTGTCTCATTTATTTATCTGTGATTGAATAATTAGAGTGATCTATTTTTTTACATCAACAGATTGGCGTCGTCTGTGGGAAACGACTGGTAATATCGTTTTTCATCAAAAATAATCCATCAGAAATGGCTGATATTCCAGAATCTAGCAATCGAAATGCTGGAAGCCCTCCAAAGCCATCTGCTCCGCCAAATATTCCAGATCTGGTTGGAATAATGACAAATCTGGCTCATGGCCAGACCGTCATGCAAGAAACCATGCGTCAACTCATACAATCCCTCCATGGCGGTGCACCAACCCATTCAGGACTGCGAAGTATTCAAAAAAATACCCGTGCACCTTCTTTGCGTACTAGGCGCACTGATTCATATCGTGATGAGGAGTCTGAAGATTTTTCTTATCAACCTGGACGAACTTCGTCAGTGCGGGCCACAGATACTGAACAAGGTGTCACACTCTCTCCAGAAAGGACTAGTGCACTAGAGAGGTTAAGCAGGGTATCACCTTTCAATCGATTAGGACCTAGAAGGAGTAGAAGTCCTCCTAAAGTCGCATCGAGGAGTTTTCAATGACCATCAGATTTAAGGGAAGGATCTGCCCAGTTGCGACCAGCTGCTCGTCAGGATAGATCCCAGGAAACCACTTCAATGCAATCAGTTGCTCGAACCAACAGGCCCGAGGAAGGAAATGATGCGTGGAAAGGATCTATTCAGAGGCTGGAGGATAGATTAGGGGAAATGGTTAAAGCCAAGAACCCTTTACAACGAACCTTTGTTCGAGGAACGCCTTTTGTCCAAGCCATTGTAGATTTTCCAACACCATCGAAGTTCAAAGCACCTGTTGTGACCCCCAAATATGATGGAAAGACAAACCCTATCCTTCATATAGAACAATACCAAGCTGCAGCCGACATCTATGCTGTTCCAGACGAGATGAGATGCAGAGCATTCTCGGGAACTCTTACCGGATCTGCTCAAATATGGTATAATAATCTTCCTCGGGGTAAGATTTCATATTTTCTTTAACTGGTCGAGTTATTCATTGGGAATTTCTGTTTTGGGGCAACCTGTTAAACGAGTAGCGCATTTGTTAAGTGTTAGACAAATGGCTGGTGAGAGTACCAGAGATTATATAACTCGTTTTAATAACGAAAAGCTCGAAGTCATTGATTATGAGGAGAAGACAACGATTACTGTCTTGATGAGTGGACTACTACCCAACAAGTTGTACTACACTTTGGCCAAAGATCCACCTAGAAACATGTCAGACCTGATGGGAAAAGCGTCCAAGATTATGAATGCCGAGGAGGCTATGGTTGTGAAGAAGAATATGGATGCCAAAGAAACCAAGGTGGAAGGCGATAAAGCTAAGAAGAAAGAGCATAAGAACAATGGTAATGACAAACATTCAAAAAACAGGTCGGTAAGGGACGTGATGAAGAAATATGATATTATACTCCTTTGAAGAAGGATATCAACCATGCTCTAAAGGAAATCAAGAATAACAAGGAACTAAACTGGCCAGAGAAAATGAAGTCAGACCCTGACAAGAGGAATAAGGCGAAGTATTGCGAGTTTCATAAAGATCATGACCATATGACCAAAAATCGCATAGCTCTTCAGAATAAGATTGAAACACTCATCAGACGAGCAAAACTGTCAAAGTATGTTGATCGTGGAAGAGAAAGAAGAAACAATGACCGAACAAGAGAGAGGTCTAGATCTCGTCGTCGAGCAGAGGAGAACAAGAAGAGAAACCATGAAGTTGATCCCCGAGGATGACCCCGATCTTCCCAAGAGACCAAGGCATCCAGAACGAGAGGTATTTTCAATACGCTTTGGGTCATTTGATTGTAATGTTATTACAGGTGGAGATGTAGGAGGAGGAGACCTTACTGCAGAGAGAAAATCTTACCTCTGTGAGGCTCAAGCTTGTTCGTACATTCAGCGAATAAATCTAGCTGAGGAGGATCGCCCGAGAAAGGTCAACAAAGAGAAATTGGTCATCAGTTTCTTAAAGAATGACCTCGCAAGAGTTTTGTATCCTCATGATGACCCATTGGTGATCAAAATGAGGATGAAGGAGGTAATGATTTCAAGAGTACTAGTCGACAATGGTAGCTCGGCACACATCATGTTCTACTCGTGCTTTGATAGTTTAAATCTAAAGCTATCTCAACTGGAACCTTATCATAGACCCCTTCTCGGTTTTGTTGGCGAGATAGTATTTCCACTTGGGACGATCAAGATAGATATATTCATTGGTAAATGGCCTGCTTATCGGACAGAAAGAATACGCTTTTTTATGATGGATAAGAATGTTCACTCATCATACAATATCATCATGGGCAGAGTAGGATTGAAGAAATTCAAAGCTGTACCATCTACAGTGCATCAGTGCCTAAAATTTCCAACAAATTTTGGAGTACGAATTGTTAAAGGTGACCAGAAAGTAGCTCGTGAATGCTATTATTCATTCGTCGAGCAAGAAGAACTAGAGGAATCAAGGAAAAAGACTACTACTTATCAAGTGAAAGAAGGGGCAGAAATTGAAACATTGGATCCTAGAGATGAATCGCAACTCGTGAAGGGTCAAGTGGTGGAAGCTACTGAAAATGTCATTCGGGAAGACGAGCACCCTGAACGAACTACTCAAATAGGTCATGAATTGATAATTTTCCTTAGAAGCAGAAAGCAAACTTTTGCGTGGAGTCATGAGGATATGCCTGGGATAGACCCAAATTTCTTACGTCACGAACTCAATGTGAATAAGGAGATCAAGCCTGTGAAGCAAAGAAGAAGAGTATTCAGCCCCGAGAAGAATCAAGCTATACAGGAGGAAGTCGAGAAGCTCCATAAAGCATGCTTTATTGAAGATGTTAAATATCCTGACTAGTTAGCAAATGTGGTGATGGTGAAGAAGAAGAACAACAAGTGGAGGATGTGTGTAGACTTCACCGACCTCAACAAAGCTTGCCCAAAGGATCACTTTCCACTGCCCCGAATTGATCAACTAGTGGATGATACCTCGGGACACGAGCTGCTGAGCTTCATGGATGCTTATTCTGGCTACAATCAAATTAAAATGAAACCTGAAGACAGGGAGAGTACTTCTTTCATTACCCCTAGGGGAACTTATTGTTATAATGTTATGCCTTTTGGTTTGAAAAATGCAGGTGCGACATATCAGCGGCTGATAAACAAGGTCTTTGCTGAACAAATCAGTTGTAATATGGAAGTCTATGTTGATGATATGCTAACAAAGAGCAAGAAAGCTGTCGATCATCTAGTTGACTTAAGTAAAACTTTTGATCAACTAGATAAATACCAAATGAAGATGAACCCGACGCAGTGCATATTTGGAGTACGAGAAGGCATGTTTCTCGGGTACATTGTCAACCAACGAGGCATTGAGGCAAATACTGAAAAGATCAAAGCTCTATTAGGGCTGCGATCTCCGACGACGAAGAAATAGGTGCAAAGTCTTACAGGACGAGTAGAAGCACTCAACAGATTTATATCACGAGCAACTGATCGACGTCTCCCATTCTTCAAGACACTCCAAAAGACTTTTGAGTGGAATGATGAATGTGAGAAGGCGTTTCAAGACTTGAAGAAATACTTGGGAGCACCACCACTGTTGTCCAGGCCAGTGATGGGAGAAAAATTATACTTGTATCTAGCAGTATCGAAGAATGCAGTTAGCTCGGCATTGATAAGGGTAGAGAATGGAGTACAAAAACCAATCTATTACACAAGTAAGGCCTTCCGAGGAGCAGAGATCAGATATGCAAGGCTGGAAAAGTTAGCACTGGCACTGATTGAGGCGAGTAGGAGAATGAGGCCATACTTCCAGGTTCATACTATAGTCGTATATACTGATATGCCGTTGAGGCAAGCCCTTCATAAACCAGAGAAATCAGGGAGATTGATGTACTGGGCAATAGAGATCGGTGAATATGATATAGTTTATGAACCCAGATCATCCCTAAAAGGGCAGGCTGTAGCAGATTTCATAGCAGAGTTCACCTATCCAGATACCCCCGAGGAGCAAAAGTTTCTCGCTGATCAACCTGTGGATGTTACAGGATCAACAAACACAAGCTCAGACCAACTCCGGTTGGTAAAAGGGCAAGTGGATGTTACAAGATCATCAAATTCGAGCTCAGACCAACTGCGATTGGTAAAAGGGCAAGAAAAGATGGTCGACGAAGAGCGAGAAGTATCAGGGGAAGATGAAAGAAAGCAAAAAATATTTCACCGAGGAACTCTGTCAGATCAGAAGTTTGGAGACGAGTTACCTATATGGAGGCTATATGTAGATGGCTCATCTTGCACAACAGGAAGTGGAGCAGGGATAGTTTTGTGCACTCCGGACGAGGTCGACATGGAATACGCCCTACGTTTCCAATTCAAAGCTTCCAATAATGAGGCTGAGTATGAGGCTATGATTGCAGGTCTTAATTTGGCAAAAATTATGGAGGCGCAGCAGATAATTATTTTCAGTGATTCTCAATTAATCGTAAATCAAATGTTGGGAATATATGCAGCCAAAGGAGAATTAATGATCAAATACCATGCAAAGGTGATGGAGTTGGTATCAGAATTTGCTGCTATTCAGCTGGTCAGAATACCAAGAATGGAGAATGCAAGAGCAGATGCCTTAGCTCGATTAGCATCAGCTACTCGTACCGAGCTACGAAGAACAATCCCAATTGAAGTTTTAGCTGGTCGGATTATAGATGAGGACTTGGCGATGAACTTTATCACCCTTGATTTAGGACCATCTTGGATGGATCCCATCAGGGAGTATATTGAGGAGGGAAAATTACTAATTGACAAGATCGCAGCCAAGAAATTGAAGTTTAAAGCTGCTCGGTATGTATTAACTAATGGTATTTTATATAGACGAGGAATTATGGCAGGTTTGCAGAGATGTGTACATCCCTCCGAGGTGAAAGACTTGATTGAAGAGATCCATAAAAGGTCTTGTGGAGCACATGTAGCAGGTCGGACACTCTTACAAAGGATGATGATGCAGGGATATTACTGACCGACGATGAGGGCTGACTATGTAGCCTATGCCAAGAAATGTGATAAGTGTCAGCGCTTTTCCTCCATCCGAAGAACTCCACAAGCATTGTTGACACCCATCACTTCCCCTTGGCCATTTGCCATGTGGGGAATAGATTTGGTTGGGCCACTGTCGACGACCAACGGAAGGTTTAAGTACCTCGTCGTCGCAATGGATTATTTTACTAAGTGGGTAGAAGCTGAGCCTCTCATTGATATGACGTACGAGAAAGTGTACCAATTTATTTGGAAGAACATCATTTGTCGATATGGTCTTCCTCATGCTTTCATCACAAACCATGGAACACAATTTGATAACGAGGAGTTCGCTGCCAATTGTCATCAATCAAATGTGTTGAAGATCCACTCAGCACCAGGCCATCCTCAAAGCAATGGAAAAACTGAAGTGACAAACAGAACACTGTTGAATGGTGTGAAGAAAAGACTGGACGATGCGAAAGAAAATTGGATCCATGAGTTACAGTCAGTACTGTGGGCTTACCGAACAACTCCCCGAGTAGCAACTAGAGAATCTCCATATATGCTAGCGTTTGGAAGTGAAGCTGTTATACCTGTCGAGTTGGGTCTCCCAACACACAGGGTACTGAATTTCAATTCCCCTGTCAGCGACTTAATGAGAAGATTGGATTTAGACATGCTTGAGGAAGTTAGAGAAGAGGCAGCCATCAGAAATGTTGCATACCAACAACAAATAGCTCTATTCTACAATAAGATAGTGAAGAAGTGCGACCTGAA
This sequence comes from Sambucus nigra, assembly GCA_949130495.1. Classification (NCBI taxonomy): domain Eukaryota; kingdom Viridiplantae; phylum Streptophyta; class Magnoliopsida; order Dipsacales; family Adoxaceae; genus Sambucus; species Sambucus nigra. Next base: position 536,350,038 of record OX422208.1, on the reverse strand, counting down.
AGAGGGAGACTATGTGCTGAAGAAAGTAATTCAAAAGCACAACAAGCTGGAGGCAAACTGGCATGGGCCATACCGAGTTACAGAAGTTGTTCGACCAGGAACTTATTGAATAGCAACTTTAGAAGAGGAGGAGTTTAAGAATGCATGGAACGCAGAGCACTTACGCAAGTATTATCAGTGATGAATAAAATGAAGATATTCTGCTGAATTCTTTCTTTTTATTGAAAGTTTTTATGGGAATAGTGCTACACACTACTCGGGGCAAAACTCGGCAAAGCTCAGACTACTCAAATTTTTTCTCGAAAACGCCAACTAAGGTTGGTCGAGAAACCTATATTCCTCCGGGAAGTAAAGCTACCAATATTCCTCCGGGAAGTAAAGCTACTTGTATTCCTCCGGAAAGTAAAATTTGTATTCCTAAGGGAAATAAAACTATATGTTTCTCTAGAAATAAAAGTATTCCTAAAAATGTCAACTTATGTTGTTTAGGAAGTAAATATATTCTTGAGAATGCTAACTAAAGTTGGTCGGAAGGTAAAATTATTCCAAAAAGCTGCCAAAGCTCCTCGCAGAGGGAAAATCTACTAACTGTGGCTGGTCGGGGATAAAAACCCACCAATTGTAATTAGTCGAGAAGGAAATTTACCGACCTTGGTTGGTCGGAAGGTAAAATTATTCCAAAAAATTGCCAAAGCTCCTCGCAGAGGGAAAATCTACTAACTGTGGTTGGTCGGGGATAAAAACACACCAACTGTAATTAGTCGAGAAGGAAATTTACCGACATTGGTTGGTCAGAAACATTTTATGAATACAAGAAAATGATCAAGCAAAATTCTTGATACTCTTGATTTTTTTTTTTAAATTATTAGTAAGTTGGTCGAGAAACAACTTAGTGAGTTGGTCGAGAAACAACTTAGTAAATTGGACGGGGAATAACTTAGTAATTTTTTATAATGACTACCACAAATTCAAGCTAGTCGACAATAAGTTGATCGACAAACAACATAAAACAACACAATATTGTTATCTTTTTAACAGATACACATGCACAGAAGTAAAGTGTTTTACAAAATAATAGCAATTAAGATTGCGAATAGAAATGAAAGTCTTTCATTAAATTCAAAACAAATTACATTGATAATGAAATGAAAATTACATTGATTGTGAAATGTATACAAACTTATTACATCAAAATTCCTACTCTACTGGTTTTTTCCCCTCTGCTTTTGACACAGGTTCCTCGCCAGCAGGCGGATCATTTAAAGCCAGGGGAGAATTTATGAAGTTGAAATCCTTTAACATCCTGATATTCATCATGGATGGTCGATCTAAGAGGTGCTCGGGACGAGATACCTCGGTATTTGAATGGATATTGTAGTCACTGAGATATCTGGAAATCAAGCTCCGAGGAATGGCCCGATTAGGGATCAACCTCATATCCAGTTTGTATGGTGGCACAGGTAAGTCGAGCAGCCCGGGATCATGGTAGTCCCACAAGTAATGACCCTGTTCGAGTTGCAGCACACCTAAGGCATTCAACCATCCTTGCTTCTAGCCCTCATTATTGGCATTCTGGATACGATCGTCCAAGTGGTAAACCGATTCGTTGTATCCAGCCATCCAGAACTCCCTGGGCTGTTTGTGGAATTGATATGTTAGTCTTTCTAGCTGCTCGTGGAGATTTTTGATGAAGATTTCCTTGTTCTCCAAAGTAGATTTCTGCTCAGAGTGCTGCTCTTCCAGGTCCCTGATCTTCTTTGACATTTCAGCCAACGCTTGGTTCTTCACCATTAACTGGAAGGCCTGGTTCTCTGAGGCAGACTGAGTCCTCTGTTCCTCGACAGGAATCCGATCTGCTCTTGCTCATCCCCGAGGAGCTCTTGCTCGTCCCCGAGAAGAAGAAGAAGAAGAGCCAGACCTTTTCAAGGTTTCCAACTCGTCCCTCAAGTTGGCATTCTCGACCTCCAAGAACGAAAATCCCTCATCAATCACTGGGATCAAGGCTTTTGAAGTGGAAGCTGCAGACTTCAACTGTGATAGCTCCCTTTGCAGGTTGTTATTTTCTTGCTCCAGCAACTCAGCTATTTGTCTGCATTCCTCGACCTCACCCCTCAACGTTCTCTCCCTTACATCGTACCCAGCAAAAAACTTCTCGTAGCCCTTGTCAGCAATGATCTGCTGGTACTTCTTCTCGTACCCCTCATGCAACAGGGCAGTGGATTCTTTGTATTGTAGCTGAAGGTCTTCGAGGGTGCCTTGGAGATCCTCGATCATATCGTAATAGGCCACATTATTGGCCACTGCTCGATCAAGTAGACACTTCAGATATTGATATTCTTCAACTGCCTGTTCTGAAGAATCTTGGCTGAGGATGTCGACGACTTGTGTTGCACTCAAGTTTGTGTGACCAGCCTTAATGTATTCGTTACATTGTCGCATCAGCTTTGTATCATGGGCAGATAGTAATTCCATCCTGGCTAGAAACTAGCAGAGAAAGAAAAAGCAATAATCAATAAGAATTAAGACAGAGTATGAAGAAGAGACAATAGTATGAATAAACACAAGTTCAAGTTTTATTATATCATAAAGGTCAGAAGTACAAGATTTCAGAATTACATACTCATGGTTACAACTGACAAAAGCAAAATATAAAGATAAACCCTAACAACTCTACACCTTTTCCTTGTCTCCCAAAACGATCTCGGGAGGCTGGAACGAGGAAGTAGGTTGATCGGAAGGAGTAGAAAGTTGTTCGGGGAGCGCCAGCAGTTGCTCGAAAGAAGTAACGATTTGCTGAAGTTCCTCGGCAGCAGGTTGGATGGCTGGGGGATGATCTCCCATCACCATAGAAGACTCTTCGGAGGCAGCTTCGTCCTCTTCTAAGTCTTCAGGAGTTGGAGGGGGACCAGGGATGTGTTGCTGAAAGAGTTCGGAATTTTCATCCACTTTCATCTCCTAAAGCGCAGCAACCCATCCATCCCTAAAGTATTTGAGACTGCCATAGTCCACTTGCGACACCATGGTAGCCAATCCCTTGTTCCACCCCTTGTCCCAGCCAGCGCTGAAGGACTTCTTCACAGCCATTTTCCTTTTCAACTTTTTCGAGGAAAGCTTCTCGGACAACAGGTCATCAGCAGCTATCAGTTTTCTCTCAGCCTCCTCCTTCTGCCGATTTACCTCTCGAAGTTGAGACAACTCCTCTTCAGCAACCTTGAGCTTATTCTCTAGCTCTCCATCATTCTTGAGCTTCTCGTCGAGCTCTTTATTTTTCCCCTCTAAGTCCTTTATTATCTTCTCTAACTCCTTGGAAACTTTAACAACCCGAGCTTTTTCCTGCTCGGTGGAGGCAAGCTTATTCTCCCAGATTTCCTTGTTAGTAGCATATTTCTGGCGAGAATCTTCCAAAGACTTAATAGCTTCCTCCAGAGCTCCCTCCACACTAGACGAGGAGCATGAAGCTGTAATCGCCTCATCTTTCTTCAAAATGGTATTGAAGCAGCTCACCAACTGTGAAACGAAAATGAAAGCAAAGTTAGAGACAGATATAACAAAGGAAAGATGAAAAGTTCAAAGTAATGAGACTTACATAAGCAATATGGCGAGCAGCTAACGAAGTGACCATGTCCCGAGTAAGGTTTTCCTCAGTACCTTGGACCTCGGGAATGATCCAAGACTTTATCGAGCTCATGGCAGAGCTCGGGGGAACAAAAGTTGGAACACCAGTTCCAATAGCTCGGGGCTGAGTGATGGTGTCAGCCAAATTGACCAAGGAGCTCTTCTTCAGCCTCCTCGGCGGAATAGAAATAGTTTCGACCAAGGAAGAACTCTTGGTCGGTGATATTACAATCACCTCTCCGGGAGCAGCAGACCTGCTCGGAGCCACTGCGGGCTTCTCGGCAACCTTCACAACAGCAGCCGAGGAAGGTGCATCAACTTTCTTTATCCCTTTTGGGACTTCAATCTTACTTCTTTTAGCCTCTCCATCACCAGAGGCAGGCTTCTCGAAGAGGGTGGGAGGTCTTCTCTTCTTCATCCTTTCGCTTAAAGGGACGTGAGATTCAGGCGAAGAACTGGTGGAAGCTGGTACTGGCTCTGATTCACTTATTACTGGACGAGCAGTAAAAGAGGTGGTGTAGCTCTTGTATTACAGCAGATATGAGGCCGACCTAATATGCTCGTCAGCAACAGATTGATGCAGACTCCAGATAAGTTTCAAATGTCTTATATTAACATCTGCTTCTGTTGGACACTTTTTTTTGCTACCAACTGCAAACAAATCAAAATTAAAATATCAGTGGTACATTTTGTCAAACACAGAAGAAGCATAATTTCAAAATAAATAAAATAAAATAAAAATAACCTATCCCATTGCCATAGGGAGGGCATCTGGGACCCTGATAAACTTCATCTCCAGATAAAGGAGCATGTTGCTAATTTTTTATGACAACCCCGTGCTCAAAATAATCCCTATTAGCATCTGGGAGATTGACTACTAAGGCCCTATTCAAAAATCTAGTTTTTAAATAAAAGGTGTTATCACCAACTGCCCATCTATAGCAAAACATGATTTCTGGAATCCCTATGCGAGTTCCATGAATTTGATTTAACCTATACACCCCATTAACTATTCTCCATGTATTGGGGGCTATTCTTGCAGGAACAACATCAAAGTATTGACAAAATTCCAGACATAAGGGATTGGGTGGAAAAGAAAATCCACACTCAGCAATAAAGATACTGGGGAACCAATGTCCCTCAGCCAAACGGAAATAATCAGAAGGCTCAGAAAGCTCTTCCAGAACAACCCGGGAGGGAATAGAAAAATCAGAACGAAATTTATCAAGAGACTCAACAGGGTAAACCATGATGAATAAAAGAAATGAAGAAGAAGGAAAAAAATCTTACAGAAAAAAAGTGGATCTGATGACAACGGACGATGGAAGAGATGAATACACAGGAGAGAAAGAGACGATGGAAAACTCGAAAGTACAAATTTGAAAAGGTAGAAAACGATGGGAGTGTCTGCGAAGTTTAAATACCTTGCCTTGGGAAATGGTAAAGTAATGATTACAAAAAGAAACAATTACGCTACCGGCGGCTAAAGGAATAAAAAGGGCGCGGCAATCGAAGTGAGAAGAAACGATTACGCTACCGGCGGCTAAAAGGACAAAAAGTACGCAGAGATCGAGGCGGTTGTGAAAATTCAAAAAAGCCTGATTCTACGAATTTGGAAAGAGAAATAAATACAACGGAAACACTCCTAAAAATCAGGAGGACCATTTAAAGCTACCATATTCCGAGAAAGAATGTTCCACACTCCTCAAATTTCGAACTATGAAACATTGGGGGCTTCTGTTGATACCAAATTTAGTCTGCTGACATGGCTCAATAAAATGAAGACACGTGGCAATCTACAGGCATTTCCAAGGAACTCACACGCTCCGAGGAACCATACGCTCCGAGGAACACTGATTCCCCGAGGAACTCATACGCTCTGAGGAACTCATACGCTCTGAGGAACGAGAACTCTCCGAGGAACTCTTGAGCACCGAGAAGCTCAGGCGGTCCGAGCTGCACCTCGAACAAAGCATTAATAGCAGGATAACCAACAGTTTGGCTGTTCATTAAATGCTCATTATTCAGACGCATACGCTTATAGGGCATTAAATGTATTACCCTTTCATATGTACATCATTTAATGTATTACCCTTTCATATTATAGCCTCAGGGCTATAAATACATTGTACAATCCTCATTGTAAAGGGATCGGAATTTCTTGAGATAACTTGTAATCGAGAATTCCCAAACACTCAACAATAACATAACAGTGGACGTAGGCCATTCTTATAAGGCTGAACCACTTTAAAATTCTTTGTCTCATTTATTTATCTGTGATTGAATAATTAGAGTGATCTAATTTTTTACATCAACAACGACATTACTGATTTTGTTGCTAGATGTCTAGTTTGCCAACAGGTGAAGGTGGAGCATCAAAAGCCAAGTGGTTTACTACATCCCTTACCTACTCCTGAGTGGAAATGGGAGCATGTTACTACAGATTTTGTTATAGGTTTACCAAAATCACCACGAGGGTTTGATTCTATTTGGGTTATCGTTGATAGGTTGACTAAGTCTGCACATGTTCTTCCTGTTAGAACTACTTACTCCATAGATAGATATGCCATATTATATGTGGATGAGATTATTAGATTGCACGGTGCACCTGTTTCTATTATTTCTGATCGAGATCCTAAGTTTACTTCTCACTTTTGGCCTAGTTTACAACAAGCTTTGGGGACTAAATTGAAATTTAGTACAGCTTTTCATCCTCAGACAGATGGGCAGTCAGAAAGAATGATCCAGACACTCGAAGATATGTTACGAATTTGTGTATTGGAGTTCAAAGGTAGTTGGGATGAACACTTGCCAATAATAGAGTTTGCCTATAATAATAGCTATCATCCGAGTATTGATATGGCTCCTATTGAAGCTTTATATGGGAGAAAATGCAGAACTCCAGTGTGTTGGACTGAAGTAGGAGAACGAAAACTTCTTGGGCCAGAAATTATACAGTAGACTACTGAAAAGATCAATCTTATCCATAATCACTTAAAGGTGGCGCAAAGTAGTGAGAAAAGTTAAGCAGACAACCTAAGGAAAGAATTAAAATTTGAGTAAGGTGATCGGGTATTCCTACGTGTTTCTCCTTGGATAGGGGTTCTGAGATTCGGGAAGAAGGGAAATTTAAGTCCCAGGTACATTGGCCCTTATGAGATAGTGAAACGGGTTGGAGCTGTAGCTTGTAAATTGGCATTACCACCAGAATTTTCCCGGATACACAAAATTTTTTATATATCCATGTTACATAAGTATGTTCCCGATCCTTCACATGTGTTTGTCTCACAACCTATAGAGCTTCAAGATGACTTAACCTATGTGGAGGAACCAATTGATATTGTAGATCGAAAGGAGCAAGTGTTACGTAGTAAAACCATTTCACTAGTTAAAGTGATGTGGAGAAGTCATAATGTGGAGTATGCCACCTTGGAAGGGGAGGATAATATGAAGAAGAAATATCCTCATCTATTTGGTAAGTTTCTTATGCATTAAATTTCGAGGACGAAATTTTTATAAGAGGGGTAGAATTGTAAGGACCTAAAACATGATTAGGAAGGTTAATTTCATGATTAATTATAACTTAGGAGTTATAAGTTATAAATTGGTTATGTGTGTTAAACATGTTAATTATCATGTTTAGGGGATGCATGCCCATGTGATATATGTGTTGTTTACATTATGTGCTAATTGAACTTATGATCGGGGATACCATGTTTAGAACATATCATTATTTATGTGATTAAATGCATTATGAATTATTTTTAATGCAGATTATGTTTATAAAAGTAAATTAGGGTGTTGATACGAAATTGGCAATGTTTAGTCGCCAAATGTGAAAGTTTTGAGATTTTCGATAAATTGTTACTTTCCTGTTCGAGCCCAAATTAGGCGTATTAATTTTATGATTTTGGGAAACCACAAAATATTAAAGTTGTAGATATTTAAGTTATATACTCATATACACAAAGAGGGAGTAAATCGGGGCTCGTGATAGTGAGTAATGGTAATTTTACCAAGGTGGGACAAATGTGTCATTAAAGGATATGTCTAATTCGAACTTTCATCCAACCAATCACGTGTTACCACTACCCCTATTGATATTGGACCACTATACAACGTATTTATGATTACAAATGAGAGTTACGTCTTATTCCTCATAAGAAATAACAAGTTTTGCCTAAAGAGAGAGAAAGAGAAGAAAGTTAAGGAAGAAATCTTTGAAAAATTTCTATAAATCGAGGAATCCTCGTAAGGTAATTACATCTTTATTAAAGATGGTCACATGGATGAGTTCTGTACTTGACATGTTTTTATTTTTTATTTGGATATATATTTTAATGAAACCCATATTTCTGAATTGTGTTGGAACAAGGATGGGTTAAGAACATAAGTTAGAACTGGAGCTAGGATCGTAAATGCATACTTTAAAGTCCTAAATTTACATCATCTTTTCGTAAAGCATTTTGATTTAGAAAATTCATGATTATGATGTATATTTCTGCTAAAACATGTTTATTATATGTTTCCATGAATTACACCCAAGGTCAAGGTTATGTATGCTTAAAAATGTTAAGTTATGCCTTAATGTTCTATTTTGACCTAGTTAGGCTAAAAATGGCATAAACCATGGAATACTTATTGAAATTGGACGATTCAAGTTGTAGAGTAAAATATACTCATACATGTATAACATATCCGAAATTGTGTAAAAATACCAAGGAATGAACCCTTGGTGATAGTTTGAAGTTTTGGTTTAAAATCTGCCCTAAAGGAGCACGAATGCATACCTGGTGTTTGACGTTTTGCTCGACATAGAAAATGAGACCAAAAAATTATGAAACATTAATTTTGTATTATTCAATAGGTTTACTGATATTGGGTGGAATATCATGCAAAGTTATGTTGTATAAAAATTACGAAAACTCCAGGAAGTTGAAGTTGTGTTGCGGTTTTTCTTGAAAAACGATTTGAAAAAGGCTGTAATAAAATGGGCATAACTTTGTCTAGAGAATTGGTAATTTAATTCCGTAAATTTTGTTAGAACCCTAATTACTTGGGTGCTATAGAAATGTGAAGTATCATATTTATTTCCTCCTTAGTTATTTCTGATTGACCAAATTATGTGATGTATTACTAGGTTTAATGTTAATTTGTGTATTCAGATACTAATGATGTTGACTTGTTAGTTGGGGAAGCAGCTAATACTACCATACCAAGGAAGTAGTTTGGTATTAATCTTAGCGCCAAATCCAAGGTGTGTGACCTATCCTATGAAATATAGATGATTATATGTTCATATGGAAATGTGTAGTTCAATACATGTGTTAAAATACTTATGGGAGTGATGTTGTATTTAGGAAACATATGCATATGATTGAAATGTTAAGTGATCTTATTTAATGTTAAGGACTGTGGTGGGTCCTACAGGATGTGGCGGTCCTATTAATCCAACTTAAAGGTTTGTGTACTCGGGCCTAATAAAGGGATGTGGTGGTCCCCAATAACTGTGTTGGATTAATTGGACTGTGGCGGGTCCAGGCTTGCGAGAGTTTCACAATTCCTGTTAGGTTATAGCATTAGAACAAAATAAAAATGGTTAATTAATTGGGTTATAGGTGTGGTATATGGTCATTCACTAAGATTATATTTCTTACACTCCTGTAATGTTATGTTTCACGTATGCCTATCGTTTGGAGTTCACTGCCAAGTTAGGACCTTAAAACGGGGGAGTAACGGATATCTAGTATGGTTTGAATATCAAGAATATTGTTGTGTAAATATTAAACTAAAGATCTTGGTTATGTAAGATTGTGTAGTACTTATTATTGACATGTAAATGTAGTTATGTTTTCATCTACACATACCTTGAAAAAAAAATCTCATTTTATTTTTCCTTAAAGATTTAAATTAAAGCATCGCTTATTATTTAAGGCAATTTATCGCTAAGTAACAAGGATGCATTTAACTTAATTAAGTCGGGGCACGACATCCATGGTTCACTCAATCACTACATCACCGGATCCGTCCCAACTGATTAAGGATGCTGATACACCTCTCCTCAACTAGCATGTTGCACCAGTTCTACCTGCTAAAATCTCCCCTAATCCTAATGTTTACCTTATTTCTTCTTTTGTTGTCTATCCTTGCTTAAATATAATCGAGACCTCCTTTGATAAGGTTCTTAATGTTTTTTTTCCTATCAATGAAATAAACGAAGATTTTGAGTATCTTGTTGTGCCTTACATTAACTGTTTGGATTCTAATCAAACTTTTGATGATGATGATTTTGCAAATGAACAATTCTTAACTGATCTAAATAAGGTTAATAATAATTAACATAACCGCGTTCAAGTAAATGAAGAAGAGGCTGTTGTTATAAACCTCGGGTCTAGTAGCCAACTGCGCGAGATTAGGATAGTGGCTACCCTTAGCGAGCATGAGCGTGCACAAATCAAATAATTGTTAAAGGAAGTCATGGATGTCTTTGCATGGTCCTCTGACGATATGCCCGGCATTAATCCTAAAATAGCTCAGCATGAGATTCCCACTCTCCCAGATTGCAAGCCGATTAAATAAAAGTTGAGAAAGCGCCGCACCGAATGGTCGCTCAAGGTTAAAGAAGAGGTAGTCAAACAGTTGAACGTAGGTTTCATTCGGGTGATCGAATATCCCGCATGAATAGCCATCATAGTGCCCATGCCAAAATCAAGAGGAAAAGTTCGAATGTGTGTAGAATACTGAGACTTGAACAAAGCCTCTCCAAAGGATGATTATTCGCTACCTAATATCGATATGATCATGGATAATACTGTCAGTCATGCTCTTAAGTCATTCGTCGACGGGTTTGCCGAATATAACCAAATCCAAATGCACCCAGACCATCAAGAAAAAACCGCATTCATCACCCCATGGGAAACCTTTTGCTACACTGTTATGCCATTTGGTCTCAAGAATGCTGGGGCTACCTACCAGAGGGCTGCCACAGCCATACTGTACGATTTGATTCACAAAGAGGTTGAGGTCTATGTGGATGATATGATTATCAAATCCAAGACTAGAGAAGGTCATGTTCCCTCTCTCCGAAAGTTCTTCGAACTACTGCGACAGTATTAGATGAGACTCAATTCACAAAAATGCATCTTCGGCGTTACAAAGGGAAAACTTTTGGGATTTATGGTTAGTGAGAAAGGGATAGAAGCATATCCTGCCAAGATAAAAGCCATACTTGAGAAGACCACCTCCCCGAATAGAGAAAGAAGTTTGAAGTTTCCTTGGGAAATTACAATACATCAGCCGGTTCATCAACTAGCTAACCTCCATCTGTGAACCTATCTTCAAACTCCTTCTAAAGGATTCAACTAAGGTTTTGAACGAGGCCTGCGAGGAAGATTTTGATCGAATCAAACAATATCTAACCTAACCCCCGGTACTCATACCACCACAGCCTGATCTCCTTTTTCTCCTATACCTAACCATAACTGACACTGCAGTTGAGGCTTTGCTAGCCCATACTTTGAAGATTCCTGTAAAGAAAGAGCTATCTATTACGCCAGTCGTAAATTGGCCAGATACGAGGTTAACTACACTGCTTTGGAAAAGGCATGTGTTGCTCGTGTTTGGGATACCCAAAAGTTATGGCACTACATACTCGCCTTCCCTATCAAAACTTGTATCCCGAATGGACCCCATCAAATACCTGCTTAAGAAACCCGCCTTGTCCAATCGAATGGACCAATGTTTGATGCTCCTGGATGAATTTGATATCATGTACGTCACACATAAATCCATGAAAGGAATAGCCATCTCTGACTACCTCGCTGATTACCCCATGGATGAGGCCGATGTCTGGATCTCCTAATTTCCAGATGAAAACATCCTCTGCACTACCCAGGACAACCTCCGATGGCAAATATTCTTTTACGACGCTGCCAATAAAAAGAAATATGGAATTGGGATACTCCTGATCGCCCCAGATGAATCCCACACTCCAATCGCCATCAAGCTGGATTTCCCTTGTACCACCAACATGACTGAATATGAGGCATGCACGGTAGTCCTCAAAGTTTCTCTCAAGAAAGGTTTTTAATGCCTAGATGTCTACGGGTATTTCACGCTCATCATCGATCAAGCGCTCAGAAAGTGGAGAGTTAAGGACGAGAAGCTCCAACCCTTCCATGCCCACTTAGAAGAACTAGCCTCCCAATTCCAAGACATCACTTTCCATTACCTACCTCGAGCAAAGAATAACCTAGTCGATGCCCTTGCTACCTTAGCCTCCATGGTCGACATTCCCGAAGGAATAACAATGATCCCCTTCCTTGTTCAAAACTAAGACAAACTAACCCACTGCTACCGCATTGAGCTCGTCACCATAGAAGATCCCAAGATATCCAATTCTTGGTACTATGATATTTGGCACCTCCTCAAGCATGGTAGGTATCCCGAGGGTTACAATAAGAAAGATCGAGCAACCCTTCGAAGAATATTTGCCTAGTACATCATCTGTCACAAATCACTACTCAAAAGGAACTTTAATGGAACCCATCTACACTACATCGCAGGGGCTGACATTGAAAAGATAATGCGAAAGATCCACAGCGGGGAATGTGGAACTCACATGAACGGTCACATGCTTGACAAAAAGATCATTCGATAAGGTTACTACAGACCACCATGACCAAGGATTGCACCGTCTATGTCCGGAGATGCCTCAAATTCCAATAATTCTCCAACCTTCAGCATCTGCCTCCGCGCGAATTATACAACATGACCTCTCATTGGTCGTTCTCCATCGGGGGCATCGACATCATAGGGAAGGTTGCACCGAAGGCTTCCAACCGATATGAGTTCATTCTAGTGCCCATTGATTACTTCACCAAATGGGTCAAAGCTGAGTCATACGCGGTGCTGAACACAAAGAAAGTGGCCAAATTCATCAAGAAAAATATCATTTGCCGGTATGGGGTTCTGCACGAGCTAGTATCAGCTAACGGGTTCCATTTAGAGGAAGAAGTCATGGAAGTGGTCAAAGAGTATGGGAATCAAAGACACAAATCTTCTCCATTTCGACCTCTGACCAGCGGTGCAGTTGAAGCCACCAACAAGAACCTCAAAGCCAGCATCAGCAAGACGACTGAAAGTTGTAGAGATTGGGCCAACTGGATCCCGTACACCCTCTGGGGCTACCGAACCTCAATTCAAACCTCTACTAGGGCTACCCCTTACTCTCTAGTCTACGGTATGGAAGCATTCCTACCCGTGGAGCTGGAAATACCCTTATTGCGCGTCATGCTTGAGAGCAAGGTGAGCGAAGAAGACTGGTGCTAAAGTCATCTTAACGAGATGACCCTCCTAGACGAAAGTAGATTAAAAGTGTTATACCACATATAAGGGTACCATCGCCGAATAGCGTGTTCATTCAACAAGAGAGTCAAGGACCGCGGTGTCCGATAAGGGGACCTAGCCCTCAAAGAGATAATAGAACCTATCTGGGACCCCAGGGGGAAATTCAAGCCCAATTGGAGTGTCCCCTACATTGTTAAGAATATCTTGTCTGGCGGTGCTGCCATGATCACTAATTTAGATTTGGAGGAGCTGGCTCGTCTAGTCAACCTGAACCATCTTAAGAAGTTTTACCCCTAGCCCGAAATCTCGGCGCGCTAAGACTTTTCTCATCTCCTTTATATTATAAAAAAAATCTCTTCATTTCCCTCTACCCAAAACTACGTGGGCCTGATCCTCTGCAAAAACATTTTCAAACAAAGTAAAACTTTTCAAAAACCCCAGAGGTACGTAGGCAGCTCATACACCTTACATGAGCACGACCCTTTCTTTTTCATAAAACACTATTCTTTTCTTATCTCCAAGAATGACAGTCCATTCTAACATATACTTGAACAAAAGGATTATGTATGCCTTAGCGATTGGTATAGATAATTCAAAAATACAAAACTCATTAAAAGGCACAGTTGGGTGATCAAAAACTTATTTATTTCACTAATAAGAAATTTCGGTACAGATTACATAAGAAAAAGAATAGATAACTCCCTTCCCCCCATTTTCCTAAAATGCCAAATAAATCCCCACAAGTATTCCCCATTACTCTCCAAGAGTCCTATCCGCAACTACCAGAGGAGCCAGCTCCGTCATCATCATCTACATCTGGGGTCCCTAAACTTCCCCTTCCTGAATAGAGTGCCGCAGGCGCTCCATGGACCGATAAGCTCGAACCAGCTTTGGAAAAACTACCACAACTCCCTCCATGGTATCAGACAAAACAAGCCACCTTTGTCCAGTCTCCACTGCCAACATCTTGTTGACCACCCTTCTCCACAACCACTTCATATAATCCCCAGGGATATGCCAAACTCTCAACAGACTGAGAAGGATGGGTCGACGGATGCCAATTCTCCCACATAGATCCGAGCCACATGCGCAGACACTCAGTCAAATCTTCTACCGAAAAGAAGTCTAGTGTCTGAGGTGGCACGACATGCTCCCAGCCAAATTGGCGCAGAAGCCGCCAGTGGAAATAGAAAGAGTTTTGTCTAAGACCAACGAGCCGGACATACGGGCATTCCCCCAGATTCAGAGTACGCAGCAACTGTCCCCACCAAAGCACTGACCAGCACAGATTTAGATCCCCGAGATCCACAAACCAGTTCTCCCAACTCTCGATGTCCAAGCCAATGCTAATGAAATAGCGCAAAAAGAAGTTGGGTACACCCGATAAAGGGTATTTCGGAGGAGTCACCAGGCGGAGTCTCTTAGACAACCACATGAACAGCATTATGGGGCTACCCCTAAGGAAGTCAGAATGACCTTCTCGCCAGGCATCCAGGCCATTCAAGGTCTCCTCCAGTATTACTGCCGCCATATTACGACAGTATGACATCCAGGAAGTAATGGTTGCAAGTTATGGGTCCACCATTAGTTCCCTAGTCACCAGCAATAATTTTGATACTAAGCCCAGAAGAGCGGCTCCAGCGTATCCAGCATCTCCTACTTTCCGCAAATGCATAGACTGTAACACCGTCGAAAGAGAGATCATTCCTCTAGCAACCAGTGGTCTGATCGCCGAAGGCAAAATGCAAAAAAGCCCAGCCAACAAGTCCTTGGGAGAATGAGAAAATTCTGGTAAAGTCGCGGCAACACTGCGATTTATCCCGAGTATGGCAAAAAATTCCTCGTAGGTAGGACAAACTTCATCCAACCCAAAGCGGAATACATGGCCTTCGGGGTACCAAAATTGTACCACCACTATCAAGATGTTCCATTCAATGGAACGAGTGCGCCACAAAGAGACTTGACGCATGTTGAAAGCATCGTAGTCAACATTATAAGAGAACATTGCTTCCAAGGCTTCGAGGTAGTTAGCAAACTCAATGCTACCAGGGCGAGCCATCTTGCAAAACTAAGAAACAGTAGACAAGTGAAGGTGTGATGAAAACACTCCACCCTTGACCATTGTTATACTTGAAAACCCTCATAAAAAACATGACCTCTGCAGAAATCGGAGGGAATCCTACCCCACAAAGTACAAGAGGCTGAAGAGGGCACTAATCAAAGCTTTGAATTGATGGGACTGGACTTGACTGCCGATAGGCAGGAGAAGGGGCTTGTCGATCCACAACCCCTTATTTTTGGAAATTTTCCTTTTTCCTCTTTTGCCAAAATCAGAAGCTCAATAAAAAAAATTAATATTCTTAACATAATCTCAAAATTCGCTTCCACCCCTATATAATTTCTCATTTTTACCTTCCTTCAAAATCCTAAAAATATCTCTTTTTACGGTCTCAGCAGCAAAGTAAAAAGCTCATGTGCATGCATTCACTCATTCATCATTAACAAAAGATAATAAAAAAACTCCATTTCATTGCATATATATTTGTTCTCTGTGTTACATCAATATTGCAGGAAATAAGATAAAAGAAAAAAACAACGGGACTCAGCTCGAACCCACATTCTCTCTCTCTCTCTCTCTCTCTCTCACCTACCCTTCACCTCTTTTCTCTAAGAGTTTCCACTCCCGCGACGCGCTCTCTTTCCCCTACGGTGAGACGACGCACCTCCACTACCCGAGCCAGAGTCCTCCCTGGACGAAGCAGATAAAACCAAGTAAGAAAGAATCGGGACGCATACCGAATGTGGGAAATCACTGAAGATATCCAGTCCCTCAGCCAAGTGGTCAACACCCGAACTTGCTGCAAGAATAAGGCAAAATCAGTATCAAAGAGGGATCAAAACATAAAAAGAACCAAAAAAAGGAAGAAGGTATACCGCAGGATGAAGAACCTCCTCTGTCAAACCCAACTCCTCTGAATCCATTGCATGATGACGGTGCAACATAGGCACCATCCCTCCATCAGTACGCCGAATGTTGTACAAAGGGGTATGCAATCTCACAAAGGGAACCTCTAAAGTCGCCACTGCCGCAAACACCGACGGACCACCACCGTTGTGGTAAGACCCCACTGCCCGACTCCAACTTGTAAGAGGGAAAGTCAAGGCATCATATAGGCTCGGCGCCATCAACCAGCTCGTCATAAAGTCCATATAGTCATACGGCGCAACTGTATCAATATACAATAGGTAGGATTCGCCAATAATTTCCCCGATCCTTGCATCTTCCGATAGTAGCTTCTCCCGCCTCACAAACGTAGGAGGCTACGCAGGTGGCACCACCACCTCCTCCTCAGCAATCCGCCAAAGCACCCTCTCCCCGAGATACCAAGAGTGGCCAAACTCATGCGCTAGTAAACACCTCATTTGCGCATTCACCCCGGTCGCCCCCATATCCTGAATAGTTGTCCCCCAAGGGTAAAAAGTCACCTGAAAATCCCCAACAGGCATAAGTCAATACAGAATCAGAATGTGCAAAATTCAAGGCTGAAAGGAAAGAGTATTACCCTACCACTGGTGAGGCCATTCAAGACCTGACGCACCGCCTCCACAAAGAGAGATCCCTTCGACTGTCAATTGGCCTTGGGCCATCGATATAATCGGCAGAAGTCCCCAACAGTCTCGTCCTTCAAAGCGATCAGCGGGGTATTTCACCCAATCACCTCATAGAAGCACGTCTGCCAAAGACAAGAATTCATAATCAAAAAGAGACGCATAAGGAAAAAATACGAATGCATGAAAAGAAAATGCGCAAATTAAAGAATACCTCAAGTATATGTGTGGCTCCAGTAAAGGTTTATCGGTAGCACCGGCTAAATGCGTCCAAAGAAAAATAGAGGGTCTCCAAAGTCAGGCTCCCCCAATCATAGAGGGGGATGTTCGAAAGAATCCTCAAATACGACAAGAACCACAAATGGATGACGCGCCGCTCGACACCACCATGAAACCTCCCAGCACCAACAATATGAACAACTGGGTCATCTGCCTCACCTGGAGACCGTCCTCCAAATCAACCTCCCTACTCAGCAAAACATCCTTCAGTAAGGATATCCGAATGGAATCCCCAGAGACTATCCTCCCTACGTCACCAATTACCGCACGCACTGCCTCTGGCCTCACCCGTAGAGAATGATCCACCTCTATCTGCTCTCCATCATAATCTAGCCCCAGCAGTTACTGAACGTCTATGGGAGTCACGGTCATCTCCACAAAACCGAAATGGAAGGTATGGGTAGTATCCCACCACCTCTCCCCCAGAGCGCAAAAGATCGTTGTTTAACGAGGCGTCTCATCCAGCGCAGGCGCCAACCTCCCAAAACCTGCTGAGGATACCACCCAACACACCATAGGCGGAAGATACTCCCAGGCATCCTTAATCCCCGTCGTCTCACGGGCATGCATGTTTTTCAAAGAGATATCAGACTGTCAAAAGAAAAAACCTTGTCAAAAATTCCAAAAAGAAGGAAAAATCACCAAAAAGAGAAGAATGTCAAAAGTCAGGTTGCTTACATAACTGTCACGGCTCACCACCCTCGAAGTGCGATGACGCGAAGGCTCCCTATCAAGGTCCACTCATCCGTAACTGACTCAAATGAGTCAAAGGAGTTCTCACTCCCCAAAGCAATAGGTGCCCTAGCCCTCCACTCCACGTTCACCCAGTCATTAACAGTCAACCATTCCCTATGCGCTGCAGTGCTCACAAAGGTGGCCATTTCTTAAAGATCAGAATGCTAGAATGATTTGCAGAGGAAAATCGCAGAAAGAAAGAAAGTAAGAAGATGTTAAAAATGAAAGGAACTCGTCCCTTTATATAGGATGCCAAGGGTCATGCCGATCGACATTGGACCCCACCCACCGATTGGAACTGTCCCCTTTCCTTCCCGAGGTAGTCCAAAAGTCCGTGCCACTGCTGAATGGCACCCTCCATACCATGCCGATCGGCACCCCCTTAAAAATTTTGTACCAAAATTTTCAGGAAATACCAGAAAGCCCTAAAAAATTCTTAAAAAATTTCTAAAAATCCCAGTAAGGATTTATAATATTTTCACCAAGAAAATTTCACACTCCCTCAAGAGGAACCCCTATTTCCCCAGCAGAACTCCCAAAAACCAAGTAAAACTCCTCCCGACAAAGGTCTCAATTTTCCCCAAGCAATACATCCAAACCCTGGGCCACCTAATCACCTCCTTAGTGGAATTTTGGCTATTCCTTCAAAGGATGCAAAAGATTTCCCCAGCAATCGACTCCCCATCCCAAAACAAAACCACAAGATAAATCTCCCCGATAGAGTTCCCCAATAACATCTCTACTTAATCCCGCAAAATTGTTTCGACCCGCAGAATTGGTCATCTCATCCTTAAGCCCGTAGAATCGGCTTCGACTTGGAGAATTGGTCATCTCTACTTAAGCCAATAGAATTGGCTTCGACCCGCATAATCGGTCATCTCCACTTAAGCCCGCAGAATTGGCTTCGATCCGCAGAATTGGTCATCTCAACTTAAGCCCGCAGAATTGGCTTCGACCCACAGAATTGGTCATCTCATCCTTAAGCCCGCAGAATTGGTCATCTCTACTTAAGCCAACAGAATTGGCTTCGACCCATAGAATCGTTCATCTCCACTTAAGCCCGCAGAATTGGCTTGGAGCCGCAGAATTGGTCATCTCAACTTAAGCCCGCAGAATTGGCTTCGACCCACAGAATTGGTCATCTCATCCTTAAGCCCGCAGAATTGTCTTCGACACGCAGAATTGATCATCTCATCCTTAAGCCCGCAGAATTGGCTTCGACCCGTAGAATTGGTCATCTCAACATAAGCCAGCAATATTATCTTCGACCCACAGAATTGGTCATCTCATCCCTAAGATCGCAGAATTAGCTTCGACCCGCATAATTGGTCATCTCATCCTTAAGCCCGCAGAATCGACCTCGACCCGCGGAATTGGTCATCTTTACTTAAGCCCGTAGAATTGGCTTCGACCCACAGAATTGGTCATCTCCACTTAAACCCGCAGAATTGGCTTCGACCCGCAGAATTGGCTTCGACCCGCAGAATTGGTCATCTCCACTTAAGACCGTAGAATTGGCTTTGACCCGCAGAAATGGTCATCTCACCTTTAAACCCGCAGAATTGGCTTCGACCCGCAGAAATGGTCATCTCATCCTTAAGCCCGCAGAATTGGCTTCGACCTATAGAAATGGTCATCTCACCTTAAGCCCGCAGAATTGGTTATTACCCTTAAACCCGCAGAATTGGCTTCCACCCGCAGAACTGGTCATCACCTTTAAGCCCACAGAATTTTCTTTGACCCGCAGAATCGGTCATCTCAACTTAAGCCCACAGAATTGGCTTCAACCCGCAGAATTAGTCATCTCTACAAGATCGTATAGGCCTAAAGACTATAGTTTACAAGCTCCTGAGGCAAGGGTATTTTTTGCCAAGCCTGAGAAAATAAGATAAGGACCTAATCCAGTGTTATGATAAGTAGGCGAGGTTTATATGTGTTCCAAAGAAACCGATGAAAAGATGGACCCTATAATGGGGAGTGGACTTAGTAGTGCCATGGCCCCTCAACAATGGACAAAATAAGTCCTGCACTGTGGATACTTATTACTTCCCCAAGTAGGTTACCATCATAGAGAAGAAAATAATGATCTTTATATATAAGAAGATCATTTTCAACTTTTTATTTCCTAGAGCCATCATCTCTGACAACGATAAATAATTTGATAACCCAACCTTTAAAAAATTCTTCTCACAATAAGACAAAGCCAACCAATATTCATCTCCAGTCCATGTTAAGACTAATAACTAAATTGATGTGAACAACAAAACCATTTTCCACGTCTTGAAAACAAGGTTAGAGAAAGCCCATAGGTTATGGGTTGAAGAATCCCCACACATCTTATAGGCCTACGGAACTACGATCAAAGGTCAAATGGGAGAAACGCCATTTTCCCAAAACTTTGGCACTGAAACAATGATCCCAACAGAGGTCTAAGTACCTATGCACAAGGTATCTTAGTTTCAACCAAGATCTAATAACGAAGGTCTCAGAAGGTCCATAGATGAATTAGAGGAAGGGTGAGAACCTATACCAATCCAAATAGTTACCTATAAGAAGAGGATAGCCTCATACATAAAAAAGAAAAGGTTCGTCATTAAGAATTCAGGGCGAGGGACTTGGTCTTAAGAGAAGCAACCCTTCTAACTAGAAATCCAAATGAAAGAAATTTGGTCCCTAAATGGCAAAGTCCCTATGTATTGACCAAAGTTGCGAAGTCAAGCTATTATTATCTAAAAAACATGGATGGATAGGAGCTTCCACACTCTTAGAACGTAAATAACCTCAAAAGATACTTTTAATGAATGTACTTTGAAATGAAATGAAAAGATTTTTTTTTTTTGCTCACGATGTTTTAATATAAGTATTCTTTAAGAGTTATAAGGAATTCAAGCTTGTCTCTAAACTTAAACCAAGGTGTAAGGACCCAAAACACAGAGTTCCAAGGACTTAAGGCATGGATCTAGTTTTAAGCTAAGGTCTAATAACTGAAAACATAGAGTTGTAAGGATTTAAGCCTTGGCTCTAAGTTTAAGCTAAGGTCTAAGGACCCAAAACACAGAGTTTCAAGGACTTCAACCTTGGGTTTAGGTTTAAGTCGTGGTGTAAGGACCCAAAACACATAGTTGTAAGGACTTCACCCTTGGCTCTAGGATTCAACTAACGTCTAAAGCCCAAACCTCAAGGTGCAAAAACTCTAGCATTGGCTGAGCCCAATTGTCAAAGGTATATAGACTAAAAAAGAATAAAGGAATTAACAAGGCTTTTATTATTGATTCTGTTGAAATTGACTAAGGTCCAACGAACCATAAAAGTCATCTCAGAGGCCTTTTACACATCTAAAAATGTTTTTAAAAAAGAAAAAGGACAAAGTTATACAAGAATCCAAAGACCTTAGCAAAATATCTTTTTAATCCCTCCTTTTGAAAGAATCCACGTGTCAAGTAACTATAAAAATATGAGATTTGGATCAAACTTCCACCTTTAAGAACACTTGAGGATAAGTGTTCAAATGCAAAAAATTGTCCACACCTTCAATTTTATTAGCAATGTTTCAAGGCCCGTAGTTCAGAGGTCTTGTGAACCTGTGTGGAACTTGATGTTTCAAATATACAAAGTTTAGAGATTTTATGACCTTTTGTGGGATTCAAATTTTAAAATTTCCTAAGTTCAGAGGTCTTATGACCCTCTGTGGGACTTGAGGTTATAAATATAAGGTCTTACGACCCTCAACAAATTTACTCTTTGGCCTTCATTTCTAAAATTCTTGGGGGGTTAAGTGTTTGTAAATAAAATTTGGTCCCTCAGTCCTTAAAAGTACAAGCCCAAAGGATTTTAAGTTCTACAGTTGTATGGACCCTATCATAACCTCAGTCTTAACTTTGGAAACTGTACAAGTATATGAGAGAGGTCTTACTACTCTCATATATATGTTAACAAGTTTTCTATGCAAGTTCCTTTTACTTTACGAAAAATCTTCAAGGTCAATAGAGGGAATATCAGCTACTGGAAGACCTCAGGTGGATGGATTCAACGAAAATATTCCTTATCATTGCAAAAGTAAATCATGTACACATCATAGAAATGAAGTGAAAATGTTAAATTTCCAAAAACTAATCCATTGCAATTAAATGGT
This sequence comes from Sambucus nigra, assembly GCA_949130495.1. NCBI lineage: Eukaryota > Viridiplantae > Streptophyta > Magnoliopsida > Dipsacales > Adoxaceae > Sambucus > Sambucus nigra. The sequence goes on along the minus strand of OX422208.1, from coordinate 536,328,320 downwards.
AGAGAATGGATGTTTACATCAAACGACCCATGGCCCATAAGGGTTCAAAAGAAAAATAAGTGATTATACAAGATCCTTCTTAAGTATTGGAAATGGTAGAGGTTTACTTTATGGTGGATTCACTTTCCTTATTTGAAGGGCTTGGTTGAGGGTGAGAGGTAGATGCTTTCATAACAGCTTTTTCTTCTTGAGAAATGGAGTTTTCAGGATCATTATCACCACGAATGCTCTCATCGTCTGATATCTCATCACTAGAATGGGGAACTTTGATAAAAATCCCAGAGACATCAATGTTAGAAAAGTGCTAATAGACCTTATATTTATAAGACTCTTAAAGAGAAAATTCTTGTATGGCTCGGACTTAAGGTGGGCATCTAAATTTCTCTACACCATGGTGTGAATCCTCTACTAATTCTCATAATTCCTCACCAGGACCTCAACATGTTCCTTTTGTATCTCATGACCTTTAGATGTCAACAGGTTCTTCACAACCTTAAGATCAATAACATGTTGCTTCAAAATATTTGTGTCTTTTTTATCCCGAAGGAGTTTTTTGGATCACTTTGAAGCTCGAGGGTATGATCCCATAAGTACTCCACTACCACTTTATACTTAAGTTGGGCCAAATCATGAGTCTTTTAAACTTTATCTAAGGAGTCCCATGTAGTATCAAAGAGGGAGGCACTATCCCTAAGTGTCTTGTCATTAAGAAGCGTGTCATGTTCCAACGGGATCATTTTAGATCTCAAGTTTACCCTCTTCTTCTGTAAGGATGTCATCTTGATCCTTTGATTGTTAATGATTTGGTTCATCTGTAACTGGATAAGGTCCCATTTGCCTACCATCTATACCACCTAATTCCATCCTCCACTTTCATCAATAGTATCAACCATAATATCCTTCATCAGATGTTGGGCTTATAGAGAATATAGAAAACATAAGGACAAAGTTAGAAGAAAAAAAAATCATTAAGGAAAAGTGAAAAAAAGAGAAGAAAAAATTCCTCTCCTATGTGATGGATCAATCCTTGGGCATTGACAAAACTCCTCTTATCCCTTAGTGTGGCCACCATATCTGAGAAGTTTGTTTAGCCATGGAATGGAGTACATCTACGACTGAGGCATAGGAGTTCATCCCCTCAGAAAATCGAGGTCTTGAATACCTCCCCACCCTAGGGGTCATTTCCTTCACTTTCGTAAGGGGATCGTGCAAGGCTTCCTCAGTTATATGAACCGTTATTGAGTCCTAAATTAATACTTATGAACCATTAGATAAGTCTATCAGTTACTTACTAAGGTCCTTTAGATTAGTGACAAAGGCCTTAAGGACCTTAGACTCTCTTGTCCAAAGCCCAACATGCCTCATAAATTGTAATAACTCTTTTACTATCTAATAAAAAATAAATCTCCTTTGATAGTGGACATAGGAACCTAAAATGAGGTTCGAACCACTTTACATATTCATTATACACTTAGGCACTTATACCCTCTCACATGTATGAGGTCCTTATGGGATCACTTGATTGGGTCTGAGGTCACTTACGATTTAAACACCCACGAGTGAACAAAGTGAAAAAAGTGTAAAATTTATTTCCCAAATACATTTTAACCCAAACTAAATAATAATTATGCATACATTTTAGAATTTTGTGTATATATTATTGAATTTGGAATACATTACGCACAATAACCGCATGAATAATAAATTTTATATCAAACACCCCAAAAAACTTAACTAGCATAGTGTATATTTATAAAGTTCGAAAATATGTTTCCCTACTAGTGAGATGAATTTGGGTGCTTTTATGAATACTAGGTAGTGCCCACATGCATTTCAAGTGTTATTTATTACTATTGATAATTAAAATATTAAATATGAATAAAAAAGATACATGTAGATCATCATCACCGAGTTTGGTTTCAAATAGGTATGTATTTTTTAAATTCATCTTTTTTACAGTATAATAATTAAGGTGCACTTAAGAGAAGTCGAAGAATTTTTTTATTAAATGAAGGCAATTGTATGATATTAGTTGTGAGTATAAGAATTATCACAATAGAATTCCATGAAACAATAAAAAAGAACATAATGCAAAAATCACACACACAACAACAATGTACGTGGTTTCGCAACTTGCCTACGTCTATGGAGAGGTTTATGTTTTATGATAGTGTCTTTTAATGCTCAAGATTACATCCCTTTGCTCTAGGTCAGGATTTACAATTTATAGATTCATAAAATCAAGAAGTTGAGTCATGTAAGAAGTCAATTAGCACATGGATAATTCCTGGTGTACCTGAATATCTCCTCCGAGATTATTGGTAACTGATTTGAATATATCTGTGAGCATTTTAGTGTGTTTCAAATACATGCGAGTAAATTAAATTTTGATTTGGGTCGGACAACACTTTGGGCAATCTAGTCTGGTCACCTACACTCATGGGCCATATGGAATGGATCCCCACAATTGCACCTAAAATTTTTGGGCCTTGTGAACTTTGAGATAATAATTTTTAATGAATTAAAGACCTATAAACTGAAAAATTTATCTTTACTACCGGCGTGGCATTTTGGTAAATTTGTTGAACTCATAGGGGTACGATCGTCTTGGGCTAAACACCAAGCAATACTTGTAGTTTTTATAAATGGGTAAGGGTACCGTTGTCCAAGAAGTAAGATGAAGCACCAAAATCGTCATAGGATGACGTATTTATCATTGACTTTGATTTTCCAAACTGAAGGTTCATCTCCTTTGCAGTTCAGTTCGAGTCTCTTTCTTTGTTGTTAAGCATTCTAGAGCTTCTCTTTTTCAACATCCTTTTTTCATCACTTCATTAGTCCTTGTAAGTTTAGTTCTCACTTTCTTAGTTTTCCTCCTCTTTAAATTACTCTGTCATTAAATCTAGGGTTTTTTATTCTCTTAATGTGCTCATGGAAAAACTTGATAACTAGTCGATTACTGAGTTTGATAAGTCGCATAATATTCCTGATTGGGTGGAGACCGACTATTCCCCTTTCCCCCGAAATGTTCGTGACATTGAAGGGGGCACTAGATTCATACCCTTTTGATACCTCAAGGGGGTGTAACATTTCTCCCAAACCACCTATTTCTTAGGTTCTTCAAATATTTTGAAATTGTACATGCTCAATATGCCCCCAATGTTTGGAAGATAGTTAATGAGGTTCATAGAATAAATACCCTTTATGGGACAAAACTGGGCCTTACTGAGATCTTCTACTGCTATGTGTGGTCGCGAACCAGTAATGGCCTTATGTATTTAAAGAACAGGAAGGATGACCAGGTCCTAGTGGTGAACCTTCCAGACTCTTGAAAAGATTAGTGGGATCATGGTTTTATTACTAAAAACTGGTATTGCCCTCCTGCACATGAGGGCGAAATGCATCGTTGCCCTATAATTTCAGACTTCGAAGAGGACCATATGGGCCACTTCTTTTTTCCTTGAGCTTATTGTGTTGTTTTGTTCCTGATTCCTGTCCTCTAGCTAATGTTCTTCTTCCTTTATTTTATAGTTCGCATTAAAAATTAGGAGCCCGACATAAGTGAGATCAGTATTGATGAGATTCTGAAGTCTTAGAATATCAAAGAAAGGCTTTCTAATGGAAAACACCCAAGGTCGGCAACCTATTTGATTGAATACAAGAATATGACTACTAATTACATTGCACGCTCGGTCAATAAGATTCAAAACTTAAAAAATCCCAAAGTTGGTTCTTGTGACCCAATTATGCTAGAGGAGGAGAAAGAAAAGTCAGAAGAGAAGGAAGAAGAAGAAGAAGAAGAAGAAGAAGAAGAAGAAGAAGAAGAAGAAGAAGAAGAAGAAGAAGAAGAAGAAGAAGAAGAAGAAGAAGAAGAAGAAGAAGAAGAAGAAGAAGAGGATGAGGAGGAGGAGGAGGAGGAGGAGGAGGAGGAGGACATGTATCCCTTGATTAAAAGGAGGAAGATGAGGCTTGATGATGATAAAGATCAAATAACCTTGTATAATCGGCTAAAATCATTGAAGACTTCGGAGATTGCCTCCCCTAGGGTTGGCAGCTCTATCCCAACTGGCAAGGGGAATAAAAGGGAGAAAGAGAGGAAGAGAGAAGAAGAAAAACAAGAAAGGAAAAGGGAGATAGAGAGAAATAAATAGGAAGAGAAGAAGAGAGAAAAATATAGGTAAGAGGACAAGAAGAAGTTGGTCTTGAGGCCTTCCTCTGTGCCCTTTGGTGCTATTGAGTTTGAGGGGGATAACATGGGTAATCGACCCTCCTTTGCCCCTAATATTCTACAGGGGCAGTGCTCGCGGCTAATCGTGAGCATTTTGTGATGTTGGGGGCATCCCAGATCTCCCTTAAGTCTACCTAAGGAATCGCCTTGGTAAGTCTCTTCTTGATTTCATGTATTTTTTAGTTCTTTCTCTCTTTTTCCTTCTTCATACTTACTTGTTATTTTCTCTATCCGTGAAGTTTTTATCTGACTTCACCACTCTTTTGGACAATCATGCTAATAAGTACAGAAGTGACCAAGAGTTTAAATATGCTCTGGAGAATGAGAAAAATGCCTTCGATAATGCTCACCAAGAGTGGGAGAAAGAGAGGGAGAAATTAACCAAGGCATGTACCGATCTTGAGGCGTCTCAAAATGTGGCAATCGTCGAGAAGGAAAAGTTAGTTGAGGAAAAATAAGGTTTGTTTAATAAGGTTTTAGAGTTGGAGAAGGTGTTTCCTTAGGAGAAGGGCGATATCTACCTTGAGGGTTTCAACAAGACCTATAATGATGCTGAGCCTGAGGTCGCTTATAAACGGAGGGTTGCCTTCAAGAAGGGATAGGGCTAGGTTTTAAAAGTCGTGGGAACTTATGCTAACTCTAAAATTTTAATCCTTCATTCTCCTGGGCCCGATCCTTTTGTGGAGGATGGAAAATATGTTGGTCGACTAGTCAACAATGCTAAGTATGTGCCTACTAAGGGTGATGTAAACGCCGATCAAGATCAGGGGCCGCGGATAAGGGGAAAACGATTATTAAAGTCGAGCAGGTGTATGAATAGGGCTTAAATGTTTTTCTTCTTTGTACAACCTTTTAAAGCCTTGCAATTCCCCCTTATTGCATCGACCGTAATGGCTTGTGGCCTTCCCATTATTTATGAATGAAATAAAAACTTCTTTTAGTCTTCTTCGCTCCTTCTGATTAACTCCTTTTATTTTAAGTTGATGTCTTTCTTTTGACTTTGCTTGTGTTATTTGCAGTCTCGTGAGAACTACACTCCCTAACTCACGTTTGGTAATGATTCTTGGGCCTAATATCAGTGCAAGATCTCTCAAGGCATTTGTTAAGGTCTACAAAACCCTGAAGGCAAAGTATAAGGATCAGTCCAAGATAGTTACCAAGCTGAAGGATAATCTTGATACTATAGAAAAGATTGGGGATTCAATCTAAGATGTAATATATACCCTGAGGGCTAAGATCATGGAGGCCGCTAAAGTAAGCCAAGTGGGTGAAATTCTCCTGGTAGATAATGAATCTCTAAGGAAAGAGGTCGTCAGTCCGAAAGTAATTATAACTGGACTTGAGGAGGATGTCAAAAGGCTAAGGAATTTATTAAAAATGGAACCTCGAGAAGATTGGGCAGAAGGTTACAATGCTATTTGGGCAGATGCCCCAGCAAATCTTAAGGAGGCAGAGGAAGTCGCCTTCACTCGTGGGTGGCTAAGTGCCCTTAGGGAAGTTAAGAAACCCTGAGAGTCCAAACTTTGGAAAAATTACCAGGTTGAGTGCTTCACCTACGGTTATAATCCTTTCTCGATGGATGACAAGTGGATCCCGACCGATGCCATCCCTGCCCAACTCTTAGAGCAAGACCTTGATGACGAAGAGGAAGAGTTCTCCCCTAAAACAATTATGGTCAAAGGGCACTTATCGTAGAATATCTTGCTCGGCATCCTGTTCCATCTTAGGTCCTTGTGAATTTTTGGTCTTGATTTAATTGTACATTCACATTTTTGTTAATAAAAGTTTTAGTTATTAACATTTTCCATATTTTGAGCATGTGCTGACTAAACATGTGTTAATAATTATTATTTGTGCTTGGACTGAAAAGGGTCGTTGCTCGTCAGTTATCAACATCATTATCGACCAAATAATATTGATTGACCATTTTAGGCCTTTTCTTATTTAAATGGACTAGTACTTAGGTCCAATCATTTTGAGCTTTTTGGCCGACTAAATGACATTACGAACCAGTGTTATCCATCTGTTGATTTGAACATTATCCTCGTCCAATATGACTTAGCAGTATCATTCCATCTACTTTACCTTTTAGGTCATGTCGTCACACTCCCTCAGGCTTAAGTAAGATGGTGATGAGAATGTATCTAGTTGGCAGGCCATCCACCTGAGCAGTCGTTTTGCGACCAACAAAGTTGGCGACCAACCTGGGTTGGATTTGTAGCCTAAGAATCCCCTATAGGGCTTTTGTTATTTCCGAGGCAACTCATGGGGTCTATTATGTGTACAATAAAGACTTGAGGGTTATAGTAAATGAAGCACTTCTATTAACTTATTATAATTACTACTGACCTTTCTCGACACGTGAGATTCCTTTATTGAAGCAAGTTGAACAACTTGTTGTAATCCTTAGGAGTTTTGCTATGTGCGAGGGAGTTATCATGTGGAAAGGGTCCGTAATACTGAGATGCGATCAATAAATATAAAGTAGACAATATATATTATCAAAGTGCGAGAACTATACTTTATTCATTAAATAATAACTATCAAGGAACATAAGTTTCTTAAACTAAATGTGTTAATAAAAGATAAAGAAGACTAAAAGTATTACTTATTGAGATTGGTTGCATTCCAGGATCTTGGTATCTCCCTACCCTCTAGTATTTCCAAGTGATATGCTCCTTAAAGGTTTCCCCTGATTACTCTAAAAGTTCGGTCCCAGTTTTCCATCTGATGGTTTTTTGACACTATCGAGGACCTTCCTTATGACATAATCCCCTACTAGAATTCTCCTCAGATTGACTTTCTTATTATACTACTTGGCCAATTGTTATTAGTAGGAATCCAACTTGATCATATCCAGCTCCCTTTTATCATCTTCTAAGTCAAGTTCGGTGCATAAAGAATCATAATTAAGGCCTTGGTCGACCAAGGAGGTTCTCATAGTAGGGAGACCTACTTCTAGAGGAATGATAGCTTCGATCCCATAAGCAAGCGCAAAGGGTGTTTTCCCAATTAATCTCTTAGGGGTGGTATGGTAAGCCCACAGAAAATGAGGGAGCTCATCCACCCAAGTACCTTTGTCTCTTTCCAACCTCTTTTTTAATCCATCGAGCATGGTTTATTGGAAACCTCTGCCTGGACGTTACTTTGGCAATACGCAACAGAACGGAAGTGGTGCTTAATACATGATTATCGTCAAAACACTAAAAGAATCTACTTTCAAATTACATATCATTATTAGTGATGATAGTCCTTCGTATCCCAAAGTGTGCTATAATATTTCTCCAGATGAACTTGGTCATATCTAAATCGCGAATGTTTGCCAGTGGTTCTGCCTCTACCAATATAGTGAAATAATTTGTGCCAACCAGCAGATACTTGTGATTTCTAGATGTCCTAGGTAGTGGTCCCATAATATCTAGTCGTTATAGTATGAATGGCCATGGGATTTTTAGGGATTTTAGGTCTCTATTATGCTGGTGGGCCATAGGAGAGTGTTTCTGACATTTTTCACACTTGCGAATGTAAGTACCTACGTCCTTTTACATGTGAGGCCACCAAAAACCCTACTTAATTTCTTGAAAGACCAATGATCTCCTTCTTGCATAACTCAAATAATTACCGTCGTGGAGCTCGCTAACTACTTACTCGGTGTTATGTGGGTGATTGCACTAGAGATAAGTACCTGTGTATGACTTCTTGTAGAGATTCCCTCCTTATGAAAGGTAAAAATGGGCAGCCTTATCCCTTACCTAGTTGGCCGACCTCTTATCGTCGGGCAGTATGTTGCTCCGTAGATAGGCAATGATGGGATCCATCCAACTTGAAGCTTTCTCTGTGAGGAGTAATTTCTCGGCTATGATTGTCTAGTCAATATTTAGCTATGCGAGGAACTCTATCAGAATGGTTCGCCTTAGGTCAAAGTCAACTGCTAAACTCAGGGATTCTAAGGCATCAACATGACTATTCTGCCCCCGAGAGAATTGTTGAATGTACACCTTCTTAAAACCTTCCATAATTCCTTTTACCACGATGAGGTAGTCTTCCATTCTATCATCTTTTGCGTTGAAGTCCCCACTTACTTGCTTGGAGAGAAGTTTGGAGTCTCAGAACATGTGAAGGCACTTTGCCCCTAGCAGTTGGGCTTTGTGCAAGCCAACAATCAGTGTTCTATATTCAGCTTCATCATTGGAGGCTTAAAATCCCAATCTGACTCCTTGCTCGATGATAGTATCTTCTGGAGTGATAAGAACGATGCCTACTCCTGCCCCCTTGGAATTGGAGGCCCCATCAACATATGGGGTCCAGTCCTTAGACTATGCTTCCTCATTTGTTGACTATTGCATTCCTAGTTGGTCAATTGGATGGTCCCCTGTGAATTCAACGATGAAGTCAGTTAGAAATTATCCCTTTATCGTTGTTCTTGGTTGAAAGTGGATATCGAATCTCCCAAGTTCCACCGACCACTTTGAGACTCGCTTGGAGAGGTCGTCTTTTCGAAGAACGTCTTTGAGGGGTTAGTATGTGATTGATATTATTGAGTGGGATTCAAACTAATGTTTCATCTTCCTTGAGGTGACCACCAATGAATAGGAGAGCTTTTCCAAGAGCAGGTAGCAATGTTCTTCATCCATAAGTGTCGTGCTAGCATAATAAATCGGATGTTGCCCTCCCTGTTTCTCACACACTAGAGCGAAGCTTACATCGTGGTCTGATACTATAAGGTAAAGATATAATGGGTATGCATAATTTTGAATCACCATAAGGGATGGTTTGCTAAGGTAGTATTTTATCACCTTCAAAGATTTCGAACCATCATCATTCCATTTGAGGCCTTTTTTCCTTCTTCAGGAGCTAGAAGAACGATCGACAGCATTCTGAATACTTGAAAATAAAGCGATTGAGCACCGCGAGCATAGCAATAAGATTTTTAACATATCATAATGTCTAAGGATGCTGGACCCTGGTGATAGCATCGATCTAGTCTGGATTGGCCTCAATTACTCTTTTACTGATAAGTAAGCCCAAGAAATTTCCTAACTGGACACCAAATGAACACTTACTTGCATTAAGCTTCATCCAATATTTCTTGAGGATCTCAAAGGTTCTGGAAACGTCCGTGAGGTGGTCGCCATTTCTCTTTCTTTTAACTAGCATATCATCGATCTAGACCTCCATCATGTCTCCCATTTGTCTCCTGAACATCTTGGTGACCAACCTCTGATAAGTCGCCCCTGCAGTTTTTAAGACGAACGGCATAACCTTGTAATAATATAACCCAATGGGGTTATAATGGACATTTTGTCTTGGTTGGGTCCGAATAACGAAATCTAATGGTGCCATAGTAGGCGTCCAAAAAACTCATTCTCCCATGTGTCACTGTAGCGTCAACCAACTGATCTGTTTTAGGAAGTGGGAAGCTGTCCTTGGGACATGCTCTGTTAAGATCTGTGAAATCAACACAAACCCTCTAACTGTCATTACTCTTGCATACCATTACTGGATTGGACATCCATTTGGGGAACTAAACTTCCCTAATGGATTTTGCATATAGTAGCTTCCTTACTACATTCTCCACCGTTTTATCCTTCTCATAAGTTGTTCAACGGGCCTTTTGAGTGATCGGCATAATGGTAGGATATGTAGGGATAAATCCCAAATAAAAATATCTGCATATCTTCTAAGAAAGGCACTCAGTTCTTTCTTCTCTTAATCGTCAAGCGTGGATCCGATCAGAAATTTCCTCTTTGGCAAGCTGTCATCGGCCCGTACCTCTTCTAGGCTTTCAACGACCCTGTTAACTGGGTGTACCCTGGTCTCCTCCTCTCCTAGTCGGTCGTACCGTTATTACTATTTGGAGGGTGTAGCCCTGTTTAAGCATCTTTTAGCTCCTTCATTTTTCTTTCTTGGGGTGAATGGCCGCGATGAAGCACCTCTTAATAGTGGCCTGGTCGCCACAAATTTTGGCCATGCCCGAATCAGTGATACACTTCAGCATTTGGTGTTAAGTGGATGCTACATTTCTTATAGTATGGAGCCAACCTATGCCTAAGATGGCGTGATATGAGGACTTTATGTCCACCACTAAAAACTCAATTATCTTTGAGATATTACCTGGTCTGAATGGCAGGACTATCTTTCCCAGCGGTATTATGATCCTGCCTACGAAGTTAACTAACGGAACTGTGGCCTCCTTGAGGTCGACGATGTTAAGCTTCAACTTGTGGAACAACTCTAAGTACATCATTTCTGATGAACTCCAATGGTCCACGAGCATCTTGTCAATGTACCAATTGGTGCTTCTGAGGGTAATCACCGAAGCATCGTGATGTGGGTTTCTCACTCCGACTAAATCTTCCTCGATGAAAATAATATGCTTGGTATAGTCGACGTCCTCTGGTCGTTGGCACTTACCAGCCTGGGATTTGGAAGTATCAATATGAAACACCTCCATGACAATAATTACTTTCTTCAGATCCATTCGAACATCAGTCCCTTGGATTTTCTAAAAATCTAATGCCCCATGAATTATCGCGAATTCATGTCATTATTAAGGACGTTATCCGACTTCTTATCTCCATTGGCTACGAACTTATCTGCTTTCTTCTTTTTGTGCTCATTGAGGTGCCCAGCTTGAGCCAACTCCGCTAAGTATTACTTCAGAGCCGTGCAACTTTCAGTCTTATAAATGCCCTCCTTGCGGAATGTGTATCTTAGCACACTATTTCTTTTTGTTAGTTTACCACCCATATTTTTGGTCCACTTGATGAATAGTTGGTCTTTGATCTTGCTCAAGATCATGTAAATGGGTTCCTTGAAGACTGTGTTAACAGCCTAGAATGCCTTAAAAGGATGAGCTTTGTTCTTATTCTTGGAGCCATTCTTGCCCCCATTCTTATTCCCATTCTTTAGAGTATCACTCTTTTATGCTCCTTTGGTTGACTTTTCTCTACCGTTATGACCTACATTAAAATGAACCACATCTTCCACCTTGGCGTATTTCTCAATATGAGTCTTGAGGTCGTTAATAGTGATGGCTTATTTCTTAGTTAGGTACTCGTGCAACAAAGAGGTGGTCGGAAGACCAATTTTGAAGGATGCAATGACAACCTGCTCTGATAAATCCTCGACCTCTTTGAAGACTTCCCAATAAATTTTGGCATGATCATAAAGTCTCTCTTATGTCTTTTTCTTCATTATGAGAAGTGCATCCATCCACTTAGGGTGGGAAATGTTGGCTATAAAGTGGGTAGTAAAGGACTCTACTAAAGCCTAAAAGTTTTTGACTAACCTATGAGGAAGCTTCTCAAACCACTTATGTGATATGTCATGTAGGCTAGAAGGGAAAATCTATAACATTATCACATCGTTATGGCTCCATAAATTCATCGCTTGTCTGTATTACCGAACGTGGTCTATGGGATCTGTCTTTCCATCGTAAATCTTGAACCTGGGAACGAAAAACTTCTTTGGGGTATCCTCCTCTTCGATCGCCCTTGAGAAAGTATATTTCATCTAGGTATTAAGAGCTCTCCTAACTAGCTCTCTAGGGGACCTAGATCCACGATGGGCTGGATATTGGTCCATCTCTCTATGGACTAGAATCCTAATGTCCTAATTCTGTCAATCATTGAACCTACCGCATCTCTGATCAAGCATGCTCTGATCTTCCGTGTTTAGTTCTATCCTGATCGTTCCTGGAGCTCCTCCCATGGCTGCGAGTATTACTCATCAGAGGACTAGGATTCCTATCACGACGTTTTCTTGTGTTCCTATGGATATCTCTCTCTGTTCTTTCAAGTCGCCTATGGAGTAGAGCATTATCTTCCACTGGGAGTCATGTACCACCTCTTGCTCTCGAAGCCTGGCTTTATAAACGTCGACCAACCTGGAGATCTGCATAGATCTAGGTGCTCCCTAGCTTTTTTTGAAAGGTCACCGTCCTTGGAGAAACCTAGGGTTTGTATGGTGGCGAATTTTTCACTTGACCCAAGGTGGGACTACGTCTTCTTGGATATTACCAACTTGAGGAATGTTGCTGCTATGGTGAGACATCACGGGATTTCTTTTTGTAAAGGTTTTTGCAAGAATAAAAATCATTTCCCACAGGCAACTCCAAATGTGAGTACAAAAATTATGACAATAGAATTCCACAAAACAATCACAAAGAGTAAAATGAAATAATCACATACAACAACGATATACGTGGGTCGGTAACTTGCCTATGTCCACAGAGAGGTTAATGTCTCTCAATTCTCGAGATTACATCCCTTTGCCCTGGGTCAGGGTTTACAATATATAGATGCATAAAAGAAAGAAGTTGAGTCGTACAAGGAACTCAATTAGCACGTGGATAATTCACAGTGTACTTTAATATCTCCTCTGAGATTGTTGGTAACCGATTTGAATATATTCATGAGTGTTTTAGTGTGTTTCAAATACATGCGATTAAATTAAATACTAATTTGGGTGGGGCATCGCTTTGGGCAATCTAAGTTGGTCGTCTACTCTCATGGGCCATATGGAATAAATCCCGACATTAGTCATATGTCTTAACAATAATGAATATATATTATGTTTTATTCTCTTTTAGACAACCATGATTCATGTAAAGCTTTCCTTGTTATTTATAAGCATCCAAATATGGTAAAATAATTTTACTAAATTATATATAATTATAATTTTTTATTACTTGTTAACTTAATATGTAAACTTGCCCAGGTTAACTGTTAAACCATCTATTAACTTTTAAGAAAGTTTAAAATTAAATGGTTCTAACTCCATACTAATTCTCCACCACTACATATACATTTCTAATCATTTAATTCCATTAAAAGTGTTACAAGCACCACCAAAAAGTGTTTGTCAAAGTATTTTGGAGTGTGGGCATTTGACTGTAATAAGAATTCATTTTCTCTTGAAATTAGGATAAAGTGAAAATTTGGAATATATTCTTCGCATTTGGTGAATCCTTAAAGTTTTAACATAAAGTATAGAATTAGTGATAAATGACATTTAAAAATATTATAAGTGATTTTTTTAAATGTTAGTAAAAGAGAAAAATATATTTTATTGGCCATTTTTCTAGTATCGATAAATGGTAGAATTTTAACAAATGCCTATGATTTGCATTAAACATTTGTACTAATGATATATACTTTAAAACATTTATTTTAAGGGATAATTTAAGTGTATTTTCTTATGTTAAAGCCTAAATTTCTCTTCACGCATCCATTATTTGAAACTAAATCGATCTGTGACTAACCTTATGTAGCTCGCAATATTTAAAAATTAATTAGAAAATTATAAAAGTGGAGAGATAAACTCACACATCTAATTATATATCACTATTATTGTATTTATAATACAAATGTGTTGCATGTGATTGTTGATGTATCGTATGTTGATTAACCTTGTTGGGAAAAAGGTAGTAAAGAAATTTTAGTATTTTCCCCAACATTTATGTAATGCTTTAACTAAATAAATTTTAAATAAAATAGTACTAAAAGTACACGAGGCTCTACAAAAATATTTTAACAAAAAAATATATGCGAGTATAATACTGATAATAGCTACTTTGGGCTTACAAATATTTTGGTCTATTACTAACATTATTTTAAATGTATCTTGCAATATTTAAAAAGTAATATACAATTTGTAAAAAAATAGTGGGGCGAAATCACATAAAAGACTTAAATAAATAGTAAATAACATAACTTTATTGTACACCACAATTTAAAAAGCAGAAAAATATATTGAGGATATAAATTTTATATAGGTTTTTACGGTCTAGTCCTTGGACTAACAATTTTGGACAAAAAAAACGGTGAACCAAATTTTAAACGATTAGGTCCAACATATAAATAACCCCAATTTAAAAAAATCATAAACCTAATCGGCTAATATAGTTTTCCCTGCTACGAACGACTATTCTCCGAAATCGAAAATAACATCAATCTTATGCTTTGATCGTCTGTCCTATAATCGATTACAGTGTTCTTAATCGATTCTACCTGTATCACTTGGCTCTATCATTTGTAAGTTTATCTTTATCAACAGTTGGTTTTTCTATTTTTGATCGATTACAATAAGTATATGTCCTTTTTTTTATTCAAGAGACTCATTGTAATATTCATTCATGTGATTGAATAACTTTTTATATGTTATATATGTATGTGTTTTTATTTTGTGTTTTTTATGCATTTATGTTTGGATTCTTCATAAATAAGTTATATTTATCAATATTTGTAATTGTTAGTTGAATGTGCTGAATGAATATTATTGATGTTTCATTCTAATTTTAAGAGTCCTTGATTTTGATTTGGTATTGAATCACTTATTGATATAGGTCCGCGCCAGCGGAAATAACCAGTTCGATATCAGTTTTCAAAGTACACGCAGTGTTTAAGAGTCCTTGATTTTGATTTGGTATTGAATCACTTATTGATATAGGTCCGCGCCAGCGGAAATAACCAGTTCGATATCAGTTTTCAAAGTACACGCAGTGTTTATAAAGTGCACGTGATTGATCTTTTGAAAATATGTGCGTGCTTTATTGCTTCATGTATAGGTTTTTAAAAAGTGCCTGTAATTTTATATTAATTGTAAATAAATATTTTGATATTTCATGCATTAAATTATTGCACACACTTTTAGAATTGTTGACCTTGAAGTAAATATTTTTCGTCTCTATTTTACTGCAGGACGTTATGGTAAGTAGTGTAATAGCAAGGTGTTGTTATTTGGATAATATGGCTTGTATTGAAATATTTGAAGATAGCTTATTAGATTTCATATGCAATGAGTTGTGTATTAGGTTTACTAATTTGAGAAGTGGGAGTTTTTCATTAAGGTATTCATTTGGTGATGAATGTCGGTTCATGTTGATTTGTGACAACGATGTTTGTTGTATGTTGTGGTCCAAATTGATCGTGAAAGCTAATTTCATTTGGATATATGTCATTGATTCATTACCATTTCCATGTAATACATGTCGTGAACGGGTTGAATGCTCTAATCGAATTTTTGAAGCGGTTGACTGCAGTAATACAAGTTCTGAGAGAGTTGATAGTGGTGATACAAATACACAGAGGTTAGAGTCTTTATCATCAGGCACTAAAAATGATTTTAATAGTTGCATTGAAAATGACTTTTATCTTGGAGGTGTGGATACAAGTAAGTCGAAAGTCTATCTTTCGAATGATTGGAAGACTTATATAAGTCATGAGCAGCAGTGTTTTAAAGGAGGTGTAGTGGAATTTCGGGATAAATTGCGAAAGTATGCCGTTGAGGTTGGGTTCAAGTATATGTATTTGAAGAATGATAAAACTCGAGTGATGGCTGAA
The DNA here is from genome assembly GCA_949130495.1 of Sambucus nigra. Taxonomy (NCBI): domain Eukaryota; kingdom Viridiplantae; phylum Streptophyta; class Magnoliopsida; order Dipsacales; family Adoxaceae; genus Sambucus; species Sambucus nigra. The sequence goes on along the minus strand of OX422208.1, from coordinate 536,312,747 downwards.
TGCTCTAAAAAGACTACTGAGAATTGCATGTGGAGAATTCATGCTTCATTATCTATAATAAATGGATACTTTTACATACGTGCAATGAATAATGAGCATACATGTAGAGGTGTCTTTCGTAGTCCGTCAGCCAAAATGATAGCCTCCAAGTTGGTTTCAACATTTGTAGCTGATGATCTTAGAGATAACCCGCTATTGAGACCAATTGATGTAGTTAGAGATATGAAGAATAATTATGGTCTTGATATAGCTTATCAACATGCATGGCGTGCGAAAGAGACGGCTGCTGTTGATATACATGGTGATTAAAAGTTTTCTTATGCATTAATGAATAATTATCGTGACCTTCTATTGCAGTATAATCCTGGGTCGCATTGCATCCTTGACGTGGAACATGAGAGTAAAAAATTCAAGAGAATATTTGTAATGTTTAGAGGATGTATATATGGATTTTAATACTGCAGATATGTTTTATTTCTTAATGGTGCCTTTTTGAAGAGCCGTTACCGTGGAACAATACTATCAGCTACTGCAAGGAATGGGAACAATGGTAGATTAATTGTAAATATTTTATTTTGTGTATTGCATTGAAATTTTGTTTGTTCCATTCCATATCATCAAAATACAAGCATAAAAATATAAAATACCTTTGAAGGTCTTTGTTTTAGTTCACGTGTACTTTTTATTTTTCTGCGTATATTTTCATGATATGTCTTATTATGTGTAATACTAAGTAAAGTACACGCATAGTGCATGTCAAGTAAACGTGAATGTTTTTATTAATTTCACGTGTACTTTTCATTTTTATGCGTGTACTTTGATGATGATGATTTTATGTGTAATACTAAGTAAAGTACACGCATTTTACATGTCAAGTACACGTGAATGTTTTTGTTAATTTCACGTATACTTTTCATTTTTATGCGTGTACTTTGATGATGATGTTATGTTGAATACAAACTAAAGTACACGCATTTTACATGTCAAGTACACGTGAATGTTTTTCTTAATTTCACGTATACTTTTCATTTTTATGCGTGTACTTTGATGATAGGTGTTGTTATTTGGAAATAATAAAGTAAAGTACATGTTAAAAATGTAAAGTACCTTTGAATGTTTTTGTTTAGTTCACCTGTACTTTGCATTTTTATGCGTGTATGTTGATGTTAGTCTTCTTAATAATAAAGCCAAGCAAAAGATTGGAAAGTAAACGTGCATGTCTTTTTATTTGGAATCATGTGTACGGTACATTTTTATGTTTTGTCTTGTTATTTACAAACAATTTAAATTGAAGAGATAATATATTTCCCATGTGTTTTAGGGTCTACGCCAGCAGCATCAATATACAAAGTGTTGTACATGGATATGTTATTTATTTTAATTTTGATATATTTTTATATTTCAGGAATTTTTCCTGTTGCATATGCTATTATTGATTCCGAAACCGAAGATAACTGGATGTGGTTTCTTGTCAATTTGCATAGTGTAGTAGTTGCGCAATATGGAAACATAACATTTATTTCAGTTCGAAACAATGGATTACTTGATGCTGTTTCGAGGGTCTTCCCGTTGTCTGCACATTCCTAATGTATACATCATTTACAAGGGAATATATAAAAAAAAATTCGTGGGAATTATACTGGATTTCGAAAGAAAACTGTTAAAGATTTTTTGTCTTGTGCATATGCTGTCTCAGTAGATGTATTTCATAAGAATATTGAAGCATTGAAGAAGAAAGGAGGAGCTGCAATTGCCGATTTCATTGATAGTTTGCCATCCGAGAATTGGTCTTGTGCATATTTCCCTGGTAAACGGTATGGTGACATGGCATCTAGTGTTGCGGAGTCATTCAATTCATGGATATTGGAGGAAAGGCATTTACCAGTAATGAATATGATTGATAAATTTAGAGTGAAGATTATGAATTTCAATGCAAACAAACTTGTTGAATCTGACACTTGGACAAATGAGCTATGTCCTTTTTTCAAAATTTACTGAATGAAAATTGGAATAAAAGACGACATTGGACTATTAGTCGCTCAAGTCAAAATGTATTTGAAGTTCATTCAGAAGTGCGAGCAATAGTTGACTTAGGAGAAAGGACTTGTTCTTGTAAGAGTTGGCAGATTAGATGTTTTCCATGTTCTCATGTTGTTTGTGTTGTGCGGAGGAAAGGGACCAGTATTTATGATTATATTGAGGAGTACTATAAGGTATCTTTCTACAGAAAATCATACTCGATACCTATAGTTCCTCTTCCTGATTTCATTTCCTTAAATATTCCTATTCCTGAAAATCCATCTGTCCTTCCACCAATGACTAAGAGACCGACAGGAAGGCCAAGAAATAAGAGAATAAAGTCTTCTGGTGAGATCACAGCAAGGGAAGTTACTTGTTCGAGGTGTAGTAAAACGGGTCATTACAGGTCTATTTGTAAGGAACCCATTTGACTATTTTTAAAATTGTTGAATTCATTCATTTTAACCATTTGATTGAATAAATTAATTAATAAACCATTTGTTTCACATAAATGAATGTAATTTATTTTTAAGTTTCATTCTTTAGTTTGTTTTTTGTGTTGCTGTACACATATTTTTCATAAAACATACATGATCATTTTTCCTTGTGTTCACGTGTACTTTACATTTGTATACGCATGTTATGTACAGCACACGCGCATTTTGATGTCCAAAGAAATTTTATCAATGCGTGTACTTGATGAAATATGCGTGTACTTTATTAAGTACACGTATATTAATAAAGTACAAGCATTTAAAAATGGATTTGGTCAGTCAATAAGCGTGTACTTTATAAAAGCATGCGTGTACTTTATTAATGTACATGCATGAAGTACACGCATAATATAAATATAATATGCGTGTACTTGATGAAATGTGCGTGTACTTTATGAAGTACATGCATTGATAATTAAAGTACATGCATTTAAATATAAGTGTACATGCATGTTTTAGAAAAGTACACGCATATTGATATGACAAAAATCTAATTCAATATATGTGTACTTTATGTATTCTGCATATAATTTTATCAAGTAGACGTATATAAATGCATGTACTATTTGGAAAATGATTTTGGACATTACAATGTGCTTGTACTTTATAAAAGACATTTGGGTCACTCATATTCTTAAACTCCTATGGGTATTATGGTCCGCGCCAGCGACATTATTATACAAGTATTTCAATAGGCGTGTACTTTATAGACTATGCGTGTACTTTATAAAGTACACGTGTAATATATAGAGTACACGCATTTATATAATGTTTTGGGACAATATCTTGAGTACACGCATTATTATACAAGTATTTCAATAGGCGTGTACTTTATATATTACACGTGCACTTTATAAAGTACACGTGTAATATATAGAGTACACGCATTTATATAATGTTTTGGGATAATATCTTGAGTACACGCATTATTATACAAGTATTTCAATAGGCGTGTACTTTATATATTACACGTGTACTTTATAAAGTACACGTGTAATATATAGAGTACACGCATTTATATAATTTTTATAAGGGTTCACGTGTACTTTACTATATTTGGTGTATGACATAACTGATAACACATTCATGAAAGAAATAAAATTTTTATTAAAAACAAAAAAATAAAGTACATGTTTTTCAAATAAAGAAAGCTGAAAAAACTAAAGAAGGCTTCTATTAGGGATGTTTGTTAAAGGCATCTAGGGTGTCAGGAAGAGAGTCCATTAAATTCGGCCAGTGTCGAATTTCTTCTTCTATGACAGCTACAAGGCCTTCATGGAAAGCCTTCTTCTCCTTCAGCTTTGCGATTTTCATGGGAACTTCTTTTGTATAGAAAGACATGAGGTCTTCATGTGTTTGAGGAGGGTTCTCATCGACATCAAATAAATCTATGGGATTGGGTGGGAGTCCAGAATAGCCTTCCCTCACATATGTTTGAAACTGCTCAAAGGCAGTTTCATATAAGTAAATATTTTCCTCAATTTGCCTTATTTTTTTTTATTTCTTTCATCTCTCTCAAGAGTTTCTCGCAAGTTTTCTGCTGGAATAGCCATTATGTTATCTTTACCCTAGATGTAATGGTTAAGAAAGCAACAAATATTACTCTTTTATAGGAAAAGTTAAAGCTATTTATTTCTTGACCAGAAGTAGTTGAGAAGTGAGTAGTTAAGCTTAATAAATTGATTTTGGCTATTGTGTCCTTAATGAATTCTTCGAAGTAATTTTCAATTAAAATAACAAAAAATTATTATATTAACCAGTGCGTGTACTTTAGTAAAAATGCGTGTACTTTGAAGAATTCATTGATGTACGTAGTAATTATCACTTGTATTTTTCGTGAAAAATGTTTGTACATTGTTTCATAACACTCAGATGCATTGTTTGTCTAAACCTTATGTGGATTGTGGTCCGCGCCAGCGGGAAAAAATCATTTTGGTGTAATAAATATTGTAAACAATAACCAATATAACACAAAACAAATTACAAATATGTTTTGAATTTGAATCACAATTTATAGAAGTTTTTTCTCCTTTCGGGGGAAGAAATATTTTGATAGAAGAATTTTTCCGAGTACATATGCTCTTTGTTTTAGCATGTCAGGGTCTTGAAACAATTTTTTGCATTTCCTTATTTCTGATTATTTGTTCAATGTAGTACATGCAGAACACCCCACAGTCAACCCTGAAATTAAAATAAAACAAATATACAAATTAGTATGATGTGATGAAATTTTTCGAAAAGATATAAATTAGTAATTTTTAGAAATGAAGTTTTTCTTACCCATTATATTGTTTAGGGCATTCATGATCTCTTATTAGGTCAAATTTGAGATCACTTTCCAGCAAGAAATCTACTGTCCTTTTTTCTTGCTCTGTCAATGGATCATCATCCAATGTAAACTCATTTGGTGTACCTTCATCAAACTTCCTCTGAATTTTGAAACCATTGTTTTTCATTATTTCTGCTTCAGTCTTCAATAGGCACAGTGTTTTTTGGAAGACAGAAAACTGTTAAGAAGACAAATATTTAGTGTATACAAATAAAAGAGTATATGAAGATTAAAGAGTGAAAAGTACACGCATAATATTAAAGTACACGCATATTTTATTTTTTCATATCACGTGTATTTTAAAATATGATGCGTGTATTTTGCCTAATGAGTTAAAAGTACACGCATAATATTAAAGTACACGCATATTTTATTTTTTTATATCACGTGTATTTTAAAATATGATGCATGTACTTAGCCTAATGAGTTAAAAGTACACGTATAATATTAAAGTAAGCGCATTTTTTATTTTTATTTTTATTTATCACGTGTATTTTAAAATATGATGCGTGTATTTTGCCTAATGAGTTAAAATTACACGCAACTTGTATTGATTCATTTCATGTGTATTTTAAAATATGATGCATGTACTTTGATAATCTGGGTAATTATGTGCAACTAATACAAAGTACACGCATTATATTATACACGTGTACACGTGTATAAATAAGTACAAGTAACATTACTAATTAAGTTTAGGCACTAACCAATTTTTTTGCATCATCGAAGAATATTGTGTTTTTTTCCTTGTCGTTCGGTCGAAGGGAATCCATGTGGACCACTTTATTTTATTTTTTGTATATCACAAGTAATGTGAAATATCCTACACTATGTCTTAGTACAATGAAAAAATTATTACAAGTTCCTAAGTATTCAAATAATTCTATATAACTCCTTCTTATTGACTTCATTTGTGCTACAAGCTTCTATCTGAATAAAAATTATAGACATTGTGTTGATAAAAAAAACTGAAATTTGTTTCTCAAAACTTTCGGTTTAATTGTACTTACCCAACAATAATCAGAAAAAGTGTGTGAGTAGGAGAGCCCTTCCTCTGACAATTTTAACATCAATATTTCACTAAAGCCAAGTATTATATGTTTCACACAATATAAAATGGTGAGGAAATAATAATGTTGAAATTTAATGGATGTCTAATATTTGGACTACATACTTGGCTTGAAATTTCTTGATTGTTGAGGACTTCAACTAAATCTTCCCATGGGACATACGAAACCAGCCCTTGGAAAATAAATTCCCTGCATTTTATATAATCAATAAGAATTGTATAATAATAATAACCTTATTCTTTTGCACCAAAAAAATATAAATTAGCAAAGTAATAAATCATAAAACATTAAACTTTACCCTGGCTCAGCCTTTTGAATAAACTCTTCAATCTTTTTCTTCGAAGCTTCATCGAGATATTTGAATACTTCGATTGCTTCAAGCTTGAAGTGAGTTTCCTTCATTTGTTCAGCTATTGTTAGACGGCCTTTTCTCAGCTTTGACTCTTTTTGTTTCTTAATTGGTTCATGCTTTTCGATTTCGCTGTCAGCTTTTCTTTTCTTCTGCCCTCTAGTAAGAGGTCCTTTTATTTTGGATATTTTGGGGGTGCCCTGAACTTTCTTTGAGGCTAGTTCAATCTTCAAACTCGAAATTTCGTCCATAAGTTGTTTATTAATGTTTTCCTGATATATTTAACAACGAATGTTGGATTGTAAGCATTTTTTGAAATAATGATTCATTTTCTCTTACGTGTATTTTATAAAGTACACGCGTGTATTTTAATACATGCGTGTATTTTATAATATACACGCGTGTATTATAAAATACGTGTACTTTATAAAATTTATAATATACATAAAATTTATATATCTATTGTATTTTATAGATACCTGGTCAGTTTTTTAAAATTCTGATTCTTCAAGCATTTTCTTCAACTCCGAAATTTCTTCATTAAGGATTTTATTATTGTTTTCCTGTTATACAAAAAAAATGCTACATTATAAGAAATACTTGAATAAAACTGCATTATTTTTAATAAAATAATGCATGTACTCTGAATTATTTCTAATATCAAATAAAACTGCATTAAAAATACTATGAAATAAAACTACGTGTACTTTGGAAAAACTGTGTGTACTTTAGGAAAACTGCGTATACTGTGCATTCAAAAGTACCTGTTGAGTTCTTTTCAGTTCTGACTCCTCAAGATTCTGCCTCAATGTCATCTTTTCTATGTCATCATCTTTCCATTGTTGCAATGTATCATCATACTTTTTTTTTAGATCTTCATTACTCAAAGACAGATATCCATTCTTTTGTTCCAAAATTCGTGTTGATTCTGCCTCTTTTTTCAATGATTCATTCAATTCTTTAATTCTATCTAAGTCACTCATTGTGACTTGATCAAGCTTTTATTTTAAAGAATTGTTTAACTCAACTAGTTGGGCATTTTCTACCTCCAACTTATTTAATAACTCTTTTTCCTTCAAAAGGTTGGAATTCTCCACCTTTAACTTCTTCATTTCCTCATGGGCTTCAAAAAGTGAATCACGATCTACCTGCAATTGTACATTCAAAATGGCACTCTCCACCTCCAAAGAGGTCACCTTATCAAGTGCACCATTAATGTCTTCAACTTCTTTAGATAGCTGGTTATTTTTTTCCAACAATTCCCTTTTCAAAACACCAATTTGTTCCTCCAAATTAACCTTTGGTTGATCTTTTCCCTTCTTTTTCTTTGGAGTCGCAATGTTTTTAAGGGGAATATTCCAATCATGTGAAAACTCATTGTCATTAATATCTTCAGCAACTTTTTTTGATGATGAATCTGCATGTATAGGACTTTCTGTAGATATGTTCAAAGAGTAACTTGGCCCTTCAAACTGAGATTCCTTTTGTATAGGACAGTCCTTACAAGCTGGTTTATTTGTAGCCTGCTTCAAAGTTGCTGTTGCGATGTCATTCTTCACAAACCATTATTTCAAAGACGACAACTTTCACTTCAGGAATTGTAGAGTATTTTCTTTATATTCTTCAACAGGAGAAATAATTTCGAATTTCTCACATGCCCAATACTGTGATCATACAAAAAACAAAATGAATTTAATACTTGTATTACCTAGGGATTCATAATGGAAAGTACAAGAGATTTGTTCAAAATACACGCAAAAGTAAACGTGTACTTTACAAATTTTACAATTGTATATTGAAAGTACAAGTGATTTTTACAAATTTAACGTGTACTTTGTCAATATAATTTCACGTGTACTTTCCAAAGTACATTTATAATATTGACATAAAATATAACAAGAGAATTTTGAGAGTACACTGTTTATATTTATAAAACATAGTACACGTGTACTTTGAAAAATACAAGTGTACTTTCACGTGATATAAGACGTGTATTTTCAAAATACACGTGATTAAGACGTGTATTTTCAAAATACACGTGATATAAGACGTGTATTTTTAAAATAGACGTTAAATATCAAGTGTATTTTGAAAGAACAAGAGAAAACATCACATATATTTTTGAAAATACACGTAGTATTTTCAAAGTACAGTTAAGTATTGGTATATAAATTTTGAAATATCAGGAATATCAAGTGCATTTTCAAAATACACGTGATTAAGACGTGTATTTTCAAAATGCATGTGATATAAGACGTGTATTTTCAAAATAGACGTTAAATATCAAGTGTATTTTGAAAGAACAAGAGAAAATATCACATGTATTTTGAAAATACATGTAATATTTTCAAAGTACAGGTAAGTATTGGTATGTAAATTTTGAAATATCAGGAATATCAAGTGTATTTTTAAAATTCATGTGAAAATACACGTGAGTATTTGTATGTAAATTTTGAAATATCATGATATTTTTTTGCTCACCAGTAGGAAAATGACACATCCAGTAACTGTGCTAGGTTTTGAACTTGCTGATTTGTCAAGTGAATTTATGAGAAACTTATGCACAGCAGATGCCCAATCATACTTATTCATTTCCTCAATATCGTCGATGTATTTCAACCAAAATTCTCCAAGGGTGAAGTTTGAGTTGGAGAAAAACAACGTGTTCAAGAAGTCGAGACACACAATTTTAACAAAATCAGCAATTCCTTCATCTGTCTCCAATACAACTGATTTCTTCAAACCATTCAATATTTCTGATTTTCCTAATCTTTTTGCGAAGTATCGTGCTTGTAATCCAGATTTTTGAGCAGTATTCGGTCCCTTTTTCAGTTCTATTGATTTTAAACCCTCAACCAGGGGTATGCCAAATATTTCACTTATATCTATTGGCATTATTGGAATCCTACTCTTCATACGAAAACTTTTTGTTTCCGTATTGTACAGCTCGATAATTGATAAAATATTTTTATCCGTCTTCTTGTGGTCAACTTCTACTAATTTCTCACTGTAGTAGGCATTGAAAAGCTTCCAAAATATAGTCTTCTTAAGAAGTTCAATATGGCTATTGTTTATTTTATCTTTAATCTGATGCAAATCATGGAGAAAGCTAACAATATTTGACCGATATTGGTCATTCTTCTTTGCAGGACGTTTAGATTTCAATGCCACACTAGAACTGGAACTGGAACTGGAACTGGATGAAGAACTATCATCAGAACTGCTCTTTTTTTGTTTCTTTCCTCTTCTTGCCTTCATCTTCATCCCCATTATATTGATCTATAAATAAAATTTAAATTACTAACCTATAATGATATGTACAAAAAATAAAATACATGCGAATTAGAATAAAACATAGACTAAAATAATAAAATACAAGCGTATTTAACAAAAGTACATGCAATATTCTCACAAACAATTTATACAAGTCTCATCAAAATACATGCTAAAGGCGATAATATATATTGTCAGTTTCATGGTAATACCTAACATAGGTTGTTCGACAAGTTAAAAACCAAGATTCTCTACTCCTAACATATTCAGTAAAGAAGTGATACAATAGTTGAATGCTAAAAGCTCCAACATTAACAAAACCTCTTAAGAAATATTGCTCAATTCATTTAGCTAAATCCTTCGCTTTCGATTCAGTTACTTGAAGTTGTTGCACATCAAAAGTGCAGTAAATGTCTTCATAGTAGTAGTAGAAACCAAGTAACCTTTTAGCTCTATCATTTATGCGAAGGAGAAAATGAATTTCGTCATCATTAGTACTATTCACTGTCAATGTGAAAGGTTTTGTATTGTTAAGATCTTCGAACGTGCAAACAGCAGTTTTGTAGTTGAACATGCTTGATCGTATGAGTCCTAAGCAATAACACAACAATACAAAATAGTACACTCATAATACACATTAGTACATGGATATTGGACTGAACAAATTGAATTTCAATGTGCGTGTACTTTCTGAATTTTTTTCTTGTACTTTCAACAAAATACACGCAAAAAATGAAAAAGTACACGTAATAAAACTGATTATTAGCTAATAACATATCATTCAAATGCAGCTGGCTATTGGACAAAAAACACTCCTAAATATTAACAAAATAATAATACTTCTTAAAAACTCATGGAATATCATTCAAATGCCGCTGGCGCGGACCAAAATAACATAGGATTGATCAAATATGGATTTGAAATAAATATTTTATAGAGTACACATATAAAACATAAAAGTACACGCATAATGAATAGAGAAAATCAATTTCAATGTGCGTGTACTCTGTGTATTTTGTGTGTACTTTTAAAAAGTACACGCAAAATACACATAGTACACGCAACACAGGGCTTGTACATGTACATATTCCAATCATGTATATATTCTTAGTCCTTGATAAATCCTCGATAAATGATGTATACAGGAGGAAAAGTACAATGATGAAATACATATATCTAACATGCAAAAAGTGTGTTTTTCAATTAAAATGAGGGAAACAAATATATGATGAAATACATAACATGAAAAAGCAGAATGTGATTTCATCAGTCCATGTGTCTACAAATTTATACATATGAGAACACAAAATACACGAGGACAAAAAGGTGATAAGAGAATGTATACATACTTGTTAGTGCTGTTTGGAAAAATTTGATTTAGAATGTAAAATGTAGAACTTCAACGATTAGGGTTTGATCGAAGAGAGCTAGGATTTTGATCAAAGAGAGTTAGGGTTTTGATCGAACAGATTTTTTAGAGCTTCGATCAGGAGTATTTATATGTTGTTGTTGACCAAAATTTGATTGAGAAATAGATTCGTTTTGGGGTTTTGATCGAAGAGATGGTACAATTAAGATTTTGATTCAAGAGAGAATACAGTGTTTTTGGCGCTTCGATTTCTGAATAGTGCATGTTTTTTTTAATTTTGGGGTATTTATATGTTGGACCTAATCGTTTAAAATTTGTTGGGCCTGGTTTTTTTGTCCAATATTATTAGTCCAAGGACTAGACCGTTAAAGCCCCAATTTTATATAATACTAATGGAAACTACCATGGGTTTTCTCTACATCTTTGATGATACCATATTTTTGTATTTGGGAATTCAAATAGTCCACTATCTTTTACTTTCAATTCTGCATGAAAAGATGCCCTGAGTTCTATCATAAACCTCTACCAGACTAGAACTAGGCTCCCAAGACCACAATTTCCTTATAAAAGGAACCACTATGGAGCCTTAGGTCTCATCCAACTCACCTTTATCCCAAGATGTTCAGCCGCCCCATCACACCCAAGTAACCATTCTTATGAACCTCAGCACCAGTGCTTTCTGGTCTCAAACTTACACATCAGAAATTGGTATGACCAGAACTGATCTCCCAAGGTCTAATACCAAAAAGATATTATTACAATGAACTATAAGACCATGCAAAGTGGAAACTCCACCAATTCTATACCTCTCAAACATCTGGCTAAGCTCTTCCTACTTCTCTCGCAGGCAGGTAGAAAGGATGAAAAATTGTTCTACCTACATCCATCACTCACTCCCACCCCTATTGATGGCTAACATCAACATTAAATGATCCCATCAATTAACTTATGTTACCTAAAGTCTTTCTCCCACACTCCACCTTGCTCCTGTAGCCGTCAAACCTCAAAGAGTTCCTCGCCATGTTGTTGCAGTCCACTCATTCTCTCTCCAAGAGAAAGCATACATGAGGGAGTCTTGCAAATGGTGAAGGAAACTCTGAAATCATCAAACAAAAGAAGAACAAATAGCAAGTAGATAAAAAAAAATTGTGTAATACTTGTAATGGATGCTACCAAGCCACAGTTGATAGCAAATAGTGAGAGTTTTGACCATTTCCAACTATTTACATATTTTATGCACCTATGATCCTAAGCTAAGACTCGGGAATCCTTAGAAATTTTAATTTGTTACTTCCTAAGGACCTCTGCATTAGTAACAAAGGTCATAGTGACTGTTGATGTAAAAAATTAGATCACTCTAATTGTTTAATCACAGATAAATAAATGAGACAAAGATTTTTAAAGTGGTTCAGCCTTATATGAATGGCCTACGTCCACTGTTATGTTATTGCTGAGTGTTTGAAGAATTCTCGATTACCAGAGATATCAAGAAATTACGGTCCCCTTGAATGAGGGTGATACAAGGTATTTATAGCCCTTAGGCTGTACATGAAAGGGTTGATACATTAAATGATATACATATGAAAGGGTAATACATTTAATGCAGCGTGTGCGTCAAGATGATAAACATTCAATGAATAGTTGACCTGTCGATTATCTGGCAGTTAATGCTACGGCCGAGATGCAGCTCGGACCGCCATAGTTCCTCGGAGCGCTAGAGTACCTCAGAGCGCTGAAGTTCCTCGGTGTATCCTCGTTGCTCGGAGAGAACATGAGTTGGTCGGGGAAATGAAATTCCTCGTTGCTATTGTGCCAAGTAGATTGACACGTGTCTTCATATTATTCGTCCATATCAGTATATTAATTTTGGTATCAACAGAAGCCCCCAATGTTTCGTATTTCGAACTTTGAGGAGTATGGAACATTCTTTCTCGGTATATGGCGATATTAAATGACTTTCCTGGGTTTTAGGAGCCTTTTCTTCATATTTGAATTTCTTTCAAATTCACAGAATCCGCCTTTTTCGAATTTTTATGAGTGCTTCGATCTTCGTGCATTTTTGTCCTTTTAGCCACCGGTGGCGTATTAGATTCTTTTGTGTAATCATTTCCTTCGCATCTTCCCAAGGTAAAGTATTTAAACTTCTTAGGTAACCATACCGTCTTCTACCTTTTCCAATTTTCTGCATTCAAGCTTTCTGTTCTCTCTCTCTCCCTTGTGCGTTCATCTTTTCCTTCGCTAGTTGTCAGCTCTTCCTTTTTCCTGTAAGATTCTCTTCTTTTCTTCTGTATTTCTTTTATTCAGTATGGTTTATATTGTGGAGTCTGTTGAGAAATTTAGTTCCGATTTTTCCATTCCTTCCTGGGTAACTCTGGAGGTTCTTTCTGAGCCTTTAGATTATTTTCGATTGGCTGAGGGACATTGGTTCCCCAGTCTATTCATTGTTGAATGTGGATTTTCTTTTCCGCTAAACCCCTTATGCTTAGAGTTCTGTCAGTACTTTGACGTTGTTCCTGCAAAAATAGCCCCCAATTCATGGAGAATAATTAATGGGGTGTATAAATTAAATCTAACTCATGGAACTCGTATAGGGATTCCTGAGATTATGTATTGCTATAGATGGGCTATTTTAGATAATGTTTATTACTTAAAAACTAGGTTTTTAAATAGGGCTCTTGTAGTTAACCTCCCTGATGCAAATAGAGATTATTTTGAACATGGGGTGGTGTTTAAAAATTGGTAATATGCCCCCTTGGTTGGAGATGCAGTATACCAGGGTCCTAAATGCCCCCCATATGGCAATGGGATAGGTTTATTCTCATTTTCCTTTACTTATGAAATTATGCTTTTATCATGTTTGACAAAATGTATGACTGATATCTCATTATGTATTTATTTGCAGTTGATAGCAAAAGAAAAACTCCAAAAGAATCAGAGGTTAATATTAAGCATCTGAAACTTATCTAGGGTTTGCATAAGAACGTTGCAGACGAGCACATCAGGTCTGCATCATATTTGCTGCAGTATAGGAGCTATACGACTTCTTATACTGCTCGTCCTGTTGAGCCAGCCTCAACTCCAGAGGATTCTTCTTCAGATTCTCACATCCCTTTAAGTCAAAGAATGGGCAGGAAAAGAGCTCCCCTTTCTCTATTTGATGACACTACTTCTACTGCTGAAGCCAAAAAAAGCAAAATTGATGTCCCAGAGGGGACTAAGAAGGTGGATGTTGCGCCTTCCAAAGCTACCGAGAAGCCCCCAGTGGCTCCGAGCAAGAAGGTTGCTCCTGTGGAGATGACTGTTATTTCTCCGACCAAGAGCTCTTCCTTGGTTGAAATTGCTGAAGTTCCTCTGAGGAGATTGAGGAAATCGTCCTCAGTCAATTTGGCTGAAACTGCCAATCTGACTGAAACCATCTCTTCTCTACCAGCTGGTGGTGTTGGTGTTCCAACCATCATTCCTCCGAGCTCTGCCATGAGCTCGGTAAAAACTTGGATCATACCCGAGGTCCAAGGAATTGATGAAAAGATTTCTAGGGATATGCTGACATCCTTAGCTACCCGTCACCTTGATTCAGTAAATTTCTCACACTCTGAATTTCCTTTCTTTCTTTGAATACTTGTATTTTTGTACTGACCTGTCACTTTTTCCTTTGTTTAGCTGGTGAATTGTTTTAACAACATCGTGAAGAAAGATGAAGCAATTAAAGCTTCCAGCTCCTTGTCGGGGGTAGAGGATGCTCTGCTGGGTTTGACCCAATCCTTGAAGGATTCTCGTCAGCAGTATAGTGAGGACAAAGTTGTCTGGGAGAACAATTTGTCAATAGTTGAAGCTGAGAAGGTGAAGTTGGCTGAGACCTCCAAGAGTTTGGAGAATAAGGTGAAAAGTTTAGAGATTGAGCATAAAAAATATGACGACAAGCTCAAGAACTTTGGAGAGCTTGAAGATAAGCTGAAAAAGGCAGAGGAAGAATTGACCGTCCTGCGAGATATCAATCGCCAAAAAGAAGAATTGGAAGCGAAGTTAAAGACTGCCGAGGATCTCCTATCCGAGAAGCTCTCCTCGGAGAAACTGAAAAGAAAGCTCGCAGTTAAAAATCCTTCAGCGCCGGCTGGGATAAAGGATGGAACAAAGGGATTGCTACGATGACATCCCAAGTACAATACGGGAAGTTGAAATACTTCTGAGATGGCTGGGTAGCTACCCTGCAGGAATTGAAGATCAAAGAGGACTCTAACCTATTTAAGCTACACCTCCCTGGTCCTCCCCCACCAATTGTAGAAGAAGAAGAAGAAGATGAGCCTATCTCTGATGAATCTTCCATGGCCATAGGTGATCAAGTCCCTGCCTCTCTACCTTCTGCAAACGAGGACATTTCTTCCATGCCTCCTCCTCCCGAGAAAATTTCAACTCCTGCTGATCAAGCTGCTGTTACCACCGAGCAACCAAGCTCCTCGTCCCAGCCTCCTGAGAAAGTCTTGGGAGACAAGGAAAAGGTGTGAAGTTGTTCGGTATCATTTCTATCTTTCATTATTTGTAATCAAACAATGTAATCTTTTTGTGATCTAATAAAATACATCTTTGTTCATCTCTGTTGTCGATGATTTGTTTTTGTTGACAGTTGTCTTCTTTTCATCATTAGTTTGTGGCTAGAATGGAACTGATATCTGCACATGACACAAAGCTGATGCGGCAATGCCATGAATATTATAAAGCAGGTCATACAAATTTGAGTGTATCAGAAATTGCTGACATCCTTGGCCATGATGCCTCAGAACAAGCAATTGAGGCTTATCGGTACTTGAAGGATTTACTTGACCGAGCTGTGGCCAACAACGTAGCCTACTATGAATTGATCGAGGAACTTCATTGTACCTTAGAAGATCTACAACATCAACACAATGAATCAACTGCTTTGTTGCACAAGGAGTATGAAAATAGATATCAACAGCTTTCTTCTGAAACAGGCCATAAAAAGATCCTTGCTGGATACGATGTTAGGGAGAGAACTCTAAAAGGTGAAGTTGAGTCCTGCAGGCAGATTGCTGAGTTGCTGGAACAAGAGAACAATAATCTACAGAAAAAGTTGGCACAGTATGAATCTGCAGCGTCATCTTCCACTGCTTTAGTACCGGTTATCGATGAAGGTTTCTCGTTCTTAGAGGTTGAGAATGCCAAATTAAGGCAAGAACTGGATAACTTAAGAAGATCTGGTACTCCTGTTACTGCTCGGGGACGAGGAAGAGGTTCTCGGGGACGAGGAAGAGCTGTTCAAAATGTTGTCGAGGAGCAAAATTCTCCACCTGCTCGGAGTCGATCAAGAGTTCTCAGCCGTAATGTTGAAGAATCTCGTACTCTGTCAACATTGGAAACTCAAGCCTTCCAATTGAACGCCAAAGATCGGGCTTTATCTGAAATGTCTAAGAAAAACCTATCTTTGGAAGATCAACTTAAAGCGACGAAGTATGCTTTGAATGATAAAGATGCTTTTGCCAGGAACCTTCACGAGCAACTAGAGAGAATAACTTTCCAATTTCACAAACAACCTCGTGAGTTTTGGATGGCAGGCTACAATGAAGCCCTTTGTCACTTGGATGCTCGTCTTGAAAGTGCTAATAACGAAGGTTATAAACAAGGATGGTTGAACGCCCTGGGTGTGTTAAAGCTAGAACAGGGCCATTTCTTATGGGATTATCATGCTCCTGGGCTACTAGACTTGCCTGTACCGCCTTATAAACTAGACATGGAGTGGATCCCAGCTCGTGCCATTCCTCGGAGCTTAATTTCAAAATACCTTGGCGACTATAGTCTTCATTCTCAGACTGAATTATCTCGTCCCGAGCATCTCTTGGATACACCTTCTGTGATGAACGTCAGAATGCTCAGAGATATTAATTTCATCAATTCTCCTCTTTGCCTGGAGGATCCTCCTGCTGGCGAGGAGCCTGTTTCAAAAGCTAAAGGAAAGAAACCAATAGAATAGGTTTTTCAATGTAACAGTTAGCACATATCTGTAGCTTGTAATTTATTTTGAATTTAATGAAAGACTTTCATTTTCTGTTTGCAAATCTATATTGCTATTGTCTTGTGTTTATCAAACATTTTTACATTTGTGCATATGTATCTGTTAAAAAGATAACAATATGGTGCTGTTCATCAACCAGCTTAGTAATCAAAATTACAAGTATCAATGTTGCTCAATCACTTAATAATAAAGTAATGAGTATAAAATGTTTAAAATGTTTCCAACCAACCAAGGTTGTTAAATTGTGTTTGTCGACCAACTACAGTTGATGGGTTTTTATCCCCGACCAACCATACTTGGTAAACTTTTTCATAAAATGTGTCCGACCAACCAAGGTCGATAATTTATCCTCGTCGACCAACTACAATTAGTTGGGTTTTGATCACCGACCAACTATACTTGGTTCAGTTTGGAATTTTTTGTATTTTCTGGAATGATTTTACCTTCCGACCAACTTGTTGGCATATTTTGTTTTCAAACCAACCGAGATTGGCATTTTT
This sequence comes from Sambucus nigra, assembly GCA_949130495.1. NCBI lineage: Eukaryota > Viridiplantae > Streptophyta > Magnoliopsida > Dipsacales > Adoxaceae > Sambucus > Sambucus nigra. The sequence continues at coordinate 536,295,319 of OX422208.1, read as the reverse complement.
AAGAATGTTGTTCTTGCCCTTTTACCAATCGGAGTTGGTCATGGGTTCGAACTATCAGGTTCTTTCGAACTATCGGGTTCTTTCGAACTATCTGGTTCTTTCGAACTATCTGGTTCTTTCGAACTATCTGTCCACTAGTTATCTTACCAACCGTAGTTGGTCACGCTAGTGTACGCCTCCTAACCAAAGGAGTATATTTTTTGGTTCTTTCGAACTATCTGGTTCTTTCGAACTATCTGTCCACTAGTTATCTTACCAACCGTAGTTGGTCACGCTAGTGTACGCCTCCTAACCAAAGGAGTATATTTGTTGGTTCTTTCGAACTATCTGGTTCTTTCGAACTATCTGTCCACAAGCTCTTTTACCAACCGAAGTTGATCACGCAACTGTACGCCTCCTAACCAAAGGAGTATATCGGGTTCTTTCGAACTATCGTTTGTTCTCACCCTTTTACCAATCGGAGTTGGTCGTGGGTCTGAACTATCGTCTTCTTTTTGCTGTCGAGCAGCGTAGTGTACAACACTAGTATTCCTCGAAAAACTTTCAAACAAAGGAGAGAAAAATGGTGAAAACATCATCGTTTTATTCATATTGATGGAACTGTTGTACATTTTACATCATTGATAATACTTGCGAAGGTGTTCAGCATTCCAAGCATTCTTGAATTCCTCTCCTTCTAGAGTTGCTATTCGATAAGTTCCTGGTCGAACAACTTCTGTAACTCGGTAAGGTCCATGCCAGTTGGCTTCAAGCTTATTGTGCTTCTGAATGACCTTCTTTAGCACATAATCCCCTTCTTTTAAGTCGTATTTCTTCACCCTTTTGTTGTTGAATAGAGTTGTGCGTTGTTGATAAGCAGCATTCCTAATGGCTGCCTCCTCTCTGACCTCCTCAAGCATGTCCAAATCTAATCTTCTCATCAAGTCACTGACTGGGGAATTGAAATTTAGCACTCTGTGTGTTGGGAGACCCAACTCGGCAGGTATTACAGCCTCACTTCCAAACGCCAGCATATATGGTGATTCTCCAGTCGCTGCTCGGGGAGTTGTTCGGTAAGCCCACAATACTGATTGTAGCTCATTAATCCAGTTAGCTTTAGCTTCACTTAGCCTCTTCTTCAAACCATTTAGTAGTGTTCTGTTTGTCACCTCGGTCTGCCCATTGCTTTGAGGATGACCTGGTGCTGAATGGGTCTTCAGGATGTTTGATTGTTGACAATAGGCAGCAAACTCCTCGTTATCAAATTGTGTTCCATGATCTGTGATGAAGGCATGAGGGAGACCATATCGACAGATGATATTCTTCCAAACAAACTAGTATACCTTCTCGTACGTCATATCGATAAGCGGCTCAGCTTCTACCCACTTAGTAAAATAGTCCACTGCAACGACGAGGTACTTGAATCTTCCTCGGGTGGTCGGTAGTGGTCCAACCAAATCAATTCCCCACATAGCAAATGGCCAAGGGGAAGTTATTGGTGTCAACAATGCTTGTGGAGTTCGTCGGATGGAGGAAAAACGTTGGCACTTGTCACATTTCTTAGCATAGGCTATACAATCAGCCCTCATCGTCGGCCAGTAGTATCCTTGAGTCATTACCCTTTGCAAAAGTGTTTGACCTGCTACATGAGCTCCACAAGACCCTTCACGGATCTCTTCAATCAATTCTTTCACTTCGGATGGATGCACACATCTCTGCAAACCTGCCATAATTCCTCGTCTATACAAAACACCATTAGTTAGTACATACCGAGCAGCTTTAAACTTCAATTTCTTTGCCGCGAGCTTGTCCTCTGGCAATTCTCCTTCTTCAATATATGACCTAATGGGATCCATCCAAGATGGTCCTAAATCAAGGGTAATAACATTCATCATCAGGTTTTCATCTATGCTCCGACTTTCCAGTACTTCAATTGGTACTGTTCTTCGTAGCTTGGTACGAGTAGCTGATGCTAGTCGAGCTAGTGCGTCTGCTTGTGCATTTTCTATTCTGGGTATTCTGATCAACTGAATGGCATCAAATTCTGCCAACAATTCCATCACCTTTGCATGATACTTGACCATTAGTTCTCCTTTAACCGCATATGTTCCCATCATCTGATTCACAATCAATTGAGAATCACTGAATACCATCACTTGTTGCGCTTCCATAATCTTTGATAAATTAAGACCTGCTATCATGGCCTCATACGCAGCCTCATTATTGGAGGCTTTGAATTGGAATCGCAAAGCATATTCCATGTCAATCTCGTTTGGAGTATTCAAAACAATTCCTGCCCCAGAACCTGCTGTGCAAGATGAGTCATCTACATATAATCTCCATATGGGTAACCCGTCTTCAAATTCCTTATCTGATAGAGTTCCTCGGTGAAATATTTGTTGCTTCTTTTCATCCTCCCCTGACACTTTTCGCTCCTCGTCGATCATCTCTTCTCGCTCTTTTACCAACCGGAGCTGGTCTGAGTTTGAAATTGATGATCCTTCTACATCCACAAGCCCTTTTACCAACCGGAGTTGGTCTGGACTTATGTCTGTTGATCCTGTAACATCCACAGGTTGGTCAGCGAGCAATTTTTGTTCCTCGGGGGTATCAGGATATGTAAACTCTGCTATAAAATCTGCTACAGCCTGCCCTTTCAATGATGATCTGGGTTCATACACAATATCATATTCACCGAGCCCTATTGCCCAGTACATTAGTCTTCCTGACTTTTCTGGCTTATGAAGGGCTTGCCTCGGTGGCATGTCGGTATAAACGACGATGGTATGGGCCTGGAAATATGGCCTCATTCTTCTACTTGCTTCAATTAATGCCAATGCCAATTTCTCCAGCTTTGGGTACCTGATTTCTGCACCTCGGAAAGCTTTACTTGTGTAATAGATTGGTTTCTAGACTCCATTCTCCAATCTGATCAGTGCTGAACTGACTGCATTCTCTGATACTGCCAGATACAAGTACAACTTATCTCCTGTTATTGGCCTGGACAACAATGGAGGTGCTCCCAAATACTTTTTCAAGTCTTGAAAGGCCTTCTCACATTCATCAGTCCACTCAAAAGTTTTTCGAAGTGTTTTGAAGAATGGGAGGCATTTATCAGTTGCTCGGGACACAAATCTGTTGAGCGCTGCAACTCGTCTTGTAAGACTCTGCACTTCTTTCTTCGTAGTTGGAGATCGCAGCCCTAAAAGAGCTTTGATCTTCTCTGGATTTGCCTCAATCCCTCGTTGGTTAACGATGTATTCGAGGAACATTCCTTCTCGTACTCCAAAGGTGCATTTCGTCGGGTTGAGCTTCATCTGGTATTTATCCAGTTGATCAAATGTCTGAGCTAAGTCAACTAGATGATCTGCAGCTTTCTTGCTTTTTGTCAGCATATCATCGATATAGACTTCCATGTTGCAACAGATTTGTTTGGTAAAAACCTTGTTCATCATCCGCTGGTATGTCGCTCCTGCATTTTTCAAACCAAAAGGCATAACATTATAGCAATAAGTTCCCCTAGGGGTAATAAAAGAAGTACTTTCCCTGTCTTCAGGTTTCATTTTGATATGGTTGTAGCCAGAGTATGCATCCATGAAGCTGAGCAGCTCATGTCCCGAGGTAGCATCCACTAGTTGATCAATTCTGGGCAATGGAAAATGATCCTTTGGGCATGCCTTGTTAAGATCGGTGAAATCAACACACATTCTCCATTTATTGTTTTTCTTTTTTACCATCACCACGTTTGCCAACCAGTCTGGATACTTTACGTCTTCAATGAATTGGGCTTTCTGGAGCTTCTCGACTTCCTCTTGTATAGCCTGATTCTTCTCGGGGCTAAATACCCTTCTTCTCTGCTTTACAGGCTTGATCTCCTTATTCACATTGAGCTCATGACATAAGAAGTTTGGATCTATTCCTGGCATGTCTTCATGACTCCACGCAAAAGTTTTCTTCCTGTTTCTCAAGAAAGTTATCAACTCCTGTTTTATTGAAGCATCCAACGTAGAACCTATCTGGGTACCCGTTCAGGGTGCTCGTCGTCCAGAATAATATTTTCTGTAGATTCCACCACCTGTCCTTTTACAAGTTGGGATTCATCTCGAGGATCCAGTGTTTCAATTTCTGTGCCTTCATCCACCTGGTAGGTAGTAGTCTTTTTTCTTGAATCTTCAAGTTCTTCTTGCTCGGCAGATGAATAATAGCATTCCCGAGCTACTTTCTGATCACCTTTCACAACTCCTACTCCAAAATTTATTGGTAACTTTAAGCACCGATGCACTGTAGATGGAACTGCTTCGAACCTCTTCAAACCAACTCTTCCCATGATGATGTTGTAGGCTGACTGCACATTCTTATCCATCACAAAGAAGCGTATTCTCTCTGTTCGACAAGCAGGACAAGTTCCAATGAATATGTCCAACTTGATCGTCCCAAGTGGAAAAACTTTCTCGCCAGCAAAACCCAGGAAGGGTCTGTGATACGGTTCCAATTGAGATAATTTTAAATTCAAGCTATCAAAGCATGAATAGTACATGATGTCTGCCGAACTTCCATTGTCTACCAACACCCTTGAAATCACTACTTCCTTCATCCTCATTTTGATCACCAGAGGATCGTCGTGAGGATAAAGAACACCTGCTAGGTCATTTTTTGAAAAGCCAATGACCAGCTTCTCTTTGTTTACCTTCCTCGGACGATCGTCCTCGGCTAGATTTATTCGCTGAATATATGAACAAGCTTGAGCCTCTCCAAGGTAAGCCTTTCTTTCTGCAGTAAGGTCTCCTCCTCCTGCATCTCCTCCTGTAATGACATTACAATCAAATGACCCAAAACGTATAGAAAATACCTCTCGTTCTGGCTGTCTTGGTTTCTTGGGAAGGTCGGGGTCATCATCTGGATCATCTTCATGGTTTCTCTTCTTTTTCTCTTCTTCTCGACGAGGAGATCTAGACCTCTCTCTAGTTCGGTCGTTATTTTTTCTATCACCTCCCTGATCAACATATTTTGCTAGCTTTCCTCTTCAGATGAGCGTTTCAATCTCGTTCTAAAGAGCTACGCAATTTTTGGTCATGTGACCATGATCTTTATGAAACTCGCAATATTTATCCTTACTCCTCGAATCAGGGTCTGACCTCAGTTTCTTTGGCCATTTTACCTCCTCGTTGTTCTTAATTTCTTCCAAGACATGATGAATACCCATTTTCAAAGGAGTATAATTGTCGTATTTCTTCAGGATTTCCCATGATGATTTATTATTTCTGGAACGCTTGTCACCACCATTGCCCTTATGCTCTTTATTCTTAGACTTGTCGACGTCCACCTTGGTGTCTTTATCCATATTCTTCTTTGCAGCCATAGCTTCCTCGGCGTTCATGATTTTGGCCGCTTTTGCCATCAACTCTGACATAGTTTTAGGTGGATCTTTCGCCAAGGTGTAATACAATTTATTAGGCAACAACCCACTCATCAAGGCGGTGATTGCTGTCTTTTCTTCGTAATCTATGACTTCCAGCTTCTCGTTATTGAAACGAGTTATGTAATCTCTAGTACTTTCACCAGATTTTTGTCTAACACTTAACAAGTGTGCTACTCGTTTTACTGGCTTTGCTCCAAAATAGAAATTTCCAATAAACAACTCGGCCAACTGAAAGAAAGTTGAAATCTTACCCCTAGGAAGATTATTGTACCATATCTGGGCAGCTCCAGTAAGAGTTCCTGAGAACGCTCTGCATCTCATCTCGTTGGGGACGACATAGATGTCGGCAGCAGCTTGATATTGCTCTATGTGAAGAACAGGATCTGTCTTTCCATCATATTTGGGGGTCACTACAGGTGCTTTGAACTTTGACGGTGTAGGAAAATTCACAACGGCCTGTACAAAAGGTGTTCCTCGAAACAAAAGTTCGTTGTAGGGGGTTATTTGCTTTGGCCATTTCTCCCAATTTATCCTCCAATCGTTGGAGAGATCCTTTCCACGCTTCATTTCCTTCCTCGGGCCTATTGGTTCGAGCAATTGATCGTTCTGAGGTAGCTTCTTGAGATCTATCTTGACGAGCAGCTGGTCGTGATTGTGCTGATCCTTCTCTTAGATCTGATGGTTGTCGAAAACTCCTCGATATGGTCTTAGGTGGACTCCTATTCCTCCTAGGGCCTAATCGACTGAAAGGAGACATCCTACTCAATCTTTCTAAAGCACTAGGTCTTTCTGGAGAGAGAGTGATATGCTGATCAGTATCTGTAGCCCTTATTGATGAAGTTCGCCCAGGTTGATAAGAGAAATCATCAGATTCCTCATTACGACGTGACTCAGTACGCCTGGATCGTGAAGAAAGTAAATAAGTTTGCCTCTGACCACTTTGCTGTCCCGAACGTGCAGGTGCACCGCCATGAAGGGTTTGTATGAGTTGCCGCATCGTATCTTGCATGGCGGTTTGTCCTTGAGCCAGATTTGTCATGATCACGGCCAGATTTGGAGGTGCAGAGGGATTAGGAGGATTTCCAGCATTTCCAGCGTTTCGATTGCTAGATTCTGGGTTATCCGCCATTGATGATGAATGATTTGTGGTGAAAAACGATAATAACAAGTCGTTTCCCACAGACGGCGCCAATCTGTTGATGTAAAAAATTAGATCACTCTAATTGTTTAATCACAGATAAATAAATGAGACAAAGATTTTTAAAGTGGTTCAGCCTTATATGAATGGCCTACGTCCACTGTTATGTTATTGCTGAGTGTTTGAAGAATTCTCGATTACCAGAGATATCAAGAAATTACGGTCCCCTTGAATGAGGGTGATACAAGGTATTTATAGCCCTTAGGCTGTACATGAAAGGGTTGATACATTAAATGATATACATATGAAAGGGTAATACATTTAATGCAGCGTGTGTGTTAAGATGATAAACATTCAATGAATAGTTGAACTGTCGATTATCTGGCAGTTAATGCTACGGCCGAGATGCAGCTCGGACCGCCATAGTTCCTCGGAGCGCTAGAGTACCTCGGAGCGCTGAAGTTCCTCGGTGTATCCTCGTTGCTCGGAGAGAACATGAGTTGGTCGGGGAAATGAACTTCCTCGTTGCTATTGTGCCAAGTAGATTGACACGTGTCTTCATATTATTCGTCCATATCAGTATATTAATTTTGGTATCAACAGTGACCATAGAATCTCTTGGCCAAAGCCAAAGAGGTATCTTGGATTGTAAAAGCCTCTTTTATGATTTAATATACAAAGAAACATCCTTTACGGTGGGCATAAGATCCTCAGCAAAGGTCCAAATAACTTTACATACTTGTGTATCAGTTTGACACATCTCCCCACTAAGCTAAATGAGGCCTTGTGAGGAGCACTTGTTGGGTCTGAGGGCTCAAACGATTTCAATACCCAATTAGATTATTAATTTTATTTTGCTTATGTTCTCGACTAATGAATTTGTTTTGCTTTATATATAAAAATTAGAAAAGGATAGACTAAGGGGTCATCAAATGGGTATAAACTTTTGACTCTTAGATGTAAAAATCAATATAATAATAATAATGATTATAATTTATATAATGATTTAAATATTCAACATAGAGGCATAAAATTGAAGATAATGACAATATTTATCTATTAATATAAGTTTGATGAAAGACTAACATTATTTATACATTTAAGTGTTGGTACATATAATTTTATCCTTACCATAATAAATGCATAGGGAGTGAATCCCACTAATTTACTAAACTCATCAAAGATATGGCAAGTTAGGTGTCATGTGTTTTTCTTGTTGTGTCACACTTGTAATGTGTATTGATAGTTTGGAATTATCCATGCAACATTGATTTTGTTATTATCATTGCCGATATACTTTAACAAGGTTAATACAACATTTATTATGTTTCGTGGATTTTTCTACTCCCCCATTTTCTAACCATGCACGATAATAGATTTTTTGTAATTTATTCACCATATTTTTCCATTGACATTATTCTTTAATATAAATTGTAGTTTTATGAAAAAATTATCTCGTCATCCATGGTTTTTGCTCACAATAATGGAAAACATCATACAAATCAAGACCATGATGTAAATTTTGAATTCACCATGGTGGCTTCATATCTTGAGTGATCACAACATGAGTTTGCTAAATTAGCAAGGAAGTAACATGACTTGTAAGTCACCCAAATTATGTATTTTAATTCATGTGAAAATATTTCCTTATTTGTTACGTGAGAAAAGAGAGGAAAGTATAATGTTATATAGCTGAACCGATAATTGATAAAAGAATACTTAGTGATACTAAAAAATAGCGATACCACTCCAAAAATCAATTTGATTTTCAAATATTTCATGTAATATAACTTTATTTTCTTTCTTAAAGAACTATCTATGAGAAGATAAAAAGGTAAAATGTATTCTCATTTATATATATGTGTGTGTTTAGAGAGAGAGAGAGAAATATTAAGTTGAAAGGTACTATAATATAGATAGGTAACTTGGTCCAAATAGTTAAAGGCCTTAGGTACCTTTTAATTTTTATATAGTGTAGATATATAATTTTTTTTAACATTTAGTATTTTTTACAGTATTAACAATAATAATGTAATTTTTAATTAGTCATAGGAACTTAAAAGGTTATAATGTATATGAACTATACGGATTCTTATTCTAAGAAAATTTAAATAATTTTTATTATTTTGTAATTTTCATATTGTTTTTGGTAAACTAAATTTCATATTATTTTGTTTTATCAAATTAATTGATTCTCTTATTATATTTAAACTCGTGAACATCTAAAATGAATTTATTTCTAATCCTATATTATATATTTATTTATTGATTATGATTATATTCTTACATTCCATATATCAAGATCCACGTGATATTGACTTGTAAGCCTATTATGGTGACTGATAATAAGTTAAACAAGTGAGGGGAATGGATGGTCATAATAGTTTTTTGAACATTAATATCTTTACATGGGCATTCAATTATAATATAGAGATAGGCATTTGTTATCATAATATGATTTTTGTATTTTGGGAAATACATTAATAAATATGGGCAAATGGGTCCAAAAATATAAAAGCCTAAAGCCACTTTAACAATAGTATAAATATATTAATAAATTAATTAAGAGAGAGAGAGAGAGAGAGAGAGAGAGAGAGAGAGAAGCATATGGTAAACATAAGTGTAATAACTCGTAGAGTATGAATTTTTCAAAATTTGAAGGAAAATTGTGTCCAAAATGTTTAAGCAAATTATATAAGTAGTATAAGATATGTAATTATGTAACTATTAAAATGTATATCTATATTATAACTCTAATACGGTAGTATTAGAGTTATAAATGTGAATTAATGCAATAATGATCTATTCAAGCTTCCGTGTGAAAACTATATATTCTCATCCCCTCCCACCGACTTTATAATGCAATAATGATCTCTCTCTTTCTTCCTCTTCCCACCCCTCTATTAACCCAATCGTTTCATTAGTGGAAAGCTTAATTTACTCACCACCCCACCCAGCAAACCCAGTCTCGATATTCTAGCCCACATAATTGATAAGATATATCTGTCGTCATTTACTTTTGTTGATCAAATAGCCCCCGATTGCACTTCTGTCTCTCTCGCTTCCTTTAATTAGTACCAACCGTTTGTTGCTTATCTTCCCAAGAAAAATGTGTTTTCCAAAATAAAACCCACCGAAGTATTTATTATTTTTGAGAGCAGATGCTTGACAATGAACAACAAACAACTAACCAATTTCCTCTCTTTATATCCCATATCAATTTTACAACGCAACTAGATTACTCATTTTATGTCTTGAGATTAAGAAAATACACACCCATGTGGCCAACTAGTTGGAGAATTTGGTGCAGTGAAATCAATAGGAACATCTTCTTTGCTTGGGTCATCATGTAAGGCTTGAACAACAGAGGAAGTTTGACATAAAAAAAAGTTTCTCCGAAGAGGGATAAATATGGCTCTGATTTATCAGAAAGTTGGAAACATTTTAATTAACTATTAGGAAGATAAAAAAAACACAAATGTTTTGATTAAAAAAATGGTATATAATTTGTCCCTATATTTTCCTCTCTGTCCATCCCCATTTCCTTATAGAAGTATTATTTATCTTCTTTTCTCTTTAATATGTCTCTCACTCTATTTGGAGGTTTTGCAGGAAGTGGGGATAAAGAACCCTAACTAAATAATTCTTTAGGTACATATTAGTACAAACCAAGTATGCTAATGGTGCAGAAGTGGATACGGATTTGTTGAGATATTGATATTTTTTGACATTTTCTTCTCTTTTGGCATGGAAAGGTTAGTTTGAAGGCAACTTTTATGTGTAACTCCTTCATATTCTCTCTTTGTATACAAAAAAATTATTACGGTTACATTTGGATTAATACTCTCAAATGTTTTTTTAATGATATATGAAATGTTTTTCTTTGGTTTACTCTAAAAAAAATGGGTGTATGTATGTGGGCACTTTTCTTTTCTTGCATTTTTATTTGTCTGCATATGTTTTATATTAATAAATACACTTATATTTATATTTGAATTTGATATAAACATACAGAGGCATCACGAAGGAGTTTTCCAATTTAATTAATTGAACACATCTCAATGCATATTTTGTCTTCGAGATGTTTGTGGTAAAAGAAGAGGTTGGCGGAGATGCTACATTTAACAGCTTCTGTAGATTGTTGTGGATGAATGTACACTTGATTTCAATAGCACTAATTGAAAATTGACTATGTGTTTTGCAATTCCTTAAAAACAGTTGACTACTATATATGTCTCTAATAGCCCATGTTTGTACACATTTGAATTAAGATAATATACTTGGTAATATGTGTTTTGTAATCATCAAAACATGTAGGTGAGGATGTAAAACCGTAATTATCAAAATGCCAAAAAATAGCAATTGGTAAACTCATATAAATATGCGTCATTAGAGACAAAAAATTGGTTGATGAGAGTCATTTTTATAATAATCGGTCTACGGATACTATTGACAAGCGCCCGCGCGTCGCGTTGGTAATGATATGAATGACAATCATGAATAAAGTTGTCAGTCTATAAAAATTGCAATTGACGATGAAGGAAATAACATTTCGTTCTCATCTTTTTTATTAAGCATTTATTTTGCTACTACCTATTATCATAATACAATTATAATATTAGAATTCAATTATATTACGTTAAGTACTTTTACACCCGCGCATCACACAAATTATTTGCTAATTATTTATTATATATTTCTAATACAATAATATTAAAGATTTAATAACCATTGTTGCATCTACACTTGAGTTAACCGTTCCCATCAAAAGATACGATCCAACCCACTTCAATATCTATGCGACTTTTTCTCTTCTTTGACTTTTAAAATCTAATGGCTCTTCGTTTCACCTTCCGAACCTTTCTCTACAGATGTGTATCTCCTCATATATATATATTAGTTCAAGCAGCAGCATCAACTCAAACGATAAGATGTTGAAAAACGAGGTGGAGATAGTTTTTAACAAGAACGACGCGAATGGGGATGGGAAAATCAGTGTCTGAACTGGGAGCCCAATGCCTCTATAGAAGATCAGTCAGGCATACTTAGGTGATACTCAATAGCAGATCAGATCAATCATACTTAGGCGATACTCTGCATTGTTTAACATGAACCCAAACAAAGCCCCTGGTCGTGATAGTTATAATGCTGGATTTTTTCAGAATAATTGGGATATAGTGGGAAAGGACACTAGTAAAGGTGTGTTACATTTCTTCAACAAAGGTAGGATGTTAAAGGAGTGGAATAGTACTATTGTAAGTTTGATTCCTAAAATTCCTAATCCCAGCACTATGAAGAATTTCAGACCTATTTCTTGTTGCAATACGACCTATAAAATTATCTCTAAAGTGCTAGTGAACAGGTTGGGGAGTATTATGCCTGAGCTTGTTAACAACAGGCACTCAGCCTTCATCAAAAGTAGAAATACTACTGATAATGTACTACTTATGCAGGAAGTGGTTAAGGGTTATCATAAGAATAATGGTGAACCTCGACGTGCCATGAAAATTGATCTTATGAAAGTTTATGACTCTATCAAATGGAATTTTATTATTGATGTTATTCATGCTATGGAGTTTCTTAATATGTTTATCCAATGGATCAAAGAATGCATTTCAACCACCAGTTTTACTATCGGTGTGAATGGAGGGATTAATGGTACATTCAAAGGTTCAAATGGCTTGAGACAAGGGGATCCCCTATCTCCCTATCTTTTTCTACTCGTGATGGAAGCTTTTTCTTGGATTCTTGATGATGAAATTCATAAAGGAGTGTTCAAGTATCACCCCAATTGTGAAAGACTGAATTTGTCCCATGTTATGTTTGTTGATGACCTATTCATTATGGCTAAGGCTGATATTAATTCTTTGAAGGTTGTGGAAAATGTCTTGAGGGAATTCAAAGATATTTCTAGGTTGGGGGTTAGCTACCCTAAATGTGAGATTTTTATCTCTGGCATTGCTAATGAAGAGAAGGTTAGTTTGGCAAATATTATGGGAATGAAATTGGGGATGCTTCCTGTTAAATATCTTGATGTTCCCTTAATTTCTACCAGATTAAAGAATCACGAATGCAAAGTTTTGGTTGAAAAGCTTACGTCTAAAGTGAAATCTTGGACAAATAGATGGTTATCTTATGCAGGAAGAGTTCAACTTGCTATTTCAGTGCTTAGATCTATTTAAGTTTACTGGATTAACATCTTTATCATTCCTAAAATGGTAATCAAAGAAATTGATCAATAATCAAAAGCTTTATATGGTCTGGGGTTGACCTTAAGAAAACAGGTGCTAAAGTTGCATGGGATGACATATGAAGGAGGTTTGGGTATTATGAACCTTTTTTACTGGAACAAAGCATGTATGATGAGACACTTGTGGGACATTGCCAGGAAAAAAGATACTCTCTGGGTCAAATGGATTCAGAGTGTTATTATTAAGAAGGATTCTATATGGACTATCAAATTAGCAAATGATGCTTCTTGGACATGGAGAAAACTTTGGAGAATGAGGGACCATACAAGGACGTTTATCAAATATAACATTGGGGATGGTAGGGGGACTTTCTTTTGGATTGACAACTGGCATGAAAATGGTCCTCTTTTGGATTATTATGTGGAGAGAATTGTTTATGATGCTACAAGTTTAAAATTGGCCAAAGTTGATATCTACATTAGTAACAGTGAGTGGAATTTTCCTAGATTGATTTCTAATGACTTGAAGGACATGGCTAATACTAGAATTACTCCTAATCAGAATATTGAAGACTGTGTTTCCTGGGTTCTTGCAAGTGATGGAAAATTTAACTGCAAATGTTCTTATGAAAGTATTAAAAGCAAGAAAGCTAATGTTCCTTGGGCCAAATCAGTTTGGTTCTCTAAGAAGGTTCCTAAGTGTGCCTTTATTTTATAGATTGCATGTCTTGATAAGCTGTGGACTAAGGAAAAATTACTTAAATGGGGAATCATTCAAGAGGATATTTGTGTGTTGTGTAAAAAAGAGAAAGAGGCTAGAAATCATCTGTTTTTTGAATGTGAAGTTACAAATCATGTTTGGGAGATGTTTTAAAGCTTTCTGGGGAATACAAAAATGTTAAAAGCTTTGATGAAGAAGTTAGGATGCTTAACAGGAATGGTCAAGATTTAAAATCCATGGTGCTTAAACTTTGCCTATCTATTTCAGTTTACATAATCTGGAGAACTAGAAATTATATAATTTATAACAACTTCCATTTTCATGGAAGTTACCTTGTGGGTAAAATACGTAACCTTGTTCATGATAGCACATTCAAATGGGGGAAATTCAAGAGAAATCATGAGAATTTAGACATTAGTAGAAATTAGGGTATGAATGGAGAAATTCTCGATAGATAACTTATCTGACTGGAAGTGTGCCATAGTTTTGTGAATTCAGTTTGCTCCTGGGGATGTTACTGGACCTTCTCTTCTTTTGGAGGATATGCCTTCTGGAGATCAATTCTGTCTCTGTATGGATTTGTGGTTATTGTTGAGCTAGTTCAAGTTTATTGGTTGTAGATGAGCGTCATCGAGTCTTGACGGGCTCCTTGATGATCTCATTTTTTTTCATTTGATGGACTGAGTTCTTAGATTTATTGTGTTGGTTGTTTTGTTTTTGCTAGATATATTTGTTGGTTATTCGAATGGTTTTGTCTGAAGATTGAAGATGATGGTGTGATTTGGTTCTAGGATTGGTTTAGGCTGAATTTTTGTATTGTGGGTGGGTGATTGCATGGTTTGTTATTGGATGGTGGATCGGTGAGAGATGCATGGTTTTCGTCTGGGAAATTTTGACGCGTGGTAGATGTTCAGCGTATGAAGAGGGTTTTTATTTTCTGTGTGCTGGATTTGTTCATGGGTTGGTTCCCGGGTTTTGGGCCGTCTGGGATGGTTTGGTTGTGTTTAGATAGTGTATTGTTTTATTTTGGGTTGATTTTTGTTGGGCCTGTTCGCCTTTGTGTGTTGGGCCTCTGTGCCTTGGGTGAGTCGTTGTTTGAGCTTTATTTGCTGTATTCCTCTTTTGGGCTTTGGCTTTTGTTTTAATATATTACATTTTACCAAAAAAAGAGTTTAAAATATTTTTTCCGTATATTTCAAAATTTCTGTAATTATTAATTTTTTCTGGTTTTATTAGAAATTTAATTTTTTTTGTTGGAAATATATTTTGTTATTGAAATTTCATTTTTTTGCAGTATTTTTGCAAATTTTTTAGAATATTTATTCAGTTTGTAAATTTTTTTTAAATATTTTTTCGATTTATTGAATATTTTTTTATATTATTTATGTATTTTTCATATTTTTTTTATGTTTTATGTTTTTATGTATTTTCCAGATTTTCAATTATTGTTAAATATTTTTTTATTTTTTTATTCAAAAATTGTTTTTAATTGAAAATCTACTTTGTTAGTATTTTCCTAATTTTAGTATGAAATCTTTCTTTAACTCAAAATCTATTTTTTTATCTATTAAAAATCTATTTTTTTATTGGAATTATGTTTTTTTAATTGGGAATGTTTTTGGACGTGTTTTTTTTTTTCAAATTTTGTTCATTTTAAGTTTCTTCCCAAGTTAGTTAATGTTTATGGGTCTCCTTTTAATTAAAAGTTTACTATACTTTTATATCACACCATATGTACCTATTCATCTTTTTGAACATTGTTAATATCGCTTGCCTTTATATGCATTAATAATCCCATTTTTGTCTTAGTGCGGTGTTTGTTTCAAAAAAAAAAAAAGTTCTTGATGCCAAAGTTATATAAATAATATGTACTATGTTTGACAATATATAAAGTTGAAGACGCTCTTTGAGATTGACTATTTACGTGAATTATCAAGTATATAGTAATTTTACAAGAAAATAGTTGTTATAGAGGTCGAAGTTAAACAATCGTGATTTTGAGTTCTTTTTGTTTTTTATTTTTTTACCACGAAATGGTTGTACAATCTAATTAATTATCATAATCCTCTCACGATAATCAGTTAAAGACTAGTAAGTTGATACTTCATGCAGAAATTGGACTTCCTTGCACTGGTAAACAACCATTTCCCTGGACTGAAAATAACCAGATTGATGTATTTTTTTAAATCTACACTTACAAATATTTTATGTTTTTCCTGAAACAGTCTCGAAGCTTACAGACAGAGAAGTGCAGGAATGATAAATTGATTTGGATTATCTCAAATCCCATACATTCAAGGTATCATCTACATCTTAAAGAATTTTGTTTAAGAAGTTTGCAGTGTATTTCATTTTTCAATTTTGTTGATATCTTTCTAATTTTTTTTCTAAAACATGTTTATATTTTGAAACAAAATGTCGTTAATTTGTAGGAACAAAGATATAGAGATCAATGATTGAATGATCGCAACGAGGCTTGGAATTTTGACGACATATTCAATTTTATAAATGAACTTTATTATATATATATATATATATATATATATGAGGAAAAACTTTTTTACAAGTATTGTTTGTTATATCAATAGTTTTTCAATAGATATCTCAGTTATATATAATGAAATAATATAATTTTAAGAATATATTTAAATTATATATTTCATTCAATAATATTCGTAACAAATATTTTTGCTCGCGCATCACGCGGGGCACACACTAGTAATATAAAAATAGACTCCCACGCTAAATTTTCCATCCAATTACTCAATCCACCTGGAGCTTCTCTAATCTCCTATATTTCCCTTCTTTTTGTTTCCTTCCATTTTCTTCATTCCTATCATTTTTTTTATTATTTCTCTCCCTCTCTCACGTAACACCCCATAATTTTAATGATTTTTATTTTGGGATTAATTAAATTAAACTGGAAAATTAATACAGATTAAAATATATTAATTAGAGAGGCAAGGGATAATATTTATTTAGATTGACTATTGCTTAATGAATAAGTAATAAATAGATGAGAAAGTATTATGCTTTGTCATGAGTGAGAAATACGATAGTTACGGTAAATTTAGACAAGACGCGCGTGTCAGTCATGTCGGGATTTAATTTTGTAAAATAAAATGTGATATCTTGTTTGATAAATCAAATGGTAATTCTGGGTGCGCCAGTGTGTTCGAAAGGGTCGAAATATAGAATATGCTTAACACGCGTTTGACAGCCTGTATCATTTGAACACATGTTGGCACCTTAACGAATGGTTTTGTGTTTTCTCTAAGAAACATACTTTTTATTCAATCTCAGCCCTTGGTTAAACCTTATTAACAATCTGGATGTTTTTAGAGTGAATCCACGTGCAACAAGTTTTAGCCAATCAATGTTAGATATTCCCACCACTTATATTGAACCGTTAGATTGACAGTCAACTGGTTAAAGTTAGTCTCAGTCGTTAGATTGCCTCAGAAGTTCGAGATCCTTCCTTAGCTACTATATAAACCCATGTAGTCTCAGCCATTTGAGACTTTTTGCCGTCGTCCAAATAGAAATAAAAAGAGAAAGTTGAGAGAAGAGAGATAAGGGAGAAAAGAGAGGAAAGAAATAGAGAAGGAGAGAGAAAAGAAACCCTAATCTTCGAAGCTCAACCTCTGAGTGTTTTACCTTAATACAAACACTAAAACCTTCATAGTTTCATACACGAGAAAACCTAAACCTTGAGAGTTTGATCCATTTAAGGTTTCTGTGAGTTTGGTGTTGGATTTGTAAGACGTTTGAAGACCTCTTCAAGTCTTAGTTTCTCTCAGAACTCATCTCTAAGAGAAATCTTGAGTTTTAGTTTTTCGAAAAGAGAAAATCAAACTTTTATATTTTCATTCTCTTTTGGATCTTTTGTTTTAAAACCTTTCTGTTTTAAGTGATTTTGAAAAAGAAACTTCTGTATTTCAAGGTTATATCAGATGTCTAGAATGTTTGTGTTTCTTGCTTTATATTTCACGATTTTTGAAATAAATGTGTACAAAAATAAATAGAAACACATAGGACCTAGTCTAATTTTAAAATCAAGGTTGTTTTTCAAATATGATCTTGAGAAAGAAGTTATTTGTCAAAATAATTTGAATCAGTATCTGCATGTCATATAGAACCTCTTGATTTATAGGAATTTTTCTATATAAATAATTTGAGAGGGTGAGATGCATAAATCTACATTTATTGAAAATCACAAACACATTCTCACACACGAACACTTAGTCATAGTGGTTCTGTTTAAGAAACTTGGAAATTGAAAGAGTTACTGGAATCAGAAATCAAGGAAAAGGAGATCAAGTAAAAGACAAAGAAGCTACGAGGGCAGATCAGTTCTAGTCAGAAAACCTTTGGAGTGGTGTAGATCATGTCGGTATACATCTGAAATTAGATTTAGGATCTCTGGGTGCTTGCTTAAGTATTGAAACTTGATTATTTAGTTTAGTGGATTTTTTTATATGTGACGTAGAGGGCACCATGGATGTTTCCCTTGATTAGGGGTTTTACCATGTTAAATTCCCGTGTTCATTACTTTGAATGTTCTTAATTTCTGTTGTGATTGGTATTTCATGTTAGACTTAGTAGATGATTTTTAATTTCTAAAACCTAAGGTAATAAACTACCAAATCTAGACTTCATATTCTGAAAACAATTTTGAACATATCTTGTGTTATTATTCGAAAAGAGTTTTGTCCAAAAAGTTTATTCGGAGTTTACTCAACTTGTAACATTTTGTTATTAATCTTGTAAACAGTTTTTTCAAGTGGTATTAGAGAAGGACCATCTTTTGTGATCCTGAAACTTTAGAAATTGTTTTTGAAACTTCTTTCAAAAATTCTGAATATAGAAGAAGGATTTGGGAATTTTGGTAACCTCTCCATACTACCATTCTTTGATGGAAACAACTTTTCATACTAGAAAGTACGAATGGTTGCTTTCATTCAAGGAACCCTTGGTGATGATGTCTGGGAAATAATTGAAAGCGGGTACGAACATCATACTAAGGCTATATCTGAAACTAATCTAATAAGGATTAAGAAACTTCTTAGTGAATTTACTGAGGAAGAGAAAAAGGCATCCCTAGATAATAACAAAGGCAAGAATGCCATCTTTATGTCCATTGATGAACACGAATTTAAGCGAATATCCATATGTTCAACTTCTAAAGAGGCATGGGACACTCTTGTCACTGCTCACAAAGGTGATGAAAGAGTTAAGGCGGGAAAAACATAAATGCTTGTCCAAGAATACAACAACCTAATAATGGATGGCAATGAATCCTTTGACGATTTTTACATTAGGTTAACTGACATATTTACAAAATTTCATGCAAATGGTATAACCTATAGTAGAAAGGAAATTGTTCAAAAGATTCTTAGGTCACTGCCTTCCAAATTTTACAATAAGAGATATGCCATTGAAGAAATGGATGGCCACCCTAATATGACTCCTGGATTGCTTAGTAGTAAACTGAGGACTATAGAGTTGGAGTTAGATTTCAAGAAGAAACTAACTAGCCCCACTGTTGATGTAAAAAATTAGATCGCTCTAATTATTCAATCATAGATAAATAAAATGAGACAAAGATTTTTAAAGTGGTTCAGCCTTATAAGAATGGCCTACGTCCACTGTTATGTTATTGCTGAGTGTTTGGGAATTCTCGATTATAAGTTCTATCCAGAAATTCCGGTCCCCTTGAATGAGGGTGATACAAGGTATTTATAGCCCTTAGGCTGTACATGAAAGGGTTGATACATTAAGTGATATACATATGAAATGGTAATACATTTAATGCAGCGTGTGCGTCAAAATGATAAACATTCAATGAATAATTGAACTGTTGATTATCTGGCAGTTTATGCTACGGCCGAGATGCAGCTCGGACCGCCTTAGTTCCTCGTAGCGCTAGAGTACCTCGGAGCGCTAGAGTACCTCGGAGTGCTATAGTACCTCGGAGTGCTGAAGCTCCTCGGTGTATCCTCGTTGCTCGGAGAGAACATGAGTTGGTCGGGGAAATGAACTTCCTCATTGCTATTATGCCTAGTAGATTGACACGTGTCTTCATATCACTCGTCCATATCAGCATATTAATTTTGGTATCAACACCCACTATTTCTAATATTGCGTTTGCATGTAAAATACATGTTCCTAAAATAAGTTCTTTGGACTT
Organism: Sambucus nigra; assembly: GCA_949130495.1. Taxonomy (NCBI): domain Eukaryota; kingdom Viridiplantae; phylum Streptophyta; class Magnoliopsida; order Dipsacales; family Adoxaceae; genus Sambucus; species Sambucus nigra. The sequence continues at coordinate 536,275,682 of OX422208.1, read as the reverse complement.
TGACCCTAACTGTGGTAATGACTGTGATTTGTATGACCTTGACAATAAATAGCTCTTATGAGCAAGCATTTCAAAAAGATTTTGAAATTCAAAAATATTGTAGCCACTAAATATGGCAAGTCAAATTATTACGGAAATCAAAATCGCATACCTCATGACAGAGACAATGCCAAACACTCACATGACAATAAAAGGACCTATGACAATAACCGACCTAAGACAGACCGAAAAGATGTGAAATGTCATCGATGTGGTAAAATGGGACATTATGCCAGCAAATGTCCAACTAATTTTAGCAACAATAACAAGGCTAATGTGTGTAAAATGTGGGATGACTCTAGTGATTATGAAGAAGATGAAACAGAGTCAACCCAGAATAATGAGTATTGCATGTCTTTCTTTGCCAAGATTGTATATAATGATGATGACACATGCCTACCTACTCAATAATCTGTGTTGCGTGTTTATGTTGATGTTAATACTTCTCCTATTATTGTTGAAAGTAATCTAAGTGTGAGTCAAAGCGTTAATATTGCCGACGAACTGAACTTGTGCGTTAGTCCAAAAGAACCAAGTAATGTTTTAGGGGACACTTCACACGACACACTTAGCGAGTCTGAGGATGATTTGACTGATTTACATGAGTTATACAAGAAAACAGTTAAGAGGAGTGCTCGTCTTGAAAAAATGATAAAATCATTAACTGAGCATATCGATTCACTTAACTAGACCATTAGGAAGAATACTAAAGATTATACTGCCCTGTGTATTGCCCATGAGACTGAGATTCAAGAATTTGCCTTAAAAATAAAAGATTTGTCTAAGAAAAATCATGAGTTTGAACAAAAATACAAGGCAACCCTTATTGAACTAGAAGAGTCTAAGCAAAAGGTCTCAAATGTGTATAAAAATGTCAACAATTTGAAACCCAAGCTAAATCTTATGAGGAAATTATTGTTGGAAGCAAATTTGACTCTGAAGATAAGTCTAGGCTAGGTTTTGGAGAAATAGTGCACATCAGTAAGACAGAAGTTTCTCCTGAAAATGTTACTTTTATCAAACAAGGCCAAACTTGTCAAACTGTTCAAAAAGGGGAATCTAGTCTTAATGTATCTTTAGCAAAACATGATTAGTACAATCAACAGTCTAATTCAAATGGTCATGCCAAATATGTTTGTCCACCTGTTAGAGACCAAAGACAAAAACTCAATACCAATGAAATTGGATGACTATACCAAATAGAGCGAAATCCATCTTTAAAGACTTTAGTATTAAAGTCAAGACTAACACCCATCAGTACTGTTCTTACTGCGACGTTTTTTGCCACACTCTTGAAGAGTGTTTTCAAAAAAGGATATACACACCCACCTACCTTAACTTTAACTATTCTAGAAAATGAAGAAATACTTATGTTCTCCCTAGACAAGCCATAAACAACTATAGTTATAAAAACAAAAAAGGAGGGTCCAAAACTAAGAAAAAGCCATTTAGAAACACCCAACAAACCTTTTCTAAATCAAAAGGCCACAAAACGATTAAAAATCTGCCTATTTGGATTAGAAAAGATGATCTATTACCCCAGATCCAGTGCAAAATTATCATTTCTTCTTTAAAGGCACAACACACTTCAACTGGATGGTATTTAGACTCCAGATGTTCTAAACATATGACCGTGGATGAAACCAAATTAAAAAATAAGGCATACTTCCTAGGAGGTAGTGTCATGTTTGGAGATGGTGTTTCATCTCAGATCATAGGTAAGGGAATATTGAATGAGAATGGGCTTCCTGATCTAAATGATATTCTCCTAGTTAAAGGCCTTGAAGCTAATCTCTTAAGTATATCTTAATTATGTGATTCCAATCATACCGTTACTTTTTCAAAAAATAATTGCAAAATTATTGATGAAAAAGGAAGCTGTATATTGACAGGAAACATAACTCAGGAAAACTGTTACACAGTAATTCCTAAGTCTGCATTTTGCCATGTTGCCAGATTAGGGGATTCTGACCTTTGGCACAATAGATTGAGACATACGAATTTCGATAATCTTAGAATATTAAGTTCCCAAGAAATAGTTAGAGGTTTAACCAAAATAAAAAATTCTTTCACTCTGGTATGTGGACCATGTCAGGAAGGGAAAATAACACTTCACCAAAAAGACCAAAATGTCACTTTTGAGCCGGCCACCCTTATCACAGTCAATGACCGTGACAAGTTCGTGACAGTATCTTATCACGGTCATAGCCCGTGACAAGAGCAGTTATCACGGTCTTGTCATGGTCATTGATCGTGAAAACCATATAAACTTGTCAATGTCAATGACCGTGACAGGTTCATGAAAAGTTGTCAGTAAAAAAACCTCCCTCTTCTTTTTTCCCACTGTTTTCTATTTCTTCCATCTCTCTCTCTCTCTCTCTCTCTCTCTACTAGGTATTTTTTCTTCTCTCTTTCCCTTTCATTTGTATATATGTGCGTTGTATATGTGTTCGTGTGTGTGTATATGTGTATGTGTGCATGTACATGGGGTGTGTGAGTGCATGTGTGTGTGGTGGGTGGGGGGGGGGGGTACATGGGTGTGTGTGAGTGCGTGTGCATTTGTGTGAGTGTGTGTGTGTGTGTGTGTGTCTGAGTGCGTGTGCATTTGTGTGTGTGTGTGTGTGTAGTGGGGCAAGGGGTGGTGGGGTAGGGGGGAGGGGCATTTGTGTGGGTGGGTTTGTGTGGGGGGGTGCATGGATGTGAGTGGGTGGGTGTGGTGGGGAAGGAGGGTGTGGGGCAGGCATGGTGGTGGTGGTGGTGGGGAGGGGGGGCAGGGGGTGTGGGGTGTGTATTCGTGTGTGTATATGTGTGTGTTGAAATTAATTGATGTGTAGTTTAGGACTTAAAATTAATTGTTAATGTTGATTTAGGATTTGAAATTAATGCTTAGTTTAGGACTTGAAATTAATTGTTAATGTTGATTGGACATTATAAATATTATTTCTTTATTTTTATTTAGGTTTGAAATTGTTATTGTTGAATTAATTGAGTTTGAGTAGATGAATTAGATGGAGTAGGGGGTACACATTTGTTGGTTTGTTATTATTTTTGGATTATATTGGACGGAGGTGGTTTAATATGGAAGTTGGTTGTTAAATTTTTTAAAAATACTTAATTTAATTCACACAAATAAATTTGTAAATAATTATATTGTATTAATTTGTTGAGTTGGTTAATTTTGGAAGTGGCACGACCATTGGATTATTATCAAAATGGGGGGAGGGAGAGTTTTCGACTTTTGTCTAAAATTACTTTATGTCACAACTCGTTCGAGAGTGGCACGACCACGGACGTATCATAATTGAATGAAACATACCTATAATTACACATAGTATGCATAGATAGTAGCCTTCTAGTTTTTATACGTACGCATTCAATAGCCCTTAGACCCGTTCAAGAGTCATTACCCCTATAATGAGATCTTTCGAATTGTCCCATTTGGACAGTTTAGAACTGCATAATTTATGTAGAATAATATTCTTAGTGGTTTAAAGTTGTTACTTTTGCAGGAAGTTCTGCAGTAGTATCCTAATGTTCTCTGAGTACATACTAGATTGGCATGTGTTGAGTGTTATTTCAATTGATCAATTGAAATAACACTCACACTGGCAAATCTACATCGTGTACTTGGAGAACTATGGCGATATGCTACCGAATTTTTCTAAAATCATAACAATGTGCATGAGTTGTTAAGTATATTACATAAATATACGATCTTGAATTGGATAGGACTACTCACCCTTTAGAGGAGATGGAGAAAATAGGAATTACTATTATAAATTAAAATTTAAAAATCGAATATAAATAAGACATAATTAATTGAAACATACTATAAATCTAAGTTTTGTTTATACTAATCCACGAATATATGCTTCTTACCTTTAATAGGTGATTGTTTGTAGTAGTTGTGATGGGATATCCTAAATACAAAGAGTGGATGGGGGAGACAAATAGATTGGGGGATGTGTTTTGTAGAGATGCTAATGAATTTGTGAAATACGCAAAGATATGTTATAATGATGAAGAGTTTTCGTGTCCGTATGCTAGGTGTAAGAATGGTAAAGTGTTTGAGTGAAAAACAGTTGAACTACATTTGTTAAGATCGGGTATGCAAGATAATTATCGATTTTGGAGTTTTCACGATGAATTTAAAGTTCCTTTTGTCCCCAAAAAACATTCACAACAACCTTCAACAAGTAGGATAGATATAGAAGGGGACAACGTAGATCATAATATGTTAGAGGATTTAGTTGATGATGCGTACAGAGTTCATGAGGTGGAGGATAATGAGGCCAGTGAAGATGTACAAGGTTCAAGTGCTCATGAAGATATCACGATAAACCTTGATGATGACAACTAAAGTTTAAAATTTAAAGCGACCTAACCGTTATACTCTGGCTCAGAGAAAGATCAAACAACTTTACATGCCATGGTTGGTTTACACAGTTTGAAGACGTAACACGATTTGTCTAAAAATAGCGTAAATTTTTTTTTAATTGGGTGAAGGGCTTACTACCCAAGGAGAATACGCTTCCAAATAGCTATCCTGTTATGAAGAACCATTTGAAAGGTTTGGAAATGAAGTATAAATCGATTCATGCTTGTGTGTATGACTGCATACTATACCGAAAGGAGTATTAAAATCTCAATCATTGTTGTGACAACCCGCAATCCGAGATAAGGGGTGGCCAGCCCGATACTCAAACGTAAAAGGAATCATGGATGGATATCATTCTCAGCATCACAAATATAAACTGAGTATACGGGAAAACCACCCAATAAATCAGAAAACGGGTTGCCAAAAAGTGTAAAATTTAAAAAAATGCGGTTATGAAAATTTAAACTAACAACCCAGTCTGACGAGCAAGTGGAATTCCAAAAGATGACATATAATATAACTAAAATGGAGGTACACAAATGGACCGAATAAGCTGTCGGTCCACAGCTACATAAGACAACGTACAACAATATAAAAGGTCTTACATAGTACAACCATTAATCAAATACAATTGTTTGGGCCACACGCCCGAGGGACAAGACCCGATCATATCTAGAATAACAAGAATGAAAGCGTCTAATACAACATCCTGTAATAACCCGCAAAGTCTTACAGCTCGTCGAAGGTGCAAGGAACTTGGAAAGGTCAAGTCGGGCGTCCTTGCGGTGGAGCACCTGAGCGGATACAATAATATATATACAACAAGAAAGTAAACCGGTCAGGGCCGGGTTCTATATGATTTTTAGAAGAATAAAAAGCATGATAGATATGAACAGTTATACATGAATGAGGAGGATGATAATATGACATGCTATCTACAATTAAGCAAGAATAGAAGGTAAAGCACTTTAATTTACAACCCTTCCTTATTAATACAATTTCCATTTCCTTCAGACATTCCTTATTAGGAATAAAACCATATATTTGGTTAAGTCAAGAAGTTATCATTTCTATTCATTAATTAAAACTTCCCATTTTATCTTTCCATTCCTTATTAGGAATATCATTTACATCAAGTGCTCTTTATGGCACATATATTATTCCCGTGCTCTTCCTGGCACATATTTATGCTCTTTATGGCATTTCATACGCTCTTTGTGGCGTTTATCAACCATCAAGTCCAACTTAATGAAAATATAGTTATATACATATACATATAACGATATCTAAGACCGCCCGTCCGGGTTTCCCCACTGTGCGCGCCCTTAAATGACCATCATCTTCCAGGGCCTAACATAAGACAACCTGGGCACCTATCGGAACACGTCGGGAAGCGGCCATGAGCCTGCGGGGTAGTCAAGACCACACCCGAAATCTCCTACCCATCGCAGAAAAATATAACAATAAGCGCTCCCATGGCCTAGGACTATATCCACCCTGCATTCATTAGCCAGGGGGCTTCACCTCACGAGCGAACTTCCCTTATGATGTCATTTAGAGAGGTGTGTAACAGTAAATTAACATTTACATTTATCATCATTTTTATTACCAAAAATCCATTTCCATTAATCATGAGATTGGTTCTTTTTTTTTTATTAAACCTAATATCATTAAACAACGGGGTTCGTTCTAGTTGAACCTATTATCATTAAACTCATATGGGTTCATTTTATGTGAACCTAATTCCCATCGAATATTATCATTTATTCCTCAAATTACAATCCCCGATTAAATCTCTAAATGATCATTAAGATCCTACAAATCTCCAAGGCATTTGTAACTTGACAAGCCCTTCTAGTCTCCAAGTTAGGGTACCTAACTTCCAAACTTCTAAGAGTTTGAATAAAAGAAGTAATGCCTTAACATTACCTTAGACCTCCCCGAAATAAACCCCAGATGAACCCATTTCTAGTCCAGGGTAGCGACCAAACTCCATAGCTACTCTAGGACTCTAAGTTTACTTCTTGAAGGAAGTTTCCTAGGTCCTAATCCTAAAGAATAAGGAGGAAAATTAAAAGAAAAAGACCCCCAAAATCTGCTGGAACCGAATCGATTCGCCCCAGCGAATCGATTCGCTCTGAAAGCGAATCGGTTCGGACAACAAAATTTGGTTTCTGCAAATGCCGAATCGATTCGGTCTGAATCCGAATCGATTCGGACAACAAGACCTGGGACTCTGCATCTATGCGAATCGATTCGCCCAAGGGGCCGAATCGATTCGCCCCTGCGGAAATGCCAAGAATGGCTATGGAGTCTTGAACTCCAAAATTCTAACCAACCCAAAACCAAACAAACCCAATTAATTTAATGGAACTAGTACACCAAAAATACACCCAACTACCATCATTTGTAATATTTATCACCCAAATCAATCTCTAAGGGTTAAATACCCAAAATTCCACCAAAACCCTAACATTTCTAAATCATAAATATCAATGCAATTTATTCTACTTAAATCATACACTTGCAAGTAGATTACTTGCCTCAAGGTAAGAATCTGATTTGATGAAGAAGGAGGCAACAATCCAAGCTCCAATCTCTCTTTTTCTCCCAAGTTCTCTTCCTCTCTCTACTCTCTCTAGGGCTCAATTGTGTAAAATGGAAGAATGGGAATAGGGGTGGGGAAAATAAAACGGGGCTTAAGTCTAAAAGCCCAACTTAAAATGCTAATACACGATATACTAATACGCGACTACACTATTTAAGCCAAAACCAGTCAAAAGTGCCCGAAATGCCAAAATACAATATGTCACTTATTTTGACTGTCTCACACCTACCGGGACTAACTACACTATCCAAATTATCATTTTGGGAATTTTATAACTCATTTTACTTCCGGTTTCATAATAAACCAAAATGTCATTTTAAATCCTTATGACATTAAAATCACCACATGAACATTTTATCTATTCACGGGGTAACTTATACAACATTTTAGTAAATATTGACCTTGACATAACGAATTAATATTTACTCAACATCTACCATTTTATAATTAATTTCTACTCAGTGTAAATAAATATAAAATGGACTATCAGAAGAGAGGGTTATTACATACTCCCCCCCCCCTTAAGAGGGAATTTTGCCCCCAAAATTCGGATACGCCTCGCAAGAAGAAGTGCGGATACTATTCCCGCAAGTCATCCTCGCGACCCTATGTCGATTTCTCGACACTAAGCTGACTATATAGAACTCATCCCCCAAGGTACTACCGGCGATACCAACGTATTCTCTACGCTCTAAGATAGCAACCGACTACATCTAATAAGAACCGTCACGTTGCATCTACTTCGAAAGGAATGTGCCTAAAGGCACCATCGTATCCTTCGTACTCCCTTGCATGAGAGACAAGGAATAAGTTATGAACTCGTCGCAAAATGTTTCGATAAAACGAGCGAATAGTTTACCGGATCCACCGCGACATTTCTAGGAAAGGTACAACGTCATGCGGTGCAAGTTTTCCTTTTCTCCTCGAAACGCATAACGCCCTTCACAGGCGATACTCACCACAACATTTGGTCTAATGACCTCAAACTCCAGATGCCTTCTTCTCGCATCGACTGAGCTCTTTCGTCGGTCTTGGCTATACGAGAGACTCATCATCTCGCACTTCTAACCAACAAGTGGGGAATCGATAAGGCCTACCATAAGCGCCGTCCCAGTGGTGAGTCGATACAAATTCTATATAGGCGAATTCAGCGAGTGGAAAGCATTGTTCCCAACTACTCTTAAAGTTAGGCACGCATGTAAGGAGTATATGCCTCAGCATATGGTTTATTTTATTGGTTTGGTCATCTGTGGAAAATGATAAGAAGTGATTAACCATAATTCGATTCCCATGACTTCTTGAAAACTTGCCAAGAACGCATTAACAATAGGTCGATACTCCAGTATTATCACTCCCCATCATGGCAGAGACTTGCTAATGGAATCTACCTTCGAGCTTAACCACGTGGCTCAGGGGTACGAGTCAATTCACCCTTTCGTTACCTCTGTAACACTCCACTACGTGAGGCCTCATCTCCTTCGGCCTTAACCACCAACTTTTCAAAATCCTCCCACTTCACATAACATGGAACCAATCCCTTGATATGAGTTTACGCATGACTTAGTCATGGTCAACTCCCAACAACCCTCCTAATCTTACGTCCCATACTAAAAGTCCCTACGTCTAAATAATTCTAAAGTCTATCTACCTATACCCTATCTAAGTCGTATACACCTAATGCTACGTATATCCCTAGTGCCCAAGACCTTTCTCAACTTCCGACATTTGCTCAGTTTCTTGCGTGGGACGTCTCGCCGAAGCGAAATCCAAACAAGGAACCCTCCCGTTACACTACTACCTCGCGTTGCCAGTCATCGAGGGGTACAGGTCTAAGACACATGTTCGGGACCGAAAAGATCCTACAGCTACACACTAACTATTTAAATAACAAAAGAATATTAACAATCCAAAGCTGACCCTTCGTGAAACCCTAGGGTTATATACCCTATAACATATGCATCTCAATAAATAGCCTTCTATATAAAGGCATAACCCGAAGTCTCAATTTGACTTCGCACCTCGGTCTCCCTCATATCGATCAGAGGAGAGAACTATGTGCAGTGCTCCTATGTCGCACTTTAATAGCCATCAATCACCCTTGTACGTGATTTTCGGCTAAACTTTCCCATCCCGCTTCCGACAATAATTTAATAAAACAAAATAAAATAAAAGGAAAGAATAGCATATCTTCACTCACAACATCGTTAAGTGTTCATGCGGCGGAGTGTCTCGCAAAGCGAAATCCAAACAAGGAACCCCTCCGACACATGCCTACTTAACTGGTTGATCATGGAGATAGAGCGTAATACACACAAGATAAGAGAAAGGAAAGGTGGTATATCCCCACTCCCAACATCGCTAAGGTTCGCGCGTGGAGCGTCCCGCAGAAGCAGAATCCAAACAAGGAACCCCTCCTATACGTTACCACTCAACTTGTTGGTCGTGGAGATAAGGCATAGCAATTACATACCAATATCACATCATACTCGACCATGTTAAGGACGAGTAAATCGGCCTCAAGCACAATTTAATAAGAGAACTTCCTATATACATACAAACAAAAGAAAAGAGCGAACCATTACCCATAGAACTCGATACTAATGAAAATACTCTCAGCAGATATTATGAAATTTGTAATCTGAGAAAAGCTCGTAAAACAAATGAGCGCGTAACACCCGCATTGAATAACATTTAACTCGCGTATCTCTGAGAAAAACTTACCCTCAATAACGGGCGGTGCCGGCAGGGCTGGAGGAAACATAGCCTCCTGATCATGACAAACACGTCCATACTGTAGTTGCCCCTGCTGCGGAGGAACAACCATAATAGGTACCGGAGGTGGAAACTGAACATATGGCTGCTGCGGAGCCCTAGGAAACTGACCCCCAATCATCTGAGGACACTCCTTCTTGAAATGACCTGCCTCCCCACATTGGAAGCACCGTCCCTCCATATCCTCCTGACCTCGACCTTTGTTATTCCTCAACTGGGAATTGCCTCGGCCCGGATGATCTCTACCTCCAGGGCCACCCCGATCTGCCCGATGCAAAGCACCTTGTCCGTGCCTATTATTGCCACTCGCAATAAACTCTCCAAGCTTCCCTACTTGCCCCATTTCAGTAGCTTTCTTGCTACCCTGCATATATAATCGATGCTTTTGGCAATGGAGTAAGGCTGCATTCATAACCTCGCCATAAGTCTGGAAGGCTGGGTTACCCAATAAGTGTTTTCGGATTCTCCAGTTTAGACCTCCCATAAACTTCGAGATCTTCCTCTCTTTCGGAGTCACCTCATCTGGTACAAAACTTGCTAAACGGGTGAACTCCTCTTCATACTCCGCTACATACCTCTCCCCTTGCTCCACATCTTGCAATTTCCTCTTCATCTCCCTCTGAACAGCGGGAGGAAAATACTTAAGATCAAACAAAGCCCAGAACTCAGTGATTGACATGGTGTCTCTTTGCTCTGGGGTGGTCATCGTCTCCCACCAGTATAACGCAGATCCGACAAGATTAAAGGTGGTAAGGACTTGTTTCTTATCCTCACTGCATTCTATCATTCGAAGGTGGCGTTGCATGTTTTTCTTCCATTGATCGGCTTTAACCGCATCCGTGCCTCCCTCGAATTCTGGGGGATTGCCCTTTAGAAAGGACTCCCTAACCCTTTCCCACGGAGTAAGTCCCGTAGGAGCTTGAACACCTAGAGCCCATGGCAATTGTTGGATCACTACGATCATGGCGGCATTAACCGCTCCAGCCACTATGCTTGCTACATCCGCAACATTAACAGTCCCTTGTAGTGGCGGTGGAGGACCTACTTCCTTTTCTACGACCTTAACACGTCTCGCCGGGCGACCTCTCTTAGACGGCATCTGAGATGGAAAAACACTAGTGTTAGAAAACTAGTTAAAACAATCTATCTTGCAGAAGATCGCAAACATAAGCAACAAGAAGTCCTAGCATTAGGCCCTACATCAAAGAATGCTACGGTAGAACGAGACAAGTCCACACAGATCCTAGTACTCTAGAACCTGATGCTCTGATACCATCTGTGACAACCCGCAATCCGAGATAAGGGGTGGCCAGCCCGATACTCAAACGTAAAAGGAATCATGGATGGATATCATTCTCAGCATCACAAATATAAACTGAGTATACGGGAAAACCACCCAATAAATCAGAAAACGGGTTGCCAAAAAGTGTAAAATTTAAAAAAATGCGGTTATGAAAATTTAAACTAACAACCCAGTCTGACGAGCAAGTGGAATTCCAAAAGATGACATATAATATAACTAAAATGGAGGTACACAAATGGACCGTATAAGCTGTCGGTCCACAGCTACATAAGACAACGTACAACAATATAAAAGGTCTTACATAGTACAACCATTAATCAAATACAATTGTTTGGGCCACACGCCCGAGGGACAAGACCCGATCATATCTAGAATAACAAGAATGAAAGCGTCTAATACAACATCCTGTAATAACCCGCAAAGTCTTACAGCTCGTCGAAGGTGCAAGGAACTTGGAAAGGTCAAGTCGGGCGTCCTTGCGGTGGAGCACCTGAGCGGATACAATAATATATATACAACAAGAAAGTAAACCGGTCAGGGCCGGGTTCTATATGATTTCTAGAAGAATAAAAAGCATGATAGATATGAACAGTTATACATGAATGAGGAGGATGATAATATGACATGCTATCTACAATTAAGCAAGAATAGAAGGTAAAGCACTTTAATTTACAACCCTTCCTTATTAATACAATTTCCATTTCCTTCAGACATTCCTTATTAGGAATAAAACCATATATTTGGTTAAGTCAAGAAGTTATAATTTCTATTCATTAATTAAAACTTCCCATTTTATCTTTCCATTCCTTATTAGGAATATCATTTACATCAAGTGCTCTTCCTGGCACATATATTATCCACATATTTATGCTCTTTATGGCATTTCATACGCTCTTTGTGGCGTTTATCAACCATCAAGTCCAACTTAATGAAAATATAGTTATATACATATACATATAACGATATCTAAGACCGCCCGTCCGGGTTTCCCCACTGTGCGCGCCCCTAAATGACCATCATCTTCCAGGGCCTAACATAAGACAACCTGGGCACCTATCGGAACACGTCGGGAAGCGGCCATGAGCTTGCGGGGTAGTCAAGACCACACCCGGAATCTCCTACCCATCGCAGAAAAATATAACAATAAGCGCTCCCATGGCCTAGGACTATATCCACCCTGCATTCATTAGCCAGGGGGCTTCACCTCATGAGCGAACTTCCCTTATGATGTCATTTAGAGAGGTGTGTAACAGTAAATTAACATTTACATTTATCATCATTTTTATTACCAAAAATCCATTTCCATTAATCATGAGATTGGTTCTTTTTTTTTTTATTAAACCTAATATCATTAAACAACGGGGTTCGTTCTAGTTGAACCTATTATCATTAAACTCATATGGGTTCATTTTATGTGAACCTAATTCCCATCGAATATTATCATTTATTCCTCAAATTACAATCCCCGATTAAATCTCTAAATGATCATTATGATCCTACAAATCTCCAAGGCCTATGTAACTTGACAAGCCCTTCTAGTCTCCAAGTTAGGGTACCTAACTTCCAAACTTCTAAGAGTTTGAATAAAAGAAGTAATGCCTTAACATTACTTTAGACCTCCCCGAAATAAACCCCAGATGAACCCATTTCTAGTCCAGGGTAGCGACCAAACTCCATAGCTACTCTAGGACTCTAAGTTTACTTCTTGAAGGAAGTTTCCTAGGTCCTAATCCTAAAGAATAAGGAGGAAAATTAAAAGAAAAAGACCCCCAAAATCTGCTGGAACCGAATCGATTCGCCCTAAGGGCCGAATCGATTCGCCCCAACGAATCGATTCGCTCTGAAAGCGAATCGGTTCGGACAACAAAATTTGGTTTCTGCAAATGCCGAATCGATTCGGTCTTAATCTGAATCGATTCGGTCTGAATCCGAATCGATTCGGACAACAAGACCTGGGACTCTGCATCTATGCGAATCGATTCGCCCAAGGGGCCGAATCGATTCGCCCCTGCGGAAATGCCAAGAATGGCTATGGAGTCTTGAACTCCAAAATTCTAACCAACCCAAAACCAAACAAACCCAATTAATTTAATGGAACTAGTACACCAAAAATACACCCAACTACCATCATTTGTAATATTTATCACCCAAATCAATCTCTAAGGGTTAAATACCCAAAATTCCACCAAAACCCTAACATTTCTAAATCATAAATATCAATGCAATTTATTCTAATTAAATCATACACTTGCAAGTAGATTACTTGCCTCAAGGTAAGAATCTGATTTGATGAAGAAGGAGGCGACAATCCAAGCTCCAATCTCTCTTTTTCTCCCAAGTTCTCTTCCTCTCTCTACTCTCTCTAGGGCTCAATTGTGTAAAATGGAAGAATGGGAATAGGGGTGGGGAAAATAAAACGGGGCTTAAGTCTAAAAGCCCAACTTAAAATGCTAATACGCGATATACTAATACGCGACTACACTATTTAAGCCAAAACCAGTCAAAAGTGCCCGAAATGCCAAAATACAATATGTCACTTATTTTGACTGTCTCACACCTACCGGGACTAACTACACTATCCAAATTATCATTTTGGGAATTTTATAACTCATTTTACTTTCGGTTTCATAATAAACCAAAATGTCATTTTAAATCCTTATGACATTAAAATCACCACATGAACATTTTATCTATTCACGGGGTAACTTATACAACATTTTAGTAAATATTGACCTTGAAATAACGAATTAATATTTACTCAACATCTACCATTTTATAATTAATTTCTACTCAGTGTAAATAAATATAAAATGGACTATCAGAAGAGAGGGTTATTACAATTGTCTGGTATGCGATGAACCTACATATGTCCAATCTACTGGCAAGGAAGGCACAAGCTCAAAATTACCTCAAAAAGTGTCAAAATATTGTCCTGTTGGACCTAGATTAAAGCGATTTTTCACAGTACCATGGATAGTGCAGGTAATAACTTAACATGCTAGGGCAAAAGTAGGGGATAATCTCCAGCGTCATCCTATTGATTCTACAGCTTGAGGTGTCCTATTTTTAGAGAGGAGACTGAATCTCTTCGTCTCCCTGTTAGCTAAAAAAATGTATACCATTGCCATATGAGATTTTTACCCCCGGCTCATAGTTTCAGATTTGACAAAGGTTTCAAATATTTATCGAGTGGGGTTGAACATAGGCTACCACCGAGAAAACTTTCAGGTTCAGAAATTGAAAGTAAATCTTCTGATTGTGGTCCTAATATGCGAGGTAAGAATCCTAAATTTAAGAATGTCAAGTATAAGAAGACCCCAACTGGGAATGAAATTGAGACAAGAAAGGCATGGTCTAGGAGGTCAATTTTATTTGACTTGCCTTATTGGAAGAATAACTCGGTGCGCCATGTATTGGATGTGATGCATGCAGAGAAGAACCTCACTAAACATATTGTGGGCACATGCCTTGGGGGAGTCATTCGAATGATGAAGAAAATGCACGAAAAGACCTTAAATCGTTGAAACTTAAGCCACAACTTTGGTTGAAAGAAGATAGTAAGGGAAGGACAATAATTCCCCCTGGTGCATTTACTTTGACAAGTGGGGAAAGGAAGGTGCTTTTAGACACAATATATAATTTGAAGGTTCCATCTAATTTTTCATAGAACTTACGAAGGATTGTGAATTATGCCACCCATGATTTACATAAGTGTAAGTCCCACGATTGGCATGTGATCATGCAATTGGTTCCTCTATTATTTAAGCACTGTTTCTCCAAGCACAAGGATTTGTGGAGGACGATTATGCAAATTAGTATCTGCTTCTCACTTTTGTGTGAGAAGGTAGTGAATCGAGAACACATAATGGCCGTAAAATTGGCGGTGACCAAAGCAATTTTTGTGTTGGAGAAGTACTTTCCCCCAGCATTCTTTGACATAAGTGTTCACTTGTTGGTACACCTATGCGACGAGGCGCTTCTTTGCGGTCAAGTTAGATATCGGTGGATGTATTCGTTTGAAATATTAGTGAGAGTTTTTAAATATTACGTCAAGAATACGTGATACATTGTAGGTTCAATTGCAGAGGAATACATCACCGTTAAGTCATCAATTTATGCTCGAGAATATATGCCTGACACGACCAACGTTGATGACATTGATGATTGCGTCGATGAGGGTGGTCGTGTGATGGGAAAAGGAGTGAAATTAATGAGTTTGTAACATGAACAAGTAGCTCGTTATCTATTTGACACACATGAAGATGTCGAAGAATGGAAAAGGTAAGTTTAAATTGTTTTAAGTTTTACATGATTTTAGATTATTTTATATATGATTAATTTTGTAATGCGTTCGTCACATTAATTGTATCCAGAAAATATAAAGCCTGTGAGAACAATAAAAGACGAAAAATAATGGCACAATCAGACAGCGATTTTAGGTCGTGATTGTCACACAAGTTAATTATAATGAAACTGGATGTTATATAAATTTACATTACAATTAAACTTTACAACTAACCTAATTAATTTATCTCTATTCTCAGCTCTTAAAGATGGGTGATGCGATATCAAGGCTTGCTCGTCTAGTCACTGGACCCTTGTTCATGGCACAAGAGTACAAAAAGTATCGATTGAACGGTTACGTATTTGGCGCAAAGGTGTACGAGGAAAATAAAAATGTACAGGACTCGGGCATTTCATACAAGGCTCTTACTTTCTTTCGAGCGAGCGCAAAAGATAAAAACCTTGTTGAAGCTGAAATGACTTACTATGGTTAATTAAAAATATATTTGAATTGGAATATGTAAACTTCAAATAGGTCATATTTTATTGTGATTGGGTAAGAGTTGAGGATAAAAATGCTTGTAAAGTTGATCCTGACACCAATTTGATCATGCTTGACTTGTCCAAGTTAAAGAGCAACGAACACGTGAGTGATGAGACGTTTGTTTGTGCAATTCAAAAGGTCAACCAAGTATTTTACTCGGAGTATATCAACAGCGAGCCGTGGTCAATCGTCTTACATGCCCCAAAGAGTCTGAACAATAGTGTGGATGACTTGGCTGCTCCTACCGAATATCAATCCATTTTTTATGATAACCCGAATTTGAAATAATTTTTTAATTTGTAATAAGTATTCCAATTTAGCGCATGTACTAGTGTTTTATTATTATTGGACATCAGTTTAATGCTTTTAATTCATTTGTACTTGATCATTTTCACTCTTTTTATCTTTCTCTTTTTCCTTTGTATATGTGTGTGACTTAAACAGTGAAAAGTATTCCCAACATCGGTTTAATGCTTTTTATTCATTTACACTTGATTACATTAACGCATGTACTATTTAGACTTAATGTTTGCATGTCTTCTTCTAACTCATTTTTAATTTAAACTAATAACAATATTTGTTTTACAGAAAATATCTCCTTCAGGGATTAAGGCAAGTAAGATGATGATGATAATGATGATGTCTTCTGGGCCCACCGATAGCGGAGGCGACGAGGGATCATTGGCCCCTACGCTCCTCAAATGGGGAAAAATGGGAACGGCTATCGAGAACAAGACGGGGATATCCCTCGAGCTGCTAAAAACGATTATTGGCCCGGGGTACACTAGTTGGAGGGAGGTGCGAAATGAGCTCAAGTTTGCTATTTGGGCGGCACTACAGGTAATGGGTTAATATTTCAATTTCAATTTCAATTTCTATTTATTCACAACTAACATTGTATTTATTTGACAGGAACAATTCAGCATGGCCCCAGAACTCCGTGATTCTGTCTTGGAGTAGTTGAGGGAGCAACACGAGACATGGAAGAAAAAATTACAAGGCAAGTACTTTGGAAAGACTCGAGACTCCGTTATTAGAATGCATGAGTCTGTCCCGCCGAAGTAGACGGTCTCATTGGCACAATGACAAAAGTTCATTGACAATGAGAGCGAGGAGCGACAATTGGCATCTTGCCAACTAGTGAGGGAAAATCGGGCGAAAAAGATGGACGTGCACCACTCTGGCCGTACGTCTTACGCCGAGGTGGAGCATAGGATAATGATAAGTTTTTATTTTTCTATAATTACAAAAATATATTATTTTACATTGCGGTCCTGGTACTAATTTTGCATTATTTTATTTCAGGGGATGAGGAGTGGCCCTGGGGGTAATCCATATAGGCTCGATGCCTATGTGGAAATTCGGACGAAGAATGGGAAGGATAAGGAGGTGTCCCCAAGCGTCGTGGTCACAATTGTAAGTAATTCGAAAGTTTACTTTTTGTTAATTACGTTATAATTTTTTTATTTACTTATTTAACTAATCTTGTGCTTTTTGTCATTTGAGGCAAAGCTTAAGGAAGTGCATGAGTCGCAGTTCGATGCCGACATGGCATATTTGTCCACGGACGCACTCAGCCAAGTTCTTGGCGCTGATCGCAAGGGGAGGATAAGGGGATGAGCTCGCGGGTGGATAAATCTAGGATCATCGGATTGGAGACCAGCAACACCAAGTTGGCTCGTCAAGTGGACTCACATGATACGAAGCTATCAAGGTTGGAGGCGACGGTCCAATATATGTTCTCATTCGTGAAGCGTTCATTGGGCGAAAAGGGCAAGGGGAAGGTGAAGGAGGACGAGGATGAGGACGAGGACGAGGACATCGCTTCTTCATCGTCGACACATGCGGACTCATCGATTGATGATCCAATCCCCTACTTGGCTCCCGTCGAGTGGCCTGATAGAAAGAAGTTTTGTGTATATTTCGTCAGTGCTTGAAAGTACTCTAATCAAAACCTCAATTACCTACAAAAACATAACAAACTCAAGTGTAGAGCGGTAAGTAAGGGTATCAGTAAACTTCAAGGGGGTAAGCTAGAGACAAACTCAATTGTAATTCACTTTTTATTTTCTTTTTGTGCTTTTTTTGTTTTTACTTTTTCTTATTTTTTAGCTTTTCAATATTAAAACAATTTTTGGGAAATGAGGTGAAACTAAAATTAAACTAAAATTAAAGATTTAATGACGAACTAAAAAGCGACAAAAAATGAATAACAAAGTCTAACACTAAAATAAGAGATCAAGTGAAGTAAATAAATGCGAGAACAGTCAAGGAATGGGATTACACCACAAATTTTAGCTATTCTAACTAATTAATTTAATTATTTGAATTTTCCCAAATTAATATGAAAATTACAAATCAACTCTCGTTGAAAGTGTAATTTTAATAGTAATATTTTAGAAAATTAAGTTTAACCCCCCACAACTCTAGAAAATAGATCTACACTCCTTTTAATTAATCACCCTCTAGGATCGATTTATCAAAATTTATGTAAATCTAGAAAATTAATTTTAGAGTTAAAATTCAAGGAATAATACCACACTTAACAAACCCCTATCTCTAGTTCAAATCTAAAATGGGTATCATAACCTAGAATTTCGATTTTCTCTCGAAAATCATTTACCCTCTCTCGAGGCATAAATTTAAGGGCGAGGGATCAAAATTAATATTCAAATAAAATTTTCAAGTAATCAAACTAATTAAATGAAAATAACATCAAATAAGGGTTCCCCCCACCCCTTGAAAGGAGATTTAGCCTAACATCATATTAAACATGATAATCAAATAATCAAAGACTAATAAAATAGAGTATAAGAGAAGAACAATCAAACCAAATCTCTTTGAGTGAAATTGGACTTCAATCCTTGAATTTGCACCTCATCCATTCAATTCGAGCTTCCAAATGATTTTTAATAATAAAACACACTCAATTGAATTTCTCACAAATTTATCACTCAATAATATCTAATAAAAAAAAACTATTTACAAATAATTGTTTATCCTAATTTATTTTCTACTCTAAACTAACTCTCTCTAGAATTATCTCTACAAAAGCATAGATAGGTCTTCAAATAGCCTTGAGGTCTTATTTTATATGCACATGGAGCTAAGGGGTTAAATGGAAAATATACTTGGGTGAGCATGTGGTTTGGGTGTGTCATGGATTGTGTGAGGTAATAAGAGTGTGAGGAAATAAAAATCAGATATGGTAATGGGGTATTTTGGGTATAAAGGTTAAAAGATGTAGTTGGGGGCATTTTGGGTAAAGGGTTTAAAAGAGTTAAAATACATGTCTTGTTAATGTCTTTGTTTTTTCTTTTGGTTTTTGGCAGAACACGATTTTGGTTTTGAAGAAATGGGTCTCGGGTAGTTCGGGTTGAAAGGTGGTGGGTTAGTGGCTCCGATTTCAGGGTAGGGTCGCAATCGCAGCGGGTTCGGGTTGGCCATCCGCCAGCGGAAGAAGGGTCGGAGTTGGGGGTTTCAGCGATGGCCGGATAATGGGTTGTCGCCGGGTGAATCGGGGCGAGATGGGTGGATCTGGCAATTTTAGGGGCAATCGGCGCCGGGGTCAGGACGCCAGGGGGTCCTCACGAGTAACGCAACCGGGTCTTGGGTTGGCTCTGACAGGGGGTTGCCGAAATGGGGTTGTCGTCGGGTTAAAGGGAGGTCTGGCCGATGGAAATGGTGATGGGTATTAGGAGGTGGTGGTGGTTTGTGCTAGCTTGAACAATGGGTATGGTTGGTGGGTTTTGTTTGGTGTGTTAATGGAGGTTTGAGTTTGTTGTTTGGTTTAGCAATGGAGGTTAGTGAGGAGAGAGAGTATGGGTGTAGAAGATGGGTTGGGTGAGGTTAGTGTGTAGGTGAGTGTATGGGAATTTGGGTGAGGGTGAAGAAGTTGGTTGTGTGTGATGTAGGGTATATGGTATGAGTGCGTGTTAGTGGGTTTAGGATAAGTGTGTGTTTAATTTGGACACCTAAAAAAATAATACTACTAACTAAAAAAAACTAATAAAATTAAAAATTAAAATCTAAAAATAAAATCCTACTCTAAAAATAAAATAAAGACTCTATTAATAATGAAGCTAAAAAGAAATAAAAATAATAATAGAAATCTATTAAACTAAAAACTAAAATCCTAAAAAAAATGTAAAATCTAATAAATCTAAAAATAAATGAAATCTATAAAAAAAACTAATTCTAATAAAATTAAACTAATAACTAATAAAAATAAAGATAAAATAAAAATATACTAATAAAAATATAATATAAAAATAGTAAATAAAACCTAAAAATTCTAAATAAATCTAAAATAAAATGACCCTAACTAAAAATCTAAAAAAAATAGAAAAGGGCACAAACTAAACACACATGGGGTGCGGGGTAGGTTTAGGCTCGGTTTAGGTCGGGTAAGGTTATGAAAATGGGGAATTAGCTCCATTTGACTGCAAATTGCCTCGAAATATAGCTTTTGACACCGCAATTGCAATTAAACTTGTATATTGAACATTTACACGCATAAGACCCAAATTTCTGCGAATTAGCAACTAAAATACA
Source organism: Sambucus nigra (assembly GCA_949130495.1). Taxonomy (NCBI): domain Eukaryota; kingdom Viridiplantae; phylum Streptophyta; class Magnoliopsida; order Dipsacales; family Adoxaceae; genus Sambucus; species Sambucus nigra. The sequence goes on along the minus strand of OX422208.1, from coordinate 536,255,200 downwards.
TCTATTTGGGGTATAAAATGTACACTTTTTGGTGCTTATCATGACCTATGTCAACAATTAGTTGGCCGAGCATGTTTATACTCGACGTATTTGATGGCACGCGGATAGGGAGGGGGTTGATGGCCCCAAATACCATCCAGGGTATGTTGGTTTATGGACGTGCGCTTCAAGACATCGAGACCAAGGTGCTCATCATGCATGTGATAACCTAGAAGGAGAACGCCCCATTGTGGTTGTGCGAATAATGCGGCGTGATGATTATTCAGGAGTGTCTCAATGCGTTTGTCGTGTGGACTTACTTCCTCCTCAAACCTACCACGTGACATTATTTATATCTATTTTATCTCGACAATTGGATTATATTTCTTTTATTTTGATTTGTTACATTTTGGTTTGGATATGGAATTATATATGCAATGATATGGTGCATTTTTTCTATTTTATTTGGATATATGTTGTCTAAACAGGTACAATTTTGCTATAACAAGTACAAATATACATCTGGACAGTGGCAGTGGCCAAACTTCCCGGCAAAAATTTTTAATTCTGCCAAGATTTATCACGGTCATTGACTGTGACAAGTCCGTGACAATGATAAATTTTTAAAGGTTGTCACGAGTTTGTCACGGTCTTTGACCGTGACAAGTATTTTCAAGGTCAAAGATCGTGACAAGACCGTGACAAGTCTAATGAACTTATCACGATCAATGATCGTGACAAGTTCATGACAACAAAACTTATCACCCACAAAATTGTCACGGTCATTGACCTTGACAAGTCCAACTTGGCAAGGTCAATGACCATGACAACTCGGGAGATTTGGTGTAATGTAATTAAATCCCCTCATAAGAAAGTTAAGGATGTCTTGACCACAAATCCTTTAAGACTTATCCATATGGACCTCATGGGGCCCTCAAGGACTATTAGTTTCTGGGGAAATAATTATATCCTAGTTATAGTAGACGACTATACGCGATATAATTGGGTTACATTTATGAAACAAAAATCAGATACCTTTTGGGAATTCCTAAAAATCCTTTTGAAAATAGGGGATGATAAGGATGACCAAGTCTGTCGTATTAGGAGTGACAGAGGTGGAGAGTTCAAAGACTCTGGTGTTACTGAATATTGCGTAGCCAATGGCTATAAACACGAGTTTAGTTCTCCCCAAACACCCCAGTAAAATAGCATCGTTGAGCGTAAGAATAGAACTTTACAAGAGATTGCTAGGGTTATGCTACACGCTAAAAATCTTCCTAGATATTTTTGGGTAGAATCCGTTCAAACCGCATGTCATATCATTAATCGTGTATACCTTAGGAAAAATTCCAAACAAACCCCTTAAGAACTTTAGTTCCATAAAAAGCCAAAATTAAAACATTTTAAAACCTTCGGGAGTATTTTTTATGTCTGTAAAGACGGAGAACAACTTTCAAAATTTGACACCCTAGGAGAGAATGGAATATTTCTTGGTTATTCCCAAAACAGTAGGGCTTTTCTTGTTTTTAACTATTGAACCAAAACCGTTATGGAATCCTTTAATGTAATTATAGATGATACGAGTGTAGGGAGTAGTTCCAGCCAATCAATGCAATAAGATGAGGATGAACCAAATTTTACAATTGACCCTCACAAGACACTTATTTACTTCCACCCGAATCCTTCTGTACTCACTTGGGTTTCTAAAGACCATCCTATTGAAAATGTAGTTGGTAATCCTTTTAAATGTGTTATAACAAGATCCCAACTTTTAAATGTGGTAGAATTTGCATGTTTTGTTTCCCTTGAGGAACCCAAAAATGTAAATGATGCCCTTTCTGACTCATTCTGAATCAATGCTATACAAGAAGAGCTTGTCCAATTTCAGATTCACGATGTGTGGTATCTTGTTCCCAGGCTAAAAGATTCGAAGATTATCAGCACACGATGGATTTTAAAAAACAAAACAGATGATAAGGGGGAGGTTATTAGAAATAAAGCTAGGTTGGAAGCACAAGGTTACTCGCAGATAGAGGGAACTGACATTAACGAATCTGAAAAGAGTGGTCCTACACTAGTGTGTTCCAAATCAAACCAATTTTCACAAAAAATTATTCAACTTTTAATGTGCACCAAACCAAGTTGTGAAAAACCAATTTTTACTTTAAACTAATTTTATCTTGATTAATCCTAAACATGCATCTAGTGATTAAAGAAAGTAAAGTTAACTAAAGAATACTCATAACGCTGGATGTATGAGGAAAAAACTCAAGACGAGAAAAAAAACCTCAGACGACCCAAGCCAGACAATCACTATGAACGTGGAATTACAACGAACATAAAAAAGACTCACTCAATGACTCGATCCCCATGGGTATTGACGCTCTTCTGATCTTGAACCACTCCTCTCACTGTGCCCACGCAGAAATTCCTTCTTCCACGATACCTGTCAATAACACACGCTTCCACTTATGTCTCGGTGTCCACCAAATGGCTTTGATACATCTACGATGTCGAACAAGAAGTCCTTTTTTCTTCATCACAAAACCTAGATGTTCAAGTATAGAAGAAACCTTATTGGTGCAGCAAGATCACATAAATAAATAGTAATGATAACTCGGATCTTTGCAAACTCTAAGGATGTGTATACGCTTTTAAACCTTAGAAAAATATGTGCAAAACTCGTACTGGATTGAAAATTGTTTTTCAGATTTCCTTTTTTTTAATTCTGACGAAACCACACTTTAAATAGGAAAACTTAACCGCCTCAAAAACTATGTCGCTCGAACTAGATTGACCAGTCATTCGCGCGACATGGCAATCTTGCTCGAACGATCCAAGCTGTCATTTGAACGACGCGCGTGTCAGTTTGACTTTTTCTTTAAAATGTTTCTTCCAAAGGAAATCCAATTAAGTCAAACTCTTTTTCGAGCATATCAGAATAAAACGTAGTGTAAACATTTAAAACACTTTTTAAAAATATTTAAAAATATTTTCCTTATAAAAATTCATCCTTATCTTTTATAAAAATTATTTCGAGCTCCATTAATTATATGCATTCATACCTGTGTGATTTCGGAATGAAATAAACTTGAATACGAATAAACTTGCACCAATTAAACTTCGGCGTGATTGATTCTTTGAAGCTTTGCCTCAACGTCTTCAATTTCTTTAATACGTCATAGACCAAGTGGGACCGTGTCAAAATAAAATCTCCCTATGACATATTACAAATGCAGTTTTGTTCACGGAATTAAGTCAAAACAATACATGGACTCAATTGGAAATTTATCTCCTTACAAATCTCCCCCTTTGACTATTTTGGGACAAAACTAAACCAGTGAAATGCCTAAGCTGGGCTGTCAAGCCGTATGATGCCTAAATCCCATCCCATAAACCCAAATTCAAAAATTACAGGACACGGATTAGTATATGAAGCACCGGCAAGCATGAACTGTCCGAATGTGATGTAGACTTAAAATCTCGAATCTGTGAAGCATACCAACACACATGAAACAGACAAACAAATACCCATTGAAGTATGGAGGAACAAATGAAACCAATATATATATCCAAATGATACCAATTTTACAATAGATACCAATATAAATTAACTCTGAAAAATCATTTGTTAAACAATTGAGCAACAAAATGATACCAATATATACTATCAATTTGTAAAATATGTAATAAAAAACATGCTCAAAAAATATCCCCCTACATCACATACCACATACATCTCTCCCCCTTTTTGTCTCGAATAGACAATTCGATGAAAAGGTAAACGAATCAATCAAGTATCTAGCATGAGAATATACCAATTAAAAATTGCTAAATAATCATGAAACAACCAGCTAAATATGATCAATATATGACAAATATGTAGCTAGTAAACCAAGGAATCATATAAAAGAATATAACAAACTAATCAGGTGTGATAAAAGGAATCATATGAAAAATATCAATTTTGAAACAATATAACCCGCATATAAACCAATTAGTCCAGAAAGCTTCCAGCAGTACCAAAAAAAATATACCACAATAACCAGGGTACTACAAAAAAAAGAAGAAAATTCCCAGACCGTCGCTCGAACGAGCCAGGGACGTCGCTTAAACGAGATGAGGACGTCTCTCGAACGAGTCTTCTCGTGACATGGAGATGTCATTTGAAGGATTCTCGCGATAGCCAAAATTTTCTCGATTCCCAGAAATATCATATATTTTTGCCCAGTGAAAAAATTTCTAGAAAAATCACACTGGAAGGACCTGACAACAACAAAACAATGCTAAAATAGTAAGCTTTTTACCCAAAATGCAAAAACGCATAAAAAACTAACAATGTGAGTTACATGCAAACATAGTACCGATGTGCTCAAACATGGTGATGGAAATGATGACCCTCAATTTTAAAAACTTTCACTTTAAAAATTAATTTCCTTTTAAGTGCGGAATAAAGATGGCTCAACACAACACACAAACAACAAATTTTAATTTCTTTCAAATTAAAATTAAACTAAACTCAAAGAGGAATTAAATTAAACAACAAATACATTTTTCACTCAAACATATTAACTCAACTCAAGTCCTAGAAATTTGCCTAACAATAAATATTCATTTTGCAATTTAGGCCAAACCAAATTTTATCCAATAAAATTAATTACATGAATTAAATTAATTTTTACCCAAATTAAATTGGCATCAAATTAACTATACAAATTTTATCTTTTGACCTAAGCATGAATTTAATGTCATATAGAAAAAGATAAAATAAGTAAACAAACACTACGCCGCGATGTACGAGGAAAAATCCACAACGGGAAAAAATCTCGGACCGCCCTAGCCTCAAATCCACTAAGTACGGTTTTACAAGTACGAAACAAAAAGACTTACAACACCCAAATTGACTCCATCCAAGCCCCTATGCTTCTTTTTCTACACACCTATGCCTAGAGAATAACCACGGAGGCCCACCGCGGTCTCAGAATCCACCGATCGGAATTTTTTTGGTCATCGCCACCCGAAGAAGGAGCCTTTCTCCAAGTGGGTATGTCACAACAAACAAACTTCTTCTTTATGGGATGTAGAAGTAAACTCAAACTTCTATTCTTTGTGGTGTAGAGAAAAATCCGGTGCCAAACACTCCAAGCAAGGATATATATATACTAAGGAACTTGGAATAAACAAACTATTGGGTGTGTATGTGTTTTTGGTTAAATTAATCCATAAAAATCAAACACAGAACATGAAACTTTTTCTTGAAAGAATTTGCTCTCTGAAAGTCTTAGAATGTGAAAAAGTTACTTAGAAAAATTTAGTTTTCGCACTTGATAATTCTGCTAAAAAGTAGTGGGGAAAAGTAGTGGGAACAAAAAACTGCCAAAAAACTGTTCCCGCTAAAGTCGTTCGAACGACACTCTCGTTCGAACGACTTTACTAACAATGTTCTAGAGATGAAAAAGGAATCTCGTTAGAAGTCTTGTTCAAACGACCTGGGAATCTCGTTCGAACGAGATTTCAGTTCATTCGAACGACTTACCAGAAAATGTAATATTATTTTTAAGCCCAAAACGTTTTAAGAAAAGTTCTAAAAAATATTTTGTGAGTAAAGCAAAGTCGTTAAAAACTATTTATAAAAAATTTATAAAATACACCCAATAAATTTCCAAGCTCCTATATATATATATACACAATGTTGTTGATGCAGAAACGAGGCACACTAAACCCGACATATGATGAAGCTTTATACTCTTGGCCGCTACGTCTTCAACTAACACGTCATAGGCTTGGATGGATACACTTGAACACTATCCTATGACTCAAATGTTTTTGTCCGAAATTGAGCCAACACTACATTAAAACTCAATCGGAGACTTGTGTCCTTACAAATCTCCCCTTTTGGCTATTCTGGGACAAAAACCAAACAAAAATCCTAAAGGGCCGTCAAGCTGTACTAAAAAAATATCCCACCCAAAATAAAAATATATAGCTTGACTCAAAACCCAAGGATCAAAATCTTTTTCGATGAAAGTTGAAAGTTGCCATTTAGAAGAATTCCTGCACACTTAAGCAAACTATCAAATGCATAGGGAATATCAAGAATATTAAATGCATGTAAAATAAATACTCCCCCTAAATCAATTATCCCTTTATCAAATAAATGACCTACTTATAAAGATGTCTCCCCTTGAGATAAATCTCCCAAACTAAGATACGAGTACAATAGGATTAGATACCATTAAGATTAGATACCATTTCTTCCCCTATTATTCACCCCCTTTTTGTTCAGGAATAGACAAAGGATAAAAACTAATGTAAACACGATGAAGCTTAGAGTGATAAGAGCATGAAAGCATATGGGCAACAAAATCAAACCTACTCTATACAAATAATAACGGATTCCAACGAAGATGAAAAAAAATGATACCAATGTGATACATAAGATACTAAGCATGTGATAAAGTATGAAGTTTAGACTAGAATAATGATAAAGAATCATACAATTATCATGATAATTTAGCATGGAATAATGATAAAGCTAAAGTATGCAAACAACTAGCACATTCAACCTTTAGATTTAGCAAGGGAGGAAGCATGTGAAAGTAAATAAGCATCCTTATTTTGTAAAGCTACCAAGTCGGATCTCCTAACCCAAACTAACGATGAATGATGATCTCGGGATATAGGAATCTTGGCTACCTCGATTGCCTTACGTAGGGATTTTCCAGGACCTTGTTTAAGATCAAAAGAAAATTTTCTAAGATGACCTTTTCGACCACAATGTGAGCACCTAAAGACTCGGCGAAAATACTTACCTAAGGAATGATCTATAACATTGTTCCTAGAGGATTCTCCTAAAACATTGGTTTTGGCTTTAAGAGTTGACTCATTACAAGTATCGAAGCCTAAACCACACGTGTCATTTTTAATTTGGACCGTTCCTAATATTTTATCTAATTTCTTCGAATGACACTCCAAATCAAATTTGACTTTACTAGATTCTTTTAATTTATTTTTTAAATCTAAAATGTGTGACTCTAATAAAACATTCTTCTCTTTAAACATAAGATCCTTTTTCAAGGATTCTATTAAACCTTTAAGTCTATCTCTCTCGCCTTCTAAATATTCAAGCTTCTCACGAAGAGATCTCTCACGTGTCCTAAGGTCTTCCACTAAAATATTCTCATTAATGACCTCGACATGCTCTTTCAAACTATCTTCTAACTTCAAATTTTTTCTTTTTAATTTAATATATTCTTCATATAATTATTGAAAGGCAATTTGAAGTTAACTCACCTCAACCTCCTCATCACTTTCACTCTCTCTTTCTTCTCCTCTCTCACTACTATCATCTCTTTGGGATTCACAAACAATGACCTTGGAAGTTTCATGTGTAAGATTATCATCACTAAAGGATTTCTCACTTTCACTCACATGACTTGCCATAAAATCCACGATCTTGGGCTTAATGGGGGAATCGGGTCCCTCTTCCTTATCACTATCACTAAGGGTTGCATTGAAGGAAATGGGTTGCTTACCCTCTCTCCTTAGTTTAGTGGGACACTCTCTCGCCCTATGGCCATAACCCTCACAATCGTAACACCTACTTGACTCGTCCCTATTTAAATTTTCATTAAAAGTTTTAGGGATCTTTTAGGCTTTGTCATGCTTAGAATTTTCAAATTTCATAAAATCATTTATAAATTTTTCTTTGTTAAATTTAAGAAATTTTTGAAACTTCCTAGCAAACATAGCCATATCTTCCGAGTCACTCTCACTTTCACTCTCTACTACTTGTTTTTCCTCCTTTCGGGCTTTCAAAGCAACACCCTTATCTATTTTCTTTTCAGTTTTAGAGGGGAACATGTCTAGTTCATAGGTTTGTAAATCACCTACGAGCTCTTCTAATTTCGTAGAGGCTAAAGTGGGTAAAGAATTTAACACGGTCACCTTAGGAATAAATCTATCGGGTAGGGACCTTAAAATTTTCTTTACTACTCGGTTGTCGGGTATTTTCTCTCCCAAATTAAAAGATGAATTAACTATATCGGAAAGTCTAGCATAAAATTCATCAAAATTTTCTTTTTCATTCATTTTGATGGTTTAAAATTGAGTGGTGAGGTTTTGGAGTTTCGAAGCCTGAACGACACTAATTCCTTCATGAGTGAGTTGTAAAATATCCCTAGCTTCTTTAGCGGTTTCACACGTCATAATGTGTCAGAATTCATTCGATTTGACCGCGCTAAATAAGGCATTTAAACCTCGAGAATTAAAGTTTGAAAGTTTAAATTCATTCTTATTCCATCTATCGATGGGTTTGGGAACACGCTCATTTTTAACTAAATATGTAGGTGGGGACCACCCGTTAATGACAAACAACCAAACCCTCTCATCTAGAGACCTAAGTGTCGATCTCATAAGCGCTTTCCGAACCATAGAAAACAGGAAATTTTGAAAATAGGAAAAAATCCATTTTAGTCAAAAATATTTGAAAGGACCTTAACGCAATAAATTAACGATCCTGCTCTGACACCACTTGTTGGAAATGATGACCCCCAATTTTAGGACTTGGGTTGAGTTAATATGTTTAAGTGAAAATGTATTTTTGTTTAATTTAATACCATATTGAGTTTAGTTTAATTTTAATTTGAAAGAAATTGAAATTTGTTATTTGTGTGTGTTGTGTTGAGCCATCTTTATTCCGCACTTAAAAGGAAATTAATTTTGAAAGTGAAAGTTTTTTAAATTGGGGATCATCATTTCCAGCAACTGGTATCAGAGCAAAAAAACTTCTTCTTTATGGGATCTAGAAGTAAACCCAAACTCCTCTTATTTGAGGTGTAGAGAAAAACTCGATGCCAAACACGAGCGTCCGTGTAAATATGTTAATCGTTGTTATCGGCTTCCAACCGTAATAAAAAAAAAACTAAACTTTAACTACACTCTTGTGGAGTATAGTGGCTAGTTTGGGTATTGAATCCTCAGGGAACTAGGACGAGTGAACGTGACGACAAAGGTGAGAATGTTAACCCTAACTTGACTCTAAAAAGAAACAAAAAAATGATTGAGATGGGAAATAACTAATTAACTAAATGCACACTAAATTAAACTACTGCAATAACTATATGAGCAAAATTAACTAACTAAGAATGACTTAATAAGAATGAAGGAAAAACAGGTTGGGAATACAATCCCCCAAACCCTAGTAAATTTATCGTATAGAATGCTAGAATTTTGAATTAGAAATTTAATTGAACCCGGTCTTTAGTACTCCCAAGCATTTCATATATGAGGTATTGTAGCCCGCACCATACATAATCAAAGAATGAGTAAAGTAGTGTCGCAATAGCTACACATGCATCACATCCTTAAACACCACGGTTACCTAGGGTCAATCGAGGTAAAAAGGTCTATGATAGTTGTGACAACTACACAACATGATTCATTCAAATTTCAATTCAAACCCTAGTTTATACATGGCAAAATTACATCGGATTGGGTTCATGCACACCAACCCTTAGAAATCTAGTCTAACATGGTGAAATTAATTAAAAACAAGAATACTACATTGCATGTAATTGAATCAATAAGAAAACTATCTTTAAGCATGTATAACTGAATTGGAAACCCAGAAAATAAAGAAAGCTTGTAAATAAATTAACTACAAGATTAAGAAAGAAAGGGATAAACTTTATTTAAAGAAAACTTATAATTCAAACAATAAAAGTACCCACTTGATGGAGAATTGTTTTCTATGGTTCTAAGCTACTCTCCAACCTTCCTCTCTATAAAAAACTATTCAAAACTATCTTTTCTAAGTCAATATAAAGATACAAATATGTTTTAGAAGAGTTTGTTACATAATAGGACTCTTTGGACCAATCATCATTAATGTGAAAAATCGAGCATCAGGTACCCCGAACCGGTTCACCATGTGGTTTTGGGGAACTTGCTGGAAATTCAACACTTAGAAAATTTTCAAGATTTCTTCTTTTCTTTCTTGGATTTTTTTCTCAACTTCAAATGATCATAACTCCTTCACCGTAGCTCGGATTTGGGTGCCATTTTCCAGTGTTCTTGTTTTTCTGAGCTCTTCAACTTTCCAGCTGTCCCCACCTATGGGATAAGGCTGAAGAATTACGAAAATGATCTTGAACTTGCCTTCCTAGCCTTTCTTTCATTGTTTCGATTTCTCTTTCGCACCGCTTGCATACTTTACCTGTAAAACACATAAGAGAAACACAAAACTTTAAATACTTGCCAACGAAGGTTAGTATCATAATTATGAGTTAAATCCATATCAATTGCACTGCTCGGGTTCACAAAGGTATCGAAATTAAGGGGATAAAGATACAATATTTATGCCCTATCAAACCCCCCTAACTTAGAACTTTGCGCGTCCCGAGCAATGTAAAAGAAAAAAGAATAATGCCACAACTCTTCTAAACACTTTATTGGGATATAATACCTTTTTTCAAGCAAGCGATTGCATTTAGCGTATGCAACAAGGTGTTAAACCCCTAGGTTACCTAAGTAGGATGAGTGGTGTCTCGCGAGGGTTTGCAGTGAATATACCCACAAAATTCGACTTAGACTCAATGAAAAATCAAAATATTTAAAAATTGTACAATTTAAACCTTTCGAAAAATAGTCACTATAAATTCATATTCAAAAGAGTCTCAAGTTATCGTCTGTGTGTGTGCGAAGCCAAAAATTGAACAGCTAATTTCCACCGATTAATCATTACGTTACTTTTCAAAAATTCACTTTGATTTCAAAATCTCACCGATACACTCACAAACGAATCACTCAGAAGTTTGGCTATTCTCTTGTTATGCATGATTTATAAGAGTAAATGTAATGGAACGTAAATTCACGCATACAATTATGAAAGACGAAATTATTTAGTGAAATGATATCTTCATCGGATTACAGTAATTGGAAAACGGGAACATTGCCTCTTATACACACCATTCAATCTTTCTTATTTATCTTTTAGCGTCTTAGCTCTCCACGTGATAATTAATTTAGCATTCCGAACTCGATAGGACTTTTCAGGTTAAAGGTGTATTGGGTAACATGGAAATGGTTGGGAACTTCGGAATTAAAAAGTTTTTCTTATGATGTCCCTTAGTGCTTTTTCGGGCTTTTGCTCATTTTGTATTCTTTTTCTTGAGATTTTTGTTGAGCATTTTTCTATCAAAATTTTTTCTTGCCCCTTTTTCTTGCACTATTTGCACTTACTTGATGACATTACCAATTTTCACAATTCCAGGCTACTTGGGTTTTTCGGGTAACCAAACAAAAAGAAAAAAATTTATTCGGCTCAATTGGGTTATCAAAAAGATAATTTTTCACGTCTTTTTATGGCTAATGTTTTTGGGTAACAAACGATGGTCTACTTCATTGTCCGAATTACTCGAGATTAATTTAATTTAGATATTTGTAGCGCGCTTTTCGAGATAATATTCCGTTTTCCATAACTGATCAAAATAAAAAATTGAGATCATCAACGACTTATTTAGAACGCTGAATTAGAACCATTAACTCTGATTGATTTAAAAACTCAAAAAGATCGATAGGCTCAAAATCTCACCGGGTTTTGTTAATCTCCACACTTATTCGTTAAGTCGTCAATTTTTGCACAATTTACATCTTTGGTCAATTTCGGCTTAGTGCAATAGAGATTTAACAATTTCAGACTTCAATTAGAATAAAGGTGATATTTTTGAAAAAATTAAATTCCAATTTTTATTTATTTTGAAGCAAAATATTTTTGAATTTTTCAAAATTTTTTAATTTTTTTTTGAATTTTTGAAATTTTCTATAAAAAAAACACTTGGAAAGAACGTGTGATCGAATCAATGAATCTAAATAATAAACGGGCAGAATATCCCACACCCCCTAACTTCAATGTTGCATTGTCCTCAATGCGAATCAAGGACACAATATAAAGAGAGAAAAATAAAGATATTATCCAAAATGGAGCGATCCCCGAAAAGTACGAGTTCATTGAATCTACAAAATATGTTAGAACGAAGCATAGGAAAAAGAATAACAAAAACTCTAAACTAAAGAGAAAAATAAATAAAATAAGCTAACTATTGTACAACCTACGATTTGAAATTCTTATAAGTTATACTAGAAGTCGAAAAATTTGAGGGTCCACCCAAAATACAATATGACTTTGAGGGATTAATGGTGTACCCTCACTAGAAGGCATGCCTCCCGAAAAATAAGAATTTCGTTTGAACAACGGAAGGCATGTGCAAAGCGAAAGAAATGAACCATCACCAATAAAAAAATTTGGGGGGATAATGAGGGATTTGAGTGCACAGGGGGACAAGTACCATTGGCATCCAAGAAAAATATAATCACGTCCCAAAGATTTTTCAAGTAGTATGGGAAGCGGAGCACATAAACAGAAAGATTCCATCTTGGAAAACAATTCAAGCATAGAGTCCTTGTCCTTAAAATCTTTTCCCACAAAATTTTCAACTGGATCTGGTGGAGTGACACGTCTAAGTGTATGGCCCATAAAATGAAGCATCTCAAAAAAACATTCCCATACAAGAATCGGATCAACATCCTCAAGGCATTGATCCAGTTCTTGTGATGGATTTAATGGTTCGATAATAGTGGGTACACAAGGAGATAAATGATCTTCAACCTCAGTGGATTTTGGAATATCTATAAGAGGTTAATATTCAATCGAACTTGGATCACACTCAATGATTTAATCCTCAAAAGTGTTAGTTGAAGAACAAGTCTCGACCTTCGCTAATCTGTCCAAATAATCATTAAACTCCTTGCAAGTTGCTCTAATTTTCAACTTTGTAGCAGTAAGGTCATCAGACTGATTTTTTCTAATAAGCACGAGTTCTTCCAAAGTAGGCTTCCTTGGTTCTAGCACCTCGGATTCCTCATTTTCTTGAAAACATTCTGCAAATTCAAAAACATTGGAAGAAAAATCCTCACTGGGTTTAAATAATGCATCTAACTCTTGCTCCCATGAACGATTTTTTTTTATATTCTTTTTCAAGTCTTTTTTCTTCAAGCGATTCATTTTGATAAATTTGGATGGCCTTAGCACTGGGCTTGTATTAATGAGACTCATCTTTAGTGATATTGATCCAATGTTCATAAATCTTGAGCGCCTCCTCCTCCTCACTATTATCATAACAATTAAACCCAACAAAGGAGTTAAAGTAAGACATTTCAAATTGGGCAATTCAAAAACGTGACACCCATATTTTTGAATATTTTTTTAAGGTCAAATTCAGGATTAACCAACCTAACCTAAAGTATACCTAATTCCCCAACAATGGCGCCATTTTGATCGAGGTGAAAACCGAGCGTCCGTGTAAATACGTTAATCGTTGTTATCGGCTTCCAACTGCAATACATAAAACCTAAACTTTAACTACACTCTTGTGGAGTATAGTGGCTAGTCTGGGTATCGAATCCTCAGGAAACTAGGACGAGTGAACATGACGGCAAAGGTAAGACTGTTAACCCTAACTTGACTCTAAAAAGAAACAAAAAGATGATTGAGATGGAAAATAACTAATTAACTAAATGCACACTAAATTAAACTACTGCAATAACTATGTAAGCAAAATTAACAAACTAAGAATGACTTAATAAGAATGAAGGGAAAACAGGTTGGGAATACAATCCCCCAAACCCTAGTAAATTTACTGTATAGAATGCTAGAATTTTGAATTAGAAATTTAATTAAACCCGATCTTTAGTACTCCCAAGCATTACATATATGAAGGATCGTAGCCCGCATCATACATAATCAAAGAATGAGTAAAGCAGTGTTGCATTAGCTACACGTGCATCACATCCTTAAACACCACGGTAACCTAGGGTCAACCGAGGTAAAAAGGTTTATGATGGTTGTGATAACTACACAACACGATTCATTCAAATTTAAATTCAAACTCTAGTTTCTACATGGAAAAATTACATCGGGTTGGATTCATGCACACCAACCCTTAGAAATCTAGCCTAACATGGTGCAATTAATTAAAAACATGAATCCTACGTTGCATGTAATTAAATCAATAAGAAAACTATCTCTAAGCATGTATAAACGAATTGGAAACCAAAAAAATAAAGAAAGATTGTAAATAAATTAACTACATGATTAAGAAAGAAAGGAATAAACTTTATTTAAAGAAAACTTGTAATTCAAACAATAAAAGTACCTACTTGATGGAGAATTGTTTTCTATTGTTCTAAGCTACTCTCCTACCTTCCTCTCTATGAAAAATTATTCTAAACTATCTTTTCTAAGTCATTATAAAGATACAAATACGTTTTAGAAGAGTTTGTTACATAATAGAACTCTTTGGACCAATCACCATTAAAGTGAAAATTTGCGCATCAAGTACCTCGAACCGGTTCTGGTGTACCATGAACCGATTCCCCCCCGAACCGGTTCACCCTGTGGTTCTGGGGAACTTGCTGGAAATTCAACACTTAGAAAATTTTCAAGCTTCCTTCTTTTCTTTCTTGGGATTTTTTCTCAAATTTAAATGATCATAACTCCTTCACCGTAGTTCGAATTTGGGTACCGTTTTTTTCTAGTGTTCTTGTTTTTCCGAGATCTTCAACTTTCCAGTTGGTCCCACCTCCCGGATCAGGATGAAAAATTATGAAAATGCCCTTGAACTTGCCTTCCTAGACTTTCTTTCATTGTTTCGATTTATCTTTCGCACCGCTTGCATACTTTACCTGTAAAACACATAAGAGAAACATAAAACTCAGAAGACTTGCCAACGAAGATTCGTATCATAATTACTAGCTAAATCCATATCAATTGCATCGCTCGAGTTCACAAAGGTACCAAAATTAAGGGGATAAAGATACAATATTTATGCCATATCAATGGGGAAAATTCCATTTTAGTCAAAAATATGTGAAAGGACCTTAACGCAATAAATTAGCAATCCTGATCTAATACCACTTGTTGAAAATGATGACCACTAATTTTAGGACTTAAGTTGAGTTAATATGTTTAAGTGAAAAATGTATTTGTTATTTAATTTAATTCCACTTTGAGTTTAGTTTAATTTTAATTTGAAAGAAATTAAATTTTGTTGTTTGTGTTGTAAGGATACAAATTTCCAATTGAGTCTTAATGTTGTGTTGGCTCAATTTTGGAAAAAAATATTTGAGTCATAGGATAGTGTTCAACTTTATCCATTCAAGCCTATGACGTGTTAGTTGAAGACGTAGAGGCCAAGATTATAAAGCTTCATCAAATGCCGAGTTTATTGTGCCTCGTTTCTACATCAACAATCTTTGTTTCGTTTACTCCTAAGGTATGAATGCACTACATATTTATATAGGAGCTTGGAACAATTAGTATTAGGTGTAATTTTTGTTTAAACCGTTGTTTATTTTCAGAAGGTTTCTTTAAAACTTTAAAATAAAGTTTCTGGGCTAAAAATCATTTTTTTAAGCTTTCTGGATTTCGTTCGAACGAGGTTTGCCAACGACCTGCCATTGGAACTTCGTTAGAAGTATCATTCGAACGAGACTTCGTTCGAACAAAATATCGTTCGAACGAGATTTCAGGCGGAAAATTTTTCTGGCAGTTTTGAGCAGTTTTTCCCATGTTTCCACTTACCTTTACCAAGTAACTTTCGGCAGAAGTTATATGGGCGGGAACCAAGTTTGAAAAACTAACTTTTGACATTTTCTAAACACCTTTTAGAGAGAACAATTTTTAGACAAAAAAATTCCTAAGTTCAAAAGTTCATGTTTAAGTGTTTGTAGTTCAAGAACATTATTTAAAAAACACTTTCTTACACCCATAGTTTGTTTATTCCAAATTTCCATGTAAATATTTTGCTTGGAGTGTTTGGTACCGGGTTTACTCTACCGATTTGAAGAGTTTATTTAGGTTTACTTTTACATCCCATAAAGAAGAAGTTCATTGGTTTTGCTGCGGCATTCTCACATGGTGAAAGGCACCATGTGTGGTTGACGGTGTTCCTAAAGTCTCATTGGTGATTTTAAGGTTCCGGTGGAGTTTCGGGATTTTTGACTAGGCGGAGGTGTTTACAAGAAGACGCGCCAAGGCTTGAAAGGAGTCAAGTCGAGGAAGTAAGTCATCTGTCTTCTAATTATAAAACCATACTTAGTGGACTTAAGGCTAGGTTCGTCCGAGGTTTTTTCCCATTGTGGATTTTTCCTCGTACATCGCAACATAGTGATTTATTTATTTATTTATCTTATGAAAAATTTAGCTTAGATGCATGCTTAGGTAAAAAGATAAAATCGGATTTAAATCACTAATTATTTAATTTTGTGCTAATGTAAATTTGGGTATATGTTAATTTAATTCAAGTCATCATTTAATTTGTTAAAATTGGTTTGGCCTAATTTGATAATATTGAAATATGACTAAGGCAAATTTTTAGGACTTGGGTTAAATTGGTTTAAGTGAAATTAAAATATGTGGTTGTTTAATCTTATTTCACTTGGTTTAATTTTAATTTGAAAGAAATTAAAATTTGTTGTGTATGTGCTTGTTTAATTGAACCATCTTGCTTCCACATATCTTTAAAAGGAAATTACTTTTGTATTTAATTGAACCATCTCGCTTCCTCATCTTTGAAAAGGAATTTACTTTTTGTTTATGTTTTAAAGTTTGGGGCCTCGTGTTCTAACAAGTGGTATCAGAGAATTGATTTAGAAAAGTTATCATTTTCAAATTGGTATTAGAGCATTGATTTAGAAAAGTATCTTACTTTTCAACAAGTGGTATCAGAGCCGGAGCGCTAATTTGTCGCGTTAAAGATTCGTTTTTCCGCTTTTATAATTTTTGTGCTCCTTGTATTTTTATGTGGTTCATTTTTTACTCACTCTCATTTTTTTATATCTCTCGATGGGACATCTTAATGATAATTTGTCCATTTCTAATGATAATGAAGTTTTTGCTATTCGAGAGGAATTTAATGGGCTTACTAAGTGTAATGAAAAATTAAGAGAATTAAATTTGATATTTGCAAAAAGAATTGAGTTTCTTGAAAATGAAAATTTATGTATTAAATCTAGAATTGAACTTTTGCAAAACTCGCTAGCTCAAAAAGATATTTTACATGAAAATTCATGGACATAAATTACAATTATAATATTTTAAATATGTCGAAGAAAGAGAGTGATAGTCGAGAAAAGACTCTTAGGAACACGTTTGCTCACATTGAGGGGGAGCATGATAACCTTCTAGGAGTTATAAAAAATTTAAAGAAGGAGTCTAGTAAAATTGAGGAGTCTAATTTATTCCTTGAGTCCAAAATTTTAAAAATGAAAAATGATTTACAAGACTCGAGTAGTAGTTGTAATGGTTCTAGCTCATCTAGTTCAAATATTTATGTTGCTAAAGCTAAAACCGTTGTTTGTTTTAGAGGATCAACTTTATCCAAGGACTTTAGAAAAGGTCACACCTTAGGTATCATTCCTCGTGTTTTCACATGCTTGCATTGTGGTAGGAAAGGTCACCTTAGGTCATTTTATTTTGATCTTAAAAGAAGTCCTAGGAAGTCTATGTCTAGCATTTCATTAGTTTCCAAATCCCATCATTTTAAATATACATCTATATGGGTTAGGAAATCATTTTAGACACACTAGATATTAGATTTGTAGATTCTCATTTGCTTTTATATGAAACATCTCTTGCTAAATCTAAAGGTTAAATGTGTTAGTTGTTTGCATACTTTAGCTTTTTGTGCTTCATATTATATATCATTGCTAGGTGTATGCATGTTTAATCATTTTCTAGTCTATGCTCCATGCTTAATCACATGCTAGAATAATAATTTTTGTTTATCTTTTGTATTATACTTCCTTCATTTTAGTTTGCATTAAATGAAAAATACAAAAAGTTTTTTTTTATCATTTGTGTTTCATCTTTTTATAATTTAGGCTTAATGAAAAATACTAATGATTTTTTTTTGTCTTTTGGAGTAAATATTTTTGTTGTTTGGTTTAAAAATTTTAAAAACTCAAAAAGATTTTTTTTGTGTGTGTATTTTAGTTTGACACACTCTATATGTCATACACTTGTGTTAGAATCCCTTCTTTTTCGCTTTCATGTGTCTAGAACTTTTGGTTTAGATTCTCAATCCTTATTATATTCTTTTCCATGCTTACATGGAGTAGTTGGATTTTGTGTTGTTATAATGGATTCTATTTTTATATGCTTCAATTTACACATGCACGAGCTCACTTTAAACTATAACTTCATATGTATATTTGAGCTTTATGAGGTGTTCTCCTACTAATTTAGTCATCTACATATTAGATGACCTAGGAGGACTAGTGCATGTCAAAATCTGTTGCACGTGAGATTTATGTGAGATATAATAAATGATATATATGAATGTGCACGAGGAAGGGCTCCGAAAGGAAAAATCATCCTTTGCGAGTAAGCCACCATTTGGAATGGAACTAAAAGAAATACGTGGTCCAAAGGCCTAAAAATAAAATATGGCATTAAAAAGAAATATAATTTCCAAGGCCTATTTTTTATTGATATATTCATTCAAAATATATATGCTTATTGATGGAGATTGGATGTTATATCAACGGTTTGCACAATGTCCGTTTATCTTAGTTGTACTTTCAATGTCATGACTCTATTGGTTTGTAGAATCATCAAAAGTCTAGGCTTGTATGCATTGTGTATGTTTGTTCATTGAGTTCAATCTATATTTTCACATGAGGTTATATTCAAATGTTATGAAGTTTGTAATCAAATGAGAACTCCGTGAACATATTTTAAGTGTTTGGGTCTAAATTTAATTGTTACTAGTTCACACCCCAACACTTCCGTTTCCATATGACACATTTTTGCCATATAAGTGTGAAAAGCTTATTTTATTTTGTGTCATGTGTGGTGTTTATACCTAGTATATGTGAGTGTGCATTAATGATATTTATTATGTACTCATATACGAGGTATTCTTTTTGTCTGTGCCTTGCTTTCTATTCCATCTATGCTTTTACTTAATAATTGGTATCTATCTTGTTGCATTCTTTGTTGATATCACATGCTTAATACTTTATGTATCATATTGGTATCATTTTCTTGCATCCTATTTGGTATCCTTTATTCTTTGTATGGATTATTTGTGCTTCTATTGCCTATATTCTTTCATGTTATACGCTTTGCATACACTTTTGTTTTATTAATTCTATCACCTTTGTCTATTCCTGAACAAAAAGGGGGAGAATGATAGGGGGAGAAATGTTATCTAATCCTATTGTAATCGTATCTTAGTTTGTTTGGGAGATTTATCTTAGGGGGAGACGTCTTTCTAAGTATGTCACTGTTAGATAAAAAGGGGGAGAATTAATTTAGAGGGAGTATTTACTTTATGCATTTAATATTTCTGATATTCCCTATGCGTTTGATTGTTTGCTTAAGTCTGCAGGAATTCTTCTAAATATAGCAACTTTTTTCATCGGAAAAGATATTGATCCTTGGGTCTTGAGTCAAGTTTGGGTGGGATATGTTTGCAAGTCTAGTAAAGTTTGAAGGCCCTTTAGGATTTT
The DNA here is from genome assembly GCA_949130495.1 of Sambucus nigra. Lineage (NCBI taxonomy): Eukaryota > Viridiplantae > Streptophyta > Magnoliopsida > Dipsacales > Adoxaceae > Sambucus > Sambucus nigra. The sequence continues at coordinate 536,235,649 of OX422208.1, read as the reverse complement.
GTTTTGGTTTTTGTCCCGGAATAGACAAAGGGGGAGATTTGTAAGGACACACATTTCCAATTGAGTCTTAATGTTGTGTTGGCTCAATTTCGAACAAAAATATTTGAGTCATAGGATAGTGTTCAACTTTATCCATTCAAGCCTATGACGTGTTAGTTGAAGACGTAGCGGCCAAGATTATAAAGCTTCATCAAATGTCGAGTTTATTTTACCTCGTTTCTACGTTAACAACCTTTGTTCCGTTTACTCCTAAGGTATGAATGCACTGCATATTTATATAGGAGCTTGGAACAATATGTATTAGGTGTAAGTTTTGTTTAAGACGTCTTTCTAACTATGTCACTGTTAGACAAAAAGGGGGAGAATTAATTTAGGGAGAGTATTTATTTTATGCATTTAATATTTATGATATTCCCTATGCGTTTGATAGTTTTCTTAAGTGTGCAGGAATTATTCTAAATATGGAAACTTTCTTCATCGATAAAGATATTGATCCTTGGGTCTTGAGTCAAGTTTGGGTGGGATATTTTTGCAAGTCTAGTAGAGCTTGACGACCCTTTAGGATTTTATTTTGGTTTTTGTCCCGAAATAGCCAAAGGGGGAGATTTGTAAGGACACACATTTCCAATTGAGTCTTAATGTTGTGTTGGCTCAATTATAGACAAAAACATTTGAGTCATAGGATAGTGTTCAACTTTATACATTCAAGCCTATGACGTGTTAGTTGAAGCCGTAGAGGCCAAGATTATAAAGCTTCATCAAATGTCGAGTTTATTATGCCTCGTTTCTACGTCAACAGCCTTTGTTCCGTTTACACCTAAGGTATGAATGCACTACATATTTATATAGGATCTTGGAACAATATGTATTGGGTGTAAGTTTTGTTTAAAATGTTGTTTATTTTCAGAAAGTTTCTTTAAAACTTTAAAATAAAGTTCCTGGGCTAAAATTGAATTTTTAAACATTTTGGAAAGTCGTTCGATATTGTCGTTCGAATGAGTTTTTCGTTTGAATGAGAATATCGTTCGAACAAGGTTTGCCAACGACCTGCCGCTGGAACTTCGTTAGAAGTATCATTCGAACAAGACTTTGTTCAAACGAGATTTCAGGCGGGAAATTTTTCTGGCAGTTTTTCCTATGTTTCCACTTACCTTTACCCACTAACTTTTGGCAGAAGTTATATATATGGGAACCAAGTTTGAAAAACTAACTTTTGACATTTTCTAAACACCTTTTAGAGAGAAAATTCCTAAGTTAAAAAGTTCATATTTAAATGTTTGTAGTTCAAGAACATTATTTGAAAAACACTTTCTTACTCCTATTGTTTGTTTATTCCAAGTTTCCATATAAATATCTTACTTGGAGTGTTTGGCACCGAGTTTACTCTACCGATTTGAAGAGTTCGTTTGGGTTTACTTTTATATCCCATAAAGAAGAAGTTTTTTGGTCTTTCTGCGGCATTCTCACAAGGTGAAAGGCACCATGTGTGGTTGACGGTGTACCTAAAGTCTCATTGGTGGATTCCAAGGTTTTGAAGGAGTTCGGGATCGTTCGCTAGGCATAGGTAGTTACAACAAGACGCGTCGGGGCTTGAAGGAGTCGATTCGAGTGTTGTAAGTCATCTTACTTGTAATTGTTAATTTCGTACTTAGTGGACTTAAGGATAGGGCCGTCCAAGGTTATTTCCCGTTGTGGATTTTTCCTCGTACATCGCCGCATAGTTCTTTTTTTGTTTATTTTATCTTATGCAAAATTCACCTTAGATGCATGGTGAGGTAAAAAAATAAAATCGGGTTTAAATCACTACTTATTTAATTTGGTGCTACTGTAAATTTTGGTATATGTTAATTTAATTCAAGTCATCATTTAATTTGTTAAAATTGGTTTGGCCTAATTTGGTAATATTGAAAATATGACTTAGTCAAATTTCTAGGACTTGGGTTAAATTGGTTTAAATGAAATTAAAATATGTGGTTGTCTAATCTTATTTCACTTGGTTTAATTTTAATTTGAAAGAAATTAAAATTTGTTGTGTATGTGCTTGTTTAGTTGAACTATCTCGCTTCTGAATCTTTGAAAAGCAATTTACTTTTTGTTTATGTTTTAAAATTGGGGGCCTCGTGTTCCAACAAGTGGTATCATAGCATTAATTTAGAAAATCTATCGTTTTCATGTGTGTATTGTGTTGAGCCATCTTTATTCCGCACTTAAAAGGAAATTAATTTTGAAAGTGAAAGTTTTTAAAATTGGGGGTCATCATTTCCAACAACTAGTATCAGATCAAACAAACTTCTTCTTTATGGGATGTAGAAGTAAACCCAAACTTCTCTTCTTTGAGGTGTAGAGAAAAACCCGGTTTCAAACACTCCAAGAAAGGATATTTTTAAAGGAACTTGGAATAAACAAACTATTGGGTGTGTATGTGTTATTGGTGAAATTAATCCATAAAAATCAAATGCAAAACATGGAACTTTTTCTTGAAAGAATTTTCTCTCTCAAAGTCTTAGAATGTGAAAATTTTACTCAAAAAAAGTTAGTTTCCGCACTTTATAATTCTGTCAAAAAGTAGTGGGAACATGGAGAAAACTGCCAAAAAACTGCCAAACACAATTCCCGCCAAAGTCGTTCGAATGACATTCTCGTTCGAACGACTTTACTAACGATGTTCCAGAGATGAAAAAGGAATCTCGTTAGAAGTCTCATTCGAACGACCTGGGAATCTCGTTCGAACGAGATTCCAGTTCGTTTGAACGACTTACCAGAAAATGTAATATTCTTTTTAAGCCCAAAACTTTTTATGAAAGGTTCTAAAAAATATTTTCTGAGTAAAACAAAGTCGTTAAAAACTATTTATAAATTTTTTATAACATACACCCAATAAATTTCCAAGCTCCTATATATATATAAAAGGCATTACCTTGGAAGCATTGGAACAATGTTGTTGACGTAGAAATGAGGCACATTAAACCCAATATATGATGAAGCTTTATACTATTGGCCTTTACGTCTTAAACTAACACGTCATAGGCTTAGATGGATACACTTGAACACTATCCTATGACTCAAATGTTTTTGTCCAAAATCGATCCAACACTACATTAAGACTCAATCGGAGACTTGTGTCCTTACACATGGACATGGAATATATGGGCGTGAAACTACAACAAATGAGTCACAATTCCAACATATCGAAAAGATCAAGAAGCTCTTAATTGATAGAGATAAATCATCAAACTTTATCGTAGTCGTATGATAATTAAAGTGTGAGTTTAATGTGCTAAACATACTACATGGACACAAATCTAGAATTTTGACGATTCTACAAACAATTGCGTCAAATTGCAATGTTTCAACATTAGGATTAGTTGTGTAAACCCATTTAAATTTTCTCCAACCAATATCCCTCATAAATATACTTTTTCAAGTTCTTTTGGGGTTTATAGCATTCTCAACTTAGAGAAAATCTTATTGGACATTTTTCTTAGCATATTGCCTTTTCTTTTGGGCTCTTTTAAATGGTGGTTTTTACGATGAGTTAATTTTGAACTCTCGCAGCCCTTTCCCATGAATCACTCATCATTTTTCCAATTAGGTACCAATTCAAATCCTCACGGTAAATGATTCTTACATGCACACTTCTACTTAAGTCTTCTTAGGCATAGATGACAAGATTGAGATAAGAACGCCTCACCAAATTCAAATATGCAAGAGAAGTCGAACATCCATATAAATTTGTGCATGTGTGCAATGATGGCATGTTTACAAAGTTGAATCAAAATGCATATCAACTTCGAAACTACCCCATATAAACAATGGTTAATATCATTCTAAGCATCGATAATAATGACCAAATGTACTAGCCACATGGATATGAGATGATGGGGGTCCAAGCACACCAATATGCCACATCAAACATGTAAACTCAAAAACAAAAATCGAAAATCTTTTTGGCTTTTCAAACATATTTTAACTCAAATAAAAGAAAAATATTTTTGGGTTTTCAAAAGTTTTCTCAAAACCAAAATCTATTTGTATTCTTTTTAATAGGACTCAAACAAATGAAAAACTATCATGCAAAATGATACACGAGTCATTATACTAGAAATGAATATATCATGAAGCAAACTAGTATATGACAAACAAGGCAACACTATCATCCTTTAGATTTAGCATGGGAAGAATCAAGTGCACCAAAACGAGAATCATGAAGTTTTATTCCTAAAGCCACTAAATCCGATTTCCTAACCCAAGTAGGTGTAAAACTACGCATGGGGGTTTGGATAATCGTGGAAAATTTATCCCTAAACTTCCTAGGAGCTTGTCTAAGGTCGTAACAATAACGCCTAAGGTGACCTTTCCTACAACAAAGCGTGCAAGTGTACTGATGGTGGGAATGATTACCTACATGTGGACCTTTTCTAACATTTCTAGTGTTTCTCACACATGCAGGAGGAATGGGAACAACCCTCTCATAAAAACCTATACCACCCCTGTCTCCCTTAATTTGGACGGTGCCTAAGATCTTATATAACTTCTCTAACCTAGCCTCTAAATGAAACTTAACTCTAGACGAGTCTCTCAATCTCTCCTCCAACTCATGAATCCTAGACTCTAGCAAACGCCTAGACTCCTCAAACTCTAAAATCTCCTTTTTTAAAGACTCCATCAAACCACGGAGATTATCTCTCTCACCCTCAACATACTCTAATTTCTCCCTAAGAGTCTTCTCTCGTTCCCGAAGATCCTCAATCAAACTATCATTATTTTCTATGGCACGCTCATTCAACTTAGCTTGCAATTTTGCGTTTTCCTTTTTCACCTTCACCGTCTCGGCATACAACTCATTAAATGCAACTTGTAATTCTTTCACATCTATCTCCTCCTCGTCACTCGCTTCACCCTCACTAACATGAGATTTACTCAAAACCTCCTCAGAAGTGTCATTCATATGAGAATCGTCGTCGCTCACATGACATGCCATTAATGCAACAAAGTTATGCTCAATGAGGTAACTCTCCCTCTTTCGAATCACTATCACTTAAGGTGTCACAATATATAGTGGGTTGCTTGCCCTCTTTCTTAAGTCTAGTGGGACACTCCTTAACTTTGTGACCGTACCCCTCACAACCAAAACACTTATCCGACTCATCTCTCTTAGGCTTCTCAAACTTATCCTTAGAGGTGGGATCAACTTTGTTGTTCTTGAATTTTTCAAACTTCTTGGCATCTTTCGATTGCTTTTGAAATTTAATAAATTTTTTAAATTTCTTTGCCAACAAAGCAACATCCTCAAAATCAGAATCGAAATCGAAATCGGAATCGGAATCAGAATCCGAAACTTTAATTTCATCCTTCCGGGTTTTCTTTCTTAAGCACTTGCTTGGAGGTAATCATGTCGATTTCATAGGTTTGTAAGTCACCTACAATCTCTTCTAGTTTTGTCGACTCTAACTTACCCAAGGAGTTTAAAATAGTCACTTTCGCATCAAACCTACTTGGCAATGACCTAAAGATTTTCATAATGACATGGTTGTTAGGAATTTTCTCACCTAGGTTAAATGACGAGTTGACAATATTGGACAACTAGCATAAAACTCATCAAAAGTCTCACTCTCTAACATCCTAATGGTCTCAAACTGTGTAGTAAGATTTTGAAGTTTCGACACCCTAACCGTGCTAGTGCCCTCGTGAGTGAGTGTTAAAATATCCCAAGCCTCTTTTGATGTTTCACAAATCATAATTCTATTATATTCTTCCGGTGTGACATGTGAAGAAATAACGTGCAAACCCTTAGAATTAGATTGTGAAAGTCTATGTTCATTTTCGGTCCATGACTAGACAGGCTTTAAATTAGTGACCTCACCTAAAATAGTGACAGGGGGTGTCCAACCTTTCTAAACCGCTAGCCACACACGCTCATCAATATATTTTAATGCACTTTTCATTCTCATCTTCCAATAGGTGTAATTAGTGCCATAAGAAATAGAAGTTCGAAAAAGTTCGTAATTTCCAAAATTCATCTTTGAAAACACACTGGATCCCAAAAAAAAAATTATGTTTTCTAGCTCTGATACCAATTTGAAAAGAGTGGTCCTGCACGAGTGTGTTTCAAATAAAACCAATTTTCACAAATAATTATCAACTTTTAATGTGCACCAAACCAAGTTGTGAAAAACCAATTTTTACTTTAAACCAATTTTATCTTGATTAATCCTAAACATGCATCTAGTGATTAAAGCAAGTAAAGAATACTCACAACGCCGGATGTATGAGGAAAAAACCCAAGACGGGAAAAAACCTCAGACGACCCAAGTCAGACAATCACTATGAATGTGGAATTACAACGAACAGACAAAAGACTCACTCAATGACTCGATCCCCACGGGTTTTGACACTCTTCTGATCTTGAACCACTTCTCTCGCAGTTCCCACGTAAAAAGTCCTTCTTCCACGATACTTGTCCATAACACACACGTTCACGTATGTCTCAGTGTCCACCGAATAGCTTTGATACGTCTACGATGTCGAACAAGAAGTCCTTCTCTTTTCTTCACCGTAAAACCCAGATGTTCAAGTATAGAACAAACCTTCTTGGTGCAACAAGAACACATAAACATATAGTAATGATAACTCGGATCTTTGCAAAATCTAAGAACGTGTTTAAGCTTTGAAACCTTAGAAAAACATGTGCAAAACTTGTACTAGATTGAAAACTATTTTCCTGATTGCACCTTTTTTTTTTAATTCTGACGAAACCATGCTTTCAATAGGAAAACTTAATTGCCTCGAAAAACTATGTCGCTCGAACGAGATTGACCAGTCGTTCGCGCGACATGGCTATCTCACTCGAACGATCCAAGCTGTCGTTTGAACGACGCGCGTGTCAGTTTGACTTTTTCTTTAAAACGTTTCTTCAAAAGGAAATCCAACTAAGACAAACTCTTTTTCGATAATATCATAATAAAACGTAGTGTAAACATTTAAAACACTTTTTAAAAACATTTTAAAATATTTTCCTTATAAAAATTCATCCTTATCTTTTATAAAAATTATTTCGAGCTCCATTAATTATATGCATTCATACATGTGTGATCTCAGAATGTAATAAACTTGAATACGAATAAACTTGCACCAATTAAACTTCGTCCTGATTAATTCTTTGAAGCTTCGTCGCAAAGTCTTCAATTTCTTCACTACGTCATAGACCAAGTGGGATCGTGACAAAATAAAATATCCCTATGACATATTACAAACACAGTTTTGTTCATGGAATTAAGTCAAAACAATATAGGGACTCAATTGAAAATTTATATAGAAACTTTTGCATCTGTTAGTCGTCTTGAGTCAGTTCGTCTCCTCCTTTCCATATCATGTCACCTGCAATTCAAATTATTCCAATTGGATGTTAAGTCCGCATTTTTAATGGAATTTTGATTGAGGAGGTATATGTAGAACAACCCAAAGGGTCTGTAGATCCATCACACCCTGACTACGTCTTTAAGCTTAATAAAGCCTTATACATTTTGAAACAAGCTCCTAGAGCTTGGTATGAGTGACTATCTACATTTCTTATCTCTCGTGCTTTTGTCCAAGTCGAAAATGATCAACTTTATTCGTTAGGAACTAAGACAAACATGTTTTATTAGCACAAGTGTACGTTGACGATATAGTATTTGGATCCACTTGTTATAAACAAGTTCAGAACTTTTCCGACATCATGCATGCTGAATTTTAGATGTCACTTATGGATGAACGTCAATATTTTTTTGGTCTACAAGTAAAATAATGTAGTGATGGACTATTTATCACTCAATCCAAATATACTGCAGAACTTGTCAAAAAATTCGAATTAGAAAATGCTAAGCTTTCCAGAACCCCGTTGAGTACTTCAATAAAACTATCTAAGGATGATAATGGGAAAAATGTTGACCCTACTCTATATCGAAGTATGATAGGGAGTCTCTTATATCTTACAGCTTCTAGACTCGATATTTCCTTCATAGTCTGTGTTTGTGCTAGATATCAAAGTATCCCTAAGGAATCCCACTTATTGTGCGTGAAAAGAATTATTAAATATGTCAAGGGTACTCAAAATTTTGGTATTTGGTACACTAAGGACAAAACTAGTTCTATTGTAGGATACACTGATGCTGATTCGGCAGGGTGTTCAGACGATAGAAAGAGCACGTCTGGGGCGTGCTACTATGTAGGAAATAACCTAGTAGGTTAGTCGTGTAAGAAACATAATTGTATTTCTCTATCTAGCGCAGAATCCGAGTACATTGCCACAGGAAGTTGTTTTTCACAACTATTATGGATTAAACAAATGCTTAGAGATTACGGTATCACCAAAAATCAATTAACTATGTTTTGTGATAACCAGAGTGCGATAAATATTTCAAAAAATCTTGTACAACACTCTCGAACTAAGCATATATAAATTCGACATCACTTTATTCGTGATCTTGTAGAATCTAAAGAACTCATTATTGAATATCTGAATACTGAAAAATAGCTAGATGATCTCTTTACCAAACCATTGGATAATATACAATTTCAGTATCTACGAACAACTATAGGTATGATAGTTCACACATAATTTCTGTCACATTTATCATAACTTCGGTAGTCTCTCGCTAATAATTGGTTTCTGAAGTTTTAGGGTATGGACATCTCTCCAATGACAAAAGATGCCTCCTAACACTAGTTTATATATGAGAACCTTGATTGTTTCATTGCTTACGATATTCTATGTGATTGAAATTATATTTACGCATTCTTGTTTTTCTCAATTATTTTTTATCCCATTGTATATTTGAGAAAAATTGGGGGAGAAGAACTTGAGTATTTTTGCTGCGATTTATTTTTATTCCTATTCTAACTCAACTAATATGCTATTCAAGTGCTTAATATTTTACAGACATTCTTCAGACCCGTTGTAAAGCTTGTTCTATTTTTTAGGGTATTGGTATGTATTGTAGTTGAGTGATGTAATGTTTCACCTTATTTTCAGTTCTAGGATGGGAATGGGTAGTTAGATCTTTTCTATAGGACAACTAAGATTTTTCATTTTTCACCCACGATTTCAGAATACTCAAGGGAATTTTGTCTCTAATATCCAAAGGGGGGAGATTGAGAACAAACTATATATATGACGTACTTGAGTCTATATATAGGAGTCCAGTTAGTTTGGATATCGAGACAAAGTATGTTAGTCTTTATGAGTTGCTCTATCTCTTAAAGGTTCAAGCAAGAATGAAGAAATCCAGCCCAAGGATCATCAAAGTCATCAAAAGGGAAGTCAATCTTACCTAACCACTTTAGGACACTTACACTGCATATATTATTTAAATAACCTTTATAATGTTTTCAAATCATTTTAATTCCCTTGTAACACTTTTTTAAAAAATTAAATAATTTTTGGAATTATTAAAATTTGGTTTTAAAAAATGTTCGGGGTGAAAAGTTAGAATTTACAAAATGTTTTTATTCATTAAAAGTCATGTTGGGTAGGATCTCAAAGCGCTAGAGAATTTAGGGGCGAAGTTTAGAATATGTTTAACATGCGTTTTACAGCCTGTATCATTCGAACACATGTTGGCACCTTAACGGATGATTTTGTGTTTTCTCTAAGACACATACTTCATATTTAATATCACCCCTTGGTTAAACCTTATCAACGATCTGAATATTTTTAGAGTCAATCCATGTGCAACCAGTTTTAACCAATCAACGTTATATATTCCCATTGCTTATATTGAACCGTTAGATTGGCACTCAACTAGTCAAAGTTAATCTCAGTCGTTGGATTGCCTCAGAAGTTCGAGATCCTTCCTTAGCAACTATATAAACCCATGTAGTCTCATCCATTTAAGACTTTTTACCGTCGTCCAAATAGAGAGAAAAGAGAGAGAGAGAGTAGAGAGAAGAGACATAAGGGAGAAGAGAGAGGAAAGCAATAGAAAAGAAGAGAGAGAGAAGAAACCCAAATCTTCGAAGCTCAACCTCTGAGTGTTTTCTGTTAATACAAACACTAAAACCCTCATAGTTTCATACACCAGAAAACCTAAACCTTGAGAGTTAGATCCATTTAGGGTTTCTGTGAGTTTGGTGTTGGATTTTTTAGACATTTGAAGACCTCTTCAAGTCTTAGTTTCTCTCAGAACTCATCTCTAAGAGAAATCTTGAGTTTCGCTGTTGAAACTTGAGTTTTTTTAAAAGAGAAAATCAAACTTTTATATTTTCATTCTCTTTTGGATCTTTTGTTGTAGATCCTTTCTGTTTCAAGTGATTTTGAAAAAGAAACTTTTGTATTTGAAGGTTATATCATATCTCTAGAACGTTTGTGTTTCTTGCATTATATTTCACGATTTGTGAAATAAATGTGTACAAAAATAAATAGAAACAAATAGGACCTTGGATAGTTTTAAAAGAAAGGTTATTTTTCAGATCTGATCTTGAGAAAGAAGTTATTTGTCAAAATAATTTGAAGCAGTATCTTCATGTGATATAGAACTTCTTGATTTATAGGAATTTGTGTGTACAAATAATTTGAGAGGGTGAGTTACATAAATCTGCATTTATTGCACATGACAAACACATCCTCACGCACGAACACTTAGTCATAGTGGTTACATTTAAGAGACTTGGAAATTGAAAGAGTTGTTGGAATCAGAAATCAAGGAAAATGAGATCAAGGAAAAGACAAAGAAGCAATAAGGGAAGATCAGTTCTAGTCATAAAACCTTTGGAGTGGAGTAGCTCATGTATGTATACATTTGAACTTAGATTTAGGATCTTTGTGTGCTTGTTTAAGTGTTGTAACTTGATTCTTTATTTTAGTAGATTTGTGGTTTGTGCCGTAGAGGGCACCGTGGATGTTTCCCTTGATCAAGGGTTTTACCACGTTAAATTCCTGTGTTCATTACTTTCAATGTTCTTAATTTCTGTTGTGATTGGTACTGCATGTTAGACTTAGTAGATGATTTTTAATTTCTAAAACCTAAGGTAATCAACTACCAAATCTAGTCTACATATTCAAAAAACAATTTTGAACACTTCTTGTGTTATTATTCGAAAAGAGTTTTGTCCAAAAAGTTTATTCGGAGTTTACTCAACTTATAGCATTTTGTTATTGATCTAGTAAGCACTTTTTTCATCCCACATTTTTATTTCATAAAAATATTTATTATCATTTTTTTCTGGAAAACTCATCATCATTTTATTATATGCATCTTACTCTTAAGTTTTAATGGCATGTCTACTAATACACAAAATAGAGTCTTAAATTAAGAGTAGGTTTTATCACCCCAAATAAGTTCCGTCAATGGTAGGCATGGAAGATCTAAGAATATGGAAACTGTAACACCCCGTATTTTTATGCATTTTAAAAATTAAATTAATTTGTGTAAAAATTTAAATTACCCGTGTGTCATAATTTAATGGAAATCTGTATATAAATATCAATCGGGACAATAATTGGCTAATATTTATGGGAATTAAATTACTAAGCGCATAGTAATAATTATTTACATAATAAGTGTATCGGTGACGTGGGATTCACTTATCTCAGCCGGGAGTCGGTTATAGACTAAGTTAGGTGTGAGATAAGAAATTTTTGTAAATTAATTTGGATGCAAGTTTTGAGTGCACGGTTGAGTCCAGATGGGCCGAAATAGTCAGAAAAGAGTACCCGGGATAGTAAATGGGTCTCGAGGTGTTTTTAGGCATAGTCGGGCCTACACGGGGGTATTTGGGTCACTCAGGCTTAGCCTATTAGGTTAAAAATTTGATTTAGCTTTCATACCTAATTGGGAGAAAATGAAAATGTCATAAAACACAAATCTAAATCCTAAATTTGGAGAGATTACCCTAAGGAGCAGTTGGAGTGCACTGGGAACACTCTTTGCAGATAAGGCTACGAACGAGTGGGGGATTCACCATCAATCTTGCAATTTAAAACCTCGGATCAGACCCTATGAACCATAAGGCATGTGGTTAACTTGTTGTGACATTTATTCATGTATCCAATTCATATCTTTGTGATGTGGGAATCAAATTCGTTTTGGATAAAGTGTGTACAAAAACGGGGTTTTGTTAAATAAATTTCTTGGATGGAATTTTATGTAGAATTTAATTATGTTATCTGATACTAGTATGAAAATTTGTTTAGATGTGAAAAACTCAATGAACATTATAAACGAATTTGAGGAAATTAGTTGACAATGGGGTTTAGTGAATGAAATACCCGGGAATCCCCAATTTCAAAAACGTAGATATTTGTGAAATTTAATTTGTGTTTAAGGTTCTAGGGAAGGTCCTAATCACGTTCCCATATGATAAAAGTGTTATGTGTGCTCGAGATGAACCATAGATGAGTTTGGAGGTTAAAGGAATTCGTTAATGGCAGAAAAATGAAGTCAGGGAAGATGAGGACCTATTCGATCGATCGATCGAAGGCTGTGATCGATCGATCGATGGCTGGAAAGTTTTGACAGTTTGGCTTTAGGAGTTTTAAGTGATTTTTTTCTTTATGGTAAATTTCCACCAAGTCTAATTTAAGGGAAAAATAATTAGGAAGGTTTATATCTCCACAATTAGATAGGAATAATAATTGGGAGAGGTGGGGAAAAATTTAGTACGACACGCGAGTGTGAATTTGGAGAATAAATTATGAAAAGTAAAGTAACGGACTGAGCGAGTAAGTTTGGGTATAGTAGTAGGGCGACACTACTCACTTAAATTAATTATGGATGAAAATTAATTAATTTAGAGTCGGGGATTAGACTCGGGTATTATATTAATTTCGGGCCACGGGAGCGAGTCCGAGTATATTGGTTGGGTGGCACCAAAAATAATTTAATTAATTAATGTGTAAATTAATTAATAATTAAAGTTGGATTATAAACTCGAAATTTACATAGGCTAGTGTTACAGACTTGGTACACGATAAAGTCGGGATATATTATAACTATATATATATACAGTATGCGATAGTATATATATGGTGTGTACACAAAAATATCAGTGATTGGATATTATTTAAATATATACTCTAGTGCTATCAAGGGAGGTTGCGCCTAGTGGGTGAATCCCCTAGCTTGAGGAGTAGGGCGAGTATATCCCCAAGACATAGCGTCCGTTATATGGGTGGGTGAGGAGAATCTCACTTTCAGGGAAGGAATATGACCGCCTCCATTATGTACAATTTGTAACCAAGTTAATGAGCAATCCTGACTTGGGGTAGCTAGGTTATGTGAATACACCTAGCGGAATAGCACTTTAGAAGTATACATCCGGTGAGTTATTACTCGAGAGGATGGTTATTATTATTTATTATTTCAACATACGTGTGAATGTTGTAATATGGTCAATACATATATAATGAGATAAATAATTATATATGGGTAATTTAATACAGGTCGAGAATTGTATTATGTATATAACGGGTGTGAAAGTTATATGAATTTAAGAAAGGGAATGATTAATTAAGTTAATGCTAAGAATATCTTAGAAATCATAATTATTGCATACTCGGTTAGAGTAGGGTGGTTGCAAGGGGTTATACCGGTTATATAGTTATGGGATAAATGACTAGGGGATTTAATTAAGGCGTTAGTTGTGCACATTAGAGGAGGGGTGAGGATGTCCTCAAGGGAGTGCGACACTAACTAAAAGATGGAGAGCATTCATGCATATTTATTACTGCAAGTTAATCATTTGCTAAATGTTTTCAAAATATTTTGGGTTCTAACCCTTGATTTAATTTTTTTTTTAAAAACCTTTTAGGTGTCCAACCACAAGGATGCCAGACTTGACTCATTCCAGGGATTCGTTATTGCAGGATTTGGATAGGCGCCTCTATTCCTTTTATTCTTAGATTGGGGGTTTATCATCATACACTCGAGCATGTGGCTCACATTTTATTCAGTATTCATTTCAGATACTTTGCGATTGTTATTATCTGTCTTTACTTTTGTTGGATTTTTAGCCAATGGTTTATTCGGACAAATTATTATTTAGATGTGAATGGTTTTACTCAGTTAATTGTAGTTGTTTAAATTATTTTGTTCCCGCATGAGTATTTCATTGAATTAATGAAAGATAAAACCTGACACCAGTTTAATTTTTCACTTAGGTGGTTAGTAATTAAAAAGTCGACAATGATGCTAAGAATGAACCAACTGAGAAACCTGTTCTAATTTAATTTAGGACTGGTCACCCGGGGTTTAATTAGGCAGGGTGTCATAGAAACCCCCACCTCCCAAGGTGACCTCAAGGAGGTTGCCTCACCCAAAATCATTCTCCATTTAGTTTCCAAGTAAGACTCCTTTAAAATCCTCTTTAAAATCATCTTTAAACTCCATGAAATCTCCATCTTCACCTTCTCCACCCCCCCTACACAACACGTCTAAAATGTGTTGCTTCCTTCTAAATTGGTGGAAATGGGTATGTATGGTTCAAATATGACGTAATACATAACAAATATTGAGATATAAGGTGGAGGGGTGGTGGTGAAGAAAGGTGGAAGAACACACAAAAATGGTGAAAAACCAACAAACCTATCTCTCTCTCTCTCTCTCTCTCTCTCTCAAACTCAAAATAAATCCAAATTAGATAAACACCCATTATAGAACACCCCCAATCCTTCTAAATCCCATTTGTTCCCATCCGGGCTTACTAGATTTCGATAGCTCCACGATCCAAGGGTAAAAAATGTGACAGCGCATAAGGGCAAGTTGACCATCAAATTTTTGAAATGCATCGTTCAAACGAGATTCACCCCTCGTTCGAATGAGAAGGGTGTCTCGTTCAATCCCTCGCTTCTAACAACTTTAAAATGACCCTGAATAGTTACACAGAGGGATCTCGTTCCAAGCTTGTTCGATCCCCTGCTTCTAATGAGACCTAAGTCTCGTTCGAACGATCCCACTTTCATTCGAACCCTCCAAATTCCAATTTTTATCCCTAATTTTCAATAATTATCATTAAGCCTCCAACAACAATCAAATCAGAATATAATCCCAGTTATCATTATCCAATTCCCAAGGTTCTCATTTTAGTTCAACTTATACGAAAAAATAATTAAAATCTTAGGGAAGGGTATTACAGTTTTGATTTTATTTTACAAGATTAAGATTGTGAGAGTCACCTAAGGTAAATTATTATTATAACCCCTTTTGGTAGTAAAAATTTGATAACTACAATAACTACTCCGCATCCCAATCCTACGTTTTTTGTTATTTTTTGGGGAATGGTATTCTTAAAAACTTTGTTGCCCTCTAATGTTTTATTTTTTATGTTTTAGAAAGAAGAATAAACTACTTAGATATATCGAATAGATCTAGGGTTTGGATCACAATATCGTTGATGATCTTATAGGTGATCTGAAGGGGAAGAAGTATTTGATGAAGAAGATAATGTGAATAATTTTCTTCCACCTCCAAATCCCCCCTATATTATGACGTAGGCATTAAATATTCTAGTATATGATTCCACTTAAGCAAACTTTGTGTTTGGGAACTCCTCGATAGATGAAAAATTGTTGAAAAGTGAGAGAAATTATTTTACCTCTCCACAACCCTATATAAGAATGTGAATAGTATTTTTGTCTATCTATCTCTAACCGTTATTTGTTATAATACTGTGTACACTGCTTCCCTAGACCCATATATATAGGTACTTGAAGTGGGACTGGGTCAATTAGGTTTTTCAGAGAGTATGGCCCTACTACTTTGCTAAATGGACTATACTGGGGACACAAGACTAATAATTAAGTTATATTCTAAATGAAAAAAATGAAAATTTCATATTACATATCGTGAGATATTTTCTTTGACTCTCAAATATAATTCATTCAAATAAATAATTACAGTTGTACTCCTATTTTGTTATCTCTGAGTTACTTCAATACCGATGTTTTGTTTACAAAGTTTAATAACTCATAATATGATTCCCAATATAAAAAACACAATACCTAATTGGAGAACGTGACTATGTTTCTAAGTGATTTTCACTAACATCTTATTTACTTCTTGATATCAAACTTAATTTATTTGATACTTTACTTGATTATAAAATAATCCACTGATCTGGTTTACTGGTAGAATAAAAAAGTACATGTTTATTAAGGGGGTCATAATCTAGCATATCTATCGAATGAGGATTCCTCTAGAATATGGTCTCGAGCATACCCACACAATGATTGACCATATTAGGGAGATGTAGACCTAATATATTGAATCTCGCTTATAACAAGAAAAAAAATAATTGTGTGAATATTTCAATCCTAGTAATCCTTAGTATTGAGAAACTTTGGACCATTTTCAAATATTGTGAGATTGTACAAGTCTAAATTAGTCATCACCTAGACATGAATTTCACATGTGATCTTAGTTAACACAATCCCGATGCATCAATACTATACTCTTTGAACTATTAGACAAGTTCTTGAACCATCAAATATTTTCTCATAGTTAAGATAAACCACTAAGAATGTAACCGCGACTTTACTAATATGATGTCAAATCCCTATCTACATTATAAACTTTTTAATTTCACTAGAATCGATCATCCCGAATCCAATTCACCAGAATTTCAACTAAGTACATGTAATACCCCGTAATTTTATTGATTTTATTTAAGGGATTAATTGAATTAAATGAGAATTAATTAGGAATTAATCTGGGTATAAATACTAGTGAGATGTGAGTTGGTATTTGATTATGATGTTAAAATTTAATATTTTTGAGTATGTATGGTAATACATGAGTATTGTAAATATTAAAGTTGCCGCGAGATTGAAATATGACAATTCAGAAATTTAGTTGGGACGCGCGTGTCAGTCGCGTCAGGAACGAAATTATTCAAATTAAAAAGTGAATTATATTTTTTTCAACCGAATGGTCATTTTGAATGCGCCAATGTGTCCGAAAGGGTCGAAATAGTCCGAAAATACTAGCCGGGGGTTTAGTTTGGGTCTCGAGGCACTTTTAGGCCAAACCGGCACCTAGAAGGGTATTTTGGTAATTTTAAAAATTAGGAAATTTAGACCCACGAATTTAAGTGTTAATTTAGAGATTTTAAAAGAACCACTAAGGCCATTATCAGCCAAAAAGGGAGAGAGTGGGCTACGGTAGTTTTGAGAAAGTTAAAAAGAGGGTAAAGGGTTCCCAAGCCAAACCATCTCCACACCATCAGTTTTGGAAAGGATTTGTGACCGAAAAAGAGGAGAAAATCAACCTTGAACCACCAACAACACATTTGAAGAACGAATCTCAGGCAAGTGTTTTGATGTCATTATTTGCATTGAATATTTTCTCCATATGTAGTGTAGAAAACTGTTTATGTCTTGAAAATTTTGATGAAGAATACCCAATGGAATTATTGTGAAATTTGTGGTTTTGGGTAGGAATTTGCATGTAGAACGATTATGGACAAATTCAATATACAAAATAATTTTTGATGACCTGAAATGGGATTAATAAGAAGTCTTTTTATGAAATTAAATTATGGGTTCAAGTTCATAGGGTTTGGAATAAGAATTGGGGATTTATGATTTTGGCATGTTAATTTGTAAGATTTGACCCAAAAGCATGTTAAGGAATGATCTAGGGTGACTAAAAATAGTTTATAAACATTAAAAACGTATTTGGATAGTCTTAGGGTGGATTTAGAGAAGAGGAGAAAGAAGAAAGAAACGAATTTTGGGATTTCTGGGCGTAGTCTGCCATCTTGTTAGAAGACCTGCCCAGGTCGTTCGAACGAGCTTCTAACGAGATAACAGTATCCCTTTTAACGAGTTGGTAGTTTTTTCGAAGCCTTTCGTTCGAACGACACTCGTTCGAACGACCTCGTTCGAACGAGACTCCTAACGAATTGACAGAATGGCCTTTTAGGCCTGATTGTTATTTCAAATGTCCTGTAGACTTATCTAATGGAGTAATAACCTTCCCTTATTGACTAGTGGGTATATTTGGGAGATTGGAGTACGTTGAGGAGTAAAACTTAGAAGCTTTTAGTAAATCGAATGACCTTTATGAATTAGGAAACGAGTACCTAATTACGACGTGAGAAGAGTTGACAACTTTAATGTATATGAATCGGGGACTTATAAGCATATGACATTAAATGATGATACAAGAACGAGAAGTATACCTCTATTAATATATTGAGATATCTAAGATGTGCGAATGCTTAGTATATGTAGTTATCTGGGTATAACATACCTACCGTACTTGCTATCATGGGAGGTTGGCGTTCGATCAGGGCCATCTAATCTTTGTGTGCCTACGGGAGGATTTAGATTGGTACCTCGAGGACATAGGTCAGAGAAGGACTTATTGAGAAGTTAATAAGTCTGTTGATCATGGGAGCATAGGTATGTGCGTGACCCATGTGATGTGAACTATGTTCGTCTCCATTATGTGTGATTGTTGTCATTTGAGAACGATTCCTGAGAGATTCGGAATGCGTGGTCCTTATGTATGTGATGTACCGGGATTGGATAGCAGAGTATGTGTGCACCGCAGCTTAGTCTTGGGGTGCTAGTATTGTATATTTATGATGAGAATAATATACTGTAAATTGAAATGCACTGTCATGTATAAATGTGAGTATAAATAATAGCAACGTTTTCGTAAAGATAAAATTGGAAATCCTCTAGTAAGTAGTATTACTAATATGGGAAACCGAGAAGAAATGTGAGACACTCTGTTTAAATGAAGATGCCAGAATTAAAATGTGAATCGTATAGTAATGTTAGATTTTATATTAGATTAGTTACGTATGGGAATAACTAGAATGGGTACGGGTACGATAGGAGTGCGCAATTAGTTGAGAGGTGAGGAACTCATGTGAGTGCACATACTATCATGTACTTTATATTCACTGTTTAATGATATTAAATGCTTGCTATATTTTAAACTGTTTTCACAATCGGACTCTAACCCATTTTCTTCCAAATATATTTTCTTGTAAAAATCTTTTAAGTGGCCAGCCACAAGGACACCAAGCATAGGAGTTCCATTCAGGTGACGTACTGCTGTAGCTGCTGTGGAAGTTACATGACCTTGATAGTAGACGCCTCCATTTTCAATCTTGACTCTATATTATCAGATTCTCTCATCTGTTGGGCATGTCGCCCTATTTCCTTTTAGAGATACTTTATCTATTCAGTTATTTCAGATTTTGAGTTGTAATTAATTTAGTGATGAGGACTTGGTATTTGTTTATTTCAGTACTCGGATGGTTGTGAGGATTATTCCTCCAGATTCATTATTATTTTATGGTTATTCTATTGTGACTATGTTGTGGTGGTTATGTTAGCATTTCATAATCTACTTATTGCATGTTAATCGGGTTTAATTAAAATTGACAACTCACTTTTTAAATATTAGGTGGCTAGTAATGTTTAAAATGTTTTCGACAGTGATGCTATGAACTGAACCAACTTGGCATTTTGTATTAATTTAATAAAGGAGTAGTGACCCGGTATTTAATTAGTCGGGGTATCACAGTACAATTGAATGATAAACATACAGTTCATTTAAAGTAAATATAATTCAGTCTCACAAATATGATTCTTATTTCAAAACGAATATAACACACCTTTATTATAAATAAACGCCATATATGGTTTTATGAATAAAACTCTAACAATTTTAAATCTGGAGACCCAACTATTTAATTTATTGAAAAGATAACTATTATTATGTAATTATCTTTATATGATATATATATATATATATATATATATAGGGAAAGGATCAAGTGAGGTCTCAGTTTGAAGACCCTGAATGAGGTATTTTTTTTAAATAGTAAAAAAAATATTTTTGAGCTGATTTTTTTCTATGACTTTTAAACATTTCAGTAGGACCATAAAAAAATAATCAACCCAAAATGAGTTTTTTTCTATTTTAAAAAAATCGGTCAAATTGTGTCAGTTTTTAAGTTGTTAAAAACTGACAAAGTTTGACTGATTTTTTGGGAGAAAAGTTTGACAAAGTTTTTATGCGCGCCATCCCCCATTATATTTAAAAAATATTTTGGAGGAAATTTAGTTTTTCAGGATCCCACTTGCACTTGTCCCCCATTGAATCCAATCCCCCCATCATCCTCCAAAATATTTTTATTTGTGAGGGTTCCTTTTACTTTCTGAAACCATGCCTTTCGTTGTTCAAAGGAAAGTCTTATTTATCTAAATTTATAAAACCAAATTAGGGACCACCACTAATCCCTCGAAGTTAAATATTTTTTGGGTGGTCCCAATTTTTTTTTAACTTCTAGTGTATAGTTAGTTAGAAGTTAAATTTGTTAGTTATAAATAGTAGTTTGATTTTTATTTTTAATTATTGTGTGGGGTAATTACTTAAAGTTTTTTTCCTTATTGGTTCTAGTAGAATCAATGGACTTATGCTATCAGGAGATCGTTCCATTTTGGGTAATATCGTTCTCTCCATCTCTTTATCATGTGCTCTTGATTCACATTGAGGACAATGCAACATTTAATTTAGGAGGCATGGGCTATTCTTTCCATTTATTGGTAGTCAATTTGATTTGATTACATTTTCTTACCAAGCATGCTCTTTTCTTGTAAAAAATAAAAAAAGTTTTAAAAATATTTATTCTTTTTTTTCTCCTTTGTTGGGCATTTGGCCCTTGCCCCGATGATCATTTAAATAAATGCCTGAACCAATTGATAATCCAATGATGCATGCTCTCGATTTTAGAGGTTATTACACTTTAGTCCTCAAATCATTGATATTATGAAAAATATCATGAATTGAACTTTAAACTCATGAGCACATGTGGTTTTCTTATTCAATGATTTGGTTTGAGGCTTTTGTTGTAATTGTATATACTTAGAGCAAGTGAGCGTTGCACTTTTCTTTATTTGTGAATGCTTATACATTAATCATTCCTTCTTGAAAATATTAGACGAATAAGCACAGAAAAAGGGAGAAGTACCTCTAAATGTCACTTACCTCAGTTATGGTACGGAAAAGGGGAATTGTGGTCAAGGGTCTCGTTAGCACCGTGGGAAGAGGAATGTTGGCTAACAATGAGGATACTTCAACCTAGGGCATCCCAAAATCTCAAGTTTCAGCATGATAAATAAATAATGGGGTGAGACTCAAAGGATGTTATACCAAACAAATTATAGAGGAAATCATACCTCGGGCTCATTTTCTTCATCCAGAACGATGGGCAGAAGAATCTAGGGTGGAGGAGATAAACCAGAAGGGATGGGGAGAGTTGTCTCTGGTTGCGAAGAGACGCCCACAGAGTCAACATCATCACCCCCCATGGCAACATACCTTGCACGTTGAGAGGATAAACGGCGGTAATAGGTAAGCTCGGTCATGGGAGAATGAGGAGGAGTCACATCGGGTGAAGAAACACCGAAACATCCCCCCACGAAAGGGCTCACGGGAGGGTTAGGGGGATTGGCACTTTCTTCTTCAACCTCCTGCACCAAAGTTACCAAAATGCATAAGCAAATGTAGTTTTTCCTTAAGTAAATGGGAAATAAGAATAGAACAAGTATACATACCTCAGATCTGACAGGTGAGGGGGAAGGAGATAAGTGCACCTCAGGAGTTTGTCTCCTCTGGGACTTAGTACCCAGAGTTTTCTTCCTCGTTCCTGATGCACCAATGCCAGTAGCTCGAAGAACCTTTGAACTTTTTCTCCTCTTCGCCGTGGGCTCGGTGGGATCAACTAGGATTGTGGGGAAGGTTCCCGATGGAGGAACAACTGGAACACGCCATTAGAACTCAGTGTTTATGCGTGCCACCTCAGCTTGAACTTTCCTTCTTAACTCCTCAGCCATCTCTGCAGGCATGGGGGGAGGAACGGAGGTAATGGGGAATGCCTCCTTAGGAGCTTGGGGTTTAGTCTGGGATTTGGACTTGGAAGAAGTCCCACTCTTTACCTTCTGGCCTGAAGGGTCATTAGTAGTAACTTTGGTCGAAGGGGTAGCTTTCTTAGAGGTTGCAACACTTTTGGGTTTGGGCGTGGTAGTAGGGATCATGGAACAAATGGGAGGAAGCTCAGTGGGACATACCTTGGGGGGGTTTACTCAGAGGGAACTCAATCCCAAGGACGGAGTTTCCCTTTAAACCCAGCTCCAACGCATAAAAGGAATGAACTGGAGGATACACTGGATCCCCCTCGATGAACTCTATAATATCAGCCAATTGTTTCGGCCAGTACCATGTAGCGAACAAAGGGAACACGTTCCCTTGCCTTTTGTTGCTGGGAATGATGACTCGCCCAGCCATTGCAGAACTTATTCCCCATGAAGTAGTAGAAGAAAATAGGGAGCAGGCCTCGCTAAAGGAAACCTTGGGGTTTGATGATTGAAAAACTGGGCGAGGAGCCCCTAATCAAAACCAAATTGGCGGCTGCATCGGTTGGGATTGTAGTGCTCACTGATATATCCCCACTCGGTATAGGAGGGCAGATACCCGGGGGATAATAGGACGACCACGGCCAGTGAAGGATCTTTAATATCTATGCCTACCTCCACTACCCTGGCTTCATGCTGAAAAAGTCACAGTTGTGAACAAAGACGTCCTCTTCGTAGGGCCTCATAACGAAGTTCTCAAAACGATCAATCACAAAGATCAACTCCTTTCCACTCAGTTTCTTATGGTAAAGATAGGAACGTGGGGGCATAATTATTTCCCCAGAAGGAGGGTGGTTGATCTTGGCCTCTACGGAAGGGAAACGAACATAGAGGAAGCTCGTCAGAAGGACACAGTTGGCAAAATTTGCTAAGTTATAACGACCAATAGATTGTTCCATATCGAAGAGGGTCCTATCAAGCCATGTATAGAAAGATCCCAAGGCGATTGCAACCAGGGGAAGCTTAGTACCCCCGGCCAAACGAAGGGATATATTGATAAAGTCCCTTCGGGGCTGATCATTGGGTTTTCCCGGTAGAAGGAAACGGGAAAGAATGATAAGGATATAAGCAGGAAGTTCCAGCGATGTACCTTGACCAGGGGAACCTCCAGAAGAACTACCTTCAGCAGAATCCTTGAAGAAATAATTGATAAGTGGGGAGAAAGTGGCCTTGTTCGATGAACCGGTGCATCTTTGGCATATTCGGTCCAGCTCCAAACGGTCAGCAGTCTCTTGGGCATCTAGAGCCTCATAAGTATAAGGCTTGTGGCCTGTTGCTTCGAGGCCCAGGAGCTCACACACGTCTTCCAACGTCACAGTAAACTCACCCCACTCAACGATGAATGTATGGGTAGTAACGTTCCAGTGAGACACCAGAACAGGAAGGGCAACATTATTCTTGGAGAGAGTGAACTCACCAAACCACTTAGCCCGTTGCAGCCCAGTCTTAGTGAGAGTTTCAGCATAGGAGCTCTGCATGTGGGAGTTTCACGCATCAAACTGAGCAGGAGAACCCCCGGGCGCTTCAAACTCAATGTGGGACCACGGGAAGTCCCCTCGCTCCAAACGAAATCGGAGAGTCCCCTCGGGAGGAAGAAAGCCCCACTCAGTAGAAGCTTCGTCTTCATCACCCAAAAATAGAGGGTCAAACATAGAAGAAAAAGGGATCATCTTACATGCACCAGTAAAATCATCACCTTGTCCAAAAATAGGTGATTTCCGGTAAAAACTTAGTTATTCCTGGCGGGCAACATCCAGGGTAGTGGCAATGGTAGAGGCAGCAGGCAGAGCACTAGCGTCAGATATGGTGGGGTTGCTTGAGGACGCCATTGTAGATATCGATAAAATAAGAGAAAATCTTCAAGCAAGAAAGGTTTGATAACGAGAATGGAGGAGCACAACCACAGGTGGTGGTGTAGAAGATCAGACGGGAAGGTAGGTAATGACTCAGAAACAATGAAGTTCTCACAGACTTTCTCTCTCTAAAGTAAAATGGAAGCTTGAAGAAGACGAAGGCAAAGTAAGAGAAAAGAAGGGTTTAAGTGTTGGGATATGGCCGTTTAAAATTTCTGAGTTTGGCGTTTAGATTTTCCCACCATCGCATGTGCGCGGCCGCCTATAATCATTTCAAATGAACACGTGGCACTTCGAAAAGTACTTTGGCAGTTGAAAAGACAGTGCCACGTCATTAATGAAGTGACGAATAGGGAACAGAAAGCGTTTCCTTCTTAAACAAGTTTAAGTTTTGGCGCCAGAAGCTTTTGTCAGGCATATCCAATAAACTTCTAACGAAGAAGATCCCCCAACGGTTCAACAAAGCTACGACGTCCCCTCGCCACATGTCCAAACATTTTTCGAACATAGCGAAGCACCACGGGGGAGAATTTCATTTACCAGGAGTCCAAACGAGTATTTGAGAAGGTTAGTAGGCCTTTCGGGAGAATTTCAAATATTAAAGCTAGAACGGTTGAGGATCAGCACGAGAAAAAAGTGGCGATGTCCCTTCGCCCAAGCCCCAATGAGAATGGCGCTTCGACTTAGGTACATCGGGGAGAATTTTACTTTTTCCAGGAGATTATATCGTTGCGGTTCTAACAGGGGAAAGAAGGCCAAAAATTTTTCACGAAGAGAAGGTTCATCGGATTGAGAAGTTTCATGCAGACATTTCTTGTTCCAACAAATCTCTCCACGAAGGGGCAAACGTAGAGGGGGCTTGGAGATAATCCATAGATTAGGGATAATACACCAATTGGCAACAGTGTTTGGGATTAAGACAGCGTGGCAGATCAAGCAAGGCAGCTCAAGCGTGGCAGCTTGGCGTGCCAACTCATACTTTGGCTTGTTGGTTACTTAGTCATATTGTATCTTTGTTTATATTGGCTATGAGATATAATGGTTGTAATGATGTAACGAGTATAATGAATATGCGTGAGGTCGAATGGTACTCGCGAGAGACCAGGCTTGGCAGGGCCGGGGAGAGCTTTCATGCTCTATCGAACGACCTCACCGTGGGAACTTTAGAGGGACTTGGTTTGGAGGATTGAGAAGTGAGGCACCGTTGGGGCTTGTCCTAACCATCTTAAATACACCTGGTAAAACACCGAAGGACCTTAACCGTGGAACCTCGGGCGGAGCAGGTTGGAGCTTCATCAGGCGTTGGGCTGTGAACCAAACAACCCTCTACTTAATGTCACATCTATTATAGGTGATGTCACTATCCAACTAAACAATGTCAGACATGCACTTGAATAAACCACCGTGGTATTTGAGGCTGTCAGGCAGTTGGTGAGCCACCTCTGCGACAACATCCCTCTGGCACACAGTGATTAGGCAAAAGGCATGTCTTGGCATTTAATGTTTATGACGTGGAGACAACTAGTGCATCAGGCATTTAATGTTGTGACATAAAGTATGAGGGATGTCTTTCATAGTCTTTAATGACTAAGTTGCCTCGGGGATGGTGTGGGGGGGCTATTTAAGGACCCCAACCACACCTGAGGAGAGCATGATCTTTTTGAGAGTCTGAGAAGTTATTGCTAAGAGAAAAATACACATCAGAGAGAGTTATTGCAAAAACCAGAGACTTTACTCACCATTGTTATTTATTACGAAGCTTTTAATACTTGACAGAGATTCTTGAGGGTGTTTGGTGTGTTTCTATCTGCCTACCAAGGTGTATTTAGGGTGCTTACTTCTCTCTCTCTCTAGCTAAGTTACTTCTAAGTTCATTACTATCTCCTGAGTTACATACGAGAGATTTATTAGTTTAAACAGAGTCTTATCTTCATTGAACTTGTGTCTGGGTGTTCTATTGCTAATCTAAGGCTTTGGCCAATTAGCTTATTATTACCATACTCAAACAAGGGTTACACCTCCATCAATAATCTAAAGTACCCTCTTACAGATTCTTAATATTTTCAATGGAAAAAAAATTACATGTAGTCAGATCGGTCTAGAATCATCTTTTATGTGTTTGTAAAAAAAATGTAAAAAACACAAAAATTGAACAAAAACCTAAATAATAAATATTAACCCCAAAATGAATTTTAAAAAATAGAAAAAAAACTAAAAAATGTATTAAAAGTATTAAGAAAAAACAGAAAAAGAATAAAAACGTACCCCCCCCCCCCCCCCCCAACTATTTTGTCCCCCATGTCGTCAGATTTCTTCTTATTTTTTTCGCTTGTTTTTCTAATATTTGTTTTTTATTAATTTTAAATGGTTTTTATTTTCCATTTTTTTATATTTTTTAATTCTCTTTAATTTTTTCTTAATTAATTTTTTTTTTTACTTTTTAATAAATTTCTTGATTTTTTTTAAATTAATTATGGCTTTAATATTTATTTTCTAGTTTTTATTCATTTTTTGTATTTTTTTCATTATTTTTGGGTTTTATTGATTTTTTTTTAATTTTCTGTTATTTGTTTTCTTAATTAATAAATTTTTGGGCCTTTTTAAAATTAATTCCGTTGTTAATATTTATTTTCTATTTTTATTCACTTTTTGTATTTTTTTTATTCATTTTCTAAATTTTTTATCAATATTTGTAGTGTGGGAGTTCTTTTCCCTAGAAAATGAATAAAAATGTGGGACGAAGTTTTTTAATTTTAGTTTTTTGTGAAAAAATTGATCATTTGACTTGTTTTAAAGAAATCAATTTTATAAAAAAAATTATTTATCAAATATTCAAAAGATAAAAAATGATTTCATGTATTATATTTTTCATAAAAAAATGAGTGTTATCAACTCCACCTTAAATTAAATGTAGTTTATAATGTTTTAAATTAAAACAAGAACTCTGATAGGGAAATGGTCGTTGAGAAGAGAAACTCTTCAAGCGGTTACTGACCAACTCTCAGAATCTATTTTTGGCGTCTGACCTCTCTGTTTTCAGCGAGTGATCTATGTCTGTTTCCGGCGACTGATTTCGGCGACTAATTTCGATGATGGTCTCTTTGTTTTTCGGCGACTAATCCGGCGAATGTTGTTCTTTAAACAACGACTGAAATTTGAAAGAAACCATTAATGTGGACCACTCATCTCTGCCAAAACCTTACCTGAGTTGTAGCTTCATGACAATTCAAATAACGGAGGAAGAGTTTCAAGAATCCTTAAAACAAAATCAATCCGATCTCATTTACCATGTTATCCTCTTTAAAGGCGATGCCGTTTGGAAAACTGCTGAGTTGAAAGTTAAAGACTTTCAAAACTATGGAACATTCAATGTGTTGAATACGTGAACCTAAATTTGGTCTAAGGGCACTGTATCACTTGAACCAGGATTTATGAAGATTTTTAAATGGTACCCTGACTTGAAACTTTCAGATTTCAAGCCAACAACTGCCAATGTTTGGGTTAAGTATTGCCTATTGGAGACCGAGAATTTTATTTCAAGTATACGTTTGGGAACCCCAATCAAGATCGATTAGTCCACACTTGATTAGAAATTTGGCTATTTTTCTAGAATTCTAATTGAGATGGAGTTAGTTGAGGATAACCCACTATCAGGGCCGGTCCCGAGATGTTAGGGGCGCGAGGCGAACTTTTGAAATGGGGCCCCATATATAATAAGATATTTATTTTTTAATTTATAAATTAAAAAAATATTTACTACTCAAAACAAAACTACCTTTTTATTATTATCAAGCATAAAAGTCTACAAATCACTCTCTTATTATACTCTCCTTTCCAAAAGAAAAACAAATTAAGGAAGCATAACAACATATCATTTGATGTGACCTCTTCTAGCATTTTTTGAAGCAAAGTGAGAAATTAATTCGGCATAATCAAGCATCTCCACCATGTCTTTCTCAATTGATAATATAGCCAATCCATTCAATCGTTCTTGAGACATAGTTGACCGAAAGTAAGATTTGATCAATTTCAACTTTGAAAAACTTCTTTCTGCAGAGGCAACAGTGACGGGAATGGTAAGTAATATTCGATAAGCAATCCACGCGTTTGGAAAAGTACCATATAGCCTTTGCAAATAGTTCAACACATCAACCGCACTTTTAGCCTCTTTTGGTAAAAACTCTCTCAACAACTTTAACTCTGAAAATAAATCTGTCCCCTCAATATCATAATGGCTGCCATGATTTAAAAAAGCTTCCAGAGTGATACAACGAGTTTTCAAATCTTCAACAGATAGAGAGTTCAACTTCTCTATATCAAATAAAAACCCAAAGATTTTTTCATAATTTTGAAACTGTTCAAATCTACTAGTAAGTGAAGAAATAGCTTGATCCACTACATATAAGAAGTAATGGACTCTAAATGATTCTTCGGATGAAAGTGTATCCTCTTCGCTTGTGCTCTCATCAAACTTCCTCTTTCTACGAATGATACGCTTTTCTCTAAAAATAGCTTCAATTCCCATTTCAGTTGCAATCCCTGCAGCTTCGCTCATGGCTTCCTGAAAACCAGTGTTTCTATAATTTTCAAAATATGAAATAAGCCCTTTCAGTTGAAGTATAGCAACATCAATCTGCATGTCCTCCTTCTACAAAAATTTGCTAACAGAATTAACAGCAAATAATATATTGTGCCAAATAACCATGCCTAACAAAAATTCAAAATTCTCCATCTCATTTGTTGCTAGGGACCCAGCTTCACTTTTAATTTTTGGATCTCCATCGATATTGGCCAAGTGAATTAATGCATCCCTAATCTTCATAAGCTGATATCTGATTGCTCTAACACTTTCAACACGACTTTCCCAACGTGTTTGTGACAATGACTTAAGTGTGAGACCGCCTTGTACATGTTCTTTGAAAACATCCCACCGTTTTGTAGAAGAAGAAAACAATGTATATAAACGTTGTACCACCCCAAAAAAAGATATAGCTTTAGTACAACAATTTGCCATATCACAAATCGCAAGATTAAGACTATGGCAACCACATGGAGTGTAAAAAGCTCTCGGATTTACATTAAGTAGTCTATTTTGCACACCTTTATTTTTCCCTTTCATATTGGAACCATTATCATAACCTTGTCCTCTTACATCACAAATATCGAGCCCTAAAACCCCCAAAACACGTTCAAGTTCATTGAAAAGTCCTAATCCTGATGTATCATCAACCACTAAAAATTCTAAAAAGAATTCTTACACCTTTATTGGTTTATTTGAAACATCGACACATCGTATTACGAGTGGCATTTGTTCTTCATAACTTACATCAGGAGTACAATCAAGTATAACTGAAATATATTTCGATTCTTTGAGAGTTTTAATTATTGCGCCTTTGATCTCACTTGCTAACAATTGTATCAGTTCGTTTTGGATATTGTGACTGAGATAATGCTTATGAACTTCACCACTTTGGTATCTCCTGATGTGTTCTTTCATTGTTGGATCAAATTCGGCAATCATTTCAATTAAGCTTAAAAAATTTCCATTATTCTCTTCGTAAATCTTCTCATTATTGCCACGAAAGGCCAACCCTTTTTTAGAAAGTGTTTTAACAACCGCAATAATCCTTAAAAGTACTTCTCTCCAATGTTCTCTCTCTTTTATTATTAACTCTTGCACACTCCTGTCAATAACTTCAAGCTTTTGCAATCGCATTTCCAATTCAATCCAATTTGTCATGCAACTTATGTGTTCATTACTTTCTTCATGACTTTGAAGCCTATGACTAAGATTCTTCCAGTATTTAAAACCCTCACTAGACAATTGACTGTTATTCCCATCTTTCTTGAACAATTTACAACAAAATCAAAACACTCTATCCAACGTGGTTGAATATATAAGCCATCTCCTATCATGCTTTTCCCCATTTAACCAATGTCGAGTGTAGTATGTAGAAGAAAAATGTCTTCCATCATTGTCTTTAGGAAAATCAATATGAACTCTGAAAGGCCCTTTTTCTACGAAAAAGTCTATCAAATTTTGATCAATCTTATCCCAATTTGCAGGGTCAAAAATATTTTACGGTCCATATTCTTCTTTTTTAACACCCTCATTAGTTGTCCCATATTTGTCATTTTTATCACCCTCTTCACTAGCCATATTAACATTCTCACCCCCAAGTTGAATATCTTCATCAACTATCTCTTCAAGTTCTTTATTTAATTCTTCTTCATTATCATCATCATTATTCGAACTTTTTTTCGCCAAAAACTTATAAAGGGCTCCTTTTTGAGATTGAGAATTTTTTTCAATTTCTTGTTTTTTCTTTCTTTTTGCGGCTCCAGACTCGTACTTTCTAGGAGGCATGACTATACACTAACAATTAACACCCAATTGATAATAGATAAAGTTGAACAATAAAACCTGATTGGCGAATTATATAATATTCCACGCACGAAATATCCAAATTAATCAGCTTCTCCTCCCAAAAAATTTATTTCATAATAAACCTGTGTCAAATAGTAAAATATCAATCAATTGAAATAAAAAAAATATAAATTCTAAAGGATAAAACAAAAGTAAAATGTATTTATAAAATTACTGAAAAAAAATTATTTCATAATTTTCTCACCTCAATTTGTTTCTTTAATCTCTACCCTGCCGCCCTATTTGAGTTGTTTCCTCATCTGTTTCAGATATATGATATATGTTATGTGGCTTATGGGTATATATAATATTAATAGCTTATATATGTTGCCTATTGGATTTCTCTAGAATCTACCGCCCCTATGCTGATTGTGTGGGATATTGTGGGTTTTATAGAGGCTTTGACTTGTGTGGAATTTTAAGAGTTTGGTATCTTGGGAAAATGAAGTGTTGGTGGTAGTGCTGTTGGTTGAAGAGAATGGGTTTCTCAACCGTCCCTATATATATATATATATATATATATATATATATATATATATATATATATATATATATATATATATATATATATATATATATATATATATATATATAATCGGGGGCCCCTAAAATTCGTCAAAAATCGGGGGCCCGAGGCGGCCGCCTCCTCCGCCTCCCTTAATAACCGGCTCTGCCCACTATCCATTATTTTAAATCAAAGGAAGGACTTAAGGTATTTTCAAAAACTCCTTCAGAGTTCAGCGATCATATTCAGAGGCTCTTATACCTCTGAACCATTAAGAGAAAATTTCAGATGTTAACCTCTTAAAATTAGGAAAAACAAATGGACTTTCACTGTCTCTGAAATCTGAATGGGTTAGATTCAGATTTCAGAGGAAGAAACAAACGGGACGTTAATTTATGATAAACTAGCCGCCGCCTCATTCTGGGGCGGAATGAAGAGTTATCAAAACATTCAAATTGAAAGTCAAAATAAAAAGTTAAATCTTTAAGGGTGCGTTTGTTTTTTCATCTGAATCTGAGTTTGAAATTTGAAAACTGAATCTGAAAGATATGTTTTTTATGTCTGAATGGACATCTGAATTGATGTATTTAGATTGATTCAGACTTCAGATTCATCTACCCCTTAATCGTTTAGAAGAAAAAATAGCCGTTAGCCTCTCAATCATTTAAAAAAATAGTATTATTTGGTACAATCAAACAACACCTAAGACTAATCAAGTGGACAAAAGGGGAAGATAAAAAATTAGAAAACCACTAGACTGACTTAGGTGTTATTTGTTTTTACCTCTTAAGTCTGAATCTGAACCATTCAGACTTACGAGGTATTAAAAAGTGTTTGTTTCTTTAAATGATTAAGAGGCTAACGATCATATTTGGCTCTTAATGATTAAGAAGTAGAGTTACGTCTGAAGTCTGAATTAGTCTAAATACATTCATTCAGAAGTATATTCAGACGTACAAACAAACATGTTTTTCAGATTCAGATTTCAGACTTCAGATTCAGATAAACATATTCTTCAAATTTTAGATTCAGATAAAAAAACAAACGTAACCTTAGTATCTCAGGGTATCCAAAACCAACATTAATGGGGGAAGGATCAGCTAACCCCATAAATGAAGTGGAACATACTAATGTGGGCACAACAGCAGTTGAGGATATCTACACAGTATATGAGGTGGAAGCGGAAGCAACATTTGTTGAGACAACCATTGAGAGGAATGCAGCCTTGGAGTTAAAGTAGAGGATTCTCTTACTATTGATATCGATCTTGTGAAAAACCACAAATCCATTCATGACCAAGAACTTGTTACGGACAACATAGAACATAAAATGTTCAAAGTGCTTCTTTAGTATAAAATCAGCAGCCCAGTGAACCAGTATTACATAAGAATAACACCAAAGGAGGCCATGTACATTAAACACCCATTATTGTGGATTTTTTTCCATCTACTCGGACTAGTTTTTTACGGCAATCTTGGGTTGCTCTCACTAAGGAAGGATCAATTACTGATGATACTTATGATGACTATAGGACCACTTCTTTAATAGATTCAATTTTGTCTAAAGAATTAGAAGTTGTGAAAGAGTTATCAAATATGAACCAGGCAACAGCTGATCCGAATTTCCAACCAATGATCTCTAAATCTCAAAAGAAAAAACAAAAGGAAAGGGATATAAAATCTAGAATTGATTAGAATCAACAAAGATATAATCTTAAATACCAATGAAAATAATTTATTACATTGCTAGAGGGATAGCTAATCTCCCTACCCAAAGAAGTCTAAAGAACCTATGGTTATCACATACGCCTGACTTTCTCTGCATGGCCGAACCTAAGACGAATTTCTCTTCTATTTCTTGAGATTTTTGGAAATCTATTGGTATGACTCACTATTCATCTAATAACAGAGGATCTCTACTCCCTAATATCTGGCTTTTCCATTCTAATAAGATAGATGCTCCTGATATAGTCTCTTATAATACTCAACATATTTCCACTAAAGTTATTTTTCATGGACATCTCTGTTGTCCATCTTTTATATATGCTTCAACTGACTATATCCATAGAAGAGAACTTTGGTCTGATCTTATCTTAGTGGAATATAGCCTTAATCTGCCTTGGATTTTAATTGGGGACTTCAATTCTGTTTTGGGAGCTCATGAATGCTCTGGTTCCTATCCAAACATAATATTCTATGAGGGGTTCAAACAAATCTCTCATTCTTGTGGTCTTACTCATATTAACACTGCTGGTGTCGTGCACACCTGGGTGAAAAGTGATAACTCTTCTATTAGAAGAAGATTAGACAGAAGTTTATGAAATAACAAGTGGTTACAAATGTGGAGTTTTATTTCTCGTGCCACTCTGCATAGAAGCAAATATGATCATCATCCTCTTTTGATCTCTAGCTTTAACAATGTTCTAGCTGGTCTAAAATCTTTTAGATTCTTATCAGTTTGGATTTTTAATACCCACATTTTACAAGGTGGTTAAGGAAGCTTGGAAGAATGTTCCTATTACAGGTTCTCCTATGTTTGTTCTTAAAGAAAACCTTAAAACATCTCATAGATTTTTTGAAAAGCTTGAATCACAATGTTTTTTGTAATATTCATGAGAAGGTCAGAAAAAACTATCAGAGTCTTCATGGAATTTAAATGGAAATTGACCTTTTAGGTCACTCTTCAAAAAGAAATTTAAAAGATGCTATAGCCCAAAGAAAATTTCTTGAATCATTAAAGTTTAAGGAGATTGTTTTGGAAAGACAAATCTAAGGTGAAATGGTTGAGAGATGGAGATATAAACACCCAATATTTGCACAATGTGGCGAAAAGAAACTCCATAAAAATTCAAATTAACAGATTACAAAGAAGCACCTCCTTCATTACTGATCCTAATCATATAATGGATCATATTATTTCTTACTTATATTCCTTATACGTTGCTGACAACTCTCTTGTTGATACAGTTTTATTGAGAGAGTAATCCAAAAAATGGTGTTTGATGAAGATAATAGGATACTAACTTATATTCCCACCCCAGATCTTGTCAAAAAGATCACGTTCTTTATAGATTCAACTTCAGCTCCTTGCTCAGATGGTTCCAATGGCCTTTTTTTTTTTATCAGAAATGCTGGGATATTATTCATGAGGATGTCACCGGTGCAGTTTTATAGCTTCTTCAAGCAAGGTTGGATCCTTCCTGGATTCTATTCTAATTATCTTTTCCTTCTTCGTAAGCACTCACGTGTTGTTGATATATCTCATTTTCATCCATTGCTCTTGCCAATTGTAGTATTAAAATTATTACAAATTTTTATCTAATAGCTTAAGAACTGTTCCTGTTAAGAATTTAACTCCTAATCAATCAACTTTGCTGGAAGGTAGAAGTATTACTCAAACTATTAGCTTAGCTTTTGAATGCTTTAATATGCTGGACTACAAAATCTTTAGAGGCAATGTGGTTGTCAAATTTGTTATAAAGAAGGCTTTTGATACCTCGAGTTGGCCTTTATTGTTGAAGACTTTATCTGCTTATGGTTTTAATGAGACTTTCACTTGCTTGATCAGATAAATCTGCAATATGCTCAACTTTCCATGTTAATTAATGGTACTTATTATGGATATTTTTATTGTTCAAGGTTAGTTAAGCGACGGGATCCAATATCCCCTTTATTATTCTACTTTCCTTAGGATGTTCTTAGCAGAAGTTTAGATTTTAGAATGCAAAATGGCTTGATCAAGCTTATATCATCTCCTAGAGTGTTTTTCTCTCCTTATCTCATCTTATATACTGATGATATTATCGTCTTCTGTAAAGGCACCAAATCTTGTCCTTAAAATGTTCTTAATGTTTTCAACGAATATTCGACTAATTATGGGCAGGTTATTAGCAAAGAAAAATGCAAGGTCTTTATTGGTAAAATATCCACTCACAGATATAATGACATTTGTTTAATTCTGAACATTAGTGTTGGCTCTCCTCCTTTCTTATATCTTACAGTTCCCATCTTCAGGGAAAAATCAATAACTTGCCATTTACAGCCTACTGCAGATAAAATTAGAGCTAAAATCGAGGGTTGGGAAGGTAAGCTTCTATCTCTAGCTGGAAAAGTAGAATTAATCAAATCAATTATGATTCCTACGATGTTTCCTAGTTTTATGATCTACAAATTGCCTTCTCACCTATGGATGAATATTAATATGTTGTCTAGAAACTTCCTATGGTGTGGCTTAACCTCTAACTCAAAGCCAGTCACTGTGGCTTTGGGGCAAAGTTTGCCTCTTAAAAGCTGAGGGACGATTAGGTATTAAGAATATTTCAATTCTGCATAGATTTGCCCTGATGATGCAAGTTTGGGATATCATATCTAAACCTTCTATATGGTCCTCTCTATTCCATTCCAGATTCCATCCCAAATCTAATCATAATTATTATAAAATCTATTCATTATGGCATGACCTGAAATATGCTTCTAGTACGATTAATTTGTAGTCTCGTTGGATAGTTGGAAATGGTGATTCTATTAACCTCGAACATGATAACTGGCTTGGCTCATCTATTAGTCATATGCAAAACCTACCTGACTTCGAAACTCTTTTGAGAGGCAGCCACCGTATTCACAATAGTAAATGGAATATTCCTACTTTTTTCTCAAGCATTTTTCTTAATGTACCTGAACATATTTCTAATATCTCTCTGCCAATATTTCCTACTACTGATAGGTTGATTTGGCCTCAATGAATATTTGGTAATCTCACCTTTAAAGAGGCATACCATTTTCTTATGGACATAAGAAACTGTTCTATTCTCTTTGAAGACTTTTGGGACAAATCAATCCCCCTAGAATAACAACTTTTGCTTGGAGAGACTTTAAAGATAGAATTCCCACTCAGGATTAGTCATAGGACAAGGGGTTTAGATTCCCATCTAGATGTGAGTTGTGCAAGAAGTGCACTCAATATGCTAATCACTTATTTATGACCTGCCATATTCGTTAATGCTTTGGAACTCGTTATCTAACACTTTATAGGAAAATGGCTCTTAAATCAACCACTCTCCTTTGGATACTTGTAAAGAAGTTATTAAAAAGATTTTAGTCGTCAGCTCAATCAGATATGGAAAGTTATATTCCTGGGATGTCATGACACCATTTAGAAATGCAAGAATTAATCTATCTTCAAAGGATCCCTTCATTATTTTCTTTATTGTCTCTCATATATTAAAGGTTGGATTAGGTCTATTAATGTCTTAATTTCTGGTCATGTGAATAATTCTCAATAGTATCTTTCCATCCTTAGGGTCCGTTTGGCAACCCAATTCCAAGCCATGGAAATGAAATTCGCAGGCCAATTTCAATTCCACGGAATTGAAATTGGCCTTCCAATTCCAATTCCAAACCTTGGAATTGGGTTGCCAAACGGGCCTTTACTGAAATTGTCATTCCACGTAAGCCTAACAAGGCGCGTTCCATCTTACAAGTTTAATGGGACTTCCCTCTACATGGTTGGATTAAGCTCAACACAGAGTATTTTTCAAGCTTCTAAAGGCTTTGTAAAGGTTTTTTTTTTCTCATCCATTAGAACCTACACAACTTTTTATTCAGGAACTCTTGCCTTCATTATTGATGTTGAATTGGCAGCTAAATCCAACTAGAACAACATCTTGATTGAAAGTGACTCCTCTGTGATTGCTTGTACTTCCTCTTCTGAATTTATTCCTTATCCGGATTTATCTATAAGGTGGAACAATTGCATTGATTGGCTATATACAAGGAATCATATAATCTCTCCTATTTTTAGAGAAGGCAATATGGTAGCGGATCATCTTTCTAAAATGGGCATGTTATACCTTCATCTTCAATGGTACTGGAGTGCACATATGGATATTAATGCTTTGGTGGGGCGAGATCTCTCTCAAATGCCAAATCATAGATTTAAATGACTTTCTTTTTTACTCTTACGGTCCGTTTGGTTGATCAAATTTGTCTAGGTAAATATTAAAAAGTTGGTAAATATAAAAATTTTCCTACATTTTGGCTGTTTGATTGCACAATTTGCCTAGGCATTATTTGTCAATGTACAACACCTCCTATGTATTAGAGTTTTATTTAGCATTGAGGGTATTTTAGTATTTTCCATTCTCCTATTATTATTAGGTGGTTATTGTAGGTTATATATATTCTCTCCTCTTCCTTTTATTGTAAGACATTCTAGTGTATGGCAATATGAAACCCTAGCCCCTCTTTTTCTCTCTTTCCATTTGATTGTAGACATTCTAGTGTATGACATTCTAGTGTATCGCAAATCAGTTACTGGATTTTGTGTGTTTCTGGATGATTCTCTTGTTTCTTGGAAGAGCAAAAAACAAGTTGTTGTTTCTGTGTCTTCCACGGAAGCCAAGTACCGTGCTATGGCTTCTAGCACTCGCGAAGTTGTTTGGCTACGTCGGTTACTTGCAAATATGGGTGTCTCTCTTTCTCAGCCCACTCCTATGTACAGTGATAATAAGAGTGCTATTCAAATTGCTCACAATTCAGTTTTTCATGAGAGGACTAAGCACATTGAGATTGATTGTCATATTACTCGTCATCATCTTACGCATGGTGCCATCACTTTGCCTTTTGTTTCTTCTTCCGCACAGATAGCTGATTTGTTTACGAAGGCTCATCCAGTTCAGCATTTTCGTTTTTTGGTTGACAAACTCTCAATGCTTCTCGCTGCAGCATCGTGAGTTTGAGGGGGTATTAGAGTTTTATATAGCATTGAGGGTATTTTAGTATTTTCCCTTCTCCTATTATTATTAGGTGGTTGTTGTTGGTTATATATATTCTCTCTTCTTCCTTTTATTGTAAGACATTCTAGTGTATGGCAATATGAAACCCTAGCCCCTCTTTTTCTCTCTTTCCATTTGATTGCAGATCTTTGATATATTATCACTATGCACAATCTGTGGGCAAATTTTGCTTACCTATTTGAGTAGGAAATATTTGTCAACTTCTTAAACGGTTTTAATGTTTTAAAAAATAATTTAAAAACTGTTTTAAATAATTAAAAAACTGTTATGAATATTTAAAAATTATTTTGCAATGTTTTAAAAACTGTTTTTAATATTATAAAAAATTGTTAAGAAAATGTTTTACAATTGTTTTTAAAATCCGTATTAACAAAATATTGTAAAAACTGTTTTTAACATTTTTAAAAACTGTTGTGAATATATTATAAAAACAGTTTTAAAGTTTTAACAAATAATTTTAAAAACTATTTTAAATACTTAAAAAAACTGTTATAAATATTTAAAAACTATTTTGTAATGTTTTGAAAACTGGTTTTAATATTAGAAAAAATTGTTAAGAAAATGTTGTACAAATTTTTTTAAAAATCGTATTATAAAAATATTGTAAAAATTGTTTTTAACATTTTTAAAAACTGTTTTGAATATATTATAAAAATTGTTTTAAAGTTTTAAAAAACATTTTTTAAAACTGTTTTAAATAGTTTAAAAAAACTGTTGTGAATGTTTAAAAATTGTTTTGTAATATTTTAAAAACTGTTTTTAATATTGTAAAAATTTGTTAAGAGAATGCTTTACAAATTTTTTGAAAAATCGTAATACAAAAATATTGTAAAAATAGTTTTTAACATTTTTAAAAACTGTTTTGAATATAATATAAAAACAGTTTTAAAGATTAAAAACAAAATAAAAAATATTTTAAATAGTTAAAAAAAACTGTTGTGAATATTTAAAAATTATTTTGTAATATTTTAAAAACAGTTTTTAATATTATAAAAAATTGTTAAGAAAATGTTTTACAATTTTTTAAAAAAACCGTAATATAAAAATATTGTAAAAACTGTTTTTAACATTTTTGAATATAATATAAAAACTGTTTTTAAATAAATTAATTGGATTGACTTTATTTTCGCCTAATGGTTGTTTGATAGCGTCATGTGGAAAAAACTAGGTAAATTTTGCCATGCGCACTCTTTTGCCTATATGCAACCAAATGGACCTTTATAAGTTATGAGCGTTTTACCTTCACATAAGGACTGTTCTTTAGAGAATTTTCTTTTCCCTTTTGTAACGCTCTTCCTTTCTTAATTTTTTCAGTAAAATTAATTTATTAAAAAAATTTGAAACAACACCTTTTATACTTTTGTTCCTAAGTAATAGATCGATTAAAGTCTAAACAACATTCCCTATTGATTCGATATCCAGACTCGCCGCTATAATTCATAAAAGTGTAGTTAAATTTTAGGTTTGTTTGTATCGCGGTGGGAACCTATAACAATGACCAACGTATTTATGCGATGCTTGCCATAGTAAAAAGTAAATAATATAACTCTAATATCATATACCACAATAAGATGGAATCCAAACAGTGGAATGTAATTAACAATTATATACAACACTGAATAAAATTCCAATATAAATAAATAAATCCCACACAAATATTTGACTTGGTAAAAATCACTTAACAAATGAGCATACTATATAAATTACAGAATACAAATAAATACTGAAATATAAAATAGCTACACGCTCAACACTACACCCTATGAATTATGAAAAGTAAATGATGTTGGAGAAACTCCTCCAACGATGATAGCTCATATATGTGGTGGATGCGGCCTAGGAAATGTAAAAAGAGTTCCAAGAAGAGGATTAAACCTATCAATTCTAGAGGTGTAAACATATCATCAAATTTGGGCCATAATAATAAAAACATGTCTTCATTCAACATTCAGTCGATTAAAATTATCCCAGTATAAACAACCAACCTATAAGCATGTTGCGCTAATTCCAATCTTGAAACGTATCTATGTTTTCTGATTCCATCTTTTATTTAAGTATTCGTTACTGAGTTATACTTCGCTATATACATCTTCAGTATAGAGACATAACGTGTAAGCTAATTGTAAACTACATAATCCAGAATCGACGTGAGTATATCCAACCCAAATCTAATCACATAGGGCAATACACTGCCCACGTCTAAAGTATGATGGCCTACACATATTCCTTTGGTGATCACTCATTTCACTACTAGTTATATCTATGGGATATTCAAACCTTATATCCTCAAAAAGACAACAAGGGAAATCACTACTCCGTCATACCTAATATACAACCCCATACCTATGGCTATACGAGAGGATTAAGCCCGTTTGTCCTAACTAGGGAGACAGGTGCCTTATCACATAGGGTTATTGGAATCAGACCAAGGTAGGACATGTTCACTCATCAGGATACCATGCACGATCATGTTTTACATACCCCTATCAAATCCCTAATAGTAGGTTACCCATGATCACCATAACACACACTTAATATGTTCATATAATCCAAAAACAAATTAGTCACAAACCTTACTCTATGGATCATTAAAGGTAATACCATTTATTTCATGTTTTACTCGTGTTTAATATTCATCATTCACATGGACCTTAACCCGAACCCCAACTTTCCTAAAATAGGTAATGTCCCTAAACATGCTACTGATCATGCTCTCACACCTTCCCCTACTCTTGTATATGCAGACGATATTGATGATTAGGAGAATTATAATGAGGATAATGAGAAGATGGAGGAGTATATCGATGAGGATTATAGATTTTCTGCTTATCTCTATGCTATCATGTTGAGAGTTTTATGTACTTTTCTTTTAAGTACACGTGAATATTTTATTATATTACTTCTATTCTGTTTCAGATTAATTTATTCTATGGATAATTGATGATACTTTTTTTATATTTGTATGTATATTCCGATTATCTATATGCTTTAGAGATTTATTGTTTCTATCCCTATTGCTCTTGTGATTTCTTCTAGTTGGATATATTTATATCACATATCCTACTTTACATACTTTTT
Source organism: Sambucus nigra (assembly GCA_949130495.1). Classification (NCBI taxonomy): domain Eukaryota; kingdom Viridiplantae; phylum Streptophyta; class Magnoliopsida; order Dipsacales; family Adoxaceae; genus Sambucus; species Sambucus nigra. The sequence continues at coordinate 536,195,083 of OX422208.1, read as the reverse complement.
TGCTTGATATATCTTGTTTACTAGTTCCATGTTTTGAGATTCACATTATATACATCAATTGCAATCATATTTACATGTTTGAATGATATTATAGATTTATAGGTTATGTATGTTGCTCACACTCCTGATGATTATGTAACAACCCGTATTTTTGAGTAATTAGAATTTAATTAATTAGTTTATTTTAAATTACACATGTGCCATAATTTAAGTGAATTAAATATTATGTGTATATTTAAAATATTAATCGGGAGAGATAATGATTAATATTTATGAAATAAATTTACTAAGTGTGTAGTAAATAATTTATGATAATTATCATACGTCGTAGCGAGTGATATCAACGTGACTGTGTTATATCTCAACCAGGAGTCGCGCGTAGATTATATTGAGGCCGAGATAGGAAATTTATGTAGAGTGACTCGAATGGAAATTTTGAGGTCATTGTTGATTCCGAAAAGGTTAAAATAATGAGAATAGTGTACCCGAATGTACTGTTTGCGTCCCGGGACAATTTTAGATCAAATCGGCACTATGTAAGGGAATTTCAGTCATGTAGGAGTATAGGGTAGAAGGAACTCCAAACATTTAAGTGGTATAGCATCCCCTTTGAGTTGTGGGCTAGGGTTACAATACTTGAGATAGAGAGGAGGCCATAGGAGAGGAAAACAAGAATAGACTTAGGCCATTCCACACTATTTCACACCACGAACATTGTCGGATTCGAGATCAGAGCAAGGAAAGGACATTCTCACCATCCCAGAACATAAATTAGACATACTTGATCAAGGAAAGTGTTTGTCTTGCATTATTTTAAGCATGTTATAATACCTATATACCGTAGGGTTTTAAATTCATGATTTAAATGGTTATCTTGGGATTTGGATGGATGAAATTCATGATTCGGTGTAGGAATCCATGTAGAATAAATCTCTATATGTATATGACATGAAATTAGTGAATATGGGACGAATAACTTGAAAGAAGTCTAGGTATAATGATAAATATGTTGGAAGAAGACATAAATTAGGGTTTTATGAATTTTGATATTTTATCTGTTCTTAAATGGATTTCTTTTAGATTTGATTCGTTATTTAAATTGGCAATTGTCCTTAGACACTTGGTTGATGTTTGAGTATGTTGGGTGGAAGTTTGAGAAAGTTTCATGGAATTTTATTGAGGTTTAAATGTGAAAAACTCGTAACAGCAACGAAAGGGGGACTGTCAGGTGGGGTGAACCGGTTCGCCTTTTATACGAAGCCGGTTAGGCTCCCCAGCTTTGCTAAGCTTGATTATTTATGTTATACTTCAGCATGGAATTAATTACGGGGAACTTTGGCGATTGTTTAGTAATTATATAAGGACTTAGAGAAGGTCGATAGACATTTGGTGGTTAGGGCTCAGTTAATCTTAATGAGGATAAAATTGGGATTAGGACTGACGATAGGTAATCAATTGAGATGCGTATCAGGAATTTACAATTTGGGTTACGGGAGGAGTAAACCCTGACCAAAGGCAAATACCAGTGGTATGGTGGTGTGTTAATTGCAGAAAAAACTTAAGGGATAATTAGGACCCTTTAGGTAATGAGTGATGTAAGGACATTTTTGTCCATTATCAATATGTATGTCATACGCCGTTACACCGTTGAAGAAATTCAAGATTGCATCTACATCAACGGATCCGAATATCAAAGCGTCTTCAACATCATAGCCTCTGCGAGAATGAACTTGGTAAAGTTTTGTTTTTAAGTTCCTTATAGTTCATATTTAGTATTGGGAAATTTTATAAAATCTTTTTTATAAAAATAAGAAGTAAGTTTTTTCAAGCAAAATGAGGCTTTTAAAAGTTTTTTATTTTTCTAGGAAAGCCGGACCGGTCCGCCTCTATACCGGACCGATCCGCCACCGAACCGGTCCGCCTGCTGAAAAGCCAGTATACCCCGGATCGAATGCGAACCGAAGAAGGCAAATTTTAAAAGAACTGATCCGAGGTCGGACCGATCCGCCCCCAAGCCGGACCGGTTCGCCTGGGATAAACTCGAGCAGTTCCGTGAATTGTTTTACCTATAATTTGTTTTTCCTATATATATACCTATTTCGGTGGTGTATTTTTTAAGTCTTTGAGAAAACGTTTTTAAGAGTACAAACACAACAAGACTTCAATTTTTGATGTGCCAAACATCTTTTTGATTCACACACAAAAATCCCAATTACTTTTGTGAATCTTTTGGAACCCTAGAACACAAACTTTGTTGTTGTTCATCTTTGTGGAGAGATATTTGCAACCGAGGGCTGCGTGTCATTGCTGAGGGAGTCTCTACAAAGTTTTATGGCTGCGTGTCATTGAGGAGAGCTGCGGTTCTTCCTTCGTTGTTTGGGCTGCGAGTCCTTGGAGGGTACTGCGTGTATTCTCTTGCTGAGTTGAAGACTGCGTGTCTTTGTGGGTTGGTTGCGCGTTGATCCATTGCAGATTTCTCTATGTAATTGTAAGTTGCGGCTCATATATTCATAGTGAAATAAAGGTTTTACCCGAAAGGGGTTTTTTCCTGAAATCTGTGTCTCAGCATATTTTTTGTGTCACATGCTTTATTTATGGTTTGACACACACACGCACTTTAGATGCATGATTAGGGGCTGAAATTAAATAAGTGTGCTTTATTAGAAAGTTGTGAAGTTAATCAATTATCACACGTAATTCTTGGCTTTTCAAGTGATCGAAAAATACAAGAATAATAATAAAATGTGTGCATTATTAGTACATCGAGTATTCGAGAGATATAAATACTCCGTATATATATATATATATAGAACTTGAGGCGACTCACTATATATTGTGTATTAGTGAGACTGGCTGGTCATTTAGGTACGTTAGGTATATGCATAGTCCAAAAGCTTAGAACTATGTTTGCCTTTATTGTGTTTTGTTTGATTTATGGTTCGAGGTGACATTCTGAACCGATAGTCCCTGATTTGGTACAAGAGGTACATGGACTTGATAACAGAGTATGCATGCATCGCAGCACCATTCCGGGGGATGATTTTATTGGATATATATTATAGCAGCGTTCTAAAAAACACACCTAGGCACGCCTAGGCACAAAGGTTTTTAGATACGCCAAGTTTTGGGCCTAGGCGTGGTCAACGACAGTAAACATTTTTTGTGCCAAGGCGTAAAAAACGCAATTTTTCGGAGCTAAAATGCACCTTAAAACGCATTTTTTTAAATTTGTACTAGGGTACAAAACGACATCGTTTTATACCCTTTAAACAAAGAAAAAACGGAGCTTAAATTACACAAGCCCAAAATCATTCAACAAAAAAATGAGGTATGTTCTCTCTCTCATCTTGACCAAAAGAAAAGCCCTAGTTTCTCTCTCTCGTCTCGATTAAAGCATCATCTGTTCGTCTGATCGGTAGAAATCTTTTTATCAACCCAAAGAACAGGTAAATTTTCTGAACCATCATTTGTTCTTCTATTCGTTTGTCCGCCCATCGTTATTCCTTTCCTTTATTTATTTCTCTTAAAGTAATCTAGACAGTTGGGGTTCCTTCAAAAGATGACGCTCTTGATTGGCTTGTGGCTATGTAGGGTTAATTTTTTATTTTGAGTTGAAATTTGTGGGTGTTATTCCAAATAAGGCCGTGGTTTTGCCTATTTGGGAACTTGAAGGATTGGGGTAAGTACATTTTTTTTACGGAGGTGCATCATTCTGGCTATTTTCTAGACTTTATGAAATGAGAGAAACAATAATTTTTTTAAGGCGAGGAGGATTGTAAGCAGTAGCTTTTGCAAGGAATAATATATGTGACTTTGATTGGGTTTCACAACTTAAACCCTTTAGAAATTGTCCCCAGTTTATTATTAATCTAAGTTAGAGAGAAGCTATTTTATAATTTAATGATTACTGTAGAATGGTGTGGATAGAAAAAGTTTGTGGTGCTTTTTAAGATACATTGGTGAATGATCTCTACTTGGAGAAATGATTTGGATGTTATTCAAGGCAAGTGAAACAAAGGAATATTAGTACTACTGTTTTTATTTTATTTTTATAAAAACACTAGATAGTTATAATTATTTATTTCGTATTTTATATGTTTTTATTTTGATTTCATTTATATTGATTAATATTATTTATTTTACTAACTACTTTGAATTTTTACTGCATGTAATTGGGTGATAATATGATGAGGACTGATGGAGCATAAATATGGAAAAAGGGCCCCAATTGCAAATATTCAGACATATTTTTAAGGTATGTACCCTACAAACGTATGCCATTCGGCTTGTGTAATGCGCCCGCGACCTTCCAAAGGTGCATGTTGAGCTTATTTAGCGACATGATTGAGAGAGGACTCGAAGTGCTCATGGACGATTGTAGCGTTTTTGGCACCTCTTTCGATCGTTGTCTAGAAAAACTGGAAAAAGTACTTGCCCGGTGTGTGGAAAAGAACTTAGTGCTGAATTGGGAGAAATGCCATTTCATGGTCACCGAGGAAATAGTTCTTGGCCACATAGTATCATCCAAGGGAATAGAAGTTGATAGGGCAAAAATAGATGTCATAGCTGATCTTCCCCCACCAAAATCGCTTAAGGACGTGCGCTCTTTCTTGGGCCACGCGGGGTTTTATCGAAGATTCATTAAGGACTTTAGCGCCATCGCTAGACCCTTAAGCAACCTACTCATGAAGGACACCCCATTCGAGTGGACGGAAGCGTGCCAAAGCTCTTTTGAAAAACTGAAAACCATGCTTGTGTCCTCTCCCATCATGCAAGTTCTGGATTGGTCTTTTCCATTCGAACTTATGTGTGATGCTAGCGATTATGCGATAGGGGTTGTTTTGGGCTAAAGAAAAGATAAGCAAGCTCATGTCATCTACTACGCTAGCCGGACTCTTACTGGACCACAACTCAACTACTCTACCACGGAGAAAGAGTTGTTAGCGGTAGTCTTTGCCCTTGATAAATTTCGGTCATATCTTATCAGTTCTCCCATTACTTGCTTCACCGACTACGCGGCATTGAAATATTTACTTGCAAAGAAAGATGCCAAGCCCCTCCTCATAAGGTGGATCATAATCCTACAAGAGTTCAATCTCTCCATTAAAGATAAGAAAGGAGTAAAAAACGTCGTTGCCGACCAATTATCACGACTTTTGTCCGATGTACCTAGTGATCCCATACCCATAGATGAATACTTTCTGGATGAGCAACTTTTTGCTACCTCTTCTTTGCCCTGGTTTGCGGATATAGTGAACTACCTTGTCACGGGAGCCATCCCTCCCGACTGGACACCGCAAGATAAGAAGAGGTTTATTATTTGGTCATGCATGTTCTTCCATGAAGATCCATTCCTTTTTAAATATTGCGCCGACCAAATCATCCGACGATGTGTACCGAATGACGAGATCCCAAAAGTCATCCAGTTTTGTCATTCGGAAGCTTGTGGAGGCCATTTTTTGACAAAAAAGACGGCCGCTAAAATTCTGTAATACGGCCTTTATTGGCCCTCAATATTCCGGGATGTAAATGATGCTTGAAAATATTGCAATAGGTGCCAACGGATGGGAGCCATTACTCGACGAGACATGATGCCTCTTACCCCCATACTCAGCATTGAGATCTCCGACTGTTGGGGTATTGACTTCATGGGTCCCTTGCCCCCGTCCTTTGGTTTCCTAAACATCCTTGTCGCGGTAGACTACGTTTCCAAATGGGTGGAAGCTATAGCTACCAAGATGAATGACAACAAAGTGGTGATAAAGTTCCTACAGGAACACATACTCTCCCGCTTCGGTGCTCCGAAAGCGATAATCAGTGATAATGGAAAGCACTTTTGCAATAGGCTATTCGCGAAGCTCATGAGAAAGTATGGTGTCGTTCACAAGGTTGGAACGACTTATCACCCACAAACGAATAGGCAGACCGAACTAGCAAATCGAGAAATCAAGAACATTCTTGAAAAGACCGTCAATCCTACCCAGAAAGATTGGTCACTGAGATTGAACGATTCATTATGAGCCTATCGCACCGCATATAAAAATTAACTCGGCATATCCCCTTTCTGCTGTGTGTATGACAAACCTTGCCATCTTCCCGTGGAATTAGAGCACAAGGCGTATTGGGCGATTAAGCAATTGAATTATGCCATGGATAAGGCCGGTGAAGCCCGTAAGCTTCAATTGAATGAGTTAGAATAACTACGCAATGATGCGTATGAGAATGCTAAAATTTCCAAAGAAAGGATGAAACTCGCACACGATAACATCATTCGACGCAAAGAGTTTCTTCCCGAGCAAAAAGTTCTTCTCTATAACTCTAGGCTTCATCTCTTTCCGGGCAAGTTGCGATCACGATGGTCTGGCCCGTTCGTTGTGAAGAATGTTTTTCCTCACGGAGCTGTTGAATTAGAAGATTTAAAAGGGGGAAATACATTCAAAGTGAATGGACAATGCTTAAAACCATATTTAGAGGTGTGTGTGGAAGAAGTCGACACCATCTGGTTGTCGGATCCCGTTCACGGGGTAGAGTGAGCTGTTACAGCGAGGTCATCGCACCCCCGACGCGTATGGGGTGAGAGTCGTGTGTGTAGTGAGCGTCGATAGCATTAGGGTACATTTAGGAAAGAGCATTCGCATGTTCGAGAGTATTGAGTCAAATCGCGTTGACCATTGGTATCGAGAGGTTTTGGACTAAAATTGATCGGGAGTATGTTGTGAAAGTGAAAATTTTCGGAGAAGAGCGTTCGAACCCAAGTTAGGGGGAAAATCCAGCCCAAAAACCCTGGGCCGGACCGGTTCCTTTATTTTAGGGCCGGACCGGTCTGCCCCGGACCGATTCCTTTAATTTTTAAGCGAACCGATCTGCTAGTCGGATTTGCCTGAATTTTAAAGGGCTGGACCGGTCCGCCCCTACCCTGGACCGGTCAACTCCTACCCCGGACCGGTCCACCTTCTGCAGATCTGTTTTTAACCCTTACCAAGGTTCACCCCCTTCTCCCCAATCCTCTTCATTCCCTCCAATTCGTCTCCCCAACTCCCAACCCTACCCTTTCCCTCCCAAATTCACCCCATTTTCCCTCCAAATCCAACCCCTATACCCACCCCTTCACCTATAAATACACACCCATACCCTCCCTTTCCTTCCACACCTTCAACCAAACTCCTCTCTTCTCCCTCCCTAGTTTTCCCAAGAAAAAATCTCTCTTGTTATCATGGCCCAAAGAACTGCCCCCCCCCACTAAGTACGACTCCACCGACATCCTCCCCTCCGGTCATGGCGAATTCCGCTCCCGCCAAGAGAAGCGATGGTGCCATCGATTCTTCAGTCTGGATCGCAAACTTCATATGGAGCGCGCTGTCCAATGGACCGGGCTGCCCAACTCCATCACCGCCCTATTCATGGCTAGGGGTTGGTGTCGATTCCTCAACGAACCCTATAAAGACGTTTGGGCAACCGAAGTCCGATCCTTTTATAGCACCCTTATTAGGACGGACAATTCGAGGCCCAAGCTTACGTGGATGGGAATGTCATCCCATTTTCATTGGCTCTTCTCACGGCCAAGTTGGCTGAGTACGATGTTCCGGACATTCAAGAATCCACCTATCCATGAAACGTCCCCCCGGTCGCTAAAGATGTGATCATGAAACGCATTGCACCGAATGTGGCTTGGATGGGGCAAACCCTCACCGTTGGACGCCTTAACGAGAAGGCGTGCCTCACTTTTCAGATTGTGTGCGCTAACATATTGCAAACGTCCAACGATTCTGCCATGCGGCCCCGGCAAGCCACTTTAACCTATCACCTCTTTGACCCCCACACTTCCATCCACTTGGCCCGCACCTTATACGCCGATATCATCAACGCGTCCTTGGATGAGAAGGGTAATGCCTCCCTTCCCTATGCAAGATTGATTACCTCCATCCTCAAGGATGCTGGCATAGTAGCGCCGCTCAATCATACTCGCATTCTCGGTACTTTTGGACAAGGGACCCGCACTAAGATCGCCAAATAGCTAGCTGTCCTATGGGCTCGACGAGGAGGTGATAGTGAAGAAGAGGCTGCCTCGAGCGAGAGAGATGAGGAAGAAGAGGCAGCCGGTGCAGATGTCAAAATGGGGGATATCGGTCCGGATGAAGAGTCGGCAGACGAAGAGGACAATCCTGATTTTGAGTGGGCGGGTAGAGACCTCACCAACTGAATAGCGGTACTCGAGACGAACTTCGACAACTTTTTGACCGATTATCGTCGCGATACGAGCTTGATACTCCGTTTTCAAGTGGACATATTTCGACGCCAAGGGGATCCTAATGAGCCACTGCCACCCTATTTCTATGACCCCGATGCGCCCGGTTCCTCCCAACCCCCGCCCCAGCGAAGCTTGACTTGGTTATGACAGTTTTTATTTATTTTTCCTATTCACATGTTTGTATGCCTTTCCTTGTAATCGTACCACAGTCTTGTTTGCTATAGAATCTGCATTTTTCTCCATTTGTTTGTTTTATTTATCGCACTTATTATTTTGCCTTGTTTAGATTTTAGTCCTTTTTTCTTGAGGACAATGCAAAAGTCTAAGTTAGGGGGGGTCACAAGTGCGTATTTCTAAAACTTCACAAATTTTCAAAAATGCCCAGAAATTTAAAAAAATCATAAAATTTTGAAAAATCCAAAAATATTTTTGTTCAAAATAAATAAAAATTGGAATTCAAAATTTTCAAAAATATCATTAAAAGTCGGTTTAAAGTCTCAAGTTGTAAAAATCCAACAAACACAAAGCCAAAATTGACTAAAGATGGAAATTGAGCAAAAATTGGCGACTTAACGAATAAGTGTGGAGATTAACAAACCCGGTAAGATTCGAGCCTACCACTTTTTGCGAGTTTTTAAATCAATCTGAGTTAATTGTTAACTCAAAGTTCTTTTCAGCGCCTAAAAAGTCGTCGAGGATCTCAACCCTTTTATTTTGATCGGTTATGCAAAACATGTGTGGTATTGCTTTGAAAAACGTGCCAAAAGTGATCTCTAAACTTAAATTCATCTCCAAACGCATATGGTAACGCAATTGGCATTTTGGACAATGAAGTAGGCCCTCGTTTGTCACTCAAAAATATTGGCCAGATAGAGTAGCGAAAAATCACCCTTTTTGCAACCCAAATTGATCCGAATAAATTTTTCCTTTCGTTTGACAACCCGAAAAACCCAAAGCCCGAAATTGCGAAAATAGAAAAATTCAGAATTTAGTCCAAAAAATGCATAAAAAGGGGGCAGGAAAAAATAGATATGCTCAACAAAAATAACAGGAAAAGAAAAGAAATGAAAAACAGAAAAAATAGAGAAAAAGAAGAAAGAAAATGAGCAATAGCTCGGAAAAAGCACAAATGGACATCATAAATGACTTTTCCAATTCCATCCTTCCCTACCATTTTCTTCTTACCCCATATACCTTAAAACCCGAAAAAGTCCTAACCGAGTCTAAATTGTGAAATTGATTACCGCATGGAGAGATAATACACCAAAAGATAATATAAGAGATTAAATGCATGAAAAAGAGGCAATGTTCCCGTTTTGAAACCGTAACCCATTGATGAGATCCTTTTACTATAAAATTTATGTCTTTCTTATTGTATTCGTGACTTTGCGTCCATTACACTTACACTTTTATCACACATACCAAGAGAATAACCACATTCCGAGTGATTCGTTTGAGAGAGCATTCCGTGAGAATTTGAACTCAAAACGAATTTTTGGGTAAGTAACGTAATGATCAATCGGTGGAAATTAGCGGTTATATTTTCGGCTTCGCACACACGCACTATGATTTGAGACTATTGAACATGACTTGATGATGACTATTTTCTGGGAAAGTTTGAATTATACAATTTTTAGTTATTTTGAATTTTTATTTGAGTCGAATTTTGTGGGTAAATTCACTGCAAACCCTCCGAGACACAACTCATCCTACTAGGGTAACCTAGGGGTTTAAAGGCTTGTTGCATGCGCTAAATGCAATCGCTTGCCCACGAAAAAGGTATTCTATCCTAATAAAATGTTTTTCAAGAGTTGAGCCTTGCTAGGATTCTTTTACATTGCTCGGCACGTGCAAAGTTCTAAGTTAAGGGGGTTTGATTAGGCATAAATTCTTCCCAATTTATCCCTTAATTTAGTTGCTTTTAGCACCTCGAACAATGTAATCAAGTTGACTTTATCTCATAATCTTGCTACTGACTTATCCTAACGAGTACACCGACTTTCTGGTATTTTGTATTTCTTTTATAGGTATTTGATGTCAAGAAACGAAAGAAGGAGACCGGAAGAATAAAGGAAGAAAAAAAGGAAAGTCAAAAGGGCAAAAGCATAAATTCTATCCGGAATTCGAATAAGGTACCTAAAGAGAAGTTGAAGATATCACACTCATGAGCACATAGGAAGAAACGGCACCTCAATCGGAATCCCGGAACAAAAGATATGAGCAGTCAAAGTTGAGAAAAAAAGTTAAATAAGCAGACCGGTTCGCCCCTACCCCGGACCGGTCCGCTGTGCAAAACTCCAGAAGACCCTGGATAGAAAGCAAACCGAAGAAGGATGAAAAATAAAAGAACCGGTCCGCCAAAAAATAAAAAGAACCGATCCGCATGTGAGACAGACCGATCCGCCTAAGGCCCGGACCGGTCCGGCCATCGAGATTCTGAAATCTTATCTTCTCCTAAGAAGAGTCCTAGTGCAGCTGAAACTCCTGAATTTTTGTAGGGTATAAAAACCCGCTTTATTATCATTATTTATACGGAGAATTTTAGTTAATTTTCCATTCTTTTCTAGAAACCCTAGTTTAGATACAATTTACAATTTTAATTCCAATAGTTGAAGATTATTCAGAAGTTCTTTGATTATAAGTTTTATTAATTGCTGTTGTTACTGCTTTGGTGAGATTAGTGAGTTATTTTTTCTCTTCAATTCTGTTCTACATCAATTCAAAAGTTTTCCTTAGATTAATCATGGTTTTCTGCAAATCAAACACTGTTTTCATTACTTTCAGCATGCTAGGCTAGATTTTCTAAGGTCGGGATACATGAACCCAGCCTGATGTGTTAGTTGCATGTGTATAATATTAATCCTCTGAATTTAGTGATTGATTACGACCGTATTGCGTAGGAATACAACAATTGTAGATCTTTATATCTCGTTTTCCTCTGGGTAACCGGGATGATTTAGAATGCAATTCGAGTGTCACTATCGCGATACCGATTTACTCGTCCTCAAATTAAGTATTACGGGGACTTGAACCTCGTATACGTAATGCTTGGGAGTACTAAATTCTGGGTCAAATTAATCAGTTAAATTTATGATTAGTATTATAACCGCAATACACTAGGGTTGGAAGATTGTATTCCCGTCCTATTTTTATCATACATAGTTTAAAGTTTTAAATCAGTTTTCATTAGCAGTTTACGTAATTTAGTATAATTTCATCTTTTCATAATTTCACAATTGCATTTAGTTTAATCATTACCAAAACCAAATCATTTTCTCTTTTTCTTTTTAGAGTCAAAGTTAGGATTCCTTCGTCTTTTCCAGTCGTCACAACTTCGTTGTCTTAGTTCCCTGAGGATCGATACTCGACTTATCGAATTATTACTTGAGCGACAGGCTTGCACTTGAGCCTAGAGTGAATGCATTTTTGAGACACATTCTTAGTCACGTCAATGATGATGATGATGATGCATCATTCTTCCATATTAAGTGGATTTTAAGTTATTTAGTTAGTTAACCCAAACAACATCAAATAAATATGTCGTTTTACTCCCAAACACGTGTATGGACCAATATGATATAATTTCATCATTAAATTAGGTATCTCTACTTTAATAGTTTCAAGTTCATCTTTCTTATTAAGAATCCCGTATTATATGATAGACTCATTCTTAAATAAATATTCTCTTACTAAGCATTATTCTCTTGTTTTAATTGTCTCAAGTTATCTTTAAAAATATGCACATCTCAGATGTAATAGCTTGAACATTCTTAAGTGATGGATCAATATATGCATCTCTAGTATATTAATACTACAATATTCCCAAGTCATAAACATAGGATTATAGATCGTTAGTGTTGATACCAAATTTAATCTGCTGACATGGACCAATCATATGAAGACACGTGGCTATCTACATGGCAACAACAAGCACTTCCGAGATGATCGCACGCTCCGAGGAACCATGTTACTCCGAGGAACTCATACGCTCCGAGGAACTCTTTAGCACCGAGAAGCTCAAGCGGTCCGAGCTGCACCTCGAAGCAGGATACCAACAGTTTAACTGCTCATTAAATGCTTATCATTCAGACGCACACGCAAAAAGCGCATTAAATGTATTACCCTTTCACATGTATACCATTTAATGTACTACCCTTTCACATTACAGCCTTAGGGCTATAAATACATTGTACAATCCTTATTGTAAGGGATCGGAATCGAAACCCTGGAATCGAGACCGGAATCTCTTGATAGAATATAAATCGAGAATTCCCAAACACTCAGCAATAAAACAACAGTGGATGTAGGCCATTCTTATAAGGCTGAACCACTTTAAAATCTTTTGTCTCATTTATTTATCTGTGATTGAATTATTAGAGTGATCTAATTTTTTACATCAACAGATTGGCGCCGTCTATGGAAAACGACTGATAATATCGTTTTTCATCAAAAACAATCCATTACCAATGGCTGATATTCCTGAATCCAGCAATCGAAACGCTGGAACCCCTCCAAATCCATCTGCTCCACCAATTATTCCAGATCTGACTGGAATAATGGAAAATCTGGCTCAGGGCCAGACCGTCATGCAAGAAACAATGCGACAACTCATCCAAACTCTCCATGGAGGTGCAACAGCCCATTCCGGACCACGAAGCATTCAAAGAAATATCCGTGCGCCTTCTTCGCGTACTAGGCATACTAATTCATATCGCAATGAGGAATCTGAAGATTTTTCTTATCAACCTGGACGAACTTCGTCAGTGCGAGCCACAGATACTGAACAACGTGTCACCCTTTCCCCAGAAAGGTCCAGCGCATTAGAAAGATTAAGTAGGGTTTATCCTTTCGATCGATTAGGCCCTAGGAGGAACAAAAGTCCTCTTAATGCAGCGTCGAGGAGCTTTCGACGACCATCAGATTTAAGGGAAGGATCTGCCCAGTCGCGACTAGCTGCTCATCAAGATAAATCCTATGACCGACTAGCTGCTCGTCAAGATAAATCCCAGGAAGCCACTTCAACGCGATCAGTTGCTCGAACCAATAGGCCCGAGGAAAGAAATGATGCATGAAAAGGATATATTCAGAGGCTGGAGGATAGATTAGGAGAAATGGCTAAGTCCAAGAACCCTCTACAACGAACCTTTGTTCGAGGAACACCTTTTGTCTAGGATATTATTGATTTTCCAACACCATCAAAGTTCAAAGCACCTGTTGTGACTCCCAAGTATGATGGGAAGACTGACCCTGTCCTTCATATAGAATAATACCAAGCTGCAGCCGACATCTATGCTGTCTCAGATGAGATGAGATGCAGAGCATTCTCGGGAACACTTACCGGATCTGCTCAAATATGGTATAATAATCTTCCTCGGGGTAAGATTTTAACATTTCTTCAACTGGCCGAGTTATTCATTAGAAATTTTTGCTTTGGAGCAAAGCCAGTTAAACGAGTAACACATTTGTTAAGTGTTAGACAAAAAGCTGGTGAGAGTACCAGAGATTATATAACTCGTTTTAATAACGAGAAACTCGAAGTCATTGATTATAAAGAGAAGACAGCGATTACTGCTTTGATGAGTGGACTACTGCCAAATAAATTATACTACACTTTGGCCAAAGATCCACCTCGAACCATGTCGGACCTGATGGGAAAAGCATCCAAGATTATGAATGCCGAGGAGGATATGTCTGCGAAGAAGAATATGGACGCCAAAGAAACCAAGGTGGAAGGTGATAAAGCTAAGAAGAAAGAACATAAGAACAATGGTGGTGACAAACAATCAAAAAATAGGTCGTCATGGGAGGTCTTGAGGAAATTTGATAATTACACACCTTTGAATGTAAATATCAACCACGTCCTGGAATAAATTAAGAACAGCGAGGAGTTAAACTGGCCAAAGAAAATTAAGTTAGACCCTGACACGAGGAATAGGGAAAAATATTGCGAGTTCCACAAGGATCATGGCCATATGACCAAAAATTGCATAGCTCTTCAGAATGAGATTGAAACACTCATCCGACGAGGAAAGCTAGCGAAGTATGTTGATCGGGGAGGCGAAAGAAGAAACAACGACCGAACTAGAGAGAGGTCTAGATCTCCTCGTCGAGCAGAGGAAAATAAGAAGAGAAACCATGAAGTTGATCCAGAGGATGACCCCGATCTTCCCAAGAAACCGAGGCAGCCAGAACGAGAGGTATTTTCAATACGCTTTGGGTCATTTGATTGTAATGTAATTACAGGAGGAGATGCAGGCGGAGGAGACCTTACTGCAGAAAGGAAAGCTTACCTCGGTGAGGCTCAAGCTTGATCGTATATTCAGCGAATAAATATAGCGGAGGAAGATCGCCCGACAAAGGTGAACAAGGAGAAGTTGGTCATTGGGTTCTCAAAGAACGACCTTGCAGGTGTTCTATATCCTCATGATGACCCGCTGGTGATTAAGATGAGAATGAAGGAAGTGGTGATTTCAAGAGTGCTAGTCGACAATGGTAGCTCGGCGGACATCATGTTCTACTCGTGTTTCGATAGTTTAAATCTAAAGCTATCTCAACTGGAGCCTTACCACAGACCCCTCATCGGTTTTGCTGGCGAGAGTATTTCCACTTGGGATGATCAAGTTGGATATATTCATTGGTACGTGGCCTGCTTGTCGGACAAAAAGAATACGTTTCTTTGTGATGGATAAGAATGTCCAATCATCGTACAATATCATCATGGGAAGAGTAGGATTGAAGAAGTTCGAGGTTGTACCATCTACAGTGCATCAGTGCCTAAAATTCCCAACAAACTTTGGAGTAGGAGTTGTGAAAGGTGATCAAAAAGTAGCTCGGGAATGCTATTATTCATCTGCCGAGCAAGAAGAACTGGAAGAATCAAAGAAAAAGACTACTACCTATCAAGTGGATGAAGGTGCAGAAATTAAAACATTGGATCCTCGAGATGAGTCGCAACTCGTGAAGGGTCAAGTGGTTGAAGCTACTGAAAACATCATTCTGGACGACGAGCACTCTGAGCGAACTACTCAAATAGGTTCATCGTTGGAAGCCTCATTAAAACAGGAATTGATAACTTTCCTTAGAAGCAGAAGACAAACTTTTGCGTGGAGTCATGAAGATATGCCTGGGATAGACCCGAACTTCTTATGTCACGAGCTCAATGTGAATAAGGAGATCAAGCCTGTGAAGCAGAGAAGAAGAGTATTCAGTCCCGAGAAAAATCAAGCTATACAGGAGGAAGTCGAGAAGCTCCAAAAAGCTTGTTTCATTGAAGATGTTAAATATCCAGATTGGTTAGCTAATGTGGTGATGGTAAAGAAGAAGAACAATAAGTGGAGGATGTGTGTAGACTTCACCGACCTCAACAAAGCATGCCCAAAGGATCACTTTCCATTGCCCCGAATTGATCAATTAGTGGATGCTACCTCGGGACACGAGTTGCTGAGCTTCATGGATGCTTATTCTGGTTACAATCAGATCAAAATGAAACCTGAAGACAGGGAGAGTACTTCTTTCATTACCCCTAGGGGAACTTATTGTTATAATGTTATGCATTTTGGTTTGAAAAATGCAGGTGCGACATATCAGAGGCTGATGAACAAGGTCTTTGCTGAACAAATCAGTGACAATATGGAAGTCTATGTTGACGATATGCTGACGAAAAGCAAGAAAGTTGTCGATCATCTAATTAACTTATGTCAGACTTTTGATCAACTAGATAAATATAAAATGAAGCTGAACCCGACGAAGTGCATCTTTGGAGTACGAGAAGTCATGTTTCTCGGGTACATTGTTTATCAACGAGGCATTGAAGCAAATCCTGAAAAGATCAAAGCTCTATTAGGGCTGCGATCTCCAACAACGAAGAAGGAAGTACAGAGTCTCACAGGACGAGTAGCGGCACTCAATAGATTTGTGTCACAAGCAACTGATAGATGTCTCCCATTCTTCAAGACACTCAGAAAGACTTTTGAGTGGAATGATGAATGTGAGAAGGCTTTTCAAGATTTGAATAAATACTTGGGAGCACCTCCACTGTTGTCCAGGCCGGTGATGGGAGAAAAATTGTATTTGTACCTTGCAGTGTCCGAGAATGCAGTTAGCTCGGCGTTGATCAGAGTGGAGAATGGAGTATAAAAGCCAATTTACTACACAAGTAAGGCCTTCCGAGGAGCAGAGATCAGATATCCAAGGTTGGAGAAATTGGCACTGGCGCTGATTGAGGCAAGTAGGAGAATGAGACCATACTTCCAGGCTCACACTATAGTAGTATATACGGATGCGCCATTGAGACAAGCCCTTCATAAGCCAGAAAAGTCAAGGAGATTGATGTACTGGGCAATAGAGCTCGGTGAATATGATATAATTTATGAACCCAGATCATCATTAAAAGGGCAGGCAGTAGCAGATTTTATAGCGGAGTTCACCTATCCTGATATCGCCAAGGAACAAAAGTTGCTCGTTGATCAACCTGTGGATGTTACAGGATCAACAAACACAAGCTCGGACCAACTCTAGTTGGTAAAAGGGCGTGTGGATGTTACAGGATGTGATGCAGGGAAAGTTGTGAGCACTCCGGACGAGGAACAAAAGTTGCTCGCTTATCAACCTGTGGATATTACAGGATCAACAAACACTGGCTCAGACCAACTCCGGTTGGTAAAAGGGCAAGTGGATGTTACAGGATCATTGAATTCGAGCTCAGACCAACTCCAATTGGTAAAAGGGCAAGAAGAAATGATCGACGAAGAGTAAGAAAAATCCGAGGAAGAAAGGAAGCAACAGATATTTCACCGAGGAACTCTGACTGATCAGAAATTTGAAGACGAGTTACCTATATGGAGGCTATATGTAGATGGCTCATCTTGCACTGCAAGATGTGGCACGGGGATAGTTTTGAGCACTCCGGACGAGGTCGACATGAAATACGCTTTGCGTTTCCAATTCAAAGCTTCCAACAATGAGGATGAATATGAGGCCATGATTGCAGGGCTTAATTTGGCAAAAATTTGGAGGCTCAGCAGGTTATGATCTTCAGTGACTCTCAATTGATCGTAAACGAAATGATGGGAGTATATGTAGTTAGAGGAGAATTAAGGATCAGATATCATGCAAAGGTAAAGGAGCTGGTGTCAGAATTTGCTGCTATTCAGCTGGTCAGAATACCAAGAATGGAGAATGCGAGAGCAGACGCCCTAGCTCGACTAGCATCAGCTACTCGCACTGATCTACGATGAACAATCCCAATTGAAGTGTTAGCTGGTCGGAGCATAGATGAAGATCTGACGATGAACTTTATCACCCTTAATTCAGGACCATCTTGGATGGATCCCATGAGGGCGTATATCGAGGAGGGAGAATTGCCAATTGATAAGCTCGCAGCCAAAAAATTGAAGTTTAAAGCTGCTCGGTATGTATTAACTAATGGTGTTTTATATAGACGAGGAATTATGGCAGGTTTACAGAGATGTGTACACCCCTCCGAGGTGAAAGAATTAATTGAAGAGATCCATGAAGGGTCCTGTGGAGCACATATAGCAGGTCGGACGCTTTTGCAAAGGGTGATGACGCAGGGATACTATTGGCCGACGATGAGGGCTGATTGTATAGCCTATGCAATGAAATGTGACAAGTGCCAGCGCTTTTCCTCCATCCAAAAAACTCCGCAAGCATTGTTGACACCCATAACTTCCCCTTGGCCATTTGCCATGTGGGGAATTGATTTGGTTGGGCCACTGCCAACGACCCGAGGAAGGTTCAAGTATCTCGTCGTCGCAGTGGATTATTTTACTAAGTGGGTAGAAGCCGATCCACTCATTGACATGACGTACGAGAAGGTGTACCAATTTGTTTGGAAGAACATCATTTGCCGATATGGTCTCCCTCATGCCTTCATCACAAACCATGGAACACAATTTGATAACGAGGAGTTTGCCGCCTATTGTCATCAGTCAAACATTTTGAAGGCCCACTCAGCACCAGGCCATCCTCAAACAAATGGACAAACTGAAGTGATAAACAGAACGCTGCTAAATGTCTTAAAGAAAAGATTGGATGATGCAAAAGAAAACTGGATCAACGAGTTACAATCAGTACTTTGGGCTTACCGAACTACTCTCCGAGTAGCAACTGGAGAATCACCATCTATGCTGGCGTTCGTAAGTGAAGCCGTTATACCTGCCGAGTTGGGTCTCCCAACACACAGGGTACTGAATTTTAATTCCCCTGTCAGCGACTTAATGAGAAGGCTGGATTTAAACATGCTCGAGGAAGTTAGAGAAGAAGCAGCCATTAGAAATGCTGCTTACCAGCAGCGAACATCTTTGTTTTACAACAAGAGGGTGAAGAAATGCGACCTGAAAGAAGGAGACTACGTGCTGAAGAAGGTAATTCAAAAGCACAACAAACTGGAGGCAAATTAGCATGGACCATACCGAGTTACAGAAGTTGTTCGACGAGGAACTTATCGAATAACAACTTTAGAAGGCAAGGAGTTTAAGAATGCATGGAACGCAGAGCACCTGCGCAAGTATTATCAGTGATGTATGTGTAACACAGTTCCATCAGTATGAATAAAATGAAGATATTCTGCCGAAGTCTCTCCTTTTATTGAGAATTTTTCGGGGAATACTAGTGCTACACACTACTCGGCAAAGCTCAGCAAAATATTCCAAAAAATGCCAACCTGTTTGGATAAGATACGAAATATTCCTAAAAATGCCAACTTCGGTTGGTTAGGAAACAAAATATTCCTAAAAATGCCAACTTCGGTTGGTTAGGAAACAAAATATTCCTAAAAATGTTAACTTCGGTTGGTTAGGAAACAAAATATTCCTAAAAATGCCAACCCGGTTGGTTAGGAAACGAAATATTCCTAAAAATGCCAACTTGTTTGGCTAGGAAACGAAATATTCCTAAAAATGCCAACCTGTTTGGCTAGGAAACAAAATATTCTCGCAAATGCCAACTTATGTTGGTCGGGAGGTACATATATTCTCGAAAATGCCAACTTATGTTGGTCGAGAGGTAAGATTATTCCAGAAAGTGCAAAAGTTACCAAGTATGGCTGGTCGGGGATAAAAACCCACTAACTGTAGTTGGTCGACAAGAAGAATTTATCGACCTTGGTTGGTTAGACACATTTTATGAAAAATCTACCAAGTATGGCTGGTCGGGGATAAAAACCCACTAACTGTAGTTGGTCGACAAGCATAATTTAACAACCTTGGTTGGTTGGAAAAATTTTAAACAACATTTTTATACTCATTACTTTATTATTAAGTGATCGAGCAACAGTACTGATACTTGTAATTTTTTAATTATTACTGAGTTGGTTGACAAACAACACAATATTGTTATCTTTTTAAGAGATATACGCAAATATAAAGTGTTTGACAACTACAAGACAATAGCAATCAAGATTTGCAAACAAAATGAGAGTTTTTCATTGAATTCAAAATAAATTACAAGTACATTGATATTGAAATGTATACTAACTATTACATCAAAAATTCCTATTCTACTGGTCTCTTCCCCTCTGGTTTTGACACAGGTTCCTCGCCACCAGGCGGATCATTTAAAGACAGAGGAGAATTGATGAAATTAAGATCTTTCAACATCCTTGTATTCATCACGGATGGTCGATCTAAAAGATGCTCGGGACGAGATACCTCGATTTGAGAATGTAAACTGTAGTCACCGAGATACTTTGAAATTAAACTCCGAGGAATGGCCCCAGCAGGGATCCAATCCATGTCCAAATTGTATGGTGGCATAGGCAAGTCAAGCAACCCGGGATCATGATAGTCCCACAGATAATGACCTTGTTCGAGCTTCAACACACCTAAGGCATTCAGCCAGCCTTGCTTGTAGCCCTTATTATTGGCATTCTGGATACGATCGTCCAGGTGGAATAGTGCTTCGTTATATTCAGCCATCCAGAACTCCCTGGGCTATTTGTGGAATTGATATGTTAGCCTTTCTAGCTTCTCGTGGAGATTCTTGATGAAAATCTCCTTATTCTCCAAAACTAACTTCTACGCGGAGAGCTATTTTTCCAGGTCCCTAATCTTCTTTGACATATCAGACAACGCCTGGTTCTTCACCATTAGTTGGAAGGCCTGGTTCTCTAAGGCAGACTGAGTCCTCTATTCCTCGACAAGAACCCGAGCTGTCTTGCTCATCCCCGAGGAGCTCTTGCTCGTCCCCGAGAAGATGTGGAAGGGCCCGACCTCCTCAAGGTGTCCAACTCTTCCTTTAACTTAGCGTTCTCAACCTCTAAGAACGAAAATCCCTCATCGGTCACTGGGATCAAGGCACTAGAAGTGGAAGCTGCAGACTTCAGTTGTGACAGCTCCTTTTGCAGATTGTTGTTTTCCTTTTCCAGCAACTCAGCAATCTGTCTACATTCTTCGACCTCGCCTCTCAAGGTTCTCTCCCTTACATCATACCCAGCAAAAAGCTTCTCATAGCCCTTATCGGCAATGATCTGTTGTTACTTCTTCTCGTACCCCTCATGCAACAAGGCAGTGGATTATTTGTATTGAAGCTGAAGGTCTTCGAGGGTGCTTTGAAGATGCTCGATCATTTCATAATAGGCAACGTTATTGGCTACAGCCCGATCAAGCAGACACTTCATATATTGATATGCTTCCTTTGCCTGTTCTGAAGCATCATGACCAAGGATGTCGGCAACTTGTACAGCACTCAGGTCTATGTGACCAGCCTTAAAGTACTCATTACATTGTCGCAGCAACTTTGTATCATGGGCAGATAGCAGTTCCATCCTGGCCAGAAACTAGCAGAGAAAGAAGAGCAATCATCAATAAGAAGAATAAGCAGAGTATGAATAAAAGATAGACAACAGTATGCAAAAAGTTTAAGTTTTTTTAGATCATAATTCAGAGTTACATCTTCTGAGTTACATTTGATAAAGAGAAACAAAATAAAGAGAAACCCCAAACCTTTTCCTTATCTCACAAAACCTTCTCGGGAGGCTGGGATGAAGATGTAGGTTGCTCGGAGGGAAGAGATAGTTGCTCGGGTAGAGTAGGTAGTTGATCGGAGTAAGAAACGATGTGCTGATTTTCCTCGGCAGCAGGCTGGATGGTTAGGGCACGATCTCCCATCACCATCGAAGACTCTTCAGAGGTAGCTTTGTCCTCTTCTAATTCTTCTGGAGTTGGAGGGGGGCCAGGGATATGTCTCTGGAAGAGCTCGGAAGACTCGTCGACCTTCATTTCCTGAAGGGCAGCAACCCATCCATCCCTAAAGTATTTGAGACTGCCATAGTCTACTTGAGACACCATGGCAGCCAACCCCTTATTCCACCCCTTGTCCCAGCCAGAGCTGAAGGAATTCTTCACAGCACCTTTCCTCTTCAGCTTCTCCGAGGAAAGTTTCTCAGACAGAAGGTTCTCAGCAGCCTTCAATTTTTTTTCTGCTTCATCCTTTTGCCGACCTACTTCTTGAAGCTGGCCCAACCGTTCCTCAGCAACCCTGAGCTTATCTTCAAGCTCTCCAGCAGCTTTGAGCTTCTCTTCGAGCTCTTTATTTTCCTTCTCCAAGGCATTCTTTTTCTTCTCCAACTCTTTGGAGGCTTCAACAACTCAAGATTTATCCTGCTCGGTGGAGGCAAGTTTCTTCTCCCAGACAGCCTTATCAGTGGCATATTTCTGGCGAGAATATGCCAGAGACCTAGTAGCTTCTTCCAGAGCTCCCTCCACACTGGACGAGGAGCAATAAGACTTAATCGCTTCATCCTTCCTCAGGATTATATTGAAGCAGCTCGTCAACTGTGAATAGAAAAAGAAAGCAAGTTAGAAACAGAAATGACAAAGGAAATATGAAAAATTCAAAGTAAAGAGACTTACAGAAGCAAGGTGACGAGCAGATAGCGAGGTGACCATATCCCGAGTAAGGTTTTCTTCAGTACCTTGGACCTTGGGAATGATCCAGGACTTTACCGATCTTATGGCAGAGCTCGGGGGAATAAAAGTGGGAACTCTAGCCCCAACAGCTAGGGGCTGAGTAATGGTGTCAGACAAATTGACCGAGGAACTCTTCTTCAGCCTCCTCGAGGGAACAGGTACAGATTCAACCAAGAAAGAACCCTTGGTCGGTGATATCACAATCACCTCTCCAGGAGCAGCAGAGCTGCTCGGAGCCACTGCGGGCTTCTCGGCAACTTTAACAGGAGCAGCTGGAGGAGCTGCATCAGTCTTCTTTGTCCCCTCCCTTGGAACATCAATCCTACTCCTTTTTGCCTCCCCAGAACCGGAGGCAGTTTTCTCAAACAAGGTAGGAGGTCTTCTCTTCTTCATCCTTTCACTTAAAGGAATATGGGATTCAGGCGATGAACTGGTGGAAGCTGGTACTGGCTCTGACTCACTTATCACTAGACGAGCAGTGAAAGAAGTGGTGTAGCTCTTGTACTGGAGCAGATACGAAGCCGGTCTAATGTGCTCGTCAGCAACACTTTGATGCAGACTCCAGATAAGTTTCAAATGCCTTATATTGACATCTGCATCTTTTGGGCACTTTCTCTTGCTATCAACTGTAAATAAATAAACATTGTTATCAGTGGCACATTTTATCAAACACAAAAGAAACATGATTTCAAAATAAATAAAATGAAATAAAAATAACCTATCCCATTGCCATAAGGAGGGCATCTGGGACCCTGGTAAACCTCATCTCCAGTTAATGGAGGGTGTTGCCAATTTTTTATGACAACCCCATGCTCAAAATAATCCCTATTGGCATCAGGGAGGTTGACTACTAAGGCCCTATTTAAAAATCTAGTTTTTAAATAAAAAATATTATCATTAATTTCCCATCTATAGCAGTACATGATTTCTAAAATTCCTATACGAGTTCCATGCACTTGATTTAATCTATGCACCATGTTGATACCAAAATTAATATGCTGATATGGATGAATAATACGAAGACACGTGTCAATCTACGTGGCACAATAGCAACGAGGAAGTTCATTTCCCCGACCAACTCATGTTCTCTCCGAGCAACGAGGATACACCGAGGAACTTTAGCACTCCGAGGTACTCTAGCGCTCCGAGGAACTCCTGAGCAACGAGCAGCTAAGGCGGTCCGAGCTGCATCTCGGCCGTATCATTAATTGCCAGATAATCAACAGTTCAACTATTCATTGAATGTTCATCATCTTGACGCACACGATGCCTTAAATGTATTACCCTTTCATATGTATATCATTTAATGCATCAACCCTTTCATGAAGGGCTATAAATACCTTGTACCACCCTCATTCAAGGGGACCGGAATTTCTTGAGAGAACTTGTAGTCAAGAATTCCACAAACACTCGGCAATAACATAACAGTGGACGTAGGCTTTATTCCTAGCCGAACCACTTTAAAAATCTTTTGTCTCATTTATTTATCTGTGATTGAATAATTAGAGTGATCTAGTTTTTTACATCAACAGATTGGCGCCGTCTGTGGGAACGATTTTTATTATCGTTTTTCACCACAAGTCATTCATCATCAATGGCGGATAACCCAGAATCTAGCAATCGAAATGCTGGAAACCCTCCAAATCCCTCTGCACCTCCGGATCTGGCCGGGATCGTGACGAATCTGGCCCAAGGACAAACCGCCATGCAAGAAACAATGAGGCAACTCATACAAACCCTTCATGGTGGTGCACCCGCACGTTCAGGACAGCAAAGTGGTCAGAGGAAAACTTATTTACTTTCTTCACGATCCAGGCGTACTGAGTCACGTCACAATGAGGAATCCGATGATTTCTCTTATCAACCTGGGCGAACTTCGTCAATAAGGGCTACAGATACTGATCAACATATCACCCTCTCTCCGGAAAGACCCAGTGCTTTAGAAAGATTGAGTAGGGTGTCTCCTTTCAGTCGATTAGGCCCTAGGAGGAATAGGAGTCCACCTAAGACCATGTCAAGGAATTTTCGACAACCATCAGATCTAAGAGAAGGATCAACACAGTCACGACCAGTCATTCGTCAAGATAGATCTCAAGAAGCTACCTCAGAACGATCAATTGCTCGAACCAATAGGCCCGAGGAAGGAAATGAAGCGTGGAAAGGATCTCCAACGTTTGGAGGATAAATTGGGAAAAATGGCCAAAGCAAAGAACCCCCTACAACGAACTTTTGTTCGAGGAACACCTTTTGTACAGGCCATTGTGGATTTTTTTACACCATCGAAATTTAAAGCACCCGTGGTAACTCCCAAATATGATGGAAAGACAGATCCTGTTCTTCACATAGAACAATATCAAGCTGCTGCCGATATCTATGTTGTCCCCGACGAGATGAGATGCAGGGCCTTCTCAGGAACTCTTACTGGATCTTCCCAGATATGGTACAACAATCTTCCTCGGGGTAAGATTTCAACTTTCTTTCAGTTAGCCGAGTTGTTTATTGGCAATTTCTATTTTGGAGCAAAGCCAGTAAAAAGAGTAGCACACTTGTTAAGTGTTAGACATAAATCTGGTGAGAGTACTAGAGATTACATAACTCGTTTCAATAACGAGAAGCTAGAAGTCATAAATTACGAAGAGAAGACATCAATCACCGCCTTGATGAGTGGGTTGTTGCCTAATAAATTGTATTACACCTTGGCGAAAGATCCACCTAGAACTATGTTAGAATTGATGGCAAAGGCGGCCAAAATCATGAATGCCGAGGAGGCTATGGCTGCAAAGAAGAATATGGATAAAGAAGCCAAGGTGGAAGTCGACAAATCTAAGAAGAAAGAGCATAAAAGCAATGGTGGAGATAAACATTCCAAGAATAAATGGGAAGTCATGAAGAAGTATGATAATTATACTCCTTTGAAAATGGGTATTAATCATGTCTTGGAGGAAATCAAGAACAACGAGGAGGTAAAATGGCCAAAGAAACTAAAGTCAGACCCTGATTCGAGGAGTAAGGATAAATCCTGCGAGTTTCATAAAGATCATGGTCACATGACCAAAAATTGCATAGCTCTTCAGAACGAGATTGAAACACTCATCCGAAGAGGAAAGCTATCAAAATATGTTGATCAGGGAGGTGAAAGAAAAAATAACGACCGGACTAGAGAGAGGTCAAGATCTCCTCGTCGAGCAGAAGAGAAAAAGAAGAGGAATCATGAAGATGATCCAGATGATGACCCCGACCTTCCCAAGAAACCAAGACAGCCAGAACGAGAGGTATTTTCTATACGTTTTGGGTCATTTGATTGTAATGTCATTACAGGAGGAGATGCAGGAGGAGGAGACCTTACTGCAGAAAGAAAGGCTTACCTTGGAGAGGCTCAATCTTGTTCATATATTCAGCGAATAAATATGGCCGAGGACGATCGTCCGAGGAAGGTAAACAAAGAGAAGTTGGTCATTGGTTTTTCAAAAAATGACTTGGCAGGTGTTCTTTATCCTCACGATGATCCTCTGGTGATCAAAATGAGGATGAAGGAAGTAGTGATTTCAAGGGTGTTGGTAGACAATGGAAGTTCGGCAGACATCATGTACTATTCATGCTTTGACAGCTTGAACCTGAAATTATCTCAGTTGGAACCGTATCACAGACCCTCCTAGGTTTTGCTGGTGAGAAAGTTTTTCCACTTGGGATAATCAAGTTGGATATATTCATTGGAACCTGGCCTGCTTGTCGAACAGAAAGAATACGCTTCTTCATGATGGATAAGAATGTGCAGTCAGCCTACAACATCATCATGGGAAGAGTTGGTTTGAAGAAGTTCGAAGCAGTTCCATCTACAGTACATCAGTGCTTAAAATTCCCAACAAACTTTGGGGTAGGAGTTGTGAAAGGTGATCAAAAAGTAGCTCGGGAATGCTATTATTCATCTGCTGAGCAAGAGGAGTTTGAGGAATCAAGAAAAAAGACTACTACCTACCAGGTGGAAGAAGATACAGAGATTGAAACTCTCGATCCCAGAGATGAATCCCAACTTGTAAAAGGATAGGTGGTGGAATCTACAGAAAATGTTATTCTAGACGACGAGCACCCTGAACGAGTAACCCAGATAGGTTCAACGTTGGATGCTTCAATAAAACAAGAGTTGATAATTTTCTTGAGAAACAGGAAGAAAACTTTCGCATGGAGTCATGAGGACATGCCAGGAATAGATCCAAACTTCTTATGTCACGAACTCAATGTGAATAAGGAGATCAAGCCTGTAAAGCAGAGAAGAAGGGTATTTAGCCCCGAGAAGAATCAAGCTATTCAAGAGGAGGTCGACAAGCTCCAGAAAGCTCAATTCATTGAAGATGTGAAGTACCCGGACTAGTTGGTGAAGGTGGTGATGGTAAAGAAGAAAAACAACAAATGGAGAATGTGATCAAAATGAAACCTGAAGACAGGGAAAGTACTTCTTTTATTACCCCTAGGGGAACTTATTGCTATAATGTTATGCCTTTTGGTTTGAAAAATACAGGAGCGACATACCAGCAACTGATGAACAAGGTTTTCACCGAACAAATCAGTTGCAACATGGAAGTCTATGTCGATGATATGCTGACAAAAATCAAGAAAGCTGCAGATCATCTAGTTGACTTAGCTCAGACATTTGATCAACTGGATAAATACCAGATGAAGCTCAACCCGACGAAGTGCACATTTGGAGTACGAGAAGGAATGTTTCTCGGATACATTGTCAACCAGCGAGGCATTGAAGCAAATCCAGATAAGATCAAAGCTCTTTTAGGGTTGCGATCTCCAACAACAAAGAAAGAAGTGCAGAGTCTTACAGGACGAGTTGCAACGCTCAACAGATTTGTGTCCCGAGCAACTGATAAATGCCTCCCATTCTTCAAAACACTTCGAAAAACTTTTGAGTGGACTGATGAATGTGAGAAGGCCTTTCAAGACTTGAAAAAGTATTTGGGAGCACCTCCATTGTTGTCCAGGCCAATAACATGAGAGAAGTTGTATTTGTATCTGGCAGTATCAGAGAATGCAGTCAGTTCAGCATTGATCAGATTGGAGAATGGAGTCCAGAAACCAATCTATTACACAAGTAAGGCTTTCCGAGGTGCAGAAATCAGGTACCCAAAGCTGGAAAAATTGGCATTGGCATTAATTGAAGCAAGTAGAAGAATGAGGCCATATTTCGAGGCCCATACCATCGTCGTTTATACCGATATGCCACTGAGGCAAGCCCTTCATAAGCCAGAAAAGTCAGGGAGATTGATGTACTGGGCAATAGAGCTCGGTGAATATGATATTGTGTATGAGCCCAGATCATCATTGAAAGGGCAAGCTGTAGCAGATTTTATAGCAGAGTTTACATATCCTGACACCCCCGAGGAGTAAAAGTTGCTCACTGATCAACCTGTGGATGTTACAGGACCAACAGACATAAGTCCAGCCCAGCTCCAGTTGGAAAAAGGGCTTGTAGATGTAGAAAGATCATCAAATTCAAACCCAGATCAACCCCGGTTGGTAAAAGGGAGAGAAGAGATGGTCGACGAGGAGCGAAAATTAACAGGGGAGGATGGAAGAGAACAGCAGATATTTCATCGAGGAATTCTGTCAGATAAGAAATTTGAAGACGGGTTATCCATATGGAGATTATATGTAGATGGCTCATCTTGCACAGCAGGTTGTGGGGCAGGAATTGTTTTGAACACCCCAGACGAGATTGACATGGAATATGCTTTGCGATTCCAATTCAAAGCCTCTAATAATGAGGATGAGTATGAGGCCATGATAGCAGGTCTTAATTTATCAAAGATTATGGAAGCGCAACAAGTGATGGTATTCAGTGATTCTCAATTGATTGTGAATCAGATAATGGGAACGTATGCAGTTAAAGGAGAATTAATGGTCAAATATCATGCCAAGGTAATGGAGTTATTGGCAGAATTTGATGCGATTCAGTTGATCAGAATACCCAGGATAGAAAATGCACAAGCAGACGCATTGGCCCGACTAGCATCAGCTACTCGTACCAAGCTGCGAAGAACAATACCAATTGAAGTACTGGAAAGTCGGAGCATAGATGAAGACTTGACGATGAATGTTATTGCCCTTGATTTAAGACCATCTTGGATGGATCCCATCAGGGTATATATTGAAGAGGGAGAATTGCCAGAGGATAAGCTCGCTGCCAATAAATTGAAGTATAAAGCTGCTCGGTATGTATTAACTAATGGTATTTTATATAGACGAGGAATTATGGCAGGTTTGTAGAGATGTGTACATCCCTCCGAAGTGAAAGAATTGATTGAAGAGATCCATGAAGGGTCTTGTGAAGCTCATGTAGCAGGTCGAACACTTTTGCAAAGGGTAATGACTCAAGGATACTACTGGCCGACGATGAGGGCTGATTGTATAGCCTATGCTAAGAAATGTGACAAGTGCCAACGTTTTTCCTCCATTCGACCAACTCCACAATCATTGCTGACACCAATAACTTCCCCTTGGCCATTTGCCATGTGGGGAATTGATTTGGTTGGACCACTGCCGACCACCCGAGGAAGATTCAAGTACCTCGTCGTTGCAGTGGACTATTTTACTAAGTGGGTAGAAGCTGAGCCGCTTATCGATATGACGTACGAGAAGGTATACCAGTTTGTTTGGAAGAATATCATCTGTCGATATGGTCTCCCTCATGCCTTCATCACAGATCATGGAACACAATTTGACAACGAGGAGTTTGCTGCCTATTGCCAACAATCAAACATCCTGAAGACCCATTCAACACCAGGTCATCCTCAAAGCAATGGGCAGACTGAGGTGACGAACAGAACACTGCTAAATGGTTTGAAGAAAAGGCTAAGTGAAGCTAAAGCTAACTGGATTAATGAGCTACAATCAGTATTGTGGGCTTACCGAACAACTCCCCGAGCAGCGACTGGAGAATCACCATATATGCTGGCATTTGGAAGTGAGGCTGTAATACCTACCGAGTTGGGCCTACCAACACACAGAGTGCTGAATTTCAATTCTCCGATCAGTGACTTGATGAGAAGACTAGATTTGGATATGCTCGAAGAAGTCAGAGAAGAGGCAGCCATTAGGAATGTTGCTTATCAACAACGAACAGCTCTATTCTACAACAAAAGGGTGAAGAAATGCAATTTAAAAGAAGGAGATTATGTGCTAAAGAAGGTCATTCAGAAGCACAATAAATTGGAAGAAAATTGGCATGGACCTTACCGAGTTACAAAAGTTGTTCGACCAGGAACTTACCGAATAGCAACTCTAGAAGGAGAGGAATTCAAGAATGCTTGGAATGCTGAACACCTTCGCAAGTATTATCAATGATGTAAAATGTACAACGGGTCCATCAATATGAATAAAACGATGATGTTTTTCACCATTTTTCTCTCCTTTGTTTGAAAGTTTTTCGGGGAATACTAGTGTTGTACACTACGCTACTTGATAGCAAGAAGAAGACGATAGTTCAGACCCACGACCAACTCCGGTTGGTAAAAGGGCGAGAACAAACTATACTCCTTTGGTTAGGAGGCGTACACTGGCGTGATCAACTTCGGTTGGTAAAATAACTAGTGGACAAGATAGTTCGAAAGAACAAGATAGTTCAGACCCACGACCAACTCCGGTTGGTAAAAGGGCGAGAACAAACTTTACTCCTTTGGTTAGGAGGCGTACACTCGCGTGATCAACTTCGGTTGGTAAAATAACTAGTGGACAAGATAGTTCGAAAGAACCTGATAGTTCGAGCGTGATCAACTTCAGTTGGTAAAATAGCGAGAACAAATTATACTCCTTTGGTTAGGAGTCGTACACTTGCGTGATCAACTTCGGTTGGTAAAAGAGCTTGTGGACAAGATAGTTCGAAAGAACCTGATAGTTCAAACCCACGACCAACTTTGGTTGGTAAAAGGGCAAGAACAACATTCTTATAACGCCAATCTCGGTTGGTTTATACTCTCAAATGCCAACTTATGTTGGTCGGGAGGTAATATTATTACAAAAGTTCCTCAAAGAACAAAATATTCCAAACTGAACCAAGTATGGTTGGTCGGGGATAAGAACCCACTAACTGTATTTGGTCGACGAGGAGAAAATATTTCAAATTGAACCAAGTATGGCTGGTCGAGGATAAAAGCCCATCAACCATAGTTGGTCGACAAGCACAATACAACCACCTTGGTTGGTTGGGAAATTTTTAAACATTTTTATACTCATTACTTTATTATTAAGTGACTCAAGCAACATTTCTGATACTTGTAACTTTTTTGGTCGATGAACCATACAATACTGTTATGCAAGCACAAATAAGAAAGTGTTTGATATTTACAAGACAATAGCAAATACAAATTTGCGAACAAAAAATGAAATTCTTTCACTGAATTCAAAATGAATTACGCAAATTTATTACATTAAATTGTGTACTAACTATTATATTGAGATTCCTACTCTATTGGTTTCTCTCCCTCTGCTTTTGAAACAGGTTTCTCGCCATCAGGAGGATCATCCAAAACATAAGGGGAGTTTATGAAATTAAGATCTTTCAGCATTCTGATATTCATCACAGATGGTCTGTCCGAACAGCTCTTGCTCGCCCCCGAGAAACTCTTGCTCGTTCCCGAACAGGAAGTTGCTCTTCAAGACTCATGATCTTCTCGGACATCTCAGCCAAGGCCTGGTTCTTTGACATTAGTTGGAAGACTTGATTCTCCAAAGCAGATTGAATTCTCTGTTCTTCGACAGTTACCCGAGCATCTCTTGCTCGTCCCCGAGAACCTCTTGCTCGTTCCCAAGCAAAGGTAGAAGTCAAATTCAGTATCTACAGCACTGAGATCTTTGCTACTACTATCTCGACCAATAATGAAGAAGAAGTTGTATGAAAATGTTTCAAAGTCCACCACTAGTTTGGTATTAATCAGATTAAAGAGTTGGGCTCAAATCAACAAAGTATTCAGAGGATCATAAATTTAGCACTCAGTTGCTCGACACAGTAGGCAGTTGGTCGGCGAGCAAACCAATCAACATACTTGAAGATTATGACAAGCTACAAGCTGTATCATATGTCATCCAGGAGATAATGCACTTTATGTTGAACAAATCAAGAAGGTAGATCAAGAATTTCACGAGCACCGAGCAACACTGCAGAATAAATACTCCATCCTTTCAAGTAAACCATCAAGCATGAAGCATTGGGGGTTCTGTTGATACCAAAATTAATATGCTGATATGGATGAATAATACGAATACACGTGTCAATCTACGTGGCACAATAGCAACGAGGAAGTTCATTTCCCCGACCAACTCATGTTCTCTCCGAGCAACGAGGATACACCGAGGAACTTTAGCACTCCGAGGTACTCTAGCGCTCCGAGGAACTCCTGAGCAACGAGCAGCTAAGGCGGTCTGAGCTGCATCTCGGCCGTATCATTAATTGCCAGATAATCAACAGTTCAACTATTCATTGAATGTTCATCATCTTGACGCACACGATGCCTTAAATGTATTACCCTTTCATATGTATATCATTTAATGCATCAACCCTTTCATGTACAGCCTAAGGGCTATAAATACCTTGTATCACCCTTATTCAAGGGGACCGAAATTTCTTGAGAGAACTTGTAATCAAGAATTCCACAAACACTAGGCAATAACATAACAGTGGACGTAGGCTTTATTCCTAGTCGAACCACTTTAAAAATATTTTGTCTCATTTATTTATCTGTGATTGAATAATTAGAGTGATCTAGTTTTTTACATCAACACACCCCATTAACTATTCTCCATGTGTTGGGGGCTATTCGTGCAGGAACAACGTCAAAGTACTGACAGAATTCCAGACACAAGGGATTTGGTGGAAAAGAAAATCCACACTCAGCAAAAAAGAGACTGGGGAACCAATGTCCCTCAGCCAAATGGAAGTAATTAGAAGGCTCAGAAATCTCTTCCAAAACAACCCATGAGGGAATGGAGAAATCAGAACGAAACTTCTCAAGAGACTCAACAGGGTAAACCATGGTGAATAAAGAAATGAAGAAGAAGGAAGAAGATCTTACAGGAAAAGAATGGATCTGCTGACAACGAACGACGGAAAAGATGAACGCACAAGAGAGTAGGAAGAGACGACGTAAAACTCGAAGATAAAAATTTGAAAAGGTAGAAGACAATAGGAGTATCTGTGAAGCTTAAATGCCTTGCCTTGGGAAATGGTGAAGTAATGATTACAAAAAAGGATGATTACGTTACCGGCGGCTAAAAAGATGAAAAGTGGCGCGGGAATCAAAGCGGGCAACAGCAGCTAAAAAGATGAAAAGTGACGCGGGAATCGAAGCACGCAGGAAAGTCCAAAAAAGCATGATTCTACGAATTGGGAAAGAGAAATAAATATAAGGGAAACGCTCCTAAAAATCAGGAAGACTATTTAAAGCTACCACATTTCGAGAAATAATGTTCCATACCCCTCAAATTTCGAACTATGAAACATTGGGGGCTTCTGTTGATACCAAATTTAATCTGCTGACATGGACCAATCATATGAAGACACATGGCTATCTACATGGCAACAACAAGCACTTCCGAGATGATCGCACGCTCCGAGGAACCATGTTACTCCGAGGAACTCATACGCTCCGAGGAACATACCTCTCCGAGGAACTCTTTAGCACCGAGAAGCTCAAGCGGTCCGAGCTGCACCGAGAAGCAGGATACCAACAGTTTAACTGCTCATTAAATGCTTATCATTCAGACACACATGCAAAAAGGGCATTAAATGTATTACCCTTTCATATGTATACCATTTAATGTATTACCCTTTCACATTACAGCCTTAGGGCTATAAATACATTGTACAATCCTCATTGTAAGGGATCCGAATCGAAACCCTGGAATCAAGACCGGAATCTCTTGATAGAATACAAATCGAGAATTCCCAAACACTCAACAATAAAACAACAGTGGATGTAGGCCATTCTTATAAGGATGAACCACTTTAAAATCTTTTGTCTCATTTATTTATCTGTGATTGAATTATTAGAGTGATCTAATTTTTTACATCAACAGTTAGTATGAGTCATAAACTAACACTACCATCTCAAGTACCTCAACACATAATTACATAATCCAGAATATCAGTGAGTGTATACAACCTGTATGAAATATCATGGTCTATGCTAAATCTTGCAAATAAAAGTATGATCCAGCTGCCTTTGGGGATCACTTGTGCATATTAGGCATGCTTATAATGCGTCCCAACCTTGTAACCTCAAAGCCTTAATACAGGAATCACTATGGATTCCCACCTATCGCTCGACCTCCACACCAAAGTCTCTATAATATAACTCCCCCGTTTATTCACCCTTGGGAAACATTGGTATGTCATCCATAGGATCGGAATAAATAGGACCTAGGTAGAGACTGTATCACCACCAAGAATATATTGCGTGATCAGCACTGTAGGCACCCCATTAAATTTCCTCATAGTTCATCCTCCACGAGTAGACAAACCACTCTGGTATGATTGCAAATGAATCTAGTAAACAAGTACGACCTTACACAACTGGACAAATAAATAAGTATAAATTATACTCAATTGGGTTACACCTAAATAAATCTTACCAAACTGGGTTAACCAAAAATATACCTTAATAATGGATCATAAAATCATTATATATTGATATTTGATTTTCCCAATCACTAAATTTCATTGATATAATAAAATATCTCATTACTCGGTCCTATAATCAAGGTACCCAAAAAATTACATAAAAATCCCATCTACTCATGTGTTAGGGGTGGATAGCAGAGGGGGGAACACATGTATGGCTTAGGTGAGATTTGCAAAGATTTTATAATTGTGAATTGGGGTAATAACCATTCGGTTAACAATCATGGTTAACTGTTTGGTTATCTAAAATAGGGGCCTCTAATCTTTATATCAAAGGACCCCTTCTGAAAAGATTTAGGTTTGGGTGTTTAAAATTTGGTACCCTAAAGCTATATCTTTATGGTTTTGATCTTATTTGTTTTGGGGGTGGTTTTTCCACTTTTGCCTTTGGGATTTTTTGTGTGTTTTTAGTTGAGGGTGTTTTACCGATTGCGAAAAAATGATATGCATCTAGATTGCTAATCGAGGTGTCCATACTAGCTAGAATATTAGAGGGACTTTTCCCCTTTGATTGTTTAATTAGAGGAACAACTTATTCCTCTTGATATACCTCTGTTATATTTTCTAATTCATTAAGGATTAATTTCCTGTTTCGAAAAAATCATTACTAGAGGGATGTGGGAAACTTACAACACAAAATGTCTAAGCAAAGGTGAACAAGCTATAAACAAGTTATTGGCAGATTTGAGAAGATCTAAAAAATACAAAATGATTGGCACTGTTGCCTAGAAAAATACTCAAGAGGGGGGTGAATTGAGATTTTGCAAATTTTTAGGGTTAAATCAATATTTCAGAAAAATATTTAATTTAAAACTCTTAATCCAAATTTCAGAATTAATAAATTTTAAATGATTAAACCTATGATGATTCAATAAATGCAACCAATTAATTTAAACAATATAAATGAGAGATTATAACACACAATAAATAAATTATCAAATCAATACTTCCACTTGATTAAACAAGGTAAGAAGCAGATAACAACATACAACAAATAAATAATCAATTTTTGTATTTAATATAAATTAATATTTTGAATATAATGTAAAGTTCACACATGAAAAATCAAATATATACTCTCAAATAAATCAAACAAGTTATATTTCAAGATTATAAGAACCAAATAAAGTTATAAACAATTTTCGTAATTAATAAAAAATAATATTACGAAATTAATTAAATATTACGAAAATAAATATTTCAGTCTTAAAATAAAATTATCAAATTTTCAGAATTAATTAAATTGCAAGTGTAAGGGCTTAAAATAAAAATAACCAATCACACACAGGGAAATAAATAAATATAAGTGCTGAAAATAAATGACACCGTATTTTTAACGTGGTTCGGTCAAATTCCGGCCTACGTCCACGCGCCAAGAGCAAGCTTTCGTCTCCCACGCTTCACTATTTTGATCCACTTGACGGTAGGATCAAACCACCACAGTACAACAAGCAGCAAAACCGGCTACTAGTACAATTAAAGCTAATTACCGAGCTTCAAATAAAATGGAGTTTTAAGTACAATGTTTGGATGTCGAAACTCTCTAAAATACAAATTGATCCGAGTTTCTTCTTCAAAAGGACTTTACAAAATATCTGATTTTGGCCCAAGTCTTCTTCTTGAAATTTTTGTTGCAGAATAGTGGTTCTTGTGCTCTTCAAATTTCTTCTTCAACAAATAACTGAATAAAACTTTGTTGTTATCTCAAATTTGAGTGTCAACTTCAATGTTTTTCTTGAACGAGTGTATAAGCTGAATATAAATTCTAGTTGCTCTCTTTTCTGTGTGTATGACGAGCCGTATACAAATTTCAGTTGCTCTCTATTTTTTTTTGTGTCATTTCTGTGATGAGTGTATGCACATCTGATTTGTTTGGAGCTGATAAATATACGTCGTTTTAAAAAAAATGATCGTTGGAGATTTTTGAACGTTGAAGCTATATGAATAATCTTTGAAAGTAGCATTAATGAGAACTGATGGAGAGAGAGTGACACCATATCTCTTCTTAAATTTTTGTCTAAGAAAATAGATGTATAGACTGATAGAGATAGAGAGACAGAGGGGTTAGAGGTTAGTAGCAAAATGAAACATACAATGAATCTTGAAAACGTTGGTTCGAGAGATAATTAGATGGAAAGTGTTGGTACACAATAGTCAACAACACTTGTATGAAGAGATTGATATCTCTGCAAGTAAATTAATTGTGGGTCCCCTGAGACAGACCACTTGTGGTCTTCATAGAGTTGAACAAACCAAATAAAATACACAGAGGTCAAATACTAAACCAAGTTCATAAATGGGTTTAGTAAAAAAAAATTAATATATAAAAAATTAATATAAGGGTGTGCTCAACAACTTATTGTATTAAACAAATTTTGAATATAAAGAAATGTGCACTGCCAGAAAGAAATTTATGGGAGCAATCTTTTTATAAGAAATGAAACTATAAACAAAAGAAAAATTAACTGACCAAGTCAGTTTATCTCCCAAACAAAAAAAACACTGGGCAATACATATATATGTATATATATGTGTGCGTACTGACCAACAGGTCCAAAACGAAAGTAACACCCAAAGCTTAATGAGCAAAGGGTACAAAAAAATAGATAATAAATTATTTTACTCAATGGAGTACTTATACAGTGATAAGATATATGAATGTATAGAAGGCTATCATAGCATGGAACAAAGCATGCGTGGCCAATAAAAAATGACAACTAAATGTTTATACAAATGCCCAAGGAAAAAAAAAATATAAATTTATATTATGTATTTCTGTAAAAAAAAATATATTAATTTTTTTTGCCAATTTAGCTTATAAAAACGAACTGAATATATATTTAATATGATTAGCAACAAAAAAAACATAATTATATAAAAAATTGTTTATATATAATAAAAAAAATCAAAATAATTTACCTGTTAATAAGCCAAAAAAAAAAATCTGAAGCTTTACACACCGAACAGTAATATATATATAAAAAAAAACTATATACATTTATGTTAAAGATATTACAACGTTTTTATACAAATATATATATATATATATATATATAAAATAATGATGATAGACACTTATACAGATATCAAAAATAATAAATGGAGAAGTCTTTCAATGTGGACATACACGGGTTCCAACGTTGTCAGTAAGCCATGCTTGAAATATCAAGGGTTCTGATAGCTAATTTATGTAGTCAATAATGTGTGTATCTATGTATGATAATAAATATATATTTGAACAAAGCGTTGGGTTCAAAGATTCTGTGTTTGTGTAGTCATTTCATGAGAACAAGTAAATATTGAATTTACTTTCAAGGACTTTCGCTCCCTGACATCACATATCTATGGATATGTGCACACAAGATTTTCAACTACAATTGATTCAAGGATTCAAGGCATGCAGAAAATAAGCAAAAAAAAAACATTGCCCCTAAACAAATATAATAATATGATAGTAGTATGTATAATTTAATTTTATATAAGATCTCTTAGGTGCAAGTAGATATAATATATAATACCTATTACATACACATTTATATATATAAAATAGTTATTACATTATATAACATGATTCGTACAAAACAGCTTATAAAATGTATAAATATAAATAATATTTGTATAAAAAATTATATAGATAGTTATATTAATATTTAACTGAAGTAATAAAAATATATAATATAATAAAAAAAACGTAATTAAAATATAACATAAAAAAACATATATAAAACATATTTCTTAATAGTTGTATGTATAGATATACAAGGTGACAAAACAGGTATATAAAAAATGTATCCGCAAGATTACAAACAAAACTATGCCATGTGTGTCCCAAGGTTCATGCATGTAACAGCTTATACAAAAAAATGATATATATAATAATATAATAGGTAATATGTAAAGGAGTGGAAATCATCCCTTATAGTATACAACTTATGTCAAATAAGGACACTAGATAAGACTAAATATATAGGAATTATACATTTAATAAAAAAAAGTATATAATAGTTTATGCATTCAAGAAAAGGTTATATTATAAATATATTATTCGAGACAGTTTTTATAAAAAAAAAATAAATAAACGTTCTTGATATATAATATATAAAATTATATTTATAAAAAATTATGAATATTTAAAAAAATTATCAGCTTTAAATTTTTTATTAAATACATCTAGCAAAAAAAATTTTGAGCGCAACATGTTAAAGATAAAATATAAGTAAATATATATTAATGTTCTATAAGAGCATATATATATATATATATATATATATATATATATATATATATATATATATATATATATATATATATATATATATATATATATATATATGATGTAGTATAACAATATTTTACATATAACACAAGTAATTTATACAAATATATATATTGCACAACTAAATAAATAGTAAGACAAATAATTATATGAATGTATAAAATGCTAACTATAGTAGAAGATTGCGCAATTAGTAATAGTTACATTAATAATGAACTATTACACTACATATATATTTCAACTAATATATACAAATATATTCTACGATAATATTTTTATATAAAAGTATACAAATAAAATGTATATTGTAAAATAAGAAATATTTACATATTACTTAATAAAAGTATGTTTGGAATCATCAAAATTAATATATTATTTTAAACTAAAATGTACTTTAATTACAATTAAACTAATTAAATGATAATTAAAAAAGGGTTAATTACATTTTCGTTTCACAGGCACGACTTCTCATAGGAATTTGGATGGCTTGATAAAGGTCAAACTGCCAAGAAAATTGGACAAACAAGCGGACTTTCCCAAAAGACTTAGATTGGTGGAATTGGGGGGTGAAGTACCACAATACGAGGCTGTAAAAATTAAAAAATAAATCCCCAACAAAGGTTTATATCCACAATAGAGGAGGACATATTTAAATCAAACCAAGCCAATAAGGGGCTTGAGCAACTGCTAACAATGGTTATAGAAGGGAGCTTGGCCTATTAGATTTCAGACCTTTAAACATATTGATAAGAGACTTGAAGCCCTTTTTGTCAGGTTTAGAGTGATAAAAGGCATGGACATGGATAAATTTAGAGCTACTTTTGGCATGCTCAATATTATAGAAATATTCATGGAGCTAATTTTGGAGGACCTATAATGTCCCACCTTTATTAAAATTGAAAGGGTTACTTTGAAGCTAAAAATAATATATGAAAAGATCACAAGATGTAGGGTAAAGAGCCACTTCTCTACCCTTCACAACAATGTAAGCTAAAAAGGAATATTCGAGCAGAAGTCGTTGAGATTTAACACAAAGACATGCTTGGACAACTACAACAAAAGAAAATAATAATAGTCATGTCACTCACATCTCCTTTAGTCTTCAGGTGTTTATTCATGAAAGTGGAATAGGACATAAGGGCATTTTCATTCTTTAATCTCACAGGGATTTTAGCCGATGGCATGGGCGAATGAGTATCCTATTAAGGATACATGTGATTCTTATTCTTCTACTAAAGTCAACCCACATATTGAGGATTCTCCAAACTAAGTAACATGCCTACATTCCTTTCTTTTCATGTATGAATAAGTCTTTGGGTTTTGCTTTTGAATAAGCCTTTAGCTCATTTATTTTAGCAACAGACTTAGACTAGTACCTTTTATAAAAAGGCTCATGCCTCCTTTGTGAAAAGTAAACATTGAGAAGACAGAGAGTACAATATCAATTCTATATGTAGACACCACATTTTAGTACCCCCTAAGTTTCCCTTTATATCCCTAGTACCTCCCTATCTCACTGTAAACCCTAGGTCGAACTCTGAGTATCGATCTAGATGCAATCAAGCACCCCCAGACCCTGTTTGACTCTGACCAACTCTATCGTCAGAGCAAAAGATCTTTTAATATTTGAAGATATATGCATAAGCTTTATAATGGTCTATCCCATTCATGAATTGGCATAACGGTTCGGACGAACGAACCATTTTACTACCGAAAATCGATTCGGAGGCCACTAGGCACTCCCAGGCCCCAAATTGACCTGAATCAGCTTCACCGTTAGAGCAAAATATCTTTGAATATTCAAAGGTCACTGAAACCCCTTTCCAACGGTCCACCCCATGAATAAAATAACATAACCGTTCGGACGAATGATCAGTTTTTTCCCAAAAATCGATCCGGAGGCCACCAGGTACTCCTGAGATCCCTTTGACTAAAGTTAACTCTTCTTATAGAATGAGATTGAATAAATCTCCGAGGGGCATTGAATACCTTTTCCAACAATCTGCCCCATGCATAATTCTGACCTACGGTACGGATGAACGATTCATTTTGATTTAATCTTCCCCAAAAGGTTTTTTTCCTGAAATCTATGTTTATCAGCTTAATCATCACTTGGTTTAATTTATTGATTTGATTTGATACGTAAATGCTTGTGTAGGGGATGAATAAAATTAAAGTTCGATTTGAGTAAATTTAGACATCCAATTAAATAAGTTTGATTTGGAAATTTGCGAATCCATTTGAATCAGTATTGCACACGGCATTTTATATAAACCTTAGGCCAGAATGACAAAATTTGTTTAACCCAAAATTAACCACAAAAATTATCATAAAATATAGGGATATTTACAAAACATTGTTAGACATACTCCTTCAATAATTAATAAAAATAAACAGAATTTTCTACTAATACCAAAAGTTAGATATTACAAAATTGGAAAGGAAAATGAATTAATTTCTTTTGAGCGAGTAGTAAGAAGGAAAATAATATGTTATGAGATAATGGAATATGTTCCACAAATAATTAATACGCTTCTTATCCAAATCTAGATAAGCTTTATCTCAGGCTAACTTTAGAAAGAATGGCTCGTGATATTGAAAATTCGAAACTACTTTTTGAGCTTTCTTCCACATTTATTTTGCCTTGAGAAGAATGTTATCTGATGACATGAATTTTACTCCTAAGTCTTTTGTATCATCTTGGACATGCATATAAACCCTTGATAACTCTTTCAACTCTGCCAAACCTTTATTGGAAGTAGTCCCAAGGTCCTTACCTTTAAATTCATAAAGCATATTATTCTATACTTTCCTTGGCTAGAGTATTACCCTTAAATTCATAAAGCATACTGTTCCATACTTTCCTTTCTAAGTTAAAAAAATAACCTAACTAGTTGATCTTCACTTACTACTGATGAGTTTGATAGTTGGATGTGAATTAATGACGGGGCGAATGTGCGTTCCTATTTCATTTGGACTTTTATCTTCACCACATAGCAAATGTGTAGAATATCGTCAACATCTAAATAACTCGTTATAACATATTTATAAAGTCATGAATACATGATTAAAAGATGAAGTTTTGAAGAACATAATGCATCTTAAAGCAAGCATTTTGTGCGTGCGATTTCTTTTATTTCAAGCGATGGGATTTAGAGGTCATGATAAAGGCCTAGATTTATTGAATCAAGATATATGATTGAATTATTAAAGTTTAAAGATAAAAGGAATGATGAACTAAGTTCAATTTTTGAAACTTCTCCTGAAAATGACAAGTACACTTCTCACATTATTCAAAACAAGATTCTAAATATCTTTGCTAACAAAGCGGGAAAGATGATATGTGAAGAAATTACGATGGTAAGTTTTGTATTCTTATAGATAAGTCGCATGATGAGTCCAAATGAGAACAAGTGGCCCTTGTATTGTGATATGTCAAGCATGATGGTTTGGCAGTTAAACGATTTTTAATATTGTTGGGGTTGAAAATACATTAACTTTATGTCTAAAAATTAGATATTTAATATGCTTGTTCGTCATAATCTCTCGATTGAAAACTTACGAGGTAATAGGCATGATGGTGCATGAAATATTTGTGGCTAATAGGATAGATTATATGCATTGTTTTTAAATTACTGGCCATTTTAATATTATGATCATTACTTCGGCCATCAACGACAACTAGCATTAGTTGCAGCTGCAAAAGATAAACCTAGTATTTGGCAAAACAATTTGCATTTGACTTGTATTATCAATATTGCTGCATTGTCTATGAAACGCCTTTAAAAGTTAAAACATGTACATAAGAATGAGATTGAGTTTATGTTGGATAGTCGTGAAAGAAAATATTGTAAAGAGGCTAATTAGATTGGTAAATTTTCATCGACCTGGAGCTACACGTTTGGGCTCAATTTATGATTCACTGATGGATTTGATGAGCATGTATGATGCAACTTGCATAGTTGTTGAAAGCCTTAAAAAAAGTGGAGAAAGTCCACAAATATGAGGGAAAGCCCGTGTTGTTTACAAATCTATCAGGGAATTTGTGTTAATATTTAATTTGAAATTATAATAAAAATCTTGGGAATCACTAATATGCTTTGCCAAGCCTTACAAGGAAAAACTTAAGACATTTTAAATGTTATGAAGTTAGTT
Organism: Sambucus nigra; assembly: GCA_949130495.1. NCBI lineage: Eukaryota > Viridiplantae > Streptophyta > Magnoliopsida > Dipsacales > Adoxaceae > Sambucus > Sambucus nigra. The sequence goes on along the minus strand of OX422208.1, from coordinate 536,152,796 downwards.
TTTACAACAAAAGATATTCTTCAAAATTAAAAGAGGATTATTATGGGACTTTGTTTGAGGCTTTGAGGTAATTTTATAACCGACATTTTATTTCTATACTGGATGCGAGTTCTCATTATTCCCCTTTTAGCACTTTTGGCCTTGAACTTTGTACAAATTACCTTTTCATCCATATCTATTGTCTAGATTTTCTTTTTACTTTTTATATGGACAAGAAGCCTTCAAGTCTTTGAAAAATTATGTACACAAGTTCTTTAAGGTATTATTAGATAGTTATTATGGTATTATTCTCCAAATAAAATAGATGTTGTTTTATGAAAGCTTTAGTTTTTAGAGAGAAAAACATATGTTGAGAATCACTATTCACTAGATTTTTTTCTTCAAGAAGTTTTTAGTGTTCTTAAGATATCCATTGATATTATTAATATTTAAAGGTTTTTAAAGTTTTATTAATTATTCTAAAGACTTGTATAATCATTTGCAAAATTTATTCTTAAGAAACTTTAAATATTTTTGATATCTCAAAAATAATTGTGAGTTTATTTTTTATTAGCCAAATACTTTAAAACTTCCATTAACCTCTAGGAATCTCGCATCCTAGAAATATGTATAGGGTTAATCACTTCTTACATTATAACATAAATTTTTCTTCAAACTTTAAAATAAAATCTATTGGCCTATGATTTGATGGCATTGCTTGTGGACCAAAATCGATGGCGGTTGTGTGGTGTTCTTCAGCTATCGGCGCTCAGCTCGGAGGATATGGTGGAAAAGAGTTTTCAGTCAATCATAACATTTTGCGGTTGCAAGTCTTTGTCTTATAGTTATAATACTCTACCATAGTATGTTCGTAGTTTTATCGTCCTGAGATTTTTCCTGGTGTAGGTTTTTCCTCGTAGGCCTTGGTGTTGTGATATATTGTTTACCCTTTTTTGCACTTATATTAAATCACCTAATATTGAAGATATAATTTGATAAAATCTACTTGGTATATAATTTATCACATGCACTTTAAAAGAAAAATATTACACGAACTTGGTAATAATTTTAAAATTGGGTAATTGCTCTTAGCCTTCTATTTTCTCTAGCTATTTGAGATTTTCATATCTCTACACATGGACTCTTAACTTGTACATGAGTGCTTAATCATTATTTAGTTTTAATCACCAAGAGTCGATCATCCATTTTGTGTGTGTAGAAATGGCATTTGGATATAAAATTTTCAAGATGTAATTTTGGTACCTATAATAATTTTTATGCCAAGTTTGTTACACCGTTCGATCTCACTAATAGTCGTTTTCTAAAATTCAAGATTAATTTAAATAAACTAAGATTGGGATGAGGATAATAAGTTTAACACTAAAAAATAGGTGGCTTATCCCTTAAGAATGAGCCTATGTCCATAAGTCGCATTGTTACTTTCATCTCAAATCCATATAAAATGGTGTAGTATCTAGGTCTTTTGACAATAAAAATGTCGGGAATCTTCTTAATGGTTGATGTGCTGATTGAACGGTGCTTTAATTTCATTATGTGGGGGATATGTCCTTTTATCATGATACCCATAGAACGAAATGTGTGCTGGCTAGCTTGGGCCATACGGGGGCATCTTTAGCTAATGGAGCACTCACATATTTGTTTAAGGTTTCACCCATTAAGGAAACATTTTAGCAAATGTTGGGCAAATGACATACTAAGTAAATGTTATTAGCCACTTTCTAAAGTTCCATACTGTCACTCTGCTTCACTGATATCCACCCAGGTGGAGAATACGACTGGGCTCCTAGTTGGGCTAAGGTCCTTTGTTGTAATCACTTTAGCCAGGGCTGAGGTCTTAGGATCATGGGGTGCTCTATAAATATGGTCTAACAAAAGCCCCTAACATTTTTCTCACAACTGCAGAGAAGTTGGTGAAGTTATAGTACAAACAATCCTTGATTAACATATGCTGGTCCACAAACGATTAATTATTCTGTTCGATCAATCGACTTGATCGAGTTGTATGTTTCTCATTGAATTTTTTTGGTCGACCTAAGTTGACCATGTGTCAGTGATCCGATGGGGCTTATTTTTAAGATATGCATGGCTCGCGTGTTTATGTCCACTATAAAAGAGGGGCAGAAAACTCATTTCTACTTGTTTTAAAACGCTCCAGCTTCTTGAGAGAGAGAGAGAGAGTCAATTGTTCGTCTTCCTCTAGGTATCTCGTGTTCATTAAAATTATCTTTCATCATGGTTCTCAGGTACTTTCACACAATCTTTCTACTTTTTTACTCTTCCTTCGCTATCTTGGTTATAGTTCTTTTTTCTTTGAGGATTTTCTCATTTTCTAGGTGTTTTCTTAAATTTTTAGATTTTTTCCCGAGTAGTGTTTGGTGCCCTGCATGAGTGATTAATCCAAAATTTAGAAACATATTTATGATTTGCACTAACTTTATCGAGGTTCCTTTTCTAATAGGTTTCCCTTTCCATTGCAAAGTTCCCACCCCAATGATAACCCAAAAAACCCAAATTTTGTCCCCAAATTAGATTCTTTTAATGTGTCAACCCCCAATCCTCCAATTGTTGAATACAGTACCTTTGAGTTTCATACCTTAGAAAATTTTAAAAGTGAAAACATTAGAGTTGGGGGGAAGAACTATGTAGATATGATTAACACAACATGTTATGTCCAGCTAAATTCTAAGGAGAGATCTTTATTGGCTGACCAATCCCTTTCCACCAAACTAATAGAAGTCCATTTGACAAAAGAAGAGACGGACTTAGAAAAGGCTCCAACCACCTCTTATGACCCAACCACCTCAGATGCTAGGTGGTATAAATGTGATATTAGGGCTGAAGACTTGGCCGAATTGAGGGCCTTCTACTACATCGCTGAGGGTGTGACCATTAGGATTCCCGATCTAGAGAAGAGCGCTTATTATAGTAAGAATACTGATGATGTTTATTTTCCCATTTGGTCTTTTCAAGTTCGATTTTGTCTTCTGCTTCATACTTTAATAAGGTCCATTTTAAAGGGGGTATGGACTTGCTCTTAGTCAACTACCTCGAAATGCATACAGGTTCGGTGTTGGTTCCACGATATACGTGAAAAGGTATGGAGGGTTTAACATATTTGGGGATATATTTAGGTTTTTATATGGACTAAAAGGGAACCACAAAACTCCTGGCTATTACTACTTTTCTCCGAGAAAATCCAAGACTAAGATGGTCTAAATTTCTCAAAGTAGTAACCATAACTGGAAAACCATGTTTGTATACATTTCTAGTACGTAGGAGTTTTTTTTCCAAATAACCCAAAGAGAAAGATTAGTATTCCTAGCGATTGGAGTCCCCCTAATCGGATTGCCAAGAAATCTCCTTCACTAGACAAGTGACTAGTGAATCTCATTAGGAAAATTTTCACTTCGAACCCCATACTTTTTTAGGATGTGTATACTCCCAAGCGTTTTGGAAGGATGAAATTATTTGAGGATCAGTACCATTAACCTTGACACCTATAAGCCACTCAAGCCTATTGACAGCGATAAACAAAATTATGAGGAAGAGGAAAAGGCTGATGTAGAAGTCAGCCAATTAGGATATGATTGTGAGGAAGCCGACCAAGAGGTTGAAGAATGTTATATACTCTCACAAGTGTTAGGTCATCCTTATGTTCTCATTACTGCATGCTCTTATACTTCATAACTTGCTTATTAATTTAGTGTTACCCATATTATGATGTAGCCTCTACTCCAAATTCCATCTAATTTATCATGGAACCAATAAATATTTCCCGGGATAGGATGAAAGAGATCAAGGCCAAAAGACTTTAGGTGGTGGATGAAATGGAAGCTACTAAGAAAGCCAGAGATAAAGATTGTACCAAGTAGTACAATGACCGCCCCAGTCTTTCCAATGTTGAGGCGATTAGGTTGGTTGTTAAAGAATCCAACAAGAAAGAGGTTATCGATAAGGGTAAAGGAAAATTCATTAACAAGAAACAAAGTGGAAGAAAAAGGTCTCTGGATGATCCCACCTTCAGAGTCCTAAAGTTGCCCAAGTATAATACTCAGAGACTGTCTAAGTAGGGGGATTCATTATCCCCATATGTTCCTGTAGAGCCATTTGAACTGAACCCTCTAGTAACTAGGGACGCAATGTTAGCAGATCCTAACTCCATACTACTCAATATTGCCAATAATCCTATAGTTCAGAGTTATATGGGTTATAGTTATGATATCAGGTTTATGAGGAGCTTAAATGTGGATAACATATTGAATTTTGCTTCCCACAAGGCCTTCACAGTTAGTTGGTTTGACTTGTTTCTTTATTTTACTTTAACTGTTTAACCTCTTTGACTTTAGCTAATTCATAGGATTTTTCACTTTATAGAGTAACATGGCTACTAGCATCTTGATGGAGAAAGTCAAAGATGCTGAGAATACCTATGACAATCTTAGGTTTGCCAAGGAGGATCTTAAGAAGAAAATTAAATCCCATGAAGCTAACTTAAGAAAAATGCACAACAAGGTATAAGAAAGTGATGGGCAGATTGTATGCAAGGTTGAAGAACTCAACAAGCTTGAAGGGGATCTTAAGTCCGCCAACGACCAATTTGAGGCTATAAAAATTAAATATTTTAAGGCTCAAGTGGTTAGGGAATAGGCCTTGAATGTTTTAAGGAGTTGAAGGACTATGTCATCTACATCACCATAGCCTTCCTCAAGGGGTATGGAGAGCTAAAGAAGAGGTAGCTAAACACTATCCTGACATCGCTGAAGTCCTTATGTACTGGGAAAGGAATGATAACGAAGCTAAAGATATGGATGAGGAAGAGGAATCTGCCCATCGAGCTGAAATAGAGTTATCCTTTGAGGATGATCTCCAAGTACTTAAGGTAGTTGAAGGATAACCTGTTGTTGCTGGAAAATTAGTGTCCACTTCAAAGCATTCTACTAGAAAACCAAAGTCTGCTTCGAAGGATGTTGGTGTTACTTAACTCATTTCTTTCTGATATTTTTGTGTAGCTTTTGTTTGTAAAAATATGTGCTGAACAAAGAATTAAGCAACAGTTAAACAATTTTATGGTGTCATATTAATGGTTTTATATTGTTAGTTGTATATTATATTCCCATTTAGTGTGATTTCTTCATGTTTAGATTTTGTTAACTTTGCATTTTATATTTAAATGTTTCTAGTATTTCTTAGAAATGGATTACTAGTTACTGTAAGGATAATGTGCAGTCAAAGACGTGAAATAGATCAATTGGGTTGGCTAAAGTCGACCTGATCTGTAATATTCTGTATAGTCAAAGACATATAATTCCTAAAATATGGATGGTATATGATCGGATCTTGTCAATACACCCTCTTCCAAAAATATTTTTTTACAGCCAAAGACGTTCAATTGATTAATTGGCTTGTCTAAAGCTGACCTGATCCATAATATTTGGTATAGATAAATACATGCATTTCCTAAAATATGGACGGTATGTGATCGGATCTTATCGATACACACTCTTCTAAAAATACTTTTATGCATTAAAAAATTTATAATAGATCAATTGGTTTGGCTAAATCTGACCTGATCTTCACATTTGAATAGTTAAATGTTTAATAAGAATAAAACTAAAAAGGTAAAAAAACATCTTCATATAATGGATTCTTATTTTTACAAATTTGGTAGTCTATCACTGTGAGACCTTTTAGTGATAATTATTTTTTAGTTGCTTAGAATTCTAAGGATTTTTTAATGGATCCCCTTCTAAAGTTTCAATATGGTATGTTCCTGGTCGCTCACTCTAGCCACGCAGTAGGGACCATGCAAATTTTCTTCCTACTTATTGGAATTATATGTAACTTTCTTCAAGACATAATCTCCCTTTTTAGTGTGCTCGGCTTGAATCTTTTGTTATAGAATTAGTCGTGCATTATTGATATTCTGCTACTCTGAGTGCAGTTGCCACCCTGACTTCATATATCAGATCTAAATCTAATCTTCTTATAAAATCACTTCCAGGAGAATCAAAATTTAACACCCTATGACTTAATAGGCCGGCCTCCACTGGGAGCATGGCCTCACTTCCAAAAACCAGCATATAAGGCGCCTCTCTTGTCGCTGTTCGTGGTGTTGTGCTATAATCCCACAACACATATTGCAGTTCATTTATCGAGTTTTCTTTAGATTCTTCAAGAATCTTCTTCATCCCATCCATCAAAGTTCGATTGTGATTGCTATATATTTCATATATTATGGATGAGCTAGTAATGGGTGCAACTTTATAATTTTGGACTTGTCGCAATATTCTTGGAAATCGTCATTATCAAACTGAGTGCTATGGTTGGCGAAGAAAGTGTGAGGGATCTCGTATATGTAAATCACATTCTTTCATATGAATTGGGACACTTTAGCGTAGGTCATATCAATAATTAGTTCAGCCTCCAACCATTTTGTGAAGTAATCGACTGCTACAACTAAATATATGAACCCCCCTTAGTAGTCAGCAATGGGTTGACCAGTTTATACCCCAAATAGGAAAAAATCCAAGTTGATATGATCGGCACTATCTCGTCTCTTGGTCTCTTGTGTATTATCTTAAACATTTGGCAGTTGTCGTACTTATGCGTATATTCTTCACAGTCTTTCCTCATTATTATCCAATAATATCCTTAGATTTTTATTCTCTTTACTAGTGTCTAACCTGTTGCATGAGCTCCTCATGACCCTCTATATATTTCTTTGACCAGATTTGGTGCCTCCATAGGATAAACACATCTCATCATTGAGATTATAAGAACTATCTTGTATAACACTATCTTATCCATTACGTACTGGGCGACCTTATAGCATAAACTCCCTGTCTCTTTTTAGTTGGCCAGAAGAATGCCTTTTTCCATATACGTGATGATTGGGTCTATCCAAGATGGGCCTATGGTTAGCTCTAGGAAATTTACTTCTTCGGCATCAGTGCTCCTTTGTGACATAATTTCTACAAGTACGGTTCTTCTAAGGTTGACTCTGATAGATGACGCTACGTGGTCTAATGCGTTCGCCTTGGTATTTTCATCTTTGGGTATTCTTATCATCTGGAGTTATTTTAGCTTTAGGATTAACATTTTCATCATTATAAGGTACTTTAACATGTTCCCTTCTCTTGCTTCGAATTTTTCCAGCACTTGGTTCACTACTAGTTGTGAATCACTACGAGCCTTTACCTTCTCGACTCCAAGTGATATAGCTAACTCCAATCCATAAATTAAAGCCTCTTACTTCAATTCATTATTGGATGCTTCAAATTTAAATAATAGGGAATATGTTACATCAACTCCAGCAGGTGTGTTGACTATCAGCTCTGCTTATGCTTGCACACGATGATCCATCCATGAACACTTTCCATTATAGCAGCTCACCATTGAAGTCTTACTCTACTATAGAACCATCTTTAAATAGTTTAACAATAAGTTTTTCGTTGAAATTAGGATGATTATTTTCAAATAAGGATTATTTTGGGCTTTGATCTTGTTTGTCTAAAACTATAATAACTTATTCAGCTGGCTGTTAGGTCTGCTTGACTGGGACAATATGTGTTATTTTAAGAGTTCTTTTCTCCTTGTAAGTGAATTCTTAAATGAAATTAACTATAGCTTGTCCTTTGATTGCAATCCTTGTATGAAATCTTATATTCACCAAGCTCTATTGCCCATGCCATCAACTTGCCAAAATTTTCATGTTTATAGATGGTTTATCAAAGTGGGAGATTAGTGTAAACCACTATTGAGTGGGCTTGGAAGTACTTCTTCATTTTTCTGGATGCTACAATCAATGCTAGGGTTAGTTTTTCCATTTTGAAATATTTGATTTCTGCACCAATAAAGGCTTTACTCGTGTATTACACCGACTTTCAAACTCTTTCATCATATTTGATCAAATTCGAGCTGGAAAATGACTCTGATGCCACTAGGTATGGGTACAACTTTTCCTATAGAATTGTCCTTAACAGTAACGGGTCCTTTCATAGGTATCTCTTCAGCTCCAAAAAATTGGTTTGACATTCCTCTATCCATTTAAAAGAGTTTTTGATGACTTTAAATGATGGGAGTCATTTATGCATAGCTCTAGATACAAATCTGTTTAGATCTTCTACTTGTCTTATTAGTCTTTCCATTTCCTTCTTGCTTTTGGGAGGCTTCATATTAATCAATGTTTGGAACTTATCAAGGTTGGCCTCTATGAACCTCTAGTTTGTAATGAAGCCCATAAATTTTCCGACCTTGAGTTCGAATACGGATTTGGATGGATTCAACTTCATTTCGTACTTCTTTAATTAGTCAAACGTCTGAATAAGGCCTCTTTTGTGTTCATCTTCCTTGATGATTTTGGTCATCATGTCAGCCACATAAACCTTCATGTTCTTTCCTATTTATTTTTTGAATACTTTGTTCGCCAACCTCTGATATGTGGCACCTATATTTTTAAGTTTGAAAGGCATAACGTTATAGCAAAAGGTACCTCGACTGGTGATGGAAGAAGTCGACTCCTTATCTCCTGGTTTCATTTTACTCTACTTATACCTATAATATGCATCCATGAATCTCAGCAACTCATGAACAGCTGTTGCATCTACAAATTAGTCTATCCACTGCAAGGGATAATAATCCTTGAGACATGCTTTGTTCATATCTATGAGGTCAACATATATCCTCCATTTATTATTTTTCTTTGGTACTATGACCATATTTTTCAACAAATTAGGATACATTACATCTTCAATAAACTCAACTTTCCTTAATTTGGCCACTTCTTCTTGTATCACCATATTTTTTTGTAACACCTTGTAAATCTAAATTGGTAATTATTTTTATTAATTCGGAATTCAGAAAAATAAAATTTTTGGAATTAATTATTTTTAGTAATTAAATATGTTGGTTTTTATTTTTGGAAAGCAGGATATTAATCGAAATTAAAATCAAGGGTGAAATTGGAATTTTATTTGCATACAAAAAATTCTAAGCATTACTGGGTACCTAACCAGGATTAAATCGATTCGACATGGAGGCGAATCAATTAAAAAATGGTCAGGGGCGACGATCTGTTCATTTTTAAAGAGTTTGTTTTTAACTCAAATTCCTCCATCATTTTATATATTAATAATTTGGGATTAGGAATTTAAACCTCATTATTTGAAAACCCTAAGAGCAGCAAACCTCCATATTTTTATCTCCCCACCTCCAAACCCAAGCCCCATTTTAAGCAACCTTCAACTCACGATTTGTCAACTAAACCGGGTTTCTCAAGTTGATCCAAAAATGAATCTTTTTCATCTTTTCGCGAGGAACACATCTACATAATCAGATTTCTTTAAATAAATTCTAGGCGTGAATATCTCTATCCCTTCCCTTTAGTATTGTGCGTGTTAAATATGGCCTACACATTAAATGCACTAGTTTTCTCAAAATAAATTAGAGATATTAATTAGGAAAAATGGAAGACAAATTGGGACTGTTTTTATGATAACTTTTAATATGAATGAAGACTCAACACCTTGCATGTTAGTTTTGAGATTTGGGTTATGTAGACTTTAAGACGTTCGCATGTAGATTTTTACGTAGAGATATCATTAATTAAATTTTATCATGTTAAACCATGTTAACCTTACGGATGTTGCGTAGTAGATAAATTCTTATTGTATAAACTCCATAACATGCATGTGATTAGAAATTGAATAATTTGATGAGAAAGTATTGTTTAATTAATCTTATGATTAAACGAACATTAATTGACTAAGTAGTGATGTTGGATTAAATTGGTAGAATTATTGCGATAAATTGAAATTTAGTCGTGTGCCACTTATTTATTTTAATGTATTCGACACTGCGAGGACGACGAGGTTATGGGATAGATAGGGATGTCGCCTTTATTTGGGTTGATTTCTAGGTATGGGACGAGTTAGTAGGTCTTTGGGTCGTTATCTTTTTCTGGGTATGGGACTAGATAGTGGTGACGGTTTATAAATAAATATTCCGGGGTGGGGCTGATTTTTACGTTGTTCCTTGGATTAGTGAGCCTAGGGGCGATACTTTATTAATTAGTTTTCTTCCTAGGTGATTGGCTAGAAAATTCTTTGTGTATTGGAGATGTTTAGGTATGGGATTAGAGGTGTTCTGAGGATTTATGTCGACTAAAAGGGTGGGACTAACTTGAGAAGAAAAATGAGAGAACTTGAGAACTTGTGAATTAATGCTTAAGAAAATAAATGGGTATTAAAATAGATTTGCGATGCAAGTATGTTCAGGGATGACAGTTACATGGGCTGACTGGACATAGTGACATAGGTGTGATTTTGCATCACGAGTATGTGCGGGCTGATAAACGGGCTGAGGGGCTATATTGACGTGTCGTGCGTCGAACCTCACAAGTGTGTGCAGAGCTGACAGTAAACCGGGATGACTGGCCATAATGAAGGGGATGGGTGTGGTGTAAGACTTTTTAGCGGGAGTCCCGTAACTAAATGGTGTAAAACTATAAGCGGGAGTCCTGCGACTGATATTAATGATGGATAAAAATAATAATCGGGTCAATTGAATTAAATTAGATGGATAGAGTTTGTTAAAATTACATAGTTGGAGTTGGACTTTGGGGGTTACTTAGATGTGGATGGACAATAATTTATTTCACTCGCTGGTTAATATATCTCGTTTAATTTAAAATATTCTATTATTATTTTTAGCATATATAATGCTGTTATCTGGGTTCACAGACCCTAATTGGGAGGAGTAGCTGGTATTCATGCAGAGGGCTCAGACCCATTACATTGACTAACATTTCAGGTTAAATGTCGGAGTACCTTCATAGAAGTTATTGGAGATCTTTTGGAGGTGTAGCTGGAATTTATTTTAGTTACTTTGTAGTTAGATTTATTTTTCCTTTCCATCGCATTATTGGATTTATTTAAAGATTAACATGGTGATGAATGTTATTATCGTATCAATGGTCATTATCTTATTGGAACAATTTAATTATTATCTTGTGGAATGAATTTTATATGTCTCATATCAATCACATGCTAAGAATGATATTTAATTTAGCAACGCCCCACGTAGTCTTAGTGGCAGCTGACGCTAGGGTTGCGCAGAGTGTTACATTTTCACTTCAAGAACACTCGTCGTTTTTGCTTGACTTTATTGGATTCTTTGATTATATTGAGCTCGAGGAAGCTAATGGTAGTATCTATTCTTGGCATATCTTTATTGATCAAATAAAATATGTGTTTTCTGGCTCAGAATTAGTCCGCTAGCTGCTTCTTAAGGATAGGGTCCAGGGATGAGCCGATCTAGGCTTTCCTCTCAGGGTGGTCTTCGTTAAGCACCATTGACTCCGTTTCTGCAATGGCTCCAGTTATCAACCTATCTTTATCTTGACGATCTAATGTCTCGATTTGATAAGTATGAACTAGGTTCTTACTCTTCTCTTCATTGGACGAGGTATAATTGCACTTTCGTTCTTCTGCTTGGTTTTCTTTCACCACTCCCACACAAACGTTCGTATGGGAACTTGAGACATTTGTGAATGGTTAAGGCTATATCTTTGTATTGTCACATCATGTTAATACTTTATTGATCCATATATGTTTATTACTATGCATATTAAAAGTATTTTATTTTACCTTAGATACATACTGTTTGCATATACTTATTATCCATGGACTTTGCCTATTTTGTTCTTAGGCTTTGCATGTTCTTTTATTCTGAACCTTAGTGATTTCTCTAGATTAATTATCTTAGGACTTCATTGGTTATTTTCATGATTGATTAAGTTTGTAAGAAGATGCTTAAGATTATGTCTTTTATGTGTACATGTTAATCCTATGTCATGCACTTCAATGGTTATATGTATCTTTCATTGGAAAATTTAAAAAGATTTATAGTATAATCAAGTTTATGCCTTTTTGGATGATATACTCAAAGACATATTTTCGTATATTAAAATAGCGTATTTGATTATTTTTTCTTTATTTGGGATTTTGACATGTGCTTTATGAGATGAATTTAATTTTCTTTAAAGTCTTATAAACATTAAGAAAATTTATGCTCGAGATTACATTATCATATCTTGTTGCACACCTCACTACACGTTGTTTAGATGTCACATTATAAGGACTGACAAAGATTTATGATCTTCTACAAAGCATTCAAAACTTTATTAGACTTGTGAAAGAGTGTCCGATCTCCTAAATGTGTATCTGGTGGTTTTTATTCACGATTGGGAGAAATTGAAAAGCCTATAGTATATCTTAAAGAATAATGAGTGATGATGTGGTTTGGGATATAACTTCTATTGGATGAGACTACCTTTGAAAATTTGAAATATCATCCCTTCCTTATGCTTGAGTAAAAAACTCCACATACATTTGCTGACTGAGGGGGAAAACATGGTAGTTGAAAATGATGATAAAAGGGTGTTGGGGATTTCATTTGAGTTGAAGCCCTAGGTTCTTTGTTTTACGATTCATCATCCTAATTGAACTTGAGCTTGGACATATGTCTAAATGGTGTTAATTTTATTCTGTTTTGCACAATCTAGATATGATCTTATTTTCTTGGTTAATGATCTCATCATATTGTTAACCTTTTAAGTATAATCTTTTCTTGGTTATGAACATTGGATATAAAATTAGAATTTTGATAAGTGTGATAATATTGCTTATATTTTTACTTATAAAAAGGATCGTGGTGTTGCTCTCTTATTGCATAAATGTTGATTATGTCATGTAAATCCTTTATTTGAGATAATTTGCTAGAAAATTGATTGTATTCATTTTCTTTGCATCTTATGCAATTTCCCCAAGTATTATATTTTGCATGTTTCTTTAATGTTCATTTGAAATGCATGATTGAGAATATTGCTTTTTGTTGAATGATAAAATTTTGGTATACATTTTCTTTAATAGAGTATTAATTGGATTTAGACTTACTGTGTCTTATTCCTGTTCTTATAGTTTGTAATATTACCTTTGGCTTTGATATTGATACAATATTTCCATATATGTTGATATCATGGTTCTTCCATGTGGGATAAATATGATATATCCAAATGTTGTTTTGATCATTCTTGGTTTTGATTATATTTGATAGGATGCTAGGATAAATTGATATATTCGATTTTGGAGTATCCTATTGCCATGGCGTTTGTAGTCATTGTTTGACCTATGCTTCACTTTGGATATTTCTTAGATATTTGTCTTGTCATTAGCTATCATTTGGTATCTATAATTGTGTTTATATTTTCAGTTTTATGTTTGATCATAGAAATTTGTATCTACTAAATCACGTATATCCTATACTCTTTGCTTGTTGTGCTTATGATAAAATATTGATGATGGTTTACATATTTGGCTTATCATATCATTATTGATCATTTGTGCCTTTATATGTTATATCACGTAATTCATATCCCATATTACTTTTATCTCCTAGTGCTTATTGTGATATATCACATGTTTTTTATACTTTAATCTTATTTTCTCTAATTGTGTTTTATAGTTAAGTTTCTTGTCTCCTTATTAATTCGATTCTTATTATCTTCATCGTTCCTAAAATAGGGAGAAGTTTTCTGTGGTAAGATAAGACTTGATAAGGGGGGAGAATTAATTTGTGACAAAAAAAGCTATCTATAGAATGAAAGGGGACACAATTTGTTTTCTTAGGTTATGTTTTATGATATACAATGACAAGGCTATTTTAGTTAGGGATAATATATATTTTTATCATTTTAAGTGATATATATTTATTCGTTACTTATCATACTTATCATTGTTTCCTTATACATTATTACCTTGTGCTCATATCCATTTTTAAATTTGAACTCAATTAGATATTGTGGTATATTAGTTTCGATCATTTGGATTATCTTTGTTTATATCACTTTTGGATTCTCTTGTCTTTTCCTTTGTCAATTCCATGACAAAAAAGGGATTAAGCTTTCTTCTTTGGGGGGGGGGGGGGGGGTAATATTTCTTCTGTAAGGGAAGAGATGTTAAGAAATTGGGAGATGAATTAGTAAAAGTATATGGTTATGGAATTAAGTTTATATATCGTGTCATAAGTGATTTCATTCATTCATTCATTTCTTTATAATCTTTCTTTTTATGTTTTTTTGTTACAGAATAAACAAAGGGAGAATTGTAAGAGTATCTATTATCCTTATGTTACCTATAGGACTAAACTGTCTTATTCCGTTGACCCAAACACACTTTGTGTCTCTAGTCTAAGAGCTCATTTCGACAAAGCTTTATAGCAAGACTTATTCATCGGACTTCATTAACTTTATCCCGTCATGATTTACTTCCACATACATGACAATGACACTATAGGACAAGGTAAAAATACTTAGGTGACTTAGTACACTCATGTTTTAATACAATCAATTTGGATTTTCTTAAAATGGAAAATGTATTAAATTAATATGTGTGTGTGTGTGTGTGTGTGTGTGTGTGTGTGTATGTGTTTGAGGCTGTTTTTTCAGATTTACCACGTACATATGCCATATATCTCAAATAAATAAACAAACTTTGAAAATGGCATATTACCTATTTAAAGACTTGTTTTACATTTTAAAATATCTTTAAAAACTTCTCTTGGTTCGCTTCAGCAAAATTGTACTTCGTTGGTCACGCTTTGTGCAAAACTCCGTCGTTGCGAATTTTGGTCAAAGTGGTTACCTTCTTGCCTCGTGTTTCATTGTAGTGAAGAAAGTCATCGGTGTAGTGATGAAGGTCGCAAAAATTATGAGCTTTCGGACAAACATAAATCTAATGGCCCTTTTTAACACTTTTTGGCCTCAAACCTTTTACAAATCATCTTTTCAGCCGTATCTTTTGTGCAAATTTTCTTTTCTCCACAAGTTATTTTAGGGCTTGTTGAATACATATTTTGGTCTTCTTCTCCAAACAAAATATAGGTTGTTTTTATAAAAGCTAGAATTTTTTAGAGGGAAAAATATATATTTAAAATCACTATTCAATAGAATTTTTCTTCAATCCGCTTTAAGTGATCTTGAGATATCCAGTGATATTGTTACTATTTAAAGTCATTTGAAGTTTTTTTACTTTTTCTCAAGACTTGAACAATAATTTGAAAAATATATTCTTGAGCGACATTAAATATTTTTTATATCTCAAAAATACTTGTGAGTTTATTTTTGATTATCCAAATTCTTTAAATCTTCAATAAACCTATAGGAATCTCAAATCCTAGGAAGTGAAAATACATTTGTGTCTTCTCACTTA
Source organism: Sambucus nigra (assembly GCA_949130495.1). NCBI lineage: Eukaryota > Viridiplantae > Streptophyta > Magnoliopsida > Dipsacales > Adoxaceae > Sambucus > Sambucus nigra. Next base: position 536,137,530 of record OX422208.1, on the reverse strand, counting down.
TTCTATTGGAACATGAAGTTTTCTTTAAACTTTAATAGAAGATTTGTTGGCGTATGATTTGACGATATTGATCGCGGACCAAAACCGGAGGAGGTTGTGTGATGTTCTTCAGTTGTCGGCGCTCTCCTCGGAGGATATGGTGGGAAATATTTTCTCATCGGTCATCGTGTGATTGTAAGTCTTTGTCTTCTAGTTATAATACTGTACCACAGTATATTTGTCGTTCGGTCCGCTGGAGGTTTTTTCTCTTTGTGATTTTTTTTCCTCATATGCCTTGATGTTGTGATATTTTTTTTATCTTTTAATAATAAAGATAAAATTTGATGTAATCTACTTGGTAAATAATTTGTCCCATAAACTTTAGACTTGATCATATCTTTCCTAATTTAATTTAAAATTAAAAAAATTACCTCAATTTGGTAATAATTTTTAAATTGGGTAGTTTCTCTTAGCTTTCGCTTTACTATGGCTTTTTGAGCTTTTCATATCTCTACAAACGTTACTCTTAATGAGAGTATTGGACTTTAACGTCAACAACAATATCATATCACAATTGAACATTATTACTATCACGATGTTTTCAACTCCACAATAAACTTTCTATTGACTGAATTTGAATATAAATTTGCCTAGGGAATAGTGGATCTTCTTCCTCTTAGCTTGACTTTGTATTTTAATGATTATTTTAAATCATTTAACGTTTATGATATTTGGAAGCTTGTGCAAAAAATTTATCCAAAGGATTTTGGTGGATATGATATATATGAATTTTGATATGAGTTCAGATGTTGTTAATGATCTCGAGTTTCAAAACTTTTCTACCCTTGTTGATCTATATTGAAATTTTTTTTTTTACTAAAAAGGTTGAAGACTATTTTCAATCGATAAATTAATTCGTCTTGTCTTGGGAATGCCGAAACCACTCACCGGTGGTCCAAGTCCCATTTTGTTCCTTAACAAAGCATACTGGAGGAAAAAGATAGAGAAATAAAAAGAGGATGAGAGGGGGGGAGATAATGGGAAAAGTAATGGCCATTAAGTATTTTAATAAATGGGTAACTAGCATGTAACTAGCACGATGCACGGGCATGATCTAATAATTGCTAACACTATAGCTTAAATATATAATAAATAGAAAATTAAAAATAAAAAAAAAACAATATAAAAGGCACACATTTAGAGTTGTTTGAGGACTGTGTGTATTTCAAAACTCAATTGAACAACCCAAAAACCTATATAAACTGTTACTGACAAATATAATAAAAAATATTATGAAAGTTTGAATAATTGTTTACTTATATACATGTACATACATGCGGAGAAAAACTAACCAAATACATACATATGAAGAAAAACAAAACAAACATTCTGGCGGTATACAATATGGGTTAAGTCCTTGATCGACATTGCCTCGAAAAGAACCCGTGTCTCCGTATCACCAACCTTAACATACCAAAAAATAATGCTTGTCCAAGAAATAGTATTCCTCTTATGCTTCCGCCTATACTTGAAAAACAAAAAAGAAAAAAAAAAACAGATTATTGAAGTTGGAGACCCCACATAGTAAAATCAACAGAAAAAATGAATGTTGTACATAATTTTGGTATTACTTACTATCTGAGAGTCCCATAAGTAAACTATTTAGTGACAAAATCGATGTTTCTATGGGCAATGTCAACTCAAGAAGTATAGAACTTCATAATGTTTTGGTGCATCAAAGTTTTGGGTAAATGAATTTCATAATAGAGCCTCTCAATGACTTCAAGGTTTTGCAAGAAATCGTACAGCCTGAACTGGTTCCAAGAAACTTCAATTCCTTCATACTCGTCAAATTCCCTATAACTGCATCATTCTTAACACTCATAACACATGAGAACAACCTATCTAACACATAAATTGAAATGGGGATCCCTCGAACCCATTTCTGAAAACCCAAAAATTTAGACATCTACAAACAACTCCAAGATCCCCAAAATATCTACATTAGAGAGGAAGGATTCGTACATGGTCTTTGATGCCTCTCTCCCAAGGATTTCATTGTACTGTAACAAAAAAATGAAATCCAAATCAAAAGTGAGAGAGAGATAGAATTTACCGGGTGAATCTAATATCATGAGGTTGAGGTTGAGGTTGAGAATGATGGGCATACATGGCGTCATTTGAAAGCATAATAAAGACTTAGAAAAACTAGGTATGAAAAAAAAGAATGCAGTCAGTCCACAATGAGAGAGTTAAGCAGGAGTTGTACAGAAATGGTCACTTTTTGGATAAATTTTGGAGGTTCATCCGTCCGTTTAGTCTTCCTAAAGTGTCTGCATAACCTTTTTATTTCTGGTAATGGAGAATCATTGTAATTTGTTACGTACTCTTTTAATGGGTTGTTAAAGAGGGGTACTAAGGGAAGAGGAATGATAACTTGGAAGAAGATTAAGGGAACGTGTCACTGTTGGGTTTACGGAGGGGGGGGGGGGGGGGTGGAGAGAAATGTAAATTGTGTGTGGAAAAGCATTTATGATTATAAAACCCTCATTAACCTCTAATACAATAATACTATTATATTAGAGGTATAATATAGATTTTAAAATACTTTTCAAACAAAGAGGGAAAAATGAAAATTTTTGAAAGATCAAGAAAAAAAAATTAAAATTTGACCCAAATTTTAGAATTATTTATAATTAATTCTTATTTGTTTTCATTATTTATTAAGTTTTTGTGTGCGCAACACGTGGGTTGCATTACATCCCAAGTGGATATGAAAATTGGACCGAGTCATTCAGCGCAAAGCTCATACCCCAAATGTACAGATTACTCCATTCCCCGAGGGACACATGCATTGACTCGAATCAACCTGGTGTGGGCCTACGGCATACCATTTGAGGCCAACTGCCTATCATAATATTCTGTGATCTATACGCGGAATCAAAGAATTCGTCCAAGTCAAGCTCATACCCGAGGCTTACTACCGACTGCAGCTTAATAGCAGTCCCGTTCTACGACCTAGTCAATTTCAATCACAAATAAATTAGAACCAATAGCTTATCACCTTCCCACTAGAATAATCCCCCATATTAAATTAGATTTTTTTATTTATATATTTAATTTCTATGTAAACTCCAAGTTTAATACAATCAATAGTTAAAAACCAAAACTAATGGAATTAATGTGTAACTTGATATATTATTTGCCCAAGCATAACTCTAAATGTAAGACATCATTAAAAAAGTTATTTTTTACCGAAAATATTATAATATATGACATACTATATTTTGACAGTACTAAAAATTTGATTTATTTCAACCAAACTTGCCATATATCATCACTAGATGGATCGTTTACAAAAAAAATATCAAAAATTCATTCTAAATGTGGGTAAAAATAATAAAGTATATATATATATATATATACAGTTCTGCTCTTGTGCGGACTAGTCCACATTTTAAGAATGCGGACCGGACATGCGTCACCTGGCGGTGAGCCCAGAAAAGAGAGAGAGTGTGCCTATAATTTAGGCGATAATTTCTAGGCGCACCGTTAGGTGACACATGTCCAGTCCGCATTTTTAAAATATATATATATATATATATATATATATATATATATATATATATATATATATATATATATATATATGCATTTTCGATCGTTTGATCTTTTGATCATGATATCACTCACTTCCACAATAATTATTTGATGATATCCTTACCATGGAGATCGCATGTACCCAGGTTGTTGAAAATTAAAAAAATTTCATGTTTTAAAAAAAATATGTTTTTAAGATATGTTTAATGAACTGTCTTAGACAACATAACAAGTATATTTCATATGATGAGGTAACTCATTTTTCAAATCTTCCAAATCACAGTGATAAAAATGTCACTGTTAGCAGATTTGATTAGGGCTGGTTTTGAGGGGAGGCGAGAGAGGCGGTCGCCTCGGGCGCACGATTGTCGACGCATTTTAGGGGTTTCAAAATTTTATGTGTGTATATATATATATATATATATATATATATATATATATATATATATATATATATATATATATATATATATATATATAGCATCATTTTCTAATTGTTTCCAAAACAATTAGGGTCCGTTTGATACATATTGGACAAAAGTGTTGGCATGGCAAAATTTGCCAGGACAAATTTTCCCTAGGCAAATTTTGCCTAGACAAATATTTTTTTCTCACATTAGACTATCAAACACCAAATAAGGTAAAACAAGTTTTTTAGGCAAAACATTTTAATAACACATTTTTCGTCCATATTAACATATATAATAATAAAAAATATGTTTTTTTTTTTAATTTTCGTCCCAAGTCTTGTTTAATAAAAAAACAGTTTTTTCTTTTCTTTTTTACTTCCTGTTTTTATTTATTAAAAAAGTAACAAACTATATATATAAAAAAAAGTTTTTTACGCCAAAACTACTTACTAAAAATAGTTTTTACATTAAAACAGTTTTTAATTTTTACATTAAAACAGTTTTTACGTTAAAACAGTTTTTAATTTTTTTTACATTAAAACAATTTTTTACATTAAAACAATTTTTACGAAAAAACTGTTTTTACATTAAAATAATTTTTTACATTAAAACAGTTTTTACATTAAAACAATTTTTTATATTAAAACAGTTTTCACATCAAAACAATTTTTAATTTTTTACATTAAAACATTTTTTACATTAAAACAATTTTTACATTAAAACAGTTTTTTACATTAAAACGTTTTTTACGAAAAAACAGTTTTTAAACAAATTTTAATTTAAAACAGTTTTTTTAACTATTTAAAACAATTTTTAAAATATTCATAACAATTTTTAAAATATTCATAACAGTTTTTTTTAATTATTTAAATTAGTTTTTAAATTGTTTTTTAAAATATTAAAAGCGTTTAAGAAGTTAGCAAAATTGTTGACAAATATTTCTCACCCATATAGCAAAGCAAAATTTGCCAACATGTTATGCATAAGAGGTGTTGTACATTGGCAAATAGCTTGTAGGCAAATTTTGCTATCAAACATACCAAATTGTAGGCAAATGTCATATTTGCCAACTTATTTGTCATTTGCCATGTCAAATAATGCTATCAAACGGACCGTTAGTTGAAAACTGAACGGACAAATATTTAAACTTGTCGCAATTCCGAAAAATAAGTCGGCATCTTTTCGGTAAAAGAAAAATTTACAATTTATAAATTAATGATTTTCTTTTTGTTGAATATGGGACTCCCAATTTAAGAGTTTGCCTCGGGCCTTTAAAATCTCGGGCCGGCCCTTGATATGATAGTTTGGCAGAAAACGCTACCAAAACAAACAACTGGTAACACAGATTAACTTACTAGTTATAACAAATATCTTCTAATGCATGGCAAAAAGTATGACTCATTATACAACACTCTCTTAATTTAATTTAAACTCTTACTTTCACATTTCTCATCTTACTACTCATTTGAATTCAAATATATGTACCTTATTATCTACATATACAACTATTATCATTTTAAAATATATAAAGTAACCACAAGATATGTCGTATGCAGTGTAGTAATGCAAACTACAAGTTTCCTACGATATATCAACACATTATACCTTTTACTCAAATCATGCGAAGAACCAGCTTTCATTAAAGCTGATCAATTTTAAAATAACTATAAAAATTGTCATAATTTATGTAGACAATTAATTATAAAAAAAAAAAGATACATTTGAGTACGTAATTTTGAAAACATTATAAAAGAATTTGTGTGGTTTGATAAACAAAAAGATAATGAAATTGAGACACATTTTGAAAAAATATTTGGGAACACATTATACGGATTCCGGTGTTACTAGTTAACAAGAGAAATATAGTGATGAACAGTAGAGTGAAGTGTATTCCACTAAAAATTTTAATACGTGTTCTCTATTCTAAAATCTTGTTATTGTGCTTTAAGAGTGTGTCTCCCTGTCATTATTCAATATACAAAACTAGGATGCTGCATGGCCAAAGGATAATAAATTATTTTCACACAAGCATCTGGTAATGTATTTATTTCTAATATGACACTACTTACAGTCATTAAGTACAATCACCTACAAAGATACGAAAAAAATAAACTCAAATGAGGAGATCTCACACAAGTTCCTAGTCATCCCTAATTATGAGGTTAATCAAGGGTTCTGAAAAGAAATATTCACAATGAGGTGTAACACATTTTTAAAATTCTATGTCCTGTCCTTAATGAAAAAAGAATCCATTAAACATCGCGTTCAAGTCCTACAAGTTGACAGAAAATCTGCACATGTATAGGGTACCTAATTCCTGAACTTGCTGTCCATGTGAACCTTCCATCTTTGTTGAAATGTTCAACTTATTATGTTTTGAAACATGTGAAACTTTCTAGATCATTTGGACAATAAATCCCATAAACGACGCTCCACTAGAGTTTGTTGATTTTCCTCGGAGTTATGAATTAATTTAAGTGTTATCTAAAAAGTAAGATTGAGTTCATATAAAACACCGACCTAGATAAATATTATGTACAACAATTTTGACCGTTGGTTTTCTTCTTTTGTTTATTTGATGAAAGCATTGTACTTATAGTAATATGGACTATAATTGTATTTAATCACTCCTTTACTCCATATATACTAAGTAAATATATATCAATGTATTTTCAATGTGCCAAACTACTTCTTCTTCTTCTTCTTTGCGGACAATGGTTGTCATTCAAGATAGTTATTGTTCACAATGGTTGTTGTGTTGCCGACATCAGTGTTAGTGATGGTTAATGGTGGATGGTGACTCTGATTTGTGGTTGTTATACATTTGACGATGACGATGACGATGACGATGGTAGGGCTATGGCGGGTGACTAAGGTGTTGTTTCTATTTGTTTTGATGTTTTTATTTTATTTTATTTTTTTGGTGTGTCTTTATTTGTCTTTATTTTATTCAATGTATCTATATAATTATTTTGTAGGTTTTGACTAAGTTCTTTGTCTATAAAATTATTTTATTCAATGTATCTTTATTTTGTAGCTCATGATATTTATGTAATTAAAGATCTGGATAACATGTATTTTAGAGGCACATATGATCCATGTACTCACGCAAAACTTTTGTACTTATTATTTTGGAGCATCTAGTACCAGTTTCATTAAATAATATATAATTAAAACCAAACTTATGCACAAAATCCCTGATATAGAACTACTGTTACGAATGTGACTTAATGATATCAATAACTTCTGAGTTATTCAATGTACGTAGAGGGGGTGGCCCAATATATCCTAACCCGTTGGTTCCCACGTCGCATGGACGCCATTTACTATTAAGAACGAATCAATATACTGAAGTCAGATAGTGAGTTATTTGGTGATAGATATGTATATGGTTTTACAAATAATGTAATTGTGGTGGATTTTCTAAGACTTGCGCAAACATGCTTTAAAAACCCGATATTAAAGCTAATTTTTTTTTTGTACATATAAATTCCACATACATGCATCCCTAGTAACCAAGTATTAGGGGTGGTAAACGGACGGATACGGATCGGATATCATGTTTTCCATATCCGTATCCGCTATCTGGATATCATGTTTTTCATATCTGTATCCGCTATTTGAATGTACTATCCGTATCCGTATCCGCCCGGATAGTTAAAACAACTATCCATATCCGTATCCGCTCGGATACCTCGGATTCGGATAATATCTGTATCCGTTTACATTATTTAACCATCGCAAAAAATAATATTAAAATATCCAATTCAATGAAATCCAATCCAATCCAAATAAATATTTAACAAAATTACTGCCTCCTAACATCAACAATTATGGATTCCATAATAATAGTATCATTTCATAATGGTAATATGGCTTAAAGCTATCCATACTTCACAATCATATAAGCTTAAAGCAGTAAAAAAAATAACAGTCTCATTCCATGACAGTAGAAATAAATATGCTCCTTTTAGATTAAATCAAATTTATTGAGAATGATAACCTCGTAGACATTTTGTGGACATTCTTTTTTGTTTCTCTCGTACATTTATTTATAACTAAGGAAACTAACGAACAACCACATGAGGGTTTCTTTTCTTTGGTTTTGTACGAAAGAGAAATGAAATGAAATTATTTTTTTGTTTTATTTTAAATGGAGTATATGTTCTTTAGTGGGTGTATGTTGTGTGTGATACGGTGTATTGTAACTTTAGTGTAACTCCATGATAATATACCCAATAAAATAATAATACATGACATTTTATAATATACCCAATAAAATAATAACTTTAGGGTGCTTTTGTTTTGAGTGGAGTATGTGTTTATTTTGTTTTAGGGAATAAACGATTAAGTTTTTTTTTAATATTATTTTATTAGTAATATTTTAAACATATGTTTGACGGATACGGATATCTGGTAAAACGGATACTCGATAAAATGGATACTCCGCATCGGATACGAATTATCCGTGTCGGATACTAGTACTATCCATATTCGTATCCGTTTTCTCGAATATTTTTATAGAGTATTCATATTCGTATCCGTTTTCATATTTTTAGATAAATATTCACAAATTCAAATGCGAATATCGAACGGATGCGAATTTTCAAATATCCGTTTATATCCCTGCCAAGTATAAAACGATAATTTCGCCACGTATAATTTCCATCTAAATAGAACATGGTTCGTAAGAATAATGGGAGTCCACAAACAAAATATACGGCTCCACTGTCCCCACATGTTCTGCTACGATTTAGGTATGATTTTTGGAATAAGCCTAACTACTAAGCAGTGGGCAAAAGCCGGTGCTGCGTTCTAGATTCTGACCTAGTCTACTGTCGAACCCCATACGTACGCTGGGTTGACCTCATCCGCTCCGGTTCCATCCAAACTATAGTCTCTGCGCTGGCGTAGTACTATGATGCTACCAAGTCAAGGTCGTATTAAGCATAAGACATATATAACAAGGCAATGCGATTAAACAAATCATCCATCCAATGCCTAAAACAAGAAAACCTCCAGCGATGTCATCGTTGTCAGCTAACACCCAGCTTCACTTTGTGTTAATCCCATTATTGGCTCAAGGACACATGATCCCTATGATTGACATGGCCAGGTTACTAGCCGAGCAAGGGGTGATTGTGAGTTTGGTCACCACCCCTCATAACGCCTCGCGATTTTCAACAATCATCCATCGAGATAGATCCTCTGGCCTTCAAATCAACCTTATACAAATCCCATTCCCATCTCTAGAAGTGGGTCTCCCATTAGGTTGTGAGAATCTTGATAGCGTCCCTTCACGGGACCTTTTGAGAAAATTCTACAGTGCACTCGATATGCTGCAACAGCCACTAGAGAAACACCTTCAAGAACAAAACCCACCCCCGAGCTGCATAATCTCTGATAAGTGTCTCTCCTGGACATCTCAAACAGCTCAAATGTTTAAAGTCCCAAGGTTAGTCTTCCACGGGATGTGCTGTTTTTCACTGTTATGCTCCCATAATGTGAAGCTCCATAATGCTCATTATTCTGTCACTTCAGATTTTGAGCCTTTTCTGGTGCCAGATATGCGGCAAAGAGTTGAGATAACAAAAGCCCAGCTGCCGGGTGCTTTTGTTACTTTGCCGGACTTGGATGATATTAGGGACCAGATGAGAGAGGCTGAATCGGCTGCTTATGGTGTTGTGGTGAATACTTTTAGTGAGTTGGAGGATGGGTGTGTGGAGGAGTATAGTACGGCGATAAATAAAAGGGTGTGGTCTATTGGACCTGTCTCTCTTTGCAACAAAGATTTATTAGACAAGTTGGAGAGGGGAAATAAGGCCTCTATCGGTGGGAAAGAGTGTATAGAATGGCTTGATTCAATGAAACCAAACTCAGTTCTATATGCTTGTCTTGGTAGCCAGTGTCGGTTAGTTCCATCACAGTTGATAGAACTGGGGCTTGGTTTGGAAGCATCAAAACACCCGTTTATATGGGTGTTAAAAGCAGGAGAGAGGTTTGTAGATCTGGAGAAGTGGTTGTTGGAAGAGAAGTTTGAGGAGAGGATCAAAGGGAGGGGTCTGTTGATAAAGGGTTGGGCTCCACAAGTTCTTATACTGTCCCATCCTGCAATCAGAGGTTTCCTGACACACTGTGGTTGGAACTCAACAATTGAAGGGGCGTGCTCTGGAGTGCCGATGATAACATGGCCTATGTTTGCAGAGCAGTTCTTTAACGAGGTTTTGGTTGTTGAAACTCTGAGGATTGGGGTTCGGGTTGGAGTGAATATGTCTGTTAGATGGGGAGAGGAAGAAAAAATGGGAGTTTTGGTGAAGAAAGAGCAAGTTGAGAAAGCTATACATGAACTAATGAATGACGGAAAAAAAGGAGATATGATAAGAGAGAGAGCAAGAGAACTTGCAGCGATAGCAAGTAAGGCTATGGAAAACGGAGGATCTTCTCGGCTCAACATCTCACTTTTGATTCAAGATATCAAGAAACATCACAGCCATATAGTTTGAGTATTGGAGATGGATTTGAACCCACCCCACCCCACCCACCTGTCTCCGTTTTTTTTTTTTTTTTTTTCCAGCAATGATTTCGCTAGTGTAATCTTAATAATGGAAGCAATCTCCTAAATTAAGATAGTAACATAATGAAGAACAATGAACCGGAAGGGTGAATTAAAAATATAAATAATCAATGTTAAGTAAGTTGTGCATGAAACATTCACGAGATGAAGCATGCACTTGAGCAATCTACATAATATTCTAACACTGGCTCGCAAGAAAAAATTGACTTCAACACAAAGTGGAGATAAGTATTTTTTTTTAATAAGTAAATGGTTCAATAGAACAAATCCGCCTAAGGAGCGTAATCCAATATATACTACAAAAGCAAACAAAAAAGGAAACAACTAACCCGAACCCCTTCCAAACAAAACTAGACTACTCACTCTAACCTTATGCGAACTCAAAAAGTTGTAACGAAGTCTAGATGGAGTCAATTCTTCGCCATTGAAACATCTCCGATTCCTCAACTTGTATTTATAACGGTCATTGAATACATGGCGAGAAGCAACACAGTCTTAAAACCTCATAGATATGAGAAATAAGATGGGAGGACAATATTTTTCCCATCTCATATTTCGTATTTAAGTTGGGATATCATATGAGTTTTGGGATAAAACCATATCAGCTAGGAGGTTTGAGAGAATTTTGTCTTGTTCAGATAAGATACCTTTAATCTTATCTCACTATATTATCCACAACTATGACATATATTACATTTAACAACGATTTATTTGACTGCACAGATGATTTCATGGCTAAATGATCACTTTTAGCAACAAAGTTTAAATTGTGGTCATTAAATAAACACTGGCTAAGACATAAAAGATTTCGTTGCCAAATTCTCAATAAAAATTAGGCGCCATTTTTTCCTGCCCTGCTAATCTTTTCACAACGAAATAACTAAAATCAATCACGAAATATTTCGTGGGTAATTGATACACAATTTTGTTACAAAATATTTTTGTAGCAAAAAAGTTAACAATTAGAGTTTGAAGGGTAGGGGTGGGGGTGGGGTGGGGGGTGGGGGGGGGGGATTTTGCTTCTCACAATTAGCTCCCCCGATCTCCTCTCCTCCCCCATGTCTTCTTCAGCACCACCCACCCGACGATCCCCTCTTCTTCTTCCACCCCACCCCCATAGTTAGCTGCCACAACTCCGCCACCGCTCCTCCTTTGCCACTTCTTCTTCTTCTTCTTCTTCTTCTTCTTCTTCTTGTTCTTCTTCTTCTTCTTCCCTCTCTCATGATGTATGACACACCCCAACCCAGTTACTTATAATTAAGTTTGAAAATCAAAGTGAGTCAAACCATGATTTACTTAACCAAACCATAAACACGATTTTTAATTTCAGAGTCATCATTGTAAATCCATATAACTGAAATCCTTTTTACAACATCAGAGTAGTCATACTTATACAAACTTGCTTGAAGGATAATTTAACTTAATTACATCATTTACATTTAAACAAAATCTTTGTTTCTCCCATTCCTGGCTAACCCAACCCGACTTTCTAGATTTGGTAGTGACACCGCGTTACCTGAAAAATGTGAACATAGGAACCGTGAGCAAAAAAGCTCCGTGAATGCATCACTACTATACTACTGCATGAATTTAAATGCAATAAATCATGTCCATATAATTATGTATTAACTTATCCGGCTCATTCATAATAAATGACCAACTTTTCCGAATCATGATACACATATCCTGTCTAAATAGACAATTCTCCCCATTTCCTGGTCGAGGAGTAACCCCTTGTCATTAATAGACAAATCTTCCCCATTCTGGGTCGGGGAGTAACCTTCCATTTCGGTAAATCAAAATGAACAATTTTATATTCATAACATTATGATCATATTCGTAATAGTATACAAATACATCATTCCAGTGAGTACACTCACCTTAGGTTGTGAACTATGTATATTTGTTTCCTTCGGGTGGAGCTAAACTGGGTTGATTAGACCTTACACCTGTCCATCCAACGAAATCAGTACTGAATCTCAATCATAAGTATTATCCTAACATAATTATGTAACTTTCTGTAAGAGGGTACTTTAGATTATAAGTGGAGGCGTGACCCCCTATTGAGTATGGTAATGATAAGTCAGTTGGTTAAAGCTTAGGATTAATGACAGAGCATATTAACGTGAACCCAGTGAAGGTAAACTCAGCTTAAACTCTCAAAGTCTCTCGTGTATAACTCAGGTAATAATGATGAACTTTAGAAGTGGCTTAGCTAGAGGGAGAGGGAAGTAAGCACCCTAGATACGCCCTGGTAGGCAGGTAGAAAACACACAAAACACCCTCAAGAATCTCTGTCAAATATTAAAAGTTTCGTAATAAATGACAATGGTGAGTCAGTGAATTCTCTAGTTTTCAATAACTCTTTTTAATTCTCCAAAAGATCATCCCTCCTCAAAGGTGGTTGGGGTCCTTAAATAGCCCCCCCCACCACCCCCGAGGCAACTCAGTCATTAAAGACTATGAAAGACATCCCTCATACTTTATGTCACAACATTAAATGCCTGATGCACTAGTTGTCTCCACGTCATAAACATTAAATGTCAAGACATGTCTTTTGCCTAACCACTGTGTGTCAGGGGGTTGTTGTCGCAGAGGTGGCTCACCAACTGCCTGACAGCCCCAAATACCACGGTGGTTTACTCAAGTGCATGTATGACATTGTATAGATGGCTAGTGACATCACCCACAGTAGATGTGACATTAAGTAGAGGGTTGTTTGGTCCATAACTCAATGCCCGATGGAACTCCAAGCTGCTCCGCTTGAGGTTCCACGGTCAGGGTCTTTCGGTGTTTTACCAGGTGTATCTAAGATGGTCAGGACAAGCCCCAATGGTGCCTTACTTCTCAATCCTCCAAACCAAGTCCCTCTAAAGTTCCCATGGTGAGGTCATTCGTTAGGGCATGAAAGCCCTCCCAGGTCCTGCCATGCCTGGTCTCTCGTGAGTACCGTTTGACCTCACCCAAACTGTATTGTTTATTATCGTTATGTCATTACAACCGTTATAGCTTTACAGTGAATGTAATCAAAGGTACAATATGATTAACACAACAAGCTGAAGTATGAGTTGCCACGCTGAGCTGCCACGCTGAGCTGCCTCACCAAGATGCCACGCTTGAGTTGCCACGCTGAGCTGCCTCACCAAGATGTCACGCTTGAGTTGCCACGCTGAGCTTCAAGCCCCCTCTACATTTGCCCCCTCGTGGAGAGATTTGTTGGGACAAGAAATGTCTGCACGAAATGACTCAACTTGATGGATTTTTCTTTGTGTAACCGTTGGAACATCTTCTTTGTTGGGGCCTTTGTTAGATAAGTCTGACAAAAAGATTGACGCCAAAATCTCAAGCTTGCTGAGGAAGGCAACGCTTCCTGTTCTCTATGCGTCATTTCATTAATGACGTGCGCTGTCTTTTCAACTGTCACAGCACTTCCCGAAGCGCCACGTGTTCATGTGAAATGATTACAGGCGGCGATGCACGTGCGAGGGTGGGGAAACCTAAACGCCAAACTCGAAAGCCTCAACCGCCATATTCAAAATACTTTGAACCTTAAACACGTGGGCCTCAGGGGTCTCTTTCCACTTCTTCCTTCTTCTTTGCTTATTTCCTTACTTCGTTATTATCTTCTTCATCAGACTGTCGCTTCTTTTTTAGAAAGAGAGAGAGAGAGAGAGAGACTCCATTGTTGCAAGAGCTATACCACCGTTTGTAATCGTCCGTCTCCATTGTTGCTCTCAATCCCTTTTCTCTTGAAGCTTTCTTTGTTACAGCTTCACTGTTTGTCATGGCGTCTTCAAGCAACCCCACCATTTCCGCCACCAGTGTTCCGTCTGCCACCACCACTGCTGCCTCCGCCCTGGGTGCTGCTCGCCAAGAACAGCTGAGATTTTATCGTCGCTCTCCCATTTTTGGGGAGGGTGATGGCTTTGCTGTTGCCTGTAAGGCTGTCTGCTTTTCCTCCAAGTTTGATGCCCTCTTGTTGGGTGATGAAGACGAAGAGGTGTCTAAGTGGGTATTTCTTCCCCCAGAAGGAACTCTCAGATTTCGCTTAGAGCGAGGGGACTTCCCATGGTCCCATATTGATTTTGAAGCACCCGGGGGATCCCCCGCGCACTTTGCTGCCTGGAACTCTCACATGCAGAGTTCCTATACTGATGTCCTTACTAAGATTGGGCTGCAACGGGCAAGGTGGTTTGGTGAGTTTACTCTATCAAAGAACAACGCTGCCTTGCCTATACTGGTCTCTCGCTGGAACGTGGATACTCATACGTTCATTGCTGCCTGGGGTGAGTTTACCATAACTCTGGAGGATGTGTGCGAGCTCCTGGGCCTCGATGCAACAGGCCATGAGCCCTACACCGATGAGGCTCTCGATGCTCGAGAGAGCGCAGATCGTTTGGAGTTGGATCGTATATGCCGAAGCTGCATCGGCTCTTCCAACAAAGCCACTTTCTCCCCCTTGATCAATTACTTCTTCAAGGGTGCTGGTGAAGGCAGTTCCTCATCCCCTGCACCTGGTCAAGGTACGCCGTTGGAGCTTCCCGCTTACATCCTCGTGGTTCTTTCCCGCTTCTTTTTGACGGGCAAGCCCAATGACCAGCCCCGAAGGGACCTTATCAACCTGTCCCTTCGCTTAGCTCGAGGCATAAAGCTTCCCCTGGCTGCAATTGCCTTGGGATCCTTGTATACCTGGTTGGATAGGGCTTTATTCGACATGGAACGCTCCCTTGGCCGTTATAACTTGGCCAATTTTGCCAATAGTGTGCTTCTGACTGGCTTTCTTTACTTCCGCTTTCCTGCCGTAGCGGCCCAGCCCAACAGTCCTCCTTCAGCTGAATCGATTCTGCCTACTCGGTCCTTCATTTATCATAAGAGACAAAGCCGAAAGGAGTTGATTTCGGTGATTGACCGTTTTGAGAGCTTCGTTATGAGGCCTTATCAAGAAGAGGACTTTTTCCATACTTGTAAGTTTTTTCATCATGATGCCAGAATGATACGGGACCCTTCTCCTGACATTGAGGACCCCTCGCTGGCCGTAGTTCTTCTTCTTTCTCCTGGATATCTGCCCTCCTACACCGAGTGGGGATACTCGAGCGAGCATTATAACCCCAACCGATGCAGCCGTCAGTTTGGGTTTGACCAGGGGGTGCCACGTCCAGTTTTCCAATCATCAAACCCAAAGTCTCCTTTGGCGAGGCATGTTCGTTGTTTTCTTCAACTGCTGCGTGGGGGATATCCTCAGCAATGGCTGGGCGTGTCACTATTACCAGTATTACTAAGCATGGGGATGTGACTCCTCTGTTTGCCACCAAATATTGGCCAAGACAACTAGCTGAAATTGCTAAGTTCATCGAGGGAGAGCCGGTGTACCCTCCTGTTTGCTCATTTTCTGCCCTAGAGTTGGGGCTAAAGGGCAACTCTGTGCTTGGGATAGAGTTCCCTCTAAGTTCAACCCACAAAGCACCTCCCAACGAGCTTCCCCCACTTTATGCCATGATCCCTGTTGCCACGCCAAAGTCCAAAACTGCTGCTGCGAAGAAGGCTGCCCCCTCTAATGCAGCTACTACCGACGAGGGGGCTTCTCAACCTCTTGCTAAAAAAGCAAAAACGGCCAAGAGTGGGGCATCGAAATCGAAGTTCTAGAAGCCCCAAACTCCCGTGGAATCTCTTCCCATAACCTCCGTTCCCCCTCCCATGCCTGCTGAGATGGCTGAGCGTGTGAGGAGAGAGGCCCAGGCAGAACTGGGCCGAATAAATGCTGAGTATCAACGGCACGCAGTCGTTGTCCCTTCTTCCATTGCTTTCCCCACGGTGGTGGTGGATCCTTTAGAGCCAACGGCCAGGAAGAGAAAGAGTTCCAGGGCTCCCCAAGGGGTCAGTATTAGTGCAGCTAGCTCGAGGAAGAAGACTCTGGGCACCAAGTCCCATAAGAAACGGACTCCTGAGGTGCACTTGACCCCTGAGGTGCAATCCACCCCTGCCCCCTCAATTGCTGCCACTCCTCCCACTTCGCCCATGGTCGTGTCTTCTCATTCTCCTTCTGAATCGGAGGTATGTATGCCTGATTTAGTTATTATTGCCCTTTTGCTTAAGGAGGATTATCTTTACTTATACATATACTTTGACAATTGTGGTGCAGGGAGCTGAAGTAGAAAGACCAGACCCTTCCAGCCCTCCCGTGAGCCCTTTTGTGGGGGGACACTTCGGTGCATCTCATACCGATGTGACTCCTCCCCGTTCCCCCATGACAGGGCTTACGTATTCTCGCTGTGGAGTCAGCCAACGTGCGAGGGAAGTCATTGCGAGAGGTGATGCCGTTGACCCTGCGAGTGATTCCTCGCCTGAAGTGGTGACCCTGCCCGAAGTGGCACATCCCGAGATAACACCTTTGGTCCCTTCTGCTTTACAGGCCTCACCTGGGGTTCCTCTGCCCATTGTACTTGTTGAGGAGAGTGAGCCCGAGGTATGATGTGGTCTATAATTTATTTGCTGTAGTCCTTTCAGTCATATTCTTTCCTTATTTAGTTTATTGAATTGTGATATGTTTTGGGTACCCCAGGTTGAAGTGTCCTCGTTGTTGGCAAGTATTCTTCTTCCAACGATACTGATGAGACCCCCGACTGTCATTCCCTTGTTTAGCACCATAACTGAGGTAAGTAACACGTCGAGCTATTTCTTCATATTTTCTGTGCCCATTCTTCTTTTCTAACATTTGGCTTTGTGCACAGTTTTCTCCTGATCTTGCACCAACTCCTGCAGTGAGGGCCTAGGTTGGTGTGTTGACACCCCGTCTCGATGTGGCTGTGCTTGAGGGCTCAGTGTCTTTGCATGATGAACCCCATGTGCTGGCCCTTGTGCCCTATACGGGTGATAGAGTCTTGCCAAGAGTTTTGCCAAGCGTGGAGGCTTCTGCGTCCAGGGACCCCGTTACGGCTTCCGAGGTAATAATCTCTCCCCCAACGGTTCCTGTCCCTGTGGCTGCCTCATATATTCCCGTTGTGACTGAGGTATATTTTCCTTTCTATCTTTTGTTAAGATTTTCCATAATTTATGTTTTTTCATAAGATTGTTCTTAAGCTCCCCCTTATAATGGTGACTTAACAATGAAAACACTTGTTAAGTTTTTCCATAAACTCCACCTTATAACGGTGACTTAACAACAAAAACACTTGTTAAGTTTTTTTCATAAGCTCCACCTTATAACGGTGACTTAACAACGAAAACGCTTGTTAAGTTTTTTCACAAACTCCACCTTTTAACGGTGACTTAACAACGAAAACACTTGTTAAGTTTTTCACAAACTCCAACTTTTAACGGTGACTTAACAACGAAAACACTTGTTAAGTTTTTCACAAACTCCACCTTATAACGGTGACTTAACAACGAAAACACTTGTTAATTTTTTTTTTCAAACTCCACCTTATAACGGTGACTTAACAACGAAAACACTTGTTAAGTTTTTTCTTCACAAACTCCACCTTTTAACGGTGACTTAACAACGAAAACACTTGTTAAGTTTTTCTCATAATTCCATTATTTGGGTTTTCTTTTCAGGTTGCTCGGGAAGATTCACCCCCCGTTCTCTCGCCCGTAGGCTCGCCCTTCCGAGAACCTGATGCTTCGAAAAACTCTATTCATGATGATCAAGGTTCTACGACTGGTGCTGCAGCCGAGAGCGAGTCTGGGTGTGAGCTGCCCCTTCCCGACCTGGCTCCTCATGCGTTCTGCCTCATGGTGCTTCGGCAGTCTCCTCAAATGCCTGTCAACCATCGCTTGATGAACGAGCAACTGGTGAATCGTCATCCTGAGACCTTTACGCCAGATTGCCTGCGCTCCAATATTCATGTGATGAGTCATAGACTGCAAGGCATGGAGATCGTTGTTGCTGAAATTGTCGGCACCCCTACTACAAGTGTTACCAGATCCCTTCTTAACCAATATCTAGGTTTTTTGAAGGAGTTGCGACGTGATGGTTTCCGCTTTGACTGACTTATAACATATCTAAAGACCTTGAAGAATCAGCAACTGATCGGCCAGAGGGAGGTGTTACGAAAGCACCAGGAGGACCAGCAAGCTGAGGAGGATATGTTGGTCGCCTTGGAACCTCTTTTAGAAGCGGTGGATCAAGAGGTGAAGGATGCCGAAGAAGCTTTGTGCCTGGCCAAACTGAAGCGTGAGCGACTCCTGATCGAACGTACGCAAGTGCAAACGAGGCTGGATGTTTCCATTAACGCCCAACGGTCTTTCACAGCGGCTTCTTCGAGCCTGCCTGGAGATTTTTTCTCTTCCTTGGATTTATCTTTTCTTTTAGAGTAGTTACTTCTTGTATACAGATTCTTTACTGCTTTTCTCTATGTAATTCTTGGGCAATAGCTCCCAAAAGAAATTTTTTGTAATGCTCTACTGTTGATGAATGAAGAACTTATATTTTTCAATCCCTTCGTGTGTTGTTACTGCTATTGTGTGCTATATAGTTTTGTGTTTCTGCAATTCTTCCATTATTCTAACAAAAGAAGGTCACCCCAAAACTTGTATATTTATAACAATATATAGTCATAACATCAGTTCAAACTTGATTGTTTTACACATGATAAACCTTCAGCCACTTATTGTTAATCCTAAATGGCTTATCTTCTTCTATCTTCGAGATTAAGCAATAACCTGAGTTATGCGCCTCCTTCACAATGTAAGGTCCCTCCCAGTTGGCTGCGAACTTTGGTAGGGGAAGTCCCCTGATGTGTTTCACTGCCGCTTTCAATACGAGGTCTCCTTCCACGAACTTCCTTGGTCTCACCAAGTTGCCATATGCCCTGGAGAGTTGTTTCGTATATATTTGAAAGTGTTGCATCGAGTTATCTCTGTGCTCGTCCAACGCTTCCAGCTGTACATGTCTGATGTGAGGGAGCATGCTACTTCTCAAGGCATAACGAGCAGAGGGAACTTCCAACTCTACTGGGAGGATTACCTCAGCCCCATAGACAAGAGAGAACGACGTGTATCCTGTGGGTTTTCGCTTGGTTATTCTATAGGCCCACAAGACAGCTGGTATCTTGTCATCCCACGCCCCTGGAAAGTCTTCCATCATTTTGGCCAGAATATTAATCAGGGTTTTGTTAGTTGCTTCGGCCTAACCATTTCCCTTTGGGTATGCCACTGTTGAAGTGTGATGAACAATTGAGTATTTGTCCGTGAGCATTGTTACTTCAGAATTGACGAAGGGGGTCCCATTATCCGAGAGGATTACTTTTGGGATCCCGAAATAGCAAATAATGTATTCTCTGATGAAGTTGCTCACCACCCCAGCCGTTGCCCGTTTGAGTGGTATTGCTTCGGCCCACTTTGTGAAACATTCTGTTGCTACCAGTATCCATATCTTGCCTCTCGAAGAGGGGTGAATTTCCCCCACTAGGTCGAACGCCCAAGTATGAAATGGATAGGGCGTTGATAGAGAGTGCAAGTCTGCCGATGGGGCATGGATCATATTCCCTTGAAGTTGGCAAGCCTTGCATTTTCGAACGAACTCAGCAGAGTCTTTCTCCATTATTGGCCAATAATACCCCAGCGTCATCAGCTGATCATATAATTTGGCCCCTCCTATGTGGGATGGATCATGTGCCTGCTTAAGGACCTTAGCTACTTCTTCCTTCGTGATGCAACGCAATGGCCTGTTGAAATACCCCCTTCGATAAAGCTGTCCCTCCTGAACATAGAACCTTGGGGCCCTTCGCCTCAGGCCCATCGCATCCATTTTCTCTGTTGGGACAACTACATCCTGAATGAAGTCGATATAGGGCTTCCTCCAGTCCATTCGTGTTTCGATGAAATGGCACTCAGCTGCCTCGAAAAATAGCTGACACTTATCGCACTTCCGTTGCAGCTCTGCCGCATCTTGCTTCATTTTAGGCCAGAAATACCCCTCTCTTTGGATTCTTCTATATAGGGGTATCTCAGTCGTTTCTCAGTGCTCCTTATGTATTTTCTTCAATACTTGCTCGGCCTCCTCTGGGCTAACGCATATTGACAGCCATCCTCCTGTATTTCTAAAATAGAGATTCCCCTGGCATGTAAAATATTGGGCTAACTCTCTTAGCCCCATTGCCCCCTCACCAGATTCCAATTGTATCTTAATATCCCTTCTCCAACCCACTTCTTCCTCCATTGGTAGTATTGATTGTACTACCGAAGGGGCTGTTCTTCGTTGGATCACAACTGTAGTCTCACTGGTTTTCATTATCATCTTCTGGGCAATAGTGGCATAGGCGTCGGGATGGCGGTTCATCGTTCTGGGATGTCTCCTGATCTTGGTCCGATGGAACTGGTTGAGGAGCCTTTGAATGATTGCTTGATAGGGCGCCAGGCTCATGTGTTTCAACGCATATTCTCCGTTTACCTGCTGAATCACCAAGTTCGAGTCACCCTTAATGCAGAGTGAACGGATTCCCCTCCAAAGGGCCTCTAGAAGCCCTAGTACCAACGCCTCGTATTCTGCCTCGTTGTTAGAGCAGGGAAAATCTGGTTTGCAGGAAAGGCAAATCTCTTCCATCCCTTTTGAAAGAACAACCCCTGCTCCTTCCTTCTTTTCTGCCGAAGATCCATCGAACTGCATCGTCCATTCCTCCTCAGTTGCATCCAGGTGATTGGCCTGCAAATCATCTCCTGGAATGTCTTCCCTAGGTGGCTCGAAGGTTCCTGAAGGGAAGATGGCCAATAGGTCAGCGTACGCCTGACTTTTGATTGTGCGAGGGACCACGCATTTTAAGTCATATTCAGAAAGAATGAGGAACCATCTAGCTGCCCTACCAATCAATATAGTCTTTGCGAGCAAATACCTAATTGGGTCACATCTAGTTACAATATGAATGGTAAAAGACAGCATATAGTGCCTAAGTTTTTGGGCTACAAAGACCAGGGCTAAACAATGCCTTTCCAAGCTAGTATATCTAATTTCTGGCCCATGTATAATTCTGCTGAGGTAGTAAACAGGCCGCTCTTGTCCGTCTACTTCTTGTGATAGCAGAGCCCCAACGGACCTTGTGGTGGATGTGAGGTATAACTGCAACGGAGCTCCCGCCTGGGGAGGAACCATTATCTGTGGTGACACGAGCAGCTTCTTCAGCCCAACAAGGGACTTCTGGTGAATCTCCTCCCATCTGAACTTCGTGTTCCTTCGTAGCAGCTGCATCAGTGGGTGTGTTATTTCGGCCAATCCGGGCACAAATCTCCTAAGGTAGGAGACTTTTCCAAGAAAACTTTTCAGCTCCTTCGCCGTTCTTGGACATGGCATCTCCAAGATTGCCCGCTGTTTGTCCTGGTCCATCTGTACTCCTTGCCGATTAACCACAAAGCCTAAAAACTTACCGCTTGTTACCCCAAAGACACACTTCAACGGGTTCATCCTTAACTTGTACCTCCTGCACCGAGCAAACACCTTCCTCAAATCATTCAGATGGGACTCTTCCTTCTTCGATTTGATGACCAAGTCGTCCACGTAGAATTCCACAAATTTGTGGAAGAAGTCATGAAAAATGGCCATCATCGTTCTTTGGTACGTAGCTCCAGCATTCTTGAGTCCAAACGGCATTACTTTGTACATGAAGTTGCCCAACGGTGTTCTGAATGCTGTTTTCTCTGCGTCCGAAGGGTCCATTTTGATCTGGTTGTATCCCACATATCCATCCATGAAGCTGTACATCTCATGACCATCCGTGGCGTCTATCAAACTGTCGATGGAGGGTAGGGGAAACTCATCCTTAGGGTAAGCCCTATTCAAGTCTCTGAAATCCATGCAGATCCTTATTTGGTTTTTGTCTTTCTTCCCTACTGGCACAATGCTGGATAGCCAGAGGGGATGTTGTATAGGCCTGATAAACCCTGCTGCTAATAAGCGTTGGACCTCTTCTTTGATCTTTAAATCTATTTCAGGCTTGTACGTTCTTGTTGCCTGCTTTACTGGAATAGCCGAAGGGATCACGTTCAGCTTGTGGCAGCTCACTTCCTCATCCAGCCCTTCCATTTCAGTATACTTCCATGCGAAGACATCTATGAATTCCCGAATCAGGTCAACCACGGCTTTTCGTTTCTCCCTAACAAGATCCTTCGAGATGAAGATAGGCCTTGGATCTTCCCCCTCTCCTGCTAAGTTTAGTTGCTCCAATTCTTGTGCCTAGGGCCTTGGTTGGTCTGTCATGTAGTCTGGTTCTTCGACGACATCTTCTACGAACTCTTGTATACTAGAGTTGTCTATCACCATGCACTGCCCCCGTTGATCCACTAAAAAGCACTCGTATATCGGGTCAACCTCATTCTCAGTCTTTTCGGCCGCCCGTTCACACCGTTACAAGTGGTACACCACTTTTCCCTCTTCAGTGACAATCTTCTTGCATTGCCTGCTGGTAGCTGTTACCACGGCCTTTCTCTTCCTTTCTCTGGAAGCCTCAGTGATTCTTTCCCCTAAAAAACGACTTAATACGCTTTGTCGTTGGACCTCATGCTCGCCTAGGTCTGCCCTGGGTCTCATCTTTCTTTGAGCTGCTTCGGAATGTTCTGGGGTCGAGGGACCGCGCGATATGCTTCCTCGCTCCTCTTCCCCTCGCCGCTCTCGTTCAAAGGTCCCATTCTTTCTCTAATTGAGGGGACCTATGCCCCCTCCATTCTCCTCGTTAGGACCCGCACGTCCTCTTCGAGCTCTGTATAGAAGGCTGCATCCACCAAGTGTGCTTTTTCAATAGCGAAAGGCCTCTTAGTTGCCCTAATAGTTACTTCTGTCCCCTTGATATTTGCCTTGGCACATTGATGGTACGTTGAGGGAACTAACCCCTGGTTCTGCATCCACACTCTCCCTACTAATAAATGATAGGAGGTTGCGCTTTTTATTACATGGAATTTGATATGGGAACTCAGATTTCCCATCACTATCCCCACGTTTACATACCCAATAGATTTGGAAGATTGATTATCGTAACCCGAGATTACCAAGGGCATGGAAACCAACCTTTCTTCCGGAATATTAGCCGCGTGGAAGGAGTTGATTGGCATAATGTTGATGGAAGCACCCCCGTCCATAAGAGTCCTGGCAAAGCTAACCCCGTTAATACTGGCCGTTACATACAGGGGCCTATTGTGGGGGAACCTTACAGCTCTATCTGCATCGCTGAACGTTACCTCTGACAGGAACCTTTTTACCAGCCTAGCCATGGGTCCCCTCCACCTTAGCGAGGGGACCGCATTTCTTCTCGCAATATCCAAGATCGCCTGCGTTATCTCCATTCTGCTCTCTTTTGGGATTCCCAGTTGGTCGAAGAACCAAGTGAACTTTGGAGATTTTGAAACCGCACTATATTCTATGCCTGGGTCCGTTTCCTCGCCCTCAACGCTGTAGGCGTCTTCTACGTCCCTAGCACTTGCTTCATCATATGCCAGAACTACGTTAGCCATTCCCTTAGTGCAATACTCCAGTGCCTTATCGAACTCCATCGTTGCCCCTCCCTCCTCCCGCTCTGCCTCCCTATCGTAGGCCGTTACAACATTGGCCCCATGTGCCGGGAGTGGGTTATTGTTAACATTCTGCGGGGGGATTTGTAACGTTCCCGCCTTCATGTACTTGTCTATGATTCTTCGTAGCGTGAAGCAGCTTTCTGTTGGGTGCTGGACCTTTCGATGAACCTGACAATATTTAGGATTGGCCCTAGTTGCCGCGTCGGGCTCTTCCGCCGGGATGCCTTTTGGTTCGTAAACCGTTCCGCCTTGGACCATTGCGTTATAGCAACTCACAGCCTCCTCCACTGTACAAGGCAACAGTGGCGGGTCTTCTCTATCCCTTCCAAACTTTCTTTTGTTGTCATTCCTCTGAGCCTTGCCCCCATCTTCTCTCTCAACATATCCCACCCGTGGGGCCTGAGACCTTCCCCCGATGGGTTGTATCGGCTGTCTGAACATCATGGGAGCTACTACCGGGCTAGCTCGCACCACCAAAGATATATTACTTGCGGATTTTAAGAAAGCTGAAAATGTTCCCTCACGTGTCTCATTGATCAGGTGACAGATATACTCAGGAAGTAATCCCTCCTCACAAATTTGTAGTAACCTGGCTTCCTTAGCTTCTTCCCTCACGTCGAGGGACCTTTCCCTAAACCTTCGGATATAGGCCACTACCTCCTCTCCTAGTCTTTGCCTCTCCCTGCCTAGTTGGGTTAGGGTGAACTCATCTTCTGCCAAGAAGAACTTTCGGACAAACAATAAATGCATCTCCTCCCACGTGGAGACACTATTGGGAGGCAGGTGAGAGTACCAAGTGTAGGATTTATCAGTCAGGGATTTGGAAAACTCCCTCAGCCTAAGCTTTTTGTCATTGCAATGCGCCCCCAAGTTCTTAACGAAACGATTAATGTGTTCCTTCGGGTTCCCACCCTTCCCTGAGTACTTTTCAAAGGTAGGGGGAATATAGTCCTTTGGGTAGGGTTCGTCGTTGTACTCCTGGGGGTAAGGTGTTCGAAAGTCATCGTAGACCGAAGCCACCTCGCCCACAGCCTGCGAGGAAGACTGCATGAACTTCATCATCTCCTTCTGCATCTCTTTTCTCATCTCTTCCAAAGGCGAGGCTACCGGGGCCACCTGTAACGGGGCCAATGGTTGAGCGCTCGTTGCAACCAGAGCGAACGTTATCGGTTGTGCCGTTGAAACTCCTGAGCCGCCCACAGTCGGGTTCACAACAGAGGGCACACTTGCTGGGACCGCTCCTGTAATGCCTGCCCCTGGTGGGGCCCCTGGGTCCACTCCTGGTGTTACGAAGGCATTAGTCTCCAATCATCCCAGCATAGTTGAAGCCACTGGGGTTTGCAAAAACTCGTAAAATTTGCTCATGAGGAGCGCCATCTGGGCAGGTCCCAACCCCGCGCTCGTGGAAGGTTGTGCAACCCCTGGGACGCCTATCGTTGTTGGAGCCAGCGGCACCTCTACTCGAGGAGCCCCATCTCTTAGAGCCTCCTGCTCCCTCGCAGCCTGTTCTTCATTATGCTGTATGTCATCGAAATTGAGTCTTCTAGTAGCATTATCCTGCGCCATACTCCTTCTCTAGAAGGATGCCTCCCCAGCAGAGTCGCCAAATGTAAGAGGGTACTTTAGATTATAAGTGGAGGCGTGACCCCCTATTGAGTATGGTAATGATAAGTCAGTTGGTTAAATCTTAGGATTAATGACAGAGCATATTAACATGAACCCAGTGAAGGTAAACTCAGCTTAAACTCTCAAAGTCTCTCGTGTATAACTCAGGTAATAATGATGAACTTTAGAAGTGGCTTAGCTAGAGGGAGAGGGAAGTAAGCACCCTAGATACGCCCTGGTAGGCAGGTAGAAAACACACAAAACACCCTCAAGAATCTCTGTCAAATATTAAAAGCTTCGTAATAAATGACAATGGTGAGTCAGTGAATTCTCTAGTTTGCAATAACTCTTTTTAATTCTCCAAAAAATCATCCCTCCTCAAAGGTGGTTGGGGTCCTTAAATAGCCCCCCACACCACCCCCGAGGCAACTCAGTCATTAAAGACTATGAAAGACATCCCTCATACTTTATGTCACAACATTAAATGCCTGATGCACTAGTTGTCTCCATGTCATAAACATTAAATGTCAAGACATGCCTTTTGCCTAACCACTGTGTGTCAGGGGGTTGTTGTCGCAGAGGTGGCTCACCAACTGCCTGACAGCCCCAAATACCACGGTGGTTTACTCAAGTGCATGTCTGACATTGTTTAGATGGCTACTGACATCACCCACAGTAGATGTGACATTAAGTAGAGGGTTGTTTGGTCCATAACTCAATGCCCGATGGAACTCCAAGCTGCTCCGCTTGAGGTTCCACGGTCAGGGTCCTTCGGTGTTTTACCAGGTGTATCTAAGATGGTCAGGACAAGCCCCAACGGTGCCTTACTTCTCAATCCTACAAACAAAGTCCCTCTAAAGTTCCCATGGTGAGGTCATTCGTTAGGGCATGAAAGCCCTCCCAGGTCCTGCCATGCCTGGTCTCTCGTGAGTACCGTTTGACCTCACCCAAACTGTATTGTTTATTATCGTTATGTCATTACAACCGTTATAGCTTTACAGTGAATGCAATCAAAGGTACAATATGATTAACACAACAAGCTGAAGTATGAGTTGCCACGCTGAGCTGCCACGCTGAGCTGCCTCACCAAGATGCCACGCTTGAGTTGCCACGCTGAGCTGCCTCACCAAGATGCCACGCCTGAGTTGCCACGCTGAGCTGCCTCACCAAGATGTCACGCTTGAGTTGCCACGCTGAGCTTCAAGCCCCCTCTACACTTTCCATGACTATACAACAACAATATAATTCCACTTCAGTCACATTCCATGAAACATGAGTAAAGACAAAATAATTATACACATGTTGATAAAGTTATGAACATTCAACTATAGGAAATACCTCACAAGGAATTTATAATAAAAGACAAATAAACATGAAAGTATATTTCTCAATGTATATAGACATGAAACATGTACTCAAAATACTTTTTGGAAAGAGGAGATAACAATATTCTTTCATGGGGTATCCAGTATGGCCTCAGATTATTGCCCTCTGTACTCAACCATCCTATATTCCTAAATTGTATAAATACAGGGGTCCAACCTTATCAATATGAAAACATATATGAATATACTTTCCAGTACAAGTGACGGTATAATTTTTCAAGCTTTCTAGAGCAAGTTATGCCCATTTCTTTACAACACAAGAAATGTGCCCTACAAGCTTCTTTATTGTTCCTTCAACTTCCAAGAATTTTCATAATTTTTCTCCATCATAACTTTCCATGATTTTCAACCCATTTTCAGTAAACATACTGAATAGTACATAATTAAAGTTTCATAATTGTTTGACTTCATTTGCTATCTCAAAAGCTTGACTACACTCAGGTCATACCGAAATGAAGTATACAAACATAAATTATGTACCAACTAGAAATCCATTACGGCCTAACCACAAGGAGATAAATTCTAATTTTCGGATATGATATGAATATATGAGTCTACTTTCATATCCAATTGTAATTTGTCAATTCCAGTAAGTACACAAAGAGATATGAAAGTTTGAATATAAGGGGTTTCAATACAAAGCAATTTGACCTATAGACACCACTTATCTCACATATGAACCAATACATATTATCACAAAGGATGGTGAAATTTCAGTCAATAATTCACGATTTATATACTTTAAAATAAGTATAATACAAGATTGAAACAATATTAACAAATAATTTTACCTTGGAAACACCTTTAGAATTTTCTTGGAATTCTTTTCCTAGCTTTTCCTTGTAATCTTTCTTCCTTAACTTCTACTTTCTCTTTCCTTAAGCTTAAATCTCTCAAAACAGAACCTAGGGTTATATTTGCTGAAGAAATAATTTAAAGGGAGAAGTTTAAGTAGTCAAAGGCATGCCTCCTTTCCATCCGATCAAATTAAGCCATTTGGTTTACTAAAAGACAATTTACCACTTAAAGGGAATGGGTAGATTTGCCCCTTGTTCATAAATTCGGTATAACTCTTTACTCGGGCATCCGTTTGATGCACCGTTTGTTGTGTTACAACCCTAACTCACGTTTCTACAACTATATAGTTTTTACCTCAAGTCAATTGTAATGTTATAAGGGTCAAAACTAGTCTCTAACAGGAACATTTCTACCGAAAATAACAAAATTTTGTGTTTGTAAATAATTCGACCTTTCATGATTTACGAAAGTAGGATTATAATAAACATAATCACTTGACATTAGATATACTAATAACACATTATTCATATCACATAAGATAAGCATGATTTAAATATAATTTATCATAATTATATTCGGGTTGTCACAACTTCCCCCCCTTAGAAAATTTCGTCCCCGAAATTTAATATAAAGGTCACTTACCAAACAAATGGGGATATTGTTTCCTCATGCTATCCTCCGTTTTCCAAGTTGCTTCTTTAACTCCATGGCTCATCAACATAACTTTAACTAAGGGAATAACTTTATTTCTCAATACTTGCTCCTTACGATCAATAATTTCCATTGGTTCCTTGATGTACGACAAGTCTTCCTTCAGTTCAATTGGTTGAGTTTTCAACTGATGCGATGGATCCGCCAAATACTTACGAAGCATCGATACGTGAAACACATCATGTAAAGGAGACAACTCTGAAGGAAATTCTAATCTATATGCGAGGGCCCCAACTCTTTCCAACACTTCATATGGTCCAATGTATCTTGGACTTAGTTTCCCCTTTTTTCCAAATCTCATAACGCCTTTCCACGGTGAAATACACAAGAATAAAAAATCTCCCTTATGAAATTCCAATGGATACTTCCTCTTACCTGCATAAAATTTTTGCCTGCTTTGTGCTATCTTTATCCGTTCCCGAATAATTTTGATCTTTTCAGTCGCCACATCTATTAATTCAGGACTCAATATTTTCCTTTCACCCACTTCATCCCAACACAAAG
The DNA here is from genome assembly GCA_949130495.1 of Sambucus nigra. Classification (NCBI taxonomy): domain Eukaryota; kingdom Viridiplantae; phylum Streptophyta; class Magnoliopsida; order Dipsacales; family Adoxaceae; genus Sambucus; species Sambucus nigra. The sequence continues at coordinate 536,108,470 of OX422208.1, read as the reverse complement.
GCATTCTACATCTCCTCCCATATAAAGATTCGTAAGGAGCCATACCAATAGTCGACCGATAACTATTATTATATGAAAATTCTATCAATGGAAAATGATCATCCCAACTACCTTTGAAGTCAAATACACAAGCTCGTAACATGTCTTCTAATATTTGAATCATCCATTCTGATTGACCATCAATTTGTGGATGAAACGCAGTGTTGAACTTCAAACTTGTGCCCATGGCATTCTGGATACGAGGCCAAAACTTAGAAGTGAACGTTGGATCTCTATCTGATACAATTGACACTGGTGCCCCATGTAAACAGATAATCTCATCAACGTACATACGTGCATACTTATTAACAGTGTAAGTGGTCTTAACTGGAAGAAAATGGGCTGACTTCGTCAATCGGTCTACAATCACCCAAATAGAATCATGCCCCTTTAGTGACCTCGGTAATCCTGTAACAAAATCCATCGTTATATGTTCCCACTTCCATTCCGGAATAGGCAATGATTGTAATAATCCTGTCGACTTCTGATGCTCCGCCTTTACTTGCTGGCATACTAAACATTTACCTACAAACTCTGCAATCTCACATTTCATATTGTTCCACCAGTAATACTCTTTCAAATCTCTGTACATTTTGGTACCTCTCGGATGCATAGAGTAAATAGAACTATGTGCCTCTTCTAATATATCCTTCTTTAAGGGTGGATCATTCGGTACACAAATCCTGTTTTTATAACACAACGATTCATCATTCTTAATTTCAAAGTCACTCTCTTTACCATACAGGATATCTTGTTTCTTCTTCTCAAGGAATGGATCACTGATCTGCAAATTTCGTATGCATTCGGCCAATAAAGGTCTCACTGTGACATGTGTTAATAATCCTCCTCTTTTTGAAAACTTCAATTCAATCCCCATCGATGCTAAGTCAAGAATATTTCCAACACGGGTACACCAAATGCAACCAAGCATCCCTGATGATTTTCGACTCAAAGCATCTGCTACTACATTGGACTTCCCAGGATGACGATGAATGGTACAGTCATAGTCTTTAATCAGCTCTATCCAACGCCCCTGTCTCAAATTCAGTTCATTCTGTGTAAACAAGTATTTCAAACTTTGATGATCCGTAAATATCTCACAAGTTTCTCCATACAAGTAATGTCGCCATAAATTTAAAACAAAAACAATGGCTGCTAACTCCAAATCATGCGTAGGGTAGTTTCGTTCATGCGTCTTTAATTGTCTGAAAGAATATGCTATTACCTTCCCATTTTGCATAAGAACACATCCTAACCCTTGAAATGAAACATCTGTATAGATCACAAAAGACTCACTCCCACATGGAATAGTAAGTATAGGGTCTGAAACTAACCGCTTCTTTAATTATTTAAAACTCCTTTCGCATTCTTCATCCCACATAAACTTCAGTTCTTTATGGGTCAACTTTGTCAATGGTAATGCTATTGCTGAAAATCCCTTAATGAATCTGCGATAGTAACCTGCCAATCCTAGGAAACTCCTAATTTCTGTCACATTCTTAGGACTCTCCCATTCAACAATTGCTTTCACCTTCTTTGGATCAACATATATCCCATTTCCTGAGACAACTTGCCCTAAAAACACAATTTCATTCAACCAAAACTCACACTTACTGAATTTAGCAATTAATTTCTTCTCTCTTAAAATCTGCAATACAAGTCTCAAATGTTTCTCATGTTCCTCCATGCTACGCGAGTAAATCAACACATCGTCTATGAATACAATCACAAATGAATCAATGAAAGGGTGGAACACCCGGTTCATCAAATCCATAAAAACTGCTGGAGCATTAGTCAATCCAAATGGCATCACTAAAAACTCATAGTGCCCATATCGAGTCTGAAAAGCTGTTTTGGAAATATCACTATCCTTACTTTCAATTGGTGGTAACCCGATCTCAAATCAATCTTCAAAAATACTATGGCCCCCTGTACTTGGTCAAACAAGTCATCGATACAAGATAGAGGGTACTTATTTCTAATGGTCACCTTATTCAACTGCCGATAATCAATACATAATCGAATTGTCCCATCTTTCTTTTTCACAAATAACACTGGTGCTCCCCATGGCGAAACACTAGGCCGAATGAAACCTATGCTTATCAGATCTTGTAATTGCACTTTTAATTCTTTCAACTCCGCTGGTGCCATTCTATATGGAGCAAGAGAAATTGGACCAGTACCTGGAATTAATTCGATGGAAAACTCTACTTCCCTATTGGGTGGCAATCCTGGCAATTCCTCCGGGAAGACATAAGAAAATTCTCTAACCACTGGTATATCTTGAATTTTAACTGTCTCTTTACTAGTATCAACAACATAAGCTAAATACCCTTTACAACCTTTACTCAATAACTTTCTACTCTTAATTGCTGAGATAAGACAATTAGGGACAACATTCCTTTCTCCTATAAACTGGAACTCAGGTTCACCAGGCAGATGAAACGTAACTTCTTTTCGAAAACAATCAATGGAAGCATGATACGACGATAGCCAAACTATCCCCAATATAATATCAAAATCCCGAATGGCCAACGGTATCAAGTCAACATAGAAATCTCGCTCACCCATTCGTAAGACCCAATCTTTATAAACATGCTCAACCAGAATTACACTTTCCATTGGGGTAGAAATATATAAGGCACAATTGAAAAATGAACATGGTCTACCCAAATATGAAACAATATGTAATGCCATAAATGAATGCATAGATCCAGGATCAATGAGTGCATATAAATCTTTGTTTGCAATATAAAGTTTACCTGTTACCACTTTCGGTGTAGCATGGGCATCTTGCAGTGTCATTGCAAACACTTTTCCTCCTGCCGTCGATCCAGCTGCTTGTTCTGTACCTCTTCCCCCGGTGGCACTGCCTGGAGAGGATCCTCTATGAGGCCCCACACTATTGACTGAAACCGCTCTTGATAACATAGGGCAATTCTTTCTCAGATGGCCCTTCTGATGACAGTTGAAACATTCTATATACAGTAGCTTTAGGCAATTTCTCTTTACATGACCCGATGTCCCACAAAAGAAACAAACATTCGAATCTCCTTCTGCTGAAACTCTTGAACCTCTTCCACCACTTGCTTCACCCCTTTGCAAACTACCTCCCATGCCTCTACCATGCTGGAATTTCTGCCCTCCAAGTCTCGAATATTATGTATCACTACCCTTTTGATAACTTGGATCGAATCTGCTTCTCTTTACGCCTCGTTCTCGATTCCCTATCGCTTCATTCACGTCCTTTTCTACTAGCATGGCTTTGTTCACCAAGGCTGAATAGTTAATAGTCTATAAAGCCGACAACCTTGATTTAATAACTAACTCAAGTCCATCAAGAAATCGGCTACACATGTCTTCCTCATTTTGTATAAACCTTGAAGCAAACCGCGATAAAGCTGTAAGTTTAGCTTCGTATTCTCTAACTCTCATACTCCCCTGATTCAACATGAAATATTCCTTCTCCTTTTGTTTTCGATACATTGGGGGAAAATACTTATCATACAAAGCTTTGACAAAAGCATCCCATGAGATCACATTCCCACCTCCTGGAGTAATCAACAAATGTTTTGTGGCATCCCACCAATATTTAGCTTCTCCTTTCAGGATGAACGTCGCCAAGATCACTCGTTGATTTTCAGGCATTCTTATCACCCCAAAAATAAGTTCAATCTCTTTAACCCATTCCTCTGCCTCTGCTGGATCAACTGCTCCTTCAAATGAGGGTGGATTTATTTTAATAAATTTCTCATGTGAAGTACTCCTTTATTCCCGGTGTATCACCTCCTCAGCCCTAGCCAATGCTTATGCCTCTAGTTGCCTGGTCTGTTGTTCTTCCAAATGAGCTATAAATCTAGCTTGTTGCTCTTCCATTAGAGTCATAACACGTGCCATTTTTTGCATGTCTATCAATTGTTCTGGCTCGGGTTATACATTTCCATAAACAGGTTGCTCAACCTCCACTTCTGCTGCCATATTTGAAGCCTCATCTTCTATTCTCACATTCACATTCCCTCCTCCCATTCTTTAATATTTTAAATGGATCAAAGATATAACAACATGCATATATAGATATTTCTCCTAACATAATTGTTAGTATCAGACAAAACATATTTCTAACATTCACTGCCACATCTAGACTCTTCTAACCCCAGAACCTCTAAAACCTAGGCTCTGATACCAAAAGCTTACACACCCCAACCCAGTTACTTATAATTAAGTTTGAAAGTCAAAGTGAGTCAAACCATGATTTATTTAACCAAACCATAAACACGAGTTTTAATTTCAGAGTCATCATTGTAAATCCATATAACTGAAATCCTTTTTACAATATCAGAGTAGTCATACTTATACAAACTTGCTTGAAGGATAATTTAACTTAATTACATCATTTACATTTAAAAAAAATCTTTGTTTCTCCCATTCTTGGCTAACCCAACCCGACTTTTTAGATTTGGCAGTGACATCGCGTTACCTGAAAAAATGTGAACATAGGAACCGTGAGCAAAATAGCCCAGTGAATGCATCACTACTATACTACTGCATGAAATTAAATGCAATAAATCATGTCCATATAATTATGTATTAACTTATCCGGCTCATTCATAATGAATGACCAACTTTTTCGAATCATGATTCACATATCCTGTCTAAATAAACAATTCTCCCCCATTCTTGGTCGAGGAGTAACCCCTTGTCATTAATAGACAAATCTCCCCCATTCCGGGTCGGGGAGTAACCTCCCATTTCGGTAAATCGAAATGAACAATTTTATATTCATAACATTATGATCATATTCATAATAGTATACAAATACATCATTCCAGTGAGTACACTCACCTTAGGTTGTCAACTATGTATTTATGTTTCCTTCGGGTGGAGCTGAGCTGGGTTGATTAGACCTTACACCTGTCCATCCAACTAAATCAGTACTTAATCTCAATCATAAGTATTATCCTAACATAATTATGTAACTTTCCATGACTATACAACAACAATATAATTCCATTTCAGTCACATTCCATGAAACATGAGTAAAGACAAAATAATTATACACATGTTGATAAAGTTATGAACATTCAACTATAGGAAACACCTCACAAGGAATTTATAACAAAAGACAAATAAACATGAAAGTATATTTCTCAGTGTATATACACATGAAACATGTACTCAAAATACTTTTTGGAAAGAGGAGATAACAATATTCTTTCACGGGGTATCCAGTATGGCCTCAGATTATTACCCTCTGTACTCAACCATCCTATATTCCTAAATTGTATAAATACAGGGGTCCAAACTTATCAATATGAAAACATATATGAATATACGTTTCAGTACAAGTAACGGTGTAATTTTTCAAGCTTCCTAGAGCAAGTTATGACCATTTCTTTACAACACAAGAAATCTTCCCTACAAGCTCCTCTATTGTTCCTTCAACTTCCAAGAATTTTCATAATTTTTCTCCAGCATAAGTTTCCATGATTTTCAACCCATTTTCAGTAAACATACTTAATAGTACATAACTAAAGTTTCATAATTGTTTGACTTCATTTGCTATCTCAAAAGCTTGACTAAACTCAGGTCATACCGAAATGAAGTATACAAACCGAAACTATGTACCAACTTGAAATCATCATTACAGCCTAACCACAAGGAGATAAATTCTAATTTTCGGGTATGATATGAATATATGAGTCTACTTTCATATCCGATTGGAATTTCTCAATTCTAGTAAGTACACAAAGATATATGGAAGTTTTAATACAAGGGGTTTCAATACAAAGCAATTTGACCTATAGACACCACTTATCTCAGATATGAACCAATACATATTATCACAAAGGTTGATGGAATTTCAGTCAATAATTCACGATTTATATACTTTGAAATAAGTATAATACAAGATTGAAACAATATTAACACATTATTTTACCTTGGAAACACCTTAAGAATTTTCTTGGAATTCTTTTCCTAGATTTTCCTTGTAATCTTTCTTCCTTAACTTCTACTTTCTCTTTCCTTATGCTTAAATCTCTCAAAACTGAACCTAGGGTTATGTTTGCTGAAGAAATAAGTTAAAGGGAGAAGTTTAAGTCGGCAAAGGCAGGCCTCCTTTCCATCAAATCAAATTAAGCCATTTGATTTACTAAAAAACAATTTACCACTTAAAGGGAATTGACAGATTTTCCCCTTGTTCGTAAATTCGGTATAACTCTTTACTCGGGCATCCGTTTGATGCACTGTTTATTGTGTTACAACCCTAACTCACCTTTCTACAACTATATAGTTTTTACCTCAAGTCAATTGTAATGTTATAAGGGTCAAAACTAATCTCTAACAGGAACATTTCTACCGAAAATAATAAAATTTTGTGTTTGTAAATAATTCGACCTTTCATGATTTATGAAAGTAGGATTATAATAAACATAACCACTTAACATTAGATACACTAATAACACATTATTCATATCACATAAGATAAGCATGATTTAAATATAATTTATCATAATTATAATCGGGTTGTCATAATGTATTCTTTTAACTTCATCGCCTAGTAACTTGATTTCGTGGGTTGCTGTAGATTTTTAGATTTATCCTTAAGCGTATTTTCTTTTCAAGATAAAGATAATTTTTATTTCTTAAGCTTCTTTCATCTTCTCTATTTCATAAACCCACTACTGTACTCTAACTTGTTCTGAATTTCTATCTCTTTGTTTCTGTTTCTTAATTTTTTCTTTTTCCTTTCATGTTCTTTTGAATTGATGAGTTCTCAAAACCACTAGTGTATTCTAGAGAGAAAGAAATTGAATGATTTTCATCTTAACATGTATGATTAAGTTTTGGAATATTTCTTGTTACTTTTTTGCATCCAATGAAGGCATGTGTTTTCATATATCTTGAAACTTGTGGCTATGGACTAAACTCCACTTCATATTTTGATATGTTCTAACTCGGTTTGCACTATATGCTGAAGGAAGACCATTAAATGGGTGATTGAATATCCATTGAAATTTTCTTCGATTATAAAACAAAACTAGTTACAATTATTAGTAGAAAGAATAAAATGTTATAAAAAAAATCAATGATTGAGATGAGGCTCGGTTTTAAAACATTCGTATCAATTAAAAGGGTTCTATACATGGGGTATTGGTGTCTTTTCACACATAACTAACATCCATTAATAGTAAATACGATTAAACACATGATATCATTCATTAATTTTTTTCCTAGTTAAACAATTAGAATTGCTAAATTAGTTTATTGTAAAAATTAGTAACTTTAAAAAAAATTATTAATTAAAATTATTAAATTATTTTATTGTATTTTATGAAAAAATTATTTAATTAGTTTATTGTATTTTATGAAATATATGTTATCTATATTGTAAGAAATCTTATGTAATTGGATGTTCGATGTTCGGTGTTTGTAATGAAAGACAATTTGACCATTTATATATGGTATTCTCGATAATACTTAGGTTTTTACGATTTTTTTAATTTTTTTAAATATTATTTAATTTAATACTTAGGAATGAATGTTATTTGATTCATAATTGTGACAAATTACGAAATCTTTGAAATGATTATTTTAAAGGGACAATTGATGTCCCAATTAATATTATATTTATATGTTTCAAAAGGTATTTCGCTTTGCTACAAATTTCTATGAGGGTTTATGGTTATGGATATGGGAATATATGTGGTCGTTTTATATTGTAGAGTTTTAGAAATCATCATACATGGAATAAATCACGTTCATTTGTTGGAAATATGCATATAGGCCAATCATCAACATATATTACATAAAGCTAATATATTTGTTTTACTCACATTCAATCAACAAGTTATATATGTATATACTAATTTATTTTGTGCTTAACTCGTTATTACTTATTTATTAGATGTAAAGTAGTTGGAATATGCATTCATATGTGTTATTTGACTTTATCATGACTACTCAATACATGTTTATGTTTTTACATTTTGCACATTATGAATATTAAACTTGTAATATATCTTATGTCATGAATTAAATGGATAAAGATTGGATGTACGAAATCGATCGATTTTGTGAGAAATATGTGATGGGAATGGATGGGAGTTAGATCATTCATTTGATTTACAAAGAAGCATGTGGGACTAAATAATGAAATCAGGTGTCCTTGTTGCAGTTTCTTGAATATCAATGTTAGCAATATTGATGAAGTAGAGGCTCACTTGTTTTTAAATGGTTTTTGTACAACCTACACTCGATGGATATATCATGGGGAACATTTTGAACATGTGGTGTACGATAGTGCACGGGGTGTAAATAACATTATTGATGCAAATGATGATGCTGATGAAGGAATAACATACACATAAGAGGATGATGGTCATGATATGTTAGAAGACGTGCATATGGGGACCTTCACAGATAGTTGTCCTGATGATTCTCAATATTATCCCATAGATGGCGGTGATTGGGGGAAGAGAAAATTTGACAAATTGCTAAAGGATGCTAAAAGTAGCTATATCCTAGTTGTATAAAATTCTCAACATTGTCTTTTCTTGTCAAGTTATTACACTTGAAGGTCATTAATCATTAGAGTGATAAGTCACTCAACATGTTGCTCGAGCTATTGAAGGAGGCTATTCCTAATGGTGAGACGCTTCCAAAGTCCTACTATGAGGTGAGAAGCATGTTGCGTGATTCGAGATTAGGATATGTGTCGATTAATGCATGTAAAAATAATTGTGCATTATTTTGGAAGGAGTTTAAAGATAAGCAGGAGTGTCCAATATATGGGGAGTTAAGATGGAAGATTAATGACAACAAGGGTAAGAGAATTCCACATAAGATACTTCACTATTTCCCCCAAAAACCAAGACTTCGAAGACTCTTTATGTCAAGAAAAACAACTGAGGATATGAGGTGGCACAAAAAGAGGTGTGCTAATGAAAATGTGTTAAGACATCCCGCTGAGTCTAATGATTGGGAGGAATTTGATAAGTAACACCCGTGGTTTTTTAAAGATCCTTGTAATGAAAGGCTTGGCCTAGCAAGTGACGGGTTCAACCCGTATGGTAACATGCACAACTCTTATAGCATGTGGCCAGTTATACTCATACCATACAACTTACCTCCTTGAAAATGTATGAAAGATCCATTTTTCATGATGTCGTTACTCATTCCTGGACCGAAGGAACTCGGTAAGGACATGGACGTGTATTTACTACTATTAATTAATGAATCGAAGTAGTTATGGGATTTTGGTGTGGAAACATACGATGTGTCCACTAAAAAGACATTTCGAATGCATGCGGCGAAGACCTTGTCAACTTAATTACATTACAATCATGTTATTTATTTTATCAGTGGGACCAAGTAAATTAGAGACGTCAAATACTACTAGATAGGCTGTCAAACACTATTAGATATGGTCAATAATTAGTAATATCATTAGAATGATATAATTATCTGAGATAATTATATCATTTAAAATTAGACACCAATACACGAGTTACTAAAAAAATATATAATAGAGAACCTTACTACAAAATCCTAAACAAATCTAGTAATTGTAAAATAAAAATACATGTAATCATACTAGTGAGTGATCACTTTGTGCGTGAACTGTTTTTATCCCCAGTGATCCATTCAGATTTCATATAATGTTTTCACATCCATAAGCTAATACACATCATACCAACACGATATTTATAATTAAGGAGTTATACAAAACCAAATAAAATATATAAATTGTGCCATTCTTATCATGGTTACACATATTGCAGCTGATGTGGTTTAAAAATGCACTTTTAGTTGAATCCATCGATGAAACTGTATCAAGAAAGGAGTCGACTGGGGAAGAGGTGTGTGAGTGTATATTGTGCATTTCAAAGGGGCTATTAGATTTGGTTATGCTTTAGTTTGCCGTAGTAGGTTTTATGAGGGGCATATCTTCTGCTACTTAAGGGGGAATGGTGGTGATGAATTGGGTAGGGGTTGGGGAAGAAATGGGCTTGTTGTTGAGTAGATTTTGGAACAATTGGTCCATGTTCTTCTTGTTCTTTCTCATTTCCTCACCTGATTCTGCTCTTGTTGATTCATGCTCAAGAGTGGTGTATAAAATCTTCTACTTCAACCCATCAATGTTCTTCCAATTAAAATTAAAAATACGATCAGTATTACAGTCATATATATATGAAAACTGTGAAACATGACTTCTGCAAGACTATATAATGAAGCACCTTATACTCTTGACTCACTTGAGTCTGTATTGTATAAGTGTTCATCTAGTTTGGAAATTGTGATAAAATTATGTCTATCCTAGAAACCAAAGAACCCCAGAGTTTGGTTTGCTATTTCATTCCTCTTGCTTGATTGATCTAGATAATTTTACCAACACTCACACACATTAGAATTGCATTCATACTTTTCATATTGCATATAATTGTATGTATATATGCTGACAGTGTTTAAATCCCTAAAATTGTTTTTTAAAAATTTTCTTGGGAATTTTATAAACTTTTAAAATACGGTTTTTATTAATTAAAATTTGTTTTTAAAAGTTTTGGGGTCAATCAGCAATTATGTATTGGTGGTTATATTGGCTGGATGTTTGCTTGGGTAGAATCCGAAAGCGGCAGAGACTTCAGGGTGAATTTGTAATTATTTCTAGATGCGCGTTTATTAACCTCTTTGTGCCCTACACCTGTTGCACTTTGATTGGTTGAATCTGTGTTTCTTCTAAGAGAGTAAAACATAGAATGTTAACAACCCTTGGATCATTTTTATCAACGATCTGCATGCGCTCCTACATAATCCATGTGAACCTCTTTTGAGCCAATCAAGAGTATTGTAATCACCGCCTCTATTTAAACCATTGGATTAAAGTCAAACATACAAGACCATATCCTAGCCCCTGATCTTGGTCTGTGTTCTCGAATCTTCTCAGACTCCTATAAAAGGACCCCTACCCCCAGCCATCTGAGACTTTTGCCACTTTGTTCATTCGAGAGAAAAGAGAGAGAAAAGAGAGAAGAGAGGAGAGAGAGAGAACCCAGAGTTAGGAAACCCTAACCCTAATTCGTCCAAAACTTTTTTCAAACCTTATCATCTTTCAAAACCTGTATATACCAAACACAACCTTGAGTGTTTGAGATATTTTGAGTGATTGGTTTGTTAGTTTTGTTGCTGTAACCTCTTCGTTCCCAGATCTTGTTATCATCTTAAACATATTTTTAGATCCGTGTTTCTTCTTTTATACAAACCTTAGATCTAAAACGTTTCATGTTATATTACACATAGATCTACATTTTTAGTTTCTCATCTTGAGAAAATATTTGTTGATTTGGTTCTGTAAATGTTTTCAACTTCAAAATCAACAAAATACTTTTCTGTTTCTAGTTCTCTTGAAACAAGACCTTTGACCTAGTTTGGAATCGCACTTGGTGATTTTCAATCTCAAAAATATTTTCAAAACCTGAGATTGATTAAGATCTTGATACGTCTTCTGAGCAAGATAGTTGTGGATTCTGGGATTATTGTAAAAGTCAAATAAGGTTAAGTTTTGTGAGAAGAGAGAAATAGAAAATCACTGCATATAGCTCTTATATGTAATTTGTTAGGATTGGTTGTATGAAATAAGTGTGTGTGCGTGCATGAATGTGTTGGAAAGCACCTCCACAAACACTATCACCCTACCACACTAAAAGTGTTGGTAATAAGATCTCAAGAACAAGAGTCGACATAAAGAACTTGAACAAGTTGGAAGTTAGCAAACTGGGAGAACAACATCAACAATCAGAACTACAGAAAAGTTATAAGGACACCAGTGGGTACATTCCTAGACTTGTATAGGTCTGAGTTGTATGCATGTTTGTTATATAGTTTGTAACTGTTAAAATTTGTTTTAGTGGAATTTTTGGTTTACTCCGTAGAGGGAGTCGTGGATGTTTCCTCAGTTGGGTGAGGTTTTACCACGTAAAAAATTCTTGTTCTTAATCTTTCTACATCTCCTCATCTAATTCTTGGTTGTGCTGAGTTTAAAGTTTTTTTTTAAATTGCTTTATTAAACCTGTTATCATATCTTGATCAGATCTCATACATATTTTTTAAACACATCTTGTGATTAATTAGTTTTGGTTTTAAAGAAAAGAGTTTCTTCAAAAAACTGTTCGGAGTTACTTAAATATTTAATTTTATATTAAACGGCTTTAGTAACACATTTTCACATAATCCAAGTACAACGAATAAACACACACATACACACTTGAATGTAAGTAACATTTATGTGTAAACACTTATTTACATATGCACAATGTCTTTTAACTTTCACCCCCACTGTTCTTCCAATTTTTCCAATATAGATTTACTTTTAAGAAAATTGGCCTATCCTTTAAATGCTTTGCTAAAGTGGACACAATGTTGTAAAAAGCAAAAAAGAGACCTTTTAAACTTTATGACACTTTTGGGGGAGTATCTCAATATTTCTTACAAAATTAAAGGTGCAATATATAAGAAGTCCTAAATTGACCCGATGCTATGTGTGTATCTTAATCTACATATATCTTATTAAGTCGACTTCATTAAAGTGGCACACGAAATTGATTTGTTGTCACATTTGAAATCGTTTTCCACGTTCCGTATAATATTTATATTTTGTGTGCTCAATAGTTGGAAGTAGAAAAGTTCAGTTTATTTTTATATTCGTTTTATATATGACAAGTTTCGAAAAGTACGTTCCAAGTTTCCTTCCACTCATTTGTGTATGTATATATAATTTCACAATAGGAGGAAGAGGAGATATGAGATCATTATGTTGTATAATTGGGTATCACCATATCTCAAGTGTTGTATTATTGTATATGATTATATACGGGTCATAATTCAAACATGTCTGAAATTTGAATTTTATAGGAGTTTTTAGTAGCCAAGCTAAATAATACTAATATGTTTTACATATAATGGATCGATCCTCATGGTGATTCTCTTTTCACAATCCATTCAGGGGTACTCTTAACATAAGTGATCCGTTCGTCACACTATTTTGACCAGCCCATATTGAGAGCATCTATCATGCACATGTTTGTATAAAATTATAATTTAATTAACATGTTTTTATTATTTGCACATGTTTGTGTAATACTTTCTCCATCTTATGTATTGAATGTTTTTTATCCATAGCCCTTACCAAAGGAAAAATGAGAGTTTGGGGACCTACCAAAGGTAAAGGATTGCTAAAGATAATAAAAGCAATGGGAAACAAAACATGAATAGATATTTTAAAACAAAAATGAAGGCCTCTACATAGAGAGAAATCTTCCAAACTTTGTAATAAGTCTGGGATTATATCTCGGAATCTTATCCCGGTCCCAACGAAGCGGAAAAAACTTAGTGAGCGTGATAAGAATGAAGCCTTTAATAGACTTAACGTAAGTTATAATTTATTAAGGAGTCGTTTCTATTAATTTTTACATTTATTCTTTTTAATTTGATTAATTGCCGTAAAATATTTTAAGGAGAGATTTGAAATTGACTTGGATAAGTGTGGAAAGCAAAGTTGTGAAGAGTTGATAAAAGGGAGGAGTAGGGATCGCCAAAGTAAGCTTCGTCAACATTATTTGCAATATGGGTTACAAGAGGAGGCACGAACAAATATTCCTTTTAGTATCACTAAGGCAAATTGGCACGAGTTGTGCGATTTATAAGCCGATCCTAAATAAAATGTTCCAAATTATTACAATTTTTATTTATTTAAGATATAATGATTATATTATATAATGATTATATAATATATTTTAGCGGCGATGCATAATAAACACAAATAATAAAGAAAAGCAAACTGTTAAGCACAACATGGGGTCTAAAGAATATGTGGTTGTTCGCCATGAACTGGTAATATGTAATTATTTTTAGATTTTAATTTTCTATAGTAAAAAAGATTACTAATTATATACTTTTTTATTTTGACAGAGAGGTGGAGATGACGGTGATCAACCCAATAGGATTGAGTTTTATAAATCTACCCATTGTAAAGATGAGAAGTGGATGTCTCCTAAAGACAAAGAAAGATATGTAAGTAAAATTGCTATTTATTTTGTGCTATAATCGGCCGAATTAAGTATGTAGGGTTATTGGAGGTTGAGATTAAGGTTGTTGACTTATTTTTGTTGTTTTGGAGGTCGAAATTAAGTATAATTGACTATTGTTATTTTCTCTGTGATTTTTTAATGGATTGAACTGGTTGGTTTTCATGTAAAACAACTGAAGTTCTGCCGAATTATTTTAAAATATAAAATATTTTATTGGAGGCCAAAAATGTGACAGCCCAATATCCGAAATAAGGGGTGGCCAGCCTGATACCTCAACATAACGGAATCATGGATGGATATCATTCTCAGCACCGTAACCAATGAAATGAGTATACGGGAAAACCACCCAATAAATCAGAGAACAGGTTGTCAATACAATTTATTTTGATTAAAAGTTAAGAAAATAATTTAAACAACTCAATCCGATAAAAAGTGGAATTCCAAAGAAACATATATTACTACTAAAATAACATAAAATCAAGACCGAATAAGCTGTCGGTCCACAGTTACATTCAACGTATTACAACAGTTCAATACTTTACATACTACATCCATTAACAATTACAAAAGTTTAGGCTACCCGTCTGAATGAAAGACCCAATCTTATCTAGAATTTAAAAATGAAAGCGTCTAACAAAACATCCTGTAATGATAAGCAAAATCATACAGCTCCTCGAAAGTATTGGAATAGGATTTTCACATCGGGCGCCCTTGCGGAGGAGCACCTGGGCGGATACAATAACATGCACAACATGGAAAATGAACGGGTCAGGGTCCGGTTTATAAATGATTTCCAGAAGAATAAGAAGCATGATAGATATGAAGAGATAATCATGAATGATGTAAATGAACATCTAACAACCTAATCACCAAGTATAATAAAGCAATTCGATTAATTCTAACCGCTATGAATTTATTGAGCAAGAGCAATATTTGAATCACATAATCTAGCATGTCTTTTCATTTTCCATTCCTTAATAGGAATATAATTACCATCATATCTTCTTATGACAATACAAGTATCAAGTCCCACTTGATTTAGGAAGGTTATATTCTTATAAATATAACGCTTCTAAGACCGCCCCTCTGAGTTTCCCCACTGGGCGCCCCCCTAAATGACTATCATCTTCCAGGGCCTATCTATACAAAATAACCTGGGCACCTAACGCACGTCGGGAAGTGGCCATAAACCTGCGAGTGAGTCATAGCCACACCCGGAATTACCTCACTAGTGCAGAAAAATATAAAAAAGATCCCGCATATGGCCGAGGACTATAGTCTCCCTGCATTAATTAGTCAGGGGACATCACCTCATGCGCGAGCTTCCCTTATGTTAGCATATAGATAGGTGTGTTTAAGTAAATTAACATTTACCTGTTTTCATTTCATCATCATATTCGTTAATCACGTGTATGTTTCATTTTATTTGAAACCATTTGTTGATGTAAAAAATTAGATCACTCTAATAATTCAATCACAGATATATAAATGAGACAAAAGATTTTTAAAGTGGTTCAGCCTTATAAGAATGGCCTACGTCCACTGTTTTGGTATTGCTGTTTGTATGGGAATTCTCGATTACAAATTATCTCAAGAAATTTCGGTCTGGGGGATCCCCAAAATCCCTCCTTACAATGAGGATTGTACAATGTATTTATAGCCCTGAGGCTGTCATGTGAAAGGGTGATACATTAAATGATGTACATATGAAAGGGTAATACATTCAATGCCCTTTATGCGTGTGCGTCTGAATGATAAGCATTTAATGAATCAGTTGAACTGTTGGTTATCCCGCTATAAATGCTTTGTTCGAGATGCAGCTCGAACCGCTTGAGTTGCTCGGACCGCCTAAGCTTCTCAGTACTCAAGAGTTCCTCGGAGAGGCATTGTTCCTCGGAGCGTGCGAGTTCCTCGGGGAAGCAGTGTTCCTCGGGGAACTAGTCTTCCTCATTGTAGTCTTGTTCCTCGGAGCGCGTGGGTTCCTCGAATGTGTTTGTTGTTGCCATGGAGATAACCACGTGTCTTCATATGATTGGTCCATGTCAGCAGATTAAATTTGGTATCAACAGAAGCCCCCAATGTTTCATAGTTCAAAATTTGAGGAGTATGGAACATTCTTTTTCGGAATACGGTAGTTTTAAATAGTCTTCCTGATTTTAGGAGCGTTTCCCTTGTATTTATTTCTCCTTCCCGATTCGTAGAATCATGCTTTTTTCGACTTTTCTTCATGCTTCAATTCCTGCATCACTTTTCATCTTTTTAGCCGATGTTGCTCGCTTTGATTCCCGCGCCATTTTTCATCTTTTTAGCCGCTGTTGTCCACTTCGATTCCCGCGCCACTTTTCATCTTTTTAGCCGCCGGTAACGTAATCATCCTTTTTTGTAATCATTACTTCACCATTTCCCAAGGCAAGGTATTTAAACTTCACAGGCACTCCCATCGTCTTCTACCTTTTCAAATTTTTAGCTTCGAGTTTTACGTCGTCTCTTCCTACTCTCTTGTACGTTCATCTTTTCCGTCGTTCATTGTCAGCAGATCCATTCTTTTCCTGTAAGATCTTCTTCTTCCTTCTTCTTCATTTCTTTATTCACCATGGTTTATCCTGTTGAGTCTCTTAAGAAGTTTCGTTCTGATTTCTCCATTCCCTCATGGGTTATTTTGGAAAAGCTTTCTGAACCTTCTAATTACTTCGATTTGGCTGAGGGACATTGGTTCCCCAGTCTCTTTTTGGCTGAGTGTGGATTTTCTTTTCCACCAAATCCCTTGTGTCTGGAATTCTGTCAGTACTTTGACATTGTTCCTGCACGAATAGCCCCCAACACATGGAGAATAGTTAATGGGGTGCATAGATTAAATCAAGTGCATGGAACTCGTATAGGAATTCCAGAAATCATGTACTGCTATAGATGGGCAGTTAATGATAATATTTTTTTATTTAAAAACTAGATTTTTGAATAGAGCCTTAGTAGTCAATCTCCCTGATGCCAATAGGAATTATTTTGAACACGGGGTTGTCGTAAAAAATTGGCAACACTCTCCATTAACTGGAGATGAGGTTTACCAGGGTCCCAAATGCCCTCCTTATAGCAATGGGATAGGTTATTTTTATTTCATCATATTTATTTTGAAATCATGTTTCTTTTGTGTTTGATAAAATGTGCCACTGATAACAATGTTTATTTATTTGTAGTTGATAACAAAAGAAAGTGCCCAATGGAAGAAGATGTTAATGTAAGACATCTGAAACTTATCTGAAGTCTGCATCAGAGTGTTGCCGACGAGCACATTAGATCATCTTCGTATCTGCTGCAGTACAAGAGCTACACCACTTCTTTCACTGCTCGTCCAGTGATAAGTGAATCAGAGCCAGTACCAGCTTCCACAAACTCATCGCCTGAATCCCATATTCCTTTAAGTGAAAGGATGAAGAAGAGAAGACCTCCTACCCGGTTTGAGAAAACTGCCTCCGGTTCTGGGGAGGCAAAAAGGATTAGGATTGATGTCCCAAAGGAGAGGACGAAGAAAAATGATGCACCTCCCTCAGCTACTGCAGTTGTGAAAATTGCTGGAAGCCCGCAGTAGCTCCGAGCAGGTCTGCTGCTCCTGGAGAGGTGATTATGATATCATCATCCAAGGATTCTTCCTTGGTTGAATCTGTACCTGTTCCCCCGAGGAGGCTGAAGAAGAGCTCCTCGGTCAATTTGGCTGACACCATTAATCAACCCCCAGCTGTTGGGACTGGAATTCCCACTTTTATTCCCCCGAGCTCTGCCATGAGCTCGGTAAAGTCTTGGACCATTCCCGAGGTCCAAGATACAGAAGAAAACCTTACTCGGGACATGGTTACTTCACTAGCTGCTCGTCACCTTGCTTCTGTAAGTCTTCTTACTTTCAACTTTTCATATTTCCTTTGTTATTTCTGTTTCTAACTTGTTTTCTTTTTTTGTTCACAGTTTACGAGTTGCTTCAATATAATCCTGAAGAAGGATGAAGCGATTAAGGCTTCTTGCTCCTCGTCCAGTGTGGAGGGAGCTCTGAAAGAAGCTACCAAGTCTCTGGCAGATTCTCGCCAGAAATATGCTGATGACAAAGCTGTCTGGGAGAAGAAGTTTGCCTCCTCCGAGCAAGAAAAAGCTCGGGCTATTGATGCCTCCAAGGAGTTAGAGAAGAGAATAAATGCCCAAGAGAAGGAAAATAAGGAGCTTGAGGAGAGGCTCAAAACTTCTGGAGAGTTTGAAGATTAACTCAAAGTTGCCGAGGAGGAGTTGGCTCAACTTCGGGAAGTAGGTCGGCAGAAGGAGGAAATAGAAAATAAATTGAAGGCTGCTGAGAACCTACTGTCCGAGAAGCTCTCCTCGGAGAAATTGAAGAGGAAGATGGCTGTGAAGAATTCCTTCATCTCTGGATGGGACAAGGGGTGGAACAAGGGGTTGGCTGCTATGGTGTCGCAAGTGGACTATAGCAGCCTGAAGTACTTTAGGGATGGATGGGTTGCTGCCCTTCAGGAGATGAAGGTCGACGAGTCTTCTGAGCTCTTCCAAAGATATATCCCTGGCCCCCCTCCAACTCCAGAAGAATTAGAAGAGGACGAAGCTACCTCTGAAGAGTCTTCGATGGTGATGGGAGATCGTGCCCTAACCATCCAGCCTGCTGCCGAGGAAAATTAGCACATCGTTTCTTCCTCCGAACAACTACCTACTCTACCCAAGCAACTATCTCTTCCTTCCGAGCAACCTACCCCTTCATCCCAGACTCCCGAGAAGGTTTTGGGAGATAAGGAAAAGGTTTAGTGTTGTTCAAATTTATCTTTATGTTTTTCTTTTTCTTCATCAAATGTAACCCAGAATATGTAACCCTGAATTATGATCTAATAACACTTGAACTTTTTGCATACTGTTGTCTATTTTCTATTCATACTCTGCTTATTCTTTTTATTGATGATTGCTCTTCTTTCTCTGCTAGTTTCTGGCCAGGATGGAACTGCTATCTGCCCATGATACAAAATTGCTAAGACAATGTAATGAGTACTTTAAGGTTGGTCACACAGACTTGAGTACTGCACAAGTTGTCGACATACTCGACCAGGAAGCTTCAGAATAGGCAGTTGAAGCATATCAGTATCTGAAGTGTCTACTTGATCGAGCGGTGGCCAATAATGTGGCTTACTATGAAATGATCGAAGATCTCTAAGGCACCCTCGAAGACCTTCAGCTGCAATACAAATAATCAACTGCCCTGTTGCATGAGGGATATGAGAAGAAGTACCAGTAAATTATTGCCGACAAGGGCTACGAGAAGCTCTTTGCTGGGTATGATATGAGGGAGAGAACCTTGAGAGGTGAGGTCGAAGAATCCAGACAGATTGCTGAGTTGCTGGAAAAGGAAAACAACAACCTACAAAAGGAGCTGTCACAATTGAAGTCTGCAGCTTCTACTTCTAGTGCCTTGATCCCAGTGATCGACGAGGGATTTTCGTTCTTAGAGGTTCAGAACGCTAAGTTAAGGGAAGAGTTGGACACCTTGAGGAGGTCGGGCCCCTCCACATCTTCTCGAGGACGAGCAATAGCAGCTCGGGTTCTTATCGAGGAACAGAGGACTCAGTCTGCCTTAGAGAACCAGGCCTTCCAACTAATGGCGAAGAACCATGCGTTGTCTGATATGTCAAAGAAGATTAGGGACCTGGAGAAATAGCTCGCTACGCAGAAGTCAGTCTTGGAGAACAAGGAGCTTTTCATCAAGAATCTCCACGAGCAGCTAGAAAAGCTAACATATCAATTCCATAAACAGCCCAGGGAGTTATGGATGGTTGGATACAACGAAGCACTATTCCACTTGGATGATCGTATTCAGAATGCCAATAATGAGGGCTATAAGCAAGGCTGGCTGAATGCCTTAGGTGTGCTGAATCTCGAACAAGGTCATTATCTGTGGGACTACCATGATCCCGGGTTGCTCGACTTGCCTGTGCCACTATACAATTTGGACATGGATTGGATCCCTGCTCGGGCCATTCCTCGGAGCTTAATTTCAAAGTATCTCGGTGACTACAATTTACATTCTCAAATCGAGGTATCTCGTCCCGAGCATCTCTTAGATCGACCATCCGTGATGAATGTCAGGATGTTGAAGGATCTCAACTTCATCAATTCTCCTCTGTCTTTAAATGACCCGCCTGCTGGCGAGGAGCCTGTGTCAAAAGCAGAGGGGAAGAAACCAGTAGAATAGGAATTTTTGATGTAATAGTTAGTATACATGTCAATGTAACTGTAATTTCATTATTAATGTAATTTATTTTGAATTCAATGAATGACTTTCATTTTTGTTTGCAAATCTTGATTGCTATTGTCTTGTAATTATCAAACACTTTATATTTATGCATCTCTGTTAAAAAGATGACAATATTGCATTGTTCGTCGATCAACTCAGTAATAGTTAAAAAATTACAAGTATCACTACTGTTGCTCGATCACTTAATAATAAAGTAATGAGTATAAAAATGTTGTTTAAAATTTTTCCAACCAACCAAGGTCGTTAAATTATGCTTGTCGACCAACTACAGTTAGTGGGTTTTTATCCCCGACCAGCCATACTTGGTAGATTTTTCTCTTAAATGTTTCCGACCAACCAAGGTCGATAAATTTTATTTGTCGACCAACTACAGTTAGTGAGTTTTTATCCCCGACTAGCCATAGTTGATAAACTTTTGCACTTAAATGTTTTCGACCAACCAAGGTCGGTAAATTTTCTTTGTCGACCAACTACAGTTAGTGGGTTTTTATCCCCGACCAGCCATAGTTGATAGACTTTTGCACTTTCTGGAATAATCTTACCTCCCGACCAACATAAGTTGGCATTTGCGAGAATATTTTGTTTCCTAGCCAAACAGGTTGGCATTTTTAGGAATATTTTGTTTCCTAGCCAAACAGGTTGGCATTTTTAAAATTTTCTTTGTCGACCAACTATAGTTAGTGGGTTTTTATCCCCGACCAGCCATAGTTGATAGACTTTTGCACTTTCTGGAATAATCTTACCTCCCGACCAACATAAGTTGGCATTTGCGAGAATATTTTGTTTCCTAGCCAAACAGGTTGGCATTTTTAGGAATATTTCGTTTCCTAGCCAAACAAGTTGGCATTTTTAGGAATATTTCGTTTCCTAGCCAATCAGGTTGGCATTTTTAGGAATATTTTGTTTCCTAGCCAAACAGGTTGGCATTTTTAGGAATATTTTGTTTCCTAACCAACCGAAGTTGACATTTTTAGGAATATTTTGTTTCCTAACCAACCGAAGTTGGCATTTTTAGGAATATTTTGTTTCCTAACCAACCGAAGTTGGCATTTTTAGGAATATTTTGCTGAGCAGTCTGGAGCTTTGCCGAGTTTTGCCGAAGTTGGCATTTTTAGGAATATTTTATTTTCTAACCAACCGAAGTTGGCATTTTTAGGAATATTTTGTTTCCTAACCAATCGAAGTTGGCATTTTTAGGAATATTTTATTGAGCAGTCTGGAGCTTTGCCGAATTTTGCCGAGTAGTGTGTAGCACTAGTATTCCCCGAAAAATTCTCAATAAAAGGAGAGACTTTAGCATAATATCTTCATTTTATTCATATTGATGGAACTGTGTTACATATACATCACTGATAATACTTGCGTAGGTGCTCCGCATTCCATGCGTTCTTAAACTCCTCCCCCTCTAGAGTTGCTATTCGGTAAGTTCCTGGTCGAACAACTTCTGTAACTCGGTATGGTCCATGCCAATTTTCCTCCAGTTTGTTGTGCTTTTGGATTACTTTCTTCAGCACATAGTCTTCTTCTTTCAGGTCGCACTTCTTCACCCTATTATTGTAGAATAGAGTTGTTCGCTGTTGGTATGCAACATTTCTGATGGCTGCTTCTTCTCTGACTTCCTCGAGCATGTCTAAATCCAGTCTTCTCATTAAGTCACTGACAGGGGAATTGAAATTCAGAACCTTGTGTGTTGGGAGGCCCAACTCGGCAGGTATGACAGCTTCACTTCCAAACGCTAGCATATATGGTGATTCTCCTGTTGCTACTCGGGGTGTAGTTCGGTAAGCCCAAAGTACTGATTGTAGCTCGTTGATCCAGTTTGCTTTCGCATCATCCAATCTTTTCTTCAAACCATTCAGAAGCGTTCTGTTCGTCACTTCAGTTTATCCATTGCTTTGAGGATGGCCTGGTGCTGAGTGGACCTTCAAAATGTTTGACTGATGACAATAGGCGGCAAAGTCCTCGTTATCAAATTATGTTCCATGGTCTGTGATGAAGGCATGAGGGAGACCATATCGGCAAATGATGTTCTTCCAAACAAATTGGTACACCTTCTCGTACGTCATGTCAATGAGTGGTTCAGCTTCTACCCACTTAGTAAAATAATCCACTGCGACGACGAGATACTTGAACCTTCCTCGGGTTGTTGACAGTGGCCCAACCAAATCAATTCCCCACATGGCAAATGGCCAAGGGGAAGTTATGGGTGTCAACAATGCTTGTGGAGTTCTTCGGATGGAGGAGAAGCGCTGGAACTTGTCAAATTTCTTGGCATAAGCTATACAATTAGCTCTCATCGTCGGCTAGTAATATCCCTGCATCATCACCCTTTGCAAAAGAGTCCGACCTGCTACATGTGCTCCACAGGACCCTTCATGGATCTCTTCAATCAATTCATTCACCTTGAAGGGATGTACACATCTCTGCAAACCTGCCATAATTCCTCGTCTATATAAAACACCATTAGTTAATACATACCGAGCAGCTTTAAACTTCAATTTCTTGGCCGCGAGCTTGTCAATTGGCAATTCTCCCTCCTCGATATACGCCCTGATGGGATCCATCCAAGATGGTACTAAATCAAGGGTGATAAAGTTCATCGTCAGATCTTCATCTATACTCCGATCAGCTAAAACTTCAATTGGTATTGTTCTCCGTAGCTCGGTGCGAGTAGCTGATGCTAGTCGAGCTAGGGCGTCTGCTCTCGCATTCTCCATTCTTGGTATTCTGATCAGCTGAACAGCGGAAAATTCGGACACCAGCTCCTTTGCCTTTGCATGATATCTGATCATTAATTCTCCTCTAACTGTATAAACTACCATTATTTGGTTTACGATCAATTGAGAGTCACTGAAGATCACAACCTGTTGCGCCTCCATAATTTTTGCCAGATTAAGCCCTGCAATCATGGCCTCATATTCAGCCTCATTGTTGGAAGCTTTGAATTGGAAACGCAAGGCGTATTCCATGTCGACCTCGTTTGGAGTGCTCAAAACTATTCCCGTGCCATATCCTACAGTGCAAGATGAACCATCCACATATAGCCTCCATATAGGTAACTCGTCTTCAAATTTCTGATCAGTCAAAGTTCCTCGGTGAAAAATTTATTGCTTCCCTGCCTCCTCAGATTTTTCTTGCTCTTCATCGATCATTTCTTCTTGCCCTTTTACCAACCGGAGTTGGTCTGAGCTCGAATTCAATGATCCCGTAACATCCACTTGCCCTTTTACCAATCGGAGTTGGTTTGAGCTAGTGTTTGTTGATCCTGTAACATCCACAGGTTGATCAGCAAGCAACTTTTGTTCCTCGTCCGGAGTGCTCACAACTATCTCTGCACCACATCCTGTAACATCTATTTTCCCTTTTCACCAATCGGAATTGGTCTGAGCTTGTGTTTGTTGACCCTGTAACATCCACAGGTTGATCATCGAGGAACTTTCGCTCCTCGGGGGTATCAGGATAGGTGAACTCCGCTATAAAATCTGCTACAGCCTGCCCTTTTAGTGATGATCTGGGTTCATCAACTATATCATATTCACCGAGTTCTATTGCCCAGTACATCAATCTCCCTGATTTTTCTGGTTTATGAAGGGCTTGCCTCAATGGCATATCGGTATATACTACTATGGTATGAGCCTGGAAGTATGGCCTCATTCTTCTACTTGCCTCAATCAATGCCAATGCTAACTTCTCCAGCCTCGAATATCTGATCTCTGCTCCTGTGAAGGCTTTACTTGTGTAGTAAATTGGTTTTTGCACTCCATTCTCCACTCTGATCAACGCCGAGCTAACTGCATTCTCGGATACTGCAAGGTACAAATACAATTTTTCTCCCATTATCGGCCTGGACAACAGCGGTGGTGCTCCCAAGTATTTCTTCAAGTCTTGAAAAGCCTTCTCACATTCATCATTCCACTCAAAAAGTTTTTCTGAGTGTTTTGAAAAATGGGAGACATCTATCAGTTGCTCGTGATACAAATCTGTTGAGTGCTGCTACTCGTCCTGTAAGACTCTGTACTTCCTTCTTCGTCGTCGGAGATCGCAGCCCTAATAGAGCTTTGATCTTTTCAAGATTTTCCTCAATGCCTCTTTGATTGACAATGTACCCGAGAAACATGCCTTCTCGTACTCCAAATATGCACTTCGTCGGGTTCAGCTTCATTTGGTATTTATCTAGTTGATCAAAAGTTTGATTTAAATCAACTAGATGATCAGCAGCTTTTTTGCTCTTCGTAAGCATATCGTCAACATAGACTTCCATATTGCAACTGATTTGTTCAGCAAAGACTTTGTTCATCAGCCTCTGATATGTCGCACCTGCATTTTTCAAACCAAAAGGCATAACATTATAACAATAAGTTCCCCTAGGGGTAATGAAAGAAGTACTCTCCCTGTCTTCAGGTTTCATTTTGATCTGATTGTAACCAGAATAAGCATCCATGAAGCTCAGCAACTCGTGTCCCGAGGTAGCATCCACCAGTTGATCAATTCGGGGCAACGGAAAGTGATCCTTTGGGCATGCTTTGTTGAGGTCGGTGAAGTCTACTCACATCCTCCACTTGTTATTTTTCTTCTTTACCATTACCACATTAGCTAACCAATTTGGATATTTAACATCTTCAATGAAACAAGCTTTCTGGAGCTTCTCGACTTCCTCCTGTATAGCTTGATTCTTCTCGGGACTGAATACTCTTCTTCTCTGCTTCACAGGCTTGATATCCTTATTCACATTGAGCTCGTGACATAAGAAGTTTGGATCTATCCCAGGCATATCTTCATGACTCCACGCAAAAGTTTGTCTTCTGCTCCTAAGGAAAGTTATCAATTCCTGTTTTAATGAGGTATCCAATGACGAACCTATTTGAGTAGTTCGTTCAGGGTGCTCGTCATCCAGAATGATATTTTCAGTAGCTTCCACCACTTGACCCTTCACGAGTTGCGACTCATCTCTAGGATCCAATGTTTCAATTTCTGCACCTTCATCCACTTGATAGGTAGTAGTCTTTTTCTTTGATTCTTCCAGTTCTTCTTGCTCGGTGGATGAATAATAGCATTCCCGAGCTACTTTCTGGTCACCTTTCACAACTCCTACTCCAAAGTTTGTTGGAAATTTTAGGCACCGATGCACTGTAGATGGTACAACCTTGAACTTTTTCAATCCTACTCTTCCCATGATGATATTATACGATGATTGGACATTATTATCCATCACGAAGAAACGTATTCTTTCTATTCGACAAGTAGGCCACGTACCAATGAATATATCCAACTTGACCGTCCCAAGTGGAAATACTTTCTCGCCAGCAAAACCAATGAGGGGTCTGTGATAAGGCTCCAGTTGAGATAACTTTAGATTTAAACTATCAAAGCACGAGTAGAACATGATGTCTGCCGAGCTACCATTGTCGACCAGTACTCTTGAAATCATAACCTCCTTCATCCTCATTTTGATCACCAATGGGTCATCATGAGGATATAGGACACCTGCGAGGTCGTTCTTTGAGAACCCGATGACCAACTTCTCTTTGTTCACCTTTCTCGGGCGATCCTTTTCAGCTAGATTTATTCGCTGAATGTACGAGCAAGCTTGTGCCTCACTGAGGTAAGCTTTTCTTTCTGCAGTAAGGTCTCCTCCTCCTGCATCTCCACCTATAATAACATTACAGTTAAATGATCCAAAGCGTATTGAAAATACCTCTCGTTCTGGCTGTCTTGGTTTCTTGGGAAGATCGGGGTCGTCCTCGGGATCATCTTCATGGTTTCTTTTCTTTTTCTCCTCTGCTCGACGAGGAGATCTAGACCTCTCTCTAGTTCGGTCGTTGTTTCTTCTTTCGCCTCCCCGATCAACATACTTTGCTAGCTTTCCTCATCGGATGAGTGTTTCAATCTCATTCTGAAGAGCTATGCAATTTTTGGTCATATGGCCATGATCCTTGTGGAATTCACAATATTTTTCCCTATTCCTCGTGTCAGGGTCTGCCTTCATTTTCTTTGGCCAGTTTAACTCCTCGCTGTTCTTAATTTCTTCTAGGACGTGGTTGATATTCACCTTCAAAGGTGTATAATTATCAAATTTCCTCAAGACTTCCCATGACGACCTATTTTTGGATTATTTGTCACCACCATTGTTCTTATGTTCTTTCTTCTTAGCTTTATCACCTTCCACCTTGGTTTCTTTGGCGTCCATATTCTTCTTCGCAAACATAGCCTCCTCGGCATTCATAATATTGGACGCTTTTCCCATCAGGTAGTACAACTTGTTCGACAGTAGTCCACTCATCAAAGCAGTAATCGCTGTCTTCTCCTCATAATCAATGACTTCGAGTTTCTCGTTATTAAAACGAGTTATATAATCTCTGATACTCTCACCATCTTTTTGTCTAACACTTAACAAATGTGCTACCCGTTTAAATGGCTTTGCTCCAAAGTAGAAATTCCCAATGAATAACTCAGCCAGTTGAAGAAAAGTTGAAATCTTACCCCGAGGAAGATTATTATACCATATTTGAGCAGATCCGGTAAGTGTTCCCGAGAATGCTCTACATCTCATCTCATCTGGGACAACATAGATGTCGGCTGCAGCTTGGTATTGTTCTATATGAAGGACGGGGTCAGTCTTCCCATCATACTTGGGAGTCACAACAGGTGCTTTGAACTTTGATGGTGTTGGAAAATCAACAATATCTTGGACAAAAGGTGTTCCTCGAACAAAGGTTCGTTGTAGAGGGTTCTTGGCCTTAGCCATTTCCGCTAATCTGTCCTCCAGCCTCTTAATAGATCCTTTCCATGCATCATTTCCTTCCTCGGGCCTATTGGTTCGAGAAACTGATCGCGTTGAAGTGGCTTCCTGGGATTTATCCTGACGAGCAGCTGGTCGCGACAGGGCAGATCCTTCCCTTAAGGCTGTTGATCATCGAAAACTCCTCGACGCTGCATTAGGTGGACTTTTGTTCCTTCTAGGGCCTAATCGATCGAAAGGAGAAACCCTACTTAACCTTTTCAATGCGCTGGTCCTTTCTGGGGAGAGAGCGACACGTTGTTCAGTATCCGTGGCTCGCACTGACGAAGTTCGTCCAGGTTGATAAGAGAAATCTTCAGACTCCTCATTGCGATACGAATTGGTACGTCTAGCACGTGATGATGGTGCACGGGTGTTTCTTTGAATACTCCGCAGTCCTGAATGGGCTGACGCACCGCCATGGAGAGTTTGGATGAGTTGTCGCATCGTTTCTTGCATGACGGTCTGGCCTTGGGCTAGATTTGTCATTATTCCAGCCAGATCTGGAATATTTGGCGGAGCAGATGGATTTGGAGGAGTTCTAGCATTTTGATTGCTGGATTCTGGAATATCCGCCATTGATGATGAATTATTTTTGATGGAAAACTATATTACCAGTCGTCTCCCACAGACGGCGCCAATCTGTTGATGTAAAAAATTATATCCCTCTAATAAATCAATCACAGATAAATAAATGAGACAAAAGATTTTTAAAGTGGTTCAACCTTATAAGAATGGCCTACGTCCACTGTTTTGGTATTGCTGTTTGTATGGGAATTCTCGATTACAAATTATCTCAAGAAATTCTGGTTTGGGGGATCCCCAAAATCCCTCCTTACAATGAGGATTGTACAATGTATTTATAGCCCTGAGGCTGTCATGTGAAAGGGTGATACATTAAATGATGTACATATGAAAGGGTAATACATTCAATGCCCTTTATGCGTGTGCGTCTGAATGATAAGCATTTAATGAATCAGTTGAACTGTTAATTATCCCGCTATTAATGCTTTGTTCGAGATGCATCTCGGACCGCCTGAGTTGCTCGGACCGCCTAAGCTCTTCGGTACTCAAGAGTTCCTCGGAGAGGCATTGTTCCTCGGAGCGTGCGAGTTACTCGGGGAAGCAGTGTTCCTCGGGGAACTAGTCTTCCTCGTTGTAGTCTTGTTCCTCGGAGCGCGTGGGTTCCTCGGAAGTGTTTGTTGTTGCCATGGAGATAACCACGTGTCTTCATATGATTGGTCCATGTCAGCAGATTAAATTTGGTATCAACAGTTCCTGAATATTCTCATTAATCTTCATCCTATTTTTTTTAGTACCGAGCTATTCTCTAAAGGATCCCCAAAATCTCATGAGCCTCAAGGTTTTATATACCTCGATAGGGTTCCTAAAGCCTCCAAATATGGGTTTATAATTCACGGTTTTTAATAATTTGAGAGAGGAAAAAGAGGTGCCTATACATCACTTTAGGTACTTACGGGATTAACCCCAAGTGAACCCATTCAACTCTAGGGTCACGTCCAAACTCAATTAAAGGTCTAGGACTCTAAGTTTACTTTATACATGAAGGTTCCTAGTCCCTAATTAAAAGAAGAAACCTAGGAAATTAAAATAAAATTTAAGGGTGGAAAACAGGGTACCGGTCGACCGGTCACGGAGCGCGCTCCAAATTTTAGACTTTGGTAGGAAAGCAGTGTGCCCTCTCCCGAAGTCCCGGTCGACCGGTCCTGGAACCGCGGTCGACCGATCATCGCAGACCTAAGACCCCTTTTTCTTTTAACAACAAAACCCTCCTCATTTATTACCACCAACAATTTTAATTGCATCCAACAACTAATATCTACACCAATATTAACTCAAATCAACCTCCAAAAGTTTATAACCCATTCATCCAACAAGAAAACCTAACTTTCTTAAACCATAAACAAACCACAACTATCAACACTAATCGTTCAACTTAAATCACATAATAGCAAGTAGAAAACTTGCCTCAAAGTTGTAAATTCATATTTGATGAAGATGTAGGCAAGATCAAACTTGAAACCTTCAATCTCTCTTTTTCTCCTTAGGTTTTCCTCTTCTCTTTCTCTTTCTAGGTCACTAATTACACTTAAGAGGTGTAAAGGAGTTTCAAGACATAAAACGTGTCTTAATATATAATTACTAACTTAAGTCATCAATACCGCGATAAAATTGTAACACCCCATATTTTAGAGGATATATAAATTAAATAAATTAGTGAGTTGGATTTATTTAATTTGGAGAAATTCATTTAATTTGGTGATTTAAATTTAATTTATTTAAATTGGAGAAATTATTGAATTTGGAGATTTAGAATTTATTATTTAAATTTGGGGATTTAGAAATTCAAATTAATTAGGGTTATTGAAAATTTTCACATGTGTCGCATTTTGAGGTTGAAATTGGAAAATTTTATCAAGTATATCGGATGACAATTCTGAGTGCACGGTTGAGTCCGGAAGGGTCAAGATAGTCAAAAAAGAGTACTCGGGGGTAGTAAATGGGTCTCGGGGCATTTTTAGACATGATCGAGCCCATACGGGGGCATTTAAGTCATTTTTAATTGGCCAATAGGCTTAATTACGGGATTGAGGAATTTTAACCTAGGTTTAAGTGTGTTGGGCAGCCATGAATCATTCCAAAACACAAAGGGTTGAGAGAGGAGAGAAAGGAGAAAGAAGAAGAAGGAAAGAAGGATGACAAGAGCAATCCGGGCAAGAATTTCGACATGGGATCGTCGGATTTAATCCCCCAAGGCAAGTGTTTTCTTGCTTTAATTTGAGTTGTAGTTAATGATGTAAATAGTTGTAATTATGTCAATTAATTCTGGAAATTTGGAAGTAGGAATTTGAATTGAAATTTGTGGTTTTATGGTGAAGAAGATGAAGAATAACCATTGATAGGGGATTTTTAACTTTGTGAGAAATTGGGTTAATAGTGAAATTATAACTTAATTTGAGAAGTGAATAACATGATTAGATCTTGGTTTTTGAATCTCCATTAGTGGTATTGTTGGAAGAAATTGTTAATGATGAAGTTTGGGTGGATTTAGGATGAATCTTGAGAGGTTTTTGGGGTAAAAGATCTGGATATAATCGAAGGTTTTGGAGCTTTAATGGCGATTCTGTCTGAGGTGCCCTGTAGAAAATCTCGTTTTCTACATTTTGTTGTCTCACGCGCTTCCTCCAAAACTGCTCCAAAATGCCTCAAAACATCAATTTATTAATCTGGGCAGAATGTGGGAAAACTTTTTAAGAAAGATTTTTTTAAAATCTTCTTTGAGGTGAATCTTTATAATGACCTAACTTTTGGCATACGAAATCGGATTAGTGTGCCATTCACGGCCACACATAGATAGCGAAGAGTATTACGCCGTCCTGGGAATATTTTTAATTAGACACAAAAATTGAAAGGTCTAAAATACCCTTGAAGACGGAACGAGTTATTTGATTTTTAGCACAACTTTAAATGAGCATAACTTTGTCATACGAGTTCGGATTTACGTGCCGTTTGTGGCCACGCATAGCAAATGGAGAGTAGTACGTAGTACTAGGAATTTCATTACTGAGGCATATATTGTGAAATGTCTAAAATACCCTTGGAGTTTTAATTAGTGATGAAACTTTTCCGAATTGAAACTAAAAATTGTTGGAAACTTTGTGAGACTAATATGAACTTAATCAAGTATATATGAGGTGAGATATATAATTATATAAATTATATTAAATAGTGGGATGTAGTTATTTTGGTATTGGATCGTATTTAATACGAGCGAACTAGTAATAATTGGAATATATGTATATATATATGAATGTGTGAATTATATATATAAATATGGGAATACATAATCCAATAGAAAAATGATAATAGGTTACGGGAATACATAAAACAATGATAGGTTGTGTGAATACATAAAACAATGAAAGGTTGTGTGAATACCTAATATTTTAATAGGGTGTGTGAATACATATTTGATTGTTTTATTATGTGTATGACATACCTAGCTGCTTGCTATCGCGGGGGGTTGTGTAGAGACGGTCTTATAATGAGTGACCTTCGAGGGGATATTTGACTTGTATCTCAGAACATAGGACTGTGAAAGACTTATTTGTGAGTTGATAAGTCCGCTGACTATGGGAGCGTAGGTATGTGCGTGACCCATAGGTATGTGAACTATGTTCGCCGCCAATATGTGTGATTTGTTTATATGGTTCGTGGGACATTTCCGAACCGATAGTCCTTGTTTGAGTACGAGACGTACCGGGACATGATAGCAGAGTATGCAATGCACTATAGGTGTATCCTTAGGGTGCTGTGTTAGTATATATATATAATGGTGGTGGATATATATGTATACTTGTGATATAATTACAATGTGATAATTGTAGGCTATTAAGATTGTGTTAATACATATATATAATAGTGAGGGATATATATCTATGCTTATGGTATATCTACAATGAGATAATTACAGACTATTAAGATAGTGAAATCTTATATAAACGTAAATAATAAATACTTGACTTTAGTGTGATAACACTTATTTAAAAAATGATAATTGTTGAGATCAAATATGATATACTACTACGAGGGGTAACTAGAAGGATAAGCCTTTTTCCTAGTTAGAAGTGTGTCCGATGGCTAGGCGGAATAAATGAATGCGATAGGTGTGCACTATAGAAGAGAGGTGAGATTGTCCTCAAGAGAGTGGGACCGTAAAAGCAATTACGAACATTATATACTACGCATTTCATTTATTGCAATAAAAGGCTTGCTAAACATTTTTATAAATCGGATTCTGACCCGTTTCTTGTACTTCTTATCTCTTGTCTATGTATATGTATATTAACAGGTGTCCAGCCACAGGGATTCCATAGTTGACTTATCTATTCCAGGGTTACGCAGCTGCAACATTGTGGATGGTTGCAGGATTTGATTTAGACGTATCATTTCTTTATTCCTAGAGTAGGATTCTTATCTCAGTTGTAGATTCATTCAGGTCATGTTTCCCCTTTTACTTTTAGACTCAGTATTTGGTTTATGTATTCATTTATTGAATTATTATTATTGGGATTTTGAGTCGATTGTTTATTCGGCAGGTCATTTAGTCATTTATTATTGTTTTAGACTCATGGTTTGGATGTATGGTTTATTTGTTATTCAACATGCATATTTAATTGTTTAATAAAAAGATAAAATTTGACATCAGTCTTTTTGAATACTAGGTGATTAGTAAAGGTTTAAAAAGTTTTCGACAGTGATGCTAAGAATGAACCCCTGAGATTCCTGTTTTAAATTTGATATAGGACTGATCACCCGGTATTTATTTGGGCGGGGTGTCACAAAAATAACACGCACTACACATTTACTAAAACCAGTCAAAAGTGCCCAAAACCTCAAAATACAATATGGCACACAATTTGATTGTCTCACACCTCCCGGAACTAACTAAGCCATCCAAATTATCATTTGGAAATTTTATAATTCATTTTAAGTTTCGGTTTCATTATTAAGTCAAAACCCCATTTTAAATTTCATGACACAATAAAATACATCATAGTGATATTCACCTACACATAAGGTAAATAGGCAACATCATAGAAAATATTAACTTTTCTTCACTAAGTTAATAGTTACTCCCCATTCCAACAGTTTATAAAATTACTACACATAGTAAATAAATATAAAATAGGTCCTTAAAAGTAAAGGTTTTTACATACTCCCCCCCTTATGAGGGAATTTTGTCCCCAAAATTCAAGCGTACCTTGTATAAAGAGATGCAGATACTTTTCCCGCATATCATCCTCGTGTTCCCACGTTGATTCCTTGGCGTTATGGTGACTTCATTAGACCCACACCAAGGGCAATACTCGAGATCTCAACCTGCGCGCTCCATGTTCTAGAATAGCAACCGGTTGTTCTTCATATGAAACGTCGGGTTGCAAGTCAATATCTTCGAAAGGGATATGCCACAATGCGCCTTCGCACCTCTTGTACTTCTTCAGAGAGGAAACATGGAATACATCATGAATTTGTTGCAAAGGTTCTGGTAAGGCAAGTTGATACGCCACTGGACCCACCTTCGCAATAACTGGAAAAGGTCCAACAAAACGTGGTGAAAGCTTCCCTTTCTTCCCAAAACGCTTAATGCCTTTCATTAGTGACACTCGCACCAAGACTTGGTCCCCAATATCCAACTCCATGTGCCTTCTTCCCGCATCGGTATAGCTCTTTTGGCGATCCTGGGCTATCCGAATGCGATTCCGGATGATTTTAATTGTTTAAGAAGTATCTTGGAACATTTGAGGTCCAAGGAATTTATTATCTCCCACTTCCAACCAACAAGCGGGTGATCTACAAGGCCTCCGATACAAAGATTTTTAGGGCGCCATA
The DNA here is from genome assembly GCA_949130495.1 of Sambucus nigra. Lineage (NCBI taxonomy): Eukaryota > Viridiplantae > Streptophyta > Magnoliopsida > Dipsacales > Adoxaceae > Sambucus > Sambucus nigra. Next base: position 536,074,866 of record OX422208.1, on the reverse strand, counting down.
CCGATTGTAAATTGGTACCAGTTGTTATAAGCAAACTCAACCAATGAGAGATATTGTTCCCAACCACCCTTGAAGTCAAGCATACACATACGAAGCATATCCTCCAACATCTGGTTTATTCTTTCAGTTTGGCCATCTGTTTGAGGATGATAAGAAGTGTTCAACTTCAATTCAGTCCCCATAGCCTCTTGGAAGCTTCGCCAAAAGTGGGAAACAAAAATTTTGTCCCGGTCAGAAACTATATTCAAAGGTACCCCATGGAGTCTAACCACCTCCTCAATGAACAATCGGGCATATCGAGCAGTGTCAAAATCGGTCCGCACGGGTAAAAATTGTGCCGACTTAGTCAAACGGTTGACAATCACCCAAATAGAATCACACCCATTCTATGACCTTGGCAAGCCCGTAATAAAATCCATCGATATGCTTTCCCACTTCCATACTGGAATAACTAATGGTTTTAACAAGCCTGCCGGTCGTTGATGATCGATTTTGACCAATTGACAAGTAGTACATTATGACACAAACTCAGAAATATCCCGCTTCATGCTCGGCCACCAATACTGACGGCGCATGTCTTGATACATCTTGTCCCCACCAGGATGTACCGTAAATTTAGACCCGTGAGATTCAACCATCACCGCCCGTCTCAAGTCCCCTTCTTCTGGAACAATGAGTCTTCCATGGAACCGTAACCCACCTTTAGAACTAATTGAGTAGGACTCCGCTCCCTCGGACAGTAAACGGCGTATATGGTCTTGGCAACCATTATCCCTTCCTTGGGATTCTATAACCCTTGCTACAATAGTAGGGGTAACGGTCATCACTAACATGAATGCTCTCACCACCGCATCCTCCTGACAGAGATCTTTCCACTTACCTTTCCAAACATTAGCTAACTCTCCATCAGGTTTCCTACTGAAGGCATCCGCCAAAACGTTCGCCTTGCCCAGATGATAATGAATATCAAATTGATAATCTTTTACGAACTCCAACCATCGATGCTGTCTCATATTCAAATCTTTCTGGGGAAATAAATATTGCAGCGATTTATGGTCCGTGAAAAGACTGAATTTCTCCCCTATGAGATAATGCCTCCATATCTTCAAGGAAAAGACAACCACGACAAGTTCTAAGTCATGCATCGGATAGTGTCTTTCATGGGGCTTTAACTTACGAGAAGCATAAGCAATAGCCCTTTTCTCTTGTTGAAGTACACCTCCTAATCCTTGAAGAGATGCATCGGTGAAGACTAGATATTCCAATCCCAGTTTTGGCAATGCAAGGACTGGAGCCAAAGTCAATCTATCTTTGAGCTCATCAAATGCAGCCTGGAAAGAGTTATCCCAAATAAATCTCACCCCCTTCTGGGTCAAATTAGTCAAAGGGCTAGCTATTTTTGAGAAACCCTTGATAAACCGGCAGTAATAACCCGCCAAACCCAAAAAACTACGAACTTCGGTAGGGGTCGTGGGCTGACCCCACTCCCTCACCGCAACTACTTTACTCGGATCCACCGATATACCCTGGGATGTCACCACATCGCCCAGAAACTGCACCTCCTGCAACCAAAAACAACACTTCTCGAACTTAGCATACAATTGGTGATCCCTCAATCTTTGTAGGACCAACCTCAAATGAGTAGCATGATCATATTCCATCCGAGAATAGACTAAGATGTCATCGATGAATACAATAACAAATTAGTCCAGGAAATCCCGAAACACCCTATTCATAAGATCCATAAATATAGCAGGGGCATTGGTTAGCCCAAAGGGCATAACCAAAAATTCGTAGGATCCATATCTTGTCAGAAAAGCAGTCTTGGATACATCCTCCTCTCGTATCCTTAACTGATGATACCCTGTCCTCAAATCAATTTTTGAGAAGTACGACGCTCCTCGAAGTTGGTCAAACAAATCATTGATACGGGGCAAAGGATATTTATTCCGGATGGTGACCTTGTTTAATTCTCTATAGTCCACAGATAACCAGAGGGAGCCATCCCTTTTCTTTACAAACAACACTGGAGCTCCCCATGGCGACGCACTATGCCTAATAAATCCCTGCTCCAACAACTGCTGGATTTGATCTCTCAATTCCCTCATTTCCATAGGATCCATTCTATATGGAGCCCTCGCAATAGGCCTCGTCCCCGGCACCAAATCGATCACAAACTCAATCTCTCGGCTAGGAGGCAAACCTGATATTTCTCGAAAGACATCCAAAAAATCTCTCACAACCAAAATAGAATCCAAGGGAACAAATACTTCCATAGAAATATCCTCTGCAATACAATACAGATAAGTACTAGTACTCCCCTCTAAATGAGGTAAAACTACCAAGAACATTTCTTGTCTCGGAACGGCGAAGACTATACTCTTCCCGTAGCAATTAAGTATAGCATGATACTTCATAAGCCAGTCCATGCCCAAAATCACATCATACCCGACCATATCCAGGATGAGTAAATCGGCCTCAAAACATAAATTACCAAGAGAAATTCCCATATTTTTACAAACAAGAAAAATGAGTGAACCATCACCCATAGAGGACTCGACCCTAGTAAAAGTACTCTCAGCAAATTTTATTAACTCTGTGGTCTGACAAAAACTCCTAGAAATGAATGAATGCGTCGCACCCGTATCAAATAAAATGCGACCCATGTGTCCCTGAATAAGGAACTTACCCTCAATGGCTGGCGGTGTCAGCGGAGCCGGAGGAAGCATAGCATTCTGAACATGATAGACTCTCCCATACTGTAACTGGCCTTGTTGTGGAGGAACAATCGGGTTAGGCACCTGTGGAGGGAACTGGACATATGGTTGCTGAGAGGCTTTAGGAAGTTGTCCCCGAATCAACTAAGGACACTCCTTCTTATAATGACCCGCCTCACCGCATTGAAAAATCTACCCAATATATTCTCCATATTTCGACCCCGGTTATTTCGAAACTGGTTAACACCTTGGCCTTGCCGGCCTCTACCTCCTTGACCACCCCGGCCTGCTTGTTGTTGCGCGGCACCCTGGCCATACCTATTATTCTGACTTTCAGAAATAAACCCACTAGAACGTTGCCTCTTTGACAAATCTCCCTGTTGGGGATCCCTTTCTCTCGGCTTAGAACCTAAAGATTGGGACGAGGGGAAGACTCCTACTCCACCCCCACTACCTCCAGGCCTTCCCACTTGCCCCACAGCGGTACTTTTCTTGATATTTTGCATAAACAACCTATGCTCTTGGCAATGAAGTAGAGCTGCATTTATTACCTCCCCAAAAGTTTGCAATGCTGGGTTACCCAACAGATGCTATCGGATTCTCCAGTTCAAACCTCCCATAAACTTTGAAACCTTCCTTTCTTCGGGAGTCAGCTCATCCGGTACGAAACTTGCCAACTGGGTGAACTCCTCTTCGTACTTTGCCACGGATCTCTCACCTTGCACAACGTCTTGAAGCCTTCTTCTCATCTCCATTTGAACTGCGGGAGGAAAATAATTTTGGTCAAACAAGACCCAAAATTCAGAAATCGTCATAGTATCTCTTTGTTCTGGCGTAGTCATAGACTCCCACCAATGCAATTCGGCCCCAACAAGTTTAAAAGTAGCAAGGATTTTTTTCTTTTCCTCAATACATTCCACCATACGTAGATGGCGTTGTATGTCTTTCTTCCACTGATTTGCCCTTATTACATCCGAGCCTCCATCAAATTCAGGGGGCTGGTCCTTTAGAAAAGATTCCCTAACCCTCTCCCACGGGGAAGGTCCCATTGGAGCTTGGCATCTTGTGCTCGCTATTGGGCCTGTGGCATTTGTTGAGCCACCGCTGTCATATCCGCATTGTCCGCTTGGACCACTATGTTTGCTACACCCTCAGCATTAATTATTCCTAGTGGCTGCGATGGAGGGCCAACATCCTCTTGTACAACCCTATTACGTCTCGCTGGCCGACCTCTCTTAGGCGACATCTGAGATGGAGAACAATAGAGTTAGAATACTATATAAAACAATCTATCTTGCAGAAGAGCATAAGCATAAGCAACAAAATAGTCCTAACATTAGGCTCTATATCAAAGAACGCTACGGGAGAACGTGACAAGTCCACATAGATCCTAAAAACTCTAGAATCTGATGCTCTGATACCATCTGTGACAGCCCGATATCCGAAATAAGGGGTGGCCAGCCCGATACCTCAACATAACGAAATCATGGATATATATCATTCTCATCATCATAACCAATGAAATGAGTATACGGGAAAACCATCCAATAAATCAGAGAACGGGTTGTCAATACAATTTATTTTGATTAAAAGTTAAGGAAATAATTTAAACAACCCAATCCGATAAAAAGTGGAATTCCAAAGAAACATATATTACTACTAAAATAACATAAAATCAAGACCGAATAATCTGTCGGTCCACAGTTACATTTAACGTATTACAACAATTCAATACTTTACATACTACATCCATTAACAATTACAAAAGTTTAGCCTACCCTCCTGAATGAAAGACCCGATCTTATCTAGAATTCAAAAATGAAAGCGTCTAACAAAACATCCTGTAGTAATCCGTAAAATCATACAGCTCCTCGAAAGTATTGGAATAGGATTTTCACATCGGGCGCCCTTGCGGAGGAGCACCTGGGCGGATACAATAACATGCACAACATGGAAAATGAACGGGTCAGGGCCCGGTTTATAAATGATTTCCAGAAGAACAAGAAGCATGATAGATATGAAGAGATAATCATGAATGATGTAAATGAACATTTAATAACCTCATCACCAAGTATAATAAAGCAATTCAATTAATTTTAACCGCTATGAATTTATTGAGAAAGTGCAATATTTGAACCACATTATCTAGCATGTCTTTTCATTTTCCATTCCTTAACAGGAATATAATTACCATCATATCTTCTTATGACAATACAAGTATCAAGTCCCACTTGATTTAGGAAGGTTATATTCTTATAAATATAACGCTTCTAAGACCGCCCCTCCGAGTTTCCCCACTGGGCGTGCCCCTAAATGACTATCATCTTCCAGGGCCTATCTATACAAGACAACCTAGGTACCGAACGCACGTCGGGAAGTGGCCATATACCTGCGAGTGAGTCATAATCACACCCGGAATCACCTCACTAGCGCAGAAAAATATGAAAAAGATCCCGCATATGGCCGAGGACTATAGTCTCCCTGCATTCGTTAGTCAGGGGACATCACCTCATGTTCGAGCTTCCCTTATGATAGCATTTAGAGAGGTGTGTTTAAGTAAATTAACATTTACCTATTTTCATTTCATCATCATATTCGTTAATCACGCGTATGTTTCATTTTATTTGAAACCATTATTCCTGAATATTCTCGTTAATCTTCATCCTATTTTTTTTTATTACCGAACTATTCTCCAAAGGATCCCCAAAATCTCATGAGCCTCAAGGTTTTATATACCTCGACAGGGTTCCTAAAGCCTCCAAATATGGGTTTATAATTCAAGGTTTCTAATAATTTGAGAGAGGAAAAAGAGGTGCCTATACATCACTTTAGGTACTTACGGGATTAACCCCAAGTGAACCCATTCAACTCTAGGGTAACGTCCAAACTCAATTAAAGGTCTAGGACTCTAAGTTTACTTCATACATGAAGGTTCCTAGTCCCTAATTAAAAGAAGAAACCTAGGAAACTAAAATAAAATTTAAGGGTGGAAAACAGGGGACCGGTTGACCAGTTCTGAGACCGCGGTCGACCGCGTCTCAAAATTTAGCCTATGAAGGAAAGCAGAAAGTCCAGGTGAAGGTGGCCGGTCGACCGCATTCCAAATTTTAGACTTTGGTAGGAAAACAGTGTGCCATCTCCCGAAGTCCCGGTCGACCGGTCCTGGAACCGCGGTCGATCGGTCATAGCAGACCTAAGACCCCTTTTTCTTCCAACAACAAAACCCTCCTCATTTATTACCACCAAAATTTTTAATTGCATCCAACAACTAAGATCTACAATAATATTAACTCAAATCAACCTCCAAAAGTTTATAACCCATTCATCCAACAAGAAAACCTAACTTTCTTAAACCATAAACAAACCACAACTATCAACACTAATTGTTCAACTTAAATCACATAATAGCAAGTAGAAAACTTGCCTCAAAGTTGTAAATTCAGATTTGATGAAGATGTAGGAAGATAAAACTTGAAACCTTCAATCTCTCTTTTTCTCCTTAGGTTTTCCTCTTCTCTTTCTCTTTCTAGGTCACTAATTACACTTAAGAGGTGTAAGGGAGTTTCAAGACATAAAACGTGTCTTAATCTATAATTACTAACTTAGGTCATCAATACCGCGATAAAATAACACGCACTACACATTTTACTAAAACTAGTCAAAAGTGCCCAAAACCTCAAAATATAATATAGCACACATTTTGAATGTCTCACACCTCCCGGAACTAACTAAGCCATCCAAATTATCATTTGGAAATTTTATAATTTATTTTAAGTTTCGGTTTCATTATTAAGTCAAAATGCCATTTTAAATTTCACGACACAATAAAATACATCATAGTGATATTCACTACACATAAGGTAAATAGGCAACATCATAGCAAATATTAACTTTTCTTCACTAAGTTAATACTTACTCCCCATTCCAACAGTTTATAAAATTACTACACATAGTAAATAAATATAAAATAGGTCCTTAAAAGTGAGGGTTGTTACAAAAAATAAGTATGTTGACGTGTATTTGTTGTTTTGGAGGTCGGGATTATGTATAATGGATTATTGTTGTGTTATCTCTCTCTCTCTCTCCCTCTCTCTCTCTCTCTCTCTATCTATATATATATATATATATATATATATATATGTGTGTGTGTGTGTGTGTGTGTGTGATTTTTTAGTGGATTGAATAAGTTGGTTTTCATGTAAAAACAAAAGAAACTTTGCTGAATTTTTTTAAATCTAAATATTTTTAAAATATGAGTATTTTTAGATACTAATTTTATATTTCTTTGACTCGGGAGGAGATAAAAAGTCTTGAGTATGGCCATATATTTGAGAAAGGTCTGTTAATGAGTCTAGACAAGATAGAAGATCGTGTGCTTGGAATGAGATCAGGGTATATTAATGGTTTTGGGCATGGTCCTAAACCAAACTAATTCTAAGACAAATTTGTAACCAAAAAATACACAATTGGAGGAATTTCTTAAGGAATCTGTTAGAGCTCAAGAACAGTTAATGGAGTGCCTAAAAGCTCAAGAAGCGAAGTCTGCAGCTCATCATGTTGAGACAATGAAGCAACGAGATGAAGCATCTTCTTGACGAGAACTCATAGACACCATTTTAGCTAAGCAAGTTGAATCTTATAAATTCATTCAATCCTTACTCATTTCGGGAGGAATGTATTCCATATCTTTAGATCAATGGTATGTCACTCGAGAGATATGTTTATATTAAAGTCATGAGTATTGAAGGTGTAATTTTTTTTATTGTTCTTATATGTATAACTTAACTAACAATTTTTTTGGTGATGAATTATAGATGTTAAAGACGAAGACTCGTATTGGTGAAATGGTTTCGTATGTTATGTTATGGTATGAATCGAAGTGAAAATTTGGTAAGATGTTGACGTCGACCACGATATTTTGTTATTAGATACAGTGGCATGATTTTTTGTGAACTTTTGTTTCTAGACATTCCAACATGCTTTTTTAGTGGAATTTTATAGCACAAACATGGCGCCTTATTTTGTTGATGACACTTTGTGCTTTAAGTATATGTACTTTGGAATATGATTTTATATTCTAATTGTTATTTCATTAGTGTGCGGATAGATTTTCCAAATTTCGCAAAGTATAATTAGTAATTGTTGATGTAAAAAACTAGATTGCTCTAATTATTCAATCACAGATAAATAAATAAGACAAAGATTTTTAAAGTGGTTCGGCTAGGAATAAAGCCTACGTCCACTGTTATGTTATTGCTGAGTGTTTGCAGAATTCTTGATTACAAGTTCTCTCAAGAAATTCCGGTCCCCCTTGAATGAGGATGATACAAGGTATTTATAGCCTTGAGGCTGTACATGAAAGGTTCGATCCATTAAATGACATACGTATGAAAGGGTAATACATTTAATGTAGCGTGGGCGTCAAGAATATAAACATTCAATGAATAGTTGAACAGTTGTCCGTTTGGTAATTAATGATACGGCCGAGATGCAGCTCGGACCGCCTTAGTTGCTCGTTGATCAAGAGTTCCTCGGAGCGCATGTAGTATCTCGGGATGATGGAGTTCCTCGGGGTGTCTTCCTCGTTGCTCGGAGAGAATATGAAATGGTTGAAGGAATTAACTTCCTCGCTACTCTTGTGCCATGTAGATTGACACGTGTCTTCGTATTATTCGTCCACATCAGCATATTAATTTTGGTATCAACAGAAGCCCCCAATGTTTCATATTTCGAACTTTGAGGAGTATGGAATATTCTTTCTCAGTATGTAGCAACATTGAATGATCTTCCTAGGTTTTAGGAGCATCGTATTTGAATTTATTTCCAAATTTGAAGAATTCGCCTTTTTTCGAACTTTTAAGAGCGCTTCGATCTTAGTGCCCTTTTTGTCCTTTTAGCCGCCGGAAGTTCAATAGTTTCTTTTTTGTGATCATTTCTTTCGCCGCTTCCCAAGGCAAAGTATTTAAACTTCTTAGGTAACCATACCGTCTTCTTCTTTTCCCAATTTCTTACATTCAAGGTTTCTATTCTTTCCTTCTCTCTTGTGCGTTCATCCTTGTTTTCGTTCGTTGTCAACATACCTCCTTTCTTCCTGTAAGATCTTTTTCCTTTCTTCTCTTTTATTCAGTAAGTATGGTTTATATTGTGGAGTCTGTTGAGAAATTTCGTTCTGATTTTTCCATTCCTTCGTGGGTAACTCTAGAGGTTCTTTCTGAGCCTTTAGATTACTTTCGATTAGCTGAGGGACATTGGTTCCCCAGTCTTTTTGTTGCTGAATGTGGATTTTCTTTTCCACCAAACCCATTGTGTCTTGAGTTTTGTCAGTATTTCGATCTTGTCCCTGCAAAAATAGCCCCCAATTCATGGAGAATAATTAATGGGGTGTACAAATTAAATTTAACTCATGGGACTCGTATAGGGATCCCTGAAATTATGTACTGCTATAAGTGGGCCACTCTAGATAATATTTATTACTTAAAAACTAGGTTTCTGAATAGAGCCCTTGTAGTTAACCTCCCTGACTCAAATAGAGATTATTTTGAACATGGGTTGGTTATAAAAAATTGGAAATATGCCCCTTTAGTTGGAGATGGAGTATACAACGGTCCCAGATGCCCCCATATGGCAATGGGATAGGTTTATTTTTCATTTTATTTTTCTTATGAAATCATGCTCTCATCATGTTTGACAAAATGTATGACTGATATCTCATTATGTATTTATTTGCAGTTGATAGCAAAAGAAAAACTCCAAAGGAATCAGAAGTTAATATCAAGCATCTGAAACTTATCTGGGGTTTGCATAAGAACGTTGCAGACGAGCACATTAGGTCTGCATCATATTTTCTACAGTATAAGAGTTATACAACCTCTTATACTGCTCGTCCTGTTGAACCATCTTCCACTCCAGAGGACTCTTCTTCAGATTCTCATCTTCCTTTAAGTCAAAGGATGGGTAAGAAAAGAGCTCCTCCTGCTCTCTTCGATGATGTTACTTCTGTTGCTGGGGCCAAGAAAAGCAAAGCTGATGTCCCAGAGGGGACTAAAAAAATGGATGCTGGGTATTCTAAAGCTACCGAGAAGCCCCCAGTGGTTCCGAGCAAGAAAAATGATCCTGTGGATGTAATTACAATCTCTCCGACCAAGACTTCTTTGGTTGAAGGTTCTGAACTCCCGTTGAGGAGATTGAGGAAATCATCCTCAGTTACTCCGGCTGAAACTGCCTCCTCTCTACCTGCTGGTGGTACTGATGTTCCAAACATCATTCTTTCAAGTTCTGCAATGAGCTCGGTCGTACCCGAGGTCCATGGTATTGATGAAAAAATTCCTCGGGATATGCTGACATCCTTAGCTGCTCGTCACCTTGCTTCAGTAAATTTCTCATACTTCTGGTTTTTCTTTCTTTCTCTGAATGCTTGCATTTTGTATTGACTTTACTATTTCTCTCATCTTTCAGCTGGTAAACTGTTTCAATAATATTGTGAAGAAGGATGAGGCGATTAAAGCTTCAAGCTCCTCGTCAGGTGTAGAGGATGCTCTGTTGGGTTTGACCCAATCTTTAAAGGAATCTCGTCAACAGTATGTTGAGGAAAAAGCTATTTGGGAGAAAAAGTTGGTTGTGGCTGAAGCTGAGAAGGTGAAAATGGCTGAAACCTCCAAGAATTTGGAGAATAAAGTAAAAGGTTTAGAGGTTGAACATCAGGAATATGATGGCAAGCTGAAAAAGGCAGAGGAAGAGTTATCTACCCTGCGAGATATCAAGGTCAAAAAAGAGGAATTGGATGTGAAGCTCTCCTCGGAGAAGTTGAGAAGAAAGGTTGCAGTCAAGAAATCTTTCAGTGCTGGTTGGGAGAAAGGATGGGATAAGGGGATTGCTGCAATGACATCCCAAGTCCAATATGGGAAGTTGAAATACTTCCACGATGGCTGGGTAGCTGCTCTGCAAGAGTTGAAGGTCAAAGACGATTCTGAGCTATTCCAACGACACCTCCCTGGTCCTCCTCCAGCAATTGTGGAAGAAGAAGAAGATGAGCCTGTCTCAGATGAATCTTCTATGGCTATGGGTGACCCAGTCTCTGCTTCTCAACCCTCTGTCACCGAGGACATTTCTTCCATGCCTCCTCCTCCCGAGAAAATTCCTGCCGATCAAGCCGTTGTTACCACCGAGCAACCGAGCTCCTCGTCCCAGCCTCCCGAGAAAGTCTTGGGAGACAAGGAAAAGGTGTGAAGTTGTTCGGCATTAATTCTATCTTTCATTACTTGTAATCGAACAATGTAATCCTTTTGTGATCTAATAAAATACATCTTCGCTCCTCTTCATTGTTGATCCTCTGTCTGCTTTTATTTAACTACTGCTTTCTCTTCGTTATTAGTTTTTGGCCAGAATGGAATTGATATCTGCTCCTGATACTGAGTTGATGCGACAATGCAATGGATATTATAAAGCTGGTCATATAGACCTAAGTGTATCAGAGATTGTTGACATTCTTGGTCACGATGCCTCGGAACAAGCAGTTGAGGCTTACCGGTACTTGAAGGATTTACTTGACAGATCTGTGGCCAGTAATGTTGCATACTACGAATTGATCGAGGAACTTCAGTGTTCCTTAGAATATCTCCAAGGTCAGCACAATGAATCAATGGCTTCGTTGCACAAAGATTATGAAAATAGATACCAACAACTTTCTTCTGAAACGGGCCATAAAAAGATCATTGCTGGATATGATGTTAGGGAAAGGACCCTAAAAGGTGAGGTTGAAGCTTGCAGGCAGATTGCCGAGATCCTGGAACAAGAAAATAATAATTTACAGAAAAAGTTGGCTCAATATGAATCTGCAGCGTCATCTTCCACTGCTCTAGTGCCCGTTACTGATGAAGGTTTCTCGTTCTTAGAGGTTGAAAATGCCAAACTAAGGCAAGAACTGGATAACTTGAGAAAATCTGTTATTCCTGTGACCGCTCGGGGACGAGGAAGAAGTTCTTGGGGACGAGGAAGAATTGTCGAGGAGCAAAGTTCTCCAGTTGCTTCTCGGAGCCGATCAAGAGTTCTTAGTCGCAATGTTGAAGAGGCTCGTACCCAATCTACTTTGGAAACTCAAGCATTCCAATTAAACGTCAAAGATCAGGCTCTATCAGAGATGTCCAAGAAAAATCTATCCCTGGAAGATCAACTTACTGCAACGAAGTCTGCTCTACATACTAAGGATCTTTTTGCCAAAAACCTTCTCGAACAATTGGATAGATTAACCTTTCAATTTCATAAGCAGCCCAGGGAATTCTGGATGGCAGGATATAATGAAGCTCTTGTTCATTTAGATGCTCGTATTGAACATGCTAACAATGAAGGTTATAAGCAGGGATGGTTGAACGCCCTGGGTGTATTAAAATTGGAGCGAGGGCATTATTTATGGGATTATCATGCTCCTGGATTGCTAGACTTGCCTGTTCCTCCTTATAAATTGGATATGGCATGGATTCCTGCTCGTTCCATTCCTTGGAGTTTGATCTCTAAATATCTTGGTGACTACAACCTTCATTCTCATGTTGAAGTATCTCGTCCCGAGCACCTATTGGACACTCCTACAATAATGAATGTCAGAATGCTGAAGGACTTAAACTTTATTAATTCTCCTCTTTGCTTGGAAGATCCTCCTGCTGGCGAAGAGCCTGTATCAAAAGATAAAGGAAAGAAACCAATAGAATAGGTTTTTCAATGTAATAGTTAGCACATACATGTAACATGTAACTTATTTTGAATTTTTAATGAAAGACTTCATTTGTAAATCTGTATTGGTATTGTCTTGTGTTTATCAAACACTTTACATTTATGCATATGTATCTGTTAAAAAGATAACAATATTATGCTGTTCATGGACCAACTTAGTAAAAAAGAATTACAAGTGTCAGTAATGTTGCTCGATCACTTAATAATAAAGTAATGAGTATGAAAATGTTCAAACTGTTTCCAACCAACCAAAGTGGTTAAATAATGTTTGTTGACCAACTACAGTTGATGGGATTTTATTCCCGACCAGCCATACTTGGTTTAATTTCAAATATTTTCATAAAATGTGTCCGACCAACCAAGGTCGATAATTTTACTCCTCGTCGACCAATTACAGTTAGTGGGTTTTTATCCCCGACCAACCATACTTGGTTCATTTTGGAATATTTTGCTCTTCAAAGAACTTTTTGTAATAGTCTTACCTCCTGACCAACATAAGTTGTAATTTGAGAGTATATTTGTATCTTACCAACACCGTAATTGATCATGCTGGTGTACACCTCCTAACCAAAGGAGTAGTAGTGGTAGTAGTAGTGGTTCTTTCGAACTTTTTGGCTCTTTCGAACTGTCCACTAGATATCTTACCAACCGTAGTTGGTCATACTAGTGTCGCCTCCTAACCAAAGGAGTATTTTTTTGGCTCTTTCGAGCTGTCCACTAGATATCTTACCAACCGTAGTTGGTCACACTAGTGTCGTCTCCTGACCAAAGGAGTATTTTTTGGTTCTTTCGAACTGTCCACTAGATATCTTACCAACCGTAGTTGGTCACACTAGTGTCGCCTCCTAACCAAAGGAGTTTTTTTTGGTTCTTTCGAACTGTCCACTAGATATCTTACCAACCGTAGTTGGTCACACTAGTGTCGCCTCCTAACCAAAGGAGTATTTTTTGTGCGTAGTGTATTACACTAGTATTCCCCGAAAAACTTTCAACAGAAAGAAAATGATGAAACATCCTCGTTTTATTCATAATGAAGGAAATGCTTTACATTTTACATTACTGATAATACTTGCGCAGGTGTTCAGCATTCCATGCATTCTTAAATTCTTCTCCCTCTAGAGTTGCTATTCTGTAAGTTCCTGGTCGAACAACCTCTGTAACTCGGTAAGGTCCATGCCAGTTTGCTTCCAACTTATTTTGCTTCTGAATGACTTTATTTAGCACATAATCCCCTTCTTTTAAGTCACATTTCTTCACCCTTTTGTTGTAGAACAGAGCTGTACGTTGTTAGTATGCAGCATTCCTAATGGCTTCTTCTTCTCTAACCTCCTCGAGCATATCCAAATCCAGTCTTCTCATCAAATCGCTGACTGGGGAATTGAAATTCAGCACTCTATGCGTTGGGAGACCCAACTCGGCAGGTATCACTGCCTCACTTCCAAATGCTAGCATATATGGTGATTCTCCAGTTGCTGCTCGGGGAGTTGTTCGGTAAGCCCATAATACTGATTGGAGCTCATTAATCCAATTTGCTTTAGCTTCACTTAACCTCTTCTTCAAACCATTTAGTAATGTTCTGTTTGTCACCTCAGTCTATCCATTGCTTTGGGGATGGCCTGGTGCTGAATGATACTTCAAAATGTTCGACTGATGACAATAGGCAGCAAATTCTTCGTTATCGAATTGTGTTCCATGGTCTGTGATGAAAGCATGGGGGAGACCATATCGACAAATGATGTTCTTCCAAATGAACTGATATACCTTCTCGTACGTCATATCAATTAGTGGTTCAGCTTCCACCCACTTAGTAAAGTAATCCACTGCTACGACGAGGTACTTGAACCTTCCTCGGGTCGTCGACAATGGTCCAACCAGATCAACCCCCCACATGGCAAATGGCCAAGGTGAAGTTATGGGTGTCAAAAATGCTTGTGGAGTTCTTCGGATGGAGGAAAAACGTTGGCACTTGTCACACTTCTTGGCATAGGCTATACAATCATCCCTCATCGTCGGCCAGTAATATCCCTGTGTCATTACCCTTTGCAAAAGTGTCCGACCTGCTACATGAGCTCCACAAGATCCTTCATGGATTTCTTCAATCAATTCCTTGACTTCTGATGGATGCACACATCTTTGCAAACCTGCCATAATTCCTCGTCTATACAAAACACCATTAGTTAACACATACCGAGCAACTTTATACTTCAATTTCTTGGCAACTAGCTTGTCCTCCGGTAGTTCTCCTTCTTCAATGTATGCCCTGATAGGATCCATCCAAGATGGTCCCAAATCAAGGGTAATTATATTCACCATCAGATCTTCTTCTATACTCCGACTTTCTAATACTTCAATTGGTATTGTCCTTCGCAGCTTGGTGCGCGTAGCTGACGCTAATCGGGCCAATGCGTCTGCTCTTGCATTCTCCATCCTCGGTATTCTCACTAATTGAATAGCATCAAATTCTGTCAGTAGCTCCATCGCCTTTGCATGGTATTTCACCATTAATTCTCCCTTAACTGCATATATTCCCATCATCTGATTCACAATTAATTGAGAATCACTGAAAACAATTACTTGCCGTGCCTCCATAACTTTCGCCAAATGAAAACCTGCTATCATAGCCTCATACTCAGCTTCATTATTGGAAGCTTTGAATTGGAATCGCAAGGCATATTCCATGTCAATATCATCTGGAGTGTTTAAAACAATCCCTGCTCCACAACCAGCTGTGCAAGATGATCCATCTACATATAATCTCCATGTAGGTAACTCGTCTTCAAATTTCTTATCTGTCAGAGCTCCTCGATAAAATATCTGCTGTTTTCTTTCATCATCCCCTGGTATCTTTCGTTCCTCGTCGGTCATCTGTTCGTGCCCTTTTACCAACCGGAGTTGGTCTGGGTTTGAATGTGATGATTTTTCTACATCCACATGTCCTTTTACCAACCTTAGTTGGTCTGGACCTGTGTCTGTTGATCTTGTATCTTCCACAGGTAGGTCAGCAAGCACCTTTTGTTCCTCGGGGGTATCTGGGTATGTGAACTCTGCTATAAAATCTGCTACAGCTTGCCCTTTTAAGGATGATCTGGGTTCATACACAATATCATATTCACCAAGTTCTATCGCCCAATACATCAGTCTTCCTGATTTTTCTGGCTTATGGAGGGCTTGTCTTAGCGGCATGTCGGTGTACACAATGATGGTATGGGCCTGGAAATATGGCCTCATTCTTCTACTTGCTTCGATTAGTGCCAGTGCCAATTTTTCTAGCTTTGGGTACCTGATTTCTGCACCTCGGAAAGCTTTACTTGTGTAGTAGATAGGTTTCTGAACTCCATTCTCCAACCTGATCAATGCGGAGCTGACTGCATTCTCTGATACGGCCAGATACAAGTACAATCTCTCTCCGGTTATTGGCCTGGATAACAATGGTGGTGCTCCCAAATATTTCTTCAAGTCTTGAAAAGCCTTCTCACATTCGTCAGTCCACTCAAAACTTTTTCGCAGTGTTTTGAAGAATGGGAGGCATTTATCAGTTGCTCGGGATACAAATCTGTTGAGCGCTGCAACTCGTCCTGTAAGACTCTGTACTTCTTTCCTCGTCGTTGGGGATCGCAGCCCTAAAAGAGCTTTGATCTTTTCTGGATTTGCCTCAATACCTCGTTGGTTGACGATGTATCCGAGGAACATTCCTTCTCGTACTCCAAAGGTACACTTCGTCGGGTTGAGCTTCATTTGGCATTTGTCCAATTGATCAAAGGTCTGGCCTAAGTCAACTAGATGATCGGTAGCTCTCTTGCTTTTGGTGAGCATGTCGTCGACATAGACTTCCATATTGCAACTGATTTGTTCGGCAAAAACCTTGTTCATCAGTCGCTGATATGTTGCACCTGCATTTTTTAAACCAAAAGGCATAACATTATAACAATAAGTTCCCCTTGGGGTAATAAAATAAGTACTTTCCCTGTCTTTAGGTTTCATTTTGATCTGATTGTAACCAGAATATGCATCCATGAAGCTGAGCAGCTCATGTCCCGAGGTAGCATCCACTAGTTGGTCGATTCTGGGCAATGGAAAATGATCTTTTGGGCATGCCTTGTTAAGATCAGTGAAATCAACACACATTCTCCATTTATTGTTCTTCTTCTTTACCATTACCACATTTGCCAACCAATCTGGATATTTTACATCTTCAATGAATTGGGATTTCTGGAGCTTTTCGACCTCCTCTTGTATGGCTTGGTTCTTCTCGGGACTAAACACTCTTCTTCTCTGCTTCACAGGCTTGATCTCCTTATTCACATTGAGCTCATGACATAAGAAGTTTGGATCTATCCCTGGCATGTCTTCATGACTCCAAGCAAAAGTATTCTTCCTGTTTCTCAAGAAAACTATCAACTCTTGTTTTATTGAAACATCCAACGACGATCCTATCTGGGTTACTCGTTCAGGATGCTCGTCGTCCAGAATAACATTTTCTGTAGATTCCACCACCTGTCCTTTTACAAGTTGGGATTCATCCCTGGGATCAAGGGTTTCAATTTCTGTACTTTCCTCCACCTGGTAGGTAGTAGTCTTTTTCCTTGATTCTTCAAGTTCTTCTTGCTCAGGAGACGAATAATAGCATTCCCGAGCTACTTTTTGATCACCTTTCACAATTCCAACTCCAAAATTTATTGGGAACTTCAAACACTGATGTACTGTAGATGGAACTGCTTCGAACTTCTTCAATCCAACTCTTCCCATGATGATGTTGTAGGCTGACTGTACATTCTTATCCATCACAAAGAAACGTATTCTTTCTGTTCGACAAGCAGGCCAAGTTCCAATGAGTATATCCAACTTGATCGTCCCAAGTGGAAAAACTTTCTCGCCAGCAAAACCCAGAAGGGGTCTGTGATAAGGTTCCAATTGAGATAATTTCAAATTCAAGCTATCAAAGCATGAATAATACATGATGTCTGCCGAACTACCGTTGTCTACTAACACCCTTGAAATGACCACGTCCTTCATCCTCTTTTTGATCACCAAAGGATCATCATGAGGGTAAAGAACACCTGCCAGGTCGTTTTTTGAAAAACCAATCACTAGCTTCTCTTTGTTTACCTTCCTCGGACGATCATCCTCGGCCAGATTTATTCGCTGAATATATGAACAAGCTTGAGCCTCTCCGAGGTAAGCTTTTCTTTCTGCAGTAAGGTCTCCTCCTCCTGCATCTCCTCCTATAATAACATTACAATCAAATGTCCCAAAACGTATGGAAAATACCTCTCGTTCAGGCTGCCTTGGCTTCTTGGGAAGATCGGGGTCATCATCTGGATCATCTTCATGGTCCCTCTTCTTTTTCTCCTCTACACGACGAGGAGATCTAGATCTTTCTCTAGTTCTATCATCATTCTTCCTCTCACCCCTGCGATCTACATATTTTGACAATTTTCCTCTTCGGATGAGCGTTTCAATCTCGTTCTGAAGGGCTATGCAATTTTTGGTCATATGGCCATGATCTTTGTGAAACTCGTAGTATTTGGCCTTATTCCTCAAATCAGGATTTGTCCTCAGTTTTTCTGGCCACTTGATTTTCTCACTATTCTTGATTTCTTTAAAAACATGATTAATACCCATTTTCAATGGAGTATAATTGTCGTACTTCTTTAGGACTTCCCATGACGTTCTATTGTTCTTGGAGTGCTTGTCACCACCATTACCTTTCTGCTCTTTCTTCTTAGACTTGTCAACCTCCACCTTGGTTTCTTTATCCATATTCTTCTTTGCAGCCATAGCCTCCTCGGCATTCATGATTTTGGCCGCTTTTGCCATCAACTCCGACATAGTTTTAGGTGGATCTTTGGCCAAAGTGTAGTATAACTTATTAGGTAACAAACCACTCATCAAAGCAGTGATTGCTGTCTTTTCCTCGTAATCTATGACTTCCAACTTCTCGTTATTAAAACGAGTTATGTAATCTCTAGTACTTTCACCTGATTTTTGTCTAACACTTAGCAAGTGTGCTACTCACTTTACTGGCTTCGCCCCAAAACAAAAATTGCCAATGAACAACTCGGCTAATTGAATAAAAGTTGAAATCTTACCCCGAGGAAGATTATTATACCATATCTGTGCAGATCCGGTAAGAGTTCCAGAAAATGCTCTACACCTCATCTCGTCGGGGACGGCATAGATGTCGGCAGCAGCTTGGTATTGTTCTATATGAAGAACAGGATCTGTCTTTCCATCATACTTGGGGGTCACTACAGGTGCTTTGAATTTAGACGGTGTAGGAAAATTCACAATGGCTTGCACAAAAGGTGTCCCTTGAACAAAAGTTCTCTGTAAGGGATTCCTTTCTTTAACCATTTCTCCAAGTCTGTCCTCCAATCGCTGAATGGAACCTTTCCATGCTTCATTTCCTTCCTCAGGCCGTTTAGTCCGAGCAATTGATTGCTCTGACGTAGCTTCCTGAGATTTATCTCGACGAGTAGCTGGTCGTGATTGTGCTGATCCTTCTCTCAAACCTGATGGTGGCCGCAAACTTCTCGATGGAGCTCTAGGTGGACTCATATTCCTCCTTGGTCCTAATCGACTGAAAGGAGACACCCTGCTTAATCTTTCTAAAGCGCTAGTTCTCTCTGGAGAGAGAGTGGTACGTTGATCTGTATCCATAGCCTGTATTGATGAAGTTCGCCCAGGTTGATAAGAAGAATCATTAGATTCTCCATTGCGATATGACCCAGTACGTCTGGATCGCGATTGCCCACGATCACTCCTTTGCCCTGAATAGGTACGTGCACCACCTTGAAGAGTTTGAATGAGTTGCCTCACAGATTCTTGCATGGCGGTTTGTCCTTGAGCCTGATTTGTCATAATTCCAGCCATATCTGGAGGTGCAGATGGATTTGGAAGATTTCCAGTATTTCCAGCATTTCGATTACTGGATTCTGGATTATCTGCCATTGATAATAAATGATTTTTGCGAAAAACGATAGTAACAGTCGTTTCCCACAGACGACGCCAATCTGTTGATGTAAAAAACTAGATTGCTCTAATTATTCAATCACAGATAAATAAATAAGACAAAGATTTTTAAAGTGGTTCGGCTAGGAATAAAGCCTACGTCCACTGTTATGTTATTGCTGAGTGTTTGCAGAATTCTTGATTACAAGTTCTCTCAAGAAATTCCGGTCCCCCTTGAATGAGGATGATACAAGGTATTTATAGCCTTGAGGCTGTACATGAAAGGTTCGATCCATTAAATGACATACGTATGAAAGGGTAATACATTTAATGTAGCGTGGGCGTCAAGAATATAAACATTCAATGAATAGTTGAACAGTTGTCCGTCTGGTAATTAATGATACGGCCGAGATGCAGCTCGGACCGCCTTAGTTTCTCGTTGATCAAGAGTTCCTCGGAGTACATGTAGTATCTCGGGATGATGGAGTTCCTCGGGGTGTCTTCCTCGTTGCTCGGAGAGAATATGAAATGGTTGAAGGAATTAACTTCCTCGCTACTCTTGTGCCATGTGGATTGACACGTGTCTTCGTATTATTCGTCCACATCAGCATATTAATTTTGGTATCAACAGTAATGTTATTAATTACTAATATTTCAGAAGTCATTCTTTAATAACTGCCTTGAACGAAAATACGTTAATAGTATTAGATGAAATAATATGGAAAAAATGATAATAATATTAACATTTGCCACCATTTTTATTTGTGGACAATTGTGCTAAAAAAATTCTATTTACAATGATTTTTATTTGTAGCAAAAAAGTGAAAATATATTCAGCCACGATTTTCAAAGAATACATGCAATAAAAATTTCCACGAAATATAACTATTTGTAATGAAATATATTAACAAATAACAACAATAAGAATCATTGCGAAAGGTAACATTAGGCAACGATTTTGTTTTGTTGCCAATAAATTAACAATTGACCACGAAACTCATTTTTGTTCTCATATACCTTTAGCCACAACCATGCAACAAAAAAATTATCGTTGCCAATTGTCTTTTACAACGAAATTTTAATATTTAGCCAGATTTATTTTTCAACAAACTCTACAGTTTCTTGTAGTGACCATGCCCAATAATCATGAAAAGTTAATTAGGAATGTATAATCCAACAAAGTATTCTCTTTTAGACTAACATATATGGTTTATCAACTGTGTGAGTTCGTTGCGAGAAAGTAATTCCAATAGGGGGGGAATAGGACTTATATCAGATTTTTCAAAGCAAAAGAAATTTGTGTGAAATTAAAAGCTTGATGGGGCTAAAATTGCTCTTGACCTCAACCTCACCAAAAAAGCCTCCTTAGAGTAGTAGGAGTTGTGCTAGAATTTAAAATATTCAAAATACAATGATATATAGTGGTTCAACACCTCAATTGACGAGATGACATACACTTCAAAGGTATAATCTCTGGTATATTCAAAGGTATAATCTCTGGTATATTCAATATTACGTTAAATGATGTCAGCCAATGTGGTTCATTTTGGACTCACGGGGGCAAAAATCTCTTAGGAAACAACTAATTAGCTCCTCTACGTACTTGTTACACACTTATGCCTCTCAAAACTCGAAAAAAAGATAAGTCACCTAGTAGGGATGCTCAATAAACAAGTTAAAGATTAGAAATGGTCAACTCCTTCCATACAAATACCAACTAACACTGCAATAAAATCTATCATTAGTGACAAAAAAATAATGATAAAAAAATGTCGTCACTTAAAGATAATATTGCTTGAGAAAAAATAATTCGTTACTGATTAAGAGAAAGTAAAATAATTAGGGAGGGAATAGTGTAAATTGTCACGAAATGGGGATGGAAATTTTAGAGCACACATTTCCCGCCCGCGAGAAATTGAGGTTCACTTATTGTGACAAAAAAATTATATATTTATGGGGAAAACGTTTTTCACTAAGAATTATAGAATTTTTCACAAAACGTTTCCTCACGGATTAGTAAAATGTTAATGAAAAAAGTAAAAAAATAAAAAATAAACAAAAGTCTAGCTTAACCCCTTGTCTTTCTCACATCTCCAGTTCTCTCGCATCTCCAATAATCCTTTACCGCCATCGTCAACCCTCTCCACTAAGCCCTCCGCCACGTCTTTGAAACTTTTCGCTCTCATCTCCGGTATGTTTTACTTTTAGTAATTAGTTACCAATTTTTTATCAGATTTTCTTGTATTTGATTTGTTTGGTTGCTGAGGAAGTTGGGTATATTAGTTGGTTTTTAATGGATGAATGTTTATTTAATTGACTTGGGTTTTGACTAGCATTTCTTGTATTTCCCCTATTTGGTTTCTGAGAAAATTGGGTGAATTCTTAAATTTTGATTTCTTTGTTTGGGATTTATTGGTTAAAGTAATTCAAGTGATTGAAGACCACTGGACAAACACAATTAGATGCATTTATTTTTAGAGATTGCAAATTTGTTTGTTATAATTTTGATGACCCCAAGGTTTTGTAAACTTTGGTTGGATTGAACGCAAATTGTCAACTATTAAAGTGCAACGAAGTATTATTGATTGGTTGTCATTTACCAACATTTTTTAGCAAAATGACGGAGATTTTGATTTGTTTTGGGGAGCATATATATATATATATATATATATATATATATATATTGTAACACCCCGCCCACCCGGGGAGAGCGAACAGAGAGCTATTGTCGATAAAAACTAAACCAATCCACAAATAACCAGGTATAGAGCATCTAAAAAATAAGTCCCGCAACAATATAAACAAAATTCATAATCACAAATAACTTAAAATTGAATACAACCAATACTCTCTCAAAATAATACAACTATCTATCTCGAAATAAAATGCTCTATACATCAAAACTAAATACAATCTTCACAACTTGTATTCTCAAATATTCTTTCCAAAAATAATCCATGATAATATTCATTCTCCAAATCAAATCCAAAGTGCCCAAATCCACGCTAACCTGATACTAAAAGAAAATATGGGGAAGAACAAAATACAATAGAAAAGATGCTCAACAAATATTAGCGGTGAATAAAGCGTAACAATAGGAGTACGAATATTCAAATCAAATGCGAATGTCATAAGCATTTTTATCAATATAATTTCTCAACAATACATTAATCACAGTCACCAGGCCTCACCATACCACGCCCATACGTTATCAAGTAGCCAAAAATTTAGAGCCTTGGCAGGTGCCCAACATCAATGTCATATTAAAATCTTATGACAACATGCCCAACACAATAACAATACCACATGAATCAAAATTAGATTCCAACAAAAATTTCCAGATTCTAATGAATTTAGCAATTCAAATATGAGTCAATAATCACAAGAAAACAAAGGGAGTAACACTCGCGAGATTAATGAGCATATTGTGTAAAACCTCATACCTAAAATAATCGCATGAATCATCACATAATTTCATCCTCAAAATCTAATCACACCATCATATTCTTCTCGCGAAAATAATCAAATCCCGTTCTATCCCAAACTCGAGAAAACACCAAATAAGCCTTCTAATTTATGGTTTGTAGATGAAAAGGAGTAATTTTGGAGAGGCCTTCTGGTTGAAAAGTTTGAGAAAAAGAGATTTGACAAGCCAAGCCATGAACTTGTTGATATATAAAGGATTAAGGGTTTGATTAAGAAAAGACTTCTAATTAGATACAAACACTAAAAAAATTATTTCGGACTATCGGACCCTTAGAATTGGATGAAATTTTATAGAGAATTAGCTAAAGACGAGGAGAAGCTATCTAAAAAATTTCAGCTCGTTCGGACAGTTCAATATTTTTAAATATATTTTTTTCAAGGGAGTTTTATGTTTTGAGGACTTTTAGAGAGTTTATGTTTTGATGACTCTTTTATATAATAAAAATTCAATTAAAATTCCATTTTAATTCCGATTCCAATTCCGTTTGAAAATTTATTTTTCAAATATAAAAATCAACATTTTAAATTATAAAATTTATAAAATCCAAAATTTCATTTTTCTCCGATTTCCAATATTAATTTAAAAATTCCCATTTAAAAAATTTGGGTTGTTTCATACTTCCCCTCTAACAAGGAATTTCTCCCTCGAAATTCAACGAAACCTAACAATAAAAAATCAGGCCACATCAACAATCTCCAAAAATAAATCTCGTCTCCAAAAATCGACTTTCAATACCTCACATCTAACCTCGATGCCTAACACGACTTATCACCTAAAATTTTTATTTCCAAACAAACATGTCTAACCCGTATGCTAGACCCAAAACCCAAGACCTGAGAGTTGTCGTATACCTAAGCTCTGATACCATTCTATAACACCCCGCCCCCCCGGGGAGAGCGAACAGAGCGCTACTGTCGATAAAAACTATACTAATCCACAAATAACCAGATATAGAGCATCTCAAAAAATAAGTCCCACAACAATATAAACGAAATCCATAATCACAAATCTCTTCAAATTGAATACAACCAATACTCTCTCGAAATAATACAACTATCTATCTCGAAATAAAATGCTAAATACATCAAAACTAAATACAATCTTCACAACTTGTATTCTCGAATATTCTTTCCAAAAATAATCCATGATAAAATCCATTCTCCAAATCAAATCCAAAGTGCCCAAATCCACGCTAACCTGCTACAAAAAGAAAATATGGGGAAGAACACAATACGATAGAAAAGATGGTCAACAAATATTAGCGGTGAATAAAGCGTAACAATAGGAGTACGATGTAACACCCCGCCTAAAATAATAACGGGTGGCCTTCCCTATACTACATTAAATCAGGAATTTCAGATGGTCCAGTCTCAACATCAACTGTCGGTACAATATAATATAGATCTAACTACCCGGTATCATACAAGTGCGATGTTAAAATTAAATAAAATGTGCAATAGACAACCAACTAACACTACCAATAAAAGAAAGAAAGATGCATGAAAGAACTATGAGAAATGAAATGCTAGAATAAAACGAAATAAATAACTACAACAGAATGTAATACAAAAAGTAGATCCGAAAAAGCTGTCGAGGCACAGCGAATACAATAACTGGAATGGAATAAATATAAACATGTATATAAATATCCCTTGGGTACAAAGCCGATATACAACATGAATCCTACCTAGAATTTTTCAAAGGAGGAAGCGACTACATTCTATATCCCGCAACAGTCCGCACCTGTCGCGGCTTCCAAGACTCTAAATAGAAAGTCATCCGGCATCCATGCAGTAGGACACCTGTAGTAATATATATATATATATACTGGCAGGAGAGAAAAGTAAACGGGTCAGATCCCGAGTTGTGAAAAATATTTAGCAAGTGTGTTAACCGTGCATAATAAATATCGGTGCACTTATTTAATAATTAAAGTGGAATCGCACTCTCGTGGAACCCCAACTCACCTCTTATCTAAAGGCGCGCACCTATTCGCGTCCTCAAATTTTAGTTAAATTACCCCCATTTATTAGGACAACCTAACTTAACATAGGCCCAGTATATACCCACGAGAATTTGCCTTCCTAACTTAACCCAAGAATCCACTCTTTATAAACGAACTTAAGTATTTATTTATTTATTTTCAAACATATATGCCTTATTAGGCTTAATGGATTTAGGATTATCATTTAACCAATTATAAATTTAATAAGTTACCCAATATGCATTTGGGTTGAAATATATGATTTAATTTCTAATTAATAAGCATGGATAATTATTATTGACACAACTTCCCTCAAATTTCAATGTTGCGCTGCGTTTCGTGCGTGGGGTGTCTCGCAAAGCGAAATCCAAACAAGGAACCACCCCGTTACACTACTCCTTGTCAACGTTGATCTTGGAGATCCATTATGCCACACATAAATATCGACAGAACTTCTCTCTAATCTCAACAATGTACTACGTTTCGTGCATGGGGTGTCTCGCAAAGCGAAATCCAAACAAGGAACCACCCCGTTACACTACTCCTTGACAATGTCGATCATAGTGATCCATAATGCCGTACATAGCATGATTGGCAGAATTTTTCTCCAATCTCAACACTGCACTGCGTTTCATGCGTGGGGTGTCTCGCAAAGCGAAATCCAAACAAGGAACCACCCAGTTACACTACTCCTTGACAATGTCGATCCTAGAGATCCATAATGCCATACATATAATATAATGCTACCAATACTACTAAATCTCCAATAATATCCTTGGGATGATGTAACCGAAATATTCCTTAAATGCGATACATCAACCCCCATCAATCTAGTACACCATAATCATCCAAGATGTACTACACAAAGATTCTATATCCTTTCATCTATAGGATATATAAATATATATATAGGCATTTTATTCTCACCATATATATACATATACCAATCATCCATACCCATGACCAAGTGTACATATCATATCTGATGTACAATGGACATGCACATAATCCACCCGGCTATATATATCGCCGATAAAACTGCATCAATGCTATCATCTTCCCAGTGCCCGGCTCACGTAGCAACTGGGGACCACCTGGTAGGGATCAACGACACCCACCTCGTGATAACTCACACACACACGACGTCCCGGGAAGCGGTCATAGCTCCAATTGGCAATGAGACGAAACATACCCACCACGTCTCATCCCAAAAATATATCTATCGTATAATAACACACGGGACGACTATGACCTGGGGAATATCCACACCCTCCTCTATATGCCAGGATGCTCACCCTCTGCGCGAAAACTTCCCAATGATAGCATGAGCGGGGTATGCTTAACCACATAAGTATATATCTCTCTCACATGCGCAATATACATATATCCATATGATCCCATCATATGATCAAATATTAAACCATCATATACGGTTTAAATATCCATACCATGTATGTCCTTCATATGTATAAGATATATATAAACCCGGCTATAAGTATACATAATCCTCAATATACAAGACGTCACCACAATTTCCTTTAATTTACCTTGATAAGTGAATACAATCCCTCACTTGAAACATATTCAAGCATTTTTCCCATGATGAATAGTCTCCCAAAATCATATGTATTTATATATACATATATATTCAACCTTAGGGTTATCACCAAAAATTTTGTGTAGGAACCCATCACTACACATTTCATCCATATTCGAAAGTACATAATCACCTTTAGTACTATTTAACCATAGGCACATACATGACTTAATAGTCTAAAACATCAAATTATTCCAACCTCGTTTCAAGTATTGGAATCTCAATGGTTATATCCCCACAATTACGTGTAAACTATCCTAACTAGAATTTATGACACCGCTTATTCTAGTCGATAGTACGATCCAAATCGTTCCCAATTTCACCTATGGTTCAATAAATCTTATGAACCCTTACTCCTATTGAGTTATCGATTGTTCCTTAGTCTAAACATTTCTAAGGATATGAGACCCCTCACTCTCTAAGAGTTCTCAACCTCACATCATATTTATAACTTTTATCTATAATTGGTATTCCCAATCTCAATGAGGTTTCCCCACAATCTCCATATGCAACTCCAATACATACATGGATACATTTCTCCCAAATTACCCTAAGGAGTCCCCAAAATCCTAATATGTGAGAAACTCCTTATGTGTCTCCAAGAACATATCTCTTACATCATAATAGAAGGCCCCCAAATCAATAAACCCAACCAAAAAGGGTTTGGAATAACTATGGAGAAAATACCTGAAAATGCCATGTTTCCGAATCGATTCGGCCCTATTCCGAATCGATTCGACCTAGCGAATAGATTTGGCCTCCAAGGCGAATCGATTCGAGTCCAAAGACCTGGGCTTTTGCCACAGGCCGAATCGATTCGGCTTGGGTCCGAATCGATTCGGTCACTCAGACCTGGGATTCTGCAACATTCCGAATCGATTCGGAAAGAGGCCGAATCGATTCGGCCTGTTCAGCAGGCTACGAAATGGTCATTTCTCTACATAAACCTAATTTCTCAAAATCCCAAACCAACAATTTTTAACTATAAATTTGTAACCCAATAATGTTTCCAACATCAAACACATATTATAATTTCACCTCATCAATTTATACCCCTTAAACCCATGTGTGAACATCAATTTCAAGATTTAAAGCCAAAAAAAAAATCTAGGTTTTTATATTTATACCCAAAAACCATTTCTTTATCCCAAAAATTATGAAATAAAATACAAAAATGACTTATTTAGCAAGATTAAACACTTGCCTCAATTTGTAAGGGTTGGATCGTCCTCGATGTCGCGATTGGACCGAAAATCTCCAAGCTTTTCCTCCTCTCTCTCTCTTCTCTTCTTCTTTCCTTATTCCTTTCTATTTTCTTTCTATTTCTCTCTTTCTCAAATGATAAGGCTTCATCCGTAAGACTTTAAATCCCTTAAAACAATAAACCCAATTTTAAATGTTAATACACACTTTAAACGACTCGTTTACACCAATTCGAGTCAAACTGACTTAAAAAATATTTCGAAGCCGAAATAAAACTCAATGACAGTTAGTTTGACTATCACGACCCTTCCGGGATCGATGGTACACTCAAAATCATCATCCGAAATACTTTAAAATATTCCTTATTTTTGGACCTCATTTCCCAAATTTTAAAATTCTCCAATTTAATTAAATTTTATTTTCCCAAAATTTAATTTCTCAGTCTCCAAAAATCGCGGGGTGTTACAATCTTCCCCCCTTATAAAAATTTCGCCCACGAAATTTAAAATACGTATAGGACCTCAATATCATCTAGTCCTAACATCCACTCTCAGGATCACTATACCGATCCTTACTAGTTCTCACGTCGAACTATTCCTGGGTTATAAGTCATATCCTGAGATGATCTGTAATAGCTTTGTTGGTTATGTCTAGGCGGTGGAGGTGTCATTTCTCTCCATGGTGATGGCACTGCTTATTATCTGGATAAGGTTAGAGATCTTGCTTGTAACGTCTGAGCTAATTGTCTCATTATTTCCTGCATAGCATATTGACCTCTAGCAATACTAGCTAGGATCCTATGTAGGTTGGCTACTATAGGCGGAGCAGATGGGTCAAGCGGGTTGCTTTCGTTTCTTGCAAAGGGCTCTGGATCATTCATTTTTTGTTGAATAAGATTGAGAATTTCGATTAGACACACGTTCCCACAGACGAAGCCAATCTATTGATGTAAAAAATTGGACTTGATCCAATTTTATAATCACAGATAAAATAAATAATGGCAATGCTAAATAAAAGAGAGACACAAGGCTTTTAAAGTGAATCAGTTATGTAAAAAATCCTACATCCACTGGTGTAGTATTGATTTCAGATGTTACAAAAATCTAGGTACTCTTATCAATAAGAATATCCTATTATCCATTCTACTCTACCTTGATGAAAGGGATGAAACGTATTTATAGTGACTTAGAGGTCAAGGGTTGGAGTTCTAAGATATGGAATACCTTTATATATTTAGGCATTTATATCCGTACATAATGAATGTGATAGTTGATTGTACTAACCACGTGTTATAAGACTTTTGAGGAGGTGACCCTTCATTGGTATTGATGGTTAGCGTTATTTGTGTTGGCCGACATTCTTTAAATTAATCGAAATTCTTACCGAGTTACTATCTGCTGATTAGGATTTTAGCTACGTAAGAGGACAAGTGTTCACTTCTAATTGGTTCACGTAGATAGATATTTTTTGGTATCAAAAATGCTGATGAAGAACTTTTAGATAGTGGATATGAAGAAGATGATGAAGTGCAAGAAATGTTAGAAGACATGAAAAGGGGAAAATTCTTAGATTCTAATAGAGTGGAATCATTTGGTAGTCAAACCCAAGAATATGTTGTGGGAGAAATGAAAACTTTTGATAAGATATCGCGTGAGGCATAAAGTGAATTACATCCTAATTGCACCACCTTCTCTACTCTTCCACCTCTTGTGAAGTTTCTTCACTTGAAGGTTATGAATCGTTGGAGCAACAAATCATTTAACATATTACTTGAGTTATTGAAGGAAGATTTTCCTAATGGAGAAACACTCCCATAGTCTCATTATGCAACAACTACTGTGTAATGTGATTTTGGATTAGGTTATGTGTCAATTCATGCTTGTAAAATAATCGTGCACCATTTTGGAAGGATTTTGAAGATAGACAAGAGTGACCAATATGTGGGGAGTTAAGGTGGAAAATTAGAAATGGCAAGGGTAAGAGAATTCTTTTCAAGCATTTCATTACTTTTCGCTAAAACCAAGGTTACAGAGATTGTTTATATCTAGGAAAATAGTTGTTGAGATGAGATGATATAAAGATAAACGTGAAAATAATGCAAATGACACGAGGCATCCAAATGATTCTGAATCATGGAAGGACTTTGATAAGGAGATTGAGTGGTTTTCACAAGAACCTCATAATGTAAGTCTTGGAGTATTAATTGATGATTATGACCCATTTGGTAACATGCACAATTCGTATAGTATGTGGCAAGTTATACTCATGGCTTATAATGTACCTCCTTTGATGTGTATGAAAGAAAATGTTTATGATGCCTTTACTCAGTACCGGACCTACATCACCTGTTAAGGATATATATGTGTATCTATAACCACTAGTTGATGAATTAAAAGAGACATGGTAAGTTGGTGTAGATAAATAGGATACATCATCATGCGACGCTCCTATGCACTATAAATGACCTGCCAATATATGTTAATTTGTCTAGTTGTAGCACAAAAGGATATAAGGTATGTACTACTTGTAATGATCAGACGCCTTCACACAAGTTTCGAAGAAAGATTTGTTATATGGGCCATGAACAGTATTCTTGATGCAAAAACTAGACTAGGCCTAATTGATTGATCATAGATAGAGAAATAAAAATAAATAAGACAAAGAGATTTTTAATGTGGTTCGGCTCAATGGAATAGCCTACGTCCACTGTTATGTATTACTGAACTACCTTGTTTCGTTTTTCGATCCCCTACAATGAGGGTGATATAATGTATTTGTAGCCCAAGAGGGGTGTTGATAGTTGTCATGTGAAAAGATAGGATGCCTTTATTTGTTAGGAAATTACATCAATATATAATGAGAATTAAATATAAGACTGCCGTTGATTCATTGGCTGCACTAATTGGATTTTCGATCATTGGTCGGTCTTCCTAGTTGGTTTGTATCCCATGTTGGTCGGGGTTCCTTGTTAGTTTATATTCTTTATTGGTCGGGCTTCCTTGTTGGTCGGGCTACCTTATTGATCGGGGATTTGTGCCATGATAACTTGGATTTATGCGACATTGGATGACACGTGTTGGCTTGTAATTGGTCCACATAAGGTGGTGAATTTTGGTATCAATAGAAGCCCCCCAATGTTTCATACTTGGAGATCATGTGAAAGTATGGAATATTATGCATTGGGCTGCTTGGTTAGCTACAAACCTTCCAGACTTGTGAATTTTATCTAGTAATTTGACTATTTTGGGCGCGTATGGTAGTTTTGTTAATATTTCAAATTTTAGCGAGTGTTTCTGGGGTCTTCGTCTTTTCTCTTGTTAGTCGCCGTAAACTCAATCTTCGTTCACTTTAATCATCACTTTTTCCAATTTCCGAGGCGACTTATAAAAAGAGCGATAAAAATTCGTTCATCTTCTATCTTTTCATTTATGATTCTGCTGTTATGTTCCTTGTACTTTCGTGCAATTATTTTCTTTTTTGTCTTCAGTTCTTGCTGAATTCTTAAACCCTTGTAAGAACTTTTCTTCTCTTTTTCTTTATTTCTTCATCATGGTTTATTCTATCAGGTCACTTGATAAGTTCATGAGTGACTTTAACATTCCATCTTGGGTTGTACTGGAACATCCCACTTTTCCTTATGATTTTTTCTCTCTTACTGAAGTCCATTGGTTCCCTTCCATCTTTATTGCTGAGTGTGGTTTCACATTTCCTCCCAATCCCCTGTGTCTGGAGTTTTGTCAATATTTTGACGTTGTACCTGCAAGAGTAGCTCCTAACACATGGAGATTAGTGAATGGATATATAGGTTAAATCAAATCCATGGAACCCATTTAGGGATTCCAAAAATAATGTTTTGTTATAAATGGGTAACTAGTGGTACCACTTATTATTTGAAAACTAGGGCCATTAGTAAAGTTTTAGTAGTTAACCTCCCTGATTTTAATAGGGATTATTTTGATCACAATGTAGTTGTAAAAAATTGGCAATATGCCCCTTTAGTTGGAAGTGCTAAATATCAATGACCTAGATGTCCACTCTTTAGCAACGGGATAAGTTGTTCTGTGTTTTAGTAATTTTGCCACGTTTATATTTGATAAAATGTCATACTGACTGTTTCTTTGTAAATTTGATTGTAGTTGACCAGAAAAGAAAATCCCCCAAAGAGAGTGAAGTAAATTTGAAAGAACTGACATTTATCTGGGGAGTTCACAACACGGTTGTTGAGGAGCACGTTAGATCTGCTTTTTATTTTCTTTAATACACAAATATAATTTCTTCCTTTATTACCAGACCTACAGCTTTTCCTCCTCTGGTGATTGATCTTGATCAACAAGTTTTTGCTAATTCAGATACCCCTCTTTCTGAAATCATGAAGAAGAGAAAGTTTCCTGATCTTCTTATTAGTATCACTTCTAGCTCCCAAAAACCTGATGAGGGGGCCAAAAGGAAAATAGGAAACATGAAAGAGCACCCATACCCTAAAGACCCATCCCCCAAAGACCTAGCTGCCAAGGATGCAACTCCCAAAGATGTTGAACTTACTTTGAGGAGACTTAAGAGAGGGATTGCAGAGAACCAGGTCTACTAAGTGACTGACCAATAGACCTTGGTTAAATTACCTTCTTCTGATGCTGGCCCTCCTGCAGTTATTACTCATGGTTTAGCTAGGAAGTTGATCACGTCTGGTATTCTTCTAGACCACAAGGGGGTGGATTCCATGCTCCCTCGAGAAAAGGTTTTTGAATTGGCTACTCAAAGCCTTTCATAAATAAGTGATTTAAATCTTCTTGTTTCTGTTTTCTTTTATATTTCTCATATACTAATCTTGATCTTCTTCTCTTGCACTTCCTGGTGCATTTCAATTATATACTGGAAAAGATGATGCAATTAGGGCTTCTTCTTCAAATGATGTAGAGGAAACTTTGGCTATCTTGAAGAAGCCTTTGCTCGATTCATAACAAGACTTGCAGACTGAGAAGAGTACATGGTTGGATAAACTGAAGACAACTGAAACTTCTCGATAGATGTCTAATGAAAATGCCCATGAAGCTGAGCGCAAGGCTAAAAAATCAGAGCCCAAGGGAAAGGAAACTGAGTGAAAGGCATAGTAAGCTAAGCACATGGTAGAAGAAGCTGAGCGTAGGGCTAAGACTATTGAAGAGCTTGTGTTCTCTGCAAGATCTAAGAGAAAGTCTGCTGTAAAGGCATCCTTCAGTGCTGGCTGGGATAAGGGTTGGAACAAAGCCATTTATGCTGCCTCTGCTCAGATTGAGTATGCAAAACAAAAATATTTCAGAGATGGTTAGGTTGCTTCCCTTCTAGAGTTGAAATTATTGAAGGCTCTGAACCTTTTCAGAGACATACTCATGGCCCTCCTCCTTCTATTGAGGATGAGATTGAAGATGAATTTGGTTCTGGAGAGTCTTCTCTAATGGTTGAATCTGCTGCCAACTAACCTAAAATCACTGAGTCTTCTCTTCCTCAATCCAAGCAAACCGAGAAACTACATCCCATAGCCCCTTCTTCTGTGAAGGTTGAGATTTATAGGGAGAAGGTGTAAAGTCGTTCGACATTTTCCCTTTTACTTTTTTATTTCTTTTTCTTTATTTTTATTGTATCTGAACATCTTTATTATCAATAAAAGAAACCTTTTGTTCCTTTTTGTCTCTTGTTGATCATTCCTATTCTGTAATCTTATTGTTGATTGGTGGTCATATATTCTTGCTAGTTTATAGTGAAGATGGAACAACTATCTTCCAATGATACCGAGCTATTGGGGAAGTGCACAAATTTTTCAAAGCAGGTCATACAGACTTATCTGAGGAAGAAATTATTAAGTTGCTTAGTGATGATGCATCAGAACAGGCTAAAGAGGCCTACAAATATTTAAAGTACTTACTCGATAAGGTAGTAATAAATAATGTTTCTTATTATGAGATGACAAAAGAACTTCAAGAACATTATAAAGAGTCTACTGCGCTATTTCACGAGAGTTGTGAGCAAAAATATCAAAGATTAAGTGTATCTCGGGGTTTTGATCACTTTATTTATGTTTATAACAAAAAGGAAGCTTTACTTAAGCTTGAAGTTGAAGAAACTATAATTGTTGCCAAACTTCTAGAAGAGGAGAATAATAATATGACGGATGAAGTGAATCTTTTGAAGTCTGCCTCTGAAGCTATTGTTGCTACTACCAATGCGAGATACTCCTTCTTAGAAGCAAAAAATGCAACATTGAGGAATGAGTTTGAAGCTTTAAAAAAAGATTAAGTCTGCATCCTTTTCTTGAGAAAGAAATAAGCCTGGCCGAGGAACTTCAGAAGAAATTAGGACCCAACAGACCCTTGACAATCAAGTAGTGCAGTTAAAGGCTAAGGACTGAGCTATTGCTGAGATATCCCAGAAGATGCAAAGTTTGTCTGAGCAATTATCCACTCAATCTTCCCAGTTACAAGTTAAGGATGGAGTATTGAAGAAGTTGCAGACTCAAGTTGATAAATTAACCTTTCAATTCCATAAGGAACCAAGGGAAGTTTGGATGGATGGGTATAATGAAGCTCTGTGGCATATTGATAATAGACTCCAATAGGCTAAGAATGAGGCCTATAAATGGGGTTGGATAAATGCTTTGACTGTGATAAAAGTGGGTCTAAATAATTCACTACGGGATTGGTATGACCCCGTCTTGCTTGAGCTTGATAATACTCCTTTCAAGTTAGATGTCAACGGAATTCTTGTTCATCGTATTCCGCAATTCTTAATTTCGAAGTACTTAGGAGATTATGAGCTACATGATGAACTAGAGATCATCCTACCTCCAAATTTGTTTGATCGTCCTAGTAGTAGAAATACCAAGATGCTTCAGGATTTTAACTTCATCAACTCTCCTTATACTTTGTATGATCCTCCAGCTGACATGGATCTTGTTTTTAAGGTTGAAGGAAAACGCCCTGTAGAATAAAGATTTGTATTTTGTTTCTGCATGTTAAACAATAATATGCAATAATTTACTTTAATGAAAAAGCTTTATTTTATCAATATTTGATTGTAAATTGATCAACTTTTAGTCAATCTCTGTATATGAATGTCTTCTTAGTCTTTAACTGTGAATGTATCAACTTTTAGTCAATCACTATATTTGGATCGACAATTTATTAGTCTGTAGTTTTTCACCGATTCTATTGATACCCATAGGATTATCTTAAGTGTTGTACCAATTACCAATGCATCACCATATTTCTACTAATGTACCTCAAGTTTTAGGAAATTGCATTATTTACCTTGGTTCTCAAGCGTTAGTGGAGCATTTGACCATCTTTTAGCCCAATTTAGATGAAAGTCATTCATTCGGGTCTTCGTTAACCAAGCATTTGGGACTTATAGTTTTTCCTTGCATTGTTTTTTGTGTATTGATAACAGACTTTGTTGGTGCCTTTATTGATAATGACCAATATTATTGGTATTTTTTTTAAACCGACCAATATTTTGTTGGTGGTTTGTGGTGACAACCAACATTGTTGGTGCCTTTGTTGATGCATTTGCAGTGTATTGCATACACTAGTACTCTGAAAAAATAATAATTTTCGGGAAATCATATTCTCATTAATATTGAAATGAACTGAGTACATCATGACTACATCACTGATAATATTTCCTCAGGTGATCTGCATGCCAAGGATTTTTGAATTCTTCACCATCCAAAGTCTCAATTCGATACGTGCCTGGTCGAACAAGTGCTGTAATACGATAAGGACCATGCTAATTGGCTTTAAGATTATTGTTCTTCTGAACTTCCTTCTTCAAAACATAATCAACTTCTTTTAAGTTGCTCGACTTCATCCTTTTGTTGTAGAAGCTTGAAGTCCATTGTTGATAGGCTGCATTCCTTAAAGCTGTATCTTCACGTACCTCTTCCAACGTGTCTAAGTCCGGCCTTCTCATCAAATCACTGACTGGGGTATTGAAGTTAAGAACTCTGTGAGTAGGTAAGCCTAGCTCGGTAGGAATTATGGCTTCAATGCCAAATGCTAACATGTAAGGAGTTTCTCCAGTAGCTGTTCTAGGGGTTGTTCAGTAAGTCCACAAGATGGAATGAAGTTCATTAATCCAATTCTCTTTTGCATTTTTCGGCCTTTTCTTCAACCCATTCGATAAAGTTCTGTTCATTACCTATGTTTGACCATTTCTTTGAGGGTGGCCAGGAGGAGGGTGGATTTTTTTGGACATTGGATTGGGCATAATAAGAAGAAAATTTTTCATTATCAAATTGTGTGCCATGATCAGTAATAAAGGCGTAGGGCAAGCCATACCTGCATATGATGTTCTTCCAAATAAATTGATAAACCTTTTCGTAAGACATAGCAATCAAGGGTTTAGCTTCCACCCATTTAGTGAAGTAATCAACAGCTACAACCAGATATTTGAACCTTCCTCGGGTGGTCGACAAAGGCCCGCGAAAGTGATTAGTGTTAGGGAAGCTTGTGGAGTCTTGTGTATGCTAGAAAACCTCTCGCACTTATCACACTTTTTGGCAAAAGCTGCGCAATCTGCTCGCATAGTTGTCCAGTTGTACCCATGCGTGTTGATTCTTCGCAACAAAGTTCTCCGAGCTATATGGGCTCCACAGTACCCTTTGTGGACTTCCTCAATCAAATCTTTTACTTCAGCTAGATGAACACAACGTTGGACACTAGCAGTCAGTACTCTTCCTATACATTACACCCTTGTCTAGCACATATCTAACATCTTTGTATTTCAACTTCTTGGTTATAAGTAAGTCGACTGGTGGAATTCCATCCTCAATATAAGATCTTATGTGACCCATCTAAGATGGTTGTCCCCATATCAACCACAATAAAATTAACCATAAGGTCTTCATCGATTATCCTATTAGAAAGCAACTCAATAGGAATAGTTCTTTTCTTGCTGAAGCTAGCCGGGCAAGTGCATCTGCTCGTGCATTTTCCAAGTCTTAGAATTCTGATTGTCTGAACAACTAGCAAAGTGGCGATTACCTTCAAAGCTGTAGCCAAGTATCTGGACATCAATTCTCCTTTAGCTGCATATAAGTTCAACAACTAATTTACCACTAGCTGTGAATCACTGTATACCACAACTTGCTTGACATTCAATGATTTGGCTATATTTAAACCAACAATGATGGCTTCATACTATGCCTCATTATTGGAGGCTTGAAATTGTAATCGTATAGAGTACTCTATGTCTATTTCATCTGGAGTATTAAGAATGATTCCTGCTCCACATCCAGTTGCACAGGATGATCCATCAACATACAAACGCCACATGGGGATATCATTGTCAAACGCTTGGTTTGTCAGAATCCCTTGATAGAGGAATTTATCTTTTACTTCTTCACATTTATTTTTCATCTCCTGTACTCTACTGGAAGGATTTGGTTGATCGGTGGTAACTTCTTCTATAATTTCCTTTGCTTAGAGTTGGTCGGGGATATCTCCATTAGGTTTGCTGACTTCTGAGTGTTGATCAACAGGTATCCCTTATTGCTCGGTAGCCTCTGTGTAAGTGAATTATGCAATAAAATCTTCCACTCCTTGGACATTTAAAGATGACCTTGGTTCATATACGAGATCATATTCTCCCAGCTCCACTGCCCAATACATCAATCATCTATATTTCTCTAGCTTATGCAAAGCTTGCCTCAGTGGCATGTCAATGTATACCACTATGGCCTCAGTGGAATGTCATCCATCTACTAGCCTCAATGAAGGCCAATGCTAATTTCTCTAGCCTAGTATATATGACTTCTGCTCCTCGAAAATCTTTGCTAGTGTAATAAACAGTCTTTTGAACTCCATTTTCCTCCCTGATCAAGGTAGAGCTACTAACTGATTCAAATATATCCAGATACAAATATAGCATTTCTCCCAGCACCGGTTGGGAGAGTAGTGGTGGTGCTCCCAGGTACTTCTTCAATTCCAGGAAGGCTTTTTCATACTCATCGTTCCATTCAAAGGTTTGTCTGAGTACTTTAAAGAATGATAAACATCCTTCTATTGCTTGGGACACAAATATGTTGAGTGATGCTACATGCCTTGTTAGCCTTTGAACATCCTTTTTGCAGGTCAAGATTGCATTAATATCAAGGCTTTGATCTTATTTGGATTAGCTTTAATAATCCTTTGATTTACTATATACCCGAGGAACATTCCCTCCTGAACTCTGAAGATGCATTTGGTTAGGTTTAACTTCATCTCGTGCTTTTTCAATTGATGAAATATCTGGCTGAGGTCGGCAATATGATCTTTAGTTTTTTTGCTCTTTATCAGCATATCATAAATATAAACCTCCATGTTCTTGCCTATTTGTTCCTCAAATTCTTTGTTCATTAGTATCTGATAAGTGGCACCTGTATTTTTTAGACCAAATGAAATAATATTATAGCAATAAGTTTCTCGGGGGGTAATAAAGGAAGTACTTTCTCTATCTTTTGGCTTCATTTTGATCTAGTTATAACCAGAATATGCATCCATAAAACTAAGCAACTCATGCCCCAAAGTAGCGTCCACCAGTTGATTAATTCGTTGAAAAGGAAAATGATCCTTTGGGTACGCCTTGTTCAAGTCAGTAAACTCCACACACATCCCCCACTTATTGTTTTTCTTCTTAACCATAACTAAGTAGTCCAACCTGTCTGGGTACTTTACATCTTCAATAAAGGAAGCCTTTTGAAGCTTCTACAATTCTTCTTATATATCCCAGTTCTTTTCCGGGAAGAAAACTCGTCTTCACTGCTTTAAAGGTTTAACCTCCTTATTAACATTAATCTCGTGGAACACGAAATTAGGGTCTATGCCAGGCATATCTTAATGGCTCCATGATAACACCTTGTTTATTTGTCTCAAGAAGGCCACCAACTCCTGTTTAAGAACCAGATCTAATGACGCT
The DNA here is from genome assembly GCA_949130495.1 of Sambucus nigra. Lineage (NCBI taxonomy): Eukaryota > Viridiplantae > Streptophyta > Magnoliopsida > Dipsacales > Adoxaceae > Sambucus > Sambucus nigra. The sequence goes on along the minus strand of OX422208.1, from coordinate 536,036,278 downwards.
CTTATTTGAGTTGTGTGCTCTGGTTTAACATCATCCAGAACAATGCTTTCTGTTGCCTCCATCACCTGTCCTTTTACGAGATCAGATTCATCACTTGGATCTAAGGTTTCAACCTCAAATTCACTGTTCGAATCAGATATATCCACTTTATAAGTGGTTGTTTTCCTCTTTACTTCTAACATATCTTCCTCGTCGACAAATGAATAGTAGCATTCCCGAGCTACTTTTTGGTCTCCTTTTACTATTCTAACTCCAAAGTTGGTCGGGAACCTCAGGCATTGATGAACAATAGAAGGTACAACTTAAAACTTCTTCAAACCTACTCTTCCCATGATCATGTTGTAGGAAAAATGAACATTTTTGTCCATTACAAAGAATCTCACTTTCTCTATCCTGCTCACCGACCAGGTTCCGATCAACACATCTAGCTTGATTATTCCCAATGGAAACACTTTTTCACCAAATAATCCAAAGAGGGGTCTGTGATAAGGCTCCAATTGGCGAAGTTTTAAATCTAAATTATCAAAACGGGAATAAAACATAATGTCCGCTGCACTATCGTTATCGACCAATGTCCTTGCTACTAATACGTATTTCATCCTGACTCTGATCACTAAAGCATCATCATGAGGACACAATACTCCAGATAGATCGTTCTTGGAAAATACAATCACGAGTTTATCCTTGTTGACTTTCCTTCATCAGTCTTCCATAGTATGGTTGATTCGCTAGATATATGAACAAGCTTAAGCCTCATTGAGGTAAGACTTCCTTTCAGCTGTGTGATCTCCTCCTGCTACATCCCCACCTATAATCATATGGCAATCGAAGGATCCAAAACTGAGTGTGAATACCTCACGTTCTGGTTTTCTAGACTTCTTGGGGAGATCAGGATCGTCTTCTGGCTCATCATCATGGTTCCTCTCCTTATCTTCTCTAGGATTAACAGGTAATTTAGATCTCTGTCGACCTCAACCTCTAGTTCTTCAACTAACCTTTCGATCAATAAATCAATCTAATTTTCCTCTTCGAATGATATTTGTGAAATTAGCAATACTTGGACTTATCCCTATTATCAACAGGTGACCTTAACTTTTCAGGCCAATTCAAATCATTGTTGTGCTTGATTTCTTCCAAAACATGTTGTATATATCCACCATTAAGGGAGTGTAATTGGTAAATGTTTTGAGCCTATCTAGGCTTTCTTTTACTTTCGAATTCCTGCGTTCATTATGATTCTTATGCTCCTTCTTATTCGACTTCCCTTTAGCCTTCTCTTCCGCCATTGCATCTGAATTCTTTTTAGTAGACATAGTTTCCTTAGCATTCATAATATTTGCTGCTTTGGCCATCAATTTTGTCATCGTCTTCGGGGGATCTTTTGCCAAAGTATAATATAGTTTATCCAGGATCAAACCACTCATGAGGGTAGTGATTGCAGTCTTTTCCTCATAATCAATAACTTATAATTTCTTGTTATTGAAATGAGTGATATAATCCCTGGTACTTTCTCCTACCTTCTGTCTCACACAAAGCAAATTAGCTACTTGCTTTACTCGTTTGGCTCCAAAGAAGAAATTACCGATGAATAGCTCTGTGAGTTATTGGAATCTAGAAATCTAACCCCAAGGGAGACTATTATAACAGATTTGAGCAGGTCCAGTGATTGTTCTCAAAAATCCCCTGCACCTCATCTCATCAGGAACTGCATAAATATCAGTTGTTGCTTGGTATTGTTATGTATGAAGAACTAGATCAGTCTTCTCATCATACTTGGGAGTGATAACTAGGGCTTTAAACTTGGTCGGTGTAGGGAAATCTACAATAGCTTACACAAATGGATATCCCTTAATAAAGCTTCTCTGGATAGGATTCTTAGCCTTAGCCATTTATCCTAATATATCTTCCAAATGCTGAATGGACCCCTTCTAGGCCTCATTGCTAGCACCAGATCTGTGGGTGACAGCTCTTTTATGCCGACCAACTTATTATACCGATCTTTCCTCTTGCAAACCTTCTCTTTGACTGGATCGAGCAATTCGTCGAGCATTCAATTTAGATTAGTCTAAGCCTTACTTTAAATTTCTTATTCGTCTAGTATTTCCTGATGCAACCCAATGAGAATTTACCTTAGGTCCCAAACGATTAAAAGGAGAGGCCCTACTTAGCCTTTCTAATGCCTTAAATCTTTTCGGGATGAGGGACTATCCATCAGAGGAATTAGTAATCCTGATAGAAGAAGTTGCTCCAGGAAGCTAAGAAGGATCCCTTGAAGTTCTCGACTGGCTATTCCTAATGCTCCTTATTAGCAGCGGTGGCGTACTCCTTTGATTGAATTGCATAGGAACTCCCACTTGAAGATTTTGGCCCAATTGCCTTATCGTATCCAGCATAGCCTCTTATCCTTTGGCCAGACTAGCCAAAATCCTAGTTAAATCATTGTTATTTGGAGGGGCAGAGGGATTAGGTGGAATTCCCTCATTTTTGGTGCTTGATTAAGGAATTTTAGCCATGTTTGATTAAATAGTGAAAATGTTTAGCAATACGTTCCTACAGACGATGTCAATCTATTGATGCAAAAAATAGACTAGGCCTAATTGATTTATCACAGATAAATAAATAAGAACAAATAAGACAAAGAGATTTTTAAAGTGATTCGGCTCAATGGAATAGCCTACGTCCACTATTATTTATTACTTGACTGCCTTATTTTTTTTTCGGTCCCCTGCAATGAGGGTGATACAATATATTTATAGCCCAAGATGGGTGTTGATAGTTGTCGTGTGAAAAGATGAGACGCCTTTATTTGTTAGGCAATTACATCAATAAATAATGAGAATTAAATATAATACTATTGTCGATTCATTGGCCGCACTGATTGGATTTTCGATCATTGGTCAGTCTTCCTAGTTGGCTGGTATATCATTTTAGTTGGGCTGCCTTGTTAGTATGTCTTCTTTGTTGGTCGGGCTTCCTTGTTGGTCGAGCTACCTTGTTGATCGGGGATTTGTGCCAATGATTTATGCCACATTGGATGACATGTGCTGGGTTGTAATTGGTCCATATAAGGTGGTGAATTTTGGTATCAACAAGTATTAACTCCCAAATCATATTTGGAGGAGTAAGAAGTTTATGGTATGCAAAAGCATCAATCGAAGCCTATGGATTTGGATGGTGATGACGTGCTGTGACAATTGGAACATGTTAAGGGTTATAATCTAGGGAATCATTATGATAATAGAAAGATAAAGCGTACTCATGAGGAGTTGAATTGGACCAAAAATAACATTTTTTTTAATTACTATATTAGCGGGCGCAAAAGTTGCGACACAACTTAAATGTCAGGTATATTGAGAAGAATATATGTGAAAGTGTATTGGGAATATTATTGAATATTGAAGGTAAAACAAAGGACAATTATAAATCACAACAAGATTTGGCCGATACGAAGATAAGGAAGAAATTACATTTGAAGCCACATAGTGATACGAATAAGATGCCACCAACATGCTACACATTATCCAAGTTAGAAAAACAAGGATTTTATGAGTTCTTATAATCATTTAAGTTCCTTTAGGGCTATGCTTCCAATATCTGGTGACGTGTTAACACAAGTGATGGCAAAGTTTAAGGGTTAAAAATTCATAGTTTCCACATTTTCTTACAACGATTATTCCCCGTTGGTATTTGTGATTATTCCCTTTACTTATGTTGTAAGAAATTGAAAGTTGATGAGTTGAAAAGATTAGAAAGGGATACTATCTTTATTTTTTTATAAACTCAAAATGTTATGTCCATTGACATTCTTTAATGTAATGGTTCATTTATATGTTCACTTATCACCAGAGGCATTTATTAGAGGACTGGTGCAATATAGATGGATGTATCCAATTGAAAGGCTATATATATTTTTGTGCATCCTAATAAGCATTAGTTATTCGCTTATGATTTAATGAAATATTTGGTCTCCTGTGAAATTTTAATAGATACCTTGGCCTCTCAAGGGATATGGTCGTAACAAAGCCCACACTGAAGGTTCAATAGTCTAGTCATACATTGTCAACGAGTGTTTGACATTTTGTTCCTTGTACTTACAAAGGATTGAAACTAAATTTAATTATGCGAACAAAATTATGATGGATAGATGGAATATTTTGGATTAGATGTATTCTTTCAAAAGGTATGTCCTTTCGGAGCATCTTTGTATGACTTTCCCTTGAACTCTAATACACAAATTTTTAACATATCTTCGAGTGTCCGGATCGTTCTTTCTGAGTGCCCATCAGTCTGAGGATGAAAAGATGTACTAAATTTCACTTTACTCCCCAAGGCTTGTTGTAAATTAGGTCAAAAGTGAGAAGTAAACGTAGGATCTTGATAAAAAATAATAGAAATAGGTGCACCGTTCAATCTAATAATCTCATATACATATATTTTGGCATATCAATCCATGGAGTAGGTAGTTTTAACATGAAGAAAATGTAAAGACTTAGTCAATCTATCAACAATAACCCAAATAGAATCAAACCCTCGTGATGATTTTGGTAAATCTATAACAAAATCTGTAGAGACATTCTCCGATTTCCACCTAGGAATAGGTAAGGACTGTAGTAAACCATTTGGCTTCTGATGCTCTTCCTTCACCTGGTCGCAAGTTAGACATCTAGCAACAAAATCTGCAATGTTGTGCTTCATTTTTGGCCACCAATAACATTATTTCAAATCTCTATAAAGTTTTGTTCTTCCAAGATGCATAGCATAAAAATAACAATGGGCTTCCTCTAAAATATTTCTTCTTAAATCACGCACATTAGGTACACATAAAAGGTTATCGTACAAAACAATGTCATCATCACGAATTGATAATTCGTTTGCTTTACCATTTTTCATATTATCTCTAACTTTTTCCAATTATATATCTCCTGCCCGTGCTTGTCTTATCCTGTCTATCAGTGTAGTTCTAACATTTAAATGTGCTAGTATTCCACAAGACTCACTCAAAGTTAATTCCACCCCCATTAAAGCTAACTATCTCAGATGTTCAACTCGAATACAATAAATACAAGATACTATGCCTAGAGATTTTCTACTCAAAGCATCAATAACAACATTAGCCTTACCCGGATGGTGATGTATTGTGTAGTCATAATATTTTATAAGTTCCATCCACCTTCTTTGCCTCAAATTCAAGTATTTCTGAGTAAACAAGTATTTTAAACTTTTATGATTAGTATAAATTTCACAACTAATAGAATATAAGTAATGCCTCATAATCTTTAGTGCAAAAACTACCGTGGCCAAATCAAGATCATGTATAGGGTAGTTGCGTTCATGTATCTTTAACTAATGAGAAGAAAAAGCAATAACCTTTCCATGTTGCATTAACACACAACCCAACCCTTGATACGAGGCATCATTATAAATAACTAAACCTTTTGTACCTATTAGAATAGTCAATATTAGAGTTGATGTCAACTTACCCTTTAAATTTTCAAACCCTTTCTTGCAATCATCATTGCATACAAACACGTTCTCCTTTCTAGTAAGCTTAGTCAATGGTAATGTAATAGAAAAAAACTCGATATAAATCTCCTATAATATCCAGCCAATCCCAAAAAACTACGTACCTCTGTCATACTAGTTGGTCTTTCCCAATTCATTATTTCTTCCACCTTCTTAGGATCAACACAAATTCCATCAGTAGAAATAACATGCCCCAACTAACAAAAATTCCCATTTAGAAAATTTAGCATATAATTGCTTCTCTCGCAAAGTCTATAAAATAATATGCAGATGATGTTCATGATCCTACCTACTATGAGAATATTTCAAAATATCATCAGTGAAGATAAGAACAAAAGAATCCACGTATGGATGAAATATGCAGTTCATCAAGTCCATGAATACGGCTGGTGCATATGTTAATCCAAACAGCATGATAGGAAATTCATAATGGTCATAACTAGAATGAAAAGTAGTTTTATAAATGTCAAAGTCTCTTACTTTCAATTGATGATATCTGTACATAAGATCAATCTTAGAAAATAATTTGGCACCTTGCAACTGATCAAATAAGTCATCAATGTGGGGTAGTGGATATTTATTACGGATCGTCACCTTTTTCAACTGACGATAATCGGTGCACAATCTCATGGTTCAATCTTTCTTCTTTATAAACAACACTGGGGCTCCTCATGGTGGTAGACTAGGACTTATAAAACCACGATCTAACAAATCTTGCAACTTCATTTTTTGCTCTTTTAATTTTGCAGGTGCCATATGATATAATGTAATAGATATCGGTGTGGTGCCTGGTACCAACGCAATCACATATTCTACCTCATGGTCTGGTGGTAACCCTGGAAGTTATTCTAGAATGACATCTGTAAACTCATTAACTACTGGTATATCTAATATTTTTCTAGCCTCTTGCTGTATGTCCACCTCATGAGAGTGATAACCCTGACACCCTTTCCTTAGTAGTTTATATGATTTTATAGAAGAAATCAAACATTTTAGAGTGACATTTCAGTTCCCTATAAATTTAAACTCGGTTTCACCTGGAAATCGAAACACTAATTCCTTTCTAAAGCAGTCCATACATACATGGTATGAAGCCAACTAATCTATACCCAGTATCACATCAAAGTCATGCATCTCGAGAGGTAATAAATCAATTAGCAACTCCTTTTCACCTATTTTCACCACACACTCCTTACACACCCTATCAATAAAAACCGCTCCCCCATTGGAGTAATAATAGATAAACCATAATTTAATGATGATAATGGTTTATTAAGATGCAACAGATAAAGAAAAGACACAAAAGAATGTGTAGAACCAGGATCTATCAACATATAATCATCTTTATGACAAATAGGAAATGTACCTGTCACTACATTCGGTGTATCTTGTGCATCTTGTCACGTCAGTGAAAATACTCTACCTTGATCATGGCTTTGATATATACCTCATCTACCTCCCATGTGTACATTCTGTGTAGAACTCCTACCACCTACCATCACACTGCCAACTAATATCGTAGCTCCCATCACTGGAAAATTCTTCCGTAAGTGCCCTGATTGATGACAATGGAAACATAAAGGTGTCATCTGAGATATTGTACACTCTCAAGACATATGCCCTTGATAATCACATTTATAACAAAGCATGGCCCTTAATCCCCACACAAATGCATTTCTGATCGACTCATCCCAGTCCTTCCACCTCGATCTTGAAATCTTCCCGATGAATTTAAATCCTTGACCCTTAGGTACCCCTCATGCTACATTTTGAATTGATGTTACCGTCTTCCATGCATTTGATTTTGTACCATCGTCTCTAACTTTCTTTGAATGTTCAACTTGCATTTCTTTCATCGACTTTTTTGACATCGGGCTCTATCCACCAATTCCACGTAATTTGTGACCTTCATATTAGCAACCATTATTTTTATATCCACAAACAACCCAGTTTGAAACCGATCACATTTATTTTCTTCTGTCCTCACCAAATTACGTGCAAATCTAGATAGAGATATTAATAAAGTCTCATACTTAGCTACTGTTTGGTTCCCCTGTTTCAGTATGATAAATTCTTCCTCTTTCTCTTTCCTATAAAGCCTTATGAAATATTTTTCAAAGAACACATCCATAAACCTCTTCCATGTAATTGGTGGAGGATTTTCTATCACCACTCCCCTAATCATGGTAAGTAACCTCTCTTTAGCATCCCCATATAACTTTGCATCATCCTCTAACCCAAAGGTTACTAACAAAACCTTTTGTTTATCTCGCACTTCCATCACTTTGAATTTTTTTCCATCTTTTTAATCCACCCCTCTACCACTAACGGATCAATAATCCTAGTAAATGCTGGAGGATTTAACATCATGAACCTCTCATGCAATTTATCCCTATCTCCATAGGCGCTCCACCTCTCGCTTTTTCCACTAGTTATGCCACAACACATAACATTCTTCCCACATCATCAATAGGTTGTTCTCTCACCTTTGGTTCATCCACCTTAATATGTACATGTCATTGCTTATTATTAGGTACATAGGATGCCCTACCCTCTGCTCTATCACGCGAATTGTGTAGATCCATCATTTACTGCAATACAAATAACTTAAACAAAATACAATAACACTAGTTTAACATTAATATTGATAGCCAAAATCTTGACCCATAACAAACTCACTTTTTGTTGTCCAATGCCAATCTAGACCCTCACACCCTATCCAAAACCTAGTAACCATACTCTGATACCAAGTTGTCAAGCCCCGACTTAATTAAGTTAAAATGATAATTTTAATTATAGAGATAAATTCCCTTAAACAATAATTTACTTTAAATCTCTCGGGAAATAGCACAAGATTTTTTTCCTTTCAAAGGCATGTTTACATGATAACATAACTACCTTTACATATAAGTTACAAGTACTAAACGACTTTACATATAGATTCTTAGTTTAACATTTGCATAAAAATCTTGTTGATACTCAACCCCTATTAGATACCCGACACTCCCAATCCCACGGTCCTAACTTGGTAGTGAACTCCAAATGATAGGAATACCTGAAATATAATTATAGGAGTGTAAGAAATAAAATCATAGTGAATGACCATATACATGCACATACCATAAGTATAACAAATTTGAATAACCAATTTTATTTTCTAATGTTATAAACCAATAGGATTTGTGAAACTCTCGCAAGCCTACACCCGCCATAGTACAATTAACCCACCACGGTTAATGGGGACCAACACTTCCCTTTTATTAGGCCTGAGTACACAAACCTTTAAGTTGGATTAATGGGACCGCCACATCCCATACGACCCACCACTGTCTTTAACATTAGATAAAGGACACCCGCCACAATCCATAACATTAGATAACTTCGCTTAACATTTTTAATCATATGAATATGTTTCATAAATACCACATCACTCCATAAGCATTCCAATACATGTATTTAACTACACATTTCCTTATGAAATATAAGCATTTATATTTCGTAGGGCAGGTCACCCACCTTGAAGTAGGTACTAAGATTTATACCAAAACTATTTTCTTGGTATGGTAATATTAGTCCCTTCCCCGCCTAACAATTCAACACCATTAGTATTTGAATACACCAAATAACATTAAACCCAATAAGACATCACATCATTTGATCAATCTGAAATAACGAAAAATAATATTAAATATGACACTTCACATTTTTATAGTACCATATTCATAAGGGTTCTAAAAAAATTTACGGAAAAAAATTACAAATTCTCTAGACAAATTTATGCCGGTTTTATTACAACCTTTTTCAGATCGTTTATGTAGCAAAACATTAACAAAACTTCAACTTAAACACAACCCCCAAGCCAAACCAAAAGGTGTTTTATTATAATCTTTGAGAAGTTATGCTCATATATGTTCTCTAACATCTTCAACTGGAGTTTCTTGATTCCAATGAGTATTCAATGATTTATGCCATTTTTAACACAACTAGGCCAGAATAGGGCATTAAAGCAAAACCTAACATAATTAAGCATACATACTCTCCACCTCGGGCATCAATTGTGGAAACATATACCAAACATGTTTTTAACATAACACACATCATATATAAGAAGTTACGAAACTAAAAATCTCCTCAAGAAGGTGATTCAAATCTAGGACTTTAAAGTTAACATTTACGATCCTACGACAAGTTCTCACGTATGTTCTTAAGCCATCCTTGTTTTAACATAATTTGACAATATGGGTGTCATTAAAATATTTATAAAAATCAGAAACAAAAACATACATAGTGTAAAACTCGTTCATGTGATCAACTTTAACAAATAGGTAATTACCTTATAAGAACTCCTCGATTGATGAAAACGTTTTGAAGAATTTTCTTCCTTAACTTCCCCTTTTCTCTCTCCTTAGGAAAAAACTTAATACCTTCTAATTTCTCATGAGGAAGAAGGTTTATATTTGATTTTGAATTAGACAACACGTTATAAGGTTCCAATAGATATAAGGCTTGTGGGGATGCGTGGACGAAAGGTCTAATAAAATAATTTCACTAATAATAGATTTATCCCAGCTTTGTAAATCACCATAACACCCTATTACGGACCCAGATGTACTCAAACATTGGGTCTATGTGTAGAATACGTATATATCTACAACTTTCATATTTTGTGTTTTTCCAAAATCATAAAATTAGTATGTCTAATTTGGACTCGAACAGGGAAGTAACAATTTACCCACAATCTCAAAGCGTTCACATTTGACGACCAAACATTGCCAATTTCGCACCAACGTCCTATTTTACTTTTGTAAACATAATGATGCATTTAAAAACATATTTTATGATGCATTTAACCACATAACTAATCATATGTTCTAAACATATTATCCCCAATCATAAGCTCTATTAACATCTAATGTAAACAACATATATATCACATGAGTATGCATCACCTAAACATGATATTTAACATGTTTAACACCCATCACCAACTTATAACTCATGACTTATACTTAATCATGTAATTAACATTCTTAATCATGTTTTAGGGCCTTATAGGTAATTTAACTTTTACGGCGACTATCACGCTCCTTAGTATGAAACCTAACTCCATTAGAAATTCAAGTCGTATACTTCGTTGCTTGAACATAAAGACCATACGCTAATGCATATAGTTGATCTGTGGCTTCTACGAACTTTTGAAGGTACCATTTTTTCATGTGAAAAAAGTATCCTCAAGTTACATGATTTAAATAAATTTAAAATTAATTATAACATCAAACCTAATGGAATATCTTATACGTTATTCGAACTTAAGGGGCAACTGCTTTCGCTGTCTTTGTTAAACATGCAAAATGCTTTATTTCATAAGCTCATCCTTATGTTCACTTAAATATTATCAATTATAAGCTTAACTAAAGGTTAAAAAAATCACTATACATTAAAAACTAATAATAATATAAATGACAACTTACATAAGATATGGATCCACCTTCTCCCAATTACTCAACACATACCGTTGGGATGAATACTTGTCACTAATAGAGTTTGCTTATAATAATAATTATCATTCAAGTATCGAAATATTTCATTATAAAACTTTGTCTGGGAGAAAGTACAAGACTCCAATATGTTGGACTGAAGTAGGGGAACATAAACTACTTAGGCTAGAAATTGGGCAACAGACTACTGAGAAAATAAGTCTTATTCATTATCACTTGAAGGTAGCACAAAGTAGACAGAAAATATATGCAAATAATCGAAGGAAAGAATTAAAATTTGAGGAAGGTGATCGAGTATTCCTACGTATTTCTCCTTAGAGAGGGGTTATGATATTTAGGAAGAAATGAAAATTAAGTCCTAGGTACATTGGCCTTTATGAGATAGTGAAATGAGTTGGTGGTGTAGCTTATTAATTGGCTTTACCACTAGAATTGTCTCTGATACACAAAGTTTTTCATATATCAATATTACATAAGTATGTGTCCGATCCTGCACATGTGTTTATTTCATAATCGATTAAACATCAAGATGACTTGACCTACGTGGAAGAACCGGTTGACATTTTAGATCGAAAGGAGCAAGTGTTACGCAATAAAACCACTCCATTAGTTAAGGTAATGTGGAGAAGTTAGTGTGTGGAGTATGCCATATATGAAGGATAGGAGAACATGAAGAAGCAATATCCTCATCTATTTGGTAAGTTTCTTATGCATTAAATTTCGAGGACAAATTTTTTATAAGAGGGGTAGAATTGTAAGGCTCTAAAATGTGATTAGGAATGTTAATTACATGATTAATAATAAGTTATGAGTTATAATTTGGTGATGTGTATTAAACATGCTAATTATCATGTTTATGCATACTCATGTGATATATATGTTGTTTACATTATATACTAATAGAGCTTATGATCGAGGATAACATGTTTAAAGAATATGATTAGTTATGTGGTTAAATGCATCATAAAATATGTTTTTAAATGCATCATTATGTTTGTAAAAGTAGACTAGGATGTTGGTGCGAAATTGACAATGTTTGGTTGCCAAACGTGAACGTTTTGAGATTGTCCATAAATTGCTACTTTCCACTTCGAGCCTAAATTAGGCATACTAATTTTATGATTTTGGGAAAACACAAAATATGAATGTTGTATATATATAGGTTATCTACACGTATAGACAAATTTGGAGTAAATAAGGGTCCGTAATAGGGAAATATGGTGATTACACAAAGGCGGGATAAATCTATCATTAGTGGAATTGTTTGATTGGACCTTTCATCCAACCAGTCACGCATTTTCACAAGCCTTATGGTTATTGGACCCATTATAACGTGTTGTATAATTTAAAATTAGATATTAACCTTCCTCCTCATGAGAAATTAGAAGGTTATATGGTTTTTCCTAAGGAGAGAGAAAAGGGGAAGTTGAGGAGGAAAATTCTTTGAAGTTTTTTAATAAATCTAGGATTTCTTATAAGGTAATTACCTCCTTGTTAAAGTTGATTACATGAATGAGTTTTACACTTTTTATTTTTTTGTTTCTTATTTTGATAATTATTTGAATGATACCCATATTGCCAAATTGTGTTAAAATAAAGATGGATTAAGAACATACATGAGAACATGTGCAAGGATTGTAAATGTGAACTTTAAGGTCCTAGATTTGAATCAACTTCTTGCAGGGATTTTTAATTTGGTAAATTATTGTATATGATGTGTGTATATGTTAAAAGTTGTTTAGTATATGTTTGCACGATTGATGCCCGAGGTGGAGAGTATGTATGCTTAATCATGTTAGGTTTTGCTTTAATGCCCTATTTCAGTATGTATGCTTAATCATGTTAATCACGTATGCTTAATCATGTATGCTTAATCATGGAGAGTATGTATGGAGAGTATGCCCTATTTCACTATGTATGGAGAGTATGTATGCTTAGTCATGTTTAGTTGTGGTAAAAACGGCATAAATCATTGAATGCTCATTGGAATTAAGAAATTATAGTTGGAGATGTTAGAGAAGATATTTGAGTATAACATACTCAAAGATTAAAATAAAATACACTTTAGTTTGTCTTGGGGTTTGTGTTGAAGTTGAAGTTTTGTTGATATTTTTCTGTAGAAACGATTTGGAAAAGATTAAAATAAAACGGGCATAACTTTGTCTAGAGAATTCATAATTTAGTTATGTAAATTGTGTTAGAACTCTAAAGAATAGGGTGTTATAGAAATGTGAAGTATTACATTTAATTCCTTTTTTTGTTATTTCAGATTGACCAAATGATGTGATGTATTACTGGATTTAATGTTATTTGGTGTATTCAAATACTAATTATGTTGAATTGTTAGGCGGGGAAGCGACTAATACTACCATACCAAAGAAATAGTTTTGGTATTAATCTTAGTACCTACTTCAAGGTGAACTGCCCTATGAAATTTAAATAATTATATTTTCATATGAAAATGTGTAGTTAAATACATGTGTTGAAATGCTTATGGAGTGATGTGGTATTTATGAAGCATATGCATATGATTAAAAATGTCAAACGAATTTATCTAATGTTGTGAACTGCGGTGAGTCCTTTATCTAATGTTAAGGACTGTGGTGGGTCCTATGGGATGTGATGGTCCCGTTAATCCAACTTAAAGGTTTGTGTACTCGGGCCTAATAAACGGATGCGGTGGTCCCTATTAAATGTGGTGGGTTAATTGGAGTGTGGCGAGTCCAGGCTTGAGAGAGTTTCACAATTCTTGTTCGGTTATAACATTAGAAAATAAAAATGGTTGTTCAAATTGATTATACGTGTGGTATGTACGTGTATATGGTCAATCACTAAGATTTAATTTCTTTCACTCCTATTACGTTATGTTTCAGGTATGCCTATCATTTGGAGTTCACCGCCAAGTTAGGACCGTAAGACGTGGGAGTGTTGGGTGTCTAATAGGGGTTGTTGATAACAAAATTTATCACCCTACGTGGACCAGTCACAAGCCAGTATGTGTCATCCAATGTGTCATAAGTTGAAGTCAGCCTGACCAACAAAGAAGCCCGACCAACAAGGAAGCCCAACCAACGAGGAAGCCCGAGCAATGGCCTGTATTGATAATGAAGCGACAACAGTCTTACAGCCTGTATTGCCAATGAAGCGACAACCGTTATAAATTTATTTCTCACTATGCATTGATGTAAATGCCTAATGAATGAAGGCATTCCATCGTTTCACACGACAACTATCAGTACCCCTCTTGGGTTATAAATACTTTGTATCACCCTCATTGCAAGGGATCGGGAAAACAACTCAAGGCAATCAATACAGAACAGTGACATAGGCTATTCCATTGAGCCGAACCACTTTAAAATTTCTTGTGTCTTGTTTAATTTACTTATTTTATCTGTAATCAATTAATTAGGCCTAGTCTAGTTTTTTGCATCAACAGATTGGCGTCGTCTGTGGAAACGTATTACTAAACGCTTTCACTAATTCATCATCCATGTCTAAAATTCCTAAATCGAGTAGCTAAAATGAGGAAAATTCGCCTATTTCCTTTGCCCCTCTAAATAATAATGTTTTACCAGGAATTTTGGCTAGTTTGGCCAAGGGTCAAGGGGCTATACAGGATACTATACAATAGTTGGCCCAAACTCTACAAACTAGAGTTCCTGCCCAATTTAATCAAAGTAATATGCCACTGTCGCCAACAAGAAGTGTTGGAAATATCCATTCTAGAACTTCTAGGGATCCTTCATAACTTCTTAGATGAACTTCTTCAATCAGGATCACTAACTCCACTAATGGACAGTCCCTCATCCTAGGAAGATTAAGTGCCTTAGAAAATCTAAGTAGGGCCTCTCCTTTTGATCATTTGGGACCCTAGGAAAATGCCCTATGAGTTGCGTCGAGAAATACTTAATGAACAAGGATTTAAGGGAAGGTTTAACCCAATCTAGATTAAGCATCCAACGAACTGATAGATCCAGTCAGAGGGAAGGTTCACAAGAAGAAAGTTCACCACGATTTATTGGTCGGCATAAAAAAGCTGCCACCTATAGATCTAGTGCTGGCAGTGATGCTTAGAAAGGTTCCATTCAGCGTTTGAAAGAAAGATTGGGAGAAATGGCCAAGGCCAAGAATCCCCTAACCATCGTAGATTTCCCTATGCCGACCAAGTTTAAAGCTCCAGTGGTCACTCCCAAGTATGGTGGGAAGACATATCTAGTTCTTCATATAGAATAATACCAAGTAGCGGTTGATATTTATGATTTTCCTGATGAGATGAGATGTAGGAAATTTTTAGGAACAATCACCGGATCTGTTCAAATATGATACAATAGCCTTCCTCGGGGGAAGATTTCTTGTTTTCAATAACTCGCCGAGCTATTCATTGGTAATTTTTTCTTTAGAGCAAAGCTTGTGAAGCGAGTAGCTCATTTCCTCAGTGTAAGACATAAGGAAGGAGAAAGTACCAGGAATTACATCACCAGTTTCAACAATGAGAAACTGGAAATCATTGATTACGAAGAGAAGATTGTAATCACTACCCTCATGAGTGGTTTCCTCCCGGATAAATTATATTATACTATGGCAAAAGATCCCCCGAAGAAGATGACATAATTGATGGCCAAGGAAACAAATATTATGAATGTCGAGGAAGCTATAGCTGCTAAAAAGAATTCAGATGCAAAGGCTGAAGCAAAAACATAAGGTAAATCAGATAATAAGGAGCAAAAGAATCATAATGAGCGCAGGAGTTTAAAAGAAAAAGAAAGCCTAGATCGGCTTTGGAAATTCACTAATTACACTCCCTTAATAGTGGACATACATCATGTTTTGGAGGAAATCAAGCAAAATGATGATTTGAGTTGGCCTGAAAAGTTAAGGTCACTTGTTGATAAAAGGGATAAGTTCAAGTGTTGTGAGTTTTGAAAAGATCATGGTGATACTACCAACTGGTGTATTGCCCTCCAGAATGAGATAGAAGCACTCATTTGAAGAGGAAAGTTGGACAAATTTATTAATCGATAGGCCGGTGGAAGAACTAGAGGTAGAGGTGACAAAGATATAAATCACGAGTTAAGCCTAGAGAAGATAAGAAGAGGAAACACGATGAAGATCCAGAAGATGATCCTGATCTCCTTAAGAAGCCTAAACAACCGGAACGTGAGGTATTCACACTCAGTTTTGGATATTTTGATTGCCACATGATTACAGGTGGGGATGCAGGAGGAGGAGATCATACAACAAAAAGGAAAGCTTACCTTAATGAGGCCCAAGCTTATTCCTATATTCAGCAAATCAACCTCACCCAGGATAACCGATGAAGAAAGGTTAATAAGGATAAGCTTGTAATTGGATTTTCTAAAAATGATCTATATGGAGTGTTGTATCCTCATGATGATCCTTTACTGATCAGAGTCAGGATGAAAAAAGTACTGATGGCAAGAACATTAGTGGATAACGACAGTTCGGCAAAACAACATGTTTTATCCCTGTTTTGATAGTTTGGGATTAAAACCCAACCAACTGGAGCCCTACCATAGGACACTCATTGGATTTTTTGGAGAGAAAGTATTTCCACTAGGGACAATCAAACTAAACGTGTTGATCGGGACATGGTTGGCGAGCAGGACAGAGAAAGTGAGATTCTTTGTAATGGATAAAAGTGTTCATTTAGCCTATAATATGATCATGGGAAGAGTTGGTCTGAAGAAATTTAAAGTTATACCATCTACTGTTCATCAACGCCTCAATTTTCTGACCAACTTCAGAGTTAAAGTAGTGAAAAAAGATCAGAAAGTAGCTCGGGAGTGATACTATTCCTCTGCTGAGGAAGAAGATATGTTGGAGACAAAGAGGAAAATAACCACTTATCAAGTGGATATATTTGAGACGGATAGCGAGTCTATGGTTGAAACCTTAGATCCACGAGACGAATCTGAGCTTATAAAAGGCAAAGTGATGGGGGCAATAGAAAGCATTGTTCTAGACGATGATAAACCAGAACGAACAACTAATATTGGAGCGTCATTGGAACTAGTTCTTAAACATTGGAACTAGTTCTTAAACAGGAGTTTGTGGCTTTCTTAAGGCAAAGAACATAGGTGTTCGCATGGAGTCATGAGGATATGCCAAGCATAGGCCCAAATTTCCTATGACATGAGCTTAATGTTAATAAGGAGGTTAAACCTGTGAAGCACCGAAGAAGAGTTTTTATCTTGGAGAAGAACTAGGCTATACAAGAAGAAGTGTAGAAGCTTTAAAAAGCTTCCTTTATTGAAGATATGAAGTACCCGGACAGGTTGGCCAATATATTTCTGGTCAAAGAAGAATAATAAATGGAGGATGTGTGTGGATTTTAATGACTTGAAAAAGGGTGTCCAAAGGATCACTTTCCTTTGCCGCGAATTGATCAATTGGTAGATGTTACTTCAGGGCATGAGCTGCTAAGTTTCATGAATGCATATTCTGGTTATAACCATATCAAATTGAAGCCTGGAGATAGAGAAAGCACTTCCTTTATCACTCATTAAGGAAATTATTGTTATACTGTTATGCCATTTGGTTTGAAAAATGCAGGTGCTACTTATTAGAGACTGGTGAACAAAGTATTTGAGGAGAAGATGGGCAAGAACATGGAGGTGTATATTGATGATATGCTCACTAAGAGAAAAAAAGCTGATGATCATATTGCCGACCTCAGCTAGACATTTGATCACTTAAAAAAGCACCAGATGAAATTAAACCCCACCAAATGCGTCTTCGGAGTGCAGGAGGGAATGTTCCTCGGGTATATAGTGAATCAACGGGGCATTGAAGCTAATCTAACTAAGATTAAAGCTCTGATCGAAATGCAGTCCCCGACATGTAAAAAGGATGTTCAAAGGCTAATAGGATGCACAATAGCACTCAACAGATTTATATCCCGAGCAATGGATAAATGCTTTCCATTATCTAAGGTGCTAAAAAAAACCTTTGAATGGAACGATGAATGTGAAAAAGCGTTCCTGGAATTGAGAAGTACTTGGGAACACCACCACTACTCTCCCGACTAGTGTTGGGAGAAAAAATGTATCTATATTTGGTGATTTCTGAGTCAACTATTAGCTCTGCCTTGATCAAGGAGGAAAATGGAGTTCAAAAGCCAGTTTATTACACCAGACTGGAGAAATTATTAAGGAGCAAAAGTTATATATCCCAGACTGGAGAAATTAGCGTTGGCCTTAATTGAGGCTAGTAGACGAATGAAGCCATATTTTCAAGCTCATGCCATAGTGGTATATATTAATATTCCACTGAGACCAGCTTTGCATAAGCTAGAGAAATCTAGGAGACTGATGTATTGGGTTGTGGAGTTAGGGTAATATGACCTTGTATATGAACCAATGACTACTTTAAAAGGCCAAGATATGGTTGATTTTATTATTGAATTCACTTACTCAGAGGTCCCCGAGCAGTAAGGGACTCTAGTCAAGCAACATGCAGAAGTCAACAACCTACTGAAGATATGCCTGACCAATTCCAAATAAGGGGAACTGCAAAAAAAAGTTACCACTAACCAACCAGAATCCTCCCGTGGAATATAGGAGATGAAAAATAAATATGAGGAGGTAAAAGACAAAATTTTCCATCACAGAATTTTGACAAACCAAACGTTTGACGATGATATTCCCATATGGATCTTGTATGTTGATGGGTCATGCCGAGCAACTTAAAAGAGAGAGATTATGTTTTGAAGAAAGTTATTCAGAAGAGCAATAAGCTGGAAGCCAATTGGCATGGGCCTTATCGTATTACTACAGTCATCCGACCAGGCACATTTCAGATTGAGACTTTGGAAGGGGAAGAATTCAAGAACCGATGGAATGCATAACACTTGAGGAAATAATATTAGTGATGTAATCGTGCTGTATTAAGTTCATTTTAATATTAATGAGAATGCGATTTACCTAGAATTATTATTATTTTTCGGAGTACTAGTGCTATGCACTAGACTATGCATCAACAAAGATCACCAAAAAAGTTGGTCGGCATCAATAAAGACCACCAAAAAAGTTGGTCAACATCAATAAATGCACCAACAACATTGGTTGTCACACATATAAAACCACGAAAGGTAAAATTATAAGTCCCAAATGCTTGGTTAAGGAAGACCCGGATGAATAATTTTCATCTAAACTAGGCTAAAAGATGGATAAATATTCCACTCACGCCTGGGAATCGAGGTAACTAATGCAATTACCATAAAATTTAGGTACATTAGTAGAAACATGGTGAAGCATTGGTAATTGGTATAAAACTTAGGATAATCCTAAGGACATCAATTGATTCGATGAATGACTAGAGATTAGTTAAAAAAGTTGATCCATTCATAGTCAAAGACTAGAAATACATTTAGAGATTAACTAAAAGTTGATCTATTCATAAAATAAGATTTTCATTAAATAATACGATTACATATTGTTGCTCAAATACGCATAAATAAAATACAATCAATTATTCTATAGGACGTTTCCCTTCAGCCTTAGAAATAAGATCCATGCCAGCTGGAGGATCATCCAAAGTATAAGGAAAGTTGATGAAGTTAAAATTATGAAGCATCCTGGTATTGCTCCTACTAGGATGATCAAGCAGATGAGGAGGTCGGACAATCTCTAGTTCATCATGCAGCTCATAATCCCCTAAGTATTTTAAAATCAAATAATGTGGAATATGATCAACAGGGATCCAATTAACGTCTAACTTGAATGGAGGATTGTCAAGCTGCAACAAGCTCGGATCATACCAATCCCATAAAGAGTTATTCCAATCCACCTTCAACATAGTTAAAGCATTCATCCAACCCCATTTATAGGCCTCATTCTGGGCTTGTTAAAGTTTATCATTAAAATGTTTCAAAGCTTCATTATACCCATCCATCCAAACTTCTCTTGGCTACATGTGAAATTGAAAATTTAATTTATCTACCTCTGACTGTAGCTTTTTCAGTACTCTATCCTTAATCTCTAATTGGGAAGATTGAGTGTGTAATTGTTCAGACAAGGTCTGCAACTTTTAGGACATCTCAGTAATAGCTAGGTCTTTTGCCTTTAACTGTGCAGCTTAATTGGCAAGGGCCTGTTGGGTCCTAATTTCTCCTGTGGTTCCACATCCAGGCTTATTTTTTGCTCGGGAGGAAGATGAAGGTTTAATGTTTTTAAGGCCTCCAATTCATATCTGAATGTTTCATTCTCAGCTTCCAAAAAGTAATAACCTTTATCAGTAATAGTAACAATAGCCCTAAAGACGATTTAAAAAGATTCACTTAATCCCTTAAATTATTATTCTCCTCTTCCAAGAGTTTGGCAATAGGCCTAGTTTCTTGAAAATCAAGTTTAAAAAGAAACTCCTTTTTATTGTAAATAAAAACAAAATTATCAAGACCTCGACCTACATTTAAGCTTTGATATTTTTGGTCAGAGCTCTGATGCAATAACGCAGTAGATTCTTTATATTGTTCTTGAATTTCTTATATAACTTCATAGTAGGAAACATTATTTTCTACCGCCTGATCAAGTAAGTACTTCAAATACTTGTAGGATTCTTTAACCTGCTCTGAAGCATCATCACCGAGCAACTAAGAGATTTCTTCTTCGGACAAGTTCATATGAGCAGCTTTGAAAAAATCATTGCACTTCCTCAGTAGCTCGGTATCATGGGAAGATAGTTGTTCCATATTTGCTATAAACTAGCAAGAAAGAAATAACCACTAATCAATAACAAGAATGGAGAACGAGTACAATCAACAAGAGACAAAAAGGAACAAAAGGTTCTTTTATTAATGATAAAAAGTTCAAGTACAATAAAAATGAAGAAAAAGAAATAAAAAAGGCAAATGCCGATCAACTTTACATCTTTTCCCTATCAAACTTCTTATCATTCTCAGAAGAATGGACTACAGACTGGGGCTTCTCGGTTTGCTCGATCGGAGGAAGAGAAGACTCAATGACTTCAGGTTATTTGGCAGCAGATTCAACAACAAGTGAAGACTCTTCAGAAGAAGCTTCATCTTCAACCTCATACTCAATGACTAGAGGAGTACCATGAATATATATCTGAAAAAGTTTAGAGTCTTCAGTTATGTTCAACTCTTAAAGGGAAACAACCTAACCATCTCTGAAACATTTTTGCTTTACATAATCAATTTGAGCAGAAGCAGTAAAAATGGCTTTGTTCCAGCCTTTGTCCCAACCAGCACTGTAGGAGGCCTTCACAGAAGACTTTCTCTTAGCTCTAGCAGAGGATATAAGATTTTCAGCAGCCTTTGCCCTGCACTTAGCTTCCTCTACCCAGTGCTCAACTTCCTCTTTCTTACGCTCAGCCTCCTTCCCCATGTGCTCAGCTTCCTTGGCCCTGCGCTCAGCTTCAAGGGAATTATCATCAAACGTCTATCGAGTAGTCTTAACTATCTTCAGTTTATCTGCCCAAGTACTCTTCTCAGTCTCCACGTCTTATTAAGATTCAAGAAAAGACTTCTTTAAACCATCCAAGGCATCCTCCACCTTATTTAAAGAAGAAGAAGCCTTAATTGCATCATCCTTCTCCAACATATTATTGAAGTGTACTAAGAACTACAAAATATGAATATAAAAATGAGTATATGAGAGGTATAAAATACAACTAAACCAAGAAAATGGAAACTATATACTGATGTAAGGTTCTGAGAAGCCAATTCAAAAACCATCATTCTAGGCAGCATGGCATCCACCCCCTGTGGTAAGGAAGATTACCAAAATTGAGCAGCTTCCTGGCTAAACCAGGAGTAATAGATTCTGGAGGAATAACATCAAAAGAGGGTAAGTCAACCAAGGACAGTTGATCAGTCACCTGGTCGACTTGCTTCGTTGCAAGCCCTCTCCTAACCAAGTCTCCTCAAAGGAACTTCAACCTCTTTAGGAGATACATCCTTAGGAGAAGGTCTTTGGGGGTTGGGTTTTTAGGGACTGGATCCTTAGGGGCTGGGGGCTTCATAACATCCCCTGTTTTCTTCTTGGATCCTTCAATAGATGCTTGGGAGCCAGAAGTGCTACCACTGTAAAGGTTAGGAAATTTCCTCTTCTTCCTAATTTCAAATAGAGGAGTGTTTGAGTCATCAACAGCCTCTTGATGAAGGTCAATAACCAGAGTAGGAGAAGCAGCAGGTTTGGTAAGAAATAGTGTTTCTGTATTGAAGAAGATAGGAGTCAGACCTAACGTGCTCCTCCGTAACTACCTTGTTAAGTCCCAAGATAAACTTCAATTCTTTCAAATTTACTTGACTTTCTTTGGGTTACTTTATTTTTTGGTCCACTGCAATTCAATTTATAAAACAACAGTCAGTATGACATTTTATCAAATATAAACAGGGAAGAATTACTATAACAGAAAACAACCTATTACATTGCCAAAGAGTGGACATCTAGGTCCTTGATATTTAACACCTCCAACTAAAGGGGCACGTTGCCAATTTTTTACAACTACCCCACGATCAAAATAATTCCTATTAGAATCAGGGAGATTAACTACCAAATCTTTACTGACTGCCATAGTTTTCAAATAAAAAGTGGTATCGCTAGTTACCCATTTATAACAAAACATTATTTTTGGAATCCCTAGATGGGTTCCATAGATTTGATTTAACCTATAAACTCCGTTTATAACTCTTCATGTGTTAGGAGACACTCTTGCAGGTACAATGTCAAAATATTGACAAAACTCCAAGCACATGTGATTGAGAGGAAACGTGAAACCACGTTCAGTAATAAAGATGGAAGGGAACCAATGACCCTCAGAAAGAGAGAAAAAAATAGAAGGAAAAGTGGGATGTTCTAATACAACCCAATGTGGAATATTAAAACCAATTATGAACTTATCAAGTGACTCGATAGAATAAACCATGATGAAGAAAAGAAAGAAGAAGAGAAGAAAAATTATTACAAATATTTAAGGATTCAGCAAGAACTAAAGACAAAAAGAAAGCGATCGCATGAAAAAGCAAAAAACACAGCGGCAGAATCAGAAGTAAGAGGTAAAAGATGATCAAAGTTTTTACCACCCTTTTTATAAGACGCATCAAAAACTGGGAAAAGTAATGGTTAAAACAATCGACCTTTGGGTTTACGACGACTAACAAAGGAAAAGATGAATATACCCCATAAAAGTTCAGTAAAATTTGAAATATTTACAAAATTCCCTTTCGCACCCAAAAATCTTCAATCAAGTGGATAAATTTAATAAGTCTGGAAAGTCTGCAGCCAAACCAAATATCCTGAACTACTATTAAAGCATAATACTTCACACTTTCGCATCAGCTCCAAGTATGAAATATCGGGGGCTTCTGTTGATACCAAAATTTACCACCCTACGTGGACGAGTCACAAGCCAACATGTGCCATCCAATGTGGCACAAGTCCAAGTCAGCCCGACTAATAAAGAAGCCTGACCAATAAAGAAGCCTAACCAACAATGAAGCCCGACCAATGACCTACATTGATAACAAAGCAACATCAGTCTTACACCCTGTATTTCCAATGAAGCGACAACCTTCATAAATTTAATTCTCATTATGTATTGATGTAAATGACTAACGAATAAAGTCATACCATCCTTTCACACGAAAACTATCAATACCACTCTTGGGTTATAAATACTTTGTATCACCCTCATTGCAAGGGACCGAAAAAATAACTCAAGGCAATCAATATAGAACAGTGGACGTAGGCTATTCCATTGAGCTAAATCACTTTAAAATTTCTTGTGTCTTGATTGTTTTACTTATTTTATCTATGATTTATTAATTAGGACTAGGGTCAAGAGGCCATGCAGGATACTATTTGAAAATTGGCCCAAACTCTATAAACTGGAGTTCCTGCATAGTTTAATCAAAGGAATATGCCACCTTCGCCAATAAGGAGTGTTGAGTATAGCTGGTCCAGAACTTCTAGGGATCCTTTATACGTTTTTGGAGAAACCTTTTCAATCAGATCACTATTTGACCCCAAAATGGAAAGTCGTGCAATAGTTCTAACATCGATACTTATTTGACCCAAAAATGGAAATAGTTGACATAGATACGACTGACGTCACTAACGACGTCATTTAGCAAAAAAATGAGTCATCAGAGGTTGTTAGGATTGTTGAGGTCTAAAAAACGTTGATGTCAATGTTTACATAGACAAATACATAATTTCTGATAAAAAATATTTTATTGATGATGAAAGCGACGAGGAAGATGCAACATTGGTTTAATATTGCAACAATCAAAATGGGCATATGCCAAACGACGATGATAATGATATGGATTGAACATGTCAATTTTTTTGTGGGCGCTGTTTTTTGGGATATTTTATGCTTTTGGACTTAACTGGATTTTTTTACTGCCTTAATTAATGGGTTAGAATATTCCTGCTTTTACTCATTATGATTACTGGTAATGCTTTATTTACCATGTTTGCAATTAGATTTTTTGCATCTTTTTGTTGAAACTATGTTATTGTTTAGTTTTACTAAAGAAAATTATACATTTGTAGCGATGCAAAGAGATGGGAAGATTATATTTATATTATGCATATTATGCTCCACTAGTGAAAGTAATGTTTGTTATTGATTCATGTTGTCTATTCATTATCCCTATGGTGATGACCAAAATTGGTTGGATGGAAGGTACGTGTACTTTATCTGATATGGCACCAGGATGTAAGCTGAACATGGTGGATAGTGTGGTGTTGCAATAGGCAAATCCAATGACATCAATGTCGTCAAATTCCACTCCATTATTTCCTTATAATCCCTTTATAAAAACCCTTGATAATTGAACTGATACATATCAATATTTTGAGATCTATTTCAAAATAATTGAAATGAATAGAAGTATGTGACATAGGCTAATATTTCAAATTAAGTATGTTCCTACCTTCACACATTACTGCTGCCTACCTACCTACCTTCACACTCTGTTAGTAACTTCACACTCTCTTAGTTTTTGTTTTCCAATTTTAATGAATTATAAAAAGCTAAAAATATATAATAAATTATAAAGAAATAAAGCATTGCTGTATTTGGAAATATACACTATTGTTGCGTACCTACCTACCTGCTTCTGTATTTTGCAAAGTTCCATACTTATTCTATAAAATTGCTATTGTTGCCTACCTAATAGTTTTCTTTTTAGATAAGAACATATGAATGCTGCTACTTATTAACAATGCCTACCTATTAGGTTTTTTTTCTAAATAAGAATGTATAAATGTATGGCTGCCCTAGTAATTAACACTGCCTACCTATCAGGCTTATTTTATGGTCAAATTGACCGTTAGTTATGTAGTGGCTAAAAAGGTGTTTATATTGCTAGGAGACTGATTGTCTCAATGTTACTGAAGCAGTGAAGCTTTGATTTACATTAGTTTCCACTATTGTAACCATACATGAGCTTTGGTTTACGATAGTTAAAAATGGTAGTAACGTTGTAGAGCGCTAACATTGGTGATGTATGATTTACATTCATTTTTATTTTCATATGGATAAAATTTGATTTAATAGTATACTATTAGTCTATATGTAGCTATATATTTATTAGCAGTCCTATAAAAAATTAATGAGCATGAAAATCAAAACTTTTTATAGTAGATTTTTAAAATCATTAAAGTTATACACACAAAGTCTATTTGCCATGACGAATATATTTACCAAATTCTTGGTTCTCATGACAAGTATATTTGCCAATACACTGAACGATTTTTCAACTTTTATGGAAGTAAGTTTCTCTATTTACATTTTGATTTTCATCTTGCTTTTAAAAAACTAAATGCAATAACTCAGAATGGCAGTCCTCTGCACTTATGTACTTTCTCCAATTTACCCTATTTGATATATTTTTATGTTTATTCAGAATAATTGTTGATCATAGTCTTTTAGGTCTTTACTTGATTTAGCTATGCCATTTATGGGAAGTTCTAACAACACTTTGTGTTCCTTCTTATTTGACCACCATTTATGTTAGGTGTCTTAGGTCCTAGTGTTCCTCTTTTCACACTAAAGTCCACTCATGTTCAATTAGAATGTATCCGCCCCCACACTTTGTAAGATATAATCTGCTTTCCAAATTACCGATTTCATAAGGCCGATACGCTTTACTGTACTGTAAGGGATATAATTTATGAATCTCATCTCATGGTTAGTCTTACAATATTCCTTCTTTTGAGGGTTTAACAAGTATACACCACTTCACTGATTCTAGTAAGCCATATGGTAAAGGTTGTTTTTCCCTTCTTATGTTTTAGTTAATAATTTCACTCTCTAAAGCTGGGAATTTTCCAGCTTAGAGACTGAAAAATAGGTCCTTCATAAGAAATATCCAGTCTAAAACATAAATAGAAATATCTCCCATCTAAAAAATAATCTCCGTCAAATTATGTAAGAGGGTAGACAAATAGTTCTTAAGCATACGTATCCAAGAAAACTTAGAACTATTAGAGAGTCATTAGTTCTCGTTGATGCAAAAAACTATACTAGGCTAATTAATTGACCACATATAAAGAAAAATAAAATAGACAAGAGAATTTTAAAGTGGTTCGGCTTAAGGGAAAAGCCTACGTCCACTGTTGCGTATTGTGTTTGGGATTGTTCAATTGCCTCTCTTTTAGTGTCCCTTGGATGTAGGGTTTACATTGTATTTATAGCCCCCGGGGAGTGTACAATATCTAGAATATAAAAGGATGGAATGTCTTTATATTATAAACATTTACATCTGTACAATCATTAATGTATACAACTGTTGGTGCTTTCTAGTCATCGTTGGTCGGCATCCTTGGTGTTAGTCGGTATCCCGAGTGTTAGGCGATATTTCATCCTTAATGACTAGGATTAATCTTCCACTGTACAATACATGCCAGTAGCTGAATGGTCTACGTAGATGGATAATTTTTGCTATCAACAGAAGCCCCCAATGTTTCATGCTTGAAGTTTTCACAAGAGTATGGAGCATTTGACTCTTAAAGTTATTCGGGAAACAATTTTAGTCCTGGTTAGTTGCCGACTTCCCATACTTGTAAAAGATTATGGTTTCATTATTGAAATATAATGTGCATGGCATTTTTGAAATTATCCACAACTTTAACGAATCGTTTTTGGGCAAATCCGTCTTTTCTGCCTTTAGCCGCCACCAGTTCAATCGACACTGCCTTTTAATCATTATTTTTCTAGTTTTCGAGGCAACCTATAAAGAGTGGGAAAAGACATAAACTTTCATTATCTCAAATTTTCTGAGTGTTGTTGCTATAGTGTCTTCAAGCTTTCATTCTATCTCTTATGCGATCGTTTTCTGTTCTTCAGTTCTCGTTGAATCCTTAATTCCTATAAGAACTCTTTCTCTTCTCTTATATTCTTCATCATGGTTTAATCTATTGATTCTCTTGATGAATTCAAAAATGAATTTAAGATTCCCTCTTGGGTTGTTTTGGAACACGCTACTTTATCTGTTGATTTTTTCTCACTTGTCGAGGGTCACTGGTTTTACTCTATTTTTATAGCTGAGTGTGGGTTTACCTTTCCTCCCAACCCACTATGCCTTGAATTTTGTCACTAATTTGACGTTGTCCCATCAAGGGTAGCCCCCAATACTTGGAGGGTCGTAAATGGGATGTATAGGTGGAATCAAATCCATGGAACTCATCTAGGGATTCCAGAAATAATGTTTTGTTATAAATGGGTGACTAGTGACACCACTTTTTATTTAAAGACTAGGGCTGTAAATAAATCGTTAGTATTTAATCTTTCAGACTCCAATAGGGATTAGTTTGAGCATGGAGTTGTTGTAAAAAATTGGCAATATGCCCCTTTCACTGGAAATGCTGAGTACTAGGGGCCTAGATGCCCTCCTTTTCGCAATGGGATAGGTTGTTCCTCATTTAACTATTTTGCCTTGTACATATCTGTTCAAATGTAACACTAATTTTTTTCTCTGTAAATTTTTATTGCATTTGATCAGAAGAGAATGTTCCCAAAGGAAAGTGAAGTGAATCTGAGGGAGTTGAAATTCATTTGGGGACTTCATCAGAGGATTGGCGAGGATCACGCCAGGTCTGCATCTTATTTGCTGCAGTACAAGAACACAATTTCTTCCTTTGTTGCTCATCGTACTCCTTCCCCTGTAATTGACCTTGGTTAAGAACCTCCTTCTACTTCCTCAGCTACTACATCTGGAAGTGGTGATCTTGCTGCCCTTTACCCATCTTCTTTAGATATAAATTTCCCCCTTGCTATATCTATAGGAAAAAGTTAGTTTTCCAACATTTTGGGAGACGTAGCTACCAATTCCCCTTCAAAACAAGCTGATGAAGGGGTGAAAAATAAAGATGAGACTGGGAAGAATCCCTCAACCAAGAAAATTGAAGAGATACCTTTACAAAGAATAAATTAAA
The DNA here is from genome assembly GCA_949130495.1 of Sambucus nigra. NCBI lineage: Eukaryota > Viridiplantae > Streptophyta > Magnoliopsida > Dipsacales > Adoxaceae > Sambucus > Sambucus nigra. The sequence goes on along the minus strand of OX422208.1, from coordinate 536,007,828 downwards.
GGGTTGCCTTCTAAGTTAGTAAAAGGTTCTTTTACTTTTCCTAACCAGCGTGAGTTGGTCGATATATCTTCTTCTGCCTCTCCAGTGGTCCTTGGACCTGGATTGGCAAGATAACTAATAAAGTCTGGGACTTTGCCAAACCACAGGGGTACTACAAATGCATTACCTCTTTCTAAAAGTTCTGAGAGGGTTGCTCGAAGCCTTAACTTGGTATATTCTTTTGATTTCTTTAGTTTTCTGTCTCTTTATTTGTTCATCACAATACTGACTCTCCTTATTGTTCTTGTGCAATTCCTTATTGACTTCAATAATATATTGGAGAAAGACAAGGCTTTGAGAGTTTCTTCCTCTGGTGAAGTTGAAGAAGCTTTTAATGATCTAAAAAAGTCATTGCTTGATTCCCGACAAGGATTGCCTAATGAACAAAAAAAGTGGGAGGATACGATGAAAGCTCCTAAAAGAGCTACGAAAACTTCTCGGGGGCTGGCTGATAAGTTGTAAAAAGTCTTAGATGTTGAAAAAGTCATGTCTTCCCTGCTACAAAAGGACTTGGGTGCTGAGAAGGTGAAGAGGTCTAAGACTAGAGAGGCTGTCTTTAATTGAGGTTGGGATAGAGCCAGTGGAGCAGATTATTTACAAATCAAGTTTGTGAAGAAGAAATGGTTCAAGGATGGATGGTCTGTTTCTCTGGTGGATGTCATCACTCCAAAATATTTCAAGTTATTCTTGCAACATGATCCTAAGGCCCCTCCAAACCTGTACGAGGAAGTTGATGATGGGGGTTCCAATGAATCCTTGATAGAGGTATAGTCTGCCGATCAACACCAGGATGTAGAACCAAGCAACTTTTTATTCTCTTTTTTTAGGAGTTACACTTTTTCTTTTTTTGAAGTTGTATCTGTACTTCCCTTTTTTATAAATGAAAAGAGAAATATATTTGTTCCTTTGCTTGTGTTTTCCAATACTTTGCACCTTATTGATTGATAACTTTCTTTTTCTTAATAGTTTATGGATAAATTGAAATACTTCCCATTTACTGACTCCGAGCTACTCCAGAGGTGTAATGAGATTTTCAAAGCTAGTCACTTATCTCTGACTGATGTCGACCTACTGAAGTTTCTCAGAGAAGAGGCATCCGAATAAGCCAAAGAGGCTTATATTTACTTGAAGTGTCTTCTTGATCGGGCAGTGGACAACAATGTTGCCTACTATGAAATTATTGAAGAGATGTAGGAGGAGCATAATGAAGCTATGGCACTTTTGCATGAGGATTATGAGAAGAAATTCTAGGCCCTTAGTGAAGGTTGGGGCTTTGAGCAAAAATTGGATAAATTTACTTCTCATTTTCAAGGAAAAGAAGTCCTGTTGAAACGTGAAGTGGATGAAGCAAGAGACATTACAAAGATTCTAGAGGAAAAGAATAGCAACTTGAGAGATGAACTTGATGCTCTGAAGTCATACACTATTATTACTACTACTACTATAAATGAGGGTCATTCCTTATTGGAGGCTGAAAATACATGGTTGAGTGAGGAGTTAGAGGATCTAGGGAAATTAAAACCTTCTTCTTGATCTTCTCGAGCTACAATCAAATATGGCTACAGTACTATAGAGGAACTCAGGACCTAATAGACCCTTACAGATTAAGGTGCACATTTAAAGGCCAAATATCAAGCCATTACTGAGATGTCCCAGAAGCTACATGCCTTGTCTGAACAAATTTCCACTAAATCTTCTCAGTTACAAGCTAAGGATGGAGTGTTGAAGAAACTACATTACCAAGTTCACAGATTGAATTTTGAATTCCATAAACAACCAAGAAAAGTCAGGATAGACGGGTACAATGAAGCTCAGGGGCATTTTGATGATAAGCTTCAGCAGGCTAAGAATAAGAGCTATAAATGGGGTTGGATGAATGCTTTGATAGTGAGGAAGGTGGATCAAAATAGCTCATTATGGGATTGGTATGATCCAGGCTTGCTTGATCTTGACAATCCACCCTTTAAATTATATGTCCATTAGATTCCAATCCATCGTATTCCTAAATGATTGATTTCAAAATACTTGGGGATTATAAACTTCACGATGAACTATAAATCGTCCGACCTCATCACCTGCTTAATGGTCCTAGTAGCAGCAATACCAGAATGCTTCAGGATTTTAACTTCATTAATTCTCCTTATACTTTAGATGATCCTCCTACTGGAACGAATCCTGTTTCAAAAGCTGAAGGGAAACATCCTACAGAATGAAGCTCTGTATTTTATTTTGCTAACACAATCATGTAATTAATTTAATTGAATGAAATGAAAATTTGATCAACTTGTCTTACGTTTAATGTTAACCATTTCTTTATCTTTAGTTCTATTGATACACTTTGATTAATTTGAATATTAATAACCAATGAGTGCAAATGTTATACTAGCATACTTAGATTAAAATCTAAATTTAGAGCTAGGTAGATAAATACATAGAACTACTAGCATACTTAGATTAAAATATAAATTTAGAGGTAGGTACCCATGTGTCTCCAAAGGTTTTATTAATGCACCCAAATTTTAAGGTATTTGAATTAGATATAAGTGATGTGATCAAGAATTTGTCACTACAAAAAAAATTGCTTTTTACTACGGAGGCTTTTGAGACGACTAAAATTCTGGTCTTTAAAAGTCACTTTTTGAGATGGCTAAAATTTACAGTCTTAAAAACTATTATTTTTTAAGACAGTTAAATTTACCAGTCTAAAAAAATATACTTTATAAGACATCAAGTTAATAACCATCTCAAAAGCTATACCTTAAGAGACGGCTGATACCAAATTGGATTCCCCCTTCTCTTTTTTTTTGTTCCCGCTCCTTCCCCCTCCCCCCATTCTATTAGTCAGAAAATAAGAAAAAAATGAAAAGAAGTCGAACCAAATCCTCCCCGCCTACATGCCTCACCCACGGCATTTACTTCACTGAAAAAAAAATCCACGCACATGCCTCAACCGAACGCCCTAGCCGCATGCCTTCACAACCCTCACTCTCGCCGCCCTAGCCTCACGCCTTCACCGCCCTCACTCTAGCCGCCCTAGCCCTTGCCCAAGCTTCTGGTTAAGTTAACAATATCGGGTCAGTCAAATTTTATTTGTTGACTACTTTGATTATCTTTTATGCTATTGTCGCATGTTAAAGGGTTTATGTTATTAATTATATTGGTTGGAAGATTGTAGAGGAGGATCTAACCTAAAATATTGTATACGGAGCAGGGTTTCATTATGTAAATTGATGTGGATAAAAAATAATTTTAATTATTGGTTATTGCTTAATATTATTAGATTTTTTACTAGATTGATTTGTAGTGGTGATAAGAGGTTGAGGATGAGCCAATTAAAAACCCAGATTGTCAATTGGATGTTGTAGTATAGTTTTAAGATTAATTTATGATAATATCTGCATACTTGTTTGTGTAAATGTTAGTTAGAATTATTGATATGTTTGTTTGTGTTAATTAATTCATATTCTTTGCAAGTAGTTTATGCCATTAATCTGGTTTACTATTCGATTATGATTTTACTTTGTCCATTGCAAGTAATTTATGCTAATTTTTAACATTCAAATCACTAAATGTTGGGACACAAACTCCAACATATAAACATATGATGTGGTACCTGAAAGCAATAAATAAAAAGACAAGCATTAGTTAAAATTCTAATTTAAATAAAAAATTAGTAAACACAAATAATTAATGTCACAATCTTTAAACAATCTAAAAAGATAAACTTGATATCTCACGATCTGAGTGGCAAGAAATGAGACACAGATACCAAGACACACAAAAGTAACCTAAGGGAAGTGATCGTGTCCTCACTGGACTCCCAATACGCAATTGACTACTATACGATTGTTTAGAATTAAAAATATGATTTAGGAGTCGAAAACTTAAAATAGTAACCGAGTGGCCTAAAAATAGGCGCAGACACCCTAAGAGTACCAAAGTATGGTACCTCATCCTTTTTGAATTAATCTCATATCTCAAATCATTTTGCATTCATGGATAGTTGTGTTAGATGGGTAAGTTTTTTGTGAAATTAGACCTGGGTTAGATTAGATCTAATGATGGTTATGACTTTTAGGGATTTGATACAATTTAATATTGTTTTGATCCATTGATCGCGTGAATCACTTGTTGGTGAAGTTATTACTGATAATTATGTGGCGACTCATGTTATGTTTTTAATTCAATACGAATAGTTTTTTTCCCAAACATTTGTTAGTTCTACACTTTATGGGGAGTGCTATTTGAATGACCATATTCAGTTAAAAAATAGTAAATTTTTCAACCAAACTTTCTCGCGCATCGCACGGGTTACCACTAGTATCTAATATAAGTTTGTATTTAATGATCTTTAGTGCGAGTGGGCGAATTTGATTTGCTGACGTTTGGTTGACTAACCAAAATTGCAAGTTTGTTGTCATTTTAAAGTGTATTCACGGGGAAAACGTGTTGATACTCAAAAATAAGATATTTAGGGGTAATGTAGAAGAGAGTCGCCCCACACTTTTTCCTTTACAAACAATTCAACATCCTCCTTAGAATCAATGAGTGTGTCCATGAGCATAGCATAAGATGTGATAAAATGTGATACATTAGGGGAACACTACTTGTAAGCAATCAAGTTCCTCAAGAACATTTCAGTGAAATCATCAACGTACAACGATGGTCATTTTAAACAACGTGTGCCACACATCTAACACAACCAACTAAACAAACAACAAATAAATATTGATATATGATGTAGAAGATTCAACAACCTTGACAACAAATGATGAGTATATGATATTAGAGTTGTCTCCTCTGCCACAACCATAGGTAATATTGGAGTCGTCTCCTCTATCACAATCACATGAAATGTATTATCAGGGTCTTGCAACCTTGAATATATAATTTGGTAAGGGTATGCCTTCAAAGAAGTTATGATTTGATAAAGATTCATCAAACAAGAAGGCAGTAAACAAATAGATCAAAATTTCACAATTAGAAAGTGCGGGCTCTCGCTCGCTTTGAATTTGATGCCCGACCTATCAAGATTAGGTGGAGAGTAATACACGATGGGATAATTCCTCGAACAAACATTATATGTTGGCGGATTGCACCTGTGTATGTTTCTGAAGTGATAGCGTTACACCCGTTAACAAAATATGAAAATTATTAGTGTAATCCATTACTGCCATTTTTTAGAAGTTTAGACTCACAGTAGCATGGAAGAAATCAAACATATATCTTAAGTCACCAATTTATAGCATCTATGATAATTTTTCGGAGAGTGAGATGGAAGAATTGTTCAAGCACACATAAAGGAACCTGGTTCTCTAGTAGTATTGAGTCATGTTTCATTATAAAGTGATCTAACTCCTTAATGAATATTGGGTGCATAACATTATGCTCATGAGTCAGTAGTCTTCATAGAAATTGAAGTATGAAACAACAATGAACCAACATTATTTTTTTAAGCTCCACATTGTCGTATTTGAATCCTTCTTCATAGCATACTCGAGCATCGGGTGCCAAATCTTACATGACATCACCACATACACGTAGGTTACCATCTATATTATATTGGCTTGCTTTAGCCGTACTGTCCAAGAGGCTATGCATGTAATTCATTTTGCCATCTTGCATACCTTGGAGGGTCTCATCATCTCTATGCAAAGGCCCAATAGACACCACACCAAGGGAATATCTTTTGGTTGTTCCTCAATTGTCGGGATTGCTGGAGAAGATGTGCTAAGTCCCCTAATGAAGAAACTCTCCATGAGTTAACTAGGTTTCGATACCCATAGATCCAAAAATTAATGACATAACCAAGTTGACTAGGTTTCGGTACCCATATATCCCAAACCGTACCTATAGATCAATGGAATAAACTTGACAGGTCATGTAAAAACATATTTTTCTACCTAAATGGTGGCAACTCTCCGAGATGATACATCGAGCCTTATTATTAATGAGACTCATTGTCTCCCATTGGGAATTTGAGTCCGTTATCTCCCAAACAGATTGGATTCTTCTAAGAGTCATTGGTCCAACATTAGAGTATTTTGAATCCATAAATTTAGTCCATAGGCTTCTACCTTCCTTCATGATCCAAGTCAACTTGATATTAGTAGCTTCTATAATAGAGGATAAGTTTTTAACATCTAATCCTCCTGCTTGCTTAGGAAAACAGATAGAATCCCATCTAATCCAATGGTATTTGTTCCTATATTCCTTGTTCATCCCCCAAAAGAAGGCACTAATCAACTGGTTTATAGACTTAATGACCATTTTTGGGGGATTTAAAGCAAATAGAGAATAAATAGGCATTGAAGAGGGGACTAATTGGATGAAAGTAATTCTTCCTCCCAATGAGAGGAACTTAGTCTTCCAACTTTGGATTTTAGAGGCTATATACTGGACTAATGGATCGAAAAATAAGGCTTTTCTTCTACCTTTAAATAGAGGGCAACCTAGGTATCTAATTGTTCCACTTGCACCTTTAAAACCTGTTACTTGAGCTATTGTGATATTGGCAGTAGTAGGAGCTTTAGAACTTTTGAGCTCACATTTTGATAAAGTTTGTTGTCCATCTTATATTTACACCATCCATACCTTGTTCCGCTATTTGGATCAGTAGAAACCATAGTAAATTTGAAATCATTCAAGTGAGTTGTAACATGATCATTGTTGATACCAAAATTAATATGCTGATATAGACGAATAAGAAGAAGACACGTGTCGATCTACGTGGCACAATAGCAACGAGGAGGTTTATTTCCCCGACCAAGTCATACTCACTCCGACCAACTCATACGCTCCGAGGAACTCCAACGCTACGAGGAACTCCTGAACGACGAGCAACTAAGGCGGTCCGAGCTGCATCTCGGCCACAGCATTGATTGCCAGATAATCAACAGTTCAACTATTCATTGAATGCTTATCATTGACGCACACGCTTAAAGGGCATTAAATGTATCATCCTTTCATATGTATATCATTTAATGTATCACCCTTTCACATGACTGCCTAAGGGCTATAAATACATTGTATCACCCTCATTCAAGGGGACGGGATTTTCTTGATAGAATTACATATCGAGAACTCCAAAACACTTGGCAATAACAGAAACAGTGGACGTAGGCCATTCTTATAAGGCTGAACCACTTTAAAATTCTTTGTCTCATTTATATTTATCTGTGATTAAATAATTAGAACAATCTAATTTTTTACATCAACAGATTGGCACCGTCTGTGGGAATCGATTGTTGTTATCGTTTTTCACCAAAAATCATTCATCATCAATGGCTGATAATCCGGAATCCAGCAATCGAAACGCTGGAAATGCTGGAAATCTTCCAAATCCCTCTGCGCCTCCAGATCTGGCAGGAATTATGATGAATCTGGCTCAAGGACAAACCGCCATGTAAGAAACCATGTGGCAACTCATACAAACCCTTCATGGCGGTGCACCTGCACATTCAGGCCAGAGAAGTGGTCAGAGAAAAACTTATTTACTTTCTTCACGATCCAGGCGTACAAATGCGTATCGTAATGAGGAATCTGATGATTTCTCTTATCAACCTAGGCGAACTTCATCAATACGGGCTACAGATACTGATCAACGTATCACTCTCTCTCCAGAGAGACCCAGTGCCTTGGAAAGATTGAGCAGGGTGTCTCCTTTCAGTCGATTAGGCCCTAGGAGGAATAGGAGTCCACCTAAGACCATGTCGAGGAGTTTTCGACAACCATCAGATCTAAGAGAAGGATCAGCACAATCACGACCAGTTGCCCGTCAAGATAGATCTCAGGAGGCCACTTCAGAACAATCAATTGCTCGAACTAATAGGCCCGAGGAAGGAAATGATGCGTGGAAAGGGTCCATTCAGCGGTTGGAGGATAGATTGGGAGAAATGGCTAAGGCGAAGAATTCCTTACAACGAACTTTTGTTTAAGGGACACCTTTTGTCCAGGCCATTGTGGATTTTCCTACACCGTCAAAGTTTAAAGCGCCCGTGGTGACCCCCAAATATGATGTAAAGACAGATCATGTTCTTCACATAGAGCAATATCAAGTTGCTGCCGACATCTATGCTGTCCCCGACGAGATGAGATGCAGAGAATTCTCAGGAACTCTTACTGGATCTGCCCAGATATGGTACAACAATCTTCCTCGGGGTAAGATTTTAACTTTCTGTTTCTGGATCATTCAATTGGCCGAGTTGTTCATCGGCAATTTCTGTTTTGGAGCAAAGCCAGTAAAATGAGTAGCGCACTTGTTAAGTGTTAGACAAAAATCTGGTGAGAGTACTAGAGATTATATAACTCGTTTCAATAACGAGAAGTTGGAAGTCATAGATTATGAAGAAAAGACAGCAATCACCGCCTTGATGAGTGGGTTGTTTCCTAACAAGTTGTATTACATTTTGGCGAAAGATCCACCTACAACTATGTCAGAGTTGATGGCAAAAGCGGCCAAAATCATGAATGCCGAGGAGGCTATGGCTGCGAAGAAGAATATGGATAAAGAAACCAAGGTGGAAGATGACAAATCTAAGAAGAAAGAGCATAAGGGCAGTGACAAGCATTCCAAGAATAATAAGTCGTCATGGGAATTCCTGAAGAAATTCGATAATTATACTCCTTTGAAAATGGGTATTAATCATGTCTTGGAAGAAATCAAGAATAACGAGGAAGTAAGGTGGCCAAAGAAGCTGAGGTCGGATCCTGACAAAAGAAATAGAGATAAATATTGCGAGTTTCATAAGGATCATGGTCATATGACTAAAAATTGCATAGCCCTCCAGAACGAGATTGAAACGCTCATTAGACGAGGAAAGTTGTCAAAGTATGTTGATCGTAGAAATGATAGAGGAAATGAAGACCGAGCAAGAGAGAGATCTAGATCTCCTCGTCGGGCAGAAGAAAACAGGAAAAGAAATCATGAAGATGATACAGAGGATGACCCCGATCTTCCCAAAAGGCCAAGGCAACCAGAACGCGAGGTATTTTCAATACGTTTTGGAACATTTGATTGTAATGTTATTACAGGCGGAGATGCAGGAGGAGGAGATCTTACTGCAGAAAGAAAAGCTTACCTCGGTGTGGCTAAAGTTTGCTCATACATTCAACGGATAAATTTGGCTGAGGAGGATCGCCCGAGGAAGATAAACAAAGAGAAGCTAGTTATTGGTTTTTCAAAAAATGACCTTGCAGGTGTTCTTTACCCTCACGACGACCCTTTGGTGATCAAAATGAGGATTAAGGAAGTAATAATTTCAAGGGTTCTAGTAGATAATGGAAGTTCGGCAGACATCATGTTCTACTCATGCTTTGACAGTTTAAATTTAAAATTATCTCAATTGGAGCCTTATCACAGACCTCTCCTGGGTTTTGCTGGCGAGAAGGTTTTTCCACTTGGGAAGATCAAGTTGGATATATTCATTGGAACTTGGCGTGCTTGTCGAACAGAAAGAATACGCTTCTTTGTGATGGATAAGAATGTGCAATCAGCTTACAGCATCATCATGGGAAGAGTTGGTTTGAAGAACTTCGAAGCAGTTCCATCTACAGTACATCAGTGCTTAAAATTCCCAACAAATTTTGGAGTAGGAGTTGTGAAAGGTGATCAAAAAGTAGCTCGAGAATGCTATTATTCATCTGCCGAGCAAGAGGAGCTTGAAGAGTCAAGGAAAAAGACTACTACCTACCAGTTGGATGAAGGTACAAAAATTGAAACACTGGATCCTAGAGATGAATCCCAACTTGTAAAAGGACAGGTGGTGGAATCTACAGAAAATGTTATTCTGGACGAGGAACACCCTGAACGAACAACTCAGATAGGTTCGTCGTTGGATGCTTCAATAAAACAGGAGTTGATAACTTTTTTGAGAAATAGAAAGAAAACTTTTGCATGGAGTCATGAAGACATGCCAGGAATAGATCCAAACTTCTTATGTCATGAGCTCAATGTGAATAAGGAGATCAAGCCTGTAAAGCAGAGAAGAAGAATATTTAGTCCCGAGAAGAATCAAGCTATACAAGAGGAGGTCGAGAAGCTCCAGAAAGCCCAATTCATTGAAGATGTGAAATATCCAGACTGGTTAGCAAATGTGGTGACGGTAAAGAAGAAAAACAATAAATGGAGAATGTGTGTTGATTTCACCGATCTTAACAAGGCATGCCCAAAGGATCACTTTCCATTGCCCATAATTGATCAACTAGTGGATGATACCTCGAGACACGAGGTGCTCAGCTTCATGGATGATTACTCTGGCTATAATCAGATCAAAATGAAACCTGAAGACAGGGAAAGTACTTCTTTTATTACCCCTAGGGGAACTTATTGTTATAATGTTATGCCTTTTGGTTTGAAAAATGCAGGAGAGACATACCAGCGGTTGATGAACAAGGTTTTTGCCGAACAAATCAGTTGCAATATGGAAGTCTATGTCGATGATATGCTGACAAAGAGCAAGAAAGCTGCTGATCATCTAGTTGACTTAGGTCAGACCTTTGATCAACTGGATAAATACCAAATGAAGCTCAACCCGACGAAGTGCACATTTGGAGTACGAGAAGGAATGTTCCTCGGGTACATCGTCAACCAGCGAGGCATTGAGGCGAATCCAAAAAAGATCAAAGCTCTTTTAGGGTTGCGATCTCCAATGACGAAGAAAGAGGTGCAGAGTCTTACAGGACGAGTTGCAGCGCTCAACAGATTTGTATCCCGAGCAACTGATAGATGCCTCCCATTCTTCAAAACACTTCAGAAAGCTTTTGAGTGGAATGATGAATGTGAAAAATCCTTTCAAGACTTGAAGAAATATTTGGGAGCACCTCCATTGTTGTCTAGACCAGTAATGGGAGAAAAGTTGTACTTATACCTGGCAGTATTAGAGAATGCAGTCAGCTCGGCATTGATCAGAATGGAGAATGGAGTCCAGAGGCCAATTTATTACACAAGTAAGGCTTTCCGAGGTGCAGAGATCAGATACCCAAAGCTGGAAAAATTGGCATTGGCATTAATTGAGGCAAGTAGAAGAATGAGGCCATATTTCCAGGCCCGTACCATCGTCGTATATACCGACATGCCATTGAGACAAGCCTTTCATAAGCCAGAAAAATCAGGGAGACTGATGTATTGGGAAATAGAGCTCAGTGAATATGATATTGTGTATGAACCCAGATCATCATTAAAAGGGCAGGCTGTAGCAGATTTTATAGCAGAATTTACTTATCCTGATACCCCCGAGGAGCAAAAGTTGCTCGCTGATCAACTTGTGGATGTTACAGGATCAACAAACACAAGCTCAGACCAACTCCGGTTGGTAAAAGGGCGAGTGGATGTTAACGAATCAACAGACATAAGCTCAGGCCAACTCCAGTTGGTAAAAGGGATTATGGATGTAGAAGGATCATCAAATTCGAACTCAGACCAACTCCGGTTGGTAAAAGAGCGAGAAGAGATGGTCGACAAAGAGCGAGAAATACTAGGGGAGGATGAAAGGAAACAACAAATATTTCACCGAGGAACTCTGTCAGATAAGAAATTTGAAGACGAGTTACCTACATGGAAATTATATGTAGATGGGTCATCTTGCACAACAGGTTGTGGAGCAGGGATTGTTTTGAACACCCCAGACGAGATTGACATGGAATATGCCTTGCGATTCTAATTCAAAGCCTCCAATAATGAGGCTGAGTATGAGGCCATGATAGCAGGTCTTAATTTAGCAAAGATTATGGAAGCGCAACAAGTGATGGTATTCAGTGATTCTCAATTACTTGTGAATCAGATGATGGGAACATATGCAGTTAAAGGAGAATTAATGGTCAAGTATCATGTAAAGGTGATGGAGTTGTTGATAGAATTTGATGCCATTCAGTTGATCAGAATACCAAGAATGGAGAATGCACGAGCAGACGCATTGGCCCGACTAGCATCAGCTACTCGTACCGAGCTGCGAAAAACAATACCAATTGAAGTATTTGAAAGTCGAAGCATAGATGAAGACCTGACGATGAATATTATTACCCTTGATTTAGTACCATCTTGGATGGATCCCATCAGGGCATATATTGAGGTGGGAGAGTTACCGAAGGATAAGCTCGCTGCCAAGAAATTGAAGTTTAAAGCTGCTCGGTATGTACTAACTAATGGTGTTTTGTATAGACGAGGAATTATGGCAGGTTTGCAAAGATGTGTACATCCCTCCGAGGTGAAATAATTGATTGAAGAGATCCATGAAGGGTCCTGTGGAGCCCATGTAGCAGATCGGACACTTTTGCAAAGGATGATGACGCAAGTATACTACTGGCCAATGATGAGGGCTGATTGTATAGCCTATGCTAAGAGATGTGATAAATGCCAACGTTTTTCCTCCATCCGACGAACTCCACAAGCATTATTGACACCCATAACTTCCCCTTGGCCATTTGCCATATGGGGAATTGATTTGGTTGGACCACTTCCAACGACCCAAGGAAGATTCAAGTACCTCGTCGTCGCAGTGGATTATTTTACTAAGTGGGTAGAAGCTGAGCCGCTTATTGATATGACATACGAGAAGGTGTACCAGTTCGTTTGGAAGAACATCATCTGCCGATATGGTCTCCCTCATGCCTTCATCACAGACCATGGAACACAATTTGATAACGAGGAGTTTGCCGCCTATTGTCATCAATCAAACATTTTGAAGGTCCATTCAGCACCAGGCCATCCTCAAAGCAATGGACAGACTGAAGTGATGAACAGAACATTACTAAATGGTTTGAAGAAGAGGCTAAGTGAGGCTAAAGCTAATTGGATTAATGAGCTACAGTCAGTATTGTGGGCTTACCGAACAACTCCCCGAGCAGCAACTGGAGAATCACCATATATGCTGGCATTTGGAAGTGAGGCCGTAATACCGGCCGAGTTGGGTCTTCCAACACACAGAGTGCTGAATTTCAATTCCCCAGTCAGCGATTTAATGAGGAGATTAGATTTGGACATGCTCGAGGAGGTTAGAGAAGAGGCAGCCATTAGGAATGCTGCTTACCAACAACGAACAACTCTCTTCTACAACAAGTGGGTGAAAAAATGCGACTTAAAAGAAGGAGATTACGTGCTAAAGAAGGTCATTCAGAAGCACAATAAGTTGGAAGCAAACTGGCATGGACCTTACCGAGTTACAGAAGTTGTTTGACCAGGAACTTACCGAATAGCAACTCTAGAAGGAGAGGAATTTAAGAATGCATGGAATGCTGAACACCTACGCAAGTATTATCAGTGATGTAAAATGTAAAGTAGTTCCATCAATATGAATAAAACGATGAGATTTCGCCATCTTCTATCTTTTTATTGGAAGTTTTTCGGGGAATACTAGTGTGCAACACTACGCTGCTCGGCAGTAAAAATAACACGATATTTCAAGCTCAGATCAACTCCGGTTGGTAAAAGGGCGAGAACAAACCATACTCCTTTGGTTAGGAGGCGTACACTAGCTCAGACCAACTCCGGTTGGTAAAAGGGCGAGTGGACATGATAGTTCGAACTCAGACCAACTCCGGTTGGTAAAAGGGTGAGAACATGACATTCCTAAAAATACCAGCTCCGGTTGGTTAGGAAACCATACTCCTTTGGTTAGGAGGCTGACACTGGCTCAAACCAATTTTGGTAAAAGGGCAAGTGGACATGATAGTTCGAACTCAGATTAACTCCGGTTGGTAAAAGAGAGAGAACAACTTCAACATTCCTAAAAATGCCAATCTCGGTTGGTTAGGAAACAAAATATGCCAACTTATGCTGGTCGGAAGGTAAAACTATTCCAGAAAATACCAAATATTCCAAACTGTACCAAGTATGGTTGGTCGGGGATCAAAACCCACTAACTGTAGTTGGTCGACGAGGAGAAAATATTCCAAAATTTACCAAGTATGGTTAGTTGGGGATAAACTCTCACTAACTATAATTGGTCGATGAGCACAATTTAACAACCTTGGTTGGTTGGAAAAATTTTAAACATTTTTATACTCATTACTTTATTATTAAGTGATCGAGCAACATTACTAATACTTGTAATTTTTTTACTAAGTTGGTGGATGAACCACACAACATTGTTATGCAAGCACAAATATAAAGTGTTTGACAAATACAAGAGAATAGCAATACAAATTTGCGAACAAAAATGAAAGTCTTTCATAAAATTCAAAATAAATTACAAGTTACATTGATAATTACATGGATATGTATACTAATTGTTACTTCAAAAATTCCTATTCTACTGGTTTTTTCCCTTCTGCTTTTGAAATAGGCTCCTCGCCAGCAGGAGGATCTTCCAGGAAAAGGGGAGAATTAATGAAGTTAAGATCTCGAAGCATTCTGACATTCATTATTGAAGGTGTGTCCAATAGATGCTCGGGACGAGATACCTCGATATGAGAATGAAGATTGTAGTCACCAAGGTATTTTGCAATTAAGCTCCGAGGAATGGCACAAGCTGGGATCCATTCCATGTCCAAATTATACGGTGGTACAGGCAAGTCAAGTACCCCAGGATCATAATAGTCCCACAAATAGTGTCCTTGTTCGAGCTTCAGCACGCCCAAAGCATTCAACCAACCTTGTTTGTAGCCCTCATTATTGGCATTCTGGATACGATCATACAAATGGAATAATGCTTCGTTGTATCCAGCCATCCAGAACTCCCTCGGCTGTTTGTGAAATTGAAATGTTGACCTTTCAAGCTTTGAAGACTCTGGATGAAAAGTTCATTAGTCTCCGACATTGATTTCTTTGAAGAGAGTTGTTGTTCCAGTTCTCTAATTTTCTTTGACATGGCGGACAAGGCTTGATTCTTTGCCATCAATTGGAATGCTTGGTTTTCCATTGCTGATTGAGTACGAGCTTCTTCAATAGTACGACGAAGAACTCTTGATCATCCCCGAGCAGGTTGAGTATTTTGTTCCTCAACAACATTCTGAGCAACTCTTCCTCGTCCACGAGAACCTCTTCCTCATCCCCGGATAACGGCAGAAGGCCCAGCTCTTTTCAAAGCCTCTATCTCTTCTCGTAACTTGGCATTTTCCACTTCTAAAAATGAGAATCCTTCATCGGTGACCGGTACCAAGGCAGTGGAAGATGAAGCACCAGACCTCAGCTGAGCTAGCTCTTTT
This sequence comes from Sambucus nigra, assembly GCA_949130495.1. NCBI lineage: Eukaryota > Viridiplantae > Streptophyta > Magnoliopsida > Dipsacales > Adoxaceae > Sambucus > Sambucus nigra. The sequence goes on along the minus strand of OX422208.1, from coordinate 535,992,648 downwards.
TGCAGATTGTTATTTTCTTGTTCCAATAGCTCAGTAATTTGCCTATGCCCTTCGACATCTGCTTTCAATGTTCTCTCTCTCACTTCATAGCCAGCAAGCATCTTGTCATAGCCTTTTTCAGCATGAAGTTGTTTGATTTTCTTCTCATATCCTTCGTGCAAAAGAGCTGAAGACTCTTTATACTACTACTGAAGTTCATCGAGAGTACCTTGCAAGTCTTCAATCATTTCGTAATAAGCCACATTATTGGCCACAGCCCAGTCAAGTAAGCCCTTCAGGTACTGATAAGCTTCGACTGCTTGCTCTGGAGCATCATGACCAAGGATGTCGGCAACCTCTGATGCACTCAGTTCTGTGTGACCAGCCTTATAATATTCATGACATTGCTGCATCAACTTTGTATCATTAGCAGATAGCAGATCCATCCTGGCCAGAAACTAGCAGAGAAAGAAAAAGTAATCATAAAAAAGAAGATCAAGACAGAATACAGATAGAAAAGAGACAATCGTATGGAAGAAAAGAACTCAAATTTTATTAGATCATAGTGCAAAGTTACAAAGATCTTGGTTACACTTGAAAAAGAAGAAAAATAGAAAGAGAATACCGAACAACTTCACACCTTTTCCTTGTCTCCTAAGACTTTCTCGGGAGGCTGGGACGAGGAGCTCGGTTGCTCGGTTGGAACAATGAGTTGGTCGACTAAAGCTGGAACTTGTTCAGGAGGAGCAGGCAGAGATGAAAGCTCCTCTTCGGCAGGCTGAGTAAGGATTGGATCACCCACTACCATTGAAGATTCTTCATAGGCAGCTTCGTCCTCTTCTTCATCTTCAATAATTGGGGTAGGACCGGGGAGATGCTGTTGAAACAGTTCTGAGTCCTAATTAATCTTCAACTCTTGCAGGGAAGCAACCCAACCATCTCGAAAGTATTTAAGACTCCCATATTGCACTTGGGTCATCATGGCTGCTACCCCTTGTTCCATCCTTTGTCCCAACCAGTGCGGAAAGATTTTTTCACCGCCATTTTTCTTTTTATTTTCTCCGAGGAGAGCTTCTCGGATAAAAGATCCTCGGTGGCCTTCAATTTAGCTTCCACCTCCTCCTTCTGGCGATTAACTTCTCACAGAAGGGTTAGCTCTTCCTAAGCCAGTTTGAACTTATTTTCAAGCTCCCCAAAGTTCGTGAGCTTCTCGGCATACTTCTTGTTCTCTTTCTCCAAATCCTTCACTTTATTTTCCAAACCCTTGGAAACTTCAACGAGCTACACCTTCTCTGCCTCAACTGCAGCCAACTTCTTCTCCCAATCAGCCCTATCCTCGTCATAATTTTGACGGGAATCCTTCAAAGATTTGGTCAACCTCGATAAAGCATCCTCCACTCCGGATGACGAGCTAGAAGCCTTGATCGCTTCATCCTTCTCCACAATGGTGTTAAAGCAACTCACCAGCTGAAAAAAGGAGATAATGATAAGTCAGCACAGAGAAACATGTATTGATGGGAAGAAAGAAAATTCAGACTATGAGGAACTTACTGAAGCAATGTGACGAGTAGCCAGGGAGGTAATCACATCCCTAGACATATTCTCCTCAATTCCTTGGACTTCAGGAATGGTCCAAGTCTTCACCGAGCTCATAGCTGAACTCAGAGGAATAATAGTTGGAACACCAGCTCCACTAACTTGGAGCTGGGGAAAGGTTTTAGCCAAAGTGATGTAATACCCCGTAATTTTAAATGACTTTAAAATGGGTTATATTTTAAATTAATGGATTAATTAGATTTTATTATTAATTAATTCATTCGGGTTTATCCGGACAATGGATATTAAAATTAATGGTTCTGAATATTACTTAAAGATATTTAGGTAATATATGAAATGTGATGTCATCGATATGACTGTATGATATAAATTCGGTAATTTATATTTTTAGTCAGACGCGGTATGAGACGTGTCGGGACTAGTTTATTAAATTAAAAAGGAATTTTATTTTCTTTTGACCTTATAGTCATTTCGACTACGTAGTTGCGTCCGGAAGGTTCGAAATAGTCAGAAAAGTCTATTTGGATGTTAATTTTGAGTCTCGGGTCATTTGGGAATGAATAGACAACCCGAAAGGGCATTTTGGTCACTTTTCTAGGGGGGATGGATAGTGATTTCGGAGTTGGAACTAGTATATGTATAGGTAGATTAAGTGAATGGGAGTTATTCATCTCCTCTTCACAAACAAGATCAGCCATCTTCTTAGAGTGAGAGTAAGAGTGCTTGGGAAGGGAAAAGTCACTTGGGAAGGAGAAGAACTAGAACTAAGGTTCACCACCACCAACCACCACCATCCACCACCGGAGTTTGACTGGAGAAGGGACAACCAACTGAGATAAACTACACCAAAGGATCAGACCTACACTAAAGGCAAGTGTTTAATAATAGCAATTTAAGTTTGTATATTGTCCATGTTAGAATAGTATGAAAAGAGAAGATTATTCATGTTCAGAAGAGATAATGGATCATTAAATGGATTTCTGGAAAACTGAAATGATATAGGAATTTAACTCATGTGTTAGGATATTAATAATCCACGAATTAGTCATGAATCTGTTGAAGAAATGATGGAAACCATTGATGTGTTCTTGAAGAGGTTATGTTAATAAATTTCTGGGAATAAGGTGATAAACATGCTTTTTAATCCAATCCTTTGATGATTCTAGGATGTTTAGAGTATTGGAAATCGTTCATATATGTTGATATATCATGTAGTAAAGTTTATAAGTCATTTGGGATGTTTAGATGAAGGTTTAAATGATCAAAAGTTGTTAAACCCGTAGTTGCAGAAAATGCAGAAAATCAGGCCTGGACCCGAGGGATCGATCGATCGACCCCTACCTTCGATCGATCAACCTCCCCTGATTAAGTAAAGTTGTTTCTTTTTAAATGTTGATTCTTATCCCGAAACTTTTATGGATCTTTGGTGATTATTATTTGAATATTTTGGGACTTAGAAAATATCAGAAAACCCTTGTTAAGATTTGAATTAATTGGATTTAGATTCAAATGATTTAAATGATGAAAATTATATCGAATGGAATTTCGGTTTCTAGATTCGTTTGTTAAATTCCGAATGGTGATGTGTGAGGATTTAAGATAGGACCAGTAGGGATGATTTTATATAATACCTGGGTATCCTTAAGTTTACAAGAGGGTTTAATCCTAAGTGAAAGAATATGTGTTTATAAGAGAATTGAAACTATCGGTTTTCGCCTTAATTAAAAGGAGAACTAAACTCGTAGTAGTTCGGGAGAAATAATGTTATGGACCAGTGGGATATTAGTAACTTCCTACTGAATATAAGATAAGGAAAAACCTATTTGAATCTTATGAGATGGGAGCTTAGAATACATTTGTTTTAAAGAGGGTATGAGGTTATCCCGATCGCATAGTTTAAGTTTTCGGACCTCCTCGATCGACAAAGTTAAGTAGTAGTGTATTGGAGGGGTTCCTTATTTGGATTTCGCTTTGCAAGACGCTCCGCGCATGAACCTTAACAACGTCGGGAGTGGAGGGATGTCATAGGATGCGAGGATAATTAAATATGTTATATATTATTACGTAGAATTTAAAAGAGATATAATGCTACGTATGGGAAATATCTTAGGGAAATGATAATTACCTTATTGATATTATATTATAGGTATGATAATACCTATTTGATTGATTAATGATTTATGTGTATGACATACCTAGCTTACTTGCTATCGGTGGGAGGTTTACGCGTGAGGGCAGTCATATCCTGATGAATCCATGGGATCTTTGATTTGTCGCTCGAGAACATAGGTCTATGAAAGACTTATCGGGGAGTTGATAAGTACGCTGGCTGTGGGTGCGTAGGTATGTGCGTGACCCATGGATACGAGAACTATGTTCACCTCCAATTTTGTTTGTTGTTGTTAGTGGTTCGTGGAATCTTACCGAACCTGTAGTTCCCTATTCAGCGACATGCGATGATGGGACATGATAGTAGAGTAATGCATTTCACCACAACTGTGACTCGGGGTGCTGTATTATATATGAATATATATATATAATGGATTAAATGGTTACATAATTATATATTGTGTTTAAATCTATCTACGGTGATAATTGTAGATAACGGTGAATAGAGAAAGATAAGGGAATTAAGTTAAGGAATGTTTATTCTTAAATAATTGAAAAGCTTAATTCATAATAATGAGTAATGATTCATGTTAATGAGAAACTAATCATTTATAGGAGTTATGAATAATAATGTGATGTATGGTATGGGACATACGGGGATTATGATATGGGAATGGAACTTTAATATGGAGATTAGAAAAGAGGAACCATTAACTAGGAGGTTAATAGGAAACGTTAAGTGTGCACTCTAGTTGAGAGGTGAGAATTGCAAGTGAGAGTTGGATCTAACATGTACATAATAAATGCTTTATTGCACTTGTTAAATACTTGCTGTTTTAAAAATACTCTACACATTCGGGCTCTGACCCGTTTCCTTGCATATTTTCTCTTCTATTGTATCTCTATATCAGGTGTTCAGCAACAGGGACGCCAACCATAGTTGATTTTGACGAGCTATGGAGCTATGGAAGTTTTGCTTAGACGCTTATCATCTTTTTGATTCACAGTATTCTTACATAGGGCATGTCGCCCAAAGGATTTCAGTTATCATTTTCTGTCGAAGTTAAACTATTGTATTTGCATCTTTTAAATACATTTAACGTTATTAGGATTGTTGTAAAGGATTTATATTATTTGGGAATGTTTATTCCATTCGCATTTAAATTCTTTGAGTTATTTATTTAGTGATCTGTGTTGTAGAAAATAAATGTGTTTTGTTATTCTTAAAATGGAAAAAGATTTTGTTGAAATTTAAATTGGAAAGTTTTTAACACCAGCTTATTTGAGTATTGGGTGAGTTGTAAATGTTTTCGACAGTGATGCTAAGAATGAGCCAACTGTATATTATGTTTTAATTTGGTATGGGACTGGCCACCCGGTATTTAATTAGGCGGGGTGTTACAAGTGGTATCAGAGCATCAGGTTCTATTGTCCTTTAGGAACTGTACGGCTTATTGTGTCTTCAGCTTAGCGTTCTTTGATGTAGAGCCCTATGAGTAGGATTATTGCTTTTCTATTTACGCTTACGATCTTTTGCTATTTGAGATATCAAATACTGATAGTTTTCTCTCATTTCAGATGCCTCCTCGACGTGCACCTCAGCCCGCCCCAGCTCAGGGAACAATGACTGTAGCCGAAGTTGCTGCAATTGTCGCTCAGGCAGTCACTGCTGTCGTAGCTGCTGTTCAACAGGCTCCTGCACCGGCACCGGTTGTGCCACCCACGCAAGGGCAAGTGTTTCCTACTGCATGGGAACGAGCGAGGGATGCCTTTCAGAAAGCACACCCACCTGAGTTTCAGGGAGGATCTGATGTTGTGACTGCTAGCTAATGGAAGAAAGATATCCAACGGCACTTGAGAATGATCGAATGCACTGAGGTTCAACGTCAGATACTAGCCACATTCAAGCTAGTAGGGGCAGCTTTGCAATGGTGGGAAGCTACGACCACTATGGAGGAGAGGGACACAATGACTATCCAAGACTTTTGGATACGGTTTGATGGGAAGTATTTTCCTTCCGCCATCCAGACAGAGATGAGGCGGAAGCTTCTTGATTTGAGACAGGGTGAGAAAACTGTGGCGGAATATGAGGAAGAGTTTACGAGATTAACTAATTTGGTACCAGCTGAAGTACCTACTGAGGAGAGGAGAGTCTTAATGTTCACTGATGGGTTGAACTATAAAATTCGCCAACATTTATTGGGGAATCTTTCACTACGTACGTATGCAGATGTTCTTAATGCTGCAATGATCCACTGTCAAGATAACTGCTTCCATAATCAAGGTGTCAAGCGGGGGTTTGGGTCAAGCCTGCAGGGCAAGACTTTTGGGGGCAGTTCTAGTGGGACTCAGTCAGGGCAGAGTCATCAGCGTCAGAGTGAGCAGGGTTCCCAGACAGGGGACTATGCTAAGCATCTGCGATCTGGAGATTCTCGATTTGAGGATAAAGGTATTGGACAAGGACAACAGGGCCATCAGGGCCAGAGACAGGCTCATCAGGGCCAAGGGAAGGGAGGTAATGGCCAGCAGGTTCGGGGTCAGCAGGGGCAAGGTGGTGGAAAGTTTGCGGGAAAATGTTTCGTGTGTGGAAAGTATGGCCATAAACGTCAAGATTGTCCTGAAAAAGACAAATTCCCTCAGCAACATCATGCTCGACAGGAGCCACAGGTACCAGTGTTTCCACCAGCTGCTCTTCCAGCTCCAGCTCCGGTGCTAGCACTACCTCCCATTCCAGCAGCACCCACGCAGCAGGGTCAGTACGGGCGTGTATATAACGTCCATCAGGCAGTGAATCAACAACCACCACTCGCGAATGAGGGTATGTTTTCTATCTAAGGATTATGAAGCGTATATTGATTTTGTTACGATGAATGTTGTGTGGGCAATAGGGTTGCTAAACTTAGCCTATAGCACTGTTATTTACGTAGACTCACTGAGGGGTGTGGGACACCTTTATATTACATGATATCACTGGGGTTTGATTTTTATCATGGGATTACTTACCTTGAGCATGTCCGAGTGTGATTTGACTATCGGCGTGCATTGACTTGTGGTATATGAGAGCATATGTCTGCATCTTGTCTTCTATAAGAGAGTAGATGCGTAGACTCTATTTGAAATCGATAAAACCTAATTTTTGTTTAAATCCATAAACCTGATATTTTTATATATAAACAAAATTTTTATACATTATTGACTAAGGACCTTAGGAGTTTCGATGACCAACTACTTTAGGAAGTAGTGTATCGGGGTGGTTCCTTGTTTGGATTTCGCTTGCGAGACACCCCACGCACGAAACTAATAACCGTTGGGAGTCGAAATAAGTTAGGTCTTTAGTATATGAGTTTATAACCTTTGCGAAACTTTTAATATTGAAAGTGGTACGACAGGGTGTATGGGCGCCCTGGATGATTGAATGGCAGTAATTTTCATAATTGTAAAAGGTAAGTAGTTGGAACTTCAGGATTTATTTGTTAAATGTGTGAGGCTCAGTTTTTCCTAAAGTTTGTCATGAGGACGGTATAGGGAAGATTAGGTAAAGTCTAAATTTGATTTAGTTGAGACTATATGGTGAGGCTTGGCGTATAACATCGATAGGGATTTTGTTAACGTACTGAATGGGCGGTACATCTTGGATTTTCTTGCGATGTGAGATTTACACTCGGAGTTGACCTTACCGGTATAACTTTTATTCCTGAATTTCGGGACGAAATTCTATTATAAGGGTGGAAGTATGTAATACCCCGTAATTTTAAATGACTTTAAAATGGGTTATATTTTAAATTAGTGGATTAATTAGATTTTATAATTAATTAATTCATTCGGGTTTATCCGGACGATGGATATTAAAATGAATGATTCTGAATATTACTTAAAGATATTTAGGTAATATATGAAATGTGATGTCATCGATATGACTGTATGATATAAATTTGGTAATTTATATTTTTAGTCAGACGCGGTATGGGACGTGTCGGGACTAGTTTATTAAATTAAAAAGGAATTTTATTTTCTTTCGACCTTATAGTCATTTCGACTGCGTAGTTGCGTCCGGAAGGTTCTAAATAGTCAGAAAAGTCTATTTGGATGTTAATTTTGAGTCTCGGGTCATTTGGGAATGAATAGACAACCCGAAAGGGCATTTTGGTCACTTTTCTAGGGGGGATGAATAGTGATTTCGGATTTGGAACTAGTATATGTATAGGTAGATTAAGTGAATGGGAGTTATTCATCTCCTCTTCACAAACAAGAACAACCATCTTCTTAGAGTGAGAGTAAGAGTGCTTGGGAAGGGAAAAGTCACTTGGGAAGGAGAAGAACTAGAACCAAGGTTCACCACCACCAACCACCACCAGCCACCACCGGAGTTTGACCGGAGAAGGGACCACCAACTGAGATAAACTACACCAAAGGATCAGACCTACACTAAAGGTAAGTGTTTAATAATAGCAATTTAATTTTGTATATTGTCCATGTTAGAATAGTATGAAAAGAGAAGATTATTCATGTTCGGAAGAGATAATGGATCATTAAATGGATTTCTGGAAAACTGAAATGATATAGGAATTTAACTCATGTGTTAGGATATTAATAATCCACGAATTAGTCATGAATCTGTTGAAGAAATGATGGAAACCATTGATGTGTTCTTGAAGAGGTTATGTTAATAAATTTCTGGGAATAAGGTGAAAAACATGCTTTTTAATCCAATCCTTTGATGATTCTAGGATGTTTAGAGTATTGAACATCGTTCATATATGTTGATATATCATGTAGTAAAGTTTATAAGTCATTTGGGATGTTTAGATGAAGGTTTAAATGATCAAAAGTTGTTAAACCCGTAGTTGCAGAAAATGCAGAAAATCAGGCCTGGACCCGAGGGATCGATCGATCGACCCCTACCTTCGATCGATCGACCTCCCCTGATTAAGTAAAGTTGTCTCTTTTTAAATGTTGATTCTTATCCCGAAACTTTTATGGATCTTTGGTGATTATTATTTGAATATTTTGGGACTTAGAAAATATCAGAAAACCCTTGTTAAGATTTGAATTAATTGGATTTAGATTCAAATGATTTAAATGATGAAAATTATATCGAATGGAATTTCGGTTTCTAGATTCGTTTGTTAAATTCCGAATGGTGATGTGTGAGGATTTAAGATAGGACCAGTAGGGATGATTTTATATAATACCTGGGTATCCTTAAGTTTACAAGAGGGTTTAATCCTAAGTGAAAGAATATGTGTTTATAAGAGAATTGAAACTATCGGTTTTCGCCTTAATTAAAAGGAGAACTAAACTCGTAGTAGTTCGGGAGAAATAATGTTATGGACCAGTGGGATATTAGTAACTTCCTACTGAATATAAGATAAGGAAAAACCTATTTGAATCTTATGCGATGGGAGCTTAGAATACATTTGTTTTAAAGAGGGTATGAGGTTATCCCGATCGCATAGTTTAAGTTTTCGGACCTCCTCGATCGACAAAGTTAAGTAGTAGTGTATTGGAGGGGTTCCTTGTTTGGATTTTGCTTTGCGAGACGCTCCGCGCATGAAACTTAACAACGTCGGGAGTGGAGGGATGTCATAGGATGCGAGGATAATTAAATATGTTATATATTATTACGTAGAATTTAAAAGAGATATAATGCTACGTATGGGAAATATCTTAGGGAAATGATAATTACCTTATTGATATTATATTATAGGTATGATAATACCTATTTGATTGATTAATGATTTATGTGTATGACATACCTAGCTTACTTGCTATCGCTGGGAGGTTTACGCGTGAGGGCAGTCATATCCTGATGAATCCATGGGATCTTTGATTTGTCGCTCGAGAACATAGGTCTATGAAAGACTTATCGGGGAGTTGATAAGTCCGCTGACTGTGGGTGCGTAGGTATGTGCGTGACCCATGGATACGAGAACTATGTTCGCCTCCAATTTTGTTTGTTGTTGTTAGTGGTTCGTGGAATCTTACCGAACCTGTAGTTCCCTATTCAGCGACATGCGATGATGGGACATGATAGTAGAGTAATGCATTTCACCACAACTGTGACTCGGGGTGCTGTATTATATATGAATATATATATATAATGGATTAAATGGTTACATAATTATATATTGTGTTTAAATCTATCTACGTTGATAATTGTAGATAACGGTGAATAGAGAAAGATAAGGGAATTAAGTTAAGGAATGTTTATTCTTAAATAATTGAAAAGCTTAATTCATAATAATGAGTAATGATTCATGTTAATGAGAAACTAATCATTTATAGGAGTTATGAATAATAATGTGACGTATGGTATGGGACATACGGGGATTATGATATGGGAATGGAACTTTAATACGAAGATTAGAAAAGAGGAACCATTAACTAGGAGGTTAATAGGAAACGTTAAGTGTGCACTCTAGTTGAGAGGTGAGAATTGCAAGTGAGAGTTGGATCTAACATGTACATAATAAATGCTTTATTGCACTTGTTAAATACTTGCTGTTTTAAAAATACTCTACACATTCGGGCTCTGACCCGTTTCCTTGCATATTTTCTCTTCTATTGTATCTCTATATCAGGTGTCCAGCAACAGGGACGCCAACCATAGTTGATTTTGACGAGCTATGGAGCTATGGAAGTTTTGCTTAGACGCTTATCATCTTTTTGATTCACAGTATTCTTACATAGGGCATGTCGCCCAAAGGATTACAGTTATCATTTTCCGTCGGAGTTAAACTATTGTATTTGTATCTTTAAAATACATTTAACATTATTGGGATTGTTGTAAAGGATTTATATTATTTGGGAATTTTTATTCCATTCGCATTTAAATTCTTTTGAGTTATTTATTTAGTGATCTGTGTTGTAGAAAATAAATGTGTTGTGTTATTCTTAAAATGGAAAAAGGTTTTGTTGAAATTTAAATTGGAAATTTTTAACACCAACTTATTTGAGTATTGGGTGAGTTGTAAATGTTTTCGACAGTGATGCTAAGAATGAGCCAACTGTATATTCTGTTTTAATTTGGTATGGGACTGGCCACCCGGTATTTAATTAGGCGGGGTGTTACAAGTGACCGAGGAGGATTTCTTCAGTCTCCTCGGTGGCATTTCAACAGTTTCAACCAAAGAAGAGCTTTTGGTTGGGGAGATGGTGATCACTTCCACAGGTGCATCTTTCTTGCTCGGAGCCACTGGTGGCTTCTCGGCAGTCTTCTGAGGAGCAACAGAAGGGGAAGCATCTACTTTCTTTATCCCCTTTGGGACATCAGTCTTGTTTCTTTTTCCATCTCCAGCAGAGGTAGTCTCCTCAAAGATAGCAGGAACTCTTCTTTTGCCCATTTTCTGAATCAGAGGAATGTGAGATTCTGGAGAAGAATCCTCAGGAACTGACACTGGATCACTAGTGCTGACCACAGGACGAGCAGTAAAGGATGATGTATAGCTCCTGTACTGCAACAAGTATGAAGCAGACCTGACGTTCTCGTCTGCAACTTTCTAATGCAAACTCCATATATGTTTCAAATGCTTAATATTTACTTCTGAATCTTTTCGAGTTTTTCTTTTGCTGTCAACTACAAACAAATACATATTGAAATGTCAATCACACATTTATTCAAACATAATGAAATCATAATTTCAGAAATAAAATAAAATGAAAATAACCTATCCCATTGCCATATGGAGGGCATTTGGGACCTTCATATACTTCATCTCCAATCAAAGGGGCATGTTGCCAATTTTTGATAACTACCCCATGTTCAAAATAATCCCTATTAGCATCAGGGAGGTTGACTACTAAAGCCCTATTCAAAAATCTAGTTTTTAAATAAAAAACATTATCTAGAACAACCCATCTATAACAATACATAATCTCAGGGATTCCTATATGGGTTCCGTGAGTTTGATTTAACTTATACACCCCATTAACTATTCTCCATGTGTTGGGGGCTATTTTTGCAGGGACAACATCGAAATAATGACAGAACTCTAAGCACAAAGGGTTTGGTGGAAAGGAAAATCCACATTCAGCAATAAAGAGGCTGGGGAACCAATGTCCCTCAGCCAAACGAAAGTAATTTGAAGGCTCAGAAAGATCCTCTAGAGTTACCCAAGATGGAGTAGAAAAATCAGAACGGAATTTCTCAAGAGATTCAATAGCATAAACCATGGTGAATAAAAGAAATAAAGAAGAAGGAAGGAGATCTTACAGGAAAAAGGAGATCTGTTGACAACAAACGAAGAAAGAGACGAACGCACAAGAGAGAGAAAGACTATGGAAAACTCGAAAGCAGAAATTGGAAAAGGTAGAAGACGATGGGATTGCCTATGAAGTTTAAATACTTTGCCTTGGGAAACGACGAAAGAAATGATTACAAAAAGAAACTTTTACGCTACCGGCGGCTAAAAGGACAAAAAGGTGCACGAAGATCAAAGCGCTTATAAAAATTCAAAAAGGTGGATTCTGCGAATTTGGAAGGACGGAGAAAATGCTCCTAAAAACCAGGAAAGTCATTTAATATTGCCATATACCAAGAAAGAATGTTCCATACTCCTCAAATTTCGAAATATGAAACATTGGGGGCTTCTGTTGATACCAAAATTAATATGCTGATATAGACGAATCAGAAGAAGACACGTGTCGATCTACGTGGCATAATAGCAACGAGGAGGTTTATTTCCCCGACCAAGTCATACTCACTCCGACCAACTCATACGCTCCGAGGAACTCCAACGCTACGAGGAACTCCTGAACGACGAGCAACTAAGGCGGTCCGAGCTGCATCTCGGCCACAGCATTGATTGCCAGATAATCAACAGTTCAACTATTCATTGAATGCTTATAATTGACGCACACGCTTAAAGGGCATTAAATGTATCATCCTTTCATATGTATATCATTTAATGTATCACCCTTTCACATGACAGCCTAAGGGCTATAAATACATTGTATCACCCTCATTCAAGGGGACGGGATTTTCTTGATAGAATTACATATCGAGAACTCCAAAACACTTGGCAATAACATAAACAGTGGGCGTAGGCCATTCTTATAAGGCTGAACCACTTTAAAATTCTTTGTCTCATTTATATTTATCTGTGATTAAATAATTAGAAGCAATCTAATTTTTTGCATCAACAATCATTAAAAAGGACAACCAACTTATCTCATCCTCTTGTTCAAGTATATCATTGAAATATCCTAATCCTCAAAATCAGATTCTTCATCAGATATTCATGCTCAAGTTTGATACATGGCAAAACAAATGTTTATACTCCCCATTTGCAAGTTAGCAAAGCTGGTTGTAATTTTGTGATCTAGTTATGTATACATATGTATACATACATCTGTTTAGACAATCTTACTAAGTTTCATTATTCTCTAGCTAATGGTTGAATTTTATTCACAATCACGATGGTGTGCTATCGTGCTTTGTTATCACACGAGTCACCCTACTCCCTGGCCTAATAAGCTATAGGAGAGTAATTAACTTTATTATCCTGCTTGTTTGGAAGCCATCTCCCACTAATGTGCTCTCTTTAATGGAAGCACCCCAGTGGGATTAAGTTCTAGATAGCGTGAAGGTGACACTGGGAGAGACATGAATGGTCTCCTCAACTCTAGGTTTATTGCTTAGATGGTTCTTTCGTATATTTTTTTCCCTTCATTTTTGTTCTCTGTTGGATCTACTTCCCTTCTTGTACTTGCCCTTTATTGAATTTCATAAATAAAATTTTTGGCTGGGGTTTTGGTATTGGCTGGCTCAGGGTGCCATTGCTAACCTAGTTGGCAGTCCTTGTCCCCATCCTTCTTTGCATTATCAGTCCATCTTATGAAAGTTTGTTTGAACTACCATTCCACTCGAGGGAAGTTATGGATTCATATACTAATCCATAGCAGAAAACTAGTACCGTCAAAGATTTCTTGCAGCTTAATGATAATGGTAGTAACTTGAAGAATATTTTTGACTATGAAGAAACCTCTTACAGTTGTGCAGACAAAAATGAATACACGTGGAATGGTAGAGTTCTTTTCCTTCCTCCGGTGTCTATTTTTCCTCCGTTCCATTATGAATCTTAATATAGATATCATTAAGTATTTTGAAGTAGATTGTATATCTCTGTCCTAAATATGAAGTGTGAAGCTTTGATGGAAATTCAGCTTTAGATCTATGGTCAATTATATTCATAAACCTAATAATTAATTAGTTATTTTACGATTTTTCTTATAATATTTTTCAGCTTTCAGCAATTAGTGACAATAAAAAATGAAGGTTGTTAATCTACATAATAGTTCTTTTAATGTTTCATTATATATGATTTTGTTAAATTTCTAACCAATTTATTAATTCAATATTTATTTGTTTCGTTGTAAATTTTAAGGAAAACACAAATGCACCAGAAGGTTTCAAACCAATTTGCTTTGCTAGGATGGGAGCTGCTTGGAGGCAATGGAAGTACCGATTGAAGATAGATCACTATGAAAAGTTTCAAACAGATGAAGAGGGGTTGAAAAATACGCCCCCTCGAGTCGACAAGCTTCAATGGCATACTATAGTGAAGTATTGGGGTCTAAAGAAGATAATTGTATGACAACTCATTAAGTTTAAGATGAGTCTATTTACATCTACTTCATTAGTAATATCAAATTTATTAATTTCTCTAACTTTTTTTTATAGGATATAGCAAAGCAAAACTCGAAGAACCGTGAAGGTGAATGTGCGTACTCAAGGACTGGGCGAAGGCCACATGCAAAAATTACCAAGGAGGTTAGAATTCTGGTAGTATAAACCCTTATAATTTTTAGTTTAATAAATATTAATATATACATTATTTTTCTTAGAGGGTAGATGCAGGAGAGACCGTTGATGAAATCAGCATGTGGCATGCCACTCAGGCTTCAAATAATAAACCTTTCAATGTTGAAGATGGGTCATCAGATTGAGCGGTATGTATATATGCTAACTATATCCATTCATTAATTTCTAATATATGTTTAAATTAAATTCATTTGTTTTTAAATATATGTTTAATTGGTAGACAATGCTCGAGAAGAGAAGCGAAATGATCCGGAAGCGAGGAATGAGATTTTTAAGGATGTGGTAAGACAAGGAGGCCATGGTTATACTTTACTAAAGGGAGTAGACATTAGGCCAACATCTACACGAACAAGTTCCTCTCTTGCATTATTGGAGGATATTAATCAACTTAAGAAAGACGCTGAAGATCGAGAGGGTAGAGCTAGACAAGTCGTTGAAGATCGAGAGGCTAGACATCGGCACGAGCTCGAAGAATTAGAATTTTTCCACCAACAAGCACTCTTACAGATGAAAACTGACATGATAAGTGAAATGCAGAGTTTGTTTCAGAGTATTATCCCTAATCATGCTTCAATTACCTCAACGGCCCATATCAACTAGGTAATGACACATCTTTATTTTTTTTATATATGTATGTGATGAAGTGTTAGGTAGGATATATGTTGTGGCTATTTGGCTCTTAGTTGTTTACAATGTTGTGGTTGTTTCTATAGTTAATTTTGAGTTAATTTATATGTTTAAACAGGTTGGTTTTCATGAATAAACAAAGGAGACTCTGTCGAATTTTTTTAAAAATATTAAGTGTGTAAAAGTAAATAAAACAAAGATATACAAATTTGATAAGTTTTCTAAAGATTGTCATCAATAGGAATTATTAAAAAAGATTACTTCTTTGTTTATTGTAACTTACACTGAATTAATTTTGTTGCAGATTGAAATCTTTTGTGGACAAGGCAAGACACGTTTTGATGGAGATCGTTTGCTTCAAGATTGTGAGTACGTATTATAATGAGATAAGTTAAATTTTGTAGAGATATTTAGTTTGGTGGAGTATTAGGTAGGATATATATGTTAGTGGCTATTTTGCTCTTAGTTGTTACAGTGATGTGGATGTTTCTATAGTTATTTTTGAGTTAATTTATATGTTTAAACATGTTGGTTTTCATGAATAAACAAAGGAGACTCTGTCGAATTTTTTTAAAAATATTAAGTGTTTAAAAGTAAATAAAACAAAGATATACAAATTTGATAAATTTTTTAAAGATTGTCATCAATAGGAATTATTAAAAAAGATCACTTCTTTGTTTATGGTAACTTACACTGAATTAATTTTATTCCAGGTCGAAATCTTTTGTGGACAAGGAAAGACACGTTTTGATGGAGATCGTTTTCTTCAAGATTGCAAGTTTACTTGCATTAGTTTATGTTAAGAATACATTGGTTTTTATGTATTTGTTCTAATGAGACAAGTGAAATTTTGTATAGATATTTAGTATGATGGTCACAATGTTGAAATTGTCTATTTTATCTTTGTATGAACTATAATTTAAGTTGAATGGAAGATTATGTTTTATATTTGTTGAAATGGGATGTCAAATATGTTATATATTATTTTAAAGAGTTTTTGCTTAAAAGTATATTGAGCATATTATGGAATGGATGAAATTTTAATTTTGGCGCAAAAATTATTAAAGACAACTTCTTTGCCATCTCAAAAGGATTCCATAAATGAGGACTTTTTGACACGGCTAAGTTATCGTCTAAAAAACTCTTTTGGGACATTTATTGGCTCCTCTAAAAATAACTTTAAAAGACAGTTTTTTCGCCGTCTCAAAAGGGTCCTATAAGAAGTGACCTTTTGAAACGACTTATTTCCCGTCTCTAAAAAACTTTTTGAGACGGCTTATGCCGTCTCAAAAAGATTTTAAAACGAGGGTCTAATACTACGCCCATTTACCGTCTCAAAAGGCGTCACAAAAGGCTTTTGAGACGGTCATATGACTTTTTGAGACGGTTGGAGCACTGTAGTAAAAAGCAATTTTTTTTTGTAGTGTGTGGAATATGTTCTTACATTCCTTTTGAGTAATCTTTACAACGTTCTTCTTGTAATTTGCGCAGTAGGATAAAGATCTTGTTTTATCCTTATGTTTGTGGACCAAGTTTCTTGAGGATTTAACATCCTGTTGACTTGGACTTTGTGTGTCAACGATCAAGTTTGTGGCTGCTCCGAGCAACTTATTGCTTCTGTCGAGCAACGTTCAGGGAAATATTTTCTAAGTCGAGCAACAACTTATAACTTTTTGTCAATTATCTATAGTATTGCATAGCACTAGTACTCGCAAAAAAAATTAACAAAATGGAAAGAACTGAAGATTTCATTATTACTGCAAGTTGATTTCAAACAGATTACGACATCACTGATAATATTTTCTGAGATGCTCTACAGCATCTTCTCTTACTTCTTCCAGCATGTCTAGATTCAACCTTCTCATTAGGTCACTTACAGGGGAGTTAAAACTTAAAACTCTATGGGATGGTAAGCCTAGATTGACAGGAATGATAACTTCACTCTCAAATGATAACATATATGGGGATTCTTCGGTTGTTATTCTCGGTGTTGTTCCGTATGCCCATAAGATAGAGTGTATCTTGTTTATCCAATTTTCCTTGGCATCATCAAGCCTTTTCTTCAACCCGTTAAGCAAGGTTATGTTCGTAGCTTCAATTTTTCCATTACTCTGAGGATGTCCTGGAGCTGAATGCAATTTTTGAACATTGGACTAAGCACAGTAATTTATGAATTCATCATTATCAAACTGTGTTCTATGGTAGGTAATGAAAGCATATGGCATCCCATACCTATAAATAATGCTCTTCCATATGAACTACTAGACTTTTTCGTAAGGCATGTATACCACAGGCTTTCAATCAATCCATTTTGTAACATAATCCATGGGGACAACAAAGTATTTAAATCTTCCTCAGGTGGTTGGAAGTGGCTCGACCAAGTCTATACCCCACATGGAAAATGTCCATGGTGAAGTGATTGGAGTGAGAGCTGCCAGCACAATTTTTCTAATGGTAGAGAATCTTTGACATTTATCACACTTCTTGGCAAAAGTTGCACAGTTTGCTCGCATTATTGGCCAATAATACCCTTGAGTACTGATGCAGAAGTGTTCTCCCTGCTATGTGAGCTCCACATGATCCTTCATGCACCTACAGAATTAGATCATAGACCTCTGATGGATGCACACAGCACTGCAAATTGACTATTAGTCTTCTCCTGTACAAAACACCTTTATCTAATACATACCGAGTTCCTATGTATTTCAATTTGTTTGCTTTCACCATATCTATTTGTAGAGTTCCTTCTTCAATGTATGCTCTGATGGGGTCCATCCATGATGGCCCCATATCTATGGCAATAAAATTGATCATAAAATCTTCATCTATGGTCCTATTGACCAAAATCTCAATCGGAATAGTTCGTCGGAGTTCAATTATGATAAAAAAGGCTAGCCGAGAAAGGGTATCATGTCGGGTATTTTTCAAGCTTGAGATTCTGTTCAGCTGAACATCTAGTAATTTTGCAATGACTTCTATCGCCTTGGATAAATACGTGGTTGTCAATTCTCCTTTAGCTCATATAAACCCACTATTTGGTTTACTACCAGTTGAGAGTCACTGTGTACCATAACATACTCGACATTTAATGATTGGGCTAAATGTAGGCCCATAATAAGAGCTTCGTACTCTGCTTTATTGTTTAAAGCCTGGAATGAAAAACGTAGTGCATACTCAATATCAATAACATCAGTAATGTTAAGTATTATACCTGCTCCACTGCCGATTGAACAAGATAATCCATTAACATATAAGTTCCATATTAAGACGTCGTTTTTAAATGCTTGGTCTATCAAACTCCCATAGTGGAATATTTTTCCTTTGGATTCTTCATACTTCTCGATCATTTCCTGTGTTCTGGAAGAGGAATCTTGTAGGTCTGTAATCGCTTCTTTTAAAGAACGTTCTTCGGGAGCTTTCTTCTTAACATCACTTTCTCCTAATTCTTGTTCTGTCGGCTACTTTATTGCTCGGGGACCTCAAAGTAAGTGAAATCCGATATGAAATTTTCCACTGCTTGTCCTTTCAAATAAGACCTTGTCTCATACATGATATCATACTCCCCTAATTCCATAGCCTAGTATATTAATCTACCATATTTCTGTAGTTTATGGAAAGCCTGCCTTAGAGGGGTATCAGTGTAAACTATGATTGTATGGGCTTGGAAATAGGGTTTCATGCATATGGATGCTTCAATCAATGCTAATACCAATTTTTCCAAGTGAGGGTATCTAATTTCTTCTCCTAAAAAAGCCTTACTGGTATAGTAGATGGGTTTTTGAGCTCTGTTTTCTTCTCGAATCAATGCAGAACTCACAGCTGACTCAGAGACAACTAAGTATAAGTATAATTTTTCACCTGTGATTGGTTGAGAGAGTATTGGAGGTGACTCTAAATAATTTTTTATCTCCTCAAAATCTTTTTCACATTCTTCGCTCCATTCAAAGCTTTTTCTGAGCACCTTGAAGAATGGCAGGCACCTATCTGTTGCCCGGGACACGAATCTGTTCAAGGCTTCTACTCTTCCAATCAGTATTTGCATGTCCTTCTTGCAACTTGGGGATTGTATTTGAATTAATACTTTGATCTTATCTGAATTTTCTTTAATTCTCCTTTAATTTACTATGTACCCGAGGAACATTCCCTCTTGTACACCAAAAACGCATTTTGTCAAATTTAGCATCATTTGCTGCTTCTCAAGTTGATCAAAAGTCTGGCTGAGATCGACAATAAGATCGCATGCCTATTTGCTTTTTGTTATCATATCATCCATGTTGAATCCATATTCTTGCCCATCTATTCCTCGAACACCTTGTTGACCAGCCTTTGATATGTACCACATTTATTTTTGAAACCAAAAGGCATAACCTTATAATAGTATGTTCCTCAGGGAGTGATGAAAGAAGTGCTTTCCCCATCCTCAGGTTTCATTTTTATATTGTTATAACTAGAATAAGCGTCCATAAGGGTAAGTAACTCATTTCCTGATGTTTCATCCACGAGTTGATCTATTTGGGGCAAAGGAAAATGATCATTCGGGTATGCTTTTTTTAAATCTGTGAAGTCTACACACATTCTCCACTTGTTGTTTTTTAGTTTTGACCATAACTACATTGGCCAACCAGTCTGGGTATTTCACTTCATTAATAAAAGATGCTTTCAGAAGCTTTTAAACTTCTTCTTGTATGTCTTGGTTCTTTTTTGGGCCGAACACTCTTCGTTTTTATTTTACTGGTTTAACTTATTTGTTTACATTGAGCTCATGGCAGAGGAGTTGGGATCTATCCCAGGCATATCTTCATGACTTATGCTTTCTGTGTTTAAGGAAACTCACGAGTTCCCGATTAAGAACATGATCTAATGTTGTCCCTATTTAAGTGATGTGCTCCGATTTGTCATCATCTAACATAATGCTTTTAATTGCCTCCATAATTTGTCCCTTTACCAACTCTATTTCCTCTCTTGGGTCTAAGGTCTCAACCTCAGATTCTTCTTCAAGCTCAGGAGTATCCACTTGGTAATTAGTGATTTTATTCTTTATTTCTTCCAAGGCTTCTTGCTCGGCAGAAGAGTAGTAACATTCCCGAGCTAATTTGTGATGACCTTTCATAATTATCACATCAAAATTAGTAGGGAATTTTAGACATTGATGAATAGTGGATGGTACTGCTTCGAACTTCTTTAGCCCTACTCTTCCCATGATTACATTATAAGCTGAATGGGCATTTTTATCCATTACAAAGAAATGGATCTTCTCTATTCGACTAGTTGGCCAGGTGCTTATCATCACTTCCATGTTAATGGTTTCTATAGGAAAGACTTTCTTACCTTAGTGGTTGGTGATAGGGATCTAATTGGATGAGTTTAAAATCTAAGTTGGTGAAACAAGGATAGAACATGATATCCATCGGGATGCCATTAGCTACCAATACTATAGAGACAATGATTTCTTCCTTTCTGACTGTGATTACTAATGGGTCATTGTGAGGATACAGTAATCCTGAAAGGTCATTTTTAGAGAAACCAATTACTAGCTTGTCTTTGTTAACCTTCCTTGGTCAATTTTCCTCTACAAGGTTGATCCTCTGTATGTACGATCAAGCTTATGCTTCATGGAGGTAAGCTTTTCGCTCAGCTATATGACGTCCTCCTCTTGCATCTCCACCTATAATCATTTGGCAATGAAAAGAACCAAAATTGATACAGAATACATCATATTCTGGTTGTCGAGCTTTTTTAGGGAGATCGGGCTCATTATCTTGATCATCTTCATGAGTTCTTTTCTTCTCCTCTCTGAGCTTGCAAGGAGATTTTGATCTACGTCGAATTCTTTCATTGTTCTACCGATCAACATACTGATTCATCTTTCCTCTTCGGATGAGAGTTTTAATCTCGTTTTGAATAGCTATGCAATGTTCCGTCGTGTGACCATGATCCCTGTGGAATTCGCAGTATTTAGTTTTATCTCTCTTGGTCGAGGAAGTTATCAACTTATCAGGCCAATGCACATATTTATTATGCTTGATTTCTTCCAAAACATGGAGAATTCCCATGGTTAACGAATTATAGTTTTTATAGTTCTTGAGTCGCTCCAAAGCTCTTTTCTGTTTTGATCCCTTATGTTCTCTGGGGTCTTTATGATCTTTCTTATCATTTTTGCCATCAACTTTTTTGCCCGATCTACGCTTGGCTACCATTTCTTCCTCGGTATTTACGATCTTTGCTACTTTAGTCATCAATTCTTCCATTATCTTCGGGGGATCCTTGGAAAGAGTGTAATACAATTTTTCGTGGAGTAATCCACTCATGAGGGAAGTTATTGCAGTCTTTTCCTCGTAATCCACGAAATCTAGTTTCTCGTTAATAAAACGAGTGATGTAATATCTGGTGCTCTCTCCTTATTTATGTCTCACACTAAGTAAGTGTGCCACCTTTTTCATAGGCTTTGATCCAAAGAAAAAGTTTTTAATGAATATCTCGGCCAGTTGCTTGAAGCTAGAAATTTTCCCCTGAGGAAGACTGTTGTACCAGATGTGGGTAGATCTAGTAATGGTTCCAGAAAATGATCTACACCTCATTTCGTTGAGGACGACGTAAATATCAGCAGCTACATGGTATTGTTCTATATAGAGGATTGGATCAGTTTTTCCATCATATTTGGGTGTTACTACTGGAGCCTTGAACTTTGCTGGAGTCATAAAATCCATAACTACTTGCACAAACGGAGACCCTTTTATAAAACTTCTTTGTAGTGGGTTTATTGTCTTATCCATTTCTCCTAATCTGTCTTCCAATATTTGTAGGGATCTTTTCCATGCATCATTGGAAGCACCATATTTATGCATTGCAACTTTATTAGTTGCTGACCTTTCTTCCTGAAGCCGTTGCTCGGTCCGAGTAGCAATTCATCGGTCATTTGATCTAGATCGAGTTGTCCTTTCCCTTTAAACATATGGTCATCCAATATTACCAAATCTTTCCCTAGGAACATTTATGTTCCCCCTGGGTCCCAAATAATCGAGGGGAGAAACACGACTTAATCACTCTAAGGCACTTAGCCTCTTTGGAGAATAAGACTATGTGTGGAAAGATTCTGATGTCCTGAGTAATGAAGTTAACCTTAGATGGTATGAGACATCTCTTGTCTTTATCGAGTGGTTGCACCGACCACCTCTTGATGGGGTGGTATCATATTTCCTTGAGCAGATAAAGCAGGTGCCTAGGCTTGAAGATTTTGTGCACGTTGCCTGATAGTATCCTGTATAGCCTCCTGGCCTCTTGCAAGACTGGCGAGGATCCCAGTTAAATCATTTGCATATGGGGGAGAAGAAGGGGTAGGCGAAATACCTTCGTTCTTGATACTTGATTAAGGAATATCATCCATTTAGATGTTTAATTGAATGAGATCGATTAGAAAGTTTTATTCCAACAGACGACGCCAATCTGTTGATGCAAAAAACTTGACTAGGATAATTAATTGACCATAGATAAATAGAAATAAAAGAGACAAGATAATTTTATAGTGGATTGGCTTAAAGGAAGAGCCTACGTCCACGGTTGAATATTATTTTTGGGATTATTCAATTGCCTCTCTTTTTGTGTCCCTTGGATGTAGGGTTTACAATGTATTTATAGCCCCCAGGGGGTGTATAAGAGCTATAATATCAAAGGATGTAATGTCTTTATATCATAGACATTTACATATATACAATCACTAATGTATACAACTGTTGGTGTTTTCCTTTCATCGTTGGTTGGCATCCCTGGTGTTGGTCGGTATCCCTAGTGTTGGTCGGTATTTCATCCTTGATGACTAGGATTAATCTTCCACTGTACAACACATGTCAGTATCTGAATGGTTTACGTAGATGGACAATTTTTGGTATCAACGGTTACGTAATGAAATATGTTGAATTATGTAGATTGGATAGTCTGTGACTCCATAATTTTGTGCCATACTTAATTGCACTTTCTACGAGAGAAGCAATCCACTCTTTTTATAAAAAAAATTAAAGACACAAAGCGTCTGAATAACACAATGTCACAAATAATGATAAAAAGTAGTACTTACTCGCTCATTCTAGGCTTCAGATTAGTATGGCATCTTGTGGGTGTGTTATGTAGGTAGTTCACTTAGTTAACCTTGTGATTTCATATACAAGAACACAAATCATTACTACTACAACACTGCGAGTATGTTTTCCTAGATCAAACCCATCACATGTCCCATAATTGCAGCAACACTTTCTAGTAATGTGTAAATGATTATTAGCAAAATACTTTATTATTTAAAGGTTTCAATTGCAATATATATCCCACAATTACAGCTTCCACCATGATAAAAAAAGGTTTATGGTTCAACGAGAGGAAAGGGCCTTGAGAAGTTGAATAGAGCGTATGGGAAGAAATTGTCCATTGAAATTGCAAGAAATAAGGGAAGGCAAATAAATATTGTGCAGTCTTCTAAGTTATGAACTGAACTTGGAATTATTGCATGCAATCTCATCCCAATTACTGCAAAATGGAATCACATGTCTGAAAATGACAAAGAAGTTTCCTTCAAATGGATCAATATAAGTAAAATGATATATTTTATATATTTATATAAAATGTATTTTATAAACGTTCATGAGTAATTGATTTATTCCATATATTATTAGTACATAATTTAGGGGGCCTTGCTATTTTTGGAATTTCTTATTTTTTTGCAAAATACATATACCTGATATATATATACACTAGTGGATGCCCGTGCCTGAAGGCATGGTTGAATTTTTCAAACATAAACTACATGATTACTAAATGTGTGGTGGTGGCAACAATAATCGTGGCGAAACGATTGTTATCACATACCCTGTTTATCGTGTCAAAAATGCACATAACAAAATATACCTCTCATGATACAAATATTAATCCAATTAGTGCACACAATAAAATATATATTTCCACGTTTATCGCCTCAACATCCCACATAGCAAAAAAATCAAATAACACTTGATAAATAACATTAATGAATTTTAAAGAAGAGTAAGTGTTATGTGTACAAAGCCTCATTTTTAATGAGGTGTCCACCAATAAAAACCAATGTTTGATATTGAGAGCATAGAGTTAAAAATTTGTAGATTTGGCATTTGGATTTCCACATGCACTCACTTTTCTATTTTTGTTTACACCCTTTGCACGTGAAACCAACTGCAGAAAGAGGTTTCCATAATATTATTTTGGCATTCATTTTCCTTAATTCTATAGTGCCTATACTCCAAACATTCTAAAACGGTACCCCTCCAAGCGTTGTCACCTAAGTATCCAGTAGGAAACTTGCTGCTACAAGACAAATAACCAATTAGTCCATAAAGTACAAAAGACAATTCGGGAACGCTGAAGGTAACTCAATGTACTGTATTATTAAAATGGTATTGTGATATCAATATTTCACTATGCATAGAAAAAATAGGACACTTCCCATTTATGAAATTGAAACATCACAATTATATAATTCGCCATCCATGCTTTGTGTCAATTAAATGTTTATTTATCATTCCAGGATGAGGGACTTATGAATTTCACATGTTATGATATGACATTCTTTTGCCGATGGAACTACATCAACACCCCGAAATGAATTTAATCGAAGAAAATAAGTTTGAATAACAATTTGTATCAAATCTCAAAATTCACTCAAACTTATTAAATATGTCTTAAATGGATAATCGATTAGGGTATGCCTGAAATGTATAATCCAAAAATAAGGCAACATGAAAACAATAGAATACCTTAACATAGAGAAATGAATAACATAGATGTTTGGAAAACTTCTTTGTAATGCCTGGAATTGGATGTCCTAAAAACGGATATGAAAATATTTTCAAAACTTTTTTCAAAAGGGTAGATAGTTATGCATACATATTTGAGACATAGGGATTTCTTAGAGTATGTGACTAATACCGACTCACCCCCCAAAATCAGAGTACAAAAGAAACTTCAGAATTATGGTATTATAGATTCATGGCTCAAAACATTTACACATAAATTGTTAATCAAACATTGGAGTCTTTAACATCTTAAGTAGAGCTATTCAAACTTCTTTATCAAAGACAGGTCATTCAATATTTTCTTAATTGCCTCATCGTCGTATCCACGCCCTCTCAACTTGATAGATGTAACCATAAAAATATCTTTCTCCACAGTTTCACGGAAATATTTCCTAAAACATAGAGCTCAAATTCTGCCAATCGGTAATCACTCAGGATTTCTCGAACTTGTCTAACAGCATCGAGATTTTTATAGCTACTAAAGATCTTCACATATTGCAATGACTTCTCAGATACTTGAGAAAATTGATTCATTGGATCCTCAGACATCTTCTGAAGTTGTTCATACTTGTGTTCTAGAATTAAGGAAACCTCACAATTGATTAAACAACCGGCCTTCAAAAACTCATCTCTAATTTTTATCTCAACATCATTTTCTTCTTCTTCAGACATTTTAATAGCTTGGTACAAACCTAATCAACGAATGCTGGTTATACATGTTTAAGATCTCATACCAGTTTAACATTATAACAAAAATGAAAAAGAAAAACATTATCTATATACGGGTATGAGCATATACAAAAATACAAACTATACACGCTGTTAACAATTGCAAGCAAGAAATGAGGCTGTGTGCATCATTACCCTCCATATCATATACAATGTCTTGAGCTTTCAAAACTTGGGAAACTATGGAAAATAGTAGAAAAATTGAAGAATGAAATAAAGAGAGTATTAGACATATTGATCACCTTTATCTTGAAAAAAGGGTCAAACAAACATAATAAAAAATAAAAAGTTAAAAAGAAATGATTCTTTTTCCTAGACATGTAAGTTCAATGTAACTGCCTCTATTTTAGAAAGAGGAGCTAAAAAAACCTTGCCATATTTTCCAACTATATATGGAAATAATATCCTCCAAACTAAAATATGACTCAAATCCGAAGAAATCTTCAACTATGTATCTTTCTATATGCCATCCCTGTATTCTGTAGATTGAAATCCCAAGAAAAATTTAACTGAAAAGGTTGCTGTAGCAAATGAAAATATGACTGTAGGAAAAGATGTTTATCACAATAACACATACATGCACATGGAACATTAGACGGTGTAAACTGTCCAATTTCAACCCATTTTAATAAACGCATTGTCTATCAACTATACGATTTGATGCATACAACACAAAGAATGATTGTTAATCAAGAAAACATATTAAAAAGAAACTTGCATCCTTACAATATATAGTATATCCTTACACTTTTATTGTTGTACTCTCAAACTTTATGATTTTTGCACATAATACATATTGAAATGAAATTCTTATGTCATTGTAAAATATAAACTCGGATGGTATTCAAGACTCCACACGTAATCTTCCTGCAACGTATGAGCATCCGAACATAAATGCACATGGGAATCAACAACTTTCAAATGCGCTGAGGTTATCCTACAGGCAGACAGGTTAAAAAAGTGATGAAAAGAAGGGACTTGATGGAGAATATTGGGGAATTTACTCACTATGATATTAAAACAACTTTGTATCGTTCAATAAATAATAATAAACAACAAACCTAGTGACCATGAACATACCTATTCAATGTTTTACTACCCAAAGTTGTTTTGGAGGCTGCTTTCAAATATTCATTGATAGAAAACAAAGCATATGAAGCATATTAAGTGCCATACAATTAATTTAAAAGATATATCTAAATACAAATAAAAACACACTGAAGAATCAAAGAATTGTTTCCTGCATCTGTCTTTACAGCCATGTATCATAATGACAGATAAAATGATCTAAAAAAATAAACATATAAAGGTACTTCAATGTAAAAATAAGTATCATCGAGTAGGAAAAGTATAACTGAGAATACAAATTAAAATAATAGGATGAGTTTATAAAAGAAGTAGTAAAGTTTTAATCCGAACCCTAAAGCCTAAAATGCCTAAACTTTGGATAAACTATTTGTGTACCAAGCATATTACCTTTTGCCTCCCAAGCTATGGTTGAATCGAGCCAATCTTAAGCCAAGATATCAGCCACTGAGCCAAATTTATGAATCAAATAAAGCTATTTGTATCAAAAGAACATTAAATGGGGACAGAAAATTTCTATCGAATAACTGATTTCAAATAAACAAAATTAAATGCGAACTTTTGAATTACCTAAGAAATAGTGAGATAATGTAAGTTGGATATCTTACCTAGAGGAATATATAGTGTGAGGTGAGATATTACCACAAAATAGGGAGATGATGCAAGTTGACAGACTATTGGCTCTGTATACAACACAAAATTAGTTAATCGGCTATATATTGATTAGAAACTAAAAACGTAAGAAATAATTATAATAAAACATAAGAAATAATGTTTAACATTAAAGCAAAGATAACCAAACTCAAAAAGACCAAAATACTAAATATAACTCAATATATTTAGAAGTTGAAACCCTTAAGTAATGCAATATAAGAAGTTATTTCAACTAATAGGATATACTTCCATAACTTATCATATTAAGATTGTTAAAAAATTTAGTAAAGGCAGTACAAATCAGTTTTAAAAAGTAAAAACATACCATCAAGAACACAAATCTTTATCCTATTAGTAATCCTAACTTGAAGCAACAATGCTCAATTTTTCTATTAGCTATGTCCTTATTTATCAAGCAGTAGTTTTATCCTAAAATCATACAACTTTTTAGCGAAACCCCTAACTTTTATATAATCAATAAAAAAAATCAGAACCCATCTACTCATTTAGACCACCATTATCGGCACCACGGAAAAAATAGCGATAGATAAGCATAATAAAAACACAGATCATAGAGGGAGACAAAAGATTATACTTGGTAATCAAGCCAAGAAAACTTAATAACCTCTTTTGAAGCTCCAATAATCTGAAACTGAGATACACATGTTAGTACCAAAGAATACAATTAATTGATTAGAACCCATACTAGAGATTATACATACTTGATATATGAACAATTACCAAGGATTTGATTATATCTACAAAACTACCAAAATAAACCGCTACATATGAGAAAAACAAAATCACACTAAAGAATCAATTTTTAAAACCTAAAAAACAAATCCTTGATTGCAACTGTATAAAGATGATTTGACCACAAAAAAGTCTAAAACGGAGGGGGTACGAATATCAAGAAACAAACACACACACACAAAGAGAGAGAGAGATGAGTGGTGGAGGAATGGTCGTGTGTTTGGAGGGAGAGATAAAAGAGGGTTTTATAGAGGGGGATAGAGTGTGTCCGATAACATTATAGGAACATAGAGAATATATGGGTGTGTTTTTGCTTGGGCGGCAAAATAAATTTAGGTGTTAATCTCAAGCATTAATTTAGTGGGTTGAAGATGTGGCAAAATCAGGAGCATTATTGTGCTTTTACATTTTTAAGATTTCAAAAACCATCCTCCTTTATTATACACACACACACACACATGAATTTCAGTCAGATTTGACGTAAAAACAGAAGATCAATATGTTAGAGACAATGTAGAAAAATTATTGATAAGTCTAAGTAGGGGAGCCAGATGTCGACATAGACTAAGGTTAAAAAAATCAATTGAAGAGGAACGACATGATATTCCAAAAAATATGAGTGCAAAAAATTGGAATACCCTTTTCGATTTGTTCTCTAATGCCGAAAATCAAGTAAAAACTAGTTTGTAAAATATAGTTGTTTTATTCTATTACTTGAAACATAAATTATACAAACTAATTATGCCTTAACACTTAATGAAACATTGGTGCATTGTTAACAAGAATAATCGAGCGAAGCAGACTATCAAACACAGTCAAAGGTCGAGGGCATTTGTACCGGCTCATTATTACTTGGTATATTATTATTATTTTAATTATCTTGTCTTTTAAAATTCTTATTTGTAATGATTTTCTTTGCTAATATTATGTAGATTGAGGTGGATAATGAGGATCCAGATCAGATTGATTTCTATAAAAAAAACACTGCACCATTGAGAAGCAGTCATCTCTTAAAGCCGAATAACTATATGTAAGAATATAATTTATTTTAGTCAAATTTTTTATTGTATCATTATAAATTGATATATACAAATTTTTATTATAGAATGAGATGAAACGATACTCCAAAGGGTAGTGCATCTTTCACTACCGATGAGATGACTGATCGAGTATTTGGTACTAAATCAGGGTATACAATAGGACCATGGAATGGACCAAATCCAACTAAATAAAAAAATGACACGATATGGTGCAGAGTTGGAGGAGGCCCTTAGGGAAGATACTAAATTTAATCGTGAGATAATGAAACAACTATAGACCCATGATGAGAGTATAGAGCGTTTAGAAGCTCATCAAGCTGGATTTGACAAGATGTTTGAGAATTTAAAGGCATCAGGTTTTCTTCCTTCCACATTTACCATATGGTAACCTTTAACCAACTTTAATATGTGGTGTTTGCTTAAATTACATTGGTTTGTAATATTATCCCTATAAATCACATCAAATGACTATTTAAATACATTAGTGACTCTTGTGACAAAAAATACATAGATAGTGGCTTAAAATTAAATGTTCAAATCCTTTCACTTGTACGTACTCCCACTTGGTGTTGGTGGATGCAATGCTGTCATCTAATTTGTTTGATTGGTGGAAGGGATTTGATTGGTGAATAATTGTTAGTTTGCTGAACATTTTATTAATTATTTAATAGGTTGGTTTTTATCTATAAACAAAGGCAACTCTGCCAAAGTTTTCTAAAAAAGTTAAGAGTTTTCAAAACACATATTTAAATGGTTTATAGTTTAGTGATAATCAATTTGGTAGTTTTATGGTTTGTCGCACTGGTGTGCTTGTTACTCAACCTTTGATTGGATGTTATTATTGTTAAAAGAAGTTATTGTTATTTACTTAATCAATTGTTAATAAACTCGTAGGATGATAAAGTTAACTAATCTATTTGCAATTTTTGAATTGCAGATTGGCGTTATAGGTGAGGCGACTTCATTTGGAATTTCTTTTTGGACAATAATTGCAACTTGTGATCTTGATGGAGGGAGAAGTTTTGGCGATCCTTTTGGGGAATTGTTTTTGCTTATTTTGGATTTCATGAATCTTGTACAAAAGTGATGTGGAATATTTTTGTAATTAACCAATGGTTTTGAGATATTTGCATATATGGTCATTATTAATTATATGATGCTTTTAACTTTAATTTTGAGTGTCTAGTTTATTGATTCATTTTGTTGAAATGATATTTGATTAACTACAAGATGTAAATAAAAATAAATTAATATCAAGAGCTTTTCTTGCCAAATGATATATGTAGTCAATAAAAATACATTGTGATGATTTATATACGTGAGGGAGATGCTTTAAAAAAATTAGCTTTAGGTGAAAAAATAAGGTTCGATGTGTAAATATACCATTTGGTGACAATATGACAATTATATTTTATCACAAAATATACTTGCTTTTTTGTGACAATAATTCTTCGTCACCCAAAAATATTATTTCTTTGTCACACACCGAAGCAAATTTGACTTATCGTCACACCTTTTCTGATGAAATATAGTTATTTTGTGATTCAAGAAAAAATATTTGGCCAATTTGTCACCAAATGAAGTACTATTGGTGATGTAATACCCATGCCCAATATTTTATTATTTTTTCTGTGCAACTTATAATAGTATGAAACCCTTCGAATTTGAATTATAAGTGTGGACGTTTATTGCTATATTTGAATTTCTTTGGGCCTTGATGATAATTTTTGGAAGATATTGGGTGAAATTAAAGATTTAAGAAATCTAGCAAGATCGAATGAACTTGAAAGTGTTTCGAACGAGATCCTTGTCTCGTTCAAATGAAATTTAAGTGGTTCAAATGAGAATCCAATGCATTTCGAGTTGGTTTCTAACAAGGATCTAATGAGATGTCAACCAATAGGTTTTTCAGGCTCATTGGAAGGTCGTGCGAAGGGTTAATCGAAAGAGAACCCATTCTCGTTCGAACGAGGTATAGCTCTCGTTTGAACGACCTATATATAAATTTTTAAATCGGATTGCCTTTGTCTGCTGTCATATTTTAGACCATTGGGTCGATGACGTGTTGAGTCCTAGTGCACGTAGATGGATAAAAATCGGACTTATATTTGAGGCTTGGTTTCTAAATGGGTTTCTGGACTTATTTGGGTGAGAAGAAGAGTGAGATGGGGAGGTTCTCCCCCACCAAAAACCCATCAGATTCTCTCTCTCTCTCTCTCTCTATATATATATATATATATATATATATATATATATATATATATATATATATATGTATGTATATATATATATATATATATATATATATATATATATGTATGTATAATTTCAAGGGCATTCCATCTCCCCAAAGACTTTTCCACCATTGCTACACCACATCCCCATATTATGCCACCATATACTACTAGTATTTTACCATAACTAAGATTTATGCACCCATTTCCTCCATTGTTGGGTAGAGCGAAGAATTTTGGAGGTGTTGTTGGGGGGTTTATTAAATAATAAGAGTAGAAATATATAGAGTCTTAAGGGGAGTTTTGCTTGAAACATGATTGTGGAGCTAGGCAACCTCCTGGAGGTGGGGGGGGGGGGGGGGGGGGGGGATTGTCATCATCTTCTTCTTCATACACAATTACTAGATCTCCATTTTGAGGTGAAAAAACTCCACTCTTAGTTTAAGACTCTATTTTGTACAATAGTAGCCTTGTATCTAGAATTGCTACAGTAGAATGCATACATGGGTTAAGAAGATGATTTCTTACGGTTTATATAAATGATATATAAATGATTTCAAAGGTATTTATAAAAAAACTATAATTCAAGAATGTTGAAGAAGTGATGTATTTTCATAAGTTTGGTATATAATATTTTATGGAATAAAATGTTTAAAAATGATATTTGTCTTGCTAAAGATATGTTGGGTGAACTATGTTTTAAAGTTTCTTGCAAAAATGAATATTTTTATAAAATTGGACATTTTCTAAAGCTTGAAGAATAAAAATATCCTTTAGTCTTAAAAAAATCTATTTTTGCAAGTACTATGAGATTTCTAGATTAAATCACTTGTTAGACCCATTTGATAGGATTTTTGGACTTAAAATCCATCTTCTCATGCATATAAACTTGTGGTATTTGATGTTGAAATGTGTGAAAAAGGTGTTGAAAAAGTAGTAAGTGTATGCTTTTAAGCCTACATGAATCAATAAAGAAAATAAATTTTTTCTCGATTCAATGATTACTTAGAAAAGAAAGTTTTGAAATAAAGATTTTTCCAACTTGAGAAGAATGTTACTCCAAAAGTGTGAAATAAGTGTTAATGTGTCAAAACACTTGAAAAGTTAGTGTGGGTAACTTAATGGTGTTTCGGAGAATAACACTTATGAAAATGGAGGGAATGACATGTTTGAAAACAAATGGGAAAACTTGTAATTTTACGTCAATTGGATCATTTTTATGAAATAAAAATGTTGAAAAAAGGTGTTACACAAAATGGTCCTTAATGAACATAATTTTGGTATAAAATTAATTTTAAACTAAAAAGGGTGAGAAATGATGATTTAAAAGTGTAACACAAGTTGGGGTGAAACCCCGTGTTTTTGGCTTCGGCCGAAAAAAGGAAAAGTGGAATAATTTGGACATTTGCAAAATGTTAAAACACATCAATAAGGAATAGGATGAGATTGAAATATTTTAGAAGGGCCCAAAGCCCTGGAATGAACAATTCAAAATCACTGGCTAGAGCATAGGGTAACATAGTCCTTGGTGTAGAGCCCTTTAAAGTATGTAGATATTGAAATATTCCGAGAAAAAAAGAATGAAAAATGGAAGTTTTGTGATGAAAATATAAAACGACAACATAACTTGAATAAATTAATAACTGTTGCAATAAAGGATAAAGTGAACAAGTAATGTTAAATTGATTAATAGCCTCAACGTAAAGAAAAGGTAAAGTGAATGGATTAAATGGGTAGTTAAGCAACCTAAAGAGCTTTAACCAATAATTAACACAACGGCGTATTTATGAAAGTTTTTCAAAGAAAAATAAGTATTTTTCAACACGATATTTGCGTGCATTGAAAGGGTGATTTTCGATAAAAATGCTAACGTGGATTGGTATTAATAAAGGGGTAATGTCGGTGAAAGAAATTATTTTTTCCTTAATGTGACACCCCGACTAATTAAATACCGGGTAGCTACTCCTTTATTAAATTAATACAAAAATGCCAAGTTGGTTCAGTTAATAGCATCATTGTCGAAAACATTGTTATGATTTCTAACCACCTAGTATTTAAAAAGTAAATTGTCAAATTTTAAATTAAATCTGATAAACATGCGATAAATGAAATATAGAAATGTAACACAACCATACACGATAAGGTCCAACTATAATGAATCAAAAAATAAAGATGAGTCTAGAGGAAATACTCCTCACAATGATCCCAAATCAGAAAAGAAATAAAACAAGTCTGCATCCTGAATTAATTACAAACCATAGTCTGAATAACTGAAATGTAAAATGAAACGTCTCTAAAAGAAATGGGCGACATGCCCTACAACTGATGAAATATAAATATAGAGTCAAGGCAAATGAAGCGTCTACTAGCAATGTCCTGTAACTTCCATAACAGCTACAGCTCGTCACCTGAATGGAAATACTATGCATGGTGTCCTTGTGGATGGGCACCTAAAATGGTTTTTACAAAAAGATAGATTTGAAAGCAAATGGGTCAGAGCCCGAATGTGGAGAGTATTTTAAAAACAACAAGTGCTTTAATAACAATTAAAACAATGAATGCAAGATACATGTTAGGACGTGCTCTCACATGAAATACTCACCTCTCGTCTAACTGTGCACTCCTAACGTTCCTGTACCCATTCAAGTGTTATTTATCTAACTAAACCATCATAAGTTATAACCCAACTACTCGATTCACAATATGAATTCCCATTGTTATTACTTAAATAGATAACTTTACTTAAATTCGGATTCTCAATTATTAGCATTTCCGTTTACTGGAGGTTATCCCCCTATTTATCTTCTCAAGGAGTTAATATAAATGATTTTCATAAATAAACATCACAATCCCTTTTCATTCAACCGTATATTATTCACATAATAAATATACAATAGAAGCACCCCGAGGCTAAGCTACAGTGCACACATACTCTGCTATCCATCCCGGTACATCACGTACATAAGGATTACACATTCCGAATCTCTCAGGAATTGTTAGGATAAACACCACACACAAAAATGGAGGTGAACATAATTCAACATATCCATGGTCACGTACATACCTACGCTCCATAGTCAGCTGGCTTAATAACTCACAATTAAGTCATTCTCTTGAACTATGTCCTCTAGGCACCACTCTAAATCCGGGCACACAAGGAATAGATGGCCCTAAGCGAACGTAAACCTCCCGTGATAGCAAGTATGGTAGGTATGTCATACACGTAAAAATCATTTACTAAGCATGCACACATCTTAGATATCTCAATATTAATAAAGGTATTTTCTACATCCATATACCATTATTCCAATTCTATACATTTTAAGTCTTCCGATAATATATAATGTAGACTGTCAACACATCTCACGTTATAGATTCTTATACTTAAAACCTATCTCAAAGGGGTTATTAAGTTTCCTATTATTCCCACATATTACATCATTATTCTTAAGGTCCTTGCTTCTGCCCCAAACCTCAATTCATCAATTTATTCGAAATTACCCTTTTAACCCTAATATTATCTCACTCATCGAGCTCAATTAGCTTTTAGAATAATTCCTCAATTTAAATTCTAATTAAGGTCCAACCTTATAATCATACCTACTGGTCTTCCTTAAGTCTAAGGATATTCATAAGGTCTCCAAATATTTTCCAAGGGTTAAATTCATTAAAAATTAAATAGGGAAAACTTTACTCATTCTGGGAAGGTCGATCGATCGACCTTGACCTTCGATCGATCGATGGTGGTCGATCGATCGACTGATGAACATCGATCGATCGAACGCACCAGGTATGGCTACGGACTGATTCGTTTTGCAGTTTTCAAATCATCCCAAAACACCATTAACATGCATGAAATTATATTCTAACTTTATAATATCATCATACAACCATCCTACAACATTGTTAACGTTCTAAAACCAATAATTCATCAACCAAGGGCTATGTTTGGATCAATTCTTCATCAAGAACCCTAGTTTCCTATTTCTTTCAAGAACATTAATAAATCTCTTCTTAAATCCGTTTTTAAATCATCAAGGGTCATAATTTTGAATTCGTAGTTCATCCAGAATGTTACTACATGCAGTCCCTAACATAATTCATAGTTTTAAACTTCCAATTCATGGGTCTTTATCATCTTCCAAGATAAATTCGATAATTCCGAAACATGGAAAAGCATAGCATTAAATCAATTGCAATTAAACCACTTGCCTTAATCTTTCTCTAAATTTGAGGTTGAATCTTGAAGGTTGAATCTGTCCTCTCTCTCTCTCTGCAGAATTCTCTTCTTCCTCTCTTTCTCTCTCTCTCTACAAGTTCTCCTCAAGATGACAATGGAGGTGGGGTTGGATTTTGGCAAGTTAAAATGGTTTCTTAACTTCTCCCGTAGACCATTAAGTCCCTTAGTGTAGTTAGTGGGTTTAGTGGGTAAAGGAATAAGTCAGATTTTGTTTCTAATTTTCGTGGGTTTTAATTCCCAAATTTCTGAAATTACCAAAACACCCTTTTAAGTTACCGGTATGGCCTAATAATGCCCCGGGACCCAAACTTAACTTCCGGCTAGTGTTTTCTGACTATTTCGACCCTTTCGGACACGTTGGCGCACTCAAAATGACCATACGGGTGATAAAAATAAAATTCACTTTTTAATTAAATAATAATATTCCAGACGCGACTGTCACACGTGTCTCAACAAAATTCCAAATTGCCGTATTTTAATCTTGCGACAATTTCAATAGTTTCAATATTCGTATATTGCCATATATACACATTATAATCAAATACTAACTCACATCTCGTTAATATTTTATCCGGATTAATTCTCAATTAATACACATTTAATTCAATTAATCCCATAAATAGATATCCATAAAAATACGGGGTATTACACTTAAACAAAGTGTATTTGTTTTAAGTGTTTAACTGGGTGTGTTAAGTCAAGGAACGAATGCCAAGTTAAGTAAAAGGGAATTCTTTTATAAGATTAAGGTGATTTAATTTAGATAAGTAACGTTTTTAGAATAGAAATAGTTTCATGAATTAAGTGGTGTGTGTATATAGTAGTTTCATGTGCACGTAGTTATAACATGTTAGAGTCTTCTTTCTTCCATTCGATTCTATATTGCATTGTCATAATTTTCCACTGGGCATTCGGCTCATTCCCTCATCTTCATCATGGTAGGTTAGTTGTGGCTTCGTATTTTGAAATTATTGTACATGTAAGTATTCTTTTTATTTTGCGTTAGTAGCTCTATATGCTTGGAAATCGCATGCTAAATAAGTGAAATGTTAATTAAATAAAATTGGACTAGTGACAATATGTATGTTGTTACATTGCACTTCACACATAATGCTCGGGTCGGACCGAGTTGACCTCGGGTAACCAATAAATCCATATCGGGGCGTTACAAATGGTATCAGAGCTTTTGGTTGAAGGTTTCTTTAGGGAGTGACATGATGAGTTCGGTAGTGGATCTTTCGACATCGATGTTTGTTATGGCCCGTTCACGCAAGATTTGTGACAATTTTGGTTCATCTTCACGAAGGTGGAGTCAGAGAGATTAACATGACGGGTTATTTATTTCCAACTAGCATACGACCAAGTTAGGTGTCATTAATTTCTTCCGCGCTTCTAATTTAGATATGTTATTGATTTGCGAGTGTCTATGCGAGCCATTAGTGTAACAACCCTCATGTTCGCATGTCTAGGTTAGTCGGACATAGTACGCCGGCGATGGGGATTGTTATACAATAGATATCATTCTTATATCAAATAAGAATAAAACGTTTATATTTCTTTTAAAGAAGACAAACACAACAACCCATTTAAACAGTAACTAATAATAAATAAATAAATAAAAGTAATTCCATACTGAACTAGTCATAAAATCCAACCAACAATATAAAATGTCCCAAAGAACTAAATAATAAACTCGGGCTTATAACCATACAATAATTCGAAAGAATGTAACATATTTTGTAATCGTCGTGCATATATGACCGTAAGTCTGAACTTTTTTCAGTTCTACCATCCCTGTCAACATAAACCGGGGGGGGGGGGGGGGGGGGGGATATTTTATTATTTGAATTAGTGCCCTAAAGTTGCAATAATTAACTTATTCAATTTAAAGTGAAATAAATACATTCGATTCAAAGTAAATATCTCCCATCGTCACTCACATGCGATTAACATCTCACCTCTCAGCTAAGTGTGATATTTTTTGTATCCAAACAAGTCCCGAAATAATATATGATAATTGTGTCAATCAATACCAAATACATTAACTATAGTCAACATGATAAAATGTAATCCTCTACATTCATATTATCCATGCCCCAGGTATCCCTGTCTCGTATATATCGTGAAAATGACATGACCATCTATTATGCACAATATAGACAAATTAATTAATCTCAGTTAATTTATTTAATCAAATTATAATAATTTACATTCATGATACCACTTCCCAGAGTATCCTAGTGATGTTACTCGTAAAAGTGACAAAAACATCGATTATGTACACTACATAGTGTGGGGACTATAATTTATTATCTGCATTCTTAGAAAATTAATTAATCTCATTTAATTAGGGAAATTTATATCTATACTTTGATATATGCGACATGCAAAGTCATCTACCTGTGGTGTCTCATTCGTGCTATATCGGCAAGTACGAAGGAAATCTCTACCCAAGTCAGGCATCACAAAACACACATAAATGGGGTGATCCCTATGCAATACACCAGTTCATGGCCCGCACCCAATGGTGAGAAAGGATCCTTGCATCAACACCTACCTCTCGTTGATGGCGTTGTTATATACTACCTAAAATGACCTATACAATGCCTAGCCTGCCTATGCTGACATGTGCTACGGTTCCAAACGTGCGAACCCCAAGCCGATGGGGCCGTCCACGAATATTGGTATATCAACACAGATAAATAAAAATACATATTATTGTTCCTATATAATATGTGTAGGTAATTATTCTATAATTACCTAAAGTATTCCACATCATGTCCATAAATATTCATCCATTAATAATTGACCATTTTTTTAATTATTAATTCTTTATTCATTAAAATATTATTTAACCATCTAGTTAAATATAATTTCTCGATAATTATATGTGCCACATTTGCATTTTTAATGAATTCATTGTTGGCCCAAACACCATTCCACCAACTTGTATGGACTTCTAAACATACCCCAAAACTAACTCCGGTCCCAACTCAACCTGAGCCAAGGACCGAATCGATTCAGTTTACCGTCCGAATCGATTTTCCACCAGACCGAATCGATTCGCTCCAAGGCCGAATCGATTCGAAATTACACAACAACCCAGATCTGGTAGTTTCTTTATTACAGGATTTGTCAATTCTTTGCCAAGATTTCTTCCAATTGTTCATTCCTTTACATAACCATATAATCGAGTCCCTACCACTTATTTACCCATCTTAGAGCCATTAATTCATATATTTACATTGATTTCTTTCCCCAATTCCCAGAATTCATGTGATTAAACCATGACCTTTAGTCCATATTTTCTACTACAATATTAACCATATATCAATCAGATATTTGAGGAATCTAAGATGAGTTCAAATTTACAAATTTTCAGACCATAAATATGAATCAAAACCCCTACATTCGAGTCCAATTTTCTATAAATTTAGCCCAAGAACCCTAAGACATCTATCACCAAATCCAAGAATTCGATTATCCTAGATTTCTAGGTTAACACCCTATGTTCCAATCAATCATGTACATGCATAAGATTAATACCTAACATAAATACATAAAGTTCCAAATTAAAACCTAGAAATCATATGGGGTTTACTACGATAAATCAAGAATGAAATTGAACGTTAAATTGAGCAAGAAAATTCTTGTCTGGATAAATTGCTTGAATGATCTTTAGTTGAATACCTTAGCTACCTCCTTGAGTTCTTGCCCTTAGATTTTTAATGTCCTCTTCCCTTTAGTTTTTTGTGTCCTCTAACTGCTAGGTTTAGATTTTGTTAAATATGGGGAGTTTCTTAACATCTTTCCTTAACTTATATCACTCTAAATCCCGAGTTAGGTGAAAGCCATAATATAAATAGCTCATTAACATCCCAACTTCTGTACCTATATCCTGGGACCATTTCTAAAGGTCTAAAACACTTAAACGAGTTCATAAAGTGCCCCAAAATGTGTTCCAATTATTTTCACCCAACATATATATTTTCATTACGCTTGATCACTACATGACCATAAGTTAATTAACGTTCAATTTATTTTCACGAGTGAGACCATTATGCTCGTTTGAGTTCAAATCAATAAGAAATCATGGAAAATCAATTTATTCTCAAATTATATTCCACCAATTTAATTTAAATTATACCAATTTAAATTGGTTCTCCAATTTGTTTAATTAAATTCCGCCACACTATTTTATTCCAAAAATACAAGATATTACATTCTTCCCCTCTCGTGACGAAATTTCGTACTTTTAATTCACTGATGCATAACATCACATTTGAATCTGCACATTTATCATAAGTTTTATACTCAATTAGTCTGTACTCGTGTCTCACCGAGATGAAAGAAATGGCTCATCTACGCCTACATGAATATTACTGGGATGTCCATAAATCACATAATACATGTACACACACATACAAACATCAAATATGGATGACACCTATACATCCAACTTGAACCATACGTACCATGTATATATATAAAGCAAAGCGTATGCAAATAACCTGTTGAATGTGACTTAATTAGTCTAGAGATTGTCCCACTTATTCCACTAGTGGTGCAAACAGTACTAAATGCTTTTATCAATGAACTCCTCAGCCTTACTGGCCTTAACTCATATAATATATCACTGCCCGATGCGCTATATATCCACACATGTAAAACATAGTAACAAAACATCCTAAAACCTAACATCTCTCAACTCCCGACCTTAGCCAATTTCGTGCGTGGGACATCTCGCAAGACAAATAAAAATAATGAACCCTACCGATGTACTACTGCATCGCTTCATCAGTTATTAAGATCCGTCAGTCCAGCAGTTAAAGAAAAAGAGGAAAATATTTTACGCTAATCACATAGATTTTTACTTGTGCTACTTTCAACAAAAGGCTCATCACTTCCAAGGAATACACTAAATCCCAATAAACTTATCGATTCGATAATTCCAAGAACATCATATGCCTTTTTATTCATACAATAAGATGTTCATTATTAATTCTAGTAGAGTGCTTAATTACTTCAAATCCTCGAAAGACCCACCAATTCCCGTAAGGTCTACTACTGCCCATTTTTTATGACATCGTCATTATTATAACACTATTCATGACCATACACATCTTTATGTAATCGAGACTATCTCTAGTCATAAAGTTTTCCCCAAATTACCAAATACTTTTTACCATACGGATGATTCTCGTTTTGCATACCCCTTTCTGGGAAAATAAATTCGTTTCTAGATAACTATCGCATTTATTCACCGTTTAATGTATGTCATCATTAGCA
This sequence comes from Sambucus nigra, assembly GCA_949130495.1. Lineage (NCBI taxonomy): Eukaryota > Viridiplantae > Streptophyta > Magnoliopsida > Dipsacales > Adoxaceae > Sambucus > Sambucus nigra. The sequence continues at coordinate 535,951,717 of OX422208.1, read as the reverse complement.
TCTAGTCTATGTCCACAATCCCGGGTTAAACATTCAGTGCAACCCTAATTTGAGAAATTTATTATTTTTCCATCCTGAAATCTTCACATTGTTATTCCTAGTATCGATAAGGAAACTTTTCTCAGTTTATGCGAATCCCGCGACTATAATCCCACTACCCGTATGAAATCTCACTACATAGGTCTTATAACTCCTTCTAACCATCATTGGTCCTAAGATACTCTCTCCATATTTTATGTTTGGACATCTTCTTGTCCATAAACTTTATCTACCATTATTGCATCCATGAAACACCTGCGTACGATGTACAATTCACACCATCCAAAAAAAATTATGAGTCATCACCCCTCATATTTCCAAAACTACATAGTGACCCTATTCCTAGTCCGAAAAACTCACACTTGATTTGCATCAAAATCACGATTGATGTTATAACATAATAAATCTTTCTCAATCTGAGTATATCGTAAATTTAATGATCTCTATATGGAATTTGTCTGCCCCCAAAATCTTTCCTCAAAATTCTCATAATCATATCACTACACAGTTATCTCTAAACTATATTAAAATCATCATGCCAACTCGAAGTTTTCATCTCCAACCGTATTACCAAATAATTACTTCCTTTCACACATATCTTAAATACGAAAATACATCCATCATAGGCTAACCATCCCATGTAGCCATCGCATAATGTATACCGCCATCAACATATAGCCCATATCAATACTTCAAACTAAAAAATCACATGCAATAGACACATTCATATCGTAAGCCAAAAATAAATTTTATCATCATATCTACTATGGAAATCTGTTGTAGGGCATCACAATTGCCCAAGAATAATTACTGGATCCCATAATGCGTTTACAAAACCCATCAAGCATTAGGCCTTTTCCTAACATAGAAATAAATAATGACAATTTAGGGGACACTCACATGCCCACTACTACCCAATGACTTGAAGAGAATATCCATATAATGTACCCATACATGATAAATCTCATAGATACTTTCATATGGAATGGGGTCTCCCACCCACAACACCAAATCTTAGTGGACACTAACCCATAATCCACGTGGTTGCGTCAGCAGTCGATCCACCTATAAAAGAACAACTCTCACCAAGACCATCATTCCCAAATAAGATACATCACCATAAAATGGATAGATATCATGAACATCATACTCTATTATATCTATACTCCAAGAACTTCGTCAATAGCCAACCTAAAATCATCATATCATCGCACACACTCTCAACCAGATGCTGCTTACCTAATCATGCGAAACACACATCTAACCCCAATGTTTTGTTGAAACGTCCACCATATAGAACCTATAAAACCTTAATTCGAACCATCCTTGGTTCTACTCTACTATACCCATAATTCGCATTCGGACAAGTAGCAAACATGTTACCACACATCACACGTCGTTATATTGAAATCTCAATTCGCCTTTGGAGTCCTCTAACTTATCTCAACTCGCCATTCTGTAACACCATCTTTTGTTTTCCCCTAATTGTCTCTAATATGGGTACTCTTAATGATTTCTTCGCAATTAAAATTCATAATCGAAACAATGTCTTTCCTTAAGTTTCTTGGAACCCATGTGTTCCTCAATCTTGTTTATAACTGATACACTACAAAAATACATGCCTATAGTTCCCATGTAACTCTATCCTTATACAATTATCTAATCGGTTTATCTCAACTGGAATCACATGGAAAATTAATGCTCTCGTTTTTAAGTTCCACCCACATAGGTGTATTACAAATTATTTAACTATTCTCCAACCCCTATTACGTGACCACACGATATACCTACTACTAAGTCCAAACATTCTCATTTTATCATCATCGAGATCACAAGCTATTTCACCACATAAAAGAGAATTGCTCAAATCTGGACGTAACACCAACTTAACCCTTTAATTAAAATTAATCCTCACTTAAGATTTTTGTCAAAATCCTTATATTTGGCTGAAATACAACAACCATATGCCTTCTTTCTTACGTGCACAAAAATATTCATAAATTCATTCTACTAGGATAAATTTCCATCACAACCCACATTGCCATAAGTAAAACCCAAAACTCCAATAAGTTCCTCAACAACTAAAATCCCCTTAATATATCCAAATGGACTCAATATGAATGACATTCGTTAACTTGTGGCCCCATGAGTCTTTAAGTTATAGACTTTACCTCCAAACAACAAAATTTCGCACAATAATTTTCACAACTATAGTGAACACCCTTGTCCAAACACTCGTTCCATGCTTGACCACTATCTCGCAACGGTCCTCATTCTCAAGATTTTCTAAGCTCAAATATTTTAGTAGTCTTGCTAACGCTTATCGTAAACAATATCATCACACATGTCATCGTGACACTAGATTACCAAATCCTATAACGGGATCCATACACATCAAATAATGCTCAGAAAAAAATAAATCAAACGTAATATAGATCCTAAGGACACTAGAACCTCGATGCTCTGATAGCAACAGTAACAACCCCCATTTTCTCACGTAAAGATTGACCAGACATAGTACGTCGAAGATGGGGCTTGTTATAAAATATATATAATTCTCAGCATCAAACCACAATAAAATATTTACATTTATTTATTTTTTAAAGAAGAGAAACAAAATAAACCATTTAAAATGTAAGTAATAGTAAATAAATAAAATTAATTCCATATTCAACTAGTCATAAAATCCAACCAATAATACAAACTGTCCCAAATAACGGAATAATAAACTCGGAGTTATCACAATACAATAATCCAAAAGAATCTAAACTTACTGAAGTGAAAATATAAACCTAAGCTAGAATCAAATGAACCGAAGTAATTGTTGTTCATATATGACCGCAAGTCTGATCTCCTATTAGTCCCGTCATCCCTGTCTACATAAACCTGGGGCGGGGGAGGGGGGTATTTGATAATTTGTGTCAGTGCCCTAGAGTTGCAAGAATTAAGTTATTCAAGTTAAAGTGCAATAATTACAGTCCATTCAAAGTAAATATCCATCATCGTAACTCACATGCGATTAAGATCTCACCCTTCCGCTAAGTGCGATATTGCCCACATCCAAAAAAGTCTCGAAATAATATATGACAACTATGTCAATCAATAGCAAACACATTAACTATAGTCAACATGATAAAATGTAATCCTTTACATTCATATTATCCATGCCCCAAGTATTCCAGTCTCAAATATCTCGTGAAGGTGACATAATCGTCTATTATACACAATATATCATGGGTCTGTAATTGATTGTCTACATTCTTAGAAAAATTAATCTCAGTTAATTTATTTAATGGAATTATAATCATTTAGATTCATGATACCACTTCCCAAAGTATCCCAGTGTTACTTGTAAAAGTGACATAAACATATATTATGTACACTACATAGCATGTGGCCTATAATTTATTGTCTGTATTCTTAGACAAATTAATTAATCTCATTTAATTCGAATAATTTATATGTATATTCCCTTTTCATATATGCTACATGCAAAGGAATCTACAAGTGGTGTCTCATTCGTGCTTTATCGACAAGTCCGAAAGAGAAATCCAAGTCAGACATCACAAAACATGCATAAGTGGGGTGGTCCCCATGGAATACACTGGTTCACGGCCCATACCCAGTGGTGACAAAGGATCCCAGGATCAACATCTACCTCTCGTAGATGGCACTGCTACATAGTACCTAAAATGACCTATACAATGCCTATCCCACCTACGACGACATGTGCTACAGTCCTGAACGCGCGAAACCCCAAGCCAATAGGACCGTCCACGAATATTGGTATGTCCACACAAATAAATATAAATACGTATTATTATTTACATATCATATATGTAAGTAATTACTCTATAATTACCTAAAGTATTCCCCATGATGTTCACAAATATTCAACCATTAGTAGTTGGCCATCTAGGTAATTATTAATTCCTTCTTATTTAAAATATTATTTAATCATCTAGTTGAATATAATTTCTCGATAATTATATGTGCCATATTTGCATTTTTTATAGATTCATCGTTGACCCAAGCACCGTCCCACAAACTGGTATGGACTTTTAAAAATAACCTGAACCTAACCCCGGTCCTAACTCAATCTTTTCCTAGGACCGAATTGATTCAGTCTCTTGTACGAATCAATTCGCTGCCAGACCGAATCAATTGTCTCCAAGGTCTAATCGATTCAAAATGGTAGAACAACCCAGATCTGGTAGTTTCTTTATTACGGGGTTTCTCAATTCTTTCCAAACATTTCTTCCAATTCCTAATTCCTTTACGTCACCATAAAATAGAGTCCCTACAACTTAGTTACTCATCTTAGAGTCATTAATTTCATATATTTACATTGATTTCTTTCCCCAATTTCTAGAATTCATGCGATTAAACCATGACCTTTTGTCCAAATTTTATACTACAATATTAACCATATATAAATCATATTTTTGGGGCATGTAACATGAGTTCAAAGTTACAGATTTTCATAACATAAATATGCATCAAAACCTCAACATATGAGTCCAATTTTCTTCAAAATTATCCCAAGAACCTTAAGGCATCTATAGCCAAATTCAAGAATTTGATTATCCTAGTTTTTTGGGTTAACACCCTATGTTCCAATTAATCCTCTACATGCATAAGATAAACATAAAACATTAAATAATCAAATTCCAAATTAAAACACAGATATCATATGGGGTTTACTATAATGAATCAAGAAGCAAATTGAATATTAAATTCAGCAAGAAAATGCTTGTGTGGATAAATTGGTTGAATGATCTTTAGTTGAATCCCTTAGCCTCCTCCTTGAGTTCTTCCCATTTGATTTTTAATGTCCTCTTGCCTTTCTCTTTTGGTATCCTCTGACTGCTAGGTTTTGGTTTTATTAAATGCGGGGAGTCTCTTAACCTCCATTCTTAACTTATATCACTCCAAATCCCGAGTTAAGCAAAAGCCTCCTTTTTTGGATCCCTAAATGAACCCAAATTCATAATCTAAATAGAACAATAACCTCATAACTAGTATACCTATATCCCGAGACCATTTCTAAAGGTCTAAAACACCTAAACGAGTTCATAAAGTCCCCCAAAATGTATCCCAAATAATATTTACCCAACATACACATTTTCATTACGCTTAATCACTATATGCCCATAAGTTAAGTAACGTTCAATTTGTTTTCACGGCTGAGACCATTATGATCGATTGAGTTCAAATCAAGCTGAAATCACAATTAATCAATTTATTCTCAAATTATATTCCACCAATTTAATTTAAATTATACCAATTTAAATTTGTTCTCGAATTTGTTTAATTAAATTCTGTCACACTATTTTATTTCAAAATACGAGGTCTTATAAATACTGACAAAATTGCAGTTTTTAGTGTAAGATGCTTGTGTGTCAACCTTTGATGATATGAGAGGTCTGTTGAGATTTTGATAGAGTTTAATGGCGTCCATTGAATTAGAGACATGAATTCTGTAAAGTCAACTTAGGGATTAGGTTACTAGAGCATCATGCCTAAGAGGTGTTGGTTGTGACAAGAATACATTAAGTTTTGAGGTGCAGTACTTTCATATAGATAATGATGGTGATGTAATTAGGCGAATTCGATCCTTGGAGTAATATCACGTTGTAAGGTCATTGGTGATTCGACAGACATGAGAAATCGTGGTGGTCAACATTCCGGGATGTACTTAGTTAGAGTCGATAATATACTATAGTTCCTAGTAAGTGTCTTGGTGATTGTTGCTTAAAGTTTGAACATCATAAGGTATAATGAGAGTTACGGGCAAATTATGACAAATATGTTACGTGTGCATCGATTACTGGTGAGGAGACTTAGGAGAGAACTCTAGATAGTCTTCTATGTCAGAGTTTAGAAAATTTGATGCTATTTTAAGGGATAAGATATTTAGTGATGCCGGTGGTGTAGACCTAGAGGTTTATAGGTTGTATACGATGTCCTATATCCTGCCAAAATCCTTATTAGTGTCAGTGTATGAATTGGTGTGCAACTTATGGCTACAACCATTTGGAAGGGTGATAATATTATTATCTAAGTTTCAGGTCCCATTTTAGCAGCCTAAGTAATGGATAGATGCGAGAAAATTCGAGTGAGAGTATGGTTTAAGGGCGTCTTAGAGTGTTTGTAGGACTAATTGTGTGTGGAATAATTGGGGATTAAAAATTGACTTGTTGTAACGTATTAAGGTATTCAATGGTTGTGGTAATACATATGTAGAAGCTCATTGACTATTGTCCTTGTGAGAACCTAATAGTTTCAATGTGGATATTGAAGAATTTGTAAAGTGTGCCTACGATGAGGGAGTCATAGGTGATAAAATCTTGTCGGGTTTTCATGACTTTTATATGGAGTATGTTTAACATCCCCAGGGAACCCGTTGAGTCCGATATTAAGAAGTGCTAAGTGTCTTAGTGATGATCGTACTGAAGTTCAAGTAGTGATCTCAGGTTGTTGGCCAAACAAAGGAATTAAATCGTGTAAGACCTTGGTGAGGTCGTTCAATTTGATATGAGTAGATGAGATAGACTCAAAGGATAATTGAATATTATTATCGTAGGAAATAATGCCTTTGTCATAAGATGGCTAATGTAGGAAGTGTAGTGCCTATTCTGATGGGTTCTAGGAAATGCAATTGGGACCTAGATTGATGATATCATAATAAAGACCTGAAAATGGAACCCTAAGGAGGATATTAAAGAATGAATAGAGTGTTGGCGTGGTCAACAGTAGGAGTTAGAATAACCTCAGCAAGGTAGGGTCGAGTTCTTGGCACGTCTTTCCAAGTCAATATGGATTAGAAAATGTAGTCATGTGGGGTATTTACTACCTTTAGAATACCAATGGTGACCGGTGTGTCCGTCAAATAAGTTCAGTTTGGGTAGAACTTGGAGGTAAGCTCGGTGATGATCTCGTGTAGGTAAAGATTACTATAAGGTAAATGTTTTGCTTAATGGGGTTCTTCCTAAAGAGACATTGGGATATGACCTTGGTGTGAGGATATTGACAATGACTTAAATGTATTAGGGTGGTCACAATGTCACTAGAAAGGTGGACAAAGTCAATATGTATATAGGCGTTAGCATTCATCAATCAAAATGGCTCACGTTCACTGAGGATGTAAGGAGGGAGCCTTACCCTTAAGGAGATAAGTCCAGTATTGGACTTCTAAAAGGACGATAGGTTCGTATGTTGATTTTGCCAGGTATGGATGAATGATTATGATCATATTCGTCACGATTGGCTATTCGAGCTCGGGTGTGGCTAGGTTAGTACCCAGTGAGAACGTCTAAAAGGAATTTTACTTAGGTTCGATTCTTGTAAACTATAGTCCGACATGTACGAATGGGATTTCCTTAGAATAGTTATTTTTTCCTTTTAATTCTTGTGTGTACCTTTCAATTTTGATAATTGAGGACTGATATTCTCACGACTATGGTAGCTCATATTTGTACCATGTCATGGTACGGTGCAGTTTGGCCCAGTAGAGTGTGAGTGGACATATCTTTGTCCATGGTACTCGATAACTAGGTAAACCCTTATTTTAAGTATCCTTTCTATTGCAAAAAGTTTTATGAATGGGTGGTTGTGCATTCGGTCACACAGTGCTCAAAGTATTCTTTTTCCTTAAGATTAGCAACCTTAGGATTGGCTGACAAGGTAGTCAGCGTCTCTGGTTGTAAGGATTATGATGGTGAAATGAGGACATTACATAGTGTTAAAACTTGAGGAAACTTGGCACATAGTGTTATTTTACCACGGTGAGTGGATTGGCATAATACTCATGTGTGAGATCCAAAGTTAGTAGCTTAGAGTAATACTAGGGTCATCAGAGTGACGCAACAAAAAGTGTCAGTGAGTGTATGATGATGATTTAGTCGGTGTGTAGCTCCATGATTGAGTTACTTAAGATATGAAGTTGTCATGATGACATGAGGATTTTAGGAAACTTGGAATGTGTAGTCCTTAGATTCAATATGGTCTTTGATGGTAAATTGGACGATTATTTGTATTACGGTTCACTATTGGGTAAATATAGATCACTAGAGAGGGTTTCCCAATAGAGGAGCCAATATTCTTTGAGTATTAACAAATTTAGTCCTAGGACTTGTTTGTGCATGATCCTCATCTGAGTAAAGATTCGAGATGGTTATGTGACGTTGATATTTAGCATGGCGATGAATGTTAAAGCATGTCACATGTTGAGCTTTTGGTGATAACCCATGTATACGAGCGTGTGATGTGATCTTAGCTATTAAGAACTTTGATGATTTAGTCTTAGAGGAATCCTATGACTTAGTATAAGAGTTTATAAACCCCATGGACTTAAGAAATTGGCGAATCGATAATTTCAAGGATAAAATTTCTCAAGGAGGGAAGAATGTAATACCCGTGCCCAATATTTTATTATTTTTTTTAGCAAATTATAGTAGTATGAAACTCTTGGTATTTGAATTGTTAGTATGGACTTTTATTGCTATATTTTTTTTATTCTTGATGCGAGACAGTTACAGTGAGAGTATGGTTTACCCATTGGTTTCCAAGCTTATCCTTTCCTCCATTTTCTCAAGTTTTATTTTTCAAAACACCATTAAGTTACCCACACTAACTTCTTAAGTATTTTGGCACATTAACACTTATTTCACACTTTTGAAGTAACATTCTTATCAAGTTGGAAATATCTTTATTCCATTACTTCTTTTCCAAGAAATCATTGAACATCTAAGACTACTTTATAAGGAAAATGCCATTTTCTTTATTAATTCATGTAGTCTTAAAAGCATACACTTTTCACCTTTTCAATACCGTTTTCACACACTTTAAGGGATAAAATGTATAATTTCTTTATTTGATGTTTAAACCCAATAAAAACCCTTATTAAACATGTTTCAACCTCAAATACTTCAAGTTTATATCAATGGGAACATGGATTTTAAGTCCAAAAATCCTATCAAGTGGGTCTAACATGTGATTTACTCTAGAAGTTTCAAAATAATTGCAAAGATACACTTTTCAAGAATAAAGAATGTTTTTATTCTTCACGATTTAACAAGTGTCCAATTTTATAAAAATCTTCATTTTTGCACGAAACTTTAAAACATAGTTCACTCAAAATATCTTCAGCAAGACGAATATCATTTTTCATACATTTTATTCGTTAACATGTTTGATACCAAACTTATTAAAATACCTCATTTATTCAACATTCTTGAATCATAGTTTTTTTCTCAAAACCATTAAAATAATTTATAAACCATTTACACAAACGTTAAGAAATTATATTCTTAACTCATGTATGCATTCTACTCTAGAAATTCTAGCTACAAGACTACTGATGTGCAAAATAGAGTCTCAAACTGAGAGTAGAGTTTTTTCACCTCAAATGGTGCTCCAAAAATAGTGGATCAAGAAGAACATGATGGAAACCCCCCCATTAAAGTATGCGAATATTGAAAGTTTCTGAGAAAAAGATAATAGAAAGTGGGACATGTCAAGAAATCGATTGCATGGTGGATATGATAAAACACAACCTAACTTGAATGAATAAATAAATGTTTTTGTAAAGAACAACATGAACAAGTAAATATGAAAATTGATTCATGTTTATGAAGTAAAGGAACTGTAAAGTGTATTCGCTAAATGGGTAGTTAAGCAACCAAAAGATGTTTAACTCATAATTAACACAATGGTGTTCTTATGAAAGGTTTTCAAAATAAGAATAAGTATTTTCTTGCATGGTGTTTACGTGTATTGTATGGTGATTTTCAAGAAAAATACTAAAGTGAAACGGTATGAACAAAGGGGTAATTATGGTAAAAGAAATGATTTTTCTTAAATAAAGGGTATTTGTTTAAAGGATTTAAATGGGTGTGTTATATCAAGGAATAAATGTCAAGTTATGTAAAAGGGAGATCATTATATGATTAAGGTGAATTAATTGGGATAAGTAATGTCTGTTGTGACTAAATAAGGTTTCATACACTAAAGTATATATATATATATATATATATATATATAAGGTAGTTTCATGTGCACATAGATATAATATGTTAGAGTCTCCTTTCTACCGTTTGATTCTATATTGCATTGCTATAATTTCCCACTGGGCATTCGGCTCATTCCCTCATCTTTGTCACAAAAATTTAGGCATGGTTACCTATTTTGAGATCATTGCACATGTAAGTATTCTTTTTATTTTATGTTAGTGGCTTTGTATGATTGGATTCCGGGGACGCTTCCCACGGGTCCCTCACGTAGCTTGATTTGAATGGAAATCTCATGCTAAACAAGTGAAATGCTAATTGAATAAAACTGGACTAGCAACATTATGTAGGTTGTTCCACTGCACTTCACACCTGACATTCAGATTGAACCGGGTTGACCACGAGTAGCCCTTAAATCTAGGTCGGGGCATTATAACTGGTATAAGAGATCTAGGTTCAAGGTTCCTTTCAGGAGTGACATGGTGAGGTGGGTTATTAAATTTAAGGTTTTTAATGGAAAGTAAGGAGTAAAATAAATATAACAAATAAATTAAAGGCAGCGAAAATTAAAAGATTTCTATTATAGGGATGCATGACATCTTATTACATAGTTGAGTCTTTAAATAAACTGAAATACAAAATTATTCGTATATGACATATATAACGTAAAACTTGTAGAAAATATTAGGGAATGATAAAAGCTGAAAAGTTGTGGTGTAGACATTCCAACGGGGACTACCATCCTTATCTGCTACCACCCATATGTACATAACTAAAAAGATTTTTTGAGGTAATGTATAATAAAGGCCCAAACGTGCGGGAGATATCTCATTTTTTCTTAGGTTCATCATCCATCTAGAAGGGAAAAAATTAAGCACGCATTCCAAGAAGATAATTTTTATTTCTATATAAGGTACAGGAGAAATTGAATTGTTAGAGAGTAACTGGATTTAATATTGATATCATAAAAACCTAGAGAGAAACTAAAATATTATATAATTGTCAAGGGTATACTGGAGTTTAATGATATGTTAATAATTAATATGGTGGTGTGTAATTGGATAAGATGCGTATCAAGTTATCAAGATAAGTGCTCAAACTATAATAATATAACCCACAAATTATCGGTTATAAGGGCTTCCGTGGCATAAACATACCATTATAATATTTTCCAAATCATATCATAAACTTGGACAGGAAATCTCGAAATTGTTCGGGGAACAATAATAATAATAATAAAGTCTTGACACACTTATCTAGAGTGTCACTCATACGTATGTAGCAAATAAAAACTAGGCATTCAACATCGGAGTCCTAGATGACAATTAGAATAATTGTGGTATACCGATGTCTAATTTGTAAATCGTAAGGTACACTAATAGGGGTTTCACTAATAATGGTGAGAAGTTGTCAGGTAATATGCAAGTATGGTAATAGGTTGCAGGGCTATGCCATAATTAAGGGTAAAAAGAGTTCAATGGCTTTTACCGAAGTCATAAGCTGTAACGGTTTATCGAGTTTAGGGATAACTGGAATGTCAAGAGAATCAACATATGTAATAAATACGAACTACACAAATGAGTTCCTATTTAAAATATGAGTTAAAAATTATCACAGAGTGATATAACAATCAGTCATTTTGAAAGGCACAAGCTCAATTTGTTTAATACTGAAATTAAAATCACCAACTTTGAATTTTCAAATTCTGGGTTTGTGTGTCTAATTCACTGGGATTATGTGGATAGTCTAAAATCATGGAGAGTATAAGTAGGTCATATAGGTCTAAAATAATGCTTATATACTGCAATAGGATACTAAATTGTAAGAAGTTTTAAAGTAAGAATAACTTAAAGGGTATAATTTATAATTTTTAAAAGTTTTTAGAATAATGTTTTTCTTTATTTCTGCTTAGATTTGGATTTAGGGAGAAAAGACAAAATATCTTTATTTGAACTAATGAATTTGTGAAAAAAGTTTGATCGTGTTTTGAAATACTTGGAAAATGGGTCAGGGGGTTATGTGTCAAACTAAAACTTGAGTTTAAACTTTAAAATTGGTTTTCTCGAGAAAATGCTTTCATGAGATCCAAACAGGGTGATGTAACATACCATTTTATTTAGAATTAAAAAATAAGTTTTTAAACAAAAATCAGATTTTTATGATTGGAGACGTGCTAGGTCAAAGAATTCACCCACCTCGTTTGACTCTCATTCATGCACGTGTTACCTTCTCATTTTCAACATTCGACTGTTTAACTTCATGGTTTTGGAACTTTGACCTAAAATTTTAAGACATTTTAGGAATCCATTTGAGTTGGTTCGTAAATGAAAATTCCATAATTTTTTGAAGAGAAATCCAATCATATTTGTTTCAAGAATTTTAGTGGGCTAAATTGAGTTATTGAGTTTCTATAAAAATAGTGACAATTTGTCTCAACATAAGTGACTAAAGGCTATGATTCTCATTCCGTCATTATAAGAGTTTTGTTCTGTGTTGAAAATGTAGTAATACAAGCCTGGTTTGAGGGATTTTGGTCGAGCAAAACTCGAGACTTTGTTTTCAAAAAATTCCAGGCCTAGAAAATTCAAGCTTTGATTTGAGGTATCAAACCCTGTTCCTGGTTCACTTAAACCTTTCACCTAGGTTCCTAAGAGTCTAAGATCAACTTACCTAACTTTTTTCGAAGTCAAGGCAACAAAATCCACCACTAAAGCTCAAGCTTTAATGGAGTTTTCTAGTTTTTGAGCTATTTCAGTGCATACACACATTAACTAACACATGTAAATGAATAATTCTATTTTTTATACATGCGGAAACATAACCCAATTGAAGAAATAAACATTTACGCATAAAACTACAGAAAGCAAAAACTTTCAAAATTTTACATTTGGAAAGATCTCAGCTGTGATGAGTTTTTACTGAGGTGAATGACGGTATTTGTCGGGTTCGTGTAGAGAATTTGATTGGTGGGTTTGGAGGTAAAGTTGGTACTAAATTTACACGAGTTTCATCAAAGCTTATGTGGATGTAAATGGGTACCCATGGTACTCCACATGGAACATGCCATGTTTGCAGCCTAGCTGGGCCCATGTCAGCAGGGGAGTAAGTTTAAATAAGTTTGGGTTTATCTTTATGTCCTTGAATAGTTTGTGTATAAAATTAAGGGGTTTAAAGTAACTTTATAAATGTTTAGGGGATTATGTACAATTATTCAAAGTTAATGGAGTTGGTTATCATATTCCTATAAAATATAAGTCATTTGGTCAAACATTGAGTGAAAGTTAGGTTTTAATTGGTATATACTAGTGTAAGTTAACTTAATTCTTCCTTTAAAGGTATTTTTGTAATTTGGTAAAAACTTAGCGTTTATTTGTAATTATTACCTTCTAGAGGGACTAAAGGTATATTTAGACTAGGTAGTTATATTCTTTCCACCTAAAACAAATTTGTCCTCAAAATTATCTGGAAAAAATACGGGGTATTGTTGTCTCATAATATCTTTTGTTTACCACGTTGCTTCTTCAACTTCATGGTGTTACCAAAGAACTTTTACTTGTGGGATGGTTTTACGTCGGAGAACCATTTCTTGTCGGTCAAGAATTTGAGTAGGAATTTTCTAAAATTCGTGGTTAGATTCAACTGCCATATCCTTCCAAATAATGATGTGACTTGGGTCAGAGATATATTTTTATAATTGCGAAACATGAAACAAGTTATGGAGATTGGATAACTGGGGAGGTAATTATAGACGATAATACATTCGATGATTCTAAAGGGACCAACGTAGCGAGGTGATAATTTTCCTCATTTTCCAAATTGAATTATCCCATTCCTTAGAGATACTCGTAAGAAAACTTGGTTATTTATTTAGAATTCTATGAATTTCGACGAGTGTCCACTACACTAAAAACAACAATTTGGCACACCCTGATATTAAAAATCTGACACAGTTTAAAATTGTGCCAAATTATGGCACGGTTTAATAACGATCAGGCACACTTTAAAACAGTGCCAAATTTTGGCAGTGTTTTAAAGTGTGCCAAAATTAAGTACACTTACTAAAATATAAAATGCTCTAAAAAAATTACACTTCCTCACTCTTGAGGCTTCTCGCTAAAACCCAAGTCTTCGTCTCTCCCTCTCTCTCACGCAGGCACTCAGGTAATCGTTTATTATGATTTCTTCATTCCTTCTTCCTGGATTTATGTTTTCCTTGCATGATTTTCTACTTAATATTGATTGAAATCATAAATGAGTCTTTATAGAAAATCTCGGGTTTTGTTATGCGCTTTTGGGCTTTGAACGATATCGACGACTTCTCTCCCATTACCTCACTTTGATATTAAGCAAATATATATATATATATATATATATATTAATCTGTCTTGGTTTGATGAAAAATGAAACCAACCGAATCTCTTGGTTGGATGAAAACGGAAACCAACTGAATCAAATCTAACCTCTTATAAAAACAATGCAATAACCAGATCGGGTTTACCCCCTTTCTGGGTTTTAGGAATTTTAATGATTTTTTAGGCTTTACTGGTTATTGGGTGTGAATTAGTGTAGGCAGGATTTGTGCGTGTGGGTGATGTTTTGTATTGGATATAAATGGTTTTTGAAGGGTTCAGGGTTAGCTTGGTTGAAGAACTGAATTATTGTTCATAGGTGTTCTTGCTTAGAAATTCTAAGGTTTGGGTTTTGATCTTTCCCAATTGGTAACAAATGATTTCTGGTGTTTCTATTTCTAGCTACGAATTTGAGCATATGGTCGTGGACTTTTGAATAGACTCGGGACTTCCCCCCCTGTACCAATTTAATTTGGCCGCAACTTCTTTGTCTATCATTGATTACCAATTTTTGTTGTTACGATCATTTTGTCTTGTGAACTTTGATATTTGGATATGCTTATTTGTGAATGAAGGTTGCAACTAGTTACCTTTTGACTTATGAGATTATTGATATGCACTAACTTTATTTGTACATGAGATTCTTGATATGCATTAACTTTATGTTTTGGTGGTTTACATCTTTTACACTGCTCCCAGGTTGTAGATGACTCATTCAAGGTACCAAAAGACTTAAAAAAGAAAATTCACGGGTGATAAAATATACTCACTGATCCCATTCCTCAAATATTTAAGTAGGGTGATCTGATTATGTAATTATAACTATGAATGGCAGTTCTGCTGATTGTTTAGATATCTCCCACTTCTCTATTTTTACATTTTTTACTTAGGTTGCTTATTTTTTCCTTCGGTTTAATATAATAGTTTTTTAGGAGATCAGTAAGTTTTAATTAATTATATTATTTCATTCCATTTAATTTGTTGGCTCAACTTTACAACTTTGTAATCATGGTGTTTGATATATTGCCAAAAGGATGTGTCACCCAAAAAATCATATTTGTCCTTTAACCTTTGAGAGGTAGATTTACAAAACAAGAGGTTTTAGGATGTATTACTATGAATTCAGTAATAGTTTGAGCTATATACAGTTAGGTATATTTGAATGGTCGTTTTGGTAGAAGTGTTCTTTGAATTGTGCGAGTTTGATTATAACAATTCCAGACAAGCTTATAGGTGCAAATTTATGTTTTGACCTCCCACCACACAACATTGCACGATACGATTATAACAATTCATAGATGACACACAACGCATGACATAGACAAGTATATCGTGTTTGTCCCAAGAAACCCCAACAGAAACACACATCTTGAGTGTATTTGACAAAAAATCATATGAAGTTTTATTTCAATATTCCGGACGCTTAAGGCTCTCATAAATTAAACATATATATATATATATATATATATAAGAGGCTCAAAAATAGGTTTGCTCTTATTATTGATTTTCCCCATCAAAAAAACATTAGAATTCTGATCACAATGAATAGTTGTCTTCTTCTTATCTTTATCTCTGCATTGTCTGTCTCTAGCAATTTTTTTTCCAATATTTGAAGAGAATAATTGCAATTCTTCAATGAGAATCATTGATGCATCTTGTTCTTTAGAATCAGATAGGGAAATCAGATTGGGAAGGGCAAATTTTGTTATACTTAGGTAGCTCAGTACCTCTAAGTGAAATATTACACTTGTCCACCACCATGGCTTCATTGCTCGAAAGGTATTCCCTTTTAATCTTCTCAATTTTCTTCACAATTTTCAAAGGATCTACTGCATACGGTTGCATGAGCTTCTTGAATGGATCTTGGCTTGGCTTTCTTAGAAGAATCATCACTGAGAAATCAACATTTTCCTCAGACTGGAGGTTCTTGAATAGGCTTCTTCATAAACATAGTATTCTTGGAAACTTTAGCTTGACTTTTTGAGACTTTAGGATTCTCGACAATACAATTATCGATCACATGGACTTTTCTTTGACAGTTGGAGCAAAAAAGAAGGGACATTTTCATAAGAAATATCTTGTTAAAAACCCTTAGCACCTAATCCAATCCAAACTCTGCCAAGGTACTTGAAGGTGATATCCAGCTCTACACAGAATCTATCTAAGCTAGGTCTATTTAGAGACATAATAGACTTGTCCAACTGAAGGAGAATTTGAGTTAAAGTTTTCTTCATTTTTGTTAAAGTCTGCTTCATTATTAAAATTCTTCCTTTTGAAGGAGAATTTGTCCAATATACAATTACGATATTCTGTGTCATAGATGTAGCCCCAGATTTAGTGCCATAATATTGGTTAAATATCCATATTGTGTCAATTAGTATATAAAAGTGATAGTAAATATCTTTAATAGGTTCTTGAAATGCATTATAGTTTTAATCATTAGAGAGAATCATAGTGGCTTCGTACATACTCAATGAAGTATATAAAAGAACTTTTTCCCTCACTTATTCAAAGTTTGAGGTGCTACCTGATTTTTAAGAAAATTCAGTTATTCTGTTTAAATGAGGGAGAAAGCCATTGTTTGTATTTTTCCTTAAAATTTTGAGATTTCATATTAATCAAACCATGCTTTGTGGAAGATGGGAAAACAAATTCAGTATCCTGCTTTGTACATTGCGATTAAGAAAGAATAAAATGCTCTGTTTGCATCAAGTAACTGCCATGAGTATCTGAGGTAAATCTAAACAACTTCCTTTTAGGTTAGGGTTTATGAGAAATAGAAACCTTTGGAATTAGGATTACCATTTTTAGTTCGGAGAAGATGAAAAGAAAGAAGGAATTTGGGGAGGAAACTTGAATTATAGATCAAAGTAACTGTCCACAAGTTCTTTCAATCTCCAGGACTTGAATTGTGCCTTATAATCCATTCTAATGTCATGCATGTGGAATCAATCAGACTGAAAATTCATTATTGATATCCTTAATTACAGGGTTAATAAGATCCCTTAGAAATTTATGCTTCCGATCTAGCATTCTAACATTATAGATATCCTTATGCTTGTATAAAATCAGACTGCAAATTCATTGTTGATATCATTAACCAGACTGAAAATTCTAATGGCAGCATGAAGGGCGTGTCTCGACTGTTTTGATGAAATGGGATTGGGAAGGCCTCTTGAGGTAATGGATCTTTTACTTAAAATTATACCGTTTCTTCAACAATGTCTATGTTATTCTGTATGATATTATATTATTTGGTTAAGTTTTTGGGTTTAAGTGTGTACTAAATAATTATTATTGCTTCTACTAAGGTAACTTGGTTTCTTTCATTTGAAAATGTGCAACAGGTATTCAAAATTTCAGATTGTATGCAATAAGTATTCAATACTTGAGTCTTTATCATGGACAAATGTACAACAGGTATTCAAAATTTTAGTCTTCACATTCTGAATCCCGTGCTGGAATTGTTACTGTAGAACCTGGTTTCTTCTATATATGCACTTTATACACTATATATATGCATTGTGGCACCTGTATGCATATATAAGCATATTATAACAGATATCTGTTATAAATAGGTTATAACAGATATCTCACCTGGTATCCACGCATCATTGAATGCTCGATGAAGCGTATGGGCAGTTGCAAATCCCATTTATGGAACTGTAAGTTGTGCAACATATTCAGAATTCGCACTTGCTACAATTCGCACTTCTCTATTTTGTTGATACAATTCGCACTTGCTATTGTTGATTTTTATCTTTTATATTTTCAAAATCTGGAAGGCATAAGTGACATTCATGATGAGAGGGATCGAACTGGAATGCACGTGGTCATTGAGGTATACATACGATCAATGCTTTTGCATTACTTTTGTCAATTCACATCTTTACCTCAAATATTAGTATCATTTGGCTTCTTTCATGTTATTTATTTAAAATATTAAAAACAAGCCGTTTGAGGGTGAAACCCCAAACCAACCCCCAAACGGCCCCTTAAGAGGCACGAAACCTCGCACGGGACCAATGTAACATGTAGGAACTGACTGCGTAGTTGCGGGCCTCCCGATTTGAAATAATGATGATAATTTCAAAATACGTAGATTAGGCTTGAAAACAAGCCGTTTGAGGGTGAAAACCCAAACCAGCCCCCAAACATCCCCGTAAGAGGCACGAATACCTCTCACGAGACCAATGTAACTTTTATGAACTGACCGCATAGTCGCAGGTATCTCAGTCTGAGAATATGATGATAATTTTAAAATATATCGATTAAGCTTAAAAACAAGCCATTTTAGGGTGAAAACCTAAACCATCCCTCGAACGGTCCCGTAAGAGGCACGAACACCTCACACAGGACCAATGTAACTTATACGAACTGACTGTGTAGTCACTGGTCTCTCGATTTGAGAATATGATGATAATTTCAAAATATATCGATTAAACTTAAAAACAAGCCGTTTGAGGGTGAAAACCCAAATCATCCCCCAAACGGCCCCGTAAGAGGCACGAACACCTCGCACGGGACCAATGTAACTTGTACGAACTGATCGCATAGTCGTAGGTCTCCCTATTTGAGAATATGAAGATAATTTCAAAATACGTAGATTAGGCTTGAAAACAAGCCGTTTGAGGGTGAAAACCCAAACCAGCGCCCAAACGGTCCTGTAAGAGGCACGAACAGCTCGCACGGGACCCATATAACTTGTATGAATTGACCGCGTAGTCTCGAGTCTCCCAGTTTGAGAATATGATGATAATTTCAAAGTACATAGATTAGGCTTAAAAATAAGCCCTTAAAGGGTGAAAACCGAAACCAACCCCCAAACGGTCCCGTATGAGGCATGAACACCTCGCACGGGACTAATGTAACTTGTACGAACTGACCCCATAATCACGAGCTTCTCGGTTTGAGAATATGATGATAATTTCAAAATATATCGATTAAGCTTAAAAATAAGCCCTTAAAGGGTGAAAACCCAAACCAGCCCCCAAACGGTCTCGTAAGAGGCACGAACACCTCGCAAGGGACCAATGTAATTTGTATGAACTGACCGCGTAGTCGCGGGTCTCTCAGTTTGAGAATATGACAATAATTTCAAAATACGTAGATTAGGCTTGAAAACAAGCCATTTGAGGGTGAAAACCCAAACCAGCCCCAAACGGCCCCGTAAGAGGCACGAACACCTCGCACGGGACCAATGTAACTTGTACGAACTGACTGCATAGTCACGAGTCTCCCAGATTGAGAATATGATGATAATTTCAAAATACGTTGATTAGGCTTGAAAATAAGCCATTTTAGGGTCAAAACCCAAACCAACCCCCAAATGGCCCTGTAAGAGGCATGAACACCTCGCACGGGACCAATGTAACTTGTACGAACTGACCGCATAGTCACGGGTCTCCTAATTTAAGAATATGACGATAATTTCAAAATACGTAGATTAAGATTAAAAATAAGCCATTTGAGGGTGAAAACCCAAACCATCCCCCCAACGGTCCTGTGCGAGGCAGAAACACCTCACACGGGATCAATGTAACTTGTAAGAACTGACCGCGTGGTCACGGGCTTCTCGGTTTGAGAATATGATGATAATTTTAAAATATATCGATTAAGCTTAAAAATAAGCCTTTACAGGGTGAAAACCCAAACCAGCCCCCAAACGGTCCCGTAAGAGGCACGAGCACCTCGCACGGGACCAATGTAACTTGTACGAACTAATAGCATAGTCACGGGCCTCTCGGTTTGAGAATATGA
Source organism: Sambucus nigra (assembly GCA_949130495.1). Lineage (NCBI taxonomy): Eukaryota > Viridiplantae > Streptophyta > Magnoliopsida > Dipsacales > Adoxaceae > Sambucus > Sambucus nigra. The sequence goes on along the minus strand of OX422208.1, from coordinate 535,931,559 downwards.
TGATAATTTGATAATATATGGATTAGGCTTAAAAATAAGCTGTTGAAGGGTGAAAACCCAAACCAGCCCCCAAACGATCTCGTAAGAGGCACTGACACCTCACACGAGACCGGTGTAACTCGTAGGAACTGATCAGGTAGTCATAACTTGCGTAATATTTTCAATTTTAGAATATAATAATAACTTCAACTCCCATATGTAATTTTTTAGCTTGAGTAAGTTTTTTTTATAAATTACTTGGTTATTAATATCTTTTTTTTTGTATCCATTTTTTTTACAGGATAACATTTTATCGTTAGCATTTATTCACGTGGAATAGATGGGGAACTCAATGGTTTACAACAAGGGGTTTATTCATGATTCCATTTTTTTGTGTTATGATCGTGCGGGCATTTGTAGTTTTATTGTTAACTTTTATGGCCGTGCGGGCTTTTATAAGTTTACTGTTATATTTTGTGGCCGTGCGGGATTTATGTCGCAGGTTTTATATTAGCAGGTTTTAGAATGTCCAGAAAATAGAGAAAACTCTGCCCAATTTTTTTTGGTCTCTGAACTACTAAAGACTTGTAATATTTTGAAGTTTGTATGTATATTATTTTATCAACAACGTGCAAGATTTGCAATTTGTGAATTTTCTTGTTTTTAAATAATTAATTTTTTTCTTTTATCCAAAAATTTGGCACAGTTCAAAACCGTGCGAAAAGTGTGTCAAATTTTTGGCACGGTTTTTTACTGTGCCAAATTTTTATGAAAATGTGCTCAATCTGCCATAGCTCAAAACTGTGCCAAAACTGTGCCAGAAATATCAAATTCTAGCACGGTTTAAAAGTGTGCCAGAAGTGTTCCTGTTTGGTCAAATCTGCACACTTTTAAATCGTGCCAAAAAAATGGCCATTTTGGAACACATGATTCTGGCAGAGTTCAAAATCGTGCCAGATTTGATCTGGCACAGTTTTAAACCATGCCAGATTCCTATTTTTTGGGTAGTGGTCGGTGTAACTCGTTTGTTGACTTTGGGCTGAATGTGATATTTCTCGAATAAGCCATATCTTTTCTATTGCTTCGATGATGATCTTGGGACCGAGTGTGTGATTTTTTCTTGATTCATTCCAGCATAAGGGAGAACGATAAGGTCTTCTATAGAGGACTTCATAGCGATTTGCCTGAATACTGGTCTGATAATTGTTATTTTGGGAGAATTTAATATAGGCAAGAAAATTATTCCATGAACCCAAAAAATCTAACGTGTAGGCTTATAATATATCTTCCAAAGTTTGAATTACTCGATCAGATTGTCAATGGGTCTAAGGATAAAAAGCAGTTATTAGGTAGAGCTTGGTTTCTAAGGAGATTTGTAAGTCTTGCCAAAATCTTTCGATAAACTTGGGTCTCGATCATACACAATGGAAATTTGTACACCATAAAGTCTAACAATTTCCTCGATGTAAAGTTCACTTGTCTTCGGAAAGAATCGGTGGATCTGGTTGTTATAAAATGGGCAGATTTTGTAAGACGACCGACAATAACCCATATCGTTCGCGGCAATCCACGGACAAAGTCAATGGTTATATAATACAATTTCCATTCAGGGATGAGAGTGGTTAGAGTAAATCGTTGGGGTCTTGATGTTAAAAATCACTTATTGGCAAGTTAGACACTTTACTAGGAAGTGTACAATATCTTTCTTCATATCGGGAAACCAATAATGTTTCTTGAGGGTTTAATACATTTTGGTACTTCCAGGGTGAATCATGAATTTAGAATGGTGAACTTCCTGCATGATTTCTTCTCGTACTGAGGCTATGATAGGAACACATACTCGATTTTTGAATTTTAAAATATGCTCGAAGTTCAATATTTTTTGGGGAGGTTGGTTCAAAGTTTTTGCGTCTGGGAATGCAAAAATTCATCCTAATCTTGGAGGTTAATTATTTTCTTATATTGAATGGGGCGAGCAAGAATATTTAGTTGAAAAATTTGGCTCTTGGAGGGGTCTCATTGTAGATTGTAATCTCCAATTGTTTCTAAGAATACAAGCATACTATGAAGGCTTCCTTGGGATTTGCATCTTAAGGCATCAATGACTACTTATCCTTTTTGGGGATGGTAGAGTAAGTTAAATTTATAACCCTCTAAGAATTATATTTATCGTCTTTGCCTACGGTTGATGTCCTTTTGCGTGAAAATGTACCTAAGACTCTTATGATCGAAAAATGTCAGAAATTCTTCTCCATACAGATAACATCTTCAAATTTTTTGGGCAAAGACTACTACTTCTAATTTCAAGTAATGTAGTGGATATTTTCCCTCATAAATTTTCAATTGTCGTGATCCATAATCAATCACTTTCCCTTGTTGCATTAATACATAGTCGAGTCCTCAAAAAGAAGCGTCGGTACAAATATCATAGCTTTTGTTACCAAAAAGAATGGTTAGGGCAGGGGGCAGTGGTTAGTGGTTAGTTTTTCCTTTAAGGTACAAAAGTCTTATTAGAATTCAAAGATACATATAAATTTAACGTCCTTCCAGGTCAACTTCATTAATGGTAGGGCAATTCAGGAAAATCCTTCCACAAAGCGTCGATAATATTCGAAAAGTTCTAAAAATCTACGTAACTCAGTAATGGTGGTGGGTTGAGTCCGTTAAAGTACTGTTGTGGTTTTTGGATAGGTCCAATTGTATAACTACTTCAGTGAGTACATGTCTAAGTAACTTTACCTCTTTTATGAGGAAATTGCATTTACTCTATTTTGCATAACGTTGATGTTTATGAAGGGTTTCCAACACTATACATAGGTGCTTTTCATGTTTTGTCCAGGTCTTGGAATAAATGAATATGTCATCCATAAAGATGATTAGAAACTGATTTAGGAAAGGACAAAATATTCTTTGCATTAGTTCTATGAAAGGGGTGTACATTGGTTAATCCAAAAGGCATGACTAATACTTCCAAATGGCAATATTGTGTTCGAAAAGAGGTTTTGGGTATGTCTTCTTCCTTAACACGAAGTTGGTGAGATCCCAATCTTAAATCAATCTTTGAAAATATCTTTGACCCTCATAATTGGTCAAACAAATCACCTATTTTGGCAATAGATATTTATTCTTCATGATAACTTGGTTCAAATTTCGTAATCAATACATAACCAAAAAGAGCCATCTTTCTTTCGTACGAATAAAACTGGAGCTCCCCAAGGTGATGTATTGGGGCATATAAATCCTTTATTGAGTGTCTATCCAATTGTTTTCGAAATTTTCAAAATTCTAAAGGATCCATACGATAAGGGAGTACTGATATATGGGAGGTATTTGGCAACAAATTGTTAATTAATTCAATTTGTTGAGGCACGGGTATTCCGAGTAAATCTTTGGGAAACACAACTTTATAACAAGTCAAGATGTTAAAAAGGGAGTAGGTTTCTTTTTCATGTATTCGAAACCTATTATGAAATCGAACTGCATTAAATCGAGGACAATTAAATCTATGGTTCATATTCTGGTTCCAAAATGTAATGTGTGACATTTACAAATCATATCGGTAATGTCCATCTTTTAGGTTGGTATTCCTATAGTAAAAGGGTGAGGTAATGGATTAGAGGATAATTACAGATGATTCATACATGAGCAACTAATGAAAGAATGTGTAGATCGGGAATCAAATAATAAATATGCAAAAATATTATAAACAGGAAGATTACATTCAACCACACTGTGGTAATTTGGATTTTTCACTAGGAGGAAGGAGGAATTTCGACGTTCGTTCCTATTAAGTGGTTCTTGCATTCTTTCATAGGTATTTTATTGTGGTGAATGGTTAGAGTTATTGATTTGATTCTTGACATGAGATTGGATAAATTTGGGGGAGGTAGAAAGAGGAGACATGTGTAGAATAAGGCATTGGGGAAACATGGTTACATTCATGACAATGCATAAAAGGTCTATTGTGACTGTGATGAATTTACTAAATAATCGACCATACTTGGTCTTGGTATAGGGATGATCGCGTTGATTAGACTGGTAGCTAATAACATAGGGATTTCGGGAAGGAGTAGAGATTCGAGTTTTGTTTGTAGAGGCAGTTTTTTTTATATAAGAGACGCTATTTCGATCATTTGGTTAAATTATCGGACTTGTAAAGTAATGATGGAGGATTTGATGTCCGTTCGTAAACCTAGTTCAAAATGCTTGCACCATTTGGATTCTCTTTTCGATGAACTTAGCATCATATTGGGCTAGAGTAATTTTTTTCTATTGTAGGCTTAGGAATTCTATGGTCATTTGAATTCTTACGGATTTGGAAAACTACTTGTTAAAGAAGATTTCTTCAAACTGCTCCAAGGTTAGTTCATTCAAGTTTTAAGAACATAAAATAGTCTGCCACCAAAAATCTTCTTCTCCTTTGAATAGGTATGAAGCCAACCTTACCCAAAGTTCAGGGTTAATACCTACCCCGTTCAGTACTTTAAGTGTTTGATAGATCCATCTTTCTGCTTCAACCGCACCGGGATTCCCCAAGAAGGATTGGGTTTTTTTCCTCAAAATTTTTTTTTGTATGTTCATTCTCCGAATCTCTTCTGATGGGTCATTATTAACGAGGGGTGGAGGCATATATTTTTATCGCTAGGTTAGTGTAGTTAATTCTTATAGACAATGTAAAACTCCTTCATTGGTGGTAGTTGGATTAGGCATTTGTGGAATATATTATTCCTCCTGAGTTCCACTTGTGGTTTCTTGAGTATCAACCATCCTATACAAACAATTTATCAGAAGATAAATTACAAGTTGAGATATAGCAACATACATGTTATATTATATCAAATTGGTTTACAAAGTATTGCACAGTAGAAAAAACAAAGAAGATTACCAAGTCATTAACCTATTTTACAACAAAAGAACTCTTAACTAATACAAAATAACTATTAGTTTAAACTACTGGAGTCATTTAGGAATATGGGTTTCATCTACTTGCACATGCGCACCTGTAGATTTACTTATTTACGACCATATCTCAATGATAATCTTTAAGCCATTTGAGGAACCGTTCGGTCAAAGTCGGGATCTGGTTCACCTTCGTATGGATTTGAATCATCTAGTGAATTACTAATAGTAGTGGGGTTAAGGATAGTAGTGGTGGGAGAAAGGTACCCGTAGTCGATTGGTGATTTTGGCGGAGTAATTTTGACTTCATTAGGTGGTATGAAATCCCATGCGAGATGGATTGCTTATTGTAGAGTGTCAGGGTCTTCAGGGAATCTCTTATCTTGTCGGGTTTCTTTAGCCTCTCCCATAAGGTCACCAATAAGCAGATTGTGTTTGATTTGAGGAGTAGCAATTTCCCAGTCACAATTAATGCTCATTATGTGTTGATAAAGCTTTGCATATCCGACCGCTTTAGTTGCTCGTTCAAACCTTTCGTGAGTCATATCACAAATATCAAGGTAGATATCATCCAAAATATTCATTACTGTAAAACAATATGAGTGACAAAATGTTACAATGGAAATATTCATAGTAATAGTCATAAAAGTTATAGGTGAAAGATTCTTGTACTTACTCTCGTATAGGCATAAAACTCGGTGATTCTCTGATACCATGATATTCCATCCGCAAATTCTATGTTTTTAATGACAAGTAAGGAGTGAAATAAATAAATTAAAGGCAGCGAAAATTAAAAGATTTTTACTTTGGGATGCCTAGCATCTTATTACATACCAGTGTCTTGAAATAAATAATTATCCGTACATGCCATATATAAGGTAAAACTTATAGAAAACATTCGGGAATCATAAGAGTTGATATGTTGCAGTGTAGATATTCCTACAAGGACTACCCTCCTTGTCTCCTACCACCCATACATATGCAACCGAAAAGATTTTTCAAGGTAATATTGAATGAAAGTCCAAATGTGCAAGTGGTATCTCATTTTCCTTAGATTTGTCGTACATCTGAAAGGAAAACAATTAAACAAACATGCCAATTAGATCATTTTTATTTCTACACAAGGTATGTGAGAAATTGTATTGTTAGAGAGTAACTAGATTTACTATTGATATCCTAAAAATATGGAGAAAAAATAAAATATCATAGAACTTCCATGGGTATATTAGAGTCTAATGATATGTAAATGAATATTATGGTGGAGTTTAACCAGATAAGTTATGTATCAAGTTATCAAGATAAAGGTTTAGTTTATAACAAGATAACCCATAAATTATAGGGTACAGGGGATTCAATTGCATAAACATATCATTACAATATCGCCCAATGTATATAATTCATTTGGACAGGAAATCCTAAAATTATTTTGAGAACAATAATAATAATAAAGGCTTCGTATACTTAGTTATAGTTGCACTCATACATATGTAGCCAGTAAGAACTAGGCACTCAACATAGGAGTCCTACAGGCCAATTAGAACAGCCGTGGTATACCGGGGTCTAATCCCTGAGTCGTAAGGTATGCTACTAGGGGTTTCATTGATAACGGTCATAAATTGCAGGGTAATATGCAATTATGGTAGTAGGTTGTAAGGCTATACGACAATTGAGGGTAAAAATAGTTTCGTGACTTTTACTAAAGTTGCAGGATGTAATGGTTTATCGATCATAGGGATAACTAAAATATTGAGAGAATCAATATACGAAATAAATATGAACTATTCAAACGAGTTCGTAACTGAAACATGTGTTCAAAATTATCATAGAGTGATATAACAATAAGTAATTTTGAAAGGCATAAGTTCAATTTTTTTAATACTGAAATTAAAATCACTTACATTGAATTTTTGAATTCCAAGTTTGTGCGTCTAATTCACTAGGGTTGACTAGATAGTCTAAAAACATGGAGCGTGTAAGAATGTCATATAGGTCTATAATAATTCTTATATGATCGAGTAAGATACTAAATTATAAGAAATTTTAGTGTAAAAATAACTAAAAGGGTATAATATATAATTTTTAAAAGTTTTTAGAATAATATATTTCTTTATTTTCGATTGAATTTGGATTTAATGACAATAAACATAATAGTTTTATTTGAACTAAGGATTTTGTAAAAAAAAAATAGCGGTGTTTTGAAATAGTTGAAAAATTGGCCCGGGGATTATCTGTTAAATTAAAAATTATGTTTAAGCTTTAAAATTAGTTTTCTCGAGAAAATGCTTTCCTGGGATCCAAATCGGGTGATGTAATATGCCATTTTGTTCATAATTAAAAAATAAAATTTTTGGAGAAAAATCTTATTTTTCTAACTGAAGACACGCCCTCACGCACTAGGTCTTACAATTCACGGGCTTAGTTTGACTCTCACTCATGCACTTGTAACCCGCTCATCTTTAACCTTTGACCATTTGACTTTAGGGTTTAAAAACTTTGACCTTAATTTTGAGACGTTTTAGGAATCCATTTGAGTTGGTTCCAGAATTAAAATTGAATAATTTTTAAAGAGGAATCCAACCATATTGGTTTCAAGAATTTTTGTGGGCTAAAATGAGCTATTGCATTTCTATAAAAATGGCAAAAATTTGACTAAATATAAGTGAATGAAAGATATGATTCTCATTCTGTCATTATCAGGGTTTTGTTTAATGTTGAAAAAGTAGCAAAACAAGCCTCGTTTAAAGGATTTTGGTCGAGTAAAACTCTTGAATTTTCTTTCTACAAATTCCATGTCCAAAAACTTCAGGCTTTGATTTGAGGTATCAAAACTTGTTCTTGGTTCAATTAAACCTTGAACCTAAGTTCCTGAGAAACTAATATCAACTTACCTCACTTTAAAACTTGTTAAGGAAGTAGAATCCCCAATGGAAGCTCAAGCTTTAACGGAGTTTTCTGGTTTTTGAGGTATTTCAGTGCATACACATGTTTACTAACACATGTAAGCGCATAATTTTATTATATATGCATGCAAAACATAACCAAGTTGAAAAAACAAACATTCAAGCATTAAATAATAGAAATGCAAAAACTCTCAAAATTTTACATTCGAAAATCTTTCAGCTGGGATGAGTTTTTGCTGAGGTGAATGAGGGTTTTTACAAGGTTCGTGGAGAGGATTTGATTAGTAGTTTTGGAGGTGAAGATGCGACTGAATTTGCATAAGTTTCATCAAAGATTATGTGGATGATGAATGGGTACCTATGGTACTCCCCATGTCACATGCCATGCTGGCAGTCCAACTGGGCCCATGTTAGCAGGGAAGTAAGTTTTAATATATTTGGGTTTTGGTTTAGGTCCTTGGATTGTTTTTGTATTGAATTTAGGGTTTTAAAGTTACTTTATAAGATTTTAGGGGATTATGTACAATTACTCAAACTTAATGGAGTTGGTTATGATATTTTTATAAAATATAAGTCATTTGGTCGAACTTTGAGTAAAAGTTGTGTTTTAATTGGTATATACCAATGTATGTTAACTTAATTCTTCCTTTTGGGGTATTTTGATAATTTGAAAAAAGCCTAGGGTTTATTTGGGATTTTTACCTTCTAGGGGGACTAATGGCATATTTAGAGTTGGTTGTTGCATCTGTAACGGATCTTTCAATGTTGGTGTTGATTTTCGGGTAGCCACGCTAGATTGGTGATGGTTTCACTTCAGGTTCTCGATGGTGGATTCAAAGCAATTAACACGATGGGTAATTTATTGCCAAGTCGCATACGACCAAGTTAGTTGTCATTAATCAATTTCGCACTTTTGGTTAGACATGTTAGTGATTTTTAGGTATCCATGCAAGCCGATAGTGGTGAGATAGCGATTTTTAGTGTGAGGTGCTTTTGCATCAACTCTTGACTATGTGAGATGTCTATTAAGATGTTAATAAAGGTGAATAACGTCCATCGAATTGGACACATTAGTTATTTAAAGTTAACTATAGAGATTAAGTGACTAGGGTGCCATATCTAAACGATATTGACTATCTAATATGGACACATGAAGTTCCTTGGTTAGGTACTTACAAGTAATTAGCAATGATAATGTGATTAGGCGAACTCAATCCTTGGGGTATTGTTATGTCATAGAGAATTGATGATTCGTTAGGCATGAGGAACCGTGTTGGTAAACACTTGGGGATCTATGCTCGATTTTAGTTGGTAAGATACTATTATTGTAAGTAAGTGCCTTATTGGATCTTGATTGAAAGTTGTACCTCACAAGATATGATGAGAGTTAGGGGAAAATCGTGGTAAGTATGGTACATATGCAAAAATGATGATTAAAGTGATGTAGGAGTGAAACCTTTATAGTCTTCCATGATAGGGTTTTAAAAAATATAATAGAATTTTGCGGAATAGGATCCTTAGTGATGTCGATGAGGTGGACATAGAGGCTTATAGGTTGTATATGACGTCATGTATCCTACCAGAATCCTTAGTGGTGTCAATCCATGGTTTGTTGCAAATTTTAGAGCAAAATACATTTGGAAGGAGGTTTTCAGACATTTAGAAGGAGGATCTCGAGAAGAGGTTCATAGGTCATACCTATGTTGATGTTTTAGCCAAAAAGGGAAATGAGATTGTTTGTCTAAACACCGTAGCCTATTTTAGCGGCCTAAGTAATGGCTGCATGTGAGGTTATTTCAGTGTGAGTATAATTTAAGGATGTCATCTTGTTATGATGCCTTGAGGTGTTGAAAGGTTAAAGTGATCCATGAGTAGAGGCTTGTAGACTAACGTCCTTGTAAGTGCTTGATAGTCATGATGTAGATATTGACAAATTTGTAGAGAGCACCTATGATTAGGTTTTAATGTATTTTATGTAGGGTATGCTTAGAGTCCTTAGTAAATGAATAAAATTCGGTCTCATGGAGTATTAACATTCCAATGATAATAGTGTTGAGAGTCATGTGATGATATCAGGATATTGGTCTTCATGCCAAGTACTCTCATTCGAATTGGAACAAATGGGTGATGTAACCTTCTAGGAGATATTGGGTGCTTGTGTCGTGATTGGGCATGATGCTTGGGTGTCATGGGATGACTACTGTAGGAAAGTAATACTCAATATTGAAGAGGAATAAGAAATGCATTTGGAAATTAGGTTGATGATGTTATGCTAGGGACTAAAAATTGACACCAAGGAGGATATCAAAGAATGATTAGAATATTGGCATGCGTGGACGACATAATTTAGGAGCCCTAGCAAGGTAAGGAATAGTCCTTGGCATGTCTTACCAAGATGGTAAAGATTAGAAGATGTAGCCCTGTGTAGGGCTTACTACCCTTATAATGATAATGACAACCGGTGTGGCTGTCACGTGAGTTCAGATTCAAAGAAACCTGAATATTAGCTTAGTGACAACCTTCTGTAGTTGGAGGTTATAATTAGGTGAATGTTTCTCTTAACAGGGTACTTCCTAAAGAGAATTAGGGACATTATCATGGTATGATTTCATCAACAATGAATTGGGATCATTGGGTTGGTCACGATGTCATTACAGAGGTGTATAAGGTCGGCATCGATAAAGGCATTAGGCATTCTCCAACCAAACTGGTTCGTATATGTCAAGGAGGTCAAAATCCTAATCCTTACCCTTAAGGAGGGATTTCCAGTGTTTAGCAGGATAATAGGTTCGTATGTTGCTTCGTGTGTGGGGATGGATGGTTTGTGATCTGATTCATCACAACTGGTGACTCGAGACAGGGCGTGTGGCTATGTTATTACCCAATGAGGACGTCTGGGAGGAGTCACAGAGTTATAAGTATGTGCCGTGGTTTTTCCATTCGCAGAACATAGTCCATTATTTGCGGGTGGGATTTTCTTGGAACGGTTATTTTTCCTTCTGATTTTTATGCGTCCCTTTGAGTTCTACTAAGCAAGCATTGATATTACCATGATCGTGGTAGCTCGGATTTACACCATGTCATGGTACAGTATGGTTTGACCCAATAGAGTACGGGTGGGCCTGGCATGGTCAATACAACTCGGTAATAGGAAGCACCCTTATCCGAGGTATCCTTGTTATTGCATAAAGTGTAGTGTATGGGTGGTTCTGCCTTCGACCGACGAATTGCTTATGATATCCATTCACCTTAGCATTAGCGACCTTATGATTGGCCGACATGGAGTCAGTAGCTCTGGTTATAAACAACATGATGATGACTTAAGGACATCGTATAGTGTTAGAACTTGAAGAAACTTAAAACATAGTATTATTTTGGCACAACGAGTGCATCGACGTAAAACTCAGGTGTGTGTTCCACAGTTAGATGCCTAGAGTGATCCTAGGTTCATGAAAAGATATTGTAGAGGGTGTTAGTTGGGGGAATGAATTATGACTTGATATATATGTAGTGGGTCGAGTGAATTGTGATATAAGATTATGTGGTCATGGTGACCCGAGAATTTGACGAAACTCAGGATGTGCATTTCTAAGATTAAAGATGATTCTTCGTGATGAATCAAACTAGGTGCTAATCATAGGTTGTTTTGCTCTTGGGTGAATATGAATCATTAGAGAGGGTTGCCAAGTAAAGGCGTGAGTGTGCTTTGTGTATTAGCAAATGTAGTACTAAAACTTGATTGTGCATGATCATCAAGTGAGTAAAAACTCGAGGATGGTTGACATTGATGCTTAGCATGATGGTGAGTGTTAGAGCATGTTCCATGTTGAACGTTTGATGACAACCATTGTGATAGAGCATATGATGTGATCTTATCAATTATCGACTTCGATCATTTAGTCTTTGAGGAATTTTATGACTTAGAGTAAGAATCGATAAACCCTCGAAGAATTGATAAATCCTAGGAGCTTGAGTAATTGACGGATCGATCATTTTGGGGTTGAAATTTCCTAACGAGGAAAGAATGTGATACTCATGACCAATATTTTATTACTTTTCCCATGTAAATTGTAATAATATGAAACCCTTGGGATTTGGATCATTAGTATGGGATTTTCCTCTATATTTGATTACTCTTTTGGCCTTAATGTTAATTTTTGGAGGTTATTGGGTGACATGAGAGATTTAGGGAATCTGGGTAGATCAACTTATCTTGAAGGACGTTCGAATGAGAATACTAATGGTTCGAATGAGAAGCCCACCTCGTTTGAAATGGACATCTAACTACGATCGAATAACCCACTACTATATAGGTACACAACATCGTTAGAAGTTAGTTTTAAAGACATATCGAATGAGACTCCAGTATCATTCAAACGAGGTCCATTCTCATTCAAAAATTATTTAAATCGAAATGAGCTTGTGTGCTATCACGTTGTGGGACCTTGGATCAATGACGTGTCGACTCCTACTGAATCCAGGTGACCTAAAATCGGGGGATTGTTTTTTGAGTGGATTTTTGGGTTTATTTAGGTAAGGGGAGGAAGAGAGGCGTGGAGGTTCTTTCCCCACCAAAATCCATTAGATTTCCTCTCTCTCTCTCTCTCTCTCTCTCTCTATATATATATATATATATATATATATATATATATATAATTTCAAGGATATTTCATCTCCCCAAAGTCTCTTCCACCATGACACCATCATATATCCACTTGCCACCATATTTTGCTCGCATTTCACCATAAATAAGCCTTATACACCCAATGTCTCCATTGTTATGTAGAGCTACGAAATTGGGGATGCTGTTGGGAGCTTTTGAGGAAGAAAAATAGAAAATTAATGAAGTTCGAAGGGAGTTTTGCTTGGAGCTTTCATAAATCATGATCGTGGAGCTAGAGAACCTCCATGAGTCCACCTTAGGAGTTGGGGGGGGGGGGGGGGGGGTTCCATCACCTTCTTCCTCATCCAACCATTTTGGAGCTCCATTTAAGGTGGGAAACTCTACTTTTCGTTTAAGACTCTATTTTGCATATTAGTTGTCTTGTAGCTAGAATTATAAGAGTATGATGGATTTATGATATAAGAATTATATTTCTTATGATTTCTAAAAATGTATTCACAAAGGGTTTTAATAGTTTTGATTAAAATAATATATTTCACGAAAAATTGGTATTAAATATTTTTATGGAATAAAAATATTGGAAGAATGTGACTTTGTTGGGAGTAATTTATGAAATAATGTTTCAAAGTTTTCTTGTGAAAATTGGGATTTTTATGTAAATGGACACTTATTCAAGTTTTGAAGAAACAAAAAAATGTCTTTTTCCTTGAAAAGTAATTTGTGCAAATATTATGAAATTTCTAGAGTAAATAATATGCCAGACCCTTTTAATAGGATTTTTGAACTTAAAATTCGTAGTCTCGTGCATATAAACTTGTAGTATCTTGATGATGAACTTATAAACAATTTTGATGAAGGTTTTATTAGGTTTACCATGAAATAATGAAAATAGAAATTTTAGCCCATAAAGTGTGAAAAAAGGTGTTAAAAATGAGATAAGTGTAACGTTTCAAGACTTCATGTTGTAATAAAGGAAATGGTGTTTTTCTTATGAAGTAGTCTTTAAATGTTCAATGATTTCTAGAGAAAGAAAGTAATGAAATAAAGAGGTTTTCAATTTGAGAATCATGTTACTCCAAAGTATAAAAAAATTGTTAACGAGTTAAAAACACTTAAGAAGTTAGTATGGCTAACTTAATGATGTTTTTAGATCTAATACTTGTGAATATGGAGGAAAAGACAGGTTTGGAAATAAATGGGTAAAATTATAATTTTGGGTAATGTGGAATATTTGTATGAAATACAAAAGTTGAAAAGGGTGGTACATAAAATGATCCTAAATGAACATGATTTTTTGGATAAAATTAATGCTAGAGTAAATAGGACAAGATTTGATGATTTTAAAGTGTAGCACAAGTTGGGATGGAACCTCAAGTTTTGGCTTTGGCTAGTAAAGGAAAAGTCAAATAATGTGGACATTTGCAAAATGTTAAAACACATTAATATGCACTCGAATGACACCGGGATAATTAAGGAGGGCTAGGAGCCCTAGCATTAAAGATCCAAAATCACTGGCCAGAGCATGTCAAGAAATGAGTTGTGTGGTGAATATGAGAAAATTCAACCTAACTTGAATGAATTAATAAATGTTTCAGTAAAGGATAACATGGCAAATAAATGTGAAAATTGATTAATGTTCGTGAAGTAAAGGAACGATAAATGGTATTAGATAAATGGGTAGTTAAGCAACCTAAAGAGGTTTAAACTATGATTAACACAAGGGTGTGTTTATGAAAGGTTTTCAAAATAAGAATATATTGCATTGTTGAAAAATGATTCTATATTGCGTTGTTGTAATTTCTCACTGGGCATTAGGCTCATGCCCTCATCTTTGTTATGGAAGGTTGGGTGCGGTTACATATTTTGAATGTGTTCCACAAGTAAGTATTCTTTTTATTTTATGTTTGTGGTTTTGTATAATTGGATTTCGGGAACGCTTCCCACAGGTCCCTCATGTAGCTTGATTTAAATAGAAATCGCATGCTAAATAAGTAAATGTGAATTAAATAAAATTGTACTAGCAACATTATGTAGGTTGTTCTACTGCACTTCACATGTGACGCTCCGATGGGACCGGGTTGACCACATGAAACCCAGAAATCCAGGACGAGGATTTACATTCTTCGTACTTTATCCATTAATGAATATTATTTGATTTGTGTTTTACATGATGCACTGTCTTCATATATGACACTTGGAACATATGTACTGGAAGGCAATTGACAATAACTATAAATAAGCTGCTCAGCCATACACATCCATGGCTAACTTCATGAAAGCTAAAATTTCGAGTGGTTAAAAGAAGTAGCTACAAAAGACTTTTTAGTAGAATTATAATAAATAACAGTATTACCATTAAGAAATATATAACATGTCTAAGATCGACCCTTATAAGGATCAAAAACATATATAGAATCTACATATTCCAATTAACTTGGAACTATTAGAATTATAAGAATAAAATAAACCCATATTAGTGGTTCCATGTAGATATCTAAGGATATGCTTGACACCATCCCAATGTTTTTTGGTTGGTTCGAAACTATATCAAACTCTATGTGGATCATTAGATATTAAAGTATCACACCAATAATTCCACGAACATATCACATAATGTGAGTGATATTAGTTCCATGCTTGAAAGTCAATGGTAATTATTTATTTCCATCAGATTGACTGTGAATACTATATCCAATCTCATGCATTGTACTATATATAGGAATATAATAATAATATACATGTATGCCTCTTCTGGACCAAAATTGGCAATGCTATAATGACATGAAATATGGTAGTATTGGACTGAATTTATAATTATCATCCTCTTTAGGATGGTATGAATATTTTAATATCCAAAAATCAAACATCACGAGAATACTAAAATTGTGTACTTGATATATGCCAAAGCAGTGCACGACTTTTTAATTCATTTAATTGACGAATCAGTGTTTAATCAATATTATTCTCGAAGTACAAGGTAGTATAATATCTAAATACCATAAGATCAATCATTTTTAAATTCCATATAATTGGGTATTTTGAATTTCAATTGAACTCTTCAGGAAAATATTATTTTAAGGATATTTATATAATGGAACATTAACATATACAATTCTTTTCATACCCTTCTTTGGACAAGTATTTGTTAAGACAATTGTACCTATATCCTTTCGGATTGGTTTAAGTTGTACAATGAATGTCTTATTTAAATTGACTACATACTCATTGACTTTCCTTCAGGCAAAAAAAATTCTTTAGGGATTTTTATAAGCATTATTTGTCTGAGTCGCGTACAAATAAGCAATTATATCACGAGTCTCATATATAATATATCTCAAAAACTTTTAAGCTAGTTAGATATCTGAAAAGTTTTTACATCCATAACAGGATGGTATTATCATATATAATCAATTTTCATTTTCTTCAGGAAAAGTTATGCCATAGGTAATGCACTTCTGAGAGAGTTTGTCACTTCTCTTTCTTATAGGAACCCATTCGTAACCTTTAGGGTTAATGCCTCACATGATTTGTATTTTAGGTCCGAATAAACCATGTTTATTTAGAGACTCGAATTATGCTATCATGGCATTTTCTCATTTTTGGCCAATATATTCTTTGTCGACATTTATTATAGTATGTGGAGTTGTATCATTTTTCTTTGGTTTTTTTGTAGCTACAACATATATAATTATGTCATCGATTATCATATTTTGCAATCCCACGTTTCTCTTGTATATGTATAAAACATAGAGATCTCATATAATATTAGGTACCTTTTCCTATTTCAGGGGATTTATAGTCACTTCAGGGACTTGTTTCTTTTCATATATAATAACCTCTTATGGGATTTTAGAGAAATTGGATCATTTATTCATAACCTCTTACTAAGAGTTATGTATAATCTCTCACGGATCATTATTTCGGCATGATTTTATTTAACCTCCATTAGTATGGAGTCAAGTAGTTAGTACTTGTAGGTTTTCCACCCTTTTGGCTTGCACTAAATTCATTTTTTTCTAGCGAACATTTGCAATATGTGACATTTTAAGTTTTTTAATAAACTGATGTTGTAATGTCATTATTCACTTCATTTTCACATTAATTATATGGTGGATTTGATGAGAAAAAGTAGACATAGTCTAGGATAATTATCACCATTCTTCAGGAATGGACATTTCTATATAAATAATTTGTACTTCAAGTACATTCTCCCCTCCCCCAAATAGGGGGAAAAGTCTCTCATCAAAATAATTTTTTATAAAATATATGAGAAACACTACATTTGTCATTGATTCAATAGAGGGTTAATATTAAACACCATATAGGCATACCTTGGTAATAAGAATAATTATTAAAGACTTATCATTGTATAATATCAAATAGTGAAACATGTAGGCCCCTTTTTAATGCGGAAGTGTTTTAAAGATGACAAAATAATTTTTCTTTTTATGACTAAAATTTTCAAATTTAAGCCACACTAAGTTGTGCACAACTTTTAAGTGAATCAAAATTTATCTTGATTAATCCTAAACATACATCTAATGATTAATGCAAGTAAGGAAACGAATGCTCACAATGCCGGATGTACGAGGAAACCACTAAGGTAAAAAACCTCGGACTACCCAAGCCAGATAATCACTATGATGTGGAATTACAAGGAACAGACACAAGTCTTCTCAACGACTCGATACCCATGAGACTTGGCACTCTTCTGATCTTCAACAACTCCTCCACAATGCCCACGCAGAAATTCCTTCTTCCCCGATGCTCGTCCACAACACACGCATCCACATTTATCTCGGTGTTCACCAATATGACTTTGTGTAGTCTACGATATTGAACGCGAACTCCTTCGCGTCTTCACCTTAAAATGCAAAATTCAAGTATAGAACAAACCTTCTCTTGGTGCAAACAAAGATCACAATAGCATATGTGAGTGAAAACTCAGATCTTTGAAACTTTAAGGATGTTTTGGACATAGAAAACCTTAAAAAAACATGTATAGAATACGTATAGGTTTGTAGACTGTCTTTCAAATTGCACACTTACAAAATTTTGAGGAAACCACGCCTTAAATAGTTTTCTTGAGGCGGAAGCTCGATCGTACGACTTTTAGTTGTCACTCAAACGAGATGGCTATGTCGTTTCATGTCATTTGAACGACAGAGCAAAATAGATTTTGTATAACATACAACTCTAAGAATCCTTATCAGAATAAAATGAAGTGTAAACATATTAAAACACTTTAAAATCATTTAAAAATATTTTCTTAATAAAATAACATCCTTAAACATATAAAAAATATATTCCGAGTCCCATTAACACTATGCATTCATACTTGAGTGATCTCGGAATGCAATTTGACTGAACACGAAATATGCACCATATAATTGGTATGATAAATATTTGAAGCATTATCGCAACTTCTGAAATAAAATTTAGTACGTCATAGTCCGTGTTGGATTGTGACAATAAAAATATGACCTATGACTCAAATGTGTTTTGTTTCGGGAATAATTCAAATAAACATACAACAGACTCAATTAGAAATTTTGTCCTTATAAATCTCCCCCTTTGAGTATTCTGGGACAAAACCAATAGTGAATTTCCCAAGCCGACCTGTTAAGCCCTATAACGCCTAAATCACATCCCATAAACCCAAAATCTAAAAATACACGACAAGACTAGTAAATAATGGTCCAACAATTATGAACTATCTAAATGTGATGTAGACTTGAATTCTTTAATCTCTTTAAGCATATCTACACACATGAAACATACAAATACTTAATGAAGTATGGAGAAACAAATGATATAAAACGTTTGAGCAAAAATATGGATATCAATTTGTAAACAACATCAAAATCAAGATACCAATTTGTGCAAACTCATTAAGATACTAATAAATAAGCATGAAAGCATATGATATAAATGTGTAATGCAACAAAATTCATGTGCTCAACAAACAAAATATCCCCCTACATCACATACATCTCTCCCTCTTTTTGTCTTGATTAGACAATATAAACATATCTACTATGAGATAATCAAAGAAGTGTATCTAGATAAACATGAAACAACTAGTTGATAAAGATCAAGCATATCAAATCTATAGCTAGCAAACAATAATCACACAACATGAATCAACAATCTAATCAGGTGTGACTAAATGAACAAAATGCAGTAATAGATGTAATAAATGAGAATCTGCATATAAAAGTTGTCCAGAAGCAACCCTGCAGTACTAAAAATATAATAATATGAACCAAGGTACTGAAACAGAAAGAAAAAAATTCCCAGATTGTCGCTCGAACGACACAGCCTTGTAGTTCAAACGACATAGGCTTGTCTCTTAAAGTCATTGTGCGACATCAATATCTCATTTGAACGAGAAAAATAGAAACTCAGCTCCAATTTTATAAATCATGTAATTTTTTCCAGTGAAAAAATTTCCTGAAAAAGTTAATTGGAAAGAGCAAAAACTGCAAAACAGTAGCAAAAAAAAAAACTAACTAATAAAACAATGTGAGTTACATGCTAACATATTACCGATGTGATCAAACATGAAGATTGAATGTATGGGCATGAACTACAACAAATGAATCACAATTCTAACACATAGAAACGATCAAGAAGCTCTAATTGATAGCTATAAATCATCAAACTTTATTTTAGCCATATGTAACAATTAAAGTGTGAGATAAATGAACTAAACAATAAAACATGCACACAAATATTAAATTTTGGCGATTCTACAGACAATAGCGTCATGACACGATTTTTCAACGTTAGGATTTGTGGTGCAAACTCGTTTAAATTTTCTCCAACTAAACTCCCTGATATATATATTTACTTTTTGAAGTTCTTTTGAGGTCTATCATTCTCAACTTAGAGAAAATACTATTGGCCCTATTTTTAGCATATATTTATTTTTATTGCCTTGGTTTTCTTTTGGGCTCTTCTAAATAGTGGCTTTCAGTTCACGACGAGTCAATTTTTCACTCTCGTGGCCCTTTCCTTGAACACTCATCATATTTTCAATATCCAATCCTCATGGTAAACGGTTCTTACATGCACACCTCCTCCTAAGTCTGCTTATGCATAAATGACAAGATTGAGATAAGAACGTCTCACCAAACTCAAATATGCATGAGATGTTAAACATTCATATAAACTCGTGCATGTATGCAAAGATGGTATGTATACAAACTCGAATCAAAATGCATATCAACATCGAAACAACCCTATAATACAGTGGTTAAGATCATTCTAAGCATCAATAATTATGAACAAAGTCCTAGCCACATGGATAATGAAAGTATGGGAGTCCAAGCACACCAATATGCCACGTCAAAAATGTAAACTCAAAAACAAAAACTAACGGATTTTTTTTTTCTTTTTCAACATATTTTGACTCAAATAAAAGTAAAATCTTTTTGAATTTTTCTCAAAATTTTTCTCAAAAACAAAATCTTTTTGTATTTTTTCAAATAAGATTCAATTAAATGAAATATGTGATACAAAAGATACACATGTCATAACACTAGCAAGATATAAAACATAATGCAAAGACTAGGGTATGCCAAACATGGAAACACAATCATCCTTTAGATTTAGTATGGGAAGAATCAAGTGCAACCAAATGATAACCATGAAGTTTAAGTCCTAAAGCCTCTTAAGTTCGATTTCCTAACCCAAGTAGGTCTGAAATTATGCATGGGGGTTTTGGGAAACGAAACAACTTTATTCCTTGACTTCCTAGGAGCATTCCAAAGGTCATAGCAAAAATGTCTAAGGTGACCTTTCCTATCGTAATGTGTGCAAGTGTAAAGACGGTGGGAATTATTACCAAAATGTCGACCTCTCCTCACATTCCTAGTGGGATTTCTCACACGGTTGGTATTGACTTTAGCACTAGGAACAACTCTATCATCATAGACTATACCACACCTATCACCTTTGACTTGGACGGTGCCTAACATCATATCCAACTTATATAACCTAGATTCCAAGTCAAACTTCACCTTACACGAGTATTTCAAGTTCTCCTCTAACTCACTAATCCTAGATTCAAGCGCACGAATAGAGTCCTCAAACTCTAAAATCTCCTTTTTTAATGCCTCCATCAATCCATGAAGGCTATCTCTCTCTTTCTCACATATTCTAGTTCCTCCCTAATCATGTTCTCCAATGCCCTAAGATCCTCAATCAAAACATCATTATTTTCTACGGCACGCTCATTCAACCTAGCTTGTAATTTAGAAGTTTCCTTTTTCACCTTTACCGCCTCGACATTTAACGCATTAAAGGAAATTTGTAACTCTTTCACATCAACCTCATCTTCCTCACTAGCTTCTCCCTCACTTACTAAGGATGTAACAGCCTCGGAAGTGTCATGCACATGAGAATCTTCATGGGAAGATTTATTATCGTCGTTCATATGACATGCTAAGAAAGCAAAAAACTTTATCTCATTGGGGGAACTTTTTCCCTCTTATGGATCACTATCACTTAAGGAGGCACTATAAGTTATCGATTTCTTACCCTCTTTCTTTAGTCTAGTGGGATACTTTATAACTTTGTAACCATAGCCCTCACACCCAAAACACTTTTCCAACTCAACCCTATTAAATTTATCACTCTTATCCTCAGGGGTGGGCTCTACCTCTTTGTTCTTGAATTTCTCAAACGTTTTGGCATCTTTCTATTGCTTTTGAAATTTAAGAAACTTTTTGAACTTCTTTGCCAACAAGGCGACATCCTCAAAAATTGGAATCGTCATCGTCATCCGAAACATAAGTCTCCTCCTTTAGGGCTTTCAAAGCAATGCCCTTTTTTATTTCTTTGGCACTTGCTTGGGGGGAAACATATCGAGTTCATAGGTTTGTAGGTCACCTATAATCTCGTCAAGTTTCATAGAATCAAGCATACCTAGGGAGTTTAAAATATTCAATTTTGCATTAAACCTACTGGGCAAAGATCTCAAAATTTTCTTTATCATGCGGTTATCGAGAATCTTTTCTCATAAGTTAATGATGAGTTGAGAATATTAAACAACCTAGTGTGAAACTCATCAAATGACTTACTCTCTAACATATTAGTTGTTTCAAACTTTATAGTGAGGTTTTATAACTTAGACGCCCTAACCGTGCTAGTTCCCTTGTGAGTAAGTGCAAGTGTATCCCAAGCCTCTTTTGAAGTTTTTCATGTCATGATTCTATTATACT
Organism: Sambucus nigra; assembly: GCA_949130495.1. Classification (NCBI taxonomy): domain Eukaryota; kingdom Viridiplantae; phylum Streptophyta; class Magnoliopsida; order Dipsacales; family Adoxaceae; genus Sambucus; species Sambucus nigra. The sequence goes on along the minus strand of OX422208.1, from coordinate 535,909,930 downwards.
CTTTCGGTGTGACATGTGAGGAAATTACATGCAGACCTTTAGAGTTGTAAAGTACAAGTCTATGTTTGGATTCGGTCCATGACTCAATGGGTTTCAAACTAGTGACCTCGCCCTCTCGTGTGACTAGTGGAGTCCGACCCTTTTCATACCCCTAACCACACATGCTCATCAATAGACTTCAAAGAACTTCTCATTCGTATTTTCCAAAAAGCATAATTTGTGACATAAAAAATATGAGCAAGAAAAGTTTCAAAATCACCAAAATTCATCTGGAAAAATACGATGGATCAACACAACAAAAATATGTTTCTAGCTTTGATACCAATTTATAAGCCCCTTTTTAATGATGTAGTGTTTTAAGGATGACAAAAGAATTTCCCTTTTTATGAAAAAACTTTTTAAATTTAAACCACTCTAAGTTGTGAACCAATTTTACCTTAACCAAATTTTATCTTGATTAATCCTAAACATACATCTAGTGACTAAAGAAACTAAAGTAAGGAAAAGAATGCTCATAATGCCGGATGTACGAGGAAACCACTAAGGGAAAAAGACCTCGAACGATCTAAGACAGACAATGACTATGACGTTGAATTATAAGGAGCACACAAAATTCTTACTCAACGACTTGATACTCATGAGACTTGATTATTTTCTGATATTCAACCACTCCTGTACAGTACCCACATAGAAAGTCTTTCTTCAACGATACTCATCCATAACACACGCGTCCACGTATTTCTCGGTATCCAGGGATATGGCTTTATGTCTGTTCATGTAAAAAATTAGACTTGATCTAATTAATTAGTCATAGATAAATATGAATAAAGAAATAAGATAAAGGATTTTTAAAGTGGTTCAGCCTTAATGAAATGGCCTACATTCACGGTCTTGTATTGCTGGGTGTTTTTCCTTAATATTGATTATCTTTGCTTATGACAGCTTACCCATTATGAGGGTATTACAATGTATTTATTGGCTTTGGGCAGCCCTGTGAATAGAAAATACGCCATTATTAGATAGGTATATGTATCGGTACATAATAAGAATATTCATTGAATCTATTTTGATCGTTTGGTCTTCCCAGATAGTTGCTCGGTATTCTGAGCAACTCATCATGTTATGTTGCTCAGTGTATATAATTATGCCATGCTGGACAACATGGGTCGTATCATAATTGTTCCACATTAGTTGAGTAATTTTTGTATCAACAAAAGCCCCCAATATTTCATAATTGAGATTAGATTGGATGCAAGAGTGAAATATTATGCACAAATGTTCCACATCCTTAATCTTTTTTATCTTTTCTTTTCTGTTGCAGTTTTTGGTGTACATTAATAATATCTTGGAGAAGGATGAGGCTATCAAGGATTGAACTTCAATTTCATCCATTGGAATAGAAGAAGCCCTTGATGGGTTATCAAAATCTTGGGTGGAGTCCCGACAGAAGTACGAGGAGGATAAAGTTGCTTGGGAAAATAGAATCAAGTCTGCTGAAACAGCTCAACAGAAAGCTGAGGAAGCTTCCAAGGAGGTGATATAGCTCGGCGATAGTCTAATAAAACTCGACAACAAGATGTAAATGTTTCCAAGGAGGTAGAGGAGAAATGCAAGGTTTTCGTTTCCAGTAAGGTGTAATATGAGGGCAAGATTGAAGAAGCTGAACGGTGTAAGAAGGACCTAGAGGAGAAAGTGAAGTCTTCCAAAGAGCTTCTTAGGGAAAAGACTTCCTCGAAGAGGGTGAGAAGAGAAGATGTTGTGAAGAAGGACTTTAGCTCTGTATGGGACAAAGGGTGGAATAAAGCTATAACTGCTGCCTCTACCCAAATGGAGTATGCAAGTTTGAAGTTCTTCAGGGATGGATGGCCTGCAACTTTGAAAGAGTTGAATGTTGTTGAGGATTCTGAACTATTTTAGAGACATGTTCATGGACCTTCTCCTTTTATTGAAGAATAAGAAGAAGATGAAGCTGGATCTGATGAATCTTCTTTGTTGATAGTAGAACAAACACCTACTGCCAATATCCCTCAGTCCTCCGAGCAAGTTCAACAGACAATCACTTCTCTCGAGCAATGCCAGACGCCTACCGAGCAACCAATTCCTGCCTCAAAATCAACTAATGAGGTTTTAGGGAATAAGAAGAAGGTGTAAAGTTATTCGGCAATTTGTTGCTTTTCTCTTTTTGTCCCTTTTTATTTTGTACCTTTGGTTGTATTATCCTCTCTTATAATCAATAAAAAGGACCTTGTTAGTTATTCTGAGTTTCTCCTTTACTTGTTCCATATAACTGTGTTAGTGTTAATCTGGTTTTACTTTTCCTTGCTAGTTCATTGCCAGGATGGAATTATTTTCAACTCATGATACAGAGTTGATGAAGAAGTGTACTAATTACTTCAAAGCTGGCCGTGCAGATTTCACTGAAGCACAAATAATTGATATTCTTGGGTCTGAAGCCTCTGAGCGAGAAATTGATGCTTACCAATATTTAAAATGTCTACTTGATCGAGATATTGCAAATAACGTGGCTTACTATGAAATGATTGAGGATCTTCAAGGAATGATCGAAGAACTTCGGCTTCAACACAAGGAAGCCACTGCTCTCCTACATGAAGGTTATGAGAAGAAATATCAACAGCTGAGTGCTGATCGGGGTTATGACAAATTAATTTCATCCCATAATAAGAGAGAGAGTGTGTTAAAACTTGAGATTGAGGAGCATAGAAATATTTCTAAGCTACTAGAGGATGCAAATATTTCTTTGAAGGAAGTGCTGAGTGAGTTAAAATTTATTGCTTCATTTGGAGCTCTAGTCCCAGTTAATGATGAAGGTTTTTTATTTTTGGAGACTGAGAATGCCTCTTTGAGGGAAGAGTTAGAAACTTTGAAAAGGGACAGACCTATATCTTCTTCGCAGGGTTGAGCAAACGCTGGTCGGAGAAGCATTAAAGAGACTAGGACTCAACAAGCCTTAGAAAATCAAGATGTTCAACTGAAGGCAAAAAATCAGACTTTAGCTAAGATATCCCAAAACATTCAAGCTCTTACCGAGTAACTATCTAACTAGAGTTCTGCATTGGAGAGTAAAGAAGATTTGGTGAAGCGGCTTCATCAGCATTTTGAACGATTGACTTATTAATTCCATAAGCAGCCCAAAGAGTTTTGGATGGGGGGATATAATGAAGCTTTATGTCATCTCGATGCTAGGTCGAAACAAACCAATAATAAGGGATACAAACATGGATGGTTGAACACCTTAACTGTGATGAAGGTCAAACAAGGAATAGAGTTGTGGGATTGGTATGAGCCCGAATTAGTTGATCTTCCAGTGCCTCCTTTTAAACTGGATGTTAACTGGATTCTCACCCGCTCCACTCCTCAGTGTTCGATTTCCAAATTCCTTGGTGACTACAAACTTCATGAAGTTTTTGAGATATCTCGACCTCAACATCTTCTTGACCGACCCAGCTCGAGCAACACCAGAATGCTATAACATTTGAATTTTATCAACTCTTCTTTTGCTTTAGATGATCCTCCAGATGGAATGGAGCTTGTACCTAAATCTGAAGGAAAGAAACTAATATAATAGGCTATTTGTATTTCGTTAGTGATTGTTTAACGAAGAAAAAATAAGTTTTTATAATTTTATTTTCTTGGAAATAAACTAATTGTATGATATTTATCTTGTCAATCTTTATAAGATCGACTATAATAATGTTGTACTTTGCTGAGTATGTATCTATAAAGGGACAATTTGTCCTTTGTTGATTTGATTGCCTATATAATGGAAATTTGTCCCATATGTTTGCCTAGTTGTAGTGACTTATCACCCATAAGTGCCTAAGAAATGGAATTATTTTTATCCCATGTTCTCGCTTAGTTTCAACAATCATTTATGTAAATAATTGCCTTGGTACCTAGGCAGTGGATATTTTACCCATCTTCTTGCCTAGTTTAGATGCCACTTGGGTCACCCATAATCAAACGAGCCTTGCCTTGCTCGATTGTTGCACTAATATTATTGGTTGTGTTGATGTCGACCAACTTGTAGTTGGTGATTGCTGATGTCAGTCGATGCCGACCAACTTTCTTGGTGTTTGTGCTGATGCTGACCAAAGAGAAAAAATTGTTGTTACTGAGTTAGGTTAGTGTGTATCACTAGTACTCCAAAAAAAATTAACATAAACGAGTATCGGTAAATTCGCATTTTCATTTATTCTGAAACAATGGGTTACATGTGTAGTTACATTACTGGTAATACTTTCGCAGGTGCTCTGCATTCAAAGGATTCTTGAATTCTTCTCCTTCTGGAGCTTCTATTCTGTAAGTTCCAGGTCGAACAACAACTGTGACACGATAGGGCCCAAGCCAGTTGGCTTTTAATTTATTGTGCTTTGAATTACCTTCTTGAGCACATAATCTCCCTCTTTGAGATCACATTTCTTGACTCTTTAATTGTAGAACATGGCGGTACTTTACTGATAAGCTGCATTTCGGATTGCTGCGTGTTCTCTGACTTCTTCGATCATGTCCAAGTCCAAACATCTCATCAAATCACTTAACCGAGAATTGAAATTAAGAACCCTATGTGTAGGTAGTCTTAATTCAACAAGTATCACTACTTCACTCCCAAAAGCTAACATGTAAGGAGATTCGCCAGTTGCTGTTCGGGAAGTTGTTTGGTAAGCCCATATCACTGAGTGTAACTCATTTATCCCTTTTACTTTAGCATCATCCAACCTTTTCTTCAACCCATTCAATAGAGCTATGTTCGTCACCTCTGTTTTCCTGTTACTTTGGGGATCACCCGAAGCAGAATGAATCTTTTGAATGTTAGACTATAAACAATACGCAGTGAACTCCTCATTATCATGATTAGTGATAAAAGCATGTGGCAGAACATATATGGAAATAATATTCTTCCAAATGAATTGATAGACCCTTTCATAGGCCATATCAATGAGAGGTTCAGCTTCCACCCATTTCGTGAAATAATCCACAACAACCACCAAATATTTGAATCGTCCTCTTATAGTTGGAAGAGGACCGACTAAATCTATTCCCCATATGGCAAATGGATAAGGGGAAGTGATTGACGTTAACAGTGCCTGAGGAGTTCTTCATATAGTAGAAAATCATTAGCACTTGTCGCATTTCTTAGCATAAGCTGTACAATCAGCGCGCATTGGTGTCCAGTAGTATCCCTGCATATTCATTCTCTGTAAAAGAGTTCTACCTGCTACGTCAGCTCCGCAAGATCCTTCATAAATTTCTTCTATCAGATCTTTAACTTCTACTAGGTGAACACATCTTTGCAAGCCATCTATCACACCTCTTTTGTACAGAACATCATTGCTTAAAACATATTCGGCAACTTTAAACTTCAACCTCTTGGCTGCAAGATGGTCGGCTGGTAACCTTCCTTCTTCGATATAAGCCATGATGGGATCCATCCACGAAGGTCCCATATCCAAAGCGATAAAATTCACAATCAAATCTTCATCAATAATATTACTTGTCAGTATCTCAATTGGAATTGTTCTTCATAGCTCGGTGCGCGTAGCTGAAGCTAATTTAACAAGTGCATCTGCTCTCTCATTCTCTAGTTTTGGTATTCTAATCACTTAGACAACTGTTAAATGGGATACAATCTCCATGGCTTTAGCCAAATACCTCGACATGAATTCTCCTTTTGCTGCGTAAAGATTGAGCATCTGATTTACCACTAATTGTGAGTCACTAAACACCATAACTTGCTATGCGTTCGATGATTTAGCTAAGCTGAGGCCCACAATTACAACTTCATACTCAGCTTCATTGTTGGAAGCTTTGAATTGGAAATGCAGAGCATATTCTATATCTAATCTATCTAGATTATCGAGAATAATTCTAGCCCCGCAACCTGTTGCACACGAGGAACCATCGACATATAAATTCCATATAGGGATATTATCATCAAACCCTTGGTCTGACAAAATCCCTCGATGGAATATATGTCTCTTCCCTTCTCCATCCTTCAACTCTGGCCCCTCACTAGAAGAATCTAGTTGATCGGCTACCATCTCCTCTGGCCGATTTTCTATTGGGAGTTGATCGGGAATAATTTTTGATGATTCTCCAGCAATTTTGAATTGCTCTGCATTATCCCCCTATTGATCGAAAGTATCTGGGTAGTTAAATTCAGCGATGAAATCTGCCACCACCTGCCCCTTGAGAGAAGATATTGGCTCATAGATAATATCGTACTCCCCTAATTTTATTTCCCAATACATTAATCTTCCAGACTTTTCTGGCTTATGTAACGCCTGTCTGAGTGGCATGTCTATATATACCACTATCGTATGGCCTTGGAAATATAGTTTCATCAAACTGTTCGCCTCAATCAACGCCAATGCTAACTTCTCCAGTTTTGGATGCCTAATCTCTTCTCCCCTGAATGCCTTGCTCATATAGTAAATCGGTGTTTGCACTCCATTTTTTATTCGTATCAATGTCGAACTAACTGTACTTTCGAAAATAACTAAGTACAAATATAATATTTCTCCTAACATCGGCTTGGACAGTAAATGAGGTGTTCCCAAGTATCTCTTTAACTCTAAAAATGCTTTCTCACATTCTTCATTCCACTCAAAGGTCTTTGTAAGCACCTTGAAGATTGGAAGACATCTATCAGTTGCTCGGGAGATGAATTTGTTGGGAGTTGCTATGCGCCCCGTGAGGCTATGCACTTCCTTCTTGGTAGATGGAGATTATTATTCTAACAAGGCTTTTATCTTGTCAGGATTTGGTTCAATACCTCGTTGATTCACAATATACCCGAGGAACATGCCTTCCTGTATGCCAAAAATGCACTTGGTCCGGTTCAGCTTCATCTGGTACTTCTCTAACTGATCAAATGTTTGGCTTAAATTGGCTATATAGTCAGCAACTTTCTTGCTTTTAGTCAACATGTCGTCGACGTACACCTCCATATTTTTTCCTATCTGCTCTGCGAACACCTTGTTAATCAGCCGCTGATATGTAGCACCTGCATTTTTAAGACTAAAAGGCATAACATTGTAAAAATATGTTCCTAATGGGGTAATGAAATAGGTACTCTTCCTGTCTTCTCGCTTCATTTTAATTTGATTGTATCCGAAGTAGGCATCCATGAAGCTTAACAACTCATGCCTCGAAGTAGCATCTACTAGCTGATCTATCCCGGGAAGAGGGAAATCATCTTTTGGGAAAGCTTTATTCAGCTCTGTGAAGTCCACACATATTCTCAACTTGTTATTCTTCTTCTTCACCATCACCACATTAGCTAGCCAATCAGGATACTTGACGTCTTCAATGAAAGAAGCTTTTTGTAGCTTTTCTACCTCCTCTAGAATAACCTGATTCTTCTTCGGACTAAAGACACTTCTTTATTTCTTCATTGGTTTGATCTCTTTATTGACATTGAGCTCAGGACACAAGAAGGCTAGATCTATCCCCAGCATATCTTCACAACTCCACGTGAATGCTCGCTTTTTATGCCTGAGAAACACCACTAGTCCTTGCTTCAATATCCGATCAAGTGAAGCACCAATCTCAGTTGTTCTTTCTGGTCTCTCATCATCCAGAATAATTATCTCCATTGCCTTCATGACCTGGCCTTTAACGAGCTCTGTTTCATCTCTAGGGTCTAAGGATTCAATCTGAGTCTCATTAGATTTATCCACTTGATAAGTGGTTGTTTTCTTCCTTGCATCTTCCAATTCTTCTTGCTCGACAGACGAGTAGTAGCATTCCCGAGATACTTTTTGGTCTCCCTTCACAATTCTAACCTCAAAGTTGGTCGGGAACTTTATACACTGATGTATAGTGGATGTAATTGTTTCAAACTTTTTCAAGCTTACTCTTCCCATGATTGTATTGTAGGATAATGGGACATTTTTATATATCACGAACAAGCTCACCTTTTTTGATCTGCAAGTAGGCCAGGTGACAATCAACATGTCTAACTTGATTGTCCCAAGAGGAAAATCTTTCTCTCCAGAGAACCCAATACGGGGCATGTGATATGGCTATAATTGACTAAGTTTTAAGTTCAAACTGTCGAAGAATGGATAAAACATGATGTCTGCCAAACTACCATTATCAAACAGTACTCTCGAGATGATTACATCGTTCATTCTCATCTTGATCACTAGAGGATCATTATGAGGATACAAAAAGCCTTCCAGATCATTTTTGGAAAAACTAATGACCATCTTATGTTTGTTAACCTTCCTCGAGCGATTCTCTTCTTCTAGATTTATTCGTTGTATATAAGAACAAGCTTGTGCCTTATTGAGGTAAGCTTTTCTCTCGGTGGTATGATCACCCCCTCCTTCATCTCCACCTGTAATCATGTTACAATTGAATGAACCAAAACGAATTGAAAATACCTCACACTCAGGTTGTCTTGGCCTTTTTGGGAGATTAGGGTCATCTTCTGGTTCATCTTTATGGTCCCTTTTCTTATCGTCTCTTGGTCGGCGATGAGATTTGGTCCTCTATCGGGTGCTTCTATCTCATTTTGTAGAGCTATACACTGCTTGGTCCTGTGATCGTGATCTTTATGGAACTCACAGTACCTGGATTGATCCCTTCTTTCAGGGGCTAACTTTAGTTTTCCTGGCCAGTTCAGTTCCTAGATGTTCTTGATTTCTCTTAGAATGTGGTTTATATCAAGCTTTAAGGTTGTATAATTTGCGTACCTCCTGATGTGGTGTAATGCTTCTTTGCCTTTCGACTGCCTGCTCCCACCATTATGCTTATGATATTTTCTTTTCGATTTACCTTCAGCTTTAGTTTCAGCCATTGCCTCTGCATTCTTTTTCGCAGCCATGGCCTCTTCGGCACTCATAATTTTGGCTGCTTTGGCCACCAATTTAGCCATGGATTTAGGAGGATGCTTATCTAAGGTGTAGTACATCTTGTTTGGTAAAACCCCACTTATGAGAGCCTTGATGGCTATCTTCTCCTTATAGTCAATGACTTCCAGTTTCTCGTTGTTAAAATGAGTGATATAATCCCTGTGCTTTCTCCCGCCTTCTATTTTACGCTCAATAGATGTGCTACCCTTTTAACCAGATTTACACCAAAACAAAAATTGCCTATGAAGAACTCGGCCAGCTGATGGAAGGTTATGATATACCATCGAGGAAGGCTATTATACCATATCTGAGTAAATCCAGCGATGGTTCCTAAGAATGCCCTGCACCTCGTTTTATCTGGGACCACGTAGATGTTAGCTCCAACTTGATTCATTTTAGTTCTCATTATAATTTAAATAAAATAGCTTCACTTCGCTAATATGCTCGGACTTCCCAACCATCGCTTAAATAATAAATTCTTGAAATTATCCTACTCCATTCGTTTATAAAATCATTCGCCAAACAATTCTCTATTTAATTTAATAAACCCAAACTCTAGATTTATCGCCTGTTCCTAGGTAATATAACCATGATGAATCACCCAAGTAAATGTTTCTCCCTTTTTACGAAATTAAAATCTCTAAATAAAAGTCCATGAATTAAACCCATGCACAAAATGGACCAACTCGGATTTTCTAGACATCCGAATCGATCCAGTTGCACCCCCGAACCGATTCGATGTACCTAACAATCAAAACTTCGAGTTTTCTCTCCAATTTCTACCCCAAATCCATTCTTATGATCACAATCCTCCATTGACATATACATAAGTCTTGGGAATTATTTATGATCTAATCATTACAACTCCCAATCGTTTAATATCATCAATTACTCTAAATTTAATTCACTAATTGGGTTCATAGGAAGAATATTAATTCACAACCCCAATTTATGTTTAAAAATTCCCAATAATGATATCAAATCTCTACTTATTAATGGGAATCTGATTTCCTAGAAAGATTCGATTGTCTACACCTCTAATCATTATTCAATTTTGTTATATTCATCCTTTAATTTCAATTTAATGAATTAATTGACCCAAAACACTTTTTACATGTGAGATCCCCTCCCAAAAATCATTTATCTCTACACCAACTATGATATGAATAGAAGATTCCAACATAGTGCAAGTCGATTACTTGCCTTAAATGGTTCGTAGGGTCTAAAAATCCGTTGTAGATGACGAATCTGCTGTTGAATGCTCGAATCCCCCTGGAATTCTCTCCTAATTTGGCCTTTCTAGCTTTCTCCTAGACTTTAACTCTTTTCCTCACTCTCTCTCTTAGGGCTTGCTTCTAATGATAATGGTTGCCAATGCCTCTAATCTCAAGTTATAAACTTTCTAATCCAGAATTTAGTCTATAGGCCAAGCCCACTTGACCGATATACCCCCGTAAGAGCTAGGTACAGTCTAAAACTCCTTTGAAACCCAAATAATACACTATTCTGTCAATTTTGTCCCATTCAAGGTCAATCGTGACCTCGAATTCACCATATGAGTGACTCTACATAAATTCCTCTCCCGACCTTAACATAACCCCCACACGACCCCCGGTTGAGATGTGGCATTATCCCATCGTTATTACTCACTGTCATGTATAATAATTATCACATACTTTTTATTATACACTTAGTAAATTTATTACATAAATATCAATCTTAATCGCACCCAATTAATATTTTTTTAAATACATTATATTTCACTTGAATTAAAATACTACACACGTGTAATTTAAAATACCACAAATAATTAATTTTGTAATTATCCAAAAACACGAGGTGTTACATACTTCCCCCCTTGCAAAGGAATTTTGTCCTCGAATTTTGGATATGCTCGGTACTAAAACTTTGAATTCTGACACTCAATGCATTCAAACGTGTTCAAAGTTAACGCATAATAATATTTTGGTGTTTCCACTGTAGACACGATAGTGATACCATTTCGACTGAAGGTCTACTCACTCCAACCCATGATTAGTGACAAGTCCATATATACACTTACATACTCATATATTTCCATATGCTTAAGGTCTTTCTTAAACAATAATGCACAAAACAATCGTGAATCTGCTAACAATACTTCATAAAGACGTGCATATACTTCACGAGCTCTATTATCTCCATATTGAAGAAGGACTCACTTCCATAGGTGCTAATTTCCCTTGTTGCCAATTTACATAAATCCCTTCTTGGGAGACACCCACAATAACCCGTGACTACTCATGTCAGACTTCATAATTTTAGTTCAGGGTGACGTTCTCTCACTATGTTCCTGAATTATACAAAGATGACTTAGATTAACTCAATCTATGCCGACAGACTATGAATCACTTCGGGTTCGAGAAGCTTGTTATTCCCCACCTCTAATCAACCAAATGGGGGATTACAAGATCTCCTCAAGAAGCCTCATAAGGCGTCATGTAGATAATAAACCGTTACGAGTTACCACACGTAACCTTACCAGTGGTAATTAATACTCTCAATTATTCAAAAATCCAGAATACGCACTTCTCCCATTCTCCAACATCCTAGTCACCTCCCGTCTATCCATCGGCTTACAAGTGACTTGTATATCTAAAAAATAAACTCTGCCCCCATTGCCTCCTGACACTTCTTGTCAGAGGGGGGACTCGGGTCTGATCTTGATTCACAATAATATTGGGCAACACCTTGTTCCGGTTCATTTCTTATCTACAATAAAATGTTGGGCATACTGTCCGATATTATAACTCACCCCAAATGAATAATAATTATTCCATTTCAATTAATTCATTCCACAAATCCAAAGGAAATCCCACCCTCTCCACAATTTTGATAACACAATAATGAACTTTATCAACATGCATAATCATTCCGTGATTGGAATCACCAATTTTATTGCAAAATTCTGGTCTATCGCCTCGGACCAACCTTTTCCCATCTACAAGGGGTGCACCCGGAGAAAACTTCACCATGTCTCACTCAATACCGATCCATATTCTCGACATTTCACATTATATGGCACATCTTACCCCCCTTTTTCTAGGGTATTCCAAAACTATGGCATGTGTATCTGCTCTAAAACTGTGCACTCCCGGGGCTCTTTTTGTCTAATAAAAATCAACATTCATTGATTTGCAAACCACCCTCAGCATTTGACTAAGTAAGAATCTTCTTTACTTCTCCAAAACAATAGGATATATTTTATATGTGTCTCCACTGTCTTTCAATCCACCTCGATTATGATAGTTCTCCTTGATATATACAGTTGGACTATCTTCTTTTCTCGAACGAAGTTTAGTCCATCATACTATTCCAATTATGTTCCTACTTGCCACCACATCCATACATTCAACATATTTATAACAACGTATCCTTATCTCGGTCGATAGTGAAAGTCAAACTAACCAAGGTGCCCATACACCCTATATCCCGCCCACATCTATACAATCATCACTAACATCACATATCTAACATAATTATATCAAGCTCGGCCCCAAAATCTCATAGTGGCTATATATTAAGGTTGTACTAAATTTCCCTACTGACCGGGACATATTTCTCCTCGAGACTGCCCCACCTATGAACTAATGGTGCAAAAGTTCCCCTGAGCTTCCTATATAAAACTACCGACTCCAATGGCTGTATATAGTATAAGAGCTCTCACCTCAAAGTGTTTTCTCTACATATCCCATGATTAACATTCAAACTGTTGAACAAGCATCCAATAACGTCTCCCCACTCTTGACGTTTTTATGGTTTGTGCTTAAAATGTCATGCAAGCAAAACTTAAACAAGGAACTCATCGGATGCACTATCACCAAGAATTATCGATTATTGGGTTCTGTAGAGCCAAAGAATATAATCAAGTCACTCAAAATAATGTACCCTCCCTCCTGGTCGTATAAGTCTATGCAAAAACTCCCACATCTCTAACGGAGTCATATAACACTACGCTCGCAGTATCACTAAGTCCCCAACGTTAAATAAATAATGAGCTAAATCTCTCCACTCGATAGAAAACTCGATATACCCTTAATGACATTAGTAAATTCCATACACATAGTGATAAAATATAGCGAGATAATTATAATCTCTAAAGTCTCCTCCAAAATATAATATAGTCGCGATCTCGACCCTCTTTCGGGTGAGACATTGCAAAACCACACATCATGTCCTAGAACAGCGAACACGACAACCTTGTTCTGATAGCCCACCATCGCTCAAACAATTGATAATCAGTCCACACCCAGGATAACATCCTACTCTCATATCATATTTCTAAAATGATTAAATCCACTAAAACATATCCTCTTAGTCATTGTGCATGCTCCTTACAGATAGAACCAAAGAGAGCCCCGCTACCCAATAGTAAATATATACACACAATAATAACACCAATGATACACTCACTAAACATGTCTCACATGTGAATCTAGTTCTAAAAAAATACTGTGACTTACTCATGTCATATAAATATTATCCAATCTACCTATGGATAAAACTCATTCCTTCAATCGCCAATAGCACTAGCGGTTTAAGTAATTCCTGGACCTAATACTCCCTTCCAAATTGAACCAAAAGCTTTTATAATTATTGCCCCTGCTGGGCATCCTCTCCTATCCCCTAACTCGCAGCAGACAAGAGAAACACAAGTGGCCCTACTCTCTACACATAAGACACCTCTCTATGTAATTCTCCTATCTCTGACCCCACTGTCCATATCGGGGTTGTTAGTATCTCGGGTCTGGTAGCCTTAGCCTAGATTTCCACTCTTGTTGTTCCTTTGGCTCTTCCAGACCTATAGAGCACACTACTGGCCCTACCATCCCTGACTGAATCCATCGTCACTTAGTAGGAATTTCATTGATCTGAATCATTTAAATGGGTATGTTGCTGGGTATCCCCCTGTGGCACCTCACTAGCACCAATTACATTTATTCTTGACCTTATGACTAGATTTTCTAACTCTCTTCGCTCCTTTCACATGGAAGCGTTGATATTAACATTGTAAAAGTATATCATTGATGCCATGCACAAAGGTTGTCCAATGCATATTTCCCATAAGGGTTGGCGACTTCTACTCACGAGTACATCATCACACTTATAAACTCTTTTTTCATCCCTACCTACATCACCGGGTATGAAGTTCACTTAAACAAATAAAATCTTCATCATAATTGGCCTCTGTTCTCCCCTCATGTGATAAGTCCAAAAACGTCTTTCATATCTCTATTTGAATAGCACATAAAAGGACTTACGATCAAATCGCACCCAAAATTTCTCGATTAATACCTTATCTATATCTTTATCTATGGTGATGGACTCCCACCATGACCACGTTGCTCCTATTAGCTAAAACTTTCAACTGAAACTTAAATCCTAAGTGTCACTACACTCCACCATATGAAATTACCTTTGCATGTTCTCCTTCCATTAGCTAATCACACTTACAAAATTTCCCCGAACTATTGTGGATGGCCCTTTTGAATAGTCCTTCTGACTCTCTCCCTTGCCGAATGCACTAGGTGAGTCTGAATTTGCGTCACTGTCTGTAATGACAATACTTGGGGAAACTAATGTTCCCTACCAGTTATCCCAATTACAACGTTCTGAATAATAATGGTGGTGACTTCTATTGTGGTCACCATTCCCACGATATTCTAAATCTTTGTGATGATGCTGAAAATAGCACCACCCTTCAAGGTGTTTGTAAGCTCAATTCAATGTCAACAATGGCAGCACAAGGCATATAGAAGGTATACATACATAATAGAAGGAGATGAGGAGAAGAAGATTCACAATGAAATATAAGTGGTTCAACCAATTAGGCCTACGTCCACTGTGCAAGTGTATGATGTGTATCAATGTGTAAGGGCTCAAACGGCCATAGATATAATCTCTCAAGCTCTCTCTCTACTGTGTATTTAAACAGAGTTTCAGCTAGGGTTGCTAATTTCTCTCTTTACAAGGAAGAGGAGGACCTCTATATATAGTACCTAGGGGGTGTAATGTACCCCCATGCATGCAATGAGCACGTGTGTGTTGATCTAGCCAATATGGAGAAGCCATCTGTCACTGTCACATGATGAAATATTCTCCCCACGTGTGGGGAATGATTTGTTATAACTAACTTGTGTCCACGTGCCCTTATCCAAATGTTAGGAGGTGCTCGGCCATCGCGCTTAGTCATGACCTCGGCCTGGTATAAGCCGAGGTTGATAAAGTCCAGTTGCTCGTTCAATCTGAGGTGGGCTATGAAGGTCTCGGCTTTTGTTAAGCCGAGACAACGGATAGGGGTCGGCCTGGGCCGAGGTTGAGCTGGCTTGTGCTTGGAGCATCGAATGATATCTTGATGAGGTTGGCCTTGGTAGAAGTATGGCTTCCTGCGACCTCGGCCAACCCCTGGTCGAGGTCGTAACATCCAGCTAAACTGTAGTGCCGCTGACCCGTATGTAGTGCCCCTTTTGATGAGGTTGGTGGCAGTATCATCCTGGGCCAACCTTGCTATGGACGAGGGCTGATGTCACGGACCCAAGGCTTTCCCAGCGTCGGCTACACACTCGGGCGAGGTTGACGCCTCTGAGCCGAGGTGACACTTGGGGCATATCAATCACCCCCCAGCCCTTAGTTACATGTGAGAGGAGGTGACTATGGGATCTCTAAACCTCCCAGGCCCTTCTCCTATGAGACAATGTTCGCTTAACACTTGTCCATTGCTGAAGTGTGGCTTGCTTGGCAAGCATGTGTGGTCAGCCGCTTTTTGGGGCTCCCAAGGCAATGATGGGCCTTGGGAAATGTGCCTGCATATTTTAGGGTTTAAACCCTCATTTTTCCCTCCTTCTTCTTCAATTCTCTTTCCTGGCACGATTTCACTTCAGCAGTTTCTCTCTCTAAAGGGCATTTTCTTCATGATTTCACTTCAGCAGTCCTTGGTGGTGATTTCCTCGTATTTTCTTCGCTTTCCCTTATCGTTTCATCTTCATGTATCTTCTTCCCTTAATTTGTCTTCATTTTCTCTTCTTTTTCCCTTATATTTGTGTTTTTCGACGAGTTTATGAGTTTTCGAGTGAGGCCTCCATAGTTTCAGGGGAACTGTTCTTGCTAAGTTTGGGCAGTTTGATCTTTAAATTGCTTTATTTACTTAGCCAATCTTATTTGTCGTTTGATCGTTAAAGTGTAGTGTCTGCCTCTGATGCTCAGACCCCTATATCAACTTCTTGAGGAGTTTCCTTCTCTCAGAAAGAAGACTTTAGAAAAAATTAGACAAATATAAAGGGCACAGGAGGAGGCTCGTAGGTTACAGGAATTCCCTCTTAGACCCATCTTTCCACCACCCCTAAAGGTGATATACCCTTATCCCTTGGAACCTTTTAACCAGGTAGAGGTCCCTGCCGAACCAGTACCGATGTCCGAGTCTGAGTCTTCCACCTCAGACCCCATGTCTGTGGATTCCTTCCAGGAGGCCATGGACTTCACGACTCGAGAAGATCAGGCCCCTGATCAAGCCGAGGTCTCTAGCCGGGCCTCATCCCATAATAATTCGAGCACATCGTCCTCTTCCTCAGAGGTTGAGATTGTCGAGCCGAGTGTGGCTATTCCACCCATACTTGATGCCATTCCTCTGTCGGTCGTCACCGGGGCTAAATTCGCTCAGAGCTTCCTAAGCAACCCATCAACGTCTGCTCCGATCGACGTTGAGCTAGATGATGATGATGAGGTTAAAAGCGATGTCGTTGTCTCTGAGGCGGCCGAGATCGAGAGTACCGTTACTGAGGTAGATCTTCTTTGCTTAAGATATTTGTACTCTATCAACCCCTTTATAAAGCTTAGAAGACCTTTGAGGGAAGAGAGGGCTTACCATGGCCGAGACTGTGAGATCTGCTTATACGAGCAGATGTTTAAGTTAGGCTTTCGTTTGCCCATTCATCCCATTATTAGGTCCATCCTTGCCTTCATCAATTTGGCCCCTTCCCAACTGTCCCCTAACGCTTGGAGGGTTATAATAGGGGTCATAGTCTTGTGGAGGGATGTCCACAACTCAGACCTTCCAGTTCAGGTCTTTGTTGGTTGTTACGTTCCCTCCTCTGCTAAAAATCATCTGAGTTACTATCATTTTGTAGCTCGGAAGCCTGAGAAAAAGATGCTCTAAATAACTCAGACTTCCAACCACAACTGGAAGCCTCGATACTTTTTCAATTCTGGGCCATGGGAATTTGGTCTATGTGTTCCCTCGTCCTTGCTAGAGCCGAGGATGCCCCTGAGATGGGGTAAGCTCACAATGTATGCGAGGTCCGACCCTGGTCTGAGCCTGCAAAATCTTCAGAAGGTGAAAGACCTTCAAGATTAGGGGATGCATGGTCTGCTCGTAAAATTCGAACACTTGATGACCCCCCACTACCTCTCTGAGACCGGCCAAGGTGGAAGTCCTCTTGCCGAGTTTGGTAAGCATTTTTTATTCCAATTTGAACCTCTGAGTTTATTCGTATCAGATTCCCTA
The DNA here is from genome assembly GCA_949130495.1 of Sambucus nigra. Classification (NCBI taxonomy): domain Eukaryota; kingdom Viridiplantae; phylum Streptophyta; class Magnoliopsida; order Dipsacales; family Adoxaceae; genus Sambucus; species Sambucus nigra. The sequence continues at coordinate 535,892,512 of OX422208.1, read as the reverse complement.
ACTCAGATCTATTAATTTTTACAGAGCGCCCAAAGGATATTTTAGACGAGCTTTGGGAAATGGATGCGCCTAGCTTGATGAGGCTCGCAAAGAAGGCAAGTCTTAATGCTCCTCCTCCAGCTCCCTCTGCCTCAAGGCCCTAAGCAACGAAGAAGAGGGCTCCTACTAAACATGCCCCTGAGGATCAGAGGTAGAAGAAAAAGAGTGTTGATTCTGCCATCCCAATCTCTTTAGCAGACGCTTTATCGGCTCATCTAAAGAAATTGAAGATTACTGACAGCATCATCGGCCACAGTCTGCAAGCCCTGGATGCCTTCGGCTCTACAATGACCGAGGCCGATAAGAGTTTCTTTCGATCACTGGATACTCCCTTGCTGATTGAGTTCAGCATCCACAGATCCATTCAGGTATGACCTCATATTTCCTTGTAATTTACAAGTGTAACCTCTGATTTGTCTCCAACTTATTTATGATCACAAAATCTGCAGGGCTTGACAGCTATGCACCACCTCTCCAACTGGACTCTAACGAAGTTGCCCCTCATCCAGAAGGGTCAAGAGGCCGAGAAGGTGCAAAGCACTCTGAACGTAGAAATTAATCGCCTAAAGTTTGAGTTGGGTGAGTCTGAGAAGAAGGTGAAGGGGTTGTAGAAGGATATCTCTCAGTTTAAGAAGGACCATGTTGTGGCTCTGAAGGCTAAGGACGACGTTCTGTAGTAGAAGGTCAACTCGGCTGTGAAGGCAGCCCTCGATGATGCCTCTGAGGGGATAATAGCTGAATACAAAACTTCTGATGAGTTTATGAGCTTTGGCTTTGAATACCTCGAGAGAGGTATCAAAGCTACTACCAAGTGGGCAGCTGCCAAGGAGAAGGAGGCTGGCAGTTTGAAAGCCTCAAATTTCTTAGGCCTTGGCTTTTCTAATCCTCAGCTTGCCCAGGCCCTTCAGGAGGTTGAGGAGGAGGTTGCCGCGCCTTTCGAGACTACAACGTTGCATGGCACAGAGGTTGGAGGGGCAGACCACAATGATGACAATACCGAGGTGACCAATGTCGTCCAGCATGACTAGGTCGAAGACACCAGCATTCCCCCCTCAAACCCTTGAATTCAATTGTGAAGCTTATTTGTAACCCCTGAATATTTGTAATCTCTTAATGAACATGGTTGACTCATTTTTTGAATCTTGTAACCTCTGAATATTTGTAATCTCTGAATATGTCAATCTCTGAGGGGGATCATTTACTTCATTTTGTTAAATGTTTGTGATATTTTAGATCTGAAGCTTGTGTAATGGAGTCTGTATGCACTAATTTAGTAGTCTTACCTCAGACCTTGTCACCACTGAGTGGTGTTATAAGGGTCTGAGGTCATCACCTAAGATGTTATCCTCACAATTAATCTCACCAAACTAATGATGTTAAGGGTCTGAGGTCATCCCTGTTATGGTGTCTGAGCTTAGACCTCGTCACCAATGAATGGTGTTATGAGGGTCTGAGGTCATCACCTAATATGTTATCCTCATAATGAATCTCGCCAAACTAATGATGTTAAGGGTCTGAGGTCATCCATGTTATGGTGTCTGAGCTCAGACCTCATCACCACTGAATGGTGTTATGAGGGTCTGAGGTCATCAACTAAGATGTCATCCTCAATAAATCTCACCAAATTAATGATGTTAAGGGTCTGAGGTCATCCCATTATGGTGTCTGAGCTCAGACCTCGTCACCACTGAATGGTGTTATGAAGGTCTGAGGTCATCACCTAAGATGTTATCCTCACAATGAATCTCACCAAATTAATGATGTTAAGGGTCTGAGGTCATCCCATTATGGTGTCTGAGCTCAGACCTGGTCATCACTGAATGGTGTTATGAGGATCTGAGTTCATCACCTAAGATGTTATCCTCATAATGAATCTCACCAAACTAATGATGTTAAGGGTCTGAGGTCATCCATGTTATGGTGTCTGAGCTCAGACCTCGTCACAACTGAATGGTGTTATGAGGGTCTGAGGTCATCACCTAAGATGTCATCCTCAATGAATCTCACCAAATTAATGATGTTAAGGGTCTGAGGTCATCCCATTATGGTGTCTGAGCTCAGACCTCGTCACCACTGAATGGTGTTATGAGGGTCTGAGGTCATCACCTAAGATGTTATCCTCATAATGAATCTCACCAAATTAATGATGTTAAGGGTCTGAGGTCATCCCATTATGGTGTCTGAGCTCAGACCTCGTCACCACTGAATGGTGTTATGAAGGTCTGAGGTGATCACCTAAGATGTTATCCTCATAATGAATCTCACCAAATTAATGATGTTAAGGGTCTGAGGTCATCCCATTATGGTGTCTGAGCTCAGACCTCGTCACCACTGAATGGTGTTATAAAGGTCTGAGGTGATCACCTAAGATGTTATCCTCATAATGAATCTCACCAAATTAATGATGTTAAGGGTCTGAGGTCATCCCATTATGGTGTCTGAGCTCAGACCTCGTCACCACTGAATGGTGTTATGAAGGTCTAAGGTCATCACTTAAGATGTTATCCTCATAATTAATCTCACTAAATTAATGATGTTAAGGGTCTGAGGTCATCCCATTATGGTGTCTGAGCTCAGACCTCGTCACCACTGAATGGTGTTATGAAGGTCTGAGGTCATCACCTAAGATTTTATCCTCATAATTTCTGACATAAGTGCACAATGTAGCAAGAATCATCATTGGAAGATATTTTATTAATAACCTTTTCATAATAAGATGGTACATTTGCATAAAACTCTTTGCAACATCATTTGTAATACTTCTTTAGGTGATCAGCATTCCATGGGTTAGAGAAAGGTTCCTCTTCTAGATTTTCTAGCCTGTAAGTGCTAGGCACAACCTCTTCTGTCACTTTGTAGGGACCGTGCCAGTTTGGATAGAGCTTGTTTGTTTTCTATAAGGTATTCTTTAGCACTAAGTCTCCCACTGTGATGGGTCTTGACTTCACCCTCTGGTTGTAGAATCTCGCTGGCCTCTGTTGGTAGGCTGCTTGCCTGACCTCTGCGTCTTCTCTTCTTTCTTTAATTAGATCTAGGTCTAGCCTCCTTTCTTCCCCATTTTTATCAGGGTCATAAGTCTGAACCCTGTGAGTAGGGAGCCCCACCTCTGTTGGTATGACGGCTTCGGATCCATGTGCAAGCATGAACGGGGTTTCTCCTGTAGGTGTCCTTACCGTGGTCATGTAGGCCCATAACACAGCGTAGACCTCTTCAGTCCATCTTCCCTTCGCATCTTCTAACCTCTTCTTGATTCCATCGAGAATTGTTCTGTTCGTGACCTCGGTCTGTCCATTTGCCTGAGGTCGACCAGGAGATGAGAAGAACTGCTTTATCCCAACTCTTAGGCAGTACTTTTCTAAAGAGGAGTTCTTGAACTGGGTCCCATTGTCCGAGATAAGAGTGTTTGGGAGGCCGTATCTGAATATGATGTTCCTCAAAATAAATTGGAAGTTCTTCTTCTCTGTGATTGTTATCATCGGCTTTGCCTCCACCCACTTTGAGAAGTAGTCAATGGCAACTATCAAGAATCGATAACTGTTGGCACCTCTTGGTAGGGGTCCTATTAAGTCAATCCCGCATACTGCGAATGGCCATGGAGAGGTGATTGACGTCATAGGTTGATGAGGTTGGTGAGGAATAGTGGCGAATCTTTGACATTTATCACACCTCCTTACGTAAGCTGCAGCGTCTTTGGACAAGGCTGGCCACCAGTGCCCCTGTGTGATGATTCTTTTGGCCAAGGGTCTTCCCCCTATGTGGCTAGAGCAAGAACCCTCATGAGCTTCCTGTAAGATCCGGGGAACTTCCGTGGGATGCACACATCTGAGGAGAGGTAATAGACATCCCTTCTTGTACAAGACGTCTCCTATCATTGAGACTTTGGCATCCCTATATCTCAATTTCCTCCTCTCTAACTTGGACTCATGTAGCTCTCCCTCTCTGATATATCTGACGAGGGGGTCCATCCACGAGTCTCCTAGGTTCAAATTGTGACAAGGGTTACATACCTCTTCTTCCTCGATGTTCGCCTTCCCTAAGATCTCGACCGGAACTGTCTTTCTGACGTCTGTCTTCGTCGTCGAGGCCAACCTTGCCAACGCGTATGCGTGGCTATTACTTTGTCGGGGAACTCTCTTCAGTTTTATATCTTCGAAATATTCTAACATCGTTCTCACCCTCTTTAAATACTTGGCAATCCTTTAATCCTTGGTCTCATAGACCCCCAATACTTGATTGACGACTAACCTTGAGTCGCTGTGGATTAGGACTCGCCTTACACAAAGAGTCTTTTCCAATGAGAGACCTGCTATCATGGCCTCATACTCGGACTCGTTGTTAGAAGCCTGGAAGTTGAATTTCAAAGCGTATTCAATGTTAGCACCATCTGGAGCTGAAAGTATCAGCCCTACACCGCTTCCACTGTCACAGGAGGAACCATCAACAAAGAGACTCCAAATGTCTGTATCTGATGAGAAGGCCCCTTTTGACATGACTCCTTGTCTGAAGAGGTACCTATCTTCCTCGTTCTCCGCGACTCTGCTCCTGCCCTATTGGATGCGACCTCTTCCTGATCTCGGAAGACGTTTGGTGCCGTCTCTTCCCGATCTCAGAAGATACCACGATTTGTCTTTTCCACACCCTCTAGGTCATTCTCTGCCTCGGCCTCTTCCCATGTGAACTCATCAACAAAGTCTGCGAGAGCTTTCCCTTTGATGGCTATCCTAGGTTGGTAGGTAAGCCCATACTCCCCCAACTCAATGGACCAGGTCATCAATCTCCCGGACTTCTCAGGTTTATGTAGGACCTGTCTTAGTGGCGAGTTGGTGAGGAAAACCATGGAGTGGGCTTGGAAGTAAGGCTTCATCTTCGTCGAAGCATGTATCAGGGCGTAAGCTAACTTTTCCATACGAGCGTTCAATAACCACTCCAGATATGTGACTTCTCTTATAAACTCTGCCTCCTCCAATTTTTTGACCTCTTCTTGGATAACGTCGTACTTCTCCCTGGAATAGATTCTTCATCTTTGTTTGATAGGCCGGGCATCTTTGGTTACGTTAAGCTTGTGACTCATGACCTCAGGGTTGATGTCTGGCATACTTGCGTGACTCCAAGTTAAGACACTCTGCCTCCTTCTGAGGAAGTTTATCATCTCTTCCTTGATTCCTGACTTTAGGGCTTTGCCGACCTGGATGGTTTTTTCTAGCTCGTCCTCATTGAGGACGATGGATTCTACCTCTTTCGTGGCCTCTCCCTTCTTTAACTTTGTCTCATCTCTTGGGTCAAGTGTATCAATGCTATAAGTGGTGGTTGCCCTCTTGTGGGCCTCTCTCTCTTTAGCCGAGTTGAAGTAACATTCTCGTGCTATGGTCTTGTCACCTTGCACTTCCCCTACCCCATAGGGAGTCTAGAATTTTAGCATCTGATGGACCGTCGACGGCACAGCTTCAAACTCTTTAAGGGCCACTCTTCCTATGATGAGGTTATAGGCCGAGAATACGTTCTTGTCCATTACGAAAAAATTTATCTTCCTGGTAAACCTCTTAGGCCACTCATCACCCATCCGTACGTCCATCTCATACATGCCCAAGGGGTGGACCTTTTCGCCACTGAAACCTATTAAGGGGTGATGATAGGGTACCAACCTTGCTTTACTAAGCCCTAGGCTCTTGAAGAAAGGCCAAAACATCACGTCTGCCGAGCTCCCCCCATCTACGAGGATCCTCTGCACCTTGCACCCATGCACCCTTGTTGTTATTACCAAAGGGTCATCATGGGGGGCTAAGATACCTTTGAAGTCGAGTCTGGAGAACCCAACTACAAGGGTGTCCATGTCCACTTTCTTCCTCTTCTGCATTGTATCGGAAGACGTTAGATTTACAACTTCAATCTTGGCTACTGACTTGGCCTCTGCCACGTGAGCCTTCCTATCAGCTACTTCAGAGCCACCTCCAGCAAATCCTCCGCATATGGTGTCAACACCAAGCGAGATCATACCAACCCTCTTTATCGGGGTGTTGTCATCTTTCGGAGGAAGATTTGGATCGTCTTCATCATCACCTTCTGAATCATTATCTCTTCTGGCTGGGGCACTATCACGGCATCTGTCATTTCTCCTTTTCTTAGGGTCATCTCTTCCCCCTTTAGGAGCCTTACCGTCCACATACTTCCTCAACTTTCCAGATTTTAACATCTTTTTAATCTCATCCTTCAAGGAGAAGCATCTGTCCGTAACGTGGCCATGGTCCTGGTGGAACTCGCACCATAAGTTTTTGTTCCTCTTATGTGGTGGGGCCTTCAATTTCTCTGTCCATCTCAGAGTCCTGTCATTCTTGATCTCGTTGAGGATGTGCTCACAGCTCACAGTTAGAGGAGTATAGTGAGCGAACTTGTCATCACCCGACCTCTTCTTTCCATCTTTCTTTCTTTGGGACTTCCCACTACTACCGCGATTCTCATCCTCATATTTGACGGCCATTGCCTCTTCTGCATTCATGACTTTTCCCGCGATTGCCAGTAGCTCCGCCATAGACCTAGGAGGGTCTTCCGCGAGTTTCCACAACAGCTTCCTTTTCTGAAGACCCCCTATGAGGGCGATCATGGCTATATTCTCTTCATAATCTTCGACCTCTAGCTTCTCTTTGTTAAACCTGGCTATGTAGTCTCTTAGGTTCTCGTCCTTGCACTGCTTGATATACAACAGGTGAGTAGTTTTCTTTTGAGGTCTCACCCCAAAGTAGAAGTTGTGGATGAATCGTTCAGCTAAGCCTTTGAAGTTCTCAATTGAGTTCTTCGGAAGAGAAGTAAACCAGCTGTGTGCTGCTCCTATTAAGGTCCCAGAAAAGGCCCTACACTTCATCTCATCGGGTATCAAGTAGATGTCTACTGCTGACTGATACATCTCAATGTGATGTATAGGGTTGGTGCTGCCATCATACTTGGGAGACACCATAGGAGGTTTGAATTTAGCGAGAGTTGGGAAGCTCACTATCCTAGCCACAAATGGAGAGCCCTCTGAGTAACCCTTTTATAATGGGTCCCTACTTTTGATGAGGTCTCCTATTTTCTCCTCAAGGAGCTGGATACGGTCTTCTGCCATCGACCTGGCCGAGGTTGTCCCCAGCCACCTCTAAGGGATGGATTGAGGGTTCCCCTGCCGCTGCACAACATCGGTTGTTGACCTCTTCCTGGTCTCTGCCCCTTCTTTCACGGGCTCAGCCTTGGTCAGGCCGACCTTGTATGTCCCCTCTTTGCGAACCGACAGCACTTCTTGACCTGGATAACCTCTGTCTTACGTCATTCACTGGACCCAACCTCTCAAAGGCTGACCCTCTGCTCAATTGATCAAAAGCTGATCCTTGTTGTTGGCCCTCTTCAGCTCTTTGGCCAGCACATCCTCGGCTCTGCTCAAGAGGACGAACCGTATTGTTCGAAACCTCATATGGCTCCCAACAATCTTCCGGGGACTCTTCCGCCTCTAAATCGTCATACCTGTCCTCCGGGCAAGGGTTTCCTTGCCTCCCCAGGCGTAAGCACCTAGGGTCAGCAACGTCCCTTCTCCGCTATGATGCAGGCTGGTCCTTCATTGGTGCCTGGGGTGGTCCCCTAGCATTAGGATGAGGCTGAACAGCCGCCGGAGTGATCATATCCGGCGAGACTCCAGGTGGCCTCATCATAGTTTGGCTGAGCTGTGCAAATTGTTCCTGCATAGCTTGTTGTGTTACAGCCAAAGACCTCAAGGCTACAGCTACCTCCGCCATTTCGAACTGGGGTGGCGCCTGACTGGAACTAGGCCCCCCACCTTCGGGTGGCGAAAGAGGCGGCGGTAACTCTGGTGCCATGTGTTGCTTAGTGAAGAGCTTAAGTATCAAGTGAGCTTAATAACTTAAAGGACCTCTTTCAATGGTGAAATAACTCCACACGAGGGGTGGTGCCTGGTTCACCACCAGAGTCTCCAGTGAGGTTAAGCTGAAAAAGAGGAAGAAATAGCTTCTCCTTCCCACATATGGCACCAAAATGATGATGCTGAAAACAGCACCACCCTTCAAGGTGTTTGTAAGCTCAATTCAATGTCAACAATGGCAGCACAAGGCATATAGCAGGTATACATACACAATAGAAGGAGATAAGGAGAAGAAGATTCACAATGGAATATAAGTGGTTCAGCCAATTAGGCCTATGTCCACTGTGCAAGTGTATGATGTGTATCAATGTGTAAGGGCTCTAATGGCCATAAATACAATCTCTCAAGCTCTCTCTCTACTGTGTATTTAAACAGAGTTTCAGCTAGGGTTGCTAATTTCTCGCTTTACAAGGTAGAGGATGGCCTCTATATATAGTACCTAGGGGGTGTAATGTACCCCCCATGCATGCAATGAGCATGTGTGTGTTGATCTAACTAATATGGAGAAGCCATCTATCACTGTCACATGATGAAATATTCTCCCCACGTGTGGGATATGATTTGTTATAACTAAGTTGTGTCCACGTGCCCTTATCCAAATGTCAGGACGTGCTCGGCCATCGCGCTTAGTCATGACCTCGGCCTGGTATAAGCCGAGGTTGATGAATTCCAGTTGCTCGTTCAACCCGAGGTGGGCCGTGAAGGTCTCGACTTTTGTTAAGCCGAGACAACGGATAGGGGTCGGCTTAGGCCGAGGTTGAGCTGGCTTATGCTTGGAGCATCGACTGATATCTTGATGAGGTTGGCCTTGGTAGAAGTACGGCTTCCTGCGACCTCGGCCAACCCCTGGCCGAGGTCGTAACATCCAGCTGAACTATAGTGTCGCTGACCCGTATGTAGTGCCCCTTTTGATGAGGTTGGTGGCAGTGTCGGCCTGGGCCGACCTTGCTATGGCCGAGGGCTGATGTCATAGACCTAAGGCTTTCCCAGAGTCAGCTGCACAGTCGGCCGAGGTTGACGCCTCTGAGCCGAGGTGACACTTGGGGCATATCACTCTGGTTGAGCCTCTCCTCCTGCATTCCTCTTAAAGGCCCGCAGTGGTCATCCTACATGGTTTGTTATACGAAGCCCAAGCACACACATATATGATTCGCATCAACTATACTCAATATCAAGAGAACTAAAGTCTCATCATGAATCGACAGTCATAAGCATAGGGCTTGTAAGGACATTTTTGTCCATTAGCAATTTGTTATGTCGCACGCCGGTACACCATTGAAGAAATTCAAGATTCATACAGTCATCAACGGATCCGAATATCGAAAGAAGAAGAGGAATCAAAGTCTGACAGGCCGGACCGGTCCGCCCAGAATAAAAGAACCGATCCGCCACCGGACCGGTCCGCCCCTCAACCGGACCGATCCGCCTAGTGAAAGCCAGTATACCCCGGACCGTAAGCGAACCGAAGAAGCCTAAAATAAAAAGAACCGATCCGCCTACCTGGACCGATCCTCCTCAGACCTGGACCGGTCCGCCTGGGATAAACTTAAACAAATCGTGTTCAGATCGTTCTCAGATTTTTATGGCTCAAGACTTCTTATTTAATCCCACTACGGGAAGTGGTTTTCTAAGACTTCCATACACGATTTTCAGAGTACAAGAAACTATTAGTCTTCACCTATTGAGCCCTAGACTCTAGGTTTTCGATTCACACAAATTTCCAAACATTTGTGAATCACTTTGCAACCCAGGAACGCACTTTTGCTGTTCACACTCTTATGGAGAAGACCGTTCTTCTTCTTCATTGCAGCCCTACTGGAAAGGGATAGTTCCAGCTGCCGACTATAGAATCCGACACCTGAGGGTAATTCTTAGTCACTTGTATTTTCATTGTAATCCGAAATTGTATAGCTACAATATTATAATGAAAATAAATGGTTTTGCCCCTTTGGAGGATTTTTCCTCACAAGCATGTGTTTGAATGTTCTTGCTTTGTTCATTATCTTATTCAATCACATACTATTGCATGTTTAGGGTTTGTTTGGGTTAAAAGGTGTTTAATATATAAGTTTATCATTTGAACGCGAGTACATACGTTCTCAAATTGGTATCAGAGCAGGTTACGCTAATCTATCGCGTATTCCTATTTTCCGCAATTTTTTTCTAAAATATCTTTTTTCCAAAAAAATTGATTTTTGAAAAAGTGCGTGTTCAGATGGAGAAGTTATATAATAAAATGCCTGTTTTTGACGGGACAAATTATGCTTATTGGAAAGCCCGAATGAGGTCGGCTTTAAAAGCCATAGATAAAAGGGTTTGGATTTTAGTTGAAAGAGGGTGGACTCCTCCCTCCGTGACTATTGATAATGTCATCAGCTTGAAACTTGTCACTTCTAGGACTGATGAAGAATTTAAATGGTCGTCTTTTAATTCTAAGGGTCTAAGTGCTATTTCTGGGTCTGTCACACCTGATGAGTTCAAACGCATAATGACGTGCACCACGTCAAAAGAGGCATGGGATGTTTTACAACTCACCCATGAAGGAACTAATGCTGTGAAAGAATCTAAGTTGCAAAATTTGACAACTCAATTTGAAACCATCACCATGCATGAATCTGAATGCTTTGATGAATTTTATGCTAGACTTTCTGACATTGTGAATACTAGCTTTAATCTTGGTGAACATATTCCTAATTCTAGAGTTGTTAAAAAGATTCTTCGTTCTTTGCCTAAGCGTTTTATCCTTAAAGTCATTGTGCTAAATTCTATAGGTAATTTAAATACGCTAAAATTGGAAGAACTTGTAGGAGATTTGCAAAATTATGAAATTGATATGTTCCCTAAAACTGCTAAATCTAAAGATAAGGGAATTTCACTTAAAGCCCAAGAGAGAAGGAGTGAGGGGTCGGCTAGAAAGAGGGTAGAGTCATCTAGAAAGAGAGAGACTGACACGTCAGATTCTGAGTGTGATTTTGACCTAGATGATTTGGCTCTTTTTGCAAAAAATTTCAAGAGGATTCTCAAATTTAAGAAAAATGGCAATTTTAAAGATAAAAAGAAATTTGAGAAAAATAATTTTGAAAAGAAAAATGAAAAGACTCCAAAAATCCTCCTAAGATTTGAGTGTGCCACTCGTCTGAATAGAGAGAAAGGGAAAGCTGTCCTTAATGCTACTCTCAGTGACGACAGTGAGGTCGAGACGGTGGATTCATGAGATGAGTCACCGCATGAGTGTAACTTCACCGCATTCATGGCTAGTCAAGTGAGCACTCCTAGTTCTCTTCACGACGATGAGGATGATGCTTCACAGGGACACCTCGACAGTGAGATCGATGTGTGTGAGGGGGAGGATGACTCAAGTGAGAGAGAGTGATATTCAACGCGCCTACGCTGAGTTATATTCTGAGTCATTTAGAACTAAAAAACGTAACAAAGCGCTAGTTCTTAAGATCACCGTTTTAGAGGAAGAATTAAGAAAGGCGAGAGAAAGAGAGTCCTCCACCTTCACCGCCCTGAGAGAGAGAATCTGCCTGTGTCGAGAAAGAGAGTTTGTTTAGAGAGAGAGAGAGAGTGTGTTAGGTAAAAAGAGAGGGGACTTGACTAAATAAGTGGCTAGTCTTACGAGTCAGCTCCATTCCTCCGTGGAGACTCGGAAGAAACTTGAAGCCCTTGTTGCCCAACTGACTCATGATCTTGAGAAAGAACGGGAAGTCAAGGTACAAATCGAGGACAGATTTGGGAAGATGGGAAAGATGCTCCTCGACCCCGCTTTAGGTTTTGGTGATCGGCAAGGAATTGGATATGATGGTGCCTCCACGTCCCAAATTGCACCTGGACCAGTTCCTGAGTTTACTACCACTCCTTATGGTCACCGTCAAAAACCTCGAAGGAGAGTTCGACCAAGAAAAGCAAACCAAGGTCCGCCTTTGACTGTGTTCTTTTGTACTTATTTCAAAAGAAAAGGCCACCTTAGGGAGTCTTGCTATAGCATGGGCCGGACACGACGTACTACTGCTCCACCACGTCATACTGATGAGTTTTCTATTCTGAAAGAGCGAGTTGAGTTCTTAGCTGCCACGACCCAGAGTTTAATGGAAGAATTCCGACGGATGTCTTTGCCGTTAGTGAATGCTTCTCACATTCCAGCTAAAACCAACAACAACAAAGGCAAACAAAAGGTCATCTTTGCTTGGGTACCTAAGAAAGATAAAAAGGCTTTGTTGTTCATGTTGCTCTCAAAGCACATAATACCTCACAGTGGTATTTTGATAGTGGGTGCTCCAGACACATGACATGTGATGCCTCATTTTTTACGACTCTTGAGGACTATCAGGATGGCAGAGTCACCTTTGGAGATGGGAGCAAGTCTAGCATTATAGGACGTGGTACTATTGAGTTACCTGGATTTCCTAAGCTAGAAAATGTTTTGTACGTAAAAGTTTTGAAAGCAAACCTTCTCAGCATTAGCCAGCTGTGCGACACTGACTTTGCAGTAAAGTTCGACCGGGATACCTATAAAGTCTATAATCAAGCCGGTAAAATTTTGATGCAAGGGGTGAGGACCGAGTCTAATTGCTATGGGACTGAGCCCACATCCTCACTTGTCTGCAATAGCGCCACGATCACTCCTATGGATCTGTGGCACCAACGTCTAGGTCACGTGAACGTTAGAGATCTCAATCGCTTAGCTAAAAAGGATCTAGTACGTGGCTTACCATCTCTTGGAAAGTCAACTTCGACCGTTTGTGGACCTTATCAGTTGGGAAAACAAATTCGTAGTCCTCATAGGAAGTTGCATTCCATTACCACCTCTAGTGTTCTTGAGTTGATTCACATGGATCTTATGGGTCCCACTCGTACTGAGAGTCTAGGTGGTAAGAGATACATCCTCGTGATGGTAGATGATTTCTCCAGGTACTCCATTGTAGGTTTTCTGAGAGAAAAATCCGATTCTGTAGAATTTTTAACGACCAAGTGCCGTATCCTGCAAAATCAACACGGTGTCACTATTAATAGGATGCGTAGTGACAATGGCACTGAATTCACAGAAGCAAAGGTAGATCTTTACTGTGATAGCCTCGGGATCAAACATGAGTTTTCTACTGTGAGAACTTCTCAGCAAAATGGGATTGTTGAGAGAAAGAATAGAACGATCCAAGAGATGGATAGATCTATGCTTCTAGGTCGTAATGTTTCTAGGAGATTTTGGGAAGAGACAGTGTCTACTGCATGCCACACGGTGAATAGGGTTTATTTACGTCCACACACACTACAGACTCATTATGAGTTGTGGACTAGAAAGAAGCCCAACCTGGCATATTTCTGTGTTTTTAGGAGTAAATGCTACATCCTACGGGATAGAGAGCAATTAGGAAAGTTCGACTCCCGGAGCGACGAGGGAATATTTCTAGGATATTCATCGACTAGCAGAGCGTACTGGGTTTTTAACCTGAAGAGCTCTAGGTTATGGAATCAATAAACGTCACCGTGCAAGATGACGAACCTTCGACGGTTATTGATCCTAACCTTCAGTGTGAGGATGAGGATTGTTCTGACAGTGATTTACCTGTTCCTCTCTCACACTCTGTGGAACCTACTCCTGTGTTAGGGGACACACCTGCTTGGGTTCGTAAGAGTTATGACCCGTCTGCCATTGTTGGCGATCCCACTCTAGGGGTCAAGACTCGTGCTCAGCTAGAGAACGTTGTTAGCCATCTTTGCTACACGTCCAAAGTCGAGCCCAAGAATCATAAAGAAGCACTCAAGGATGAACACTGGATATCTGCTATGCAGGATGAGTTGCTTCAGTTTAAAAAGAACAATATTTGGGAACTTGTCCCCCGACCTAGTGAGACTAATGTGATAGGTAACCAGTGGATTTTTAAGAATAAAATGGATGAAAATGGTACCATAATAAAAAATAAGGCTAGGTTGGTCGCTCAAGGCTACACACAGATAGAGGGTGTAGACTTTGGGGAGACATTTGCTCTTGTTGCGAGGCTTGAGTCCTTCCGTCTTCTGCTCGCCATCGCATGTCATCTGCGCTTCAAGGTATATCAGATGGATGTCAAGAGTGCCTTTCTGAATGGCATTCTACAGGAGGAGGTTTATGTGGAACAACTAAAAGGGTTTGAAGACCCTCAGCACCCGGAGCAGGTCTACTATCTGAGGAAAGCCTTGTATGGTTTGAAGCAAGCACCCCGTGCTTGGTACGAGAGGCTTACTTCCTATCTCTTAGCTCGTGGCTTCAAGAGAGGGGGAGTAGATATGAAGTTGTTCGTCAGGAGAGATGACGGTGCTATTTTGGTTGCCCAGGTCTATGTGGACGACATAGTCTTTAGATCCACATGCTCCCAGCATGCTCACCACTTTGAGGAGGAGATGAAAAGTGAGTTTGAGATGAGCATGGTTGGTGAGCTTACATTCTTCCTTGGTCTCCAGGTTCGTCATCTAGAGGATGGGATGTTCATCTCCCAATCCAAGTATGCAAGAGACCTAGTGAAGAAATTTGGTTTAGACTCCACTAAGCATGCACGTACACCTATGAGTACCACTACCAAGCTTAGTAAGGACACTTCAGGCAAGGACGTAGAGCAAACCTTATATCGGAGTATGATAGGTAGTCTTCTCTACTTGACTGCTAGTCGTCCCGACATCGCCTTTCGTGTTGGAGTCTGTGCGCGATATCAGGCATCCCCTAAAGAGTCACACTTACTTGCTCTAAAAACGTATTATTAAATACGTAAGTGAGACTCTCTCATACGGTATTTGGTATTCCTTTGATACCGATGACCGTTTGTCTGCCTATTCGGATGCCGATTGGGTTGGGGATGTAGATGGTTGTAGGAGCACTTCTGGTGGGTGTTTCTATTTTGGTTCTGCTCTTGTCTCCTGGCTGAGCAAGAAGCAAAATTCCATCTCTTTGTCCACTGCGGAGGCTGAGTACATAGCCACCGGGAGTTGTTGCACACAACTCTTATGGATGAAGCAAATGTTGGAGGATTATGGGATTTCACAAGACACCATGATCATTTCTTGTGATAACACGAGCGCGATACACATATCCAGTAATCCCGTCCAGTATTCGCGCACAAAACACATCAGGATACGTGAGCACTTTATTCGACAGTTAGTTGAGGAGAACACTGTATCCCTGAGTTTTGTTCCTACCGACCGTCAGTTAGCCGACATTTTCACGAAACCTTTAGATGCCCTTAGATTTGAGAGTCTTAGGAAGTCTTTGGGGGATTTTCACACTTGACTTAGGGGTTGGTCTATGTCTAGAATAGGATGCTTCTTCATGTTCATATCATATGCTTCCTATTGCTAGTCTGTTTTATATGTACCATTGCTTAGTTGTACAGCTTTTATTAATTCTTTTTGCTTTTGATATTTCTTTTGAAAAAATACAAAAAGATTTTCTTTTATTTTTTTAAGAAAAGCACAAAAAGATTTTATTTTGATAAATTTTTTGAAAAAGACCAAAAAGATTTTTGTATTTTTACGCACCTTTTATGGATGAGCATTTAAGATAGCCAAGTCACAACTTCATTCCATTTATCCATGTGACTGTTTGATAGAGATTTGAGAGGCTACATCATTTCATCTATGTGCTTTACATTGGTTGGAATCTTTGACATGCAATTAGTGATATCTTCCTACATGTTTGACTCCTATATCCTTTATTGCACACATGCACGACAATATTTGATTATTGCACTTGTCTATCTCATATTGGCTTGAGTGTTTCCATCTCAATTCTGTCTATACAATGTACAATATGCGATAAAACTTGACAAGATTGGAATGCATGTAAAAACCGTTTTGGTGAGACTGTGTGTTTTTGTATAACGGGGAGGGGCTGCGAAAGGTAATCATCTATCCTTTGCGCAAAAGCCACCGTTAAAAAGGACCTAAAAAATGGAGGAATTTTAATATCCGAGGTCCAAAGAGGTTAAAAGAGCCCGAAAAAAATTTAAAGGCAATAAAAAGCACTTCATGCCAAATATGGGCCACTTAGGTTTCACCATCAATTCTCCAAAGTTTGAGAATTTAGAATGCCTCTATTCAAAATTATATCTGAGGGAGTTTGGTTGGAGAATCTTTAAACGGGTTTGCACTTCCTTGAAAGTCCTGAAATAGCATAAAATCGTTTTCGACGTTATTGGTGTGAAAATCAGTTTGAGCTTTGATTTGTTGATTTGATTGAGTCAATATCTTATACTGTCATTCTTTTACACCAAAGGACGCATTTGAGTTCATTCGTTAGGAGTATCCTATATTCATCGTGCACATATGTCATGTTTGTATGCATTAATTTTCCTATAGAATTTTATCACACCACTTCATTTACGCTTTCATCGACTTGGTTGGTTTGTGTTCATTCATGGTGTGATTTTATCCTAGTGACACCCCACACTTTCTTATTTGATTTATTTCTCTCATTTGTCTATTTTGGGACATCATCAAAAAGGGGGAGAATGAATTATCTTATTATGGGGGAGATTTGAAAGATTGAGTTCGCTCATAAATTGGTATATATGTTTATCTCATTTCAAACTCGATATGTCACTTGGTATTTTGCTTTTTCTCATGTGTGTAGGTACTACATGGATTATCATTGGATTTCACACCCTGATGAGAAAAGTGTTGAGATTCCTAAAGAATTGAAGAGCAAACGCTGTAGTCTTATTCAATTGTATCTTTCCAGTTTTGGGTTCATGGAAGGGTAGATTTGTATAGGCATTTTTAGTTGTTTGATAATTCGGATGTTTGTTTTTATGTATGTACCGGCATAGACATAGGGGGAGATTTGTAAGGACATTTTTGTCCATTAGAAATTTGTTATGTCGCACGCCGTTACACCGTTGAAGAAATTCAAGATTCATACAATCATCAACGGATCCGAATATCAAAAGAAGAAGAGGAATCAAAGTCTGACAGGCCGGACCGGTCCGCCCAGAATAAAAGAACCGATCCGCCACCGGACCGGTCCGCCCCTCAATCGGACCGATCTGCCTACTGAAAGTCAGTATACCCCAGACCGCAAGCAAACTGAAGAAGCCTAAAATAAAAAGAACCGATCCGCCTAACCGGACCGATCCGCCTCAGACCCGGACCGATCCGCCTGGGATAAACTTAAACAGATCGTGTTCAGATCGTGCTCAGATTTTTATGGCTCAAGACTTCATATTTAATCCCACTACGGGAAGTGGTTTTCTAAGACTTCCATACACTATTTTCAGAGTACAAGAAACTCTTAGTCTTCACCTATTTAGCCCTAGACTCTAGGTTTTCGATTCACACAAATTTCCAAACATTTGTGAATCACTTTGCAACCCAGGAACGCACTTTTGCTGTTCACACCCTTGTGGAGAAGACCGTTCTTCTTCTTCATTACAACCCTACTGGAAAGGGATAGTTCCAGCCGCCGACTACAGAATTCGACACCTGAGGGTAATTCTTAGTCACTTGTATTTTCATTGTAATCCGAAATTGTACAGCTACAATATTATAATGAAAATAAATGGTTTTGCCCCTTTGGGGGATTTTTCCTCACAAGCATGTGTTTGAATGTTCTTGCTTTGTTCATTATCTTATTCAATCACATACTATTGCATGTTTAGGGTTTGTTTGGGTTAAAAGGTGTTTAATATATAAGTTTATCATTTGAACGCGAGCACATACGTTCTCAGGGCTCTATATCAAAGAAAAGTAACTCTGAAAATGTAGTAAGTCTGCACCCAGATCCTAAGGACTCTAGAACCTGATGCTCTGATACGATCTGTGATATACCGCTTATTTTAATCATGGGTGATTATTCCTTTACTAAAATTATCAGTAATC
Source organism: Sambucus nigra (assembly GCA_949130495.1). NCBI lineage: Eukaryota > Viridiplantae > Streptophyta > Magnoliopsida > Dipsacales > Adoxaceae > Sambucus > Sambucus nigra. The sequence continues at coordinate 535,874,727 of OX422208.1, read as the reverse complement.
TCATTTGGTTCATTTTTAGCATCACTGTCGAAAACATTTAAAATTACTAGCCACCTAAGTTCAAATAAGACAATGCCAATTTTTATCTTTTTAATAAATAATGATACCAACAACGAATTGTGGAAATAAAATAATATAAACCATTCACACCATAACTAAAGTCTAAATCATCACATGATTAATTAAACAAATGTCGAATAAACTATCGACTCCAAAATCAACATCCAAATCATAAATCTAATTGAAATGAAATAAATCTAAATATAAGGTCTAAAATTAAAAGGAACTAACTCCATCTAAATGTTTTAACTAAACTAGAAACATGAACAACTAAAATAATTGAATGTGAATTCTAGACTAGGAATGAAATAACTGAACCGTCTACTTAATTCCTGCATGCCTACACAAGCGCTGCAGCTATGCATCCCTAGAATGAATCATCATGCCTCACATATCTGTGGGTGGACACCTAAAAGCTTTTGGAAAATATTTTTGACACGGGTTAGAGCCCAAAACGTTTGAAAAACATTTGCAACTATTTAAGATGCAATAATTAAATATGCAAGAAAACTTTTCGTATTTAAGATCGTCTCGCACTCTAATGAGGTACCCCTCACCTCTCAGCTATAATGCACACATAATGCTTACATCGTAACCCGCCTAGTTATTCTACCTGTCTAAGTAGATCTGTTGCAGTTCCCTCTATCACATTACTCTAACCCCAATACTTTCTATCAACGATTCATAAGTTATTATAGTCATTAGCTTAATTAAATAATTCAACATTAATTGATTTTACAATTTTCACTTCAGTTATATATATATATATATATATATATATATATATATATAATATATTCACACTTTACATATTTAACCAATACATAATTTTCTACACTATCATATTCGTAGGAGTATACCGCAACAAGCACACATATGTCGCGTATGATTACCATCCCTCCGAGCATTACCTTACTAGATGTAATACTTCTAAGCATTACCTAGTTGAATGATTTTCTCTAAAATGCTATCATATCCTAGGTATGCTCACCCTAACCCGGTTACCATAAGTCGGACTAACTCACACCGAACTTGGTAAAATCGTAAACGTAGTGGAGGCGGTCATAGTCCCTCGATAGTGAGAATAAAGCATACCCAAATCATCTCAAAAATAAATCACACAATTAAATATGTGGTGCTATGACTTAGGGACTATACTCACCCAGCATTCACTAGACAGGGGATTCACCCACGTCGCGCAACCTCCCATGATAGCACTAGAAGGGTATGTTCCACAGAAAAAAAATCATACACATATATATCTATAAAAAACAAATATATATACAATCTCTATACCCGTATATATATAAACACAAATTCGGCTAAACAATGCCTAATACCTAAAGCACTCACCTACTATCCCGACTCCACATTGAAAACTCATAAATTCATTTTAGTTCAAAACTATAATTTAAATAAAATAGCTTCACTCCGCCAATATTCTCGGACTTCCCAACCATCGCTTATATAAAAAATTCTCGAATTTGTCCCACTCAATTCCTTTATAAATCATTCGCCAATTAATTCTCTATTTAAACACAAACTCTAGATTTCTCGCTTGTTCCTAGGTAACATAACCACGTTGAATTACCTAAGTAAATGTTTCTCCCTTTTTACGAAATTAAAATCTCTAAATAAATTCCCACGAATTCAACACATTCATAAAATGGCTCTTTTCTCTTAGACTTTGCTTTGAATTCTTGAATTCAAGGCAACAAATTTGTGGTTGAATGCTTGAATACCCCTTGAATTCTCTTCCAATTTGGCCTTTCTAATTGTCTCTTAGACTTTGCCTCTTTTCCTTTCTCTCTTAGGGTTTGCTTCTAATGGTAATGGTTGCCAACACCTCTAATATTAGGTTATAAACTCTATAATCTCAAAATTAGTCTAGTGGGCTAAGACCACTTGACCCAAATACCCCCGTAAGAGCGTGGTATAGTCTAAAGCTCCCCAAGTACCCAAATAATACACACGGGCACACCATTATGCCTATTTCGAACCATTCGGGATGAACCGCTACCTCAAAATTGCCATCCGATTCACTCTACTAAATTTTCTATCCCGACCTTAGCATAGCCTACACACGACCTCAGATTGAGTTGCGACATAGTCCCGTCGTTATTACTCACTACGACTTATAATAATTATCACATGTTACTTACTACACACTTAGTAAATTTGCCAACTAAATATTATTCTTAATCTCACCCAATTAATATTTATTAAATACATAATATTTAATTTTAATTAAATTACTGTACACGTGTAATTTAAAATATTATAAATCATTAAATTCATAAATATCCAAAAATACGGAGTGTTACAGTAAGTGCTAAAGGTGAGAATAACCTTGTGGTTGCTTATCTTTGAGACGGGGTCAAAGATGTCAGAGATCTTAATTGTCTACGATAGAATCAAAATAATTATTTGAATGATCAAGTCGGTAAATTTGATCAAACTATTAAAGAAGACAAAGTGACTAAGATGAGAGTTCATCAAAAGGTGATGAGGCTGAGATATTTGTTTCGTCATGGTCCTTAGATAATCTGGTTGGAGGGATACAATGAAGGTTGGATGGATACCTTGCCTCACTTAGATGAAGCCAGGTATGTTACTTACAAATACGGGTGGCTTCATGCTTTGTTAATCATAATACTTCCTCGTGATTCCCAATTTTGGTATTAGTATGGGTTGATTGCCATCTCGTTTGCTTACCTCCACTTGCGACTTTAGAATCAGGAATCCTTGCAGTCGTCATTCCTATTCAGCTGATAAGGGATTAGTTATCAATCATAACAACAATGACAAATTCCATCAACCTAGATGTTGGTCATCGTGATGCAATAACAACCAAGCTTAGCCATGGAAGATGAAGTAGTAGTGATCATCTTTTTGTATTTTGGTTTTCTAATTTGCTGATCTGGGTACTTATAATCAAGTGAATGTGAATGAAATTATATAATAAATTTCATGTCTTGCATTTTCCCATTTTCTATGTCGAGCATATTTTATTATTTAACTTAACTTTTAGGATAGCATTGTCACCCCTTTTTATGCCTGGAGCCAACTATGGAAAAAATACACGAGGTTGTAGGTCCATCCAACCCATTCAGGATTTTAATAGACCTAAGTCGAAACGCTTAGTGGATAGGGATCCCCGTATGTATTTTTCTTTCCTAGAAAATTCTTGATGTTTTTGTGTTTGTTAGTGAACAAAACATATAACCTCTAGAAATGATTAAGTGAAATCTTACTAATGTATCTCAAAGGTGAGATCAAATATTCATCGTACAAATTTAAATAAATTAGGAAAGATGATGGTCTTGTTGTAGTGTTAATCTGTAATTAACGATGTTGGTATGTTATTTACAACAATAAGAGAAACTGAATGCATTACTTGAATCTTTGAAATTTCCCAAATTTGAATAACGGAATAATTAAAACTTGAAAAATACTTTAAAAATAAAATTTTCTAAAATTGGTCATATTCCAAGCCCTAGGTATCTCCCTTGCCTCCATTGTTTCCATATGGTGGTCTCCTTGGAAGTCATAATTGATGAGTAGGAATGGTACCTCCCATGTTAGGTTCCAATTTTCCATTTGATGACTTTCTTACATTGTCAACCACCTTCATCAGCATATAATCTCTGATCTGAAACATCCTTGAATTGATGCCTTGTTATAATTTTTAGCCAATTATTATTGATAGGACATAAGCTTGATCAAGTCATGTTATCTTCTTTCCTTGTCCAGGTCGATCTTAGTCCCTATGATTTCTTCGTTAAAGCTTTAATCGACAATAATCATATTCATAGTCAACAAGCCAGCTTTTAGAGGAATTATGACTTTCATTCTATAAGCCAAGAAAAATAAAGTTTCACTGATCGACCTCCTAGGCATTTTTTAATATGCCTAAAGGACATGGGGAAGCTCATCCACCAAAGAACATTTTACTTTCTCGAACCTTTTTTTCATTCCATCAAGCACTATTTTATTAGACGCCCAACCCGTCGATTGCTTTGGAGATAGGCTATCAAACTGTAGTAGTGATTGATGTTGTGGTTGTTATAGAAGTCTGGGAATGTTCTCCTTTTAAATTGTGTTTCATTATTAGTAATGATTGTTCTTGGTATGCCAAAATGGATCATGATATTTCTCCCGATAAATTGATCATAATAGTGACCCTTATGTTTACCAAACGATCAACCTCTATCCAATTGGTGAATAAGTCTATGTCAACCAATAAGTACTTTTGGTTTCATCGTTCTATAGGTAGGGGACCCAAAATATCTAACGCTTATTGTGCAAACAACCATGTGAAGGTTAGGGATATAAGGTCGTCGGTCGGATGGTGAAGAATGGTCGAATATATTTAATATATCTTGCACTTCTTTATATGGGAGACTGTGTCCTTCTACATCTAAGCCAACAAGTAACCCTCCTTTATGGATCCAAATGGCAGCGATCTAATCCCGGCATGACTTATACATATACCTAAATGGATCTCAATAAGGACTTGGTCAAAATCATCAGGATGTATGCATTGGTGGTAAGGTCTAGTGAAGGATCATCTATATAGGTTTTCCTAAAGGGAGAGTTAAAACTGGGCGTCTTTGACTTTAGTTTGGTTAGACTGATTCTTATCGGTCGATAATGTATCTTCTTCCAAGTATGTAGTGATCAAACCCATCCAACATGGTGCTATTTAGATAATGATGACTTATTCGATGATTTTTGGCTTCAGGATTCTAGGTTGGGAATGGTATTCCACCTTGATTGTTCTTTTGATATCAAGGTCAATGACTAAAGCTAAAATAGTCAAGCCATCTGTAAGGATGTTGTTCCCTTAGGGAAATTATTAAATTTGAACTTTCTTAAACATTGCGACTAGGTCTTGAGCAATTTTCCAATATATTGACATATATGCATCCCCCTTATTATAGTCTCCTGATAGTTAGTTGGATACCATAATTTAATCATATAAGTCTTTAAGGTGACTTGTGCCAAGGGATATATCCTTCCTCAAAACAATGATTAGTGATTCTTATTCGGCTCATTATTGGATGATTCCAACTCCTTTCCTTTTTGTGTTAGAGGTTCCATCAATGTAGAGTATAGACTTGTTAAACTGGTCAAACTCTTTTCGGCACGATCCTTTTTATAAGACTACTTCTCTCTAACAAACTCATTGATCAAATCTGGTAAAACTCGTGCTTTAATTACCATTATTGGTTCATAGTTAACATCAAACCTTCCTAGTTCCACCTATCACTTAGGTATTAATCCAAAGACTTTCACTTTTCTGAGAATTGCCTTGAGCAAAAAGTATGTGATAACTATAACTAAGTGGGGTTCAAAGTAGTGCTTTAATTATCATGAAGCGATCACTACAGGGTAATGTAGTTTCTTTAAAATAATGTATCATTTCTTGGAGTCCATTAGTGTCTTAAAAACATAATAGATTAGGGATTTGTGCCACTCTTTTTTGCGCATTAAGGCTTAGCCAACAACGTAGTTGGACATCACAAGATACAGGTAAGCTGGATCACTCGGATTGGGACCCTAAGAAGAGGTGGTCGGCTTAAATAAGCTTGATTTATTTAAGTGCCTTTTAGAATTTTTCATTACACCCCTCAACTTTCCACTTCTTCAAGAGCATAAATAATGATCGACACTTCTTAAAGGACTTAGAGATGAAGCAGTAAGTGATGATAACATTGCCATAAGCTTTTATACATCGCTCACCATTTTAAGAGGAAGCACATTGTTGATCACCTTAATTTGGTTGAGATTCTCGTTGATTCCTCTTTGGCTGACTAAGTATTTTAGGAACTTCTCGGATTATACTCCAAAAGAGCATTTATCTGAGTTAATCTTCAGCCTATATACTATCTGAAGCCCTCAAATGTCTTCGCCAAGTCCTATTGATGGTCCCTTTTGCACTTTCTTCTTACCAGAATATTGTCTATGTAGACTTCTATGGTGTCACCCAGCCGATATTTGAACTTCTTGGTGATCGATCGTTGGTAGGTTGATCCTACATTATTAAGCCAAAATTACATGACTATGGTTCAAACCATGGGTAGTGATGAACGAAGCCTTCTCTTAGTCGGGTCTGAACAAAGTGATTTGATGATACCCTGAATAAGCATCCAAGATGATCATCCGCTCATGGTTAGGTATGGCGTCGACCAATTGGTCAATCTTTGACAGAGAAAAAAGTTATATTTGGAAGGGTTTTGTTCAAGTTAGTTAAGTTTATACAGACTCTCCACTTTCCTTTTTCTCTTCTTAATGACCATTAGGTTAGAGAGGCATTTGGGTAATTGAACTTCTTTAATGGACATTGCCTACTTAAGTTTCCCCAATTCTTCTTCCATAATTTTTGCCTTCTCAGGGGCTATTGGGCATGCCATCAATGTGATCGGTGGGAACGTCGAATCCACATGAATTTTATGGAACATAACTTAGAGATCAATTCTTTTCATATGATATGTCTACCAAGCAAATACATCTTGATTATTTTTTAGTAAAGAGATCGATTATTCTATATTGTTGTTGTTAAGTGATCTACCAATGATAAATCTCTTTTCTAGGTGTGAGTCATCAAACATGACTTCTTACAATGGTTCAATGACTTTGTCTGTTCGGGACACCCTTATTTCTTCCACCCCCGATCTCATACACTTTAGTTTCTACTTAGACGTATTAGACCCGTCTTTGATCACTTTGCCTACGACCACTTTTAATTTCCTATTTTCTTACTTAGGCCTAGTAGTAGTGATGAAACATGGTCGAGCAGCAGCCTGATTCCCTCTTATCTCCATTATCCGTTGATCGGTGTTGTATTTGAGATTTTGGTGAAAAGTGGAAGGGATAACCTTTATGGAGTGAATCCATACTCGTCATAGGATTGCATTATAAGGGGACTCAATGTCCATAAATAGAAATTCGACCAACTTTAAGATATTTTTATTTTGTACTAGCAACACCACCTATTATTGAGGCATAGTCATATTTCTAGTGAACTCAGTCAAAGGGATTAGTTTCTTCTTTCACATCTTCCAACTTGAGGCTGGGGTTGTTGAATATTTATAGGTACATGACCTGTGAAGATTATCCCTATTCGACCAGTACCTTGTTCATATCCCATTTTGTAATTCTGAGAGTGATTAATAGTGCATCGAGATGCAGAGTTTTGAATTGAACTAGACGTTTCTCGATACAACTATATCCTTTTCATAGTCAATGTCTTCTGGTCAATGATGCTTGCCCACTGGGGTTTTAGCTAGGTCAATCTGGAAAGCCTCCACAATAGTAGTAACCTTCTTTAATTCCATTTGAATAACCTTTCCTGGAATCTGACTTGAACTTGAGGCACCATGAATGATCGTAAACTCATGTACCATATTCTTATCATCTAGGACCTTGGCAGGTTTTTAATAGTGCTCCACAGTGGTCTTTGCGCCCTTATTTTACATTTAGTCATCTAGATTTCCTATTTGGTCCAACCCTTCTAGGTGGGATTTAAGTGCCTTATAATTCTTTCTTTTGCGCCAATGCTCCTTAGGGTGGGAATACCGTAAGACAATGTTTCTCTTTTATGGATCTCCCTTCATCTTTCATAGAAACTTAAAATATTGTTGACCCTTAATCTTACTTATGATTTTATAGATATGTTCTTCAAAAAATGTATTGATTGTTTAGTGGGCCTTGGTGGAAATAGACTTATTGTTTCCTTTAGGGCCACTATTTTGCTTCACGCCGCCTTTCTGGGGGTATTCTCGTTGTATTAGTTATTGGTCACCTATAGTCGATGGTTATCCTGATGTGTTCCATCTACAATATCTTTAACTTTGGCACACTTTTAAATCTCGAACATAAGGTCATCGATGGTACTAGATTCTTTATTTTTTAGGGATTAACGCAACATAGAACCTCTTGGTATGACAATCTTGAATGAAGCCACAACCACCAACTCAATTAAATCCCCCATTTTATTGTAGGTTTCCCAGTATTGCCTAGCATATTCCCATAAGGTTTATTGGAGTTTTTTCTTCATAGTGTGTAGTGTGCCTATCCACTTTGGATAGGAGTCGTTGGTGATAAATCACACAGTGAAAGATTATGCCAATTGCTCGAAGTTGGTGACCAACCTGTGTGGTAACTTTTCACACCACCTTTGCGCAATATACCTCACACTAAAAGGGAATATGAAACTCATGAGAGGCTCATTATCTTACTAGTTCAGGAAAACATCATTGATGGGATGCGTCTTCCCATCATAGATTTTGAATTTGAAGGTTACAAACTTCTTAGGAGGTTTTGGTTCTTCTATTAATATTGAGAAAAGAGACTTCAAATGATTTATGAGGACCATTTTGAAAATTTCCTTAGTGGATTTTTCCCCTAAATGAGAAAGGTTCTTGTCCATTTCTCGTTGGATGAGGTCGCGAATATATCTCTTGTGATGACCTCCTTCCGGGTTTTTCTTTGTAGCGAGCTCATGTGCTTGCATTGCTCCAGGTCGTGCCACGAAATCCTTCCATGGTTATACTTTTCCTCATTTTAGTGATGGGTGTTCGGGTATGGCATTTACATTTTTTCCCATGGGTTTCTTCCTCCATTATCTCCAGGCCACATTGAAGTCAATAATTTTCTCCTTATTGGTGGCACATGGTGTTCCCTTGTTCAGACCATGAAGTCTCATTTCTTTCCACATTTTTTTCCCCATGGTGATGATAATGTGAGCTATGAGTGTCATGACTCCTATCGGGGTGAACCTTAGACCTAACTCTAAGTGTCAAAGGACCATTATGATCATTCTAATAACTACCATTATATGAAAAGTATGGGTTGTGTGTAAGACATAGTTGCTCATTATCATTTTTTGGCTGAGAAAAGTAAAACACTTCTTATAGAAGACATAAATTATTGGCGAATAAATCCTACCATTATGAATTTAACAAAATTAAGCCAATCAAAAATTAAAAGTATACAATCACCAAATGGCACATTATGTGCGTGATTTGACGATGTGCCTATGTCCATAGGGTGTTTCTCTTTCTTTATTGACCGATTCTTGTTAATAAATATTACAGTCCCCTTTTTTGGGGGTGTGGGTTACATTTATCGAGAACATAAAGAGACTAAGTCGTGTAGGACTCCATGACCTTATATTTCTATAATAATATCGTCAGGTGAATCCAATTTGAAGATTTCCAGTGATCGGCCGCTATCCAACCATATTTCTTTGAGTTTTGATTGTGGCCAACTCCTTCAGGCATGCGTTAACTGCTCCTAAATTGTCGAATAATTCCCCACAATAGGATATTATCCTAATGGGGAATATTTTTATTGTATTAGATAACATAAGATTGTGTTTATCTAGTTAGTTTGATAGGAAAGAGTTAGGATAAGCCAGTTAAATCTCACATCCTTAGGATGAAACTTTTACATGATTGAAAAAATGGGATGTTAGGATTATCTCAAATAACTTGTATTGATGATAGGGTCAAAAAATATAGTATGCGGGATTAAAAAAAAGGATTTCCTCCATACACGCATAGAATCACTCTGTCTAAGGATTAGTGTCCTAAGACACTAGAACATATAGATAAGATGAAGAATGTGCATAATTCTTTAGCAACAGGCATCCTCATGTATGATATATTGTGTACAAGACCAGATATTTATTTTGACAATGGCATAGTTACCAAATTATAGTCTAATCCCAAGGAGGATCATTGGACTGTAGTACAACATATTCTCAAGTACCAAAAAATGAGAAGAAATTATGTGCATATTTACCCAATGAAGAGACTTGTACTTTTAGGGTACACGGAATTAGACTTTCGGTCAAATAATTACTCCAGGTTATTGACTTTAGGATATAGGTTTAGCCTAAGAGGTGGATTTATAAGTTCAACGAGGATCAAACAATCCTAGATTACTAATTCTACTATGGAAGTTGATTACATTACCCCTTTGGGGCAATTAAAAGAGGTTATTTTTCTCCAGAATATCCTAAGTGATTCAGGTGGTGTTCCTACACTGCACTCGAATATTACACTTTACTCTGATAATAGCATAGAAATTTCTAACTCGAAAAAATATCAAGGACTCAAAAGAGGGTTAATAACATTGAGTTCAAGTATCATTTAATGTAGGAGATTATGCAAAAAGGCGCCGTCATTGTGACCAATATTATATCTCAATATAATCAGGAGGATCCTTTTATAAAGATATTACTAACTATTGTGTTTTATTATCACGTAAAGGAAACGGGTATTAGTTGCATGATATGTGGGTTTAAGACTAAATTAGAAATTGTTAGTTTTTTAAAACCATGTATGTTGTTATTTATTAATAAAGATGTGTCAGTTCCATTTGAAATGAAAATCATGTTTATGATAATGCCTTATTGTGGACACCCCGATTTAAAATCGGGGTGTATATCTTATTTAACACATCTATAAAAATTCCCGTAAAACCACAACCCAACAAAAACCCTAGGAACAAAACTTTGGGGATCAAAATGAAAATAAGAGAAAAAATAAAAAAGAGACAAAAGACCCTTTGGGGTCCTTTAACCGATCGGTTCAAGTCCCCCCAACCTTTTAACCATGTGGCTAAATGTCTTTGACAATGAGGTCATCCCCTTTTTGTTGTAATCATTGTAAGATATTTTTCTAACCCCACACATGCCACGCAACCTCCATTTACCCCACAAATGTCCCCATCAATGACCGATCAATCGAGGCCCATGGATGATCGATCAGTTAAAGGCCCTGCCCAGACCCCTATAAAAGGAGGTCTGCACCAACCTTTCAAATTAAGCTAAAACCTTACATTGATTCGATTTTCTAACTTACTTCAATCACGAGCACTTGAAATACACAATCTCATTCTAAAATTTTTTGAAGAAGTTCGTACTTCAAAAAAGCCTCTTTCCCCTGAGAAAATTCGTACTACTGGACAATCACGTCCCCCGAGTGAAGGTTGTACTTCCGAAAAGTCATTACCTCCGAGAAAAATAGAAGCAAACCTCTGCGGGTATTCTGTAAAATTCATCATTCCTAAATGAGCTATGCTCAATCGAGCACCTCAAGTGGGGACACTCCACTAGGAAAAATTTGGTTCACGCTATAAGGGTAAGGAATCACTGCCTGAATATTGGGTAAAATACCGTATATATATTGTGACAAACTGTGAATATCTATTTATCTCTTCTATCTGACCCCACTGTAGGGGATCGTGTATGAACTTTACGACATTTTTATTTTAATGTTTAGTTTTTAACCCAACACCTTTATTACTTGAATCGACTTGCCCATATATTGAATAAATGTTAATAAAATTCCACAATGAATAAATAAAATTATGAAACTATATTTTTCAAACCCGTTCTTAAGAAAGTGTCACTAATTTGAGTTAGCTCGAAACTTTACACAAGACAAAGTCTAAAATCGATCTATTATCACTGCTTCTTCAAGAGAACAATGCCCATCTCCGCAACGTCATCCACAAATATGTGTTTTCATATCAATACTTACCAAGCTTCATATTCTAATTAATACATATTTAACATATAAATATATCAATCCAACATAACGAAAATGCTATATTAAGGACTAGGCCCCATAAATATCATAACGACGTATATTGTATACCTGATATCACATCGCTTACATCAATATAAATGTTATGCTTACTAGAACTACGCTGGCTTTGATCCCAAGTGTCCTTGGGTACATAAGCCCTATATCAAACTAAAATAGTCAATCCGAAGCCTCATAATACATCCCTCGGTGTATTAATTCTTAGGGATGCCTCCATCTCTATTCCAAACCCCCATCCACGCTCGAAGGAAGCAAAGGTTGTCTAGAACATTACATCCTTAGCAGTAAACTTCTAAACTTGTGTGAATGAAAGTACCTTCCGGTTAGTGGTCGCCACAAAATGATAACAAATTATGCATTTGTCTGTGTGTTCGGGTCCACTCTCATTATGAACCTCCACCGAAGAAACCCTCTATCTAACAAATAGCTTCTCCCCCGCTCCTAGACAAGTTCTACACTTGAACACACATCACCTTAGACCGCGTGAACAATCAAACTATGTAGGCTTTGATCTCATGGCTATACGAGTACATAATCGCAACATCAAGTCCTTCTTGGGAGCACAATCCTCGATAATATGTCTCATGATATATTATCCCTGTGGATATGCATCCATATCACTAATCTCATCCATTGTCCCTTACTAACTCAAAATATATGTCAAACTATATAGATGCAATGACCTCTTGCGCTCACCAATATAAACATGCAATCACGTAAACATACTATAGACAATCGAACAACGTAGGATTTGATCTCAAATACTCTTGGGTATTAGGCATAAGGATGAGTCCTTCTCGTGAGCACGAGTCCTAATAATATATCTAAAGATATGTTTTCACAATAGAGATGCATCCATATCTCACATATCCTTTCCACCTCTCCTTAAAACTCGAATGAGATATCAAACCATCTCAAATCCACGACTTCTCGTACATAAATTTATGCACATGTTAAAGGCCACCCATTATCTAAGTCGAGCTTTCTCTTACTTTTACATACAGATTAATAGCCACCCGTCATCTAATTTGAGACTTATCGCACACTTACGTATATATTAATGTCCATCCGTTATATAAGCAAAAAGTTATATGAAATAACCCTTATGTAGCTTCATCGATTGAGTGCCGTTCCTATACCTTTCACTAATACTGTTTCCTACCTAAAAACATATGCACAATTTAATGGATTCTTAACCTAAGGTCTCTAAACATGTTCTCAAATAAACTAAAAAGTAATAAATTAATGATAAGAGAGATAATAAACATAATTAAGGAAGCATAAAGAACAAGTGGTATCCCTAATACCTTCCCCACTCGTAACTCGGTTCCTGAACCCCAGAATAAGAATTTTTAGACCATCAAAGATATAAATTTTTCTTAGGATTACCATGAAAGGGCTAACCCGAAACTTTAGTTTGTTTTTATATAAAACAAATTGACAACTTTGAACAACTAAGAAGCTATCTCATGTAACACACATAGGCCTAGGAAAAAAACCAGGGCTTGTACCAAAAAATTGATATGAAGTCAAAAATATTCCTCGAGAATTATCATTCGATCCCATCAAATCAACAACCCAACCACATGGGAGGCAGCGGACTAGGAGATAAGCAGCCCCAGGAATCTATTGTAAACCCAAATCACCCCCTCGAGTGAACCACCTCACGGGCCCATAACACCACACTTATATTTGTTTTAAATATATTATATTAATGTAGTTAAATTGAACTGAGTGGAAATTGAGGTGAGTTAGGTTTGATTTTATCACTGAAGATTAATATTATAGTTCTAGTTCTAGTTCTAGTTTAATTGAACAATCAACATCCTAGATGGGAAATTGACATCATATCGGTAAAGTTGTGTGTATGATCTTATTAGTTAATCTTACCTGCGATAACAGGTGTGGTGGCTTAGGAACTTGCTTGGTAGTTCAAAGAGAATTTTACCGGTACATCAAGAATGTATTTAGTAGGACCACAAGTGAGATTCAAGTATAGGTTTTGACCCGATTAGACTTGTATAATCCCACAACGTTTGCAAATGATGCATATATCACAATCCTTTGAATTATAAGGATAATAATGTGCATAAAATTATTGTATTACTTCTTATGGGATAAACTCAAATAATTGAGTCTAATTCTTTGAAATTGAGTCATTATTGGGTAGACATGTATGAAATTTTGAAGGAATCTGCGATCGGGATATATCATAGATTGTGATATCCCCTCGATAAACTTATGAATAATATTTTGGTGAAAATCGAGTAATGGTAAATTCAATACTATACAAGTGGGTATTGTATTCTTTACATGGCGAATCAAATTTTGCATTATCTAACTTTTCACACAAAGTCTATTTACTTGAGTAATTATAAGATAGTTAAATTGGATTGTAATTGTAATTATTTACTGGAATTAATTACAACTAAAAAATAATGAAATAAATTACGGGGTTGTAATTTGGGATTTCCATGTTCTACCTGGAAGACAATTTAATTATTTATCATTGGGTTCCTAAAATAGTACTTTTTAACGAAGTAAGCATTTAATTCTCTCATTACTCTAAACTCATTACATCAGACTCAGATTTGATTGTGTAGGAAGGTGTTTGGGAATGAGAATCTCATTAGAAATGTGGTGTTCTCTCATTTGAAATTATTTTGAATGAGGGAACAATATTTTAACCATAATCCCTCCATATATGTCAAGCTTCTCATGAGGTCGCATCGTGAGAAGCTCTTGTTCGATTGAGGGCCTCTGTCTTTCGAATGGGGGACTCTTTTTAGGAAAACGTGTTTATTTTGAAGTGTTTATGTTGAGAAGTATAAATAACTTCCACGGAGTATTTTTCCACATATATAATGAGAAAAAATAAAATTTTCTCAATCTTATAAACCCATATACTAAGAAGGAGGGGGGGGGGTGGGGAGAGAGAGAGAGAGAGAGAGAGAGAGAGAGAGAGAGAGAGGATACTAAAGGCAAGTCCAGGAAAGAGCGTTAAATACTTTGAGAAAAAGAGAAGAAAGACAAGTTCCTACTCCAGATATTTAAGATCCTAGTCTCAAGTGGTGATCGGTCATTGTTCTTACTTCGTAGGATCATACTGTGGAAGATTCGAGTCATATACACATCTTTTCCATGTATTAGCCTCTATGACCATTCATCGTCGAGTTTTTTCTCCTTCTCTATCTCGCGAGTCAGCGCTCACATGCGAGGTAAAAAGAGAGAGATATCTCGTGCCCTTCCTTGGAACACTTTGGACGTCGTCGCTATGGGGTGATATAAAGAGATATGGTCGCGAGCCTATTTCTCCGAAAATAGGCAAAATAACATGTTGACACCCCGAGATAACGGCATCAATGACAAACTGATGCTTGCAAAACAAATTAGATCATATATTCGGGGGATAAGTTACATAATGGAAAGGTGGTAGGAATCCATCCCGCCTTTTTGATCTCCCATGTGATTATGTTACTATTATCCTTAATTTCTACGTTAAATGTGTTCATGTATATATAAGGGTAGATCGGAATGACTCGACTCACGTCATGGAAAAAGAGAGAATGAGGTTATCCGTAGGAATGTTCCCAAAATGATAATTAAAAATATGATATGTGCGCTTATCGAGATATTGATCATTATGATGAATAGATAATATTCGTTGTATAAGACGCAAATATGAATCACAAATATGATATATGTAACTAATATATGGATAAAATAGGAGAAGGAGGATAATAGGAATATAGGACTCGAGTATCGGGTTTTAGCTTGAGACGCCTATGTAGCCTATAAATGCATCAAAGTCCACGTAGTTTGCATGTGACATGAGGGTGGATTTTATCCCATATATTCAAATGGGGATTTTATTATATGTCTGTGTTAAAAAAAGTTGTTTTAGTTTTGAGAAAATGTGGTAAAAAATCCCGTCTGAATTTATAGGTATAACCATCTTTTTCTTTTTCTTCTTTTTTTATAGAAAATATATTATGGGCTATATTACGAATAAAGGATTAAAGATTAATATGTGTATAATCTAAAGTAAAAGCTAAATTAAGAACTTATATAACTAATACGAAAATAAAGAAATTTAAAGAGAGAGAACAATGTTTGGACTTCTTTTGGAGACTTGGAGATTGATCTTGATATATGACGAGGTTTCTTGTAAGTGGGTGAAGAATGTAGAGGTGTTTTTCCTAAATTAGGTGTGAAAGTGATGGGAATGAAAGGTGGAGAAATATTACAAATAAGGAAGCCTCGCTGACTTAAGAAGAATGTTGTTGAGATAAAAAATGTTGATGTTCATGAGGTGCCTTTGAGGTGAGATCATGCTCTCCTTATAGAGGGTTAAGGCACTATTGATCGGAATTTTCCTTGCCTTGACTATTGGTAGGTAACTCTAAACACACTGCTAATAGGCAGGGAAACGGACCAGCCAATTGGCAGTCTCGTCTAGATTTTTTGAAAAAATGGTCATAAAATGCAATCCATAAGTACAAATCATGCACGAGGCATACCATTGGAAATATTATTCAGATACTTTTAAGAATTATTGGTCTGCTCCTAGATTCGGGAGTTATCTTTTTGTCTAACGGGGCGTAGAAGCGCCCGTATGTCTTCTGGACAGGAGATCATCGAATGACGATGGATTATTTGTCCGAATCATAAGTTTAAATTATGCATGGGGTGAACTGTTGGAAATTCTATGCTAGGCACTTCGATTTTACAAAGAGATTATCTATGTTCAAAGAGTTGGCTTCGGGCAAACAGGGTTGTGGAAGCACTCGGTGACCTTTCAGGGTAAAATGGGTCATTCATCCGTATCATAAGGATGATTTTTACATGGATCAGACTGGCATTAAGGGTATTTAGTTCCCTTTGAAGATTCATTCAGTCTCACTAGAGCTGAAGAGTTAACATTGGTCAAACAGAGCTCGAGAGCGCGCGATGGCATTCGAATAAATTTTTAGTGGAAAACGAATTGTTCGTTCAAACAGTTATCCTATTTTGCAGAAAAGGCAGATCTTTATGAAGGGTTTCCAGCGCCTTCGATGATTCAATGTGCTTTCTCTCTGATGATGAAGTTGATTGGGGTCAAATCAGGGCCAGAGAGCGCCTGGCGTCCTCCCGATCAGCTTTTAGTAGTAAAATGGTTCGTTCATCCGAACCATTATGCCAATTTATTCACGGGATAGATCGTTGGAAAGGTTATTCAGATACCTTCAAAGATTCATTGAGCTTTTGTTCTAATGATGAAGGTGTACATAAAACCCCTCGACAGGTGAGCTTGGAACAAGTGAAAATCGTCGAATAGACACCACATGATGTTTTGGAAAAGGGGTTAATTCTATGGACCAGAGGGAATAGGATGACCATTTTGAAGGGTCGAGGTCGATTATGAGGACCTAAGGTAATGCTGGGGATGGATGATTCTATAGGATGATGTAAATTATAACGACCTAAAGTTGGGGCTACCGATTTTGCACGTCAAGGTCAATTTTGCGAAACTAAATTAGCGGAAACTAATTCTGCAGGTCGAGGTCAATTCCGAGTACCTAAAGTTATGGCAACCAATTATGCATGTCGACGTCAATTCTAAGGACCTAAGGTAGGGGAGACTAATTATGCGGGTGAAGGTAAATTTGAATGACCTAAAGTTATGGCGACCAATTCTGTAGGTAGAGATCAATTTTGCGGACCTAAAGCAGTGGCAACCAATTCTATGGGTAAAGGACAATTCTAAGGACCAAAGTTGGGGTGATCGATTCTGCGGATCGAGGTTAATTCTGGGGATCTAAAGTAGGGGCGACCAATTCTTTAGATTGTGGTCAATTCTGCGGACCTAAAGTAGTGGCGACCAATTCTGCTGGTCGAGGTCACTTTTGCAGACGTAGAGTTAGGGCAACCGATTCTACGAGTGGAGGTCAATTATGAGGACCTAATGTGTGACCAATTCTATGAGTTGAGTTTAATTCTGAGGCCATAAAAGTTGGGGCTATTGATTATGTGAGTCAAGGTCAATTATGAGGACCATAAGTTAAGGTGACCAATTCGAAGGGTCAAAGTTAACTCTGAGGACCTAAGGTAATGTTGAGGATAGTCGATTCTATGGGCACAGGTCAATTGTAAGGACCTAAAGTTGGGTAGACCAATTCTGTAGGTCGAGGTCAATTCTGTAAACCTAGAGTAAGGGCGACTAATTCTGTAGGTCGAGGTCATTTCTAAGGACTTAAAGTTATGGTGACTAATTCTACGAGTCGAGGTTAATTCTGATGACCTAAAGTTAGGGCGACCAGTTTTACGAGTCGAGTTCAATTCTCTGGACCTAAAGTAGGGCTACAAATTCTACGGGTCGAGGTAAATTCTGAGGACCTAAAGTTGTGGTGACCAATTCTGCGATTTGAGGGCAATTTTGAAAACCTAATGTAGTGGTGACCAATTCTGCGGGTCAAGGCCAATTCTAAGGACCCAAAGTTGGGACGATCAATTCTATGGGTCAGGTTTAATTCTGAGGACCTAAAGTAGGTGCGACCAATTCTGTAGATTAAGTTTAATTCTGCGAACCTAAAGTAGTGTTGACCAATTATGCTGGTCGAGGTTAATTTTATGGTCCTAAAGTTGGGACGACTGATTTTGTGGGTCGAGGTCAATTCTAAGGACCTATAGTAGGAGTGATCAATTCTGCAGTTCGAGGTCAATTCTGAGGACTTAAAGTTGGGGCTACCGATTCTGTAATTCGAAGTCAATTATGAGGACCAAAAGTTATGGCGACCAATTATGTGGATCGAGGTCAATTCTGAGAACCTAATGTAGGGGCGACCAATTCTAGGAGTGTAGGTCAATTGAT
This sequence comes from Sambucus nigra, assembly GCA_949130495.1. Classification (NCBI taxonomy): domain Eukaryota; kingdom Viridiplantae; phylum Streptophyta; class Magnoliopsida; order Dipsacales; family Adoxaceae; genus Sambucus; species Sambucus nigra. Next base: position 535,856,196 of record OX422208.1, on the reverse strand, counting down.
GACTTGAGGTAATGGGAGTCCACTTAGGAATGTGTTTCTCTGAGATGTTTCTGGAGGAAAGATATCCTACTGGCTTATAGCCCCACTGGGAAGGTTGGATTTGTAAGTTTTGTTAGGGAAACCTTTGATTTTTGAGGTTTTGAGTTCCGTTGGGGATGCCATGAAGTTTTAGGATTTCGCTAGGGAATTGTAGTGGACTCCAGGGATGAGGCCGCACCATTTTAGGCTTTAAATTGGGGATAAGAATGTAGTTTTCATATGTCAGGGAATTTCGACATCCTGAAAAATGGTTTTCTTGGTGAAGAAATGTTTTAGTATTTATTTGGAAATTTTAGGAATCTTTGGGACAATTTTTGGAATTTTGTGGGATTTGTTATTCAAAATTTTCAGGGGGTTGTCGATCGACATGTTATAGGGGTTATCGTTTGGTAATGGAACGGTCTTCTGGGCTTCATTGGGAAGGGGAAAAGGCAGGTGTAGATCGATGGCTGTTAGGTGACTACCGATCGACATGCCCCTTGACCTCCTATGAAAAGAGGCGAGTGATCCTTATTTTTCACATCTCTTAGCATTCAAATATTTTTCCCTTTCTTGCTAAGATCCATTCCCAACCTTTTTCATCCTTCGAGTCTTAAAAATGGCAGATTTTTTAGGTAGTGCGACCCACGTGGAATGGTTGGGTGTCGACGATAGGGAGATCCTAGAGTGGAGAGCTATGGTACCTTTAGCATTGGGTAATAAAAGTGCCTTCGAGTTATTCGAGGTAGTTATTGAGGACCACTGTTTGATGTACGATCCTTCCTATCATCGATCGTCTAAGGTAAGGAACCCTAGTGGCTACGTAAGTATTAATGACCGTTGGCATTCTTGTTCACCTTTGCTTCTTTTTTGTTTCCTTGATTTGATAAAGGTTTCTTTAGTTTAATAGACTGACATAGCTTCTACAAGCTTTTGTTCTTGGGTGACGATTGGGTTTAAAGATGTGTGGGATCATCTTCCGACAATAGTGTGCTAGGTAGTTGCCTCCGCGGGTTTTGGTTGCCAGGCATCTACTTTGGACGAGACACTGTGCTCTATAACGGTTCTGTACGCACATGGGGAGAGGTAGTGGGACATTTCCAACACCATTCCTTTGATATTTTTAGAGATGACGGTCACTCGCATCGACGTCCAGCACCTGCTCGAGATTGACTACGAAGGCATCCAAATTGAAGTGGATTAGTCTTTAAGGGTGACACCTGAGGTGATTGATGCTACATTAAGAGACGTGGGAAGGATAGTCTATAATGATTCGATCCCTATTTCTTCTCTTTGGGCGGTGCTCTTCAGCCAAAGGATAGATTAGACAGGCGGGCTGTAAGTGAGAGAGATGGCTTGTTTATTCATTCATCTTTTGTTGGAAGGTTTCTTACATTTCCTTTTTGGTTTATTTTGATTACTAACTCCTTTCCTTTCTACAGACGTGGTTTTATGAGGTAATCAGGCTCAATGCTCATTTGATAGGTTTGCATGATGAGGAGGAGGGGGAATTATGTCCGATGTATTGTTGGCGAAAGTCCATCTAGCAGTCAAAGCAGTCTCTTTCTCTGTTGGTAATGCGTCAGGCCTTGAAACCCTGACGAGCTGCCTGGTTATTCCCTTTTTCTTTTTGAATCCTTTTTTGGCAATTTCTTTATTTTCATAAGTATTTATCTTTATTGGGAATTATAGGTGACTTTCTACCCCCTAAGGGATGGTTATCTAGTACATGCGGGTAACTCGGGTGCATGCGCAGATGCACCGACTGTTGGCGCACGAGTTTGGGTAATGTTAGTATTTGGGGGAGAGAGTGGTTCGATAGATTATAGAGGATTAGGTGGTGGTACCACTGACGGTAGCCCTAGCAAAGTACATGTGGAAGGTGCTGGAGATGTTATATTAGGCTAATACAATGACTATGATTGGTGAGACTTATTCGATCTATACGGATACAATAGCAACTTATGACTATCTCAACTTTGCAATGAGGTAGCTAATGACTTCTTATATCTACGATGTAGTGAAGATGTATGAGTAGGTTGGTAGGGCCTGCCCATAGTACCGATGGTGTGTCGTTGTCGGCAACGAAAGTAGAGGCTCCTTTCACTCAGCTTTCCCCGCGTTCCTATATTTTTCGATCGCTTCATATGATGCACCTCCCTAATACGATGGATCCGGGGGTGTTGGGGCTGACAGAGGACGTCCTTCCGCCAAAGGTATATCTTTTATCTTTCTTTGTCCTTGTATGGATTTTTCTTTGATTTAAATTGACTTATTTACCTTTTGTTTATGTTGCTTTGTTTGCAGCATGTCCTGGTGTTGACTAGTTGGCTTAGAGACATATGGGACAGGGTGGGATCAGTGACTGCCTACATCAAGGACTCGGTTCTGGATCCTTTTTGTCTGGAGCTAACTGCTAGCTAGGAGGAGGGATCTGGATCGGGGAGTGGAGGTTCCACAGTTCACCGCCAGGGGAAGCTCTCTTGCCATAGGGATGGGGGTATTAGAGAGAGAGATTGTGATTAGGGGTTTCGTGTTGAGCCCCACAATTTTTTGCTTTTTCTATTTTTCTTCTTGTTTCCTGAAAAAATTTAATGAGGCAAATGGCAATATATATAAAATGAATGAGATTTTTATTTATTTATCTTTTCCTTAAATTGCTTAACCTACATGAACTTTTACTTTGTTGTTGAGATCGTAAAAAGGATGGGATATTTAAATAACTCAAGAGAAAATTTTCTTTAGAAAGGATCAGTAAAGATGGATAATATAGGAAGAAACAACCGTGATTTTTTTGAAATAAGGATTTATTTTTTTAGATTTTTGATTTTGACAAAAAAGTAAAGATATAATTTTCTTAACTAAAGGGGGTGACAATTGGTCTAATCACCCTAAGGATTTAATTGCACTTTCTACATCTTCAAAGTACTTGTTGGGGTTGACATTTAGTTGAGTTGATCAGTTTTCTTATTGTTTTAGACAAGATTTTCACGTATAAATGGGGGTAAGGTGGTGAGGTTTTCCACCCATTCACATTTTCTCTTATTTTTTGTTTATTTATTGCCTTATGTCCTATTATTTACCAAATGACACATCCTAGTGCAGAATTCGCTTGATATCTCGAGAGACTAGAAGCTACGTGTCTGTTCAATATGGATTACGATCCTTTTAACTTGAGTTGAGTTTCTTTGTGGTGCAATCAACAAATTAAGTGAAAAATGCTGGCGGCGGCAGTTCAATTTTGGTATCTCGAGGATCATATTTTTCTCTTTGGCTTGGACGAGGTATGTCCGAACTATAAGGAGTTTTTAACCATTTTGTGGATTAATCCCAACATGGAGGAGACTATGGCTAAATTCCCTCGGTCTCCTAGAGAGCTATTAGTAGGATTTCTCCATATCCTCCCTTCGGAGGTTCGACCATTGGTCACTGGGGTAATGATTCCTCTCCTCATTGTCTTGTATTCTATGCGTCTGTTGGATTTCAACGATGCGGTCCATTCTAGAGTTGTTGCCCTGGGCTTAATTTTGAAGCTATTTCTGGTGACCATGGTCCTGATGGTGGATCCTTTACTAGCTACCATTAAAGTGTGGATGTCATATCATCACAATTCTGCGACTGTGATATTGGAGGAGACTCGGAACTGTTTAGATGCTTGGTGGTAAGGTCGTTCTGATTTTTTGAGAGGAATCCCGATTATGTTGTTCATGTGGCTGGCTGAGAGATTTTGTTAGGTGCCCCCTGAATATCCATTGGTAGTTGTGCTGAATTTCTTCACTCGTTATTTCATCAACTTTGTCCCATTTATAGAGAATTGGGTAAACTAGTTCGTGGAGCACAAATTTCAATATATATGTTAGTCGGTGTTATGATACGGGGAACAACAGCCTATTCTTAAACCAGGGGAATACCGGTATGATCATCAGTTAGTTGGCCTTTGTCAAACCTCATTATTTTTCCCCTGGCGGTCCTGCATTAAAGTCAGATGGGAGAAAATTAAGTCTTCCCATGCCCTAGATTCCTCTACTGCGCATGCGGTTAGATTCTCTATGGGAGAATCATCGACCATCAACCCGTCCTTCTCAATCTGACGGTAGGGCTTGGTATGTCTCTTGGGATTATGTGAAATTGATGTGGAAGAGGGTAAAGGCAAAGATCTTGCCATAGGAGACCGAACATAAATGGTTTGTCATGTTTAATACTATGGAGGGGGCATAGTGGTTTTCTCCAGCTGGTTAGGGAATATCTCTCCATGGAGCATCTTCGAAATACCAATCAGTTATGGGAATTTTGGGGGCCTCAAGGAGCAGATGAAGATGGGACTGGGTCTTTTGGAGACCAAAGATAGGGTCTTTGTGAAGCTAGTGTTCATTTAGTATTTAATTATTTTTGGGAGATATAAAAATATTTAAATTGTAGAAACTTAAATTTATGATTTGGATAATTTATTTGAGTGGGAAAAATTATTTATATTTGGCGACTTTAAGTTTAATTGTTCGAAAGTTTGTGTGTCGCATTTTGAGGTCAAAATTGGAGAATGTTATAAAGTATTTCGGATGACAATTCTGAGTGCGCGATTGAGTTCGGATGGGTCGAGATAGTCAGAAAAGAGTACTCGAGGGTAGTAATCGTCTCTTGGGGCATTTTTGGTCGTAGCCAGGCCCACACGGGATGATTTGGGCCATTTTAATTAGGCCCATGTGGCTAAAAACGGGATTAGGGGTTTTAAATCTAATTGAGGGAGTGTTGAATGGCAGTTAGCAAATTTTAAACCTAGGGTTTGAGAGAAAAACAAAGGAAGCTATACAATAGCCCATTGGGGATCTTTTGGAGTCAAATTAAGGGACTAATTGAGTGTTCGTCATCAAACCATTAACTGCACCAACGAATCAGACTCTACGAACAATTCCAGACAAGTGTTTAACTATTGTGATTCCTAAATTTTGATAATCAATTCATATCATAGTATGTGTATCAAAAATCTGTTTTGGTTATGGGTTAAATAGCTAAAAGGGGGTTTTTCGGATCTGCGTAGTATATGTAGGTTTGAGACTAAATTAATGGTGAATATGGATATGGGACTGCTGGAATAAATTGTAGGATTTAATTAGTGAATATTGGTGACACGTTTCAAATCAGTATGACGAATTTATATTTTCGTATAATAACCCCGGGTGAAACCCAATTCGGGAAAAGTTTGGGATTTTGTTGAATCGATGAATAATTTAGATCTTATAGGAAGATTAGAATATATCTATATGTAAATGAAATGTTGGTTGTGATTGGTTAATGGTTTGAGAAGAAATTAAAATTTTTAGGGTTCATCAATGTCTGAACAGGAGGTCGGAGAAGGAGTAGACCTGTTCGATCGATCGACCGATGGAAATGATCGATCGATCGATGGTCCCAGATTTTTGGCAGGTCTGCTAGTTTTATATATAAAGGGAAATTAATTTAAGATTTTTCTACTACTTTTTACTTAGTGATAAATGTATATGTAGAACATATTCCTTAGCAATTATAAGGGGATATAATTGGGTTTAGGAGGGTGATAATTGTATGTCACAAGATGAATAAATTTCGGGAAATAATTCGTAGGTATTGATTTTCGGACCGAGGGAAAATTTTCGGATATTGTGGTTGAGTGGCATTACATTATTAAAGGAATTGAGGTGTAATTAATTATTTATGGGGCGAAATAAAAATTTGGGTAATAACGTTGGTACGGGCCAAGAGAGCGAGTCCGGGTATATTGGTTAGGCGACACCAAGTATTAAATTAATTGATGTGTAAATTAATTAAATTATAGTCAGACCAAAGACTCGGGAAAAGTAATAAATTTATTAATGAGAAATTAATTAAATCAGATTCGGACCATAGACTCGGGAATAGACAAGCTAGTGTTACGAGTTTTAGTACACGATAGAGTCGGGATTTATATTATATATATACGGTGTGGTGATACTATATATATATGTGTGTGTGTCTGTGTACTTTGTGTGTGCTATTAAATATCAGGGACTAGATATTTATTTAATTTATTTACTCTAGTGCTATCAAGGGTGGTTGCGTGATGTGGGTGAATCCCCTAGCTTGAGGAGTGGGGTGAGTATATCCCCAGGTCATAGCGTCCGGTATATGGGTGAGGGATTTATCTCACTTTCAGGGAAGGAATATGACCGCCTCCATTACCTTTATATTCTGGGCCAGGTTGGTGAGAGATTCTGACTTGGGTAACTTGGTTATGTGAGCACACCTATAGAGATAGCACTTTAGAGGCAATCATCCAGTGAGGGTATACTCGGAGGGATGGATATACATAAGAAATATGTGTGTATTCTTTTAGTAAAAGTACGTATATAATGGTATTAAATATTATATGCGGGTCGTAATACATTGTGTGATGTATTTACTTTATATAACTTGTGTGACAGTTATATGATATCAATTAAAAGGAATTAATTAAATTAATTGGTGAGATAACTTATAACCCATTAAAAATAAAACTCGATTTAGAGTATAATGGCAAGGGGAGATTATACCAGGACTAGTTGGGTGTGGTAGTACAACTAGGTGGGGTTAAAGTAACCATTAGGTGTGCACATTAGTGGAAGGGTGAGTATGTCCTCAAGGGAGTGCGACACTAACTTAAATATGAAGCGCATTCTTAAATTTTTAATTAATGCAGTTAATTCACTTGCTAATTATTTTCAAAATGTTATGGGTTCTAACCCTTGCTATAAAATTATTTTCAAAACCTTTTAGGTGTCCAGCCACAGGGATGCCCGGATTGATATTCTATTTCAGAGACACGGAGTTGCGGCACATGTGGATGCTAGCAGGAGTTTGGATTAGACGCGTCGTTCATTTATTCCTAGAGTAGGAATGATTTATCAGTTTCAGTCTTACTTAGGGCTTGTCGCCCAGACTTTACAGTACAGTTTTCAGATTTATTTATTCAGATCTTGGATATTTGTATTGGACTATTTACTTTGGTGACCGATGGTTTATTCGACAAATAGTTTAATTAATTATTCAGTTGATTTAATTCAGTCATTGTGTATGACTCATATTATCTTTCCTCATGTTATTGTTTGTTTAATTAAAAAGTTAAAATTTGGCACCAGCGTTTTGGAATACTAGGTGGTTAGTAAGTTTTAAAAAGGTTTTCGACAGTGATGCTAAGAATGAACCAATTGGGATTCCTATTTTAATCTGGTATAGGATTGATCACCCAGTATTTTATTAAGCGGGGTTCCACAGATGGTATCAGAGCCTCCGATTCTAGTGTCGTTAGAATCTGTGCGGATTTTCACGTTTCAGCTTAGTGTCCTTTGATATAGAGCCCTATCATAGGATTGTTGTATTCTTATACGTATGCGTATTTACGTTCTTCTGCCAATTTCTTTATATTTCATGGTAAACTCATACGATTCGATTCTCATTTCAGACGCCGCCCATGAGAGAGAGAGCAGCTAGGGCAGCAAGGGGAGATAAGACTAGGGAGGCTCATCAGGAGCCAGAGTTATCACAGAAACTGCCAGAGATGATTTTGACTGCACATGTAACTGAATTAGTGGTGCAGGAAGTTGAAGTGACGACGATCGCAATGTCCAAATACTCTCTATGAGATCATCCACGGGCGTTAGTGGTTCTGGATATTTTGGCCCACCCGAGGCCATCAGAATGGCAGCAAGTATGAGAGGTCTTTCAGAAAGGCCATCCATAAGAGTTTTGAGGGGGTTCAGATGTGGTGCTAGCGTGTTAGTGGAAGATAGATATGCAACGTCACCTACGCATGGTAGATTACAATGAGGTGCAGAAGAAAATGCTAGCCACTTTTAGGTTAGTGGGAGCAGCGCTACAGTGGTGGAGGTCGATCACCACAGTTGAGGAAAGGGATACATTAACTATTGCAGAGTTTTGGGTTTGGTTCGATCGCCAGTATTTCCCGCCAGTAGTCGAGGCTAAAATGAGGAGAAAATTCAATGAGGTGACTCACGGGGGACCGTTCAGTGGCTGATTACAAGGAAGAATTCACTCGTTTGGCAAATTTTGTACAGGATGAAGTAAGAAACAAAGAATAAAAGAAATCAAGGTTCATGTATGGGTTAGTCTGGAGGATCAGGAAACATTTTATTGGTAATTCCGCATTAGTAGCGTATACAGACGTCGTTAATGCAGGACTCCTGCACTGCTAGGAATATCGCTTCCACACGAAAGGAAGTAGGAAAAGAGTGGAACCCAGTCAATCGGATAAAGCAGGAGGGAACAGTACCAGTGGGGTATCCTAGCAACAGACAGGGGGACATCAGGGGCAGGATTTCCTATAGGGGAATCCGGATGGCTAAGACTTCCGACAAGGCCAGCAAGGAAGGGATCAGTGGCAGGGTGAATTTATTAAGAGGTGTTTTTTTTGTGGGGAAGTGGTACACGTGAAGAGATATTTTCCTAAGAGAGGCATGGGTCAACTACAGGATGAGGTTATGGATGTACAACCACTATAACAAGTCATGGGTGCGTTCGAGCAGGGGGAAGTCGCTCAGGAACCCGAGGATCAGCCATTTCAGCTAGAGTATGAAGGTAATTACCTTTTATCCTATGGGCATGGGGTATGTTTTGAGTGACAGTAAGGGTGTCACAATATAAGAATTATTTTTGCTAGAGTTCGCGGGTAGGTCGAACTTAGTGGGTGCGTTAGCTATAGCAACCATATTACATATATATATTTATGTGGGGTAGTGGATTTCTTTAGTGCTAACCATGAGAGAGTTGGGGTGTACATAGAGAGGGGATTGGTATTATGCGAGGAGCTACTACTTTCGAGAATTTTGGGAGTAGGGTAGATGATTTTTCCAAATATCGGCTGGATAGGGATGGATTTAAACTATTGTGGATAGTGAGGGTAAGATTTGGTGTTCGTGACACCCGGGTATGAATTATTTTTACAAGTTATCACCTGAGGGGGCGTCTAGCCTATATATGTGTGTGTATATATGTTGTATTGTGTAGTGCGATAGACACAAAGTGAGGTCTTGTGTTCTCAAATTTTGTCCTGGTAAGTACGGGCGTCTACTAAAGTGAATCAGAGTTGTTAAATTTATTTTTGAGTGGGGAGAGATAGCTCGGGATCTAGCTTGCGCAAGAACTAGTGATAGTAAAGGGCTCGGTATTTTATGTTGTCTTTTGTAGCCTGAGAGTAGGCGTGCATGCTTTTGTGTAAAGAGACAAGTATTTGGGGGTACGTGCTACGGATTGAGGGTCTAATAGATCTCAACGACCGACAATGTTAGGTAGTAGTGTATCGGGGGGATTCCTTGTTTGGATTTTTCTTTGCGAGACATCCCACGCCTCAAGCTTAGCACAATGTTAGAAGTGGGGAGATGTTTGATCGTTAGTACATGTGTTGGGTACCCCGATTATTATTCATATATGTGATATGACTATGGCTTGGAAGTTATATTACGGGTTACGGCTGGCATAGTCGGGTAGCGTTCGTGCAGTTAAGCACGAGGACAAACTGTATGGGCACCCTAGTTAATTAGGGAAACTTTAGTTCAGTTAAGCTGGGGTACAGGGTGTATGGGCTCCCTACTTAATTAAAATTCATATTTACGTAACTCTTAGTTAGAAGCGGGAGAGATAGATGTAGCGAGCTTAGAGGCACATGACTATAGAGTGATATTTGAAGCTTGGAACACTAGGCTTATCTTAATTTCGAGGAACAAATTCCTTTGTAAGGGGTTGAATATGTAACACCCCGTAATTTTGAGGACTTAGTGTTTAATTATTTTTGGGATATATAAAAATATTTAAATTGGAGAAACTTAAATTTATGATTTGGAGAATTTATTTGAGTGGGAAAAATTATTTATATTTTACGACTTTAAGTTTAATTGTTCAAAATTTTGTGTGTCGCATTTTGAGGTCAAAATTGGAGAATGTTATAAAGTATTTCGGATGACAATTCTGAGTGCGCGATTGAGTCCAGATGGGTCGAGATAGTCAGAAAAGAGTACTCGAGAGTAGTAATCGTCTCTCGGGGAATTTTTGGGCATAGACGGGTCCACACGGGATTATTTGGGCCATTTTAATTACGCCCATGTGGCTAAAAATGAGATTAGGGGTTTTAAACCTAATTGAGGGAGTGTTGAACGGAATTTAGTAAATTCTAAACCTAGGGTTTGAGAGAAAAACTGAGGAAGCTAATCAAGAGCCAATTGGGGATCTTTTGGAGTCAAATTAAGGGACTAATTGAGTGTTCGTTATCAAACCATTAAATACACCAACAGATCAGACTCTATGAAATATTCTAGGAAAGTGGTTAACTATTTCGATTCCTAAATTGTGATAATCAATTCATATCCTAGTATGTGTATCAAAAATCTATTTTGGTTATGGGTTAAATAGCTAAAAGGGGGTTTTCTGGATCTGTGTAGTATATTTAGGTTTGAGACTAAATTAATGGTGAATATGGATATAGGACTGCTGGATTCAATCATAGGATTTTAATTAGTGAATATTGGTGACAAGTTTCGAATCAGTATGACGAATTTATATTTCCGTAGAATAAACCCGGGTGAAACACATTTCGGGAAAAGTTTGGGATTATGATGAATCGATGAATAATTTAGGTTTTCTAGGAAGATTACAACATATCTCTATGTAAATGAAATGTTGGTTGTGATTGGGTAATGGTTTGAGAAGAAAGTAAAAGCTTGACGGTTCATCAATGGCCGAACAGGAGGTCGGAGAAGGCGCAGACCTATCCGGTCGATCGATCGATGGAAGGGATCGATCGATCAATGGTCCCAGATTTTTGGCACGTTCGCTAGTTTTTTATATAAAGGGAAATTAATTTAAGATTTTTCTCCTACTTTTTACTTAGTGATAAATGTATATGTAGCACATATTCCTTAGAAATTACAAGGGGGTATAATTGGGTTTAGGAGGGTGATAATTGTATGTCACGAGATGAATAAATTTCGGGAAATAATTCGTAGGTATTGATTTTCAGACCGAGGTAAAATGTTCGGGTATTGTGGTTGAGTGGCTTTACATTATTAAAGGAATTGAGGTGTCATTAATTATTTATGGGGCTAAATATAAAATCGGGTATTAACGATTGTATGGGCCAAGGGAGCAAGTCCGGGTGTATTGGTTGGGCGACACCAAGTATTAAATTAATTGATGTGTAAATTAATTAAATTAGAGTCGGACCGAAGAAGCGGGAAAAGTAATAAATTTATTAATGATAAATTAATTAAATTAGAGTCAGACCATAGACTCCAGAATATACAGGTTAGTGTTACGGGTTTTAGTGCACGGTAAAGTCGGGATTTGTACTATATACACGGTGTGGTGATAGTGTGTATATATATATATATATATATATATATATATATATATATATATATATATATATATATATATATATATATATATATATATATATATATATATGTGTGTGTGTGTGTGTATGTGTGTGTGTGTGTGTACTTTGTGTGTGCTATTAAATATCATGGACTAGATATTTATTTAATTTATGTACTGTAGTGTTATCAAGGGAGGTTGCGCGATGTGGGTGAATCCCCTAGCTTGAGGAGTTGGGTGAGTATATCCCCAGGTAATAGCGTACAGCATATGGGTGAGGGGTTTATCTCACTTTTCGGGAAATAATATGACCTCCTCCACTATGTTTATATTCTAGGCAAGGTTAATGAGCGATTCTGACTTGGGTAACTAGGTTATGTGAGCACACCTAGTGAGATAGCACTTTAGAGGGAATCATCCGGTGAGTGTATACTCGGAGGGATGGATTTACATATGAAATATGTGTGGATACTTTTAGTAAAAGTATGTATATAATGGTATTAAATATTATATGCGAGTCGTAATGCAGTGTGTGATGTATTTATTTTATATAACTTGTGTCACGATTATAGGATATCAGTTCAAAGGAATTAATTAAATTAATTGAGGAGATAACTTATAACCCGTTAATAATAATACTCAGTTTAGAGTAGAATGACAAGGGGCGATTATACCAGGACTATTTGGACGTGGTAGTACAACTTGGTGGGGTTAAAGTAACCGTTAGGTGTGCACATTAGTGGAGGGGTGAGTATATCCTCAAGGGAGTGCGACACTAACTTAAATATGAAGCGCATTCATATATTTTTAATTACTTCAGTTAATTTACTTGCTAAATATTGTCAAAATGTTTTGGATTATAACCCTTGCTATAAAATTATTTTCAAAACCTTTTAGGTGTCAAACCACAGGGACTCAGGATTGATATTCTATTCCATGAACATGGAGCTGCGGCACATGTGGATGCTAGCAGGAGTTTGGATTAGATGCATCATTCATTTCTTCCTAGAGTAGGAATCATTTATCAGTTTCAGTCTTACTTAGGGCTTGTCGCCCAGACTTTGTCGTACAGTTTTCAGATTAATTTATTCAGATGTTGGATGTTTGTATTGGACTATTTACTTTGGTGGTCAATGGTTTTTTAGGCAAATAGTTTAATTCATTATTCAGTTGATTTAATGCAGTCGTTGTGTGTGGCTCATATTATTTTTCCGCGTGTTATTGTTTGTTTAATTAAAAAGTTAAAATTTGGCACCGGCTTTTTGGAATACTAGGTGGTTAGTAAGTTTTAAAAAGGTTTTCGATAGTGATGCTAAGAATGAACTAACTGGGATTCCTATTTTAATTTGGTATAGGAATGATCACCAAGTATTTTATTAAGCGTGGTGTCACAACCGGAAATAAATGGTTTATCATATTTAATACTATGGAGGGGGCATAGTGGTTTTCTCCAGCTAGTTAAGGAATATCGCTCCCTATATCTTCTTGGGAATACCAATCAGGTATGGGAATTTTGGGGGCCTCAAGGAGAAGATGATGATGGGGTTGGGTCTTTTGGCAACCGAAGATAGGGTCTTTGTGAAGTTGGTGTTCATTTCTTGTGAGGCTTTTGTGACATGGATGTGTTTGCTTGTTTTTTTTCTGGTTCTTAGGAATATATTTGGGAAGGTTTGGTGAGGTTTATTTTGGGCACAATTTGGTTTGATTTGTTCTATGATAGTTTGGTTAGCGAGGGGTGGGGGTAGTTATTTGACTCCCTACGCTGATATTTTATGTAATTGTACCACATTCTTCCATTATGGAATAGTAAAGGATTTTAATGATATTGGTGCGCGTCTTGATGAATTTTACATTTGAATTATCTATAGCAATTGCTAAGGCATACATAATCATTTTATTCATGCAAAATGATAAAATGAATTGTCGTTCTCGGAGGTAAGAAAATAGTAGCATTTTGTGAAAAAGAATGCGGATCATGCCCATGTAAAGCATATGAGCTGTCTACATAACTCTGGGGGTTTTGAAACAATTTTGAGTTTCATTTTGAGAGAAAAAGGTTTGTTTAGAGGATCAGGCCGCACATAGTTCTGAGTAGAGGGAAATGAAGATTCTTTTAGAATAAAAGGGGGATCAAAGGAGTCACGGTGTTCTTAGATTTTGGACTAAGGGTTAAATTTCTTGAGACGATTCAGGTCGACTTGACGTTCCATATCTTCTCCATCAAGGTCACTGAACATAGCGGCGCCACCGGACGTGTTCTTCTTCATGATGTAGTGGTCACTCCAGTTTGTCTTGAATTTCCCTCTGGGGTTCCAAAGGGGTCTATAATTTCTTTAAGGTCTAAGTCCCCTTCTCAGACACCACAACCCTTGACTCTTTTATTGAACAATCGCGTTATCCATTGATGGTACCCTTGTATATGATATAGATCCATTAGCCTCCTTTTATATAAGAATGACAACTCGTCAAAACAACTTTGATGCCAGCCTTCATCGCTGACTTTTCTCTCCAGCATAATGTGTAATGAAGGTATTTTGAATTCAACGGGTAGGACTGCTTCCATGCCATATAATAGAGAGTAAGAGGTAGGCCCAATAGATTCCTACACTAAAGTGCGTTAGCCCCAGAGTGTGTAAGGGATTCGATGTGCCTAGTCTCGAAAACTTTCGATCATCTTGCTAGTGATTTCTTTTAGGTTTTTATTGGTGGCTTCAACTACACCGTTGGTTTATGGTCGGTTGGTAGAAGATTTGTGTCACTGAATCCCATACTCATCGACCAATTTTGTGGCTTCTGCCTCAAAATATAACCCGTTATCTGACACTAACTCACGGAGAACTCCGTATTGGCAGATGATGTTCTTTCGTATGAACTTATCCACCTTTTTGGCATTTAGCATTGCATATGACTCGGCTTTGATTCATTTGGTAAAATAATCAATGCAACTAGGATGAACTCATGCCTATTGGAAGCTTTGGGTGTGACTTCCCTATGACATTGATGTCCGAGGTGGAGAAGGGCTAGGGAGAAGTCATATTGTACAATTTCCACGAAGGTAAGTGATGGAGGTTTTAAAACTATTAGCATTTAAGTCATCTCCGAACGTAGGCAATGCAATCCAAAACTATGGTGGTCTAATAGTACCCCTGTCGGATAATCTTTTCAGTGAGCATATGTCCATTCATGTGAGGTCCTCATTCCCTGTTGTGGATTTTCTGCATCTTTTCTTCAATGTCATCCCCTATAATGAAGTGCAAACGGGTTCTATTGAAGTTTCTCTTGAATAAACCTTTATCACTGACAATATACTGGGCATCCAGTTTGTAGAGGGTCGATCTGCCTTTCTTATTGCCATTTTGGGGGTACCTGTAGTGCTTTAGGATCTCTAAATGACGTAATACGAGCACTCAGCCATATCATAACCCTCTTCTGTGACGAGTTCAATGTGGTAGCAGTGGGTCGGTTTAGCTTATTTTCGGACTACTACGGTGGCCATGGTTGTTCCCTCAGGCATATCGAACATCGAGGCTAAGGTGGCAAGGGCATCTGCCAAACAATTCATTGCTCAGGGCAAGTTGTGGAAGGTGATATCTCGAAACTGGGAAGCTAACTCTTCTAGGTGGGTGTAGAAGGATTACAATTTTTTATCCTTGACTTTCCATCTTCTAAGGACCTAGTAGATGATGAGGGAACAAACCCCATAGACATTTGGCCACTGGATACCTTTTTTAGAGCAATTTTGAGGCCTACAATGTACTCGTATTCGATCATATTGTTGGTGAAGGGAAAATCTATCTTGATGGAAATCAGAGTGTAAGATCCATCAAGGAAGATTAGGAGTATCCATATTTCATATCCTTTCTAGTTGGGAGAGCCGTGTGGCACCCCGCCCAATTAAATATCGGGTGATCAGTCCTTTATAAAATTTATAACATAATGTTCGGTTGGTTCATTCTTATCATCATTGTTGAAAATTTAAATCCAATTAATTACCTAACATTTAATTAAGCAAGTGTCAAAATATTTTCCAATTAAACTTGAAACCAATTAATTCATTTTACTTCTTAACATTTAATTATATACCAGACACAAGAAATGAATACTGGCTTAATCAAATACTGAATAATTAAGATTGGATAAAACATTCCAATTCAAAGTCACAAACCAAACCATAATAAATACTCAATCCAAGTAAAAAGAAATACAAAGGAAACTGAGTACAACCTCGCTAATAAGAATGGGCGACGCATGCCCGAACTGAAATATCTGAACTAGGAACTGAATGAAATGAGATAAGCGTCTAATCTCAATGACCCGTAACTTCCACAACAACAGCAGCTCGGCAAACCATCCAAGTATCTAGAACCGGTATCCTTGTGGCTGGACACCTATACTAATACGTATATATATAGCAAAAGAGAGAAGAGATGCAAGAGACGGGTCAGAGCCCGATGTTTTAAAAAGATTTATTAGCAAGTATTTAAAACTACATTAAAGCAAGTATTATGTGCACATTAGTTGTCGAACTCTCGCATGACATTCTCACCTCTCTTCTATTGTACACGCTTAATGCATCTTCTAAACCATACTAGCTATGCTACCCAGGCTAAATAGTTCAAAATCATCATAGCACTATATACGTTCACCAGTAGTATACCCGTATCGCCCATACAATACGCTCACATGTAGTCTATCCCAAATCACTACCTTTCATATTTATCTTTCGAGTAATTAAATCTTTCTTACTAAGATTATTTTATTTATCCTTATTACCATGTCTACTAGTTTCACTTACTAGAAATTCCTTAAATACGTACATATATATATATATATATATATAGTCACCTCATCTGGATACATATATATATATCCTGCACCCCCAGGTTAAGACCTATTAGTGCAAATCATAATAATGTATATAACTACATATAGTCACATCATCTCTATACATATATGTATATACTAATCTTGCACCCCTGGGTTAAGACCCATTAGTGCCATAACAATAATAATCTTGTACCCCCTGGTTAACACCCATTAGTGTGCCTAACAAGAATAATCCAGCACCCTCGGGTTATCACCCATTAGTGCGCTTAACAATAATAATCTATCACCCCCGGATTATCACCCATTAATGCTCCTAATAATAATAATCCTACAACCCCGGGTTAACACCCATTAATGCACCTGTCAATTATAATCCTGCATCCCCGGGTTAACACCCATTAATGCACCTAACAATAATAATCTTGCACCCCCGAGTTTACACTCATTAGTGCAATATAATAATCATAGGCATACACACATCCTATTAAAATTCATAGGTATTATCCCGACCTACTCATATACTTCCCATACATGTTTTATCTTCAATATTATGTATTGTATAATTATTAGATTACCATCTCTCTCTCTCGTAATCTCCAAGGTAAATCTTATTCCACAATAATAAAAGCATTTCCCTCCCGCACTTTCCCGTAATTCTGTCATACGTTAAATTCACTAAATGTCAGTTTCTTTCACTCCAATAAACTATATAATCGATTTGGGTAAAAATAGAAATTTCCAAATTTTTTGGACCTGCCGCTTGAACAACTTCCACGTGTCATTTGAGCGACTTCGCGCGACCTAGGCAGTTCGTCTTCAACCTCTTGCCCAATACGTTTTTCCACCATTTTTTTTATCTTAAAACCTCTATGTATCAAGCCCAAACTCCCAACAACCAATACCAAACAATATTCTAACATGAAAGGATAATTTCTAATACTCCAGAATTGTTAAATCCTCATTAATCATCCATGAGTCCAATTAAGTTTCCCCCACTTAATTAATAAGGTTACAAATCTCTCAACATAAACCTTAATTCACTATTTGGATTTATTCTAGAATAACAATTTTTAAAAAAAAACTTTCTAAAAAAATTTGCCCCACGTTCTACCCAGATTAATAAATTAACGTTTTGAGGCATTTTGGAGCCATTTTGGAGGAAGTGCATGAGAGAAGAAAATGTAGAAAACGTGATTTTCTATAGGCCAGCATAGACAGAATCTCCATTAAGGCTCCAAAACCTGTGATTCCGCCCAGATCCTTAATTCACCAAAATGAAATCCGTAAATTAAATCATTAAAACCCTAGTTCTTCCAATTTTAATTCAAGAACCATTAAAACCCAAATTCGTTTCTCAATCACATCATATATTTTCGGGTTTCCTATGCTACATGTATAGGGGTTAAATTCTTCATCAAGATAACTCTCAATTTGTGATATTAATTCTCTACAATCACCCATTTCCAATTCGAATAATGTAATTAATTCCTATACTAACATGAGCAGAATTATCGCTAATGGAAAGCAAGTCATAAAAAATTTCCTTGAGTTTGAAGGCCTGATTCGTTGGTGTTGTTGGTATAGGTGAGTTCCTCACATTTCGATCTATACGATGGTGATGGTGGTTGTGCAAGGTGGTGCTAGATTGGCCTCCTCCCTTGGGATTTGATCTCCCTCACCCACTTTGGCTGTCTCTTGATTTTGGTGTATTCTCACCCTAATTGTCCTCAATTATCTGATATAACACTTCTCTAATTTTTGTCCATTTAATTTCTCCAAAAATCCAAATTACAAAATTACCTCTACGGGGTGCCAGTATGGCCTAAAAATATCTCGAAGTCCAAATAAAATACTCGTGTAAAGTTTTCTAACTATCTCGACACCTCCCGGACTAAACGGCGCACTCGAAATGATCATACGAGTTACTTAAAAATAATTTACCTTTATACTCCATTTAATTGGTTCCGACACGACTCACACGCGCGTCCCGACTTAATATACCAAACTGTCGTATTTCTCTCTCATCACTAGCTATATAAAATCATCATTCCATTTTACTTATTCTCATAGTAATATTAATAATTACTAACTCTCGCCATGTTAGTAAATATTGAGTTTTAATCCGGATTAATCTTTCAATTAATTCTCACATATTAATTTAATTAATCCAACAATAATAATTAATCACATAATTATTTAAATCCTAAAAAATACGGGGTGTTACATACTTCCCCCTAATAACAGAATTTTTCCTCGAAAATCAGAAAACAAGGCATTTCTGGTAAGGACAACTCCAGGTATTTACCTCACATCTCATGTAATCTACGTAGTACTTCCCA
Organism: Sambucus nigra; assembly: GCA_949130495.1. Classification (NCBI taxonomy): domain Eukaryota; kingdom Viridiplantae; phylum Streptophyta; class Magnoliopsida; order Dipsacales; family Adoxaceae; genus Sambucus; species Sambucus nigra. Next base: position 535,837,639 of record OX422208.1, on the reverse strand, counting down.
TACAGTACATCACTGAATACCCTTAATAATGACACATCAGTGATCTTATAATTTAAACTTCAATCCTTACCATTTAAGTTTCACAACTTAAATTTTAGATAATTACTATCTAGCCTCCTACTATTCACACTAGCAGATAAATCAGTCTTTAGATACATACAAATTCGTCTCACCGCCATGTATCATCAGTAGTTTATTCTTGTTTGTATGGTATATACTTTACACACAATATATACTATAAGTACCAACAAATTTTTGCCATACTGCCGCAGCAAAATACTATGGAACCCAAGCCTGTAAGCTACCAGTTCAAACTTAACAATAATACGAAAGATCCCACATCACTGGGTACCAATTTTCTCATTCCAACATGAAATAATGCAACTACAAATCATGTCAATCTTAGTTAATGGGCCCTAATTTCCCCTGGCCCTAGTAGCTCTTGTTCCCCAACTCTATCCAATAAGCACAAGGATGACAAGAATTTATATATAACCCCTTAAATGGAGTCATATCGATAATGAGCAGTGGGGAGTCATCAAACACTAACTCCACCAGTGGAAAGTATTACTCTAAACCTTCCCATAATTGGAAATACAATATATCTCGCAATATGTAACTAGAACTCTCAGTCTTCCCGTCCACCTGCGGGTGTGTTAGGTCGTAAACATACGCATCTCGATACTCATGGCCTCCCGAAAACCCTTCCCAATAATCAAGTCATAACTCTCTTGACTATATCAGCCAAAGTGTTTAGTTGTACCCCATATAACTGTGACACCCCGCCTAATTAAATACCGGATGATCAGATATTTATTAAATTAAAATCAAGGTGAATGGTTGGTTCGTGCTCAGCATCATTGTCGCAAAATAAATATATCCAACTTAAACACCCTAAATAATTTAGCTAAGTGTCAAAACAATTTAAAGTCCTACTTTTATTTTATTAATTTCCAATACGAAAACCTTTTTTTTAATAACCACCAGTTTAAGAATCAAATACATACTAAGGACGGCAATTAACAGACACGAATTAAACCATCTAGATAAACCAAACCAAGTTTAAGAACTGTAAATGAAATCATGACAAGAGTTAATTCCCGATGAGTACTGAATACTGGAAATATAAATAAACATAAATCTCTGACAAATCCAAACGGAATAGGAAATCGGGCGACACATGCCGAAACTATAAAGAACTAAAATAGGAACTCAGTCAATGACAAGGTCATCTAAAGTAAGGTCCTGCAACTCCCACATAATCTACAGCACGTCCAATCCAACGATCCTAAGCATGACGCCCTTGTGGCTGGGCCCCTGTAATAGATACATGTATATACAAGAGAGAAAGAAATGGCAGAAAAAGGTCAGAGCCCGAGTGTAAATTTGTTTTAAAAATAGCTTAGTAAGTATTTAAAATGCTTACAAGTTAATAAAATCACCATGTTAGTGCGCGACACACTCTTGAGAATTCTCACCTCTCATTTAGTGTGCACACCTACCGTACTACTGATCATATAAGTCTATCAAATTTATTATCACGAATTTTTATCTCGAGAAATACTAAGGCCGTGATATTTAGTTTTAGAAAATTAATCTCTTCCATTTTCTTCCGTTACTTAGAACCAACCAGTACCGTTACAAAATTCACAAACACTTGTTATGAAGTTGGAGATTTTATTCATTACTTAACTACTTATACACACAGTTGAAAGTCTCTCTCTCTATATATATATATATATATATATATATATATATATATATATATATATATCACTGTTCTAAAAACCCCGCCTAGGCTTAAGGCTTGGGAGAAACGCCTCGCCTTACGCTTTTCACGCCTTACTCTTGGTAAAACCCTTACGGCGCACTTTTTTCTAAAAATAACAGTGCCTTAGTGAAACGATGTCGCATTTTAAAGAATTTTTTTACAATCACGCCCCGCATTTTTTAGAACCTTCATATATATATATATATATATATATATATATATATATATATATATATTACTCACTCATATAATATATATATACTATCGGCACCCCACATAAATCTATGGTGTTGGCATACTCTGCTATCAAGTCCCTGTATCACTCACACTAAGGGAAATACTAGTTCGGAATCACTCTCGAACTGTATTAACACAATAAACATACAATTGGAGGCAAAGCATAGTTCCAACTCCTAAGAGGTCAGCACATACCCTCACGTCTCTTAGGACCATCTGACTATCATTTTAAAATAGCATGTATCTAGGATACTATCTTTTAGGGTACGAGTCAATATCCCCCATAAAGGTCCAATCGAGATAAGACTGTCCCGACGTGAAAACCTCCCTGATAGCAAGTAGCCCGAGTATGATTTTACACATATACATAATACTTAATATATGTACAGTCACACCATCACATATATATAGATACACATTTTCCAAATTAAGTTCACCCACGACCCATAATTATTATCATCCGTTCTTATCACAAAGTTAACTCAATTATCTCGCATAACGAATTCGTCTCTTTTATCCTCATTTATAATTCATTTCATACTTACTTATCATCTATCGAAGTATTCTCTCTCACTAAGTACAATTTCAATAGGTATACCCTCACTTACCTTCTTGTATAAATCTTTCACAAGTCTCAATTCTTTAGTGAACGTATGCACAATTGCTAATGTATGAATAACTCCCCGTTAACCCACAATTTCTTCCCATATTAAATTTCACTCAACGAAGTCTACTTAGACCCTACTGGTCCTCTTCATGTCCCATTATACTATTTAAAAGATATTCAAGGGTTCCCATGTATTTTTTCCAAATTAAACAAAAAGGGGAAAAACATGTGGTTTTCCAGGAGGGATCGATCGATCGAGGAATGGGGTCGATCGATCAATCGTCAATCGATCGATGCTCTTGGTCGATTAATCGATCAAGCAGTTCTTGCTCAGTTTTCTGCAAATTTTAACCTACGGGTTCAATCATTCTAACCCCTCCAAACCTCTATAATTTCATCCCAAACTCCCATCAAAGAAATCCAAATGTATATATATATATATATATATATATATATATATATATATATATATATATATATATATATATATATATATATATATATATGATTCTAACGTAACGACGTCGATAATTCCTCAACGAATCAGTCAAAAAGGGTTTAATCCCAGACTTATTTATAAAACCAAAATTTGCATGAATAATCACGAACCTCTATTTTAATCCATATTTTCTTCCCAAGTATCTTAATTAGTTCATGGGTAATCCTCTACATATGATGAAGATTTTAGACTACATGGATTATCCTTACAACACATATAAATTCTCTTCCAAAACATATAATTCTTTAATTAAAACATATGATTTTCATTCCTAGACTAACATGGAAGGAATATCCACTAGAAATCAGCAAGATATATACTTGCCTAGGATTCAAGGGTCTGATTTGTTGATGAAAAAGATATGGTTGCGTTCCTCATGGCAGTGCAATTGAAATGAGTTCTAGGCCTTAGATTGCTTGGAAAACTCTCCACCTTCTTCTCTAATGTCCGTTCTTAGGTTTTGTGTTTGTTAACCCTAAAAGACAGCTCCTAATGGCTGATATATCCTAAGAAAATTTGTGGGTTCAATTACCCAAAAATATAAAATGTCTATTATACCCTCCTAGGATGTCAATTAGTCCTAAAAATGCCCGACATCCATAGTAAACCCCCGGGTACACTTTTCTAACTATCTGGACCCTTCCGGACACTTTGGTGCACTCGAAATGACCATATAGGTGACTTATAATTTATTCACTTTTATAATAATAATTTAGTTCCGAGGCGACATAGGCGTGTCCTGACTTAAATTTCCATAATTGTCATACTATTCAATCGTGATAATATTAATAAAATTAATCTCATATATTAGTTTACTTGTCCAGTAATATTCAACAAATTCTCAATAATTACTAACTCTCGTCACGCTAGTAAATATTTAAAATAAAATTCCAAATTAATATTAAATTAATATCTCAATTAAATTTAATAAATCCCCAATTTTAAAAGACATAAAAATACGAGGTTTTACATACTTCTCCCGTAATAACGGAATTTTGTCCCGAATTTCAGAAAATAAGCTATGCCTGGTAAAAATAGATTTGGATACTTAATCAATACTCAAAATCGACTTTCGGGTAAGGAGAATTTCTATAGTCCCCCCCCCCCCCTCCCCCCCCCCCCCCCCCCCCCCGCCACCGCCTCACAATAAGCTTATTTAACACTTTCAATACTATCAGTTATAGAGTCACACTTTAATAACGACACTTCACATAGTGCTCCAATCTGTTGCTATTCGCATAAGATGAGCCTAGACATCATTAGCCCCCATTGTCTCAATATTATTGGGAGGCCGCACCTCACTACGTAACAATTACTCGTATTTATCTAAACCCAAAACTCCCCTTTTGAGAGAAACCACGCGAACATTTGACCCCTCTTGTCAGTTCTTCGAATCTCGATTTTGGACGACGTAACTCTTACGACATTCAAAAGTCATCTAAAACAGCCGTGGTAATTCCACCACAGTAATCCGACTCTAAATCGGCCGATCAAAAATCCTAATTATCCAATCACCTTTAAAAAACTAGAGGGAGAATAGTTAAGGTTTTTTTTCACACAAATTTCAATAAGCGGTTTCTCCACAATAAATAGGTAAGAGTGCTTCCACGGAACTCTACTATACTAAACGTCACTTGCTAGATACATCCATCATTGAAATGAAATGATCACCATGAATTCAAAATTACTTTCACGTGGTTCCACAAATCTTTAATCACCTCGCCTACTCCGCGGCTAAGGGTGATACAACCGACTCAAAACGAAAAGTTATCCCCACTGCTTTCTGAAATCTTGGTTTGAAAGTGGGGTTTAATAATCCCATTCTAGTTCAGAATAACACCGGGAAGAACCTCTTACCGACGCGATTCTTATTTTCAAAGAAAGGTTGGGGCACACTATCTAATAGTGTATACCACCCAAAAGAATAATAATCACTTTCTTTTAGGTCAACTTGTTCCACACTTTCTAAGGAACTCGTGACCTTACCTTGAAGTTGGCACCCCATCCAAGAAATTTCCCATAATTTCTCTCGTCTATTTTAAGAATCGTAGGTTTACTACAAAATTCTCTAGTTGATCCTCTCGTTCCAACCGATTTCTATCTATGAGTGGTGCCCGCGGAGACTACTCGCTATGTCCCTCTCAACATCGACTTCTACTTGTAATGACTCACATTAAATGACACTTAACACTCCCCTTCTTTTCTTAGCGTATACCGAAAGTTGTGACCCGTGCACTTTTCTCCACGATGTGCACTGCTGAACCTTTATACCTTACAAACATCATCATTCAACCTATGCACAAGTCTCTTTCCACACTTGACTAGGTAAAACTCCGCTCAGAGTGTTTTCCATAACAGTTAAATTTTATCATTCTCAAGGAATACCCCTAAATGACTTCCCATAGCCTTCCAACTAAATTCGTGTTTTCTACTCTGATCGTACATGTATATATGGATTATCGTCCTTCTCACCACGCTTAATCAACTCTAGCAGTTCCACTTTGTTATGTCGTTCTCATAAACATATATTACATGTGTCTATTCCCACGTTTCTTTAACTCGAACGACTCAAGCAATAGCTAACTAGGATGCCCACACACCCTATAAACTGTGCATACTAGTGTAAGCATCACCTACGCTTCATGCATAACAACCAATTCTTTGTTTCCCTTGTGACACAACGTGGTTACAACACTTAGGTACTCCCAAACCTCCTTATCATCGTTCTACCCTTCAATTGGGTGATAAAAGAAAAGTTCCAATGTTTCCTTACCATACAACTGGCTCCACTGGCCTTAAATAGTCACTTAACTTTTAACTTACAGTCATAATTACCGGCTCTTATGACGATTGAGGCACTAGACTCATGAACTAATGACCAAACATCTCTCTACATCCAACCTTACGCTAAGTTTCATACGTGGTATGTCTCACAAAGATAAATCCAAACAAGGAACCCCCCCAATACACTACTACCTAGCAATGTCGGTTATCGAAATTCGTTGGGTCCTCCGTCCATAACCTGCACCCCTCTATTCCGCCTCTTAACAGAAAAACTACATCTCCTCCCGTAATTGTACTGAAACAAGGAACTTTTTTTTTTACTAATTGCACTATTGCTCAGTATTGGTGGTAATCACATTACATAAACCTCATGCGTATACAATCGGGACTCTCAAAATCCAATTCCCAAACATATGAATATAAGTCTTAACTTCCACATTTCTAAAGGATATATATAACAATGCGCTCCTCCTATCACTAAGTCCTGAGCACTACACATAATAATGAGTGAAATCTTTCCGCCCAACAGTAAACCCAGTACACACCGAATCATAATAACAAAGTCCCTAAACACCCTGGGATTAAATATTTTTGTACCACTATACCCTTCGAAGTCTCTATAATATATAATATGAGTGCGAGCCTGACCCTCTCGCAAGTGAGGGTTTTTTCCAGAACAAAACATGTTGCACTAGGGCAGCAACCCCGATAGCCTTATAATCACTGTCCACTATCTTTTTAACCATTTATCTAAAACCATAATTAGTATAATAATATACTCGCATATCACATCACTAAAACGAGTAATCTCAATAAAGTATATAACACAAATAATACACCCATTTATCCTCCGTGGATAACACTGAAGACAACCCCGCTATACGAGGGAAAACATACACATAATAATAACATTATAAATATACGAACTAAATTCTTCTCACATGCGAATCTAGAAATAAACAAAGATGTAGTGACTCGCTCGCTTCACATAAAACACGCCTCATCCTCCGAGGATAAAACTCATACTTCTACTTTTCCAATCGCCTTATCTACTTCACGGTCTTCCGGACATAACGAGTCTGTCTGAACCAAATTGAAAATTACATTAACCATTTCCCTTTCAAGCACCATACCCTTGTCCTTTTTCTCGCTTCGAATTTTTTTAACTCGTGTGGTTTTACTCTCCACAAAATACCTCAAAACATAGCCCACTTATCTCCTATCATACTAACCCTATTAGGGTTGTACTTCTCTCAGACTTAAATAGTCTCGATCCTGATGGCTACCCCCATCGTTCACTTAGATTTGTTAGCCTTAAGGAACGTGCTACTGGGTTCAATAACCCTTACTGAATTCACTATCGCTTGGTAAGAATTCAGCTATCTGAATCATTTAAATGAGCCCCCTGATGGGTCACCCCCTTGGGGTGCATTGCTAATTGCATTTCATCTAGTCTCATTCTCCATATGAATCTTTCGATTACTTTAGCTACCTTCACATAAAAGCGTTAACATCTCTACGGACAATGCGTGACATTGTCACCATATGGATCGGTTGTCCAATAGAATTCTCTTTAAGTGTTGTCAACTTTCCTCACGAGTTTATCTCCCACTTAAAATCTTCTCTACCATTTGTATCCACCTCCGCTGATACCAGATTTGATAAAAGTCTAAATTCATTTACAATTGGACCCATGTTCGGCCCTTCCATGATGGGCTCAGAATAACGTTCACACCTTATTCTGAGCAACTGGTGAAGGAACGTGTGGATAATTGTACCTATGGTCCTTCCATTGACGCAACATGTCACTATTAAATATGGTGGTTGACTCCCACTATTATAATTCTTCTCCGATGAGTCAAGAAAAATTTTACCCCAAATTTTCACTTCTAGTTAAACACACTCCACCATATGCCCAAACCTTTGAATATATTGCCTTTGTTGGGTAACATACACAATTGTCGCATTTCTAGAACTTCTACTGATGACTCTCCTCAGTTTTCCATTTGACCCTCTCCCAAGCGTACTACGTTGGGAGAATCTAATATGGCATCACTTTTGACTATAGCAGCACTTGGAATTTGTAGGTTGCGTTATATCCGTCTTTACAATCCTGGCCTCTCGTGCCATAATTGGGTTGACCTCGACTACGGTCATCATCCTCAAATATACTTCATGACCTCATTAATCCCTGCTTCCCGCTACTCGCCCAACGGCCCTCATGTGCCATACTTCTTGTTCGAACACGTCCGAACGCAAATAAGATTCACTAATACATACGTGATAGCAGGAGAACGAGATCACACCAAAGAAAACAACAATCCTAAACATATGGATTTATATTAAAGAAAGCTATGCTGGAAGAATAATAAGCTGCACAGATCCTAAAGGACATTAGAACCTGATGCTCTGATACCACCTGTGACACCCCACCTAATTAAATACCAAGTGATCAGTAATTTATTAAATTAAAATCAAGGTGAACGGTTTGTTAATTCTCAGCATCATTGTCGTAAAATAAATATTTCCAATTTAAACACCCTAAATAATTTAGCTAAGTGTCAAAACAATTTAAAGCCTTTCTTTTATTTTATTAATTTCGAATATGAAAAACTTTTTTTAATAGCCACCAGGTTAAGAATCACATACATACTAAGTATGGCAATTAACACACAAGAATTAGACCATCTAGATAATCCAAACCAAGTTTAAGAACTATAAATGAAATCATCCTGACAAGAGTAAACTCTCGAAGAGTATTAAATACTGGAAATATAAATAGACATAAATCTATGACAAATCCAAACGGAATAGCGAATCGGGCGACACATACCCTAACTATAAAGAACTAAAATAGGAACTGAGTCAATGACGAGGTCGTCTAAAGCAAGGGCCTACAACTCCCACATAAGCTGCAGCACCTCCAATCCAAAGAACCTAAGCATGATGCCCCTGTGGCTGGGCACCTGTAACACATACATATATAAATAAGAGAGAAAGAAATGACAGAAAAAGGATCAGAGCCCGAGTGTAAAACAGTTTTAAAAATAGTTTAGCAAGTATTTAAAATGCTTACCTATTAATATAATCATCATGTTAGTGCGAGACACTCTCTTGAAAATTCTCACCTCTCATCTAGCGTGCACGCCTACCGTACTACTGATCACATAAGTCTATCAAATTTATTCTCATGAATTTTTATCTCGAGAAATACTAAGGCTGTAATATTTAGTTTTAGAAAATTAATCTCTTCCATTTTCTTACGTTACTTAGAACCACTCAGTAATGTTACAAAATTCACAAACACTTGTTATGAAACTTGAGCTTTTATTCATTACTTAACTACTTATACACATAGTTGAAAGTCTCCATATATATAAGTATATATATATATATATATATATATATATATATATATATATATATATATATATATATATATATATAGGCCTGTAAATTGAGCGCCCGAGGCCCGAAGCCCGCCCGTTCGGCCCGCTATTTTCGGGCCGAGCTTTATTTGAGTTTGAGCCGAGCCGAGCCTGAGCCAAAATTCCAAGACCGAATGAATTTCGGGCCGAGCTTGAGCTGAACTTCGCCAAGCCCGAATTGGGCCCGAAGCCCGAACTTCATATTAATAAATAAATAAATAAATAATTTATATAATATAACATATTTATGTTAATATTGTTCAATTAGGTTTCGTCCTTTTATTTCATTTATTATTTTTTCTAAAAAAAAATCATTTGTCATAATACATTAGATTACATGTGATTTTCAATTTTGTGATTTTATTGTTAATCTCATTATGGGTATTTGATTTAATAATTGATCAAGTCACAATAGGCCCTTGTAAGTGATCAAATTATGCTAAATGTCTGAAATTTAATAGGCATTTGTAGCTTTTCACTCTTATTTCCCTTGTTTTAATTTAATACATTTCATAATTATATATTTTATTTCATGAAATATCATTTAGATTTTAATGTATAATTTTGTCCATGATGGAAATACAAGAAAAAAAAAATTAATTCAAACTTTTTTAATAAAAAAATGAAATCGGGCCTGCCAGAAATCGGGCCCGAAGCCTGTAATATTTATGAGCCGAGTTCGGGCCTAGGTGGGAAAAAATAAATCGGGCCGAGCTCGGGCTTGAGCATGGGTATGTGAGTTCGGGCCGAGCCTGAGCAGCGCCAAGCCCGGCTCACCCAGCCCGATTTACAGCCCTATATATATATATATATATATATATATATATATATATATATATATATTACTCACTTATATAATATATATATATACTATCAGCACCCCACATAAATATATGGTGCTGGGATACTCTACTATCAAGTCCCCGTATCACTCATACTAAGGGAAATACTAGTTCGGAATCACTCTCGAACTGTATTAACACAATACACATACAATTGGAGGTGAAGCATAGTTCCAAGTCCTAAGAGGTCAGCACATACCCTCACGTCTCTTAGGAGCATCTAACTATCATTTTCAGATAACATGTATCTAGGATACTATCTTCTAGGGTACGAGTTAATATCCCCCATAAAGGTCCAATCGAGATAAAACTTCCCCAAAGTGGAAACCTCCGTGATAGCAAATAGCCTGGGTGTGATTTTACACAGATACATAATACTTAATATATGTACAGTCACACAGTCACATATATATAGATACAAATTTTCCAGATTAAGTTCGCCCATGAACCATAATTATTATCATCCGTTCTTATCATAAATTTTACTCAATTATGTTATATAACGGATTCGTCTCTTTTATTCTCATTTATAATTCATTTCATACTTTCTTATATCTCTAAGTATTCTCTTTCATTAAGTATAATTTCAGTAGGTATACCCTCACTTACCTTCTAGTCTAAATCTTTCACTATTCTCAATTCTTTAGTGAACGTATGCACAATTTCTAATGTATGAATAACTCCCCGTTAACCCACAATTTCATCCCATATTAAATTTCACTCAACGGATTCTACTTAGACCCTACTGGTCCTCTTCATGTCCCATTATACTATTTAAAATTTATTCAAGGGTTCCCAAATACTTTATCCGGATTAAACAAAAATGGGAAAAACATGCGGTTTTCCAGGAGGGATCAATCGATCGAGGAATGGGGTCGATCGATCGATGATCTTGGTCGATCGACCGATCAAGCAGTTCTTGCACAGTTTTCTGCAAATTTAAACCTACGAGTTCAATCATTCCAACCCCTCCATACCTCTATAGTTCCATCCCAAACTCCCATCAAAGCAATCCAAATGTATTAGTAATATATATAAACGAGTTCTAACGTAACGACATCGATAATTCCTCAACGAATCAATCAAAAAAGGTTTAATCCCAGATTTCTTTATAAAACCAAATTTCGCATGAATAATCACGAACCTCTATTTTAATCCATATTTTCTTCTAAAACAACATAATAAATTCGTGGATAATCCTCTACATATGATTAAGATTTCAGACTACATGGATTCTCCCTACAACACATAAATTCTCTTCCAAAACATATAATTCTTCAATTAAAACATATGATTTTCATTACTAGACTAACATGGAAGGAATATCAACTAGAAATCAGCAAGATAGATACTTTTCTGGGATTGAAGGGTCTAATTTATTGATGAAACAGATATGGTTGTGTTCCTCATCGTGCTATCGACATTTTGGTGGTGGTGGCGGTGCAATCGAAGTCAGTTCTAGGCCTTGGATTGCTTAGAAAACTCTTCACTTTCTTCTCTAATGGTCATTCTTAGGTTTTATGTTTGTTAACCCTAAAAAACAACTCCTAATGGCTGATATATCATAAGAAAATTCGTGGGCTTAATTACCCAAAAATATAAAATGTCTATAATACACTACTGGGATGTCAGTTAGGCCTAAAAACGCTCGAGACCCAAATTGAACCCCCGGGTACACTTTCCTGACTATATCGACCCTTTCGAACACTTTGACGCACTCGAAATGACCATACGGGTGACTTATAATTTATTCACTTTTTTAATAATAATTTAGTTCTGACACGACACAGGCATGTCCCGGCTTAAATTTCCATAATTGCCCTATTATTCACTCTTGGCAATATTAATAAAATCAATCTCATATATTACTTTACTCATTCGATAATATTCAACAAATTCCCAATAAGTACTAACTCTCGTCACGCTAGTAAATATTTAAAATAAAATTTCGGATTAATATTAAATTAATATCTCAATTAAATTTAATATATCCCCAATTTTAAAAGCCATAAAAATACGGGATATTACAATAACCTTACTATATATGGAATAATGGTTGGGTTTTACTGTCACACGTTATGATTTATCCTACCTTGGTCTTGCTTCGTTTATGCCATCACTACTACGGTTTTATATCATGACACATTTTACCTTTCTCACAAATGCATCCACATTTATGACTCGTGCAATAATGTCATCACTACGTGTCGCAAGTCCTTCCTCCTCTCTTTAAATTTTAGATTCTTGTGAAACATGGTCTCTACCTGTCTTACCAAGTAAGTTTCAACTTTCCCGGGTTAAACTTTATCGAATTCTTCCTATACCATCCTCATGGAAAATTTGGGAAGTATCAGTCCTAACTGGCTGTAATACCCCGTACTTTTAAAGATATTTAAGTTACAAAGGTGGGCGTAATTTGGTAAATTGAGGAATTACTGTGAATAGTAATTATGGAATTTATGAGTGAAATTTAATAAATTCAGAATATAAAGTAAATAGTAAATATTAGTTTGTAAGTGCCAGATTAATATTTACATGGATTATTTTTAATTACATGTCGCAAGTTGGGTAAAGCGACAAAGAAAATATTTTAAATTGGAAAATACGCATATTGAACATGTTGGGGCAAAATTAATGAATTTTAGTTAAGTACATCGGATGGAGATTTCGACTGCGCCATTAGGTTCAGAATGGCCGAGATAGTCAAAATAGACTACCCGGGGGTAGTATTTGGGTTCCGGACATTTTTGGACTAGTAGGGGCTCGTAAACGGGTACACGAGTCATTTAACAATTGGGCATTTACCCAATTTCGGGTTTAAAGACTTAATCAGCCCCCTTTTCCTTTCATTTCTGCCCTAAGAGAGAGAAGAGAGTAGAGAGAAGGAAGAGAAGAAGAAGAAGAAGAAAGAAAAGAAGAAGAAGAGAAGGAAAATCCGGCCAAATTCGCGGGATTCGACTCGAGAACGTCGGATTTATTCCACAAGGCAAGTGTTTAACTTGCATATTGATTTAGTGTGTTAATTTCTCATATTGTAGTTGGTATAAAACTAAAGATTTTTGGGTTGAAATTTCGTGGATCAAAGGGGTTTTCGAAAGATTAAAACGGATATAACTCGATTAATACCCAATTTGAGAAACTTGAAATTAATTGAAATTAATTGTTGGATCTGGGTTTTAGGATGATTGGAACCCTTTGAATGTGTGTATTTATGGTTATTTGAGGTTGAATGATGATGAGAGAGGAGATAAAAAGCTTGGATGTGTTTTAATGGAGGTTTGGATTTTTGGAGAAGAAGGTGAATAGTGACCAGCCCACTTCCGGGCTGTTTCAAACAGGAAGACAACCGATTCAGCTCTTGGGCAAAACACGAAAGTTGTAGATAATTTCGATACGGTCGCGTGGGCACTGACTGCGTATTTTTCTGATTTTTCTTCGAATTGTTATGATTTTTACAAGATGGAAGTTCCGGGGTGAAATCACCAACTCGGAAATGCACCCGGAAATTGGAAAAATAAAGGCTAGAATTATTTGAAGATAAATATTTGGGGTTCCTAAAAATAGTGCGGGGACTTCTAAATATTTTTTTTAGCAAGGCTTGTACCTTGGGTTAGTTGAAAGTAAAATCCAAGATTTACCCAAATAGGGGTGTTCGTGAGGAAAAATACTTAAAGGGGTATTTAAGTGTGATTTGAATGTTAAATAAGGGAACATGTATTGGGGTAGTGTTTTAATTGTATGATGGCTTGTATTATTGTGAATGAGAATATTCAAGGTTATTGGCTATCGTTACTAGAGTTTGGAGATTATAGCCATAAAAGATTGAGAATAGATAAATAATATATATCGGTGTCGTTGGTATTGTCATCGTGCAGTGAGAAAATATCGGAAATGATGTATTGAGGATTAGTTAAAATTGATTAATGCGTAGGATATTCGAGAGATAAATATACTACGTGGGAAATTTATTATACGGGTTGTGCATATGCTCGAATGTTATTATATACATGGGTTAAATAATTACCTATGGGGAATTATGTATAGGTGAGAGAAATACCTATAATTATAATATGGTTGTGTGAATACCAAATTGATGATATATGTATATAGGTGGAATGTGTACCAATATGATTTTTTTTATTATGTGTATGACATACCTACCATACTTGCTATCATGGGAGGTTGACATTCGAAAGAGGACAATCTTATCCTGTGTTGCCTTTGGGGGGATTTTAGATTTGGTACCTCAAGAACATAGGGCTGTGAAAGGCTTATTTGTGAGTTGATAAGTTCGCTGCTTATGGGAGCGTAGGTATGTGCGTGACCCGTAGGTACGTGAACTATGTTCGCCTCCAATACGTGTAATTTGTATTGTTACAGTTCCGGAGTGATGTGGAACGGGTAATCCTTTTTGTACGAGATGTACTTGAATTGGATAGCAGAGTATGAGTGCACCGCAGCTAAGGCTAGGGGTGCTATATATCTATATATGTATTGCGATTAACATATATGTGTACTTGAGATAATTCACGGATGCTTAGTAAATGAGAATGACTAAGCCACTTATATTATAGTTCGGTGGATGATTAATATACTTGTTGCGTATAGTATACTGTTGATATATATGAGATGAGATATCATATAACCTAACCTTGTATAAAGTGAAAAGAATGAATAAAGTGTGATATTACTTCCGGTAGATTTATATCCGGATTTATATGAATGCGAATAATAGGTTCTAATGAGAACTATTAATAAATACGAGATGGTATAAATATGTTATGTACTGAAGGCCTAATGGATCCCGGTGATCAACATTGTCACGTAGTAGTGTATTGGGGGGGTTCCTTGTTTGGATTTCGCTTCGCGAGAAACCCCACGCACGAACGTAACGTAATGTTGGGAATGGGGAGAAGTTTAGTCCTTAGTACCCGAATCGATGAGGTTTATTAGAAGATGGGTAATTACATTAGTTAGGTAGGGTAGCTTAACTAGGTTGTCTAAAATGGTATGCGCTAGTTGTGCACTGTTAGAAGAGGGGTGAGGTGTATCTCATGTGAGAGCGATACCAGTTTAAAATATGAGAAATAACATATTTTAAAATATGGATTTTATGCACTTGCTAAAATATTTTCAACAATCGGGCTCTGACCCATTTTCTCTACTTCTCCCCTCTCTTGCTATATATATATATATATAGGTGTCCAGACACAGGGACGCCTGGATAATAATTCATTCGAGTCAGACATTTGTTGCAGCAGCTGTGGATGCAAGAAGGTTTATTGTAGACGCTTCCATCATTGAGATCTAGATAGGAGGTATTGTAGTCATATTCGGGCTAATGGCCCAACTGTACTCATTTATTCATTTACCGCCTTTTGTGTGGAATTCGATTTGGTTGTATTATTTGGACCGAGTGTTCGGTTATTTTACTTTATTTTATTTCAGTTGTTGCATATAAACTGTTGTCCTTATTTTATTTGGATGGTTTGGTTAAAAAGATTAGTTAATTTAAAATTTTGATGTCGGCCTAATAGGATATTAGTAATTAATTGGTTTTCGACAGTGATGTTAAGAATGAACCACATGAGACTCCTGTTTTAATTTGATATAGGAGTGATCGCCCGGTATTTTATTAGGCGGGGTGTCACAGGTGGTATCAGAGCATCAGGTTCTAGTGTCCTTAGGAATCTGTGCGGACGTACTACGCTTTCAGCGTTGCTTTTGATTTGATATAGAGCATTATGATTAGGATTGTTTATATCCTCTTGTGAGATTTCGTTCTCCTGCCATTATGTAAGATTATAGTAAATCTTTTGCGCGCTCATTCGGGATTCGTGCGCTGATTGACGAAGGGCGACCATGGAAGTCCATTGTGAGGGCAGGAGGAGACGGGGCTTAGTTAGAGCTATAAGTTGATGTTGGAAATGAGGATCGCGGTAAAGGTGATTTTCCTTGCGGCATTGTCATTGATTGCTGCAATGACTACTATAGGATAGTAGATATAATTATGTATGCACCACTATAGTAGAGAATGGTGCTAAACTTGAATTTCCCAGTGAAGTTAGTTGGGGAAAAAGCTTAAGAGGTCTTTGATGAGGATCGTGCATTGAAGTTGAGCTAGGCGAAAATAGTGTAACTTCACTTCTAGGAAGTTGAAGGATCGAAAGCTTGGGCCTAGAGTTGGGTATGGAAATACCCATATGTGAAAATTTGAGGAAAAATTTTTCACTCGTTGGAGCAATGTGAAATAGTGGGAATGATGGTCACCATATATAGAGGAGCATAATATTTTGCTCATAAATTAATCTTACAGACGGTTTTAAAATGAAAATTCCCGTGATTTAGAATGAAGTGAATGAAGTTTCTAGGTTATTCACATAAGAATCGGTCAGAGACCAACGGTGAATAAAGAGTGACATGGATAAGTGAAGTTAGTACCGGAGTAAGGTAGGTACAAGGGAGGAAGAGGCTTCTCCAGTGGAATGATAGACTCACTAGTAATTGGACTTATGTAGAGTGAGTTATAGTTATTTTAGTGCAAGGTGTGAAATATGCAAAAAAAAAAAAAATATTAAATTATAGTTGTGAGACTTTGTGATTTTAAGAGTCAAATGGGATAAAGACTCTTGGGATTCGAATTGAAATTTTAGATTTAATTGGGATACGAGCTAGTTGTGATAAGCTTCATATTTATTTATGTTATAAGTAAGTGAATACTTATAGGATAAAAATCGAATATGTTTATTCGGGAAATACGGGCTAATGTTACGAGAGATATACACGATTAGCCGATTATATTGTATATATACACGAGCATATTGAGACGTATATGTGATATGTTTAAATATATATGTATGTGATTGGTATATTTATATGAAACATACCCTTCTAGTGCTATCATGGGAAGTTATGCATTTTGGGTGAGGCCCCTGGCTTGAGGAGCAGGGAGAGTATAGTCTCCAGGTCATAATGTCCATTTTATATTGTGTGATTTTTATCAGGAATGAGACGTGGTGGGTATGCTTCGTTCTCATTTCCTCGGAGGAACTATGATTGCTTCCCATTCATTGTGATTTGTTTTTTACCAAGTCGGTGCGATAGTCCGATTGCTGGTACCCAGGATGATGTGTGAGTAATTCCCTGGAAGATGATAGCATTGAGAGACTGCGTCCATTGAGTTATAGCTCTGAGGGATGGTTATTTATACTTATATAGTGTGTGATATATAAGTATGGATATACTTAATGTGTATAGTATAATGTATATATATTTATTTAAGATGTGAAACATATATATACGGACATAATAACGCATGGAATGCGAGATAAATGCTGGATGAGCTCGCCTTGATTACTTGTTTAGATGAAAATTTGATGAGGAGATGTTTCATTACCATGATTTGAATGCATGGGGACCTTATAGATACAATTTAAGGTATGCAGGCTTTATTATTGAGCTGTGAGTTTAAGCTCATTGTTGTTTGGGCTAAGGACTTAGTGTTAGTACAAGCGCTTGGTGGTGTGGCTCCTGGAAAGAATTAAGAGTTTTGACCACATTTTGTCGATAGGAGAGATGGGATTATCCGAGTGGCATATTTGAACTAGCGAACCTCCACGACCGACAAAGTTAAGTAATAGTGTATAGGAGGGGTTCCTTGTTTGGATTTCGCTTGCGAGACGCTCCACGCATGAACCTTAATGACGTCGGGAGTGGAGAGATGTTATATAATGCAAGGATGCTAGTTTTGACGATAAGTCACCTAGTGTAGAGCAAACACTATCGAGTGAGATCCGTTTGATGACGGTATAATCATATAGAGTTATAAGTGCTACGGAGAAGCACTGAAAATTATTCTCTCATCGCAAGTATGTGGGTGAGTTAAGGTGAAGGAAATCGATTTGAGACGTTTATTCAGGCCTTGAATAGAAGGAAAATTCAGAGGAAATACATTTTGGGTATAATGTTCATAGCGCTTTTGCATAGAGTAGGTGCCCAATTAGTTAGATTTTGCATTTCACTAAGATGGAAGGATATAGTGGTAGAAGTACGCTGGTAGGTTAACGAGGTAAAATTTAGAACATCCCGTTGGTGTCCCTTGGACCTTCATATCTCGATGACCGACGATGCGAGGGAGTAGTGTAACGGGAGGGTTCCTTGTTTGGATTTCGCTTTGCGAGACGTCCCACGCATGAAACCGAGCAAATGTCGGAAGTTGAGAGAGGTCTTGGGCACTAGGGAAATATTTACAATAGTACTCATATTACGTGTGTTAGAGACACCTTAATCTTAAGACTACCACGAAGTAAGGGCAATAAGGCACTGATATACGAAGACTATTGTAAGATAACCACAAGAAGATCGATGGGAAAATCTTAAGAAGGATTAAATTTCCAAGTATCGGGTGAATTAAATTTCGAATTATTCGGGTTAAGGGATACCCATGTGTTAGTACCAGGCCAATGAAATGAGGCCCATTATTTAGAGTGAGTGTGATGTATCAAAATGTTTGCAATGGTGGTGCATATATGCACGGATGATAGGGGGTATGGGTACCCTGATTAGTAAATCCCAAAAATGTCCGAGATTGAAAGATGTGAAAATAATATATGTATAATATATGCCTGAAGGGAGGCTATAAACAAGGTTAAACGGTATAGCGTATTGAATGTCGTGCGAGAATGATGATAATGCAAACATTTATGTGCAACGAGAGCTAACACACCCGAGATGGGATTGAAAGGTTGTGGAAAGTCATTTAAAAAAAGTACCTCTTAATGAAAAGGTTACCCAATTTATTGTGAGAAAGTGGAGCGGGGTCTTACTCAAGCGAGTATTGAAAAATGGCTTGCGCGTGACTGTATGGTTAGCATACTCCAAGTAAAGAAGGAGTGTATGTAGTACCACATTCCGGAAAAGTATATGATAGTTAATACTTTAATTATTCGGCATAGGGAATATACCTTGTAGATTACAAGAGAGATAGTAATCTGAATATTTATATAATACGTAGCGATGAGAATAAAACACATATGAGAAGTGTACAATTAGGATGGGAATATGCCTATGAATCTTAATAGGATGTGTGTATGCCTATTATGTGATATATTATTAAGAGCACTAATGGGTGATAACCCCGGGGGTGCAAGAACATTATTGATTAAGTGCGCTAATGGGTGTTAACCCGGGGTGCAGGATTAATATATATATGTATAGGGATGATGTGACTATATGTGTATATATATGGATTTACGAATATTTCTACTGTGTGAGACTAGTAGATATGGTATTAATAATAAATACTTTACGCTAAGTGGTCTTAACAAAAAGGGTGCAAGATTAG
The DNA here is from genome assembly GCA_949130495.1 of Sambucus nigra. Classification (NCBI taxonomy): domain Eukaryota; kingdom Viridiplantae; phylum Streptophyta; class Magnoliopsida; order Dipsacales; family Adoxaceae; genus Sambucus; species Sambucus nigra. The sequence goes on along the minus strand of OX422208.1, from coordinate 535,818,128 downwards.
GGAAAATATATAGAGATGATGAGACTATATATATGAGCATACGCCTTGAGATGGATGGAATACAGTGAGAGACCATTGTGTTAGGCTATATCTAAATTTGGTTAAGCTAGGACGTAATGTATATACCGATCCTAGAGTAGTGGTACAGGCTATATCTGAATTTCGAGGACGAAATTCTGTTGTAAGGGGGGAAGTATGTAATACCCCGTATTTTTAAGATATTTAAATTACAAAGGTGGGCGTAATTTGGTAAATTGAGGAATTATTGTGAATAGTAATTATGGAATTTATGAGTGAAATTGAATAAATTCAGAATATAAAGTAAATAGTAAATATTAGTTTGTAAGTGCCAGATTAATATTTACATGGATTATTTTTAATTACATGTCGCAAGTTGGGTAAAGCGACAAAGAAAATATTTTAAATTGGAAAATACGCATATTGAACATGTTGGGGCAAAATTAATGAATTTTAGTTAAGTACATCGGATGGAGATTTCGACTGCGCCATTAGGTTCGGAATGGCCGAGATAGTCAAAATAGACTACCCGGGGGTAGTATTTGGGTTCCGGACATTTTTGGACTAGTAGGGGCTCGTAAACGGGTACACGAGTCATTTAACAATTGGGCATTTACCCAATTTCGAGTTTAAAGACTTAAGAAGCCCCCTTTCCCTTTCACTTCTGCCCTAAGAGAGAGAAGAGAGTAGAGAGAAGGAAGAGAAGAAGAAGAAGAAGAAGAAGAAAGAAAAGAAGAAGAAGAGAAGGAAAATCCGGCCAAATTCGCGGGATTCGACTCGAGAACGTCGGATTTATTCCACAAGGCAAGTGTTTAACTTGCATATTGATTTAGTGTGTTAATTTCTCATATTGTAGTTGGTATAAAACTAAAGATTTTTGGGTTGAAATTTCGTGGATCAAAGGGGTTTTCGAAAGATTAAAACGGATATAACTCGATTAATACCCAATTTGAGAAATTTGAAATTAATTGAAATTAATTGTTGGATCTGGGTTTTAGGATGATTGGAACCCTTTGAATGTATGTATTTATGGTTATTTGAGGTTGAATGATGATGAGAGAGGAGATAAAAATCTTGGATGTGTTTTAATGGAGGTTTGGATTTTTGGAGAAGAAGGTGAATAGTGACCAGCCCACTTCCGGGTTGTTTCGGACAGGAAGACAACCGATTCAGCTCTTAGTAAAACACGAAAGTGGTAGATAATTTCGATATGGTCGCGTGGGCGCTGACCGCGTATTTTTCTGATTTTTCTTCGAATTGTTATGATTTTTACAAGATGGCAGTTCCGGGGTGAAATCACCAACTCGAAAATGCACTCGAAATTGGAAAAATAAAGGCTAGAATTATTTGAAGATAAATATTTGGGGTTCCTAAAAATAGTGTGGGGACTTCTAAATATTTTTTTTTAGCAAGGCTTGTACCTTGGGTTAGTTGAAAGTAAAATCCAAGATTTACCCAAATAGGGGTGTTTGTGAGGAAAAATACTTAAAGGGGTATTTAAGTGTGATTTGAATGTTAAATAAGGGAACATGTATTGGGGTAGTGTTTTAATTGTATGACGGCTTGTATTATTATGAATGAGAATATTCAAGGTTATTGGCTATCGTTACGAGAGTTTGGAGATTATAGCCATAAAAAATTGAGAATAGATAAATAATATATATCAGTGTCGTTGGTATTGTCATCGTGCGGTGAGAAAATATCGGAAATGATGTATTGAGGATTAGTTAAAATTGATTAATGCGTAAGATATTCGAGAGATAAATATACTACGTGGGAAATTTATTATACGGGTTGTGCGTATGCTCGAATGTTATTATATACATGGGTTAAATAATTACCTATGGGGAATTATGTATAGGTGAGAGAAATACCTATAATTATAATATGGTTGTGTGAATACCAAATTGATGATATATGTATATAGGTGGAATGTGTACCTATATGATTTTTTTTATTATGTGTATGACATACCTACCATACTTGCTATAACGGGAGGTTGACGTTCGAAAGAGGACAATCTTATCCTTTGTTGCCTTCGGGGGGATTTTAGATTTGGTACCTCAAGAACATAGGGCTGTGAAAGGCTTATTTGTGAGTTGATAAGTTCGCTGCTTATGGGAGCGTAGGTATGTGCGTGACCCGTAGGTATGTGAACTATGTTCGCCTCCAATACGTGTAATTTGTATTGTTACAGTTCCTGAGTGATGTGGAACGGGTAATCCTTTTTGTACGAGATGTACTTGGATTGGATAGCAGAGTATGAGTGCACCGCAGCTAAGGCTAGGGGTGCTATATATCTATATATGTATTGCGATTAACATATATGTGTACTTGAGATAATTCACGGATGCTTAGTAAATGAGAATGACTAAGCCACTTATATTATAGTTCGGTGGATGATTAATATACTTGTTGCGTATAGTATACTGTTGATATATACGAGATGAGATATCATATAACCTAAACTTTTATAAAGTGAAAAGAATGAATAAAGTGTGATATTACTTCCGGTAGATTTATATCCGGATTTATATGAATGCGAATAATAGGTTCTAATGAGAACTATTAATAAATACGAGATGGTATAAATATGTTATGTACTGAAGGCCTAATGGATCCCGGTGATCAACATTGTCACGTAGTAGTGTATCGGGGGGGTTCCTTGTTTGGATTTCGCTTCGCGAGACACCCCACGCACGAACGTAACGTAATGTTGGGAATGGGGAGAAGTTTAGTCCTTAGTACCCGAATCGATGAGGTTTATTAGAAGATGGGTAATTACATTAGTTAGGTAGGGTAGCTTAACTAGGTTGTCTAAAATGGTATGCGCTAGTTGTGCACTGTTAGAAGAGGGGTGAGGTGTATCTCATGTGAGAGCGATACCAGTTTAAAATATGAGAAATAACATATTTTAAAATATGGATTTTATGCACTTGCTAAAATATTTTCAACAATCGGGCTCTGACCCATTTTCTCTACTTCTCCCCTCTCTTGCTATATATATATATATATATATATATATATATATATATATATAGGTGTCCAGACACAGGGACGCCTGGATAATAATTCATTCGAGTCAGACGTTTGCTGCAGCAGCTGTGGATGCAAGCAGGTTTATTGTAGACGCTTCCATCATTGAGATCTAGATAGGAGGTATTGTAGTCATATTCGGGCTAATGGCCCAACTGTACTCATTTATTCATTTACCGCCTTTAGTGTGGAATTCGATTTGGTTGTATTATTTGGACCGAGTGTTCGGTTATTTTACTTTATTTTATTTCAGTTGTTGCATATAAACTGTTGTCCTTATTTTATTTGGATGGTTTGGTTAAAAAGATTAGTTAATTTAAAATTTTGACGTCGGCCTAATAGGATATTAGTAATTAATTGGTTTTCGACAGTGATGTTAAGAATGAACCACATGAGACTCCTGTTTTAATTTGATATAGGAGTGATCGCCCGGTATTTTATTAGGCGGGGTGTCACACTGGCCTAAACCATCAAACATCTGAGTTCTGAAGTCATAACTTCTACCTTCATTTTCCTCGAAATATGCATTGTGGCCAAATTCTCAATTATGGAAAATACTATAATCCAACTATCTAGGGCGCCTATACACCCTATGTTTCGTGCATTTCAGCACCACTGTTCTAGACGTGTTATACTAGTCTCAAATTATGCCTCACATACTTGGCATGACTATATGGTAAGGTCCTACTCATCCACCCAAACTTTTCCACCTAATTATATCTTAGGTATCCCACCGGTCTGCTCGTAGTGTCAACGGTTGTACCATTTTAACACATTAACCTTATACGACTATATCAGCCTTACTCTGTAATATAACCATTATCTCACAGTTATAAATACGTATACGTGTAATCACTACGGTACTAAACCCATGTACTAAAGTTAAACTTCCCTCAACTTCCAACGTTCGCTAAGTTTCATGCGTGGGACGTCTCGCAAAGCGAAATCCAAATAAGGAACCCCCCAATACACTATTACTTAACACTGCTAGTCGTCGAGATCTTTTAAGTTCTTAATCCATAACATATACCCCCGAATTCCCGTCTGCAAACATAAAAAGTTTACTCGTCCACTCTCATATCACTAAGGACGCCATACAATGCGGGACTCTCACTATTACAAGTCATTAGCGCTATATAATTAACGAGATATATGTCTCCGCCCTACTACGAGCCAATATACCTTGAATTATATCAGTTAAACATCCATGCTCATCGGGATCAAAATAATAAGACAACATACTCACTAAAGTCTAAGATACAATACAACACATATGCAGGCTCGACCGTCTTTCAAGTGATGCCTTGCCAAAACCATATATTTAAACTTAAAATTTTACGTACGATAGTCTTACCACACAATTTGCTACCGTTCAAACACTCGGTATTTAGTAACCATACAATAAAATAATATTAAGCTCCACTACCATAGCACTCAAAGGAGCACAAATCATTACATAATACTATATACAAATTTATCTTAGTGTCTACGCCTGCTCCTCCCCAGAGGTGGTACAAAAATCTCGCTACCAAATGGTAGTCATATAAATAATAAGGTTGCCATCGCCAGCGTACTCAGTAAACCCGATGCACACTCAAATATTTAGTGTTAACTATCCACATATGTTGTGACACACCCATGTCACTTGAATTCATCATTTACTCACACGGATGAAACTAAACTTCATTACTCTAGCCTGATCGTAGGGTCCCCGCACGGACTTTTCGCGACCCATAATTAACTACAATCATTATACATTTCGTATTTCATTCATTAGTTTTCCCCTCCTCATTGTGGGTAAATTATTATGTTCGGCGTCTTACACACCCGACATTTATACGGTGGCCCCATATCTCTAGGACTCAATTAGGCCTTACTGTCCTTCCCTTTATTTCCTGGGCCCTTTCGACCCTAAAATACCGTATGCTACATTTGTTGAGGAATACATTAGTCCATCCTAGACCCACTACTCTCGAGTTGTTAATTCATGGTCCCAGTCCCTTTGGCTCAATTCTACACTGGATATTTCACTTCTCCAGTTGTTATGCCTTATAGGCATGGTTTGATATTCCCGATCCTATAAATTTCACTTCTCACGCGAACATATTCAATATTGTAAATCCCTCTCTCTTCATATAGTGCAGTTTCCCCTTCACTTGTACTACTGTCCCTTTTTAGGATGTCCTTCTCTCGGACTTGGCAGTCTTAGTTCCTAGTTGTTATTTCCGTGTGTAATTTAAATTATGAGTGTCACTGCACTCTACCTTACTCTGTTGCCCTTGGGTTACTCCTTCCATTGTCTCATCACACTTAGATATTATTGATGGTGACTTCTATCGCGATCAGCGTTCCCAAAATGTTTGATAGTTTCAATTGTTTCCCTCCTCCTGCAGTTCCATTAACAGCCTTCACGGGTCGTCCCACATTATTCAATGTACTAAGTCCAATGAAACTCGCATATGAATTGGATTCACTAAACTTAATCGCAGGAGAGCATAAATCGCATACGCAGTGGAATACATCAATCCTAGAATAAGGCTCTATATCAAAGAACGCTAAATTGAAATGTAAAAAGCTGTACAGATCCTAAAAGACTCTAGAACCTAATGCTCTGATACCACTTGTGACACCCCTCCCAATTAAATATCGGGTGATCAGTCCTTTATAAAATTTAAATCAGAATGTTCGGTTGGTTCATTCTTGGCATCACTGACGAAAACTTAAATCCAATTAATTACCTAACATTTAATTAAGCTAGTGTCAAAATGTTCTCCAATTAAACTTGAAACCAATTGATTCATTTAATTTCTGAACCTTTAATTATAAAACATACACAAGAAATGAATACTAACTGAATCAAATACTGAATAATTAAGACTGGATGAAACCTTCCAGTTGATAGTCACAAGACAAACCATAATAAATAATCAATCCAACCGAAAAGAACTACAAAAGAAACTGAGTACAACCTCGCTAATGAGAATAGGCGACACATGCCCGAACTGAAATATGTGAACTAGGAACTCAATGAAATAAGAAAACCATCTAATCTCAATGACCCTCAACTTCCACAACAGCTGCAGCTTGGCAAACCATCCAAGTATCTAGAACCGGTGTCCCTGTGGCTGGGCACCTATACTAATACATATACACACACACACACACACACACACACACACACATATATATATATATATATATATATATATATATATATAGCAAAAGAGAGAAGATATGCAAGAGACGGGTCAGAGCCCGATGTTTTAAAAATATTTACTAGCAAGTATTTAAAACTGCATTAAAGAAAGTATTATGTGCATATTAGTTTTCGAACTCTCGCATGAGATTCTCACCTCTCTTCTATTGTGCATGCTCTACTCATCTTCTAAACCATGATACACATGCTAACTAGTTCGAAGTCATCATAGCACTATCTACGTTGACCATTAGTATACTCGTATCGCCCTTACAATACGATATAGATATATGTATTTGAGGAATTTCTAGTAAGTGAAATTAGTAGTCATGGTAATAAGGATAAATAAAATAATCTTAGTAAGAAATATTTAGTTACTCGATCAATAAATATGAATGGTAATGATCTAGGATAGAATACTTATGAGCGTATTGTATATATATATATATATATAGTCGCCTCATCTCTATACATATATATATCGTGCACCCCCGGGTTAGGACCAATTAGCGCAAATCATAATAATGTATATAACTACATATACTCACATCATCTCTATACATATGTATATACTAATCATGCACCCCTGGGTTAAGATCCATTAGTGCCATAATAATAATAATCATGCACCCCCAGGTTAACACCCATTAGTTCACCTAACAATAATAATACAGAACCCCCGGGTTATCACCCATGAGTGCGCCTAATAATAATAATCCAACGACCCCAGGTTATCACCCATTAGTGCTCCTAACAATAATAATCCTACATCCTCGGGTTAACACCCATTAATGCACCTATCAATCATAATCCTGCATCCTCGGGTTAACACCCATTAATGCACCAAATAATAGTAATCTTTCACCCGCGAGTTAACACTCATTAGTGCAATATAATAACCAATGGCATACACACATCCTATTAAAATCCATATGTATTCTTCCAACTTACTCATATACTTCCCATACGTATTTTATCTTCATTATTACGTATAGTATAATTATTATATTACCACCTCTCTCTCCCTCTCGTAATCTCCAAGGTAAATCTTATTCCACAATAATAAAAGCATTTCCCTCACATACTCTCCCGCAATTATGTCCTACGTTAAATTCACCAAATGGCAGTTTCTCTCACTCCAATAAACTATATAATCGATTTGGGGTAAAAATAGAAATTTCTAAATTTTTCTGGACCTGTCGCTCGAACCAGAGGACTCTGTCACTTGAACAACTTCCACGTGTCGTTTGAGAGATGATGATGCTGGAAACAACACCACCTGTATAGTTGTTTGTAATCTCAAGAAAGTGATAGCTATGACAGCATAAGAGTATACTAAATATAAAAGATTGAGATGAGGAGAAGTGGATGAACACAATTATGTAAGTGGTTCAGCCAATTTGGCCTGCGTCCACTGTGCAAGTGAGTGTAAGGTCACTGAAATAAGGCACTAACGGCTATGGATACAATCTCTAAAGCTTTCTCTCTCTACTATGTAAATTGATAGAGTTTTAGCTAGGGTTGTAATTCTCGATCCCTCTCAAGGTAGGAGAAGACAATTATATTTAGTGTTTGGGGGGTGTAATGTACCCCCCATGCATGCAATGAGCATGTGTGTGTTGATCTAGACAATCTAATAAAGACATCTGTCACTGTCACATATAGAGAAGGATAATGAAATATTCCCCCACGTGACGGGATTGATTTGGTTTCAATTGATTTTGCCCACATGTTCCTACCCTTGTATACGCCTACAAATGCTCGACCTTGTCCTTGACTGCTACAACCTCGACCAGGAAGAGTACGAGGTTGGTGAAGCCTAACTGTTGTTTCATCTGAGGTTATTCATGATGACCTTGTCCAGGTAAACTGGCTGAGATTAGGTCGTAAGAGTTGTAACATCGACCTAGGTCGATGATTGGGCTTCCATATGGCTGCCCCATGTAACACTACTGATCTCGACCGTTTGAATGTAACGTCAGCTGGGGTGATACTGATGTTAGAGGGTGGCTGAACCCATGAGTATTTATCGACATCGACTGATACCCAGTAGAGGTTAATGTATGGGGTAGATGTGATGTCAGTTTTGGATGACTTGATGGATAACTGACCCCATGAGTCCTACAGACCTCGGTTATTGCCTGATTGAAGGGTAACTAGTAACGTCGGCCATAGCCAACCTTATACTGGACGAGATCACTTATCGTCAGTTTTGAGCCCCTATTACCTCGACCATTATGCTGGCCGAGGTTGGTGCCTCCAAGATGTCAGGTACACTTTGGGCATATCAATCACCCCCTAGCCCTTAGTTACCTATATGAGTAGGTGACTAAGGGGTATACATGTTCGAGGATGTATTTTCCTTGTGCACCACCATTTCTTTCACAAGTGTCAACTTCTGAAGTAGATTTTATTCTTGGCAAGTGCAATGATGATGACCTTTTGGGTTCCCAAGGAAATGATGGGCCTTGGTATTTGTGCCAGCATGGTTAGGGTGTTTAAACCCTTATCCCTCTCTTTCCTCCTCACTTTTCTCATTTTCCTGCCTGAGTTTCCTGTGCTCTCTCTCTCTCCCTTCAAGAGCTCCTTCGTTACTGAGTTTTTTGAGTTTTTAATATTCTTAACTCTCCTATTCCTCATCTCGCACTCCCTCAGGTACTTATTTTTATCCCGTCTTTCCATTTCTAGCCTTATTTTTCTATTTCTTGCATTTTCCAGTGACTATTTGAATTTTTCGATGGTCGTATGAGTTTTTCGGTGACTCTTTGAGTTTTTTAGTGACCTTTGTTCTTGGCTTGAACTTGGTTTGAACTAGATCAAAACCAGGTTTTTATCCTTAGTTTAGCTTGCGTCTAGTTGTTTATTTGGGATTAGGGTCCCAAGTGTAAGGTCGTCTTCCTATGCTCAAACCTCTTTACAAACTTATTGAGGATTTACCTTCTCTTAGAGAGATGACTTTCATAAAAATTAGGAAGATAGAGCTATCCCAATAGGAAGCTCATAGGGCTGAGGCCTTTCCCTTCTGACATATCTTTCCTCCACCTATGGAGGTAATACACCCTGAGCCAGTGGAGCCTATTGAGCCAGCAGAGGATCCAGTAGACCCTTGTCTAATGTCTGAGTCTGAGTCATCTACCTCAGACCCTATGTCTCTAGATTCATTCCAGGAGGCAATGGATTTCTCCATTAGGCAAGACCAGCTCCCTAATCAGGCTGAGGTCCAAAGTCGCGCCTCATCCCATAATGGTTTCAGCACTTTGCGGACTTCTTCTGACGTTGAAGTTTTGGGCTCGAGTGAGGCTGGTCCCCCCATCATTGATGCTATTCCCCTGTCGGCCACCATAGGGGCTGAGTTTGCACGGAGGTTCCCCGAAGGTGTTCTTACACCTTCCCAGGCCGATGTTGTTAGGGATGAGGATGACGGTCATGAGAGTAACGTTGACACCTTAAAGTCAGCCGAGATATAGAGTACTCTCACTGAATTCGATTTTTTAACCTTTAGGCACCTTTATTCTATAGGCCCATATATTAAACTTAGGAGACCTCTAAGGGATGAGAGGGCCTTCGGTGGCCGAGATGGGGAAAAATGCGTATATGAGCGGATGTTCAAGTTAGGATTTCATCTCCCCATCCATCAAATAATTAGAGCCATATTATCCCATATTAACCTGGCCCCTTCCCAATTATCTCCCAATGCCTGGAGGGTGATGATTGGAGCCATCGTCCTATGGAGGCAGTCCATCATTTAGACATTCCTGTCAGGGTCTTCAAAGGGTGCTATGTGCCATCTTCTGCCAAGAACCATCTGAGTTACCACCACTTCCTGGCTAGGAAGTCTGATAAGAAGATGTTGTTGGTTACCCAAACCTCAAATCATAACTTGAAATCACTATACTTATTCATCTCAGGGGCATGGAAATTTAGTACTTGAGCCCCCTCTTCATCGCTAGAGCCGAGGATCCCTCTGAGGTGGGGAAAATCATTATTGGTTGCCAAAGCCGACCCTGGGTTAAGCCAGGATAACCTACAAAAGGTCAAAGACCTTCAAGATCAGGGGGGTCTTGGTTGGCTGGTCAAGTACGAGCATTTGATGACCCCCTACTACCTCTCTGAGACTTTCTTGGGGGGAAGTCCTTTAGCCGAGCTTCGTAAGTGCTTATTTCGCAAAGTTGTATCTCTGATTTTTAATATCTCTAATTTACTCACTCATACATATTTTTTGCAGAATGCCCAGAAGGTATCTCATACGACTTGTGGGAAATGTCTGCACCGAGTCTTATCAAGTTGGAGAAGAAAGATGGTCTCAATGCACCTCATCCTCCCCAACCAAAGCAAAATATCAGCATTTCTATGGTCGACGCTACAAAGAAGAGGAAATCCATCGATGCTGCCCCTGAGGATCAGAGACAAAGCAAAGCCCAAAAGGGTGATCGCATAATCCCCATCTCGTCCACTGATGCACTGGCTGCTCGTCTGGAGAAGTTGAAGATCAGTTATAGTCGAATTGGTCATGGTTTGAAGGCGATGGATGCCATTGACTCTGCGATGACCGATACTGATAAGCGCTTGCTACGCTCTATAGATACACCTCTGCTGGCCGAGTTTTGCCTTCATAGGTCCATCCAAGTAGACGATTTTAGCATTTTTAGTACCAAGTGTAACCTCATCCTTGATTTTGGTTATCTTGATCTCATACATCTGACTTTGTGTTGAAAGGTATCTTGTCCATGCACTAGTTTATTGGTTGGACCATGAGGAAATTGCCCCTTATTGAAAAGGGAAGAGAGGCCCAGAAGGTGGAGGCATCTCCAAATGCTGAGGTTGAAAGTCTGAAGTCAGTCTTAGATGAATCGGAGAATAAAGTGAAGCGGAGGGATAGGGACATCGCTAAGCTCCATAAGCACCACACCTCTTCCCTGATAGCCAAGGACGACGTTCTTCAACAAAAGGTTGATGCTGCAGTGAAAGTTTCCCTTGAAGATGCCTCTGAGAAGATCTTGGCCGAGTACAAGGTCTCTGACCAATTTATTATCTTTGGATTTGAATACCTTGAAAGAGGTGTTAAAGCTACAAGTAAATGGGTGGCCTTTAAGGAAAAATAATCAGGGAGCCTGGCAGCCTCAGACTTCATTGGTCTGGGTTTTGATAACCCTCCGTTTGCTCAGGCCTTACAAGAGGTGGAGGAGGAAGTTGTTGCTCCTACAGAGACTGCCCAACCATAAGCCACAAAGACTGAGGATGTCAACCTTAAAGATGATGGGGTCGAGATTACCAACGTCAACCAAAATGATGGGGCCGAGGTTACCAACCCTGCGACTGCAGACACCTAGACCATAATTTGTGAAGCTTTATACTTGTAATTTGTTCTTTTCATCTGTAATTGTTTATAACCTCTGATAACATACTCTAAGGCTTCATAACTTGTAATTCTGACTTCTTCATGTTATATCATCCTCTTCATAGGATTTTGCTTCTTTTGATGAATGTTTTCTTAAATGTTGTCTTGCAAATCATACTTTTCGCCACGCGATATTTGAGGTCTGAGGACATCTATTTAAGATGTTACCCTCATAAATTTCATAAAATTAATGATGTTTAAGGTCTGAGGTCATCCAACTATGATGTTTCACCTCAGACCTTATCACCAAATTATGATGTTTAAGGTCCGAGGTCATCAAACTAAGATGTTATCCTCATAAATTCCACCAAATTAATGATGTTTATGGTCTGAGGTCATCCAATTATGATGTTTCACCTCAGAACTTGTCACCAAATTATGATGTTTAAGGTCTGAGGTCATCAAACTAAGATATTGCCCTCATAAATTTTAGGGTCTGAGGTCATCCAATTATGATGTTTCACCTCAGACCTTATCACCAAATTATGATGTTTAAGGTCTAAGGTCATCAAACTAAGATGTTACCCTCATTAATTTCACCAAATTAATGATGTTTAAGGTCTGAGGTCATCCAATTATGACGTTTCACCTCAGACCTTGTCACCAAATTATGATGTTTAATGTCTGAGGTCATCAAACTAAAATGTTACCCTCATAAATTTCACCAAATTAATGATGTTTAGGGTCTGAGGTCATCTAATTATGATGTTTCCCCTCAGACCTTGTCACCAAATTATGATGTTTAAGGTCTCAGGTCATCAAAGTAAGATGTTATCCTCATAAATTTTAGGGTCCGAGATCATCCAATTATGATGTTTTACCTCAGACATTGTCACCAAATTATGATTTTTAAGGTCTGAGGTCATCAAACTAAGATGTTACCCTCATAAATTTCACCAAATTAATGATGTTTAGGGTCTGAGGTCATCCAATTATGATGTTTCACCTCAGACCTTGTCACCAAATTATGATGTTTAAGGTCTTAGGTCATCAACCTAAGATGTTACCCTCATTAAATTCATCAAATAAGCAATCCAAACAAAGCATTGACACATGAATTGCTCTTCTCATTAATATTCTCTTCATAACATGATACATTTACATAGAAATAATTGCAACATCATATGTAGTACTTCTTCAGGTGATCATCATTCCAAGGATTGGATAATGGTTCCCCTCGAGATTTTCTAGTCGGTATGTACCCGGTACAACCTCGTCGATAACTTTACAGGGATTATGCCAATTCGGGTGAAGCTTGTTTATCTTCTGCAATGTCTTCTTCAGCATGAGGTCTCCAACAGCTATAGGTCTTGATTTCAGCCTTTGATTGTAGAAGTGTGTTGCTCTCTACTGGTAGACTGCCTTTCTTATTTCAGCATCTTCCCTTCTCTCCTCGATTAAATCTAGATCAAGACTTCTCAATTCCCAATTCTTATCGGGATGGTAGGCCTGAACTCTGTGAGTGGGGAGTCCTACTTCTTTAGGTATGACGACTTCTGAGCCATGTGCTAACATAAATGGGGTATCCCCCGTTGGTGTCCTTGATGTTGTTCTGTAGGCCCATAACACTGCATAAACCTCTTCCATCCATCTCCCATTAGCCTCTTCCAACCATCTCCCATTGGCCTCTTCCAACCTCTTCTTAATCCCATCAGGGATTTTTCAGTTCGTGACTTCGGTCTACCCATTTGCCTGGGGTTGGCCCGAAGAAGAGAAAAATTGCTTGATCCCGAGTCTCTCGCAGTATTTCTCCAAGGAAGAATTCTTGAACTGGGTTCCATTGTCTGAGATGAGGGTTTTCAGAAGACCATTCCTACATATGATGTTCTTCCAGATAAACTAGAAGGTCTTCTTCTCTGTAATCGTGATCATCGGCTCAGCCTCTACCCACTTGGAGAAGTAATCAATCGCTACTATCAGAAATCAGTAATTGTTCGTAGCCCTTGGCAATGGTCCCACCAAGTCAATCCCCCATACTGCGAATGGATAAGGAGAGCTTATTCACTTCATAGGTTGATGAGGTTGATGAGGGATCGTGGAGAATCTTTGTCACTTGTCACACATCTTCATGTAGGTAGCAGCATCTTTGGCCAAGGTCGGCCACCAGTATCCTTACATAATTATTCGCTTGGATAAAGGTCTTCCTCCTATGTGATTGGAGCAATAACCCTCGTTTACATCCTACAGGATGTGGGGGACATCTGTGGGATGAAGACATCTGAGGAAAGGTAGTAAAAATCCTTTTTTATACAAGACCTCTCCTATTATTGAGAACTTAGCAACTATGTACCTTAATTTCCTCCTTTCTAGCTTTGATTCTCGTAGCACTCCCTATTTGATATATCTGATAAGGGGGTCCATCCATGAGTCTCCTAGGTTCAAGTTAAGGCAAGAGTTGGAAACCTCTTCTTCCTCAATGGTTGGTTTGAGCAGGATCTCGACTAGTACTATCCTTCTGATGTTTGTCTTTATTGCTGTAGTCAGCCTTACCACTGCATCTGCATGACTATTGTTTTATCGAGGTACCCTCTTCACCTTCACCTCTTCCAAGACTTATAGCATCATTCTTACCCTCTTCAAGTATCTGTCCATCCTTCCATCCTTGGCCTCATATACTCCGAGTACTTGGTTGACAACCATCCTCGAGTCACTATGAAGTAGGAGTCGACCAAGTCTAAGGGCCTTCGCCAAGGAGAGGCCTGCTACCAAGGCCTCATATTCTGATTCGTTATTCGATGCCTTAAAACTAAACCTTAGTGTATATTCAATATCGGTACCATCCAGAGCTGACGGTATCAGCCATGCACCGCTTCCACTTTCATAAGAAGACCCATCAACAAAGAGGTTCCAAACGTCTTCATTCAACGAGAAGTTCCAATCTGATAGGAATCCTTGCTTAAAAAGGTACATGTCTTCCTCATTCTCAGCTATTCCTATTTTGGCTCTACTAGACACAACCTCTTCCGGGTCTCGGAAGACGTTACTGTTTGATCCCTATGTAATCTATGGATTATTCTCAACCTCGGCCTCTTCCCATGTGAATTCAACAACGAAGTCTGCGAGTGCTTGCCCTTTAATGGCCACCCTGGGTTGATAAATAAGTTCATACTCTCCCAAGTCAATGGCCGAGGTCATCGATCGGCCTGACTTCTCAGGCTTGTGGTGGACTTGCCTTAATGGGGAGTTAGTGAAGATGACCATAGAGTGGGCTTTGAAATAAGGTTTCATCTTCCTGGAAGTGTGTATCAAAGCGTAGGACAACTTCTCCATCCTAGGATAGTTCTGTTCAGACCTTTGAAGGGCCTTACTATTGAAGTAAACAGGCCTTTGTACCCCAACGTCTTTTCGTACTATGATTGCACTTATAGTTGACTCTGAGACTGCTAGATAAACATACATCTTCTCCCCCAGAATGGGCTGAGAAAAGAGCTGTGGGGATCCAAGGTAGGACTTGAGCTGTTTAAATGCCTTGTCACACTCTTCGTCCCATTCGAATGCCTTTTTAAGAACATTAAAAAATGGAAGACACTTGTCCGTAGCTCTGGAAACAAATCTATTGAGTGCAGCGACTCTTCCAGTGAGCCTCTGAACGTTTTTTATACTTGTTGGTGTCTTCATATCAAGCAAAGCCTTAATTTTATCGGGGTTGGCCTCTATTCCCCCTATGATTGACTATGAATCCAAGAAACTTTCCAGATCCTACTTCGAAGATAGACTTGGCAGGATTGAGCTTCATCCTTTATAAGTCCATGGTGTCAAAAGTTCTCTTCAGGTCGCCTATATGAGTACAGGCCTTCAATCTCTTCATCAACATGTCATCTACATATACCTCTATGTTTTTTCCAATTTGATATTCAAATATCTTATTTACAAGATGTTGATACGTGGACCCTGTATTTTTCAAGCTAAAGGGCATGACCTTATAGTAATAGGTCCCCTTGTCTGTGATGAACGTTGTCTTCTCTGAGTCTTTAGCATCCATGAAGATCTGATTGTAGCCTGAATACGCATCCATGAAGCTCATAAGTTCATGCCCTACCGTGGCATCTACCATCTGATCAATCCTTGGTAATAGGTAGTTGTCTTTCGGGCAAGACTTGTTCAGGTTAGTAAAGTCTACGTACATCCTCCATTTTTCATTGGCCTTGGGCACAATGATGACTTTTGATTACCACTATGGGTATATGACCTCCCTGATGACTTCTACCTCTTCCAACTTTCTGAACTCTTCCCTGATGACATCATACTTTTCCGTGGAGTAGACTCTTCATCTTTGTTTGATTGGCTTAGCATCTTCTTCTACATTAAGTTTGTGGCACATAACCTCTGGGTCGATGCCAGGCATGTATGCATGGATCCAAGCAAAGACACTCTGCCTCTTCTTTAAAAATCTTATCAGCTCTTCCTTGATCTCTTGTTTTAAGGCCTTACCGATTTGGACAGTTTTTTTCGGTTTTGTCCTCATTGAGGACGATGGATTCTACCTCTTTCGCGTACTCTTCTTTCTTTAATTTTATTTCGTCCCAGGGATAAAGTGTGTCAATGTTATATGTGGTAGTTCCCCTCTTATGGACCTCTCTTTCTTCGGGCATTCTCGTGATGAGGTATGGTCACCTTGCACTTTCCCTACCCCATAGGGGGTCAGGAATTTTAGCATTTTGTGGACCGTCGACGGCATATCCTCAAACACCTTAAGGGATACTCTTCCTATGATGAGGTTGATGCTGAGAAGACGTTTTCATCCATAATGAAAAAGTTGATCTTCCGGGTCAACCTGTTAGGACATTCATAAATCCATATCATACATGCCTAATGGATGGACCTTTTCACCGCTGAATCCCATCAACGGATGATGATAGGGTACCAGCCTTGCCATGCTGAGGCCTAGGCTCTTAAAACAGGGCCAGAACATCACGTCCGTTGAACTTCCTTCGTCTACGAGTATACTATGCGCCTCACATTCATGCACTCTCTTTGTAATTACCAAAGGGTCATCATACAGAGCTAAGATACCTTTGAAGTCGAGTCAGGAGAATCCAACTATAAGGCTTTTTATATCTACCTTCTTTCTTTTCTGCTTAGCCTCTGAAGACGCCATATTCACAACCTCAACTTTGGTAACCGACTTAGCCTCTGACACATAAGCTTTACAGTCGGCTACTTCAGAGCCACCCCCTGCTAGTCCTCCACAAATGGTGTTAACACCGAAGGAGATCATTCCAACACTCTTCACAGGGGAATTATCGCCCTTCGCTGGGAGGTCTAGATCATCCTTATCATCACCATCTAAGTCCTTGTCTCTCCTCGCTGGGGTTTCATCTCGACATCTATCATTTCTCTTATTTTTAGGGTCATATTTTCCCCGCTTAGGAGCCTTACCATCGGCATACTTCCTCAGCTTTCCAGACTTCAGCATCTTCTCGACTTTATCCTTCAAAGCGAAGCACTTGTCTATCACATGGCCATGGTCTTGGTGGAACTCACACCACATGTTCTTTTTCCTCTTATGCGGAGGAGCCTTCAGCTCCTCCGGCCATCTCAGAGACCGGTCATTCTTGATCTCATTGAATATGTGCTCATAGCTCATAGTTAGAGGAGTATAATGTGCAAACTTTTCATCTGCAGACCTCTTTTTTCCATCTTTCGTTCTTTGGAACTTCCCGCTGCCACTTCCATTCTCATCCTCATACTTCGCTACCATAGCCTCTTAAGCATTCATGACCTTTCCTACAGTTGCCAATAGCTCTTTCATGGACTTGGGAGGGTCTTCCGCAAGCTTCCATAGCAATTTCCCCTTCTGGAGTCCTCCAAGGAGGGTTGTCATGGCTATATTCTCTTCATAGTCTTTAACCTATAATTTTTCTTTATTGAATATAGGAATGTAGTCTCCTAGGTTCTCGTTCTTGCCTTGCTTGACATACAACAGATGGGTGGTCTTCTTTTGAGGTCTTACCCCAAAACATAAATTGTGAATGAACCAATCAGCCAAGCTCTTAAAGTTTTTAATTGAGTTCTTCGAAAGAGAGGTGAACCAGATATGTGCAGTTCCCGTCCGAGTCCCAGAGAAGGCCCGACACTTCATTTCATTTGGGATTGAATAGATATCCGTTGTAGACTAGTACATGTCAATATGATGCGCTAGGTTGGTACTACCATCATACTTGGGAGACATCGTAGGTGGCTTAAATTTGGCAGGGGTTGGGAAGCTCACTATCCTGTCCACGAATGCGGAACCTTCTGAGAAACCTCTTTGCAAGGGGTCTCAGATTTTGATGAGGTCCCCTATATTCTCTTAAAGATGTTGAATGGAATCGTTCCAAGGTCTTGCAACGTCGGCTTGGCCGAGGTTGTCCCCAGCCACCTCCAAGGGGTGAACTGAGGGTTCCCTAGCTGCTGCACAACGTCGGCTATTGACCTCTTGACCACAATATCGGCCTTTCTAAGGCTGGCCATGATGAGGATGATGTCCTTCTCTTCCCTTTGAGAGCCAGCGGCACTTCATGACATGGATAACCTATGTCTTAGGTCATTAACCGAACCGAGCCTTTGAAAGGCTGACCCTCTACTCAAGCGATCAAAAGTTGATCCTCTTTGTTGGACTCCCTCATCTCTTCTACCCCCACGCCCTCTACTATGGTGGATAGGACGTACCGTGTTATTTGAAACCTCATACGGCTCCCAGTAGTCTTCTGGAGCATACTACGCCTCTAAATCGTCATACCTATCCTCAGGGCAAGGGTGTCCTTACCTCCCCAGACGTAAATGCCTAGGGTCAGCAACGTCCCTCCTCTGATGAGGAGTAGGTTGGTCTTTTCACGGTGCCTGGGTGGTCCCCTAGCTTCAGGATGGGGCTGAGCAGCTGTCGGAGTAATAATTTCCGGTGAGACCCCAGGTGGCCTCATTATATTTTTACATAGTTGTGCAAACTGCTCCTTCATAGCTTGTTGTGTTGCAGCCAAGGACTTCAAGTTCGTCGCCACCTCAGCCATTTTGGACTGGGGTGGCGCCTAGCTAGAACTAGGGCCTCCAGCACCAGGCGGTGGAGGAGTTGGTGGTAACTCCGGTGCCATACGCTAAGACTAAAGAACTTGTTAGGAAATGAGCTTAATACCTTAAGGGACCTCTTTCAATGGTGAAACAGCTCCACACAAGGGGTGAGGCCTGGTTCACCACTAGAGTCTCCGGTGAGGTTAAGTATTAAAAGAGGAAGAGATAGATTCTCGTTTCCACAGCCAAAATGATGATCCTGGAAATAGCACCACCTGTCAAGGTGTTTGTAAGCTCAAGCAAGTGATAGTTATAGCAGCATAATAGTATACTAAATATAAAATATTGAGATGAGGAGAAGTGGATGAACAAAATTATGTAAGTTGTTCAGCTAATTTGGCCTACGTCTGTTGTGTAAGTGAGTGTAAGGTCACTGAAATAAGGCACTAACGGCCATGGATACAAGCTATCAAGCTTTCTCTCTCTACTGGGTAAATTGACAGAGTTTTAGCTAGGGTTGTAATTCTAGATCCCTCTCAAGGTAGGAGAAGACAAGTATATATAGTGTTTGGGGGGGGGGGGGGTAATGTACCCCCATGCATGCAATGAGCATGTGTGTGTTGATCTAGCCAATCTAATGCAGACATTTGTCACTATCACATGTAGAGAATGATGATGAAATATTCCCCCACGTGAGGGGATTAATTTGGTTACAACTGATTTTGCCCACTTGTTGCTACCCTTGCATACTCCTACAAATGCTCGGCCTTGTCCTTGATTGGTACAACCTCGGCCTGGAAGAGTATGAGGTTGGTGAAGCCTGACTGTTATTTCATCCGAGGTTATTCATGAGGACCTCGGCGAGGTAGGCTGGCCGAGATTAGGTCGAAATAGTTGTAACGTCGGCCTCAGCCGATGATAGGGCTTCCAGATGGCTACCCCATGTAATACTACTGATCTCGGCCGTTTGACTGTAACATCGACTGGGGCCGATACTGATGTTGGAGGGTGGCTGAACCCATGAGTCTTTGCCGACATCAGCTGATACCCAACCGAGGTTGATGTATGCGGTAGATGTGATGTCGACTATGGATGACTTGAGGGATAACTGACCCCATAAGTCCTGCAGACCCGGGATGTTGCCTGATTGAAGTATAACTAGTAACGTCGGTCGTAGCCGACCTTATATTGGATGAGATCACTAATCGTCACTCTTGAGCCCCTGTTACCACGGCCGTCATGCTGGCCGAGGTTGGTGCCTCCGAGCTGTCCGGTACACTTTGGGCATATCAAGAGACTTCGCGCGACCTAGGCATTTCGTCTTCAACCTCTATACCAATACGTTTTTCCACCATTTTTTTATCTTAAAACCTCTATGTATCAAGCCCAAACTCCCAACAACCAATACCAAACAATATTCTAACATGAAAGGATAATTTCTAATACTCCAGAATCGTTAAATCCTCATTAATCATCCATGAATCCAATTAAGTTCCCCCCACTTAGTTAATAAGGTTACAAATCACTCAACATAAACCTTAATTCACTATTTGGATTTATTCTGGAATAACAATTTTCAACAAAAAACTTTCTTAAAAACTTTGCCCCACATTCTGCCCAGATTAATAAATTGACGTTTTGAGGCATTTTGGAGCCGTTTTGGAGGAAGTGCATGAGAGAAGAAAATGTAGAAAACGTGATTTTCTATAGGCCAGCGTAAACAGAATCGCCATTAAGGCTCCAAAACATGTGATTCCGCCCAGTTCCTTAATTCACCAACATGAAATCCCCAAATTAAATCATTAAAACCCTAGTTCTTCCAATTTCAATTCAAGAACCATTAAAACCCAATTTCCTTTCTCAAACACATTATATATTTCTGGGTTTCCTATTCTACATATATAGGGGTTAAATTCTTCATCAAGATAACTCTCAATTTATGATATTAATTCTCTACAATCACCCATTTCCAATTCAAATCATGTAATTAATTCCTATACTAACATGAGCACAATTATCGCTAATAGAAAGCAAGTCATAAACACGTGCCTTGATTTTGAAGATCTGATATGTTGGTGTTGTTGGTATAGGTGCTTTCCTCGTGTTTCAATTTATACGATGGTGATGGTGGTGCTAGATTGGCCTCCTCCCTTGGGATTTTCTCTCCCTCGCCCACTTTGTCTTCCTCTTGATTTTGGTGTATTCTCACCCTAATTGTCCCCAATTAGATGATATAACACTTCTCTAATTTTCGTCCATTTAATTTCTCCAAAAATCCAAATTACAAAATTACCCCTACGAGGTGCCGGTATGGCCTAAAAATATCCCGGAGTGCAAATTAAATACTCGAGTATAGTTTTCTAACTGTCTCGACCCCTTCCGGACTCAACGGCGTACTCAAAATGATCATACGAGTTACTTAAAATTAATTTTCCTTTATACTCCATTTAATTGGTCCCGACACGACTCACACGTGCATCCCGAATTAATATACCAAACTGTCATATTTCTCTCTCACGACCAGCTATATAAAATCATCGTTCCATTTTACTTATTCTTACACTAATATTAATAATTACTAACTCTCATCACGCTAGTAAATATTCAGTTTTAATTCGGATTAATTTTTCAGTTAACTCTCACATATTAATTTAATTAATCCAATAATAATAATTAATCACATAATTATTTAAATCCTAAAAAATACGGGGTGTTAGTGAGGTCTTCCTGAGAGGTTTAAAGGATGTTTTCGTTCGGGCGTTCGGAGACCCAAACATCAACCTCTTCCATAGGGTAGTCAGCAAGGTAGTTAGAGATGGCTCTTCCTTCATGGCTTTCTACGTGACATACACAATATCAAACTTGGCTAGTAGCATAAACCATTGGGTCATTCAACTAGACACGGTGGGTTTTTGAGCAGGTAATTGATAGGATCCATTTGGGACACAAGTTTAAGGGGAAAAGCGAGCATGTAGTGCCATAATTTCTGAGTTACCTAGATAAGGGAGACACCTTCTTTCTCCAAGGCAGTGTAGTTGAATTTTACCCATCTAATTTGCAGATGGCATAATATATGGACCTTTCTTTGTTGGATTCTTTAAGGTATTAGTGTGACACCCCGCCTAATTAAATACCGAGCGATCACTCCTTTATTAAATTAAAATCAAGGTGAACAGTTGGATCATTCTTAGCATCACTGTCGGGGAAATAATTTTTTCCAATTTAAACACCCTAATTAATTAAGCTAAGTGTCAAAACCATTTTAGACATTACTTTCCAAATTTTATTTAATAAACCAACATTTAAAACTTTGCATAATACACAATTTAATAGTCACACCACAACTATCCTGGAACATACAATCCAAATAATCAAACATTCAACTAGTTGAATCCAACATTTAATACTTTAAATGAAAACATCCTGGAAATAACAAATCCCAAAATGCAAGTACTGGAAATAAATGGATTATAATATTCCGTAAAAACAACTGAATAATGGAAACGGGCGACACATGCCCAAATGAATAAATATGCTAGGAGTGGAATCAAATGAATGAAGTCGTCTAAGCAAGAGGCCTGCAACTCCCACCTAAGCTGCAGCGCGTTCCTTCCAAAGGATCCTATGCAAGACGCCCTTGTGGCTGGGCACCTGTAATATATGCATATATATACAAGAGAAAAAGGAAAATAGAAACGGGTCAGAGCCCGATAGTGTAAATGATTTAAAATTTGTTTAGCAAGTATGTAAAATGTTTACAAGCCAATGCAACAACATATTAGTGCAGCACTCTCTTGAGAAATTCTCACCTCTCTTCTAATGTGCACGCCTATCGCACTAATATTCCCAACGGATTATCTTATCTTATATCGCACTAATCTTCCCAATGGTTTAACTTATCTTATCTTAGTATGCTCGTAAGATTTAAACTGGCGATTCAACTGTTTAAGGGGTAAATTCTATTTAATAACAAACCTCTCATTTTAACTTTATTCGGTAATAAAGTTTCCCCAATATCATATTATACTTTTCAAAACAAGTATTTCCAAATTGAAATCATTATTCATATCTTACTTGCCATAAACACAGTAGGAAGTTCCAAATTTCAGAAATTCATATATATATATATATATATTAAATACTCGTATAATATATATATTCTAACAGCACCCCACATAAAAAATATGGTGCGGGCATACTCTGCTATCCAATCCCCGTCTCACTCGTACTAAGGGAAATACAAGTTCGGAATCACTCTTGAACTGTATTATCACATACACAAACAATATTGAGGCGAAGCATAGATTCCAAGTCTCTAAGAGGATAGCACATACCCACACGTCTCTTAGGACCGTCTGACCATCGATCACGTAGCCTGTACCAAGGATATCTATCTTCTAGGGTACGAGTCAATATCCCCCTTAAAGGCTCCTCGAGATAAGACTTTCCCAGCGCGATAACCTCAGGGATAGCAAGTAGCACGGGAATCATTTTCACACGTATATAGTATATGCATAAACACGGTCATATAAATATACTACTATTACCATATCTCTTTAGGTACCTTTCATCACCAATAATATAATATTTACATTATTACTCAATCTTTAGTTATCACGTATAACGGTTCGTCTCTTACTTTAATTCAGGGCTTAATCCAACTTACTATGTAACACTCATGGACTCTATCCTCCCAAGTGTAGAATTCAGTAGGTACTCATC
The DNA here is from genome assembly GCA_949130495.1 of Sambucus nigra. NCBI lineage: Eukaryota > Viridiplantae > Streptophyta > Magnoliopsida > Dipsacales > Adoxaceae > Sambucus > Sambucus nigra. Next base: position 535,794,771 of record OX422208.1, on the reverse strand, counting down.
TATTTCCAACGTAGCTATTTTATGCGTCTCTCCCTTTAATACACAACCCCATCGTCCCTTATGTGTAAGCATCCCAAAAATGTAAATTTCGTCTTAGATTAAAGGTCTCATAGTTGTTAATAAGTCCTACTGGTCTCCTTTATCTTCCAAAGTATTTTAATAAGGATGCCCAAAGATTTTCACTCATTTACTTTGAATTTAACAATTTAAAAGGGGAAATGTGAGTCTGCCAGAAGGGGTCGATCGATCGATGGCAGGAGCTCGATCGATCGATGCGTCGATCAATCGACACCCCTGGTTCAATTGATCGATCAAACATGTATACGAATTCTGCAGATTAACAGTTACGGGTTTCATAATCTAACCTTAATCAAATCCAGATTTTTCACACCCAAACTCCCTAAATTTCGTGCTACAAATGGTATGAACCCATATTATACATCTTCAACGTAAAGCATGCAATTTTTCATCAACAACCATAGATTAATATGCCAAAACTCATATAAATCACAAGAACCCTAGAATTTCTTTAACATGGTTCTAATCAGTATTTTTCCAGAAATTTCTACTTCTAATTCATCATAAATTCGTGGTTAAGCCTCTACATGTGAAGGGGTTTCCAGATTATCATTCAAATCATTACTACATGCGATTTTCCTATCTCCAACATGAAATTTCTTCTACCAAACTCATCCTAATCACCCTAGACTAACATGAACAATGCATTAAATAAAATATGAAAGATAAATACTTGCCTGGAAATTTCAAAGTTCTGATTTGTAGACGAATTTGGTGTGGTCGCGTTCCCCGTCGCGCGATCTACGCGTTGGTGGTGGTGGCGGTGCAACCGGATGGATTTTGGGCCTTGGATTGCTTGGAAAGCTTTCTCCTTCCCTCTCCTATGGACGTTCTAATGTTTTGAGTCTGCTAACCCTAAATGACTATTCCAAATGGCTGATATAGCCTAATAATTTTCGTGGGTTTAATTACCCAAAAATGCAAAATGTCCAAAATGCCCTCCCGATGTGCTAAATAGGCCTAAAAATGCCCCGAGACCCAAACTAAACCCCCGGGTATACTTTTTTTACTATCTCGACCCTTCCGGACACTTTGGCGCACTCAAAATGACCATATGAGAAACTTATAATTTATTCACTTTTATTAATCAATATTTAGTCCCGACGTGACACGGGCGCGTCCCGACTCAAATTTTCAAAATTGTCATTTTATTCACTCTTGACATTTAATAGAACCAATATTATATATTACTCTACTCATTAGTAATATTCAACAACAAGTTTAGCATAATTACTAACTCACATCACATTAATAATTATAAAGTGATTAATTTCCGAATTTGTATTAAATTAATAACTCACATTAAATTTAATAAATCCCCAAATAAATATAGCATAAAAATACGGGGTATTACAATTAGGCTAGAAAAGCCCCAACTACGGTGTCTATTACGATCAAGTACAGGAGAAAAGGGAGATCAGGATGTGGTGGCATGAGTACTAGAGGTCAGGTAAGGTAAAATTTCATTCGGTCAAAGCCTTACTAACATGCCTCATTCTAGATATTGGTGTAATCCTTTTAGAGGAGTTTGAAGACGAGTTCACAAATAGAAGTCAGTTGGCTAATGAACCCGCTGATATATTGTAATTTTTCCACGAATCCCTGAACTTCCTTTACCCCTCAGGGCGGTGGAATTTTGAGTATGGCTTTCAGTTTGGCAGGGTCTCTTCAATTCCCTTCTCGCTAACCATGAATCCTAAAAGATTTTCTTTGGTGACGCTAAAAAGGCATTTCTGTGGGTTAAGTCGCATTTTGTATTGCCTTTGCTGTTCGAATGACTTCCAGAGGGCAGGAGCATGACCTTATCGAGTCTAAGACTTAATGATCATATCAGCCACGTATTCCTCTAACTCTTTGTGTATTAAATCACGAAATATGGTTATGGTTTTCCTTTGGTAGGTAGCTCTTGTGTTTTTTAGATTAAATGGCATAACTGTGTAACCAAAAGTTCCCTAAGGGGTGATGAATGTAGTTTTTTTCTTGATGATCAGGGTGCATCTTAATCTGATTATATTCGGCAAACCCATCAAGAAATGGCTTGAGAACGTGACTGGTCATGTTATCTACAATTATGTCGAGGCGGGGGCACCGGGTAATCATCTTTAGGAGATGCTTTGTTAAAATCAAAATAGTTGATTCACATGCATACTTTCCATCTAGATTTTGGCGTGGTTATAATGTTGGATAGCCATGTGGGATATTTGATCACCCGGATGAAGCCTACATTCACATATTTGATTACCTCTTCTTTAACCTTGAGAGACCATTCGGTGCCGGAGCTTTCACAGTTTTTATTTGACAAGTTTGCATTCTGAGAGAGTTAGAATCGCGTACTGAGCTATCTCAGGATCGATGTCGATCATGTCATAATAGGACCATGCGAGGACATCCATAAATTCCTTCAACAGTTCTTCAAGTTTCATGCATGCATGCTCGTCAAGGGTGGATCATATCCTAATCTCGCACAGATGGCTACTAGAACCGAGATTGAAAACAACGGTTTTATCCTCAATAATTTGAGCATGGTTATGTTATTTGTTATTAACCTTATTAAGGTCAGTTATAGATTGTTCATTTGTAAAATCATCATTATCAAGAGTTTGATTATAATCAAGACAATTAATGTAAGGCCTAGGAAGATACTCAAAATCTTCGTTAATTTCATTCTCGGGAAAAATAGCGTTGAGAACCTCATCAAAGGAGGTATCGATTACATTATTATGAGAAAAAGGAGGAATGACAAAGGAGGAAGAAATATGATAAACATCTGGGTTGGGTTACATTTTAGCAGGTGGAACTGGAATAAAATTCCAGTTGAGGAACATCCCACCAACAGCCTGATCAGGACTGATCGATCCGACGATGTAGCACTTGAGTGGTTCATGTAGAGTGTAATCCCCAGTGTTTGCAGATTGAACGAGACCTTGGAGTAACTTCCCTCGAAAACCTTGTCAATAGTTATAGCTTTATGAACGAGCGGTTGTACATGATACTAGGAGTCCTCGGCCAAGGAGTAACTATATTGAAATAAGATCTTTATCCCTGGCTTCATATTATTATCCACATGATCATACCATGGTTCCAAAAAACCATCGAAAGGAAAATCTTCATCCTCTTTGACGAATTTTCCGTTTAAGGAATCCCCGAAAATAGTCTTGGCACTTTATAAACTCCTTTTCTACCGAGGTTGGTGGAGCATTTTAATTTCCTATGATGATGGTTCATAACCCAAGAGTCAAGGAGGAAAGACCTTCTTCAGTACTATGGGTTCAAGGATCCTATATTATCCTCGTCCCAACCCCAGTCCAGGCATGAAGTGCATACTCTTGAATATCTATATTACATTAACATTTTCGTGAGGGCTATGCTATAGACAAACTCAATCTTTAAAATCATCCCCTGGGAGTGGAAGTGGTTCGACTCAGAAGCCAAAAAGAAGAATGTCATTTACCCAACACTGTATTTCTAGTACCGAATTATTGGTGCTGGTGTTGTCAGTATTATCATCATCACCCGAGATGGTGATGACCTTCCCCTTGGAGAAGAACTTAAGTTTTTTATGGATAGAGGAAGATACCCCCTTGATGTTGTGAAGCCACGATAGACCAAGTAATAGATTTAAACAAGTAGGTATGTTGATATCTTGGAACTCGATAATGGGATTTATAGGGCCATCCCCTATTGTGAGTGTTATGGATCCCATGACATCTCAACGAGTATTGTCATAGGCATGAAATTTGGAAAAAATTGGAGCAAGGTCACTCACTTTTAAACCCATTAAATTGAAGGTTCTCAACGGGAAAACATTGAGTGTTGATTCAATATCGATGAGTGAGAGCGGGACCGCTTCCCCATTACCTCAACGGAGATATTGAGAGAATAGTTATGATTATGACCAAACTTTGTAATTTCTTCTTCATGGAAGGAAAGCAATCTAATAGAGGTTAAGTACCCGACTAGGTGCACAGATTCTTCTGGAGTGGTGAAAAGAGGGACAGTGGGCTCAGTAAGTAATTTCATCAAAGCATTTCGATGGAGCTAGGAAGATAGAAAGAGTCCCCACAAGGTGATGTTGGTGTGAGTTTTCTTGACGTGGTCGAGGATCTTGATTTCCCCAGTGTTCATTTCTGGGATGGGGATTTTCTTTTCAACTCCTTTTCCTTTATCTATCCCTGCTGACTAAGGATTCAGACCTTGGAAGTGTCACTCATATCTTTTCATAAAGTTCACGAAAGAGGGGAAGAATAGAAACCTCGTTTCTTAGTCTATTGCTAGTTGTACAATCACTTTGTTGATTTCCCCTTGTATATCTTCAAAAGATATCATCCCACACACGGATTACCGGACGAACATTTTTTTACATTGGTTCTTCGTCCGAGCTATCAATCTTGTCCCCCATCCAGTGATAATGATGTTTTCATTCTATGAGAAGTCAATGCATTCCACAACCTCAACGACTTATTCATATAGATCCTACCACTCAATAAGGAGGTACAAAAGTGAAGGGACCAACCGTCCTTGTAGCTTTAAGGCATCGAGTAACTTGGATATACTGTAAATCTCATTGGTTTGCCGAAACAAGCCTTCCATAATATGTATTGCATCATCTAAACTAACTTCGTCAATGGGTACCACCCAATTATCTGACTCTTGATCCCACATCTGGGATTCTATGAACATGATGTTGAACTTCTGATAGTCAATGCCATTTCAGGGGCAATTTCAGGCCAAAATCTAGAAGTTGGTCCAGTACTACTGGAAATTCATATATTTCCCTTCGAACAGGTAGGAATAGTAATACACGCTCTTAAGAGGAGTGACAAAGTGTGTTCGGTAAAACAAATAGGGTGTAGGAGGAAATATGGACAAAATTTAAGGGGTTTGGGTGAAAATATAGGTATAATTGGTGATTATTGGGTACAGTTTGGGTAGATGGATCGAACTTTAGGTCATTCTATTGGAACATAGAAATTGTATGGTTTGGAAGTGTATTATATGTGGTGTTGGGTTTGGGATTGGTTGGTGGGGCTATGAGACCCTGGTCAATTAAACCTTGCATTAGATTCCGAAGATGGAAGCACTAATCAGTGGTATGACTGGAAGTTTAGTGAAAATTACAATGGGTGTTCGATTTGAAATTTTTAGGAAGTGGTTTTGGTAGTGGACGAGGGTCCATTACTTCTATTTAACAAACTAAGACTAACTGAAGAAAATTTCCATTTTAATCTCCTAACCAAACCATCCTATACTTATTCGTCGGATGAAGTTCATCCATATGAGATAAGATTTCATATCCGAGTCTAGGATAGGTAGATTTTTTACATTGATAGTTAGAGGGAATTAGATAATATATTGATATTATTGAAACTTTGACTTTCATGTAATAACCAATAAAGTTGTAATCACATATAAATTACTCTCAACCCTGATATTTCAAAATTAATAATAATAAAAACTTCATCTCTATATAAATATATCAAGCAATCTAGTTTTCTCATAATAGTTAGAGGGTAATAAATCAAGCAATCTAGTTATATATATATATATATATATACATACACACACACACACACACACACACACACACGCACACTAGGGTATGCCCGTGCCTGAAGGCACGACGGTAATTTTCAAAAGCGTACATCGTTGATAAGAACCGTGCCAACGACATTGATGTGTACATCGAAATCGTACGTCGCTAATTTTAATCGTGCCAACGATACTGATGTGAACCACGACTAATATGACGCGTTATTCATTCTCTCACAATAACCATACTATGTGACCACGGTTAAATACGACGGTTAACAATAATTTTTGTTCAATTAATGTAATTTTGAAGGAACAATTACTAATTTCCCCAACTATGAATTTTATAATTGTTTTATGTATCAGTGACTAATGTGAAAAGCATAATGATTTATAAAAAAATAATTTTAAATTAGTGTTAGACATTGATATATCTAGGAAATAAATAGGAGACAAAAAATTCCAAAGCATTGAATGTTTAAATAATTTAAGGAAAAAGCTTTTTTTACAACACAAATGTGTAAATATTTTAGACATTTTGGACAAAACCACCTCTGTTTATAGAACTATCCACCCTTCTTAAGAAGGAAAAAATACTCCATCAACAATATTAATAATCTATCATGGACCTCGTATAAACAGTATCGAATCCATTAAATATTAAATTGAGTCGCAAAGGTTTTTTTTACAAGCCAAATGTGTAAAAAAAAATTTAAAAATTGGACAAAGTTCCCTTTGTTCTGTTTAAAAAAAACTCTAACAACAACTATACAAATAGTTATATAAACAAATTAGTTATACATATATACAATTGGTTACAGCAAAAGAAGATTAATAACACCAATAGAGGTTATTATCATCCCGGTTTAGGGATCTAATTCAAGAAGGTGGCTCTTCACATGTCCTAATCTGGCATGGTACGTTTTAAAACACCTACGAGGCAAAAAGTGGAAATTAAAACATAATACTGAAAGGTGGGCAACATGATACTAAGGAAAGTTGTATAACACGTCATTTTAATACTGTATACATGATGCTAAAGGAAAATTGGGTAGCATGTCTTTTTAATTTTCATAAGGTCATTTATTCAAACACTTACAATGAACATGGTGATTCTTTGAACTCTAATACTAAAATTTTTCCAATTACATATGCACTCGTTCTACTTAACCCATATAATATTGCATACATGAGTTACTAACCTTGTATAAATGCTCAAGCACCATAAAAAAGTAATCTCCTACACTTAAAATAAAAACACAGCACCGGGTCTGAATATAGACCTTCTTGGACAATTTTCAATTATGGATAGCTGCTCTAGTGCTCGATTGGTTCATCATGCAAATTTGGATCCTGCCCTGATATGGAGAATAACTTGGGCTTGCTTGGATCCTTTCACCCCATACGTACCGAGCCTGATGGTGCCTGGACCGAATAACTAGAATATCGTATTTTGCAAGAACCTGCCCAACTGTCCAAGCAAAGACAATTGAATGTTTTGAAAAATAGATCTTTAAATAGGCCACTACTTGAATAATGAAGGAAAATCAAATAATAAAACGATAAATCCACATCGTATGACATGCCCGCACTTTCTCCCATTGTTATACTACCTAGTGGAAAGCACCACCACTTTCTCTGTGTTGTTGTGGAACATATCGTCACACTCGGGTGCGGACCCTCCATCCCCTCCCTAGCTAAAGTCCTTTTTAGTTAGTAGTGCTGCGCGAAACCTGTTCAGTCAAAATTCGATTAAAATTATAATCTGCAAGACTGATGATATACTTTTGGTTATTTTGATGATTGATATCAAAATAAAAGTATCTAGAGATAAATCTGAAATCAAAACATATTTTAAATCCGTTGTATAGGAACCCCAAACTAAAAAAATATCACAAACATAGTATGCATCGTACCTACGACATGAAGAAAATATCACAAATGTTATAAGAATGATATGAATAATTGCAGTGCTGGCCTCATACCTTATTGTCATAAGAATCATAAGAATTATATCTCTGGCTTCGTACTGCCTAAATGCCCATACTGTGTATTGCGTATTATATCATCTTGTGTAGCTCTGGCGTATTGCATATTGCATACTGTGTAGCTCTGGCTTCGTACTGCATAACTGCACATTTCGAAGCAGAGATAGAATTACGTAACGTTATCTAAATGAATGGATCAAAGCAATTAAATACTGACTAATAGAATTTCGATAAATTGAATTTCAACCTGTTATCGTAGGTTTTGACACATGAACCTTGGACCTTATAATTTTTTTTTTTTTGGGGGGGGAGAAATATCGTATAACTAATATAAAAAATAAGGTATATACAGAACGCGTCAAAATGTAGACCTTCTAGAAGATTATCGCATGGGGCAATAAGGTTTCATCAATCGGACCTTTCGAACTTAATCATACGAAGCTCTCGCTAAGGCCCACAATGACATAATCGAAGAAAACATCTAACCTGGTGAATACAGGAACAATCTAATCTAAAAAGAAACCATCCAAACCATCTTACTATTATTGTTTGAGAACCTAAATTATAGTCATCACACGATGCCAAAGTGACAAAGCAAGCATATCAAACCAAATAAAATCAAATGCAAAATATATCCCCGAATCAACTTGAGTGGACTGAAGCTTGGCCAACATGACCTTTGCAAAATATATCCCAATGTATACCCTGATCTATTTTCAACTTGAGTGGACTGAAATTTCAAAAACCTGTGTAACATGTCTATTTTCATATAACTTTATAAGATATGCTTGCCAAAACATAGGGCATAGAAGAACGTAAGTGTAAATGCATAAAAACATACATGTTTTTTCATTTTTTCCCGGAATGGTCCAAATGTAGAAGATATAAGATATCACAGGATATAATGGTTTACACTTTGTTTGCCTTTACATGAAGGTGGCCTTAACTTTTGAGACATGCCCGCTGTGACTAAACCTAGTAGTATCAAGATTATGTGTCATTTTAAATTTTCAAACAATCTTTGGTCCAGATTTATGAAGAATAAGTATATATTGTTTAATGGTGTTACAGGTTCCCTAGCCATCAAAAGAATGCAATATATTTCTATCTTGGCCTCTGAATTTATCATTGAAAATTAATCTCAAATGACTTGGTGTTTGCGAATGATGAAAAATAAAATTTAGTGTCATGACATCTCGGTCGAAATCTTTTTTTTTGTTTAATTTTTTTGGCATTGAATCTCTTTTACTTCTGCCTTAAGAATAACGACAATAAAAATAAATTAAAATGCCTTTCTCAAAGAGTTTACTTCTATTTAACAGTGTTCCCAAATCATTTATATAAAAAAACATCCACATATGAAGCATAGAACAATGAGAAACAGAGCATGCCATACATCATGGACGTGACTATAACAATAATCTAAAATTCAACTTTCCTAAGAACTTAACTCATACCATTTCTGTAATAGCGTGGGCAACGTTTGGTCTTTCTTGAGCAATTTCATCATTTCTCTTAATCGATCAAACTGTTCTTGTAATTGGTCACGAACTTAACTCGTACCTACGCTTTCAATACTGCAAGTGGAGGGCTTCCCATAAATTAATGGTGTTCGAAGGAGTAAGGAGGTTATTGGTTTGACATATATCACATTCTCCATGTGATAATAAATTGGCATCAATCCGTGAACTGTGATTGAGTTTCGATATTTATTTTCATTCTCACAATATAAAGTCGCAGAATATTCAGTCCCTCAGTATTTATTTAGGTACCTCCATTCAAAGCTCATACCTCTTACTATTCATGTGTGCATGATCTTATAACGGTCTTGTATAAATATAAAAAATAACAACTCCTTAAAGTAGAATGTTTGAAACCCAATAGGGGCTGACATCCACACTTGTAAGAGAACTGAGACGGAGAAGGATTTGTATACCATTGATATGAACAATTACTACCAACAAAATAAGACCAAATTTGTACCTGCAAATCATATCCCGCAAACTAAAAAAACTCTGCAATATAATGTCACCAAAACAAGGAATTCAAATCTCCATAATAATCAAAAACACCAAAAGCTTCAACTATAGCCAGAATACGCACACAATGCGTGCACATGTGTACACACATGCACAAATATGCTTATTTTCATTATTTTTACTATAATATAAAGCAATTTCATGCTACTTGGCCGGTTTTACACGTGTTTTATTCTCGATTAGCTCTTCTTTTCACAAGATTATGAAAAAAAAATCAACCCCAAATTCTGGAAAGAAATTGTGAGGAAGAAAACACTAAATAAGGCAATATCTCGCAAAAACTTAGACATTCAAAATCAGATCCTACAAATAAAACTATACTGAAAAATGTATGAATAGGGTGGAGGTATCAGAACCAAACAACCCAGATTATCGTAAAAAAGTATGGCCCTCGAAAACCAAATTCATTTAAAGAAACCAAAAATATAAATATTGAAACATAAAACCAAAAACTAAAAATGTGTATTAAATACCCTATGTATGAAAACAAAAAAACATAAATGCATTGAAACATAAAATAAATGTGTATGAAAACATAAAATTTGTCGTTAGCAACTTCGTATGAAAACATAAATGATAAATTCATAGGTTTACCTCTTCCTTGACGAATGATATAGAGCTAGAGTCATCATAATCTGCAGGATTGAAGTTGAAATCACTATTCCATGACGAACGATATTGAAAGTCCTCATCCAAGGTATCATATTCATTGATGCCACATCAACTATTCCATGATAAATGAAACTGAAAATCAGGTATGGGCGAAAGCGCTGCCTAGGAAGGTTTCGAGAAAGGATATCTCGGACTTGGGGGTGAGATTTGCTGCCATTGTCAGGAGCAAAGCGAAGTTGACTTCTCAGTTGATCTGCTGCCACATCAGCCCCCCCCCCCCCCCCCCCCCCCCCCGTATGTATTTTATTGAAAAGTGGGGATGCAATTTGGCTTTATGCAACTTATGCATTACTCGAATTCTACAACTACACATCATCCTACAACGAGACATCACCAAACCAATCAACTAAAAAGATAGTGAGAAACAAATTATGGTAGATTAGAACCCATACAAAAAAAATTGATACCTCTTAAACACAAAGAAAGCCAAATCAAACTGTTTGTGTGAGAGACAATCAAGGGTTTGTACTTGTAAATTAGAACTAATTAGAATAAAAATACATAGTCCAAACACACACAAAGATACACTCAAGAAATCTAGATACAAAAAATAATAAAAGATACCTCGAGGCAAAGAGAAAAGGGTAGCGGCATGGGAATGCATGTCAGTGAAAGAGGTGGAGGTAGAGGATTCATATCTTCATTACTCTCTCCTCCATCACTATAACATGCCCAAACAACAGAAAATAAGCATGTTTGTTAGAATGTAATGAACCTACAACAAATAAATTAGAATGTAGGGAACCTACAACACAAAAAGGACTCGAGAGAAAATTTCGATTGTCAAAAAATGTGAAAATGTGAAAATGTAATCCATTCAAATAGTGATATAGGCACTGGACAAACTTCATGTTAAATTACCCCTAGTGGACAAATCTCTTGTTTAACATATAATATAAAAAATCTGCACAAAAAATATAATTCCGTGTGCACAGACAACTCATTTAACAGGTAATATAGAAAATACCATGGGAGAAAACCCAATGATGTTGCTCAACTCCGACCAAGTAATATCTCAAGTTTCTTAAATCTGAACGCATTAATGAGACAAAAGAAACAAAAGAACATCAAATTATAGGTCGCAAAATGACCTAAAAATCATATCAAATTATAGGTTTTAAATGAACATGTTGTAAGAAAAGACACACATTATGTAAATTATATCACGAATGTGAAGACATCTACGTCACCAAACCTGTGTATGAAGTGAACACACATATAAATTAGATCATTTATTATTGATTTGGCAATTAAACCATCAAATTTACAACACATTCCATTATATGTTTATGGGGATGACAACAAAATTTAGTTAACATAACTAAAGAAAAAACATCAACCAAATTAAGATACAAATGCCGAAGCTAAATCTAGTTTTAAAGACATAGGAGACCTTCTGAAAATAGATATCCAATTTGAAATCCTTTAAATAAGGGGATTTAAACACTAAGTTTTTTCATGCTTCAGTCAAAGCTAAAAGAAATCAACTTTGTGTGCGAAATAGAGTCATGCGGCGGAGATGGAAAAGAGTGTACCTGATGAAAAAGAGTGCACCTGATGAAATAGAGTTCGGATGAAACAAATGAGATCCATTCCAAAATAAGCAACAATTCATAACCCAAAACCTTGCAATCCGAATGAAAAAAAGGAGTAAACAACATTATTAACATGTACGCCTAAACCGCACAGTTCATCCAAGCAGAATTTCCAAACAGGAAATTTCGAAAACAAACATAATAAGAAAGCCCCAAATTGTAATACAAAATTCATAATAGAATCACTTATAACATGGTTCAAAGTCAAAATTTCAAGAAAATCCCCAATTTAAAATTTCAAACATACTAAATTTCAAAACCTTAAAAATCTATACTTTGAAACAAATGGTTCAAAGTCTTCAGATCTGTGATAGGTTAAAGCCAAAAGAATTTTTCATACAAAAAGAAGTTGTTAAAGTCTCAAGATCAAATGTGATTCCTAAAAAAACTAAAAATTAGATTTTACAAAATGTTAAAATGAACAAAAATCCAGCAAAGAAAAATAAAACCCCATTAAGTAATGTCTTATGTTAAGCAATATACCATGAGCACTTTATAAACACAATTTCAAGAAACACCTTGGATGTTAATAATAAACATAAAAAATGACATTGTGACCAAAGCATGAGATTTTCCCCTCCCCCCCAAATAGAGAGGTAAAATACAAATCGATGTTAAAATAAACATAAAAAAAATAATGACATTACCACCATCGCATTGTTTACTGCATTTTTGGATAAGAATTGCAAATCTTTATCAATCAAAAATATAATACACTACAACATAGGTAAATACATAAATAAGAAACAAATTAGTACATACCAAAAAAATAAATTATAAACGCCAGTAAGCCCTACCACCCCAATACGTGAGATGCCTTGAATAAAAAATACACACCCAAAAGAAATTCGAGAGACTACCTCAATCGAGCGATTACCTGTACCAAAGACTAAGAATAAAAAAAGAAAATTAGTCGAATAGTGTGAAGATATGCAAATTGAATCGGATTCAACGATGAAATTAGTACATTAAAAACCAAAAATGAATACAAAAGAAACTTAGGTACAAAAGAAACTACCTCATTTATCAATATTTTATTTTTTAATGAAATAATCCTTCATCAAATAATAAGAATAAAAAAATAAGAGAGGACTAAAATAGAGAGAAGGACTAAAAACCTAAGATAAGCTCATATTGTCACAGTATCAAATGTTTACAAAAAGAAAATGGTTATATGGTATGTTTCTTACAATAAACACCCCAAATAGGTTCCATCACAATATCATATGTGTACAAAAAGAAAATGGTTATATGGTATGTTTCTTATAATAAAAACCCCAAATGGGTATGTATCAAAACAAACGGATATATGGTATGTTTTTTACCATAAACCCCCAAATGGGTATGTATCTAAACAAACATAGATTCATCACACATCATATGTGTACAAAAAGAAAATGGTTATATGGTATGATTAAACTTCTATGAAAGAGACAACACCACAAATGGACGTCCTGAACCTTCATGCATGAGTTTAATAGAAACTTATCACATATAGATTCCATTATATCTCATTTCAGAAAGTGCCAAGTTTAAGTAAAAATCATATTGGAGAAATTACTGTCAAAATAAATACCCCTAAAATTCATATACTTCTCACATTTAAATAAACAAACACTTATATTAATTTTTCAACTAATAAAAAAACCCGAAAAAATATACCTCAAATGAGCCAGCGAATCGAAGAGTGATATTAAAAAAAATTGCATGAAACAGATCTGGGGATACTGGTAAAATCCAACACTTGAACCCTAGACTAAACCCCCCAAAACTCAACACTTATAAAATCGCATGAAACAGATCTGGAAATAAAGAAAGAAAAGGATACTACCGTAAGCCAATCCACTACGGGAGAGAGGCAGCAGCCTTGGAACTCGGAGGGTGATGGTGTATGCGTGGGTTTGTGGTGGGGGTAGCCGTGTATATAGGGTGCGGTGTAGAGGATAAGGAGGAGGTGGTGGATTGGAGAGGGAGAGAATTGGTAGGTGTTTGTGTTGTAGTAGGTCTCTTTTGGGTTCACGATGAGAGAATGGGAGAGAAGTAGAGAAATGAGAGTGGGTGAACAAATTATGAAGTAATTTTGACCAAAATACCCCTGATTTTGAATTGAAGTGTAAATTTTGTAAGGAAAAAAAGAGGGGGAAATTTAACAATTGAGGGTAAAAGAGGTAGTGTTGGAAAAATTCCAATTGATGACATCATCGATTAATCTTATGACATAAATAAGTTTCATACTTTAATATATATATATATATATATATATATATATATATATATGTATGTATGTATGTATATGTGTGAGTGTGTGTGTGTGTGTGTGTGTGTGTGTGTGTGAGAGAGAGAGAGAGAGAGAGAGCGAGGGAGAGGGAGATATATCATAACGGTGTTAAAGCGCTAGCTATGTGATATGAATGCCGTGGGCTTAACCATGAATTTTCTAAAATTGTATTATAAAGTGCGTATGATTTTATGAATGTATAACTTTATACTAAACACTATTTTTAGATAAATAATGCTCAAGTATCCCTTCTTCTATTATAATTCTTATTCTTATTCTTATTTTAAATACTGAGGAAAATTTCATGTAGTTATAACTGGTATATATTAGCTATGATTTATCTAAAATTTTACTTATGTGCTCCCATTAAAATAGGTCGCTGACATGGTTAGGTTTATTAAATATTAATCTAGCACGTGAGGAACATCAAAATGATGTAATAGGGAGAACCTCAAAGGTTAACCCAATTTTATGAATCAAACATGTTTATAGATTACATGTGTGCTAAGTACTTTTATTGCGAGATCGGTTGACTTTTTCCTTTATGACCTACGGTAAAACCTTAAGTTAGTATGATTAATCCGGAGACTGTTGATTTTTGTCACACCATGCAAAATCCGACAGACGGGGTGGCCAGCCACCGCCGCCGAACTATGCCGGGCGTGAACTAAATAAATACCATTCTTAGCATGAGACATAAATAATCAGTCCATAAGATAAATAATTGAATCAATCCCAAATGATCATAAACCACTAAGCGATAAAAGATCCATCACATGCTAACTCCGAATAAATCCAATCTCCAAAAAATGATTAAATAAAACCTGAATAATAAAGATCTGAATAATCCAACATAAATCCTTTAAACAACTTTGGAACCGAATGGCCCAATAAAACTCCAATGAAGTCTCATAATTAAATACGATGGGAAAATAAAGTCTAAACTAAAACAAAGAGATAAAGTAAATCAGCTCCAGCTGCACCTTCAAATGATAACACCGATAAACTTATGCTGCTTCTCCAATTCTAATCCTTAAAAAAATTAGTCAACGCATGGGTCAGAGCCAAAGCCCCGAGCAAGAATACACACTACTCCCCTCAAATAGGATCCTTGAACCCAAACAGTAGCATTATACGCAATAAATATCACAATAGAATATTTAAATTAAGCGGGATAATTAAACGCGATAAATATAAACCACTAACTACCCGCAAAAATCCCCATTTATAAAGGCACACCAATATGATTTTAAATTTCCAAGGCCCACGATGTTAATTTAATTAAATTAACCAACTTTTATTATCATTCTCACTTTTTTTTAAGTGTCACACTTCCCCTTGTCAATCGTCCTCTGACCCGTTTAAACTGTCGGCCCCGACACATGACAAGGTTCCACACACGACACGACATAAATCGCCCTCTGGCCCGTTTAAACTGTCAGCCCCGACACATTATGTCGCCACAAATTTTAATACCCGTTTTTATCTTAGGCCTTAATTCTCAATTTCTCAATTTATAATCACCCCACCCTTTTAATCGATGTGAGATCCTCAAAATACCCCTTAGTCCCATAACTAAGGGTCCCCAAGTTATCAATAAGTCCTATCCTATGTATAGGCGGATTTTCAAACATAAATCTTAACCTAATCTCGTACTTAGACTACTGTAATGACGATAAGGTAATAAAAATCAGCCCACCCCCAACATAATAAAAACCGTGATAATTTCCCTCACTAGTCCCATTCCTAGAAGGCATTCTAAAATATAGGGAGAGCAATAATACCCAACAACCCATCGTCACAAAGGAAACATCATAATACCAACAAGTCACACAATAAGCATAATTAATCAATATATAAAACTAAGCATGATATTCCAATTCAATTAATTCTTTAATTTAATTATCACCTCGTCAACAATACCCACTTAATCTCATTTAATTATTTTAAATTAAATATACCAAGTTTTCATCATATATATATATCAAAAATGAAATTTTATTATCTCTACACGTATTACATGAGTTATACGCCCCCAACTTTATTTATTTTAAAGCTAGGGTTTTTCTACATGAAACCTACACCAATAAAATCCAAAATCCACTCATCAGTCCTACGTACCCAAGGGTTATATATATTATCTAGATTAAAAGATTTAATAAAAACAGCCCCATAATTAGTGTCCACTTTTCCTAATTAAATCACTACTTTATTTTAAGAAAACATGTAATTAAGTGTTTGTGCAACACTTAAAATGCATAATACTAAAGGAAAAGAATAGAATATTCATGCCTGTAAAGATCGTGTTGAAAATTTGATTAGAAATCTGGATTGCTTGCGAAAAATTAGCAAAAGAGTGCTCTTGAACAAACTTGATTAAACCCCAATTAAGCCTCCCAAAACTTGTGCCAAAAACATGATTATGAAGAAGGTTGATGATTATGGGTGAGAGGAAAAAGTATTTGGAAGTGTTCTCTGATGAAAAACTGGAGAAAAAGTGATTATGAGAAGTTCCCCCACGGATTAACAAGATTATATAGTGATTAGGAGTCCAAATCCTACACAAATTCGGCTTAAAAAGACTTACAGCGCACGATAACTGATGGCATCGATCGATCGATGCCCAGGCGTCGATTGATCGATCGCCTCGAAAATCTGACAGTTTTGCTTAAAAATTATAAGGGACAAATATTTCAAAAATCATATAAAATCCATTTTAACTCCGATTTTAATTCCTCTTGAAGTTTTATTCTTCTAAAATCATAACCAACATATTTAGCCAATAAAAATTATTAAATTCAAAAATTTATTTTTCTCTAAAATTCCAATTAATTAATAAAAATAGTTAATAAAAACACGGGGTGTTACAATTTTGTAGAGGGATGAAAGTATTGGGAAGATGGTGATGCAAATGACATATTTTGAGAGGGCGACTCTCGAGACGACTGGGACTAATAAATTCAGCATTATTCCAAATAGGGGCTATAAATGACAATCGTAAACATTAAATATGACTTCTCTTGAGAGGGATGATCTATATCAAAATATGTGACATTGAGGAGCTATAGAAGCAATTTATATCTCGAGGAATATAACCTTCCTCGAGAGGCATGTGATTGTTGTTGAAAATATCTTAGCAAGGGGTCTTAAGCCTCCTTAAGGATGGCGTAACCTTTACAAGTAACTTTATGTCACTCTAGACTTTTGGCACTATTATCTCTTATATCAGAATGGTTGAGTACTTACCTTAATCAACGAAACCTGATCTCGAAACTACATGACAAAAACCCTCACAAATCACAATTGATACTTTAATGGTCCCATTGGGACCTTCTTACTCTAATCACTAGCAAGACTAAAGTAACCTTATCACTAATCCGCAATAAATCAATATATTACAATTAGTACTTGGGAGCTTAAGGACCCCTCTATATAATCAAATGGCTAAGTAAGTTCGTATTCATCAAATCATCCATCCCACTAATATTTGGATTCAAATTGCAAACTAGAGGAATAATATCAATACACCACTTATTCTACCAAAAACCATCCATGCCCAATAACCATTTATTATTATCCAAAATATCATCCAACTGTTGTTGAAATAATTTCAATATATCTGAGGAATAATAAGGAATTATAGCACTTAAAATATAAGTGGGGGACCATACTTGTCTCTCATAAATTTAGGACAAAGTCCACCATCTTTAGTAAAATCCCATGTCAACTTAGCATGAAGAGAAGAGATAACATCACAAAGAGAATTTATACCCAACCCACCTTCGATATCATTCTATAGGAAAATTACTAAATAATCCATTAGTGGTGGTGATCTTATATAAAACACCAAAGAAAATTGAGAAAAAGATTCCTAAGGACATCGAAGAACAATTTTGTGAATTGATAAAATTAAGAGAATTTGGATGGGAATAGCTAATAAGAATGACATCGTCAGAGTGATCATACCTACAAAGGTGGGTATTTAGATTCCTAAGCTTCTAATCTACATCTTAAAGTTAACCATATCATTACGATAAGAATAGAATCGTCTAGTTTTTAATAGAGACGAAGAAAAATAGTTGATGTGGAGACATTTATGAGGAAACTAAGTTGAATAAGTAAAAATTTCTCTATCAATAATAAAGCAATTCTTGCCTTTATTAACTATTTATTCCAAATAGGTGTGCATAATAATTTAAAAATTCACGAGATTGGATTTAAAAGAATTTACTCATCAAAATGTGGGTTGATTTTCTATAACAATGATAGGTACTAAAAAGGACTGTAAATCCGATTAACCACTAATTGATTTAGGTCTCTAGATGATGTAGATTATTGGACTGGTGAGAAATAACAATGCCATCAAAGCTATACTTGATCATCCTAAAGTGTATAAAGCCTAATAAAATAAAAGTATAGAGATAGAACACAAGATATAAAGTTGTTTAGCTATAAAATGATCTGACGTCCACTTTGGTGCCTCGTTTTCATTATCTACAAGCAGTAGTATAAGAGTTGGATACCTTTAGAGGCATACAAGAGAGAGAGCAGGGATAAATATATGAACATACAGGCTCTATGCTGAGTGTTAAATAAGGATGTAGCGGGGCTACGAACCTTAGTAGTTTAGGTTACCGAAGTTAACCTGAGTGAGCTCTCAAATGAAGAGAAAGAAAGTCAGTGGAGATTTTGGCAGAGCATCGATCCCAAACATGCCATGCTCAATGAAGAGGTAAGCACTTCTATTAATATAAGTTAAAAGAAGGTTCACGTGTATAGAACATGTGACATATGGATAATTGATGTCAAGATGGAATCTTTCTAGAAGGTGGACAGTTGGAAAATGGCATGCTGATATGGCTAAGTCTATGGTAGGGATGCTTTGCCGGTGAGATAAGAGGCCACGACCTTTTAGAGGCATGGTGGGTTCCCTTAGAGTACTGGATTTATAAGGATTTTGTGGCTTGTCTAAGACCCATACAGCGGCACAAAAGGTCACTTTTATAGCCCTCCTGCTTATACTACTGCGGAGGGTGGCTCCCAACCCACGTATCATTTAAACATAGGCTGACCTAAATTGGGCATATAATTAAGCCCCCAAACATGAGTGCCAAGAGGTTTAGAGAATTGGTATGGGCTATTTATGCATAGGCGCCGCAAAAATACTTCAAGTTGGAAATAATTTCTTCTGTTGGGGATGCGGCAAACTTCCATGGCCAGCTATTGTGACGTTTCAACTTCCAGCGCCCTCTTATATAAATGTAAAAATGTCGTGGCTTCATTACCTTTACCAAACCATTGAGAGATATTGATTCTTCATTTTTTGTTGATTTTTAAGCGATCATTTTTAGGCAATTTTAAGCGATCCTCTAGTTCTCAGGCGACCCTTCTTCATTCTAGGTTGGTTCTTTTGCTTTCTTCTTCGATTTCTTCAATCATAAATTAAAATCGATGGTGTTCATACTTATTTTGCGATTTTGTCTTTTCTTTCATGTTCATATTCTTAAAAATATATGGCTAGGTTTTTCTAAATAAACCGCAATGAGTTTGATTTGATACATGAAACTAGGTAGTTAGGGTTGCATGCGTACACGGATCTTTTGCTTGCTTTAATTTTGCACAAGCTGAGTAGGAATTTCTGTTTAGTATTTTGGAATATAAAAATGAGTAAAAATGTATGTTGTTAATTTTGATTCATGGTTGGTCCTATTTAGCACACATTTCAGTGTTTTTGGTAATTTGACAGGGGATTTTATTGTACACGAAGGTTTTGTAGGGGTAGGGTTTGGATTTTGAACCCATTCGGACTTTTATTTGGCTAAGAACAAGAACTGGTTGTTCAAAGTGTTGTTGAACAAAAACCTAGGGTTTTTAGTTTTTGATATTTGATAATTATGAATGCAAATTCTTACGTGTTTACCCCCTAGGGCATGACCTATTTTGTCCTTTTAACAACTGGTCACAGTCCATAACCAAACGTCTTTTTTCCCATTGCTGCGACCCTTAACCCTTTCCTTTTGTAATGGTTGCGACCTTGATTTCACCCTTTGCGAAGTTTTATTTTTCCAGTTTTATCATTTCCCTTTGTATAATGTCGCGGCCTATTTTATGAGGCAGTTACTTCCATTTTACTTGTATTTTGATCATAATTGTTACGACATTCGAACTTTGGAGCCCTTCTGCTTTCACAGGTCCTTCTTGCAGCCTTAAGCATTAGAATACTTGGGAATATTTGGAAGACTTTTAGAATAGGAAACTAGTGTTCTTCCTCCTAAGGAGTTACACATCAAGCCTTTGAAAATTAGTGGGCCCTGTAGACTGGAGGATTGCCCAAACTATGTGCAATTTGTATCTAACTCCATGACGTCTTTTTATTGTAGGGATCTAAAGGATGGTGCAGAGGGTGCACAAATGGATGAAGAAACTTGTTCCACAAATAATCAAGCCCCCATTGAGATAGATGCTATGACTATTAAAGTGGTCCAAGACATAAAAAATAGAAGTGTTGAGGCTGGGCCATCTGGCCGCGACCATGAGTCTAGAAGATAGCTTGTGAACCTTCACTATCCTTTCATAATAAGGGAGGAGTGGTTGGCATAAATGGCTAAAGCGTGTGAGTGCCTCTAGGGAATTGTCTATACCATACCTTCCATAGAGAAGAGGTCATGCTTTGATGTTCCAAATGATGGAGTCTGCTTCCCACTTTATGCCTTCATCTTAGGGTTGTGGTTGCCAATCCGAGAGCGTGTGAGGAATATACTCAAGGTCGTGCACATGTTCCTAACCCCAGTTCATTACAATGGATACATGGACATTCTTGCTTATTTGGTGGTGTGGAATAAAAAATCTTGGGAGAGACATCATTATTGCAGAGTTTTTTAATTTCTTCAGGCCAAAGGAGAACTCCGTAGAAAACCCATAATAATACTACATGGGGATGTAGAGTGGTGATGGATACCTGATGAGTAGTTGTCCTTCTAATGTCAATATTTTGACGGGAAAATAGGTTTAAATCTCTGAGGAAAACTTAGAAGTTCACCCAAATGAATCTGAGAGCGATAAGCCATATATATTGCCACGGACGTGGGGTTATCCTCCACAAGAAGGTATTTCACTAGCCGCAGTCTTTATCTTCACTTGTAATTTTTTTCTTTATCATAGCCTTAAAATGAATATCATTATCTTGCTGCATCCTTTCTCTGTCTTCTTGTAATGATTCTGTAGCCTTTTCTTACCTCTATAGTTTGTGCAGGGATGATTCCTTCTTTAAGAAAAAATGAGAAAATTGAGTCCATAGTCTCAATTTTTGATAAAAGGAAACAATTTTCAGAGATAGTGACTCAACGGTCACTATTTAAACTTAGTTATTACACCTCACACCAAGCACCTTTGAAGTTTACGAAAGTGTAAAATTCCGTGTGAGATACTGATTCAAATTGATTCCCAAATTTTCAAATGAAACTTATTTAATTAGATGTCCGAATTTGCTCAAATCAAACACCAATTTTATCTAGCCCCTAAACATGCATCTACGTGTCAAATCAAATCAGTAGATTCATCCTCATCATCCCAGGAACACCGCATCACTCCCTATGACACGCAGTCGATCAGCCCAGTACCTCCCGTAAGTGGCACCAATTGTTAGCTCAGTACCTTCTAAGGCTCCTAATGTAGCAATATAAACTCCCAGCAAATATGTCTTGGGTTCCACAAAACAACTCACACAAAATTAATTGGGATTTTTAAATTGTAAAACAAAATCTTTGAACCCTTCAAATTGTTGGAGAAGAAAACAAACACTCAAAAATGTATTATGTTAAAAGCAATGTTTCTCCACACCAAAAATAAGTAGTCTAACACCCAATATATATATCAAATTCGAGGCTGTGACGTGTCAAACTAAATGACCTATCGTTCGAATGACAGACGTCGTCGTTTGAGCGAGACTGCATCTTGTTCGAATGAGATGCATCATCGTTTGAATGACAGTGGCACTGATCCCAAAAACAACATCAGTCTTTGACAGAAAATTTTTATATAAAAAATATTTTATAAGAAAATGTTTTTATAAAAATCATTTATAAAAAATTCATAAAATATCCCAACACTTTTAATGTGAAATGTAAATGGAAATTAAACATAATTTTACCAAAAACATCTTGTTTGGGCATGAATGTTGAAGTCCACTTGCAATTCGGATCCGTCTTTTGTAGATATTATCTTCGTCAATCCTTTGACGACTTGTAGCGGTATATGGCATAATTAATTATGACGGACAATGTCCTTACAAATCTCCCCCTATGTCCATAATGATACAAAATAAAAAAACATTCAAATTATCAACTTAAATGATCTATACAAATATGCCCTCCCAAAAACAAAAGTGGAAAGATAAAATGACAAGTGTTCAAACTTTGCTTCAACAATCAACTTTTCAAAACTTCAAGTTGTTCTCATTTGGGTGTGCAATCGAAAAATCTTCAATTGTACCTACACACATGAGACAAAGCAAACACTTATTGACGTATCGACTTTGAAATGATATAAGCATAAACATGAAAGTATAATAAATTCTCCCCCATACTTCAACTCCCCCATAAAATCATAATTCGTCCCCCCCCCTTTTTATTTGTCTGAAATAGACAAGGAAAAGAATGAACAATATAAATCAAATCGGGGTGCCACGATAAACCAAGGCAAACAATTTTTTTTGATTTTTCAGATTTTTCAGACAAAGATGCAAAAAAAATGATGTTACAAAAATCAGACACCATGAATTTATACTAAGATAACCAAATCGTGGAAACGAAATAAATGGATGTGAATAGATTCGATTGAAAAATCGACTCAATCATGACATGTGTGCAAGATGAACAAGTGTACTCCTAACGAATGATCATCAAAATAGTCCTTAGGTGTAAAATTGTTGAATTTAGATGACATCGTCTTAATCATATCGACAAATCAAAGTATAAATGATTTCCACACTAATATAGTCCAAAACTATGTAATGCTTTTTCATGACTTTCAAGGGCGTGCAAACCGTTTTTAAATTCCATCCAAACTCCCTCATTAAAAGATAATGATTTTATTTTTCTTATGAGGTGATGAAATTAAAACCTATTGGCCCATTTTTGCCATATATTTCTTTTTAATGCGTTTTAATTTTTTCGGGATCTTTTAAACCTCATTGGACCCCGGATAATTTTCAATTCCTTACTTTTTTAGGTCCATTATAAATGGTGGATTTATCGCAAAGGAAAAATGAGATACCTTTCGCAGCCATTTTTTGTTTTTCAAAATAAAACACACAAACTCACAAACGGTTTATATCATGCACTACTTTCTATTAAGTTTTATCGCATTTCGTTCGTTGTATAGGCAGAATTGAGATGTAAACACTTAATCAACATGTTATAAATAAGCACAAAAGTCAAACAAATTCGTGCATGTGTGAAATAAAGGACAAATGAGTCAAACACTTTGGTAACAACACTATATCATCTCAAAGACTCCAACCTTTGTAAAGCACTTGAATGACACAACATATTGTCTCAAAACACTATCAAATAGGTACATGGATATGGAATGAAATTGTGGCTTGATCATCCTAAGTTCCCATTCATATATGGTGTAAACAAAATACAAAACTCTCTTTGGATTTTTCAAA
Source organism: Sambucus nigra (assembly GCA_949130495.1). NCBI lineage: Eukaryota > Viridiplantae > Streptophyta > Magnoliopsida > Dipsacales > Adoxaceae > Sambucus > Sambucus nigra. The sequence goes on along the minus strand of OX422208.1, from coordinate 535,770,922 downwards.
AAATTTATAAAAAAATGAAAATATTTTTGTATTTTTCGAACACTGATCAGAATTAACCTAGCAGTACCAAATAATAGCAATATGAACCACGGGACTACAAACAGAAGAGACAAAATTCTCTAGGGGTCACTCGAACGAAGCTCCATGTCACTCGAATGATAAGGCTTCTTGCAAGAACCTTCTTCACGCGACATCAGTAGTCGCTCGAACGAACTCTCATCTCGCTCGAACGAAAAAAATAATTTTCCCAGATTTCCCAGAATGTCATGCAGTTTTGTTCAGTATATTTTTTTTGTGAAATCAGTTCCTCGAATGGGCAAACATATACAAAATAGTTCTAAATAAAAGAAAAAGTAAGAAAATAATGTAAAGTAGACAATAATACATGCATGCAATAGGCAAAAAATGTCACCATGTGAATCATCCTATGTTAGTAAAAAGTCTAAACCTCATCCATTAGGTGCCGATGAGTTTTTCAAAGATGGCGACATCCTACAAAAAACTTCCATTAAATCATGTGAGGCCTTGACCCAAAACTTTACTTTCTCTCGAATATGTGCAATGTGACAACTCGGATATAATTGTGATAAATTATATTAAAATCATGCTTAAATTATGTCATATGAATAATATGTTATTATTATATCTAATGTTAAGTGATTATGTTTAGTCTAATCCTACTTTCATAAATCATGAAATGTCGAATTATTTACAAACACAAAAATTTGTTTTTTTTATACAAATGTTCCTGTTACAAACTAGTTTTGACCCTTATAATGTAACAATTGACTCAAGGTAAGAATTAGATAGTTGTAGATATATGAGTTAGATTTGTGAAACAATAAACAAAGCATCAAACGGATGTCCGAGTAAGGAGTTATAGCGAATTTACGAACAAAAAGCAAATATGTCCATTCCCTTTAAGTGGTAATTTGTCTTTTACTAAACCAAATGTTTTAATTTGCTCGGTTGGCATGGGAGGCAGCCTTGGCCGACTTAAAACTCTTCTTATAACATATTTCTTTAGGAAATTTAATCCTAGGTTTAGTTTGAAGGGTTTTTATTCTTGAGGAAAGAGAAGGTAGAAGTTGAGGAAGAAAGGGTTACATTAAAAGCTAGGAAAAATTCCAAAAAAACATCTTAAGGTGTTTCCAAGGTAAAATTGTGTTAATATTGTTTTAATCTTTTATTATACTTATTTCAAAGTATATAAATCGTTAATTATTGATTAAATTCAATTATCCTTTGTGATAATATGTATTGGATCATATGTGAGATAAGTAGGGTTTATAGGCCATATTGCTTTGTATTAAAACCCCTTGTATTCAAACTTTCATATGTTTTTGTGTGCTTACTGTAATTGAGAAATTCGAATTTGATATGAAAGTAGACTCATATACTCATATCATATCCGAAAATTAGAATTTATCTCCTTGTGGTTAGGCCTTAATGGTGATTTATAGCTAGTACATAGTTGTTGTTTGTATATTTTATTTCAGTATTCCCTGAGTTTAGTCAAGCTTTTGACATAGCAAATGAAGCCAAAACATTATGAAACTTTAATTATGTACTATTAAGTACGTGTGATGAAAAATGGTTGGAAATAATGGAAACTTATGATGGAGAAAAATTATGAAAATTCTTGGAAGTTGAAGGAACAATAGAGGAGCTTGTAGGGAAGATTTATTGTGTTGTAAAGATATGGTCATAACTTGATCTAGGAAGCTTGAAAAATTACACCGTCACTTCTAATGGAAAGAATATTCGTATATGTTTTCATATTTATAATCTTGGACACATGTATTTATGTAATTTAGGAATATAGGATGGTTGAGTATAGAGAACAATAAATTGAGGCCATACTGGATAACCCATTAAAGAATATTGTTATCTCCTCTTTCCAAAGAGTATTTTGAGTACATGTTTCATGTGTATATACATTGAGAAGTATGATTTCATATTTACTTAGGTTTAGTTATGAAACCCTTATGAGGTATTTCCTACGATTGAATATTCATATCTTTATCAACATGTATACCATTGTTTTGTCTTTACTCATGTTTCATGGAATGTGACTTAAGTGGAATTATATTACTGTTGTATAGTCACTGAAAGTTACATAATTATTTTAGGATAATACTTATGATTGAGACTCAGTACTGATTTATTTGGATTGACAGGTGTAAGGTCTAATCAACCCAGATCAGCTCCAACCCAAGGAAATATAAATACATAGTTGACAACCCAAGGTGAGTGTACACACTGGAATGATGTATTTGTATACTGCTACGAATATGATCATAATGTTATGAATATAAAAATTTTCATTTTAGTTTACCGAAATGGGAGGTTACTCCTCAACCCGGAATGGGGGAGATTTGTCTATTTAAATAGGATATGTGAATCATAATTCAAAAAAGTTGGTCATTCTTATGAATGAGCCGAATATATATATTATTACAGGATTATGATTTATTGCATTTAAAATATATGCAATAGAGTAGAAGTGGTTCATTCACTGAGTTGTGTTGCTCACGATTCCAATATTATGTTTTTCAGGTAATGCGAGGTCACAGGAAGATCTCGGAAGTCGGGTTGGGTTATCCAGGAAGGGGAGAAAAAAGATTTGGTTTAATGAAAATGATGTAATTAAGTTAACTTATCCTTCAAGCAAGTTTTTATGGGAATGACTACTCTGATGTTGTAAAAATGTTTTCAGTTATATGGATTCACAACGATGACTCTAAAATTAAAACTCGCGTTTATGGTTTGGTTAAATTAATTATGGTTTGACTCACTTTGACTTTCAAACTTAATTATAAGTAATTGGGTTGGGGTGTGTCAGCTTTTGGTATCAGGGCCTATGTTTTAGAGGTTGTGGAGGGAGAAGAGTCTAGATTTCGCAGTGAATGTTAAAAATATGTTTTGTTTGATACTAACGATTATGTTACGAAAGATATGTATATATATAATGTGTTTTATCTTTGATCCATTTCAGATATAAAAGAATGGAAGGAGGGAATGTGAATGTTGGAATAGAAGATAAGGCTTCAAATATGGCAGCAGAGGGGAGGTTGAGCAACTTGTTCATGGAAATGTAGAACCCGACCCGAAATAATTGACAGACAAGCAAAAAATGGCACACGCTTTGACTTTAATGGAATAGCAGGAAGCTTGATTTATGGATCAGATGGAAAAACAAAAGGCCAGGAAAATGGAGGCACAAGCATTGGCTAGGGCTGAGGATGTGATACACCGGGAAGAAAGGATTACTTCACACGAGAAATTTATTAAAATGAATCCACCCTCATTTGAACGAGAAGTCGATCCAGAAGAGGAAGAAGTATGGGTTAAAGAGATTAAACTTATTTTCAAGGTAATGAGAATGCCTAAAAATCAACGAGTGACCTTATCCATGTATATGCCGAAAGGGGATGCTAAGTATTATTGGGATGCCACAAAACATTTGTTGATTACTCCAGGAGGTGGGAAAGTGATCTCATGGGATGATTTTGTTAAAGCCTTGTATGATAAACATCCCCCCCCCCCAATGTATCGAAAACAAAAGGAGAAAGAATATTTCATGTTGAATCAGGGAAGCATGACTGTTAGAGAATACGAAGCTAAACTTACAGCCTTATCTCGGTTTTCTTTGAGGTTTATATAAAATGAGGAAGACATGTGTAGTCAATTTCTCGATGGACTTGAGTTAGTTATTAAATCACGATTGTCAGCTTTACAGTCTGTTAATTATTCATCCTTGGTGAACAAAGCCATGTTGGTAGAAAAGGATGTGAATGAAGCGAGAGGGAATTGAGAACGAGGTGTAAAGATAAGAAGATTTTATTCGAATTATCAAAAAGGTAGTGATACAGAATATTCGAGACTTGGAGGGCAGAAATTTAAGCGTGGTAGAGGTATCGGAGGTAGTTCTCAATAGGGGGAATCTAGTGGTGGGAGAGGTTCAGGAGTTTTAGAACAAGGATAACCGAATATTTTTTTGTGGGACATCGAGTCATATAAAGAGAAATTTCCCAAAGATACTGAATATAGAATGTTTTAACTATCACCAAAAGGGTCATCTGAGAAACAATTGTCCTATGTTATCAAGAGCAGTTTCAGTTAGTAGTATGGGGCCTCATAAAGAATCCTCTCCAGGAAGTGCAACTAGGGGAAGAGGTACAAGACAAGCAACTGGATTGAGGGCAGAAGGAAGAGTGTTTTCGATGACGCTGCAAGATGCGCATGCTATACCGGAAGTGGTTATAGGTAAACTTTCTATTGCAAATAAAGATTTATATGCACTCATTGATCCTGGATCTACGCATTCATTTATGGCATTACATATTGTTTCATATTTGGGTAGATCATATTCATTTCTCAATTGTGCCTTATATATTTCTACCCCAATGGAAAGTGTAATTCTGGTTGAGCATGTTTATAAAGATTGTGTCTTACGAATGGGGGAATGAGATTTATATGTTGATTTGATATCGTAGGGCATTCAGGATTTTGATATTATAATGGGGATGGATTGGTTATCGTCGTATCATGCTTCCATTGATTATTTTAGAAATGAAGTTACATTTCATCTGGCTGGTGAACTCGAGTTCCAGTTTACAGGAGAAAGGAATGTTGTCCCTAATTATCTTATCTCAACAATTAAGAGCAGAAAGTTATTGAATAAAGGTTGTACAAGGTATTTAGATTATGTTGTTAATACTAGTAAAAAGACAGTTAAAATTCAAGATATACCAGTGGTTAGAGAATTTTCTGATGTCTTCCCAGAAGAATTGCCAGGATTGTCGCCCGATAGGGAAGTAGAGTTTTCCATTAAATTAATTCTAAGTACTGGTCCAATTTCCCTTGCTCCATATAGAATGGCACCGACAGAGTTGAAAGAATTGAAAGTGAAATTACAAGATCTGATAAGCAGAGGTTTTATTCGGCCTAGTGTTCCACCATGGGGAGCCCCAGTGTTATTTATGAAAAAAAATACGAGATAATGCGATTATGTATTGATTATCGACAATTGAATAAGGTGACCATTAGAAACAAGTACCCTCTACCGCGCATCAATGATTTGTTTGATCAATTACAAGGGTCCATAGTATTTTCTAAGATTTATTTAATATCGGATTACCACCAACTAAAAGTGAAGGATAGTGAGATTTCCAAAATAGCTTTTCGAACTCGATAAGGGCACTATGAGTTTTTGGTGATGCCATTTGGATTAACTAATGCTCCAGAAGTTTTTATGGACTTGATGAACCTGGTGTTCCACCCTTTCATTGATTCATTTGTGATTGTATTCATAGACGATGTGTTGATTTACTCACATATCATGGAGGAATACGAGAAACATTTGAGACTTGTATTGCAGATTTTGAGAGAGAAGAAATTATTTGCTAAATTCAGCAAGTGTGAGTTTTGGTTGAATGAAATTGTGTTTTTAGGGAATGTTATCTCGAGAAATGGGATATATGTTGATCTAAAGAAGGTATAAGTGATCGTTGAATGGGACAGTCCTAAGAAAGTGACAGAAATTAGGAGTTTCCTAGGATTGGCTAATTACTATCGCAGATTCATTAAGGGATTTTCAGCAATAGCATTACCATTGACAAAGTTAACTCATAAAGAAGTGAAGTTTGTATGGGATGAAGAATGTGATAGGAGTTTTAAAGAATTAAATAATCGATTGGTTTCAGCCCCTATACTTACTTTTCCATGTGGGAATGAGTCTTTTGTGATCTACATAGATGATTCATTTCAGGGGTTAGGATGTGTTCTTATGAAGAATGGGAAGATAATAGCATATGCTTCCAGACAATTAAAGACACATGAACTAAACTACCCTATGCATGATTTGGGGTTAGCATCTATTCTTTTTGCTTTGAAGTTATGAAGACATTACTTGTATGGAGAAACTTGTGAGATATATACAGATCATCAAAGCTTGAAATACTTGTTTACACAAAAAGAACGGAATTTGAGACAGAGGCGTTGGATAAAGATGATTAAAGACTATAACTGTACCATCCATCATCATCCTGGGATGGCCAATGTAGTAGCAGATGCTTTGAGTAGAAAATCATCAGGGATTCTGGGTTGCATACAGTGTGCACGTGTTGGAAATATTCTTAACTTGGCATCGATGGGGATTGAATTAAAGTTTTCAAAAAGGGGAGGATTGTTAGCACATATTATAGTGAGACCTTTATTGGCAGAACTCATACGAAATTTGTAGTCCATTCCTTGAGAAGAAGAAATAAGAAGTTCAAATTGGTAAAGAGAGTGAGTTTGATATTAAGAATGATGAATCGTTGTGTTATAAAAATAGAATTTGTGTACCAAATTATCCATCCTTAAAGAAGGATATATTAGAAGAGGCACAAAATTCTATTTACTCTATGCATTCGGGAGGTACCAAATTGTACAGAGATTTGAAAGAGTATTACTGGTGGAACAATATGAAACTTGATATTGTAGAATTTGTATCTAAATGTTTAGTATGCCAGCAGGTGAAGGCAGAGCATCAAAAGATGGCAGGATTATTACAGTCATTGCCTATTTCAAAATGGAAGTGGGAACATTTAACGATGGATTTTGTTATAGGATTACCCCGGTCACCAAACGGCCATGATTCTATTTGAGTGATTGTAGACCGATTGATGAAGTCAACTCATTTTCTTCCAGTTAAGACCACCTACACTATTGACAAGTATGCACGTATGTACGTTGATGAGATTATCCATTTACATAGGGCACCAGTTTCAATAGTATCAGATAGAGATGCAACGATCACTTCTAAGTTTTCACCTCGTCTACAGAATGCCATGGGCACAAGTTTGAAGTTTAGTACTGCATTTCACCCATAAACTGATGGGCAATCAGAAAGGACGATTCAAATATTAGAAGACATGTTACAAGCATGTGTATTTGACTTCAAAGGTAGTTGGGATGATCATTTTCCATTGATGGAATTCTCGTATAATAATAGTTATCAGTCTACCATTGGTATGGCTCCGTATGAAGCTTTATATGGGAGGATATATAGAACACCTTAGTTTTGGGATGAAGCAGGTGAAAGGAAAATTTTGGGTCCTTAATTGATAGATATGACAACAGAAAAGATTAAAATAATTCGTGATGGATAAAGAGAGCGCAAAGCAGGCATAAATTTTATGCAGATAAAAGGAATTATCCATTATAATTTCAGAAGGGAGATTTTTATTCCTACGTATTTCACCATGGAAGGGTGTCACGAGATTTGGGAATAAGGGAAAACTAAGTCCAATATACATTGGACCATATGAAGTGCTGGAAAGAATTGGGACCCTGGCATATAAATTAGCCTTACCTCCAAATTTGTCCTATTTACATTATGTGTTTCACGTATCGATGCTTCGTAAGTATTTGGCAGATACATCTCATCAATTGAAAACACAACGTATTGAACGGAAGGAAGACTTGTCATACATCAAGGAACCGGTGGAAATTATTGATTATAAGAAGAAAGTATTGAGGAATAAAGTTATTCCCATAGTTAAAGTTATGTGGATGAACCATGGAGTTAAATAAGCAACTTGCGAAATGGAGGATAGAATGAAGAAACGGTATCCCCAAATGTTTTAATTTGATTGGTTGGAATGGAAGCATCCTTGGAAGACTTAAAAATCTTCTTCTAACTTATTTATTCAGAAATTTTAAAACTAGGTTCAGTTGTAAGGGTTTTTATGCTTGAGGAAAGAGAAAGAAGAAGTTAAGGAAGAAAGGTTTACATTAAAAGCTAGGAAAAATTCCAACAAAAATCTTAAGGTGTTTCCAAGGTAAAATTATGTGTTAATATTGTTTTAATCTTGTATTATACTTATTTCAAAGTATATAAATCAAGAATTATTGATTAAATTCCATTATCCTTTGTGATAATATGTATTGGATCATATGTGAGATAAGTACGGTTTATAGGCCATATTGATTTGAATTGAAACCCCTTGTATTCAAACTAGCATATGTTTTTGTGTGCTTACTATAATTGAGAAATTTTAATTGGATATGAAACTAGACTCATATATTCATATCATATCCGAAAATTAGAAATTATCTCCTTGGGCTTAGGCCTTAATGATGATTTAAAGTTGGTACATAGTTATTGTTTGTATATTTCATTTCTGTATGCTCTGAGTTTAGTCAAGTTTTTGACATAGCAAATGAAGTCAAAATATTATGAAACTTTAATTATGTACTATTCAGTATGTGTACTAAAAATGGACTGAAAATCACGGAAAGTTATACTGGAGAAAAGTTATGAAAATTCTTGGAAGTTGAAGGAACAATAGAAGAGCTTGTAGGGAAGATTTGTTGTGTTATAAAGAAATGGTCATAACTTGCTCTAGGAAGTTGAAAACTTACACCCTCACTTGTAATGGAAAGTATATTCATATATATTTTCATATTTATAAGGTTGGACACCTGTATTTATATAATTTAGGAATATAAGATGGTTGAGTATAGAGGACAATAAATTGGGGCCATATTGGATAACCCATAAAAGAATATTCTTGTCTCCTCTTTCCAAAGAGTATTTTGAGTACATGTTTCATGTGTATATACATTGAGAAGTATGCTTTAATATTTACTTGGATTTAGTTATAAATCCTTTATGAGGTATTTCCTACGGTTGAATGTTCATAACTTTGTCAACATATATACCATTGTTTTGTATTTACTCATGTTTCAAGGAATGTGACTTAAGTGGAATTATATTGTTGTTGTGTAGTAATCTAAAGTTACATAACTATGTTAGGATAATACTTATGATTGAGACTAAGTACTTCTTTAGTTGGATTGATAGGTCTAAGGTCTAATCAACCCAGTTCAGCTCCAACCGAAGGAAACATAAATACATAGTTGACAACCGAAGGTGAGTGTACTCACTGGGATGATGTATTTGTATACTGTTACGAATATGATCATAATGTTATGAATATAAAATTGTTCATTTCGGTTTACCTAAATGGGAGGTTACTCCCCAACCCGGAATGGGGGAGATTTGCCTATTAATGACCCCTCGACCAGGAATGGGGGAGAATTGTCTATTTAGACAGGATATGTGAATCATGATTCGAAAAAGTTGGATATTCTTATGAATGAGCCATATATATATATATATATATATATATATATTATTACAGGATTATGATTTGTTGCATTTAAAATTTATGCAATAGTGTAGTAGTGGTGCATTCTCTGAGCTGTGTTGCTCACGATTCCAATATTTATGTTTTTCAGGTAATGCGAGGTCGCTGCCCAATCTAGGAAGTCGGGTTGGGTTATCTAGGAACGGGAGAAACAAAGATTTTGTTTAATGAAAACGATGTAATTAGGTTAACTTATCCTTCAAGCAAAATTTTTTCGGCATGACTACTCTGATGTTGTAAAAAGGTTTTCAGTTATATGGATTTACAATGATGACTCTGAAATTAAAACCCGTGTGTATGGTTTGGTTAAATTTATCATGGTTTGAATCACTTTGACTTTCAAACTTAGTTATAAGTAACTAGGTTGGGGTGTGTCATGCGAACTCTCTATCATTATGTGCAAGCAAAGTATCATGGGTGGGTGAATATGTGCTAACATGTGTAGAAGCATAGCGTGACACGTAACCCAATTTAAAACAAAACTCCCTAAGGTGTCCTCTCTTTTTGAAAGGTAGAAAACATAAACAGACCTAGGTAGACCTCTCTCAAAATGTCTCCTATGTTCTCTCCTAATAGGTATGGGACTTCTAGGTGGGTCGGATCGAGAGTCATGTGAATATAACACCTAAGTAGGAACCGGCTCGGGTGCAACAAAAGAAGTGGATGCACCATCATGACTTATTCCTATACTCTCACCACTACCCTAAATGGGATTGAGAACCATCTGTTCAACCTTCTTTAAAAATGCGGTGTGATACCAATTGATTTAATTCAAAAATTCACTTATTTAATTAGGTAACTTAAATTTAACAAAGCCAAATTCAAATTAAAATCAGCCCGTGTGTGCAAGTGTAAATGAAAATAGGCAAGCAAGTGACACAGTAATTCAGGAAAAAAAATCCCCTCGGGGAAAAACCTTTTATATTCTAGAACTTTGACAAGGTTACATGAGAATTGACTTACATACAACTTCCCTCAAGGGTAATGCACGATGTCGATATCAAACCTTCAAAGCTTCATCTAGAACTCAATAGTGGCTCAATCATAACCGTACCAATTTGGACACGCAACCCCAACACACAGTCTCGATTCTTTATAGGATCTCCCTCCATAATAGCTCTCGGCTCTCCAGTTGTACAGTTCTTCTCACAAGGGTTAAACTTTAGGCAAAGTATGGTTTCGGCTCCACAAAATAACTCACACAAAATAAACTCTCTGGGATTTGTGAATTGTGAAAACAAATTTGAACCCTCAAAATTTTGTTGGAGAAAAGGTAAACTCTCAAAAACGTATTCTGATCAAAAGAAAATTTTCTCCACACGAAATCCAGTTTTATGACACTCTTTAAATAATAAAAATCAAGGCGGTGACGTGTCAGAAAATAACTTTTCTCATTCGAACTACATACGATGTCGTTTGAACAAGATCCTTATCTCGTTCGAACGAGATCTTATCTTTTCTAATGACCTATCAAACGAGGCCATGATTGTAGATAATTTCGATAAGAATGCATGGCCGCCAGTTTGTATTTTTTTGATTTGTTTTGAATTAGTTATAATTTTTCTACAGAAAGGTGTCCGAGAACAAAATCTTTAGATAGTCTGACTTACAAAAAAAAAACTTTTAAAGCTCTGCTCCAAAACTTAGAAAATATTTTATGAAAAATAATCCTAATATTCTAAGTGCATTATTAAGGTACTCTAAAACGTAACCTTACCAAAGTTAACCTTGCGGAGACTGTTTATTGAAGAACCTTGATTATTCGAATTTGCCTTGATGTGAATGTGATCTTGATCTTCTTCAACGGTGTAGTGGTATACGACATATAAATTGATAATGGACAAAAACGTCCTTACATTCTTAGATGCATTCTCCAAAGGTACTTTGACCTCCCAGGCACGTTCGAGATCACTCTCGAATTAGGATACACGTGTCATTAGACTAGACAACGTGTCGATCAAGTCACACTTTTCACTCCTTAAACCTTCTTTCTCTCTCTCCAAATCTAAAACTCGACGAACTAAATCCGTACTATACTTCTTTGTTTTCAAGGTCTAAATGTACAAATCCCGAAAAGAGTATTGGAGATCTTTCATCTCCACTCTCAAACTTGCTCTCATCCCCATTAAAAACACTCGACTCATCATTGTCGCTCTCATGAACACAATCATAGTGGGAGAAAGTGGGTGTACTCACACGACTTGAAAAATCTACACACATTCTTCTGATAAACCTTTACTGGACTCATCACCCTCACTATCACTAAGAGTAGCAGGCATGGCTACATTCTTCCCTTTTCTCCTTAGCCTAGTAGGACACTCAAATTCTCTATATCCTTTGCATTTACACTCAAAACAAGTCATATCATCTAATTCTTCCTCACTCTTTCCTTCTTTATCACCCTCTCTCTCTTTTTCACTACCCTCTTTGGCCTTTTCATTCTTTTTATTTTCTAAAAATAATTTTTATTGAAAAAATTATTTTTTCTCATTTTGAGAAACTTTTTAAAAAGTTTCATAAACAAGTCCACATCGTCAATACTAAACTCTCCCTCAGAATCAGACTCATAAACTCTCCCCTTTTTTCTTCCTAAATTGAGTATTTAAATCAACGCCTATATCCTTAAGTGAATTTAAGTGAATTTAATCTCATATGTTTGTAGGTATCCTATGAGCTCTTCTAACTTAAGTGAATTTAACTTTCCCAACGAATTCAAAATAGTGAATTTAGGAATAAAACATTTTGGGAGTGATCTAAAAATCTTTTTAACGACACACGTGTTGTCAATTGGCTCACCTAAATTAAAACTTGAGTTAACAATGCCCGATAAATGTGCATTAAACTCATCAAAACATTTGGACCCAGACATAGTGATAGTCTCAAACTTGCTGGCCAAATTTTGTAACTATGATTCTTTAACCACGGTCGTACCCTCATGTGTCAATTAGAGGACATCCCATGCCTCTTTAAATGTGGGGCGTGTCATAATTCGGCGAAACTTGTCTAGGGTGATTGATGATGCTAAGATTCAGCACCACCAGATAAGTGATGATGAGCTCAAACAGTAACAACAATGGCAGCAACAGAGATGTATATGTGTGTAAGTATATAGAAGGGGATGAGTATAAGAGGAATAAGACAATGATGTATAGTGGTTCAGCCAATTAGGCCTACATCCACTGTGAGTGTGTGATCCACTAAGTATGGGCACTAATGGCCTTGGATACAATGCACATAAGCTCACTCTCCCTCACTACTGTGTGTAAAAGCAGAGTTTTAGCTCGGGTTACAATTATCGATCCCTTTTCAGGGTTATAGGTGACAAGTATATATAGGTCTTAGGGGGAGTAGTGTACCCCCCAAGCATGCATGGTGCATGTGATTTACGATCTAGCCAATCCCCTGTTGACACCTGGAGGTGCCACGTCTGATTAATGATGACATAATATTCCCTCACGTGAGGGGGTGATATTGTTATAACGGTCTTGCCCACGTGCCATAAGAGTCTCACGTGCACTATTCCACGCGTCTCCCAAATCATGCGCTGTGATGATGTCACCCTCGACCTATGGTGTGAGGCAGAGGGAAAAGTTCCTACAGGCAGCGAGCCTGGCCTAGCTTGGGCCTTGTACTGTCGTACCCTCATAGGGTCGTCCAGGACATGATGAGGGGTCGGCCCCTTAGAGGGTCGTGTGGACATGAGGAGGGGTCGACCCCTTGGAGGGTCGTTTGGAGATGATGAAGGGTCGGCCCCTTTGGAGGGTCGTCTTGGAATGATGAGGGGTCGGCCCCTTGGAGGGTCGTCTGGGCATGATGAGGGTCGGTCCCTTGAAGGGTCGTCTGGACATGATGAGGTGTCGGCCCCTTAGAGGGTCGTCTGGGCATAATGAGGGGTCGACCCCTTGGAGAGTTATCTGGGTCGGCCCCTTGGAGGGTCTTCTAGGCCATGATGATGGATCGGCCTGGGCCTGAGCCCTCGTCTGGGTGGAGGAGACTCTCGGTCTGATCGAGGGTATATATGGGCATATCAGTGATGGCTCTAGAAATAGCACTCAAACCACGGGAATTAAAATTAGACATTTTAAAATCATCTTCAGGCTAATTCGACACAAGTTTCAAAAAGGTGATATTATTAGCAGTGACAGTGGGAGGAGTTCACCCTCTTTAACAAAGCAACCAAACACGTTCTTCAATGGATTTTAAATGCGATTTCATACGTCCTTTCCAATATGCATAACTGGACCCGTCAAAATAGGCATTCGATTAAATAAGTGATCTAGCGAAAAAGTTGCGATTTTTCACAAAACAAATTTTTCAAAAAAAATCAATATTATACAATTTATGCAGAAAATAAGAATAAGCTATAAATTAGCGACACCTACTCTGATACCAATTTGTAAAATTCCGTATCCAGTACTGATTCAAATGGAATCGTAAATTTCCAAAATCAAACTTATTTAATTGGATGTCTAAATTTTCTCAAACCAAACACCAATTTTATTCAGCCCCTAAACATTCATCTACGTGTCAAATCAAATCAATAAATTAAACCACGCGATGATTAAGCTAACAAACATAGGATTCAGGAAAAAAAACTTTCGGGTAAAGCCTTTTTTATTTCCACTATAATTTGTAAAAGTCGACTTACACGGGTTATAATGAAAATACAATCGACATACGAAATACTCGTAGGTGTCGGTTCGTCATCATCAGCCCAAAAACACCGCAACACTCCTTATGACACGCAGTCGATTAGTCCACTACCTCCCATAAGTGGAACCAATTGTCATCCCATTACTTTCCAAGGCACCTAGTGTAGCAATATAAACTCCCAGCACCACAAAATAACTCACACAAAAGTAATTGGTATTTGTGAATTGTAAAACAAAAGCTTTGTTCCCTTTAAATTTCTGGAGAAAAAAACACATCCAAAAATGTATTCTGTTAAAAGCAATGTTCTCCATGCCAAAAAAAAGTAGTCTAACACCCAATATATAGCAAAATTGAGGAGGTGACGTGTCAAACTAAATGACTTGTCATTCGAATGACATATGTCGTCGTTTGAGCGATACAGCATCACGTTGGAACGAGATGCTTCGTCGTTTGGATGACAGTGGCACTGATCCCCCAACAAACTTTAGTACCTGAAAGAAGTTGGAAACCTCAAAAGGCAAAATTGTTTACGGGATAAGAAAACTTTTATTTAAAAAAATCTTTCATAAGAAAATATTTTTAAAAAAACCATTTGTAAAAAATTCATATGTTATCCCAAAACTTTTAATGTGAAATGTAAATGGAACTTAAACATAATTTTACCAAAAACATCTTATTTGTGCATGAATGTTGAAGTCCACTTGCAATTCGGATCCGTCTTTTGTAGATGTTAGCTTCCTCAATCCTTTGACTACTTGTAGCGGTATATGACATAATTAATTGTGACGGACGATGTCCTTATGGGAAGGTACCTCTATCTTCATTGATTCTAACGAGTTAGAAGATACCGTCCAAGAATAAACTAGGCTTCATGGAAAATGGCAAGAAAAGGAAGAGGGAAACCAAGAATACTGCACCTCTGGCTGAAAAAGAGGCCACTTTTGAGGGTGCCACGACCCTTGGCCCACAAGTGCAGGGGGTACTACAAACCCTCCATAGGTTGATGATGATATTGCAATAAACCTATCTACATTTGGTCTCTCTTATTTCACAGGTGGGATGATAATGGGACTTCAAGTGTTGTGAGTATTATTGTTTCTATGTCCCTTTTGCGAATGGTTGTGGAAGTTAATGCCAACTTGCCTACCCCCCAAAGCAAGGATAAAAGTGTTGTAAGCGGGAATTCGAAACCATGTCCAAGGCAGTTATATCTAAAGTCTCCATGGGATAACTGCTACTGCAGTACCAAGAATGAGGAGGGTTACGGACTCTACTGATCTGAAGAGTCTAATTGATGAGGACAGATAGGGTTTAGAATAATATCCGTTTTATTTCCTTATGAGGGAAAGTTTTCATTTCATTATATTCTTAACATGGACTTTAGTGTGTTTTTATACTAACATTTTAAAATTTCTTCTTTTAAGCTACAAAGGTCATAATAACCAAATGGCCAAGTATGAAGGCCTTTTCAAATTATATAGGGCCTTAGAGGATGATCATAACTCTCAGTCATAGGGTGCTAGGTCGTCCTCCTTTCAAGATGGAAAGAAGTCTACCGAGGCTTCTCTGTAAGATTAAAATATGGAAGCTGACGCTAAAATGGAGGCCACAGAAATGATAAAAATGAGTCTGAGCTAAATTTTAATGAGGTCGTGGAATTCTTGAAGGTTGCTAAAGAAAAATGTCTGGAGGCTGCCAAGCAGGCCATAACATTTGAGAAGAAATTCAGCCAACTCGATGTAAAAACCCAAGGCATGGTCCAGAACCATGAGGAGGAGTTAAAAAGGATAAATGATGAACATATCGCGACCTTCATCAATTAAGTATTGATCACGCTGCGACTTTGAAGAAGGCAACTGAGGATGTTATGGCCAAGTTTTAAACTTCCCAAGACTTTTCGTTCTCCAAAACAAGGCATACGTCCATGGATAGAAGGATATACGGCATAAAGGGGCTAAATATTACCCTTATGCCAAAGAGATCATATATGCGTGTAGGTTCAATGATCCTAAGCATATTCATTACCTAGAGGATATCCAATCTATGGAGGAGCTGTTGAGGAAGCAGAAAGAGAAGGTCATAGTTGGTGAAGCTTAAAAGGAGACTGAGAAGGACGCGGAGGGGAATGAAGACAAGTTAGAAGAGGATGCAACCTCTTAGTCTTGTAATTTCTTTATAAACTTATTCTTTTCATTCCACAACTTTCATATAATTGAAACAATGTGTTTTTTATCTCCGCGGCCTTTATCATATAACTTCTTCTTTATAAGATGATACTTGAAAGCTCTTTTATAACTTCTTCTTTATGAGATGGTTTGAAACTTATTTATATTCCATGTTGAATGCTTGTAGGATTATTTTAAGCCTATTCTACTGTTTAGCATTAGGCTGCAGAAATTAAGTAGCATAGTAATTATTAAACAACCTACCGTAGATTTGGCCCAATGATTTGAACTTTTCTTGGATCTATAGAATGTGTGCCGCAGTAATAATAAAATGTAGTGATTAGGAGCAAAATGTCCATGTCGCAAACTTTAGGACTCATACATGAGCTCTTGAAATGTGGAAAGCTTGTCATGGTAATAATGAGTTGTGTTTCTTGGGAACTGAATTCCCTTGTTGTGGACACTACGTACTAAACCCACTACTTTTTTCCTTAACCAAGCTGTAGCCATCAAGATTGAGCTGACTTTTCCTTTCCACTTAGATTTCTTAGTTTGGGGTATTTTCAAGCCTCCCCTTGATGGGTATTTTCAAGCCAACCACGACTATTAGGTGTTTTCACCCCACCCATGGCAAGGTATTTTCAAGTCAGCCATGGCTGTTGGGTATTTTCACGCCACCCATGGTTGAGTACTTTCAAGCCACCAAGGTTATTGAGCCATAACTGGGTACTTTCAAGCCACCCATGGTTTTCCCAAGACATTGGTGTAATATAAGCTACCCGCGACTAAAAAGGGGTAGTATAAACCACTTAAGGCTAAAAAGTGGCATAATAAGCAACATGACACTAAAAAGGCTATTATAAGCCACCCGAAGCTAAGATAGGGTATTATAATCCACCTGAGGCTAAGAGGGGGTATTATAAGTCACCCGAGGTTAAGAGGGTTATTATTAGTCACCAGAGGCTAAGAGGGGTGTTATTTGCCATCCAAGTCCAACACACCCTTTCTTCTGAGGTAATTTTCTCCTATTCACATCAATCTTTGGGATGATCAGTTGTTAGATTATCGTCAGACCTGTCAAAAAAAAAATCTTTTGAAAAAACTTTAAAATAAAGTGAAATACTACATTGAAATATATATGAGTGTGGCCATCCCCGATCCTCACCTCGCGGGCGGGTGGCGTGGAGGAAAGGATCCTTCGGGTCCCACGCGTACCTCTCGGGAGTGCTTCGGCCGGCGTCGTTTGAGATGTGGTATAAAAATGTAGAGAGATTCAGAGTCTCCAGTCTATTTTACTCAAAATAGACAAACAAAAAAGGGGTAGCCAGCCCGAAGGATGGCATCCAAAGACATATAGGTGCGTGCGAAACCAAGACGATTCGAGAAGGGTTCGGAGGCTTAGTTACGAAATGGGAAGGTGTTAGGCACCCATTTCTCCCTTTCGGTCTCTCATGAATATTTTCTATTTTCCTTTTGTTTCCCCCCGTGATATGTGTGCATGTGTATATATAGAATGGAGGTAGGAATCCTCAACTTGTATCATGGAAAAGATAAAGCGAGTCATTTGTAGGAAGATATAAAAGTAATATTTAAAAAATAAGATTTACGCGATTACCCCTACGTTGACTGTTATGATGGAACGATAACGCATATGGAGCAATACGTTATTAAGGGAAAGTATATAGAATATAAGGAAAATGGATTTAGAGAAGATAAAAAATAAGAGAAAAAGTGAGAAAAAGGACTCGAGTCTCGGGTTTTACCCTGAGACGCCTACGTAGCCTATAAAGGCATCAAAGTCCACGTAGTTCGCATACAAAATGAGGGGTGGGGTTTATCCCATAAATCCAAATGGGGAATCTCTTATTTGTGAGTCTGTGTGTGTGTGTAGAAAAAGGGTTTTATATTGTGAGAAAAGTGTGGAAAAAGTGTGAGAATCCCTACTTGGAATTTATGAGCAAACCCTCTTTTTCTTGTTTTTTTGGGTTTTATTTATATGAAAATTGGAAATGTGCAATAATAATAACGAAAAAAGTATATTAGGATGTGTGAAATAAGATAATAAAAGTGCTAAACAAGAAGACAAGTTATTGAGAATTTAAGAGAGAGTAGAGAAAGTTGGACCTTCTTGAAGATCTTGAGCTTGATCTTGAACATTGGAGAGCAGCCCTTGCACTTGGATGATGATGGAGAGTGGATATTTCACCAAGTTTGATGAAAAGGATGATGAAAAGTGGGAGTAAAAAGGGGATTTGGATGTTGAAATCACGCTGCCTTAGAGAGAGGATTCTGGGATTCGGTCAGGGAGATTTTTATCAGATCTGGGATCCCCTTGAAAAAGAGGTGAAGGCCTCCTTTTATAGGGCCACATGGGTGCTGATCGGTATAGACCTGTTCCAGCCTATCGGCAGGTGCCGATAGGCAGGGTCTGGAACCTGCCATTTGGCAGTGCGCTTCAGGCTTTTTTCGGAAAATCGGTCGTCGAGGGCAAACCGTTGGTCAGAATCGTACACGGGTCATACCATTGGAAATATAATTTAGAGACCTTTGAAAGTACTTTGGACTGCTCCCGGGTTCGAGAGTTGACTTTGGGTTAAATATGGCTCGGAAGCATTTGTCGATCCATTGGACGGGGAATCGCTCGAACGTAAACGGATCGTTCGTCCGCATGGTAAGTCTGAATCGCACATGGGGTGGACCATTGGAAAGGTTAGGAGGTGTAATTCAACATTCCTAAGAGTTTGACCTAGTTTGGAGTGTTGACTTTGGTCAACCGGGTCCAGAAAGCATTTGGTGACCTCCGAGAGTCAAACGGATCGTTCAACCGCATGGTAAGTCAGAATCGCGCACGGGATGGACCGTTGGAAAGGGTATTCATTGCCCTTTGAAGATTCATTCAGTCTCAGTCGATCTGGAGAGTTGACATAGGTCAAACAGAGCCCGGGAACGCCCGGCAGCCTCTAGGTCTAGTTTCGGATGCAAATGGATCGTTTGTCCGCATGGTAAGCCTTGGAAAGGGTATTCAGTGCCCTTCAAAGATTCATTCAGTCTCAGTCGAGAGAAAGAGTTTGACTTTTGGGTCAAACTGAGCCGGGGAGTGACCGATGGCCTCCAGGTCAGTACTCGGGACATAACCTGGGTTTATGGTGATGAAGGGATGTACTAGGGACCTAAGGAAAGTTAGGGGTAACAGAACGGGGTGTCTATAGATCCCCTCGATGGGTGAGTTTGGAACAAATGGTGACCGTCGAATAGACACCACATGATGCTTTTAAGGGAGTATGACCGATTCAGAGGGTGGAGGCCGATTCTGCGAACCTAAGGAGTGTGTTGGAGATGAATGAGGATCGGAGGTTTAGGTCGATTCTGAGGACCTGAAGTGGTGTTTGGGGAGGGTGACCAATTTTACGGGTCCAAGCCAAATCTACGGTATTAGGGTAAAAGTCTAATAACCGAGGTCAATTCTGACCTAAAGAGTGGTAACGACCGAGGACCGAGGTTAATTCTGACCTAACTCAGGTGACGATCCAAGATCGGGGTCAATTTTGACCCAAGAGTGGTAACGACCGAGGAATGAGGTCTATTCTGACCTAACTCAGGTGATGATCCAAGACCGGGGCCAATTCTGACCCAAGAGTGGTGACGACCGAGGACCGAGGTCAATTCTGACCTAACTCAGGTGACGATCCAAGATCGGGGCCAATTTTGACCCAAGAGTGGTGACGACCGAGGACCGAGGTCAATTATGACCTAACTCAGGTGACGATCGAAGATCGGGGCCAATTCTGACCCAAGAGTGATGACGACCGAGGACCGAGGTCAATTCTGACCTAACTCAGGTGACGATCGAAGACCGGGGCCAATTCTGACCCAAGAGTGGTGACGACCAAAGATCGAGGTCAATTCGGACCTAACTCATGTGACGATCTAAGACCGGGGCCAATTCTGATGAAGAGTGGTGACAACCGAGGACTGAGGTCAATTCTGACCTAACTCAGGTGATGATCCAAGACCGAGGCCAATTCTGACCTAAGAATGGTGACGACCAAGGACCGAGGTCAATTCTGACCTAACTCAGGTGACGATCCAATATTAGGTCCAATTCTGACCCAAGAGTGGTGACGACCGAGGACCAAGGTCAATTTTGACCTAACTCAGGTGACGATCCAAGACCGGGGCCAATTCTAACCCAAGAGTGGTGACGACCGAGGACCGAGGTCAATTCTGACCTAACTCAGGTGAAGATTCAAGATCGGGGCCAATTCTGACCCAAGAGTGGATAAAGATTGGATTCTAATTCTGCTAGACAAAGAGCTTTGTGATTTTGATCTGAGCTGGGGAGCTGATAGCTAGGGAAGATTTTAGGAGACCTCACAGGGGAAATAACCTATTTTGGGTGCTGTAAGAGAATTCCGCTGGGGAAGTGATCAAGTGATCCTTAGGAATCCTCCGAAGCTTTGTCAGGAGGAGTTTTCACTTGTTTTTTTTTAGGATTCCGCTGGGGAAGAGGGGTTCTGCTTGAGGGAACGAGAAGTTTCTTGGTAAAAAGGCTTTAAATCCTTCCTGGGATTTTTGGGAATTTTTTAGGGATTTTTTTAGGCTTTCTGGTATTTTCTGAGAATTTTTGTACGAAATTTTAAGGGGGGCTGTAAGTGAGGCAGATGGACCGGTTATTCATTCTTCTGGTGCTGGGAGGTTTCTTGGTGGCGTCGAGCGGCGACGTCATCCATTTATGGTTTCTGTCGAACTTGAGGATGTTTTCGAACATCCCTTTCTATGATTGGGGGAGTCTGACCTTGGCGACCCTTTACTTTTCTCTGGATGCATTCAGCCGGTGCTGTCGGCAGACCTTTAATGGGGCCACGTACCTTCTTAAGGTATTCTTTAGTTTGTGCATTTCTTTTCATTCATTCGCATTTTCCTTTCATGCATTCGCATTTTCCTTATGCGTTTCTTTTTGCTTTTGAATTCAGACGTGGTTCTATGAGGTGATTGGGTGCAATACCCCGCTGATTATTTTGAAGGGCGACACTATTGGGGACTTTTGTCGATTGTATCAATGGCGTAAGGCCAATCAACAGTCGAAAGGATCTCTTTCCCTGGAGGCGGTGCGTCAGGTCTTGAATGACCTTACCAGTGGTAGGGTAAGACTCTTTCCATTTCAGTCTTGGCTTTTGTTCCTTCTAGTCTTGTATTGATTTATGCTTGTTTGGACATTTTCAGGTGACCTTTTACCCGTGGGGGACAGCCATTCAGGATGCGGAGGCGACCGGGGTGAACGCGCGAATGAGGCGTTTGCTGGCGCATGAGTTCGGCCATTCCTGGTACCTTGAGGAGAGGGTGGTTCGTCAGATTGCTAAGGAGGAGGTGGTGGTTCCACTCGTGCAACCTCTTTCGTCTATGAGGCGGGAGCGACTGCTGTTGGAGGATGAGAGGATCGCGGCGATGATCGGCGAGTCCTACTTTCTATACACCGATACGGCTCTGCAGTATGACTATATGGATATTGTGACGTGCTGGTTGATGGCGCCCAACATATACGATGCGTTGCCCTTCCCTCTAGCTGGTTCGAGTCGGGCGGTGGGATTTTCCCATAGCGGTGGTGGTCCATCGGCATCTGCGGCGGCGGCGACCTCGGAGGTCCCTTTCGTGCGGTTGCATACCCCTTCATACTATATTCGGTGGGCTAATAGAGGGATGGTGCCTATGTTTCACCGTCCTCATGCGATGGATCCGGAGGAGTTGGGTTTGATAGAGGAGGTCCTTCGACCTGTGGTATACCTTTATTTCCTCTCTTTCTTTCTTTTCTGTTTTGGTCATTTCTGCTTTGATACAGATTTGGCCTTTCTTTGCATGAAGTTCGGGTGTCGACCACTTTGCTAAGGGGCATCAGAGACTGGATATCTTCGGCGACTGCCCACATTCAGGACGCGGTTCCTGTTCGTTCTTGCTTAATGCCGTCTTCTTCATCCGGAGAGGACTCGGGCTCGGGTAGTGGTGGCGCATCATCTCGCCGTAGGGGGAAGAGAGCACGTCGCAGGGGTGGAAGCTCTTGTGAGAGAGAGAGAAAGGATGTGGGTTCGGGCTGAGTCCCGTTATTGTTGCTTTTTCTTTTCATTTCCTACAAAGATGATGTAACACAGAAAAAAGATATATGCGATGCGATGGAGTTTTTTTGTTATCTTTTATTAAATGATGAATGTATGAATATGCGCTTTTTACTTTGATGCTGAGACCATAAAAAGGAAATATTTTTGGAAATTTTTTAAAGTAAAGTTTTTGATTAAAAAGGGAGAATTAAAAGGATTTTGAAATTCTCTTGAGAATATCAATTTATTTTTATTTGAGTTTTCTGATTTGACAAAAGAGGAAAAAGGGAAATTTCTAAAAATGGGGGGGTTGCCGATCGGCAAGCACCCTAACCTGCCTATCGGTAGTTCAGTCCAGTCCCATCAATTCAAAGCTTTGAATGGTACCCTCTTCAGCCTTTAGTACCTTGTGGGGTAGGATTCCCTCCGATTTTTGCAGGGATTATATCCCTTATGAGGATTTTCAAGTATAAAAAGGGGTAAGGGTGGAGTGTTTTCATCACACCTTGGCATTCTTACCTACTTGCCCACCATCTCTTAGCCTTGCAAGATGGCCCTCCCTGGTAGCACCGAGTTTGCAAACTACCTCGAAGCCTTGGAAGCTATGTTCTCTTATAATATCGACTACAATGCTTTCAACGTGCGTCGAGTCTCCTTGTGGCGCAATTGGCCTGTTGAGTGGAATATGCTGATGGCGACGGTACAATTCTGGTACCTCGAGGACCATGTATTCCGCTTTGGGTTGGAAGAAGTTTGTCCTACCTACAAGGAATTTTCTTCCATACTAGTTGTAAATCACAGTGTTTCTACCGCTTTGCCCGAATTTTCCCATTCTCCTAGGGATTTGTTGGTAAGGCCTCTTCATATTTCGCCTTCGGCGGCCATATCATTGGTTGCTGGAGGAATGATCTCCCTCTCGGCAGTGCTACGGTCCATGTATTTACGGGAAGTAGGTGATGCTGGCTATGCTGGAGTCGTTGTTCTGGGTCTGGTTTCCAAATTATTGCTGTGTGACACCCCGACTAATTAAATACCGGGTAGCTACTCCTTTATAAAATTCATTCAAAATGTCAAGTTGGCTCAGTTAATAGCATCACTGTCGAAAACATTTTATTATTACTAACCACCTAGTATTTAAAAAGCAAGTTGCCAAATTTTAATTTAAGTCTGATTAACATGCAACAAGTGTAAAATGAAGAAATATATATAACACCATTCACCATGCTGAAATGAAATGAATAACCATCACAATAGAGTAAATAAAGTCTGGAGGAAACCCCTCACTACAATCCCATAACTGAAATGAATAAACTGAAACAATACATACTGAAGTCTGAAAACTGAAATGTAAAAGATGCTCTAAATGGAAATGGGCAACATGCCCTACAACTGATAGATAGTGACTCTAGAATCCAAAGAATAGAAGCGTCTATGAACAAATCCTTGTAGCTTCCACAAACAGCTACAGCTCGTCACCTGAATGAGAACCCTATGCTTGGTGTCCCTATGGCTGGGCACCTAAAATGGTTTTACAAAGAAAAGAGATTTGAAAAGCAAACGGGTCAGAGCCCGAATGTGTTATATTTTAAAAACCTGCAAGTGCTTTAAAAACATTTAAAACATTAAATGAAAAGTACATGTTAGGACGTGCACTCACATTATATTCTCACCTCTCGTCTAACTGTGCACTCCTAACGCAAGTACCCATCTATAATTACCCTTTCTACTAGCTAAGTGACAACGTAACTAGCTAGACTACCAAAGGTTCTACCCATAATACTTGGTTCCTTTATCATATAACGCTCTTAATCAAATAGGGTTTAGTTTAACTCAGATACTCAATATACACTATATATATTACTATTAGTCAACTCACTATATAACTCGAAACAACGCCGTAATATATTTACAACAATAACATGAGGATTCCCATTAATTAAATGTACATTATTCACATCATAAATATACGATACAAGCACCCCGCAATCTAAGCTGTAGTGCACACATACTCTGCTATCCATCCCGGTACATCACGTACATAAGGATCACATATTCCGAATCTCTCAGGAATAGTTCAGATAACATAAATCACAAATAGTGGAGGCGAACACAGTCACCATCACATGGGTCACGCACATACCTACGCTCCCATGATCATGCAGACTTATTAATATCACAATAAGTCCTTCTATGACCTATGTTCATCAAGGTACCAGTCTATATCCCCCCCGTAGGCACACAAGGATTAGAGGGTCCTAAGCGAACGTAACCTCCCGTGATAGCAAGTATGGTAGGTATGTCATACACATAATCCATATACTAATACTAAGTAATCACACATCTTAGAAATACCGTATTATATTCGTAGTACATTTTGCACTCTCGTACTAATTATAATTATTACAACTTATTTTATTCCGGTTCATAATTATACATGCCATAATTTATCCTCACATCGTAGTAGACACTCACGTCTCAACCCAAACAGTTCATTGAATATAACTCTCGTGTATGGTTTACTCATCTCAATAACCCAAAAGTCCCAAATCAATCACTATATCGTCAAAGGGATACTAACACTACCCTTGAACCAGTTCCCGGGACTCAAAAAGTCAAAACAGTCCAAAAAGGACCAAACTGTCAACTCGTTAGAAGTCTCGTTCGAACGAGGCTTCGAACGAGTTTGGACTGTCAGGTCGTTAGAAGTCTCGTTCGAACGAGGCTGTTCGAACGAGATCCCAGTTCATTCGAACGAACTGACCCTTCTAACGATATCTCGTTTGAACGAGATATCGAACGAAAACCCCTACTCATTAATAACGACTGGTCAACTCGTTAGAAGCTCGTTCGAACGAGCTCGTTCGAAC
This sequence comes from Sambucus nigra, assembly GCA_949130495.1. Classification (NCBI taxonomy): domain Eukaryota; kingdom Viridiplantae; phylum Streptophyta; class Magnoliopsida; order Dipsacales; family Adoxaceae; genus Sambucus; species Sambucus nigra. Next base: position 535,745,948 of record OX422208.1, on the reverse strand, counting down.
GACCTGGGGGCTGCTTCTAACGAGATTCCAGTTTCGGCCCAGAATTTTCCAAAAATCGTTTTTCACCATTTTTATCACTTCTAATCTCTTCCAAGGTTCATTCCAATAACGTTTTAGGGTATCTAATTCATCCTAAACATATTTAAATCATCTCCTAACATGTTTTCAAGGATTGAATCATCATAACATCAACTAAATTTACAAAACTCTACACTTTTCCCAATTTCTCTAGAACATGAACCCTAGGTTTAAATCATCCTCAAATTCCAGAATTTATTTCGTTTTAATTCCTTCAAATCACAATTAATATAAGGGGAAATCATCTCCTATCATACTACATGCAATTCTCTTCAAAATATTCAAGTTCTAACTTCAAACTACATGGGTTTTCATTGTCTTCCAAGAACAGTTGTAATTTATCAATCTTCTAACATGGAGGAAACATTCTACGAATTTAAATATGATTAAAACACTTGCCTTGGTTTGATTTCTTGTTTTGATGTAGGTTTGATGAAGTTTCTGCAGAGTTTCCTCTCTCTCTCTCTCATTCTCCAAGCTTTCTTCTCCAAAAGGCTATGGTGGCTAGGGTTTGCTTTGGGGAACCTATGAAAACCTAATTTTAATAAACCTTCGTAGCTTGTTGGGTTAATAAAGGTTGGTTGGGGTCAATCCTTATCGGATTACAACTCTCAATTTTCGTCACTTTTAATTACCCAAAAATACCAAATTACTAAAATACCCTTTATGGTGCCGGAATGGCCTAAAATACCCCGGGACCCAAACTATACCCCCGGCTAGTGTTTTCTGACTATCTCGACCCTTCCGGACGCGTTGGCGCACTCAAAACGACCATACGGATTATAGATTTTAAATTTACTTTTAATATCAAAATATTATACCGTGACGCGGCGGTCCCACGCGTCTCAACAAAATTTCCAAATTGCCGTATATAAATCTCACGACAAATTTTATAATACCAAATACATATATAATCATATATGTACATAATCAAATACCAATTCGCATCTCATTAGTATTTATAACCCGGATTAATTTCCAATTAATACGCAATTTAATTAATTAATCCCAAAATAAATATAGTAAAAAATACGGGGTATTACATACTTCCCCCCTAATAACTGAATTTCGTCCCGAAATTCGAAACTAGAAAGTACCTGCTAAAAACAACTCTGGATAACGTTCGCGCATCTCATCCTCGCGCTCCCATGTGGACTCCTCGACATTGTGATGTTGCCACTGAACACGCACTAATGGGACTATCTTTGACCGCAGTTTCCTCTCGCTTCGGTCCAAAATAGCAATTGGCCCCTCCTCGTAGGAGTTATCCGGTTGGAGATCGATGTCCTCCACAGCAATGTGAGAATGAGCCAAATCATCTCTAAGGTATTTCCTCAGCGAGGAAATATGGAACACGTCGTGAATCCGATGCAAGTGCTCCGGTAGTCCAAGTCTATACGCAACGGGTCCGATCTGCTCAATAATAGGAAACGGCCCCACATACCTCGGTGCCAATTTCCCCTTCTTCCCGAATCGCATAATCCCCTTCATCGGAGAAACCCTGAGCAAAACTTGGTCCCCCACTTGGAACTCCCTGAAAAACCTCTTTGCATCAGCATAACTCTTCTGCCTGTCTTGAGCTACCCGAATGCGATTCCGAATCAACTCAATCCTTGCCGAAGTGTCCTGAATCACTTTCGGCCCAAGTAGTTTGTTGTCCCCCACCTCCAACCAACATGCTGGGGAACGACAAGGCCTACCGTACAATGCCTAAAACGGAGCCATGCCAATCGTGAACTGATAGGAGTTGTTGTAAGCAAACTCCACCAGTGGAAGGTACTGCTCCCATCCACCCCCGAAGTCAATAATGCACATGCGTAGCATGTCCTCCAACATCTGGTTGGTGCGCTCTGTCTGCCCATCAGTCTGCGGATGATAAGCCGTACTCAACCGCAACTCCATGCCCATGGCCTCCTGGAAACTCTCCCAAAACCGTGAAACAAATATCTTGTCTCTGTCAGACACAATATTCAGGGGCACACCGTGAAGTCTCACAATCTCTGAAATGAAGAGCTGGGCATACTGTCCCGTAGTGTAGTCAGTCCTTACGGGTAAGAAGTGAGCGACCTTGGACAACCTGTCCACAATTACCCAAACAGAGTCGTGACCCCTCTGCGACGTAGGCAACCCCGTGACGAAATCCATGGATATGCTCTCCCACATCCACACCGGAACCTCCAACGGCTGTAGCAATCCTGCTGGTCTCTGATGATCCACTTTTACAAGCTGACAAGTGGCGCATTTCGAGACAAACTCAGCGATATCTCTCTTCATACCGCTCCACCAATACTGTCGTTTCATGTCCTGGTACATTTTGTCCCCTCCGGGATGTACCGCGAACCGTGAGTCGTGCGACTCTGCCATCACATCGTGCCGCAATTCTTCCCCTTCCGGAACTACCAACCTCCCATTGAAGCGTAATCCTCCGTCTGAGCTAACGGTATAGGACTCGGCTCCCCTTGCAAGTAATCGAACTATCTGCTCCTGACAGAACGAGTCATTAGCCTGTGCCCGTACTACCTTCGTGACAATCTGCGGTGTAACGGTCATCACAGACATGAAAGATCGGGCCACTGCATCCTGGTGTCCCAATTCCTTCCACTTAGCTTTCCACACCTCTGCCACCTCATCTGCAGGCCTGCGGCTCAACGCGTCTGCTACCACGTTAGCCTTACCCGGGTGGTACTGGATGTCGAACTGGTAGTCCTTCACAAATTCAAGCCACCTACGCTGCCGCATATTCCGTTTCTTCTGCGTGAACAGATACTGTAGTGACTTGTGGTCCGTGTACAGCTGAAACTTCTCCCCCAAAAGATAGTGCCTCCAAATCCGTAAGGAAAATACTACTGCCGCCAACTCCAAATCATGCGTGGGGTAATTCTTCTCATGAGGCTTAAGCTTACGGGAAGCATAAGCTATGGCCTGTCTCTTCTGCTGCAAAACACCTCCAAGCCCTTGCAAAGACGCATCGGTGTAAACCAAATACTCAACTCCCGGTCTCGGCAATGCTAACACAGGTGCTGAGGTCAATTTGTCCTTCAATTCATCGAATGCCAACTGACAGGCATCACTCCAGATGTATGGCACACCCTTACGAGTAAGATGTGTCAAAGGACCTGCTATCTCCGAGAAACCCCGAATAAACCTCATGTAGTATCCTGCTAAACCCAAGAAACTACGAATCTCCGTTGGTGTCGTGGGCTGTCCCCACTCCCTCACCGCTGACACCTTCCCTGGATCAACTGATATTCCCTGGTCGGAAATAATGTGACCCAAGAACTGGACTTCCTTCAACCAAAACCCGCACTTCTCGTATTTTGCATACAGCTCGTTCTGACGAAGTGTCTGCAAAACCTGCCTCAAATGCTCGGCGTGCTCCTCCTCTGTCTGAGAGTAAACCAGAATGTCATCAATGAAGACAATGACAAACTGATCTAGGAAATCTCTGAACACCCTGTTCATCAAGTCCATAAACACTGCTGGAGCGTTGGTCAAGCCGAAAGGCATAACCCGAAACTCGTAAGAACCATATCTCGACAGAAACGCAGTCTTCGAGACATCCTCCTCCCTGATACGCAACTGATGGTATCCTGACCTCAAGTCAATCTTCGAGAAGAAAGAAGCTCCTCTCAACTGGTCGAATAAGTCATCGATTCGAGGCAACGGATACTTATTCTGTATCGTGACCTTATTCAACTCTCGGTAGTCCACGCACAATCTCAGTGAACCGTCCCTTTTCTTCACAAACAAAACTGGAGCGCCCCAAGGTGAGGTACTCCTGCGAATAAAGCCCTGCCCCAACAGCTGCTCTATCTGATCCCGTAACTCTCGCATCTCAGCTAGATCCATACGGTACGGTGCACGTGCTATAGGTCTCGTACCCGGTAGCAAATCAATAACGAAATCTATCTCTCGACTGGGTGGTAAGCCTGGTATCTCCTGAAACACATCTGAATACTCCCTGACAACCGGGATCGAATCCAAAGGAATCACAACCTCTTTAGAGGTATCCTCCTCTATGTAATACAGATGAGCGGTCGATCCTCCCTCTGGGCGAGGCATCGCCACTATAAACATCTCTTGCCCCGGAATGGCAAAAACAATGCTCCCGCTGAAGCAATCAATCATGGCCCTATATGCTACGAGCCAATCCATACCGATGATCACATCGTGAACATGCATGTCTAACACTAACATGTCTGCAGGTAATACCAAACCTCTAACCTCTACCCCGACTCCCCGGCATATAAAGAAAATAAGTGACCCACTCCCGAATGGTGAGTCGACACACGTCACTGTGCTCTCTGCCGTAGCTAACAATCCTAAAGCTTTCGCGAAGTGTGTAGCACCCGTATCAAATAACACCCGACCCATAGTTCCATGGATAGGAAACGTACCCTCGATCGCGGGCGGTGCCTGTGGAACTGCAGCCTGGTGAACGTTGTAGACACGTCCATACTGTAGTTGCCCCTGCTGAGCTGGGACTGCTGGAATGGGTGGCAAAGCTGCCATCTGTGGCGGTGCAGGAAGAGCGGCGGGAAACATAGGTCTCTGTGGCTCCTGGCGAGCACCCTGCTGCTGCTGCTGTGGGGCCCTGCCCCTATCAGGACAATCCTGCTTCTTATGGCCAGTCTTGCCACAAGTAAAGCACTTCCCTGGGAAGTTCCCTCCCCTCTGCCCCTGCTGTCCCCGGCCCTGGTGGCCGTTACCATTCCTCCCTTGGCCCTGCTGGCCCTGATGAAACTGCTGCCCATTCTGTCCCTGCTGGCCCTGATGGCCGTTTGGACCCTGATGGCCCTGGCGGAAACCTCCCTGTCCCTGCCTGTAGTTCCCTGACCGGAACCTCTTATTATCCCCCTGCTGGGTACCCTGCTCAGTCTGTCTCTGCCCCTGACCGGTCTGTGCCCCACTGGCACCATGCCCTCCAGTCCTGCCCTGATGGCTAGACTCCCCTGACCGCTTGCCTTCGGCCATATGAAAACGGTGGTCCTGGCAGTGTAGTAATGCAGCGTTAACCACATCAGAATACGTGGCCAACGAAAGGTTTCCTAGCAGATGCTGATGGATCCTCCAATTCAACCCATCAGTGAACTTCTCTATCTTCTTCTTCTCTGTTGGAATCTCGTCTGGTACGATATTCAACAGGTTAGTGAACTCGGCCTCATACTCGGCCACTGTCTTGCCCTCCTGCTTCAAACTCATCAGCTTCCTCCTCATCTCTGTATGAACTGTGGACGGAAAGTACTTGCGGTCGAACCGTACCCTAAATTCCTGTATCGTGAGGGTATCCCTCTCCTCCGCGGTGGTAATAGACTCCCACCACTGTAATGCAGATCCCACTAGCTTGAAAGTAGCTAGCACCTGTTTCTGAACGTCAGTGCACTCATGCATCCTCAAATGCGTCTGTATGTCCTTCCTCCATTGGCTCGAGACTACCACATCTGAGCTACCAGCAAACTCTGGCGGATGCGCTTTCTGAAAAGCGTCTCGTACACGCTCCCATGCAGACGGGAATGCATTAACCTGTGCTGGCGCGGCAACCGGCGCCTGAGGTGGTGCCTGCTGAATCACGGCAATCGCGGCATTTACCGCTTGAGCTACTATAGCTGCAACCTCAGCGGCGTTCAACATGCCCTGAACTGGAGCGGGCTGGGGTTCGGGCGTTACATTCCTGGGAACTCGTCGTGCACGTCGTGGAGGCATCTGAAATAAGAATGAAGTTTATAAGTTCACGGTTTATAAACTTAAAATAGCTGAAGAACGAAGCATACACAAAAGAATACAACAGTCCTAAAATATAGGGCTCTATATCAAAGAAACGTAGCGAAAACATAATAGCCGTACAGATCCTAAGGACACTAGAACCTGATGCTCTGATACCACCTGTGACACCCCGACTAATTAAATACCGGGTAGCTACTCCTTTATAAAATTAATTCAAAATGCCAAGTTGGCTCAGTTAATAGCATCACTGTCGAAAACATTTTATTATTACTAACCACCTAGTATTTAAAAAGCAAGTTGCCAAATTTTAATTTAAGTCTGATTAACATGCAACAAGTGTAAAATGAAGAAATATATATAACACCATTCACCATGCTGAAATGAAATGAATAACCATCACAATAGAGTAAATAAAGTCTGGAGGAAACCCCTCACTACAATTCCATAACTGAAATGAATAAACTGAAACAATACATACTGAAGTCTGAAAACTGAAATGTAAAAGATGCTCTAAATGGAAATGGGCAACATGCCCTACAACTGATAGATAGTGACTCTGGAATCCAAAGAATAGAAGCGTCTATGAACAAATCCCTGTAGCTTCCACAAACAGCTACAGCTCGTCACCTGAATGAGAACCCTATGCTTGGTGTCCCTGTGGCTGGGCACCTAAAATGGTTTTACAAAGAAAAGAGATTTGAAAAGCAAACGGGTCAGAGCCCGAATGTGTTATATTTTAAAAACCTGCAAGTGCTTTAAAAACATTTAAAACATTAAATGCAAAGTACATGTTAGGACGTGCACTCACATTATATTCTCACCTCTCGTCTAACTGTGCACTCCTAACGCAAGTACCCATCTATAATTACCCTTTCTACTAGCTAAGTGACAACGTAACTAGCTAGACTACCAAAGGTTCTACCCATAATACTTGGTTCCTTTATCATATAACGCTCTTAATCAAATAGGGTTTAGTTTAACTCAGATACTCAATATACACTATATATATTACTATTAGTCAACTCACTATATAACTCGAAACAACGCCGTAATATATTTACAACATTAACATGAGGATTCCCATTAATTAAATGTACATTATTCACATCATAAATATACGATACAAGCACCCCGCAATCTAAGCTGTAGTGCACACATACTCTGCTATCCATCCCGGTACATCACGTACATAAGGATCACATATTCCGAATCTCTCAGGAATAGTTCAGATAACACAAATCACAAATAGTGGAGTCGAATACAGTCACCATCACATGGGTCACGCACATACCTACGCTCCCATGATCATGCAGACTTATTAATATCACAATAAGTCCTTCTATGACCTATGTTCATCAAGGTACCAGTCTATATCCCCCCCGTAGGCACACAAGGATTAGAGGGTCCTAAGCGAACGTAACCTCCCGTAATAGCAAGTATGGTAGGTATGTCATACACATAATCCATATACTAATACTAAGTAATCACACATCTTAGAAATACCGTATTATATTCGTAGTACATTTTGCACTCTCGTACTAATTATAATTATTACAACTTATTTTATTCCGGTTCATAATTATACATGCCATAATTTATCCTCACATCGTAGTAGACACTCACGTCTCAACCCAAACAGTTCATTGAATATAACTCTCGTGTATGGTTTACTCATCTCAATAACCCAAAAGTCCCAAATCAATCACTATATCGTCAAAGGGATACTAACACTACCCTTGAACCAGTTCCCGGGACTCCAAAAGTCAAAACAGTCCAAAAAGGACCAAACTGTCAACTCGTTAGAAGTCTCGTTCGAACGAGGCTTCGAACGAGTTTGGACTGTCAGGTCGTTAGAAGTCTCGTTCGAACAAGGCTGTTCGAACGAGATCCCAGTTCGTTCGAACGAACTGACCCTTCTAACGATATCTCGTTCGAACGAGATATCGAACAAAAACCCCTACTCGTTAATAATGACTGGTCAACTCGTTAGAAGCTCGTTCGAACGACCTGGGGGCTGCTTCTAACGAGATGCCAGTTTCGGCCCAGAATTTTCCAAAAATCGTTTTTCACCATTTTTATCACTTCTAATCTCTTCCAAGGTTCATTCCAATAACGTTTTAGGGTCTCTAATTCATCCTAAACATATTTAAATCATCTCCTAACATGTTTTCAAGGATTGAATCATCATAACATCAACTAAATTTACAAAACTCTACACTTTTCCCAATTTCTCTAGAACATGAACCCTAGGTTTAAATCATCCTCAAATTCCAGAATTTATTTCATTTTAATTCCTTCAAATCACAATTAATATAAGGGGAAATCATCTCCTATCATACTACATGCAATTCTCTTCAAAATATTCAAGTTCTAACTTCAAACTACATGGGTTTTCATTGTCTTCCAAGAACAGTTGTAATTTATCAATCTTCTAACATGGAGGAAACATTCTACGAATTTAAATATGATTAAAACACTTGCCTTGGTTTGATTTCTGGTTTTGATGTAGGTTTGATGAAGTTTCTGCAGAGTTCCCTCTCTCTCTCTCTCCTTCTCCAAGCTTTCTTCTCCAAAAGGCTATGGTGGCTAGGGTTTGCTTTGGGGAACCTATGAAAACCTAATTTTAATAAACCTCCGTAGCTTATTGGGTTAATAAAGGTTGGTTGGGGTCAATCCTTATTAGATTACAACTCTCAATTTTCGTCACTTTTAATTACCCAAAAATACCAAATTACTAAAATACCCTTTATGGTGCCGGAATGGCCTAAAATACCCCGGGACCCAAACTATACCCCCGGCTAGTGTTTTCTGACTATCTCGACCCTTCCGGATGCGTTGGCGCACTCAAAACGACCATATGGATTATAGATTTTAAATTTACTTTTAATATCAAAATATTATACCGTGACGCGGCGGTCCCACGTGTCTCAACAAAATTTCCAAATTGCCGTATATAAATCTCACGACAAATTTTATAATACCAAATACATATATAATCATATATGTACATAATCAAATACCAATTCGCATCTCATTAGTATTTATAACCCGGATTAATTTCTAATTAATACGCAATTTAATTAATTAATCCCAAAATAAATATAGTCAAAAATACGGGGTATTACATGCTGGTGACTAGGGAATTGTAGGTGGACCCACAACTTGCAGCCATTACTTCATGGATGTCATACCATCGCATTCCCGCGGCGGTGATATTGGCGGAGACTTGGAATGGCCTGGATGCTTGGAGAGAAGGTCGTTTTGACTTTTTGAGGGGTAGCCCTGTGATGCTGTTCATGTTGTTGTCTGAAAGATTTCGCTTGTCGACTCCTCCAGAATATCCCTTGTCGGCCGTACCCAACTTCTTTTCGCGCTACTTCATCTGCGTTGGCTTGTATGTTGAGAACTGGGAGAACTGGCTTATGGAGCATGGGGATTGTGGTCTGTATTCGTCAGTGACTTGGTGGGGACAGTTGCAGCCCGTTCTAGAGCTAGGAGGGTATTCATATGTGCGGCCGGTTGGTCTCAGGCATACCTCTTTTTATTTCCTTTGGCGGCCTTTGCGCCAATTCGTCTGGGTGCAGGTCGTGCCACCTTGGATCTCACTGAGCGCATGTGTCTGTTTCGTGGGTCTCTGTGGGAAAATCGACGTCCGTCGACCCGTCCCTCTCAGTCTGTCGGGAAGGTATGCCATGTCCCCAAAGATTATATGAAGTGGTTATAGAGGAAAGTAGTCAGCAAGATGTTGGCAATGGAGACTGGACAAATATGGTTTGTTTTATTTGACTCCATGGAAGGGGGTGTTGTGTTTTTTTTGAAGATGGTTAAGGCTCATCGATCCATGGAATGTTTACGGTACTCTATTCAGGCGGGGGAAACTTGGGTTCCTCAGGATGTAGATGATGAGGGTGCAGGATCCTCTGGTAGCTGTGGGTAGGACTTCTGGGGAGTTTATTTGTGTGATAGTTGTGGGGATTTTATTTGGCTTTTTATGGTAGTGGGGAAGGGAGTTATCCGTTCCTTTTCTTATGTAATCCGTACTGTAATTTCTTATTAATGAAATAAATAAGTTTCTGATCATCCAGCTGTGTCTTTCGATGAATTTTGTATTTTGAATTATCTATACTGATCGCTAAGGCATGCATAATCCTTTTGTTCAAATAATTTTAGAATGAACCACAATTCTCGGAGGTAATAAAATAATAGTATTATGTGAAAAAGAAAGGGGCCGCATTCATGTGAGGTGCATGAGTTGCCTACGTACCTCTGGGGTTTTTTTTTTTTTTTTGAAAATGTTTTAAAATAGTTTTTGTAGAGGATTAGGCCCACGTAGTTCTGGGTAGAGGGAAATTAAAAGTTTTTTTTTAAGAATAGAAAGGGGATGAGAAGAGTCGTAGCGTGCCGAGATTTCGGACTAGGGGTGGAATTTCTTGAGACGGTCCAGATTGACTAGACGAGCCATCTCCTCCCCATCCAGGCCAGTGAGGATGGCGGCATCGCCGGATAAGATTTTCTTCACAATGTAGGGGCCGCTCTAATTAGGCTTGAATTTCCCGATAGGGTCCCAGATGGGTTCTACTATCTCCTTGAGGGCTATATCCCCCTCCCGGACATTGCGGTCCTTGACTTTTTTATTAAATGATCGCACTATTCGGCGATGGTACCCCTGTATGTGGTAAAGAGCTTTTAATCTTCTTTCATCTAGGATGGCTAGCTCATCAAGATGGCTTTGGCACCAGTCTTCTTCATAAACCTTTCTTTCGAGCATGACGCTTAGCGAGGGTATTTCCAACTCCACGGGTAGGACTTCCTCCATGTCATAGACTAAGGAGTAAGGGGTAGCCCCAGTAGAGGTTCGAATTGAGGTTCGATAGCCCCATAGGGCATATGGGATCCGGTCGGTCCAATCCCTGTAACTTTCGGTCATCTTGTTGATGATGGCTTTGAGGTTTTTATTGGTGGCTTCAACTGCACCATTGGTCTGAGGTCGGTAGGGAGAAGATTTGTGTCTCTGAAACCCATACTCATTGACTACTTTTACGACTTCTGCTTCAAAATGCAACCCGTTATCTGATACCAGCTCGTGCGGGACCCTATATCGGCAGATGATATTTTTCTTGAGGAATTTGGCCACTTTCTTGTCATTCAATACTGTGTATAACTCAGCCTCGACCCATTTGGTGAAATAATCGATGGCAACCAGGATGAACTCATGTCGTTTTGAAGCCTTTTGTGTAACCATCCCTATGATGTCGATACCCCAGGTGGAGAATGGCCAGGGAGAGGTCATGTTGTATAATTCTCACGGAGGCAAGTGTTGAAGATTGGAGAATTGTTGGCATTTGAGGCACCTCCAGACATAGGCAGTGCAATCCTGGATCATGATGGTCCAGTAGTAACCATGTCGGATGATCTTCTTGGCGAGCATGTGACCATTCATATGGGGTCTGCATTACCCGCTGTGGATTTTCTGCAGTATTTTCTCAATCTCAGCCCCTGCGATGCAGTGTAGATGAGTTCCATCGAAATTCCTCTTGAGTAGAGCTTTATGACATATGATGTACTGGTCGGCCAGTCTTCGAAGGGTCGTTCGATCTTTCTTGTCGGAACCCTCGGGATACCTACCATATTTGAGGAGGAACCAGATATCATAGTACCAGCAATCAGCTAGTTCGGGATCTTCAGTGGAGACAAGCTCAATATGGTAGCAGTGGGTCGATTTGTCTTACTTTTGAACCAAGAAGGGGATCATTGTTATTCCTTCGAGCATGTCGACCATAGAGGCAAAGGTGGCGAGAGCATCCGCTAGGTTATTCTTTGCTCGGGGTAGGTAATGGAAGGTGATATCTCGAAATCGAGAGGTTAACTCTTCTAATTGGGCCTGAAAGGGTTGGAGCTTTTCGTCCTTGACTTTCCACTTTCTGAGCACTTGACCGATGATAAGGGCAGAATCCCCATAGACATCAAGGTATTGAATACCTTTCTTGAGAGCAACTTGGATCCCATTGTGCATGCCTCGTATTCCGTCATGTTGTTGGTGCAAGGGAAATCCACTTTATGGCGATGGGAGTGTGGGAGTCATCTGGGGCGATCAGGAGTATCCCAATGCCATATCCCTTTTTGTTGGCAGTGCCATCAAAGAACATTTTCCATCGAAGGCGGTCTTGAGTGGTGCAAAGGATATTTTCATCTAGGAATTCAAAGATATGGACATCTGCTTCGTCTATGGGGTAATCGACGAGGTAATCAGAAATGGCTCTTCCTTTAATGGCTTTCTGCGTGACGTACACGATATCGAACTCGGTTAGGAGCATCAACCATAGGGTAATTCGACTGGATAAGGCGGGTTTCTCAAGCAGGTATTTAATGGGATCCATTCGGGATACAAGTTTGATGGGGAAGGAGAGCATGTAGTGTCGTAACTTTTGGGTGACCCAGACAAGTGCGACACATGCCTTTTCTAAAGCAGTGTAGTTGACCTCATACCCGACCAATTTGCGACTGGCATAATATATGGCTCTTTCTTTGTGAGAGTCTTCAAGATATTGGGCCAATAAAGCCCCGGCTGCAGTGTCAGTTATGGTTAGGTATAGGAGCAACGGGAGACCAGACTGTGGTGGCTTGAGCACTGGAGGTTGGGTCAGGTATTGTTTGATTGGGTTAAAATCTTCTTGGCAGGCATCGTTCCAAACCTTGGTTGAATCGTTTCGGAGGAGCTTGAAGATCGGTTCACAGATGGAGGTTAGCTGGCTGATAAACTGGCTGATATATTGCAATTTCCCAAGAAAACCTCAGACTTCTTTCTCTGTTCGAGGCGGTGGCATCTCAAGTATGGCCTTCAGCTTTGCAGGATCTGCTTCTATCCCTTTTTTTCTGACCATGAATCCCAAGAGTTTTCCCTCTGTAACGCCGAAGACACTTTTTTGCATTAAGTCGTATTTGATACCGTCGCAGTCGTTCGAAGAACTTCTGGAGAGCGGGAACATGACCTTATCTAGTTTTGGACTTGATAATCATATCATCCACATAGACCTCGACCTCTTTGTGAATTAAATCGTGCAGGATGGTTGTGGCAGCCCTTCGGTAGGTAGCCCCAACATTCTTGAGACCAAATGGCATGACGGTGTAGCAAAAGGTTCCCCATGGGGTGATGAATGCATTTTTTCTTGGTGGTCGGGGTGCATCTTGATTTGGTTGTATCCGGCAAACCCGTCAGCAAAAGACTTGAGAGCATGGCTGGATGTGTTATCCACGATCATGTCGATATTGGATAGAGGATAATCATCCTTCGGAGAAGCTTTGTTTAAATCTCGGTAATCTACACACATTCGAACCTTACCTCCTGATTTCGGCACAGGTACAATGTTGGCTAGTCATGTGGGATATTCTATCACCCGAATGAAACCCACGTTTAACTATTTGACCACCTCTTCTTTGACCTTGAGCGACCATTCGGTGCGGAGTTTTCTCAATTTTTGTTTAACTGGTTTGTAATATGGGAGAGTGGGGATCTCGTGTTGAGCTATTTCAGGATCAATGTCGGGCATATCATCATAGGACCATGCGAAGACGTCTATGAACTCCTTCAGCAATTCTTTGAGTTGTGCACGCTCATTCTCGTCAAGGGTGGCCCCTATCCTAATCTCGCGCAGTTGGTTACTAGAACCGAGATTAATAACAACAGTCGCTTCTTCATTAACTTGAACGCGGTTATGTTGTTTACTATTAACCTTATTTAGATCAGTTAAGAATTGTTCATTTGCAAAATCATCATCATCAAAAGTTTGATTAGAATTCAAGCAGTTAATATAAGGCACAGCAAGATACTCAAAATCTTCATTTATTTCATTGATAGGAAAAATAGCATTGAGAACCTCATCAAAAGAGGTCTCGATTATATTTGAGCAAGGATAGACAACAGAAGAAAATAGGGTAAACATTGGGGTTAGGGGGGATTTCAGGAGGTAGAACTGGCGCAGCATGCAAGTTAAGGAGAGGAGTATAAGCAGCTTTAATCAGACGGGATGGGTCTATTAATGTAGTGCCTGAATGAACCATACAGAGTGCCAGCCCCAGTATCTGTAAGTTGAAGGAATCTTCGAAATCGCTTTCCTCGGTCTCTTTGGTATCTTTGATGAGCAGTTGTACTTGGTGTGGGAAACTTTCGGCCCATGGGTAGATGTCTTGGAAAAAGATCTCCATTCTCGACCTCATCTTCTTGTCTGTGTGGTCATACCATGGTTCTGGAAAACCATAAAATGGGAAGTCCTCGCCTTCTTTGATGAATCGTCCATTTAAGGAGTCTCCTGAGATAGTTCGGATGCAGTCTGATCTTTTCTTTGGTCGAGACTGGAGGATCATTCTGATCTCTTGTTCTGATGGTTGATACCCCAAGCCACAATGAGGGAAAGCTTTCTTTAGTTCGACGGGCTCAAGTATCCATTGCTGCCTTTGCCCTAGCCCCAGTCCGGGCATAAAATGCATGTTTCTGAACATCTGAATCACATTGACATTTCCATGAGGGTTATATTCTGGACAAACCCTTTCTTTAAAATCGTCCCCTGCCGGGAGTAGGAGTGGCTCGACTCGAAATCCTGATAGGAGCATATCCTTTTACCCGTGCTGTATCTCGAGAATTGGACTGCTGGTGCTTGCACCCCCGACATTTTCATCGTTGCCCAAAATGGTGATGACTCGCCCGTCGACGAAGAACTTCAATTTTTGATGGAGTGAGGAAGACACACCCTTGATATTGTGGAGTCAGGGTCGTTCGAGCAACAGGTTGAAACAAGCTGGGATGTCTATGACTTGGAATTCGATGAGAGGGTTTATAGGCCCAACCCCTATTGCAAGTTTTATGGACCCCATCACCTCATGACGGGTATTATTGTAATCATGCACAGCGACAGAGGTGAGAGTGAGGTCTCTTTCTTTCAGGCCTAAACACTTGAAGGTTCTCAATGGGTAAACATTCAAGGCGGATCCGTTATCGACAAGGGAGAGTGTCACGGCCTTTCCCATAACTTCGACGGAGATATTGAGTGCATGATTGTGATTCGGCCCAATTCTAGGGATTTCTTCTTCAGAAGATGACAGCATTCTAGTAGAGGTCAAGGATCCGACTAGATTTACCGCCTCTTCTGGTGTGGTAGATGGAGGAACTATGGGTCTAGTGAGCATCTTGATTAAAGCATTTCTGTGTAGCTGGGAAGACATGAAAAGTCCCCATAGAGTGATGTTAGATTGGGTTTTCTTTAGTTGATCGAGAATCTTACTATCCTCGATGGTCATCTCTGGCATAGGAAGGTTTTCAACGCCCTTCCCTTTGTCATTTGCTGGTAGTGAGCTTGGAACCTGGTAATGTCTCCCTAATCTGGTCATGTGATTTAATGAAGAAGGGAAGAACATGAATCTCATTTCCTCGTCAATCTCAGGTGATTCTGCCACCCTGTTTATTTCTCCGAGGAGTTCTTTCAATGATATCATCCCACATATGTCGGCTACTGGGCCAGCTATTCCTGAAGCTTATTCTTTACTCGAGTCTTCGAATTCTTCTCCCCATCCGGTGGCAACAATTCTGTCTTTCCATGTAAAGTCGATGCATTCCACAATTTCAACGACTTCTTAATACAGGTCCTCCCATTCTGTGGGGATATGTGTGATTGAAGGGACCAAGTGCCCTTGTAGCTTCAAAGTGTCAAGTAACCCAGTGATACTGCAAATGTTGTTGGTTTGCCTAAATAATTCTGCCATAGTCTGGACAACATCATCTAGGCTGACTTCATTGGTTAGTACCACCCACTTGTCTGAATCTCATGCCCATTTCTTTGCCTGTAAGAACAGTGTGCTGAACTTCGAGCAATCGATGACCATTTGTGAGGGCAATTTCAGCCCGAACTCTAGGAGTTAATTTAACACCTCTGACAATTCCATACTTCTATTTTCAGAACGGGTACGGACAGCGATGCATGCTCTGGTAAGGAGTGATAGTGTCTAATCAGCGAGGCTAGTAGGGTGTAGGAGGAAATATGGGCAAATTTGAAGAGGTTTAGGAGAGTATATGGGTGTGATTTGAGTTGAGGGATCGAAATCTGGGTTTTCTTCCAAGAAGATGGCATTGGTGTGATTTGGGAGTGGCTTATGAGTAGTGTTTGGCTTAGGATTAGCTGGTGGGGCGATGGTACCCTGGTAAATGAGATCTTGGATTGTGTTCCGAAGGTGGAAGCATTGGTCGGTAGCATGGCCAGCAGTTTGGTGAAAGGCAGAATGAGCATCGGCCTTGAAGTTTCTTGGGAGTGGATTTGGCAATAGACGGGGATCCAAGGGTTTGATGAGGTTTCGACTTAACAGGGCTTAGTAAACTTTGGATAGAGGAGCATGGAGATCGGTGTATTCCCTTCGGATGGGGATAGGGCGGCTTTCTAGTGCCCATGATGTGGTTGGTTGAGAGATGTTGTTGATGGTCAAAACGATAGCACTGGAAGGCTTGTCATACTTTCTAGGGTTGAACTGTTTGGACACCTTCTTTGGTTCAACCTCTGTTTTAACGAGGCTTTCCTCGATTTCCACTCTAGCCTCTCTGAGAGCTCGAAAGTGGGGATAGTATTGTCCTCCCATCGTTGCTCGGACATCGGGCAAGAAGTTTTTCTTCACTATATTGACCTGTTCTTCTTCGGATGGCCGATTGTTCATGGTAGCTTCTTGCTCTCTCCACCGAGTTATGAAGTCACTGACTAATTTTCCAGGATTTTATTTGAGCAGCTCTAAATCGCGACGGGTGACCTCAATCTCTTCGTTGTATTTGTACTGCGACATGAATTCTCGAGCTACATCCTCCTAGCTACGGATTCTAGATTCCTCAAGAGATAAAAACCATCGAAGGGAACTATCCTTCAAAGTTTGCTAAAATAATTGGGCCATCACTTCTTCAGAAGCCCCTAGTAGAGTCATGTAACGATGATAACAGCGAAGATGAACAATTGGGGGCCCACTCCCTCCGAACTTCTCAATATTTGGCATCTTGAACTTATCGGGTAACCTTGCTTTAGGATAAGGAGATATGTGGGTGTTGTCCATGTAATTCCCAGAGATCCTGACTTGGTCAAACTTCTTGGTGAGAATCTTGAGATCCTCTTTGACTTTATTCAACTTCTCCTCCTTTGGATCAACGACCACAGGTAGGTTAGCCATAGGCTGGGAAATGTTTGTCATTAGAAGCTGCACAGGCGGCAACCCATTGGCAGGAGGGTCACGTGGAGCGTGCTGATATTCTTCTAGAACCCAGATAGGCTCGGGCGAACCCATAGCACGAGGGAACAGGGCCTCGGGCTCTTGAGGAATAGGAACTTGGTTTCATTGCATCTCTCGGACCTCAGTTTAGAGGTTGTCAATCTTAGACACGAGCTGAGCTAAGACTGTCATCAGTTCCGATTGTATGACTGGTGCATGATTTGCATTCTCCATGGAAGATGGAAGGATTTTGGACTCAGAACAAGTAGTAGAAGAACGGATGAAAATCCGAGGTGATTTGGCTGAGGACCGAAGCCAATAGGGAGCCAGGACAAGGGCTTGCGATCGACCTGAGAAGGCGTAGGATGAGAGATTTTTTTGAGAAATAAGGAAGAACTATTTTTGGATTTTTGATAAAAAAAAAAGGGAGAAATGTTTTTGGATTTTCGATAAAGAAAGGAGAAATATTTTTGGATTTTTGATAAAGAAGGGAAAAAATGCTTTTGGGAGATGGAACTCAGCATGATTATTATGATTATTATGTTTTCACTTGTATTTAAGTCTCCTAAATGCAATGTCGGACGGGACCCGAGCCTGGAAAAGTGGGGGTCTTAATATATGCAAAGCTACGGTTTGGACTTGAAACTAGGTTCACAGACAGGGTCCCATTTTAAAAATGCGCAAAAATCGGGCGGCAGGCCGACCCGGAATTTTGGCTGAGTTTCGGGTTGAAACCGGTAATCTAAAGTGCGTGTCCTAGGTCTGAAATCTATATTCGGGTATGCAGTTGGTTGGGTGAATCGGCATGGGTTCCCCCCTTTAGCGTGACTTCCACGATATACGTCTTGTTCTTACGGGCAATCGGTACGTGTGGATAAGCCATTGATATACCTGAGTGTACGTGAATTGCCTCACCATATACCTCGTGGAGACGGTACGTGTGAGAGAGAATTCGATATACTCGCCGTACGTGAACGAATTTCCTACGATATACCTCCCGTCATGACTTCGATCAAGCGGTACGATATGGTGTAACCGTTTGATATACGTCGAAGGTACTTGGCCAATGGAAGGTGAGAGTCATATCGCTTAGGCTAACTGCGACCTGCCGGACTAGCGCCCATCACGAAGTGACCCTCCAGTTACTGGGTAAAATTTGGTCAATATCAATGCTCTTTGGTGATGTTGTGTGAATCATGCATGATTATATTATTAGTATTTGCTGATAAGAATGCCTTTCTTGATTATGCCAAATAGGGAGCAAAGTATAAGTAACCCAAAAGGTACACCAATTATGGATGGGTGATGCGTGCAACATGGGGATATACATGTGATCCTAGGTGCATGTGGTGTGAAGTGTACATGGAGAATTTTCTACAAGTGTGTGAACATAAGCATAAGCATGGGATAAGGGGAACATGCAGATATGGGGGGAAACATAAGCAAATATAACATTCATGTAAATAGAGTCAAGCCCACAAAAAACACAAGAATCCCCAGCAGAGTCGCCACTGTGGCCATCCCCGATCCTCGCCGATATGGGCCATATACGAGTTGACATTTCCAATATGCCTAAAAGTGTGTCGAGAAAAGTGAATAGTTATGCATCCCTGGTTACCTACATTTGTGAGGCCATAGCCTGTTGAGCTTTTTAGCATAAGTTAGGTATCTTAACATCATTAGGGTAAGTGGATATGTTCAAAATCCATAAAACATAGGCTTAAAAGACATATCTATAAAGAAAAATCCCCATAGTGGGTTTATATGCAAAATATGGATCTAATAACAAAAATATCACACCTGGGATAATGACCCGAAGATCCCCATGGATGAAATAAAGTATTATGGATCCTATTTAAGAGAATCTTGGTAGAAGACTTCATTCCAAAAGACGGTGCCAAAATAATGATGTCGAAAATTGGACCGGTGACAAATAACTATGCCATCAAAGTTATACTTGACCATCATAAAGTGTATAATGCATAATCAAGTAAACGTAGAGCGATAGAACATCAGATATAGAGGGGTTCAACTATAAATGATCTTACGTCCACTTTGGTTCCTCATTCTCATTATTTAATAGCATTAGTACAAGAGTTGGTTGCCTTTATAGGTGTACGAGAGAGAGAGAGAGAGAGAGAGAGAGAGAATGGATAAATATATGAACATACAGAGGCTCTGTGATGAGCGGGATGCAACCTATTAATAAAGGCTATAAAGGGTTCGCGGACCTTAATAGTTTAAGTGATCAGAGTTGACTTGAGTGAGCGCTCAGATGAAGAGCGAGAAAGAGAGTGGAGAGTTTGGCAGAGCTTCGTTGCCAAACATGTCATGTTAAATTAGGAGGTGAGCACTTCTATTTATAGAATTTAAGAGAAAGGTCATGTGCATAGATCATGTGACATATAAATAAATGATGTCAAGATGGCATATTTCTAGAAAGTGGAAAGATGGGAAGTGGAATGCTAATGTGGCTAAGTCTATGGCAGGGATGCAATGTTGGTGAGGTAGGAGGTCGCATCCTTCTAGAGGCATGGTCATGGACCCTTAGAGTAATTAATGTATAAGGATGTCTCGACCTGTCTGAGACCCAGGTAGAAACACGAAAAGGTCACTTCCACTGAACTACTGCTTATATTGGTGCAGAGGATAGCTATCAATCCATGTGTCATATGCTCATAGGCTGACTAATATTAGGCATATCAATAATCCCAAAATCCTCAGTGCCAAGAGATTTAGATAATTGGTGTAGGTACTGCTTATGCCCAAGTGCCATGACAATGCTTTAAGTCGACAAATAATTTATTCTATTAGAGATGCGGCAAGCTGTCGCGGCCTGCTGTTGTGACGTTTCAACTTTCAGTGCCTTCTTATATAAATGGTATGATGTTGTGGCCTCATTACCTTTACCAAATCATTGAGAGGTGAGATGATAAAGTATTACTTATCTAACTCCTCTAATGAACTTAAACTATCTAAATATATTTCCTTCAAAAATAAGGGATTATCAATAATTGTTAAGATAAGTTTTCACTGATGCCGATAAGAATCAATGCGACATTTGAAAATAACCTCCTCTAAAGTGTAAAAATCTAAAACATATATTCCCAATGTAAGAGGCAAGTTATGAGTCAAGAGCAATGAAATCATGTATATTTATACCCTTAATAATACAAAATTATTCAGGGATCTGATAAATGTCAAAATATGATCAAACCATTCATTCATGATTTAAGAAAATATTGCAATACCCTATAATTTTAAAAGTATTAAATAAATATTGAATTAGAAATTAAAAGGTAACGTTGATTTCAATCAATTGAAAAGGTTTTAATCAATAAAGATATGTGAAATCGGGATTTTAATTGGCTAATTTGATGTTATGAGATTTAATTGCTAAGTAGTTAATAAATGTTGGGTTTGCTTTAATACTAAAGTAAATTAGGCTTAGGCTTTACATGTTTGAGGTTAAAACACTCTAGAATGAATAAATGGGGTATTAAATCCCAAGGTCAAAGAGGTATTCAATGCATTTCTCAACGAAAGAGATTCGAGTTTAAGTATTTCAGCCCCGGGGGAAAAATAGAGTTTGAATCATATTTAGACTGAGGGACACAATTGTGATCTCGAAGGTACCTGGGCACACACACTACACCCCGCGATTGAGCATATGTTAGGTTGCATCCCCCTCACATCTGGGTCATAGGTCATTCATGTGGGATTTCTTTATAACTTATAATGCCTGGAATTTATCTTTTAGTATCCAACTACTCTAAAGAAGATTTCACTCAAACACTCTCGCCCTCTCTAAACAAACAATACCGTATACATAAACTCTTCCCACAACAACCTAACTTCATTATGAAATAACAAAATATTAAGTATAATATTTTGAATAGAAACTAATAATAAAGTTGGATTAACTCAAGACTTTAAAATAAGTTTTTAACGTATCAAGGTTGCTTTTTAGGGTTCAACACCTTAACAAATTAATCTTATTTTCGGGTTAATTTGAGGCATGATATCATTTTACTCTTCTCCTTATATATATACACATGTTAAATTCACATAAACCTAATTATTAGGCCTAAATTGGAGTATAACCCATTAGGGTTTCATAATACCTCGTTGAATTTCCCCTTTATGATGAAATTGAGATATTATTCACATGATTAAATTTATGATTAATGCTTAATTGAGATAATAATTGGTGAATTTGAATAAATGGTTGTAAATTGCGAGGAAAATGGTAATATGCTTTAGGTTCAGATTCTTTAAAATTACCCAAATTATCGAACACTTGATGTTTGAGAAAAATTAGTATATCCATGGATTATGGTGTATTTCCAATTTTAATCTTATTAACATAATTACTAAGTTAGAATGGGAGATTCAATTGTAAAGAAAAGAAAAGAGTCCACAAGACATCGATGTATGAGGAAAACCCAACTGGAAAGAACTTTGGATGACCAGGCCTAGACAAATTCACTACAAATGCGGTTTTACAAGAGGAATCAATTTAACTTACAAAACATAACTCGTCAATCCCATTTGTATCTCCTTGAAGTCCAATATGGTTTCGCAGTCTCTCCTTGCCTCGATATCCAGTGATAACCGCCATCGTCTCCATAAATATGAAATCTACAACCCCAATGATATATGTAGGAAAGGTTTCTGCGTGTTTGGATATAGAAAACAGGATCATAAAGAATCAATAATATTTGCAGAGGATTTACAAAGTGTTTTAAACCTTATAAGGCATGAAAAAGACTCTCTAAAAACTGTTGTCATGCACTCCTATAAAAAATAATCTTTTTAAAAACGAGAGAGAGTGGACAGCAAGAAAAAAAACTGAACTTAAAAAATGTACAGGTCCATTCGAATAACATGTTTCCTCGTTCGAACTACATACTTGATCTTGTTCGAACTAGTATCTAACGAGATATCAAATGAAATTCTAGCAAAGGGGGGAATTGGTTCAGTATCCTCTCGTTTGAAGTTCATTCTAATGAGGGTACCAATGTCATTAGAACGAGATTCGAACGATATTCTCGAGAAGGAAAAGATACTCATTTAATAAACTCCTTGTATCCCTATTCTAATGAGATAAAGGCCCTTGTTTGGATGTCATGCGTAATGTTGTTATAATGACCTAGAAAAAATCTAATTTTTCAAAACACATTTTTAACTTATTATTAAAAATATTTTAAAGCCTAAAAAAGTTTAACCACTAAATATCAAAAGGGTTATTTTTAACTTCAAGAATCAGTAAGAGACATGATGTAATCTTTGAACATCTCTTGTGAAAATATGGATGCCAACTTATCTTCACATGTGGGCTTAAGTATACGAAACCTAACAAACTATGTGTTTTGATCAACGAAATAAGCCAAAACTATAATTGACCGAACATGGAAAATTGTCCTTGCAAATCTCCCCCTTTGGCTATTCCAAACAAAACACAAAAAAAAGACCAAATCGCTAAGCGAAGTCGTCAAGAAAATCTAACTCCCATTCCCAACCCAAAAAGGAAAAGGCACAAGAGAACCTAACAATCTAGTATCAAATGATCTTTTTAATGCTTCCACGGGACATACACGTAGAAGAATGCGTACACACACTAAACAAACTACCTATGTATATTGGGAGGATATAAATAATACAAATAAATTAATAATATCAAACTCCCTTAAATATGATCTCCCCTTTTTTGTCTAGAAAAGACAAAGGGGTAGATTATGCACCTGCAAGGTTAGTCTATCATATATAAAGAAAAATACATTACAAGATATATGTAATGGAATATCATCTCAAGATATAGAAATAATGAAATGAGATATAACCACTACAAACACAATCATATGAAATGAATACACCAAATAGGAATAACAACTCAATACATATAAATGAAACCAAAGTGTAGTAGATTACAAATAAAACCCATAAGATAGTGTATCAAATATAGAACAAGTATAATAAGAGAGAAAATACAAAATATTGAACAAGGAAAGCATCTATAAAAGGTATATCATAAAAGAACTTCTAGTAATCATAATCATGAATCCTCGCCACCATCAGCGTCATGAGTTCCATCATCATGTCTAGGCACTAAACGAGAGGAACCCGTTCCCCGAAGCTACTCAAGGAGATTCATGTCGTCAAAATACTTCACCATCATAAAGTCCATATTGGACCATCGCTCCTGATCACCTATCATATTAGCCCTAATCTTATTGACGAGCGTCGGCCAACTGTAGTACCTATGCACGCAACTCATTAACATCCTTAGACTCGACGGGTGGTGTGTTAGAGGTAGTGGATGGAATGGACCCAGTTGGTGAGGAAAAATAATCAAGCTAAAAACAAACTGACTGAAATGTGGGAGGAACATGTTATTGTCTCAGGGATGCAGGGAGATAACTCCTAGCCTGACTCACAAAATGATAATAAATAGTCTGATAAGAGGTTAGGGAGAGTTTAAAGAGTAGAAGGGATAATTCATCATAAAGGTAGTGGCAAGTGATGAGAACAAAAAATGGTAGAGCTTGCCTAAAGTGGGTAGATCCAGAGTTTGGAACAAAACTTTGGATCGAGTAAATATGAGCAAGGAGTCCAATGACAACATCTAGCCTGATGGCATGCATAAGGTGGACATGATCCCACATAATATGGGTATGCTTTTCTCTTTGAATGACACATGAACAAATGATACAATTAAGGATCCAAAAATCGTCGTTGAGATCAGAATGGAAAAGTGTGGAGGTGACCATTCAAAGCTATTCAAAAACACCAAGCTTCATCTCATCAATGTCAGGAGACTCATGATTGTCCCATGGAAAGGTGGCATTAGGAGACCTGGGAAGATAAATATGGGTGATGATGGAATCCTAGGTAATGACTATCTCTTTGCCTTAAACCATAGAGAAGAGTCCACGTAGAGTGATAGACAAACCAAAAAAGAATTTTTGAACAAGGTCGGGGTACACAAAATAAGTAAGGGAGAATAAGGACTCCCAACCTCGATTTGAGATCCAGTGATACATTGTTGTCTTAGAAAAGAGAAACAACATTTTCACGCACGAGGGAACGTATCTGAAAACAAGAGCAGTAAACTAAAGTCAATCTTGCTGCATTTCGCACCTAACACATTTAAAGGGGGAAGATTAAGCAATGATTCCTCGAGAGGAGGAACCCTCCTCATGTTCATCATTACTGTAAGTTCGATGATGATGCGACATAGATAATTAAAAGTGGGGATTGGAACTGGATAGGATAAAGGCTATAAAATCTAATGGGTCTGAAACACACTGAGTAAGAATCCTATCTCCATCCAAAGTCAAAACGGGCCGCCACAAATCAACCAAATAATAACCAACAAATAGCAAAACCAACCCAAACTTAGTAAAATATGATATATAACAGAGAAAAAAAAAAAAAAATAAACATAATGGTAAAGTCAAAATTATTTCGATGATAATTTTAGATAAAAATGTTGAAAAAATTATGAACAAATGGAAAATAATAATATTTCATTTATGGGAGCCAAAAAAATATTTTTTTGAGTCCCTTGAAATAAAAAAATTGTAAAAAAGCCCCAAGAATGGATTTTACCTCTTTTACACCAAAAACACCCGTTTACAAGAAATTTTTCAAAAACAAATGAGGGTGAATCAAGAATGTGTTGAAAACAAGATATATAAACAGAAAAGACCCAAATACTAAGAAAAAATGGAGAAAAGTGAAGAAAATACCTAAAAATAGACCAAAACCCCCCAAAACAAAAATAAACCCCTCAAAATGACTGAAAATCCTTCAAAAATGTGAGAAACGATGGAGAAAATAAGGAAGGAAGAAATAAGGGTGAGGGGTATGGAAAATAGAGGATTAAAGCTTGGATTGGAGGTGTAATTGAGGGGTTGAGAGAGAGAGAGAGAGAGAGAGAGAGAGAGAGAGAGAAGAAATTGATGATGGGAAGTAGAGAAGGAAGGCTAAAGCATAAATGAGAAAGAAAAAATGATGTAAAGAAAGAGAAAATGGAAAAAAAAATCTAGTTCGAACGAGGTGATGGATCTCGTTCGAATGAGCTAGCAGAAATTTTAACATTAAACCTTAAAAAATTCCAAAAAAAAGATAAAAACAATTTTGTTTTTTAAATTTTAGAAATATAACAAACATCAATGAGTTGTAAGAAAAATTATGAAACATGGTAATGGAATGATGGGGTGAGAACTTAATACACAAGAGTATCAAAAAGACTGTACGCATAAGTGCACGATGCCAAATTACAAACCCAATAGTTTAGTACCCAAAAAAACCTTAATTTAAAAAAATTGGTCTCAATAGAAGTCAACTCACTTATACAAAAATTGCCTAGAAGAATTGATGATTTTTCTACCAATAGCGTCACTTAAAAATGTAAGATTGGGACCTATTGTGCAAACCCATTGATCTTCAACTTATATTACCCTCAAAATTTATATTTTTCAATTTCACGCAACATTTTGAAGATATTATATATTGAATTTAACTTTTGAAGAATAAATGATAATCATATGACCTTGGAAATTCTATTTTTATTTGTCAAATATTCTTTTACACTCTTTTCAATGGAGGCTTTTCACATAAAGGAAATTTGTCCTTTCGTAGCCCTTTTCCATTTCACACTCAATTTTGATAAAACAATTAAAACAAGGGAAATGGTTCTTACATGCACAATTTTGCCTATCACATGTGGAATGGAATGACAAGAATTATAAAACAACACCTTAGTTCACCTAGAAAATGAAAAGCGGTACAACATTCTAAAAAGGAAGTGTAAGGTGTTATGTACATATAAGGTGATAAGATGAGACCAACATATAAATAATTATCATAAAAGGTCATCATTTGTCATAAAAATGCATAATAAGCACAAGTAGCACGAAACTTAGTATATCTCCCCATGGTAAGTCACGTGAACATGGAATTTAATGACGTTTCGAACGCCTTAATTACGCATCCCAAATAGTGACCAAAATGTGGTAAATCTTATTTTATTTTTATAAAATATATAAAAAAGAAAATATTTTTGGATTTTTAAAATAGAAAATATACACAAATATACAATCTAGTTCATAGGGGACAAACAATGATAATAGACGCTCACGCTAAACTAGATATTTACCCCGAACAAAATTAGTTGAACAAACCCTGATAGATTTCCTAAGATCTTTTCACCTTATGGCATTTAGAGTCTTGGTTAAAATATTGTCCAATTGATGTTTGTTTCTAACAAAACTTAAGGAAACGAACTTCTCCTCGATGAGATCATGAATATAATTCTCACGAATTTGAATATGCTTTATGCAGGAATGTTGGACTGGATTATGAGAGATATTGATTTCACTCATATTATCATAGTAAATAGTAATTGTTCCTCATGGAATACCGTAATCCTCCAACATTTGTTTCATCCAAATGAGTTGTGTTTAATAACTCTCGGCGACGATGTATTCGACCTCTACTGTGGACTAAGAAATGGAGTCTTGATTCTTGCTCATCCAAGAAACAAAAAAAGTCATAAAGTAAAAACATCCACCCAAAGTTCTTTTGCGTCCATCAACATCTCCCGCCCAATTGGCATCCGAATAAGACGATTGGTAATCATTGGTGTCAAAGGAATAGCAAATTCTGAAAGACATACTATAAAACTAAATGCAAAACATAAAATATAGGTCATTTAGTGTTATAAAAATGTCACTAAAAGGCACGAGCGATATGTTTTCTATGTCCCTAGCTTGTTTCCCATTTCTTGTCTAGGAAAGCATTTGGTGATAAAGCGTTATTTTTTTGTCGAGCTATACTTTTGTAAACACGCATTTATGTTGCCAAAGTTTTTTTTTTTCTCAATTTTATAACAAAAAATATTATTTATGTTTCCAAGGGTCAGCAATAGTGACAAAAATATTATGTTTCCAAAAAGTAACCTTTCAGCCACCAAAAATATGATGCAGAATGTAATGTACATGACATATCTTCGGTGATAAAGAGTTTTGTCGCCAAAATGCATACCTTCGACATCATAGTTATTATATTGCTAAAGGACATACCTTTAGCATCACATATATTGTGTTTCCAAAGGGTGTACCTTAGGCATCATGTTATTTTTGTTGCAAAAATATACCCTTCCTAAAACACGTTTTCCTTGTCACCAAGTTTATCTTTCAGCAACAAAATATGTGTTGCCATATCCAAATTGAAAGAAGTGGAGCATGACTTTTGGCAAAAAAGAGTTGTGTTGGCAGAAGTACTGTATTTTGTTTATTTCCAATTATTTGTTCATAAAAAATCATTCAAAACATTTTTAAACATGTGCATTTTTAATCAAAACCCACACAACATAAAATGAGCAAGTTTACAATCCAAAATCACATTACGAATTTTTCATACAATCATATATAATACGAAGTTGCATAATTTTAAATCAATATCATAATTATGCATTATAAAATAATATGTCATTCCAATCCGAGTATAGGGGTATAAGAAATGTCTTCCAAATAAGAACACAATCAATCCTAATACATTAATACGACTAAAGATGTCAAAAAATCGACCCCCATAAATAAAAATGACAAAAATATGGCTCCGCTACACAAAAATAAATCTCAACTCCAAGTTACTACAGACACAATAACTCCAAGAAAAATCCATCATCAATATGCATAAGATAAAAAAAAAGATATCAGTGTGATTTTAAAATATAATAACAATTAAAAAACCATAAATTCACGAGCCCTGTGACTACACTGGTCATTATATAAGTTAAGTTTATGATGAACGAGGTGTTTGTGTGAAATTATTATATGTTTGATAATGGATTTATGTTATTATCACTAACGAACAATTTTCAAATTCATATATGTTGAGTTAATCAATTTAGAATACTTATTAATTTAAGAAAATTTCAGCAGAGTTTGCTTTGTTTATTCGTGAAATCTAACATGTTTTAACATTTAAAATAAACTCAACAGCAACAACAAAATCCATAACTAAACCAGCAGTAAATTCCTTCAAGTAATTTTTAATAACTAAGCTCATAAATAAATTGATCTACATAAAGATTCACCGGACGCGTGTCCAAGTTAAAAGCATTGTCTCACATCGCCCTCACGACCTAACAATAGTCTTAGTTTAGTCCCACATGTGGAGTATGTGCCTCTTTTTGATCCGTTCTATTGTTATTGTATATATTTGCACACTTACCCCCAATTCTTAATTAATATATCATGTGACTACACAGGTCGTTTATATAAGTTAATTTAATCATGTTTGAGTTTTTTGTGCTTATTTTCAATTTGATAGTCGTTTTTAAAAAAACAATTCTCACAACTTATTCAATTTAGAATACTTATTAATTTCAAAAATAATTAAACCATCAATAAATCCATTCCACTGCTTTAACATACCTAAAATCATAAATAATCCAGTATACATAAAGGTTCACTGGATTTATTTCCAGGTTCAAACCAAAATAATCTCACATGTCCCCCACGACCTAAATTTTTTTTACTTTAGTCCTATACGTGGAGTATGTTCCTCTTTTCGAGTCGTTTTTCTTTTATTTCACGTTTTTGTACACCGACATCCAATATTCAAACCTTATCATTTAGAATTTTTAAGTTTAGATCGAATTTTAGACTTGTGAGTCTCATGACTGGACGATTTTGTTGTTATTTTTAGTTTTCACGCTCCAACGCCCAATTCTGATGTTTTATATTAAGAAAATTGAATTTTATAACAACGTATGAATGCATGAGTTTTGGGACTACACGGGTTATTTATACAAGCTATTTTGAACCTTTATGAGGTGTTTAGGCTTGTTTCTCGTAGGTTTTTCTTTTATTTTAATTTTTTAATCTCCAACACCCAATTCTCAAGTTTTATACTTAAAAATTTGAATTTCAGAACGATGTCTCAATGCACGAGATCGATGAATACACGAGTCGTTTGCATAAGTTCAGTTAAACCTATGTTAGGTGTTTGTGTCACTTCTAAGGCGATTTTGTTATTATTTTATGTTTTCATGATCCCACCCCCAATTCTCAAATTTTATACCTAGAAATTTGAGTTTTAGAATGAAGTCTGAATGCATGATTTCTATGACTACACGAGTCCATTATACAAGTTATTTTGAACTAGTGTGTAGTGTATGTGCCTTTTTTTGTGAAGTTTTGTTGTTATTTTACATTTTCAGGCTCCATTCCCTAATTCTCAAGTTTTACACTTAAAATTTGAATTTTAGAACGTTGTCTGAATACATGAGTCCTATGACATCACATGTCATTTGTATAAGATATTTTAATCAGGTATGTGGTGTTTGTGCCTATTTATGCATGGTTTCATTATTATTTTAAGATTTCACTCTCCACCCACCAATTCTTAAGTTTTATACTTATAAAGTTCAATTTTAGAATGACGTCTGAATGCATGAGACATGTGATTACATACGTCATTTGTACAAGTTATTATGATCGCGTGTGAGGTTTCCGTGCCTATTTCCAGACGGTTTTGTTATTATTATATGTTTTATACTCCGACCCTCAATTATCAAGTTTTATAATTAGAAATTTGAATTTTAGAATGACTGTATGAATGCACGAGCCCTGTTAGTACATGGGCAATTTGTATAAACTATTTTGAATCCATGTAGGTGTATGTGCCTCTTTTTTATTTTTTTTTGTTTGTTGTTTTAGGTTTTCACGCTCCATCCACAAATTCTGAAGTTTTACACTTAGAAATTTGAATTCCAAAACAATGCGTGAATGCACGAGTTCTGTGAATGCACGTGTCATATAGATAAGTTAACCTTATCTTCTATGAGGTGTGTGCGCCTATTTCTAGAAAGTTTTGTTAGTTATTTTATGTTTCTACTCTCTAACCCCCAATCCTGAATTTTTATACTTATAAATTTCAATTTTAGAATAATGCCTCAATGCATGAATCTCATTATTACACGGGTCATTTGTATAAGTTAGTATGATCATGTATAAGGTCTATGTGCCTCGTTTTAGGAGATTGTTTTGTTATTTTATATTTTGATGCTACAACCCCTAATTCTCATGTTTTATACTTTGAAATTTAAACTTTATAACGATGTCTCAATACACGAGTCTCGTGACTACTCGGGTCATTTGTATAAAATACATTGCTCGTGTATGAGGTGTTTTTGCCTATTTTTGAATGGTTTTGTTGTTATTTTAGGTTTTCATGATCTAAGCTCCAATTCTCAAGTTTTATGCTTAAAAATTTGAATTTTAGAAGGATGCACATGTCCCGTGACTAAATGGGTCACTTATACAAGCTATTTTGGGCCAATTTGAGATGTGTGTGACTTTTTTGGGTGGTTTCGTTGTTATTTTAAGTTTCCTTGCCCCATCCCCTATTGTCAAGTTTTATACATAGAAGGTTGAATTTTGGACCGGCGTCTAAATGCATGACT
Source organism: Sambucus nigra (assembly GCA_949130495.1). Lineage (NCBI taxonomy): Eukaryota > Viridiplantae > Streptophyta > Magnoliopsida > Dipsacales > Adoxaceae > Sambucus > Sambucus nigra. The sequence goes on along the minus strand of OX422208.1, from coordinate 535,715,437 downwards.
CTAGTTAGTACAAATGAGGTTTGTATAAGCTACTGTGATCATGTATGAAGTGTTTGTGCCTATTTCTTGACTTTTTTGTTATTTTAAATTTTCACGCTCCAACCCCAATTTCGAAGTTTTATACTTAGAAATTTGAATTTTAGAATGACATATGAATGCACGAGTCCCGTGACTACACAAATCGTTTGTACAAGCTATTTTGAACCCATGTGAGGTGTATATGACTCTTTCAGGTGGTTTTGTTGTTATTTTATGTTTTCACACTCCGTACCCAAATTCTCAAGTTTTATACTCAAAAATTTGAACTTTATAATGACGTGTGAATGCACGAGTCTGTGACTACATGGGTCATTTGTATAAGTTAATTTGATCATATATGAGGTGTTTATGCCTCTTTCGGGCTAGTTTTGTTGTTATTTTAAGTTTTTACGCTTCATCCCCCAATTCTAGAGTTTTATACTTATAAAGTTAAATTTTGGAACGATGTCTGAATGAATGAGTCCCATGACTACACGAGTCGATTGTATAAGTTACACTGATCATGTATGATATGTTTCTGCATTTTTTCTTAATGATTTTGTTTTTATATTATGTTTTCATGATCCAACCCCTAATTCTCAAGTTTTATACTTAGAAATTTGAATTTCAGAACAACGTATGGATGAACATGTCTCGTGACTACTCGGGTCATTTTTACAAGCTATTTTGAACCATGTGAAGTTTATGTGCCTCTTGTTCAGGGGGCTTTTTTGTTATTTTAAGTTTTCACGGTCCATCCCCTATTTTCAAGTTTTATACTTAGAAAGTTGAATTTTAGAACGACGGCTAAATGCACGAGTCCTATAGACACCACATTACACTACACCAAAAACACCAATTTGGCACACCGTGATATTAAAAATCTGGCACAGTTTAAAACAGTGCCAAATTCTGACACGGTTTAATGACATTCTGACACACTTTAAAAAAATGCCCAAATTTGGCACTGTTTAAAAGTGTGCCAAATTTGAGTGCACTTGAATAAAATATAAATACCTAAAACAAAAAAATTTATTGTAACGTACTCCAAAAAAAACGCACTCAATCTCCTTCCCAAACAAAATCGCACTATGAAATTCGGAGAAAGGAAAATCCCTACCCCCGTCTCTCTCTCTCTCTCTCGATTGAAAGAAAAAAAAACCTGCAGTTCAAACTTATGGCATTAACATTGTTGGAACTTTTACGCTATTTCTCTCTAAATCTGAGAATTCCCTCTCCCCATTCGCCCCCCCCCCCCCAACACACACACGGCTGTTTCCCTCCTCTAGCTGGTGAGACCCTCCATCAGTGACCAAATCCACCAGGTGCTACCCTCCTCCACCAGGTGTCACCCTACATTCATAGACCGTCCACTAGCAAGCCCTGTTCTCGCCGACCATAGCTGGCCAAATCCACCAATGACCAAAGTTGACGGCAGCGACTGCCCTGCTCTCACCGACATTTTTATTTGGTATGATATCATTTTTCGTTGCTCCTTCAATCATCCATCTGTTAGATATAATTTTGACAATGAAGAACATCTTGATTTATAAAGATGGATTTTTTTGTGAATTTTCCTGAATTTGTTGTGAGAATACCTTGGTTCAGCTTAGCCATAGGAAAACTCGAGCTCTTTGAAGGTAAGGAAACTATCATTCACCTAATACATATGGGTTAATGTAATCCACTTTGATTATGATTTACTTTTTAAAATTTTGTACAATTGAATAATGTTAATTGAAAATGACACACCGCAATGTTCTGTATGTCTGCTATTGTGTCTGCAGAATTCCAATTGCTACCCAAATTATCCACCTGGATATTATTACATTTCCACAGAGATCTCAAAATTATTTTTTACGCACGTTTGTTGGGCAGGGCACACCTAGAATATGATAATCTATCTAGTAATTTAAACAATTTACATGTCAGTTGAAGCTATAGCTTGGTTTTGCAGTCCGTCAATTTGCAGTTCATATGTATTTGCATGATTAGCAAATTAATTTCCCCCTGTTGCTTTGCTCAATAGATTAAGGTTTCTCAAAGATATATATATATATATATATATAGTTTGGTTTGCAGCCCATTAATTTTCACTTCATATACAATGTATATTTGCATAATAATCAATTTAAGTTTTTTTTGTTTCTTTGTTCATTGGTTTCCTCAATTGCAATTTTTGGAAGAGAGAATTTTTAAATATAGATCTAAGGTCAATTTATTTTTGTTAAAATATAAATTTTCTCTTTTAGCTTGGACTCGTCAAATACCTTGTATGGGACCCATGAGATTGTAGTGGAAATTTGGTTGACATGGCCATTTGATATATTTTAAGATCTTGGTTAATGCCTTGGATAAATATCAGGATTAAATAAAGTTAATTCATCACACTATGGATTGTTTTATTTCATTAAGCACTCAAGTTCATTATTCGAGGACGTTGTGCTAAAACCTTCAGTTTTTATGATGCAGTGTATGTTACCTCACGCTTACATGCTATTCATATTTCAGTGGTGAAAAAACATCGAGAAGGAGTGGCCTAGATCACTTGAGATAAAGGGGAGAGTAAGATTTGATGCCTTTGAAACGTTTGTCCAAGAGCTTCCTATGTTACGAAGCTGCGCAGCCATGGTATATTTTCGCGTTGGATTAATTAATCATCAATACTAATGCAGTGTAGCAACGCTCCATCGTCCGTGGTAAGTAACGTTTGGTTTATAGTAAGGATAAATGACGTGGTTTATAGCAAGGAGAATGTATCATAACATTGTTGTGAAACAGGAATTAGGTAAAAAAAATTTAATAGGGTATGGGTAAATCGTTAGAATAAATTTTTAGAATGTATCATAACATTGTTAGCATAATTTTTTTTAATAGGGTATGGGTAAATTGGTAATAAGTTGAGACTGTTTTGTAAAATTAGTGCTATAATGGTGGAAAATCTGGAGAGCACCTTCAAGAAATTGAAACCAATATCAAATTTTTACTCAAAAAAAAATAATACCCAATTTCAACAATCCAAAACTAACTAATCAAAGTGATCCCAAGTAGTTCACTGATGTCTGAATGTAATTACTTGTTTATTTTCTTAATTCTATGAAAGCCCTGTTGTTGGTGGTGACAGAGTGAGCGCATGTTGACTTATCAAATGGCTTGTGGATGAGGGGAAGATATTGGGGCATCTAAGTATGATTAACAGGTCTCCCACAATAACATTACATTGCTCACTAATGGACAAGAGGTACGCCTTCTCCCTAATATCTCTCATTCTTATTCTATGTATCTTAGTCAATTCTTATATCTCTCATTCTTATTTTTCTATAATAACTATCTCTGAGTATATTATTTGTTCCAACCAAAGACTTCGGTCCAATTCTCTTTAAATGTGGCAGCATTAAATAAAAAAATGTCCTGAAATAACGGCAACAAGTAGCCAAACATAAGATGGCTTACATTATTAGCTTATTTAGTTAAATTGGTGGAAGGGATTTGCTGGTGGTTTTGTTTTGGAATTTGCTGCTATTGGTGAGTTTATTTTAAATGTTAAAGCATGTTGGATTTGACGAATTAACAAATGAAACTATGATAAAATTTTAAAAAATCAATAAACGTTCTAAATTGATTAAAAACATAACGTTGTAGGAACTGACCGCGTAGTGACGGGTTTCCCAGTTTGAGAACACGAAAGTAATTTAAAAATATCTAAATTCGGCTTAAAAACAAGCTGCTAAAGGGTGATAATTTCAAAATATGTAGATTAGGCTTGAAAACAACACGTTTGAGGGTGAAAACCCAAACCAGCCCCCAAACGGCCCCGTAAGAGGCACAAACACCTCGTACGGGACCAACGTAACTTGTACGAAATGACAGCATAGTATCGGGCCTCTCGGTTTGAGAATATGACGATAATTTGAAAATATATCGATTAAGCTTGAAAACAAGCCCTTAAAGGGTGAGAACCCAAACCAGCCTCCAAACGGCCCCATAAGAGGCATGAACACTTCGTACGGGACCAATGTAACTTGTACGAACTGACCATATAGTCGCGGTTCTCCCGGTTTGAGAGTATGACAATAATTTCAAAATACGTAGATTAGCCTTGAAAACAAGCCGTTTGAGGGTGAAAACCCAAACCATCCCCCAAACGGCCTCGTTAGAGGCACGAACACCTCGCACGGGACTATTGTAACTTGTACAAACTGACAGTGTAGTCGCGGGTATCCCGATTTGAGAATATGATGATAATTTCAAAATATGTAGATTAGGCTTGAAAACAAGCAATTTGAGGGTTAAAACCCAAACCAGCCCCCAAACGGCCCCGTAAGAGGCGTGAACACCTCGCACGGGACCAATGTAACTTGTACGAATTGAGAGCGTAGTCACGGGCCTCTCGGTTTGAAAATATGATGATGATTTCAAAATATGTAGACTTGCCTTGAAAACAAGCCGTTTGAGGGTAAAAACCCAAACCATCCCCCAAACGGCCCTTAAGAGGCACGAACACCTCGCACGGGACCATTATAACTTGTACAAACTGACAGCGTAGTCGTGGGTCTCCCGGTTTGAGAATATGATGATAATTTCAAAATATGTAAATTAGGCTTGAAAATAAGTCGTTTGAGGATGAAAACCCAAACGGTCCCGTAAGAGGCACGAACACCACGCACGGGACCAATGTAACTCGTACGAACTGATAGTGTAGTCACGGGTCTTTTGATTTGAGAGGATGACAGTAATTTCAAAATACGTAGATTAAGCTTAAAAATAAGTCGTTTGAGGGTGAAAACCCAACCCAACCGCCAAACTGATCATAATTTCTCTATTAGTATAGGTTTAGCACTAGATTCATCAAAAAACATATAAGTTTTATCCTTCGACATAAGACTTCCAACTAACGTCACTGCTCTTGATCTTAAAATTGATTCAACATATTCATTATTGATTATATAAGTAAATAGTTGAATAAGGGTACTCGGCGATAAATTTTTTGTACAACGTTGAACTTATGTCAACTAGTATAAAAGCTCCAAAACACTCAAAGTTACGAGTGTATCATTAACATCATGGACTTCTGCCTCTAATAGATTAAGAATTTTGAGTTTTGAAGTACTGATGTCACAGATCTGGAAATTGAGAATAGCTTCACTATCAAAGGAAAAACTCGAACTCGTCCCACTGATGAATCTTGCGGCTAAGTTTATGAGATGTGTAGCTTCATTTATATTAGCTAGAAAGATAATGCCCCTGCCTTCTGCAGAAACAACCAAATTCCTAATCACATCCATTGATGTGGTTACAAGATGTTTATCACAATATATGAGGCAAAATAAATTTCAGAGTGGACGTCGGGGTTATGTACAAACTCTGAAGCTACTTTGAGAAATAGAGTTGGATCCTCCAAAGGGGTATTTACATTTTCAAATCGAATGGGTATATCAAATAATCCAGTATATTTATGTAAAAAATTCTATTACATCCTGTGTCTGAATCAACCATTAAACATCTCTCTACTTTAACCACATTTCCTGATTTCAATAAGCCACAATATTGTCAATAAACACAAAATTCTGGGTCACCGTTTAAATTTTAATATCAATGCAAAAAATGCACACTTCTTTTGTGTATAAACCTTGACAAAGCATTCCTTCCAGATTTTTTTATATTTATTAGCCTTATCCATAGTGCCAAGTTGGTTGCTTGCATTTCATCACTTGTGGATATGTTTTACTTCCCAGACTTCTTGTGTGATTCTAGTTTTCTGTTTTTGCAAATTTATATATTCATTTGGTGTCTATAAGTTGTTACTTATACCTCTTGATATGTTGACTAGAAAGATTATTGGATTTAAGTCAACCACTCACTTGATCCTCGCACATATGGACTAAAGCAAAGACTTATTGATTTTCTCCGTGATTCTCGATAAATGAATATTCATGCTATGGAGCTCCATATTAGAGGATCTACAATTCATATATGTATAACGGACTATTCGTGGATGACAGAAGAATAATTTATGCAGAAGTTTAGGAGTTTAAACATTTAGAAGTTTTATCAATAGCAGGATGAAGCAATGGTTGTAGATCATTTCAAACACTTAAACCTAATCGCAATAGATTCTGTAATGAAGTAATGTCTTCGTTCTTGGAAGTGTCAGGGCAGCCCTTAAAATAACTTTCACTCAATAATGTTGTGATGTTTGGCCCCATCCCTTCAAAGAACCTTCATCCTTCTCAGATAAAACTTCCGTTTAACTTCGTCCAGTTTCTTCAAACACCAAAATCACTGGCTGAATCGACCAGATCTGAATTTTATTATCTACATAATTGTGTCGATTTTTAGAAATCCATTGTATTCATCCTCTCATGTAATCGCACCCTAGGCGAGTATCTGTGTGTGTGTGTGTGTGTGTGTGTGTGTGTATATATATATATATATATATATATATAGAGAGAGAGAGAGAGAGAGAGAGAGAACTTCCTCTCCCAATTAAAAGCATGGCCTTTGGCCTTGCTAATATAAATAATGATTTGAAATAATTCAGGACCATCTCCCAAATAGACTCAGTTATTGGGGGGAACATGTAAAGAATTCAGGTGTTCACTTGCCTAATTAATGAATTTTGGTATATTTATCTTAAACTATATACTGCGTTGAACTCTGTCTCTAAATTTCTTCCTGTAGTGGTGAGTGTTGACATTTGTGGTGTTCTTGATCTACAGAATAATTTTTTTCACCAATGTGATGTATAAATTGCAGTCCAAATATTCAAGATCATTGACAAATAGAGAGCTTTGCAAATAGTTGAAGGGAAAGGACTCATATCACCCGGGTACATTTTCTAACAAGAATAACAATATATCACCCCGGTACATTTTCTAATAGAGAGCTTTGCATTATTTTAGTGTATGTATTGATATCAATACATTGATATAACTGTGTAGACTCTGATGAATTGATCTCCACGTTTGATTGTAATAATAGTTTAAGTATTAGTCTATAAATATTAGTAGAATGATTATAGGATTTATCTTTAATTGGTGTTATAGTTTATCTAGGTTTCTCTTTTAATTATTTGTTAGCTTATGACTCCAGAGTTCATATTTTAATTGGTGTTCATAGTTTATCTAGGCCATGCTATTAATTGGGAGAGGAAGTTCCCTGTTTAGCTACATAATTCGTCCATTTTTTTCCCGTAGAAGTCCATTCAATCATGTAGAATACAATGGCAAAGTTTTCATACCTAGATAGGTTATACGACTTCTAAATCATGTGTTATTATATTGTTTTTGTCTCCTTAACTCAAGGTCTGAATGTTGTTGATTGGGGTTTCGGTTTTTTCTTCTATTTAGACAAACAATGCTTATAATTTCACTGGACTTGGTTTTGGTTTGGTGCAATCCATGTTCATAACAAAATGCTTCTTGCAGCTTATAAGTACCCATGAGAAAAAGGGAATGAATAAATTATAATAATACAAGTTATTCCTCTAGAACCATCCATTTATGTTCACCCCGATTGAGGTAGTTTACATGATTTGAATATAATGCTTCTTGTACTGGTCTGGTATGCTACTTATACATTAAGTGATACCGATATACACTAATTTAGCAGCAATAATAGCTATAATCTATATTAGTTCCTTATATCATCATTGATAGAAGCTACAGCATATACACTGATTTAGCAGCTATATGATTTATACACTTATATATACACTGATTTAATATATAATAATATACATTGATATGCACTGATATAAACTGATTTATACACTGTTTTAATATACACTAATATACACTGATATACATTGAGTTATAGCAACTGATATACACTGATATATGCTGATTTACAGCAATAATAATAGCTGATATACATTGATTTATAGCAGCCATATCGCAGCCATAGCATCTATAGAAGCTATACTCATTGATATAGCAATTATACTTATTAATAGCAGCCATTAATATACTTGATACTCGTGTTATCTCTATCCATATAAATTTGTGTATGCATTACTTTTTTTTGCAGAAAAACAAAGACTCCTTGCAAATATGTTTCTTAGGGGTATGCCATTAAGGATGATCTCATCAAATCAATCCATGTAAGTCAATTTAATTAAGATGTATCTTTTTTTTGTTTTTCTTCATTTGAGTTGTCTTCCACGTTGATTAGGAATAGACATTTGTATCTATTCCATTTATAACTATAATATGAGTTTCCATGAATAATTGATTTGGAACATGGTTGTGTTGGAGATAAATTATTTGCCACGTATTATTCAATTGCGTCAAACAATTATAACTTGACTAATATGGCTATAGCTAACAATACCAATTTAGGTGGTTTATTCAAATGTATTTCAGTTAACATTAGTTGAAAACTGAAATTGTAATAACTCCCCATATGTTGTGTTGGAGATATATAATTGTTATAACTCTAATACCTCACACGGGACCAATGTAACTCATAGGAACTGGTCGTGTAGACATGGGACTCCTAAATTGCGAATATGACGATAATTTGAAAATATATCGATTAAGCTTAAAAAAATTCCTTAAAGGGTGAAAAACCAAACCAGCCGCCAAACGACCCCCTAAGAGGCACGAACACCTCGCATGGGTATAATTTAACTTGTACGAACTGACCGCGTAATCGCAGGTCTCCCGGTTTGAGAATATGATGATAATTTGCAAAAATAAACACTTAGACATAAAAATAAGCCGTTAAAGGGTGAAAACCCAAACCAGCCCCCAAACGACCCCGTAAGAGGCACGAACACCTCGCACGGGACCAATGTAACTTCTACGAACTGACCGCGTAGTCACGGGCCTCTCGATTTGAGAATATGACGATATTTTCAAAATATGTCGATTTGGCTTGAAAACAAGTCGTTGAAGGGTGAAAACCAAAACTAGCCCCCAAACGGCCCCGTAAGAGGCATGAACCTCGTACGGGATCAATGTAACTTGTACGAACTGACCGCATAGTCGCAGGTCTCTCGGTTTGAGAATATGATGATAATTTCAAAAATATGTCGATTTGGCTTGAAAACGGCCCGTTAAAGGGTGAAAACCCAAACCAACCCCCAAACGGCCCCGTAAGAGGCATGATCACCTCGCACGGGACCAATGTAACTTGTACAAACTGGCCGCGTAGTTGTGGGCCTCCCGGTTTGAGATGATAACGATAATTTCTGAACATGTAGATTAGGCTTCAAAACAAGCCGTTGAAGGGTGAAAACTTAAACCAGTCCCCAAACGGCCCCATAAGAGGCAAGAACCCCTCGAACGGGACCAATGTAACTTGTACGAACTGACCACGTAGTAACGGGTCTCCCGATTTGAGAATATGACTATAATTTCAAAATATATCAATTTGGCTTGAAAACATGACGTTAAAGGGTGATAACCTAAACCAGACCCCAAACAACCCCGTAAGAGGCACGAACACCTAGCTTGCGACCAATGTAACTTGTGGGAAATGACTGCGTAGTCCCGGGTCTCCTGATTTGAAAATATGACGATAATTTACAAAAATCAACACTTAGACTTAAAAACAAGCCGTTAAAGGGTGAAAACCCAAACTAGCCCCCAAATGATCCCGTAAAAGGCACGAACACCTCGCACGGGACCAATGTAACTTGTACGAACTGACAGCATAGTCGCGGGTCTCTTGGTTTGAGAATATGACGATAATTTTAAAATATGTCGATTTGGCTTGAAAATAAGCTGTTGAAGGGTTAAAACCCAAACCAGTCCCCAAACGGTTCCGTGAGAGGCACGAACACCTCGTACAGGACCAATGTAACTTGTACGAACTAACCGCGTAGTCGTGAGTCTCCCGGTTTTAGAATATAACGATAATTTCAAATATGTCAATTTGGCTTGAAAACAAGCCGTTAAAGGGTGATAACTTAAACCAGCCCCCAAACGGCCTCGTAAGAGGCCCGAACACCTAGCTCGGGACCAATGTAACTTGTAGGAACTGAGCGCATAGTCTCGGGTCACCCGATTAGAGAATATGATGATAATTTGCAAAAATCAACACTTAGACTTAAAAATAAGCCGTTAAAGGGTGAAAACCCAAACTAGTGCCCCAAACGACCCCGTGAGAGGCACGAACACCTCGCACGGGACCAATGTAAATCGTACAAACTGACCGCGTAGTCCCGGGACTCTCGGTTTGAGAATATGATGATAATTTTCACTCCTATATGTCATTTTTTAGTTTGAGTAAGATTTTTTTATAAATTACTTGGTTACTAATATCGTATCTTTTATGTATCCTATTTTTTTTGCAGCATAACATTTTATTGTTAGAATTTATTCACGGGGAACACACAGAGAACTCAATGGTTTACGATAAGGGGTTTATTCATGATTCTATTTTTTTGTGTTATGATCGTGCGGGCTTTTGTAATTTTATTGTAAACTTTTATAGCCGTGCGGGCTTTTGTAAGTTTATTTTATATATTTTGTGGCCGTGCGGGCTTTATGTTATTTAGGTTTTATATTAGCAGGCTTTAGATTGTCCAGAAAATAGAGGAAATTCTGTCCAATTTTTTTTTTGTCTGTGAACTACTAAAGACTTGTAATATTTTGAAGTTTGTATGAACATTAGTTTATCAACAGCGTGCAAGATTTGCAATTTGTGAATTTTTTTATTTTCAAATAATTAATTTTTTTTCTTTTTATCAAAAATTTGGCACAATTTAAAGCCATGCCAAAAGTGTATCAAATTTTGGCACAGTTTTGAACTATGCCAAAAGTTTTTCAAACTGTGCTCAATCTGGCACAGTTCAAAAGTGTGCCAGAAATATCAAATTCTGGCACGGTTTAAAAGTGTTCTAGAAGTGTTCCTGTTTGGTCAAATTTGGCACACTTTTGAGCCGTGCCAGAAAAAAATGGCCATTTTGGAACACCTGATTCTGGCACAGTTCAAAACCATGACCGATTTGATCTGGCATAGTTTTAAACCGTGAAAGATTCATGTTTTTGGTGTAGTGTTATAGGACTCCCCTAAGTCTTTCCCTAGGTCCCTAGCTCCTCCTCGATTCACTACAAACCCTACCTCATACACCGAATACTAATCTATAGGACATCGGGCACTCCTGGGCCACATTTGACTTCGGTCAATTCCTCTTTAGAGCGAAAGGTTAATAAATCTTCAAAGGTATTTGAATCCACTTTCCAACAGTTTGCCCCGTGCGCAAATTGACATAATGGTGTGGACGAACGAATCATTTTACTACCAAAAATTGATTTGGTGGCCACTCGGTTCTTTCGAGTCTTGATTTAACCCAATTAACTCCAACATGAGAGAGAAATATTTAAGGATCCATGAAGGGAACTGAATCCCCTTTCCAATGGTCCGCCCTGTGCACAAATCGACATAACGGTTCGGATAAACAGTCCTTTTACTACTAAAAATTGATCTAGAGGCCACCCGGTGCTCCAGGGCCCTGATTTGACCCCAATCAACTTCATCATTAGACTGAAATCTCAATGGATCCTGAAGGGAACCGAAACCCCTTTCTAATTTTCTACCTCATGCACAAAATGGCATAACCGTTTGAATGAATGATCCATTTTCCCTCGAAAATATATTTAGAGGCCACCGGGCACTCCCGAACTCCGTTTGACCAAAATCAACTCTTTAGATCAAATGAGACTGAATGAATCTTCAAAGGGCACTAGATACCCTTTCCAACGGTCCACCTCATGCATAAATTACCTTTACGATATGAACGAATGACCCATTTTACTTTGAAAGGTCACTGGGCGCTTTCGGGCCCAATTTCACCAAAGTCAACTCTGCAAACCAAGAAAAACTCTTTGGAACGTGGAAGCACCTCACATAATCTTTCTGAAGGTCCAACCTATGCGCGATTCGAACTTACAGTTTGGACGAACGAACCATTGTTGTACGACGATCTTCCATCCAAAGGACCGATGGGCACTTTCGAGCCCTATTTGATGCAAAGTCAACTCCAGGACTTAAGAGAGGTCCAAAGGACTCTTAATGCCTCTGAATTAACTTTCTAACCATATGGTCTGTATACGATTTGGACTTATGGATTGCATTTTACAACCATTTTTTTGGAAAATCTGCACGAGACTACCATTTGGTAGGTCTATTTCCCTGCCTATTGACAGGGTGTTTTAGGTTACCTGTCCATTGGTAGGGTAAGGACTATGACAACTGGTTGTCCCCTAACCTTATATAAGGAGAGCATGATCTCACTTCGAAATTCACCCTAGATCCATCCATATCAGTGATCTCAACAACACTCTTCAGCAATCAATAAGGTTTCCTTCTGTAAAATTTATTTCCACCTTTCACTCGCATGATTTTCATACCCAATTTAGCAAAAATCTCTTTCTCCCTCATACAACATTCAGCCTTACTTGCAACGGAGCTCATCAAGGATCAAGATCAAGCCTCAAGCCTCCAAAGAACGTCCAAACATCCTTCTCTCTTTAAATTTATTTAATTTTTCATTACTTATATAAATTCTCAACTTAACTTTTACTTTAGATCGTACACATTAATATCCCATCCTTTATTAGTTATATTGCATATAATATATTTTCTATAAAAAAAACAAAGAAAAAGAGGGTTACATCTATGAATTACGACGGGATTCTTCATCACATCTTCTCAAAACTAAAAATATATTTTTCTACACACATATATATAATAAACTCCCATTTGAATCTATGGGATAATCCCCACCCTTATACCACATGAGAACTTGAATTTTTTTATAAATGTGTCTGATTCCAACTTCAATAGTTGCGTAAATTCCAATTACAAACTTATTTAGTTAGAGTAAATTTATGAATCAAATCAATTCAACTCGTAAACTAAAATAGCAACGTGCATGCAGTGTAAACCAAAGTAAAGTATGCGACACAAAAATTCAGGAAAAATCCCCTCAAGGCAAAACCTTTTTATTTCACTATAATTGTAATTCATAACTTACATCGGATTATAATGAAATACAATTTGACACTCGAATACCCACAGGCGTCGGTCGATGTCGTTAGCAATAAGTCACACACAACGAACTTACATGAACCGCAACCTAGTCTTCAACCCAGGAACACCGCAGCACTCCCTTATGACATGCAATCATAAAACTCTGTTGAGACTCACTCCAAAATAGCACGAAGCTTTCGGTTGCAGAGATCTCTTCACAGAGTATGAACAGTAGTAAATTATGCTTTTGGGTTACACAAAATAACTCACACAAAAGCAATTTGGATCGTGAATTGTAAAACAAAAGTTATGAACCCTCAAATATGGTTGAAGAATAGAAAAACATATTCTGTCAAAACCAATTTTTCTCGACACGAAAATCAATAACGTGACACCCTTATTCATTAAAAAAATCAAGGCGGTGACATGTCAGCTAAAAATACCTCTCGATCGAACGACAGATGACATCGTTCAAGCAACACTCCATCTCGTTCAAACGAGACGTGACTTCATTTGACTGACAGTCACTAATCCCTTTAAAAAGACTTTTAACATCTTAAATAACTTGGAATCCTCAAATCTTAATACTATTCACGGGATCAGGAGATATTTATCAAAAACTTTTATGATAAAATATTTTTGAAAACTAAAAATCAGTTATTAAAATTCCAAAAATCATTTTAACTTTTTATGAAAAATATCATAAAACTTTTAATGTGAAATATAAATGAAACTTAAACCCATTTTACCAAATTCATTCTTGTTGGGCTTGAATGTTAAAGCTTACTGGAAATTCGGATTCATCTTTGTAGATGTAAGCTTTTCAATTCTTCGACGACTTATAAACAACTTGTAGCGATATATGACAAACTAAATTATGACGGATAATGTCCTTATAGAACTATGTGGACTTTGAAGCCTTTACAGGCTACGTAGGTGTCTGGGGTTAAAACACGAGATTCGAGTCCCATTTTCCTATTTTCATCTTTTTATTATATTATCCATACATTATTCATATATATTATACTTGTGATCTATACTTGCGTCTTATCTAACATATATTATTGTTTCATTATCACGATCAATATCTCGATAAGCGCACACATCATATTTTCTAATTATTATATTGGAAACATTCTCTATGGGTGACCTCACTCCATCTTTACCATGATGCGAGCACAGAAACATCTCATGGAAAACTTAAGGAAAATATAAAGACAAGCTCATAAGAGACTGAAAGGGCGGGATGGGTGCCTAACACCTTCCAATTCAGTAACTTAGCCCACGAACCTCTAATCTATTTTGTTTTACAAGCATCAGTTTGTCTTTGATGCCGCTCTCTCGAGGCGGATAATGTTCGTTTGCCTATTTTGTGCAAAATAGGCTCGCGGCTCTATCTTTTTACATCACCCTAAAAATGACGACGGCTGAAGTACCCCAACGATGTGGCGAGGGGTGCGAGACCTTTATCCTCCCCTTTTTCCCCCAAAAGCCCAGGGAGGGGAAGATTGTTGGGATGGACACAGTGGCGACTCTGTTGGGGGAAGATACTTAAAAGGGCTAGACTCCGTTTGCATGGGTGTTATAATTTTTTACTCATGTGCTTGGGAACCTACTTATGTTCCCTTTTTCTCTTCTAATATTTCTTATATATACCTACCTCATGTTTATATCACCTCTAACTCACTTTTCCTTTAACGCACTTGTAAATAATTTTCATGTACATCTCACACTACCTACACTTGTATATAGGTTCACTTATATCCACATGTTGCACACACCACTTAGAATATCCATGCTTAGGTGTCACTAGCACACACCTCCACTTATCACACTTGTATATTTCCATGCTCACTTATAATAACACACACCAGTTGTAGTTGATCCATGTTTAGATTTACTACTACACACTCACTTATAGATATTCAAACATCATTCACTCTCACGTATCCATGCTTAGTGTAATCTTCTGTGACACCCCGCCTAATTAACCCTGGGTGATTAGTCATAAATTAAGTTAGAACATGTTTCTCAGTTGGATCATTCTTAGCATCACTGTCGCCTTTTTAATTACTAACCACCTAAGTGAGAAAATTAGACTGGTGCCAAGTCTTATCTTTCCTTAACTTAAATGAAACTCATGCGGAAGTAAAATAACACAATAATCACAATTATCTAAAACAACCATTCACAACTTATTAATTGACCGAATAAACCATCGGCCCAAAAACCCAACAAATAGAAAATGAAGACAAGTAATCAATCTCAACATGTCTAACAAGAATTTAAATGAACTATGAGCGATATGCTCAAAATAGTTGATAAGAAGTCTCTATACTAGAAATGAAAGAATGAGGCGTCTATCAAATCTCCCACAACATCCACATATGCTGGAGCAACGGATCCCTGAAATAGAGTCAACCCTGGCGTCCCTGTGGCTGGACACCTAAAAGGTTTTTAAAAAGAAATTTTTATAGCAAGGGTTAGTACCCAACACATTTAAAAACATTTAACAAATGATTAACTTGCGGTAATAAATAAATATGCATGCCCTCCATATTTTAGTTAGTGCCTCACTCCATTGAGAACATTCTCACCCCTCCGCTCATGTGCACTACTAACGCCCTAATTAAATTCACCTAGTTCTCCCCCTCATGACTAGATAAATTATATAACCCCTTGCAACCACCCTACTCTTAACCGAGTATGCCCTGAATTATGATTTTTAAGGTATTATAAACATCAGCTTAATTAATCATTTCCCTTTTTAAATCCATATAACACTCACACCTGTTATACACATAATACAACTCATACTTTGTATTAATTATCCCATATATAATTATTTACCTAATTATATTTAGTCATAATGTACTATTCACAACATACTGAAATAACATCTAATAATAATATTTCCCCCGAGTAAAGTTTTACCGGGTATAAATTCTCTAAAGTGCTATCCCACTAGGTGAAATCACATAACCTAGTTACCACAAGTCAGAATCTCTCACTAACTTGCTTAATACATACATATTGGAAGCGGTCATATTCCTTCCCTGAAAGTGAGATGCCCCTCACCCATATAACGGACGCTACAACCTGGGATTATACTCGCCCTACTCCTCAAGCTAGGGGATTCATCCACTAAGAGCAACCTCCCCCTATAGCACTGGAGTATATAATAATAATATCTATCACTGATATTGATGCACACACCATATATATATATATATATATATATATATAAATATAACATGTCCCGGCTATACCGTGTACTAAGTCCGTGACACAAGCCTATTCCATTTTATTATGAGTTTATGGTCCAAACTCGAATTATTTATTAATTTGCACATTAATGTTCTTTGGTATCGCCCCAACCAATATTCGGTCTTACTCTCGTGGCCCGAATTAAAATAACACCTGAGTCTATATTCCCGACTCTAAATTATTTAGCCTTCACCTAAATAAAATTTTTGTATCGGTATCGCCCCACCAATATCGCTAGACTTGCCCACCCGGTCCGTATTTAAAAATATGAATCGTAATTCCCAAAATTCTAACTCTAGTATATCACACCTAATTTCCTTCACGTCCCGATTAATTTTAATCATGATGTGTCACACCAAATTGACCTCAAATCCTAATTAATTTTTATTCACAATTAATTAGATTTAAACACATGTATTATTTACTCAACAATTAAGGCATGGTAGGATGTTTATTTAATTTCCCTACATATAAAGGCAAACTGGGCGAACTGTCAAAATTTCCGGACCATCGATCGATCGATCAGGTCCTCGTCTTCCCTGAGTTGGTTGTTTCAGCCATGGACGCACATCTACAAACTCTAGTTTCTTCTACACTGAAAACCAAGCTTTCCCATCGACAATAGACATCAAAAACCTTATGAGGAACCTCTATAAAGTCCAATAACATCAGTAAATTCACTTTCTCTACTGTTTTTACAAATTGGGGTAAAATTCCATTTAATCTTTTAACCCATTTAAACATCAATTCCTTGACCACAAATTCATCTCTAATTCATTCGGGTTTACACATCTTACCACATATAAATATACAACTCAGATTATATATAATTTTCTAATCAATTTAGCAATCAGATTCATGGTTTACAAAACCCCATGTTCATACCCCTTTAAATCCCAAAACGAATTTCTTTGATTACACACATCACATGAATATGAATTGAAATAAATTTTACATGCTACAGCAAGTTAACCACTTGCCTTAGGGTTCGTAGAGTCTGAATTTTGAATTGTGAGTGCCCAAGGTTGAAGATGACTCTTTTTGGTTCTCCTGTGATCCCCAAATTTGCCTTTGGCTGCTGTTAGGGTTTCTTAACCCTGTAAGTCTTCTCTCAAATCAATTAAGTCGTTCCCTTATTTCTTTTATTTGTTTAATTAACCTTAATCCCGTTTTTTGTCTAATGGCCAAGCCCAAGTGACCCAAATGCCCCCGTGTGGGCCCGACTATGTCTAAAAAAATCCCGTGACCTGTTTACTACCCCCGGGTACACTTTTTTTACTATCTCGGCACATTCGGACTCAACCGTGCACTCAGAATTGGCAACCAAATTTTGCACCCAAATTAGTCTATACCGACTCCCGGCTGAAATAAGTACATATCCCGTCATTAATACCCGAAATGACGTAAATACATTATTACTATACCCTTAGTAAATAAGTTTCCCTAAATATTAACCATTCACTCCTCGATTAATATTTAAATATAAATTACCATAATTAATATAATTAAAATTACGACACACAAGTAATTTTGAATTCCCGAATTAATTAAATATTTAATGCACAAAAATACGGGGTGTTACATACTCCCCCCCTTACAAAGAAATTTCGTCCCCGAAATTAGGTAGTACCTATGGTGAAGAGCTCTGGATATTGTTCCCGCTTATCCTCCTCCCGCTACTAGGTAGACTCGTCAATGTTTTGATGACCCCACTGTACTCTAACTAGTGGAACAACCTTGGATCGTAACTTCCGCTCACTACGGTCCAGAATAGCCACCGGTCTCTCCTCATATGTGATAACTGGCTATAAATCTATTTCCTTGAGTGGAATGTGCCAGAAATCCCTCTCGCTCCTGCGATATTTCTTCAGCGATGCCACATGAAGTACGTCGTGTATCCGTTGAAGGTGCTATGGCAATCCCAGCATGTAAGCTACTGGTCCCACCCTCTCGATAATAGGGAAAGGTCCCGCGTACCTCGGTGCTAACTTACCCTTCTTGTCGAACCTCATCACCCCTTCAATAGGGGACACCCGAACCAATACCTGGTCCCCAACCTCTAACTCCACATGTCTCCGTGAAGCATCAGCGTAACTCTTCTACCTATCTTGAGCTATCCGAATCGTCCCTCGAATCAACTCTATCTTGGCAGACGTCTACTAAACAATCTCCGGCCCCAATTGTTTTTTGTCCCCCACCTCTAACCAACAAGCGGGTGAACGATAAGGTCTCCCGTAAAGTGCCTCGAACGGTGCCATACCGATCGTGAATTGGTAAGAGTTTTTATACACGAACTCTACCAAAGGAAGATATTTCTCCCAACCTCCCCCAAAGTCTAATATGCACATTCTGAGCATATCTTCCAACATCTGATTGACTCTCTCAATCTTCCCGTCAGTTTGTGGGTGATAGGCTGTACTCAAACGTAACTCCGTTCCTATGGCCTCCTGAAAACTATGCCAAAATTGGGCCACAAAGATCTTGTCTCTGTCAGACACAATATTAACCGGTACCCCGTGCATCTTATCAATCTTAGCTATGAATAGCTGCGCATAACGCATCGTTTAAAAGTCTGTGCGAACCGGCAGGAAGTGGGCTACTTTGGTCAATCGATCCACAATGACCCATATGGAATCGTGACCCCTCTGCGATGAAGGTAACCCTGTAATAAAGTCCATGGATATGCTACCCCACTTCCACATGGAAATCTCCAGCGGTTTTAGCATCCCTGATGGTCTCTGATGGTCCACTTTCACAAGCTGACACGTGGCACATTTCGAAACAAACTCTGCTATGCCTCGTTTCATTCCTGTCCACCAATACTGTCTCCTCATATCCTGGTACATCTTATCCCCACCAGGATGTGCCACGAATCTTGACCCAAGGGACTCTGTCATCACAGCGTGACTCAACTCCTCATCCTTTGGCACAATTAACCTCCCATTAAAGCATAAGTCTCCTTTCGAGCTGACCGAGTAACCCTCTGCTCCCTCAGCTAGAAATTGTCTCACCCTATCCCGACAGACCTGATCCTCTTCCTGAGCCCTCACAACTCGCATAATGATCTCAGGTGTGATGGATAATGCTGACATGCAAGACCTGGCTACATCATCCTCATATCGAAGCTCTCTCCACTTCACTTTCCAGACTTCTGATATTCCCCAGTCGGTCTCTGGCTCAATGCATCTGCTACCACATTAGCCTTACCAGGATGATGCTGAATATCAAACTGTTAGTCTTTCACGAATTCTAACCATCGCCTCTGCCTAATATTCAGATACTTTTGTGTGAAGATATACTGAAGTGATTTGTGATCTGTGAATAACGTGAACTACTCTCCCAGAAGATAATGTCTCCATATCCTCAAAGCAAAAATGACCGCTGCTAACTCCAGGTCATGAGTGGGGTAATTCCTCTCATGGGGCTTTAGCGTTCTGGACGCATAAGCTATATCCCTTTCCTCCTGCTGACGCACACCCCCCAAGTCTCTTTAAGGATGCGTTAGTGTAAACTCGATACTCTAATCCTCCCTTCGTCAATGAAAGTACGGGTGCAGATGTTAACTTGTACTTTAGCTCATCGAAAGTTAATTGACAATGATCACTTCAAGTGAAAGGTACCCCTTTCCGGGTTAGATTCGTCAAAGGGCCCTCAATATTTGAGAATCCTTTGATGAACCGCCTGTAATAACCGACCAATCGCAGAAAAATGCGCACCTCAGTCGGTGTCATGGGCTACCCCCACTCCCTCACCGCCGATACTTTACTCGGATCCACCGCAATACCCTGGTCTGACACCACGTCGCCAAGAAACTGAACCACCCGTAGCCAAAATCCACACTTCCTGAATTTGGCATAGAGCTGATGATCCCGCAATGTCTGTAAAACTATACGCAGATGCTCTATGTGCTCCTCCTCGGTGCGCGAGTAGATCAGGATGTCATCAATGAACACGATGACAAACTAGTCGAGAAACTCCCTAAAAACCCTGTTCATAAGGTCCATGAACACTGCTGGTGCATTGGTGAGTCTAAATGGCATCACCCTGAACTCAAAAGATCCATACCATGATAGGAAAGCGGTCTTAGGAACATCCTCCTCTCGGATACGCAGTTGATGATACCCTAACCTCAAGTCAACCTTAGAGAAGTAAGACGCCCATCTCAACTGGTCAAATAGATCATCAATCATAGGCAACGGATACTTATTCCGTATCATCGCCTTGTTCAGCTCTCTATAGTCCATGCATAACCGTAGTGATCCATCACGCTTCTTTACAAACAACACTGGTGCACCCCACAGCGATGTACTCTGTCGAATCAAACCTTGACCCAAAAGTTGTTGAATCTGCTCTCTCAGCTCATGCACACACCATATATATATATACTATCACACACCGTATATATATATAAATATAACATATTCTGGCTATACCGTGTACTAAGTCCGTGACACAAGCCTATTCCCTTTTATTATGAGTTTATGGCCCAAAATCGAATTATTTATTAATTTGCACATTAATGTTCTTTGGTATCGCCCCAACCAATATTCGGTCTTACTCTCATGGCCCGAATTAAAATAACACCCGAGTCTATATTCCCGACTCTAAATTATTTAGCCTTCACCTAAACAAAATTTTCTTATCGGTATCGCCCCACCAAAATCCCCGGAATTGTCCACCCAGTCCGTATTTAAAAATTTGAATCGTAATTCCCAAAATTTTAACTCTAGTATATCACACCTAATTTCCTCCACATCCCGATTAATTTTAGTCATGATGTGTCACACCAAATCGCCCTCAAATCCTAATTAGTTTTTATTCACAATTAATTAGATTTAAACCCATGTATTAATTACTCAACAATTAAGGCATGGTAGGATGTTTATTTAATTTCCCTACATATAAAGTAAAACTGGGAGAACTGTCAAAATTTTCGGACCATCGATCGATCGATGGTCCACCTTCGATCGATCGATCGATCAGGTCCTCGTCTTCCCCGAGTTGGTTGTTTCAGCCATGGACGCACACCTCCAAACCCTAGTTTCTTCTACACTAAAAACCAAGCTTTCCCATCGACAATAGACATCAAAAACCTTATGAGGAACCTCTATAAAGTCCAACAACATCAGTAAATTCACTTTCTCTACTGTTTTTACAAATTGGGGTAAAATTCCATTTAATCTTTTAACCCATTTAAACATCAATTCCTTGACCACAAATTCGTCCCTAATTCATCTGGGTTTACACATCTTACCAGATACACAGATACAACTCGGATTATATATGATTTTCCAATCAATTTAGCAATCAGATTCATGGTTTACAAAACCCCGTGTTCATACCCCTTTAAATCCCAAAACGAATTTCTTTGATTACACACATCACATGAATATGAATTGAAATACACTTTACATGCTACAGCAAGTTAACCACTTGCCTTAGGGTTCGTAGAGTCTGAATTTGGAATTGTGAGTGACCAAGATTGAAGATGACTCTTTTTGGCTCTCCTGTGATCCCCAATTTTTCCTTCGACTGTTGTTAGGGTTTCCTAACCCTCTAAGTCTTCTCTCAAATCAATTCAGTCGTTCCCTTGTTTCTTTTATTTGTTTAATTAAACTTAATCCCATTTTTTGTCTAATGGCCAAGCCCAAGTGACCCAAATGCCCTCGTATGGTCCCGGCTATGTCTAAAAATGTCATGTGACACGTTTACTACCCCCGGGTACACTTTTCTGACTATCTCAGCCCATCCAGACTCAACCATACACTCAGAATTGGGATCCGAATTAATTTATAAAAATACTTATTTCGCACCCAAATTAGTCTATACTGACTCCCGGCTTAAATAAGTACATATCCCATCATTAATACCCGAAATGACGTAAATACATTATTGATTAGGCACATATTCTTCGTATTTATCCCCTTAATTTTGATATTTTTATGATCCCATGCAGTGTAATTATCTTGGATTTGTCTCTTATTTATGCTACTAACCTTTTTTGGCAAGTATTTCGTGTTTTGTGTAGTTCTCATGTGTTTTACCGGTATTTCATGCAAGTTAGTGCGAAAGCGAACTCAAAACAGTGAAAGAAACCAAGAAATGGAGAGTTGAAGGGCATTTTCGTTATTTTTTAGCCTTAGTCCGGAGGTGGGTCCAACTAGAAAGTTTAAGATCTCTAAATTACAAGAACACTAGAAAAAACGGCACCTCAATCCGAGCTACGGTGAAGAAGTTACGATGTTTTGAAGTTGCGCGATGATGAAGAGAAATGGACATGCGAAATCCTGGCATTTATTATGCATTTAAAGCAGTGCAACTCTTGGTAAACTTGTGCAACAAGCAACTATGGCTGTCAAATTAGTGCTACTTGGTGCTATAAAAGACCAAGCCCTACCTCATTTCAAGAGGAGTTGAATTATAGAGAGAGGGAGTCAAATTCTAGAGAGTAGAATAGAATTTTAGAGAGAGAATTAGATTTTAGAGAGTCTTTTTGTAAGTTTGAAGAAGAAGAATTTTTCAAGTTCATCTCTTTTCCCTATTGCTGAATACAAGTATCAATTTTTCATTCTCTTATTTATTCTCTATTTTATTTTCAATTCAATTCTCAATTGTTTTGCAATTTGTTAAGAATGTTTCTTAGATTCATAATTACATGCATTGTTATGAAATTGCTTTCTCATAAAACCATGTCTAGGTAATTTTTCAAGGGTTGGGGTACATGAACTCATTCCGAGGTGAATTACCCATTTAGAAAATAGAGGGTAAATTAAATATTGACCGAATCGTGTATGGAAATTATACAAACATAGCCACTCTTTTAATCTCTCTTGCCCTAGGTACTTGGGATGTTTAAGAACAATATGCAAGTGTAATTTTCCATTCACCGCTTTGTATTTGCCTTTGATTTCATATGATGCGGGCAAGATCCCTCATATATGTAATGCTTAGGATCTATAAAGACTGGATTTAGTCAAAATTTCAATTTACAATTCTAGTATTCTATACGGTAATTTTACTAAGGTTTGAGGGATTGTACCTCACCCTATTTTCTCTCATTTTCAACTCTAATTTCTTTACAATTCTTAGTATTTTTGTGTACATTTTATTTTGTCACTAATTAGAAATTTACACTCATCAATCATCTTTTTCTTTTCTTTTATTTTAACATCAAATTTAGGATTAAACTACCTTACCTTTGTCATCACGTTTACACGTCATAATTCCCTGTGGATTCGATACCCAGGCTTGCCACTATACTCCTTAAGAAGTGTAGTTACAAGTTTAGGTTTTTTTTGTATTGAATTTGGAAACCGATAACAACGACTAGCGTATTACACGGACGCTCGGTTTTACACCTCGATCAAAAATGGCGTCGTTGCCGGGGAGTGTTTGTTATAGATTATAATTGACTTACTACTTCATTAAAAAAAAAGGAAATAATGTTTTCTTTTAAAAATATGGGTGTCATGTTTTTGAATTGCCCAAATTGAAATGTCTTACTTTAACTCTTTTGATGGCTTTAATTGTTATGCTAATAGTGAGGAGGAGGCACTCAAGACTTATGAACATTGGATCAATATCACTAAAGATGAGTCTCATAAATACAAGCCCAGTGCTAAGGCCATCCAAATTTATCATAATGAATTGCTTGAAGAAAAAAGACTTGAAAGAGAATATTGGGAAAAAAACCGTTATTGGGAGCAAGAGTTAGATGCATTATTTGAACCCAAGGAGGATTTTTCTTTCGATATTTTGGAAGTTGAAGAATGTTTTCAACCAAATGAGGAATCCGAGGTGCTAGAACCAAGGAAGCCTACTTTGGAAGAACTCTTGCTTGTTATAAAAAAGCAATCTGATGACCTTGCTGCTACCGAGTTCAAAATTACAGCAACTTGCAAGGAGTTGAATGATTATTTGGACAACTTAGAGAAGGTCGAGACTTGCGCTTCACCTAATACTTTTGAGAATGAAATCATTGAGAGTGATCCAAGTTCTTTTGAATATCAACCTTTTATAAATATTTCAAAACCTATTGAGGTTAAAGATCATTTGTCTCCTTGATCCAATGTTCCCACTATTATCGAACCATTAAATCCCCCACTATTATCGAACCATTAAATCCATCACAAGAATTAGGTGAATGTATTACGGGCCATACACTTAGACGTGTCACTGCACCAGATCCAACTAAACATTTTGGGGGAGAAGATTTTGAGGACAAGGACTCTATGCTTAAATTATTTTCCAAGATGGAATCTTTCTGTTTGTGTGATCCGCTTCCCATACTACTTGAAAAATCTTTGCGAAGTGATTCTATTTTTCTTGGATCCCAATGGTACTTGTCCCCATGTGCACTCAAATCCCTCATTATCCCCCTAAATTTTTTAATTGGTGATGGTTCATTTTTTAAACTTTTCACATGCCTTCCGTTTTTCAAACGGAATTCTTATTTTTCGGGAGGCATGCTCTCTAGTGAGGGTACACCATTAATCCCTCAAAGTCAAATTGTATTTTGGGTGGACCCTCAAATTTTTCGACTTCTAGTGTATAACTTATTAGAAGTTTAAATCGTAGGTTGTACATAATTAACTTTTTATTTTTATTTTTATTTTTTATAATTTAGAGTAATTACTTAGAGCTTTTGTTATTCTTTTTGTTATGCTTGGTTCTAACATGTTTTGTAGATTCAATGGATTCGTACTCATCGAGGATCGCTCCATTTGGGTAATATCTTTCTTTTCCTCTCTTTATGTTGTGTTCTTGATTCACATTGAGGACAATGCAACATTTAAGTTAGGGGGTGTGGGATATTCTTCTCATTTATTGTTTAGATTCATTGATTCGATCACATGTTCTTTCCAAGTGTGTATTTTAAAAAAATAATAATAATAAAATAACAAATTTGAAAAATTTAGAAAAAGCCAAAATATTTTTGTTCAAAATAAATAAAAATTGGAATTTAAATTTTTCAAAAATATCACCGTTATTCTGTTTGAAGTCTCAAATTGTAAAATTCATAATGCACTAAGCCAAAATTGACCAAAGATGGAAATTGAAAGAAAATTGACGACTTAATGAATAAGTGTGGAGATTATTCCAACCCGGTGAGATTTCGAGCCTTTCAATTTTTTATGAGTTTTTAAATCAATCCGAGTTTATGGTAAACTCAAAGTTCTTTTCAGCGTTTTAATAAGTCGTTGATTATCTCAATCGTTTGTTTTGATCGGTTATGGGAAATGTGTGAAATGTTGTCTCGAAATTCGTGTTAAATATATCTCTAAACTTAATTAATCTAGAGATGCATATGGTAATGTGATTAGCAATTTGGACAATGAAGTAGGCCCTCATTTGTTACCCAAAAATATTAGCCATAAAAAGTTGTAAAAAAAAAAATCATCCCTTTGCAACCCAATTTGAGCCAAATAAAATATTTTCCTGTCGTTTGATAACCCGAAAAACCCAAATAACCCGGAATTGGGAAAATTGAGAAAATTCATCAAGTAAGTCCAAATTGTGCA
This sequence comes from Sambucus nigra, assembly GCA_949130495.1. Classification (NCBI taxonomy): domain Eukaryota; kingdom Viridiplantae; phylum Streptophyta; class Magnoliopsida; order Dipsacales; family Adoxaceae; genus Sambucus; species Sambucus nigra. Next base: position 535,689,650 of record OX422208.1, on the reverse strand, counting down.
ACAAAAAAAAAAAGAAAAAAGAAAAAAAAAAGAAGAAAAAGAAAAAAATGAAAAGAGAAAAAGAAATAGAAAAATGAGCAAATGCCCGAAAAAGCACTAATGGACGTCATAAGGACATTTTCCAATTCCGAACATTCCATCCATTCCCAATTTTACCCTTTACACCTTAAACCCGAAAAGTCCTAACTGAGTCCGAATTGCGAAATTAATTACCGCGTGGAGAGCTAAGACATGAAAAGATAATATGAGAGATTAAATGGTGTGAACTAGAGATGATGTTTCCCATTTCCTAATAATTGTATTCCGATGATGAGATCTTTTCACCATATATTTCTTTCTTTTCAATTTTGTATGCATGAATTTGTGTCCATTATATTTACTCTTTATATCATGCATACCGAGAGAAAATAACCACAATTCGAGTGATTCATTTGTGAGTGCATCCGTAAGAATTTGAACCAAAACGAATTTTCGAAAAGTAACGTAATGCTCAATCGGTGGAAATTTGAGGTTTAATTTCTGGCTTTGCACGCACACACTATGGTTTGAGACATTTGAATATGAATTTATGGTGATTATTTTTTGAAAAGTTTAAATTGTACAATTTTTAAGTATTTTGATCTTTATTTGAGTCAATAAAGAATTTTGTGGGTGTATTCACTGCAAACCCTCACGAGACAAAACTCGTCCTACTAGGGTAACCTAGGGGTTTAAAGGCTTGTTGCATACGCTAAATGCAATCGCTTGTCCGCGAAAAAGGTATTCTATCCCAATAAAATAATTTTCAACAGTTGAACTTTAAACTAATTTCATTTACATTGCTCGGGACGCGCAAAGTTCTAAGTTAGGGGGTGTGATTAGGCACATATTCTTCGTATTTATCCCCTCAATTTCGGTATTTTTATGATCCCGTGCACTGTAATTAGCTTGGATTTGTCACTTATTTATGATACTAACCTTTTTTGGCAAGTATTTCGTGTTTTGTGTATTTCTCATGTGTTTTACAGGTATTTCATGCAAGTTAGTGCGAAAGAGAACTCAAAACAGTGAAAGAAACCAAGAAATGGAGAGTTGAAGGGCAGTTTCGTAATTTTTCAGCCTTAATCCGGAGGTGGGGCCAACTAGAAAGTTGAAGATCTCTAAATTACAAGAACACTGGAAAAAACATCACCTCAATCCGAGCTACGGTGAAGAAGTTACGATGTTTTGAAGTTGCACGATAATGAAGAAAAATGGACATGCGAAATCCTGGCATTTATTATGCATTTAAAGCAGTGCAACTCTTGGAAAACTTGTGCAACAAGCAACTCTGGCTGTCAAATTAGTGCTACTTGGTGCTATAAAATACCAAGCCCTACCTCATTTCAAGAGGAGTTGAATTGTAGAGAGAAGGAGTCGAATTCTAGAGAGTAGAATAGAATTTTAGAGAGAGAAAGTCAGATTTTAGAGAGTCTTTTTAGTTTTCTTTGGTAGAAATTTTCATAAACCCTAGTTTTTGAAGTTTGTCTACTATTCAAGATTCAAAGTTCTATTCAAGATTCATCATTCATCCATTGCAAGTAATTTTAATTTATTTTTTTTACTGCTTTCCTAGTTAGTTTAATTAATTGTTGATTTCTAGTTTTCCATTCCCAATTCAAGTCATGTTCTCAATTTTCTAGAGTTAGTTATGAATTCCTACATTTTAATTTGTAAGTTTTATTTTCATTTCATCATGTTAAGCTAAGTTTTTAAGGGTTGGGATGCATGAACCCATCCCAATGTAAATTACTTATGTAGAAAATAGAATTTAAATTAAAAATTTGATAGAGTCGTGCGAGACAATTTTACAACCATTGTAGATCTTTTAATCTCTCTTGCCCTAGGTACTTGGGATGTTTAAGAATATGATGTGCGTAAAATTATTTATCACCGCTTTATATTTACCTTTGATTTCATATGGTGCGGGCTTTATCCTCATATATGTAATGCTTAGGATCTATAAAGACTGGATTCATTCAAATTTATAATTCACAATTCTAGGTTTCTATACGGTAAATTACTAGGGTTAGGGATTGTATTCCAACCTACTTTCTCATTCATCTTAATTAATTTAACTTCTTTATTTACTTATTTTTTCCCTTTTCAACCATCATCATCTTTTTCACTTTTTCTTTAGAAGTAATAAATTAATTAAATTCTATCAACCATTCCTTGTGGATTCGATACCCAGACTCGCCACTATACTCCTTAAGAGTGTAGTTACAAGTTTAGGTTTTTTTTGTATTGAGGTTGGAAGCCGATAACAGCGACTAGCGTATTACACGGACGCTCGGTTTTTCCCCTCAATCAATTATTACTATTCCCTTAGTAAATAAGTTTCCCTAAATATTATCCATTCACTCCCCGATTAATATTTAAATATAAATTACCATAATTAATTCAATTAAAAATTATGACACGCAAGTAATTTTGAATTCTCGAATTAATTGAATATTTAATGCACAAAAATACGGGGTGTTACATCTTCATGCCCCATGCTAGATTTACTTTCCATATTAGTTGTTCATTCTTCTTTATTAGTATAGTACTCATGCCAAATAAAAATACTCTCTCCTTAATATACTAATCAATAATCGTGCATTTTGCACACTACATCATCAAAGAGCATGGTTATTGACCAAAATTTTATCATGTACTGGGAGCCACCTTGTGATGGGCGCTGGTCCGACATGTCGTAGTTAGCCTAAGCAATATGACTCTCACCTTTCATTGGCTAAGTACCTTCGATGTATATCAAATGATTCTCCCCGCATCGTACCTCTTGACCGAAGTCATTGCGGGAGGTATGTAGCTGGGAAATCGTTCACGTATGTCAAATATATTGAATTCTCTCTCACGCATAATATCCCAACGAGTTATATAGTGAGGCAATTCATGTACTTTTAGGTATATCAAATGGCTTGTCCACACGTACCAATTTCCCGTAAGATGTATATCATGGAAGTCATGCCAAAGAGGGGTACATTTCCACTAACCCAACAACTGTATACCCTCATATAAGCGTCAAACGTAGGGCACTCATATTTACGTTTATGGTTACTACCCAAAAATCAGCCGAAATGATGGGTCAGCATGCCGCCCAAAATTTCATGTGATTTCGTCTTTTTTCCAAAATTGACCCTGCCTATGAGCCTAGGAAATGGTCAAACCGTGTCTTACATATTTTTCAAACCCAAATTTCCCAGGCTCGCGTCCCATTCGACATTTCTTTTTGCATTTAGGTAAACCTAACACAAGTGAAAACATAATAATAATAATAATAATAATAATAATAATAATAATAATAATAATAATAATAATAATAATAATAAACATAATAATAATAATAATAATAAACATAATAATAATAATAATAATAATAATAATAATAATAATAATAATAATAATAATAATAATAATAATAATAATAATAATAATAATAATGATGATGATGATGATGATTATGATGATAATAATGTCCAGACTCTTTTCTCACTTCTCCTCCTTATTTACCAGAAGTATCAAAAACATTTTACCTCCTGTTTTACAAAAACACCAAAAATATTTTTTTTCTCTTTTTATCGAAATAAAAAAGACATTTTGTCTTCCTCTTTCCCCAAAATACCAAAAACATTTTCCTTTTGGTTCTAAAAGATTTTTTCTCTTTCAAAAATAAAATCGAATCATTTTTTCCTCTTAGGTCGATCGCATACCGAACCCCTGGCCTGGCTTCCTATTATCTTCAATCTTCCTTCAAACCATCCTAAAGCTCCGTCAGTTCTCCCGCTACTTTATCCGAGTTCGGAATACACCCTCACCCACGTTCTATTGAAAACGCTGACAAGTACTGAACGTGCAACCTGATTTGATGATGGTTCTAGTCCAACTGATCTCGAAGATTGACAACCTTCAAATCAAGATTCATGAGATGCAACGAAACTAAGTCCCTATTCATGAAGAGAGCTAGGTCCCCTTCCCTCATGCTATGGGTCCTCACGTACCTAGTCCTTTTTGGGTCCCGCAAGAATATCATCATGTCCCAAGTTCCCCTCCCACCAATGGGCCACTACCAGCTTAGCTCCTTACGCCAGGTCTGGCCCAGCTGGGGCTAACCTCCCAGTACCTTCTCATCCAAAAGAAGAAGAGGTTAACAAGGTTAATGAGGACCTTAATCTATTGACCAAGAATTTGACCAGGTCCGAATCTTCGAAAACTATATGGATTACATCCATATATCTCCCTACCCTAAATCAAGGCCACCGAAAAAGTTCAAGATGCCTAACATTGAGAGTTTAGGGGTAGCGGGCCCCAAATTGTTCATCTTCGAAGATACCACCGAGCCATGACTTTCCTAGGTGCTTTCGAGAAAATAATGGCCCAGATGTTCCAAAAGAAATTGAAGGACAGTGTTCTACGCTGGTTCAAATCCCTTGAAGAATCCAAAATTCATAGTGTGAAGGATGTTGCTCGTGAATTCATGTTGCAGTAAAAGTACAATGTGGAATTGGAGGTTACACGTTGTGATTTAGAATGTGTAACCTCATGTCCAACGTGTAACTTCCAACCGACCTTCTAAAGAGGAGCAAGTTAGTATTATGAAGAAAAAATTCTTACCCAATGTCCGATCGACGATGGGAGGACAATATTACCCCCATTTTCGGTCCCTTTGGGAAGTAAGAGTGGAGATTAAAGAAAGTCTTACTAAGACAAAAGTTGAGTCAAGGAAAGTATCCGTACAATTCACTCCAAGAAAATACTTAAAGTCTGCAACAGTCTCGACCATCAACAACATTTCACAGCCTGCTACCTCTTGGGCACTTGATGTCGCCCTAATACCGCGAGAAAGGAATACACCGAGCTTTGTGATCCCCTTTCCAAAGTCTACCAAGCCCTATTAAGCCAAAATCTCATCAATCTGTTGGACCCTCGTCCCTTACCAAAACCACTTCTTACAACTTTCAAACCCGACACCCATTATTATTTCCATCAAAATGTCGGCCATACCACTAATTAGTGTTTCCATCTCCAGAATGTAATCCAAGGTCTGATTGATCGGGATGTAATCACCCCACCAACCAATACCAAAACCAAACACCACTCAAATTCCACTTCCAAATCATGCAAATTCTATCTTCCTACAAAATGACCCAAAATTCAACCCATCTACCCAGATTTTACCCGGTAAATCTAACACTACATTCGTATATTCACCCAAACCCTGTAAAGTCTGCCCATATTTCCTCCTACACCCTACCTATTTTGTAGTCGAGGCCTTATCACTTCTTACAAGAGCATGGATTGTCGTGTGTACTCATTCCAAAGGGAAGGATATGGAATTACTAGTGGTACTAAACCAGCTCTTAGGTTTTGGGTTGAAATTTCCCTCAGAAATGACCATTGGCTGCCAAAAGTTTAGCACAATATTCATGGAATCTAGGAAGTGGGCTCGAGAGTTAGAAAATTAGGTGTTACCCATTAACGAAATCATTTTAGATAATGGAGTTCAGATCATGACAGTCTTATTTCGACAGATCGACGAGATTTGCTGTATATTCAAGTTACTTGATGCCTTAAAACTATAAGAACGATTGGTCCCTTCACTTATGTATCTCCCCGTTGAGTGGCAGGATCTATATGAAGAAGCCATTGAGGTTGTAAAATGTATGGACTTCGCGTGGAAGGATGACGTATTTTCTACCGGATGGGGGGACAAATTTGATAGTTTAGATTAAGAGCCAATCCATGAAAAGGAGAGCCCAGTGATTAGTGTATGTGGGATGATATCACTTGAAGATTTACTAGGGGAGATCAACAAAGTGGCTGAATAGCGCAGGATAGATGAAGAGATAGGGTTTCAGTTCTTCCCCTTTTCTGTGAACCATATAACTAGATTTAGGAGGCACTACCAGAGTTCGAACCCTCAATTAGTAACGACGGATAAAGGAAAGAGTGCTGTCGAGAAACTCCCCGTGTCGAGAATGACCATCGAGGAGAGTAAGATCCTCGGCCAATTAAAGAAAACTCAGGTTAACATCACTTTTTGGGGACTCTTCATGTCTTCCTAACTGCATCAAAATTCCTTGATAAAATTTCTTATCGAGCCCACAGTCCCTCCTTCCATAACTCTAGAAGAAGCATTGAACTTAGTCGAATCCTTAACCTCTGCTAGAATGCTCTCCTTATCCGAGGAATAAATCCCTAAGTTTGGTCCTAATCATAACTATGCTCTCAATATCTCCATTGAGGTCATGGGGAAGACAGTAGCACTTTCACTCGTCGATAGCGGATGGGAGCTTAATGTTTATACATTAGGAACCCTCAACTTCTTGGGATTGAGAGTAAGAGACCTTTATCTAACTTCCGCTGCGGAGCATTCTTATGACAATATTCGTCAAGAGGTAATGAGATCCTTAAAGCTTATAATAAGGATTGGCTATATAAATCCTCTTACTGAGTTTTAAGTCAACGACATGCCGATTATTTTGATCTATTGCTCGGACGACCATGGCTTCAAAGCATGAAGGGGGTATCTCCCTCTCTCCATCAAAAATCGAAGTTATTTGCTAAGGGGAAGGTCATCACCATCTTGTTAAAAGATGATAATACCGAGAATGTGAGCATAGTAACACGGCACTAGAGATACAACATGGGGAGAACTATAAGCTATTGTCTATATTTCGAGTCAAACTGCTTTTGATCCCAGTAGGGGATGATTTCAAAGTTTGTCCATAGCACAACCCTCACGACAATGTCAATGTGATAGAAATGTTCAAAAAAATGAACTTCATGCCTGGACTAGGTCTAGGACGACAACAAGAGGGGATACTGGAACCCATAGTACTGAAAAGGTCCTTTCCTCTATGTGGATTGGGTTATCAACCATCATCATAGGAACTCGAAAAGATTCGCCAACCTTGGTTAAAGAGAAGGTTGGAAAGTTCCAAGACTATGTTAGGGGATTCCTTGAATAGGAGATTCGTCAAAGAGGGTGAAGATTTTCCCTTTTGTGGCTTTTTCGAACTGTGGTATGATCATGTGGACAAGAAGATGAAGCTAGGAATGGATATCTTCTTACAAGATGGTTATTTATGGGTCAAAAGTTCCCAGCATCATATGCAAATGATCGTTGAGAAGACTCCAGTTGTTACCTAGGATTCTGAGGGAAGTGACTCCGAGGACTCATTCAATTTGTAGACACTAGGTCTGACACTCTGCATGATCGATTCAAGTTCTAGCTCATCGAATTCGTCCATCTTGATCAATACTACTGATGCAACCCTGGGACTGCGTCAACAATCAATGATTAAACTTGTTTAATTAAATTCCAATTTTTAATCTGAAAAAACTAACTCTTGCAAATAAATGTGACAGACCAATGAAATAAATTCAAGAACGTAAGTTAATCACACATATGAGGGGAAAACCCCCGAAGGGGAAAAACTATTTCACTATAATTCGTAACATTTACAATTACAGCGAAATATAGTGACACACGAATACCCGAAGGCATCGGTTCGTTATCGTCGGTAAGAGATCCCACGAGAGCTTCAAGTCAGCAATGGAGATTCATTCCTCTTCTCCACAAAAGCACTCCGGATGAGCAGAACATGTAATCTTGGGTTTAGAATGATTCAAATATAGATTTGGGATGTTTGGCGAATCAAAAAGGTGTTTGGGACTCAAAAATATGGAAGACTTGTCGTAGTAGGTTTCTTAATAACATTCTTCCAAAGTCTTAATGAAAAAGGACTCCAAAACATGTATTTATAGAAAATTAAAAAAACTAAAGCGGCGTGTCAGATCGTTTCGAGTTTAAATCGAATCGGTCCGACTAACTGTTAAAGCGATTTCACAAAGCAAATCGGTATGGTTTTCCTTTTAATAAGAGGCGGATAGGTCTGACAATCTGTCAACCATATTTTCTTTAAATCCAAAAAGCCTCATTTTCATAAACTACATTTTTTAGAAAAAATCCCAAATAAATATGTAAACATTAAAAACTCTAAATTAGATATTATACCATAAATTAGAGTGGAGTAGTGGGAATATTGAATGTTGAAGACGTACATTGGACGATGCTTGGTGATGATGCACTATCCACGTATGAAGATAGTGGGGGCATGATAACTTCGGATCCAGATCGAGGACGTCATGGATGAACGTGTTGATGTGCCGAATATAACGGTATTAGGCATACTACTGTGATCTAGACCACATAGAAAACTTCCTATATTCTAAGCGGGTATTTATAAAATCATGTCCTTATAAATCTCCCCATATGTCTATGCTGATACATATATAAAAACTATCCGAATTATGCTACCCAATCTCAAAAATAAATGACATACAATTTAATATCCCCCTTAAACCCAAAAACTGGATATACTAAATGACATGTCTTTAAACAGTCTTCAACATCCTCAATCTTTCTTCGTCATTTTCAGGGTGTGCAAAAATAATTATCAATTTTGTTCCTACACACATATAATAAGAAACAATACGTGTGATGCGCAACAGTTTGAATATGATGATAAGCATAAATAAATATCAATTAAGCTCAAGCAAATCATTATGCAATCAAAAAAACATAAATTCTCCCCCATAATTCGTTCTCCCACTTTTTATGATGTCCCCATATAGACAAATATGAAGAACACAAAGCAATGCAAATGGATAATGTCACAAGGTAAACAAACTATCTCTTTTTGAATTTTTCAAAATTGTTCTCACAAAATATACAACAAAGAATCACACCATGAAAGAACACGAAAATAACTAAGCCGATGGTAGCAGAATTGTAGGGGTGTGAACAAATTCACTAGGAAAATCAATACATACAACCATAACATATGTGCAAGATGAATTTTGGATATTCCTAACGAATGAACTCAACATCTTACTTAGGTGTAAAAATGGTGGAATTATAAAAAATTGACTCAATCAAATCAACAAATCAAAGCTCAAAGTGATTTCCATACCAATAATGTCCAAAACTATGTAATAATTTTTTATGACTTTCAAGGACGTGCAAAACCGTTTTATATTCCATCCAAACTCCCTCAATAAATAATAATGCTTTTTATTTTTCTTATGAGGTGATGAAACTAAAACCTATTGGCCCACTTTTTGGCATATTTTTCTTTTTATTGCCTATGATTTTTTTTCGGATCCTAACAACCTCTTTGGACCTTGGCTTCTATTTTTGCCAACTTTTTATTTAGGTCCGATTTAAACGGTGGCTTAGTCTCAAAGGATAAATGAGTATCTTTCGCAGCCCTTCCCCATTTTTTAAATACACACAAACTCACTACAATAGTTTTTACATGCATTACTTTATTCTCAAGTTTTATCGCATTTGCTTCATTGTATAGACATAATTGAGGTGAAAACACTCATGCCAATATGTGATAGACAAGGAAAATACTCAAATAATACCGTGCACATGTGCAATAACTGAGATATGGAGCCAAACATGTAGGAAGTAATAACTAATCACATCTCAATGACTCCAAACATTGTAAAGCACAATAATGAAATGATGACGCATATCAAAACACTATCAAATAGTCACATGGATATGGAATGAAATTGTCACTCGGTCATCCTAAATTTCCATTCATAAACGGTGCAAAACAAAATACAAAAATATTTTTGTCTTTTTCCAAAAACTTTATCAAAATAAAATCTATAAGGCTTTTTCAAAAGTTTTATCAAAAACAAAAATCTAATACAAGAAGTACATGTGTCATAACACTTGAAAACATATATCATGGAGAAGAACTAGCGTATGACAAACAAACCATGCAGACACAATCACCTATAAGATATAGCAAGAGAAAAAGCATGTGCAAGCAACTGAGAATCACTTAGTCTAACATCTAGTTACTCTAAATGTGATTTCCTAACCCAAATAGGTGTGCAACGACGCATGGGGGTTTGGGGAACCAAGGGAACACTAGACTTCAACTTCCTAGGACTTCTTCTAAGATCAAAACAAAAATGCTTAAGGTGACATTTCCTACCACATTGGGAACATGTATAAACGGGTGGAACAACACCTATGGGTTAACCTTTTCTAACGTCCTTGTGATTTTTTGACCCTCTCAGACAAATAATTGATTTGTCTTTAAGACTCGAAATAAGAGAATAGGACGAGCCACTACCATTTCTACCAACACTACTCAAGTCTGTCAAATCATTTTTTATATCTAAAATTTTTTACTCAAGTAAAGAATTAGACTCTTCTAATTTTAGGGACTCCTTCTATAAATTTTCAATTGTTCCCAGAAGGTTATCACATTTGCCCTTAAGATACGCACACTTATCCCTAAGAGTCTCTTCACGTGCCACAAACTCATCAATCAAAATATTTTTATCCTCCTTGGCACAAACACAAATCCTAGAAATTTTAAAGTCCTCCAATTCTTTTTCTAAAAATAAGCATCTATCATCACTCTCCTTTTTGGAAAATTTTAAAGCAATAAATTCACGTTCCAAAGAAACAAATTTCTCACAATAAAAATCTCTTTGATTTTGAACCGTGTGCAAAAGATCCATAGAGGATTTAAAACGATAATTTTTTTTCCAAAAAATCAGTTCTTTTAGAAAACGTCAAATTCAAACTATTTAAATCATCAAAATTCTGACTCGTGTCATCAAGGGGAGGCGTCTGATTACATAAGTGCTCCATCAGAAAAATTGCGATTTTTTACCAACCAATTTTAAAAAAAATCAATATCACACAAATTTTTCGAAAACACGAGGATCACTCAATAACTTAGAGATATTTTCTATGTTACCAATTTGAGAGTGCGCCATCAATCAATGATTAAACTAGTTTAATTAAATTCCAATTTTTAATCTGAAAAAAACTAACTCTTGCAAATAAGTGTGATAGACGAATTAAATAAATTCAAGCATGCAAGTCAATCACACATATGAGGGTAAATCCCCCAAATGGGAAAAACCAATTTTATTTCACTATAATTCGTAACACATATAATTACAGAGAAATACAGTGACACATGAATACCCGTAGGAGTCGATTCCTTGTCGTCAGCAAGAGATCCCGCAAGAGCTCTAAGTCAGCAATGAAGAATCAGTCTTCTTCTCTACAAAAGCACTCCAGATGAGCAGAACATGTGATCTAGGGTTTAGAATGATTCACATCTAGATTTGGGATGTTTTGGTGAATCAAAAAGGTGTTTGGGACTAAAAAATAATGAAGACTTATTGCAGTAGGTTTCTTAATAGCATTCTTCCAAAGTCTTAATGAAAAAGGACTCCCAAAACATGTATTTATAGAAAGTTAAAAAAACTGATACAGCGCATCAGATCGGTCCGATTTTAAGTCAGATCGGTCCAACTAACCGTTAAAGCAATTTCACAAAGCGAACCGGTCCAATTTGCCTTTTAATAAGAGGTGAATCGGTTTGACACATTGTCGACCATACTTTCTTTAAATCCAAAAGGCCTCATTTTCATAACTTCATCTTTTAGAAAAAATCCCAAATAAATATGTAAACATTAAAAATTCTAAATTAAATATTATACCATAAATTCGAGTGATGATGCACTACGCACGTATGACGATAGTGGGAGCGTGATAACTTCGGATCCAGATCGAGGTCATCATGGATGATCGTGTTGATGTACCGAATGTAATGGTATCAGACATACTGCTGTGATCTAGGCCACATAGAAAACTTCATAAATTCTAAACGAACATTTATAAAATCATGTCCTTACAAACCCTCCTCAATTATAATGCTATACCACTTCCACCTGTTGAGATACAACCCAACCCAGATGTGTATCCTATTTCTTCTTCTTCTGATGTTCCTTATTTTGATCACAGTGTAATCGAGACCTCTTTCGATGAGGTTGTCAATGTTGTTTTTCCCAAATATGAAATAAATAATTATTTTGAGCATCTTGTTGTGGCTGACATTAATTGTCTTGATTCAAATCAAACTTTTGATGATGATTATTTTTCAAATGAACAACTCTTAAAATGTCTTAATAAGGTTAATAACAAACAATATAACCATGTTCAAATTAATGAAGATAAAACTGTTGTTACCAATCTCAATTCTAGTAGCCAACTACACAAGATTAGGATAGGGTCCAACCCCTTGACGAGCATGAATGCGCACAACTTGAAGAACTTTTGAAGGAATTTGTGTACATCTTCGCATGTTCCTAAGACGGAATGCCTGGAATTGATCCCGAGATCTCTCACTACAAGATTCCAACTCTCCCAGAATGTAAATCGGTCAAACAAAAACTGCAAAAGCTCTGCGTCAAATGGTCACTCAAGGTTAAAGAAGAGGATGTCAAATAGTTCAACGTAGGTTTCATTAGGGTGATCGAATATCCCACATGGTTAGCTAACATTGTAGCCTATCCAAAATCTAGAGGAAAGGTTCGCATGTGCATTGATTACCAAGGTTTGAACAATGCCTCTCTGAAAGATGATTATTCGCTGCCCAATATCGGCATGATTGTCGATAGCACGACCAGTCACACTCTCAAGTCATTATTTGATGGGTTTTCTGGATGCAATCAGATCAAGATGCACCCTGATCATCAAGAAAAAACTACATTAGTCACCCCCTGAGGAACCTTCTGTTACACGGTTATGCCATTCAGTCTAAAAAATGTAGGGGATACCTACCAATGGGATGCCATAACTATCTTGCATGATTTAATACCCAAATAAGTCCAGGTCTACGTGTATGATATGATCATCAAGTCTAAGACTCGGGAAGGTCATGTTCCCGCTCTCCGGAAGTTTTTTGATGGACTGTGACAATACCAGATGCGACTTAACCCACGAAAATGTGTTTTTAGCATTATCAAAGGAAAACTTTGGGATTCATGGTTAGCGAGAAGGGGATTGAAGAAGATCCTACCAAACTGAAAACTATACTCGAGATACCCCCCTCCCCCGAATGGATAAGTAAATGTGGAGATTCTTAGGAAAATTACAGTATATCACCCGATTCATCAACTAGATGACTTCTATTTTTGAACCCATCTTTAGACTCCTTTAAAAGAATTCCACCAAAGTCTGGAACAAAGATTGTCCGAAAGCCTTTGATTGAATCTGGAAGTATCTAACCCGACCTTCGATACTCACGCGGCCACAGCCTGGTCTCCCTCTACTCCTATACTTGGCCATTGTAAGGACATATTTTTATAAATGTCTATGACAATTAATTATGTCGTATTCCATTACGACCATCAAAGAAGTTCAAGAGCAATCTACATCAAGATGGATCCAAATATGTCAAGGTTCTTCATCAAAAAGACTTCGCAAAGTTTACTTTGGTAAGGTTATGTTTTTAATACCTTAACTTTTGTAACCAAAAAAAAAAAATACCTTAACTTTGCACTTAGAACTTTGGGATATTTTTTCAAAATATTTTCTAAGTGTTGGAGAGGACTTTTTTCGTCAAAATTTGAGAATGAGTAAATTTTCTAAGTCCTGTAGCATACCTTATTTTTTACGCCAGGTCATTCAAGAGAGATGTCATCTCGTTCGAGCGACATGTTGATGGCGCGCGATGTCGTTCAAATGACACGTGTATGTCATTCGAGCGAGATAGCTATTTCGTTCGAGCGACTGAGGTGGCGCATTTTTCTATAAATACTCATTAAATGGTTTCATTTTCATTAAGAAGTCCCAGCATTTTGAAAGACAAAAAACTGCGAAACTGCAGAATTATTTAGTCTTCTTCTTTTAGGGTTTAATACCTTTTTGTTTTCAATTCACAAAAATCCCATATGCTTTGGTGAATTGTTTTGGTGTTCAAGAACAAACTTTTCTTTTGATCATTCTTTGTGGGAATAACTCTACCACCGGAGATTTGTGTGCTATTGTGGAGGGATTCCTTGTGAATACTTTAGACTGCGTGCCTGGACTGTGCGTCCTTGTGTTATAGCTGCGTGTGAACCACTACTGATTTCTAGCCATTACTTTTGAGGTTCAACAAAGACACCGTGTTTTACTCTTGTGGGAGAAATCAAGATGGTATGTAAGTCAATGGTTTTGTAAACTTTTCAAAGTTCTAGAAATAAAAGCTTTTGCCCTACGGGGAAATTTCCTAAAATTTGTGTCGCATACTTTATTTATTTATGGGTTGACACACGCACACACATAGTGGCATGTTTAGGGGCTGAATTAATTTGGTTTAAAAATAGACTCTAATTAAATAAGTGTGCCAAAATATAAATTTGTAAATTTAATCAAGTATCACACCGTCACACGTTTTACAAATTGGTATCAGAGCGGGTTGCGCTAATATATTGCGTATTCCTATTTTCCGTAAAATTTGTGTGATATTGATTTTTTTAAATCAATTTTATGAAAAATCATAATTTTCAATGGAGCACTTGTCTAATCGGATGCCCCCTTTGATGACACGAGTCAGAGTTTTGATAATACAAATCACTTGAATTTGACGTTTGCTAATAGAATTGATTTTTTGGAAAAAGAAAGTTCTCATTTTAAATCCAGGACCTATCTTTTGCAAACGATTCAAAATCAAAGAGATTTTTATCGTGAGAAACTAGTTTCTTTGTACCGAGACTTTAATGATTTAAAATTATCCAAGAAGGAGACTGACGATAGAGTCCTATTTTTAGAAAAAGAATTGGAGGACTTTAAAAATTCTAGTGGTTCCATTTGTGCCGTCGAGGATGAAAAATTAATCGATGATTTTACGGCACGTGAAAAGACTCTTAGGGATAAGTTTGTTTTACTTGAGGGGGAGTGCGATAAACTGTTAAGTTTAATTGAAAAATTGAAAAAAAAAATCCCTGTCTTTGGAAGAGTCTAATTTATTGCATGAGTCAAATATTTTGAAGTTGAAAAATGATTTAAACGATTCAAGTAGGTTTGATAGTGATGGTAATGGCTCTTCTTGTTCTCATGCTTCAAGTAATAAAGCCAAAACCATTATTTGTTTTAGAGGGTCAACCGTTCCTAAGGATGTCAAACAAGGTCAACCCATAGGTGTCGTTTCACTCGTTTACACATGTCCATATTGTGGTAGGAAAGGTCACCTTAGGCATTTTTGTTTTGGTCTTGGAAAAAGTCCTTGGAAGTTCATGTCTAGTGTTCCCTTGTTTCCTAAATCCCCCACAGGACGTTTTACATCTATTTGGGTTAGGAAATAACTTTTAGAGGCATTAGATTTTAGACAAGTTGATTCTCATTTGCTTGCACATGATTCTTCTCTTGCCATATCATATAGATCATTGTGTTCGCATGTTTGTCATACGCTATTTTATTTTTCCTGATATTTATGTTTGCTAGCATTGTGACATGTACTTTTTGTATCAATTTTTTCTTTTGAAAAATACAAAAATATTTTATTTTGATAAAATTTGTGAGAAAATCCAAAAAGAGTTTTGTATTTTGTTTGCACCATTTATGGATAGACACTTAGGATGACCGAGTCACAACATCATTCCATTTTTCATGTGACTATTTAATAGTGTTTTGAGACAATATATCACATCATCTTTGTGCCTTATAATGTTTGGAGTCATTGAGATGTAATTAAGTGTTACTTCCTACATGTTTGACTCATGATTTCCTTTATTGCACATATGCACGGATTTGTTTCATTATTGTGCTTATCTAATCACATGTTGGTTGGGTGTTTTAACTTCAATACTATCCTTAAAATGAACCAAGCCCGATAAAACTTGAAAAGAAAGTTGTGCATGTAAGAGCCGTTTGTGAGTTTGTGTGCTTTATTTAAAAATGGGGAAGGTGATTAGGGATAAATTCTTCACATTTATCCCCTTAATTTCGGTATTATTATGATCCCGTGCATTATAAATAGCTTGGATTTGTCTTATGTTTATACTACTAACCCTTTTTGTCAAGTATTTCATATTTTTTATATCTCTTATGTGTTTTACAGGTATTTCATGCAAATTAGTGCGAAAGAGAATGCAAAACAGTGAAAGAAACCAAGAAACGGGGAGTTGAAGGGCATTTTTGTAATTATAGAGCAATATTCCGAATGTGGGTAAAGCTATAAAGTTTAAGAGATCTAAATTACAAAAATATTGGAAAAAATAGCACTCCAATCCGAGCTACGGTGAAGAAGTTATGCCCATTTAAAGTTGAAGACAGAAAGTCAAAAGTTGAAATTAATTATGGAAGCTGAAGAGTTTCAACTCTTGAAATTTCTTGTATAATTCATTTTTATTAGTTTAAAATGTTGAGAGGCATGGGAAAAGTCATATTTGGCTATATAAAAAGCAAAGCCCTAGAGTAATAAAAGGGAGGAAGAGATGGGAGTTCCTTTGGGCATATAATTTCATATTTTTCTTTCCTTAGGATTTAGAAACCCTAGTTTGTAACTTTGAAGAAAAGGAGTATTCAAGATTCAAGTTCAATTCTCTTTCCAAGTTGTGGTTACAAATTTCAATCTTCAATCCAAGTATCAATTTCAATTGTCTTATTTGTTTCTCTATTTTATATTCAATTCGATTCTCAATTGTTTTGCAATTCTCTTTTGAAGCTATATTTCTTAGATCTGTGATTCCATGCGTAGTTATAATTATGTTTTCATTTAATAAAATCATGCCTAGCTAAGTTTTTAAGGGTTGGGATTCATGAACCCATCCCAATGTAAATTACATATGTAGAAAATAGAATTTAAATTAAAATTTTGTAAGAGTCGTGCGAGACAATTTTACAACCATTGTAGATCTTTTAATCTCTCTTGCCCTAGGTACTTGGGATGTTTAAGAATATGATGTGCGTATAATTATTTAGCACCGCTTTATATTTACCTTTGATTTCGTATGGTGCGGGCTTGAACCTCATATATGTAATGCTTAGGATCTATAAATACTGGATTCATTCAAATTTATAATTTACAATTCTAGTATTCTACACTGTAAATTAACAGGGTTAGGGTATTGTATTCCAACCTACTTTACTTTCTCATTCATCTTAATTAGTTTCTCATGCATGCATAGTTAACTTTTTTTATTTTTTTCCCTTTTCAACCATTATCATCTTTTTCACTTTTATTTTAGAAGTAATAAATCAATTAAATTCTATCAAACATTCCCTGTGGATTCGATACTCAGACTCACCACTATACTCCTTAAGAGTGTAGTTACAAGTTTAGGTCTTTTTGTATTGAGGTTGGAAGCCAATAACAATGACTAGCGTATTACACGGATGCTCGATTTTCCACTCGATCAGAAGGGCTGGGAAATGTCCATTTGTCCTTTGCGAATACTAAGTTACCGTTTAAATTGGACCTAAAAATTTGAGGAATTTTATTATCCGGGATCCAAAGAGGTTTAAAAGAGCCCGAAAAAATTTAAAGGCAATAAAAAGAAATTCATGCCAATTATGGGCCATTTAGGATTTTTTCACCAATTCTCCAAAGTTTGAGAATTTAGTTTATACACCTCTAAAAGAAAATATATATGAGGGAGTTTGGGTGGAGAATTAAAATGGGTTTTCACGTCCTTGAAAGTCTTGAAAAAAACGTTAAATAGTTTTGGGCGTTATTGGTGTGGAAATCACTTTGACTTTGATCTGTTGACTTGCATAAGATGAAGTCATCTGAGTTCAACAATTTTCACACCTAAGGATACTTTTGATGTTCATTCGTTAGGGGTACACGTATATATCATGCACATATGATTGATTGAGTTGAATTACCTATCGAATGTGTTCACACCCATACATATCATTTCCATGACTTGGTTGTTTCAGTATAAATCCATGGTGTGTGATTTTTGGTATCTTATTTTTCTATGAAAAAAATTAAAAAGTCAAAAATAGTTTGTGGATGTTTTCTTTTGAGATATACCTTTGTATGCACGTAGTTTGATCCATGTTTGCTATGATTTTATCATGACACTCCATGTTTTGATTGTTTCTTCTTATCTATCTATTTGGGGACAACATAAAAAGGGGGAGAAAGAATTATCATGTTATGAGGGATTTTTTGCATTATGGGGGAGATTTGATTTATTAATGATTTATTCTTATATCATTTCAAACTCGATACATCAAGAAGGTATTTTTCTTTATCTCATGTGTGTAGGTACAAAAAATGAAGATCATTATGTTGCACACTCTGATGAGAAAAGCTTTGATATTTGATGAAGATTTTTGAAGAACAGTTTGAGATCTTGCAAATTTATTCATGGGAGGGTAGATTTGTACAAGCATTTTGGTATTTGATAATTCAAATGTTTTTATGTATGTACTGGCATAAACATAGGGGGAGATTTGTAAGGACATATTTTTATAAATGTCCGTGACAATTAATTATGTCGTATTCCGTCACAACCGTCGAAGAAGTTCAAGAGCAATCTACATCAATACGGATCAGAATATATCAAGGTTCTTCATCAAAAAGACTCCGCAAAGTTTACTTTGGTAAGGTTATGTTTTTAATACCCTAAATTTGCACTTAGAGCTTTGGGATATTTTTTCAAAATATTTTCTAAGTGTTGGAGCGAACTTTTTTTGTCAAAATTTGAGAATGAGTAAATTTTCTACGTCCTGTAGCGTACGTAACTTTTTACGACAGGTCCTTCAAGAGAGATGTCATCTCGTTCGAGTAACATGTTGATGTCGCGCGATGTCATTCAAACGACACGTGTACGTCATTCGAGGGAGATAACTATTTCGTTTGAGCGACTGAGGCGGCGAATTTTTCTATAAATACTCATTAAATGGATTCGTATTCATTAAGAAGTCCCAGCATTTTGAAAGACTGAAAAATCATGTATTCATTAAGAAGTCCCTTCTTCTTTTAGGGTTTAATCCCTTTTTGTTTTCAATTCACAAAAATCCTGTATGCTTTGGTGAATGGTTTTGGTGTTCAAGAACACACTTCGCTTTTCATCATTCTTTGTGGGGAGAACTCTACAACCGGAGAGCTGTGTGCTATTGTGGAGGGAGTCCTTGTGAAGGCTTTAGACTGCGTGCCCTTGTGGTATAATTGCGTGTGAACCACTGTTGATTTCTAGTCGTTGCTTTAGAGGTTTGACGAAGACACCGTGCGTTACTCTTGTGGGCGAAAGCAAGATGGTATGTAAGTCAATGGTCTAGTAAACTTTTCACAGTTCTAGAAATAAAAGGTTTTGCCCTGCATGGATTTTTTCTTAAATTTGTGTCGCATACTTTATTTATTTATGGGTTGACACACGTACACACATAGTTGCATGTTTAGGGGCTGAATTAATTTGGTTTAAAAATAGATTCTAATTAAATAAGTGTGCCAAAATAAAAATTTGTGAATTTAATCAAGTATCACACCGTCACATGTTTTACAACCATAATAGATACAGCAGCTGGGGCTTTACTATCCCAATACCTTGAAGAAACTCGAAAAGAGAGGGACATTTACTATGTCAGTCACAAATTAGTAGGGTACAAAGTCAACTAAACTGCCTTAGAGAAATCATATGTCTCCCTTATCTGGGTCATTCAAAAATTATGGCATTGCATGCACACTTTTCCCGTTATACTTGTATCCTGAATGGATCCTATCAAATACCTGCTCGAGGAAACTTCTTTGTCTAGACGAATGGCTCGATGATTAATGCTACTAGCCGAGTTAGATATTGTGTATGCCATGTAGAAAGATGTGAAAGGAAGAGACATATCTGACTACCTTGCTAACTACCCTATGAAAGAAGCTAACATTTGGATCTCTGAGTTCTCAAATGAATATATCCTTTGCACCTCTCAGGAAGACCTCCAGTGGAAAAAGTTCTTTGACAACGCTGTCAATAAAAAAGGATACGACATTGGGATAGTCCTGATCGCCCCTGATGACTCTCACACTCCCATTTCCATCAAGCTAGATTTTTCATGTACCAACAACATGACAGAATATGAGGCATGCACCATAAGTCTCAAAGTAGCTCTTAAGAAAGGAATCTAATGCTTAGATGTCTATAGGGATTTATCCCTCATCATCGGCCAGGTCCTTAGAAGATAGAAATTCAAGGACGAGAAGCTTCTACCTTCCACGCCCACCTAGAAGAGATGACCTCCCGAATTTGACATATCACCATCCACTACTTTCCCCGAGTAAGGAATAGCTTAGCCGATGCCCTTACTACCTTAGCCTTCATGGTCGATACGCCTGAGGGAAAAATAATGGCCCCCCATTCGTCCAAAAGAAAGTTAAACTAACCCATTGCTACCAAATCAAACTCATCATAGAAGAGGACTACGATATAGCTAAGTGCTAGTATTATGACATTTGTCACCTCTTCAAGTACGGTAAATACCCCCAAGATGACAACAAGAAAGCCTAAGCAACCCTCCGCGAGTTGGCTGTGCAATACATTATCTGCAATAAAGCACTGTTCAAGAGAAACTTCGATGGAACCCACTTACACTGCATTGCAGGGGTTGACATTGAAGAGATGATGCAAGGAATGAGAACCCCACATAAATGGACATACGCTTACCAAGAAGATTATTCGACAGGGTAACTATTAAACTACTATGGTTCAAGATTGCACCGCCTATGTTTGAAGATGCCCAAAATGTCAACATTTTGTCAATCCCCAACACTTACCTCTGTGCGAATTACACAACATGACCTCTCCTAGACCGTTCTCCACATGGGGCATCGATATCATAAGGAAAGTTACGCCCAAATCGTCTAATAGACACGAGTTCATCCTGGTTGTCATTGAATACTTCGCCAAATGGGTCGAAGATGAGTCATACGTAGTTCTGAATACCAAAAAAGTAGCCAAGTTCAACCGAAAAAATAGCATCTACTAATTTGGGGTCTCACACGAGCTAGTATCAAATAATGGTTTACGTTTTGAGGCAGAAATCATGGAATTGGTTGACGAGTACGAGATTTAGAGACATAAATCTTCTCCCTGTCGACCATAAATCAAGAACCTTAAAATAATCATTAGCAAGATAATCGAGAGTTGTCGAGATTGGGCCAAACGAACCCCTTACGCCCTTTGGAGTGACCATACTTTAGTCCGAGCATATACTGGGGATACCCCTTAATATCTAGTATACGGCATGGAATCGTTCCTCCCTATTAAACTAGAAATTCCATCACTACACATCATGCTTAAAATTAAAGTCAAGAAAGAAGACTGGCATCAGATTCGTCTTGATGAGTTTTCTCTTTTGGATGAAATGAGGTTAAAGGCTCTATATCATATACAAGGGTACCATCGCTGGATAGTGAGATCTTTAAATAAGAGAGTTAAAGACCATAGTTTCTAAAATGGGGATTCAGCCCTCAAAGAAATCATAGAACCCGTTTGGAACCCCAAAGGGAAATTCAAACCAAATTGGAGTGGTCCCTACATCATGAAGAAAATCATGTCCGATGGATCCTCTATGCTCACCGACCTTGGCGGAGAAGAGATGGCCCATCCAATCAACCTGGACCATCTCAAGAAATTTTACCCATAATCCAAAATATCGGCGTTCTACGACTTTTCTCATCTCCCTTTTTATTATAAAAAAATCTTCATTTCCCTCTACTCAGAACTACATTTGGCATGATCCTCTATAAAACAGTTTAGCTTTTAAAGATGAAACTCGAAAAATTTTCAAAATCCCCAGAGGTACTTAGGCAGCTTATACGCTTTACATGGGCACGGTCCCCTTCTTTTTCACAAAATGCTTTTCTTTCTTACCTTCGAGAATGATAATTCATTTTATTATTTACATGCACAAAAGGATTATGTATGCTTTAGCAATTGGTGTAGATAATTCAAATGTAAACCTCATCAAAAGGCACAACAATATAATTAAAATCTATTTTATTCCATTTTGGGAAAATTTGGTGTGATTACAGAAAATATCAGCGTAGAGAGTTAAACAACTACCCCTACCAACCTAATTATCCTAAAAACAAAATAACCAAACCTTCCCAGATTATTTTCAAAAAACAAAAATAACCAAATACATAACCATCATAAAAGCTTCATAAGTATTACCATCTTCATAATAGACCCTACCCACAGCCACTAGAAGATCCAGCCCCATCATTATCTTGAGAACCCCAAACTTCCCATACTTAGATAATATATCGAATTTTATCCATGGAACAATAATCCCGGACCAGTCTAGAGAAAACCACTACACCCCCTCCATAGTGTCAAACATGCCAAACCATCTCTGCCCGGTCTCCTCGGCTAAGATCTTAGTCATTACCCTCTTCCACAGTAATTTCACGTAGTCTCCAAAAACATGTCAAACCTTACCAACAAAATGGAATGGATGGTCCCTCTCCAACTTAAGGTCCTCAAAATTGACCTTGTCCCTCAGAATTGGTCGCTCCCCACTTAAGGTCCTCAGAATTGACCTTGACCCTCAAAATTGGACACCCCCACTTAAGGTCCTCAGAATTAACCATGACCCTCACAGTTAGTCGCTCCCACTTAAGGTCCTCAAAATTGGCCTCGACCGTTAGAATTGGAGAATTGGCCTTGACCCTCAAAATTGGTTGCTCCCACTAAAGGTTCTCATAATTAACCTCGATCCTTAGAATTGGTCGCCTCCAACTTAAGGTCCTCATAATTGACCTCGACCCTCAGAATTGGTCGATCCAAATATTAGGTCCTCGGAATTAATCTCGTCCCTCAGAATTAGACATCCCCGGTATTACCTTAGAATTGACCTCGACCCTCTAAATCAGTCATCCTCATCCTTTTAGGTCCACAGAATTGACCTATTTCCCCATAGCATCATGTGGTGTCTTTTTGATGGTTTTCACTTGTTCCAATCCGACCTGTCGAGGGGCTCGATAGACACCACATTCTAGTACTCCCTTAAATCTCTCCTTAGGTCCCTAGTAACTCCTCGATCCACTACAAATCCTAGGTCACACTCTGAGTACCGATCTAGAGGCAATCGAGCGCTCTCAAGCCTCGTTTGACTCCGATCAACTTCATCATCAGAGCAAAATCTCAATGAATATTCAAAGGGCTCTAATCCCCTTTCGATCGTTCTTACCCGTGCATGAATCAACATAACAGTTTGGACGTGTGAACAATTTTACTACCAAAAATTGATTTGGACGCCACCGAGTTCTTTCGGTCTCCGATTTGACCACAATAAACTCCATCATCAAAGTGAAAGTTCAACGGATCCTCTAAGGGCACTGAATACCCTTTCTAACGATCTACCCCATGCACAAATTGGCATGATAAATCGAACGAACGGTTCATTTTACTACCAAAAATCGATCTGGAAGCCACCAGCGTTCCCAGGCCTTGATTTGACCCATATCAACTTCATCGACAGAGAAAAATCTCAATGGATCATCTAAGGGCACTAAAACCCCTTTTTAACGATCTGACCCATGTGTAAAATGGCATAACCGTTAGGAAGAACGATTTATTTTCCCTTAAAAACTTATCTGAAGGCCACCGGGTGCTCCCAGACTCTATTTGACCAAAGTTAACTTTTTTACTCGAACAAGACTGAATGAATCTAATAAGGTAACTGAATATCCTATCCAACGGTCCATGTCATGCGCGAATTATCCTTGCGTTACAAACGAATGACTCGTTTCACTCTGAAAGGTCACCGGGAGATTTCGAGCCTCGTTTGAGAAAAGTTAACTCTTTGAACCAAGTGAAGATCTTTGGAATATCAAACTACCTCTCATAATATTTCCAACGGTCCACCCCGTGTGCAATTTGAACATACGGTTTGGACCAATGATCCGTCGTCGTCCGATAATCTTCCGTTCAAAGGATCGACGGGTGCTTTCGAGCCCCATTTGATGCAAAGTCAACTCCAGGACTTGGGAGAGGTCCAAAGGACTCTTAAATGTCTCTGAATTAACTTTCTACCAGCATGCCCCATGCACGATTTGGACTTATGTATTGCATTTTATAACTATTTTTTGAAAAATCTGCACGAGATTGCCAATTGGTAGGTACATTTCCCTACCTATCGGCATTGTGTCTTAGGCTACCTACCGATCAGCGGTGCAAGGACTATGTCGATTAGCAGCCCCCCTACCCTATATTAGGAGACCATAAGCTCACTTCGAAAGGCACCCAAATCCATCAATATCAGTGATCTCAACAACATTCTTTTGCAATTAGTAAAGTTTCCATGTGTGAAATTCCTTTCCACCTTTCATTCCCATCATTTTCATACCCAATTTTGAAAAAATATCCTTATCCCTCATCTAATATTCATCCTAACTTGCAGATGAGCTCATCAAGGATCAAGATCAAACCTCAAGCCTCCAAAGAAGGTTCAAACAACCTTCTCTCTTAAAATTTCTTTATTTTCACATTAGTTATATAAATTCTCAACTTAGATTTTAATTTATATCATATACCTTAAATCTCGCTCGTTATTAGTTATATTGGTCATAATTTATTTTCTATAAAAAACTCAAAACGAAGAAAAAGAGGGTTATACCTATAAATTCTGACAGGATTCTTCATCAAATCTTCTCAAAACTAAAAATATCTTTTGTACACACACACATATAATAAACTCCCATTTAATCTATTGGATAAACCCCGCCCTTGTTCTGCATGCGAACTGCGTGGACTTTGATGCCTTTACAAGCGTAAGCGTCTCGGGCTAAAATTCAAGACTCCAATCCTATTTTCCTATTTCCATATTTTCATCTTTTTCCTCTTTTATCCATAGATTATTCATATATATTATACTTTTGATCTATACTTGCGTCTTATCGAACATATATTGCCATTCCATCATAAGGATCAATATCTCGATAAGAGCACACATCGTATTTTTCTTATTATTATTTTGGGAACATTACTATAAGTGACGTCACTCCATCTTTTCTAAGATGCGATTTTAGCGATTCTGATCTCCATTTATATATACCGACGCACACACTTCACGGAGAAATTAAGGAAAATAATAACACAAGGCCATGAGAGATCGAAAGGGAAAAATGGGTGCCTAACACCTACCCATTCCGTAACTTAGCCATCGATCCTCTAATCTATTTGATTTCACTAGCATCAGTGCGTCTTTGATGCCGCTCTCTCGAGGTGACGACGTGTTTTTTTACTTTTTTTGTGAAAAATGGGCTAGCGACTCTATCTCTTTACATCACCCAAAAAATGATGACGGTCGAAGCACCCCATGATGTAGCGAGGGGTGCGGGACCTTTATCCTCCTTCTTTTCCCCCGAAAGCCCGGGGAGGGGAAGGTTCTCAGGATGGACACAAGTCCCGTTACTACACCAGGACGTTTGTACAAGCTATTTTGAACCAATGTGAGGTATGTGTGCCTTTTTTTGGACTGCTTTGTTGTTATTTTAAGTTTTCACACTCCAACCCCCGATTATCAAGTTTTATACTTAGACATTTGAATTTTAGAATGAGGAATGAAAGCACGAGTCTCATGAATACATGAGTCATTTTTACAAGCTACTTTGAGAATGCGTGAGATGTTTGTGCCTATTTTTTGTATGTTTGAGAGTTGTTTTACATTTTTCTCATCAACGCCCTATGTTCAAATTCGTGTTTGTTGCTATTAATCAATTTAGAAGACTTATTAATTTCAAAAAAATAGTAAAACAACTATGTAAATAAGATAAAGTACCTTATCCTACCTAATACTTCCTCCCATACAAATATAGAAATGAAAAAACTATGTAAATAATGTAAAGTACCTATTTAATTATAGAAATATCTCTCTCTATACATATAGACATGTAAGGGAGAATACTAACTAACTTGAATCTCATTATTACAGCCCCTAGGAATACTATATTCTCTTCTTGAATGTCATTTTTTTCCCTCATCTGCAGTCAATTTCTATCTCAATACCGTCACCTCTTCGTCATGTTCCCGCAATTGTCCAATGGTACTTGAAGCTTTAGAGGGCTTCGGGCCTACTCCAAATCCTTTTAAATAACCCGAACTTTGACCAATGACTTGTATGGACATCTACTCCTGTGACATGAAGGGTGTGTCTGGCTGCAAACATCTCTCTTTAAGCTCCTTAAACTCATCATGCCATGATTAAAATAGTAAAAAGAATTACAACATAATTAATCAATGAATTTAATATTAATTATGGATTATTTTGTGCAGTTATAAATGTAACTAACATAATAGATGTATATACATGTTTGTCTTTACACTTTGGATCCACCCATTTGATAGATGGCTTTTAGTGCGTCGTCGTGGGAAAGTCTCACCAATGAAAAACCTTGAATACCTACAAACATGATAAAACTTACATAGCGGTAAGTAAGGATGCCAATCCATCTCTAAGAAGTGAAACAAATGAGAAGTAATGTGATTCATTTTTTTATTTAATTTCTTTTTAGATTTTTTGCTTTTTCTATTTTTTTTGCTTTTTTATATTAAAACAATTTTCATGGGATGATGAGATGACTAAACTAATGGAAGAAATATTCTAAAGAGGAGTAAATTCTAATGAAATAAATAAAAAGTGTGATGAAAAATGAGTAAAATATAACTAAATAAAATGTAAAATATGAGATGAGTGAGGAAATAAAAGTGAGGACTAACAAGGGATAGGATGACACCATATATTCTAGTTAATCAAAATTAATTTATTCATTAAAATTAATTATCCCAAGTTAGTATCAAAATCACAAATCAACTCTCGTCGTAAATGTAATTTTAATAATAAGAGTTTAGAAAATTAAATTCAACACTCCTACAACTCTTGAAAAGTAGATCTATACTTCATTTAATAAATCTCCCGCTTGGATCAATTTATTAAATTAGTTTAAATCATGAAAAGTAGCATAGAGTTGAAATTCAAATAAATAAATAACATTTTAGAAAAACCTATCTCTAGTTCGATTTTAAAATGGAAAATAAAACTAAAAATTTTATTTTCTCTCGAAAATAATTTACCCTCCCTCGAGGAGTAAATTAAAATGTAAGAGTGCAAAGTTAATCATCAAAGGGACATTTAATTTAAATAAACTAATTAAAATGGGACAAACATCAAATAATGGGATCACCCCATCCCTTGAAAGGGGATTTAGTCTAACATGATATTAAACATGATGAACAAATATTTAAAGGCATTTTAAATAAAAGAATAGAGAAAGACAACAAATCTTCAAATAAGTCTCCTTGAATTTGAGAAATTGAACTCTATCTTCTTCCATACAAGTCAAGCACGCACAATTACTTCTCACAAAATCTCTAAGTAAAATAAAATAACTAAAAATAAAATTATTTACAAAGGTGTTTCTCTTTTTTTTTCTCTCTAAAACTAACTGTCTACAATATTCTCACTATCTCTTGTCAAATGGGTCTTCTCTTGATCTTATAGGAAATGCAGGTGGCTAAGGGAAAATTTGGAAGAATTAATGTGTATGAGGTGTGGTAAATGTTAATGAGGGTAAGGTGGATAATGCACACATGTGCATGTGGGTTGTGATGTGAGGAGGGTAATTTTAGAATTAGGGGAACATGTGGCATTTAGAACATGTGAGGGTTATTTGATTCTGTTTGGGTTATATGTATAATCGGTTTTTGATGTTGGAAAATGCGTGTGGGTCTGAAATGGGTTTGGGTAAAGGTTCGATATGGAGATCGTTTTGGAGGCTTGCCAGTGGGTCGAAGGATGGTCTGTCGATTTTAGGTTGAGGTGGATGAGCAAGGGGTGTGGGCGGATAGGTAGTGGGTATGAGAAGGGGACCGAGTTTCTGGGTTAAGGCTGCCAGATTTTGGGTTTGTCACGGGGCTGGAATGGTCTGGATTAATGGGACCCACCAACAGGTTTCGATATTATTTGGGTTTCGATTTAGTCGGTCGACTAGTCGTCGGGTTTAAATCGGGTCGCAGTTGGCTGGGCATACGGGTTCACGGGTTATTAGCTCACAAGTCCGGTGGGTAAATGGATTTTATAGTGGGTTCAGCCGGATTCGTGGGTTCGACCGGTGGGTTATGGTTAGGCCAATGGGTTACAGGTAACTTTTGGTGTGAGTTGGTTTTGGGGGATTAGGAAAGAGAGAGAGTGGGACAGTGGAAGATTGTGCAGGGTAAGTGTTGGTGTGGTGAGGTGTATGGTGTAGTGTGTGGGGGTAAGAGTGTGTATGTTTAGTTTTCAACTAAAAATAAAACTACCTAACACTAACTAAAATAAAATCGACATAAAAAAATAAATCCTAACCAATATTAATAAATCTATTAAAAATAAAATAAACTAAAAAAATATGAAATCATTAATGCATAGAAATTTACATTCCTAATCTAAAAATAAAACTAAACTAATAAAATATTAATAACACTAAAATAACAAAAACTAAATATAAAAATAAAAATATAACTCACACCTATATAAAAAATATTTGTTAAAATAGCCAATGGACAAATAAATCCTAAAACTATAAAAGACTAAAAACAAAATATAAAATAAATTCTAAAAATTAAAAATGACACAAATAAAAGTCTAAAAATTTCTAAAAGGGACAAACTAAACACACACGAGGCTTGGGACGGAATAAGGATTGTCTGGGATCAGTGCTAGTTTAGGTTAGGATTTAGGGATAGGGTTTACCCTCATTTAACCACATCACTCCCACACTTGATGTAATTGACCACTCATTTATAGCAATTACTTCGAATTAAGTTTATTTGACACCGCAAATGCTTATTGACCCACAAAACAAATGAATATCAACATAAGTCCGATTTTACTAAGAACTAGCAAATAAAAATCGTCTATTTGAGGTTTTATTTAAACACTTTTGTGTGCTTATCACCGTTAAGATGCATAAAAGTTCGTAATATGGGGTCTCTCAACACCATTTTATTTAGACTATTTCATGATTTGAGAGAGAGAGTAAGAATATAACAATATATTGATAAGTAATTATATTTAGAAATTTCAAAACAAAATACATGAATTGACATGGTAGCTACAAATAACCATACATTAAAATAATTGAACAATTAGTTGAGTAAAGACGGAAAATAACAATAAATCAACACCGTTATAATAACACATGAATTACAGAAGAAAAATGAGTCATTAATTTCAATCATGGCAGTGGCATTCTCACATTTTAGTCTTATACTCCATCGTACATTTGGTAAAGCCGATATACCCCCCCCCCCCCCCCCCCCCGCCAAAAAATAACATTAAAGACATTCTGCTCACCATCCCATGTGTTAAGACAAGATGTAAATCTGGAAAAAAAAAACTTTTGCATTACAAAAAATAAGAATATTAGTAGAGTCAACTCTCAAGTAACAGCAATCCAGATTTCTATTTTAATATTATTCAATAAACAAGAGAAATATGATTGCATAATTTTCTCTGCATTCCCTTTTAATGCAAGTTTCAAAGGACATATCAACTTCTTTGTGAGTAGTGCCGCTAGGGGGTCCAAGGAAAATGCCCCAATTTGCATCCAATATGATTTTCCATTGCAAAAAAATAGTAAAAATCATGGTTGCGGACATACATTTGTAATAAAGTCACATAATATGATTATATCTATGGTCCTGTTTGATATGACAAGTTGACAGAATTATTGTCCACCTCCTTTTTTTTTGGTAGAAAACAGGAAGAAGCAAACCAACAAAAAAGAAACAATGCAAATCATAGCATTAAACAAAGTATAAACCCCACTCTTCAATTTTGCTTTCCATCAATTGAAGCAGGATCTCGGGCGCATTATCAAACTCCACATAGGTAGTGTCCAATCCTCTCGCAACTTTCACCATGCAGTCAGCCGTGAGATTGCAAGATCTTGGTATATGGATGGTTCTTGCCTTTAGGCCCCTAATCAAATCCTTGTAGTCTTCAATTATGTTAGCCAATGGATGATTTTGGAAAGTCTCTTGGTTGATGAGCTTGATGGCTTCTAAACAGTCACTTTCTAAGAACACTCTTCTCCATTTCTTTCTAAGGGCAATGTTTAGTCCGTCAAAAATTCCTTCCAGTTCCGCACGTAGGGGACTAGCAGTACCTTGCAGTTTCCTCGCAAAACCCACTATCCATTATCCTTCTTGGTTTCTAACCACCCCACCAAACGATCCCATGTCGCTACCATGCTCAAATCCTCCGTCAGTATGTATGATGAAGTTCCCTGCATTAGACATTGGTTCAGTTACTAGGAAAAGTTTTTTTCCCCACCAACTTTTGCGCACTTGCTATATTGAGCTTCAAAAAAGTAGTTTGAGAAAATTATAGCACAGCGAGCAACAGTTTGTGGGGATTTAATTACCTTATTAAAAATGTAATTGCTTCTGGATTTCCAAATGTGCCACAATATAATAATAAAAATTTTGTACCTCTCATTATTTGGTTTGCCCCAGACATTTAGGATAATCCAATCATTGATACTACAAGTAGTGTTACTATCAATAGATTGTTCAAAACCAAGAGTGATCCAAACCTCCCTAGCATGGTTGCATTACTTGAATATATGAATGTTATCTTCAAGTAACCCACACCTTGGACAGTCTCCATTATTCATGAATCCTCTTCTCATGCATTGCTCGTTTGTAAGGAGTTTGCCATGTAGAAGAAGCCACAAAAACGTGCTAATTTTGGGTGGTATACTGAGTTTCCATAGTTTTTTTCCAAACCTCCCCGGATGAGGTTCTTCTTTATTATCGATAAGACATTGGTATCAAGAGTTACTAGAGAATTTACCATTGTTATTTGGGTTCCAAGAAGGTTTGTCTTCACACATACAAGTACGAGGGAGAGGGATGTTGATAATATCATTCCTTGTGTTTAAGTTGAAAAAAGAGTCAATAGTAGCAACATCCCAATGTCCGTTCCCATCAATTAAAGTGCCAACAGTAGTATTGCCCAAGCTCCCATATTGTTCATCAGCATTTAAGATTTTCCCCCACCCACCAGTCTTGTAGGATATTAATGTTCTTACCATTTCCAGCAATCCATTTGACATTTTTGGTTAGAGTTTCACGGCATTTTAGTATACCCCTCTAGACGTGGGAAGCAACATTACTTTTTTCCATAGTCTAGCATTTTGTGTAATTTTATATTTTTTCTTCAAAACATTTGCCCATATGGACTCATCATTACTCACAAGTTTCCAACCTAGTTTAGTAATCGAGATTTGGTTATTAATGGCAGATTTCCTCAACCCCAAGCCCCCAAGACTTTTAGGTTTACAAACTTTATCCCAATTAACCAGATGTATCTTTTTCATATTATTGTTATCATTTCTCCCCCCTCCCCATAGAAAGTTTCTATTGAGTCTATCAATTTCATTACAAACTTTAATAGGGAGCATAACCGCTTGCATATTATAATTTGGAATGGTGGAAGTCACAGCCTCGATCAGAGTTTTCCTACAAGCCAGTGATAGAAATTTAGCTTTCCATCCCATTAGTCTTTTTTGGACTTTATCAATGATATATTTAAAATGGGAACCATTCAATCTATTGTGTATAAGTCTATTACCAAGGTATATTCCCAGGTCATTTGTTAGGCTCATGCCAAATATATGGCTTCTCTCCAAAGCTTCCCTTTTGGGGATATTTGGAGAGGCAAAGACTTTGGACTTGGAATAATTTATTTTCTGCCCCAAGATATGACAGAATTCTTAAAGGGTGTCCATGACTGCTTCATAAGAGTTAATATCATTTTTTGTGAATAATATAAGGTCATCAGCGAAAAAGGTATGGGTGATGCTGGGCCCATTTGGGGACGCCTTTATTCCTTTCCATTTATTTTTCTTTACTTTATCTAAAATCATAGCTGATAAATATTACATACACATAACAAATAGATAAGGAGATAAAGGGTCTCCTTGTCGAAGACCTCTAGAGGGGTTAAAACTAGGGAGGGGGTGTCATTCCATAGGATAGAAGTAGTAGTGTTTTTAACACAACTCATAATAATATTACAAAAGATTTTTTCAAAGTTAAACCATTTAAGAACTCCCTCTAAAAAATCCCATTTCACCCTATCATAAGCTTTTTCAAGGTCAATTTTTAGAATAAGACCCCTACTTTTACCTTTAAGGTTCATGAGTGTGTGTATAATTTCTTAGGTAACAATAATGTTATCCGAAACTTGTCTCCCAGGGACGAAACTATTTTGTTGGGGACAAATATTTTGACATACAATAGGTCTCAATCTATCCCCAATGATTTTTGCTAGAATTTTATACGAAACATTACAAAGCGTAATAGGTCTAAATTGTGAGATATTTTCTGGATTCTCAGTTTTTGGGATAAGAGTTATGTAACTATTATTAAGCTCAGCGGGGAATAGGTTTTCATGAAAACATTTTTTACAGAATTGGAATAGACTCATAGCAATGGTATTCCAAAAATGTTGGTAAAATAACGGCTAGACCCCATCAGGGTTAGGGGCTTTGAGCGCTTTCATACTAAAAGTAGCTTTTCTAACTTCCCTCATAGTTATGGGGGTAGTTAAAAATTTATTATCATCATCAATAAATCTCATAATATCCAAGTTACGAATTTGACTTTGAATGTCATAGTTAAACTCGTCTTTAACTAAATTATCGAAGTACTCATTAACATGATTTCAAATAGTAACACTATTATCAATCCACTCCCCATTGATGTTAAGTTTGTTGATATGGTTTTTTCTGCGTCTAATAATTGTAGACGTATGGAAAAACTTAGTTTTCCTATCACCCTCATTTAGCCATTGTATTCTTAATTTTTGTTTCCATAAACTTTCTTCATGTTTAAGTAAAGTGTTAAACTCGTTACGCAGATGATTTTCAAGCGTGTTAAGATTATGGGAATAAAAACTTTCTTGGGCTTTTTGGATACCACTAAGACGGCGAAGAATACGTTTTTTATTTTTGAAGATGTTACCATAGGTAACTTTGTTCCAATTACTAATTTTTTTCGAACATTGTTGCAGATTGGTTTCAAGGTTAACCAAATTATTCCAACTTATTTCAATAATGTTATTAAAGTCATGTCTATCAAACCAACAAGCTAACAATCTAAAAGGCCTACTAGTAGTATAGTTATGAGCAGTACCTTCATATATGATAATGATAGGGCAGTGATCAGAAGCAGTTCGGGGAATGTTTTCTACTCTCGCTTCCAGGAAGTTTAGACACCATTCAGTGTTAGCAAGGCCTCTGTCCAGTCTAACAAGAGTATTCTCCATCCCCTTCCTACTGTTAGTCAATGTAAGTTTTGGTCCGGAGCAGCCCAGGTCTGTAAGTTTGCATTTGTTGATGTTATGAAGGAAGACTGTGTTTTTATTATCGCTCACCTTTTTTTCGAAGCTTCTTTTTTCAGTATCGCCAATGTAGTCATTGAAATCTCCAGCAATAAGCCAAGGGATATCAATATTCTCCGAAATTTTAAATAAGTTATCCCATAGTTTTCTCCTCAACCGGGTGTGAGGACTTGCATAAACCGCTGAAAATATCCAATCACCATAGTTCTGTTTAGTAGCCATGAGATGAATGGCCTGTCTGGTAATGGAGAGAGTTTCAAGTTTAATGTAAATAGGGTTCCAAGTCACCCAAATACCCCCAGATCTTCCCACTGGTTTCGCAACCTCTTTTTTGGTGAGTCCAAGGTTTTTAAAAAACTCAACCAAATTGTCAATATGGATGTGAGTTTCAACAATAACCATGATATCTGGTTTGTAGATATTGAAGAGTTTAGTGATAGTGGGTTTGAAAAGGGGTTTGCCCGCCCCTTCACAGTTCCAAATAATATCTACCATTGATGAATAATGTTGAATTACGTGTTCACTTCTTCAATCGTCAGATTGCAACTGTTAATAACTTCATGGGGAACTTACATATCACTGTCTATCTCCTCCATAATTGTTGTGGTAGTCCACTCCTTACCCCACGATGATTCCAGAGTGTTGACCAGTAGCTTGACTTTGGATATTTCCCAGTTCACCTGGAATATCGCAGCTTACATCCCCCATTAGGTTGACTAATGCCTCCCCTGATATGAGATTAGGGTTCTGGATCTGCACATCTTTGAGCATGGCTCGGGGGAAAGGGATGTCCATTATCAATATGGTTAATGGGTATGGGGTCTGGTGGTGGGATATTATGTGGTTTTATGTTATTGGTAGTTTTATTTAAGCCAGGCGGGTTAGCGTTTATAGCTGTCCCATCCCTTTTTTTTAATCTGCCTATAGTAAGGCTATCATTTTCAATTGTCCCATTTCTGGAGTTATCAACTCCATGACATGAGGGATTGACAACTACCGTCGGTTCAACTACTCCATTCTTTTTATACTGATTTTCCTTAATTATGACCCTGTTTGAGTTGTTCGTTGTCGCCTTATCCCCACCAACATTTTTCCTTTTTGATATCTGGTCACAATTAATGCCATTGTTACTGACTTTATTTGTTGTCAAGTCGTTTGGTTTGTGTAGATTCTTATAGTTACTGTTAATTGGAACCTCCATTTGCCCTCTCGTGTATTGTGTTCACAGTACTGTACCTCCCTTACCCTGGCTGTTATCCATACCTTCATGTGGCAGGTCATTACCATCGCTATCTAGCACTGCAAACCTATTGCTTCCTTTCCCCAACGACCCCTTATTTCCAGTTAGAATAACCTTGCTTTTTCCATTAGTAGTTCTCTTGTTATGTTGGACTAACATCCATGGTCCAAATATTTCTTTCTCCTTCTCCACGTCAGCGGCGGAGGTCATCTCCTTAACCCTATTTATAGTATTCTGAATATAGCCGTCATTTGTCACAACTGTAGTATTTCCTCCTTCGTTGCTTTTGGTTGGGTTTTTCGGTGGCTTGAAATTCTGGGGGGGTGCATTGAGTGGACAGTAGTCAATTTTATGACCAATTTTTCAACATTCAAAACATATATACGGTAAAAACTCATATTCGACTTTATATTTTTTTCCATCCAGTTTATACGATGATATCAACGGTTTAGATAAGTTAACATACAAATTCTTGAGTATTTACCTTTAGTTGATGATACTGAGTTGAAATCTATTTTTATGGGCCCACCAAGCTTTGAACCAATTTGGAACAAGGTTTTTTCATCAAACCACTCTATTGGAAGTCAAGGAAGCCTAACCCATAATGCTTTGGTAACCCGGTTGGACTCCAGAGGATTGAAGTTAGGCACCCATTTACGGACAATTAGATAGTGATTGTTTAATATCCAAGGTCCACTAGTTAAGACATTATGATAATCCTCTTTCATCATAAATTTAAATAGAAAGTGGCCTTATTCTAAATCCACAACTTCATAATCTCCTTGTAGATTCCAAAGGGTGGGAATTCTTGTATATAGTACCTTGAATCCAATGTTTCTACCAAGTAAGCTAATAATGACACTGTCATTCCATTTCTTTATAAGTTTTTCAATGTGTTTCTTTGGAATATTAACTACTGGGCACAGAGGGTCTTCTTCCTCTTCAATCGGGTTTGAATTGAGATCCATCAAGTGGCCGTTGGTTTCCATTAATATCTCCATTTCATCCTTAGACCACACACAATTATCATCATCAAAGAGAATGTCAGAGTTAGCTCTTTTGTTCACAACTTCCTTATATGATAGTGTAACTTTTGTAACTGCCTTCTCAGTTTCAATAGGTGTTGCCACTAGTTTTGTCTCATTTTCGTTGGGAGATCCTTCTATGACCATATCTGAGTTAGTACCATCCTTGTTGCCAGGAGTATCATCAGGACTTGTACAAATGATATTTATCACTTCTTCATAATTTTCCACATCCATATCAACAGCAATCGTATGATTTTCCTTTTGTTTCTTTTTGCTCCTTTCAAGCAAATCTTTCTCTTCTTTAGAGCTTCTTACTGACAAACATGGTGGGGGTCTCCCATTGTTTCCACTCTCTAATGCAGAGCAGTCAGTATGAGCTGCATGAGCAGCATGAGTATCATTCATGGTGGTAGGTAAACAGTAGGCTTAGGTAAATAGTAGTTTGAGAGCGTTTGAGAGAATTTTTATTTGTGTTTTAGTACTCATGCTTCCCACCTCCTATTGTCCTTGCTTCCCTTTTTATGGCATTATTCATAACATGCATGTGTTTCATTTTTAAAAAACATTTCAAACTTCAGGTTGTTATTCATACATTGGAAACTTATATTTGAACTTTTACGCTTAATTACAGAACAAAGGAAAATTAATACCATATTGTGACGCAAATGTAATTCTACCATCCATTAAAAATTATATGCATTTTTTTGGTCAAATAGTGAAACCTAAACAAGAGAAAGAGAGTCACCAATATGTTTCTCCTACTGACTAAATATGAATATGTAATTTCCATCTACAAAGATGTAATCAAACGAACTGATCAACCTCTGATAATGAGATGGACATGTACACTATATCTTAATTCATTAAGAATTCAATAAACATAATTAGGTTATGGACACACAACAATAAAACATTAGAGAGTAACAAAGTGATTGACCTTAATTACCATGAATGGGATAATATATATATATATATATATATATATATATATATATATATATATATAAAGGCACTGCGTGTGCAAAGGAAGCTAGACTAAAAAATAAGGAACAAAAACCTTTACTTGATCACATCATATCCTAGCTGTCCCGCAACATAGAAGATAGATGAAGCCATGATGTAAATTGGAAAATGGGATGTAGGTATACTTTTCTAAATCCAAAACAAATGAACTCGAACTTCATGCAGTTTATTACAAGAAGTCTGATCTTTTCAATGGTGAAAACAAAAGGTGTACCAATTAAGCATATATTTTTTTTTGGAACTCTCAAATTCGTAAATGTCCAACACAAGGGCGAAGCGAGGATATTAATTTGATGTCTCTGAGATATAAAATTTTTTGATGTCTTGGATTTTGATTGGTCAATATAGCTGGCGTGGACCCATTTCCATAAGTGATGTGAGTTCCACCAACAGTATTGACCAATCACAGTTCAAGACATCAAAAAGTTTGATGTCTGAGAGACATCAAACATTTTTTCGTAGAGCGAGGATTCATTTAAGGGGTGGGCTAAATTTTTTAGTTAATGTAATTTCTAATTAGGCACCTCTCCCATCCCGGCTTTTGTTAGGTATCGATTGAGAGTGATTTAAAGTGGCTAAAATGAAAATATATCAACTTGATATCAACACCATTACCTATATAAATTCATATACATTATAAATAGAAACCCACTTGATGCTTGTGTAATTTAAAATAATGTTTTTAAATTATAATATAATGATTCTTATGTTACTACCAAAAAATTAACAAAATTTGTATCCTAAAAGAAATATTAATATATTATGGGTTCTTAGTGATTTTAGAAATATAAATAATTAGAGGTTGACAATATAATTTTTTTTAATTGTGATCAATTGAGGACTTCCACTATTTTTAAGTGCTCACAAAAAAATCTAACTTTTACTCTTTGGAATCAATCTAAATTCATATTATATTTTTAGATAATACATTATCAATTTCTTTGTTGTTTAATATCTCTTATACATAAATAGATGGTCATAACTTATACCATGCTAAGTTTAAAAGTGTGTCTACCACACATTGCTTGAGAGGATATATTTTAGTTCCTTTTAGTTTGTCAGTAGCCTATGTGAGAATGAACACATGAGGTAGTGTAGTCCCACATGGATTTGAAATGAAGAACTGTAAAACAATCTCTCTTATAAGAAAGTAAGATCACGTTAATCATTAACTACAGGTAAGCAATCTCTCTCGTAGGAAAAGGACATCGCGCTAATCATATACCATGGTAATTAAAAACTTGAATTTTTAATCAGTTTGTTTAAACTCGTGCCTCATATTATCTAGACTCCATCAGACTTGTAACTTGTTGGCTACATAATTAGGTTAGGGTACATAACTAAATATACCATGAGTTTAGTTTTGTATCTTCCCAGGGCTGGATCCTCCCTTGGTCCAACAATCGAATTAAGGATTTTGATCTTCGATCTTGGACAATTGAAATGTTAAGCTTGTCCACAAGTCTAACAAATGCCAATATACAATTACAAGACCATTATTTATAGAAACCATGTTTAATATTCTAAAAAAATGATGGTACAACACAATAAGCAATCTAGGTTGAATAGTTAGCAAGGAACAACTCTTTAGAGCATGAAGTGAAGCTCACCCCTCAAATAACCTTGAGCACACGATTTTTTCTAAAGAAACTATACTAACAGCTGCAGATTCTGGATCCAACCTTTTGATGATGGTTTCATCACAAGTTAAAATTAAAAATGTGTAAAGAAAATCCTCAAAAGCCTGTGTCACACCTGAAAAAGACATATAATGAAAAATAATTCATGAGCAACTCAGCAATGTGTTTGTGTGTGTATGTGTGTGTAATAATGAAAGTGATAGTTTATATGAACAACTCAACAATAGTTTTTAAATCAAAATAAGATTTATCTTCTTTCGAAGAGGATGAGTCCATTTCCTCTCCCTGTGAAAATTCAAATGTTTCCCAAATGGAGTATTCCAACAACAACATGAAAGATAGGATCCTGAGAAAGGAAAAAATAATTCACAATAGAAATCTAGGAATTATTTCAGAGACTTGGAGTACTACACTCCAAATAACAAATAACTCCCTTAAAGATACTTGCTCCTCAAAACTAATTCCAACAACATATTAGAAACATAGAAGAATACACACAAAATTGAGATGAGAAACTGAACACTTTAGTCAATACCAATCACCTTCTTAAATAGCAACGTAGAAAAATTGACTCCGCACAAAAGCCGGAATCAAACTTCTCCACTACTAAGTGACTTCCTCCACTACTAAGATACTCCTAAAGACTCGATAAAGAAACAGACTTCCTAAAGACTAATTCAATAAAGACTTATTCAAACTAAAATTAAACTCTTAATAGCCTCCCTTAAATTGAATGTGCTGCAAACAGTTAGTTTAGTGAGTTAATTAACTTCGGACTACAGAACATACTCCTAGTAAACATCATAACTTCGTGAAGGAATGCAATTTGAGAGGTTTTGTTGATCCTGACTTCGGCAATACTTCATAATAAGAGTTACTTCCTTGACAAAATCATGGAAGAAATGGTATTGTACATCAATGCATTTACTTCTTCCACCAAGAACGGGATTCTTTTAGAACTTAATTGCTGAATTGTTATCGCAGTTGATCAGAAATGAACCACTGTCAGGACCCTGTAGTTCTTCAATTAATCTTTTCAACTAAATAGCTTGACAGACACATGAAGCTGCAACAACAAACTCCACTTCAGTTGTAAATAATGTGACAATTTATTATTTTCTGAACGATCACGAGATTGCACCTGAGCCCACCATAAATACAGAACCAGGTGTGCTTTCCTGTCATTGAGATCCGCAGCTTAATCACTGTAACCAATTGGGCCTGATTGTTCTCCCTTTTTGTAAAATAGACTAATATCCATTGTACCTTTCAAGTGCCGGAGGATTCTCTTAACAATGACAAGATGTAACTCTGTGGGGCACTCCATGTGTCGGGTAATTAGACTCAATCCGTGCATTATATCAGGTTTTGTTATTTTTAAAAACATTAAACTTACAACCATTCGCTTGTAGAGAAAGTTGCCAACCAGCTTTCCTTCCGGATCCTTGGTGAGCTTCAAACCAAAATCAATGGGCGTACTAACTGAGTTATAATGTGTCATATAAAACTTGGCCAACATGTCTCGAACATACTTCTGTTGTAAGAGAAAAATACCATCAAATGATTGAATTACCTTGATGCCAAGAAAGTAGTGCAGAATGCCAAGATCAGTCATCTTGAACTCTCTCATCATCGAGAATTTAAAAGCATCTAGCATGGCACTATCATTTATTGTATAGACAAGTAATCCATATATAGGCATACAATCAGTAATTTACCACCAAAACTAGATTGTATAAATAATGAAGACTTGTATGGACACTTTTGAAAGCACGACTTTACAAAAATGATTCTATATGACTATACAAAGATCAGGGAGCATGTTTGAATCCATATAAATCTTTTGCAAACTTATACACCTTCTCCACATTCCTTTGATGCATATATCCTAGAGGTTGGTCAATGTATACCTCTTCTTATAGATCACCATGGAGAAACGCTGATTTAACATCCAATTGAAAAATAGGCCAAGAGTTTTATGTTGCCAAGGAAATCACCAACTTGATGGTATCATGCATTGCAAAAGGATAAAAACTTCATTTTAGTCGATTCCAATTTGCTTCTTATACCCCTTGTCAACCAATCGAGCTTTATAAATTTCAACTTTGCCTTGTGCATTCAACTTTATTTTATACACCCACTTGACACCAATGGACTTGTGGCCTTTTGGAAGATCGGTCAACTCCCATGTATTTTTCTTCTCGATAACATGAATCTCCTCATCCATTGCGTGTTGCCATTTTATATCTTGAGCGTCCTCATTTAACGCCATCGGATCACAATCTGAAAGTAAAGAGAAATGAGTAATGGAATCATCAAATTAATTAATTCAATTACCTTATAATCTTTCATTCATGCTAGCCTTTTCTGGTGCCTTGAGGGAGTGAACTGGTTTCTGTATTCTATTGATCACTAGTTGTTGGTTCAGAATATGTTGAGCATTTAGCATGTTCAAAATTTGTTATGTGTTGCCCATTCTCCACAAGGGATTGCCTTCTCCCTTTACCTTCATCATCAATATTTGATGGAATTTACAGTCCAGTGCCATTATCACCCCATCACCAAATCCTTTCTTTATTAAAAATGATATCACGACTGATCACGATTTTCTTGGTGATAGGATTGTACAATTTGTAAGCCTTTGGCTGATGATTACTAACACCAAGAAAAATACACTTTTCTCGATTGTCATCCTGCTTCTTCCTTTTCTTGTTTGGAACGTGAGTAAATCCTATGCAACTAAAGATTCTGACATGGTTGATGGCTTTTCTGGTTCTAGTCCATGCTTTTTTAGGTGTAACATTTCGAACAGCTAGTGTTGGACTCCTATTCAATATATGGATACTCCAATTGAAAGCTTCGGGATAGAAACTCTATGGAACACTTTTCCTTTCCAATATACTTTGCACTATGTTTCTGACTGTGTTGTTTTTATCTCTCGAACACACCATTCGATTGCGGTGTATAAGCTGTTATAAGTTTCCTTTTAATTCTACGCTCATCACAGAAATTGACAAATTCACGTGAGTTGTATTCTCCGCCATGTTCAGTTAGAAGATCCTTAATAGCTTATAACCATCCAAAAGTGTATATTTTATGCCCTGAATAGATACATTTTAGTCACTCGTTTTAATTAAAAATGGCATTATGTCGTATTTTATTATTTTGTAGGTCAATCGGCAATTGCAACATCAAATAGTGCCAGATCCAATCAATTGCGACAAAGTCACAGTCAAAAGCGTCCAACAAAGAAATTATAGCAGCTCCGAAGATAAATCCCTTTTTGAGCTTGCCCAAATGTGTTTCGATGCCTAAACCCTGTCCCGAACAAAACATGAGCCTACATCGCGCCCAGACCTATTCCCGAACCCTTGTGTGTTTAATTTGTACCCTTTATTTTTATTTTTATCTTTTTTAAATTTTTATTTGTGTCATTTTTTTATTTTTAGGATTTATTTGTGTCGGTGTAAATTTTATTTTGATTTTGATTATTAGTTTTTAGTTTTTAATTTATTTTATTTTTATTAGGATAATTTTCTCTTTAGGAATTTATTTTTTAGTTTTATTGGATTTTGTTTTTTCAGGAACTTAGTTTTTAGTTTTTATAGATTTTTTTTAATTTTTATTTTTCATTTCTTTTAATTTTCTTTTGAGTATTTTTAGTTTAATAGGTTTTATTAATTTTATTTTTATTTTCTTTCTTTTCTCTTAGTTTGTTTTTTTTTTAATTTTCTTTTGAGTTAGGATTTAATTTTTAGTTTTATTATTTAGTTTTTATTTTTTTTTAGTTTAGATAGCTCAATTTTCATTTTTTTAGTTGGGTGCAAATGACACACATTAACACACCACACACATCTATCCCATACACTCATGCACACATTAACACACCCCACACCATCTTCCACTAACACACCTTCTCTCTCTCCAACCTCCATTACCAACATACTCAAGCTAACCACATCCATTAAACCCAACTCCCCTAAAACCATGACCAACCCGAGCTCCAATACCCAAAACCTGAACCTGTCCCTACTCGCGACCTTATAACCCAATCCCCATATTCTCCGAACCAAGGGCCAAACCCAAGACCCTCTTCGACCACTCTCACACCCACGATCTAGAGTTATCCCATTTAAACCCGACCTAGAACCACCTGCCATATTAAATCTGAAAGTCAAAAATCCATCTAAACCACCTGCCATTCACACCATGGATATAGGAACTAAAAGCCATCTCCTAAAAAAACCACGTGCAAGCCTTGTTAACCCTCAAAATTTGGAGTTTGACTTATTTAAAAATCCAAAATCTCATCAAATCTTCAACTCAACCATCGTGGGTAAATTATAAAGAAGTGGTAGCTCATAAGAACACTCACGTAGGAGACGATCACAGAGAGAGAAACATTATATATTTTATACAGTTAGGAACATAAAAATTCAAAAAAATACAAAGAAATTAGTTTAGCTTTAGAATAAATTTTTAGGTTTAGTTTTTACTTTTATTTTTGTAATGAAGTGCTGGATTTGTGAAGACATTGGGACACACTCTCATGAACGCGATTCAAGGAATCAATTCGAAATGAGACTCTTGCGTATTGTATTTCTTGCTCTTCTCTTTAAATTTTTGTTCATTGTTTGTGACTTATGCTTGGCTAGTCACCCCATTCAAGGGGTGGGATGGAACTATATTGGATGTTAAATT
This sequence comes from Sambucus nigra, assembly GCA_949130495.1. NCBI lineage: Eukaryota > Viridiplantae > Streptophyta > Magnoliopsida > Dipsacales > Adoxaceae > Sambucus > Sambucus nigra. The sequence goes on along the minus strand of OX422208.1, from coordinate 535,646,783 downwards.
AATTAATTAATTTCATTGATTATTTTATTTCTAGAAAAATTTATTTTTAATTGTCACGCATTAATTTATGTATCGAGAGATAGTGAATTAATTTAGTTTTAATATTTGATATTGGGAATCGAACTAGGGTTTTTTTTTCTAAATTTAAATATTAACTCGGTGTTGAAATTTGAGAATTCATACAATTTTACTAAATTGATCCTAGCGGATAATTTTCTTGAAAATAGTATCATTCTTAATTTTTCATAGTGTGACAGTTCTAAATAAGTTTTCTGAAAAAGATACCATTAAATTTATAATTGTAACGAGAGTTAGATTATTGATTTAATATTATCTTGAAATATTTCAAATTAATAAATTGAGAAATTAAAATAATTGATAATGCAGTCTCATCCCATCTCTTGAGCTTCTCAGATTTATCACTCGGCTACACATTATTTTTCATAAATTAGTCATTTCATAATTTTAACATTAATTAATTAATTATCCCTTGAAATTGTTTTAAAATATATATATATAAATAAAAAATATATATTTTTTAATAAAAATTTTGAATTGCAAGTGTTCACGTCAATTGTTTCACCTTGAAAGTTGGATTGATACCCGTACTTACCGCAATACAAGTTGTTTTAGCAAGTTTTGTAGGTAATTCAAGGGAATTTTGAGATTGGCTTTGGAAGACAACGACCACCCGCTAAAAAACTTCTTATCAAATGGCGCCGTTGCCGAGGAATATATAAAAAGCTAATTATCAAATGGTGCCGTTGCCGCTTTCTTGACGTGGAGACATGGTTGAAGACTAGTAATTTTTATTTACTTTTATTTATCTATTTATGTGTATTTCTTCCTTCTTCTCCCTCCTTAGACTGGTTGTATAGGATTATTAAGGCATTGTCATTATTTGGGGTACATTTTGATACCATATTATTTTTATAATAATTATTACATAAAAAAAGCGAAAAGAGAAAACGGACAAGGTAGAGAGAGGGCGTCTAAAGGCGAGGATTTTGAAGCCCCTTTACTTTGGGTCGGTAGGACTTCCGGGGATGACTGAGATAGGCGAAATCTCCCTCCGGTCGACTCAACTCGGTCTTCACCCCACGTGTGTAAAAACCGTGAGAGGTAAATTTCTTTATCCGTCGCGAATCTCATGTCAGCAAGTCAATTTTTGTGTGTTTACTTGCTCCTGTGTGCTTTTAATTTCTACATCGCATTTAAATTGAATGGTTTGATGAATTAATTTACCTAAGACCTGGACCCGGTCATTGAAACGAGAAGGGATTTCATCATCCGACTCACTCGCTTATCCATTGTGTGTTATCCTTGCTATCATTAAATTTAAAATCAATCAACTATCTAGCCCAGATGGACCATATTTTTACAACAGGCAATCACAAAGATAAATTCCCTGATTTTTGTCCCCCGCGGACTTAATTAAAATTTGACTACCCCTTTCACTAATTTTAAAGATAATAATTGGTTATGTGCTCATTAGTATTTTTTCTTGACCCATCTATGTCCAATTCAATTCTTTAGGTAGTCGGTTTTAATTATATCGTCCAAATCAAGAGTTCGTTTTCTCCCCTTTTTCGATAAATCCCAAAAATATTTTCCTTTTTAAAAAAAAATATTTCCAAAAATCCAAAAAAGATTTTCCTTCTTTTTCAATATTCCAAATGCCAACTAGATTTTCCTTTTCTTATTTTCAAAAATCACAAAAAGATCTTCTTTTCTTTTAAAAAATATTTAAAAATCCAAAAATATTCCTCCCGTCATGACCGAAGAACGTCCTTTACGGGAATACTTTGGCCATTCATCATTCTCTCAAAGCTTGTTTAACGTTGAGCCCGAATCGAACCTCCATATATTACTTCGTGGCTTTAACTCTCAAACCCCCACTGTTGATACTTTTGTGTCGTCCACACCCACATCTTATCAATAGCTCTCCTAACTTCCTTCTCAATAAGGACCTTAAAGATTTTAAATGCTAAAAAAGCTTCAGACTTTTCCTACAAAAAATAGACCCATGTTTTGGAACTATAATCTTCAATGAATGTAATAAAGTACCTCTTATTACCATTGGATGTCAGACTTATGGGTCCACATATATTCCATTGAACTAGCTCCAGCACCTTTATAAAATCTCCATGCCTTTCCTTTTGGAAAGTGATCATGATGATGCTTCCTAGCAACACATTCTTCACATACTTGTGCAGGAGGATCAATTGGTGGAAAGCCTGCTTCCATATTCTTTTGATGTAAAGTTTGCAGCCCGTTAAAATTCAAATGCCGAGACCAAAAATGCCATAGCCATCCCGAATCTTTCACTTTTAGCAGGAAAGCAAGCAATAATCTCATTCTCGATATGTAACAAAAACATTGGATTTGTTGCCATAGTAACTTTATTGATCAGCTCGTTCTTAGGATCTTTAATCTCACAAGTTGCATTACTGATAATGATCTCATAACCCTTTTCTTGAAGTTCAACGATGTTAAGAAAATTACTCTTTAAATTCGAAACATAGAAAACACTAGAGATGGATTGATTAGTGTTATCATTGGTATGAATTTTAATAGTCCATTTCCCCATCAAAGAAACTTCAGAGTTATCTCCAAATTTCACAGTATTTTGAAAAGATTCATCTAGATCAAAAAATAAAGACTTATCTCCACATATATGATTACTTGAACCGGTATTTAGATACCACATATTTTCATGAGGTTCTTCCTTGGTATGACACATCAAAAGAGTAATTTCATCATCTTTCTCTACAAAATTATATTTTTCACCTCGTTCTCTATTTAAATTTGTCTGACATTCAGAATGATAATGGTCATACCTGTGACATCTAAAACATTCAACATTCGATTTGTCTTCAGACCTTAACACCTTGTCAGCTTAATGTTGAGTGTCACGGCCCCTCCATTTCCTTTCATGATCAGCAGTAGAATGGTTCTCTTTTGTCCTGTGGCGTGGGCTTTTATTTCCCTTTTTCCATGTCAACCAACTCTTCTTGGATTAGTTGTTGCTTGCAATGAATGTTCCTCTTTATCTTGCTGGTTTAGTTTTTTCTCATGAACCAACACAGAACTTTGCAATTTGTCAACTGAAAGTGAATTAATAGCATTAGATTCTGTAATAGAGCAAATGACAAAATAAAATTTTGTCATCATTGAATGAAGAATTTTCTCATTTATAATGGTGTCCTCTATCTTCTTGTCATGAATCCGCATCTTATTTGTAAGTAACATCATCCTTTAGAAGTAATCTGAAACTTATTCTCCCGACTTCATTCATAGAGTTTTAAAGTCTGTGAGCAATGCTTGGAGTTGAGCTCTTTTAGCCCTTGGGTTCCCCTGATATTTCTTCTTCATAGAATCCCAAATATGCTTGGATGTGCCCTTACGAAGAATTATTTCCAAGATTGACCGATCAATCGCTTGGAAAAGATAATTCTTTGCCTTAAGATCCTTTAACCTTTGCTCTTCTAATAGTTTCTTTTGTGCATTAGTTAGTTCAACGCGGCTACAGGTTTGGCTACTCCAGCATCAACAATCTGCCAATACTCTTTGGACCTCAAAAAATTCTCCATCAGCATGCACCAATGATCATAGTGACCATTAAAATGAGGACTTGCAGGTTGAACAAAATTGTCAGATGCCATAAATGATTGTTGTAGTAAAAAAATGAATTAAAAGCAAGCTGCAGCTATTTGGCTCTCTCTATTTCACTCTCTCTCTCTTTATGGCTCTGATACCATAACATTAGAAACATAGAATAATACACACAAAATTGAGATGCAAAACTAAACACTTTATTGTGACACCCCGACTAATTAAATACCGGGTAGCTACTCCTTTATTAAATTAATTCAAAACGCCAAGTTGGCTCAGTTAATAGCATCACTGTCGAAAACATTTTATTTTTACTAACCACCTAGTATTTAAAAAGTAAGTTGCCAAATTTTAATTAAAGTCTGATTAACATGCAACAAGTGTAAAAAGAATAATAGCACCATTCACCATAATGAAGTAAATAGAATAATCGTCACATGATATAAATGAATCTGGAGGAAAAACTCCTCATAACACAATCCCATAACTGAAGTAAATAATGAAATACCGAATACTGAATGAATACATGCCAACATCTGAAAAACTAAAATGGAAATGTATCTAATGGAATTTGGGCAACATGCCCTACAACTGAGGAATACTGAATAAGGAATCCAAATGATATAAGCGTCTAAAAGCAAATCCCTGTAGCTTCCACAAGCAGCTACAGCTCGTCATCCAAATGAGAATCCTATGCATGGTGACCTTGTGGCTGGGCACCTAAAATGGTTTTACAAAAAGATAGTTTTGAAAGCAAACGGGTCAGAGCCCGAATGTGGAGATATTTTAAAAACCTGCAAGTGCTTTAAAAACATTTAAAACAGTATATGCAAAATACATGTTAGGACGTGCTCTCACATGAGATACTCACCTCTCGTCTAACTGTGCACTCCTAATGATCCTGTACACATTCATGTGTTATCTCATAACTATCTAAAGAGTTTCTAACACTTCTACTCGGTTCACGTTATAAGTTCCATCATTAACAATTAAATAGAGAGTTCTACTTTAATTCTCAAATTCCCAATTATTAACAAAACCATTTATTGATAAAAGTTCCCTTTTTATCTTTTCAAAACATTGCCAAAACTATTCTCACAATTTAACATAGTAAATCCTTCTCATATAACCGTATATTATCACATCATAAATATACAATACGAACACCCAAAGGCTAAGCTGCGGTGCACACATACTCTGTTATCCATCCCGGTACATCACGTACATAAGGATCACGCATTCCGAATCTCTCAGGAATCGTTCAGATAACAACAACACAAATAGTGGAGGCGAACATAGTCACCATCACATGGGTCACGCACATACCTACGCTCCCACGATCAGCAGACTTATTAATATCACAATAAGTCCTTCTATGACCTATGTTCATCGAGGTAACCAATCTAAATCCGGGCAACACAAGGATAAGAAGGCCCTAAGCGAACGTAAACCTCCCGTGATAGCAAGTATGATAGGTATGTCGTACACGTAAAGTTATATACTAAGCATTCACACATCTTAGATATCTCAATATTAATAAAGGTATACTCTACATCATTATACCATTATTCCAAATTCATATATTTCAAGTATCCCGATAATATATAAATTAAATAGTCAACACGTCTCACGTCGTAATTTCTTAAACTTAAAACTTATCTCGAATAGACTATTAAGTCCCCAATATTCCCACATATAAAATCTTTATACCTAAGGTCTTTACTTCTGCCCCAAACCTTGTTTCATCAAATTATTCGAATTTGTACTATTAACCCAAATATTATCTCACATAACGAATTTCATTAATTTAGAATAATTCCTCAAATTAAATTCCAATTAAAGTCCAATCTCATAATCATGCCTACTGGTCTTCCTTAAGGTTAAGGGTATTCACAATGTCTCCAATAATATTATCCAAGGGTTAACACTATAAAAATTTAATTAGGGAAAATACTTTATTCATTCTGGGAAGGTCGATTGATCGACCTTTGCCTTCGATCGATCGATGGTGGTCGATCGATCGACTGATGAATGTCTATCGATCGATTGCACAGGTATGGTTACGGACTGCTTCGTTTTGCAGTTACAGTTTCGACCCAAAACTCCATTTTTAAGCATGAAACTCCAAGATAAGGTTACTCTAACATTATACTAACATCCTACAACAGTATTAACATTGTAAGTCCCATAATTCATCATTTAAAAGTTTAGCTTAGATCAAAACTACATCAAAATAATTTCCAGAATTCTTTCATTCAAGAACATCATCAAACTTCTTCTAATTCCACTTTTAGATCATCAAGGTTCTGTTTAAAACATATAAATTTGTCCAGAATATACTATATGCAATTCCTACATAAATCATGGCCTTTAACCTTCAATTCATGGGTCTAATTTATCTCCAAAAAATCAATTTCGAAAATTCCTAAACATGGGAACATATCTTGAATCAAAAGAGTTTAAATCACTTGCCTTAATTTATCTCAGAATTTGGTGTAGAATCTTGAAGTTAGGTTGTTCTCCCTCTGTTTTTCTGCAGAATTCTCTTCCTTCTCTCTCTCTCTCATGCTCTTCTCAAGGTTGAAGATAATGGAGTATGGAGGTGTGTTATGGTTTTTAGAAGTTGGGATGGTATATCAACTTCTCCCGTAGCCCATATTGACATATAGTGTGGTTAGTGGGTTAAGTGGGTTGAGTAAATAGTCAGATTATAATCTCTATTTTCGTCACTTTTTAATTCCCAAAAATGCAATTTACCAAAATACCCTTTATGATGCCAGTATGGCCCACAATTACCCCGGGACCCAAACTAAATTTTCGGCTAGTGTTTTCTGACTATCTCGACCCTTCCGGACACGTTGGCGCACTCAAAACGACCATACGGTTAATGGAAATAAAATTCACTTTTTAATTTAATAACAAAATACCATGACGTGGCGGTCTCACGCGTCAAGCAAAATTCCCAAATTGACGTATTTAAATCTCACGACAATTTCAATATTACCAATATTCTTATAATGCCAAGTATACACATTAGAATAAAATACTAACTCACATCTCGTTAATATTTTTATCCGGATTAATTTCCAATTAATAAACATTTAATTCAATTAATCCCAAAAAATAAATATCACAGAAAATACGGGGTATTACATACTTCCCCCCTAATAACTGAATTTCGTCCCGAAATTCGAAACTAGAAAGTACCTGGTAATAGCAATAGGCCCCTCCTCGTAGGAGCTATCCGGCTGGAGATCAATATCCTCCACTGCAATGAGAGAATGAGCCAAATTATCTCTAAGATATTTCCTAAGCGAGGAAATATGAAACACATCGTGAATTCGATGTAAATGTTCCGGTAACCCAAGTCTATACGCAATTGGCCCAATTCGCTCAATAATAGGAAATGGTCCCACATATCTCGGTGCCAACTTCCCTTTCTTCCCAAAACGCATAATCCCCTTCATAGGAGGTACCCTGAGCAAAACCTGGTCCCCCACTTGGAACTCTCTGAAGAATCTCTTTGCATCAACATAACTCTTCTGTCTGTCCTGAGCCACCCGAATGCGACTGCGAATCAATTCAATCCTTGCCGAAGTATCCTGAATCACTTCTGGCCCAAGTAGTTTGTTGTCCCCCACCTCCAACCAACATGCTAGGGAACGATAAGGTCTACCGTACAATGCCTCAAATGGAGCCATGCCAATGGTGAACTGATAGGAGTTGTTGTAAGCAAACTCCACCAGTGGAAGATACTGCTCCCATCCTCCCTCAAAGTCAATGGTGCACATACGTAGCATGTCCTCCAACATCTGATTTGTGCGCTCGGTCTGCCCATCGGTCTGCGGGTGGTACGCCGTACTCAACCGTAATTCCGTGCCCATGGCCTGCTGAAAACTCTCCCAAAATCGTGAAACAAATATCTTGTCTCGGTCAGACACGATATTTAAGGGCACATCGTGAAGTCTCACTATCTCTGCAATAAAGAGCTGAGCATACTGTCCCGCAGTGTAGTCTGTCCTTACGGGTAGAAAATGAGCGACTTTTGACAACCTGTCCACAATCACCCAGATGGAGTCATGACCTCTCTGTGACATAGGCAATCCCGTGATAAAGTCCATAGAGATGCTCTCCCACATCCACATAGGGACCTCTAATGGCTGTAGCAGTCCTGCCGGTCTCTGATGATCCACTTTTACGAGCTGACAAGTGGCGCATTTTGAGACAAACTCGGCAATATCTCTCTTCATCCCGCTCCACCAATACTGACGTCTCATGTCTTGGTACATTTTGTCCCCTCCGGGATGTACCGCGAACCGTGAGCCGTGCGACCCTGCCATCACCTCATGCCGCAATTCCTCCCCTTCCGGGACCACCAATCTCCCATTGAAGCGTAATCCCCCGTCGGAGCTAACGGTATAGGATTCGGCTCCCTCTGCTAATAATCGAACTATCTGCTCCTGACAGAACGAGTCATTTGCCTGTGCCTTCACTACCTTCGTGACAATCTGTGGTGTAACAGTCATCACAGACATGAATGATCGGGCCACTGCATCCTGGTGTCCCAATTCCTTCCACTTAGCCTTCCACACTTCTGCTACCTCATCTACCGGTCTACGGCTTAACGCGTCTGCCACCACGTTAGCCTTCCCCGGGTGATACTGGATATCGAACTGATAATCTTTCACGAATTCAAGCCATCTCCGTTGCCGCATATTCAACTCCTTCTGCGTGAATAGGTACTGAAGGGACTTGTGATCCGTGAACAATCGAAATTTCTCCCCCAACAGGTAATGTCTCCAAATACGAAGAGCAAACACCACTGCCGCTAACTCTAAGTCATGGGTAGGGTAATTCTTCTATTGAGGCTTAAGCTTACGGGAAGCATAAGCTATGGCCTGACTCTCCTGCTGCAGTACACCTCCAAGTCCTTGTAAGGACGCATCGGTGTAAACAAGGTACTCAACTCCCGGTTTCGGCAATGCTAACACAGGTGCTGAGGTTAACTTGTCTTTCAACTCATCAAATGCCAACTGACAGGCATCACTCCAAATGAACGGCACACCTTTTCGGGTAAGATGTGTCATGGGACCCGCTATCGTGGAGAAACCCCGAATGAACCTCCTGTAGTATCCTGCTAGGCCCAAGAAACTACGGATCTCTATCGGTGTCGTGGGCTGTCCCCACTCCCTCACCGCGGACACCTTTCCCGGATCAACCGATATTCCCCGGTCTAAAATAATATGCCCCAAAAACTGAACCTCCTTCAACTAAAACCCGCACTTCTCATATTTTGCATACAACTCATTCTGACGCAGTGTCTGCAAAACTAGTCTCAAGTGCTCGGCATGCTCCTCCTCTGTTTGGGAGTAAACCAAAATATCATCGATGAAGACAATGACAAACTGGTCTAGGAAATCCCTGAACACCCTATTCATCAAGTCCATAAATGCTGCTGGAGCGTTGGTTAAACCAAATGGCATAACCCGAAACTCGTAGGAACCATATCTCGATAAGAACGCAGTCTTCGAGACGTCCTCCTCCCTGATATGCAACTGATGGTAACCAGATCGCAAATCAATCTTTGAGAAGTAAGAAGCTCCTCTCAACTGGTTAAATAGGTCATCGATTCGAGGCAACGGATACTTGTTCCGTATCGTGACCTTGTTTAACTCCCGGTAGTCCACACACAACCTCAGTGAACCATCTCTCTTCTTCACGAACAACACAGGGGCACCCCACGGTGAAGTACTCCTCCGAATAAACCCCTGACCCAACAACTGCTCAATCTGATCCCGTAACTCCCTCATCTCAGCTGGAGCCATACGGTACGGTGCACGTGCTATAGGTCTCGTATCTGGTAACAAGTCTATAACGAAATCTATCTCTCGACTGGGGGGTAGGCCTGGTATCTCCTGAAACACATCTGAATACTCCCTGACGACTGGAATCGAATCTAAAGGAATCACAACCTCCTTAGAGGTATCCTCCTCAATGTAATATAAATGAGCGGTCGAGCCTCCCTCTGGGCGAGGCATCGCCACTACAAACATCTCTTGCCCCGGAATGGCAAAAACAATGCTCCCACCGAAGCAATCAATCATGGCTCTATAATCAGCGAGCCAATCCATACCGATAATCACATCGTGAACATGCATATCTAATACTAACATGTCGGCAGGTAATACCAAACCACCAATCTCTACCCCCACTCCCCGACATATAAAGAATATAAGCGACCCACTCCCCAATGGTGAGTCGACACACGTAACTGTGCTCTCCGCGGTGGCTAACAACCCTAATGCCTTCGCGAAATGTGTATCTATAAAACAGTGTGTAGCCCCCGTATCAAACAGTACCCGACCCATAGTGCCATGGATAGAAAACGTACCCTCAATCGCGGGCGGAGCCTGTGGGACTGCTGCCTGGTTGACGTTGTAGACACGTCCATACTGCTGCTGAACTGGGACTGCTGGAATGGGTGGCAATGCTGCCATTTGTGGCGGTGCGGGAAGAGCGGCGGGAAACATAGGCCTCTGTGGCTCCTGGCGAGCACCCTGCTGCTGCTGCTGTGGGGCCCTGCCCCTATCAGGACAGTCCTGTCGCTTATGGCCAGTCTTGCCACAAACAAAACACTTCCCCGAGAAGTTCCCTCCTCTCTGCCCTTGTTGACCCCGGCCCTGGTGGCCGTTACCGTTCCTCCCTTGGCCCTGCTGGCCCTGCTGAAACTGCTGATGTTGACCATTTTGACCCTGTTGGCCCTGATGGCCGTTATGACCTTGCTGGCCATTCCGAAATCCTCCCTGACCGTTCCTGAAACCTCCTGAACAAAACCTCTTTTGATCCCCCTGCTGAGAACCCTTCTCTACCTGTCTCTGCCCCTGAAACGATTGTGCCCCACCGGCACCATGTCCTCCAGTCCTGCCCTGATGGTTAGACTCTCCCGATCTCTTGCCCTCGGCCATATGAAAGCGGTGATCCTGGCAGTGTAATAAGGCAGCGTTAACCACATCAGAATAAGTGGCTAACGAAAGGTTCCCTAACAGATGCTGACGAATCCTCCATGTCAACCCGTCGGTAAATTTCTCAATCTTCTTCTCTGTTGGTATCTCATCAGGAACGATATTCAATAGATTAGTGAACTCGGCCTCATACTCGGCCACGGTCTTGCCCTACTGCCTCAAACTCATCAATCTCCTCCTCATTTCCGTATGAACAGCTGACGGAAAGTACTTGCGGTCAAACCGCACCCAGAACTCATGTATAGTGAGAGTATCCCTCTCCTCTACGGTGGTAATAGACTCCCACCACTGCAATGCAGATCCAACTAGCTTAAAAGTAGCTAGCACCTGCTTCTGAACATCCGTGCACTCATACATCCTTAAGTGCCGCTCTATATCCTTCCTACATTGGCTCGAGATTACCACGTCTGAGCTACCTGCAAACTCTAGTGGATGCGCTTTCTGAAAAGCGTCACGTACACGTTCCCAAGCAGACGGGAATGAAGTTGCCTGAACTGGCGCGGCGACCGGCGCCTGAGGCGGTGCCTGCTGAACAACGGCAATGGCGGCATTTACCGCTTGGGCTACAATAGCTGCAACCTCAGCGGCGTTCATCATGCCCTGAACCGGTGCGGGCTGTGGTTCTGGTGCCGCATTCCTGGGAACTCGTGGTGCACGTCGTGGAGGCATTCTGAAATAAGAATAAAGTCTATAAGTTCGCAGTTATAAACTTAAAACAACTGAAGAACGTAGCATAAACAAAAGAATACAACAGTCCTAAAATATAGGGCTCTACATCAAAGAAAGCTCAGCGGAAACATAATAAGCCCTTCAGATCCTAAAGGACACTAGAACCTGATACTCTGATACCACCTGTGACACCCCGACTAATTAAATACTGGGTAGCTACTCCTTTATTAAATTAATTCAAAACGCCAAGTTGGCTCAGTTAATAGCATCACTGTCGAAAACATTTTATTTTTACTAACCACCTAGTATTTAAAAAGTAAGTTGCCAAATTTTAATTAAAGTCTGATTAACATGCAACAAGTGTAAAAAGAATAATAGCACCATTCACCATAATGAAGTAAATAGAATAATCGTCACATGATATAAATGAATCTGTAGGAAAAACTCCTCATAACACAATCCCATAACTGAAGTAAATAATGAAATACCGAATACTGAATGAATACATGCCAACGTCTGAAAAACTAAAATGGAAATGTATCTAATGGAATTTGGGCAACATGCCCTACAACTGAGGAATACTGAATAAGGAATCCAAATGATATAAGCGTCTAAAAGCAAATCCCTGTAGCTTCCACAAGATGTTACAGCTCGTCATCCAAATGAGAATCCTATGCATGGTGACCTTGTGGCTGGGCACCTAAAATGGTTTTACAAAAAGATAGTTTTGAAAGCAAACGGGTCAGAGCCCGAATGTGGAGATATTTTAAAAACCTGCAAGTGCTTTAAAAACATTTAAAACAGTATATGCAAATACATGTTAGGACGTGCTCTCACATGAGATACTCACCTCTCGTCTAACTGTTCACTCCTAACGATCCTGTACCCATTCATGTGTTATCTCATAACTATCTAAAGAGTTTCTAACACTTCTACTCGGTTCACGTTATAAGTTCCATCATTAACAATTAAATAGAGAGTTCTACTTTAATTCTCGAATTCCCAATTATTAACAAAACCATTTATCGATAAAAGTTCCCTTTTTATCTTTTCAAAACATTACCAAAACTATACTCACAATTTAACATAGTAAATCCTTCTCATATAACCGTATATTATCACATCATAAATATACAATACGAACACCCAAAGGCTAAGTTGCGGTGCACACATACTCTGCTATCCATCCCGGTACATCACGTACATAAGGATCACGCATTCCGAATCTCTCAGGAATCGTTCAGATAACAACAACACAAATAGTGGAGGCGAACATAGTCACCATCACATGGGTCACGCACATACCTACGCTCCCACGATCAGCAGACTTATTAATATCACAATAAGTCCTTCTATGACCTATGTTCATCGAGGTAACCAATCTAAATCCGGGCAACACAAGGATAAGAAGGCCCTAAGCGAACGTAAACCTCCCGTGATAGCAAGTATGATAGGTATGTCGTACACGTAAAGTTATATACTAAGCATTCACACATCTTAGATATCTCAATATTAATAAAGGTATACTCTACATCATTATACCATTATTCCAAATTCATATATTTCAAGTATCCCGATAATATATAAATTAAATAGTCGACACGTCTCACGTCGTAATTTCTTAAACTTAAAACTTATCTCGAATAGACTATTAAGTCCCCAATATTCCCACATATAAAATCTTTATACCTAAGGTCTTTACTTCTGCCCCAAACCTTGTTTCATCAAATTATTCAAATTTGTACTATTAACCCAAATATTATCTCACATAACGAATTTCATTAATTTAGAATAATTCCTCAAATTAAATTCCAATTAAAGTCCAATCTCATAATCATGCCTACTGGTCTTCCTTAAGGTTAAGGGTATTCACAATGTCTCCAACAATATTATCCAAGGGTTAACACTATAAAAATTCTAATTAGGGAAAATACTTTATTCATTCTGGGAAGGTCGATCGATCGACCTTTGCCTTCGATCGATCGATGGTGGTCGATCGATCGACTGATGAATGTCGATCGATCGATTGCACAGGTATGGTTACGGACTGCTTCGTTTTGCAGTTACAGTTTCGACCCAAAACTCCATTTTTAAGCATGAAACTCCAAGATAAGGTTACTCTAACATTATACTAACATCCTACAACAGTATTAACATTCTAAGTCCCATAATTCATCATTTAAAAGTTTAGCTTAGATCAAAACTACATCGAAATAATTTCCAGAATTCTTCCATTCAAGAACATCATCAAACTTCTTCTAATTCCACTTTTAGATCATCAAGGTTCTGTTTAAAACATATAAATTCGTCCAGAATATACTACATGCAATTCCTACATAAATCATGGCCTTTAACCTTCAATTCATGGGTCTAATTTATCTCCAAAATATCAATTTCGAAAATTCCTAAACATGGGAACATATCTTGAATCAAAAGAGTTTAAATCACTTGCCTTAATTTATCTCAGAATTTGGTGTAGAATCTTGAAGTTAGGTTGTTCTCCCTCTGTTTTTCTGCAGAATTCTCTTCCTTCTCTCTCTCTCTCAAGCTCTTCTCAAGGTTGAAGATAATGGAGTATGGAGGTGTGTTATGGTTTTTGGAAGTTGGGATGGTATATCAACTTCTCCCGTAGCCCATATTGACATATAGTGTGGTTAGTGGGTTGAGTGGGTTGAGGAAATAGTCAGATTATAATCTCTATTTTCGTCACTTTTTAATTCCCAAAAATGCAATTTACCAATATACCCTTTATGATGCCGGTATGGCCCACAATTACCCCGGGACCCAAACTAAACTTCCGACTAGTGTTTTCTGACTATCTCGACCCTTCCGGACACGTTGGCGCACTCAAAACGACCATACGGTTAATGGAACTAAAATTCACTTTTTAATTTAATAACAAAATACCATGACGTGGCGGTCTCACGCGTCAAGTAAAATTCCCAAATTGACGTATTTAAATCTCACGACAATTTCAATATTACCAATATTCTTATAATGCCAAGTATACACATTAGAATAAAAACTAACTCACATCTCGTTAATATTTTTATCCGGATTAATTTCCAATTAATAAACATTTAATTCAATTAATCCCAAAAAATAAATATCATAGAAAATACGGGGTATTACATTTATTCAATACTAATCACCTGCTTAAATAGCATCGTATAAAAACTAACTCTACACAAAGTTAGGAAACAAACTTCTCCATTACTAACTGACTTCATCCATTACTAAGATACTCTAAAGACTCGATAAAAAAACAGACTTTTAAAAGACTCAGTTAACAAAGACTTATTCAGACTAAAACTAAACTCTTCACACAATATACATTGCCTTCCTTGTTGCCACGTACTTTTTAGAATCATCAAACCCATTTAACTCATATTAGTTTGATTGATTAATATAATGAAATGTTCTTGGATTTCCTAATTTGAATGTTTGAAGATACTAACAACACAAAAAGTAAAAGATGATTCATCTAAAAATACAAAAAAATAAACATATGGAGCTTGAAATCAATATTAAGATATTATATTATCAATGTGAACTAATAAGAAATCGATCCGTAAAAGTAATGGTAATGAAGGAGAAGCTAACTTGATCTAGTGATACACATTTAGATTGGTAATATAAGAAACCCTTGATACACATTTTGTTAAAACTAGAAACAAGGTTAAATACTTTTGTTGATATCAAATTTAGTCTGCTGACGTGGATCAATCATTTGAAGACATGTGTCAATCTACATGGCAAATACAACACCTTTAACGAGAAACATAGTATCACCGAGCTACTCTGGGCCCCGAGCAACTCAGGCGCCCCGAGCAACTTAAGCATACCGAGAAACTTGAACGTACCGAGCTACTTGGCGTGCAGGGCACCCAGATCAAGAGAATCAAGAGACGGTTGTGCATTAAATGTACATTATTATTATACAGATGTATATGTCTACTAGATAACAGCGCATTATCTTTTCGTATGTACAGCCTCAAGGCTATAAATACATTGTAACTTCCTCATTAGAAGGGGACTCTGGATCTCTTGGTAAACCACTTATCGAGAATTCCAGATAAACAGTCAGCAATACAAAAACAATGGACGTAGGCCATTCTCCTAAGGATGAACCACTTTAAAAATCCATTGTCTTATTGTTGATACCAAAATTAATATGCTGATATGGACGAATAATATGAAGACACGTGTCAATCTACTTGGCACAATAGCAACGAGGAAGTTCATTTCCCCGATCAACTCATGTTCTCTCCGAGCAACGAGGATACACCGAGGAACTTCAGCACTCCGAGGTACTCTAGCGCTCCGAGGAACTCCTGAGCAACGAGCAACTAAGGCGGTCCGAGCTGCATCTCGTCCGTAGCATTAATTTCCAGATAAACAACAGTTCAACTATTCATTGAATGTTTATCATCTTGACGCACACGCTGCATTAAATGTATTACCATTTCATATGTATATCATTTAATGTATCAACCCTTTCATGTACAGCCTAAGGGCTATAAATACCTTGTATCACCCTCATTCAAAGGGACCGGAATTTCTTGAGAGAACATATACTCGAGAATTCTCAAACACTCAGCAATAATATAACAGTGGACGTAGGCCATTCATATAAGGCTGAACCACTTTAAAAATCTTTGTCTCATTTTATTTATCTGTGATTGAATAATTAGAGCGATCTAATTTTTTACATTGAATATGATATTGTGTATGAACCCCGATCATCATTGAAAGGGAAAGCTGTAGCAGATTTTATAGCAGAGTTTACATATCCTGATACCCCCGAGGAACAAAAAGTGCTCACTGATCAACCTGTGGATGTTACAGGATCAACAGACATAAGTCCAGACCAACTCCGGTTGGTAAAAGGGCTTGTGGATGTAGAAAGATCATCAAATTCAAACCCAGACCAACTCCGGTTGGTAAAAGGGCGAGAAGAGGTGGTCGACGAGGAGCGAAAATTAGCAGGGGAGGATGGAAGAGAACAGCAGATATTCCACCGAGGAACTCTATTGGATAAGAAATTTGAACACGAGTTACCTACATGGAGATTGTATGTAGATGGGTCATCTTGCACAGCAGGTTGTGGAGCAGGGATTGTTTTGAAAACCCCAGACGAGATTGATATAGAATATGCCTTGCGATTTCAATTTAAAACCTCCAATAATGAGGCTGAGTATGAGGCCATGATAGCAGGTCTTAATTTACCGAAGATTATGGAAGCACAACAAGTGATGGTATTCAGTGATTCTCAATTAATTGTGAATCAGGTGATGGGAACATATGCGGTTAAAGGAGAACTAATGGTCAAGTATCATGCAAAGGTGATGGAATTGTTGGTAGAATTTGATGCCATTCAGTTGATCAGAATACCCAAAATAGAAAATGCACAAGCAGACGCACTGGCCCTACTAGCATCAGCTACTCGTACCGAGCTGCGAAGAACGATACCAATTGAAGTACTGCAAAGTCGGAGCATAGATGAAAACCTGACGATGAATGTTATTACCCTTGATTTAGGACCATCTTGGATGGATCCCATCAGGGCATATATTGAAGAGGGAGAATTGCCAGAGGACAAGCTCGCGACAAAGAAATTGAAGTTTAAAGCTGCTCGGTATGTACTAACTAATGGTGTTTTGTACAGACGAGGAATTATGGTAGGTTTGCAGAGATGTGTACACCCCTCCGAGGTGAAAGAATTGATTGAAGAGATCCATGAAGGGTCTTGTGGAGCACATGTGGCAGGTCGGACACTTTTGCAAAGAATGACGACGCAAGGATACTACTGGTCGACAATGAGGGCTGATTGTATAGCCTATTCTAAGAAATGTGACAAGTGCCAACGTTTTTCCTCCATCCGACGAACTCCACAAGCTTTGTTGACACCCATAACTTCCCCTTGGCCATTTTCCATGTGGGGAATTGATTTGGTTGGACCATTGCCGACCACTCGAGGAAGATTCAAGTACCTCGTCATCGCAGTAGATTATTTTACTGAGTGGGTAGAGGCTGAACCCCTTATCGATATGACGTACAAGAAGGTATACCAATTTATCTGGAAGAATATCATCTGTCGATATGGTCTCCCTCATGCCTTCATCACAGACCATGGAACACAATTTGACAACGAGGAGTTTACTGCCTATTGTCAACAATCAAACATCCTGAAGACCCATTCAGCACCAGGTCATCCTCAAAGCAATGGGCAGACTGAGCTGACAAACAGAACGCTACTAAATGGTTTGAAGAAGAGGCTAAGTGAGGCTAAAGCTAATTGGATTAATGAGCTACAGTCAGTATTGTGGGCTTACCGAACAACTCCCCGAGCAGTAACTGAAGAATCACCATACATGCTGGCATTTGGAAGTGAGGCTGTAATACCTGCTGAGTTGGGTCTCCCAACACACAGAGTGCTAAATTTAAATTCCCCAGTCAGTGACTTGATGAGAAGATTAGATTTGGACATGCTCGAGGAGGTTAGAGAAGAGGCAGCCATTAGGAATGCTGCTTACCAGCAACGCACAGCTTTGTTCTACAACAAAAGGGTGAAGAAATGCGACTTAAAAGAAGAGGATTATGTGCTAAAGAAGGTCATTCAGAAGCACAATAAGCTTGAAGACAACTGGCATGGACCTTACCGAGTTACAGAAATTGTCCGACCTGGAACTTACCGAATAGCAACTCTAGAAGGAGAGGAATTTAAGAATGCATGGAATGCTGAACACCTACGCAAGTATTATCAGTAATGTAAAATGTAAAGCAATTCCTTCATTATGAATAAAACGATGATGTTTCACCATCTCCTTCCTTCTATTACAAGTTTTTTGGGGAATACTAGTGTGATACACTACACTGATAGTTCGAGCGTGATCAACTTCGGTTGGTAAAATAGCGGGAACAAATTATACTCCTTTGGTTAGGAGGTGTACACTTGCGTGATCAACTTCGGTTGGTAAAAGAGCTTATGGACAAGATAGTTCGAAAGAACTTGATAGTTCGAGCGTGATCAACTTCGGTTGGTAAAATAGCGAGAACAAATTATACTCCTTTGGTTAGGAGGCGTACACTTGTGTGATCAACTTCGGTTGGTAAAAGAGCTTGTGGACAAGATAGTTCGAAAGAACCTGATAGTTCAAGCGTGATCAACTTCGGTTGGTAAAATAGCGAGAACAAATTATACTCCTTTGGTTAGGAGGCGTACACTTGCGTGATCAACTTCGGTTGGTAAAAGAGCTTGTGGACAAGATAGTTCGAAAGAACCTGATAGTTCAAGCGTGATCAACTTCGGTTGGTAAAATAGCGAGAACAAATTATACTCCTTTGGTTAGGAGGCGTACACTTGCGTGATCAACTTCGGTTGGTAAAAGAGCTTGTGGACAAGATAGTTCGAAAGAACCTAATAGTTCAAACCCACGACCAACTTTGGATGGTAAAAGGGCGAGAACAACATTCTTAAAATGCCAATTTTGGCTAGTTAAGAAACAAAATATGCCAACAAGTTGGTCAGAAGGTAAAATCATTCCAGAAAATACAAAATATTCCAAACTGAGCCAAGTATAGTTAGTCGGGGATAAAAACCCACTAATTGTAGTTGGTCAACGAGGAGAACTTATTGACGAGGAGGGTCCATCAACCTGGTTGGTCGGACACATTTTATGAAAAAGACAAAAATTTACCAAGTATGGTTAGTAGGGTATAAACTCTCACTAACTATAATTGGTCGACGAGCACAATTTAACAACCTTAGTTGGTTGGAAAAATTTTAAACATTTTTATACTCGTTACTTTATTATTAAGTGATCGAACAACATTTTTGATTCTTGTAATTCTTTTTATTACTAAGTTGGTCGATGAACAGCACAATATTGTTATCTTTTTAACAGATACATATGCACAGATGTAAAAGTGTTAGACAAGTACAAAAGAATATCAATACAGATTTGCAAACAGAAAATGAAAGTCTTTCATTAAAATTCAAAATAAATTACATGTTACATATGTTTGCTAACTATTACATTGAAAATCCTATTCTATTGGTTTTTTCCCCTCAGCCTTCGATACAGGTTCCTCGCCAGCAGGAGGATTATTTAATGTTTGGGGAGAATTGATAAAATTCAAGACCCTCAACATTCTGACATTCATTACTGAAGGATTATCCAAGAGATGCTCGGGACGAGATAATTCAATCTGAGAATGAAGACTATAGTCACCAAGATATTTTGAAATTAAGCTCCGAGGAATAGCACGAGCTGGGATCCATTCCATGTCCAGTTTATAAGGCGGTACAGGCAAGTCTAATAGCCCAGGAGCATGATAATCCCATAAATAATGGCCCTGCTCTAGCTTTAACACACCCAGTGCGTTCAACCATCCCTGTTTATAACCTTCATTATTGGCATTTTCAAGGCGAGCATCCAAGTGACAAAGGGCTTCATTGTAGCCTGCCATCCAAAACTCACGAGGTTGTTTGTGGAATTGGAAAGTTATTCTCTCTAGTTGCTCGTGAAGGCTCCTGGCAAAAACATCTTTATTATTCAAAGCAGACTTCGTCGTAGTAAGTTGATCTTCCAAAGATAGATTTTTCTTGGACATTTCAGACAAAGCATGATCTTTTGCATTCAATTGGAACGCTTGAGTTTCCAAAGTAGACTGAGTGCGAGCTTCTTCAACATTACGGCTGAGAACTCTTGATCGACTCCGAGCAGGTGGAGAACTTTGCTCGTCGACAACATTTTGAACAGCTCTTCCTCGCCCACGAGACCCTCTTCCTCGTCCCCGAGCAGTAGTAGAAACACCAGACTTTCTTAACGTATCCAATTCTTGCCTTAATTTGGCGTTTTCAACCTCTAAGAATGAGAATCCTTCATCAGTGACCGGTACCAAGGCAGCAGAGGATGAAGCTGCAGACTCATATTGTGCCAACGTTTTCTGTAAATTATTGTTCTCATGTTCCAGCAGCTCGGCGATCTGTCTGCAGGCCTCAACTTCACCTTTTAGGGTTCTCTCCCTAACATCGTACCCAGCGATGATCTTTTTGTGACCTGTCTCAGAGGAAAGCTGTTGATACCTATTCTCATATTCCTTGTGCAACAAGGCAGTTGATTCATTGTGCTGATTCTGAAGATCTTCTAAGGTACAATGAAGCTCCTCGATCAATTCATAGTAGGCCACATTATTGGCCACAGCTCTGTCAAGTAAAGCTTTCAAGTACCGATAAGCCTAAATTGCCTGTTCTGAAGCATCATGGCTAAGGATGTCAGCAATTTCTGATACACTTAGCTCTGTGTGATCAGCCTTATAGTATTCGTGACATTGCTGCATCAATTTTGTATCATTGGCAGATAGCAATTCCATCCTGGCCATAAACTAATGAAGAGGAGACAACAGTCAACAAAAACAAATCATCAACAACAGAGAAGAACAAAGATGTATTTTATTAGATCATAAAAAGATTACATTGTTTGATTACAAATGATAATGAAAGATAGAAATGATACCGAACAACTTCACACCTTTTCCTTGTCTCCCAAGACTTTCTCGGGAGGCTGGGACGAGGAGCTTGGTTGCTCGGTGGTAACAGCAGCTTGATCAGCAGGAGTTGAAATTTTCTCAGGAGGAGGAAGCATGGAAGAAATGTCCTCGTTGGCAGAAGGTAGAGAGGCAGGGACTTCATCACCCATGGCCATGGAAGATTCATCAGAGATAGCCTCATCCTCTTCTTCTTCTACAATTGGTGGGGGAGGACCAGGGAGGTGTAGCTGAAATAGATCAGAGTCCTCTTTGATCTTCAATTCCTGCAGGGAAGCTACCCAGCCATCTCGGAAGTATTTCAACTTCCCGTATTGTACTTTGGATGTCATCGCAGCAATCCCTTTGTCCCATCCTTTATCCCAGCCAGCGCTGAAGGATTTTTTAACTGCGAGCTTTCTTTTCAGTTTCTCCGAGGAGAGCTTCTCGGATAGAAGATCCTCGGCAGTCTTTAACTTCGCATCCAATTCTTCTTTTTGGCGCTTGACATCTCGCAGGACGGACAACTCTTCCTCTGCCTTTTTCAGCTTATCTTCAAGCTCTTCAAAGTTCTTGAGCTTGTCGTCATATTTTTGATGCTCGACCTCTAAACTTTTCACCTTATTCTCCAAACTCTTGGAGATCTCAGCCAGCTTCACCTTCTCAGCTTCAACTATAGACAACTTTTTCTCCCAGTCAGCTTTGTCCTCATTATACTGCTGACGAGAATCCTTCAAGGATTGGGTCAAACCCAACAGAGCATCCTCTACCCCCGACGAGGAGCTAGAAGCTTTAATTGCTTCATCTTTCTTCACGATGTTGTTAAAACAATTCACCAGCTAAACAAGGGAAAAAGTGACAGGTCAGTACAAAAATACAAGTATTCAAAGAAAGAAAGGAAATTCAGAGTGTGAGAAATTTACCGAAGCAAGGTGATGGGTAGCTAGGGATGTCAGCATATCCCTAGAAATCTTTTCATCAGTTTCTTGGACCTCGGGTATGATCCAAGTTTTTACCGAGCTCATTGCAGAGCTCGGAGGAATGATGGTTGGAACACCAACACCACCAGCTGGTAGAGAGGAGATGGTTTCAGCCAGATTGACAGTTTCAGCCAAATTGACTGAGGACGATTTCCTCAATCTCCTCAAAGGGACTTCAGCAGTTTCAACTAAGGAAGAGCTCTTGGTCAGAGAGATAGCAGTCATCTCCACAGGAGCAACCTTCTTGCTCGGAGCCACTGGGGGCTTCTCGGTAGCTTTGGAAGGCGCAACATCCACCTTCTTAGTCCCCTCTGGGACATCAATTTTGCTTTTCTTGGCCTCAGCAGCAGAAGTAGTGTCATCAAATAGAGCAGGAGGAGCTCTTTTCCTGCCCATTCTCTGACTTAAAGGGATGTGAGAATCTGAAGAAGAATCCTCTGGAGTTGAGGCTGGCTCAATAGATCTAATCACAGGACGAGCAGTATAAGAAGTCGTATAGCTCCTATACTACAGCAAATATGATGCAGACCTGATGTGCTCGTCTGCAACGTTCTTATGCAAACCCCAGATAAGTTTCAGATGCTTAATATTAACCCCTGATTCTTTTGGAGTTTTTCTTTTACTATCAACTGCAAATAAATACATAATGAAATATCAGTCATACATTTTGTCAAATATGATAAAAGCATAATTTCATAAGTAAAGGAAAATGAAAATAAACCTATCCCATTGCCATATGGGGGGCATTTAGGACCCTGGTATACTGCATCTCCAACCAAGGGGGCATATTGCCAATTTTTAATAACCACCCCATGTTCAAAATAATCTCTATTTGCATCAGGGAGGTTAACTACAAGAGCCCTATTTAAAAACCTAGTTTTTAAGTAATAAACATTATCTAAAATAGCCCATCTATAGCAATACATAATCTCAGGAATCCCTATACGAGTCCCATGAGTTAGATTTAATTTATACACCCCATTAATTATTCTCCATGAATTGGGGGCTATTTTTGCAGGAACAACGTCAAAGTACTGACAGAACTCTAAGCATAAGGGGTTTGGCGGAAAAGAAAATCCACATTCAGCAATGAATAGACTGGGGAACCAATGTCCCTCAGCCAATCGAAAATAATCTGAAGGCTCAGAAAGAACCTCCAGAGTTACCCAGGAAGGAATGGAAAAATCGGAACGAAATTTCTCAACAGACTCCACAAGATAAACCATAGTGAATAAAAGAAATACAGAAGAAAAGAAGAGAATCTTACAGGAAAAAGGAAGAGCTGACAACTAGCGAAGGAAAAGATGAACGCACAAGAGAGAGAAAGAACAGAAAGCTTGAATGCAGAAAATTGAAAAAGGTAGAAGACGGTATGGTTACCTAAGAAGTTTAAATACTTTACCTTGGGAAGCTGCGAAGGAAATGATTACACAAAAGAAACTAATACGCCACCGGCGGCTAAAAGGACAAAAATGCACGAAGATCGAAGCACTCATAAAAATTCGAAAAGGCGGATTCTGCGAATTTGGAAGGAAATTCAAATATGAAGAAAAGGCTCCTAAAACCCAGGAAAGTCATTTAATATCGCCATATACCGAGAAAGAATGTTCCATACTCCTCAAAGTTCGAAATATGAAACATTGGGGGCTTCTGTTGATACCAAAATTAATATGCTGATATGGACGAATAATATGAAGACACGTGTCAATCTACTTGGCACAATAGCAACGAGGAAGTTCATTTCCCCGACCAACTCATGTTCTCTCCGAGCAACGAGGATACACCGAGGAACTTCAGCACTCCGAGGTACTCTAGCGCTCCGAGGAACTCCTGAGCAACGAGCAACTAAGGCGGTCCGAGCTGCATCTCGGCCGTAGCATTAATTTCCAGATAATCAACAGTTCAACTATTCATTGAATGTTTATCATCTTGACGCACACGCTGCATTAAATGTATTACCATTTCATATGTATATCATTTAATGTATCAACCCTTTCATGTACAGCCTAAGGGCTATAAATACCTTGTATCACCCTCATTCAAAGGGACCGGAATTTCTTGAGAGAACATATACTCGAGAATTCTCAAACACTCAGCAATAATATAACAGTGGACGTAGGCCATTCATATAAGGCTGAACCACTTTAAAAATCTTTGTCTCATTTTATTTATCTGTGATTGAATAATTAGAGCGATCTAATTTTTTACATCAACACTTATATTTATTTATTCATTTTTATCTGTGATTAAAATAATTAGATGAAATCTAGTTTTTTACATCAACAACTTTACTACTTTAGCGATTGAGTTTTTTTATTTTATTAAAAAACTCACCCTCGATTATGTGAGTTTTTTTGGGATTTCAAATTTGTATTGAAATCAAATATCTAAATCTATGCTTCTAATTATTGATGAGCATGATTAAACTTATATTGACCCATACCCCGCTAAAATGCGTTCGAACATTCACATATTTTCTCGTTGTACCAATTCCTTTCTTTTGCTTCTCATCGTTTCCCATTAAGGCTCGAACCTTTCTGCACAAGAACCCATAAATGAACTTCGCTTTTCACCATTGTTTTCTGCCGATTTCATCGGATACTCCACACATTTTAGTGAACGAATCGAACTAGGATTCATGATGGTATTGGAGCAGAGAAATATTTAGTGCTTATGTATATGTTTGTTATTGTGACCAATGAAACATGTTTACTCTTCATTGCACTAACTAAAACCTATCACACTTTTGTTTTCCTTAATTACATCCAGTAAGTGTATGAAGTTTTGTTACTTTGTGTAAAACTACTTGAGCTATCCTACTTTTCGTCACCAAAATATTATTGTTATCCAGAAAGTGCATGATCTTAAATTTGATATTAAAACAGTATGCTAGGTATGTATGCCACTAACGTACTTCATCCCTATTGCCACTCTTAATCATGGTTACTACTTATTACTCCTCGCATACATGAGGTTTAAGATATACCACAAACGTTGGGTGCTATTTGAATTTATTGGAAAATTCATATTATTAGGGAGCGTGCCTATTGGTAACTATCAGGTATACTAGGATTCTCAGTCGTAAAAGATACATGAGGATGAAATAACTACTTATCATCTTCCCGAGATAGTAACAAACAATATAAACCCAGTCAATTCTTGAAATTCAAGGTTGTAATGCTAACATTGATATCTGATGCAAAAAACATACAATCCATTCGAGTGGTTAAAAGAAGATATACCTTTTAGTACAAGGTTATATAATCCAGCGACTTCAGATAATAAACAATGTCGAGTTGTTCCTTATTTTCGCAGCAATATCCAAGTAGCTTGACCACAATTTGATGATATCTCACTTTTGAATTCTCAAGTAAAAAGACTTCGCCATGCCATATAAAAACAAACATCAGGCAACAGATAACATTTGAAAGATAATCCCCACAATGGAAATTAATTAAGAATTATAATATGTGGCCTCAAAACGTACTATGAATATTTTCTCCATTATCTCTTTCAAAATATGCATAGATTTTAGGATCTTCCCATTTCTTCACTATCATCTCTTATGGACCAATAAATCCAATGTATACTTTTCCAACCCAGAACTTTTCGATGAAATTGTCTTCACCAAAAAATTTTATGTACATTTTTAAGTTCTCATATGATAAAGATCTCATTGTCTCACATTCCATCCCATGAGATTTCAATTGAAATAAACAAAGAGAGCAAAAAAGATGAATTGTTAATAATAAATAACAATTACCATTTAATATATGGTAATAGGCCTTATCACTAATTTTACACTAATAATAACAGTGGATATGTATTAAATGCAGCAATAGGCCTTATTGGGTATATTAGGATATCCCTTGATTTTAAATATATACCAATTTACAATACCTGATATTAGTGAACATAAAACAGTGATATGTACGAAAAATATACTAAATTGTTATATTCCATTGATTTAATATCCTCACTAATTAGTAGGGGTGGCAATTCGGGTCAACGGGTCCTGTTTCGGGCCGACACGACAAGGTTTTTTCAGACACGAATACGACACGACACGAATTCGTGCTTTTTTTAGTTGACATGAATACGACCCGAATAAAAAATAACGCGGAACGACACGACACGAATTCCAAAATTTCTTAAATTTCACGCCTAAAAAATACGATAACACGACACGACTCATAATTAAGACATGAGCACGACACGACACGACTTCGTGTAAAAAAAACACAACACGAACATGAAACATCGTGTCAATTTTGAATCAATTTCGTGTCATTTCTTGTCGTTTTTTCGTGTCGTTTCTAAAATTTTCACCCCTACTAATTAGTTATACCAATCACTATAGTGTGGGTGTCTTAAAAAAACCACACAATCTTTAATATCTTAAACCTCAAGGCTTACCTAACCCAAAAAATACTTCTCCACTGGCCAACCCAACCCAAGAATTTCAAACTAGGTTTCTTTAAAACTTCTATATTTGACTCATGTTTTTCCCTTTTTTTTTCCTGGGACAATCTTTTGTGGATAATTAATTACACTTGCAATGAAATAAACTGATACAGTTTTAAAATCTACTAGCTTTAGGCCTTTCTTGAGGTAATATCTAGTATTCACCTTATGCAACTTTCATAATTAATAAAATAAAATAATATCAAAATTTCAACGCTTGAGAAAAGAACTTAAATAACAGGCATTTTCCAACACGAGTGCTTTTTGTTTTTCATTCCTTAAGACAATTTACGGGGATTGAAAAATTTTCTCAAAAATTTATTCAATTCAGTTGAACTTTTTCTCACACAAATCAAGTTAGTTAGGTGAGAATTTAGCCCAAATATAAGTGACTACACAAACAAAATCAGAGATTGAACATGATATCTCCCAAATTCAAAAAAAAATCACACCAAAAATTAGAAATTGAATCAAATGATTGAATGAATTAGATCTAAATCAGCCAAGCCAATGACGATGCATCAACCACAGGCACGAATATAAATTAAAATATTCATGAATAATTTGGAGTCAAAGAAGGGGTAAAAACCCTAAATCACCCAAGTTCAAGATGAAACTCAATGAAATTGAAAGATAAAACTAATGACAAGCCAACGACGATGCATCTCTCAACGAGCGGGTTAGATGGGGAAGCCAATGACCTGAACTCGTTACAAAATTCATGTGTGCGTATCAAATTTTTATTGTATCAATTTCGTATTTATGTTTTATTACAAAGATAAAAAGATAATAGAAAAAGGAGATC
The DNA here is from genome assembly GCA_949130495.1 of Sambucus nigra. Classification (NCBI taxonomy): domain Eukaryota; kingdom Viridiplantae; phylum Streptophyta; class Magnoliopsida; order Dipsacales; family Adoxaceae; genus Sambucus; species Sambucus nigra. The sequence continues at coordinate 535,619,697 of OX422208.1, read as the reverse complement.
TATGAGGAAATACGATGGACCTATTTTGAGAGCTCTCATGACTATGATCTCTCTATTTCTTTCACGACCGTCGAGTTCTTTTCGGCTAGAGAAAGATTTTTTTGTATTACCAAAAATAGAAAGTAAGATTATCTTTTGACAACACGAATAATATTTCGTTGTAGAAGGGTTACTTTTGGTAAAAAAAAAGGGACCATATTTCTAAATATTATTGCAAAAACTGCAATTTCTTGTCGTGGTGACAGGAGCCTAGAAACATATTTGATTATTCTTTTTAGTGCAAGTAGGTGTGAATCTTTCGGGCAAGCCGGATAATGGGCACATACTCCTACACTAAAGGAAATTTAGGGAGGGTTAATGGTTAAGTAAAAAAGACTAGCTATCATTCTCCTAAAGAGTGTGTTCTCTATATACGACCTTCATTATCTTTGTTAAGATTAGTGGTGGAACTCATGGATGTGCGTGCATTCTTAGCCAAGTCTAAACCAAACTTCTTTGCTGGCTTTATCACATACATAGACTGGAATAAGAAGATTCCACTATCGATTTGGCACACATAGAGACCTAGGAATAATGTAAGTTCACCGACCATACTGATCTCAAACTCGCTCTTTATTTCTCTCACAAAGAGATGAGTATGTTGGTCACATTTAGAGATAAATACTATGTCATCGACATAGACTTGTGCAACCAAAATACCACATTTATCCCCCTGTACAAGCAATAAGAGATAGGAAATAAGCCTTTTATAACAAGCATTAGGTGCTTGCTTCAAATCCTATAAGGATTTCTTTAGAAAAGATGTGGTCCGGGTGCTTAGGATCTTCTAACCCTTTTAGTTTTTCCACATAGACGTCCTCCTGTAGAATTCTATTAAGGAAGGTAATCTTGACATCCATTTGATAAAGTTTGAACTTGAGATGACATGTTATGGCTAGCAAAAGGAGAACAGACTCTATCCTAGCAACATGAGCGAATGTCTCGGCAAAGTCAATACCCTCGATTTGGGTGTAACGATGAGCAAATAACTTAGTTTTGTTACAAACAATGATGCCATTCTCACCCATCTTATTCTTATAAATCCACTTGATACCAATAAAGTTAGTATCACTAGGTTGAGGGACTAATTCCCAAGCATCATTCATTTGAAACTGAAGTAACTCTTATTTCATAATGTTAATTTAATGTTCATCTTTGAGTGCTTCCTTGATGTTATTGGGCTAGATCTTTGGAGTTTAACAAAGGTAGTAGACCTCATTCTCTAGTTGAGCACAACTCTTAACCCAAGGATGTTGGTGAAGTCATTACTCTTACGAACCTAATAAGGTGGATCCCCTTTGTCAAGAGCGAGGTTCATCCATTCATTATAATTAATAATGGGATCAGCACAAGGGGGTGCATTATTCTCCAACAAAGGTCATCATCATTAATAACAAATGTGGAGGGATAATAATCTTTTATGGTAAAATTTATTAATTCCATGCCCTTGGAGCTAGCAAGGTTGTAAACTTATAAGCTCAATTATTCTATGAATATCCTAAAAATATTACCTCATCGCTTCTAGAGTCGAACTTCCTAAATGCCCTCTACCACGTAGGATGTATCAAGGAGTCCTCAAAACTTAGAAATATGATAGGTTGGGATTTTTATCTGTCCACAATCCATATGGAGTTTGAGTAGTGTGTGGATGTAAATAATCTCTATTCACCATGTGTCATGTGGTGATAATTACCTATGCCCAAAAATTCCTTGGCACCTTCCTTCCAAGAAGCATGGACCTTTCCATGTCTTGAATTATTTAATTTTTCCTCTTAACAATGCATTTTTTCTAAGGAGTACGAATGGCCGAAAACTCATATTTGATACCAACTTCATTAAAAAAATCACTAACTCTGGCATCTGTAAATTAATTGTCATTTTCACTATTGACTCGATTTATAATGAATCTATGTTGATTTTGAAGGACGTGGAACTCAACATCGTAAGACTTTTCTCCATGAAATCCAACAATAGAATATCTCGAAAAGTCAACAACCATAACTAGGATATATTTACTACCACTAATACTCTCCGTATGCATGGGACTAATAAGATCCATGTGTATCAACTCTAAAATACAGGAGGTGGTAATGGTATTCAACATCTTATAGGTACTCTTGTTTTGTTTTACTTGTTGGAAAGGATCACAAACTAAGGAGGTTTGTTTTCCTGAAGATAGCAAGCTACGAACTAGGACTTTCTTCACTAAAAGCTCAAGATCTTTATAGGCAACATGACCTAGCCGTTAATGACAATGGTCGACATTGGAGACCCTGGAACTTTTTTAAATGTATGAAGACTTGAGAATAATTCTATAAAAATTATCTAAAGTCCTCACACCTTGAAGTATAGTCTTTCCAGAAAAGTCATAGACATTACACTCTGTCTCATTAAACTAAACCTCTTGGTTTTCGTCGCAAAATTGTTTTATGTTAATTGAGTTTGCCTTCAATCCATCAACATAAAGCACATTGTCTAGTTTTGGGAACCCAAAAATTTCAATTGTGTCTCTTCTCATAATCCTAGACCTACTCCCATCACCAAAGATGACCTTACCATCCTTGTGATCCTCAAGTGTGGTAAAAATAGATTTATCACCGGTCATATGTATGGAGTATCCACTATCAAAATACTATTGGGAAGTATTACAATCCTTAATATCAACGTGAACAACTAAAGCTTTCGTGGCTTTATCTTTGGAAACCCAAGTGGGAGTTGTGTTCATATTGCTCCTACTATTATTGTTCCTAGTCTTTGGGTTAGAATTATTCTCGAGAGACATTAACATCCTCTAAAATTCTTCCATTAAACATTTAGAAGTATTGAATAGATACTCAACTTGATTTGTAAGGATATCCAGTTATCTATTATGGGGTTTTTTAGCATGAGTATGAGAGTTCTTCCTAAGCTTGTAGAAAAAGTCTCTAAGTTAACCCTTTTTATTACAAAAGGTGCAAATGTATGATTGAATGGGTCTCATCTTAATAGGTTTATTAGGAGGATCTCACTTTGGTGGGTTAGGTTTAGGAGTGTCTGTATCGAAAATAAACTTGGATATAGGTAGGATTCATAACTGGAAGTTTCACCCTCATCATACCCTATATTTTTTCTCTCTTGCTAACATTTCTCCTTATAACCTAGGACTTTTCCGAGAAATTACTTCCCCATTCTCCAGAGTTATCCTTGAGAGTGACTTTGACTCCTTGATAAACCTCATGATCTTTCTTAAGTTTGATAATTTTGTCTTCAAGCATCTCCAAAGAGTCGTGGAGATCTTTGGTGACGCGAGCTAAAGTTCGGTCAAATCATTCTTCTCTTAAACCATCGCAATGAGTTTCTTAGAGACAGAAACCTTAATCTACTCGAGTTGACTAATCAAAGACTCATTCTCCTTGAGAAATTTAAACTATTTTTTTAGTGTCAAAACCTTTATAGTCAGCTTATTATTACTTTTGTAAAGTCTCAAGGACTCTATGAAGAGCTCGGAATATGTGGAATGGAAATCAGCTTCTTCCACATAACTTTCACCAAAACTACTAACCCATTCGCTACCTTATGAGAGGTGACTCAACTTAAAGACTTTCCTGCACAAGATTATCATCGTAAGGATGTGACATACTTGTGGAGCTTGCATGACTAGCCATAAAATTCATGAAGTTATTACCAGCTAGAACGGAGTCTGCCAGAGTCCTCAGACTCTTTGTCACTATCGCTAAGAGTAGCATTATAGAAAACTTTGTCTTGTCTCTTTAGCTTAGAGAGATGTTTAAATGCTCGATGGCCTCAGCACTCACACTCAAAACACCTCTCTCAATCATCCATTTTAGAATTATCATTTTTATTTTTATTTTGATCCCGATTATTAAAACCCCTTTTTGATTTATTATTTTTATTTTTCTCAAATTTTGGATTTATTAAATTTAGAATTTTGCTTTTTGAACTTGACTATTTTTTTTGAATTTTTATGCAAATAAAGCCACGTCATGAGGAGCAACATTGAAAACATCAGATTTAGACACTTCCTATTTTCGAGATTTTAAGGCAATTCCCTTATCTTTCTTTCTTTTATCTTCAGGAAATATGTATAACTCGTATATTTGGGGAACACCTATGAGTTATTCATATTTCAAAGTATCTAACACACCTAGTGAATTGAGAACAATGACTTTAGCATTAAAATGACTAGGTGGAGATATAAGAATCTTTTAATGACCCTATTTTCTGGAATCCTATCACCCAAGTTATAACACGAGTTAATAATGTCGAACATACGTGCATAACACTCGTCAAATGTTTCACTCTTGCTCATGTGAATGGTTTCGAATCGGGTAGTGAGACTTTAAAGTTTAGACATTTTCACCGCACTCATTCCCTCAAGAGTAAGTTGAAGAATATCTAATACCTCCTTTGAAGTTTCACATGACATGATCGACGAAACTACTTAGGGGTGACCGCACTAAACAAAGCATTAAACCTCGAGAATTAAAATTACACAGTTTCAACTCATCCTCACTCCATTCCTTAATGTGTTTTAACATCATTTCTTTCCCAACTATGATGGTTAGTGGGACTACCCTTTTTCAACAGCTAACCAAACACGTTCATCAATTAATTTTAAAGAGGATTTTTATGGTCTTTCAAGTAAGTGTAATAAGTTTCAACAAACACAAGGATCTATTTAACCAATAAGCTTCCATATTATCGCCTGAATTTATCAAAGAAAAAAATAAAAACGGGCTCTAATACCAATTTGAGAAGACTGGTAATATGCTTTAGGTTCGAATTCTGTAAATTTAACTAAATTATCAAACACATGAAATAAGAATAAAAATAAATAATGTATAGATTATTATTTCTTTCCAATTTTAATCTTGTTAACCTAGTTACTAAGTGAGCATGCAAGATTCAATTGTAAAAGAAATAAAAGAATTCATGAGGCACCGTTGTACGAAAAAAACCTAATTGAGAAAAACATCAGATAGCCAGGCCTAGAAAAAATCACTAAAATTGTAGTTTTATAAGAGGCCTCAATTTGACTTACAAAATATGACTCATTAAGACACGCATATGAAGTCTTTATAACCTCTGTTTCTAGCTCCGTGTAGTACAACACGGCTTCATAATAACTCCTTGCCTTGGTATCCATCGATTGTCTCTATCGTCTTCAGCAATGTGAAATCCGCCACACCAATGATATATGTAGAAAACATATATATAGGTTGGATTTCGAAAACTTGATCATAAAGAATCAAAGATATTTGAAGAGGATTTCAAAAGTGTTTTAAGCCTTACTAGGCATGAAAAAGACTATAAAAATTATTGTTGTGCACTCATATAAACAAATAGGTTTTATAAAAACGTGGAAGAGTGGACACCTAAAGAAAAACTAAATTTCTTAAAAATGCACCTGGTCGTTCAAATGACGTGTTACATCGTTCGAACAATGTACCTGATCTCGTTTAAACCAGTATCTAACGAGATATTAAATAAGATTCCAATGAATGGGAAGATGGGTTTGTTAACCTTTTGTTTGAAGTTTGTTTTAATGAGGGTACCAATCTCATTGGAACAAACTTTGAATGAGTGATCTAATGAGATTCTAGAGAAGGCAAATCTCCTCATTTATTAAACTCGTTTGATCCTTATTCTAATGAGGTAAAGGCCTTAGTTCCAACGACATGCGTAATGTCATTAGAATGACTTGAAAAAAGGTCTATGCTTTAAAAAAACATTTTAAACTCAGTGTAAAAAACATTTTAAAACCTAAAAAAGTTTAACCTCCAAATATCAAAAGGGTCATATACCTTTAGGAATGAGTAAGCGACGTGCTGTAAGCTTTGAATATGACTTGGGAAAATGTGGCCGCTAACCTATCTTCACATGTGGACTTGAGTATATGAAACCCTAACAAACTACATGTTTTGATCAATGGAATAATCCAAAATTAAAAATTCACTAAATATGGAATTTTTCCTTACAGATTACATGTTAAGGATTTATCTAATTGAAATTTGTTTGTATTGGTAAATTAATAAATAATCCCACTTTAGAAATTTTTTATTGTTGGCTATTAATTAAAGGTTATATAGACTTGTACCCCTAGCATCATAAGTTAGACCCTTGTGAATAAATGTTTTATAACTAGAGATTATTAAAAAATGATTAGTAATTCACTTTTAATTTCACATATAAGCATATAATTAATGATTACCCATTACTTGCTGAATTAGAACTCAAATTTAATCTCTCCTTACAAGATAATTGATTTAGGAGTGGAATTTATAACTTGGGAATATCATAATAAAGCTATAGGAATTTTAATCGAATGTAATGGAATTAAAACCATAATTGTTCTCTCATATAAAATGTTGGGATTCTAGTTAGTAAATAGTTATTGGTGGGGCGTTGTTGGAAAGGGGTGTGGCCATTCCGAGGGTTTTTCGGGGGTTCGGGTGGTTATCTCCCGAGGTGGATCCCTCCTTCCTTCCCCTTTTTTTTCGGAGTGCGTGCGGGATTGCCTCCTTTCTAGAGGCGCTCGATTATCATCGATGTGGGATGATATGTAAAGATAGACTTGTCAGGATATTTTGCACAAAACAGACAAAAGAAATGTTGCCACCTCGAGAGAATGACATCAAGGACAATAATGATGCTTGTGAAACCAAGTAGTTCAAGGCTCAAGGGATTAAGTTACAGAACATGAAGGTGTTAGGCACCCATCCCGCCCTTTCAGTCCCGCATGGGCATGTGCTATTCCTCTCTTGTAAAACTCCATGATGTGTGTGCTTATGTGCATAATATAAATGGAGGAAAAAATTGCTCAGCTCGCGTAATAAATAAAGGCGAAGCGAGATCATTCTTAGGAGTGTTCCCAAAATAGTAATTAAAAGTATAATGTAAGTCTTTGTCGATTCACAAGTCGTTATAAAAGAACAATTGAGCTTATCGAAAAAGACAAAAGCAAAAACGCATATAAAATATACATTTTATGAATGCATGCTAAGAACAAAGTAACAAATGTATGTGAGAGGACTCGAGTCTAGGGATTTACCCAAGATACCTACGTAGCCCGGGAGCATCAAATTCCATGTAGTTTGAAGACAATACGAGGTGGGGTTTAACCCATAAATCCAACAGGGGAATTTTATTATTTGTGTGTAGAAAAAGGTGTTTTAGTGTGAGAAAATGTGATGAGAAATCTCCGTTTGGAATTTACAAGTAAACCCTATTTTCTTACTTTTGGGTTTTTCTATGAAAATAAAATATTTGCAAATACTAATAATAAAAAAATTGAAATTAAGATATGTAATGTAATGAACTAGTGTACTAAAGTGAAAATGAAGTAATTAATGCAAAAATAAGAGAATTTAAAGACAAGGGGGAACAATTAGACCCCCTTATTAAGACTTGAAGTGGATCTTGATTGTAGATGCACTGATCTCATGATGAGATGATTATGGTTTAAGGAGATGGGTGGGAATATACTCAAAAGAGTATGAAAATGATGGAAGGGATATGGGAAATGAACATCTCTGAATTCGAGAGAATTCTCTCTAAATTGTTGAGAGGGATGTTCAAGGGTGCTTTTCAAAGTAAAGTCATTACATCTATTTATAGGGGGTAAGGTGGGTACCGATCAGCACATTCCTAGACCTGACTATTGATATAGAACCCTAGACAGACGGTCGCTAGTGGGGTTGCTATTCGGCATTTTGAGGCACGCTTTTCGAAAAAATGACCATAAAACGCGAGTCGTAAGTTAGAATTGTGCAAGGGGTAGACCATTAGAAAGGGAATTCATATACCTTTAAGAATCCATTGAGCTACTCTTGGGTTCAAGAGTTGACCAAAGTCAAATGGGGTTTGGAAGCGCCCGTTGGTCACTAGACTGAAATTCCTAGAGGAAAAAAGATCGTTTGTCTGAATCGCAGGGTCGATTCATGCATAGGTAAGACCATTGAAAATGGGATTTAGAGCCCTTCGAATATTCATTGAGATTTTGTTCAGAAGAGGAAGTTGATTGGGGTCAAACTGGGCCCGGGAGCCTCTAATAGCCTTTAAATCAATTTTTAATAGTAAAATGGATCATTTGTCTGAACCATAAGGCCGATTTGATCACGGGGTGGACTATTGTAAAGGGTATTTAGAGCCCTTTGAATTATCATTATGCTTTCGCTCTGACGAGAAAGTTGACTAGAGTCAAACGGGGCTCGGGAGTGGCCAGTGGCCTCTAGATCGGTACTTGGCGTATGACCTAGGCTTTGTGGTGAATAAGGACCTAAGGAGGTTCCTAAGGGGTCCTAAGATGAAGTGTCTATAGAGAGACCCTAGACGGGCGAGATTGTAATAAGTGAAGGTCATCGAATGATAAACACTGCACCACATGGGGAAAAGGATTTTAGGTCGATTTTGTGGACCTAAAGGTGGAATTGACTCATTTGAAGGGTCGAGGTGAAAGATAAAGGTGAACAATTCAGCAATTTGAGGTCAGTTCTAAGGACCTAAGGAGATGAGGATGACTGATTCAGTGGGTTAAAGATGTGTTATAATTGGTTCTAAGGGGATAAGAAGACCAATTCGACGGGTCGAGGTTGATTCTAGGGAACTAAGGAAACGAGGATGACCGATTCAGTGGGTGACATGTTGTGTTGGGGATGACCAATTCAGCAGTTCGAGCTCGATTATGAGGACGTTAAGCTGCAACGACCAATTTTGAAGGCCGAAGTCAATTCTGAAGACCTGAAGTGGTGACGAACGATTATGGGAGACGAGGTCCATTCTGAGGACCTTGACTTGTGGCGATCGCTTTTGAGGGTCGAGGTCAATTATGAGGACCTTAACTTTGTAACGACCAAATTTGTGGGTCAAGGTCAATTGTGAGGACCTTAAGTTATGGCGACCGCTTTCGAGGGTCGAGGTCAATTTTGAAGACCTTAAGTTATGACGACCAATTTTGAGGGCCGAGGTCAATTCTGAGGACCTTAAGTTGCGAGAACCAATTTTATGGGTCGACGTTAATTCTGAGAACCTTAAATTGTGACAACCAATTTTGCGAGACGAGGTCAATTTTGAGTATCTTAAGTTGTGACGACCAATTCGAGGGGCCGAGGTCAATTATGAGGACCTTAAGTTGTGATGCCCAATTATGATGGTAGAAGTCAATTATGAGGACCTTAAGTTGTAGTGACCAATTCTGAGGGTCGAGCTTAATTCTGGGGAATTTAAGTTGTGACGACCAATTTTGAGGGTCGAGGTCAATTCTGAGGACCTTAAGTTGTAACGACTAATTCTGAGGGCCGAGATAAATTATGAGGACCTCAAGTTGTAATGCGAGCAATTGCTCTCATGGGAAATTTTAAATTACCTACATTTCTATTGGGAATTGTTTTCTTTTGAGACTCCACTGGGAATGTTTAGGTTGGAGAATTATAGTTGACCTATGGGTGCATTGTGGGTTCAGTTTGTGAAATATGCTGAGGATAGGTGTTTATGATTAATCTTGCTGGGGATTATATTGGGGATAAAAGTGTAAGATTAATCCGATTAGGGATTCTAAGAGTTTGTAAGGGGCTTATCACTCCAAAAATGATTTTCATGAGTAAATGATGTTCCCTATTTTTTAGGGATTTTTAGGAAGCTTCCGAGCAATTTATTAATTTTTTTGGCATTTATTAGCATTTTTTGTACAAAGTATGGAAGGGTGTGATGATTATGAGTCTTAGGAGGGTGCTAATCAACAAGGGTATGGACTCGTAAGCTTCATTTGGAAGAGGAAAAGATTACTACCGGCCGACATGGTCAGGGGGCTACTGATCGGCTGGCTCTTTAGCCTTCTATAAAAAGCGGGCGAATTCTCCCCATTTTTCACACCTTCAAGTGTTTGAATCTTTTGCTTTCTCTCTCTAAAAACCGTTTTTAAGTCCTTCTTGCTTCAAGATTTCAAATGGTTGGTTCTTCAAGCGAGGTGTACAATAATGAATAGTTGGACATTGATGACTAGGTTGGCATGCCTTTTTCTTTAGGCAATGAAAATGCCTTTGATTTGTTAGATCCTGTGGCTGATAAGCATATCCTACTATGCAAGCAGGTATACCACCATTCGTTTAAGGTGAAGAACCCTAGTGGCTACGTATGTGCAATGACTTTTGGTATTGTATTTCATTTTTCTCTTTCTTTTATGCATTAATGAAGGGTTTTTCTTCTTTTCCTTTTGCAAATTAACTTTTCTTCTTCGAGCATTCGATCTCGAGGGACGATGAGGCTGAAGGAGGTTTGGGAGAAACTCCCTGCAGTGGTGAACTGGATGGTTTCCTATACCAGTTTTGATCATTTGGCGTGGGCTTTGGATGAGACATCACATTCTACTGCAGTTTTGTGTGCTCTGGGGGAAAATGGTGGGACACTACCCACACATTCTATCTTGGATTTGGGTAGATGATGGTTACTCTCATAGATGTTTAGTAGCTCACGGGGGTTGATTGTGAGGGATTTAAGATAGTGGTAAATCAAACGCTAAGGGTGACACTGAAGGTGGTGCATGCAGCTTTGGGGGATATGGGTAGGATCATATCTGGGGATTCGATCTGTATTTCTACTTTGATGGAAATGCTCTTGAGGAGAAGGGTGGATGTGATCGACAAGAAGCATGTAAGGCAAACAATTCGTCTGTTTATCTTTCTTCTTTTGTATGGCTTTCTGTTTGCGACGTCATCCATCTCTAGTTCTTTGTCGTATCTGAGGATGATTTTGGATGTCTTATAAGATGACTGGGGGAGCCTGACTTGGATTTCCTTTATTTTTCTTTTGATGCTTTCGGCTGGTGCTATCGACAAAATTATATGGGAGCTACATACCTTCTGGAGGTAATTTTAAAATTATTTTCCTTTTTATGCATTTCCTTACAGTCTTCTTTGGTTCCATTTTTTCTTTATTGCAGTCTTTTGCAGACGTGGTTCTGTGAGGTGATCGAGTACAATGTGAGTTTAATATCCCTGAAGGATGAGGTTTTAAAGGACTTATGCCGAACGTTTCGATGGAGGAAGTCCAACCTAAGGTCAAATCAGTCTTTGTATTTGGCGGATGTTCGATGGGCTCAGAATTCACTGATGAGCAATTAGGTTATCTTTTGGGGTTTTTTATTCCTTTTTGGCATCTTGATTCCTTGAGTATATATTGATTCTTTGTTGGGGATTATAGGTGACTTTCTACCCCTAGGGGTGATTTCGTGGGATACGGGGTGACATGCCTACATGCGCAGATGCGATGGTTGATCTCACATGAGTTTGGGTATGTCTGGTACCTAGGGGAGAGGGTGGTGAAGCATATTTTGGAGGAGGAGGTGGAAGTCCCACCGTCGATGCCCCCTATGTACATGAGGAAGGTGAGAGAAATGTCGGATGATACCTGGGGGACGAAGATAATTGGAGATCCCTTTACGCACTATACGGATACAATGGGGAGCTACGACTATCTGGATTTTATGATGAGCTGGTTGATGCCTGCTTGTATCCATAACATGGTGAACATGCCTCCACGTTCCACGAATTTGGGCAGGAGGTAGCGCACCGGTGGGATTGGCCCACAGCGCAGGTGGTGTCACATTGGCGGCGTTAACGGTAGAGGAGGATCCAATTATACAGGTTACACCCCCTTCCTACAACTTTTGACTGAGTAGTGGGGAGTCACTGAGCGTGCCGCATCATCCTGATGCGTCGATGTCTGGTTTGATGGGGATTTTAAATGAGGCCCTCCGTTCTTAGGTATATCCTCTCTTTCTCTTTTGTCCTGTTGATTTTTCTTTGCTTCTTTAGTGACTGATTTGCCTTTTCTTGTTCCTTCTTTGCTCGTAGTATGTTCAGGTGTCGACCACCTGGTTGAGGGATATCAAGGATTAGATGTCCTCCATGTCTGATTATATCAAGAAATTGAGCCCTCATGCTTTGTGTCTCCTTCCACATCAGATGAGGATTTGGGATTTTGGAAGTGGAGGATCTATTGCTCGTCGTAGTGGAGAGTGCATCCATCATGGGGGTGGAGGGTTGGAGAGAAAGAGAGTTTGAAGGTTCGGGAGAAATCCCGTTTGTATTTTTCTGGGGGTTTTTTTATCTGCAAAATGTACCAAAGTGAAGTAATATATATATATATATATATATATATATATATATATATATATATATGAAGAAATATGCATTTTCGTTTTGGTATTTTTCTTGATTTATTGACTTATCCTATATGCACTTTTAATTTTCTATTGAGATTGTTTATTATGCAAATATAGAGATAAGTGCGGAATTGATAATCAAAGGCCAAAATATTTATTATTATTATTATTAGAAAAAAGAAGTAAACGTAATTAATTTAGGGAAAAGATGTTTGAGTATGAATTTGTTTTGAGAATTAAAAATGATTTTGTCTTTAGAGAAAAATTAGTAAATAACTAGGGATTATTTTTCAAAATGGGGATTTTTTTTTAAATTGATTTTGATAAAAGAGGAAATATGGAATTTTTTAAAATAGGGGGGGTTATCAATCGACATACCCCTTGACTTGCCTGTCGGCATTGGGGTCAAGTCAAATCATCCCTAGGCCTTGATTTCACTTTCCTACACAACAAAATACTCTTATATGGCTGAAATTTAATCGGGGTTCCGGACCTCTTGTCTTTTGTCAAAGGTTTTGAGTATAAAAGGAGGGGTATGGGATAGATTTTCTCCACCAATACCCACGTTTCTCTTCTTGCTTCATATTTCTCATTCCCAGATGGATCTTCCCATGAATGAAGAATTCTCCTCTTACCTTGATGTTCTGGAGGCCATGCGCCTATACATTGTTGATTACAATGTTTTCAACTTGTGCATGTTTTCTCTGTGGATTAATCGATCCATAGACTGGAACATGTTGACAGCGATGGTACAGTGGGGTTAAATATATTAACAACCAACACTCTAATAAACTAACTCCACAGATATCAAATTTTATACAATCCAGAGCCTACACGAGCTGAGATATTATTATGCGTGATTTAACATATGTATACTCCGTATTTGATGAATTACACGAGACAATACTCTAGTAGTGATTCAATTTGTTCATTTAATATGACACCACATATATTGTGACAAGTGGCACCATAACTAGTGGGACACTTAGTTCGACATATTACATGACTTGTGTCAAGCCCACTTGAGGAACTTTTGCTATAAAAAGAGGGTCCCCCCCCCCCCCCCTCATTTGATGGATGATGGTCTTGGGGGCAATGTAAGGAGAGGAATGTAATACCCCATATATTTTTGTGATATTTATTTATGGGATTAATTAAATTAAATGTGTATTAATTGGAAATTAATACAGATTAAAATACTAGCGAGATGCGAGTTGGTATTTGATTTTAATGAGTATATATGGCTATATATGAATATTGAATTATGAAATTTGTCGTGAGATTGAAATACGGCAATTTGGAAATTTTGTTGGGACGCGTGTGACAGCCGCGTCAGGAATATAATTATTTTAATTAAAAGTGAATTTTATTTATATTAACCGTATGGTCGTTTTGAGTGCGCCAACGCGTCCGGAAGGGTCGAAATAGTCAGAAAACACTAGCCGGGGTTTAGTTTGGGTCCCGGGGCATTTTTAGGCCATACCGACAACGTATAAGGGTAGTTTGGTAATTTTGGATTTTTGGGAATTAAAACCCACGAAAATTAGGAATTAATATATGATTTGGACTTTACCCACTAAACCCACTAACTATCCTAAATGACTTAATGGGCTACGGAAGTTATTGGAATTAGTTCCAAAAGTTTTCCTAAGGCAAACCCTAGCCACCATTACCATCCTTAGAGAAGAGCTTGTAGAGAGAGAGAAGGGAAATCCTGCAGAGAGAGAGAGAATCATTCATCTTCAACATCAAAATCAGAGATACACATAAGGAAAGTGGTTTAATTTCGTTTATTACAAAGAATGTTTCTTCCATGCGTAGGAAATTGACAAAATTTGTATTGTTCTTGAGAGTTTGATAAAAACCCATTAATTGGAATTAGAACTTGTATTTTGATGAAAGGATTGCATGTAGAATTGTGTTAGGAGGATTATTCTGATGAAAATGCACCTTGTTCATAACAAAAAACGGATGTAATTATGCCCATTGGTGACTTTAAAATTTTAGGGTTCATGTTCATGTGATTTGGGGATAAATGAAGGGATTTGATGATTCAATGATGTTTAGGAAGAATTAGCCCTATATAAACGTTAATATATGACCTAAGTATGTTTAGGAACGATTAGAAACCTTGAACAATTGTTGGATTGATGTTTAGATGAGTTTGGAGAGGAAGAAAAGTTGGAAAAATGATATAGGGAAAATCTGGGCTCGAATCTGGCCACTCGTTAGAAGACCTGCCCAGGTCGTTCGAACGAGCTCGTTCGAACGAGATTCTAACGAGTTGACCTTTGACTTCTAACGAGGGTGATGTTCATTCGATGAGTTCGTTCGAACGAGATCTCGTTAGAAAGCCCACTTCGTTCGAACGAACTCTCGTTCGAACAGCCTCGTTCGAACGAGACTTCTAACGAGAGGACAGTTTAGGCTTTTTAGCCTGTTTTGATCTCGAGTGTCCCATAACCTTGTTTATATGTATAGATAACACTTCCTTGTGGATTAATTGATATATTTGGGATATTTGGGATATAATGAGGAGTAAAACCTAGAAGTGTAGTTTGAACCAAAGGGAAGCTATGAATTAGGACGTGAGTGTCTATTACGATGCGAGAACTATTGATGGCCTAAATAATTATATTAACCGGGAACATATAAATTGTGTAGCATTATATGTCGGTACGAGAATGAGAAGTGTACCACAAATAAATTATGGTGGTTACTAAGATGTGTGCATACTTAGTATATGTATATGATTTTATGTGTATGACATACCTACCATACTTGCTATCACGGGAGGTTTACGTTCGCTTAGGGCCATCTACTCCTTGTGTGCCCGGATTTAGAGTGGTACCTAGAGGACATAGTTCAAGAGAATGACTTAATTGTGAGTTATTAAGCCAGCTGACTATGGAGCGTAGGTATGTACGTGACCATGGATATGTTGAATTATGTTTGCCTCCATTTTTGTGTGTGGTGTTTATTCTATCAATTCCTGAGAGATTCGGAATTTATAATCCTTATGTACGTGATGTACCGGGATGGATAGCAGAGTATGTGTGCACCGCAGCTTAGACTCGGGGTGCTTGTATTGTATATTTATGACGTGAATAATATACACTTAATTAATGGGAACTTTCATGTTGGTGTTGTGAATATAATTATGGTAATGTTTTGAGAAAACATAACGGGTTAATTGATAGTGAATTGTATTACTAATTGAGAATCTAAGTTTAAGTAAAGCCCTCTATTTAAATGTTAACGCTAGAATGCAATATGGGAATCGAGTAGTAAGGGGTAGAACTTATTACGGTTTGGTTAGATATGTATGTCAATTAGATGGGTACGGTACGTTAGGAGTGCACATGTAGTCGAGAGGTGAGAATTTCATGTGAGTGCACGTCCTAACATGTATTTTGCATTTAATGTTTTAATGTTATTAAAACACTTGCTGTTTTTAAAATGATTTCCACTTTCGGGCTCTGACCCATTTGCTTTCAAATCTATTTTTTTGTAAAAACCATTTTAGGTGCCCAGCCACAAGGACACCATGCTTAGGATCCTCATTCAGGTGACGAGCTGTAGCTGTTTGTGGAAGTTATAGGACTTTTCTTGTAGATGTTTCATCTATCTTGACTCCATATTCAGCATTTATCAGTTGTAGGGCATGTCGCCCATTTCTTTTAGAGACATTTCATTTATTTCAGTTATTCAGACTTCTGGCATGTAATTAATTCAGGATTCAGACTTGTCATATTATTTTCAGTTGTGGGATTGTTGTGAGGAGTTTTCCTCTGGACTTATTATTATTTCGTTGGTTATCTTATTGCTTCGTTATGGGGAATGGTTGTTATTCTTTCATTGTTCTTTTACTGCATGTTAATCAGATTTAAAATAAAATTTGGCAACTTACTTTTTTAATACTAGGTGGTTAGTAATCATTAAAATGTTTTCGACAGTGATGCTATTAACTAAACCAACTTGGTATTTTGTATTAATTTAATAAAGGTGTAGCTACCCGGTATTTAATTAGTCGGGGTGTCACAGGTGGTATCAGAGCATCAGGTTCTATTGTCCTTTAGGATCTGTACGGCTTATTATGTTTCCGCTGAGCTTTCTTTGATGTAGAGCCCTATATTTTAGGACTGTTGTACTCTTTTGTATATGCTACGTTCTTCAGCTATTTTGAGTTTATAACTGCAAACTTATAAACTTTATTCTTGTTTCAGAATGCCTCCACGACGTGCACAACGGGTTCCCAGGGATGCAACGCCAGAACCACAGCCCGCACCAGTTCAGGGCACGATGAATGTCGCCGAGGTTGCAGCTATTGTGGCCCAGGCGGTAAATGCCGCACTTGCCGTGGTTCAGCAGACACCACCTCAGGTGCCGGTAGCCGCGCCAGTTCAGGCACATGCATTCCCTGCTTGGGAGCGCGTACGAGATGCTTTTCAGAAAGCACACCCACCGGAGTTCGCACACTACATCAAAATGGGCAAATTGTCACCTTTCAGCCGGCCAGCCTTGTCAAGGTCATTGACCGTGACAAAAAAACACGCGTTTTATGTCGCGGTCATTGACCTTGACACGACCGTGACAACGAATTGTCATGGTCATTGACCGTGACAATTCGTGTCACGGTCAATGACCTTGACACGACCGTGACAACTTTTCCAGCAAAAACCCTTTCCCCCTTCTTTTTTCCCTCCCACCGTTCCCTCCCTCTCTCTCTCTCTCGACGCTGCTCTCTCTCTCTCTCTCTCAGGTCCAATTTCTCTCTCTCTCTCTCTTCCATTTATATATATATTTGTCTGTATAGTTATGTGTGTGTGTGTATATATATCTGTGTGTATGTGTGTGCGTGTGTGGGGGGTGGGGCAGGGTGGGGGAGGGGGTGGTGGAGGGGGGCAGGGGGTGGGGCGGGGTGGGGCAGGGTGGGGGAGGGGGTGGGGGTGGGGGAGGGGGCAGGGGGTGGGGTGGGGTGGGGCAGGGTGGGGGAGGGGGTGGGGGTGGTGAAGGGGTGGCAGGGGGTGGGGCGGGGTGGGTCAGGGTGGGGGAGGGGGTGGTGGAGGGGGCAGGGGGTGGGGTGGGGCGGGGTGGGGCAGGGTGGGGGAGGGGGTGGTGTCATTTTTCATAATTTTAGCATTAGTAAACATAGGATAAAAATATCTGATTAATTCCTAGATTAAATTAAATTAAATTAATTTTAGTGCTTAAATATTATTAAATGGTTTTGAATTTTTTAAATATTATTAAATGGTTTTGTAGTGTAGTGGATTCCACCATATTCTGTTATGTCTTCTTTACTAACTAGAATCTTGTTGCAGATAGGATTCCCTTTAGGGTCTTATGTCTTGAATTAATCTGAGGGGGTGGGGGTGGGGGTGGGGGTGGGTGGGGTTTTGAATATTATTTACATTCAAAATAAATAATTGATAATAGTTGGATAATAATTGGATAATAATTGTTTTTATACCTATAGCACAGCTTAGATAGTGTGTGTGTGTGTGTATGTGGTCAATACATGAATTTATTTTTGTATTTGAATTATCCCATGAATTTATTTTTGTATTTGAATTAACCCATTATATGAAACATACTTGAAATTAAATATAGTGCGCATAGATACTAGCATTCTAGTTCTTATGCGTACGCATTCAATAACCCTTAGACCCGTTCGAGAGTCATTACCCCTGTAATGAGATCTCTTGAATTGTCCCGTTTGGACAGTTTGAGACTGTATAATTTTTGTATAATATTCTTATTGGCTTAAAGTTGTTACTTTTGGAGGAAGTTTTGCAGTCGTATCTTAATGTTCTCTGGGTACATACTAGATTGACAAGTGTGACTGTTATTTTAATTGACCAATTGAAATAACACTCACACCTGCCAATCTACGTCGTGTACTTGGAGAACTAAGGGGATATGCTGTCGAATTTTTTTCAAATCGTAACAATGTGCATGAGCTGTTAAGTATATTACAGAAAAATGCATTCTTGAATGGGATAGGACCACACACCCTTTAATAGGATAATTAAATGATGGGATAATTAAAAAAAACATACTATAAATCTAAGTTTTGTTTACCTTTAATAGGTGTTTAGTTGTGGTAGCTGTGATGGGATATCCGAAATACAAAGAGTGGATGGGTGAGACTAATAGAATGGGGGATGTGTTTCGCAGAGGTGCTAACGAATTTGTGAAATATGCAAAGAGATGTCGTAATGATGAAGAGTTTCCGTGTCCGTGTGCTAGGTGTAAGAATGGTAAGGTGTTTGAGTGGAAAACAGTTGAACTACATTTGTTAAGATCGGGTATGCAAGATAGTTATCGATTTTGGAGTTTTCACGGTGAATTGAAAGTTCCTTTTATCCCTGACCAACCTTCACAACATCCTTCAACAAGTAGAATAGATGAAGAAGGGGACGACGTAGATCATAATATGTTAGAGGATTTAGTTGATGATGCGTACGGAGTTTATGAAGCTGAGTAGAATGAGGTTACTGATGATGTAGAAGATTCAAGTGCTCGTGAAGATAACACGATAAAACTTGACGATGACTACCAAAGTTTAAAATTTAAGGCGACCCAACCGTTATACTCTGGCTGTGAGAAAGATCAAACAACTTTACATGCCATGGTTGGTTTGCACAGTTTGAAGACGCAGTACGGTTTGTCTGGCAATAGCGTGACGGGAATTCTGAAATGGGTGAAGGGCTTATTACCCAAGGTGAATACACTTCCAAATAGCTATCCTGTTATGAAGAACAGTTTGAAAGGTTTGGGAATGAAGTATAAATCGATTCATGCTTGTGTGTATGACTGCATACTATACCGAAAGGAGTATGAAAATCTCGATCGTTGTCTGGTATGCGATGAACCTAGATATGTCCAATCTACTAGTAAGGAAGGCACAAGCTCAAAAGTGCCTCAAAAAGTATTGAAATATTTTCCCGTTGGGCCTAGATTAAAGCGATTTTTCACAGTACCATGGATTGCAGAGGCAATGACTTGGCATGCTAGGGCAGAAGTAGGGGGTAATATCATGCGTCATCCTATTGATTCTACTGCCTGGCGGAGGATGAATTATGAGTATCCCGATTTTGCTCGAGAACAACGCAACATTCGTTTGGCTATATCAACAGATGGTTTCAATCCATTTGGAAATCTAAGCACCAATCAGAGTGTATGTCCAGTGATCCTAGCCCCACTCAACCTCCCTCCTTCACATTGTATGAGACCTGAATTTTCGATGATGGCTTTATTGATACCTGGGCCAAAGGCACCAAGTGAAGACATTGATATCTACCTGGCTCCTTTGGTAGAAGAATTAAATGAGTTGTGGGAAGAGGGTGTGCAATCATTTGACTCTTTTAGAAAAGAAGAGTTTACGCTGAAAGCTATGTTGATGTGGGCAATTCATGATTTTCCAGCTTATGGGACATTATCCGGATGTGTAGTACATGGTTATTTGGGGTGTCCTATTTGTGGAGAGGATACTGAATCTCTTCGTCTATCCTCCAGCTTAAAAAATGTATACCATTGCCACAGGAGGTTTTTACCCCCAGCTCATAGTTTCAGATTTGAGAAAGCTTCCAATTTTTTATTGGGCGGAGTTGAACATAAGCTACCGCCGAGACAACTTTCGAGTTCAGAAATTGAAAGTAAATCTTCTGAATGTGGCCCAAATATGCCAGGTAAGAATCCCAAATTTAAGAATGTCAAGCATAAGAAGACCCCGACTGGGAATGAAACTGAGATAAGAAAGGCATGGTCTCGGAGGTCAATTTTATTTGACTTGCCTTATTGGAAGAAAAACCCGGTGCGCCATGTATTGGATGTGATGCATGCAGAGAAGAACTTCGCTGAACATATTGTGGGTACTTGCCTTGGGGGGAGTCATTCGAAGGATGGAGAAAATGCACGAAAAGACCTTAAAACGTTAAAACTTAAACCACAACTATGGTTGAAAGAAGATAGTAGGGGAAGGACAATAATTCCCCCTGGTGCGTTTACTTTGACGAGTGAGGAAAGGAAGGTGCTTCTAGACACAATATATAATTTGAAGGGCCCATCTACTTTTTCGTCCAACTTGCAAAGGATTGTGAATTATGCTACTCATGATTTACATAAGTGTAAGTCCCACGATTGGCATGTGATCATGCAATTGGTTCCTCTATTGTTTAAGCACTATTTCTCCAAGCACAAGGATTTACGTAGGGCTATTATGCAAATTAGTATTACCTTCTCCCTCTTGTGTGAGAAGGTAGTGAATCGAGAACACATAGTGGCCGCAAAATTGGCTGTGAACGAAGCGATTTGTGTATTGGAGAAGTACTTTGCCCCAGCATTCTTTGACATAAGTGTTCACTTGTTGGTACACCTATGCGACGAGGCACTTCTTTGTGGTCCAGTTAGATATCGGTGGATGTATCCATTTGAAAGATTGATGAAAGTTTTTAAAGATTACGTCAAGAATACGCGATATATTGCAGGATTAATTGCAGAGGAATACATCACCGTGGAGTCATCAATATATACTCGGGAATATGTGACTGACTCTACCAGCGTTGATGACACTGATGAATTCCTCGATGATGGTGGTAATGTGATGGGAAAACGAGTGAAATTAACGAGTTTGCAACATGAACAAGTAGCTCGTTATCTATTTGACACACATGAAGATGTCGAAGAATGGAAAAAGTAAGTTTCGAATATTATAATGTTTAACATTATTTTAGATTATTTTATACATGATTAATTTTGTAATATGCAGTAAATATGAAGCCTGTGAGAACAATAAAAGACGAAAAACAGTGGTACAATCAGACAGCGAATTTAGGCTATGGTTGACACAAGAGGTAATTACAATGAAAACAGTCGTTATATAACGTTACATTACACTCAAATTTTACCACTAATATAATTAATTTATCTATATTCTCAGCTCCTAAAGATGGGTGATGCGACATCAAGGCTTGCTCGTCTAGCCACTGGACCCTTGTTCGTGGCACAAGAGTACAAAAAATATCGATTGAACGGTTACATTTTCGGCGCTAAAGTGTACGAGGAAAGTACAAATGTACAGAACTCGGAAATTTCATACAAGGCTCTTACTTTCTTTCGAGCGAGCGCAAAAGATAAAAACCTCGTTGAAGCTGAAATGACTTACTATGGTGTAATCCAAAATATATTTGAATTGGATTATATAAGCTTCAAAGAGGTTGTATTTTACTGTGAATGGGTAAGAGTTGAGGATAAAAATGCTTCTAAAGTTGATCCTGTCACCAATTTGATCATGGTTGACTTGTCCAAGTTGAAGAGCAACGACCACGTGAGCGATGAGCCGTTTGTTTGTGCATTTCAAAAGGTTAAGCAAGTGTTTTACTCGGAGTATATCAACAACGAGCCGTGGTCAATTTTCCAACACGCACCAAGGCGTCTAAATAGTAGTGTGGATGACTTGGCTGCTCCTACCGAATATCAATCCATTTTTTATGATAACCCGAATTTGAAACAATTTTTCAATTTGTAATAATTATTTCAATTTGTACCGAAACATCCATTTTTAATGCTTTTACTTGATCTGCACTTTATCATTTTCACTCTTGTGTAGTGTGCGTGTGTGGAGAGGAGATTAATACATAAATATTCCAACTACATCTAAGTTTTGTTTATACTAATCCATGAATATACGCTTCTTACCTTTAATAGGTGATTAGTACATAGTTATTTGGGGTGTCCTATTTGTGGAGAGGAGACTGAATCTCTTCGTCTATCCGAACACTAAGAAATGCCATAATCCTATGGAGCGATGCTCTGCAAATTCCTCCCAACCGTTATGTAGCCAAACATCACCGGTTGAAGTTGTCAATTCCACTTTCCATACCCCACCACTTTCCATACCCCATTCAAAGGTGGAGTTGACAACTTCAACTGCTGATTTTTGGCTACACAACGGTTGGAAGGAATTTGCAACGCATACCTCCATAGGATTATGGTATTTCTTAGTGTTTAGATATGAAGAGAATTATAATTGACACGATTGCCCGGGGTACATTAGTTGGAAGGAGGTGCCATATGAGCTCAAGTTAGTTGTTTGAGTGACACTACAGTTAATGTATTTATATTTATATGTCAATTTCGATTTCGATTTCAATTACGATTTATATTTATCTATATTTGAGGGGCGGATACTAATTTTACTTTATTTCAATTCAGGGGATAGGGAGTGGCCCTAAGGGTAGGCCACATATGCTCTATACTTATGTCGCTATTCGGACGAGAAGGGAAGGATAAGGAGGTGTTCCCGAGCGTCGCGGTACAAAATCTCTTTTCCATGCAAATAGTTTGTAGATTTGAGATAAAATGATGGTGATGTTGTTTCTTTTTAAATAGTTTCTTATTTGAATATATATTTGCATTATCTTTAGTTTGTTCGGATATATGATGTTTGGAACAGGTACAACGTTGCTATAACAGGTACAAATATACTGCTGGGCAGTGGCAGTGGCCATACTGCCCATCAGTTTTTTTTAATTCTGCCCAGAATTGTCATGATCATTGACCGTGACACGTCCGTGACAAAATTGACACGGGCGTGTCACGGTCAATGACCGTGACAATTTTTTTTAAAAGGGTCACGGCTTTGTCACGGTTATAAACCGTGACAAACGTGTCACGGCCATTGACCTTGACACGACCATGACACAAAACGCGAGTTTTTTTTCAAGGTCAATGACCGTGACACGACCGTGACAAAAAAAGTTATCTCGCCTCGAAATGTCACGGTCATTGACCTTGACAACGTGAATTTGTCAAGGTCAAGTAGTGGCAGGTAGCTCCGATTTTGTGGTTTCGAGTCAGTGGAGGAAAGACATTCAGCGGCACTTGAGGATGTATGAGTGCACCGATGTCCAGAAACAGATACTAGCTACCTTTAAGCTAGTAGGGTCTGCACTGCAGTGATGGGAGTCTATTACCACCATGGAGGAGAGAGATACTCTCACTATACAGGAGTTTTGGGTGCGGTTTAACCGCAAGTACTTTTCGTCAGCTGTTCACACGGAAATGAGGAGGAAGTTGATGAGTTTCAGACAGGAAGGTAAGACTGTGGCCGAGTATGAGGCCGAATTCACCAATCTGTTGAATATTGTTCCGGATGAGATTTCAACAGAAGAGAAGAAGATCCAGAAATTTACAGACGGGTTGACTTGGAGGATCCGTCAGCATTTGTTGGGGAACCTATCGTTGGCCACTTACTCTGGCGTGGTTACCGCTGCACTGTTGCACTGCCAGGATCACTGCTTTCACATGGCTGAGGGCAAGAGATCGGGAGAGTCCAGCCATCAGGGCAGGACTAGAGGACTTGGTGCTAGTGGGGCACAATCCGTTCAGGGGCAGAGACAGGGTGACCAGGGTTCCCAGCAGGGGGATCACAAGAGGTTCAGATCGGGAAATTTCAGGCACGGACAGGGAGGTTTCCGGCAGGGCCATCAGGGTCCGACCGGCCATCAGGGCCATCAGGGTCAGAATGGCCAGCAGCAGTTTCAGCAGGGCCAGGGGAGGAACGGTAACGGCCACCAGGGTCGGGGGCAGCAGGGACAGAGAGGGGGGAACTTCTCGGGGAAGTGTTTCGTTTGTGGCAAGACTGGCCATAAACGCAGGACTGTCCTGATAGGGGCAGGGCCCCGCAGCAGTAGCAGGGTGCTCGGCAAGAGCCGCAGAGACCTATGTTTCCCGACACCCTCCCGGCGCCACCACAGATGGCAGCATTACCACCCATCCCAGCGGTCCCAGTTCAGCAGGGGCAGCTGCAGTATGGGAGAGTATATCAGCTTCAGCAGGCAGCAGCTCCACAGGAACCACCCGCTATAGAGGGTATGTTTCCTATCTATGGCACTATGGGTCGGGTTTTGTTTGATATGGGGGCAACGCATTGTTTTATAGCTACACATTTTGCGAAAGCCTTGGGGTTTTTATCCACAGCAGAGAGCACAGTGACGTGTGTAGACTCACCATTGGGGAGTGGGTCACTTATTTTCTTTATATGCCGGGGAGTGGGAGTAGAGATTGGTAGATTGGTATTACCTGCAGATATGTTAGTATTAGAGATGACCGAGTACGATGCCATTATTGGTATGGATTAGCTTGTTGCGTACCGAGCCATGATTGACTGTTTCAGTAGGAGTATTATCTTTGCCATTCTCGGGCAGGATATGTTTTTAGTGGCGATGCCTCGTCCAGAGGGAGGATCGTCCACTCATTTATACTATATAGAGGAGGAGACCTCTAAGGAAGTGGTGATACCACTTAATTCGATTCCGGTTGTTCGAGAGTTTGCCGACGTATTTCAGGATATACCTGGATTACCTCCGAGTAGAGAGATAGACTTTGTGATCAACTTGACGCCGGGCACTCGGCCTATTGCCTGCGCACCGTACCGTATGGCTCCGACAGAGATGCGAGAGCTACGAGATCAGATTGAGCAGTTGTTGGGTCAGGGGTTTATACGGAGGAGTACTTCGCTGTGGGGTGCCCCTGTGTTGTTCGTGAAGAAGAGAGATGGTTCACTGAGATTGTGTGTGGACTACCGAGAGTTGAACAAGGTCACGATACGGAATAAGTATCCGTTGCCTCGAATCGATGACCTGTTCGACCAGTTGAGAGGAGCTTCTTTCTTCTCGAAGATTGATTTGCGATCGGGAT
Organism: Sambucus nigra; assembly: GCA_949130495.1. Taxonomy (NCBI): domain Eukaryota; kingdom Viridiplantae; phylum Streptophyta; class Magnoliopsida; order Dipsacales; family Adoxaceae; genus Sambucus; species Sambucus nigra. Next base: position 535,594,793 of record OX422208.1, on the reverse strand, counting down.
ACCATCACTTGCGTATCAGGGAAGAGGATGTCTCGAAGACTGCGTTCTTAACGAGATATGGTTCTTACGACTTTCGAGTTATGCCTTTTGGTTTGACCAATGCTCCAGCCGTGTTTATGGACTTGATGAATAGGGTGTTCAGAGACTTCCTAGATCAGTTTGTCATTGTCTTCATTGATGATATTCTGGTTTACTCCCAGACAGAGGAGGAGCACGCCGAGCATTTGAGGCAAGTATTGCAGACGCTACGTCAGAACGAGCTGTATGCAAAGTATGAGAAGTGCGGGTTTTGGCTGAAGGAGGTCCAGTTTTTGGGACACATTATTTCCGACCAGGGGATATCTGTTGATCCGGGGAAGGTATCCACGGTGAGGGAGTGGGGATAGCCCACGACACCGACTGAGATCCGTAGTTTCTTGGGCCTAGCAGGATACTACAAGAGGTTTATTCGGGGTTTCTCCAAGATAGCAGGTCCTTTGACACATCTGACTCGTAAAGGTGTGCCGTTCATTTGGAGTGAGGCCTGTCAGTTGGCGTTCGATGAGTTGAAGGACAAATTGACCTCAGCACCTGTGTTAGCATTGCCGAGATCGGGAGTTGAGTATCTAGTTTACACCAACGCGTCCTTACAAGGACTTGGAGGTGTATTGCAGCAGGAGAGTCAGGCCATAGCTTAAGCTTCCCGTAAGCTTAAGCCTCACGAGAAGAATTACCCCACCCATGACTTGGAGCTAGCGGCAGTTGTATTTGCCCTACGGATTTGGCGACATTACCTTTTGGGGGAGAAGTTTCGATTGTTCACGGACCACAAGTCCCTACAGTACCTATTCACGCAAAAAGAGTTGAATATGCGGCAGCGAAGGTGGCTTCAGTTTGTGAAGGATTATCAGTTTGATATCCAATATCACCCGGGGAAGGCTAACGTGGTAGCAGACGCGTTGAGCTGTAGACCAGTAGATGAGGTGGCAGATGTGTGGAAGGCAAAGTGGAAGGAGTTGGGACACCAGGATGCAGTGGCCCGATCATTTATGTCTGTGATGACTGTTACGCCGCAGATTGTCACGAAGGTGGTAAAGGCCCAGGCAAATGACTCGTTCTGTCAGGAACAGATAGTTCGATTATTAGCAGAGGGAGCAGAGTCCTATACCATTAGTTCAGACGGGGAATACACTTCAAAGGGAGACTGATAGTTCCAGAAGGGGAGGAATTGCGACACGAGGTGATGGCAGAGTCGCACGGCTCACGGTTCACAGTACATCCCGGTGGGGACAAAATGTTCCAAGACATGAGACGACAGTATTGGTGGAGCGGGATGAAGAGAGATATTGCCGTGTTTGTTTCAAAATGTGCCACTTGTCAGCTAGTAAAAGTGGATCATCAGAGACCGGCAGGACTTCTACAGCCATTGGAGGTCCCGATGTGGATGTGGGAGAGCATATCCATGGAATTTATCACGGGGTTACCTACGTCGCAGAGAGGTCACGACTCCATTTGGGTAATTGTGGACAGGTTGACCAAAGTCGCTCATTTTCTACCCAAAAGGACAGACTACACTACGGGACAGTATGCCCAGCTCTTTATTGCTGAAATAGTGAGACTTCACGGTGTGCCCCTAAATATCGTGTCTGACAGAGACAAGATATTTGTTTCACGGTTTTGGGAGAGTTTTTAGGAGGCCATGGGCACGGAATTGCGGTTGAGTACGGCGTATCACCCGCAGATCGATGGGCAGACCGAGCGTACAAATCAGATGTTGGAGGACATGTTGCGTATGTGCATCATTGATTTTGGGGGTGGATGGGAGCAGTATCTTCCACTGGTGGAGTTTGCTTACAACAACTCCTACCAGTTCACCATTGGCATGGCTCCATTTGAGGCATTGTACGGTAGACCTTGTCGTTCCCCAGCATGTTGGTTGGAAGTGGGGGACAACAAACTACTTGGGCCAGAAGTGATTCAGGATACTTCGGCGAGGATAGAATTGATTCGAAGTCGCATTCAGGTAGCTCAGGATCGGCAGAAGAGCTATGCTGATGCGAAGAGGTTCTTCAGGGAGTTCCAAGTGGGGGACCAGGTTTTGCTCAGAGTATCTCCTATGAAGGGGATTATGCGTTTCGGGAAGAAAGGGAAGTTGGCACCGAGGTATGTGGGACCATTTCCTATCATTGAGCGGATTGGACCGGTTGCATATAGGCTTGGGTTACCGGAGCATTTGCATCGGATTAACGATGTATTTCATATTTCCTCGCTAAGGAAATATCTTAGAGATGATTTGGCTCATTCTCACATTGCTTTGTAGGACATCGATCTCCAGCCTGATAGCTCCTACGAGGAGGGGCCGATTGCTATTTTGGACCGAAGTGAGCGAAAACTGCGATCAAAGATAGTTCCGTTAGTGCGTGTTCAGTGGCGACATCATAACGTCGAGTAGTCCACATGGGAGCGCGAGGATGAGATGCGCGAACGTTATCCAGAGTTGTTCTTACCAGGTACTTACTAGTTCCGAATTTCGGGACGAAATTCTGTTATTACGGGGGAAGTATGTAATACCCCGTATATTTTTGTGATATTTATTTATGGGATTAATTAAATTAAATGTGTATTAATTGGAAATTAATCCGGATTAAAATACTAGCGAGATGCGAGTTGGTATTTGATTTTAATGAGTATATATGGCTATATATGAATATTGAATTATGAAATTTGTCGTGAGATTGAAATACGGCAATTTGGAAATTTTGTTGGGACGCGTGTGACAGTCGCGTCAGGAATATAATTATTTTAATTAAAAGTGAATTTTATTTCTATTAACCGTATGGTCGTTTTGAGTACGCCAACGCGTCCGGAAGGGTCGAAATAGTCAGAAAACACTAGCCGGGGATTTAGTTTAGGTCCCGGGGCATTTTTAGGCCATACTGACAACGTATAAGGGTAGTTTGGTAATTTTGGATTTTTGGGAATTAAAACCCACGAAAATTAGGAATTAATATATGATTTGGACTTTACCCACTAAACCCACTAACTATCCTAAATGACTTAATGGGCTACGGAAGTTATTGGAATTAGTTCCAAAAGTTTTCCTAAGGCAAACCCTAGCCACCATTACCATCCTTAGAGAAGAGCTTGTAGAGAGAGAGAAGGGAAATCCTGCAGAGAGAGAGAGAATCATTCATCTTCAACATCAAAATCAGAGATACACATAAGGAAAGTGGTTTAATTTCGTTTATTACAAAGAATGTTTCTTCCATGCGTAGGAAATTGACAAAATTTGTATTGTTCTTGAGAGTTTGATAAAAACCCATTAATTGGAAGTAGAACTTGTATTTTGATGAAAGGATTGCATGTAGAATTGTGTTAGGAGGATTATTCTGATGAAAATACACCTTGTTCATAACAAAAAACGGATGTAATTATGCCCATTGGTGACTTTAAAATTTTAGGGTTCATGTTCATGTGATTTGGGGATAAATGAAGGGATTTGATGATTCAATGATATTTAGGAAGAATTGGCCCTATATAAACGTTAATATATGACCTAAGTATGTTTAGGAATGATTAGAAACCTTGAACAATTGTTGGATTGATGTTTAGATGAGTTTGGAGAGGAAGAAAAGTTGGAAAAACGATATAGGGAAAATCTGGGCTCGAATCTGGCCACTCGTTAGAAGACCTGTCCAGGTCGTTCGAACGAGCTCGTTCGAACGAGCTTCTAACGAGTTGACCTTTGACTTCTAACGAGGGTGATGTTCGTTCGATGAGTTCGTTCGAACGAGATCTCGTTAGAAAGACCACTTCGTTCGAACGAACTCTCGTTCGAACGAGACTTCTAATAAGAGGACAGTTTAGGCTTTTTAGCCTGTTTTGATCCCGAGTGTCCCATAACCTTGTTTATATGTAGAGATAACACTTCCTTGTGGATTAATTGATATATTTGGGATATTTGGGATATAATGAGGAGTAAAACCTAGAAGTGTAGTTTGAACCAAAGGGAAGCTATGAATTAGGACGTGAGTGTCTATTACGATGCGAGAACTATTGACGGCCTAAATAATTATATTAACCGGGAACATATAAATTGTGCAGCATTATATGTCGGTACGAGAATGAGAAGTGTACCACAAATAAATTATGGTGGTTACTAAGATGTGTGCATACTTAGTATATGTATATGATTTTATGTGTATGACATACCTACCATACTTGCTATCACGGGAGGTTTACGTTCGCTTAGGGCCATCTACTCCTTGTGTGCCCGGATTTAGAGTGGTACCTAGAGGACATAGTTTAAGAGAATGACTTAATTGTGAGTTATTAAGCCAGCTGACTATGGAGCGTAGGTATGTACGTGACCATGGATATGTTGAATTATGTTCGCCTCCATTTTTGTGTGTGGTGTTTATTCTATCAATTCCTGAGAGATTCGGAATTTGTAATCCTTATGTACGTGATGTACCGGGATGGATAGCAGAGTATGTGTGCACCGCAGCTTAGTCTCGGGGTGCTTGTATTGTATATTTATGACGTGAATAATATACACTTAATTAATGGGAACTTTCATGTTGGTGTTGTGAATATAATTATGGTAATGTTTTGAGAAAACGTAACGGGTTAACCGATAGTGAATTGTATTACTAATTGAGAATATGAGTTTAAGTAAAGCCCTCTATTTAAATGTTAACGCTAGAATGCAATATGGGAATCGAGTAGTAAGGGGTAGAACTTATTACGGTTTGGTTAGATATGTATGTCAATTAGATGGGTACGGTACGTTTGGAGTGCACATGTAGTCGAGAGGTGAGAATTTCATGTGAGTGCACGTCCTAACATGTATTTTGCATTTAATGTTTTAATGTTATTAAAACACTTGTTGTTTTTAAAATGATTTCCACTTTCGGGCTCTGACCCATTTGCTTTCAAATCTATTTTTTTGTAAAACCCATTTTAGGTGCCCAGCCACAAGGACACCATACTTAGTATGCTCATTCAGGTGACGAGCTGTAGCTGTTTGTGGAAGTTACAGGACTTTGCTTGTAGACGCTTCATCTATCTTGACTCTATATTCAGCATTTATCAGTTGTAGGGCATGTCGCCCATTTCTTTTAGAGACATTTCATTTATTTCAGTTATTCAGACTTCTGGCATGTAATTAATTCAGGATTCAGACTTGTCATATTATTTTCAGTTGTGAGATTGTTGTGAGGAGTTTTCCTCTGGACTTATTATTATTTCGTTGGTTATCTTATTGCTTCGTTATGGGGAATGGTTGTTATTCTTTCATTGTTCTTTTACTGCATGTTAATCAGATTTAAAATAAAATTTGGCAACTTACTTTTTAAATACTAGGTGGTTAGTAATCATTAAAATGTTTTCGACAGTGATGCTATTAACTGAACCAACTTGGCATTTTGTATTAATTTAATAAAGGAGTAGCTACCCGGTATTTAATTAGTCGGGGTGCCACAAGGAAATCTAACTCCTCTCCCCCACGCACCTCTTAAGCTCCATCACGAGTTCGATAGTGATGAGCAAATTTTCATAGCTTCACCACGTGATTCACGAATATTATACAGTGTACGGGCATTTGAGAGGCGGATAGCCGGATTTGGCACCCCCGCACGCTGAAACCACCAAAATCGAGTTTTTTATTGACCCGCAAACTATGCAGACTTTGATTTTGCAAACCAGACGGATACGTAAGTTCAACAACGTTGCTAGAGCCTAAAACACACTCGACGCGGTCCTTCCCCAAATCTGTACACACATCTTACATTTGGTGATTCAAATAGGGAGGTATTCGTGATTCCAGTTGCGTAACGTCTCGTCCGCACACACGGAGAACTCGACAAGAGTGGAGAAAACACCCCATTTCAAATAAGCATTCTAACATATTTCATTATTTAGTCTGTTGTTATTACATGAGATGGAATGATGCATATTACTAAATCTTAGTTGAAAAAAATATCATATACTGATTATTTCAAGGTTTAACCGAAATATGACTTCCACATTTGTTTTTATAAAATGCAGTGAATATACCTCATGTGATATAATGCCTATAGTGGTTCATAATTATTACAGAAACTAGTTATTATAGAAACTAGTTGAGATACATGAAATATGAAATATACAATAGATTGTGTCAACTCTAACTGATACGAATTGATTTCAAAAAATCAGTAAAGATATGCTTTGGTACATATCCATATTAAATAAATATGTTCGTACACTATTGTCAAACAAAAGGATCGCGTTCCTCCTTTCAAGGGATTGTTTTTAAATTTTAAGTACCATTACACGTTCACAAGATCTTTATCTAGAGTATGAGCACACCCCGGAGAGGCTACTCACGATGCTTGATAGCCCCGCATTTTAGTTCTTTTGTTGTTTTTATTTCCAGTTTGTAACCAAAAAAAAAAGTACCATTACAATGTATACTTTCTTTTTGAGCCACACAAAAGTCAAGTTTGTATTCCCAAATCTATTAAAATATAGATTGTCCAAATTAATGTTCAATTTCAAGGTTGTCACTATTGAGTGACAGAAAAAAGGACAATGTGCATGCTTTTAAAATATACAAAAATTGACTAGCTGGTGGTTTGGGTTTCAGGGATTTTTACAGGCAAAACCAAACTCTTTTGGCTAAGAAGGCATGGAGGTTAATTTCTTGTCCAGTGTTTGTTTGGGGTTTACTTCTTAAAAGCCTTTATTTTAAACATTGCACTTTCTGGGAGGTCCCTGATTCGAAAAAGGGCTCTTGGATATGGAACAGTCTCATGTTTGGGAGGGCTCTTCTTAAAGAGCAGGTGTGTTGGCAGGTTGGTAATGGGGCAGATATTAGGATATGGGAGGATAGATGGGTTAATGGGGTTTTATTACCCCCTTCCTCATTTTCAGCCTCTATTTCTAAGGTTAGTGATCTTATTGATCCTATCTCTTTTTCTTGGGATATCAACCTTATTTCATCCATTTTTCCCTCTCACGTTGTTTCAACCATATTGATTATCCCTCTTATTTCTCCTTTGGATTTGGATGCTATGATTTGGCCCCATACCAATGATGGCATTCCCTCGGTTTCTATGGCTTATCATGTTATTTCCCCTTCTAAGGTTCTGCGAAAAGCCCCTCAATCATCCTACTCACCTCCCCCTCGCCTCTGGATCCATGTGTGGGGCTTGATTGCCCCTCCTAAAGTCATTAATTTCATCTGGCGATGTTGTAATGAGGGTTTGGCAGTTAATTTCTACTTATGGAGGAAACACCTTATAGATGATCCTATGTGATCTATCTGCGGGACTGAAAAGGAAACCATTGAACACTTACTAACTGGTTGCCCTTGGGTTAGGAAAGTTTGGGAGAGATCTCCAGTTTTTAATTTCTGTTCCGGTGGTCATTGGGATAGAATTGAAGATTGGTTTTTCCATTCTTTGAGTGGGTTGGATAACTTTACTAGTCATGAGGTGGATCTGAAATCGCTTTTAGTTTGCACTTGTTGGGAAATTTGGAAGGCGAGAAATGAAGCCATTTTTAGAAAGAAGAATATTTTTATCTCAACATTTTTATCTAAGGCCTGGTCCTTATCTGTTAACTACAGTTTTAGTTATAAGGTTCTTAAGTCTTCCCCCAGACTTATCCCTCCCTTACCCTCTTTGAGAGTAAGCAAGTGGTCCCCCCCCCCCCCCCCCCTAATTGGGTAAAAATTAACTGTGATGGTTCATTTAATAAAGAATTGAATTCAGGTGCCTACGGCTTTGTGGTTCGTAGTTCTGTTGGTGCGGTTATTGCTGGTCATGCATTTCTTAGTTTGTGGTTCGTAGTTCTGTTGGTGCGGTTATTGCTGGTCATGCATTTCTTAGTTCTCATTCTCATTCTGCTATCTCAATGGAGGCTCAAGCGCTTTGCTCTGCTGCTTCATTTATTAAAGAGGAAGGTCTTGGAAAGGTTGTTTGTGAATCTGACTCTAGTGTCCTTATGCAGTGCATGCAGAGTAATGATATTACAAGATGGGAGTTAAGAAGACAGAAATTACAAATTAGAGATCTTACCAGTCTTTGTTCGGACATCTCCTTCTTGCATGTCTCCAGAAAAGCCAACGCTGCGTCTGATTGGGTGGTTAAATGTTGTGCTGCTCACGTCTTACCTCCGGATTGGGTATCTAACCCTCCTTCTGCCCTCTTGGCCATTTTGAGATCGGATTTTCCACCGGAGGGTGTCGGTTGATCTGCCATTGCTTTGCTCTTTCGTTGGTTTGTAAATTTGGGTTCTTCCTTGGTTAGGACAAGCTTTTGATTTGCTTTTTCTGGTTTTGTTTTCTATCCTCTGCTCCGTTTGGTTGTTTCGGTTAAATGGTGGGTTTCCATTTTGTGGGTTTTGATTTTTTTCTTGGTGAAGCTTTACTGTTTCTATGGGCGGGGTTTATTGCTTTACTGCTTTTGTTCTCACTTTGTATCATGTGTTGGTTTTTTAATCCATTAATAGAATCGATTAAAAAAAAAAGAGCCCATGGCTAGTATTTAAAATATATAAATATTATATATTATACTTTCTATAACGGAAACCAAAGAGTTGTCGGCATACTGGAAACCAAAGCCAAAAACGCTTTCTGTAACTTCCGCCGACAAACCTACCATCAAAGATTTCTCCTACATTTATGAAAAGAACCGACTTGTTATTACTGTCTTTCCTTACCCAAGGGTTTTGCCTACCTCTTTGACAAACCTCGGGCATGATTGCTCCGATGACTCCGACAAAACCAATCATTATCAGGGGGAAATGATTATCCTGCCGGAAATAAGAAACAAAATCCAGATCATAGTCAAATCGACAAAACTCCGATCCATCTTGGAGAATAACAAACCACAGATGAGTTATGTTAAAAGAAAAACCAATCAACTATGAATAAGACCCACCTCTATTTTGTTTCGAAATCGACGGAGTAATCAGAGAGAGAGAATGGTTGAAACCCAGCACACCTCACAATGATGTCACAACAAACTCGGTCGAAGAGATTCAACCCAAACAAAAACTTACTTCCGAATCGCCTTGGACCTCCGAGGATCCTAGACCTCCAAGCTACGCACCGATAAAATCAAAACGTTGCGACCGGAGAACCTCACTCCGATGAGCAAGATTCCCTCAGACGAAAGGAGCAAATAGGCCCCCGGGTAGCAAAACGATCAAAACGGGGCACCATAAAAATCTTCATCCGATTCATCATAAACCTCACCTCAGGATCAGAACCAAAGCTTGGGCTTATTCTTCCTCTTTTCGGCTTCTGCATTTTTTAAGATTTATCGGTCACCAAATAATTTGAACGAAGACTCAGAAATCCGAAGAGCTATATGCGAGCAGCTTGGTAAACTCGAACATACCCTTACCTCCGAACATGGATCTCCGAGGCATTTGACCTCCGAACAAACTAAACTCTCTGAACATCCTCCGAGCTAGTATATCCAAAAAAGCCTTACCTTCGAGCACGTATCTCCAAACAGGTATTCTGAATGAACACCACACCGAGGAACCATCTACCTCCGATGAGGTTTGACCTTCGAACAACCTTGATCTCCGAAATAGCTACCTCCGAGGAGGCTTGACCACCGACATCCGATCCAGTTGATCTCTGAGCGACTTGGACTTCCGACCCACCTTGGGGTTTTATTGGCAGGTTGAAATTGAAACCGTGTATTAGGTTCCAAAATAGGAACTGTTTGATGCGTGGTGTTAAAGTATGATAAATAGAGTATACCACCTACCACATTACTTTCATATAAAATGGTATTTCTTTGTGTGTATTTTATTTATACACCCCGAAAATACTTTTCAAGGTTCAAAAATTTATAACCTCACACGAATTTGAATTGCTTGAGTAGAAAAATATTTGTTTTTAAAAAAGTTATACACCCTTGAAATTGTGAATATATTATGTCATTTCACGAGAGAGCATTTAAAGATTTAATACGAGAATATACTCGAACAATCATGTCAAAAATGATATCCTTCGAACAATCATATCAAAACGATACTTTTAGAGTGACCTTGGAAAATAATATTTTAGCTAAAAAATTAACAAGTTGCTCAAGTCATGGTACCTCGAGCATGTACCTCAAGAAACCTCATTCGTGGTACCTCGAGCAGCTTCAATTACCGTGCCTCGAGCAGCTTTAATTACAGTGCCTCGAGCACCTTCGTCCTAGTGCCTCGAGCAGTCTCGTCCTAGTGCCTCAAGTTGCCTAGTCCCAGTTCCTCGAAAAGCCTCGCCCTAGTGACTCGAGTTGCCTCGTCCTAGTGACTCGAGTTGCCTCATTCACTGTTCCTCAGAGCAACTGCATTCATGGTCCCCGGAATAACTTTTTGCGCTCCCTTGTATTCGATTTTTGCTAAACTATGATTTATTCAAATCTTGATATTAGTTACATAAAAAATTAAAATCTGATATTTATTATTCACCTCTAGGTGACTCAACATGCTTAACTGGCTGAATTATTCTACATATGACTTAAATAGATCCAAAAACTTCTGAGTTTTCTCAGCTTTGATAAAATAGTGGGGCATAAGATAAATAGCTCACCGCATGACATATCTACATTCTATCAACTGAAGAGCATATCAAATTCGCATCATGAAATTGCATAGAACAATATGTCTATGATTTCTCGAAGCATGTTTCCGAATTTATTTTATTCTTTTGGCATAAAATAAAATAAAGGGGGAAAGATATACCCCACGTGATTATTTATTGCATTATAATATGCCTAACAAATTACTAATGATTTTTATTCCAGAATCCGAGTCGATTTCTTATCCTTGCAAATATTAAACACACACGGTCAAACCGAGCTTAAGCAATTACATTAGGCCTTACAGATGTCAAAGGCAAACGCCCAAGAGATTTTATTTTAATTAGAGGCAAATGCCTCGTGAAATGTATTTAAATGCTTTCAACTCTTAGATGGTGTTGTAACTAGTAGCTATATTTTTCTTTACTTTACTTTATCTTGAGATGAAAGACAAAGCAAAGTAAAGAGGGGGAAAAGTACTGTTTGGTGTACCACTTGTAGGTAGACATAAACACAGGTGACAAGCATGCTCGGATTCGGTCCCAGAAGAAACATCAGAGTTGTTCAGCATAGCCACCGGATGGCTCATATATAGCACTGACTATATAACATTACTTCCAGCAAAGTGACAGGGGGGAAACAAGTTTCCCGGCAAAACGTAGAGCATGGATACAAAGTTCTCACAAACCTTACCAATATCGTGGTAAGTCGCCCATAGAGATGCATTATATTTCTTACAAACCTTACCAATGTCATGATACGTCACCCACAGAGGTGCATTATATTTCTCACAAACCTTACCAATATCATGGTAAGTCGCCTACAGAGGTTCATTATATTTCTCACAAACCTTACCAATATCGTGGTAAGTCACCCACAGGGTTACATTATAATTTTCTCAAACCTTACCAATATTGTGGCAAGTCACCCATAGAGGTGCATTATATTTCTCACAAACTCTACCAACATCGCAGTAAGTCGCCCACAGAGGTGCATTATAGTTTTCTCAAATCTTACCAAAATTGTCGTAAGTCGCCCACCGAGATGCATTATAATCCTCACAAACCTTGTCAGTATTGTGGTAAGTCACCAAAAGCGGTGCATTACAATTCTCATAAATACCTACATTACTAGGCTCGCCTAACCCTCGATTATGGAAGATTTTAAGACCAATATGACTTGACCCGCTTGACCCTCGATTATGGCAGATTTTGTTTTTAAGACCAATATGACTTGGCCCGCCTAACCTCGGTTATGGGAGATTTTGATTCTTAAGACCAATATGACTTGGCCCGCCAAACCATCGGTTATGGGAGAGTTTATTTTTAAGATCAATATGACTTGGCCCGCCTGACCCTCGATTATAGGAGATTTTATTTTTAAAACGAATATGACTTGGCCCACTTGCCCCTTGGTTATGGGAGATCTAAGGACTAATATGACTTGACCCGCCTGACACTCGGTTATGGGAGATTTTGTTTTTAAGACCAATATAACTTGGCCTACCTCCACCCTTGGTTATGGGAAATTTAAAGACCAATATGACTTCGCTCGCTTGACCCTCGGTTATGGGAGATTTTATTTTTAAGACCAATATGGCTTGGCCAACCTCCACCCTCGGTTATGGGAGATTTAAAGACCAATATGACTTAGCCCTCCTCCACCCTCGGTTATAGGAGATTTAAATACTAGTATGACTTAGCCCACCTCCACCCTCGATTATGGGAGATTTAAAGTCAAAAATAACTTGGCTCGCCTGACCCTCGCTCATGGGAGATTCAAATTCCTATATTACTAGGCACCAAAGTCATATACTACTAGGAACGCATAACCCTCTTAAAGGAGACTTAAAGCCCTGCATTACTAGGCATTAGCCTGATTTGTGGGAGACTAAAGTCCTATATTACTATGCACGCTTAAAGATCTTGATTTTCGGGCACGCTTAAAGTCCTAAAAGGACCTTTATGGTTGCTCAACCAAATAAAGTTAGGCACACTTATAAAATATGTTGGTTTAAAAAAAATAGTTCACTCAAAGCATTAATGACTGCTCGACCAAGTACTCTCGCAGGTTTTGATCTTATGATTACAAAAGATCCCTATACTTTGATAACCACCAATTGGTTTTCTCGGGCAGGCCAGTACATCTGGCAAGTTTGTTGTTCAAAATTTTTAACACAGTATTAAAATTGTGGAGACATGCTCATTCGAGAGGAATGGGGGCAACCCCTAAAATACTCCTCCAAAATGAAAAGCAGAGGCAACAAAGATAGCCCTCAAAAAACTATACGCAAATGATATATGCATATACATGCATGATAAATAGACCGAATATGGTTATGTGATCATTCTCTAGTTGAAACATGACAAATGATTATTTCGTACACATAGTTGTGAGAGTGCGCCAGCAATAAATGTCAAACTTATTTAATTAAATTCCAATTTTAGTCCCAACAAGTCTTAATACTCGCAAACAAACGTGATTGAATAAAGAATTAATCTAAGCATGCGAGATAATAAACGTTGAGGAAAAATCCCCCACAGGGGCAAAACCATCTTATTTTCACTATAATTTTGTAAAGAACAGTTTACACGGATTACAATGAAAATATAAGTAATGACATACGAAATACCCTCAGGTGTCGGTTTCGATGTCGTCGGCAAGAGTTCCTGTAAGAGCTCCAGAAGGTCAGCAGCGGAAAAGCTTCGTCTTCCCCACAAATGTACTCCAGATGAGTAGAATAATATTCCTTGGGGTTTAGTGGATTCACATAAAGAATTGAGAAATATTTGTTAATCAAAAAGGTATTGAAACCTTAAAATTTGATGTTTGGAAATGGGGTCTGTTTTGCAGAAACGAAGATATGCAGACTTGGAAAAATGTGTAGCACGAACACTATTTAAATAGGGCTTTAAGGCAGCGCATCGTTTGAACGAAACATGGTGTCGTTCAAGAGATATGGCATATCGTTTGAACGAGATATGATGTCGTTCGAACAACATCAGTGACGTGTCACAGAAAAACTTCTTTAAAACGGTTATACGTGTCTATCCTCTTCCAGACTTCGAAAAATAATTTAAAACAATATTCCCAATTTATTTATGCAAATAATTTGAACACTCCAATTAAAATTATCTTTACCATAAGTCCGTGGAGTAGTGGGAACTGTTGAAAAGTACGTTGCTTGACACATGATGCACGTACAAAGATGATGGATGCGTGAATTCGGATTGAGGCCGTCGAGGATAATCATTGAGATGTGCCGAATGTAGCGGTATTAGACATACTTAATTGTGATCTAAGCTATCTCTAAAATTCCTAGATTCTACCCCGGATATTTATAAATCATGTCCTTACAAATCTCCCCTTATGTTTATGCTAGTAAATACATAAAAATATCCGAATTATGCTGCCCAAAAAAACAAACTGACATATAATCTAATATCCCCATTAAACCCGAAAACTGGAAATACTAAATGTGTGTCTTCATCTTTAAATCTTCAACTCTCCAAACTTTCTTTATCATCATCAGGGTGTGAAAAAATGATTCTCCATTTTAATACCTACACACATGAGATAAGAAACAAATACCCTTGATGAGAAACAATTTGAAATATAATGATAAGCAAAAACAAATATCAATTATGAGCAAGCAAATCATTATATAAACAAACAGGCAATTCTCCCCCATAATTCGTTCTTCCCCTTTTTATGATATCCCAAATAGACAGATATAAAGAACATACGCAATGCAAATGGAGAATGTCACATGGAAATAAACTTTCTCTTTTTGAATTTTTCAAAAAAATTTAAAGCAAACAAAATCACACCATGAAAGAACACCAAAACAACCAAGGTCATGATAGAGAAAATGAATGGATGTGAGCATATTTAACAGGAAGATCAATACATACAACCATAACATATGTGCAATATGAATATTGGATATTTCTAATGAATAAACTCAACATCTTCCTTTGGTGTAAAAATTGTGGAATTAAAAGAAATTGACTCAATCAAATCAGCAAATCAAAGCTCAAAATGATTTCCACACCAATAACGTCCAAAACGATTTTATGCTTTTTAGAGACTTTTAAGGACGTGCAAAGCCATTTTAATTCTCCAACCAAACTCCTTCATATTTATTTTCTTTTTGAGGTGATCTAAATTCTCAAACATTGGAGAATTGGTGAACAAATCTAATGGCCCCTTTTTGGCATAAATTTCTTTATATTGCCTTAAAAAAAATCGGGCTCTTTTTAAACATCTTTGGGCCCCGGATAATTAAAATTCTTCATTTTTTTAGGTCCAATTTAAATGGAGGCTTAATCGCAAAGGATAAATGTGACCTTTCGTAGACCTTTACCGTTTATAAAATTCACACAAACTCACGATAAACGGTTAAAACATGCACACCTTTTATATATCTTGTATTATCGCATTTTAGACATTGGATATACAGAATTGAGATGGAAACACTCAAGCCAATATGAGATAGACAAGTACAATGCTCAAATAATACCGTGCATGTGTGCAATAAAGGAGATAAGGAGCTAAACATGTCGAAAATATCACGAATTACATCTCAAGGACTCCAATTAATGTAAAGCACATGGATGAAATGATGTAGCATCTCAAATCACTTTCAAACAGTAACGTGAAATATGGAATGAAGTTGTGACTATGGTTATCTTAAATGTTCATCCATAAACGATGTAAAAAAACAAAACTATTTTTATGGTTTTGTCAAAAGTTTTTATAAAAATAAAATATTTTTGACTTTTTCTAAATTGGAAAAAAATGAAACAGATAAATGTACACAATATATAATCTAGAGATAGGAATCAAATGATATGATCAAAGAAAAAAATCCTACTCTAGACCTGGTAACCACCCCTCAGTCAACTGTGCAAATTCCTAAAGATTTTCTAAGACTCTCGAATCTAAGGGCATCTAAAGGCTTCGTGAAGATATCGGCTAACTGAAGGTCGATAGAAACAAAACTCAAGGATATGACCTTTTCAAAGGGTGGTGTTGAAAAATTAAAGCTTCCAAAGTGTTCAAAGCACATGATTGGTAAAACAAGTAAATTAATAAGAACATTGAAGCGACAAAAATATAGCATGACGCGAAGTTGTCCCGTTTGCATATTATTTCTATTTTGAATGTATATTTCCACTATCTCTATTTTATCTGGATATATCATGTTTGAACAGGTAAAACATTGCTATAACAGGTACATATATAATGCTGGGCAGTGGCAGTGGCCATACTGCCCATCATATTTTTTTTTAATTCTGGCCAGAATTATCATGATCAACGACCGTGATAATTTTTTTAACATTGTCACGGCCCTAAATCATGACAAAACTTATCACAGTCAGGGACCGTGACATGACCGTGACAATTATAACGAACTTGTTACGATGACCGTGACAAAAATAGTTATCTCGCCCAGAATTGTCACGGTCATTGACCTTGACAAGTCCAACTTGTCAAGGTCAATGACCATGACAATTCGACAGATTTGGTGTAGTGCAAGCTCACGGATAAAGTGCTCATGTATCCTAATGTGTTTTGTGCACGAATACTAGACTGTATTATGGGATATGTGTATCTCACTCGTGTTATCACATGAAATAGTCATGGTTTCCTATGAGATCCCATAATCCTCCAACATCTTCTTCATCCATAAAATTTGTGTGCAACAACTCCCGACGGCTATGTACTCAGCCTCCGTAGTGGACAAAGAGATGGAGTTTTGTTTCTTGTTTAACCAACAGACAAGAGTAGAACCAAAGAAGAAGCAACCATCAGAAGTGCGCCTACATCCATATGCATCCCTGGCGCCAATCGGTATCTGAATAGGCGGATAAACGGTCACTGGTATCAAAGAAATACCAAATGCCAAGTGAGAGATTCCCACTTACGTATGTGATAATACGTTTAAGAGCGAGTAAGTGTGACTCTTTTGGGGACGCCTGATATCGTGCACAGACTCTAATAGTAAAGGCTATGTTGGGACGACTAGCAGTCAAGTAGAAAAGACTACCTATCATACTCCAATACAAGGTTTGCTCTACGTCCTTGCCTGAAGTGTCTTTGCTAAGATTAGTTGAGGTACTCATCGGCGTACGTGCGTACTTAGTGGAGTCTATACCAAATTTTTTCACTAGGTCTCTATCATACTTGGATTGGGAGATGAACATCCCATCCTCTAGCTGACGGACATGGAGACCAAGGAAAACGTAAGCTCACCAACCATGCTCATCTCAAACTCACTCTTCATCTCCATCTCAAAGTGCTGAGCATGCCGAGAGCATGTGGATCCAAAGACTATGTCATCCACATAGACCTGGGCAACCAAAATAACACCATCATCTCTCCTAACGAACAACGTCATATCAACTCCCCCTCTCTTGAATTCACGAGCTAAGAGATAGGAAGTAAGCCTTTCGTATCAAGCACGGGGTGCTTGCATCAAACCATAAAAGGCTTTCCTCAAATAATAGACGCGATCAGGGTGATTACGATCTTCAAACCCTTTTGGTTGTTCCACGTAAACCTCATCCTGTAGAATACCATTCAGAAAGTCACTCTTGACATTCATCTGATATAACTTGAAGCGCAGATGACATGCGAGGGTGAGTAGTAAGAGGACGGACTCAAGCCTCGCAACAGGAGCGAATGTCTCATTAAAGTCTACACCCTCAATCTGAGTGTAGCCTTGAGCGACCAACGTAACCTTATTTTGAATAATGGTACCAGTATCATCCACCTTATTCTTGAAGATCCACTTGGTACCTATCAGATTTGTCTCAATAGGTCAGGGGATCGATTCCCAGACGTCATTCTTTCTAAACTGAAGCAACTCATCCTGCATGGAACATATCCAGTGTTCATCTTTGAGTTCTTAATTATAGTTCTTAGTCTTGACTTTGGACGTGTAGAAAACATGGATAACAACGTTCTCTAGCTGAGAACGAGTTTTGACCCCAAGGGTGGGATCTCCTAATACAGTAGAAGGATTATGACTCTTACAAACCCAAGCAGGAGTGTCCCCTAAGTCAGGAATGGAATCCACTCTGGGTGTGGGAGGCTTAACGGGATCATCAGTAAGTGCATCAGCCTCACCCAAAAGGTTGGAATCAATAGATGCTGGTGGTTCGTCATCTTGCACAGTGACATTTATTAACTCCATAACCTTAGAGATATTCAACTTATACACCCGATAAGCTCTACTAGACGATGAATAAGCTAAAAATATCCCCTCATTGCTTTGGGAGTCAAACTTTCCTACTTGCTCTATATCCCGTAGGATGTAGCATTTGCTCCCAAAGACATGGAAATGTGAAAAGTTTGGCTTCTTTTCGGTCCATAATTCATAGGGCATCGAAAGAGTGTGTGGACGAAGATATACCCTATTCATCGTGTGGCATGTGATAGACACCGCCTCTGCCTAAAATCTTCGTGCTACATTACGACCCAAAAGCATAGATCTAGCCATCTCCTGAATCATCCGATTCTTCCTCTCAACAATCCCATTTTGCTGAGGAGTCCTAACGTCCAAAAATTCGTGTTTGATTCTGAGGCTATCACAGAAAATATCTACTTTTGCTTCTTTAAGCTCAGTGTCATTGTCACTACGTATTCTGTTGATAGTGACACCGTATTAGTTTTGCAGGATATGACACTTGGTCGTAAGAAAGTCCACAGCATCGAATTTCTCTCGTAGAAAACCTATAATAGAATAGCGTGAGAAATCATATACCATCACGAGTATGTACCTCTTACCACCTAAACTCTCAGTACGAGTAGGACCCATGAAATCCATATATATCAACTCAAGAATGCGAGAGGTGGTAATGGAATTCAACTTTCTATGGGGGCTATGAATTTGCTTTCCCAATTGGCAGGGTCCACAAACTGCGAAAGTTGGCTTTTCAAGCGATGGGAAGCCACGTACTAGGTCCTTTTTGGCTAACTTTTCCAACTCTCGAAAGTTCACATGACCTAGACGTTGGTGCCACAGATCCATAGAAATGATCGTTGTGCTTTTGCAAACAAAAGAGGAATCAGGCATAATCCCATAAGAATTATCTTTAGTCCTCACCCCATACAATAAAAGTTTATCGGTTTGATTATAGACGTGGAATTTGTTTCGGTCAAACTTTACTTCAAGGTCACCGTCGTGCAGCTGGTTAATGCTGAGTAAATTTGCCTTCGATACTTTGACGTATAACACACTCTCTAGCTTAGGAAATCCTGGTAACTTTATTGTACCTCGTCCTACTATGATTGTTGATACCAAATTTAATCTACTGACGTGGACCAATAATAAGAAGACACGTGTCAATCTACATGGCACAATAACAACGAGGAAGTTTATTTCCCCCGACCAAGTCATGTTCGCTCCGAGCAACAAGGATACCCCGAGGAACTACAACACTCCGAGGAACTCCAGCGCTCCGATGAACTCCTGAACGATGAGCAACTATGGCGGTCCGAGCTGCATCTCGGTCGTATCATTAAACGGACAACTGTTCAACTGTTCATTGAATGTTTATATTCTTGACGCACACGCTTCATTAAACGTATTACCCTTTCATATGTATTTCATTTAATGTATCGGACCTTTCATGTACAGCCTAAAGGCTATAAATACCTTGTATCATCCTCATTCATGGGGACCAGAATTTCTTGAGAGAACTTGTAATCAAGAATTCCACAAACACTCAGCAATAACATAACAGTGGACGTAGGCTTTATTCCTAGCCGAACCACTTTAAAAATCTTTGTCTTATTTATTTATCTGTGATTAAATAATTAGAGCGATCTAGTTTTTTACATCAACAGATTGGCGTCGTCTATGGGAACGTGTTACAAGCGTTGTTCTCCACCAAAAGCTAAGTTTTTATTTTCTCTACGTATAATCAATTATACATACATCTTTTGATTGAATCGTGATTTTTATGTTTATATACATAAATTAATTGTCCAATTTTTATCTGCAAAATGTTGCATCTCATGATTTTTAAATCATAACTGTTAGATTCATCCTTATTTAGAAATCTGAAAAATAGTAGATTTCATAAATCATAACTCTTTGCTTGATTCTCAAGTTTTAATTTTATATCATGGAATAAATATTTTAAATGATTACATATGCCAATATATACGACGATGATAAGATTTTATCATTTTCATTGTTGATTTTGAAATAAATTTTGTAAGATATTTGATGTCTATTCAAATTTCCATCATATTTTTAATAAAAGAATGGGAAAAGGTTAAAGACAACGAAAAGTCTTCTCATGGAAATCATGACCCAGATCTATTTTCTCTCTCTTCAAGTTTGAGTCTCTTTGCATTCACAAGTTTGAGACTCTTTGCATTCACTTTTATGAACTATATACTTAATTTGGTTCATTTTCCATCTATGTCAATAAAGTCAAATTGATTGATTTTTTATATAAATTTGCAAATAATTTCGATCATTCACCATATTTTTATCTCTCCAAATTGGGAATAGGAAGGGATCAATATAAAAAAAATAATTTTCTCTCACCTGAAAAATCATTACCCACCTCTTGTAAAAGAGGATCAGTAAAATAATCATGACCATATCAAGACTGGGAACAAATTTGATATTTTGGCCCCTCGTTCATCACATCACAAGGTTTCTTTGACGAAATCACACGATCTAGTGGGTTATATATTTATTCATTTAATTAACATTCTTAAGGCTTAAATTTTACATTGAATGTTATTTTTTGATCTAAAGATTCGAGATATTCTAGTCATCCAACCATATATTCTATAATTTGAGATATCCTTAAATGTTGGTCGGCAACATCCATGTTGTTTGTCGGCAGCAGTAGAATCTTGGGGTATTAAAAAATGCTAAGCACCCCTGATATTTTGAAATTAATATTTTTATTTCTCAAGCATATACATACCAAATCATATTTGGCATAAAACATTTGGCATAAAACATATTATGATGCATTTGTCCATCTCACACACATTTGGCATAAAACATATTATTTCATATTTTGAAATTTTTATGCTGATACATATCATATATTGATTGGATGAGTGAATTATTCTCATGACTAATCAATTCAGCCTACACATATGGTAGAGAAAATTATTAATTTTTACAGGCACAAGATTCAATGCCGACGAATGCTGAAGCACAAATTATTCTATATCCGTTCGGATTCATATTTTATATTTATCTCAGCATGGAGCTCGAAAAATTTCTTCTCTCTATATATATTCGGCTCCGAGGAAAAGCTACAACAGTTATTATATTTCACCCCCAACGGATAGTTGGTCGGGGTAATTCTTATTTATATGCAGGCCCAACAAAGTTCTCGGCCATATTCTTATGTTCTGGAAAATATTATTCTTATTCGGCATTCTGCAATTATGCCTCGACAAGATACTTATTCAGCTTTAAGGAGAATTACAACATTCGTTCGGATAATTCTTATTTATATTCAGGCCTCACAATGTTCTCGGCCATATTCTTATGTTCTGAAAGATCTTATTCTTGTTCGGAATTATATGATTCTACCTCGACGGATCGGCGAGGCACTTTATTATTTTTTAATTATTCTTTATATCTATTTGGATGCATATTCTATTCTCATTTCAGCATGGAGCTCGACAAATATTTATTATATCTTATTCAGCTCCAAGGATGTCTCCAGCATTTATTATATCTTATTCCCAACAATCTGTTGGTCATCGCCGAGGAGGTATCCTGCAATTATTCCCAACAATCTGTTAGTCATCGCCGAGGAGGTATCCTGCATTTATATTATCTTATTCCCAACAATCTGTTGGTCAGCTCCGAGGAAGTCTTCATCATTTATTATCAATTACCACCAACTCCGATTGGTAGATAAAATCCAACTCCGGTTGGTAGACAAAATCCAACTCCAGTTGGTAGATAAAATCCAACTCCGGTTGGTATTAGTCGATAAATCTCATTCAAAGTTCACATTCCACAGTTGGGGGCTTCTATTACAGATATATTTATTCATTTGGTGGCACATTCTTATATCATCATGCAGTCGAGCATCAAATTCAACCCCGACTAATCACTTTCTCAGGAGGAATATTGAAGTTCAGGAGGAATATTGAAGTTCAGGAGGTATATTGAAGTTCAGGAGGTATATTGAAGTTCAGGAGGAATATTGAAGTTCAGGAGGTATATTGAAGTTCAGGAGGAATATTGAAGTTCAGGAGGTATATTGAAGTTCAGGAGGAATATTGAAGTTCAGGAAGTATATTGAAATTCAAGAGGTGTATTCAGAAGTATCAGGACATGATGAAAGAAAGCGAAAAGTATTCCACCGAGGAACTCTGTCAGACCAAAAATTAGAAGGCAAGTTGCCTATATGGAGGCTATATGTAGATGGATCATCTTTCACTACAGGCTGTGGGGCAGGGATCGTTTTGAACAACCCAGATGAGGTCGACATAGAATACGCCCTACGTTTCTAATTCAAAGCTTCTAATAATGAGGTTGAGTATGAGGCCATGATTACAGGTCTTAATTTGTCAAATATTATGGAGGCACAACAGGTTATTATCTTCAGTGATTCTCAATTGATCGTAAACCAAATGTTGGGAATATATGCAACCAAAGGAGAATTGATGATCAAGTATCAAGCAAAGGTGATGGAGTTGGTATCAGAGTTGATGATCAAGTATCAAACAAAGGTGATGGAGTTGGTATAAGAGTTTGTTACTGTTCAAATGGTAAGAATATCAAGAATGGAGAATGTGAAAGCATACGCCTTGGCCCGATTAGCATCAGCTACTCGTACCGAGCAGCGAAGAACGATACAAATTGAAGTATTAGAAAGTCGGAGCATAGATGAAGACCTGACGATGAATATTATTACCCTTGATTTAGGAACATCTTGGATGGATCCCATCAGAGCATATATTGAGGAGGAACAATTACCGGAGGATAAGCTAGCTACCAAGAAATGGAAGTTTAAAGCTGCTCGGTATGTACTAATTAATGGTATTCGGAGGATAAGTTCGCCGCCAAGAAATGGAAGTTTAAAGCTGCTCGGTATAATGGTATTCGAAGGATAAGTTCGCCGCCAAGAAATGGAAGTTTAAAGCTGCTCGGTATAATGGTATTCGGAAGATAAGCTCGCTGCCAAGAAATGGAAGTTTAAAACTGCTCGACGAGGAATTATGGAAGGTTTGCAAAGATGTGTACATCCCTCCGAGGTGAATTGATTAAAGAGATCCATGAAGGGTCCTGTGGAGCCCATGTAGCAGGACGAACACTTTTGCAAAAGGTGATGACGCAGGGATACTACTGGCCGACGATGAGAGCTGATTGTATAGCTTATGCCAAGAAATGTGACAAGTACCAACGCTTTTCCTCCATCCGAAGAACTTCACAAGCATTTTTGACACCCATAACTTCCCCTTGGCCATTTGCCATATGGGGGATTGATTTGGTTGGACCATTGCCGACGACTCGAGGAAGATTCAAATACCTCGTCATCGCAGTAGATTATTTTACTAAATGGATAGAAGCTGAGCCACTTATTGACATGACATACGAGAAGGAAGGTGTACCAATTTGTTTGGAAGAACATCATCTGCCGATATGGTCTCCCTCATGCCTTCATCACAGACCATGGAACACAATTTAAAAACGAGGAGTTTGCTGCCTATTATCATCAGTCAAACATTTTGAAAGTTCATTCAGCGCCAGGATATCCTCAGAGCTAATAGACCAAAAGCTCTAAGGAGCCAGAAAGTGCTCTAAGGAGCCAAAATTGCTCTAAGGAGCCAAAAAGTGCTCTAAGGAGCCAAAAGTGCTCTAAGGAGCCAAAAGTGCTATAAGGAGCCAAAAAGTGCTCTAAGGAGCCAAAAATGCTCTAAGGAGCCAAAAGTGCTCTAAGGAGCCAAAAAATACTCCTTTGGTTAGGAAGCGCTCTAAGAAACCAAAAGCTCTAAGGAGCCAAAAAAACTACTACTCCTTTGGTTAAGAGGTGTACACCAGCATGATCAATTACGGTTGGTAAGATAAAAATATACTCTCATATTACAACTTATGTTGGTCGGGAGGTAAGATTATTGCAAAAAGTTCTTTGAAGAACAAAATATTCCAAAATACACCAAGTATAGTTGGTCGGGGATAAAGACCCACTAACTGTAGTTGGTCGACGAGGACAAATTATTGACCTTAGCTGGTCGGACACATTTTATGAAAATATTTGAAATTGAACCAAGTATGGCTGGTCGGGGATAAAAACCCATCAACTGTAGTTGGTCGACAAACATTATTTATCCACCCTGGTTGGTTGGAAACAGTTTGAATATTTTTATACTCATTACTTTATTATTAAGTGATCGAGCAACGTTACTAATACTTTGTAAACTTTTTAAGCTGATGAACAACACAATATTGTTATCTTTTTAACAGATACATATGCATAAATGTAAAGTGTTTGATATTTACAAGACAATAGCAATTAAGATTGCGAACAAAAATGAAAGTCTTTCATTAAAATCAAAAACAAAATACATTGAGAATGAAAATGTATACTAACTATTACATTGAGATTCCTATTCTATTGGTTTCTTTTCCTTCTACTTTTGAAACAGGTTCCTCGCCAGCAGGAGGATCATCTAAAATATAAGGGGAGTTTATGAAGTTAAGATCTTTCAACATTCTGATATTCATCACAGATGATCTATCCGAGAAGCACTAGCTCATTCCCGAGAAGCTCTTGCTCATCCCTGAGAATCACTTGCTCGTCCCCGAGAACCTCTTGCTCGTCCCCGAGCAGAGGTAGAAGTCAAAATCAGCATCTATAGCACTGAGATCTTTGCTAATACTGTCTCAACCAATAATGAAGAAGAATTTATGAGAAAATGTTTCGAAGTCCACCACTAGCCTGGTACTAATCAGATTGAAGAGTTGGGTTCAAAAGCTATATGTTACTCGACAAAGTATTCAGATAAGCTTAAATCAGAAAAATCAAGCACGTGAAGTTAGCACTCAGTTGCTCGACACAGGAAGCAGCTGGTCGGATGGCAAACCAATCAACATACTTGAAGATTATGACAAGCTACAAGTTTCATACTATGGCATGGCTGCATCCAAATTCCCAGGGGTGATACATAGCACACGGAGTTCCTCTAAAGAAAGATTAGCAACCATCGTTCAGCCTGCATCATACTTCGTCCAAGAGATAATGAACTTTATGTTGAACAAATCAAGAAGGTAGATCAAGAATTTCACGAGCACCGAGCAACACTGCAGAATAAATACTCCATCCTTTCAAGTAACCCATCAAGCATGAAGCATTGGGGGCTTCTGTTGATACCAAATTTAATCTACTGACGTGGACCAATAATAAGAAGACACGTGTCAATCTACATGGCACAATAACAACGAGGAAGTTTATTTCCCCCGACCAAGTCATGTTCGCTCCGAGCAACAAGGATACCCCGAGGAACTACAACACTCCGAGGAACTCCAGCGCTCTGATGAACTCCTGAACGACGAGCAACTAAGGCGGTCCGAGCTGCATCTCGGTCGTATCATTAAACGGACAACTGTTCAACTGTTCATTGAATGTTTATATTCTTGACGCACACGCTGCATTAAACGTATTACCCTTTCATATGTATTTCATTTAATGTATTGGACCTTTCATGTACAGCCTAAAGGCTATAAATACCTTGTATCATCCTCATTCATGGGGACCGGAATTTCTGGAGAGAACTTGTAATCAAGAATTCCACAAACACTCAGCAATAACATAACAGTGGACGTAGGCTTTATTCCTAGCCGAACCACTTTAAAAATCTTTGTCTTATTTATTTATCTGTGATTAAATAATTAGAGCGATCTAGTTTTTTACATCAACAATGATAGACTTGCTCCCATCTCCAAAAGTGACTTTACCTTCCTTATGATCTTCGAGGGAGTTAAATAAAAAGATATCCCCAGTCATGTGCCTGGAGCACCACTATCAAAGTACCACTGTAGGTAATTATGTGCTTTAAGATCAACATGAGCAACAAGGGCTTTTGCGTTATGTTTAGGCACCCAAGAATAAGTAACCTTAAGTTTTCCCTTGTCATTGTTGACTCTAGTCGAGATTTTGGAAGTGTCTGTTGATGGCATAAACATATGTTGGAACTATTCTACTATACTCTGAGATGTGGTGACCAGAAACTCAAATCGATCTCTAAGACTCTCAAAATCAGTAGTGGCATGTGGTGGAGCAATAATACGTCTTGTCCGACCCAAACTATAACAAAACTCACAAAGGCGGTCCTTTCTTTTGCAGTAGGTACAGAAATATGTAGAGTTAGGCCGACTTCGATTTTCTTTTCTTGGTCAAACTCTCTTCTAGTTTCTAGGTTGGTGACCATAAAGATTTGTAATAAACTCGAGAACCGATTTTAATGTCTTATGGGACGTGGAAGTGACGTCAAAACCTATTCCCGACCTCTCACCCAAAGCAGGGGAGAGGAGCATATTTCCCATCTTACCAGATCAGTCCTTAATTCTTACTTTGACTTCTCGGGCTCTCTCTAGGGCCTGTGTGAGTTGGGCTACAAGGGCATCCAGGGAGGAATGGATCTCACTCGTCATATCAACCACTTGCTTAGTCAAGTCCCCTTTTTCTTTCACAAATAAACTTTCTCTCTCTCCAAACACATCCTCTCTCTCAACACAGGCAGTCTCTCTCTCTCTCTCAGCGCAGTGGATATGGAGGTCTCTCTTTCTCTTATATCTCCTAATTCCTTATCTAGAGTTGCAATCCTAAGAGCTAACGCTTTGTTACGCTTTTTTGTTTTGAAAGTATCAGCATATAAATCAGAATACGCGCGTCGAAGATCACTCTCGTTCTCACTTGCATCTTCCTTCCCCTCACTCACACTGCTATCAGTATCGAGTTATCCTTGAAAGCTTGCATCCTCATCGTCTTGAGGAGCACTATTTGTACTCACATGACTATCCATGAATGCGGTGAAGTTACATTCATGCAATGACTCGTCACTAGAGTCCATCGACTCGACCTCGCTATCGTCACTAAGGGTAGTGTTTAACGCAGATTTGGGTTGTTCTTGACGTTTCAACCTAATTGCACACTCAAACCCCCTATGACCTCTATCAACGCACTCAAAACATCTCTCACTATCTTTCTTAGAGATGTCCTTTTTATCTTTCTCAAATTTCTTTTTATCTTTAAAATTTTCATTTTTCTTTAATTTGAGAAATTTTTTGAATTTTTTTGCCAAAAGGACCAAATTATCTAAGTCAAAATCAGAATCAGAATCATACATCTCTTCCTTTCTTTTCTTAGACGACTCACTTCTCTTTGACCCTTCACACATTCTTGCTTAGGCTTTAAGAACTACCCCTTTATCTTTTGATTTTATCGTTTTGGGGAACATGTCAATTTCATAGGTTTGTAGGTCTCCAACTAACTCCTCTCATTTCAGCGTATTCAGATTACCTAATGAATTTAACATAGTGACTTTGGGGATAAATCTCTTAGGCAGTGATCTCAAAATTTTCTTAACTACCCTAGCATCAGGAATGTGATCTCCTAAATTAAAACAAGTGTTCACGATATCAGATAAGCGTGCATAAAATTCATCAAAACACTCATTTTCATGCATGGAGATAGTTTCAAATTGAGTAGTTAAGTTTTGCAATTTAGATTCTTTAACTGCATTTGTGCCTTCATAGGTAAGTTACAGAACATCCCATGCTTCTTTAGACGTGTGTCATGATGCGTCGGAACTCGTCAGGTGCGACGGCTCTAGAAATGGCACTAAGCCCACGTGAGTTAAATGTTCTCCATTTAAATTCATCCTCAATCCATACAGCCACAAATTTTAAGGTAGTTACGTTTTCTACCGTGACAGTGGGAGGTGTCCACCCTCTTTCACACATAACCCAGACACGTTCATCAGTAGCATTTAGGTGAGATTTCATGCGTGCTTTCCAATAGGCATAATTTGACCCATCAAAAGTTGGAACTTTATTATATGAGTTATCCATTGAAATTGTTCCTTTTTCAAAATAATCAATTTTAGACCAAAATTGATATCAAGAAAAAAATTTGCAGAAAAATTACACGGTAAGTTTGTGTAAATGGCTCTGATACCAATTTGAGAGTGCGACAGCAATCAATGTCAAACTTATTTAATTAAATTCCAATTTTAGTGCCAACCAGTCTTAATACTCGCAAGCAAGCGTGATTGAATAAAGAATTAATCTAAGCATGCAAGACAATCAAAGTTGAGAAAAAATCCCCCACAAGGGCAAAATCATCTTATTTTCACTATAATTTTGTAAAGAACAGTTTACACGGATTACAATGAAACTACAAGTAATGACATACGAAATACCCTTAGGTGTCGGTTTTAATGTCGTCGACAAGAGTTCCTGTAAGAGCTCCAGAAGGTCAGCAATGGAAAAGATTCGTCTTCCCCACAAATGTACTCCAGATGAGTAGAATAATATTCCTTGGGGTTTAGTGGATTCACATAAAGAATTGGGAATATTTATGAATCAAAAAGCTATTAAAATCTTAAAATTTGAAGTTTGGAAATGGGGTATGTTTTACAGAAACGAAGAGATGTAGACTTGGAAAAACATGTAGCACGAACACTCTTTAAATAGGGATTTAAGGCGGCGTGTCGTTCGAACGAAACAAAGTGTCGTTCGAGCGAGATGGCATCTCGTTAAAACGAGATACGATGTCATTCGAACGATATCAGTGACGTGTCACAGAAAAACTCCTTCAAAACGATTATGCGTGTTTTTCATCTTCCAAACTTAGAAAAATAATTTTAAAAAATATTCCCAATTTATTTATTCAAATAATTTAAGCACTCCAATTAAAATTATCTTGACCATAAGTCCGCAGAGTAGTGGGAACTGTTGAAGAGTACGTTTCATCACACATGATCCACGTACGAAGGTGATGGATGCATGAATTCGGATTGATGCCGTCGAGGAGGATCGTTGAGACGTGCCGAATGTAGCGATATCAAACATAATTAATTATGATCTTTGGAAAATTCCCAGATTCTAACTCGGACATTTATAAATCATGTCCTTACAAGTTGACATGTCTCAGTTGAAGCATCAACACACTAACTTGCGTACGAGGGGGAAAATGTAGAGTGGGGTTAAATACATAAACCACCAACACTTTAATACATTAACCCCACAGATTTGATCAAATACTGATTTATGAGTAATCAAGTTTTACTACAATCCAAACCTTACACGACTTGAGATATTATTATGCGCGATTTAACATATTGCATATACTTCTCATTTGATGAATTACACTAGACAATACTTTAGCAGTGATTTAATTTGTTCATTTACTGTAACACCACATATATTATGACAAGTGGAACCATAACTAGTGGTACACTTAGTTCCACATATTACATGACATGTGTCAAACCCACTTGAGGCACTTTTGCTATTAAAAGAGGGTTCCCCCTCATTTGATGGATGATGGTCTTGGGGGCAATGTCAGGGGAGGAAATATAACTCTTCTCCCCCACGTACCTTTTGAGCTTTCATAGTTTCACCACGTGATTCATGAATATTATATGGTGTACGGGAGTTTGAGAGGCGGATAGACGAATTTGGCACCCCCAAGCACCAAAACCACCAAAATTGAGTTTTTCGGCGTATTGTACGGACCCATGAACTACGCAGACTTTGATTACGCAAATCAGACGGATACGTAAGAGAAATAATGTTGCTCGAGTCTAAAACACGCTCGACGCGGTGCTTTCCCAAATATTCACTCACATCTTACAAATTGGGTTTCCAGACCTCTTGTCTTTTGCCAAAGGTTTTGAGTATAAAAGGAGGGGTGTGGGATAGGTTTTCTCCACCAATACACACATTTATCTTCTTGCTTCATATTTCTCATTCCCAAATGGCTCTTCCCATGAATGAGGAATTATCCTCTTACCTTGATGTCTGGAGTCCATGTGTTAATACAATGTTGATTACGATATTTTTAACTTGCGCACAGTTTCTCTGTGGCGTAATCGATCCATAAACTAGAACCTGTTGGTAGCGGTGGTACAGTGCTGGTACCCTGAGGACCATGTCTTCCATTTTGTCCGAATGAAGTATGTCCCATCTATGAGGAGTTCTTGGCCATGTTAGGGGTCAACTTCAATGTTGCAGCGACTATGCCCGATTTTTCTCGTTCTCTCTAAGTATTCTTGTCGGAGGTACTTCACATTTCACCCTCGACAGCTCAACCGTTAGTTACCGAATGGGTTATTTCTCTTCAGGAAGTTATGTATTCAGTGCACTTGAGGGGCTTTTAGGAGACAAGTTTTTCAGAGCTGTCACCTTAGGCCTTACTACGAAGGTTTTTGCTAGTGACGGGGGACTTAATAATGGATCCCAAAGTGGTTGATGTCTTACCGCTATAATCCTATGATAGTGGTGCTGGCTGAGGCCTTGAACGTTCTGGATGATTGGAATGAGGGACAATCCAACATTATGAGGGGGAGACTGATAATGTTGTTTTTGTGTCTTGCTTAGAGGTTTCTCTGGCAACCCCTCCTGAATATCCCTTAGCATTTGTGCTTAATTTCTTCGTACGACCTTTCTTTAGTTTTGGCCCATCTATAAAGAGCTGGGATAACTTGTTTATAGAGCATGGAGCCCAATATCTTTACCAGTCAGTGCCATGGTGGAGGGATTTACTACTTGTCTTATGGCTTAGAGAGTATCGGTACGTGTGGCTGGTGGGCCTTCGATAGACTTCCTTTTATTTCCCACGGTGGCTCCTGGGCTAAGTCAGGTGGGAATAAATTGTTTCCCCTCGTATAACAAACTTGTTTCTGGTGGATGATTTGACTGAATCACTGAGGATGATGTTGGACTCTTTGTGGCAGCAGCATCGACCGTCTATCTGTCCATCACAGTCTGTGGGAGGCACCTGGAATGTGTCTGGGGACTACTTGAAATGCTTGTGGAACCGGGTAGTAGAGAAAATCATAGCAGAAGAGACCTGTCAAATGTGGTTTATTGCCTTCAACACCATGGAATACGGTGTTGTGGTTTTGTCTAGGTTTATTAGGGTGTATGCTCCATGGAGCTCATGCGGAGTGTCAACCAGGAGTGAGAAACTTAGGGACCTCCAGGGGCTGGTAACAATGAGAAAAATGAACCATCGAGCAGTTGAAGGTAAATGTATTGTGAAGCTTTGGGTGATTTTTGTGAAGATATAGTGATTTTGGTGTTTTACATTTTTTTAGGTTTGGAATAATTCTTGGTTGTTACTTAGTTTAGGGTTCAATTTGTTTAAGAATGGTTTGGTCAGTGGAAGGGGGTTATTTTTTTAGCTCCCATCGTTGGTACTTCATGTAGCAATGTAGTATTCCGTATTAGAAATAAAAGTTGATTTTGATCATAATTTATTGCGCCTCTTGATGAGTTTTGCATTTGAGTTATCTATACCAATCTCTAAAGCATGCATAATTATTTTGTTTATGTAAATGATAAAATGGACTGCCGTTCTCGAAGGTTAGAAAATAATAGCATATCTTGAAAAAGAAGGAGATCGAACCCATTTATGGCATGTGGACTACCTATGTACCTCTAGGGGTTTTGAAAATTTTCATGAGTCTCATTTTAAAAGGAAAAGGTTTTTGAAAGGATCAGGTCCCATGTAGTTCTGGGTAGGGGAAATGAAGATTGTTTTTTTAGAATAGAAGGGGGATGATAATATTCATAGCGCGTCGAGATTTCGGACTAAGGGTAAAATTTCTTGAGACGGTTCAGATTGACTAGACATGCCATCTCTTCTCCATCGAGCACTGTGAGCAGAGAGGCACCTGTAGACACCACATTCTAGGACCCTCCTATGTCTCTTCTTAGGTCCCTAGCCCCCCCCCCCCCATTCACTATAAACCCTAGGTTATATTTTGAGTACCGATCTTGAGGTCGTCAGGCACTCCCAAGACCCATTTGACTCAAGTCAACTCCATCATCAAAGAGAAAGGTCAATAAATATTCGCAGGGATTTGAATCCTCTTTCCAATGATCTACATCGTGCATGAATAGGCATAACGGTTCAGATGAACGAACCATTTTACTACTAAAAATCAATCGGGAGGCCATCGGGCACTGTCGGGCCTCGATTTTACCCCAATCAACTTCATCGTCAGAGAGAAAGCTTAGTGAATCTTCAAAGGGAACTGAAACTCATTTCCTACTATCTGCCCCGTGCACTAAACAAAATAATCATTCGAACCAATAATCCATTTTCTCCCAAAATTCATCCGGGGCTCACCCGGCGCCCCAAACTCCGTTTGAACATAGTCAACTCTTTAGCTCAGATGAGACTGAATGAGTCTTCTAAGGGAAATAAATACCCTATCCAATGGTTTACCCCGTGCATGAATCAGCTTCGCGGTAAGGATGAATGATCCGTTTTACTCTTGAAGGTCATCGAGCAGTTCCGAGCCCTGGATGACCAAAGTCAACTCGTCGAACTGAGTGAAGCACTTTGGAACATCGAAGTTCCTCGCATAAACTTTCCAACGGTCTGTCCCATGCACAATTCTGACTTATGGTTTGGCTGAACGATCCATTACCGTTCGATGATCTCTTGTCGAAAGGACCGATGGGTACTTTCGACCCATTTTGACCCAAACTCAACTCCCAGACCCAAGAGTGACCCAAAGGACTCTTGAAGGTCTCTGAATTACCTTTCTAATTCTATGCCCCATGCACGATTTAGATTTACAGATTACATTCTACGATCATTTTCCGAAACAATCTGTACGAGACTGCTAATTGGCAGATCCATTTCCCTTCCTATCGGCAGTGTGTCTAGGTTCACCTGCCGATTGGCAGGGCTAGGAATATTCATACCGGTAGTCCCCTTACCCTATATAAGTAGGGCTTGAGCTCACATCCAAGTCACACCTCCGTTCCATCATTATCAGTGATCTTAGTAACATTCTTCTGCAATCAACAAAGTTTCCTTGTGTGAAATTTCTTTCCACCTTTCATTCCCATCATTTTCATACCCAATTTAGCAAATATCTCCTTATCTATCATCCAACATTCATCCCAGCTAGCAGGGAAGCTCATCAAGAATCAAAATCAGGCCTCAAGTCTCCAAACAAGGTCCAAACATCCTTATCTCTTTAAATTTATTTATTTTTCCATTAGTTATATAAATTCTCAATATAGCTCTTACTTTAGATCATGCACATTAAAATTTCATCCTTTATTAATTATATTGCACATATTTTATTTTCTATAAAAAAAACAGAGAAAAAGAGCATTACACCTATAAATTCCAACGGGATTCTTCATCTCATTTTCTTAAAAGTAAAAAAATATATCTTTTCTATATACACACATATAACAAACTCTCATTTGAATCTGTGGGATAAACCCCACCCTTGTGTCGCATGCAAACTATGTGGACTTTTATGCCTTTATAGGCTATGCAGGCATCTCAAGCTAAAACCTGAGACTCGAGTCCTATTTTCCTATTTTCATCATTTTTCCTATTCTATCCATAGCTCATTTATATATTGTCATTCATACTTGAGTCTTATCTAAAAAATATTATCGTTCCATTATAGCAATGAATATCTCGATAAGCGCACACATCATATCTTCTAATTATTATTTTAGGAACAATCCTTTGGATGACCTCACTCTATCTTTACCATGATATGAGTTGAGCGATTCCGATCTCCATTTATATATACATGTACAGACACTTTAAGGAGAAATTAAGGAAAATAGTAACATAATCTCATGGGAGACCGAAAGGGCGGGATAGATTCCTAACACCTTTCCATTCCATAACTTATCCCCCGAACCTCTGAACTATTGGTTTCGTAAGCATCAGTTTGTCTTTGATGGCACTCTCTCGAGGCGGAGACATGTTCTTTTGCATGTTTTGTGCAAAATAGGTTGTTGACTCTATCTATTTACATCACCCCACATATACGATGACCAAAGTGCTCGTAGTAAATGTTGTGAGACCTTCTCTCCCCCTCCGAGCGCATGCGCGCAAGCGCTGACCCCGAGATAGAGGAAAACCAGAGGGATGCCCACAGTGACCACTCCGCAGGAGAAACCTTAACTTAAGAAGGCTAGACTCTATTTTCATAGGTGTTATCATTTTCTACTTGTGTGCGTATGCACCTACCTATATGTTCCCCCTTTCCCTTTATTATTTCTTGTATATATCTATCTTATGATTATATTACTCCTCACTCACATGCTTATAGATACTCTCCATGTACACTTCACACTATTTACATGTAAGATCACTTATATCCACTCGTTGCACACACCACTTAGAATATCCATGCTTAGGTGTCACTAGCACACACACCTCCAATGATCACACTTGTATATATCCATGATCACTTACACTTTACACACACCACTTGTAGTTGATACATGCTTAGGTTCACTACCACACACTCACCTATAGCTATCCACACATCACTGACTCTCACGTATCCACGCTTAGTGTAATATCCATGCTCCATGCAAGATTTACTTTTCATGATACTTGTACATTCTTCACTATTAGTATAGTGCTCATTGTGCCACATAAAAATACTCTTTACATTATATACTAATCAAGAATCATGCATTTTTCACACTACATCACCAAAGAGCATGGCTATTGACCAAAATATTATCCCATACTGGGGGGCCACTTTTTGATGGGCACTGGTCCGACATGTCTTAATTAGCCAAAGTAATATGACTCTCACCTTCTCTTGGCCAAATACCTTCTACGTATATCGAACGGTTCCCCCTGCATCGTAACGCTTGATTGAAGTCATGACATGAGGTATATACAAGGGAACTCGTTCACCTACGTCAAGTATATCAAATTCTCTCTCACACGTACTGTCCCCACGAGGTATATAATGAGGAAATTCACGTACACTGTGGTATATCAAATGTCTTGTCCACATGTACCGATTGCCCTCAAAATTAAGGTGAATATCATGGAAGTCATGCCAAAGGGAGGAACCTTTCCTGTAAACCACAACTGCATATCGTCATTTAGGCATCAAACCTAGGACACTCATATTTGGTTTGTCTGTTACTAATCGAAACTCTGCTGAAATGATGGGTAGACATGCCACCCAAATTTTTGTGCAATTTCATCTTTTTCCAAAATGGGGCCCTATCCATGAGCTTGGCAACAAGTCAAACCGTGATTTACATATTTTTCAAACCCAATTTTTCCTAGACTCGGGTCCCGTCCGGCATTTCTTTTTGCATTTAGTTAAACCTAATAAAAGTGAAAACATTGAGACCCTTTTCTCTTTTTTTTCCTTCCTTACCAAAAGTGTCAAAAACATTCGCCCCCCCCCCCCCCCCTTCAAAATACCAAAAAGCAATTTCACCCTTTTATCAAAAAATACCAAAAATATTTTGTCCTTCCCTTTCCAAAAATTTGTCAAAAACATTTCCATGCATTTTCAACAATAAAAGTTTTTTCCTCCTCTCTTTCAAAAATAAATTCGAATCATCTTCCTTCTCAGGTCGATTGCATACCCAACCTTTGGCCTGTCTCACTATTGGCTTTCGTGATTCTTCGAACCACCCCAAATCTTCGTCATTTCTCCCGCTACTTGCTTCAAGTTCAAAATTCACCTTCACCCTCTTTCCATGGAAAACACAGACTAAGTACTGAATGTGCAACCTGATTTGATGATGGCCCTAGTCCAACTTACTGCCAAGATTGACAACTTCAAACTGAGGTTTTGGAGATGCAGTAAAATCGGCCACCTATTCTTGAAGAGTCCAAGGTCCTTTTACCTCGCGCTATGGCTCCACCCTCACCTGAGCCTATTTCGGTCCCGAAAGAGTATCAGCATGCTCCATGTGCCCCTCCTTCCGATAGACCAATGCCATCTAAGCTCCATATGCTGAATCTTGCCCAACCAGGGGCTAACCTGCCAGTGATTGTCGATTCGAAGGAAGAAGAGTTGAATAAGGTCGAGGAGGACCTTAAGCTATTAACCAAAACGTTTGATCAAGTTCGAATCTCCAGGATCTCCAGGAACTACATGGATTACACCCATACGTCTCCCTACCCTAAAGCAAGGATGCCGAAAAAGTTCAAGATGCCCAATATTGAGAAGTTCGAGGAAAGCGGGCCCCCAGTTGTCCATCTCCAAAGTTAGTACATGTAATACCCCGTATTTTTATAGCTTTTAAATTATGGGATTTATTAAATTTAATTGAGATAAATTAATTTAATTTTAATCCGGAATGTTGCTTTAAATATTTACTAGCGTGACGAGAGTTAGTAATTATTGGAAATTTGATATTTGTTGAATATTACTGGATGAGTATAGTAATATATGAGATTTGTTGTTATAATATTGTCACGTGTGAATAAAATGACAATTATGGAAATTTAAGTCGGGACACGCCTATGTCGTGTCGGGACTAAATGTTGATTAATAAAGTGAGTAAATTAAAAGTTTCTCGTATGGTCGTTTTGAGTGCGCCAAAGTGTCCGGAAGGGTCGAGATAGTCAGAAAAGTGTACCCGGGGGTTTAGTTTTGGTCTCGGGGCATTTTTAGGCCCAATTAGTACCCCGGGAGGGCGTTTTGGACATTTCGCAATTATGGGTAATTAAACCTACGAATTTTATAGGGTTATATCAGATGGAAAGTGTCATCTTTTAGGGTTAACACAATAAAATACTAATGACGGCCATTGGAGAGGAAGAGGAGAAGCTCTCCAAGGAGTTCTAGGGCAAGAACACTTCTGATTGCACCGCCGTCACCACCAACGCGTAGATCGCGTGACGGGGAACACACCCACACCAAAATTGTCCGCAAATCAGAACTGAAATTTTCCAGGCAAGTATCTATCTTGATTTTATCAAGTTAATGCTTCCTTTTATATTAGTCTTAGGTTGATTAGATTAGTATTCTTGGAGAAAAATATAAATTGGAGACACAAATTGCATGTTATAATGTTAGAGATCATATTTCTGGAAACCCATTTCACATATAGAGGATGAGCCACGAAATTCCATGATATTAGAGATAGAAAATCTGTAAAAAGAATGAAAGAGATTAAGTTAAAGTAAAGATTAGGGTTCATAAGAATTATGTAGAGTTTGCCCCTTTTTAACCCATGATTCTTGAGGAAAATTCGCATGTGTTACGTAGGAAATTGTTTAAATGGGTATACAACACTTATAGTATAATTTATTGGGAGTTTGGGACTTTAACATGATGATTTGGAGGAGTTTAGGGTGAAAATCCCGTAACTGGGTTGGCTTCAGAATCTGCATAACTGCTTGATCGATCGATCGAGCCCAGAGCATCGATCGATCGAAGGTTCGATCGATCGACTCTCCTGGGAAAACTGCATTTTTGCTAGTGTTAGCTTAATCCGATTTTATGCGTAGTAAACCTTGATTAGGATTGCTAGAATATAATGGAACATAAAGAGGACCAGTAGGGTCAAGAGAAATCCCATAAAGTGGAACTTTAATACGAAGGGAAATAAAGGATAAACGGGGAGACTTTCAGACTTAAGAAATCATATGTGTGTTGATTAAATAATCGAAACATCAAATAAGTTGGATCAGAATGCAAGAGAGGACCTACTAAAATTGTACTTAAATAAAGAAAACACTTCGAGTGACAAGAAGTGAGTTTAGAATAAATTAATTACGAGAAGAGAAAGGAATGAGGCCGTTATACGATATAATTGAGAAAAAGTGTAATAACGGATAATGATAATTTTGGGTCGTGAGAGTACCTAATTTAATAATGTGGACGTGATTACATATTTATATATGACGGTGTGATTGTGCATATATTATTTCTGTGTAAAAATCGTACCCGCGCTACTTATTATCCCTGAGGTTACCGCGCTGGGACAGTCTTATCTCGATGTGCCTTTATGGGGGGATATTGACTCGTACCCTAGAAGATAGATATCTTAGGTACAGGCTATCGAATCGGTAGTCACGGTCCTAAGAGACGTGAGGGTATGTACTGACCTCTTGGACTTGTAATCTATGCTTCGCCTCAATGTTGTTTGTGTTTGTGTTAATACAGTTCGAGAGTGATTCCGAACTAGTATTTCCCTTAGTTTGTGTGATACGGGGACTTGATAGCAGAGTATGCCAGCACCATAGATTTTATGTGGGGTGCCGTTAGTATATATATAATTTATGAGTGATTGGTATATATATACTTAGATATGGAAGTCTAGCACCATAGATTTTATGTGGGGTGCTGTTTGTATGTATATTATACGAGTAATTAATATATATATGTGTAACTATATGAGAACTTTCTACTGAGTAAAATTGTAGTTAAGGAAAGTATGAAATTTAATCAGCTTCATTATAAGTATTCGGAAACGTTACAATAATACGAAATTATTCTAAATAACGTAAGAAATCTTGGAGAGTTAGACTTTGCTAAAGTGAATATCATAACCTCAATTCCACGTGTTAAAACTTATGGAGAATAAGTTAGAGAGATAGATGGGGCTCATTAGTACGATAGATGTGCGCAGTAGATGAGAGGTGAGAATTCTCAAGAGAGCGTCGCTTACTAATATGACT
This sequence comes from Sambucus nigra, assembly GCA_949130495.1. Lineage (NCBI taxonomy): Eukaryota > Viridiplantae > Streptophyta > Magnoliopsida > Dipsacales > Adoxaceae > Sambucus > Sambucus nigra. The sequence continues at coordinate 535,556,566 of OX422208.1, read as the reverse complement.
GTTGCATTAGCCGGTAGCATTTTAAATACTTGCTAAACTATTTTTAAAACGATTCTACATTCGGGCTCTGACCCGTTTGCTGTTACTTCTTCTCTCTTGTGTCTATATATATCTGTATTACAGGTGCCCAGCCACAGGGGTGTCTTACATAGGATTCTTTGGATGGAACGCGCTGTAGCTTTTGTGGGAGTTGCATGCCATTGCTTAGACGACCTCATTGTTGACTCTACTTCTAGTTCAACTTTATCCAGCAGGGGCATGTGTCGCTGTTGATATGAAATTTAATCTGATGACATGGACCAATCATATGAAGACATGTGGCTATCTACATGGCAACAACCAACACTTCCGAGGAACCCACGGGCTCCGAGGAACAAAACTACAACGAGGAAGACTAGTTCCCCGAGGAACTCACACTCTCCGAGGAATAATACCTCTCCGAGGAACTCTTGATTACCGAGAAGCTTAGGCGGTCCGAGCAACTCAGGCGGTCCGAGCTGCATCTCGAACAAAGCATTAATAGCTGGATAACCAATAGTTCAATTGATTCATTAAATGCTTATCATTCAGACGCACACGCAAAGAGGGCATTAAATGTATTACCCTTTCATATGTATATCATTTAATGTATTACCCTTTCACATTACAGCCTCAGGGCTATAAATACATTGTACAATCCTCATTGTAAAGAGACTGAAAAATAGGACCCCAGACGGGAATTTCTTGAGATAACTTGTAATCGATAATTCCCATACAAATAGCAATACCAAAACAGTGGACGTAGGCCATTCTTATAAGGCTGAACCACGTTAAAAATTCTTTGTCTTATTTATTTATCTGTGATTGAATAATTATAGGGATCTAATTTTTTACATCAAAAGATTGGCGCCGTCTGTGGGAAACGACTGATAATATCGTCTTTCATAAAAAACAATCCATTACGAATGGCTGATATTCCTGAATCCAGCAATCGAAACGCTGGAACCCCTCCAAATCCATCTGTTCCGCCAATTATTCCAGATCTGACTGGAATAATGGCAAATCTGGCTCAGGGCCAGACCCTCATGCAAGAAACAATGCGACAACTCATCCAAACCCTCCATGGTGGTGCATCAACCCATTCCGGACCACAAAGCATTCAAAGAAATACCCGTGCGCCTTCTTCGAGTACTAGGCGTACTAATTCACATCGCAATGAGGAATCTGAAGATTTTTCTTATCAACCTGGACGAAATTCGTCAGTGCGGGCCACAGATACTGAAAAACGTGTCACCCTCTCCCCAGAAAGGACCAGCGAATTGGAAACATTAAGTAGGGTTTCTCCTTTCGACCGATTAGGCCCTAGGAGGAACAAAAGTCCTCTTAATGCAGCGTCGAGGAGCTTTCGACGACCATCAGATTTAAGGGAAGGATCTGCCTAGTCGCGACCAGCTGCTCGTCAAGATAGATCCTATGACCTACCAGCTGCTCGTCAAGATAAATCCCAGGAAGCCACTTCAACGCGATCAGTTGCTCGAACCAATAGGCCCGAGGAAGGAAATGATGCATGGAAAGGATCTATTCAGAGGCTGGAGGATAGATTAGGGGAAATGGCTAAGGCCAAGAACCCTCTACAACGAACTTTTGTTCGAGGAACACCTTTTGTCCAGGACATTGTTGATTTTCCAACACCATCAAAGTTCAAAGCACCTGTTGTGACTCCCAAGTATGATGGAAAGACTGACCCTGTCCTTCACATAGAACAATACCAAGCTGCAGCCGACATCTATGCTGTCCCAGATGAGATGAGATGCAGAGCATTCTCGGGAACACTTACCGGATCTGCTCAAATATGGTATAATAATCGTCCTCGGGGTAAGATTTCAACTTTTCTTCAACTGGCTGAGTTATTCATTGGAAATTTCTGCTTTGGAGCAAAGCCAGTTAAACGAGTAGCACATTTGTTAAGTGTTAGACAAAAAGCTGGTGAAAGTACCAGAGATTATATAACTCATTTTAATAACGAGAAACTTGAAGTCATTGATTATGAGGAGAAGATAGCGACTACCGCTTTGATGAGTGGACTACTGCCAAACAAGTTATACTACACTTTGGCCAAAGATCCACCTCGAACCATGTCGGACCTGATGGGAAAAGCGTCCAAGATTATGAATGCCGAGGAGGCTATGTCTACGAAGAAGAATATGGACGCCAAAGAAACCAAGGTGGAAGGCGATAAAGCTAAGAAGAAAGAACATAAGAACAATGGTGGTGACAAACAATCCAAAAATAGGTCATCATGGGAGGTCTTGAGGAAATTTGATAATTACACACCTTTGAAGGCAAAAATCAACCATGTCCTGGAAGAAATTAAGAACAGCGGGGAGTTAAACTGGCCAAAGAAAATGAAGGCAGACCCTGACACGAGGAATAGGGAAAAATATTGCGAGTTCCACAAGGATCATGGCCATATGACCAAAAATTGCATAGCTCTTCAGAATGAGATTGAAACACTCATCCGATGAGGAAAACTAGCAAAGTATGTTGATCGGGGAGGCGAAAGAAGAAACAATGACCGAACTAGAGAGAGGTCTAGATCTCCTAGTCGAGAAGAGGAGAACAAGAAGAGCCAGAGGATGACCCCGATCTTCCCAAGAAACCAAGGCAGCCAGAACGAGAGGTATTTTCAATACACTTTGGATCATTTGATTGTAATGTTATTACAGGAGGAGATGTAGGAGGAGGAGACCTTATTGCAGAAAGAAAACCTTACCTCGATGAGGCTCAAGCTTGCTTGTACATTCAGCGAATAAATCTAGCTGAGGAAGATCGCCCGATAAAGGTGAACAAGGAGAAATTGGTCATCGGTTTTTCAAAAAATGACCTTGCAGGTGTTTTATATCCTCGTGATGACCCACTGGTGATCAAAATGAGAATGAAGGAGGTCATGATTTCAAGAGTAGTGGTCGACAATGGTAGCTCGGCAGATATCATGTTCTACTCGTGCTTCGATAGTTTAAATCTAAAGCTATCTCAACTGGAGCCTTACCATAGACCCCTCAATGGTTTTGCTGGTGAGAAAGTATTTCCACTTGGGATGATCAAGTTGGATATATTCATTGTTACGTGGCCTGCTTGTCAAACAGAAAGAATACATTTTTTCGCGATGGATAAGAATGTCCAATCATCGTACAATATCATCATGGGAAGAGTAGGATTGAAGAAGTTCGAGGCTGTACCATCTACAGTGCATCAATGCCTGAAATTTTCAACAAACTTTGGAGTAGGAGTTGTGAAAGGTGATTAGAAAGTAGCTCGGGAATGCTATTATTCATCCGCCGAGCAAGAAGAACTGGAAGAATCAAAGAAAAAGACTACTACATATCAAGTGGATGAAGGTGCAGAAATTGAAACATTGGATCCTCGAGATGAGTCGCAACTCGTGAAGGGTCAAGTGGTGGAAACTACTGAAAACATCATTCTGGACGACGAGCACCCTGAGCGAACTACTAAAATAGGTTCATCGTTGGAAGCCTCATTAAAACAGGAGTTGATAACTTTCCTTAGAAACAGAAGACAAACTTTTGCGTGGAGTCATGAAGATATGCCTGGGATAGACCCAAACTTCTTATGTCACGAGCTCAATGTGAATAAGGAGATCAAGCCTGTGAAGCAGAGAAGAAGAGTATTCAGTCCCGAGAAGAATCAAGCTATACACGAGGAAGTCGAGAAGCTCCAGAAAGCTTGTTTCATTGAAGATGTTAAATATCTAGATTGGTTAGCTAATGTGGTGATGGTAAAGAAGAAAAACAACAAGTGGAGGATTTGTGTAGACTTCACCAACCTCAACAAAGCATGCCCAAAGGATCACTTTCTAGTGCCCCGAATTGATCAACTGGTGGATGCTACCTCGGGACACGAGGTGCTGAGCTTCATGGATGCTTATTCTAGCTACAATCAAATTAAAATGAAACCTGAAGACAGGGAGAGTACTTCTTTCATTACCCCTAAAGGAACTTATTGTTATAATGTTATGCCTTTTGGTTTGAAAAATGCAGGTGCGACATATCAGAGGCTGATGAACAAGGTCTTTGCTGAACAAATTAGTGACAATATGGAATTCTATGTTGACGATATGCTGACGAAAAGCAAGAAAGTTGTCGATCATCTAGTTGACTTAAGTCAAACTTTTGATCAACTAGATAAATATCAAATGAAGCTGAACCCGACGAAGTGCATCTTTGGAGTACGAGAAGGCATGTTTCTCGGGTACATTGTCAATCAACGAGGCATTGAAGCAAATCCTGAAAAGATCAAAGCTCTTTTAGGGCTGCGATCTCCAACGACGAAGAAGGAAGTACAGAGTCTCACAGGACGAGTAGCAGCACTCAACAGATTTTTGTCACGAGCAACTGATAGATGTCTCCCATTCTTCAAGAAAAAGACTTTTGAGTGGAATGATGAATGAGAGAAGGTTTTTCAAGACTTGAAGAGATACTTGGGAGCACCTCCATTATTGTCCAGGCCAGTGATGGGAGAAAATTTGTACTTGTACCTTGCAGTATCCGAGAATGCAGTTAGCTCGGCGTTGATCAGAGTGGAGAATGGAGTACAAAAGCCAATTTACTACACAAGTAAGGCCTTCCGAGGAGCAGAGATCTGATATCCAAGGCTGGAAAAATTGGCACTGGCGCTTATTGAGATAAATATAAAGTTCCGAATTTCGGGACGAAATTCAGTTATTGGGGGGAAGTATGTAATACCCCGTAATTTTATTATATTTATTTTGAGGATTAATTAAATTAAATGTGTATTAATTGGGAATTAATCCGGATAATAATACTAGCGAGATGCGAGTTGGTATTTTATTTTAATGAGTATATATGGCTATATATGAATGTTGAAGTATGAAATTTTTCGTGAGATTGATATACGACAATTTGGAAATTTTGTTGAGACGCGTGTGACAGTCGCGTCAGGAATATAATTATTTTAATTAAAAAGTGAATTTCATTTCTATTAACTGTATGGTCGTTTTGAGTGCGCCAACGCGTCCGGAAGGGTCGAGATAGTCAGAAAACACTAGCCGGGGGTTTAGTTTGGGTCCCGGGGCATTTTTAGGCCATACCGGCAACGTATAAGGGTAGTTTGGTAATTTTGAATTTTTGGAAATTAAAACCCACGAAAATTAGGAATTAATATCTGATTTGGCAATTACCCACTAAACCCACTAATAACATAATGGGCTACGGTGGTTATTAGAATTAATCCCAAAAAGTTCCTAAGGCAAAACCCTAGCCACCATTCACTTTGGAGAAGAAGACTTGTAGAGAGAGAAAGAGAGGAATTCCGCAGAGAGAGAGAGAATCGTTCATCAATTCGACATCAAAATCAGAGATACACATAAGGCAAGTGGTTTAATTTCATTTATTACAACGAATGTTTCTTCCATGCGTAGGAAATTGACAGAATTTGTATTGTTCTTGGGAGTTTGATAAAAACCCATTATTTGGAATTAGAACTTTATATTTTGATGAAAGGATTGCATGTAGAATTGTGTTAGGAGGATTATTCTGATGGAAATACACCTTGTTCATAACAAAAACGGATTTAATTATACCCATTGGTGATTTTAAAATTTTAGGGTTCATGTTCATATGATTTGAGGATAAATGAAGGGATTTGATGATTCAATGATGTTTAGGAAGAATTGGCCCTATATAAATGTTAATATATAACATAAGTATGTTTAGGAATGATTAGAACCCATGTACAATGGTTGGATTGATGTTTAGATGAGTTTAGAGAGGAAGAAAAGTTGGAAAAACGATATGGGGAAAATCTGGGCTCGAATCTGGCCACTCGTTAGAAGACCTGCCCAGGTCGTTCGAACGAGCTCGTTCGAACGAGCTTCTAACGAGATGATAGTTTGACTTCTAACGAGAGGGATGTTCGTTCGATGACTTTCGTTCGAACGAGATCTCGTTAGAAGGCCCAGTTCGTTCGAACGAACTCTCGTTCGAACAGCCTCATTCGAACGAGACTTCTAATGAGCTGACAGTTTAGGCTTTTTAGCCTGTTTTGATCCCGAGTGTTCTGTAACCTTGTTTATATGTAGAGACAACACTTCCTTGTGGATTAATTGATATATTTGGGATATTTGGGATATAATGAGGAGTAAAACCTAGAAGTGTAGTTTGAACCTAAGGGAAATTATGAATTAGGATGTGAGTGTCTATTACGATGCGAGAGCTATTGACGGCCTAAATAATTATATTAACCGGGAACATATAAATTGTGTAGCATTATATGTCGGTACGAGAATAAGAAGTGTACCACAAATAAATTATGGTGATTACTAAGATGTGTGCTTACTTAGTACATGTATATGATTTTGTGTAGGACATACCTACCATACTTGCTATCACGGGAGGTTTACGTTCTCTTAGGGCCCTCTAATCCTTGTGTTGCCCGGATTTAGATTGGTACCTCTATGAACATAGGTCAGAGAAGGACTTATTGGGATGTTAATAAGTTTGCTGATCGTGGGAGCGCAGGTATGTGCGTGACCCATGTGATGTGACTGTGTTCGCCTCCATTGTTTGTGATTATTGTTATCTGAGAACGATTCCTGAGAGATTCGGAATGCGTGATCCTTATGTACGTGATGTATCGGGATGGATAGCATAGTATGTGTGCACCGCATCTTAGTCTCGGGATGCTTGTATTGTATATTTATGACGTGAATAATATACACTTAATTAATGGGAACTTTCATGTTGTTATTGTCAATATAATTATGGTAATGTTTTGAGAAAACATAACGGGTTAACCGATAGTGAATTGTATTACTAATTGAGAATCTGAGTTTAAGTAGAGCCCTCTATTTAATTGATAACGCTAGAATGTAATATGGGAATCGAGTAGTAAGGGGTAGAACTTATTACGGTTTGGTTAGATATGTATGTTATTTAGATGGGTACGGTACGTTAGGAGTGCACATGTAGTCGAGAGGTGAGAATTTCATGTGAGTGCACGTCCTAACATGTATTTTTCATTTAATGTTTTAATGTTATTAAAACACTTGCTGTTTTTAAAATGATTTCCACTTTCGGGCTCTGACCCATTTTCTTTCAAATCTATTTTTGTAAAAACCATTTTAGGTGCCCAGCCACAAGGACACCATGCTTTGGATCGTCATTCAGGTGAAGAGTTGTAGCTGTTTGTGGAAGTTACAGGACTTTGCTTGTAGACGCTTCATCTATCTTGACTCTATATTCAGCATTTATCAGTTGTAGGGCATGTCGCCCATTTCTTTTAGAGACATTTCATTTATTTCAGCTATTCAGACTTCTGGCATGTAATTAATTCAGGATTCAGACTTGTCTTATTATTTTCAGTTGTGGGATTGTTGTGAGGAGTTTTCCTCCGGACTTATTACTATTGGTTGGTTATTTCATTACTACGTTATGGTGAATGGATTATGTTGTTCTTCCATTATTCTTTTATTTCATGTTAATCAGACTTAATTAAAATTTGGCAACTTACTTTTTAAATACTAGGTGGTTAGTAATCATTTAAATGTTTTCGACAGTGATGCTATTAACTGAACCAATTTGGCATTTTGTGTTGATTTAATAAAGGAGTAGCTACCCGGTATTTAATTAGTCGGGGTGTCACAGGTGGTATCAGAGCATCAGGTTCTAGTGTCCTTTAGGATCTGTACGGCTTATTATGTTTCCGTTGAGCTTTCTTTGATGTAGAGACCTATATTTTAGGACTGTTGTATTCTTTTGTTTATGCTACGTTCTTCAGCTATTTCAAGTTTGTAACTGCGAACTTATAAACTTTATTCTTATTTTAGAATGCCTCCACGACGTGCACAAAGGATTTCCAGGGATGCAACGCCAGAACCACAACCCACACCAGTTCAGGGAACGATGAATGCCGCCGAGGTTGCAGCCATTGTGGCCCAGGCGGTAAATGCCTCACTAGCCGTAGTTCAGCAGGCACCACCTCAGGCGCCGATAGCCGCGCCAGTTCAGGCACATGCATTCCCGTCTGCTTGGGAATGTGTACGTGATGCTTTTCAGAAAGCACACCCTCCGGAGTTCGCAGGTAGCTCCGATGTTGTGGTATCTAGTCAGTGGAGGAAGGATATTCAGAGGCACCTGAGGATGTACGAGTGCACAGAGGTTTAGAAGCAGATACTAGCTACCTTTAAGCTAGTGGGGTCTACACTGCAGTGGTGGGAGTCTATTACCACTGTGGAGGAGAAGGAAACTCTCACTATTCAGGAGTTTTGGGTGCGGTTCGACCACAAGTACTTTCCGTCAGCTGTTCACACGGAAATGAGGAGGAAGTTGATGAGCCTTCGAAAGGAGGCTAAGACTATGGCCGAGTATGAGGCCGAATTCACAAATCTGTTAAACATTGTACCGGATGAGATACCGACGGAAGAGAAGAAGATACAGAAATTTACAGACGGGTTGACTTGGAGGATCCATCAACATTTGTTGGGGAACCTATCGTTGGCCACTTACTCTGATGTGGTTAACGCTGCACTGTTACACTGCCAGGATCACCGCTTTCACATGGCTGAGGGCAAGCGATCGGGAGAGTCCAGCCATCAGGGTAGGACTGGAGGAAATGGTGCCAGTGGGGCACATTCTGTTCAGGGACAGAGGCAGGGTGATCAGGGTTCCCAGCAGGGGGATCACAAGAGGTTGAGGTCAGGGAACTTCAGGAATGGATAGGGAGGTTTTCGGCAGGGCCATCAGGGTCCGAACGGCCATCAGAACCAGCAGGGTCAGAATGGTCAACAGCAGTTTCAGTGGAGGAACGGTAACGGCCACTAGGGCCGGGGGCAGCAAGGACAGAGAGGGGGAACTTCTCGGGGAAGTGTTTCGTTTGCGGCAAGACTGGCCATAAACGCCAGGACTATCCTGATAGGGGCAGGGCCCCGCAGCAGCAGCAGGTTGCTCGACATGAGCCACAGAGGCCACTTTTTCCACCTGCCCTCCCAGCTCCAGCCCAGGTGCCAGCACTTCCAGCCATTCCAGCAGTTCGTGTGCAGCAGGGGCAGGTACAGTATGGACGTGTCTATAACGTCCACCAGGTAGCATCTCCACAGGCACCACCCGCGATTGAGGGTATGTTTCCTATCCATGGCACTATGGGTCGGGTTTTGTTTGATACGGGGGCAACGCATTGTTTTATAGCTACACATTTTGCGAAAGCCTTAGGGTTGTTAGCCACAGCAGAGAGCACAGTGACGTGTGTAGACTCACCATTGGGGAGTGGGTCGCTTATTTTCTTTATATTCCGGGGAGTGGGGGTAGAGATTGGTAGTCTAGTATTACCTGCAGACATGTTGGTATTAGATATGCATGTGCACGATGTGATTATCGGTATGGATTGGCTCGCTGATTATAGAGCCATGATTGATTGCTTCGATGGGAGCATTATTTTTGCCATTTCGGGGCAAGAGATGTTTGTAGTGGCGATGCCTCGCCCAGAGGGAGGCTCGACCGCTCATTTGTATTACATAGAGGAGGATACATCTAAGGAGGTTGTGATTCCTTTAGATTTGATTCCAGTGGTCAGGGAGTATTCAGATGTGTTTCAGGAGATACCAGGCCTACCCCCCAGTCGAGAGATAGACTTTGTCATTGACTTATTGCCAGATACGAGACCTATAGCACGCGCACCGTACCGTTTGGCTCCGGTAGAGATGCAAGAGCTACGAGATCAGATAGAGCAGTTATTGGGTCAGGGGTTTATACGGAGGAGTACTTCGCCGTGGGGTTCCCCTGTGATATTCGTGAAGAAGAGAGATGGTTCACTGAGATTATGTGTGGACTACCGGGAGTTGAACAAGGTCACGATACGGAATAAGTATCCGTTGCCTCGAATTGATGACATATTCAACCAGTTGAGAAGAGCTTCTTTCTTCTCAAAGATTGATTTACGATCGGGATACCATCAGTTGTGTATCAGGGAGGAGGACATCTCGAAGACTGCGTTCTTAACGAGATATGGTTCTTACGAATTTCGGGTTATGCCTTTTGGTTTGACCAATGCTCCAGCCGTGTTTATGGATTTGATGAATAGGGTGTTCAGAGATTTCCTAGATCAATTTGTCATTGTCTTCATTGATGATATTCTGGTTTACTCCTAGTCAGAGGAGGAGCACGTCGAGCATTTGAGGTAAGTTTTGCAGACGCTACGTCAGAACGAGCTGTATGCAAAGTATGAGAAGTGCGAGTTTTGGCTGAAGGAGGTCCCCTTTTTTGGGCACATTATTTCTGACCGGGGGATATCTGTTGATCCGGGGAAGGTATATGCGGTGAGGGAGTGGGGACAGCCCACGACACCAACAGAGATCCGTAGTTTCTTGGGCCTAGCAGGATACTACAGGAGGTTCATTTGGGGATTTTCGAAGATAGCAGGTCCTTTGACACATCTGACTCGTAAGGGTGTGCCATTCATCTGGAGTGATGCCTGTCAGTTGGCATTTGATGAGTTGAAGGATAACTTGACCTCAGCACCTGTGTTAGCATTGTCGAGACCGGGAGTTGAGTATCTAGTCTACACCGATGCGTCCTTGCAAGGACTTGGAGGTGTATTACAGCAGGAGAGTCAGGCCATAGCTTATGCTTCCCGTAAGCTTAAGCCTCACGAGAAGAATTACCCCACTCATGACTTGGAGTTAGCGGCAGTGGTATTTGCCCTTCGGATTTGGAGACATTACATTTTGGGGGAGAAGTTTCGATTGTTCACGAACCACAAGTCCCTACAGTACCTATTCACGCAGAAGGAGTTGAATATGCGGCAATGGAGGTGGCTTGAATTCGTGAAAGATTATCAGTTTGATATCCAATACCACCCGGGGAAGGCTAACGTGGTAGCAGACGCGTTGAGCCGCAGACCTGTTGATGAGGTGGCAGGGGTGTGGAAGGCAAAGTGGAAAGATTTGGGACACCAGGATGCAGTGGCCCGATCATTCATGTCTGTGATGACTGTTACGCCGCAGATTGTCATGAAGGTGGTAAAGTCACAAGCAGATGACTCGTTCTGTCAGGAGCTGATAGTTTGATTACTAGCAGAGGGAGCCGAATCCTATACCGTTAGCTCAGACGGGGGATTACGCTTCAATGGGAGATTAGTAGTTCCGGAAGGGGAGAAATTACGGCACGAGGTGATGGCAGAGTCGCACGGCTCACGATTCGTGGTACATCCTGGTGGGGACAAAATGTACCAAGACATGAGATGACAGTATTGGTGGAGCGGGATGAAGAGAGATATTGCCGTGTTTGTTTCTAAATGCGCCACTTATCAGCTAGTAAAAGTGGATCATCAGAGACTGGAAGGACTTCTACAGCCATTGGAGGTCCCGATGTGGATGTGGGAGAGCATATCCATGGACTTTATCACGGGGTTGCCTACGTCGCAGAGAGGTCACGACTCCATTTGGGTAATTGTGGACAGGTTGTCCAAAGTCACTCATTTTATACCCGTAAGGACAGACTACACTACGGGACAGTATGCCCAGCTCTTTATTGTAGAGATAGTGAGACTTCACGGTGTGCCCCTTAATATCGTGTCTGACCGAGACAAGATATTTGTTTCATGATTTTGGGAGAGTTTTCAGGAGGCCATGGGCACGGAATTACGGTTGAGTACGACGTATCACCCGTAGACCGATGGGCAGACCGAGCGTACAAACCAGATGTTGGAGGACATGTTGCGTATGTACATCATCGATTTCGGAGGTGGATGGGAGCAGTATCTTCCACTAGTAGAGTTTGCTTACAACAACTCCTACCAGTTCACCATTGGCATGGCTCCATTTGAGGCATTGTACGGTAGACCTGGTCGTTCCCCAGCATGTTGGTTGGAGGTGGGGGACAACAAACTACTTGGGCCGGAAGTGATTCAGGATACTTCAGCAAGGATAGAGCTGATACGGAGTCGCATTCGGGTAGCTCAGGATCGCCAGAAGAGCTACACTGATGCAAAGAGGTTCTTCAGGGAGTTCCAAGTGGGGGACCAGGTTTTGCTCAGTGTATCTCCTATGAAGGGGATTATGCGTTTCGGGAAGAAAGGGAAGTTGGCACCGAGATATGTGGGACCATTTCCTATTATTGAGCGGATTGGACCGGTTGCGTATAGACTTGGGTTACCGGAGCATTTGCACAGGATTCACGATGTGTTTCATATTTCCTCGCTAAGGAAATATCTTAGAGACGATTTGGCTCATTCTCACATTGCCTTGGAGGACATCGATCTCCAGCCTGATAGCTCCTACGAGGAGGGGCCGATTGCTATTTTGGACCGAAGTGAGCGGAAGCTGCGGTCAAAGATAGTTCCGTTAGTGCGTGTTCAGTGGCGACATCATAATGTCGAGGAGTCCACATGGGAGCGCGAGGATGAGATGCGCGAACGTTATCCAGAGTTGTTCTTACCAGGTACTTTCTAGTTCCGAATTTCGGGAAGAAATTCAGTTATTGGGGGGAAGTATGTAATACCCCATAATTTTATTATATTTATTTTGGGGATTAATTAAATTAAATGTGTATTAATTGGGAATTAATCCGGATAATAATACTAGCGAGATGCGAGATGGTATTTGATTTTAATGAGTATATATGGCTATATATGAATGTTGAATTATGAAATTTGTCGTGAGATTGATATACGACAATTTGGAAATTTTGTTGAGACGCGTGTGACGGTCGCGTCAGGAATATAATTATTTTAATTAAAAAGTGAATTTCATTTCAATTAATCGTATGGTCGTTTTGAGTGCGCCAACGCGTCCGGAAGGGTCGAGATATTCAGAAAACACTAGCCGGGGGTTTAGTTTGGGTCCCGGGGCATTTTTAGGCCATACCGGCAACGTATAAGGGTAGTTTGGTAATTTTGGATTTTTGGAAATTAAAACCCACGAAAATTAGGAATTAATATCTGATTTGGCAATTACCCACTAAACCCACTAATAACATAATGGGCTACGGTGGTTATTAGAATTAATCCCAAAAAGTTCCTAAGGCAAAACCCTAGCCACCATTCACTTTGGAGAAGAAGACTTGTAGAGAGAGAAAGAGAGGAATTCCGCAGAGAGAGAGAGAATCGTTCATCAATTCGACATCAAAATCAGAGATACACATAAGGCAAGTGGTTTAATTTCGTTTATTACAACGAATGTTTCTTCCATGCGTAGGAAATTGACAGAATTTGTATTGTTCTTGGGAGTTTGATAAAAACCCATTATTTGGAATTAGAACTTTATATTTTGATGAAAGGATTGCATGTAGAATTGTGTTAGGAGGATTATTCTGATGGAAATACACCTTGTTCATAACAAAAACGGATTTAATTATACCCATTGGTGATTTTAAAATTTTAGGGTTCATGTTCATATGATTTGAGGATAAATGAAGGGATTTGATGATTCAATGATGTTTAGGAAGAATTGGCCCTATATAAATGTTAATATATAACCTAAGTATGTTTAGGAATGATTAGAACCCATGTACAATGGTTGGATTGATGTTTATATGAGTTTGGAGAGGAAGAAAAGTTGGAAAAACGATATAGGGAAAATCTGGGCACGAATCTGTGATACGGCGGAAATATTGCGTATTTCACCCGTTAACCTACGCATTATTAGCCCCCGCGGGTATCTTATTCCCTATATTTATGCTCGTTAACCAGACAACCCCGGATTTCTATGTTAACATGTTTTGCAGGGGTTAATTGAGCTTTTGTAGGTGTTTGGATGCTTAGTGTGAACTTCGGATGCGTTTCGCTCGATTTCTGTACACAACCGCACGCGCAAGGGCATTTTAGTCTTTTGACAGCTTGGGCACCTGGCCCGACATCTTCACGAAAGTTGTAGCTCTCCTCGCTAGCTTCGCGTGGCCGCGAACGGTGCGCGATTCCGATGCATAACGACAAAGTTACGACGATTTGAGCGAAGTTGGATTGTATGCCAAAACAGGGAGAATTGCAGGCTGCCCCTGCTTGATCGATCGATCAAGCCATGGGGTCGATCGATCGAGCCTTATTATTTTTGCCACGTTTTTCACTGTCGATCGATCGACACCAGGGGTCGATCTATCGATCCCCTGTTTTTCCCCTGCAGATATTTTCTTTTATTTCTTTCTTCTTTTCTTTTATTACAACTTACTATATAATCTAGTTTTTGTTGTAATAAGAGGATCACTCTCATTATTCTGAATTAGATAGTTTAGTTAGGGTTTGGTGTGGAGATTTCCTTTCTTCTTCTTCTTGGATTGATAACCCATGGGTTTGTAAGATTGAACTATTCACTTCCTCTCCATTAATCTAGTTTGTTCTTCTTCTTCTCTTGCCTTGTAATTTAGTTTCAATGCTTTCTAACTAGTTTACATGTTTTAATTCTTGCTTTCTTAGTATAATTAGCATAATTTAGTTTAACTCACCATGCACCCTTAGATAAATAGGGTCGGGATTTCATTTCCGCCATTTTCGGGCCCCGAGCTCCGAAAACTAGGTTTAGTGCAAAATCGCGTTTAATTGAAACCGCGCGTATCAAAGTTGGATTGCTAAGTGTTTATCTTTCTTTGTCACGCAACGTTAGAGTTTATAGCGACAATCCGAATTTAATCCGCGTGTGATCATTTTTCAGTTAAATGTTTTATCTCGCAACTTTGGGTTAAATTCCTTCTTGCGTGATGTTTATGCTTAATTGTAAATGCTCGATTAAATTGCTTTCGAGCCTTAACTCTAGTTAGTAGTTGTTTCGATCCGTTTGGTAGAATGCGATCCCGATCCTCGCTTTCCTTTAATCTAGCATTAACTTATTCTTTTCTTTTGTCACCATAACCACCTATCATCTTTTACACTTTTATTCCTGAAGTAATTAAACAATTAACATCTAAAATTCAACTACTCCCTGTGGATTCTCGATACCCGACTTACCGCTTTCCTTGCTTGTCAAGTGTAGCTGTAACTTAGGTTCTTTTGCATGTCGAGCGGGAGCCGAAATCAACGATAGTGTCCCTACACGAACACTCGGTTTCCCTCGCATCAAATTGGCGCCGTTGCCGGGGATTAGTTTGTTTTAGATAGTAATTGTTTTATTATTTCTTAGTATTTTTCTTTCCTATTTGTATTCTTTCTTTTAACCTTTCTTGCAGGATTTTCATACTTCGAGCGCTAAGAAACTTCTATTCGCGGTTGCTCACTTTCTTTCTTGGATTCTCCATCTTTCAACAACGAGGTAACCATGTCTTTCTTTTATAGTTATTACGGTTATTCTAATGATTCTTACTTTGGGGATAGTTTTCAAGTTTTCCATTTTCAAGATTTTCTTGAAAATGAAAGACTTGAAAACATTTATCGGAATGAAAATCGTTATTGGGAGCTTGAGTTGGATTCATTATTCGAATCCAATGACGATTCTCATTTCATTACTTTCGAAGACGAGTTTCAACCAAATGAGGAGTCCGAGGCTCTTGAGACGAGGAAGCCTACTTTGGAAGAGACTTTTCCTCTTTACTCCCAAGGTTTGGAAGGCTTAAATGATGTTGGAATGAGACTTGGTTCACTTTGCGATGAGATGAATTCTTATGCACAAAACAACGAGGAGGTGGAAACTTGTGTTTCACCTCAATTTTTCAAAGAATTTCTCATCGAGTGTGAATCTCTCTCCCTCGAAATTCAATCTCCTTCCGACGATGAGTCGATTGAGATTGAATTTGTTTCATCACCATATTCGTTTTCCGTCATCGAACCATTAGAATCACCGGTTGATTCCTATGAGTCGGTAGAAACTTTTAAAATTTCTACACTTTTTGCCGACGAGGACTCTTTACCGGACTTGTTTTCGATGGAGGTTATCCCGATGTGTGCACCATCTCCCATTCCCTTTGAAAAACCTTTGGGAGATGAATCGATTTTTCTTGGACCTCAAGTGTACTTTTCCCCCTTGTTATCCAAATCCCCCATCGTCCGCCTAGAATTTCAAATTGACGATGGTTCATTTCTTTTACCGCCCACATGCCTTCCGTTGTTCAAACGGAATTCCTATTTTCCGGGAGACATGCATGCTCGGGAGGGTCCACCGTTGATCCTCCAAAGTCAAATCGTGTTTTGGATGGACCCTCAAAAATTTCAACTTTTGGTATATAGTTAATTGCGCATCCCGAGTGTAGGTTGTATATACTAACTTCTTCATTTTTGTTTTTCTTAATTTTAGCCTAGTGTAATTAGCTAATATCTTTTTCTTGCTTTTTGTATGCTTGGTTCTAACTCTTTTGTAGGTTCAACGGACTTGAATTTGCGGAGATATGCGCCCCGGCACACATTTGTTAAGAAAACAATCAAAAATCATAAAAACATTTCCTTTTCCTTTGTTTTTCACACACGCATCCTCACGCATTTGCATTTGTTTTTATTTTTTTATTTTATTTTATTTTTCATTTGTTGTCGTGAATATGCGTGTGCGTTGCTCATTGTACATATTTTTATTTTTATTTTTTTTTATTTTTTTATTATTTTCTTTAGCTTAGGCCTTTTTGGTGTGTATATTTAGGCCTATGTGTATTTTATTTTTATTTTATTTTTATTTTTATTTTTCTATTTTTATTTCATATTTTTATGTGTATATATATATATATATATACTATATTTATAGTTATTTTGATTTTATACCCCATAATTGTCCCCAAATTGCATTTCCCCCCCCCCCCCATAAAAATTTGGATGCAGTAGGCTTTCACCTGCTCGATTGATCGATCGAGCCTGGGGGTCGATCGATCGATCGACCAGGTTTAAGCCGAGTTCTGCCTTAATTTTCCCCCACTTCTCTTATTTCTCTCCTTCCTCTCTAAATCGTTTGTGCCCTAATATTGTCCCCCACACCACATTCTCCATTTTCCTTCCAATTTCTGCATATCCAAGGTATATCTCTACTTGTTTTACATGAATTTGTAGTTTTTGGTAGAAATGTGTCACAAATTGTATGTTTGAAACCCTAGGTTGGCACATTGGTTGAATGTTGGTGATTCCCCTGATTTCCATTTGTTCCAACTGAAATTTTGCATGTTTCTTGTTATAAATCCACTCATGAACATGTTTTGATTGCTGCATTGTTGGTTGTTCATGAGTGGGGTGGTTTTGTTGGTTCAAACTTGGTATTTTCGACCTTGACGCACATTGCGCACGCCAAGTGTTCGTCAAAATGCCTAAAACAGATTTCAATCATTATTTTGACGCACACTTGGGTGATTTTCATGCCTAGTCACATTTCGACATTTTTCATCGCATTGTTGCTTGTTTTCACCTCGGTTTTGCGCACTTGCACCACCATTTCAATTTTCACACTACTAACCATAAATTGTGCTTACACTTGCTTGTATTGTGTAATTTGTGTTTTGTAGGTTGAAATGGCACCGAAAAAATATTCTTCTACTAGGTGTGTGCCCGCCGAGGGCGTCGATGGGTTCCGCTCAGAACAGGAGCGAGATTGGTTCCGTGCACATTTCTACACTTCCGAGCGACCGCTTGGTAATCATTTTGCATGGGTTCTTGATCACATACCGAGGGAGGCGCGGATACTGTTGCGCCGTCAGGGGTGGGAGCCCTTCCTTTCTACTAACGGGCGCGTCAACGAGGAGTTGGTCCGTATATTTTACGCGACGTTAGTAGAGGTGAAGAGCAGTGATGGGCCGACCACATATGAGGCCATGGTTCGTGGGGTGAGGATTCCATTTACTATTTCAGACTTGGCAGCTTTTATGGATGTTCCTCTCCCTGCGGACCCAGTCAGTTTTCTCGATGGGTCTATCTACGGCCGTGGGACATTGATAGAGTCCCTTGCACCGGGCGAGCCGTGGAAGAGGGGTGCTTTCCGCTCGGCTGCGATGGAGGACTTGCCTAGACTACTACACTACATCAATGTCCATTCCTTCATGGTGACGAACAACAGGTCTGAAGTTCGTCACAAGCATGCCGCACTGATCTACACTATGCTGAATGAATTGGGCAGTATCAGTTTGCCCGCTATTTTTCTAGATATGATGTGCGCTACGGCGAAGGAAGTCACTTGGAGATATTCCCTTCCTTTTCCTGCCCTTATCACGAAGATTTGCATTTCTCACGGTTGCCAGGAGTTAGACGCAGACCGTAAGCATGTGCCACTTGGGCTTCTCTCTAAAGACAACATCGCAAAAATGCTGAAGCGCGAGTGGGGGCAACCGGGTGAGAAGAGACAGAGGGCAGAGACACCTGACTTGCCTGATGACGACGAGGAGGATGAGATTAGAGAGATGGAGACGGGTGAGGGTTCTCACACGCCACACACAGAGGATGATGCCCGCTTTGCGGCATACCAGGCCGTGCAGGACCAGCGCTGGGAGGAGACCCAGCTCAGGTGGGCGACTTGGGAGTCGCGCCTGGACCAGTTGCAGGCCGATCAGCGGCAGCAGTGGGATCAACAGCAGGCTCAGCAGGAGCAGTTTCAGGCCGAGCAGCGGCACGAGTGGGCTTTGCAGAGGCAGGCTAGGGCACAGAGCAGACAGGATTACCGGATGATGCAGCGGATGATGAGAGATCTTTATCTGCAGCGCAGTGATTCCGACGCACCAGTGCCTCCTCATTTTCAGGACCCCTCCGATCCTAGTGGTTCTGGCCACTAGGCTGTTGCTATGCTGGGTTTCATTTTTGTATTTTGGGATCGGATAGTATATTGTACTTTTTATTTTTATTTTTATTTTTTATTTTTATTTGTATTTGTATTTCTTTTATTTCAGAAGTTGTAATGTATTAAGTAATTTTGTATTGAACTTATGAAATGAGAAATGAAAATGTAGTTTGTGGTTGTTTATTTGATTTTGATGTGTGTGACCTTCCATTTTATAAAATCAAAAAGTTCACCATCAATTTATCTAGTATTTGCACTTCAGCCCCTCTATATTATTGTGACTTGTGACATAGATTCTCTTAACTTAATACATCGGTACATATTCTTCATATGCTTTGTACTAACTTGTTTTGCAGCTTCATTTGGACTTGTACTTATGGAGATCGCTCCACGTGTGGGTAATATCATTCTTTTCCTAGCTTTGTGTTGTGTTCTTTAATGGACGCATTGGGGACAATGCAACATTTAAGTTAGGGGGTGTAGGATATTGTATCCATTTTGCTGTTTAGTCCTTGGATTTGATTACAATTTAGTTACAAAGCATGTTTTTGTTAAAAATTTGAAAATTTTCAAAAATATTTTTCTTTCTTTTTTCTCCTTTATTGGGTATTTTGCCCTGTTTCCAATGATAAATTTTAATAATTGCCCGATCAAATAGACAATTCAACTATGCATGTTCTCGATTTTAGAAGTTATTAGATTTTAGTCCCTAAATCATTGATATTATGAATAACTTCATGAATTAAACTTTATCCGTGAACATATGCACCATTCTTGTTACATTGATTTGGTTTAAGATTTTTATAACTCGGTATGCTTTTGCTGCATTGTATATACTTACACCGAGTGAGATTAGAGACTTATCTTCATTTGTGAGTGTATACACTATTCTTTTCTCTTTGAAAACGTTAAATTCGTCGGTAATCTCTTTATTCTTTCATTGACCGTTCATTAATTGAGTTCATACTTGAAATGTGTTACTTGAGCATGATTTTCATATGTTGTTTTGACTCGAGAATTGCGTTTACTTTGTGAAATGATCATAGGCCCTCTTTGGTATATCACCCATATGACCTTGACCTCAC
The DNA here is from genome assembly GCA_949130495.1 of Sambucus nigra. Classification (NCBI taxonomy): domain Eukaryota; kingdom Viridiplantae; phylum Streptophyta; class Magnoliopsida; order Dipsacales; family Adoxaceae; genus Sambucus; species Sambucus nigra. Next base: position 535,536,811 of record OX422208.1, on the reverse strand, counting down.
CTTTTATATGTTCCCTAGTCAACCCACTTGAGCCTAAATACTAGCCTTTCTTTTCATTACCCAAAATCCCATAACCAACTCCAAATTGGAGTTTTATACCATATATATTACCTTACATACCCTTGTTTGGATTGTTTCTTGGAATTGAATGTTATTATTGTTGTTTGGTTGCAATTTGAGTATGAAAAGAGTAAGAAGTGTCAGAAAAGAAAGTAGTGAAAAAGAAAGAGAAAGAGAAAGCAAAAAGCAAAAGAAAACAAAAAGAGAAAAAGTGAGAAAAGGAAGAAAAGAAAAAAAAAGAGAAAGTTGTAAATATTGTTTGTAGTGTTTCAATAAGCTTTGATTACTCTCTCGACTGTTATATCTATGCTCGTTTGGACATCTTTGTCCAACTTTTGATATTGCTCACTTTTTACATTATTCCGAGTTTCATCCCCGAACACTTTGAATCCGTATATACATCCCTTTCATTTCGTACCTTAACCTAGCCATACATTACAACCCTATTACAAGTCCTATGTGATCTTAAGTAGATGTAATTCAAATGTTTAAATAATTTTGATAATCTGTGAAAATGCATTTCGCCTCTTTTTTATGTGCGGTATCCTTTCTTTGAGATTACAAGTTTTTCATTTCCTATATAGCGTTCTTCTTCTGTGACATGTGCGCGGCCTAGTTTCCATTTACATTTACTCTTTATGCCCGCATGTCTCGTGTATTACCTCCCTTTTCATAGTGAATTCATTTGTTGAGCGTAATGCCCGTGAGGATTGAATTTATGCATGCTTTGATATTTAGTATCCGAGTTATTTAAGTTTTTCGCCAAATCATACCTTGCATATGCTCACTCCCCTTCCACATGTTAGAGTTTCAATTCATTGAGATGCATTCGTTAATGTTAATAACTACGGACTTCTCATGCGAATTAGTTTGCTATGCTAATAACATGTTGAAATCTTGTTCGCACTGATGAGTTTGTCTTACTTGATTGGGCATATTTTGAGGAAACTTTATGATGTTTGTGGGTTCCATCACTGAAAACCCTCATGAGACGACACTCGTCCACTAGGGTAACCTAGGGGTTTAACGGCTTATTGCATACGCTAAATGCAATCGAATCGCCCGCGAAAGTGGCCTTATCTTTTTATTGCTTTTATACCATACTTTTGTCCTCTCTCCTGTGTTGGTTTACTAGTTCTTCTTGTTGCATCTTATTTCATTGCTAGGGACTAGCAATGTGTAAGTTAGGGGGTGTGATACGGCGGAAATATTGCGTATTTCACCCGTTAACCTACGCGTTATTAGCCCCCACGGGTATCTTATTCCCTATATTTATGCTCGTTAACCAGACAACCCTCGGATTTCTATGTTAACATGTTTTGCAGGGGTTAATTGAGCTTTTGTAGGTGTTTGGATGCTTAGTGTGAACTTCGGATGCGTTTCGCTCGATTTTCGTACACAACCGCACACGCAAGGGCATTTTAGTCGTTTGACAGCTTGGGCACCTGGCCCGACATCTTCACGGAAGTTTTAGCTCTCCTCGCTAGCTTCGCGTGGCCGCGAACGGTGCGCGATTCCGATGCATAACGACAAAGTTACGGCGATTTGAGCGAAGTTGGATTGTATGCCAAAACAGGGAGAATTGCAGGCTGCCCCTGCTTGATCGATCGATCAAGCCATGGGTTCGATCGATCGAGCCTTATTATTTTTTCCATGTTTTTCATTGTCGATCGATCGACACCAGGGGTCGATCGATCGATCCCCTGTTTTTCCCCTGCAAATATTTTCTTTTATTTCTTTCTTCTTTTCTTTTATTACAACTTACTATATAATCTAGTTTTTGTTGTAATAAGAGGATCACTCTCATTATTCTGAATTAGATAGTTTAGTTAGGGTTTGGTGTGGATATTTCCTTTCTTCTTCTTCTTGGATTGACAACCCATGGGTTTGTAAGATTGAACTATTCACTTCCTCTCCATTAATCTAGTTTGTTCTTCTTCTTCTCTTGCCTTGTAATTTAGTTTCAATGCTTTCTAACTAGTTTACATGTTTTAATTCTTGCTTTCTTAGTATAATTAGCATAATTTAGTTTAACTCACCATGCACCCTTAGATAAATAGGGTCGGGATTTCATTTCCGCCATTTTCGGGCCCCGAGCTCCGAAAACTAGGTTTAGTGCAAAATCGCGTTTAATTGAAACCGCGCGTATCAAAGTTGGATTGCTAAGCGTTTATCTTTCTTTGTCATGCAACGTTAGAGTTTATAGCGACAATCCGAATTTAATCCGCGTGTGATCATTTTTCAGTTAAATGTTTTATCTCGCAACTTTGGGTTAAATTCCTTCTTGGGTGATGTTTATGCTTAATTGTAAATGCTCGATTAAATTGCTTTCGAGCCTTAACTCTAGTTAGTAGTTGTTTCGATCCGTTTGGTAGAATGCGATCCCAATCCTCGCTTTCATTTAATCTAGCATTAACTTATTCTTTTCTTTTGTCACCATAACCACCTATCATCTTTTACACTTTTATTCCTGAAGTAATTAAACAATTAACATCTAAAATTCAACTACTCCCTGTGGATTCTCGATACCCGACTTACCGCTTTCCTTGCTTGTCAAGTGTAGCTGTAACTTAGGTTCTTTTGCATGTCGAGCGGGAGCCGAAATCAACGATAGTGTCCCTACACGAACACTCGGTTTCCCTCGCATCAATCTGGCCACTCGTTAGAAGGCCTGCCCAGGTCGTTCGAACGAGCTTCTAACGAGATGATAGTTTGACTTCTAACGAGAGGGATGTTCGTTCGATGACTTTCGTTCGAACGAGATCTCGTTAGGAGGCCCAGTTCGTTCGAACGAACTCTCGTTCGAACAGCCTCGTTCGAACGAGACTTCTAACGAGCTGACAGTTTAGGCTTTTTAGCCTGTTTTGATCCCGAGTGTTCCGTAACCTTGTTTATATGTAGAGATAACACTTCCTTGTGGATTAATTGATATATTTGGGATATTTGGGATATAATGAGGAGTAAAACCTAGAAGTGTAGTTTGAACCTAAGGGAAATTATGAATTAGGATGTGAGTGTCTATTACGATGCGAGAGCTATTGACGGCCTAAATAATTATATTAACCGGGAACATATAAATTGTGTGGCATTATATGTCGGTACGAGAATAAGAAGTGTACCACAAATAAATTATGGTGATTACTAAGATGTGTGCTTACTTAGTACATGTATATGATTTTGTGTATGACATACCTACCATACTTGCTATCACGGGAGGTTTACGTTCGCTTAGGGCCCTCTAATCCTTGTGTTGCCCGGATTTAGATTGGTACCTCGATGAACATAGGTCAGAGAAGGACTTATTGGGATGTTAATAAGTCTGCTGATCGTGGGAGCGCAGGTATGTGCGTGACCCATGTGATGTGACTGTGTTCGCCTCCATTGTTTGTGATTATTGTTATCTGAGAACGATTCCTGAGAGATTCGGAATGCGTGATCCTTATGTACGTGATGTACCGGGATGGATAGCATAGTATGTGTGCAGCGCAGCTTAGTCTCGGGGTGCTTGTATTGTATATTTATGACGTGAATAATATATACTTAATTAATGGGAACTTTCATGTTGTTATTGTGAATATAATTATGGTAATGTTTTGAGAAAACATAACGGGTTAACCGATAGTGAATTGTATTACTAATTGAGAATCTGAGTTTAAGTAGAGCCCTCTATTTAATTGATAACGCTAGAATGTAATATGGGAATCGAGTAGTAAGTGGTAGAACTTATTACGGTTTGGTTAGATATGTATGTTATTTAGATGGGTACGGTACGTTAGGAGTGCATATGTAGTCGAGAGGTGAGAATTTCATGTGATTGCACGTCCTAACATGTATTTTGCATTTAATGTTTTAATGTTATTAAAGCACTTGCTGTTTTTAAAATGATTTCCACTTTCGGGCTCTGACCCATTGCTTTCAAATCTATTTTTGTAAAAACCATTTTAGGTGCCCAGCCACAAGGACACCATGCTTAGGATCCTCATTCAGGTGACGAGTTGTAGCTGTTTGTGGAAGTTACAGGACTTTGCTTGTAGACGCTTCATCTATCTTGACTCTATATTCATCATTTATCAGTAGTAGGGCATGTCGCCCATTTCTTTTAGAGACATTTCATTTATTTCAGCTATTCAGACTTCTGGCATGTAATTAATTCAGGATTCAGACTTGTCTTATTATTTTCAGTTGTGGGATTGTTGTGAGGAGTTTTCCTCCGGACTTATTACTATTGGTTTGTTATTTTATTACTACATTATGGTGAATAGATTATGTTGTTCTTCCATTATTCTTTTATTGCATGTTAATCAGACTTAAATAAAATTTTGCAACTTACTTTTTAAATACTAGGTGGTTAGTAATCATTTAAATGTTTTCGACAGTGATGCTATTAACTGAACCAACTTGGCATTTTGTATTGATTTAATAAAGGAGTAGCTACCCGGTATTTAATTAGTCGGGGTGTCACATGGGCAATAGAGCTCGGTGAATATGATATAGTCTATGAACCCAGATCATCGCTTAAAGGGCAGGCTGTAGCAGATTTTATAGCGGAGTTCACCTATACTGATATCTCCGAGGAACAAAAGTTGCTCGTTGATCAACCTGTGGATGTTACAGGATGTGACGCAAAGATAGTTATGAGGAATCCAGACGAGAAATAAGAGTTGCTCGCTGATCAACCTATGGATGTTACAGGATCAACAAACACTAGCTCAGACCAACTCCGGTTGGTAAAAGGGCAAGTGGATATTACAGGATCATTGAATTCGAGCTCAGACCAACTCCGGTTGGTATAAGGGTAAGAAGAAATGATCAACGAAGAGCAAGAAAAATCCGAGGAGGAAAGGAAGCAGCAAATATTTCACCGAGGAACTCTGGCTGATCAGAAATTCGAAGACGAGTTACCTATATGGAGGCCATATGTAGATGGCTCATCTTGCAGTGCAGGATACGGCGCGGGGATAGTTTTGAGCACTCCAGATGAGGTCGATATGGAATACGCCTTGCGTTTCCAATTCAAAGCTTCCAATAATGAGGCTGAGTATGAGGCCATGATTGCAGGACTTGGTTTAGCAAAAATTATGGAGGTGGAGCAGATCATTGTCTTCAGTGATTCTCAATTGATCGTAAATCAAATGTTGGGAGTATATGCAGTTAGAGGAGAATTAATGATCAGATATCATGCAAAGGCAAAGGAACTGGTGTCAGAATTTACCGCTATTCAGCTGGTCAGAATACCAAGAATAGAGAATGCGAGAGCTGACGCCCTAGCTCGACTAGCATCAGCTACTCGCATCGAGCTACGACGAACAATCCCAATTGAAGTGTTAGCTGGTCGGAGCATAGATGAAGATCTGACGATGAACTTTATCACCCTTGATTTAGGACCATCTTGGATGGATTCCATCAGGGCGTATATCGAGGAGGGAGAATTGCCAATTGACAAGCTCGCTGCCAAAAAATTGAAGTTTAAAGCTGCTCGGTACGTATTAACTAATGGTGTTTTATATAGACGAGGAATTATGGCAGGTTTTCAGAGATGTGTACACCCCTCCGAGGTGAAAGAATTAATTAAAGAAATCCATGAAGGGTCCTGTGGAGCACATGTAGCAGGTCAGACGCTTTTACAAAGGGTGATGACGCAGGGATACTACTGGCCGATGATGAAGGGCTGATTGTATAGCCTATGCCAAGAAGTGTGACAAGTGCCAACGTTTTTCCTCCATCCGAAGAACTCCACAAGCATTGTTGACACCCATAACCTCCCCTTGGCCATTTGCCATGTGGGGAATTGACTTGGTTGGGCCACTGCCAACGACCCGAGGAAGGTTCAAGTACCTCGTCGTCGCAGTAGATTATTTTACTAAGTGGGTAGAAGCTGATCCACTCATTGATATGACGTACGAGAAGGTGTACCAATTTGTTTGTAAGAGCATCATTTGTCGATATGGTCTTCCTCATGCTTTCATCACAGACCATGGAACACAATTTCATAACGAAGAGTTCGCTGCCTATTGCCATCAGTCAAACATTTTGAAGGTCCACTCAGCACCAGGTCATCCTCAAAGCAATGGACAAACTGAGGTGACAAACAAAACGCTGCTGAATGGTTTGAAGAAAAGACTGGATGATGCGAAAGAAATTGGATCAACGAGCTACAATCAGTACTTTGGGCTTACCGAACTACTCCCCGAGTAGCAACAGGAGAATCACCATATATGATGGCGTTTGGAAGTGAAGCCGTTATACCTGCCGAGTTGGGCCTCCCAACACACAGGGTACTGAATTTCAATTCCCCTGTCAGCGACTTAATGAGAAGACTGGATTTAAACATGCTCGAGGAAGTCAGAGAAGAAGCAGCCATTAGAAATGCTGCTTACCAGCAGCGAACAGCTTTGTTATACAACAAAAAGGTGAAGAGGTGCGACCTGAAAGAAGGAGACTATGTGCTGAAGAAAGTAATTAAAAAGCACAATAAATTGGAAGCAAACTGGCATGGACCATACCGAGTTACAGAAGTTGTTCGACCAGGAACTTATCGAATAGCAACTTTAGAAGGCGAGGAGTTTAAGAATGCATGGAACGCAGAGCACCTACGCAAGTATTATCAGTGATGTATATGTAACACAGTTCCATCATTATGAATAAAATGAAGATATTCTGCTAAAGTTCTTCCTTTTATTGAGAATTTTTCGGGGAATACTAGTGCTACACACTACTCGGAAAAACTTGGCAAAGCTCAGACTGCTCATCAGCAAAATATTCCTAAAAATGCCAACCTCGGGTGGTTAGGAAACAAAATATTCCTAAAAATGCCAACCTCGGTTGGTTAGGAAACAAAATATTCCTAAAAATGCCAACCTCGGTTGGTTAGGAAAAAAAATATTCCAAAAATGCCAACCTTTTTGGCTAGGAAACGAAATATTCCTAAAAATGCCAACTTCGGTTGGTTAGGAAACAAAATATTCCTAAAAATGCCAACTTCGGTTGGTTAGGAAACAAAATATTCCTAAAAATGCCAACCTGTTTGGCTAGGAAATGAAATATTCCTAAAAATGCCAACATGTTCGGCTAGGAAATGAAATATTCCTAAAAAAGCCAACCTGTTTGGCTAGGAAACAAAATATTCTCGCAAATGCCAACTTATGTTGGTCGGGAGGTAAGATTATTCCATAAGGTGCAAAAGTTGCTAACTATGGCTGGTCGGGGATAAAAACCCACCAACTATAGTTGGTCGACAAAGAAAATTTACCGACCTTGGTTGGTCAGAAACATTTAAGAGAAAAGTCTACTATGGCTGGTCGGAGATAAAAACCCACCATCTGTAGTTAATCGACAAGAAAAATTTAACGATCTTGGTTGGTCGGAAATATTTTATGGGTAAAATTATTTCAAAAAGACTAACTATAGCTGGTCGGGGATAAAAACCCACTAACTGTAGTTGGTCGACATGGAGAGTCTAACAACCTTGGTTGGTTGGAAACATTTTAAACAACATTTTTATACTCATTACTTTATTATTAAGTGATCGAGCAACAGTATTGATACTTATAACTTTTTAATTGTTACTGAGTTGGTCGATGAAATATTGTTATCTTTTTAACAGATATGCATAAATATAAAGTGTTTGATAATTACAAGACAATAGCAATCAAGATTTGCAAACAAAAATGAAAGTCTTTCATTGAATTCAAAATAAATTACATTGATAATGAAATTACAGTTACATTGACATGTATACTAACTATTACATCAAAAAATTCCTATTCTACTGGTCTCTTCCCCTCTGCTTTTGACACAGGTTCCTCACCAGTAGGCGGATCATTTAAAGACATAGGAGACTTAATGAAGTTGATATCCTTCAACATCTTGACATTCTTCACGGATGGTCGATCTAAGAGATGCTCGGGACGAGATACCTCGATCTGAGAATGTAAATTGTAGTCACCGAGATACTTTGAAATTAAGCTCCGAGGAATGGCCCGAGCAGGGATCCAATCCATGTCCAAATTATATGGTGGTACAGGCAAGTCGAGCAACCCGGGATCATGATAGTCCCGCAGATAATGACCTTGTTCGAGCTTCAACACACCTAAGGCATTCAACCAGCCTTGCTTATAGCCCTCATAGTTGGCATTCTGGATACGATCGTCCAAGTGGTATAGCGCTTCATTGTATCCAGCCATCCAGAACTCCCTGGGCTGTTTGTGGAATTGATATGTTAGCCTTTCTAGCTGCTCGTGGAGATTCTTGCTAAAAAGCCCCTTATTCCCCAAGACTGACTTCTGCGCAGAGAGCTGTTTTTCCAGGTCCCTAACCTTCTTTGACATATCAGACAACGTCTGGTTCTTCGCCATTAGTTGGAAGGACTGGTTCTCTAAGGAAGACTGAGTCCTCTATTCCTTGACAAGAACTCGAGCTGCTCTTGCTCGTCCCCGAGGAGCTCTTGCTCGACCACGAGAAGATGAAGAGGTGCCAGAGCTCTTCAAAGTCTCCAAATCGTCCCTCAACTTTGCGTTCTCAACCTCTAAGAATGAGAATCCCTCGTCGGTCACTGGGATCAAGGCACTAGAAGTGGAAGTTGTAGACTTCAATTGTGACAGCTCCTTTTGCAGGTTGTTATTTTCCTTTTCCAGCAACTCAGCAATCTGTCTGCATGCTTCGATCTCACCTCTCAAGGTTCTCTCCCTTACATCGTACCTAGCAAAAAGCTTCTCGTAGCCCTTGTCGGCGATGATCTGCTGGTACTTCTTCTCATACCCCTATGCAACAAGGCAATGGATTCTTTGTATTGAAGCTGAAGGTCTTCGAGGGTGCTTTGAAGATCCTCGATCATTTTGTAATAGGCAACGTTATTGGCTACAACCCTATCAAGAAGACACTTCAGATATTGATACGCTTCCACTTCCTGTTCTGAAGCATCATGACCAAGTATATCGACAACTTGTGCAGCACTCAGGTCTGTGTGACCAGCCTTGAAGTACTCATTATATTGTCGCAGCAACTTTGTATCATGGGAAGAGAGCAGTTCCATCCTGGCCAGAAACTAACAGAGAAAGAAGAGCAATCATCAATAAGAAGAATAAGCAGAGTATGAATGAAAGATAGACAACAGTATGCAAAAAAGTTCAAGTTTTATTAGATCATAGTTCAGAGTTACATCTTTTGGGTTACATTTGATAAAGATAAACAAAATAAAGAGAAATCCGAACAACACTAAACCTTTTCCTCATATCCCAAAACCTTCTCGGGAGGCTGGAATGAAGAGGTAGGTTGCTCGGAGGGATGAGATAGCTGCTCGGGGAGAATAGGCAGTTGCTCGGAGGAAGAAATGATTTGTTGATTTTCCTCATCAGCAGGCTGGATGGCTAGGGCATGATCTCCCATCACCATCGAAGATTCTTCAGAGGTAGCTTCGTCCTCTTCTAACTCTTCTGGAGTTGGAGGGGGACTAGGGATATGTCTCTGGAAGAGCTCGGAAGACTCGTCGACCTTCATCTCTTGAAGGGCGACAACCCATCCATCCCTAAAATATTAAAGACCGCCATAGTCCACTTACAACACCATGGCGGCCAACCCCTTGTTCCAACCCTTGTCCCAGCCAGAGCTGAAGGACTTCTTCACAGCAGCTTTCCTCTTCAGCTTCTCCGAGGAAAGTTTCTCAGACAGCAGGTTCTCAGCAGCTTTCAATTTATTTTCTGCTTCCTCCTTTTGCCGACCTACTTCTTGAAACTGGCCCAACCTTTCCTCGGCAACCCTGAGCTTATCTTCAAGCTCTCCAGCAGTTTTGATCTTCTCTGCGAGCTCTTTATTTGCCTTCTCCAAGGAATTCTTTTTCTTCTCCAACTCTTTGGAGGCTTCAACAGCTCGAGCTTTATCCTGCTCGGTGGAGGCAAGCATCTTCTCCCAGACAGCTTTGTCATCAGCATATTTCTGACGAGAACCTGCCAGAGACTTGGTAGCTTCTTCCAGAGCTCCCTCCACACTGGACGAGGAGCAAGAATCCTTAATCTCTTCATCCTTCTTCAGGATTATATTGAAGCAGCTTGTCAACTATGAACAGGAAAAGAAAGAAAGTTAGAAACAGAAATGACAAAGGAAGTACGAAAAATTCAAAGTAAAGAGACTTACAGAAGCAAGGTGACGAGTAGCTAGTGTGGTGACCATATCCCGAGTAAGGTTATCTTCAGTACCTTGTACCTCGGGAATGATCGAGGACTTTGCCGAGCTCATGACAGAGCTCGGGGGAACAAAAGTTGGAACCCCAGTTCCAGTAACTGGGGGCTGAGCAATGGTATCAGCCAAATTGACCGAGGAGCTCTTCTTCAGCCTCCTCGGGGGAGCAGGTACAGATTCAACCAAGGAAGAATCCTTGGTCGGTGATATCACAATCACCTCCCCAGGAGCAGCAGACCTGCTCGGAGCCACTACGGGCTTCTCGACAACTTTAACAGGAGCAGCTGGAGGAGCTGCATCAGTCTTCTTTGTCCCCTCCCTTGGGACATCAATCCTACTCCTTTTTACCTCCTCAGAACCGGAGGCAGCTTTCTCAAACAGGGTAGGAGGTCTTCTCTTCTTCATCCTTTCACTTAAAGGAATATGGGATTCAGGCGATGAGCTTGTGGAAGCTGGTACTGGCTCTGATTCACTTATCAATGGACGAGCAGTGAAAGAAGTGGTGTAGCTCTTGTACTGGAGCAGATACGAGGCCGACCAAATGTGCTCATCGGAAACACTTTGATGCAGACTCCAGATAAGTTTCAAATGCCTTATATTGACATCTTCATCTTTTGGGCACTTTCTCTTGCTATCAACTGCAAATAAATAAACATTGTTATCAGTGGCATATTTTATCAAATACAAAAGAAACATGATTTCAAAATAAATGAAATAAAATAAAAATAACCTATCCCATTGCCATAAGGAGGGCGTCTGGGACCCTGGTAAACCTCATCTCCAGCTAATGGAGGGTGTTGACAATTTTTTATGACAACCCCGTGTTCAAAATAATCCCTATTGGCATCAGGGAGATTGACTACTAAGGTTTCATTTTAAAATCTAGTTTTTAAATAAAAAATATTATCATTAACTCCCCATCTATAGCAGTACATGATTTCTGGAATTCCTATTCGAGTTCCATGAATTTGATTTAACCTATACACCCCATGAACTACTCTCCATGTGTTGGGGGCTATTCGTGCAGGAACAACGTCAAAGTACTGACAGAATTCCAGACACAAAGGATTTGGTGGAAAAGAAAATCCACACTCAGCAATAAAAAGGCTGGGGAACCAATGTCCCTCAGCCAAATTGAAATAATCAGAAGGCTCAGAAAGCTCTTCCAAGACAACCCAAGAAGGAATGGAAAAATCAGAGCGAAACTTTTCAAGAGACTCAACAGGGTAAACCATGATGATGAATAAAAGAAATGAAGAAGAAGGAAGAAGATCTTACAGGAAAAGAATGGATCCGCTGACAACGAACGACGGAAAAAATGAACGCACAGGAGAGTAGGAAGAAAAGACGCAAAACTCGAAGATAAAAATTTGAAAGGCAGAAGACGAGAGTGTTTGTGTGAAGTTTAAATACCTTGCATTGGGAAACGGTGAAGTAATGATTACAAAAAAGGATGATTACGTTACCGGTGGCTAAAAAGATGAAAAGTAGCGCGGGAATCAAAGCGGACAACAGCGGCTAAAAAGATGAAAAGTGGCGCGGGAATCAAAGCAGACAACACCGGCTAAAAAGACGAAAAGTGACGTGGGAATCGAAGCACGCAGAAAAGTCCAAAAAAAAGCATGATTCTACGAATTGGGAAGGAGAAATAAATACAAGGGAAACGCTCCAAAAAATCAGGAAGACTATTTAAAGCTACCATAATTCCGAGAAAGAATGTTCCATACTCCTCAAATTTCGAACTACGAAACATTGGGGGCTTCTGTTGATACCAAATTTAATCTACTGACATGGACCAATCATATGAAGACACGTGGCTATCTACATGGCAACAACCAACACTTCCGAGGAACCCACGGGCTCCAAGGAACAAAACCACAATGAGGAAGACTAGTTCCCCGAGGAACTCACACTCTCCGAGGAACAATGCCTCTCCGAGGAACTCTTGAGTACCGAGAAGCTTAGGCGGTCCGAGCAACTCAGGCGGTCCGAGCTGCATCTCGAACAAAGTATTAATAGCTGGATAACCAACAGTTCAACTGATTCATTAAATTCTTATCATTCAGACGCACACGCAAAGAGGGCATTAAATGTATTACCCTTTCATATGTATATCATTTAATGTTTTACCCTTTCACATTACAGCCTCAGGGCTATAAATACATTGTACAATCCTCATTGTAAAGAGACCGAAAAACAGGACCCCATACGGGAATTTCTTGAGATAACTTGTAATCGAGAATTCCCATACAAATAGCAATACCAAAACAGTGGACGTAGGCCATTCTTATAAGGCTAAACCACTTTAAAAATTCTTTGTCTTATTTATTTATCTGTGATTGAATAATTAGAGGGATCTAAATTTTTACATCAACAGTCGCCCTTTTCCATTATTTAGTTGGTATTGTCAGAGATTGTAATTCTTTTATATTTCAGTATCTTTATTTCGGGATTGTTAATGTCAGGATGTTTTCCTTAGTATTTTAATGTTGGGATTTATCATTGTTGGGTAAACTCTTGAATGATCATTTTATTCTTCTACTTATTGTGTGACTCTTTAGACGTTAATGGTTTAAGGTTTTATAACCGGATTTAATAAAATGAGAATAAGGTTTTAAATGGTTTTGACACTTAGCTTAATTATTTAGGGTGTTTAATTTATTAAAGTATTTTAACGACAGTGATGCTAAGAATGAACCAACTGTTCACCTTGATTTTAATTTAATAAAGGAGTGATCGCCCGGTATTTAATTAGGCGGGGTGTCACACCACAAATCCATGACTGTTCTAGATGCCTCCGAGAAAATAATGGCCCAGATATTCCAACAAACTTTGAAGGACAACGCTCTTCGCTGGTTTTAATCCCTCGAGGAATCTAGAATTCATAGTTGGGAGGATGTCGCCCGTGAATTCATGTCGCAGTATAAGTACAACGAGGAATTCGAGGTTACACGTCGTGATTTATAACTTCTCAAGAAGAATCCAGGAGAAACTATCAGTAATTTCATAGCAAGGTGAAGGGAGAAAGCGGCCACCATGATGAACCGACCTTCTAAAGAGGAACAAGTTAGTATTGTGAAGAAAAACTTCTTACCCCATGTTCGAGTGATAATGGGAGGACAATATTACCCATATTTTTTAGCCCTCCAAGAAGTAGGAGTGGAAATAGAAGAAAGTATGGAGACAGAAGCTGGGCCAATGAAAGTATCCTGACAGCTCACTCCAAGAAAATATGAGAAGCCTATTACAGTTTCGACCATCAATAACATCTCTCAGCATGTCACTTCATGGGCACCGAAAAGCTATGCTAACCAAGCCAAAAAATAATACACTGAGCTTCATGATCCCCTCTCTAATGTCTACCAAGCCTTATTGATCCGAAATCTCATCAATCCATTGGACCCTCGTCCATTACCAAATCCACTTCCCAAAAATTTCAAACCCAATGGCCATTGTGATTTCCATTAAAATGTCGGTTATACCACTGATGAGTGTTTACATCTCCAAAATATAATCAAAGGTCTGATTGACCGGGGTGTTATCTCCCCACTAGCATATCCCAAAACCAAACAACACTCACAATCCATTTCTAAATCATGCAAATTCTATTATCCTACAAAATGACCCAAAATTCGACCCATCCACCTAAATTATACCTAGTAAATCACCCATTATACTCGTATATTCCACCAAACCCCTTAAAGTTTGCCCATATTTTCTCCTACACCCCACCTATTTTGCCCACAAGGACCTATCACTTCTTACAAGAGCAGGTATTGCCATTAGTACCCATTTCAAAAGGAAAGATATGGAATTCTCAGCAGTACTGAACCAGCTCCTAAAGTTTGGGCTGAAATTGCCCTCATAAATGACCATTGACTGCCAAAAATTCAGCACACTATTCTTGAAAGCCCGAAAGTGGGCTCGAGAGTCAAATAATTTGGTGGGAACCACTGATGAAGGTTGTTTAGTTGATGTCGTCCAGATTATAGCAGACTTATTTCGACAGACCGATGAGATTTGCAGAATGTTCGAGTTACTAGATGCCTTAAAACTACAAGGGTGGTTGGTCCTTTTGCTTCTGCATCTCCCCGTTGAGTGGGAGGGTATATATGAAGAGGTCGTTCAGGTTGTAGAATGCATTTACATCTAGTGGAATGATGATGTTGTTACCCTCGGATGGGGGGAAGAATTTCATAGTTCAAATAAAGAATCAAGCTCGAAAAAGACTAGCCCGATGATCAGTGTATGTAAGATAATATCGTTTGAAGATTTACTAGGGGAGATTATCCCGAGATAGATGAAGAAACATGGTTTCTATTTTTCTCCTCTTCTGTGAATCATAGGACAAGATTTAGGAGGCATTACCAGAGTCCAAATCCTCAATCAACAACGACATGTAAAAGAAAAAGTGTTGTCAAGAAACTCCCTATGTCAGAAATGACCATCGAGGAGAGAAAGATCCTTGACCAGTTAAAGAAAAATTGGGCTAACTTCACTTTTTGGGGACTCTTCATGTCTTCCCAACTACACTGAAATGCCTTGATTAAATTGCTTACTAGGCCCACGATCCTTCCTTTCAACACTCCGAAAGAAACCATGAACCTGGTTGGGTCCTTAACCTCTACTAGAATGCTCTCATTATCTAAGGAATAAATTCCTAAGTTTAGTCCAAATCCCAACTATGGTCTTAATATCTCTGTCGAGGTGATGGGGAAGGTAGTCCCGCTTTTCCTCGTCGATAATGGATCAACACTTAATATTTTCCCGTTAAGGACCCTCAACTACTTAGGTTTAAAAGTAAGCGACCTTGCTTGAAATTTCATCGCGGTGCATTCTTATGATAACACTCGTCGAGAGTTGCTAGGATCCATAAAGCTTACAATAAGGGTTGGCCCTATAAATCCAATTACTGAGTTCTAGGTTACAGACATACCAGATTATTTCAATCTATTACTCGATCGTCCATGGCTTCACAGCAATAAAGGGGTGTCTTCCTCTCCCCATCAGAAATCGAAGTTCTTCGCTAAGGGGAAGGTCATCGCCATCTTAGGCGATGATGATAATACCGAGAATGTGAGCGCCAATATCCAAGTACTAAAGTGATGCGAGTAAAACCGAGTGTTCGTGTAGGGACACTATCGTTGATTTCGGCTCCCGCTCGACATGCAAAAGAAACCTAAACTACAACTACACTTGACAAGCAAGTAAAGCGGTAAGTCGGGTATCGAAAATCCACAGGGAGTGATTAAATCTTAGACTTTAATTGTTTTAATTACTTCAGGAAAAAAAGTGTAAAATAAATAAAAGAAAAGGTGATAGGGTGGTTATGGTGACAAAAGAAAAGAATAAGTTACGCTAAAATAAAGTAAAGCGAGGATCGGGATCGCATTCTACCAAACGGATCGAAACAACTACTAATTAGAATTGAGGCTCCAAAGCATTCAATCGAGCATTTTTAATTAAGCATAAACATCACACAAGAAGGAATTTAACCCAAAGTTGCGAGATAAAACATTTAACTGAAAAATGGTCACACGCGGATTAAATTCGGATTGTCGCTATAAACACTAAAGTTGCATGACAAATAAAGTTAAACGCATAACAATCCAACTTTAATACACGCGGTTTCAATTAAATGCGATTTTGCACGAAACCTAGTTTTCGGAGCTCGGGGCCCGAAAATGGCAGAAATGAAATCCCGACCCTATTTATCTAAGGTCTAAGCATGAATAAACTAATTAAACTAAGAAAGCAATAAATAAACACAATAAACTAATTATGAAAGCATGAAAATCTAATTAGAAAGCAAAGAAAGAATGAAATACAACTAGATTAATTGGTAGGGGAGATGAATAGTTAACATACAATCCAAATGGTGTGTCAATCCAAGAAGAATGGAAGAAGAACCATCCAAAACCCTCAAACCCTAACTAAAACTAACCTAAAAACGTTCTCCCCACTTAATACAATGTTTACCCTTATATACCCAACCAAAAACCAACTTAAAAATACCGATTTTCGGACTTTTACTGTAGCCGAATCGATTCGGAAATGGTCCGAATCGATTCGGAAACAGGGGAAGTTCATTTCTGCATTTCTGCAGCATTCTGAATCGATTCGGTTTTGGGCCGAATCGATTCGCAAGCTACAGGTCTGAATTCTGCAGCTTTGTCCTGTTTTACGGAAAATGCCGCCATTTCTTCGTTATAGCTCGGACTGAGGCACGGTCGGAGGCTACGCGAAGATAAATCAGAGGAATACAACATCAAAGAAGACATTAGGCTAAAAAACCAAAATATGAAATGACTAAAATGCCCTTGAATGTGACCTTGAGTGTACTTTTACAGTAAAAATCATCCTAAAAATGCCATAACTCCATCGATACAACTCGGAATCATGCACCGTCGGCGGCCACGCGAAGAGAAATCAAAGGGCTTCAACTTTTGTGAAGAGCTCGGGATTCAAACCCGAATGCTGGAATTACTAAAATGCCCCCGAAGCTGCAAAAGTCGACGAAACATTTTCGGAAAGCGTCCGAACTTCATACTAAGCATCCAAATACCTACAAAAGCTCAATTAACCCCTACAAAACATGTTAACATAGAAATCCGAAGTTGTCTGGTTAACGAGCATAAATATAGGGATTAAGATACCCAAGGGGTTAACGGGTGAAATACGCAATATTTACGCCGTATCACACCCCCTAACTTACACATTGCTAGTCCCTAGCAATGAAATAGGAAACAACAAGAACTACAAGAAAATCAGAAACATGATACATGTACAAAATGGGATGAAAAAGAAATAAAAAGATAAGGCCACTTTCGCGGGCAAACGATTGCATTTAGCATATGCAATAAGCCGTTAAACCCCTAGGTCACCCTAGTGGACGAGTGTTGTCTCGTGAGGGTTTTCAGGGATGATACCCACAAACATCATATGGTTTCCTCAAAATATGCCCAACCCAACATGCGACAAACTCAACAACAACGAAAAAGATTTGAAACATGTTATTAGCATATTGAACGAATTCAACCTAAAGTCCGTTGTTATTAACAAGTTGAATACACCTCATAGAATTGAAACTTTAAAAGTGGGAGGGGGAAAGCACATGCATGGTGTGATTTGGTGAAAAACTTATATAAATCGGATACTAATCAAAGCAAGCATACATTCAATCCTCACGAGCATTACGCTCAACAAATGAAATCACTCGAAACAAGGAGGTAACACACGGGACATGCGGGATTAAGAGTAAATGGAAATGGAAACTAGGCCGCACACATGTCACAGAAGAAGAACGCTATATATAAACTGAAAAACGGTAATCTCAATGAAAGGATACCGCACACTAAAAGAGGCGAAATTCATTTTCACAGATTATCACAACTATTATGACTTTTGAATTACATCAACCTAAGATCACATAGGACTTTAATAGGGTTATGATGTAGGTATGGCTAGGGTGCGAAACAAAGGAATGTATGTACGGATTCAAAGTGTTCGGGATGAAAACTCGGGATAATGGGAGAATGCGTGCAATAACAAAATTGGAAAAACAAGTTCCAAAACGGCATTAGATATATCATCGGGGAGAGTAATCAAAGCTTATTGAACTATATACACAACATATACAACTTTCTCTTTTCTTTTCTTTTCTTCTTTTTCTCATGTTTTCTTTTGTTTTCTTTTGCTTTTTGCTTTCTCTTTTTCTTCACTTTTTTCACATCACTTTTCTTTACTTTTCAAACTCTCATATGCTTAAAATTGCAACCGCAATACAACAACAACATTCAATCCCAAGTAACATTCCAAACAAAGGTATGTAAGGTGTATGTATGGCTTAAAACTCCAATTTGGAGTTGGTTATGGGATTTTGGGTAATGAAACGAAAGGCTAGTATTTAGGCTCAAAGGGGTTGACTAGGGAAACATATAAGGTGAGGTCAAGGCTAATATGGGTGATATAACAAAGATTGCCTATGATCATTTCACAAAGTTTACGCAATTCTCAAGTCAAAACAATACATGAAAATCATGCTCAAGTAACACATTTCAAGTATGAACTCAATTAATGAACGGTCAAATGAAAGATTAGAGAGATTACCAACGAATTCAACGTTTTCAATGAGAAAAGAAAAGTGTATAACACTCACAAACGACGAAAGGTACAAAGCTTACTCGGTGTAAGTATATACAATGCAACAAAAGATTACCGAGTTATAAAAATCTTAAACCAAATCAATATCATAAGGAAAGTGCATATGCTCATGGGATAAAGTTTAATTCATGAAATTATTCACAATATCAATGATTTAAGGACTAAAGTCTAATAACTTCTAAAATCGAGAACATGCATCATTGAGTTGTCTATTGGATCGGGCAATTATTGAAATTTATCATCAGAAACAAAGCAAAATGCCTAACAAAGGAGAAAAAAGAAAGAAAATATTTTTGAAAATTTTCAAATTTTTCACAAAAAGGCATACTTAGTAACTAAATGTGAGCAAATCCATGGACTACACATGAAATGGATAGAATATCCTACACCCCCTAACTTAAATGTTGCATTGTCCTCAATGGGCATTAAGAACACAACACAAAGAGAGGAAAATAACGATATTACCCAAAATGGGAGCGATCTCCATAAGCGCGAGTCCAAAGGAATCTACAAAACAAGTTAGTACCGAGCATAGCAAAAACAAATAACAAAAATTTAACTAATTGCACTAGACTAAATTAAAAAGGAAAGAAAAATAGGAAAGAAAGAAAATTAAAAAGCTAACTATTTACAACCTACTATTTAGGCTTCACACTAACTATACACTAGAAGTCTAAATAGTTGAGGGTCCACCCAAAAAGGTATTTGACTTTGAAAGATCAACGGTGGACCCTCCAAAGCAAACATGCCTCCCGAAAGATATGAATTCCGTTTGAACAACGGAAGGCATGTGGGTGGTGAAAAAAGTGAACCATCGCCAATTTGAAATTTTGGGCGGACGATGGGGGATTTGGATAACAAGGGGGACAAGAACACTAGAGGTCCAAGAAAAATCGATTTATCTCCCAAAGGTTTTTCAAATGGATTGGGAGATGGCGCACACATGAGGATAACATCCATCGAAAATAAGTCCGGTAAAGAGTCCTCGTCGGCAAAAAGTGTAGAAGTTTTAATTTTTACCGACTCATAGGAATCAACCGGTAATTCTAATGGTTCGATCACGGAAAACGAATATGGTGATGAAACAAATTCAATCTCAATTGACTCATCGTCGGAAGGAGATTGAATTTCGGGGGAGAAAGATTCACAGTCAATGAGAAATTCTTTGAAAAATTGAGGTGAAACACAAGTTTCCACCTCCTCGTTGTTTTGTGCATAAGAATTCATCTCATCGCAAAGTGCTCCAAGTCTCATTCCATCATCATTTAGGCTTTCCAAACCTTGGGATTAAAGAAGCAAAGTTTCTTCCAAAGTAGGCTTCCTCGGCTCAAGAGCCTCGGACTCCTCATTTGGTTGAAACTCGTCTTCGAAAGTAATGAAATAAGAATCGTCATTGGATTCGAATAATGAATCCAACTCAAGCTCCCAATAACGATTTTCATTCCGATAAATGTTTTCAAGTCTTTCATTTTCAAGAAAATCTTGAAAATGGAAAACTTGAAAACTATCCCCAAAGTATGAATCATTAGAATAACCGTAATAACTATAATAGTAGGACATGATTACCTCATTATTTGTAGATGGAGAATCCGATCAAGAAAGTGAGCAACCGCGAATAGAAGTTTCTTAGCGCTCAAAGTATGCAAATCCTGCAAAAAGGTTAAAACAAAGAATACAAATACAAAAGGAAAAAAAGACTACGAAATCATAAAACAATTACTATCTAAAACACACTCCCCGGCAACGGCGCCATTTTGATGGGAGGAAAACCGAGTGTTCGTGTAGGGACACTATCGTTGATTTCGGCTCCCGCTCGACATGCAAAAGAAACCTAAACTACAACTACACTTGACAAGCAAGTAAAGCGGTAAGTCGGGTATCGAAAATCCACAGGGAGTGATTAAATCTTAGACTTTAATTGTTTTAATTACTTCAGGAAAAAAAGTGTAAAATAAATAAAAGAAAAGGTGATAGGGTGGTTATGGTGACAAAAGAAAAGAATAAGTTACGCTAAAATAAAGTAAAGCGAGGATCGGGATCGCATTCTACGAAACGGATCGAAACAACTACTAATTAGAATTGAGGCTCCAAAGCATTTAATCGAGCATTTTTAATTAAGCATAAACATCACACAAGAAGGAATTTAACCCAAAGTTGCGAGATAAAACATTTAACTGAAAAATGGTCACACGCGGATTAAATTCGGATTGTCGCTATAAACACTAAAGTTGCGTGACAAATAAAGTTAAACGCATAACAATCCAACTTTAATACACGCGGTTTCAATTAAATGCGATTTTGCACGAAACCTAGTTTTCGGAGCTCGGGGCCCGAAAATGGCAGAAATGAAATCCCGACCCTATTTATCTAAGGTCTAAGCATGAATAAACTAATTAAACTAATAAAGCAATAAATAAACACAATAAACTAATTATGAAAGCATGAAAATCTAATTAGAAAGCAAGGAAAGAATGAAATACAACTAGATTAATTGGTAGGAGAGATGAATAGTTAACATACAATCCAAATGGTGTGTCAATCCAAGAAGAATGGAAGAAGAACCATCCAAAACCCTCAAACCCTAACTAAAACTAACCTAAAAACGTTCTCCCCACTTAATACAATGTTTACCCTTATATACCCAACCAAAAACAGACTTAAAAATACCGATTTTCGGACTTTTACTGTAGCCGAATCGATTCGGAAATGGTCCGAATCGATTCGGAAACAGGGGAAGTTCATTTCTGCATTTCTGCAGCATTCCGAATCGATTCGGTTTTGGGCCGAATCGATTCGCTAGCTACAGGTCTGAATTCTGCAGCTTTATCCTGTTTTACGGAAAATGCCGCCATTTCTTCGTTATAGCTCGGAATGAGGCACGGTCGGAGGCTACACGAAGATAAATCAGAGGAATACAACATCCAAGAAGACATTAAGCTAAAAAACCAAAATATGAAATGACTAAAATGCCCTTGAATGTGACCTTGAGTGTACTTTTACAGTAAAAACCATCCTAAAATGCCATAACTCCATCGATACAACTCGGAATCATGCACCGTCGGCGGCCACGCGAAGAGAAATCAAAGGGCTTAAACTTTCGTGAAGAGCTCGGGATTCAAGCCCGAATGCTGGAATTACTAAAATGCCCCCGAAGCTGCAAAAGTCGACGAAACATTTCCGGAAAGCGTCCGAACTTCATACTAAGCATCCAAATACCTACAAAAGCTCAATTAACCCCTGCAAAACATGTTAACATAGAAATCCGAGGTTGTCTGGTTAACGAGCATAAATATAGGGATTAAGATACCCAAGGGGGCTAATAAGGCGTAGGTTAACGGGTGAAATACGCAATATTTACGCCGTATCAATAAGATATAACATGGGGTGAATGATATGCTTCTATCAGGTATTCAAGTCGAACTACTTACACTCCTAGCAGGGGATGATTTCAAAGATAGAGTCTATCCAGAGCACAACCCTCGTGGCAATGTCAACATGATATAGATGTTCAAAAATATGCACTTTATACCTGAACTGGGGCTGGAACGAATATAATAGGGAATATTAGAACCCATAGTGCTGACGAAGGCCTTTCTTTTATGTGGTTTGGGTTATCAACCATCATCAGAGTTACTCAAAATGCTCCGCCAACCTTGGTTAAAGAGAAGGCTAGATAGTACCAAGACTGTTTTGGGGGACTCCTTGAATGGAAGATTCGTCAATGAGGATGAAGATTTTCCCTTTTGTGGCTTTCCCGAACCATGGTATGATCATGTGGACAAGACGATGAAGCAAGGGATGGAAATATTCTTCCAATATAGTTACTCATGGGCTAAAAGTTCCCAACATCATGTGCAATCACTCATTGAGAAGACTACCGCTATTACCGAGGTTTTCGAAAGAAGTGACTCCGAGGACTCATTGAATTTTCAGACACTGGGGCTAACACTATGCATGATCTACTCCGGTGCTACATGGCCAGATCCATCCATCCTAATCAAGACTGCTAATGCACCCCTCCTCAACTGGAATGTTGTACCAATTCCACTTGCTGAGATGTAACCCAACCCAAATGTTTTTCCTTTTTCTTCTTCATCTTTTATTATTCTTTATTCTGATAATAATGTAATCGATACCTCATTTGATGAGGTTCTCAATGCTATTTTTCCCAAGAAAACTTTTTGTGCCTTACATTAATTGTCTTGATTCTAATCAAACTCTTGATGATGATGGTTTTCTAAATGAATCATTCTTAACTGGTCTTAATAAGGTTAGTATCAAACAACATAACTGCGTTCAAATTAATGAAGATGAAGATGTTGTTATCAATGTCAGTTCTAGGGTCTACCCTTGACAAGCATGAGCGCGCACAACTTAAAGAACTGCTGAAGGAATTTATGGACGTCTTCGCATGGTCTTACAATGACATGCCCGACGTTGATCCCAATATCGCTTAGCATGAGATTATAACTCTACCAGAATGCAAATCGGTTAAATAGAAACTGTGAAAGCTCCACACCAAATGGTCGTTCAAGGATAAAGAAGAGGTGGTCAAACTATTTAATGTAGGCTTCATCCGAGTGATCGAATATCCCACATGGTTAGCTAACATTGTACCCGTATCGAAATCAGGAAGAAAGGTCCATATGTTAATTGATTACTGAGATTTAAACAAGTCCACTCCAAAGGATGATTACCTTCTACCAAATATAGACATGATTGTGACAACGCAACCTTCCACACTCTTAAGTCATTCGTTGATGGGTTTTTTCGAATACAAGCAGATCAATATGCACCCTGATCATCAAGAAAAAACTGCATTCCTTACCCCTTGAGGAAGCTTCTGTTACATAGTTATGCCATTCGATCTAAAAAAATGAGGGCTACGTACCAAATGGCTGCCACAACCATCTTGAATGATCTGATACACAAAGAGGTCGAGGTCTACGTGGATGATATGATCATTAAGTCTAAGACTCGGGAAGGTCCTATTTTTACTCTTCGAAAGTTCTTCGAATGAATGCGGTAATAATAAATGCGACTTAACCCGCATATGTGTTTTTGGCATTACCAGAGGAAATTTTTTGGGATTCATAGTTAGAGAGAAAGGGGATTGAAGCAGATCCTAACAATCTGAAAGCCATAATCGAAATTCCACTACCCTGAACGGAGAAGGAAGCCTGGGTATTCTTGGGAAAATTATAGTATAGCATCTAGTTGATTAGCTAATTGACTTTTATTTGTGAACCCATATTCAAACTCCTCCGAAAGAATTCAATGAAAGTCTATAACGATGCCTGTCAAGAAGTCTTCGACTGAATCAAGATGTATCTAACCCGACCTTCGGTACTCATGCCACCACACCCTGGTCTCCCTCTACTCCTATACTTGACCATAACAGATACCGTAACTGGGACTTTTCTTGCCAAATACATCAAAGAAACCCACAAAGAATGGACCCTCTACTATGCCAGTTGCACATTAATTGGGTATGAAGTCAACTATACTGCTTTATAGAAAGCATGTGTCTCCCTTATTCGGGTCACTCAAAAATTACGGCACTACATGCTCGCTTTTCCAATCAGACTTGTGTCCCAAATGGATCATATCAAGGACCTGCTTGAGAAACCTTCCCTGTCTAACTGAATGTCCTGATGATTAATGCTGCTAGCCGAGTTCGATATTGTGTCTGTCACGTCGAAAGCCATGAAAGGGAAAGCCATCTCTAACTACCTTGATTATTACCCCATGGAAGAAGCCGATGTTTGGAACTACAAATTCCCGAATGAATATATCCTTTGTACCTCTCTAAAAGATCTCTGTTGGTAAATATTCTTTGACGGTGCCGCCAATAAGAAAGGATACAATATTGGGATACTTTTAATCACCTGTGATGACTATCACACTCTGATTTCCATCAAGTTAGATTTTCCTTGCACCAACAACATTACCGAATACAAGGAGTGCACCGTAGGACTTAAAGTAGCTCTCAAGACAGGAATCCAATGCTTACATATCTACGAGGATTCTGATCTAATCATCGATCAGGTCCTTAGAAGATGGAAAGTCAAGGACGAGAAACTCCTACCTTTCCATGCCTAACTAGAAGAGATGGCCTCCGAGTTCTGAGATATCACATTCCACTACTTGCCCCCAAAAAGGATCAACTTAGCCGATGCCCTTTCTATCTTAGCCTCCATGGTCGATACGCCCGAGGGAATAATGATGGCCCCTTTCCTAGTACAAAAGAAAGCTAAACTAACCCACTGCTACCACATTGAGTCGGTCACAAAAGAGAATTCTGTTATGACCGAGTTCTAGTACTAATACATTTTGTGCTCCTAAAGCATGGTAGGTACCCCTAAGATGCCAACAAGAAAGACCAAGCAACCCTCTGCAAACTACTGCCCAATACATTATTTGCAATAAAGCACTGTTCAAGAGAAACTTCGATGGAACCCACTTATACTGTATCGTAGGGTTTGACATTAAATAGATGATATGAAAAATCCATAGTGGGTAATGCGGACCCCACATGAATGGCCATATGCTCGCCAAGAAGATTATCCGATAAGGTTACAATTGGACTGCAATGGTTTAAGATTGCTCTGCTTATGTTTGGAGATGCCTTAAATTCCAATAGTTTTCCAATCTCCAGCACTTTCCCCCATGGGAGTTATACAACATGACCTCTCCCTGTCCGTTCTCGATATGGGGCATCGATATCATAGGAAAATTTACACCCAAACCCTCTAATGGGCATGAGTTCATCCTAGTTTTTATAGATTACTTAAATAAATGGGTCGAAGCTGAGTCATAGGCAGTACTAAAAGCCAAAAAGGTATCCAAGTTCATTCAAAATGACATCATCTATCAACACGGGGTCCCGTGCGGGCTAGAATCAGACAACGTGTTACATTTTGAGGAAGGAGTCACAGAATTAGTCGATGAGTATGGGATTCTGAGACACAAATCATCTCCATATCGACCACAAACCAACGGTTTAGTTGAAGCCTCTAATAAGAACCTCAAAGCAATCATCAGCAAGATGACCAGGGGGTATCGAGATTGGGCCGATCCAATCACTTATGCCCTCTAGGGCTACCACTCTTTTGGGCATCTACTGGGGATATTACTAACTCTCTGGTATACGGCATGGAAGCAGTTATATCTATTGAACTAGAAATACCTTCATTAAGCGTCATGGTTGAAAGCAAAGTCAACGAAGAAGACTGGCATTAGAGCCGTCTTGATGAGCTGTCACTCTTAGACGAAAGGAGGCTAAAAGTTCTATATCATATACAAGGGTACCATTATCGAATAGCGCAATTGTTCACATGAAGAGTCAAGGACCACAATGTGCGAGAAGGGGATTTATCCCTCAAAGAAATCAGATATACCATCTGGGACCCTAGAGGTAAATTCAAGCCAAACTGGAGTAGCCCCTACATTGTGAAGAAGATCCTGTCTGGTGGCGTCGTTATGCTCACTAACCTTAATGGAGAAGAGATGCCCGACTAGTCAATGTGTAATGTAACACCTCGCCCGCCCGGGGAGAGCGAATGGAGCGCTACTGTCGATAAACTAAATCAATTCCACAAATAATAAGGTATAGAGCATCTAAAAATCCCACAACAAACAAAAAAGAAACCACTAATATCATCTTCAAATTAAATACAACAATTCTCTCGAAATAATTACAACTCCAATGCTCTATACATAAAAATAAATAAATACAAGTCTTCTCTCTTGTATTAAAATTCTTTTCAAATAATCCTTGCTAAAATAAATCTCCATAGCGCCCCAAAATCCGCGCTAACCTTCCACTAAAAGAAAATATGGGGAAGTACACAATACGACAGGAAAGATGCTCAACAAATATTAGCGGTGAATAAAACGTAACAATACGAATACGAATATTCAAATCAAAGTGAATCTCGTAAGCAATTATATCAATATAATTTCTCAACAACACATTAACCGGGTCACCAGGCCTCACCACCGTACCGCGCCTATGCATTTTTCTAGCATATCCGGAAAAAGGAATATTGGCGGGTGTCCAACTTCAGTGCCATATTAAAATCTCATGACAACATGCTCAACACCAAATATAATACCACATGAATCGAAATTAGATTCCAACAAATATTTTCAGATTTCCAAATGAATTTATCAATTCAAATATGAGTCAATAATCACAAGGAAACAAAGGAAATAACACTCGCGAGATTAAGGAGCATATTGTGTAAAACCCCATACCTCAAAATCAACACATAATTCAGCCTCAAAATCTAATCACACCATCACGTTCCTCTTGCGAAAATATTCCAATCAAGTTTTAGCTCAAACTCGAGAAAACACCAAATAAGCCTTCTAATCTAAGGTTGAAATCTTGAATAAGCTTGGGGCTATGGTTTGTAGATAAAAGGGAGTAATTTTGGAGAGGTCTTCTGGTTGAAAAGTTTGAGAAAAAGTGATTTGAAAAGCCAAGCCATGAATTATTTGATATATAAAGGGTTAAGAGTTTGATTAAGAAAAGAGTTCTAATTAGATACAAACACTAAAATTTTTATTCCGGATGATTGGACCATTGGAATCGCTTGAAATTTTAGTATGTTGTAGCGAACGGCGAGACAGGACTGCTGACAAAAATATTATTTTTACTAGAGAGTTTTATGTTTTGAGGACTCTTAGAGAGTTTTATATTTTGAGGACTCTTCTAAATAATAAAATTTCAATTAAATCTCCATTTTAATTCCGATTTCGAAACCGTTTGAAATTCTCGCCCTTAAAAATAGTAACCAACATATTTGAGTAATAAAAATAATTTTCTCTCAAATTTATTTTTCCTCTTAATTTCAAAAATACCCCAAAAATTATGCGGGTTGTTACATGTAACTTCTCAAGAAATTCTACCCCTAGTCCAAAATCTCGGTGCGCTACGACTCCTCTCATCTCCCTTCTATTCTTAAAAAAATATTTATTTCCCTCTACTCAGAACTACGTGGGGCCTAACCCTCTAAAAAATATTTTTGATTTCTAAAATGTAACCCAAAATATTTTCAAACCCCGAAAGGTATGTAAGAAGCTCATACGCTTTACATGGTCACGATCCCCTCCTTTTTCATAAAATACTATTATTTTCTTACCTCCGAGAATGATAGTTCATTTTATCATTTACACGAACAAAAAAATTGTGTATACCTTAGCGATTGGTATAGATAATTCAAATGTAAAACTCATCAAGAGGCACAACAATATAATTAAATTCATATTTTATTCCATTTTGGAAAACTCCGGCGCAATTACAAGAAATATCAGCGTAGGGAGTCAAATAACTACCCCCGCTAACCTAACTGTCCTAAAAATAAAACCAAACCAATTTGTTCCTAAAACAAGATAACCAAAACCTTCCTAAATTTATTACTGACAAACCCAGATGACCAAATACACAAAAAGCTTCACAAATATCACCAGCTTCAAAAAATGACCCTTCCCGCAGCTACCAGAAGATTGAGCCCCATCATCGTCTACATCTTGAGGTCCCCAAACTTCCCCTGCCCGGATAGTATACCGAAGGCACTTCATAAAAAGGTAAGCCCAGACCAGCCTAGAGAAAACCACTACGCCTCCTCTATAGTGTCAAATATAGCAAACCATCTTTGTCTGATCTCCTCAACCAAGATCTTAGCCACTACCCTATTCCACAACCATTTCATGTAGTCTCTAGAAACATGGCATACCCTACCAATAGATTGGGAAGGATAAGTTGACGATCGATAACTCTCCCTCAAATAGCCTAAACACATGTGCATGCCTTTCGTCAAATCATGTACAGGAAACAAGTCTAGGGTATAAGAGGGCACAATCTTCTCCAATATAACTTAACGCAGGAGCTGCGAGGGAAAATAAAAGGAGGTCTGCCGAAGACCAACTAACCGAACATATCGGTATTCCCCCATTTCTAGAGTAGGATGCAACTCCCCCCACCAAGTCACTGACCAGCACAAACATCGAGCCCCATGCTCCACAAACGAGTCTACCCAGTTCTCGATGTTTGGGCTAAAGTTGATGAAATAATAAGTGAAGAAATTAGGCACACCTGCTAAGGGATATTCAGGGGGACTGCCAAACCAAATCTCTCATACAGCCACATGAACAACATAACTGGGATTCCTCTCAAAAAATCAGAACGGACTTCCCGCTAAGAATCTAGACCATTAATGGTGTCCTTTAGTATCCCCATTGTAGGATTATAATGATATGACACCCATGTCGTGATGAACACTAGTTGAGGGTCCATCAGTAGGTCCCCCGTTTCCACTAAGAGCCTTAAAGTTGGGCCTAGTAAAACAAGCACCGTTACTGTCTTTTCAACATACCAGATTCAACACAATCCAACGAAGGGGATAAGCCCCATTTTCCAACCAAGGTTTCTATTCCCTCATCCATATACCAACCAAGCCTCCAGGGCCTTTCTCTATTCAAAAAATTCTAAAAATCTCATTTTTCCTACTTTTTCTCAAAATAAATCCTTTCAAAAGAAAAATTCTTTTTCAATCAAGCCTCCGAGGCCATCTTCTACTCAAATATATTAAAAAATTTCCAATAAACACACTTTTCCTACTCTTTCTCAAAATAAAAAACTCCACAGCAAATTAAAGTACATGTAAAGTAAGACACGAAATCAAGATAATCAAACAATATATGCATCTTTTTTTTTTCTTTTTCGAGTATCTTTTTGGTGCAATACCGCTACACCAAGCATGAAAATGCCAAGCTCCCACACTCAATAATGAATCTTCAAGGAATCCCGAAGGAAAGAACCAGAATTGGGTGTCACTTCATCTGCCCCATAACCCTCTCTCCTAGGTACCAGACGTACCCAAACTCACGTGCCATCAATCGTCATATATGCGCATCCTGACCCCTCAAACCCATATCCCAAAGAGTAATCTTTCAAGGGTAAAAGGCCACCTATACCCCCAACAGAGATTCAACACTCCTAACAAATGCCACCTGCCCTGCCTTGACATCAAACTCAGCATACTATCCACCTCTATTTCAGAACCCTTATAATCAATCCCCAGTACCTGTTGAACCCCATCAGCATTGTCCCTTCCCCTTTCCTAGGCAGAGCTACATGTTTCCCCAGTACGAATTCTCGAATAAAACTTTCTCCCAGAAAAATTCTAATTTCCCCAAGCAGAGTTAGAAGCCTTAACCTGACATCTCTCCTCAACAACACATTTCCCAGTAAAATCCAAAAACCTCATCAAACTGTTCCCCTAAATGGAATTTCCAAACTAAGATTTTCACTTCTTCTCAAAAGGACAAAATCCCCAAACAAATGTCTCTTCCTTAATGATTCTATAAAAAAGGAAAATTTAAAATTTCCCAGGAGAGTTGTCCCACACTTAAGGTCCTCATAATTTACCTCAACCCTCAGAATTGGTCACTCCTACTTAAGGTCCTCAGAATTGACCTCGACCCTCAAAATTGGTATCTACCATCTTTAGGTCCTCAGAATTGACCTCGACCCTCACAATTAGTCGCTCCTAATTCAGGTCCTTAGAATTGACCTCGACCCTCAAAATTGGTCACTCCCCCTTAAGGTCCTCAGAATTGACCTCGACCCTCATAATTGATCGCTCCTATCTTGAGGTCCTTAAAATTGACCTTGACCCTTAAAACTGATCGCTCCAACTTAAGGTCCTTAAAATGTAACTCGACCCTCTGAATTGGTCGCTCCCACTTAAGGTCCTCAAAATTGACCTCGACCTTTAAAATTGGTCGCTCCAATATAAGGTTCTTAGAATTGACCTCGACCCTCAGAATTGGTCGTTCCCACTTAAGGTCCTTAGAATAGACCTCGAACCTCAGAATTGGTCGCTCCCATCTTTAGGTTCTAAGAATTGACCTCGACCCTTAGAATTGGTTTCTCCTATCTTAGGTCCTCAAAATTGACTTCAGCATTCAGGATCGGCCATCCCCAACATTACCTTATGTCCTCAGAAACGAGCTCGAGCCTCTGAATTGGTCATCTTCATCCTTTTGGTTCTCAAAATCAACCTATTTCCTTAACATCGTGTGATGTCTATTCAACGGGATCTATAGACACCACATTTTAGGACCCCCCTAAGTATATCATTAGGTCCCTAGCACCTCCATCATTCACTACAAATCCTAGGTTATATTTTGAGTATCGATTTAGAGGTCGTTGGGCGCTCCTGGGCCCCGTTTGACTCCGATAAACTCCACCATCAGAGTGAAAGCTTAATGAATATTTGAAGGTATCTGAATTCCCTTTCCAATGGTCTACCCCATGCACGAATTGATATAGTGGTTCAGACGAATGGACCATTTTACTATCAAAACCTGATATGGGGATCAGACCACCGGTAGCTCCTAAGCCCAGATTTGACCCCAATTAACTTCATCTTCAGAGGAGAAGCTCAATGAATTTTCAAAGGGAACTGAATCCCCTTTTCAATGGTCTACCCGATACATAAAACAACATAACCATTCGAACGAGTGATTCGTTTCCCTCGAAAACTAATTCGAAGGCCACAGGCACCCCCGAACTCCGTTTGACCAAGGTAAACTCTTCAGCTCGAATGAGACTAAATGAATCTTCAAAGGGTTATAAATTCCCTTTCCAACAATCTACCCCATGAACGAATCAGCTTTACAGTACAGATGAACAACCCATTTTACTCCAAAAGGTCACTTGGCAATTTTAGGCCCTAATTGACCAAAGTCAACTCTTCGAAATAAGCGAATCTCTTTGGAGCGTCGAAGTTCCTCACACAAATTTTCCAAAGGTCAAACCCGTGCATGATTTTGACTTACGATTTGGATAAACAATCCATTACCGTCTTATGATCTCCTGTCCAAAGGACTGACTGGCGCTTCCAAGCCGGATCTAAAGTCAACTCTCAAAACTGGGAGTTGCCCAAAGGACTCTTGAAGGTATATAATTTACTTTCTAATGGTATGCACCTCCATGATTTGTATTTACGATTTGCGTTCGACGACCATTTTTTGAAAAAAAATCTGCACGAGACCACCGGTTGGCAGGTCCATTTCCCTGCCTATTGACAGTGTGCCTAGGTTTACCTACCATTGGCTGGGCTAAGGATACGTAGATCGACAGTACCCCTACCCTATATAAGGAGATCATGAGCTCACTTCCAGGGTACACCTCAGAGCCATCGTTATCAATGATCTCAACAACATTCTTCTGCAATTAGTGAAGTTTCCTTGTGTGAAATTTATTTTCGCCTTTAATTCCCATCATTTTCATACCCAATTTAGCCAAGATATCCTTATCTATAATCCAAAATTCAT
The DNA here is from genome assembly GCA_949130495.1 of Sambucus nigra. Classification (NCBI taxonomy): domain Eukaryota; kingdom Viridiplantae; phylum Streptophyta; class Magnoliopsida; order Dipsacales; family Adoxaceae; genus Sambucus; species Sambucus nigra. The sequence continues at coordinate 535,505,065 of OX422208.1, read as the reverse complement.
ACCTACTTGCAAGGAATCCCATCAAGAATCAAGATCAGTTGTAAAGCTCAAAAGAAGGTCCAAACATCCTTCTCTCTTTAAATTTCTTTATTTCACATTAGTTATATAAATTCTCAATTTAGATCTTACTTTAGATCATAAACATTAACATTTCACCCTTTATTAGTTATTATGGAGAAAAAAATCACAACACAAGTAATAAAAGAAAACAATCACTAGGAAATTAAGATCTAAAAGCAATCATAATCACAACATAAGAATATATGTGGTTCGACAAAATTGACTACATCCATGGAGAGGTCTACTGTGTTTATTGAGTATCTCTCAAGAAGGACTCTGTTACCTGCCCCTATGCCCCGGTCCAGGTGTTACAATATATTGCGATCATTGAAGGTGGTTGTAACTAACACGATAAGCTCTGAATCCCTTGAATATATCTCCGAGATTCTTGGGGATAAACTCGATCTTATCTCAGATTTGATTTATAATCGAGGCTCATAATTTGGGCCGGACACTTAATTAGTCTTTATGGTCTTGGTCAGCTAATCTTATGGGCTAATAAAAAATAGGTACCTACAATTGCCCCTAAAATTTGTGGGGTGACAAATAGGGCCCATAAATTTTAAAAAGCAGCGCCTCTCTCCTGTTGACACTATTGCACTTTACATGATTAGGAGGGTTGTGGATCGTCATTTTGCTGGATATTAGAGAAGAAAATCTTCTTTGACCAATGTGCACTATTATTGAGGTGTTTAACCTCAAGTGTTGGATGAACTTGATCGTCACTTTAACTTATTTTCTTCTCTTGATTCCCAAGATGCCTCTTGCTCTTCATCTCCTAAGCTGTCTCTTGATCTCCGTCTTCACAAATTTGAGGTTTTTCAACATTTCCAGCTCGATTCTTACTTCGTAAATCTTCAGTTCCCTCCTTTTTCAGCTAGGTTTTTCTAAATTTTTTCGTAGCGATGATAGACAACAAATCTTTGCTTGAGTTTAGAAAATTCTATAATATCCCCGACTGGGTAGATATTGAGTGTGCCCATGTTCTCTATAACGTTTGTGATATTGAGGATGGACACTGGATAAATGTCCTCCTGTTATCTCAAGGGGGTTTGACATTTCCCCTAAATCGTTTATTTTTGCAATTTTTTCAATACTTTGACATAGTTCCTGCTCAATTCTCTCTAAAATTTTACAAGAACATTAATGGAGTCCATATAATAAATCAGCGTTATGGCACTTATTTAGGGTTAGCTGAAATCTTCTACTGATATACTTTTTTGTACATAAGTGGGGGTCTTTTATATCTGAAGGCAAGGAGTCCAGATAGGGTATTGACTACTGGTCTGAAGGGTATTGCTAAAAACTGGAAATTTCCTCCTCAAACAGAGGGCATAAGGTACAGGGGACCTCGAATTCCTAATTATGGGGAGGAGTACATAGGTGGTTACCAAACCTTTTCATTTATTGCTTGTACGCTCACTTTAATGTTCTTTTATTCTAATGTTCTCTTTTCTTTCCTTTTTTTAGCGAAGGCTAAAAACCAAGAACCTACTCCTCGAGAGATCCGGGATCCTGAGCTGATAAAGGCTTGGGGGATAAGGGACTCCATAGCTGAGGGTGAGCACCCTAGGTCTGCTGCTTTCTTGTTGGAGTACAAGAATATTACCATCATTTTTCTTGCTCGTTCGGTAGATACCATTCCCCACCTTGATATCCCAGAAGAAGTTGGTGGTCTTGAACCCATCGAACTAGACGGTGAAAAAGGGAGAAACTCAGAGGTTGGTAGTGCTAAAGGTGGCAGAAGTGGTATCGGTGAGGTAGAATCCAGTGAAGAGGGAACCAGTGAAGAAGGATATAGTGGGGAAAGGTCTAGCAAAGAAGGATCCAGTACATGAAAGTCTAGTGAGGAAGAGATGTCTCCTCTAAGAAGAAGGAACCTAATTCCAAATGATGATGACGATGATGTCCTGTTGTCCAATAGGCTGAAGTTTCATAAGCAAAAGCCAGGGGATTTGGTTGGTGGTTCCAAGACAGTAGCTCATGAGAAAGAGGTGGAGAATAAGAGGAAAGAAGAAAAAAGAAGAGAGAGAGAGAGAGAGAAAAAGAAAGAGAAAAAGAAAATAAAAGAGGATATGAGAGGAGAGAGAAGGAGAGAAGAGAAGAGAGGAATAGAGAAGGAAAAAGGTATAGGCCTCGCAGGCCTCTTTGGTGCTTGTTGTTGTTCCAAGTGAGGGAGATTTTGTGGTTGTGGCCCCTCGCCTTGCTCCACTAATGCTTGAGAAAGCAGTGCTTATGGCAGATCGTGAGCATTCATCAAGCATGGGTCCTGACTAGTTAGACCTAAAACAACCTCAAGGGATTGCTTTGGTAAGGTTACTTCTCTTTTCTCTATCTTTCTGAATTTCATTTTCCTCTTACTCTGTTTATTAACATCTCTTTCTTTGTAGTTTCTGTCTGATTACACTATCCTACTATGCAGTCGAGATGATTTGTCTAGAAGGAATAATAAGCTCGAAGAGGATCTGAAGTCTTCCAAAGAGGCCCTGAAGTCTTCCAAAAATGCTTTGATGGAATCTAAATCTTCGTTCACCCAGGAGAAGGCCAATGCGGTAAAGGAGCTGAAAGAGATACATGAGGCCTATGATCTAGTGGTTACAGGCAAGCTGGTCATAATAGAGGAGAATGAAGTATTGGCAGAGGCAAATAAAGTACTGACTGAGGAGGTGGCAAAGTTGGAGGCAAAGGCGTCTACCGTTCGGGAAAGCGGTTACAATAAGGGTTAGGAGGCAGCGTACAAGGATGCTGATGGCCAGATCACTTATATAAGCCGAGCAAACTTTAAGAAAGGTTGGTATCAAGCCTTGGTTTACAGCGGAGTTATTGCTGAATCCTCTCTCTTAACGGATCACCATCCGGGCCCCAAGCCCATTATAAATATAGATGCCCCTACGAGTCAAGCTGTCGTGGAGCCTACTGCCCCTACTATTGACGCTCCTTCTACAAGCCAGGGAGTAAATACTATCCCAACGGAAGGAGATGCATCAGGTGCTGGAATAGGCGAGGTCGTTGATAATCCTGCTGCTAACAAGGGTAAAGAGCCACCTTCTTCCGAGAAGGATGACGCCAGTATTTAGACTTCTAGGTCTTATTTTCCATTTGTGTATTTCCCCTTTTTATTTTTAGCTAACTGATGTACTTTGTATTTGGACGGTGCCACTTTATGATGAATGAAAAAAATCTCACTTTTGCATTCACTTATTCATGTGTTATTCTGTGTTCACTACTTGTAGTTTATTGATCTTGATGACTATATTCCTGTCAATTCTCGTCTGGGCCAAATATTTGGTTCGAACATAAGTGCCCAAGATCGTCGAGATTTTGTTCAGATTTTCAAGTCCCCTAGGGCAAGAAATAAGGACTACAAGGATCAATCCGAGGTGATTGTTAGGATAAAGGACAGACGTGTGGAGATGGAGGAGATTGGCACTTCAGTTCAGGAAGAAATGGATTCTTTGAAAGCAAAACTTCTGGATGCATTCGAGATCAACTAGGTAGGGGAGGTGATGTAGAGAGAGAATGTCGCCCTAAGAAGGGAGGTCACCCGCCTTAAGGAGAATGCTCCGAGTAGCGCTCCTCGAATTATCTGAGGTTCCTCATCATCGTTTATACCACGAGCTAGGTCTGATGATGGCAGTACCCAAAAGGAGATTACCGAGTTGAAGGGGGACGTTCGACGAGCATACGTAATCGCTGTCAAACTCCAAAGAGATGTCATAAGACTGTGACACTTATTTATAAAGGGTCATCGGCTGGTGTGGGCTAATAGCTATGATCAGGGCTAGACGGATGCCCCCATAAAGTTGAAGGAGGCCGAGGAGTTGGCCTTTATTAGAGGGTAGTTGAGTGTCCTCATGGAGTTGATGGTTCCCAAAAACTCTCCCCTATGGTACATACATGAGATCACTCCCCCAACCTTGGAGCCAAATCCTTTTCGAATGGACGATCATTGGATCCCTATAGATTCTATCCCAAGGAAGCTGCTGGAGTCGTGCCTGGAGGAGGCTGTGGAGAGTTTTCTCCTCATCATGATGATGGTCGGAGAGCTAGAGTAATAGAATATCTTTCTCACCCACCAGAACCTTGATAGGTCTTAATTTATTCTTTATTATTGTACATGTAACCATGTAACTCTTTAGTAAAAAATATAATTGAATATTTATCTTTTGGGCATAGGCCGACTAAACATGTGTTGCTTGACTTCCATTTATTAGTTAGTAATCCTCATTATTTTGGGCACTTCAGCCGACTAAATGTTATTTAGAGTTTAATTTTAGTTGAGAATTTCCCCAGTCTAGTATGCCTTAGTCGTACCATTCCGTCCACTTTGCCTTTTAGGTCGCGTCGTCATACTACCTTAGGCCTAAGTAGGGCGATGGTGAGGGCGATGGTGAGAATGCACCTGATTAATGGGCAATCCACCCAAGCAGGATTTTGGGGCCAAGATATGTTGGCGACCAACTTGGGTTGGCCATGTTGCCTAAGGATCCCTCATAGGTCTTTATTTATTACCGAAGCAAACTAAGAGGCCAATTGTGCTCTTGGACAAAGTCTCGAGGAAGGTTACCTATTGACACTGCTAATTATGCTTTGGATGTTTTTAGTTAGGATAGACCTAACACTATGTTTCAATCATAGGGGGATGGTTTACAAGATCTTTGACTGAATTAAGTTAGCCAACTTACTCTAGTCCAGGAATTCTATTATACTCATAAAAGAGGTGAAGTCTGTAACTTGGAACGAGTGCATATCGAAATATAATTGAGACAACCAATATATGTAGAATGCTAAGGCCAATCAAGTTTTATTAATCGAAATTGTAAACGAATAGCAACATCAGTTTGTAAATTAAAATTTGCCTAAACTAATTATTGATGTAAAAAATTAGATCCCTCTAATTATTCAATCACAGATAAATAAATAAGACAAAGAGTTTTTAAAGTGGTTCAGCCTTATAAGAATGGCCTACGTCCACTGTTTTGGTATTGTTATTTGTATGGGAATTCTCGATTACAAGTTATCTCAAGAAATTCCCATCTGGGGTCCCCTCCTACAATGAGGATTGTATAATGAATTTATAGCCCCGAGGTTGTAATGTGAAAGGGTAATACATTAAATGATATACATATGAAAGGGTACTGCATTTAATGCCCTTTTTGCGCGTGCATATGAATGATAAGCATTTAATGAATCAGTTGAACTATTGGTTATCCAGCTATTAATGCTTTGTTCGAGATGCAGCTCGGACCGCCTGAGTTGCTCGAACCGCCTGAGCTTCTCGGTATTCAAGAGTTCCTCGGAGAGGCATTATTCCTCGGAGCTTGTAAGTTCCTCGGGGAACTAGTCTTCCTCGTTGTAGTCTTATTCCTCGGAGCGCGTGGGTTCCTCAGAAGTGTTTGTTGTTGCCATGTAGATATCCACGTGTCTTCATATGATTGGTCCATGTCAGCAGATTAAATTTTATATCAACACTAATGATGCGTATATAAAGAAAGTCTAGAAGTAGAACTTCTTTAGATTGGTCACATTCCAAGCCCTTGGTATCTCCCTGCCCTCCATTATTTCCAAGTGATAGGCTCCTTACAGTTCATCCCTCACTATCTTGAAAGGTCTTTCCAAGTTTGGACCTAATTTTCCATCTGATGGTTTCACATCACTACCAAGGACTTTCCTTAGGATGTAGTCCCCAATTGGAAATTTCCTTGGACTGACTTTCTGATTGTACAGTTTGGCTAGTTGTTGCTGGTAGGATTCCAACTTATCTAAAGCCAATTCTCATCGCTCATCAGCTAAGTCAAGTTCAGTGAGTAATGCTTCATCATTGTGGCCTCAGTCGACCAGTGTAGATCTCATAGTAAGGATTCCATCTTTTAATGGAATGATTGCTTCCATTCCATACGTAAGTGCAAAGGGAATTTCCCCAGTTGCTCGTATTAAGGTCGTGTGGCAGGCCTAGAGGATGTGGGGCAGCTCGTTTGCCCAAGCTCTTTTGGCCCGTTCCAGGCATTTTTTCAATTCGTCGATCATTGTCTTGTTGGAAGCCTCAGATTGACCATTGCTCTGGGCATATGCTACAGAGATGAAATAATGCATGATACTGTGATCGTCGCAAAAACTTTGGAAGAAACCACTCTCGAACTGGGTCCCGTTGTCAGTAATGATGATTCTAGGTATGCCGAAGTGGGTATTGATGTTCTTCCATATAAATCTCATCATATCTATGTAGCCTCTACCCACTTGGTGAAGTAGTTTGTGGTGATTAACATATACTTTTGATTCCCTAACGTGGTAGGCAGTGGTCTTACGATGTCCAAACCCTATTGGGCAAAGGGCCACAAACTGGTCAATGACTTGAGGTCGCTAGCGGGCTGGTGGACCATAGGTGAGTAATTTTGGCATTTTTTGCACTTTCGGATAGACTCAAGCATCTTTCTGTATATATGGCCACTAATATCCTTCTTTCATTGCTCGAAAGGCTAGTGACCTTCCTCCTACTTGACTTCCACAAATGCCCTCATGAAGTTCGTGTATAACTTGCTCGATATCTTGTGGATGAACGTACTAAACTTAGGGGCCAGTGAAGGATCTCTTATATAATTTCCCATCAGGAGATAAGTGAAAGTGAGCAGCTTTGACTCTTATCTGATGTGCTGAAATTTTATCACTTGGTAGCGTATCAGTTCGTAAGTAGTCTATAATGGGGTCCATCCAACTTGGAGCTCTTTTTATGCGTAGAACCTGCTCGGATGCTTTCTCGAATTCGGTAACTTGATCAATACTGGGCTGCACCAGGAAGTCTATTTGAATCATTCTTTTTTGGTCAGAGTTTATTGCATAACTTAGAGCTGCTAGGGCATCTGCATGGATATTTTTTCCTCAGGGTAAATGTTGAACGTCAACCCGTTCGAAGTTGGCCATGAGTCTTTTTACAACGAATAGGTAATATGCTTTATTGTTGGAGGCTTCAAATCTCAGCCTGATACCCTGTTCGAGCACCGTATTCTCCGGGGTTACCAACATGATGTCTACCCCTACCCCCATTGAATTAGAGATTCCATAAATGTATAGGGTCCAAACGCTAGATCCTTGTATGCTTACCATTGGTCGACTAGTTCCTGACTGATCGATAGGTTGTTCTCCTTTGAATTCAGCGATAAAATCGGCTAGAATCTTCCCCTTAACAGTTATTCTTGGTTGAAAGTGGATGTCGAACCTTTCGATCTCGACTGACCACTTTGACAGTCGATCAGAGAGGTCATATTTCCTCGGAACAGCTTTAAGAGTGTGTGAAGTGACCAAGAAGACGAAATAATCCCTGAAGTAGGGCTTCAACTTCCTCGAGGCTATCACCAATGCATAGGCGAGCTTTTCTAATGGCAGATACCGCTGCTTGGCTTCTAAAAGTGTCTTGCTTGCATAGTAGACCGAATATTGGCTTTCTTTTCTTTCACACACCAAGGCGTAACTCACGGCATGGTCTGATACAACAAGGTAAAGGTTTAAAGCATTGCCTTCTCTAAGAATCATGAGCAAATGAGGGCTTCTGAGATAGGCCTTGAGTTCTTCTAAAGCTCTAGAGCAATCCGCGTTCCAGGTTAGGCCCCTGTTTATTTTCAATAACTGAAAGAATGGTTAACATCGCTCTGAGGTTTTTAAAATGAAGAGGTTGAGCGCGGTGAGCATTTCAGTGAGCTCATATACATCCCTTATCGTTCGAGGGGGTTGGACTTTATTGATGGCGTTAATCTAGTCGGTTTTCGCCTCTATTCCTCTTTTGCTGACTAGGTATCTAAGGAATTTTCCTGACTGGACATCGAAAGAACACTTACTTGAGTTGAGTTTCATTCGATATTTCCTAAGGATATCAAAAGTCCCTGCTAGGTCGGAGAGGTGACCATCCTTGAGCTTGATCTTAATGAGCATGTCGTTAATGTAAACCTCCATAGTCTCCCCCATTTGCTTCTTAAATATCCTTGTAACTAGTCCCTGATAAGTCGCTCCTGCATTCTTAAGGCCAAAAGGCATAACCTTGTAACAATACAAACCAACGGTGGTTTTGAAGGAGATCTTATCTTAGTCCAGCACATGAAATGGGATTTGGTGGTATCCAGTGTAAGCGTCTAAAAATCTCATCCTCTCATGAGCTGCTGTGGCGTCAACTAACTGATCAATCTTTAGGAGGGGAAAACTGTCTTTAAGGTAGGCCCTGTTAAGGTCGGTGAAGTCGATACAAACTCTCTAATTTCCATTGCTCTTAGAAACTACTATTGTGTTGGATAACCACTTAAGGAATTGGACTTCCCACATGGAACCTACATCTAGTAGCTTCCCTACCTCTTTCTCTACTGCTTTTACTTTCTTCGAAGTTGTTCGGCGAGCCTTTTGTGCGATTGGCTTGAAGGCTGGTTTAACGTGCAACCGATAACAAGCAACGATAACATCTATTCCAGGCAGCTCGTAGGGTTTCCATGCAAAAATATCCAAGTTTCTTTGAAGAAGCATAACTAACTCTTTCTTATCACGCTCGGTAAAGGAGGTACTGATAAAAAACTTTTCTCAGTCGAGCTTTCAGACGCGACTTCTTCCAGTTCTTCAATGACCTTTTCTGAGGGATGGAGCCTGGTCTCCTTCACCCCTTATTGGCCGTACCGTAGCTGCTATTTAGAGGGTGGCAACCCCTCCTAGGTTTCCTCCTTACTCTTCGATTAATTAGTTTTCCTTTCCTTCTTGGGGTGAATGACCGCGATGAAGCATTTTTTTCTGGCCATAGCTTGGTCGCTATGTATCTCGACCACTCCCCGATCTGTTACACACTTGAGTTTTTTATGATACTTTGATGGTACGACCTTTGTTGCATGGAGCCACCCCCTGCCTAAGATGGCGTGTTACGGAGACTCAATGTCAACTACTAGAAACTCGATCATTTTTTAAATGCTTCCTGCCCTAACTGGCAGTACAATCTTCCCCAAAGGAACTGTAATCTTTTTAGTGAAGTCAACTAACGGAATAGTGGCTTCCTTCAGGCTAGCTATGCTCAACTTTAATTTTCTAAACAACTCCAGGTACATTACTTCGAACGAGCTACCTTGGTTGACTAGCAACCTATCGACGTCCCAATTAGCTATCCTAAGTGTGATGGCCAGTGCATCATGATGGGCGGTTCTCACCCAAACTAAGTCTTCATCAGTGAACATAATATGCTTATTATAATCAACGTTCTTCGGTCATTGATGCTTCCCAACCTGAGTTTTAGCTGGGTCGATCTGAAAAGCCTGCATGACTACAGTAAGCTTTTTGACCTCCATCCGAGCGGCATTTCTTTGAATATGCTTGAGGTCTAATGCCCCTTGGATTACCGTAAACTCATGGACGATATCCTCCTTGAGGACATTATCAGGCCGCTACTCTCCATTCGCTCCTACCTTTTCTACCTTCTTTTCCACGAACTCATTAAGATGCCCAACTTGGGCCAACTCCTCGAGAAGAGATATGAGGGCATTGCACTACTCAGTTTTGTGGCCACCCTCCTTGTGGAACGCGCACCTTAGTGCGTTATTCCTCTTGGAGGGGTGTCCTACCATTTTCTTCGGACACTTAATAAATGGCTCATCTTTTACCTTTGCATGAATCTTGTATATTGGCTCCTTGAAGACTGTATTCACAGCCTAAAATGCATTTGAGGCATCATTTTTGTTTCCATTCTTGAAGCCATTTTTGCCCCCATTCTTGTTCCCTTTCTTCTGAGGCTCATTCTTTTCCACTCCTTTTCCAGACTTCGCGCGACCATTATCCCCTACCTTAAGATGGGTCACATCCTCTACTTTGGCTTATTTCTCAATACGAGCCATCAAGTCGTCGATGGATGTAGCCTCTTTCTTAGTTAAGGACTGGTGCAGGAGGCAGGAGCTCAACAAACCGATTTTGAAGGACGCTATCGTAACCTACTCCGAATAATCCTCTATTTCATTAAAAACTTCCCAATACCTCTTCACGCATTCTTAAAAGTTCTCTTATGGCTTTTTTTCATAGTGAGCAGCGCATCCACCCGCTTTAGGTGGGAACTCCTTGTAATGAAACGAGCTATGAATAGCTCAACCAAGGATTTAAAATTTCTAATGAACCTATGGGATAGCTTCTCAAACCACTTATGGGCCACATTGTGAAAACTGGAGGGAAAATTTGACACATAAGGGAGTCATTGTGACTCCATAGAGTCATGGCTTATCGATATTTCCGAACATGATCAATGGGATTAGTCTTTCCATCGTAGATGTTGAACCTAGGGATTGTGAACTTTTTTAGGGCCTCTTCTTCTTCTTCTTCTATCGCCCTTGAGAAAGGGAACTTCATCTGATTTTTCATAGATCGCATGGCTAACTCTCATGTATATTTGGAACCGCGATGAGCTAGGTATTGGTCCATCTCCCTTTGAACCAAACTTCGTATGTCATCATTCTCCCGATCAGGACTCCTATAATGCCAATCCTATTGCAATCGTTCTAAACGGTCATCATCTGACCTATGTCTCTCAGTTCTTTTTGAACCATGCATGGGGCTCCTTTCTCGGCTACGAGACTTGCTCGCCTGAGGTCTAGGAGTTTGGTTGTGGCATTGCCTTGTACTTCGATGGATCTCTCTCTCCATTATTTCCAGTCTCCTTTTGAGGCGAGCATTTTCATCTTCCTGTTGGCGTGTGGCCTCCTCTTATTCTTGGAGTCTGGCTTCATAGGCATCTATTAATCTAGAAATATATGTGGACCTTGGTGGCCCTTGACTTTCCTCAGAGATCTTCCTCTCTTGGAGGAGTCTCGGGTTTGAATGACGAATCTCTAACCTCACCCGTGGAGGGATAGGCTGCTGCGGAATGTCACCTGCTTAAGGGACATTGCTGTTGTGATGAGACATCACTGGTTCTTGTTGATGAATGCTTTCGTAGGAATAACTGTCTTATTCCCACAGAAGGCACCAATTATGGTGAAAAAAATCACAACACAAGTAATAAAAGAAAACAATTACCAGGAAATTAAGAACAACAAGCAATCACAATCACAACAAAAGAATATACGTGGTTTGACAAAATTACCTACGTCCACGGAGAGGTCTACTGTGTTTATTGAGTATCTCTCAAGAAGGACTCTATTACCCGCCCCTATGCCCTTAAGGGCAAGTTTTAATATATTGTGATAATTGAAGGTGGTTATAACTAACTCGATAAGCCCTGAATCCCTTGAATATCTCTCCGGGATTCTTGGGGATAGACTCGGTCTTATCTCGGGTTTGATTTATAATCGTGGCTCATAATTGGGGTTGGACACTTAATTAGCCTTTATGGGCTTGGTCGGCTACTCTTATGGGCTAATAAAAAAAGGTACCCACAGTTATATTTCACAAACTTTATTTCCTATAGAACCCCAAAACAAAGAAGAAGAGGGTTACACCTATAAATTTTGACAGGATTCTTCATCACATTTTCCCGAAACTAAAAAATATATCTTTTCTATACACACACATATAATAAACTCCCGTTTGAATCTATGGGATAAGCCCCACCCTTGTGCCACATGCAAACTACGTGGACTTAGATGCCTTTATAGGCTATGTAGCTGTCTCGAGCTAAAACCCGAGACTCGAGTCCTATTTTTCTATTCCTATTTTCATTGTTTTTCCTATTATATTCATAGTTCATTCATATATTGTGATTCATACTTGCGTCTTATCTAACAAATATTATCGTTCCATTGTAGCAATTAATATCTCGATAAGTGTACACATCATATTTTCTAATTATTATTTTAGAAACATTCCTTTGGATGACCTCACTTTATCTTTTCCATGATACAAGTCGAGCGATTCCGATCTCCATTATTATATACACACGTACACACTTCATGAAAAATTAAGGAAAATAGTAATATAATCCCATGATAGACCGAAAGGGTAGGATGGGTGCCTAACACCTTCCCATTATGTAACTTGGCCCCCAAACCTCTGAACTATGCATTAGTTTGTCTTTGATGCCGCTCTCTCGAGGAGGTGACATGTTCTTTTGCATGTTCTGTGAAAAATAAGCTGGTGACTCCATCTCTTTACATTAACCCACATCGATGACAACCTAAACGCTCCTAAAAAAAGGTGTGAGACATTCTCTCCCTCTCTGAGCGCGGGCGCGAGCACCGAGCCCGAGATGGAGGAAACCGGAGGGATGACCCCAACACCTCCTGAGAAAATTTTCTTCACGATGTAGGGGCTGCTCCAATTTGTTTTGAATTTGCCTCTAGGGTCAAAGACAGGTTTTATGATCTCTTTGAGGGAAATGTTTCCTTCTTGGACACAACAATCATTAATTTTTTAGTTGAATGATCGTGCTATCCAGCGATGGTAACCTTTACATGATATAGAACATTTAATGCCTTTTCATTCAAGAGTGATAATTCATCAAAATGGCTCTGATGCCATTTTTCTTTACCAACTTTCACTACACCAAAATGGGCAAATTGTCACCTTTCAGCCGGCCAGCCTTGTCAAGGTCATTGACCGTGACAAAAAAACACGCGTTTTATGTCACGGTCATTGACCTTGACACGACCGTGACAACGAATTGTCACGGTCAATGACCGTGACAAGACCGTGACAAATTTAGTTGTCACGGACTTGTCACGGTCATTGACCGTGACAATTCGTGTCACGGTCAATGACCTTGACACGACCGTGACAACTTTTCCAGCAAAATCACTTTCCCCCTTCTTTTTTCCCTCCCACCGTTCCCTCCCTCTCTCTCTCTCTCTCTCGACTCGACGCTGCTCTCTCTCTCTCTCTCTCTCTCAGGTCCAATTTCTCTCTCTCTCTCTCTCTTCCATTTATATATATCTTTGTTTGTATATTTATGTGTGTATGTGTGTATATATATGTGTGTGTGTATGTGTGTGCGTGTGTGGGGGGTGGGGCGGGATGGGGCAGGGTGGTGGAGGGGGGCAGGGGGTGGGGCGGGGTGGGGCAGGGTGGGGGAGGGGGCGGTGGAGGGGGCAGGGGGTGGGGTGGGGTGCAGTGTGTGTGTGTGTGTGGTGGTGTGTTTTGGGGGAGGGGGGGAGGGGGTGGTGGAGGGGGGCAGGGGGTGGGGTAGAGTGGTGTGTGTGTGTGGTGGTGTGTGGTGGGGGAGGGGGTGGTGGAGGGGGGCAGGGGGAGGGGGTGGGGTGGGGTGGGGTGGGTGTGTGTGTGTGTGTGGTGGTGTGTGGTGGGGGTGGGGAGGGATGGGGCAGGGTGGGGGAGGGGGTAGTGGAGGGGGGGAGGGGGTGGGGTGGGGTGGGCACACCTACGCACACACGCACACCTACGCCACACACACACGCACACCTACGCCCCTACGCACACACGCACACCTACGCCACACACATACGCACACCTACGCACCTACGGACACACACACACCCCACCCCACCCCACCCCCTGCCCCCCTCCACCACCCCCTCCCCCATCATTGTGTGAATAGGTATGAGATCATAATTTGGAGGAATTCACGTCCAAGAAATAATTTGGATTCCTTTTAGGGTCTTATGTCTTGAATTAATCTGAGGGGGTGGGGGTGGGGGCGGGGGTGGGTGGGGTTTTGAATATTATTTACATTCAAAATAAATAATTGATAATAGTTGGATAATAATTGTTTTTATACCTATAGAACAGCTTAGATAGTGTGTGTGTGTGTGTGTATGTGGTCAATACATGAATTTCTTTTTGTATTTGAATTATCCCATGAATTTATTTTTGTATTTGAATTATCCCATGAATTTATTTGTGTATTTGAATTAACCCATTATATGAAACATACTTGAAATTAAATATAGTGCGCATAGATACTAGCATTCTAGTTCTTATGCGTACGCATTCAATAACCCTTAGACCCGTTCGAGAGTCATTACCCCTGTAATGAGATCTCTCGAATTGTCCCGTTTGGACAGTTTGAGACTGTATAATTTTTGTATAATATTCTTATTGGCTTAAAGTTGTTACTTTTGGAGGAAGTTCTGCAGTCGTATCTTAATGTTCTCTGGGTACATACTAGATTGACAAGTGTGACTGTTATTTTAATTGACCAATTGAAATAACACTCACACCTGCCAATCTACGTCGTGTACTTGGAGAACTAAGGGGATATGCTGTCGAATTTTTTTCAAATCGTAACAATGTGCATGAGCTGTTAAGTATATTACAGAAAAATGCATTCTTGAATGGGATAGGACCACATACCCTTTAATAGGATAATTAAATGATGGGATAATTAAAAAAAACATACTATAAATCTAAGTTTTGTTTACCTTTAATAGGTGTTTAGTTGTGGTAGCTGTGATGGGATATCCGAAATACAAAGAGTGGATGGGTGAGACTAATAGAATGGGGGATGTGTTTCGCAGAGGTGCTAACGAATTTGTGAAATATGCAAAGAGATGTCGTAATGATGAAGAGTTTCCGTGTCCGTGTGCTAGGTGTAAGAATGGTAAGGTGTTTGAGTGGAAAACAGTTGAACTACATTTGTTAAGATCGGGTATGCAAGATAGTTATCGATTTTGGAGTTTTCACGGTGAATTGAAAGTTCCTTTTGTCCCTGACCAACCTTCACAACATCCTTCAACAAGTAGAATAGATGAATAAGGGGTCGACGTAGATCATAATATGTTAGAGGATTTAGTTGATGATGCGTACGGAGTTTATGAAGCTGAGGAGAATGAGGTTACTGATGATGTAGAAGATTCAAGTGCTCGTGAAGATAACACGATAAAACTTGACGATGACTACCAAAGTTTAAAATTTAAGGCGACCCAACCGTTATACTCTGGCTATGAGAAAGATCAAACAACTTTACATGCCATGGTTGGTTTGCACAGTTTGAAGACGCAGTACGGTTTGTCTGGCAATAGCGTGACGGGAATTCTGAAATGGGTGAAGGGCTTATTACCCAAGGTGAATACACTTCCAAATAGCTAGCCTGTTATGAAGAACAGTTTGAAAGGTTTGGGAATGAAGTATAAATCGATTCATGCTTGTGTGTATGACTGCATACTATACCGAAAGGAGTATGAAAATCTCGATCGTTGTCCGGTATGCGATGAACCTAGATATTTCCAATCTACTAGTAAGGAAGGCACAAGCTCAAAAGTGCCTCAAAAAGTATTGAAATATTTTCCCGTTGGGCCTAGATTAAAGCGATTTTTCACAGTACCATGGATTGCAGAGGCAATGACTTGGCATGCTAGGGCAGAAGTAGGGGGTAATATCATGCGTCATCCTATTGATTCTACTGCCTGGCGGAGGATGAATTATGAGTATCCCGATTTTGCTCGAGAACAACGCAACATTCGTTTGGCTATATCAACAGATGGTTTCAATCCATTTGTAAATCTAAGCACCAATCAGAGTGTATGGCCAGTGATCCTAGCCCCACTCAACCTCCCTCCTTCACAGTGTATGAGACCTGAATTTTCGATGATGGCTTTATTGATACCTGGGCCAAAGGCACCAAGTGAAGACATTGATATCTACCTGGCTCCCTTGGTAGAAGAATTAAATGAGTTGTGGGAAGATGGTGTGCAATCATTTGACTCTTTTAGAAAAGAAGAGTTTACGCTGAAAGCTATGTTGATGTGGGCAATTCATGATTTTCCAGCTTATGGGACATTATCCGGATGTGTAGTACATGGTTATTTGGGGTGTCCTATTTGTGGAGAGGAGACTGAATCTCTTCGTCTATCCTCCAGCTTAAAAAATGTATACCATTGCCACAGGAGGTTTTTACCCCCAGCTCATAGTTTCAGATTTGAGAAAGCTTCCAATTTTTTATTGGGCGGAGTTGAACATAGGCTACCGCCGAGACAACTTTCGGGTTCAGAAATTGAAAGTAAATCTTCTCAATGTGGCCCAAATATGCCAGGTAAGAATCCCAAATTTAAGAATGTCAAGCATAAGAAGACCCCAACTGAGAATGAAATTGAGATAAGAAAGGCATGGTCTCGGAGGTCAATTTTATTTGACTTGCCTTATTGGAAGAAAAACCCGGTGCGCCTTGTATTGGATGTGATGCATGCAGAGAAGAACTTCGCTGAACATATTGTGGGTACTTGCCTTGGGGGGGAGTCATTCGAAGGATGGAGAAAATGCACGAAAAGACCTTAAAACGTTAAAACTTAAACCACAACTATGGTTGAAAGAAGATAGTAGGGGAAGGACAATAATTCCCCCTGGTGCGTTTACTTTGACGAGTGAGGAAAGGAAGGTGCTTCTAGACACAATATATAATTTGAAGGGCCCATCTACTTTTTCGTCCAACTTGCAAAGGATTGTGAATTATGCTACTCATGATTTACATAAGTGTAAGTCCCACGATTGGCATGTGATCATGCAATTGGTTCCTCTATTGTTTAAGCACTGTTTCTCCAAGCACAAGGATTTGCGTAGGGCTATTATGCAAATTAGTATTACCTTTTCCCTCCTGTGTGAGAAGGTAGTGAATCGAGAACACATAGTGGCCGCAAAATTGGCTGTGAACGAAGCGATTTGTGTATTGGAGAAGTACTTTCCCCCAGCATTCTTTGACATAAGTGTTCACTTGTTGGTACACCTATGCGACGAGGCACTTCTTTGTGGTCCAGTTAGATATCGGTGGATGTATCCGTTTGAAAGATTGATGAAAGTTTTTAAAGATTACGTCAAGAATACGCGATACATTGCAGGATCAATTGCAGAGGAATACATCACCGTGGAGTCATCAATATATACTCGGGAATATATGACTGACTCTACCAGCGTTGATGACACTGATGAATTCCTCGATGATGGTGGTAATGTGATGGAAAAACGAGTGAAATTAACGAGTTTGCAACATGAACAAGTAGCTCGTTATCTATTTGACACACATGAAGATGTCGAAGAATGGAAAAAGTAAGTTTCGAATATTATAATGTTTAACATTATTTTAGATTATTTTATACATGATTAATTTTGTAATATGCAGTAAATATGAAGCCTGTGAGAACAATAAAAGACGAAAAACAGTGGTACAATCAGACAGCGAATTTAGGCTATGGTTGACACAAGAGGTAATTACAATGAAAACAGTCGTTATATAACGTTATATTACACTCATATTTTACCACTAATATAATTAATTTATCTATATTCTCAGCTCCTAAAGATGGGTGATGCGACATCAAGGCTTGCTCATCTAGCCACTGGACCCTTGTTCGTGGCACAAGAGTACAAAAAATATCGATTGAACGGTTACATTTTCGGCGCTAAAGTGTACGAGGAAAGTACAAATGTACAGAACTCGGGTATTTCATACAAGGCTCTTACTTTCTTTCGAGCAAGCGCAAAAGATAAAAACCTCGTTGAAGCTGAAATGACTTACTATGGTGTAATTCAAAATATATTTGAATTGGATTATATAAGCTTCAAAGAGGTTGTATTTTACTGTGAATGGGTAAGAGTTGAGGATAAAAATGCTTCTAAAGTTGATCCTGTCACCAATTTGATCATGGTTGACTTGTCCAAGTTGAAGAGGAACGACCACGTGAGCGATGAGCCGTTTGTTTGTGCATTTCAAAAGGTTAAGCAAGTGTTTTACTCGGAGTATATCAACAACGAGCCGTGGTCAATTGTCCAACACGCGCCAAGGCGTCTAAATAGTAGTGTGGATGACTTGGCTGCTCCTACCGAATATCAATCCATTTTTGATGATAACCCGAATTTGAAACAATTTTTCAATTTGTAATAATTATTTCAATTTGTACCGAAACATCCATTTTTAATGCTTTTACTTGATCTGCACTTTATCATTTTCACTCTTGTGTAGTGTGCGTGTGTGGAGAGGAGATTAATACATAAATATTCCAACTACATCTAAGTTTTGTTTATACTAATCCATGAATATACGCTTCTTACCTTTAATAGGTGATTAGTACATAGTTATTTGGGGTGTCCTATTTGTGGAGAGGAGACTGAATCTCTTCGTCTATCCGAACACTAAGAAATACCATAATCCTATGGAGCGATGCTCTGCAAATTCCTCACAACCGTTACGTAGCCAAACATCACCAGTTGAAGTTGTCAATTCCACTTTCCATACCCCACCACTTTCCATACCCCATTCAAAGGTGGAGTTGACAACTTCAACTGCTGATTTTTGGCTACACAACGGTTGGAAGGAATTTGCAACGCATACCTCCATAGGATTATGGTATTTCTTAGTGTTTATATATGAAGAGAATTATAATTGACACGATTGCCCGGGGTACATTAGTTGGAAGGAGGTGCCATATGAGCTCAAGTTAGCTGTTTGAGTGACACTACAGGTAATGTATTTATATTTATATGTCAATTTCGATTTCGATTTCAATTACAATTTATATTTATCTATATTTGAGGGGCGGATACTAATTTTACTTTATTTCAATTCAGGGGACAGGGAGTGGCCCTAAGGGTAGGCCACATATGCTCTATACTTATGTGGCTACTCGGACGAGAAGGGAAGGATAAGGAGGTGTTCCCGAGCGTCGCGGTACAAAATCTCTTTTCCATGCAAATATTTTGTAGATTTGAGATAAAATGATGGTGATGTTGTTTCTTTTTAAATAGTTTCTTATTTGAATATATATTTGCATTATCTTTAGTTTGTTCGGATATATGATGTGTGGAAAAGGTACAACGTTGCTATAACAGGTACAAATATACTGCTGGGCAGTGGCAGTGGCCATACTGCCCAGCAATTTTTTTTTAATTCTGCCCAGAATTGTCACGGTCATTGACCGTGACAAGTCCCTGACAATATTGTCACGGCCTTGTCACGGTCAATGACCGTGACAATTTTTTTTAAAAGGGTCACGGCTTTGTCACGGTTATAAACCGTGACAAATGTGTCACGGTCATTGACCTTGACACGACCGTGACACAAAACGCGAGTTTTTTGTCAAGGTCAATGACCGTGACACGATCGTGACAAAAAAAGTTGTCTCGCCTCGAAATGTCACGGTCATTGACCTTGACAAGGTGAATTTGTCAAGGTCAATGACCGTGACAAATGGGCAGATTTGGTGTAGTGTTTGCTTTCAATTAGGAAGCTGGGGAAAGGTATTTCTAGCTCAACGGGTAGGACTACTTCCATGCCATACACTAGAGAACAAAGGGTAGCCCCAGTAGGCATTCTGATTGAAATACGGTAGACTTTAAGGTCTTAATGGATTCCGTCGGCCCAATCTCTGCAACTTTTAATCTACTTATTGATTATGGTTTTGAGGCTTTTATTGGCGGCTTCGACGACACCATTGGTTTGGGGTCGGTAGGGACAAGATTTGTGTCTATAAATCTCATACTCGTGCAATAGCTTCGTGACCTCATCTTCAAAATGGATCCCATTATCTGACACTAACTTGTAGAGAACTCCATACTAGTAGATGATGTTCTTTCTGATAAATATGTCCATTTTTTAGCATTCAGCACCGCGTATGACTCGTCTTTGACCTACTTGGTGAAGTAATCAATGGCGACTAGGCATTGACATCATAGGCAATGAAAGCTTGAACAATGGTGGTCCAATAGTACCCTTAATGGATGATCTTTTTAGCAACCATATTACCATTTATGGGGGCCCGCATTCCCCACCGCAGATCTTTTACATCATTTCTTTAACATAAGTCCCTGTTATGCAATGCAAATGGGTTACATGAAAGTTTCTCTGCAACAGTGCTTTATCACAAATAATGTAATGGGTAGCCAGTTTGTAAAGGGTCGCAAGGTCTTTCTTATTGGCATCTTAGGATACCTACCAGGTTTGAGGAGATGCCAAATGTCATAGTACCATAACCCGGACATATCAAAATCTTCTCCGAAAATGAGTTTAATGTGCTAGTAGTGAGTGGGCTTAACTTATTTCTGAACTAGGAAAGGGGCCATTGTTATTCCCTCAGGCATGTCGACCATAGAGGATAAGGTAACAAGGGCGTCAGCTAGGCTATTCTTTGCACGAGGCACATAGTGGAAGGTGACATTTTTGAATTGGGAATCCAGTTCTTCTAAGTGGGCGTGGAAGGGTGGTAGCTTTTCATCTTTGACTTTACATTTTTTGAGGAATTGATCGACGATGAGGGTAGAGTCTCCGCAGACGTCTAGATGTCTAATTTCTTTCTTAAGGGTGATCTTGAGGGAAATAGTGCATGCCTCATATTCGATCATGTTATTGGTGCAAGGGAAGTCTAGTTTGATGGCAATGGGCATGTGAGAGTCATCAACGGAAATTATGAGTATCCCAATATCGTATCCTTTCTTGTTGGAAGCTCCATTAAAGAACATTTACCAGTTGAGATCCTCTTGAGAGGTGCAGAGAATATATTTATCCGGGAATTCAGAGACCCAAACATTGGCTTCTTCCATGGTGTAATCAACAAGGTAGTCATAGATGGATCTACCTTTCATAGTTGCATGATGTACACAATGTCAAATTCGACTAGCAACATCAACCAATGGGCCATTCGACTAGATAAAGCGCACTTCTCTAACAAATACTTGATGGATTCATACGGGATACTAGTTTGATGAGGAATACAAGCATGTAGTGCAGTAACTTCTGTATTACCTAAACCAGGGTGACACATGCTTTCTCCAAAGTAATGTAGTTGACTTCGTACCCAACCAATTTTTTACTGGCATAACAAATGGCTCTTTTCTTATGGGATTATTCAATGTATTGGGCTAGAAAATCCCCTACTGCAGTATCTGTGGCGATAAAGGACAAGAGGATGGGGAGGTTAGGCTACGAAGGCATAAGCACCGGAGGTTAGGTGGGGTATTACTTGATTTGGTTAAAAGCTTCTTGGCAGGCCTCATTCTCGACTTTAGTCCAATATTTTCGAATAAGTTTGAAAATGAGTTCGTAGATAGAAATCAGTTGGCTAATGTACTGTAGTTTACCTATTAATCCTCGAACTTATTTCTCCATTCGTGGTAGTGGCATCTCAAGTATGGCTTTTAGCTTGGTAGGGTCTTCTTTGATTCCCTTCTCACTGGCCATGAATCCCAAGAGTTTTCCTTTCGTGATGCCAAAAACACGTTTTTGTGGGTTTAGCCACATCTGGTATTGTCAGAGTCACTCGAAAAACTTTTAGAGGGCGAGAATATGACCTTCCCAAGTTCTAGACTTGATGATCATATTGTCTACATAAACCTCGACTTGTTTGTGAATAAGGTCATCCATGATGGTTATAATAGCCCTTTGGTACTAGCCCCGACGTTCTTGAGTAAGAAAATAACATGACAATATTGAAAAAGTTTCCCCATGGGTTGATGAAGGCCATTTTCTACAGCGGTCCAATTTGCCCCATTAACGATTGTATGCTTTGGATGCGGTGGGAGGGGATATATGCACTGGGTTTGACTGAGTGGGAGTGAATAGGGGAAATAGAGGTTGGGTAAGATCTAACAGTGCTAAGAGTAGGGGCAAGGTCAATAGGGTTTTCGACCCCAGAAACAACAGTACTAATAGTACAGCCCCCAATAGCTACAAGCTTCGAGGCCTTAGGCAGTAGCAAAACTTCCCACGCCACCAACCATGTTGCTTCAACCTCAGCTCTAGTATGATCTCGTGTAAAAGATAATGCAACCGCAGTAGGATGGGCAGTTTCCAATCCAGGTGGTGGACATTACATTTTATATTTATGGCACCTTAGCTAGATATTTACTTAGCACCTACACCCCACACTTTTTACTATCATGTAGATTTACTGAGATATCTAGTTTGTTACCGCAATGTGATAGAACCTTATACTCCTTTGGGTGTTTTGACTTGTATATACTCGAGATATGTGAGGATAATGGGATAGATATTGGTCGATTACAATTTTTGATTGATTTGTTGGTTTTGGATACCTATTCCTATAATGTGATTCTGAGGATGTATTGGTTTTCTATGTACGAGAATCACATATATCGTAATACGATTTCATTTTGGATATATGGTCCTGAGATGTACGTAATAGTAATGCCTAGGTCTGAGGATGATGCCATGAGATGTACGTAATAGCTATACATATCGTTTGTGATTTTATCGATGTGCTTGAGGAGGTGTCAGGATTACCACCAGCTCGGGAGATTGATTTTGTGGTTGACTTGTCACTCGACACTAGGTTGATGGCCTTGGTACCATATCGTATGACGCCTTTGGAGATGAGTGAGTTGCGGGAGTATATTAAGCGTGATTATACATACAAGAGAATAAATAAACATTTGAATGCTCAAAGTATTAAGGGAAATGAAAGAATTAATTGATGAATATATTTTTACTATATTTTATTATATCATTTGACTTAAACATATAGTAGTCGAACAAACTTTCTACATATATTTTATGGGCGAAACGAATATTTAAAGGGGCTTAAGTGATATTTTAATAAAATTAGTATTTATATCAGTCAATTATAATTGACCCAATTCTCACCCAAATTGTGTGTGTGTGTGTGTGTATCCACACACATACACACACTCTCTCACACACACACATACTAGGGTGTAACCATGCCGATGGCATGGTGAAAATGAAAGTTTGTTTTTCATATTATAAGTTGGTTACGTAAAGAAAATAAGAATTCAAATTAGTGTGATGAAGTTGTCAATAAATGATCTTCCCCCTTCATCAACATTCATGTAACATATTTGGGGAAAAAAGAATGTACTGAAAACGTTAAATTGAGACAAAACAATTCCTATTAGTCAGGCAGAGAAAAAGCTACATGGCAAAGTATAAAAATTGGTAATTCTTTATTCAAATCGTAAAATAGTTTAGAGTATTTACTGATTTATTAATAATTATAAATATTATAGGTTACAAATTTAAAAGGGTATAATAACACAAAACTGATACTAAACATTGTATCAACATCAACATTTTCTAACACGAAATCTCGTCTTGTTTATATCAAAATTACAACTCGTGTTAGTCGTATCAATGTGCTCATGTCAAAATAGACATGCTAAAAATAATATATATATATATATATATATATATATATATATATATCAATTAATCAAATTCATTATAAAAATTATAATTCTAAACAATGGTTATTTATTTAACCGATTTCATAGTTTTGGTGTAATTATTATTATTATTATTATTATTATTGGACCATTTTTTACAGAGAGGAATTGTTTAAAACATGAAAATCTTTGAAAGGATCGAGGTGGAAAACTTGGTCAGGGACATCAAAAAAGTTATTCGAGAGGAACTATGTGTGACTTATGTTCCCTTTTGATTAATGTTCTTATGTATGTTATCCTGTGTAAGCTTTATTAAGTTGATATCTTGTAACAATAGGACTGTATGTACTTAATAACGCTATAAACCACAATACACAACAACTAGGTTAACAAAAGAAATATATATATATATATATATATATATATATTCTTCAAGAGTAACTAAAAGTAAATTATGAGTTAAACTTTGGATACTCATTTTCAATGTGGGTTACGATGACATAAACAGTAGAAGCAACTTCGACCACATATTTATTAATTTAATGATATATAAGATACTCATTTTCAATGTGGGTTACAATGACATAAACAGTAGAAGCAACTGCGACCACATATTTATTAATTTAATGATATATATATATATATTCTTCTAGAGTAACTAAAAGTAAATTATGAGTTAAACTTTGGATACTCATTTTCAATGTGGGTTACGATGACATAAACAGTAGAAGCAACTGCGACCACATATTTATTAATTTAATGATTCAACCAATCAGATGAGAGGTTCAACATAACCCATGAAAGTGGGTCTTCAAATTTAAACTCATAAATTATTGATAACCATTTGAAAAAATAATTACTAACCCATCATAAATAGAGACAAAGATCATCTCCAATGGCCAATTTCACCAAAAAAAAATTCTTAACAACTCTTCAAATCCCGTGTGTAAACTCCATGTATTTTGATGACCAACTAATTAGAAAATCTTGTTTGCATCTCTACAAAAATTAACACAAGTAATTTGAAATTTACTAAATCACAAACAAAATAATAATAAAATGTAGCTCTGCCAAATAACATAACATCCATGTATTTTGTTTGAGTGCATTCCCTCTATAATACCCGCGTGCTAATTAAAATATTTTGTTGCACTTCTATTATAAATGAAACAACGCCTACAATAACCTGGGCCAAATGGTAGCATTACTTTTGCAGTGTGAAGAATTGTCCTTCCCATCCTTTCTCCATATAACCGAAAAGTACTTGGGCATTTTTTAATGGAAAATGAGATATGTACAGGAGTGTTTACCGGAATATTATCGATCATCCCTTTTTTTTTTAGTTTCTTATTCTTTTATTTTAATAATTGTTTATATAAAAAAACAGTTTTTTATATAAAAAATAATTTTTCTATTGATAAAAAAACAACTTTTTAATATTATTTTATTAGAATAGTTTTTTTTTTAGTTTTTTATTAATGAATATTTTTTAGTTTTTTTATATTATTTTTAACTCATTTAGTCCTTCAAACACCCATTTACACAATATTTTCTTATTTTTAAAGGTCCGCGCCAGCGGCACCCCTTATTTTTTAACTTAATTTTTTTTTTATTTTACAACATTTAAAATAATTTTTGTATTTCTTAAAATTGTTTAAAGGTCCGCCCCCCCTTTTTTTTACCGAATATCAACTCATTTAGTCCCTCAAATACCCAATTACTCAATATTATCTTATTTTTAAAGGTCCGCGCCAGCGACACTCATTATTTTTTAAAACAATTTTTGTATTTCTTAAACTGTTTAAAAATGTGAAAAAAAAACTTTATTTTATTTATATTAAACAAACTTTTATTTTCTGACACAGTTTTTTTTTCAAAAAAAAAATCTTTTAAAAATTTTAACACATCAAATTATTTGCGAGTCTAACACATCAAATTAAATAGTTTTTTTTATTAAAATTAAAATTATTTGTTGAATATGGGTCCGGGAATGTGGGTCCGCGCCAACGACATTATTCAATCGCGCTATCATGTGAATAAACATAGTTTTTTTTGTTTATTAAAAAAATATTTTTTTTAATTTTAATAAAAAACTGTTTACTTTCAATAAAAAAAATTTGTATAATTTGATGTGTTAGACTCACGATTGATTAGTATCGCTGGCGCGGACCCACATTCAACAAATGATGAGTTTGGAAATATGGATCCGCGTCAGCGGCACTAATCAATCGCGATATCATAATTTTTTTTTATTTATGAAAAAAATATGTTTTTAATCGTAATTTTGATTAAAAAACAATTGTTTAGTTTTAATAAAAAAAACAGTTTTTTTTTTTGTATATTAATTGGAAACCTGTTTTTTTTATATATAAAAACAGTTTTTATATCAATTGTTAAAAATAAAAGAAATAAAAACTATAAAAAAAAAAAAGTCACCCGATAATATTCCCGTAAAGCATCCGGTACACATATCACTGCTCTTTTTTAAATTTGTAAAGCCAACCACTACAACTTCCAATATAAGATGTGTAGGTAATGACACCTCGAGACTTTCAAAATGGACTTTAATAACTTTCTGACATATGATTTTAAATTACTTTTAATTGGTATTAAATCAGCCAAAATGTGTAAAAACTCCGTCACAACAAATATATATATCAACATATTTTGCAAATGGATTCAAACTATACTTTTGTAAAAAAAACATTGATTTAAATAGAAAGAACTGATATATTCTCATCCCAGTAAATTGATTTGAGTAGTTTAGAACTTCAGTTAGAAACATATATAAAAGCAACCCTTACAAGTAATTCAAATTTACACTCAATTAAGCTAAAAATACCCTATCAAAACTAACCAAATTACTATGAGCAAGTGTAAATATGTGGTATGAACCAGTGAAAGAAATAAAAACTGAAGAAAAGTGCAACCCCTTGAACGGAATATCTGTTGATACCAAAATTAGTATGCTGATACGGACGAATAATAAGAAGACACGTGTCAATCTACGTGGCACAATAGCAACGAGGAAGTTTATTCCCCCGACCTAGTCATACTCACTCCGAGAAACAGGTATACTCCGAGGAACTCCAACTCTCCGAGGAACTCCAACGCTCCGAGGAACTCTTGAATGACGAGCAACTAAGGCGGTTCGAGCTACATCTCGACCACAGCATTGATTGTCAGATAATCAACAGTTCAACTATTCATTGAATGCTTATCATCTTGACGCACACGCTTGAAGAGCATTAAATGAATTACCCTTTCATATGTATATCATTTAATGTATCACCCTTTCAGATTATAGCCTCAAGGCTATAAATACATTGTATTACCCTCATTCAAAGGGACCGGAATTTCTTGATAGTACTTGCAATCGAGAATTCCCAAACAATCAGTAATAACATAACAGTGGACGTAGGCCATTCATATAAGGCTGAACCACTTTAAAATATTTGGTCTCATTTTATTTATCTGTGATTGAATTATTAGAGTAATCTAATTTTTTACATCAACAGATTGGCGCCGTCTGTGGGAAACGACTGTTGTTATCGTTTTTCACCAGAAATCATTCATCATCAATGGCAGATAATCAGGAATCCGGCAATCGAAACGCTGGAAATACTGGAAATCCTCCAAATCCCTCTGCACCTCCAGATCTGGCTGGAATTATGACGAATCTGGCTCAAGGACAAACCGCCATGCAAGAAACAATGCGGCAACTCATACAAACTCTCCATGGCGGTGCACCTACACATTCGGGGCAGCGAAGTGGTCAGAGGCAAACCTATTTACTTTCTTCACGATCCAGGCGTACTGAATCATATCGTAATGAGGAATCTAATGATTTTTCTTATCAACCTGGGCGAACTTCATCAATACGGGCTACAGATACTGAGCAACGTATCACTCTCTCTCCAGAGAGACCCAGTGCTTTGGAAAGATTGAGCAGGGCATCTCCTTTCAGCCGATTAGGCCCTAGGAGGAATAGGAGTCCACCTAAGACCATGTCGAGGAGTTTTCGACAACCATCAGATCTAAGAGAATGATCAGCACAATCACGACCAGTTGCTCGTCAAGATAGATCTCAGGAGGCCACTTCAGAACAGTCAATTGCTCGAACTAATAGGCCCGAGGAAGGAAATGATGCGTGGAAAGGGTCCATTCAGCGATTGGAGGATAGATTGGGAGAAATGGCTAAGGCAAAGAATCCCCTACAACGAATTTTTATTCAAGGGACACCTTTTGTCCAGGCCATTGTGGATTTTCCTACCCCGTCGAAATTTAAAGCACCTGTGGTGACCCCCAAGTATGATGGAAAGACAGATCACGTTCTTCACATAGAGCAATATCAAGCTGCTGCCGACATCTATGCTGTTCCCGACGAGATGAGATGCAGAGCATTCTCGGGAACTCTTACTGGATCTGCCCAGATATGGTACAACAATCTTCCTCGGGGTAAGATTTCAACTTTCTTTCAGTTAGCCGAGTTGTTCATCGGCAATTTCTGTTTTGGAGCAAAGCCAGTAAAAAGAGTAGCACACTTGTTAAGTGTTAGACAAAAATCTGGTGAGAGTACTAGAGATTACATAACTCGTTTCAATAACGAGAAACTGGAAGTCATAGATTATGAAGAAAAGACAGCAATCACCGCCTTGATGAGTGGGTTGTTGCCTAACAAGTTTTATTATAATTTGGCCAAAGATCCACCTACAACTATGTCAGAATTGATGTCAAAAGCGGCCAAAATCATGAATGCCGAGAAGGCTATGGCTGCGAAGAAGAATATGGATAAAGAGACCAAGGTGGAGGTCGAAAAATCTAAGAAGAAAGAGCATAAGGGCAATGGCGGTGACAAGCATTCCAAGAATAGTAGGTCGTCATGGGAAGTCCTGAAAAAATTCGATAATTATACTCCTTTGAAAATGGGTATTAATCATGTCTTGGAAGAAATCAAGAATAGCGAGGAGGTAAAGTGGCCGAAGAAACTGAGGTCAGATCCTGATACGAGGAATAGGGAGAAATATTGCGAGTTCCATAAGGATCATGATCATATGACCAAAAATTGCATAGCTCTTCAGAACGAGATTGAAACACTCATTCGAAGAGAAAAATTAGCAAAGTATGTTGATGGGGGAGGTGAAAGAAGAAATAATGACCGAACTAGAGATAGGTCTAGATCTCCTCGTCGAGCAGAGGAGAAAAAGAAGAGAAACCATGAAGATGATCCAGATGATGATCCCGATCTTCCTAAGAAACCAAGGCAGCCAGAACGAGAGGTATTTTCCATACGTTTTGGGTCATTTGAATGTAATGTCATTACAGGAGGAGATGCAGGAGGAGGAGACCTTACTGCAGAAAGAAAGGCTTACCTTGGAGAGGCTTAAGCTTGTTCATATATTCAGCGAATAAATTTGGCTGAAGAGGATTGCCCGAGGAAGATAAACAAAGAGAAGCTGGTCATTGGCTTTTCAAAAAATGACTTGGCAGGTGTTCTTTACCCTCAAGACGACCATTGGGTGATCAAAATGAGGATGAAGGAAGTAGTGATTTCAAGGGTTTTGGTAGATAATGGTAGTTCGACGGACATCATGTACTACTCATGCTTTGACAGTTTAAATTTGAAATTATCTCAATTGGAACCTTATCATAGACCTCTCCTGGGTTTTGCTGGCGAGAAAGTTTTTCCACTTAGAACGATCAAGTTGGATATATTCATTGAAACTTGGCCTGCTTGTCGAACAGAGAGAATACGCTTCTTTGTGATGGATAAGAATGTGCAGTCAGCTTACAACATCATCATGGGAAGAGTTGGTTTGAAGAAGTTCGAAGCAGTCCCATCTACAGTACATCAGTGCTTAAAATTCCCAATAAATTTTGGAGTAGGAGTTGTGAAAGGTGATCAAAAAGTAGCTCGGGAATGCTATTATTCATCCGCCGAGCAAGAGGAGCTTGAAGAGTCAAGGAAAAAGACTACTACCTACCAGGTGGATGAAGGTACAGAAATTGAAACACTGGATCCCAGAGATGAATCCCAACTTGTAAAAGGACAGGTGGTGGAATCTACAGAAAATGTTATTCTGGACGACGAGCACCCTGAACGAGTAACCCAGATAGGTTCGTCATTGGATGCCTCAATAAAACAGGAGTTGATAACTTTCTTGCGAAATAGGAAGAAAACTTTTGCATGGAGTCATGAAGACATGCCAGGAATAGATCCAAACTTCTTATGTCATGAGCTCAATGTGAATAAGGAGATCAAACCTGTAAAGCAGAGAAGAAGAGTATTTAGTCCCGAGAAGAATTAAGTTATACAAGAGGAGGTCGACAAGCTCCAGAAAGCTCAATTCATTGAAGATGTGAAATATCCAGACTGGTTAGCCAACGTGGTGATGGTAAAGAAGAAGAACAATAAATGGAGAATGTGTGTTGATTTCACCGATCTCAACAAGGCATGCCCAAAAGATCACTTTCCATTTCCCAGAATTGATCAACTAGTGGACGCCACCTCGGGACACGAGCTGCTTAGCTTCATGGATGCTTACTCTGGTTACAACCAGATCAAAATGAAACCTGAAGACATGCAAAGTACTTCTTTTATTACCCCTTGGGGAACTTATTGTTACAATGTTATTCCTTTTGGTTTGAAAAATGCAGGAGCGACATACCAGCGGCTGATGAACAAGGTTTTTACCGAATAAATTAGTTGCAATATGGAAGTCTATGTCGATGATATGCTGACAAAGAGCAAGAAAGCTGCTGATCATCTAGTTGACTTAGGTCAGACCTTTGATCAACTGGATAAATACCAAATGAAGCTCAACCCGACGAAGTGCACATTTGGAGTACGAGAAGGAATGTTCCTCGGGTATATTATCAACCAGCGAGGCATTGAGGCGAATCCAGAAAAGATTAAAGCTCTTTTAGGGTTGTGATCTCCAACGACGAAGAAAGAGGTGCAGAGTATTATAGGACGAGTTGCAGCGCTCAACAGATTTGTATCCCGAGCAACTGATAGATGTCTCCCATTCTTCAAAACACTTCGAAAAACTTTCGAGTGGAATGACGAATGTGAAAAAGCCTTTCAAGACTTGAAGAAATATTTGGGAGCACCTCCACTGTTGTCCAGGCCAGCAATGGGAGAAAAATTGTACTTGTACCTGGGAGTATCAGAGAGTGCAGTCAGCTCGGCATTGATTAGAATGGAGAATGGAGTCTAGAAGCCAATTTATACACAAGTAAGGCTTTCCGAGGTGCAGAGATCAGGTACCCAAAGCTGGAAAAATTGGCATTGGCATTAATTGAGGCAAGTAGAAGAATGAGGCCATATTTCCAGGCCCATACCATCATCGTGTATACCGACATGCCATTAAGACAAGCCCTTCATAAGCCAGAAAAATCAGGGAGACTGATGTACTGGGCAATAGAGCTCGGTGAATATGATATTGTGTATGAACCCAGATCATTATTAAAAGGGCAAGTTGTAGCAGATTTTATAGCAGAGTTTACATATCCTGATACTCCCGAGGAACAAAAGTTGCTCGCTGACCAACCAGTGGATGTTACAGGATCAACAGACATAAGTCCAGACCAACTCCGGTTGGTAAAAGGGCTTGTGGATGTAGAAAGATCATCAAATTCGAGCTCAGACCAACTTCGGTTGGTGAAAGAGCGAGAAGAGATGATCGATGAGGAGCGAAGAATATCAGGGGAGGATGAAAGAAAATAGTAGATATTTCACCGAGGAACTCTGTCAGATAAGAAATTTGAAGACGAGTTACCTACATGGAGATTGTATATAGATGGGTCATCTTGCACAACAGGTTGTGGAGCAAGGATTGTTTTGACAACCCCAGACGAGATTGACATGGAATATGCCCTGCGATTCCAATTCAAAGCCTCCAATAATGAGGCTGAGTATGAGGCCATGATAGCAGGTCTTAATTTAGCAAAGATTATGGAAGCGCAACAAGTGATGGTATTCAGTGATTCTCAATTAATTATGAATCAGATGATGGGAACATATGCAGTTAAAGGAGAATTAATGGTCAAGTATCATACAAAGGCGATGGAGTTGTTAGCAGAATTCGATGCCATTCAATTGATCCGAATACCAAAATTAGAGAATACACGAGCATACGCACTGGCTCGACTAGCATCAGCTACTCGTACCGAGCTACGAAGAACGATACCAATTGAAGTATTAGAAAGTCGGAGCATAGATGAAGACCTGACGATGAATATTATTACCCTTGATTTAGGGCCATCTTGGATGGATCCCATCAGGGCATATATTGAGGAAGGAGAATTACCGAAGGATAAGCTCGCTGCCAAGAAATTGAAGTATAAAGTTGCTCGGTATGTACTAACTAATGGTGTTTTGTATAGACGAGGAATTATGGCAGGTTTGTAAAGATGTGTACATCCCTCCGAGGTGAAAGAATTGATTAAAGAGATCCATGAAGGGTCATATGGAGCCCATGTAGCAGGTCGGACACTTTTGCAAAGAGTGATGACGCAAGGATACTACTGGCCAACGATGAGGGCTGATTGTATAGCCTATGCTAAGAGATGTGATAAATGCCAACGTTTTTCTGCCATCCGACGTACTCCACAAGCATTTTTGACACCCATAACTTCCCCTTGGCCATTTGCCATGTGGGGAATTGATTTGGTTGGACCACTGCCAACTACCCGAGGAAGATTCAAATACCTCGTCGTTGCAGTGGATTATTTTACTAAGTGGGTAGAAGCTGAGCCACTTATTGATATGACATACGAGAAGGTGTACCAGTTCGTTTGGAAGAACATCATCTGTCGATATGGTCTCCCTCATGCCATCATCACAGACCATGGAACACAATTTGATAACGAGGAGTTTGCCGCCTATTGTCATCAGTCAAACATTTTGAAGGTTCATTCAGCACCAGCCATCCTCAAAGCAATGGACAGACTGAAGTGACGAACATAACATTACTAAATGGTTTGAAGAAGAGGCTAAGTGAGGCTAAGGCTAATTGGATTAATGAGCTATAGTCAGTATTATGGGCTTACCGAACAACTCCCCGAGCAGCAACTGGAGAATCACCATATATGCTGGCATTTGGAAGTGAGGCTGTAATACCTGCCGAGTTGGGTCTTCCAACACACAAAGTGCTGAATTTCAATTCCCCAGTCAGCGACTTAATGAGAAGATTGGATTTGAATATGCTCGAGGAGGTTAGAGAAGAGGCAGCCATTAGGAATGCTGCTTACCAACAACGAACAGCTCTATTCTACAACAAGAGGGTGAAGAAATGCGACTTAAAAGAAGGAGATTACGTGCTAAAGAAGGTCATTCAGAAGCATAATAAATTGGAAGCAAATTGGCATGGACCTTACCGAGTTACATAAGTTGTTCGACCATGAACTTACAGAATATCAACTCTAGAAGGAGAGGAATTTAAGAATGCATGGAATGCTGAACACCTACGCAAGTATTATCAGTGATGTAAAATGTAAAGCAGTTCCATCAATATGAATAAAACGATGATATTTCACAATCTTCTCTCTTTTTATTGAAAGTTTTTCGGGGAATACTAGTGTTTAACACTACGCTACTCGGCACACTGCTCGGCAGTAAAAAGAAGACGATAGTTCAAGCTCAGATCAACTCCGATTGGTAAAAGGGGGAGAACACCCCATACTCCTTTGGTTAGGAGGCGTACATTATCTCAGACCAACTCCGGTTGGTAAAAGAGTTAGTGGACACGATAGTTCAAACCCAGACCAACTCCGATTGGTAAAAGGGCGAGAACACCCCATACTCCTTTGGTTAGGAGGCGTACATTAGCTCAGACCAACTCCGGTTGGTAAAAGAGCGAGAACACGATAGTTCGAACTCAGACCAACTCCGGTTGGTAAAAGAGCGAGAACACGAGACTCCTAAAAAGGCCAATCTCAGTTGGTTAAGAAACAAGATATGCTCTCAAATGCCAACTTATGTTGGTTAGGAAGTAAGATTATCATAGAAAATACAAAAGTTCCTCGAAGAATAAAATATTCCAAACTGAACCAAGTATGGTTGGTCGGGGATAAAAACCCACTAACTGTAGTTGGTCGACGAGGAAAACTCATCGACTTTGGTTGGTCGGGCACATTTTATGAAAAAGATAAAAAGTTACCAAGTAGGGTTAGTCGGGAATAAAATCTCACTAACTATAATTGGTCGACAAGCTTATTTTTACAACCTTGGTTGGTTGGAATAATTTTCAACATTTTTTATACTCATTACTTTATTATTAAGTGATAGAGCAACATTTCTGATACTTGTAACTTTTTATTACTAAGTTGGTCGATGAACCACACAATATTGTTATGCAAGCACAAATATAAAGTGTTTGACAAATACAAGACAATAGCAATACATATTTGCAAATAAAAATGAAAGTTTTTCATTAAAATTCAAAATAAATTACACAAGTTTATTACATTGATATTAAATTGTGTACTAACTATTACATCAAAATTTCCTATTCTACTGGTTTTTTTCCTTCAGCTTTTGAAATAGGCTCCTCGCCAGCAGGAGGATCTTCCAGGCAAAGGGGAGAATTAATGAAGTTAAGATCTCGCAGCATTCTGACATTCATTATTGAAGGTGTATCTAGTAAATGCTCCGGATGAGATAATTCAACCTGCGAATGAAGGGCATAGTCACCAAGATACTGGGAGATCAAACAACGAGGGATGGCTCGAGAAGGGATCCAACTCATATCAAACTTGAATGGTGGATTTGGTAGATCGAGCAGCCCAGGAGCATGATAATCCCATAAATAATGGCCCTGCTCTAGTTTCAATACACCCAGGGCGTTCAACCATCCCTGTTTATAACCTTCATTACTGGCATTTTCAATGCGAGCATCCAAGTGACAAAGGGCCTCATTGTAGCCTGCCATCCAGAACTCACGAGGTTGTTTGTGGAATTGGAAAGTTATTCTCTCTAACTGCTCGTGAAGGTTTCTGGAAAAAACATCCTTATTATTCAGAGAAGACTTTGTCGAAGCAAGTTGATCCTCCAGAGTTTGGATTTTCTTGGACATTTCAGACAAAGCCCGATCTTTTGCATTCAATTGGAACGCTTGGGTTTCCAATGTTGATTGAGTACGAGCTTCTTCAATAGTACGACGAAGACCTCTAGGTCGTCCCCGAGCAGGTTGAGTAATGTGTTCCTCATCAACATTCTGAGCAGCTCTTCCTCGTCCCCGAATAGCAGTAGAGGTACCCGACCCTCTCAAGGTGTCCAAATCTTGCCTCAATTTGGCATTCTCAACCTCTAAAAATGAGAATCCTTCATCGGTGACCGGTACCAAGGCAGTGGAAGATGAAGCTGCAGACTTATATTGTGCCAACTCTTTCTGCAAATTGTTATTCTCTTGCTCCAGCAGCTCGGCGATCTGTCTGCATGCTTCGACTTCACCCTTTAGGGTTCTCTCTCTCACTTCATAGCCAGCAAGCATCTTGTCATAACCTGTTTCAGCACTAAGTTGTTTGAGTTTTTTCCCATACCCTTCATGCAAAAGAATTGAAGACTCCTTATACTGCTGCTGAAGTTCATGAAGAGTACCTTGCAAGTCTTCAATCATTTCGTAATAAGCCACATTGTTGGCTACAGCACGATCAAGAAGACATTTCAAGTATTGATATGCCTCCACTGCTTGGTCCGAAGCATCATGACCAAGGATATCAGCAATTTCTGATGCACTCAGGTCAGTATGGCCAGCTTTAAAATATTCATGGCATTGCTGCATTAATTTTGTATCATTGGCAGACAGCAATTCCATTATAGCCATAAACTAGTAAAGAAAAGAAGGCAAGAGTTAATAAAAGAAGCAGACAGAACATCAACAACGTAGAGGAACAAAAAGGTGATTTTTATTACATCATCAAAAGGAGTACAACGTTCAGAATACAGAGTACAAGTAAAAGAAAATAAAATAGATACCGAACAACTTCACACCTTTTTCTTGTATCCCAAGACTTTCTCGGGAGGTTGGGACGAGGAGCTCGGTTGCTCGGTGGAAACAATAATTTGGTCGGCTAGAGTTGGAACTTGTTCAGGAGGAGCAGGCAAAGATGAAATCTCCTCGGTAGCTGTCTGAGTAGGTTGGGAAGCAAGGACTTGATCACCCACTGTCATTGAAGACTCCTCGGATGCAGCTTCGTCTTCTTCCTCATCTTCAATTATAGGAGGGGGGCCTGGAAGATGTTGTTGAAATAGCTCAGAGTCCTCGTTAACCTTTAATTCTTGCCGGGAAGCAACCAAACCATCTCGAAAGTATTTCAAACTCCCATACTGCACCTGGGTCATCATGGCTGCTACCCCCCTGTCCCATCCTTTATCCCAACCGGTACGAAAAGATTTTTTCACAACCACTTTTCTTTTCATTCTTTTCGAGGAGATCTTCTCGGATAGAAGATCCTCAGAGGCTTTCAACTTGGCCTCCACCTCCTCCTTCTGGCGATTTACT
Organism: Sambucus nigra; assembly: GCA_949130495.1. NCBI lineage: Eukaryota > Viridiplantae > Streptophyta > Magnoliopsida > Dipsacales > Adoxaceae > Sambucus > Sambucus nigra. The sequence goes on along the minus strand of OX422208.1, from coordinate 535,469,489 downwards.
TCTCGCAGAAGGGTTAGCTCTTCCTCAGCCAATTTCAACTTATTTTCAAGCTCCCCAAAGCTTGTGAGCTTCTCGGTATATTTTTTATTCTCTCTCTCCAAGTCTTTCACCTTATTTCCCAACTGCACTTTCTCTGCCTCAAATGAAGCCAACCTCTTCTCCCATTCACCCCTATCCTCGTCATACTTTTGATGAGAATCCTTCAAAGATTGGGCCAAGCCCTGTAAAGCATCCTCTACTCCAGACGAGGAGCTAGAAGCCTTGATCGCTTCATCTTTCTTCACTATGGTGTTAAAGCAACTCACCAGCTGGAAAAAGAAGAAAATAATGATAAGTCATTGCAGAGACACTTGTATTGATGGAAAGAAAGAAAAATTCAGGATAAGAGAAACTTACTGAAGCAATGTGACGAGTAGCTAGGGATGTCAGCATATCCCTAGACATGTTTTCTTCAATTCCTTGGACTTCAGGAATGGTCCAAGTCTTTACCGAACTCATTGCAGAACTCGGGGGAATAATGGTTAGAACACCAGCTCCACTAGCTTGGAGCTGGGGAAGGGTTTCAGAAAAACTGACCGAGGAGGATTTCTTCAGTCTCCTCGGTGGCACTTCAGTAGTTTCAACCAAAGAATAGCTTTTGGTTGGGGAAATGGTGATCACTTCCACAAGTGCATCCTTCTTACTAGGAGCCACTGGGGGTTTCTCGACAGCCTTCTGAGGAGCAACAGAAGGGGCAGCATCTACTTTCTTTGTCCCCTTTGGGACGTCATTCTTGTTTCTTTTTCGATATCCAGCAGAGGAAGTCTCCTCAAAGATGGCAGGAACTCTTCTTTTGCCCATTTTCTGACTCAAAGGAATATGAGAGTCTGGTGAAGAATCCTCAGAAGCTGGCAATGGTTCACTAATGCTTACCACAGGACGAGTAGTAAAGGATGATGTATAGCTCCTGTACTGCAACAAGTATGAAGCAGACCTGACGTGCTCGTCTGCAACTTTCTGATGCAAACTCCAGATATGTTTTAAATGCTTGATATTAACTTATGATTCTTTTGGATTTTTTCTCTTACTGTCAACTGCAAACAAATACATAGTGAAATATCAGTCATACATTTTATCAAACATAATGAAATCATAATTTCAGAAATAAAATAAGATGAAAATAACCTATCCCATTGCCATATGGAGGGCATTTGGGACCTTCATATACTTCTTCTCCAACCAAAGGGGCATGTTGCCAATTTTTGATAACTATCCCATGTTCAAAATAATCCCTATTAGCATCAGGGAGATTGACTACTAAAGCCCTATTCAAAAATCTAGTTTTTAAATAATAAACATTGTCTAGAATAGCCCATCTATAACAGTACATAATCTCAGGAATTCCTATACGAGTTCCATGAATTTGATTTAACCTATGCACCCCATTAACTATTCTCCATGTGTTGGGGGCTATTTTTGCAGGAACAAGATCGAAATAATGACAGAACTCTAAACACAAGGGTTTTGGTGGAAAAGAAAATCAACATTCAGCAATAAAAAGGCTGGGGAACCAATGTCCCTCAGCCAAACGAAAATAATTTGAAGGCTCAGAAAGATCCTCCAAAGTTACCCAAGATGGGATAGAGAAATCAGAACGGAATTACTCAAGAGATTCAATAATATAAACCAAGGTGAATAAAATAAATGAAGAAGAAGGAAGAAGATCTTACAGGAAAAGGGAGATCTGTTGACAACGAACGAAAACAAGGATGAACGCACAAGAGAAAGAAAGACTATGGAAAACTCGAAAGCATAAATTGGAAAAGGTGGAAGACGGTGATATTGTCTATGAAGTTTAAATACTTTGCCTTGGGAAACGGCGAAAGAAATGACTACAAAAAGGAAACTATTACTCTACCGGCGGCTAAAAGGACAAAAAGTACACGAAGATCGAAGCGCTTATAAAAATGCAAAAAGCCGGATTCTGCGAATTTGGAAGGAAATTCAAATACGGAGAAATGCTCCTAAAAACCAGGAAGATCATTTAATATTGCCATATACCGAGAAAGAATGTTCCATACTCCTCAAAGTTCGAAATATGAAACATTGGGGGCTTCTGTTGATACCAAAATTAGTATGCTGATACGGACGAATAATAAGAAGACACGTGTCAATCTACGTGGCACAATAGCAACGAGGAAGTTTATTCCCCCGACCTAGTCATACTCACTCCGAGCAACAGGTATACTCCGAGGAACTCCAGCTCTCCGAGGAACTCCAACGCTCCGAGGAACTCTTGAACGACGAGCAACTAAGGCGGTTCGAGCTGCATCTCGACCACAGCATTGATTGCCAGATAATCAACAGTTCAACTATTCATTGAATGCTTATCATCTTGACGCACACGCTTGAAGAGCATTAAATGAATTACCCTTTCACATGTATATCATTTAATGTATCACCCTTTCAGATTATAGCCTCAAGGCTATAAATACATTGTATTACCCTCATTCAAAGGGACCAGAATTTCTTGATAGTACTTGTAATCGAGAATTCCCAAACACTCAGCAATAACATAACAGTGGACGTAGGCCATTCATATAAGGCTAAACCACTTTAAGTCTCATTTTATTTATCTGTGATTGAATTATTAGAGTAATCTAATTTTTTACATCAACAATCATGTTCCATTTAAAGGTTCTCCAAAATTCCTTTTTCCTTCCAAAGGTCTTATGTTATTACGTTTAGCCCCCTCCCCCAAAAAAAAAATAGTCGTTGCAATAAAAAAACAGTCAATTTTATTACTTAATGTTTTATATATTTAGTTATGTTTTATTTATTTAAACGAACATGAATAGTTGTTGTGGTAAAATAAACCTTTGGGGGTAGAAATATAATTATTAATATTTGTAATATATTTTGGGCGGAACATGAAGTTCCGTTTAAGGCAATGTTTTTTTTCCTATTAATTCATGCATGGAACATCATTTTTCGCTTTAGGGATGGGTCCCACAAAAAACCAACTAGCGTATTGCTAAATTTATTATTTTTTACGCTAGCAAAGTCTAAATATCCACTTTTACGGTACCCATAGCATACACAAATACCTCATAAATACACTTTTAACATATCCATAAAATTGCTCCAAGTGGTGGAAAAAATTCGACATACATACAAAATCACACAAAGTTTGCAACACGACCCTTTCTGCCCGTGATATACTATCACCACTAACTTGAATCACCCGTATGTTTGGTTAGAAACTTCTTTATTTTAAATTAAAAAATATAATGATACACAAAAAACAAAAAAAAGGACAATCAACTTAAGGAAATACAGGATAAATAAAAAAAAGTGCAAGGAAATTCATCCAAAAAATATAAAAATAAAAAGTTTTAGTTCCTTGAAAGGACCTTGACGACTGCTTGCAGTGACAATACTCCACTTTAGTTTTTCTACAGATTGATCAAAGCATATAATGAAAGTTAAAAATATAATTGAAATAACGCCACAAATTCATGTTTGAAAACATTCATAGCGGGACCCCAAATCTAAAATAAAAACACAGCTATAAAAATAACAAATCAGAGAGAGAGAGAGAGAGAGAGAGAGAGAGAGAGAGAGAGAGAGAGAGATGAAGCCTCGTAAATGGTATCGGTGGTGGTGTGCAATCGATAAGATATGAATATGAAGACAGAGATTTTTCGAGCGTAGCTATCGATCCAAGGGCTTCGACTTGAGGTGATAAGACATGAGATTGAGAAACTGGGGAAATCAACCGGGTTACCGTCAGAATCGCACAAAAATGTTGTTCCATAAAACCTACAATCACAAAATGAAAATAGTATTTAAACTTTAAAAGAAGAATCAAACTCATTTAAAAAAGTCCCAATAGTTTTATTTGTTTACTTTAATGAAACTCGTTTTGTCTCTATAAACAAAAGAGTAAAGCAAACCCAAATCCTACATTATTTAAAAATTAAAACTCATGTTTTATCTTCCCAAATGATAAACTAAAACCCATATTACATTTTACTACCGAAAGTGAATTAACATCATCATATTTTATGGACTTCCCTTAAAAACCACAATAAATGCATGTCTTAAGAATTAACCAATTCATATTTAGATCTCGAATGGTGATTAAAGAAAACAAAATGTAAAAAGTACAATATGAAGTACCTCAACCCCTAGCATAAACGTGCAAAGTACCCACAAAACAAAGCAGAGAGGACATAGATGTGAAAGAAACGTGGCAAAGCAGAGAGGACATAGATGTGAAAGAAACGTGGGCTATAGTGGTTCCTAAGAGAGCCTGAGGTTTTTTTGTAGAAAGGAAATGGTTGTTGAAAGAAATTTGGGACTGCAAATGTGGGTGGATGAGAAGCTATGGGAGGGAAAGAAAGTTTGAAAAATCTCAAATTAAAGTGACTATTGAATTTGACATCTTGAACCACTGTTAGAATATCAAGACCAAAAGTCCCTCATCGTTTATATATATATAAGGCATGACTAATGTCCCTTCCCTGATTTTAGGGGTGTTTAGAAAATTGAATGAATCGACGGATCGAATCGGATCAAATCGGACCGCCCTATTTTTATCGGTCCTGATCGATCCAAACCGGGTATTTATTAAGGGGGACCGAGGATCGGACCGATTAGACCGATCTATCAAAAAAAACTTGGATCGGATCGATTAAAAATAAAAACGGGTAAAAATAAGGAGGTCCGGTTTGGTCCAGTTCGATCCGCCGGTCCATTCGGTTTTCTGAACACCCCTACTAATATCAAACAACTCTTAAACATTCTCAATAATTTTTTTAATTAAATAATTATAAATTGTTTTATTATAAAGTTAAAAAAAATAGATATTTTTTTATTAAATAAAATTAGACATTTTTTTTAAAAACAAATTGTAAAACAGTTTTTTTAAATCATTATTTTTTTAAAATTGACATATTTAAAAAAAATAGTTGGATATAACTTACTTAAGAAAAAAAATCGTTATTTAAAAAAATAACAGTTATATTTACTAATGAGTGTTGTATGTTCAACAATTAATCAGGGTTACAATTCTTTCTCAAATTATATTTTTAGAAATTATTTTTTTAATAACTATTTTGTGGTAAGATTTTTTTCGGTTAAAAAATATTTTCTATATATCATAGATTTTTTAATAACTGTTTTTTGTATATAGTTTTTAAATAACTATTAAAAAATGACAGTTAGATTTTTTTATATATATTATTTTAATAACTGTTTTTATATAAAAAAATGGCTCATTCGATGAAAACTCCCTCGACATTTTTTTTAATTAACATTTAGTCCAAACATTTTTTTGTTCCAAAAGTTCCTTCATAATATAAAAATGCTCACAAACACTATTTTTCTCATATCCTAAACGCAAAATATACTTAGCTTATATGAACTAAATATCAATTGTCTCTTTTTTAACTTTAAAACAATTTCTTTATTTCTTAAAACAGTTAAAAAAAGGTAAACCCCATTTTTAACTGTTTTTTATATAAAAAATTGTACGTGATTTATTAAAAGACAATTAATATTTTCTATATTTATTGAAAAAATAACTTATTATTTATAAACTGATGAAATCATTTTTGTTTTCGTGAAACCATTTTTGTTTGAGTTTATAAACTGTACATATTTTATTTTGTACCGATTGGTTAGCGTTTCTGGCGCGAACCCACATCCATTAAATGATGTGGGTCCGCGCCAACAACACTAACCAATCATTAATCTAAGATATATAAAAATTATTTTTAACCAAAAAAAATCTTACCATAAAATAGTACTTAAAAAAATAATTTCTAAAAATATAATTTGAAAAAGAATTGTAACCCTGATTAACTGTTGAACATACAACATTCATTAATATGTATAACTGTCATTTTTTTAAATAAGTTATATCCAACTTTTTTTTAAATATGTCCATTTTAAAAAATAATGATTTTTAAAAAAAAGTTGTTTTACAATTTTTTTTTAAATGTCCAATTTTATTTAATAAAAAAATGTCTATTTTTTTTTAAATTTATAATAAAATAATTTATGTAATTATTTAATCAAAAAAATATTGAGAAGGTTTGAGATTTGTTTGATATTAGGGTGAGGGTAGTTTTGTCTCTTAACAAAAATTTGGAGTACCATTATAATTGGTGGAGTGCCATTAACCATGCCATATATATATATATATATATATATATATATATATATATATATATATATATATATATATATATATTCACACTACATTCATCAATCTCGATCTTTAATGAATTTTAGCACACGTAATTGAATAATCTTTAACAAGATTTTGATATTTTCTAACACTTGCTCTTCCTGCATGATATATATTCATAGGAGCATTAATATTCTTTCTTTGTATCTTGACCATCTTAGATATAAAGGTTTATCTTGAACTTGATATATTCACTACACCAAAATGGTCAAATTGATACCCTTCAACCGGTCAGCCTTGTCACGGTCATTGACCGCGATAGAAAAAACACGCATTTTTTATCACGATCATTGATTGTGACAAGGCCGCGACAAAGGCTTGTCACGGTTATTGACCGTCACAAGCCTATAAAGTTGTCACGGTCATAGACCGTGACATGTCTGTGACAATTCTGTCAGTAAAAAACCCTTCCCTCTTCTTTTTTTTCGCCCCGATTTCTATTCCCTCCATTTTTCTCTCTCTCTAAGCGACTTCACTCTCTCTCTCTACGATTTTGGTACGTTTTCTCTCTTTATTTCTCTTCCATTTGTGTATGTGTGTGTGTATATGTGCGTGCCGAAGCCCTTATACTTTTGACTCATTTGAGTCTAGACTGTATACGAGCTCATCTAGTTTGGAAATTGTGACAAAATAGTGTCCATCCTAGAAACCAAAGAGCTTCAGAGATTGGGTTGCTTCTTCTTCCATACATCTTGTGATGATCCTGAGACTATAGCCATCACTCACACACTTAGAATTTTATTCTTGCATATCATATTGCACCTCTATGTGTATTAATGTTGTGAGTGTGTTTAAATCCCTCAATTTGATTTTTAATAATTTTTTTGAGAATTTTAAATATATTTTAAACAAGGTTTTATTTAATTAAAATTTTATTTAAAAAGTCTTGGGGTTAATATATAAATATGTATTGTTGTGTTTATTGGCCTAAAGTTACTCTGGGTAGAAACCGAAAGCGCTAGAGACTCTAGGGTTGGCCTTGTAATTATTTTGGGACGCGCGTTTACATTCGTCCTCAGGCCAACACTTGCTGTTCTCTGATTGGCCCTAGGCGTGTTTCTTTACAGAGACATACCATCGCTTGTTATCAGCCCTTGGATCAACCCTTATCGATGGCCTGCATGTCTTTTGAGTGAATCTCCGTGTAAATCCTTAAGCCAATCACAGCCTGTTTAATCCACCGCCTGTTGTGAGCCCTTGGATTGCAGTCAAAGGAGCTTGACTCAATCTCAGCCATTGTTTTTGAACGATGCTCTGGAATCTTCCTCTCTTCCTATTTAAAGGCCTCCCATCTCAGCCTTCGAAAGATTTTGCCATTTTGAAAAGTCTCAGAGAATAGAGAGAGAGAGAGAAGAGAGAAGAGAGAAGAGAGAAGTTAGAGAGAGAAACCAAACCCTAGTTAAAAACCCTAACTTCGTCCAAATACTTCTCAAGCCCAAACTATGTACCTCTCCAGAAAAAAAACACCATAACCAAATAAACACCATCCTTAGTGTTTTCTTGAGTTTATGAGAGTTCTGGTTGAAAGATCTTGGGTTGCTGAAATCCTTGTGTTCATAAATCTTATTTCCAACTTAGACATAGACTCAGATCTTGTTTCTGGTTCAATAGAAATCATAGATCTGTAGTTTTGCATGTCATAATACACTTAGTTGCATTTATTTCTCATCTTGAGAATTTCGTTGTTGATTGTTTTCTGTTAAAACATTTTCTTACTTCAGAATCAACAATAGATGTTTTTCTATTTCTGTTTTTACAAAACTTAACCTGACCTAGTTGGATTTGCACTTGGAGGGTTCTCAATCTCCATAATATTTTCAAAAGTGATTGAGAAAGGTCTTGACCGATTTCTTAAGCAAGATCTCCGTGGAATCTGGGTTATTTTGAAAGGTCAAAAAGGTTCTTGGTTTTGTAAGAAAGAAAAATAACAAATACACTGCATATAGACTTTATATGTGATTTGTTAGGATCGTCTGTAACTAATAAGTGTGTGTGTGTGCATGCATGTGTTTTAGAACACTATTCACAAACATCTTCACACTACAAACACTGAAAGTGTTGGCTATAAGATTTGGTGAACATAAGTCGACATAAAGTGCTGAAACAAAGAAGAGTTGACAAACTGAGACAACTACATCAACAAACAAGATCTGCAGAAAAGTTAAGGACGCCAGAGGGTACAATCCTGAACTTGTATAGATTTGTTTTTGTGTGCATGTTAGTTAAATAGGTTGTAACTCGCATATTTGTTTTAGTGATTGTTTTTGTTTTACTCCGTAGAGGGAGTCGTGGATGTTTCCTCAAGGTTGAGGTTTTACCACGCTAAAAATCCTGAGTATCAATATTTCTACATCTTCTCATCCCATTCTGATGTGTGCTGAGTTTAAAACATTTTAAACTGTTTACTAAAACTTGTTATCAAATCTTGTCCATATCTCGTACATATTTTTTGTTAACACATCTTGTGTTCAAAATCAGTTTGATTTTAGTAAAGAGTTTCTTCAACAAACTTTCGGAGATGCTTAAATAGTTTATTTTCATAAACGGCCTTGGCAACGTTATTTCAATTGGTATCAGAGCTTTTGGTGAACTTATTTCAAAAATATCCTGAGTTTCTGAAACTGTTTTCTCAAAATCAATTATGGTCGAGAAAAACGAAAGATATGGTAACTTGACCAGACCCCCAGTCTTTGATGGAACCAATTTCTCTTACTGGAAAGTAAGAATGATTGCTTTCATTCAAGGAACCCTGGGAGATGATGTCTGGGATATTATTGAAAATGGATACTCTTATCCAACTAAACCAGCCACTGATGGAAGCAATGAAAGGATTAAGAAAATATTGAGTGAGTTTACTCAAGAAGAGAAACAGGTTTCTCGAAATAATAACAAAGGCAAGAACGCTATATTTATGTCTATTAACGAACATGAGTTCAAGAGAATCTCATCTTGTACCACTTCAAAGGAAGCATGGGATACCTTGATTACTGCCCACGAAGGAGACTCTAGGGTAAAAGCTGCTAAGACTCAGATGTTAATCCAACAGTATAATACCTTAATCATGTCTGAATCTGAGTCTTTCGATGATTTCTATATGAACCTGACTGATATTGTCACTAAACTTCATGCTAATGGTATAACTTATGATAGACAAGAAATTGTCTCTAAAATTCTGAGATCATTACCACAGAAATTTGACAATAAAATATATGCTATTGAGGAGATGTGTGATATAAATCTAACTCCTGAATTACTCAGTAGCAAATTAAGAACTGTGGAAATGGAATTAGAGTTTAAGAAACAATTGACCCACACTAATAGGAAACATACCAATTCCAATCTTAGCTTTACTTCTAAGATGACTAAGCCTGAGTTAAACACCCCTAGTAATGATTCTGATGAGGAATGTGACTTAGAAAGTCTAGATAATCAGATTGCCCTAATGACAAAACAATTTAAGAAAATTGTGAAATTTAGAAACAGTGTTGCAAATAGACAGGGAAAGTCTAATTATTCTACTCCTTCAAATCACAAACCTCATGAGAAACCTCATGACAAACAGAACAAGGACAACGCAAGACCTCACAGAGACCTCAAGAAGACTGAATGCTATAGATGTGGTAAACTAGGACACATTGCTCAAGACTGTAGAGTTAATTTAAATGCCCAAAACAAACACTCTAGAGCCAACATCTGCAAAACCTGGGATGACTCAAGTGATTCTGAAAATGAGGAACCTGAGACATCTGATGGTTTTGATCCTTGTTTAGCCTTCTTTGCCAAAATCATATATAATGATGATATGCCTATGCTTGATAGTGAGGATGAGTTTAGTAATTCTAGTTTTGTTGCTTTGAATCATACTTTAACTGGTTTAGATGCTTTACTTACTGAGAACATTAATACCTCTTCCTCGGGGTGTGTGAGTCAAAGGGGAATCGATACTGCTGATGTCAATGGGTGTGTGAGTTTAAGAAATGAAACCTTAGGGGTCACTTCACACACTTCACTTAGTGACTCTGACAATGATGATCTCCCAGACATCCACACTCTATATACTAAAACTCTTAAGAAAAGCACTAGACTAGAAAAGGTTGTGAAAGATCTTACCAAAAAGCTAGAGGATCTAAGCCTAATGGTAAAACTGAATGCTGAAGAGTATACTACACAATCCATGTCTCATGAAAGTGAAGTTAAAGTGTTTAATGAAAAACTGAAAACTTTGACTGAAGCTAATGAAATTCTGGAGAAAAAATACAAAGGAACATTATTAGAATTGGAACAAACAACAGAAAAGGCAGCAACTGTTTTCAAAAAATTTACCAAATTTGAAAACAATTCTAAATGTTTTGAGGAATTCGTTGCTGAATCTAAAACCAATTCTGATGATAGAACTGGAATAGGGTTTTGCCCCAATTTAAAGACAGAAACAAAATATGTTGAACCTATCAAGTTTGTGTCAGGAGGCAAAAGACCTATTGAAACATGTCCAGACTTTCATTCTCTAAAAACTAAGTTTGACCATCAAAACACTAACACTGGAGATGCAAGTTGCTCTAAGCATGAAAGTTTACCAAAGGGAAAATATGTCTGCCCCCCTATTAGGAAAAGTGAACCTGCTTTCAAACCTGTGCTACCTAGGAATAAAATCCAGCCTCAAAATTTCTCAAAACCTTTGTTTAGAGACTTTCCTAAGGAAAACCCAACTCTGAGCAATCTTTATTGCTCATATTGTGATATATACGGCCACTCATTTGATAATTGCTATGCTAGGAGACTGATTAAACCTGTCTACAATTCTTCCATATATCCTAACTTTAACTACTCTAGGAGGAGTCGTAACAACTATATCCTTCCCAGGCCACCAGACAAAAACTCTAACTATAGGAATAGAAGGACTAAACCTAAAAGGACATTTACTAGAAGGATTACCAGAAACTTTTCTAAATCAAATGCTCAGGAATTCAAATTTACTCAAAATCATGCGCAAAATGTTTTTCAACAAAAATCTAATGCTCGCAAATTTTATCAAATGAGAGCAAACAGAAAACCAGAGCAATTTGGGTTAGAAAAGATGATCTAGAACCCCAGATGAAGTGTAATATTGTTGTTTCTGCTCTAAAAGCTGAACTTACAACTTCTAGTTGGTACTTGGATTCTGGATGTTCCAAGCATATGACAGGTGATGATACAAAACTTTTTAATCAAACCCACTTTGATGGTGGAAAAGTTGTTTTTGGTGATGGAGTATTATCCCAGATCATAGGCAAAGGAACTCTTAAAGAAAAAGGTCTTCCTGTTCTTGAAAATGTTCTCTTAGTTAAAGGTCTTAAGGCTAATTTACTTAGCATTTCGCAATTTTGTGACTCAAACTATACTGTCACCTTTTCAAAGAAAAATTGCAAGATTTTAAATGAAAAGGGAGAATGCTTAATTACAGGATTCAGGACTCCTGACAATTGTTATACTGTCATGTCTAGTTCTGAAATCTGTAATGTTGCCAGAATGGATGACAATGAGATATGGCATAACAGAATGGGTCACATTAATTACGAAAATTTGAGTAAATTGTCCTGTCAACAAATAGTAAGAGGAATACCAAAAATTAAACCTATTCATAACATTGTCTGTGGTCCCTGCCAAGAAGGAAAAATTGTTAAAGCACCTCATAAAAGGGTTAAAGATATCCTTACCTCTAATCCCTTAGAACTCATCCATATGGACCTAATGGGTCCTTCTCAAACTGTTAGTCTTTGTGGACACAGTTATATTCTAGTTATGGTTGATGACTTCACCAGATTCACTTGGGTAGCTTTCTTAAAACAAAAATCCGATACTTTTCAAACTTTTTTAAAGATTCTTTTACGGATTGAGAATGAAAAAGACACTCAAGTGAATAGAATCAGAAGTGATAGAGGTGGTGAATTCAAAGACACTGGTATTGTAGAATATTGTGACTATAATGGTTACAAACATGAGTTCAGTGCTCCCAAGACCCCTCAACAAAATGGAATAGCTGAGAGAAAGAATCGAACTCTTCAAGAGATGGCACGTGTCATGCTCCATGCTAAGAACTTACCTAAGTATTTTTGGGTAGAATCTATTCGTACAGCTTGCTATCTTATTAATAGGGTCTATCTTAGAAAGAATTCGAAACAAACCTCTTATGAACTTTGGTACAATAAAAAGCCTAATCTTAAGTACCTTAGAACCTTTGGTAGTACCTGCTATGTTTGCAAAGATAGGGAACACTTATCTAAATTTGAGAGTAAAGCCATATTCTTAGGTTATTCACCTAACAGTAGAGCTTATCGAGTGTATAATCTTCGCACTAAGACCTTAATGGAATCCATAAATGTAATTGTTAGTGACACTACTATAGAAAGCAAGACTAGTGAATTAACTATAGAAGAAGAGTCATCAAATGTTTTAGAAAATGACTCTTCTGAAATAGATAATTCATTACCTATTGAGTCACCTGAAGTACCTAACTGGGTTTCTAAAGATCATCCCATAAACAACATAGTTGGTAACCCTAGTGAGCCAGTACGTACAAGATCCCAACTTAGAAATTATGCTCTCTATGCATGCTTTGTTTCTCTCCTAGAACCAAAGAATGTAAATGAGGCATTGAATGACACTTACTGGATTTCTGCTATGCAGGATGAACTTTTACAATTTGTCATTCATGATGTATGGTATCTTGTTCCACGTCCTGATCACAAAAAGGTTATTGGTACTCGTTGGATTTTCAAAAATAAAACTGATGAAAATGGGATGATAATTAGAAATAAAGCTAGACTAGTTGCTCAAGGTTATTCCCAAATAGAAGGACTTGATTTTAATGAGACGTTTGCTCCTGTTACTCGTTTAGAATCAGTTCGTCTGCTTCTTGCTATAGCTTGTCACATGCATTTTACATTATATCAAATGGATGTTAAATCTGCGTTCCTTAATGGAATACTTGCCGAGGAAACCTATGTAGAACAACCTAAAGGGTTCATTGACCCTAATTATCCTAATCATGTATTTCGGTTGAAAAAGGCTTTATATGGTCTTAAGCAAGCTCCTAGAGCTTGGTATGAGCGCCTGTCCAGTTTTCTGCTGGACAAAGGTTTCAAAAGAGGTGGAAATGACCAAACCTTATTTGTCAAACATTTTGGCAAACACATTACTATCGCTCAAGTCTATGTAGACGATATCATATTTGGATCCACTTCTACCTCAGAAGTAAAATCTTTTGCTGAAATTATGAGTAAGGAATTTCAGATGTCCCTTATGGGGGAGTTACAGTTCTTACTAGGTCTCCAAGTCAAACAACAACTAGATGGATTGTTTCTTTCGTAGACTAAGTACGCAAGAGATAGTTAAGAAATTTGGCCTCGAGAGTGCTAAAAATGCTAAAATGCCTATGAGTACTACAGAGAAATTATCTAAAGATGAAAATGGTAAATCTGTAGACTCTACCTTATATCGTAGTATGATTGGCACATTACTCTATCTGACTGCCTCGCGTCCTGATATCATGTATGCTGTTTGTGTTTGTGCGCGTTATCAAAACAACCCCAAGGAGAGCCATTTAAACGCTGTTAAACGCATAATTAAATATGTTAAAGGCACTCTAAATTTAAGAATTTGGTACACGAATGACACACCTAGCACTATTATTGGGTACACTGATGCTGACTGGGCTGGGTGTACTAATGATAGTAAAAGCACTTCAGGCGCATGTTGTTATATTGGTAATAACTTGGTAGGATGGAGTAGTAAAAAACAGAACTGCACATCTCTTTCGACTGCTGAATCTGAATACATAGCCGCCGGTAGCTGTTGTGCCCAATTATTGTGGCTTAAACAAATGCTAAGTGATTATGGTATTTTAGAACCCACACTTCATCTCTATTGTGATAATCAAAGCGCGATTAATATTTCTAAGAACCCGGTTCAACACTCGCGAACTAAGCACATTAAAATAAGACATCATTTTATTCGTGAATTAGTTGAAACAAAGGAATTAGAAATCAATTATCTTTCTACTGATCTACAACTTGCAGATTTATTTACCAAACCTCTTGATTATAATAGATTCATTTCTTTACGTAAATCTATTGGTATGATTTGTGTTGAGTAAATACCTGCCTTATTTTCCATGTTCCTTCCCTTTGTCCATTTGAGACAAAATGGGGGAGAAATTTGAGTCTACTGCATATACTAAAAAGCTTGATCTTAGTAATTCTTTGCAGGTATTCTTCTTGTACAGTCATTCTTTATTGTAATAATAGGATGTTAAAACTGTATATAGTTGAGTTATGTAATTTTTGCTTTCTAGGATTTGGGTAGATAGAACTTTTATAGGAATAGGATTTTCTTATTTGTTGTCACCCTACGAGTTTAGATGACTCAAAGGAGATTTTGTCTCATATTTCCAAAGGGGGAGATTGAAGCCCTTATACTTTTGACTCATTTGAGTCTAGACTGTATAAGAGCTCATCTAGTTTTGAAATTGTGACAAAATAGTGTCCATCCTAGAAACCAAAGAGCTTCAGAGATTGGGTTGCTTCTTCTTCCATACATCTTGTGATGATCCTGAGACTATAGCCATCACTCACACACTTAGAATTTTATTCTTGCATATCATATTGCACCTCTATGTGTATTAATGTTGTGAGTGTGTTTAAATCCCTCAATTTGATTTTTAATATTTTTTTGGGGAATTTTAAATATATTTTAAACAAGGTTTTATTTAATTAAAATTTTATTTAAAAAGTCTTGGGGTTAATATATAAATATGTATTGTTGTGTTTATTGGCCTAAAGTTACTCTGGGTAGAAACCGAAAGCGCTAGAGACTCTAGGGCTGGCTTTGTAATTATTTTGGGACGCGCGTTTACATTCGTCCTCAGGCCAACACTTGTTGTTCTCTGATTGGCCCTAGGTGTGTTTCTTTACAGAGACATACCATCGCTTGTTATCAGCCCTTGGATCAACCCTTATCGATGGCCTGCATGTCTTTTGAGTGAATCCCCGTGTAAATCCTTAAGCCAATCACAGCCTGTTTAATCCACCGCCTGTTGTGAGCCCTTGGATTGCAGTCAAAGGAGCTTGACTCAATCTCAGCCATTGTTTTTGAACGATGCTCTGGAATCTTCCTCTCTTCCTATTTAAAGGCCTCCCATCTCAGCCTTCGAAAGCTTTTGCCATTTTGAAAAGTCTCAGAGAATAGAGAGAGAGAGAGAGAAGAGAGAAGAGAGAAGAGAGAAGTTAGAGAGAGAAACCAAACCCTAGTTAGAAACCCTAACTTCGTCCAAATACTTCTCAAGCCCAAACTACGTACCTCTCCAGAAAAAAACACCATAACCAAATAAACACCATCCTTAGTGTTTTCTTGAGTTTATGAGAGTTCTGGTTGAAAGATCTTGGGTTTCTGAAATCCTTGTGTTCATAAATCTTATTTCCAACTTAGACATAGACTCAGATCTTGTTTCTGGTTCAATAGAAATCATAGATCTGTAGTTTTGCATGTCATAATACACTTAGTTGCATTTATTTCTCATCTTGAGAATTTCGTTGTTGATTTTTTTCTGTTAAAACATTTTCTTACTTCAGAATCAACAATAGATGTTTTTCTATTTCTGTTTTTACAAAACTTAACCTGACCTAGTTGGATTCGCACTTGGAGGGTTCTCAATCTCCATAATATTTTCAAAAGTGATTGAGAAAGGTCTTGACCGATTTCTTAAGCAAGATCTCCGTGGAATCTGGGTTATTTTGAAAGGTCAAAAAGGTTCTTGGTTTTGTAAGAAAGAAAAATAACAAATACACTGCATATAGACTTTATATGTGATTTGTTAGGATCGTCTGTAACTAATAAGTGTGTGTGTGTGCATGCATGTGTTTTAGAACACTATTCACAAACATCTTCACACTACAAACACTGAAAGTGTTGGCTATAAGATTTGGTGAACATAAGTCGACATAAAGTGCTGAAACAAAGAAGAGTTGAAAAACTGAGACAACTACATCAACAAACAAGATCTGCAGAAAAGTTAAGGACGCCAGAGGGTACAATCCTGAACTTGTATAGATTTGTTTTTGTGTGCATGTTAGTTAAATAGGTTGTAACTCGCATATTTGTTTTAGTGATTGTTTTTGTTTTACTCCGAGGGAGTCGTGGATGTTTCCTCAAGGTTGAGGTTTTACCACGTTAAAAATCCTGAGTATCAATATTTCTACATCTTCTCATCCCATTCTGATGTGTGCTGAGTTTAAAACATTTTAAACTGTTTACTAAAACTTGTTATCAAATCTTGTCCATATCTCGTACATATTTTTTGTTAACACATCTTGTGTTCAAAATCAGTTTGATTTTAGTAAAGAGTTTCTTCAACAAACTTTCGGAGTTGCTTAAATAGTTTATTTTCATAAACGGCCTTGGCAACGTTATTTCACGTGCGTCTATATATGTGTGTGTAAATGTGTGTGTGTGTATATGTGTGTGTATATGTGTGTGTAAATTTGTGTTTGAGTGGGGGAGGGGAGGGGGTGTATATGTGCGTGCGCGCGCGCGTGTGTGTGTGCGTGTGTGGTGGGCAGTGGTAGTGGGGGGAGGGGGCAGGGCCGGAGGGTGCGGGGTGGGCAGGGGGAGGTGGCAGGAGGTGTGGGGCTGTGTGTGTGTGTGTGTGTGTGTATATGTGTGTGTGTGTTTTTATTTTAATTAAATTTTTATTGATTTATTAGATATTTCCCCTCATATTGTAGTGCCCATTGTAAAAGAATTGATTGATTAAATATTGATTGGTTGTTAATTTTTTCAGTAAATTAATAATTAGTGCCCCTTTCATATGCAAGTAGGATTCCCCCTCATTGTAAATTTATAATTGTATACTTTAATTGTTAGTTTAATTGACAAAAATAATTAATTGAGTAGATGAATTAGAAGGAGTACGGAATACACATTTGTTGTTGCCATTGCGGTTGGATTGTAGTGAATCGATGTTCGGTTGGTTAATTTTAAAAGTGGCATGACCACTGGATTATTGTCCATATGGGGGTGGGATTTTTCAACTTTTATTTTTAAAATTACTTTGTATCACGAACAATATATATATATATATATATATATATATATATATATATAGTATGATAATTAAATGAAACATACTTGAAATTACATATAGTGCGCACAGATACTATCCTTCTAGTTCTTATGCGTACGCATTCAATAACCCTCAGACTCGTTCGAGAGTCATTACCCCTGTAATGAGATCTCTCGAATTATCCCGTTTGAACAATTTGGGACTACATAATTTTTGTATAATAATATTATCAGTGGCTTAAAGTTGTTACTTTTGGAGGAAGTTCTGCAATCGTATACTAATGTTCTCTGGGTACATACTAGATTGATAAGTGTGACTGTTATTTCAATTGATCAATTGAAATAACACTCACACTTGCCATTTTACAACATGTACTTGGAGAACTACGGGGATATACTGTCGATTTTTTATCAAATCGTAACAATGCGCATGAGCTGTTAAGTATATTACAGAAATATGAGGTCTTGAATGGGATAGGACCACTCACCCTTTAGAGGAGATGGAGGAAATATGAATTTCTATTATAAATTAAATTTTAATTTGAAATTTAAAAATCGAATATAAATAAGACATAATTAAGTGAAACATACTATAAATCTAAGTTTTGTTTATACTAATTCATGAATATACGAATTTTTAGTAATTGTACATATTATGAGTTAGATGTTGTTGTTTTGGAATTCAGAATTGAGATGTTAAACAATAATAATTCATTTGGATTTGTAGTAATTGTACATATTTCCATCTCTTCTTCTAATTCATTTTGATTTGTACTAATAACAATATTTTTTTACAAAAAATGTCTCCTTCAGGTATTAAGGGGAGGATGGTGATGTTGATTATGATGATGTCGTCTGGGCTCGATGGTAGCGAAGGCGACGAGGGCTCCTCGACTCCTAGGCTCCCCAAATATGGCAAATTGGGGATTGCCATCGAGAACAGGACAGGGCTATTAGCTAGATCCCTCGAGCTGGTGAAGACGGTCATCGGGCTGGGGTACACTAGTTGGAGGGAGGTGCCAAATGAGCTCAAGTTAACTATTTGGGCGGCACTACAGGTAATGTATTTATATATATATATATTTATTAAATATTTAAATTTTAATTTCGATTTCAATTTCATTTTATATTTATACTTATTCGCAACTAACATTGTATTTGTTGGACAGGAACAATTCAGCCTAGATCCAAAACTACGCGATTCCGTCTTGGAGTAATTCAGGGAGCAACACAAGATGTGGAAGAAAAATATGCCAACTCGGTACTTTGGAAAGACCCCAAACTTCGTTATCCGAATGCGTGACTCCGTCCCGCCGAAGGAGATGATGTCATTGGCACAATGGAAAAAGTTCATTGACAATGAGATCGGGGAGTGACAATTGGCATCTCACCAATCGGGGAGGAAAAATCGAGCAAAAAAGATGGACGTGCACTACTCCGGCCGGACGTCTTATGCCGAGGTAGAGCATAGGATGATGGTAAGATTCAATTTTTCTAAAATTACAGAAATATATTATTTTGCATTATTTTACTTTGCAGGGCCGATACTAATTTTGCATTATTTTATTTCAGGGGACGGGAGTGGCCCTGGGGTAGGCCACATAGGCTCGATACTTATGTGGCTATTCAGACGAAGAAGGGGAAGGATAAGGAGCTGTCCCCGAGCTTCGCGGCCACGATTATAAGTAATCCGACAGTTTACTTTTTGTTAATTACGTTATAATTTTTTTATTTACTTATTTAACTAATCATGTGCTTTAAATCATTTTAGGCAAAGTTTAAGAAAGTGCATGAGTCGTAGTCTGATGCCGACAAAGTATCTTTGTCCACAAATGCACTCAGCCAAGTTCTTGGCGCTGATCGCAAGGGGAGGACAAGGGGGAGTGCTCACAGGTGGCCAAATCTAGGATCATCGGATTGGAGACGGGCGACACCGGGTTGGCTCGAACGGTGGACTCGCATGAAGCGAAGCTGTCCCATTTGGAGGCGACGGTCCAAGATATGTTCTCATTCATAAAGCGTTCGTTAGGAGAAAAGCGTAAGGGGAAAGGGAAGGAGAGGGTGATGGAGGAGGAGGTGGAGGAAGACGAGGATGTGGATCTCACTGCTTCATCGCCGACACGTGCTGACTCTGATGATCCAATCCCCTATTTGGCTCCCTTCGACAGACCGATATCGACACTTGGTTGGCCGAGCGTGTTTATACATGACATATTTGATGGTCAGCGGATAGGGCGGGGGTTGAGGGACCCGAATACCGTCCAGGGTATGACAGTACATGGACGTGCGCTTCAAGACATCGAGGCCAAGGTGCTCGTAATGCATGTGATACCCGGAAGGAGAACTCCCCATTGTAGTTGGGCGAACAATGCGGCACGATGAATATACAAGGGTGTATTAATTCATAAATCGTGTGGCCTATCGACCTCCTCAAACCTCCCCCAGATATGTAGTGACATTATTTGAATTGAATTGATTTGAATTCAATGATTTAAGTTGTTACTTTTGAATTATATCGTGATGTATATTATTTCGAATGTATATTTGCATTATCTCTACTTTATTTGGATGTATGATATTTGAACAGGTACAACGTTGCTATAACATGTGCAAATATACTGTTGGGCAGTGGCTGTGGCCATACTGCCCAGCAGATTTTTTTTTCAATTCTGTCTAGAATTGTCATGCTCATTGACCATGACAAGTCCGTGACAAAGTATAATTGTCACAGACTTTTCACAGTCAATGACCGTCACAATTGTTTTTAAAATTCCACAGATTTGTCATGGTTATTGATCGGGAAAAATCTTGTCAAGGTCATTGCCCGTGATATTACCGTAACAAGTCTAATGAAATTATCACGGTCAATGATCGTGATAAGTCCGTGACCATAAAAGTTGTCACCCCAAGACTTGTCACGGTCATTGACCTTGACAAGTTGGACTTATCACGGTCAATGATCGTGACAAGCCGACAAATTTGCTGTAGTGATTACTTCATTATCTTTCATCCAATTGAATCTTTGATTTAGGCTATTTTGCTCAACCTTGTATTATCATTTTTCTAACTGTACTTGTTGATGTAAAAAATTAGATCACTCTAATAATTCAATCAAAGATAAATAAATGAGACAAAAGATTTTAAAGTGGTTCAGCCTTATAAGAATGGCCTACGTCCACTGTTATTTTATTGCTGAGTGTTTGGGAATTCTCGATTACAAGAAATTCCGTTCTGGATTCGGATCCCTTACAATGAGGATTGTACAATGTATTTATAGCCCTGAGGCTGTAATGTGAAAGGGTAATACATTAAATTATATACATATGAAAGGGTAATACATTTAATGCCCTCTTTGCGTGTGCGTCTGAATGATAAGCATTCAATGAATCAGTTGAACTGTTGGTTATTCAGATATTAATGTTTTGCTCGAGATGCAGCTCGGACCGCTTGAGCTTCTCGGTGCTAATGAGTTCCTCGGAGAGGTCTTGTTCCTCGGAGCATAAGAGTTCCTCGGAGAGGTCTTGTTCCTCGGAGCATAAGAGTTCCTCAGAGAGGTCTTGTTCCTCGGAGCATAGGCGTTCCTCGGAGCGTATGATCATCTTGGAAGTTCTTGTTGTTGCCATGTAGATAGCCACGTGTCTTCATATGGTTGATCCAAGTCAGCAGATTAAATTTGGTATCAACAGAAGCCCCCAATGTTTCATAGTTCGAAATTTGAGGAGTATGGAACATTCTTTCTCAGAATACGGTAGCTTTAAATAGTTCTTCCTGATTTTTAGGATCATCTCCCTTGTATTTATTTCTCCTTCCCAATTCGTAGAATCATGCTTTTTTGGACTTTTCTGCTCGCTTCGGTTCCCACGTCACTTTTTGTCTTTTTAGCCGCTGTTGTTCGCTTTGATTCCCGCGCCAATATTTAATGCCTTTTTAGCCGCCGGTAATGTAATCATCCTTTTTGTAATCATTACTTCGCCAGTTCCCAAGGCAAGGTATTTAAACTTCACAGAGACTCCCATCGTCTTCTATCTTTTCAAATTTTCATCTTCGAGTTTTTCATTGTCTTCTACTCTCTTGTGCGTTCATCTCTTCCGTCGTTCATTGTCAACAGCTTCAGTATTTTTTTCTGTAAGATCTTCTTTCTTCTTCTCCTTCATTTCTTTTAATTCATCATCATGGTTTACTCTGTTGAGTCTCTTGAAAAATTTCGATCTGATTTTTCCATTCCTTCTTGGGTTGTATTGGAAGAGCTTTCTGAGCCTTCTAATTATTTCAATTTGGCTGAGGGACATTGGTTCCCCAGTCTCTTTTTTGCTGAGTGTGGATTTTCTTTTCCACCAAATCCTCTGTGCCTGAAATTCTGTCAGTACTTTGATGTTGTTCCTGCACGAATAGCCCCCAACACATGGAGAATAGTTAATGGGGTGCATAAATTAAATCAAGTGCATGGAACTCGTATAGGAATTCCAGAAATCATGTACTGTTATAGATGGGAAGTTAATTATAATATTTATTATTTAAAAACTAGGTTTATAAATAGAGCCTTAGTAGTCAATCTCCCTGATGCCAACAGGGATTATTTTGAATATGGGGTTGTTGTAAAAAATTGGCAACACCCTCCTTTAACCGGAGATGAGGTTTACCAAGGTCCCAGATGCCCTCCTTATGGCAATGGGACAGGTTATTTTTATTTTATTTCATTTATCTTGAAATCATGTTTGTTTTGTGTTTGATAAAATGTGTTACTGATAACAGTGTTTGTTTATTTGCAGTTGATAGCAAGAGAAAGTGCCCAAAAGAAACAGAGGTCAATCTAAGGCATTTGGGACTTATCTGGGGTCTACATCAAAGAGTTGCTGACGAGCACATTCGATCAGCCTCCTATCTGCTCCAATACAAGAGCTATACAACTTCTTTCACTGCTCGTCTAGTGATCAGTGAAGTAGAGCCAGTACCACCCTCTGCAAGTTCTTCGCCAGAATCTCACATTCCGTTGAGCGAAAGGATGAAGAAGAGAAGGACTCCTGCTCTGTTTGAGAAAACTGCCTCCGGCTCTGGGGAGGTAAAAAGGATTAGGATTCACGTCCCAAGGGAGGGGACAAAGAAAACTGATGCTGCTCCTGCGAAGATTGCCGAGAAGCCTGCAGTGGCTCCGAGAAGCTCCGCTGCTCCTGGAAAGGTGATTGTGATATCACCGACCAAGGATTCTTTCTTGGTTGTACCTATTCCCCCGAGGAGGCTGAAGAAGATCTCCTCGGTCAATTTGGCTGACACCATCATTCAGCCCCCTGCTGCTGAGACGGGGGTTCCCACATCTGTTCCCCCGAGCTCTGACATGAGCTCGGTAAAGTCCTTGACCATTCCCGAGGTGCAAGGTAATGAAGATAACCTTACTGGGGATATGGTTACTTCTTTGGTTGCTCGTCATCTTGCTTCAGTAAGTACCTTTACTTTGAACTTTTCGTATTTTCCTTTGTTATTTCTCATATTTGTTTCTGACTTTACTTTCTTTTTCTGATTACAGTTGACGAGCTGCTTCAACATAATCCTTAAGAAGGATGAAGCGATTAAAGCTTCTTGCTCCTCGTCCAGTGTGGAGGGAGCTCTGGAAGAAGCTACCAAGTCCTTGGAGGAATCTCGCCAGAGGTACGATACTGATAAGGCAGTCTGGGAGAAGAAATTTGCTTCCTCCGAGCAAGAGAAAACTCGGGTTAGAGAGGCCTCCAGGGATTTGGAGAGGAAAGTGAATGCCTTGGAGAAGGCTAATAAAGAGCTCTATGTGAAGCTCAAGACTGCTGGGGAATTTGAAAATAAACTCAAGGATGCTGAGGAGAGGTTGGTCCAACTCCAGGAAATAACTCGGCAGAAGGAGGAAGCTGAACAAAAACTGAAAGTTGTTGATGTTTTGCTGTCCGAGAAACTTGCCTTGGAGAAGGCCAAAAGGAAAGCTGCTGTGAAGAAGTCCTTCAGCCCTGGCTGGGACAAAAGTTGGGATAAGGGATGTGCTGCCATGGTCTCTCAAGTGGATTATGGCAGTTTAAAGTACTTCAGGGATGGATGGGTTGCTGCCCTTCAGGAATTGAAGGTCGACGAGTCATCCGAGCTCTTCCAGAGACACATCCCTGGTCCCCCTCCCACTCCAGAAGAATTAGAAGAGGACGAAGCTACCTCTGAGGAGTCTTCAATGGTAGTGGGAGAATATGCCCTAAGCAGCCAGCTTGCTGCTGAGCAAGTAGTTTCTTCTTCCGAGCAACAGCTGGTGCTCTCCGAACAAGTCACAGTTCCCTCCGAGCAACCTGCCTCCTCTTCCCAACCTCCCGAGAAGGTTTTGGGAGATAAGGAAAAGGTGTAGTGTTATTTGGTTTTCTCTTTCTCTTTTTTTTTTATCAAATGTAACCAAGATCTTTGTAACTCTGCACTATGATCTAATAAAACTTGAGTTTTCTTTCATACGATTGTCTCTTTTCTATTTATATTCTGTCTTGATCTTCTTTTTGATGATTGTCTTTTCTTTCTCTACTAGTTTCTGGCCAGGATGGATCTGCTATCTGCCCATGACACGAAGTTGTTGCAACAATGCAATGAGTACTTTAAGGCTGGTCATACAGACTGAGTGCTGCACAAGTTGCTGATATCCTTGGTCATGGTGCTTCTGAACAGACAGTCGAAGCATATCAGTACCTGAAGTGTCTACTTGACCGAGCTGTAGCCAATAATGTGTCTTACTATGAAATGATCGAGGATCTACAGTGTACCCTCGAAGACCTTCAGAATCAGTACAAGGAATCAAATGCCCTATTGCATGAGGGGTATGAGAAGAGGTATCAGCAGCTTTCTGCCGAGAAGGGCTACGAGAAGTTCCTTGCTGGGTACGATGTCAGGGAGAGAACCCTAAGGGGTGAAGTTGAAGCATGTAGACAGATTGTCGAGCTATTGGAGCAAGAGAATAATAATTTGCAGAAAGATCTAGCACAGTTGAAGTCTGCATCCTCTTCTTCAACAGCTATAATCCCAGTGACTAACGAGGGATTTTCATTTTTAGAGGTTGAGAATGCCAAATTGAGGCAAGAGTTGTACACCTTAAAAAGGTCGGGCCCTTCCACATCTCCTCGGGGACGAGCAAGAGCTCCTCGGGGATGAGGAAGAGCAACTCGGGTGCTTGTGGAGGAACAGAGGACAGCATCTGCTTTAGAGAACCAAGCCTTCCAATCAATGGCTAAGAACCAATCTTTGTCTGACATGTCAAAGAAAATTAGAGACCTGGAAAAACAACTCTCTGCAAAGAAATCAGTGTTGGAGACTAATGAGCTTTTCATCAAGAGTCTTCACGAGAAGCTAGAAAGGTTAACATATCAATTCCACAAACAGCCCAGGGAGTTTTGGATAGCTGGATACAACGAAGCATTATTTCACTTGGACGACCGTATCCAGAATGCCAACAATGAGGGCTATAAGTAAGGCTGGCTGAACGCCTTAGGTGTGCTGAAGCTCGAACAAGGACACTATCTGTGGGACTACCATGATCCCGGGTTGCTAGACTTTCCTGTGCCACCGTATAATTTGGACATGGAATGGATCCCAGCTCGTGCCATTCCTCGGAGATTAATTACAAAATACCTCGGTGACTACAATTTATATTCTCAAATTGAGGTATCTCGTCCCGAGCATCTTTTAGATCGACCTTCTGTGATGAACGTCAGGATGCTGAAGGATTTGAACTTCATCAATTCTCCTCAGTCTTTCAATGATCCGCCTGCTGGCGAGGAACCTCTATCGAAAGCTGAAGGGAAAAAACCAATAGAATAGGAATTTTTAATGTAACAATTAGTATACATATCAATGTAATGTAACTTGTAATCTATTTCGAATTTAATGAGAAACTTTCATTTCTGTTTGCAAATCTTAATTGCTATTGTCTTGTAAATACTTTACATTTATGCATATCTGTTAAAAAGATAACAATATTGTGTTGTTCATCGACCAACTTAATAATAAAAAGGTTACAAGTATCAGTAATGTTGCTCGATCACTTAATAATAAAGTAATGAGTATAAAAATGTTTGTAATTTTTCCAACCAGCCAAGGTTGTTAAATTGTGCTCTTCGACCAACTACAGTTAGTGGGTTCTTATCCCCGACCATCCATACTTGGTAGATTTTTCAATATTTTTCATAAAATGTATCCGACTAATCAAAGTCGATAAATTATCCTCGTTGACCAACCATAGTTAGTGGGTTTTTATCCCCGACCAACCATACTTGGTTCATTTTGGAATATTTTCTCCTCGTCGACCAACTATGTTGGTACAGTTTGGAATATTTTCTCCTCGTCGACCAACTATGTTGGTACAGTTTGGAATATTTCGTTTCCTAGCCAAACAGGTTGGCATTTTTAGGAATATTTCTCCTCGTCGACCAACTACAGTTAGCGGGTTTTTATCCCCGACCAACCATACTTGGTACAGTTTGGAATATTTTCTCCTCGTCGACCAACTAAGTTGGTACAGTTTGGAATATTTTCTTGAGTAGTCTGCCGAGTGCCGAGTAGTGCATAACACTAGTATTCTCCGAAAAATTTTCAATAAAAAGAGAGGCTTGCAGAATATTTTCATTTTATTCATACTGATGGAAACTGCGTTACATATACATCACTGATAATACTTGCGCAGATGCTCTGCATTCCATGCATTCTTAAACTCCTTGCCTTCTAAAGTGGCTATTCGATAAGTTCCTGTTCGAACAACTAACTCGGTATGGTCCATGCCAGTTTGCCTCCAGTTTATTGTGTTTTTGAATTACTTTCTTCAGCACATAGTCTCCTTCTTTCAGGTCGCACTTCTTCACCCTCTTGTTGTAGAACAAAGTTGTTCGCTACTGGTAAGTAGCATTTCTAATGGCTGCTTCTTCTCTAACTTCCTCGAGCATGTTTAAATCCAGTCTTCTCATTAAGTCACTGACAGGGGAATTGAAATTCAGTACCCTGTATGTTGGGAGGCCCAACTCGGCAGGTATGACAGCTACACTTCCAAACGCCAGCATGTATGGTGATTCTCCAGTTGCTACTCGGGCAGTAGTTTGGTAAGCCCAAAGTACTAATTGTAGCTCGTTGATCCAGTTTGCTTTCGCATCATCCAATCGTTTCTTCAAATCGTTCAGTAGTGTTCTGTTTGTCACTTCAGTTTGACCATTGCTTTGAGGATGGCCTGGTGCTGAGTGGACCTTCAAAATATTTGACTGATGACAATAGGCGACAAACTCCTCGTTATCAAATTGTGTCCCATGGTCTGTGATGAAGGCATGAGGGAAACCATATCGGCAAATGATGTTCTTCCAAACAAATTGGTACACCTTCTCGTATGTCATATCAATGAGTGGCTCAGCTTCTACCCACTTAGTAAAATAATCCACTGCGACGACGAGGTACTTGAACCTTCCTCGGGTCGTTGGCAGTGGTCCAACCAAATCAATTCCCCACATGGAAAATGGCCAAGGGGAAGTTATGGGTGACAATAATGCTTGTGGAGTTCTTCGGATGGAGGAAAAGTGCTGGCACTTGTCACATTTCTTGGCATAGGCTATATAATCAGCCCTCATTATCGGCCAGTAGTATCCCTGCGTCATCACCCTTTGCAAAAGTGTCCGACCTGCTACATGTGCTCCACAAGATCCTTCATGGATCTCTTCAATCAAATCTTTCACCTCGGAGGGATGTACACATCTCTGCAAACCTGCCATTATTCCTCGTCTATATAAAACACCATTAGTTAGTACATACCGAGCAGCTTTAAACTTCAATTTCTTGGCTGCAAGCTTGTCAATTGGCAATTCTTCCTCCTCGATATACGCCGTGATGGGATCCATCCAAGATGGACCTAAATCAAGGGTGATAAAGTTCATCGTCAGATCTTCATCTATACTCCGACCAGCCAACACTTCAATTGGTATTGTTCATCATAACTCGGTGCGAGTAGCTGACGCTAGTCGAGCTAGGGCGTCTGCTCTCGCATTCTCCATTTTTGGTATTCTGACCAGCTGAATAGCGGCAAATTCTGACACCAGCTCCTTTGACTTTGCATGATATCTGATCATTAATTCTCCTCTAATTGCATATACCCCCATCATTTGGTTTACAATCAGTTGAGAGTCACTGAAGATCATAACTTGCTGCGCCTCCATAACTTTTACCAAATTAAGTCCTGCAATCATGGCCTCATATTCAGCCTCATTGTTGGAAGCTTTGAATTGGAAACGCAAAGCGTATTCCATGTCGACCTCGTCTGGAGTGATCAAAACTATTTCCGCGCCACATCCTGTATTGCAAGATGAGCCATCTACATATAGCCACCATATAGGTAACTCGTCTTCAAATGTCGAATCAGTCAGAGTTCCTCAGTGAAATATTTGCTGCTTCTTTTCATTCTCCCCAGATTTTTCTCGCTTCTCGTCGATCGTTTCTTCTTGCCCTTTTACCAACCGGAGTTGGTCTGGGTTCGAATTTAATGATCCTGTAACATCCACTTGCCCTTTTACCAACCGGAATTGGTCTGAGCCAGTGTTTGTTGATCCTGTAACATCCACAGGTTGATCAGCAAGCAACTCTTGTTCCTCATCTGGAGTTCTCCCAACTATCTCTGCATCACATCCTGTAACATCCACGCGCCCTTTTACCAATCGGAATTGGTCTGGGCTTGTGTTTGTTGATCCTGTAACATCCACAGGTTGATCAGCGAGCAACTTTTGTTCCTCGGGGGTATCAGGATAGGTGAACTCTGCTATGAAATCTGCTACAGCCTGCCCTTTTAGTGATGATCGGGGTTCATAGATTATATCATATTCACCAAGCTCTATTGCCCAGTACATCAATCTACCTGATTTTTCTGGCTTGTGAAGGGCTTGTCTCGATGGCATATCGGTATATACTACTATCGTATGAGCTTGGAAGTATGGCCTCATTCTCCTACTCGCCTCAATCAGCGCCAGTGCCAATTTCTCCAGCCTTGGATATCTGATCTCTGCTCCTCGGAAGGCCTTACTTGTGTAGTAAATTGGCTTTTGTGTTCCATTCTCCACTCTGATCAACGCCGAGCTAACTGCATTCTCGGATACTGCAAGGTATAAATACAATTTTTCTCCCATCACCGGCCTGGACAACAGCGGAGGTGCTCCCAAGTATTTCTTCAAGTCTTAAAAATCCTTCTCGCATTCATCATTCCACTCAAAAGTCTTTCTGAGTGTCTTGAAGAATGGGAGACATCTATCAGTTGCTCGTGACATAAATCTGTTGAGTGCCGCTACTCGTCCTGTGAGACTTTGTACTTCCTTCTTCGTTGTTGGAGATCGCAGACCTAATAGAGCTTTGATCTTTTCAGGATTTGCTTCAATGCCTCGTTGATTGACAATGTACCCGAGAAACATGCCTTCTCGTACTCCAAAGACGCACTTCATCGGGTTCAACTTCATTTGATATTTATCTAGTTGATCAAAAGTTTAACTTAAGTCAACTAGATGATCGGTAGCTTTCTTGCTTTTTGTCAGCATGTCGTCAACATAGACTTCCATGTTGTCACTGATTTGTTCATCAAAGACCTTGTTCATCAGCCTCTGATATGTTGCACCTGCATTTTTCAAACCAAAAGGCATAACATTATAACAATAAGTTCCTCTAGGGGTAATAAAAGAAGCACTTTCCCTGTCTTCAGGTTTCATTTTAATTTGATTGTAGCCAGAATAAGCATCCATGAAGCTCAGCAACTCGTGTCCTGAGGTAGCGTCCACCAGTTGATCAATTCAGGGCAATGGAAAGTGATCCTTTGGGCATGCTTTGTTGAGGTCGGTGAAGTCCACACACATCCTCCATTTATTGTTTTTCTTCTATACCATCACCACATTGGCTAACCAATCTGGATATTTAACATCTTCAATAAAGCAAGCTTTCTGGAGCTTCTCGACTTCCTCCTGTATGGCTTGATTCTTCTCGGGACTGAATACTCTTCTTCTCTGTTTCACAGGTTTGATCTCCTTATTCACATTGAGCTCGTGACATAAGAAGTTTGGGTCTATCCCAAGCATATCTTCATGACTCCATGCAAAAGTTTGTCTTCTGCTTCTAAGGAAAGTTATCAATTCTTGTTTTAATGAGGCTTCCAACGATGAACCTATTTGAGTAGTTCACTCAGGGTGCTCGTCGTCCAGAATGATGTTTTCAGTAGCTTTCACCACTTGACCCTTCACGAGTTGCGACTCATCTCGAGGATCCAATGTTTCAATTTCTGCACCTTCATCCACTTGATAGGTAGTAGTCTTTTTCTTTGATTCTTGCAGTTCTTCTTGCTCGGCGGATGAATAATAGCATTCCCGAGCTACTTTCTGATCACCTTTCACAACTCCTACTCCAAAGTTTGTTGGAAATTTTAGACACTGATGCACTGTAGATGGTACAGCCTCGAACTTCTTCAATCCTACCCTTCCCATGATGATATTGTACGATGACTGGATATTTTTATCCATCACGAAGAATCGTATTCTTTATGTCCGACAAGCAGGCCATGTACCAATGAATATATCCAACTTGATCTTCCCAAGTGGAAATACTTTCTCGCCAGCAAAACCGATGAGGGGTCTGTGGTAAGGCTCCAATTGAGATAGCTTTAAATTTAAACTATCGAAACACGAGTAGAACATGATGTCTGCCGAGCTACCATTGTCGACCAGTACTCTTGAAATCATAACCTCCTTCATCCTCATTTTGATCACCAACGGGTCATCATGAGGATATAGAACAGCTGCAAGGTCGTTCTTTGAGAACCCAATGACCAACTTCTCCTTGTTCACCTTTCTCGGGCGATCTTCTTCAGCTAAATTTATTCGCTGAATGTACGAGCAAGCTTGAGCCTCTTCGAGGTAAGCTTTTCTTTCTGCAGTAAGGTCTCCTCCTCTGCATCTCCTCCTGTAATAACATTACAATCAAATGACCCAAAGCGTATTGAAAATACCTCTCGTTCTGGCTGCCTTGGTTTCTTGGGAAGATCGGGGTCATCATCTGGATCATCTTCATGGTTTCTCTTCTTTTTTTCCTCTGCTCGACGAGGAGATCTATACCTTTCTCTAGTTCAGTCATTGTTTCTTCTTTCGCCTCCCCGATCAACATACTTTGCTAGCTTTTCTAGTCGGATGAGTGTTTCAATCTCGTTCTGAAGAGCTATGCAATTTTTGGTCATGTGGCCATGATCCTTATGGAACTCGCAATATTTCTCCCTATTCCTCGTGTCAGGGTCTGACTTCATTTTCTTTGGCCAGTTTAACTCCTCGCTGTTCTTAATTTCTTCCAGGACGTGTTTGATATTCGTCTTCAAAGGCGTGTAATTATCAAATTTCTTCAAGACCGCCCATGACGACCTACTTTTGGAATGTTTGTCACCACCATTGTTCTTATTCTCTTTCTTCTTAGCTTTATCACCTTCCACCTTGGTTTCTTTGGCGTCCATATTCTTCTTCGCCGACATAGCCTCCTCGGCATTCATAATCTTGGACGCTTTTCCCATCAGGTCCGACATGGTTCGAGGTGGATCTTTGGCCAAAGTGTAGTACAACTTGTTCGGCAGTAGTCCACTCATCAAAGCAATAATAGATGTCTTCTCCTCGTAATCAATGACTTCGAGTTTCTCATTATTAAAACGAGTTATATAATCTCTGATACTCTCACCGGCCTTTTGTCTAACACTTAACAAATGTGCTACTCGTTTAACTGGCTTTGCTCCAAAGCAGAAATTCCCAATGAATAACTCAGCCAATTGAAGAAAAGTTGAAATCTTACCCCGAGGAAGATTATTATACCATATCTGAGCAGATCCGGTAAGAGTTCCCGAGAATGCCCTGCATCTCATCTCGTCTGGGACAGCATAGATGTCGGCAGCAGCTTGATATTGTTCTATATGAAGGACAGGGTCAGTCTTCCCATCGTACTTGGGAGTCACAACAGGTGCTTTGAACTTTGATGGTGTTGGAAAATCAATAATATCCTGGACAAAAGGTGTTCCTCGAACAAAGGTTCGTCGTAGAGGGTTTTTGGCCTTATCCATTTCCCCTAATCTATCCTCCAGCCTTTGAATAGATCCTTTCCATGCATCATTCCCTTCCTCGGGCCTATTGGTTCGAGCAACTGATCGCGTTGAAGTGGCTTCCTGAGATTTATCTTGACGAGCAGCTGGTCGGTCATCGAACCCATCTTGACGAGCAACTAGTCGCGACTGGGCAGATCCTTCCCTTAAATCTGATGGTCGTCGAAAACTCCTCGACGCTGCATTAAGAGGACTCTTGTTCCTCCTAGGGCCTAATCGATCAAAAGGAGAGGCCCTACTTAATCTTTCCAAAGCACTGGTCCTTTCTGGGGAGAGGGTGACACGTTGTTCAGTATCTGTGGCTCGCACTGACGAAGTTCGTCCAGGTTGATAAGAAAAATCTTTAGATTCCTCATTGCGATATGAACTAGTACGCACAAAAGGCGCACGGATATTTCTTTGAATGCTTCGTGATACGGAATGGGCTCGCACACCGCTATGGAGGGTTTGGATGAGTTGTCGCATCGTTTCTTGCATGACGGTTTGGCCCTGAGCCAGATTCGCCATCATTCCAGTCAGATCTGGAATAATTGGTGGAGCAGATGGATTTGGAGGGGTTCCAGTGTTTCGATTACTGGATTCAGGTATATCAGCCATTGGTATTGGATTGTTATTGGTGAGAAAACGATATTACCAGTCGTTTCCCACAGACGGCGCCAATCTGTTGATGTAAAAAATTAGATCACTATAATAATTCAATCACAGATAAATAAATGAGACAAAAGATTTTAAAGTGGTTATGCCTTATAAGAATGGCCTACGTCCACTGTTATTTTATTGCTGAGTGTTTGGAAATTCTCGATTACAAGAAATTCCGTTCTGGATTCGGATCCCTTACAATGAGGATTGTACAATGTATTTATAGCCCTGAGGCTGTAATGTGAAAGGGTAATACATTAAATGATATACATATGAAAGGGTAATACATTTAATGCCCTCTTTGCGTGTGCGTCTGAATGATAAGCATTCAATGAATCAATTGAACTGTTGGTTATTCAGCTATTAATGCTTTACTCGAGATGCAGCTCGGACCGCCTGAGCTTCTCGGTGCTAATGAGTTCCTCGAAGAGGTCTTGTTCCTCGGAGCATAAGAGTTCCTCGAAGAGGTCTTGTTCCTCGGAGCATAGGAGTTCCTCGGAGCGTATGATCATCTCGGAAGTGCTTGTTGTTGCCATGTAGATAGCCACATGTCTTCATATGGTTGATCCAAGTCAGCAGATTAAATTTGGTATCAACAGTACTTATAATATTTTATAAAATTTATTGTCATTATAAGAAGGTGGTGATACCTTTGGCTAAAATCATTGGATTTTCAACCTCCCCATTCTTTGATGAAGATATATCCATGTGCCAAATATAAATTAATAGAGTTTTGGCCAAATTGCTAGAACTCCCCTTCATATTTGATGGGAAATAGACAAATTTGTTCAACCTTAACATATATGTCTATAATGTCGACATCACAATAAAAACAAATAAGCGAACACGTAGTATGTGAGTGACATAATTCATAACATTCATTGATAAGAAAAATTATATTTATCAAATAAGGTCATCAAATCCACATATAGAAAAAAGTTCATACAAAGCATAATAATTACATCGTGCACACATAAAATATAGTTCTCTTCTTTGGAAATTAGTAAAAAGAAGTAAGTGATATATAGAGAAAATATCCTCTCAATGAAAGGATACAATAATGATTAAAATTTAAGATTATCAGCTATTTTACACACGTAATGGAAATGTCATTCAATAGTGGCTCTCTTTTCATTCTCCTCAAATACAACCATCACAATCCTATTATTATCTTCAGATCATGAGGAAACTTTGTCATTATAAAGAGAATTTTCCATTGAGGATGCAAAATGGAGGAAGAAATTCCATCGGTTATACCAAGAGGGATTCTTCCTATAACGAGTGTCATTATCCTCATTCAGTTGGGATTCACATTTCATCATAGAGGAGAATATTTTAGGAACTTTTCCCAACCCAACGACATAAAAAATTTCTTCAGACATTTATAAACAAGCACGGAACAAATATGGCTTCAAAAGGTAAATGAGGTAAGGAACTATTTTTCTAAAATTATTTTAAAGTCATGTGTGAACATGAGATAAGTTATATGAAAACAAATAATGACGGAGAATAGTGTTCCAAAATGTGCATAATAATAAATCACATGATAAACAAAAAAACATGAAATGATTAATCATATGGAATATTTATGCTGAAAAGTTGGATTATACATTAGGATAGTAAAATTTCCAACTATTACAAAATTTGATAACGAAAATTAACTTTACATATTGTTATCATCTAAAAATGGATTCAAGGTTAGGCCCTAGCTATATGAAATCCAATAAGAGATAACTAAAAATATATAAGTAGTGTATGATAATTAATAGAGCTGGAGATGAGAATAAGAATATTCACACCAAGAACAACGTGCTTCAACCCTTAAGAATGAGACTACGTCCACTGGTTATGAATTAGTACGATTGTATCGTTTTTATGCCTAGACAATAAGAATGTCAGAGTACCTCTCTTTCTCTTAGTAGAATAGCTGTTTGGTTGCTTGCCCTTTTTCGAATTTCTCCCCGTCTTTTAAATATGCATGTGGGAATACTTATCAATGAATTTATCCAACTAATCCACTAAAATATGTCAGGGGATATATCTTTATTGAATGAATAAATTCCCACTTTACAAGGTAGTGGAGAATAATAATAAAGTTAGTGGCGGCATACGTGAATGTGAGAATGTTCATTTCTTTATAGTGTGTGAGTGAACTTATAACATCACCCTATTATCTGATTCTCTAGTAGTGGGCATACAAATGTACGTGGGTTGTCTAGGATGGAAAGGCTAACCAAAATGCCTAAGACTGACCTTAATCATGTCTTAGTCGATCACTTTGTTACTTGACCTGATCCCATTTTGATCAATAAGTAATTTAGTTTTACCCTTCTAATTGGTTTTTTGGGACGTACCTTATTCATGGTTCAACAAACCCCCATTGTCCTAATTTAATATCCGTAAAAATTGCTCTTAGTGTCCTCGTCCTTCATAGTTTTGGTCATTATTAAAACTCCTTGGCGCACGTCGAGCAGAATCACTTGGGACATTTGTTTCCTGGAAATGAACTTTCCATGTGTCAGATGCCATCTGGCACAATTATGGTGCATGTTCTTGGGGCACTGTGCGTCCGTCTACATCGTATTAGTGTACTTCCCAGACATGATGTTACATGTCGCATTAAATAGTAGCAATTATTTCTCCTAAAATTATAAAAGAACGCTTCAAAGTTTTTTGAACATTTGATATCCACAACCCTTCGCATGCTTTTAGAGAGAGAAAATATCATTCTCACTTTCTGACTCCCTTCTTCTCCGTCTAACCCATTTTTCACTTTCCGCCATTGCTGATTATTTTTATACTTCAATGCTTCTTTTCGGCGAGTTATTTATTTTCCAGTTGATTGCAGATCGACTTTGGGAAGCATCTTGAGTCTTTTTTATAAATCTAGGGTTTCGGGTACGCCTTTTGTTCCCATCTAGTTTTTTGTTGTTTTATTATACAATTTTCTTATTCCCTGCTTTAATTTGCCACTCTTAGATTGTATTATTTTCGATTTGGATGTTAATTGCATTTGGTTGTTGGATTTTGGTTATTTTAGGTGGCCATTGAGTTGGTTGGCATAGTTTTTTTCAATTTTAGGGTTATGCGTGCTTTCTTTGTCTTCTGGGGTTTTATTCAGTCAAAATCTTTGATGTCTAAACCAAACAACCCCAAAATATTGTTCATCTCCTATAGGCCTTGTTTTTCATCCCAATTTTATTTGTATTAAGAGCTACAAACCTCACATCTAGAGGTAGTTAATGTATTTAGTCGAATTAGAACAAACTTTCCCTGGTATTGTTGTTAGGAGGTTCTCTGGACCTTTCTAGGTTGTTCGACCCGAGGACAAACCTGGCACCCTAAATACATCCCAACAGTAGCTTCTTCCACTAGTTCTGCATTACATCCCCTTATTGTGGAGTGTGGTTCTCCTGAGTTCTCAAAAACTATAGGTGCTACTGAGGTTAACCATCCTATGGATGGAAAGAAGCTTGTGAACACAATATATGATGTTTCAATCGTTGACCTGGATGCTTCCCCAGTGAGAACTATGCCTGAAAGACCCAGAGACTCCACGTCTCCCGTGGTTATTCCTCTTATTGAGGAGGGTGCTTAGGAATCTCAGGACCCATCCACTACATATGCTCATAATCATAGTTGTGATATCACTGGACAAGTTGGATGAGTTGAGGAATGGATACAATATTCCCATTAACATTTCCTTAAGGATGTCTGACTATGATGAGAATGTTTATAATCAGCCCAATGACAATGAGATATGTTTCCCAATCTGTTGATTGCAAGTAGGAGTTCAGCTGTGCCTTTAACTAATCATAAGGTCTATTTTACGGGGTTATGGAGTGGCCTAAACCCAGCTTCCACCAAACGCCTATAGGTCCATTTTGGGGTCAATGGTCTATTGGCAGACCCACATTTATTTTGACCTGATGGGGGATATTTTTAGGTCTGTTTATGGAATAAAGAATAACCCTAATGCCAACGAGTATTACCAATCATCCCCCTGGATGTGGAATTAGAAAATGGTAAAGGTTTTTAGACAAGCAACTATAGCTGGAAGAACCAGTTCGTTTACATTAAGGGCTATTAGGAATTTCTCTCTAACCAGGGGAATAGATCTTGTAGTGTCTGATGGTGCTTGGATTTAGCACCACCAGATAAGTGATAGTGAGCTCAAACAGTAGCAGCCATGGCAGCCATTGAGATGTATAAGTGTATAAGTATGTAGAAGGGGATGAGTATAAGAGGAAATTAGACAATGATGTATAGTGGTTCAGCCAAATTGGCCTACATCCACTGTGAGTGTGTGACCCACTAAGTATGGGCACTAATGGCCTTGGATACAATGCACATAACCCTCTCTATCTCTCTACTATGTGTGTACAAGTAGAGTTTTAGCTAGGGCTACCGTTCATGGATCGATCCCTTATAGGGTTGTAGGTGACAAGTATATATAGGTCTTGGGGGGTGTAGTGTACCCCCCAAGTAAGCATGGTGCATGTGACTGATGATCTAACCAATCCCCTGTTGACACCTGTAGATGCCAAATGATGACATAATATTCCCTCACGTGAGGGTGTGATTCGGTTATAACGGTCTGCCACGTGTCATATGAGCCTGACGCGCACTGTTCCACGCGTGTCCCAAACCACGCGTTGTCATGATGTCACCCTCGGCCTATGAGCCAAGGCCGAGGGCAAAGGTTCTTATGGTAGTGAGTCTGGCTTGATTCTGGCCTCGTACTGTCGTACCCTCGTAGGGTCGTCCGGAGCCCGGGGAAGGGTCGGCCCCTCGTAGGGTCGTCCGGAGCCTGGGGATGGGTCGGCCCCTCGTAGGATCGTCCGGATCCTGGTGGAGGGTCGGCCCCTCGTAGGGTCGTCTGGACCTGGTGGTGGCCAGCTGAGGCCTGTTGAAGGGTCGGCCCATCGTAGGGTCGTCCGTATTGGAGGTAATCCTCATCCAGTCTGAGGGTATAAACGGGTATATCAATCACCCCCCAGCCCTTAGCCATAGGTGTCATTGAGATGGCTGAGGGATATTTGCCAAAATTGAGACACGTGTGATCAGTTAGGTGAGTGACACCTGTGGATATACTCATTGCTGTTCCAGTTTCCAAGGCAGGGCGGCTGTGCAGTGTGCTTGAGGCCTTGTGCCCTAATTATAGCTTTCTTTGGTAAATGGGTCCACTCATTACCAAAGTATTTAAGAGATTTTCAAATTCTCTCTCTCCATCTTCTTCTTCTTCGCGCCCAAGTCTATTCTCTCTCTAGAACCAGTAAGCTTCGCCACTTGCAGCCTTCGTTTCGTCAGGCCTCGCAGCGCTCTTGTTCTCTTCTCATCAGGTATCCTTTTTCTCCCCTCGCCTTCTTTTGTCTTCATTTCAGTGTATTTTTTAGGGTCGTAGATCAGCACTTTCTTAGAGTTCCCCCATTGACTTTTCCGGTGTCTTCTCCGGTTGTTAGTTCTTGGACATTCTTGACGAAAAATGTTTTAGTTCCTTGGTTTGATCCAAAAGTCAAACCTGGTCAATCCCTCAAGTGTTTGTAGTTGAATTAGCCAAGTCTAGTATAATTTCTCCAAGTGTAGGGTCTTCCCTTTAATGCTTAGGAGGCTTTACAACCTAGTGTCTGAATTCCCACCCTTAAGAGAAAAACTCTTTGTCGAGATCAGACGAATAGAGGAAGAGGAAGAGAGGAGACGAGGGGCCGACCCTAATTGGGTACGACCCATCTTTCTCGTTCCTCTTGCCACCATAAGACCATCTGAACCCTCTGAGTCTTGCGGGTCGTCATCTCGTCCGGACGAGACACCCAACCCGAGTGAAATGGACGAGAGGACCTTTTCTCCAACTGGTGCCGGGACGTCTGGTAGAAAGGACATGTCTGATCTTAGCCCTCCCCGAGAGGCCGAGGGTACGATCCCCTCTGAGGCTGTCCCTGTGACAACCCTATCCCCCAATGCCTTCCAAGTGGATTTTCCTCAGGGTCCTCCTGCAGGTGATGAGGGGGAAGGGAATGAGGACGAGGACGACGATACAGATGATGAGGTTGATACCTCCCATGCCTCGTCTTTTATCTCCTTTGTTAGGGATAGGGACCTTCTGATATGGAGGCATATTTATGGAGTGCCCTCTGGGGTAACTATGAGGGTTCCCTCTGAGGCCGAGAGGGTTTCTGAGGGTGAAGAGGGAGAGGTTGCAGTCTACGAGCAAATGTTCAAAGTAGGTGTCAGACTTCCCTTCCACCCTGCCATTGTAGATATTATGTCGGCTCTGGGCGTCTCCCCCTCTCAACTTCCACCCAACTCTTGGAGGACGATTCTGGGTTACATTTCCTTGTGGAAAAATTCTTTCACTGATGAGCCCTCGTCCGACGTATTCTTGGCTTGCTATAATATCACCTCTTCATCTAAACAGCCCGGGTATTATCATCTAGGAGCGAGAAGGTCTGAGAAGAAACTTCTCCACGTGGCTCAAACTTCCAACCATGATTGGAAAAAGATATTCTTCTTCATATCTGGGGCGTGGGAGCGCTCCACCGAGGCGTCCCCTATGTGGCTTGATGATCAAGTCCTGCAAGCCAAGGACTTGATCATCAAGGATAGGGATGAGGCTCTGATCAACCTGGAGGCCCAGCACACAACTAATCTTGAAGAGGCTGTGAGGAAAGCCGGGGCTGATGCTGTTGAGGTTTTCAAGACCTCAGATGAGTTTCAGGGCTTCGGCCTTGAGTATCTGGAGAGGGGGATCAGGACGGCCTGCCGATGGGTCGTCCTCAAATTCGGCGATGTCGTCTCCTCTGTTCGTCCTTCACTGGAGGGTGTTCAACTGGACGACCCCCTAATCGCTGAGGCCCTATCCCAGGTGGAATCCCAAGTGCAAGTCGAGGGGGTCGGCACGTCTGAGGATCGGCCAGTCATGATTGCTGAAGAGACCCCCTTGGTGGATGTTGAGGCTCTGCCCTCTGACACTATCCCTTAGGGTGGCTGCCTGTAGCCCATACCCTCGCAATGTATCTGTTACTTTTTTCTGTATTGTAAAAACACTTGAATATTTTGTACCAGATTTTTATTAATATCATCGTCTCTTCTTCAACTGTCTCCCATAATTGCTGTCTTCCATATTTAATTCTGTTATGGTTTGTTCCTTGCTAATTTGCTACTAACCCCTCCCTCGTCTTTCTTGAGGACCACTATGGGGTCGTCCCCTCATGTGGTCTCATTATAGCCGAGGGTTCAAGTAACCAAATTAATGATTTTTAAATGAAGTCTACCCTCGTCTTTCTTGAGAACAGTGGTGGGGTCGTCCCCTCCACTGGTCCTCATTATAGCCGAGGGTTCAACTTACCAACTTAATGGCTTTAAATTAAGTCTACCCTCGTCTTTATTGAGGACAGTGGTGGGGTCGTCCCCTCCACTGGTCCTTATTATAGCCGAGGGTTCAAGTAACCAAATTAATGGTTTTTAAATTAAGTCTACCCTCGTCTTTCTTGAGAACAGTGGTGGGGTCGTCCCCTCCACTAGTCCTCATTATAGCCGAGGGTTAAAGTTACCCAATTTAATCTACCCTCGTCTTTTTTGAGAACAGTGGTGGGGTCGTCCCCTCCACTGGTCCTCATTATAGCCGAGGGTTCAAGTAACCAAATTAATGGTTTTTAAAGTCTACCCTCGTCTTTCTTGAGAACAGTGGTGGGGTCGTCCCCTCCACTGGTCCTCATTATAGCCGAGGGTTCAAGTAACCAAATTAATGGTTTTTAAATGAAGTCTACCCTCGTCTTTCTTGAGAGCAGTGGTGGGGTCGTCCTCTCCACTGGTCCTCATTATAGCCGAGGGTTCAACTTACCAACTTAATGGCTTTTAAAGTCTTCCCTCGTCTTTTTTGAGGACAGTGGTGGGGTCGTCCCCTCCACTGGTCCCCATTATAGCCGAGGGATCAACTTTCCAATTTAATGGATTTCTGTAGATGTTTCCATGCGTGCTAGGACTGACAACAGGATGAGGGAAACACTGATGTTTCTCATTAATTTTCCGAGTGTTCTGTTGGAGCAACTCTCATTACAACTATGGCCTATCAAGACCTTACAACACTACTGATAGTATTTCTTCAAATGATCTGCATTCCAGGGGTTTGAAAAAGGTTCCCCCTCTAGGTTTTCTAGCCTGTAGGTTCCAGGGATGACTTCATCGATGACCCAATATGGGCCATGCCAATTAGGGTGAAGCTTGTTGTGTTTTTGCCAAGTCTTTTTGAGAACCAAGTCTCCTACTGCGATAGGCCTCTGTTTCACCCTCTGATTGTAAAACCTTGCAGTCCTCTGCTGGTAGGAAGCTTGCCTTATCTCAGCATCCTCCCTTCTTTCCTCAATCAAGTCCAGGTCAAGTCTCCTCTCTTCCGTATTTCCCTGGGGGTCGTACATTTGGACCCTATGAGTGGGAAACTCGACTTCGGTGGGGATGACCGCTTCTGATCCATAAGCTAACATGAATGGGGTCTCCCCAGTAGGGGTCCTTACTGTCGTCCTGTACGCCCACAACACTGCATATAACTCCTCGACCCATCTTCCTTTTGACTCCTCAAGCCTCTTCTTAATCCCATCTAGGATTGTCCTGTTCGTAACTTCGGTTTGCCCATTGGCCTGAGGTCGGCCTGGGGTGGAGAAAAATTGTTTGATACTTACCCTCTCACAGTACTTCTACAGAGAGGCATTCTTGAACTGGGTCCCGTTATCCGAGATGAGGGTGTTGGGTAGACCATATCTGCATATCACATTCTTCCAGATGAACTGGAAGGTCTTATGCTCCGTGATCGTGACCATTAGCTCCGCCTCCACCCATTTTGAAAAATAATCAATGGCTACGATGAGGAATCGATAGTTATTGATGGCCCTAGGCAAGGGTCCTACTAGGTCGATCCCCCACACTGCAAATGGCCATGGGGATGTAATGGAAGTAAGAGGCTGATGGGGTTGGTGAGGGATGGTGGCAAATCTTTGACATTTGTCGCACTTTTTTACGTATGATGCTGCGTCTTTCCCCAAGGTCGGCCACCAGTACCCCTGGGTGATTACCCTCTTCGCTAGGGATCTACCCCCAATGTGGCTTGAGCACGACCCTTCATGCACATCTCAGTTTCTTCCTTTCTTGCCTTGATTCTGGCATCTCACCCTCTTTAATATATCTGATAAGGGGGTCCATCCAAGAAGCTTCTTGGGAAACACTTAGGCAATTGCTAGGTGTTCCCTCAGTGTCCTCAATAGTCGGTCGGAGCAAAATTTTAACTGGGACCGTCCTCCTGATGTCTGTTCTTGTTGCCGAGGCCAGCCTAGCAAGGGCATCAGCGCGGCCATTATCAAGCCTAGGTACCCTCCTTAATTTCACTTCTCTGAAGCCCTTCAGTAATGACCTCACCTTCTCGAGGTACCTAGCCATCCTTTCGTCCTTAGACTCGTAGGCTCCTAGTATCTGATTCACGACTAGTCTAGAATCACTATGGACCAAAATCTGGCCGACACTAAGAGACTTGGCCAAGGAGAGGCCTGCTACTAAGGCCTCATATTCAGCCTCGTTGTTGGAGGCTTTGAAGTTGAACCTTAGGGCGTATTCGACGTCTGTGCCATCGGGTGCTGACAGTATCAGTCCAGCACCACTTCCGCTATCACAGGAGGACCCATCGACGAAGAGGCTCCACGGAGTCTTTCCTTTAGAAAAATTTCCCTCAGAGAGGGACCCCTGTCTAAAGATGTATCTACCCTCTTCGTTTTCAGTCGCTTTCCTTCTTGCGGTGCTCGTCTCAGCCCTATCTGCGGGTGTGTCTGCGGGTCTGTCTTCTGTATCCGTCTTCCCGAGGGTCTCACCCTCGGCCTCATCATCTTCCCAGGTGAACTCAGCCACGAAGTCTGCCAATGCCTGCCCCTTAATGGCTGTCTTAGGCTGATACACAATATCGAACTCCCCCAGCTCTATAGCCCAGGTCATTAGCCTTCCTGATTTTTCAGGCTTGTGTAGGACCTGCCTAAGAGGAGAGTCAGTATGGATGACCATAGTATGGGACTGGAAGTACGGTTTCATCTTCCTTGAGGCATGGATCAAGGCGTAGGCCAACTTTTCCATCCTCGGATATCTTTGCTCTGCCCCCTGGAGTGCCTTGCTGTTAAAGTATACAGGCTTCTGTATACCATCCTCGTCTCTCACAATGGATGCGCTGATGGCAGACTCTGAGATGACGAGGTACACGTAAAGTCGTTCACCCTGTACGGGTCGTGACAGTAGCAAGGGAGACCCTAAGTATGATTTTAGCTCCTTGAAAGCCTCATCACACTCTTCACTCCATTCAAAGGCCTTCCTGAGGATCTTGAAAAATGGTAGACACCTGTCTGTAGCCCTCGACACAAATCTGTTCAAGGCAGCCACTCTCCCTGTGAGCCTCTGAACGTCTTTGATGGACTTGGGGGTCTTCATCTCAATGAGGGCCTTTATCTTTTCAGGATTGGCCTCGATGCCTCTTTGATTGACAATGAATCCCAAGAATTTCCCCGCTCCGACCCCAAAGACACACTTGGCCGGATTAAGCTTCATCTGGTACTTATCCATCGTATTAAAGGTCCTCTCCAGGTCTGCCACATGATCCTCTGCCTTCAGACTCTTAGTCAGCATGTCATCCACGTAGACCTCCATAGACCTCCCAATTTGGTCTTCGAACATTTTATTTACGAGGCGCTGGTACGTTACCCCTGCATTTTTTAGACCGAAGGGCATGACCCTATAGCAGTATGTACCCTTGTCAGTGATGAAGGCAGTCCTCTCCGAGTCTTCAGGGTTCATGAAAATCTGGTTGTACCCTGAGTAGGCATCCATAAAACTCATGAGCTCGTGGCCTGCAGTAGCATCTACCATCTGGTCAATGCGGGGGAGAGGGAAGCTGTCTTTGGGGCAGTGCTTGTTGAGGTCTTTGAAGTCCACACACATCCGCCACTTCCCGTTGGCCTTTGGGACAATGACTGCATTGGACAGCCATTCAGGGTAGATGACCTCTCTGATAAATTCAGCGTCTTCTAATTTTTTGACCTCATCCCTGATGACCTCATATTTTTATCTGGAGTAAATTCTCCTCTATTGCTTCACCGACTTCACTCCCTCTACCACATTGAGCTTGTGGCACATGATTTCAGGGTCAATCCCTGGCATAGCTACATGACTCCAGGCGAAGACACTTCTCCTTCTCCTCAGCAGTTTAATGAGGTCTTCCTTAATTTTGGGCTTCAGAGACTTGCCAACTTGGACGGTTTTTTCCGTGTCATCCTCATCGAGGATGATGGATTCTACCTCTTCCGCAGCCTCTCCTTTTTTCAGCTTCGTTTCATCTCTGGGGTCTAGGGTATCAATATTATAAGTGGTTGTAACCCTCTTGTGTGCCTCCCTCTCTTCAGCGGAGTTGTAGTAACATTCTCTCGCCGTCGTCTGGTCTCCTTGAACTTCCCCCACCCCGTAAGGGGTTGGAAATTTGATCATCTGGTGGACCGTAGACGGCACGGCTTCAAACCCCTTGAGGGCCACTC
Organism: Sambucus nigra; assembly: GCA_949130495.1. Lineage (NCBI taxonomy): Eukaryota > Viridiplantae > Streptophyta > Magnoliopsida > Dipsacales > Adoxaceae > Sambucus > Sambucus nigra. The sequence goes on along the minus strand of OX422208.1, from coordinate 535,425,856 downwards.
GCCCCAGTATGATGTTATAGGCCGAAAACACCTGCCCATCCATCACAAAGAAACTGACCTTTTTGGTGAGCCATCTCGGCCACTCGTCTCCCATCCTCACATCGGCCTCATATACCCCAAGGGGGTGAACCTTTTCCCCACTGAATCCAATCAATGGATGATGGTAGGGGACGAGTCTAGCACGGCTGAGACCCAAGGCTTTGAAGCATGGCCAAAACATCACATCTGCAGAACTACCCCCATCTACCAAGATTCTTGGCACTTCGCATCCGTGCACCCTGGTAGTGATGACGAGAGGGTCATCGTGTGGGGCTAAGAGGCCTTTAAAGTCAATTCTTGAAAACCCCACTATCAGTGTGTCCATATCAACCTTCTTCCTCTTTTCTGACTTGACCTCCAGGGAGGTTGCGTGCACCGTCTTCGTCAATGCCTTTGCTTCAGCCACATGGGCCTTCCTGTCGGCGACCTCAGACCCTCCTCCTGCAAGTCCCCCGAAGATCATTCCCACTCCGAGGGAGATCATATTGAGCCTCTTGACAGGGCCGTGGTCGTCTCTCGGCGGGATGTCGGGGTCGTCCTCATCATCAGAGGGGTCGTCCCCTCTTTTTTGAGGACCTTCTCTGCAGGCATCGACTCGCTTCTTTCTGGGGTCGTCCCCTTGGCCTCTCTTGAAGTCGGCTTTGTCAACGTACTTTCTGAGCTTCCCTTCCTTCAGTATCTTCTCAATCTCGTCTTTCAGAGCAAAGCATTTATCCGTCACGTGTCCGTGGTCTTGGTGAAATTCGCACCACAGGTTCTTATTCCTCTTGCCGGGGGCTGCCCTCAGCTTCTCAGGCCACTTCAGGGACCGGTCACTCTTAATCTCATTGAGAATCTGTTCACAGCTGACTGTCAGAGGGGTGTACCCCGCGAAGTTGTCATCCATGGTTCTCTTCTTCCCCTCTTTGTTCTTCTTGGGGTATTTACTCCCACTAGCACCTCCTCTTTCGTCTTCATATTTTGCCGCCATCGCCTCTTCGGCGTTCATCACCTTTCCTGCTGTTGACAACAGTTCAGCCATCGTCCTCGGAGGGTCTTCAGCAAGCTTCCATAACAGCTTCCCCTTTTAGAGTCCTCCAATCAGGGCTGTCATAGCTATGCTCTCCTCATAGTCTTCCACCTCCAGCTTCTCCTTATTGAATCTGGCTATATAGTCCCTCAGACTCTCACTCTTCACCTTCTTAACATAGAGCAGGTGGGTGGTCTTCTTCTGTGGCCTCACCCCAAAGCAGAAATTATGGATGAACAGGTCTTCCAACTGCTTAAAGCTTCCAATGGAATTTTTTGGAAGAGACGTGTACCAGACATGTGCAGCCCCTGTCAAGGTACCAGAGAAGACACGGCACCTCATCTCATCTGAGATAGAGTATATGTCTGCCGCCGACTGATACATCTCCACGTGGTGGACGGGGTTGGTGCTCCTGTCATACCTTGGGGTGACCATAGGTGGCTTGAACTTTGACGGCGTGGGGAAGTTGACTATATTTGCCATAAAGGGTGAGCCTATGGGGTATCCCCTCTGAAGAGGGTCTCGGCTTTTCAATATATCACCAATCTTATCCTCTAACCGCTGGATTGAGTCATTCCAGGGCCTCGCAGGGTCGGCCTGGCCGATGTTATCCCCTGCTGCCTCTCCGAGGTGGATGGAGGGTTCTGCTGCAGCAGGCCTGTGTCGACTGTTCACTTCCCTTTGGCCATCATCTCGTCCTCGGGGTCGTCCATCTGCTGCCTCCCTCCTGGATCTTTTAGCACTCCTTAGCCTGGACAACTGTTCTCGCAGGTCATTTACTGGGCCTAGCCTCTCAAAGGCCGACCCCCTGCTTAAACGATCAAAAGCAGAGCCTCTTGGATGATCATCAGGGTTTGGTCTCCCACACTTCCCTCTACTGTCCTGGAGGGGTCGTACAGTATTGTTGGAGACCTCATAGGGTTCCCAGCATTCTATTGGGGCCTCCTTCCCCTCTAGATCATCATACCTGTCTTCAGGGCAAGGGTTTCCTTGCCTCCCCAGGCGTAAACGCCTGGGGTCAGCAACATCCCTACGCCGCTGAGGGGGTGGCAGGTCTTTGCGTGGTGCCTGGGGTGGTCCCCTGGCCTCATGCTGTCCTGGGGCTGCTGCCGGAGTAATCATCTCAGGTGAGACTCTTGGTGGTCTCAGTATGTTCTGGCTCAGAGCTGTGAACTGCTCCTGCATCATCCGTTGGCTTGCTGCCAGAGACTTTAGGGCTGCCGCCACATCAGCCATCTCAGACTGAGGCGGCGGCTGACTGGAACTGGGTCTTCCCCCCTCATCCGGTGGGGGAAGTGGTGGTGGTGGCATCTCAGGTGCCATGCGTTTGAGCTAGAACAGTTGGTATGGTGAGCTTGGGAACCTTAGTGGGTCTCTTTCAATGGTGAAACACCTCCTCTCAGGGGGAGTGTTGGTTCACCACCAGAGTGCCCAGTGAGGTCAAGCTGTACAAAGGAAGAGATGTTTTCGTATTCCCACAGACGGCGCCAAACTGATGGTGCTTGGATTTAGCACCACCAAATAAGTGATAGTGAGCTCAAAAAGTAGCAGCCATGGCAGCCATTGAGATGTATAAGTGTATAAGTATGTAGAAGGGGATGAGTATAAGAGGAAATTAGACAATGATGTATAGTGGTTCAGCCAAATTGACCTACATCCACTGTGAGTGTGTGACCCACTAAGTATGGGCACTAATGGCCTTGGATACAATGCACATAACCCTCTCTCTCTCTCTACTATGTGTGTACAAGCAGAGTTTTAGCTAGGGCTACCGTTCATGGATCGATCCCTTGTAGGGTTGTAGGTGACAAGTATATATAGGTCTTGGGGGGTGTAGTGTACCCCCCAAGTAAGCATGGTGCATGTGACTGATGATCTAACCAATCCCCTGTTGACACCTGTAGATGCCAAATGATGACATAATATTCCCTCACGTGAGGGTGTGATTCGGTTATAACGGTCTGCCACGTGTCATATGAGCCTGACGCGCACTGTTCCACGCGTGTCCCAAACCACGCGTTGTCATGATGTCACCCTCGGCCTATGAGCCGAGGCCGAGGGAAAAGGTTCTTACGGTAGTGAGTCTGGCTTGATTCTGGCCTCGTACTGTCGTACCTTCGTAGGGTCGTCCGGAGCCCGGGGAAGGGTCGGCCCCTCGTAGGGTCGTCCGGAGCCTGGGGATGGGTCGGCCCCTCGTAGGATCGTCCGGAGCCTGGTGGAGGGTTGGCCCCTCGTAGGGTCTTCTGGACCTGGTGGTGGCCAGCTGGGGCCTGTTGAAGGGTCGGCCCATCGTAGGGTCGTCCGTATTGGAGGTAATACTCATCCAGTCTGAGGGTATAAACGGGTATATCAGTGTCCATCGTGACTGGAGTGGGCCAGATCATTGTAGTATATACCTTACTATCTACTGATACTTAGTAATTTTATTCCGACTTACCATGTACTGATTTTTCTTTTGCTCGGCCTTTCTGCAGAGAAGAGGGCTCCAAAATTGCCGATCATTCTAAAATAATTAGTGCAGGACACTTTTAATCCCAGGCCAATTGAATTCGAGAAGTTTTTATCTCTGAGAAAATTTATAGATCTCAGATATTATATTCCTCCTGGAGGTGTTTCCCCTAGATACCAATAGATAGCCTTGATTGATGAGGGCAACATTTTTGCTAAACAAGGAGAAGGAATTGAGCAGGAATAACTATATGAGGAAGAAGATCTAGATGATCAGGAAGTTGCAAAAGGTATAAATCCCTTTATTAGCTCCTCTTTTCGTTTGCATTTTAACTTAACACTTTTTTGCTGAACATTGTGTTTTTATGTAGCTTCCACTCTGAGCTCATCAGCTTTTCTAATTGAACTTTCGTCAGGCATGACTCTTTATAAACTTGATCGTGCAGCCATGGAGATTGCTCGCAAGATGAAACTTGATACTGAGGCCCCAAAGAAAAATGCCAATATGATGCTAGGGCGAAGAAAACACTTGATGATGAGAAGAGGGCCAATATTGAGGCCCGAAAGAATGTCGAGTATGCTACTAAGAGGCAAGATGATGCTAATGGTGATGCTTCCGCTACCAAGGGCAACGGAAAAGCGATAGTTTTTTATGATAGGCCATCAACCTATAATAAGAGGCTAATGGATAGCCCCACGCCTAAAACCAAAGATCGTAGTGAAAGGGTCCAGATCCTTAGGGTACCTGCTTGACGCTTAGTCCGGGGTGTGGGGTCGTCGAATCCTTATGGTGAAGTGGATCCCTTAAATTTTGACCCTAAACATCCAATCACATCGGTGCAGCTTAAGGTTGATAAAAATTCTATCTTTTTCATATAAAAATGCTATGGATGGGTTCGACTACCACGGTTGCGCCCGTGATTTCAAGCTTTTGAGGGGTTTCAACTCTAATGAACTATATAACATGGTTAAGCACATGATGTTAAGTTCTCTACTGGATTTGTACTTTCTAATTTCTTCCAAAGTATCCTTTTTAATGTTATGATATCTTTGTTATCTTCCAGGGTCTGATAGGTGCCACCATTATGAGAGTTCAAGTGTCCCCATACCCAAATGATTACGATGTGGTTAAAGAGGGCAACTTCGAGCTCTTTGATCAGTACTAAGCCTTGTCAGATGAGTTAAAGACTACCAAGACTAATTATGATAAGGTCTGTGTTGAGATTAAGGAGAAAGATGGTCATCTCGTAGTGAACGTTGAAGCTTTAAGCTGGGTTAAGGCAAAAAATACAAAGCTGAAGGAAAAAATCAGCAACTACTTTGTGAAGCTCAAGAGATCGAATAATGCTCTTGGTTAGGGGTTTGTTAATCTTCAGAAGGACAATGATAATCTTAAGGTATTTAATAAAGCTCTTAAGAAGGCTAACACAGCTGTTGCCCAGGTTGGAGAAGAGGGTGTTCAAAAGTATAAGGCAGGAGCCATGCACAACATTAATTGATGACTACTTCATATAAGGCTATGATTAGTTGAAGAAGAGGGTCAAAAAACATTATCCGGATATTACTGAATTCATTCAATCTTGGGATGGGGGCGATGACAAGGTTAATGCCCTTGCTTACAGAATGGGAGATGATGGAGGTTTATTTCCTGGAAGATGAAGTTGTGGATGACTAGACTGAAGCCATACCTAATAAAATCACTGCCATTAATGTCCTCCCCGTCGCTCCTAAAGAAATTCCAAAGGCCGAAGCCGATGTTGGCCATGTTCCTGAAGCTTAAGCTTTTCTGGTCATCTTGATCTTCTTGTTTTCTATCATTTGAACATTGTAAACACACTAAAAAAATTATCCATGATACATGTTTTAAATCATTATGTATGCTTATTAACACTGAGATTATGATGTTCATTATTTTTTATTGCACGCTTCAAAGTTTTATTAGGGCTTTACTAGTGTTTCTTAACCATTTTTGACTTTGTTGTCAGATCCTGTCATCACAGTTTAGACTTACTACTACCCTAAGCATGAACAATTTCAGTTGTTCAAATTGGAAAGATATGTGGTCGGATCTTGTTATCACACCCTCTTTCAAAAATTTTGTGTATTCAAAGGCGTGCATTGATTAATGAGGTCGGATTTAACCGACCTAATCTTTCATTTTAAGAAGTTAAATACATGCTTTGGGTTAATTGGGTTGGCTTGAGATAACCTGACGTGATATTTTTAAGTAGTCAAAGGCAATCTTTATTCAATTAGGAAAGGTATATGATCGGATCTTATCATGACACTCTCTTCTAAATGTTTTGTTCAATCAAATACATACATTGATGAATTGGGTCATCATTAGTCGATCAAATATTTTATTTTAGAGCATCCAAAGACATGCTTTTGGTCAATTGGGTTGGTTTAAACAACCGTGACCTAATATTCTTAAATAGTCAAAGATGTGCTTTATCCATTATGAGAGGTATATGGTTAGATCTTCTCATCACACCCTCTTCCAAACATTGTTTTTTATCATTAAAAAATGTGCTTTTGTTATATATCTTGACATGTCTTTGGCTAAAGCCTCTTTCCCATGTCATTAAATGACTGTTAACAAGAATTTAATAATCATAAAACTAAAATTGTGGTAAAAATATTATAACCCCTAACAATCGTAATTGTTCTCGTACAAATATTATAACCCTCATATGCATTTCTACAATCAAAATATTTCGTTAATGATAAAACCTCTTGAGGTGCTCATAGTTCTAAGGATTATTGAATAGTTCTTCTTTTAAAGTTTCAATTCGAAAAGTCCCTAATCGTATGACTTTGGCCACGTGATAGGGACCATCCCAATTCACCTCTAATTTCTTTAACTTCTACGTAACCTTGTTCAAAACATAATCCCATTCCACCAATGTACTAGGCTTGACTATTTTATTATAGAATTTTACTATGTGTTATTGATATGATGCTACCTTGAGTGATGATGCCTCCCTGACTTTGTCCATTAGGTCCAGGTCTAGTCTTCTTATAAATCACTCTTGGGAGAATCGAAGTTAAGGACTCCGTGACTTGGGAATCTGACCTCAACTGGGACCATGGCTTCATTGCCAAAGGCCAACATATAATGTATTTCTCCTATCGTTGTTCGTGTTATTGTCACTTAGGTCCATAGAATGCTTTGTAGCTCATTTATCTAAGTTCATTTGGCTGACTCTAACCTCTTCTTCATCCCATCGAGTAAGGTTTGATTCGTGACATCTATCTTCCCATTGCATTGTGGATGAGTTGGTGATGAATGAAATTTTCTAATTTTGGCCTTGTCGCAATACTCCTAAATCTCATCATTATCAAACTAGGTGTCTTAGTTGGCAATGAAGGCATCAGGGATTCCATACCTTCTTATCAAATTATTCCATATAAACTACGAGACTTTTGCATAGGTTATTTTAATGAGTGGTTTGACCTCCACCCATTTTGTAAAGTAGTCCACCCCTACCATTAGATACATGAATCTTCCTTTGACCTTCGAAAGTGGGTTGACCACATCCACACCCAAAATAGAAAAAGGCCAAGGGATGTGATCGGCACCATCTCAACTCCTAATCTCCGGTGGATCACTCCTTATCTTTGGCATTTGTCGCACTTATGCGTGTATTTTTCACAATTTTTCCTCATTACTGGCCAATGATACACTTGGAAGTATATTCTCTTCACCAGTGTTCGTCCTTCTACATGTGCACCACATGATCCCTCATGTATTTATTTAACCAGGTTTGGTGCTTACCTGGGGTGAACTCATCTCATCACTGACACTGTAAAACCCTTTTTTTACATTACTCTCTTATCCATGACAAACTTAGTCGCTTTGTAATGAAGTTTTCTCACCTCTTTTTAATCGACTGGAAGAATCCCTTATTCTAAGTATCTTATAATTAGGTCCATCTAGGATGGTCCCATGGTCATCTCCAAAAGATTTACTTCTTTTATATTAATGTTCATTTGCAAAAAGATTTTTACATGTACAATTCTCCCCGAGACCGGCCCTGGTAACTGATGCTAGACGAGCTAACACATCTACTATGGTATTTTTAGTTATGGGGATTCTGATCATCTAGAGTGCTTTTGATTTCAGTAGTAGCAATTTCACCCTTGCAAGATATTTTGACATGTTTTCTTCCTATGCTTCATACTCTCCCAGCACTTGGTTTACCAATAACACTGAATCATTGTGAGCCATTATCTACTCTTCTCTTATTGATACATCAAACACCAATCTAACAATTAAAGCCTCGTATTATAATTCATTATTGGATTCTTCAAATTTGAAATACAATGCATATTCTATGTCAGCTTCATCAGGCATGTTGACTATCAAACTAGCTCCGTTATCACTTGCACATGATGATCCATTCACGAATATCTTCCATAATAACAACTTGCAATCAAAGTATCTTTGTACTAAATAATCGTTTTTAAATAATTTTCTAGTATATTCTTCGCTGCAGCTAATCTCGTCTTATTCGAATAAGCACTATGTTGAGCTTTTGATCTATTTTGCTAGAACTCCATTAGGTTTCTCGGTTGGACTCTTGATATGTTCAGTTGGAATAATAGTTGTTATTTCGCCCGATCTTTTCTCCTCATAGGTGAATTCTACAATGAAATCTACTATGACTTGACCTTTGATTGTAGTCTTTATCTCATAATCTATTTCATATTCACTCAATTATATCGCCCATGCCATCAACTTACCATATTTCTCAAGTTTGTTGACGTTTTGATAAAGTGGGAGATCGGTATAAACTACTATGGAGTGGGCTTGGAAATACTGCTTCATCTTCCTAGATACCACTATAAAAGCCAAAGCCAAATTCTCTATTCTGGGATATTTTATTTTTACACCAGAAAGCTTTGCTCATGTCATATACCTACCTTTGGACCCCTTCATCACATTTAACCAGAGCTGAGCAGACTATTGATTCCGACACCGCTAAATATGGGTATAATTTCCCCCCCAGGATTAGCCTTGATGGTAATGAGGGGCCAATCATAGGTATCTTTTCATCTCTGGAAAGTCATCTTGTCATTCCTCGATCAATTTAAAAGAGTTTTTAATCACTTTGAAGAATGCAAGGCTCTTATTTGTGGCTTTGGAGATAAATATGTTCAAATCTACCACTCGACCTGTTAGGCTTTGGATTTCCTTCCTTATTTTGGGAGGCGGCATATTGATCAATGTCTGAATCTTGTCAGGGTTGGCCTCTATGCCCATTTGGTTGATAAGAAAGTCTAGAAATTTTCTATCCTTAACTCTTACTACACACTTGGATGGAGTTAGCTTCATCTGGTATTTCTCCATCTCATCGAAGGTTTGGTTGAGGTCTTTGATGTGGTCGTCTGCTGTTATTCTTTTGGTCAACATATCACCCACATACATTTCCATGTTTTTTCCTATATATTTTTCAAATACTTTGTTTAACAGCCTTTAATAAGTAGCACCTCCATTTTTTTATTCTGAAGGGCATAACATTATAGCAAAATATACCTCAAATTGTGATAACAGAAGTCTTCTCTTTATCCTTTAGCTTCATTTTAATTTAATTATAACTAGAAGATGCATCGATGAAGCTCAGTAAATGATGCCCAGCCGTTGCATTCACCAATTAATCAATTTTAGGAAAAGGATAACAATCCTTAGTGATATACCCGTTTATATCCTCGGCCTGGCTGTTGATAACCTCTAAACGGACGACCCTACGAGGGGTCGACCCCTCCAACAGGCTCCATACGACCCCTCAGAGGGGCCGACCCTTCACCAGGCTCCAGAAGACCCTACGAGGGGCCGACCCTTCACCAGGTTCCAGACGACCCTACGAGGGGCCGACCCTTCACCAGGCTCCAGACGACCCTACGAGAGTACGACTGTACGAGGCCAGAATTGGGACAGGCTCACTACTGGAAGAAACTTTGCCCTCGGCCTCGGCTCATAGGCCGAGGGTGACATCATGACAGCGCGTGGTTTGGGAGACGCGTGGAACAGTGCGCGTGAGGCTCACATGGCACGTGGAAGACCGTTATAACCAAATCATACCCTCACGTGAGGGAATATTATGTCATCATTTGGCATCTACAGGTGTCAACAGGGGATTGGCTAGATCATCATTCACATGCACCATGCATACTTGGGGGATACACTACACCCCCCAAGACCTATATATACTTGTCACCTACAACCCTACAGGGGATCGATCAATTAACTGTAGCCCTAGCTAAAACTCTGCTTGTACACACAGTAGAGAGAGGGAGGGTTATGTGCATTGTATCCAAGGCCATTAGTGCCCATACTTAGTGGATCACACACTCACAGTGGATGTAGGCCAAATTGGTTGAACCACTATACATCATTGTCTTAGTTCCTCTTATACTCATCCCCTTCTACATACTTATACACTTATACATCTCTATGGCTGCCATGGCTGCTACTGTGTGAGCTTACTATCACTTATCCGGTGGTGCTAAATCTAAGCATCATCAGTTTGGCGCCATCTGTGGGAACGAGAAGACATCTCTTCTTTTGTACAGCTTGACCTCACTGGGCACTCTAGTGGTGAACCAACACTCCCCCTGAGAGGAGGTGTTTCACCATTGAAAGAGACCCACAAAGGTTCCCAAGCTCACCAGCATTTTCTTCAGTTCAACTTTTCATAACTCAAGCACATGGCACCTGAGATGCCACCACCATCACTTCCCCCGCCGGATGAGGGGGGAAGACCCAGTTCCAGTCAGCCGCCGCCTCAGTCTGAGATGGCTGATGTGGCGGCAGCCCTAAAGTCTCTGGCAGCAAGCCAGCAGATGATGCAAGAGCAGTTCACAGCTCTAAGCCAGAACATACTAAGAGCACCAGGGGTTTCACCTGAGATGATTACTCCGGCAGCAGCTCCAGGGCAACATGAGGCCAGGGGACCACCCCAGGCACCACGCAAAGACCTGCCACCCCCTCAGCGGCGTAAGGATGTTGCTGACCCCCGGCGTCTACGCCTGGGGAGGCAGGAAAACCCTTGCCCTGAAGACCGGTATGACGATCTGGAGGGAGATGAGGCTCCTATAGAGTGCTGGGAACCTTATGAGGTCTCCAACAATACTGTGCGACCCCTCCAGGACAGTAGGGGAAAGTGCGGGAGACCAAACCCTGATGATCGCCCAAGAGGCTCTGCTTTTGATCGCTTGAGCAGGGGGTCGGCCTTTGAGAGGCTAGGCCCAGTAAATGACCTGCGGGAACAGTTGTCCAGGCCAAGAAGCACCCGAGATCCAGGAGGGAGGCAGCAGATGGTCGACCCCGAGGACGAGATGACGGCCAAAGGGAAGTGAACAGCCGACACAGGCCTGCTGCAGCAGAACCCTCCGTCCACCTCGGAGAGGCAGCAGGGGATAACATCGGCCAGGCCGACCCTGTGAGGCCCTGGAATGACTCAATCCAGTGGTTAGAGGATAAGATCGGTGATATATTGAAGAGTCGAGACCCTCTTCAGAGGGGGTACACCATAGGCTCACCCTCTATGGCAAAGATAGTCAACTTCCCCACGCCATCAAAGTTCAAGCCACCCGTGGTCACCCCAAGGTATGACGGGAGAACCAACCCCGTCCACCATGTGGAGATGTATCAATCGGCAGCAGACATATACTCTATCTCAGATGAGATGAGGTGTCGTGCTTTCTCTGGTACCTTGACAGGGGCTGTGCATGTCTGGTACATGTCTCTTCCAAAAAATTCCCTTGAAAACTTCAAGCAGTTGGCAGACCTGTTCATCCATAACTTCTGCTTTGGGGTGAGGCCACAGAAGAAGACCACCCACGTGCTCTATGTTAAGAAGGGGAAGAGTGAGAGTCTGAGGGACTATATAGCCAGATTCAATAAGGAGAAGCTGGAGGTGGAAGACTATGAGGAGAGCATAGCTATGACAGCCCTGATTGGAGGACTCCAAAAGGGGAAGCTGTTATGGAAGCTTGCTGAAGACCCTCCGAGGACGATGGCCGAACTGTTGTCGACAGCAGGAAAGGTGATGAACGCCGAAGAGGCGATGGCTGTAAAATATGAAGATGAAAGAGGAGGTGCTAGTGGGAGTAAATACCCTAAGAAGAACAAAGAGGGGAGGAAGAGGTCCTCGGATGACAAGTTCGCTGGGTACACCCCTCTGACGGTCAGCTGTGAACAGATTCTCAATGAGATTAAGAGTGACCGGTCCCTGAAGTGGCCTGATAAGCTGAGGGAATCCCCCGACAAGAGGAATAAGAACCTGTGGTGTGAATTTCACCAAGACCACGACCACGTAACGGACAAATGCTTTGCTCTGAAAGATGAGATTGAGAAGATGCTGAAGGAAGGGAAGCTCAGAAAGTACGTCGACAAAGATGCCTTCAAGAGGGGCCGAGGGGACGACCCCAGAAAGAAGCGAGGCGATGCATGCAGAGAACGTCCTCAAAAAAGAGGGGACGACCCTTCTGATGATGAGGACGACCCTGACCTCCCGCCGAGAGACGACCATGGCCCTGTCAAGAGGCTTAATATGATCTCGCTCGGAGTGGGAATGATCTCTGGGGGTCTCGCAGGAGGAGGTTCTGAGGTCGCCGACAGGAAGGCCCATGTGGCTGAGGCCAAGGCAGTGGCGAAGACGGTACACGCAACCTCCCTGGAGGTCAAGTCATAAAAGAGGAAGAAGGTAGATATGGACACACTAATAGTGGGGTTTTCAAGAATGGACTTTAAAGTCCTCTTAGCCCCACATGATGACCCTCTCGTCATCACTACCAGGGTGCACGGATGCGAGGTGCCGAGGATCTTGGTAGACGGGGATAGTTCTGCAGATGTGATGTTTTGGCCATGCTTCAAAGCCTTGGGACTCAGCCGTGCTAGACTCGTCCCCTACCATCATCCATTGATTGGGTTCAGTGGGGAAAAGGTTCACCCCCTTGGGGTATATGAGGCCGATGTGAGGATGGGGGACGAGTGGCTGAGATGGCTCACCAAGAAGGTCAGTTTCTTTGTGATGGATGAGCAGGTGTTTTTGGCCTAAAACATCATACTGGGGCGTGTGGCCCTCAAGGGGTTTGAAGTCGTGCCGTCTACGGTCCATCAGATGATCAAATTTCCAACCCCTTACGGGGTGGGGGAAGTTCAGGGAGACCAGACGACAAGGAGAGAATGTTACTACAACTCCGCTGAAGAAAGGGAGGCACACAAGAGGGTTACAACCACTTATAATATTGATACCCTAGACCCCAGAGATGAAACGAAGCTAAAGAAAGGAGAGGCTGCGGAAGAGGTAGAATCCATCATCCTCGATGAGGATGACACGGAAAAAACCGTCCAAGTTGGCAAGTCTCTGAAGCCCAACATCAAGGAAGACCTCATTAAACTGTTGAGGAGAAGGCGAAGCGTTTTCGCCTGGAGCTATGTAGATATGCTAGGGATTGACCCTGAAATCATGTGCCACAAGCTCAATGTGGTAGAGGGAGTGAAGCCGGTGAAGCAGAAGAGAAGAATTTACTCCAGAGAAAAATATGAGGTCATCCGGGACGAGGTCAAAAAATTAAAAGACGCTGAATTTATCAGAGAGGTCATCTACCCTGAATGGTTGTCCAATGCAGTCATTGTCCCAAAAGCCAACGGCAAGTGGAGAATGTGCGTGGACTTCACAGACCTCAACAAGCACTATCCCAAAGACAGCTTCCCTCTCCCCCGCATTGACCAGATGGTTGACGCTACCGCAGGCCACGAGCTCATGAGTTTTATGGATGCCTATTCAGGGTACAACCAGATCTTCATGAACCCTGAAGACTCGGAGAGGACCGCCTTCATCACTGACAAGGGGACATACTGTTACAGGGTCATGCCCTTTGGCTTAAAAAATGCGGGGGCAACGTACCAGCGCCTCGTAAACAAAATGTTTGAAGACCAAATTGGGAAGTCTATGGAGGTCTACGTAGACGACATGCTGACTAAGAGTCTGAAGGCAGAGGATCATGTGGCAGACCTGGAGAGGACCTTTAATACGATGGACAAATACAAGATGAAGCTTAATCCGACCAAGTGTGTCTTCGGGGTCGGAGCAGGGAAGTTCTTGGGGTTCATTGTCAATCAGAGAGGCATCGAGGCCAATCCTGAAAAGATAAAGGCCCTTGTTGAAATGAAGACCCCCAAGTCCATTAAAGACGTTCAGAGGCTCACAGGGAGAGTTGCTGCCTTGAACAGGTTCGTGTCTAGGGCCACAGACAAGTGCTTGCCATTCTTCAAGACCCTTAGGAAGGCCTTCGAATGGAGTGAAGAGTGTGATGAGGCTTTCAGGGACCTGAAGACGTACTTAGGGTCTCCCTTGCTGCTATCACGACCCGTGCAGGGTGAACGACTTTATGTGTACCTGTCCGTCTCAGAGTCGGCCATCAGTGCAGCCATTGTGAGAGACGAAGACGGGATACAGAAGCCTGTGTATTTTAACAGCAAGGCACTCCAGGGGGCAGAGCAAAGATACCCAAGGATGGAGAAGTTGGCCTACGCCTTGATCCATGCCTCGAGGAAGATGAAGCCGTACTTCCAGTCCCATACAATGGTCATCCTCACCGACTCTCCTCTTAGGCAGGTCCTACACAAGCCAGAAAAATCAGGTAGGTTGATGGCCTGGGCTATAGAGCTGGGGGAGTTCGACATTGTGTATCAGCCTAGGACGGCCATTAAGGGGCAGACATCGGCAGACTTCGTGGCTGAGTTCACTTGGGAAGATGATGAGGCCGAGGGTGAGACCCTTGGGAAGACGGATACAGAAGACAGACCCGCTGGCACACCCGCAGATAGGGCTGGGACAAGCACTGCTAGAAGGAAAGCGACTGAAAACGAAGAGGGAAGATACATGTTTAGACAGGGGTCCCTCTCTGAGGGAAATTTTTCAGAGGGAAAGACTCTGTGGAGCCTCTGTAATACCCCGTATTTTTATAGCTTTTAAAATTATGGGATTTATTAAATTTAATTGAGATAAATTAATTTAATTTTAATCCGGAATGTTGCTTTGAATATTTACTAGCGTGACGAGAGTTAGTAATTATTGGAAATTTGTTATTTGTTGCATATTACTGGATGAGTATAGTAATATATGAGATTTATTTTTATAATGTTGTCAAGAGTGAATTAAATGACTATTTCGGAAATTCAAGTCGGGACGGATCCGTGTCACGTCAGGACTAATTTTGTTAAATAAAAAGTGAATACTTTATAAGTTGTTTGTATGGTCGTTTTGAGTGCGCCAACGCATCCGGAAGGGTCGAGATAGTCAGAAAAGTGTACCCGGGGGTTTAGTTTGGGTCTCGGGGCGTTTTTAGGCCTAATTGGTGCCCCGGGAGGGCATTTTAGTCATTTTACATAAGTGGGTAATTAAACCCACGAATTTCAGCCAACCTATATCAGCCATTAGGTCAGCCTCTTAGGGTTAGAACATTCACAAATCAAGTGACGGCCATTGGAGAAGAGAGGAGAGAGCTCCAAGGCAATCCAAGGCCAAAAAGCCACCGGTTTGCACCGCCACCAACACCACCGCGTAGATCACGAGTCAAGGAACGCAACCATACCAAAATCAGCCGTGAATCTGCATACCAAAATCCCAAGCAAGTGTTTAAAATTGCTATTTTCGTTGATGCAATCTTCATGTTAGTTTATGAATGAATTGTGATAAAAACTATGGAAGAAACCCCCATTTTTGATAGGAGAACCCATGTAGTAGTGATGTATATGTTAATTCTGGAAACCCTTGCCATGTAGAGGTAATAATCCATGAAATTTGGTCATCATAATAAAGAAATATTGGAGAAAGATTCATTAGAAATCTGTTTAAGAAAATTCTAGGGTTCTTGATGATTGGACATGATTTTAGGTTGAAAATCAATGTTTAATGATAGTTATACACATGTTTTACGTTATAAACACCTGGTATAATGTTATGATGATGATAGTAGGATTTTTGGGACGATTAGAATGGAAAAACATAGTTTTGGATGAAGAAGTTTGATGAATCCCGTAACTGCATTTTGCAGAATTTTGCCGAGACCTGCTTGATCGATCGATCGAGCCTAGAGCATCGATCGATCGAAGGTTCGATCGATCGAGCCCCAAGCTTCGATCGATCGACCCCTCCTGGCAGACTCCTATTTCCCTTGTTTAATTAGTTAAATTAAGTTTATCGTGAAATAATTTTTGGGCATTCTAAATAAAATGATTTGGGAGACATTGAGGACCAGTAGAGTATATGAAATAATGTTGGAACCTTTAATATTCAACGAGAATGATATTTATGGGATATTTACTTTAGGTTGTTAGATTTATGAATTTAAAGGGTGAGGTGCGTAAGAGAGTTACGTTGGAATCTAATAAAGTCACTTACTGAATTTCAGATGTGTGGGGATATAATCCACGAGTGTTAGGTGATAAGTGAGAAAATCCTTCGAGTTAAGGTTAGGAATGAAACCTTATACGTAATTCTATAAATGTGAAATTAAGGATAATTGGTATAATTATGGGTGATGAGAAGAACCTATTTCAATATGATAAAGGGGTATATTTATATGATTGTGTGTACATATATTATATGCATGTGAAAAACATACCGCGCTACTTGCTATCCTTGAGGTTACCGCGCTGGGACAGTCTTATCTCGATGGGACCTTTATGGGGGATATTGACTTGTACCCTAGAAGATAGATATCCTTGGTACAGGCTATCGAATCGATAGTTCAGACGGTCCTAAGAGACGCGAGTATGTGCCATCCTCTTAGAGACTTGGAATCTATGCTTCGCCTCGATATTGTTTGTGTATGTGTTAATACAATTCGAAAGTGATTCCGAATTTGTATTCCCCTTGATTTGAGTGGTATGGGGTTTGGATAGTGGAAGTATGCACGCACCATAGTTTTATTCGGGGTGCTGATATATATATATATATTATACGAGTAGTTGATATGTATATGAGATTATGATATTTGAAACTGCCTACTAAGATTTGATAAGTAGGACATGGTTGTTGGCTCATATTATAAATACTTGTTTTGAGAAAGCATAATATGTCACTGGAAACTTTATTGTTTTTATAAAGTTGAAAATAGAGAACTTTGGTTACAAATTGGAACATCTTTCTAAAGTGGAATTAGTAAATTGTAAATCTTACGAGTAATCTAAGATAGGTTAAATCTTTTAGAAAGACTAGTGCGATAATTGATAAAACAAACCGTTGGGAAGATTAGTGCGATAGGTGTGCACATTAGAAGAGAGGTGAGTATTTCTCAAGAGAGTGACGCACTAATATGTTGTTGCATTGGCCTGTATCAATTTAAATACTTGCTAAACGTATTTTAAATCAAACACACTTTCGGGCTCTGACCCGTTTCTTTTCCTCTCTCTCTCTTGTATATATATGTATATTTTCAGGTGCCCAGCCACAGGGGCGTCTTGCTTAGGATCCCTTGAGAAGAACGAGCTGCAGCTTAGGTGGGAGTTGCAGGTCACTTGAGTAGACGGCTTCCGTTATTGACTCCACTCCTAGTACTCTCATTTATTGGGCACGTGTCGCCCCTTTTCATCATTTCATTTGTTGTTGGGACATTTATATTTCAGTTATTTCCGGTATTGTTCTATGGGATTTATTCAGGATGGATTTGTGATTTTAGTTTCATATGTTGATATTCGATTGACGAATGTATTATGTTATTTGGCTTTTTGTGGTGTGATTCTTAATTGTAGAAATGTTGTTTTAAATAAATAAATCTTTTTCTTTAATTAAACTTTGGAAAGTTTGTATGAAAAATGTTTTTGACACTTAGCTTAATTATTTAGGGTGTTAAATTGGAAAATTATTTTTATCGACAGTGATGCTGAGAATGAAACAACTTTTAACCTTGATTTAATTTAATAAAGGAGTGATCGCCCGGTATTTAATTAGGCGGGGTGTCACAGGTGGTATCAGAGCATCAGGTTCTAGTGTCCTTAGGATCTGTACGGCTTATTATGCTTTCAGCGTTGCTTTGTTTGTTATAGAGCCCTATGTTTAGGATTGTCGATTCCTTGATGAGATTTCGTTCTCCTGCTATAATGTGTATACATTAGTGTATTCTAATTTCGTTCGGATGTGTGTGTATACCGAGCGATGACGGATGTCAGAAGAGGACCGTTAAGCGTACATCAAGAAGCAGGGCTCAGTTAAGATAATGAAATATATCCGAGGGTGATGACCGTAGTCGAGGTCACCCCCATTATGGCACGAGAAGCCAAAACTTGAAAGGCGACTAAGGTGCAGCAATGATTTTCAAATGCTGTTATAGTCAAATGAGGTACGGGGGTAAACTTACCCAACATTTTACAAAAACGTGTAAAGACTATCAACGGGAAATTTTAGAAACGTGAAAATTGTATGTGTCTTTACCAAAGGCGGTAAAGTATCCAAAGGCTTAAATGTAGAACGGAGTGTGGCAAACCGAAAGTGAAAATTTAGAGAAAAATTTTCTTGGCTTTTGGGACGAAATTATAATGGTTGGAGACAACCACCAATTTTAGAAGTCGAATGCTATGCCTATAGGAGAACCTGAGGTACAGTGTTGACCGTATGTTCCTTCCTTAACTGTTCAGGATGAGAAGCAAATGTGGTTCTGAACTCTTCGAGGGAGGGCGTATCAGGGGTCCATCCGTGAATTTGAATCTTAACCGTTAGCCAATTTTGTGTTAGGAGATATAGATACAAGTGGGGGAAACGACTCCAAGTGGAAGACCAACTTGTAATAATAGTTGATAAAACTCGAGGAGGAAATTCTGATGGACGAACGATCCAGAGGTTGACATTGTCATATTGTGTCAGAATAGATGATAACGCTTCTTTGTGGAGGAAGTTAATGGAATCGAAAAATTTAGTCGAGAATGAGACTGAATGCAACGGTGGTGGTATAGCAACACAGAAGGATGTGGATACACATCAGGAAAACCATTTAAATGCTTCAGACAGTTAAATTCTTACCAAGTGATGGTAAATTCAGTAAGTACTAGTATAGATAGTAACATGATCTTTATGGCCTAAGAAGGCTATGTAACAACCGGGATGGTTAACAGAAATCGAGTCTACTAATGTCCGAGGAAAGAACAATCCTAACCTGGTTAGTAGGACAGGTGATAGGTGAATTATGTGTTGAGGTATTTTATACGGAGTGAGATCTCTCACGATAATATGTTCCAAAGTAAGTATAAGGGCAAGAATACGGTGCCTAATAAAAGGCAACGAGTAAAGTAATATTGTTTGGTTTGTGTAGACGTGTTACATCCGAAAACCCTTTGCACAGTCAAGACGATTGTCAAGGTAGAAGTGTATGTTGTATCCTCAGAGGATGAGGCGTGTTTATGTGACACGAGCGAGTCACCATATTTTGATCATTTCTAGATTAGCATGTGAGACGAGTTAAATGCATATAATTAGAAATGTTACCATTGTGTGAATATTTTTCCTTAGTGTAGCGAGATTTTTTTCTTTAGAGCTATCCGCGGAGGATGGGTGAGTATATTAACAGTGTTTTATACTTTCTGGAGATTGCTTGTTGTAGTGATGCGATACACGAGTATGATTTTATCTTTGTTAAAATGTTATAAAAATGGGTAGTATGATAGTGGGCATTTATTGAGAGGCTATTGGAGTAGTTGCATTAGTGCAACATGTTTCATGTTTGCTTTGGCGAGGCTTACCTGTAAGGAAGTTGGACTCGCACTTATATTATCTATCCTAGAGACTTCGGAGGAGATAGTGGGCTCCAGATATTCGATGCCAATGTATGTATAGACTTTGTTAGTATAATTCTGTATGTATCGGGATTTATCGTTGAGCGAAAAGATTTGACTCAGTATTATATTTAGCAATCCGGACTTAGTGATAGGAAGAGTGCATTGTTATATTTAACCTTTAGAGATGTGGGAGTTAATCTTTATACCCCTATAATTAGGGAAAGGAATTTCGAGAATTCCGATTGTATGTATTCGAGGTTTATGGAATGCTATTACCATCAACCAACACGGTAGTGAAATTGGTGAAACGTTCTTTATTAAGCATAATTACAGGAGAATTGTAACTTTTCTGTCAAGAGACGGAATAAAGGGGTACATACCACGGACGGAGGACCTAACGGATTTCGATGACCGACAAAGCTAGGTAATAGTGTATCGGGGGGGTTCCTTGTTTGGATTTCGTTTTGCGAGACATCCCACGCATGAAACTTAGCGTAAGGTTGGAAATAGGGAGACGTTTGGTCACTATTCCATGAGTTCGGTACCCTGGTCAAAATGGGATCAAGTAATTATGTATGTAAGATGGAAGTTGAATTTGTCTTAAAGCCACTGGAGCTGGATTGTGTGGTAAGGAAGCATTGAAAGTTACCCCACGAGTTAAGGGGTGGAACGCTAATAAAGAGAATTCAAGAATTTTGTTTCTAGGGTGATTGAGAGTACCCAAATGTCATAACCGCGTATAGAACACAAGGGGAATAAAGAGTTGGAATGATTTTTAGCATGGACCATCTGGAAAGAACTTTATATCATACAAAAGAGATGACCTGTAATTATTTTGATGAATAGAGCGTTAGTGATTTATTTTGGTTGTTGTACTTATTTGAGAAAATTGTTGTACTTGTCTAAGAAAGGTTGAGGATTATTATTCCTCTTTTATTATCATGGAATGTGAATGCCCTATTCCTTCCATTCCGTTGAATTTAGTTGGTCCTACAGATGAGTAGCACGCCGTTCGCTCTCCCAGGGCGGTCGGAGTGTTGCAAAAAAAAATGTGGGCATCTTGGTTAACTACAGTTAAAATAGTCCGAGTCGAAGGGACGTGGTAATAGACGTGTGAAATATATGTTTGTGGGACTAGTATAACAAAGTGGAAGTGATAGAGTGGATTAAACGTCACATGAGGGGAGATAATCCATACATAAGTGTGCAATTAGAATAGCACGCCCTAACTTGATTGGAAAACTGTGGGAAGCCATTCAAGAATTGGTATTCCTTGAATATAGTAGAATTTAATTGTTATGAAGCACACCCGGAGCGGAGTTGTTATTAGTCAAGTGTGAGAGCGACTCACACATATAAAGAGTAATGATGTCAGTATAGTATAAGAGATCCAGAAGTGCGCTTCATGGAAAGAAGAGCATGGGTGGAACTTTCGGCATACTACAAGGAAGGAAGGGGAGTATTACGTGTCACTTAATGTGAGACATTTCAAGGAAGAATCGATGTTTAGCGAGACGTAGTGAGTAGTCTCTACATGCACTGCCCATAGGAAAGGTTTGGTTGAAAGAGGAGAATCAACCAAATAATTTTGTGTTCATAAAAAATTCCTGAAATTGGAAGAAGTTGGTAAAGTCGGTAAAGTTCTTGGATGGGTTACCATCCTCAAAATAAGATCAAGGGTTTATCCCGAACATGTGAATTAAGTCGCCGAGAAGGAAGTGATTGATATTCCTTTGGACTGGCTTACAATATTAACTAGTATGCCCCAGACTTCCTTTGAAAGGAAGGATCGCGCCAGTGCATGCACTACACCAAATCCTGCGAATGGTCACGCCCAGTTGGTCGCGGCCCAAGTCCGCGACCAACTGGTCGCGGACTTGGGCCGTGACCAACTCAATTTTGGCGTGACCATATTTATTACCACACTAAATTATGGATGATCTTGAAGTGGTCACGGACCAAATCCGTGACCACTGTGGGTCGCGGACTTGGGCCGTGACCAGGTCGTGACCATCTTGGCGCCAAAATTCCCTCCAAAATTGGTCGGGTATCGGTCACGGACTTGGGCCGTGACCATAGGCATGACGAAGCACAATACACACAAATACTGGGTCACGGCTGGGGGCCGTGACCATTTTTGACGTGGGTCACGGACTTGGGCCGTGACCATAGGCATGACGAAGCACAAATACACACACATATTGGGTCACGGCTGGGGTCCGTGACCAATTTTGGGCGTGGGTCACGGCTATGGGCCGTGACCAGTAGACTGCATACACGAGACTTGCTTTCATTAATGGGTCGCGAGGTGGGTCACGGCTATAGGCCGTGACCAATGTCAATCCTAACCAAAACTCAAATCCCTCATATTTTCATTACCCCGCTCGTATCTTATATTTTTTTCTTTCCCAAACGCTGCTTCTCCCCCCAAACCTCCCCCCCAAACGATGCGATGTTGTGATGTTGGTGATGGAGTGAGGAGCTGGTGATGCGATTCGATGTTCTGTGCTTGTGCTACCTGGATGTAGGGGCCGAAGGTGAGGTGGCAAGTTTTGGGGTCACAAACGGGGGCATTCTCAGGTCGGGTTTCAGCGGGTGACTCTGGTGGGTTATTCGAAAGGGTTGGATAATCGGGACTGGGGCTCCGGCATTCCATGTTGGTCGATAGTGTTGGTTTCCTACTTAGTAGCGGTTTGAATCGCTTGGGTGTTGAAATCAGTATTGCTGGTATTTCTTTCCCAAACGGTGGAGATTTCTTCCCCAAACGCTGGTAGCAGTCGTGGAGATTTTTTCCCCAATCTGTATGGAGGTTCTTCCCCAATCTGTATATGTAATATATCCATATATATGTGTGTGTGTTTGTTATATGTAATGCTATGATTTTTTCTTTGATATGTGGAGATTCCTCAAATTTGCTTTGATTTTTTTTTCTAGGTCTAAAATTTTCTGTTTGTTATATATTAAAATGATTTATTTTCTGTTTTTTTTTTCGAATTGCAGATGTAGTATTTTGTGTGCATCTATGTGTAGGTTGAGAAATGTTAATGTATAATAATTAAGGTGTAAAGAATGATGTTTGGAATTGGATAGATAGTATACTAATCTTAGTCCATAAGAGTTGTTGTGTTGATTTGTTGGATACAATTTTTTTGGGACCATAATTATTTGAAGAAATAATTGTATATATGCTCAAATGCACTACTAAAGTTTTTTTTTTTACAAATTATAGAAAATGATGATGGATTTGGAATATGGGTGACATTTAACAATAAAGGACCATTATTGTAAATGGCAGATGGCTTTAACATTATATGTCAATGGAATATGGATATTGCGTCTTTTTTCACCGTATGAGCTTAGCAAACTCTCTTCTCATATCTCCTGAAGGTGTCCTTTTGTCACCTTATGTTACTTAATGACACACTCATAGGACCTGCGAGAAAGAATGACATTTATATTGTCAAAAGTGGATTCCACTCGGAACTATAACCAGTAAAAAATAAAGATCTCCAAAGTCGAGCTATTCTACTTAGTTAGAGCTGATATCACCACTTCTGTATGCTATTAATTAATCACCCGTCGAGGAATTATGTTAAGGTGTCTGGGAATATGTATTGTATTTCTCATGACTATATCTGTTTAGATTTGAGAATATTTTGTTTCAGAATCAGAGTTTGCGGAGAACGTAGGTGAGTGGTGGATTGATTATCAAGTTTCTTTTTGGATATCTAGGAGCCAGTTCTAGAGGACGAGTCAGTGTTTGTATAATTTTCTTTCGTGTTTTTTTCTTCTTCCAAGAATGTTACTTATTTAATGCTTTTGTTTTCAAAATCCCAATGGAAATGCAGGTTTAAATGCAGGACCATCTGCGAAAAGGACCTTAGGTACTCTCTCTAAGCATATTCAGATTCGTCCGCGAAATGTCATGTCTTTATATAATTATTCTTCTAATTATTCGATTTAGTGTTGTGATTCTAATTTGAACTTTGCGGAATGGCTATGTTCCTAATTCAACCAAGATTATAGTTTTACTGGAATGGCTTTTTTGGATTCCGTTAGATTTTTTTTAATAAAGCTAACTATGCATCTGGGGAATATATTGTATATTTTGTTGGGACTCATTTTAGTATCAGTGTGTTATAGCTCCAATTTATATTTCTAAAAAATCTTGTGTTATGCATGCTAGACGCACAGTGAAAAACATTCCCATGTATGCTCCAGCACAGTTCTACATTGACAATGTATTGTTTCGGATCAAGGAGAAGAACATTCCCTATTGCTATTGTTGCAGGTTAGATCTGCTATGCTTTACTTTAACAAAAGTAGTTATATAATTGATATGCATTATCTATTAAATCTTTTAGATGATAGAAGGAGTACGGGATAATTATTGGTTTTGTTTGGTTTGGCTGTTGGATAATTATTGGTTGTTGCTTGTTGTTGGATAGTATGTTAGAAGGAGTATGGGATAATTAGAAGGAGTACGGGATAATTATTAGATAATATGTTGAAAATATTTTAGACTCCAGGTTTGCAAATACGACGATAATTTGAAAATGTGTAGACTTAAGCTTAAAAGCATGGCGTTAGAGGGGAGAAACCCGAAACATCCACCAAACGGTCCCGTTAGAGGCATCAACACCTCCCACGGGACCAATGTAACTCGTAGGAACTGACCCCACAGGGGCGGGTCTCCCAGTTTGAGAGTGCGACGGTAATTTGCATATTTTTAGACTTAGGCTAAAAAACATGGCGTTAGAGGGTGAAAACTCGAAACAACCCCCGAACGGCCCCGTGGGTGGCACTATCAGCTCCCACGGGACCAATGTGACTCGTAGGAACTGACCCCGCAGCCGCGGAACTCCCGGTTTGAGAATACGATGGTAATTTGCATATTTCTAGACTTAGGCTTAAAAACATGGCGTTAGAGGGTGAAAATTAGAAACAACCCTCTAACGGCCCCGTGGGTGGCACTAACACCTCCCACGGGACCAACGTAACTCGTGGGAACGGACGCCGCAGCCGCGGGTGTCCCGGTTTGAGTGTACGACGGTAATTTACTTATTTCCACACTTAGGCTTAAAAACATGGCGTTAGAGGGTGAGAACTCGAAACAGCCCCCGAACGGCCACGTGGGTGGCACCAACACCTCCCACGGGACCAACGTAACTCGTGGGAACGGACCCCGCAGCCGCGAGTGTCCCGGTTTGAGAGTACGACGGTAATTTGCTTATTTCTACACTTAGGCTTGAAAACACGGCGTTAGAGGGTGAGAACTCGAAACAGACCCCGAACGGCCCCGTGGGTGGCACCAACACCTCCCACGGGACCAACGGAACTCGTCGGAACTGACCCCGCAGCCGCGGGTGTACCGGTTTGAGAGTACGGCAGTAATTTGCTTATTTCCACACTTAGGGTTGAAAACATGGCGTTAGAGGGTGAGATCTCGAAACAGCCCCCGAACGGCCCCGTGGGTGGCACCAACACCTCCCACGGGACCAACGGAACTCGTCGGAACTGACCCCGCAGCCGCGGGTGTCCCGGTTTGAGAGTACGACGGCAATTTGCTTATTTCCTCACTTAGGCTTAAAAACATGGCGTTAGAGGGTGAGAACTCGAAACAGCCCCCGAACGGCCCCGTGGGTGGCACCAACACCTCCCACGTGACCAACGTAACTCGTAGGAACTGACCCCGCAGCCGCGGGTGTCCCGGTTTGAGAGTACGTCAGTAATTTGCTTATTTCCACACTTAGGCTTAAAAACATGGCGTTAGAGGGTGAGATCTCGAAACAGCCCCCGAACGGCCCCATGGGTTGCACCAACACCTCCCACGGGACCAACGTAACTCGTAGGAACTGACCCCGCAGCCGCGGGTGTCCCGGTTTGAGAGTACGGCAGTAATTTGCTTATTTCCACACTTAGGCTTGAAAACACGGCGTTAGAGGGTGAGAACTCGAAACAGACCCTGAACGGCCCCGTGGGTGGCACCAACACCTCCCACGTGACCAACGTAACTCGTAGGAACTAACCCCGCACCCGTGGGTGTCCCGGTTTGAGAGTACGGCAGTAATTTGCTTATTTCCACACTTAGGCTTGAAAACACGGCGTTAGAGGGTGAGAACTCGAAACAGACCCCGAACGGCCCCGTGGGTGGCACCAACACCTCCCACGGGACCAACGGAACTCGTCGGAACTGACCCCGCAGCCGCGGGTGTCCCGGTTTGAGAGTACGGCAGTAATTTGCTTATTTCCACACTTAGGGTTGAAAACATGGCGTTAGAGGGTGAGATCTCGAAACAGCCCCCGAACGGCCCCGTGGGTGGCACCAACACCTCCCACGGGACCAACGGAACTCGTCGGAACTGACCCCGCAGCCGCGGGTGTCCCGGTTTGAGAGTACGACGGCAATTTGCTTATTTCCTCACTTAGGCTTAAAAACATGGCGTTAGAGGGTGAGAACTCGAAACAGCCCCCGAACGGCCCCGTGGGTGGCACCAACACCTCCCACGGGACCAACGGAACTCGTCGGAACTGACCCCGCAGCCGCGGGTGTCCCGGTTTGAGAGTACGGCAGTAATTTCCTTATTTCCACACTTAGGCTTGAAAACATGGCGTTAGAGGGTGAGAACTCGAAACAGCCCCCGAACGGCCCCGTGGGTGGCACCAACACCTCCCACGGGACCAACGTAACTCGTAGGAACTGACCCCGCAGCCGCGGGTGTCCCGGTTTGAGAGTACGATGATAATTTGCTTATTTCCACACTTAGGCTTAAAAACATGGCGTTAGAGGGTGAGAACTCGAAACAGCCTCCGAACGGCCCCGTGGGTGGCACTAACACCTCCCACGGGACCAACGTAACTCGTGGGAACTGACCCCGCAGCCGCGGGTGTCCCGGTTTGAGAGTACGACGGTAATTTGCTTATTTCCACACTTAGGCTTAAAAACATGGCGTTAGAGGGTGAGAACTCGAAACAGCCCCCGAACGGCCCCGTGGGTGGCACCAACACCTCCCACGGGACCAACGTAACTCGTAGGAACTAACCCCGCACCCGTGGGTGTCCCGGTTTGAGAGTACGGCAGTAATTTGCTTATTTCCACACTTAGGCTTGAAAACACGGCGTTAGAGAGTGAGAACTCGAAACAGACCCCGAACGGCCCCGTGGGTGGCACCAACACCTCCCACGGGACCAACGGAACTCGTCGGAACTGACCCCGCAGCCGCGGGTGTCCCGGTTTGAGAGTACGGCAGTAATTTGCTTATTTCCACACTTAGGGTTGAAAACATGGCGTTAGAGGGTGAGATCTCGAAACAGCCCCCGAACGGCCCCGTGGGTGGCACCAACACCTCCCACGGGACCAACGGAACTCGTCGGAACTGACCCCGCAGCCGCGGGTGTCCCGGTTTGAGAGTACGACGGCAATTTGCTTATTTCCTCACTTAGGCTTAAAAACATGGCGTTAGAGGGTGAGAACTCGAAACAGCCCCCGAACGGCCCCGTGGGTGGCACCAACACCTCCCACGGGACCAACGTAACTCGTAGGAACTGACCCCGCAGCCGCGGGTGTCCCGGTTTGAGAGTACGGCGGTAATTTGCTTATTTCCACACTTAGGCTTAAAAACATGGCGTTAGAGGGTGAGATCTCGAAACAGCCCCCGAACGGCCCCGTGGTTGGCACCAACACCTCCCACGGGACCAACGTAACTCGTAGGAACTGACCCCGCAGCCGCGGGTGTCCCGGTTTGAGAGTACGGCGGTAATTTGCTTATTTCAACACTTAGGCTTAAAAACATGGCGTTAGAGGGTGAGATCTCGAAACAGCCCCCGAACGGCCCCGTGGGTGGCACCAACACCTCCCACGGGACCAACGTAACTTGTAGGAACTGACCCCGCAGCCGTGGGTGTCCCGGTTTGAGAGTACGGCAGTAATTTGCTTATTTCCACACTTAGGCTTGAAAACACGGCGTTAGAGGGTGAGAACTCGAAACAGACCCCGAACGGCCCCGTGGGTGGCACCAACACCTCCCACGGGACCAACGGAACTCGTCGGAACTGACCCCGCAGCCGCGGGTGTCCCGGTTTGAGAGTACGGCAGTAATTTGCTTATTTCCACACTTAGGGTTGAAAACATGGCGTTAGAGGGTGAGATCTCGAAACAGCCCCCGAACGGCCCCGTGGGTGGCACCAACACCTCCCACGGGACCAACGGAACTCGTCGGAACTGACCCCGCAGCCGCGGGTGTCCCGGTTTGAGAGTACGACGGCAATTTGCTTATTTCCTCACTTAGGCTTAAAAACATGGCGTTAGAGGGTGAGAACTCGAAACAGCCCCCGAACGGCCCCGTGGGTGGCACCAACACCTCCCACGTGACCAACGTAACTCGTAGGAACTGACCCCGCAGCCGCGGGTGTCCCGGTTTGAGAGTACGGCAGTAATTTGCTTATTTCCACACTTAGGGTTGAAAACATGGCGTTAGAGGGTGAGAACTCGAAACAGCCCCCGAACGGCCCCGTGGGTGGCACCAACACCTCCCACGGGACCAACGTAACTCGTAGGAACTGTCCCCGCAGCCGCGGGTGTCCCGTTTTGAGTGTACGACGGAAATTTGCTTATTTCCTCACTTAGGCTTAAAAACATGGCGTTAGAGGGTGAGAACTCGAAACAGCCCCCGAACGGCCCCGTGGGTGGCACCAACACCTCCCACGGGACCAACGTAACTCGTAGGAACTGACCCCGTAGCCGCGGGTGTCCCGGTTTGAGAGTACGACGGTAATTTGCTTATTTCCACACTTAGGCTTAAAAACATGGCGTTAGAGGGTGAGAACTCGAAACAGCCCCCGAACGGCCCCGTGGGTGGCACCAACACCTCCCACGGGACCAACGTAACTCGTAGGAACTGACCCCGCAGCCGCGGGTATCCCAGTTTGAGAGTACGACGGTAATTTGCTTATTTCCACACTTAGGCTTAAAAACATGGCGTTAGAGGGTGAGATCTCGAAACAGCCCCCGAACGGCCCCGTGGGTGGCACCAACACCTCCCACGGGACCAACGTAACTCGTAGGAACGGACCCGACAGCCGCGGGTGTCCCGGTTTGAGAGTACGGCAGTAATTTGCTTATTTCCACACTTTGGCTTAAAAACATGACGTTAGAGGGTGAGAACTCGAAACAGCCCCCGAACGGCCCCGTGGGTGGCACCAACACCTCCCACGGGACCAACGGAACTCGTCGGAACTGACCCCGCAGCCGCGGGTGTCCCGGTTTGAGAGTACGGCAGTAATTTGCTTATTTCCACACTTAGGCTTGAAAACATGGCGTTAGAGGGTGAGAACTCGAAACAGCCCCCGAACGGTCCCGTGGGTGGCACCAACACCTCCCACGGGACCAACGTAACTCGTAGGAACTGACCCCGCAGCCGCGGGTTTCCCGGTTTGAGAGTACGGCGGTAATTTGCTTATTTCCACACTTAGGCTTGATAACATGGCGTTAGAGGGTGAGAACTCGAAATAGACCCCGAACGGCCCCGTGGGTGGCACCAACACCTCCCATGGGACCAACGTAACTCGTAGGAACTGACCCCGCAGCCGCGGGTGTCCCGGTTTGAGAGTACGATGATAATTTGCTTATTTCCACACTTAGGCTTAAAAACATGGCGTTAGAGGGTGAGAACTCGAAACAGCCTCCGAACGGCCCCGTGGGTGGCACCAACACCTCCCACGGGACCAACGTAACTCGTGGGAACTGACCCCGCAGCCGCGGGTGTCCCGGTTTGAGAGTACGACGGTAATTTGCTTATTTCCACACTTAGGCTTAAAAACATGGGGTTAGAGGGTGAGAACTCGAAACAGCCCCCGAACGGCCCCGTGGGTGGCACAAACACCTCCCACGGGACCAACGTAACTCGTAGGAACTGACCCCGCAGCCGCGGGTGTCCCGGTTTGAAAGTACGATGATAATTTGCTTATTTCCACACATAGGCTTAAAAACATGGCGTTAGAGGGTGAGAACGCGAAACAGCCCCCGAACGGCCCCGTGGGTGGCACCAACACCTCCCACGGGACCAACGTAACTCGTGGGAACGGACCCCGCAGCCGCGGGTGTCCCGGGTTGAGAGTACGACGGTAATTTGCTTATTCCACACTTAGGCTTAAAAACATGGCGTTAGAGGGTGAGAACTCGAAACAGCCCCCGAACGGCCCCGTGGGTGGCACCAACACCTCCCACGGGACCAACGTAACTCGTAGGAACTGACCCCGCAGCCGCGGGTGTCCCGGTTTGAGAGTACGATGATAATTTGCTTATTTCCACACTTGGGCTTAAAAACATGGCGTTAGAGGGTGAGAACTCGAAACAGCCCCCGAACGGCCCCGTGGGTGGCACCAACACCTCCCACGGGACCAACGTAACTCGTGGGAACAGACCCCGCAGCCGCGGGTGTCCCGGTTTGAGAATACGACGGTAATTTGCTTATTTCTACACTTAGGCTTAACATGGCGTTAGAGGGTGAAAACTCGAAACAGCCCCTGAACGGCCCCGTGGGTGGCACTAACACCTCCCACGGGACCAACGTAACTCGTGGAAACGGACGCCGCAGCCGCGGGTGTCCCGGTTTGAGTGTACGACGGTAATTTGCTTATTTCCACACTTAGGCTTAAAAACATGGCGTTAGAGGGTGAGAACTCGAAACAGCCCCCGAACGGCCACGTGGGTGGCACCAACACCTCCCACGGGACCAACGTAACTCGTGGGAACGGACCCCGCAGCCGCGGGTGTCCCGGTTTGAGAGTACGACGGTAATTTGCTTATTTCTACACTCAGGCTTAACATGGCGTTAGAGGGTGAAAACTCGAAACAGCCCCCGAACGGCCCCGTGGGTGGCACCAACACCTCCCACGGGACCAACGTAACTCGTGGGAACGGACGCCGCAGCCGCGGGTGTCCCGGTTTGAGTGTACGACGGTAATTTGCTTATTTCCACACTTAGGCATGAAAACACGGCGTTAGAGGGTGAGAACTCGAAACAGACCCCGAACGGCCCCGTGGGTGGCACCAACACCTCCCACGTGACCAACGTAACTCGTAGGAACTGACCCCGCAGCCGTGTGTGTCCCGGTTTGAGAGTACGGCAGTAATTTGCTTATTTCCACACTTAGGCTTGAAAACACGGCGTTAGAGGGTGAGAACTCGAAACAGACCCCGAACGGCCCCGTGGGTGGCACCAACACCTCCCACGGGACCAACGGAACTCGTCGGAACTGACCCCGCAGCCGCGGGTGTCCCGGTTTGAGAGTACGACAGTAATTTGCTTATTTCCACACTTAGGGTTGAAAACATGGCGTTAGAGGGTGAGATCTCGAAACAGCCCCCGAACGGCCCCGTGGGTGGCACCAACACCTCCCACGGGACCAACGGAACTCGTCGGAACTGACCCCGCAGCCGCGGGTGTCCCGGTTTGAGAGTACGACGGCAATTTGCTTATTTCCTCACTTAGGCTTAAAAACATGGCGTTAGAGGGTGAGAACTCGAAACAGCCCCCGAACGGCCCCGTGGGTGGCACCAACACCTCCCACGTGACCAACGTAACTCGTAGGAACTGACCCCGCAGCCGCGGGTGTCCCGGTTTGAGAGTACGGCAGTAATTTGCTTATTTCCACACTTAGGGTTGAAAACATGGCGTTAGAGGGTGAGAACTCGAAACAGCCCCCGAACGGCCCCGTGGGTGGCACCAACACCTCCCACGGGACCAACGTAACTCGTAGGAACTGTCCCCGCAGCCGCGGGTGTCCCGGTTTGAGTGTACGACGGAAATTTGCTTATTTCCTCACTTAGGCTTAAAAACATGGCGTTAGAGGGTGAGAACTCGAAACAGCCCCCGAACGGCCCCGTGGGTGGCACCAACACCTCCCACGGGACCAACGGAACTCGTCGGAACTGACCCCGCAGCCGCGGGTGTCCCGGTTTGAGAGTACGGCAGTAATTTCCTTATTTCCACACTTAGGCTTGAAAACATGGCGTTAGAGGGTGAGAACTCGAAACAGCCCCCGAACGGCCCCGTGGGTGGCACCAACACCTCCCACGGGACCAACGTAACTCGTAGGAACTGACCCCGCAGCCGCGGGTGTCCCGGTTTGAGAGTACGATGATAATTTGCTTATTTCCACACTTAGGCTTAAAAACATGGCGTTAGAGGGTGAGAACTCGAAACAGCCTCCGAACGGCCCCGTGGGTGGCACTAACACCTCCCACGGGACCAACGTAACTCGTGGGAACTGACCCCGCAGCCGCGGGTGTCCCGGTTTGAGAGTACGACGGTAATTTGCTTATTTCCACACTTAGGCTTAAAAACATGGCGTTAGAGGGTGAGAACTCGAAACAGCCCCCGAACGGCCCCGTGGGTGGCACCAACACCTCCCACGGGACCAACGTAACTCGTAGGAACTGACCCCGCAGCCGCGGGTTTCCCGGTTTGAGAGTACGGCGGTAATTTGCTTATTTCCACACTTAGGCTTGATAACATGGCGTTAGAGGGTGAGAACTCGAAATAGACCCCGAACGGCCCCGTGGGTGGCACCAACACCTCCCATGGGACCAACGTAACTCGTAGGAACTGACCCCGCAGCCGCGGGTGTCCCGGTTTGAGAGTACGATGATAATTTGCTTATTTCCACACTTAGGCTTAAAAACATGGCGTTAGAGGGTGAGAACTCGAAACAGCCTCCGAACGGCCCCGTGGGTGGCACTAACACCTCCCACGGGACCAACGTAACTCGTGGGAACTGACCCCGCAGCCGCGGGTGTCCCGGTTTGAGAGTACGACGGTAATTTGCTTATTTCCACACTTAGGCTTAAAAACATGGGGTTAGAGGGTGAGAACTCGAAACAGCCCCCGAACGGCCCCGTGGGTGGCACCAACACCTCCCACGGGACCAACGTAACTCGTAGGAACTGACCCCGCAGCCGCGGGTGTCCCGGTTTGAGAGTACGATGATAATTTGCTTATTTCCACACTTAGGCTTAAAAACATGGCGTTAGAGGGTGAGAACTCGAAACAGCCCCCGAACGGCCCCGTGGGTGGCACCAACACCTCCCACGGGACCAACGTAACTCGTAGGAACTGACCCCGCAGCCGCGGGTGTCCCGGTTTGAGAGTACGATGATAATTTGCTTATTTCCACACTTAGGCTTAAAAACATGGCGTTAGAGGGTGAGAACTCGAAACAGCCCCCGAACGGCCCCGTGGGTGGCACCAACACCTCCCACGGGACCAACGTAACTCGTGGGAACTGACCCCGCAGCCGCGGGTGTCCCGGTTTGAGAGTACGACGGTAATTTGCTTATTTCTACACTTAGGCTTAACATGGTGTTAGAGGGTGAAAACTCGAAACAGCCCCCGAACGGCCCCGTGGGTGGCACTAACACCTCCCACGGGACCAACGTAACTCGTGGGAACGGACCCCGCAGCCGCGGGTGTCCCGGTTTGAGAGTACGACGGTAATTTGCTTATTTCTACACTCAGGCTTAACATGGTGTTAGAGGGTGAAAACTCGAAACAGCCCCCGAACGGCCCCGTGGGTGGCACCAACACCTCCCACGGGACCAACGTAACTCGTGGGAACGGACGCCGCAGCCGCGGGTGTCCCGGTTTGAGAGTACGACGGTAATTTGCTTATTTCCACACTCAGGCTTAAAAACATGGCGTTAGAGGGTGAGAACTCGAAACAGCCCCCGAACGGCCCCGTGGGTGGCACCAACACCTCCCACGGGACCAACGTAACTCGTAGGAACTGACGCCGCAGCCGCGGGTGTCCCGGTTTGAGTGTACGATGATAATTTGCTTATTTCCACACTTAGGCTTAAAAACATGGCGTTAGAGGGTGAGAACTCGAAACAGCCCCCGAACGGCCCCGTGGGTGGCACCAACACCTCTCACGGGACCAACGTAACTCGTAGGAACTGACCCCGCAGCCGCGGGTGTCCCGGTTTGAGAGTACGATGATAATTTGCTTATTTCCACACTTAGGCTTAAAAACATGGCGTTAGAGGGTGAGAACTCGAAACAGCCCCCGAACGGCTCCGTGGGTGGCACCAACACCTCCCACGGGACCAACGTAACTCGTGGGAACTGACACCGCAGCCGCGGGTGTCCCGGTTTGAGAGTACGACGGTAATTTGCTTATTTCTACACTTAGGCTTAACATGGCGTTAGAGGGTGAAAACTCGAAACAGCCCCCGAACGGCCCCGTGGGTGGCACTAACACCTCCCACGGGACCAACGTAACTCGTGGGAACGGACGCCGCAACCGCGGGTGTCCCGGTTTGAGTGTACGACGGTAATTTGCTTATTTCCACACTTAGGCTTAAAAACATGGCGTTAGAGGGTGAGAACTCGAAACAGCCCCCGAACGGCCACGTGGGTGGCACCAACACCTCCCACGGGACCAACATAACTCGTGGGAACGGACCCCGCAGCCGCGGGTGTCCCGGTTTGAGAGTACGACGGTAATTTGCTTATTTCTACACTCAGGCTTAACATGGCGTTAGAGGGTGAAAACTCGAAACAGCCCCCGAACGGCCCCGTGGGTGGCACCAACACCTCCCACGGGACCAACGTAACTCGTAGAAACTGACCCCGCAGCCGCGGGTGTCCCGGTTTGAGGGTACGATGATAATTTGCTTATTTCCACACTTAGGCTTAAAAACATGGCGTTAGAGGGTGAGAACGCGAAACAGCCCCCGAACGGCCCCGTGGGTGGCACCAACACCTCCCACGGGACCAACGTAACTCGTAGGAACTGACCCCGCAGCCGCGGGT
This sequence comes from Sambucus nigra, assembly GCA_949130495.1. Taxonomy (NCBI): domain Eukaryota; kingdom Viridiplantae; phylum Streptophyta; class Magnoliopsida; order Dipsacales; family Adoxaceae; genus Sambucus; species Sambucus nigra. The sequence goes on along the minus strand of OX422208.1, from coordinate 535,391,763 downwards.
CTCCCGGTTTGAGAGTACGGCAGTAATTTGCTTATTTCCACACTTAATTTTTATATTTCTACTTGGTTACTGATAATTTTAACTCATATATGCAATTTTTCAGCTTGATTAATTTTTTTGTAAAATTACTTGGTTACTGATACTTTTATTTTTTGTATCCTATCATTTGTAGGATTTTTGCGCGTGGATCAAATGAAGGAGGCAATGTTTTACAACATGATGATTATTTATATGTTGTGGACATTCAGGATAATGTTTTTTATGTGTTATAGCCGTGCAGGCTTTTATTGTTTAGTTTTATGGCCGTGCGGGCTTTTATAATTTGATTGTTGAATTTTATAGCCGTGCGGGCTTTATAATAAGCAGGTTTTTCATTTACAGGTTTTGGAATGTCAAGAAAATAGAGGAAACTCTGCCCAATTTTTTTTTGGTCTGTGAATTATTAAGACGTGTAATATTTTTATGTTTGTATATATATTTGTTTATTAACAACATTCTCAATTCGCAATTTGTGATTTTTTTTTATTGTTTTGCCTATAATAAATATTTGTAACACCTCGTAGCAACCGATGATGCACTCACAGGAACCCCAATTTTAGGATTGGGCAAAAAAAAATACATTTTTTTTAAATTACAGATAAATATGGTCATGGACTTTGTCCATGACCATTTTTACTTTTTTTTGTCGCGCTTAAAAATGGTCGCGGCCAAAGTCCGCGACCATTTTTTTTATTTTTTGTCACGGTAATGGGTCGCGGACTAGGGCCGCGACCAATTTTTTTTAAATTTTTTTTGTCACACACATGGGTCGCGGCCAAAGTCCGCGACCAATTTGTCACGGTCGTGGGTCATGGACAAGGACCGTGACCAATTTTTTTAATTTTTTTTTGTCACGCACATGGGTCGCGGACTTTGGCCGCGACCAATTTGTCACGGTCGTGGGTCATGGACAAGGACCGTGACCAATTTTTTTAATTTTTTTTTGTCACGCACATGGGTCGCGGACTTTGGCCGCGACCAATTTGTCACGGTTGTGGGTCATGGACAAGGGCCGCGACCAATTTTTTTAATTTTTTTTTGTCACGCACATGGGTCGCGGACTTTGGCCGCGACCAATTTGTCACGGTTATGGGTCACGGATTAGAGCCGCGACCCATCACGGCATGGGTCACGGCCTAAGTCCGCGACCATCTGCCGTGACCCCTCTCGGCCGTGACCATTTTTTGGTCACGGACTTGGGCCGCGACCCACGAAAATGGTCACGCCCGAAATGGTCACGGCCCAAGTCCGCGACCCACAGGTTTGGTCAGGGATTTTGGCCGTGACCAATCGCCAGTTTTGGTGTAGTGATGGTCTGGCGCAGTATACATTTCTGAATCAGGATGAGATTGGTGAATCCCACTTTTGATATGGGATTTCAGGAACCAGTGGAGATAAGATTTCGTTTCAAGTAGGATGTATCACCCTTAGCCAGGGAATAAGCGCATGGTGATTAAAGATTAGTGGAGCCACGTGAATGAGATTTTGGAATCTTGGTACGATGATTTCAAGAATGCTCTGTAGAAACACTCGTACCTGTTTGTCGCGTATGAGGTACTTATTAAGGTTTTGTTATGGAAGAACCTCGACTATTCTCCTTCCGTATGTTTAGAGGAGAGTAGATAATCAGAATTTTTGGATCGGTCGAGAAAATATCCGATAACTATGGTAGAAGTCCACGACTGTTTTAGACGAGCAAGAGTGATCAAATGTTCGTAATATTTTCTCAGAATGGGAGTTTTGTATATGAATAAATCCGAGTATTTGTCATGTAGTGAGGTGCGGCCTCCTAATGTTAGTGAGATAATGAAATGCATAACGTATAAGCGTGAATTATACGAATGTTGTCGGTTGGGAGCACAAGGTGAAGTATCTCTAATGAGAAGGTAAAACAATGTTGCTGTGAAGAAAGGGCTATAGTAATTGAGCGCCGTAATGTGTAGTTAGTTTGTGTACGGAAAAGGATATCCAGAATTGTGCTATCGGATAGGCCTTATTTTCCGAATTTCGGGACGAAATTCAGTTATTAGGGGGGAAGTATGTAATACCCCGTATTTTTGTAGCTTTTAAAATTATGGGATTTATTAAATTTAATTGAGATAAATTCATTTAATTTTAATCCGGAATGTTGCTTTGAATATTTACTAGCGTGACGAAAGTTAGTAATTATTGGAAATTTGTTATTTGTTGCATATTACTGGATGAGTATAGTAATATATGAGATTTATTTTTATAATGTTGTCAAGAGTGAATTAAATGACTATTTCGGAAATTTAAGTCGGAACGTGCCCGTGTCACGTCAGGACTAATTTTGTTAAATAAAAAGTGAATACTTCATAAGTTGTTTGTATGGTCGTTTTGAGTGCGCCAACACGTCCGGAATGGTCGAGATAGTCAGAAAAGTGTACCCGGGGGTTTAGTTTGGGTCTCGGGGCGTTTTTAGGCCTAATTGGTGCCCCGGGAGGGCATTTTAGTCATTTTACATAAGTGGGTAATTAAACCCACGAATTTCAGCCAACCTATATCAGCCATTAGGTCAGCCTCTTAGGGTTAGAACATTCACAAATCAAGTGACGGCCATTGGAGAAGAGAGGAGAGAGCTCCAAGGCAATCCAAGGCCAAAAAGCCACCGGTTTGCACCGCCACCAACACCACCGCGTAGATCACGAGTCAAGGAACGCAGACATACCAAAATCAGCCGTGAATCTGCATACCAAAATCCCAGGAAAGTGTTTAAACTTGCTATTTTCGTTGATGCAATCTTCATGTTAGTTTAGGAATGAATTGTGATAAAAACTATGGAAGAAAACCCCATTTTTGATAGGAGAACCCATGTAGTAGTGATGTATATGTTAATTCTGGAAACCCATGTCATGTAGAGGTAATAATCCATGAAATTTGGTGATCATAATAAAGAAATATTGGAGAAAGATTCATTAGAAATCTGTTTAAGAAAATTCTAGTGTTCTTGATGATTGGACATGATTTTAGGTTGAAAATCCATGTTTAATGATAGTTATACACATGTTTTACGTTATAAACACCTGGTATAATGTTATGATGATGATAGTAGGATTTTTGGGACGATTAGAATGGAAAAACATAGTTTTGGATGAAGAAGTTTGATGAATCCCGTAACTGCATTCTGCAGAATTTTGCCGAGACCTGCTTGATCGATTGATCGAGCCTAGAGCATCGATCGATCGAGCCCCAAGCTTCGATCGATCGACCCCTCCTGGCAGACTCCTATTTCCCTTGTTTAATTAGTTAAATTAAGTTTATCGTGAAATAATTTTTGGGCATTCTAAATAAAATGATTTGGGAGACATTGAGGACCAGTAGAGTATATGAAATAATGTTGGAACCTTTAATATTCAACGAGAATGATATTTATGGGATATTTACTTTAGGTTGTTAGATTTATGAATTTAAAGGGTGAGGTGCGTAAGAGAGTTACGTTGGAATCTAATAAAGTCACTTACTGAATTTCAGATGTGTGGGGATATAATCCACGAGTGTTAGGTGATAAGTGAGAAAATCCTTCGAGTTAAGGTTAGGAATGAAACCTTATACGTAATTCTATAAATGTGAAATTAAGGATAATTGGTATAATTATGGGTGATGAGAAGAACATATTTTAATATGATAAAGGGGTATATTTATATGATTGTGTGTACATATATTATATGCATGTGAAAAACATACCGCGCTACTTGCTATCCTTGAGGTTACCGCGCTGGGACAGTCTTATCTCGATGGGACCTTTATGGGGGATATTGACTTGTACCCTAGAAGATAGATATCCTTGGTACAGGCTATCAAATCGATAGTTCAGACGGTCCTAAGAGACGCGAGTATGTGCCATCCTCTTAGAGACTTGGAATCTATGCTTCGCCTCGATATTGTTTGTGTATGTGTTAATACAATTCGAGAGTGATTCCGAATTTGTATTCCACTTCGTTTGAGTGGTATGGGGTTTGGATAGTGGAAGTATGCACGCACCATAGTTTTATTCGGGGTGCTGATATATATATATATTATACGAGTAGTTGATATGTATATGAGATTATGATATTTGAAACTGCCTACTAAGATTTGATAAGTAGGATATGGTTGTTGGCTCATATTATAAATACTTTTTTTGAGAAAGCATAATATGTCACTAGAAACTTTATTGTTTTTATAAAGTTGAAAATAGAGAACTTTGGTTACAAATTGGAACATCTTTCTAAAGTGGAATTAGTAAATTGTAAATCTTACGAGTAATCTAAGAAAGGTTAAATCTTTTAGAAAGACTAGTGCGATAATTGATAAAACATACCGTTGGGAAGATTAGTGCGATAGGTGTGCACATTAGAAGAGAGGTGAGTATTTCTCAAGAGAGTGACGCACTAATATGTTGTTGCATTGGCCTGTATCAATTTAAATACTTGCTAAACGTATTTTAAATCAAACACACTTTCGGGCTCTGACCCGTTTCTTTTCCTCTCTCTCTCTTGTATATATATGTATATTTTCAGGTGCCCAGCCACAGGAGCGTCTTGCTTAGGATCCCTTGAGAAGAACGAGCTGCAGCTTAGGTGGGAGTTGCAGGTCACTTGAGTAGACGGCTTCCGTTATTGACTCCACTCCTAGTACTCTCATTTATTGGGCACGTGTCGCCCCTTTTCATCATTTCATTTGTTGTTGGGACATTTATATTTCAGTTATTTCCGGTATTGTTCTATGGGATTTATTCTGGATGGATTTGTGATTTTAGTTTCATATGTTGATATTTGATTGACGAATGTATTATGTTATTTGGCTTTTTGTGGTGTGATTCTTAATTGTAGAAATATTGTTTTAAATAAATAAATCTTTTTCTTTAATTAAAATTTGGAAAGTTTATATGAAAAATGTTTTTGACACTTAGCTTAATTATTTAGGGTGTTAAATTGGAAAATTATTTTTATCGACAGTGATGCTGAGAATGAACCAACTGTTAACCTTGATTTAATTTAATAAAGGAGTGATCGCCCGATATTTAATTAGGCGGGGTGTCACAGCCTCTTCGTCGACGGGTCCTCCTGTGACAGCGGAAGTGGAGCTGGACTGATACTATCAGCACCCGATGGCACAGACGTCGAGTACGCCCTGAGGTTCAACTTCAAAGCTTCCAACAACGAGGCTGAATATGAGGCCTTAGTAGCAGGCCTCTCCTTGGCCAAGTCTTTTAGTGTCGGCCAGATTTTGGTCCATAGTGATTCAAGGCTAGTAGTGAATCAGATACTAGGAGCCTACGAGGCTAAGGACGAGAGGATGGCTAGCTACCTTGAGAAGGTGAGGTCATTACTGAAGGGATTCAGAGAAGTGAAAGTAAGGAGGATACCTAGGCTCGACAATGGCCGTGCTGATGCCCTTGCTAGGTTGGCCTCGGTAACAAGAACAGACATCAGGAGGACGGTCCCAGTAGAAATTTTGCTTCGGCCAACTATTGAGGACTCTGAGGGAACACTTAGCAATTGCCTAAATGTTTCTCAAGAAGCTTCGTGGATGGAACCCCTGATTAGATACATTAAAGAGGGTGAGATGCCAGAAGCAAGGCAAGAAAGAAAAAAGCTGAGGTACAGGGCTGCGAAATTCACTGTCATCGAAGACACCTTGTACAAAAAGGGGTTTTTGCTCCCCCTACTTAGGTGTGTGCATCCCTCAGAAGTCCCTTCCATTTTGCAAGATGTGCATGAAGGTTCGTGCTCAAGCCACATTGGGGGTAGATCCCTAGCGAAGAGGGTGATCACCCAAGGCTACTGGTGGCCGACCTTGGGGAAAGACGCCGCAGCATATGTAAACAAGTGTGATAAATGCCAAAGATTTGCTACCATCCCTTATCAACCCCATCAGCCTCTTACCTCCATTACATCTCCGTGGCCGTTTGCAGTGTGGGGGATTGACCTGGTAGGACCCTTACCGAGAGCTGTCAACAATTATCGGTTCCTCATTGTAGCGATTGACTACTTCTCAAAGTGGGTGGAGGCCGAACCGATGGTCATGATTACAGAGCAGAAGACCTTCCAGTTCATCTGGAAAAATGTGATATGCAGATATGGCCTACCCAACACCCTCATCTCGGATAACGGGACTCAGTTCAAGAATGACTCTCTACAGAAGTATTGTGAGAGGGTAAGTATCAAACAATTCTTCTCCACCCCAGGCCGACCTCAGGCCAATGGGCAAACCGAAGTTACGAACAGGACAATCCTAGATGGAATCAAGAAGAGGCTTGAGGAGGCAAAAGGAAGATGGGTCGAGGAGTTATATGCCGTACTATGGGCATACAGGACGACAATGAGGACCTCTACCGGAGAAACCCCATTCATGCTATCTTATGGATCAGAAGCCGTCATCCCCACCGAAATTGAGTTTCCTACTCATAGAGTCCAAATGTACGACCCCCAGGGAAATGCGGAAGAGAGGAGACTCAACTTAGACCTGATTGAGGAAAGGAGGGAGGACGCTGAGATAAGGCAGGATTCCTACCAGCAGAGGACCGCAAGGTTTTACAATCAGAGGGTGAAACAGAGGCCTATCGCAGTGGGGGACTTGGTCCTCAAGAAGACTTGGCAAAAGCCCAACAAGCTCCATCCTAATTGGCATGGCCCATATAGGGTCATCGATGAAGTTGTCCCTGGGACATATAGACTAGAAAACCTAGAAGGGGAACCTTTTTCCAACCCCTGGAATGCAGATCATTTGAAGAAATACTATCAGTAGTGTTGTAAGGTCTTGATAGACCATAATTGTAATGAGAGTTGCTCCAATAGAACACTTTGGACAATTAATGAGAAATATCAGTGTTTCCCTCATCCTGTGGTTGTCAGTTCTAGCACGCATGGAAACATCTACAGAGAACCACCCTCGGCTATAATGAGGACCAGTGGAGGGGACGACCCCACCACTATCCTCAAGAAAGACGAGGGTAGACATTGTTAAAAACCATTAATTTGGTAAGTTGAACCCTCGGCTATAATGAAGGCCAGTGGAGGGGACGACCCCACCACTGTCCTCAAGAAAGACGAGGGTAGACATTGTTAAAAACCATTAATTTGGTAAGTTGGACCCTCGGATATAATGAGGGCCAGTGGAGGGGACGACCCCACCACTGTCCTCAAGAAAGACGAGGGTAGACATTGTTAAAAACCATTAATTTGGTAAGTTCATCCCTCGGCTATAATGAGGGCCAGTGGAGGGGACGACCCACCACTGTCCTCAAGAAAGACGAGGGTAGACATTGTTAAAAACCATTAATTTGGTAAGTTGGACCCTCGGCTATAATGAGGGCCAGTGGAGGGGACGACCCCACCACTGTCCTCAAGAAAGATGAGGGTAGACATTATTAAAAACCATTAATTTGGTAAGTTCATCCCTCGGCTATAATGAGGGCCAGTGGAGGGGACGACCCCACCACTGTCCTCAAGAAAGACGAGGGTAGACTTCGTAAAAACCATTAGTTTGGTAAGTTGAACCCTCGGCTATAATGAGGGCCAGTGGAGGGGACAACCCCACCACTGTCCTCAAGAAAGACGAGGGTAGACTTTGTAAAAACCATTAATTTGGTAAGTTAATCCCTCGGCTATAATGAGGGCCAGTGGAGGGGACGACCCCACCACTGTCCTCAAGAAAGACGAGGGTAGACATTGTTAAAAACCATTAATTTGGTAAGTTGAACCCTCGGCTATAATGAGGGCCAGTGGAGGGGACAACCCCACCACTGTCCTCAAGAAAGACGAGGGTAGACTTTGTAAAAACCATTAATTTGGTAAGTTAATCCCTCGGCTATAATGAGGACCAGTGGAAGGGACGACCCCACCACTGTCCTCAAGAAAGACGAGAGTAGACATTGTTAAAAACCATTAATTTGGTAAGTTTAACCCTCGGCTATAATAAGGGCCAGTGGAGGGGACGACCCCACCACTGTCCTCAAGAAAGACGAGGGTAGACTATGTTAAAAACCATTAATTTGGTAAGTTGAACCCTCGGCCATAATGAGGGCCAGTGGTGGGGATGACCCCACCACCACTGTCCTCAAGGAAGACGAGGGTAGACTATGTTAAAATCATGTTTGGTAATTTAATCCCTCGGCTATAATGAGGGCCAGTGGAGGGGACGACCCCACCACTGTCCTCAAAAAAGACGAGGGAAAGGTTAGTGGCTAACAAAAAATAGCAAATCATGCAATAAACTGATATAGAAGACAGTAAAGGAGACGATATGATATTAATGAAAGTGAGATACAAGATATCCAAGTGTTTTACAAAAAAGAGTACAAAAATAATAGATACATTGTGAGGGTATGGGTTACAGGCAGCCACCCTAAGGGACAATGTCGGAGGGCAGAGCCTCAACATCCACCAAGGGGGTCTCTTCAACAACCATAACTGGCCGATCCTCAGACGTGCCGACCCCCTAAACCTGCACTTGGGATTCTACTTGGGACAGAGCCTCGGCGATCAGAGGGTCGTCCAATCCGACTGCCTCAATTGAAGGGCGAACCGAGGAGACGACGTCGCCAAATCTGAGGACGACCCATCGACAGGCCGTCCTGATCCCCCTCTCTAGATATTCAAGTCCAAAGCCCTGAAACTCGTTAGAAACCTTGTAAGCCTCAACAGCATTGGCCTCGTTTTTTCTGACAGCTTCTGCGAGATCAGTCTTGTGCTTGGCTTCCATGTTGAGTAAAGCCTCGTTCTTCTCCTTTATCAGCAAGTCCTTGGCCTGCTGGTCTGCATCATGCTGCCTCGTCAGCTCATCTAGGACCCTGGCATGCTCAGTCCTAGCACTCTCCAGTTCAGCCCTCGCAGTCTCGAGCTCTGTCTGCAAGTCAGCCTCATGCTGAATGGCCTTCTCAGCTTCATGAAACTTCTGTTGGTTCTCAGCCATCCACTTGGTGGCTGAGGTGAAGGCACAAACGGACTGCACGAAAAATAAATAGATGTCAAGAGGGGTCGAGGGAATAGTTAGTGAAAGAATGAAATTAAAGATATGGGTCAGAACCAATACCTGTGCAAGGGCATGAAGACCGTAGTCATACACTTTGGCAGGGGGCATCTTTGACAAGAAGTCGTAGTCAGCAGTCGAGGGTGCAGAGAACATTGAGGCCTTGGCTGCCCTCAAGTTTGCGATGAGTGACGAGGGCTCGGCCCTCAGATGTGCCAGGTTTTGAGACCAGAAGGCCCCCATGCTGGATGAAGAGGCCGTCCCCTCAGAGGCTTCGACCCTGGCCCTCATCCGAGAATCAGGCCGAGGGTCAACTGGGGTCTCAGGCTCCTTTCTTTTATTATTGTCGGTGGTCGGCTCCACCACCGTCGGCCCGGCGGTCTTTGTCTTCCTCGGAGCCTGCTGAGGCTCCTTCCCTTTCTTCTTGGCCAGTCCAGATAACAAGCTGGGAGCAGTCATTTCCCAAAGATAGTCTGACGTACCTGCAGGACGATCTGATAAAAGGACGACACGTTAGAAAAATGCAGATCTAAAGAGAAAACACTTCAAAAACAGGTGAAGAATGGAAAATGTTAAGTATAACTCACATAGTTCTGTCAGAGGGCCGACCCTCAGACCAGCTTCTTTGAGGAACCGAGGGGTCATCAGGTCTTCGAATTTTGCAAGTTCACCCTCTCTCCCTCGTCCTCTCAGGTAATCAACAATGTCCTTCTCCTCCAGGCTATGTCCAGGGTCTGATCTGGCCTTCATAGAGGGGTTAGACCATTTCTTGGGGACCCTCGGACCATCGGCGATAGGCTCCCACTCCCCAGAGATAAAGAAAAACCTCTTTTTCCAATCATGGTTGGAAGTTTGTGCCACATGGAGGAGTTTCTTCTCAGACCTCCTTACCCCCAGGTGGTAATAACCAGGCTGTTTGGACGAGGAGGTGATGTTATAACAGCCCAAGAATAGGTCAGTCGAGGGCTCGTCGGTGAAGACATTCTTCCACAAGGAAATATAGCCCAGGATCGTCCTCCAAGAGTTGGGAGGAAGTTGAGAGGGAGCAACACCCAGGGCAGATAGGATATCTACGATGGCAGTATGCAAAGGGAATCTGACTCCAACTTTGAACATCTGTTCATAAACTGCAACCTCTCCCTCGCCACAATCAAAAACCCTCTCATCCTCAGAGGGAACCCTCATAGTCACGCTGGGGGGCACTCCATAGGCATGCCTCCATATCAGGAGGTCACGATCCCTAACAGAGGAGATAAAGGACGAGGCATGGGAGGTATCAACTTCGTCATCTGTATCATCGTCCTCGTCCTCATCCTCGTCATCGGCCGGAGGACCCTGGGGGAAAGCCACTTGGAAGGCATGGGGAGAAAGGGTTGTTACAGGGACTGCCTCAGAGGGGAACATGCCCTCGGCCTCTCGGCCTGGACTTAGGTCTGATGTCTCACGCCTACCGGAAGGTTCAGCGCCAGTTGGCGAGGACACTCTCTCGTCCATCTCGCTTGAATGACACTCGGCTGGAAGATGGGATGACCCACAGGACTCAGACGGTTCAAACGGTTTTATGGTGGCAAGAGGAATAGGAAAGATGGGTCGTACCCAATTAGGGTCGGCCCCTCGTCTCCTCTCTTCCTATTCCTCTACTCGTCTGATCTCTGCAAAAAGCTTTTCTCTCAAGGATGGGAATTCAGACGTTAAACTGTAAAGCTTCCTAAGCATTAAAAGGGAAGACCCTACACTTAAGGAATTTGGGGAACTTAACTACAAACAAGTTGTTAGTTGACCGAATTAGACTTTTGGATTAAAAAGGGAATTGATGATTTTCACTCAAGAACACTCAAGAACACTCAAGAACATCCAAGAAACAGTTGCCGGAGAAGACACCGAAAAAAGCTATGGGATAACCCAAAGAAAACGCAACCCCATAACCCTAAAAAGAAAATAGAAATGAAGGCAAAAGAGAGCGCTGGATGAAAGAGGTTACCTGATAAAGAGAGCAAGAACGTTGCTAGGCTTGAAGGGTTGAAGGCTGCAGAAAATGGCGATAAACTGATAAAGTTTTAGAGAGAGAAGGCTTGGGCGCGAAGAAGAAGAAGAAGAAGAAGAAGAAGAAGAAGGAGAGAGAGTTTGAAAATTTCTTAAATACCTTAGCAATGAGTGGGCCCATTGACCAAGGCAGGACACAGCCCACGAGGAAGGCATCATTAGGGTGCAAGGCCCCAAGCGCAGTGTGCAGCCGCCATTCCTTGGAAACTAGAACAGCAATGAGTATCTGCACAGGTGTCACTCACCTAACTGATCATACATGCATCTCATTTAAAACACTATCCCACAGCCACCTCAACAGCACCTATGGCTAAGGGCTGGGGGTGATTGTACCCGTTTATATCCTCGGCCTGGCTGATGATAACCTCCAAACGGACGACCCTACGAGGGGCTGACCCCTCCAACAGGCTCCATACGACCCCTCAGAGGGGCCGACCCTTCACCAGGCTCCAGACGACCCTACGAGGGGCCGACCCTTCACCAGGTTCCAGATGACCCTACGAGGGGCCGACCCTTCACTAGGCTCCAGACGACCCTACGAGGGTACGACAGTACGAGGCCAGAATTGGGCCAGGCTCACTACTGGAAGAAACTTTGCCCTCGGCCTCGGCTCATAGGTCGAGGGTGACATCATGACAACGCGTGGTTTGGGAGACGCGTGGAATAGTGTGCGTGAGGCTCACATGGCACGTGGAAGACCGTTATAACCAAATCACACCCTCACGTGAGGAAATATTATGTCATCATTTGGCTTCTACAGGTGTCAACAGGGGATTAGCTAGATCATCATTCACATGCACCATGCATACTTGGAGGGTACACTACACCCCCCAAGACCTATATATACTTGTCACCTACAACCCTACAGGGGATCGATCAATTAACTGTAGCCCTAGCTAAAGCTCTGCTTGTACACACAGTAGAGAGAGGGAGGGTTATGTGCATTGTATCCAAGGCCATTAGTGCCCATACTTAGTGGATCACACACTCACAGTGGATGTAGGCCAAATTGGCTGAACCACTATACATCATTGTCTTAGTTCCTCTTATACTCATCCCCTTCTACATACTTATACACTTATACATCTCTATGGCTGTCATTGCTGCTACTGTTTGAGCTTACTATCACTTATCCGGTGGTGCTAAATCTAAGCATCATCACTTAGGACATACCTTAATTAGATATGTGAAGTCCACATACATCCTCCATTTCTCATTTATCTTCAGTACCATCACCACGTTTGCTAACTAGTTTGGATACATCATGTCTTTAATGAATTCGACTTTCTTCAATTTGGACACTTCTTCTTAAATTTCCATATTCTTCTCTTCCAAGAATACTCACCGTTTTTTTATAGTTTGGATTGTTTGACTATGTTGAGCTCGTGGATGATGATGGTTGGATAAATTATAGACATGTCTTCATAGATCTAAGCAAATACACTTTTCCTAGCTTGTAGGAAGTCAGACAGTTGTTTTTTAAGGACGATATCCAGGGAAGAGCCGATCTTGGTTGCCATTTTAAGATGCTCATCGTCCTATATCACTAGCTCTGTTTCCTCAATTGCTTACCCGATTACCAACTTATCTTCATCTCGAGGATCTAATGTATCGATCTCATAGGTTTGAACTAACGTCTTCCTCTCTTCCTCATTTCTCGATGTGTAATAGCATTCACATGCTTCCACCTAGTTTCCTTTCACCACTTCTATACTGAAATTAATGGAGAACATGAGACATTGGTGAACATTTGAGGCTATAACCTTAAATTTCTTTGGGACCACTCTTTCAGAAAATGATATTATAAGCTGATGAGATATTCTTGGCAAGGAAGAAGAATCTCACAGTCTTTATTTTGTAAGTTGGCCAAGTTCTAATAAGAACATCTAGCTCAATTATACCTATTGGGTATACTTTTTTTCGAGAGAATTTGATCAGAAGGTGATGGTATGCCTCCAATTTTTGGTCAGACAACTTCAACCTCTTGAAATAATCATAGAATAATACGTCAGATGAACTCCTATTATCCAATAGAATTATTTTCACGATCCTATCTTGGACCATCATAGTTGTTACCTTTGGATCGTCATGACGATATAACAACCCTGAGAGGTCGTTTGTGGAGAAACCTTTAATTAGCCTATATTTAGCGACGTCAGACGTCTGCTATTGCTGCTATATTAACGTCTTTGTTATTGGCACAAGCTCTTACTTCATTATGATATAACTCTCTTACTTCATTGAGATATGCCTCTATTTAACTCTTATACGATCCTATTTGGCCATATTGGGAGGTCGGGATCTTTCTCATCTTTATTCTCTCGAGATATTTTCTAGTCTTTATTTCCTGCCCGAAGTGATGTTGATCTCCTCCTCCCCTTCCAGTCCTCACGGACTTATGTTGCTCTGCCATTCTTCTCTACATACTTCTTAAGCTTCCCTCTTTTGACGAGGGCCTCAATTTCGTCCTTCAGTTCTAGGAAGTCTATGATCTCAGTCCCATGATCTTTATGGAATATACAAAACTTATTTTTGTCTCTTGTTCCGGTAAGATTTTTTAACTTCTCCAGCCACTTCAATTTACCATTTCCTCGGATATCATCGAGGATGTGGTGCACTCCCACCATCAAGGAGTATATTCATCAAACCTTTTGCATGACCTCCAGTCGCTATTTGTCTTGGGGCCATCTTTGGATTTTTCCTTTCTTCTTGAAATGATACCTTCTTCAAAAAATTTGTGGTTGAACTCTTTTGTAGTTATGGCTTTCTCCACATTCATGATTTTTCCATCTTTAACTAAGAGCTAGGCCATAAGGTTTGGAGGCTCCTTGGACAATGCCCAGTACAACTTTCTAGGCAATGACCCACTTATGATTTCTGTAATGGATAATTTCTCATTATACTCCACCACTTCTAGTTTTTCAGTATTGAACCTCGTATTGTACTCTCTTTTCGTTTCATACTCGCGTTGACAGACTCTTAAAAAGTGAGCTACTCTCTTACCATGTTTTGTTTCGAAACATAATTTATTAACAAAGAGGTGGATATGTTATTTAAACTCATAATTTCTTCTTTTAGTAAACCATTATAATAGATTTGATAAGGTCTTGTGAGAGTGATTGAAAAAACTATGTAATGCATCTCGTCGAGCCATTGAAAATATATCACATGTCACCTGATACTGGTCGATATGCAAGATTGGATTTGATTTCCCTTCAAACCTTTAAACCTGGAAGTGATCACGGGCGAATTAAATTTTACAGATGGAAGTTGTGAATAGAGATCTCTCCACAAACCTTCTTCGGGGTGGATTTTTTATTTTGATGAGATCACCCATACGATCTCATATCCTTGGGATATATCCCTTTTATGGTTGGGATACCTTAGCTACTACTAACTTATTAGCTTGTCCACCACTCTCGATTGAGATCTCTTCTCTTCGACCAACTTTTTCATATTTGTTTGATGCCCTGGTGTTGCATCTTGAGCTTTTCTCTCTTCTTGGATTATGCCTCATGTATTCTTTTCATCTTGTAACTTCTTTGGCTTGTGAATGTACTCGCGCCCCTCTTCTTCCCAATCTCTCAAAGACTGGTACTCTGTTGAACCTTATGAAGGAACTCGTGTGCTTAGCTGAATATATTTAGTCATCATCATATCTAGTTGACCTAGTGGTCGAGGTTCTACCTGGTTCGTATGAGGATTCTTTATCTTCAGACCAATTTATTTGAGCAGTTTTGCTCGTACTAGAGCCCAAATTTAGTCTTCTGGAATTTTTGACCGATTTCCTACATTTTATTGCATCCTATCAACAAGAAAAAACAAAATCCGCGACATATTTTAGCGACACCAGTGTTTTTCGAGTTGCCAAATGGTATACTTTTGGTGACATATATATTTTTTGTGTAGCGAAAAGTTGTTATTTTGGTGGGATCCGTGTTAAAATTTCCCCCCAAATGTCATTTTCATTCAGCAACATCCGATAGATGTCGCAAATTTGGTCACCTACTTTCAGTGGCATGTTGTGGATGTCGTGAAAATATCACTCATTTTTTGACGACATGTGTATTATGTCGCGAAATGCTATACACTTTCAGCTTCATCATATGCATGTCGCAATATGTATTCCAATTTAATTTAATAAAAAAGGCTCAAAATTTATTTCCCTCTATTTTTTTCAACCAAAATATTATTTCCCCCTAAAAAATTTCCTAAAACCCCCACTTAAAAAAGTCCTAATAAAAAAACCCTAAAATTATTTTCTCTCTCCTTTCACCTGATTTCTCCACCGGTCTTTAACCCTTGTGTGACTTTCTATTGTGCCTCCACCCGACTCACCCACCTCCAACCCTTTTCTCATGCGGTGTTTCCAACCCCCCTCTCTGCTCCGACATAAACCTATCTCTCTTTTTGCTCTGACATCTAGCATCTCCAACCCCAGAGACAAATCCTCTCCTCCTACCAAAACCCCTCCGCTTTTTTTGGAAAGAAATGAAATCAGCCTTGAAGATTTTAGTTCCATAAGAATATTCAAGAAGATTTTTGTTCTGCCTTCGTTTTTCTATTTTTTCTGATTTTAGTTCCACCGTCTCCAACATGAGTTGGGTGTGGCCACAAAACAAAGCTCCCGAATCAAGATATTTTTCTGATTTTTTAGTTGATCTCACTATCACACTGAACTTTTTTTTTTGATAAGGTTGTTGATGGTACGCCCTTTTTTTTAGTTGAAAATTTTGGACTATTTGTTTAAATTAAAATCATAAAATAAATTGTATATTTTTTATTGGAACTGTTTAATTAGTTTAAATTAGTGAGCCCGTTAAAAACTGAGTGTGTAATGTTATCACAACCGTTAGACATTCGTTTGTATAGTACAACCTTAGGTAACCTAAGTTTGGCTTAGTATAGACAACATAAGTATAACCGTAGGTAAGCTTTAATATTATAAAAATTAAGACATTACTTATTCTCGTTAGCATTACAATAATTAATTAGGTGTAAACCCGCATGATACGCGGGTTAGGCTATTGTGATAGTCATTTTGCACGTTAAATTATTTACTTGATGTCATAGTAAATTGTTTAGTTTTGATACAAACAAATAAATAAGATCTTACATTTATTCAATATTCTCCAATAATTGAGATTATAACCTTTGAAAATCAATAGAGACGATATTTTCTGACACGAAGCATGTCATGTATGACACATATTTGTTGTGATATGTCTTGTCCTATTATTCATATTTTTTTGTATGTTTAATTTGGTGTAAATATGTGTAAAGATTAGTAATATGTTAATGCTATAGTATTGTGTTGTGTTTAAAACAAATCTTGTTAGTTTAAGGTGAAAACACGATTTAACACTTTAGTCGGGTATAAATGGTATTCACAGTGAATGCCACTCCCACCCACAACCCAAATTTAAAACTCACAAAATAAAATATAAAAGGATTGAATATTCAATCAAAACCAACATATATATAAGAAAAAAATAATTTACATACAATTTGAAATTTTATTATATCATCTCTTGAAGCTGTCAAACATACATGTAATAAAAGGGGTATTTCCTTTAACATTCACTACCTACAAAAAGAATAAACTAAAGCAAATGGAGAAGATAAGAAGAACACATATAGTTCTCAATTCACGCATTTAAAATTAAGGGTCCGTTTGATACATATTGGGCAAAAGTGTTGGCATGGCGAAATTTGCGAGGACAAATTTTGCCTAGGCAAATTTTGCCTAGACAAATATTTTTTTCTCGCATTAGGCTATCAAACACCAAATGAGGTAAAACAAGTTTTTTAGGCAAAACATTTTAATAACACATTTTTCGTCCATATTAACATATATAATAATAATAATAAATATGTTTTTTTTTAATTTTCGCCCCAAGTCTTATTTAATAAAAAAACAGTTTTTTCTTTTCTTTTTTAGTTCCCGTTTTTATTTATTAAAAAAGTAACAAACTATATATAAAAAAAAAAGTTTTTTATGCCAAAACTACTTATTAAAAACAGTTTTTACATTAAAACAGTTTTTAATTTTTACATTAAAACAGTTTTTATGTTAAAACAGTTTTTAATTTTTTTTACATTAAAACAGTTTTTACATTAAAACAATTTTTTATATTAAAACAGGTTTCACATCAAAACAATTTTTAATTTTTTACATTAAAACATTTTTTACATTAAAACAATTTTTTATATTAAAACAGGTTTCACATTAAAACGTTTTTTACGAAAAAACAGTTTTTACATTAAAACAGATTTTAATTTAAAACAGTTTTTTTAACTATTTAAAACAATTTTTAAAATATTCATAACAATTTTTAAAATATTCATAACAGTTTTTTTTAATTATTTAAAATAGTTTTTAAATTGTTTTTTAAAATATTAAAAGCGTTTAAGAAGTTAGCAAATTTGTTGGCAAATATTTCTCACCCATATAGCAAAGTAAAATTTGTCAACATGTTATGCATAAAAGGTGTTGTACATTGACAAATAACTTGTAGGCAAATTTTGCTATCAAACACACCAAATTGTAGGCAAATGCCATATTTTACAACTTATTTGCCATGACAAATAATGCTATCAAACGGACCCTAAAAGTAGTAATAATAATAGGGAAGGGAAACTTATGACATGGTTATTTCTCTACCATACTACCAAATGATTGGAAGGAATAACCGTAGTAGAGTTCCATCAAATGTTTAATGTTTGGATGTTTTTTTACACTGAGGAAACCATTTACAACCTCTTATTTCAGAGAGAGGGAGAGAGAGATAAATGAAAAGTATTAAAAAGACGTATTAACCCTTTTTAGTAGCCACCATTATTTTCAACAGATAGTCTACTGAAGTAGGATAACATGAAACAACTCTCCAACACAAGATTACGTGAAGTAGGACTATAGCAATGCTAGATCCGTAAATGAAAAACCCATCAAACATCGGAATCTCAACACACAAATCATAAAATACCATATCTTTTAAAGGGAAAAAAATCAAAGCAGTAAAAAATAAAAAGTAAAACAAAGCAGTAAATGGGTTTCCATGGAAACGAAAATCAAATTAGTAAATGAAAGCTTTATTTGAAAGCAGTAAAAAAAAACACAACACTATTCATCACCCTAACATGAGCCTCTATGCTTCCATGGATGGTAATGGCTTCATTTCATTGATGAGAGAAAGAAGATAAAAATAGGTTTTGCTGAACTTCATTTGTGTGAGGATAGAGAGGATGGTTAATGGATTTTATTGGGTTCATTTTGTTGATGAGAGAGGGAGGATGGGAATGAGGTTTTAAATGCCCATTTTCTCTTTTTTTAAGCGTCTCAATCCAAAATTGTGGGGTGTATAAACGGGTGCCCAAATTATTGTTTAGAGAGATAGAGGTGGGTTTATTATAGGCAGAGGTAGAAGAAAGCTTGTTAAGAGAAAGTTAAACTGGGTGAGTTGTACAGTGGAGAGAGAGACCCTATAAGGGAGAGGGGACGTTTGAGTATTTTGAGTGCTTTCAATAAGACGAATCAAGT
This sequence comes from Sambucus nigra, assembly GCA_949130495.1. Classification (NCBI taxonomy): domain Eukaryota; kingdom Viridiplantae; phylum Streptophyta; class Magnoliopsida; order Dipsacales; family Adoxaceae; genus Sambucus; species Sambucus nigra. The sequence continues at coordinate 535,373,168 of OX422208.1, read as the reverse complement.
TGCAAATAACGTTTGGTTTTTTGAGATCTTTCGGTCTGACGATACAGGTTGCAAATATAATGAAAGAGGATAGTAAAAATTGGATTTTTGAGGTGATAAGAGAAGGACACAAAGGTACCAAAAATATGGTATCAAATTACGTAGGAAAGAGGAAAGATAACAGATACACAAATTCTGAAAAGAGGTCCACATGGACACCCTATTCAAAGAGTAGTATTTACTATTCTATAACATTTTAGAGTATATAAAGGTTACAACTCTTTACATCTAAAAACAATATTTAGATTTAGTTTGTTTAAATATGCTCTTTGGAATAAGTATAATCTTCTATTTAAATGGTATCTTGTAATCTTCTCTTTAACCATCATCTCTTATCAAGAAATGTGTAAGGGGCCTTCGATAGGAAAAATAATAGAGAAAGTTCTATGCTGATATGGGAAGCTTAAAGTTGGGAATACAAGCTCCTACATTTGCACAACAACTTGACATAGAGATCAGAAATGACGCCCCACTTGAAAACATCTCTTGTTGGGATGAAATCGATCCCTTAATAAAGGAGTCAATAATTCAGAGAGTTCGGGTATTTTTTCAATATAATTATAAATTCATTTAATATTATGTTTATATAATATTTATTAAGGATTGATACTATTACTACAAGATAAGTTTGATATCGAGGATTATGATGATGACAAGGGTGTTAGATTTTCCATTAATGGAAATGTCAGAGAAGATACCATGATTGGAAGAGCAAGATACGTGCACAATATTCACAGCTAGTGGATGATGGAGTTGATCCCAAAAGCAAGCCTTATCCAGGAATTAAGCCAGAGGATTGAGGTCACATGATTGATGTCACTTAGACTATTAAGGTTTTTTGGTAACCCTTACTGTTTAGGTTTGATTAACTTCAGCACACAATTTTTATATTTTTTCTTCAATGTGAATACCGTACTACCATTGCAATATTTACAAATTATGATTGGTATAACCTTTCCTATTTATGTTTTAAGGACTGGCCAGACCAAAACAAAAAAGCACGTGCACATTTGCCTTAGAATCATACATGCGGATCACGATCATTTGTAGCCGCAATGCCAGCCCAGGTGATGCATTTATTAATTTATAAATTGTTTGGTTATATTCTTACATGCATTGATTTTGAATTCGGGAGCATAAAACCGGCGTGAAACCTGGCATCGTGAAATTCTTTAGGACATCTCGTTGGACTAAGAGAAATGATGATTGGACGAATGATAAGTGCAATGATACACATATATGTTTCAGTTATTTCCCCCTTTTATCCTTTTTGGTATTTTATAAGACAAACCTTCTAATATAAGTCTTCTTGTCTTCATATTTTTTGTTTACCTAACATTTGTTTAATGAAAAAACATTTTACCTCATATATATATTTTTACGTTGTTTAAAAAAATGGTAGGACGAGTTTTTAAAGCTAGATGCAAGATTGAAGGAGCCCGATGTAGTTCAACTGTCACAGGAGGAGAAAGCAATTGAGGTGCTTAGGAAGAAGTCAGGATATTTGTGAGGATTCGGTGTCGGTCCAAAGCCCTCTGACACTTCAACAGTCATAGCACAGTCCCGATCTCATAATGAAGAGCTGGGAAAATTAAAAGAAAAGATATCATCTCATGAAGAACTAAACGCCGCTCAGAATAGGAGATTTGAGAATTTGCAAACATTGTTGGACCAAAACGGGACACTTTCGAGAAGTCATGGCGTGGAGAGTTCATCGAGTGACTATCAAAGCCCAAATGAAATCTGGTGAGACTCAAAGTCTCAAATTCTCCTTAAAATTTGAAGTATTAAATAGCAAAACGGCTTGAAATAGCGGAAAAAAGTAGCCAAACGTAAAATGGCTTAGTTTATGAGCTTATTTAGTTAAATTGGTCGAAGGTATTAACTGGTAATTTGGTTTCGGAATTTGTTGTTGCTATTGTGTTTAATTTAAAAGTAAATCAAGTAGGATTTAATGAATAAACAAAGGAAACTATGTCAATATTTTCCAAAATTAATAAATGTTCTACATTGCTTAAAAACATATAGTTATAGGGTGAAACCCAAAATAACCTCCCAAACCACCCCGCAAGAGGCACACACACCTCACACGGGACTAATGAAACACGTAAAAACTAACTGCCTAGTCATGGGACTCACAGTATGAGAATACGACTACAGTTTGCAAAAATCTAGATTTAGGCTTAAAACATGCCGTTAGAGGGAGAAAATCCTAAAAAACATAGAAATGGCCCCATAAGAGGCATATACACCTTGCACGGGACCATTGTAACTCGTATGAACTTATCGCGTAGTCACGGGAGTTCCAGTTTGGGAATATAACAATAATTTGCGAAAATCTAGGCTTAGGCTTAAAAACGCGCATTTAAAGCGAAAAAATAAAAAACAATACTAAACAGTCCTGTAAGATGCACGAACACCTCGCAGGGGACCAATGTAACATGTAAGAACCGACTGTGTAGTCATGGGACTCTCGGTTTGAGAATATGATGATAATTTATAAAAATCTAAACTTAGGCTTAAAATATACCGTTAGAGGGAGAAAATCCAAAACGGTCCTAAATGGTCATGTAAGATGCACGAACACCTCGCACGGGACCAACGTAGCACGTATGAACTTACCAAGTAGTCATGGGACTCTAGGGTTAAGAATACGATAACAATTTGCAAAAATCTAGACTTAGACTTAAAACATGCGTTTGAGGGTGAAAACTAAAAACAGGCCCCAAACGGCCCCGTTAGAGGCACGAACACCTCACACGGGATTAACATAACACGTAGGAACTTGATGCATAGTCACAGGACTCTCGGTTTGAGAATATGACAATATTTTATAAAAATCTAGATTGATGCTTCAAACGTGTCGTTAGAGTGTGAAAATCAAAAACAACCACCAAACGATCCCGTAAGAAACACGAACACCTCCCATGAGACCAACGTAACATATAGGAATTAATCGCGTATTCACGGGACTCTCGGTTCAAGAATACGACAATAATTTGCAAAAATTTAGACATAGGCGTAAAATATGCCGTTATAGGATGCAAACCAAAAATAGACCCCTAACGGCCCCGTAAGAGGCACGAACACCTTCCACGGGGGAAATGTAACATATAAGAACTGATCATGTAAACATGGGAGTCTCGATTTGAGAATAAGATGATAATTTGCAAAAATCTATACTTAGGCTTAAAACATGTCGTTAGAGGGAGAAAATACAAAATGGCCCTCTAAGATGCACGAACACCTTGCACGAAACTAACGTAACACGTAGGAACTTACCGTGTAGTCCCGGGACTCCAAGGTTAAGAATACGATGATAATTTACAAAAATCTAGACTTATGCTTAAAACATGCCATTAGAGGGTGAAAACCAAAAATAGACCCCAAACGGCCCCGTAAGAGGTACGAACACCTCGCATGGAATCAATGTAACACGTAGGAACTGATTGTGTAGTCACAAGACTCTCGGTTTGAGAATACGACAATAATTTGTAAAAATCTAGACTTATGCTTAAAACATGCTCTTAGTGGGTGAAAATCCCAAACAACCATCAAATGGCCCCATAAGAGACACAAACACCTCCCACGAGATCAACGTAACATGTCGGAATAACCCGCATATGCACGAGACTCCTATTTTTAGAAGACGAATATAATTTGTAAAAAAATAGATATAGGCGTAAAACATGCCGGTAAAGGGTGAAAACTAAAAACAGATCCCTAATGGCCTCGTAAGATGCACGAACACCTCCTATGGAGCAATGTAACTGTAGGAACTCACCGCGTAGTCAGGGGAGTCCCGGTTTGAGAATACGATGATAATTTGCAAAAAAAATATACTTAAGCTTAAAACATGTCATTAGAGGGAGAAAATCCAAAGCGGCCTCGTAAGATGCACGATCACCTCGTACGGGACCAACATAAAACGTAGGAACTTACCACCAAGTCACGGGACTCCAAGGTTGAGAACACGACGATAATTTGCAAAAATCTAGACTTAGGCTTAAAACATGTCGTTATAGGTTTAAAACCAAAAATAATGCCCAAATGACCCGCAAGAGGCACAAACACCTCGCACGGGACTAATATAATCCATTGGAATTGGCCGTGTAGTCACGGGACTCTAGATTTGAGATTACGAGAATAATATGCAAAAAATTAGACTTATGATTAAAACATTCTCTTAACGGGTGAAAACCCCAAAATAACACTCAAATGGTTCCGTAAGATGCACGAACACCTCCGAGGAGACCAAAGTAACACGTAGATAATTTGCAAAAATATAGACATAGGCTTAAAGCATGCCGTTAGAGGGTGAAAACAAAAAATAAACCCCTAACGGACTTGTAAGAGGCGTGAACACCACCACAGGAGCAATTCAACATATAGGAACTGCCCGCGTAGTCATGGGAGTCCTCATTTGAAAACACGATGATAATTTGCAAAAAAACTATACTTAGGTTTAAAACATACCGTTAGAGGAAAAAACTTTAAAACAATCCCAAATGGCCTCGTAAGATGCACGAACACGTCGTATGGGACCAATGAAAAACGTAGGAACTTATTGCATGGTCACAGGACTCCAGACTTTAGAATACAATAAAAATTTGCAAAATTCTAAACGTAGGCTTAAAACATGCTGTTAGATATTAAAAATCCAAAATAACACCCAAACGGCCCTATAAGAGGTAGAAACACCTTGCATGGACAAATGTAACCCGTTGGCTTAGACCGTGTAGTCACGGGACTCCTCGTTTGAGAATAAGACAATAATTTGTGAAAATCAATACTTATCCTTAAAACATGATATTAGTGGGTGAAAATCCAAAACAACCCCCAAACGGCCCCATAGGGGGTATGAACACCTCCCACTGGGACCAACATAACACATAGCGACTACTCGCTTATTCACGAGACTCCTGGTTTGAGAATAAGATGATAATTTGCAAAAAACTAAACTTGGGCTTATAATATGTCGTTATACGGTGAGAACCAAAAATAGATCCCTAACAACCCCGTAAGAGGCACAAACAGCTTGCATGTGACTAATGTAAAATGTAGAAACTTGACACGATCATGGGACTTTCGATTTGAGAATACGACGATAATTTGTAAAAATCTAGACTTAGACTTAAAAATATGTCGTTAGAGTGTGAAAATCCAAAAACAAAGTCCAAACGTCCCCGTAAGAGGCACAAACACCTCCCACGGGACCAATGTAACACATAGGTAGTGGACGTGTATTCACGAATTTCCCGGTTGTAAAATACGATAATAATTTGCAAAAATCTAGACTTAGGCTTAAAATATTATACTGGAGGGTGAAATCCAAAAATAGATCCCAAAAGGCCCTGTGTTAGACACGAACCCCTCCCATGGGACCATTGTAACATATAAGAACTCATCGCTTAGTCATGGGACTCTAGGGTTAAGAATACGATGACAATTTGCGAAAATCTAGACAATGGATTAAAACTTGCCGTTACAGGGTGAAAACAAAAAATAGAATATAAATGGACCCGTAAGAGGCACGAACACCTCACACAAGATCAATGTATCACGTATGAACTGATCGCGTAGTCACGAGACTGCCGGTTTGAGAATACGACGATAATTTGCAAAATTCTAGACATAGGCATAAAACATGTCGTTAGAGGAAAAAAACAAAAACAGATCGCAAACGGTCCTGTAAAAGACACAAACACCTCGTACGAGATCAATATAACATATAGGAACTTACTACATCGTTACGGGAGTCCCAAGTTGAGAATACAACGATAATTTGCAAAAATCTGAACTTAAGCTTAAAAACATGTCATTAGAGGGTGAAATAAAAAACAGACCCCTAACGTCCCCCTAAGAAACACGAACACTTCCCACGGGACCAAATTAACACATAGGAACCAGTCGCGTAGTCACGGGACTTTCAGTTTGATAATACGACGATAATTTGTAAAAATCTAGACTTATGCTTAAAAACATTTCGTTATAGGGAGAAAACCCAAAAGAACCACCAAACGGCCTCGTAAGAGGCACGAACACCTCCCATGGGACCAATGTAACATGTAGGGACTAATCGCATATTCATGGGACTCCTGGTTTGAGAATATGACGATAATTTGCAAAAACATGAACTTTGGCTTAAAACATGTTATTAGAGGGAGAAAACCAAAAACAGATCCCTAACAGCTTTGTAAGAGTCACGAACACATCCCACGAGACCAATGTAACACGTAGGAACTAATTGCGTGTGCACGGAACTCGCGATTTTAAAATACAATGATAACTTACAAACATCTATACTTAGTATTAAAAACATGATGTTAAAAGGAGAAAATCCAAAACAGCCCCAAACGACCACGTAGGAGGCACGAAAACCTCTCATGGGACTAATGTAACATGTACGAACTTACCGCGTAATCATAGGACTCCCGGTTTTAAAATTGGGCAGTAATTTTCAAAAATCTAGACTTAGGCTTAAAAAATGCCGTTAATGGGTGAAAACCCAAAACAACTCTCAAACGATCCCGTAAGAGGCACGAACACCTCCTTCGGGACGAATGTAACATGTAGGAACCTACTGTGTAGTCACAGGATTATCGGTTTGAGATTACGATGATAATTTATAAAAACTTCAACTTAGGATTAAAAATATGCCGTTAAAGGGTGAAAATCCAAAACAACCCCAAATGGCCTCGTAAGATGCACGAACACCTCACACGGGACCAAGATAACTAGTAGGAACTTACCGCCTCTCTCGGGTTGAGAATACGACGATAATTTGCAAAAATCTAATCTTAGGCCATAAACATGCCGTTAGAGGAAAAAAAAATTAAAAACAGATCCCTAACGGCCCAATAAGAGGCAAAAACACCTCCCACGAGAGCAATGTAACATGTAGGAACTGACCGCGTAGTCATGGGAGTCCCAGTTTGAGAATACGGTGATAATTTGCAAAAATATATACTTAGGCTTAAAACATGCCGTTAGAGGGAGAAAATCTAAAACAGACCCAAATGGCCCCGTAAGATAAATGAACACATTGCATGGTACCAACGTAACACGTAGGAACTTATCGTGTAGTCACGAGACTCCAGGGTCGAGAATGCGATGATAATTTTTAAAAATATAAACTTAGGCTTAGAACATATCGTTAGAGGTTGTAAATCCAAAATAACGTCCAAACGGCCCCGTAACAGGTACAAACACGTCGTACGGGACTAATGTAATCCGTTGAAACTCACCGTGTAGTCACAGGACTCTTGGTTTGAGAATACAATAATAATTTGCAAAACTATAGACTTATGCTTAAAATATGCTCTTAGTGGGTGAAAACCTAAAACAACACCCAAATGGTCCCGTAAGAGGCACAGACACCTCCCACAAAACCAAAGTAACACGTAGGAACTGATCGTGTAGTCATGGGATTACCGGTTTGAGAGTATGATAATCATTTGCAAAAATTTAGACATAGGCTTACAACATTCCATTAGAGGGTGAAAACCAAAACAGATCCCTAACGGACCGTAAGAGACACGAACACCTTGCACGGGACCAATGTAAAATGTAGGAACTTAATTCGTAGTCATGGTACTCTCGGTTTGAGAATGCGACGATAATTTGCAAAAATCTAGACTTAGGTTTAAAAACATGCCGTTAGAGGGTGAAAACCCAAAACAACGTCCAAACGTCCCCGTAAGAGGCACAAACACCTTCCATGGGACTAATCTAACACGTAGGTACTGATCGCGTATTCATGGAACACTCGGATTCCGAATAAGATAGTAATTTGCAAAAATCTAGACTTAGGTTTAAAACATTATGGTAGATGGTGAAATCCAAAAATAGATCCTAAACGGCCCCGTATTAGGAACGAACACCTCCCATGGGACCAATGTAATAAGTAGAAACTGACTGTGTAGTTGTGGGACTCCGAGTTTGAGAATACGACGATAATTTGAGAAAATCTAGACATAGGATTAAAACTTATCGTTAGAGTGTGAAAACTAAAAATAGATCGTAAACGGACCCATAAGTGGCACGAACACCTTGCACGAGATAAATGTAGCACGTAGGAACTGACAGCGTTGTCACGGGACTCCCGATTAGAGAATACGACGGTAATTTGCAAAAATCTAGACATGAGCTTAAAATATGCCATTAGAGGGTGAAAACTAAAAATAGACCGCAAATGGCCCCGTAAGAGGCACGAACGCCTCGCCCGAGATTAATTTAACACGTAAAAAATTACTGCCTAGTCACGGGACTCCTAGTTTGAGAATACAATGATAATTTGCACAAATCTAGACTTAGGCTTGAAAACATGCCATTAGAGGGTAAAAATAAAAAACAGACCCCTAACGGCCCCCTAAGAGGCATGAACACCTCCCGCGGGACTAATGTAACACGTAGGAACTTGTCGCGTAGTCTAGAGACACTTGGACTGAGAATACAATGATAATTTGCAAAAATATAGACTTATGCTAAAAAACATGCCGTTAAAGAGAGAAAATCCAAAACACCCTCCCAAACAGCCCGTAATAGGCACGAACACCTCCTACGGGACCAACATAACAGGTAGGGACTAATCGCATATTCATGGGACTCTCGATTTTAGAATACGATGATAATTTGCAAAAATATGAATTTGGGTTTAAAACATGCCGTTAGAGGTTAAAAACCAAAAATAAATCCCTAACGGCCGCGTAGGAGGCACGAACACTTCACGGGACCAATGTAACACGTATGAACTGATCGTGTATGCACGGGACTTTTGGTTTCAGAATACGATGATAATTTGTAAAAATCTAGAGTTAGGCTTAAAAACATCCTGTTAAATGCAGAAAATCCAAAACAACCCCAAACGACCCCGTAAGAGGCACGAGCACCTCTCACGGGACTAATGTAACATGTAGGAACTTACCGCGTAGTCATGGGACTCCTGGTTTGATAATACGACGATAATTTGCAAAAAAATTTACTTAGGATTAAAAAATGTCGTTAGTGGGTGAAAACTCAAAACAACTCCCAAACGGCCCTGTAAGAGGCACGAACACCTCCCACGAGACTAATGTAACATGTAGGAACCTACCGCACAGTCACGGAACTCCCAATTTGAGACTATGATGATAATTTACAAAAAATATAGACTTAGGCTTAAAAACATGCCGTTAAAGGGAGAAAATCCAAAATAGCTCCAAACGACCTCGTAAGATGTACGAACACCTCACACAGGACAAACATAACTTGTTTGAACTTATCGTGTAGTCACGAGACTCTCGAGTTGAGAATACAATGATGATTTGCAAAAATCTAATCTTAGGTTGAAAACATGTCGTTAGAGGGTCAAAACCAAAAACAGGCCGCTAACGGCCCAGTAAGAGGCTCAAACACCTCCCACTAGAGCAATATAACATGTAGGAACTGACCGAATAGTCATGGGAGTCCCAGTTTGAGAATATGATGATAATTTGTAAAAACTATACTTAGTCTTAAAATATTCCGTTAGAGAGAGAAAATCTAAAACAACCCCAAATGGCCTCGTAATATGCATGAAAACCTCACACGGGACCAACATAATACGTAGGAACTTACAGCGTAGTCATAAAACTCCAGGGTTGAGAATACGATAATAATTTGCAAAAATATAGACTTAGGCCTAAAACATGTCGTTAGAGGTTGAAAAACCAAAAAAAAAATCCTAAACGGCCTCGTAAGAGGCATAAACGCGTCGAACGAGACTAATGTAATTTGTTGGAACTAACTGTATAGTCATGGGACTCTTGGTTTGAGGATACGATAATAATTTGCAAAAATCTAGACTTATGCTTAAAACATGCTCTTAGTGGGTGAAAATCCAAAACAACACCCAAATTGTCCCGTAAAAGGAATGAACACACTCCATGAGACCAAAGTAACATGTAGAAACTGATAGAACACTCACGAAATAACCGGTTTGATAGTACGAGAATAATTTGCAAAAATCTAGACATAGGCTTAAAACATGCCATTAGAGGGTGAAAACTAATGACAGACCCCTAACGGAGTCATAAGAGGCAAGAACACCTCCCACATGACTAATGTAAGATATAGCAATAGACCGCATAGCCATGGGGTCCATGTTTGAGAATACGATGATAATTTGCAAAAATTTATACTTAGGGTTAGAACATGCCGTTAGACGAATAAAATCCAAAGCAACTCCAAACGACCCTGTAAGATGCACGAACACCTCCCAAGGGACCAACGTAACATGTAGCAACATATCGTGTAGTCACGGGACTCCTGGTTTGAGAATACGACGATAATTTATAAAAATATGAACTTGGACTTAAAGCATGCTGTTAGAGGGTGATAAACAAAAACAGGTCCGTAACAGCCCCGTAAGATGCACGAACACCTTTCACGGGACTAATGTAACGCGTAAGAACTTACCATGTAGTCACGGGACTCCAGGGTTGAGAATACGATGATAATTTTCAAAAATCTAGACTTAGGCTTAAAACATGCCGTTATAGGTTTAAAACCAAAAACAATGCCTAAACGGCCCGCAAGACGCACAAACACCTCGCACGGGACTAATGTAACCCATTGAAATTCGCCATGCAAGTGACACAAATAATGCTTAAAAACATTTCGTTAGTGGGTGAAAACCCAAAACAACTCCCAAGCAGTCCTATAAGAGGCACAAACACCTCCCACGAGACTAATATAACATGTAGTAACTTATCGCGTAGTCACGAGATACTCGGTTTGAGATTATGACAATAATTTTCAAAAATATTGACTTAGGCTTAAAAATATGTCGTTAATGGGAGAATATCCATAACAACCCCGTAAGATGCACGGACACATCACACGAGACCAACATAACTCGTGGAAACTTATCGCGTAGTCACAGGACTCTAGGGCTGAGAATACGATGATAATTTGGAAAAATCTAATCTTAAGCTTAAAACATACCGTCAGAGGGTTAAAAAAACTTAGACCCCTAACAGCCCCATAAGAGGCACAACCACCTCCCACGGGAGCAATGTAACATGTAGGAACTAACCACATGGTGATGGGAGTCTCGACTTGGGAATACGACGATAATCGACAAAAATCTATACTTAGGCTTAAACACGCTGTTAGAGGGAGAAAATCCAAAACAGCCCCAAATGGTCCCATAAAATGCACAAACACCTCGCACGGGAGCAACGTAACACGTTGGAACTTACTGCGTACTCATGGGACTTCGGGATCGAGAATGCGGCGATAATTTGCAAAAATATAGACTTAGGCTTAAAACATGTCGTTAGAGGTTCAAAACCTAAAACAACGTCCAAACAACCCCGTAACAGGCACAAACACGTTGTATAGGACTAATGAAATCCATTGGAACTGATTGTGTAGTCACGGGACTCTTGGTTTGAGAATACAATAATAATTTGCAAAAAACTATACTTAAGCTTAAAACATGCTCTTAGTGTGTGAAAACCCAAAACAACAGCCAAATGGTCCCGTAAGAGGCACGGACACCTCCCACGAGACCAAAGCAACACGTAGGAACTGATCGCGTAGTCATGGGATTACCGGTTTGAGAGTATGATAATCATTTGCAAAAAATTAGACATAGGCTTACAACTTTATGTTAGAGGGTGAAAACCAAAACAGATCCCTAACGAGCCCGTAAAAGACACAAACACCTTGCACGGGACCAATGTAAAATGTATGAACTAACCGAGTCATCATGGGACTCCCGATTTGAGAATGCGATGATAATTTGCAAAAATCTAAAATTAGGCTTAAAACATGTCGTTAAAGGGTGATAACCGAAAACAAATCCCAAATGGTCCCGTAAGAGGCACGTACACCTCGCACGAGATAAACGTAACATGCAGAAACTTACCACGTAGTTCGGGACTCTTGGTTTGAAAATACAATGATAATTTGCAAAAATCTAGACATAGGCTTAAAAACATACCGTTAAAGGGTGAAAACCCAAAACAACCTCCAAATGCCCCCTAAGAGGCAAGAACACCCCCCATAGGACCGACATAACATGTAGGGACTTAGCGCGTATTCACGAGACTCCCCATTTGAGAATACAATGATAATTCGCAAAAATGTAGACTTAGTCTTAAAGCATGCCACTAGGGGGTGCAAACCAAAAACAACTTCTAATGAGTGAACCTTTATATTTATGAGCTTATTTATGTTAAATCGTTGGAATGGATTTATTGATTGTTTATTTATGGCTTTTGTTGATGTCGTCGAGTTTATTTTAAATGTTAAAACAGGTTGTAGTTCGTGAATAAACAAAGGAAGCTCTGCCGAAATTTTCAGAAACTATGAAGTGTTCTAAATTGATAAACTCAAACGTACCCGAATTTGAAAATTGAGCGTCGGGGAGTGAATACGTAAAACGACTATCAAAAATAGCAAAAAGAGGCACACTTGTGATAAAAGTAGATTTTTCTTTCATATTATATAATCCAATCATGGTTAACACGTGTTTACTTATTTCCTGTCACAAATCAATGATGTATTTCGTTAGATGTCGTTGGGCTAGTCGATTGGATAACTCGAAGTTTCTCGCTAAATGTGTTTTCTTTTTTTGGCATTTGGTGTTATTTTGAACATTTGTTGTAATCGTACATATATTTGAATGGAATGAATTGGCTTTTAACAAATAACTGTTGAATTGAATATGGTGTCATTTTATATGATAGCTTGGATGCTAAATTGCTATGAATGCACACTTATATAGGTTATATCATGGTAAAAATTTATATATACTCATCTTGCAATCTTCTTTTGAAGTTATTTGTTAAAAAAAAATCATTTAGCGACATAACGTGGGTGTTGTTGAAAATCAAATCATATTCTAAATAATAACTTTTAGTGGCACTAAAGATGACATTTAGTGACATGTATATCATGTCACCTAAAAGAAGATATTCCGCGGCATGTATAGCATGTCGCCTAAAAGATGACATTCCGCGGCATGTATGGCATGTCGCCTAAAGGATGACATTTCGCGACATGCCATTATGTCGTGAAAGGTGAGGCATTATTTAATATAAAAAATAAATATTAATATATATTTTTATAAATATATACATTTCGCGACATGTGGCTTGTCGCGACTGGTAAATAAATTTCGCGACATAGATCTTGTATGTCATCGAATACATTTCCAGACGGGGATTCTGCAACACAGGGATGACAAGCGATCGTATGTCGCGAAATGTCTTTTGCGACATAATTAATACTTTTTGCGACATTTTTTTGGGTTGCGAAATGTTTTTTTCTTATAGTGTATATATGTAAAGGGCAGGAGGAGGTGATTCCCTGCATTTATCCAGATTTTTCTCCAAAGCTATTGTTATTGGAATCAATTTTGGATAAACTGGCCGACTTTATGAGGCCAGTGCACTTTAGGTGAGCCGTCTCATATTTGGTTACATAACTTATTGAATTTTAACCAAGATTTTTAAAAATCCTACCAGGTCCTTGTGACACCCCGCCTAATTAAATACCGGGCGATCACTCCTTTATTAAATTAAAATCAAGGTGAACAGTTGGTTCATTCTTAGCATCACTGTCGTAAAAATAACTTTTCCAAATTTAACACCCTATTTAATTTAGCTAAGTGACAAAACCATTTTTTTAAACATTACTTTCCAATTTTATTTATTTATTTTATTAAACAATCAATCCAATAATTTAACATTTAACAACCCAATCCCAGCATTTAAAACTTAAAGTAAAACATACATGCTGAATAAATCCCAAAGTAACAGTACTAGAAATAACTGAAATACAAATGTCCCAATAAAACAGATAAATAGTGGAAAGGGCGACACATGCCCAATAAGGAGAATGATAGAAGTGGAATCAAGTAAATGAAATCGTCTAAGCAAGTGGCCTGCAACTCCCACCTAAGCTGCAACACGTTCCTTCCAAGGCATCCTAAACAAGACGCCCCTGTGGCTGGGCACCTGTAATATATACATATATATACAAGAGAGAAAGAGGAATAGAAACGGGTCAGAGACCGATAGTGTATATGATTTAAAAATTCATTTAGCAAGTATTTAAATTGATACAGGCCAATGCAACAACATATTAGTGCGACACTCTCTTGAGAAATTCTCGCCTCTCTTCTAATGTGCACTCCTATCGCACTAACCTTCCCAATGGTTTATCTCATCATATATCACACTATCCTTCCCCAAGGATTTAACTTATCTTAGGTGACTCTCAAAATTTAAGATTTAACAACATCATGGTTTAAAAAGGATAATTTCATTTAGTACAAAACGCTCATTTTAACTTTATTGATTCATAAAGTTTTTCAATATCATATTATACTTTTCAAAACAAGTATTTCCAATTTGAGTCATTATACATGTCTTACTTACCATAACACAGTAGGCAGTTTCCCATATTTCAGAAGTTCATATATATATTAAATACTCGTATAATATATATATATATATATATATATTCTAACAGCACCCCACATAAAATTTTATGGTGTGGGCATACTCTGCTATCCAATCCCCGTATCAATCGTACTAAAGGGAATACAAGTTCGGAATCACTCGCGCACTATATAAATACATACACAAACAATATTGAGGCGAAGCATAGTTTTCAAGTCCAAGAGGTCAGTACATACCCTCACGTCTCTTAGGACCGTGACTACCGATTCGATAGCCAGTACCTAGGATTTTTATCTTCTAGGGTACGAGTCAATATCCCCCATAAGGCACACGAGATAAGATCGTCCCAGCGTGAAAACCTCAGGGATAGCAAGTAGCGCGGGCATTATTTTCACAAGTATATAATATATGCATACACAATCATATAAATATACCACTTTTATTATATCAATTTAGGTTTATCCAATAACCCACATTCACAACATTTATCCTTATTTTCCCATTATTATTTATCAAGTATAATGGTTCGTTTCTAACTTTAATTCGAAGGGTTTTTCCAACTTACTACGTAACCCTCATGGACTCTATTCTTCCAAATGTACAATTCAGTAGATATCCATTTATGTTCCAACGTAACTCTCTCTTACGTGTCTCTCCCCTTTAATATATACTTACATTATCCCTTATGCAAAATATCCCAAAAATATAGATTTTGCCTTACATTAAAGGATTTTGAATTTTATTTTCAAAGATGAGAATTTCAAACGGTTTCGAAATCGGAATTAAAATGGAGTTTTAATTGAATTTTTTTTATTATCTCTAAGAGTCCTCAAAACATAAAATTGTCTAGCAAAAAAAATATTAAAAAATATTGAACGGTCCGATCGAGCTGAATTTTTTTCTGTAGCTTCCTCTCGTATTCAGCTAATTCTCTGTAAAATTTCATCCAATTCCAACGGTCCGATCGTCCGGTATATTTTTTTTAGTGTTTGTATCTGATTAGAACTCTTTTCTTAATCAAACTCTTAATCCTTTACATGACAAAGGGTTTCCAGAATATCATATAAATCATCACTACATGAAAATTTCCTATCTCAAATTGGGTTTTTCTTCCATAAATCTCATCCTAATAACTCCTAAACTAATATGGATGATGCATCAACGAAATAAGAAAGATAAACACTTGCCTGGAATTTTCAGAAATCTGGTTTGGTGTTGAATTTGGTGTGGTTGCCTTCCCCGTCTCGCGATCTACGCGTTGGCGGTGGCGGCGGTGCAAACGGGTGAGTTTTGAGCCTTGGAATGCCTTGAGAGCTCTCTCCTCTCCTCTCCAATGTCCGTTCTAGTGTTTTGATTTATCTAACCCTAGGAGATAACCTAAACATCTGATATAACCCCTTTAATTTTCGTGGGTTTAATTACCCAAAAATACAAAATGACTAAAATGCCCTCCCGGGGTACTAATTAGGCCTAAAAACGCCCCGAGAGCCAAATCAAACTCTCGGGTATACTTTTCTGACTATCTCGACCCTTCCGAATGCGTTGGCACACTCAAAACGACCATACGAACAACTTATAAAATATTTACTTTTATTTATCAATATTTAGTCCCGAGGCGACACGGGCGCGTCCCGACTCAAATTTCTAAAATTATCATTTTATTCACTCGTGACATTTAATATGGCCACTATTATATATTACTTTTCTCATTAGTAATATTCAACAAATTTTTCCATAATTACTAACTCTCATCACGTTAATAATTATAACACAATTAATTTTCGGATTTTTATTAAATAATTAATTCACATTAATATTAATAAATCACCAAATTAATATAGCATAAAAATACGGGGTATTACAGTCCTCTATTCGAATAGAGGTTGAATGTGGCGTGGTTTCCTTTTTTCGGCTACTTTCTAGGTATTCAACTATTTTTACAAAATTTACAGAAGAACATAGTGTAGACGCAGGAAAATATAACATGACTGGATATTTGCAAAATAAAAAATAGTGATAGTGTTTCAGGCTAAGAATCAGTGTATTTAGTTATGGTTTACACATAATTAGATAATGATATAGTAAATTAAGAATTTCAAGTGAAAAATCAATCGAATTCGTTGATCAAACTGTCAATGAGATTTGGGTGATTTTACAAAAATTCTAGGATTTCCACAAATATAAATTAGGAATGAGATGAGAAATAACTAGGCTTTAGTCATTCCCACAGATGACGTCATTTTGTTATCCTCTAATAATGTATTCAAGATTTGGTCTTATCTAAGTGAAATCCAATCAAAGATAACGAATAATAAATAAGTAGTGTATGAAATTTAATAGAGATGGAGATGAGGGTAAAATATTCACACAAAGAACTACGTGGTTCAAACCTTAAGAGTGAGCCTACATCCATTGGTTATGAATTAGTATGATTGTACTGTTTTTCTGTCCAGATAGTAAGAATGTCATAGTCTCTCTCTCTCTCTCTCTCTCTCTCTCTCTTAGTATAACAGTTGGTTAGTTGCTTGCCATTTTTTGGGTTGCTCCCCATCTTTTTAATATGCGTGTGAGAATATTTGTTAATGAATTTATCCAGCTGATCCACTAGAATATGTCAGGATTTTTGTCTTTATTGAATAAACAAATACCCACTTTATAAGGTAGTGGAAAATAATTATAAAGTTAGTGTGGGCATAAGTGAGTGAGAGAATGTTCGTTTGTCTCTAGCGTGTGAGTGCCCTTATGATGTCACCCCACTGTCTGCTTCTCTAGTACTGGACATACAAATGCACGTGGGCTGTCTAGGATGGCAAGTCAAGCAGAATGCCTAAGGCCGACCTGGAAGTCAATAACTTTGTTACTTGACCCGATCCCACTCTGATTGATAAGTAGTTTAGTTTTACCCTTCTAACTGATTTCTAGATCATACCTGTTGATGTAAAAAATTAGATCGCTCTAATTATTCAATCACAGATAAATAAATGAGACAAAGATTTTTAAAGTGGTTCAGCCTTATAAGAATGGCCTACGTCCACTGTTATGTTATTACTGAGTGTCTGGGAATTCTCGATTACAAATGATACCAAAAAATTCCCGTCCCTTTGAATGAGGGTAAAACAAGGTATTTATAGCCCTTGGGCTGTACATGAAAGGGTTGATACATTAAATGATATACATATGAAAGGGTAATACATTTAATGCAGCGTGTGCGTCAAGATGATAAACATTCAATGAATGGTTGAACTGTCGATTATCTGGCAGTCAATGCTACGGCCGAGATGCAGCTCGGACCGCCATAGTTCCTCGGAGCGCTAGAGTACCTCGGAGCGCTAGAGTATCTCGGAGTGCTGAAGTTCCTCGGTGTATCCTCGTTGCTCGGAGAGAAAATGAGTTGGTCGGGGAAATGAACTTCCTCGTTGCTATTGTGCCAAGTAGATTGACAAGTGTCTTTGTATTATTCGCCCACATCAACATATTAATTTTGGTATCAACAGAAGCCCCCAATGTTTCATATTTCGAACTTTGAGGAGTATGGAACATTCTTTCTCGGTATATGGCAATATTGAATGATCTTCCTGGGTTTTAGGAGCATCGTATTTAAATTTATTTCCAAATTCACCGAATCCGCCTTTTTTCGAATTTTTACCAGCGCTTCGATCTTTGTGCCCTTTTTGTCCTTTTAGCCGCCGGAAGTTCGATAGTTTCTTTTTGTAATCATTTCTTTCGCCATTTCCCAAGGCACAGTATTTAAACTTCCCAAATAATCATACCGTCCTCTACTTTTTCCAATTTTCTTGCTTTTCGAATTCTCCAGTCTTTCTTTCTCTTGTGCGTTCATCCTTGTTTTCGTTCGTTGTCAACAGACCTCCTTTCTTCCTGTAAGATCTTCTTCCTTCTTCTTTTATTCACCATGGTTTATATTATTGAATCTATTAAAAAATTCCGTTCTGATTATTCCATTTCGTCTTGGGTAACTCTGGAAAATCTTCCTGAGCCCTTTGATTATTTTCGTTTGGCTGAGGGACAATGGTTCCCCAGCCTCTTTATTGCTGAGTGTGGATTTTCTTTTCCACCCAACTCTTTATGCTTAGAATTCTGCCAACATTTCGATGTTGTTCCTGCAAAAGTAGCCCCCAATACATGGAGAATAGTTAATGGGGTGCATAAATTAAATCAAACTCATGGAACTCGCATAGGAATTCCTGAGATTATGTATTGCTATAGATGGCCTGTTTTAGACAACGTTTATTATTTAAAAACTAGATTTTTGAATAGAGCTTTAGTAGTCAACCTCCCTGATGCCAACAGGGATTATTTTGAACATGGTTAGTTTTCAAAAATTGGCAACATGCTCCTTTAGTCGGAGACAGAGTGTATGAAGGTCCCAAATGCCCCCCATATGGCAATGGGATAGGTTATTTTCATTTTATTTTATTCTATTCTTGAAATTGTGACTTCATCATGTTTGAATAAATGCATGATTGACATTTCAAATTGTTTTTGTTTGCAGTTAACAGCAAGAGAAAAACTCCTAAAGAATCAGAAGTTAATATAAGGCAATTAAAACATATCTGGAGTTTGCATCAGAAGGTTGCAGACGAGCATATCAGGTCTGCCTCATACTTGTTGCAGTACAAGAGCTATACGTCGTCTTTTACTGCTCGCCCTGTGGTCAGCTCCAGTGATCCAGTGCAAATTCCTGAGGACTCTGATCCAGAATCTCATATTCCTTTGAGCCAGAAAATGGGCAGGAAAAGAGCTCCTCCTGCTCTATTTGATGACACTACTTCTGCTGCTGAGGCTAAGAAAAGCAAAATTGATGTCCCATAGGGGACTAAGAAGGTGGATGTTGCGCCTTCAAAAGCTACCGAGAAGCCCCCAGTGGCTCCGAGCAAGAAGGTTGCTCCTGTGGAGATGACAGTTATTTCTCCGACCAAGAGCTCTTCCTTGGTTGAAATTGCTGATGTCCCTTTAAGGAGATTGAGGAAATCATCCTCAGTCAATTTGGCTGAAACTGTCTCTTCTCTACCATCTGGTGGTGTTGGTGTTCCAACCATCATTCCTCCGAGCTCTGCAATGAGCTCGGTAAAAACTTGGATCATACCCGAGGTCCAAGGAATTGATGAAAATATTTCTAGGGATATGCTGACATCCCTAGCTACTCGTCACCTTGCTTCGGTAAATTTCTCACACTCTGAATTTCCTTTCTGTCTTTGAATACTTGTATTTTTGCACTGACCTGTCACTTTTTCCTTTGTTTAGCTGGTGAATTGTTTTAACAACACCGTGAAGAAAGACGAAGCTATTAAAGCTTCCAGCTCCTCGTCAGGTGTAGAGGATGCTCTGCTGGGTTTAACACAATCTTTGAAGGATTCTCGTCAGCAGTATAACGAGGACAAAGCTGAATGGGAGAAAAAGTTGTCTATAGTTGAGGCCGAGAAGGTGAAGATGGTTGAGATCTCCAACAGTTTGGAGAATAAGGTGAAAAGTTTAGAGGTCGAGCATCAGAAATATGACGACAAGCTCAAGAACTTTGGAGAGCTTGAAGATAAGCTGAAAAAGGCAGAGGAAGAGTTGTCCGCCCTACGAGATATCGAGGGCCAAAAGGAAGAATTGGATGCAAAGCTCTCCTCGGAGAAACTGAAAAGAAAGCTCGCAGTTAAAAAATCCTTCAGCGCTGGCTGGGATAAAGGATGGGACAAGGGGATTGCTGCGATGACATCCCAAGTTCAATACGGGAAGTTAAAATACTTTCCAGATGGCTGGGTAGCTGCCCTGCATGAATCGAAGATCAAGGATGACTCTGGGCTATTCCAGCTACACCTCCCTGGTCCTCCCCCACCAATTATGGAAGAAGAAGAAGAAGATGAGCCTATCTCTGATGAATCTTCCATGGCCATCGGTGATCAAGTCCCTGCATCTCTTTCTTCTGCCAACGAGGACATTTCTTCCATGCCTCCTCCTCCTGAGAAAATTTCAACTCATGCTGATCAAGTTGCTGTTACCACCGAGCAACCAAGCTCCTCGTCCCAGCCTCTCGAGAAAGTCTTGGGAGACAAGGAAAAGGTGTGAAGTTGTTCGGTATTATTTCTATCTTTCATTATTTGTAATCAAACAATGTAATCCTTTTGTGATCTAATAAAATACATCTTTGTTCATCTCTGTTGTTGATGATTTGTCTTTGTTGATTGTTGTCTTCTTCTCATCCTTAGTTTGTGGCTAGAATGGAACTGATATCTGCACATGATACAAAGCTGATGCAACAATGTCATGAGTATTATAAAGCTGGTCATACAAATTTGAGTGTATCAGAAATTGCTAACATCCTTGTCCATGATGCCTCAGAACAAGCAATTGAGGCTTATCGGTACTTGAAGGATTTACTCGACCGAGATGTGGCCAACAATGTGGCCTACTATAAATTGATCGAGGAACTTCATTGTACCTTAGAAGATCTACAACATCAACACAATGAATCAACTGCTTTGCTGCACAAGGAATATGAAAATAGATATCAACAGCTTTCTTCTGAAACAGGCCATAAAAAGATCCTTGCTGGATACGATGTTAGGGAAAGAACTCTAAAAGGTGAAGTTGAGGCCTGCAGGCAGATTGCTGAGTTGCTGGAACAAGAGAACAATAATTTGCAGAAAAAGCTGGCACAATATGAGTCTGCAGCTTCCTCTTCCACTACTTTAGTACCGGTTACCGATGAAGGTTTCTCGTTCTTAGAGGTTGAGAATGCCAAATTAAGGCAAGAACTGGATACGTTAAGAAAATCTGGCGTTTCTACTACTGCTCGGGGACGAGGAAGAGGGTCTCGTGGGCGAGGAAGAGCTGTTCAAAATGTTGTCGAGGAGCAAAATTCTCCACCTGCTCGGGGTCGATCAAGAGTTTTCAGCCGTAATATTGAAGAAGCTCGCACTCAGTCTACTTTGGAAACTCAAGCATTCCAATTGAACGCCAAAGATCGGGCTTTATCTGAAATGTCCAAGAAAAACCTATCTTTGGAAGATCAACTTACTGCGACAAAGTCTGCTTTGAATGATAAAGATGTTTTTGCCAGGAACCTTCACGAGCAACTAGAGAGAATAACTTTTCAATTTCACAAACAACCTCGTGAGTTTTGGATGGCAGGCTACAATGAAGCCCTTTGTCACTTGGATGCTCGTCTTGAAAGTGCCAATAACGAAGGTTATAAACAAGGATGGTTGAACGCCCTGGGTGTGTTAAGCTAGAGCAGGGCCATTTCTTATGGGATTATCATGCTCCTGGGCTACTAGACTTGCCTATACCGCCTTATAAACTAGACATGGAGTGGATCCCAGCTCGTGCCATTCCTCGGAGCTTAATTTCAAAATACCTTGGCGACTATAGTCTTCATTCTCAGACTGAATTATCTCGTCCCGAGCATCTCTTGGATACACCTTCTGTGATGAACGTCAGAATGCTCAGAGATATTAATTTCATCAATTCTCCTCTTTGCCTGGAGGATCCTCCTGCTGGCGAGGAGCCTGTTTCAAAAGCTAAAGGAAAGAAACCAATAGAATAGGTTTTTCAATGTAACAGTTAGCACATATATGTAGCTTGTAATTTATTTTGATTTTAATGAAAGACTTTCATTTTCTGTTTGCAAATCTGCATTGCTATTGTCTTGTGTTTATCAAACATTTTTACATTTGTGCATATGTATCTGTTAAAAAGATAACAATATGGTGTTGTTCATCAACCAACTTAGTAATCAAAATTACCAGTATCAATGTTGCTCAATCACTTAATAATAAAGTAATGAGTATAAAATGTTTAAAATGTTTCCAACCAACCAAGGTTGTTAAATTGTGTTTGTCGACCAACTACAGTTGATGGGTTTTCATAAAATGTGTCCGACCAACCATGGTCGATAATTTATCCTCGTCGACCAAGTATAGTTGATCACCGACCAACTATACTTGGTTCAGTTTGGAATTCTTTGTATTTTCTGGAATGATTTTACCTTCCGACCAACTTGTTGGCATATTTTGTTTTCAAACCAACCGAGATTGGCATTTTTAAGAATGTTGTTCTTGCCCTTTTACCAACCGGAGTAGGTCATGGGTTCGAACTATCAGGTTCTTTCGAACTATCTGGTTCTTTCGAACTATCTGTCCACTAGTTATCTTACCAACCGTAGTTGGTCACGCTAGTGTACGCCTCCTAACCAAAGGAGTATAGTTTGTTCTCGCCCTTTAACCAACCCGAGTTGGTCGTGGGTCTGAACTATCTTGTTCTTTCGAACTATCTTGTGCACTAGTTATTTTACCAACCGATGTTGATCACGCCAGTGTACACCTCCTAACCAAAGGAGTATAGTTTATTCTCGCCCTTTTACCAACAAGAGTTGGTCGTGGGTCTGAACTATCTTGTTCTTTAGAACTATCTTGTGCACTAGTTATTTTACCAACCGAAGTTGATCACGCCAGTGTACATCTCCTAACCAAAGGAGTATAGTTTGTTCTCGCCCTTTTACAAACCGGAGTTGGTCGTGGGTCTGAACTATCGTCTTCTTTTTGCTGTTGATCAGTGTAGTGTACCACACTAGTATTCCCCGAAAAACTTTCAAACAAAGGAGAGAGAAATGGTGAAACATCATCTTTTTATTCATATTGATGGAACTGTTGTACATTTTACATCATTGATAATACTTGTGAAGGTGCTCAGCATTCCAAGCATTCTTGAATTCCTCTCCTTCAAGAGTTGCTAGTCGGTAAGTTCCTGGTCGAACAACTTCTGTGACTCGGTAAGGTCCATGCCAATTTGCTTCCAATTTATTATGCTTCTGAATGACCTTCTTTAGCACATAATCTCCTTCT
The DNA here is from genome assembly GCA_949130495.1 of Sambucus nigra. NCBI lineage: Eukaryota > Viridiplantae > Streptophyta > Magnoliopsida > Dipsacales > Adoxaceae > Sambucus > Sambucus nigra. The sequence continues at coordinate 535,349,845 of OX422208.1, read as the reverse complement.
TTTAAATCGTATTTCTTCACCCTTTGGTTGTAGAACAGAGCTGTTCGTTGTTGATAAACAGCATTCCTAATGGCTGCCTCTTCTCTGACTTCTTCGAGCATATCCAAATCCAGTCTTCTCATCAAGTCACTGATCGGAGAATTGAAATTCAGCACTCTGTGTGTTGGTAGACCCAACTCGGTAGGTATTACAGCCTCACTTCCAAATGCCAGCATATATGGTGATTCTCCAGTCGCTGCTCGGGGAGTTGTTCGGTAAGCCCACAGTATTGATTGTAGCTCATTAATCCAGTTGGCTTTAACTTCACTTAGCCTTTTCTTCAAACCATTTAGCAGTGTTATGTTCGTCACTTCAGTCTGCCCATTGCTTTGAGGATGACCTGGTGCTCAATGGGTCTTCAGTATATTTGATTGTTGACAATAGGCAGCAAACTCCTCGTTGTCAAATTGTGTTCCATGATCTGTGATGAAGGCATGAAGGAGACCATATCGACAGATGATATTCTTCCAAACAAACTGGTATACCTTCTCATACGTCATGTCGATAAGCGGCTCAGCTTCTACCCACTTAGTAAAATAATCCACTACAACGACGAGGTACTTGAATCTTCCTCGGGTGATCGGCAGTGGTCCAACCAAATCAATTCCCCACATGGAAAATGGCCAAGGAGAAGTTATGGGTGTCAACAATGCTTGTGGAGTTCGTCGGATGGAGGAAAAACGTTGGCACTTGTCACATTTCTTAACATAGGCTATACAATCAGCCCTCATCGTCGGCCAGTAGTATCCTTGAGTCATTACCCTTTGCAAAAGTGTTCGACCCACTACATGAGCTCCACAAGACCCTTCATGGATTTCTTCAATCAATTCTTTCACTTCGGAGGGATGTACACATCTCTGCAAACCTGCCATAATTCCTCGTCTATATAAAATACCATTTGTTAATACGTACCGAGCAGCTTTATACTTCAATTTCTTGGCAGCGAGCTTATCCTCTGGCAATTCTCCCTCTTAAATATATACCCTGATGGGATCCATCCAAGATGGTCCTAAATCAAGGGCAATAACATTCATCGTCAAGTCTTCATCTATGCTCTGACTTTTCAGTACTTCAATTGGTATTGTTCTTCGCAGCTCGGTACGAGTGGCTGATGCTAGTCGGGCCAGTGCGTCTGCTTGTGCATTTTCTATTCTGGGTATTCTGATCAACTGAATCGCATCAAATTCTGCCAATAACTCCATTACCTTGGCATGATATTTGACCATTTATTCTCCTTTAACTGCATACGTTCCCATCATCTGATTCACAATCAATTGAGAATCACTGAATACCATCACTTGTTGCGCTTCCATAATCTTTGATAAATTAAGACCTGCTATCATGGCCTCATACTCAGCCTCATTATTGGAGGCTTTGAATTGGAATCGCAAAGCATATTCCATGTCAATCTCATCTGGGGTGTTCAAAACAATTCCTGCTTCACAACCTGCTGTGCAAGATGAGCCATCTACATATAATCTCCATATGGGCAACCCGTCTTCAAATTTCTTATCTGATAGAGTTCCTCGGTGAAATATTTGTTACTTCTTTTCATCCTCCCAGGACACTTTTCGCTCCTCGTTGACCATCTCTTCTCGCTCTTTTACCAACCGGAGTTGGTCTGAGTTTGAAGTTGATGATCCTTCTACATCCACAAGCCCTTTTACCAACCGGAGTTGGTCTGGACTTATGTTTGTTGATCCTGTAACATCCACAGGTTGGTCAGCGAGCAATTTTTGCTCCTCGGGGGTATCAGGATATGTAAATTCTGCTATAAAATCTGCTATGGCCTGCCCTTTCAATGATGATCTGGGCTCATACACAATATCATATTCACCGAGCTCTATTGCCCAGTACATCAGTCTCCCTGACTTTTCTGGCTTATGAAGGGCTTGTCTCAATGGCATGTCTGTATACACAATGATGGTATGGGCCTGGAAATATGGCCTCATTCTTCTACTTGCTTCAATTAATGCCAATGCCAATTTTTCCAGCTTTGGGTATCTGATTTCTGCACCTCAGAAAGCCTTACTTGTGTAATAGATTGGTTTCTGGACCCCATTCTCCAATCTGATCAATGCTGAGCTGACTGCATTCTCTGATACTGCCAGATACAAGTACAACTTCTCTCCTGTTATTGGCCTGGACAACAATGGAGGTGTTCCCAGATATTTCTTCAAGTCTTGAAAGGCTTTTTCGCATTCATCGTTCCACTCGAAAGTTTTTCGGAGTGTTTTGAAGAATGGAAGGCACCTATCAGTTGCTCGGGATACAAATCTGTTGAGTGCTGCAACTCGTCCTGTAAGACTCTGCACTTCTTTCTTCGTCATTGGGGATCGCAGCCCTAAAAGAGCTTTGATCTTATCTGGATTTGCTTTAATACCTCGTTGGTTGACGATGTATCTGAGGAACATTCCTTCCCGTACTCCAAAGGTGCATTTCGTCGGGTTGAGCTTCATTTGGTATTTATCTAGTTGATCAAAGGTCTGGCCTAAGTCAACTAGATGATCAGCAGCTCTCTTGCTTTTTGTCAGCATATCGTCGACATAGACTTCCATGTTGCAACTGATTTGTTCGGTAAAAACCTTGTTCATCAGCCGCTGATATGTTGCACCTACATTTTTCAAACCAAAAGGCATAACATTATAACAATAAGTTCCCCTTGGGGTAATAAAAGAAGTACTTTCCCTGTCTTCAGGTTTCATTTTGATCTGGTTGTAGCTAGAATACGCATCCATGAAGCTAAGCAACTCATGTCCCGAGGTAGCATCCACTAGTTGGTCAATTCTGGGCAATGGAAAATGATCTTTTGGGCATGCCTTGTTGAGATCAGTAAAATCAACACACATTCTCCATTTATTGTTCTTCTTCTTTACCATCACCACATTTGCCAACCAGTCTGGATATTTCACATCTTCAATGAATTGGGCTTTCTGGAGCTTCTCGACCTCTTCTTGTATGGCCTGATTCTTCTCGGGACTAAACACTCTTCTTCTCTGCTTCACAGGCTTGATCTCCTTATTCACATTGAGCTCATGACATAAGAAGTTTGGATCTATTCCTGGCATGTCTTCATGACTCCATGCGAAAGTATTTTTCCTGTTTCTCAAGAAAATTATCAACTCCTGTTTTATTGACTCATCCAACGACGAAGCTATCTGGGTTATTCGTTCAGGATGTTTGTCGTCCAGAATAACATTTTCTGTAGATTCCACCACTTGTCCTTTTACAAGTTGGGATTCATCTCATGGATCCAGTGTTTCAATTTCTGTACCTTCCTCCACTTGGTAAGTAATAGTCTTTTTCCTTGACTCTTCAAGTTCTTCTTGCTCGGCAGACGAATAATAGCATTCCCGAGCTACTTTTTGATCACCTTTCACAACTCCTACTCCAAAGTTTGTTGGGAATTTTAAGCATTGATGCACTGTAGATGGAACTGCTTCGAACTTCTTCAAACCAACTCTTCCCCTGATGATGTTGTAGGCTGACTGCACATTCTTATCCATCACAAAGAAGCGTATTCTCTCTGTTCGACAAGCAGGCCAAGTTTCAATGAATATATCCAACTTGATCGTCCCAAGTGGAAAAACTTTCTCGCCAGCAAAACCCAGGAGGGGTCTGTGATAAGGTTCCAACTGAGATAATTTTAGATTCAAGCTATCAAAGCATGAATAGTACATGATACCTGCCGAACTTCCATTGTCTACCAACACCCTTGAAATCACTACTTCCTTCATCCTCATTTTGATTACCAGAGGATCGTCGTGAGGATAAAGAACACCTGCCAGGTCATTTTTTGAAAAGCCAATGACCAGCTTCTCTTTTTTTACCTTCCTCGGACGATCGTCCTCGGCCAGATTTATTCGCTGAATATATGAACAAGCTTGAGCCTCTCCAAGGTAATCTTTTCTTTCTGCAGTAAGGTCTCCTCCTCCTGCATCTCCTCCTGTAATAACATTACAATTAAATGATCCAAAACGTATGGAAAATACCTCTCGTTCTGGCTGCCTTGGCTTCTTGGGAAGGTCGGGGTCATCATCTGGATCATCTTCGTGGTCCCTCTTCTTTTTCTCTTCTGCTCGACGAGGAGATCTAGACCTCTCTCTAGTCCGTCCATTATTTTTTCTTTCACCTCCCCGATCAACATATTTCGCTAGCTTTCCTCTTCGGATGAGTGTTTCAATCTCGTTCTGAAGATCTATGAAATTTTTGGTCATGTGACCATGATCTTTATGAAACTCGCAATATTTATCCTTACTCCTAGAATCAGGGTCTGACTTCAGTTTCTTTGGCCATTTTACCTCCTCGTTGTTCTTGATCTCTTCCAAGACATGATGAATACCTATTTTCAAAGGAGTATAATTGTCGTATTTCTTCAGGACTTCCCATGATGATTTATTATTTCTGGAACGCTTGTCACCGCCATTGCCCTTATGTTCTTTATTTTTAGACTTGTCGACGTCCACCTTGGTGTCTTTATCCATATTCTTCTTTGCAGCCATAGCTTCCTCGGCATTCATGATTTTAGCCGCTTTTGCCATCAACTCTGACATAGTTTTAGGTGGATCTTTTGCCAAGGTGTAATACAATTTATTAGGCAACAACCCACTCATCAAGGCGGTGATTGATGTCTTTTCTTCGTAATCTATGACTTCCAGCTTCTCGTTATTGAAACGAGTTATGTAATCTCTAGTACTCTCACCAGATTTTTGTCTAACACTTAACAAGTGTGCTACTCGTTTTACTGGCTTTGCTCCAAAACAGAAATTGCCAATAAACAACTCGGCCAACTGAAAGAAAGTTGAAATCTTACCCCTAGGAAGATTATTGTACCATATCTGGGCAGCTCCAGTAAGAGTTCGTGAGAACGCTCTGCATCTCATCTCGTCGGGGACGACATAGATGTCGGCAGCAGCTTGATATTGCTCTATGTGAAGAACAGGATCTGTCTTTCCATCATATTTGGGGGTAACTACAGGTGCTTTGAACTTTGACGGTGTAGGAAAATTCACAATGGCCTGTACAAAAGGTGTTCCTCGAACAAAAGTTCATTGTAGGGGATTCTTTGCTTTGGCCATTTCTCCCAATTTGTCCTCCAATCGTTGGAGAGATCCTTTCCACGCTTCATTTCCTTCCTCAGGCCTATTGGTTCGAGAAATTGATCGTTCTGAGGTAGCTTCTTGAGATCTATCTTGACGAGCAGCTGGTTGTGATTGTGCTGATCCTTCTCTTAGATCTGATGGTTGTCGAAAACTCCTCGACATGGTCTTAGGTGGACTCCTATTCCTCCTAGGGCCTAATCGACTGAAAGGAGACATCCTACTCAGTCTTTCTAAAGCACTGGGTCTTTCTGGAGAGAGAGTGATATGCTGATCAGTATCTGTAGCCCTTATTGACGAAGTTCGCCCAGGTTGATAAGAGAAATCATCAGATTCCTCATTACGACGTGACTCAGTACGCCTGGATCGTGAAGAAAGTAAATAAGTTTGCCTCTGACCACTTTGCTGTCCCGACCGTGCAGGTGCACCTCCATGAAGAGTTTGTATGAGTTGCCGCATCGTATCTTGCATGGAGGTTTGTCCTTGAGCCAGATTTGTCGTGATCACGGCCAGATCTGGAGGTGCAGAGGGATTAGGAGGATTTCCAGCATTTCCAACGTTTCGATTGCTAGATTCTGGGTTATCCGCCATTGATGATGAATAATTTGTGGTGAAAAAGGATAATAACCAGTCGATTTCCCACAGACGGCGCCAATCTGTTGATGTAAAAAATTAGATCGCTCTAATTATTCAATCACAGATAAATAAATGAGACAAAGATTTTTAAAGTGGTTCAGCCTTATAAGAATGGCCCACATCCACTGTTATGTTATTACTGAGTGTCTGGGAATTCTCGATTACAAATGATACCAAGAAATTCCCGTCCCTTTGAATGAGGGTGATACAAGGTATTTATAGCCCTTAGGCTGTACATGAAAGGGTTGATACATTAAATGATATACATATGAAAGGGTAATACATTTAATGCAGCGTATGCGTCAAGATGATAAACATTCAATGAATGGTTGAACTGTCGATTATCTGGCAGTCAATGCTACGGCCGAGATGCAGCTCGGACCGCCATAGTTCCTCGGAGCGCTAGAGTACCTCAGAGCGCTAGAGTATCTCGGAGTGCTGAAGTTCCTCGGTCTATCCTCATTGCTCGGAGAGAAAATGAGTTGGTCGGGGAAATGAACTTCCTCGTTGCTATTGTGCCAAGTAGATTGACAAGTGTCTTTGTATTATTCGCCCACATCAACATATTAATTTTGGTATCAACAATACCATATTCATGGGTCAACATATATCAACTAATGACTGAAAAGGTAGAGGCCCCCAATTTTATAAAGGAAAGTTATTTCCCCCTCAGTGTCATAAAGTATCGTCTACAACGACACAAATGTGTGAGAAGATTATGTTAACTCGAAAGGATTGACGTCATCCGAATCGTCTATCCCTGAATGTGAATGAAAAAGTGTACATTAATGTTATTATTAAAGTTTATATGAAATAAACGATCAAGCTTGGTTAAGATATGGTCCCGCTAAAGATTGAGAACAAAATATGAATTACACACACACACACGGATATATATATATATATATATATATATATATATATACACACACACACACACACACACACACACACACACACACACACAGAGAGAGACACGCACACATGCACACACATTGGTGGGTGGTCAAATACCTGAACTACCAAAACTTGTAAATGTCAAAACTCAAATAACCCTTTTATAGAATCTCATAATAAAAAACATTAACCTATAAGTAATGACTTGAATAATATAAATTAGCATTGCATTTTTTATAAGTTTTTCACTACACTAAAATGGGTAAATTGGCACCCTTCTAGTGACTCGCCTTGTCACGGTCAATGATCGTGACAAGACCGTGACAACTACACTTGTCACGGTCAATGACCGTAACAAACCTTATAATATTTTCATGGTCAAGGACTGTGACACGTCCATGACAAATGTCCCACTAAAAAACCCTTTTCCCTTCTTTTTTCCCCCCGTCGATTCTTCCCTCCTTTTTCTCTCTCTCTCTCTCTACGTTGCTATCCCTCTCTCTCTCTCTCTACTTTCAGGTTACTCTCTCTCTCTCTCTCTCTTCCATTTATATATATGTGTGTGTGTGTATATATATGTGTGTGTGTATGTGTGTGTGTGTGTATATATGTGCGTATGTATGTGTGTGTGTGTCTGGTGGGTGGGGGTGGGGAGGGGGTGGGGCAGGGATGGGGGGATGTTTATATGTGTGTGTGGTGTGTGTGTGCATGTGTGTAGTGGTGTGTGTGCTGGGGGAAGGGAGGGGGGGGGGAGGTATGGGTGGGTGGGTGGTGGGGTAGGGGTGGAAGCTGCGTGTGTGTATGTGAATGTGTGCGCGCGCATGTGTGTGTGTGTGTGTGTGTATGTGTGTGTAGTGTTCGTGTATGTACGTGTTTGTGCATTATGTCCCTTGTAAACGAATTGATTGGTTATTATTTTTTTTAGTAAATTAATATATGATTGCCCCTCATTGTAATTTAGTAAATTAATAATTGTATACTTTAATTTTTAATTTAATTGATGAAAATAATTAATTGAGTAGATGAATTAGAAGGAGTACGGGATACACATTTGTTGTTGACATTGTTGTTGGATTATAGTGGATCGATGTTGGGTTGGTTAGTTTTAAGTGGCATGACCACTGGATTATTGTCCATATGAGGGTGGAATTTTTTAACTTTTTTTGAAAATTACTTTGTATATCGAAAAATATATATATATATAGTATGATAATTAAATGAAACATACTTGAAATTACATATGTGCGTGCGCATGTGTATGTGTGTGTAGTGTGCGTGTATATGCGTGTTTGTGCATAATGTCCATTGTAAACGAATTGATTGGTTGTTATTTTTTTTAGTAAATTAATATATGATTGCCCCTCATTGTAAATTAGTAAATTAATATATGATTAATTATGAAAGTAGGATTGCCCTTCATTGTAAATTAGTAAAGTAATAAGTGTATACTTTAATTGTTAGTTTAATTGATGAAAATAATTAATTGAGTAGATGAATTAGAAGAAGTATGGGATACACGTTTATTGTTGACATTGCTGTTGGATTATAGTGGATCGATGTTGGGTTGTTTAGTTTTATAAGTAGCATGACCACTGGATTATTGTCTATATGGGGGTGGGATTTTTCAACTTTTTTTGAAAATTAATTTGTATATCGAACAATATATATAGTATGATAATTAAATAAAACATACTTGAAATTACATGTGTGTGTGTGTGTGTGTGTGTGTGTGTGTGTGTGTGTATGTGTGTGTGTGCGTATGTGGTGGGTGGGGGTGGGGAGGGGGTGGGGCAAGGGGGAGGGGGTAGGGATGGGGGGTGTTTGTGTGTATGTGTGTGCATGTGCGTGTGTGGTGGGGGAAGGGGGTGGGGCAGGGTGGGGAGGGGAGGAAGGGGCAGGGATGGGTGGGTGGTGGGTGGGGGGCAGGGGTGGGGGGCTGCGAGTGTGTGTGAATGTGCGCGCGTGTGTTTGTATATGCGTGTGTGTGTATATGTGTGTGTAGTGTGCGTGTTTGTGCGTAATGTCCCTTGTAAACGAATTGATTGGTTATTATTTTTTTAGTAAATTAATATATGATTGCCCCTCATTGTAAATTAGTAAATTAATATATGATTAAATATGAAAGTAGGATTTCCCCTCATTGTAAATTAGTAAATTAATAATTGTATACTTTAATTATTAGTTTAATTGATGAAAGTAATTAATTGAGTAGATGAATTAGAAGGAGTACGGGATACACATTTGTTGTTGACATTGCTGTTGGATATAGTGCGCATAGATACTAACCTTTCTACTTCTTATGCGTACACATTCAATAGCCCTTAGACCCGTTCGGGAGTCATTAGCCCTGTAATGTCCCAGTAAAAAACCATTTTCCCTTCTTTTTTCCCCCGCCGATTCTTCCCTCTCTCTCTCTCTCTCTCTCTCTCTCTCTCTCTCTTCCATTTATATATATATGTGTGTGTGTGTGTGTGTGTATGTGTGTGTATGTGTGAGTGCGTGTGTGTGTTGTTGGTGGGGGTTGGGGAGGGGGTTGGGGCAGGGTGGGGGAAGGGGGTGGGGCAAGTTAGGAGGGGAGGGGGCAGGGATGGGGGGCTATTTGTGTGTGTGTGTGTATGTGTAGTGGCGTGTGTGCGTGTGTAGTGGATGACTTGGCTGCTCTTACCGAATATCAATCCATTTTTTACAGTAACAATTCATTTTTATTTGTTGTAATTGTACATATTTGCATGTCTTCTTTTAATTCATTTTGATATTTACTAATAACATTTTTTTACAGCAAATGTCTCCTTCGGGTGTTAAGGTGAGGATGATGATGCTTGTTATGATGATGTCATCTGGGCTCAGCGTAGCGGAGGCGACGAGGACTTCTCGGCCCGTAGGCTCCCCAAATGTGGCAAATTGGGGATAGCCATCGAGAACAAGTCGGGGCTATCAGCGAGATCCCTCGAGCTGGTAAAGATGATCTTCGGCCTGGGGTACATTAGTTGGAAGGATTTGCCATATGAGCTCAAGTTAGCTGTTTGGGTGGCACTACAGGTAATGTATTTATATTTATATTTATATTTATATTCATATGAATATTTCAATTTCGATTTCAATTTTATTTTATATTTATATTTATATTTATTTGCAACTAACATCGTATTTATTGGACAGGAACAATTCAGCCTGGATCCAAAGCTACGCGATCCCGTCTTGGAGCAGTTGATGGAGAAACACAAGATGTGGAAGAAAAATATGCGGACCCGGTACTTTGGGAAGACACGAGAGTCCATTATTCACAGGTGTGAATCCATCCCTCTGAAGGAGCCGATCTCACTAGCACAATGGCAAAAGTTCGTTGACAATGAGATCGGGGAGCGACAACTGACATCTCGCCAATCAGGGAGGGAAAACTGGGCAAAAAAGACAGACCTGCACTACTCCGGACGGACGTCTTATGCTGAGGTGGAGCATAGGATGATGGTAAGATTTAATTTTTCTATAACTACTGAAATATATTATTCTGCATTATTTTACTTTGCGGGGCCGATACTAATTTTACTTTATTTTATTTCAGGGGACAGGGAGTGGCCCTGGGGTAGGCCACATAGGCTCGATACTTATGTGGCTCTTCCGCAAAGAAGGGGAAAGACAAGGAGGTGTCCCCGAGTGTCGCGTCCATGATTGTAAGTAATCTGACAGTTTACTTTTTGTTAATTACGTTATAATTTTTTTAATTACTTATTTTACTAATCATGTGCTTTTTGTCGTTTCAGGCAAAGCTTAAGGAAGTGCATGAATTGAAGTCTGATGCTGACAAGGCATCTTTGTCCACAAACGCACTCAGCCAAGTGCTTGGCTATGATCACAAGGGGAGTACAAGGGGGTGATCTCGCGAGTGGCCAAATCTAGGATCATCGAACTAGAGGCGAGCGACACCGCATTGGCTCAAACGGTGGACTCCCATGACGCGAAGCTGCCTGTTTGGAGGCGACGGTCCAAGATATGTTCTCATTCATGAAGCGTTCATTGGGCGGCGGAAAACGCAAGTGGAAAGGGAAAGATAATGTGGTGGGGGAGATGGTGCGGGAGGACGAGGTGCACGATGACGAGGGTGGGACCTCGCTGCTTCAACGCCGACACGTGCGGACTTTGGTGATCCACTTCCCTATTTGGCTCCCTTCGAAAAACCGATGTCGACACTTGGTTGGCCGAGCGTGTTATACTTGACATATTTGATGGCCAGTGAATAGGGCGGGGGTTGAAGGACCCGAATATCATCCAGGATGGACTGGTTCATAAACGTGAGTTTCGAGACGTAGAGTCTAAGGTGCTCGTCACGCATGTGATACCCGAGAAGGAGAACTCCCCGTTGTGGTTGCGCGAACAATGCGGCACGATGTATATCAGTGGGTGTGTCAATTCGTATATCGTGTGACCAACTCACCTCCTCGGATTTAACCTTACCCAAGACATGTAGTGACATTATTTGAATTGAATTGTATTATTTTTAAGTTGGTACATTTGAATTGTTTTTAAGTTCGTATATTTGAATTATATCGTGATGCATGTTGTCTCTATTTTGAATGTATATTTGTAATATCTCTATTTTATTTGGATATATAATGTTTGAACAGGTACAACGTTGCTATAACAGGTACATATATACTGTTGGGCAGTGGCAGTGGCCATACTACCCAACAGATTTATTTTCAATTCTGTCCAGAATTGTCACGGTCATTGACCGTGACAAGTTCTTGACAAATAAAGTTATCACGGACTTGTCACGGTCAATGACCATGAAATTTTTTTATTAAATATCACGGGCTTGTCACGGTTATAAACCGTGACAAAACTTGTCACGGTCAGGACCGTGACAACACTTGTCACGGTCAGAACTGTGACACGACCGTGACAATTCTAATGAGCTTTTCACGGTCCATGACCGTGACATTAAACGTTTTCTCGCCCAGAATTGTCAAGGGCAATGACCGTGACAATTCGGCAGATTTGGTGTAGTGTTTTACTTGTAATTATTCGCTCGAATTCAACAGTAAAACATCAATTCCCCTTTTCCCTACAAGGTTGATAATCCCTAAACATGTTGACAAAACATTTGTCCATGTCTTTGTTTTTTCATCTCATAAGTTCATCTTCGGCTAATACTTGTATCTATACAAATTTCTATGATATAAATGTAAAATACCAAATATTTTTTCGAATGGAGATTTTTAACTCATATAAAACGTGGCTGAGTCAGGGTATTGAAATTTTTAATATGGATATCCACGTATGGATATTTTTAATGAGATTTTTATGTGCACTCCGAATTTAAATATGATCTATGACGACACAAAAATTGGAGATATATTTAAAAACAAAACCATTGGAGATACTTTTTTCTACTAATAAAAAGAAAATGTCAAATCACATAAAACTTATCTACAAATGACTTTGACACATAAGATAAAAAGGTTTTTAGAAACAATGGATCATGGGTGAAGCTATAATATATTTATAGGGAGAGGTTCAGAAGTAAACATAAAAGATGAACATTTTGATGAAACTTAAATAAATCACATAACACCCAATCAATTTTAATTCTTATACTGTAATTGGTCCGCACCAGCGGCAATGGACACGCGTGGAAAAAAAACACGCATGTCCGTGGTCGCTGGCACAGACCAACATAAGAATAAAAATTGATTAGGTGTTAGGTGCGTTTTGTTAAGGTTCATTAAAATGTTCATCTTTTACGTTCGCTTCTGAACTTCTCCATATATATATATATATATATATATATATATATATATATATATATATATATATATATATATATATATATATATATCTATATATATACACTAGCCCATGCCCGTGCCTATGGAATGATTTAGCCTAGCCCAATTAAAAGCCCAACCCACTATTTGTAGCCCAGCCCAACCCATTTTTTAGCCTAGCCCAATAAAAAGCCCAACCTAATTTTAATAGCCCAACCTAATTAAAAGCCCGGCCCAAATTAGAAGCCCAACCCATTTTTATAGCCCAGCCCAATTAAAACCCGAGCCCAATTTTTAAAAGCCCAACCCAATAAAAGCCCAGCCCAATTGTTATGTATATATGTATGTATTTATTTATGTATGTTATGTATTCATGTATATGTACGTTATGCATGCATGAAGTGCATAAAATATAATACATAAGAAAGCAAAAATGCCATGCATACATTTCCACCATATCATCCCTACTTTATATATATATATATATATATATATATATATATATATATATATATATAGTAATGCTCTTGTGAATACCATTTCGCATTTTAAGAGTGTAGACCGGACATGTGTCATCTGGCGGTGACCCCGAAAAAGGGAGATCTAGGCTCACCGTCAGGTGACACGTGTTCGGTCCGCACTCTTAAAATGCGGACAGATACGCACAAGAGTAGTACTATATATATTTATATATATATATATATATATATATATATATATATATATATATATATATATATATATATAATGAGTAGAATTTTGACACTATTGCATAAGTGGGATAAGCTAAGTAGAGGCTAGGATTGAGCCAACTTTGAAGATTCATGACAATCCTAGAGTTCAAAATGAAAGTTGAATTTTGTGACTTACATGGCATTTTCGTAATTAACATGTTAAATTTGGATAATTGTTAAAATTGAGTCACCCACTTAAATCATTACACATCTCCCCAAAATCACTTTAATTGAAAACCTCCCCTCTTATCCCTAGACAAAATCTCACCCACCCAAAATCTCCTCACCGACAAAGCTTTCCATCTCTAAAAATCGGTGATGGTTTGAACACGTCATCTTCATCCACTTTTGTTCAAGGATTTTTACGCAAAATGTATCTGTTTCCTCACATTCCTTACTCTTTCAACACAAAGGCCCAACCCCACCTTTGTTCTAATACGAGACCCAACCAGAGAACTCAACACAAAGACCGTTGATGATCTGGAACGAGACCAATCTGGAGAACTCATATCCGTTGCAGATCTGGTATGAGAGGTGCCATTTTGAGCAACTCTGGAACTAGAAACTTATTCTTTCGAATTTTTTATAAAATTTTTGCTCGCTTTGGAACTTTTGAGTTGTATTTTTCTTTCATTTTGCAAATTTTCTCCTTTCCAAGGAACTTTATTTTATCATCACTGTGTTGCTATTGTTTTAATCTTTACAATGAAACTGTTTGGTGTGAAGATGTGAAGAACTCGAGTTTTGTGTCGAGCGCGAGGAGGAAGGCGTCGGTTTTATTCAGCTAAGGAATTGCATTTGAAGGTGAAAAGGGCGGTGTCAGAGGAGATGAAAAAGAAGACATTCTTGCTGTATAAGCGTCCAACTTATAGATCTGAATTTTTCCATCTCTCCATTCCTCTAACTAGGTAAGTCTATCTCTCTCTCTCTTTTACGGATTTGACTGGGTTAAGGTTTATTTTTTCCCAACGATCCTGGTTTTGGGTATATGGATTTTATATTTTTTCTATGAATTGTACAAATTTTGTTTCTTTATTTCAAAATTTATTGTTTTGTTTATTCAGACTTTAGGGTCTTAGGTATATTTGTTTTAGAGCTTTTAGTTTTGGGTATGGATTTTGAAAAAAATTGGGTTTATGGGTTGGTTTTAAAAAACACACAGATTTAAAGCTTTTGGGTATCGTTTAGGGATCTGAGGCTTTTAACCTTATGATATTAGGTATTTAATTTCATTTATACATATTTAATAGTGGTTTTTGTTTACTCGTAGGATCATCCCATATTTTAGGTCGTTTTGGGGATTAGGTGTATTTTTATGAAGGTTTTTTGGATTACGAGTTTACTGATTTTATTTTTTTTCAACTTCAACATATTGGCTATTAATTTTGGGTTTGGGGGTATATTTATTTATGACTTTTTGGTTTCACAGTCTCAACAACCCCCTTTAATTATCTGATCATTAATCTCCTTTTTATCTTTATTTTTTTGTGCTTATAATTATAAAAGTTTGTATGTTTGTTTTGCAGATCAATCCCGAAATCACAGCCGAATTTGAATATCAAGTATACTTTGTTGTATCTCATATTTTAATTCGAGTATTTTTAATTTGTTATTTCATATTTTAATTCATAAATATTTTATTTATGATTCTTATATTTGCAGATTTATTTTCCTATTGTGGGTTAAGATTTTGAGTTTTGTATCTTCTGATATGTATTTTTTGTATTTGTTCATTTGTGTTATTTTAATTTAGGTTGAATGGCAGATATGTTGATATATTTTGTGCTGCTGACTCTTATTTGGTAGGAGTTGTTTCTATGATGGTATATTTCGACTTTCAATGAAAAAAATTGGAATATATATGTTTGTCCGTGTTCAATTGAGGGTATGTGTTAATCCACACTTTTATGTATTATATTCATTTTGTAGTTTTAATACATATTTAACATATTTTTCTAGGTCTTTTTGTTGTCGAATATTACTCTTGCATTCGTAGGCTCACTCGATGCCTTCGAAGAAAAAAGATAAAGGAAGATAACTTCTTCATTACATTTAGTGTTTATTTTTTCAAAATCAAACCCAAGTTGCAACTTACTATTATTATAGAATTATTGTCCAAAAAATAAATGCGTCTAAAAGATTTTTTAAAATGATCCACGATTACTATTAGCCCATATTATCATCATATATACGTCTTCGCAGATCTAATTATTACTTTTCTTCCCAGATAAATGTTGAGTTTGTAGATGAAAGGGACCATGCAAATTATGATGATGCAGCTTATAATTTACCGAGTGAAGATGATTAGGAAGATAATACATGTGAAATTGGACTGGCACATGGCTGTTTAAATAAGAAACTTCTATGGATTGAGATAAATGGATTTACAGGAGAGGGTACAACAGTGGCTTTATAAACTTTGTGCTTACTGAAACCTAATGGTTGAGGACCATTACCATAATTCCAGTTAAGGAAATGGAAACAAATCAATGGTTAGGATTTATTAATCTTTTCAAGCGGTTTTCGAAAGCATGTACACCGAAAAATTGAGATACTGCAGGCTCAGGTAATCTTCGTCTCGACGAAAAAACTATGACCAAAACTTAAAACTTCTTTCGTTTCAGAGACAAAAATACTCAATCTAACTATATTTGATTGTTTTGTTTTTTGTTAAAATGAAATAAGTGTTTCAAAACCATAATATTGTACTGATACTTGATTATTTTGTAGATCGTACTCTTGGATTCATGACACCGGGCTCGGGCAATTCGGATGGGTAATGCCAAGTTTCTATTCGACAAACCAATCAAGGTAAACTCATGTTATGCTATTTATATATTCATATATTTAATATTAAAATTATATATAATATTTCATGTGTTTGAAAAAAACTGCTATGCTGGGGTGTTTGTCTTTTGTGTTCATATTCATGCTTCTTATGAGTGCTAGGGCATTAACTAGGGATTGATTATGGAAATCTCCCTGAATATACTCCTATATCACTTCACCCCTTAAACTACAAAAAAGAACTGACGACTACCTTCAATTTTTTTTTTTTATCTTGATAAAATTTCATCCAAAATATGTAAAAAAAAAGTAACCATATATGCATAATGTAAAAAGGGTTTTGACAAATTTGAGGAATTTGTTAACTTTGTATTTGCGAGTTTAGAGAATCAGAATATGAGAAAGAAACTGATCGAATCCAAGGTGCTATCCTGAACACAATCACATAAGGAAATTGTAAGTTGTGTTCATTATAAGTTGTTAACTCTGCTTTTCACTTTTCACAGAATTATCATCTGTAGTTGTTTCATTTTCACATCTGTTATCACTTTTTCAGCCGTCGTTAGAGGACATGATAGCAATTAAGTGAAAGAATTAAACATTTTCACATAACTATTATCATCTGTAGTTATTTCACCAGAAACATAACTGTTGTCACTTTTCGCATAACTATTATCATTTGTTCATTCAATTATGTGTTGTGTTGTGCAAATCTCTTTTTGCCCTCGAACGCCATGGTTATATATTATGCGTTTATTACTTTTTATTGTTTGCCATATGCTGCCTTATATATTATGCATTTATCACTTTAAAATCATATGCTTAGAAAATATCATTCCATGTTTTTAAATTGCTAGAGGAAGACCCCACACGTCACTGTGTACAAAATCTTGGATGGAGTCAAGATTGATTCCACCATTTGAGAACTGGATGAGAGATTCCAATGCTGGAGAGCATACCTTGATTATTTGGACTTGGAAATGTGAGCAACAACCCCAACCACATGTTTGAAATGCGAGCAACAACCACATGTTTGAAAAAATGCCGAAAAGTGAGCGTCTTCTCTTTAATCAGTCTCTTCAATCTTCAATATGAAAGTGGGAAAATTGTTTTGGTTTGTTTCTCTTACAATTTTTGAACAAAAAACTACAATTTTTTTATGAGTGTTGTTTCTCTTACATTTTTTATAGTGAACATTGTTTTGGTATTTTTGAAAACTACAAACTTTGTATTTTGGCACCTGTTTAATCTGTGATAATTTTGTATTTTGGTACATATTTCACCAATCTTTAATTTCGGCGCTTTTTTATACCTTTACCACCTATAATGCCTTTCGTAATATAAGCATTCAGTAGTTCATTATTTATTTTTCATTACATGTTAAGAACCTTATAATATACAAGTTTGATCATCTAATTTCATTTGGTTTTAATATTGCAGGTTATTTGACATGGATGAAAATCACAATGTGAAGGTTTTAAATTGAAATAGTGGGTTGACAACAGTAAGAAATGAATTAGTTCAACTCATTTGTGGGGGGTTTGCGGATTTGTGGCGCTAAGGTATTTTGTAGTATTGTCGCAATAAGAGCACTTCATTTGATCGATTTTTTGGCTTCTTTCTACTATGACCATTTTTTATAAGTCCATATTGAAATAGTTAACAGTATTGATGATAATATTTATAGGCACTTACGATCTATCAGATGCATGGGTTACGTGGTTTATGGATCAAATGCGAGGATAAAATGCTCATTAATGGGTGTGCCAGTTCATTTTGCAAGATCCAAACATAAGTTACCGAGCTGAGGTATTCAGAATACTATAAAATTGAGACTATCTAGGTGTTACCTTAACTGATTATCTCCTGTAAAAGTGTCTATTTTCTACCATTTAAGATGTAGGATGGTGATGATTTTAGTTGTTGAGATCATTTTAGACATTGGTAGTTGATGTAGACAACTTTGTATGTTGTGCATAAGTATTGTAATTTATATTTCTGGCATAAACTGTAAAGATTTCCCATATATAGTTTCCCAGATTTTTCTTGAATGGTTAGAGGTGTGTTTTTAATGATGTTTCTTTTGAATGGTTAAACCATATATTTTTTTATTAACATAATTATGTTTTTGAGAAGAATTGTGTGTGTGTGTGTGGGGGGGGGGGGGGGGGGGGGGAGGGATTTTTGGCTTGAGTAACCTTCAAGATGACCATAGAGTTTGATGGATTGTATCATGGTTTGTTTCTCTCATAAATGTTAACACATTAATAAATGGAGTTAAATGGATTTTTTCCTTTTGAATGAACCCCCACTCATCTGGTAGTCTGGAAGTCCATGCAAACATTATCATATGATAGCTGTTTTTTTTATTGTAAGTGAAGGCTGTTGGGCTATTTGTGAAATTTTAGTTTAGGTATCATTCTCCTCTTAATGTAATTTTTTCCCTCAATATTTCTATTAGTGAAAAACAATCTGTGTGCTCTCCATCATTAGGTGACTTTGGAGTCTATTTTTCTATTAATGTTCGTCCCATTTGATATTATTTGGATAGAAATTTCCTATGACTATCTTAGACTTGGTGCATTGTTTTGTATTGTTTGCTGGGAATCATGTGTTGGAAACCTTAATTTAACTAGATGCTTTAAGATGCTCATGTTTGTTTTGAATTTTAAACTAATATCTGATACCAATCATTTTCAAACAGTAAGGTCTATGTTTGCTTTTAACCACCTAACTTCATAATTTTTATGAATTTTACTAATTAAAGGAAAAAGAAAATGTGTGAATGCAGGCGTTGATAATTTTTACTGTAACTTATTATTTATTTTTGCAGATGTTGTGATGACAAAAGTATTTGTTTTGTTAAACTTGAGTAATAGAGAATCCACAACCTTTTACGTCTCCGGTCTCAAGTCATAAATGATCTAAAGTGTTTATTTTGTGATGAAGTTAGTCATACCTACACAATTCCTACACACAATGTGAATTGTAATTGTTGGTTTTTTGGTTTCTTTCGAATTTTATGATAGTAATATTTTAATTTTGTGTGGTGGACACCATTTGTCATGAATAAATTTCTTACTATTGAAGTCCGGTGTACCATCAATTAGAATTCGTAAACAATATTTTATATTCAGTAACAGTGATATAATATGGATGCTTGGGGTGTACTTTTTATCTTTCTAATTTTATTTTATTCCTGTAACGCATGTGCATTGGGTGGGTATGGTCGTTTGTGTATCGATTACTCCTCGATAAAATTACATGTGTGCTGTTGGCACGGGAATGTACCATTAATATTGTTGTTGCGGACTACTAATTTTGTTGCTTGATTATTTTGTATATCTTAAACAGGACGGATAGTCCCATCCTGTGTATAAATTTTTTAAATAGTTTATAATTATTTGTTGTATAAATAAAGCTTTTGATATTTTCGCCGTGCCTTCCGGTACGGGCGTTCCGCTAGTATATACATATAAAATAATATATAACTAAAACATTACTTTATGGTGTAATATCAAACTACATAACATTTTAATACCTACTATACATGAGTTTGTTAGAGCATCCTTAGTGGTGATGCTAAAAAACGAAGTAAATGGTAACTTTGCAAATTGGTAGGCCTGCAATGGTGTACCCAAATTAACAAATTCAGCAAGAGAAATGGTAGAGGTTTTGCAAAGTTACCATTTGCCTACTGAATTTGCAAATGCTTCCTATGAACTTCTCAAGTTCATAAGAACTCCTACGAACAAATGAAGTTCGTAGGAAGCATTTTTTATTAGGTATCTGAGTATTTATATATTCCTACGAACTTATATTGTTCGTAAGAAATTTTTTTCATTTCCTACGAACAATATAAGTTCGTAGGAACCTAGGATGCAAATTGCTCTTCATCCACCACTGTATGCAATGGAAGCAAAACCCATTTTTCAATTTGCAACTATAACTTTCCTTCGTGTCCACCATTGGACATGCTCTTAGTGCCTTCTATTGTGTTTGAATGAACTCTTCGGGGCTGTGGTCGCCAAAAGTATCTAATGATATGTTGGGAAGCCAGTTGTTTCCATCAATGTACGAAACATCCAAGAACGGTTTTGCTTCGGTTTGTTTGAGTTGTTTCCCATATGACACTCTGAATGTGTAGTTTGCTCCTGGTCCCAAGCACCCGTACTCTCCAAAGAAAATCGACCTAAAACACGTATGTTAACAACAAATAAAAAAGCCAAAAGTTATAAAGCAGTTACTTGTATATTAAAATTCGAAAGGGTCATAATTTCACTGTTATTTCAGGTTTATATGTATCTGTTTTCAGGATCGTCAACTCAATTGGAGGCGAAAAAGAAAGCTACATTAGGACCATAATATCATGTGCTTACAATTAGCCTGTGTTGGGCTCCTTTTCAGCATTAAAAATGGCTAGAGGGTCAGATTTACTTATAGCATACAGGTATCAATAAATTTGTAATCTCCTTGTTACATCTCCTTCCTAAAATTATCTAAGTGTATCATATAGTGATGATAAAAAAAAGAGAGTTTTGGGAAAAGGTCCTCATATTGTTCAAAGTGTATAAAAATAGGACACTCCATATAATTTTATAAATTTAGTCTCTGTACTAAAAATATCATGAAAAATGGTGAAAAATAGTGCCGCTGGCGCGGACCAAAAAAATAAAGGTATTGTACTACAGGGACTAGATTTATAACTGCTATTGTACCACAGAGACTAGATTTATAAACTTGAAAAGTATTGTCTTAAAAATCCAAATCTAAGAAGGAACATGATAATTACCATAATTCTCTAATAAAAAATTATATATGGAATATGAATACGAGGATAATAGCGGAAACAAATTCTTTCTATTAAAGTAAAAAATACTTTTCTATGAATGTTTAGTAAAATATTTATTTTTTAAAACTAAATAATTTGAAACAATATATAAAATTATCGCCTTTTGTTTCTAAATGTGCTTCAGTATTGCATTTTACGAACTTGCCTTAGGATTGGACCATCGTCTTAATTTTTCAACCCTCGCTAATCTATTATTGTTGAATGAGTTGTTTATAGATAGTGATGTCCACAAAAGTGCATTTTATGAGTGCATTTTATTTGATAGTGATAAGCGCTTGTTTTTTCTTTGTTTAAAAGTACACATGTCCAATTTTGGCCTACAATTTGTGGATCTATACTAGGGGTGTGCTTCGGATGGATCGGATCGAAACAGGGTATTCAGAAAAAAATCCAAAATTTTTGAAATTTTAAAATCCTTTCCGATTCGGAAAAAATAAAAATCAGAATATCATTTTTTTTCCTACTCGTCTGATTCGGAATATTCGGAAATTTCGGAAATTTTATTATTCGTAAAAAAATCGGAATAATCGGAATTATCAGTTATAATATTTTCGAAAAATAACGGAAATGTCATTTTTGAAAAGGATTTTTTTAAATAAAAATAAAAATCAAACACTCCACTTTACATCACTTATGTAATAAACTACGGAGCTATGTGAATGGCAAGACTATGCATCTCATACCATTTTGGAAATACAATAAACTATAGATGTATGCATCTCATACCATTTTAGAGAAATATCAATCACGGCTTGACTACGATACTAAGAAACTACAAAGTTATGTGAAGGGAAAAAAAACTACTGTTTACCTACTTAAAAAAAGGAAATGCAAGAAAGGTTAACAACTGTAGCAAAGCCTCTGTATCAGTGTTTCAGATACAAAAAAATGAATAAAGGGAAGATGGGAGAAACATAATATAAATCATCCTTGGAATTTAAATTCGCATAACAATTGAATATAATTACAGATATTGTCTTTCAATTTAGGGTTAGTATGATGTATAAGGTTAATATATATATATATATATATATATATATATGTGGGTATATATTAATGGTTGAGATAGTTTTAAATGAGTTTTAATTGGAGGGTCAAGATTAAACTAATAAATAATAAATTTTATATATAAATAACGGTAGTAAAAATGTATTAAAACAAACAAAAATATTATTATTTCGGAAAATATTTTGGATGGATCGGATCGGCATGATATTGGAAATTTCGGATCGAAAATTCTGAAATTCGGAATCCATATATGATTTCCAATTCCATTCCAATTTTTTCGGAAGAGTCGGAAATCGAAAAATTAAAATGGTGCCAAAGTTGAAAAAATTCAAATCGGAAAATGGAAAATTCGGAAGTTCGGAAATAACTGGCACCCCTAATCTATACTGAAAAATGAGTTGCACCAAATAAATGTTATGTCATTTTTAGATATAGTGATTTGATTTGAAGTTATGAGGTAGTGAATTTTTTACGATCTAGTATATGTCATATATATATATATATATATATATATATATATATATATATATAAGGAGTAGAATTTTGACATTATTTCATAAGTGGGATAAGTTAAGTAGAGGCTAGGATTGAGTTAACTTTGAAGATTCATGACAATCCAAGGGTTCAAAATGAAAGTTGAAATTTGTGACTTACATGGCATTTTCGTAATTAACATGTTAAATTTGGATAATTGTTAAAATTGAGTCACCCACTTAAATCATTACACATCTCCCCAAAATCACTTTAATTGACCCCCCCCCCCCCCCCCCTTATCCCTAGACAAAACCTCATCCACTCAAAATCGCCTCACCGACAAAGTTTTCCATCTCTAAAAGTCGGTGATGGTTTTATCCCGTCATCTTCATCCACTTTTGTTCAAGGATTTTTACGTAAAATGTATCTGTTTCCTCACATTCCTTACTCTTTCAACACAAAAACCCAACCCCATCATTGTTCTAATACGAACCAGAGAACTCAACACAAAAACCCTTGATGATCTGGTACGAGACCAAACCGGAGAACTCATCTCCGCTATAGATCTGGTACGAGATGTGCCATTTTGAGCAAATTTGGGACGAGAAACTAACTCTTTGGAATTTTTTATAAAATTTTTGCTCGCTTTGGAACTTTGGAGTTGTATCTTTCTTTCATTTTGCAAAATTTCTCGTTTCCAATGAACTTTATTTTATCATCACTGTGTTGCTGCTGTTTTAATCTTTACAATGAAACTATTTGATGTGAAGATGTGAAGAACACGAGTTTTGTGTCGAGCGCGAGGAGGAAGACGTCGGTTTCATTCAGCTAAGGAATTGCATTTGAAGGTGAAAAGGGCGGTGTCAGAGGAGATGAAAAAGAAGACATTTTTGCTGTATAAGCGGCCAACTTACAGATCTGAATTTTCCCATCTCTCCGTTCCTCTAACCAGGTAAGTCTATCTCTCTCTCTCTTTTACGGATTTGACTAGGTTAAGGTTTATTTTTTCCCAACGATCCTGGTTTTGGGTATATGGATTTTATATTTTTTCTACGAATTGTACAAATTTTGTTTCTTTATTTCAAAATTTATTATTTTTTTATTCAGACTTTAGGGTCTTAGGTATATTTGTTTTAGAGCTTTTAGTTTTGGGTATGTATTTTAAAAAAATTTGGGTTTCTGGGATGGTTTTAAAAAACACACAGATTTAAAGGGTTTGGGTATCGTTTAGGGATCTGAGGCTTTTAACCTTATGATATTAGGTATTTAATTTCATTTATAAATATTTAATAGTGGTTTTTCTTTACTCATAGGATCACCCCATATTTGAGGTCGTTTTGGGGATTATGTGTATTTTTATGAAGGTTTTTTGGATTACGAGTTTACTGATTTTATTTTTTTTCAACTTCAACATATTGGCTATTAATTTTGGGTTTGGGGGTATATTTATTTATGACTTTTTGGTTTCATAGTCTCAACAACCCCCTTTAATTATCTGATCGTTAATCTCCTTTTTATCTTTATTTTTTTGTGCTTATAATTATAAAAGTTTGTACGTTTGTTTTGCAGATCAACCCCAAAATCACAGCCAAATTTGAACATCAAGTATACTTTGTTGTATCTTATATTTTAATTCGAGTATTTTTTAATTTGTTATTTCGTTATTTAATTCATAAATATTTTATCTATGATTTTTATATTTGCAGATTTATAGTTTCCTATTGTGGGTTAAGATTTTGAGTTTTGTATCTTCTTATATGTATTTTTTGTATTTGTTCATTGGTGTTCTTTTAATTTAGGTTGAATGGCAGATATGTTGATATATTTTGTGTTGTTGGCTCTTATTTGGTAGGTGTTGTTTCTATGATGGTATATTCCGACTTTCAATGAAAAAAAATTTGGAATATATATGTTTGTCCGTGTTCAATTGAGGGTATGTGTTACTCCACACTTTTATGTATTATATTCATTTTGTAGTTTTAATACATATTTAACATAGTTTTCTAGGTCCTTTTGTTACTGAATATTACTCTTGCATTCGCAGGCTCACTCGATGTCATCGTAGAAAAAAGATAAAGGAAGCTAAGTTATTCATTACATTTAGTGTGTTTTTTTTCAAAATCAAACCCAAGTTGCCACTTACTATTATTATAGAATTATTTTCCAAAAAATAAATGCCTCTAAAAGATTTTTTAAAATGATCCACGATTACTATTAGCCCATATTATCAGCATATATACGTCTTCGCAGATCTTATTATTATTTTTCTTCCCGGATAAATGTTGAGTTTGTAGATGAAAGGGACCATGCAAATTATTATGATGCAGCTTATGATTTACCGAGTGAAGATGATTAGGAAGATAATACATGTGAAATTGGACTGGCACATGGTTGTTTAAATAAGAAACTTCTATGGATTGAGATAAATGGATTTACAGGAGAGGGTACAACAATAGGCTTTATAAACTTTGTGCTTACTGGAACCTAATGGTTGAGGACCATAACCATAATTCCAGTAAGGAAATGGATACAAATCAATGATTAGGATTTATTAATCTTTTCAAGCGATTTTCGAAAGCATGTAGAGATACCAAAGTGGTCGGGACACTGAAAAATTGAGATACCGAAGGCTCAGGTAATCTTCGTCTCGACGAAAAAATTATGACCAAAACTTAAAACTTTTTTCGTTTCGGAGACAAAAATGCTCCATATAACTATATTTGATTGTTTTGTTTTTTGTTAAAATGAAATAAGTGTTTCAAAACTATAATATTGTACTTATACTTGATTATTTTATAGATCGTACTCTTGGATTCACGACACCGGGCTCGGGCAATTCGGATGGGTAATGCTAAGTTTCTATTCGGCAAACCACTCAAGGTAAATTCATGTTATGCTATTTATATATTCATATATTTAATATTAAAATTATATATAAAATTTCATGTACTTGAAAAAAAATGCTATGCTGGGGTGTCCATCTTTTGTGTTCATATTCATGCTTCTTATGAGTGCTAGGGCATTAACTAGGGATTGAATATGGAAATCTCCCTGAATATACTCCTATATCACTTCACCCCTTAAACTACAAAAAAGAACTGACGACTACCTTCAATTTTTTTTTTACTCTTGATAAAATTTCATCCAAAATATGTAAAAAAAGTAACCATATATGGATAACGTTAAAAAGGATTTTGACAAATTTGAGGAATTTGTTAATTTTGTATTTGCGAGTTTAGAGAATCAGAAGATGAGAAAGAAACTGATCGAATCCAAGGTGCTATCCTGAACACAATCACATAAGGAAATTGTAAGTTGTGTTCATTATAAGTTGTTAACTTTGCTTTTCACTTTTCACAGAATTATCATCTGTAGTTGTTTCATTTTCACATAACTGTTATAATTTTTCACATCCGTTATCACTTTTTCAACCGCCGTTAGAGGACATGATAGCAATTATGTGAAAGAATTAAACATTTTCACATAACTGTTATCATCTGTAGCTGTTTCACCAGAAACATAATTGTTATCGCTTTTAACATAACTGTTATCATTTGTTCATCCAATTATGTGTTGTGTTGTGCAAATCACTTTTCGCCCTCGAACGTCATGGTTATATATTATGCATTTATTACTTTTTATTGTTTGCCATATGTTGCCTTATATATTATGCATTTATCACTTTAAAATCATATGCATAGAAAATATCATTCCATGTTTTTAAATTGAAAGAGGAAGACCACACACGTCACTGTATACAAAATCTTGGATGGAGTCAAAAGATTGATTTCACCATTTGAGAACTGGATGAGAGATTCCAATACTGGAGAGCATACTTTGATTGTTTGGGCTTGGAAATGTGAGCAACAACACCAACCACATGTTTGAAATATGAGCAACAACCACATGTTTGAAAAAATGCCGAAAAGTGAGCGTCTTCTCTTTAATCAGTCTCTTCAATCTTCAATATGAAAGTGGGAAAACTATTTTGGTTTGTTTCTCTTACAATTTTTGAACAAAAAACTACAATTTTTTTATGAGTGTTGTTTATCTTACATTTTTTATAGTGAACATTGTTTTGGTATTTTTGAAAACTAATAACTTTGTATTTTGGTACTTGTTTAATCTGTGATAATCTTGTATTTTGGTACGTGTTTTACCAATCTTTAATTATGGCGCTTTTTTATACCTTTACCACTTATAATGCCTTTCGTAATATAAGCATTCAGTAGTTCAATATTTATTTTTCATTACATGTTAAGAACCTTATAATATACAAGTTTGATCATCTAATTTCATTTAGTTTTAATATTGCAGGTTATTTGACTTGGATGAATATCACAATATGAAGGTTTTAAATTGAAATAGTGGGTTTACAACAGTAAGAAATGAATTAGTTCAACTCATTTGTGGGGGGTTTGCGGATTTGTCGCGCTAAGGTATTTTTTAGTATTGTCGCAATAAGAGCTCTTCATTTGATCGATTTTTCGGCTTCTTTCTACTATGGCCATTTTTAATAGTTCCATATTGAAATAGTTAACAATATTGATGATAATATTTATAGGAACTTACGATCTATCAGATGCATAGGTTACGTGGTTTATGGATCAAATGCGAGGATAAAATGCTCATTAATGGGTGTACCAGTTCATTTTGCAAGATCCAATGATAAGTTACCGAGCTAAGGTATTCAGAATACTATAAAATTGAATCTATCTAGGTGTTACCTTAACTGATTATCTCCTGTAAAACTGTCTATTTTCTAGCATTTAAGATGTAGGATGGTTATGATTTTAGTTGTTGAGATCATTTTAGACATTGGTAGTTGATGTAGACAACTTTGTATGTTGTGCATAAGTATTGTAATTTATGTTTTGGCATAAACTGTAAAGATTTCCCATATATAGTTTCCCAGAATTTTCTTGAATGGTTAGAGGTGTGTTTTAACGATGTTTCTTTTGAATGGTTATACCACATATTTTTTTTTATTAACATAATTATGTTTTTGAGAAGAACTTTGGGGGGGGGGGGGGGGGGGGGGATTTTTTGCTTGAGTAGCCTTCAAGATGACTATAGAGTTTGATGGATTGTATCATGGTTTGTTTGTCTCATAAATGTTAACATATCAATAAATGGAGTTAAATGGATTTTTTCTTTTTGAATGAACCCCCACTCATCTGATAGTCTGAAAGTCCATGCAAACATTATCATCTGATAGCTGCTTTTTATTGTAAATGAAGGCTGTTGGGCTATTTGTGAAATTTTAGTTTAGGTATCATTCTCCTCTTAATGTAATTTTTCCCTCAATATTTCTATTAGTAAAAAACAATATGTGTGCTCTCCATCATTAGGTGACTTTGGAGTCTATTTTTCTATTAATGTTCATCCCATTTGATATTATTTGGATAGAAACTTCCTATGACTATCTTAGACTTCGTGCATTATTTTGTACTGTTATCCATAATAACAATTAATTGTTTGCTGGGAATCATGAGATGGAAACCTTAATTTAACTAGATACTTTAAGATGCTCATGTTTGTTTTGATTTTTAAACTAATATCTGGTACCAATTATTTTCAAACAGTAAGGTCTATGTTTGCTTTTAACCACTTAATTTCATATTTTTTATGAATGTTGCTAATTAAAGGAAAAATAAAATGTGTGAATGCATGCGTTGATAATTTTTACTGTAACTTATTATTTATTTTTGCAGATGTTGGGATGACAAAAGTATTTGTTTTGTTAAACTTGGGTAATAGGGAATCCACAACCTTTTACGTCTCCAGTCTCAAGTCATAAATGATCTAAAGTGTTTGTTTTGTGATGAAGATATTCATACCTACACAATTCCTACACACAATGTGAATTGTAATTGTTGGTTTTTTGGTTTCTTTCGAATTTTATGACAGTAATATTTTAATTTTGTGTGGTAAACACTATTTGTCATGAATAAATTTCTTAATATTGAAGTCCGGTATACCATCAATTAGAATTCGTAAACAATATTTTATATTCAGTTACAGTGATATAATATGGATGCTTGGGGGTGTACTTTTTATCTTTCTAATTTTATTTTAGTCCTGTAACGCATGTGCATTGGGTGGGTATGGTCGTTTGTGTATCGATTACTCCTCGATAAAATTACATGCATGCCGTTGGCACGGGAATGTACCATTAATATTGTTGTTGCGTACTACTAATTTTGTTGTTTGATTATTTTGTATATCATAAACAGGACGGATAGTCCTATCCTGTGTATAAATTTTTTATAATTATTTGTTGTATAAATAAAGCTTTTGATATTTTCGCCGTGCCTTCAGGCACGGGCATTCCGCTAGTGTGTGTGTGTATATATATATATATATATATATAATGAAAAAAATCATGAGGAATTATAAGCAAAATTCTATAGGCACCGATCATATATTTTCCCACCACCATATTTCACTAACACTGCATTATTTAGCCCCGTCTTTGTCCTACCAACACAAATAGCAACATTCACAGTAAACTTCTTTTTCTTTATTTTACATCATTTACTCCTTTCTTCTCCATCCCTCAAAACCTTTTCACCTTCTTCAAAACCCTATGGGTAAATTACCATCTCATCTACGGCCACCTCCCATCATCGACATCTCCCTCCATATGACATTAACACCATCTCCAAACTCTCTCTCTCTCTCTCTCTCTCTCTCAATATTTATTCTTCCCTCTTATTTAAATTTCAAACATCCGACCATACTGTATATGTATGCTCATATGTATACATATACACAAATCGAATGGTAATTTAAGACAATTTGAGGGAGATTTGTGGAGGCGAGTGTGGTTTGACATATGATTCACGACACAGAGGTAAGAGGGTGATGGTGGTGGTTTGCATGATACACACACACACACACACACACACACTGATATTATAATTAAATATATCACTATAAATAAAAAATAAGAATCATTCAATATAATTGGACTAGTAAATGAATTTTAAATAAAAAATGTCAATGCAAGAAATAAAATAAATAAAAAATCATGGCGTTTAGTTGTTTGCCTTCAAAATAGCATATCACTTTGCTTCAATATATAACTCTAGCCTTAGCCTTTGTTTAAATTTCAAAAATCTACAATTACAATTAATTAACAGACAATGTTTGTATTTAATTATAATAAACAAGTAGATATAAAATTAAATTTATAATTAGGTAATAGTCATAATTTAATTTATAGTTTATATCACGAGGTTCAATCAGTAGATTAATTTGAAGGAACACAACTATTTATTTTCTTCAAATTTACATGCATCAAATTAAAATTTTGAAAGAATATGTAAATTAAATAAATGCATCCAATTGTGTGTCTGAGAGAGGAAGAAGAAAACTTACAGATTGTGTTAAGACGATTTCTTCACATGAGGCTTCTAAGGGACTGTTTGGTTTGGGGTGAAATATTTTCAACCGCGGTGAAAAGTAAGATGGTAAAATATTTTTTCACATATTTAAAATTATTTTTTTGTCGGGTTGACATTGTGAATAAGTGCATATACTAAAATTATGAAACTTTAAATAAGAATAGAGAAAAAAAATAATTTTAAATAGGTGAAAACGTATTTCGCCATATTACTTTTTATTGTGTTGAAATATATTTTATCCTGAACTAAACGGACCCTAAAAGATAAATAAGAATGGGATAAATAGATTTATGGCTAAAGTTAAAATAATAAAATATTAGATAGATTTTAAAATTTTATAAAAATAATAAAATAGCTAGAGCCAGTTGAGGATAAATAGGGATATATAGTGTGGTGTTAATACATTAATATGAAAGTTTAACTACAAAAGACCCACTCAAAGTGGTCCATGTAAGATGTGAAAAACCCAAATCAAATCAGAGTTGTTATGGCCTTGTAGAACTACTATTACTCTAAATAATGTTAGGTTTGTGTTGGTACAACATCTTAGCTGAGTTTTAAATTATCAAAAACAACTAAAAATTTTAACAACTTTAGGGGGGGGGGGGGGCATGGCCCCCTTTGACCCCCACTTGGTTTCGTCTCTGGTGCTGACGTTATCATGGATAGGCAGTGTCGGCTCATGCCTTAGGCAAGTGAGGAGGTTACCTAGGGCCTCACCATATTTAAATGCCCCTAATTTTAATAGCTATTTATTATATTATATATAAATAAATACATTCATTGAAAAAAGTAAAAACTCTTCCTATTTTCAAGGCTATTAAAAACAACTCAAAAACTACACGATTCATTTCTTCTAAACTAGCAATCCTTTCATTTCTTCTCTCTCTCTCTCCTCTCTCTCTACTAACGATTCATCTCTCTCTCTCTCTCTCTCTCTCTCTCTCTCTTCCTCATTCTATTTTGCTCATACAAAGAAAAAAAAATTGCTCATCCAAAAAAAATCAGGTGGAACTATAAAACTTCTCTTATACAAGGTTTGTTTTTTGTTTTATATATATACTATATGTTATGTATATTGTATTGTTAATATTATTATATATATATTTTTACTTTTTTTCTCTTTTTTATTTTATGAAATTGTTTAAACTTAAATGATTATTCTATTAATATGTTTTTAAATGTTGACAGGTTAAAAGTGATTTTTTTTTTCAATTGGAGAAGTTTGTTGTTCGGATAATTAGATTGAATATACATTGGCGTGAACCGGTTCTATTGTTCTATAATAATTGTTGATGTAAAAAACTAGATTGCTCTAATTATTCAATCACAGATAAATAAATAAGACAAAGATTTTTAAAGTGGTTCGGCTAGGAATAAAGCCTACGTCCACTGTTATGTTATTGCTGAGTGTTTGCAGAATTCTTGATTACAAGTTCTCTCAAGAAATTTCGGTCCCCCTTGAATGAGGATGATACAAGGTATTTATAGCCTTGAGGCTGTACATGAAAGGTTCGATCCATTAAATGACATACATATGAAAGGGTAATACATTTAATGTAGCGTGGGCGTCAAGAATATAAACATTCAATGAATAGTTGAACAGTTGTCCGTCTGGTAATTAATGATACGGCCGAGATGCAGCTCGGACCGCCTTAGTTGCTCGTTGATCAAGAGTTCCTCGGAGCGCATGTAGTATCTCGGGATGATGGAGTTCCTCGGGGTGTCTTCCTCGTAGCTCGGAGAGAATATGAAATGGTTGAAGGAATTAACTTCCTTGCTACTCTTGTGCCATGTAGATTGACACGTGTCTTCGTATTATTCGTCCACATCAGCATATTAATTTTGGTATCAACAGAAGCCCCCAATGCTCCATGCTTGATGGTTTACTTGAAAGGATGGAGTATTTATTCTGCAGTGTTGCTCGGTGCTCATGAAATTCTTGATCTACCTTCTTGATTTGTTCAACACAAAGTGCATTATCTCCTGGATGACATATGATGCAGGCTGATCGATGGTTGCTAATCTTTCTTTTGAGGAACTCCGTGTGCTATGTATCACCCCTGGGAATTTGGATGCAGCCATGCCATAGTATATAGCTTGTAGCTTGTCATAATCTTCAAGTATGTTGATTGGTTTGCTAGCCGACCAATTGCCTCCTGTGCCGAGCAACTGAGTGCTAACTTTACATGCTTGATTTTTCTGATTTATGCTCCTCTGAATACTTTGTCGAGTAACATATTATCTTTTGAATCCAACTCTTCAATTTGATTAGTACCAAGCTAGTGGTGGACTTCGAAACATTTTCATACAACTTCTTCTTCATTATTGGTCGAGACAGTAGTAGCAAAGATCTCAGTGCTGTAGATGCTGATTTTGACTTCTGCCTCTGCTCGGGGACGAGCAAGAGATTCTCGGGAACGAGGAAGAATTGTCGAGGAGCAAAGTTCTCCAGTTGCTTCTCGGAGCCGATCAAGAGTTCTTAGTCGCAATGTTGAAGAGGATCGTACCCAATCTACTTTGGAAACTCAAGCATTCCAATTAAACGTCAAAGATCAGGCTCTATCAGAAATGTCCAAGAAAAATCTATCCCTGGAAGATCAACTTACTGCAACAAAGTCTGCTCTACATACTAAGGATCTTTTTGCCAAAAACCTTCTCGAACAATTGGATAGATTAACCTTTCAATTTCATAAGCAGCCCAGGGAATTCTGGATGGCAGGATATAATGAAGCTCTTGTTCATTTGGAAGCTCGTATTGAACATGCTAACAATGAAGGTTATAAGCAGGGATGGTTGAACGCCCTGGGTGTATTAAAATTGGAGCGAGGGCATTATTTATGGGATTATCATGCTCCTGGATTGCTAGACTTGCCTGTTCCGCCTTATAAATTGGATATGGCATGGATTCCTGCTCGTTCCATTCCTCGGAGTTTGATCTATAAATATCTTGGGGACTACAACCTTCATTCTCAGGTTGAAGTATCATGTCCCGAGCACCTATTGGACACTCCTACAATAATGAATGTCAGAATGCTGAAGGACTTAAACTTTATTAATTCTCCTCTTTGCTTGGAAGATCCTCCTGCTGGCGAAGAGGCTGTCTCAAAAGATAAAGGAAAGAAACCAATAGAATAGGTTTTTCGATGTAATAGTTAGCACATACATGTAACATGTAACTTATTTTGAATTTTTAATGAAAGACTTCATTTGTAAATCTGTATTGGTATTGTCTTGTGTTTATCAAACACTTTACATTTATGCATATGTATCTGTTAAAAAGATAACAATATTATGCTGTTCATGGACCAACTTAGTAAAAAAGAATTACAAGTGTCAGTAATGTTGCTCGATCACTTAATAATAAAGTAATGAGTATGAAAATGTTCAAACTGTTTCCAACCAACCAAAGTGGTTAAATAATGTTTGTTGACCAACTACAGTTGGTGGGATTTTATTCCCGACCAGCCATACTTGGTTTAATTTCAAATATTTTCATAAAATGTGTCCGACCAACCAAGGTCGATAATTTTACTCCTCGTCGACCAATTACAGTTAGTGGGTTTTTATCCCCGACCAACCATACTTGGTTCATTTTGGAATATTTTGCTCTTCAAAGAACTTTTTGTAATAGTCTTACCTCCCGACCAACATAAGTTGTAATTTGAGAGTATATTTGTATCTTACCAACACCGTAATTGATCATGCTGGTGTACACCTCCTAACCAAAGGAGTAGTAGTGGTAGTAGTAGTGGTTCTTTCGAACTTTTTGGCTCTTTCGAACTGTCCACTAGATATCTTACCAACCGTAGTTGGTCACACTAGTGTCGCCTCCTAACCAAAGGAGTATTTTTTGGCTCTTTCGAGCTGTCCACTAGATATCTTACCAATCGTAGTTGGTCACACTAGTGTCGCCTCCTAACCAAAGGAGTATTTTTTTGCTCTTTCGAGCTGTCCACTAGATATTTTACCAACCGTAGTTGGTCACACTAGTGTCGTCTCCTAACCAAAGGAGTATTTTTTGGTTCTTTCGAACTGTCCACTAGATATCTTACCAACCGTAGTTGGTCACACTAGTGTCGCCTCCTAACCAAAGGAGTATTTTTTGGTTCTTTCGAACTGTCCACTAGATATCTTACCCACCGTAGTTGGTCACACTAGTGTCGCCTCCTAACCAAAGGAGTATTTTTTGGTTCTTTCGAACTGTCCACTAGATATCTTACCAACCGTAGTTGGTCACACTAGTGTCGCCTCCTAACCAAAGGAGTATTTTTTGTGCGTAGTGTATTACACTAGTATTCCCCGAAAGACTTTCAACAGAAAGAAAATGATGAAACATCCTCGTTTTATTCATAATGAAGGAAATGCTTTACATTTTACATTACTGATAATATTTGCGCAGGTGTTCAGCATTCCATGCATTCTTAAATTCTTCTCCCTCTAGAGTTGCTATTCTGTAAGTTCCTGGTCGAACAACCTCTGTAACTCGGTAAGGTCCATGCCAGTTTGCTTCCAACTTATTTTTCTTCTGAATGACTTTCTTTAGCACATAATCCCCTTCTTTTAAGTCACATTTCTTCACCCTTTTGTTGTAGAACAGAGCTGTACGTTGTTGGTAAGCATCATTCCTAATGGTTGCTTCTTCTCTAACCCCCTCGAGCATATCCAAATCCAGTCTTCTCATCAAATCGCTGACTGGGGAATTGAAATTCAGCACTCTATGTGTTGGGAGACCCAACTCGGCAGGTATCACAGCCTCACTTCCAAATGCTAGCATATATGGTGATTCTCCAGTTGCTGCTCGGGGAGTTGTTCGGTAAGCCCATAATAGTGATTGGAGCTCATTAATCCAATTTGCTTTAGCTTCACTTAACCTCTTCTTCAAACCATTTAGTAATGTTCTGTTTGTCACCTCAGTCTGTCCATTGCTTTGGGGATGGCCTGGTGCTGAATGATACTTCAAAATGTTCGACTGATGACAATAGGCAGCAAATTCTTCGTTATCGAATTGTGTTCCATGGTCTGTGATGAAAGCATGGGGGAGACTATATCGACAAATGATGTTCTTCCAAATGAACTGATATACCTTCTCGTACGTCATATCAATTAGTGGTTCAACTTCCACCCACTTAGTAAAGTAATCCACTGCTACGACGAGGTACTTGAACCTTCCTCCGGTCGTCGGCAATGGTCCAACCAGATCAACCCCCCACATGGCAAATGGCCAAGGTGAAGTTATGGGTGTCAACAATGCTTGTGGAGTTATTCGGATGGAGGAAAATCGTTGGCACTTGTCACACTTCTTGGCATAGGCTATACAATCAGCCCTCATCGTCGGCCAGTAATATCCCTGTGTCATTACCCTTTGCAAAAGTGTCCGACCTGCTACATGAGCTCCACAAGATCCTTCATGGATTTATTCAATCAATTCCTTGACTTCTGATGGATGCACACATCTTTGCAAACCTGCCATAATTCCTCGTCTATACAAAACACCATTAGTTAACACATACCGAGCAACTTTATACTTCAATTTCTTGGCAGCTAGCTTGTCCTCCGGTAGTTCTCCTTCTTCAATGTATGCCCTGATAGGATCCATCCAAGATGGTCCCAAATCAAGGGTAATTATATTCACCATCAGATCTTCTTCTATACTCCGACTTTCTAATACTTCAATTGGTATTGTCCTTCGCAGCTCGGTGCGCGTAGCTGACGCTAATCGGGCCAATGCGTCTGCTCTTGCATTCTCCATCCTCGGTATTCTCACTAATTGAATAGCATCAAATTCTGTCAGTAACTCCATCGCCTTTGCATGGTATTTCACCATTAATTCTCCCTTAACTGCATATATTCCCATCATCTGATTCACAATTAATTGAGAATCACTGAAAACAATTACTTGCCGTGCCTCCATAAATTTCGCCAAATGAAAACCTGCTATCATAGCCTCATACTCAGCTTCATTATTGGAAGCTTTGAATTGGAATCGCAAGGCATATTCCATGTCAATATCATCTGGAGTGTTTAAAACAATCCCTGCTCCACAACCAGCTGTGCAAGATGATCCATCTACATATAATCTCCATGTAGGTAACTCATCTTCAAATTTCTTATCTGTCAGAGCTCCTCGGTAAAATATCGGCTGTTTTCTTTCATCATCCCTTGGTATCTTTCGTTCCTCGTCGGTCATCTGTTCGTGCCCTTTTACCAACCGGAGTTGGTCTGGGTTTGAATGTGATGATTTTTCTACATCCACAAGTCCTTTTACCAACCTTAGTTGGTCTGGACCTGTGTCTGTTGATCCTGTATCGTCCACAGGTAGGTCAGCAAGTACCTTTTGTTCCTCGGGGGTATCAGGGTATGTGAACTCTGCTATAAAATCTGCTACAGCTTGCCCTTTTAAGGATGATCTGGGTTCATACACAATATCATATTCACCAAGTTCTATCGCCCAATACATCAGTCTTCCTGATTTTTCCGGCTTATGGAGGGCTTGTCTTAGCGGCATGTCGGTGTACACAATGATGGTATGGGCCTGGAAATATGGCCTCATTCTTCTACTTGCTTCGATTAGTGCCAGTGCCAATTTTTCTAGCTTTGGGTACCTGATTTCTGCACCTCGGAAAGCTTTACTTGTGTAGTAGATAGGTTTCTGAACTCCATTCTCCAACCTGATCAATGTGGAGCTGACTATATTCTCCGATACGGCCAGATACAAGTACAATCTCTCTCCGATTATTGGCCTGGACAACAATGGTGGTGCTCCCAAATATTTCTTCAAGTCTTGAAAAGCCTTCTCACATTCGTCAGTCCACTCAAAACTTTTTCGCAGTGTTTTGAAGAATGGGAGGCATTTATCAGTTGCTCGGGATACAAATCTGTTGAGCGCTTCAACTCGTCCTGTAAGACTCTGTACTTCTTTCCTCGTCGTTGGGGATCGCAGCCCTAAAAGAGCTTTGATCTTTTTTGGATTTGCCTCAATACCTCGTTGGTTGACGATGTATCCGAGGAACATTCCTTCTCGTACTCCAAAGGTACACTTCGTCGGGTTGAGCTTCATTTGGTATTTGTCTAATTGATCAAAGGTCTGACCTAAGTCAACTAGATGATCAGTAGCTCTCTTGCTTTTGGTGAGCATGTCGTCGACATAGACTTCCATATTGCAACTGATTTGTTCGGGAAAAACCTTGTTCATCAGTCGCTGATATGTTGCACCTGCATTTTTTAAACCAAAAGGCATAACATTATAACAATAAGTTCCCCTTGGGGTAATAAAAGAAGTACTTTCCCTGTCTTCAGGTTTCATTTTGATCTGATTGTAACCAGAATATGCATCCATGAAGCTGAGCAGCTCATGTCCCGAGGTAGCATCCACTAGTTGGTCGATTCTGGGCAATGGAAAATGATCTTTTGGGCATGCCTTGTTAAGATCAGTGAAATCAACACACATTCTCCATTTATTGTTCTTCTTCTTTACCATTACCACATTTGCCAACCAATCTGGATATTTTACATCTTCAATGAATTGGGCTTTCTGGAGCTTTTCGACCTCCTCTTGTATGGCTTGGTTCTTCTCGGGACTAAACACTCTTCTTCTCTGCTTCACAGGCTTGATCTCCTTATTCACATTGAGCTTATGACATAAGAAGTTTGGATCTATCCCTGGCATGTCTTCATGACTCCAAGCAAAAGTATTCTTCCTGTTTCTCAAGAAAACTATCAACTCTTGTTTTATTGAAACATCCAACGACGATCCTATCTGGGTTACTCGTTCAGGATGCTCGTCGTCCAGAATAACATTTTCTGTAGATTCCACCACCTGTCCTTTTACAAGTTGGGATTCATCCCTGGGATCAAGGGTTTCAATTTCTGTACTTTCCTCCACCTGGTAGGTAGTAGTCTTTTTCCTTGATTCTTCAAGTTCTTCTTGCTCGGCAGACGAATAATAGCATTCCCGAGCTACTTTTTGATCACCTTTCACAATTCCAACTCCAAAATTTGTTGGGAACTTCAAACACTGATGTACTGTAGATGGAACTGCTTCGAACTTCTTCAATCCAACTCTTCCCATGATGATGTTGTAGGCTGACTGCACATTCTTATCCATCACAAAGAAACGTATTCTTTCTGTTCGACAAGCAGGCCAAGTTCCAATGAGTATATCCAACTTGATCGTCCCAAGTGGAAAAACTTTTTCGCTAGCAAAACCCAGAAGGGGTCTGTGATAAGGTTCCAATTGAGATAATTTCAAATTCAAGCTATCAAAGCATGAATAATACATGAT
Source organism: Sambucus nigra (assembly GCA_949130495.1). Lineage (NCBI taxonomy): Eukaryota > Viridiplantae > Streptophyta > Magnoliopsida > Dipsacales > Adoxaceae > Sambucus > Sambucus nigra. The sequence goes on along the minus strand of OX422208.1, from coordinate 535,311,861 downwards.
GTCTGCCGAACTACCGTTGTCTACTAACACCCTTGAAATGACCACGTCCTTCATCCTCATTTTGATCACCAAAGGATCATCATGAGGGTAAAGAACACCTGCCAGGTCGTTTTTTGAAAAACTAATCACTAGCTTCTCTTTGTTTACCTTCCTCGGATGATCATCCTCGGCCAGATTTATTCGCTGAATATATGAACAAGATTGAGCCTCTCCGAGGTAAGCTTTTCTTTCTGCAGTAAGGTCTCCTCCTCCTGCATCTCCTCATGTAATAACATTACAATCAAATGACCCAAAACGTATGGAAAATACCTCTCGTTCAGGATGCCTTGGCTTCTTAGGAAGATCGGGGTCATCATCTAGATCATCTTCATAGTCCCTCTTCTTTTTCTCCTCTGCACGTCGAGGAGATCTAGATCTTTCTCTAGTTCTATCATCATTCTTCCTCTCACCCCTGCGATCTACATATTTTGACAATTTTCCTCTTCGGATGAGCGTTTCAATCTCGTTCTGAAGGGCTACGCAATTTTTGGTCATATGGCCATGATCTTTGTGAAACTCGCAGTATTTGGCCTTATTCCTCAAATCAGGATTTGTCCTCAGTTTTTCTGGCCACTTGATTTCCTCGCTATTCTTGATTTCTTCTAAAACATGATTAATACCCATTTTCAATGGAGTATAGTTATCGTACTTCTTTAGGACTTCCCACGACGTCCTATTATTCTTGGAGTGCTTGTCACCACCATTACTTTTATGCTCTTTCTTCTTAGACTTGTCGACCTCCACCTTGGTTTCTTTATCCATATTCTTCTTTGCAGTCATAGCCTCCTCGGCATTCATGATTTTGGCCGCTTTTGCCATCAACTCCGACATAGTTTTAGGTGGATCTTTGGCCAAAGTGTAGTATAACTTATTAGACAACAAACCACTCATCAAAGCAGTGATTGCTGTCTTTTCCTCGTAATCTATGACTTCCAACTTCTCGTTATTAAAACGAGTTATGTAATCTCTAGTACTTTCACCTGATTTTTGTCTAACACTTAGCAAGTGTGCTACTCGCTTTACTGGCTTTGCTCCAAAACAGAAATTACCAATGAACATCTCGGCTAACTGAATAAAAGTCTAAATCTTACCCCGAGGAAGATTGTTGTACCATATCTGCGCAGACCCAGTAAGAGTTCCCGAGAAAGCTCTACATCTCATCTCGTCGGGGACGGCATATATGTCGGCAGCAGCTTGGTATTGTTCTATATGAAGAACAGAATCTGTCTTTCCATCATATTTAGGGGTCACTACATGTGCTTTGAATTTAGACGGTGTAGGAAAATTCACAATGGCTTGCACAAAAGGTGTTCCTTGAACAAAAGTTCTCTGTAAGGGGTTTCTTGCCTTAGCCATTTCTCCCAGTCTATCTTCCAACCGCTGAATGGAACCTTTCCATGCTTCATTTCCTTCCTCAGGCCGCTTAGTCCGAGCAATTGATTGCTCTGACGTAGCTTCCTGAGATTTATCTCGACGAGTAGCTGGTCGTGATTGTGCTGATCCTTCTCTCAAACCTGATGGTGGTCGCAAACTTCTCGATGGAGCTCTAGGTGGACTCATATTCCTCCTTGGTCCTAATCGACTGAAAGGAGACACCCTGCTTAATCTTTCTAAAGCGCTAGTTCTCTCCGGAGAGAGAGTGGTACGTTGATCTGTATCCGTAGCCTGTATTGATGAAGTTCGCCCAGGTTGATAAGAAGAATCATTAGATTCTCCATTGCGATATGACCCAGTACGTCTGGATCACGATTGCCCACGATCACTCCTTTGCCCTGAATAGGTAGGTGCACCGCCTTGAAGAGTTTGAATAAGTTGCCTCACAGATTCTTGCATGGCGGTTTGTCCTTGAGCCAGATTTGTCATAATTCCAGCCAAATCTGGAGGTGCAGATGGTTTTGAAAGATTTCCAGTATTTCCAGCATTTCGATTACTGGATTCTGGATTATCTGCCATTGATAATAAATGATTTTTGCGAAAAACGATAGTAACAGTCGTTTCCCACAGACGGCGCCAATCTGTTGATGTAAAAAACTAGATTGCTCTAATTATTCAATCACAGATAAATAAATAAGACAAAGATTTTTAAAGTGGTTCAGCTAGGAATAAAGCCTACGTCCACTGTTATGTTATTGCTGAGTGTTTGCAGAATTCTTGATTACAAGTTCTCTCAAGAAATTTCGGTCCCCCTTGAATGAGGATGATACAAGGTATTTATAGCCTTGAGGCTGTACATGAAAGGTTCGATCCATTAAATGACATACATATGAAAGGGTAATACATTTAATGTAGCGTGAGCGTCAAGAATATAAACATTCAATGAATAGTTGAACAGTTGTCCGTCTGGTAATTAATGATACGGCCGAGATGCAGCTCGGACCGCCTTAGTTGCTCGTTGATCAAGAGTTCCTCGGAGCGCATGTAGTATCTCGGGATGATGGAGTTCCTCGGGGTGTCTTCCTCGTAGCTCGGAGAGAATATGAATGGTTGAAGGAATTAACTTCCTCGCTACTCTTGTGCCATGTAGATTGACACGTGTCTTCGTATTATTCGTCTACATCAGCATATTAATTTTGGTATCAACAATGATATTTATTTGTTTATGTGAAATAATTAGAAGAAATTATATTTTAGTGGCTGGATTTACTTTTTATTTGTGAATATATTCATATTTGTCGCTAACTATATACATACATATGTCTACAAGAAAATATGAAAGCGGGTGTAAAATAAGAAAAAAAAAAGCAAATGAATACAAAAATATAGTTCATGATTTTGCATCTCAAATAGCAAGAAAAATAAATTTTAATTAATTAATTTTAAAAAAAATTATTAAAAAAGTGTAACATATATTCAATATAATATAATAATTTTTACAATAAAAGGGCCCCATATTAATTTCTAGCCTAGGGCCCCGATTTTGCTTGAGACAGCCCTGGGGATAGGTTTAGGTTTAGGCTTATTTTGTGTGTGTGTGGGTTTGGGGGGAGGGGGGGGGGTGTTAATCAGTGGCGGATCCAGGATTTTGTGTGAACTGGGGCGAAAGTTTCGATAGTTGCCGGGGGTTCGGGGGCGGGAGCCCCCGAGGCGATTTTTTTTTGGGGGGATCGAGTTTTTTCGAGCATTTTTTGGGTTGTTTTTACTTTTTTGGGCATTATGTTCATTTTCAACACTGATTGAAGTGGGAGATGACTTAACCTCAGCTTCAGATACGGTTGGTGCATTGTCTTCTCTTTTTCGTTTAAAAAATTTCTCTATTGATTCCAATATTTACAAATTTAATTTAATTTCACATATAAATTTAATTTCATATAAATTTATATAAATTTACACAAAAATAAATAAACAGACACATATAAACAATACACAAAATAAATTTATAAATTCACATTATAAATTTAATTTCATTTTAGTATAAATAATTTTAGTATAATTTCAGTAGTAAAAATATATATGATTATTCTTTTACTTTGGTACGAAAGAAGAGAGAGCACCATTTTAAGTTATGTTTTTTTTTGTTTATTACAGATTTTCCCCTGAACTTTTAATATTTACAAGTCACCTCCAGGTTTAATTTTTTAAAAATGAACTGGGGCGGCCGCCCCGCTTCGGCCAGGGCTGGATCCGCCCCTGGTGTTAATGAAATTAATTATATATTTTATGCAAAGTTAAAAACATTTTGAAGATTGTGAGGGTTGACTTATATTTTATAATTTTTAAAAAATAAGTGTAAATTATGAGTAACTTTATATTAAACACACTAGTTCAATGGGTGTGATGATGAGAAGGTATTTGTTGATGGATCTAATGGATAAATTTTAACAACATTCATTAAGCAAATATGATGAACCACTTACTCGTCTCTAGAAGGGTCTCTCCAATCATTCCAGCCATCGGGAGCAACAACGTCCGACATGTATGATTTAGAAAACACCACTGTTGCATATACACCCCAAGCTCGCCCAAGCCACACTCTTCCGCTACCACCAATGTTACAATTTACGAAGGAGTAGCCTGTTTTTTCGTTCAACAAACTCCTCCCATGAGCTGTGATGGCTCCACTTATCCCACCTGACACGTCCTTTGCTATCGAGTTTATCACGCAATCCTGCAACAACAAACATCTCTACCAATATAAACACATATTCACATTCGTATATAGATGTATAAATTATGTTACTTGAGCTCAGCTTGTTTACAAGCTCATTTAATATGGCCTATTACACCTGGGAAAATCATTAACTAATATACCTCATAGAGGGATCTACCATTTCCAAAAATGAAATCAATAGATCCTTCAATGAAACACTCTTTGAAATAATGCCTCCCTTGATCATCATGAAGTGTGTCTTGTGCTCCATAAAATCCACAACCATAAAAAGCAGCTTGATCTCCTGCTATTCTTAATGCAACTGCCTGCGCTCCAACCTCACCCGGGTAAGGCGGAGGAGCAGTGTTCTATTCAATCAATTAAACCCAAAACAATTTAAAACCCTAAAATAGTGTAATATAAAACTAAGCTAAATCACTTTAAGGCTTGCATATATTAATCAAAACACGATACCTTAAAGCTTATGTTGTAAGCTATGAAATTTGGGGCAAATATGGCAACTGAGGCACTGCTAAGAGTTCCTCCTGTAGAATTTGCAGTGTCATTCCAAGTGATACCCGTGTTAATATAACCCTGTCCTTGGATTATCAAATTCGGCTTGCTGGCGCTCACCACAATTTTCTCCCTGTAACCCCATAAAGTTTAGCTTCATTGTGCAATTCTCCAAGAAAATAATAAAAGGAAATATATATATTTTTGTCCATTTCCATACACATTAGGCTTTAGAAAAGAAAAGTAAAAACGAAATCCTCCACTAAAAACCTCTTTGAACTTTAGAGCTTGGAAAATAATCTACGCAAAATATAAAGCTTTGTCCCAAAGGTACGCCTTGTCGTCAGTTAGCAGTTAATAAACTCGACTTTGGGATAGATAACAGATATTACATCCTTTTAAAAACATTGACGGGTCAAACATAATCTAATTTTCCTATCCACTAATCCAAAAATGAAATAACGCTGATGGTGCAAATTGAATTAGGAGGTTATCCAAATCAATTACATTTTTTCATGGATTTGACCAATAGCCGTTGATCATATCGTAATTTTGAAATCTACATAATATGAATACACATTTAAATCACATGAATCTGGGGATATTTCTAACATTGGTGCAATAAAATTAATATTATTTTTTTACAATCTATATTATACCTCTAATACAATAGTATTAGAGGTGTAAATGATAATTAATGCCACCTACGTAGATACGCCTTCCTCCTCTTAAAATTAATTCTCTTTCACTAAATGGATTAATCAAAGATCTCTTTGAAACAAAAAATAAATAAATCAAAAGTTGTTTGAAACTAAAAGATGATCCATTCTAGACTCCATTAACTAATCTCACGATCCAACACAATGTAGATTCAATTAATCTAATTTCAGCATTCTCCAATCAAATCATATTATACAATATTACTAATACCAATGCATCTATATAACGTTTTTATTTCTATAAAAAAAAGTTTAAAAAAAATTTAAATTATTTTTTATATAAATAAAAAAGGTTTGGTTACAAAAATATTTTTAATCTTGTATTTATAGAAAAAACTTTAAGTTTTTATTTATAAATGACATAAAGGTTTTTTTTTAACTAAAAACAAATAAAAATATGTATAATTTTTTATATAAAATACGTACAATTTTTTGAAGTTTTTATTTATAAAAATTAATTTTTAAGTTAAAAAAAATTTCAAAATTTCAAAATTATTTTTAATATAAATAAAAAAGGTTTTGCTTATAAAAAAAATTTCAACGTTTTATTTACAGAAAAAACTTTAAGTTTGTATAACATTTAATGTGTGAAAAAGTTGTGTATCATGTATTTTTTTACTAAGTTTTTCTTTTCAAATGCATTAAATTGCAGTACTTCAAATGTAAGTACAATCATTAAATGCACTTAACATACAAACTCGATAAAAAAAAAAAAACTCGATACCTATATTATTACTCTTAATGTGCTATTTGTAATCATCTAAAAATGCAGGGATTTTTTCAATTTACCCCGGATATTACCATTTGTTAAACACATTTACAAACATATATGAATTAGTAAATGGGTAATAGTTATCAAGTTCCATTTACTTAGTCAATGAGGGAAGATATCCTTTGGCTAAGTCCATAGTGTCAAAGGTCTTATTTTGGCAACTCAGCACACTAAAATAACAAATACACCCTCATAACTGTTACGTCATTTAAAAAAAAAAAAAAAAAATCTTTAAAAGTCCATAACTTCAAATGTACAAAAGTACTCGTCAAGATCTATGAAACAACAATTATATTCGATATTTTTTGACGAAAAAATCGAAACAGATAAATTTACTACTTTTGTAAAACCTCCATTTTTTTCTGAAGAAAACTCTAATTTTTTTGGTGAAAACTCTTATTCTCCAGCTTGGGCTGTGGTACCGTTGGCGCAGATAAAAAGAAAAAAGAAACAAACAAAGAGAGAGAAAGAAACGAGGAGAGAGAAACACTCCGGCAAGAATTTCGGAAGCCTTTGGTGAGATTTTTGGGTGGGCTGTTTTCGGCGAGTGTCCAATGTGGAGGGGGTGGGCTGCTAGAGAGAGAAAATGTAAAATTATATGTTTATTTTTAAAGAGAGAGTAAATGAATTTAAAATAAATATATGTGAGGGTATAATTGTTTATATATATATATATATATATATATATATATATATATATATATATAGTTTATAATAAATAAAAAAAAGACTTTTTTATAACTTAATAAGGGTATATTCGTATATAGTTTATATTTGTTTTCGGCGAGTCTCCAATGGGGTGGGGGTGGGCTGCTATCTAATACTTGAGATAGTGCAAATTGCGTGGGTTTTTTATTACTTAATAAGGGTAGAATCATAATTTTTAATCAAATTTTGACACCGTATAATTTTATACGACCTTGTAGATGAGATTTTTTTATCCCACTCCTTATGGGATAAGGAACTCACTTTGGATAACGTATTACATCTCATATCCCATCCTAAATTACACTAAATATTAGATAGGGTAATTTTATCCTATACGAACCTCTTAACCTCTTATACGGCGCATCAAACGACGCGTTAGTGTATTAAAAATTAATTAATAAAATTTAATTCATATCTAACTCAATAAATAGAACTATCATTAGCACTATCATTAGTAAAACATTACGAATAATTTTTAAAAACATTGTACGCAGTGCATAAGTAAATGAACCTGTATGTGCCCGAATCAATAATAATGAGGGTCCTAGTAAGGCTAAGATCAGGAACTGCATCGACTGCCTTCTGCACACTACTAAAATTAGCGCACTGGTTTAAACCAACCGTGAAAACATGTGACACGCTGTAATCCGATATAAGAGATGACTTCCATTTAGAATCATCACAGGTGACCCTAGGCTTCCTCCGGAGGTGGTGGTGGTGGTGATGGTGGTGGTGGTGGTGCCCTCTACCCAGGAGATCTAATAAGCCCTTTAGTCCATTTTGATTTAGAACCGTTTGAAGAAAAGTGAGGTCAAAGATAGCTGAAGTTTTGATGGAGAGAGAATTTGTTGTGTAGTTGGTGGAGCAGAGAGCAAGTGTGATTGAAAGAAGTGCAATGGCAAAAGCAGACAGGCAAATGAAAGCGATTGTTTTGGTATTCATGGTTGGTTAGCGGTGGGTGATTGCTTAGTAGATTTAATGTTATTTCATGAGTTGGGAAATCTAGTTTGGAATGGGTGTGTTGGAGGGGGGGGGGCATATGTTTTATTTATTGGGGTTGAAGAAGTAGGATTGGCGTAGGAGGTAAGAAAAGTATGGCCCTGTGTTTGTGTAGAATTCGTGGGTGGGGATGATTACAGGTTCTAATTAAAAGTAAGCTGTGAAGAACGCGGGGATGTATGGGCAGCAAAGCGGTGGACATTGGATGATGCACACGCTAAGGCAGATTTAGTCTTGAATTCATGATGAAAGCAGTGAAAGTGGTACGGGTGAATGTTGCGTTGGGACTTAAAAACTTTTCAAAAACTGTGAGGTGGTCGGTGGGAATGGATAAATATATGATTACTGCATCAAAGGAAGATGGCCTCTAATGATGTAGGGTTGCAGCTCAACGAATTTAGGAGGGGGTGTTGGATATAACTATCAATCCAAATCGTAAAATAACTTTTCGACACAATTACACAATAGTAATAGTAATAGTAATAGTTATATTAATATAATATAAAAGGCACATGCATGTTTGCCAAGGACCACAAAGTGTAACTTAAAAAAACCTCAACTTCACTCCTTTTGAAGTGCTTAGATCAAACAAAAAACTATAGAGCAGGGAAAATCACAAAATGTCCTTAGAAAGGTCGCATTACAGCGTGACTAGAGTAAATAACGTGATTTTCCTTTTCCCAAGTGTCCATGCATAGAGATAATACGAACAGGAAGAAAAATAATTTTGGCAATTGAATTTATGACACTCTATATTCAATTGATTCTAAAACGGTATTTTGTAGAGATTCCAGAAAAGTCTAGTATTATGGAACAGTAAGTTGTAACTAAAATCTGGATCTTTATGAATGGCTAGTATGAACATCCCAGTGTTATTCTTCTACATAATTACCAAATACCTTGAGTTGCTTCTTATAGTGGTGGTAAGTCAACAATACCATGGAAATAGTATTGCCATTGATAGTTTGAAACGGCATCCTTTGTTTTAATAATATCATATTTGCAAGACATTATGTGTCCGACCTCAATATTAGTAAGGAGACTACACAAACACCTGAAACTTGTTTCAGATGTTTCCTGCACTAAGTGTAAAAAATGAGTGTCAAATATAATATCCTACTAACTTTTTTAACTTTCTTCTTGATTCCTGGCATCAGACCTCTCTTTTACTTTGTGTCACAACCATTGTCACTCTTTCTATTGGTCAGAAATTCAGTACTCATGGAGCATTACCAGCTAGTATTCTAGAACCGAAGAGGAGTTTGGATTGAGTAGTGATTAGTTTCGTCCTGGCAAATAAGGTACTCTAATCTTCGCATGTGGTACTCTAAATGCAATTATCAACATTTAGATTTCATAGAATTAGGATTTAAAATATTAATGGTTTTGTTTTTAGGACAACCAATATATTTTATGTAAGAATGGTCCCTATTTTTTAATTTTTCTTAGTACTCCCGTTACAAGGTTTGTAGAAATGGTTCCTATTTTTAAGGTTTAAAAGATTAGAAGTGTAATAAAAACATTAATTGTTCTATATGTGGAATGAAGAAGCTAAGGAGACCTAAAAACATAAAATTCATGTATTTTTTTTTATAAGCAAATGATATTAAAAAACATCGCTAAGGGAGCAAACCCGTATATAGGGAATATACAAAGCAGATATCATGCTAAAAGGAAAAAAGCAAGCAAACAAACCAACCCCGACTTATAGAGAACCCATGCAACAAAACAGTATGGAGCTCCTCGTTAAACTCAAGGCTCTCCTTATACCAACTAAGCAGAGTGCTCAAAAACAAATAACGAAGTCTCGAAGTCGTAGTCTCAATGCCATCAAAACATCTCGCTTCCCTCTCCTTCCACATCGTCCAAACAATACAATGAGAAACTAGCCGCCACACACACCTGACACCCAACCTCCCCCACGGGGGTATCCACCTCTCTAAGAGAGCCCTCAATGTCCCGCGCATAACCCAAGTGGTCCTAGTAATGGCAAGGAAGATGTCCCATAGACTTCTCGTCACCTTACAATGTAAGAGAAGATGATTGGTCTTCTCCTCTTCCTCCTTACATAACCAATAACGACTAGATTGACGGAAACTTCTCTTCTGAAGGCCCTCGAGCGTCAGAATTGCGTGTCTAGCCATCGTCCACACAAATAAAGTGACATTTTGCAGTGCTTTCAACTTCCAAACGTTCTTCCAAGGAAAGTGGGCACCCGAGTCCCCACTCCTGCTCAGAATCGAATAGTAGCCTCTGACCAAGAACGCCTCTGACCAAGAACACCCCAGACCCCCCCCTTCCACCGCAAGCCGTCCTCCCTATCCATCGGACGGGGGGCCGAACTCAACCACTCAAAGAACAAATCCGCCTCCTAAAGCTCCCAATCCCAAAGCCTTCTTCTGAATTGCGGATTCCACGTCATACCATCCCCGTTCAGAGTCATGTGGTCAGCCACCAACACATCCGGGTTCCTTCATAGGTTGAAGATCCCAGGAAAGAGTTCCTGAATGGACCCCTAATTTCCCCACCTATCCTTCCAGAATCTGATCTTATCGCCTCTCCCCAAAGAAAAACCCGTGTGACTGGAAAACTCCACCCACTCCCTCGCCATATGCTTCCATAAACCCATGCCATAAGCCAAAGTCCTCACCTCCGGTGTCCACCCCTGTAGAGAACTTCCCCCTCTCGTTACAACAACTCTTCTCCACAACCTATGTGTAATACCCCGTATTTTTACTGATTTTAATTATGGGATTAATTGAATTAAAAATGGGAAATTAATTGATAATTAATCTGGATCTAAATACTAGTGAGATGAGAGTTAGTATTTGATTCTGATAATTATGTTGAATATTACTGAGCAAGTATAGTAATATATGATTATGAACTTATTAAAATTGTCACGAGTGGAAAATACGACAATTTTCGAAATTAAGTTGATATGCGCGTGTTAGTCGTGTCGGGACCAATTTAATGGATTATAAAGATGATTATTTTTATGTCATCCTTATGGTCAATTTGATTGAGCTAATGTGTTCAAAAATATCGAGATAGTCAGAAAAGTCTACCCGGGGGTTTAGTTTGTGTCCCGGGGCATTTTTAGGCCAAACCTACAATCCGAGAGGGTATTTTAGTCATTTTACTATTTGATAAATAGTGACCTACGAAATTCAGGTTAGATATATCATCCAACACTTAGGACCATTAGGGTTATTGGCTGCTACATACTTGAGAGAGAGAAGTAAAAAGAAAGGAAGGGTTTCCAAGGGTTGCTAGGGCTAAACAACCATCTTGCACCACCACCGGATTTGTGACCGGAAAGAGAACATCACCACAATATCACCTTCTCCAAAGGACCAGAACTTCCAATTCCGGGCAATCGATTTAACTTGCAATAATTCAGTGTATATATTATCCATGATAGTTTAGAATTGGAGAAAAACCTTGAAAAATGATGAATTAATGGATTTTGAGATTTAAATCTTAATCTTGGTAGGTTTTGTATGTAGATTAACTTCTAGAAAAATTGCAGCCAAGAAATCATGACCCATGTGTAGAGAATTATGAATTTATGTTGAGTTATATGATGTTCTTGAAGAAAATAGAAGAAATAGTGTTTTTATGAAAACTACATGATTTTCTCCAAGACATTGACAACCCACAATGATTTGATGATTGTAAGACGTTAGAAACTATGTGTTTATGTTGGTATAACGTTTGGTATAAATATTTGGGAGTTTGGGACATTATAATAGAGGATTTGAGGATTAGAATTGATGAAACCCATAGGAAAAAATATGCAGAAATCGTAGGCCAGTATCTGACCACAATAATATCGATCGATCGACTGGATCCATCGATCGACCCTTTTCTTCGATCGATCGACTCCCCGTGTATTTGTGATAAAATTTCCTTTTAAGGTTTAACCAATCCCGTCTTTTAAGAATTTTTGGTGTGGACTATTTTAACATATTGGAACTTAGGGAAGGTCAGTAGAGGTGTATTTGAGGCCCGAAAAAAATTAGTTTAGTTTGGGATTAAATTTTAAACTTACGAGCGTCCGATGAGTGTGTTACGATTGAAAATTGTGGGAACCTGAATTTAATTCGCTTAAACTATAACTTAAGGTTTGAGACAGTATTAGGGAGACTTTAGATTACTGAAATAATCTTAGAGTCAAGTGGGAGACTTAGTAACCTTTTGGGATAGGTTTAAATACTCAGATTTATACGACGAGAGTTGTCGCGCTAAACCTATTACCTAAAATAATCGGGATGAAACTATACTACGTATGAGACTTGTAATATAGGACATGAGTATACCTATATTGAAATGATGATTGCTTAGGTTGTGTGATTACCGAGTATATGGATTATTATATGTTTGACATGCCTACCATACTTTCTATCACCGGAGGTTGTAGGAAGAGGACAATCTTATCTTATGTGCTTTCGGGGGGATGTAGATTTGACACCTCAAGAATATAGGACCGTGAAGACTTATTTGTGATTTGATAAGTCAGCTGACCATGGGAGCGTATGTATGCGCGTGACCCATGGGTATGTGAACTATGTTCGCCTCCAATATGTGTGATTTGTATTTATATGATTCCTAAGTGATTCGAAACTCATAATCCTTACGTACGTGATGTACCGGGATTTGATAGCAGAGTACGCCTGAATCGCAGCTTAGCCTCGAAGTGCCGTATTAGTATATATATATTATAGTGGTAAATATATGTACCTGTGATGTATTCTACTGTGTGAACTTAGGAAATAAAAAAATAATGAAACCTAAAATAATGCTAGTATGGGAATACTTAACTTTAGATTGTGAGAACTCCTCTTCGAAATAAAAGATGGAAAAATATTCAACATGTTATATCATGGGAAATATATGGGGCACTCTGGGTTATAGCTTAAGGGAGGAATGTATATAGACTAGTTAGGTAGTAGCATAACTATGAAGGGTTAAGGGTATGCATTAGGCGTGCACAATAGTTGAGGGGTGAGAATATCAAGTGAGAGCACGTGACTAACATGTATATAATATTTACTATTTAATGCAATTAAACAATTGCTGTTTTTAAAATATTTTCACCTCGGGCTCTGACCCATTTTCTTCCAAATCTATTTTACTTTGTAAAAATATTTTACGTGCCCAGCCACAGGGACGCCAAGCATAGGAGTTCCATTTTGTTGACGTGTTGTAGCTGCTGTGAAAGTTATACGATCTTGGTATTAGACGCCTCCACATCTATCTTTGCTTCCTTCGGAGTCATTCATATCAGTTAGGGCATGTTGACCATGCTTATTCAGAGATAACAGTTTCAGACTTTCATTTATTTCAGATGTTGGATTTATTTATCCAGACTCTTGTATTGGGATTATTTTGGAATTGAGACTATATTTGGAGTGTTACTCCAGAAGATGTTATTTCTTTCTATTAATATTCCTATAAGACTATTTGTGTGAATGTTATATGGTTGGTTATTGATTACTTGGTTGTAAGTTAATTTAATTAATAAAATTTGGCATCTTTTGTTTTTAAAATATTAGGTGGCTAGTAACTAATAAAATATTTTTCGACAGTGATGCTAAGACTGAACCAAATTGATATTCTCTATTAATTTAATAAATGAGTAGCTACCCGGTATTTTATTAGACGGGGCGTCACAGGTGGTATCAGAGCATCAGGTTTTAGAGTCCTTAGGATCTGTATGACTTATTATGCTTTCAGCGTAGTGTTGATATAAAGCCCTATTATTAGGACTATTGCATTCTGTGTTACGTGTTGAAGATTACGTACTTCTGCTACAATGTTATGTATGGTCGGTGGGATTATAAAATTCATTTGAATTTCAAATGTGTAGGTCCCCAAAATATACCTTTCAATAAAACACTTTTTGCTTGAGCGGAATTAATTTAAGGATGAATGCAAACCAATTTTCTCTTTTTGAAAAAAACTCCTTTTCAATTTTATCAAACCAAGTTGTGAGACAAATTAACTTAAATAGGTTTTATCCTGTTTAACCCTAAACATTGATCTAGTGATTAAAGCAAGTAAAGTTAAGTAAAGATATTCAGAACGCGAGATGTACGAGGAAAAATCCAAAACGAGAAAAAATCTCGGATGACCCAAGCCAAACTATCACTATGAACAAATTTTTTACAAAGACAGATTAGCCTTACTCAACGACTCGATCCCCATGGGTCTTGACGCTCCTTGTGATCTTCTACCATTCTTCAATAGTGCCCACGCAGAAATTCCATCTTCCACGATGCTCATCCACAACACTCGACTCCACGAATGTCTTGGTGTCCACCGATATGGCCTGATACGTCCATGATGTTGAACACGATGTCCGTCGCTTCTCCACTGCAAAATCAGCAATCACTAGTGTTCAATGATGAACAAAACTCAACTTGGTGCAGTAAGGATCACATAAACATTACGCTAATGAAAGCTCGGATCTTTGCAAACTCTAATGGTGTGTTTAAGCTTTTGAAACGTTAGAAAACATATTCAAACAGGTTTGTGGATCGTAAACTATTTTTTCAAAATGCACTCCTTTCGAGGAAATTGTATACCTCTATTTAGAATAAAATTAAGTCGGTGTCAGAATCTCATTCGAACGAGATGACACGTCATTCGAACGATAGTGCATCTCGTTCGAATGACATCAAATGTCATTTGGACGGCGTCGTCAGATAGATTTCTTAATTTAAACAGAGTTTTGATTAAAAACAACTCTTATCCACTTCTCATCCGTCCTTATCTGACATAATGAAGTGTAAAGAATTAAACCTCTTTTAAAAACATTTTCCTTTAAAAAATAGCATCCTTAGTTTTATAAAATGAATTCCGAATTTTATTAACATTATGCATTCAAACCCGTGTGATCTCGGAATGCAATTAAACCTTGAAGACGCGAAATTGCACCAATTAAACTTCGACGTGATTAAATCTTTGTAGCTTTACCGCAACGTCTTCAATTAATCTTCGATACGTCATAGACTCGTGGGATCGGACAATAAAAAACTATCTATGACTCAACTATGTTTTGTTCTGAGAATAAGTCCAAACAACATTCAAACTCAATTGGAAATTTGGTCCTTACAAATATACCCCTTTGACTATTTCGGAACAAAACCAACAGTGAAATGCCTAAGCCGGACCGTCAAGCCGTATGACGCTTAAATCCCATCTCATAAAAATCAAAATGAAAAATACATCAACAGTATATGATAAGTTTCTTCAACAATGGACCGACAAGCATGAGACTGTCTTGAATGTCTAAATGTGATGTAGGCTTGAAATCTCGAATCTCTTTAAGCATACCTACACACATGAAACAGACAAATACCCAGTGAAGTATGGAATAACAAATGATAGAAATCAATAGGAAAATAATCAAATATGAATAATTTGTTATGTGAGTAAACATGATACCAATATGTGAACATGATATACATATGATACCAATTTGGAAATAAGAAATTAAATCAGGATATCACAAACTCACAAAACTCTCCCTACATCACAGACATCTCTCCCCTTTTTAGTCTCGAATAGATAATCTGGTGAAAGGATAAACAAATCTAGAAGTGATATACCAATTTGAGATTAATATGAATTAACTTATAGTATGCTAGATAAGAATGAAACCACCAGCTAAAAATGATGAATCAATATCAAATCGGTAGCTAGCAAATAATGAATCACACAAAAATATACCAGTCTAAGTAGGTGTGACAAATGAACAATGCAGTAAAAGGGTTAATCTCTAAAAATAGACTGCATAAAAAGAAACCCAGTACTAAAAATATGGATCAATATGCAGCAGGGTACTGAACAGTTCAACCAGAAAAAGTCAAACTGGTCAAACAGGGCTGCCGTTCGAACGAGCCAAGGATGTCGCTCGAATGAGAAGCAACATCGCTCGAATGAAACAGCATGTCGTTAGAACGACATTATCAAACTTTTCACAGATTCCCCAGAAAATCAAATTGTGTTGCCCAGTGAAGAGATATCCTAAAAGGTCTAACTGGAAGGGGCTCAAAATTGCGAAATAGTAACCAAACAGTATCAAAAATGAAAAAATCAAAACAAATAAATACGAGTAACATGCGAACATAGTATCTATGTTCCTAATCATGAACATGGAATGTATGTGTGTGAACTAAAATAAATGAATCACAATTCCAACACATCGAACTGATAAAGAAGCTCTTATCAATAACAATCTATCATTGAACTTTATTATAGCCATATGTAACAATTAAAGTATGAGCTTAATGAACTAAATAAATGCCATGTACACAAATCCGGAATATTGACGATTCTACAAATAATAGCGTCATGACATGAATTTTCAACTGTTAGGATTCTTTGTACAAACCCGTTTTAAAAATTTTATTCCATCCAAACTCCCTTAAATATATATCATATTTTCTTTTGAATGAACTAAACTAATTTGGTCCATTTTTGGCATATGATTCTTTTTATTGCCTTATAATTTTTTCGGGCTCTTTTAAACGGTGGCTTTCACGACGAGTCAATTTTACACTTTCGCAGCCCTTTACCATACACTCATCATATTTTCAATTAAATCCTCATAGTAAATGGTTTTTACATGCACACCTCCTCCTTATGTTTACTTACGCATATATGAAAAAATTAAGATAAGAACATCTCACCAAACTCAAATATGCAAGAGTAGTCAAACATCCATATAAACTCGTGCATGTGTGCAAAGATGGCATATGTACAAAGTCGAATCAAAATGCATATCAACTTCGAAACAACCCCATAATACAATGGTTAAGATCATTCTAAGCATCGATAATAATGACCAAATGTCCCAGCCACATGGATAATGGAAGGAAGGGGGTTCAAGCACACCAATATGCCACATCAAATATGTTAACTCGTGAAACAAAAACCGAATTGTTTTTTGTATTTTTCAAAATATGATGCAATAAGTGGAAAAAATAATAATACAAAATGATAAACATGTCATAATACTAGAAAAGTATATATCATGAATACAAAGACTAGCATATGATAAACATGCAAGCAACTATCGATAAGAAATGGTAAGGGATAAATCATGTGCATGCATGTGAGAATCAACCAACGAAGCATTTAGCATCTCCAAAATGATTTTCCTAACCCAAACCGATATATACCTAACAAAACGGGTTTTGAGAATCGATGGAACACTACGTTTAAACTTCCTAGGGTCTTTTCTAAGATAAAAACAAAAACTTCTAAGGTGACCTTTCCTACCACAATACGAACATGTGAAAACACGACGAGGAATGGGACCTTTAGGTTGACCTTTTCTAACACCCCCGAATGTGGTTGACGCTCTAAAATAAACTATGATTTTGGTTTTGACATCGAACCACTAGAACAAGATGAGCCACTACCATTACTATTCACACTACTTGAGTCGATCAAATCATTTTTTAACATCAAAACTTTTGACTCAAATAAACGATTAGACTCTTCAAACTTTCGGGAATCCTTCTTCTGATTTTCAATTACCCCTAGAAGGTTATCTTGCTCTCCCTAAATGTGAGTAAACTTATACCTGAGAGTCTTCTCTCGTGCCACAAAATCATTAATCGAATTATTTTCCTCAAAGGCACAAACCCTAGATTTTTCACACCCTCTAACTCTTTTTCTAAAACAAGGATTCTTTCATTACTATCCTTTTTTAAAACTTTTAAAGATTCAAAATTATTATATAAAGCTCAAAACTTCTCACGAATCATATCTCTTTGAATTTGAAACGTTTGCAAATATTCAATCATATTCTTAAAACAAGAATTTTCTTCCTCCAAAACTTCAATTCGTTTTGCAAACTTTAAATTAAATAGATTTAATTTGTTAAAACTTTGAGAATCCATCGAAAAAAAAAAAAACACCAAAAGAAATAAATACGCAATCACCCAAAAGCAAAAAGGGATCCAACACAATAAATGAGTGCAACAGGCTCTGATACCAATTTGTAAGTCCCTAAAATATACCTTTCAATAAAACACTTTTTTCTTGAGCGGAATTAATTTAAGGATGAATGCAAACCAATTTTCTCTTCTTGGAAAAAACTAAGTTTCAATTTTATCAAACCAAGTTGTGACACAAATTAACTTAACCAGATTTTACCTTGTTTAATCATAAACATGCATCTAGTGACTAAAGTAACTAAAGTTAAGTAAAGATACTCACAACATCGAATGTACAAGGAAAAATCCAAAACGAGAAAAAACCTCGGACGATGCAAGCGAGACTATCACTATAAACAAAGGTTTTACAAAGACAGATTAGCCTTACTCAAAGACTCGATCCCCACGGATCTTGACACTCCTTCTGATCTTCTACCATTCTTATATAATTCCCACGCATAAATCCCATCTTCCATGATGCTCGTACACAACACTCGACTCCACGAATGTCTCGTTGTCCACCGATATGGACTGATACTTCCACGATGCTGAACACGATGTCCGTCACTTCTCCAATGCAAAACTAGAAATGACAAGTGTTCAATGATGAACAAAACTTAACTTGGTGAAGCAAGGATCACATAAATATTATGCTAATGAAAGATCGAATCGTTGCAAACTCTAAGTATGGGTTTAAGCTTTTGAAACGTTAGAAAACATGTGCAAACATGTTTCTGGATCGTAAACTATTTTTTCAGAATGCAAACCTTTCGAGGAAACTAGACACCTCTATTTATAATAAAATTGAGTCGGTGTCAGAATCTCGTTCGACCGAGATGACACGTCATTTGAATGATAGTGCATCTCGTTCGAACGACGTTGTCAGATAGATTTCTTAATTTCAACAGAGTTTTGATTAAAAACAACTCTTGTCCAATTCTCATCCGTCCTTATCTGACATAAATGAATTATAAACAATTAAACCTCTTTAAAAAAAAAATCATTTAAAAAACAACATCCTTAGTTTTATAAAATGAATTCCAAGTTTCATTAACATTATGCATTCATACTTGTGTGATCTCGGAATGCAATTAAACCTTGGAGAGGCGAAATTGCACCAATTAAACTTTGACGTGATTAAATCTATGTAGCTTTGCCACAACATCTTTAATTAATCTTTGATATGTGAAAGACTCGTGGGATCGGACAATAAAAAAACTATCCATGACTCAAACTTGTTTTGTTCTGAGAATAAGTCATAACAACATTAAGACTCAATTGGAAATTTGGTCCTTATAAGATGTCGCTTATGAGGGAGAGACAAACAAACATCGTCGAAGAAACAAGTGCAGGACAAAATCAACAAGTCCCCCAGGAAACAATGACAATCACATAGGTGGCAAGCATAGTTGCATAGGTAATTATAATTGCAATATTGAACTTCTAAGATCTCCGTGTCGAGCTTCAAGGGGATAAAAGGACAAGGGTAGTTAGTCAACATGTCAAGAAAAAGGGTAACAATAGTGGGGGAGAACCACTACAACAGTGACAAGTTCCCGAGGGATGTCTGGACCGTGGGAACCAAGGAGATGAGATTCAGAACCAAAGCCTTCAGGGTTAGCGTGGCCAAGAACAAAGAGATCTCAAAAGAAAAAAGTGTTTTAAGTGTGGAAGGAATGGCCAACCTCGATCAAATCAACAAGGTCAGCTAGGGAACTTTGTTGGTAAGTGTTTTATATGCGACGAACGGTGGCACTCCCATCAAAATTTCCCTAAGAAGGGAAGGACCCCGCAGCAGCCGTAGGGTGCCCGCCCAGAACCAAAGAATGCCCAACATGGGGAAGCAGGGATATTTATCCCAATAGCACAGACTCAATAATGACATCAGGAAGTACAGTATGGACGTGTCTATAATGCGCGATACGCGATTATGCCAACTGATACTGCAACTACCACCCGCGTTTGGAGGTTTTATAAATTATTATTTATTCTGTCATTTAAGATAAAAGGAAAATCTCTAATGACTTAGATGCGTTACAGTTTATGTGTACTACATTGAGAAACACGAGCGTAGAACGTATTATTATCCTAATTTTAGAACTGGATAACAATGGTTTGAGGGATAATAGATCGTTATAGTGATTTTTTTGTGTTCGTTAGTCCATGATAGAAAGTTATTGTGATAAGTGTCACCTGAGAGAAAGTGGATCCACATGTGTGTCTGTGTGTTATACTGTATCGTATAAAGACTTCGTGGAGTATGTCGTTAGGTTATATCTAATCCCTGTGGGTAGGGATGTTTACTAAAGTGATTCAAGATAGGATGAAATCTTTCTGAGCATGGGGATTATCTCGTGGTAAATTTAAGAGTCTAACGCCAAGTTAGTAGGAGTATTGTGTTGAATATCGTCTCTCGTAACATGAGAGTAGATGAGTTAATTTTATAGCAAGAAGCAGGGATGCAGGGTACAAGTCAGATACTGAGGGCTTACAAATCTCGTTGACCGACAATGTTAGTTAGTAGTGTATCGGGGGGGGGGGGGGGGGTTCCTTGTTTGGATTTTACTTTGCGAGACATCCTACTCATAAAACCTAGAGAACGTCGAGAGATGGGAGTGTTTGGACTTTAGTACACGGGTTTGGTACACTGGTTGTCATCCGTAAATGAAATGATAACCTTAAGTTTAATTATATTACTATTCACAATCAGTAAAGCCGTATAATACGACGTAAGAAGTGTGTCGAATGTTTCACATCATGAATAAATCAATGTAACAAGGTAGGACAATATAGTTGTGATTAGTAGGGTATGGAGCAAAAACTTTATTGGGAAGTTGTGCTAGGAATGTAAACATTAGTACAAGGCAAGTATGCTAAAATCAAATATTAGTATAGGGACGCGTGAAAAATAAGGTGTATGGGCGCCTTAAATAACCGAGGTTTAAATACCTCTCATGATAGGTCATTACGATTATGTATTAATTACCAAGAGTTAAATAAAGTCACGATATGGAATAAGTATCTGTTGCCCCGAATCGATGACTTGCTCGACCAGTTGCGAGGAGCTACCTTCTTCTCAAAGATAGACTTGAGATCAGGATACCATCAGTTGCGTATGAGGAAGCAGGACGTGTCTAAGACTGCATTCTTGATGAGGTTTGGATCCTACGAGTTCAGGGTTATGCCATTTGAGCTAACCAACGTATCAACCGTATTCATAGACTTGATTAACATGGTGTTCAGAGAGTTCCTTGATCAGTTTGTCATTGTCTTCATAGATAACATTCTGATATATTCTCAGATTGGGGTGGAAATGCCGAGCAGTTGTGACAGGTATTACAGACACTACGCTAGCACAAGTTTTATGCCAAATATGAGAAGTGTGGTTTTTGGCTGAAGGAGGTCCAGTTTTTAGGGCACATACTATCAGACAAAGGTATATCCGTAGATTCGGGAAAAGTGTCAGGGGTAAGAGAGTGGGGGTAGCCCACAAAACCGACAGAGATACGTAGTTTCTTAGGCCTAGTAGGATACTACAAGAGGTTTATTCGGGGATTCTCAAAAATAGCGAGTCCGTGGACACACCTGACTTGCAAAGGGCTGCCATTCACAAGGGATAATGCCTGTTAGTTAGCCTTTGATGTGTTGAAGGACAAGTTGACTTCGGTTTGTCCTAGCGCTGCCTAGGTCGGGAGTGGAGTATCTAGTCTACAATGATGCGTCCTTACAGGGACTTGGGGGTGTGCTTCAGCAAGAGGATTAGGCTATAGTTTATACTTCCCCAAAGCTTAAGCCTCATGAGAGGAATTACCCCACCCATGACCTCGAGTTAGCGACTGTTGTGTTTGCACTTCAGATATAGAGACATTATCTCTTGGGGGAGAAATTTTGCTTATTCACATATCACAAGTCACTACAGTACCTCTTCACCCAGAAGGAGTTGAATATGCGTCAGCGCATGTGGCTTGAATTTGTGAAGGACTATCAGTTCGACAAATTGAGTCGTAGACCAGTAGGTGTGGTGGTCGAGGTGTGGAAAGAAAAATGGAAGGAGTTGGGACACCAAAATGCAGTGACACGATCATTTATGTCTGTTATGATAGTTACGCCTCAGATTATTATGAAAGTGGTACAAGCTCAGGCAACGGATCCGTTCTGCCAGGATCGGATAGTACATCTTCTAACACAGGGGGACGAGTCTTACACTATTGGTTCAGATATAGGGTTGCGCTTTAATGGGATAATAGTTGTTCCTGAGGGGGAGGACTTGCGACACGAGGTAATAATAGAGTCGCATAGTTCACGTTTTTTAGGTACATCCCGGTGGGGATAAGATGTACCAGGATATGAGGCGACAGTACTGGTGGAGTGGAATGAAGAAGGATATTATAGAGTTTGTTTTGAAATGTGCCACTTGTCAGCTGGTAAAAGTAAACCACCAGAGACCTCCATGGGTCCTACGGCCGTTAGAGACCCCTATGTGGAAATGGGAGAGCATTTCCATAGATTTCATCACGGGGTTGTCTACATCTCTGCGAGGTCACGATTACATATGGGTGATGGTGGATCGTTTGACCAAGGTAGATAATTTTTTTCCAGTTCAGACCGATTATACTATAGGGCAGTACACTTAGATCTTCATTGCGGAGGTAGTGAGACTTCACGGGGTTCCCCTTGATATAATATCCAACCGAGACAAGATTTTTATGTTCATATTTGGGGAGAGCTTCTAGGAGGCCATGGGTACGGAGTTACGGTTGAGTTCGGCCTATCACCCACAGACTGATGGACAGACTGAGTGAACGAATCAGATGTTAGAGGATATGTTGCGGATGTGTATCCTAGATTTTGGCGGGGGATGGGAGCAGTATCTACCACTAGTGAAGTTTGCCTATAATAACTCCTACCAGTTTATGATTGGAATGGATCCATTCGAGGCGTTATATGATAGACCTTGTCGTTCTCCAGCGTATTGGTTAGAGGCGAGGGACAATAAGATACTTGGGCCAGAGGAGATCCAAAATACTTTGGCCGGGATAGAGATGATTCAGAGCCATATTCAGGTTGCTCAGGATCGACCGAAGATCTACACCGATGCCAAAAGGTTCTTTCGGGAGTTCAATGGGGGAGACCAGGTATTACTGAGATTATCTTCTATGAAGGGGATAATGCATTTTGGTAAGAAAGGAAAGTTGGCGAAGATATACGTGAAGCCATTCCCTATCATCGAGCGTATTGGACCAGCTGCTCATAGACTTGGGTTACCGGAGCACTTGCATAGTGTGGCCATCCACGATCCTCGGCTGCGGGTGGGCGCGTGAAGGAAGGATACTCGAGTCCCATGCATCCCTCTCGGGAGCACTTTGGCCGGCATCGTTTGAGATGAGGTGTAAAAATGTAGAGAGATTTAGAGTTGCCAGTCTATTTTACTCAAAACAGACAAAAAAAAGGGGAAGCCATCCTGAAGGACGACATCCAAAGACATACCAGTGCATACGAAACCAAAATGATTCAAGAAGGGTTCGGAGGCTAAGTTACAAAATAGGAAGGTGTTAGGTACCCATTCTGCCTTTTCGATCTCTCATGGATATTTTCTATTTTACTTTATTTTCCCCGTGATATGTATGCATGTGTATATATATAGTGGAGATACGAATCCTCAACTTGTATCATGAAAGAGATAAAGTGAGTCATCCGTAGGAAGGTATAAAAATAATATTAAAAAATAAGATTTACGCGATTACCCTTACGTTGATCGTTATAATGGAACGATAACACATATGGAGTAATATGTCACTAACAACAAGTATATAGAATATAAGAAAATTGGATTTAGAGAAGATAGAAAATGAGAGAGAATGTGAGAATAGGACTCGAATCTCGGGTTTTACCTCGAGACGCCTACGTAGCCTATAAAGGCATCAAAGTCCACGTAGTTCGCATACAAAATGAGGGGTGGGGTTTATCACATAAACCCAAATGGGGGGTCTCTTATTTGTGAGTGTGTGTGTAGAAAAAATGTTTCAGTTGTGAGAAAAGTGTGAGAAAAGTATGAGAATCCCTATTTGAAATTTATGAGCAAACCCTCTTTTTCTTATTTTTGGGGTTTTTTATTTATATGAAAATAATAGATGCGCAATAATACTAAATAAAAAGTATATTAGGATGTGTGAGATGAGATAATAAGAGTGTTAAGTAATAAAATAAGTTATTGCGAATTTAAGAGAATTTAAGAGAAAGTTAAGGAAGTTGGACCTTCTTGAAGATCTTGAGCTTGATCTTGAATGTTGGAGAGCAGCCCTTGCACGTGGATGATGATGTAGAGTGGCTAATTCACCAAGTTTGATGAAAAGGATGATGAAAATTGGAAGTTAGAAAGGATTTGGATGTTGAAATTGTGCTATCTTCGAGAGAGGTTTTTGGGATTCGCTGAGAGCGATTGTTATAAGATCTGGGCTCCTTTTTGAAATGAGGTGAAGGCCTCCTTTTATAGGCCCATGTCACTATCGATCGACATAGACCTGGTCCTGCCTATCGGCACCTGCCGATAGGTAGGGTCTGGAACCTGCCGTCTGACAGTGTGTTTCAGGCCTTTTCGGGAAATTAGCTGCTGAGGGTAAACCCTTGGTCAGAATCGAGCATGGGGTAGACCATTGGAAATTTAATTTAGAGACCTTTAAAAGTCATTTGGACCGCTCTCGAGTTAGGGAGTTGACTTTGGGTCAAATATGGCTCGGAAGTGTTTATTGGTCCATTGGACAGGGAATCGTTCAGACGCAAATGGATTGTTTGTTCGTATGGTAAGTCCGAATTGTGCACGGAGAGGACCGTTGGAATGGTTAGGATATGTACTTTGACATTCCAAAGAGTTTGACCCAGTTTGGGGAGTTGACTTTGGTCAACCGGGCCCTGGAAGCATTCAGTGACCTCTTAGAGTCAAACGAATTGTTCGTCCGCATGGTAAGTCGGAATCACGCACGGGATGGACCATTGGAAAAGGATTTAAGTTCCCTTTGAAGATTCATTCAGTCTCGATCGAGCTGAAGAGTTGACTTAGGTCAAACAGAGCCTGGGAGTGCCCGATGGCCTTTGGATCAAGTTTCAGACGCAAATGGATCATTCGTCCTCATGGTAAGTCAGAATCGTGCACGGGATGAACCGTTGGAAAGGGATTTCAGTGCCCTTCGAAGATTCATTCAACCTCACTCGAGCTGAAGAGTTTGACTTTTTGGTCAAACGGAGCCTGAGAGTGCCTGATGGCTTCTAGGTCAGTACTCAAGACATGACCTGGGTCTGTAGTGATGAAAGGAGGTATTGGGGACCTAAGGAGAGTTAGGCGGTAACATAATGGGGTGTCTACAGAATCTCTCGACGGGTGAGTTTGGAACAAATGATAACCATGGAATAGACACCACATGATGCTTTTGATGGAGTATGACCGATTCAGAGGGTCGAGGTCGATTCTGAGGACCTGAGGGGTGTGCTGGGGATGACCAATTTTGTGGGTCAAAGCCAAATCATCGGGCTTAAATGATGAGGGTGACCGATTCTGCTGGTCAAAGCTAATTTTGCGGGCTTAGGATCAAATAACCGAGGTCAATTCTGACCTAAGAGTAGTGACGACCGAGGACCAAGGTCATTTCTGACCTAACTCAGGTGACGATCCAAGACTGAGGTTAATTCTGACCTAAGGGTGGTGACGACTGAGGATCGAGGTCAATTCTGACCTAACGCAGGTGATGATCCAAGACCGAGGTCAATTCTGACCTAAGAGTGGTGACGACCGAGGACCGAGGTCAATTCTGACCTAACTCACGTGATGATCCAAGACCGACGTCAATTCTGACCTAAGAGTGGTGATGACCAAGGATCGAGGTCAATTATGACCTAACTCAGGTGGCGATCCAAAACCAAGGTCAATTCTAACCTAAGAGTGGTGACGACCGAGGATCGAGGTCAATTTTGACCTAACTCAGCTGACGATCCAAGACCGAGGTCAATTCTGTCCTAAGAGTGGATAAAGATTGGATTTTAATTTTGCTGGAGGAAGTGCTTTGTGATTTTGATTTGAGCTGGGGAGCTAATAGATGGGGAAGCTTTTGTTTCTTTAGGAGGCCTCGTGGGGGGGGGGAGGGAGGGGGTGGAGGGGGGAGACAACCAATTTTGGTGCTGTAAAAACTCCGTTGGGAAAGTGATCAGGTGATCATTAGAGATCCTTCGGGGCTTTATCGGGAGGAGATTCAATTGGTTTTTGAGGATTTCACTGGGAAAGAGGGGTTCCGCTTGAGGGAATGTGAAATTTTCTTGATGAAAATGCTCTAAATCCTTCCTGGAATTTTTAGGAATTTTTCGAGGATTTTTCAGGGCTTTCTGGTAATGTTTTGGGAATTTCTGTATGAAATTTAAGGGGGGGTGCCGGTCGGCATGGTATGAGGGGTGCCATTCGGCAGTGGCACAAACTTTTGGACTACCTCGGGAAGGTAAGGAGTCAGTGCCGATCGGTATGGTGGAAGTCAGTGCCGATCGGCATGGCGTTTGGCATCCTATATAAACGGGGCGAATCCCTTCATTTTTTCACGGATTCTTTTCTTTCTCTCTTTCTGCGATTCTGATCTTTAGGAAATGGCCGCTTTTGTGAGCACTGCAGTCCACAGGGAGTGGTTGACCGTTGATGACTGGGTGAATATGGAGTGGGGGGTCAGGGCGCCTCTTGCTTTGGGGAGTGAGAACTCCTTTGATGCGTTTGAGCCTGTTGCGGATGAGCGGACCTTGCTGCGGGAGCCGTCGCGTTATCTCTCTTCAAAAGTGAATCCTGGTGGTTATGTAAGTGACCCGACCTTTGGCATTCTTTTCTTTTTGGTGATTTTTCTTTCTTTCTTGACTTCTGATGAGATTTTTTTCCTTTTTCCAATCCGATATTTCTTTGAAGAACATGCGCACCCGCAGGACGACGGGGATCAAGGATGTCTGGGAGCATCTCCCACCTATGGTGCATTGGGTGGTATTATCAGCGGGTTTTGGGAGGTTGGCATCTGTGCTGGATGAGATACCTCATTCGACAGCGGTCCTGTGCGCTTTGGGGGAAAGGTGGTGGGATACTACCCACACCTTCCATTTCGACTTCGGGGAGATGACTGTGACTCCCATAGACGTGCAACAGCTGTTGGGGCTGGATTATGATAGAGAGAAGATAGAGGTGGATCGCTCTTTGCGGGTGAGATCGGAGACAGTTTGTGCAACACTTGGTAATGTAGGGAGGATAGTTTTGGGGATTCTATCTGGCTGTCCCTGCTGAAGGATGTTCTATTGGGCAGGGAGATTGATGTAGAGGACGGGCTACAAGTGAGGCAGATGGCCCGATTATTTATTCTGCTAGTGTTGGGAGGTTTCATGGTGGAGTCGAGCGGTGACGGCGTCCATCTGTGGTTCGTGCCGTACCTGAGGATGTTTTCAAACATCCCTTTCTATGATTGGCGGAGTCTGACTTTGGCGACCCTTTACTCTTATCTGGATGCATTCAGTCAGTGCTGCCGGCAGACTTTTACTGGGGCCACGTACCTTCTTGAGGTATTCTTTAGTTTGCGCATTTCTTTTCATGTATTCGCATTTTCCTTTCATGCATTCGCATTTTCCTTATGCGTATCTTTTTGTTTGTGAATTTTTATCTTTGACAGACGTGGTTTTATGAGGTGATTGGGTGCAATACCCCGCTAATCTCTCTGAAAGACGACACTATTGGGGACCCCTGCCGATTGTATCGATGGCGTAAGGCCAATCGGCAGTCAAAGGGATCTCTCTCTCTCTAGAGGCGGTGCATTAGGTCTTGAATGACCTGACCAGTGGTAGGGTAAGATTCTTTCCAATTCAGTCCTGGTTTTTGTACCTTCTGATCTTGTATTGATTTATGCCTGCTTGGAGATTTTTAAGTGACCTTTTATCCCTAGGGGACATCCATTCAGGGTGTGGGGACGACCGAGGTGAACGCACAGATGAGGCATTTGATGGCGCAAGAGTTTGGACATTCCTGGTATCTCGGGGAGAGGGTGGTTCGCCAGATTGCTGAGGAGGAGGTGGTGGTACCACCTGCGCAATCTCCTACATCTATGAGGCGGGATAGACTACTGTCGGAGGATGCGAGGATCGCGGTGATGATCGGCGAGTCCTACTTGTTGTACACCAATACGACTGTGCCGTATGACTATATATGGACTTTGTGACGAGCTGGTTGGTGGCGCCCAGCATATATGATGCCTTTCCTTTCCCTCCTGCGGGTTAGAGTCGGGAGGTGGGATCTTCCCACAGTGGCATTGGTCCATCGGCATCTGCGATGGCTGTGACTTCAGAGGTTCCTTTCGTACGATTGCACACTCTTTCGTACAACATTCGGCGGGCTGATGGAGGGATGGTGCCTATGCTGCACCATCCTCATGCGATGGATCTGGAGGAGTTGGGTTTGACAGAGGAGGTCCTTCGACCTGCGGTATACCTTTCTGTTCTCCTCTTTCTTTCTTTTTTGTTTTGGTCATTTCTGCTTTAATATTGATTTCACCTTTTCTTTCAGCAAGTCCGGGTGTCGACCACTTGGCTCAGGGACATTAGGGACTGGATATCTTCAGCGGCTGCCCATATTCGGGATGATATTCCTTTTCCTTCTTGCTTGGTGCCATCTTCTTCGTTTGGAGAGGACTCTGGCTCGGGTAGTGGCGGTGCATCGTCTCACCGTAGGGGAAAGAGAGCACGTCGCAGGGGTGGAAGCTCTTAGAGTGAGAGAGAGAGAGAATGTGGGTTCGGGCTGAGTCTCGCTATTTTTGCCTTTTCTTTTTATTTCCTGAAAAATTTATGTAACATAGAAACAAATAGATGCAATGTAATGGAGTTTTTTATTATCTTTTATTAATGATGAATGAATGAATGCACATGCGCTTTTTACTTTGCTGTTGAGACCGTAAAAAGGAGTATTTTTGGAATTTTTTGAAGGAAAGTTTTTTATTAAAAGGGGAAATTATATAAGGAGAAAAATGGATTTTGAAATTCTGTTGAGAATATCAATTTATTTTTATTGAGTTTTCTGATTTGACAAAAGAGGAAAAAAGGGAAATTTCTAAAAATAGGGGGTTGTCGATCGACAAGCACCCTGTCCTACCTATCGATAGTTAAGTCCAGTCCCAGCACTTCAAAGCTTTGATTGGTACCCTCTTCAGCCTTTTGTATTTTGGTGGCGTAGGATTCCCTCTGATTTTTGTAGGGATTATGTCTCTTGTGAGGGTTCTCAAGTATAAAATGGGGTGAGGGTGGAGTGTTTTCATCTCACCTTCGCATTCTGACTTACTTGCACACTATCTCTTAGCCTTGCAAGATGGCTCTCCCTGGTAGCATTGAGTTTGCTAACTACCTCGAAGCCTTGGAAGCAATGTGCTCTTATAATGTCGACTATGATGCTTTCAACATGCGCCAAGTCTCCTTATGGCACAATCGGCCTATTGAATGGAACATGATGATGGAGGCGGTACAATTCTGGTACCCCGAAGACTATGTATTCTGCTTTGGGTTGGATGAAGTTTGTCCTACCTACGAGGAATTTTTTATCATGCTGGGTGTAAATCCCAGTGTTGATGCGGCTTTGCTTGACTTTTTCCGTTCTCCCAGGGATTTGTTGGTCGGGATTCTTCATATTTCACCTTCGGTGGCCAGATCATTGGTTGCTGAAGGAATGATCTCCCTCCCGGCGGTGCTGCAGTCCATGCATTTGCGAGAAGTATATGATGCTGGCTATGCTGGAGCCGTTGCTCTGGGCCTGGTTTCAGAATTGCTACTGGTGACTGGGATTTGTTCGTCTGAATGGTAAGTCGGAATCGCGCACAGGATGGACCATTGGAAAAGGATTTCAGTGCCCTTCGAAGATTCATTTAGCCTCGATTGAGCTGAACAGTTTGACTTTTTGGTCAAACGGAGTCTGGGAGTGCCTGATGGCTTCTAGGTCAGTACTCGGGACATGACCTGGGTCTATAGTAATAAAGGAAGGTATTGGGGACCTAAGGAGAGTTAGGGGGTAACAGAATGGGGTGTCTAAACATAGGATTCATGACCTGTTCCATAGTTCATCGCTGAGTAGATATCTTCGGGATGAGTTGGCCCATACTCATATTACTTTGGAGGAGATTAATTTGTAGCCCGATAAATCCTACGAGGAGGGACGATTGCTATCCTCGACCATAGTGAGAGGAAAATGAGATCGAAGGTAGTACCGCTAGTACGCGTTCAGTGGATACATCATAATGTCGTGGAGTCTACCTGGGAGCGCGAGAATGTCATGCACGATAAATATCTAGAGTTATTTTTACCAGGTATACCTTTATTTCCAAATTTCGGGACGAAATTCCATTATTTTTTTTTTTTGGAGGGGGGGGGAGTATCCAATACCCCGTATTTTTACTGATTTTAATTATGGGATTAATTGAATTAAAAATGTGAAATTAATTGGTAATTAATCAGGATTTAAATACTAGTGAGAAGAGAGTTTGTATTTAATTATGATAATTATCTTGAATATTACTGAGCAAGTATAGTAATATATAATTATGAACATATTAAAATTGTAATGAGTGGAAAATACGATAGTTTTGGAAATTAAGTTGGGATGCGCGTGTCAGTCGTGTCGAGAACAATTTAATGGATTATAAAGTAGATTATTTTTATTTCATCCTTATGATCAATTTGAGGGCGCCAATGTGTCTGTAAGTATCGAGATAGTCATAAAAGTCTACCCGGGGATTTAGTTTGGGTCCCGGGACATTTTTAGGCCAAATCGGCAACCCGGGAGGGTATTTTAGTCATTTTACTATTTAATGAATAGTGACCTACGAAATTTAGGTTAGATATATAATCCAACACTTAGGACCATTAGGTTTATTGGCTACTAAAAACTTGAGAGAGAGAGAAGTGTAGAGAAAGGAAGGGTTCCCAAGGGTTGCTAGGGACAAACAACCATCTTGCACCATCGCCGGATTTGTGACCGAAAAGAGAACACCTCCATAATATCACCTTCTCCAAAGGATCAGAAACTTTTAATTCCAGGAAATTGATTTATCTTGCAATAATTCAATGTATATATTATCCATGATTGTTTAGAATTGGAGAAAAAACTTGTAAAATGATGAATTAATGGATTTGGAGATTTAAATCTTAATCTTGGTAGGTTTTTCATGTAAATTAACTTCTAGAAAAATAACAGCCACGAAATCATGAACCATGTGTAGAGAATTACGAATTTATGTTGAGTTATTTGATGTTCTTGAAGAAAATAGAAGAAATAGGATTTTTATGAAAAATACATTATTTAATCCAAGAAATTGGCAACCCATAATGATTTGATTATTCTAAGACGTTAGAAACTACGTGTTTATGTTGGTATAACATTTGGTGTAAATATTTGGGAGTTTAGGACATTATAATAGAGGATTTGAGGGTTAAAATTGATGAAACTCGTAGGCAAATATATGCAGAAATCGTAGGCCAATATCTGACCTAAAGAATTTCAATCGATCCATCGACCCTTTCGTTTGATCGATCGACTCCCCCTATATTTGTGATACAAATTCCTTTTAAGGTTTAACCAGTCATGATTTTTAAGAATTTTTGGTGTGAACTATTTTAACATATTGGGATTTAGGGAAGGTCAGTAGGGGTGTGTTTGAGGCCCAAAAAATATTAGTTTGTCTTGGGATTAAATGATAAACTTAGGAGCATCCGACGAGTGAGTTACGGTTGGAAATCATGGGAACTTGAATTTAATTCAGTTAAACAGTAACTTAAGGTTTGAGACAGTAGTAGGGAGACTTTAGATTACTGAAATAACCTTAGAGGCAAGTGGGAGACTTAGTAACCTTTTGGGATAGGTTTAAGTACTCAGATTTATACGACGAGTGTTGTTGCGCTAAACATATTACGTAAAATAATTGGGATTGAACTATACTACATATGAGACTTGTAATATAGGACATGAGTATACCTATATTGAAATGATGATTACTTAGGTTGTGTGATTACCTAGTATATGGATTGTTATGTGTATGACATGCCTACCGTACTTGCTATCATGGGAGGTTATAAGAAGAGGGAAATCTTATCTTGTGTGCCATCATGGGGATTTAGATTTGGTACCTCAAGAACATAGGACTGTGAAAACTTATTTATGAGTTGATAAGTTAGATGACCATGGGAGCATAGGTATGTGCGTGACCCATGGGTATGTGAACTATGTTCGCCTCCAATATGTATGATTTGTATTGATATGATTCCTGAGTGATTCGAAACACATAATCCTTATGTATGTGATGTACCAGGATTTGATAGTAGAGTATGATTGCACCGCAGCTTAGCCTCGGAGTGCGGTATTAGTATATATATTATAGTGATAAATATATATACTTGTGATGTATTCTGCTGTGTGAACTTAGTAGACAAGAAAAATAATGAAACCTAAAATAATGCTAGTATGGGAATACTCATCTTCAAAATAAAAGATGGAAAAACATTCAACATGGTCTGTCATGGGAAATATATGGGGGCACTATGGGTGATAGCTTAGGGTATGAATGTATACAGACTAGTTAGGTAGTAGAATAACTATTATGGGTTAAGGGTATGCGTTAGGTGTGCACAATAGTTGAGGAGTGAGAATCTCAAGTGAGAGCACGTGATTAACATGTATATAATATTTATTGTTTAATACAATTAAACACTTGATGTATGTAAAATATTTTCACCTCGGGCTCTGACCCGTTGTCTTCCAAATCTATTTTATTTGGTAAAAACATTTTAAGTGCCCAGCCACAGGGACGCCAAGCATAGGAGTTCCATTCTGTTGACGTGTTGTAGCTGTTGTGGAAGTTACAAGATCTCGGTATTAGACCTCTCCACATCTCTCTTTGCTTCCTTCGGCGTCATTCATATTAGTTAGGGCATGTTGCCCATTCTTATTCAGAGATAGAAGTTTCAGACTTTCATTTATTTCGGATGTTGGATTTATTTATTCAGACTCTTGTATTGGGATTATTTTGGCATTGAGACTATATTTGGAGTGTTACTCTAGACGCTGTTATTTCTTTCTATTAATATTCCTATGAGACTATTTATATGATTTTTTTATGGTTGGTTATTCATTACTTGGTTGCAAGTTAATTTAATTAATAAAATTTGGCATTTTTTTTTAATATTAGGTGGCTAGTAACTAATTCAATGCTTTTCGACAATGATGCTAAGACTGGACCAACTTGATAATCTGTATTAATTTAATAAAGGAGTAGTCACCCGATATTTAATTGGATGGGGTGACACACTATACTCCTCCAGTGGGAACCTCCACAACCACTTACCTAACAGAGCTCTGTTAAAAATAACCAAGTTTTGCACCTCCCCCATCTTGATAGGCTTGCAAACCTCCTCCCATCCTACATGACAGTGCTTAAAGCTATCCTCAGTACCTCTCCACAAAAAATCCCATATAAGTTTCTCAATCTTAATACGAAAAGCCCCAGGCAAGGGCAAAATGGACATGAAATATGTAGGCAGACTAGACAAAGTACTCTTAATCAACGTCAGTCTCAACCCTTTCGAAAGAAAGCCATTCTTCTAACCCGCCAACCTACTACGCATTCTCTCCAACACCGAGTCCAAGATCGCTGTAGACTTATACTTAGCTCCAAGAGGCAGACCAAGATAACTATTAGGGAAGGACCCAATCCTACCACCCAGGATACTGACTAATTCCTGCACCTCTCCCTCTCCCCCAATCGGGATCACCTCCCACTTTCCTGCATTGATCCTTAGACCCGACACTGCCTCAAAGCAAATAAGAAGGAACTTAAGTGCTTGCACTTGCCTCTAATCAGCACCACAGAAGATAATCACATCATATACAAACAAAAGGTGAGTCACCGTAACCAAATTAGGCCCCAAAGTCCCAAAAGTGAACCCCCTGATCCACCCAGTCTCGACCTCCATCCCCATCATCCGACTAAATGCCTCCATAACCAAGATGAACATGAAATGGGATAATGGATCTCCCTGGAGAAGGACACGGGAATTGAGGCAAAAACCTCAGAAACCCCATTAATCATAATTGAGAACCTGACTGTCGAGACACACCTCCTGATCCACCGACACTACCGTTTATCGAACCCTATCCTCCTTAGAAAGTACATAAAAAATTCCAATTGACATGATCATACACCTTCTCAATGTCAAGTTTACACGCTATTCCAGTAGCCCGCTCCTAAATCTGGAATAAACGCACTCATTGGCCACCAAGACTGGATCGAGAATCTGTATGAGAGGGTTAATGACCTTTCTGAGCCTAACCTACACACCTTGGCAAAAAACTTGTAGATACTACCAATCAAGCTAATGGGTATGAAATCTCTGATATCAAAAGACCCCCCCTTCTTAGAGATCAGGGTGATAAAGGTTGCATTCAACCTAGGCAAAAAATAACCCCTGTCATGGAATTCCTCAAATAAAGTCATCACATCATTCCTGATAATGGCCCAACAGTGCTGGAAGAAAGCCATCGAGAAACCATCAGGCCCAGGTGCCTTATCCCCACTCATCGACTTAAGGACCCGCACCATCTCCTCTTCGTTGAAGATGCCCTCAATACCTTCAGCCTCAGAAGAGGAAATACTCCCCAAATCGACCCCGTCAAGATAGGGCCGCCACACCTCATCTTCCCTGAACAGATCCTCATAAAACTGAGAAATGTTCCCCTTCACCTCTCTATCTTCTTCAAACACCACCCTCCCCCACTACGATTTTCCTGATGTGATTGGCATGCTTGTGAGAGCTGGCCACATTATGGAAAAACTTGGTATTGAAATCCCCCTCTCTCAACCACAATGACCTAGACTTCTTCCCCTAGATAATCTCCTCCTGAATGAGCATAATACTGATCTATCATTTCTTCGCCTCCCTAACTCTCTTTTCCTCCTCTGTGAGCCTAAACCCCCTTCCTTCTCATCAAGCCTCCTGACTTCCTCCATGTGCCAATTGGTAGTGAGTCACACATTACCAAACACCTCTCTATTCCATTGTTTGATATCTTCCTTAAGCAAGACCAAATTAGGGGCCAACCTAAAGCTGGCATTCCCCTCCACTACATAACCAGTCCACCAGTCTCCAACTCTACCAACAAAATCAATCTCCTTAAGCCACATATTCTCAAATCTGAAAGGGAAGGAACCGTCCTTCCATCCCCCACACTCTAAAAGAATTAGACAATGATCCATGGTAACTCTAGGCAAGCAAGATTGGACCACCCCAAGAAAATGATCCTCCAACCCCTTGGATAAATGAAAGCGGTCCAGACGAGACATGGATGAACTAATACGAAAACTGGACCAAGAAAACTACCCGCCTTCCGACAGAAGATCCTATATCTCCATCTTGTCAATAAAGTCAGAAAAATTTCTCATATATCTATAGATTCCGCCTCCATTACTTTTCTCCACTGCAAACCGCAGTACATTGAAATCCCCCCAAAATAGACGGGGACATCCCAAACCCTACTCACTCTTGCTAATTCCTCCCACAACTCCCATCTACTAGAATCCTCCTCTGCTAATCACTCCCATCTAAATATCAATAAAAACTGAAGATGCGCATGTCGAATTTTGAGGCGTTAGATAATTCTAGATTATAAGTGGATATTATAATCCCGAATCAAGAAGGGAGTGATTAGGGTAGTAGTTAAGAGGTTGGGATGAGGACCCAAGGGGTTGGAAGGAGGACATGTTCTCATAGGACTATGACTAGAATCCTCCACTGCTAATCACTCCTGCTAATTCTCATAGGACTAGGACACTGCAAACCGCGCTACATTGATAATAGCTTCGAAAATGTCCTCCTTCCAACCCCCCGGGTCCTCGTCCCAACCTCTTAACTACTACCCCAATCACTCCCTTCTTGATTCAGGATTATAATATCCACCCATAATCTAGAATTATCTAACGCCTCAAAATTCTGCATGTGCATCTTCGGTTTTTATTGATTTTTATTATATGTATTATTTTTCATGTATTTAGAAACTCGTCGTGCATATGCTTGTTTCTTGATTTTTTTAATAATTTTATTTATTATTTTCATGCATTCTAAAACTTCTTAACTATAGACTTTCATCCCATGTGTCTTATATATGGTCTTTATTATTAGTTTTTATTGTTATTAGACTTTGATAACTTTATGCCCATATACTTTTAGGGTTGATCTACCCTTTGGCTGGGGGTAAATGACCCATTTAAGATTTTCAAAACAATAGTACATTATTAAAGGTTCTGACTAATGTATCAGGAGGGTGACCATTAGATTATGGAGAGGAAGGTGGTTGGGCATGGGAATACATTGTGATATGAGCACATGGGTTGTCGGGAGGGGAATAATGTTGGTAACATGTAGCAACGGTGTGATTATTGAGGTTACAGATTTGACAACTCTAGTAGATATCAACAGAAAAATGGTAGGAAGATCGACGGGTGTCATGACGGGGAGACGAGGAGAAGCACGTATTGCAGATATGACCAGGACCATGACTAGAGGAGGAACCCCTACGGTAAGAGTGGTTCGTATAAGGGGTTGAGTCTGTGGAAAGGGAGTTGAGTGAAAGGGGCGAGAGGCTGTCAGCGTGCAAAAACTCATGACAGAGTAAGAGAGCATGAAATTTAAAATAGGAGACATGATTGTAACGATATGTGAGAGTGATGACCAAATCCTTGAAAGTCTTTAAAGATATAGATCGTTGATGTAAAAAACTAGACTATGTCTAATTATTTAATCACATATAATATTTATAAGTAAAAGAAAGCGACAATTTTTTTAAAGTGGTTCGGCTTATGGAGAAAAGCCTACATCCACTATACTTGTTATTGCCTTGTGTTTTCCTTTCAATCACTTGCCCTTGACGAAGGGTTTATAACGTATTTATAACCCAGTAGGGAGACAAAGAGATGGAATGTTAAAGGATGGAATGCCTTTATAAATTAGGCATTTACATCAGTACGGAATATCCATAATGTCTCTGATTGTTGGTGTTTTGCTGATACTATTGGCTAGCCTCCCTATTGTTGGTCGAGCTTCCTGGTATTGGTCGGCATTCCAGTACTATTGGTCCGCATTCCAGGCCTTGGTTGGTGATTATACCCTATTGACTAGGATTATTGCCACAGTGGACAACACATGTCTATTTCTGATTTCTCCGCCTAAATGGGTAATTTTTGGTATCAACAGAAGCCTTTAATGTTCCATGATTGATGCTTACTTGAAAGTATGGAGCATTTAGTTTTGGTAGTAGCTCGAGATATATTTCTGATGCTAGGTCGTTTACCGACTTTCCACACTTATAAATTATTAGCTTTGTTGATAGCGTGTAATGTTGATGGCATTTTTGTAAATATCCAGACTTATAATGAATCATTTTGGGGCAAATATGTCTTTTTCTGCTTCTCCACAAAAATTTCAATCGTCTTTTCACTTTAATCATTGCGTTCGTCGATTTTTGAGGTAATATATAAAAGGTGGTAAAATCTCGATCTTATCGTACCTCAAACCTTCTAAGTTTCTGCTGTAATTTCTTGAGCTTTTGTGCGATCGTTCATCCTATTTTCTAGTTCTTGTTGAATCCTTAAGTCTTTGTAAGAATTCTTTCTCTTTCTTCTTTTCTTCATATTGAATCATGGTTTATGATGTTGTCTCTCCAGATGAGTTTAGAACCGAATGGAACATACCAGACTGGGTAGACATAGAGTTTCCCAATCCCCGTATAAACGTTTTTTTTTCATCTGAAGGTCATTGGATCCCTTCCTTATTCGTTGCTGAATACGGCTTTACTTTTCCCTTAAATCATTTTTGTCTAGAATTTTTTCAATACTTTGACACTGTACCTTCTAGAGTAGCTCCCAATACTTAGAGGGTTATCAATAGTGTTTATATGCTCAATCAACTCCATGGGACCCAGATAGGCATTCCCGAAATCATGTTTTGTTATTAGTGGGTCACTAGTGATAGTACTTATTATTTAAAAACTAGGGCTGTAAATAGAGCTTTAGTTGTTAACCTTCCTGGATCCAATAGGGATTACTTAGACCATGGAATGAATGCCAAAAATTGGTAATATGTACCCCTAACAGGGGGTGAAGTGTACAATGGGCTAAAATTCTCTCAGGGGGTCATGGGATAGGTTGGCTTATATTCTTATGTGACTTTATTAACAATTTTTCAACTAAACTATTAATTAATCAGTGGTCATCTGTTTTCTTGCAGTTGATAGGAAGAGGAAGTGTCCCAAGGAAGGTGACATCAAGCTTAACGAACTGAAGTTTCTTTGGGGTCTTCATCAAAAAATTGGTGAAGAACATACTAGGTACGCATCATACATGGTGAAATACAGGAGTTCTGTTACCTCCTTTGTTGCCCGACCTTCTACTGTTATTCCTTCCATTATGGTTAACTTGGACTAGGACCCAGTGTCCACTTCATCAGGCAATGGTGAACTTACTTCAGGTCTTTCTTCATCCTTGGACTCTGACCTTCCCCTTGCTGCTACTATGGGAAATTAGAAATTCCCCAATATAATGGGAGATGTTGTTGCTTCTGTTTCCACCAATCTGTTGCTGGTGGGGCCACTAATAAAGAGGATGCTGGGAAGAAGCCTCCATCTAAGAAGGGTAAAGAGTCCCTTCTTAAATGCATAAAAAAGGGTCTTACTTCCTGACTTGGTGAAGGAACAACTACTAATGCCGACTAACAGAACTTGGATAATTGTCCTGTTGCTATTTCTGGATCTCCTGTAGCCATAGTTCCAGGCTTAGCCAGGCAGTTGATAAGGTTTGGTACTTTTCCAGATCAGAGGGGTACTGCCCCTACCATTCCCCGTTTGAAAATTTCTGAAAGGGATGATTAAAGCCTTTCCTTGTTAAGAATTCTTGGTTTTTCATACTTGTATTTTTTTTATTATTTTCTTATAGTAATTTGGCCTCTCTTTTTGCAGTTCCTGGTTGATTTCAACTAAATGTTGGAAGGCCGATGCATTTCATTCTTCTTCAAATGACGTAGAAGAGGCTTTTGAATGCCTGAAGAAGTCCTTGCTTGACTTCCAACAAGCACTGGAAAATAAGAAGCAGTATTGGGAGAATAAAATAAAGGACACTGAGGATGCTCAGAATAAGGCTGAGAATGAGCCTGTTGCGGTTTGGGGATAAGTCTCTGAGTTGAAGAAGAACTTGGTTACTGAGAGGGATAAAAGGGTGAAAGCAAGATAAGCCTCTTTCAACAATGGATGGGAGAAGGCCATAGCAGCTGCTTCTGTCCAGATTGAGTATGTGAAGAAAAAATGTTATAAGGACGGTTGGTCGATAACACTTTATGAGGTCAACACTCCTCCAGAGTCAGAGATCTTCCTTAGACATGACCTATTTTCCACACCAAACATAGACTAGGAAGTTAAAGATGATGTGGGGTCAAAGGATTCCACCCTTGTTCTGGAACCTACAGTCGACCAACTGCAGACAGCTGTCGAATATTCTCTCCCAACCACTTTCGAGAAAATCACTCCACACATTCCTGTCTCCAATCCAGTTGAAGCTACTACTGATAGGGAGAAGGTGTAGACTTTCTCGGAAATCATCTTTTTTTCTTTTCCATCTTTATCTTTCCTTTATTTCAATGTATTTGTAGCTTTATTTCACATCAATGAAAATGAGTATTTC
This sequence comes from Sambucus nigra, assembly GCA_949130495.1. Taxonomy (NCBI): domain Eukaryota; kingdom Viridiplantae; phylum Streptophyta; class Magnoliopsida; order Dipsacales; family Adoxaceae; genus Sambucus; species Sambucus nigra. The sequence continues at coordinate 535,272,319 of OX422208.1, read as the reverse complement.
TTTCCTCTGCATTTGTCATCTTTTAACTGTTGCTCTATGCTCTTTAATCTATTATTAGTTCATGACCAAAATGGATCAACTTTCTTCTACTAACTTCGAGCTACTTAAGAAATGAAATGATCTATTCAAGGCTGGTCATATGACTTTGTCTGAAGAAGATTTATCAAATTTTCTTGGGGATGATGTTTCAGATCAAGCCAAGGAAGTTTACTTATACTTGATGTGTCTTCTTAATCGGGCAATGGCTAATAATGTAGCTTACTTTGAAATGATTGAAGAGCTTCAAGAAGATCATAATGAATCCAAGGCTCTCCTTCATGCCGATTAAGGGGATAAGTACAAAGCTCTAAGTGAAACTTGGGGTTTTGAGGAAAAATTAGATAAATATGCCTCTTCTTTTAGGAAGAAAGAGTTTTTTCTCAAGTGTGAAATGGAAGAGGTGAGGTCCATTGCTAAGCTATTGGAGAAGGAAAATAACAGTTTGAGAGAGGATCTGAAGTCTTTGAAGGTTCCTTTAACTACGGTTACTACTGATGATGGAGTTTTATTTATGGAGACTGAAAATGCTAATCCGAGGGAAGAACTGGAGGCTTTGAAAAAAAATCTAAACCTTCTTCCTCCTCCCGATCAAGAGCAGGATTTGACCGAGCTACAACTGATGAAGGCAAGACTCACTAGACTCTGGAAAATTAGGCTGCACAAATAAAGGCCTAGAATTTAGCCATTGTTGTGATGTCTCAAAAGATCAAAACCAGGGCGAGCAACTTTCAACCCAGTCCTCTCAACTACAAGATAAAGAGGGAGTATTGAAGAAGATTCAATATCAATTTGAGAGATTAACTTTCCAATTTCATGAATAACCCAGGGAGATCTGGATGGAAGGATATAATAAAACTCTTGGTCATTTCGATGAATGCTTTAGTCAAGCTCGGTGCGAAGGTTACAAATGGGGCTAATTGCCTAAAAGTTATGAAGGTTGATCGGGATAGTATATTATGGTATTGGGCTGATCCAAGGCTTTTAGAGTGTCAATATATTCCCCTTAAACTTGATGTCAGATGGATCCCTGTAAAAGCCATTCCTCAATGCCTGATCTCTAAATACTTAGGGAATTATGGCCGCCTGCATAACGAGCTAGCAATAGTTCGGCCTCCTTGTATGTTAGATGCCCTGAGCAGCAGCAATAAGAGAATGCTTCAAGATTTCAAATTCATTAACTCACCATACACTTTGGATGATCCTCCAGCGGGCATGGAACCAGTATCGAGCTCCTCAAAAGCTGAAGGAAAGCGTCCAATAGAATAATCTTGAGCATAATTTGTTCCTTTATTTCATTTATGCACAATATTTGCATGTAACCATCTTATATATATATATGAAAGGCATTTGATTGACTTATCTTGTTAATTTTTGGATGCTTTAATGATTTTGTTGTTTCATTAGTTCTACTGATACAATTAGGCATTTGCCTAAATTTTAGTATCAATTACCAATGAGATTATCATAGGTTCTACTGATATACTTAGATTTCTAAGTGTAATACCAATTACCATTGATGTGGCCATATGTTCTACTAATGCACCTACATTTAAATCCAATATTAGCACTAGTTACCCGTGGTATTGCCATAGATTCTACTAATGAACCTAAATTTTTAGGTTTAGCATTAGTTACTAGTGGTGACGAAGCGCATGTGGAATATGTGTCTACATTCCTATTTAGGAATCTTCACAACGTTCTTCCTCCTTTTTTCTCAATTTGGATAAAACTTATTGATTTTTATATAGAGTTTTATCCCTGATGTTTCTTGACCAAGTACTGAGGATTTAAAATCCTGTTTTGACTTGAGTTTGTGAATTTTTGTTGTCTTGCCGATCAAGTATTGCCTTCGCCGACCAAGTCCGACCAATTACTGATTTTTTGTCGACCAAGTATTTATGGGGGGTGCATATCACCAATATTACAAAAAAATAAAAAAAATCGAAAAAATCAACTTTTTGTTGATACTGAAGCCAATTGATTACAAAAGATGTTGTTCGCTACATTACTGGCAGTACTTCCTAAGATGCTCGATATTTCGTGGATTTTTAAATTCTCCCCCCTCTAAAGTTTCAATTCGATAAGTTCCTGGTTGAATAATTACCGAGACACGATAAGGCCCATGCCAATTGACTACAAGTTTATTGGTCTTCTGAATCATGTTCTTAAGTACATAGTCCCCTATTTTAAGTTGGTCGGTTTCACCCTTTTGTTATAAAAGTGTGTTGTCTGTTGTTGATAGGCAGCGCTCCTCAAAGCTGCATCTTTACGCACCTCTTCCAACATGTACAAGTCTAGTCTTCGTATCATATCACTCACAGGAGAATCAAAGTTAAACTCTCTATGAGTTGGCAAGCCTATTTAAGCTTGTATGACTGCTTCCGTCCCAAAGGCCAACATATATGGTGTTTCTCCAATAATAGCTTTTAGAGTTATTCGATATGTCAACAAAACTGAGTGCAATTCATTTATCTAATTCCCTTTAGCATCATCAAGTCTTTTCTTCAACCTGTTTAGTAAATTTCTGTTTGTTACCTCAGTTTGCCCATTACTTTGAAGATGACCTGGAGTAGAGTGTAACTTTTGAATCTTGGATTGGGCACAGTATGTTACGAACTCCTCATTATCAAACTGGGTACCATTGTCAGTAATGAAGGCATATTGAAAACCATATCTACAAATGATGTTCTTCTACATGAACTGGTACACCTTCTCATAGGGCATATCCACTAATGGTTTTCCTTCGTACCATTTGGTGAAATAATCAACATCTACAACTAAGTACTTAAATCTTCCTCAGGTGGTCGACAATGGCCCGACCAAGTCTATCCCCCATATAACAAATGGCCAAGGTGAAGTAATGGGGGTTAAAGATGTATGTGGAGTTTTGAGAATATTAGAGAACTTCTAGCACTTGTCACACTTCTTTCTAAAGATTGTACAATCTGCCCTCATGGTAGGCTAATAATACCCTTGAGTATTCATTCGCTTTAGTAATGATCTTCCCGCCACATGAGCTCCATAAGATCCTTCATTAACTTTTTCTATTAGATCTTTAACCTCGGTTGGGTGAACACAGCAGTGCAGAGTAACTCTTAATCCTCTCCTGTACAGAACTCCTTTGTCTAACACGTACCTTTTTACTTTGTACTTAAGCTTTTTGGCCTCAATTGGGTCTGCTGGCAGTATTCTTTCTATAATGTAAGCTCTGATGGGATCCATCCAGGATGGTCCCATGTCTACTGTAATGAAACTAGTCATCAAATCTTCATTAATACTTCAATTGGCCAAAATTTCAATGGGAATGGTTCTCCTGAGCTGAACTCTAGTTGCTAATGCCAGCCCAGTAAGTGCGTCAGCTCGGGCATTTTCCAGTCTTAGAATTCTGCTCATCCGAACAGCAGGTAATTTTGTTATAACCTCCAATGCCTTGGTTAAGTATCTTGTCATCAGTTCTCCTTTGGCTCCATACAAACTAAAAAACTGAGAATCACGGTGTGCCACAACTTGCTCAGTGTTCAGTGATTGAGCTAAACTTATAATGAGGGCTTCATACTCTGCTTCGTTATTTGAGGCCTAAAATTGGAATCGCAATGCATATTTAATGTCTATCCCATCAGGGGTGTTGAGTATTATACCTGCTTCAATTCCTTCTGCACATGAGGATCCATCTATATATAAGTTCCATAAGGGGATGTTGTTGTCAAACACTTGGTTTGTTAATATCCCATGATGAAATATGTTATTTCTTGCCTCCTCATATCTTTTGGCCATCTTTTTCATCCTGGTTGATGTCTCCGATTGGTCGGTAACAACTTCTTCTGTGCTTGTTCCTAATGGAGTTTGCTTGGGTTGTTGGTCAGTGATGACTTCGATTGGGCTTTCCCCGTTTGGGTTTGCTCCTGAATGTTTCGTTGCTCAGGAACCTTCGGATAAGTGAATTCACCAATGAAGTCTGCCATAACATGGCCTTTTAATGAGGTCCTTGGCTCATATATAATATCGTACTCCCCTAGTTCTATTGCCCAATACATTAGGCTCCCAGACTTCTCCGGTTTATGGAAAGCTTGTCGAAGAGGTATATCGGTGTACACCACAATAGTATGTACTTGGAAATAAGGTTTCATCCATCTAGATGCCTCAATAAATGCCAAAGCTAACTTCACCAAGCATGGATATCTATTTTCTTCTCCTCAGAAGGCTTTGCTGGTGTAGTAGATAGACTTTTGAACTCCGTTATCTTCTCGTCAAGGCAGAACTTACAGCTGACTCAAAGACGGCTATGTATAAATATAATTTTTCTTCCAACACTGGTCGGGAAAGCAATGGGGGTGATCCCATATACTTTTTTAATTCTAGAAAAGCTTTCTCACATTCATCATTCCATTAAAAACTCTTCATCGTCACTTTAAAGAATGGTAAACACTTGTTTGTGACCCAGGACACAAATCTGTTCAATGTTGCTACTCGCCCGGTGAGCCTTTTCACTTCTTTTTTACAGGTCGGAGACTGCATTTTAATCAATGCCTTTATTTTGTCAGGGTTAGCCTCAATTCCACTTTGATTCATTATGTACCCGAGGAGTATGCCTTCTTGGACACCGAATATGCACATGGTCGGATTCAACTTCATCTAGCGCTTCTCTAGTTGATCAAAAGTCTGGCTGAGGTTGGCAATGTGCTCAGATGCATTTTTGCTTTTTATTAGCATGTCATCTACGTATACCTCCATATTTTCGTTAGCAATATATTCCTCAGGGAGTAATAAAAGAAGTGCTTTCCCTATCTCCGGTCTTCATCTTGATATGGTTATAACCATAATATGCATCCATAAAACTCAATAGTTCATGCCCTGAGGTAGCATCAAAAAGTGGATCAATCATGGGCAAAGGAAAATGATCCTTTGGGCAGGCTTTATTCAAATCTGTGAAATCTACACACATTCTCTATTTTTTGTTTTTCTTTTTAATCATAACCACGATGGCCAACCAATCTCGATATTTCACATCTTTAATGAATGAGGCTTTCTAAAGTTTCTCCACCTCCTCCTGGATAACCTCGTTCTTCTCGGGGCTATATACTATATGCCTTTGATTCACTAGCTTGGCATAATTATTGACATTGAGCTCATGACAAAAAATCCCAGGCATGTCCTCATGACTCCAAGTGAATGTGCACTTTCTTTATCTCAGGAAGGTCACTAGATCCTGTTTAAGAACAGGGTCTGGTTTTGATCCCACCTGTGTAATTCGTTCTGGATTATCATCGTCTAAGATGATATTCTCCGTTGCTTCTACAATTTTGACTTTTACCAACTTTGTCTCCTCTCTTGGATCAAAAGTTTCCACCTCAGAGTCGCTATGGGGCTCAGTAATATCCACTTGGAAAGTGGTGGTTGTGGCCATCCCGGGAAGCATCGGGGGAAGAGATCCCTCGAGAAGACTGCATCATGATCTTCGATCGTTATCCGTGTAGGGGTAAATGTGAAGAGATGGAGTCGCCAACCTATTTTGCACAAAATAGGTAAAATAACATGTTCCCACTTCGAGAGAGCGGCATCAAGGACAAACTGATGCATACGAAACCAATAGTTCGAAGGTTCGGGGATAAGTTATGAAATGGGAAGGTGTTAGGCACCTATCCCGCCCTTTCGGTCTTATATGGGCTAGTGTTATTATTTTCCTTTATATCCCCATAAAGTGTGTGTGAATGTTATATAATGGAGGTATGAATCATTCAACTCATACCACGGACGAGGTAGACTGAGGTCATCCATAGGAATGTTCCCAAAATACCATATGTAGAAAGTATGATTTGTGCGTTTATCACGATATTGATCGTTACTAGGAAACGATAATATGTGTTGGATGAAATGCAAACACACATGATATATATATATATATATATATATATTGTAAAGTTGGGAAATTGAGAAAATTGTAAAGTTGGACTCGATTCTCGGATTATAATCCGAGACGCCTACGTAGCCTATAAAGGCATCAAACTCCACGTAGTTCGATTGTAGAATACGGGTGGAGTTATCCCATAGATTCGAATGGACTTTTATTCTATGTTTATGTGTAGAAATGTGTTTATTGGTTTTGGAAAAAAAAGTGTGATGGATACTTCCGTTCGGAATTTATGGGTATATCCCTCTTTTATTTGTTTTTAGGATTTTTGTAGAAAATAAAGTATGTGCAACATACTAATAAAAGTGAAGATATTAATGTGTATGAACTAAAGTACGAACTAGATTATGAATCTAATGTATATTATGCAAAAATAAGGAATTTAAAGAGAGAGGGAAGGAATTGGACCTTCTTTGAAGCTTGATATTTGATCTTGGATGAAATCCCTTGAGTGTTGATGAATGTCGATGAAAGAGAAGGATATTTTGTCAAATTTGGTATGAAAATGATGTGAATGTAAGATTGAATGGAACTTCACATGCGAAACTTCACTGATTTTGAAGGAATGTTGTGAGATCACTAATGCTGATGGATCTGTTGTGTCCTCTCTGGAGTGAGGTCATGCCCTCCTTTTATAGGGTCAGGGGACTGTCTATCGTCCTACCCCAGGGAATGCCTATCAACAGGTGATCCTTGACACTATGCCGATAGGCAGGGATTTGGACCTTCCTATTTGCAGTCTCATGCAGATTTTTCTAGAAAAATGATCATAGAGCGCAAATCGTTGATCCTAATCGCTCAAAGCATATCGTTAAAAAGGTACTTTAAAGACATTTAAGAGTCCTTTGGACCGTTCCCGGGTCCGGGAGTTGACTTTGGGTAAAATGTGGCTCGAAAGCGCATGTCGTTCTTTGAACGAGAGATCATCGAACGAAATTGATCGTTCATCCTCATGGTAAGTCAGAATAGCACACAGGATGGACCGTTGGAAAGGTTAAGAGATGTACTTAGACATTACAAAGAGTTTCACTCGGTTCGAAAGGTTAACCTTGGTCAACTGGGGCTCGGAAGCACCCGAGGACCTCTCGGAGTAAAACGAATCGTTCGTCCATACCGTAGGTCAGTATCTCATATGGACTAGACCGTTGGAAAGGGTATTCAATGCCCTTAGGAGATTCATTCAGTCTCGTTAAAGATGAAGAGTTGACTTTGGTCAAATGGAGCTCGAGAGCGCCCTGTGACCTCCAGATCAATTTTTGAGGGAAAACTAATTGTTCGTCCGAAATGTATGCTATTTTATGCACGGGGTAGATCCTTAAAAAGGGGGTTTTGGTGCCCTTTGAAGATTCAAAGATATTTCACTCTGACGGTGAAGTTGATTGGGGTCAATTCGGGGCCCCGGGAGTGTCAAGTGGCTCTAGATCGATACTCAGAGTGCGACCTAGGGTTTGCAGTGATATGGGGGGCACTAGGGATCTAAGGGGAGACTTAGGGGGTCCTATAATGTAGTTTATACAGATCCCCTCGACAGGTGAGCTTGGAATAAGTGATAGCTGTCAAATAGACACCACATGATAGAGGTCGGTTCTGTGGACCTAAGGGATGAGGATGACCGATTCAGAGGGTTGAGGTTAATGTTGAGGACCTAAGGTAATGTTGGGGCAACCAATTTTGAGGACCTAAAGGAGGTGATGAGTAGGGAGGCGACCAATTCCGCGGGTAAAAGCCAATTCAGCGGGCTTAAGTAGAAGCGATCAATTATGTGGGTCAAATGAAATTCTACGAGCTTAAGTAGAAGCGACAAATTCTGTGGGTTGAATACAATTCAGTGGGCTTAGTTAGGGTTGGTCAATTCTGGGGGTCGAAGCTAATTCTGCGGGATTAAGTTTAAGGGTGGCAATTCGGGTTAGTCATGTCATTTTCGGGTCGCGTTGATTTTTATTTGAATATAAGTTAGGGGTGAACAATTCTGCGGGTCGAAGCCAATTCTACGGTCTTAATTGGGGTGACTAATTATGTGGGTCGAAGCTAATTCTGAGGGCTTATTTGGGGTGACCAATTCTACAAGTTAAAGACAATTCTACGAGCTTAAGGTAGAGATGTCCAATTCTGCGGCTTAAGATAAAGGTGAACAATTATGAGGATCGAAGTCAATTCTGAGGGCTTATTCAGGGTGACCAATTCTGAGAGTCAAATCTAGTTCTGTTGGCTTAAGGTAGAGATGAACAATTCTGCGGTTCGAAACCAATTTTGAGGGCTTAAGGTAGAGATGACCAATTATGTGGGTCAAAGCCAATTCTAAGGGCCTAAGGTAGAGATGACCGATTCTGTGAGTCGAAGCCAATTCTGAGGTCTTAAGATAGAAGTGACCAATTTTGCGGGCTTATACAGAAGAGCAAAATTTTGAGGGTCAAAGCCAATTCTGAGGGCTTAAGTAGGGTGACCAATTCTATGGGTCAAAGCCAATTCTATGGTCTTATGTAGAAGCGACCAATTCTGCGGGTCGAAGCCAATTCTGAGGGCTTAAGTTTCCTTTGGAAAATTTAGGGAATCCACTGGGGATGTGTAATATTTATCTGGGGGTTTGGGGAAGTATTTGATTTTCAGTTCCGCTGGGGAAGAGGGAATGATCCGAGGATTTTTTAGCTGGGAAATTTTTGGAATTTTGGAGTGTCCTCTAGAGACATTACTGGGGAGAATCATTTTCTAAAATTCCACTAGCTGGGGATGTAAAAAAACATTTTTCTTGATGAACAAGGTTATAAACTTAATCTGGTAATTTTAGAAATTTTTCAGGGATTTTTTTAGGTCTTTCTATTATTTTTTTGGACTTTTTGTATGAAACATTAAAGGGGGTGCCGACCGGCATAGATAGAGGGGTGCCAAACAACAGTGGCATGGTCTTTTGGGCTACCTCGAGTAGGTGGAGGGTTAGTGTCGATCGGTGGGTGGCAGGGAGATGCCGATCGATATGCCCCTTAGCGTCCTATAAAAAGGGGGCGGTTCTCCTCATTTTTCACAATTTTCTGACTTGCCTCCATCTGCAATTAACTTCTGCAAATCGTTCTAACTTCTAAAATGGACGATTTCTCAAGGAGCTCTACTCATATGGCATGGCTTAATGCCGACGATTGGGTAAGGTTGTAGTAGAGGGCTAGGGTACCCTTTGCACTGGGTAGCGAGAACTCATTTGACTCATTTGAGCCGGTGGTGAATGATCGAACTCTTCTATGTGAAACTTCATGTCATCGTTCTTCTAGGGTGGTGAACCCTAGAGGCTACCTAAGTATTGAATGACCTTTGATATTATTTTCCTTTTTCTTGATGAGATAGCTTTATTTCTTGAATTTGACAATGGTTTTGTTTGCTACTTCAACAGTCTGACATCTCCATGTCAACTATATGTGCCCGAGGGACGACAGGGCTTAGGGATGTTTGGGATAACCTTCCACCTGTGGTGCTATAGATGGTGTCATTAGCCAGTTTCAGGAGGCTGGAGTTTGTTCGGAATGAGACACCCCTTTCCACGGTTGTTCTATGTGCTTTGGGGGAGAGGTGGTGGGACACTACCCACACGTTCCATCTTGGCTTTGAGGATATAATGGTCACTCCCATTGATATACATCAAATGATGGGGCCGGATTGAGAGGGTATGAATATTGAGGTGGATAGGATGTTGTGGGTGACGCCGAAGGCGGTGATGGCGGCATTAAGTGATGTGGAGAGGGTGGTTTCTGAGGACTCTCTCTGTTTGTCTTTATTAAGGGAGCTGTTGTTGAGGAGGAGGATCAATGAGAGAAATGGGCAGAAGGTGCGTCAGATGGCCCACTTGTTTATTCTGTTGGTGTTGGGAGGTTTTTCGGTGGCGACGAGTGGCGACGTCGTGCACTTGTGGTTTTTTCCATTCTTGAGGATGTTTTCGAACATCCGTCGTTATGATTGGAGGAGTATGACTTTGACGACCCTTTATTATTCTCTTGATGTATTCAGTCGATGTTATCGATAGACTTTTACTGGATCCACGTATCTTCTGGAGGTATTCTTTATTTTTTTTCATTTATCCTTTATGCATTCGCATTTTCCTTCATGCGCTTTATTCTTGATTTTTTTTAAATGTTTTCCTTTGCAAACATGGTTTTAAGAGGTGATTGGGTTTAACAACCAGTTGGTATCTTTGAGGGATGACTCTGTTGGGGACTTCTGCAAGATGTACTAGTAGCGGAGGTCCAACCGACAGTCGAAGAAGTTTCTATCTCTGGAGGCGATATGTCAGGTCTTGAATGGATTGACGAGCGAGCGGGTAAGCCTTCTTTTATCTTAGGATTGTCCTTTCCTTTGATGATCTTTTGCTGATATTGATCTATTGCTCTTTCTGGGGATTTGTAGGTGACCTTTTATCCTTGGGGGTTGTCCATTCAACACACTGGGTCGATTGGGATACATGCGTAGATGCGGCGTCTGCTGGCACATGAGTTTGGTTACTCTTGCTACCTTAGGGAGAGTTTAGTTCGACATATAGTGGAATATGAGGTTGCGATGTCACCAGCGAAACTCGCTATGTTCATGAGGCGAGTGAGGGAGATGTCAAAGGCTGTCTGGGTGGAGGCGATGATGGGAGAGTCGTATTCATTGTATACCGACACAATGGTGATGTATGACTACATGGATTTCGTGTTGAGCTAGACGATGCCTCCCAATATATACGATGTGATGCCTCTTCCTCACGAAGGTTCAATTCGGTAGGTGGGGTACTCCTATAGTGCAGGCGATGCGATGACATCAGTGGCAGCGACGTCTTCAGAGGCTCCCTTTGTATGGCTGTTCTAGCCTGGTTACAACATTCGACGGGCCGATGGAGAGTCGGTGCATATGTTGAATTGTCCCAATGCGATGGTCTCAGAGGAGATGGGCTTGACGGAGGAGGTCCTTCGATCTGCGGTATACTTTTTACCTCTTTGTCTTTTGATTTCATGATTTCTTCCTTTACCACTGATTTGCTCTTTTTTGTTTTCTTTTGAAGCATATCCGGGTTTCCACCACTTGACTGAGGGATAATAGGGATTGGATATCTTTGGAAACTGCCCATATTAAGGATGCGATTATGACACATTATTTGGTGTCGTCTGCCTCATTCGAGGAAGGGTTGGGCTCTGGGAGTAGTGTCACATCATCTCACCACAGGGGGATGAGGGTAACCCATAGGGAGGGAGTTTCTTAAAGAGAGAGAAAGAATAGAGAGGGGGAGAGTTTATAGGTGAAGAGATAGATAGATAGATAGATAGATAGATAGATAGATAGATAGATAGATAGATAGAGAGAGAGAGAGAGAGAGAGAGAGAGAGAAGGAAAATTGGGTTCGGGTTGCGTCCCGTTATTTTTTTCCCTGCAAGATATCAATGTAATACAACAAAAATATATGCAAATGAAGTGAACTTTTTTTTTAATTTCCTTTTTTTGTGATTAATGGGCATGCACTTTTTACTTTGCTGTTGAGAACGTAAAAAGAATTTGAAAATTGATTTGAGAAGGATTTTATTTTAAAATGGGATAAGTAAAATCATAAGGATAAGGAAATTCGGAATTCCCTTAAGATAAAAATTATTTTTATTAGGTTTTTTTATTATGATAGAAGGGGAAAAGGAGGATTTCCCAAAAATAGGTGGTTTCCGATCGGCATGACCCGTGTCCCGCCTATCAGCCTATAAGTCTAGTCCAATTAACCCAACGCTTTGATTGCACTTTCTTCAATTATTTGGTACTTAATAGGGAAATTTTTTCTCCGATTTCTGTAGGGTTTCATATATTTTATTGAAAGTTTTCAAGTATAAATAGGGGTGTGAATGGTGCTTTTCTCCTCACACTTTTATTTCTGGTTTTCTCACATTCTTACTTGCTTATTATCTCATTGATTTGCAAGATGGCTCTCCCTGGTAGCATTGTATTCGCCAACTACCTCGAAGCCTTAGAGGCGATGTGTTCTTCAATGTTGATTATGACGTTTTCCACGTGTGGCGAGTCTCTTTGTGGCGTAACCGACCCATTGAGTGGAATATGCTAATGGCGGCAGTTGAGTTATAGTATGCTGAGTACTTCGGGTTGGATGGAATTTATCCTACCTACAAGGAATTTTTAACTATGATGGGGATAAATCCCAGCGTTGTTGCGACTTGGCCTAAGTTTTCCCGTTTTCCTACGAAATTATTTGCTGGACTTCTCCATATCTCGCTTTCGGTAGCCAGACCATTGGTTACAGGAGGAATGACTTATCTTTCGGTGGTGCTGTGGTCAGTGCATTTGCAGGATGTGGGTGATACCGACTATGCTGGGATGTTATTCTAGGCCTGGTTTTAAAAGTGTTATTGGTGACTGGGGAAGTACTGGTGGATCCCCAACTTATAGCTGTTGTTTCTTAGATGTCGTACCAATTTAATGCGGTGATGTCCCACTAGAACCCCATTAATCATAATAGAGAATCTGACAATAGAAATTCAACTCTTAATCTAACAGCACTACCTGTCTCTAAAACCCATCATCCTCATCAAGTACAAAATAAAATTCCAATTGATATAATTATATGCCTTCTTAATAGCTAGTTTGCACGCAATACCCGGTTCCCTACTTCTTAACCTAGATTCCACACACTCATTAGCCACCAACAATGCATCAAGGATTTACCTTCCACCGATGAAAGCATTTTATGACTTAAAAAATAAAGGGTCAATAACTTTACTGATCCTAATCGATAAAACATTGGGACGAGGCTTATAGGCACTTCCAATCAGACTTATTGGTCTGGAATCACAAACATATATCGACCCCCCTTTTTAGAGATCAAGGTTATGAACATCACATTCAGGCTCCTCAAGAAGTAACCTCTATCATGGAACTCACAAAAAGAAATACATCACATCCTCTCTAACGATTGACCAACAGTGCTGAAAGAAATCCATCGTGAATTCATTTGGGCCAAGAGCCTTCTCTCCACTTATAAAAGTTAACACCTGCACAATTTCCTCCTCAGTGAACTGACCCTTTAACAATCAACGTTAGCCCCTAAAATGCTACCTAACTCGTCCTTATCTAGATAAAGTATGTAATTCCTCCTCCCTTTTTAATAGATCCTCGTAAAACTAAGAGATAACCCCCTCATCTCGTTGACTTATTCGAACTCTACCCCTCCCACTATAATTTTTTTTTATATAGTTAAAGCATCGATGTGATTTAGCCACTTTGTGAAAGAACTTAGGGTTCTTATCTCCCTCCCATAACCACAACGCTCATGATTTTTATCTCCAACTGATATTTCTGAATAAGCCTTCTTCCTATTTCTCCCTTGCTTCATCCTCCACCCTCTTCTCCTCCCTTGGAAGCCCATATCTCCATTCCTTCTAATCTAAATACCTAACCTCCTCCATATACATTGCGGTGGTCACATTCATGTTTTTTAACACATCTATATTCCATTGTTTGATATCTTCCTTGAGAAACCCTAACTTAGATTCTAATCTGAAGGTAGCATTTCCTTCCACCACATACCTCAACCATCACTCCTTCGCTCTATCCATGAAACACACCTCCTTGAGCCACATATTTTCAAATTTGAATAGGGTCCTACCTTTTCTTCACCCCCACACTCTAACAGAATTGGGCTATGATTCGACGTTACCCTATGTAAACAAGATTGTATCACCCCTTGAAAATGATCTTCCTACCCATGTGAAATAAATAAGCAATCTAACTGAGACAAGGATTGGATGTATCTATTGTTAGACCACATGTACAATCCATCTTCCAATGGAAGATCCATATATTCCATCTCATCACTAAAATTTGAAAAGTTCCTCATCTATCTGTTGGTTCTCCCTCCCACACTTCTTTCTGAGGCGAATCTCACCTTGTTAAAATCTCACCCCAAACACCGATGGACACCCAAACCCCACTGACCCATGGTAGCTCCTCCCAGCATTCTCATCTACTTGAGTATTCCACCAGCCCATAAATACCAGAGAATCTCGAAGTAAAACCATCATCCACATTCCTGAACAAACAAGATGAGGTCCAAGCGCCTGATATGCTCTCTAATAAATCAACCACTTTGGAGTCCAAGATAATATAACCACTCCTCCATATATACCCACAACGTCTATACTATTCCATTTAACCATACGCCCTCCTAAATAGATTAGCTAACCATCCATCCACCTGACTCAACTTTGATTCATGTAGGCATAAGATATTTGGTTTTCATATAGAAATATCCTCACTCATAATGCCACGTTTGTCGGGATCAATCAAACCCCTCACATCCATAAAATCAATCTAAATTTCATTCAAAAAATTACGAGCCTGTTTGGTTCTGTATTCAAAAAACTCAATTTAAACACTGTTTTTAAAAATTGTTTTAAAATTCAATTTTTTGTCTTTATAAATATTGATGCGCATTTAGTAAACTTGTTTTTCAATACAATTTTTTAAAAATTGACAAAATGGCCAAACATGTATATTTATATTATACATATATCTGCGTGGATATATATATATATATATATATATATATATATATATACAAAATAAAGGAGGAGGGTTTTTTGGTCTCCCCCTATTGATGGCTCATATTAAATCTAATGGATTTGGTCTTCATCAATTGGTGGCTAAGATTTAATGTTGGTAAGGATATAAGATGATGCAGATGAAAAATATCTAACAGTTGAGAAACACACACACAAATACACACATGATTTGTTGACTTGCGTAAAACGGATACAATACTATTCATGATGATGATGGACAGAGCACAAGGATCAAGAAATAAGTCTAAATCTCCCCTCTCTCCTATCTCCAAATCCCTTTGAAACCAAGAGAAAAAACCTTATACTCAGATAATGGACGGTATGTTTCAACAAAAGCACAAGAATCCATATATCTCTCTATAATATGGATGCCCCATGGACGCCCCATGGCCGATGACGAGTACGGAGATGCCGTTATGGGAGCGGATAGGGGCGGAGGAGCGGAGAGAGAGAGCACAAATGACCCAAAAGAACCCAGGGATTTCTGAGTCAAACTCAAGAACACAAATTCCGTTGTAGGTCTGAAGAAGCTGGGGATTTCTGAGTCAAACCCAAGAGCACAAATGATGCAAAAGAAGAAGGCCATCTGAGTCTAGATTTAAGAGGATTTCTCCATATTGATTTTAAGTCTTTTATTTTTGTTTGTTTTCTTGACTGAGATTGATGTGAAGGAGACGAACTGACTTCATTTCAGAGTTTGGGGTGTTGGCACCGGCCAACAATGTGAGGCTACTTCTCTTGACTAAATAAGGCTCGACCGAGTGATTTCTTGATTCAGCAAGGCAAAAACAAACACAACCGAGGTTCCGAATCAATTTTAGTTTTAAGTACCCAACTTGGGGGTTTCTCATGGTGTCTGATTCTCATATTTGAGTTTTTTATTGTGTCTGATAAGGTTCTTTATCCTTTGTCATTTCATAAAAAAAAAATTACTTTTAATTTTTGTGAATGATATAATTAGATTCTCTCATTCTTTTTTGCTTTTATCTTCTGTAGGAATTTATGCTGCAATGGAGGTCTGGTGTCCGGTGTGGGGGAAGGAGTTCCATTACTGCAAAGGTATTTTGTATTTTTTGATTTTTTCCCCTTAATATTTCATTTTGATTTTTTTTTCCAAAAAACTCAATATATTTAGTTCTCTGTCTCTTGGTTCCAAGACAGGTGTAAGACTCATGTTCTCTATACAAGTGTAAGCATGAAGAAGCTAACTACTGGTGGATCATTTTTTTTTCTCTCCATCTCTTCAATTCAGTGAGTATTTGCATTTATTTCTTGGTTTGAAAACAGATTTAAGACTCATGTTTGATGGATCACTTTGTTTGTATATATATATGTGAGAGAGACATGTTATGAATTTCTATTTTGAATTTTATTTTCATTTTTATTGTTCGTCCTATTTTCTATACAAAATTTTCTGTACGTCCTCAGTTTAATTTATGAAATACTTTTCAAATCAACAATCTTCTTTAAGAAGGGATTAACCTCACAACATAATCATTTCCTTTCTTTTTGTCGCTTTTCATTTTTTTTATCTTAATGTATCTTTGGTAAATTACAAAATACAGAGCAAGAACTATAGTGCTGTAAAAAAAGCATTTACACAAACAAGTGATGGAACTTTATCTTTAATCTTTAGCTAATTATACAGTAACATCTATAGTTCCCTAAAAAGTTCATTTATACGACCATGTGATTAAAGTTTGTCAAATATAGTTTACAAAGACGCTAGCAAAAAAAGATTAGATATATTTTTTTTTCAATTTTAATTATTTTTTTACCAGTAACCAAGTGACTGATAATCCAAATGTTTGTACAATTTTGTAAAATATCTCCGAAAGTCTTTTATTTTTCCTAACATAACTTCTCGTGAATATACTTTTTCCAGTTTCGTTGTTTTGTATGGAATGAATTTGACTGTGGGAGTACAGTGGTTTGGGTGTATAATGGTGGGAGTACGTAGGTTTGATGCTACCTGCTAGAGCATGTAGCTTGGTACAGTAGGCTAGGGGTAGTGTAGCATTGCTTGGTATAATACAGTAGGCTAGGGGTAGGGTAACATAGCTTGGTAACAAGTTCCTTTATCGTGAGGGAGCTTTTGTATATGGAACTTTTTCATTGGGGCTCAAAGCCACTCGAGTGGCTGGCGTAGGCAATATATATGGGTCTCACACGCAACATCAGGCAACATAGAAATAAAAAAAACTTCGAGTTTCACATCACCTTTAATGTATGCTTTGGAACTTCACACAAACTACTCCAAATATTCTCCATGTTTCTTCTATATTATTATTAACGCAAAAATTCTCCATCTACGAGGACCAATCAAAAAAGGACACATGTCATCCTACGTGGCAATATTCGACACCCGAGGAGAGTTTGTCGGCATCCGAGGAGAGTTGGTCGGCACCCGAGAAGAGTTAGTCAGTACCCGAGGAGAATTAGTCGGCACCCGAGGAGAGTTGGTCGGCCCCCGAGGAGAGTTAGTCGGCATCGAAGGAGAGTTGATCGGCATACCAACAAGGAAGATCAAAGGATAACTATGCATTTAATGAGCATTAATGTACATTTATACTGTAGATGACAACACATAGCATACCAAGCAATTTAAACAATTAGATTCGTTGAATGTAGACATAATGTATAAATGTCTACATACAATGAATCTCTTTATCTCCCATCACTATAAATACATGTATTCCCTTAGCCAAGAGAAGAGGAGATCAGAGAGAGAGATCCAAGAGAACCTAGAAGCCCCATACACAAGATACACATCATTTCTCTCTCTACACCCTATGGTGCTATTGTAAATCCCTGGGAATAAAATAACAGTGGACGTAGGCTTTATTCATAGCCGAACCACTTTAAAAATCTGTGTCTCTTATGTGCTTGATTGGATTGCTTTCATCTATCTATCTGTGATCATAAAAATGGGATTCGGTCCAGTTTTTTGCATCAACAGATTGGCGCCGTCTGTGGGAACGTGTTACAAGCATTGTTCTCCATCAAAAGCTAAGTTTTTATTTTCTATATGTATAATCAATTATATATTATACATACTTATTTTGATTTAATCATGATTTTTATGTTTATATACATAAATTAATTGTCCAATTTTTATCTGCAAAATGTTGCATATCATGATTTTTAAATCATAACTGCTAGATTAATTCTTATTTAGATATCTGAAAAATAGTGGATTTCATAAATCATAACTTTTTGCTTGATTCTCAAGTTTCAATTTTATATCATGGAATAAATATTTTAAATGATTAAATATACCAATATATACGATGATGATATGATTTGATAATTTTCTTTGTTGATTTTGAAATAATTTGTGAAAGATCTTTGATGATTATTCAAGTTCCCATTATATTTTTGTTCAAATCATGATTCTCATATGTTTATATCCATAAAATTAGAGATAAAATCAATTATATATTGTGCATACATCTTTTAATTCAATCATGATTTTATATTCACAAATTGTTGAATCTAATTTTACAAATCTGCATAAATGTACATTTCATAATCACAAAGTTTGAGAAATTTGTGTACATATTATATTATTTCTTCTTTAAGGAGATAAAATAATTTCTTTATATTCATAAATCTCTTTTATATGAGTATATACAAATTTGATTCATTTGGAAATCTTTTAATTTAGTCATAATTTTTATATGCACTAACTGTGTGATCGATTTCAATTTGGGGATCTGGTGAATTTTAGACTCATAAATATTATACAAATCCTTGCATCTATGGATCCACTTGAAGATTTTATGAACAAATATGTTAGGATATGGATAAGCATTAAGAACGATTATGTATTTTCCATTCCGATATTAACATGAATTGAATCAGACCCATTTTCTCTCTCTTCAAGAAAACTATGTTCTCTGCACAAATAATCTATGTAATTGTGTTGATACGATCAATTTTATCAATATATGAATAATCAATTATATGTTGTATATACATACATACATCTTTTGATTCAGTCATGCTTTTTATGATTATAAACATAAATTAGTTGTCCAATTTGTTATTTATCAAATCTGCAAAATATTGCAAATCACGATTTTATTAAATTAGTGGACCGGTTTTTATTTCAAATATGAATAAACTAAAATTTCGTAATCACAAGTCCGTTAAATATTTTTATGGAGACACGTTTATGTACATCATATTTTTATCAGAACACGAGATATTTTGATTGTTATCTCTCATATTATTATCTGGAAATTTAAATTGTCCAATATTGAAGCCAATGCACACTATATATTGGTCAGCTGAATAATTATTCTAATCGTAATTTTTATATGATTCAGCCTCAACAGGTGCTCAGGAAAAATTATTTGCCCAGTACAATTCTTAGATGCTCATCAACAGCACATAAAGACCTTAAAAGTTCAATACCGAACAAAAACAACGCAGCTAGACTGCACACAACACAGCAGCAAGACTGCAAATAACAATTCAATTGGCACCATCAGATTCATTTCATACATGCCCCAATCCTGGGCATAGAGCTTCATACTTGACTTAATCGAGTTAAGAGTAGGATTGAAGAAGTTCGAGGCAGTGCCATCTACAGTACATCAGTGCCTAAAATTTCTAACAAATTTTGGAGTAGGAGTTGTGAAAGGTGATCAAAAACTAGCTCGGGAATGTTATTATTCATCTGCCAAGCAAGAGGAGCTGGAGGAGTCGAGGAAAAAGACTACTACTTATCAAGTGGATGAAGGTGCAGAAATTGAAACATTGGATCCTAGATATGAGTCGAACTCGTGAAGGGTCAAGTGGTGGAAGCTACTGAAAATATCATTCTGGACGACGAGCACCCTGAACGAACTACTCAAATATGTTCGTTGTTGGAAGCCTCATTAAAACAATAATTGATAACTTTCCTTAGAAGCAGAAGACAAACTTTTGCATGGAGTCATGAAGATATGCCAGGGATAGACCCAAACTTCTTATGTCACGAACTCAATGTGAATAAGGAGATCAAGCCTGTGAAGCAGAGAAGAAGAGTATTCAGTCCCGAGAAGAATCATGCTATACAGGAGGAAGTCGAGAAGCTCCAGAAAGCTTGTTTCATTGGAGATGTTAAATATCCAGACTGGTTAGCAAATGTGGTGATGGTAAAAAAGAAGAATAATAAGTGGAGGATGTGTGTAGACTTCACCGACCTCAATAAAGCATGCCCAAAGGATCACTTTCCGCTGCCCCGAATTGATCAACTAGTCGATGCTACCTCGGGACACGAGCTACTGAGATTCATGGATGCTTATTCTGGTTACAACCAGATTAAAATGAAACCTGAAGACAGGGAGAGTAATTCTTTCACTACCCCTAGGGGAACTTATTGTTATAATGTTATGCCTTTTGGTTTGAAAAATGCAGGTGCGATATATCAGCGGCTGATGAACAAGGTCTTTGCTGAACAAATCAGTTACAATATGGAAGTCTATGTTGACGATATGCTGACAAAGAGCAAGAAAGCTTCCGATTATCTAGTTGACTTAGGCCAGACCTTTGATCAACTGGATAAATATCAAATGAAGCTGAACCCGACGAAGTGCATATTTAGAGTTCGAGAAGGCATATTTCTCGGGTACATTGTCAATCAACGAGGCATTGAAGCAAATACTGAAAAGATCAAAGCCCTATTAGGGCTGCGATCTCCAACGACGAAGAAAGAAGTATAGAGTCTCACAGGATGAGTAGCAGCACTCAAAAGATTTGTATCGCGAGCAACTGATAGATGTCTCCCATTCTTCAACACGCTCCGAAAGACTTTTGAGTGGAATGATGAATGTGAGAAGGCCTTTCAATACTTGAAGAAATACCTGGGAGCACCTCCACTGTTGTCCAGGCCGGTGATGGAAAAAATTGTACTTATATCTAGCAGTATCAGAGAATGCAGTTAGCTCGGCGTTGATCAGAGTGGAGAATGGTGTGCAAAAACCAATTTATTACACGAGTAAGGCCTTCCAAGGAGCAGAAATCAGATATCCAAGGCTGGAAAAATTGGCACTGGCGTTGATTGAGGCAAGTAGGAGAATGAGGCCATATTTCCAGGCTCATACCATAGTAGTATATACTGATATGTTGTTGAGGCAAGCCCTTCATAAACTAGAAAAATCAGGGAGATTGATGTATTAGGAAATAGAGCTCGGTGAATATGATATAGTTTATGAACCCAGATCATCGCTAAAAGGGCAGGTTGTAACAGATTTTATAGCGGAGTTCAGCTATCCTGATACCCCCGAGGAGCAAATGTTGCTCGCTGATCAACCTGTGGATGTTACAGAATCAACAGACACAAGATCAGACCAACTCCGGTTGGTAAAAGGGCGAGTGGATGTTACAGGATCATCAATTTTGAGCTCAGGCCAACTCCGATTGGTAAAAGGGCAAGAAAAGATGATCGACGAGGAGCAAGAAATATCAGGGGAGGATGAAAGTAAGCAACAAATATTTCACCGAGGAACTCTGTCAGATCAGAAATTTGAAGACGAGTTACCTATATGGAGGCTATGTGTAGATGGCTCATCTTGCACAACAGGCTGTGGGGCAAGGATCGTTTTGAACAGCCCGGACGAGGTCGACATGGAATACGCCCTACGATTCTAATTCAAAGTTTCCAATAATGAGGTTGAGTATGAGGCCATGATTGCAGGTCTTAATTTGGCAAAAATTATGGAGGCACAGCAGGTTATTGTCTTTAGTGATTCTCAATTGATCGTAAGTCAAATGTTGGGAATATATACAGCCAAAGGAGAATTAATGATTAGGTATCATGCAAAGGTGATGGAGTTGGTATCAGAATTTGTTGCTATTCAGCTGGTCAGAATACCAAGAATGGAGAATGTGAGAGTAGACGCCTTAGCTCGATTAGCATCACCTACTCGTACCGAGCTACGAAGAATAATCCCAATTGAAGTTTTAGTTGGTCAGAGTATAGATGAAGATCTGACGATGAATTTTATTACCCTTGATTTAGGACCATCTTGGATGGATCCCATCAGTACATATATTGAGGAGGGAGAATTACCAATTGACAAGCTCGCAGCCAAGAAAATGAAGTTTAAAGTTGCTCGGTATGTATTAATTAACGGTATTCTATATAGACGAGGAATTATGACAGGTTTGCAAAGATGTGTGCATCCAACCGAGGTGAAAGATTTGATTGAAGAGGTCCATGAAGGGTCTTGTGGAGCCCATGTAGCAAGTCGGACGCTTTTGCAAAGGATGATGATGCAGGGATACTACTGGCCAACGATGAGAGCTGATTGTATAGGCTATGCCAAGAAATGTGACAAGTGCCAGCGCTTTTCCTCCATTCGAAGAACTCCACAAGCATTGTTGACACCCATCACTTCCCCTTGGCCATTTTCCATGTGGGGAGTAGATCTGGTCGGGCCACTGCCAACGACCAGGGGAAGGTTCAAATACCTCGTCGTCGAAGTGGATTATTTTACTAAGTGGGTAGAAGCGGAGCCTCTCATTGATATGACATACGATAAGGTGTACCAATTTATCTGAAAGAATATCATCTGTCGATATGGTCTTCCTCATGCCTTCATCACAGACCATGGAACACAATTTGACAACGAGGAGTTCGCTGCCTATTGCCATTAGTCCAATATCTTAAAGATCCACTCGGCACCAGGACATCCTCAAAGCAACGAACAAACTAAAGTGATGAACAGAACACTGCTAAATGGATTGAAGAAAAGACTAAGTGACGCAAAAGCAAACTGGATCAACGAGTTACAGTCAGTACTGTGGGCTTATCGTATTACTCCCCGAGCAGCAACTGGAGAATCACCATATATGCTGGCGTTTGGAAGTAAAGCTATTATACCTGCTCCTTTTATTAGAAAAAAATCGGGGAATACTAGTGCTACACACTACTCAGCAAAACTCGGCAAAGCTCAGACTACTCAGCAAAAATATTCCTAAAAATGCCAACCTCGGTTGGTTAGGAAACAAAATCCAACCTCGGTTGGTTAGGAAACAAAATATTCCTAAAAATGCCAACCTGTTTGGCTAGGAAACAAAATATTCCTAAAAATGCCAACCTCGGTTGGTTAGGAAACAAAATATTCCTAAAAATGCCAACCTGTTTGGCTAGGAAACAAAATATTCCTAAAAATGCCAACTTATGTTGGTTAGGAAGTACATATATTCTCGAAAATGACAACTTATGTTGGTCGGGAGGTAAATATATTCTCGGAAATGCCAACTTATGTTGGTCGGGAGGTAAGATTATTCCAGAAAGCGCCAAAGTTGCTCGCAGAGGAAAAATCCACTAACTATGGCTGGTCGGGGATAAAAACCCACTAACTGTAGTTGGTCAAAAAGAAAAATTTACCGACCTTGGTTGGTCGGAAACATTTTATGAAAATGAGAAAGTGATCGAGCAACATTTTTGATACTCGTAACTTTTTTACTAAGTTGGTCGGCAAACAAAACATCATTTTTTATCAAATGGTTACCACAAATTCAAACTAGTCGACAATAAGTTGATCGACAAACAACACAATATTGTTATCTTTTTAACAGATACATATGCACAGATGTAAAGTATTTTACAAGACAATAACAATTAAGATTGCGAACAAAAATGAAAGTCTTTCATTAAAATCAAAAACAAAATACATCAGGAATGAAATACAAATTTATTACATCAATATTCCCATTCTATTGGTTTATTCCCCTCTGCTTTTGAAACATGTTCCTCGCCAGCAGGTGGATCATTTACAACAAGAGGAGAATTTATGAAGTTAAGATCTTTGAGCATCCTGATATTCATCACGGATGGTCGATCTAGGAGGTGCTCGATAAAGTATTTGTTTATTTGGGGGCTTCTATTACAGATATATTTGTTCATTTGGTGGCACATTCTTATAACATCATGCAGTCGAGCACCAAATTCAACTTCACAAACTCACACGGAGGCGTATTCAGAAGTTCAGGTGGTACATTCAGAAGTTCAGGAGGCATATTCAGGAGTTATTATGCACATACTATTGAAGTTCAGAAGTCAAATTTAGCATCTACAGCACTGAGATCTTTACTGCTACTATCCCGACCAATATTGAAGAAGAAGTTGTATGAAAATGTTTCAAAGTCCACCACTAGCTTGGTACTAATCAGATTGAAGAGTTAGGTTCAAAAGCTAGTATATTACTCGACAAAGTATTCAGAGGATCATAAATCAGAAGAATCAAGCACGTGAAGTTAGCACTCAGTGGCTCGGCACAGGAGGCAGTTGGTCGGCTAGCGAACCAATCAACATACTTGAAGATTATGACAAGCTACAAGATGCATACTATGGCATGGCTGCATCCAAATTCCCAGGGGTGATACATAGCACACGGAGTTCCTCAAAAGAAAGATTAGCAACCGTTGATCAGCCTGCATTATATGTCGTCCAGGAGATAATGCATTTTATGTTGAACAAATCAAGAAGGTAGATCAAGAATTTCACGAGCACTGAGAAACACTTCAGAATAAATACTCCATCCTTTCAAGTAAACCATCAATCATGGAGCATTGGGGGCTTCTGTTAACGCAAAAATTCTCCATCTACGAGGACCAATCAGAAAAGGACACATGTCATCCTACGTGGCAATATTCGACACCCGAGGAGAGTTGGTCGGCATCCGAGGAGAGTTGGTCGGCACCCGAGGAGTGTTAGTCGGCACCCGAGGAGAGTTAGTCAGTACCTGAGGAGAATTAGTCGGCACCCAAGGAGAGTTGGTCGGCCCCCGAGGAGAGTTAGTCGGCACCCGAGGAGAGTTGATCGGCATACCAACAAGGAAGATCAAAGGGTAACTATGCATTTAATGAGCATTAATGTACATTTATACTGTAGATGACAACATATAGCATACCAAGCAATTCAACAATTAGATTCATTGAATGTAGATATAATATATAAATGTCTACATACAATGAATCTCTTTATCTCCCATCACTATAAATACATGTATTCCCTTAGCCAAGAGAAGAGGAGATCAGAGAGAGAGATCCAAGAGAACCTAGAAACCCCATACACAAGATATACATCCTTTCTCTCTCTACACCCTATGGTGCTATTGTACACCCCTGGGAATAAAATAACAGTGGGCGTAGGCTTTATTCATAGCCGAACCACTTTAAAAATATTTGTCTCTTATGTGCTTGATTGGATTGCTTTCATCTATTTTTCTGTGATCATAAAAATGGGATTCGGTCCAGTTTTTTGCATCAACAATTATTTCATTTTATATATTTTTGTTTATTGGGTAAATTGTATATTTCTACTTTATGATTTTAGATTTATGATTTACCACAATGATAATAATGTTAACAAATGGTCACATTTGAGGAAAATAAAAAGGTCCTATAGGTTTTGTATAGACCGATAAAATCATATCTAAGATTATACTATGCGTTGGAATTAAATAATTATTGCAAATGGTATTACACTGGAAAGTAAGCTTGGTAATTAAAATAGCTGATTGCTAAAGTTTGTATGTGATATCTTGGTAATTCAAATGGCCAATAGCTAAACTATGTTTGGTAATTGAAATTACGACATTTTTAGTTATAGAAAATTTATTAAATATTTAAGAAACATATTCATTTTTATATTTTTTGTCTTTACTTTAAATTATTTTTAAAAGAAAATATTGTTTTACCTTGTCACCTTTTGGCATAACTATTGAACAGGACTTGAGTCGCTTTGACAACTTTGATTATTCATCCTTTATGTGGCGGTCAATTGTGACACCCCGACTAATTAATTACCCAGTGATCAATCCTTAATTAATTAATTTCATTATATCAAGTTGGTTCAGATAAATGCATCACTGTCGAAGAACTCAAATTTTAATTTAATTGAAAACTAACCACCTAATATTCAAAAAGGTTGGTGTCAAAATTTTATTTTGTCATTAGTCATCATCAAGTAAGGAAATAATTAACTAATACTATTCATCCCAAAAACGTAAGGAAAGAACTAATTGAATTAAAATAAAGAACTGGAGTAAACACTTCCAATCAAAATCCCATACAATAATCCAAAGCCATGAAATAAAAGTCTATTAACAGAATAAAACATCTAAATCTCCGAATGTAAAATAGGAAGGGACGACACGTCCAACTGAAGTAAATAAATAAAAGATAAAGAAGGATAAAATAGAAATCTTCTACCAGCAATGTACTGTAGCTTCCAGAGCAGCTACAACTTGTCAAATGAGTGGAATCTCCTAAGCCTGGTGTCCCTGTGACTGAGCACCTAAAACAAAGGAACAAAAATAGAGATTAGTAGAAAAACGGGCTAGAGCCCGAGTAGAAAATAGTTTAAATATCGCAAGTGATTAAATTGGTTAATTAGCACAAATATTATTCATGTTAACTTAGCGTACTCACTTGAGATGCTCACCTCTCATCTAATGTGCATGCCTAACAAGCCCAACTACCCATTCTAGTTACGATACTCTAACTGACTATACGTAGTATGACCACTATGCCAAATAAAATATCTAAATAACACAAAGACAATATATTGCTATTATTTAGGGATAGGTTTAAACATGCTTTAACTCATTCCCATAACATTCTTAATTCTCAACTGGTGACCTAATAAGTGTATACTATAAAAAAAGGCCAATATGAAACACAACATAGGAATTCAGTATGCATATATGAAATTTCAATATATATACATATAAACATATGTCAATACTGCACCCATCATTAAGAAACCCCTGGTGCTATGCATACTCGACTATCTAGTCTCATTGCAACGCTCACTCATGAAGGACAACAGGTTCAATCTCTCATGAACCAAAAAAATATATACACATATTGGAGGCGAACATAGTTCCAAACCGATGGTCTATGCACATACCTACGTGCCCATACGACCATCAACACTATCGTTCTCACAGATAGCCCATACCTAGGTTCCATGCTCTAGTGGTTCGACTCAAAATCCCACGAAGTCACACAAGATATGGTCGTCCATAACGCGCTAACCTCCGTTTGATAGCTAGTAGCTAGGTATGTCATACACATAATATTCCAAGTTATAAGCATCCACACAACTTATATTACTTAATAGGCATTCACGTAACCCAATTTTCGTAATACGTAAGTAGTATTACTATTCCTACCACTCACCGTAATTCTTTCATATATTACCTCTCTCGAACCTACCTTCCTTCCTAGGTTCTATAAACTTTATATATCCCGAGAAAAATCACACTCCCAACTAGATAATAACTCGGAATTTACGTTGCCCAATACTCACATGGGTTATTACTCTCACTTGGATATACCTAGGATGATTTTTAACTCGACTGGACCCTAAAGTCATTCTGGAATCTCCTTAGAAGTCAAGGGAATCTCGTTCAAACGAGGTCGTCCAAATGAGTTCGTTCAAATGAAGTTCTCATTTCGAACGAACTCCATCATTTCGTTAGAAGATTCGTTGGAATTCTCATTGGAAGTCCCATTTGAACGAACGACCTGGGCAGACTTCGAACGAGAAATCCGGGCAGACCCCTATTCTTCCCCAAATTTGATTTTTCTAACTTTCAATCTTCAATATCAATCCAAAAAACAACCCAACTCTAATTTAATGTTCCTAAACTATTCCAAATTACCCTAAGACACTTTATAATATAAATTAAAGGTAAAATCCTTATATACTCAAATGGAATTCAATAATTTCTTCAATTCCTAATAAATCTCTTAAATATAAACCCAGAATTTTTTAAACCCTCAATAAATTTCGTGATTTCAACATATAATTACCCAATTTCACAATCCTTATGAGGGAAGATCCTCTACAAGGAAACCCATTTCCAATTCACAATGTTTCTTTACAAATCAGTCTAATTAACCCTAGGTTTTCATTGCAACAAGCATATACCATTTAATCTAAATCAACAGGAACAACATTTGCAAAAAGAGGAGCAAGATAAACACTTGTCTTTGTATAAATTTATGATTCTCTGATTGAATTTGGTATGTAGTTGATCCTCTCGTCGCGATCTACACTTTGGTGTAACTATTTGTGAGAAATCTCCAGTGTTTGGCCTTTTTCTCCAATGGTTCTTCTTCCTCCTTGGTTCTCCCTTTCTTTCTCTCTCTTTCTCACGTAGGTTGCAACTGACAGACCACTAAATCTCGATGCTCCTATTTTAATCCTATTTTTGTCCATTTAATTAATCAAAAATCCCCAAAAGACTAAAATACCCCTATGAGGTATCATTTTTGGCTAAAATGCCCCGAACTCCAATTAAAACACCCGAGTAGTATTTTTTGACTATTTCGACCCTTTCGGACACAGTGACGCACTCAAAATAGTCATTCAAGTTATATAAAAATAATTTATCTTTTCAACCCCCAAATATATAATAGTGACGCGGCTCATACGCGCGTCCCAAATAATTATATCTTAACTACTATGTATCTCGTCCCTGACCATATTATTATTTTCGAAACAATGTTACGTTACTCACTACGTAATGTTCAACATAAATATAATTTGATATAATTATTTTCGATAACTACCAACTCTCATCACGCAAGTAATTATTACCCTTTAAATCAGATTAATTAATCCTAATTTCCATAATTTCATAATAAAATAAATATGCATAAAAATACTAGGTATTACATCAATGAATCAGGGGAAATCTTTAAGTTTTACTATACTAGATCGCTATGGGGTTCCAAAGAAAATTAATTTACGGAAGTAAGTTTATATTTTGACGTCATTGCCATAAATTGAGTTAAATTGACAATTATTGTTTAATTCTATACAATTATGTGTTAAAAAAATAAGTTTTTAACCTAAATTATACACATTTGAGTTGTGGAGCTAAGGAAATGAGCCATTTTACTATGATTATGACACACACATTATTTTTTAGGACCATTGGATTAGTATAGTGTCTTTCATGTCGTGTTATCGTGTTGTGTCTATTTTCGAATTAATATGCTAATTTTTTGTTCATTTCTTAAATTATCAACTACTCTAACAATTAGATCTAATAAATTTGAGGAACAATAAATCACTAAAAAAAACTCACCGTGCCATCGGCATGATTACACCGTATGTCTCTCATAGAAATGCATCGGGATAAAAGTATGAGCACAAATTTATCACAAAAACAAATTTATCGTCGTGCCTTTGGCACGTGTACAAAATATCATGGGTTCAAATTTATCACCGTGCCATCGGAACGGGTACACCCTAGTGTGTTTATATATATATATATATATATATATATATATATATATATATATATATATATATATATATACACACACACACACACACACACATACATGAATCGATAATATTTTTTAATACATATGTACTATATGTATATTTTATATTATTCCATACATTAATAATAAATGTATAAAACTATATATAAGTATCATGTATCAATTGATAATAGTATTTAACATACGGATCTTCGTATATTATATAATTTAATAATATAAATATATGTAATTTTGTTTACATGTACATATATATTTTTTTATTTATAAGAATTGCACATATTAATGTATTATGTATGTATATTATATATTAAGGTATAAATGCATTAAAATATTAAGAATGAAAAATTCTGAGTTGAAAAATAAAAAACTGAAGTTATAAAACACCATTTTTCTCTTTTCGGAAAAAAACTTGATTATAACATAGAAATATTATAATTCAATGTTTAAAAACAAGTTGCCAAACACACTTTTTTTTATTAAAATTATAGGTAAACATAGAAAACAAAATTATAGTTGCAAACCAAACAGACCCTTCTATATAATAAAGGAGGAGTTTTTTTTTGTCTCCCCCAGCTGATGGCTCGGATTAAATTTAATGAATTTTGTCTTTATCAATTGGTGGCTGGGATTTAATGTTTGTAAGGATATAAGATGATGCAGATGAAAAAAATCTAATGGTTGAGACACACACACACATAAACACATGATTTACTGGCTTGCATAAAACGGATACAATACTATTCATGATGATGATGGACAGAGCTCAAGGCTAAAGAAATCAGTCTAAATCTCCCCTCTCTCCTCTCTTAAAATCCTCTTGAAACCAAAAGAAAGAAACCTTATACTCAGGTAATGGATGGTATGTTTCAACAAAAGCACAAGCTCCATCTCTCTCTACAATCTGGATGACCCATGGACGACCCATGTCCGATGACGAGTACAGAAATGCCATTGTGGGAGAGGATCGGGGTAGAGGAGAAGCAAGAAAGAACACAAATGACCCAAAAGAAGCTGGGGATTTATGAGTCTAACTCAAGAACCCAAATGTCGTTGTAGGTCTGAAGAAGCTGGGGATTTCTGAGTCAAACCCAAGAACACAAATGACTTAAAAGAAGATGGCCGTATGAGAATGGATATAAGGGGATTTTTTAATACTAATTTTAAGTCTTTTGTTTTTGTTTGTTTTCATTACAGAGATCGATGTGAAGGAGACGAACTAACGAACGGACTTCGTTTCAGAGTTTGGGGTGCTGGCACCTTCCAACATTGTGAGGCTACTTCTCTTGATTTAACAAGGCTTAACTCACTAATTTCTTGATTCAACAAGGAAAAAACAAACACAACTGATGTTCTGAAGCAATTTTAGTTTTACGTACCCAACTTGGGGTTTTTTCATGGTGTCTGATTCTCATATTTGGGTTTTTTATTGTGTCCGATCAGGTTCTTTATCCGCTTTCATTTCATAAAAAAATATTTTTAATTTTTATGAATGATATAATTAGATTCTCTGATTCTTTTTTTCTTTTATCTTCTGCAGAAATTTATGCTGCAATGGAGGCCTGGGTGTCCGATGTGGGGGAACGAGTTCCATGTCTACAAAGGTATTTTTTTATTTTTTCCCCTCGATATTTCATTTTGATTTTTTTTTACAAAAAAACTGAATATATTCAGTTCCCCATCTCTTGGTTCCAAAAGAGGTGAAGACTTATGTTCTCTATACAAGTGTAAGCATGAAGAAGCTAACTACTGGTGGATCATTTTTTTATTTTTTCTCGATATCTTCAATTTAGTGAGTATTTGTATTTATTTCTTGGTTCCGAAACAGATGTAAGACTCATGTCTGATGGATCACTTTTTTGTATATATATATATAGAGAGAGAGAGACATGTTATGACTTTTTATTTTTATTGTTCATCCTGTTTTCTAAACTAAATTTTTTGTAGATCCTCAGTTTAATTTACGAAATACTTTTCACAACTTAATCACGTCCTTTCGTTTTGTTGGTTTTCATTTTTTTTTATCTTAATGTATCTTTAGTAAATTAAAAAATCTAGAGGAAGAACTATAGTGCTCTAAAAAAATCACTTACACAAACAAGTGATGGAACTTTGTCTTTAATCTTTAGCTAATTATACAGCAACATCTATAGTACCCAAAAAAGTTCATTTATATGACCATGTGATTAAAGTCTGTCAAATATAGTTTACAAAGACGCTAGCAAAAAAAGATAAGATATATTTTTTTTTCAATTTTAATTATTTTTTTACCGGTGACCAAGTGACTGATAATCCAAATGTTTGCACAATTTTGTAAAATATCTTCGAAAGTATTTTATTTTTCCTAACATAACTTCTCGTGAATTTACTTTTTTCCAGTTTCGTTGTTATCTTGTATGGTATGCATTTGATGGTGGGAGTACGTTGGTTTGGGTGTATGGTGGTGGGAGTGCGTAGATTTGATGCTACCTTCTAGAGCATGAGGCTTGGTACAATAGGCTAGGGGTAGTGTTGCATTGCTTGGTATAGTACAGTAGGCTAGGGATAGGGTAACATAGCTTGGTAACAAGTTCCTTTCTTGTGAGGGAGCTTTTGTATATGGAACTTTTTCATTGGGACTCAAAACCACTCGAGTGGTTAGAGTGGGCAACATATATGCGTCTCACAGGCAACATCAGGCAACATTGAAATAGAAAAAAGCTTCGAGTTTCACATCACCTTTAATGTATGGTTTGGAGCTTCACGCAAACCACTCCAAATATTCTCCATGTTTCTTCTTCATTATTTCGTTTTATATATTTTTGTTTATTGGGTAAATTTTATATTTCTACTTTATGATTTTAGATTAATGATTTACCATAATGATAATAATGTTAACAAATGGTCAAATTTGGGGAAAAAATAAAAAGGTCCCGTAGGCTTTGTACAGACCGATAAAATCATATATAAGGTTATACTATGCGTTGGAATTAAATAATTATTTCAAATGGTATTAGACTGGAAAGTAAGCAAGGAAATTAAAATGGTTGATTGCTAAAGTTTATATGTGATAGCTTGGTAATTCAAATGGCCAATAGCTAAACTAAGTTTGGTAATTGAAATTACGACATTTTTAGTCATAGAAAATTTATTAATTACTTAATAAACATATTCATGTTAATATTTTTTTCTTTACTTTTATTTAATTTTTTTTTTAAATGTTGTTTTACCTTGGCACCTTTTGGCATAACTATTTTATAGGACTTGAGTCGCTTTGACAACTTTGATTATTCATCCTTTATGTTGCGGTCAATGACTACTATACTAGTTCGCTATGGGGTTCCAAGGAAAATTAATTTACGGAAGTAAGTTTATGTATTGACGTCATTGCCACAAATTGAGTTAAATTGACAATAATTGTTTAATCTAATACAATTATGTGTTAAAAAAAAAAAAATCCCTAAATTATACACATTTTCGTTGTGGCACTAAGGAAATGAGTCATGGTACTATGATTATGACACATACATTATTTATCAGAACCATTGGATTAGTATAGTGTCTCTCATGCCATGTTATCGTGATGTGTCTATTTTCGAATCAATATGCTAATTTTCTGTTCATTTTTAAAATTCTCAACTACTCTAACAATTACATCTAATAAATTTGAGGAATAATAAATCACTAAAAAAAATTCACCGTGCCATCGGCACGAGTACACCGTAGGTCGCTCATAGAAATGCATCGGGATAAAATTATCAGCGTGCCATCGGCTCAAGCATAAATTTATCACATAAACAAATTT
Organism: Sambucus nigra; assembly: GCA_949130495.1. Classification (NCBI taxonomy): domain Eukaryota; kingdom Viridiplantae; phylum Streptophyta; class Magnoliopsida; order Dipsacales; family Adoxaceae; genus Sambucus; species Sambucus nigra. The sequence goes on along the minus strand of OX422208.1, from coordinate 535,239,717 downwards.
ATCGTCGTGCCTTTGGCACGGGTACAAAATATCACGTGTTCAAATTTATCGTCGTGCCCTCGGCACAGGTACACCCTAGTATATATCTATATAATAAGGAGTAATGGTGTTTTTACTGTTCATAAGTTGGAAAGACAATTTGTGGTTGAGATTGAAGCCACATGTCAAAACTCAAGGGTTGGGATTGATTTCCTCATTCTCTCCTTTACGCTAATTTGGTCAACCCTAGCCGTCTTGCTCGCTATTCCTCTAACTCATTTCGGATCGCATTCTCTACCCTCGCTCATCAGATGTTGCCTCCAAACCCTACCCTTATCCCCCTCTGCCTTTACTCTCCCCCGTCACCCCTACCATCCCCCCCTCTTCCTTTGCGTCGCACTCCTACAGGTAATCACTCGATGCACCTCTTGCTCATTCTCAGGTAACACACAGTACACACACACACACACACACACACATGATTTAGGGTTTCGATTTTGTTTTAGATTTAGGGCTTGATTTAGTTTTGTTTTACATTTAGGGCTTGATTTTGTTTTGTTTAGATTTAGGGCTTGATTTAGTTTTGTTTTAGATTTACATGCATGGATCGATTTAGGGCTTCTATTTTTGTTAAGATCTATGTCGATTTTGTTCAGTTTGTTCTAGATATGTTGACATGTATGCTTATATTTTGGGATCTAATTAATTTTAGTTTTTTGTTATTTATTTTTTCTTTTGCAGGTGACCTAATTATACTAAAACATCCTAAACAGGTATACCCCTTTCCTTTTTATTGATTGTCTATTTATTTATTTTAGGTTAGTTTTTTTTCAGTGATGGATAAATCTATAATTATTTTTAATGGTGTGAAGGATCGATCCAATATGGTCTTAAATTTTTGAAGTATGTCTGCATGCTTCTTAGGTATTATTAATATGCAGAATGTGAAATCACTACGAAATGAATTTTTGGTTGTGGGACTAAACATTGTATTTTTAATTCCGTTAGTAATGTTATGATTTAAATTTCAAGGAATGTTTTGGTTCTGCAAATTTGATTCACACACATCGACCTAATACTTCTAGTTGGTTTCGATTAGCAAATATCTTCTCGCAAAGTCTGATGTCATCTCTCTGCTACTCCCAAAACTCTGAATTTTTATTCACTGGTAATTATGTGTGTGCATCTGTTTGGTTTTTTATAGTATATGTGTGCGATGACTAAAACAATGAAAGGGTCCATTAAGTAATTATCATATTGGTGTGAAAAAGATTAGTACTTCAAACATTTTTTCTTTGTACTTATGGTATGATACTTAACATGTTACGTGGATGATATCACATGTGTTGGTTACAATTAATTATGAAAATGATTTTCTCTTACTTGCTCAATTAATTTATTTCTTAAAATGTTTAGGTGTTTGAGCAATGGTGTAGCGCATTTAAATGATCAAACTCACTCCCAACAGAAATGGGTACCCATCTACTCTTTTTATTGCATTCTTATTGGTTCCTCCTTTTTTTTTATTGTTGATACTATGTGTATTATCGGTCCACGTTTGAAAGCCGGACTTTTTAAGTAACTTGACGTTTTAACATGACCAATGGCCAAAATTAGAACTTATTTGAATAATGTGGAATCAGATACATACATTGATTTTAAAAGTGGACTCCTAATTTGAGACGGCTTAAGAAGGAAAGTCGGACTCACAATTTGGGTAATTTGTGTCGTGATACTGTTGGACAGAAATATACGTGGCTTTCTTATTAAGTCCAAACAACAGAAAAAATCTGACTTATTAAGTTCATTTCTTCTTCATTTCTTAAGCATTCTTCATCATTTGTTAGCATTATAACAAATGTAGTGGTGTCCGTATAATCAAGTAATGGTATTTAGAATAATGTTATATCGTTTTCTGATTTAGATTTCTCATGGATTTTCGAATGGAGATCCACTCAATTGGGGGGAGCACAAATATGTCAACCTTTTGCTGCAACAGGTGAGAGTGATTATGCTTTCTACAGATTTTAGTTTCATTTTAAAAATTTAGTTTGTATATGAGAGTCAATTTCAAATCAATTTTAATTCCACCTCTATATTATAGTTGATTATAGTTCAGATTTGGTAAATTATACTACCTTTAGGAAAATATGGTTCATTCATGTACTATGGTTCATTCGATATGTTTCTTCACTTTTTGTACTTGAGAAGTGAATAAACATATGGACTTTTTATGTGCTATGGTTCATTCAATACGTAGCATAATGTTATGTGGCATGATATTAACACACCCTATATCGGTATACATCGCGAGTGGGTGCATTGTTAAGTCTTAGTTTATAAAAATGTTAAAGTAATGCACTTATAACTTATTGTTTTTTAAGTAACTATCTTTTTATACATTTAATTTATCCGTTGAAGATAACCGTTGAAGATAACCATTGTAATTTACCCACTAATCGTTCAATCAATGCTTTGTAAGACTCTGTGCCAGAATACTTCCTCCACTAATTTTGGGTGAACATTCAACTAATAATGGATGTTGTATGTAGATTTATGATTTTCTTTCAATCAATGTCGATTTATGCATTGTTGTGTTTCACCATTGTAACCTATATTTTTCACTCTTATAAGGATGTTATTGGAGTTAATCTTGCTGTTAGAGAAATTAATAAAAGTTTGATTGTATATCATATCTAAGTTAAAGACACAATTTTATCTTGATTTGGGATTTTTTTGGAGTTTTTGACATTCTCTAGCGCCCTTTCGCATTCCTGTTAGAGTTGATCATGCAAAACCAGATCTCCCTCGATTGCACGAGTGTCACTTCAGATCTGGGCATGATCGTTATATATAGATCAATTGAAAGGTAAATGGTAGTAGCAGTTCACTATCAGAAGGAATAATTTATGCAGTAGGCAAGTATATTAAATGCCCATTTGTTTGATCTTGCTTATACAATGATGACCTTACCTAAATGCAGTTACATATATGTCTTCATTTAATGTGGCGCACATTATAGATTGTTTTTGGATTCCCGTGATCCACATGTTTAAATTGAAACTCATTTCAAGTGGTTAGTAAGTATTTTATGTACAATGTTTTACCTAAGTAATTTTATTGCAATTGGTATTACGTATTTTACTCTCCAACAACTTCAGTACATCGTGTTCGCTTCTAATCACGACATTTGATGTTGATTTGAGTTGGTTACCTTTTTTGATAATTTCATTAGTAAGATTAAGCTTTCTTTTATGATGTTATTATAAGTAATATAAATTAATTTCTATTTGAATTTACAATGTTCATCTTATGTATGGGTCTTAATTGTTATTCTTTATTTTGTATCAGTTTATTAATGGGGTTTTCCTTCTGCAACTTTCATTGGATACAACATAATGCTAGATTGTGTCTCTGAAGCTGAAACAGTTTCTTACTTGAAGCCTATCATTTTGAATTTCAAATGTTTTTATTCCCTTAACAATTATAAGGAAGAAGAATGGAAATCGTAAAGGGATTTCAAAAGAACAAAGTTTGTATTTTATTACCTAATGTTTCTAAGATTGATCGTTACTTGGAGCATTTCTTGAAATTGAAGGTTCTAAACATAGTTACTTATATTCTTTGTATTTGATGAACTTGAAATAGGTATTTGTGAATGTGCACCATTGGAGCTCATAAGAGGTTGGTTCAATCGGTGTAGCAGTTTGGTAATCGTTGTTGCGGTTTATCAACGATTGGCAAGGTAATGGTGTATCAGTTTATGGCCAACAATGGTAAATGGAGAGCTGAGATTTTGTGCTTCCTGAATGGTAAAGATTGCAGATCTTAGATATTTGTTTCTCGAGTCTAGCAGGTATTGTAGCTCACTTTAATAAATTTCCATATTAAAGTTCAATGTTTTTTTATCATATATCTTTAGTTTATAATGAAAGATGTTGAATATTGGAGAAACAACATCGCGCTTCATCCTCACTCGGATCCAAAAGACCATCATCCTCACTCCCTGTCTCTTCCAAATCTTTCCTACTTATTGCAGCAACAACTATATTGGCCTTTATTTCTTGCGTAAATTATTTTTTGGTGCGCCCAAAATAAGGCTTGCGATTCAAGTGCAAATCTATCGCAACAAGTAATAACCGGTAAGTACGGAATCGTGATCCACAGGGATTGAAACACTCCTAAGAGAATAGAATTGGGGTAAAGAGACTCTCTAAACGTCACAAAGGTTAAAGTGTAAAAGATGATTTAAAAGTTTGGAAATGTGATTGAGAGTGATCTCTATACTAACATACTATTGATGATCAGATGATTAATTAATGATTACGGAGCTATGAAAAGAACTAAGGTAAGCTTGAGTTCAAGAAATTAAGGGGATAGAGGATCATTCTCCCACCTCGGATTCACAAGGAAGGTGATTATAGGGCTTGGTTGAAATTAAATCTAATCGAGCATAACTAATTAAGTCCGAGCATCAACCATGTAGAGACTGAACTCAACAATGGAGGATTAGGGTTTAATTAATTATTGCTAGATGGGTTGGGTTTGTAGTAAAGATTCAAACACTAACTCTTGCATGACAAAAGAAGTTAAGAAACTATGATACTCCAATACCAACACATGAAGTTCCATTAGAACAATTATAAACCAAACCCTAAATATTAAGTTCAAGCATCCAAGGTGGGATTTTGATCCCCAATCACAAGTCTAGCTACTCATAATTAAAACTAAACTACACATGCTAGTTAACAACATACTTAAATTAGTTATCTAGTTGAAACACAAACCAATACAAAGGATGGAATTCAATGCAAATTAAGGCTAGTGGAACAAGTAAAGATGAAGTAATTGAACTTATCTTGCATTAATCACCACAATTCAACTAGTAATCAAAGCCTTACAAGTTGGTGAAAACCATAAATGAACTTGACCTAGGGGAGAGAAAAGAGTGTTTTTGTATCTCACTAAATATCCAACAAAAGTCAATCCCAACCAAAAAGGAAAAACAAGGGATAAATCCCCAAAAATTCAACCAAAATGGCAAACTAGTAATAAGAGGAAAGCAGGAAATACAGGGCCGAATCGATTCGGCTCCAAATCCGAATCGATTAGGAAGTGTAGAGAAATGCCCCTGCATGTAACCGAATCGATTCGGTGGTAATGGACAATCGATTCGGGCCTGCTGCAAAAAGAAGAGTTGCCTATATAGGCATTAGTTGTCCCATGCTGCACCGAAACTTCCGTAACTTCCTCGTTCGAGGTCAGATTCAAGCACCGTCGAAGGCCACGCGAAGATAAGAAGAAGGTATACAACTTCTGTGAAGAAATCGGGAGCAAAACTCGGGTGCTGAAATTACCAAAATGCCCCCGACTGTGCAAGTGTCAACGAAACTTTCCGGATCAAAACCAAACTTCCCAAAATGCATTCCCGAGACCTATAAAAGCTCAATAAAGACACATAGAAAGTATATATGATGAATTCAGGGGTTAGTCAATAAATGAGTATAAGAACCGGGAAATACATGCACGGGAATGCTAGAATGTACAAATTAACGGGGTATAAAATACAATAAAAGTGACGAATCACACCCCCTAACTTATAAATTGCTAGTCCCGAGCAATGAAGTATGAAGAAACAAGGGCCAACAACACAACCAAAATAAAAGAAATATGTACAATGAATGAAAAATGCCACTTTCGTAGGCGAACGATTGCATTTAGCGTATGCAATAAGCAGTTTTTAAACCCCTAGGTGGCCTAGGGGACGAGTGAGGTCTCGTGAGGGTTTCCAGGGATGACACCCACAAACATCAAATCAACTCATACTATGATACAGCAAAATCCAATGCGTAGCTCAACAAATATCTAAAGAGCACAATTTATCAACAAGTGAACGAAGCTCACACAAAAGACGACAATTATCGGCATTAAACAAATAACTTTAATAAAAATCGAAACCATGGAAATGCGAAATAAGCGGACACATGTGGTAATTTAGATTTGGCAAAACTTTCAAAATCCATAAAAAAGCTAAGGCATGCATACTCAAGTTCTCTCCGGTTGTTACACTTAACAAATGAAACACTTAGAAATGGGATGTAACACACACGGGACATGCGGGCTTTAAGAGTAATTGTAAAGGGAAACTAGGCTACACACGTCATCAATGAAGAACGCAATATAAAAGTGAAAAATACAATCTCATGAAAGGATATCGCATATTAACCAAGAGAAAAGCATTTAAACAGATTATCGCTAAAGTTCGACCTTTGAGTCACATCACCCTAGGATCAAATAGGACTTTAGGGGGTATAGAATTTAGGCTAGGTTAGGGTTTGGAAAAGAACGGGATGTGTGTAGGATCAAAGGAGATTTGGGAATATCGCGCGGGATAATGGATTAAATGGGCAACTTAGGAATCGAAATCAAATTCCACAAGCAATGTATGCATGAGAGTGAGACATTGATATTCATACACATGGGGAAATGGGAAACAACAAGGTCCCATTTTATTCGATACTTATTCTTTTCTTTTCTTTGATTTTCTTTGATTTTCTCTTCTTTTCTCTTCTTTTTTCTTTGATTGCAATCCATATAAACAACATCATTCAATCCCGGGAACAATCCCTAATCAAGGTACGGGAGGAGTAAATAAGGGTTTAGGACTCCAATGTGGAGTTGGACAAGGGATTTGGGGTTCAAACGAAAGGAATAATAAGGCTCAAGGGGGTTGACTAGGGGAAACATTTAAGGGAAAGGTCAAGGTCATATGGGTTAACAACAAGGGCCTATAATCCTTTCCTAGAGTTTCATGTGATTCGTGGGACTCAACACCATTGAAAATCATGCTCAAGTGATAAATCAGTTAGTATGCAATCAAATGAAAAGAAAATGAGATCGTCAATGAGTTCATTGACAAGAAAGAGATAGAGTGGGTGTATACGCTCACAAATGATGATAAGTCTCAATTTTCACTTTTGTAAGGGTATAGCATGCGCCTTAGAATAACGAATTTGAAACACTTTTAAACCAAATCATAAATAATTATTTGTGTATATGCTCAAAGCTTCACAGTTTAATTTTATGATGCTATTCACAATGCAAACAATAACGGGCTAAAGGGTAATAAATCAATGAATCAAAGCATGCTTCATAGCTATACCATAGGATATGCCGATCATATAAATAATCATAGTAGATATGAGAGAGAAAAAGAAAAAAGAAAATAAAAAAAAATAATTTTTAATTTTTTAATTTTTAATTTATTTATTTATTTTTTATTTTTTTTTAAATAAATAAATACTAACATAATAATCGGCATCACAATTGTAAACCATACCCCCTAACTTGAATGAAACATTGTCCCCAATGTTAGTTGGGATAAAAAGGGAAAAGGGGTTAGAAAATAGTCACCCCGTAAGGAGTAACTCGAGAACCGCGCAACGGCATGCCTGTTACAAGTTAGTACCATAAACAATAATATATACAACAGAGATATATACAAGAACAAAAATGAAACCGAAACTGAGTCATTTCATTAATATATAAGAGTTGTGTACATGGGGCAAAATAAAACCAAAATTAGAAAATACAACAATTGTACTCTCTCCTCCCCATACTAACACAACTACCAAAGTACACACCCAACAAACAAAATAAACAACCACCCAAAAATTCAGCAGAAACGGGATCACAACGGCCTACATATCATCCGGATGGCGGCGCGGGGACTCGGGCGCGGGAGGGTCGCGAGGGGCATAAGGGTCATATAGGTACTGAGGCACAGAAGCCTCGCCCCCTCGGAGGTGTGAAAATAAATCCATCTGCGCCTGAGCAATCATGGATATATCGCGCTCGTAAGCGCCCCGATAAGCAGTAAAATCGGCCCGGAACGATGCAAAGTCCGACATGTAAGCGCCCCGAAACTCGGAGAAAACAGCCTGAAGCTCATCCATCCGCACCCCGAGATATGCAATGGGGTCAACAGAAGATGAGGCTGGTGGTGGGACAGGATGAGGCACGGGCTGAGGCACGTCCGGAATATCCGGCATAGGAGCATCCGGGGCAACAGGAGCAGCAGGAGCATCCGCAGGAACATCCAACATCCTCTTCTTTCTCCTCTCCCAATAATCCTTCCCAAGACTCTTCTCAATGGCCTTCTCGCCAAGCAACTTGGGAAGGCGAGGAATGTAGTCCGTACTCGCCACCTCACAATGCGCATCTCTACATATACGGGAAACCAACCGCGCGTACGGGAGGGTAGTGGTCCCCTTTTCACAGTAAGCGGCCTTGAGCATCCGCTGAAGCACCAATGCGGGAAGGTTTATAATAGAATTAGCATCCAAGAGATGGTAGAGGAAGTGGGCCTGGGAAGAGCGAAGAACAACCTTTGTTTGGGTAGGCGTGATGGAATTAACGGCTACTAGGTGGATGATGCGGTGGTTGTCGGGCATAAGAGATGTGGGGAAAGTTTCCCCAGCCCAAACATTCCCTGGAGCCAGACGCGCAATCAGGGTCTCATTAGTCAGCCTCCCCTCGTCGGCGCACGGGTAATCAAAATCCTCGGGGTTATCGGCTCCAGTGAGGTGCAACGCCAAGAGAGGCTTAGAAAGAGGAATTCGCTTACCCCGCACGTAAGCCTCGAAAGTTCGGTCCCCAGTTGGGACGAGAGATGCATAAAACCGACGAACGTGCTCATCATTGACCTCCCCCGCCCTGGTAAGGTGTGCTTCCCAATTGAATTTCTGAAAGTATTGACGGACAGAGGCAGGGAAGTCCTCAAGATGCACAGGCCGCTCAATAGCAATAGGGCGACCCGAATGGAATTTATCATTGAACCAATCCTTTTCTTGTTTGGAGCGGAAGGATTCGAAACCTCCCCGACCCGAAATTAAGTTGGAGGAGGGCTTGGAGACCGAAGGAACCTACAAGAAAAATCAATTTGATACATACACAATTAGTGTAATTCATAAAATCAATTTAGCGTGAAATAGGATCGAAAAGGAATCGGTGGGTGTGCATCGGGAAAAATTGGTTGAATTAACGTTACCGACGCACACCGCACTCAAACAAGGGTAATTCAACACCAATGTGCGATAAAATGTGCGAAGATAAAGCATTAGCACACAAAATCACCACAGGGGCATTTCATCGAACACTTAGTGTGCAGTGTATAGAAAGTAGGGTGTAAATGACATTCTCAATGTGGAAAACCCCCAACAAATACTACTTAAACATCAAAGCAACAAAGTCAAGTAGTATTTGTTGGTTTCTCTTCACAATCAGTGGGAAAAAAATGAGTTTCATGCAGAAAAACATGTGGATATGGTGAAAATGCATTTTACCCCACTTACATACCAAATACACTAAATCAGGTATCACATTGAATTAAAAGGGTGGAATTAATACCTTGGATGAGGTTGACCTAGAAGATGAAGCCATGAGGTTGAACAAGAAAGGAGGACAGGAAATGATATGGGAGAGGCTGGTTCGCAGGTAAGAGAGGAGAAAGAATAAGAAGAGGGTTAAAACAGAATGAGGGATTTTTAAGTGGCAGGTGACCCGAATCGATTCAGTATGTAGGCCGAATCGATTCGCGATTCTCGAATTTGAATACTGGAAGGGACCGAATCGATTCGGTATTAATCCGAATCGATTCGGGGAGAAGGGACCTGCTACTTATAATTTACCGAATCGATTCGCCAGAATTGCGAATCGATTCGCAAACCTAAGGTTGGCTACTGGAAGGGTGAGAATCGATTCGGTGGAAAACCGAATCGATTCGGCTTCTGGGATTTCAGTTTCTGCTTTGCTGAAACATGGATTTTTGGTGGATGGTTGGATTGGGCTGCTAAAGGTGGTAATTATGGACCCTAAAGATGAAGTTACATATGTACAAAGGGTCCGGGACAAAAATTTTGCACCCCACACATGCCGGGGGATGCTCGACACAAAAATTCACAATTCCGACGACCTAGAGAGCCCCGTAAATGGGGTCGGACAATGGAATCGTGTCTGAACATGGGTCAAATGGTTCTAGGAAAGGCTTGAGACGCTGACCATTGACCTTGAACAACTTCCCATCAGATGGGTTCTCAATCTCAATTGCACCGTGATGATGGACGGTCTTAACGACAAACGGACCCGTCCACCTAGACCTTAGCTTACTCGGGAATAAATGCAACCTAGAGTCGTATAAGAGTACCTTTTGGCTAGGGTGAAATGCTTTACGGGATATGCGCTTATCGTGCCTCTCTTTCACCCTTTGCTTATAGATTCTCGCACTCTCGTACGAATCACTCCGGAGTTCATCCAACTCATTGAGTTGGAGCATTCGCTTCTTTTCGGCCTTGTCTAGATCAAAATTGAATTTCTTGATCGCCCAATAGGCCTTGTGCTCGATTTCTACTGGTAAATGACATGGTTTGCCGTACACAAGTCTAAAGGGCGACATGCCCAAGGAGGTCTTGTAGGCCGTACGATATGCCCATAAAGCGTCAGGAAGCCGAAGAGACCAATCCTTGCGGTCGGGATTGACCGTCTTCTCTAGGATGTGCTTTATCTCTAGATTGGCCAATTCAGCTTGGCCATTTGTCTGCGGGTGGTAGGTAGTTGCAACTTTGTGAGTTACCCCATACTTTCGCATAAGAGTAGCAAACGGGGAATTACAGAAATGCGTCCCGTTATCACTTATGATCGCCTTCGGAGTTCCGAAACGCGAAAGCATGTGTTCCTTAAGGAACTTCAACACCACCCGATGGTCATTGGTTTTGGACGCAATGGCCTCGACCCACTTTGAAACATAATCTACGGCCACTAGGATGTAAAGGTTACCAAAATACGGCGCGAATGGACCCATGAAATCAATTCCCCAACAGTCAAAGACTTCAAGTTCTAGAATGGGGGACATTGGCATCATGTTGCGACGTGTTATAGCACCTAATCTTTGGCAACGATCACACGAAATGCAGAATTCGTGTGCATTCTTAAAAAGTGTGGGCCAATAAAGCCCGCATTGCAAAATTTTTGCGGCGGTTTTCTTGGAAGAAAAGTGGCCCCCACATGCCTCCGTGTGGGAGAGACGAATTACGCTCTCATACTCATCATCCGGGACACATCTCCGGATGATCTGGTCGGGACAATACTTGAACAGATACGGATCATCGAAAAAGAATCTCCGCACCCAACTAAAGAATTTCCTCTTCTCTTGAGGGTTTGAATGAGATGGAATCGAACCCGTCACGAGGTAGTTCACGATATCAACGAACCACGTCAGAGAGGAAGTGGAGAACAGCTGTTCATCCGGAAAGAATTCAGCGATGGGGAGTTGGTCCTTGGGTGCCTCAAACGTTAAACGCGACAAGTGATCCGCGACAACATTTTCAACTCCTTTTTTTATCTTTAATAGTCAAATTAAACTCCTGGAATAAAAGCACCCACCTAATCAAGCGCGGCTTGGCGTCCTTCTTAGACAAAAGGTATTTGAGCGCCACATGATCCGTAAAACAAACTATGGGCGATCCCATGAGGTATGCCCGGAACTTATCTAACGCATAGACGACCGCTAATAACTCTTTCTCGGTGGTCGAATAGTTCAACTGAGCATCGTTAAGAGTTAGACTCGCATAGTAAATGACATGGGGTTTCTTGTCACTTCTCTGACCTAAAACAGCCCCAACCGCGAAGTCGCTAGCGTCACACATCAATTCAAAGGGTAGGGTCCAATCAGGAGCTTGGATTATGGGAGCGGTGGTAAGCATACTTTTCAAAGTCTCAAAAGCTTCTTGACACTCATCGCTCCATTCGAAAGGGGTTTCCTTGGAGAGGAGATTACACAAGGGTCTAGCAATCGAGCTAAAGTCCTTGATGAAACGGCGATAGAATCCTGCATGCCCAAGGAAAGACCTTACATCTTTCAGAGATTTAGGGGCAGGTAAGTTGGCAATGACCTCAACCTTTGCCTTGTCTACCTCAATACCATCTGAGGAGACGATGTGACCTAAGACAATACCCTTAGTGACCATAAAATGGCACTTCTCCCAGTTTAACACGAGCTTTTTCTCCACACATCTAGACAAAACCTTCTCTAGCATAGAAAGACAATGGTCATAGGAGTTGCCAAAGACGCTAAAGTCGTCCATGAACACCTCTAGACCACGTTCTACCATATCACTAAACATGATCAACATGCACCTTTGGAACGTAGAAGGCGCATTACATAGCCCGAAGGACATCCTTTTGTAAGCAAATGTCCCAAAAGGGCATGTGAAGGTAGTTTTGTCCTTATCCTTGAGATCAAGTTCGATTTGGTTGTAACCCGAGTACCCATCGAGAAAACAATAATAAGGATGGCCGGACACGCGTTCCAACATTTGGTCAATGAATGGAAGGGGAAAATGATCCTTTAATGTCATTGCATTAAGTTTTCTATAGTCGATGCATACACGCAACCCAGTGGTGGTGCGTTTAGTGATCAATTCCCCTTTCATGTTTTCTACAACGGTGACTCCTGATTTCTTTGGAACAACATGGATTGGACTGACCCATTTGCTATCGGATATCAGATATATGATATCAGCATCTAAAAGCTTAATTACCTCCGCTCTCACAACTTCCTTCATCACCGAATTCAATCTCCGTTGCATCTCACGAGAGGGTTTTGCATCCTCTTCAAGATTAATTTTATGAGTGCAAATCAAGGGACTAATTCCCTTCAAATCTGCAATTGTCCACCCGAACGCACCCTTGTATCTCCTTAACAAGTCTATTAGCCCTTGTTCTTCACCCGCCTTGAGGCTTGATGAGACAACAACGGGATATGTCTCATTTTTGCCTAAATAAGCATATTTTAACTCGGAAGGCAATTGCTTTAATTCAAGTTTGGGGAATCGCACATCCGAGGGAACTTCATAAGAATCACGAGGGGGTAAGTCCTCAAAAACACTACACCAATTAACATCATCAACACTCTCGTCCTCATCTAACAACAAGCTCATGAACTTGACCTCTTCATCATAAGGAGAATAGCTATTCTCCAAGTAAATCGGGTTCACAAGACATCCCTCTAAGGGGTCCGATAAATAGGTAGCATCAAAATGCTCTTGTACCACCTCTTATAGAAAGTCCACCTCATGGACTTCATCATCACAATCTCCCACTTGGTTCGAAACATTGAATATGTTCATTTCCAAGGTCATATTCCCAAATGTCAGGTTCATTTGGACATTCCTAGTATTAATCAATGCATTGGAAGTGGCAAGGAAAGGACGACCGAGGATAATGGGAGTAGTTCTACCGCTAGTAGAAGTAGGATGGGTGTCAAGCACCACAAAGTCCACAGGAAAGTAGAATTTGTCAACCTGTATGATGACATCTTCTATTACATCCCTCGGAACCTTAACGGAGCGATCCGCTAATTGGAGGGTAATTTTTGTGGGCTTGAGGTCCCCTAGACCGAGCTGTTCATAGACATGATAAGGTAACAAATTTACACTTGCTCCTAGGTCTAGCAAAGCCTGCTCAATTTTAAAGTCCCCTATCACACATGAAATGGTGGGACAACCGGGATCTTTATATTTAGGTGGTAATTCAGATTGAATTATTGAGCTAATGTTTTCGGCCAAAAAGGCTTTCTTTCTTACAAGCAATTTCCGCTTAACAGTTATTAAGTCCTTTAAGAACTTAGCATAAGCGGGGACTTGCTTGATTGCATCTAAAAGAGGGATGTTAATTTTTACCTGTTTGAACATCTCTAGTATGTCAGCGTTATTAACATTCCCCTTTTTCGACAGGAGCCTTTGAGGGTAAGGCACGGGACTAGGAAGCTTCGAAACCACATCCGACTCTAACGGGGCTTTCCCCTCTCTCTGTCCTAAGGAGGCATCTTCGACCTCTAATGGGTCGGGCGAAACCTTCTTAACGACGGTTGGGACACTAGGAGGGGTGGGCTTATCAACGACTTTCCCGCTCCTAAGAACGGTCATAGCCTTAGCACTATCGGGAGGGGGGTTCGAAGTGTCATTGACACTATTTTGCCCCAAGGCCTTTTGAGGTTGAGAAGGGAATTTTCCCTTCTCTTGGATATTTAAAGCCGAGGTCAACTTGGAGATTTCCTTTTCAAGCCTAGAATTCGTGGCTTGTTGAGAGGTTATGAAAGATTGAAGACTCTCTTTGAGGCTCCTCTTGTTCGGGTGAGCATATAATGGTACAACCGGAGGAGGTGGTTCCTGTGGGGGACCTTGCATTTGAGCTTGGGGTGGAGGAACTTGATTATATGGTTGCTGAAAATTATGAGGTGGGGGATGATTTTGATAATTCGGGGGAGGTGGATTTTGAGAATGTTGGGGCTGCCCATAAGAGAAACCCGGATGGTTTCTCCACGAAGGATTATAGCCCTCACCTAAAGGAGTCATGTATTGTTTCTTGTAAGTGGCCATCGCGTTGGCTTGATCATGAAGCATCACTTTATATATCGGAATTGTTGGACAATCCCTCGTTGAGTGATCGTCAACGTCGCAAATGGCACAAGACTCCTCTACATGTGAGGGAGAAGGATGGGATGGTTCCCGAGCTTTGGCATCCATTGCCTCGATACGCTTGGAAAGTTGGGCTAGTCTTAATGACATATCATCTCCTTCGGTAAGGTGATATATGCCATGGCTAGAGGAAGGTGGATTGGATGACCGGGCATTGGTTTTGCTAGGGTCCGAAGTGTCCCACGCTTGGGTGGTCTCAACACAGTATTTAAAATGTGCCCACGCATCATCCGAATCCAAACCAAAAAACTCGCCGGAGCACATTGTCTCCACCATTTGTTTTGCATTGAGGGTAAGGCCATTATGGAAAAAGGAGATTAATCTCCACTTTTCGAACCCGTGATGTGGGCACTTATGAAGTACCTCGTTAAATCTCTCCCAACATCTCTCAAATGATTCACCTTCGGCTTGAGCGAAGGTTTGGATTTGACCCTTTAAAGAGTTGGTGCGATGAGTAGGAAAGAATTTCTTCAAAAATTGCGCTTGCATTTCGCGCCAACTCCCAATGGATTAGGAGCCAAGGACCAAGGCCAAGTTTTGGCTTTGTCCTTCAAAGAAAATGGGAAGAGTTTGAGTCGTGTGACATCTAAAGGGCAGTTTTAATCGCTAAAAGTAGCGCACACCTCTTCAAACTCTCTCACATGAAGGTACGGTTGTTCACTTTCCATGCCGTGGAAAGTAGGAAGTAATTGAATCATTCCATTACGAAAATGGAATTGCGCGGCATTGTATGGAAAAATGATGCAAGACGGAGAGGTGGTCCTCTCCGGTTGTAAATAATCACGCATAGTCCTATACGGGGGGTCGGGTGCAACCCCTTGACTACCGTGCTCACTTACATTGTCGGCCATTGTTGTGGGATCGGAGTGAGCCCAGGTGTACGAAGAAGAGGAGATCGAACTAGAACGAGAAACTGATGGTAAAGGTCTCCAATAGTCCGAGGGCTCACTAGACGAGGGTTCACGAATAGGATTTAAATTGCTACTACTCTCGTCTTGCATTTACAAGTGCTTTTGGATTGATTTTTGGAAACCGTGTTGTCACGGTGACCACAGGGAACGATAGTGTAAAGAGAATTTCTAAACCCTAAGATAGTTGCCAATCCCCGGCAACAGCGCCAAAAACTTGGTGCGCCCAAAATAAGGCTTGCGATTCAAGTGCAAATCTATCGCAACAAGTAATAACCGGTAAGTACGGAATCGTGATCCAGAGGGATTGAAACACTCCTAAGAGAACAGAATTGGGGTAAAGAGACTCTCTAAACGTCACAAAGGTTAAAGTGTAAAAGATAATTTAAAAGTTTGGAAATGTGATTGAGAGTGATCTCTATACTAACATACTATTGATGATCAGATGATTAATTAATGATTACGGAGCTATGAAAAGAACTAAGGTAAGCTTGAGTTCAAGAAATTAAGGGGATCGAGGATCATTTTCCCACCTCGGATTCACAAGGAAGGGGATTATAGGGCTTGGTTGAAATTAATTCTAATCGAGCATAACTAATTAAGTCTGAACATCAACCATGTAGAGACTGAACTCAACAATGGAGGATTAGGGTTTAATTAATTATTGCTAGATGGGTTGGGTTTGTAGTAAAGCTTCAAACACTAACTCTTGCATGACAAGAGAAGTTAAGAAACTATGATACTCCAATACCAACACATGAAGTTCCATTAGAACAATTATAAACCAAACCCTAAATATTAAGTTCAAGCATCCAATGTGGGATTTTGATCCCCAATCACAAGTCTAGCTACTCATAATTAAAACTAAACTACACATGCTAGTTAACAACATACTTAAATTAGTTATCTTGTTGAACACAAACCAATACAGAGGATGGAATTCAATGCAAATTAAGGCTAGTGGAACAAGTAGAGATGAAGTAATTGAAATTATCTTGCATTAATCACCACAATTCAACTAGTAATCAAAGCCTTAAAAGTTGGTGAAAATCATAAATGAACTTGACCTAGGAGAGAGAAGAGAGTGTTTTTGTATCTCACTAAATATCCAACAAAAGTCAATCCCAACCAAAAAGGAAAAACAAGGGATAAATCCCCAAAAATTCAACCAAAATGGCAAACTAATAATAAGAGGAAAGCAGGAAATGCAGGGCCGAATCGATTCGGCGCCAAATCTGAATCGATTCGGAAGTGTAGAGAAATGCCCCTGCATGTAACCGAATCGATTCGGTGGTAATGGCGAATCGATTCGGGCCTGCTGCAAAAAGAAGAGTTGCCTATATAGGCATTAGTTGTCCCATGCTGCACCGAAACTTCCGTAACTTCCTCGTTCGAGGTCGGATTCTAGCACCGTCGGAGGCCACGCGAAGATAAGAAGAAGGTCTACAACTTCCGTGAAGAAATCGGGAGCAAAACCCGAGTGCTGAAATTACCAAAATGCCCCCGACTGTCGAAGTGTCAACGGAACTTTCCGTATCAAAACCAAACTTCCCAAAATGCATTCCCGAGACCTATAAAAGCTCAATAAAGACACATACAAAGTATATATGATGAATTCAGGGGTTAGTCAATAAATGAGTATAAGAACCGGGAAATACATGCACGGGAATGCTAGAATGTACAAATTAACGGGGTATAAAATACAATAAAAGTGACGAATCATTGTCCTCAACATCATCATTTCTATAGATAAAGATACATATTTCTCTATCTTGCAAGCATTGTTATTTCTCTAACCATCTTAAACTACGTTCAACCTTTTTTCTCTTGAAAAACTTAATGTTTCTATCATTGATTTTAAAATTGACAAGTGCATGTTCAAACTGAGCTCTGCATTTGTCATTTTCAGTAACAACAGTCCTTCCATCACTTCCTATTCTTATCCACTAATCCTAAATTTAATATTCATTGAGGTGAGACTAAAGGTACCTGTCCAATAACTGACTTGAGATGAATGTGGTAAAATCAACCAACAATTATTCATATGTCTGAATTTCGATATGCTTGAGCGATTTTAGAATTTAGTAATATGCTTAAGTGATCTTATAATTTAATGTAATATACTACTGTTTATATGTACTATGCTTGAGTGTTTTTTCTATTGTTTGTTGGCGTAGATCTCAGTTGTGTCCATTTGGTATATGAAAAACAACTTTAATATTATTTTTGTCATTTTTGGTTTATGTTGAATTTATATTCTCTCAAATTCAATTTCTTTAAAACTAGATACTGCTGTTTATATGTAATGCTGCCAGTTTGCCAAGCAAGCATTTGATGAACCATACATTCGGACGAATCATATAAAGATAGCACATAATTGGAAACTCTCAGAACTGTGATGCCCATATTTGTCAGTAAAGTTCTGCTTTTTTCACAACTGTTGGTAATGATACACATTCATGATGTGATTGCTTTGTCGCTCAGAACTGTGATGCCCATGTGCATATTACAGTTGAGCGTGAGTCGTGCAATAGTCCTCGCCGTAGTAACTGATGTGTTCTCTCCATTAGGTGTGATATTTCTCACCTGACTATAGCAACCAGAGTATCTCATTTTGATAACCTGATGTAAGCATACGATGAGTATTTTAAAATGATTCAACCATCTTCTGTAGTTGTCTAGCGCTAACGGACCTTTCACAATTAGCTGGCTTCTCCAAAAATCCTCAACAAATAATTCATAAATTTTAGCCAGCCACATCATGCTTCTTTCTATGCCTTCCCGTTGTTCAAATTACATGATTTTCATGTCCTAATTGTAAGATCGAATTTGAAGTTTTGAGTTATAAGAGCTGAATCTTTGAGTAATGTCTATGTTTCTTCTTAATTGTAGTTTTGGGGATAAAATAAAAGGCCTATCAAATTGATGAATGGATATTCTATAAGACTAACTTTGATTCATGTTTTTAGGAGGTAATGTGTATATTTTACATTTACTCTACTGTTCCAATTTTTTCATATATCTGATTTAGTGTTGCAGATATCTGTTTATGTATAACTTTTTATTTAGTTCCATGAGTTAAATGTTAGTGTTGTGTTACAATGCATTGATGATGGAAACCTCGAGTTCTCTGTAATTAAATTATTTAATTTGAATAATTGAGAGTTCATTGTGTACCCTTAAGTTTGGTAACACTTTCTTCAATTTGCATCTTATTTTTTTCACTGCATGACTCATGTTTTAATGCTTCTTAATGCCATTTTTCTAATAGTATGATGCTATCGAGTGTTTTGACCATTTTTCAACTACTCCAGGATTATCTGAATTTAATGAATACAAAGCAGTACAAGCGTGCTACAACATGTTGAAAGCGATATTGAATTCAAAGTGATCTTTAGCATTGTTTCAATTAAAGGGATACGTCTCTACTGCTACGTGGTCTAAAACAAAAAGTCTCCAATCCATGCCATTTCCTAAAGAAAGTGAAAAATGGATGGGCATGACGCCGATGATCCAAAGCAGAGCACTGCCAACATGATAGTATTTGTGCAAGATCTTCTTCAGCAAATGCAATCCGAATTTTAGACAATGTCCGATTCCATTATTTCAAAAATTGATGAGATGGGAAACAGGATAGATGAGTTAGAGCAGAGCATCAATGACCTCAAAGCTGAAATGGTGCAAGAGGGATATCCATCACCTTCAGTCTCTTTGAAGACAAGATGAAACAAAGCCATCTTATTATTCCACATAAGATTAACCCCAATATGATGTATGTTTCTTATTGGGATCATTCTCTTCCCCATATTTTTGCTTATGATTTTCATGTTTGGAAACGATGTTTTATTATGAGATCATCTGAACTTCAACAACATTTGTAATTTAGGCATTGTTTTAGTATCTTTTATTTTGTAGAATTGGTATTAGGCATCCAAAAAAATACCTCTCTACCGATCAAATCCAATGGTTGGCTGCAGGTTTATATATGTTTCAGTTTAAAGAGTATGTGGGGGACAAAGTCACAATAGTTCAGCGGGTTCGTGGTTGAGACGATGTCTCAATCTACTTGGATGCTTTTACATTTTCTTATCCAATTATTACTTTTACATTCTATTCGTAAAGAAGATTAGATTTCTCTTACTACAGTACCATACAATATCTATATGGTTGGTTTACGATGATTATATTTAGTGATATTTTAAATATCCTCACTATTAAAGTTGTTGGCTGGATTTGCTATTACAATACACTTGATTGGATTAATATTTACATTGTGAATTATATTTTGTTATGTGGCATTGATGCGATTAACGTGACATGTAGAAATCGTCCCAACACAATTGTCATCGCCATCTTTACACATGTAATAAGCACGTACTTCAGTTTTTTTTGCCATTTTACATTATCAGCATGCCTTCAGGCATGGGCATATCCTAGTATATATATATATTTATATATATATATATATATATATATATATATATATATATATATATATATATATATATATATATATATATATAATATATATATATATATAATATATGTGTGTGTGTGTGTGTATATAATGATAATGCATGTATAATTCACAATAAAAATTGATGATATTTTTTAATACATATGTACTATATGTATATTTTATATTATTTCATACATTAATAATACATGGATAAAACTATATATAAGTATCATGTATCAATTGATAATAGTATTTAACATATGGATCTTAGTAAATTATATAATTTAATAATATAAATATATGAAATTTTGTTTACATGTACATATATATTTTTTATTTATAAGAATTACACACATATTAATGTATTGTGTAGGCATATTATATATTATGATATAAATGTATTAAAATATTAAGAATGAATAATTATGAGTAGAAAAATAAAAAACTGAAATTATAAAACACCATTTTGCTATTTATTGAAAAACTTGATTATAACACAAAAATATTATAATTCAATGTTTTAAAAAGGGTTGCCAAACACAATTTTCTTTAATTAAAATTATATTTAAATACAGAAAATATATTATAGTTACAAACCAAACATGCCCTTCTATATAATAAAGGAGGAGGGTTTTTTTATCTCCTCGAACTGATGGCTCATATTAAATCTAATGGATTTGATCTTTATCAATCGGTGGGTGAGATTTAATGTTGGCAATATAATGCAGATGAAAAAATTCTAATAGTTGAGACACACACACATACACACATACACACATGATATGCTGAATTGCATAAAACGTATACAATACTATTCATGATGATGATGGACAGAGCACGAGGCTCAAGAAATCAGCCTAAATCTCCTGTCTCTCCTCTCTCCAAATCCCTTTGAAACCAAAAGAAAGAAACCTTATACTCAGGTAATGGGTGGTCTGTTTCAACAAAAGCACAAGGCTCCATCTCTCTCTCAATAATATGGACGCCGCATGGACGCCCCATGGTCGATGACGAGTACGGAGATGCCGTTGTGGGAGCGGATCGAGGCGGAGGAGCGACGAGGGAGAGCACAAATGACCCAAAAACACAAATGCCATTTTAGGTCTGAAGAAGCTGGAGATTTCTGAGTCAAACCCATGAACATAAATGACCGAAAAGAAGATGGCTATCTGAGTCTGGATATAAGGGGATTTCTCCATCTTGATTTTAAGTCTTTTTATTTTTGTTTGTTTTTCTGGACTGAGATCGATGTGAAGGAGACGAACTGACGAACTGACTTCGTTTCAGAGTGTGTGGTGTTGGCATCGGTCAACAATGTGAGTCTACTTCTCTTGATTTAATAAGGCTCGGCCGAGTGATTTCTTGATTCAGCAAGGCAAAAACAAACACAACCGAGGTTCTGAAGAAATTTTAGTTTTAGGTACCCAACTTGGAGGTTTCTCATGGTGTCTGATTCTCATATTTGAGTTTTTTATTGTGTCCGATCAGGTTCTTTATCCTCTCAAATCTCATAAAAAAATTACTTTTAATTTTTGTGAATAATATAATTAGATTCTCCCATTCTTTTTTGCTTTTATCTTCTGTACGAATTTATGCTGCAATGGAGGTCTGGGTGTCCAGTGTGGGGGAAGGAGTTCCATGTCTACAAAGGTATTTTGTATTTATTTTATTTTTTACTCACGACATTTCATTTTGATTTTTTAACCAAAAAACTGAATATATTTAGTTCTCCGTCTCTTGGTTCCAAAATAGGTGTAAGGCTCATGTTCTCTATACAAGTGTAAGCATGAAGAAGCTAACTACTGGTAGATCATTTTTTATTTTTTCTCGATCTCTTCAATTCAGTTAGTACTTGTATTTATTTCTTGGTTCCAAAATAGATTTAAGACTCATGTTTGATGGATCACTTTTGTTTGTATATATATAGAGAGAGACATGTTATGAATTTTTATTTTTATTTTTGTTTTTATTTCTAAACTAAATTTTCTGAAGGTCCTCAGTTTAATCTACGAAATACTTTTCAAAGAAACTTTCTACTTTAAGAATGTAATAACCTCACAACATAATCACGTCCTTTCATTTTGTTGCTTTTTTTTTTATCTTAATGTATATTTGGTAAATTACAAAATATAGATCAAGAACTATAGTGTTGTAAAAAAATCATTTACACAAACAAGTGATGAAACTTTGTCTTTAATCTTTAGCTAATTATACAACAACATCTATAGTTTCCAAAAAGTTCATTTATATGACCACGTGATTAAAGTCTGTCAGATATAGTTTACAAAGACGCTAGCAAAAAAAGATTAGATATAGTTTTTTTCAATTTTAATTATTTTTTTACCAGTGACCAAGTGACTGATAATCCAAATGTTTGCACAATTTTATAAAATATCTCCCAAGTCTTTTATTTTTCCTAACATAACTTCTCATGGATATAGTTTTTTCTAGTTTCGTTGTTGTGTTGTATGGTATACATTTGATGGTGGAAATACGTTGGTTTGGGTGTATGATGGTGGGAGTACGTAGGTTTGATGCTACCTGCTAGAGCATGTAGCTTGGTACAGTAGGCTAGGGGTAGTGTAGCATTGCTTGTTATAATATAATAGGCTAGGGGTAGGGTAACATATCTTGGTAACAAGTTATTTTCCCATGAGGGAGCTTTTGTATATGGAACTTTTTCAGTCGGACTCAAAACCACTCGAGTGGATGGCGTAGGAAACATATATGGGTCTGACACGCAACATCAAGCAACATAGAAATAGAAAAAAGCTTCGAGTTTCACATCACCATTAAGGAAAATATTAGAGAGACTTGCTTTTTTGACATAAAAATGGGACTTAATGATGTGGCATTGCCACATCATTAAAAACACACTCCAAATTGATGTAGAAACACACTCCCTCAAATTTATTTATTTTCAAAATATACTTTTAAAAAAAAAAAATAGTTAACTAATTTTAAATTTTTTATTTTGAGTTGATTTTTTTATGTTTCACCAGCCATGTTTAAATACCACATACAAAAAATTCAACTCAAAAATAGTTCGATGAATAATTTTTTTTTTCTTTTTCATTGGTTTCTCATCTGAAATGAGCTAAAAATAATTTTAAAGACCACTTTCTTATTAAAATAGTTTTTTTATTTTTTAATTATTTTTAACTCGTTTAGTCCCTCAAATACCCATTTATATAATATTTTCTTATTTTTAAAGGTCCGCGCCAGCGGCATCCTTTATTTAAAGTTATTTTTTTTTAATTTTACAACATTTAAAACATTTTTTGTGTTTCTTAAAACTCTTTAAAGGAAGTCCGACCACT
Source organism: Sambucus nigra (assembly GCA_949130495.1). Taxonomy (NCBI): domain Eukaryota; kingdom Viridiplantae; phylum Streptophyta; class Magnoliopsida; order Dipsacales; family Adoxaceae; genus Sambucus; species Sambucus nigra. Next base: position 535,216,517 of record OX422208.1, on the reverse strand, counting down.
TATACATACCGTTTGCGCGGACCAACATATTATAAAAACTGGTTTGCACTAGCGGTATGTATAACTGGTCGGATCACCTATACATACCGCTGACGCGGAACATTTTTTATAAATAGTAAAAAGATTATTTTTAAAATATTAAAAAATGGTCCGCGCCAGCGGTATGAAAAAAAAAATACGATTCCATGCCACGTCACGTTTTTTTGGATCGTGATCGTGTTAGTTAAAAAATAAAAGATTCATATCGCATTGTGTAATTTTTTAATTGGTTTGCGGTAAGTAAAAAAAATACGATTCCGTGTCTTGTCCTGTTGTATTTTAACACATAATTTTAACATATACATTTATATTTTTTATTGAACTTTTTTTTATAACTTGAAAATTATATTTAAAAAAAAAAATTATAGAGTGATAAAAAAAAAGTGTGTATGTTGATGATGTGGCATGTGCCACATCATTAAGTTTGAATTTTAAGTATGGAACCCCGGTCGCTGTAGTCTCACTCCACCATTAATGTATGATTTGGAGCTTCACGCAAACTACTCCAAATATTCTCCATGTTTCTTCTAAATTATTTCGTTTTATATATTTTTGTTTATTGGGTAAATTGTATATTTCTACTTTATGATTGTAGATTTATGATGTACCATAATGATAATAATGTTAAAAAATGGTCACATTCGGGGGTAAAATAAAAAGGTCCTGTAGGCTTTGTACATACCGATAAAATCATATATAAGATTATACTATGCGTTGGAATTAAATAATTATGTCAAATGGTATTACACTGGAAAGTTAACTTGGTAATTAAAATGGATGATTGCTAAAGTTTATATGTGATAGCTTGGTAATTCAAATGTCCAATAGCTAAACTAAATTTGGTAATTGAAATTACGATATTTTTAGTTATAGAAAATTTATTAAATATTTAATAAACATATTCATTTAAATATTTTTGTCTTTACTTTAAATTATTTTTAAAAGAAAATATTGTTTTACCTTGGCACCTTTTGGCATAACTATTTTATAGGACTTGAGTCGCTTTGACAACTTTGATTATTCATCCTTTATGTTACAGTCAATGACTCGGGGGCAACCTTTAAGTTTTACTATACTACAGCGCCATGGGGTTTCAAAGAAAATTAATTTACGAAAGTAAGTTTATGTATCGACGTCATTGCAACAAATTGAGTTAAATTAACAATAATTTTTTAATTCTATGCAATTATGTGTTAAAAAATAAGTTTTTGCCCTAAATTATACACATTTGAGTTGTGGTGCTAAGAAAATGAGTCATTGTACTATTATTATCACATATAAATTATTTATCAGGACCATTGGATTAGTATAGTGTCTTTCATGTCGTGCTATCGTGTTGTGTCTATTTTCGAATCAATATGCTAACTTTTTGTTCATTTTTAAAATTCTCAACTACTCTAACAATTAGAATTAATAAATTTGAGGAATAATAATTATTTGCATTTTCACTAGCCAAAGACACTCGAGTGGATGGCGTAGGAAAAATTGAAAATATCAGTTTTATCTTTTTCGGATAATATCAGAAATACAAAATTATCAATTTTATCTTCTTTATTCCACTTTTTTGGGGAGTGGGGTAGTCTTATTTCCATACAATGTTAATTTGAAGCAATATTGAGTATTGATGCTATGTTTAAAAGTTGAACCTCGTAATAACACCAATGTTAGTATGTATACAAGAAAAATACTTGAGTTATTTTCCATATGATTCCATGATAATTCCAATCATAAATTACAATTATTTACAGAGAATAACACCAATGTTAGTAAGCATACAAGGAAAACACATAAGTTATTTTCCCTATGATTCCATGAACATTCCAATCATAAATTGCAATTATTTACAGAGTTATACACATACAGCAAGATGCAAGCAATATAAGATGACTATACTGTGTTTCACGACCCACTGAGACTATACGCACTCCCATCGAGACTGTATTTTTCTCCATGTCATCTGCTACTACTCTCTCAGGTATTCGTGAGCCTGTGTATGCTCCAATGACTACAGTTTTAACCTATTTCGTCGGGGTTGGTTCGCCTCTATGAGTCATCTCAACACATATATGAATACTTCTGTTTTAATCCGAATAGGACATCGCCCCGCTTTTGATCCTTCCTCAATCTAGAGTGTTCTCTATAACTGTTGTCATGTAACTTACTTCAATAATGACCACATCGTTCTTCCCATACGATTGCACTCCGTGAGCCAACATACTCCAGTGAGTTATAGTCTCGCCGTCTCCAATATGAGATTTATCTCTGCTTTAATAACACATATGAGTTTTATCCAAGACCACTAAATCAAAGGCCCATTTCCATGCATTAATCTTAATACTTATTAAGGACGGAGCTAGGATTTTTTTTCGGAGGACCAAGAATTTAACAAAAGAAATTTTTTCATTGAAAAATAAAATATATTGATCGCAAAAGGTAGAAATTACACCATTGCAAGGTATATGATGAATATCTTAACTAGAACAAATATTAGGCAATTATATAAGTTTCTTTGACAAAGACAACAAAAAATTAATCAAAAAAATCTCCGTAGAACATGTCAAAGCTTTATCAAAACTGCACCCGACGTGTTTTTAAATCACGAAATCCGTCAATGATTGAATCTGTAATAAAATGTTTCACAATTTCCTTTTCAATTTAGATAAGAAGATAATTTGTCAGATATTCATCCTCTATCTTATTTTGAAGTTCAGATTTGACGTGACTCATAACAGAAAAAGCACGTTATGTGGTTGCAGTAGAAATAGGAAGAGTTAGAATAAGCTTGATCAATCCATCAATTAGTGGATACATTTTAGACTTTCTAGTTTTCACCAACCACTGGCACAGATCGAAAAGCGCGGATAGCTGTTAAAACTCTGGATGTTGAAGTACATCAACCTCGTAAATTTAAATTGGACCGTTAAGTCATCTTTCTCATGCTCAGTGAAGTCTTTCGGGTAAAATTCATCCGCAAGCATGGAAATATCATCAATAATGAAAGGCGTATGACTGTTTTGAGGATCTAACGCGGAGCTAAGCATGAGTAGCCTAACTATATGATCACTAAACCTACTGTTTAGCTCTTACAACAGAGAATCTGTTGTGTCTATAAATATATTTATCTGATAATGCTCAAGAAGTGTAAATTTATCGTGTTGATGTCGCGCTCGACCTTGTCTTCCAAGATATAAAGTATTTAAATCTGGGACATCTACAGTATGTTTTTCATAAAAATATTTCACCTTAACAATGAAAGAATCACCCCTTCATCTCTGAACTTCTGAATGAGCAGTTTTGTCGTCTTCACAAGATGCATAGTATTCAGAATGTCTTGAGTCTTCCGTTGCAAAGCTTGAGAAAGTAAATCTGTAATTTCCAAAATGTCTTTCATAAGATGCAAGATGAACACAAACTCGAAAGAAGTCAAAGAATTATAAGCTAAATTTGCATCTCCACATTAATCCCATTCTCCATCATCAATGATGTTCAGTAAATTTGACAAATTTCACTAAACATCTTTATTAATCTATAAAGATATCTAAGATGAGAACCCCATCGTGTATCTCCAGCCCTTTGTAAATTACCAATTTGACTCATTCATGTCCCTGTCTCAAGCTCTTCAATAGAAATCAAATAAGAAATATCGGAAGCTTGGGCTGTTTTTAATTCATCAATACGTTTACAAGAAGCACCCACAATATTTACGATGAAACTCAATTTTGAGAAAAATGTATGTACGTCAATAACTGATCGAGATGTTGCAACTAATGCCAATTACAAGCGATGGGCAAAACAGTGGACATAATATGCATATGGACATTCATTAGCAGCTAAGGCTCGCAATCCATTCCATCTGCCTCGCGTATTACTGGCACCATCATAACCTTGACCTCTAATGCTATGAATATCAAGATTGTGTCGAGAAAGAGTAGAAAATATCCCATTCTTTAGAGTTCCAGCCTTTGTATCTGATACATGTACGAGCCCAAAGAAATGCTCCTGAATGAGACCATATTTATCAACAAATCTCAAAACAATGGCCATTTGTTCCTTTTTTGCTTGGTCTCGAGCTTCATCAACTAGGATACAAAACTTTGAATTCTCCGATTTCCTCACAAATTACCTTTATGATTTTTATAGAGTAAACGAGTAAAATCTCCGTTTGAACTTGAGATGATATATATGAAGCATTTTGAGGAGCATTTCCCAGCACAACATCTGCATTATACTCAGCAAAAGCGTGTATCAATTCAAGAAAATTCCCACGATTCTTAGAGTTTTTTCTTTTATCTCGACCTCTCAAAGCCATACCTTGAAATATAAGATAACGAAGTGAATCAATTGAAACTTTGAGTCGCAATCGATTTTTTGCAACTTGTCCAGAAGTATATTTCTCAATAACATTTTGAATATGCTGTGACTTATTCGTTAAATCATCGCATGATTTTTGGCCCATTTTAGGAAAAGAATTCGGATGTTTCCCCGCATGATTTGCAAATGCACAATCCTTCCCATTCCTTACTTTTTTCCAAGTATTAAATCCATCCCTTGTGAACGTACTTTGTCCATATTGCACACCTTCTTTGTTAAATAGATAGCAAGGTAGAAAAAATGCGGCATCCTTTGAAGGGGAATACTCTAACCAAGATGGATATATATTAAACCACAATGCTTGAAAACAACGAGGATGATTTTCATGCTTAGAAAAAGGGTACTCTGGTAAAACGCATTGATAAGGACCATAATTAATATATGCAAGCCGAACTTCATCAATTATTTTACCAGGATATCTCCATATGTCAATACGTTTTCCTGGATCGCGCTCTAAGTTATTAATATCAAACTCGATTACTTCAATTCTTGGTGATTTCAGAGTATGTATTTCAGGTATTTCGGGTATTGAAGTTTGAATATTATTCTTAAGAGTAGGCAAAGATGCATCGACCTCTACGCTTTCAATATGCTTTCTGTTGAAGAATGAATCAATCCTATGCGATTTCCCATAATTCTATCATTCAAAATAAGAAGTATAATTAGTAACTAAATAAATATGGGTACATTTTTTACCATTATTATTTATTGTCAATTTATATTAAAAACTCCAATAAACAATATAATTATTACTTTTAAAGCATATGAAATAAAAAAAATCTACAATTTCAAAAAAATTAAAGTTAGAATCTGATTTTCAAAATTTAAGATTCGGAATTTAAATCTTGTTTATTGTTATTTACAAATACCTAAATGTATGTAAGGTTCTAATTTAAAGTTAGAATGTGATTTACCAAAAAAAAATCTACAATCACAATAAATAAGTTTATCATTAATATTAAATTTTAAAAAAAAGTTAGAATCTGATTTTCAAAAATAAGGATTAAATACCTAAATGTAAGTTTTTTTTATTAACATTAACAATAAAAAATATAAAAATGAAATGAAAGTTAAAAAAAAAACAGATTCGAAAAAAAAACAATAGAAACATACACACCCGTTGTTATTTTAGTGAGAGAAGGTAGGAAAGGGGAACAAAAGGTAAGGAATTATTTTTGTTTTTGTCGAGATTTGTCTCTTTGCTTTGCTCCAATCCAAGCCTCCAAAGTGGTTAATAGTGAGAGAAGGAAGAAAAGGGGAACAAATTATGTTCTCATTTTCATCTAGGGAAACAAAATAAGAGAAGTGAGTTGTTAGGTTTTGTATTTACTCCTTTGGCCCCCTTTGGCCATTGAATATTCAACGGCCAAAGGGGGTCATGGTCCCCCCAGAGAATCTACAAATATGTATTTTATAGGCCTAATTTTTTTAGAATGATAAAGTATGCTGTTATGGTCCCACCCAAGCCAAGACCCATTTATCTGATTGTTGTTGAGAAAAAACAGGCCCAACGTTTTTTTTATTTAAACTGGGCCCACATAGCCTTATTAAATACAAAACCTAACAACTCACTTCTCTTATTTTATCTCCCTAGACAAAAGTGAGAACATAATTTGTTCCCCTTTTCTTCCTTTTGTCACTATTATCCACTTTGGAGGCTTGGATTAGAGCAAAGCAAAGAGACAAAGCTGGACAAAAACGAAAACAATTTCTTACCTTTTGTCCCCCTTTCCTACATTCTCTCACTAAAATAACAACAAATGTGTACGTTTCTATTATTTTTTTTTCGGATCTGTTTTTTTTTACTTTCATTTCATTTTTATATTTTTTATTGTTAATGTTAATAAAAAAACTTACATTTATGTATTTAATCCTTATTTTTGAAAATCGGATTCTAACTTTTTTGTAAATCTAATATTAATGTTAATCTTATTTATTGTGATTGTAGATTTTTTTTTGTAAATCAGATTCTAACTTTAAATTAGAACCTTACATACATTTAGGTATTTGTAAATCACAATAAACAAGATTTAAATTCCGAATCTTAAATTTTGAAATCAGATTCTAACTTAAATTTTTTTGAAATTGCACATTTTTTTTAATTTCATATGCTTTAAAAGTAATAATTATATTGTTTATTGGAGTTTTAAATATAAATTGACAATAAATAATAATGGTAGAAAAAGTACCCATTTTTATTTAGTTACTAATTAGACTTCTTATTTTGAATGATAGAATTATGGGAAAATCACATAGGATTGATTCATTCTTCAAGAGAAAGCATATTGAAAGCGTAGAGGTCGATGTATATTTGCCTACTCCTAAGATTAATGTTCAAACTTCAATACCCCAAATACCTGAAATACATACTCTGAAATCACCAAGAATTGAAGTAATCGAGTTTGATATTAATAAGTTAGAGCGCGATCCAATAAAATGTATTGACATATGGAGATATCCTGATAAAATAATTGATGAAATTCGGCTTGCATATATTAATTATGGTCCATATCAATGCATTTTACCGGAGCACCCTTTTTCTAAGCATGAAAATCATCCTCGTTGTTTTCAAGCATTGTGGTTTAATATATATCCATCTTGGTTAGAGTATTCCCCTTCAAAGGATGCCGCATTTTTTCTACCTTGCTATCTATTTAACAAAGAAGGTGTGCAATACGGACAAAGTACGTTCACAAGGGATGGATTTAATACTTGGGAAAAAGTAAGGAATGGGAAGGATTGTGTATTTGCAAATCATGTTGGGAAACATCCGAATTCTTTTCCTAAAATGGGCCAAAAATCATGCAATGATTTAACGAATAAGTCACAGCATATTCAAAATGTTATTGAGAAATATACTTCTGGACAAGTTGCAAAAAATCGATTGCGACTCAAAGTTTCAATTGATTCACTTCGTTATCTTATATTTCAAGGTATGGCTTTGAGAGGTCGAGATAAAAGAAAAAACTCTAAGAATCGTGGGAATTTTCTTGAATTGATACACGCTTTTGCTGAGTATAATGCAGATGTTGTGCTGGGAAATGCTCCTCAAAATGCTTCATATATATCATCTCAAGTTCAAACGGAGATTTTACTCGTTTACTCTATAAAAATCATAAAGGTAATTTGTGAGGAAATCGGAGAATTCAAAGTTTTGTATCCTAGTTGATGAAGCTCGAGACCAAGCAAAAAAGGAACAAATGGCCATTGTTTTGAGATTTGTTGATAAATATGGTCTCATTCAGGAGCATTTCTTTGGGCTCGTACATGTATCAGATACAAAGGCTGAAACTCTAAAGAATGGGATATTTTCTACTCTTTGTCGACACGATCTTTATATTCATAGCACTAGAGGTCAAGGTTATGATGGTGCGAGTAATATGCGAGGTAGATGGAATGGATTGCAATCCTTAGTTGCTAATGAATATCCATATACATATTATGTCCATTGTTTTTTCCCATCGCTTGCAATTGGCATTAGTTGCAACATCTCGATCAGTTATTGACGTACATACGTTTTTCTCAAAATTGAGTTTTATCATAAATATTGTGGGTTCTTCTTGTAAACGTATTGATGAATTAAAAATAGCCCAAGCCTCCGATATTTCTTATTTGATTTCCACTGAAGAGCTTGAGATAGGGACAGGAATGAATTAAATTAGTAATTTACAAAGGGCTGGAGATACACGATGTGGTTCTCATCTTAGATCTCTTTCTAGCATAATAAAGATGTTTAGTGCAACTTGTCAAGTTTTACTGAACACCATTGATGATGGAGAATGGGATCAACGTGGAGATGCAAATTCAGCTTATAATTCTTTGACTTCTTTTGAGTTTGTGTTCATCCTGCATCTTATCAAAGAAATTTTGGAAATTACAGATGTACTTTCTCAAGCTTTGCAATGGAAGACTCAAGATATTTTGAATGCTATGCATCTTGTGAAGACGACAAAACAGCTCATTCAGAAGTTCAGAGATGAAGGATGCGATGCTTTCATTGTCAGGGTGAAATCTTTTTGTGAAAAACATACTATAGATGTTCCATATTTAAATACTTTATATCTTGAAAGACAAGGTCGAGCGCAACATCAACACGATAAATTTACACTTCTTGAGCATTATCGGATAAATATATTTACAGGCACAATAGATTCTCAGCTGCAAGGGCTAAACAGTAGGTTTAGTGATCATACAGTTAGGCTACTCTTGCTTAGCTCCGTGCCAGATCCTCAAAACAGTCATACACCTTTTAGTATTGATGATATTTCCAAGCTTGCGGATGAATTTTACCCTAAAGACTTCACTGAGCATGAGAAAGATGACTTAACGGTCCAATTGAAATATTACGAGGTTGATGTACTTCAACATCCAGAGTTTCAATTGCTATCCACGCTTTTCTATCTATGTCAGTGGTTGTTGAATACTAGAAAGTCTACAATGTATTCACTAATTGATATATTGATCAAACTTGTTCTAACTCTTCCTAATTCTACTGCAATCACAGAACATGCTTTTTTTGCTATGAGTCACGTCAAATCTGAACTTCGAAACAAGATGCAGGATGAATATCTGCCAAATTCTCTTCTTATCTACATTTAAAAGGAAATTGCAAAACATTTTAGTACAGATTCAATTATTGATAAATTTTGTGATTTAAAAACACGTTGGGTGCTATTTTGATAAAGCTTTGATATGCTCTACGGAGATTTTTTTGGTTAATTTTTTGTTGTCTCTGTCAAAGCAACTTATATAATTGCCTAATATTTGTTCTAGTTAAGATATTCATCGTATACCTTGCAATTTCTACTTTTTGTGATCAATATATTTTATTTTTCAATGAAAATTTTTCTTTTGTTAAATTCTTAGTCCCCCCCGAAAAAAAATCCTGACTCCGTCCCCTACATGTGTACAAAACGTTACTCATATGATATAATTAGACAATTGAAGCTAAAGATAAACACAACACTAGTCTCTTGAGCTATAACTGTGGTGCTATGGACTTCCTTATCTCTAGGAAGTTGAAGCTTCAGAAATTGAAGCTTTGTTATAATGGATGGATATAAACAAAATGGGTGAATTGATGGCCTAAAATTTTATTTTATAAGATGCATATGTGACAATTTTGAGAAACATTTTTGGAAGAAATTAGGGTGGACAAAGCCTGAATACCACCCAATACTTATAGAAAGAGTTTGGATGGAATTCGTCCAACGAATACAATAGATTGTATATACACCTCACATAAGTATATTTTATGATAATGAACTTTGACAAATCTAATATATTTTACTGTATGCACCAATAGAAATACAATTAAATCTATTATGTTTCAATTTAATAAGTGATTTTTGTAAATTGATTATAATGGAGAGGAATAAAGTGTATCAGAAGGCACCTGTCCGGTTGAGATGGGTGAAACTTGCATAGTACACAATTTACTTTGTAATACACAACATTTACTTATAGTAAAAAAGAGTTAATTATGTTTATGGACTTTAAACTATTGTCTGATTTTACTTTAACACTTTAAGGCTATATTATTTAAATTTGGCCCTAGAACTTTCAACTTAACCTTATAATTTACAGTTCTCAACCACTAAAATTATTAGATTATTTCATATACTTTACCAAAATTATATATCAACACTTGAATATTTTAAAGCTTTTTATAAACATTAGTTACATGACATCGACTTTATAATTATATTTTACTCGTACAATGATTTGTTGACGATAAAATAACAGCAAAATGATGCAAAATTGTCACATAACAAAATATAATGATTTTTATGATGCTAGTTATGAAATCTTTACTAGTCTCATCTCTATACTTTTTACTTACTATGATTAAAGTTGTGATACGCTTTGCAAAAAAAATAATATCTTGCAATTTCGGTTAATGCCTAATAGTAGTCGGTATAAGCATATGGCGTTGGCAAGCTTCTAGTATTGTGTCCTACCTAAGACAGTATCTTTGATGGATATTTGGATTGGACATATAATTGGACTATTTTAAAGTAAATATAAGTAAAAAGATAAAATCTTCAGAGATCACGTCGTTCACTCTTGAAAAAAATCTTATAAATTGAAAAGAAAATATTTCAAAGATAAAAGTGTGTATATAGGTTGTTGATGATTGAAAAAATAACGTTTTCAATGCGGTCATATGACAAACAAGAATTCTTTCTTAACTCAATGGTACTCATGAAACACGTCCCTTCCTATTACATATTGTAACAATATAAGATACTCAATGTGCTCTATAGAATAGATTGTCTGAATTTCTTGACCAAAACATATTGGAGTCTGTGCCCAAGAGGTCATTGGAAAGCCTCATCAACAAACTAGAATCACTCAATACCGAACCTCAGGCACACCATTCAGGGAAATGTGTAAGACTTAGCGAACTTATATTCACCTTAGTTAATATTTTTTTATATTTGAAAAAATCTTATTAAATTAACCTTGGTTTTGTAATTTTGTCAAATATACATGCAAATGTACTTTTCATATTGAAAAATCTATTTTATAAAGAATCGCATCCTTTTGTGTATTTAAGTATGTGTGTTCATGCGAGAAACAAACATACTTGGACTTTGACTCAAAATATATTTTGAAAAATCTTCTAAATACAAACTGGACAAAATCTCTGGACACATGAACGACCTGCCTCGCCTCAGCCTCATCTCAGTGGAGGTTTGCCTCACTAGCATTTTCTTGTCCATAATAAAAAAATCTCTGGACAAATGCGCGACTTGCTTCGCAATAATTCTGCCGCTTTGATGGTCCTCCTCGTTGCAACAACATTATCTCTCTAGTTGCTTATATCTCGTGAAAAAATCCTGGACTATTACGCGACCTGGATCACTTCAGGTTCTCCGCAGTGACATAATCGCTTGCTACAGCGACACTATGGTGAAACGCATCTGACAGTGCCTAATGTCACTTTTACACAAGATATTTCTTTAAGATCTTCTTGGTAAGTTGTCAAGTACAACTTTTTGGGTCACTTAGACCCTAGTGTGACTGTTTGACACATTAGGAGTTTTACACGTAACTATTGAGGCTTTAATCATTTTCAAATAAAGGGGCTATAAGTTAGAGTGGTTATCATCTTTCGATCCAAGAGTGAGTGCTTTGAAAAAATACTTTTACTGAAAAAAACATTTCATATGTTTGAGAGCCACTTTTTTACTCCTCTTCTTTGAGTTCTTTCAAGCCATTATTTCTAATAGAGGTATATTTGCTCACCTTGTTTCAAAAGTATAATCTTCATTTGTGAGTAAATATTTTGCATCCTTTAGATTCATTGTATTAATTGAGAAGATAAAACTTGAGAGATTCTAAAATTTAGTAAAACATTTAGTTGCGTACAATTCTGGATTGTTAAACGCTTTTGTAATAATAAATTAACAAACCTTTTCCTTGGATTAGGTGAATTAACTAATATTTGGGTAGCTACCGATTACATGCACACTCTCAACTAGTATCAAAGAAGGTTTACATGTTTTAGCTTTAAAAATATAGTTTTAAATCCTTTTATGTGCAATGGATGGAAGCTTAACCCTTCGACCTCCTCCATTTAATGGTAGAAATTATTACTATTGAAAAGCCCGTATAAAAACATATTTACGTGCATAGAATAGTGTGCTTGTGGGATGGACTTGTCCCCAAAATCGTTGTTGAGGACGTTAAAGTTAATAAGATTGGATCTAGTTAAGACGACAACTATTCAAATAAGGGTGGGTAGAACACGAAGGGACTTAACTCTATTTTTAGTTGTGTGTTCCTAAGTGAGTTTAGACATATATCCACGTGTACAATGTCTAAGGATGCATGAGATATTTTAGAAATGTCCTATGAAGGAACCTCCACCGTGAAGAATTCCAATCCTCAACGCCTAGTGGAATGATATAGTTACCTCTGACTACTCATTGGGGAAGACTGTAAAAGAGAAAAAAATTATTGACACAATCTTACGTTCTATTCCCCCTAGGTTCTATGGAAAAATGGATGGTATTGAATATGTTAGAGACTTTCTTTCGAAACCAATGCGTGTAGATGGAATGGTTCTCTCTCTCCAAACCTATGAGACGAATTTATCTTATCACCAAGGAGTGACTCCTAAAAAAAAGGAGAAAAGTCTAGCTTTTAAGGCTAAGAAGGTGAGAGTGCGCTTATGTTCAAACAAAGAAATTATTTAATTAAACTCAGTTTTTTAATTAAATCCTAAAATATGCATCTAGGTGTGATTGGAAATAATATAATCATGCAAGAACATTCAATCACAAACAAACACATAAATGAGGAAAAATCCCCAAAGAGGCAAAACCTTTAATTTTCACTATAATTTGTAAAGAACGGTTTACACGAATTACAATGAGAACAAGAGTGACATAAGAAATACCCTCAAGTGTTGGTTTCGATGTCGTCGGATGGAATCTCCCGCAAGAACTCCAGATGGGTAGAACAATCCATTGAGGGTTTAGAGATTCACACAAATGATTAAGGAATGATTTGTGAATCAAAAGGATGTTTGGAACATCAAAACTTGAAGTCTTGTTGTGTTTGGACTCTCCAAAACATTTTCCAAAGACTTAAAATAAACAGCTCCGAAATAACCCTCGTAAAGAGAGTTTGAGTCAGTGAAAACAAATCTGGCAGATCTGGGTCTATCTGTCGAAGCGGTCCGAATTGCCCCTAGGGACCCGGATCGGATTGGTGCCCAATTTCAAACAGAGGGATGCTTAGAAATGCGGTCCGGATCATTTTCCATAAATAGGTCCATATCGGTGAAATGCAGTCCGAATAATTTTCCATAAAAAGGTCCGGATCGCTGCCAAAAATTATCCAGAGCCTTTACCTTTGGCGGTCCTAATCGGCCTAGAAAAATCACCAGAAACTAGAAGCAGTCCTCTTGTAATTCGGATCCATCTTTAAAGAAAATATGAGCATGAACATTCTTGACGGTGTATCGGTATACTGCATACAAAAATGAGATGGACATTTATAAATTTATGTCCTTACAAATCTCCCCCTATGTCTATGCCGGTACATACATTAAAACATCTGAATTATGCTATCTCACTAAATACAAATGACATATAATTTAATATCCACAGAAAGCCCTCAAACTGGAAATACTAAGAGACGTGTCTTCAAACAAACTCCATCATCCTCAAATCTTCAAAAACTTTCTTTTTCTTTGTCAACATCAGGGTGTGCAATAAATACCTACACAGATGTGACAAGAAACAAATATATACCCGTGATGCGCAATAGTTTGAAATATAATGATAAGCATAAAGAATCATCAATTAAGGTTAAGAAAATCATTAGTAAATCAAACAAACAATTCTCCCCCATAATCCGTTCTCCCCCATTTTATGATGTCCCCAAATATATAGATATGAGAAGCACAAAGAAATAAAAAATGGAGAATGTCATAAGGTAATAAACTTTCTCTTTTTGAAGTTCTGTTAAAAAAATTTCACACAAAATATACAACAAAGAATCACACAAAAATAACCAAGTAGGTGAAGCGAAAATGTAGGGGTGTGATAAAATTCGATAAGAAAATCAATGCATGCAAACATAACATATATGCACGATGAATATTGAATACTCCTAATGAATGAAATCAACATCTTCCTTAAGTGAAAAAATTGGAATTATAAGAGATTGGCTCAATGAAATCAGCAAATTAACGCTCAAAGTGATTTCCACACCAATAACATCCAAAACTATTTAATGATTTTTCGGTACTCTGAAGGAAGTGCAAACCCGTTTAAATTCTCCAACCAAACTCCCTCATATTTATATTTTCTTTTAGAGGAGATCTAAATTTTCAAACATTGAAGAATTGGTGTTGAAACCTAATGGCCCATTTTTGGCATGAATTTCTTTTTATTGCCTTAATTTTTTTTTTTGGGGCTCTTTTAACCTCTTTGGACCTTGGATAAATAAAATGCCTCAATTTTTTAGGCCCGATTAAACAGTGGCTTAGTATTCGCAAAGGCCAAATGAGTACTTTTCGCATCCCTTCCCCGTTTTCAAATATACACAATCTCACCAAACGATTTTTACATGCATTTCAATCTTGTCAAGTTTTATCGCATATGGTTCGTTGTATAGAAAGAATTGAGATGGAAACACTCAAGTCCACATGTGATAAACAAGTACAATAATTAAATAAAGCCATGCATGTGTGCAATAAAAGATATAAAGAGCCAAACATGTAGAAATATATCACTAATCACATCTCATAGACTCCAAATAATGTAAAGCACATGGATGGAATGATGTAGCGTCTCAAATCACTATCAAATAGTCACGTGGAGTATGGACATGAAGTTGTGACTCGGCTATCTTAAATGCTCATCCATAAAAGATGTAAAAAAAAAATCTTTTTTAGTTTTTCAAAAGTTTAGACGAAAAACATATTTTTGTCTTTTTCAATTTTGCCAAAAGAAACGGAAAATGTTTTTAGATTTTTCAAAAAAAATATGAAAAAGAAAGCAAAAAAATAATACAAATGATACAAACTAGAAATAGGAAACATAAGATATGAACATGATAATGCATCCTACCCTAGATAATAACCAACCCCCTCAGTCAACTGTGCAAATACCTAGAGACTTCCTAAGACTCTCGTATCTAAGGGCATAGAAAGGCTTCGTCAGAATATCGGCTAACTGGATGTCGGTAGACACATAACTCAGGGATATGACCTTCCCCTGAACTAACTCACGAATAAAGTTCTCGCTTATCCTAATGTGTTTTGGGAACGAATGCTGGATTGGGCTATGGGATATGTGTATCGCGCTCGTGTTATCACATGAGATGGTTATGGTGTCCTGTGATATCCCATAATCCTCTAGCATTTGCTTCATTCAGAGAAGTTGTGTGCAGCAACTTCCGGCAGCTATGTACTCAGCCTCCATAGTGGACAAAGAGATGGGATTTTACTTCTTACGCAACTAAGAGACAAGAGAAGAACCAAAAAAGAAACACCCACCAGAAGTGCTCCTACATCCATCTACATCCCCAGCCCATCCGGCATCCGAATATGAGGACAAATGGTGAGTGGTATCAAAGGAATACCAAATTCCATGGGAGAGAGTCCCACTTACGTATTTGATAATACATTTAAGAGCGAGTAAGTGCGACTCTTTTGGGGATGACTGATATCGTGCACAGACTCCAACACTAAAGGCGATCTCAGGAAGACTAGCAGTCAGGTAGAGAAGACTTCCTATCATACTCCAATATAAGGTTTGCTAAATGTCCTTGCCTGAAGTGTCCTTACTACGCTTTGTATATGTACTCATAGGTGTACGTGAGTGCTTAGCGGAGTCTAAACCAAATTTCTTCACTAGGTCTCTAGCATACTTGGATTGGGAGATGAACATCCCATCCTCTAGCTGACAAACCTAGAGACCAAGGAAGAAAGTAAGCTCACCTACCATACTTATCTCAAACTCACTTTTCATCTCCTCCTCAAAGTGGTGAGCATTTTAGGAGAATGTGGACCCAAATGCTATGTCGTTCATATAAACCTGCGTAACAAAAATAGCACCGTCATATCTCCTGACGAACAATGCCCTATCAACTCCCCCTGTCTTGAAGTCACTAGCTAAGAGATAGGAAGAAAGCCTCTCGTACCAAGCACGGGGTGCTTGCTTCAAACCATATAAGGATTTTTTCAGATAGTAGACGTGTTCAGGGTTCTTAGGGTCTTCAAATCCTTTTGGTTGTTTCACGTAAACCTCCCACTGTAGAATGCCATTAAAAAAGGCACTATTGACATCTATCTGATATAGCTTGAAATGCAGATGACATGCGATGGCGAGTAGTAATAAATGGACTCAAGCCTCATAACAAGATAAAATGTCTCGTCAAAGTCTACACCCTCTATCTGTGTGTAGACCTGAGCGACCAACCTAGCCTTATTTATGATGATAGTACATGTCTCATCCATCTTGTTCTTAAATATCCATTTAGTACCTATCACATTAGTCTCACTAGGTCGGGGAACTAATTCCCAGACATCATTCTTTCGAAATTAAAGAAACTCATCCTGCATCGTAGAGATCTAATGTTCATCCTTGAGTGCTTCTTTATAGTTATTGGGCTCAACTTTTGATGTGTAGCAGACATGGCTAACAACATCTCTAGCTGAGAACGAGTCTTGACCCCTAGGGTAGGATCTCCTAGAATAAACGTAGGGTCATGACTCTTGCGAACCCAAGAAAGTATGTCCCCTAAAATAGGAGTAGGGTCCACCTTGGGTGTGGGAGACACAGTGGGATCATCAATAGGGAGAGTGTCATCCTCACTCAAATGGGTGAAGTCAACAGACGTCGATGGTTCATCATCTTGCACAGTGACATTTATTGTCTCCATCACCTTAAAGCTTTTTAGGTTAAAAACTCGATATGCTCTACTATTCGATGAATATCCTAATAATATTCCCTCTTCACTTCAGGAGTCAAAATTTCCTAATTGCTCTCTATCCCATAGGATGTACCATTTACTCCTAAAATACGAAAATATGCAAGATTGGGCTTCTTTCCAGTCCACAGTTCATAGGGCGTCTTAAGTGTGTGTGGAAGAAGGTAAACACTATTCACCGTATGGCATGCAGTAGACACTGCCTCTACCTAAAATATCCCAGAAACTTTACGACCTAGAAGCATAGATCTATCCATTTCCTGAATCTTCTTGTTCTTTCTCTCAACAATACCATTTTATTGAGGAGTCTTTACAGCGAAAACTCATGTTTGATTCCTAGGCTATTACAGTAACGATCTACTTTTTACTCCGTAAATTCAGTGTTATTATCACTACACATTCTATTGATAGTGACACCATGTTGGTTTTATAGGACACAACACTTATTCCTCAGAAACTCAACCGCGTGTAATTTCTCTCTCAGAAATCACATGATAGAATATCTAGAGAAATCATCTACATTACTAGGATGTACCTCTTACCACCCAGGCTCTCTGTACGAGTAGGACCCGTGAGATCCATGTGTATCAAATCAAGTGTTCGAGAAGTGGTAATGTAATTCAACTTCCTATGGGGGCTACGGACTTGCTTTCACAACTGACAGGGTCCACAAACATTGAAAGTTGTCTTTCCAAGTTTTGCTAAGCCACGTACTAGATCATTTTTATCTCATATTGTCAAATCTCTAAAGTTCACGTCACCTAAACGTTGGTGCCACAGATCCATAGGAGTGATCGTGGTGCCGTTGTACACAAATGAGGAATTGGGCATAGTCCCATAGCAATTATCCTCTGTCCCCACCCCTTGTAATAAAAGTTTACCAGCTTGATTATAGAAATTACACGCGTCCTCGTCAAACTTTACTGCAAAGCCAGCATCGCACGGGTGGCTAATGCTGAGAAGGTTTGCTCTCAAACCTTTGATGTACAAAACATTCTCTATCTTAGGAAATATTGGTAACTCTACTGTACCTCATCCTATGATGCTAGATTTTCTCCCATCACCAAAGGTGACTTTACTTTCCTTATGATCCTCTAGGTAGGTAAAAAATGAGACATCACCGGTCATATGTCTGGAGCACCCACTATCGAAATACCACTGTGAGGTATTTTGTGCTTTAAGAGCAACATGTGCAACAAGGGATTTTACATCATGTTTGGGCACCCAAGATGAGGTAACCTTTTGTTTTCTCTTGTCAATGTTGGTTCTAGTCGGATTTGTGGAAGTATCCGCTGACGGAAGGGAAATCTGTTGGAATTATTCCATTAGATTTTGAGATGTGGCGACGAGGAACTCAACCTGCTCTATAAGACTCGAGAAATCACTAGTGGCAGGTGGCGGAGCAGTAGTACGTAATGTCTGACCCAACCTATAGAAAAACTCCCTGAGGTGGCCCTTTCTTTTGCAGTAGGTACAAAAGTACATAGTCTTAGGCCGACCTTGCTTTGCTTTTCTTGGTCGAAAGTTTCTTTGTGGTTTTTGACAAGGGCCATATGGAGTCGTTGTAAACTTAGGAACTGGTTGAGGTGCGATTTGGGACGTGGAGGCACCATCAAAACCTATTCCCTTCCTTTCTCCAAAACTTAAAGTGGGACCGAGGAGCATTTTTTTCATCTTTCCAGATATGTCCTCAATTTAAACCTTGACTTCCCGTGCTTTCTCAAGATTATGAGTAAGCTGGGCTACAAAGGCTTCAAGTTTCTTCCGAGCCTCCAGGGGGGAATGGATCTCACTCGTAAGACTAGCCACTTTCTTAGTGAAGTCCCCTTTCTCTTTCTCTAAACTAATCTCTCTCTCTCTCCAAATAGTCTCTCGCTTTCTCTAAACTAGCTCTCCCTCTCAACAAAACTAGTATCTCTCTCAACACAGGCAGACTCTCTCTTTCTCAAGGCAGTGTAGGTGGAGGACTCTCTTTCACTCGCTTCTCCTAAATCTTCCTCTAAAGAGGTGATCCTAAGAACTAACGCTCTGTTATGATTTTTGGTTTAAATGAATTGGTATATCGCTCGACGTAGGCGCCTCGAAGATCACTCTCGCTCTCACTTGTGGCATCCTACCCCTTACTCACTTCGTTCTCACTGTTGAGGTCCCTGTAAAGTAGCATCCTCATCATTGCGATGAGTACTAGAGGTACTGACATGACTAGCCATGAATTTTGGTGAAGTTACATTCATGCGATGACTCATCACTAGAGTCCATCGACTCGACCTCACTATCGTCAGTAAGGGTTGAGTTAAAGACAACTTTGCCTTTTTCTTTGGCAAGTCTGTTCAACTTAGTAGCACACTCAAAAGCTATATGACCCTTACTGTCACACTCATAACATCTCTCACCGTCTTTTTTAGGAGGGTCTTTATTATCTTTTTCATTTTTCTTTTCAAACTTGTTTTTCTCAAAAAAAATTTATCTTTGAAATTTCTGTTTTTCTTGAAATTGAGTAAATTCTTGAATTTTTTTGCAAACAAGGCCAAATCATTTAAATGAAGGTCACCCTCGGAATCTGACGCTTCTTTCTCCCTTTTTCTAGATGACTCTAGTCTCTTTCTTGTCGACCCCTAACTCTTCCTATCCTGGGCTTGAAGTGGTATGCCTTTATTTTTAGATTTTATCGTGTGAGGGAACATGTCAATTTTATATGTCTGGAGGTCTCCTACCAACTATTCTAATTTCATATCTCTTAAAGTGTTCAAAGAGTTTAGCACAATGACTTTGGGAATTAAATGCTTAGGCAAAGTTCTCAAAATCTTTTTAATCACCCTAAAATCAGGAATATGCTCACCAAGGTTAAAACTGTTGTTAACAATATCAGATAAACGGGCATAGTAATCATAAAAGCATTCAGATTCAAGCCTGGTGGTTGTTTCAAATTGAGTAGTTAGATTTTTCAACTTTTATTCTTTAACAGTATTAATGCCTTCATGGGTAGGTTGGAGAACATCCCATGCCACTTTAGACGTGGTGCACGTCATTATGCGATTGAACTCGTCAGGAGTGACGGATCCAGAAATGGCACTCAGGCCCTTAGAATTAAACATGGACCATTTTTGTTCATCCTCAGTCCATTGGGTTACATGTTATAAATTAGTCACACTATTAACTGTGACTGTAGGAGGTGACCACCCTTTTTCAACAAAAAACCACACACGTTCATCAATGGCTTTAAGAGAAGATTCTATACGGGCTTTCCCGTACGCATAATTAGACCCGTCAAAAACTGGAATTTTGCTAAACGATTTTTACATTTGAACAAACACTTTTTCAAGAAATCAATTTTTTAAAGAAATTGATATTCATAAAACTTTTGCAAAAAATTACACGGTAAAGTTGTGTAAGAGGCTCTGATACCAATTTGAGAGTGCGCTTATGTTCAAACAAAGAAATTATTTAATTAAACTCAGTTTTCCAATTAAATCCTAAAACATACATCTAGGTGTGATTGGAGATAATACAATCATGCAAGAAGATTCAATCACAAACAAACACATAAATGAGGAAAAATCCCCGAAGGGGCAAAACCTTTTGTTTTCACGATAATTTGTAAAGAACGGTTTACATGGATTACTATGAAAATAAGAATGACATAAGAAATACCCTCAGGTGTCGGTTCCGATGTCATCGGCTGGAATCTCCCGTAAGAACTCTAGATGGTTAGCAACGGAAAAGAGACGTCTTCTCCATAAAGTTACTCTAGATGAATAGAACGATCCATTGAGGGTTTAGAGATTCACACAAATTATAAATGAATGTTTTGTGAATCAAAAGGATGTTTGGAACATCAAAACTTGAAGTCTTGTTATGTTTGGACTCTCTAAAACGTTTTCCCAAAGACATAAAATAAACAGCTCTGAAATAACCCTTATAAAGAGAGTTTGAGTCGGTGAAAACAAATTTGGCAGATCTAGGTCTATCTGCGGAGGCGGTTCGGATCGTCTCTGGGGCCTCGTTCTGGATCGTTGCCCAATTTTAAATAGAGGGATCCTTAGAAATGCGGTCCGGGTTATTTTCCATAAAAAGGTCCGGATCGGTGAAATGCGATCCGGATCATTTTCCATAAAAAGGTCCGGATCGCTACCAAAAAATGTCTAGAGCCTTTACGTTTTTCGGTCCGAATTACTTGGAATACTCGGTCCGAATCGGCGTAGAAAAATCACCAGAAACTAGAAGCAGTCCTCTTCTAATTCGAAACCGTCTTCAAGGCAAATTTGAGCATGAACATTCTTGACGGTGTATCGGTATACGACATGCAAAAATAATATAAACATTTATAAAATTATGTTCTTACAGAAGGAATCTCCCAAATTTAGTTCACATGATGTTACCGAGGATAATATGACATTTCTCACTAAGTTTTCAAAGAAGTGGCAAAAATAATTTCAGTCTAGAGGCCCACCCAAAAATTATCCATCTAGACTTGAGATTTGTAAGGAATTTTTTTAATCGATTCAATTTATATGTATTATCTTAATTACGCCTGGACAAAACAATTTGTGTATAGGTTAGATCTTGAGTTAGTCTATCCTTCAAAGCATGTGATGTGTTTGATTAAGGATAATAGCATATCATCTACATCATCATGCCATTTTGGTGTCACGTTTCGTCTTCAATAGTCATGGATCTCGTGAAGTATGACTACATATTATCTTCACGTTTTGATATTTATGTTGGGTGTTTTTTATAGTATTTGAGGCTATTTTTTATAAATATACTTTTTAAAGAAAAATATATACATTTGTGAAAAATTTGTTCAAACAAGATTTCTTAATCGTTCAAAGGAATTTACAAAAGTCGTTCGAATTAGGTTTTAAATTGGTTCAAATGAGAATGGGTTTTTCATTCAAAGAAGGTTCGAACGAGGATCGAATGATATTTTTTTCTTTATAGGGAAATCATCTGAAGGTCGTTTGAAGTCATTTCAAACGAGATGCAAAGTCATTCAAATGAACCGATTGTTTTCGTTCGAACGAGTTTTTCTCACCTAAAAAATCATGTTTTGTATAGATAAGCGTGCTAATACATTTTTCTGTGAAATTGTTTTGGCAAAGACCATTTTCTTAGTCATAAACAACACCCTCTTAATGCTGGTTTCACATAAACACCTTGAAATACAAGTTTCAATCTTGAATGCAATATTGAGATCTCCAGTTTTATTAGCACCAAGGTTTATACTCTTCATATTGTTAAGTATTATTTCGTGCGGTGGTATCCACACCTCTTTGTTGCTTACATACGGTGGACTATGTGTGTGTGTGTTGGGGGGGGGGGGGGATAAGCGGTGGACTCCGTGTTCAATCCGTTGATGGTTATTGATCCTGGATCTATAGATACTAAGTTGTGTGTGGACACACACGTTGTGGTAGTACGCGGGTGGACTCATGCATATCGTTGTGGTGAAGGTGGAAGGAATGAATACGCGTCAAGGCTTGAAGGGAGCCAAGTTGGTTGTCTAAGTATTCTGTCGAGTCCTTTTGTAATTTCATACATAGTGCATTTGTGTGGCTAGGTCGTCTGAGATTTTTCCCCTTGTGGGGTTTCCTTGTACATCGTTGTGTTGTGTAGTTGATTTATTTTTTCTTGATATACTCACCTATAGCATGTTCTAGGGAAAGATAAATTTGGTTAATCGTTTCACTCAACATTCATTTACTCGGTGCATGTTTTAATTAGGTAAATTTAATTAAAATTAATTTAAATTTTAAAATTTTAAAAATAATGTTGTGTTTATTTTGGACCATATCCATATTACTACTTTTAAGTTGTATCAGAGCGACTTTCACTAAGTTAATATGTTGATCCATGTTTAGTGACGTTTTACGGTTTTTAGGTGTATCTATTGTGTTTATTTTATTTCCCTCGATGGATCATCATAGTGATAAGTTATCCGATGCATTTAATTATGACTATGATATTTATATTCAAGAGTATTTTAATGAGTTTCATAGCCGTGCTAAAAAATAAACTCGTTTGAATTTAGAGTTTGCAAAAATAGTTAAATTTCTTGAAAATATTTTTTTTTGCTTAAATGATCAAATGAAATTTTTGCTAAGTTTTCAAACTTAAAGAGGTATCATTCAAGCAAAGCTTAAGGACATGAAATGTAATTTTAAAAATTTAGAAGTGTCCAAGAAAAATGAGTGATGATGGATTCCATGTCTTAAACACATAATTAACGGGTTCAAAAAAGTTTGAGACTATGGTGAAAGAATGTATCATTGCAGATAATGATAAATTGATGAATGATTTGAAGGCAAGTGAGAAGACTCTTAGGGATAAGTTCTCTTACATGAAGGAGGAGTGAGATAACCTCTAAGAATGATTGAAGATATGAAGAAGAAGTTGATAAATATTGAAAAGTCTAAATCTTTTCTTATTTCTAGAGAATTGAAGTTAAAAGATTAATTGAGAAACTCAAATCACAATTTTATTGGCTTCGATAATCTAAATTGTTCTTCTTCTAAAGCAAGGACCAACCTTTGTTTAAGAGTGTCAAACATTGGCAATGATGTTAGGTCAACCCAAAGTTTTTTTTCTCGTATATACACATGTTCACATTGTGTTAGGAAATATCACCTTAGGATGCTTTGTTATGATCTTAGAAAATATTCTAGCGAGTGTAGATGTAGTGACACCATAGTTCCCAAAATTGGAGGCATTAGGTATTCATATATTTGGATTAGGAAATCTGTTTTGGAGGTGCTAAATTTTAGACTGATTGATTCTCGCATGCTATCACATGATTCTTCCCAGGCTATATCTTACAAGTGATTGTTGTTGAATGTTTACATACACTGGCCTTTTTGTTTCGTACTATATATTATTTCTAGTTTTAAGATTGTATATCTTCTATATTTTGATTTTTTCCAAGTATATTGAAAGATATATAAAGATTTTGTTTGTCTTTTAAGTTTTTTTTTAAAAATTGGTGTCATGTTTAAAAAATGCATAAAGACTTAAAAAGATTTTTCTTTTTGTGTAGTTTGGTTTTAAGAAGTTTGTGTATTAGTGTGTTGAATCCCATTAATTCTTTGTTTGCATGTGTCTAGGATATTTGGTTGTGATTTTTTATGATTAGGATTTTTATTAATCATGCTTACATGGAGTAGTTCGAAATTGATTTGTTTAATGGATTCACTTTGTATATGCTTTCGCACACACTTTTCATGAGCTCTTTTGTCTTTTTATGTTTCATGAGATAAGTGAGGTGTTATCCTAACTATTTTGTTATTTTCACATATTTTGACTATGGGGGATTTTGGATATAAGAATCATTGCTTGTGAGCTAGTTTAGATTGATAAAAAAAATATGAATGAACAATGTAAAAGGGATACGAAAGAAGCAATCTTTCTTGCATGAAAAGTCACCCTTGACAAAAGCCTAAAAGAAAAGAGTGGGAAAGAAATGAAAAATTGGCACGGCCAATTTTTTTATTGATAATTAAAAATTGATATGTTCAAAAGAATGAGAGAAAATTGGTATGTGTTTATTTTTTAGGGATGTTAAAGTTTAAGAATAATGAATTTGCAGAATGACTCCTAGTTGTACTTAATTGTTTGACACTATTGATTTAAGAGTCATTGAAATTTTCTAGGCTAGTGTGCATTGTGTATATTTGTCCATTTTGTGTTCTTTGCCAGTTAAGGATAAACTGAAGTTGATAGGTTAATAAGGTAAAATATATTTTCTTGAATATTTTTTGAGTGATGGAGTCATATTTCTCTTCTTTCAAGCTCATGCCCCTTCACTCCATACCACATTTTATATATACACACCGATATTATACGAGTGTGGAAAACTTATGTGTTTCAAGTCTTTTGTGGTGTTTATAATTATATATATGGATGTGCATCCTAGTATATGTTCAGTTATATATGTGTGTGTGTGTGTATATATATACAATATTTTGGTTTTTTAGTCTTTGCGTTTATATTAAATCCATATTTGTAATATGCTTTATCTTCGATTCCTATTGGCACGTTGTATGATCACACTGATATATTTTTTGTGATTGCTAGCATTGGTATCTCATTCATGTATTATATTTAGTATCATTTGTTCATAATTTGGATTTTTTGTGCTTATGTTGTCGAGTTATTTGTCATTGTTTGTTTCACTTCGTATCTTGCCATTATTTTATTTACTTTCCTTTATTCTTATATGTGTTACATTTAGGGGGGATTTGTTTAAATTTTGCACCTTATTATTTGCCTATTATTAAAAAAAGGAGAAAGATGGTATCTTACCTTTAATTCGAGGGATAAATTTTTTACCTTAGGGGAGACGTCCTACCAGAGGTGAAGATTTTTAGACAAAGGGGAAGGTTTTTCATATAGGTTTATATTATTATATATTCAAATTGCAAATTAAAAGTGTGTTTATGTTTGTAGGTTTACAACGATGCGAAAAAATTTCACAAGAGCAAAGTTACACGAAGTTTGTGTATATCAAGTTTGTACTTTTTCCTTTTGGGGTTGGGGATAGAGCCCTTAAATGAGCTTAATTGCCCACAGGTTTTGGTTTTTTGATTTTGTCCCAGAATAAACAAAGGGAGATATTTGTAAGAAAAAAAAAATTCGAATCGAGTCTATTTGTATGTATATGATTAATTCCATTTGGACAAAACCATTTGAGTCATAGGTTAGGTCTTGAGTTGGTTTATCCTTCGAAGCCAATGATGTGTTTGATCGAAGAATGTAGCGGCTAAGTTCGAGCATTTACATTATAGTGTCATGTTTTTTCTTTAAAGTTTGAGGAACTCATGACGTATAAATGCATATTATATTGATTCTTGGATATTTAAGTTGGGTGTTTGTTTTATATTTTTTGAGGTGATTTTTCATAAAAAGACTTTTTAGAGAAAAATAATCTTTTGTGAAAAAGTCGTTCAAATAAGATTTTGTAGTTCAGAAGAATTAACAAAATTCATTCGAACGAGGTTTTAAGTTGGTTCAAACGAGAATAAGTTTTTTGCACAAACGAGGTTCAAATTAGGAAACCAATATTTTTCTTCTTTACAGTGGAATCCCGTTCGAAGGTTGTTTTAAATATATTCAAACGAGATGCAGAATGTCTTTTGAACGAGATTGTGTACCTCATTTGAGCGAACCTACTATTTTCATTCGAACGAGTTTCTACCACCTCAGAAATTGTGCTTTGTATAAATAGGTATCCTGGGAACATTTTCTGCTATATTATTTAGAGAAAATCACTTTCTAATTCATAAATAAAAGCCTTCAAACCCTAGTTTCACTCAAACACCTTGAGATCCAAGTTTCAATATTTTATGCTACTTTAAAATCTCAAGTTTTGTGAGAGCCAATGTTTATATTCTTCATCTTGTTGAGTAGTTTTTTATACAGTGGACTCTATACTTATTTGTTGTTTACATACGGCGAATCTATGTCACTGTGAGAAGCAGTGGAATCCATGTTTGATCCGTTGAAAGTTGATGAGTCTGTATTGATGGATACCGACACGTGTGTGGACTCACACGCTACGATAATTCATGGGTGCAATCATGCGTATCGCTGTGGCGAAGGTTTGAAGAACGAAGATGCATCAAGAATTGCCTTTGCATTTACTCCATATTTATCATATTCTTTACATTCGATTCCTATTAGCATGTTATATGATCACATTGATATTATTTATTCCTTTCTATTATTGATATCTCATTATGTAGCATATTTGGTACCATTTTGTAATATCCCGTATTTTCATGGCTTTTAAATTTAAGGATTTATTAAATTTAATTGAGATAAATTAATTTAATTTTTATCCGGAATGTTGTTTTAAATATTTACTAGCGTGACTAGAGTTAGTAATTATTGGAAATTGTTATTTGTTGAATATTACTGGATGAGTATAGTAATATATGAGATTTATTTTTATAATATTGTCACGTGTGAATAAAATGACAATTGTGGAAATTTAAGTCCGGACGCGCCTGTGTCGTGTCTGGACTAAATGTGAATTAATAAAAGTGAATATTTTATAAGTCATTTGTATGGTCGTTTTGAGTCCGCCAACGCATTCCGAAGGGTCGAGATAGTCAGAAAAGTGTACCCGGGGGTTTAGTTTGGGTCTCGGGGCATTTTTAGGCCTAATTGGTACCCCGGGAGGGCGTTTTGGACATTTTACCTTTTTGGGTAATTAAACCCACGAAAATCCAAAGAGTTAAGTTAGATATCTGGATTGTCATCTAGGGTTAGAAACTCTAAACACAAGTGACGGCCATAGGAGAGGAAGGAGAGAGCTCTCAAGGAAAATTCTAGGCCCGAAATCCACCCGTTTGCACCGCAACCACCACCAACGCGTAGATCGCGCAACAGGCTACACAACCACACCAAAAACATCTGCAAATAAGAACGTCGAAAATCCCAGGCAAGTTTTTATCTTGCTTATTTCGTTGGTGCATCCTTCATATTAGTTTAGGGATGATTAGGGATGAATTTCATTGAAGAAAAACCTAAATTGTGATAGGAATTTGCATGTAGTGATGACTTAAACCTTATTCTGGAAATTATTGGTGATGTAGGAGAATAATCCACGAAATTTTAATGTAGTATAAGAGGTAATTTCTGGAAAAACAGATTGGAACCATGATTTAGAGATTTCTAGGGTTCTTGTATGTTTAAATGAATTATGGCATGATTAATCCATGTTTAGTGACGTAAATTGACATGCTTTACGTTGAAAATACCTAATATGATGATATAAGGTTAGTAGTATCAATTCTGGGACGATTGGGATTAGAAAGTATGGAAATTGTTGAAGTTTGGAGATGAAACCCGTAACTGCAGAATTTTAGTTTTCGCAAACCTGCTTGATCGATCGATCGAGCCCAGAGCTTCGATCGATCGAAGGTTCGATCGATCGAGCCCCAGACCTCGATCGATCGACCCCTCCTGGAAGACTCCTATTTCCTTTTTAAATGATTTAAATTCAAATTATTGTGAGATATTTCTTGGGCATCCTTAATAAAATGTTTTGGGAGATAGGGAAGACCAGTAGGACATGTGAATAGATTTTGGGACCCTTGATGTCGGGCAAAGATTGTATTTTGGGATAATTATATAAGGTTCGGTGAAATTATGATTTAAAGAGAGAGACACATAAGAGAGTTACTTTGGGACAAATGAGTATACCTACTGAATTTTATAATTGGGAGGATAGAATCCATGAAGCGTTATGTAGTAAGTGGAAAAGTTCCTCAAATTAAAGTAAGATGTGAATGGTTATACGTGATAACTATATTATGTGAAATGAATGCGAATGACGTAATTATGGGAATTGAGAATTTACCCATTATTGATATGGCAATATTAGTATAGTTATATGATTGTGTATGCATATAGTATCTATGTGTGAAAATCATGCCCACGCTACTTGCTATCCCTGAGGTTTCCGCGCTGGGACAGTCTTATCTCGATGGGACCTTTATGGGGGATATTGACTTGTACCCTAGAAGATAGATATCCTTGGTATAGGCTGTCGGAATGATAGTTCAGATGGTCCTAAGAGACGCGGGTATGTGCGTTCCTCTTAGAGACTTGGAATCTATGCTTCGCCTCATATTGTTTGTGTATAGGTATCCTTGGTACCGGCTATCGCAGTGATAGTTCAGACGGTCCTACGAGACTTAGAATCTATACTTCGCCTCAATATTGTTTGAGTATGTGTTCATACAATTCGAGAGTGATTCCGAATTTGTATTCCCCTTAATGTGAGTGATATGGGGTTTGGATAGTAGAGTATGACCGCACCATAGTTATTATGTGGGGTGCTGTTATGATATATATATTTTCGAGTAGTTAATATATATATATATATATGAAATTCTGAAATCTGGAACTGCCTACTGTGATTTGATATGTAGGACATGGTTGATGACTCAAATTGTAAATACTTGTTTAGAGAAAGTATAATATGAAATTGGAAAACTTTATTGATTAATAAAGTCAAAATGAGAACTTTGGTTACTAATTGAAATATCCTTTCCAAACAATGGAATCGTTAAATGTTGAATCTTACGAGTAATCTAAGATAAGTTAAATCAATTTGGAAGAGTAGTGCGATAAATGATAAGACAAACCGTTGGGAAGGTTAGTGCGATAGGTGTGCACATTAGAAGAGAGGTGAGAATTTCTCAAGGGAGTGTCACACTAATATGTTGTTGCATTGGCCTGTATCAATTTAAATACTTGCTAAACAATTTTGAAATCATATACACTATCGGGCTCTCACCCGTTTTTCTCTCTCCCTCTCTCTCTTGTATATATATGTATGTATTACAGGTGCCCAGCCACAGGGGTGTCTTTCTTAGGACCTCTTGGAAGGAACGCGCTGCAGCTTAGGTGGGAGTTGCAGGTCTCTTGATTAGACGACTTCATTCATTAGGATCCACTATTAGTACTTTCCTCTAGTTGGGCATGTGTAGCTCTTTCCATTATTCCGTTATTATTGGACATTTGTATTTCAGTTATTTCCAGTATTGTTACTATGGGATTTATTCAGTTTGGATGTGTGACTTTAGATTTCGTATGTTGACATTCGATTGACGAATGTATTAAATTAATTGGATTATGTTGCAGAATTTAATGTGGTGTGATTCTTACTCATTGAATGTTGTTAATAAAATAAATGATTTTTCTTTAAATAAAATTTGGAAAGTATGTATGAAAATTGTTTTGACACTTAGCTTAATTAATTAGGGTGTTAAATTGGAAAATTTTATTTTTCGACAGTGATGCTAAGAATGGACCAACTGTTCACCTTGATTTAATTTAATGAAGGAGTGATCGCCCGGTATTTAATTAGGCGGGGTGTCACAGGTGGTATCAGAGCATCAGGTTCTAGTGTCCTTAGGATCTGTACGGCTTATTATGCTTTCAACGTTGCTTTGTTTGTTATAGAGCCCTATGTTTAGGATTTTCGATTCCTTTGGCGAGATTTTGTTCTCCTGCTATAATGTGTATACATTAGTGTATTCTAATTTCGTTCGGATGGGTGCGTATACCGAGCGATGACGGCGGTCAGAAGAGGACCGTTAAGCGTACATCAGGAGGCAGGGCTCAGTTGATATTATGAAATATATCCGAGGATGATGACTGTAGTCGAGGTCACCTCCATTATGGCACGAGAAGCCACGACTAGAAAGGCGACTAAGGTGCAGCAATGATTTTTCAAATGCTGTTATAGTCAAATGAGGTGCAAGGGTAAACTTACCCAACGTATTACAAAAAAACGTGTAGAGACTGTCAGTGGGAAATTTTAGAGACGCGAAACTTGTATGTGTTTACCAAAGGAGGTAAAGTATCCAAAGACTTAAATATAGGACGAAGTGTGGCAAACTGAAAGTGAAAATTTAGAGAAAATTTTCTTGGCTTTCGGGACGAAGTTATAATGGTTAGAGCCAACCACCAATTTTAGAAATGGAATGCTATGCCTATAGGAGAACCTTAGGTACAGTGTTGACCGTCTGTTCCTTCCTTAACTATTCAGGATTAGAAGCAAATGTGGTTCTGAACTCATCGAGAGAGGGCATGTCAAGGGTCCATTCATGAATATGAATCTTAACCGTTAGCGAATTTTGTATCGGAAGATGTAGATACGAGTGGGGGGAAACAACTCCGAGTGGGAGATCGACACGTAGTAATAGTTGATAACACTCAAAGAGGTAATTCTGTTGGACGAACGATTCAGAGGTTGACATTGTCATATTTTGTCAAAATAGATGATAACGCTTCTTTGTGGGGGAAGTTAAAGGAATCGAAGAATTTAGTCGAGAATAAGACTGAATACAACGGTGGTGGTATAGCACCACAAAGGGATGTGGATACACATCAGGGGACCCATTTAAATGATTCGGATAATTAAATTTTTACCAAGTGATGGTAAATTCAGTAAGTACTATTATAAATAGCAACAGGATCTTTATGGCTTAAAAAGCTAAGGGAACAACCGGGATGGCTAACAGGAATCGAATCGACTAAAGTCCGAGAGAAGGACAACCATAACCTGGTTAGTAGGACAGGTGATAAGTGGATTATGTGTTGAGGTATTTTGGTGCGAAGTGAAATTGCTCGCGATAATATATTCCAAAGTGAGAAAAGGGACAAGAATACGGTGCCTAGTAAAAGGCAACGATTAAAAATAATTTTGTTTTGGTTTGGGCAGACGTGTTACGTTCGAAACCATTTGTGCAGTCAAGACGATTGCCAGGATGGAAGTATAAGTTGTATCCTTAGAGGATGCGGCGTGTTTATGTGACACGAGCGAGTCACCATATTTTGTTCATTGCTAGATTATCATGTGAGACGAGCTTAATGCATATAATTATTAATGTTATTAAAATGTGAATATTTTTCCCTAGTGTGGCGGGATTTTTCTTTAGTGCTATCCGCGGAGGATGAATGAGTATATTAACAACATTTTATACTTTATTGAGGTTACTCGTTGTAGTGATGCGATACACGAGTATGATCTTATCTTTGTTAAAACATTATAGAAATGGTTAGTACGATAGTGGGCATTTATTGCAAGGCTATCGGAGTGGTTGCATTAGTGCAACATGTTTTATGTTTGTTTTGGCGAGGCTTTACCTGTGAGAAGGTTGGACTCGCACTTATATTATCTATCCTAGAGACTTCGGAGGAGATAGTGAGCTCGAGATATTCAATGCCAAAGTATGTATAGACTTTGTCAGTATAATTCCGTATGTATCGGGATTTACCGTTGAGCGAAAAGATTTGATTCAGTATTATGTTTAACACTCTGGATTTAGTGATAGGAAGAGTGCAGTGTTATATTTATCCTTAAGAGATGTGGGAGTTGAGAGTTATACCCCTAATGTTAGAAAACGGAAATTTAGAGAATTTCGATCGTATGTATTCGAGGTTTATGGAATGCTATTACCACCAACCTATACTGAACAATAGTGCAATTAGTGAAACGTTCTTTGTTAAGCATAATTACGGGAGAAATTGTAACTTTTTTGTCAAGGGACAGAATAAAGGGGTATATGCTATGGATGGAGGACCTAACGGATTTCGATAACCGACAATGCTAGGTAGTAGTGTATCGGGGGGGTTCCTTGTTTGGATTTCGCTTTGCGAGACATCCCACTCATGAAACTTAGTGTAAGGTTGGAAATAGGGAGACGTTTGGTCACTATTCCATGAGTTCGGTACCCTGGTCGAAATGGGATCAAGTAATTATGTATGTAAGTTGGAAGTTGAATTTTTTCTTAAAGCTATTGGAAGCCGGATCTTGTGGTAAGAAAGCATTGAAAGTTACTCCACGAGTTGAGGGGTGGAACGATGATAAGGAAGATTTAAAATTTTAATTTTTTAGGGTGATTAAAGTGTTGTAATCACGCTGCAAGCACTAGGGAAAACAAAGAATTTGTTTATTAGTATGGAGCGTATGTGATGCTTACGCTAGTATTCCCAGTTTATAGGGTGTGTAGACATCTTGGTTAACTGATGTTAAAACTCGTACGAGATGAAGGGGTGTGGCAATGGACGTGTGGAAAATGTGTTTGTGGGGCTAACAGAACGAAGTGGAAGTGATAGAGTGGATTAAACGTCACATGAGGGGCGATAATCCATACATAAGTGTGCAATTAGAATAGCACGCCCTAACTTGATTGGAAGGATGTGGGAAGACATTCAAGAATTGGTCTTCCTTGAATTGAGTAGAATTTAATTGTTATGAAGCACACCCGGAGCGGAGTTGTTATTAGTAAAGTGTGAGAGCAACTTGCGCATACAAAGAGTAATGATGTTAGTATAGTATAAGAGATCCATAAGTGCACTTCGTGGAGAGAAGAGCACGGGTCGGAACTTTCGGCATACTCCAAGGAAGGAAGGGGAGTATTACGTGTCACTTAATGTGAGACATTTCAAGGGAAGAATAGATGTTTAGCGAGACGTAGTGAGTAGTCTCTACATGCACTACCCATAGGTAAGGTTTGGTTGAAAGAGGAGAATCAACCAAATAATTTTGTGTTTATTGAAAATTCCTGAAATTGGAAGAGGTTGGTAAAGTCAGTAAAGTTTTTGGATGGGTTGCCATCCTCAAAACAAGATCAAGGTTTTATCCTGAACATGTGAATTAAGTCGCCGAGAAGCAAGTGATTGATATTCCTTTGGGCTGGCTTACAATATTAACTAGTATGCCCCAGAATTCTTTTGAAAGGAAGGATCGCGCCAGTGCATGGTCCGGCGCAGTATAAATTTCTGAATCAGGATGAGATTGGTGAGTCCCACCTTTGATATGGGATTTCAGGAACCAGCGGAGATAAGATTTCGTTTCGAGTAGGATGTATCACCCTTAGCTAGGTAATAAGAGCATGTTGATTAAAGATTAGTGGAGCCACGTGAAGGAAATTTTGGAATCTTGGTACGATGATTTCAAGCATGCTCTGTAGAAGCACTCGTACCTATTTGTCGCGTACGAGGTACTTATTAAGGTTTTGTTATGGAAGAACCTCGACTATTCTCCTTCCGTATGTTTAGAGGAGAGTAGATAATCAAAATTTTTAATCGGTCGAGAAAATATCCGATATCTATGGTGGAATTCCACGACTGTTTTAGGCAGTCAAGAGTGGTCAAATGTTCGTATGATCTTCTCAGAATGGGATTTTTGTGTATGAATAAATACGAGTAGTTTGTCATGTAGTGAGGTGCGGCCTCCTAATGAATGTGAGATAAGAAAATTATAACGTATAGGCGTGACCTATGCGAATGTTGTCGGTTGGGAACACAATGTGAAGTGTCTCCAATGAGAATGTAAAACAATGTTGCTGTGAGGGAAAAGCTATAGTGATTGAGGACC
The DNA here is from genome assembly GCA_949130495.1 of Sambucus nigra. NCBI lineage: Eukaryota > Viridiplantae > Streptophyta > Magnoliopsida > Dipsacales > Adoxaceae > Sambucus > Sambucus nigra. Next base: position 535,182,760 of record OX422208.1, on the reverse strand, counting down.
GTACTATGTAGATAATTTGCATACTGACAAGGATATCCAGAATTGTGCTACCTGGTAGGCCTTATTTTTCCGAATTTCGGGACGAAATTCCGTTATTAGGGGGGAAGTATGTAATACCCCGTATTTTCATGGCTTTTAAATTTAAGGATTTATTAAATTTAATTGAGATAAATTAATTTAATTTTAATCCGGAATGTTGTTTTAAATATTTACTAGCGTGACAAGAGTTATTAATTATTGAAAATTGTTATTTGCTGAATATTACTGGATGAGTATAGTAATATATGAGATTTATTTTTATAATATTGTCACGTGTGAATAAAATGACAATTGTGAAAATTTAAGTCGGGACGCGCCTGTGTCGTGTCAGGACTAAATGTGAATTAATAAAAGTGAATATTTTATAAGTCATTCGTATGGTCGTTTTGAGTGTGCCAACGTATCCGGAAGGGTCGATATAGTCAGAAAAGTGTACCTGGGGGTTTAGTTTGGGTCTCGGGGCATTTTTAGGCCTAATTAGTACCCCGGGAGGGCGTTTTGGACATTTTACCTTTTTGGGTAATTAAACCCACGAAAATCCAAAGAGTTAAATCAGATATCTGGATTGTCATCTAGGGTTAGAAACTCTAAACACAAGTGACGGCCATAGGAGAGGAAGGAGTGATCTCTCAAGGAAAATTCTAGGCCCGAAATCCACCCGTTTGCACCGCAACCACCACCAACGCGTAGATCGCGCAACGGGATATGCAACCACACCAAAAACATCTGCAAATCAGAACGTCGAAAATCCCAGGCAAGTGTTTATCTTGCTTATTTCGTTGGTGCATCCTCCATATTAGTTTAGGGATGATTAGGGATGAATTTCATTGAAGAAAAACCTAAATTGTGATAGGAATTTGCATGTAGTGATGACTTAAACCTTATTCTGGAAATTGTTGGTGATGTAGGAGAATAATCCACGAAATTTTAATGTAGTATAAGAAGGAATTTCTGGAAAAATAGATTGGAACCATGATTTAGAGATTTCTAGGGTTCTTGTATGTTTAAATGAATTATGGCATGATTAATCCATGTTTAGTGACTTAAATTGACATGTTTTACGTTGAAATACCTAATATGATGATATAAGGTTAGTAGTATCAATTCTGGGATGATTGGGATTAGAAAGTATGAAAAGTGTTGAAGTTTTGAGATAAAACCCGTAACTGCAGAATTTTAGTTTTCGCAGACCTCCTTGATCGATCGATCGAGCCCAGAGCTTTGATCGATCGAAGGTTCGATCGATCAAGCCCCAGACCTCGATCGATCGCCCCATCCTGGAAGACTCCTATTTCCTTTTTAAATGAGTTAAATTCAAATTATTGTTAGATATTTCTTGGGAATCTTAAATAAAATGTTTTGGGAGATAGGGAAGACCAGTAGGACATGTGAATAGATTTTGGGACCCTTGATGTCGGGCAAAGATTGTATTTTGGGATAATTACATAAGGGTCAGTGAAATTATGATTTAAAGAGAGAGACACGTAAGAGAGTTACTTTGGGACAAATGAGTATACCTACTGAATTTTATAATTGGGAGGATAGAATCCATGAAGCGTTATGTAGTAACTGGAAAAGTTCCTCAAATTAAAGTAAGATGTGAATGGTTATACGTGATAACTATATTATGTGAAATAAATGTGAATGACGTAATTATGGGAATTGAGAATTTACCCATTATTGATATGGTAATATTAGTATAGTTATATGATTGTGTATGCATATACTATCTATGTGTGAAAATCATGCCCACCCTACTTGCTATCCCTGAGGTTTCCGCGCTGGGACAGTCTTATCTCGATGGGACCTTTGTGGGGGATATTGACTTGTACCCTAGAAGATAGATATCCTTGGTACAGGCTATCAGAATGATAGTTCAGACGGTCCTAAGAGATGCGGGTATGTGCTTTCCTCTTAGATACTTGGAATCTATGCTTCTCCTCATATTGTTTGTGTATAGGTATCCTTGGTACCGGCTATCGCAGTGATAGTTCAGACGGTCCTACGAGACTTGGAATCTATACTTCGCCTCAATATTGTTTGAGTATGTGTTAATACAATTCGAGAGTGATTCCGAATTTGTATTCCCCTTAATGTGAGTGATATGGGGTTTGGATAGTAGAGTATGCCCGCACCATAGTTATTATGTGGGGTACTGTTATGATATATATATATATATATTTTCGAGTAGTTAATATATATATATATATATGAAATTCTGAAATCAGGAACTGCCTACTGTGATTTGATATGTAGGACATGGTTGATGACTCAAATTGTAAATACTTGTTTAGAGAAAGTATAATATGAAATTGGAAAACTTTATTGATTAATAAAGTCAAAATGAGAACTTTGGTTACTAATTGAAATATCCTTTCAAAACAATGGAATCATTAAATGTTGAATCTTACGAGTAATCTAAGATAAGTTAAATCAATTGGGAAGAGTAGTGCGATAAATGATAAGACAAACCGTTGGGAAGGTTAGTGCGATAGGTGTGCACATTAGAAGAGAGGTGAGAATTTCTCAAGGGATTTTCGCACTAATATGTTATTGCATTGGCCTGTATCAATTTAAATACTTGCTAAACAATTTTTAAATCATATACACTATCGGGCTCTGACCCGTTTCTCTCTCTCTCTCTCTCTCTCTCTTGTATATATATGTATGTATTACAGGTGCCCAGCCACAGGGGCGTCTTGCTTAGGACCTCTCGGAATGAACGCGCTGCAGCTTAGGTGGGAGTTGAAGGTCTCTTGATTAGACGACTTCGTTCATTCGAATCCACTCTTAGTACTTTCCTCTAGTTGGGCATGTGTAGCTCTTTCCATTATTCCGTTGTTATTGGACATTTGTATTTCAGTTATTTCCAGTATTGTTACTATGGGATTTATTCAGTTTGGATGTGTGACTTTAGATTTCGTATGTTGACATTCGATTGACGAATGTATTAAATTAATTGGATTATGTTGCAGAATTTAATGTGGTGTGATTCTTACTCATTGAATGTTGTTAATAAAATAAATGATTTTTCTTTAAATAAAATTTGGAAAGTATGTATGAAAATAGTTTTGACACTTAGCTTAATTAATTAGGGTGTTAAATTGGAAAATTTTATTTTTCGACAGTGATGCTAAGAATGGACCAACTGTTCACCTTGATTTCATTTTATAAAGGAGTGATCGCCCGGTATTTAATTAGGCGAGGTGTCACACATTTGTTCAAAATTTGAATTTTTTGTTCCTGTGTTATCGAGTTTGTTTGTCATTCCTTGTTTCACTTTTCATCATCGCATGATTTTACTTACTTTTCTTTATGCTTACATTTGTTACATTTAGAGGGAGTTTGTTTATATTATTCACCTTATTATTTGTCTATTTCTGAAAAAAGGGGGGAGCAAAAAAATTTACCATAGGGAATGCGTCTTATCTTAGGTGGAGATTGTTAAACAAATGGAAGCTTTTTCATATGCAATTTATATTATTTTATATTCAAGTTGGATTTGAAATATGTGTTTTATGTGAAAGTTTGCAACAATGAGATAAAATTTCACAAGAGCAAAGCTACTCAAAGTTTGTGTTTGTCAAGTCTGTACCTTTTTCCTTTTCGGGTTGGGGATTAAGTGTTTAAATGAACATGACTGCCCATAGGTTTTTATTTTAGGATTTTTCCCAAGAATTATGTAACACCATGTTCCAACAATTCAATTAAATTATATACAAATTATTCTGAAGAGGAGGTAATGATGATTATGAGAGAATTGTGGGTAAAAACTTAAATAGATAAAATAATTGGACAAAAGGTCATTCAAATGATATAAGGGGATCATTGGAAGAGAGATTGGATATTGCGAGAAGCAGGATTCAAATGACCTTCAAACAAGATGTTTTCGTATAATAGTGGCAGGTCGCGTGAAGTTAAGCTTCGAACGAGGTATAGATGTCGTTCGAGCAACATAGGCTTATCGTTCTAACGATGTACATCGAAATTTCTTAATCTGACTGTCCTTATACCCTGTAACAATTTTTACCATTGGATCGATGTGTTGTCAAGCCCAAATTAGGCAAAATGGGAATTTAGGCTTTGGGAGTGTTTTATAATGGTGTGTTTGGGGAATTTGTTGGGAGAAAAATGGAAGAGAGAGAGAGAGAGACAGAGGGTGATGGGTGGTATTCCACCCCTTCCCATCACAAACCACCACTCCTCCAACATGCATCAACCTTAAAACACCATTTTCATTATATATTCCATCATTATTGAAGTGTTTATACCCATTTTCACCATTTTTGAGGGATGTATACGAATTTTGGAGAAGTGTTGGAAGATTTTGAAGAAGATGATGAGAGCTTCCATGGAGTTTGAAGTGGGTCTTGCTTGGAAGCTTAGATTAAGAACATTTGGATCATTTTTGGAGAATGCTTTTGGTAACTCCTTAAGGCGCCATCTTTGTAGGTGGCAGTTACTCCTCCTACACCAACATTTCTACCACCATTGGAGCCTTTAGAGGTAGGAAAACCTTACTCTTAGGATTAAGACTCTATATGACATATTTGTAATCTTGTTGTTAGATTACATGAGTAGTGTGCATTTAATTAAATGATAAATTGATGTGTATAAATAATAAACATTTTCAGAAATAAAAATGTTGGTAAAAATATTATTTTTGTTGAAAATAAAGAATGAATAAATATTTCAAGGTTTTGCAAAAATGAAGATTTTATTTAAAAAAATAGACATTTTGTTGAGTTTAAGGAAATTAAAATTCTTTTGTGCTTTAAAAATATATTTTTGCAAGTAAGAGGTATTTCTACAATGAACAATATGTTTAACCCATTTAATAGGATTTTAAGGTTTAAAGTCCATCTTCTCATGCATATAATCTTGTAATATTTTGGCATTAAGTGTATAAACAACTTTAAAGAAGAGTTGGTTGGGTTTGAACATGAAATAAGAAAAATATTCTTTAAGTGTAATTAGATTTATTGAATAAAGAAAGTAAAGAAATGCGTGGTTTGAAAAATGGTTAATACAGGTATTGAATAATTGTTAATAGGTAAACTTTAGAAGGTTGGTGTGTATAACTTAATAATGTTGTAAAGATTAACACTTATGAAATTGGAAAGGAAATAATGAGGTAAAGATGTTTTCAACTCAGAAGAATATTACTCCAAAGGTAAAAAGGTTTTAAGGTATTAAACCACTTAAGAAGTTAGTATGGTGTTTTGAAAAAATTAACACTTGCGAAAATAGAGTAAAAGCTGAGTTTGGAAACAAATGGGTAAAATGGTAATTTTACTTAAAGTGGAAAAAATTTATGAAATTAAAATATTGAAAATGGTGTTACACAAATTAGTCCTAAAGAAATATGATTTTTTGGAAAAAATCAAGGTTAAAGTGTAAAGGACATAAAATGATAATTTCAAAGTGTAACACAAGTTGGGGTGCAACCCTAGATTTTTGGCTTCGATTGGGTAAAAGGAATGTTAGAATAATGTACACATTTGTAAAATGTTAAATCAAATTAAAAGGAACTCGGATGACACTAGGAAAGTTAAGGAAGGCCCGGAGCCCTAGGGTGAAAGACCCAAAATAATTGGTCAGGGCATATGGTATGCATAGTCGGCGGTGTGGAGCCCGTGGAAGTAGCGCTATTTTGAAATTTTCGAGAGAAGATATCGAAATAAGGAACATGTCAATAAATGTGTTGTATGGTGAAATGTGTTAATACAACCAAACTTAAATGAAATAATAAATGCTTCGGTAAAGATTAAAATACATGGAGGGTTTAGAGTTTTGCCAATATTTCGATATTGTTCTTGCAAGAGGAGCTCCAAATACATGGAGGGTAGTTAATGGCGTACATAGGTTAAACCAAATTCACTAATTTAGGGATCCCTGCGATTATGTTTTGTTATAAATGGGTTACCAGTGATACCACATTTTGTTTAAAAACTAGGTTTTCCAATAGATCTTTAGTGGTCAATCTTCCCGATGCTAATAGGGACTATTTTGATCATGGAGTTGTAATGAAAAATTGGCAACACCCCTCATTAAAAGGAAATGATGTTTACCAAGGTCCCAGATGTCCACTTTATGGTAATGGGACAGGTTGTTTTTAATTTTTTGATTTAGCTCTGTTTATGTTTGATGAAATGCGTCACTGATATTTATTTTACTTTTTGCAGTTGATAACAAAAGAAAGCCCCCAAAAGAGAGTGACATTAATATAAAAGATTTGAAAATCATCTGGGGTTTGCATCATCAGTTGTTGGGGAGCACATTAGAGCTTCTTCTTATTTGCTTAGATACAAAAACACTACTTCCTCTTTTATTTCTCGTCCTCTTGACCCTCCTGTGATAATTGATCTTGATCAAATTCCATCATCTCGAGTCAGCGTAGAAGAATATTCTTCTAATTTGGGTACCTCTATTACTGATTTGATGACGAGGAAGAGGAAAATGCCTGAATTCTTTGCCAAATATGCTCCTGGCACTGATGGGGCAAATAAGAGCAAAAGGGATGTCTCAGCTGAAGGGACGAAGAAAATGGATATGGATCTATCTAAGGGAACAATTCCAACTTTTAAGGAGGTCGGCAAGAATCCACATGTTGTCTCAAAAGAGGCAGCACCTTTGATTGAAGGTGTTGCTATTACACAAGGAGAGGCAGCACCTTTAATTGAAGGTGATCCTTTAAAGAGATTGAGGAGAGGTCTTACAGAAAGACCTATAAAAACTACTGTTCAACCTTCTGACATTGAGGATCCTTCTTTGAGAGCTAACACTCCAGCTCTCATTGCTCCGAGCTTGGCCAAAGGTTTGAACAAGTCTTGGACCATTCCCGAATATCGAGTTGTTGAGGGTTCCCTTTCTCGGGAGAAAGTCAATGACTTAGCCTCCAACATATTACGTTGGTAAGTATCATCATCCTTACTATTTCACCTCCATATACCGTGTTCGTATTCTGATCCGAGCTTCTTTTCTTTTGCAGTTTATGACGTGTTTTAATAGTCTCTTGGATAAAGATGAAGCTATCAAGGCTTCAAATTCCTCCAGTGGGGTGGAAGAAGCTTTTGTTGGGTTATCACAATCTTTGAAGGACTCCTGGCAGAAGTACGAGGAAGATAAAGCTTCTTGGGAGAAGAAACATCTATCTGCAGAGACAGCTCATCAACAAGATAATACAACTCGAGACCAAATAGTAAATGCCTCCAAGGAGTTAGAGGAAAAATGAAAGGTCGCCATTTCCAGCAAGGAAGAAGCAGATGGAAAGCTTGAAGAGGCTGAACGGCGTAAGAAAGAGCTGGAGGAGAAGGTGAAGCTTTCTTAGGGATATGCTTCTTCTAAGAAGGTGAAGAGAAAAGTTGTTGTGAAGAAGTCCTTTAGCTTTGGTTGGGACAAAGGATGGAATAAATCCTTAACTGATATTACTTGCCAGATGAAGTATGCAAGTTTAAAGTACTTCAGAGACAAATAGGTCGCAGCATTGAAAGAGTTGAGTGTTGCAGATGATTCTGAGTTATTTCAGAAACACACTCATGGCCCTCCTCCTACTATTGACAAAGAAGAAGAGGATGAAGCTGCATTCGATGAGTTTTCTATGGTAATAGTAGAATAAGTACCTGTTATTACCATTCCTCAACCCTCTGAGCAAAGTCAGCAGGCAACAACTTCTACCGAGCAATGCCAATTGCCCTCCGAGCAACCAATTCCTTTGTCCAAATCGGCTGATGATGTTGTAGGAAATAAGGAGAAGGTGTAGAGTTGTTTGGCTCTTTAATTATGTTGTTCTTCTTCTTTTCCCTTTTTGTTGTAACTTTGGTTGTACTTTCTTCTCCCGTTGATCAATAAAAAGGACTTTGTTATTTGTTCTGAATTTTCTCTTTTACCTGCTCATCATAATTATACTGTTGTTGATTCGTCTTTATTTTTCCTTGCTAGTTTATTACTGGGATGGAACTCTTGTCAGCACATGATACATAATTGATGAAGAAATGTAATGATGACTTCAAAGTTGGTCATGCAGACTTTACTCAAGCTCAAATAGTTGATATTCTCGGATCTGATGCCTCACAATGAGCAATTAACGCTTATCAATACTTAAAATGTCTGCTTGACCGAGTTATGGCGTACTATGAAATAATGGAGGATCATCAAGGAGTAATCAAAGAACTTCAAATTCATCATAAAGAAACCACTGCACTTCTGTATAAAGGTTATGAGAAAAATACTAACAGTTGAGTGCTGATCAGGGCTACGATAAATTCCTCTCAGCCCATAAGAGGAGAGAAAGTGTGTTGAAACTTGAAGTCGAAGAACACAAGTACATTGCCAAGCTACTTGAAGAGGAAAATATTGCTTTAAGAGAAGAATTAAAAAAACTAAAGTTTGCCTCTTACTCTAAAGCTCTGATCCCAATCAATGATGAGGGATTTTCATTTTTGGAAACTGAAAATGCTGCCTTGAGAGAAGAATTTGAGGCTTTGAAAAGAACCATACCTACATCGTCCACTCGTGGCAGAGCAAGGCCTTATATTTATGGCCGGTCAAGAGCTAGTCGGATTAATATTGAAGGGACGAGGACCCAACTGGCTTTAGAAAATCAAGTTGTTCAACTGACGGCAAAAAATCAAGCCTTTCCTGAGATGTCCAGAAAAATCCAAAGTCTCACCGAGCAACTTTCCAACCAAAGTTCTGCCTTAAAGAGTAAAGAGAATTTTGTGAAGAAGCTCCATCAAAATGTTGAGAGATTGACATATCAACTCCACAAATAGCCACGAGAATTCTGGATGGAAGGATATAATGAAGCCTTATGCCACCTTGACGCCAGGTTGAAGCAGTCAAACAATGAGGGGTATAAATAGGGGTGGTTGAATGCCATGACTCTGATGAAGCTTGAAGAAGGAAATTCCTTATGGGATTGGTATGAGCCTGTAGTACTTGATCTGCCTAATCCTCCTTTTAAGTTGGATGTCAGGTAGATTCCAGCTCGTGCCATACCTCAATGTTTAATCTCCAAGTACCTTGGTGATTACAATGTTCATGAAGATTATAAGATATCCCGAACTCCTCATCTGCTTGAGTGTCCAAGTTCGAGAACACTAGGATAATACGAGATATGAATTTCATCAATTCTCCTTATGCTTTAGATGATCATCTAGCTGGAATGGAACCTGTACCAAAATCTGAGGAAAAAAGGGCAATAAAATAAGAAATTTGTATTGAATGAAGAAAACTTCATCTTTTGTAAGTTCCTTTCCTGTATTTATTGAAGAAAAATTTCATCTTTGTGCACTTTTCTTTCCTTCGAAATAGTTTTTAAGATGTTTTTCTTATAACATATTGTCTGTTGATGAATGCATATATATTTATAGAGGGACAATTTGTCCTATTTTGTTTTAATTGCCTAGACAGTGGAGCTTACCCCACTTGCTACCTAGTGGTAGTGACTTCTCACCCATAAGTGCCTAAGCAATGGAATAATTTTTATCCCATGATCGTGCTTAGTTGTAGTAATCTTTTCAGGATTACCTTGGTGCCTAGACAGTGGATGCCCCGTGAGGTCACCTATCTTCTTGCCTAGTTTGGGATGCCCCTTGAGGTCACTTGTGATCAAATAGGATTTGCCTTGTATGATTGGTATTCCAACATTATTGGTTAAATTTATTAATGCCGACCAACCGTGATTGGTGGTTGCTGATATGTCGACCAACTGTAGTTGGTGGTTTAGTATGTAGCACGAGTACTCCGAAAAAAAATTGAACAAAAAGAATATGGAGAAAATATCATCTTTATTCATATTGAAAGAAATGGGGTACATGTGAATCTATATTACTGATAATATTTGCGCAGGTGCTCCGCATTCCACATATTTTTGAATTCTTCTCCTTCTAAGGTTTCTATTTTGTAGGTTCCAAGTCGAACAACCGTAGTTACCCAGTAGGGTCCATGCCAGTTAGCCTCTATCTTATTATGCTTCTGAATCACTTTCTTAAGCACATAATCTCCCTCTTTAAGATCACATTTCTTGACTCTTTTGTTGTAGAACATGACAGTTCATTGCTGGTAAGATGCGTTCCAGATTATTGCATCTTCTCTTACTTCTTTGAGCATATCCAAGTCTAAACGTCTCATCAAATTACTTACAGGAGAGTTAAAATTAAGCACCCTCTGTGTGGGTAAGCCCAGTTCAGCTGGTATAACTGCTTCACTTCCAAAGGCTAGCATGTAGGGATATTCCCCAATTGTTGTTCAGGGTGTTGTGCGATAAGCCCATAACACAGAATGTAGCTCGTTAATCTAATTTACTTTTGCATCATCCAGCCGCTTCTTCAACCTGTTCAGTAGAGTTTTGTTTGCCATTTAAGTTTGTCCATTACTCTGGGGATGAACGGTTACATAATGGATTTTTTGGACATTGGATTGATGGCAATATGCAACGAACTCCTCATTATCAAATTGGGTACCATGGTCAGTAATGAAATCATGTGGCAGACCATATCTGCAGATAATATTCTTCCAAATAAACTGGTAAACCCTTTTATACGACATGTCAATGAGAGGCTCAACCTCAATCCACTTAGTGAAATAATTAACAACGATTACTTAATATTTGAATATCCCTTTGGTGGTCGGCAGAGGCCCGACCAAGTCTATAACCCACATGGCAAATGGCCAAGGGGAAGTGATGGGAGTTAATAGTGCCTGGGGAGTTCTTTGAATGGAAGATAAACGTTGGCACTTATCAAATTTCTTCACATAAGCTGTACAGTCAGCTCTCACTATTGGCCAATAATATCACTTCATCGTTATCCGCTGCAGGAGGGTTCGACCTACTACGTGAGCTCCACAAGAGCCTTCGTAAATTTATTCTATTAAATCTTTAACTTCTGAAGGATGCACACATCTCTGTAAACCTGCTATGATACCCCTTCTATACAAAACACCATTATTCAGAACATACCGAGCATCTTTAAACTTCACCCTCTTGGATGCAAGTTGATCAGTTAGTACAACTCCTTCTTCAATGTATGCTCTTATAGGGTCAATCCATGATGGTCCCATATCCTGGGTGATAAATCTTACCATTAAATCATCATCTCTACTCCGGTCTGCCAGAATCTCAATAGGAATCGTTCTTCGTAGCGTGATGCGAGTAGCTAAGGCTAACCGAGCTAGTGCGTCAGCTCTCGTATTTTCTAATCTCGGTATTCTAATCAATTGGACCGCAGCAAAAGTGGACACAATCTCCATTACTTTGGCATAATACCTTGACGTCAAGTCTCCCTTCGCTGCATACAACCTAAGAATCTGATTTACAATTAACTGTGAATCACTAAACATAATAACTTGCTCTGCATTCAGTGTTTTGGCTAAACCGAGGTCCATAATCATAGATTCATATTCAGGTTCATTGTTGGAAGCTTTGAACTGGAAACGCAACGCATATTCTATATCCAACTTATCTAGGTTGTGAAGAATTATACCATCTCCGTTGCCTATGGCACACGAAGAGCCATCAATATACAAATTCCAAATGGGTATGCCATTATCAAACTCTTGGTCTGACAAAGTTACCTGATGGAATATTTGGTACTTCCTTTTATTATCTCCTAACACTGGATGTTATCTGATGAGTCTTGCTTCTTGGTGCTTATCCCCTTCGTTACATCTGTTCATAGGAGTTGATCGGGGGTAGTCTCTGATGATTACCTAACATCTACAGATTTTTCTGCATTAGACCCTTATTGGTCGATAGTATCTGGGTAAGTGAATTTCGTAATGAAATCTTCTACCGCCTGCCCTTTGAATGAGGACATTGGATCATAAATTATATCATACTCTCCTAGCTCGACCACCCAATACATCAGTCTTCCATATTTTTATGCCTTGTTGAAAGCTTGTCTAAGTGTCATAGCAGTGTACACCACTACGGTATGGGCCTGGAAATAATGTTTCATCCTCTTACTTGCCTCTATCAATGCTAAGGCTAGCTTTTACAATCTGGGATATCTTATCTCTGCTCCTCGAAAAGATTTGCTCGTATAATACACAGGTTTTTGTACTCCATCTTTAACTCTTATCAACGCTGAACTGACTACGCTCTCACAGACAGCCAGATATAAGTATAATCTTTATCTCATCACCGGCCTGGACAACAATGGAGGTGTCCCCAAATATCGATTCAACTCTTGGAATGAGTTTTCACATTCATCATTCCATTCAAAAGTTTTTCTGAGAGTCTTTAATAATAGGAGACATCTATCCGTTGCTCGTGAAATAAACTTATTGAGAGCTGTGACACGCCCCGTGAGGCTCTGTACCTCCTTCTTCGTAGTTCAAGATCGTAGTTCTAACAAAGATTTAATCTTTTCTGGATTTGCCTCAATGCCTCGCTGATTCACAATATACCCGAGGAACATGCCTTCTCGTATGACAAAAATACACTTAGTGGGGCTCAGCTTCATTTGATATTTTCCCAGCTGATCAAAAGTTTGGCTCAGGTCAGCTATGTGGTCTGCAGCTTTCTTGCTCTTCGTCAGCATGTCATCGACTTAAACCTCCATGTTGTTGCCGATTTGTTTTGTGAACACCTTATTCATCAATCGCTGGTACGTTGCACCTGCATTTTTTAGACCAAAGGGCATGACATTGTAACAATATGTACCCCTTGGGGCAGTAAAATAAGTACTCTCCCTGTCTTCTAGTTTCATCTTAATCGTAGCCGGAATAAGCGTCCATGAAACTCAACAATTCATGCCCCAAAGTATCATCCACTAGCTGTTCAATTCGGGGCAAGGGAAAGTGATCTTTGGGGCAGGCTTTGTTGAGATCTGTAAAATCTACGCACATCCTCCATTTATTGTTCTTCTTTATCACCATCACCACTTTGGCTAACCAATCTGGATATTTGACATCATTAATAAAAGAGGCCTTTTGTAGGTTCTCAACCTCCTCCTGGATAGATTGGTTCTTCTCTGGGCTAAATACCCTTCTTCGTTGTTTCACTGGCTTGATCTCTTTATTAACATTTAGCTCGTGGCACAAGAAGGCTGGATCTATCCCTAGCATCTCATCATGAATCCACGCAAAAGGTTTCTTTCAATGCCTTAAAAATGGCACTAGCTCGTGCTTTATTGACAGTTCCAGTGATGCGCCAATTTGAGTTATTCATTCTGGATGTTCGTTGTTCAGAATGATGTTCTCCGTAGTCTCCATGACCTGACCCTTCTCAAGCTCGAATTCATCTCTAGGGTCCAAGGTCGTAATCTCTGCATTTTCAGACTTCTCCACTTAGTACGTGGTGTTCTTCTTCTTAGCTTCCTACAAATCTTCCTATTCAGAAGATGAATAATAGCATTCTCGATCTACTTTCTGGTCACCCTTCATAACTCTGACATCGAAATTGGTCAGAAACTTCAAGCATTGATGTACCGTGGATGGCACTGCCTCGAACTTTTTCATGCCTACCCTCCCCATGATTATATTATAGGTTGATTGGACATTTTTATCCATTATGAAAAAGTGTACGTTTTCTATTTTGCAAGCAAGCCAGGTACGAATAAGCATATCCAACTTGATCGTCCCAAGTGGAAAGACTTTCTCGCCAGTGAAGCCAAGAAGGGGCCTCTGATATGGCTCCAATTGGGCTAGCTTCAAATTCAAGCTGTCAAAGCAAGGGTAGAACATGATATCTTCAGAGCTACCATTATCCACCAGTACTCATGAGATCACCACATCCTTAATCCTCATCTTAATAACTAAGGGATCATCATGAGGATATAAGACACCTTCCAGATCATTTTTGGAAAAACCGATGACTAGCTTATCCATGTTCACCTTCCTCGGGCGATCCTCTTTCGCCAGATTTATTCGTTGTATATAAGAACAGGTTTGGGCCTCATTGAGGTCAGCTTTCCTTTCGACAGTATGATCCCCACCTCTTGCATCTCCACCTGTAATCATATTACATTCAAATGATCCAAAATGGATTGAAAATACCTAGCGTTCGGGTTGCCTTGACTTTTTGGGGAGGTCAGTTTCATCTTCTAGATCATCTTCATGATCCCTCTTCTTGTTATCTTTTATTCGGCGAGGAGATTTGGACCTTTGCCTTCCTCTTTCGTTAGTATTTCTATCATTCTGACGATCAACGAACCTGCTCAGTTTTCCTCGTTGAATAAGTTCTTCAATCTCATTCTGGAGAGCTATGCAATGCTTAGTCGTATGGCCGTAATCTTTGTGGAACTCACAGTATTTGGACTTATCCCTCTTGTCTGGGGCTGTCCTCATTTTCTCCAGTCAAGTTAGCTCCTAGCTATTCTTGATCTCCTCAAGAATATGGTTGATATACACCTTTAAGGGAGTATAATTCCCATACTTCCTCAACTGCTCTAGCGTTTCCTTGCCTTTCGGCTGCTTGCTACCCTCATTGTGGTTTTGATCCTTCCTCTCAGTTTTACCTTCAACTTTAGTCTCTGCTTTGGTCTCACCGTTCTTCTTTGCAGCCATAGCTTCTTCGGTATTCATAATTTTGTCTGCCTTATCCATTAATTCCACCATGGTTTGTGGGGATCTTCAGCTAAAGTATAATACAGATTGTTTGGTAAAAGACCACTCATTAGAGCAGTGATCGCAGTATTCTCTTCTTAATCAATGACCTCAAGTTTCTAGTTATTAAAACGAGCGATGTAATTCTTAGTGCTCTCTCATGATTTCTGCCTTACACTCAATAGGTGTGCCACTCTTTTAACTAGCTTCACCTCGAAATATAAATTCCCTATAAAGAGCTCTGCCAGCTGATGGAATGTAGCAATCTGCCCCCGAGGAAGGTTGTTGTACCATATTTGGGTTGACCCAGTGATAGTTCCGGAGAATGCTCTGCACCTCATCTCATCAGAACCTGCATAGATATCAGCAGCAGCTTGGTACTTCTCTATGTGAAGGACGGAATCAGTTTTTACATCGACCTTAGTCGTTACTACAAGATCTTTAAATTTTTATGGTGTGGGAAAATCCACAATTTCTTGTACGAAGGGTGATCCCTTGATGAAAGTTCTTTGGAGAGGGTTCTTGGCCTTAGCCATTTCTCCTAACCTGTCTTACAACCTCTTAATGTAGCCCTTCCATGCGTTGTTTCCATCCTCGAACCCATTTGCCCGAGAAACAGATCGCGCCGAATTCTCCTCTTGGGATCGTTCATTACGAGTTGCTGGTCGTGACTGGGCAGAACCTTCCCTTAGATTATTTGTGTTGAAAATTTCTCGACGCAATCCTAGGGGGATTTACATTCCTTCTAGGGCCCAAACGGGCAAAGGGAGAGGCTCTACTCAACCTCTCTAGAGCGCTTGTTTGTTCTGGGGATAATGTAACAGTTAGTTGAGAATCTGTAGTTCTTATAGAAGAGGTCCGCCCGGATGATATGAGGGCTCATTGGTCCTATCAGTATGATGAGAGTTAGTGCGTTTGGACTAAGAAACATCTGGGAATAGCATACATCGGGTTCTTGAAGATGGCAAATGGGTGGGTCTCTAAACGCTTCATTGACCTGACTAGGCAGGCTCGCTGTTACGAACAGTTTGAATGAGTTGACGCATGGTCTCCTGCATATCTGTTTGCCCTTGGGCTAAATTGGCCACTATGCCGGTGAGATCTTGAATAGTTGGGGAGCAGATGTATTGGGGGGAACTCGATCATTGTTCCTGTTACTGGATTCCGGAATCTCAGCCATTTATGATGAATGTTTTAGTGAAAATGCTACATATAGTTGTGACACCCCGACTAATTAAATACCGAGTAGCTACTCCTTTATTAAATTAATTCAAAATGCCAAGTTGGCTCAGTTAATAGCATCACTGTCGAAAACATTTTTATTATTACTAACCACCTAGTATTTAAAAAGTAAGTGCCAAATTTTAATTAAAGTCTGATTAACATGCAACAAGTGTAATAAAGAATAATAACACCATTCACCATAATGAAGTAAATAGAATAACCATCACATAATGTAAATAAAGTCTGGAGGAAAACTCCTCACTACAATCCCACAACTGAAATAAGTAACAAAATACTGAATTAATACATGCCAACGTCTGAAAATTGTAATAGAAAAGTAACTCTAATGGAACTGGGCAACATGCCCTAACACTGAAGAATACTGAATACGGAATCCAAATGATAGAAGCGTCTAAAAGCAAATCCCTATAGCTTCCACAAACAGCTACAGCTCGTCACCTGAATGAGTATCCTATGCATGGTGTCCTTGAGGCTGGGCACCTAAAAATGGTTTTACAAGAAAATAGATTTGAAAGCAAACGGGTCAGAGCCCGAATGTGGAGATATTTTAAAAACCTGCAAGTGATTTAAAAAAATTTAAAACATTAAATGAAAAGTACATGTTAGGACGTGCACTCACATGAAATCCTCACCTCTCGTCTAACTGTGCACTCCTAACGTAAGTACTCATCTAACCACTAGCTAAGTGACATCATATCTAGCTAGGCGGTCATAGGTTCTACCCTTATTACTCGGTTCCCATTAACATAATAACGATCTCAATTAAATAGGGGTTTAACGTAGATTTTGGTTCTCATATAAAAGTAATACAACTCATTAAAGATCATCCCTTTTGTTATTCCATAGTTATACACACAACACCATATGAAAGTTCCCAGTTTATTAAGTGTATATTATTCACATCATAAATATACAATATAAGCACCCCAAGACTAAGCTGCGGTGCACACATACTCTGCTATCCATCCCGGTACATCACGTACATAAGGATCACATATTTCGAATCTCTCAGGAATAGTTCATAGATAACAACACCACAAATAGTGGAGGCGAACACAGTCACATCACATGGGTCACGCACATACCTACGCTCCCACGATCAGCGGACTTATTAACATCCCAATAAGTCTTTCTCTGACCTATGTTCATCGAGGTAACCAGTCTAAATCCGGGCAACACAAGGATTAGAGGGCCCTAAGCGAACGCAAACCTCCCGTGATAGCAAGTATGGTAGGTATGTCATACACACAAATCATATACCAATACTAAGTAAGCACACATCTTAGTAATCACCGTAGTTTAATGGTAGTACTTATCACATTCTCGTACAAACTTAATATATATACCACTTATATAATTCCTGACCATATTTACACGCGCCATAATTTATTCTCACGTCGTGGTAAACACTCACGTCTCAATCCCATATTAACCACTATTTAAATCATTTGTATATAATTTACTCCTCATAATAACCCAAATGTCCCAAATCTATCAATATATCTTCAAAGGAATGTTATCCCTATCCTCGAACAAGTTTACGGGACTCCCAAAATCAAAACAGGCCAAAAAGGCCTAAACTGTCAGCTCGTTAGAAGTCTCGTTCAAACGAGGCTGTTCGAACGAGATTTCAGTTCGTTCGAACGAACTGTACCTTCTAACGAGATCTCGTTCGAACGAAGTTATCGAACGAAATTCCCTTTCGTTAGAAACGACTGGTCAACTCGTTAGAAGCTCGTTCGAACGAGCTCGTTCGAACGACCTGGAGAGGTCTTCTAACGAGGGACCAGTTTCGGCCCAGATTTTCTCCAATCTCGTTTTTCATCCATTTTAACACCTCAAACCTCTTCCAAAGTTCATCCCAACAACGTTTTAGGCTCTCTAATTCATCCTAAACATATTAGAGTCATCTCCTAACATGTTTTAAGGAATTAATCCGTCCTAAACATCATTAAATCCCAAGTCTTTACACTTTCCCCAATTTTTCTCAAGAACATGAACCCTAAAACTTTTAGATCCTTAATTTATCCAATTAAATCCGTTTTAATTTCATCCAATAACTAATATCATCAGTATAATCATTTACCTACCATTCTACATGCAATTCTCCTCAAGATTTCAAGTTCTAAACTCCAAAATACATGGGTTTTCATATTTCACCAAGAACAAATTAATTTTATTAAATTCCTACACATGGAAAGAGCATTCTCTGAAATTAAACGATAATAAACCACTTGCTTTGAGTGTCTCTGAATTTGATGTTGATTTGGTGGAGTTTTCCGACAGAATTCCTTCTTTCTCTCTCAACAAGCTCTTCTTCTCCAATGGCTATGGTGGCTAGGGTTTATTTTTGGAAAAACTTAGAAACCTAACTTCTAATAACCTACGTAGCCTATTGGGTTATCATGGGTTGGTTAGTGGCTTAGTGGGTCAAATCCACATCAGATGTAATTAACCAATTTTCGTCACTTTTAATTCTCAAAAATGCAAAATTACCAAACTACCCTTATATGTTGCCGGTATGGCCTAAAAATACCCCGGGACCCAAACTAAACCCCCGGCTAGTATTTTCTGACTATCTCGACCCTTTCGAACGCGTTGACGCACTCAAAACGACCATACGGATAATAGAAATAAAAATCACTTTTATAATTAAAATAATACACCATGACGCGACGGTCACACGCGTCCCAACAAAATTCCCAAATTGTCGTATATAAATCTCACGACAAATTTCATAATTCCAGATTCTTATATAATCATATGCACATATAATCAAATACCAACTCGCATCTCGCTAGTATTTTAACCCGGATTAATTACCAATTAATACACATTTAATTTAATTAATCCCAAAAATAAATATCACAGAAAATACGGGGTATTACATACTTCCCCCCTAATAACTGAATTTCGTCCCGAAATTCGAATCTAGAAAGTACCTGCTAAAAATAACTCTGGATAACGTTCGCGCATCTCATCCTCGCGCTCCCATGTGGACTCCTCGACATTGTGATGTCGCCACTGAACACGCACTAACGGAACTATCTTTGACCGCAGCTTCCTCTCACTTCGGTCCAAAATAGCAATCGGCCCCTCCTCGTAGGAGCTATCCGGCTGGAGATCGATGTCCTCCACAGCAATGTGAGAATGGGCCAAATTATCTCTAAGGTATTTCCTTAGCGAGGAAATATGAAACACATCGTGAATCCGATGCAAATGCTCCGGTAATCCAAGTCTATACGCAACCGGTCCGATCCGTTCAATAATAGGAAACAGCCCCACATACCTCGGTGCCAACTTCCCCTTCTTCCCGAAACGCATAATCCCCTTCATAGGAGATACTCTGAGCAAAACCTGGTCCCCACTTGGAACTCCCTGAAAAATCTCGTCGCATCAGCATAACTCTTCTGCCTGTCTTGAGCTACCCGAATACGACTCCGAATCAACTCAATCCTTGCCGAAGTATCCTGAATCACTTCCGGACCAAGTAGTTTGTTGTCCCCCACCTCTAACCAACATGCTGGGGAACGACAAGGCCTACCGTACAACGCCTCAAACGGAGCCATGCCAATAGTGAACTGATAGGAGTTGTTGTAAGCAAACTCCACCAGTGGAAGGTACTGTTCCCATCCACCCCCAAAGTCAATAATTCACATGCGTAGCATGTCCTCCAACATCTGATTTGTGGGCTCTGTCTGCCCATCGGTCTGCGGATGATATGTCGTACTCAACCGCAATTCCGTGCCCATGGCCTCCTGGAAACTCTCCCAAAACCGCGAAACAAATATCTTGTCTCTGTCAGACACGATATTTAGGGGTACACCGTGAAGTCTCACAACCTCTGAAATGAAGAGCTGGGCATACTGTCCCGTAGTGTAGTCAGTCCTTACGGGAAAAGTGAGCGACTTTGGACAATCTGTCCACAATTACCCAAACGGAGTCGTGACACCTCTGCGACGTAGGCAACCCCGTGATAAAATCCATGGATATGCTCTCCCACATCCACACCGGAACCTCCAACGGCTGTAGAAGTCCTGTCGGTCTCTGATGATCCACTTTTACTAGTTGGCAAGTGGCGCATTTCGAAACAAACTCAGCAATATCTCTCTTCATACCGCTCCACCAATACTGCCGTCTCATGTCTTGGTACATTTTGTCCCCTCCTGGATGTACCGCGAACCGTGAACCGTGCGACTCTGCCATCACCTCGTGTCACAATTTCTCCCCTTCCGGAACTACCAATCTCCCATTGAAGCGTAATCCCCCGTTTGAGCTGATGGTATAGGACTCGGCTCCCTCTGCTAGAATCGAACTATCTGCTCCTGACAGAACAAGTCGTTAGCCTGTGCCCGTACTACTTTCGTGACAATCTGCGGTGTAACGGTCATCACAGAAATGAAAGATCGGGCCACTGCATCCTGGTGTCCCAACTCCTTCCACTTAGCCTTCCACACTTCTGCCACCTCATGTGCTGGCCTACGGCTCAACGCGTCTGCTACCACGTTAGCCTTTCCCGGGTGATACTGGATGTCGAACTGGTAGTCTTTCACAAACTTAAGCCACCTCCTTTGCCGCATGTTCAACTCCTTCTGAGTGAACAGGTACTGTAGGGACTTGTGGTCCGTGAACAATTGGAACTTCTCCCCCAAAAGATAGTGCCTCCAAATCCGTAGGGCAAATACCACTGCCGCCAAATCCAAATCATGGGTGGGGTAATTCTTCTCATGAGTCTTAAGCTTACGGGAAGCATAAGCTATGGCCTGTCTCTCCTGCTGTAATACACCTCCAAGTCCTTGTAAAGACGCATCGGTGTAAACCAAATACTCAACTCCCGGTCTCGGCAATGCTAACACAGGTGCTGAGGTCAATTTATCCTTCAACTCATCGAATGCCAACTGACAGGCATCACTCCAGATAAAGGGCACACCCTTACGAGTCAGATGTGTCAAAGGACCCGCTATCTTCGAGAAACCCCAAATGAACCTTCTGTAGTATCCTGCTAGACCCAAGAAACTACGAATCTCCATCGGTGTCGTGGGTTGTCCCCACTCCCTCACCGCTGATACTTTCCCCGGATTAACAGATATTCCCCGGTCGGAAATGATATGTCCCAAAAACTGGACCTCCTTCAACCAAAACCCGTATTTCTCATATTTTGCATACAGCTCGTTCTGACGTAGTGTCTGCAAGACTTGCCTCAAATGCTCGGCGTGCTCCTCCTCTATCTGGGAGTAAACCAGAATATCATCGATAAAGACAATGACAAACTGATCTAGGAAATCCCTGAACACTCTGTTCATCAAGTCCATAAACACTGCTGGAGCGTTGGTCAAACCAAAAGGCATAACCCGAAACTCGTAAGAACCATATCTCGACAAGAACGTAGTCTTCGAGACATCCTCCTCCCTGATACGCAACTGATGGTATCCCGATCTCAAATCAATCTTCGAGAAGAAAGAAGCTCCTCTCAACTGGTCGAATAAGTCATCGATTCGGGGCAACGGATACTTATTCCGTATCGTGACCTTATTCAACTCTCAGTAGTCCACACACAATCTCAGTGAACCATCTCTCTTCTTCACAAACAAAACTGGAGCGCCCCAAGGTGAGGTACTCCTGCGAATAAAGCCCTGACCTAACAGCTGCTCTATCTGATCTCGTAGCTCTCGCATCTCTGCCGGAGACATACGATACGGTGCGCGTGATATAGGCCTCGTATCTGGCAATAGGTCTATAACAAAGTCTATCTCTCGACTGGGCGGTAGGCCTGGTATCTCCTGAAACACATCCGAATACTCCCTGACGACTGGAATTGAATCTAAAGGAATCACAACCTCCTTAGAGGTATCCTCCTCTAGGTAATACAAATGAACGGTCGAGCCTCCCTCTGGGCGAGGCATCGCCACTACAAACATCTCTTGCCCCGGAATGGTAAAAACAATGCTCCCGCTGAAGCAATCAATCATGGCCCTATAATCAGAGAGCCAATCCATACCGATAATCACATCGTGAACATGCATATCTAATACCAACATATCTGCAGGTAATACCAGACTACCAATCTCTACCCCCAGTCCCCGGCATATAAAGAATATAAGTGACCCACTCCCCAA
Source organism: Sambucus nigra (assembly GCA_949130495.1). Classification (NCBI taxonomy): domain Eukaryota; kingdom Viridiplantae; phylum Streptophyta; class Magnoliopsida; order Dipsacales; family Adoxaceae; genus Sambucus; species Sambucus nigra. Next base: position 535,160,810 of record OX422208.1, on the reverse strand, counting down.
TGGTGAGTCGACACACGTCACTGTGCTCTCCGCTGTGGCTAACAACCCTAAAGCCTTCGCGAAATTTGTAGCTATAAAACAATGTGTAGCCCCCGTATCAAATAATACCCGACCCATAGTGCCATGGATAGGAAACGTACCCTCAATCGCGGGCGGTGCCTGTGGAACTGCTGCCTGGTGGACGTTGTAGACACGTCCATACTGTAGCTGCCCCTGCTGAACTGGGACTGCTGGAATGGGTGGCAATGCTGCCATCTGTGGCGGTGCGGGGAGAGCGGCGGGAAACATAGGCCTCTGCGGCTCCTGGCGAGCACCTTACTGCTTCTGCTGTGGGGCCCTGCCCCTATCAGAACAATCCTGTCATTTATGGCCAGTCTTGCCACAAACAAAACACTTCCCTGGGAAGTTCCCTCCTCTCTGCCCCTGTGGTCCCCGTCCTTGGTGGCCGTTACCGTTCCTCCCTTGGCCCTGCTGGCCCTGCTGAAACTGCTACCCATTCTGCCCCTGACGGAATCCTCCCTGTCCCTGTCTGTAGTTTTCTGATCTGAACCTCTTCTGATCCCCCTGCTGGGAACCCTGCTCACCCTGTCTCTTCCCCTGAACAGATTGTGCCCCACCGGCACCATGTCCTCCAGTCCTGCCCTGATGGCTAGACTCTCCCGATCTCTTGCCCTCAGTCATATGAAAGCGGTGATCCTGGCAGTGTAACAAATCAGCGTTAACCACATCAGAATACGTGGCCAACGAAAGGTTCCCTAACAGATGCTGACGGATCCTCCACGTCAACCCGTCGGTAAATTTCTCAATCTTCTTCTTCTTTGTTGGTATCTCATCTGGAACGATATTCAACAGATTTGTGAACTCGGCCTCATACTCGGCCATAGTTTTACCATCTTGCCTCAGATTCATCAGTTTCCTCCTTATTTCCGTATGAATAGCGGACGGAAAGTACTTGCGTTCAAACCGCACCCAGAAGTCCTGAATAATGAGAGTATCCCTCTCCTCCATGGTGGTAATAGACTCCCACCACTGCAGTGCAGATCCAACTAGCTTGAAAGTAGCTAGCATCTGCTTCTGAACGTCCGTGCACTCATACATCCTCAAGTGCCTCTGCATATCTTTCCTCCACTGGCTCGAGACTACCACATCTGAGCTACCTGCAAACTCTGGCGGATGCGCTTTCTGAAAAGCATCACGTACACGTTCCCAAGCAGACGGGAATGCATTTTCCTGTACTGGCGCGGCAACCGGCGCCTGAGGCGGTGCCTACTAAACTACGGCAATCGCGGCATTTACCGCTTGGGCTACAATGGCTGCAACCTCAGCGGCGTCATCATGCCCTGAACTGGAGCGGGCTGGGGTTCGGGTGTTGCATCCCTGGGAACTCGTCGTGCACGTCGCGGAGGCATCTGAAATAAGAATGAAGTTTATAAGTTCAGAATTATAAACTTAAAATAGCTGAAGAACGAAGCATACACAAAAAGAGTACAACAGTCCTAATATATAGGGCTCTATATCAAAGAAACTTAGCGGAAACATAGTAGCCGTACAGATCCTAAAGGACACTAGAACCTGATGCTCTGATACCACCTGTGACACCCCGACTAATTAAATACCGGGTAGCTACTCCTTTATTAAATTAATTCAAAATGCCAAGTTGGCTCAGTTAATAGCATCACTGTCGAAAACATTTTTATTATTACTAACCACCTAGTATTTAAAAAGTAAGTGCCAAATTTTAATTAAAGTCTGATTAACATGCAACAAGTGTAATAAAGAATAATAACACCATTCACCATAATGAAGTAAATAGAATAACCATCACATAATGTAAATAAAGTCTGGAGGAAAACTCCTCACTACAATCCCACAACTGAAATAAGTAACAAAATACTGAATTAATACATGCCAAAGTCTGAAAACTGTAATGGAAAAGTAACTCTAATGGAACTGGGCAACATGCCCTAAAACTGAAGAATACTGAATACGGAATCCAAATGATAGAAGCGTCTAAAAGCAAATCCCTGTAGCTTCCACAAACAGCTACAGCTCATCACCTGAATGAGTATCCTATGCATGGTGTCCTTGTGGCTGGGCACCTAAAAATGGTTTTACAAGAAAATAGATTTGAAAGCAAACGGGTCAGAGCCCGAATGTGGAGATATTTTAAAAACCTTCAAGTGCTTTAAAAACATTTAAAACATTAAATGCAAAGTACATGTTAGGACGTGCACTCACATGAAATCCTCACCTCTCGTCTAATTGTGCACTCCTAACGTAAGTACTCATCTAAAAGTGACATCATATCTAGCTAGGCGGTCATAGGTTCTACCCTTATTACTCGGTTCCCATTAACATAATAACGATCTCAATTAAATAGGGGTTTAACGTAAATTCAGGTTCTCATATAAAAGTAATACAACTCATTAAAGATCATCCCTTTTGTTATTCCATAGTTATACACACAACACCATATGAAAGTTCCCAGTTTATTAAGTGTATATTATTCACATCATAAATATACAATATAAGCACCCCGAGACTAAGCTGCGGTGCACACATACTCTGCTATCCATCCCGGTACATCACGTACATAAGGATCACATATTTCGAATCTCTCAGGAATAGTTCATAGATAACAACATCACAAATAGTGGAGGCGAACACAGTCACATCACATGGGTCACGCACATACCTACGCTCCCACGATCAGCGGACTTATTAACATCCCAATAAGTCTTTCTCTGACCTATGTTCATTGAGGTAACCAGTCTAAATTCGGGCAACACAAGGATTAGAGGGCCCTAAGCAAACGCAAACCTCCCGTGATAGCAAGTATGGTAGGTATGTCATACACACAAATCATATACCAATACTAAGTAAGCACACATCTTAGTAATCACCGTAGTTTAATGGTAGTACTTATCACATTCTCATACCAACTTAATATATATACCACTTATATAATTCCTGACCATATTTACACGCGCAATAATTTATTCTCACGTCGTGGTAAACACTCACGTCTCAATCCCATATTAACCACTATTTAAATCACTCGTATATAATTTACTCCTCATAATAATCCAAATGTCCCAAATCTATCAATATATCTTCAAAGGAATGTTATCCCTATCCTCGAACAAGTTTACGGGACTCCCAAAATCAAAACAGGCCAAAAAGGCCTAAACTGTCAGCTCGTTAGAAGTCTCGTTCGAACGAGGCTGTTCGAACGAGATTTCAGTTCGTTCGAACGAACTGTACCTTCTAACGAGATCTCGTTCGAACGAAGTTATCGAACGAAATTCCCTTTCGTTAGAAACGACTGTTCAACTCGTTAGAAGCTCGTTCGAACGACCTGGAGAGGTCTTCTAACGAGGGACCAGTTTCGGCTCAGATTTTCTCCAATCTTGTTTTTTATCCACTTTAACACCTCAAACCTCTTACAAAGTTCATCCCAACAACGTTTTAGGGTCTCTAATTCATCCTAAACATATTAGAGTCATCTCCTAACATGTTTTAAGGAATTAATCCGTCCTAAACATCATTAAATCCCAAGTCTTTACACTTTCCCCAATTTTTCTCAAGAACATGAACCCTAAAACTTTTAGATCCTTAATTTATCCAATTAAATCCGTTTTAATTTCATCCAATAACTAATATCATCAGTATAATCATTTACCTACCATTCTACATACAATTCTCCTCAAGATTTCAAGTTCTAAACTCCAAAATACATGGGTTTTCATATTTCACCAAGAACAAATTAATTTTATTAAATTCCTACACATGGAAAGGGCATTCTCTGAAATTAAACGATAACAAACCACTTGCCTTGAGTGTCTCTGAATTTGATGTTGATTTGGTGGAGTTTTTCGACAGAATTCCTTCTCTCTCTCTCAACAAGCTCTTCTTCTCCAATGGCTATGGTGGCTAGGGTTTATTTTTGGAAAAACTTATAAACCTAACTTCTAATAACCTACGTAGCCTATTGGGTTATCATGGGTTGGTTAGTGGCTTAGTGGGTCAAATCCACATCAGATGTAATTAACCAATTTTCGTCACTTTTAATTCTCAAAAATGCAAAATTACCAAACTACCCTTATATGTTGCCGGTATGGCCTAAAAATACCCCGGGACCCAAACTAAACCCCCGGCTAGTGTTTTCTGACTATCTCGACCCTTCTGGACGCGTTGGCGCACTCAAAATGACCATACGGATAATAGAAATAAAAATCACTTTTATAATTAAAATAATACACCATGACGCGGCGGTCACACGCGTCCCAACAAAATTCCCAAATTGCCGTATATAAATCTCACGACAAATTTCATAATTCCAGATTCTTATATAATCATATGCACATATAATCAAATACCAACTCGCATCTCGCTAGTATTTTAACCCGGATTAATTACCAATTAATACGCATTTAATTTAATTAATCCCAAAAATAAATATCACAGAAAATACGGGGTATTACAATAGTCGTTCCCACAGACGGCGCCAATCTGTTGATGTAAAAAACTAGATTTGATCTATTTGATCTAATTAATCAATCACAAAAATATATGAAGTAATAAATAAGACAAATGACTTTTAAAGTGGTTTAGCCTTATGAAAATGGCTTACGTCCACTGTTTTGTATTGCCGGATGTTTTTGCCTTAATCTCGATCACAATCGCCAATGATCAAAACCCTGTTATGGAGGGTGTTACAATGTATTTATAGCCTTGGGGCTGTCAGTATGAATAGACGATATGTTGTTATTTGATAGACATATACATATGTATAATAAGAATGTTCATTAAATCCGATGTTCATTAAATGCATAATTGTCGCTTGATCTTCCTCACTAGATGTTCTGCACGTTGAGTAGCTCGGCATGCTAAGTAACTCGGCGTGATGAGTAGCTTGGTGCTGTGAGTTGTTCGGTGAGTTTAGGCATTTACCACGTAAGATGACACATGTCTTCATATAATTGGTCCACGTCAGCTGACTAATTTTCGTATCAACAGTCCATAAGGTAAGAAAAAAGGTAAAGTAAATGGGTAAATGGGTGGTTAAGCAACCTAAGCCATTAAACCCATAATTATTACAAGAATGTGTTGTAAAAGGTTTTCGAAGGTTAAATGATATTTTCTAACATGGTGTTCATGTGTGTTAAAAGGGTGGGTTTGAACAAAAATACAAATGTGTATTGGATAAAATAAAAAGGGCGATTACGATAAAGAAGTTATTTTCGGTGAAATCAAGTGTAGTGGTTTCAAGTATTAAACCGTGTGTGTTATATAGAGCAAGAAATGCTAAAATGAGAAAAAGGAAGTCTTTTATAAGATTAAGGTAATATAATATGGATAAATATTGTTTCCGTAAGTACAATTGTTCACGCATTGATTATATGTATATATATGTATATATGTATACAAAGTAGTTGCACGTGTACGTAAGCATAACATGTTAGAGTCTCCTTTCTGTCGTTCGATTTTATACTGCATTTATATATGTTCCATTGAGCATTTGTCTCACACCCTCTTTTTATTATGGCAGGTTGGGAACGATTTTGTATTTGAGAGCATTATACATGTAAGTACTTAGTTTATTTTTATGTTAGCAACTTTGTATACTTGGATATCGGGGGCTCCCCATAGGTCCCTCGCGTATTTTAATTTGAAATTTGGAATCACATGCTAACAAGTGAAATGTTAATTGAAATAAAACTGGACTAACAAAATTATATAGGTTATTTCATTACACTTCACACCTAATGCTCGGGTTGACCACAGGTAACCCATAAATTTGGGCCGGGGCATTACAAATAAACAACTGGGGGGGTATTTGTAAGGAATTTTTTTTTGAATCGAGTCAATTCTTATGTATTAGCTTAACTCCATTTGCATGAAATTATTTGAGTTATAGGTTGGGTCTTGAGTTGGTTTACCCTTCAAAGCCTGTGACATGTTTGATTGAACACAATAGAGATAAAGTTAAAAATCTACATCATCATGTTGTGTTTCATCTTCAAAGTTCAAGGATATCGCCAGATATGGATGTAAATTACTTTAATTCTTCGATATTTAAGTTGGGTGCTTATTTCGTGTCATTTGAGGTATATTTTCGTCAATTGTTTTTTAAAGAAAAATATATTTTTGTGAAAAAGTCGTTTGAACAAGATTTCTTGGTTGTTCAAATGAATTTACAAAACTCATTCGAATGAGGTTTTAATATGATTCAAACGAGAATGGGGTTTTCATTTGAATGAGGTTCACACGAGGATTGAAAGATATTTTCTACTTTACTGTGGAATCTTGTTCAAAGGTCATTTGAAGTCTATTCAAATTCAATGCATAATGTTATTCGAACGAGATTGTGTACTTTGTTCGAACTAACCTACTATTTTCATTCAAACGAGTTTTTGTTGCCTCAAAAATCGTGTTTGGTTTAAGTAGGCATTATGGGAACCTTTTAGAGAGATTTTTCCAAAAATCACTTTCTTATTCATAACCAAAATCCTCCAAACCCTAGTTTCACCTGAACACCTTAAGATATAATTTTCAATAGTTCATGATAGTTTGAGATATATAGTTTTGTGAGCACCAATGTTTATACTCTTCATCTTGTTGAGTATTTTTGTGTGTAATGAACTCCTTACCTGTTTACTATTTATATACGTTGGACTAAGAGTGTGTAGCGATGAGAAGCGGCGGACTCCATATTTTATCCGTTGATAATTATTAAGCTTGGATCAATGGATATCGAGGATTATGTGGACTCAAACATTATTGTAGTGCATGGAGTGGACTCCTGTGTGTCGGTGAGGTGAAGGTTGAAGGAATGAAGATGCGTAAAGTATTTAAGGGAGTAAATTTAGTTGTGTAAGTCATTTTTTCTCTCCTTTTGTAATTCCGTACATAGTGAATTTGCGTGGCTGGGTTGTCCGAGGTTTTTTCCATTATCAATTTTTCTCTTACATCAGTGTGTTGCGTGATTGTTTTATTTTATCTCGGTATACTCAACTAGATGCATGCTTTTGGGAAATATTAAATTGGTTAATCATTTAACTCAACATTAGTTTAATCAGTGAAAGTCTTAATTGGGTAATTATATTTAAGTTTCAATTCAATTTGAAATTTTAAAAGTAGTTATGTGTGTGTTTTGGACCATATCCATGTTAGCAGTTTCAAGATTGGTTATAGAGGTGGAGAAAAGAAATATGAAACTCCAAGGACCCTCATCTGTTTTACGCTTGGTGGTCAAAGGCACATGTCGAGGCAATGTCCCTCAAATATAAGTCATGATGGTGGAAAAAATGCACATCAAGCCGCTTTTAGTGAGCATGGCCCGAACTCTGAAGATGAATCTCAAGAATGAAACTATGGCACAATTGTTGAAAGGGAGAAATTTAATGAGTTTGCTGATTTAGAAGATTTTTATATTTCTCTTCCACCTAGTGAAGAAATGACTATTCCTATCCCCTGTTTGAGCACTATTGAAGAAGAAGAGGAAGATGGTCTTGAAGCAGACTATGTTAAGCTTTACAAGGAGTTCATAGACCTCTAAAGGCATAATGTGTAACTCTCCATCAAGTTTGCCAATTTTGAGAACTAAATACTTATAGTGAGTGAGAGTTGTTTGATTGATTTTATTGCTCCCCATGTGGTGAGTCGTACATCACATTTTGAAGGAATTTCCACTGAATTTCTTCCCATGGAGATTAAATTCCTTAGCATGACCCTAAAAAAAATTAAAAACTCGAGAATAGCCCTAGGAAACCAAATCTCTTTCTTATAGATTAATATACTACTCGTGACCACTTTCAAGATGAATATGGAAGGTAGGTCTCAAAATTTGGATAGGTTTCTTTTTTGTGTCAAGTTGTCCACTTCAGATAAAGAAGGATTTGGTTTTGAAAGTGATGGTTCTAGTTTAACCAAACATCATCATCCCAATACTTTTTTCCATCTCCCATTATGAGTCTTCAACTCATTCTATACTAGAAGGAAGCTAATGGAAGGTGAATTTCATGTGTTCCTATTGTAATAAGGAAGGACACTTGAAGTAGTTTTGCTTTAGACTTAGAAAGAAACAACTCAAGCACCTCATCGACCCACAACCCTTTAGGTGCACACACTATCATAAATTAGTACACCTTAAGGAATTTTATGTTTTTCTTCAACCCACATCACATTTAGGGGATTTTGATAACGCTAAAAGGTCGATAGGAAATGGAAAAAGAAGGTGGAATGCCTTCAAAATATTTATTCCAAATGAAAGGTAAAGGAAAATTTTATATTCTTTCTATATTTGTCGTTTCTATTCCTAGATCCAACTCTTTAAAACATGGTTGAGATAGGGTTTCCAAACAAATTATTGACAAGGGATAACTATAGTCCCTAAACAAATGTGACAAGGATTTGAACTTATCTAAAAACAAAATAGGATTCTTGGGGTTTAGGTATCTTAGAGTGATTTGTTTACTCTTTTTGGATATACATCTTGATTTTTCTATATCATTTTATATCTCTTTAGTTTTAATGTTTGTTTCATTTTATACCTTTAGATTTCAGCCTTGAACAATATTGGTCTTCTATGCTTATTTGGTATTATTTTATCCCATAAATTTATACGCAAATCTACATGATTAGTTATTGTACTAATGGTGTTATTTATAGCTTTTAATTCTCCATACTTAAACTTTATAGCTTGAAATGCCTCGGTAAATTAAGGTTGCTATTTTAGAGTATTTTTTTATAACTCATGCTCTTTTACATCATCATCATCATCATCATCATCACCATCATCATCATCATCATCACCATCATCATTGCCTTAATCCCATCATATGGGGTCGGCCACATGGATTCTCCTTGTTCATTATAATCTATTATATGCATTATTATCATTCAAGTTTAATTCCTTAAGGTCTTTCCTAATTTTCCTCCCACGATAGCTTAGGGAGACCAATTTTTCTTCTACCCTCTATTTTCAACAATCTTCCTCTTATTATAGGGGCATCTACTGGTCTACGTAATACATGATCGTACATCCTAAGTCTACTTTCTCTTAATTTATCGTTAATGGGAGCTACTCCTAACTTTTCTCTCACGTATTGGTCTTTAATTTTGTCTTTTCTATCATGCACCGAAGCATCCTCATCTCACTAACATGGAGACTTTGTCATGTTTTTTCTTTATTGCCTAACACTCCGATCCATATAGGGTCGCTGTCCTAACAATAACTTTATAAAATTTTCCTTTTAATTTATTAGTTGTCCTCTTATTGCATAACACCCCACTCGATTGTCTCTATTTCATCCAACCGGTTGATATTCTACTCGTAACATCCTCATCAATATTCCCATTACTTTATAACATTGAACCTAGATAACTGTTGATACGAAAAATTATCCATCTACATGGTCCAATCAGAAGTGGACACGTTTCCTCATACATGGCCAAAATTCTAGTAAGTGGATAATAAATCTGCTGACCAATATGAAAAATATCTACCACCACAAGGAAGGCTGACCAACAAGACCAATGAAGTGTCATCATGCCAATGGTTATACTATATGTGGTTTATACTACCAATCGTGGAATTTATTATGTAAGGATGTAAATTCTTAATTATATAAAGGCATTCCATCCCTTGACATTCCGACCCTTGGCCTTCGGCTCACTATAAATACATTGCATACCTTTCATAAAAGGCCCAGTCGAATGAATTTTGGGATATTCTTGTCTACAAGAGTACCTAGCTTTCTGTAACCTTTGAAATCAATAAATCAACAGTGGACGCAGGCGTTCTTACATAGTTGAACCACTATAAAAACTCTATTTATCATTACATATTTTATCCGTGATTATAAAATTAGATCACATCTATTTTTTACATAAACAGATTGGCGCCGTTTGTGAGAAATTGCTCTTAAGTACCGTTCTCACTCTCATATACCATTATTTAAGACAAGATGAACGACCCTGAGTCCAGTGCCAGAAATGAAGGCAACCCGCATGTTCCATCTGCTCAACCTATGGCGACAACCCTAACTATAATCCTTGCTAGTATTTCAAGAAGACAAGAGGTCATCCAGGAAACGGTGAGGCAATTGGCCCAGTTTATTGAAGCCAGATCTCCAGCCTTATCCAGCCAACATTCAGTTCTATCACCACAGAATGAAATGTCACCTCCACCTCCAAGATCCAATAGGCATAGTTATTCTAGAACTTCATAAGACAGGTCTTATCGTCCAGGAGGAAGTTCATCACTCAAGTCCACATAATCCTATGATATCCGCTCTCTTTCTCCTGAAAGGCCAAGTGTCTTGGAAAGGCTAAGCATAGCTTCACCCTTTGATTGTCTAGGACCTTGAGTAAATAGAAACCCTCCCAGAGTGTTATCCAGGAACACCCGAAATACGACCGACCAGCGAGAGGCCTAAATCAAATCAAGAAACAAGCATTAAACAATCTATACGCACAGAACTGACCTCTCAGGAAGAGAGTTCAGTGTAGACACATGGTCGAAGTAGCCAAACTACTTTGCATAGATAAGATGCAAGTAATACTTCATCGAAATGATCATTCCAATGTTTAAAAGATCGAATAGGGGAGATGGCAAAGACAAAAAATCTATTACAACGGAGCCTTGTTAAAGGATCTCCTTTTATTCAGGAAATTATGGAGTTTCCTACTCCTTCTAAATTTAAAGCTCCTGTGGTTACGCCCAAATATGATGATAAAACTGATCTTATTCATCATATTGAGAAATATCAAGCTGCAAGTGATATTTATTCAGATCCTGATGAAATGAGGTGGAGAGCATTTTTAAGTACCATTAGTGGTTCAGCCTAAGTATGGTATAATAACCTGCCCTAAGGACAAATCGACAACTTCAAACGGCTTACCGTGCTATTCATTAGAAACTTCTTTTTTATAGCTAAGCCAATAAAAATATTAGATCATTTTTTAATGTAAGGCAAAAAGTGGGGGAAAGTAGCAGGGAATACATTAAGCGTTTTCACAATGAGAAATTAGAGGTGATTTATTATAAGGAGAAAATAGCCATCACTTCTCTTATGAGTGTCTTCTTCCCGAGAAACTATATTATATTCTGGAAAAAGATTCTCCTAAAACTATTGTTAAACTCATGGAAAAAGCAGGAAAAATAATGAACACTGAAGAAGCGTTGGTTGGAAAACAGAGTCATGCTATGAAGCCTGATACAAAGCCTAAAAAGAAGGAGCAAAAAGAGCAGAAGGAGAAGAAGCCAAAGAAATAATACAAACTCAAAAAGTATTTAACCTACACTCCATTGAGTGTTAGCATTCACCATATCCTGGAAGAAATCAAGCACAATAAGGATTTGCGATGGCCTGAGAAGTTAAGGGCATCTCCTAACAAGAGGGATAGATCCAAATATTGTGAGTTCTATAAGGATCATAGTAATACAATGGATAATTGCATCACTTTACGAAATGAGATATAATCCCTCATCCACTGAGGAAAACTTAATAAATGGGATAACAGAGAACCTAGAAGAAGGTTTAATTCTCCATGTAAGCCTATAGGTGAAAAGAAGAGAAATCATGAAGTTGATTATGAAGAGGATCCAGACTTATCGAAGAAGCCCAAGAAAGCAGAACGTGAGGTAACTATGATCAGTTTTGGTTCATTTGATTGTCATATGATTACAGGTGGCGATGCATGAGGAGGTGATAACACTTTCGAAAGGAAAGCTTACTCGAATGAAGCCCAGGCTTTCATATATATCCAAAGAATTAATATAAATGAAGATGACCGATTGAGGAAGGTCAGCAAAGACAAACTGGTGACTATTTAAAAAAAAATCTCTATGGGATACTTTATCCCCATGATGACCCATTGGTTGTCAAATTCAGAATCTAGGATATTATCATCGCCAAAGTTTTGATTGATAATGAGAGTTCAATCGATATTATGTTTTATCATTACTTTCAGAGTTTGGACTTAAAGCTCAGCCAGCTGGAATCCTATCACAGGCTATTAATAGGCTTTTCTCGTTAAAATGTTTACCCTTTACGAATAATCAAGGTAGAAGTGTTAATCGACGCCTGGCCAGTAAGTCACACAGAGAAAATAGGCTTCTTTATGATGGAAAAGAATATTCAATCTGCCTTTAATATGACCCTCGGCAGGGTAGGATTGAAGAAATTTGAAGTAGTACCGTCAACAGTCCATCAATGCTTGAAGTTTACAACTCATTTTGGGGTAAGTGTTGTGAAAGGCGACCAAAGAGTTACTAGAGAGTGTTACTACTACTCAGTCGAGTAAGATGACCTGATTGAATTGAAGAAGAAGACTACCACTTACCATGTGGATACTACTAAGCCTAATGGTGAATATAAAGTTAAAACTTTAGATCCCCGAGATGAAATAGAGTTAGTCAAGGGACAGATTATGGAAGTAAAAAAAGCATCATTTTGGACGATAATAAGCCAGAAAGAACTATGCAGATTGGATCAACCCTGGATCCTGTCCTTAAATAGGAATTGATTATGTTCCCGAGCCAGTGGAGAAATGTATTTTCTTGGAGCCATGAAGATATGCCTGGGATTGATCCCAATTTTCTTTGTCGTGAGCTCAACATCAGTAAGGATGCTTAGCCAATCAAGTAGAGACATAAGGTTTTTAGTCCAAGAAAAATTAAGTTATTCAAGAAGAAGTAGAGAAGCTATAAAAAGCCCGGTTCATTGAAGATGTGAAGTATCTAGCCTAGTTGGCCAACATTGTAATGGTTAAGAAAAAGAATGATAAATGGAGAATGTGCATGGATTTCACCAATTTAAATAAGGCTTGCCCAAAAGACCATTTTTCCTTACCTATAATTGATCAGCTGGTGGATGCTACGTCGGGACATGAGCTTTTAAGCTTTATGGATACATATTTTGGTTATAACCAGATAAAAAAGAAACTCAAAGACAGGAAAAGTACACCCTTCATCACCCTCTGAGGAAATTATTATTACAATGTAATGCCCTTTGGTCCTAAAAATACAGGTGCAACGTATCAAAGGTTAGTGAACAAGGTCTTCGAAGAACAGATAGGCAAGAACTTGGAGGTTTACGTGGATGATATGTTGACAAAGAGTAAAAAAACTTCAGATCATATCGCCGACCTCAGTCAGACTTTTGATCAGTTTGAAAAGAATCAGATGAAGCTAAATTCGACCTAGTGTGTGTTTGGAGTACAAGAAGGGATGTTCCTCGGCTTCATAGTCAATCAAAAGGGAATTAAGACTAATCCAACAAAGATAAAAGTTTTAATTAAAATGCAGTCATTGACCTGTAAGAAAGATGTACAAAGGCTAACTGGAAGAGTGGAAGCCTTAAACAAATTTGTTTCCTGAGCAATAGACAGGCGTTTACTGGTTTTCAAGGTGTTGAGAAAAACTTTTGAGTGGAATGCAAAATGTGAAGAAGTATTCCAGGAGTTAAATAAGTACCTGGGATCACCACCATTACTCTTCCGACCAGTCTTGGGAGAGAATTTTTACTTATATTTAGCTCTTTCTGAGTCAATAGTGAGCTAGGCCTTGGTCAGACAAGACAATGGAATCCAAAAACCAGTCCACTATACTGGAAAGGCGTTTAGAGGAGCTAAAATCAGGTATCCACGCTTGGAAAAATTTTCTTTAGCACTTATTGAGGCTTCTAGAAGTATGAAACTCTATTTCCAAGTGCACACTATAGTTGTGTATACTGACCTGCTGCTTCGAAAATCACTCTACAAGCCTGAGAAGTAGGGAAGATTGATGTATTGGGCGGTAGAATTGGGAGAGTATGGCATTATTTATAAACCAATGTCTTCATTAAAAGGCCAAGCTTTAGAAGATTTTATTGTTGAATTTACTTATCTGGAGGTTCCCTACCAACAAAACTTACCAGTCAAGCAAACCTTGAAATAAGAGAGCTCAGCTCAAAAGAAAGCTGATATGGCTGCCGACCAACCTGAGTGATCTAGAATTTAGAAAAAGGCCCAGAAATATGCGGAGGAGAGTGAGAAGATATTCCATCATGGATCATTGATAGCAAAAAGTTTCAACCATAATGTTCCATTGTGAAATTTTTATGTGGATGGATCTTCATGTGCTAATGGTAGTGGAGCATGTATGATACTTAATACTCCCGATGATATTGGCATTGAGTATGCTCTCAGGATTTAGTTCAAAGCATCAAATAACGAGGCGAAATATGAATCCTTGATAGTTGGTCTCAATTTAGCTCATTCATTAGGCACTTAGCAAGTAATGGTGCATAGTAATTCACAGCTAGTCGTTAACCAAGTGCTGAATTTGTATGGAGTCAAAAGAGAATTGATGATCAGGTATCTTGCTAAGATAATGGAAGTCATCATCAAATTTCTAGCCGTCCAAATGAATAGGTTCCCAAGAATAGATAATACTCGACTTGTGAACTTGCTCGGCTAACATCAGCACCAAGAATTGAGCTTCAAAGAACAATCCCAATCGAGTTCTTGGCTAATCGAAGTATTGATGAAGACCTCATGATTAGTTTCATTACTGTAGATCTGGTTCCTTCATGGATGGGTCCCATCAAAGCTTATATTAAATATGAGTCCCCACCACCTGGTCCTAAAGAGGCCAAGAATCTTCGATATAAAGAAGTGAGATATGTGTTAGACAAAGGAGTTTATACAAAAGGGGATTGACGACCTCCTTACAATATTGTGTTCATCCAATGGAGGTTAAAGCTTTGATCAAAGAAGTGCATGAAGGTTCCTATGAAGATCATTCAGGTGGAAGATAATTGCACCAACGCATTAACACCTAGGGATACTACTGGTCCACCATGAAGGCAGATTGTACAACCTTTGCGAGAAAGTGTGATAAGTGTCAGAGATTCTCTACTATTCATAGAACACGTTATGATGCTTTAACACTAATAACTTCACCTTAGTCATTCTCTATATAGGGAATTAACTTGGTAGGCCTAGTGCTAACCACCAAAGACAGGTTTAAATACTTAGTTGTTGTTGTGGATTACTTCACTGAATGGCGGAAGGCAGAGCCATTGGTTGATATGCCTTATCAGAAAGTGTATCAGTTCATTTGAAAGAACATAATTTGTCGATATGGTTTACCATATGCTTTCATTACAGATCATGGCACCCAATTCGATAACGAGGAGTTTGAAGCATATTGTGCCCAGTCCAAATCCAAAAATTGTATTCTGAACCAGGTAATCCTCAAAGTAATGGTCAAACAGAAGTGAAAAATATAAATTTACTGAATGGAATGAAAAAGAGACTTGATGTTACTAAGGGCAACTAGATTAATGACCTACACTTTGTTCTTTAGGCCTACAGAACAACACCGAGAACAACAAGTAGAGAGACACCATGCATGCTTGCATTTGGGATTAAAATCACGGTATTAGCCCAGCTCGGCCTACCAACACACAAGGTACTAAATTTTGATTCCCCCGTTAGTGATTTGATGAGGCGATTAGATCTTGACATGTTAGAGAAGGTACGAGAAGATGCAGCTCTGAGAAATGTTGCCTACCAATACAGAACTGCTCGCTTTTATAATAAAAGGGTCAAGTCGAATATACTGGAAGAGGGTGATTATGTTCTAAAAAAATTTATCCAGGAGAATAAAAAGATTGAGTCCAACTAGCATGGACCATATCCCACATCAGCTATCATCCGAACAAGGACCTACCGAATAGAGACTTTGGGAAGTAAATAATTCAAAAATTATGTGAATGCTGAACATTTTTGAAAGTATTATCAGTAATTCAAAGGATTTCCATTATTTTATCTATTTTCATTTTATTTGAGTATCAATAAAAATCTCATTTCAGTCTCTTCAATTTTTTAATTTTTTCCGGAGTATGGTGATGATAACATCCCCCAGAACAAAGCTAACTATTGATCTTCAGCTCCGACCAAGTCAATATAAGATTACAATCCTTAGCACTTGGTCGACAATAAGAAAAGTAATAACCGACCAAGTCAAAACAGGATTACAATTGTCAGCACTTGGCCGGTAATAAGAAAAATAATAACCGACCAAGTCAAAATAGGAGTATAATACTCAGCACTTGGTCGACAACAAAAATTTACTTCATGCATGACTTCGTGAAAACAAAATCACGAACTAGAGCTTGATTACTTCATGTATGATTTTGTATAAACAAGTCAAGAACAAGAGGTGTAAAACTTCGCATAAAACTTCGTATAAAACTATAGAAAGACATGTAAAAATTCCTAGATAATGGAATATAAACATACATTCCTCGTACACTTGGTCACCACTGATAACTAATGTTAAATTTGGATTAATATTTCTAAGTGCATTAGTAGAATCAATGACATTACAACTGGTAACTAATACTAAATTTGGATTAATATATCTAGTGTATTGGTAGAACCAATGGCATTACAATCACAAGTTAACTGATTGATTAAAATAATCATAAGTTTACAAAAACGAACACATTTTATTCATACAAACTGTATTACATTAAAATGAATTAGAAAATACAGGATAATCATTCAACTGGATGTTTTCCCTCAGCTTTAGAAGATAATTGCACTTTTTCCATACCAGCGTATAAGGACAATTGATTTTTTTGGCACCAATTGCAGAATCATCCTCCAAAGGGTTAAAAGTATTCTTTTTTCCCATGTTGACATAACGAGGAAGGTCGAAATCAAAGGAAGAATAAGTGGTACCAGTAGCAACTTTAATACCACCAGACTCAGTGGTAGAGGATTTGGACACTAGATCTCTCTCCAAGTTAATTACGATTGAAGGCAAAACAATTATTGGCCGAGAAACAGAAGAAGTTACAGAACTTCTATATTCTAATAATACAGAAACTGATCAGGGATGATCTTCTCCTATTCTTTTATTAAGGCCCCACAAGAATTTCAGCTCCTCCAAATTTACTTCAACAGGCTTAGGGCACTTTCTCTTACGATCTTCTGCAATAAAGTAATAAGCAGTAACAGTTAGTACAAATTAGAAAAGAGATCAGAATAAGGGTAAAAATTAAAATACCAATCTATCCCATTCCCTGATTGAGGGCACATAGGACCCTGATAGGCTACTCCACCCTCAAAAGGGGCATGTTTCTAGAGCTTAACTACATGACTCCAATAATCTTTATTGGAGTCAGGAAGATTCAACACTAAAGCTTTATTAGCCGCTCTAGTTTTCAAATAATATGTATTCTCCCCTACAATTGTCCATTTATAATAGAATATAATCTCTAAAATCCCAATATGTCTCCCATAGATTCTTTCAATCTGTTCGCACCATTGACAATTCTCTAGGTGTTGGGAGCCACTCATGCTAGAACTATATCAAAATATTGGCAAAAACGAAAAAGAAAAGGTTTGGTGAAAATGAAAAATCACACTCTGTTATAAATAAAGTGGGGATCTAATGACCTTCACCCAATGAATATACATCCAAAGGGCCATGGGGAACTTCTAAATCGACCCAAGAGGGAATTTTATATTTTTCCCTAAATTCTTCTAGAGAATCAGCATCAACTATGTAAACCATGGTTCGAAAAGAAGGAAATGAGGAAAAATAAAGAAAAGGAAAGAATTCTTGTAGGAAATTAAGGATTCAGAAAGAAATGTAAAAAAAAAATGAGGAATAATGGAAAACGATCGCATAATAGCTCAGCAATGGCTATTACAGTTCAAAAAATGGGGTAAGGCAAAACATGCAAAAGCCTCTTTCCTTTTATAGGTTGCCTCGAAAACAAGGAATGTAATGATTAAATGTACCAATGATCGACATTTCGACGGTTTCGTGTATCAAAAGGTGAAAAATACACATTTACCCATTGGCAGTATGTTAAAATTCAAATTATTTGCAAAATTTTCATATTCACACAGCAAGTAAAATTTTACAAGTGTGGGAAGTCAGCTTCCGACGAAGCATCACAAAAATACACTGAGATACTTCCATAATCGAATGATCCATACTTTCACGCAAGCATAAAGCATGGAACATTGAGGGTTTTTGTTGATACAAAAAATTATCCACTAATATGGACCAATCAGAAGTGAACACGTGTCCTCCTACATAGCAAAAATTCTAGCCAACAGATAATAAATATGCAGACCACTATGAAGAATGCTGACCACTTAAGGAATGTCGACCACCACAAGGAAGGCCGACTAACAAGACCAATGAAGCATCATCATACCAAAGGTCATACTACACGTGGTTTATACAACCAATCGTCGCATTTAGTATGTAAGGATGTAAATGCTTAATTATATAAAAGCATTCCATCCCTTGACATTTCGACCTTTGACCTCTGGGTCACTATAAATACAATGTATACCTTTCATCAAAGGCACGGTCAAACGGATTCTGGGATATTCTTGTCTATAAGAGTACCTTGCTTTTTGTAACCTCTTAAATTAATAAAGCAACAGTGGACATAGGCTTTCTTACATAGCTTAATTACTTTAAAAACTCTCTCTCTCTCTCTCTCTCTCTCTCTCTCCCTCTCTCTCTCTCTCTCTCTCTCATTGCATATTTTATCTGTGATTATAAAATTAGATAAAGTCTAGTTTTTTACATCAATAATAAAGAAGTTTATTAGTTTTGTTTATCACTTTTTATTCAATCTTTAACATTATGTTACTCGACCCCTCATTTTTAAATTTTCATTCCATAAATTTCGTTTTATTTCTACTGATTCTTAGACCCTTAGATTCTAAAGCTTTTCTCCAAGTATCTTCTCTCATCGCTAAGCTTTCTTTTGAAGTGCCTACTAAAAATTTATCATACGCAAATAACATATACCATGGGATATCTTCTTGTATGTCCTTAGTAATCTCATCTAAGACAACGACAAAGAAATAATGACTTAAGGCCGATTACTGATGTAAACCCACTTTAATCGAAAAGTCATTAGTCTCTCAACATATAGTCCTTACTGTAGTCTTAGTTTTATCATACATATCTACAATAACTTTAATATAACTCATAGGGATTCATTTCCTCCTTAAAGCCCATCAAATTATATCCCTAGGTACTCTATCATCAGCATCTTCTAGATTTATAAAGACCATATATAAATTTTTATTCTTACTTCTACATTTCTCCATTAACTTTCTTAATAAGTAAAATAGCTTTCGTGGTTGATCTCCTTAGCATAAATCGAAATTGATTGTCCTAAATAGTTGACTCATTTCTTAATCTTTGTTCTATAACCTTTTTCCATAATTTCATAGTGACTCATTAGTTTTATTCCTCTATAATTACCGAAGTTTGGTATATTCCCTTTATTTTTATACAACGGTATTATGGTGATTTTCCTCCACTCATCTGAAATGCTTCCTTCTCTTAAATTTTTATTAAATAAGTGTGTCAATCATTCTACCCCAAGACTTTCAAGGGTTCTTCAAACCTCTATGGGTATTTTATCCAGGACAACCGCTTTGTTCTTTTCCATTTCTCTAAGTTACATATCCACTTCTTTTTCGATAATCGAACATACCATTCCTATATTCTATTCAATGTTCTCGACATCTTTTTTTGGATATTCTTCATTCAATAATCCATAAAAATACACTTCTCATCTATCTAGAATTTCTTTATCGTTAATTACTATATTTTGATTTATGTCTTTAATACAATTAACTGGACTGATATCCCTTGTCTATCTATCTCTATTCTTTGCCAATTTATATATTTTCTTTTCACCTTCCTTGGTACCTAATTTATTATAAAGATTATCTAGTTCGTTTTTTTGCGCATTTCTAATAATATTTTTTACTTTACTTTTTAACTTCTTATACTTTTCTATATCTTCTTGATTTTTACTTTTTTGTCCTTCTTTAAAACTTACTCATTTTTTTTGTATTATCTTTTGCACTGTCTCATTCCGCCACCACATTACAAACTTGACCATTTCCATGCAAAATATAATGAAAGGATTTGTTGTTCACTTCTATAAAAAATTAAATGTTTTAAATGATGTTTTGATGAAATGGTGTCATTGCTAATACTTTTGTGTATGAAATTTTTTATCATCATGGTTGGAGTTGAAAATATATATTGTCAAAATCATGAGTGATGAAGTGGTAAGGGATGAAACTTTGGGCCATGAGAACTACCTTTGAAAAATTGAAAAGAGTTTCCCACCCATTGTAATGAATGAGAAAAGGCCAACACATGCAAAATTTTATCAAAAGAGATGTCTCAAATATTTTTATCTATCTAAAATTGAGAAGATCAAGGATATGAGACCTATAAGGTTTTAATCAAAAATCACTATTTGAGGGATAAATATAATGGTTGAAAATTTTATTTGTTTTCAAGAAAAAATTAGGCTTTCTCTATGTTGCATAAAGTCAAAGAAATTTAAAAGTGAGTTCAAACGTTGATCTCCATTCTTAGATTTTATCGGTGAATGTTCATTTTATTCACTCAATGTCATGAGTTATGTCTTTGAATTACTCTATCTTTTATATGGCTTTAATTTGACCCCATACTATTGAATGATACAACCATTCTTTTTGCGGAGTATTTGGCATAACCAATAACTATTGTGTGATCTTTTTATAGCTTGTTTGCTCATTCAAAATGACATTGTAGGGATTAAAATGTACTTGTTTTATAGCTAAGAATCTATATGTACATTTCATTTTTTGTCCTTATTTAGCACATCTTTTGATCGCTGAAGCTGGCCTAGCCTATGGCATCAGAGATTCGCTACAGTGATGCTGATGTGTCCTGGGAGAATATTTATCATTGTAGAGACATTGCCTTTGAGTAATAAAATGACCAAATTGGGAATGTTTTAGGATTTTTCTTAATTTATCTCTCAAAACCTCTTTCATCTTAGAGAAACCTCCAACCTTTCTCTCATTTTAGCATCTTGGAAGTCTTTTAGGTTTTCTTTACCTATCTCTAGTGATTGAATCACCATTTTTGTAAGTTTTTGTTCTATAGATTTCTTTTATTTACTCCATTTTGAAGTTAGGGTTTGGTGATAGTTATTTTGATAGATTTGGATGAAATATTCTCTATGATTGATGATGTTCTACTTATCTTGAGTTTATATTGAATCCTTTGAGTAGATTTAGTGTGTATATCTTTTGCATTACACTTGTGGTATTTGTGTACTCATAGTTATAGTACATGATGCTTGGATTACATTTCCACATCTCATAGGATTTATGTTCTTATGTCTTAATCTGTGATTTCAGGTTATGTTATGTCTCCAAAATCAGGCTCAGGTTCCACAACTTCCACCAATCATTCCAGATTTAATGAAACTCTCAACCACATGTTTCATGCATTGGGAGAGGTCAATTGATTTGGATTCTGTTTTTGACACCCTTTTGTACGAGTTTTTGTATAAAAGAGTTTGGTTTGGTATTTTCTCTTAAATCGGATCATGTTACCCCAACCCGATGAGATTATGTTATTATACTCTTATGGATAGTAAGGATCACAAATAAAATTGAGTTCTTTATG
Source organism: Sambucus nigra (assembly GCA_949130495.1). NCBI lineage: Eukaryota > Viridiplantae > Streptophyta > Magnoliopsida > Dipsacales > Adoxaceae > Sambucus > Sambucus nigra. Next base: position 535,139,287 of record OX422208.1, on the reverse strand, counting down.
ACAAAGTGAATTTAATTCAAGTGAGACTTTATTCTAAGTTGATAAGCAACCACCTTAGTGTTCCAGAAGAAAAATATCAGAAATATCCTTACGAGAAGTATTTGAGGGGACTTAACAACCTAGATTATATCACTCTTTTAAGTGAGAACTTTTTATAGTAATGGAAAGGTAGGACTTTTTTTCATGTTTATCTTTCCAAGGACTTCTACATCATAAATATGGTTGTTTATTCTATTATTTTTCTCACATAACACCCTCACAATGTAACTTCTAAACTTGTATGATTGTTGTGCACCATTATTTTGAGTCTTGGTATGTTTTTTTGTGACTTGATCCTGAACTGGATTTTTTATCACATTAAGAAATGTTTTAAAGCTCACGCTTTTTCATATGGTCGTTTGATTGTGCATTTGTTGATGGAGTGTGGAGTTCCTTTTTTCCCAAGGGAAGTTGAGAAAAATCAAAAAAATTTATTGACAATTTATTCATTTTAAAGTCAATTGGTCATCAAGCGACCTTCATGACCACACTATACCACCGCATGTCGTTCCTCCACTAGCTCCTCATCCTACCCCTACATCACTAGCATCTCGTTCATGCCCTCTAACTGAAAATGAATTATATTTTACCTTCTCTAAGAAATCTACTCAACTAAATTATATTTCCCTATCATTATTTATTCCAATGAACTCTTTCTTCCATGATGACCTTCAAAACCGTTTGTTACATATGCGTGGAATGTTAAGGTTGCCTTGCATGATGGAAATATCTATCTTATTTATTTGTGTGTCTTTGGGATATTGAATAAAAATAATAAGTGATGTAAATTTTGTTTGTTTTGGACTTCATTTAGAGTTATTAAGACTTTGGTTTATATTGATCATACTCATTGTAAACCTTTTAATTTTTAAATTTTTAATGTTTATCATATTTTAGCATTCCATATATATTTAATTAATATATTTTATCTTATATAGTGTAACTTAACCTTTTGATCTTAGGCCTTTACTCTCATGATTATATCTTGTGTAGACTAATATTTTAATTATTCACTCACAATATGATTTTTCTCAATTTGTTGATTTTATAGGCATGTTTAGCTCTTTTAAAATTCTTCGAGAACTTGATCCCATTACGTGCTTAGTTCTTTCCTTTATTTCCTGGGGAAGATGTTTGTAGATAAGGGGTGTATATTTATTAGCGCATATTAGGTTGCTTAAAGTTGTTTGTTATTGTTTATGTTTGTTGAGAAGGATTACATATTCGAGAGGGAGTTATTTTAGATAGATATGATGTTCATATTCACAATATTATATTCACATGATCGTATTTATCATATTTCCTTGTCATATTTCTTCACATTCATACATTGATGAGTTTGCTAGTGTGTGATAGGAAAGTTTTGAACATGAGCTTATTTTTATCCATGAAGATGGTTGATTCTCTTAAAGTGAATAGTTACTTACAAAAAATGTAATTTATTATTTATGAATTTACCCTTGGCTAGGCGAGTCATAAAATGATAGATTTCCTTATTTTTCTTTTAACTTTCCCGCTTATGTTTTGTCTCAGAATTTGGCAAAGGGAGATATTGTAAGGGTATAGTATACTCGATGTGCTCCATAGAATAAATTTTCTGAATTCCTTAACCAAAGGTTGTTTGAGTGTTTGTCCAAGAGGTTGCCGGAAAGATTCATCAACAAAGAGGATTCACTCAATACCGAAATTCAAGCACACCATTTCGGAAAATGTTTAAGACTTAAAGGACTTATATTCACCTTAATTGATCTCTTTTTTATGAATTGAATTTTAAAAAAAAATATGCGTCTTGTAATTTTGTCAAGTGCACATGCAAATATACTTTTTATATTGTATATAGAATTGCATCATTTTGTGTATTTTAAGTATGTGTATTCATACAAGAAACAAACATACTTGGCGTTTGCCTACAAACACATATTGAAAATTCTTCTAAAGGAAATCTGGGCACAATCTATGGACACGTGCACAAACTTTCTTGCCTCAGCTCCGTCGCAGTGACTGTTTTACTCGCTAGAGCGAAACTCATCGCTGGCATTTTCTTATCCATATTCAAAAAATCTTTAGACAATGGCGCGACTTATTTCGCAGTAGTTTCATAGCAACGATGGTCCTCCTCACTGGTTGCTTATGTCCCATAAAAAAAGTCTTGACTATTGCGTGACCTTGATCAATTCAGGTTCTCCGCAGTGATGCAATCGCTCACTACAACGATAGTGTAGTGAAACGCATCTAACAGCGCCTAAAGTCATTTTTTCACAAGATATTTCTTTAAGATCTTCTTAGTTAGTGTGTCAAGTACAACTTTTTGGGTGACATAGACCCTGATGCGAGTATTTGAGAGCTTAATAGAGTGGCACCTAGCATTTGAGTCTTTAAACCTTTTCAAATTAAAGGGATATAGGTTAGTGTATTGATTACTCTTCGAAAATAAGAGCGAGAGCTTTGAAAAGATACTTTTGTTGATTAAAACATTTCATATATTTGAGACCACACTTTTCATTCCTCATCTTTGAGTTCATTCAAGCCATTGTTTCTAATAGAGGTATATTTACTCACCTTGTTTCAAAAATTTAATCTTCATTGATGAGTAAATATTTTCTCTTCCTTGGCTTATAAAAACTCATTTTGAGATTTAAAGCACCAGACCCTTTGCAAACTACCCAACACATATCTATAGGATTCCCTCAACGATCTAGGTGTAGCATTTTGGTTGTTTGAAGGTTTTATCCTAGAATAATATAAGTTTCTTCTACTATGAAGAATAAAGTTTTGTCCAGAGGCTTTGAAGGCATTGGTTTTGGACCAAAACATGTCACGATTGTGCAGCGTATTCTAGTTATTGTTGTTGTTCTTTACGGAGAATGTAGAGAGAAAAAGTGCCTAGTAGGTTGTAGCATCAGAGGTTATAAGTGTATTTCTTCTAGTTATAAAACTCTACCATAGTGAATTTTTTGTTCTTATCACCCCTGGGTTTTCCTATTAGTGGGGTTTTCCCTCGTGTATCTAGTCTTGTGCTTATTTTACACTTTTCGCGTCTTTTAGAATCATTGTCTTACTTGATAAATTTTAAAACTTAGTAAAATATTTGATCTCATAGACTTCTGGATTGTTAAACCCTTTTGTAATAATAAATTAACAAACTTTTTTTTAAATTAGGTTAATTAATTTTTATTTGGGTATCTACATTTGAGAGGTACACTCTTACATATAATTTTTTATTCCTTCGTTACCCTTGAGATTTTTACCGATTGCCTAAATTGTATCCATTTAGATCATAACATGATTTCCAAATCTCTACACCTTCATCTTCAATGATATGGTCAAAACACATCATCTTCACTTTTAAACATATATTTCCTCTCATCTATATATTTTTTAATTATCATTATAGACCTCATATGATCAACTATGATTCTCAATTGATAAACATGATACACCAAGTAAACCACCAACTCCACAGTTCATGGAAATCTCAATTGTTCATATGATTAGTCTACTGCATGCTGTTTCTAGTTCCACATTCTTTTTTTTTGGTCGCATACCATGAGGTGTCCGGGCCAGCTTACGTGCACCTAGACTAATCCCCATTCGTGGTTAGTGGCTTCCGCTGGCCAAGCATTATTTTGACAGTACCAAGGATCGAACTGGGGATCAAACCCAATCCACTCCCAAGACTGTTCCAGTGGCAGCCTTATACCACTAGGCCAAGAGGCTTGGTTAGTTTCACATTCTTAGGTTCCTTACTATTCAGCCTTATACCACTAGGGCTTATGTTTCTTAGAGAACACCTTTTCAATGATATAATAAAGGCAGAGGGAAGCCATTAGAGGACGAGGCAATTTGGGAGGAAATTATGGCAGATTTAATGGTTGATTTAATTCAAGGGGGCGTGGTTTTAGACCATATGGTTGTTATAAAAATAACTGAAATTCAAAGTGGCGTCAAGAAAGACGACCCAACTAGAACCAAGGAAATAGATATGAGCACAACTAAAACACTGTTGAGACGACACAAGTTGTCCAAAATGCTGTGAAGAACTCTACTTTCGATTCTAATTTTAGATTACAACAAGGTAGCCAAAAGAGAGGAAACGTAAGTGTAATAAGGCATGGGGAATTTAAAATTTGCTGTTAAAGAAAACATAGGGATCTAACTTATTTTTACATGTGGGAGTTTGCAGTCCAACCTCAAGGAGGAAATCCATTTTATCTTCTCAATTTCCTGTTGACAATAATATGTATATGGATTCAGGTTCCTCCACACACATGACAAACGCAATTGGTAACCTTCACGAACTTAAACCTTATCATGGAAATAACTAATTATTAGTAAGAGGTGGGTCACATTTAGCTATCATGCACATTGGACACGAAATCATAAAGGGTATGAAATTAAATGATGTTGTTATGGTACCTAAGTGAAAGAATATACTCTCAACATTTAAAGGAAAATGACTATATACTGTTGAATTTACTGGAAATACCTTTGTTGTGAAGGATTAGACGACCAAGTAGGTTGTGGCTAAAGGAACTCAGAAATTAGATCTATATGCTCTTGAAGATGAGTTGGAAGCTTTGGCAGGAGTTTATAAAAGCACTAATTTCTCATAAACCATTAAAACTTTGAATTAAGAGATTAGGTGACTACTAATTTCTCAATCAAGTAGGTTATGATAGTATTTGGATTAAGAGATTAGGTCAATATAGAATTGAAACTTTGAAACTTCTAGTTAAAAATAAATGCTTACAAAAATTGAATTGTGTATCAGTTGTCAAACTGGCAAAACTTGTGTACTCCCCCTTTTATTTGAATGCAAAAATTTCTCATAAACCATTAGCAAAAATTCATTTAGACTAATGGGGACCTGCTTAATATTTTCATCACAACATATGAAATTCTATGTATTATGTTTTGATGATTGAACTAGATACACTTGGTTATATCTTTGAAACAAGAATAAAAAATTTATTAAGTTTTTCTACAATTTTTAAGGATGGGGGAAACACAATTCTGAAACAAGATTAAAGTGTTCCAATGTGAATACTCTATCAATGACTTTATTGAACACTTAAACAAATGTGGCATACTCAAACATTGCATGTCCTAATACACTAGAGCAAAATGGAGTTGCAGAAAGAAAAACTAGACATATTATTCATACAACACTCAAATTAATGATATATCCAAAGTTACCAATATTTTTGTGAGATGATGAATATCTGATATGTATCTCAGTAACAAATTGACCTCTTCAAAACTAAAGAAAGAAACACCTTTCTTCAAGCTTTACAATCAACAACAAAACTATGAAAACCTAAACCTTTTTGGATGTGTTGTAGCAACAATTTATATAAATGCAGAATTAAGGAACGTAATTACCCAATTAGGAGCTGATAAACCGAGGTAAAAAAAATATAAGAAATTCGAAACTAGACAGTCTATAAATATAGCTGAGTCGCGGACAATGTCTCTCTCTTTAAGGTGTTTCGCGGCTCTTCCCAAAGTGTGCTGACAGTCTTAATTTTGCCTCGTCACCCCCAGAATAAAACAACCCCCAAGAAACTACGAATTGGTAGCACAATCCAATCTCTTTTAATCAACACCCATCCAATTATATATTGCTCGAATCTAAAACTATAATTAATGTGGGGTACGATTAATCATTTATGTGATGTGATAATTATTCAATGGAAGAATAATTATTTCCGTTTCTGTGTGGAGAGAATTTTTTTTTTATAGCAAGAGTTTTTTTTTTTGTTTTCTGAGAACTGTGTAAAAACTAGAGGTGTTAACCTCCTTTTATTGAGAAAAATTATTAACGTTAATGGGCAAAAACTTGGGTCAAGTGGAAGAGAAAATTTTGGAATTTTTTTTTTGAGTTGGAGGAATTTTTCAATTGGTAATAACCACGTTTTTATTCCAGAAAAAATTACCGTTAATAATTAATTTTAAGACAAAAAAAACGTCAATTTATTTTTCCAAAAAATTAATTCTTAATGAACCCAAGCCCAGGACCCGGACACGGGCACGGGCGGGGCCGGCCGGACGGTGGCGGCGGCGGCGCGCGCATGTGTGGCTTGGCCCAATAAGCCTCCCACCCATACACACAAAACATCTAATGCCCAAAGGGCTTACCCATTAGTCCCAAATAAATTATAAACATACCACACCAAAATCTTTCAGCTAACCGATGTGAGACTCTCTTCAAGTGTGACTTAAGCCTTTCAAGGCTTTGTACCTTACAGTTGTAAAGATGTTCCAATAATCCCCCACTTGCAAAACTTGAAAATATTTCATCGAGCAATAATTCATAGAATTGTGCATAAGCAAAGGTGTCTTTCAACTTGAACCATTACGTAGTAAAGATGATTCAGAATATACTAGAGTAACCGTAGTTTTGAACTCTATCTCTGACAACATCCCACACACAATCCTACTTGGGTGTAGTTCTAATATCCAGCACGTTACGGACATATGCTTCTATCCCAGTATAGTGAACACTTTAGGAATTTGTCCAAAATATCCATAGGAAGCGGCCACACTTCCACATTCACATAGGTGAGTCTATCAAGAATACTCATGTAGCTAAGTACCCCACTCAAAATAGAGCTATAGATCTCATTAAGAGTTATAATAACTCATCCTAACTCACTTCAGGATGTCATGCTCCATAGGGATGGACTCGGAGTAATACCCCGTTCTATATTAATTAATAATAGCATGATTCAACCCATATCACTTGTGACTTGTTATTACCCTTTGAACATATTTCTTGGGATCTCCAGTCTATTTGTTGGGTTACCATAAAAACTGACTCATTTATCCAAGGGCTTTAGTTCCATCCCTTTCGAGGTGTTCCACAGCTTCTCCCTAGCTAGTTCTTTCGTCAAATGATCAGCTAAGTTTTGTTCAGACTGTATATGATCCACCCTCGCAGCACCCATAGAGATAAGTTCTCAAACAGTACTATGCTTATGATGTATTTATCATTTTTTACCGTTATAATAACGGTTCTCAACTTTTGCAATAGTCGCGGTCCTATCACAATGAATGAAAACGGCTGGTATCGGTCTTTCCCATAACGGGATATCTAACAGGAGGTTTCTTAACCAACCTACCTCTTCACTAGCAGTAGCTAATGCTATCATCTCAGACTCTATAGTGGATTGAGCCAAAATAGTTTATTTATTAGATTTCCAAGAAACTGCACCACTAGTGATGCTAAATATATATCCACTAGTAGCCTTAGAATCATCAAATAGGATGTTCCAATCAGCATCACTAAATCCTTCAAGAACGGCGGGATGCTTATTATAGTGTAATCTGAGGTTCATCGTCCTTTTAAGGTACCACATGACCCTCTCAATAGCATGCTAATGCTCCATACTAGGTCTACTAGTAAATCTACATAGTACTCTCACATCATAAGCTATGCCAAGTCTAGTGCAATATGTAGCATAACGTAAACTACCAATAATGCTTGCATAAGCAATTTGGTTTACACTGTCACCAGTGTTCTTAAATAACTTTACACTAGGATCAAATGGAGTACTAGCAGGTTTACAGTCAAAGTAATTGTATTTCTTTAGAACTTTCCCAATGTAATGAGATTGATCCAAAGAAAGTCCCTTTTCTGACCTAGTAATATTAATTCCTAATATTACACTAGCTTCACCCAAATCCTTCATATCAAAATTGGCACACAATATTGATTTAACATTTTCTACGGCATGAATATTAGAACCAAATATAAGCAAGTCATCAACATAAAGACATATGATAGTACAAATGTTCTCAATATATTTATAATAAATGCATTTGTCATTTTCATTAATTTTAAAACCATTAGAGATGACTAAGCTATCAAATTTATCATGCCATTGTTTAGGTGCCTGTTTGAGTCCATAAAGAGATTTATCTAATTTATGTACTTTATTTTCTTGACCGTGTACAATAAAACCTTCAGGTTGATCCATATAAATCTCTTCTTCTAATTCTCCTTTTAAAAATGCAGTTTTAACATCCATTTGGTGTACAATTAAATCATTTAAGGGAGCTATAGCAAACAGTACACGTATAGACAATATTCTAGTCATGGGTGAAAATGTATCAAAAAAATTTTACTTTCTCTCTTTGTCTAAAACCTTTAGCAACAAGTAGGGGTGGAAATTTTTAAAACGACACGAAAACACAAAATGACACGAAACGAAATTAACACGAAATTGACACGGCTTATCGTGTTCGGGTCTGGGTTGTCGAACCCGCTGTCGTGTCGTGTCGTGTTCGTGTTAATTTTTAGCCACGAAATTGACCCGAATTAGACCCGTTAAAGACCCAATAATAACCCCATTAAGACCCATTATGGACCCGATTAAAAACCCATTATAGATCCGTTAATAAACCCATTACTACCCAATACATATCTATTAAAAATAAAAGGCTTTTATTAAAAAGCCCACCAAACCCAACCCATAAAACATTTGAGATCCCTTCATTTTTATACCACCAAACAAAACCAAACATAAAAAAAACCCTAGCCACCACAAAGCATTTCTCCACAAACAAGTTAACAGCCGGCGGTTCAGTTCTTCCCCACAAAAAGTCCGACGACTTTATTCGGTTTCCGGCGATTCTTTCCGGCGGTATGTATTCCTTTTTTATTTCGTTCCTTTTTTATTTCCGATTGTATGTATTTCTGGCTCAGAGATGTTTCCTTAAATTACTTAAATTAAGCTTTTGTGGAGAAGAAACCCACTAGAGTTTCGTGGAACCCCTAGATGATGCATGGAGGGTCGGACGTGAGCGGTGGAACTATTCCAGAGGCGGTGGAACTGTTCCAGGGTCGGACGTAAGGCTCCGTTGATGATGCATTACGGTGGGTCGTGAGCGGTGGATGTTGAGAGAATAAGGGGATTTTGATCCCTGTGAATCTTCATGTTTTATCCCTTTTTAATTCTTTATTTTTCTTTGAGCCTATGTCATTTTGTTTTCTATTTTTATTTCATTTTTAACTTTTTTTGTGCAAAACTGAAACAACAATAGCAATCGTTTTTAGCAAACATAGCAATTTTTATTTTGCTACTTTTGGACTCTCAATTATCACCGCTATTAAACACCACCTCATTCCTATATTTCTGTACCTTCCATTGAGTAAATCCCCCTATGGACTTGACTTTTGACACGTTTGCATCCAAAAATCGTAAAAGATGCTGTTAGAAATTTGAGGCTATCTAATTGGAAGCTGGAACTGTACCATACAACAAAAGGGGATATGGATTTTGCCACCAAATATATTAAGGACTCTTACTCTTGATCGCATACAAGACAAATGGGATTATCCACCAACATCCACTTAAAAAATAGGATACAGGTTGTTTCATTTTTTTTACAAGTTCATTTTGCTAACAGCAACCCATGGTGAGTTGGGTAATGTCATGTGACGCATGAAGTTTTTCTTGAATGGAAATTATCTTTTAATTTGAGACCACCAAACTAATGATTTATATTTTTTTATGTGACTAACATTTGATTTTTTTTTCATTTGGCAGATCTCAAAATGAACTCAACTAATGTTAATGAGAAGAAAAGGTCAAAATCATTAGAAGTTGGAGAGAAGAAAAGGGTGAAATTTTCAGAACCTCTTGAGAACAATTTAAATGCAAATGTGGTAATTATGTATTCTATGTTGTTAGATTTTTTTTATTAGTTTGAATTTGTTTATTTTTTATAGTTTGTCTTATATATGGGGTTATGATTTTTTTTAGGGTGATAGCGAAGATGATAGTTCGTGTGAATATGATGATGATGACGTTGTTGAAGTTAATGTGAAGTTAGAGACGGAAACACAAGGGGATTTAGTCAAGCAATATAGGGAACGTCGGTCCGAGGTATGGAATTTTTTTGATCTTCTTCCCGTTGGTGATGATGGAAAAGAAAGAGCTAAATGTAAAAAATGTTCAAAAGTTTACATGTGCTCGTCTAAAAATGGGACGGGTAGCTTGAGAAAACATATGAAAAGGTGTCCAAGAAGGGATAAAAATGACGTATCTCAAATGTTAATGAATCAATCTCGTGGGTATATGTCGATGCGCTCTTCCAAATTTGACCCTAAAAGATTTCGGGATTTAATTACTGAGGCCATTGTAATGCATGATATACCATTTCAGTTTGTAGAGTATGAGAGTATTAGGGCTATTTTTCATTACTTGTATGAGGATGTGATAACTATCTCAAGAAATACCGTAAAGGCCGATGTCTTAAAAATGCATAAAAGGGAGAAGAAAAAATTAAAGAAAATGCTTGAGTTAGCTCCCGGTAGGATTTCTTTGACATCCGATTTATGGTCTTCAATTAACACGGATGGATTTGTTTGTGTCACTTCACATTTTATTGACAAAGATTGGAAATTGCAAAAAAGGATTCTAAATTTTCAAGTGATGCCACCTCCACATAATGGTATTTTCTTAACCGAAAAAATATCCAATTTGTTGTCTGAGTGGAGCATTGAGAAAAAGTTGTTCACTATCACGTTGGACAATGCATCAAGCAATGATACATTTGTTGAATTGCTAAAAAGTCAGTTAAATAATGAAGGCTCACTTTTAAGTAAGGGTGATTATTTTCATATTCGATGTTATGCCCATGTTTTGAATTTAATTGGTCAAGATGGTTTAAAGGAAATAGATGAAGGGGTGGGAAAGGTGCGGGAGTGTGTGAAGTATGTAAAAGGGTCACAAGTTAGAAAAGCAAAATTTATGGAATGTGTGAAATTTGTCCATTTGGATGCAAAGAGAGGATTGCGTCAAGATGTCCCTACTGGGTGGAATGCAACATTTCTAATGATAGAGAGTGCTATATTTTATCGTCGTGCATTTGTTCGTTTAGCACTTAGTGACTCAAGTTTTTTGCATTGTCCAAATGAAACGGAGTGGGGAAAGATTGAGAAATTTTTTAAGTTTTTGGAGGTTTTCTATGAAGTGACTTGCATCTTCTCCGGAAACAAATACCCTACGGTGAACTTATATTTTACTTTCGTTTCCATGGTTGAGTTCACTTTAAGAGAAGAAATGCAAAGTTCAGATGTCTTTATGAAGCAAATGGCATGTAAAATGTATGAGAAATTTTCCAAGTATTGGTCGGATTATAATTTGCTTTTGGCAATGGCCGCGGTTTTGGATCCTCGTCTCAAATTTCAATATGTTGAGTTCACTTACCAAAAACTTTATGGTATCAATAATTATCAAAGTCGTCTTGTTAAAGAAAAGTTGTTTGATGTTTTTGGTGAATACATGAGCACCTCTACTATGGGCGAGAACACGTCTATTACAATGGTAGACGGATGTAAAAAAGTTGATGATGAGAAGACAAATGCTACCGTACTAAGTCGAACCACCAAAAACATGTTCAAGGTACATATACATTGGTGAATACGTTGCTATTTTTTTAATGAAAAAACATGTTGTTTTTCTATTACAAAAGTTATGTTTTTTTTTTTGTAGTAAATGCAAAAGTTGCTGTTTTTTAATGAAAAAACATTGCTGTTTTTTTAATGAAAAAACATTGCTGTTTTTTTTACTGAAATAATATGCTTTTTTTTTAATGAAAAAACATGCTGTTTTTTTATTACAAAAGTTATGTTTTTTTTTAGTAAATGCAAAAGTTGCTGTTTTTTAATGAAAAAACATTGCTGTTTTTTAATGAAAAAACATTGTTTTTTTTTTTTAATGAAATAATATGCTGTTTTTTTTTTAATTACAAAAGTTGCAGTTTTTTTTAGTGAAAAAACATGTTGTCTTTCTATTACAAAAGTTATGTTTTTTTTTAGTAAATGCAAAAGTTGTTGTTTTTTTATGAAAAAACATTGTTGTTTTTTTTAATGAAAAAACATGTTGTTTTTTTGTTGTTTTTAGGAGTTCACTTCTTATGAAAGTCGAGAACTTTCTTCAATGCAAAAGGCACAACTTGAGATGTATTTAGATGAACCAATGAGTGACTTAGCAGAACAATTGGATGTTTTAAGTTTTTGGAGAGCTCATCAATACCAATACCTTGATTTAGCGTGTATGGCTCGTGATGTCTTAAGTGTCCCTGTATCCACAGTTGCATCGGAATCGTCCTTTAGTAATGGTGGTCGTGTGCTCGATCAATATCGGAGCTCATTTAAGCCTGAAACTGTGGAGGCACTGATTTGTACTAGAGATTGGCTGTTTGGCATTAAAGGTAAATTTATATTTCTTTACAATTCGATTTTTTAAATAAATGATTTTCACTTAATCATTTTGGATTTTTTTTATTAAAAAGGTGATTTGGAGCTTGATTTGCTTGAGCTCACTGAAGACATCATAGATATTGATAAGAAGGAAAGCAATTCATCGGACACTATCAAGGTTAATACATGCAATTTTTAATATTTAATTTTGTTCACTTGTATTACTAACTTGTTTTATTCTAATAATGCTTATATTTTTTTTATAGGAATGATATTGTGCATGATGATGGAAGAAAGAATGATGCCAGCATTGGGGAGGAGAGTAGTGATCTTTTGAAGACTTTATTAGTTGTCATCTTAGCTAAAAACTACTTTTTGTGAATTGTAATCTCATTAACAACTTTAAGTATGTCTGAATTTTTTTGTAACTTTTGGTTGTTGAGATTACATAAGTTTTAGCTGTGCTTGTTTATTGTGATGTAATTCCTACTTGTGCATACTCACTATATAAATTTGATATATTATGGAATTTTTGGAAATTGTTGATTTAATATGTAATATAATTAAGCATTAATTGAAAAAATATGCTACAAATTGTATCGTTCCAAACGGGTCGTATCGTGGTGGGTCAAATGGGTCGTGTCATTCGTGTCGTGTTAATGGGTTTTAATCAGATCAAAATTTTCAATCGTGTCGTGTCGTGTTAGAAGCGGGTCGTGTTCGGGTTATGAGAAAATAACACGACATCGGGTCGTGTCGTGTTCGTGTCACTAAAAATCATTTCGTGTCGTGTCAGGTTGGTCCTGAACCCGACCCCATAACACGATTTGCTACCCCTAGCAACAAGACGTGCCTTATATATTTCAACAGTGCCATGATATTTTAATTTCTTTTTAAGAATCCATTTACACCCAATTGTTTTACACCTAGGAGGAAGGTCCACTAAATGCCAAGCTTTATTTGTTTCCAAAGAATCAATTTCATTATTAATAACCTCTTTCCATAAATCGACATCTAAAGAAGATAAAGCTTCTTGAATAGTGTTAGGATCCTCCTCTAAACTGTAAGCATAAAAGTCGGGACCAAAATCTTTTTCTACTCGAGCGCTTTTACTTTTTCGAATTTCTAAAATGGATTCATTATTTTTTTTATTTAAAGAAATATTAGTGGATGACTCGCCCCCACTATTTCTCAATTTAAAAGGAAATTTATCTTCCTAAAAATCGGCGTCATTTGATTCAATAATTACTTGATTTTTCAAGTCATAAAATCGGTATGCTTTGCTATTAATAACATAGCCAATAAAAACGCACTCATATGCTCTACTTGCCAATTTAGACATTTTTGGGTCGGATATACGTATATAGGCTAAGCACCCCCACGCTCTAAAGTATGTCACGTTGGGCTTAATATTTTTCCAAATTTCATAAGGAGAAATTTTCATTTTAGTCTTAGAAATTCTATTAAGTGCGTGACACACTGTCAAAATAATTTCACCCCACCAATGTGAGGCAGCCCCTGAATTTAATAAAATAGCAACAACTAATTCAGTTAATGTCCTATTTTTTCTTTCGAATTTACCGTTCATTTCGGGCAAATAAGGGACAGTTTTTTCATGAATAATGTCGTGGGTTTTATAAAATTCAATAAATGGTCCAGAATTATATTCGGTGCCTCTATCACTACGTAACCTTTTTATTTTCCGATTAAATTGATTTTCAATTTCATTTAGAAAAATTTTAAACATGTCAAACGCTTCACTTTTATTTTTCATTAAATACACAAAAGAATAATCAGAACAATCATCAATAAAAATTATAAAATAAAGTTTGGCATTTCTAGTGACACCATCCAATTCACAAATGTCCGAATGAATTAAATCAAGTGGCTCAGATTTTTTAAAAACAGATTTATGTGGTGTCTTAGTGATTTTTGCTTGACTACACCATTCACATTTTTCAAAATCATTTAATGATAATTTTGGAATTAATCCTAAAGTGCTCATATTTTTACCAAGTCGTTTATTAACATGACAAAGCCTAGCATGCCAAACATTAAATGAACAAGCAATATAAGCAGAAGGAGAAATTTTATTCATTGCATCAACATTCAATTTAAACATCCCATCAGTGGCATAACCCTTGCCTACAAAAATTCTATTTTTAATCAAAGTAAATAAATCAGCACCAATAGCTTGAGTAAAGACAGCTTTGTTGAGAAAATAACCTGAAACCAAATTTTTTCTTATCTCGAGAGTGTGAAGAACATCTTTGAGGATAACAGTCTTTCTCGAAGTGAACCTTAATTCCACATTTTCAGTACTAGCAACCTCAGTGCAGTGAGAATCACCCAACAACGCCTTCTTATCAGCAGTCTCAGAATAAGTCTTAAACAAAGTACGGTCATAACAGATATAGCGGGAAGCGTCAGTAACTAACCATCACCCTTCGTCACTGCTGACCATGTTGATTTCTGAAATCATAGCGCATAAGTCCTCTTCAGTCAAATTTGCTTGTGCGTCTGGCACATTACGATATCTGCGAGCCATATGGTCAGGCTTGCCACACTTGAAATAGAGAAACTGTCCCGAGTTGCTAGACTGTCCATTTCCAGGGTTCTTATTCTTATTCTGAGTCCGAGTCTGATTTTTAAAATTCTGGTTGTGGCACTTTTTCTGAAATTTCATATTTTTCTCATTTTCCTTTAAAACAACTGGACTGTGGTTCTTTTTTTTTATTTTTGTTGTTAGACACAACAAGAATTTCATCTTTGTAGTCCTGTTTTCGGGATTCCTCCTCAATTCTCAATTTAGTAATGAGTGACTCTAGTGAAAATTCTTTAGACTTATGCCTCAAAATATTTTTAAACTCTTTGAACAGTGGAGGCAATTTATCAATAATCACAGCCACTTGAAATTGCTCATCTAAAGCCATGTCCTCAGAAATAATTTCATGGGCAATCATTTGCAAATCATGGGTTTGAGCAACAACAAATTTGTCATCCATCATTTTAAATTTCAAATAAGGGTTGACGGCATATTTTTTTAGCACCCGCCTTCTCCGTGTCATATTTTTTAAACAGTGCATCCCAAACATCTTTTGCAGTTTTATAATTGACATAATAGTCATAAAGTTCGTCACTTAGAGCCAAGGTTTTAAAAAACGTGGGGCGTGATCGAGGCGTGGAGGCCAAGCCTTAAGCCTTAGAAGCCTAAGCGGGCCTTAGGCGTAAAAAGGCGTGAAAAGATGTTTAGACATTTTTAATATGTTTTAATATTTTTTAACTATAACAAGGCTATTAAAATACTAAAATTGTACAAATCATAAAAATGTGTCTGAATATTTGCAAATTAAAATGCTATTTAATTATTTTGGATGAGATAATGGTCCGGTTTGTAAAAACATCTTTAAAAGGCGATATCGTTTCACTAAAGCATTATTGTTTTTAGAGAAAAAGTGCGCCTTAAGGGTTTTACCAAGCAAAAGGCGTCAAAATCTTAAGGTGGAACATTTCTCCCAAGCCTCAAGCCTAGGCGGATTTTTCAGAACAGTGCTTAGAGCATTCAAAATATAGTTATTGCACAGAAAATCGTTTTCCTCCCAAGTTCTAATTGTTTTGCTTTCCTCAACAGTAAGTGAATTATTTACTACGGGTTTGTCAAATTGAGCACATGACGCGACTTTTTTCGTAGTAAAATAAAATAACAATTTTTTGCTCAAACGTTTAAAATGGGTGCCTTCATATTTGAAAGGCTTGTTAAGGTTACTAGAGTTAATTTCGTCCATGGCAGAATAGGAAACACCTTAAAATTGTTGTAGCAACAATTTAAATAAATGTAGAATTAAGGAATGAAATTACCCAATTAGGAGCTGATAAACTGATGCCAAAAAAATATAAGAAATCCGGAACTGGACAGTCTAGAAATATGGCTGAGTTGCGGACAATGTCACTCTCTTTAAGGTGTTTCGCGGCTCTGCCCAAAGTGTGCTGACAATTTTAATTTTGCCTCGTCACCCCCAGGATAAAACACCCTCCAAGAAAATACGAATTGGTAGCACAATCCAATCTCGTTCAATCAACACCCATTCAGTTATATATATTGCTCGAATCTGAAACTATAATTAATCTGGGGTACGATTAATCATTTATGTGACGTGATAATTATTCAATGGAAGAATAATTATTTTCGTTTTTGTGTGGAGAGAAATTTTTTTTGATAGCAGAAGTTTTTTTTTTTGTTTTCTGAGAACTGTGTAAAAAACGGAGGTGTTAACCTCATTTTATTGGGAAAAATTATTCACGTTAATGGGTCGGAGGAATTTTTCAACTGGTTTTATTACCAGAAAAAATTGCCGTTAATAATTAATTTTAAACCCAAAAAAATCGTCATTTTATTTGTTCAAAAAATTAGTTCTTAATGAGCGCGAGCCCAAGCCCAAAGCCCCGGACACGGGCTGGGCCGGTCGGACGGCAGCGGCTCATGTGGTTCGCCCAATAAATCTCCTACCCATATACACAAAATATCTAATGCGGAAAGAACTGCCAATTAATTCCAAATTATAAATATATCACACCAAAACTTTTCACCTAACCCATGTGGGATTCTCTTCAAGTGGAACTTAAGCCTTTTAAAGCTTTGCAGCTTAAAGCTTTCCATATATTAAAAGAAAAAGTGAGTAAAAATTTATCCCCAAATCGTATCCTTGCGTTTTCATTGGGTACAACCCTCTTTATAACGACCATAGGTGTTAATAACCATCTAGTAGTTGAGTCTTATGTTTCTAGACATGTTTTCTTCTATAAAAATGTTTAGCCATATGTGACAACTGACAGGTTCATGAATGGTTGTGACGAGCCCACTTATCTATCAACCTACCATGATTTTATGGAAGCAAATGCTTCAAGCAACAATTCTAATAATGGTGGACAAGAGGATACTATAAACGTCAACAATAACAACCAGCATCATGCTACAAACTATTGCCTAGTTAATCACCACACAGAGTTTGACTGCATTGATACAAACACAGTGGTGTAAGAACATCAGATTTGGATGATATACCAACCACATTTTGACAGACTAGAGGAATATTAATCACCATGCTTACATACAAAAAGTGATACTATCGAGGAGCGTCCCATACTAGATAGTACCATTGAACTATGTACCTCTCCCAAGAACCCCTTATCACCTACTCATGTCCAATAATGTCAGTCTACTCTACCCTCTTTCGTGCACATAGGATTTTTGTAAATAGGATGTCCATAGTGACGTGGCCACATAACACTCTCTCTCTCTCTCTCTCTCTCTCTAAGATTCTTGTTCTTTTGTTATCAATAATAGATATAAAAACAATTTTTTATATAAAAAAATAAGTTTTCTATTAATATAAAAAAACATTTTTTTAAATTGAAAGTAAACAGTTTTTTATTAAAATTTTAAAACTATTTTTTTAGACCAAAAGTAAACAAAAAAAAAAGTAAAAGTATGAAAATTTTGGTTTTTTTAAAATAAAGTAAAACTAGAATTTTTTTTTTTAAATAAAGTGCCATTTAAACAAACAAAAAAAGAAGTAAAACTTTTTTTTTTTAAATAAAAACAAAAGAATTGCGTTTTCAATACAAACATTAAGAAAACACTGTTTTTAATAAAAGTATGAAAAAACATTACACTATTTTTTTTAAATGACTTTTATTTAAAATACAAATTTTTAAGAAAAGTCTTTTTTTTTTAAAAAATAGTGTAATTTTTTTTAACATTTGTAAAAAGTTGAAAAATATGAAAAATTGCATTTTAAAAAAAGTTGCATTTTTTTTAATTAAAAATATGAAAAACTATCATCGCGATTGGTTAGTGCCGCTAGCGCGGACCCACATCATCGCCATTGGAGGTCCGCTGCCGCGGACCTACGATTGGTTAGTGCCGCTGGCGCGGACCCACATTATCATCGCCATTGGTTAGTGCCAATGACGCGGACCCATATCATCATCGCGTTGGATTAGTGCCGTTGACGCGGACCCACGCCATTTAATAAAAAGACTTTGATTGAAATACAAATTTTCAATAAAAGTCATTTTTAAAAAAAATAGCTAAATGTTTTGTTTTGTTTTTTAAAACAGTTATAAAAAGTAAAAAACATTTTTTAAAAAAAACAGTTTTATAAAATAATTTTTTTATTGAAAATATAATTTTTTAGTTTTTATTAAAGAAAATAACAGTTAGACAAATCTGGAGAGACATTTTCATTAACTTTCCCTTTGTTTTCGTCCTTTACTCATCTGTACAAATCTCTGTACAACTTATCTCGGTTCAAATAGAATTTTTCCCCTTGATATTGAACCACCTCTTACTCCTGTGTCAACCTCTCATCACACTCATGCCATATCTACCCCACATGACTGTCTTGACTCTTCTCACATACCAACATTAACAAATCAACATCCTATGACTACTCTAGCAAAGGCCAAACTTCTCAACAACGATACAAACTCTCTAAGCGCTAAAGCTAGCTATGTATCATACGTTCCTTCTTCTCCATGCCGAGAACCCCAGTGTTTGAATAATGCTCTTGCAAATGAGAAATAGGTCAAAGTAGGAGTGACAATTTTGAAAACGACATCAAAACACGAAACGACACGAAACAAAATTAACACGAAATTGACACGACTTATCGTGTTCGGGTCTGGGTTGTCGAACCCGTTGTCGTGTCGTGTTCGTGTTAATTTTTAGCTACGAAATTGACCCGAATTAGACCCGTTAAAGACCCAATAATAACCCCATTAAGACCCATTATGGACCCGATTAAAAACCCATTATAGATCCGTTAATAAACCCATTACTACCCAATACATATCTATTAAAAATAAAAGGCTTTTATTAAAAAGCCCACCAAACCCAACCCATAAAACATTTGAGATCCCTTCATTTTTATACCACAAAACAAAACCAAACATAAAAAAAACCCTAGCCACCACAAAGCATTTCTCCACAAACAAGTTAACAGCCGGCGGTTCAGTTCTTCCCCACAAAAAGTCCGACGACTTTATTCGGTTTCCGGCGATTCTTTTCGGCGGTATGTATTCCTTTTTTATTTCGTTCCTTTTTGATTTCCGATTGTATGTATTTCTGGCTCAGAGATGTTTCCTTAAATTACTTAAATTAAGCTTTTGTGGAGAAGAAACCCACTAGAGTTTCGTGGAACCCCTAGATGATGCATGGAGGGTCGGACGTGAGCGGTGGAACTATTCCAGAGGCGGTGGAACTGTTCCAGGGTCGGACGTAAGGCTCCGTTGATGATGCTCCGTTGATGATGCATTACGGTGGGTCATGAGCGGTGGATGTTGAGAGAATAAGGGGATTTTGATCCCTGTGAATCTTCATGTTTTATCCCTTTTTAATTCTTTATTTTTCTTTGAGCCTATGTCGTTTTGTTTTCTATTTTTATTTCATTTTTAACTTTTTTTGTGCAAAACTGAAACAACAATAGCAATCGTTTTTAGCAACAATACCAATTTTTATTTTGCTACTTTTGGACTCTCAATTATCACCGTTATTAAACACCACCTCATTCCTATATTTCTGTACCTTCCATTGAGTAAATCCCCCTATGGACTTGACTTTTGACACGTTTGCATCCAAAAATCGTAAAAGATGCTGTTAGAAATTTGAGGCTATCTAATTGGAAGCTGGAACTGTACCATACAACAAAAGGGGATATGCATTTTGCCACCAAATAGATTAAGGACTCTTACTCTTGATCGCATACAAGACAAATGGGATTATCCACCAACATCCACTTAAAAAATAGGATACAGGTTGTTTCAGTTTTTTTTACAAGTTCATTTTGCTAACAGCAACCCATGGTGAGTTGGGTAATGTCATGTGACGCATGAAGTTTTTCTTGAATGGAAATTATCTTTTAATTTGAGACCACCAAACTAATGATTTATATTTTTTTTATGTGACTAACATTTGATTTTTTTTTCATTTGGCAGATCTCAAAATGAACTCAACTAATGTTAATGAGAAGAAAAGGTCAAAATCATTAGAAGTTGGAGAGAAGAAAAGGGTGAAATTTTCAAAACCTCTTGAGAACAATTTAAATACAAATGAGGTAATTATGTATTCTATGTTAGATTTTTTTTATTAGTTTGAATTTGTTTATTTTTTTATAGTTTGTCTTATATATGTGGTTATGATTTTTTTTAGGGTGATAGCGAAGATGATAGTTCGTGTGAATATGATGATGATGACGTTGTTGAAGTTAATGTGAAGTTAGAGACGGAAACACAAGGGGATTTAGTCAAGCAATATAGGGAACGTCGGTCCGAGGTATAGAATTTTTTTGACCTTCTTCCCGTTGGTGATGATGGAAAAGAAAGAGCTAAATGTAAAAAATGTTCAAAAGTTTACATGTGTTCGTCTAAGAATGGGACGGGTAGCTTGAGAAAACATATGAAAAGGTGTCCAAGAAGGGATAAAAATGACGTATCTCAAATGTTAATGAACCAATCTCGTGGGTATATGTCGATGCGCTCTTCCAAATTTGACCTTGAAAGATTTCGGGATTTAATTACTGAGGCCATTGTAATGCATGATTTACCATTTCAGTTTGTAGAGTATGAGGGTATTAGGGCTATTTTTCATTACTTGTATGAGGAAGTGATAACTATCTCAATAAATACCGCAAAGGCTGATGTCTTAAAAATGCATAAAAGGGAGAAGAAAAAATTAAAGAAAATGCCTGAGTTAGCTCCCGGTAGGATTTCTTTGACATCCGATTTATGGTCTTCAATTAACACGGATGGATTTATTTGTGTCACTTCACATTTTATTGACAAAGATTGGAAATTGCAAAAAAGGATTCTCAATTTTCAAGTGATGCCACCTCCACATAATGGTATTTGCTTAACCGAAAAAATATCCAATTTGTTGTCTGAGTGGAGCATTGAGAAAAAGTTGTTCACTATTACGTTGGACAATGCATCAATCAATGATACATTTGTTAAATTGCTAAAAAGTCAGTTAAATAATGAAGGCTCACTTTTAAGTAAGGGTGATTATTTTCATATTCGATGTTGTGCTCATGTTTTGAATTTAATTGTTCAAGATGGTTTAAAGGCAATAGATGAAGGGGTGGGAAAGGTGCGGGAGTGTGTGAAGTATGTAAAAGGGTCACAAGTTAGAAAAGCAAAATTTATGGAATGTGAGAAATTTGTCCATTTGGATGCAAAGAGAGGATTGCGTCAAGATGTCCCTACTAGGTGGAATGCAACATTTCTAATGATAGAGAGTGATATATTTTATCGTCGTGCATTTGTTCGTTTAGCACTTAGTGACTCAAATTTTTTGCATTGTCCAAATGAAACGGAGTGGGGAAAGATTGAGAAATTTTTTAAGTTTTTGGAGGTTTTCTATGAAGTGACTTGCATTTTCTCCGGAAACAAATACCCTACGGCGAACTTATATTTTACTTTCGTTTCCATGGTTGAGTTCACTTTAAGAGAAGAAATGCAAAGTTCGGATGTCTTTATGAAGCAAATGGCATGTAAAATGTATGAGAAATTTTCCAAGTATTGGTCGGATTATAATTTGCTTTTGGAAATGGCCGCGGTTTTGGATCCTCATCTCAAATTTCAATATGTTGAGTTCACTTACCAAAAACTTTATGGTATCAATAATTATCAAAGTCGTCTTGTTAAAGAAAAGTTGTTTGATGTTTTTGGTGAATACATGAGCAACTCTACTATGGGCGAGAACACGTCTATTACAATGCTACCGTACTAAGTCGAACCACCAAAAACATGTTCAAGGTACATATACATTGGTGAATACGTTGCTATTTTTTTTAATGAAAAAACATGCTGTTTTTCTATTACAAAAGTTATGTTTTTTTTGTAGTAAATGCAAAAGTTGCTGTTTTTTAATGAAAAAACATTGCTGTTTTTTTTACTGAAATAATATGCTATTTTTTTTAATGAAAAAACATGCTGTTTTTTTATTACAAAAGTTATGTTTTTTTTTAGTAAATGAAAAAGTTGATGTTTTTTAATGGAAAAACATTGCTGTTTTTTTTAATGAAATAATATGCTGTTTTTTTTTAATTACAAAAGTTACAGTTTTTTTTAATGAAAAAAAATGTTGTCTTTCTATTACAAAAGTTATGTTTTTTTTAGTAAATGCAAAAGTTGCTGTTTTTTTATGAAAAAACATTGCTGTTTTTTTTTAATGAAAAAACATGTTTTTTTTTGTTGTTTTTAGGAGTTCACTTCTTATGAGAGTCGATCACTTTCTTCAATGCAAAAGAGACAACTTGAGATGTATTTAGATGAACCAAGGAGTGACTCAGAACAATTGGATGTTTTAAGTTTTTGGAGAGCTCATCAATACCGATACCCTGATTTAGCGTGTATGGCTCGTGATGTCTTAAGTGTCCCTGTATCCACAGTTGCATCGGAATCAGCCTTTAGTAGTGGTGGTCGTGTGCTCGATCAATATCGGAGCTCACTTAAGCCTGAAACTGTGGAGGCACTGATTTGTACTAGAGATTGGCTTTGGCATTAAAGGTAAATTTATATTTCTTTACAATTCGATTTTTTAAATAAATGATTTTCACTTAATCATTTTGGATTTTTTTATTAAAAAGCACTACACCAAAATGGGCAAATTGTCACCTTTCAGCCGGCCAGCCTTGTCAAGATCATTGACCGTGACAAAAAAACACGCGTTTTATGTCACGGTCATTGACCTTGACACGACCGTGACAACTAATTTTCAAAGTCATTGACCGTGACACAACCGTGACAATTCAATTTGTCACGGGCGTGCCACGGTCAATGACCGTGACAATTTGTGTCAAGGTCATTGACCGTGACACGACCGTGACAACTTTTCCAGCAAAATGACTTTCCCCCTTCTTTTTTCCCTCCCACCGTTCCCTCCCTCTCTCTCTCTCTCTCTCTCGACTCGACGCTGCTCTCTCTCTCAGGTCCAATTTCTCTCTCTCTCTCTCTCTTCCATTTATATATATATTTGTTTGTATATTTATGTGTGTATGTGTATATATATATGTGTGTGTGTATGTGTGTGCGTGTGTGGGGGGTGGGGCGGGATGGGGCAGGGTGGGGGAGGGGGTGGTGGAGGGGGGCAGGGGGTGGGGCGGGGTGGGTGAGGGGGCGGTGGAGGGGGCAGGGGGTGGGGTGGGGTGCAGTGTGTGTGTGTGTGTGGTGGTGTGTTTTGGGGGAGGGGGGAGGGGGTGGTGGAGGGGGGGCAGGGGGTGGGGTAGAGTGGTGTGTGTGTGTGTGTGTGGTGGGGTGTGGTGGGGGAGGGGGTGGTGGAGGGGGGCAGGGGGAGGGGGGGGAGGGGGTGGTGGAGGGGGGCAGGGGGTGGGGTAGAGTGGTGTGTGTGTGTGTGTGTGGTGGTGTGTGGTGGGGGAGGGGGTGGTGGAGGGGGGCAGGGGGAGGGGGGTGGGGTGGGGTGGGTGTGTGTGGTGGTGTGTGGTGGGGGTGGGGCGGGATGGGGCAGGGTGGGGGAGGGTGTAGTGGAGGGTGGGAGGGGGGTGGGGTGGGGTGGGCACACCTACGCACACACGCACACCTACGCCACACACACACGCACACCTACGCCCCTACGCACACACGCACACCTACGCCACTCACACACGCACACCTACGCACCTACGGACACACACACACCCCACCCCACCCCACCCCCTGCCCCCCTCCACCACCCCCTCCCCCATCATTGTGTGAATAGGTATGAGATCATAATTTGGAGGAATTCACGTCCAAGAAATAATTTGGATTCCCTTTAGGGTCTTATGTCTTGAATTAATCTGAGGGGGTGGGGGTGGGGGCGGGGGTGGGTGGGGTTTTGAATATTATTTACATTCAAAATAAATAATTGATAATAGTTGGATAATAATTGTTTTTATACCTATAGAACAGCTTAGATAGTGTGTGTGTGTGTGTGTGTATGTGGTCAATACATGAATTTCTTTTTGTATTTGAATTATCCCATGAATTTATTTTTGTATTTGAATTATCCCATGAATTTATTTGTGTATTTGAATTAACCCATTATATGAAACATACTTGAAATTAAATATAGTGCGCATAGATACTAGCATTCTAGTTCTTATGCGTACGCATTCAATAACCCTTAGACCCGTTCGAGAGTCATTACCCCTGTAATGAGATCTCTCGAATTGTCCCGTTTGGACAGTTTGAGACTGTATAATTTTTGTATAATATTCTTATTGGCTTAAAGTTGTTACTTTTGGAGGAAGTTCTGCAGTCGTATCTTAATGTTCTCTGGGTACATACTAGATTGACAAGTGTGACTGTTATTTTAATTGACCAATTGAAATAACACTCACACCTGCCAATCTACGTCGTGTACTTGGAGAACTAAGGGGATATGCTGTCGAATTTTTTCCAAATCGTAACAATGTGCATGAGCTGTTAAGTATATTACAGAAAAATGCATTCTTGAATGGGATAGGACCACATACCCTTTAATAGGATAATTAAATGATGGGATAATTAAAAAAAACATACTATAAATCTAAGTTTTGTTTACCTTTAATAGGTGTTTAGTTGTGGTAGCTGTGATGGGATATCCGAAATACAAAGAGTGGATGGGTGAGACTAATAGAATGGGGGATGTGTTTCGCAGAGGTGCTAACGAATTTGTGAAATATGCAAAGAGATGTCGTAATGATGAAGAGTTTCCGTGTCCGTGTTCTAGGTGTAAGAATGGTAAGGTGTTTGAGTGGAAAACAGTTGAACTACATTTGTTAAGATCGGGTATGCAAGATAGTTATCGATTTTGGAGTTTTCACGGTGAATTGAAAGTTCCTTTTGTCCCTGACCAACCTTCACAACATCCTTCAACAAGTAGAATAGATGAAGAAGGGGACGACGTAGATCATAATATGTTAGAGGATTTAGTTGATGATGCGTACGGAGTTTATGAAGCTGAGGAGAATGAGGTTACCGATGATGTAGAAGATTCAAGTGCTCGTGAAGATAACACGATAAAACTTGACGATGACTACCAAAGTTTAAAATTTAAGGCGACCCAACCGTTATACTCTGGCTGTGAGAAAGATCAAACAACTTTACATGCCATGGTTGGTTTGCACAGTTTGAAGACGCAGTACGGTTTGTCTGGCAATAGCGTGACGGGAATTCTGAAATGGGTGAAGGGCTTATTACCCAAGGTGAATACACTTCCAAATAGCTATCCTGTTATGAAGAACAGTTTGAAAGGTTTGGGAATGAAGTATAAATCGATTCATGCTTGTGTGTATGATTGCATACTATACCGAAAGGAGTATGAAAATCTCGATCGTTGTCCGGTATGCGATGAACCTAGATATGTCCAATCTACTAGTAAGGAAGGCACAAGCTCAAAAGTGCCTCAAAAAGTATTGAAATATTTTCCTGTTGGGCCTAGATTAAAGCGATTTTTCACAGTACCATGGATTGCAGAGGCAATGACTTGGCATGCTAGGGCAGAAGTAGGGGGTAATATCATGCGTCATCCTATTGATTCTACTGCCTGGCGGAGGATGAATTATGAGTATCCCGATTTTGCTCGAGAACAACGCAACATTCGTTTGGCTATATCAACAGATGGTTTCAATCCATTTGGAAATCTAAGCACCAATCAGAGTGTATGGCCAGTGATCCTAGCCCCACTCAACTTCCCTCCTTCACAGTGTATGAGACCTGAATTTTCGATGATGGCTTTATTGATACCTGGGCCAAAGGCACCAAGTGAAGACATTGATATCTACCTGGCTCCTTTGGTAGAAGAATTAAATGAGTTGTGGGAAGATGGTGTGCAATCATTTGACTCTTTTAGAAAAGAAGAGTTTACGCTGAAAGCTATGTTGATGTGGGCAATTCATGATTTTCCAGCTTATGGGACATTATCCGGATGTGTAGTACATGGTTATTTGGGGTGTCCTATTTGTGGAGAGGAGACTGAATCTCTTCGTCTATCCTCCAGCTTAAAAAATGTATACCATTGCCACAGGAGGTTTTTACCCCCAGCTCATAGTTTCAGATTTGAGAAAGCTCCCAATTTTTTATTGGGCGGAGTTGAATATAGGCTACCGCCGAGACAACTTTCGGGTTCAGAAATTGAAAGTAAATCTTCTCAATGTGGCCCAAATATGCCAGGTAAGAATCCCAAATTTAAGAATGTCAAGCATAAGAAGACCCCAACTGGGAATGAAACTGAGATAAGAAAGGCATGGTCTCGGAGGTCAATTTTATTTGACTTGCCTTATTGGAAGAAAAACCCGGTGCGCCATGTATTGGATGTGATGCATGCAGAGAAGAACTTCGCTGAACATATTGTGGGTACTTGCCTTGGGGGGAGTCATTCGAAGGATGGAGAAAATGCACGAAAAGACCTTAAAACATTAAAACTTAAACCACAACTATGGTTGAAAGAAGATAGTAGGGGAAGGACAATAATTCCCCCTGGTGCGTTTACTTTGACGAGTGAGGAAAGGAAGGTGCTTCTAGACACAATATATAATTTGAAGGGCCCATCTACTTTTTCGTCCAACTTGCAAAGGATTGTGAATTATGCTACTCAGGATTTACATAAGTGTAAGTCCCACGATTGGCATGTGATCATGCAATTGGTTCCTCTATTGTTTAAGCACTGTTTCTCCAAGCACAAGGATTTGCGTAGGGCTATTACGCAAATTAGTATTACCTTCTCCCTTTTGTGTGAGAAGGTAGTGAATCGAGAACACATAGTGGCCGCAAAATTGGCTGTGAACGAAGCGATTTGTGTATTGGAGAAGTACTTTCCCCCAGCATTCTTTGACATAAGTGTTCACTTGTTGGTACACCTATGCGACGAGGCACTTCTTTGTGGTCCAGTTAGATATCGGTGGATGTATCCGTTTGAAAGATTGATGAAAGTTTTTAAAGATTACGTCAAGAATACGCAATACATTGCAGGATCAATTGTAGAGGAATACATCACCGTGGAGTCATCAATATATACTCGGGAATATATGACTGACTCTACCAGCGTTGATGACACTGATGAATTCCTCGATGATGATGGTAATGTGATGGGAAAACGAGTGAAATTAACGAGTTTGCAACATGAACAAGTAGCTCGTTATCTATTTGACACACATGAAGATGTCGAAGAATGGAAAAAGTAAGTTTCGAATATTATAATGTTTAACATTATTTTAGATTATTTTATACATGATTAATTTTGTAATATGCAGTATATATGAAGCCTGTGAGAACAATAAAAGACGAAAAACAGTGGTACAATCAGACAGCGAATTTAGGCTATGGTTGACACAAGAGGTAATTACAATGAAAACAGTCATTATATAACGTTACATTACACTCATATTTTACCACTAATATAATTAATTTATCTATATTCTCAGCTCCTAAAGATGGGTGATGCGACATCAAGGCTTGCTCGTCTAGCCACTGGACCCTTGTTCGTGGCACAAGAGTACAAAAAATATCGATTGAACGGTTACATTTTCGGCGCTAAAGTGTACGAGGAAAGTACAAATGTACAGAACTCGGGTATTTCATACAAGGCTCTTACTTTCTTTCGAGCAAGCGCAAAAGATAAAAACCTCGTTGAAGCTGAAATGACTTACTATGGTGTAATTCAAAATATATTTGAATTGGATTATATAAGCTTCAAAGAGGTTGTATTTTACTGTGAATGGGTAAGAGTTGAGGATAAAAATGCTTCTAAAGTTGATCCTGTCACCAATTTGATCATGGTTGACTTGTCCAAGTTGAAGAGCAACGACCACGTGAGCGATGAGCCGTTTGTTTGTGCATTTCAAAAGGTTAAGCAAGTGTTTTACTTGGAGTATATCAACAACGAGCCGTGGTCAATTGTCCAACATGCGCCAAGGCGTCTAAATAGTAGTGTGGATGACTTGGCTGATCCTACCGAATATCAATCCATTTTTGATGATAACCCGAATTTGAAACAATTTTTCAATTTGTAATAATTATTTCAATTTGTACCGAAACATCCATTTTTAATGCTTTTACTTGATCTGCACTTTATCATTTTCACTCTTGTGTAGTGTGCGTGTGTGGAGAGGAGATTAATACATAAATATTCCAACTACATCTAAGTTTTGTTTATACTAATCCATGAATATACGCTTCTTACCTTTAATAGGTGATTAGTACATAGTTATTTGGGGTGTCCTATTTGTGGAGAGGAGACTGAATCTCTTCGTCTATTCGAACACTAAGAAATACCATAATCCTATGGAGCGATGCTCTGCAAATTCCTCCCAACCGTTACGTAGCCAAACATCACCGGTTGAAGTTGTCAATTACACTTTCCATACCCCACCACTTTCCATACCCCATTCAAAGGTGGAGTTGACAACTTCAACTGCTGATTTTTGGCTACACAACGGTTGGAAGGAATTTGCAACGCATACCTCCATAGGATTATGGTATTTCTTAGTGTTTAGATATGAAGAGAATTATAATTGACACGATTGCCCGGGGTACATTAGTTGGAAGGAGGTGCCATATGAGCTCAAGTTAGCTGTTTGAGTGACACTACAGGTAATGTATTTATATTTATATGTCAATTTCGATTTCGATTTCAATTACAACTTATATTTATCTATATTTGAGGGGCGGATACTAATTTTACTTTATTTCAATTCAGGGGACAGGGAGTGGCCCTAAGGGTAGGCCACGTATGCTCTACTTATGTGGCTACTTGGACGAGAAGGGAAGGATAAGGAGGTGTTCCCGAGCGTCGCGGTACAAAATCTCTTTTCCATGCAAATAGTTTGTAGATTTGAGATAAAATGATGGTGATGTTGTTTCTTTTTAAATAGTTTCTTATTTGAATATATATTTGCATTATCTTTAGTTTGTTCGGATATATGATGTGTGGAACAGGTACAACGTTGCTATAACAGATACAAATATACTGCTGGGCAGTGGCAGTGGCCATACTGCCCAGCAGTTTTTTTTTTAATTCTGCCCAGAATTGTCACGGTCAATGACCGTGACAAGGCCCTGACAATATTGTCACGGCCTTGTCACGGTCATTGACCGTGACAATTTTTTTACAAAGGGTCACGGCTTTGTCACGGTCAATGACCGTGACAAACGTGTCACGGTCATTGACCTTGACACGACCGTGACACAAAACGCGAGTTTTATGTCAAGGTCAATGACCGTGACACGACCGTGACAAAAAAAGTTGTCTCGCCTCGAAATGTCACGGTCATTGACCTTGACAAGGTGAATTCGTCAAGGTCAATGACCTTGACAAATGGGCAGATTTGGTGTAGTGAAGGTGATTTGGAGCTTAATTTGCTTGAGCTCACTGAAGACATCATAGAATTTGATAAGAAGGAAAGCAATTCATCGGACACTATCAAGGTTAATACATGCAATTTTTAATATTTAATTTTGTTCACTTGTATTACTAACTTGTTTTATTCTAATAATGCTTATATTTTTTTTTTATAGGAATGATATTGTGCATGATGATGGAAGAAAGAATGATGTCAGCATTGGGGAGGAGAGTAGTGATCTTTTGAAGACTTTATTAGTTGTCATCTTAGTTAAAAACTACTTTTTGTGAATTGTAATCTCATTAACAACTTTAAGTATGTCTGAATTTTTTTGTAAGTTTTGGTTGTTGAGATTACATAAGTTTTAGCTGTGCTTGTTTATTGTGATGTAATTCCTACTTGTGCATGCTCACTATATAAATTTGATATATTATGGAATTTTTGGAAATTGTTGATTTAATATGTAATATAATTAAGCATTAATTGAAAAAATATGCTACAAATTGTATCGTTCCAAACGGGTCGTATCGTGGTGGGTCAAATGGGTCGTGTTAATCGTGTCGTGTAATGGGTTTTAATCAGATCAAAATTTTCAATCGTGTCAATCGTGTCGTGTCGTGTTAGAAGCGGGTCGTGTTCGGGTTATGAGAAAATAACACGACATCGGGTCGTGTCGTGTTCGTGTCACTAAAAATCATTTCGTGTCGTGTCGGGTTGGTCCTGAACCGACCCAATAATACGATTTGCCATCCCTAGGTCAAAGCCAAGCATGAAGGGCTAACTGCTTTCATACAAACCAAACATGTCCTCTTGTACCTAGAAAATCTCATATGCATTTGATTGGATAAAAAATGGGTATTAAAAAGTAAACTCAAGCCTGGTGGTTCAGTTGATAGACACAAAGCTAGGCTTGTTACTCAAGGATACAACCAAGTATAAGGATTCGAAATCGAAGAAACCTTTACCCCAATTATCAAACCATTAACGATTCATATTAATCTTTCCATCCCAACTACTCAACAATGGACTATGAGACAATTGGATGTAAGAAAATGCTTTCATGCATGAGTTTCTACAAGGACAAGTTTATATGAAACAACATCCACGGTCTGTTCCTCCGCTTTTTCCATATCATGTATGTTCTTTGAAGAAGTCAATCCATCGACTCAAACCAGCTGCTAGAGCTTAGTTCGAAAGATTTAGTTCATTCCTACTTG
This sequence comes from Sambucus nigra, assembly GCA_949130495.1. Classification (NCBI taxonomy): domain Eukaryota; kingdom Viridiplantae; phylum Streptophyta; class Magnoliopsida; order Dipsacales; family Adoxaceae; genus Sambucus; species Sambucus nigra. The sequence goes on along the minus strand of OX422208.1, from coordinate 535,108,463 downwards.
GCCTTGGATTATTTTGTAGCAGAGTTAATCCATCGCTATTTGTGCAACATCCTTACAAGGGCATCATAATTCTTCTGGTGTATGTTAATGATATAATCATTACTGGGACAAGTCTTTATTTTCTTACACATCTCATCACTCATCTAAGCTCTAAATTATCTATTAAAGACCGTGGTAATTTGAGATATTTTCTTGGAGTGGAAATTATTCCCATCCATAGTGGTGTTCTACTCACTCAAACTGCTTACATTTAAAATCTTCTTACTCGAACAAATCTCAAATCCACCAATTCTTGTTCCACTCCATTAGTTAGTAAGGATGTGAATGATTCAATTACCACATATGTCAACAATTTCTCAGAGTTTCGATCCATTGTTAGTGCACTTGATTATGTAACCCTTACTCGACCAGACATGATCCATAAGTCAACACTATTTTTCAGCACATGCATGCTCTAACACTTCACCATCTCTCTCTTGTCAAACGACTCTTCCGGTATCTTAAAAACACCTCCCCTTATGGGATTAAATTTTTGGAACGTTCATATTTTCATCTCTACTGGTACTTGGACGCTGACAAGGAAGGCTGTCCCTGTCCTTATACTAGAAGGTCTACCTCTGGGTATTGTATTTTCTTGGGTGATAACTATGTTTTGTGTTTGTTTAAACGTCAACCAACGGTCTCTAGGCCATGTTGTGAAGATAATATCATGCACTATTTGTGGACATTACTGATTTAACATGGGTCTCTTATATACTCAATGACATTGGAATTCATTCAAGTGTTCCATAAACCTTGATTTGTGATAATATTAGTGCACTTTATATGACCGTTAATCCAATATTGGATGCTTGCATAAATCATGTATAATTGGAGTACTATTTTATTAGGAAAAAGGTGGCACAAGGAAAATTAGTCATGGAGTATGTTCCTTCTCTTTATCAACTCACATATATATAATAGTGTTCTTGTGCGGATTTGTTCGCATTTTAAAAGTGCGGATCGGACATGTGTCACATATCAGTGAGAGTAGAAATTATTGGCTAAACTATAGGCACACTCTCTCTCTTTTTTGGGCACACCGTCAGGTGACACTTATCAGTTCGCATTTTTAAAATGCGGGCTGGTCTGTACAAGAGCAGTATCGTATATATATATATACATATATATATATATATATATATGCGAAGTCACTCTCGGTTGCTTCTTCTCAGCTCATTCGACACAAGCTTGGTGTTTCGCCATCTCTAACACAAAGCTTGAGTGGGAATGAAAAACATAATTTACCATGAAAACCATCATGTCCATAATTAATTGAAATATCAACTATCTATATTACTCTGTCTGCTGCATGCCGTCTCTAGGTCCACTTTCTCAGGCTCTTGACTATTCACGTTTCCATTTCATGTGCATGTAAAGTGTATCCTATGTACCCATATTTTTTTTATAATTAAATGAATCAATAAAGAGAACCCGCCTAAGGGGGCAGAAACCCATATATAGGAAGTATACAAACAAAAAAGCGAAGGGCCGAACCCCAAAACATACAACACAAGCCCCTAGGACTCATCCAAAAACTCAAGAAAGAGAGACAATGACGAATCATACCGTTTCCTATATCAAGTAAGAAGAAGATTCAGAAAACTGTACCTAATCCAAGAAGGAACAAGATCGACTCCCTCAAAGCATGTCATGTTACTCTCTTTCCAAATAGTCCAAAAAATACAATGCGGGACCAATATCCAGACCAACCGCGGGCCATACCAACCCCTAAGCCTCCTCCAAGATTCCATCACCTCGCACACCGTACAAGGCATAACTCAAGTAATATGGCATAAAGAGTAAAACAAATCCCAAAGACCCTTAGTGAGCTAAACGGTGAAGAAGGTGATTGGTCGTCTCCTCATCCTTCTTATGTAAGAAACATCTACTAGCCATCCTCCTTCCTCTATTCTAAAGCCCCTCAATAGTCAAGATGACATGTCTAGCAGCTGTCCACACAAAGAAGCATACTTTGGGAGGCACATGACTCTTCCAAATGGTCTTCTATGGAAAAGAAGAACCCCCACTTCCCCTCAACACATGATAATGACTCTTAACTGAAAACAAGCCATCCTAAGAGCACGACCACTTCAACCCATCTTCCGCTGAAGACGGAGCCGGCACCAATCTCAGCGAAGCAAAGAACTCCTCTGCCTCCTCCAGCTCTTAATCCCAGAGTCCCCTCCTAAACTTCGGATCCCACACTTCACAAACCCCTGCCCTCCGCCTATGATTCTCCACTATCACCCCCCTTTGTCTTCCCCAAGACGAAACATCCCCGAAAAGAGATCCTCCAGAGAGTAGGGGTGGCAATTCGGGTTAGTCGTGTCATTTTCGGATCGCGTTGATTTTGATTTGAGTATAAATTTTAAGTACTCTTAAATCTATACAAGCTAATCGTGTCATGTTCGGGTCAGTTTCGGGTTATTACCGTAAACGGATTATCATGTCAAAAATTGCCAGCCCTACCAAAGAGCCCCCGCACCCCATTTATCCTTCCAGAACCTGATACGACTCCCACTCCCGAGATGGAAGGAGGTGAGGAAAGAGAAACTCCCCCACCCAAGTGAAATATACCTCCACCACCATACGGACCCACCCTATGCCTAGCGACCACCACTTTCCTCTACAATCTGTCTCCTTCCCTATTAAAGGGCCACAACCACTTGTTCAGTAAAGCCATATTCAAACGGGCCCCAACACCTCATCCTAACACACCAAGCAATATTTTAACTGATCATCATTCCCTCTTCACAGAAAGTCCCTCATCAGCTTGTCGATCTTTTTTCGAACGGACCCAGGTAAAGGGGGAACATATATAAAATATGTAGGAAGGCTAGAGAAAATGCTTTTGATCAACGTTAACCGACCACCTATGGACAGATAACTATGATTTCAACCAGCTAACCTCTGCTGGACCCTCTCAAGGACTGAACCCCATATCGAAGAAGACTTAAACTTTTCCCCTAAAGGGAGGCCAAGATAAGTATAAGGGAGAGAGCGAACTCAACAACCAAGAACATTATCCAGACAGCCCACATTTCCCACCTCTCCCACGTCAATCATCTCACTCTTCCTGATGTTAATGCATAAACCCGACATGGCCTTAAAACACACCAGAAGCAACCACAATAACCTTACCTCATCCACTGATGACCCATAAAAAATAATAGTATCATCCGCAAACTGAAGGTGATAGATCTCAACTGGATGGGTAACAGAGCTCCCGATCAAAAAATCCGATACCAGACCACCCTCCACCGAATGACTCATCATCCGAGAAAACGCCTCCATAACCAGGATAAAGAGGAAATGGGATAATGAGTCACCCTGTCTAAGACCACGCGAACTCGAGAAGAACCCCTCAGGCAACCCATTTACAAGTATCGAGAAGTTGATAGAGGAAATACACCTCTTCATCCACCTGCACCACCACTCCACAAACCCCATCCTCCTGAGCAAATAAAGAAAGAACTCCCAAATCACATGGTCGTACGCCTTCTCAATGTCAACCTTACATAGAATACCAGGATCCCTACCTTTCAACCTGGATTTGATGCACTCATTCGCTACCAGCACAACATGAAGGATCTGACGACCACCCACAAACGCACTCTGAGCATCCGAAAAAAGAGGATCAATCACATTCTTATGTTTAACCGACAATACCGTAGAAATGAGTTTATACACGTTGCCGACCAAACTAATAGGCCTGAAATCTCTCACATCCGTAGCTCCCCCTTTCTTAGGGACCAAAGTAATGAACGTGGCGTTCAGGCTCCCCAGAAACTAACCCTTATCATAGAGCTCACTGAAAATAATTATCACATCCACCCGAGGACCTCCCAACAATGTTAAAAAAATGCCATAGTGAATCCGTCCAGACCAGGCACTTTAACACGGCACATCGACCTCACAACCAGGACAACCTCCTCCTCTGTGAACATCCTTTCCCACTAAATCGCCTTGTCCCCAGAGATGCTCGCCACTGGAAGCCCATCCATCTTTGGACGCCATGGCTCATCCTATGTATACAACCTCTCGTAGAACTGATTGATCTCCCTATAAAAATCACTCTCCTTCGTGAATTCCACTCCCCTACTACCAGCTTCCCAATATGGTTAAAGTGACGATGGGAGTTATCCGTTTTATGAAAAAATTTAGTGTTGATGTCCCCTTTCCTAAGCCAAAAATCCATAGACTTTTTCCTCCAACTCCTCTCCTCCTAAATCAGACGCTTCCCCACCTCCCATTTTTTCTCGACCCTCGCCACCCTTTCTTCTCCCGACAGATCGCCCACCCCTTCTTTCTCTTCAAGAGGCCGGATATCCTCCAAAATCTGCTAAATCACTCCACCCACATTGCCAAACACATCTCTGTTCCACCGAATGATATCCCCCTTGAGTCGAAACAATTTAGTTACAAGTCTGAATCTCACATTCCCCTCGACTCATGCCCCTGTCACCACTCTTGAACCCTCCCAAAAAAATCCCTCTCCTTTAACCACATATTCCCAAATCTAAACGGGGTTCTCCCCCTCCCCCCCCCCCCCCCCCCAACACTCCAGCAAAATAGGCGAGTGATCTGAAGTCACTCGATGCAGGAAAGACTGTATTGCCCCATAAATTTCTCCTCCCAGTCATTAGAAATTAAAAATTGGTCAAGATGAGAAAGCGAGGGCTCGTCCTTATGACTGGAACAGGTGAACACTGTTGATGCGAGAAATCGGACACATGTCGTACTCACATCATCATATCAAGTACATACTAAACATAAAGCAAGTAAAGAGAGAGAAAACATAATATATAGTGGTTCAGCTATTAAAAGGAGCCTATGTCTACTTTGTTGCCTCATTCCCATTATATATGCATTGTAGTACAAGTTTACGATGTCGTAATTAGAGTACAATGTAGATGAGAGAGGAGAATACATATCTATGATGGTTCTGGGAGTGCCAGAGAGATGTTTGTGATGCAGCTGAGTAGCCCCCAAGTTGTCCTGAGGGATGTAGAGAGTCTAGGAATGTAATGACCCCATTTTTGAATGCCAATATATATAATCATTTCTACAATTGCGTCTTACTTACTATTTGAAAATTTTATAATATTACAAATGTGATATTCTGGATTCTTAATATGACAAACCCAGTTTTTAAATATGAAGAATCAACTGTAAATTGGATCAAATCGAAGCCTTACATATCTTGAGGTATATAATAAGTTTTGGGGTAGAAAATATAATTTTATGAAACTTTAGGGACTAAAATAAAAATAAAAAAAGGGCCATTTTGTAAATAAAATATTTTTAAGGACCTCTAAGAAATATTGAAAATATATAGTGTGAAATTACCAAAATACCCTTCACATGTGAAATGACCCTTCTACCCTTATCACCTTTCTACCACGTGCTGGTCACCTCCACCGTACACATGTCGTCATTAGAGGATAAGCCAAAACACGTGTCGTCATTAGAGGAGAAGCTAAAACACATGTCGCAGTCCAGTGAAATAAAACTGCAAGACGCCTCCATTACGCGACACGTCAACGCTGACTCGCCATTATAAAAGCTTGATCAGCATGGACACGTGTCAATGCCATGATATCTTTAGAAATCTATAAATAGGGCATTTGGGATCATTTGAAACTCACACCAATTCCTTGAGAATTACAGTAAGAAAGAGTGATAGAAAGCTTGGGAAATATCTTAAGAAGGAGTTTTATAGTTTCGAAGAAATAATTCATTTCGTAGGTATGATTTTATTTAAATGTTATAATGCATTTTTGTAGTTTTAATTTCGTATTTTATAGCTTTACTTAGTAGTTATGATGGCAAAATACACTAAAGACTTCACAAATCAAAACTTAAAATTTGGAAACAATCTAAATTGATTTTATTTTCAAAATATGTCAACTTGTTTGAAAAATATATATACACTTCTTAAAATGATTTTTGTAAGCAACTGCTCGTTATTATGGAATCTCATTTAAGTAATTCCCACTACACCAAAATGAAAAAATTGTCACCTTTCAGCCTGCCACCCTTGTCAAGGTCATTGACCGTGATAAAAAACACGCGTTTTGTGTCATGGTCATTGACCTTGACACGACCGTGACAAAGAATTATCACGGTCATTGACCGTGACAATTCTTTTAATAATTATCACGGTCAAGGACCTTGACACGACCGTGACAACTTCTGCAGCAAAAACCCTTACCCCTTCTTTTCCCCCCCGGCGTTCCCTCCCTCCTTTTCCACATCTCTCTCTACGCTCTCTCTCTCTCTCTCTCTCTCTCTCTCTCTCTCTCTCTCTCTCTCTCTTCCATTTATATATATGTTTGTGTGTATATATATATGTGTGTGTGTGTATATATGTGCATGTGTGTATGTGTGTGGGGGGTGGGGTAGGGTGGGGGTGGGTAGGGGGTATATTCACGAGTTATTTGTATATGTGTGGTGTTTTTTTTTTATCTTTATATGATGTTTATATGTTGTAAATAACTCATAAATTTGTCAATTTATTTTTGTATTTAAATTAACCCATGAATTTATTTTTGTATTTGAATTAACCCATGAATTTGTCAAACAAATTGACAAATTCACGGGTTAATTATTTTTGTATTTGTATATATATGGGTTCTTGAATTTTTTGCACTTTTGTTGAAAGTAACTCGTGAATATATGTTTGTGTATGTTTGTTAGGTGTATTTGATGTTTATATGTTGGAATTAACCCATGAATTTGTCAATTTGTTTGTGTGTGTGTGTGTGTGTGGGGGGGGGGGGGGGGGGGTAGGGATGGGGGTAAGGCAAGGTACCATTGTAATTCTCTTAATATCGTGTTTTGATGATTTTATGAGACAATATATATTGTTTCAAGGTTAACTCATTGTAGATAAAAACATTCACATAGTAAGATTAAATTGAATCCATCCATAGACTCTATAATTACATCCACTAAAATATAATTAATAAATGAAACAGTTTTAGATGAAATTAAATTAATAATTAGTGCCCATTTCATATGAAAGTAGGATTGCCCCTCAGTGTAAATTAATAAATTAATAATTGTATACGTTAATTGTTAGTTTAATTGATGAAATGAATTAATTGAGTAGATGAATTAGAAGGAGTATGGGACACACATTTGTTGTTGACATTGCTATTGGATTATTTTGTTTAGTAAATGTTTGGTTGGTTAGTTTTAAAAGTGGCATGACCACTGGATTATTGTCCATATGAGGGTGGGATTTTTCAACTTTTTTTGAAAATTACTTTGTATATCGAACAATATATATATAGTATGATAATTAAATGAAACATACTTGAAATTAAATATAGTGTGCATAGATACTAGCCTTCTAGTTCTTATGCGTACGCATTCAATAGCTATTAGACCCGTTCGAGAGTCATTACCCCTGTAATGAGATCTCTCGAATTGTCCCGTTTGGATAGTTTGAGACTGTATAATTTCTGTATAATATTCTTATTGGCTTAATGTTGTTACTTTTGGAGGAAGTTCTGCAGTCGTATCATAATGTTCTCTGGGTATATACTAGATTGACAAGTGTGGCTGTTATTTCAATTGATCAATTGAAATAACATTCACACCTGCCCATCTACGTCGTGTACTTGGAGAACTATGGGGATATGCTGTCGATTTTTTTTCGAATCGTAACAATGTGCATGAGCTGTTAAGTATATTACAGAAAAATGCGGTCTTGAATGGGATAGGACCACTCACCCTTTAATAGGATAATTAAATGATGGGATAATTAAATAAAACGTACTATAAATCTAAGTTTTGTTTACCTTTAATAGGTGTTTAGTTGTGGTAACTGTGATGGGATATCCAAAATACAAAGAGTGGATGGGTGAGACTAATAGAATTGGGGATGTGTTTCGTAGAGGTGCTAACGAATTTGTGAAATATGCAAAGAGATGTCATAATGATGAAGAGTTTCCGTGTCCGTGTGCTAGGTGTAAGAATAGTAAGGTATTTGAGTGGAAAACAGTTGAACTACATTTGTTAAGATCGGGTATGCAAGATAGTTATTGATTTTGAAGTTTTCACGGTGAATTGAAAGTTCCTTTTGTCCCCGACCAACCTTCACAACAACCTTCAACAAGTAGAATAGATGTAGAAGGGGACGACGTAGATCATAACATGTTAGAGGATTTAGTTGATGATGCGTACGGAGTTTATGAAGCAGAGGAGAATGAGGTTACTGATGATGTAGAAGATTTAAGTGCTCGTGAAGATAACACGATAAAACTTGACGATGACTACCAAAGTTTAAAATTTAAGGCGACCCAATCGTTATACTCCGACTGTGAGAAAGATCAAACAACTTTACATGCCATGGTTGGTTTGCTCAGTTTGAAGACGTAGTACGGTTTGTCTGGCAATAGCATGATGGGAATTCTGAAATGGGTGAAGGGCTTATTACCCAAGGTGAATACACTTTCAAATAGCTATTATGTTATGAAGAACAGTTTGAAAGGTTTGGGAATGAAGTATAAATCGATTCAAGCTTATGTGTATGACTGCATACTATACCGAAAGGAGTATGAAAATCTCGATCGTTGTCCAGTATGCGATGAACCTAGATATGTCCAATCTACTAGTAAGGAAGGCACAAGCTCAAAAGTGCCTAAAAAAGTATTGAAATATTTTCCCGTTGGGCCTAGATTAAAGAAATTTTTCACAGTACCATGGATTGCAGGGGCAATGACTTGGCATGCTAGGGCAGAAGTAGGGGGTAATATCATGCGTCATCCTATTGATTCTACTGCCTGGCGAATGCTGAATTTTGAGTATCCCAATTTTGCTCGAGAACAACGCAACATTCGTTTGGCTATATCAACAGATGGTTTCAATCCATTTGGAAATATAAGCTCCAATCAGAGTGTATGGCCAGTGATCCTAACCCACTCAACCTTCCTCCTTCACAGTGTATGAGACCTGAATTTTCGATGATGGCTTTGTTGATACCTGGGCCAAAGGCACCAAGTGATGACATTGACGTCTACCTGGATCCTTTGGTAGAAGAATTAAATGAGTTGTGGGAAGAGGGTGTGCAATCATTTGACTCTTTTAGAAAAGAAGAGTTTACGCTGAAAGCTATGTTGATGTGGGCAATTCATGATTTTCCGGCTTATGAGACATTATCCGGTTGTGTAGTACATGGTTATTTTGGGTGTCCTATTTTTGGAGAGGAGACTTAATCTCTTCGTCTATCCTCTAGCTTAAAAAATATATACCATCGCCACATGAGGTTTTTACCCCCAGCTCATAGTTTCTGATCTGAGAAAGGTTCCAATTTTTTATTGGGCGGAGTTGAACATAGGCTACTGCTGAGACAACTTTCGGGTTCAGAAATTGAAAGTAAATCTTCTGAATATGGCCCTAATATGCCAGGTAAGAATCCCAAATTTAAGAATGTCAATCATAAGAAGACCCCAACTGGGAATGAAACTGAGATAAGAAAGGCATGGTCTCGGAGGTCAATTTTATTTGACTTGCCTTATTGGAAGAATAACCCGGTGCGCCATGTATTGGATGTGATGCATGAAGAGAAGAACTTCACTGAACATATTGTGGGTACTTTCCTTGGGAGGAGTCATTCAAAGGATGGAGAAAATGCACGAAAAGACCTTCAATCGTTAAAACTTAAGCCACAACTATGGTTGAAAGAAGATAGTAGGGGAAGGACAATAATTCCCCCTGGTGCATTTACTTTGACGAGTGGGGAAAGGAAGGTGCTTCTAGACACAATATATAATTTGAAGGGCCCATCTACTTTTTCGTCCAACTTGCAAAGGATTTTGAATTATGCTACTCATGATTTACATAAGTGTAAGTCCCACGATTGGCATGCGATCATGCAATTGGTTCATCTATTGTTTAAGCACTATTTCTCTAAGCACAAGGATTTTCGTAGGGCTATTATGCAAATTAGTATTACCTTCTCCCTCTTGTGTGAGGAAGTAGTGAATATAGAACACATAGTGGCCGCAAAATTAGCTGTGATCGAAGCCATTTGTGTATTGGAGAAGTACTTTCCCCCAGCATTCTTTGACATAAGTGTTCACTTGTTGGTACACCTATGTGACGAGGCACTTCTTTTTGGTCCAGTTAGATATCGGTGGATGTATCCGTTTGAAAGATTGAGGAAAGTTTTTAAAGATTACGTCAAGAATACGCGATACATTGCAGGATCAATTGTAGAGGAATACATCACCGTGGAGTCATCAATATATACTCGGGAATATATGCCTGACTCGACTAGCGTTGATGACACCGATGAATTCGTCGATGATGGTGGTCATGTTATGGGAAAACGAGTGAAATTAACGAGTTTGCAACATGAACAAGTAGCTCGTTATCTATTTGACACACATGAAGATGTCGAAGAATGGAAAAAGTAATTTTTGATTATTATAATATTTAACATTAATTTAGATTATTTTATACATGATTAATTTTGTAATATGTAGAAAATATGAAGCCTGTGAGAACAATAAAAGACGAAAAACAATGGTACAATCAGACAACGAATTTCGGCGGTGGTTGACACAAGAGGTAATTATAATGAAAATAGTCGTTATATAACGTTACATTACACTCAAATTTTACCACTAATATAATTAATTTATCTATATTCTCAGCTCCAAAAGACGGGTGATGCGACATCAAGACTTGCTCGTCTAGCCACCGTGGTACAAGATTACAAAAGTATCGATTAAACGGTTATATTTTCGGCACTAAAGTGTACGAGGAAAGTACAAATGTACCGAACTCGGTAATTTCATACAAAACACTTACTATCTTTCGAGCGGGCGCAAAAGATAAAAACCTCGTTGAAGCTGAAATGACTTACTATGGTGTAATCCAAAATATATTTGAATTGGATTATATAAGCTTCAAAGAGGTTGTATTTTACTGTGACTGGGTAAGAGTTGAGGATAAAAATGCTTGTAAAGTTGATCCTGTCACCAATTTGATCATGGTTAACTTGTCCAAGTTGAAGAGCAATGACCACGTGAGAGATGAGCCGTTTGTTTGTGCATTTCAAAATGCTAAGCAAGTGTTTTATTCGGAATATATCAACAACGAGCCGTGGTCAATTGCCCAACATGCTCCAAGGCATCTAAATAGTAGTGTGGATGACTTGGATGCTTCTACTGAATATCAATCCATTTTTTATGATAACTCGAATTTGAAATAATTTTTTAATTTGTAATAAATATTTCAATTTGTACCGAAAACATCCATTTTTAATGCTTTTAATTGATTTGCACTTTATCATTTTCACTCTTGTGTAGTGTGCGTGTGTGGAGAGGAGATTAATACATAAATATTCCAACTACATCTAAGTTTTGTTTATACTAATCCATGAATATACGTTTATTACCTTTAATAGGTGATTAGTACATAGTTATTTGGGGTGTCCTATTTGCGGAGAGGAGACTGAATCTCTTCGTATATCCGAACACTAAGAAATGCTATAATCCTATGGAGTTATGCTCTGCAAATTCCTCCTAACCGTTATGTAGCCAAACATCACCAGTTGAAGTTGTCAATTCCACTTTCCATACCCCACTACTTGGAACCTCTAGCAAAATATGGGAGACCATTGAAAGGTGGAATTGACAACTTCAACTGCTGATTTTTGGCTACACAACGGTTGGAAGGAATTTGCAGCACATAACTCCATAGGATTATGACATTTCTTAGTGTTCAGATATGAAGGGAAGTATATTTGACACGATTGCCCGGGATACATTAGTTGGAAGGAGGTGACATATGATATCAAGTTAGCTGTTTGGGTGACACTACAGGTAATGTATTTATATTTATATGTCAATTTCGATTTCGATTTTAATTTTGATTTATATTTATCTATATTTGCGGGGCGGATACTAATTTTACTTTATTTTATTTCAGGGGACAGGGAGTGGCCCTGAGGGTAGGCCACATATGCTCGATACTTATGTGGCTATTTGGACGAGAAGGGAAGGATAAGGAGGTGTCCCCGAGCGTCGCCGTACAAAATCTCTTTTCCAGCTAAATAGTTTGTAGATTTGAGATGATTGATGGTGATGTTGTTTTTCCTTAAATAGTTTCTATTTTGAATGTATATTTGCGTTATCTCTAGTTTATTTGGATATATGATATTTGAATAGGTACAACGTTGATATAACAACTACAAATATACTGCTGGGCAGTGGCAGTGGCCATAATGCCCAGCAGATTTTTTTTCAATTCTGCCCAGAATTGTCATGGTTATTGACCGTGACAAGCCCGTGACAAAAGTTGTCACGGACTTGTCACGGTTATTAACCGTGATTAAACGTGTCACGGTCCTAGACCGTGACACGACTGTAACAATTCTTATGAGGTTTTCACGGTCTATGACTGTGACACGTTCGTGACAAAAAAAGTTGTCTTGCACCGAATTGTCACGGTCATTGACCTTGACAAGTCCAACTTATCAAGGTCAATGACCGTGACAATAGTGCAGATTTGGTGTAGTGTCCAAAGCCAGTCCCGGTGAAATTTTGTCTAGTTGAGATGGTATTTAAGTGGTGCCCCTGTGACCCTCCATCTCTACTGGGAACCGACTGATTAGGAAGAACTATGAATTGAATTCTTTAAATACGATGAATGAATATTAAAAATTGAGAAAATAGTTTTAGTAACCTTTTTCAGCAAGATGTTTTAGGATTAAAACACAATATTTAGAATTGGGATTTATTTAGAATAGGTAATTGTACCTTTATTTTATTTATTAGATTAACGTGTGATCCAAGACTCAATATCTATATTTTTGAGCCTCTATTTTAGGTGAGTACTTTATGTCATTTCTTGCACATTTCAATTATATGATATTATGTAAACTATGTATTTTGTGAACTGCTTTTATTCTAAAAATGCATCTGATACCGATGATTGATTCATTGTGATATGTTTATATTTGTCCATATTAACATACCGATTAAATGAGTATTTAAAATGAGATTGAATATTGTAAATAATATTCGGCCTAAGGGACCTCTTTACTGACTGACCTTCCCAGCTAGGTTATCGCTGGTGTGCCCTAATAAGGCGTTGTAACGAACTAGTTCGATTGACCCTCAACTATCGGGGTATAATACGGTAGAAGAACATGATATTAGAGTGTACTTGGCCATTAAAATTATATGATTAGAAGAAAAAAAGTTATTACATTTGATTTGTTGCATTCGTCTTATTCTGAGCTATCTAATTGTGATATATATGCACTATCATTTCAAAATATATATCTATTTACTGCAAGTTCCTATCCATATATGTATATGCCTTCTCTTTTGACTTGAATAGGTATCTATTTTACGAAAACCCTGGAATGTATGGAGATTGAACCTCATTCGGCTTTTAGTTGATGTTTTATAAATAACCATTTTCAGGAAATGTTTAGGCTCATGGTCGGAACGAAAAAGGACTATGTTGAAGATCTAGCTTAAGGAGATCTTTTGTTATACTTTTAAATATAACATTTGTTTTTAGGAGATAGAGCATGTTTGGGTCTTTAGTAATAAGTTTTTAATTTTAGCATAAGTTGTAATCCGTTCATACTTTAATATATACGAAGTTCCCTTTTAGAAAGCTCTGATGACGTAATGCCATTCTTTTCAATAGTTTAGGATTCATGACCATGTGAATGTATTTCCGTTACATTTATTTTAAGAAATATTTTAAGGCCATAACATTGAATGCCTTGGTGGCATGTCAAGACACTCATTCCCTACTACTATTGGGTTGGGGTCATGACAGAGGTGGTATGAGAGCATAGGTTATGAACCCATAGGCTACTGAACATAGGTTTCGAACGTTATATATTTCATGTTTCCATCCTTCGGAGATAGTATTTAATATCTAAATTAAGTGATAACCCTCCCTATGTGTTATATTATTTATAATTGGTCTTTTAGTTTTCATTCTTGATATATTATAGTAGATCTTATGTTTTGCCATGACCGTAGAAAATGACCAAGAGAAGATCATCTATGGGGACTAGTGATTCGAGTAATGAAGAACTGGAAGGTGCATACAAGGCAATCGAAAGTCTAGCAAAGATTGTGGAGCATCAGGTGAATAATGTAGTGCCAAGGAATCCTTAACTAAGTAAATGTACTAATGAACTGTTCAAGAAGTTGATTCCTCCAACTTTTAAAGGTACTCCTAACCCCACTGAAGCAGAAAGTTGGGTGATGCAAATAGAAAAGATACTCGATGTTCTTAAGTGTACTGATGAACAAAGAGTATCATTTGGAACGTTTATGTTGGAAGGTGAAGCCGAACATTGGTGGAGAATAACTAACAGAATATACGAGGAAAGGAATGATCCCATAGGTTGGAATGATTTCCTAGTGATATTCTATGAGAAATACTTTCCTGAAATGGTACAAGATAAAAAAGCAACCGACTTCATGAGTTTAGTTCAAGGAAATATGACGGTTAGTCAATACGAGGTGAAGTTTACCAAGTTATTCAGTTTTGCACCTCATGTTGTGATAACCGATGTTTTAAAGGCCAAGAAGTTTGAACGTGGGTTAAGGCTGAATATTTGTAGTCGAATTTCCATCCTGAAGTTGACATCACAAACTGATGTGGTGACTAGAGCAACGATAGCTGAGAAGGACAATGAAGAATATAATCAGATTAGAGAAGGGAAGAGCAAGTTTGGGGAACAAAGAGGAAGGAATCCCAATAATAAAACCTTTAGGACTATATCCAATATAGGGAGACCTTTTGTGAACAAACCCTTTAATGTTGATAGATGCCAACGATGTGGTAATATTCATAGAGGGCAACCATATTACCTGGAAAAAGGACTTTTAATGACAACAAGGATCATGGAAGACAAGGTAGAATTTTTAATCTTTATGATGCAAAGGCTTTTAATGCAGTAGTGTCAGGTATACTTTGTATATGTGAACATCCTTTTCAAGTTTTAATAGATCCTGGTTCTACCCATTAATTTGTGTGTTTACGTTTTCTTAATCGCTTTCCTAATATTCCCGAATCCTTGAATCATAACATACACGTTTTTACTCCTTTTGGTGATTTATTGACGGGTACATTGGTATATAAATCTTGCCCTATAGATGTCAGTAGTCATAAACTATTTATCGATTTGATAATTTTAGACATAAGAGATTTTGAAGATTTTGGGGATGGATTGGTTAGCATCATATCATGCTAATGTAGATTTTTTAAGAAGATAGTTACTTTCCAAATTCCTAACCAACTAAAATTCAATTTTGAAGGAACTGACATCCTATCTCCCATATATATTATCTCTGCAATGCAAGCCTATAATTTTCTTAAGAAAGGATGTTAAGGATTTCTTGCAAGTATTATTGATTTGAAAATGAAAGAGCCTAGTTTAGAAGAGATCCCTATAGCTAAACATTTTCCAGATGATTTACCCAGTCTACCTCCTAGTAGAGAAATAGAGTTTACGATTGACCTTATTCCTGGAGCTATACCAATCTCAAAATCACCTTATCGTATGACACCATTAGAATTAAGGGAATTAAAAGTTCAATTACAAGATTTGTTAGACAAGGGTTTTATTAGACCAAGTATATCCCCTTGGGGTGCTCTAGTGTTATATGTTAAAAACAAGGATGGGACTATGAGGTTATGTATAGATTATCGTGAACTGAACAAGGTAACCATTAAGAATAAATACCCCAACCTCGTATAGATGATTTGTTTGACCACTACAAGGTGCACAAGTATTTTCTAAGATTAACCCTAGGTCAGGCTATCACCAACTGAAAAATAAGGAAGATGATATTTCAAAATCAGCTTTTCGTACTAGATATCGTCACTATGAATTTCTTGTGATGCCATTTGGACTTACTAATGCACTAGCTATTTTTATGGATATGATGAATAGAGTGTTTAGGAAATATTTAGATCAATGTATGGTTGTTTTCATTGATGAAATCCTTATTTATTCCAAGAGTATTGAAGAACACGAGAAGCAATTAGAGATAGTATTACAAATCCTTAGGAAGGAGAAATTATATGTGAAATTAAAGAAGTGTGAGTTTTGGTTGCCTAGTGTTTCTTTTCTAGGACACGTCCTTTATAAGGAGGGAGTGTCGGTTAACCCTCAAAAGATCGAGGCTATACTATATTGGCCTAGACCAACTAATATAACAGAGATTCGTAGTTTCCTTGGATTAACAGGTTATTATCGAAGATTTGTTAGAGGATTTTCTAGCATTGCCAAACCTCTATCCAGGTTAACACAAAAGAAGGTAAAATATGAATGGTCTAAGGAAGTTGAGAATAGTTTTCAAGAACTTAAGAATCGATTAGTAACTGCCCCAATTTTGACTATTCCTTCAAGAACAGGAGGATTGGTGATTTATAGTGATGCTTCAAAAAATGGTTTGGGATGTGTGATAATGCAAAATGAAAAAGTCGTATCTTATGCCTCGAGATAATTAAAACCACATGAACAAAATTATCCAACCCATGACTTAGAATTAGTTGCGATAATTTTTGCTCTTAAAATTTAGACACACTATTTATATGGTGAAACTTATGAGATTTATACCGATCATAAGAGTTTGAAATATATATTTACTCAAAAAGAATTGAACATGAGACAAAGGAGGTGGTTAGAATTGATGAAGGATTATGATTTAAATATTCATTATCACCCAGGGAAAGAAAATGTAGTAGCTGATGCTTTAAGTAGGAAGTCTACAACAAATTTAGCATGTCTCATTACAAATCAGGAACCTTTGTTAAGGGATTTGAGAAGTATGGAAATAGATGTACGTATTTATAGCAAAATCGGAATAATCGTAACCTTACAAGTACAACCCACGTTGATGGAAAGGATCAAAATTGCACAAGTAAATGACCCACAACTGAAAAAGATCAAAGAAGATGTTATTGAAGGGACGAGAATTGAATTTACGATACGGGATGATATATTGAAGTTTGGAAATAGAGTGTGTGTTCCGCGTGATGCCCAACGAAAGGGGGAAATTTTGGAGGAAACTCATTGCTCAAGATTTACGTTTCATCCTGGAAATACCAAGATGTATAGAGATCTTCAAGAAGTGTTTTGGTGGAATAATATGAAAAGGGAGATAATAGAATTTGTATCTCACTATTTGGTTTGTCAACAAGTAAAAGCTGAACATCAGAAACCATCAGGATTATTACAACCTCTACATATCCCTGAATGGAAATGGGAACATATTACCATGGATTTTGTGATAGTTTTACCAAGGAGTTCAAATGGTAATGATTCTATTTGGGTAATTATTGATAGAGTAACTAAATCTACTCATTTTCTTGCCATTAAAATTGCCCATTCATTAGAAAAGTTAGCCAAGTTGTACGTGCGGGAATGTATTAGGCTTTATAGAACCCAAATTTCAATTATTTCTGATCATGACCCTAGATTCGTTTCTCACTTTTAGAAAAGCCTACAAGAAGCTATGGGAACAAAATTGAATTTCAGCACCACTTTTCATCCTCAAACAGATGGACAATCTGAGAGAACCATTCAGACCTTAGAGGATATGCTTAGGGCCTGTGTACTTGATTTGAAGGTGAATTGTGATGATCATTTACCATTGGTGGAGTTTGACTATAATAATAGTCATCAAGCAAGTATTCAAATGGCTCTATATGAAGCACTATATGGTAGAAGGTGTCGTTCTCCCGCATGTTGGGTAGAAGTTGGAGAAAGAAAATTGTTGGGACCATAATTGATTCAGATCACAACAGAGAAAGTGAAATTGATCAAGACCGACTCCGAATCACTCAAAGATGTCAAAAGAGTTATTTTGACAATCGACACCGACAATTAGAATTCCAAAAAGGAGCTTATGTGTTCTTGCGAATATCACCTTCAAAGGGAGTAATACGATTCGAGAAGAAAGGAAAGTTGAGCCCGAGATACATAGGACCGTTTGAAATACTTAAAAATATAGGAGGTGTTGCATATAAAATAGCCTTGCCACCTGAAATCTCTAGTGTACATAATGTGTTTCACGTATCAATGATAAAGAAATATGTCCTAGATCCAAAACATATCTTAAGTCATGAGCCTCTTCAAGTTAGAGAAGATTTCTCGTACATTGATTATCCAGTGAAAATCTTAGACCATAAAGATCAAATATTACGAACCAAGGTTATTCCACTAGTCAAAGTATTATGGGGGAATCATTCTATTGAAGAAGCAACATGGGAGCGGGAAGATGAAATAATGGAGCGATATCTATAACTTTTTGAAAATTAATGTAAGTAAAGTTTGGGGGCCAAACTTTTTATAAGGAGGGTAGGATGTAATGACCCCATTTTTGAATGCCAATATATATAATCATTTCTATAATTGCGTCTTACTTACTATTTGAAAATTTTATAATATTACAAATGTGATATTCTGGATTCTTAATATGACAACGCCAATTTTTAAATATGAAGAATCAATTATAAATTGGATCAAATCGAAGCCTTACATATCTTGAGGTATATAATAAGTTTTGGGGTAGAAAAAATAATTTTATGAAACTTTAGGGACTAAAATAAAAATGTAAAAAGGGTCATTTTGTAAATAAAATATTTTCAAGTAACTTTAAGAAATATTGAAAATATATAGTGTGAAATTACCAAAATACCCTTCATTTGTGAAATGACCCTTGTACCCTTACCACCTTTCCACCACGTGCTGGTTACCTCCATATATGTATATGCCTTCTCTTTTGACTTGAATAGGTATCTATTTTTTGAAAACCTTGGAATGTATGGATATTGAACCTCATTCGGCTTTTAGCTGATGTTGTATAAATAACCATTTCTCAAGAAACGTTTAGGCTCACGGATGTAACGAAAAAGGACTATGTTGAAGATCTAGCTTAAGGAGCTCTTTTGTTATACTTTTAAATATAACGTTTGTTTTTTGGAGATAAATCATGTTTCTCTCTTTAGTAATAAGTTTTTCATTTTGCATAAGTTGTAATCCGTTCATATTTCAATATATACGAAGTTCCCTTTTAGAAAGATCTGATTACGTAATTCCATTCTTTTGAATAGTTTATGATTCATGACCATGTGAATGTATGTCCATTGCATTTATTTTAAGAAATATTTTAAGGCCATAACATTGAATGCCTTGGTGGCATGTTAAGACACTCATTCCCTACTACTATTGGGTTGGGGTCGTGACAGGGAATGCCTCCACAAGTGTAGTGATCTCTGGACTAGGTATCAGTACAAGAAATGAACCCGGAACCCCCCATGTTAAGGCGTGGACCTCTTATTTATAAGAGGTGTATGTGTTGTGTTGTTATTGTGAATGAGATGGATGTGGCCAGCTAAGCAGACAGGCTTGGGCCTCACCATATAGTATGTAAGGCCGCGGTAGGCAAGTGTAAGACTACAACCTATATACATAAGGTTGTGTTAAGAAGGCTTTGGCGCATGCCTTTCATTATCTTCCACATAAGGGTTGCTATATTTTTCATATCAGTAAGCCCCCAAGTCGTAGTTACAAGGGGTGACTTGGTGCTGCTTCTTAAGGCCGTGAATGTCGCGTCACAACATCTCTGCAGTGGCTATTTTGAAAACGACTCTTCGTATTCTCAAGCCCTCTTATACAAATGGATCTGGTCGTGGCCTTCATTACGTTTTCCAATTCCTTGAGATCATTTCGAGAGGGAACCCTTGTCATTTCATCCTTTGAGTTTTTTGACGAGCCTTAGTGGTGTCTTGCGGTGTCAGGAGGCTGAGCAACTAGTTTTCGTCAATTTTTAGGTAAATTTCAAACCAAACACCTCATCAAATACTCTATAATTCTAGTTTCATTGTGTGCTTTTGATTTCTACTTGCAAATGACCATACAAATCCATATCTTGTAAAATAATCATACTAACCAACTGAATCCACACTGTTAATTCCATAATGACTTGAACTCATTTGAATCCCTTAATTTTCCTGGATCATAATTAAGAACTTGCTTCGAATAGAGTAAATTTCTAATCAGTAGAGTGAACTATAAATCCTCTATAGTGACTCGGGAAATAGAGCTTACTAGCTAGGCTTAAACTTTTTAGGGATTTTAAATTCCCTATACTTTTGTAAGATCACATTTGTTAACTTTAGAGTTTTATAAGTTGAGAAACTTACCACAGTGTTCTTGACATTCTTGAGCAAACCCTTCAAATTTTAGGGTTTCGATCTTTAAATTAGGCCACTTTCATTTTTAGCTTGTTTATGATTAAGGCCGTGATCAGTAGCATATTATTGTGCTATTTGGCTACGGTATCATGCTAAGTAATTCCCTTTTGACCTTAGGGTTTTAACCTTAGGCTAGTGTCCGCGGCTTTTTACCAATAAGCTGAGGACTGCGACATATAAGAACATAACGTCTTCTTTCCCAAAAAATAAGATGCCCCAGGTGAAGTTTGATCTCTAGTATTCCAATGCTCACAGTAGTTGGCCGTATTTGTTGAAACTTCTATTTTATCTTCCAAACTTGTGGTTATGTTGTTCCTGTCGCGACCTTTAGGAGACATCTCTGATCATACTGGCCGCGACACCTAACAATGGGCTCTTTTTGCTTCTCAAGTCTTGTTGCAGCCATATGAGCTGGAATCCTGAAGAATTTCTGAAGGACTTCTAGAGAACACATTTTGGGATTTCTCCTCTTGAAATCCCGTCAGTGCATCCTCTAAAAACATTTGGACCTTTCCTGCTAAAATATTTCCCAACTTGCGTCATTCTAGACTACGAATCTGCAAATTCTTCTTGTAGGGAGAATACTAAGACCACGACAATAAAAGAGGAAACCAACTCCTGTAACAACCCTGTATATCATGAGGCCGCGATAGTTGGGCCTTTTGAGGCTAAGGATGCGCCTACGGGCCCATATAATAGAGTAGAGAGACCTCCTGCAGCCTTAAATGACCGCAGCATCATGACTGCGGAATGGGTTAATCAAGGTGTTGAAGCATTTGAGTTTTTAGAAAATGTGACTTGCTCATCACCCTCCGCGGATCAGAGGCCATGATCCTCTATTACTGATGATGGGGTCTGCTTACCCCTCCATGCTTTTGTATATGGGTTGCGGCTACCTGTTCCAGTCCCAATTAAGGGAATTTTCCATGCAATGAAGTTAGCCCCAGCTCAATTAGATACCAATGTCTGGAGGGCAGTACACCAAAAATAGGAATCTGACATGGTTTAAAACTGTGCCAGATCAAATCTAGCACGGTTTTGAACTGTGCCATAATCAGGTGTTCTAAAATGGCTAGTTTTTTCTGGCACGGCTCAAAAGTGTGCCAGATTTGACCAAACAGGAACACTTCTGGCACACTTTTAAACCATGCCAAAATTTGATATTTCTGGCACACTTTTGGCGCAGTTTTGAGCTGTGTGAGATTGAGCATGTTTCGATAAACTTTTGGCACAGTTCAAAACCGTGCCAAAATTTGATACACTTTTGGCATGGTTTTGAATTGTGCCAAATTTTTGGATAAAAGAAAAAAATTAATTATTTAAAAATAAGAAAATTCACAAATTGCAAATCTCGAAAGTTGTTGATAAACTAATGTGCATACAGATTTCAAAATATTACAAATAATAATAGTTCACAGATAAAAAAAACTGGGCAGAGTTTCCTCTATTTTTTTGAACAGTCTAAAACCTGTTAATATAATACATGCATAATGTAAAGCCTGCATGGCCATAAAATATAATAATAAAATTACAAAAGCTCACACGACCATAAAAGCTAATAATAAAATTACAAAAGTCCACACGGACATAACACAAAAAAAATATAGTCCTGAATATTAACGACATTAAGTAAATAATCCTTTTGTTGTAGACCATTGACCTCATGTGCTCCACATGGATAAAAGCTAATGGAAAAATGTTATCTTGCAAAAAAATAAGATAAAAAATTAGATGATGTTAGAAACCAAGTAACTTAAAAAAATCTTATTCAAGCTGAAAATTTGCATATACGAATAAAAATTATTATTGTATTCACAAATCAATATTGTTGTGACTACGAGGTCAGCTCCTACGAGTTACATTAGTCCCATGCGAGGTGTTAGTGCTTCTTACTGGGACATTTAGGGACTAATTTAAGTTTTCACCGTCAAACGACATGTTTTTATACCTAATCTAGATATTTTCAAATTATACTCATATTCTCAAACCGGGAAACACATGACTACACGATTAGTTCCTACAAGTTGGTCCCGTGCAAGGTGTCCGTGCCTCTTACGGGGCCATTTGGGAGCTGGTTTGGATTTTCACCCTCAAACGACATGTTTTTAAACATAATCTAGATATATTCATATTATCGTCACATTCTCAAATCGGGAGAACCGTGACTACGCGATTTGTTCCTACAAGTTACATTGGTCCCGTGAGAGGTGCTCGTGCCTCTTACGGTGACGTTTGGGGGTTGGTTTAGGTTTTCACCCTTTAACGGCTTATTTTTAAGCCTAATCTAAATATTTTCAAATTATCATCATATTCTCAAACCGAGAGACCCGTGACTACACGGTAAGTTCCTACAAGTTACATTGGTCCCATGCGAGGTGTTTGTGCCTCTTACGGGTCCGTTTGGGGGCTTGTTTGGGTTTTCACCTCTTAACGGATTATTTTAAAGCCTAATCTAGATATTTTCAAATTATCATCATATTCTCAAATCGGGAGACCCGTGATTATGTGACCAGTTTCTATAAGTTACATTGGTCCCGTATGAGGTGTTAGTGCCTCTTACGGGATCATTTGGGGGCTGATTTAGGTTTTCACCCTTTAACGGCTAATTTTTAAGTCTAAGTGTTGATTTTTGCAAATTATCATCATATTCTCAAATCCGGAGACTCGTGACTATGCGGTCAGTTCCTACAAGTTACATTGGTCCTGTGCGAGGTATTCGTGTCTCTAATGGGGATGTTTGGGGGATGGTTTAGGTTTTTTCCCTTTCACGGCTTATTTTTAAGTCTAACAGGTTGATTTTTGCAAATTATCATCATATTCTCAAATCGGGAGACCTGTGACGACGCAGTCAGTTCCTACAAGATACATTGGTCCAAAGCGAGGTGTTCATGTCCCTTACGGTAACGTTTGGGGGATGGTTTAGGCTTTCACCCTTTAACGACTTATTTTTAAGTCTAAGTCTTGATTTTTGAAAATTATCATCATATTCTCAAATCAGGAGTCCCGTGACTACACAGTCAGTTCCTACGTTACATTGGTCCCGTGCGAGGTTTTTGTGCCTCTTATGCGTCCGCTTGGGGGCTGGTTTAGGTTTTCACCCTTTAATGACTTATTTTTAAGCCTAATCTAGATATTTTCAAATTATTATCATATTCTCAAATCGAGAGACCCGTGACTATGCGGTCAGTTCCTACAAGTTACATTGGTCCTGTGCGAGGTGTTCGTGTCTCGTACGAGGACGTTAGGGGGATGGTTTAGGTTTTAACCCTTTAACGACTTATTTTTAAGCATAATCTAGATATTTTCAAATTATCATCATATTCTCAAATCGAGAGAACCGCGACTACGAGGTCAGTTGCTACAAGTTACAGTTGTCCCTTACGAGGTGTCCGTGCCTCTTACGGAGTCGTTTTGGGGGAAGGTTTCGGTTTTCACCTTTTAACGACTTGTTTTCAAGTCTAAGTGTTGATTTTTATAAATTATGATCATATTCTTAAATCGGGAGTCGCGCGACTACGCGGTCAGTTCGTACAAGTTACATTGGCCCCGTGTGAGGTGTTTTTGCCTCTTACGGGGACGTTTGGGGGCTGGCTTAGGTTTTCCCCCTTTAACGACTCATTTTTAAATCAAAGTGTTTGTTTTTGCAAATTATCGTCATATTCTCAAACCGACAGTCCCGTGACTATGCCATCAACTCCTATAAATTAGATTTGTCCCGTGCGAGGTACTTGTACCTCTTACGAGTCCATTTGGGGGTTGGTTTAGGTTTTCACCCTTTAATGGCTTATTTTTAAGCTTAATCTAGGTATTTTCAAATTATCTTTATATTCTCAAACTGGGAGACCCGTGAGTACATGGTCAGTTCCTACAAGTTACATTAGTTCCGTGCGAGGTGTTTGTGCCTCGTACGAGGACGTTTGGTGGATGGTTTAGGTTTTCACCCTTTAATGGCTTGTTTTTAAGTCTAAGTGTTAATTTTTGCAAATTATCGTCATATTATCAAACCAGGAGACCTGTGATAATGCGGTCAGTTTCTATGAGTTACATTGGTCCCGTGCGAGGTGTTCAAGCCTCTTTCGGGGACGTTTGGGGGCTGATTTAGGTTTTCACCCATTATTGGCTTATTTTTAAGTCCAAGTGTTGATTTCTGCAAATTATCATCATATTCTTAAATCGAGAGTCCCGTGACTGCGTGGTTAGTTTAAACAAGTTACATTGGTCCCATGTGAGGTGTTGTGCCTCTTACGGGTCCATTTGGGGGATGGTTTGGGTTTTCACCCTTTAACGACTTATTTTTAAGCCTAATCTGGATATTTTCAAATTTTCGTCATATTCTCAAACCGGGAGACTCGTGACTACGCGGTCAGTTCCTACAAGTTACATTGGTCCCGTGTGAGGTGTTCATGTCTCTTATGGGGAAGCTTGGGGGATGGTTTAGGTTTTCACCCTTTAACGGCTTATTTTTAAGTCTAACTGTTTATTTTTGCAAATTATCATCATATTCTCAAATCAGGAGTCCTGCGACTACGCAGTCCGTTCCTACGTTACATTGGTCCCGTGCGAGGTTTTTGTGCCTCTTATGGGTCCGCTTGGGGGCTGGTTTAGGTTTTCACCCTTTAACGACTTATTTTTATACCTAATTTAGATATTTTCATATTATCGTCATATTCCCAAATCGAGAGACCCGTGACTATGCGATCAGTTACTACAAGTTACATGCATCCCGTGCGAAGTGTTCATGTCTCTTATGGGGATGTTAGGGGTTGGTTTAGGTTTTCACCATTTAACGGCTTGTTTTTAAGCATAATCTAGATATTTTCAAATTTTCATCATATTCTCAAATCGAAAGAACAGTGACTACGCGGACAGTTGCTACAAGTTACAGTGGTCACGTACGAGGTGTCCGTGCCTCTTACGAGTTCGTTTGGTGGATAGTTTAGGTTTTCACCTTTTAACTGGCTTATTTTTAAGTCTAAGTGTTGATTTTTGTAAACTATCATCATATTCTCAAATCGGGAGTCCCGTGACTACGCGGTCAGTTCCTAGAAGTTATATTGGCCCCGTGTGAGGTGTTTGTGCCTTTTACGGGGACGTTTGGGGCCTGGTTTAGGTTTTCACCCTGTAACGGCTAGTTTTTAAGTCCAAGTGTTGATTTTTGCAAATTATCATCATATTCTCAAATCGGGAGTCCCGTGACTCTGCGGTCAGCTACTACAAATTACATTTGTCCCGTGCGAGGTGTTGTGCCTCTTATGGGTCCGTTTGGGGGCTAGTTTGGGTTTTCACCCTTTAATGGCTTATTTTTAAGTCTAATAGAGATATTTTCAAATTATGGTCATATTCTCAAACCGGGAGACCCGTGACAACTCGGTCAGTTCTTACAAGTTACATTGGTCCCGTACGAGGTGTTTGTGCCTCTTACAGTGGCGTTTGGTGAATGGTTTAGGTTTTCACCCTTAACGGCTTGTTTTTAAGTCTAAGTGTTAATTTTTGCAAATTATCGTCATATTCTGAAACCAGGAGACATGTGACTACGCAATCAGTTCCTATGAGTTACATTGGTCCCGTGCGAGGTGTTCGTTTCTCGTACGGGGACGTTTGGGGGTTGGTTTAGGTTTTCACCCTTTAACGGATGGTTTTTAAGTTAGAGTGTTGATTTTTGCAAATTATCATCATATTATCAAATCGGGAGTCCCGTAACTAAGCGGTCAGTTCCTACAAGTTACATTAGTTCCGTGTGAGGTGTTTGTGCCTCTAATGGGTCCGTTTGGGGGATGGTTTGGGTTTTCACCCTTTAATGGCTTATTCTTAAGCCTAATCTAGATATTTTCAAAGTATCGTCATATTCTCAAATCGGGAGACCCGTGACATGCGGCTAGTTACTACAAGTTACATTGGTCCCGTGCGAGGTGTCCGTGTCTCTTACGGGGGCGTTCGGGGATGGTTTAGGTTTTCACCCTTTAACGACTTGTTTTTAAACACAATCTAGATGTTTTCAAATTATCATCATATTCTCAAACCGAGAGAACTGCGACTACGCGGTCAGTACAAGTTACTGAAGAGTGCCCAAAATATATGTGTTTCCTTTCAAACCAATTTTTCTTCGAAAAAGATCCAACTTTTAAATGTGCACCAAACCAAGTTGTGAAAACCCAATTCTTACTTTAAACCAGTTTTATCTTGATTAATCCTAAACATGCTTCCAGTGATTAAAGTAAGCAAAGTAAAGTAAAGAATACTCATAATGCCGGATGTACGAGGAAAAAACCCAAAATGGGAAAACAACCTCAGACGGCCCAAGCCAGACAATCACTATGAACAATGGTTTTACAAAGACATATTAACCTTACACTAAGACTCGATCCCCACGGGTCTTGATGCTCTTTTTGATCTTCAACCATTCTTCAATAGTTCCCACGCAGAAATTCCGTCTTCCACGATACCTGTCCATAACACATGCGTCCATGTATGTCTCGGTGTCCACCGAATGGCTTTAATTCGTCTACGATGTCGAACACGATGTCCGTCGCTTCTTCACCGCAAAAACCTTTGATGTTAAATGTGTAGAACAAACAACTTTGGGGCAGCAAGATCACTTAAACACATAATAATGATAACTCAGATCTTTGCAAACTCTAAGGATGTGTTTATGCTTTGTAAACCTTAGAAAATATGTGCAAACAAGGTTCTGGTTCTTAAAACTGTTTTCTAGAAAGCACACCTCCGAAATTATGATGAAAACACTATTTAAATAGGATTTAAACACCGCCTCGAAAAACGTGTCATTCGAACGACTTAAGCATGTCGTTCGCGCAATATTGTATCTCGTTCAAACGAGATCCAATGTCGTTTGAGCGACAACGCGAAAGTTTGACTTTTTGACTTTTTGTTCAAAACGTCTCTTCAAAAAGAGATTTAAATAAGTCAAACTCCTATTCGAACTTATCAGAATAAAAATGTAGTATAAACCTTTTATAACACTTAAAACCATTTAAAACCATTTTTCTTTATAATAATTACATCCTTATCTTTTATAAAAATAATTCCGAGCACCATTAATTATACGCATTCATACCTAAGTGATCTTGAAATGAAATTAACTTTGAAGACGATTAAACTTGCACTAATTAAACATCAACATGATTTAATTATTTTAAGCTTTGCCGCAACGTCTTCAATTTCTTCAATACGTCATAGACCAAGTGGGATCGTGACAAAATAAAATTCTCCCTATGACGTATTACAAACACAATTTTGTTCACGGAATTAAGTCAAAACAATACAGGGACTCAATTGGAAATTTATGTCCTTATAAATATCCCCCTTTGACTATTCTGGGACAAAACTAAACCAGTGAAATGCCTAACCGGGCCGTCAAGTCGTATGATGCCTAAATCCCATCCCATAAACCTAAAAACAAAAATACAGGACACGGACTAGAATATGTAGCATCGACAAGCATGAACTATCTGAATGTGATGTAGACTTGAAATCTCGAATCGCTGAAAGCATACCTACACACATGAAACAGACAAACAGATACCCCGTGAAGTATGGAGGAACAAATGATACCAATTTATATTTCTAATAAGAACAAATCATTTGAAACATGTGAGCAATTATTTGATACCAGTTTGAAACAAATATAATCAAACAATATGTAAATCCAGATATCAATAGTATCTCAACAAATCTCCCCCTACATCACATACATCTCTCCCCCTTTTTGTCTCGAATAGACAATCCGGTGAAAAGATAAAACCAATATGAAATATCTAGCATGAGAATATGAAACCAATTTGGATCAAGTTCATACCAATTTGAGAATTGAAAACCACTAGATAATCATGAAACAACCAGCTAAATATGATCAAGTAATGATAAATCTGTAGCTAGTAAACCAATGAATCACACAAAGAATATACCAATCAAATCAAGTGTGATAAATGGACTCATATGAAAAATACCAATATGGAACATAAAAGAACCTGCATATAATTCAAACAGTCCAGAAATGATTCCCGCAGTACCAAAAATATATCAAATTAAACCAGTGGACTGCAAACCAATCAGAAGACATTTTTAGTCTGTCCTTCGAACGAGCCAGGTACTTCGCTCAAACAAGATGAGGAAGTCGCTCGAACGAAGTAGAGATATCGTTCGCACGAGATGGGTTGTCGTTTGAACGACTTCGCGTGACCTGCCAAAATTTTCCACTTTCTCAGAAATATTATAAAGTATTGCCTAGTGAAAAAATTTCCACAAAAATATTCCAGGAAGGGCATGACAGAATAAATACAGTGTTAAAACAGTAGGATTTTAACACAAAATGTAAAAACTACATAGTATCGATGTGCTCAAACATGGACATGGAATGAATGGGCGAAAACTACAACAAATGAGTCATAATTCCAACACATCGGAATGATCAAGAAGCTCTAATTGATAGCGATAAATCATCAAACTTTATCATAGCCATATGACAATTAAAGTGTGAGCTTAATGAACCAAACATACTACATGCACACAAATCCAGAATTTTGATGTTTTTAAAAATAATAGCGTCAAATTGCAATGTTTCAACATTAGGATTAGTTGTGCAAACCCGTTTAAATTTTCTCCAACCAAACTCCCTCATATATATATATATATATATATATACTTTTTCAAGTCCTTTTGAGGTTTCTAACATTCTCAACTTAGAGAAAATCTTATTGGCCCTTTTCTTAGCATATTGCATTTTCTTTTGGGCTCTTTTAAACCGTGGCTTTCGCAACGAGTTAATTTTGAACTCTTGCAGCCCTTTCCTGTGAATCACTCATCAGTTTTTACAACTTTTAAATCCTCAAGGTAAACGGTTATTGCATGCACACTTATCCTTAAGTCTACTTACGCATAGATGACAAGATTGAGATAAGAACGCCTCACCAAATTCAAATATGCGAGACAAGTCAAACATTCATATAAACTCGTGCATGTGTGCGATGTTGGCATATATACAAAGTCGAATCAAAATGTATATCAACTTTGAAACAACCCCATATAAACAATAATTAAGATCATTCTAAGCATCGATAATAATGACCAAATGTCCTATCCACATGGATAATAAAACGAGGGGGGTCCAAGCACACCAATATGCCACATAAAACATGTATACTCAAAAATAAAAACTGAAAAACTTTTTGGCTTTTCAAACATATTTGACTCAGAGAAAAACAAAATCTTTTTGGATTTTCAAAAGTTTTCTCAAAAACAAAATCTTTTTATATTTTTCAAATAAGACTCAAATAAATGAAAACTATACTACAAAATGATAAACATGCCATAACACTAGCATGTTATGGATCATGATGCCAGGGCTAGCGTATGACAAAACATGCAAGCTACTATCCATAAGAAATAGCAAGAGATGAATCATGTGCATGCATGTGAGAATCAACCAACGAAGCATTTAGCATCTCTAAAACGAATTCCTAACCCAAACAGGTGTATACCTAACAAAACGGGTTTCAGGAACCAATGGGACACTACGTTTAATCTTCCTAGGGTCTTTTCTAAGATCAAAACAAAAACTCCTAAGGTGACCTTTCCTACCATAATGCGAACATGTGTAAACACGACGAGGAACGGGACCTTTAGGTTGACTTTTTCTAATACCCTCGGAGGTGGTTAATGCTCTAAAACAAACTATGGTTTTAGCTTTGAGATTTGAACCACTAGAACAAGATAAGCCGCTACCATCACTACTCGAGTCATTTAAATCATTTTTTAACTTCAAAACTTTCGACTCAAGCAAACGATTAGACTCCTCAAAAATTCGGGACTCCTTCTTTAAATTTTTAATTACCCCTAGAAGGTTATCTCTCTCCTCCTCAATGTGAGCAAACTTATCCCTAAGAGCCTTTTCTCGTGCCAAAAAATCATTAATCAAAATATTTTCCTCAACGGCACAAACACTAGAATTTCTCAAATCCTCTAACTCTTTTTCTAAAATGATGACTCTATCATCACTCTCCTTTTTGCCCAATTTTAATATATTAAAATATTTAAACAAGGAACTAAAGTTCTCACGATAAATATCTCTTTGAATTTGAAAGCTTTGCAAATATTCAATCTTATTTTTAAAACCAAAATTTTCTTTTTCCAAAACTTCAATACGTTTTGCAAACTTTAAATTCAAACGATGTAAATCGTCAAAGCTTAGAGAATCCATTGAGCGAAAACAAACACACGGGATCACATAACACATAAAATATATTTTCTAGCTCTGATACCAATTTGAAGAGTGCCTAAAATATGTGTGTTTTCATTCAAACCAATTTTTCTACGAAAAAGATCCAACTTTTAAATGTGCACCAAACCAAGTTGTGAAAACCCAATTCTTACTTTAAACCAGTTTTATCTTGATTAATCCTAAACATGCATCTAGTGATTAAAGCAAGAAAAGTAAAGTAAAGAATACTCACAACACTGGATGTATGAGGAAAAAACCCAAAACGGAAAAATAACCTCGGACGGCCCAAGCCAGACAATCACTATGAACAATGGTTTTACAAAGGCAGATTATCCTTACACTAAAACTCGATCCCCACGGGTCTTGATGCTCCTTCTGATCTTCAACCGTTCTTCAATAGTGCCCAAGAAATTACGCTTCCACGATACCTGTCCACAACACACGCGTCCACGTATGTCACGGTGTCCACTGAATGGCTTTGATATGTCTACGATGTCGAACACGATGTCCGTCGCTTCTTCACCACAAAACCCTTTGATGTTCAATGTGTAAAACAAACAACTTTGGTGCTGCAAGATCACTTAAACATATAAGAATGATAACTCGGATCTTTACAAACTCTAAGGATGTGTTTATGCTTTGTAAACCTTAGAAAACATGTGCAAACAAGGTTCTGGTTCTTAACACTATTTTCCAGAAAGCACACGTCTGAAATTTTGATGAAAACATTGTTTAAATAGGATTTAAACACCGCCTCGAAAAATGTGTCATTCGAACGACTTAAGCATGTCGATCGCGTGACATTGTATCTCGTTCGAACGAGATCCAATGTCATTCGAGCGTCAACGCGAAAGTTTGACTTTTTAACTTTTTATTCAAAACGTCTCTTCAAAGAGAGATTAAAATAAGTCAAACTCCTATTCGAACTTATCAGAATAAAAACGTAGTATAAACCTTTTAAAACACTTGAAACCATTTTAAAACATTTTTCTTTATAAAAATTACATCCTTATCTTTTATAAAAATAATTCCGAGCACCATTAATTATACGCATTCATACCTGAGTGATCTTGGAATGAAATTAACTTTGAAGATGGTTAAACTTGCAGCAATTAAACATCAGCATGATTCAATTCTTTGAAGCTTTGCCGCAATGTCTTCAATTTCTTCAATACGTCATAGTCCAAGTGGGATCGTGACAAAATAAAATTCTCCCTATGACATATTACAAATGATATGCCCCAAGTGTGACCTCGGCCTAGAGACACCAACCTCGGCCGAGGTGATGGCCGAGATATTGATCGACCCTGGATAAGCCATGGGCCCACGATATCAGCCCTCAGCCTTAGTAAGGTCGGCCCACGCCGACACTATCACCTACATTTCCATTGGACACTACGCGCATCACTAGCATCAACAACATTCTCACATACCTGGGTATGGCAACCTCGGCCGAGTGTAGGCCGAGGTGACGAGAAGCCTTGGTAATCTTCAACATGGAATCAGTCCAACCTCGGCTGGGGACGACCCCAGCATAATGTCTCTGCTGAGATCAGGCTGAGACTCCCTATGGCACATCTCGAATTGAACAAATATCAAGCCTTTACAGCTCGACCTCTCCCAGGCCGAGGTCATGCACCAATATGGCGGCCGAGCATCTGTTGACATTTGGATAAGGACACATGGGCACAAATCAGTTGTAATAAGATTATTCTCCACACGTGGGGAGAATATTTCATCATCATTCCTTACATGTGATAGTGACAGGTGGCTTCCCCCTATTGGTGAGGCTAACACACATATGCATATTACATGCATGGGGGTACACTACACCCCCTAAGTACTGTATATATAGAGGTCATCCTCTACCTTGCAAAGGATCCAGATATTCAACCCTAGCTGAAACTCTATCTAGATACAAAGTAGAGAAATAAAGCTTGAGAGATTGTATCCATGGCCGTTAATGCCTTGTTGAAGTGAGGTTATTCACACACACACACACAGTGGATGTAGGACAATTTAGGCTGAACCACTTATATCCGGGTGCTCTCTCCTCTTCTCCTCATATCATTCCTTTACCTTTTACATAACTATGCTGCCATTGTTGTTCTTAGATTGGTCTTAAAAACACCTTATCTGGTGGTGCTAATTTCAGCATCATCATTTTGGCGCCGTCTGTGGGAACGAGAAGCTATCTCTTCCTCTTTTTCTGCTTAACCTCACTGGAGACTCTGGTGGTGAACCAGGCCTCCCCCTAGCGCGGAGCTGTTTCACCATTGAAAGAGGTCATGTGAGGTACTAAGCTCATCTGCTAATCAAGCTCTATAGTGTTAACATATGGCACCAGACTTACCACCGCCTCTTCCGCCGCCCGGAGGTGGAGGGCCTAGTTCCAGTCAGGCTCCCCCCCAGTCTGAAATGGCGGAGGTAGCACCGGCCTTGAAATCTTTAGCTGCAACACAACAAGCCATGAAGGAGCAATTTGCTCAGCTCAGTCAAACTATGATGAGGCCACCTGGAGTCTCACCGGACATGATCACTCCGATGGCAGTTCAGCCTCATCCTGACGCCAGGGGACCACCCTAGGCGCCAATGAAGGACCAGCCTGCACCCCAGCGGAGAAGGGACGTTGCTGACCCTAGGCGCTTGCGCCTGGGGAGGCAGGGAAACCCTTGCCCAGAGGACAGGTATGATGACCTAGAAGCTGAAGAAGCCCCAGAAGACTGCTGGGAGCCGTATGAGGTGTCAAATAACACTATACGACCTCTTAGGCAGAGTTAAGGATGTGTCAATCGAAGAGGTGAAGAGGCCCAACAAAGAGGGTCGGCCTTCGAGAGACTGGGCCCGGTGAATGACCTAAGACAGAGGCTGTCGAGGTCAAGGAGCGCAGCAGGCTCTCAGAGAGGGAATAGGCAGGGTCGGCCAGACCAAGGCCGACCCTATGAAAGAAGATGCAGGTAACAGGAAGAGGTCAACAGCCAACGTGTCGCTGCTGGGGAACCCTCTGTCCATCGCAGGGACGTGGCAGGGGATAACCTCAGCCAAGTTGATGATAGAAGACCCTGGAATGATTCTATCCACCGCCTTGAGGAGAAGATATGAGATCTCATTAAAAGTAGGGACCCATTACAAAGGGGTTACTCAGAGGGCTCCCCATTTGTGGCTAGGATAGTGGGGTTTCCAACCCTAGCCAAGTTCAAGCCTCCTACAGTGACTCCCAAGTATGATGGCAGCACTAACCCTGTACACCATATCGAGATGTACCACTCGGCAGCAGACATTTACTAGATACCCGATGAGATGAAGTGTAGGGCCTTCTCAGGGACCTTGACAGGGGCAGCGCACGTTGGTTCACCTCCCTTCCGAAGAACTCAATTAAGAACTTCAAAGGCTTGGATGAGAAGTTCATCCACAACGTCTGCTTTGGGGTAAGGCCTCAAAAGAAGACTACCCACCTGCTATATGTCAAACAGGCCAAAGATGAGAGCCTAAGAGACTACATAGCAAGATTCAACAAAGACAAATTGGAGGTGGAAGATTATGAAGAGAGCATAGCCATGACCGCCCTTATAGGAGGCCTCCAGAAAAGGGAAGTTATTATGGAAACTGGCAGAAGACCCCCTAGGTCTATGACGGAGCTGCTGGCAACCACAGGGAAAGTGATGAATGCGGAAGAGGCAATGGCCGCCAAGTGTGAGGAGGAGAACCGCGGTGGCACGGGAAAGTCCCAAGGCAAGAAAGAGGGGAAGAAGAGGTCAGGAGATGACAAGTTCGATCATTACACTCCTCTGACTGTGAGTTGTGAGCACATCCTCAATGAGATTAAGACTGACCGGACTCTGAGGTGGCCAGAGAAACTGAAGGCCCCGCCACATAAAAGGAACAAAAACCTATGGTGCGAGTTCCATCAGGATCATGGCCATGTCACAGATAGATGCTTCGCTTTAAAGGATGAGATTGAGAAGATGCTGAAATCTGGAAAGCTGAGGAAGTATGTGGATGGTAAGGCTCCAAAGGGTGGAAGAGATGACCCTAAGAAAAGAAGAAATGACAGATGCCGCGGCAATGTCCCGGCCAGAAGGGACGATGATTCAAAAGGAGATAATGAAGACGACCCGGATCTTCCGCCAAAGGATAACAACACCCCGGTGAAGAGGGTCGGTATGATCTCCTTTGGTGTTAGCACCATATGTGGGGGATTTACAGGAGGTGGCTCTGAGGTAGCCGACAGGAAGGCTCATGTAGCAGAGGCCAGGTCATTGGCCAAGATCGAAGTTGTGAATCTAACGTCTTTTGATGCAGTGCAGAAAAGGAAGAAGGTAGACATGGACACCCTCATAGTGGGGTTCTCCAGACTCAACTTCAAGGGTATCTTAGCCCCCCATGATGACCCTTTGGTCATAACAACAAGGGTGCATGGGTATGAGGTATGGAGGATCCTCATATATGGGGGAAGCTCAGCAGACGTGATGTTCTGGCCTTGCTTCAAGAGCCTGGGTCTTAGCAGGGCAAGGCTGGTGCCCTATCATCACCCATTGATAGGCTTCAGTGGCGAAAAGGTCCACCCACTGGGCATGTATGAGATTGATGTACGGATGGGGGATGAGTGGCCTAGGAGGCTGACCAAGAAGATAAACTTTTTCGTTATGGACGAAAACGTCTTCTCGGCCTACATCCTCATCATAGGAAGGGTGGCCCTTTAAGAGTTTGAAGCTGTGCCATCGACGGTCCATCATATGCTAAAATTCCCGACTCCTTATGGAGTAGGGGAAGTGCAAGGGGACCAGACCATGGAGCGAGAGTGTTACTTCAACTCGGCCGAAGAGAGAGAAGCCCATAAGAGAGCAACCACCACTTACAGCATTGACACTCTTGACCCAAGAGACAAAACAAAATTAAAGAAGGGTGAGGCCGCGGAAGAGGTAAAATCCATCGTCCTCAATGAGGACGAGCCGAAAAAACCCGTCCAGGTCAGTAAGGCCCTAGAGCCAGGAATCAAGGAAGTGCTAATAAACTTCCTCAGGAGGAGACAGAGTGTCTTCGCATGGAGTCACGCAGACATGCCTGGCATCGACCCTGAGGTCATGAGCCACAAGCTCAACGTGGACAGAGATGCCAAGCCAATCAAGCAGAGACGAAGAGTCTACTCCAGGGAGAAGTATGACGTCATCCAGGAAGAGGTAAAAAAGTTGGAAGAGGCCGAGTTCATAAGAGAGGTTACCTATCCGGAGTGTCTCTCAAATGCAGTCATCGTGCCTAAGGACAATGGGAAGTGGCGAATGTGTGTAGATTTCACTAACCTGAACAGGTCTTGCCCCAAAGATAGCTATCCCTTACCTAGAATAGACCAGATGGTGGACGCAATGCCAGGGCACGAGCTCATGAGCTTCATGGATGCTTATTCAGGCTATAACCAAATCTTCATGGATTCTGAAGACTCTGAGAAGACAGTCTTCATTACTGACAAAGGGACGTATTGCTACAAGGTGATGCCCTTCGGTAGGAAAAATGCGGGGGCAAACGTATCAATGTCTTATCAATAAGATGTTCGAAGAGCAAATAGGTAAGACCATGGAGGTATATGTAGACGATATGCTAACGAAGAGCCTGAAAGCATGTACTCACGTAGCGGACCTTGAGAAGACCTTCGATGTCATGGACTCGTACAAAATGAAACTCAACCCAGCAAAGTGTGTCTTCAGAGTGAGAGCTGGGAAGTTCCTGGGATTCATCGTTAATTAGAGGGGGATTGAAGCGAACCCTGAGAAAATCAAGGCATTACTCGACATGAAGACTCCTAGGAGTATAAAGGATGTCCAGAGACTCACGGGAAGAGTGGCTGCCCTTAACAGGTTTATTTCTAGGGTAATGGACAAGTGTCTTCCATTCTTTAAAGTTCTAAGAAAAGCCTTCCAATGGGACGAAGAGTGTGAAAAAGCCTTCAACCAACTCAAGTCCTACTTAGGGTCTCCCTTGTTGCTGTCTCGGCCCATCACGGGGGAAAGGTTGTTTGTGTATCTGGCAGGATCTGAATCATTCATCAGCGCGGCCATCATACGGGAAGACGATGGGGTCCATAGGCCTGTGTACTTCAACAGTAAGGCCCTTCAAGGGTCTGAACAAAATTATCCCCGAATGGAGAAGTTGGCTTATGCCCTAATACATGCCTCAAGGAAAAATGAAGCCTTACTTCCAAGCTCACTCCATGGTAGTCCTCACAAACTCCCCACTAAGGCAGGTTCTACACAAACCTGAGAAGTCCGAAAGATTAATGACCTGGGCCATCAAACTAGGAGAATATGATCTTACCTACCAGCCTAGGACGGCCATCAAGGGGCAGGCCCTCGCAGACTTTGTAGCAGAATTCACCTGGGAAGAGGCCGGTAGAAGTTTGGAAGAGGCCGAGACAGAGAAAGGATTAGATGATGGAGAAGAGACGAACCCTAGTGTCTTCCGAGATTCAGAAGAGACGGCACCAAACGTCTTCTGAGATCGGGAAGAGGTTATCTTAGGCAAAACCCAGAGCGGAATCGAAGAGAACGAAGAGGATCGATACCTCTTCAAGAAGGGGGTTATGCGAGAATGGGTCTTCTCATCAGATACAGATGTCTGGAGCCTCTTCGTTGATGGATCTTCCTGTGACAGTGGAAGCGGGGTGGGACTAATACTCTCGGCTCCAGATGGCACCAACATTGAATACGCCTTGAGATTCAACTTCCAGGCCTCAAACAACGAGTCCGAGTATGAGGCCATGATAGCAGGTCTCTTATTGGCAACAACTCTTCGAGTAAAGCGACTCCTACTCCATAGCGACTCAAGGTTGGTAGTCAATCAAGTATTGGGGGTATACGAAGCCAAAGACAAAAGGATGGCCAAGTACTTAAACAAGGTAAGAAGGTTGTTAGAATATTTTGAAGAAGTAAAAATTAAGAGAGTGCCTCGACTGAGCAACAATCACGCTGATGCATTGGCAAGGCTGGCCTCAGCAGTAAAGACAGATATGGGAAGGACCATTCCAATCGAGATCTTAGGAA
The DNA here is from genome assembly GCA_949130495.1 of Sambucus nigra. Classification (NCBI taxonomy): domain Eukaryota; kingdom Viridiplantae; phylum Streptophyta; class Magnoliopsida; order Dipsacales; family Adoxaceae; genus Sambucus; species Sambucus nigra. Next base: position 535,070,891 of record OX422208.1, on the reverse strand, counting down.
AGGCAACCATCGAGGAGGACGAGGTATGTAGCCCTTGTCACAATGTGAACCTAGGAGACTCATGGATCGACCCGCTCGTCAGATACCTAAGAGAGAGAGAGCTGCCTGAGTCCAAGCTAAAAAAGAGAAAGTTGAGATACAGGGCTGCCAAGTTCTCAATGATAGGAGACGTCTTGTACAAAAAGGGGTTTCTATTGCCTCTCCTCAGATGTGTGCATCCCATGGAAGTACCCCGGGTCTTACAGGAGGTTCATGAGGGTTATTGCTCTAGCCACATAGGGGGAAGGCCCTTAGCCAAGATGATCATCACTCAGGGATACTGGTGGCCTACCTTGTCTAAGGACGCTGTAGACTATGTGAAGAGGTGCGACAAATGTCAAAGGTTCGCCACTATCCCTCATCAACCCCATCAGCCTATGACGTCAATCTCTTCTCCATGGCCATTTGCGGTATGGGGAATTGATGTGATAGGACCTTTGCCAAGAGCTGTCAACAACTATAGATTCTTGATAGTTGCCATTGACTACTTTTCAAAGTGGGTGGAGGCAGAACCAATGATAACAATTACAGAGCAGAAGACCTTCCAGTTCATTTGGAGGAACATCATATGCAGATATGGCCTCCCAAACACTCTCATCTCGGATAATGGGACCCAGTTCAAGAACTCCTCCTTAGAAAAGTATTGCCTAAGAGTGGGGATTAAACAGTTCTTCTCATCTCCTGGTCGACCTCAAGCAAATGGCCAGACCGAGGTCACGAACAGAACCATCTTGGATGGAATCAAGAAGAGGTTAGAAGATGCGAAGGGGAGATGGACAAAAGAGGTCTACGTTGTGTTATAGGCCTACAGAACCATGATAAGGACACCAACAGGAGAAACCCCATTCATGCTGGCACATGGCTCAGAGGCCGTCATACGAACGGAAGTAGGACTACCAACTCATCGGATTCAGACCTACGACCCAAACAGCAATGGGGAAGAGAGGAGGCTAGACCTGGATCTTATCGAAGAAAGAAGAGAAGACGTAGAGGTCAGAAAAGAAGCCTACGAGCAGCAGGCAGCGAAATTTTACAACCAAAGGGTGAAGTCAAGACCCATTGCAGTGGGAGACCTAGTGCTAAAGAAGACCCTACAAAAGGCAAATAAGCTACACCCAAACTGGCATGGCCCCTACAAAGTAACAAAAGAGGTTGTGCCTAGAACTTACAGGCTAGAAAACCTAGAAGGAGAACCTTTCACTAACCCATGGAATGCTGACCACCTAAAGAGATATTACATATGATGTTGCGTAGAATTTTATGTAAATGTACCATCTTATTGAGAAGAGGTTATTAATAAAAAGATCAGTTCCTACGACAGCTCTTATTCCATTTTTACATCAGAAATTATGAGGATAACATCTTAGGTGATGACCTCAGACCTTCATAACATCACTCGGTGGTGACGAAGTCTGAGCTCAGACACCTTAGTTAGATGACCTCAGACTCTTAACATTATTAATTTGGTGAGATTAATTATGAGGATAACATCTTAGGTGATGACCTCAGACCTTCATAACATCACTCGGTGGTGATGAAGTCTGAGCTCAGACACCTTAGTTAGATGATCTCAGACCCTTAATATCATTAGTTTGGTGAAATTAGGTATGAGGATAACATCTTAGGTGATGACCTCAGACCTTCATAACATCACTCGGTGGTGAAGAGGTCTGAGCTCAGACACCTTAGTAGATGACCTCAGACCCTTAACATCATTAATTTGGTGAAATTAATTATGACGATAACATCTTAGGTGATGACCTCAGACCTTCATAACATCACTCAGTGGTGACGAAGTCTGAGCTCAGACACCTTAGTTAGATGACCTCATACCCTTAACATCATTAATTTGGTGAGATTAATTATGAGGATAACATCTTAGGTCATGAACTCAGACCTTCATAACATCACTCTGTGGTGACGAAGTCTGAGCTCAGACACCTTAGTTAGATGACCTCAGACTCTTAACATCATTAGTTTGGTGAAATTAAGTATGAGGATAACATCTTAGGTGATGACCTCAGACCTTCATAACATCACTCGGTGGTGAAGAGGTCTGAGCTCAGACACCTTAGTAGATAACCTCAGACCCTTAACATAATTAATTTGGTGAAATTAATTATGAGGATAACATCTTAGGTGACGACCTCAGACCTTCATAACATCACTCGGTGGTGATGAGGTCTGAGCTCAGACACCTTAGTAGATGACCTCAGACCCTTAACATCATTAATTTGGTGAAGTTGGTTATGAGAATAGCATCTTAGGTAATGACCTCAGAGCCTAATAAAAATTCAGTGGTGAAGAGGTCTGAGGTCAGAATTATTGACTGAGTATAATCAAGACATCACTACAACAAAATAATAGAAGAGATCACATGGCATTCAATAAAGGCAAGAGATCATATAGCATTCAGAGGTTGAAATACAAAGAAGTAACAAATATTCCTTGAATACAAAGTACCATGGTGTTACAAGTTACGAGTTACGAGTTACGAGTTAAAAGTTATAAGTTACAAATCCTAAAGGTTTGGGGGGGAACATTAACAGCTTCGGCTTGATTGGCTTTATCAGTATTAGTCACCTCGGCCACATCATCAATATGGTCTGCCCCTCCGACCTCGGTCCCTCCCAGAGTTGCAGTCTCAGCAGGAGCAGCAGCCTCGTCCTCCACCTTTTGAAGCGCCTGAGCAAACTGAGGGTCAGCAAAGCCAAGACCCTAAAAGTCAGAGGCCTTTAGAGTACCGACCTCCCTCTCTCTGACTTCAGCCCATTTGGTAGTGTCCATGATACCTATTTCAAGATATTCAAAGCCAAAACCCATGAATTCGTCCGAGGCTTTGTAGTTAGAAATTATTTTGTTCGAGGCATCTTCGAGGGCAGCCTTGACAGCCGAGCTGACCTTCTGTTGCAGAACATCATCTTTGGCCTTCAGGGCTTTGGCATGATCTTTGAGGAGCAGAGAAATGTCTTTTTCCAATCCCTTAACCTTACTTTCAGAGTTCTGCAGCTCTGATTTCAGACGATCGACCTCAGCATTTAGGGCGTTCTGAACCTTCTCGGCCTCTTGCCCCTTCTGGATGAGGGGCAATTTCCTCGGATTCCAGTTCGATAGGTGGTGCATAGCAGCCACTCCATGCACATTTAAGGAAGAGGTTAAGTTGTAGAAAAGTCAGATGTTGCACTTATAAAATTTTGACGAGAGATCAAGACGTACCTAAACGGCTCTGTGAAGGCAGAACTCAACCAGTAATTGTGTATCCAGAGACCTGAAAAAGCACTTGTCAGCCTCGGTCATTGTAGAGCCGATGGCGCTAAGGGCCTGCAGACTATGGCTAACAATGCTATCAGATAACTTCAGCTGGTCTAGGCGGGCCGATAGGGAGTCGGCCGAGGATATTGGAATTGTAGCATCAGAGGCCTTCTTCAGGTCGGCCTCTGATCCTCAGAGGCAGGGGCTTCTGGGGCCCTCTTCTTTGAGGCCTGAGATTTGGATGTAGAGGGAGCTGGGGGAGGAGTGTTCAGACAGGCTTTTTTGGCAAGTCTCTCTAATCTCAGTGTAGCCATCTCCCACAGTTCGTCTGGAATGCTTTGTGGCCGCTCTGCAAAAGTTAAAAGATATGGGTTAGAGATCAGATATGAATGAGTTCAGAGGTTAAACTTAAAATAAAAATCCTTACCAAAGTCAACAAGGGGACTTCCACCTAGGCCCGTCCCCGAGAGATAATGGGGGGTCAGCAAATGTTCGAACTTAATAAAAAGACCATGTGCCCCTTGGTCTTGCAGGGCTTTCACCTTCTGGATATTCTGAGGACTTAGACCAGGGTCGGCCCTGGCAGACATGGTGACCTTACCCCATTTGAGGGGTATCCTCGGCTCAAGTGTGGAAGAGGGAATGCATGATCCAAATTCCCATGGTCCAGAGGCGAAAAAATAGCGGGGCTTCCAATTATGGTTTGACGTCTGAGTCACCTGGAGCATTTTCTTCTCAGGCCTCCGAGCCACAAAATGATAGTAGCTCGGATGGTTTTTGGCCGATGTTTGGACATAACAACCAACGAAGACCTGAACTGGGAGGTCAGAGTGGTGGACTTCCCTCCATAAGATAATGGCCCCTATGATGACTCTCCAGGTGTTGGGGGACAGTTGTGAGGGGGCCAAGTTGATATAAGAGAGAATGGATTTGATGATGGGATGAATGGGTAGGAGAAACCCTAACTTAAACATCTGCTCGTACAGGAAAATTTCTCCATCTCGGCCGTGATAGGCCCTCTCTGCCCTCAGAGGTCTCCTTAATTCTATGGAGGGACTAATGGAGTATAAATATCTGAAGCACAGAAGATCCACCTCAGTTATCATGCTCTCTATCTCGGTCGCCTCAGAGACGTCGACATCACTTTCAGCATCTTCATCATCATCAAGCTCAATGTCGACCGGAGCAGATATAGATGGGTTACTAGCAAATCTCTGAGCGAACTCTGCCCCTGTGACGGCCGACAGGGGGATGGCGTCAAGAATGGGTGGCACAACCACACTCGGCTCAATAATTTCAACCTCTGAAGAAGAGGCTGAGGTGCTTGAGCCATTATGGGATGAGGCTCGGCTGGAGACCTCGGCCTGATCAGGGGCCTGACCAGGACGAGGTGTGAAATCCATGGCTTCCTGAAATGAGTCCACAGACATAGGGTCTGAGGTGGAAGACTCAGACTCAGACATCTGTATGGGGTCGGCAGGGACCTCTGTCTGATAGAAGAACTCAGGGGGATCAGGATATACCACCTTGAGAGGTGGGGGAAATATAGGTCTAATAGGAAATTCTTGCAACCTACGAGCCTCCTCTTGGGCCCTTTCTATTTGCCTAATCTTTTCTAGGGTCTTCTCTCTAAGAGAGGGGAAATCCTCAAGAAGCTGGTATAAAGGTCTGAGCATCAGAGGACGACCCTAAACTTAGGAATAACTCCTAAAACTACAAACAGGATTGACTTGTAAAATAAAGGAGTCTAAAGATCAAACCAAGAAATTCAAAGCAAACACAGTTCGCCTAAAATAATGGTGCTCGCTGAAAAACTTAGAAATTCGCCGGAAAATGCAAACCGAAAGCGAAAAATAAAGGAAATGGAAGGAAGAAAATACCTGGACGTGAAACAATGATGGAAAATGAAGAAAGCTCGCAAAAAAACCAACAAATGCCTCTGCAGTAGAGCGTTGATTAGATAAGCTTTAGAGAGAGAAATGGCAAGAACAAATCGTGCACATGAGAGAAAAAGTGAAGAAGAAGGAGGGAAAAGGGTTTTGAAACCCTTAAATACATGGGCGCGTTTCCCAAGGCCCATCATTGCCTTGGGAGCCCCAAAGGATGGCTGACAGCACACGCCTACCAAGTGAGCATGCTCCAACATTGGACAAGTATCAAGCAAGTACTGGTTCGTGAAAAGACAGGCCTTGGATGCGTACTAATCCCCTAGTCACCTTCCCTCATATGTGACTAGGGGCTGGGGGTGATTGATATGCCCCAAGTGTAACCTCGGCCTAGAGACACCAACCTCGTCCGAGGTGATGGCCGAGATATTGATCGACCCTGGATAAGCCATGGGCCCACAATATCAGCCCTCGACCTTAGTCAGGTCGGCTCAGGCCGACATTATCACCTACATTTCCAATGGACACTACACGCATCACGGGCATCAACAACATTCTCATATACCTGGGTATGACAACCTCGGCCGAGTGTAGGTCGAGGTGACAAGAAGCCTTGGTAATCTTCAACATGGAATCAGTCCAACCTCGACTGGGGCTGACCCCAGCATAATGTCTCGGCTGAGATCAGGCCGAGACAACCTATGGCACATCTCGGATTTAACGAATATCAAGCCTTTACAGCTCGGCCTCTCCCAGGCCGAGGTCATGCACCAATATGGCGACCGAGCATCTGTTGACATTTGGATAAGGACACATGGGCATAAATCAGTTGTAACAAGATTATTCTCCACACGTGGGGAGAATATTTCATCATCATTCCTTACATGTGACATTGACAGGTGGCTTCCCCCTATTTGTGAGGCTAACACACATATGCATATTACATGCATGGGGGTACACTACACCCCCTAAGTAATGTATATATAGAGGTCATCCTCTACCTTGCAAAGGATACAGATATTCAACCCTAGCTAAAACTCTGTCTAGATACACAGTAGAGAGAGAAAGCTTGAGAGATTGTATCCATGGCCGTTAATGCCTTGTTGTAGTGAGGTTATTCACACACACACAGTGGACGTAGGCCAATTTAGGCTGAACCACTTATATCCGGGTGCTCTCTCCTCTTCTCCTCATCTCATTCCCTTACCTTTTACATAACTATGCTGCCATTGTTGTTCTTAGATTGTGGTTGAAAACACCTTATCTGGTGGTGCTAATTTCAGCATCATCAACACACACAGTTTTGTTCATGGAATTAAGTCAAAATAATATAGGGACTTAATTGGAAATTTATGTCCTTACAGTTACTGTGGCCCCGTACGATGTGTCCGTGCATCTTACGGAGTCATTTGGGGGATGGTTTAGGTTTTCACCTTTTAACAGCTTGTTTTCAAATCTAAGTGTTGATTTTTGTAAATTATTATCATATTCTCAAATCGAGAGTCCTGTGACTATGCGGTGTGTTCCTACAAGTTACATTGGCCCCATGCGAGGTGTTTGTGTCTCTTATGGGGACGTTTGGGGGTTGGTTTAGGTTTTCCCCCTTTAACGACTATTTTTTAAGTCGAAGTGTTGATTTTTACAAATTATCGTCATATTCTCAAACCAGGAGTCCCGTGACTACACGGTCAGCTCCTACGGATCCGACTAGTTTGGGTTTTCACCCTTTAATGACTTATTTTTAAGCCTAATCTAGATATTTTCAAATTATGATCATATTCTCAAATCGGGAGACCCGTGACAACGCAGTCAGTTCCTACAAGTTACAATTTTCCCGTGCGAGGTGTTTGTGCCACTTACGGGGACGTTTGGTGGATGGTTTAGGTTTTCACCCTTTAACGGCTTGTTTTTAAGTCTAAGTGTTAATTTTTGCAAATTATCATCATATTCTGAAACTGGGAGACCTGTGACTATGCAATCAGTTCCTATGAGTTACATTGGTCTCGTGCGATGTGTTCATTCCTCGTACAGGGACGTTTGAGGGTTGGTTTAGGTTTTTACCCTTTAATGGCTAGTTTTTAAGTCTTAGTGTTGATTTTTGCAAATTATCATCATATTCTCAAATCGGGAGTTTCGTGATTACGCGGCCAATTCCTAGAAGTTATATTTGTCCCATACGAGGTGTTTGTGTCTCTAACAGGGACATTTGGGGGATAGTTTAGGTTTTCCCCCTTTAACGGCTTGTTTTTAAGTCTAAGTGTTAATTTTTGTAAATTATTGTCATATTTTAAAACCAGGAGACCCGTGACGACGCGGTCAGTTCCTATAAGTTACATTGGTCCCGTACGAGGTGTTCATGCCTCATAGAGTAACGCTTTGGGGCTGGTTTTGGTTTTCACCCTTTAATGGCTTGTTTTTAAGCACAATCTAGATATTTTTAAATTATCATCATATTCTCAAATCGGAAGAACCGCGAATATGCGGTCAATTCCTACAAGTTACATTAGTCTGAAGCTAGGTGTTCGTGCCTCTTACGGGACCGTTTGGGGGCTGGTTTAGGTTATCACCCTTTAACGACTTATTTTTTAGCCTAATCTAAATATTTTCAAATTATCGTCATATTCTCAAATCGGGAGACCTGTGACGACGCGGTCAGTTCCTACAAGTTACATTGGTCCGGTCCGAGGTTTTCGTGTCTCTTACAAGAACGTTTGGGGGGTGATTTGGGTTTTCCCCTTTAACGGTTTGTTTTGAAGTCTAACTGTTAATTTTTACAATTATCGTCATATTCTCAAACCTGGAGACCCGTGACTACGAGGTCAGTTCTTACAAGTTAGATTGGTCCCATGCGAGGTGTTCGTGTCTCTAACGGGGACGTTTGGGGGATGGTTTAGGTTTTCACCCTTGAATGGCTTGTTTTTTTCCTAAGTATTGATTTTTGTAAATTATCATCATATTCTCAAATCGGGAGTCCTGTGACTACGCGGTTAGTTCCTACAAGTTACATTGTCCCATGCGAGGTATTGGTGCCTCTTACGGGGACGTTTGGGGGATGGTTTAGGTTTTTGCCCTTTAATGGCTTGTTTTTAAGTCTAAGTTTTGATGTTTGCAAATTATCATCATATTCTCCAATCGGGAGTCTCGCGACAACGCGGTCAGTTCCTATAAGTTACATTAGTCCCGTGCGAGGTGTTTGTGCCTCTTATGGGTCCGTTTGGGTTTTCACCCTTTTACGGCTTATTTTTAAGCCTAATCTAGATATTTTCAAATTGTTGCGATATTCTCAAATCGGAAGACATGTGACTACGTGGTTAGTTTTTAGAAGTTACATTGGTCCCGTACGAGGTGTTTGTGACTCTTACGGGGACGTTTGTTGGTTGGTTTAGGTTTTTCCCTTTTAACTTCTTGTTTTTAAGTCTAAGTGTTGATTTTTGCAAATTATCATCATATTTTCATGCCGGTTGACCCGTGACCACGCGGTCAGTTCCTACAAGTTAATTAGTCTCGTACGAGGTGTTCGTGCCTCTTATGGTGACGTTTGGGGGATGGTTGAGGTTTTCCCCCTTTAACGGTTTGTTTTTAAGTCTAAGTGATATTTTTTGCAAATTATCATCATATTCTCAAATCGAGAGACCCAGGACTACGCGGTAAGTTCCTACAAGTTACATTGGTCCTGTGCGAGGTGCTCGTGTCTCTAATGGGGTTGTTTCGGTGGTGGTTTAAGTTATCACAGTTTAACGGCTTGTTTTAAAGTCTCAATGTTGATTTTTGCTAATTATCATCATATTCTCAAATCGGGAGTCCTGTGCTATGCGGTTAGTTCCTACAAGTTACATTGCCCCCATGCGAGGTGTTTGTGCCTCTTATGGGGGCGTTTTGGGGCTGGTTTAGGTTTTCACCCTTTAACGGCTTGTTTTTAAGTTTAAGTGTTAATTTTTACAAATTATTGTCATATTCTCTAACTGGGAGTCCCGTGACAACGGTATCAGTTCCTATAAGTTATATTGGTTCCGTGCGAGGTGTTTGTGCCTCTTACGGGTTTGTTTGGGAGCTAGTTTGGGTTTTCACCTTTAACTGCTTATTTTTATGCCTAATCTGTATATTTTCAAATTATCGTCACATTCTCAAACCGAGAGACCCATGAGTACGCTATCAGTTCCTACAAGGTACATTGGTCCTCTGCGAGGGGTTTGTGACTCTTACGGGGATGTTTCGTGGTTGGTTTACATTTTCACCCTTTAACGGATTGTTTTTTAATCTAAGTGTGTATTTTTGCAAATTTTCATCATATTCTCAAACCCGGAGACCTGTGACTACGCGGTCAGTTCCTATAAGTTACATTTGTACCGTGTGAAGTGTTCGTGCCTCTTATTGCGATGTTTGGGGGTTGGCTTAGGTTTTCACCCTTTAACGACTTGTTTTTAAGTTTAAGTGTTGATTTTTGCAAATTATCATCATATTCTGACATCGGGAGTCCTGTGACTACGCCGTAAGTTCCTACAAGTTACATTGGTCCCGTACGAGGCGTTTGTGCCCGTAACGGGTCCGTTTAGGGCTGGTTTGGGTTTTCATCCTTTAGTGGCCTATTTTTAAGACTAATCTAGATATTTTCAAAATATCATCATATTCTCAAACTGGGAGACCCGTGACTACGTGGCCAGTTCCTACAAGTAACATTCGTCCCGTGCGAGGTGTTCGTATCTCTAACGGGGAAGTTTGGGGGATGGTTTAGGTTTTCCCCCTTTAACCGCTTATTTTTAATTCTAAGAGTTGATTTCTTCAAATTATCATCATATTTTCAAACTAGGAGACCCGTGACTATGCAGTCAGTTCTTATAAGTTACATTGGTCCCGTACGAGGTTTTCGTGCCTTTTATGGTGATGTTTGGGGGCTGGTTTAGGTTTTCAACCTTTAATGGCTTATTTTTAAGCATAATTTAGATATTTTTAAATGATCATCATATTCTCAAACCGAGAGAACTGCGACTACACGGTCAGTTCTTACAAGTTACATTGGTCCCGAGCTAGATGTCCGTACCTCGTACGGGGTCGTTTGGGGCCTGGTTTAGGTTATCACCCTTTAACAGCTTATTTTTAAACATAATTTAGATATTTCCAAATTATTGTCATATTCTCAAATCGGGATACCCGTGATGACACGGTCAGTTCTCAAAAGTTACATTGCTCCCGTACGAGGTGTGTGTGCCTCTTACGGGGACGTTTGGGGGCTAGCTTAGGTTTTCACCCTTTAACGGCTTGTTTTTAAGTTTAAGTGTTAATTTTTGCAAATTATCATCATATTATCACATCAGGAGTCCCGTGAGTACGCGATAAGTTCCTACATGTTACATTGGTCACGTACGAGGTGTTTGTGCCCGTAACGGGTCCGTTTAGGGCTGGTTTGGGTTTTTACCCTTTAACGGCCTATTTTTAAGCCTAATGTAGATATTTTCAAAGTATCATCATATTCTCAAACCGGGAGACCCGTGACTATGTGGCCAGTTCCTAAAAGTTACATTCGTCCCGTGCGAGGTGTTCGAGTCTATTACAGGAACGTTTGGGGGATGCTTTAGGTTTTCCCCTTTAACGGTTTGTTTTGAAGTCTAAGTGTTAATTTTTGTAAATTATTGTCATATTCTCAAATAGGGAGACCCGCGACTACGCAGTCAATTCCTACTAGTTCCATTGGTCCCGTGCGAGGTGTTCGTGTCTCTAATAGGGACGTTTGGCGGATGGTTTAGTTTTTCACCCTTTAACGGCTTGTTTTTAAGTCTAAGTGTTTATTTTTGCAAATTATCATCATATTCTCATATCGGGAGTCCCGTGACTACACGGTTAGTTCCTATAAGTTACATTGGCCCCGTGCGAGGTGTTTGTACCTCTTACGGGGACATTTGGGGGATGGTTTGGGTTTTCCCCCTTTAACGGCTTATTTTTAAGCCTAATCTAGATATTTTCAAATTATTGTCATATTCTCAAATCGGGAGACACTTGACTACGTGGTCAGTTCTGACAAGTTACATTGGTCTCGTGCGAGGTGTTTGTGCCTCTTACGGGGATGTTTGTTGGGTGGTTTAGGTTTCCCCCTTTAACTGCTTGTTTTTAAGTCTAAGTGTTAATTTTTGGAAATTATCATCATATTTTTAAATTGGTAGACCCGTTACTACGCGGTCAGTTCCTACAAGTTACATTGGTCCTGTACAAGGTGTTCGTGCCTCTTATGGTGATGTTTGGGGGCTAGTTTTTGCTTTCACCCTTTAATGGCTTATTTTTAAGCATAATCTAGATATTTTTAAATTATCGTCATATTCTCAAATTGAGAGAACTGCGTCTACGTGGTCAGTTCCTATAAGTTACCTTGGTCCCGAGCTAGGTTTTCGTGCCTCTTACAAGACCGTTTTTGGCCTACTTTAGGTTATCACCCTTTAACGACTTTTTTTTAAGGCTAATGTAGATATTTTCCAATTATCATCACAGTCTCAAATCGAGAGTCTCGTGACTACGCTGTTAGTTCCTACAAGTTACATTGGCCCTCCACGAGGTGTTTGTGCCTCTTACGGGGATGTTTGGGGGTTGGTTTAGGTTTTCACCCTTTAACGACTTGTTTTTAAGTCTAAGTATTGATTTCTGCAAATTATCTTCATATTCTCAAACCGAGAGTCCCGTGATAACGGGATCAGTTCCTACAAGTTATATTTGTCCCGCGCAAGGTGTTTGTGCCTCTTACAGGTTTGTTTGGGAACTGGTTTGGGTTTTCACCCTTTAACTGCTTATTTTTATGCGTAATTTAGATATTTTCAAATTATCGTCATATTCTCAAATCAGGAGACCCGTGACTACGCGGTCAGTTTCTACAAGTTACATTGGTCCCCTACGAGGTGTTTATGCCTCTTACGGGGACGTTTGGTGGTTGGTTTAGGTTTTCACCCTTTAATGGCTTGTTTTTTAATATAAGTGTGCATTTTTGCAAATTTTCATCATATTCTCAAACCGGGAGACGTGTGACTATGCGGTCAGTTCCTATAAGTTACATTTGTCCTGGGAGAGGTGTTCTTACCTCGTATGGGGACGTTTGTAGGTTGGCTTAGGTTTTCACCCATTAACGGCTTATTTTTAAGTTTTAGTGTTAATTTTTACAAATTATTATCATATTCTCACATCAGGAGTTCCGTGACTACGCGGTGAGTTCCTACAAGTTACATTGGTCCCGTGCGAGGTGTTTGTGCCCCTAACGGGTCCGTTTGGGGTCTCGTTTAGGTTTTCACCCTTTGATGGCTTATTTTTAAGCGTAATCCATTTTTTTTAAATTATCGTCATATTCTCAAACCGGGAGTCCTGTGACAATGGGGTCAGTTCCTACAAGTTACATTGTTAACGTGTGAGGTGTTTGTCCCTCATACGGGGCCGTTTGGGGGTTGTTTGGATTTTAACCCTTTAACGGCTTATTTTTAAGCCTAATCTAGATATTTTCAAATTATCGTCATATTCTTAAATCGGGAGACACATGACTACGCGGTCAGTTCCTACAAGTTAGATTGGTCCCGTGCGAGGTGTTCGTGTCTCTAACGGGGACGTTTGGGGGATGGTTTAGGTTTTCCCCCTTTAACAACTTATTTTTAAGTTTAAGTGTTGATTTTAGCAAATTATTGTCATATTCTCAAATCGGTAGACCCATGACTACGCGATCAGTTCCTATAAGTTACATTGGTCCCGTACGAGGTGTTCGTGCCTCTTATGGTGACGTTTGGGGGCTGGTTTAGGTTTTCACCCTTTAATGGCTTGTTTTTAAGCATAATCTAGATATTTTTAAATTTTCATCATATTCTCAAACCGAGAGAACCGCAACTACGCGGTCAGTTCTTACAAGTTACATTAGTCCTGAGCTAAGTGTTCGTGCCTCTTATAAGACCGTTTAGGGGCTGGTTTAGGTTATCACACTTTAACGGCTTGTTTTTAAGCATAATTTAGATATTTTCAAATTATCGTCATATTCTCAAACCGGGAGACCGATGACGACACGATCAGTTCCTATAAGTTGCATTGGTCCCATGTGAGGTGCTCGTGTGTCTTACAGGAACGGTTTGGGGTGGTTTAGGTTTTCCCCTTTAACGGTTTGTTTTGAAGTCTAAGTGTTAATTTTTATAAATTATCTTCATATTTTCAAATCGGGAGACCCTTGACTACACGGTCAGTTCCTACAAGTTACATTGGTCCCGTGCAAGGTGTTCGTGTCTCTAACGAGGACATTTGGGGGATGGTTTAGCTTTCCTGCCTTTAACGACTTATTTGTAAGTTTAAGTGTTGATTTATTTAAATTATCATCAGATTTTCAAATCGGGAGTCCTGTGACTACGCGATTAGTTCCAACAAGTTACATTGGCCCCATGCGAGGTGTTTGTGCCTCTTACTGGGATGTTTGGGGGATTGTTAAGGTTTCACGCTTTAACGATTTATTTTTAAGTCTAAGTGCTGATTTTTACAAATTATCGTCATATTCTCGAACTGGGAGTCCTGTGATAATGCGGTCAGTTTCTACATGTTACATTGTCCCGTGCGAGGTGTTTGTGCCTCTTACTGGTCCATTTGGGGGCTGGTTTGGGTTTTCACCCTTTAATGGCTTATTTTTAAGTTTAATCTAGATATTTTCCAATTATTATCATATTCTCAAACCAGGAGTTCTGTGACAACGGGGTCAGTTCCTACAAGTTACATTGGTCCCGTGCAAGGTGTTTGTCCCTCATACGAGGCCATTTGGGGGTCGGTTTGGGTTTTAACCCTTTAAGGGCTGATTTTAAGCCTAATTTAGATATTTCAAATTATCATCATATTCTCAAACCGATAGACACGTGACTACGGGGTCAGTTCCTACAAGTTACATTGGTCCCGGGCGAGGTGTTTGTACCTCTTACGGGGTTGTTTGTTGGTTGGTTTAGGTTTTCCCCCTTTAACTGCTTATTTTTAAGTCTAAGTGTTGATTTTTTTAAATTATCATCATATTTTTAAATCGGTAGACCCATGACTACGCGATCAGTTCCTAAAAGTTACATTGGTCCCGTACGAGGTGTTCGTCCCTCTTATGGTGACATTTGGGGGCTAGTTTTTGTTTTCACCCTTTAATGGCTTATTTTTAAGCATAATCTAGATATTTTTAAACTATCATCATAATCTCAAACCAAGAGAATTGCGACTACGTGGTCAGTTACTAGAATTTACATTGGTCCCGAGCTAGGTGTTCGTGCCTCTTACGGGGCTGTTTGTGGGCTGGTTTTGGTTATCAGCCTTTAACGGTTTGTTTTTAAGGTTAATCTAGATATTTTCAAATTATCGTCATATTCTAAAATCGGGAGACCTGTGAATACGTGGTCAGTTCCTACAAGTTCCATTGGTCCTGTGCGAGGTGTTCATGTCCCTTAGAGGGACCTTTGGGGGATGGTTTAGGTTTTCACCCTTTGACAGCTTATTTTTAAGTCTAAGTGTTGATTTTTGCAAATTATCATCATATTCTCAAATCGGGAGTCCCGTGACTATGAAGTCAGTTCCTACGTTACATTGGTCTCGTGCGAGGTTTTTGTGCTTCTTATGGGTCCGCTTGTGGGCTGGTTTAGGTTTTCACCCTTTAACGACTTATTTTTAAGCCTAATCTAGATATTTTCAACTTATCATCATATTCTCAAATCGAAAGACCCGTGACTATGCAACCAGTTCCTACAAGGTAAATTGGTCCCGTGCGAGGTGTTCGTGTCTCTTACGTGGACGTTTGGGGGATGGTTTAGGTTTTCACCCTTTAACGGTTTATTTTTAAGTCAGTGTTAATTCTTGCAAATTATCGTCCTATTCTCAAACCAGGATGACGCGGTCAGTTCCTACAGGTTACAGTGGTCCCGTGCGAGGTGTTTGTGTCTCTAATGGGGACGTTTCGAGGATGGTTTAGGTTTTCACACTTTAACGGCTTATTTTTAAGTCTCAGTGTTAATTTTTGCAAATTATCGTCATATTCTAAAATCAAGAGTCTCGTGACTACGCGGTTAGTTCCTACAACTTACATTGGCCCCCTGCGAGGTGTTTCTCCCTCTTACGGGGATGTTTGGTATTTGGTTTAGGTTTTCACACTTTAACGACTTGTTTTTTAATCTAACTTGGATTTTAGAAAATTTTCATCATATTCTCAAACCGAGAGACCTGTGGCTACGCGGTCAGTTCCTATAAGTTACATTGGTCCTGTGCGAGGTGTTCATGCCTCTTATGGGGACGTTTGGGGGCTAGCTTAGGTTTTCACACTTTAACGGCTTCTGTTTTAAGTTTAAGTGTTGATTTTTGCAAATTATCATCATATTCTCACATCAGGAGTCCCGTGACTATGCGGTCAGTTCCTACAAGTTACATTGGTCCCGTGCGAGGTGTTTGTGTCCTTAACGGGTCCGTTTGGGGGCTAGTTTGGGTTTTCACCCTTTAACGGTTTATTTTTAAGCCTAATACAGATATTTTCAAATTATCATCATATTCTCAAATTGAAAGACCCGTGACTACGCGGTCAGTTCCTACAAGTTACATTCGTCCCATGAGAGGTGTTCGTGTCTCTAACTGGGACGTTTTGGGGATGGTTTAGGTTTCCCCCATTAACCGCTTATTTTATGTCCAAGTGTTGATTTTTGCAAATTATAGACATATTTTTAAATTGGGAGACCCATGACTACGTGGCCCGTTCCTATAATTTATATTGGTCCCGTACGAGGTGTTCGTGCCTCTTATGGTGACGTTTTGGGACTGGTTTAGGTTTTCACCCTTTAATGGCTTGTTTTTAACCATAATCTAGATATTTTTAAAGTATCATCATATTCTCAAAATGAGAGAATCACGACTACGTGGTCAGTTCTTAGAAGTTACATTGGTCTCAGCTAGGGGTTCGTGCCTCTTACGGGACCGTTTGGGGGATGGTTTAGGTTATCACCATTTAATTGCTTATTTTCAAGACTAATTTAGATATTTTGAAATTATTGTCATATTCTCAAACCGAGAGAAAATGACTACGTGATTAGTGCCTTCAAGTTACATTGGTCCCGAGCTAGGTGTTCGTGCCACTTACGGGGCTGTTTGGGGGTTGGTTTAGGTTTTCACCCTTTAATGGCTTGTTTTTAAGTCTAATTATTAATTTTTACAAATTATTATCATATTCTTGAACCGAGAGTCTCGTGACAATACACTCAGTTCCTACAAATTACATTGGTCTCATGCCAAGTGTTTGTGCCTCTTACGGGTCTGTTTGGGGGCTAGTTTGGGTTTTCCCTTTAACGGCTTATTTTTAAGCATAATCTAGATATTTTCAAATTATCGTCATATTCTAAAACCGGGAGACACGTGACTACGGGATCAGTTCCTTTAAGTTACATTGGTCCCGTAGGAGGTGTTTGTGCCTCTTATGGGGACGTTTGTCGGTTGGTTTACTCGTGACTACGTGGTCAGTTCCTACAAGTTACATTAGTCCCCTACGAGGTGTTCATGCCTCTAATGGTGACGTTTGGGGTCTAGTTTAGGTTTTCATCCTTTAATGGCATGTTTTTAAGCATAATCTATATATTTTTAAATTATCGTCATATTGTCAAAGTGAAAGAAAATGCGACTAGGTGGTGAGTTCCTTCAAGTTACATTGGTCCCCAGCTAGGTGTTCGTTCCTCTTATGGAGTCGTTTGTGGACCGGTTTAGGTTATCACCCTTTAACGAGTTGTTAAGTCTAATCTAGATATTTACAAATTATCCTCATATTCTCAAACCGGGAGACCTGTGACTACGCGGTCAATTCCTACAAGTTACATTGGTTCCGTGTGAGGTGTTCGTGTCTCTTACGGGGCCGTTTCCCCCCTTTAACGGTTTGTTCTTAAGTCTGAGTGTTAATTTTTACAAATTATCATCATATTCTCAAACCAGGAGATCCAGGACTACGCGATCAGTTCCTACAAGTTACATTGGTCCGGTGCGAGGTGTTTGTCTGTCTAATGGGGACCTTTCGGGGATGGTTTAGGTGTTCACACTTTAACGACTTGTTTTCAAGTCTTGATGTTGATTTTTGCAAATTATCATCATATTCTTAAATCGGGAGTCCCATGACTACGCGGTTAGTTCGTATAAGTTACATTGGCCCCCTGTGAGGTGTTTGTTCTCTTACGGGGACATTTACGGTCTCGTTTAGGTTTTCACCCTTTAACGACTTGTTTTTAAGTCTAATTTTTTATTTTTGCAAATTATCGTCATATTCTCAAATCGGGAGTCCCGTGATAATGGGGTTAGTTCCTACAAGTTA
Organism: Sambucus nigra; assembly: GCA_949130495.1. Classification (NCBI taxonomy): domain Eukaryota; kingdom Viridiplantae; phylum Streptophyta; class Magnoliopsida; order Dipsacales; family Adoxaceae; genus Sambucus; species Sambucus nigra. The sequence goes on along the minus strand of OX422208.1, from coordinate 535,053,419 downwards.
CATTGGTCCGTACGAGGTGTTTGTGCCTCTTACGGGTTCCTTTGGGGACTCGTTTGGATTTTCACCCTTTAACTCCTAATTTTTAAGCCTAATCTAGATATTTTCAAGTTATCGTCATATTCTCAAACCGGCAGACCCGTGACTACGCGACCAGTTCCTACAAGTTACATTGGTCCCGTGCGAGGTGTTTGTGTCTCTTACGGGGACGTTTGGTGATTGGTTTAGGTTTTCACCCTTTAACGACTTGTTTGGATTTTTGAATTTTTTTATCATATTCTTAAACCGAGAGACTTGTGACTACGCGGTCAGTTCCTATAAGTTACACTGGTCTCGTGCGAGGACGTTTAGGGGTTGGATTAGGTTTTCACCCTTTAACGGCTTCTTCTTAAGTTTAAGTGTAGAATTTTGAAAACTATCATCATATTTTTACATCGGGAGTCCCGTGACTACACGGTCAGTTCCTACAAGTTACATTGGTCCCGTGCGAGGTGTTCATGCCTCTTACGGGGATGTTTGGGGGCTGGCTTAGGTGTTCACCCTTTAACGGCTTATTTTTAAGTTTAAGTATTGATTTTTGCAAATTATCATCATATTCTCACATTGGGAGTCCCGTGACTACGCAGTCAGTTCCTACATGTTACATTGGTCCAGTGCGAGGTGTTTGTACCCCTAACGTGTCCGTTTGGGGGCTGGTTTGAGTTTTCACGCTTTAACGGCTTATTTTTAAGCCTAATGTAGATATTTTAAAATTATCATCATATTCTCAAACTTGGAGACCCGTGACTTCACGATCATTTCCTATAAGTTACATTCGTCTCGTGTGAGGTGTTCATGTCTCTCAAGGGGACGTTTCGGGGATGGTTTAGGTTTTCCCCCTTGAACAACTTATTTTCAAGTCTAAGGGTTGATTTTTGTAAATTATCGACATATTTTTAGATTGGGAGACCCGTGGCTATGCGGTCAGTTCCTATAAGTTACATTGGTCCCGTACGAGATGTCCGTGCCTCTTAAGGTGATGTTTGGGGGCTAGTTTAGGTTTTCACCCTTTAATGGCTTGTTTTAACGCATAATCTAGATATTTTTAAATTATCGTCATATTCTCAAACCGAGAGAAATGCGACTACACGATCAGTTCTTACAAGTTACATTGGTCCCGATCTAGGTGTTCGTGCCTCTTACGGGGCCGTTTGGGGGCTAGTTTGGGTTATCACCCTTTAACGGCTTGTTTTTAAGCCTAATTTAGTTGTTTTCAAATTATCATCATATTCTCAAATCGGGAGACCTGTGACTACACGGTCAGTTCCTACAAGTTACATTGGTCCCGTGTAAGGTGTTCGTGTCTCTTACATGGACGTTTGGGGGATGGTTTAGGTTTTCCTCCTTTAACGATTTGTTTTTATGTCTAAGTAGTATTTTTTGTAAATTATCATCATATTCTCAAACGGGGAGACCCATGACTACGCGGTTAGTTCCTACAAGTTACATTGGTCCCGTGCGAGGTGTTTGTGCCTCTTGCGGGGACGTTTGTCGTTTGGTTTAGGTTTTCCCCCTTTAAGCGCTTATTTTTAAGTCCAAGTGTTAATTTTTGCTAATTATTGTCATATTTTCAAATCGGTAGACCCGTGACTACACGCCAGTTCCTAAAAGTTAAATTGGTCCTTTACGAGGTGTTCGTGCCTCTTATGGTGACATTTGGGGGCTAGTTTAGGTCTTCACCCTTTAATGCCTCTTTTTTAAGCATAATCTAGATATTTTTAAATTATCATCATATTGTCAAACCGAGAGAATTGCGACTAGGTGGTGAGTTCCTTCAAGTTACATTGGTCCCGAGCTAGGTGTTCGTTCCTCTTATGGGGCCGTTTATGGGCTGGTTATGGTTATCACCCTTTAACGGCTTGTTTCTAAGGCTAATCTAGACAATTTCAAATTATCCTCATATTCTCAAACCGGGAGACCCGTGACTACGCGATTAGTTTCTATGAGTTACATTGGTCCCGTGTGAGGTGTTCGTGTCTCTTAAGGGGACGCTTGGGGGATGGTTTAAGTTTTCCCCTTTTAACGATTTGTTTTTAAGTCTAAGTGTTAATTTTTCCAAATTATCGTCATATTCTCAAATTGGGAGATCCAGGACTACGCGGTCAGTTCCTACAAGTTACATTGGTCTGGTGCGAGGTGTTTGTGTCTCTAATGGGGATGTTTCGGGGATGGTTTAGGTTTTCACACTTTAACGGCTTGTTTTTAAGTCGCAGTGTTGATTTTTGAAAATTATCATCATATTCTCAAATCGGGAGTCCCGTGACTACGCGGTAAGTTCCTATAAGTTACATTGGCCCCCCTACGAGGTGTTTGTGCCTCTTACGGGGACCTTTATGGTCTGGTTTAGGTTTTCACCCTTTAACGGTTTATTTTTAAGTCTAAGTGTTGATTTTCACAAATTATCATCATATTCTCAAATCGGGAGTTCTGTGATAATGGGGTCAGTTCCAATAAGTTACATTAGTCCGTGCGAGGTGTTTGTGCCTCCTACAGGTTCGTTTGGGGGCTGGTTTGTGTTTTCACCCTTTAACTGCTAATTTTTAAGCCTAATCTTGATATTTTCAAATTATAGTCATAATCTCAAATCGGGAGACCCGTGACTACGCGGTCAGTTCCTACAAGTTACATTGGTCCTGTGCGAGGTGTTTGTGTCTCTTACGGGGACGTTTGGTGATTGGTTTAGGTTTTCACCCTTTAACGGCTTGTTTGAATTTTTGAAAATTTTAGTCATATTATTGAACTGGAAGTCTTGTGATTACGCGGTCAATTCCTATAAGTTACGTTGGTCCCGTGCGAGGTGTTCGTGCCTCTTACGGGGACGTTTGGGGGGATGGATTAGGTTTTCACCCTTTAACGGCTTCTTCTAAAGTTTAAGTGTAGAATTTTGAAAATTATCATAATTTTCTCACATCGGGAGTACCGTGCCTACGCGGTCAGTTCCTACAAGTTACATTGGTCCCGTGCGAGGTGTTCGTTCCTCTTATGGGGACGTTTGGGGGCTAGATTAGCTGTTCACCCTTTAACGGCTTGTTTTTAAGTTTAAGTGCTGATTTTTGCAAATTATCATCATATTCTCACATTGGGAGTCCCGTGACTACGCGGTCAGTTCCTACAAGTTACATTGGTCTCGTGCGAGGTGTTTATACCCCTAACGGAACCATTTGGGGGCTGGTTTGGGTTTTCACGCTTTAACGGCTTATTTTTAAGCCTAATCTAGATATTTTGAAATTATCGTCATATTCTCAAACTCGAAGACCCGTGACTTCACAATCATTTCCTATAAGTTAAATTCATCCCGTGCGAGGTGTTTGTGCCTCTCAAGGGGATGTTTCGGGGATGGTTTAGGTTTTCCCCCTTTAACCACTTATTTTTAAGTCCAAGGTTTGATTTTTGTAAATTATCAACATATTTTTAAATCGGGAGACCTTTGACTACACGCTCAGATCCTACAAGTTACATTGGTCCCGTGCGAGGTGTTCATGTCTCTTACATGGACGTTTGAGGGATGGTTTAGGTTTTCCCCCTTTAACGATTTGTTTTTATGTCTAAGTATTAATTTTTGTAAATTATCATCATATTCTCAAACGGGAAGTCCCATGATTACGCGGTCAGTTCCTACAAGTTACATTGGTCCCATGCGTGGTGTTTGTGCCTCTTACGGGGACGTTTGTCGGTTGGTTTAGGTTTTCCCCCTTTAAGCGCTTATTTTTAAGTCTAATTGTTATTTTTTGCTAATTATTGTGATATTTTCAAACCGGTAGACCCGTGACTACGCGCTCAGTTCCTACAAGTCACATTGGTCCCCCACGAGGTGTTCGTACCTCTTATGGTGACGTTTGGGGGCTAGTTTAGGTTTTCACCCTTTAATGGCTTATTTTTAAGCATAATCTAGATATTTTTAAATTATCATCATATTGTCAAACCGAGAGAACTACGACTACGTGGTCAGTTCCTTCAAGTTACATTGGTCCCGAGCTAGGCGTTCGTTCCTCTTACGGGGCCATTTGTGGGATGGTTTAGGTTATCACCCTTTAACGGTTTGTTTTTACGGCTAATCTAGATATTTTCAAGTTATCCTCATATTCTCAAACCTAGAGACCCGTGACTATGTGGTCAGTTCCTATAAGTTACATTTGTCCCGTGTGAGGTGTTCGTGTCTCTTACGGGGACGTTTGGGGATGGTTTAGGTTTCCCCCTTTAACGATTTGTTTTTAAGTCTAAGTGTTAATTTTTGCAAATTATCGTCATATTCTCAAATCGGGAGATCCAGGACTACGCAGTTAGTTCCTATAAGTTACATTGGTCCGGTGCGAGGTGTTTGTGTCTCTAATGGGGACGTTTCGGGGATGGTTTAGGTGTTCACACTTTAACGGCTTGTTTTTACGTCTCAGTGTTGATTTTTGCAAATTATCATCATTTCTCAAATCGGGAGTCCCGTGACTATGCGGTTAGTTACATTGGCCCCCCTATGAGGTGTTTGTGCCTCTTACGGGGACATTTATGGTCTGGTTTAGGTTTTCACCCTTTAACGGCTTGTTTTTAAGCCTAAGTGTTTATTTTTTCAAATTATCATTATATTCTCAAACCGGGAGTCGCGTGACAATGGGGAGAGTTTCTATAAGTTACATTGATATGTGCGAGGTGTTTGTACCTCTTACGGGATCGTTTGGGGGCTGGTTTGGGTTTTCACCCTTTAATTGCTAATTTTTAAGCCTAATCTGGATATTTTCAAATTATCATCATATTCTCAAACTCGGAGAGCCGTGACTACGCGATCAGGTCCTACAAGTTACATTGGTCCTGTGCGAGGTGTTTGTGTCTCTTACGGGGACGTTTGGTAATTGGTTTAGATTTTCACCCTTTAACGTCTTGTTTTTTAATCTAAGTGTGGATTTTTAAATTTTTTTGTCATATTCTTAAACCGGGAGACCTGTGACTACGCTGTCAGTTCTTATAAGTTAGATTGGTCCCGTGCGAGGTATTCGTGTCTCTAACGGGGACGTTTGGGAGATGGTTTAGGTTTTTACCCTTCAATGGCTTGTTTTTATCTCTAAGTATAGATTTCTACAAATTATCATCATATTCTCAAATCGGGAGTCCCGTGACTATGCGATTAGTTCTTACAAGTTACATTGTCCCGTGCGAGGTGTTCATGACTCTTACGGGGACTTTTGGGGACTAGCTTAGGTGTTCACCATATAACGGCTTGTTTTTAAGTTTAAGTGTTGATTTTTGCAAATTATCAACATATTCTCATATTGGGAGTCGTGTGACTACGCGATCAATTCCTACAAGTTACATTGGTCCCGTGCGAGGTGTTTGTACCCCTAACGGGTCCGTTTGGGGTCTGGTTTGGGTTTTCACGCTTTAACGGCTTATTTTTAAGCCTAATATAGATATTTTGAAATTATCGTCATATTCTCAATCTGGGAGACCCGTGACTTCACGGTCATTTCCTATATATTATATTCGTCCCGTGCGAGGTGTTCGTGTCTCTCAAGGGGACGTTTCGAGGATGGTTTAGGTTTTTCCCCTTTAACCGCTTATTTTTAAGTCTAAGGGCTGATTTTTGTAAATTATCGACATATTTTTAAATCGGGAGACCCGTGAATATGCGGTCAGTTCCTATAAGTTATATTCGTCCCGTACGAGATGTTCGTGCCTCTTATGGTGACGTTTGGGGGTGGTTTAGGTTTTCACCCTTTAATGGCTTAATCTAGATATTTTTATATTATTGTCATATTCTCAAACCGAGACAACCGCGACTACGCGATTAGTTCTTACACGTTACATTGGTCCCGAGCTAGGTGTTCATGCCTCTTACGTTTGGGGGCTAGTTTAGGTTATCACCCTTTAATGGCTTATTTTTAAGCCTAATTTAGATATTTTCAAATTATCATCATATTCTCAAACCGGGAGACCTGTGACTACATGGTCAGTTCCTACAAGTTACATTGGTCCCGTGCGAGGTGTTCGTGCCTCTTACATGGACGTTTGGGGGATGGTTTAGGTTTTCACCCTTTTAACGATTTGTTTTTATGTCTAAGTATTACTTTTCATAAATTATCGTCATATTCTCAAACGGGGAGACCCATGACTACGCGGTCAGTTCTTACAAGTTACACTGGTCCCGTGCGAGGTGTTTGTGTCTCTAACAGGGACGTTTGGGGAATGGTTTAGGTTTTCACCCTTTATCGATTTATTTTTAAGCATAATCTAGATATTTTCAAATTATTGTCATATTCTCAAACTGAGAGAACCGCGACTACACGGTCAGTTCCTACAAGTTACATTGGTCCTGAGCTAGGTATTCGTTCCTCTAACGGGGCCGTTTGGGGGCTGGTTTAAGTTTTCACCCTTTAACGACTTGTTTTTAAGTCTATGTGTTAATTTTTTTAAATTATTGTCATATTCTTGAACCGAGAGTCCCGTGATAATGCATTCAGTTCCTACAAGTTACATTGGTCCCGTGCGAGGTGTTTATGCCTCTCACGGGTCCGTTTTAGGGGCTAGTTTGGGTTTCACCCCTTAACGACGTATTTTTAAAGCCTAATCTAGATATTTTCAAATTATCGTCATATTATCAAATCGGGAGACTGGTGACTACGCGGTAAGTTCCTACAACTTACATTGGTCCCTTGCGGGGACGTTTGTTGGTTGGTTTAGGGTTTTCCCCTTTAACCGCTTGTTTTTAAGTCAAAGTGTTAATTTTTGCAAATTATCGTCATATTCTCAGATTGGGAGTCCTGTGACAACGGGGTCAATTCCTATAAGTTATATTGGTCCCGTGCGAGGTGTGTGTGCCTCTTACGAGTTCGTTTGGGGGCTAGTTTGGGTTTTCACCCTTTATGTGCTTATTTTTAAGCCTAATCTAGATATTTTCAAATTATCATCATATTCTCAAATCGGGAGACCCGTGACTAAGCGATCATTTCCTACAAGTTACATTGGTCCCATGCGAGGTGTTCGTGTCCCTTACGGGGATGTTTGGTGGATGGTTTAGGTTTTTCCCCTTTAACGATTTTTTTTTAAGTTTAAGTGTTAATTTCTGCAAATTGTCATCGTATTCTCACACCGGGAGATCCAGGACTGCACGATCAGTTCCTAAAACTTACATTTGTCTCGTGCGAGGTGTTCGTGTCTCTAATGGGGACGTTTAAGGGATGGTTTAGGTTTTCACACTTTAATGGCTTGTTTTTAAGTCTCAGTGTTAATTTTTGTAAATTATCATCATATTCTCAAATAGGGAGTCCCGGGACTACGCGGTTAGTTCCTGCAAGCTCCGTTGGCCCCTGCGAGGTGTTTTTGCCTCTTACGGGCACGTTTGGTGGCGGGTTTAGGTTTTCACCCTTTAACGGCTTATTTTTAAGTCTATGTGTTAATTTTTACAAATTATCGTCATATTCTCAACCGCGAGTCCCGTTGCAATGGGGTCAGTTCCTACACGTTACATTGGTCCCGTGCGTGGTTTTTGTGCCCCTTACGGGTTCGTTTGGGGGTTGGTTTGGGTTTTCACCCTTTAACTGCTTATTTTTAATCCTAATCTATATATTTTCAAATTATCATCATATTCTCAAATCGAGAGATCAGTGACTACGCGGTCAGTTCCTACAAGTTACATTGGTCTCGTGCGAGGTGTTTGTGCCTCTTACGGGGACGTTTGGTGGTTAGTTTAGGTTTTCACCCTTTAAAGACTAATTTTTTAATTTAAGTGTTGATTTTTGCAAATTTTCGTCATATTCTCAAACCCAGAGACCTGTGACTATGCGGTCAATTCCTATGAGTTACATTGGTCCCCTGCGAGGTGTTCGTGCCTCTCACGGGGACGTTTTGGGGCTGGCTTAGGTTTTGACCCTTTAACGGCTTGTTTTTAAGTTTAAGTGTTGATTTTTGCAAATTATCATTATATTCTCACATCGGGAGTCCCGTGACTATGCGGTCAGCTCCTATAAGTTACATTGATCCAGTGCGAGGTGTTCGTGCATCGTACGGGGACGTTTGGGGGTTGTCTTAGGTTTTCACCCTTTAACGGTTTGTTTTTAAGTTTAAGTGTTGATTTTTGAAAATTATCATCAAATTCTCTCATCGGGCGCGGTTAGTTCCTACAAGTTACATTATTCCTGTGCGAGGTGTTTGTACCCCTAACCGGTCCGTTTGGGGGCTGGTTTGGGTTTTCACCCTTTAACGGCTTATTTTTAAGCCTAATCTAGATTTATTCAAATTATCGCCATATTCTCAAACCAGGAGACCAGTGAGTACGCGATCAGTTCCTACAAGTTACATTCGTCCCGTGCGAGGTGTTCGTGTGTCTAATGGGGACGTGTCGGGGATAATTTAGGTTTTTCCAGTTTAACCGCTTATTTTTAAGTCAAAGTGTTGATTTTCGCTAATTATCATCATTTTTTCAAATCGAGACACCCGTGACTACGCGATCAGTTCTGATAAGTTACATTGGTCCCGTATGAGGTGTTCGTGCCTCTTATGGTGACGATTGGGGGCTGGTTTAGGTTTTCACCCTTTAATGGCTTATTTTTAAGCATAATCTAGATATTTTTGAAGTATCTTCATATTCTCAAACCGAGAGAATCGCGACTACATGGTCAGTTCTTACAAGTTACATTGGTCCCGAGTTAGGGGTTCGTGCCTCTCACGGGGCCGTTTGGGGGATGGTTTAGGTTATCACCCTTTAACGGCTTGTTTTTAAGCCTGATTTAGATATTTTTAAATTATCAACATATTATCAAACTGGGAGACCCGTGACTATGCATTTAGTTCCTACAAGTTACATTGGTCCCGTGCGAGGTATTCGTGTCTCTAATGGGAACGTTTGGGGGGATGGTTTAGGTTTTCACCCTTTAACGACTTGTTTTTAAGCATAGTCTAGATATTTTCAAATTATTGTCATATTCTCAAACCGAGAGAATCACGACTTTGCGATCAGTTCCTACAAGTTACATTGGTCCTGAGCTAGGTGTTCGTGCCTCTTAAGGGGTTGGTTTAGGTTTTCACCCTTTAACGGCTTGTTTTTATGTCTAAGTGTTGATTTTCGCAAATTATCCTCATATTCTTGAACCGGGAGTCCCGTGACAACGCGGTTACTTCCTATAAGTTACATTGGTCCCGTACGAGGTGTTCATGTCTCTTACGGGGACGTTTGGGGGATGGTTTAGGTTTTCCCCCTTTAACGATTTGTTTTTAAGTCTAAGTATTAATTTTTGTAAATTATCATCATATTCTCAAACGGGGAGACCCGTGACTACGCGGTCAGTTCCTACAAGTTATAGTTGTCCCGTGCGAGGTGTTCGTGGCTCCAACGGGGATGTTTGGGGGATGGTTTAGGTTTTCACCCTTTAACGACTTGTTTTTAAGCATAATCTAGACATTTTCTAATTATCGTCATATTCTCAAACCGAGAGAATCGCGACTACGCGGTCAGTTCCTACAAGTTACTTCGGTCCCGAGCTAGGTGTTCATGCCTCTTATGGTCCTTTTGTTGGTTGGTTTAGGTTTTCATCCTTTAACGACTTGTTTTTATGTCTAAGTGTTGATTTTTTTGAATTATCGTCATATTCTCGATCTTGGAGTCCCGTGACAACGCAGTCAGTTCCTATAAGTTACATTTGTCCCGTGTGAGGTGTTTGTGCCTCTTACGGGTTCGTTTGGTGGCTGGTTTGAGTTTTCACCCTTTAAGGGCTTATTTTTTAGCCTAATCTAGATATTTTCAAATTATCATCATATTCTCAAACCGGGATACACGTGACTACGTGGTCAGTTCCAACAAGTTACATTGGTCCCATACGAGGTGTTTGTGCCTCTTTCGGCGACATTTGTTGGTCGGTTTAGGTTTTCCCCCTTTAATCGCTTATTTTTAAGTCTAAGTGTTAATTTTTGCAAATTATCGTCATATTTTCAAACCGGTAGACCCGTGACTACACGGTCAGTTCCTATAAGTTACATTAGTCCCGTACGAGGTGTTCGTGCCTCTTACGGTGACGTTTGGGGGATAGTTTAAGTTTTCACCCTTTAATGGCTTATGTTTAAGCATAATCTAGATATTTTTAAATTATCCTCCTATTCTCAAACCGAAAGAACTGCGACTATGCGATCAGTTCCTACAAGTTACATTGGTCCCGAGCTAGGTGTTCGTGCCTCTTACGGGGCGGTTTGTGGGATTGTTTAGGTTATCACCCTTTAATGGCTTGTTTTTAAGGCTAATCTAGATATTTTCAAAATACCGTCATATTCTCAAATCGGGAGACCCATGACTATGCGGTCAGTTCCTTGAAGTTACATTGGTCCCGTGCGAGGTATTCGTGTCTCTTACGTGGACATTTAGGGGATGGTTTAGGTTTTCCCCTTTAACGGTTTATTTTTATGTCTAAGTGTTAATTTTTGCAAATTATCGTCACATTCTCAAACCGGGAGACCCAAGACTACGCGTAAAGTTCCTACAAGTTACATTGGTCCCGTGCGAGGTGTTCCTATCTCTAATGGGGACGTTTGGGGGATAGTTTAGGTTTTCACACTTTAACAGCTTGTTTTTAGGTCTAAATGTCGATTTTTGCAAATATCATCATATTCTCAAATCGAGAGTCCCGTGACTACGCGGTTAGTTTCTACAAGTTAGATTGACCCCCTGCGAGGTTTTTATGCCTCCTACGGGGACGTTTGGGGGCTCGATTAGGTTTTCACCCTTTAACGGCTTGTTTTTAAGTCTAAGTGTTGATTTTTGTAAATTATCATCATATTCTCAAATCGGGAGTCCCGTGGCAACGAGGTCAGTTCCTATAAGTTATATTGGTCCAGTGCGAGGTGTTTGTGCCTCTTACGGGTTCGTTTGGGGGCTTGTTTGGGTTTTCTCCCTTTAACTGCTTTTTCTTAAGCCTAATCTAGATATTTTAAAATTATCATCATATTTTCAAATCGGTAGACCCGTGACTATGCGATCAGTTCCTATAAGTTACATTGGTCCCGTACGAGGTGTTCGTGCCTCTTATGGTGACGTTTGGGGGCTAGTATAAGTTTTCATCCTTTAATGGCTTATGTTTAAGCATAATCTTGATATTATTAAATTATCCTCATATTCTCAAATCGAAAGAACTACTACTATGCGGTCAGTTCCTACAAATTACATTGGTCCCGAGCTAGGTGTTCGTGCCTCTTACAGGGCGGTTTGTGGGATTGTTTAGGTTATCACCCTTTAATGGCTTGTTTTTAAGGCTAATCTAGTTATTTTCAAATTACCATCATATTCTCAAATCGGGAGACCCGTGACTATGCGGTAAGTTTCTACAAGTTACATTTGTCCCGTGTGAGGTGTTCGTGTCTCTTACGGGGACGTTTAGGGGATGGTTTAGGTTTTCCCCCTTTAACGGTTTATTTTTATGTCTAAGTGTTAATTTTTGCAAGTTATCATCATATTCTCAAACCGGGAGATCCAGGACTACGCGTTCAGTTCCTATAAGTTACATTGGTTCCGTGCGAGGTGTCCGTGTCTCTAATGGGGACTTTTGGGGGATAGTTTAGGTTTTCACAGTTTAACGACTTGTTTTTAAGTCTAAAGGTTTTCACAGTTTAACGACTTGTTTTTAAGTCTAAATATTGATTTTTGCAAATATCATCATATTTTCAAATTGGGAGTCCCGTGACTATGCGGTTAGTGCGTACAAGTTACATTGCCCCCCTGCGAGGTGTTTATGCCTCTTACGGGGACGTTTGGGGGCTGATTTAGGTTTTCACCCTTTACCGGCTTATTTTTATGTCTAGGTGTTGATTTTTGCAAATTATCGTCATATTCTCAAACTAGGAGTCCCGTGACAACGGGGTCATTTCCTACAAGTTATATTGGTCCCATGCGAGGTGTTTGTGCCTCTTACAGGGATGTTTTGGTGCTGGTTTAGATTTTCACCCTTTAACGACTTATTTTTAAGTCTAAGTGTTGGTTTTTATAAATTATCTTTATATTCTCAAATCGGGAGTCCCGTGACTACGCGGTCAGTTCCTATAAGTTACATTGGTCCCATGCGAGGTGTTCGTGACTCTTACGGGGGCGTTTGGGTGATGGTTTAGGTTTTAACCCTTTAACGACTTGTTTTTAAGTCTAAGTGTTTATTTTTACAAATTATCGTCATATTCTCAAATCGGGAGTCACGTGACTACACAGTCAGTTCTTACAAGTTACATTGGTCCCGTGCAAGGTGTTCGTGCCTCTTACAGTGACTTTTGGGGGATGGTTTAGGTTTTCACCCTGAAACGGTTTGTTCTTAACAATAATCTGATTATTTTTAAATTATCGTCATATTCTCAAACTAGTTAACTTGTGACTACACGGTCCGTTCCTATAAGTTACATTGGTCCCATGTGAGGTGTTCGTGCCTCTTACATTGGTATGTATTAGAAATTTCTTCCCAAAGCACCCTTCATTGGACATAGTCAGTGCTAGCATAAATCGTGAGTAGGCGGTGAGTTCCTACGTGTTACATTTCCGAATGAGGTGTTCATGCTTCTTTGGGTTTATTTGGAGGTTGTTTTGGGTTTTCATCCTCTAACGGTATGTTTTTAATCAATTTAGAACGTTTATTGATTTTAGAAAATTTTGATATAGTTTCATTTGTTTATTCGTTAAATCCAACATGTTTTAACATTTAAAATAAGCTCAACAGCAGCAGCAAATTCAAAAACAAAAACACCAGCAAATCCCTTCCACCAATTTAACTAAATACGCTCATAAAGTAAGCCATTTTACGTTTGGCTACTTATTGCCACTATTTCAGGGTATTTTTTTATTTAATGATGCAACATTTAAAGAGAATTTGAGACTTTGAGACTAACCAGATTTCATTTATATTTTGATAGCCACCCGATGAACTCTTCGCGTCATAACTTCTCGAAAGTATCCCATTTGGTCCAACAATGTCTGCAAATTCTGAAACCATCAACTAACTTCTTCGAATTCTCATCAAATGAATCAATCCTCTTATTCTTTGCGTAATATTGGGTGTGGATATTGGAATTTTTTGAGGGGCCTCTCGAAGTACAAATCAACTACTGACAAGGAAAATATAATAAAGATAAAGTGATACTCTTAACAAACCAATCCCAGAAATTTGAGCTAACTAGGAAAGACAAAACACAAGTGAAATAAACAACTGGGTGACAGTATGTATAAGAAAAATAAGCATTAAGTTATCATAAAAGAGATATTCTCCACCTAACATTCTCAACCTACATTAGAAAATTAACATAGTCCTTATTTTGAGTTAGATTATACCAAAAGAGAGAGAAGGAGGTTACCTGAGTGGGACGAGTGGAGAGAGAGCTGCATGGAGAGCAGGAGCTGCGCGGATAAAGTTCCTTATCAATGTGCTATCAATTAGTATTGTTTAGAATATTTGGAAAAGTAGGTATTTAGTTGTGTATGATAGTAGGAACATGAATGTGAGGATCATTATTCAGCAAGTCATTAACATAATTAAAGTTAATTATTTTTATATGTGTTTGCAATTATAAAAATCATATGCAGGAATTACTTACGGACTAGCGACGGTATTGATGCGACTCAATTCCTCAACTGAAATGCGATACCTCACAATGGTATTGCCGCGAATGAATTCTAATTGAAAAAGTTCGGATCCCAATTGTAAAGATTTTTGTTTGAATTCTAATTTTAAAGCTTTAAGTTTGAATTACAATTAGTTTGCATTACTCATTTTCATGGAGAAGTAACAAACAACCATTTCAATGGATGGATACTACATCCACCCTTTTCAAGGCCATGGAATACCAAAAAAGAACCCAAAATAACCCGTTTTGTCTATATTGGTGTCTTCATTTCAACAAACATTTTCAAGGCGTGACACAAATCACATTCCATTGTTAAGTGGTCCTCTTCTTTTATGTTATCAAACTAACCTCAAAAACTTGAAATGTCATGTTCAAAAATATTAGTAGTTGTAGTGCACATTTGAAAGATGATTATTTTGAAGAGTTTTACCTACATCCCCTGCCTCCAATGAGGACATTATGGAGATTTAAAGACAACTGCCGCACTTCCTTCTTTGTACACCATCACAAATTAGGTATACTTTGAAGGCATGGGAAATAGGAGAATGATTAACTATAAATTGAACACGGTTAACTACAAACATAAATAATATACCCTAATTAAGGACAACAAAGTATTCTAAACACTACAAAAATAACAGAAAATAACACAATTCAAGTCTATAAAAAACATATAAACCAAGTCATTATTTTCAATAAACACCGAATACAATTGTGAACCTTAAAATTATACATTAACTACATTAAACTCTCTAAACCTAACATATAAAAAGTAAAATAAAACACGGAGTATGCATGATAGGAACCATAGTTTAGTGAATCAAAGAGTGAGAAACATAAAAAACAATTCATACATATGCGAGATCTAAAACACCAAAAGGATTCAAATGATTTAGCAGTGGATATATGTATGAAAAATAAGTACAAAAAGAAGAGTACACAAAAAATAAGAGTATATCAAAAGAAAAAATGTCTTGTGAACATATAGAAGATTTACTCATTTAAAAAATCTCTAAATTTGACATCATGAATATGACAGAGCCTAAAAATTAATATGTTGGCTTCTATAATTTTAATCTTTGTTCATACCCCAATTTATGAGATTTTATTGTCAAGACCTAGTTGCTAACCTAAAATATGTAACCAGTACAGATCTAAATTCAAATAAGTCCCCAGATGCAAGAAAACCCACAGAATAAAAAACAGAAACAACGTTTAAATCCTCAAAAGTGTAAATGAAATACAACATGTGTATGGAAATGAAAGAAATATGTAAATATTACCTTATGAAATAAATGCACTTGGTATATTTTAAATTAAATTGTACTGTTAGTGTAAAGTTGTTATCATTGATTTTAACAAAAATTAACACCATAACACATTATTATTCCCTACTGAAAAGATGTGAAATTTATTTAAAAAACAAAAGGTAATATGAAACACGAAGACCAAATTAATTGGTAAAAAAAAATAGCAATACGAGAAACCCTAATTTAGTAAACTTGGTCGTCCTCTATTCATCCCAAACAACAAACAAGTATAGAGAGATTGATTTAAATCAAATTAACAAAATAAAAAATCACCAAAGATTACTATATACATAAGATGACACCTATAATAATTGACTATATTGAACCATACAAACTTTTAGTGTGAGAAAGAGAGCTAAACATACCTGAGTTGAGAAGAAATCAAGGAGAGTAAAAAGTCGTTGGTGGAACTCACGAATATTCACTTGGCCCATTTCCCATAGCCAAAAAACCATGAACATATCCATTGCACCTTCCAAACCGGATCAAACCGTCATCCCCGAAACCGCCACCACCCCCAGCACCCGCACCAGATCCCTCTAACCCAAAACCACCAGCCCCGAACCCGACCTGCGCAAATCAAAGACCGCCAGCACCAAAAGGTGGTGGCTTGACCAGAAGCCAAAACCTTCTTTACCAACGTGGGATAGAGACATAACAGGAGACTAGAATGAGAGAGAAAAGTGAGCGGGAGAGAAAAAAAAATTGTGAGGAGTATTATTTTTTAAGGTATTTATATTTTAGTTAAGTGTGCTCAATTCTGGCACACTTTTAAACAGTGCCAAATTTTGGCACGGTTTTAAAGTGTGCCAGATTGTCATTAAGCCGTGCCAGAATTTGGCACAGTTTTAAGCTGTGCGAAATTTATAATATAAAGGTGTGCCAAATTGCTATTTGTGGTGTAATGGGGACATTCTCGCATCCTAGTGCTATGGAAGAATAGGTTCAAGAGGTACATAACTCCCACAGAGTTCTTTCACTTTTATAGACGAAAGGAGAACTCTGTAAAGTTTGTGTTGTATTATTACTTTGCCCTCCGCGATAGTGAAGAAATCCTTTATACTAGAAGGCATTTCAGTGTAAAAAACTAGAAGGGCAAGTACTTTTATGTTTCTGGAGAAGGGTAGGAGATCCACTCAGATGAGTCTGAGAGAGATAAATCAAATAGGATGCCGCGACAGTCGGGACGCCCATCCAAGATAGGTAAATAAGGCTACAGCCTTTAAGAACATGCCACCTCCTATTTTTACAGTTTGTATTTGCCATATTTCTTCTATTGTATTGTACTAATATTGAATGAAACTCTTGACAATTTGTCCCTCAGTGAGCAGCAGGAGAGTAGAATAAGAAGAGTTGCGACCGTAAGTGCTAAGGACAAGAACTTCATCACTTTAGTTACTTCTGCTTCCATTATTAGGGAGGTTCCTTCACCAACAAATCCGTGCCAAAAGTGATCGTTGCAGAAGGTATTAACCTCTTTCTTTATTAATGACGTAACAATTATTGTTAAACCTTTAGTTTTTGACTTTGCTTCATTTTTTTTCCAGGTGAGGAGATAGCTAAGGAGATCTTAGCAGCTCAATTAGCTGAAATGTATGAGGACGTAGTTACCCTCAATAACACAGCTAGATAGTAAAAGAGAAAAATGACCAATTCCAAGCGTCATGCCGCAGTCACTATGGGTGACCAAATAGCTCCTGCCGCGCCTACAGTTCAGGTTGAAGACCTTGCTCTACAAGAAAGGCCTGAGGGCTAATATGATGATGACATCAGCAACCATCTAGCCATGACAAGGTTAATTCCCTCTAAGTTTGAGCCACAACATGGTCGTAAAACCTGACAAACTATGACTTCAAATTCACCCCCTCCAATAATTATGGTTGTTAATGCCAACCTGGAACCTACTTATAGTTGTTCCAGTGTTGGCCCTGATGTCCGTCCATTACCTCAATTTTGAAAACCATATCCTCAATTATCCTACGACACAACTGCCAGGGCGGTCCACAGGATATAGTAGGTTCCTGACAACATTGAGCTAGATCACCTGGTGGAGGAGGACCATGAGCATCTTGAAGAATATTCTCTCAAGAGCTTGTTGAGGGTAAGTTAAGCATCACTTTCCAACATTCTTATTGTAACTCATATTTTGTTTATAACCTTGACTTTATTTTCAGTCTACGGACGTTGTGGTGTCCCAGAAGCTTAAGTATGAAGGCATTTACAAATTAAAGGAGGCCGCAGAGAGGGTGCATTTAACTGACTTGGAGAATGCCAAGAAGTCTTCCTTTGAGGCTGGAAAAGAGTCTGCTGCCACAACACTTCAAGCAGCACAAATAGACCTTGAAACTACTGTCAAGGCCAAAAATGATGCTGAGGCAAAGCTGACAACGACTGCGGAATCTACCGAGGTTGAACAAAATAAGGCTACAGAAGCCTCCCAACATGCCTCTAGTCTTGAGACGTAGATGAAGGAGATTGAAGATAAATATAGCCAAAAGGAGACAGATCATGCTACGACCATTAAAAAGATGGTGGAATTGCACTCTGTAGACCTCAAGCAGGCCTCAAAAGCTACCGTGGCAGACTATAAAAAGTTGAGAGATTTCTTTATCACCAATAACAAGGCATATATCAGTGGCTACCAAGAATTAAGATATAGGATGGCCAAAATTTTTCCAAATGACGAGGACCAGATTATGTCTTGGAGTGTTGGTGATGAATAACACAATGTCTGCGTAGTTGAGATGAGGGTTGTGGCAGAGGAGAGAGAAAGTAAGTTAATGGAGGAGGCTGCGGCAGATGATGAGACTGAGATGGCCGTAGAAGGTGAAAGATGGAGATGTTGAAAATGATGCTGCCTCATAGGCCTACTATAATTTGCAATCTCAAAATTTTAACTTTTTTCTCAGGGTTGCATCCCATTTGGTTTGTTGTATTTGTAACTTCTGAACTGCTTGTTTATACAAGCCCGCATCCCTTTTAACATTTGTGACTCCTTACTTAAGGCTGCGACCTCTATTTTAAAGTTGACTATTTTTTCCTTTGTCTTCATGTTTTTATTCCTCAATCTTTCCTGCTTCAATACTTGAATGAATGATTCATCTATATATATTTTTTACACTTTGAATGCGAAATTATTCGTTGAAATAATGCTCCAACAATGAACGTGTGGGCTTGGGGCCGCAACAACACCTTATAAAGAAGTTTTGAACAAGGCTGCGACCACCTGTCTTTGCCTTACAATTTTCCATGTCATACTTGGTTACTTATTATCCCCCAAGCCGCGGTGCTAAAGGAAATGACTTTTAAGTCCACGACTTAAATAACGGGGCATAATTTTTCTCTTGGTGATAATAGAAATTTGGAGGCTGTGGCATTTGAGGTAACAGTATGCTGGGTTGCGACCAACTTTTTTCTGCAGCTTTATTAGGCTTCATGATGTCAGTGCCACACCATCCTTTAGTAGCTTCAATTGCATTTCATGGCTTTCCTTTAGTCGCTTTATCATGAGACCACTTTCGTTGCTTCTCTTAGTCGTTTTGATTGCATTACATGGCTTCCTTTAGTTACTTTATCATGGAACCACTTTCGTAGCTTCTCTTAGTCACTTTGATTGGGTTACTATCAGGCCTCCCAAGGCTAGGTATTATAAAGCTTCCCCAAGCTATGTTTGGATATATATAATGCCTTCCCAGGTTATAATTGGATTATCCCCAGATAATTAAGTCTTCGGTCCCTTCAAATATAGGATTATTCGCAGACAACTAAGTCTTCAATCGTAGTGGGTTATTATCAGGCCTCCCCGGGCTAGGTATTATAGCTAGGTTTGGAAATATATCAAGACATCCCTGGCTAATTGAAGAATTCTGAAAGCAAATACCAGATATTAGTATCCCCCGTGGCTTTGCATTATGAGGAGTGTAAACTTCCCATCAACGATGTCTCCCCATAGACTCTTCCTCCTTGAGAATAAATAATCTCTGGGATAATTGGTCATCATGCTACCTTACATTTGTTTAAGACAAAGGTCTTTTATTAGATTTTAATGCAGGAAAGAAAAAATAGAAGCGTGAGTAAAATTTGTCATTCATTCATATATATATATATTAAGTTTGTAAGGAAATACAATGCTTGTGTGTAAAAATAACACTTCAGATTTAACATAAAATATAGACTAAAGTGGAGTTAAGCATGTGGCCTGTTTGGTAAAGGCTACATTCTTTAAGCATTTTTTAGGAATTGCTGCAATATCCCCTGCCTCACAAGCCTTTCATTCTCGTTCTTCAGGGTGTAGCATGCATTGGTGTCGTCGCCATGGTCTATAAGAGATTTGCACCACTTGGCCCAATCCCTTTTATGTGGAGGAGTCTTTAGCTCCTCCGGCCACTTCAGTAATTTGTCTCCCTTAACGAGCTCTAAGGTGTATTCAATTCTATAGATCAAAGGGGGTGTAGACCTCAAAGTATTCTTCTGCCTTCTTCACCTTCTTTCTCTTTTGGTCCAGGGCTATGACCCCTGGGACAGTAGCTTCTGTGGCTGCGGCCACTACGGCCTGGATAACAACTTTGGGTGTCGCAGCCTCTAGCATAAGAACCCTTTGGGTAAAAAAGTTGACCTGAGTCTGGAGTGAGGCATGGATGTAATACATATGGTTGAGTTGGTTGTATAGCTGAGCTATCTCATCCTTCCTTTCCGCACTTTGACTGGAATCTCCTTCCATTTATGTTTTGTTAGTCTTTAAAATATATATATTCTGAGGCAAAAATAACAAGAGTGCGTAGTGCAATAAATATAAAGAAATGAACCGAGGTATAGTAAGGGTGTAGGCTACGACTATTTTCCAATTTGTACTTATATAGCTACAACATACTGATCACGTGAAGTCACTGCTGCGGCCTTTCCAAGGGAGCACCACAGTTGAATCCGAGGACAATTTTACCACGTCCTCTCCCAGATGCAATGAAGCTATGCAACATCCTTCTTAAGGACTGCGACAATCAGGAAATTTCTTGCCAGGCTACGTCCTATTCCCTGCTACGTGATGTGATTCCAAATGACCATCCAAGTTGGTTCCAAACCATCTAGCCATCATGGAAAAAAAACCTACTAGGGGAAGATCAATCCTCCAGTGTCCTAAGAAGGGCACAATCATGGTAAAAAACCCAAGATCATAGGCTAAGAAAGTAGCAAACGAGAAAATAGAACTCATTCCTAGCTATGTAAAAATAGATCTAGGGTTATAAAAAGGAGACCCATGGATAGATCTGAATATACGCTATACCCATTTAAGAGGGGGGGTGTACAAGATACGAGTTCAATAACCAAACTTCAAGCATGAGGTGATGACCCTAGAGATCCTCATGAATGAAACAAGGTGTTAAGAATACCAAAATATAGCGAAACAAGATTTAAATACATTGTTTCCACCAGACGGCCCCAAAATGTTAATGCGAGAAATCGGACAGAAGTCATACTCACATCATCATATCAAGTACATAGTAAACATAAAGCAAGTAAAGAGAGAGAAAACACAAGAATAGAGTGGTTTGTCTATTAAAATGAGCCTACATCCACTTTGTTGCGTCATTCTCATTATACATGCGTTGTAGTACAAGTTTACGATGCTGTAATTGGCATACAATGTAGATGAGAGAGGATAATACTTGTCTATGATGGTTTCGGGAGTGCCAGAGATATGACCGCATAAAAGAGTTCGACATCCCCCCACTGCTTCTCTCACAGGGGAAACGAATGACGTTTTAGTCTCCCCTTGTGAACCACAAAGTTCCCCAAACACTCTTGACCCCTTCAAATTCCTCCTACAACTCCCAACGAGCCGAGTCCTCCACTGGACCATAAACCCTCGAAAAAGTCCAAGTGAAACCATCCTCCACACACCTGAATAAGCATGAAATATACCACCATCCTACTAAGAATTTTTTTTCCACCACTCTATTATTCCACAAAATGATAACCCCTCCCGACGCCCCCTCAGAGTCTATACAATAGCACTCAATCCTATGATCTCCCCAAATGAACCGAGCTAAATCCCTATCTATGGAACCATATTTAGTATTTTGAAGGAAAAAAATTATCCGACCTCCACCGTGAAAGAGCCCCACTAACCACTCCTCTTTTACCGATGTCATTCAAACCCCTCACATTCTAAGAGATGAGTCGTAAGTTCATTGTAAACCTATAGAAACCCCATTCACCCCCTCTCTCCCACCTCAATTCTCTCCCTCTGCCTCTCTTTTATGGAGTGGAATAATATAAGTGCCTCCTTCTAATGCCCCACAAAATTGATCCTTAAGAATTTATTGAAACCTCCTATCACACTAGCAACCCATTCCTCTACCTCCACCTCACTACCCCCCTCAACAACCCTACCTCCAGACACCTCCCTTTCCACCTCTATGACCCTTAATTCAATCCACAACCTAGGGGATAGATCAACCATACTACACAAATTTTATTTACCACACAATGACTCCCCAAAGGTGTAAAAAAAATCTTGCACAAAATCCCCCCGTCCGCCTCGCCTACACCCTCCTCCATGATGGTGAAAAGAGTGCCCCCTTAAGGGTCCGTTTGGTTCGTGGTGAAATATTTTTTACCGCGTTAAAATAAAATTCACCTAGGTAAAATATGTGTTTGGTTGGACATTTAACACGGTGAAATAAAATGAATATGGTGAAAAGTGAGGTGAAACTTTAACCATTTTAAACCATGGGTAAAGTGAATAATTTAACAAGTGAAAACAATGAAATTTATCTTATTACCAAAGTAACCTTTCTTATTTCCACTTACAATTATCACACATTCATTTCTCCCTCTCAATTAATACGATCATCAAATATTCATTTTAAAAAAATATTTTTTTTCTAAATTTTATTTTTTATTTTAAAAAATTAAAAAAAAATTAAAAAAAAAATTAAATAATTAAAAATTAAAATAAAAAATAAAAAATAGAATAGCTATTCCTACACCCTCTATGTCTTTCCCCACACCCTTTTTAATATTTAAATACTAAAAGATCAAAAGACCCTCTATGCAAATATGATTTGAGCAAATATAATCTTTTGCCCAAAAATCTATTATTTAAAAAAAAAGGTAATATTAAGAAAAAAACAAAACATAATATTTTGAAAATAAAAATCCTAATATTCTAGAAAATTAAAATTTTAATATTCTGAAAATATAAAAATTGTAAAAGTTATTTTTTCATTTAAAAAATATTATGTTATTTATAAAAAAACATATTACTTTTTATTTGAATGGAAGTTGATAAAAAAACTATTTCGTTATTTATTTTAAAAAATGGACATTCTTTTTATCATTTCTAGTTAAAAAACTGTTTCTTTTATTTATTTAAAAAAATTGTTTCGTTATTTATTTTTTCAATTAAAACCTATTTTTTTTCTATTTTACAAATAATCTTTTTACAATACAAAAAAATGGTCCGCCTTAGCGGTATGTATAGGCAGTTCGACCACTTATACATACCGTTGGCGCGGACCAACATATTAGACAAAAATGCTCCGCGCCAGCGGTATGTATATGCGGTCAGACCCCCTATACATACCGCTGCCGCAGATAATATTTTTTAAAAATAGTAAAAAGATTATTTTTAATATAGTAAAAAAAAACAGTTTTTAACCAAAAATAAAATTTCTAAATAAAAAATAAAACACTTTTTAAGAAAAGAGTTTCTTAAGAAAAATAAATTTTACCTTTTATATACAGTTTTTTAATAAAACAAATAGATAAGATTTTACGTTTTATAAACAGTTTTTTTTGTTATTACTTATAAAAAACAATTTTTTTTATTGAAAATATAATTTTTTTTGTTTTTACAAAATGTAATTATTTTAGTTGGAGGTGAAAAAATTGGACATTTTGCTTTTATAAATTTAAGAGCGCAATTGTCATTTATAATTTTTTAACTGTGATTTTTTTTTTTACAAATGACAGTTTTTTTTTCATTGTTGGATTTTTTTTTTTTAAATTGGGACTGTTTTCTTTTTTAATAAGGACTTTATTTTTAATTGGTATTGTTTTTTTACTTATTTGTCTTGCGTAGCGAAATATGACTAGTTGTGTGTGTGTGGGGGGGGGGGGGGGTGATTATGTCAAATTTTAGTTTGGGGTAAATGCATATTTTTTAATGGCCATTGACGCTTGTGTGATGAAAATTAAAAATAGTTATATGCATTTGAAGTATATGGGTAATATGGTCATATTATTTTTTCACCATATTAATCTTGACCATCCAAACAACAAATGGTGAAAAAGTTAAAATTTTCACCTAGTGAAAACTCGACCATCCAAACGGAGATGGTGAAAATAAAATCACCGCACTAATAATTCACCTTTTACTTTTAACACGGTGAAAAGTATTTCACCACGAACCAAACGGACCCTAAGAGTCATCGTACCGACCGAGCAACCTGGACCTTGTCTGTGACACCCTGCCTAATTAAATACTGAGTGATCACTCCTTTATTAATTAAATCAGAATATCTGGTTGGTTCAGATTATGCATCACTGTCGAAAACTTGAACTAACCCCTACTATTTAAAAAGGGTGATGTCAAAATTTTATCTTTTCAATTAAATTAAATAACTAATCATTCACCATTCAATCCAATCTCATAAGAACTAAAATAACTGACATAAAATAAATAAGTTGGAGTAAACATTTCCAATGAAAAATCCAATAAAGTAATTAAACTAAATAAATCCAACAACTAGGAATAGAAATGAATCCAATCTCAAATCTCTGAGTGTATAGGTAAGAAGGGGTGACATGTCCAACTGATGCCTTACTGATGAGAATTCTGCATTCGAACGAGATTTTTGAGTTCATTCGAAGTGAGAAGTTTGTTCGAACGAGAATCCTAGACTTCTAACGAGATTCAAGAATGATTATTTTTGGTTCGAACAAGTTAGAACCCTTATAGGTTGGTCTAAGTGAGAGAAATTAACCTACATTTTTATCTAATGGCTTAAATTCCTAGTTAGTAATGAGTTGAGAGAGAGACTACTCAAGGGTATGTAGCGGGTTAATAGAGCCTTAGAGAAAAGATGTATGTTAGAGAGATAAGTTGAAGTGTTGCAATAATGTGAATAGTTGAGATGAAGATACTATCTATAAACTCAAGGACTTGGGTTACGAGAATACCTATTGTATATATATTAAGATGTGTGTATGCTTATTGAATACACTATTATGTGTATAACATACCTACACTGCTTGCTATTGAACAGAGGTTGCGCATTGTGGACAAGCATGCCTTGAGGAGCCTTCGGGTGGGATATTGATTGGTATCACTAGATCATAGAACCTAGGTATGGACTATCTGTGAGAACGATAGTGATGAAGGTCGTATGTGTGCATAGGGATATGCGTAGCCTATCGGCTTTGGACTATATTCACCTCCAATATATGTGTTTTATTTTGACAGTTCATGAGAGACTTAGCCTTTAGTACTTTACGCAATGATCAATCCAACATGACATGATAACAGAGTATGTAGGCACCACAACTATGTCTCGAGGTGCAATGTTTTATATATATATATATATAAGATAGAGTATGTATATATATTTATACTTGTGATGATATCTATTGTGTGAAATGATTAGGTAGAATTAATGATGAAACCTAAAATGAATTAAGTAGCGAACACTTAATTATATTGAACTAAAAGAGTCTGTTTATGCTAAAGAGGAATTGATTAGTTTTATTGCATCTAGCGAGCGAAATCCATGGGAACGATGTCGGTTATGATTAGTTATTAGACCGAAGGGACTAGTTAGTATAGGAATATAACTAGTGGGATTGAAAATTCTCTAGGAGTGCACCTTAGACGGGAGGTGAGCATCCCAAGTGAGTTCGATAACTTAACATGAAAGTATATGTGCTAATCAATCATTTTAAGCACTTGCTGATTTTTAAACTATTTTCAACTCGAGCTCTGACTCGTTCTCTGCAAACCTCTCTTTTCTTGTCAAACCATTTTAGGTGCCCAGCCATAGGGACACCTGGGTGAGGAGTTCCATTCATTCGACGAGCTGTAGTTGCTATGGAAGCTACAGGTCTTTGGTAGTTTACGCCTTTGAGTCTATCATTCCTTACTTTGGAGTTACTTGCATCAGTTGGACATGTCGTCCCTTTTTACTTATGCATTTAGAGATTTGAGATTTGATTCATTTCTATTCCAAGATTTTGGATTTATTTAGTTGGATTACTGTATTAGAGTTTTGACTGGATATGTTTACTCCAGCTTCTTTATTTTATGTCTCTTATTTCAGTTCTTATGAGATTGGATTGAATAGTGCATGATTGGTTATTTAGTTTAATTGCTTTATTTTAATTGAAAAGATAAAATTTTGACATCACCCTTTTTAAATATTAGGGGTTAGTATTTTAAGACAAGTTTTCAACAGTGATGCTTAATCTAAACGAACTGAATATTCTGATTTAATTAATAAAGGACTGATCACCCAGTATTTAATTACCCTCTGATAATGCCTACACTCGGTACCGCATCCTCAGAACAATTCTCACCTTTAGACACACATTTAATGACTTTATCAACCATGCCATTACACTTAGCATCCCCCTTATGCTTGTGTTTTTATTCTATACACCCCATTTTTTAACACTTTGCCCGAAGTAAGACAAGGACCCATTTATTAAAATTAGTCTTAGACCAACATTTAGAATATTGGTTCAAGGGAGGAAAACTGGATTTGGTCTTACTTAAAGGAACAAGAGCGTGGATATTCTGCACGAAGTTGGAGTTAAACTCACCATTTGACACCAATAAATGATGCCCACTCTTCTTACTACAAGAAACATTAACAAGGCGCTTACCACACATGTTTTTTCAGAGGAGTCCACATCCATCACATGAGAAAATTCAATATGATCCACCGTCTTGTCTATCCCATCACCCCCAATAGAATAAACCAAAATATCATATGCGTCCACTATATCACCAATACCAAGAATCCCTCCAACCCCAGTCTTCTCAGCCACCCTATCCCCCATAACACCCATAGCTCGTACACTAACTTTCCCACAATCCACGCCACATCCTGCCTGATCAGCAACGCCGACGATCTGATGTGATACCCCGCTTAATTAAATACCGGGAGATCAATCCTTTATTAAATTAAAATCAAGGTGAACAGTTGGTTCATTCTTAGCAACACTGTCGCAAATTTAAATTTTCAAATTAAACACCCTAAATAATTAAGCTAAGTGTCAAAACCATTTAAAACCTTATTTCCATTTTTATTGAATCCAATTATAAAAACCTTTGACAATTAACAGTTTAAGAGACACACATTAATAGTAAGAATGTAAATGAACATTCAAGAATTTAACAATCAAATAACAAATCCCAGCTTTAAAACACTAAAGGAAAACATCCTGACAGTAATAAATCCCGAAGTAAAGATACTGAAAGTAAAAGAATTACAATCTCTGACAAAACCAACTGAATAATGGAAAAGGGAGACACATGCCCCACTGGATAAAACTGAACTAGAAGTGGAGTCAACAATGAAGTCGTCTAAACAATGGTCTACAACTCCCACAAAAGCTACAACACGTTCCATCCAAGGAATCCTAAGCATGACGCCCCTGTGGCTGGGCACCTGTAATACATATATATATACACAAGAGAGAAGAGATAACAACAAACGACAAGTATTTAAAATGCTTACTGGCTAATGCAACAATCATATTAGTATGCGACACTCTCTTGAGAAATATCACCTCTCATCTATTGTGCACGTCTACCGTACTAATGATTCTCATATATCTCTCTAACTTATTCTCCATAAGTCTTATCATGTGAAATTAAGGTTATGATATTCACTTAGTAAATCTATCTCTTCAAGATTTCTTACGTTAATTAGAATAATTCCATATCGTTATAACGTTTCCGAATACTTATAGTGAAATTGAAAATTTATACATTGCTTAACTTCTTTCACGCACAGAAGAAATTTCTCATATAGGTATACTTATATATATTAATTACTCGTATAATATATATACAAATAGCACCCCACATAAAATCTATGGTGCTAGGCTTCCATATATAAGTACATATATACCAATCACTCATGTAATATATATATGCTAACGGCACCCCACATAAAACTATGGTGCTGTATACTCTGCTATCAAGTCCCCGTATCACACAAACTAAGGGAAATACTAGTTCGGAATCACTCTCGAACTGTATTAACACAAAACACAAACAAATGGAGGCGAAGCATAGTTCCAAGTCACTAACACGTCTCTTAGGACCGTCTGACTATCAATCAGATAACTTGTACCAAGGAATCCTATGTTCTAGGGTACGAGTCAATATCCCCCATAAAGGTCCCATCAAGATAAGACCGTCCCGGCGCGGAAACTCCCGTGATAGCAGGTAGCCCGAGTATGATTTTTACACAGAAATAATATATGCACAATCACACCGTCATATATATATATATATATATATATATATATATATACACACACACACACATCACCATCGTTGAATTAGGTGCGCTCGCGACCCATAATTATAATTATCCGTTATTACACATTTTACTCGATTATTTCGTGTAACGGACTCGTTCATTTTATTCTCGTAATTAAGTTATTCTAAACTCACTTCTCGCCTCTCGAGGTACTATCTTTACCTAAGTACAATTTCAGTAGGCCCTCACTCACCTTCTAATCCAACTTTCTAGACATTTCGATTATTTAATCAACGCACGTATGATTTCCTAAGTATGCATATCTCCCATTTACCCTTCCTTTCCCTTTCACATTAAAGTCCCACATAACGGGTGTATCTTTACCCTATTGGTCCTTTCAGTGTTTCATTATGTTCTAGCAACTCTAATCAAAATTTACTACGCATCAAATCGAATTAAGCTAACACGAGCAAAAAATCATTTTTCCAGGAGGGGTCGATTGATCGATGAAATGGTGTCGATCGATCGATCGATGCTCTGGGCTCGATCGATCGATCAAATAGTTATGGCGAAACTGCAGAAAACCCATCTACGGAAATCTTACCCCAAACTCATCCAAATCATCATGTTTCAGTCCCAAACTCCCAACCACTTATACTACAAGTATTGTATACCCATATAAACAATATCTTACATAAAACATGTGAGTTTTCATCAACTATAACAAAATAAAAGGGTAAAATCTATATGAATCTCAAGAACCCTAATATTTTTATATAACTTAGTTTCTTCCATTCATTTTCCAGATTTTCTATCACTAACACTATGGAAATTCATGGTTCAACCTCTACATGTGACATGGATTTCCAGAATATAATCTTTACCTCTACAACACGTAAATTTTGTCTCCAATTAATGTTTTATTTCAAGAACACTAATTCTAATCAACCTTAGATTAATATAAAATGATGCATTAACTTGATGAAAGTAAGATAGATACTTGCCTAAAATTTAAAGTTCTGATTTTGTGGAAGAATTTGGTGTGGTTGTGATCCTCGTTGCGCGATGTACCATTTGGCGGTGACGGCGGTGCAACCAGAGGAGTTCTTAGCCTAGAACCCTTGGAAAAATTCTCCTCTTCCTCTTCAATGGTCTTCATTAGTTTTTGGTTATGTTAACCCTAGAAGACAACACTTACCATCTGATATAACCCTAGCAAATTCGTGGGTTTAATTACCCATAATTACGAAATGTCCAAAACGCCCTCCCGGGGTACTAATTAAGCCTCAAAATGCCTCGAGACCCAAACTAAACCCCTGAGTACATTATTTTGACTATCTCAACCCTTTAGGACACTTTGGCGCACTCGAAATGACCATACAAGCAACTTATAATTTATTCACTTTATATAATAATAATTTAGTCGTGACACGACACAAGCGCATCCCGACTCAATTTCCATAATTGTCATTTTATTCACACGTGACAATTTTATAAAATAAATCTCGTATATTACTATACTCATCCAGTAACATTCAACAATTTCCAATAATTACTAACTCTCATCACGCTAGTAAAAAAAATTCGGATTAAAATTAAATTAATTTATCTCAATTAAATTGAATAAATCCCTAAATTTAAAAGCAATAAAAATACAAGGTATTACATACTTCCCCCCAAATAACGGAATTTCATCCCGAAATTCGAGAAATAAGGCCTACATGGTAGAACAATTCTGGATATCTATTCAGTATGCAAACTATTTACATAGTAAGGCGCTTAATTACTATAGCCCCCACCTCACAGGAAGCTTGATTAACATTCTCATTAGAGACACTTCACATGGTGTTCCTAACCGACAACATTCGCATAGGTCATGCCTATACATTATAAATTTCCGTTATCTCACTATCATTTTGAGGCCGCACCTCACTACTTGACAAATACTCGGATTTATCTATATACAAAATTCCCATTCTGAGAAAACCATACGAACATTTGACCACTCTTGTTTGCCTACGACAGTCGTGGAATTCCACCATAGTTATCGAATTATTCTCGACCGATCCAAAATTTCAATTATCCACTCACCTCTAAACATACGGAAGGAGAATAGTCGAGGTTCTTCCACACCAAAAACTTAATAAGCACCTCGTACGTGACAAACATGTACGAGTGCTTCTACAGAATACTCCTGAAATCGCCATACCAAGTTTCCAAAATTTCCTTCACGTGGCTCCACTAATCTTTAATCACTGTGCGCCTATTCCCTGACTAGGGGTGATACATCCTCCTCGAAATTAAGCCTTATCTACGCTAGTTCCTGAAATCCCATGTCAAAGGTGGGATTCACAAATCTCATCCCGATTCAGGAATTAATAGAGTGTCGGACCACGTACTGGCGCGATCCTTCCTTTCAAAGGAAGCCTGGGGCACGTTAGCCAATATTGTAAACCACCCCAAAGGAATATCAATCACTTCCTTCTTGGGTGACGTAATTCACATGTTCGGATGAAACCTTGATTTTGCCTTGAGGATGGCAACCCATCCAAGAAACTTTACCGACTTTATAGACCTTTTCCAATTACATGAATTGTCGATAGGCACAAAATTCTCTGGTTGATCATCCTTTCAAACCGAACTCTACCTATGGGTGGTGCATACAGAGACTACTCACTACATCCCGCTAAACATCGATTTTCCTTGAAAAGTTTCACATTAAGTGGCATTTAATACTCCCCTTCCTTCATTGGTGTATACTACCATCATCACTCTTTGTATTCATAAGTCATTCTCACATTTTACTAATTACATCTCTACTCCGAGTGTTCTCCATAATAATTAAATTCTACTCTTCTCAAGGAATATCCCTTTTTAAATGGCTTCCCATAGCCTTCCAACCAAATTCGGGTGTGCTACTCTAATTTCACTCGCCTATATGGATTTTTCGTGCTTCATGCAACGCTTAATCCACTCTACCACTTCCACCTCGATAGCTTAGTCTAACAAACATATATTCCACACATCTATTACCATGTCCCTTTAACTTGGAAAGTTTTAACATCCGCTAACTAGGATGCCCACATTTTGTAACACCCCGATCGCCCGGGCAGAGCGAACGGCGCGCTACTATTATATAAAACTAAATATAAGGAATAGGTCCTCCAAATTCCATGACAACAAAAGAGAAACAACTAATCTCAAACTTCTTTAAATAAATACAACAATTTTCCCGAATAGGTACAACAACAAAAATAAATCACTAACGCTCTATTCATCAAAATAAATACAAGTCATCTCTTTTGTATAATAAAAATTCTGTCCAGATAATCCACGCTAAAAATCATCCCAACTCTTTATTTACCTTGTGTTCTGAATGCGGTTACAACACTTGGGTACTCTCAATCACCCTAGAAATCGATTTTTTTCAAATCCTCTTTATCATCGTTCCACCCCTCAACTCGTGGGGATAACTTTCAATGCTTTCTTACCACATAACCGGCTCCACTGGCCTTAAATCATGATTCAACTTCTGACTTATAGATATAATTGCCTACCCCTAGTACGACCGAGGTACCAAACTCACGGACTAATGACCAAACATCTCCATAATCCCAACCTTACGCTAAGTTTCATGCGTGGGATGTCTCGCAAAGCGAAATCCAAATAAGGAACCCCCCCCCCCCCCCCCCCGATACACTACTACCTAGCATTGTCGGTTATCAAAATTCGTTAGGTCTTCCATCCATATCATGTACCCCTTTATTCCGTCTCTTGACAGAAAAGTTACATTCCTCCCGTAATTATACTTAACAAAGAACATTTCACCAATTTCACTATCGTTCAGTATTGGTTGGTGGTAATTGCATTCCATAAACCTCGAATACATACAATCGGAATTCTTGAAATCCCTTTCCCTAATAATAGGGGTATAACTCTTAACTCCCACATCTCTAGAGGATAGATGTAACAATGCACTCTTCCTATCCCCAAGTCTTGAGTGCTAAACATAATACTGAGTTAAATATTTTCGCTCAATAGTAAACCCGCTACATACTGAATCATAATGACAAAGTCCATACATACATCGGTATCGAATATCTCGATCCCACTATCCCCTCCGAAGTCCCTAGGATAGATAATATAAGTGCGAGTCTGACTTTCTTGCAGGTGAAGCCTCGTCAGAAGAAAACATGTTTCACTAATGCAACCACTCCGATAGCCTTACAATAATTGCCCACTATCGTACTAACCATTTCTATAAGGTTGTAACAAAGATAATATCATACTCGCATATCGCATCACTACAAGGAGTAACCTCAATAAAGTACATAAAACTGTTAATATACTCATTCATCCTCCGCGGATAGCACTAAAGAAAAATCCCGCTACACTAGGGAAAAATATTCACATAATAATAACGTTTATAATTATACTCCGTAAACTCGTCTCACATGCTAATCTAGTAATGAACAAGATATAGTGACTTGCTCGTGTCACATAAACACGCCTCATCCTCTGAGGATACAACTTATACTTCCACCTTGCCAATCGTCTTGACCGCATAAGTCTCCGGACATAACACGTCTGCCCAAACAAAAAAAAAACTACTTTAATCGTTGTTTTTTACTAGGCACCGTATTCTTGTCCCTTTACTCACTTCGAAAAATATTATCGCGTACGATTTCACTCTTCACAAAATACCTCAACACATAATCCACTTATCACCTATCTTACTAACCATGTTAGGATTGTCCTTCTCTTGGACTTTAGTAGACTCGATTCCTGTTGGCTACCCCGGTTATTCCCTTAGCCTTTTAGGCCCTAAAGAACATGTCACTGTCTATAATAGTCCTTACTGAATTTACCATCACTTGGTAAGAATTCAACTATCCGAATCATTTAAATGAGTCCCCGGATGTGTATCCACACCCCTTTGTGGTTCTACACCACCACCGTTGTATTCAGTCTTATTCTCGACTAAATTCTTCGATTATCTTAGCTTCCCACACAAAGGAGCATTATCATCTTTATTGACAAAATACGACATTTTCAACCTCTAAATCGGCCGTCCATCAGAATTTCCTCTTTGAGTGTTATCAACTATTATTACTAGTCGATCTCCCACTTGGAGTCATTTCCTCCACTTGTATCTACATCTTTCGATACAAATTCGCTAACGGTTAAGATTCATATTCATAAATGGACCTCTGTCACGTCCTCCTGTGATGAGTTCAGGACAACGTTCACTTCTAATCCTGAACATCCGATGAAGGAACATACGGTCAACATTGTACCTAAGGTTCTCCTATAGACATAGAATTCCACTTCTAAAAATCGCTGGTTAACTCCCATCATTATAACTTCGTTCCGACAGACAAGAAAATTTTCTCTAAATTTTCACTTTCAGTTAGCCACACTCCGTCCTATATCTAAATCTTTGGATACTTTACCTCCTTTGGTAAACACACACAATTCTCGCATTTCTAGGATTTCCACTGACATTTCTCTACACATTTTGTAACACATTGGGTGAGTTTACTCTCGCACCTCATTCGACTATAGCAGCATTTGGAAATCATGGATGCGCCTTACTCACCTTTCCAGTCTTGGCTTCTCGTGCCGTAATGGAGGCGACCTCGACTATGGTCATCATCCTCGAATATACTTTACAACCTTAACTGAGCCCTGCCTCCTGATGTCCGCTTAACGGTCCTCTTCTGGCATCTGTCGTTGCTCGGCACACGCACACATCCGAATGAAATTAGAATTCACTAATGTTTATACGTTATAACAGGAGAATGAAATCTTATCAAAGAAATCGACAATCCTAAACATAGGGATCTATATCAAACAAAGCAACGCTGAAAGCATAATAAGCCGCATAGATCCTAAAGGACACTAGAACCTGATGCTCTGATACCACCTGTGATACCCCGCTTAATTAAATACCGGGCGATCAATCCTTTATCAAATTAAAATCAAGGTGAACAGTTGGTTCATTTTTGGCATCACTGTCGCAAATTTAAATTTTCAAATTAAATACCCTAAATAATTAAGCTAAGTGTCAAAACCATTTAAAACCTTATTTCCATTTTTGTTGAATCCAATTATAAAAACCTTTGACAATTAACAGTTTAAGAGACACACATTAATAGTAAGAATGTAAATGAACATTCAAGAATTTAGCAATCAAATAACAAATCCCAGCTTTAAAACACTAAACGAAAACATCCTGACAGTAATAAATCCCAAAGTAAAGATACTGAAAGTAAAAGAATTACATTCTCCGACAAAACCAACTGAATAATGGAAAATGGCGACACATGCCCCACTGGATAAAACTGAACTAGAAGTGGAGTCAACAATGAAGTCGTCTAAACAATGGTATACAACTCCCACAAAAGCTACAGCACGTTCCATCCAAGGAATCCTAAGCATGACGCCCCTGTGGCTGGGCACCTGTAATACATATATATATACACAAGAGAGAAGAGATAACAACAAACGGGTCAGAGCCCGATGGTAAAACAGTTTTAAAAATAGTTTAGCAAGTATTTAAAATGCTTACCAGCTAATGCAACAATCATATTAGTATGCGACACTCTCTTGAGAAATATCACCTCTCATCTAGTGTGCATGTCTTTCGTACTAATGATTCTCATATATCTCTCTAACTTATTCTCCATAAGTCTTATCATGTGAAATTAAGGTTATGATATTCACTTAGTAAATCTATCTCTTCAAGATTTCTTACGTTAATTAGAATAATTCCGTATCGTTATAGCGTTTTCGAATACTTATAGTGAAATTGAAAATTTATACATTGCTTAACTTCTTTCACGCACAGAAGAAAGTTCTCATATAAGTATACGTATATATATTAATTACTCGTATAATATATATACAAACAGCACCCCACATAAATCTATGGTGCTAGGCTTCAATATATAAGTACATATATACCAATCACTCATATAATATATATATACTAACGGCACCCCACATAAAAACTATGGTGCTGGCATACTCTGCTATCAAGTCCCCGTATCACACAAACTAAGGGAAATACTAGTTCGGAATCACTCTCGAACGGTATTAACACAAAACACAAACAAATGGAGGCGAAGCATAGTTCCAAGTCACTAAGAGGTCAGCACATACCCTCACGTCTCTTAGGACCGTCTGAATATCAATCAGATAGCCTGTACCAAGGAATCCTATATTCTAGTGTATGAGTCAATATCCCCGATAAAGGTCCCATCGAGATAAGACCGTCCCGACGAGGAAACCCCCGTGATAGCAAGTAGCCCGAGTATGATATTTACACAGAAATAATATATGCACAATCACACAGTCATATATATATATATATATATATATATATATATATATATATATATATATATATATATATATATATATATATATATACATCCCCATCGTTGAATTAGGTGCGCTCGCGACCCATAATTATAATTATCCGTTATTACACATTTTACTCGATTATTTCGTATAACGGACACGTTCATTTTATTCTCATAATTAAGTTATTCTAAACTCACTTCTCGCCTCTCAAGGTATTATCTTTACCTAAGTACAATTTCAGTAGGCCCTCACTCACCTTCTAATCCAACTTCCTAGACATTTCGATTATTTAATCAACGCACGTATGATTTCCTAAGTATGAATATCTCCCATTTACCCTTCCTTTCCCTTTCACATTAAAGTCCCACATAATGGGTTTATCTTGACCCTACTAGTCCTTTTAGTGTTTCATTATGTTCTAGCAACTCTAATCAAAATTTACTACGTATCAAATCGGATTAAGCTAACACGAGAAAAATGCAGTTTTCCAGGAGGGGTCGATCGATCGATGAAATGGGGTCGATCTATCGATCCATCGATGCTCTAGGCTCGATCGATCGATCAAACAGTTATGGCGAAACTGCAGAAAACCCAACTACGGAAATCTTACCCCAAACTCATCCAAATCATCATGTTTCAGTCCCAAACTCCCCACCACTTGTATTACAAGTATTGTATACCCATATAAACAATATCCTACGTAAAACATGTAAGTTTTCATCAACTATAACAAAATAAAAGGGTAAAATCTATATGAATCTCAAGAACCCTAATATTTTTATTTAACTTAGTTTCTTCCATTCTTTTGCCATATTTTCTATCACTAACACTATGGAAATTCGTGGTTCAACCTCTACATGTGAAATGGATTTCCAGAATATAATCTTTACCTCTACGACATGTAAATTTTGTCTCCAATTAATGTTTTCTTTCAAGAACACTAATTCTAATCAACCTTAGACTAATATAAAAGGATGCATTAACTTGATTAAAGCAAGATAGATACTTGCCTAAAATTCAAAGTTATGATTTTGTGGAAGAATTTGGTGGGGTTGAGATCCTCGTTGCGCGATCTACCATTTGGCGGTGACGACGGTGCAACCGGAGGAGTTCTTGGCCTATAACCCTTGGAAAACTTCTCCTCTTCCTCTCCAATGGCCGTCATTAGTTTTTGGTTATGCTAACCCTAGAAGACAACACTTACCATCTGATATAACCCTAGCAAATTCGTGGGTTTAATTACCCATAATTACAAAAAGTCCAAAACGCCCTCCCGGGGTACTAATTAAGCCTCAAAACGCCTCGAGACCCAAACTAAACTTCCGGGTACATTATCTTGACTATCTCGACCCTTCCGTACACTTTGGCACACTCGAAATGACCATACGGGCAACTTATAATTTATTCACTTTATATAATAATAATTTAGTCCGGACACGACACAGGCACGTCCCAACTCAATTTCCATAGTTTTCATTTTATTCACACGTGACAATTTTATAAAATAAATCTCATATATTACTATACTCATCTAGTAACATTGAAAAATTTCGAATAATTACTAACTCTCGTCATGCTAGTAAATATAAAAAAAAAATTCGGATTAAAATTAAATTAATTTATCTCAATTAAATTTAATAAATCCCTAAATTTAAAAGCAATAAAAATACGGGGTATTACACCTGACTACCTGAAATCATATCCACATTCAAAGAATAATTCAGTCCACTGTGTTCACCCACACACTTCAATCCCCTTACTCCAGAAGGGACAGACCCAGTATAAACAACCCCACCAGAAACGAACCTATCCAGAGTGGAAAAAGTTGTTGAAGCTATAGAGCATTGCAAAATCTTCACACAAAACTTATGCTGAACCAAATAGCAATTGCAAACCTGCTTAGAGTTATCATAAAACAAAACAGTTAACGTCGCATAGGCCCCCTCCATTGCCTCCTTATCACCAGTAGCTCCGTTCCTAGGCTTGACATGGTCGTGACCCTCTATGGCTAGAAAACCAACCCGACCAACCACCTTCTCAATCGCTAGACGTGAGGGAGACGTTCTTGACAAAACATTGCCAACTACTTCCTTATTATTATCCTTCATACTACCTAGCTCCTCCCCATAAAGACCTACACCTCCAACAGAACACGTAGGAGATTTCTCAACATAGCTGGGAAGAGAAAAAACCCAAACAACCTCTTTGATAGAAATCATCTCCAAAATACTCACAATCCCTCTAACCAATATCCTGGCCCACCTTAGCTGAACCCTCGCTTGAGTATCCTCGATGATATTTAAGAAACACCCACACCGATTACCAACAACTTGGAAAACTTCCATGCCCCACAAATGAAGAGGCAGTCCCTCAACCCTAATCCAATGAGTAGATGGGCTTCTACAATTTTTCGAACAGCATCCCAGCGGATGGCACTTATCCAGAAACATTTGGGCTCCATGTACAATCCATTTTTTCATCTCTAAGATCCTATTCGCTTCCTGCTCCAAAGAAAAGATGAAATAGAAGCGAGAAGGGTTTAAATATCTCACCACCACTCCACCATCCGGTTTCCAATGTGTATTAATCCACAACCTGACCTTATCTAACGACATAGGTACGCCGTCAGTATTGACAACTCTACCCACCAAATCTCTCTTAAAAAAACTAACTCTGGACAACCAAGAATCATCAGCAATAGAAAAACCATTCTTCAAATGAGGATCTGTCACCACACTTAACGGAGAGAAAGGCCACAACTCAACATAGGTCGCTTGTAGATACGATCTAGTGTATGTGTAACCCTGCATATATTCAAAGATGCAACAATAAAAATACAAATTGTGTAACATTTACAAATAGCTTTCTATTCTTTAATCTTCACGCCAAGGAGTAAGTATGAAAATGAATATTTTAAAGGTTAAATCAGTTTAGAATTCAAATCCAAATCTTGTGGATAAATATCCCAATTCGGATAACCCATTTAAATATCTTAGAAAATAGATATAAATAATATATGTAATAGTTACGGATAATTACTATGTGTTATCCTCTTATTTGCAACAGCATCTCATGACCAGAAGAGAACTGAGTAAAACCATTCAATAGTGAGTAAGAACTCATCCTCGACCGAGCAAACTTACCAAAGGATGACCTCGGCTCAACATAACTAATCGACCATAAGCAATGTGTCCGGCCACCTTTCCATCTGGAAGGAACAAAATCATTTCCATCAAGGCTAACTGACATAATACAACTTTGACAACGCTGTTAAAAGCTGACGGGTACCGTGTGAGTGGCACCATCATTAGAAAATATGTGAAGAAACATTCTTCATAGTTAAACCCTTAAACCATGCTACATCTTAGACGAAATTCATTGAAAACTTGTTCCTGCTCAACCTATAAGGGAATGACACGTGTAAACCACTTGGAATATTTCTAACATACATTCTCTCATACTCATTCACTATAAAAGGAGAGATCCCCAATTAGGATATAGACCGACAAAAAGATATACAATCAGACTGTCAAATCATAAAGTGAGTACGGATTGAGTAAATTATTTTGTTATTAAAACTTTCGTAACATGAAACTATAGTGAATAATGCTACCCCATGAATGTAGGCTCCTCCTTGAGGTCTAAATCATGTAACTCTTGGTGTAATTCTTCTTATTATCATATATGTCTTTCAATTTATTCATTTTCCTACTTGCTTTTTTTTTTAAATCTTGGATTGGATCTCAACTTTCTTAGACGAACCTTGAAATCAATTTTAGACCACAAAAGGAGGCGTCGTATATGGAAATGACTAAGCAAGTTGTTTCTTACCTGTTTTTTATGTTTTAATTGCAAAAACTCTACAGAATACATTGTGATTTTGTTGACAATCATCTCGCTGATCAAATCTGTAATTTTTTTTATTTCCTTTTTAAACTCTTAATTTACTATTCCATTGTATAATACCGTGTACTGTGAACTTAGGTACTTTGGTTTTTATCCTAAAATAGCCTCTCCACTTTCAATTTTCTAAGTTTTAACCTGTCATTATACTTGGTGTTTCTACAAATCCTATAAAAATGGCAGAACATCCTAAAAGTTGTAGGGATAAAGAAATAACATTGCCCTCAAACCCTATTGGAATATGGAATCTAGCACGATTTATGCACAAATTGGTAAAGATCCAATAAGCCATGCTAGAAAAATAAGGCATGTCACTCAGAGTGTTCTGCACTCACAGAACTGACCAATTCATCCAAAACCACTTCTAGTGACCCTAATTGTGGAGGAAATCCCAAATAAGCACAGGGAAATGCCCCTTCCTTCTCCATAAAGGGATACTATTCAAGAGAACCACCATAAAGTTGTAGAGAACCATAAGAATCTAAATTTGGTGTCTGATATGAGAAGATCTGCTCGGAGGGGTGGGTCAGAATATAGACGTATAAGGATATTATCTTATGTTAGGAATCTGATAAGATGCAGATAAACATGGTTCTATGTATTGACTTGATTATTGATATGAATACCTTTGTTAAAACTGTAAACAAATATGGATGATGAATAGTATAATATTCACCCCGTATTTGTTTGTTTACCACTCAATAAGACTGAATTTCAAATGTTATTTATTTGAAATGATTGATCTCAAATGCTTCAGTTTTAAATTTTTTGTTGACTTACTAACCACAAAGGCAACTATCATTACACCAAAATTGGTAGATCGTCACGGTTTTATCTTGTTAGTAAGGCTTATGGGCCATAGATTTGGTCGGTTACCATATTGAGGCTGATAAAATCATGGATCAAGGACCAAACCCATGACCCCCTATTGGGATCACGAGCCAGTGGGTGATATTAATATTTATTGGCTGGTCATGATTTTGGACCGTGACTCCGTGGTGATGGTTCGAAATTGAGAACATCAGTGTGACCATCCGTGACCCATATCAATGGAACACTGAAACTTGGTCAGAGCTCTAGACTGTGATCCCTAATGTGACTAATTAAATATCGATACATGGTCACTATTATGGATCGTGACCATATTAACATGGTCATTGTAAACTTGAGTTAGGGGTCACAGTCTAAAACCATGGCCGTAATTCACTAGTATCGGGTGGGTCACTATTTCGGATTATGACCACCATGGCGAGAAATTTGGTGGAAAATTTTATGACTAAAGTAGTCACATATAGGTCACGGTCTCTGGTCATGACTCCAGACTGTGAAAATCATCTTATTGACATCCTGGTCACGTCATTGGTGGTAGTATTTTGGAAGGGGTCTCGATTTTGGATCGTGACCACTCATTCACTATTGTGAATTATGGCTAATTCACTATGACAATTCTCGATATTTGGCATAATGTATTTTTCTTAGTTTGTCCAGGTGTATTAAAGAATTACCTAGACTAATATAGATCCACTGAAACTTGATTACATAAATATTTTTCTTGTTCTGAATTATGACTACGAGTAGATAATAACTTATAAAAACTCTCTTGCCAAGGATCTGAAGCTTATAATATTTCGGGATAACAATTACTAATATTTTGTGGCTTTTAAATTAAATAATTTCCTTTATAGGGATGTATCTAAAAATCCTAAGGCATCCCTAATCTTCACATTTTTTTGATACGACCTTGAAAGAAAACTATTTTGATTCATGGTGACATTTTTATCATATTTCATATCTATGTTATGACCATTCAAATAAGATTCAAGGTGAATCACCCATCCCAAATATTGATTTTTCATAGACTTGTACCATTTTGTGAGTAATTTGTTTAAAATTTCACTTCTTAATATATCTTTTCATCTATTGAGAAGTAAAAATTAGTAATACTATCGTTAATGTAGATATTGTAAATTTATTAGTTGATTTGGTTGTCCAGTTATCAAAATGACTCTCTGCATGTTTCTTTATATATTATTTTTATCATATTTTATTAACTTCAATGTATCATAAGTCTTTCCTTTTTTGTCCTATTTTATTTTTGTCCTAGGATTGTATCCTTTTTTTAGCTGAGAAAGTATTTTGGTCAAGTACTATTGTAAATTATCTTGTTATTGTATATCTAAACATATTCTTCTTCCATTCAATCACTTTACAGTAGATGGAAA
The DNA here is from genome assembly GCA_949130495.1 of Sambucus nigra. Classification (NCBI taxonomy): domain Eukaryota; kingdom Viridiplantae; phylum Streptophyta; class Magnoliopsida; order Dipsacales; family Adoxaceae; genus Sambucus; species Sambucus nigra. The sequence continues at coordinate 535,012,526 of OX422208.1, read as the reverse complement.
CTTTTTTTTAAGACAAATGTGTTTTTATGACACATCCATAATTGTATCCATAAGCTTGATTGATTGGGTGGTGGTATTTAGTGTATGATAGAAGTTAATTAGAAATGGAATAGAGGGATTAATGCATAGATTACAGATATCCCCTTGACATGTTTATAAGTATCGTGTGTGCCAAGCCCTCCAAGTAAATTATGTCAATCTAAGATGACGTATAATAAAGCGGAGCCTCTTATGAAATGAAAAGAAGTTGATTAAAATAAATTGTTAGTAACCTGTTTTATTAGTGGGTATACGATTCCTTAATGTGTTTGATCTTTCAAACCCAGTAATTTTATTCGAGAATAGTTTTATCACTTATTTTATTAGTATTGTATGCTTATAAGTGTTGTATGTGTCAGTTTTGTTTGTTTCTAAGCATTTTTACAAATAGTTTTATAAAGTAAAATAACATAGACACAAATACACACACACACATACACACACACACACACACACACATACACACACACACACTAGCGTAATGCCCATGCCTGAAGGCACGAAAAAAATTTCCAAAGTACATAATCGAATAAAGACAAAAAAATTTCAAAAGTACATAATTGAAAAACGACAAAAATTACTTTCCCCAACAAAACGTGTAATTTTATAAAAAAAATGGTCCTAATGTTATTTATTTACAGGATTATATACCCTACTTAACAAATAATAAATAGTCCACTATAAAAACTATTAATATGAAACTAACCAAGTTGAGAAATCTTATGTGGATTCAATCAAAATCATGAACTTGATCTATCCTAGTATAAACACCAACATCAACATCAACACATTACAAAAGTACAATTCATGATATAATAAATCGTAAACTAATTAAGGGACCCATGTAAACAATTCATGTACACCTACAGTAAAAAACAAACTCAAGCACTTTAGTATTAGAGACTTAAATCAAATACAACAATTCAAAACTATAGGGCGATAAGCATTCAAAACAGTATCATAATTGTAGCCCGGGCAATCTTGAGTATCTCAGAAGAATCAACCTGAGCAATCTTGAATATCAATCACAAAAATAGATCCTTTCGTCTGTTGAGATTCTTGGTATGGAAATATATCGAGGATTACCAAGCAATTTTCTAGCTCTAAATACAACTCCAGTTGGTTGATCCACAAGGCAACTGAGAGACTTGTCAGAACTATTATAAGACCTCAAACATGAGTAAATATACCTATGATAAGACCTCAAACATGAGTAAATATACAAATGCAGCAACAAAATTTGCATTTGTAGTATAATCAGGGCAAACCAGGGGTCTGCATTTCATAAAAGCATCAGCAGTGCTGAGTGTACCTCTGCACTAGTAGGAGCAAGTGTGATGGAGCCTTTGTTTAAAAATTCAATCTAAAGGTCGGGGTAGTTTCGGCATGTGTACGTGTTGTAATGATATTATTGGTCGGGAAAGTCTTAAATCTTTCGATTACTACTCGAACTTAATTTTTAGTACTAAACATACGATTTGTTGATGTTTAATACCTTTTGTTGCAGAGCTTTACACAACTGAAATTCTTATTGTAAATGAGCACATCTAAAACATGTCTCAAACTATAAATCAAAATATGTAAAAAAATTATATAAACGTAAAATTTAGTTAAACTAAATGTGGTAGTTGGCATGAAGAAATTTGGAGCATCTTGTATGAAAAAATTTGGAGCATTTTGCATACAACCACTCTAATGAAGGAGACCCACGTCCAAAGGTTTTTTGGTTCATTTATGTAACTAAACACACAATACACAATAAACCCATACGCATAGAACTCTACAATATCCCTGCTTATTACCTCTCAGGCCTAACAAACTTTATAAGAAGTACCACTTTACACAATGAAGAACTTAGCTCACACCGATATGCTCCTTTATTTCCCTTAAGGATCAAAGACCTCAGTCTATAACCCATGCCCTCAACCACATCAAAGACCTCAGTCTATAACCCATGCCCTCAATCATAGTGGTTAGTTACGACTTTACCCCCAAATTGAACAATGGATAATTGCTTCCCCTTGTAACCTTTGCAAAAAGAAATAAGGGGCTACTGATGATACCTTATTTTACACTTAGTGTTTAAAAGTACTGCCAACTTCCTAACCACCTGGGAGGCAAGAAGATGTCCTGAGGCTATCCCTAGCCCTCAGTCATACCATTACTTATTCTATAAATCCTCTGTTATTCTCAAGGGTGTGATATGGTACCACAACACGCTCCACCCATGCATTATTCCTCCTAGTAAGGTTAGTCATTCCGACCTACTTACTCAAGAGATCTCAGAGACCACATCACCAGGCTTTCGTCATGATTTGTGCACAAAGTCGATCTCAGATTGAAGGATATTGACCACCCAAGGTCACCTATACCTCAGTCATGGCGTATAGTGGTACGTGATACTTCAGGATTAGTATCAAGCAACTCCACCATTCTTCTTTACCCCTATAAAAATTGTAATGCTCTTGCAAAGATGTATGGGGGAATATGTAAAAAGAAAAACAACTATTCCACCTACCTCCACGACCCATATCCACTTGCATTTAATGCTCCCATGAATATTAAATGCACTTAACAACTAATTTTCAATACCTGTAAATACTTTTCCCAACACTCCACCACATTGACAACACCGATCGATCTCGTGTACACCCTAAATGTTGTAATAGTCCACTCATTCTCTCTCCAGGAGTTCTCCTATAAGTAAAAGACTAGTATAAGGTGAAGGTGGATCGATTTTGAGTAAAAGACAATAAAGTATTCAAACAATCAAAATCATAAGAGTTGTAGCATTTCATAAATGTTTCACATTTTGTTCCACACTCCCAACCAACTATTTTGAGCGTATACTTGTAACTTAGACCAATACCATTACTTATACACTTTTTACATCTTTCAGTGACCTAAACCAGTACCTTAATTCAATTACATAAGTCACTTGATTATTTCCTAAGGTCTTCTCTCTTGTTGATAAAGGCTGCAAGACCTCAGACTCTGTTGACCAATCTCAAGAGGTCTCCTAGATTTTAATACTTCATTTACTTTTTAATAAACTTGTGGAACACATTTGATAGTGGATGTAGGACCCTCAACTGAGGTCTGAAACACTCTAAACCTTTGTCTTTTACTTTGACAATTCTATCCTCTGACCCGTCAGAGGTCTAGAGGGTAGTACCTGTTGATCTAAAGTCACTTACAATTTTAACACTCATCATATATAATATGCATATATTTTATCTTCTACATACATACGTAACACATGAATTTATAGATATATCTAAAATAATTTTATTATTATGTACATGCATACATACATACGTGGAAGTATAATATAAGTCTAAAAAAAGTATTGGTAATATTATATATATATATATATATATATAACATGCGTATTATATATAATTGTCCATGTGCATATTTACATTTACATGCATATACATTACATATAAATTGTACGTGTATAATACATAATATAACATATACATACTGAAGGAGGATATAGTCGACTTGTCCCCACAGATATGACACATGGAAAAGTTCACCAAATTCACGTGAGAGGAATCAACCTCTTACTCAGTATTACATAAATAGTTGGCAGAGTACAAGTACTGTTGTCACATAGAAGATGATCACCCAAAATCCATATTTTCTAGGCCAATTCCAATGGATAACTCCATCAATAATGAAAGTCCTTCTACAACTTGCTGCAACAGTGAAGAATGACTCTAACAAATACGTATTATTGGGAGAATGCATTAGTTAATAATTGTAGATAGTGAGGAATGTGTAAAGGTTTAAGTAAGACCCTCACTACGAGGCTAGAACATGTTGACAATCTTCCAGATCATACACTATTTTAATTTGGCCTGTAATCTTAACTAACAACCCTATCACTGCAAGTTATTCTTCTATAATAGAACATCTCCCACTCTTCTCTTTTCTTGTTGTTGTAAAAAAGGAAAAATTATTAAAATACATTGTATGTCCTTATTACTCATCACATTGCAAAATTTAAGCCCCCATCACTAATTGGTTAACTTATTATGTCCTAAGAACATCGATGATTCTTGGACACAATGGGAAGTTTTGCGTAGATTGAGATCCCCAACAATTTGACATCGTTAGGGGAATTTTTTTTGCTCCCAGTACATAATTTTCCAAATTTGAAAATATGAGTGCTAGCCAATCATTATGTTCCAATGGATGAAATATGAATTAGTTAAGAGATTTATATCAAAACTAGAGGTCACTCGTATATGTTCCCTGCCTTCATCTAGTCATAGTGATGCTAGGTATAGAGGACATTTGGTTCACCATACTGGTTCAAGCAGATGTAGTCACTGTCATGATATGCCATCTTAGAAAAAATTGGCGAGAATTCGTGCCTTATGATTAATTGACCGATATGAGGATCTTTTTCTGGCGCGATTAAATGGTATGCTAGCGATAATTATCATTTAAGGAGACATTTTGAGTAATGATTAGAGATAATGGATACATATCTCATGGAGTAGACCATCAACATATAAGAAGGTTTTGTCATCCTATGACCCTTTTGACTCATGACAACGTCACGACCTCCAGATACACGAGTTTACACAATGATTTCTCTAGTCCATATTAGTAAAGGCGCCGATCTACACATTAAATAGTTGGTAATGTCGATATCCCAATTAAGAGGTCTAAGGGGAGTCATAAATCATCCATATATATCTTTCTCCGTCACCAACTAGGTTCCTAAATTGAGAATACCTAACTTATCCAATAAAAAAGAGTTAGACAAACGAGTTCAATCCAATATAGTTCGCATACCAAATGACCTATAAATGAAGGAATTGGACCTTGGATTAGATTCACCATTAACAATAAAAATTGAGAGAGTGGATACCTATTAGAAGTTTTCATTTCAAAAAATTACTACTCATGATAGTAAGATCGACCCTTCTAATCATATTTGTCACTACACGCAATCCATGTCCTTGTGGTGCCATAGTTACACACTTATATGTTTTGTATTTCCTTCAATATAGTTTATATATGCTAAAAATGGTCCGAGAAGCTAAACCCTATGTCAATCTCTAAGTTCATGGAATTGGATAAGTAGTTTATCGCTATCTTCATCACCAACAATAATGTTGTCAAATATGGGGTCTCCTTAATCGCCCTTCGCAAAATCAAGGGGAGTACCTTAAGATGTATGATCAACGATATTGGAAAATTACTCAAGGATATTAAAAAATTATAAAGAGAAATTGGCAGTATCAGCACTCAAATTTGTGTTGTTCTAATCAAAAGACCTATATTATCCATTCATAAAGAATCTAGTGTCTTCCTGGTACATCTTCATGGATCATAATGTGAAGTATGCTAGGCACTATATCAAAAACTTGTAACGATCAAGGACCATGACAATTCTAGGCTTAACAACAAGCCGTGTGATGGTCCTTAATCGTGATAAATCCTTTTTGTCACGATCCTTTTAATCCTAGATTTTATGTCAAAGTAATGTGTAACCAAATTCTTTTCATAGTCCTAGAGTGTGACAACAAAAGAATTGTCATAGTTTTATCACGTTTAAGGATCGTAAAAAAATGGAACCAAAAATGTTGGGCAGTAGCTCCTACCCAATATAAAACCTATTTAGAAATAACAAAAAAACCTCTTTTGCTTCTTTGAAACTATAATATCCCTAAAAAATATGCAATTGACATTATCAAACAAAATATGAAATTAAACTAATCAAACCAAATTACATCAAATAAAGGTGTAATTACATCAAAACTATAGGTTAATTACAATATTACACAAGTTACTAGTATTAAATACAAAACCACATGAAGGCACCAAGAGAAAATTCGTCTAAATGAAAAATGAACCCACCATGCCGTCGATATGTCTAACATCACCATGATCATTCAACAACAATACCTCTGTCTCTTTCCCTAGTAACACCGAAATCAATCTGATTGGAGAATTATAAGATTGCGGTGGACAACTATGTACCACAGTACCCGCAATGTCTCTTAGATCCTTCCCTACATTGGTAATATTTAATCCTCTATGTGTGTCGTGAATATAAATTTTGTCCCTAATAAGGTCAAATGTCGTCGGGATAGTGGGGTTGAAGGTAGAGGATATATCATAAGGTGATGATGAGTCTTCCATCGATGATGGGGATGGAGTAGCAAAACCATGATATAACTTCTCCTTACCCTTTCCTTGACTATTCACCTTCACTTTCCTCTTCCCTTTATCCTTTATCCAACATCCAAGATCCAATTTGACCCATTTGAACATATGATTTATGTTTTGTTAAATATTATCCAACTTCAACTCTATATCTGACATGTACGTGCTGACCTTAAAAAATATGGCGCTTTGACCGCAACCAAGGCCCATCAACTTTCACTCTCATATCCATGAGTTGATACCCTGAGTATGACCTTTTCTATCTTAGACCAACACTTAGATAAATGCATCCATACTCAAATATGACTTATAGGCACCACCTTAGTTATTATGCACACCCTTCAACCTCTCCCGAAATAATATAAAACACATTTTAACCTTGAACTACTGTAATCAATAGATTACTGAAATTGACATGTAATTTCAATTCTAAGTTATCAGCGTCTAAGCGACCGAAGAATTAACATCCACACCCTTCTTCAGCCAAACATGTACATAAGTGTCGATCCTACGTGGTTTTCCCATGGGCCAGACCCAGACTCCTGCACATATTAAATTAACCATTGAACTTTGATTTGAACACTAAACAAAATGTGACCAATTTAAACCAATTTATTTCGTGGTTTTTTACTTAACCCCCACCTTTTAATATGATATTTGAATTAACCCCCAGTTTGTTAATCTCTTTGATATACCCCCTGCATGAGGGGGTATCTCAAAAATATTGAATGAAAACAAGGGGTTAAGTCTAAGGATTAATTTGACTTTACACCTCTTTATAATGTCAAATTAGACTTAACCTCTATGTAGGGGAAAATTCAAAGGATTATGAAAATGAGGGGTTTAGTTAAATTACCCATTTATATTTGGGGCTTATGTCAAAATGACACATTTATTTACCATGTTTTGCTCCATTTTCGTGTAATATGTCCATCCAAAGTATTGTACATTCACTTTCTTTGACTTAGTCATCGCCGATTCTCGGTTGGCCACATGGGTATCAGACACCTTAAAATCGATAATTTTTTACCAACTACCCAACATCACCTACTTATTTTCTAGGACATGGTTTCTTCATCTCAACACGAACTCTTGGTCCTTCTTGAGATAACCTGTGCATATATGCTTCTTCCACGTCTTCCATTAATTTCATATAATGACCAAGACATTATCTTACTATTCGGGGGTAAGTCAAATTGTTTCCACCCAACAAACATATAATAGAAGAAAGTCATTAAGTTAACATTCAACAAACATATAAAAAATAAGATATAAAAGTAATATATTTAATATAAATAGTGACATTGTAATACTTTTAGTGCCCTCAAATGACCATCTATATCCCCTTATGTACGTTCCTAAGTTATAGTACCGGGGTCCAATTATTGCTTTAATTAATTACAACGACCTCATCATAAAAGGTGCATTATTTTCATTGATGCAAATGGTGTTGCTGAAGGTAATGGGGCTTTTATGTGACACCTCCCCGCTTTGACCCGGGGTACGATGACTACTTGAACTACATGTATACATATTGTATAACAAATAGGATTCAATAACACACATTTATAACATAAATCGAATGGAAATACTCAATCGCGATATAAGAATTTATGTAACACAAAACTAGTTCAACTCATTCGAGTTGTTTCTAAAAGTTAGTTTAGTCCGGTATGATATGGTCATGTCTATTTTCGGGAAATTTTGTTAAATTTTAGTTTCACCCCGTAACACCCTATTTTCAATCTTAAGTCGTATATTTTAAAATTTCTACCCAATTATCACCCTGTGAGTCACATGACTTCCGTTATTTGTTGTACAAGTTAATTTAGTCCCGTGTGATGTGATCATGCCTCTTTTCGAGAATTTTTGTTGTTAAATTATGTTTTCACTACTAACATCCCATTTTCAAGCTTATGCCTTAGACTTTTAAATTTCTACCAAATTCTAACCCTATGAGTCATACTACTGCACTAGTTGTTTTTACAAGTTAGTTTAGTCCCATGTTACATGATCATATCTCTTTTTGACTAGTTTTGTTATTAAATTATGTTTTTACCCCCCAACACCCTATTTTGAAGATTAAGCCTTAGATTTTTAAAATCTATAACCAATTCTTAGCCCTTAAGTCACATGACTACACTGGTTGCTTCTTTGAGATAGTTTAGTCATGTGTGACATGATCGTGACTAATTTTGAGCAGTCTTATTTTTAAATTATGTTTTCATCCCCTAACGCACTATTTTCAAGATTAAGCCTTAGTTTTTTTTTTAAATTCTACCTAGTTCTCACTCAATGAGTCATAAGATTGAGGACGTGTGTTTTTATGGAAAATGCATAAAATAAACCTCGAGGTGTTGAATAGGTTTGATCATATAAAATGTCTAATTTTTTATTTAGAACTGGAGTGTATGCAAATTCAATTACGCTAACACATGGATTAAGTGTGTGATATGATGGACATCTTGAATTAACCACACAATAATATGAATTACATGGATCTAGAGAAAATAACTAGATTTGAAAACCTAATTCCAATTTTAACCGATTACAATAAATCTAGTTGTAGTATACTTGTAGGGTATGATCAAAGTACGCATATGAATGAATAACAATCATAAACATTTCCCAATATGTGTTTTACGAGGAAAAAAACCCCATAAAGTGGTAAAAAATCTAGATGCACTCCGATTTCTAGTTCTACTTGAAAAGAATTTTATACAAAATAAAAGATACATCTAACTCATTCCCTCACGAGTAGTTACCTAAGGACTTTGTACTTCTCCCATATAGGAATAGAAATCCACTTTTTGCTCGACGAACCAAATGAAAAACTCTAATCTTCTTCTTGGAATCACGCCATGCTTCAACTCCTCTAATGAATCAAAGCACCTCCAATTTTAGATTATGGAGTAATAGACCATTTAATTCAAAAAAACTAATGATTGAATTGAATGTGATAATATAGATCTAAATAAAAAACACTCTCAATTATCTTATAAATTCAAAGATCAACACAAAGAACTAATTTTTAATAATTTCGAGGGAACGATTGAATTTTGAGGAAAAATGAATCAAGAATAAATCTCAACCTCAAAAATGAACTCAAAGAGGTTTTCAATTGTGATATTTTTCAAATATATTCCAGCGGGAGGAATGACCAATTTATAGGGAATTTTCAAATTACATCTCCATCGTGTGCACAATTGAATTTTACTATGCGCATAATTTCATGAAGTGTTGAAATCAAGGTTCAACCATGAACAAGGGGAAATATTAACCGTGTGAATGGGATATGCATAAAGGTTAAATAATGATCGTGCCAATGGTTAAAGGATGACATGCACAAAAATCCTTTAACCTGGAAAAAACCACTAGGTCAATTCCTAAAGGGTTTCCACAATAACTATGAGTAAAAAATAAACACTTGTTCATCCAATTTTAAAACTTCATTTTGAAAAATATTGTGCACGTACTTTTAGCCATATTTCAATTCACAAAACTATAAAAAAGGATATTATCTTCAAGTAATGTGGCAACGGAAGCCTTGCAATTGTTGAGCTGATTGCAAGATCTTCAACTTCAAAAGTTCATATAAATAAATAAACGTGCCTCAATCAAACCTATCAAGCCTTTGTGGCACGAATGACTCTTGTCATGGAATTTATCCAACTTTAATATACCATACTTACAATAAAGAATTTGTACATTTTGAATCTCCCCTTTTGGTTATTATATTGCAAAACCCCCCATACCCAAAATAATCTTGATTATTCCGATCAAACCTATTCCACATTAGCCATATAATGAGAGTAGTAGAAAGTGCACACATGAGTCCAAATGGTGAAATCAAAATTGAGGTTGAATCGTGGGTTGCAGTGAGAATAAACATGATAATATGTGAATTCACATGAAACAACAAATAGAATCACGCAACTAAGCATGCACAAAGATAAAACCCCCTACTTAGGAATCCTACGAAAAATCAATGTGATATAGATGATATAAAGAATTTAAACATATAAGAAATAACCAAATCTTGCAATATCAATGAGTAACACAAGTAGTATATCTCCCTCTACACTCTTCTCCCCTTACAGGTCATCTCCTCATTTCGTAGATATTTCTCCACATTTTTGACAAATTAGATGAAAACTATAAAATTTACTCCCTCTTTTTGACACAAATAGTCAAAGGGAACAAATAATCATAGACAACGAGTATAACATGGAAATAAGGAAATATCACAGTGATAAATTGAACTAGTGAAGTAAGAAAACTAGTAAATCATATGAATTACCATAGCTATAAAGGGAAAAGTACAAATAATTTAACTCAAAAAATGAGACCATAGATCAAGAAAGGATATAGAAATGTGAACACAAGAATATGTATAGTGTGAAATAATCCATAAAACTAACAAACAAACCATACAACTAAAAGTATCCTAAACATATAAAAGCATCAAGCACCATATAATAAACTGTTGGAAGTTATTGCCAACAGTCAACAGTTAATTTCGTTTAACTGATTAACTGTTTTTGATAGTTAATTTCGGTTGACTGTTCCAACAGTCAACACAAAAGCTATAAACTAAACATTCCCCCTACAGAATTAACTACTGAAAATTTGCCCTCCCATAATTCCGAATTTATGTTGCCACAAATCCTTTTTCTATTGCTACTGCATACATTCCTGTATATCATTTCTTTGGTCTGGTTGAGTATAAACACAGAATTGTGTTCGAAGAAATTAATCATTATTGTGCTACTTGATTAATTTGGAAATCCGTTCTATCTCGGGAGACAATTATTCATTACATTTGGCACTTTGTGGAGGGAATAAATTTTTCTTAAGGACACTGTTCTAAACAGGGCTCGGATTATTTCTTCTATTCTAATATTATTTCTGCAAATTCTGAATCATAAAAATAACACAAATAATCTATAATTCGCATCAAACGCACATGTGAAGAATGGACAGATGATGTAAAGAAAAAAATCAAAGAACAATAGCATGATATAAGTAAAGAAGCATGAAAAAATATTTGCAATCAAAGGATATCTCAACCAAAGCTTTATAAAATCTTCAAGAGCTAATCCATACTTCCTCTAAAGCAAACATCACTCCCCCATAAAACTATGTGTGACAACGAAAAGCATATGTAGCATGTGAAACATGATGGTACTATGAGTGAGTATACAATAACACTAAAATAAAGTGACAAGAACATGTGAGTATGGAACATGTGAAGTGACATGTGGAGCAATGACAATAACTAAGTATGTAAAAAATAATGATAAGAATCATGTGATATCACAAAGAGATATCTCACATAAGATAAACTCACAAATGATAGTAACCAAGGTAAAGTACCAAACATTATTCAAGGTAAAGACAAAAAAAGTCAATAGTGATAAGAAAATCTACAAGGTAAAAAGGTGTGTCTAGGGGCAAACTAGCAAGATACATACAAGATTAGTACAATCTCAATTCACAAACTCAAACTAATCACACAAAGATCCAATACAAAATATGATCAAGATACCGATATAATATTGTACTTCCGAAGGAATAAAGGAACATAAATTGAAGTAAAAAATCAATCCTTGAGTTCACAAATAGATCTAGGACCAATCAAGCGACAACCACAAAGTCAAATAAGGTTAATGAAAATAATTCTATATAGGTACAAAATCTAATCCATAAGGTACAACACATAAAATAAATGTGATCAGAAATAATAGTGCCAACACATCAGAAGCTACCAAGAATCATCAAAACATATTACCAAAATGAAGCATTCATGCGCATGGCATAACTGTGATAACGATTAACATGAGAACATAGTGTTTTTTTAGTTCGAACGGTTTGCACCAAAAATCCTTGTCACGGACAAAATTATCGAGAAAAGACAAAGTGTGAAACCTTAATCCTAACTATGTGATATCAATGAATGAAATGCATGTAAAATCATTCATTTTAATCCTTAGAAGAACATATTTTTTAGATAAATGCAAAGAATAACATAAAAATAAATAACTTACACACCCACATATAGAAATCCAAACACAAAAGTGTAAAGTGTGATTATGATTAGGCATATATGATAAATTGGATTGGACATATAGATTTCCTTTGAATCTTGATTGAAATATGAATTAGGAAAATATTTAATCCAAATCTCAATCAATTTAACAAAAAAGGAAAAAAAATCTTATTAAGTCAATTTCTTGCAACTTGGTAATGTTAATTGAGGCATGATTTGTGTAAAAAATAGGTATACAAGATCAAAATGAATACACATAACCAAATTATATGAAAATTACAAATGATGCTTAAATTTATCATTTAAACCAATATCCTTTCAATATCTCAAGTTAGTGGTAGTTTCTAACACTGTTTTTTACCTTACGTATATATTGATCAAAATTGTTTAAATGCCAAGTAATATTGTAATTTCCATTTTTGAAAAACTATGCCTTATATTATTTTTTATGTTGGTTTAGCTCTTGGTTTGTGGCTATTTCCAACATATAGTTTTTTTGTTGACTGGGTTTTCACACACCTAGATGATCACCAAACTAATGATACTTAAATTCAAAATCAAATGTAGTCACTCTAATTGTAGCCCTTATTAAAGCATGAAAACTCCAATTTTCCAAAACCTTCAAAGTATAAAACACATAAAATCTCACAGATAGACTATAGAAACTTTCAAAACCAGTAAGAGATTCTCGAGAAATAATAATTATTAAGTTAATCACTAAGAGTAAGAATCACATAAGTATTGTCATATGTATCAAGTGATGTTCATGTGATCATGTAGTGTGAATTCAATACCAAAGATGTCAAAAAATTTGGCATTCATGATTTTTAAAATGAATTTCAACCTAACAATTAAATCAATGAACATTTTCAATTAAATTGTTAAAAATTAACTTTTAATCATAATTCAAATTAAGACTAACTTTAAATCTCATAAATCGAGGACTTAACCATATATTCACAAAGCGAAACAACCATAAATATTTTTGTATTTTGATAAACAATGATGCATACATTTACAAAATCATGTTTAGCAAAGAATATAACATAGAAAGAAAATGCATGAAAAATACTCATATGCATGAAATCCTCACTAAAGCAAGAAAAGTGATATCAAATAATTTTACATCACCCATAAAATTTGTTCTCCCATAAATCAATAATGAACTAGGAGGGGAACTAACACAAACAAGATCCTAGGCATTTAAGTAAACTATCTACTTAGATAACGATGGGTGTTCCATCTCTTGGATCAGCCAGAGGAATAAAAACACTTTACTTCTTCATAAATTTCATGAGAGAAACATCAAGATCAATTCTTTTTCTTAATAAATTATTAGTCATTGCACTACGTATTTTTGAAATCCAACTCTTATTCCTATAAGGATTCTTATGCCTATTCCTCAGAATTTGAGTGAAGTATCTAGGTCTAGGTTCAGGAAACTCACATCTGGGCTCACCTCTATTTTTCACTAGGAAATCCATCATTCTCCAAAAATACCTATTGACCTATAAGTTCATTAATAGGTGTGGCATTGCGATACTCGAGTGATGATACATCCGGGGGAACTTGTGCGCATTGATGGTGGATGGCGAGGATGCTTATCTTCTAATCTGATGCGTTCCTCTGTGGTCGGGTTGCTAGCTTGATGCGGGTCGAGCGGTGAGACTTTCACCCTAGAAGATGTTCGACGCCATATCAAATTTGAGTCGTAAACTCCTATTTTAGGCCTAGGCCTAAGTGTGCTCCCTGCGATAAGGGGTTTTGTCGGTTGTTCAACGTAACTAGTTTGCTTTCTACAAAAACAAATAAAAGATCCGAGTTATCCCTTTTGGGCCAATACTAAGGTAGGTTTAAGTCTATGCTTGGACCAAAGATTATTATTATGTGGATTCAGGAACCAGGTTACAAGTAGTGAAGGTTTTAGGCACCACCAAACTTTCTTTATGCTTCCTTATTATATGCTTATTATCTATCTTAAAATTAATTGATTACTTTATTAGTTATTTTTTGAACTGGTTTGAAAACCGTAGGTTAGGAATCCATGAAATGTAAATATGTGCTTAGGTATAAAATGGTATCAGTGAAAGGTGTTAGAACATCACTTCAATCGATGCAACTATACAAGGGTGATTTTGTACAAATCCATTCGTATGTCATGGGTGGTGGTTAGTATGTATGTAAGTATGAAAGAAACATCGACTTGGGAGACAACTGGCAATTAATGTGTATGCTGGTGAGAGAAAGATCATCTTGAGATAGTTTGATATCTCGTTAGAGGTCTTAGGAGAGAGATAAAAAGGTAAGGTTAATTATGGGTTCATCTCTGTTGAGATAACATATTGGGATAGATCTTGTCAAGGATTATGATCACGAGAAGGAATAAATATTACACCTACTTACCCAATAAGACTCAGGATCAAAGCCTACATAGTTTAAAGGTGTGTAATGTATATATATTTGCACGTTTGTTTGGGGGTACGTGAGAAATCACGACTTTGAGATAGTTTTATATCTCACTTAGGTTCGAAAGGGATAATGGAATTACGATGGGTGCAACTCGATGTGGGACAAGAAATCAAAAGACACATCATCAAGGCTTGCACTCTTTAGAAGGACTCGGTATTGTGCATACGTACACGTGTAGTCACGATATCAAATCCCACTTACTTAGGTTATTAAAGGGTTTAATGTTATGCATTTTCAAGTAGGACTTGGATGGGATAGGGGGAAAACTATATGTAGGATTATTGTAGCTTCGATGGAGGTTCGAATTGGGAGTGGACCCAAAAGTATCGACAAAGGCATAATCTGCTAAGATTTTCTGACGATCACTGGCCGTAAGGGATTATCCTTCGGACTAGTTTGGAGATGTAATGTTTTATACATCATTGGCTATGGAGGTAGAAGTCGTAGGAGTTTTTATTGGGTATGGATGCATCTTTAAGAAATAATATGCAAGAGACGTATTATGAGAATTGGCCTTCACGACTTTAGTTTGGTATAGCACCTATGTACCCAAAAAGTTTTGGAATCAAAGGAAACTTAGTTCCAACAAATGAAACAAATTAACAGGCGTATGGGATACCGGTTATACAATATACAATATTACAGTATATATGGAGCCTAGTCAATATAGAATTTCCTTTGTGTTTGATTGATTTATTTATATGTTAACAATATGCTAATCAAGGACTGCTGTTTGACAAGTATTTAATATTAAAACACATATTCAGGGTGTCGTTGTAGGGACAGTTTTTTTTTCATTTGGAGATGCAGTGGAAGTAGTCAGATTTTAAACTTTGTCTTGTGAAAAGTTTTGGACTGATTCGCCTCCCTTACACTTTCCTCATAACGGTTTTGAAAAGTATGTCTTCATATTTGTATTTAGTCGTTGTTGTATTTGATTAGTATTTATCTAACATATGAGCATGTCAAGTCAATTAAAAGAGGAGTTAGGTTAAAAAGAAGGATTTAAAATATAGACGCTATAAAGTGCATACCTGGTCCCCTAAATGGGGTCCAGGCCAAAAGAGATAAACAATCATGGAGAGTTTATAAAAATATATATGTGGGGTGTTTGAACCGATATCTGGACAGTGTTTCCTTATCCTTGTAATGTGACCAATTTTTATCCTATGGAGTGTCCCTACTCCAGGTGCCCAAGGTAGGCAGAGGTCCCCTTAGTCAGGCAAATATTCATTTTGAGTGATGAATTTCGCAAAATGCATGTAGAGGTTTCAGGATAGTTTATTTGACGGGATAAAAGGACAAACACCTTATTTACCAATCAGGGTATCCACAATAGGATCTCTGCGAAAACTTTTCTCTTCTTATTCATGAACTTAATGTTTCACTTTCTCAAGCACTTACAAACTTGATTGGTATGGCCTAGTACCTTGAAAAAAAGTACAAAATGGTACATTTCTTATCACTTTCTGCTTTGCCTTTTGAATTATCAAATCAACTCTATCTAGTTTCTTTCTTTTCGAAAAAGTGGAAATTATGATTCCATTTACAACAAAATGAACATTCATTAACACAAAAATTAGGTGGCACACATATCAAAGGTTTTAGTTTATCATCATGATGTCTAACAAACTACTTTCTATCAAAGACATCTTTGGGAACAAAATCATCTTGCCTTTCGAAATATAAGGAACTTGAATCACATTTTATTTTAATATTTTTCAACCTGTAATAAATATATTCCAAATGTCCTTCCTCATGACAAAATGTTCAAGAGAATGATTTCAAATGGTCCTTTTAATTTTTTGATCAATTTCCTTTTTCTTTTTCATTTAAATATTCTCTTTCACTTTTTATTTCTTCTCATTTTTCTTCAAAATCAAGGAATCGGTATCCTTTGAATCATGTGACCTTGAGAAGAGGACAATTTTTTTTTCAAACTTATAAATGAGTCAAATTCCTTTTGCAAAGACTCAAATCTATTCTCAGGTTCACTTTTAACTTTGCAAATAAGAAGATCTTATTTGGTTTTTCAATTGAAAAGTCAATTCACTTTTCTTTTGTTAAATATTCTCGAGTTTTTTAAATAAAACTTTTTGAATTATTCAATTTCCTCAGCTCGGGATTTTTCCATCTTAAGGCAATGATATATTCAAATAACTCGCCCTTCCCTTTTCCAATCATTTTTTACTTTTGATTGGTAAGTTGACTAGTATTTTCAAACTCATTAAAAAAAATCTTATTCAAAGAGTTTGATTTGATTAGAAAATTTAACATTCAACCTTTTCATTTTGGAAAGTTGAGCATTTAACTTATTATTCGTTTGACTAAAAAATTTAACACTTTCCATTTCATCATGTTATCAAAGTCACTATTAATAGACCTCGAGTTTTTGGAAGAATGAGAAGTTTTCTTTTTCTTATTTTCCTTTTCGAATTTAAAAAACTTTACCCTCTTATTAAGACTCAAAGGCATGGGGCTATTAATACTATGTAAATTAGGATATCAGAAATCCATCATCCAACCCAAAAACTAGATCTACTCATAAGAAAACCCAATCTATGAGAGAAAACATAATAAACGTACAAGAAGTAGATGATCGAATCAATCACGATAATGAAAAAAGAAGAGCAGTGTTTATATGGAAAGTGATAAACCAAAAACAAACTTAGAGGGGGGGGGGGTGAATAGGTTCGATCACATAACGTGGCTAATGCTTTTTATTTAAAATGATATTGCATGAAAATTAAATTATCCTAGCATGTGTATTAAGTAGGTGATGTGATGTATAAATTGAATTATCCACAAAACAAGATTAATTAAGTAGATTTAGAGAAAATAACCAGAATTCAACAACTAATTCCAATTGAACTGATTACACAGAATCTAGGTGTGATCTATGTGCAGTGCATGATCAAAGTGTGCAATTGAATGATTAACAATTACAAACATTCGACAAGATATTTTATGAGGAAAACCCCCCACCAAGGGGTAAAAAATCTCAACTCATTCCAATTTCTATTTCTACTTGAAAAGAGTTTTATACAAAGTATAAAGGTACCTCTCTCTGATTCACTCAAGAGTATTTGCTTATGGACTTTGAACTTTTGATCGAAGATGAATTGAAATGCACTTTGAGATACAAGAAGAGAATGGAAAACTCCAATTTTCTCTTTGGAATCACACCATACTTCAACTCATCTAATGAATCAAAACACCTATAATTTTAAATGTAAAAGTGATAGATCATACAATTAAAAAACATATTAACTAATTTAATTGGATAATATATATCTGAATCAAAAGCACTCTCAATTCTCTCACAAAATCAAAGATTAAGACCTAGATCTAAATTTGAATAATTTAGAGAGAACATGTGAATTTTGAAAAAAAAACAAGAATATCTCTAAAATATCGAAAACAAACTCAAAAAGGTTTTCATATGTATTACAATGGGAGGGAAAATGTACTATTCATAGGGAATTTTGAAAATACTTATTCATCGTTCGCATAGTTCATAATTATCGTGCACATGATTTTATGTAGTGTTGAAATCGATGCTCAGCTGCACAAAGGGCAAATGTTAGCCATGTGAACGAGCTATGGACATGGGTTAAATAATTACTGTGTCAGTGGTTAAAGTCTTAAATTCATAAAAAGCCTTTAACTTGCACAAAACCACTACGTTAGTTCCTAAAAGGTTTTCACAATAACTAGAAGTAAAAAATAAAAACTTTTCCATTGAATTTTAAAACTTCATTTTGAAAACTATAATGCACGTGTTTGTAACCATATGTCAATTCACAAAACTACCAAAAGGATATAATCTTTAAGGCATATGGCAACGAAAGTGTTGCAATTTTTTTTAGCAAATTTCATGATATTTAAGTTCAAAAGTCCATTTAAAAAAATGAACGAGCCTCATTCAAACGTATCAATCCTATATGGATCGAATGAGTCAAACGACTTAAATATTTTGTCATTGAATTTACCCAACTTTAATATATAATATTTGTAATACATCATTTTTACATTTTTATTGTCCCCTTTTGGTTATTCCGTGGAAATACCCCCAAAACCAAAAAAATTCTTGACTAATCCTACCAAACCCACTATACATTAGCCATATAATGAGAGTAATAGGAAGTAATGTACACATGAGTCTAAATGACCAACGACACATCAAAATTGAGTCTAAATCGGTGGACTGGAGTGGAATCAACATGAAAATGCCGAAAATCACATGTGACATGTGACGTGTGATGTGATCATGTCTCATTTAGGCAGTTTTGTTGTTAAATTATGTGTTCATCCTTTAACGTCCTATTTTCAATCTTAAGCCTTAGATTATTGAAATTTCTATCTGATTTTCACCACGTAAGTCAAATAAATGTACCAGTTATTTCTACAAGTTAGTTTAATCTCCTGTGATATTATCATCCATCTTTTTTGTTAAATTTATTATTAAATTACGTTTTCACCCTTATGCCTTATTTTCAAGCTAAATCCTTAGTTTTAAATTTCTACCCAGTTCTGACCCCGTTAGTCATACGACTAAACTTTTAATTTCTACAAGTTAGTTTAGTCCTATGTCATTTGATCATTCTTCTTTTTGTGGAGTTTTATTATTAAATTATGTTTTCACCCCTTAACACTAGGGGTGTGCAATGGAAGTGAAAAATTTGATAAATCGAACTAAACTGGGTGAAAGGGGTTGGTTTTGTTTGGTTTTATCTCATAACGGTTCGGTTTTAGTTCTAAAAAATATAGAACTAGTTTTTTGGTTTGGTTCTTGGTTGCACCACCAACATAAAATGAACCAAACCATAAACCAATCCGATTCGAAACTGAATAAAGAATTGAGGCCAAACTAAGATAATGGTTTAGTCTGGTATGACAACTATTATATCTTCAAGTTTGTTTAGTTAGGTATGAAATTATCGTGCCTCATTTCGGGTAGTTTTATTATTAAATTATAATTTACCGCCCTATTTTTAAGGTTGTCTTAAAGTATTAAAATTTCTACCCAAATCTAACCTCGTGAGTCACATGACTGCACCGATTGTTTCTATAAATTAGTTTAGTCCCGTGATATATGATCATGCCTCTTTTTGGAAGGTTTTGTTGCTAAATAATCGTTTTACCCCCTAACGCCCAGTTTTTAGGGATAAGCCTTAGATATTTTTAATTTATATTCGATTCTCACCCCGTGAGTCACAAGAAATCACCGGTTATCTCAACATGTTTGCTTAGTCCATGTGATGTGATCGTACTTCATGTCTGTGATTTAGGTCATAAGTTCAACCTCGACCCACTTTGTAAAGTAAAAAATGGCTATTATAAGGTATTGGAACCATCATGGTGTAGGGGGAGAGGGACGATGATACCCATTCCCTATTGAGAAAATGGACACATTGTTATGGGAGTGAAAAGTTGATAAGACTGGTGACTTATGTTTGAATGTCTATGACATGAGTCACACATTTTTTAGAGGAATGAGCATCCTGGGCTAGGGTCAGCTAATCCTTGTATGACGATCATCTTTACCAAAATAAATCCCTACTATATAACTATTATAGGGTCCTTCATACTTCTTTCAGGATTGAATCTACCTCTATAGGGTGGACACACCTCAAAGGGGGTTGGAGGAAACCTCATTTATATAGTATCTCTTTAAAAATGACAATCTTGGTTGATCTAAACCTAATCTTTCTTACTTCTCGTTTTGCCTATGGGAGCTCCTCGTCTCATAAGTAATCTATAATCATACCCATGTTTAAATGGATGCGATTTATATTAAAGATTTCTATCTCTGTATCTTTTCGATGATTTTTTCAACTAGAATTTCTACTGGTATGCTCCTTATGAGCTCAATTTTAGTAGCTAAGGACAATTTGGATAAGGCATATACCCTAGAATTTTCAATCCTCAAGGACTTTCATATCTCCACCTTTACGAGGCATGAGATGAGAGTTTTCACTTTTCCTAAGTATTTGATCATTTTATCATCTTTGGCTTCATATTCTCCTTATATCTACATCACTACTAGTTGTAAGTCATTATGATCTTAGGTCGAAGCTTCATACCCTATCTCATTATTGGAAGTTAAGAAGCTAAATTAAAGATAATAATAAATATCTATTCACCAAGAGTTGATAAGATGACACACACTCCACTTCTTACTGGGAAAGAATAGGCATTAGCACAAAATTTGCAAATTGGAATGTTAGAATGAAAGGGTTTGTGTTCCTCCTCTTATTGATTAGATGGTTCGATTTGGAAATCCTTGTCTCCATATTTGATAACTTCTTTCCATTTTTATAGGTTTGAACTTGCTTTGTTCAAAGTCGAAGCTTGAGAACGAGCCCCAAATGTTTGAGTTGAGGCTACAACTGACGATCCAATTTCTGTAAATGAGCCTTCCTTTACTTGGATCCTTTTAATTGAAATATACAATAAAATATGTCAATGCTTAGCATTTTATTGTGGTATAAGGTTAGTAATCTATGTCATAGTCTCTCATCTTAATGGACCATGCCATGAGTTGGCCAGATTTTTATATTTTGTGCATGTTTTTCCTAAGAGGCTAATTTATTAGCACCAACATTTTCCTTCCTGCGTGGACAAGCAAAAAATGATAATTTCTCCATCTTAGGGTACCGAATCTCTTCCCCTGAATTTCTTTGCTTGTAGAATACACTAGTTTCAGAACCCCCTGATCTAGTTGAACCATCGTTACATTGATTGTCGATTATGAGACTACTGGAAAAAGTAAAACTTTTCACCGTACAAAAGTCTTAACAACAAAGAAGTCGAACCAAAATAAAACATCAATTTTTTAAAAAAAAATTGCACTTTTTATATTATTTGAAGGTTTTTTGTAGAACTTTGAGGATACCACACACCCGGTGAGTCTTTGAACTTCCTATTAATTTATTGAAAACTTCCTATTAACTAAGGCATTGATTTTTGTTACGACGTCTTCAATACCTCTTTGGTTCATAATAAATAGGAGGAACTTTCCTGATCTGACCCCAAAGAGTCACGTAGTTAGATTCATCTTCATCTGGTTCCTTTCCATTATATCAAAAGTATTGTCCAAATCATTCACATGGTCTTCTTACTTGAGGCTCTTAGTCAACATGTTGGTGACCAAAATTTCCATATTTTGGCATATCTGACTTTGAAGATTTTGTTTACCAATCGCTGATACATGGCTCTAAAATTTTCAAACCAAAAGGCATAACATTGTAACAATATATACCTTTATCAGTCATGACCAAAATTTTCTCTACATCGTCATCTTTCATTGAGATTTGGTTGTACCCATTATAGTCCTCCATGAAGCTCACAAGCTCATTGCCTATCATTACATGCACCATTTGTTTTATCAGGGGCAAGGGAAAGTAATATTTTGGGCATGACTTATTCAATATGGTGAAGTTTACATGATATCGCCATTTTTCATTTTATTTGGTTACAAGAAAAAAATTTGACAATAAAAAGGAATACTTTACTTCTTCTATGAAACCTGTGTCCGTCAGTTTTATCACTTATTTTTGAATGATCTAATAACAATATAGGACAAACTACCTCCTTCTGTACTTAACTTCCTTCCTTGAAGGGTCTATATCTAGGTAATGCCATATGGTGTCGGGTTCTATCCTTGTCATGTTATTATGTTACCATGCAAATATGTCCCTCTGTTCTCTTAAGATCTTGACCAACATAACTTTGACACTGGGTTTTAAGGACGATCCAATTTGGATGGTTTTGGGGGTCCTCTTCATCTAGAACCATAATTTCTACATTCTTAGTCGCCTTACACTACGTCATCTTTGCCTCATTCCTTGGGTTGAGTGTGTTAATGTTTTACAAAGTAATTTTCCTCTTATAAGCTTTCCATTACTCAATATATGTGAAATAGAATTCTCTCTCTTCCTACTAGTCACATGAGACCACTTCTACCCTAAAAATGAGGAGGAGACCTCATCATCTGATGAAAAGTAGAAGGAACGAATTCAAATTCTTTTAAGGAGACTTGATCTAGCATTATGTTGTATATCGAGATCACATGTTCATCCATGATGAAAAAGTTCACATTCTTTGTTAAACATGTTGATCATTTAGAGCAGGAAAAACCTAATCTAATTCCACCATATAGAGCAGGAAAAACCTTATCCCCACTAAAGTTGATGAGGGGTTGATAGTAGGTTTTGATTTTTTTGATATTGATCTTAAAGCCTTTAAAATATTCCCTGAAGATTACATTTGTTGAGATCCCTATGTCGACGAGGATTCGAGAAACATTGTATTGGCAAACCATGATGATCATAACCAATGGATCATCGTGTGGATATAGGGCGCTCTTAAAACTAAGTCTAGAACACATAATGGTCAGTCAATTGGTGTTCACCTTCTAAGGATAATTGTCTTCTTCATTTGCCCTTATGTAATTTATATCCATTCATTAAGCGCCTGCTCTTGTTTCCCCCATATATGTTTTCCTATCGATTCACTCAACTCCTTAGCTAGCAAATACTCTTAAAATCATATGCATGCCGAACTAGATCAAGTGTAATTCATCCTTGCTAAACTTAGGTTTTTCTGGTAACTCCAATTCTTCATAAGTGTTATTATTCGAGTCCCTAACTTTTGGCTTTTACCAAACTTCTTATTCGCTTTGTCTCGTGTAGGGGAACCTTATTTTTTTATTTTCTTTTAACAGCAGTCAATATGATCCATTAACTTTTTTAGCTGACCTGCCTTAATGAGCTCTTCAATCTCATCCTCGAGAGCATCATAGTTAGTTATGTCATGGTAGCGATCTTTGTGAAAGTCATAGTACTTGTACTTATTTCTCTTAGGCGGCAGAGATTTTAATTTAGTTGGACAATTGATATTTTCCTAATCCTTAACTTCATTAACGATATGATGCACCGGTGTAGAAGGGGCATGTAACTGATGAACTTATGTTCTGACTTATGTGGGATGTACTCCCTCCTTTGTCTTTATTCTGGATGGACTTATCGAATCAATCTTTGTTGATCTCTCCATTATTAACTACCATTGGCTCTCCTACAACCATGACTTTTCCTACCCCTTAAAGAATCTCATTCATTGAGGTAGGGGATCTTTTGAAATGGTTAAATATATTTGTTCAGATAAGATCCCATTAATGAGCATTCTTATATAAATCTTCTCATTACAATCTGTAGGTTCGAGATTTTCATTTTGCTAAACTTTTAGATGTAATCTCTGAGTGTCTCCATCTTCTTCTGTTTGACATTGAGGATGTGGATCATCTTCCTAGCACGATTCAAACCAAAGGCACAAATTATGATAAACTTATCATCCAAATGTTTGAATATCTTGATCTACCCCCTTAGTAGGATCGTATACCAAATGTGTGCTTCCCTAGTTAGATTGTTTCAGAAATATCTGAGCCTCATTTCATATAGTAAATAGTATATATAGATATCCGGAATACATATCTACGTGATGAATAATACTTTATTTCCGATCATACTTTTGTGTTATAACAAGGGGTTTGAATTTTATTATGTGGGATGGAAGATTTCTTGGATGAAGGCCAATCCTTCCATATACCACCTCTCCAAGGGATTTTTACCCTTCATTAAGTCTCCTAAGTATTTTCTCAGTATCTCAATGGAGCTCTTACATAGACTTCCACTTCCAAGGTGATTATCCCAATACCCTTCTCTTCTTGATTCTCCTCGGCTACTATTAGTTAGTGTATCAGATATAGGTTAATCCCCTTGGGGTCGATGTTTATGTATGTCCCTCAAGATACAATTTCATGTCACACTGATTATAAGAAGTATGGAGGGGTATATGGCATCTGGGTCCTAGCTTATCCAAGGATAAAGGCTTTGAGTGCCCAATGAAGTCACTCACTCTCTACTACGATGAATGCCTTTTTTATGTTTCATATATGGTCTTTGGGAGAGAAGAATTCTTACCTTCTTGGTAAGATTAGTCTTAGATTATTTTCTACTAGTCATCCTTTGCCTCCATTTTTATTACATCAACTTTGTCATTCAAATATTCCCATTCATATCTCACTTCCAGTTGACGAAATCCTTTCATATTTTTATGTCTTAAACCTAATGGACCAAGTTTCCTAAAATAATAGAGTAGTTCTTCTAGGGTTTCCTACCACCCCCGACCGTCGTAGTACGAGGTTTACAACCACCTCAAATGGCCTTCCTACCTATGTTTGAGTAAGAGCTAACATATGTGATTAAACTTTTTCTTGGTTGGATATCATCATTTTAATGCGCCGGTGAGCTAAGTCATATCAGGGGGAGGTGCACTACTTGAGGCACGGATTCCATTTGGAGGAGGTGGTGATGGTAGTTTTGATGCCATTTTCGATCAAGAAATTTGTGTTTCAAATAAGGAATTTAACCCATAAAACACTAAATAAGAGGGTGAACGACGTGTGAAATCTTTACCAAAATGCATAAATCTAAAAACAAACATGATTCAGGATGAACTGCTGACGCGACTAAGAATTTATCTCAAAAGTGCGTTTTACTCTAGGCTCAAGTGCAAGCCTGTCGCTCAAGTAGTAACCTGGTAAATCGGGATCGTATCCACAGGGATCGAGATTGCCAAATAGTACTAAGAAAAATTATTAAATCTTGAAATGATTTCTTAAAAGAAATGAAAAGATGATTAATGATTGGGAAAATTTCTTAAGAAAAACAAATTGAAATTTGTAAAAAATATTTAGATCTGACAAATGGGAGAAAATAGGGTAGGGTACAATCCCTCAATCCTTGACAAATTACCGTATAGAATACTAGACTTGTAAATTAAAATTATTGACTAAATCCGGTCTTTATAAATTCTAAGCATTACATATATGAGGGATTTAGCCCGCATCATATGAAATCAAAGAATTTATAAAGCGGTGAATGATAACTTATACTCGCAAAGCGTTCTTAAACATCTCAAGTACCTAGGGCAAGATAGATTAAAACATTGACAATATTTGTATGAGTTTCATTCACGATTCAATCAATATTTTAATTTAACCTCTATTTTCTACATAAATAATTTGCCTTGGATTGAGTTCATGTACCCCAACCCTTGGGAATTTAGCTACTCATGATTTGGTTTAAGAATAAATTCACATATGAAATTATGGATCTACAAGACATTGTAAATAATTTGCAAATAATAAAACTAGAGAATAGAAAGATTTTACTTGAATTCAGCAACAAAAGCGGAATTGGAATTCAAAATTTCTTACAAACTAGGGTTCATGAAAACGCTTGAAGAAATAGAAAAGTTTCTCTCAAAGTCTAACCTTAAAATTCAACCTCTAATTCTCTCTAGAACTCTCAACCTAGCAAACCCTAGCCACTCTCTAGCAACTCCTCCAAATGATGTAGGGCATGGGCTTTTATAGCACAAAGTATCGAAATTGACTGCTCAATGCGCTTTTGACACAAGTTTCACCATCTAGCAGGCAAAAAATCTACACAATTAATGCCAGGATTCCACATGACCGGACCGGTCCGAATTACCCTCGGATCGGTCCGATATCCACCGGATCGGTTCTTTTATTTCTACCGAATCGGTCCGGTCCTAGTCGGATCGGTTCTATTTTCTTCTCCATCGATTTGCTATCCATCCGGGGTATACTAGACTTGGCCAATTCGGATCGGTCAGGATTCCATCGGATCGGTCCGATTTTCTTCAACTTTGACTTTTTCCTTGCAACTTTGACTAGCCATATCTTCTGATCTAAAACTCCGATTTGGGTACCGTTTCTTCCTATGCTCTTGTGCACTCATGCTCTTCAACTTCATTTTTGGTGTCGCCTTCGATTTTTGAGTGGAACTTTACTCTTTTGCCCTTTGACTTCTCTTCTGATTTTCTTCTTTTCCTTTCTTGCATTCCATTCCTGCAAACTTCATCACAATTACACAAAAACTAGGGAATATTGTTAAAAACTGATAATAGAGTGATATGGACTAAAAATGATTCAATTACCTTGTTCGAGATATTAAAATCACCAAATTAAGGGGCTAAATTCAGAAGAATTTACGCTTGGTCAAATCCCCCTAACTTAGGACTTTGCACGTCCCGAGCAATGTAATTGAATCTAACCAAAATTATACCCTTGAAAATTCCTTTATTGGGATAGAATACCTTTTTCGCGGGCAAGCGATTGCATTTAGCGTATGCAACAAGCCTTTAAACCCCTAGGTTACCCTAGTAGGACGAGTTTTGTCTCGTGAGGGTTTGCAGTGAATATACCCACAAAATTCTTTATTGACTCAAATAAATATCAAAATACTTAAAAATTGTACAATTTAAATTTTTCGAAAAATAATCACCATAAATTGATATTCAACTGTCTCAAACAATAGTGTGTGTGTGCAAAGCCCAAAAATTAAACCTCAAATTTCCACCGATTGAGCATTACGTTACTTTCCGAAAATTCGTTTTGATTCAAATTCTTACGGATGCACTCACAAACGAATCACTCGGATTGTGGCTATTTTCTCGGTATGCATGATATAAAGAGTAAATATAATGGACACAAATTCACGCATACAAAATTGAAAAGAAGGAAATATTTGGTGAAAAGATCTCATCATCGGAGTACAGTTATTAGGAAATAGGAACATCACCTCTATTTCACACCATTTTAATCTCTTTTATTACCTTTTCATGTCTTAGCTCTCCACGCGATAATTAATTTCACCATTCGGACTCGGTTAGGACTTTTTGGGTTAAAAGGTGTAAAGGGTAAAAATGGGAATAGGCGGATTGTTCGGAATTGGAAAATGTCCTTATGACGTCCATTTGTGCTTTTTCGGGCATTTGCTCAATTTTCTCTTTTTTTTCTTTTCTATTTTCATATTTTTTTCACTATATTTTTTTATTCTTGCCCCTTTTTATTGCCCAATTTGGACTTACTTGATGAATTTTCTCAATTTTCACAATTCCGGGCTATTTGGGTTTTTCGGGTTATCAAACGAAAGGGAAATATTTTATTAGGCTCAAATTGGGTTGCAAAGGGATAATTTTTTCACAACCATTTTATGGCTAATATTTTTGGGTAACAAACGAGGGCCTACTTCATTGTCCAAATTGCTAATCACATTACCATATGCATCTCGAGATTAATTAAGTTTAGAGATATATTTAGCACGAATTTCGAGACAACATTTCACACATTTCCCATAACCGATCAAAATAAAGGATTGAGATCTTCAACGACTTATTAAAATGCAGAAAAGAACTTTGAGTTAATCATAAACTCGGATTGATTTAAAAACTCATAAAAAATTGAAAGGCTCAAAATCTCACCGGGTTTGATCAATCTCCACACTTATTCGTAAAGTCGCCAATTTTCTTTCAATTTCCATCTTTGGTCAATTTTGGCTTAGTGCATTATGATTTAACAATTTGAGACTTTAAATAGAATAAAGGTGATATTTTTGAAAAATTTAAATTCCAATTTTTTTTTTGAAGAAAAATATTTTTGGCTTTTTTTCAAAATTTTTCATTTTTTTTTTAGATACACATATATATGAATACAAGCGAAGTTTTATGAATACGCACCTGTCATCCCCCCTAACTCAAGGATTTGCATTGTCCTCAATCAAATGGATAAGAGAAATAAGGAAGACAACAAGAATGGTGCGATAAATAAAACAAGTAAATATCATATTAAAACTGTATATTACAAACAAACTGGAGAAACAACTGTGTAAGCAAAAAGAAAAACAAACAAACATAGCTATAAAAATCCTAAAGGGGAGAGGGGCATCCTAAGGGGCGGGTGGGGGATGGGAAGGACTGGGAGCAGCAGGATCATAAGGATTGTAATAGTAAGGAGGAAGAGGGGCCTCGGGTCCCAACTGAAGACGGTACAAGTCGGCCTGCATACGCAGGACCAAACTCATGTCCCTCTCGTAGGAGGACACATACTCGTCAAAACGCGTTTCAAGGGAGAGAATGCGCTGAGTCAAGCCCGTACCAACCGGAACATAATTCGGATCAGCAGTTTCATCATATTCTTCCTCCTCACCTTCCTCCATCTCAACGTCCTCATCAGCGACGTCCTCCTCCTCATCGAACTCCGCGTCACTCAAATCTTCACCGCGCCTTGCACGGACTAGATGAATTTGCCTTTCACTACGAGTGCGGGATTCTTGTCCTAAGGGCTTAGGCAAGTTGATAAGATCTTGAGGTGGTGCTATCCCGGCATCCCGAAGCATGGAGGTAATGAGGCGACCATAAGGAAGAGGTGCGCGACCCTTTTTGTCATAGGCCACAAAAAGGATATCGGTGTAAAATGTCCGAGCTAAGTTGATCACTGTCGCAGGGTCGAACAAATGATACATCATTGTAGCTTGGCGCGGCCTCATCGCTGAATCATTGGAGGTTTGCAAAATATTGGCACAAACGATATGAAAGGCGAATCGTGCCTTGTCGGATAAGCAACCGACGGGAAATATCTCGGTATTCCAAACCGCACCGGGCTTGATCCTCGAGATACAAACTTCTTTGGTGAGAACGGGATCGGGACCCGGATAGTCAAACTGGGACGGTGTGATCACACCATAAGACTCAAGCTTCCGTGCCACAAGGTCAAGTGAGAATGGAATAGGGATGGAATCCACAAAGGCTTGGGATTCAAATTCAGTGGTACGGATAAGAGATCCGTAGAACTGATGCACTTCATTCTCCCAAACTGCCTCATAGGGTTCATTGAAGAAACGACACCAGCCTCGTGACATGAAAAGGGTTGTGACAGAATTGGGCATTTGGTCCCACAACATTTGACGTTCGATATGAATTTTTCGGGTAGGGCTGAAAAACCTACGGTACCAATTTGCTTCGCGGCGTGAACGGTACTCTCCATTTTCGTCGGGAAGGACTTCAATGGAGGTATATTTCTGGGGAGCAGCCATGGAGATGGAGGATTGAAACCGTAAGTGAGATAGAATAGAGAAGGTAGGTGTAGGTGTGAAGAAAATGGGTAGGGGGATGGGTGTATTTATAGTACGGGAGTGGGAAATTGGAGGGAATGAAAGGATGGGAAATGGGGGACGAATTGTTTGAAGGAAGTGAATGGATTGGGGGAAGTGGAAAGGTGTGGATTGAAGAGTTGGATTGAAGAGGTGTGACCCTTGGGAATTGAACTTCTGCAGAAAACCGGATCGATCCGGTTTTGGGACCGGACCGATCCGCCTTACCGGATCGGTTCTTTAAAATCATCCGGACCGATCCGCCTGAACAGATCGGTTCTTTTAATATCAGACCAGACCGATCCGGTCTGCTGATTTTTCTGAATTCTTCCTCTCTCTTCTTTTCACCATAAATGCTCCTATTCTCCCTTCCAAACATGGTTTTTCAACCGCTCACACTTCAAACTATCCTAAATGCTCATCGAAAACGAAACACCCCTCACCCGTCAGATTCTCAACCCTGGGACTGACTCAATCCTACGACTCCTAATTCCTAAGACTCATATGTACAACAATCACCCCATACATGTCGGGGGTGCGACGACCTCACCTCTCTTTGTTCAGTCAATCCCCATAAATGGGGTCCGACAGCCAGATTGTATCGGCTTCTTTGACAATTGCTTCCAAATAGGGCTTGAGACGATGCCCATTAACTTTAAATGTGTTTCCCCCTTTCTCATCTATGAGTTCAATAGCTCCATGGGGAAATACCTCTTTCACAATGAATGGACCTGACCATCTTGATCGCAATTTTTCGGGAAACAAGTGCAACCTCGAGTTGTAGAGAAGTACTTTTTGTTCCGAATGAAACTCTTTCCTACGAATGATTCCGTCATGAGCTTGTTTCATTCGATCCTTGGATATTTTAGCACTTTCATACGCATCATTGCGTATTTCTTCCAACTCATTCAACTGAAGTTTCCTTGTTTCATCGGCTTTATCCATATTGAAGTTCACCCTTTTGATAGCCCAATACGCTTTGTGTTCGATCTCAACCGGAAGATGACAATGTTTGCCATACACAAATCGAAATGGGGACATCCCAAGGGGATTCTTATACGCAGTTCTATAAGCCCAGAGCGCATCATTCAATCTGAGAGACCAATCTTTCCTATTAGGATCGACTGTCTTTTCCAAGATGTTTTTGATTTCCCGATTAGCGATCTCGGCTTGGCCATTCGATTGAGGGTGATAAGTTGTTCCAACTTTATGGACAATGTCATACTTCCGCATTAGTTTCTCCATAGGCCTATTGCAAAAATGAGTTCCATTATCACTGATTATGGCCTTAGGCATACCAAAACGAGAAAGTATATTTTCTTGAATGAATTTTATCACCACTTTGCTGTCATTCGTCCTTGTAGCTATCGCCTCGACCCATTTCGAGACGTAATCTACAGCAACGAGGATGTATAGAAAACCAAAAGAAGGTGGAAATGTGTCACGACCCCGACCCAAAATAGTATTAGGGAACGAGTGTCTTGACATGCCACCATGGCAACAAATATTCCGATTTAATTGTTTCCTTAAATAAATGCAACGGATATATTATCACATGGTTATGAATCGTAAAATACCGAAAGTAAAGGAATTACGTCATCAAAGCTTTCTAAAGGAAACTTCATATATATTAAAAGTAACAACGGGTTACAACTTAAGAGAAAATTTAAACCTTATTACAAGAGAGCCACACATGCTCTAAATAAACATTTTACAAAAAGAGCTCTAAAGCTAAATCTTCAATATAGTCCATTTTCATTCCGTCCGTGAGTCTAAACATTTCCTGAAAAATGGTTATTTATACATTATCAGCTAAAAACCGAATGAGGTTCAATCTCCAAACATTCCAGGGTTTTCGGAAAATAGATACCTATTCAAGTCAAAAGAGAAGGCATATACATATATGGAGAGGAACTTGCAGTAAATAGATATAATTTTGAAATGAAAGTATATATATCACAATTGGATAGCTCGGAATAAGAATAATGCAACAAATCAAATGTGATATCTTTTTCTTTCAATCATATCATTTTAATGGCCAAGTACACTCTAATACCGTATTCTTCTACCGTATTATTCCCCGGTAGTTAAGGGTCAATCGAACTAGTTCGTCACAATGACTTATTTAGGGCACACCAGCGATAAATGAGATGGGAAGGTACCACCCAAATATTTCCACCCGGTAGTCAAGGCCAACATAGTAAGAGAGTTTCCATAGGCCGAATCAATAATTTTAGAATTCAAATCAGATGTTTATATGGAGAGATATATACATATAACAAAAGACGAAATCATCGGTATCAAATGCATTTTGAGAATAAAAGCATTTCACAAAATATACATAGTTTGCATAATATAAAATGCGCAAGAAATTGCATAGAGTACTCACCCAAAATGGAGGTCAAATTTACTGGTATTGGTCTTCGATCACACGTTAATCTGATAAAGATTTAAGTACAGATTCTAAGGTCCAGTTTATACTATACTAACCTCTTCTTTTAAAGGATTACTGAATCCCTATTTGTTAACTTTTAAAACTCATTGATCGTAATTTAAGAATTCAATTCATAGTTTTTCCTCATCAGTCGGTTCCCAGTAGAGATGGAGGGTCACAGGGGCACCACTTAAATACCATCTCATCTAGACAGAACATTTCCGGATTCATTCACAGTAGAGACGGAGGGTCACAGGGGCACCAATTAAATACCATCTCATCTAGACAGAACTTCACCGGGCCTGACTTTGGAATTACTTAAATCGGATTCCATAATAACGAGCAATTTCTTTAAAAAGAATCATTTTTAAAAGCGTATAATTTCAAACAAGTTTATAAAATCAACTTGGATTTGTTCTAAATTTTAAGTTTTGATTAGTGAATTTTTTTATTGTATTTTACCAGCATAACTACTAAGTAAAGCTATAAAACAATAAATTAAAACTATAAAGATGCATTATAACATTAAGATTACCTTAAGATGAATATCCCTAAGAACTTCTTCTTAAACTTTCTCACACTTTCTCTCACTATTTCTTTCTATAATTCTCAAGGAATTGGTGTGAGTTTCAAATGATCCCCCAAAGGCCCTATTTATAGTTTTCCAAAGATATTTAGGTATTGACACGTGTCTGGGTGATAAGGTTTCACTTTGGTGAGTCGTCGTTCACGTGTCGTGCAACGGATCAGCCTTGCAGTCTTGGTTTACCAAACGGCGACACATGTTTTTTTCCTTTTTCTAGACGATTTACATAAGTTTTATCCTTTCCTATAGAGGTGACACGTGTGCAGTGGATATGTTCAAAAGAAATCACGAGGTGGAAAGCACAAGGTGGATAGGTATTAAGGGTATAAGGGTCATTTCGGACCTGAAGGGCATTTTGGTAATTTCACACCATATATTTTCAATATTTCTTATAGGTCCCTGAAAATATTTTATTTACGAAAAGGCCCCTTTTTATTTTTCATTTTGGTCCCTGAAACTTTCTTTATTAAAACCAAGTCCCTAATGTTTCATAAAATTACATTTTCTACCCCAAAACTTATCACTTAGCTTAGGATGTGCCATAAAATCTCAGTTGGACCCATTTTACCGTTGATTCTTCAAATTTAAAAATGGGCTTTGTCATATTATGAACTCGAAATATCATATATGTAATAATATATCATTATTAGATAGTAAGTGTGACGAAATTAAAAGAAGGCAATTATATATTGGCATAAGAAAATGGGGTCATTACATCCTACCCTCCTTATAAAAAGTTTGGTCCCCAAACTTTACTTACATTAATTTCCAAAAAGGTGTGGATATCGCTCTTTTATTTCATCTTCCCGCTCCCATGTTGCTTCTTCAACAGAATGATTCCGCCATAATACTTTGACTAGTAGAATAACCTTGGTTCGTAATATATGATCTTTATGGTCTAAGATTTCCACTGGATGCTCAATGTATGTCAAATTTTCTCTAACTTGAAGAGGCTCGTGACTTAAGATATGTGCTGGATCAGGGATGTATTTCTTCATCATTGAAACATGAAACACATTATGCACACTAGAGAGTTCAGGGGGTAAGGCTATTCGATACGCAACAACACCTATCCTTTCAAGGATTTCCAAAGGTCCTATGTATCTTGGACTCAACTTTCCTTTCTTCCAAAATTGGATTACTCCCTTTGTCGGTGATACTCGTAAGAAAACATAGTCTCCTCTTTGGAATTCTAACGGTCGATGCCGATTGTCAGCATAACTCTTTTGACGGCTTTGAGGTATTTGAAGTCGGTCTTGTATCAATTTCACTTTCTCTGTTGTGACCTGAATCAATTCTGGTCCCAATAATTTTCTTTCTCCAACTTCTACCCAACATGCAGGAGAACGACACCTTCTACCATAGAGTGCCTCATACGGAGCCATTTGAATACTTGCTTGATAGCTATTATTATATGCAAATTCCACTAACGATAAATGATCGTCCCAATTCCCCTTCAAATCAAGTACACATGCCCTAAGCATATCCTCTAAGGTTTGGATGGTTCTCTCCGATTGTTCGTCTGTTTGAGGATTAAAAGCGGTGCTGAAATTCAATTTTGTTCCCATGGCTACTTGTAGGCTTTTCCAAAAGCGAGACACGAATCTAGGGTCACGATCAGAAACAATTGAAACTGGGGTTCCATGAAGCTTAATAATTTCCCGTATATACAATTTAGCTAACTTTTATAAGGAATGGGTAATCTTAATGGCAAGAAAATGAGAAGATTTAGTTAACCTATAAATAATTACCCAAATGGAATCATTACCATTGGAACTCCTTGGTAGCCCTGTCACAAAATCCATGGTAATATGTTCCCACTTCCACTCAGGGATTGGTAAAGGTTGTAATAATCCTGATGGTTTCTGATGTTCAGCTTTTACTTGTTGATAGATCAAACACTGAGATACAAACTCTGTTATCTCCCTTTTCATGTTATTCCACCAAAACACTTCTCGGAGATCTCTGTACATCTTGGTATTTCCGGGATGAACTGTGAATCTCGAGTAATGACCTTCCTCCAAAATCTGCCTCTTTAGTTGGGCATCACCAGGTATACAGACTCTATTTCCAAACCTTAATATATCATCTTGTATCGCAAATTCAATTCTCTTCCCTTCAGTAACCTCTTCTTTAATCTTCCTCAGTTGTGGGTCATTTACTTGTGCAACTTTAATTCTTTCCATCAACGTGGGTTGTATTTGTAAGTTTGCGATTATTCCTCCTTCACCATAAATACGTACATCTATTTCCATACTTCTCAAATCTTTCAATAGAGCTTCCTGGATGGTAATAAGACATGCTAAATTTTGTGTAGACTTTATACTCAAAGCGTCGGCAACTACATTAGCTTTCCCCGGGTGATAGTGAATATTTACATCATAATCCTTCATCAATTCTAACCACCTCCTTTGTCTCATGTTCAATTCCTTCTGAGTAAAGATATATTTCAAACTCTTATGATCGGTATAAATTTCACAAGTCTCACCATACAAATAATGTCTCCAAATCTTAAGAGCAAAAATTACCGCTGCTAATTCTAAGTCATGGGTTGGATAATTTTGCTCATGGGGTTTTAACTGTCTCGAGGCATAAGCTACTACTTTTCCATTTTTCATTAGCACACATCCCAAACCATTTTTAGAAGCATCACTATAAATCACAAATCCTCCTGTACCGGAAGGAATAGTCAAAATTGGGGCAGTTACTAATCGATTCTTAAGTTCTCGAAAACTATTCTCAACTTCCTCAGACCATTCATATTTCACCGTCTTTTGTGTTAACCTAGAGAGAGGTTTGGCAATACTAGAAAATCCTTCAACAAATCTTCGATAATAACCTACTAACCCTAGGAAACTACGAATCTCCATCACATTAGTTGGTCTTGGCCAATCTAGTATAGCCTCGATCTTTTGAGGATCAACCGACACTCCCTCCTTGGATATGACATGTCCTAGAAAAAAAACACTAGGCAACCAAAATTCACACTTATTTAATTTTGCATATAATTTCTCTTTCCTAAGGATTTGTAATACTATCTCCGAATGCTTCTCGTGTTCTTCAATACCTTTGGAATAAATAAGGATGTCATCAATGAAAACAACCACACACTGATCCAGATATTTCCTAAACACTCTATTCATCATATCCATAAAAGCGGCTGGTGCATTAGTTAATCCAAATGGCATCACAAGAAATTCATAGTGACCATATCTAGTACGAAAAGCTGATTTTGAAATATCCTCTTCCTTAATCTTCAATTGGTGATAGCCTGACCCAAGGTCAATCTTCTAAAATACTTGTGCACCTTGCAATTGGTCAAACAAATCATCTATATGAGGTAAGGGGTATTTATTCTT
Source organism: Sambucus nigra (assembly GCA_949130495.1). Classification (NCBI taxonomy): domain Eukaryota; kingdom Viridiplantae; phylum Streptophyta; class Magnoliopsida; order Dipsacales; family Adoxaceae; genus Sambucus; species Sambucus nigra. The sequence goes on along the minus strand of OX422208.1, from coordinate 534,976,381 downwards.
AATGGTCACCTTATTTAGTTCACGATAATCTATACATAACCTCATCGTTCCATCCTTCTTTTTAACAAATAACACTGGAGCACCCCAAGGGGATACACTAGGTCTAATAAAATCCTTGTCTAATAGATCTTGTAATTGAACTTTTAATTCCCTTAACTCTAAAGGTGCCATGCGATAAGGTGGTTTTGAGATTGGTGTGGTTCCAGGAACAAGGTCAATGGTAAATTCTACTTCTCTACTAGGAGGTAGACTGGGCAAATCATCTGGAAAAACATCTGGAAAAAGCCTAGCTATAGGAATATCTTCTAAACTAGGCTCTTTTGTTTGCAAATCAATAACACTGGCAAGAAATCCTTGACATCCCTTCTTAAGAAAATTACAAGCTTGCATTGCAGAGATAATACGCATGGGAGATAAGATGCTAGTTCCTTCAAAACTGAATTCTGGTTGGTTAGGAATTTGGAAAATAACTGTCTTCTCAAAACAATCCACCCTAGCATGATATGATGCTAACCAATCCATCCCCAAAATGACATCAAAATCTCTTATGTCTAAAACTATCAAATCAGCGAATAGTTTATGACTAGTCACATTTATAGGGCAAGACTTATATACTAATGTTCCCGTCAATAACTCACCCGAAGGAGTAGAAACGTGTATGATATGATTCAAGGATTCAGGAATATTAGGAAAGCGATTAACAAAACGCACAGACACAAATGAATGGGTAGAACCAGGATCAATTAAAACTTGAAAAGGTTGTGCACATATAGAAAGTGTACCTGACACTACTGCATTAGAAGCCTTTGCATGGGAAAGATTAAAGACACTACCTTGTCTGCCCTGATCCTTATTGTCATTAGAAGTCTTTGTTGCCGTCTTCCCTTTGTTAGGACAATCTCGTATTTTATGTCCCTTTTGGCCACACCCAAAGCAACTCCCCGTCTCCAGGTAACACGGTCGCCCTCTATGAATATTACCACAACGTTGGCATTTATCAACATTAGAGGGTTTGTTTACTAAAGGTTGTCCTATATTAGGTATAGTCCTAAAGGGTTTGTTATTGGGGTTCCTTCCTCTTTGTTCTCCAAACTTCCTCTTCCACTCTCTAACCTGATTATATTCTTCACTATCCTTCTCAGCTATTGTTTTTCTAGCCACCACGTCATTATATGATGCCAACTTTAGGATGGAAACGAATATTAAACCTTAACCCACGTTCAAACTTCTTGGCTCTTAAAACATCGGTTATCACAATATGAGGTGCAAAACGGGATAACTCAGTAAACTTTGCCTCATATTGACTAACCGTCATATTTCCTTGAACCAGACCCATGAAGTCAGCTGCTTTTTGGTCTTGCACCGTTTCGGGAAAGTATTTCTCGTAAAAGATCACTAAGAAGTCATTCCAACCTATGGGATTATTCCTTTCCCCATGAAGTCTCTTAGTCATTCTCCACCAATGTTCGGCTTCACCTTCTAACATGAATGTTCCAAATAAAACCCGTTGTTCAGCTGTACACTTAAGAACATCGAACATCTTTTCCATTTGCATCACCCAATTTTCTGCTTCAGTGGGGTTAGGAGTCCCTTTAAAAGACGGAGGATTCAACTTCTTGAACTGTTCAATAGTACAAGTACTTAGTTCAAGATTCCTTGGTGCTCCATTATTCACCTGATGCTCCACAATTCTTCCTAGACTTTCAATTTCTTTGTATGAACCTTCCAGCCCTTCCATACTCGAACCACTAGTCCCTGGAGTTGATCTTGCCTTGGTCATTTTCTACAGTCATGGCCAAACGTAAGATGTATTATACTAGCCCAAGATTGCATTTTAGAAGAACAATGATATATAAATAATTATATATAGACTATAAGAAATATGGAGGGTTATCACATAAGTCGGATATTTAATCCTATAAGCTATGTATGGAGACTTAAAATCGTTAACGTTCGAAAATTATGTTCAGTAGTCTACGGGTTCATAACCTATGCTCTGATACCACCTCTGTCACGACCCCGACCTAAAATAGTATTTGGGAACGAGTGTCTTGACATGCCACCATGGCAACAAATATTCCGATTTAATTGTTTCCTTAAATAAATGCAACAGATATATTATCACATGGTTATGAATCGTAAAATACCGAAAGTAAAGGAATTACGTCATCAGAGCTTTCTAAAGGAAACTTCATATATATTAAAAGTAACAACGGGTTACAACTTAAGAGAAAATTTAAACCTTATTACAAGAGAGCCACACGTGCTCTAAATAAACATTTTACAAAAAGTTCTCTAAAAGCTAAATCTTCAATATAGTTCATTTTCATTCCGTCCGTGAGTCTAAACATTTCCTGAAAAATTGTTATTTATACATTATCAGCTAAAAGCCGAATGAGGTTCAATCTCCAAACATTTCAGGGTTTTCGGAAAATAGATACCTATTCAAGTCAAAAGAGAAGGCATATACATATATGGAGAGGAACTTGCAGTAAATAGATATAATTTTGAAATGAAAGTATATATATCACAATTGGATAGCTTAGAATAAGAAGAATGGAACAAATCAAATGTGATATCTTTTTCTTTCAATCATATCATTTTAATGGCCAAGTACACTCTTCTACCGTATTATTCCCCGGTAGTTGAGGGTCAATCGAACTAGTTCGTCACAACGCCTTATTTAGGGCACACCAGCGATAAACCAGCTGGGAAGGTACCACCCAAATATTTCCACCCGGTAGTCAAGGCCAACATAGTAAGAGAGTTTCCATAGGCCGAATCAATAATTTTTGAATTCAAATCAGATGTTTATATGGAGAGATATAAACATATAACAAAAGACGAAATCATCGGTATCAAATGCATTTTGAGAATAAAAGCATTTCACAAAATATACATAGTTTGCATAATATAAAATGCGCAAGAAATTGCATAGAGTACTCACCCAAAATGGAGGTCAAATTTACTGGTATTGGTCTTCGATCACACGTTAATCTGATAAAGATTTAAGTACAAATTCTAAGGTCCAGTTTATACTATACTAACCTCTTCTTTTAAAGGATTACTGAATCCCTATTTGTTAACTTTTAAAACTCATTGATCGTAATTTAAGAATTTAATTCATAGTTTTTCCTCATCAGTCGGTTCCCAGTAGAGATAGAGGGTCACAGGGGCACCACTTAAATACCATCTCATCTAGACAGAACATTTCCGGATTCATTCACAGTAGAGACGGAGGGTCACAGGGGCACCAATTAAATACCATCTCATCTAGACAGAACTTCACCGGGCCTGACTTTTGAATTACTTAAATCGGATTCCATAATAACGAGCAATTTCTTTAAAAAGAATCATTTTTAAAAGCGTATAATTTCAAACAAGTTTATAAAATCAACTTGGATTTGTTCTAAATTTTAAGTTTTGATTAGTGAATTTTTTTATTGTATTTTACCAGCATAACTACTAAGTAAAGCTATAAAACAATAAATTAAAACTATAAAGATGGTTTATAACATTAAGATTACCTTAAGATGAATATCCCTAAGAACTTCTTCTTAAACTTTTTCACACTTTCTCTCACTATTTTTTTATATAATTCTCAAGGAATTGGTGTGAGTTTCAAATGATCCCCCAAAGGACCTATTTATAGTTTTCCAAAGATATTTAGGTGTTGACACGTGTCTGGGTGATAAGGTTTCACTTTGGTGAGTCGTCGTTCACGTGTCGTGCAACGGATCAGCCTTGCAGTCTTGGTTTACCAAACGGCGACACGTGTTTTTTTCCTTTTTCTAGAGGATTTACATAAGTTTTATCCTTTCCTATAGAGGTGACACGTGTGCAGTGGATATGTTCAAAAGAAATCACGAGGTGGAAAGCACAAGGTGGATAGGTATTAAGGGTATAAGGGTCATTTCGGACCTGAAGGGCATTTTGGTAATTTCACACCATATATTTTCAATATTTCTTATAGGTCCCTGAAAATATTTTATTTACGAAAAGGCCCCTTTTTATTTTTCAATTTGGTCCCTGAAACTTTCTTTATTAAAACCAAGTCCCTAAAGTTTCATAAAATTACATTTTCTACCGCAAAACTTATCACTTAGCTTAGGATGTGCCATAAAATCTCAGTTGGACCCATTTTACCGTTGATTCTTCAAATTTAAAAATGGGCTTTGTCATATTAAGAACTCGGAATATCATATATGTAATAATATATCATTATTAGATAGTAAGTGTGACGAAATTGAAAGAAGACAATTATATATTGGTATAAGAAAACGGGGTCATTACAAAATGGGTCCATGAAATCAATACCCCAACAATCAAACAACTCTAATACTAGAATTGGGGTTAATGGCATCATGTCACGGTGAGTAATAGCTCCCATTCTTTGGCATCTATCGGATGATTTACAAAAAGCATTCACATCCCGAAAGATTGTGGGCCAATAAAGACCACTTTGAAGGATTTTCGCAGCAGTTTTATTTTTAGAAAAATGACCTCCATATGCTTCTGAATGACATAATCGAATTACCCCTTGGATTTCTTCATCGGGTACACATCTCCGGAGGGTTTGATCAGCACAATACTTAAATAAATATGGATCATCATAAAAGAACATGCGTGACCATGTAATGGACTTTCTTCTCTCTTGCGGATTCCAATTAGATGGAATAACCCCAGTGACAAGGTAATTGACTATATCCGCAAACCAAGGGAGAGAAGAAGTAGCAAATAAGTTTTCATCCAGAAAATACTCATCTATGGGAATGGGATCAATAGGCACGTCGGACGAGAGGCGTGACAAATGGTCAGCGACGACGTTTTCTACTCCTTTCTTATCTTGAATCGAGAGATTAAACTCTTGTAAGAGTAGGATCCACCTGATTAGACGGGGTTTGGCATCTTTTTTTCTCAAGAGATATTTAAGTGCCGAATGATCAGTGAAGCAAATGATAGGCGACCCAACAATGTAAGAGCAAAATTTGTCAAGCGCAAAAATGACTGCTAGTAACTCGTTCTCTGTAGTAGAGTAGTTAAGCCGAGGGCCCGATAATGTTCTGCTAGCATAGTAAATAACATGAGCTTTCTTGTCTTTCCTCTGTCCAAGAACAGCCCCAATCGCATAATCACTTGCATCACATATAAGCTCAAATGGTAGCGACCAATCCGGAGCTTGCATGCTAGGTGCGGAAATAAGCATGCTTTTAAGTTTATCAAAAGCTTCTTAACATGCTTTATTCCACTCAAATGGAGTGTCTTTCATAAGAAGAATACTCAAAGGTCTAGCGATGGCGCTAAAGTCTTTGATAAACCTCCTATAAAATCCAACATGGCCTAGAAAGGACCTCACATCTTTAAGTGATTTTGGCGGGGGTAACTCAGCTATTACTTCAATTTTTGCTCGATCAACTTCAATTCCTCTAGATGAGACTATGTGGCCTACAACTACGCCCTCGGTAACCATAAAATGTCATTTTTCCTAATTGAGGACTAAGTCTTTTTCCACACATCGGAATAGAACTCTTTCAAGATTAGCTAAACATTGGTCAAAAGATGGACCGAAAACGCTGAAATCGTCCATGAACACCTCAAGACCTTTTTCAATTATGTCTCTAAAGAGACTTAACATGCACCTTTGAAAAGTTGTTGGCGCATTACATAACCCAAATGGCATACGTTTATAGGCAAACGTACCAAACGGACATGTAAAAGTCGTCTTTTCTTGATCAAGTACATCCACTTCAATATGATTATATCTGGAATACCCATCTAGGAAACAATAGTAAGGATGGCCCGCCACTCGTTCAATCACTTGATCGATGAACGGTAAGGGAAAATGATCTTTTCGAGTTTCGGCATTGAGCTTTCGGTAGTCAATGCAAACACGCCACCTAGTGGTGGTGCGTTGAGGTATTAATTCTCCCTTAGCATTTTCAACCACGGTCATTCCTGACTTTTTTGGAACGACTTGAATTGGGCTCACCCATTTACTATTCAAAATGGGATAGATAATCCCAGCATCTAGCAATTTGATGATTTCCGCTCTTACTACATCTTTCATGGTTGGGTTTAATCGCCTTTGCATCTCACGTGAGGGCTTCACTTCTTCCTCAAGATAGATTTTATGGGTACAAATCAATGGACTTATAACCTTCAAATCTTCTATTGTCCAACCAAAAGCACTTCTATGCTTTCGCAACACATCCAACAACATACCCTCTTGCCCTTTTTCTAGACGGGAAGATACAACAACAGGAAATGTATCATTCTCTCCTAGAAAGGCATATTTGACATGGGAGGGTAGTTTCTTCAACTCAAGACTAGGAAATCTATTTTCAGAGGGAATCATGGTTGTCTCCCTCGGAGGCAATTCTTCATACCTGGAAATCCAGTCAGCATCTCTTAAATTCTCAAAACTCTCTTCCTCTTGTAACCAAGTTTCCAACTCCTCCACCTCACACTCAAACTCAGTATAAGAACTCTTTTTCTCACCAATTTGCACTAAAGACACTTCCAATGCATCTCCTCCTATAATTTTCTCAATGTTCTCATCCACCACTTCTTCAATAAGATCATCCTCAAGAATCTCATCCTCATCACCCATTTGGTTAGTGACATTGAAAATATTGGTCTCGAGAGTCATGTTTCCAAAAGTGAGTTTCATTTGGCCATTCCGTGTATTGATCAAAGCATTAGCAGTAGCTAAGAATGGATGGACCAAGATTATTGGAACATGATTTCTCATATGGGGAACTGGCTCAGTGTCCCAAATGACAAAATAAACAGGAAAGTAGAACGTGTCCACTTGAACTATCACGTCTTCTACAACCCCACGAGGCACTTTCACTGTTCGATCAGCTAACTGTAGAGTGATTCGGGTAGGTTTTAAATCACCTAAATCAAGTTGCTTATAGATGGAGTATGGAAGGATGTTTACACTCGCAACTAAATCAAACAATGATTTTTCCACTCTTTTTTCTCCTATGACGCACGAAATTGTAGGTGCACCTGGATCCTTGAATTTTGGTGGAAGATCATTGAGAAGGACCGAGCTCACATTTTGTGCCAAGAAAACATTCTTCTTCATTTTAAGCCGCCATTTGACAGTCAAAAGTTCTTTGATAACCTTAGCATATGCTGGAATTTGTTGAATAGCATCAAGAAATGGCAAGTTCAATTTTACTTGCTTCAACACATCCAACACCTCGGTACGCGAAGCCCCTTTGTTGGGTGGCTCTAAGCGTTGAGGAAATGTAGCAGCAGTAGGCAACTTGACTTTAATTTCAGGTTCAACTTCCTCATCTTTTAATTCCTTTTCTAAGGGAGGTTCTGCAGACTCGGAAGTTTCAGATTCCTTAAAAATTTTGGGTTCAACTCCATCATCGTTCACCTATGATAGTTTTGGAGATAGATCAATTACGCGGCCACTACGAAGAGTAGTAACAGGTTGACATTGTTCTTGCAAATCCGATGATGTGGAGCCAACCGTGGGTTGACCTTGAATAGGAGGTCTTTGGCCTTGGGCTGGAAGTTTACCCTTCTCTTGAGTATTCACGGCAGACTGCAACCTAGAGATGTTAGTATGCATTTCAGCGAACATTCAATCATATTTAGCATTGCTCTCTTTTTGAGATTGGATGAATTGATTGAAATTATCTTCAAGAGATCTCCTAGGTGGAGCTACATATGGACCAGGAGGTGGTACCTGCATAGGATTTGGCATTGGAGGAGCCACTTGCTGAAATTGAGGAGGTGGTGGTAGAGTCATATGTGAATTAGGAACCATCCCACCTTGGGGTTGTCCATAATTGAACCCAGGATTCCTCCATGATTGACTATATGCATTCCTTGCTGTGCATTATAATTTCCTCGAAAACCCCGTATTGCCTCAACCTGTTCAGTGTACATTGCCTTGTATGCAGGAATCGTAGGATATCCTTTGGTAGAATGACCTGCGTTACAAATGTCACACACTTTCTCCTTTTCGGCTTGTACTGGTCCAGACACATCTCTCAATCCCACTTCAAGAATATCTCTGAAATTCTTCTCCAATTGGTCAAATTTTCGATCCAACAAAGTGTCCTTGTCCAAGTGATAAATACCGGATGCAGCAGGCAAGTTGGACACTTGTCGATTTCGATTTTGACTATTGGGATCAGAAATATCCCATGCTTGGGTAGTCTCTGCCACATATTTCAAATGAGCCTCGGCATCGCTCGAATTTAACTCCCAAAAAGGTCTTTCACACATGGTTTGAACAAGTTGTTTAGATGCTAACGTAAGGCCTTGATGGAAAAATGAAATCAGATGATGCGTTTCAAAACCATGATGTGTGCATGCACTAACTAACTCCTGAAATCTCTCCCAACATTTATCAAAAGCCTCATTCTCATTTTGACGAAAAGCTTGAATTTGGGCTTCAACAGAATTGGTTTTGTGTTGTGGAAATTTTTTTGATATAAACTTGGATTGCACATCTCTCCAGGATAACACAGAATTTGGGGGTAGGGACCTTAACCAAGTTTTAGCTTTATCCTTTAAGGAAAAAGGGAAGAGCTTCAACTGGATTACATCTTGTGGACAAGCTTGGTCACCAAAGGTCTCACATGTATCTTCGAATTCTCGAATATGGAGATATGGTTTTTCAGAATCCATCCCATGAAATGTAGGAAGAATTTGGATCATACCATTCCGAAAGTGGAACTGATCGGAATTATACGGGAGTAAAATCCAACCAGGGGTAACAGTTCGCTCCGGAAATAACAAATCTTTCATGGGAAGATATGGTATCTCATCCTCTCCAGCACCAACACCAAAACTACCATGATCCCACATATCGCTACCAAAAGGTTCAGAATTATCACTTAGTGTTTGACTCAATGAATGACTTGTGATGGAATTATTAGGCGAAGGAGGTGGAACCCAAAAAGGAATAGACTCAGAATTTTCAAAACTTGCTTCGGCAATAGGATTTTCGTGAACTTGGGTGGGAGATGAATTTTGCATATAAGCACACAAAAGATGAGAATTTTTTTTTTCGAAATCACTTGTAGATAAAAATAACTTTCTTGAAAATTTAACAATTTCGGATCCCCGGCAACGGCGCCAAAAACTTGACGCGACTAAGAATTTGTCTCAAAAGTGCGTTTTACTCTAGGCTCAAGTGCAAGCCTGTCGCTCAAGTAGTAACCGGTAAATCGGAATCGTATCCACAGGGATCGAGATTGCCAAATAGTACTAAGAAAAATTATTAAATCTTGAAATGATTTCTTAAAAGAAACGAAAATATGATTAATGATTGGGAAAATTTCTTAAGAAAAACAAACTGAAATTTGTAAAAAAAAATTAGATCTGACAAATGGGAGAAAATAGGGTAGGGTACAATCCCTCAATCCTTGACAAATTACCGTATAGAATAGTAGACTTGTAAATTAAAATTATTGACTAGATCCGGTCTTTATAAATTCTAAGCATTACATATATGAGGGATCTAGCCCGCATTATGTGAAATCAAAGAATTTATAAAGCGGTGAATCGGTCCGGTCCTAGTCGGATCGGTTCTATTTGCTTATCCATCGGCTTGCTATCCATCCGGGGTATACTGGACTTGGCCAATTCGGATCGGTCCGGATTCCATCGGATCGGTCCGATTTTCTTCAACTTGACTTTTTCCTTGCAACTTTGACTAGCCATATCTTCTGATCTAGAACTCCGATTTGGGTGCCGTTTCTTCCTATGCTCTTGTGAACTCATGCTCTTCAACTTCACTTTTGGTGTCGCCTTCGATTTTTGAGTGGAACTTTACTCCTTTACCCTTTGACTTCTCTTCTGATTTTCTTCTTTTCCTTTCTTGCATTCCATTCCTAAAAACTTCATCACAATTACACAAAAACTAGGGAATATTGTCAAAAACAGATAATAGAGTGATATGGACTAAAAATGATTCAATTACCTTGTTCGAGATATTAAAATCACCAAATTAAGGGTCTAAATTCAGAAGAATTTACGCTTGGTCAACTGCTAGCGATTATAAGATCATACTATAAAAAATATGATGGTGAACAATGATTTTACCCAAAATTACACTTAATCAAAAATCAAGTTCATAAAATACACAGAATAGGAGTTAAATATGATTGTAGGGTAAACCTTTAACTCAAGCCTTCCAACATCGATCTAGGTCTAAAATAACTCGAATATGTTCCTATAATGAGGTTATGAGAGAGTGAACCAGTGAAAAGCAATTGAGTTTACAGTCGCTTCCCATAGACGGTGTCAATATGATGTTACGAGGATATACAATAATCCGAATGAAAAGAATAACTCATTATGATGTCTACATGAACAACAAAAATGCAGTAAACAAAAAGAAGAAAAATATCAGCACACGTGCATAATAGATTCAACTAATTGGCCCACATTCACTAAGGGTAAGCTTGTTCACTATTCATATAGCGTTAAATAAGTTACACTTTTTGAACTTTATGTGTCTGAAAATATTTCGATAGAGTTTCTGTAAGCTTTACAATAAGACATGGCTTGAGGAACAAGTAGCAAGGTACAATACATTAATAGACTTGAGGTGTAATGTACCCCCCAGGTCATATGGTGTATGTTGAATTTCATCCTCTTCTTAGATGTTACGACCTGACCCTATAGAAGTTGTGCTTAATGCATGAACATTCCCCAACATGAAATGTAAACTCATGATCACATTCATGCAAGCCTAAAATGTCCAAAATACCATTTCTGGTGAATTCCATGATATTTAAGCTCTTTGTTAGATTCTACCAAACCCTATTAGACCGAAGGCCGATAAAATTCATAAGTAATAGATGAGATCATTGGTAGCATCATCAGTTACATACCACTTTTCCCTAGGGATAGGTTTACATTATTGGAAGGGATAATTAAGTCTTAGGGAACTCAATCACTTTGTAGCTATCCCCGTCCTGATTGGCCATATATGTTTCCTTAATTATCCCCGGTCGATTTGCTCCAACAGTCTTTGTCATTGGGGATTAGGATTCTTTATCGGTTCAACGGGACATGTCCCCTCCTTCCACGTGTGGCAAATTATTTCCCTCATAATTTCACACAAATCTCTATAGTTTATTAGGGTCAGAGAGGTTTGTTATGATTTTCAAAAGAATTCATGTTGTGGTTGTGTACAATCTTAATCATTTAGTTATGCTATGTTTAGAGGGTAGGGAAGTAATTTTACTTGATAATTAAGAGTTAATTTTACCATTGAGTCTTAAGAGTACACTAGGCTTTCGTCCCACCCATATGAGGGGTACACTGGTCATTTAGACTTTTAAGATGAAAGAGAGGTTGCATGCCAACCTTAAATTGGGGGAGCATATATCTAATGTTCGGATTTTCTCTTGTAATATATTCTAATCCTCTAATCCTTCCTTATGTCATCAATTTTCGATTCATTTTCCACACTTTTTTAAGAGTGTCAAAGCCTTTGTTTTCCTTCGTTACATGTAAGTCTTCTTTTTCCTCTTATCTTTTGATTTTTTCTATTTTCTTTAAAAAAATTTAGATATATGTTTTACCTCCTTCCCTATCTTTTACTTGCATTAATCTATAAAAATGGTGTACACTATTAATAAAAACACCATTCAAGCTTTTAAACAATAACACATCCCCCCATGGTGACTGATGAGTTATATTCTCGCCCCATGGACTATTACATTATTGATGGTGGCCACAAGATCTTCTCTTGCTTTGTGTTGAGGTTGGGGTCACAATTCCCTCAAACCACCTCTTTCTAGAGTTTTACGAGTATTTCAATATTATTCTGGATTAGTTCTTACCTAGTCATAACGGAATCGTTAACGATGTCAACCATTTATATGAGATTTATGGGACTCGTCTAAGTATCCTAAAAATCCGTTACTTCTCTTTGCGGGTATAATTCGGAGACGGTATATTACTTAAAAGTGAGGAAGGCCTAAACAGTCACGTCCATCCACTCGCTAAATTCCAAAAATGAATAGTGGGTCCATGGATTTATAATCAATAAATGGGAGGACTTACCCTTACCATAGGGAGGCAAACCTTATAATGGCCCCAGATACGCTAGAAGGGGACATGAAATATGTTTACTTTTAGAGTACAAATTAGTTTTTTTATATTGCATATTTTGATATTTATATCTCACGCATTTTTTGATACTTAGTTTTTTGTTGTGCAGTTCCTCAAAAGAATAATTATTGCAGGACACAAGATGCCAAATTTTCTAATTTAAAAACGGTATAGTTGGTTAGATAAGGACTTAGGACCCAGATCATCCTAGGTCGGATTCTTTTTTTCTTGCGTAAATTTAATCAATTAATTCTCTCGTTTGCCGACCATAACGCTTATACTGCTAGAACTCTAGGATTGTTTTAGTTCGTTGATATTTCCACTATCCCAAGAATCTTACACACTTCATCTATGCACAATATGTCACCTCAGAGGATGATTCTCAATCTTATGGGAGATGTAATATAACCAAGTTCTCCTATATGTCATCCAACTAAGAGGAAGGAGGTCGGAGGACCTTTATTTTTCTGGGGGATTCCCTTGAAAATATAGACGTCAAACAAAAAAGAAGAATAAGACGGTTAACGACGTTATTACTCATTTTCTAACCTCTAAGTCGATAAATGTCCTTGTCAAGGGTAAGGCTCCCACTAAGGTTTTAGTCGCCAAGAAACTCGAGCCAAATCTTGGGCTTCTAAGGGGGCTTGCCTTTTGGGGTTGATAATGGATATCAAACCTTTGCAGTCCCACTTAACACTTGGACATTCATCCAGAGAGGTTGCCTTTTCTGAGGACTACATTTACTGGACATGAGGTTTTGACTATGTTGGACTGATCCTCAAGGTGGTGATTCAACTTGCATGATGCTATCACAAGTTAATACACTAATTTTTTAATGGGACAAATCATATCTCAACATCTAGTAATGTTTTACCAAATTAGTAAATTTTGTTTTGGCATCCTTCTTTATCATATATCAAATTAGTACTAACCACATGATCAAACACTAAGAAATCCAAGTAGAATGCATGTCATGGGTTAGGAACTGTGAGCAGGGGTGGTAGGCTGAAATAACACTTGATTTTCTTAAGTTCCTTTGAAAGTTAATCATTCCAAACTCTATTATTTTTTTCCTTAATAGATGGAAAATGTTGGTATCCACAATGCCAAAAATATAAAATTATCATGAAAAGGTGGTCACGGTACAAAATTATGACCATTAATTATTCATTATGACCCAGTCTTTAACCCAATCTAGGCCTGATCTATACTAAGCATTGGTCATGGTCTTGAACACATGACCATGTTGGTCAGGTTCATGAAACATGACTCAACCTTGACACTTTTGCGAGAACAATGTTGCCATATTGGTCATGACACTGGTCTTGGTCCAAAATCGTGATCATTTGATATGAATTTTGACCAATATGTATGTTATATGGTCACGATTTTGGTTCGTGACCCTTATCCATGATAATGCTGAAATGAAAAATGGTCAAACCAACTTGGTCAGGATCCAGAACCATGGCCACTATCAAGGATATAAATATAGGTCAAGGTTATGGACCATGACCAATTATTTTAATGCAAAATGGTCGCGAACGATGGTCACGGTCCAGGATCACAACCCCCTTTCAAGTATAAATAAAACCCACAAGCATTTATTTTCTCATTCCCTAATCCAGTCTCTTCTCTCTCTCTCTCTCTCTCTCTTTCTCTGTCTCCCTAAGAAAATCCTCTTTCACTCTGTGTGTGTGTGTGTGTGTTACCATCACTGACTACCACCACCTCCACCACCACTGGAAAGCCCTACTACTCCACCACCATCTACTATCTCTCTCTACAAAATACTCAGGTATCTTTATACAAAATATTCATGTATGTGTATATACTAGGCTGTAATCATGCCATTAGAACATTTAAACTTTTTTTAGTTTTAAATTATATATAAATACATGTAATTTAAAATTCTCGCATCATATGATGAGAATATGCACTCAGGTTGACACCACGAGTTTGGATGTGCCAAACGTTAATATTTGTAAACAATGATAATTGTACACACACTCTATTAGTTTTAATTGTTACAGAGAAGTTGATAATTTTAGATAGAACATGATAACACGACGCAAAAGCCACAAAACAAATCCAAAATTAGCACGAAATAATGTATTCTTGCCAATAATTTATCATATAAACGTGTCATTATTATGTCGAAATTTTTACTTATGTAAATGGTGTTGTTAGTGTGTTAGTTTTTGAAATACATTAACACGGTAAAACATAAAACCTTCAAATTATTTTTACGTAGTAAAATGACCTTCAATAATTTTTATCTTATTATTTACTATTTATGAATTTTTTTTTATAAATATTAAATAATAGTAAATAATTTGCCAAAATTGAACCAAAATTGAAATGAAAGGTCTTGACATGAATATGGCATGGTCGTATCTAAAACAAATTCTCTCGTTAGTAATGTTTGCTTAATAGTTTTTTGAAAGCGATTAATGTAATAAAATCAAAAAAATCTTGTATATTTATTTTTATGGAAAGTCAATTTGAAAATATGGTTAATGTTGCTGAATAAAGATTGTACAGGCATTGCAGTTGTGCAATTGAAAAAAACTCACAATATAATGGAATTGATATAACTGTTAGTTGATTTATTAAATGAAAAATACAATTTTGATATAAAAAATTGAAGGTATAGATTTTTTGTATCAAACCAGTTTTTAAATAAAATGTTGATTTTATAGAATGTTCTTTTTTTGTGTTTGAGGTTAGTATGTTTATATTTTTGCCTAAGTCTTTGTAACACCCTGTAATTTTTAATGATTTTTATATGGGGATTAATAAAATTAAAATGGGAAATTAATCCGTATTAAAATAAATATTAATTAGTTTGATAAGGGTTGATATTTATTTGTATGAAGAATGTTGAGTATTACTTAGTGAATGACTAATAACTTAGTAAGAATGCATTGTGATGGTTGTGAGTGAGAAATATGATAGTTACAGTAATTTAGTCAGGACGTGCGTGTCAGTCGTGTCGAGGCTCAAATTTATGAGATATCATATGATTTAATTATGGGTCATTAAAATGGTCATTTCGAGTATGACAGTGTGTTCGAAAGGGTAGAGATAGTCGAAAAAGTTTACTCGGGGATTTGGATTGGGTCCCAGAGTATTTAAGGGCCAAACCAACACCCCGGGAGGGTATTTTGGTCTTTTAAATTTTTAGTGTAAAGGGACCTGTGAAATTTAAAAGATTATATCATCTGGTAGGTTGAGGTTGCTATGTTTAGAAATTAAAAAATTAGAGGGAGACCACTAGAGGAGGAAGGAGAGGAATTCCAAGGCTTTTCATACTTTTTTTGCACCACCACCACTACTGGAGTATAGATCGGGAGGAGAGCAAGGCAACCCCACCACTTCTCTGCAGAAAATCAGACCTACAGTTCAAGGCAAGTGTTTATCTTTCTTATTTCTAAAAGTTTATAATACCATGTAGTAGGGTTTTATATTTGATGATTTTAAATGAAGTTCTTGGAAAAATGATGACTTACACACTTGATCTTGGGTGGGCTTGCATGTAGATTGATCCATGTATGTAGAGGATACGAAACTAGATGATATGTGATGATTTAGATGGGAAAATTTGGAATTTATGTTGACTATGAATGAAGAACACAAAACCCAGGGTTTTAATGAATAAAAGGTTTGATCCGTTATTAAATAGAATTACGTGATGTTTTGATGTTATATCTACATTAGAAATCATCCTTACACATGTGTATGATGTTGGAGAATGTTAGTTGTAAGTTTGGTGAAGATACATGATGGTTGTGTTGAATGAAAATGGTGAAAAATGCAAGAACTGAATGAAGAAGATGAACTGGTACTTTTGGAATCGATTCGGCCTTTGAGCGAATTGATTCGGTTTATCTAGAATGGTGAGATTTTCCATATTTGAACCCTAAACTTATGTATACCTAATGGGAACAATTATGAGACATCCATACAACATAATGGGATATATTATGAGTGACATTAGGCCTTGGTAGGATGGGAACTTAGTCATGAATGAGAGAATTAAGGCTACGGTTAATCGAGCATAATATGTAATGCGAGTGAATTCGGGAGAATGAGAATAGATCATGGAGAGATGAGTAAACCTATGACGTAGACCAGTAGAGTATGATTGTATTAACTACTAAAATAACTTAAGGGGTAACTAGGACCCTTTGGGTAGATAATAATACTCGGGAGAATATGATAGAGAGCTATAATCGTAGTTAAATAGTACTGTGAGTATTCGGGAGATACATACAATGTGCGGGGGCTCATATTTATATGTTGTGTGTATACCTATGAAGATTATACATTGAGTATATACCTATACAGGCTACAATATAGATGGAGTGTATACCTATACGGGTTATACTTATAGGTTGAGTGTATACCTATACGGATTATATTAATAGGTTGTGTGTATATCTATACGAATTATATTTATGGGTTGTGAGTATGCCTATATGCGACATATGGATAGGTTATCAGAATGCCTAGTATGTGCTTTCTTATGTTTGTGAACATACCTACGCTGCCTGCTGTGACACCCCGACTAATTAAATACCGGGTAGCTACTCCTTTATTAAATTAATACAAAATGCCAAGTTGGTCCAGTTAATAGCATCACTGTCGAAAACCTTTAAATGATTACTAACCACCTAGTATTTAAAAAGTAAGTTGCCAAATTTTGAGTTAAGTCTGATTAACATGCAATAAAAGGATAATGGAAGAACAACATAAATCCATTCACCATAACGAATTAATGAAATAACCAACAATAGTGATAAGTCCGGAGGAAAACTCCTCACAACAATCCCACAACTGAAAATAATAAGACAAGTCTGAATTCTGAATTAATTACATGCCCGAAGTCTGAATAACTGAAATAAATGAAATGCCTCTAAAAGAAATGAGCGGCATGCCCTACAACTGATAAATACTGAGTATAGAGTCAAGATAGATGAAGCGTCTATAATCAATGTCCTGTAACTTCCACAAACAGCTACAGCTCGTCACCTGAATGAGGATCCTAAGCATGGTGTCCTTGTGGCTGGGCACCTAAAATGGTTTTTACAAAAAGATAGATTTGAAAGCAAACGGGTCAGATCCCGAATGTGGAGAGTATTTTGAAAACATCAAGTGCTTTAATAATAATTAAAACAATGAATGCAAGATACATGTTAGGACGTGCTCTCACATGAAATCCTCACCTCTCGTCTAACTGTCCACTCCTAACGTTCCTGTACCCATTCATGTGTTTTTCTCATAACTATTTAGTTCCAAAGAGTTTCTAACATTTCTACTCGGTTCACGTTTTATTTCCAACCTTAACAATTAAATAGAGAGTTCTACTTTCATTCTCGGATTCCCAATTATTAACAAAACCATTTATTGATAACTGTCCCCTTTTATCTTTTCATAATATTACAATGACTATACCCACAATTTAACATAGCAATTTCCTTTATATTAAACCGTATATTATTCACATCATAAATATACAATAGAAGCACCCAAAGGCTAAGCTGCGGTGCACACATACTCTGCTATCCATCCCGGTACATCACGTACATAAGGATCACAAATTCTGAATCTCTCAGGAATTGTTGGAATAAGCACCACACACAAGAATGGAGGCGAACATAATTCAACATATCCATGGTCATGTACATAGCTACGCTCCATAGTCAGCTGGCTTATTAACTCACAAATAAGTCGTTCTCTTGAACTATGTCCTCGAGGTACCAATCTAAATCTGGGCAACACAAGGATAAGAAGGCCCTAAGCGAACGTAACCTCCCGTGATAGCAAGTATGGTAGGTATGTCATACATATAAAAAACATATACTAAGCATTCACACATCTTAGATAATTCAGTATTAATAAAGGTATACTCTACATCCTTATACCATTATTCCAATTTGTATATTTTACGTCTCCCGATAATATAAAAGTTAAACTGTAGACACGTCTCACGTCGTAGTTTCTTCTACTTAAAACCTATCTAAAATAGATTATTAAGTTCCTATTATTCCCACGTATAACATCTTTATTCCTAAGGTCCTTACTTCTACTCCAAACCTCATTTCATCAAATTATTCAAATTTACACTATTAACCCAAATATTAACTCACTTATCGAATTTCATTAGTTTAGAATAATTCCTCAAATTGAATTCTAATTAAGGTCCAAATTTTATAACCATGCCTACTGGTCTTCCTTAAGGTTAAGGGTATTCCTATGGTATCCAACAATATTATTCAAGGGTTAACATCAATAAAATTTAAATAGGGAAAAACTTTACTCATTCTGGGAAGGTCGATCGATCGACCTTGACCTTCGATCGATCGATGGTGGTCGATCGATCGATTGATGAATGTCGATCGATAGATCCCACCAGGTAGGCTGCGGACTGCTTCGTTTTCCAGTTTACAAATCAACCCAAAACACCATTAACAAGCATGAAACTCTAAGATAATGTTATAATATCATCATACAACCATCCTACAACAGTGTAAACGTTCTAAAACCAATAATTCATCATTCAAGGGCTTTGTATGGATCAAATCTTCATCAAGAATTCCAGATTTCTATTTCTTTCAAGAACATTAATAAACTTCTTCTAAAATCCGTTTTTAAATCATCAAGGGTCATAATTCTGAGTTCATAATTCGTCCAGAATGTTTCTACATGCAGTCCCTAACATAGTTCATAGTTTTAAACTTCCAATTCATGGGTCTATATCATCTCCCAAGATAAATTCGATAATTCCTAAACATGGAAAAGCATGGCATTGAATCAATTGTAATTAAACCACTTTCCTTAATCTTTCTCTAAATTTGATGTTGAATCTTGAAGGCTGAGTTGTTCTCCCTCTCTCTTTCTGCAGAATTCTCTTCTCTCTCTCTCTCTCTACAAGTTTCTCTAAGGATGATAACAATGGAGGTGTGGTTGGTTTTTGGCAAGTTGGGACTATATCTTAACTTCTCTCGTAGCCCATTAAGTCCCTTAGTGTAGTTAGTGGGTCTAGTGGATAAAGAATAAGTCAGATTTTTGTTTCTAATTTTCGTGGGTTTTAATTCCCAGAATTTTGAAATTACCAAAATGCCCCTATAAGTTACCGGTATGGCCCAATAATGCCCCGGGACCCAAACTTAACCCCCGGCTAGTGTTTTCTGACTATTTCGACCCTTCCGGACGCGTTGGCGTACTCAAAATGACCATACGGGTGATACAAATAAAATTTACTTTTTAATTCAAATAATTATATTCCTGACGTGACTGTCACGCGCGTCCCAACAAAGTTTCCCAAATAGCCGTATTTAAATCTCGCGACAATTTCAATATTTCCAATATTCATATTTTGTCAAATATATATATTATAATCAAATACTAACTCACATCTCGTTAAAAAATTTATCCGGATTAATTTCCAATTAATACACATTTAATTCAATTAATCCCCAGAAATAAATATCACGAAAATACGGGGTATTACATACTTCCCCCCTAATAACTTAATTTCGTCCCGAAATTCGGAACTAGAAAGTACCTGGTAAGAACAACTCTGGATAACGTTCGCGTATCTCATCCTCGCGCTCCCATGTGGACTCCTCGACATTATGATGTCTCCACTGAACACGCACTAACGAAACTATCTTTGACCGCAGTTTCCGCTCACTTCGGTCCAAAATAGCAATCGACCCCTCCTCGTAGGAGCTATCCGGCTGGAGATCGATGTCCTCCAAAGCAATGTGAGAATGATCCAAATCGTCTATAATATATTTCCTAAGTGAGGAAATATGAAATACATCGTGAATCCGATGTAAATGCTCCTGTAATCCAAGCCTGTACGCAACCGGTCCAATCCGCTCAATAATAGGAAATGGTCCCACATATCTCGGTGCCAAGTTCCCTTTCTTCCCGAAACACATGATCCCCTTCATAGGAGATACTCTGAGCAAAACTTGGTCCCCCACTTGGAACTCCCTGAAGAATCTCTTCGCATCAACATAGCTCTTTTGCCGATCCTGAGCTACTCGAATGCGATTCCGTATCAATTCTATCCTCGTCGAAGTATCCTGAATCACTTCCGGCCCAAGTAGTTTGTTGTCCCCCACCTCCAACCAACATGCTGGGGAACGACAAGGTCTACCGTACAACGCCTCAAATGGAGCCATGCCAATGGTGAACTAGTAGGAGTTGTTGTAAGCAAACTCCACCAGTGGAAGATACTGCTCCCATCCACCCCCAAAGTCAATGATACTCATACGTAGCATGTCCTCCAACATCTGGTTTGTACGCTCAGTTTGCCCATCGGTCTGCGGGTGATACGCCGTACTCAACCGCAGTTCTGTGCCCATGGCCTCCTGAAAACTCTCCCAAAACCGTGAAATAAATATCTTGTCTCGGTCAGACACGATATTTAGGGGCACACCGTGAAGTCTCACTATCTCTGAAATGAAGAGCTGGGCATACTGTCCCGCAGTGTAGTCTGTCCTTACGGGTAGAAAATGAGCGACTTTGGTCAACCTGTCCACAATTACCCAAATGGAGTCATGACCTCTCTGTGACGTAGGCAACCCCGTGATAAAGTCCATGGAGATGCTCTCCCACATCCACATTGGGACCTCCAATGGCTATAGAAGTCCCGCCGGTCTCTGATGATCCACTTTAACTAGCTGACAAGTGGCGCATTTTGAAACAAACACGGTAATATCTCTCTTCATCCCGCTCCACCAATACTGTCGCCTCATGTCTTGGTACATTTTGTCCCCTCCGGGATGTACCGCGAAACGTGAGCCGTGCGACTCTGCCATTACCTCGTGCCGTAATTCTTCCCCTTCCGGAACTACCAATCTCCCATTGAAGCGTAATCCCCCGTCTGATATAACGGTATAGGACTCGGCTCCCTCTCCTAGTAATCGAACTATCTGCTCCTGACAGAACGAATCTTTTGCCTGTGCCTTTACCACCTTCGTGACAATTTGCGGTGTAACGGTCATCACAGACATGAATGATCGGGCCACTGCATCCTGGTGTCCCAACTCCTTCCACTTGGCCTTCCACACCCCTGCCACCTCATCTACTGGCCTACGAATCAACGCGTCTGCCACCACGTTAGCCTTCCCCGGGTGATACTGGATATCGAACTGATAATCTTTCACGAATTCAAGCCACCTCCGTTGCCGCATATTCAACTCCTTCTACGTGAATAGGTACTGTAAGGACTTGTGATCCGTGAACAATCGAAACTTCTCCCCCAAAAGGTAATGTCTCCAAATACGAAGGGCAAATACCACTGCACCTAACTCCAAGTCATGGGTAGGGTAATTCTTCTCGTGAGGCTTAAGCTTACGGGAAGCATAAGCTATGGCCTGACTCTCCTTCTGCAGTACACCTCCAAGTCCTTGTAAGGACGCATCGGTGTAAACAAGATACTCAACTCCCGGTCTCGGCAATGCTAACACAGGTGCTGAGGTTAACTTGTCCTTCAACTCATCGAATGCCAACTGACAGGCATCACTCCAAATGAACGGCACACCTTTACGAGTTAGATGTGTCATGGGACCCGCTATCGTGGAGAAACCCCGAATAAACCTGCTGTAGTATCTTGCTAAGCCCAAGAAACTACGGATCTCAGTCGGTGTCGTGGGCTGTCCCCACTCCCTCACCGCGGATACCTTCCCCGTATCAACAGATATCCCCCGGTCGGAAATAATGTGTCCCACAAATTGGACCTCCTTCAGCCAAAACCCACACTTCTCATATTTTTCATAAAGCTCGTTCTGACGTAGTGTCTGTAAAACTTGTCTCAAATGCTCGGCGTGCTCCTCCTCTGTCTGGGAGTAAACCAGAATATCATCGATGAAGACAATGACAAACTGATCTAGAAAATCCCTAAACACCCTATTCATGAAGTCCATAAACGCTGCTGGAGCGTTGGTCAAACCAAATGGCATAACCCGAAACTCATAAGAACCATATCTCGATAAGAACGCAGTCTTCGAGATGTCCTCCTCCCTGATACACAACTGATGGTATCCAGATCGCAAGTCAATATTTGAGAAGCAAGAAGCTCCTCTCAACTGGTCGAATAGGTCATCGATTCGAGGCAACGGATACTTATTCCGTATCGTGACCTTGTTTAACTCCCGATAGTCCACACACAATCTCAGTGAACCATCTCTCTTCTTCATGAACAACACAGGGGCACCCCACGATGAAGTACTCCTTCGAATAAACCCCTGACCCAACAACTGCTCAATCTGATCCCGTAACTCCCTCATCTCAGATGGAGCCATACGGTACAGTGCGCGTGCTATAGGTCTCGTATCTGGTAATAAGTCTATAACAAAGTCTATCTCTCGACTGGGGGGTAGGCCTGGTATCTCTTGAAACACATCGTAATACTCCCTGACAACTGGGATCGAATCTAAAGGAATCACAACCTCCTTAGAGGTATCCTCCTCTAAGTAGTACAAATGAGCGGTCGAACCTCCCTCTGGGCGAGGCATCGCCACTACAAACAACTCTTGCCCCTGAATGGAAAAAACAATGCTCCCACCGAAGCAATCAATCATGGCTCTAGAATCAGCGAGCCAATACATATCGATAATCACATCGTGAACATGCATATCTAATACCAACATATCTGCAGGTAATACCAGACTACCAATCTCTACCCCCACTCCCCGGCATATAAAGAAGATAAGTGACCCACTCCCCAATGGTGAGTCTACACACGTTACTGTGCTCTATGCCGTAGCTAACAACCCTAAGGGCTTTCGCAAAATGTGTAGATATAAAACAATGCGTTGCCCCCGTATCAAACAAAACCCGACCCATAGTACCATGGATAGGAAACATACCCTCAATCGCGGGTGGTGCCTGTGGAGCTGCTACCTGGTGAACGTTATAGACACGTCCATACTGTAACTGCCCCTACTGCACAGGAACTGCTGGAATGGCTGGTAGTGCTGGAACCTGGGCTGGAGCTGGAAGAGCAGGTGGAAAAAGTGGTCTCTGTGGCTCATGTCGAGCACCCTGCTGCTGCTGCGGGGCCCTGTCCTTATCAGGACAATCCTGACATTTGTGGCCAATCTTACCACAAATGAAACACTTCCCCGGGAAGTTTCCCCCTCGCTGTCCCTGCTGCCCTCGGCCCTGGTATCCGTTACCATTTCTTCCCTGGCCTTGCTGGCCCTGGTGAAACTACTGATGTTGACCATTTTGACCCTGCTGGCCCTGATGGCCATTATGACCCTGCGGGCCATTCCGGAATCCTCCCTTTCCGTTCCTGAAACCCCCTGATCGGAACCTCTTATGATCCCCCTGCTGGGAACCCTGATCACTCTGCCTATACTAACCCTAAGCTTATTGTGCCCCGGTGGCACCATTTCCCCCTGTCCTGCCCTGATGGCTGGACTCTCCTGATCGCTTCCCTTCTGTCAAGTGAAAGCGGTGGTCCTAGCAATGCAGAAATGCAGCGTTAACCACGTCAGAATAAGTGGCCAACGAGAGGTTCCCCAATAAATGCTGACGGATCCTCCAAGTCAATCCAACTATGAATTTCTGAATCTTCTTCCCTTCCGTTGGTATCTCATCTAGGACAATATTCAGCAAATTGGTGAATTCGGCCTCATACTCGGCCACAGTCTTACCCTCCTGTCGAAGGCTCATCAACTTCCTCCTCATTTCTGTGTGAACAGCAGACGGAAAGTACTTGCGGTCGAACCGCATCCAGAACTCCTGAATCGTGAGAGTATCTCTCTCCTCTGCGGTGGTAATAGACTCCCACCACTGTAGTGAAGATCCCACTAGCTTAAAAGTAGCCAGTACCTGCCTCTGAACGTCAGTGCACTCATACATCCTCAAGTGCCTCTGTATATCCTTTCTCCATTGACTCGAAACAACAACATCGGAGCTTCCAGCAAACTCCGGTGGATGTGCTTTCTGAAAAGCATCACGTACACGTTCCCAGGCAGACGGGAATGCATATGGCTGAACTGGCGCGGCAACTAGCGCCTGAGGTGGTGCCTGCTGAACTACGACTAATGCAGCATTTACCGCTTGGGCTACTATGGCTGCAACCTCAGCGGCGTTCATCGTGCCCTGAACTGATGCGGGCTGTGGTTCTGGAGTTGCATTCCTGGGAACCCGTGGTGCACGTCGTGGAGGCATTCTGAAATAAGAATAAAGTCTATAAGTTCGCAGTTATAAACTTAAAATAGCTAAAGAACATAGCATATACAAAAGAATACAACAGTCCTAAAATATAGGGCTCTACATCAAAGAAAGCTCAGCGGAAACATAATAAGCCGTTCAGATCCTAAAGGACACTAGAACCTGATGCTCTGATACCACCTGTGACACCCCGACTAATTAAATACCGGGTAGCTACTCCTTTATTAAATTAATACAAAATGCCAAGTTGGTCCAGTTAATAGCATCACTGTTGAAAACCTTTAAATGATTACTAACCACCTAGTATTTAAAAAGTAAGTTGCCAAATTTTAAGTTAAGTCTGATTAACATGCAATAAAAGGATAATGGAAGAACAACATAAATCCATTCACCATAACGAAAATAATGAAATAACCAACAATAGTGATAAGTCCGGAGGAAAACTCCTCACAACAATCCCACAACTGAAAATAATAAGACAAGTCTGAATTCTGAATTAATTACATGCCCGAAGTCTGAATAACTGAAATAAATGAAATGCCTCTAAAAGAAATGGGTGACATGCCCTACAACTGATAAATACTGAGTATAGAGTCAATATAGATGAAGCGTCTATAATCAATGTCCTGTAACTTCCACAAACAGCTACAGCTAGTCACCTGAATGAGGATCCTAAGCATGGTGTCCTTGTGGCTGGGCACCTAAAATGGTTTTTACAAAAAGATAGATTTGAAAGCAAACGGGTCAGAGCCCGAATGTGGAGAGTATTTTGAAAACATCAAGTGCTTTAATAATAATTAAAACAATGAATGCAAGATACATGTTAGGACGTGCTCTCGCATGAAATACTCACCTCTCGTCTAACTGTGCACTCCTAACGTTCCTGTACCCATTCATGTGTTTTTCTCATAACTATTTAGTTCCAAAGAGTTTCTAACATTTCTACTCGGTTCACGTTTTATTTCCAACCTTAACAATTAAATAGAGAGTTCTACTTTAATTCTCGGATTCCCAATTATTAACAAAACCATTTATTGATAACTGTCCCTTTTTATCTTTTCATAATATTACAATGACTATACCCACAATTTAACATAGCAATTTCGTTTATGTTAAACCGTATATTATTCACATCATAAATATACAATAGAAGCACCCAAAGGCTAAGTTGCGGTGCACACATACTCTGCTATCCATCCCGGTACATCACGTACATAAGGATCACAAATTCCGAATCTCTCAGGAATTGTTAGAATAAGCACCACACACAAAAATGGAGGCGAACATAATTCAGCATATCCATGGTCATGTACATACCTACGCTCCATAGTCAGCTGGCTTATTAACTCACAAATAAGTTGTTCTCTTGAACTATGTCCTCGAGGTACCAATCTAAATCCGGGCAACACAAGGATAAGAAGGCCCTAAGCGAACGTAACCTCCCGTGATAGCAAGTATGGTAGGTATGTCATACATATAAAAATCATATACTAAGCATTCACACATCTTCGATAATTCACTATTAATAAAGGTATACTCTACATCCTTATACCATTATTCCAATTTGTATATTTTACGTCTCCCAATAATATAAAAGTTAAACTGCAGACACGTCTCACGTCGTAGTTTCTTATACTTAAAACCTATCTAAAATAGATTATTATGTTCCTATTATTCCCACGTATAACATCTTTATTCCTAAGGTCCTTACTTCTGCTCCAAACCTCATTTCATCAAATTATTTAAATTTACACTATTAACCCAAATATTAACTCACTTATCGAATTTCATTAGTTTAGAATAATTCCTCAAATTGAAGTCTAATTAAGGTCCAAATTTCATAACCATGCCTACTGGTCTTCCTTAAGGTTAAGGGTATTCATATGGTCTCCAACAATATTATTCAAGGGTTAACATCATTAAAATTTAAATAGGGAAAAACTTTACTCATTCTGGGAAGGTCGATCGACCGACCTTGACCTTCGATCGATCGATGGTGGTCGATCGATCGACTGATGAATGTCGATCGATCGATCGCACCAGGTAGGCTGCGGACTGCTTCGTTTTGCAGTTTACAAATCAACCCAAAACATCATTAACAAGCATGAAACTCTAAGATAATGTTATAATATCATCATACAACCGTCCTACAACAGTGTAAACGTTCTAAAATCAATAATTCATCATTCAAGGGCTTTGTATGGATCAAATCTTCATCAAGAATTCCAGATTTCTATTTCTTTCAAGAACATTAATAAACTTCTTCTAAAATCCATTTTTAAATCATCAAGGGTCATAATTCTGAGTTCATAATTCGTCCAGAATGTTTCTACATGCAGTCCCTAACATAGTTCATAGTTTTAAACTTCCAATTCATGGGTCTATATCATCTCCCAAGATAAATTCGATAATTCCTAATCATGGAAAAGCATGGCATTGAATCAATTGTAATTAAACCACTTGCCTTAATCTTTCTCTGAATTTGATGTTGAATCTTGAAGGCTGAGTTATTCTCCCTCTCTCTTTCTGCAGAATTCTCTTCTCTCTCTCTCTCTCTACAAGTTTCTCTAAGGATGATAACAATGGAGGTGTGGTTGGTTTTTGGCAAGTTGGGACTATATCTTAACTTCTCCCGTAGCCCATTAAGTCCCTTAGTGTAGTTAGTGGGTTTAGTGGATAAAGAATAAGTCAGATTTTTGTTTCTAATTTTCGTGGGTTTTAATTCCCAGATTTCCGAAATTACCAAAATGCCCCTATAAGTTACCGGTATGGCCCAATAATGCCCCGGGACCCAAACTTAACCCCCGACTAGTGTTTTCTGACTATTTCGACCCTTCCGGACGCGTTGGCGTACTCAAAATGACCATACGGGTGATAAAAATAAAATTCACTTTTTAATTCTAATAATTATATTCCTGACGTGACTGTCACGCGCGTCCCAACAAAGTTTCCCAAATAGCCGTATTTAAATCTCGCGAAAATTTCAATATTTCCAATATTCATATATTGCCAAATATACACATTATAATCAAATACTAACTCACATCTCGTTAAAAATTTTATCCGGATTAATTTCCAATTAATACACATTTAATTCAATTAATCCCCAAAAATAAATATCACGAAAATACGGGGTATTACACCTGCTATCATAGAGGTTTCTACGCAAAGGAAATTCTTATCCCGATGAGCCCATTTGGGGGGATTTTAGACTTGTACCGCAAAACATATAACTTAGGGCTTGAGCACTACTTGTGTGTATGATAGTGTGACTGGTCATTTGGGTGCTTTAGGTGTGTGCGTAGCCCAAAAAATTAGAAATATATTCGCCTCCAATATGTTTGATTTGATTTATGGTTCGAGAGTGATGTCCGAACCGATAGTCCTTGATTTGGTACATGAGGTACATGGACTTGATATCAGAGTATAGAAGTGTGCATCGTGGTGACAAGTCAGGGAGAGGCTATATACATATATATATATACACTAGCGGAATGCCCGTGCCTGAAAGCACGGCGAAAATTTTGAAAGCACGTAATTACAAAACGATGAAAATTTTCGAAGTACATAATTGCAAAACGGCAAAAAAATAGTAATTTATAACAATTGGCCATAATCTCCTTTGTTTATAAACTATTCACCCTGCTTAACAAAAAATGAATAATCCAACAACATTCAAATAATCTTGAATTCATCAAACAAATTCACATATAATATAAAATATACAATATTCATCAAATAAATTCTCATTGTGTCTCAAAAAAACAAAGTGTCAAAGTTTTAAAAAAAATTGGACAGAGTCTCCTTTGTTTATTGGACTATCCACCCTTCTCAAGGGATAACAATAATAAATAAATAAAAAATCGCCTAACAAAAGCTTCAATAAAACAAACATCTTAAAAAAATAAATCTATATCAATAGAAGCCCCATAGCATCTCCGTGGCAGCCCCATAGCATCCTTGTAGTAGCTATTATCATAGCAGCCCTGTATTAACCCCATAGCATCTCCGTAGCATCCCCGTAGAAGTCCCGTAGCAGCCCAATAAAAGTCTCGTAGCATCCCCATAGAAGTCCCGTAGCATAAAAATTAAGTCCATGTTTGATTGGTCTTGGATTAAAGCCTGAAATGAAAAGAAAAAAAATTAGTTTGTTCCCAAAAACATTGTACGTTAGCTATATACGATGTGGGGTGGGGTGGGGTGGGGGGAGATACACATCAATCCGAATTACTAAGAAAATTAAAAATAAGCACCCAACTTAAAAACCTAATTCAAAAAACACATTTCTGTGTGAGTGTGATCTGTGTGTCATCTTGAAACTACTAGATTTCAATGTTCCCAAGCAACCCAGAAATCATCTATATGAAACCTTAAATATTGATAGTGTGACATGGATCAAAAACAATTTGATAACATCATATCACGAATACAAAATGTGAAAATGAAAAATAAAGGAAAACCAATCCAAGTAGGCAATATGTAAACCTCGATCCGCTTTCTTTGTTTTAAAAAAATAAAGTAATACAAAAATTGGACAGAGTCTCCTTTGTTTGTTGGACTATCCACCCTTCTCAAGGAATAACAACAAATCCATCAATATAGAAAAAAAAATCGCAAGTTTTGTCGTCAACAAATCCATCTTATTCTTTTTACATACCGTAAAAGCTTTGTCGTAAACTTCTCTGTGACACTTATTTTCCCAAGTATGTCTATACATAACCATCACGGTGATCTCTATACGCACCTGATAATTACAAAAAATGAATGAGAATGAAGTTGGACATTTTTACTTATCTTTACAAAAACAAAAGAAAACACAAATCCCATGTATTAGGGGGCACTAAATAAACGGCAAAGGTTTTCCATTGTTGGTCGTATTAAAGTGTGTTTCTATAATTACTACGACTTCAGTAAAAAAAATCATTTCACGAAATATAACAGAGAAAATATTTGGCATATGTAGACATGTCGGTTAAAATATGAAGTGAAACTAATTGGGGGGAAAAGAAATATTACCTGTGATCCGAATCAAATGGAATATAAAAGGAATTCGAAATGGCCCTGAAAATGACAATTACAACGAAGATGAACTGGATTCCCAACAATAAATAATTCAATAGTCATACACAACAAAATAAATCAATTTAATCAACGGTACATTTTTCTTGTCTAGAAAAGACTATAATTAGAACATAGGAAAATATACTAAAACTTACAGAGTTCAGATATTGATTTGAATTTGAAATTCAAATATTTGAGTTGGTTTGAAATGGTATAGCAGTTGGTTTGGTATTTCATTTGGTATTAAATTTCATTAACCGTTCAGTTGGGACTTTGGTCACTTAATATAACTATTAGTTTGGTATAACAGTTGGTTTCGTATAATAGTTATATACCAATTGGTATAATTTTTAAGGACTTCATACTATGGTGATCAGTTAATTTGGTACTAAAGTTAAAATGCAGATATATGCAAGCATATATGCATATGTATGCAAGCATATATGCGCAGATATATGCTTGCATATATGCTTCATATATGCTGCATATGCAAGCATATATGCTTGCATATATGCAGATATATGGCTGCATATATGGTTGCATATATGCAGATACATGCTGCATATATGGCTGCATATATGCTTGCATATATGCAGATACATGCTGCATACATGCTGCATATATGCAGATATATGTTGCATATATGGCTGCATATATGCTTGCATATATGCAGATACATGTTGCATATATGCAGATATGTGCAAGCATGGGATCATTATGGGTGGAAATAAGAACTAAAGTGCCAAATTAAAAGCAGAAAATAATAATTAAATCAGAATTCGGGGAAACAATATCCCTTGCATATCTTCAGAATTAGATTCAAATTTTTGGTAGCATAAGAGGGGAAATTATGAGCAAATAAGGATGGGATCATTATGGGTTAACATTTTTTGCAACATACATTTCCAAATAGTTTCTTTGTGAGCATAATTAGTTTTTTATAACAAATTTCTGGACTATTTTTACTTAATGCCATGTCTACTTTAGTAACCGTTGGAACTTTAGCTCTCAACTACCTA
This sequence comes from Sambucus nigra, assembly GCA_949130495.1. Classification (NCBI taxonomy): domain Eukaryota; kingdom Viridiplantae; phylum Streptophyta; class Magnoliopsida; order Dipsacales; family Adoxaceae; genus Sambucus; species Sambucus nigra. The sequence goes on along the minus strand of OX422208.1, from coordinate 534,945,998 downwards.
TTCTCCTAACTTTAGGCCCCAACTTTATATATACTTATTATTTTTTATACTGAGTTGACAATCTTAGGGAAATATGACTTGATCTCTATCATAAAAAATATGACAAAATGAAAAGAAAAGAAAACAAATACTATTTAGCGAGAACATTTCTTTGTTTTAAAAAAACAAAGTGTTAAAGTTTTAAAAAAATTGGGCAGAGTCTCCTTTGTTTATTGGACTATCCACCCTTCTCAAGGGATAACGACAAATCCAACAACATAGAAAAAAACAAATTCGCCTAACAAAAGCTTCAATGTTCCACAATAATTAGAACAGTAGAGGTGTTTATTATAACAGTAGATACCTCTACAATAATTACAATAATTACAACATGTGGTATTAGTTCAAATAATAGGAACCCATAAGAATATAAACACTAAAAAAGGCCATACCTTAGTATTCAAAAAAGGCCAAGACAAATGTGGAATTGATGAAGCAAGTTGAGCGTGGCAATCGAAGTGTACACCGAGACAAATATTACTGCAGATATACCAAAGGGAAAACAACCTAAAATGAAAATGCATAAGTATTAAATATGGATATATATGTAAGGTTGATCAAGCTTGGATATGTGCATAAGTAATCATGATAATGGACTTCCTTAAATTTCATAATCCAAATAAGGATTAGACTCATCTATATTATTATGAGCACATGTAAAATAAAGGTGTGTATGATTGTGAGCAAAGGTAAAATAGGAAAATAGAAATGTATCTCAAATTTTCAAAAAATGGGGAATAACATAAAAGTTGGAGTGGGGTGGGGGGGGGGGGGGGGGGGGGGAGGAATTAAGTTATACCTCGAATTTGACAGATTTTCATGAAAGCAAATGAGACTCCAATGAAATATAAACTTCTGTTTGGATTTTGTAAAAGCAACCCAACGCATCCAAATGCGCTTATATCTTCCATATTTCTGGAGAAAAAAAACGCAGATCAGTAAATAAATAGGAAATTTAGTAGACATGTTAGCAGCCATACTGTCATCAAACTACTTACCCACAACAATGCTCTTGAAGATTCATATCAAACCACGTTCTTAGTGCATTCTGCATACATGGAGACAAAATCCACCCATAATACAGGTATTGACAAAATTTAGAAATTTTTAGAATTATTATATAAATTATGCCAAAATTTAAAAAGTTTCTGGAAAAAGAATGTTCCAGTCCCATTCTCCGTTGTGATTCTCTCCGTTGCGATTCAGTAGCTGAGCAATCTTCATATTGTCTATATCAGACATTTTATGATCCAAGGCACCATTTCCCAACCAATCATCACAATTCAGTTTGATATCTCCTCCTCAACTATCCTTCTTTCTCCTTCTCTATCCAAAAAGACATTCCACTGAATTAGATATAAAGCTCATAATGTACATTTTTCACATAATGTACATTTTTCACAATTGTTTCGTTAGAGACACACCTGTGTGAGTGAGTATGTGAGAAGGGGAAAATGAGATCGTTTCACATCATTTACGTGCATCGGTCAATGAGATTTAATCATTTAGACCATCATCTGTCCTTATGATGTAATTCAGCTTTATGGTTGCCTTAGAATCTGTAGAAACAACAAATAGGTCCATTTAGAAACAAAACTATAAGTTGTAAAAGGCAGAGTAACATTCACAAAGTCAAAGAGAAAAATGAAAAGATTCAAATCACTCAAAAACTTACACTATGTCATTAGTTTCACGACGTGGTTCTTTTTGGAATCATTATCCCCCAAAACACCTTTCATTGGATTGTATCCTATAAAACAAAAGAAATAGAAGGAATCCAACAATGTCCTTTTATCTATAAATATGCATATAACTTTTTGTATGAAAACTTTTATTCATGTAAGCATACATAGATATCCATACAAATAAATTTTTATTCCCTTAAACATTCAAAGATAACATGGTATCAAATCATATATTTTCTAAAAGGTTTCCGAAAAAAATCAGTTGATTATTTTGTCAAGCATATGGAATTCAACATGTGAAAAAAATATTGAAGAACACTAAATTCCTAAATTATAAAAGAAAAAGTAGAAACTGCAAAAATTATTCAAAATCAAAAAACACTCCCGGTATTGGAAGTAAGCTCTGAATAACCCAACCCATACACTATTGAAATAGTAAAAAAATACTCCCAAAATCTCAGTAGGTGTAACCTAAATTTTTTAAAAAACACAGAAAACCCCCAAATAAAAAAACCCTTGAATCATTGACAGATCTGAATGAAAAAAAATTGCCTCTAATTCTAAATTCAAGAATATCACAAAATCTCAGTGGGTAACCCAGACAGAAAACCCCTAAATCAGAAAATTGGTTGAAGAAACATTGATATGTTCTAGATACAAATATTATGAATCCCAACTAAAGTGCACCTATTAGTAGTGTATAATAAGTACACCTGATTAGTAATGTATAAGAAGTACACTTGATTAGTAATGTATAAGAAGTACACCTAACATATATGCAAGACTAAAAAAATCACAAAATTGCACTTGAAACCTACAATCATGAGAAAAAACAACTCATAATTAATTCATATAGCATTCAAACCAAACACAAAAACAAACCACCAAATAAAAATCCAACTCAAAATTAATGCACAAATTTTTTTGATTTTTGCCCAAAGACTCTACTTGCAATATGGAACAAAACTCATAAAATTTTCAAACTAAAAGAACATACAATGATATTTAGATCCAAAAAATAAATCTACAATAAACTAAAAAGTCCCAGAAAATCTAAATCAATACAACAGATTCGTAGATCCAAAAAAAAAACTATAATGGTTCAAAGTCTTAGATATGTAGATCCAAAAAAAATAACCTACAATGAACTAAAAAGTCCCAGAAAATCTCAATCAAAGAAGGAGAGAAGAAGGCATACCTGATTAGAAAGAGAGAAGGGGGCGCCAGCTGTTAGAGGTTGTAGCGTTCAGGTAGGGGAGTGGCAGCATCGTAGCTAGTTGTAGCGAAGGTAGGAGGGGGCGGCAGCTGTTAGACGGTAGCTGAATGTAGTGGCGGAGGCGATGGCAGCGTGCTGGTGCGATGCGAGCGTGGTGGGGCAGGGCGGCGTGACGCGATGCAAAGACAATAGGAGGAGGGGGCAGGGAGGCGCGACGCAAAGACAATAGGAGGAGGGGGCGGGGCGGCGGCTGGTTCGTGAGAGGGAGGGAGGGGTAGGGTTTGGAGGGTTGGTTCGTGAGAGGGACAGAAGGACAAAAAATGAGATGTCGGGGAGGGCAATGGGTTTGGAAGGCAATTTGTCTCATTTGACACCTCATAATGGGTATAATCCTACGTGGCACACTCCCACACCATTAGATCGTCCAAAAAAATTTGTTTCCAACCGTAGATTTTTTGGAACAGTAAAACACCCCCCTCTCATATAATATATATATATATATATATATATATATATATATATATATACACTTGGGTGATCCATCCTAGTTGTGTGTATTGTAGGAAGGACAGATAGTGTACATCTAGAAGTGATTTGATTATGAAATAAATTACAAAGCATGCAGTAGTAGTAAAGTTAGATAACGTATATCAAAAGATGAATCAAGTAGAGAAACTTAATAAAATAATCAAATGATAACATACCCGAAATGTTAATAATGGTTTAATGATAGCATACGAGAAATGTTAATCCTGGTTTAATAATAACATAGGACGAATGTTAATTATTAATGCTACTATAACATAATATATGGGCAGTATGGGGGGCGGGGGAGAGTTAAAGAAATATTTAACTATATACTTAATGAGTAAATATTTGGATACGATAGCATACTATATGGGTGGTACGGGGGAGCCAAACCTGTTAGTGGTTAGATAGTTATTGATGAGACCTAGTGGGGTTGGGTAGCACAGCTAGGTAGATGACATTAGGCGGTGACATTAGCTGATAGGTGAGGAACTCAAGGGAGTGTACGTCAAACTAACATGTGTAATCAATAACTACTTTTAAACTAAGATATATACATGCAAAATGTTTACAAAATACTTTGGGCTCTGACCCGTTTGCAAAATATTTTCAAAACCTTTAAGGTGTCCAGCCACAGGGATACCAAGCTTGATGATCTGTTCCAGGGATGTGTAGCTGTAGCACATGTGGATGCTTGCAGGATTTGGATTAAACCCTTCAGTCACTTCATTACTAGAGTATGATGCAGTTTAGTTATTCCATTTGGGCATATCTCTCCTTTAGTTATCCATTTTAGTAAGTTAATCAGGCTTTGTATTTGTGCACTGAATTTATTTTAGTAAATATTAAGTTGGACTTTTGTATTGGGAATCGATGGTTTATACGATATTATTTTTATTTAGTTATTTATCTTGTGATTGGTTAATATTTTTATTACTGTGTGAATGGCTTAATTATTGTATTTGTTTCCGCATGTTGTTATTGTTTAATAAAAAGACAAAATTTGGCACTGACCTTTTGAATACTATGTGGTTAGTAAACTTTTAAAATATTTTCGATAATGTTGCTAACAATGAATCAGATTAGATTCCTGTTTTATTTTTATAAAGGATTGATCACCCGGTATTTAAATAGGAGGGGTGCCATAGTTTTGTGTTTGATGAGAGCTAAGATATGTGGGGTCAAAGTCTTTTATATCGACATAAAAGAGGTCCATCTAGTTTTACATATCTATCATTACAACGGCTCTTAGAAAATACCAACACACACATATAAGAAAATAAAGACATTGGAAAGTGTTATCATAAAACTTTTTTTATCGAAATATGTGAGAGTGGGTTAATAAATATAAATTAAGGTTCGATTAAATAACTATGATTCTCTTTAAAGTTGTCCATACACACACAAACACATAGAAACACACATCAATGATATTGCTAATTTACAGTTTATATGGACGAACAATGATAAAAATAATAAAATTTAATTTTTACACTGTACTCAAACTTTCATGTGTGTTAACACTTCATTTAACAACACAGTGAAAATACCAAACCAATAAAGAGTTAAATTAGAACAAAGAATGGAGGATCCAAAAGCTACCTTTGAGAAGGGATAAAACTCTAGTTCTACGATTTACCTTTGAGAGAGAATGGAAGATCCAAAAATTATTATTGAATTAACCTATTCTATAAACCTTCTTCTATGATGTACCGTTAAGAGACAATTAATGACATAAATACATATTGTAAAAATATATCACTCAAACACCAAACATCACCTTCTCTCTCTAACCATAATCCACTAACCCCGTAAATCGTAAACTCTCCAAATTATCAAATTCGGTTACCTTAACCACACCCATGCCACCAGTTTCCAACCTAACACTAACCCGACCACCAAACCTTCTTATCCCATTGGACCTAACTTACCCCACCTCTCTCCAACGATGAAACTACACCAACCAGTACTCATACATGCGGATAGACCCACCATACCCGATAATACTCCAAGCATAGAGTTGTGAGAATGATTTAAGACCTTTTTCATTCTTTATCTCATGAGTCGCAAGATCATAGTTGTGAAAGAAATCTTCAACCTGCAACCACAAAATCCTCTTACCAACAACCATAACAATAACCTGATATTAGCATTAAAATTCATTTACCAATAACCATAAAACCTTGCAAATAACCAAAAACCCAACATGAAAAGGCAGAGATACTGTAGAAAGTTGAATACAAAAATTTCTTAAACGAAATAAACCTAAAAGAAAATCACAAAGTTGAATAAAAAAATGTGTGTGTGTGTGTGTGGGGGGGGGGGGGGGGGGGGAGAGAGAGAGAGAGGCTAGGATCTTGAATGCCAAAATGCAAATCCAAAAACTCTAAATGTTGAAAGAATGGAGGAATACCAAAATATAAACTAGGGAAGCATCAATAAAACAAAAGGAAAAAGATAAATAGAAGGGGCGATGGTAAGAATGAGGGAAGATAATCTTTTAAACCTCCTTGTCTATTGTAATACCTAGTCTCCTAGGACATGGTACCATAAAAAGGTGATTGAAATAGGTTTCAAATGTTATTAAAATGGGTTTCAAATTTTGAAATGAAGCAGTAAGATGGCTTGGGCAGGTTGTAAAAGAAAAAATAATTCCACTCGACTGAATTTTGAACCAGTAGATATGAAATTACAATATGCAATGCCAACCGACAAATATGAGAGACCAAAAACCCTCCTCTTTTATTATATATATGTTTATGCATATGTATGCTCAAGTATATGTATATACCAATGTGTTTCTTTATGTGTATATGTATGTATACCAACATACGTATGTGTATATGTATGTTTATAAACACACACACACACACACACACACACACACACACACACACACATATACCTATTTAGTAATTTGGAATATTTTAACTATGGTTATAAATACTATAATTGTTGTTGTTCAGAATTTCACGGTTTCAAGAAAAATTACCTGTGCAAAAACCAAGAAAATTAGGACAATTTGTCAATTTATCAATTTTCATGTTTTATGTTAGATTTTCGTCAAATAATAATACGAAATTATTTATGTTAGATTTTGTAAATTAGCTTTGATTTTGATCATGAGAAAGTGATTGATTTATATGTGTAAAAATACATTAATTAGTTTTAACAAGGTTTAAGGAAAAAATATCTAGCAATTGAGGGTAGGAACATGCTATACTTATACTCTTTGATTCATATATTGAACATTTATGTATAAATACCTAGTTGGTTTTAATTAATCAGACCTAATAATTAAATAACTATGAACTCCTAAGTTACTATTTAATTAATGAAAACCCTTATAATTCTTTGACTTAAAGTATGAATTCAGTTCATCAACATGTTCTTACATGAATTCATATATTATTGTTAACATTTTTCCTTCTCGTTCCATGTGCCCATTTAATTAGAGAAGAATTATTGAACTCATTTGATTCTAGATGCATTATTAATTCGTGTTATTTTACTTATCCTTTTTTTTTTTATGTAAAATAGTCTTATATATATTTATAACTTTTTGGTTAACTGTTCTGGTAGTGTTCACCCATTCTTTAAGTGGTTTATATTTTGGTGAACAAAAATTGGTGGAGGGTCTTTGTTATTAGATGAGACATAGTAATTCTAGGATTAATTGAATTAAAATGGACTTGTTGTGTTCCATTGATTAATTGAAAAATATTATCTACTTGACATTGATATTTTACGGATGAAGATTATCTTCACTTGAAGGATGATCCTTTATTTCATTAAGCGTTCATGTATTGTTTTATTTCTTATTAGTGCATGTATATTCTTGGTTAGTTGTTATAGTCATGTGCACCCCTTTTTTAAGTGGTTGATGTTTACATGAATATAAATTGGTAGAATCTATTTCTCATTGGTGGACACATAGTAATTCTTGGATTCATTGAATCAAAATTGAACTAAAATTAAACTTTTTGTAATTGATTGGTTAATCAGAAAACATTAAATACGAGGTGGAATCATAGTAATTTTAGGATTAATTGGATGTTTTACTCCTAGTATTTATATCTTGTCACATATGAAAAAATAATTTTTTACCTTTTTCTTTTTCACATTTACATTATAAAATATTGGTTATATTCACCCCCCATGTATCTTCTCAGGAAAAAAAAATGAATCCTGGTAGTAATTACTTTCAACGTAAAACTAAGAGGTTACAATTGGCCTGCAAAAAAATCTCTGCTACTAGTGAACACATATAGAGGAAACTCATATTTACCAATATGGAAAGAGGAAAATTAAATAATTTAATTACTTTATAAATTGTGGAGTTGATCTCTCACAATCACACTTGTTCGATCATATACTATTTTCCTTGCCAGAATGTTGGAATGAGGCAATAGATAATATTTTTCGCATTTATAACCTCACTGTGCATTGCCATTAGTAACACAATTAGAAAATGAAGAAAACAGTATTCATCCATTGTTGATATAATTCCATAAATAGAGCATTCATCCCGATTGAGACGTGTCACGACATATGAACAATAAATGTGAGCTTGCAAAAAAATTAAAGAAAAAATGAATTAGACTTCTCGACATGGACATTTATACAATAATTATAGATACACTTATGCCCAGTTGTCCATCCAAAGATTTTCACTAATTTAAATAAAATAATACCATGTGGATAGAAATCAAAGTCATTGAGCATATCTTAAAATATCTTGCAAAGGTGTGTGTGTGTGTGTGTGTGTGTGTTTATATATATATATATATATATATATATATGGGGGTGGGGTTAAACGTGATCTCCATACATTCTTTGCTATTTCTTATATTTGCAGAATATATTAAAGAGGAACAAAAATAATCAACCAAATAATGACAGTCCTACTCCATCTCAATTCTCTCCAAATCCACCACCTAAATTCTTAACACCTAGGGATTCTCAATACTCTAATCTGTCGCAGGTCAATTTTACTCTATCTTTATCCATGTAATCTCTAAGTCATCAATCTCCATAAAGCCCTGTTAATATAATTCCCCAACTGACACTATAGAAGAATCCTAATCACAATAGAATAAGACCAATGGTTTAATCGTTAGAGGGAATCCTATTGATGACAAAAATACCGTCCAAAATTTAAAATCCCATTGTTTGAAGCTAGCAAAAATTATTGTGGTCATTGGAGGAGCAAATAATTGTAAGAGTATTGATCGCGCCTTGAAGGATGACTAGTGAGATCAACTCTGCAAATTATTTGCAATCTCAATGGGTTTGAAGACAAAAGGTCTTTCTTAAATAGGTGTGAAATTAAAATCCTATCGAAAAACCCTTCGAAAGCATTACATCCCTGTTGGCACATCAAGTTCCAATATCTTGGTGTTGAAGGATTAAGTTTCATAAGCTGTTGAACTACCCATCAACCAATGTAATTATTTCTTGGAGAAAAAGTCCAAGCAAGAAAAACTAAAACAAAGGAAGAAAAATGGAGGGGATAGGGAAAAGAAAGTTGATGCCCATAACCTTGGGTCCAAATCATATGATGATTTAAAGGATGAATGGGTGGAGAGGACCCAGGGGACTTCAAAAGAAGTGCCACAACCTAATAAAATCAATATGTACTTGCATGCTCAACAGGATAAAAGACCAACAACATCTTAAATAAATTGGCTCCTACTACAGTGAGTTTGAGTTTAATGATCATATACACACTATAATAAAATAATGTTAAAATTATTGTCCTAAATATATTATTATACTATAGAAAATGATTGATGGCATGAGGAAAAGCAAGTCAGAGTGAAATTCACATGAAATTGACTCAGATGCCCTATCAAAGGTACTTGGGAAGGATAAAAAGGGGAGTACAAGTAGTGTGGGCTCCAATATATCGAGGACTAAACTTCTACACACCTCACATGTAATGGAAGATCGAAACTTGGTAAGGGCTCACATGTCCAACCATGTGACTTAAATGGGGAGTGTGAAGGATCAAGTGTCATATGTTAAGAATGAAATGAACTCTGTTTAGAATCTTTCTGACAACAGGCGAATGAAATCAATAGATTATCACAAATTTTTATTCAGATGCAAATCATATCCCAATTCATGCCTCAAGGTTTCCCCTCTATTATGCATCTTATTTTACTATGACATCTAGTAAAATTTAATAATATATTGATAAAGTCTAAAAAAATAAGGGAATCAAACAATTAAGTATCATTCTATGCATGACTGAAATAAAAACAAAATGTATAAAATAAATTAAATAACTGAAACGTACCACATGTGAAACACATAACTCTGATGTCGTACCAACCAAAAACATCGGTACCATTGCATAACTACAACTATACCAATGTAAATCCAATTATTGAATTGATCTTAGGGTAGAGGAAACACCACTTTTTATATTTGAAAATGTTAATAGGAGATGTTAATAACAAGACTATATAGCATAATAATTTAATTTAGTTTGGGTTACAACATAACTAGACGCATTCTTCCAGTCTTTTGGCTTCTTTTATGTTAACCCAACCTAAAACAACTTTAAATATTACAAACATATATGCCTTTACTCCTAACCCCATCTGTGCCCATGATTAAGTCTTATTAAACTAAACAGAGTATTCATAAATAATTGTTCTATACCTCTCCAGTATATACTAATTCGTGAACACCTCTCAATATGTCCACCCAATCATTAGGGGTATAAGTACAATATACCAACTAGAATTCTGTAATAATTATCATCGTACGATATATAAATATAATACATTTAGCACGCATTTTCCAGGTACGCACGCGGGATAATAAAATACAATGCTTAATTTTTAGGTACACACACCTAATAAGAAACTCTAGTATGTATTTCTCAGGTACGCACACTTGATATATAATCTAGTATGTATTTACTATGTATGATATATAATCTAGTATATATTTCCTAGCTATACACACCTTATTTATAATTTATACCAACATTCCTATACAACTAAGGGTTACAAGTCTAATTTCTTATTTGTTCACGAATTAACCTCCCTTAATTCAAAATAAAAATATTCAAAAAAATCTCATTTAATCCCCTCATTCATAAAAGAATACATACGTCATTCAAACGAGTCCTTCATCACATTTGAATGAGAATCCAACTTCGTTCGAAAAGGAAAAAATATCGTTTGGACGAGATTCTCCCTCATCTTCGTCTTCTCCGCAGAAATTTGTCATTTTAAAACCTAAAACCTCAATTACAAGCCCATACAATTATCTAAACTTCAATATATAGATGTCTAATCATTCCAATAGTAATCCTAAAAAATTTCTAATTATTTTAGATTAATCCTAACACATATTTAAGATATCCATCCTAATTCTCATCTCAAGAATGCTAAAAGCATTTTGATCCCAATTCCACCCAATTGTAGTTTAATCCACGAAATTAACAGAGGGTTTATAATTCTTAAATATGTAATATCATAACCATATCATTAATTTAATAATTTATATTCTGAATTATGATAAACCAAACCAATTTCACACTATTTCAAGAATATGGATTATTACTTAGTTACCTAATTAACATGATTGTAATCTTTATTAATTACCTCCTCTAGTTCTCAATATACCAATTTTAAGTTGATATTCCAATGGAAATCATACTATAAACAACTTTAAATATAAAATTACACTAAATAAACTTACTTTGAAGAAAGATATGGGATTCCAATCCAATTATCCCAATTTCCTTCTTCTCTAAGTCCACTTGTCTCTAATTTTTTATTATTCATGTATTTACCTATTTCCCTCTTTCTAGCCACTCTTTAAACTTAGAGTTTTCTCTCTAAAGTGTGAAAAATGAAGTAAGTCAACCCTAATCCTCTATTTATTTTGTTATCCATGATATTAGGTTTGGCATGCTTATTAATCTTGATCCATTAATCCCAAAATATACCTAAATAGTCTAAAGTCTAGAACAAACCATATACTAGCCTATGAGACTCAAAACCCAAATTTTTAAGGTATCACTGGACATTCTACATGTCCCTAAAGTCACTCGAGTTATTCCTTCAACATTATTTAAATAATTATTATCTCTTTACCATATTTTATATTCAATACATTTTCAAATAAAACATAATTTATAGTAATGTCACTATACCCAGCCGATAAATACACATAAATATATACATATATAATTTATTTAATTTATTTAATTTATGGGGTATTATACCCCCCTAAAATAATGAATTTTGTTTGCGAAATTCGAATTCATTATACCTATCCTTGTAGATTTAGGAATATCTCACCCGTAGCATCCTAAAAATCTATACACCACATTTACTTGTTCACTGACCCGATACACACTAATGCCTCTCATCGTAAATCACATTAGACTAGCACTCAACAAACTCATCCAACCGTTGAAATATCAGTTTGTCCTACAAGAACTTCCTCTGTTGTATTCCTGTGACAACATCTTATCTCCACCGACGATGATATGGTCAAATCAAATGATATCATCCCCACCTTATCCACTAGTAAGAAAAAGGATCCATACCTCGAAATGAATACTTCTCTTTGGAATCTAACTTCACAATCTCCATCGCCAAGGAGGTCTTCAAAAGTACCTGACCTACCTCTTTGGACCCCAAACCATGTTCTCATTCGTCATAATTGCTCTTTTAACTATTCTTGAAATTCCACACACCCTATTAAGAACGTCATTTCTTTCGATGTGTCCTGAATACATTATCGTACAATAAATTGTAAACTCGAGGCTCTTCCTCCACTTGGTCAATCAAACTCAAATGATCCCAACTGCTTATTGGTCCTCATTAAAACTACTCCACCCTAACGAGACTCACTGGTTCTAATATTACATTTCTACATTCGGATATCGAACATTGTAACTCTTTGAATGCCTTTGATGCTCTACATTTTCTATTTGCATGAGTCCCTTATCAACATAAACTATAACCATAGATGCTTCACCACATTAAAAGTAAGACTTCAAATTACTGTATAACCCATTGCTTCTTAAATCTAAAGTAGCCCATAAAACATTCGACTTGTGCAAAACTACATTCTGTAGATATATACATTCTGGTACAACCAATTTCTCTTGAAAATGTAACCTTTTACATTCATTAATGTAGAAATGAGACTTTTCCCTTTTACAAACTCCATTCCTTCCCTCGGCAATGTTCCCCACTTCATCCTTAACGTAACTTAACCCTAAATTTGGGTGTAACGGTAACCACTTCTACAAATTCTTCCACTTCATCAAGAGGACATTGTTAAAACTAACAACGAACTCATCATAACATGTCACTTCTATTCAAATGATTGAAAATGTCATTGACATGCAGTATCGAGAACTCGTTCCGAATCACAACAATGTTAACTCCCTTTGAGGTTAAAGACACACGCCTAAAGCATATCTTGTAATAGAACAAATATTACCGTTGCTAACTCCAAATCATGAGTGGGATAATTATCCATATGAATATTAATCTTTTGGAAAGTATAAGGTATATATCTCTCCTCTTGTATCAACACATCTCCTAGTCCCTAGAGTGATGCATCTGTATATACCAAGTACTTTATGTCGCCTTATGGTAACACAAGGATGAGCATGGTGGTAAGCTCCTTTTAAAGCTCATCAAACATTCTCTAACAATCTACACTCCAAACAACGGTACTGTGACACCCCGCCTAATTAAATACCGGGCGATCACTCCTTTATTAAATTAAAATCAAGGTGAGCAGTTGGTTCATTCTTAGCATCACTGTCGTGAAAATAAACTTTTCCAAATTAACACCCTAATTAATTAAGCTAAGTGTCAAAACCATTTTTAACCTTTATAACCAAAATGTATTTTTAAAGAAAAACTTATTTATTTAATTAGTAACAACATTTTCAATAAATAAGAATCATACAACAATTATCTTGTAACATAATCCATTAAATTTAAACATTCAAAGTCCCAACATTTAAGACTTAAGGTAAAACATCCATACTAAAATAAATCCCATAGTAACAGTACTAGAAACAATTGAAATACAATTGTCCCAATAAAACAGATAAATAGTGGAAAGGGCGACACATGCCCAATAAATGAGTACGGTACATGTGGAATCAAGTGAACGAAGTCGTTTATGGAAGTGGCCTGCAACTCCCACCTAAGCTGCAGCACATTCCTTTCAAGGGATCCTAAGCAAGACGCCCCTGTGGCTGGGCACCTGTAATACATACATATATATACAAGAGAGAGAGAAAAAGAAATGGGTCAGAGCCCGATAGTGTGTTTGATTTAAAATACATTTAACAAGTATTTAAATTGATACAGGCCAATGCAACAACATATTAGTGCGACACTCTCTTGAGAAATTCTCACCTCTCTTCTAATGTGCACACCTATCGCACTAACCTTCCCAACGGTTTGTCTTATCATTTATCGCACTAATCTTCCCACTGATTTAACTTATCTTAGATTACTCGTAAGATTCAAAATTTAACGATTTAATTGTTTGAAAAGAATATTTCAATTTGTAACCAAAGTTCTCATTTTAACTTTATTAATCAATAAAGTTTTTCCAGTGTCATATTATACTTTCGCAAAACAAGTATTTATAATTGAGTCATCAACAATGTCCTACATATCACATCACAGTAGGCAGTTCCAGATTTTAGAATTTCATATATATATTAACTACTTATAAAATATATATATATCACAACAGCACCCCAAATAAAACTATGGTGCGGGCATGCTCTAATATCCAATCCCCGTATCGCTCGTACTAAGGGAATACAGATTCGGAATCACTATCGAACTGTATTAACACATACTCAAACAATATTGAGGCGAAGTATAGATTCCAAGTCTCTTCGGACCGTCTGAACTATCACTGCGATAGCCTGTACCAAGGATACCTATACACAAACAATATGAGGCGAAGCATAGATTCCAAGTCTCTAAGAGTAAAGCACATACCCGCATCTCTTAGGACCGTCTGAACTATCATTCCGATAGCCTGTACCAAGGATATCTATCTTCTAGGGTACAAGTCAATATCCCCCATAAAGTGTAATACCCCGTATTTTTGTGATATTTATTTATGGGATTAATTGAATTAAATGCGTATTAATTGGAAATTAATCTGGATAAAATATTAACGAGATGTGAGTTAGTATTTGATTATAATGTGAATATATGACAATATACGAATATTGAAACTACTGAAATTGTCACGAGATTGAAATACGACAATTTGGAATTTGGTTGAGACGCGTGTGACAGTCGCGTCTGGAATATAATTATTTGAATTAAAAAGTGAATTTTATTTTTATCACCCGTATGGTCATTTTGAGTGCGCCAACGAGTCTGGAAGGGTCGAAATAGTCAGAAAACACTAGCCGAAAGTTAAGTTTGGGTCCCGGGGCATTATTGGACCATACCGGTAACTTAAAAGGGCGTTTTGGTAATTTCGGAAATTTGGGAATTAAAACCCACGAAAATTAGAAATAAAATCAGACTTATTACTTTATCCACTAAACCCACTAACTACACTAAGGGACTAAATGGGCTACGGGAGAAGTTAGAAACTTTAAAACTTAGGAAAAACCAACCCCACCTCCATTATCACCTTGAGAAGAACTTGTAGAGAGAGAGAGAAAGTGGAGAATTCTGCAGAGAGAGAGAGAGGACAGATTCAACCTTCAAGATTCAACCTCAAATTCAGAGTTAGATTAAGGCAAGTGGTTTAATCATAATTGATTTCAATGCTATTCTTTTCCATGTTTAGGAAATTATCAAATTTATCTTGGAAGATTGATTAGACCCATGAATTTGAAGATGTAAAACTATGAACTATGTTAGGGACTGTATGTAGAAACATTCTGGACGAATTATGAATTCGAAATTATGACCCTTGATGATTTAAAAACGGATTTTTGAAGAAGTTTATTAATGTTCTTGAAAGAAGTAGAAAACTGGAAATTCTTGATGAAGTTTTGATCCAAACAAAGCCCTTGAATGATGAATTATTGGTTTTAGAATGTTAGCAATGTTGTAGGATAGTTGTATGATGATATTATAACAATTTCTTAGAGTTTCATGCTTGTTAATGGTGTTTTGTGATGATTTGAAAACTGCAAAACGAAGCAGTCCGTAGACATACCTGGTGCGTTCGATCGATCGATGTTCATCAGTCGATCGATCGACCACCATCGATCGATCGAAGGAAAAGGTCGATCGATCGACCTTCCCAGAATGAGTAAAGTTTTCCCTATTTAGATTTTAATGAAGTTAACCATTGGAAAATATTATTGGAGACCGTATGAATACCCTTAAACTTAAGGATGACCAGTAGGCATGATTATGAAATTTGGACCTTTATTAGAATTCAATTCGAGGAATCATTCTAATCTAATGAAATTCAATAAGTGAGATAATATTTGGATTAAAAGTGTAAATTTGAATAATTTAATGAAATGAGGTTTGGGGCAGAAGTAAGGACCTTAGGATAAAGATATTATATGTGGGTATAGTAGGAACTTAATAATCTATTTGAGATAGGTTTTAAGCATAAGAAATTACGACGTGGGACGTGTCGACAGTTTAAACTCTATATTATCGGGAGACTTAAAATATATAAATTGGAAAAATGGTATAAGGATGTAGATTATACCTTTATTAATATTGAGTTATCTAAGATGTGTGCATGGTTAGTATATGATTTTTTTTCATGTATGACATACCTACCATACTTGCTATCACTGGGGGTTTACGTTCGCTTAGGGCCATCTAATCCTTGTGTTGCCAGGATTTAGACTGGTACCTCGAGAACATAGGTCAGAGAAGGGCTTATTGGGATGTTAATAAGTCTGCTGATCGTGGGAGCGTAGGTATGTGCGTGACCCATGTGATGTGACTGTGTTCGCCTCCATTGTTTGTGATTGTTGTTATCTGAGAACGATTCCTGAGAGATTCGGAATGCGTGATCCTTATGTATGTGATGTACCGGGATGGATAGCAGAGTATGTGTGCACCGTAGCTTAGCCTCGGGGTGCTTATATTGTATATTTATGATGTAAATAATATACGGTTAAATGGAAAGGAATTTGTTATGTTAACTTGTGAGTATAGTCATTGTAACATATGAAAAGATAAAAGGGGACAGATATCAATAAATGGTTTTGTTAATAATTGGGAATCCGAGAATTAAAGGAGAACTCTCTATTTAATTATTAAGGTTGGAATTTAAACGTGAACCGAGTAGAAGTGTTAGAAACCCTTTTGAACTAGATAGTTATGAGATAACACGTGAATGGGTACAGGAACGTTAGGAGTGCACAGTTAGACGAGAGGTGAGTATTTCATGTGAGAGCACGTCCTAACATGTATCTTGCATTCATTGTTTTAATTGTTATTAAAGCACTTGCTGTTTTTAAAAAAAAATACTCTCCACATTCGGGCTCTGACCCGTTTGCTTTCAAATCTATTTTTTTGTAAAAACCATTTTAGGTGCCCAGCCACAAGGACACCATGCTTAGGATCCTTATTCAGGTGATGAGCTGTAGCTGTTTGTGGAAGTTACAGGACCTTGCTTGTAGACGCTTCATCTATCTTGACTCTATAGTCAGCATTTATCAGTTGTAGGGCATGTCGCCCATTTCCTTTAGAGACATTTCATTTATTTCAGTTATTCAGACTTCTGGCATGTAATTAATTCAGGATTTAGACTTGTCATATTATTTTCAGTTGTGGGATTGTTGTGAGGAGTTTTTCCTCCGGACTTATTACTATTTGTTGGTTATTTCATTACTTAGTTATGGTGAATGGATTTATATTGTTCTTCCATTATTCTTTTATTGCATGTTAATCAGACTTAACTTAAAATTTGGCAACTTACTTTTTAAATACTAGGTGGTTAGAAATCATTAAAATGTTTTCGACAGTGATGCTATTAACTGGACCAACTTGGCATTTTGTATTAATTTAATAAAGGAGTAGCTACCCGGTATTTAATTAGTCGGGGTGTCACAGGTGGTATCAGAGCATCAGGTTCTAGTGTCCTTTAGGATCTGTACGGCTTATTATGTTTCCGTTGAGCTTTCTTTGATATAGAGCCCTATATTTTAGGACTGTTGTATTCTTTTATGTATGCTTCGCTCTTCAGCTATTTTAAGTTTATAACTGCGAACTTATAAACTTTATTCTCATTTCAGATGCCTCCACGACGTGCGCAGCGAGTTCCTAGGGATGCACAGCCCGAGCCACAGCCAGCTCCAGTACAGGGCACAATGAATGCCGCTGAGGTTGCAGCCATTGTAGCCCAAGCGATCAATTCCGCTCATGCCGTTGTACAGCAGGCACCACCCCAGGCGCCGGTAGCCACGCCAGTTCAGGCATATGCATTCCCGTCTGCTTGGGAACGTGTTCGAGATTCTTTTCAGAAAGCACACCCTCCGGAGTTCACAGGTAGCTCCGATGTCGTGGTATCTAGCCAGTGGAGGAAGGATATTCAGAGGCACCTGAGGATGTATGAGTGCACATAGGTTCAGAAACGGATACTAGCTACTTTCAAGATAGTAGGTTCTTCATTGCAGTGGTGGGAGTCTGTTACCACCGCAGAGGAGAGAGATACTCTTTCTATATAGGAGTTCTGGGTGTGGTTCGACCGCAAATACTTTCCGTCCGCTGTTCACACGGAAATAAGGAGGAAGTTGATGAGCCTTCGACAGGAGGGTAAGACTGTGGCCGAATATGAGGTCGAATTCACAAATTTGCTGAACATTGCACCAGATGAGATACCGACGGAAGAGAAAAAGATTCAAAAATTCATAGATGGATTGACTTGGAGGATACGTCAACACTTGTTGGGGAATATATCATTAGCCACCTACTCTGATGTGGTTAGCGCTGCATTGCTCCATTGCCAGGACCACCGCTTCCACTTGACAGAGGGGAAGCGATCAAGAGAGTCTAGCCATCAGGGCAGGACAGGGGGAAATGGTGCCAGCGGGGCACAATCAGCTCAGGGTCAGTATAAGCAGAGTGATCAGGGTTCCCAGCAGGGGGATCATAAGAGATTCCTATCAGGGGGTTTCAGGAACGGTCAGGGAGGATTCTGGAATGGCCATCAGGGTCATAACGGCCATCAGGGCCAGCAGGGTCAAAATGGTCAACAACAGTCTCAACAGGGCCAGGGGAGGAACGGTAACGGCCACCAGGGCCGGGGGCAGCAGGGACAGAGAGGGGGAAACTTCCCGGGGAAGTGTTACGTTTGTGGCAAGACTGGCCATAAATGCCAGGACTGTCCTGATAGAGGCAGGGCCCCGCAGCAGCAGCAGGGTGCTCGACAGGAGCCGCAGAGACCCGTGTTTCCCGCCGCCCTCCCGGCACCACCACAGATGGCAGCATTGCCACCCATTCCAGCGGTCCCAGTTCAGCAGGGGCAGCTGCAGTATGGGAGAGTATACCAGCTTCAGTAGGCAGCCGCTCCACAGGCACCACCCGCTATTGAGGGTACGTTTCCTATCCATGGCACTATGGGTCGAGTTTTGTTTGATACGGGGGCAAAGCATTATTTTATGGCTACACATTTTGCGAAAGCTTTAGGGTTGTTAGCCACAGCAGAGAGCACAGTGACGTGTGTAGACTCACCATTGGGGAGTGGGTCACTTATTTTCTTTATATGCCGGGGAGTGGGGGTAGAGATTGGTAGATTAGTATTACCCGCGGATATGTTAGTATTAGAGATGACCGAGTATGATGCCATTATTGGCATGGATTGGCTAGTTGCGTACCGAGCTATGATTGACTGTTTCAGTAGGAGTATTATCTTTGCCATTCCCGGGCAGGAGATGTTTTTGGTGGCGATGCCTCGTTTTGAGGGAGGATCGTCCACTCATTTGTACTATATAGAGGAGGAGACCTCTAAGGAAGTGGTGATACCACTTGATTCGATTCCGGTTCTTCGAGAGTTTGCCGACGTATTTCAGGATATACCTGGATTACCTCCAAGTAGAGAGATAGACTTTGTGATCGACTTGACACCGGGCACTCGGCCTATTGCCCGCGCACCGTACCGTATGGCTCTGGCAGAGATGCGAGAGCTACGAGATCAGATAGAGCAGTTGTTGGGTCAGGGGTTTATACGGAGGAGTACTTCGCCGTGGGGTGCCCCTGTGTTGTTCGTGAAGAAGAGAGATGGTTCACTGAGATTGTGTGTGGATTACCGAGAGTTGAATAAGGTCACAATACGGAATAAATATCTGTTGCCTCGAATCAATGACCTATTCGACCAGTTGAGAGGAGCTTCTTTCTTCTCAAAGATTGATTTGAGATCGGGATACCATCAGTTGCGTATCAGGGAAGAGGATGTCTCGAAGACTGCGTTCTTATCGAGATATGGTTCTTACGAGTTTCGGGTTATGCCTTTTGGTTTGACCAATGCTCCAGCTGTGTTGATGGACTTGATGAATAGGGTGTTAAGAGATTTCCTTGATCAGTTTGTCATTGTCTTCATCGATGATATTCTGGTTTACTCCCAGACAGAGGAGGAGCATGCCGAGCATTTGAGACAGGTTTTGCAGACGCTTCGTCAAAATGAGCTCTATGCAAAGTATGAGAAGTGCGGGTTTTGGCTGAAGGAGGTTCAGTTTTTGGGGCATATTATTTCTGACCGAGGGATATCTGTTGATCCGGGGAAGGTGTCCATGGTGAGGGAGTGGGGACAACCCACGACACCGACTGAGATCCGTAGTTTCTTGGGCTTAGCAAGATACTACAAGAGGTTTATTCGGGGCTTCTCCAAGATAGAGGGTCCCATGACACATCTGACTCGTAAAGGTGTGCCGTTCATTTGGAGTGATGTCTGTCAGTTGGCATTCGATGAGTTGGAGGACAAGTTGACCTCAGCACCTGTGTTAGCATTGCCGAGACCGGGAGTTGAGTATCTAGTCTACACCGATGTGTCCTTGCAAGGACTTGGAGGTGTATTGCAGCAGGAGAGTCAGGCCATAGCTTATGCTTCCCGTAAGCTTAAGCCTCACGAGAAGAATTACCCCACTCATTATTTGGAGTTGGCAGCAGTTGTATTTGCCCTTCGTATTTGGAGACATTACCTTTTGGGGGAAAAGTTTCGATTGTTCATGGACCACAAGTCCCTACAGTACCTATTCACGCAGAAGGAGTTGAATATGCGACAAAGGAGGTGGCTTGAGTTCGTGAAGGATTATATGTTTGAGATCTAATACCACCCGGGGAAGGCTAACGTGGTAGCAGACGCGTTGAGTCGTAGGCCAGTAGATGAGGTGGCAGGGGTGTGGAAGGCCAAGTGAAAGGAGTTGGGACACCAGGATGCAGTGGCCCGTTCATTCATGTCAGTAATGACGGTTACACCACGGATTGTCACGAGAGTGGTAAGGGCACAAGAAGATGACTCGTTCTGTCAGGAGCAGATAGTTCGATTATTAGCAGAGGGAGCCGAGTCCTATACCGTTAGCTCAGACGGGGGATTACGCTTCAACGGCAGACTTGTAGTTCCGAAAGGGGAGAAATTGCGACACGAGGTGATGGCAGAGTCGCACGGCTCACGGTTTGTGGTACATCCCGGTGGAGACAAAATGTACCAAGACATGAGACGACAGTATTGGTGGAGCGGGATGAAGAGAGATATTGCCGTGTTTGTTTCGAAATGCGCCACTTGTCAGCTAGTAAAAGTGGATCATCAGAGACCGGCAGGACTTCTACAGGCATTGGAGGTCCCGATGTGGATGTGGGAGAGCATATCCATGGACTTTATCACGGGGTTGCCTACGTCACAGAGAGGTCATGACTCCATTTGGGTAATTATGGACAGGTTGACCAAAGTCGCTCATTTTTTACCCGTAAGGACAGACTACACTACGGGACAGTATGCCCATCTCTTTATTAAAGAGATAGTGAGACTTTATGGTGTGCCCCTAAATATCGTGTCTGACCGAGACAAGATATTTGTTTCACGGTTTTAGGAAAGTTTTCAGGAGGCCATGGGCACGGAATTGCGGTTGAGTACGGCGTATCACCTGCAGACCGATGGGCAGACCGAACGTACAAACCAGATATTGGAGGACATGTTGCGTATGTGCATCATTGATTTTGAGGGTGGATGGGAGAAGTATCTTCCACTTGTGGAGTTTGCTTACAACAACTCCTACCAGTTCACCATTGGCATGGCCCCATTTGAGGCATTGTACGGTAGACCTTGTCGTTCGCCAGAATGTTGTTTGGAAGTGGGGGACAATAAACTACTTGGGCCGGAAGTGATTCAGGATACTTCGGCGAGGATAGAATTGATACGGAGTCGCATTCGAGTAGCTCAGGATCGGCAGAAGAGCTATGCTGATGCGAAGAGGTTCTTCAGGGAGTTACAAGTGGGGGACCAAGTTTTACTCAGAGTATCTCCTATGAAGGGGATTATGAGATTTGGGAAGAAGGGGAAGTTGGCACCGAGATATGTGGGACCATTTCCTATCATCGAGCGGATTGGGTCTGTTGCGTATAGACTTGGGTTACCGGAGCATTTACACAGGATTCATGACGTGTTTCATATTTCCTCGCTAAGGAAATATCTTAGAGATGATTTGGCTCATTCTCACATTGCTTTGGAGGACATCGATCTCCTGCCCGATAGCTCCTACGAGGAGGGGCCGATTGCTATTTTGGACCGAAGTGAGCGGAAATTGCGGTCAAAGATAGTTCCGTTAGTGCGTGTTCAGTGGCGACATCATAATGTCGAGGAGTCCACATGGGAGCGCGAGGATGAGATACGAGAACTTTATCCAGAGTTGTTCTTACCAGGTACTTTCTAGTTCCGAATTTCGGGACGAAATTCAGTTATTAGGGGGGAAGTATGTAATACCCCGTATTTTTGTGATATTTATTTATGAGATTAATTGAATTAAATGCGTATTAATTGGAAATTAATCCAGATAAAATATTAACGAGATGTGAGTTAGTATTTGATTATAATGTGAATATATGACAATATACGAATATTGAAACTACTGAAATTGTTGCGAGATTGAAATACGGCAATTTGGAATTTGGTTGAGACGGGTGTGACAATCGCGTCTGGAATATAATTATTTGAATTAAAAAATGAATTTTATTTTTATCACCCGTATGGTCATTTTGAGTACGCCAACGAGTCCGGAAGGGTCGAAATAGTCAGAAAACACTAGCCGAAAGTTAAGTTTGGGTCCCGGGGCATTATTGGACCATACCGGTAACTTAAAAGGGCGTTTTGGTAATTTCAGAAATTTGGGAATTAAAACCCACGAAAATTAGAAATAAAATCTGACTTATTCCTTTATCCACTAAACCCACTAACTACACTAAGGGACTAAATGGGCTACGGGAGAAGTTAGAAACTTTAAAACTTAGGAAAAACCAACCCCACCTCCATTATCACCTTGAGAAGAACTTGTAGAGAAAGAGAGAAAGAGGAGAATTCTGCAGAGAGAGAGAGGACAGATTCAACCTTCAAGATTCAACCTCAAATTCAGAGAAAGATTAAGGCAAGTGGTTTAATCACAATTGATTTCAATGCTATGCTTTTCCATGTTTAGGAAATTATCAAATTTATCTTGGAAGATTGATTAGACCCATGAATTTGAAGATGTAAAACTATGAACTATGTTAGGGACTGCATGTAGAAACATTCTGGACGAATTATGAATTCTAAATTATGACCCTTGATGATTTAAAAACGAACTTTTGAAGAAGTTTATTAATGTTCTTGAAAGAAGCAGAAAACTAGAAATTCTTGATGAAGTTTTGATCCAAACAAAGCCCTTGAATGATGAATTATTGGTTTTAGAACGTTAGCAATGTTGTAGGATAGTTGTATGATGATATTATAACGATTTCTTAGAGTTTCATGCTTGTTAATGGTGTTTTGTGATGATTTGAAAACTGCAAAACGAAGCAGTCCGTAGCCATACCTGGTGCGTTCGATCGATCGATGTTCATCAGTCGATCGATCGACCACCATCGATCGATCGAAGGAAAAGGTCGATCGATCGACCTTCCCAGAATGAGTAAAGTTTTCCCTATTTAGATTTTAATGAAGTTAACCCTTGGAAAATATTATTGGAGACCGTATGAATACCCTTAAACTTAAGGAGGACCAGTAGGCATGATTATGAAATTTGGACCTTTATTAGAATTCAATTCGAGGAATCATTCTAATCTAATGAAATTCGATAAGTGAGATAATATTTGGGTTAAAAGTGTAAATTTGAATAATTTAATGAAATGAGGTTTGGGGCAGAAGTAAGGACCTTAGGATAAAGATATTATATGTGGGTATAATAGGAACTTAATAATCTATTTGAGATAGGTTTTATGCATAAGAAATTACGACGTGGGACGTGTCGACAATTTAAACTCTATATTATCGGGAGACTTAAAATATATAAATTGGTAAAATGGTATAAGGATGTAGAGTATACCTTTATTAATATTGAGTTATCTAATATGTGTGCATGCTTAGTATATGATTTTTTTTCGTGTATGACATACCTACCATACTTGCTATCACTGGGGGTTTACGTTCGCTTAGGGCCCTCTAATCCTTGTGTTGCCCGGATTTAGACTGGTACCTCGAGAACATAGGTCAGAGAAGGGCTTATTGGGATGTTAATAAGTCTGCTGATCATGGTTTTGTTAATAATTGGGAATCCGAGAATTAAAGGAGAACTCTCTATTTAATTATTAAGGTTGGAATTTAAACGTGAACCGAGTAGAAGTGTTAGAAACCCTTTTGAACTAGATAGTTATGAGATAACACGTGAATGGGTACAGGAACGTTAGGAGTGCACAGTTAGACGAGAGGTGAGTATTTCATGTGAGAGCACGTCCTAACATGTATCTTGCATTCATTGTTTTAATTGTTATTAAAGCACTTGCTGTTTTTAAAAAAAATACTCTCCACATTCGGGCTCCGACCCGTTTGCTTTCAAATCTATTTTTTTGTAAAAACCATTTTAGGTGCCCAGCCACAAGGGCACCATGCTTAGGATCCTTATTCAGGTGACGAGCTGTAGCTGTTTGTGGAAGTTACAGGACCTTTCTTGTAGACGCTTCATCTATCTTGACTCTATAGTCAGCATTTATCAGTTGTAGGGCATGTCGCCCATTTCCTTTAGAGACATTTCATTTATTTCAGTTATTCAGAATTCTGGCATGTAATTAATTCAGGATTTAGACTTGTCATATTATTTTCAGTTGTGGGATTGTTGTGAGGAGTTTTTCCCCCGGACTTATTACTATTTGTTGGTTATTTCATTACTTCGTTATGGTGAATGGATTTATATTGTTCTTCCATTATTCTTTTATTGCATGTTAATCAGACTTAACTTAAAATTTGGCAACTTACTTTTTAAATACTAGGTGGTTAGAAATGATTAAAATGTTTTCGACAGTGATGCTATTAACTGGACCAACTTGGCATTTTGTATTAATTTAATAAAGGAGTAGCTACCCGGTATTTAATTAGTCGGGGTGTCACATAAAGGTCCCATCGACATAAGACTGTCCCAGCGCGGAAACCTCAGGGATAGCAAGTAGCGTGGGCATGATTTTCACACATAGATAGTATATGCATACACAATCATATAACTATACTAATATTACCATATCAATAATGGGTAAATTCTCAATTCCCCTAATTACGTCATTTGCATTTATTTCTCATTATATAGTTATCACGTATAACCATTCACATCTAACTTTAATTTCAGGAACTTTTCCACTTACTACATAACGCTTCATGGATTCTATCCTCCCAATTATAAAATTCAGTAGGTATACACATCTGTCCTAAAGTAACTCTCTTACGTGTCTCTCTCTTTAAATCATAAATTCACCGACCCTTATGTAATTATCCCAAAATACAATCTTTGCCCGACATTAAGGGTCCCAAAATCTATTCACATGTCCTACTGGTCTTCCCTATCTCCCAAAACATTTTATTAAGGAGGCGCAAGAATTATCTCACGATAAATTGAATTTAACTCACTAAAAAGGGAAATAGGAGTCTTCCAGGAGGGCTCGATCGATCGAGGTCTGGGGCTCGATCGATCGAACCTTCGATCGATCGATACTCTGGCTCGATTGATCGATCAAGCAGGTATTTTGATTTCTGCAGAATTGCAGTTACGGATTCTACTATCTAATTTCATCCAAATCCATATTTTCCGATCCCAAACGTCTCAAAAATTCTACCACTAACATCCTAACATGATCGGATACATATTCTACGTAAAGCATGTCAATTTACGTCACTAAACATGGATTAATCATACCTAAATTCATTTAAAACTCAAGAACCCTAAAAATCTCTAAATCATGATTCTAATATGTTTTATCCCAGAATTTCTTTCTTATTTACACCAAAATTTCGTGGATTATTCTTCTACATCACAAAAGACTTCCAGAATAAGGTTTAAGTCTTTACTACATGCAAATTCCTATCACAATTTGGATTTTCTTCCATATATTTCATCCCTAATCATCCCTAAACTAATATGAAAATTGCACCAACGAAATAAGCAAGATAAACACTTGCCTGGGATTTTCGACGTTCTGATTTGCAGATGTTTTTGGTGTGGTAGCGTAGCCCGTTGCGCGATCTACGCGTTGGTGGTGGTTGCGGTGCAAACGGGTGGATTTCGGGCCTTAAATTTGCCTTGAGAGCTCTCTCCTTTCTCTACTATGGCTGTCACTTGTGTTTAGAGTTTCTAACCCTAGATGACAATCCAGATATCTGATATAACCCTTTGAATTTTCGTGGGTTTAATTACCCATAAATGTGAAATGTCGAAAATGCCCTCCCGGGGTACCACTTAGGCCTAAAAACGCCCCGAGACCCAAACTAAACCCCCGGGTACACTTTTTGGACTATATCGACCCTTCCGGACGCGTTGGCGCACTCAAAATGACTATACGAATGACTTATAAAATATTCACTTTTATTTATCAATATTTAGTCCCGACGCGACACGGGCGCGTCCCGACTCAAATTTTCAAAATTGTCATTTTATTTTCTCCTGCATTCAATAATATCAATATCATATATTACTTTGCTCATTAGTAATATTCAACAAATTTTCCATAATTACTAACTCTCGTCACGTTAATAATTAGAACATAATTAATTTTCGGATTTTTATTAAATAATTAACTCACATTAAATTCAATAAATCCCCAAATTAATATAGCATAAAAATACGGGGTATTACATACTCCCCCCCTAATAATGGAATTTCATCCCGAAATTCGGAAAACAAGGCATACCTGGTAAGAACAAATCTGGATATCTCTCGCGCATATCGTCCTCGCGCTCCCAAGTGGATTCCTCCACATTATGATGCTCCCACTGGACTCGCATAAGTGGAACTATCTTCGACCTCAATATCCTCTCACTATAGTCTAGGATAGCCACCGATCTTTCCTCATAAGGGCTATCAGGCTATAAGTCGATCTCATCTATCGCAATGTGAGTATGGGCCATATCATCCCGAAGATACCGTCTCAACGACAACATGTGGAATACATCATGAATGCGATTTAAATGGTCTGGCAGTCCCAACCTGTATGCAACCGGCCCAATCCTCTCGATGATGGGAAACGGTCCCACGTACCTCGGAGCCAACTTCTCCTTCTTCCTGAACCTCATCACTCCCTTCATAGGATATACACGCAATAACACTTGGTCCCCCACACTAAACTCTCGGAAGAACCGTTTTGCATCGGCGTAGCTCTTCTGCCTGTCCTGGGCTACCCGAATGCGACTCCTAATCATCTCGATCCTCGCGGAGGTTTCCTGAATCACCTATGGTCCTAGCAACTTGTTATCCCCCACTTCGAGCCAACAAGATGGGGAACGACAAGGCCTGCCATACAAAGCCTCAAATGGAGCCATGCTAATCGTGAACTGATATGAGTTATTATAAGCAAACTCTACCAGTGGAAGGTGTGGATCCCATCCTCCTCCAAAATCAAGGACACACATGCGTAGCATATCCTCTAACATCTGATTAGTACGCTCTGTCTGTCCGTCTATCTGTGGGTGATAACTTGAACTCAACCTCAACTCAGTACCCATAGCCTCCTGAAAGCTTTCCCAATAACGTGACACGAAGATCTTGTCTCTATCTGACACAATATTCAGGGGCACCCCGTGTAATGTGATGATCTCGACAATAAACAACTGAGCATACTGACCCGTTGTATAATCTATCCGCACCGGTAGAAAATGAGCCACCTTGGTCAAACAGTCTACAATCACCCAGATAGAGTCATGGCCCCGCTGTGATGTAGGCAACCCTGTAATAAAATCCATGGAAATGCTCTCCCACTTCCACTTGGGTACTTCCAATGGCTGAAGCAACCCTGACGGTTTCTGATGGTCCACCTTCACCAGCTGGCAGGTAGAACACTTGGACACGAACTCAACAATGTCCTTCTTCATCCCACTCCACCAGTATTGTCTCCTCATATCATGGTACATCTTATCCCCTCCAGGATGCACCGCAAACCGGGACCCGTGAGATTGGGTCATCACTGCATGACGTAATTCATCCCCTTCAGGAACTACCAACCTCCCATTAAACCGCAAACCTCCATCGGAACTAACAGAATAGGACTCAGCACCCTCGGCTAGAAGTCGCACAATCTGCTCCTGGCAAAACTGGTTTGTGGTCGGGGCCTGTATTACCCTCATAACAATCTCGGGTGTGATTGACATCACGGATATGAAAGAACGTGTTACTGCGTCCTGGTGGCCCAACTCCTTCCACTTTACTTTCCGGACGTCTGCTACCTCGTCTACCGGTCTATGACTCAACGCATCAGCAACTACGTTGGCCTTCCCCGGATGATACTGTATATCGAACTGGTAGTCCTTCACAAACTCTATCCATCTGTGGTGACGCATATTCAGCTCTCACTGAGTGAACAGGTACTGCAACGACTTGTGGTCTGTGAACAAACGGAATTTCTCTCCCAACAAATAGTGCCTCCATATCCTCAATGCAAAGACGACCGCTGCTAACTCCAGGTCATGGGTGGGGTAATTCTTTTCATGCGGCTTAAGCTTGCGGGAGGCAAAATCTATAGCCTTCTCTTCCTGCTGAAGTACTCCCCTAAGTCCCCGTAAGGACGCATCGGTGTAAACCAGGTACTCCACACCCGGCTTCGATAACGCAAGGACTGGTGCTGAAGTAAGCTTGTCTTTCAGCTCGTCGAAAGCCAACTGACAAGCATCATCCCAAACATATGGTACCCCCTTGCGAGTCAGGTTCGTCAGCGAACCCGCTATTTTGGAGAATCCCAGAATGAATCTCCTGTAGTAACCAGCTAACCCCAAGAAACTACGCACTTCCGTCGGTGTCGTGGGCTATCCCCACTCCCTCACGCTGACACTTTGCTCGGGTCAACTGCAATCCCCTACTCAGAAACAACATGCCCCAAGAACTGTACCTCTCGTAACCAGAATCCGCACTTCTCATACTTAGCATACAGTTGATGCTCTCGTAGAGTCTGAAGAACCTGCCTCAAGTGCTCGGCATCCTCCTCCTCGGAGTGTGAATATATCAAAATGTCATATATGAAAATGATGACAAACTGATCCAAGAACTCTCTGAATACTCGGTTCATCAAGTCCATGAAAACGGCTGGAGCATTTGTGAGTCCAAACGGCATCACTCGGAACTCATAAGACCCATATCTCGTCAAGAAAGCAGTCTTCGAAACATACTTCTCCCTAATACGTAGCTGATGGTACCCCGACCTCAGATCTATCTTCGAAAATAAAGTTTCTCCCCTCAGCTGGTCGAACAGATCATCGATTCGAGGTAACGAATATTTATTCCGTATCGTGACCTTGTTCAGCTCCCGGTAGTCCACACACAATCTCAGTGAACCATCTCTCTTCTTCACAAACAAAACTGGAGCGCCCCAAGGTGAGGTACTCCTGCGAATGAAGCCCTAACCTAACAGCTGCTCTATCTGATCTCGTAGCTCTCGCATATCTGTCGGAGCCATACGGTACGGTGCGCGTGCTATAGGTCTCGTATCTGGCAATAAATCTATAACAAAGTCTATCTCTCGACTGGGGGGTAGGCTTGGTATCTCCTGAAACACATCGGAATACTCCCTGACAACTGGGATCGAATCTAAGGGAATCACAACCTCCTTAGAGGTTTCCTCCTCTATGTAATACAAATGAGCGGTCGAACCTCCCTTTGGGCGAGGCATCGCCACTAAAAACATCTCTTGCCCCGGAATGGCAAAAACAATGCTCCCACCGAAGCAATCAATCATGGCTCTATAAGCTGCGAGCCAATACATACAAATAATCACATCATGCTCGTGCATGTCTAAAACTAACATGTATACAGGTAATACCAAGCTACCAACCTCTGCCCCCACTCCTCGGCATATAAAGAAAATAAGGGACCCACTCCCCAGTGGTGAGTCTACACACGTCACTGTGTTCTCTGCTGTGGCTAACAACCCTAAGGACTTCGCAAAATGCGTAGCTATAAAACAATGCGTCGCCCTAGTATCAAACAAAACCCGACCCATAGTACCATGGATAGGAAACATACCCTCAATCGCGGGTGGTGTCTGTGGGGCTACTGCCTGGTGGACGTTATAGACACGTCCGTAGTGTAACTGCCCCTGCTGTACTGGAGCTGCTGGAACGGCTGGTAGGGCTGGCACCTGGGCTAGAGCTGGGAGTGTAGCCGAAAAAAGTGGTCTCTGTAGCTCATTACGGGAACCCTACTGCTGTGGGGCCCTATCTCCCTCCAAACAATCCTGGCGCCTATGGTCGTGTCTACCACCCCCAAAACATCGGCCCTTGAAGTTGCCTCCCCTCAGTCCCTGCTGACCACGACCCTGCTGGCCGTTACCTCCTCGCCACTGGCCCTGCTGTCCCTGTTGGCCCTGCTGATTAGGCTGGCCCTGCCTATAGCCCCCATATCCCTGCCTAGAATCACCTGGACGGAATCGCTTAGTAGGGTCCCCCTGATGGGAACTCTGCTCGTGATGACGAGTCTGTCCATGGGGTGGTGCCCCACTGGCACTATTACCCCCGATCCTGCCCTGCTAGCTGGACTCTCATGCTCTCTTATTTCCCAATAAGGTGCTGATGGATCCTCCAAGCTAACCCGTCGACAAACAGCATAATCTTCTTGCTCTCAGTAGGTGCCTCATCTGGCACAATGATGAGAAGTCTCGTGAACTCCTCCTCATACTCCACTACGGTAAGACTCTCATGCTTCAGGTTTAGTAATCTCCGCCTCATCTCAGTCTGCACGGCGGGTGGAAAATACTTGCGGTCAAACCGCTCCCAAAATGACTGGAAAGGGATCGTGTCCCTCTCCTCCAAAGTGGGAGTGGACTCCCACCACTGCAAAGCGGCCCCCACCATCTTAAAGGAAGCCAATAACTTCTTCTGCACGTTAGTGCACTCATACATACGGAGATGCCGATGGATGTCTTTCTTCCATTGGCTAACTGTGACAATATCGGAGCTACCAGAGAACTCAGGGGGATGCTCTTTCTGAAAAGCATCCCGAACCCTCTCCCATGCAGATGGAAGCTGTGCTGGTACTGGCGCCACTGCCTGAACCTGGGGTGGAGCCTGCTGAGTCACCGCTAGTGCGGCATTCACTGCCTGAGCAACAATGGCGGCTACTTCGTTTGCATTCATAGTGCCTTGTGCCGGAGCTACTGGCTGCTCGGCCTGGGCACGCCTATCCTTCGGAGCACGTCTCGGAGGCATCTGAAACGTGAAGAAGTTTATTAGTCTACAGTCATAAATAAATCTCAAATAGCTGAAGACTTAAACTTGAAAGCAAGAATACAACCATCGTATAATAGGGCTCTATAGCAATAACGTTAAGCTGAAAGCGAAATAAGCCATACAGATCCTATGGACACTAGAACCTGGCTCTGATACCACCTGTGACACCCCGCCTAATTAAATACCGGGCGATCACTCCTTTATTAAATTAAAATCAAGGTGAGCAGTTGGTTCATTCTTAGCATCACTGTCGTAAAAATAATCTTTTCCAAATTAACACCCTAATTAATTAAGCTAAGTGTTAAAACCATTTTTAACCTTTATAATCAAATTGTATTTTTAAAGAAAAACTTATTTATTTAATTAGTAACAACATTTTCAATAAATAAGAATCATACAACAATTATCCTGTAACATAATCCATTAAATTTAAACATTCAAAGTCCCAACATTTAAGACTTAAGGTAAAACATCCATACTGAAATAAATCCCATAGTAACAGTACTAGAAATAATTGAAATACAATTGTCCCAATAAAACAGATAAATAGTGGAAAGGGCGACACATGCCCAATAAATGAGTACGATAGATGTGGAATCAAGTGAACGAAGTCGTCTATGCAAGTGGCCTGCAACTTCCACCTAAGCTGCAGCACGTTCCTTTCAAGGGATCCTAAGCAAGACGCCCCTGTGGCTGGGCACCTGTAATACATACATATATATACAAGAGAGAGAGAAAAAGAAACGGGTCAGAGCCCGATAGTGTGTTTGATTTAAAATACGTTTAGCAAGTATTTAAATTGATATAGGCTAATGCAACAACATATTAGTGCGACACTCTCTTGAGAAATTCTCACATCTCTTCTAATGTGCACACCTATCGCACTAACCTTCCCAACGGTTTGTCTTATCATTTATCGCACTAATCTTCCCACTGATTTAACTTATCTTAGATTACTCGTAAGATTCAAAATTTAACGATTTAATTATTTGAAAGGAATATTTCAATTTGTAACCAAAGTTCTCATTTTAACTTTATTAATCAATAAAGTTTTTCCAGTGTCATATTATACTTTCGCAAAACAAGTATTTATAATTGAGTCATCAACAATGTCCTACATATCACATCACAGTAGGCAATTCCAGATTTCAGAATTTTATATATATATTAACTACTCATAAAATATATATATATCATAACAGCACCCCAAATAAAACTATGGTGCGGGCATACTCTACTATCCAATCCCCGTATCGCTCGTACTAAGGGAATACAGATTCGGAATCACTCTCGAACTGTATTAACACATACTCAAACAATATTGAGGCGAAGTATAGATTCCAAGTCTCTTCGGACCGTCTGAACTATCACTGCGATAGCCTGTACCAAGGATACCTATACACAAACAATATGAGGCGAAGCATAGATTCCAAGTCTCTAAGAGGAAAGCACATACCCGCATCTCTTAGGACCGTCTGAACTATCAGTCCGATAGCCTGTACCAAGGATATCTATCTTCTAGGGTACAAGTTAATATCCCCCATAAAGGTCCCATCGAGATAAGACTGTCCCAGCGCGGAAACCTCAGGGATAGCAAGTAGCGTGGGCATGATTTTCACACATAGATAGTATATGCATACACAATCATATAACTATACTAATATTACCATATCAATAATGGGTAAATTCTCAATTCCCATAATTACGTCATTTGCATTTATTTCTCATTATATAGTTATCACGTATAACCATTCACATCTTACTTTAATTTTAGGAACTTTTCCACGCTTCATGGATTCTATCCTCCCAATTATAAAATTCAGTACGTATACACATCTGTCCCAAAGTAACTCTCTTACGTGTCTCTCTCTTTAAATCATAAATTCACCGACCCTTATGTAATTATCCCAAAATACAATCTTTGCCCGACATTAAGGGTCCCAAAATCTATTCACATGTCCTACTGGTCTTCCCTATCTCCCCAAACTTTTTATTAAGGAGGCCCAAGAATTATCTCACGATAAATTGAATTTAACTCACTAAAAAGGGAAATAGGAGTCTGCCAGGAGGGGTCGATCGATCGAGGTCTGGGGCTCGATCGATCGATCAAGCAGGTATTTTGATTTTTGCAGAATTGCAGTTACGGGTTCTACTATCTAACTTCATCCAAATCCATATTTTCCAATCCCAAACGTCTCTAAAATTCTACCACTAACATCCTAACATGATAGGATACACATTCTACGTAAAGCATGTCAATTTACGTCACCAAACATGGATTAATCATACCTAAATTCATTTAAAACTCAAGAACCCTAAAAATCTCTAAATCATGATTCTAATCTGTTTTATCCCAGAATTTCTTTCTTATTTACACCAAAATTTCGTGGGTTATTCTTCTACATCACAAAAGACTTCCAGAATAAGGTTTATGTTTTTACTACATGCAAATTCCTATAACAATTTGGGTTTTCTTCCATATATTTCATCCCTAATCATCCCTAAACTAATATGAAAATTGCACCAACGAAATAAGCAAGATAAACACTTTCCTGGGATTTTTGACGTTCTGATTTGCAGATGTTTTTGGTGTGGTAGCGTAGCCCGTTGCGCGATCTATGCGTTGGTGGTGGTTGCGGTGCAAACGGGTGGATTTCGGGCCTTGAATTTGCCTTGAGATCTCTCTCCTTTCTCTCCTATGGCCGTCACTTGTGTTTAGAGTTTCTAACCCTAGATGACAATACAGATATCTGATATAACCCTTTGAATTTTCGTGGGTTTAATTACCCATAAATGTGAAATGTCAAAAATGCCCTCACGGGGTACCACTTAGGTCTAAAAACGCCTCGAGACCCAAACTAAACCCCCGGGTACACTTTTCTGAATATCTCGACCCTTCCGGACGCGTTGGCGCACTCAAAATGACTATATGAATGACTTATAAAATATTCACTTTTATTTATCAATATTTAGTCCCGACGCGACACGGGCGCGTCCCGACTCAAATTTTCAAAATTGTCATTTTATTTTCTGGTGACATTCAATAATATCAATATCATATATTACTTTGCTCATTAGTAATTTCAACAAATTTTCCCTAATTACTAACTCTCGTCACGTTAATAATTAGAACATAATTAATTTTCGGATTTTTATTAAATAATTAACTCACATTAAATTCAATAAATCCCCAAATTAATATAGCATAAAAATACGGGGTATTACAGGTACGCCATTTCGATTGAGGTGAGTCCGTGTCTTTGAATTCTTTGAGAATCCTGAATGAACCTCCTGTAGTACCCAACCAAACCCAAGAACTCTCAACTTCTATAGGTGTTGTCGATGTCCCCAGTATGCAACTACAGAAACTTAGCTAGTATCTATTGAAATACTAGTTTTTGATACAATATGGCCAAAGAACTATGCTACTCAATGCCAAAACCTACACTGAGGGATCTTAACGTATAACTTATGTTCCCTTAATGTCTGCAAAACCAATTAAAGTTTCTCCACATGCTCCTCATTCGACCAAGATTACACTAAAATGTTGTGAATAAACACAATGACAAATAGATATATAAATTATCAAAATAACTTATTCATCATTCATACAAACACTATTGGTAGGTTGGTCAAGCCAAATGGATTAACCCAAAACTCATATGATCTATATCACGTCAAAAAATACGTTTTTAGAATGTCCTCCTCCTGAATAAGTAACTGGTGATACCCTAAATGCAAGTTAATCTTGGAAAATAATTGACGAACTCTTAAACTAGTCGAATAGGTCGTCGATATGTGACAATAACTACTTATTATGCATTGTGACCTTATTCATCTTCCGATAGTCCACACATAATCAGTGTGAAACCTTTTGTTCAACTTTTGATAGTTCACACATATATGGAGCGAATCATCCTTCTTCTTCACAAATAAAATAAGGGCTCACCTGGAGATAGACTCCTCCGTATAACCCCTAGATAAAAAATTGGTAAGCCCTCTCATCCAACTCCCACAATTCTAATGTAGTTATTCGGTACAATGCCTTCACAATGGCTTAGTGCCCGACACTAAATATATACAGGAGCCTATCTCTTTAACCAGTGGTAATCATGTTACCTCATCACATACGTCCATAAACTCCTAGACAATTTGTACCAAGTTTAATGATACATTGACCTCCTAAGATAAAATCGCGTCGATGTAATACAAGTACGTGTTAGACCCTCCCTTGGCCTATGCATAACTATAAGAAACATACCTGCTAGAAAGCAACGATCATAGAAATCTACCCCCAATAGTCGATTATAGGCTTAATACATATAACTACTACTGAAAGCTAAATAATACAAATCGTAAGACCATATGCCTAAATCAATAAAGTGGATGAAAATCCAAGTTGACCCATAAATTGTCACGTCTCTATAGTCACGTCATAAAGTATCCCCCACCCACTAGGGATCCACATATAAATACATATCAGTGATAACATCTACCTATGTAATAATCGTATTAAACACACTACTAGCAAAAAATGAATGCTACGTGACGTCTGAGACAGGCTCATGTGTATGAGAAATAAATATAATTGTACCCTTCCCCCGTGGTATTCTCAATAACATAGGTCATACTATGTCCTCTACTAACTAAGTGGCCTCAATATCCATAAGTGTAACAGTTTCCTCTAAAGGAATTATTTAAACTACGGTTCTACAAGAGGTCGTGTTAGCCCTACCTCTATAATTGTCACTGCTAACTCTTGCCTTATTAGGTTTCCTCTTATTGGTCATGAACCAACTGGTCATAATTTTCTTGTCTCTACTGTCGATAACAGATCATATTGTTTACTGTTAGAACCTCTTATGGTCTTTTCCACATATGCGATTCCTTCAATTTGTGTGGTCATCACTTTTTGGGTCAACACTACACCATCCATATTCATTTGGCTTACATTGGCATTCGCATTCACAATCTTAGGAACTCAATCCCTAAGATAGTTTATGGTCATCTTATTGATGTAGTAAGGTAACTCCCACCATATGAACCTTAGTGGTGATTAACAATTTACCTAATAAAACATTCCAAACCCTCCTCTTAAGGTATGTGCCAACTAAAAACAAATTTTTCTCCCACTGAAACAAATAACATGAACAACCTTTTTTTCTTTTGTACTAATCTCTCCTGGTACATAAAGATAAAAATAGTAGAATTCCTCCTTCTATATTCTACCAAAAAATCACAAAGATAAGGTCTTAAAAACATACTTAATTTTCCATTATAATTAGGGATTAAAACTTTTCTCCTTAATCCATACGTTAAGAACTTGCCAAAGGTATCATGCCCAAAAGTCTGTAACTTTCGATTGAAGATGAACTCATGTGTGGCATGTCTCACAAAGGAAATCCAAATAAGGAACCCATCCCGATGCACTCGATTGCTAGAGAAATGTCATGAAACTTCCTTAAACGATCGTTGTTATATAAAGTACAAATCCTAAATGGTAAATCTCTAACGTAATCAGAGAATACAAAGCGAAAAAATGACGTAAGTACTCAAGATCGCTACGACACTATAATCTGGCATGTTGTGATACCAATTGTGACACCCTTTAAATTCAATAATAAATTGATCTGGTTTAAAACAAACTCACGGGAATCAAACAATTGAATATGATTCGAGGCATGACTGAAATAAAAACTAAATGAATAAAATAAAATAAATAACTCAAACTTATCATAAGTTAACTGCATAACTCTGATATCGAACCAACCAATAATATTAGTACCATCTCCTAACTACAATTATAGAAACGTAAATGCAACTACTGAAATTATCTAAGGGCGGAGGCTTATGTTCAGAAAAATATTAATAGGAGGCGTTAACTAGAAGCCTAAGTAGCATAATAACGTTATTGATTTTGGGTTACAACATAAATAAACACATTCTTCGAGTGTTTTAGTTGACTATAATTTAACCTAACACAAAAAAACTTGAAATACTATAAGCGTCTATGCTTTTACTCCTAACGCATCGATAAGTCATCAATAATTGTTTGATACCTCTTCGCTATATAATAATTAGGGAACACCTCTCTATATTTCAATCCATATCATCGGGATACAAGTCCAGTCTTCCAACTATAATACGGTAATAATTTCCATCGAACGAAATATAAATATATTCCATTGAGTATGTATTTTCGAGGTATGCACACCAATTGTTATAATTTAGAGCGTGCTTTCCAGGTATGCACACCTTGTAATAAAATTTAGTACATAATTTTTTATAACGTCGACCGGATAGTAAACTCTAGTGCGTATTTCCCAAGTGTGCATACCTTATATATAATCTAGTACGTATTTCTCAGGTACACACTCCTGATATATATATATATATATATATATTATTTATACCAATATTCCAACACAACTAAGTGTTAATCAACCAATAATTGTCATCAAATGATATATAAATATATTCCATTTAGTATGTATTTTCCAAGAAAGCAATCCTAATGATACACTCGAGTATATATTTTTTGAATATGCATACCTTATATATAATCTACTACGTATTTCCCAGGTACGCACACCTTATATATAATATAGTACGTATTTTTGAGGTACGCATACCTGATATATAATCTAGTACGAATTTCCCAAGTACGCGCTCTCGATTAAGTCTTATTTAACTGAATACATAAGTTATCAATAATTGTTCTATACCTATCCGATATATATTAATTAGGTAACACCTGTCTATATGTCCATCCATATCATCTGCGTACAAGTCCAGTTAGTAATATTAGTTATCGAATGATATTTAAATATATTCCACATAGTATATATTTTCTAGGTACAAGCACCTATTGTTATAATTTAAAGCATACTTTGCAGGTACGCACACCTTGTAATAAAATATAGTATGTAATTTCCAAGGATGTACACCTGATAATAAACTCTAGTACGTATTTCCCAGGTATGCCTACAGCATACATAATCTAGTACGTATTTACCAGGTATGCATACCTGATATATAATGTAGTATGTATTTCCCAAGTAAGCACACCTGATATAATCTAGTTTGTATTTCCTAGATATGCACTCCTGATATATAATTTATACCAATATTCCCACTCAACTAAGTTTTATTCAACTAATAAATGTCATCAAGCGATATATAAATATAATCCATTTAGTGTATATTTTTGAGGTAAGAAAACGTATTGTCATAATTTAGAGTGTAATTTATAGGTACGCACACCTTGTAATAAAATCTAGTACATAATCTCCAAGAACGCAAACTTGATAATAAACTCTAGTACTTATTTCCCATGTACTCATAACCCATATATAAACTTGTACCTATTTCCCTAGTACGCATGCCTGATATATAATCTAGCATGTCCTTCCTAAGTACGCACACCTGATATATAATCTCGTATTCCCGATTAGGTCTTATTCAACCAAATAGATAGGTCATCAATAATTGTTCTATACTTTTCTGGTATATAATAATTAGGGAACACCTCACTATATTTTCATCCATATCATCTCGGCTACCAAGTCGAGTCTCCCAACTATAAAATGATAACAATTTTCATCGAACTATATATAAATATATTCCATTTAGTACATTTTTTCCAGGTACGCACACCTTTTATTATAATATAGAGTGTACTTTCCGGGTATGTACACCCTGTAATAAAATATAATATATAATTTCCATGAACACGCACCTGATAGTAAACTCTAGTACATATTTCCCAGATACGCATACCTCATATATAATCTATCACGTATTTCCTAGGTATGCAGATATATAATCTAGTACGTATATCCTAGGTACGCACTCTTGATATATAATTTATACCAATATTCCCACACAACTAAGTGTTGCAAGTCTAACTTCTAGTTTTATTCCTAAATTAACATCCTTAAATTAAAAAAATTAGAAAAACCTCGTGTGATCTCCTTGTTCGAACAAGAATACATATGTCATTATAACATGTCATTCATCTCGTCCGAATGAGAATCCAACTTTGTTCGAACGAGGACATAGTCTCTTTTGAACAAGATTCGCTAGAACTTCATTAACTCCACGAGATTTCGCCATTTTTAAACCTAAAACCTTTATTTCGAGCCTATAAACATCTCTAAAAACAATTATATAGATGTCTAATGATTCCAATAGTAATCCTAAAAATATTGTAATGATTTTAGATTAATCCTAACAAATATTTAAGATATTTGTCCTAATTACCATATGAAGAACCTTAAAATTGATTTGATATCAAGTCCA
The DNA here is from genome assembly GCA_949130495.1 of Sambucus nigra. Classification (NCBI taxonomy): domain Eukaryota; kingdom Viridiplantae; phylum Streptophyta; class Magnoliopsida; order Dipsacales; family Adoxaceae; genus Sambucus; species Sambucus nigra. The sequence continues at coordinate 534,906,341 of OX422208.1, read as the reverse complement.
CCCAGTTTTGTTTAGTACACGAAATTAACAAATAGTTTTGAATTCTTAAAAATGTAACACCTTACCCATATGACTAATTTCATAATTTCTACTCTGAATCATGATGAAGCCAACCAATTTCATACTATTTTAAGAATATGGATTATTACTTAATTACCCAATTAACATGATTATAGTCCTTGTTGATTACCTTTTATAATTCGAATTATTCCAATTTTAAGTTAAGATTCCAATGAAAATCATACAATAACACAACATCAATTATTAAATTATACTAAATAAAAGTGCTATTGCAATCCAATTACCCCAATTCCTTCTTTTGCAAGTCCACTTGCCTTTAATTTCTTCTTCTTCATGTATTTTCCTATTTACCTCTCTCTATCCTCTCTTTAGACATAGGGTTGTCTATCTTAAGTGTAAAGAATGAACTAAGTTAACCCTAATCATTTTTTTATCTTGTTTGTGATGAAAATATGGTTGGTCCCCTTATTAACCGTGACTCATTAAGCCCAAAATCATCTCTAAATACTTTAAAGTCTAGCCTAAACCATATATTATCCTATGGGACTTAAATCCAACCTTTTAAGGTGTAATAGAACATTCTACATGTACCTAAAGTCACTCGAATTACTGTATTTTAAATTTATTACAATTTAAAATGAAACATAGTTTGTAGTGATGTCACCGGTCACTGCACATAAATACACATAAATATAGACAAATATAATTTATTTAATTTACTTTAAATTATAGTGAATTACATTTACCTTCCCCAATTTCTCCTCTAACAAATCCCAATTATGCATCTGCACCCGGTGCACCCTCTTTCCAAGCATCATTATCATCTCAGCGTGGTGACTATGCTGAGGAGTACCATCCAAGGGACTTGACCAATACCAAGTGTATTGGGAGGTGCAAGATCATTTCTACAATTGCGAAAAAGAGTGTGCACGATCACTCTTTCCAAAAAGGAGAAGCTCAGATATTGGTGGATGAAATCTACCCAAGTTATAAAAATGAGGTTGTGTATGTTAACCACATGGGTGGTCGAACTCCATTTATCGAGTATAAAAACACATTTATGGACACACCCATTTATTGGTTGGTGAAGATGGTGTAATGAAAAAAAAATATTTTAATATTCTGGGGCAAGTTGGTAATTATTTTAATTTTCTGGGACTCATAATGACATCTTAATTTATTTTAATTTTAATCTTCTAGGGTTTAATGATATGTTAATTATTTTAATTTTATTTCATATTAATTGGATACTTGGATTGAATAATTTTTTCGGGCTTGGGTGAATTGAATTGGTATTGATCAAGGGTACTCAAAAATATAGTTTTACTTTTGTGTGGGTACCCTTAATTTTATAACAAGTCCAACTCATTCGAGATTTTAAGCTTAATAATGTTATTTGATAATCTTACTATAAAGACAGGAACCCCCAATGAGTTGGACTCGTTATACCTCGAAGAAAAACTTCATCGATAACTAACACAAAACTTAAACTAGATTTGTGAGTACCCTTCATCAATACCAATTTTCTTAACAAAGAAATCACACCCCCAATTTGTGTAACCCATTGGTTGAAATGGAGGATATCGAATCTTATAGGCTTATCCGAAAGAAGGCGGTGTATAAATAGAATTTGTCTAAACCTATAAGCCTAGTTAAAAGCATGTGTTTCAACCGACGGGTTCCACACAACATCAATTAATACCACTCTTGGTTCCCCAATAGGATTAATCCCCACTGAACAAAACTTCGTTAATCCTAGAAAGATTGGAACTACATCGACTTTTATGCCATTTTTGTCTATAGAGGCATCCCAAAGTTAGTTTTAGATTCAAGTCATTTCTTACCAATTTCCTTTAGTTTATCTTCATATATTATCATCTCACTAATGTAGTTAGCATCTTCTAATCATATAGCTAGTTCTATTGCATTTATTACTATTTCTCTCACATTATAGTCATTTTTAGTTATTTCTTTAATCTCTTCTTAGCAGTCTCATTCAGGTGTACTCACTCTTCTAATGATGTGGATATGATAAATATACTAGTCAAACATGTGCACACACTTTGTCACTTACATCCATCGACTATGACAAATAAACTTGTTAAGATAATGGTTCGAGCTTGGTAGTTATGATACAACGGCATAATAAAATGTTAATACCATAATTCTTGGCTAATAAATTATGTTTAATACATTTTTGTAATATTTTAAACTATTGGAAAGGAGTTTTTTTTTTTTGTTAGATCATATTATATTAACATTTGGAACATTTTGTGATATTTGTAGCTATAGTCGGGTGGATGCGAATGTCGATTATAATGAGACTGCATATTCCCCAGGGAAGGAATGCTTTGAGCATTATAATATTATTAGTTTTTGGTTCATGTAATTAATTGGATGAGATGATAATTTTATTGTTATTGTTTTTTATTGATGTATTAGTTAGTTATATAATGTACATGTTTGGAAAAAATGTAGGAATTTTTTCACAGAAAAACAAATAAAAATTATTTTTAAAAAAATAAATTTATCCTAAATGAGAGTCCAAAATCGTGACAATGTTTGTGAAAATTTTCATGTGTAAAGTAGTGGGTCGTAGTGCTAAACCATGTCCAATATCTCCAATATTACGGGTATTGGTTAAGGTCATGAATTATGACCAATAATTTAATGCTCGTGGATATTGATAATGGTCAAGAACCATGGCCCTTTTATCTATTATCATATCATGGGGCCACGATCCAAATAGTGACCAACTGATATATGGTCATGAGCTTGGTCATGGTCTATAACCATGCCTAAGAAAATTGGTTAAGGATCGTGACCATTGCGATAAATTTATGTTACAAATATGACTGTGACTCATATTAATGGTAACGGTTCATTACCGTAACCATTGAAATAGTCACCCAATAAATTATCATAGTCTAGGATCATGAACATTCTTAATGGTGGTGGGGACTGAATGATCCTTATCGACTCAATTTGATCAGGATTTATTTCGATTCCTCTTTGTCATACCTAATACCCAAGGAATTCGTCGGATTATACCTCGAAAGAGCATTGACCTGAATTAAGCAAAATCTTATAGTAGGGAAGGACCTCAAACATCTTTGATATATCTCATAGGTGATCTTGTTTGTTCTTACTATTTATAATCTTATCGTCGATGTACACCTCCATGGTATTACCCATTTATTGCATAACATTTTTTGTAACCAACCGATGATAAGTTACTCTTGTATTTTAAATTCTGAAATGCATAATTATGTAATATGTATAGAAGAAGATTAATATGCACATCCATTAATCCTGGTCGGTATTGCATTTGAGCTTCTGATTGTCTTTAAATGGGACCTCCTTTATTGAATGGAGACACTCGTGGCCGAGGATCTCATTGTATCCTGATTCAATATCTACAACCATAAATTCAATAAACTTTGACATACGTTGCGTTCGTGTTGGAAGCATAACTTTTCCTAGCAGCATTGTCACTGTTCTTATGAGTCTGACCAAAGGTATGGTCATCTCTTTTAAATCTTACATTAGCATGTCATAATGGTTGAATAACTTGAGGTTCATTCACTTTAAAGAGATTCCCTGAAACACTAGTATTTTTTCCATATAGCAATTAGAAATCCTGAGTGTGGTTACTAGTATGTAATGATATGAAGTCTTAACTCTGCTTGACTACTAATGCGTCAGTATGGACGGCCTTTGCTACTTTAGTGATATTATTAAATTACATTCTCTTAACATTTCCTTTGACTCGCTTAGGGCTTGAGGCTCCATGGATGACTACGAACTTGGGTCTTCTAAGACATGATCGAGATTTTGGTTGCACTCTATGGGACCTTTATCATTATTCGTGTTGACGAAGTCATCCAAGTTGCCTTGTTGAGCCAACTCTTTAGATGTGACTTAAGCTCCTTTCAATTCTTTGTCTTGTGTCCTTGCTCTTTATTGTAAAAGAATTTTAGTGTTATGTCTCTTTTATAGGGATCTCATATGATCTTCATTGACCACTTAAAATATCGTCAATCATTGATATTTTTCAAGATCTTATATATTGGGTCCTTGAAAATGGTTTTCATGACGTGATAAGATTTTTTGGTATCTGAATTCTTATCCCCATTTGGTCATCCATCTAGATTCATACCCCCTTTTAGTAACACCTACGTTATCTCCATTTTCCTTTGCCTTTGGTCGACAATTGTCATGGTACGTGTCTTTAATCACATCCTTGACTTTGGCCTATTTATAAATTTTGGACACTAGGTCATCAATGGTGGTTGTTTCCTTTTTATGAGGGATTGATACAACATTGAGTTAACAAGTCTACATCCACCTGTTGAGTGAAGTCATTCACTTCGTTATAGATTTCCCAATATCGCCTAGCATTTTAGAGTAAAGTTTAATGGGGATTCTGCTTCAATATGAAGAGATAATCAATCCTCATTGGATGGGTGTTGTTAGTAATAAACGTTGAGGTAAAATCTCTTGCGATATATTTAAATATAAAGATAGACATGTGTGTTATCTTATCGAACCATTTTTGCGTAACATCTCTAAATGTTTAAGGGAAAATCCCATACTTTAGAGCCTAGTTATTGTTCCAAAGCATCATGGCATGGCGCCACTAACGAAAATGATTATTTAGATTTTTTTCCCCATCATATATTTTAAATGTAAGTGTGGTGAACTTGTTATGAGGTTTAAAGTACTCAATTAACTGAGTGAACGATGACACCATTTGGCAAAGAAGCACCTTGTGTCTAACTACTTGGTGTTCTTGGTCCGTTGGTGAATAGGGTGATCGTCTATCTCCCTCCGTATAAGATTATAGAGGTCTTCCTTGCCACTATGATTGCTAGGATGATCAACCATTTCTAGTGATGTCCTCTAGCAGGAGTGATATGGTTTGCACCTTGAAATCCATTCTCAGTTGTGAGTTTTACTTTCCTAGGGCTATAGGTGAGAGCGATCTCCTGGTATTTATGTTTATCTCTATGGAATTCTTATTCCATTCAAAATAGAAGGTATGCCACAACTTTCTTCCTACTGATGGCGCACGATTAACTCTTTTTGCAAAGATGCTCTACAAGTTGTGATATCTAATTGGATTATTGTTTATAATTGATTTCCTCCATTTTCTCCTCGTGTGGACAATAACGGTAGCTGGGGGTGTTTTGAATCTAATTAGTGTCAATCACATATCTAATCATAGGATGGGAATACTCATTGTCGTCATCTTTTTTATCACCATAAGATTAGATATGGTTATTGTTGTTGTGACACCCCACCTAATAAAATACCGGGTGATCTGTCCTATACCAAATTAAAACAGGAATCCCAGTTGGATCATCCTTAGCATCACTGTCGAAAACTTTTTAAAACTTACTAACCACCTAGTATTCCAAAACTTGGTGCCAATTTTAACTTTTTGATTAAACAAAATAGTAAATGAGGAATTAAAATAGAAACCATTCACACAACTGAATGAAAATATACTGAATCATATATCCACAACTTGCCGAGTAAATCACCGGCCACCAAAGAAATAATCCATTACAAATAATCAACACCTGAATAAATTACACCTGAAAGTTATACCGAGAAGTTTGGGTGACAAGCCGTAAATAAAACTGAAACTGATACAAGATTCCAACTCTAGGAATGAATGAATGATGCGTCTAATCCAAACTCCTGCTAGCATCCACATATGCCACAGCTCTGTGTCCCTGGAATAGAATATCAATCATGGCGTCCCAGTGGCTGGACACCTAAAAGGTTTTGAAAATAATTTTATAGCAAGGGTTAGAACCCAAAATATTTTGTAAATATTTAGCAAGTGAATTAACTGCAGTAATTTAAAATGCATGAATGAGTTTCATATTTAAGTTAGTGTCGCACTCCCTTGTGGACATTATCACACCTCCACTATTGTGCACACCTATCGGTTACCTTAACACCACCTAGTTGTGCTACCCCGTCCAACTAGTCCTGGTATAACCTTCCCTTGCCATACTACTTTAACCCGAGTATAATGATTCCTGAATTATAAGTTATTTCATAATTAACTTAATTAATTCCTCTTAAATAGTAGCATATAACCGTATCACAAGTTATATAAAGTAAATACATCACACACTGTATTATTACCCATATATAATATTTACTACCATTATATAGGTACCTTTGCCACAAAATCCACACATATAACATACGTATATCCATCCCTTCGAGTATACCCTCGCTGGATGATTCCCTCTAAAATACTATCTCCACTACAAGAAAAATGGTCATTTATGTCAGTCAAAAACTGACATAAATGACCATTTATGTCAGTTTTAAAAAATTTCAAAACTGACATATAAAGCCCTGACATAAATGTTCATAAGACTGACATAAATAAGTTCACATTTATCTCAATTTTTAAGAACACACATAAAAACTACGACATTCAACATGTTTTTAATCACTTTTTCATAAAAAACTGACATAAATAAAATCACATTTATGTCAGTTTTAAAAATTTTATGAGAGTTTTTTCAAAACTGACATAAATGTTAATATAAAAAATTTAAAAAAAAATCATTAATCCATCAATAGACAACTATTATTTGATGTTAAATCAACCATTGCAAATAGATAATAACCAAGGTCACAAATATCACTAACTTATATACATCAAGATATTTAGAATCAAATTGATGTTAAGCTACATCATATCCAAAAACTAACTAACGTCTACTTATCTATGTGATAATATCCTAAAAATAGTGATGATACATCACAATATCCAAAAACTAGCATTGCGAATTACATCATAAGAATCACAATCCAAAATAATACTCAAGCTAGGACGTTGTCGAACGTAATACTCGATCAAATTTGTTCTCGACGCTATCCAACCCAGAATGAGTAACCCTGCAATCAAATATAATCAACATAGTTTTCATCAAAACACACTCATCTCAACACATTGTCATTACAACGTAATGAAATACAATTACTCGGAAATACCTAATATATATAATCCGTAATGAACTCAATGAACTCCGTTTGAACTTCATTTAGCTCATTCAACGTGTAGGTCACTTTACTGGGCAATCTTCTCATCTAAAAAATTGAAGATAGAATTAAATTTATTATTACGGTATATAATAGTTAATAACTAAACAATATTTTATATAATAGGACAAAAAGAGAACATTGGTAACATACCTTTATTTCAAAAGGTATGGAAGGATCCTCCATGAAGTACTTCATGAACTTCAACACAAAATATCCGCAATAAAGAGTACCATTTCCTTGCGTTGGGCACTAGTCAACACAAAACATTACTAGTGAACAAATAATAAAGAGTACAAGTCTAAAATATTTTTTATACAACACAAACAAGTGTAAAAACTATAATAATTTTGGGCAGAATTTCCTCTCTTTATAGGACTATCCACCCTATTCAAAAAATATAAAATACTCCAACAACAAAACTAATAGTTCATAACAACTCATGGGCTCAATGAGAGTTATTTCATTTAAAATCTGTCACACCAATGTGAAGAGAAAAGCTGAAATTAAATCTCCTTGTATCAATCCTATTAGAGATCCAATTTCTTATCTAGGCTTGCATTCACAAAAAATCAGATATTTGGCCAACTAAAAACTGTCAAGTGCACCTCATCCATCTAGCTGAAAATCATTGTACTCAAAAACTAAATTTCAAATTTTCAAATTCACATGGCCTTGCCAACTACCTCATTCTCTATGACAGCAAAATTGAACATTCGTCTATTCCTTACAAAAAAAACTCTTGGATCTTTGATATTGTGTCATTAAAGACTAATCGATGGGCCTTTTGACAAAACCTTTAATTGAAAAGAGTCGTGGTTCCGGACCAGGGATGTTTATCAAATATATATATATATATATATATATATATATATATATATATATATATATATATATATATATATATATATATATATATATATATATTGTATTGTTATACTGTATTGTATATATATATATACACAGTATTATACAGTATATATATATATATTATATATATATACTGTGTGTGTATATATATATATATATATATATACAGTATAATACTGTATATATATATAATATATATATATATATATACTGTATAATACTGTGTATATATATATATATATACAATACAGTATAACAATACAGTATACTGTATTTATATATACAATACAGTATAATGTATAATATATACTGTATATATATATATATATACTGCTGTATATATATATATATATATATATATATATATATATATATATAGAGAGAGAGAGAGAGAGAGGCAGGCTCCTGTGCACACTAAGTTTGCACACTAAATTTGCACATTACCTTTTAAAAGTGTGCAAACTTAGTGCTGGCGCACACCAATTTTTTTATGTGATATTTTAACATTTCAACGAACCCATATAAAAAAAATCAGCTCAAAAAAACTTTTTTTGCTATTTTTAAAAAATCAGTCAAACTTTCGCAGTTTTTAAAGGGCTTAAAAACTGCGAAAGTTTGACCGATCTTTTAAAAATAGCAAAAAAAGTTTTTTTGAGCTGATTTTTTTTATATGGGTTCCTTGAAATGTTTAAATATCACACAAAAAAAATCAACTCAAGAATATTTTTTTTTCTATATATAAAAGGTAATGTGCAAACTTAGTGTGCACAGGAGCCTGCCTCTCTCTCTCTCTCTCTCTGTATATATATATATATATATATATATATATATATATATATATATATATATATCAGACACTGATTGTAATGCGTACTATCAGATACTGATTGTAATGCGTACTATCAGACACTGATTGTAATTACAATTCATATTATTCAGAAAAGCCAGTAATTTCTGTCATAACTGGCAACAAAATCGTAAGGTCTTAGTGGGTCTTACATGAAAGTCAAGATAACAAGCATGCTGCAATGAAAAATCCAAATTCCAGAGTAAAATTAGTAATAAGTACTTATCATGACTCTATAGGCCGGGGAAAAGAAGAAGAAAAAATAAGCGAAGTCCATTTAAGTGTAAGTAGTTAATTATTTACCTCCCAAACATCTATCTTGAGCAGCGACTGCAAAGAACATACAATTGTATCATGAGATTATCGACTCCATTTAAACATTATAAATGCACAACTAATTTAAGAACCCCGAAAGGATACATGTGTGTTCAACTTGCTCAAATCCCTGAAACTGGACCAAGAGGTGGCCATAGTATAAATAAAACAAATTATCACAAAAGCAGACACTTGTGATAATATTTTTTTTGGAGAGGCCATTCCACGGTAAAAATAAGTATATGCAGGGAACTTTTCCTCTACCCTCTTTCTTCCAAGAAACCAAAATTTCCATAACCAAACTTCTATGTTGTGATACTAATTGCCATATCAGATAGCAACTTTTCCTTACTGTCCAATTAATGTGATAAAAGCATGGCTATTTGCAATTACAACTCCAAGTATTTGGGAAATTCAATTTACCCATCCTCACTTATTCTCCTAGCAACTAAAAAGAGCATACATAGAAATATACTCCCTCCCCCCATATTAAGAGTTCACTATTCTTTTTTGAGTTGTCCCAAATTAGTCGTCCACTTTCCTTTTTTGGACATAATCAACGAACCAAATTTCATAATAGTAAACAAGTTTTCATCTTGGTCGTTGATTGATTGTATCCTTAATTTATACAAAAAGAAGATATGAACTCTTAATTTGGGATGGAGGGAGTAATCACCAAACAACAATATAAATGCATAGTATTTGATGGTGGGAAATTGTATAAGTTACCTGTTGCATAAGGTTTTCTAATGCTTTGAGCTTCTCTATTGCGGGTGCCATGTGAGAACTTACATCACCCGCTGCATTATCTATGATGCTTTGAGATATATTTTTCTACAGTATGCATTCCTTGCAAGAGTGCATACTCATCTTGCTAACACGAGTGATGCAAGTTTACAACGTTACCAAGTTGTTGATATATTAATGGCTCAATTTGTGGCATTAGAACCTGCGAAAACCAAACTCAGATATTACCAGTTTCACAAACCACGAATGTAAATTATGTAATATAACCCAAATTTGTTGACTTTATCCTTAATTATATATAAAACAGTGGGGAATAAACTGAGAATATTTTAAAAATTTCCTATGATCTATAATGATCAACTAATTGAACTATAAAAATGTGAGCCGATTTCCAATAACGAAAAACTTTGTAGGCTAAAATCAGTGCTGAGCTACACTTTCGGGCTAAAAGCGAAAGGCCCATATCTTTATAATGATAAAGGTGGAATGGAAATATATAGCTTCAAAAAAGTGGTAAGTATATTAATTGTAGAATCATGTTCCACCTATCACTAGTATATGCATAAGATTACTTTAGGCAGACGATGCACACTAGATAGTGAGAGATTAGACAGAAAATTGAAACTTGTTTTTACAAGACACAATTTTGATTCATACACTTAGATATGTAATGCAAGTGTTAATAATCAGTAATTACTGCAATCGTGTTGCACCCCTTTTAAAAAAGAAAAACAAATCAGTAATTACTAAAAATGAATTATCTTAAAGACATATTGAATTGAGGTAAACATTACATTTAAAAGCTCGGATGGGCGAAATCCTCCAATCCAGAGATAAACACGCTCAACCAATGTTCTCCACATGCCAGACATCAAATACAAGATATCAGCCTTTGCAGCATCTGCTCCATGCGAAAAAGATCATTATAATGGTTTAATCCACTTTCTACAAGTATACGGAGCTCGATGTCACTTATATTGGCCTACAACACATTTCTAAGTTCACTGTTCTTTTTTCGTTGCTCCTTAACCCAGAGTCCGTATTGCACCTCAAATGTAACTATCCCTGCAAACAAGATGTGAGAAGGGGAGAGATTGAAACTTAAATATAAAGTGTAACCATTATAACATCTAAAGTTGAGAGATATAGTCATGTGAGATTAAACTGTACATGCTGGTGAGAATTCTGAAGATTTTGGCTCTGTTGGTGGCTCCATTTTTTCAAGTTTGTTCAATGTGAAATATAGAAGGATAAATTTGGAACTGATGGAGTATAACATTTTCCATTTGCATACCAATATAAATTCCATCATCACGAATTCACACCCCTCAATAAGTACAAATACATATCTATTGACGTCTGAATTAGACAAGAAATAAAGATAAACAATCCAAAATTATGTTTTGGGATGACAAGAAAACTAAAAAGGACAATTCAGACAAAAAATTCAACCACGACTGAATGTAGGAAGGATTAACAGCTAGACTACTACCATCTGCAAATATGTTGATGTTCTTTCCCTGCTGGCCACATATATGCCTCGCTTGACTTTCAGCAACTAACTTGACACTTCGAAAAGCATGTGTTTGCTTTCTCATCATGGTCCACATCATAGCACTCAATCCAATGTTGTCCAAGTAATATGTGTGCAACAGCCATGGAAAGAACATCCACCGGATATTTGCTAAGTGCCCATATGAAAGAATCTTGGATGGGTCTTGTTCAACTGTAAATATAGGCTGGGTAGGATAAAAAGGATATTTGGGTTTGCGCCTTTTGGGCTTTTAATGCTGGTTTAGAGAGGTTACTTTACATACCTCGATCAGGTCAATTTAAAAGAGGGTGGCTGAAATTACATGGGTTAAATTTTCTGGAGCAGACTGTAGGCTGAAATTGTGTTCCAATTCTTCTCTTTCTTTCTCACGACAATATGTTGAGCCCAACTAGGGCTCATGAACCTTATGAGCGGTGACAATCGGTAATGGAGCGAAACAGGTTCAAGGATAACGAGAAGAGTAAATCGAGGTTGGCTGTCGAAGACGAGCATAGATGATTTTGCAGAAGACAACATGGCAGTGCTCTATATCTGTGGATTCGCTAGAGTAACCTTGATGGTGATGTCGTGGCTGTAAGGAAGCTAGGCATTTAAAACGATTTTTTCCGTCAACTAATATATATTTTCTTGTGCTTGAGACCAACTTTGAGCCCCACTTCTTCTGCGACGTTCGAGAGGCCTTCAAAAATTTGCTTAATTTATGCATTTTCTGGTGGCTTAGACACATGAATCCACAAGTCATTATCCCATGATCCAATGTTATTTAAAAAAATGGCATAATCAATACTCTCACGCAAGCACTAATCAAAGCTCCGAAGCCACTTATGAGTTCCGTTGTAGTTATAAGGTCCACCAGATGTCAGCCCAAAGAGTAAATTATACCTTCCTCTTATCTTAGGATTTGAATATAGAATAGAAAATAACCTAGATATTTCAAGAAGTGCCACAGTCCCACTTCCATTGCTATCACTCCTTAGTGATAGTGCAAGCGCAGCCCCAAACGTGTCATATGATGCCACTATGTAAATAGTTGGAAGTTGATTCAAATCTCCATCAACTTTCAATCCTGGCAACCATCCCTAGATATTAATGATTGGGGAGATGCAAGTTTCTTAGGTTCTGGTGATGGAACAACAAACTTGTATCCGCTAGTAGTTACAGTAGCAGGCTGACTAGAAGCATCGTTCTTCCTGACATCAACTAATACAGCATTAATGTTGTCATCCTCGATAGCAAAATACACGGGGTATGGGAGGTTGGCATGTATAAGTAGGCCTTTCAGTTCCACCAATATGTTCCTCATTAGCTCCCTTTCAGAGTCATGATCACCTCCACCAAAATTATGTTTTCTACAAATGCATTAATCAAAAGCTATATCCCAGAAGGAATTCCAATGGCTAAAATCAATAGATTACTAGGAGAGTGGAAAAAATTGAACACAAATATATATTCTGTTTACGAGCAGCATAATCACACACCTGAATTTTTAGTTCCACCCAATCTTGAATTTCCCGTCCTTAATGCACCCCTAGTGTACGTACCCTGCAATTATCGACTTATCGATAAATCAGACATCAAATAAATTTCAATTACTTTGAACAAGGAAATGTATAATATTCGAAGAAGATGTTTGCAAAGGACAATAATATCCCCTCACATGTTGTCTAGCTCTCTTTGCTTCCTGCTCTAATTGTGCCAACTTTAACCTGCTTGTTTCTAATTGTTGAACATATGCCTACAAATCAGAATTTGAAATATATAAGATAATTAAAGTTGGATGTCCTAATATACCTATTATTAATAAAAGGTTGCGAGGCATCCATTTGTGTACCTTTTTCCACAAACGAAATTTACGAGATGCTTCCCGATTTTGAGCTAAGCCTCTTTGTGACTGAAATTAAATATGTACGTCGACATTTAATTATATATCAAAAGAACTGCAATACATCTATTTCTGGCCAAATAAGCTATTCAGACATTCAAAGCCTGCAAGAGAAAGAGGTTTCATTTGTGTATATGTGTGAATATATATATATATATATATATATATATATATATATATATATATATATATATATATATATATATATATATATATATATATATAGAGAGAGAGAGAGAGAGAGAGAGAGAGAGAGAGAGAAGGATGAATATAATCACCTTATCAGAATTTATTTTTGCTGCTTGATACTCTGCTGAATGTCCTGTCGACTCATGAGAAGTATATTAGTACTAGGAAATTCGATGTTAAAAAAAATCAGTTACGCGTGGAAATTAGAAGATATAAGCCAAAATTCACTAAATTTAGGGTGATTTCAACATTGTCCCCACTTGTTCTAGCACATTAAAGTGTATACACATATTGACCCCTAAAATGATATTTTCTACCTTTTTGTGAGGATTTTTGTGATGGTTTATAATCATATACGATGCTTTCGGGGTCAAAACTATAAAATAGTAAATCATGGCACCCATACCAAAATAGTTAAATAGGCAAAAACAAATGGGGGCCAATGTCCAGATTACCCCTATATTGGGAAATAACAATTGATACTTTCTCACCTTGTTATCCAAAATCCCATCCACCTATAAAATTGAAGATGTGTCCGTGTTTGGGCTAATATCACTTGCCAAAGTGGCCTCCCACATGCTAATATGGTGGAGTGGATCATATACTCCCATTCTTCTTGAGATGGAAAATTGAGTTGATGGAGTGGCCATACTAGTATTTCCAATAGATTAGCAAATTTTATTACTTAGTAGCCACATCACACAGATTAATAAAATTTGAGAGAACTTGCAAGGCTAAATGAGACACAATCATGTCAACTAACTCCTTAGTTAAATTCAAATGTTGACAATAGAAATCTAAAGACTACCTAGTGATGTTTAAGAACGGCTTACTTTTTGACAAATAATCTCCATTTTCCCATATCTATCATAAGGGACTCAATAACCCCCATTGACTTTCTGAAAACTTTTACTTTTCCTAGTATTATATTAAAAGCAAGACCGACCCTCAATCCCAGAACTATAATAGGAAGCGTGGTTATTAAACAAAGCTCAATCAAAATTAGAACCATAATGGGATGAATGTTTGTCAAAGAAAGCTCAATCAAAATTAAAAGCAAAAGATATATGAAGTACTACTTAATTGAAATAGCAAAGAGACTTTATAATTTCCAACTAATGTGGCACATAAGTGTCTCTATCAGAACTCCACCCACAATCTGCATAATTAATGTTCCATAACATACCATAGTTATATTAATAAACTAAATGTGTAGAGCAAATGGACCTGGGAAGGTAACAAATACAACAAACTATTAAAAAAATAATACAAGCTATCATCTATGGATATGTCCACCAATTTTATCCAACTGGATAAGTAATTTTGTTGTTTAGTGTTTTTAGGATTCTCGGTGCTATCATCATAGTTGTTGACATATACTTGGGCATATTCTATAAGAGCAAGGATGAAAGCTTATCTACTTCATATGAGGATCAACCAAAGAAAGATGGTACAGAGATTTCAAGGCATGATCTTTGTTGTGTTTTGAGTAAACTACCTACGGACAAAGCTATTTAAACAACACAAAATAATGAGAGTGTGATTTAACCCATAAGGATCCTTTGTGCTTTGAGTCTTGTTGGTATGGATGTCATTTAGCATATATGTCATACTATAAAATCTAATTGGTAGGATAAAGATATTGAGCGGTGACTGATACAGGGGAAAATTTTAGAACTTTAAGAAACATAAATATTATGCATTGGTATATTTAGTCATATATAAATCCTTGAGATCCTCAATTGGTATTTATCGATGGGCAACTGGAACCAAAGGAGGAATAAGGCAAGTTACGCAGCCCAAATTTTTGTTGGGTTCTCTCATCCCAGCAAGAATGTCTTTACCACTAGGAGATAACATGGATATTAGTGGAATGTAGGGGTGTGCAAAAAAACCGATCAAACCGACAAAACCGAGCCGAATCGAAAATTTTCGGGCCGGGTTTTTTTAGGGTCGGTTCGGTTCGATTTGATCAGGCATAAAACCGACAGGGTCGGTTCGGTTTTCGGTTTTGGCATAAAAAAATCGATTTTGAACCAAATCGAACCGAACTAATTTTTGTACTTTTTAATTTTATATTTTATATTATATGTATATTAGTGTTGACATATTATATTATATTTTTTAATTTTATATTTATATTAGGTATTAAAAATATATATTTTTTATTAAAATAAAGGAAAAAATCGAACCGGCCATGTATAAAACCGGCCCTGTCAAAAACCGATGGGCAAACCGAACCGGCCCTGTTCGGTTCGGTTCTTCTCCTCCAAAAACCGACATGCTCGGTTCGGCTCAAAAAACCCGGCCAAAATCCAACCGACCGACCCGTGAACACCCCTAGTGGAATGTTTATCACAAATAGAGTTGTGATAGAATCAATAGCAATAACGACCCTAAAAGCAAAACCCATGATCCCTCATCCCCAACGGCCACCAACAGGGATGAAGGTTGTGTCAGGAGTTATATGGAGGGAATTTTTGGTACCAGCTCAAGGCAAATACGAGTGTTTGAGATCTTTTATTCTAGTACATACAGTAAGCTTGAGGGGGAAAATAGTTCCTGCTACGTAAGATAATAACTGCGAGAACTTTTATGTCCTTACAGTTGTTATGTTTGAACCGGAAGTGTCTGGAGTTATATGGAGGGCATTTTGTTCGTTTATTCCCACTCAGATCTCTTCCACCACTCTCAAAAGTACAGAGAATAATATATCATGAATTAAAGATACACACAAATTATATGATTAACCAATCAAATATTTTGGAAAGACTAGCTTAAATAAAATAAAGTTGTGCTTGGGAAAACAGAACCCAAATTTCTAGTTACAACTAATCAGAACTCACATCCTACTATTTTTTGAGACAAAAGAGATCTGAAATTTCTTTTAATACAATGTGCATATTACAAATTCAAAGATTCAAAACCGAAGCTTAATTACGACAAAATTGACTCACAAATACTTTACCAACATAATTTATTAGACATTGACAATATACTAATACTTCTTATAATGACAAATAAATTAAACTCAAATATTTACAATGAACTATAATAAACCATTCATTAACTTCTACATAAAACCAAAGCTTCACAAAGATCGAGAAATAATTTCACCAGTTAACAATGAATATCTTAAAGTGCCATTGCTATAGAAGTTGCATTTAACCATGGAAATAGATAAGTGTCATGCAACAATACAAAACATACCTGGGAGTGTGGAATCATTCATAACTCTATCAGCCAATATTGAGAATATAGACAAATCATTCTTTTCAAGTGCCCAAGAATATACAAACATAACTATAGTTTATATCTTGACCATCCCTAATGTAATCTACCATATTTTGTGCGAACCAATAAAATTTATGTAAGAAAACTATCATTTAAAATCAAGGTGTATTTAGTAAAATCTAGTGTTTGCTTTTTACTTAATCCCCTGCAATTTTTGGAGGCACTACCTAAATGTTTAATAATGCGTCTCTCTATTGAAGCCAAACAAATATAGATTAACCAAAGAAAATCATCTAAACAAAGAAAATTGTTATGACAATACATTCCCTTATGTCTTTCCCATTGTTTATTATACATCCATTCTAACCATTACATATTTTCTTTTGTGTGCTTTGGATAAAGAAATTTTTTCTTTCTTTGTTACACTTTATCTTTATGACCAAAAAGTGAAGCAATGCAACAAATAATTTAAACGCAAACAAATAAAAAGAATAATTAAAACCTTTTATGGAAATTCTACAAATACATACCAAGCATTTCAATAGATAAACAATTGGGTAATATCCAAACCAAGGAGCATAGATTCTTCATGGACTCGGTACAAAGAAATCAAAATCGAATTTACGGAAGTTTTCTTACCCTCTATTTTAAGTAGTCACAAAAATCAAACCGACAACACACTATATGAACTGAAATAGGAAAAAAAAAACATAATTATATTTACAAAAAATTTGGAGATAAAATTGAAAATGGATAAAAAACAGAAACGACTACCTGGAACATTGAAAATTAACTACTCTGAAATCTGAGATTACAAAAACAAGGGAAAATAAGAACGGAGTACAATATATATATATATAAGTTTACAAAAAAATTGGAATACACAATTGTTTTAGATTAAACTAAATAGTTCAATAACAAAGCCTAATATTTTGATTGTACAACAAGTATTGAATTAGAAACCCTAAATGTTCAAATACACAACAATTATTAACTGTACTTTACACAATAAATAGATCACCCCCTCAAATTTTTCAGACCCCCTAAATTTCATAAAACATATAAAACCGAAATTAATGAATAGAAAGTAATTTTAAATTAGAGGAGAGTATGTGAGAAGGATAAGAGGAGGGTTTTGTACCTTTCGTAGAGAGGAGGTCCGCCTCTGCTACCTAGAGGAGATGTTGTGTCGCAGCTGTCTGGAGAAGAGGAAGAGAGAGGAGAGGGTTTGAGATCGTGTGAGAGAAATCATCTGAGTTTGAGTCTCAGACTTGTTTTGGGAAGAATGTGAGAGTAAAATGAAATTTTCAAATATGGATATGGAGCCAATTCCATGAAGGGGCGGGAATGAAAAAAACGAGCCCCGCTTTTTCTTTTTCTTTTTTTTTTCATTTATCTCAGTTTCTAACTAAAGTTTAATATAATCAAAGAATTACAAGCGTCTATGTATGTCATTCGTGTGTAGAGCTGAGATAAATAGTTCATTTTTTATCTCAATTTTATTCGAATTGAGATCAAAATTCACCATTAAAGTTAAACTGACATAAATATATATATAAAAAATCTTTTATGTCATTTTATATTTATCTGACGTAACATTGATGGAAACTCTTACTCTCGTAGGGATCATATATGCATTGTCCTGGCTAGGCATGTATGAATCTGCCAAAAACAAACACAATTAATCAATTATAACACAATTTATACACATCACAATATTTCTAGTACCTTTCCCAAACATGAAATTTAATAAAGAATTACATAAAATAATTTTCATAACTCAAAGTCATATTCAACATCATTTCATTAAGTGAATGCTTCACTAATTACCAAATCGAGAATAGAAACTTATTGTTTTAGAAGAAGGCTATTAGTAAACAATATATAGCCCTGCCCTTACCAAAACCAGAACAAGAAATGGCCATAATTGAATAGGAGGCAGCAACTGAACCAAAAAAGAAGCCCCTAGGTTGGTTGCGGTATATCGTGTTTCAATTGATTGTACCTCTATTGAAAGTTGGTAGCATAATTTGGCACAAAGAGAAGCTAGTTAAGAAGTTGTGTAAGGAGACAAAAACTCAAATTCGGCTCCTCTATGGCCCGCCCTCTTCTCCAGGTCGCATTATCTTAGTATCTAGAAAGGATGAACCAGAGGCGCTAGTGTCCCCTCCTATGCATGACCTAAGAAGAATATTCAAGTGTGTCAGAGGATTGCCTGAGAGTGGGGAATATGATGATAAAGCTGCTAGAACTTCTGTTGTTGCATTTTGTGTGTTAGATTTATTGGTGGCATCCACAAAATTTATTAGCATAATTGGAAACCATGGTTCTTCAATTAAGTCAATACAGTGCACTAGCTCATCTGTCCAGGTTCTCTCAACTGATGAAGCACCAATGTGTACATTACTAATTACAATAAACCTCCCATTTGGTTTATACTTTAATCTTAAAGTAGAAATAGGATAATAAGTTAACTAGTCTAATATCGTATCATAATGATTCAAAATTGCATCCGATCAGCACCATCAGTAACAATAGAGTAAGAATAACATTATTCTGCTCTTACTTGTGCTCTAATTGTAATAATTAATATAATATTATCCTAAATTTTAATTATTTGAATGATATTTGTTTTTCATCTTGTGTTCAATCATTCTTTATTAGTGAATTGTTCACTTTTGAGGGAATACAAATTTAGGCAGTGCAGGAAAAAAACTACATCGGCCATATTTCCTATAATGACTATAATATAGCATTTCAGTTTCCACTCTTAAGTCATTATTATTAAAGAATACTGATGGTTTTCAACAACAAACAAAGAGAACAAATTGCTTTTCCTGATTGAAGAGAACATCTTGATCATGAAGATAAGAAATGATCATATTGTAAACAATTGTTTTACCATATGAAGTTCCACTATAAACACCTTTAATACCAAAATAATGGAATCATTTGATCAAGCAAATCCCAGAATTTGTAGTATTTCTTTAGTTTTTCAAACTGTAAACCTGTGTTTTACCAACATCTGGATAATATAGATGATGTATGATAAACTCAGTAGTTGAAACGAAAAGGAAAAAAAGTTGATAGATAATTAAGCCTTCAAACTAATTAGTGATCCATGTTCACTCATCATCACCATCGCCATTGTCATCCTTGTCATCCAGTGCTCCGCAAATAAGAAATCTATAGTGTCCTACATTGTAAATGGTCGTGAATAGTGGTTAAACAGTAGTTGCAGAGCACTTGTTGTAAATGTTATTTATCTCATTTAAATTTAAGACACGTATCACATCCATGTTATCTATCCCTTGCTTGGCAACCATTTTAGCTAACGTATGACTGTTTCACTATCAAGAGGGTGAAATTGAAATAGTACTACCATAGACAAAAAATAAAATATAAATTGAAATAGTTACCTTACCACTAGTGAATGGTTGTTTGTGATGGGATTATTGTGAGCATCCATTTAATGGGATCAATAAATGCTATACCATTCAATTAGTTACTTTTTTAACAACCTTTGGATTATTGGGGCTCTATTACGTAAAGTCATTATGAGTATTGTGGATATTTTCCTCCGTCGTTATAAGAGATAACTATGGTCCAATAAGTCGTTCAGACTATTGTTGCTCTGTTACACAAAATAATGCACATGATTATCACCATTAGTATTATAAAGAAGATAACTATGACATGGGATTTAGCAGTTTAGATAGCTTTTACAATTATATCGCGTTGCCTTATTATCAAAATATGCAAAGGCAAGTGATTATTTATGCTACTTCTTATATAACCATAGGTTTTATTTATGCTACTTATTATTTACTCTAAAATAAGTTTTTTTTCTATTCATTTGGTTCAACTATCTATGCCTTCCAGAAATCTTAAATAAATAATTTAACATATGTAGGTTTAAATATAGTAAATTTTAACTTTTGCATCGCTTCACATTTTCTCATAGGGAAAATAATGGGAAAAACAACGAAGAAATAAGGTATAATCCACAAATAAGAAGCCAATAATACAAACAAACAAAGTCTTTACATGGATTAATAGAATATTGTTTTAAGTTCTATGTATAATCATCATAAGCGCTTCTACATTTTAATGTAATAATGTTCAAAAGTCAGTTAAAAGTTTCCATTTGGGTACAAGATTTTGGATTTAATTTCTCATAAACATCATAGTAATTGCATAAATTTGCATACAAAGCACCGTTTCAAATTGAATAACCCCTTCTTAATGTTGGGTTACAGGAAATTCCTTACAAAGGCTCGAGATTTACGTGGTGTAATAATAGAGAAGGGAATGCTAGAATTTGGGCTCGGCTTGATAGAGTTTTGGGTAATTCTAATTGGATGAATGGGGACTTTGTTAGCTCGGTTGACCATCTTTATAGGACTAAATCGGACCACAGTCCTTTACTTCTTATGGTTAAATGAGTTAATAAAACCCGCTCTAAACCATTCAAATTTCTCTCTTTTTGGACTAAACATGAGGAATTTTTTAAAGTGGTGAAGCAAGCTTGGGGATTTGAAATGGAAGGTAGGCCTCTTAAAATATTTGCGGAGAAGCTTAAAAGAGTTAAATCTTTCCTTAAATTATGGTCTAGAACCAAATTTGGTGATATTTTCCAAATAGCGAGGAAAGCAGAGGATGACATGCTAGCTTCCGAGGTGATATTTGACGCTGACCCGTCTATGGAAAACAGAGAAAAGTTTCACAAAGTTCAAGCCGAATACTTAAAAGCCTTGAAGACGGAGGAAGAGTTATGGGAACAAAAATCTAGAATCAAATGGGCGAAAGAGGGTGATGCTAATTCAAAATTTTTCCATGCAATAACAAAGAAAAAAAGAGCGGTGCTTAACTTATCTCGTATACAAAACGATCAGGGACAGTGGGTGATGGACGGGGCTGCTATGTAACAGGAAGTTTTGGACTGGTTTAAGAAGCTGTTGTGTGAAGACAGCAGCGTGGTCACTCATCATACCACAGTCAGAGCTGTAGGTGGGTGTAATGACGAGGATCAATCCGTTGAATATCATCGGGGGCAAACTATTCCTAATAGGAATCATCAAAAATCGTACACTGGTAACTTTTGTTTATGGGAGAACATTCCAAAGGCAATGTCGGCCGAAGACAACATCACCCTCAGCACTGTGCCAACTCAGGAAGAAATTCATCAAGCTTTAATGGAAATGAACAGTGATGGGTCGGCTGGACCTGACGGTTTTAATGGTATGTTTTTCCAAACTTGCTGGGATATTATTAAAGAAGACATTCATAAAGCCATATCATCTTTTTTTCTTGGAGAAGAACTTCCAATTAGTTGGACCTCTACAAATGTGGTTTTGATCCCAAAAATTAAAAATCCAAAAAATTATGGGGACTTGCGACCGATAAGCCTCTACAATTTTTCATCCAAAATCATTTCTAAAATATTGGCGAAAAGAATGGGACATATCTTACCAAAAATTATTTCCCCCTCACAATCCGGATTTATCAAGGGGCGATCTATTCTGGAAAATGTTCTTTAACCCAAGAAATGACGATGACTTTTAATAAGAAAGTTAGGGGTTCAAATCTCATTGTGAAGCTCGACATGTCAAAGGCGTATGATAGGATGTCATGGTTTTTTATCATCAAGACTTGTAGATGTTTTGGTTTTTCGAAGACGGTGGTTGATCTAATTTGGCGTCTGATATCGAATTGTTGGTATTCTATAATGATTAATGGGAAAAGTTCTGGATTCTTTAAATCTAAAAGGGCAGTGCGACAAGGTGACCCTCTATCTCCAGCATTATTTGTAATAACATCGAAAGTTCTTAATCAGGGGATTCAAAACATGATGGAAGAAGGGCATATGAAAAATTTCTCTCTAACAAGGGGTTGTCCCATTATTTCTTCTCTTTCTTTTGCAGATGATACTCTAATTTTTGCTAATGGAGAAAGACGATCCCTTAAAATTTTTAATGGGATTTCTTAAAGCTTATGAGGTGGAATCAGGCCAATTGATCAATTGCGACAAAACTTCCTTCTATCTTCCGGATAATACATCTCTTGCTCTGAAAAGTAGTGTTAAAACTGTTATAGGTTTCAAGTTCAGGAAACTTCCAATCATATACTTGGGCATTCCTCTATTTTTTGGGAGAAATAATAAAACTTACTTCACACCCTATATAGACAAGCTGTGGGAAAACTCAACTTTTGGAATCATCAAATTATATCTCAAGCGGGAAGACTCACTCTCATCAAATCAGTCGCAGAATAAATGTTCCTGTATCTCCTTGCAACAACGAATCCACCAAGGTCAGTCCTTACCCATATAAACCACCTTCTTGCTCGGTTTTTATGGGGTACCAAATAAGAGAAGTTGAAACATCAATGGATGAAATGGGAAGATATCAGCAAACCTAGGGAAGAAGGGGGGCTAAATTTAAGATCGATGCATGATTTATCCCTTGATTATACTCACAACTTGTGGTGGAAGTTATTTAATTCAAATTCTTTGTGGTATCGGTTTATGCATAGTAAATATAAAAAATTGGAGGCTCATAACTTTAAAGGATCAATCTCAGCTTCATCTCAAGTTTGGAAGAGAATGCAAATAAATTGGGAGGATTTCTCGAATAATTTTGATAATCATTCCGAGAAATGGTCTTTGACAAAAGATGGTATCTTCACAATTAAATCCGCTTGGCATTTGGTAAGGGAAAATGGTTGTATTCAACGATCCTTCTCTCTAATCTGGGATAAGAGGATCCCCAAAAAAATTTCCATTTCCATGTGGCCATTACTTCTTAAAGGGATCCCTATAGATGAGTATATCAAACGACTCAAAATTCCTATGGTGTCAAAGTGTACGTGTTGTTTGGTGGCTTGTGAGGAGGAGGGAGATCATATTTTTTGGAGTAGTCCGATTGCTCAAATTATTTGAAGGCGATTTTATAATCTCATTGGATTGAAGAACTATTCATCAAATTTTAACGGCAACCTGATGACCCGGTGGATAAACTCTAAAAGCAACAAAATCAAAGGGATTCTCTGCCGTTTCATTCATGCCTACATCTGTTGGTACTTATGGTGTGCTAGGAACAAAAGCATGCATGAGGGAATGCCAATAACAGAGTCCTCTATTGTTAATCAAATTTGCGGGGAGATTAAGCTTACTTTTCGAACATTTCCTTTCTTGGGCACTAAAACTAGATATTGTATTGATATTTTAGAGACTCTTTCTTCTATTGGTTCTCATATCGCTTATCTTTCATGTAAGCCACCGATGGAGGGCGATTCTCCACTATTGATATCTAATAAATCTAGGGAGCTCTAATCCTCTTTAAAAAAAAATTGAATAACTAATTAGCATCAAGAATTTGATGAGCAATTAAAGTTACTTTTTCAAAAGGTTTGTCTAAATAAAGACAAGTGATGAAAATGATCATAGATATCCAATAGCAAATCAAAAATCTATGAATCGAGAATGGGGAATTGGATTCGTGAGATTCAATAAAAATACAAAAAGTAATGAATAATATATAAATATGTAGAAAACAGACATTAGATAATAAAGCATATCATCATGTAAACCCAGTTAAAGGACGTTTTACTATCTCATTTAGTGATAAGCCATGTCTTTATGACAAAAGAAGATAGTGGGAATTACTATTGTCATCTCATTTACCAACTCACAATATAAATACATTATACGTTTTAATAATCATAAATTTAAAATAAATAACAAAAATAATTATGAATAAAGAGTAAACAAGATGTAGATGATTGAATATTACTACCTCAAATTAAAATATATCTAGTCTTATATTAAAATGACTAAAATATATCTAGTCTTATATTAAAATGATTATCAAAGCCAACAAAGTAATAAAACTTACATCGAAACTGAAGCGTAAGTGAAATCTAAACTTATCAGGATTCCCTATTTGGTCCATATAATTATAAAATTCATTAAGATCATCTTTATTTTAGATTTGTACGTAATTCATGAATCTATACAACTATGACTCAAATGCCATTTAATCAAGTGGTATTGAGGGATTCATTACGATTCATGATCATTTTAGATTCAAAACGCGATTGGTATGAATTGAGCTATGAATCAGAAATTGTATTGTGAATCAAATCTCAAAGTGTAAGATTCCAAAAAATATGCCCATATTGTGTCTCTTAAACTTCCGTTATTATGATGAGTTCCACCCCCTAAAACATAAAATGGATGCACAAAGACTACAAACACAGACCACACATTTAGTGAGCAGTTAACTTCTTAATTTTGCTCTAAAGTTATTAAAGCGATAGGGCATATGTTGGTAGGCCCAAGCATCATGTAAATTATTGGTTTAGACTTTTAAAATATCGTATTCTGGAATGGAATGTCAATATAAGATTTATATTGACCATGTCGATTTATAAAAGAGTATATGCTAGAATGCATATACGTCATGTACAACATGTATTCACAAGTTAGAAAGCAAGATATAATCATTTAGAAAGATAATGGTCCATACCCACAACGTTCAGCACAGATTTTATATATTATAGTTATTCGGGCTCCGCTATCAACAAATGCCTAAACACAAACATAAATAAAATGTTCATATCAAGTACAACGGCAAGAATGAGAAACGCAACATATTTAATAAATAACTACATCACTAAATATGGTGTTGTTTGATTTTACCTTTTAATGTCTGCATCTGAATCATTCAGACTTAAAAGGTACCAAATATTATTTGTTTTTTTAAATGATTAAGAGACTAACAGCTATATTTCCCTCTAAATGAGTAAGAGGTTGAGTTACATCTGAAGTTTGAATCGAAAATCTAAATCAATCTAAATACATTGATTTAGAGGTATATTCAGAACAAAAACAAACATATTTTTCAAATTCAGATTTCAGACATCATCAAACGTAACCTAAGATAACGAGAGTCCAGAAGATGAAATAATGTTTTGAAAGCAATATAAGAAACAAAAAACATGTGATCTACGATAAAGAAAATCAGAACTTCAAGACATATCCATTACTAATATCAACAAAATGAAAAAACCCTAGTTTAAATTCAATCTCAAGTGGACATAAACAAATCGCACAATCTGATTTGCTAAAAACCCAACTAACCATAAAACTTTAGCTAATACATGGAGAACCTACTAGAGAAAATTCACCGATATAAACCCTATAAAAAATTTCGAATGAACTATATCTAGTTTGATTTGTTACCTGCGTATGCGTATGTAGAGACTGGGGCAAAATGCGACTTGAGTGGCGGAGGACAAATAAACCCAAATCAACACCGCCGCTGGAACTTGATTGAAAACATAAACCAGTGTTGGAGTGTGGATCTATATAGCCACCTGTGTTGTGTAGATAGTGAACGAAAGATGGGGGGAGATCATTGAGAGTTGGGGAGTGGTAGATGAGAAAAGCCCGCTTATTTTTTTCACTTTTACGCTCAATTTTTCAGCGCAGCGGGATCATACGCGCTTCTTTTTTCACTTATCTCAGTTTTGGATTTTCAGAGGGATAAAACTAAAGAATGTAAATCACAGTTCCAAATAAATATGACATAAATGATTAATTTTTTGTAGCGAATTTATTATAACTGAGATAAAAACTAAATATTAAATCAAAATTGTCATAAATATAAACAATTTTGTCATTTAAATTTTAATTGACATAACCTTAATTTTTAAACTGACATAAATAGCTATTTTTCTTGTAGTGCTCATTAGGTGTACTCATAAAACCTAGTTCCCCAAGTTGAAATCGCTCACCAACTTGGCCCAAAATATAAACGTAGTGGAGGCGGTCATATTCCTTCCCTGAAAGTGAGATAAATCCCTCACCCATATATACCGGACGCTATGACCTGGGTATATACTCGCCCTACTCCTCAAGCTAGGGGATTCACCCACATCGCGCAACCTCCCTTGATAGCACTAGAGTACATAAATTGAACAAATATCTAGTCACTGTTATTTAATATCACACACAATATATACACGTATATATATACTATCACTACACCGTATATATATATAATATGAAGACCGGCTTTATCGTGTACTCAAAATCCCGTAAACTAGCCTGTAATTTCCTGAGTCTATAGCCCGACTCAACATAATTAGTTTTCTCACTTAATAATTTATCATCTTCCCAAGTCTATGGTCCGACTCTAATATAATTAATTCACACCTCAATTAATATAATACTTTCCCCGAGTCTATCGTCTGACTTTAAGTAAATTAATTAACACACCTATTAATCTAATACCTCCCCGAGTCTACAATCCGACTCTAATTAAATTAATTAACACACCTATTAATTTAATACCTCCCCGAGTCTACAATCCGACTCTAATTAAATTAATTATTACACCCATTAATTTAATACCTACCCGAGTCTACAATTCGACTCTAATTAAATTAATTTTCACACCTATTAATTTAATACCTCCCCGAGTCTACAATTCGACTCTAATTAAATTAATTATCACACCTATTAATTTAATACCTACCAGAGTCTATAATTGGACTCTAATTAAATTAATTAACACACCTATTAATTTAATACCGATCCGAATCTGTAGTACGACTCTCATTTAATTAATTTACACATTAATTTATTTATACCCTTCCCGAGTCTACAATCCGACTCTAAATTAATTAATCATAACATCAATTAATTTAATACTTTTTCGAGTCTACCTTCCGAGTCTACCTTCATTAATTAACACATCTATTAGAATAAAAATAACTTGGTGTCACTCAACCATTATCCCCGGACTCGCTCACTTGGCCCATAACTTAATATTTCCCGAGTTTATGTTCCTATCACAAGGAAACACACAATAGGCATTCACAACCTAAGTAATCCTATAAAAAATAGGTATTTACACAACCCAATTATTCATACTTGTACGTAATATATTTCTCTCTAATATTCACCGTACTTGTTTTTCTTTACAAATTTATTTCACATTCGTATTAATTCAACTATTCACACAACTCTAAAGGTCCTAGTTACCCCTTGTTATATCTATTCAGTAGTTACCCTTGTTATCCCACTGACCTAACGAACTTAAGCTCGCTCACGCTTTTCCGTATTATATTCTTATCATCTCAAATTAGAGTACGTCACAATCAAGCCTATAAATCTCCACTTTAACTCTCTCACAAAATTAAAGTCCAACACTCAATAATAGACCTAATTCCATATCATTATACCATCAATATATTTCATCAAGGTCCCAACCACTTCACCGATAAAATTTTAGAGATTTGAGGCTTAAAAAGAAAAATCTCAAATTTTCTGGCAGATTAAACACCCTCTAGTAAAATTTCGATTTCTCCCTCTACAGAACTCCGATTGATCTGATTCCAAGTTAATTGGATAGATAAGAGGAATACCTTTCCAAGAATGTATGGTTAACACTCTATTTCAAAGTAAAATTGAAATCGCACACGTTTAAAGTCACGCAAAAATTCTGGCAGAATACTATGTTGACAGATGAAACACCCTGTAGTAAAATGTAGATTACTCCCTCTAAAGAACCCAATTGACCTGATTCCAAGTTAATTCGATAGCTAAGAGAAATACCTTTCCAGGAATGTATGGTTCACACTCTAATTCTAAGTTCATCTCAAATGGCATACGTTTAAAGTTGTGTCAAAAATTCTGGCAGATTGACATCTTGTGTTCATCAATCAAACCCTAAGTCATTCAAGATTCATGTTCTTCATCCAAGAACTCATAAAGATTCCATGTTAATCATCAAATATATTCAAATTTTATTTTATCTTTACTTAGGGATATATAATACACCTATTTCTTACTTTGAATCTCAGCCAAGTATTCCATTAACAAAACCCCATTTTTTGTACCCATTTATCCACAAAACGGATTTTAGTATACACATCACTAAAATATGAATTGGATATCACAATTTAGGAGGAAAAACAGTTAACCACTTGCCTGGAGTTACTCGTAGGGTCTGATTCGTTGTTGATGTCCCTTAACTTGTCTCCAATAACCTCCAATTTGCTCTTGATTTGCTTTCCCCCAAATCCCCTCTTAAACCCTAGGTTTAGAGTTATGTTGGCTGCCATTCCTTAATCTCCCAATTAGGTTAAAAACTCTTAATCCCGTTTTTAGCCTAATGGACTTAATTAGAATAGCCCAAATCACCCTGTGTGGGCCCGGCTATGCCCAAAAATGTCCTGAGACCCAATTACTGCCCCCAGGTACTCTTTTCTGACTATCTCAACCCATCCGGACACAACCGCGCACTCAGAATTGGCATCCGAATTAATTTATAAAAAATCTTATTACACACCCAACTTGGTCTATACCGACTCCCATCTGGGATAAGTGCATACCCCGTCATTAATACCCGAAATGACGTAATTAAATTATTACTATTCACTTAGTAAATAAATTTCCCTAAACATTAACCATTCACTCCCCGATTAATATTTAAATATATATATTGCCATAATTAATTCAATTAAAATTACAACACACAAGTAATTTAAAATTCTCGAATTAATTAAATATTAAATGCACAAAAATACGGGGTGTTACATACTCCCCCCCCCCCCTTACATAGGAATTTTGTCCTCGAAATTAAGATGAGTGTAATGTTTCAACCTTCGCATATTACTCTCTAGTCATGTGCCTCCAAGCCCGCTATATCTATCTCATCCGCTTCTAACCATACGTTTCACAAGTATGCATTTAGATTACTTAGGGTGCCCATATACCCTCTACCCATGCTTAACCGCATAAAATTTATCTTAATTAACCCGGGTGCCCATACACCCTATCTCCGCGCTCTACCGCACGAAAGTTACCCGACTATGCTAGTCGTAACCCGTAATATAACTTCGAACCCGTAGTCATATCACATATATAAATATATATTTACATATATATCTACTGTCCGGGTACCCAACCCATGTGCTAACGTCCAAACATCTCCCCATAAATACTTGTCTCTCAACACAAAAGTATATATGCTTACCCTTATGCTACCAAAGAAAACATAAAATATTGTTCCCTTACTATCACTAGTCCTTGTGAAAAATAAACCCCGAGCTATCTCTCTTTGCTGGAAAATAAATCTAACCACCCTGATTCACTTCAGTAAACATCCCCACTTACCGGGATAAAATGCGAGAGCACAAGACCTCACTATGTGCCTATCGCATCACGCAATACAACATATGTACACACACATATATATATTGGCTATACGCCCTCTTAGGTGATACCTAGTACCAAACATATCCTGGTGTCGTGAACACCAAAACTTAACACCACTATCCACAATAGTTAAATTCCATCGCTATCCAACCAATATTTAGAAAATATTATCAACCCTACTCCCATAATTCTCGAAAGTAGTAACTCTTCGCAAAATTCAAACAATCACTCAGTGTACACCTCCACTCTCCCGTAAAGAACACCAAGTAACTCCGCTACCTTACGGAAAGTTTATCCGCATGCTATGCTGCTACCGTCAACGCACCCACTAAGTTCGACTCACCTGCGAACTCTAGTGAAAAATAAGTCTTATACTGTGACATCCTCTTTGTCACTCAAAAATATACCCCATGCCCCTAGGGTAAAAATAATTACCTCTATACTCCAGCTGCAACGGCTGGTTCTCGGGTTTCGGAGCAGCTTCTCCCTGCCTGAATGCACCCATGACTTGCTTTAGTGGCTATACATCCAGGACCTCGTCCGGTAGTTTCCCCCTGCCCCGCTTAAGACAATCTCTCTTCAAGTGTCTCGCTTTCCCCACCGATGAAACACCATCTAATACATTCACCTTGCCACTGGTCCCCTCCATGCCGACCTTGTTGGAATTCCTGGACATCATGCCGATAGCCTCCAGTTCTAAATCGTTTGGCATGATTTCCTTGCCAAAAATCCTACCCCTGATCTCCCCCAAGTTTGCTGCTGGGATACCCCATTGGTATTGTTCCCTACTGCCTTATCCGACTGGCTAGTATTCACTCCCCTCCCGCTTCCTTTTACGTGGAAGCGATATTCCCGACAGTGATGAAGTGCTGCGTTAACGACATCAGTATAATCTACTAATGCGGAATTATCAATTAAAGGTTGTCTGATTCTCCAGAATAACCCATCCATAAACTTTGCTTTCTTTCTCTTTTCCTTGCTTACCTCATCCGGTACAAAATTTTGCCAACGAGTGAATTCTTCCTCGTAATCGACCACTGAACGGTCCCTTTTGAGTCACCTTATAAAATTTTCTGCTCGTTTTGGTCTCAACCGCTGGAGGAAAACACTTGTGGTCGAACTGCACCCAAAACTCTACAATGGCTAATGTGTCCCTTTCCTCAACTGTGGTGATCGACTCCCACCACTGTAGCGCTGCTCCCACTAAACTAACGCATTTGCTTCCTCACCTCATCGCAATCTCCCATGCGTAGGTGACACTGGATATCTCTCTTCCATGACACGCTAGCATTACATCTGAACCCTCTCGCAACTCCGGTGGGTTCCCACTAAAAACAACCTCTCTTTCTTATTTCCACCCCGACGACCCCGCGTGAGTCTGAACATCCGGTGCCATTAACACTTGTGGTAGATCCCGTGGAAAGTACCCTGCCGTTGCGACCACCGTCGCTTCAACTGACTGTGCCACTATTTCAGTTACCTATGCTGCCAAAATCATCTCTGGCCATTGCTGCGGTAGCTCTTGCTCCTAATGACCCTCCACCGTCTCATCTCCCCCTACTGCCCTAGCTGCTCTCTCTCTCTCTCTCCTGGGCGTCATCTGGAATGAGAATCGAATTTTATATGAGTTCACTCTCAAATATAAATTTCCCATAAGAACGTATATGCGCATACGTATGAGAATACAACAATCCTATAATAGGGCTCTATATCAAAGATTGCTAAGCCAAAACGTGAAAAGCCGATCAGATACTAAGGACACTAGAACCTGATGCTCTGATACCATCTGTGACACCCCACCTAATAAAATATCGGGTGATCAGTCCTATACCAAATTAAAACAGGAATTCCAGTTGGATCATCCTTAGCATCACTGTCGAAAACTTTTTAAAACTTAGTAACCACCTAGTATTCCAAAACGTGGTGCCAATTTTGACTTTTTGATTAAACAAAATAGTACATGAGGAATTAAAATATAAACCATTCACACAACTGAATCATATATACACAACTTGCCGAGTAAATCACCGGCCACCAAAGAAATAATCCATTACAAATATTCAACACTTGAATATATTACACCTGAAAGTTATACCGAGAAGTCTGGGTGACAAGCCCTAAATTAAACTAAAACTGATACAAGATTCCTACTCTAGGAATGAATGAATGATGCGTCTAATCCAAACTCCTGCTAGCATCCACATATGCCACAGTTCCGTGTCCCTGGAATAGAATATCAATCCTGGTGTCCCTGTGGCTGGACACCTAAAAGGTTTTGAAAATAATTTTATAGCAAGGGTTAGAACCCAAAATATTTTGAAAATATTTAGCAAGTGAATTAACTGCAGTAATTTAAAATGCATGAATGATCTTCATATTTAAGTTAGTGTCGCACTCCCTTGTGGACATTCTCACCCCTCCAATATTGTGCACACCTACCGGTTACCTTAACCCCACCTAGTTGTGCTACCCCGTCCAACTAGTCCTAGTATAACCTTCCCTTGCCATACTACTCTAACCCGAGTATAATGATTCGTGAATTATAAGTTATTTCATAATTAACTTAATTAATTCCTCTTAAATAGTAGCATATAACCGTATCACAAGTTATATAAAGTAAATACATCACACACTGTATTAATACCCGTATATAATATTTACTACCATTATATAGGTACCTTTGCCACAAAATCCACACATATAACATACGTATATCCATCCCTTCGAGTATACCCTCGTCGGATGATTCCCTCTAAAATACTATCTCACTAGGTGTACTCATAAAACCTAGTTCCCCAAGTTGGAATCGCTCACCAACTTGGCCCAAAATATAAACGTAGTGGAGGCGGTCATATTCCTTCCCTGAAAGTGAGATAAATCCCTCACCCATATATACCGGACGCTATGACCTAGGGATATACTCGCCCTACTCCTCAAGCTAGGGGATTCACCCACATCGCGCAACCTCCCTTGATAGCACTAGAGTACATAAATTGAATAAATATCTAGTCACTAATATTTAATATTACACACAATATATCCACGTATATATATACTATCACTACACCGTATATATACATAATATGAAGACCGGCTTTATCGTGTACTCAAAATCCCGTACACTAGCCTATAATATCCTGAGTCTGTAGCCCGACTCAACATAATTAGTTTTCTCACTTAATAATTTATCATCTTCCCAAGTCTATGGTCCGACTCTAATATAATTAATTCACACCTCAATTAATATAATACTTTCCCCGAGTCTATCGTCCGACTTTAAGTAAATTAATTAACACACCTATTAATTTAATACCTCCCCGAGTCTACAATCCGACTCTAATTAAATTAATTAACACACCTATTAATTTAATACCTCCCCGAGTCTACAATCCGACTCTAATTAAATTAATTATTACACCCATTAATTTAATACCTACCCGAATCTACAATCCGACTCTAATTAAATTAATTTTCACACCTATTAATTTAATACCTCTCCGAGTCTACAATTCGACTCTAATTAAATTAATTATCACACCTATTAATTTAATACCTACCAGAGTCTATAATTGGACTCTAATTAAATTAATTAACACACCTATTAATTTAATACCGATCCGAGTCTGTTGTACGACTCTCATTTAATTAATTTACACATTAATTTATTTATACCCTTCCCGAGTCTACAATCCGACTCTAAATTAATTAATCACAACATCAATTAATTTAATACTTTTTTGAGTCTACCTTCCGACTCTACCTTCATTAATTAACACATCCATTAATTTAATAACTTGGTATCACTCAACCATTATCCCCGGACTCGATCACTTGGCCCATAACTTAATATTTCCCGAGTCTATGTTCCTATCACAAGGAAACACACAAATAGGCATTCACAACCTAAGTAATCCTATAAAACAATAGGTATTTACACAACCCAATTATTCATACTTGTACGTAATATATTTCTCTCGAATATTCACCGTACTTGTTTTTCTTTACAAATTTATTTCACATTCGTATTAATTTAACTATTCACACAACTCTAAGGGTCCTAGTTACCCCTTGTTATATCAATTCAGTAGTTACCCTTGTTATCCCACTGACCTAACGAACTTAAGCTAGCTCACGCTTTTCCGTATTATATTCTTATCATCTCGAATTAGAGTACGTCATAATCAAGCCTATGAATCTCCACTTTAACTCTCTCACAAAATTAAAGTCCAACACTAAATAATAGACCTAATTTTATATCATTATTCCATCAATATATTTCATCAAGGTCCCAACCACTTCCCCGATAAAATTTTAGAGATTTGAGGCTTAAAAAGAAAAATCTCAAATTTTCTGGCAGATTAAACACCCTCTAGTAAAATTTCGATTTCTCCCTCTACAGAACTCCGATTGACCTGATTCCAAGTTCATTGGATAGATAAGAGGAATACCATTCAAAGAATGTATGGTTCACACTCTATTTCGAAGTAAAATTGAAATCGCACACGTTTAAAGTCACGCAAAAATTCTGGCAGATTACTATGTTGACAGATGAAACACCCTGTAGTAAAATGTAGATTACTCCCTCTAAGGAACCCAATTGACCTGATTCCAAGTTAATTGGATAGCTAAGAGAAATACCTTTCCAGGCATGTATGGTTCACACTCTAATTCTATGTGCAACTCAAATGGCATACGTTTAAAGTTGTGTCAAAAATTCTGGCAGATTGACATCTTGTGTTCATCAATCAAACCCTAAGTCATTCAAGATTCATGTTCTTCATCCAAGAACTCATAAAGATTCCATGTTAATCATCAAATATATTTAAATTTTATTTTATCTTTACTTAGGGATATATAATACACCTATTTCTTACTTTGAATCTCAGCCAAGTATTCCATTAACAAAACCCCATTTTTTGTACCCATTTATCCCCAAAACGGATTTTAGTATACACATCACTAAAATATGAATTGGATATCACAATTTAAGAGTAAAAACAGTTAACCACTTGCCTGGAGTTACTCGTAGGGTCTGATCCGTTGTTGATGTCCCTTAACTTGTCTCCAATAACCTCCAATTTGCTCTTGATTTGCTTTCCCCCAAATCCCCTCTCAAACCCTAGGTTTAGAGTTATGTTGGATGCCATTCCTTAATCTCCCAATTAGGTTAAAAACTATTAATCCCGTTTTTAGCCTAATGGGCTTAATTAGAATAGCCCAAATCACCCCGTGTGGGCCCGGCTATGCCCAAAAATGTCCTGAGAGCCAATTACTGCCATCGGGTACTCTTTTCTGACTATCTCGACCCATCCGGACACAACCACGCACTCAGAATTGGCATCCGAATTAATTTATAAAAATCCTTATCACACACCCAATTTAGTCTATACCGACTCCCATCTGGGATAAGTGCATACCCCGTCATTAATACCCAAAATGATGTAATTAAATTATTACTATTCACTTAGTAAATAAATTTCTCTAAACATTAACCATTCACTCCTCGATTAATATTTAAATATATATATTGCCATAATTAATTCAATTAAAATTACAACACACAAGTAATTTAAAATTCTCGAATTAATTAAATATTAAATGCACAAAAATACGGGGTGTTACAGTTGCTTGATAAGGTTGAGTAGGGAAACTCATTCCTTCAGACGATGAAAACTATAGGTGATAAAATCCTATCGGTCTTGATTTAACACAACAGTTGAACAAAATAATTAATCATGCACACACACACGAGTACAAGATTATGTGGTTCATCAATATGCCTACGTTCATCGGAGGTTCTTATTTTCTATTACCAAAGATTCAATTATCATATTTACATTACCCTTTCCCCTTGGGGCATGTTTACATTTAGAGAAAATGTTAATTGAGTCATAGTGAAATCAATCACTATGGTAGTTATCCAAAACTTGATCAAATATATCTCATTCCTTGATTCTCGTAGGTCAGTTAGCTCCAACTATCTTTATCTTTATATATTAGGATGGTGTCCTATATCAATTGCCACATGCAGAGGATTATTTCCCTCACAGATCCATCGAAGTAAATACTTGAAAATCCTGCACATACATGAAAGTTGACCAAATGGTTATCCTTAGCCACTGAATTTGACATAGAGTATGTTGCAAAAAGGCAACAAACGGTCAATCCATAAACAATTATCTAGGAAAATCCCCTTCAGAAGTGAAATAGGGGACCATTGGCCTCTTTTAGGTTAAGACATGCTAGTAAATTAATATCAAGACACGTACATACTGTGAAAGCCCGTTACTCGCAAAAGGGTGATTTCAACAAAACTTGCCACACCAATTTTAATTATGTTGAAATGATTCTTAAAACGATTTTATCATGTTTATCCTAAACATGCATCTATGTGATAAAAATAAATAAATCAAACCACAAAAATAGAACACAGTCAATATGAGGAAAAAAACCTTTCGGGTAAAACCTTTTATTTCACTATAAACTGCAAATCACAAATGACATGAATTATAATGAAATCTGCAATGAATCAATACACAGAAAATCCACAAGAACCGGAGCTCTAAATCAGCAAGGAGAATCCTCAAGTTGTCCCACTAACTGCAATCTTCGTCGTCAACCTAGTACCTCTCTCAAGTGATACCTAGTTAGCCATGGAGTGCCTCACCACAACCTGTATGCAAATAGATACAAAAATATCTAGGGTTCTAAACTAATTCAAAGTAACAATATTCAAGGATGCTTTGTTGTAAATTAAAAGGGTCTTTTGACACACAAAAATTGAGGACTTTTGTCCAAAATTTGGCACTGCATTTTCGTCAAAAGTCTTAAGAAAAGGTGAACCGCGAATAGGTATTTATACTAATAAAAAATTACTTAAGGTGATGGCTCACCCAAATGAAAAGGAACTTCACTCGAACGAAAAATACATGTCGCTTGAACGACACTTCGCGCGACAGGTTTTTATCGCTTGAACGACCCTTATCTTCGCTCAAACGACACAAACGTTAAACGTTTTCTCCACTATAGTACTTAACCTCAAACAGATAAAACAAAAGTTTTTCTTCCTAATCGAAACATATTTGATTTTACAAAACATTTTATAAAAACATTTAATAAAATTCATTTTCATAAAAAACTGTTCGTATTTTTATAAAAAATAAACATCCCAAATATAATTTTATGAAATAAATAAAAACTCTAAATATATTTTATACCTTTTAGGATGTCGAGATGTCTTCAAACTTTGGAGATCTTTGTGTTCAGTTCGTCTTGACTTTGCGTGACGATGTGTAACAATATAAACCAAACTAGCCAAAAGCTATGCATTGAACATTGTTGAAAAATATGTTCTTACAAATCTCTTCCTACTGCTATGTCGGTACAAAACAATCAAAATGTCTGAAACAACAAATTAAAAATCTTCTATTACAAAGATACTAATACCCTTCCCAACCCTAAAAAACAGAACGGTATAATTTCTTAATCTTCAAAAACATTAGCTTCCCTTTTCCAAACATGTTTTCATCCATGCGTTTGAGCATTTCGCAATTGGGTATCTACACACATGAGACAACAAATAAATACCCTCGTGACGCATTGAGTTTGATATGAGATAAACATAAATCAAAATATCAATGAGATAAGTATTAATGAGATAGACATAAATCATATATCAAATCAAATCAAATCTCCCCCATAATAGAAAGTCTAAAACTCCACCATAAATCAAACACATTTTAAAAAAAACTCCATTTAAATTTGCTCTCTCCCTTTGTTTTTATCAAAATAGACAAAACGAAAAAGAAGTAAAACAATAAGCATTATGTGCAAGGCATCATGACAACAAAATTCATCAACTATTTTTGCAATTTTCAATTTTTTGCAAGAAATAAAATATTACAACAACATCATACAAACAATCACAACACGTGACCCAAAAAAAAATATAAGTCATGCACACTAGCATAATATCGATGTGTTCAAACGTGTGGAATGGAATGAATGGGTGTGAACTAAGACAAATGAATTATAACCTAAACACTCGAAAATGTTCAAGAAGTTCTAATCAACCGCTAAACTTTTCAAAGCTAAGAATTAGCCTTTTGTGATAAATAAATTTGAACTTCATTGAACAAAACAAGCACAATGCACACAAGTCTAGAATTTGTATGATTCTACAAATCACTAGCGTCATGAAAAAATAAGCTCAACTAGGATACATTATCATTGTGCAAACCCGTTGATATTTCCATACACATTCCCTCATAAATAATAATACTTTTTATTTTTTCTTTTGAGGTGATAAAAATAAATTCTCTATTTAGAGAAATCCTATTGGCCCCATTTTTTTGCCTTAATTTTTCTTTGGTCTCTTTTAAATGGTGGCTTTCACGAAGAGTTAATTTTTCACTCTCGCAGCCCTTTCCCGTGATCACTCATCATTTTTTTAATTTGATTCAAAACAAATTCCTCATGGTAAATGGTTCTTTCATGCACAAATCCTCCATAGTCAAATAAACATGAAAATGACAAGATTGATAAGAGAATATCTCACCAATCTCAAATAAGCTCGTGCATGTGTGTGTATAGGCATCAAGAAAGTCGAATCCATAAAGCAAATCAATGTCGAAACAACTCCATAGAAATGGTTAAGATCAATTTAAGCGTTTAAAGTCATAACCAAATGTCCTAGTTACATGGAAATCGAGTAGTGAATTGGATCCAAACACACCAATATTCCATACCGAACGTGTAAAACTAAAATACACAAAGAACCGAAATCTTTTTGACTTTTCAAAAAATAAAATCTCCTTGTATTTTTCAAAAAAAAATTCATACCCAAAAATTTAATACAAAATGTACATGTCAAACCACTAGAAAAAAATATATCATGAAACCACAACTAGTGTATGACAAAGATCATGCAAGAAATCAACGATATGAAACAGCAAGAGACGCATCATGTGCAAGAACATGAGAATCAACACGTCTAAAATCTAGCGTCTCTAAAAGATATTTTCTAACCCCAAATGGATGTGATACGATGACACGGGGATTTTGGAACCAACACAACACTAGACTTCGACTTCCTAGGACCTCTTCCCATATTAAAAGAACATCTCATAAGGTGACCTTTCCTACCACAATGTGAACATGTGAAAATAGGAGGAATGTTACCTAAAGTTTGATCTTTTCTAATGTCCTTCGGATTTGTTGACCCTCTAAAATAAATAATGGCCTTGGCTTTAGCAACGGAAGTATTAGGAACGTGTGAGTCATTACCATTAATACTAACACAACTAGAGTCTGGAAAATCGTCTTTTAACATCAAAATTTAGACTCCAACAAAGAATTTGACTCTTCCAAAGTTAGGGATTCATTCTCTAATTTTTCAATTATTCCTAGAAGGTTATCACATTCATTCTTAAAATACGCACACTTATCCCTAATAGTCTCTTCAAGTTCAACAAACTCATCAAGTAAATTTTTGTATCCACTTTGGCACAAAAAAAAAAACCTTTAACTTTTAAAGTCCCCCAATTCTT
Source organism: Sambucus nigra (assembly GCA_949130495.1). Classification (NCBI taxonomy): domain Eukaryota; kingdom Viridiplantae; phylum Streptophyta; class Magnoliopsida; order Dipsacales; family Adoxaceae; genus Sambucus; species Sambucus nigra. The sequence goes on along the minus strand of OX422208.1, from coordinate 534,866,831 downwards.
TTTCTAAAAATAGGACTCTATCATCACTCTCCTTTTGGAGAAATATTAAGATATCAAAGTCATGGCCCAAACCAACAAACTTCTCATGATAAAAATATCTTTGATTTTGACCCGTTTGCAATAGATCCATAAAGAATTTAAAATGAGAATTTTCTTTCTCCAAATATTTAATTCTTTTCGCAAATGACAAATTCCAACTATTGAAATCCTCAAAACAAGGAGAATCCATCGAAAGAAAAAACAAGCATAGGAGCGATGAAAAAAAACACAATCACCCAAAGAGCGGTAAATAAGATTTAACTTCTTTATTTGGCCTAAAAATACGATAAGGGTAGGTCCCTTTTCACTAAAAATTCGAAAGGCCAAAATATCCCTTTGCGGTGCCAGTTTGACCTAAAAATGCCTCGGGACCCAATATAAAGGCCCGGGTACACTTTTTTAACTAATTTAACCCTTACGGACACACTAACGCACTGAAAATGACCATTTGTATGACCCATAATTAAATCACATTATATTTTAAGTCCCCCAATGACTGACACGTGCAACCCGACTAAATCACCGTAACTACTATATTTCACACTCACGGCGATCATAATGCATTCTGACTAATATATTACTCGTTCACTAAGTAATACTCAATATAATTCATGCAAATAAGTATTAACCCTTATCTCGCTAATTAATATTTATTTTAATCCGGATTAATTTCCCATTTTAATTTAATTAATTCCAATATAAAAGTCACTAATAATACGTGGTGTTACATCCCACTAATTTTCAAATTAAACTTTTAGGGACACTCCAACACATACTCACTTTTTGATAGTGATAGTGATGATGCACACCTAACTATCAGGAGCTTATGTTAAAATTTTAAAATTATGTTCAAACTATTATAAAATTATTTAGTAAGATGTCTAACAAGGTTGATGAGTTGAATCAGTAGGTTAGGACAAGTACCGAGGAATACAACAGTCAGTGCCAAAGATTTGAGACTGAAAAACTTTATTTTGAAAAGAAACATACATAACCAATTGATTCAAATCATATTTTGGAACAAAAGTACAAAGACAATTTAGTATAACTTTAAGAAATAAAAGAAAAAAATTACAAAGAATTTTAAAAATTATCAAGGTTTTGAATCAAGTACAAAACCACTAAATAAGATCTTAAGTATTGGTGAGTCTGAAAATGATAAATGTGGATTGAGTTTTGTTGAAAATATCCAAAATAATTCCAAAAATAAAGTTACCACATTTGTCAAAAAATTAAACCATTTTTAAAAAAAATCAACACCTGATAAGTTTGAACCTTTACAAAAACAAAATTGTCAAAAGGTAGTTTCTAAGGTAACATGAGTTGTTGGACCTTCAGAGCATGAGCCATGGAAAACTTCCAAATATAGGTTCCCTCCTATTAGATACATTGAGAATAAGAACAAAATAATTCAATCAAACCTTTGGTGGAGAATAAAGTGAAACACATTTTCAAAATCTAACCCAAAGAGTAAGGTCAAATTTAGATAAAAAATGTTCTTACTGTGATGTGTTTGGGCACATTAAAGAATAACGTTTTTGAATAAGATTCAATACTCTTATTAATACAAAATTCAATTATTCGGGAGTGAAGTGTAATAAATATGTTTTTCACACACAAAAATTGAATCAACAAAAAATAGGAAAAACCAAGAATAAGTCCAGAATTAAATGAAAAGTACTACGTATGACTCTAATTCCCTTTACTAACCAAAAAGCAAAAATGTTTTAAAAATTAAGCAGATTGGGGTTATAGGGGATGATATATTACCCCAATTGAGGTGCAATATCTGTATTTCATCTCTAAAAGCTGAAATCACCTATTCAAGATAGTACTTAGACTTGGGTTGCTCAAAGCACATAGCCTGGGATGAATCATGTCTTTCAATCATAACTATTTACCTTGGTTAAAACTTTATATTTAGGGGTGGTAACTCCTCCAAGACAATTAGGAAATGTATAGTCAAAGAGGTAAGTACACCATTTATTAGTGATGTTCTAATGGTTAAAGGCCCAAAGGCTAATCTTCCTAGTATAATAAATTCTGTGATGCATACCAAGCTTTCAATTTTTCCGAAACTGTATGTTATTTTTTCCACCAAAGTGGTTAGTATATCCTAACTGTATATATAAGTAAGGATAACAACTATGTAGTTTACCTAAATCTGAATCTTGTACTTCTCAACTGACTAGATTGAATGATTCAAATGTATGGCATTATAGGTTAAGCCATACAAACTATAATAACATAAGCAGATTAAGGCGCTATGAACTTGTCCGTGTTTGCCCAAAATTAAATTGGCTCCAAATTTTAGTTATGGACCATGCCGAGTGATAAAATGTATTACCTTGTAATTTTAATAACTTTTAATATTAGATCAATTCAAAGGAAAATGGGGATTAATTGAAATTAATTATGAATAATAATGGGAATTAATCCGAATTGAAGATTACTAGAAAATAAAGTAATATGTGATTGATATTGAATATTATTTAGTGATTAAAAATAATATATGATTATATGGTCGGGAGTGAATAATACACGAATTATTAAAATTAAGTCGGGACGCGCGTGAGAGTTGTGTCGGGACTAACTTAAAAGGGCTGAAAGGGAAATTATTTTTTATGTCATTCTAGTTCACCGTTGAGTCCGGAAGGGTCAAAATTGGGAGAAAAGTTTTCCCGGCATTTGATTTAGGTCTCGGGTCAATTGGGAACCAAAAGGACGCCCCAAAAGGGTATTTGTTCATTTTATTTGGGAGGTGAATAGTAACTAGAAAAATTGGGTTTTATCATACAAGTGAGGAGATTAGAGAACTTAGGTTCATCCACCCAAAAATAAAGGAAAGGTCTTTGAGGAGAGTGAGAGGTTTTTTCAAGGAGAGGAAGAGGTTTTGAGAGCAACCTAAAGGACAACCACCTTGCAACACCTTGCACCACCACCGAAAAAGTGTCAGGAAAAGAGGAGGGGGCACCCTACACATATCTTCTCCAAAGGATCAGACCTACACCTTAAGAAAAGTGTAATTCTTGTTTCAATTAGTTAGTATAATATCCATGTTAGAAAGGATTAATATTCACCCATGAGAATTGTGAAATTGGACATGAAATGATGAATAAATTAATTAATGGGAACTACAAGAAAAAAAGCTTTTTATGTTGCTTTAAAAGTGAACTTATGACATTTATTATGAAAATATCATGAAAACTGTAATATAAATACTATTTTGACAGATTTAAAAAATAATGTCATTATATGATACCTCCTATGACATTTTTTAATAAAAAAATCTTATTGTTTCCCCTTCTTTTTTACGCGGGCCTTCATCCCAATCCAAAATTTTCACACACTTTCCCTGATCGAAAACCCTCCCCCCCCCCCCCCCCCCCCACTCACCACTCTCATTCCCAAAAGAATGGACATTCAAACTAGGTGGAAACTCACCATGGCTACAATTCCACGGCATGCTCTAGCACCCAATAGCTTCTCTCACCACTTCTCCCTCCACTCGGGTATGCTTCTCTCTAAACCTACGTAAGGTCTGACCCTGTTTCTAAAATAGTCAACCCTAATTCCCTTACTATGTGTTGAGTTCATGTGGGGTTATCATGTTGTCTAAAAAATTATCATTACTAGTTCTTTGGTGTACTATGTTGATTTGATTTATGGGTTCTCGTGGATGTGTTTTAGAATTTCAAATTTACTCTTTCAAGTTTAATTCATGGATAAGGATTAGAGATTTCCTTTATATTTTGTGTTGATTCAAATTAAAAATTGTCCAGTTAATAAAATTTTGGCTAAAATTTTTATTGCTATTTAAATACTATTGAAATTCTCATTATTTTGGGTGGGATAGGGGGAAGCATATTGAAGTTTCTTGGTTAAATCAATCAAAAAAATCCTGAATTTGTACATATTCAAATGAATATAATAATATAGTTTCAAATAATCTTTTCAAAATTTTTGGGGAGTCTCGAATTTCAATTACACTCATTTGATTAATTTGGCCACATATTAGTACATAGACGGATCTCCATGTGGAGTACATGCGTAGTGCGATTGAGTTTGTGGTTTAACTCCACATTGACATTTATTTGTTGACCTTTGACACTTGAATATCTGAAACCTGGTAGTAACCATCATTTGTGGGTATTTTTGTTGAGTATAAGTGTAAGAATGAAAGTGATTGTAAATACTAAGTGTTGATAAATGATTTTTTAAACTCCTAAAAATCTAAAAGTATGTTTTAATTTGAATGATGTTACAGACATACAGACACCCAATAACTCGAGTGTACACGGTTTACTGAATACGTCTTTGGACATGAGTGTGACAACCCGAATATAATTATGATTAATTATGCTTAAATCATGCCTAGCTTATGTGATATGATTAGTGTGTTATTAATATATGTGATGTTAATTTATTATGTTTAGTATAATCCTACCTTCAAAAAGCATGAAATGTCGAATTAGTTACAAATACAAAATTTTGAAGGTTTCGATAGGAATGTTCATGTTTAAGGCTAGTTTTGACCTTTATGACATAACAATTGACTTGAGGTGAAAACTATATAGTTTTAGACAAGTGAGTTATGGTTGGAACACAACAAACCGTGTGTGAAATGGAGGTTCGAGTGAGAAGTTATACCAAAATTACGAAACAAGGGCAAAATAGTCCATCCGTTAAGTAGTATTTTGTCTTATTATGGCAACAAATGTTTTATTCTCATTGGTTGGGAAGGGTAGTGGATTTGGCCAACCTTAAATCCTTAGAATTACCTCTTTATTCATCCAAAATGCAGCCATGAGAGATTTTAAGCTTAAGGAAAGAGAAGTAGGAAGTTAGGAAGAAAAAGTGAGGAGAAAATTGAAGAAAATTCGTAGAAAATTACGTAAAAGCCCCGAAGGTAATTCTAACTGCAAATCTTATTGTTTTTATTATATCTATGTTTTAGATGATAGAAACCATCATTTGTTTACTAAACTTTCAGCCCTTGATATATATGTTTGGATAGATGAAAGTTTAAGTTAAGTTTAATGTATAAAACCCTAAAATTGATTTGTTTAGAAACTCTGTTTATTAAAACTTCCATATATTTTTGTGTACTTACTGGAATTGATTTATTCCAATTGGAGATTAACCTGGACTCATATATTTATGACATATCCGAAAATCATGTTAAAATACCAAGAAATGAGTCTTTGGTGAGAGTTTGAAGTTCGGGTGTGAAATCTGCCCTAAGGGTGAAAGTATTCCCGCCATGTGTTCGATGTTTTGCTTGACATAGTAAATGAACTCTGAAAATTATGAAATCTTAATCTTGTATTGTTCAGTATGTTTACTGATGTTGGGTGAAATATCACATAAATTTATGATGTAGAAAAATTATGGAAATTCCTGGAAGTGGAATGAACGATGAAAGAGCTTATAGGGCAAATTTCATATGTGGTAAAGAAATGATCATATCTTGCTCTAGGAGACCTAAAACGATGTATCGTCTTTTGTATTGGAATACTAATATGACAAGGATTGAATTTACAAGAATAAATGAATTTATATTTGGTCTATGATTTGACATGGATTGGGATGGAACTTCACTTCTGATAAATGATTTGAATGAAATGATGTGATGCTTATGGATTGAATTATGTTTAAATCATTCTTTGGATTATTGATATTCTTATGATGATACTAATATTGTAAGAATGACAGGAAGGGAAGAAGAACTGATTGAACAAGTACCAGATAAAAGCAAGGGAAAAGCCAGCTAAACTGTCAAGGTGAGTGTACTTATGATTCGTTTCATATATAAATATGAATATAGCTCTAAGAGTGAATTTGTTTGAATACTTCGGTATTCAGGATTTGTTTGGATATTAAAATATCTAGGATTTGATTGGGTCTCATGATCCAGGATTGGTTTGAATACTTAGGTATTCAGGATTTGTTTGGATCTCATGATCCAGGATTGGTTTGAATACTTCGGTATTCAGGATTTGTTTGGATATTAAAATATCCAGGATTTGTTTGGGTCTTATGATCCTGGATTGGAATTGGACAAAGATCCAATGATTTGTTGGACCTAATGTTCCAGGATTTGTTATTGCCAATGGGCAGAATTACTTGGATCTTATGATCCAGGATTTGTTATTGCCAATGGGCAGAATTGTTTGGATCTTATGATCCAGGATTTGTTATTGCCAATGGGCAGAATTATTTGGATCTTATGATCCATGATTTGTTATTGCCAATGGGAAGGATTGTTCGGATTTTATATCTACATATTCGATATAGAATTGTTATTCTATTGCAGGGAAGGAGTACCTCACTAAGCTTAATGCTTACGGTTTGTATTTTAACAATTTTAGGTTCATACGCTGCCAGCTAGGATACCATATGACCGGTAGCTTTGAGAGTTGCACCGTTGGAGAGAGTTGGGGTTTAAAAATGGGATTTTATCGTTGTCACACTGAAGATTTTAATATACTCACACATTGTATATATTGATTTAGTATGGATTGAGTTCATCATAGTTAATCACGGTATTGTATGTTCGCTTAATTATGACTCTGATATTGAATTTTATGATATAAGAATAATATTATGTTCACTATGTAGGAAAATATGGATAGATGAATTATATTTCCAATGGGCTCAAGATTATGATTTAATTATTCTAATAATGAATGATTAGTATGGATATTGGGTTTGGGGTGTGACAATTAGTGGTATCAGAGCGTGGTTATTAATTCTGGACATGTGTGATGGTTAAATGGCAGTATTGAGTTAATTTGATATTTATGAATTGTTTATGTACTAACCAATAGTTTAGTAGTATAAACTGTTTATACTGGTTATTAGAACTTTGTTGTATTCCAGATAATTCCAGATGGAACCTGGGGATGGACAACATCGAGAAGAGGGAGTAGCTTCTCGTATAAACAATACTGAAGAAGAGCAGAGTGTTGCTGGAAGGGCCAGAGAGAATGAACAACCTACAGAGATTCAGATGATGGTGCAGGAAATGATGAGAATGGCAGAGCAACAAGAAAGAAATATGGCGCAAATGGCAGAACAATAGGCAAGATATTTAGAATCAAATACTGTTGCCAGGATTGAGAGAGAGGCAAGGAAGGAAATGAAAGATTCCATGCATGAGAAGTTTTTGAAGTTGAATCCTCCAGAATATTCAGGGTCAGTTGAACCTACAGAAGCTGAGATGTGGGTGAGAGATCTAGAAACTATCTTTGCAGTTATGAAGGTTCCGGATAACTAGAAAGTGAATCTAGCCGTGTTTAAGCTCAACGGGGAGGCGAAATATTGGTGGGAAGCCCGCAACCATTTGGTGCCCAGGATGGAAGGTACTGATGTTATTACTTGGGCTGAATTTATTAAAGCTTTGTATGTTAAGTATTTCCCTAAGGTTTATAGGAGGGAGAAGCTGAGGGAGTTTATAAATTTGACCCAAGGGAAAATGTCTGTAAGGGAGTATGATGCTAAATTTACTGCTTTGTCGAGATTTGCTACTAAGTATGTGTAGGATGAAGGAGATAAATGTAGTAAGTTTCAAGATGGACTGATTTGGCCTTTTCAAAATAGAGTGGCCACTTACGAGTTAGAAGATTATGCTTCTCTGGTAAACAAAGCCACGATAGCAGAAAGGCAAATGAACCAAGGGGTGGCGAGTAGAGAGAGTTTTAAGAAGAGTAGATTCGACGCATATCACTTTAAGGGAGGTGAGGGTGGAAGTGTTAAGATGGAACCTCATAAATTTCAGAGAGGTGGTGGAGATAGTGGTAGAGGTCTGGGGAGATTTGGCAGAGATACTAGGGGTGGAGAATCTTCTAGTCTGGTTAAGAGGCCAGGAAAGGGTGAGGCACCGACAAGAGTTGTTACATGTTTCTTTTGTAAAGAGTAAGGGCATTATAAATCCGAGTGTCCTAAACTTAAAGGAGTGGAATGCTACCATTGTCATCAAGTGGGGCATGTTAAGAAGAATTGTCCGCAGTTGGCAGGGACCCCAGCAGCGGCTAGTGAAGCAGCAAGCAGAATGTTATCTCCGGGCAGTGCAGTGAAAAGTATGGGCAGAGGACAAGCTAGTAGTTCCAGACCAGGTGGATGAGTTTTTACAATGAAAGAAGCTCAGATTACTCCAGATGTGGTGACAGGTACACTTTTTGTTACTGATAGAGGTGCTTATGTTCTGATTGATCCTGGTTCCACACATTCTTTTGTGTCATATGCATTTTCCATATATCTGAATAGACCATGCACTCATTTAGAGGTGGGGTTGGGTATTTCCATGCCTATGGGGGATATGATTGTAGTTGAATATGTTTTTCATGATTGTGTTTTGACTGTGGGATCTAGATATACAGTTATAGATCTACTTCCGTTGGATATCTCTGATTTTGATATAATCCTGGGAATGGATTGGTTATCTAAATATCATGCATCTATGGATTGTTTCTGTAAGGAAGTTGTTTTTAATATGCCTGGTGAGCCTGAATTTAAATTTGTGGGGGAAAGGAAAATTGTTCCCAGTTGCATCATTTGTGCTATTCTGACGAGGAAATTACTGAGTAAGGGTTGTGAGGGTTTTACTGCATATGTTCTTGACACTAGGAAGGGGGCTTTATAATTAGTCGATGTTCCTATTGTATGAGATTTTCCTGAAGTGTTTCCTAGTGAGTTGCCAGGGTTACCTACAGAAAGATAAGTTGAATTTAGTATCCAATTAGCACCGGGGACAACACCTATTTCTATGGCACCGTATAGAATGGCACCTGCTGAGTTGAAAGAACTCAGGATTCAGTTGCAAGATTTACTTGATAGGGGGTTCATGCAACCTAGTGTATCTCCATGGGGTGCGCCAGTTTTATTTGTGAAGAAGAAAGATGGTACCATGCGTTTGTGTATTGATTATAGGCAACTGAATAAAGCTACAATTAAGAACAAATACCCTTTACCTCGTATAGATGATTTGTTTGATCAGTTACAGGGTGCTAAAGTGTTTTAAAAAATAGACTTACGATCGGGTTATCATCAGTTGAGGGTCAAGGAGAGTGATATTTCTAAAACTGCTTTTCGTACTCGGTATGGTCATTTTGAATTTCTGGTGATGCCTTTTGGGGTGACTAATGCTCCAGCTGTATTTATGGATCTTATGAACCGGGTACTTCATCCTTTTGTTGATTCATTTGTGATAGTTTTTATTGATGATATTCTGATTTATTCATGTGATATGGTTGAACATGAAAAGCATCTCACAACTATTTTGAATCTGTTGAAAGATAAGAAGCTATATGCCAAGTTTAGCAAGTGTGAATTTTGGCTATCACAAGTTGCATTTTTAGGCCATGTTGTTTCGGGGGATGGTATATGTGTTGATCCTAAAAAGGTAGAGGCTATTGTAAAATGGGAGAGGCCCAATAACGTGACTGAGGTGAGGATTTTTCTTGGTTTAGCTGGGTATTATAGGAGGTTTATAAAGGGATTTTCTTCAATTGCCTTACCGATGACTAAACTATACCCAGAAAGATGTTAAGTTTGAATGGAATTCTGATTGTGAAAATAGTTTTGATGAATTGAAAAAGAGGTTGGTAACTGCCCCTGTTCTTACTGTTCCACATGGTGGAGATGGTTTTGTTATTTATACTGATGCTTCACACCAGGGGTTGGGTTGTGTTTTTATGCAGCATGGTAGAGTTATTGCTTATGCTTCTAGGCAGTTGCGTACACATGAACGTAATTATTCTACCCATGATTTGAAACTTGCTGCTATTGTGTATGCTTTAAAATTATGGCGTCATTATCTATATGGTGAGGTATGTGAAATTTTTACTGACCATCAAAGCCTTAAGTATTTATTTACTCAAAAGGAGTTGAATTTGAGGCAAAGGCGATGGATGGAGTTAATTAAAGATTATGATTGTACAATTCACTACCACCCAGGAAAGGCAAATGTAGTTGCAGATGCTTTGAGTAGAAAGGCTTCAGGAAGGTTATCTTGTATTCGATGTACTAGATTTGCTCATATTATGGAGTTGAGATTGATGGGAGTAGAATTGCAGCTAGTAGACGGGGATAGATTCTTTGCTCATGTACGCGCGAGGCCTTTGTTAGCTACCCGTATTCATGATTTGCAAAGTGAAGATCCTTTCCTTGAGAAGAAACGACAAGATTTCCAAGATGGTAAGTCTGAAGATTTTTGTATTGCGAATGATGGCACTTTATTGTATAAACAACGGTTATGTGTGCCTAATGTTGGTGGATTGAAAGAGGAAATTTTAGATGAGGCTCATAATTCCATTTATACTATGCATCCTGGTAGTACTAAAATGTATAGGGATTTAAAGGAGCATTATTGGTGGAATAATATGAAGAAGGAAATAGCTGATTTTGTTGCTAGATGCTTTATATGTCAGCAAGTAAAAGTGGAGCATCAGAAACCTACTGGTTTACTTCAACCATTGCCAATACCAGAATGGAAATGGGATCATGTAACGATGGATTTTGTAGTTGGGCTTCCTCGATCTGAGAAGGGGTCAGATTCGATTTGTGTAGTGGTAGATAGGGTAACCAAGTCAGCTCACTTTCTAGCAGTCAAGACTACGTATACAGTTGATAGGTATGCTAGATTGTATGTTAATGAAATTATTAGATTGCATGGAGCACCTATTTCAATTATTTCATATAGGGACCCTACTTTTACCTCCAGATTCTGGGATAGTTTGCAGTATGCTATGGGTACCAACTTAAAGTTTAGTACGGCTTTTCATCCCCAAACAGATGGGCAGTCTGAAAGAACAATACAGATTTTGGAAGATATGCTTAGAGCTTGTGTGCTTGATTTCAAAGGTAATTGGGATGAATATTTGCCTTTGATAGAATTTTCATATAACAATAGTTTTCAGTCTACTATTGGTATGGCTCCATATGAAGAGTTGTATGGTAGATGGTGTTGTACACCCGTATGTTGGGGTGAAGTTGGTGAGAGGAAGATAGAGGGTCCAGAGTTGATTGAAGTCACCACTCAAAAAGTGAAGATTATTCAAGATAGAATGAGAATAGCTCAAAGAAGACAGAAAAGTTATGCGAATAAACGACGAAAAGATTTGGAATTCCAGAAAGGGGATTATGTGTTTCTTCAAATATCTCCATGGAAAGGAGTTATGAGGTTTGGAAAGAAAGGAAAATTAAGTCCACGCTACATTGGACCTTATGAAATCCTTGAAAAAGTCGGGATGGTTGCCTACAAATTAGCATTACCACCAGAGTTAGCTCGATTACATGATTTTTTCCATGTTTCTATGTTGATAAAGTATGTAGCGGACCCTTCACATGTATTGGTGGAACAACCTATTGAGTTGAAGGAAGATTTGAGCTACGTGGAAGAACCGCTTGCTATCATCGATAGGAAAGAACAAACATTGAGATCAAAGGTGATACCACTTATGAAAGTTGTGTGGAGAAGGCATTCCATGGAAGAAGCTACATGGGAGAGTGAGGATAGAATGAAAATGCGTTGTCCGTATTTGTTTGATTCGGACAACCAAGGTATGTCAATTTCGAGGACGAAATTTCCTAACAGGGGGAGAATTGTGACAACCCGAATATAATTATGATTAATTATGCTTAAATCATGCCTAGCTTATGTGATATGATTAGTGTGTTATTAATATATGTGATGTTAATTTATTATGTTTAGTCTAATCCTACCTTCAAAAAGCATGAAATGTCGAATTAGTTACAAATACAAAATTTTGAAGGTTTCGGTAGGAATGTTCATGTTTAAGGCTAGTTTTGACCTTTATGACATAACAATTGACTTGAGGTGAAAACTATATAGTTTTATACAAGTGATTTATGGTTGTAAAACAACAAACGGTGTGTGAAACGGAGGTTCGAGTGAGAAGTAATACCAAAATTACGAAACAAGGGCAAAATAGTCCATCCGTTAAGTAGTATTTTGTCTTATTATGGCAACAAATGTTTCATTCTCATTGGTTGGGAAGGGTGGTGGCTTTGGCCGACCTTAAAACCTTATAATTACCTCTTTATTCATCCAAAATGAAGCCATGAGAGATTTTAAGCTTAAGGAAAGAGAAGTAGGAAGTTAGGAAGAAAAAGTGAGGAGAAAATTGAAGAAAATTCATAGAAAATTACGTAAAAGCCCCGAAGGTAATTCTAACTGAAAATCTAATTATTTTTCTTATATTTATGTTTTATATGAGAGAAACCATCATTTTTTTACTAAACTTTCAGCCCTTGATATATATGTTTGGATAGATGAAAGTTTAAGTTAAGTTTAATGTATAAAACCCTAAAATTGCTTTGTTTAGAAACTCCGTTTATTCAAACTTCCATATATTTTTGTGTACTTATTGGAATTGATTGATTCAAATTGGAGATTAACCTGTACTCATATATTTATGGCATATCCTAAAATCATGTTAAAATACCAAGAAATGAGTCTTTGGTGAGAGTTTTAAGTTCGGGTGTGAAATCTGCCCTAAGGGTGAAAGTATGCCCGCCATGTGTTCGATGTTTTGGTTGACATAGCAAATGAACTCTGAAAATTATGAAATTTTAATATTGTATTTCTTAGTATGTTTACTGATGTTGGGTGAAATATCACATAAATTTATGATGTAGAAAAATTATGGAAATTCCTGGAAGTTGAATGAACGATGAAAGAGCCTATAGGGCATATTTGATATGTGGTAAAGAAATGATCATATCTTGCTCTAGGAGACTTAAAACGATGTATCGTCTTCTGTATTGGAATAATAATATGACAAGTATTGAATTTACAAGAATAAATGAATTTATATTTGGTCTATGATTTGACATGGATTGGGATGGAACTTCACTTCTGATAAATGATTTGAATGAAATGATGTGATGCTTATGGATTGAATTATGTTTAAATCATTCTTTGGATTATTGATATTCTTATGATGATACTAATATTGTAAGAATTATAGGAAGGGAAGAAGAACTGATTGAACAAGTACCAGATAAAAGCAAGGGAAAAGCCAGTTAAACTGTCAAGGTGAGTGTACTTATGATTCGTTTCATATATAAATATGAATATAGCTCTAAGAGCGGATTTGTTTGAATACTTTGGTATTCAGCATTTGTTTGAATATTAAAATATCCAGGATTTGATTGGGTCTCATGATCCAGGATTGGTTTGAATACTTCGGTATTCAGGATTTATTTTGATATTAAAATATCCCGGATTTGTTTGGGTCTCATGATCTAGGATTGGTTTGAATACTTCGGTATTCAGGATTTGTTTGGATATTAAAATATCCAGGATTTGTTTGGGTCTTATGATCCAGGAATTGAATTGGACAAAGATCCAATGATTTGTTGGAACTAATGTTCCAGGATTTGTTATTGCCAATGGGTAGAATTATTTGGATCTTATGATCCAGGATTTGTTATTGCCAATGGGCAGGATTGTTCGAATTTTATATCTACATATTTGATATAGAATTGTTATTCTATTGCAGGGAAGGAGTACCTCACTAATCTTAATGCTTAGTTTGTATTTTAACAATTTCGGGTTCATACGCTGCCAGCTAGGATACCATATGACCAGTAGCTTTGAGAGTTGCACCGCTGGAGAGAGCTGGGGTTTAAAAATGGGATTTTATCGTTGTCACACTGAAGATTTTAATATACTCACACATTGTATATATTGATTTAGTATGGATTGAGTTCATCATAGTTAATCACGGTATTGTATGTTCGCTTAATTATGACTCTGATATTGAATTTTATGATATAAGAATAATATTATGTTCACTATGTAGGAAAATATGGATAGATGAATTATATTTCCAATGGGCTCAAGATTATGATTTAATTATTCTAATAATGAATGATTAGTATGGATATTGGGTTTGGGGTGTGACAATGAGTGATATTGAGAAGTAATCATATCAAGTCATTAAACTTTCTAAGCATACTCAGTGTTTGTACCATTCTTAGTGCATAAATTTAATGTTCAATACCATTTTAAATAATATGGGTCTAATCTTTATTTAAATGGAATGTTTTAGTATTGTTCCATAAAATGACAATCCCTTGGATTTTCGCTCGCTTCAAGAAAAAAAGACAAAAATTAAAATAAGGGAGAATACTTGAAATTTTAGTGAGCAGGAAATGAACATCGATTTTTGACATTACAAATCGTAAATATACGTATGATGTTCGGATAATTTATTGTTTTGATATGATTACTTCAACACCACTCAAGTTTAATACAATGTGTACACTGGATCTTGCAAGTATATATATATATATATATATATATATATATATATATATATATATATATATATATATATGTGTGTGTGTGTGTGTGTGTGTGTGTGTTGGTAACATGCATGAAAATTAATACATATTTTTGGATTTTTAGGAACTTAGAAAAAAATTTCATCACCACATATGAGTTACAACCACTGAACTCGTTATACTTGCTTAATGTAGGAATCTTTCCCAATTAGAGTTAATATCAAGTTTCAAATATTGAGAGTGCCATAAGTAAACAATTAAACGTGGGTGTTGAGTTAAATGAAAACTTAAGGATATCTGTCTATGTGTTGATCAGTTGGCGAATGACTACAAGGTAGTGAGGTTTGTAAAATTATATGATGTAGATAATGGTTCATTTGATTCTGAAGTGAAGGATTACTTTATGAAATTAAATTATTGGTTTACGATGGGGATTTTCCTTAATATGGCATTTTTTATGCATGCTAGTGGTGGTTTGCACTAGCTTGTGAATTGAAGCCTCTATTTACCCTATTGTTTCGACAAATTAATTATTTCTTTTGATATTGTAAGAGAGTAACACTGATTAATAGTGACACCTGAGTATTTGAATAAGAACTTTTGTATGAGATATGAAGTGCTGGGAGGATGCATCGGTGCGTTGAAAAATTTACAATGACACCACTTTGACATGGGTGATTAAGAATTATGGTGTAATGGATATTAGCTATACTTGTATCATCTCGCGTGAGGAATCAATGAAATGTGATGATTTTTAGCTTGAAAAATACGACTCGATGAAGCTGAATAACAAATAAGTTTTGTGCCTCTAAAATGAAAACTCGTAGAATAGGTTCATCGTGATAGTTTTTATTTTTGATTATATGTAGGAATCTTAGTCCATCTGTCTATATATCATCTTTGGCCATTTAGGAATTGTACAGATTGTTTCTTTTTTCTTATAACTTCAAAATTGATGAAATTTCCATCAGAGCAGGCGATAGACGGTGAATGCCTCCGTCTAGATATGGAGGAGGCATTTGGTGTTGATTCGGTTGGTATTTTCATGATTCACTAATTCATTGATTTTTGAGGAAAAACTTTTAGTTCTTTATTGGGGTATGGACAATGAAACCCAATTACCTATTTCATCTTGTTAGTTTATGTTTTTTTTTTGTGTTGAACTATTTTAACTAATTATTGTTTCTAAACTATTCCTCGTTGAAATAAAACATAACAATTTTGAGTGTTTTTAAAAAATGTGTAATATTTTACTTTTTCCCTTTTCTCCCTATATCTAGAGATTCAGGAGAACATTGAAAGCACTGGAAAATGGTATCATCTCTTGGTTTGAATTAATGCGCATGACTTACAAACAAAACACATATAAATGCTATTCTTGTAATAATGAAAATAACATGAATTTAAGCAGCTTTCTGGCATTTTTACTGATTTAAGAAAATACAGATGAGTAGAGAGATACTCCCTTTGCCCAACTCTAATTTGGGACAGAGGGAGTATATGGACCCATGATTGTTATGGTTGTATTTGTTTTTTAAACTCTATGGCACGTCACAATCCTCATTCTGTCGAGAATTTAGTGTCTGGATTAAATTTCATGGAAATCAAGTTATATGTAAGATTAGTACTCACATGTAGTGATAGAAAAGAAACCCAGGCCAAATGAAGTAGAAGTAGAAAATGGGAGCCTAGTGTAATAATATTTAGGAAAAAAGCTAATATATTTCTTTACATTTGTATAATTTAAAATTATCTTGAGTATTTGTAATTGAATTTTATTATGCTTGTAGATTTGAAGAATGGGGCAAGCACTTGGCTGTGTGAAAGTAGATCGATCTACTTTGGTAGTTAAGGAACAGTTTGGTAAGTTTGAGGAAGTACTTAAACCTTGGTGACACTGTTTGCCTTGGTGTTTAGGTTATTGTCTTGTCGATGAACTATCTTTACGTCTCCAACAACTTGATGTTCGTTGTGAAACTAAAACTAAGGCTTGCAATCTCATTAATGACCTATTATTTTAATATGTAGGTTTTAATCTCTCCCCCCCCCCCCCCCACACACACATACACATGCTTATTTCCGTACTTTTAAACAATTTTGTTGTTTTGTAATTAGATATTAATTATGATTACTGCTACCTTTTTTTAGATAATTTCTTCGTGAGTGTGGTTGCTTCGATGCAATATCGTGCCATGGCTGAAAATGCATCTAATGCTTTTTTATAAGCTCTCTAACACCAAAGGGCATATCAAAGCCCATGTTTTTAATGGTATGAATTCAGTAATATTGGAATGTTCAAATTCCTTGAACACTCGAGTTAATTTATTTAGATCTTATAAGCACCTTATAGGAGTAGGTCTTCGCTTGGAAGGACCTAAATGAATTGGACTCCTCCTGCAGGTGTCCCTTACCAAATCTGATCACGAGAACTATTGGGAGTAAAGAATGAATCCACTATATTAGAAAGTTATTAAAATGGTAGGATCACACAAAAAACTATACAAAGTCTGGCCATAATGAGTATAATTTGACTTGATGTTAATAAGGGCTTTTTTGTCATTTTTAAGTCGTTCTTTATTTGTTAGTATTTCATTGTATTTTCCTTTTGTTTAGTATTTTCCTTGAGTATTTGTGATTGAATTTTATTATGCTTGTAGATTTAAAGAATGGGGCAAGCACTTGGCTGTGTGCAAGTAGACCGATCTACTTTGGCAGTTAAGGAACAATTTGGCAAGCAGTTACGGAACAGTTTGGTAAGTTTGAGGAAGTACTTAAACCTTGGTGACACTGTTTGCCTTGGTGTTTAGGTTATTGTCTTGTCGATGAACTATCTTTACGTCTCCAACAACTTGATGTTCGTTCTGAAACTAAAACTAAGGCTTGCAATCTCATTAATGACCTATTATTTTAATATGTAGGTTTTAATCTCTCTCTCCCCCCCCCCCCCCCACACACACACACATACACATGCTTATTTCCGTACTTTTAAACAATTTTGTTGTTTTGTAATTAGATATTAATTATGATTATTGCTACCTTTTTTTAGATAATTTCTTCGTGAGTGTGGTTGCTTCGATGCAATATCGTGCCATGGCTGAAAATGCATCTAATGCTTTTTTATAAGCTCTCTAACACCAAAGGGCATATCAAAGCCCATGTTTTTAATGGTATGAATTCAGTAATATTGGAATGTTCAAATTCCTTGAACACTCGAGTTAATTTATTTAGATCTTATAAGCACCTTATAGGAGTAGGTCTTCGCTTGGAAGGACCTAAATGAATTGGACTCCTCCTGCAGGTGTCCCTTACCAAATCTGATCAAGAGAACTATTGGGAGTAAAGAATGAATCCACTATATTAGAAAATTATTAAAATGGTAGGCTCACACAAAAAAATATACAAAGTCTGGCCATAATGAGTATAATTTGACTTGATGTTAATAAGGGCTTTTTTGTCATTTTTAAGTCATTCTTTATTTGTTAGTATTTCACTGTATTTTCCTTTTGTTTAGTATTTTCCTTGAGTATTTGTGATTGAATTTTATTATGCTTGTAGATTTAAAGAATGGGGCAAGCACTTGGCTGTGTGCAAGTAGACCGATCTACTTTGGCAGTTACGGAACAATTTGGCAAGCAGTTACGGAACAGTTTGGTAAGTTTGAGGAAGTACTTAAACCTTGGTGACACTGTTTGCCTTGGTGTTTAGGTTATTGTCTTGTCGATGAACTATCTTTACGTCTCCAACAACTTGATGTTCAGTGTGAAACTAAAACTAAGGCTTGAAATCTCATTATTCACCTTTTATTTAAATGTGTAGGTTTTAATATCTCTCTCCCTCTCTCCCCCCTCACATACACATGCTTATTTTAGTACTTTTAAATAATTTCATTATTTTGTAATTAGATATTAATTATGATTACTGCTGCCTTTTTCCAGATAATGTCTTCGTGACTGTGGTTGCTTCGATGCAATATCGTGCCTTGGCTGAAAAAGCATCTAATGCTTTTTTATAAGCTCTCCAACACCAAAGGGAAGATCCAAGATTGTGTTTTTAATTGTATGAATACAGTAATATTGGAACGTTCAAATTCCCTGAACACTCGATTGAGGTCTTTAGAGCTTATAAGTGCCTTCCTAAAATAGGATCATGAGAAAAATTGGGAGTAAAGAATGAATCCATTATATTAGAAAATTATTAAAATGTTAGGATCATACAAAAGTTATACAAAGTCTGGCCATAATGAGTATAATTTGACTTAATGTTAATAGGGGCCTTTTTGTCCCTTTTTAGTCTTTCTTTTATTTTTTAGTATTTCATTGTATTTTCCTTTTGTTTAGTATTTAGAAGAAGGAATGTTATTGGATCCTAGGGACGTAATTGTAATTAGATTTGTTAGCTTAGAGGTGAAACAACCTCATTCCTATAAATACTCATGTGTGTGACACCCCGCCTAATAAAATACCGGGTGATCAGTCCTATACCAAATTAAAACAGGAATCCCAGTTGGATCATCCTTAGCATCACTGTCGAAAACTTTTTAAAACTTACTAACCACCTAGTATTCCAAAAATTGGTGCCAATTTTAACTTTTTAATTAAACAAAACAATACATGCGGAATAAAAATATAAACCATTCACACAACTGAATGAAAATAAACTGAATCATATATACACAACTTGCCGAATATATCACCGGCCACCAAATAACTAATCAAATACAATTATTCAACACCTGAATGAATTACTCCTGAAAACTGTACCGAGAAGTCTGGGCGACAAGCCCAAAATAAAACTGAGACTACTACAAGATACCTACTCTAGGAATGAATGAATGATGCATCTAATCCAAACTCCTTCTAGCATCCACATGTGCCGCAGCTCCGTGTCCCTGGAATAGAATATCAATCCTGGCGTCCCTGTGGCTGGACACCTAAAAGGTTTTGAAAATAGTTTTATAGCAAGGGTTAGAACCCAAAACATTTTGAAAATATTTAGCAAGTGAATTAACTGCATTAATTTAAAATGCATGAATGCGCTTCATATTTAAGTTAGTGTCGCACTCCCTTGTGGACATTCTCACCCCTTCACTATTGTGCACACCTACCGGTTATCTTAACCCCACCTAGTTGTACTACCCCGTCCAACTAGTCCTGGTATAACCTTCCCTTGCCATACTACTCTAACCCGAGTATAATAATTCTTGAATTATAAGTTATTTCACAATTAACTTAATTAATTCCTATTAAATAGCAGCATATAACCGTGTCACAAGTTTTATAAAGTAAATACATCACACACTGTATTATTCCCACAAATGATTAACTTAATTAATTTCTCCTTAATTAACTGCATATAACTGTAACCCGAGTTATATAAAGTAGATACATCACACACTGTATTATTCACCTACATATAGTATTTACTATCATATTATACGTACCTCTACTAACATCCACACATATCTTATACGTGTATCCATCCTTCCGAGTATACCCTCACCGGATGATTCCCTCTAAAATTCTATCTCACTAGGTGTGCTCAAAAAATCTAGTTTCCCCAAGTTGGAATCGCTCACCAACTTGGACCAAAATATAAACGAAGTGGATGCGGTCATATTCCTTCCCTGAAAGTGAGATAAATCCCTCACCCATATATACCGGACGCTATGACCTGGGGATATACTCGCCCTACTCCTCAAGCTAGGGGATTCACCCACATCGCGCAACCTCCCTTGATAGCATTAGAGTATAT
This sequence comes from Sambucus nigra, assembly GCA_949130495.1. Taxonomy (NCBI): domain Eukaryota; kingdom Viridiplantae; phylum Streptophyta; class Magnoliopsida; order Dipsacales; family Adoxaceae; genus Sambucus; species Sambucus nigra. Next base: position 534,846,728 of record OX422208.1, on the reverse strand, counting down.
GAATTTAATAAATATCTAATCACTGATATTTAGTATCACCCACAATAAATACACGTATATATATACTATCACGACACCGTATATATATAATATAAACCCCGGCTTTACCGTGTATTCAAAATTCCGTACACTGCCTGTAATTTAATATCACACCCAATATGCACACGTATATATATACTATCACTACACCGTATATATATAATAAAACCCCCGGCTCTACCGTATACTCTAAGTCCCGTACACTGCCTGAAATTTCCTGAGTCCGTCACCCGACTCAATGTAGTTAATTTCCTCACATAATAATTTATCGTCTTCCCGAGTCTATGGTCTGACTCTAATATACTTAACTCACTCTTTAATTTATATAATACTTTTCCCGAGTCTATGGTCCGACTCCAATTAAATTAATTAACACACTTATTATTTTAATACCTTCCCGAGTCTATCGTCCGACTCTAATTAAATTAATTAACACACATATTAATTTAATACTTACCCGAGTCTACAATCGGACTCTTATTTAATTAATTTACACATTAATTATTCAACACAAATCCTACCTGAGTCTACAATCTGTCTCTAATTAAATTAATTATCACATTTATTAACTTAATCCTACCCGAGTCTATAATCCGACTCTAATTAAATTAATTATCATACCCATTAATTTAATAACTCGGTGTCACCCAACCATTATCTCCGGACTCACTTACTTGGCCCGTAACTTAATATTTCCCGAGTCTATATCCCGACTCAAAATAATTTGGTTTATTTCTAAACTTAATTCACTAACTTGGGGTCGCATGACCAATATACCCGGATTCACTCACTTGATCCGTACCTCACTATTTTAGAATAAAATCTCTCAAATTCATCCGTTAAATGCCCCACATAAATTCATCCTAGTCCCAATTACTTTCTCCCATAGTTGCTAGGAATATTTATTTCATAATTATTTACCACTAATAATTGTATGGAAATTATTTTATAATTAATTACCCCTTATACTTCACCCAAGGCCGAACTGCCCAAAATTTCCCATCGTCGATCGATCGATGCCCCCGATCAATCGATCGACCCCTTCGTTACAACTCTTCTTTCCCCTGTTTTTCACCATTAACGAATTTCAAGGTTTTTAAACCATAATTTACCACTAATTACATCATCCCATCATCCACACATGGTTAATCCACATCCTATTCATCATAGAGATCATTAAGATAATCAACCCCTCTAATTATCTCATAATTTTCGAAATGGGTCTTTCTCCATAAAATTCAATTATCTGTTTTAAATCTCAATTTCCAGATTCGATTTCCACTCTTTTATGTTCTGGATTTCTTGTTCAAATCATATATACATATTCAGATATCAATCACCCATCTAAATTTTACTTTGAATCTCATTCAAGTATTTCAAAAACAAAAAACCCCATTTTGTACCCATTTACACCCAAAAACGAATTTTTACACCCACATTAACATGATATGAATTGATTATCATGCTTTAAGAATCAAAATAGTTAACCACTTGCCTGAAAGTGTTCGTAGTGTCTGATTCCATTGGCGTAGTCCCTCGATTTGGCTCCAAAATCCTCAATTTGGCTTTTGCTAAGCTTTCCCCCAATTTCCCTCTCAAGCCCTAAGCTTAGATTTGTGATGGCTGCTGATTTCCTAATCTCCCCATTAGGTTAAAAACCCTTAATCCCGTTTTCACCTAATGGGCTTAATTAAAGTGGCCCAACTCACCCCGTGTGGGCCCGACTAAGCCCAAAAATATCCCGAGACCTAATTACTACCCCGGGTACTCTTTTCGAACTATCTCGACCCATCCGGACTCAACCGCGAACTCATAATTGGCATCCGAATTAATTTATAAAAATCCTTATCTCACACCCAATTTAGTCTATACCGACTCCCGGCTGGAATAAGTGCATACCCCGTCATTAATACCCGAAATGACGTAATTAAATTATTACTATTCACTTAGTAAATAAATTTCCCTAAACATTAACCATTCACTTCCCGATTAATATTTAAATAAATATATTGTCATAATTAATTCAATTAAAATTACAACACACCCGTAATATAAAATCCCGAATTAATTAAATATTAAATGCACAAAAGTACGGGGTGTTACATACTTCCCCCCTTACAAAGGAATTTCGTCCTCGAAATTAAGATAAACCTAGTGATCCAGTATTCACATATTACTCACTAGTCAAGTGCCACCAAGCCCGCTATATCTATCCCATCTGATTCTAACCATACGTTACACAAGTATGCATTTAACTTTAACAGGTCGCCCATACACCCTATACCCGTGCTTAACCGCACAAAATTTTGCCTTAATTAACCCGGGTGCCCATACACCCTATCCCCGCGCTCTACCGCACGAAAGTTACCCGACTGTGCTAGTTGTAACCCGTAATATAACTTCGAACCCGTAGTCATATCACATATACATATATTTACTTATATAATTACTGCCCGGGTACTCAACCCATGTTACGTCCAACTATCTCCCCATAAATACTTATCTCTCATCACAAAAGAATATACGCTTACCCTTATGCTACCAAAGACAACATAATACCGCGCCCTTACTACCACTAGTCCTTGCGCAAAATAAACCCCGAGCTATCTCTCTCTTTGCTCGAAAATCAATTCTACCACCCTGATTCACTTCATTAAACATCCCCACTTACCGGGATAAAATGTTAGAACACAAAACCTCACTATGTGCCATCGCACCACGCAATACCACATATATACATCCACATATATATAGGCTATAATCCCTCTCCGGTGATACCTAGTACCAACCATACCCTGGTGTCGCGGACACCAAATTTTAACTCCACTACCCACAATAGTTAAATTCCATCGCTATCCAGCCGACGTTTAAAAAGTATTATCAACCCTACTCCCATAATTCTCGAAAGTAGAAATTCCTCGAATAATTCAACAAATCACACCGTGTACGCCTCCACTCTCCCATGAAGAACACTAAGGAACTCCGCTACCCTACGGAAGGTTAACCCACATGCTATGGCTGCTACCGCCAACGCACCCACTAAGTTCAACTCACCTGCGAACTCTAGTGAAAAATAAGTCTTATACTGTGACATCCTCTTTGTCACTCAACAATATACCCCATGCCCCTAGGGTAAAATAATTACTTCTATACTCTAGCTGCATCGGCTGGTTCTCGATTTCCGGAGCAGCTTCTCCCTGCCCGAATGCACCCGTGATTTGCTTTAGTGTCTGTACATCCAGGACCTTATCCTGTAGTTGACCCCTGCCTCGCTTAAGGCAATATCTCTTCATGTGTCTCTCTTTTCCCACAAACGAAACACTTTCTAATATGTTCACCCTGCCACTGATCCCTTCCATGCCAACCTTGTTGGAATTCCTGGTCATCCCGCCAATAGCCTTCAGTTCTAGATCGTTTGGCATGATTTCTTTGCCGGAAATCCTTCCCCTGATCTCCCCCAGTCTTCTGCTGGGATACCCCACTGGTATTGTTTCATTCTGCCTCATCCGACTGGCTAATCCCCGCTACCTTCCCGCTTCCTTTCGCGTTGAAGCGATATTCCCAACAGTGCCGGAGTGTTGCGTTAATGACATTTGTATAACTTATTAATGCGGGATTATCAATTAAATGTTTTCTGATTCTCCAGACTAACCCATCCATAAACCTTGCTTCCTTTCTCTTTTCCTCGCTTACCTCACCCGGTAAAATTTTTGCCAATGTGTGAAATCTTCCTCGTAATCGACCACTGAATGGTCTCCCTTTGAGTCTCCTCACAAAATTTTCTCCTCATTTCGATCTCGACCGTTGAAGGAAAAATAATTGTGGTCGAACCGCACCCAAAAATCTGCAGTAGCTAGTGTGTCCCTTTCCTCAACTTGTGGTGATCGACTCCCACCACATTAGCACTGCTCCCACTAACTAAAAGTGGTTAGCATTTACTTTCGTACCCCATCGCAATCTCCCATGCGTAGGTGACACTGGATACCTCCCTTCCTTGACACGCTAGTACTACACCTGAACCCCCTCGCAACTCTGGTGGGTTCCCGTTAAAATAACCTCTTTCTTGCTTCCACCCTGACGACTCCGCGTGAGTCTGAACACCCGGCGCCACTAACACTTGTGGCTGATCCCGTGGAATGTACCCTGCCGTTGTGACCATCGTTGCTCCAACTTCTTGTGCCACTACTTCAGTTATCTAAACTGCCAAAATCATCCCTGACCGTTGCTGTGGTAACTCTTGCTCCTGACGAGCCTCCCTCGCCTCATCTCCCACTGTTGCCCTAGCTGCTCTCTCCTGGGCGTCATCTGGAATGAGAACCGAATTGGTATGAGTTCACTTTCAAATATAAATTTCGCAGAAGAACGTATATGCGCATACGTATGAGAATACAACAATCCTATAATAGGGCTCTATAACAAAGATTGCTAAGCCGAAACGTGAAAAGCTGCACAGATCCTAAGGACACTAGAACCTGATGCTCTGATACCATCTGTGACACCCCACCTAATAAAATACCGGGTGATCAGTCCTATACCAAATTAAAACAGTAATCCCAGTTCGATCATCCTTAGCATCACTGTCGAAAACTTTTTAAAACTTACTAACCACCTAGTATTCCAAAAACTGGTGCCAATTTTAACTTTTTAATTAAACAAAACAATACATGCGGAATAAAAATATAGACCATTCACACAACTGAATGAAAATAAACTGAATCATATATACACAACTTGCCGAATATATCACCGGCCACAAAATAAATAATCCAATACAATTATTCAACACCTGAATGAATTACTCCTGAAAACTGTACCGAGAAGTCTGGGCGACAAGCCCTAAATAAAAATGAGACTACTACAAGATACCTACTCTAGGAATGAATGAATGATGCGTCTAATCCAAACTCCTGCTAGCATCCACATGTGCCGCAGCTCCGTGTCCCTGGAATAGAATATCAATCCTGGCGTCCCTGTGGCTGGACACCTAAAAGGTTTTGAAAATAGTTTTATAGCAAGGGTTAGAACCCAAAACATTTTGAAAATATTTAGCAAGTGAATTAACTGCAGTAATTTAAAATGCATGAATGCGCTTCCTATTTAAGTTAGTGTCGCACTCCCTTGTGGACATTCTCACCCCTCCACTATTGTGCACACCTACCGGTTACCTTAACCCCACCTAGTTGTACTACCCCGTCCAACTAGTCCTGGTATAACCTTCCCTTGCCATACTACTCTAACCCGAGTATAATAATTCTTGAATTATAAGTTATTTCACAATTAAATTAATTAATTCCTCTTAAATAGCAGCATATAACCGTGTCACAAGTTATATAAAGTAAATACATCACACACTGTATTATTCCCACAAATGATTAACTTAATTAATTTCTCATTAATTAACTGCATATAACTGTAACCCGAGTTATATAAAGTAGATACATCACACACTGTATTATTCACCTACATATAGTATTTACTACCATATTATACGTACCTCTACTAACATCCACACATATCTTATACGTGTATCCATCCTTCCGAGTATACCCTCACCGGATGATTCCCTCTAAAATGCTATCTCACTAGGTGTGCTCACAAAACCTAGTTTCCCCAAGTTAGAATCGCTCAACAACTTGGACCAAAATATCAACGAAGTGGAGGCGGTCATATTCCTTCCTTGAAAGGGAGATAAATCCCTCACCCATATATACCGGACGCTATGACCTGGGGATATACTCGTCCTACTCCTCAAGCTAGGGGATTCACCCATATCGCGCAACCTCCCTTGATAGCATTAGAGTATATGAATTTAATAAAAATCTAATCACTGATATTTAGTATCACGCACAATAAATACACGTATATATATACTATCACGACACCGTATATATATAATATAAACCTCGGCTTTACCGTGTATTCAAAATTCCGTACACTTCTTGTAATTTAATATCACACCCAATATGCACACGTATATATATATATACTATCACTACACCGTATATATATAATAAAACCCCCGGCTCTACCGTGTACTCTAAGTCCCGTACACTGCCTGAAATTTCCTGAGTCCGTCACCCGACTCAATGTAGTTAATTTCCTCACTTAATAATTTATCGTCTTCCCGAGTCTATGGTCTGACTCTAATATACTTAACTCACTCTTTAATATATATAATACTTTCCCCGAGTCTATGGTCCGACTCCAATTAAATTCATTAACACACTTATTATTTTAATACCTTCCCGAGTCTACCGTCCGACTCTAATTAAATTAATTAACACACATATTAATTAATACTTACCCGAGTCTACAATCCGACTCTTATTTAATTAATTTACACATTAATTATTCAACACAAATCCTACCTGAGTCTACAATCTGTCTCTAATTAAATTAATTATCACATTTATTAACTTAATCCTACCCGAGTCTATAATCCGACTCTAATTAAATTAATTATCATACCCATTAATTTAATAACTCGGTGTCACCCAACCATTATCCCCGGACACACTTACATGGCCCGTAACTTAATATTTCCCGAGTCTATATCCCGACTCAAAATAATTTGGTTTATTTCTAAACTTAATTCACTAACTTGGGGTCGTATGACCAATATACCCGGATTCACTCACTTGATCTGTACCTCACTATTTTAGAATAAAATCTCTCAAATTCATCCGTTAAATGCCCCACATAAATTCATCCTAGTCCCAATTACTTTCTCCCATAATTGCTAGGAATATTTATTTCACAATTATTTACCACTAATAATTGTATGGAAATTATTTTATAATTAATCCCCCCTTATACTTCACCCAAGGCCGAACTACCCAGAATTTCCCATCGTTGATCGATCGATGCCCCCGATCGATCGATCGACCCCTTCGTTACAGCTCTTCTTTCCCCTGTTTTCCACCATTAACGAATTTCAAGGTTTTTAAACCATAATTTACCTCTAATTACATCATCCCATCATCCACACATGGTTAATCCACATCCTATTCATCATAGAGATCATTAAGATAATCAACCCCTCTAATTATCTCATAATTTTCGAAATGGGTCTTTCTCCATAAAATTCAATTATCTGTTTTAAATATCAATTTCTAGATTCGATTTCCACTCTTTTATGTTCTGGATTTCTTGTCCAAATCATATATACATATTCAGATATCAATCACCCATCTAAATTTTACTTTGAATCTCATTCAAGTATTTTAAAAACAAAAAAACCCCATTTTGTACCCATTTACACCCAAAAACGAATTTTCACACCCACATTACCATGATATGAATTGATTATCATGCTTTAAGAATCAAAACAGTTAACCACTTGCCTGAAAGTGTTCGTAGTGTCTGATTCCGTTGGCGTAGTCCCTCGATTTGGCTCCAAAATCCTCAATTTGGCTTTTGCTAAGCTTTCCCCCAATTTCCCTCTCAATCCCTAGGCTTAGATTTGTGATGGCTGCTGATTTCCTAATCTCCCCATTAGGTTAAAAACCCTTAATCCCGTTTTTCACCTAATGGGCTTAATTAAAGTGGCCCAACTCACCCCGTGTGGGCCCGGCTAAGCCCAAAAATATCCCGAGACCCAATTACTACCACCGGGTACTCTTTTCTGACTATCTCGACCCATCCGGACTCAACCGCGCACTCATAATTGGCATCCGAATTAATTTATAAAAATCCTTATCTCACACCCAATTTAGTCTATACCGACTCCCGACTGGAATAAGTGCATACCCCGTCATTAATACCCGAAATGACGTAATTAAATTATTACTATTCACTTAGTAAATAAATTTCCCTAAACATTAACCATTCACTTCCCGATTAATATTTAAATAAATATATTGTCATAATTAATTCAATTAAAATTACAACACACCAGTAATATAAAATCCCGAATTAATTAAATATTAGATGCACAAAAGTACGGGGTGTTACAATGTGTAGCCTCATTTGAGGCATTCTTCCATTTTATGAGATATTGATTAGAGAGAGTTGAGACGAGAGTCCTCTTTTCTTGTTCCCATTTGGATTCATTTACATCAATACCTTTGCATTTGGCTAAACTAATTTTTATTTTGAATTGGACTATGTAGATCGAATTTCCCATTCGGAGAGCTAAAATTTTGGTTAAAATTTGGAGCCAAGTTGGTAGAGTTGTGAGTTAAAAATTGCCCCTGTAGTTGAAAAAAATTAATTTTATTTTATACCGAATATGGGTGGCTAGGAGGTTCTTTAAATAAGATAGAGGTGATGAAAATGGTTCATTGGGTATTTTCCAGTGACTATTGCTGGAATTTTTATAAAGGGTTTCAAAACAAGGATTGGTTTTGCCCACTTGAGGGTGAACTTGTGAGGAATTTGGAGATGAACTGCTTGAATTGTCAGGAGAATATTTTAGGTGGCATGACCTACCGATTAAAAAAATCAAATTAACTCAATTAAAACCATGATTCAGAAAATTCTTTTCTTTTTACCTTTACCAAATTTCATATGCTTTTCTCCCAAATTGATAGTCTTGTTTTTCTTTTTGATTGAAACGTATTAATAAGGTCACATGATAGTTTCATTCTATTTTTAGGTCACATAGGCATTACTGTTGATGACACATAGAAGGCCTGCGCGAGATTTGAACGTCTACATGTGGAGTTCATAAAAAACCTGATGACGGTAATTTAATTATTATATTTTTTTTGGAATCATTTTAAGATGATATGATGCTTTTGATTGCTATTGATCCTTGTAGTAATAAAAACTAATAACATTCTCATTCAACAAAATGACAGTCGAGTTGATAGCAGGAGATTGCACAGTTCAAAGCATAGAAGGAGGGCATGAGAGTTGAAGAATAGAGGTCGTGGCAGATTCCCCAAACAATTGTGATGGTGTCTCTCATGATGAATATGAGGGGGTAAAAATGGGATTAGTACCAGTAATAAGAGGGAATGAATCTACAGCTAAGAAGATTGGTGATGGGGGCAGAGCCATTTCGGTGTCCCTTATTCTACAGAAATCTAATGGAGGTAATTAGTAAGATCAAAATCTAAAGCATATACCATTTCCAACTCTTAATGATTAATTCTCTAATACAGAACATAAGGAGTATATATAAGAAGGGTCCATTAGAAAAATTTAAACTTACACTTGTACTAATTTTCCACGCCTTTTCTTCTCATTCAGGCAGAAATGCCCGTCGATAGTGGATATCCTGCTTATCTAGAAGCATGCTTGGCTTCCTTCTATGAGGGTGCTGGCAAAGTGAAATGTCTTCGTGGTCCAGAATGTACTGGTAGTGTCACCATCATAGATCTTATTTCTCCTCCTGGAGGAGATTTCTCTGATGCTGTTATATCCGCCACCCTCAGCATTGTTCAGTAATTATAATTTTTGTATTTGTTTTTATTTCAGTAATTAATTTAATGATGACGAGGCTGAATGTGGAACTTAAAAGTATCATGGATCATCCTGAGTAGTGAGAACTTAGGTCACCAATCATCATTTTCCAATACAGTAGGCTCTCTAGTAATTAATAATCATTAATTTAATAATCTCTATTATACAACAAGTTTATGAGGAAATGGTTGTAGTTGGTGGTAGATATAAAATTATTTAAAATTTTGAATTATCTATTATATTGTTAATTATTAATATGGAAAGATGTCTATTCATACACTACAATAAGCTTAGGAGAAATCATCTATCAGTTATGAAGAACCAATGTAGATTGTTCTTGCGATCTTAATTAAATTAAATTGATCGTTTGTTGGAAAAATCAATCCCGATCTAAGAGATGCATTCTTTTTTTTAGGTGAGATAATATAACTGCGCTAAAAGTTTTTAATCTTGATAATTATAGAGAAACTCAACAACTCTATTACTAAATTTTTTGTTACCCCACTATAATTTAAATTATTAGATAGTTGGCCAGATTTAAATGATAAATTAGAAATGACCTCTATGTGGTTGCCTGAATACTTAATCTTTCTTAGTTATGTACTTTTTGCTAGTGTTTTGAGGGTCTAGACAAGAATCTCTCCGAAAGGTAATATTTACCTTCTATAAATTGTTTTATTTCATATTCAAAGTATTCAACGGTGTGTACTTGAAGTAGTTATACACTATTTTTGTAGATTCTGGATATGCGTGCACTTGTTGCCATTTGGTACTTCAACTTGAGGAGTTCTTCCTCCCCTTTGCTAAACAATTCATTGTTTCTCTCTCTTTTTTCCACACATTGGAGTTGTTCTACGAAAAAATTGGTTCTGATTTTATTGACATCAGGACGAGAGCTCGGGAGGTGTTACAGAGAGAAGATGACCCAAATGAAATTGTCAAACTACGTGGATTTTCCCATTTTATTTGTCATTTTTCTCTGGTGGTAATAATGCAATCCCTACTTCCTAATTGTTTGGAGTCACAATGGTATGAAAGATATGACTTATATGTTTTTTTATTCACATTTCCATCAAATGTCCTCATAGAATCATTGTTTCTCAACACTATTATGAAATCAACCAGTTCTCATCAAACCTGAGCTCCCCAACCAATTCCAAAGGAAGAAATGACAGATGGCGGAGACCAAGCTCCATCTTCTGTCTGAGCAAAAACTAACTCTATTTCGAGACTATATGTCACCATTACACCAACCTTCGCGATGGTAAGAATGGCAAGGCCCTTTGCTTGTTTTAACATAGCATCAGGTATGCACTTTTCAAGTGTCAATGAACCAATATTATCATAACCCCGAATGTTGTTGGTTGCCTTATAAATTTTATATTCCATAGACTGTCGCCATGGGAAATTAATCCAAGATCTTAATGTGCTGAGATTTTTCATATCCTGTGTCGGCAAATGTGTTGCACGACTTACTTGGTCCATTAAGTACAGCTGGACCGACTCGAGCCGAACGCAACATACATCACAGACTCGTTGCGGGTTCTCTTTACTTGGTCCATCAAGAACCACATCCCACATAGTCATCTCCTAGTATTCTTAAATAAACTAATTTGAACCCATGTCACTAAGAAGGAAGTGGCCCCCATTGAAGCAGAGACCTCTATTCCATTCTTCATCTTCACTTTCTAACATTGGTGGAACAGATACGGGTATTCAGACCCCTATTTCTTCAACAACTGGTTAGTCATAGTAAAAATATTTACCTAGCTTCTGATGGGTAGCATCTGAGTCATTGTCCTACCGAGCGTCGTCTCGCGCCTCAGTTTCCTCATCTCTCAGATGTGACTTTTCTTCCAACACATAAGGCGCCTCAGCATCCTCATCTCTTAGCTGTTATTTTTCTTTGACAACAAAATTAGCGTTCGCTGTTAATTTACTATCTTTCAAGTTTTCATCAACCCTTTCAGAATTCGTATGAGAAATGAATTGGGAGTTGTAGTGATGGAGTTGGATTTTAGGGTATTTCAATTTTTTGTCCATTGAGGATCCCTTGGGAGCTTCCAATTCCATCAACCCATCACATGAAAAATGACCCCCAAGGATTGTATTCCACCCTTGGTTCTTTTTGCAAACATAAAAAAATTAACACTCGTAAAACTTCTTTATCCGTGGTCTATTAAATTATGGTTTTTTCTTCTGAAATCCACTAGATGATTTGCCGAAACAAATTCCCTCGAATGCTTATGTAGCCTCCGGTATATAAAGCATACATAGTATAAAAGATTTTGTTTATAATCCTTGGTTTTTAATGTTTTAATTATGATTAAGTATTGAAATTACTTTATTTTTAATTTATCATTTTTGGTACCGTACCTAATTTACGGCTTGCATTAAACATTTGTACATTCTATTTATGCACAATTTAACTTTTAATTTATTTTTAATTTTTTTCCATATGACACACACATTGCGTGTGTGTCGCTACTAAACCCTTCTGAAATGTTTAGGGACCCCTTTAAATACACACGCTCTTGATAATTGATACGTTTATAATTTTTACCCGTGTGATACACGCATCGCGTGTGCCCCACTGCTAGTATAATTGAATACAACTGATCCTTCTTCACTATGATATAAAACATTATGGTGAAAAGTTTGAGATCGATAATCAAGTGATTCCTTGAGCTTGATAATTGAAGATAGTTTTTCTCATGAGCTCAAGTATAAGGTGATAATAATTTCTTCACTTTATGTTGATATGTCTTGAGTATAGTGTTTTGATTATGAATCTTTCCTTATTAGTTTATTAACTTTTTTGGATTGAATTTGTCTTATAGTTTTCTGAATTTAAGTTTGAATTAGATTGTAATGAAACTGAAGCTAAATTTCACATTTCCATTGTGTTTGATTTAAATTTATATTCAGTCATGAGTTTGTTCTTGTGTTAAATTGTTGATGAAACTAAATTTCACTGAATTTACATGTTTATGACTAATCAATTGTTTTGAAAAAAGAATAAGAAGGCAAAAACAATGCCTTCATCGCAATAGGTGATAAAAATAATATTGGCCAGTACAATACATGGCTAGGAGGATTCAACTATCCTCTTCATTTCACATTTATTAGTGGCCTCCTAAGCTCTTTAAAAAGTTCAGGTAAAAGATCAAAAACTTCATTTCGTTTGGATTTACAGGATTTTGAAATTTGGTCACTCTGTCTTGGGCAACTTTATGTCTTTCTTGTGATGATAGAGGAATCAATTTGATAAGTCCCTTGATGGAAAATACCTAATACTGGTGAATTTTCCCCCGAGAGTATGTATGATTCTTACTGACCCCTAGAGTATTTATGATGTTTTTCGAGAATATGGTTCCAATTATGATATTAATAATTGTTTAACTGTTCCATCTATATTCAACTGTAGTACTTGAAAAGTGTTGATCCACCATTGTCTTTCATGTCTTTGATATAAGGTTATTCATATCTTTGTAGTTACAAAACATGAGTGGATGATATATGTTTGGGATGGAACTAACACTACACCAATTCTTATTCAAACAAAGTGAGGGTTAGTACTTATGCTTTTTTATTATTTTTACTGGGAGACTTTGATATTGAATAAGTTTGAAGGTGCTGTATGTAGACAAAACACAAAAGAAAGTTGAGTGTGAACAAATTTTGCATTCGCAATTTGAGGACTAAAGAAATGAGCAAATCTTGAAATACCAGGTACTATAATTACGAACTTTCCTCCTCATGTCTTTTTAAATTCTACTTATATTTCATTTTTCTTATTTTAGTAAATGATGATTCATTATCTAACTTTGAGTGCAGGCCTCAAACATATATGCCAAGAACATTGTTGATGATGTTACTGGCCACACTGTTTCGTTGTCACTGGGGTTGGTGATTGCTTGAACACTCATCAACACTGTGTCGTTGTCACAAAGGTTAATGATTGCTGTGGATGAGAAAGAGATCGTTGACTGAGAAGTGGTGCAGAGAGATAGAGGACTATACCAACCAAAGTCCGCATCGTCGTCTATAAAAGCGGCGATGTGGTAGGTATAGTAGGTCAGTGGTTGGAGCTTTTGAGGTGTCGACACAATTTTCCGAAAGCCAAAGAAAGACCGACACATTTCTGCGTGATTTTTGGATGTACATTTTTTTGAAGATATTTTTTTGAATGATGTACATAGTGGTTATATCCAGCTATGATACATGTAGTAGGTCATTATTTTTTGTGGATAATTAATGTAGATGGTGGGTATATCTATTTGTGTTCCACTATTTTTTTTACATGGACAAATGACTTGGCTTGATGCATTTAAGGTGTACGTGACTTCAAATACAAAAAAATTCAAGACTGTTTTTATGTTACTGTAAATTTTGATTTGTGTTTAGATTTATTTGTCAACTATGACATTAATATTAGTTATTAATTTTTTTTATTATATGTTTAATTTCTGACCGTTTATATTAAACCCTCGTGTTATGAAATTTTGTATGAATTTTTTAAAATTTTGAAAATTGTTTATCATGACGCTTTTAAATTAAATATGACATCTTATAGAGTATATTATCACCATTTTTTAAGAAGATTTGTCAGTTTTACAAAAAACGTCATATATAACTGTTACCCCATATGACACTTATTATGTGTATCAATTATGACACCCAAACTTATGACGCTTTTTATTGAAAAATAAAGTGTCATAAAATACGTTTTATGACACTTAAAAAAGTCATAAAAAGTCTTTTTTCTTGTAGTGAGGATAGGTATTGCATGTAGTTGAGAAATCTGCATGTAGAGGTTATCAGATTGATGATTTGAATTTTAAATCACGAAATTATATTCTAGTTCTTATGTGTGACACCCCGCATAATAAAATACCGGGCGATCACTCCTATATCAAATCATAACAGGAGTCTCATATGGATCATTCTTAGCATCACCGTCGAAAGTCCATTTCATTACTAATAACCTATTAGGCCGGTGTCAAAATTTTACTTAATTAATCTTTTTAAATGAATAAAATAAAAACATCCACACAATATATGCGTAAATGAAACTGAAATAAAATGAAATAACCGAACACTCTCTCAAAATATACAACCATATCGAATGATTCTCTAAAATAATAAATAAATACAATTGGACCATTGGCCCGAATATTTATACAGTACCTCCTATCTAGAGTACAAGAATGGAAGCGACTATCGAAAAACCTGCACGCATCCACAGCTGCTGCAGCTAACGTCTGACTCGAAGGAAGTGCCATCCAGGCGTCCCTGTGTCTAGACACCTATATATATATATAATATAACAAGAAAGGAAAAGTAGATAAACGGGTCAGAGCCCGAGTTTGAAAATATTTTTCAAGGGCATAAATGCTTTATTTTTTTTAGAAAAATATTTTTATCTCATATTTAAGTTTGGTAGCTCACTCCCATGAGATACCCCTCACCTCTCCACTAACAGTGCATGCCTAACGCATCCCTCTAAACATCCTAGTGAAGCTACCTTGCTAAACTAGTCTATCACCCAACCACTATCAATCCTAGATAGTCCAAGTAATGTACTAAGGGCTAAACTTCTCCCCAGTCTCAACACTATGACATGTTCGTGCGTGGGGTGTCTCGCAAAGCGAAATCCAAACAAGAAACCCCCCCGATACACTACTACGTGGCAAGGTCGATCATCGAGATCCGTCAGTCCCTCAATACAGAATATATATATCTGTTGATGTAAAAAATTAGATTATCTCTAATTACTTAATCACAGATAAAAAATAAATAAGACAAGAGATTTTTAAAGTGGTTCAGCCTTGAATGAATGGCCTACGCCCACTGTTTGTGTTATTACCGACTGTTTGCAGAATTCTCGATAATGAGTTTTTCAAGAAATTCCGAGTCCCCTTACTATGAGGATGATATAATGTATTTATAGCCCTATGGCTATAAATGTGAAAGGGTAATACATAGCTGTCCAATAGACGTATACATCTGTATGATAATAATGAGCATTTAATGCGCAGTCAATTTATTGATTATCCGGACATTAATGCTCTGTACGAGATGCATCTCGGACCGCCTATGCTGCTCGGACCGCTTGAGTAGCTCGGTATTCATGAGTTGCTCGGTACAGTAAAGTTCCTCGGAGATCACCTGTTGCTCGGAGTGTCTGAGTTGATCAGGGAGGTTGAGTTCCTCGGAGTCAAGGTGTTGTTCAGAAATGTTTGTAAGTGCCATGTAGACTGACATGTGTCTCCACTTAACTGATCCACATTAGGAGACTAAATTTGGTATCAACAGAAGCCCCCAATGTTTCACAGTTCGGGGTTGAGGAGTGTGGAACATTCTTCTTAAAATATATCAGGATTAAATAGTCATCCTGAATTTTAGGAGTGTTTTCATTGTATTTAATTTTCCTTTCGAATTCATAGAATCAGACTTTTTGAATTTTTCCCACTGCTTTGGTCTCCGTGCCTTTTTTGTCCTTTTAGCCGCCGGTAGTGCAAACGTCTTTCTTTGTAATCATTATTTTTACCCCTTCCCAAGGTAAGGTATTTAAGCGTTGCAGAAAATCCTATCGTCTCTTACTTTTTCAAATCTGTATCTTTGATCTCTCCATTTCTTCTCCATCTTGTGCATTCATTCCTTCCATTGTTCGTTATCAACTGATCTACCCTTCTTCTGTAAGATCTTCTTCCTTCTCTTTTATTTTATTTTTTCATCATGGTTTACCTTATTGAGTCGCTTGATAAATTTCGTTCTGATTTTTCTATTCCTTCCTGGGTCATTTTGGAAGAACTTTCTGGTCCTCCTGATTATTTTTGTTTGGCTGAGGGACATTGGTTCCCCAGTCTCTTTGTGGCCGAATGTGGATTTTCTTTTCCTCCAAACCCCTTGTGTTTGGAATTCTGTCAATATTTTGATGCAGTACCTGCAAAAATAGCCCCCAATACATGGAGAATAGTTAATGGAGTCCATAGGTTAAATCAGATTCATGGAACCCATTTAGGAATTCCAGAGATTATGTTTTGCTATAGATGGACTGTTAGTGATAGTACTTTTTATTTGAAAACTAGGTTTTTAAATAGGGCTTTAGTTGTCAATGTCCCAGATGCCAACAGGGATTACTTCGAGCGTGGGGTTGTTATAAAAAATTGGCAACATGCTCCATTAACTGAAAACGGCATATATAAGGGTCCCAGATGCCCTCCCTATGGCAATGGGATAGGTTGTTTTTATTTTATTTAGTTTTTGAAATCATGTTTTCTTTATATTCGATAAAATGTGTCACTGATATTTTGATTTTTATTTATTTGCAGTTGACAGCAAAAGAAGGTATCCAAAGGAGACATAAGTTAATTTAAAGCATCTGAAACTTATCTGGGGTTTGCATCAAACTGTTGCTGACGAACATATCAGATCAGCCTCGTACTTGTTACAGTACAAGAGTTACACCTCGTCTTTCACTACTCATCTAGTGATAAGTAACATAGAACCAGAACTAGTTTCTGAAGGTTCTTCTCCTGGATCGCATATTCCTCTTAGTGACAGAATGAAGAGAAGAAGAGCTCCTGTCCTCTTAGATAAGTATTCCTCTACTGTTGGAGAGGCAAAGAAAAGTAAGCAGGATGTCCAGAAGAAGGAGTAAGACAAATTGATGCACCTCCTCCAGCTTCTACTAAGAAGGTTGTCGAGAAGCCCCCTGTGCTCCAAGCAAGATTGTTGTTGTTTCCCCTCCTAGTGAGGTTATAGTTATATCACCAACCAAGACGACATCCTTGGTTGAGAATGTTCCTGCTCCTAAGAGGAAGTTAAAGAAAAGCTCCTCGGATAAAGTGGTTGAATCCATTTCTCAGCCTCTAACTGCTGGAAGTGGTGTTCCAACTTTTGTTTCTCCGAGCTCTGCCATGAGCTCTGTGAAGTCTTGGATTATCCCTGAAATACAAGGTCTTGAAGACATTCTTTCCCGGGATAGGGTTACCACCTTGTCAGCTCAACATATTGCCTCAGTAAGTATTACTATTCTAAACTTTCACTTTTCAATATTATGTACTTGCACTGACTTACAATTGTTTTCTTTTTCCAGTTGGTAACTTGTTTCAATACCATTTTGAAAAAGGATGAAGCTATTAAAGCTTTGAGCTCCTCGTCAGGTGTAGAGGAAGCTCTTGTAGGTTTGACACAGTCATTAAAGGATTCTCATCAGAAGTATGATGAAGATAAAACTCCTTGGGAAAACCAATTAAAAGCTATTGAGCAAGAGAAAGGGAAAGTTGTGGAGGCCTCTTAGGAGTTAGAGAGGAAAATGAAAGAGTGTGAGAAGAAGAATACTGAGCTTGAGGAAAAGCTCAAAAATGCTGGAGAGCTTGAGACCAAGCTTAAATATTCTAAAGAGGAGTTAGGAAAACTCCGTGAAGCGGATCGCCAGAGGGAAGAAAAGAAATTAAAATTTGTCGAGGAGCTCATGACTGAGAGGGTTTCCTCAGAGAAGGCGAAGAGGAAAATTGCCATTAAGAAGTCCTTCAGTACTGGCTGGGACAAGGGTTGGAATAAGGGTTTGGCTTCCATAATCTCATAAATGGAGTATGGTAGCCTTAAATATTTCAGGGACGGTAGGGTGGCTGCTCTGAGAGAGATGAATGTTGATGAGAATTCAGACCTATTCCAGTGACACATTCCTGGCCCCCCTCCTTCTCTCGGGGAAGAAGAAAAAGACGAAGCTACTTCTGAGGAATACCTTATGGTGATCTGAGATCATATTCCTCATCCTCTGGTTATCCAGACCTCCTGCGAGAAACTTCAACCAACTAGCATTTCGATCGAGCAATTTCCAACACCCTATGAGCAACCTTCTATACCATCCGAGTAACCTACTTCTTCGTCTTAGCCTCCCGAGAAAGTTTTAGGAGATAAGGAGAAGGTGTAGAGTTGTTTGGATTTTTTCTCTTTGCTTTTTTGTTAAATGTAACTCTTGGCTACATACTTCTTTTATGATGTAATAAAATTTGAAGTTTTTAATTGTGCAACTTAACTCCATTTTTCTTGCTCTACTTTTATTCTTCTTGATCTGTCTGCATTTTATTGATTCTTTCCATCTCTTTTCTTTACTAGTTTATGGCTAGAATGGAACTCTTGTCAGCCCATGATATAGAACTGATGAAAAAATGTAACGACTACTTCAAGGCTGGACATGCTGACTTGAATGAATCTCAAATCATCGATATCCTTGGTCCAGATGCTTCAGAGCGAGCATTTGAAGCCTACCAGTATTTGAAATGTCTGCTCGACCGTGCAGTTGCTGATAATGTGGCATACTATGAGATGATTGAATATCTGCAGGGTACCCTCGAGGAACTTCAACAACAGTACAAGGAGTCTACTATCCTTCTGTATCAGGGATATGAGAAGAAATATCAGCAACTAAGTGCTGATAAGGGATATGATTAGTTGTTTCATACGATATAAAGGAAAGGACATTGAAGACCGATGTTGAAGAGCATAGGCAGATCACCAAATTGTTAGAGCAGGAAAATAATAATTTGCGAGGAGAGATATCTCAGTTAAAATCAGTAGCCTCTACCTCGGGAGTCTTGGTTCCGGTCAACGATGAAGGTTTTTCTTTCTTGGAGGTCGAAAATGCCAATATGAGAGACGAATTGGAAACCTTGAAGAGAATTGGTCCTTCTACCTCTGCTCGTGGATGAGCAAGAGCTTATCGGGGACGAGTAAGGGCTGCTCGAGTTACTATTGAAGAAGCTAGAATGCATACAGCCTTGAAGAATCAAGCATTCCAGTTGGTGGCGAAGAATCAAGCATTAGCTTAGATGTCGAAGAAGATTCTGAATCTGGACGAGCAACTCTCTGCACAAAAGTTTGCCATGGAGAGTAAAGAACTTTTAATGAAGAACCTCCACGAGCAACTGGAGAGGTTAACCTATCAATTCCATAAGCAACCCAGAGAGTTCTGGATGGCTAGTTATAATGAAGCCCTCTACCATCTAGATGATCGGATCCAAAATGCAAATAATGAGGGTTACAAGCAAGGATGGTTTAATGCCTGGGGTGTGCTGCAGTTGGAATAGGGTCACTATTTGTGGGATTACTATGACCCTGGGTTGCTCGAGTTGCCGGTGCCACCTTTCAAACTGGATATGAGCTGGATTCCTGCTCGGGCCAATCCTGAATGTCTGATTTCAAAGTATCTCGGTGACTACAGTTTTCATTCCAATTTCGAGATATCTCTCACTGAACACCTACTTGATCGTCCCTGAGTAATGAATGTCAGGATGCTTAAAGATCTAAATTTCATCAATTCCCCCTATGCCTTAGACGATCCTCCCACTAGTGAAGAACCTGTTTCAAAGGCAAAGGGGAAGAAACCAATAGAATAGGATTCTTGATGTAACAAATTTTTATGTATTTCATTCTCAATGTATTTTGTTTTGGATTTAATGAAAAACTTCTAGTTTTCTTTGCAATCTTAATTATCATTGTCTTTGGAAATATTTTGTAGGACATTTTCTAATGAATGTGCATGTATATCTGTTGAAAATATAAAGATATTTTGTGCCGATTAACTAGAGTTAGTGAAAATTTATTGTCGACTATCTGAATTTATCTGACGACCAAGTAGAGTTGGTGATATTTTATTTCTCGACCAACTATGGTGGTAGTTTAAAATGCCATAAGTATCAAGAAATTTATCACTTTTTAATTTTAAGCCCTGAAATGACTCTCATTTGTTTAACCCATTGTTTCCGACCAACCGGAGTTGGTGGTTTTTGTTCCCGACCAACCTTAGTTGGCAGATTTTTATTCCCAACCAACATTAGTTGGTGGATTTTCTTCCCAACCAACCGTAGTTGGTATTTCTGGGAAATTTTTTATTCCCGACCAGCTATAGTTGGTGGATTTTCTTCCCAACCAACCGTAGCTGGTATTTCTGGGAAACTTTTTATTCCCAACCAACTATAGTTGGTGGATTTTCCTCCCAACCAACCGTAGTTGGTATTTCTGGGAAATGTTTTATTCCCGACCAACTATAGTTGGTGGATTTTGTTCCCAACCAGCCATAGTTGGTATTTCTGGGAAATTTTTTATTCCCGACCAACTATATTTGGTGGATTTTGTTCCCAACCAACCGTAGTTGGTATTTCTGGGAAATGTTTTATTCCTGACCAACTATAGTTGGTGGATTTTCTTCCCAACCAACCGTAGTTGGTGTTTCTGGGCTTGATGTGTAGTGTGTAGCACTAATACTCTGAAAAATTTTCAACAAAAGGAGAGAATAGGCAAAATATCCAAAACTTTATTCATATCGAAGAAAACTGCATTACATAGAGATTAAATTACTGATAATATTTGCGCAGATACTCTGCGTTCCATGCATTCTTAAACTCCTCTCCTTCTAAGGTTTCGATTCTATACATCCATGGTCGAACAACCTCTGTTACTCTATAGGGTCCATGCCAGTTAGCTTCCAGTTTGTTGTGCTTTTGAATTAATTTCTTTAGAACATAGTCTCCTTCTTTTAGGCCGCATTTCTTTACTCTCTTGTTATAGAACAGAGCTGTCCGTTGCTGGTATGCAGCGTTTCTGATTGCTGCTTCTTCTCTAACTTCCTCGAGCATATCCAAATCTAATCTTCTCATCAAGTCACTAATAAGAGAGTTAAAAGTTAGCACTCTGTGTGTGGGGAGACCCATCTCGGCAGGTATAACAGCTTCACTTCCAAATGCCAGCAAATATGGAGATTCTTCTATGGCTGCTCGTGGAGTAGTACGATAAGCCCATAGTACAGAATGTAGATCATTGATCCAATTTGCCTTTGCATCATTTAATCTTTTCTTCAAGCCATTCAGCAGCGTTCTGTTTATCACTTCAGTTTGTCCATTGCTTTGAGGGTGGCCTGGTGCAGAGTGGGTTTTCAATATGTTCGACTGATGACAATACGTAGTAAACTCCTCGTTGTCGAATTGGGTTCCATGGTCTGTGATGAATGTATGAGGAAGACCATATCTACAAATGATGTTCTTCGATATAAATTGATACACTTTATCATATGTCGTATCGATAAGGGGCTCAACTTCCACCCACTTAGTAAAGTAATCCACTGCGACGACGAGATATTTAAACCTTCCTTTGGTCGTTGGAAGTGGCCAGACCAAATCAATTCCCCACATGGAAAATGGCCAAGGGGAAGTAATGGGTGTTAACAATGCTTGGGGAGTTCTTTGAATTGTGGAGAAGCATTGACATTTGTCACATTTTTTGGCATAGGCTATGCAATCAGCCCTCATTGTAGGCCAATAGTATCCCTGCGTCATTATCCTTTGCAGAAGTGTTCGACCTGCTACATGGGCTCCACAAGACCCTTCATGGACTTCTTCGATCAAGTCTTTCACCTCGATGGGATGTACGCATCTCTGTAAGCCATCTATAATTCCTCGTCTATATAGAACACCATTGGTCAACACATAATAAGCAGCTTTAAACTTTAGTTTCTTGGCTGTGAGTTTATCAGTTCACAAATACCCTTATTCAATATATGCCCATATAGGATCCATCCAAGATGGTCCTAAATCAAGGGTAATAAAGTTCATCATCAGATCTTCATCTATGCTCCAACTAGCCAAGACTTCTATTGGGATTGTTCTTCGTAGCTCGATGCGTGTGGCTGAAGCTAACCGAGCTAAGGCATCTGCTCTGGCATTCTCCAATCTTGGTATTCTAATTATCTACACTTCCACCAGACTTGATAAAATCTCCATCACTTTTGCATGATACCTGATCATTAATTCCCCTTTGGCTGCATATACTCCCAGTATTTGATTTACGATCAATTGCGAGTCACTGAATACAATAACCTACTCTGCCCCCATGGTTTTTGCCAAACTAAGACCTGCAATCATAGCTTCATATTCAGCCTCATTATTAGAAGCCTTGAATTGGAAGCGCAGAGTATACTCCACACCAACCTCATCCGGGTTGTTCAAAATAATCCCTGCCCCACAGCCTGTAGTGCAAGATGAGCCATCCACATATAGATTCCATATAGGTACCTTGTCTTCAAATTTTTCATCTGACAGATTTCCTCGGTGGAATATTTGATGCTTCCTTTTATCCTCCTCTAGCACTTCTTGCTGCTCAGTGACCATCTTCTCTTGCTCGTCGACTGCCTTAAGTTGATCGGGGGTTAAATTTGATGATCCGGTAATATCCACAGGTTGGTCGGTGTGCAGCTTTTGCTCCTCGGAGGTATCAGGATAGGTGGATTCTGCTATAAAAGCTGCTACTGCTTGCCCTTTTAGTGACGATCTAGGCTCATAAACTATGCCATATTCACCAAGTTCTACAACCGAGTACATAATTCTCCCTGATTTTTTGGGTTTATGAAGAGCTTGCCTCAATGGCATATCAGTACACACAACTATGGTATGAGCTTGGAAGTGCGGCCTCATTCTCCTACTTGCCTCGATCAATGCTAGTGCCAATTTTTCCAGTCTTGGATATCTGATCTCTGCTCCTCGAAAGGCTTTGCTAGTGTAATAGATTGGTTTTTTCACTCCATCCTCCATTCTTATCAATGCCGAGCTAACTGCATTCTCCGACACTGCCAAATACAAGTACAATCTTTCCCCCATCACTGGCCTGGATAACAGTGGAGGTGCTTCCAGATATTTCTTCAATTCTTGAAAAGCCTTCTCGCATTTGTCATTCCATTCAAACGTTTTTTAGAGTGTTTTGAAGAATGGGAGGCATCTATCTGTTTCTCGTGATACAAATCTATTAAGTGCTGCAACTCGCCCAGTGAGACTTTGTACTTCCTTCTTCGTCGTTGGAGATCGTAGTCCCAATAGAGCCTTGATCTTCTCTGGGTTTGCTTCAATTCCTCGTTGGTTGACAATATACCCGAGGAACATGCCTTCTCGTACTTCGAATATGCACTTGGTGGGATTCAGCTTCATTTGATATTTATCTAGTTGATCAAAGGTCTGGCCTAAGTCAATTAGATGGTCAACAACTCTCTTGCTCTTCGTCAGCATATCATCAACGTAAACTTCCATATTGTAACTGATTTGTTCTGGAAATACTTTGTTCATCAGCCGTTGATATGTTGCACCTTCATTTTTCAAACCAAAA
The DNA here is from genome assembly GCA_949130495.1 of Sambucus nigra. Classification (NCBI taxonomy): domain Eukaryota; kingdom Viridiplantae; phylum Streptophyta; class Magnoliopsida; order Dipsacales; family Adoxaceae; genus Sambucus; species Sambucus nigra. Next base: position 534,823,121 of record OX422208.1, on the reverse strand, counting down.
GGCATAACATTATAATAATAAGTTCCCCTAGGGGTAATGAAAGAGGTACTCTCCCTGTCTTCAGGTTTCATTTTAATCTGGCTGTAACCAGAATAAGCATCCATGAAGCTCAACAACTCCTGTCCCGAGGTAGCATCCACTAATTGATCAATTCGGGGTAAAGGAAAATGATCCTTTGGGCATGCCTTGTTAAGGTCGGTAAAGTCTACACACATCCTCCACTTGTTGTTTTTATTCTTCACCATTACTACATTTGCCCACCAGTTTGGATATTTGACATCGTCAATAAAGCAAGCTTTCTGGAGCTTCTCGACGTCCTCTTATATGGCTTGGTTCTTCTCGGGGCTGAACACTCTAATTCTCGGCTTCACTGACTTCATCTCTTTATTCACATCGAGCTCGTGACATAAGAAATTTGGATCTATTCCTGGCATATCCTCATGACTCCAAGCAAAAGTTTATTTTCTTCTTTTTAGGAAAACTATTAATTCCTGTTTTAGTGAGGCATCTTACGAAGAATCTATTTGAGTTGTTCGTTCCGGGTGCTCATCATCCAAAATGATATTTTCAGTAGCTTCCACCACCTGACCTTTCACGAGCTGCGATTCGTCTATAGGATCCAATGTTTCAATCTCTGCACCTTCATCCACTTGGTAGGTCGTAGTCTTTTTCCTAGATTCCTCCAGTTTTTCTTGCTCGGCAGATGAGTAATAACATTCCCGAGCAACTTTTTGGTTACCCTTTACAACTCCTACTCCAAAATTGGTTGGAAACTTCAGACATTGATGTACACTAGATGTTACTGGTTTGAACTTCTTCAAACCTACCCTTCCTATGATGATATTGTAAGCTGACTAGACATTCTTATCCATCACAAAGAAATGTACTATTTCTATTCGACAAGCAGGCCATGTGCCGATGAACATATCCAACTTGATCGTCCTAAGTGGAAAGACTTTCTCGCCAGCAAACCCGAGGAGAGGCCTGTGATAAGGTTCCAACTGAGACAACTTTAGATTTAAACTATCAAAGCATGAGTAGAACATGGCATCCGCTGAGCTACCATTATCCACCAGTACTCTTAATATTATTACTTCCTTTATCATCATTTTGATCACCAGTGGATCATCATGAGGATATAGTACACCTGCGAGGTTGTTTTTGGAGAAACCAATGACTAGTTTTTCTTTGTTCACCTTCCTCGAGCGATCATCCTCATCTAGATTTATTCGCTGAATGTATGAACAAGCTTGAGCTTCATTGAGGTAATCTTTCCCTTCCGCAGTAAGGTCCCCACCTCCTGCACCTCCACCTGTAATAACGTTACAATCAAATGATCCAAAACGAATTGAAAATACCTCACGTTCTGGCTGTCTTGGTCTCTTGGGGAGATCGGGGTCGTCTTGTGGATCATCTTCATGATCTCTTTTCTTGTTTTCTTCTGCTCGATGAGGAGATCTAGACCTCTATCTTGCTCGGTCGTTGCTTTTTCTTTCATTTCTTCGATCAACATACTTAGCCAGCTTTCCTCGTCTAATGAGTGCTTCGATTTCATTCTGGAGAGTTATGCATTTTTTGGTCATATGACCATGGTCTTTATGGAACTCGCAATATTTGTCCTTATTCCTCTTGTCAGGATCCGACTTCATTTTCTCAGGCCAGTTTAGTTCCTCGCTGTTCTTGATCTCTGCCAGGACATGGTTTATGTCTACTTTTAAAGGAGTATTATTTTCAAATTTCTTCAATATTTCCCATGATGGCTATGCTTTTGACTGCTTATCACCACCATTGTTCTTATGTTCTTTCTTTTTAGCCTTATCAACCTCCACCTTAGTCTCTTTGGTGTCCATGTTCTTCTTTGCAGCCATAGCCTCCTCAGCATTCATGATCTTGGCCGCTTTTGCCATTAGTTCTCACATGGTTCTGGGTGGATCTTTGGCCAAAGTATAGTACAATTTGTTGGGCAACAGTCCACTCATCAAAGCAGTAATTGCTATCTTTTCCTCGTAATCAATAACTTCGAGCTTCTCGTTATTGAAACGAGTTATGTAATCCCTGGTGCTCTCACCTATTTTTTGTCTAACACTTAACAAATGTGCCACTCGTTTAACTAGTTTTGCTCCAAAATAGAAATTTCCAATGAAGAGCTCGGCCAGTTGAAAGAAAGTTGAAATCTTCCCCCGAGGAAGATTATTGTACTATATTTATGGAGATCCGGTAAGAGTTCCTGAAAATGCCCTGCATCTCATCTCGTCTGGCACGGCATAGATGTCGGCAGCAACTTGGTATTGTTCTATATGAAGGACAGGGTCAGTTTTTCCATCATATTTAGGGGTCACAACAGGTGCTTTGAACTTCGATGGTGTGGGAAAATCCACAATTGCCTGTATAAAAGGCGTCCCTTGGACAAATGTTCTTTGTAGAGGATTCTTGGCCTTAACCATTTCCCCTAGTCTATCCTCCAACCTTTGAATAAATCTTTTCATGCATCCTTTCCCTCCTCAGGCCAATTGGTTCGAGCAATTGATTGTGTTGAAGTCGCTTCATGGGATCTATCTTATCGAGGAACTGGTTGTGATTGGGCAGAACCCTCTCTTAGATCAAATGGTCGTTGAAAGTTTCTCGACACAGCCTTAGGAGGACTTTAATTCTTCCTAGGGCCCAATCGATCAAAATGAGAGATCCTACTTAATCTCTCCAATGCACTAGTCCTTTCTGGAGAGAGAGTGATGTGTTGTTCAGTATCTGTGGCTCGTACTGACGAAGTTGACCCGGTTGATAAAAAAAATCATCAGATTTCTCAGTGCGATATGAATCGCTTTACCTAATACGCGAAAAAACTAAACGGTTATTCCTTTGAACACTTCGTTGTCCTGAATGGGTCGGCGCTCAACCCTGGATAGTTTGCATGAGTTATCGCATAGTCTCTTTCATAGCCATCTGGCCTTGAGCCAAATTGGCCATAATTCCAGCCAGATCTTGGACATTTGTAGGAGCAGATGGATTCGGGGGGTTTCCAGCGTTTCGATTACTGGATTCAGGATTATCAGCCGTTGGTGATAAATAACTTTGGTGAAAAACGAGAATTTCAGTCGTTTCCCACAGACGGCGCCAATCCGTTGATGTAAAAAATTAGATTATCTTTAATTACTTAATCACAGATAAAAAATAAATAAGACAAGAGATTTTTAAAGTGGTTCAGCCTTGAATGAATGGCCTACGTCCACTGTTTGTGTTATTACTGACTGTTTACAGAATTCTCGATAATGAGTTTTTTAAGAAATTTCGAGTCCCATTACAATGAGGATGATACAATGTATTTATAGCCCTCGGGCTGTAAATGTGAAAGGGTAATACATAGCTGTCTAATAAACGTATACATCTGTATGATAATAATGAGCATTTAATGCGTAGTCAATTTGTTGATTATCCGGACATTAATGCTCTGTACGAGATGCTGCTCGGACCGCCTGAGTACCTCGGTATTCAAGAGTTACTCGGTACAGTAAAGTTCCTCGGAGAGCACCTGTTGCTCGGAGTGTCTGAGTTGATTGGGGAGGTTGAGTTCCTCAAAGTCAAGGTGTTGTTCAGAAATGATTGTAAGTGCCATATTGACTGACACGTGTCTCCACTTAATTGATCCACGTCAGCAGACTAAATTTGGTATCAACAATATCTATATATTTATACACATATAATAAATCTCAATATAAGAGCACTAAGGATTAAACTTCTCCCCAGTCTCAACACAATGCCATATTCATGCGTGGGGTGTCTCGCAAAGAGAAATCCAAACATGGAACCCCCCGATACACTACTATGCGGCAAGGTCGATCGCCGGGATCCATTAGACCCTCGGTACTCGATTCATCCATATATACATCTTCATATTACAATATACATCCAGATCTATCTCCCGGACTGAGGATTCATATACAAAGTATTTATCAATACTATTCATTTTTATCTCAAAACTTTCCATTTCCCTTCTCATATCCAGGAAATGTATTTAAAAGACAATTTATTATCATGAATTGCTTTAACAAAACATATAACTTTTCAAAAGCCAGTTTTATTATCATAAAAATGCTTTTCCGTTTCTAAATATCCCATTTCCCTTTTTATATTCAGGAAATGTATTTAAAAGCCATTTTCATTATCATAAAAATGCTTTTACCATATCATATGATTCCACATACCTTCTTCCATTCGGGAGTGTTACCGAAGCCAAAACCTTTATCCCATTTCCCTTCTTCCATCCAGGAAATGTAAATTAAAGCCAATTTATTATCAGAAATTTCTTTAACATAATGCGTTCTTAGACCGCCCGTACGATGCACCCCTAAATGACCATCATCTTCCAGTGCCTATCAATTACGACATCGGGACACCTATATGCAATACGTCGGGAAACATCCATATGCCTGCGGGCTATTAATAACCACACCCCTAGTTACCTAACCATCGCAGAAAACATAACATAACATAAATGCTCATATGGCCTAGAGGACTATATCCACCCTACATTCATTAGTCAGGGGGCTTCACCTCATGCACGAACTTACCTTATGATGTCATTTAGAGAGGGTGTTGACTATAAATCAATAATTATGAAAATCATTTCTTTTTCCATTTTGAAAACATTCATATTTTATTTTCAAAATCATTTATGTAAAATTATATATATGCTTGAATCACATAGTATACATATACCATATATACCTCCTCGAATATATACAAATGGCCATATTTCCCAAACCATCTCACGATGACCAATGATGCCAAAGATTCTCAATTTCATCCTAATCTCCTCATAGGACTTTCCCAACAATAATCGATATAATTATGCTTTCTATCCGCATCATTATATAGGCCTATATGCCCACTGAAATATTCTTTCATCTAAAGGTTTACTAACCCTCAAAGCCATCATTTAAGAGTACCAATATAATAACTAGGAACCCACATATAAATCTCCAAATTTTAAGTTAACTCCTCATACTCTTAAGGAGAGAAAACTGGCATTTCTGACCAAAGGGAATCGATTCGCCCCAATTGTGAATCCATTCGGGTGGGTGAATCGATTCGGCCCCCAATCCGAATCGATTCGGAAAGTGTTCTGCAAACAGTTCGTTAATGGAGAATCGATTCAGTCTAAATTCGAATCGATTCAGCCCACTGCAGAATCACAAATCCCGTTAGGCGAATCGATTCGGCCAAGACCCAAATCGATTCGGCCGGTTCGAGGGGCACTGTTTGGGCGATTTTTTTTCAATCTCCAAAATATCCCAAATATCAATCCAACCTCCATTTAAATTATAACTCATATTTATTTCTACAAACCCAAGGTTCTAATATCTCCTCAAATTCTTTAGAGGTCCAAACAATCCTTTTGAGAACCCCTAATATTTATCTCCAATAAGTTATAGCTAATGATTTCAATCTCGGACTACTTTTCGTAGAAAAATCACTATAAATCTAAAAAAAATCATAAAAATACACGGTCAGCTCCCACGTGACCGCGTCGAAGAGATATACAAATTTCATTTTTTGACCAGGAGCCGAGTCGAATCGGATTAAGGCCAAATCGATTCGGAAAGACGTTGTCCCACTATTCATCGTCTTCTCCGAGACGGTTTCGACCATTGAAGCTTCTCCAAAGCTTTTGTCGCCTCACCCAATGTCATACAACCTCAACCAACTACAAATACAGATATATCAAGGGTTCTAAACATCCTAGAACCCTAAACCACCAATTAATTTAGGTTAAAACCTAAGTTTCTCCAATTAACAAATTTTAAGGGTTTATTCATTTTAACTCCCGAAAACCCATTTTATTCACGAATACCCAACCCAAAATCTTTAGGGTTTGTTTATACCAAACTTTGATATGAGATTTATGCTCAAAAGTAAATAAAGCAAGTAAACACTTTCCTCGTGGATATAATCCGACGACCTCGAGCCGAATCCGGCGAAGTTTGGCCCGAATCTTCCTTTTTCTCCTCTCTCCTCTCCTCATTTCTCTCTTCTCTCTCTTTTCTTCCTTTCTGTCTTCTTTTCTACCTATCCCCCTCTTTATATAAGAAGAAAAAAGGTTATACCCCTTAAAACCCAAAAACGACTCGTTTACTCAATTACGAGCCCTTTTTTACTCTAAAATTCCTCGAAACTCAATTTTGACAATCGGACACTCTTTTCCGACTATCTCGAACATTCCGAGACTCACGACGCAGTTGAAATTCCCATCCGAGGTACTTGACCGCAAAGCACTATTCTAACCCATAATAAATAAATGCAGTATTTCTAATCAAAATCTTACCTCTTTTGTCGCTATATTCCACGGTGACAAATAATTAAAAAACTTCGAGCTATACAGTCCCAAAAATAATTACAACACCTATCGAAAATCATCTAATCCTCAAAAATCCCAAAAATCACTATTTCGAGAAATTCTCCAAATTGTCAATTTATATCTATTTATGGAATTTAATTGTCTCTAAAAAGGACGGGTTGTTACATACTCCCCCCCCACCTTACAACGAAATTTCGTCCTCGAAATTCGGATACAACCTACACGACCAATTCTAGAATCGCTCAAAATCCCAATATCTCAAAGGGGAGCGATACTAACCCAACGGTTCCCAACCAAATACCATACGGCTACCACAGTCGTAAAGTGACTCCAATATCGTCACATCGCAACCATCATTTATAGTGCCTCGCGGTATAAACTTCAAATTTATATACTACGCCCATTCTATTTCAGGCGGTATATAAACTAACTTACTAAGGTGCCCATACACCTTTCTAATCTATGCACATATGCACATCTATCGTGAACGTCTGACACGTAACACTCTTTCCCAATAATGGTATCCTTTCCTCGGTGTAATACGCACCTATGGGTACTCCAAACCCGCGAAATTCCATTCTCCTAACCTCAGGGCCACTAACTCTACTAAACTTACATCCTAATAATACTAAGGTATAAGCATTACTCTACCTACACGAAACGAGTGTAATCCTAAGAATATCCCTAGTGCCCAAGGCCTCTCTCAACTCCCGACAGTTTCTTGGTTTCATGCATGGGACGTCTCGCCAAGGCGAAATCCAAACAAGGAAATCTCCCGTTACACTACTCCCTCGCGTTGTCGGTCGTCGAGATATAGCAACCTAAGGCACACCAGTGGGACGTCCTAGATCCTACCATGCTAACCTATGAATGCACTTCTACTATTCTATCCTTCTGCCCATACTAAAGGAAACCTAACTAATCGAAGTTCCCAATCTCTGTGAAGCACTACGAACATCATACCCAAAACATATTTCCTCAAAATTTGCCCTTTCATTAAGGACTGACTATAATCCTCAAATCAATTTCTCTAAGTCCAACTCCATCCACCCACTTGTGGCAAGAGGACCACTTTAGTGCTTTTCCATAGCACAATATTTCCATAATAATACCATCATCACATGGCTCGTAGTCTATAGTGGTTCATCCACACTATAAGACTTTCAACAAAACCCACATCCTTGCATCCTATAACATCTCTCCACTCCCGACGCCGTTAAGAGTCATGCGTGGAGCGTCTCGCAAAGCGAAATCCAAATAAGGAACCCCTCCACACATTGACACTTGGCTTCGTCGGTCATGGAGTTCCGTTATTTCAAACATGCAACCGGGATAACCCTATCCCCTATTCTAACAAAAAGGTGATCTGAACTCCGATCTCTAACTAAGAGTCACACCACCCAACGCTCGCATAAATTTGAAGTCCTTGTGCAATCAATAATGAGCTTTATCTTAAAGCTCAACAATAATTCTTGCGGGCTTAAATCATATCTATAAGGTCGCCATATACTCAAATCACAATAATGAAACCTCTGCTCATCGAAGTTCCATCTCTGCACATAATAAAAGTGAACTCAACCTGTATCTAGGTGAGAAAATGCAACAGCAACCTGTTCAACCCTGGAACTGCGGACACGATACTCTTTCCATCATTAGCCTGCTATCGCTCTGAAAATACCATAATGTATTATACTCACCATATTACCATACTCGTATAAACATATAGAACGAGCATCACTAACCAGATATATGTATATATATTCAATCTATCAACACCCGCCTCTATGGAGAATGAAGGAAAATAAAACTCCGCTACCGAGGACCACACATAGGCATACATGATATAATGTTATCGATACCGCCACAAAGCTCAAAGTACACAAACGAGTCTAAGGCAAATGAACACCGCGACTTTATCTAGTCACACCAAATATACCTCCTCCATTGAGGTAAAACTCATACTAACCACTTTACCCTGGTACTTACAATCATCTTACTAGTCCTCATAACTTCTCTGTTAAAAGGAAACGCCACTACGAGCTTCAACCTTATAGTTCCAACTAAGTCCCACCTCCTGCCGCCATGCAAGCCTCGCACACGAGCGCGCAAAATATTCCTATAACCTCTAACATGGTAGGAGAATGAAATCTCACCACGGGAATTTTACAATCCTAATCATAAGGCTCTATAACAAATCGAGAGCAATGCTGAAAGCGTAGTACGTCCGCACAGATTCCTAACGACACTAGAACCTAATGCTCTGATACCATCTGTGACACCACGCCTAATAAAATACCGGGCGATCACTCCTATATCAAATCATAACAGGAGTCTCATATGGATCATTCTTAGCATCACTGTCAAAAGTCCATTTAATTACTAATAACCTATTAGGCCGGTGTCAAAATTTTACTTAACTAATCTTTTTAAACGAATAAAATAAAAACTTCCACACAATATATGCGTAAATGAAACTGAAATAAAATGAAATAACCAAACACTCGGTCAAAATATACAACCATATCGAATGATTCTCTAAAAGAATAAATAAATAAAATTGGACCATTGGCCCGAATATTTATACAGTACCGCCTATCTAGTGTACAAGAATGGAAGCGGCTATCAAAAAAATTTCATGCATCCACAGCTGCTGCAGCTGACGTTTGACTCGAAGGAAGTGCCATCCAGGCATCCCTGTGTCTGGACACCTATATATATATATATATATAACAAGAAAGGAAAAGTAGAAAAACGAGTCAGAGCCCGAGTTTGAAAATATTTTGCAAGTGCATAAATGATTTATTTGTTTTAAAAAAATATTTTTATCTCATATTTAAGTTTGGTATTGCACTCCCATGAGATACCCCTCACCTCTCCACTAACAGTGCACTCATAACGCATTCTTCTAAACATCCTAGTCAAGCTACCCCGCTAAACTAGTCTATCACCCAACCACTATCAATCCTAGATAGTCCAAGTAATGTACTAAGGGATAAACTTCTCCCCAGTCTCAACACTAAGCCATGCTCGTGCGTGGGGTGTCTCGCAAAGCGAAATCCAAACAAGGAACCCCCCCGATACACTACTACGCGGCAAGGTTGATCGTCGAGATCCGCCAGTCCCTCAGTACAGAATATATATATCTATATATTTATACACATATAATAAATCTCAATATAGGAGCACTAAGGATTAAACTTCTCCCCAGTCTCAACACAATGCCATATTCGTGCGTGGGGTGTCTCGCAAAGCAAAATCCAAACAAGGAACCCCCCCGATACACTATTATGCGACAAGGTCGATCGTCGGGATCCATTAGACCCTCAGTACTTGATTCATCCATATATACATTTTTATATTACAATATACATCCAGATCTATCTCCCGGACTGAGGATTCATATACAAAGTATTTATCAATACTATTCATTTTTATCTCAAAACTTTCCATTTCCCTTCTCATATCCAGGAAATGTATTAAAAAGCCAATTCATTATCATGAATTGCTTTAACAAAAGATATAACTTTTCAAAAGCCAGTTTTATAATCATAAAAATGATTTTTCGTTTCAAAATATCCCATTTCACTTTTTATATTAAGGAAATGTATTTAAAAGCCATTTTCATTATCATAAAAATGCTTTTACCATATCATATGCTTCCACATCCCTTCTTCCAACCGGGAGTGTTATCGAACCCCAAACCTTTATCCCATTTCCCTTCTTCCATCCAGTAATTGTAAATTAAAGCCAATCGGTCTCTGACCCGTTTTACAATCGGTCAGAGGGAGTGTTACCGAAGCCCAAACCTTTATTCACTTCCTATTATTAAAATATTTTACAATCGGTCTTTGACCCGTTTTCTCTTGCATATTCTCCTCCCTCTTGTATATACTATATCAGGTATCCATCCATTGGGACGCCCACCATATATGATTGGATATTTATTCTCTAAGGATACTATAGAGTTGTGTACTTTGAATTATATGCATCATTCTATTGATTCATGTACTCTGTAGTCGTTTATTTAGAGGCATGTTGCCAAAGGATTCATGTCATTTCCATTATATCTCAATCATTGGTTTTATTTGGTTTATGGTATTAAGATGTTTGAAACTGGGAAGTTTATTTCGTCATATTAATTAAGTTGTGATGATACTTATTGATTATTCATTGATGTGGGATGGCTTATATTATAACTTGTTGGTATTATTAAAAGGTAAGTTTATTAAATATTAAAATTGGAAATTTTAACAATAGCTTAATTTATTTCTAGGTGGTTAATAAAGAAAAAAATTATTTTCGACAGTGATACTAAGAATGATCCAACTGAATAATTTGAATTAATTGGGTAAAGGATTGGTCACCCGATATTTATTCAAGCGGGTTGTTACAGAAAATAGTTAAGGTGGCTCACAATAATGTAAAAGAAATTATAAGCTCTAAACCATTAGAGATAATCCACATGGACCTCATGGTTACTTCCAGTATAATTATTCTTTATGTAAATACCTACATCTTTATCATTGCGGATCACTTTAGCCGGTTCACATGATTATATTTTAGAAAAATAAGTTTTATACTTTTAACGATTTTTTGTAAATTCCTTTAATGATTGAAAATGAAAAAAATACTCAAGCAACCCGGACAAGGTGTAGAAAAGGTGGAAAATTTATAGAAACGTGAGGTATTGAGTATTGTGTTAGTAATGAGTTCATTCACAAATATAGTGCCCTAAGAACACCACAACAGAACGTGATTTTCGAACATTAGAATAGATACATGCCAGGAATGTATCAAAATATTTATGGGTTGAGGGAGTTCGAGCGACACATCATATAATGAATCGTGTCTATCTCCGTAAAGATTCTAAAAATACCCCCATGATATTTAATATAATAAAATCCCTAATTTGAAACACATTATAACCTTTGGAATCATTTAAGGTATTTGTAAATATAAAGAATTCCTTTCAAAATTTCATGCTCGAGGGAATGATGATGTTTTCTTTGGATAATATCAAACAGTGGGGTTTATATGGTATTTAGTACATGTACCAAATCCAATAAATATTCCATTAATTTGGTTGTGACACACAATAAATTATCTTAGTAATGACTCATCTCTTGAAGTGGAGGATGAAAGAGTTTTGAAAATAGCTCAATTAAAGAAAATAAATCTTTACCAGTAGAAGAACCTGTGGTGCAAACTTGGGTTTTTAAATATCACCTAAGAGAAAAAATATTGGGGAATATTATAGAGCCTCTTAGACTTAGGTTCCAATTACATCAATGTGAAGAATTTGCATACTTTATTTCACTATTATAGCTAAAAAAATATAAATGAAGCTCGTCCTGGATAAATGTTATTCAAGAAGAGCTTGCCCAATTTAAAACCCTTAATACATGTGAACTTAACTTTCCCTCAATTGAGATACTCACCTCTCAACTGTTGTGCACACCTAAAGTATCCTCCTAAACCAACCTATTCATTCTACCCCGCCTAACTATTTTAACTAAGTCTCTTCCTGCCTACTAATTCATTGTGCCTGCCCGTATGTCCTATCAATACGTTGTCGAATTTCCAAACCCTTTTAGCCAGTAAAAATCACCAATTAAGTATTTAGTTTCCACGTACTTTGGTTACTTTATATATCACAATTTATCTTACCTACTAATGCACACAGAGTAAAATAAATCACATGTGTGTGTGTGTGTGTATATATATATATATATATATATATATATATATATATATATATATACCCTCATCATATATATGAATAAGGCATCCCTTGGTGGAGACCTAGGATGCATGCATAATCAACTATCGAGTCCTGGTACATCACGTACTAAGTAAAGGGCTTCTGGTTTGGAATCACTCTCAAACCATAAATTTACGGTTCACGCAATTTTGGAGGCGAACATAGTTCTAAGCCTTTGGTCTACACACACACCAAACGCACCCAAATGACCAGTCACACTATCACACACACAATTAGTGTTCAACCCTAAGTTCTATGTTCTGAGGCACAAGTCTAAAATCCCCTCAATGGGCTCATTAGGATAAGATAGTCCATGACACAGAACCTGTCATTATAGACGGTAGCATACGTATGTTCACACATGAGAAGTCACATAATAGGTATTTACACAACCTATATATATATATATTAAGTATAGGTATACATGCAACCTATAATATATATCCCATATGCAGTATATAACTCTTGAATATTCTACGTATTATCAATTTACCATTATACTACTTATCATATATTCTCGAGTGTTTCCCATTACTCGAAGGTTCCCAATTACCTCTTAAATTATTTCAGTAGTCATAACATCTCTCTACTACTGGTCTCGACTTAAGTTCACTCATGTTCTCCATGACCCGTGCTAATTCTTGTAAATTCATTAAACATTAAGATATGTCCAATAGTTCCTAGCCTTAATTATCCTCAATTGGGAAAATCTCGACCCTACTGTATGCTTACTGAAATTATAATCCCCCTCATTAACTTAAAAATGTCCCAAAATTTCCACCCTAATTTATACACAAGTTCGAAGATGAAATAAGAAAAAAAATCAAATTCTGGGAAAATCGAATCGATTCACCCAATGGCCGAATCAATTCGCCCTACCGAATATATTCACTGTTGGGCCAAATCGATTTGCAATTGTACAGTTCTCTGCTTCCTTATCCAAAACTCCACTAAACCTCTTTAATCTCCTAACCAACTTGACCAATCATTTATTATAGGCGTAGGGACAACTTTCGACTTAAATAACACATTTAATCTTCAAGATTTTAATTCAAGAATAGATTAAAACCTAATATAAACACAAAACCCTAGTTTCTCATGTTCTTCATCTCTTTCAATCAAACATTTGAATTTCTTCTATTATTATCATCTCATATATTCTGACTTCGTTTTCCATTCACATAAGGATTCAATCTAAATGCAAATGCTACACAAGATCGGGAATATAATTTCCAATTTAACACTATAAATTAATTATTCCCGAAAATTATCCACCAATACACTAACATGGATAGTATATGCACTCAAATTTTGCAAGATAAACACTTGCCTGGAGTTTGTAGGTCTGATTTGTGCAAAAAAGTGGTGGGGTTGCCTTCCTCTCCTTCCAACTATTTTGTCACTTCCAGACACACTAACGCGCTCGAAATGACCCTTTGGATAATCCATAATTAAATAACATTATATTTCATAATTTTAAGTCCCGGCATAACTGAAATGCGCATCTCGGCTAAATTATCGTAACTGCTATATTTCTCACTCACGACTATCATAATGCATTCTTACTAATTTATTACTCGTTCACTAAGTAATACGCAATATATTTCATGCAAATAAATATTAACCCTTATCTCTCTAACTAATATTAATTTTAATCCGAATTAATTTTCCATTAATTTCTCATTTTAATTTAATTAATCCTAATATAAAAATAATTAAAAATACAGGGTGTTACATACTTCCTCCCTAATAACAATATTTCGTCCCAAAATTTGGAAAAATACTTGGTATAAATAACTCTGGATATTTATCGCTCATCTCATCCTCGCGCTCCCAGGTAGACTCGTCGTCATTATGATGCCCCCACTCAACACGTATAAGTGGAACTACCTTCGACTTTAACCTCGTCTCACTATGGTTTAGAATAGCAGCTGGACCCGCCTCTTATGAAATATCGGGTTGTAAATCAGTCTCCTCCAATTCAATGTGAGTGTGAGCTAACTCATCCCAGAGATATCGCCTCAGCGAAGAAATGTGGAATACATCGTCGATTTGATGCAAGTGCTTCGGTAATCCGAGTTTATATACAACTCGCCCAGTTCGCTTGATGATAAGGAATGGCTCGACGTACCTTGGTGAAAACTTCCCTTTCGTCCCGGACCTCATTATCCACTTTATAAGACATACACTTAGTAATACCCGGTCGCCCACATTAAACTCCAGGAAGAATATCTTGGCATAAACATAACTCTTTTGTCTATCCTGAGCTATCCCTATACGACTCCGAATTAGCTAAATCTTGGCCGAAGTATCCCGAATCAACTCTAGTACGAGAAGCTTGTTATCCCCCATCTCTAACCAAAAAGCGATAGAATAACAAGGTCTACCATACCACGCCTCAAATTGTGCCATGTCAAACATAAAATGATAGGAGTTATTATAAGCAAAATCCGCTAGTTGAAGATACTACCCCCAGCCTCGGCCAAAGTTAAGGATACACATCAGCAGCATATCTTCTAAAATCTGGTTCGTCCTATCTGTCTTCCTATTCTCCTGTGGGTGATAAGTTTTACTCAATAGCAACTCCATATCCATGGCCTCCTAAAAACTCTGCTAAAATCGCGACACAAAGATTATCCCTATCGGATACAATATTGAGTTGCACCCCTTGTAGTCTTACTATCCCAGCAACTAAGATCTGGGCATATTGTCTCGTGGTATAATCCGTCAGGACTGGAAGAAAATAATCCACCTTAGTCAACCGATCCACTATCATCAAATTGGACCCTCTAAGATGTAGGCTACCCAGTGATGAAATCCACAGAAATGCTCTCCCATTTCCCCATTGGAATCTCCAATGGCTGTAAAACCCCTACTAGTTTCTAATGATCCACCTTCACCAGATGGCTAGTGGTACACATTGAGACAAACTCTATAATGTCTCTATTTATTCCACTCCGACAGTATTATCGTCTCATATCCTGGAACATCTTATCCCCTCTAGGATGTACCGCAAATTGTGATCTGTGAGACTCTTCGATTAGAGAGTGTCGCAAGTCCTCCCCCTATGGAACAAATAATCTCCCGTTGAAGTGTAAGCCTACCTCTAAACTCATGGAATAAGACTTTGCTCCGTCGGCCAAAAGCTATCAATTCCTCACTTAACAAAACAAATATGTTGCCTAGGCCTGTACAACCCTCGTGAAAATCTAGGGGGTGAGGGTCATAACAGACATGAAGGATCTGGTAAATGAATCCTGATGTCCTGGCTCCTTCCATTTCACTTTCCAGACTTCTGCCACATCCTCTACTGGCCTATGGATCAACGCATATGTGACCATATTAGCCTTCCCCCGATGGTAATGGATGTCGAACTAATAATCCTTCACAAATTCCAACCACCTACATTGATGCATATTCAGCACTTTCTCAGTGAAAAGGTATTGTAGTGACTTATGATCTTTCAATAGACGAACCCTCTCCCTCAAAAGGTAATGTCTTGAAATCTCAAAGTGCACACACAACTGCTGCTAACTCCAAGTTGTGGGTGGGGTAGTTCCTCTCACGAGGCTTTATCTTGCGTGAAGCATAAGCTATGGTCTGGTCCTCCTATTGTATCACACACCCAAGCCCTTGCAGGGACACATCAGTAAAAATACGATACTCCACTCTCGCCTTGGGCAGTGCAAGAACTAGTGCTAAAGTCAACTTGCCCTTTAGCTCATCGAAAGATAACTGACAAGTGTCATACCAGATAAATGATACCCCTTTGGGATTCAAGATGGTCAATGGACCCGCAGCCTTCTAAAACCCCCGAATCAATCGCCGTTAGTACCCTGTTAACCCCAAGAAACTACGCAAGCTTTAACTATGGACGAAAATAAAAAAATATATAAATAGAAGGATATCGGCTACCGGTGGTGAGGAGAAGGGAAAATCAGCAATGTGTGAGGCATGGGGGAGAGGGAGATTGGTGGGTGTAAAAGTGAAGGGGGCAGAGGGAGTTCGACAGAGATTTCGTACAGAAAGAGATCGAATTGTGTATTTGAAAAGAAAGGGGCTTCCCCCCCTTTATAGGTTTTAGTTTAGGTATAGTTTGTTGTATTTGGTACTTACTTATAATTTTTAGTAGGTAATAATTTTTAAAATTTTTAAAATTTCATCCAACTATAAATTAGTAGTGGAGTGCATAGGATACGTTTCAGTATTTTTTCACATTGATAAGACTTTTGAATTACACTAAATTACACACGCTTTAATTTGAATAATAATTAAAAATAATATATTTTAAACTTGTTCTTCTATCCATTTTATATGTAAAAATATTCTATTTCGAGCGAGAAAATAAACGTTTCGACCCTATTTCATCTTATAGATAATACATATGAGTCACAAGCGTCGCGAAAATAATTAATGGCTCGTAAAAGGTCATTTTGACACATAAATAATTCAATTGAATATAAAATAAAATCAGGATGTTACAAATACTACTAGTCGCTGGCAGTAAGGTGCCCTTCGTAAATAACCCATGCCCAACTCTCTCATCATCTAACGGATGATGGCTAAGTAAGAACCCACGGAGCAGGAAAAATGCTCTAAAATAACATAAGTCACGATGAAATCTTGTAAGAAAAATATAAAGGCATAAATACCCATCTAAGGGAAAACACAAGAAGCACAAAATATAAACCAATAAACTCTAACGTACCTCAACTCATTCAGTCATCATGAAAAATGGATGTAAGGAGGAGCAAGAGCTAGACTCCATCATCCCCCGTATACTTAGAAGGATAAGACAGGCACCCATATTAATAAAGAACGACATGAAGAGAGACTTGATATCACTGTAGCACCTACAAAGTTTCCTTAGAAGGTGGGACAAAAGTAGGTGTCTAAGGCGCCTCTTAAGAGCCCTGACCCTCACCGGAAGTCAAAGTGGAAGGAACAAAATTATCTATTCTTTTTTATGAACAAAAAATAGGGACTCGTGTAATCCAAGTGGCCACTCACTATTGTAACACCCTGAGTATAAGACTACAGGTCGCCCAGAGAAAGAAAATGTATCTCCCTTATACTTATAAAAGGTTACACTTTAGTCCCTAACTGCATAAGTTCTGTCCACTGCCTCACAACTATGTCCCCTAGATAAAGGTTTGTGTATACGTATGTACAGAGCATTAAGTGGGATAATGTGGGACTGACTATGCTATCTTGGATACAATGCTCACATAATCTATCCCAGAGGAAGGCCGTAACATACGACGGAGCAAAAAATTAAAAAATAATGCGAAAGGCATGCTCAGTAATAAGAAACAAAGTCAAAATAAGTATACTTCTCACCTCTTTGGTTAATAAATTCATCAAAGTCCACACCTCTATCTAATAATATGAATGAGCATCGGGTTTTCGATTATCCCATCTTTACCGTTTCTAATGAGGTCGGTTGTCCTCCTAATCTTCTCTCAAATTCCCCAAATATAGATAAAAAAAATATAATCCCATAACACTTCACAAGACAAAAACAAGAAACATGTAAATGAAAGAACATGATTAAAAAAGAGATAAAATAATAGTTTACCTATAAGACTACATGATATCCCACTAGAATCTTGGTCAATCTTCAAGAAAGAGATCCCATGGTAGCATAAAAGAAGATTAGAGTAGAGATAATCCAATCATATTACCCGATGTAATTAAAGTAGCAGAGTGAAAAAGGAAAACTCTCATGAATGACATCATGACATAAAGCATATATCGTCTAACCAAAGACATAAAGCAAGAAGATTCGGGTAAACTTTTTGACCTGTATGGGGTTATTCCCTAAATATCGCATATGTGCCTCGAGGTATGGGAGATATAATGTATCCCTTGAATGGTTGGATGACATGAAACCCAAAATGGATCTAATCAACCCATCTAACAACCTAGAAAAATAAGGGATTATCACAATAAATGCCTTTGATGGAAACCAATCATCATAGGAAGATCAAGAGGAATACATGTGTGACACATCATAAAATCTGTAACTAGATTGATCAAGTCCAATTACAAATAGTAATGAGTCTTAACAATACGTATTATTCTAAGCATGACTGATATAAGTAAAGTGTAACTATATAATTTAACAATAGTAATAAAATAAAATCATCATAAATCTGATATCATTATCCATATGTAAATGACTCCGTCACTGTACTACAAATATGTCTGAGATAATAAATCCCATTGTTGAATGTAAAAGATAACACTAGTATAAATACATCTTAATAATATTAATCCGACTCAATAATAATGAAAGTTCAATAAAAGGAAATGAGCATATAGGCTCGACACCTATATCCTAAAATATGGAAGCTAGAACTGAATAGGAATGCAAAGGAATCACGAATGTGGTGGAAACTACTTCCTATAACATGAAAATCGATTTCAACAACATGATTTAACGAGCAAGTACACAAATATTAATATTTTAACTGAATTGGGGCCGTAATAATAAGAATGCGTCCTCGTTTTATATTTTAGTTTCCTTTAAGTTAACCCAACCAAAACAACCTAAATATCACATGCATATATAATCCCAAATCCCAAATGATCCCGATAATGTACACTTTTAAATGTTTTTCATTCATTTGCAAGTAAATGATTTTCATAATAGAAATTATAAAAGGTTACATCTGAAGTAGATTCTTTATAAAAGGAAGACAATCACATAAGTCTAATATCCAAGTGAGTGTATCCCTACTCACATCTAAATAAATGGTTCCTTCGAAAATCACCTGTGCTTGCATGGTTTAGTTATAGGTATTTCCAAACTTATAACCTCAAAGTATCAGTAATGGATACTAACTACGCCTTAACACTAATCATATGCCCTCATACCATAGGTTATACAAGAAGATATACTTGTTTACACCCTATGGGAACAACTGTTACTTTTAACATATAGGATTGGGGTAAAATGTCCCAGGTAATCCCCTCTCTACCATCGGGGTACCAACGCAGTCAACATTATACACATTTCATCAAAATCCCTCTTAGTACGTTCGCCACAAGAACACACCCACACATGGTTTGTTTTCAGAAAAAGTAACATCATAAAAAATAATTCTACTAAAGGAATACTAAAAGTATTGTATGTAAACAACTAATTATCACTTATTAACTAATATGTGAAATTCCAAATGCCACAAGGTTGTTAAATTGAAAATACCTAACTCGTTATAACGACAAATCGTAAGTTTCTCAAACAAAATCACAAGTCATGAAAACGATATTAATAATTTCATTTTAATAAATTTCGAAGTCATTCTACAGAGATTAAAAATCTCGTTCAAACAAGGTTCAAATTTCATTTTAACAAGATTAACATAAATTCATCTTCTCCAAATTCCAAACGTGGTCACTAACATATAAAGTCCTAAATCTGAAGCCTCTAATCGAGACAATTCCCACCGTCCTTCGTATATAAGATCAACAACAAAAAATAAGCATAATCCAACATGTTTTAAGTGATTAAGTCAAGGTTTAAGGAGTCAAATTCAGATTACGGATTTAAAAACCCTAAGTTCACATATCTAACCAATTCAACTCAGATTAATGTCAATTTTAAATTAAATAAGAGAGATTTTATAAGATTAATTACAATGCTTCAAAATATATCAAATCCATACAAATTACAAGGATAATTCATAGGATTCAACATCAAACTATCCAAATTCATTAACACGCAATTAAGTCTTAATTCTCAAATTAATTAAATTTCAAAAATTAGGTTTTAGATTATTAAGAAAAAATTATAGATTTATTAATTCAGATTCCAATTGATTATCATTATCCTAACACAAATCCAAATTGAATTTCTAATCGATGTATACTTGCCCAGGACCGATTGACAAATCAAGTACTAAAAACCTCCAATTCTTCTTCAATCCTTGGTGCTTCTTATATGAAGCTGTCCAGGGTTTCTTCTAAAGTCTTAAGTGTGTTATAGGTTTGTCTAATTAACCTAATAATAAAACTTCCCATGAAATTAGGATTAGGGCTAACATAAGTCTCAATCTAATGGACTTAAATCCTGTTAATTTATGTTAAAATCAATAATTCTAAACATCCTAAATGTTAGCACGGAATATGACAAATTAATTCTTCCATCAAATTAACTTATAAGTTGGCATGAGTCACTTAATTTAGGAATTTAATTATCAATTATTCATGTGTGACTCGACGATGTAGGAAAATACTTTACAATTTATGGAACCTGACACCGAGGAGATAATCTAAACAACGAAACCCTCATTACCAAATCCCTCATCATTCTATAGTCGCCCATAATAATAATTCACTTCGAATATTTAATAAATCTATTACCATGATTTATGTCCATTCTCAAAAGTGTAAATCATGTATACTAATATGAAATATATATAATTATAACAATATGTATAAAAATATATAAGTGACTTCTCATATGTCATAATTGGCAGATAAATAATGAAAAGAAAATATAGGGCATTCCTCCCCCCTTAAACAGAGAAATTCGTCCTCACAATTCAAATTTATATACCTTGAGTCAAATATCTCCATATATATTGAACGCATATTGTCCTCTCTCTCATTTGTCGACTCAGCCTCACTATGATGTCTTCATTGGACTCTAACTAACATAATGGCCTTTGATCACATATTTATCTCTCTCGGGTTAAGAATGCATTGCTTCTCTCCGTGTGGCTTGCTTTTGGTTGTAACTCATTCCCGTTCATATTGATGTGAGGATACGATAAATCGTCCCTTAATAACTTCCTCAATATGGATACATGGAAGCCATCGTGTACCCACTAATAATGGTTGGATAAGAACAAATGATATGAACTCGGACCACCATACACAAGATCGTGAAGGGACCTACATATCTAGGCATCAACTTCCCCTTGGATCCGAATCTCATAACTCCCTTTATTGGGGTGACCTTCCTACACACCTAATCCTAAACCTAAAACTCCAACTTGCTCTACCTCTTGCCAGCGTAACTCATCTATCGGTCCTGGGAAGTCTTTATGCCCTCCCTGATGAATGCCCAGTTTTTTGAGGTGTCCCAAATGAAATCCCACCCATATAGAATGCTCTCCCATGACTTTAACAGCCGGATGAAAAAAATAACCACGAATACAAATCCTTGTATGGTATCATACCAATAGTTTGATGGTGACTATTTTCATAAACATACTCTATGAGTGAAAAGCGATGTTCCCAACTCCCTTGTAATCCAACATGCGATCCTTTAACATATACTCTATAATTGGATTCACCCATTTTGTCTGACAATCTGTCTAAGGGTGAAATCAAGTACTCAAATTCAGTTGTACCCCTATCACCTCCTTCCACGAAATAACCTAGAATGCTCCGATACCATTCTGTAACACCCCGCGCGGCCGTGGAGAGAGAGCGGAGCGCTACTATAGATAAAATAAATCAAATCCATAAATAACAAGGTATAGAGCATCTAAATAAATCCCACAATAAAATAAAAACCAGTAATCTCAATCTCTTCATATTAAATACAACCAAATTTCTCTCAAAATAAAACAACTATCTATCTCGATACGAAAATGAATCTCCAATGCTCTATACATAAAAAATAAATACAATTCTTCTCATCTTGTATTAAAATTCCTCCCAAATAATTCACGTTAAAATCATTCCAATTGGTCCATAGCGCTCAAATCCACGCTAACCTGCCATCTAAAACAAAATATGGAGAAGTACACAATACGACAGGAAAGATGCTCAACAAATATATGTTAGCGGTGAATAAAGTGTAACAAAATGAGTATGAAATATTCAAGCCAAATGCGAATCTCAATAGCATTTATCAATGAATTTCTCAACAACACATCAATGGGTCACCAGGCCTCACCCCATCCGCATACGCTTTATCAAGCCATAGCTCGGGAAGCAGGTATTTTGGCAGGTGCCCAATATTATTACTATATTAAAATCTCATGACAAGGTTCTCAACAACAATATAATGATGCCACATGAATCAAAATAATTCAACAATTATTTCTCCAGATTTCAAGGAATTTATCAATTCAAATATGAGTTCAATTAAACATGAAATCAACGGAATAAACTCGCGAGATTTAAAGGAGCATATTGCGTAAAACCCCATACCTTAAAATCATTGCATAAATCTCCACATAAATTCATCCTCTAAATCTAATCGCACCATCACGTTCCTCTCGCGAAAATAATCAAATCATGTTGTAACCCCAATACGAGATAAACCAAAATAGTCCTATTTTAAAAACCTAGAAAAATTATATCCAAAAATTATTCGAATCTTCAATCCGACTTCAGATTTGGATTCTACACGAAAAATTGAGTCAGTTATGTGTTTTGAGTTTTTTTGAAATATCATTCGAATGCACTCAAAAAGAAGATCTAAACATTCCAAATTGACTCTTATCATTCCATTCGTTTTTTGCTCTTTGGATTTCGTTTTTGGCCTCTCTTTTTCATCTCTCTTTCCTTATAATCACCCATAATATTCCTTATATAGTTCTTCTCTCAAACCCTAGCTTGGATCCTAAGTTAACGCATATTACTATATTGCCCTTTAATCCAAAATTATCAACTTTACATATTTAAACCATTACAAAATGTCCCAAAGCGAATTAAATTTGAATTTAAATATTCGATTCATTTCAAATAAAAATAAATATAATATCAATATCTCAATTATTAAAATAATAATATTATCAAAATCTTATACAATATTCATAAATAAAGCCCTCAAAATTACGGGGTGTTACATTCTCGACAACACATCAATGGGTCACTAGGCCTCACCCCATTCGCATATGTTTTATCAAGCCATAGCTCGGGAAGTAGGTATTTTGGCGAGTGCCCAATATTCGTGCTATATTAAAATCTCATGACAATTTTCTCAACAACAATATAATGATGCCACATGAATCAAAATAATACAACAATTATTTCTACAGATTTCAAAGAATTTATCAGTTCAAATATGAGTTCAATTAAACATGAAATCAACGGAATAAACTCGCGAGATTTAAAGGTGCATATTGTGTAAAACCCCATACCTTAAAATCATTGCATGAATCTCCACATAAATTCAGCCTCTAAATCTGATCTCACCATCACGTTCCTCTCACGAAAATAATCAAATCATGTTGTAGCCGCAACACGAGTAAACCAAAATAGTCCTATTTTAAAACCTAGAAAAATCAGATCCAAAAATTATTTGAATCTTCAATCCGATTTTAGATTTGGATTCTACACGAAAAATTGAGTCAGGTATGTGGTTTGAGTTTTTCTGAGATATCATTCGAATGCACTCATAAAGAAGATCTAAATATTCCAAATTGACTCTTCTCATTCCACTCGTTTTTGCCTCTTTGGATTTCGTTTTTGGCCTCTCTTTTTCATCTCACTTTCTTTATAATCACCCATAATATTCCTTATATAGTTCTTCTCTCAAACCTTATCTTGGATCCTAAGTTAACGCATATTCCTATATTGCCCTTTAATTCAAAATTATCAAATTTACATATTTAAACCATTACAAAATGTCCAAAAGCCAATTAAATTTGAATTTAAATATTCGATTCATTTCAAATAAAAATAAGTATAATATCAATATCCCAATTATTAAAATAATAATATTATCAAAATCTTATACAATATTCATAAATAAAGCCTTAAAAATTACTGGGTATTACAACATGTGCCACATTTGGACATATATAGGCAATGTATCTCTTCTTCGCTACCCGCCAATACTACATCATCATGTCACGTACATCATGCCATATTCAGGATGCACAGTGAAATGCGGACCACACGTCTCGGCTAATATTGCCCTCCGTAACTAAGGACCTTCTAGCACAACCAAATGCCCCTAAAATCTAAATCCTCTTTTTGAGACGATCGAGCAAAATAAAACCCCTCTAGATAAAATCCTCCAATCCTAATTTTTTTTCTAATGTTTGGTCCTAAATCACCCATAAAAAAATAATTGGTATAACGGCCACAAATGCCAAAAAGGCCATTGACAAATCCATAGAACACAATGTATCCAACTTATCCGCCCATTAACTGGGAAAATCATCTCCATACTCTTCCCACAAGGCTTCCACACTAATTTGTGGTCTATGGATCCAAGAATCTGTTGCTTTATTTTCCTTCCCCAAATGATACTGAATGGAGAAGTTGAAATCCTTAAAAAACTCCAACCATTGTCTATTTTGCATGTTCAATTCTCACTGACTAAACAAATATTGGAGACTTTTGTGATAAAAAAAATAATGTAAACCTCTCACTCAAAAGATAATTTCTCAAGATACGAAGAACAAAGATTATCAATGCCAACTTCAAGTCATTAGTGGGGTATTTACCCTATTTGTCTTAAGTTTACAGGAGGAGTAATCTATGGGAGTCTCCTCTTGCACCAGATTTCCTCAAAGAACCTAAAGTGATTCATCACTGTAAACCACATACTCCACTATGACCAGTGTTAAAGGAAGTATGGGTGCAGTCATGAGTCTCTTCGAGCTCCTCGAATTCTATCTAACAATCGGTGCTCCAAATAAATGGTACTCCCTTCCAATTGAGGTGAGTGGGTGGATGAGAAATCTTTGATATCCCCGCAATAAACCTCATTTGGTAACCATATAAAATGAAGAAACTCTTAACCTTTGTAGGCGCCTTGGGTTGTCCCCACTCCATCACCATCAATACTTTGGTAGGATTCACTAAAATCCTAACCTCTAACACAATGTGCCCTAAAAACTGCACTTCCCTCAGAATCCTCATTTAGAGAACTTAGCATATAACTTATGCTACCAAAGAGTCTGTAAAATAGTCTTCAATAAGTACGCATGCTCCTTCTGATATTGAGAATACAGTAATATGTCGTCAATGCACATAATAATGAACTGATCTAGAAATAGACGAATCTCCCTATTTATAAAATCCATAAACACCGCTCGAGAATTATTCAAGCCAAATTAAATGACTCGTAACTCATATGATCTATAATGCTTAAAAAATCTGTATTTAGAACATTATCCTTTATAATATGAAATGGATGATATCCCAAGGAAAATTTGATCTTGGAAAAGAATGACGCGAGCCTCAATTGATCGAATATATCATCGATACGTGGCAATAGATACTTATTTCGCATCATGAATTTGTTCAACTCGTGAATGTTCACACATAATCTTAGTGAGCCATCCTTCTTCTTCATAAATAACATATGAGCTCCCTATGGATATATATATTTCTCTATATGAACCCCAGACTCAGAAAATATTGAATCTTCTCTCCTACAACTCCCTTATCTCTAATGGTTCCATCTGGTACAATGCCCTCCCAATAGGCCCAATGTCTAGTGCTAAATCAATACAAACAATATGTCTTTCATGCTGCAATAACTCTCTACCTCATCAAACATGTTTACAAACTCATGGGCAATTGGTATTGACCCTAATTATATGTTTACCTCCTCCGATTTAGTCTCATCTATACACTATAAGTGAGTGATTGACCCTCCCCCGAGCATAGACATGGCTTTAAAAAATATATTCGACCCGAGAATATAAAATAAGATCGCATTCCCGCCACAATTGACATGTGTGTGGTACTGCGCTAACAAATCCGTCCCCAAAATGACATTGTATGTCCACATATAGAATATCAATAAATCTACTGAGAAATGCAAAGAACCAATCTCGACTGCCAAGTCTTCACAAATATGACTTAATATAGAGCCCCTACCCATTGGGGTATCCACGCGCATAGAAAGATCGGTAGTGATATTAAATATCCTCGAAGTCTTAGAAATATCCTCGAATAAAACAATCTATCCTCTTTGTCTCCATACTAACCTCATTAGGGACAAAGGAATCGAGAAGGGTAAAATCCCACTCATACTCACTGACAAATTGCTCCCTTTTTATAACCTCATAAAATGAGATCTCAAACTCGCCTGTTAGGAGGGTGGGGAATAAGTTTCCTCAACCTTTTTACGAACTATTGAATGGTGAACTACGATCTATCATCCTTTGTGATGACTGAATCCCACCATTGTAAATAATCTCCTATAGGTATAAAACTCACCAACATCTATCTTGGAACCTTTTATCACTCTACTAGGCACATGTAACTCTTAATGTCTCTCCTCCATTTTAGAGATACAATGGGGTGTGTGGATCTAATGAACTCGGGCGTGTTGTCCTTACTAAAGGGACTAATGGCTTTCTCCCATGTGGATATGGTGTGAGGGATAGGTGTAGCCACAGGTAGTGGCGGTGGTAACTGCTTCTAGAATATCGAGGCCATGGTTGCTCCTAGAGTCCGAGATACAATTGTTTCCAAGTCTATCGGCGGAAGTTCTAGAACCTACCCCTAATATGGCTGATACGACTGTTGCAGATTTGCATTCACTAACTCATCACTCGAGGCTTGTATAAGATGTGCTACTATCGTCCAAACACTACACGAAAAGCAGCAATTTGGCACACCCTGCTGTTAAAAATCTGGCACAGTTTTAAACCATGCCAGAATCTAGTACGGTTTAATGACAATCTGGCACACTTTAAAACAGTGCCAGAATTTGGCACTGTTTTAAAGTGTGCCAAAATTGAGTACCCTTAATTAAAATATAAAAGCCCCTAAAAAAATTATTTTGTTTACTTTCCGTCCTCTTTCCTCTATCATCTTTTAATCTCCCGCTCCCCCCGACCCTCTCCCTCCCCTCACCCGCTTACCGTCTCCAACCCCTCCGTCCGACAAGGCTAAGGCTACACACTCTCTCCCCTCTACTGCGATGAGTCTACACCTCCAGCCACTCTGTCTACTGCGGCATCCAACCGCTCCGTCTATTGCGACATCCAGCCGCTCCGTCCTTCTATGGTAAGTCGCTCATACTACGGGTTTTTTTTGGGTTTGCAGGTCGGGTTTGGCCCGGATATGGGGTAGTGGGTACTGGCGGTCGGGGGTTACGAATAGAAGGTAGGTGGCTTCCTTGGCGCGGTATGGTTGAAGGTAGCTCTGCCCGGTCATAGGTAGAAGGGCGTGGGTTTGAAATAGGGCCGGTGGGCGCCGAAGAAGGGGGGAAGGGAGGTCGCCGTCGGAGGGGGCGACGAAGGGGGGTTGTGGCTATTTCGGCCGGAGATGGGTAAGGGGGTCCGGCGGGGTTAGCTGCAGACGGTTCGGGTCGTCGCCTGCTGGTCAAGGGTTGAGGGCTGGAATGGGGATCGGGTATGGGTATGTTTGGTCGGTTATGGGGTTATGAGAGAGAGTGAGAGATGGTGGGAAGAAGATGATGGGGATGGGTTTTGTGTGTGAGTGTGTAGGTGAGTATGGTGAGGGTGAATGTTTCTTAGGTATGTAAATGGGTGTAGAATAGTAGGGTGTGAGTGTGTAGGGTGTGAGTGTGTATTTAATTTGGACCTTTAAATAAAATAACACCTCCTAAAAAAATAAAATAAAAACTTAAAATCTAATAAATGAATTAGGTTTTTCCAAAACCGTAGCCATGTAAATACCAAGCGAGGGACTCTCAATCGCAACATCTGATTTTCTTCTTTTGGGAGAGAATTCGGCAACCAGACCTACTGAGAGAGAAGGAAACCAAGAGTTTGATCCAAGATGAGAGCTAAGGTAAGTCATAGTAATCTTGATTTCGATTGAGGAAATAGACATGAATATGCTGTGTTAGCAATTTTGAAATTTTTTAGTTATTTTTCTTTATGATTTTGTAGTGATACAGACATAGTGCCCCAATTTGCTGGGTAAGGTCTTCGCCCTCGCCCTCAATTCGAGAATTAGAGAGTTCGTTGCTAATTCGGGCGTAAGTCTCGCACTGTGTTTTTTCCCTATGGGCAGTTTTGTTGTTTGGTGGGGATGGTTTTTGTTTTACTATTATGGTAGGCTACGTGTAGGTTGATGATGTATTGGCTATACACGTAGCGTTTGTTAGTGTCTCTGTTGAACATACCTAAATGTTTTTTCACTCCAATAGTCTAGTGTCTCTGCACCAGCTATAATTATGTATTAAAAATACATAATTATATGTATTTTATATAAACGCACTGGTGCCGTTCTCAAATCTTAGTAATTTGGAAATTGACGCATTGGCGCACTCGCATTCGCACCCGCACCCGCACCCGCATTAGGGCACTAAGGATACATAGCAGCTTTAGGGTTAAATGTTTTGAGTGAAGTTGTTTTAGTTTTGTTATCTTCATGGCTCTTGAAACTTTTAAGTTGCAAGACATATTTCTAAATTTGAACACATTAATGCGTTTTATGTTTAAATTCATGTAGTCCTTGTGTTATATTTTTATTTCTTCAGCATGCTACTCCTCCTAAATCATGTATTTTATCCTGGGTGAGGAAGTGAAGTATGATGCGTGTTGTGTATCGTGTTGGAGTTGACAAGTATGATATTGGATTTGGGTTTGGCCATTTTGGTATTTCCATTGATGATGTAAGTTTCAGTTGAATGTTTATGTTGTTGATATATATTTGGTCTTACATTTTCCCCGTTGCAAGTGAACCTCCTTATGTTTATTTTATTTTTCAATCACATATACTTGAACATGCCTTACATCATGTGAATTTCATATTCTTAATCACTGCAAATTATCCATTGATTGGCTACACAATCAATGGTTATGATCAAAATGAATGTGTATATTACATAAGATGTGTATAATACCTTCGTACCATATATATAGTCGCTACATGTAAATTGATTGTGTATATTAAATGTAGCTATGATCAAAATGATTAAGAGTTTCCTGAGTTTAAGCCAAGTTATTACTCATGAGTTTAAGAATTTCATATGGAATGATTTGTGTTACAAGTAGCCTTATCAATATGAATAATTTTTTTCCCCTTACTTACAGGGGGATATATGTATGTTGCGACCAGAGCTAGAAAGAGGAAGAATTTGAAGTTGTTGATGTGGCGTTAGAGTCTGTAGGCTTTGTTGAAATCGACAAACTGATTCTACAGGTTTGTAAATTTCTTAATGTTTATGTTCGATTGATTCATCTTGTGGTTATAGTTATCTAATTAAAAGAGCTAGTAAGACTAGAGAACATACATGATAAATATAAAAATCACTTCCTTTTTTAGACAAATGAAAATGCTAACAATGACAATGCAAATTTGAAAATATCTAGATTAGGCTAATAATTGTAATGTAGATTAGGGTTGAAAACAAGTCGTTGAAAGGTGAAAACCCAAATCTGTAACTTGTAGGAACTGACCGCGTAGTCCCGGGTCTCCCGGTTTAGGAATATGACGATAATTTGCAAAAATCAACACTTAAACTTAAAAACAAGTTGTTAAAGGGTGAAAACCAAAACCACCCCCCAAACGACCCCGTAGGAGGCACGTACACCTCGCACGGGACCAATGTAACTTGTAGGAACTGACCGCGTATTCCCGGGTCTCCCGATTTGAGAATATGACGATAATTTGCAAAAATCAGGACTTAAACTTAAAAACAAGGCCTTAAAGGGTGAAAACCCAAACCACCCCCCAAACGACCTCGTAGGGGGCACGAACACCTCGCATGGGACCAATGTAACTTGTTGGAACTGACCGCGTAGTCTCGGGTCTCCCGGTTTGACTATATGACAAAAATTTATAAAAATCAACACTTAAACTTAAAAATATGCCGTTAAAGAGTGAAAACCCAAACAACCACCAAACGACCCCGTAGGGGGAACGAACACCTCGCACGGGAGCAATGTAACTTGTAGGAACTGACCGCGTAGTCCCGGGTCTCCCGGTTTGAGAGTATGACGATAATTTACAAAAATCAAACTTAGAGTTAAAAACATGTCGTTAAAGGGTGAAAACCCAAACCGGCCCCCAAACGACCCCGTAGGAGGCACGAAGACCTCGCACGGGACCAATGTAACTTATAGGAGCTGACCGCGTAGTCTCGGGTCTCCCAGTTTGAGAGTATGATGATAATTTGCAAAAATGACACTTAGAATTAAAAACATGCCGTTAAAGGGTGAAAACCCAAACCGGCCCACAATCGACCCCGTAGGAGGCACGAACACCTCGCACGAGACCAATGTAACTTGTAGGAACTGACCGCGAAGTCCCGGGTCTCCCAGTTTAAGAGTATGACGATAATTTGCAAAAATCACACTTAGTTAAAAACAAGCCGTCAAAGGGTGAAAACCCAAACGACCCCGTAGGAGGCACAACCACCTCGCACGGGACCAATGTAACTAGTAGGAACTGACCGCGTAGTCCCGGGTCTCTCGGCTTGAGAGTATGACGATAATTGGCAAAAATCACGCTTAGAATTAAAAACAGGTCGTTGAAGGGTGAAAACCCAAACCGGCCCCCAATCAACCCTGTAGGAGGCACGAACACCTCGCACGGGACCAATGTAACTTGTAGGAACTGACAGCGTAGTCCCGGGTCTCCCGATTTGTAAATAGGATGATAATTTGCAAAAATTAACCCTTAAACTTAAAAACATGCCGTTAAAGGGTGAAAACCCAAACCATCCCCCAAACGACCCCGTAGGAGGCACGAACACCTCGCACGGGACCAATGTAACTTATAGGAACTGACCGCGTAGTCCCGGGTCTCCCTGTTTGAGAGTATGACGATAATTTGCCAAAATCACACTTAATTAAAAACAAGCCATCAAAGGGTGAAAACCCAAACCAACCCCCAAACGACCCCGTAGGAGGCACGGACACCTCGCACGGGACCAATGTAACTTTTACGAACTCACAGTGTAGGCCCGGGTCTCCCGATTTGTGAATAGGATGATAATTTGTAAAAATCAACACTTAAACTTAAAAACAAGCCGTTAAAGGGTGAAAACTCAAACCACCCCCCAAACGACCCAGTAGGAGGCACGTACACCTCGCACGAGACCAATGTAACATGTAGGAACTGACCGCGTATTCTCGGGTCTCTCGGTTTGAGAACGTGAGGATAATTTACAAAAATCAGGACTTAAACTTAAAAACAAGCCGTTAAAGGGTGAAAACCCAAACCACCTCCCAAACGACCCTGTAGGGGGCACGAACACCTAGAACGAGACCAATCTAACTTGTAGGAACTGACCGAGTATTCTCGGGTCTCCCGATTTGAGAATATGACGATAATTTGCAAAAATTAGGACTTAAACATAAAAACAAGCCGTTAAAGGGTGAAAACCCAAACCACCCCCCAAACGACCCCATAGGGGGCACGAACACCTCGCATGGGACCAATGTAACTTGTTGGAACTGACCGCGTAGTCCCGGGTCTCCCGGTTTGAGAGTATGACGATAATTGGCAAAAATCACGCTTAGAATTAAAAACAGGTTGTTGAAGGGTGATAACCCAAACCGGCCCCCAATCGACCCTGTAGGAGGCACGAACACCTCGCACGGGACCAATGTAACTTGTAGGAACTGACAGCGTAGTCCCGGGTCTCCCGATTTGTGAATAGGATGATAATTTGCAAAAATCAACCCTTAAACGTAAAAACAAGCCGTTAAAGGGTGAAAACCCAAACCAGCCCCCAAACGACCCCGTAGGAGGCACGAACACCTCGCATGGGACCAATGTAACTTATAGGAACTGACCGCGTAGTCCCGGGTCTCCCTGTTTGAGAGTATGACGATAATTTGCCAAAATCACACTTAATTAAAAACAAGCCATCAAAGGGTGAAAACCCAAACCAACCCCCAAACGACCCCGTAGGAGGCACGAACACCTCGCACGGGACCAATGTAACTTTTAAGAACTCACAGTGTAGTCCCGGGTCTCCCGATTTGTGAATAGGATGATAATTTGTAAAAATCAACACTTAAACTTAAAAACAAGCCGTTAAAGGGTGAAAACTCAAACCACCCCCCAAACGACCCCGTAGGAGGCACGTACACCTCGCACGGGACCAATGTAACATGTAGGAACTGACCGCGTATTCTCGGGTCTCCCGGTTTGAGAACGTGACGATAATTTGCAAAAATCAGGACTTAAACTTAAAAACAAGCCGTTAAAGGGTGAAAACCCAAACCACCTCCCAAACGACCCCGTAGGGGGAATGAACACCTCGCACGAGACCAATCTAACTTGTAGGAACTCACCGAGTATTCTCAGATCTCCCGATTTGAGAATATGACGATAATTTGCAAAAATTAGGACTTAAACATAAAAACAAGTCGTTAAAGGGTGAAAACCCAAACCACCCCCCAAACGACCCCATAGGGGGCACAAACACCTCGCATGGGACCAATGTAACTTGTTGTAACTAACCGCGTAGTCTCGGGTCTCCCGGTTTTAAAATATGATGATAATTTGTAAAAATCAACACTTAAACTTAAAAACAAGCCATTAAAGGGTGAAAACCCAACCAACCTACCAAACGACCCCGTAGGGGGCACGAACACCTCGCACGGGACCAATGCAACATGTTGGAACTGACCGCGTAGTCCCAGGTCTCCCGGTATGAGACTACGATGATAATTTGCAAAAATCACACTTAGAGTTAGAAACATGCCGTTAAGGGCTAAAAACCCAAATCGGCCCCCAATCGACCCCGTAGGAGGTACGAACACCTCGCACGGGACCTATGTAACTTGTAGGAACTGACCGGGTAGTCCTGGGTCTCCCGATTTGACAGTATGATGATAATTTGCAAAAATCAACACTTTAAACTTAAAAACATGCCGTTAAAGGTTGAAAACCCAAACCAATTCCCAAACGACCCCGTAGGAGGCACGAACACCTCGCACGGGACCAATGTAACTTGTAGGAACTGACCGCGTAGTCCCGAGTCTCCTGGTTTGAGATTATGACGATAATTTGCAAAAATCACACTTAGAATTAAAAAAAGGCCGTTAAAGGGTGAAAACCCAAACCGGCACCCAATCGACCCCGTAGGAGGCACGAACACCTTGCACGGGACCAATGTAACTTGTAGGAACTGACAGTGTAGACCCGGGTCTCTCGGTTTATGAATAGGACGATAATTTGCAAAAATCAACACTTTAAACTTAAAAACATGTCGTTAAAGGGTGAAAACCCAAACCGACCCCCAAACGACCCCGTAGGGGGCACGAACACCTCGCACGAGACCAATGTAACTTGTTGGAACTGACCGCGTAGTCTCGGGTCTCCCAGTTTAAGAGTATGACGATAATTTGAAAAAATCACACTTAGTCAAAAATAAGTCGTCAAAGGGTGAAAACCCAAACCAAACCCCAAATGACCCCGTAGGAGGCACGACCACCTCGCACGGGACGAATGTAACTTGTAGGAACTGACAGTGTAGACCCGGGTCTCTCGGTTTGTGAATAGGACGATAATTTGCAAAAATCAACATTTTAAACTTAAAAACATGTCGTTAAAGGGTGAAAACCCAAACCAGCCCCCAAACGACCCCGTAGGGGGCACGAACACCTCGCACGAGACCAATGTAACTTGTTGGAACTGACCGCGTAGTCTCGGGTCTCCCGGTTTGACTATATGATCATAATTTATAAAAATCAACACTTACACTTAAAAACAAGCCGTTAAAGAGTGAAAACCCAAACCACCCACCAAACGACTCCGTAGGGGGCATGAACACCTCGCACGGGAGCAATGTAACTTGTTGGAACTGAGCGCGTAGTCCCGGGTCTCCCGGTTTGAGAGTATGACGATAATTTACAAAAATCAAACTTAGAGTTAAAAACATGTCGTTAAAGGGTGAAAACCCAAACCGGCCCCCAAACGACCCCGTAGGAGGCACGAAGACCTCGCACGGGACCAATGTAACTTATAGGAGCTGACCGCGTAGTCTCGGGTCTCCCGGTTTGAGAGTATGATGATAATTTGCAAAAATGACACCTAGAATTAAAAATAGGCCGTTAAAGGGTGAAAACCCAAACCGGCCCTCAATCGACTCCGTAGGAGGCACGAACACCTCGCACGAGACCAATGTAACTTGTAGGAACTGACCGCGAAGTCCCGGGTCTCCCAGTTTAAGAGTATGACGATAATTTGAAAAAATCACAATTAGTTAAAAATAAGTCGTCAAAGGGTGAAAACCCAAACCAAACCCCAAATGACCCCGTAGGAGGCATGACCACCTCGCACGGGACGAATGTAACTTGTAAGAACTGACCGCTAAGTCCCGGGTCTCAAGGTTTGAGAGTATGACGATAATTTTCAAAAATCATGCTTAGAATTAAAAATAGGTCGTTAAAGGGTGAAAACCCAAACCGGCCCCCAATCGACCCCGTAAGAGGCACGAACACCTCGCACGGGACCAATGTAACTTGTAGGAACTGACAGCGTAGTCCCGGGTCTCCCGGTTTGTGAATAGGATGATAATTTGCAAACATCAACACTTAAGCTTAAAAACATGCCGTTAAAGGGTGAAAACCCAAACCAGCCCCCAATCGACACCGTACGAGGCACGAACACCTCGCACGAGACCAATGTCACTTGTAGGAACTGACATTGTAGTCCCGCGTCTCCCGATTTTTGAATAGGATGATAATTTCCAAAAATCAACACTTAATTAAAAACAAGCCATCAAAGGGTGAAAACCCAAACCAACCCCCAAACGACCCCGTAGGAGGCACGAACACCTCACACGGGACCAATTTAACTTGTAGGAACTGACCGCGTAGTCCCGGGTCTCCCGGTTTGAGAGTATGACGATAATGTCTAAAAATCACACTTAGAATTAAAAACAGGCCGTTAAAGGGTGATAACCCAAACCGGCCCCCAATCGACCCCGTAGGAGGCACGAACACCTCGCGCAGGACCAATGTAACTTGTAAGAACTCTAAGCGTAGTCCCGGGTCTCCCGATTTGTGAATAGGATGATAATTTGTAAAAATCAACACTTAAACATAAAAACAAGACGTTAAAGGGTGAAATCCCAAACCACCCCCCAAACGACCCCGTAGGAGGCACGTACACCTCGCACGGGTAACTTGTAGGAACTGACCGCGTATTCTCGGGTCTCCCGAATTGAGAACGTGATGATAATTTGCAAAAATCAGGACTTAAACTTAAAAACAAGCCGTTCAAGGGTGAAAACACAAACCACCTCCCAAACGACCCCGTAGGGGGCACGAACACCTCGCACGGGACCAATCTAACTTGTAGGAACTGATCGAGTATTCTCGGGTCTCCCGATTTGAGAATATGATGATAATTTGCAAAATTCAGGACTTAAACATAAAAACAAGTCGTTAAAGGGTGAAAACCCAAACCACCCCCCAAACGACCCCATAGGGGCACGAACACCTCGCACGGGACCAATGTAACTTGTTGGAACTAACCGCGTAGTCTCGGGTCTCCCGATTTTAAAATATGATGATAATTTGTAAAAATCAACACTTCAACTTAAAAACAAGCTGTTAAAGGGTGAAAACCCAACCAACTACCAAACGACCCGGTAGGGGGCACGAACACCTCGCATGGGACCAATGCAACATGTTGGAACTGACCGCGTAGTCCCGGGTCTCCCGGTATGAGAGTACGATGATAATTTGCAAAAATCGCACTTAGAGTTAAAAACATGCCGTTAAAGGTTAAAAACCCAAACTGGCCCCCAATCGACCTCGTAGGAGCAACGAACACCTCGCACGGGACCAATATAACTTGTAGGAACTGACCGGGTAGTCCTGGGTCTCCCGGTTTGATAGTATGATGATAATTTGCAAAAATCAACACTTAAGCTTAAAAACGTGCTGTTAAAGGGTGAAAACCCAAACAAACCCCCAAACGACCCCGTAGGAGGCACGAACACCTCGCACGGGACCAATGTAACTTGTAGGAACTGACCGCGTAGTCCCGAGTCTCCTGGTTTGAGAGTATGATGATAATTTGCAAAAATTACACTTAGAACTAAAAACAGGCCGTTAAAGGGTGAAAACCCAAACCGGCACCCAATCGACCCCGTAGGAGGCACGAACACCTCGCACGGGACCAATGTAACTTGTAGGAACTGACAATGTAGACACGGGTCTCCCGGTTTGTGAATAGGATGATAATTTGCAAAAATCAACACTTTAAACTGAAAAACACGTCGTTAAAGGGTGAAAACCCAAACCAGCCCCCAAACGACCCCGTGTGAGGCACGAACACCTCGCACGAGACCAATGTAACTTGTAGGAACTGACAGCGTAGTCCCGGGTCTCCCGGTTTGAGAGTTCGACGATAATTTGCAAAAATCAACACTTAAGCTTAAAAACATGCCATTAAAGGGTGAAAACACAAACCGGCCCCCAATCGACCCCGTACGAGGCACGAACACCTCGCACGGGACCAATGTAAGTTGTAGGAACTCAAAGTGTAGTCCTGGTTCTCCCGGTTTGTGAATAGGATGATAATTTGCAAAAATCAACACTTAAACTTACAAACATGCTGTTAAAGGGTGAAAACCCAAACTAGCCCCCAAACGACCCCGTAGGAGGCACGAACACCTCGCACGGGACCAATGTAACTTGTAGGAACTGACCGCGTAGTCCCGGGTCTCCCGGTTTGAGAGTATGACGATTATTTGCGAAAATCACACTTAGTTAAAAACATGTCGTTAAAGGGTAAGAACAAAAACCGGAACCTAAATGACCCCGTAGGAGGCATGAACACCTCGCACGGGGCCAATGTAACTTTTTGGAACTGACCGCGTAGTCCCGGGTC
The DNA here is from genome assembly GCA_949130495.1 of Sambucus nigra. NCBI lineage: Eukaryota > Viridiplantae > Streptophyta > Magnoliopsida > Dipsacales > Adoxaceae > Sambucus > Sambucus nigra. The sequence continues at coordinate 534,786,300 of OX422208.1, read as the reverse complement.
TCCCGGTTTGAGAGTATGACGATAATTTACAAAAATCACACTTAGAGTTAAAAATAGGCCGTTAAAGGGTGAAAACCCAAACCGGCCCTCAATCGACCCCGTAGGAGGCCCAAACACCTCGCACGGGACCAATGTAACTTGTAGGAACTGACAGTGTAGACCCGGGTCTCCCGGTTTGTGAATGGGATGATAATTTGCAAAAATCAACACTTTAAACTTAAAAACATGTCGTTAAAGGGTCAAAACCCAAACCAGCCCCCAAACGACCCCGTATGAGGCACGAACACCTCGCACGAGACCAATGTAACTTGTAGGAACTGACCGCGTAGTCCCGGGTCTCCCGGTATGAGAGTACGATGATAATTTGCAAAAATCGCACTTAGAGTTAAAAACATGCCGTTAAAGGTAAAAAACCCAAACCGGCCCCCAATCGACCACGTAGGAGGAACGAACACCTCGCACGGGACCAATATAACTTGTAGGAACTAACCGGGTAGTCCTGGGTCTCCCGGTTTGATAGTATGATGATAATTTGCAAAAATCAACACTTAAGCTTAAAAACGTGCCGTTAAAGGGTGAAAACCCAAACAAACCCCCAAACGACCCCGTAGAAGGCACGAACACCTCGCACGGGACCAATGTAACTTGTAGGAACTGACCGCGTAGTCCCGAATCTCCTGGTTTGAGAGTATGATGATAATTTGCAAAAATCACACTTAGAATTAAAAACAGGCCGTTAAAGGGTGAAAACCCAAACCGGTACCCAATCGACCCCGTAGGAGGCACGAACACCTCGCACGGGACCAATGTAACTTGTAGGAACTGACAGTGTAGACTCGGGTCTCCCGGTTTGTGAATAGGACGATAATTTGCAAAAATCAACACTTTAAACTCAAAAACATGTCGTTAAAGGGTGAAAACCCAAACCAGCCCCCAAACGACCCCGTATGAGGCACGAACACCTCGCACGGGACTAATGTAACCTGTAGGAACTGACAGTGTAGTCCTGGGTCTCCCGGTTTGTGAATAGGATGATAATTTGCAAAAATCAACACTTAAACTTGAAAACATGCTATTAAAGGGTGAAAACCCAAACTAGCCCCCAAACGACCCCGTTGGAGGCACGAACACCTCGCACGGGACCAATGTAACTTGTAGGAACTGACCGCGTAGTCCCGGGTCTCCCGGTTTGAGAGTATGATGATTATTTGCAAAAATCACACTTAGTTAAAAACATGCCGTTAAAGGGTAAGAACCAAAACCAGAACCTAAATGACCCCGTAGGAGGCACGAACACCTCGTACGGGGCCAATGTAACTTTTAGGAACTGACCGCGTAGTCCCGGGTCTCCCGGTATGAGAGTATGACAATAATTTACAAAAATCACACTTAGAGTTAAAAATAGGCCGTTAAAGGGTGAAAACCCAAACTGGCCCGCAATCGACCCCGTAGGAGGCACGAACACCTCGCATCGGACCAATGTAACTTGTAGGAACTGACCGCATAGTCCCGGGTCTCCCGATTTGAGAGTGTGATGATAATTTGCAAAAATCAACACTTAAGCTTAAAAACATGCCGTTAAAGGGTGAAAATCAAAACCAGCCCCCAAACGACTCCGTATGAGGCACGAACACCTCGCACGAGACCAATGTAACTTGTAGGAACTGACCGCGTAGTACCGGGTCTCCCGGTTTGAGAGTTCGACGATAATTTGCAAAAATCAACACTTAAGCTTAAAAACATGCCGTTAAAGGGTGAAAACCCAAACCGGCCCCCAATCGACCCTATACGAGGCACTAACACCTCGCACGGGACCAATGTAATTTGTAGGAACTGACAGTGTAGTCCTGGGTCTCCTGGTTTGTGAATAGGATGATAATTTGCAAAAATCAACACTTAAACTTGAAAACATGCTGTTAAAGGGTGAAAACCCAAACTAGCCCCCAAACGACCCCGTAGGAGGCACGAACACCTCGCACGGGACCAATGTAACTTGTAGGAACTGACCGCGTAGTCCCGGGTCTCCCGGTTTGAGAGTATGATGATTATTTGCAAAAATCACACTTAGTTAAAAACATGTCGTTAAAGGGTAAGAACCAAAATTGGAACCTAAATGACCCCGTAGGAGGCACGAACACCTCATACGGGGCCAATATAACTTTTTGGAACTGACCGCGTAGTCTCGGGTCTCCCGGTTTGTGAGTATGATGATAACTTACAAAAATCACACTTAGAGTTAAAAATAGGCCGGTAAAGGGTGAAAACCCAAACCGGCCCGCAATCGACCCCGTAGGAGGTTCGAACACCTCGCACGGGACCAATGTAACTTGTAGGAACTGACAGTGTAGACTCGGGTCTCCCGGTTTGTGAATAGGACGATAATTTGCAAAAATCAACACTTTAAACTCAAAAGCATGTCGTTAAAGGGTGAAAACCCAAACCAGCGCCCAAACGACCCCGTATGAGGCACGAACACCTCGCACGGGACTAATGTAACCTGTAGGAACTGACAGTGTAGTCCTGGGTCTCCCGGTTTGTGAATAGGATGATAATTTGCAAAAATCAACACTTAAACTTAAAAACAAGCCGTTAAAGGGTGAAAACTCAAACCACCCCCCAAACGACCCCGTTGGAGGCACGTACACCTCGCACGAGACCAATGTAACTTGTAGGAACTGACAACGTAGTCTCGGGTCTCCCGGTTTGTGAATAGGATGATAATTTGTAAAAATCAACACTTAAACTTAAAAACAGGCCGTTAAAGGGTGGAAACCCAAACCGGCCCGCAATTGACCCCGTAGGAGGCACGAACACCTCGCACGGGACCAATGTAACTTGTAGGAACTGACTGCGTAGTCTCAGGTCTCCCGATTTGAGAGTATGACGATAATTTGCAAAAATCAACACTTTAAACTCAAAAACATGTCGTTAAAGGGTGAAAACCCAAACCAGCCCCCAAACGACCCCGTATGAGGCACGAACACCTCGCACGGGACTAATGTAACCTGTAGGAACTGACAGTGTAGTCCTGGGTCTCCCGGTTTGTGAATAGGATGATAATTTGCAAAAATCAACACTTAAACTTGAAAACATGCTATTAAAGGGTGAAAACCCAAACTAGCCCCCAAACGACCCCGTTGGAGGCACGAACACCTCGCACGGGACCAATGTAACTTGTAGGAACTGACCGCGTAGTCCCGGGTCTCCCGGTTTGAGAGTATGATGATTATTTGCAAAAATCACACTTAGTTAAAAACATGCCGTTAAAGGGTAAGAACCAAAACCGGAACCTAAATGACCCCGTAGGAGGCACGAACACCTCGCACGGGGCCAATGTAACTTTTAGGAACTGACCGCGTAGACCCGGGTCTCCCGGTTTGTGAATATGAAAGTAATTTTCAAAAATGAACACTTTAAACTTAAAAATAGGCCGTTAAAGGGTGAATACCCAAACTAGTCCCCAAACGACCCCATAGGAGGCACGAACATCTCGCACGGGACCAATGTAACTTGTAGGAACTGGCCGCGTAGTCCCGGGTCTCCCGGTTTGAGAGTATGACAATAATTTGCAAAAATGACACTTAGTTAAAACATGTCGTTAAAGGGTAAAAACCATTACCGGCCCCCAAACGACCCCGTTGGAGGCACGCACACCTCGCACGGGACCAATGTAACTTGTAGGAACTAACCGGGTAGTCCCGAATATCCCGATTTGAGAGTATGACGATAATTTGCAAAAATCACACTTAGAATTAAAAACAGATTGTTAAAGGGTGAAAACCCAAATCGGCCCCCAATCGACCCCGTAGGAGGCACGAACATCTCGCACGGGACCAATGTAACTTGTAGGAACTGACAGCGTAGACCCGGGTCTCCCAGTTTGTGAATAGGACGATAATTTGCAAAAATGAACACTTTAAACTTAAAAACATGCCGTTAAAGGGTGAAAACCCAAACTAGACCCCAAACGACCCCGTAGGAGGCACGAACATCTCGTACGGGACCAATGTAACTTGTAGGAACTGACCGCGTAGTCCCGGGTCTCCCGGTTTCAGAGTATGACAATAATTTGCAGAAATGACACTTAGTTAAAAACATGCCGTTAAAGGGTAAAAACCATTACCGGCCCCCAAACGACCCCGTTGGAGGCACGAACACCTCTCACGGGACCAATGTAACTTGTAGGAACTGACCGGGTAGTCCCGGATATCCCGATTTGAGAGTATGACGATAATTTGCAAAAATCACACGTAGAATTAAAAACAGGCCGTTAAAGGGTGAAAACCCAAACCGGCCCCCAATCGACCCCGTAGGAGGCACGAACACCTCGCACGGGACCAAGGTAACTTGTAAGAACTGACAGCGTAGACCCGGGTCTCCCGGTTTGTGAATAGGACGATAATTTGCAAAAATCAACACTTTAAACTTAAAAACATGTCGTTAAAGGGTGAAAACCCAAACCAGCCCCCAAACGAACCCGTATGAGGCACGACACCTCGCACGAGACCAATGTAACTTGTAGGAACTGACCGCGTAGTCCCGGGTCTCCCGATTTGAGAGTTCGACGATAATTTGCAAAAATCAACACTTAAGCTAAAAAACATGCCGCTAAAGGGTGAAAACCCAAACCGGCCCCCAATCGACCCCGTACGAGGCATGAACACCTCGCACGGGACCAATGTAACTTGTAGGAACTGACAGTGTAGTCCTGGGTCTCCCGGTTTGTGAATAGGATGATAATTTGCAAAAATCAACACTTAAACTTGAAAACATGCTATTAAAGGGTGAAAACCCAAACTAGCCCCCAAACGACCCCGTTGGAGGCACGAACACCTCGCACGGGACCAATGTAACTTGTAGGAACTGACCGCGTAGTCCCGGGTCTCCCGGTTTGAGAGTATGATGATTATTTGCAAAAATCACACTTAGTTAAAAACATGTCGTTAAAGGGTAAGAACCAAAACCGGAACCTAAATGACCCCGTAGGAGGCACGAACACCTCGCACGGGGCCAATGTAACTTTTAGGAACTGACCGCGTAGACCCGGGTCTCCCGGTTTGTGAATATGAAAGTAATTTTCAAAAATGAACACTTTAAACTTAAAAATAGGCCGTTAAAGGGTGAATACCCAAACTAGTCCCCAAACGACCCCATAGGAGGCACGAACATCTCGCACGGGACCAATGTAACTTGTAGGAACTGGCCGCGTAGTCCCGGGTCTCCCGGTTTGAGAGTATGACAATAATTTGCAAAAATGACACTTAGTTAAAACATGTCGTTAAAGGGTAAAAACCATTACCGGCCCCCAAACGACCCCGTTGGAGGCACGCACAGCTCGCACGGGACCAATGTAACTTGTAGGAACTAACCGGGTAGTCCCGGATATCCCGATTTGAGAGTATGACGATAATTTGCAAAAATCACACATAGAATTAAAAACAGGTTGTTAAAGGGTGAAAACCCAAACCGGCCCCCAATCGACCCCGTAGGAGGCACGAACATCTCGCACGGGACCAATGTAACTTGTAGGAACTGACAGCGTAGACCCGGGTCTCCCAGTTTGTGAATAGGACGATAATTTGCAAAAATGAACACTTTAAACTTAAAAACATGCCGTTAAAGGGTGAAAACCCAAACTAGACCCCAAACGACCCCGTAGGAGGCACGAACATCTCGCACGGGACCAATGTAACTTGTAGGAACTGACCGCGTAGTCCCGGGTCTCTCGGTTTGAGAGTATGACAATAATTTGCAGAAATGACATTTAGTTAAAAACATGCCGTTAAAGGGTAAAAACCATTACCGGCCCCCAAATGACCCCGTTGGAGGCACGAACACCTCTCACGGGACCAATGTAACTTGTAGAAACTGACCGGGTAGTCCCGGATATCCCGATTTGAGAGTATGACGATAATTTGCAAAAATCACACGTAGAATTAAAAACAGGCCGTTAAAGGGTGAAAACCCAAACCGGCCCCCAATCGACCCCGTAGGAGGCACGAACACCTCGCACGGGACCAAGGTAACTTGTAAGAACTGACAGCGTAGACCCGGGTCTCCCGATTTGTGAATAGGATGATAATTTGCAAAAATGAACACTTTAAACTTAAAAACATGCCGTTAAAGGGTGAAAACCCAAACTAGACCCCAAACGACCCCGTATGAGGCATGAACATCTCGCACGGGAAAAATGTAACTTGTAGGAACTGACCGCGTAGTCCCGGGTCTCCCAGTTTGAGAGTATGACAATAATTTACAAAAATCACACTTAGTTAAAAACATGTCGTTAAAGGGTAAAAACCAAAACCGACCCCCAAACGACCCCGTTTGAGGCACGAACACCTCGCACGGGACCAATGTAACTTGTAGGAACTGACCGGGTAGTCCCGGATATCCCGATTTGAGAGTATGACGATAATTTGCAAAAATCACACTTAGAATTAAAAACAGGCCGTTAAAGGGTGAAAACCCAAACCGACCCCCAATCGACCCCGTAGGAGGCACGAGCACCTCGCACGGGACCAATGTAACTTGTAGGAACTGACAGCGTAGAGTCGGGTCTCCCGGTTTGTGAATAGGACGATAATTTGCAAAAATCAACCCGTAAACTTAAAAACATGCCGTTAATGGGTGAAAACCCATACCAACCCCCAAACGACACCGTAGGAGGCACGAACACCTTGCACGGGACCAATGTAACTTGTAGGAACTGACCGCGTAGTCCTGGGTATCCCGATTTGAGACTATGATGATAATTTGCAAAAATCACACTTAGTTAAAAACATGCCGTTAAAGGGTAAAAACCAAAACCGGCCCCCAAACGACCCCGTAGAAGGTGCTAACACCTTGCACGGGACCAATGTAACTTGTAGGAACTGATCGCGTAGTCCCGGATATCCCGATTTGAGAGTATGACGATAATTTGCAAAAATCACACTTAGAGTTACAAATAGGCCTTTAAAGGGTGAAAATCCAAACCGGCCCCCAATCGACCCCGTAGGAGGCACGAACACCTCGCATGAGACCAATGTAACTTGTAGGAACTGGCATCGTAGTCCCGGGTCTACCGGTCTGAGAGTATGATGATAATTTGCAAAAATCACACTTAGAGTTAAAAACAGGCCGTTAAAGGGTGAAAACCTAAACCGGCCCGCAATCGACCCCTTAGGAGGCACGAACACCTCGCACGGGACCAATGTAACTTGTAGGAACTTACCACGTAGTCCCGGGTCTCCCGATTTGAGATTATGACGATAATTTGCAATAATCAACACTTAAGCTTAAAAACATGCCGTTAAAGGGTGAAAACCAAAACCAGCCCCCAAACGACCCCGTAGGAGGCACGAACACCTCGCACGGGACCAATGTAACTTGTAGGAACTGACCGCGTAGTCTCGAGTCTCCTGGTTTGAGAGTATGATGATAATTTGCAAAAATCACACTTAGAAATTAAAAACAGGCCGCTAAATGCTGAAAACCCAAACCGGCCCCTAATCGACCCCATAGGAGGCACGAACACCTCGCACGGGACCAATGTAACTTGTAGAAACTGACCGCGTAGTCCCAGGTCTCTCGGTTTGTGAATAGGACGATAATTTGCAAAAATCAATACTTAAACTTAAAAACATGCCGTTAAAGGGTGAAAACCCAAACCAGCCACCAAATGACCCCGTAGGAGGCTCGAACACCTCGCACGGATCAATGTAACTTGTAGGAACTGACCGCGTAGTCCTGGGTCTCCCGGTTTGAGATTATAATGATAATTTGCAAAAATCACACTTAGAATTAAAAACAGGCCGTTAAAGGCTGAAAACCCAAGCCGACCCCCCAATCGACCCCGTAGGAGGCACGAACACCTCGCACGGGAATAATGTAACTTGTAGGAACTGAAAGCGTAGTCCCGGGTCTCCCGATTTGAGAGTACAACGATAATTTGCAAAAATCAACACTTAAGCTTAAAAATATGCCGTTCAAGGGTGAAAACCAAAACCAGCCCCCAAACGACCCCGTAGGAGTCACGAACACCTCGCACGGGACCCGTGTAACTTGTAGGAACTGACCGTGTAGTCTCGGGTCTCCCGATTTGAGAGTATGACGATAGTTTGCAAAAATCACCCTTAAAATTAAAAGCAGGCCGTTAAAAGGTGAAAACCCAAACCGACCCCCAATCGACCCCGTAGGAGGCACGAACACCTCGCACGGGACCAATGTAACTTGTAGGAACTGACAACGTAGTCTCGGGTCTCCCGGTTTGTGAATAGGATGATAATTTGTAAAAATCAACACTTAAACTTAAAAACAGGCCGTTAAAGGGTGGAAACCCAAACCGGCCCGCAATTGACCCCGTAGGAGGCACGAACACCTCGCACGGGACCAATGTAACTTGTAGGAACTGACTGCGTAGTCTCAGGTCTCCCGATTTGAGAGTATGACGATAATTTGCAAAAATCACACTTAGTTAAAAACATGCCGTTAAAGGGTAAGAACCAAAACCGGAACCTAAATGACCCCGTAGGAGGCACGAACACCTCGCACGGGGCCAATGTAACTTTTTGGAACTGACCGCGTAGCCCCGGGTCTCCTGGTTTGAGAGTTTGACGATAATTTCCACTCATATATGTAATTTTTTTGTTTTGAGTATTTTTTTTTGGTAAATTATTGGGTTACTAATATCGTATCTTTTTTGTATTCTATTTTTTTTGCAGGATAACAGTTTATCGTTGGCTTTTCGTCACGTGGAACACACAAAGAACTCAATGGTTTACAACAAGGGGTTTATTAATGATTCCATTTTTTTGTGTCATGACCTTACGGTCTTTTGTTGTTTTATTATCAACTTTTATCGCCATGAGGGCTTTTGTAAGTTATTTGTTATATTTTGTGGTCGTGCGGGCTTTATGTTAGGCAGGTTTTGGAATGTCCAGAAAATAGAGAAAACTCGGCCCAATTTTTTTTTTGGTCTGTGAACTGTTAAAGACTTGTAATATTTTGAAGTGTGTATGTACATTTGTTTATTAATAACGCGCAATATTATTAATTTGTGAATTTTGTGTTTTCAAATAATTATTTTTTTTTAAATAAAAAAATTTGGCACAGTTCAAAACCATGGCAAAGGTGTATCATATTTTGGCACGGTTTTGAAATGTGCCAATTTTTTTTAAACTATGCTGAATCTGGCACAGTTAAAAACTGTGCCAAAAGTGTGCCAGAAATATCAAATTCTGGCACGGTTCAAAAGTGTGCCAGAAGTGTTCATGTTTGGATGAATCCGGCACAGTTAAAAACTATGCCAAAAGTGTGCGAGGAATATAAAAGTCTGGCACGGTTAAAAAGTGTGCCAGAAGTGGTCCTGTTTGGCCGAATCTGGCACAGTTAAAAACTGTGCCAAAAGTGTGCTAGAAATATCAAATTCTGGCACGGTTTAAAAGTGTGCCAGAAGTGTTCCTGTTTGGCCAAATCTGGCACACTTTTGAGCCGTGCCAGAAAAAAATTGCCATTTTGGAACACCTGATTCTGGCACAGTTCAAAACCGTGCCATATTTGATCTGGCACAGTTTTAAACCGTGCCAGATTCCTATTTTTGGTGTAGTGAAATGTTCACAATCTTAAAGATGATAACCAAAAGAGTATAAGTACTCATACAAAAATAAGAGTACAAACATCTAAATGATAAGACTCCAAGGTATTAAGGAACATTGTGTGGAAATACGACGAACGCACTCAAGACCCTAGGTCAGCAAAACCTAGAATGCTCTGATACCAACTGTGACACCATTCTGTAATTCCATAGCTAGATTCATCAGGTCCAAATACAAATAACCAAGGAGTCTAAACAATAAGTAACATTTTAAGAAAAGTTTAAATACGTAAAGGGTAACTATAAAATCTAACAATGATAATAGAATAAAATCATCATAAATCTGATACCAATAACCTTAAATGACTCCATCGCTAAAATACAAACTTGTCTCACATAATAAATCCCACCATTTAATGTAAAATATAACTCTATAATAAAGGCATCTCAATAACTGTAATTCAAATCAACAATAATGAAAATGCGATAAAATAAATAAGCACATAGTCTCGAAACCTCTGTCCTAGAATTGGGAAGTAATAACTACACAGGAATGCAAAGGAATCATGGTTGTGGAGGCAATGGCTGCCTAGGACTTGGATGTCAGGGTTTACTCATAAAACCCTGTGTAATTTTTTTATTTTTATTAATTAGTAAAGGATTATTATATTCATTGTAAAATGAGAATAAAGTTTGTGAGAAAGCTTTTTATTTGCACAACTATATTATTTCATATTTAAAGTCAATTAATATAGCTTAATAGGAATTTCAATGAGTTAGCTTTGGGTTGATCTCAAAGAGATTGGAATTCAGGTTCTATCTCTATTGAATAGTTTCATACTCTATATATGTAGTTGACATCCTATAAAAAGGTTTTTGATTCAATACTTGTAGTTTATGTCAAACTATGAGAAACTAGTTGATTGTTTGAGAACTTGTGCAATATCTCAACAGATGATTATGATCGGTACATCCTAGGAATATATTGAACAAGACCACCCATGAGATTTGAGTCTAAGGGCTATCTTGATTTAACTCGTGTAATATCACACCATTTTCAAAGGGAACTTAGATTCTTAATCATTAGAATCGTGAATATTCTAATACATATATTATTGTTACTTTGATTGTTATGGGTGTGAGTCAATCTTGGATTGAATTAACTGATCTCTTCTTATTGAGTTGAAATTATATAAGTATGCTTATGATCATAAATTGGAGGAATCCATGTCCGGGGATACCTTGGATTATGACGCACCTTTGATAGACTTATAAGAGTTTTCTTCACCAATAAACATGATCCGTGGATTATTTATAATCCGATGGAATTGAAAAATAATTATTCTAAGAATCTAGGAATTGATTAGAGGATGGTTAAAATCAATTGGAAAAAATTTAATTTAACCAAATGGGAATTGGAAGCTTAACGTGGGGAATCACCTTATGTACTATTATCGAAATTAGAAATAAGACCACATTATATTTGAGTGATTTCTACGATAATTAAATCAGAGTGAATTCAAAATTATTAAGTGGAATTAATTATGATAAATAAAGAAAGAAAGTAAAATTATGTTAAATGTAATTTGGTATCTCTAAGTATTTATTTGGAACTAATTTAATTGTTTGTCTTGGGTTCCGGATATAGTCCAAATACCGAAGTAGTTGGGCCCATACTTTTCCAAAGCATAATTTAGGCTAAGCTTGTCGTTTATAGTTGTATAAATAGGTGTGGGAATGGGTTTTAATCATTATTCATAAGAATTATGCTTTGATATAGGTGAGAGAAAACACTATTCACATTTTTGGTGATAGGAGCTAGAGAACCCCCCCCCCCCCCCCCAACTCAAGTTTTAGCAAAGGTTTTCATCTCAAAAGGTATCCACCCACATACCTGACTTGGGGGAGGGTTATACACCAGAAGATACTACCATTCAGAAGGTGTTAGAAAGGTTTTAGAGATTCAAAACAAGGAATCCCTACATCTACATCAAATACCTTCCTCCACATCGGATCATAATCGGATCCAAAAAGGTATTGTATTCTAAACCATAGGTTAGTTCTTCAAATCTAGTTGTTTTAGTTTTATGCTTTCCCATATTTGACTAATTAAAGATACAAGGATAAAAAATTTATTTCGTGTATATCGATACCTAACCATTTTTATCAGAGCCTTTGGTTTATATTACCATCCATTGGAAGGGTCTATATTCTATAAACCATGAAAATCATAGTTTTCAATGTTATAGAATGTTGTATGTTTGTATATGAATTCATACTAATATGGTCTTGCCACTATTCTTCGTATAAAACCCTTCCTCCATCGTCAAGAATTTATATTCATTGTGATTGGATCAAACAGTGGTTTATCCGTACTTAGTTTTTGTCTTTTTATTTGATTTGGTTATAATAATTAATTTTAGTTATTATTTCTTTTTTTTATGTATTTGGAGGTGTTGGAGATGGGTGTTAATGCTTCTAAACACTTAAAATCATGTATAAGGGTTCATTAACTTGTTTGATAATGTTCCATGAAGATTCGTGAAGTTTAAGGATGCAAATGGATGTTTTTTCAAGCAAACTTGAGAGGAAAAAGAGCATCAGATCTGGGATTGTCAATCAATCGATACCTCATTTTGTAATCCATGACTCCATGGACAGTAAAGTTTTTTACCTTATAAAGTGGTTTTTAGTTGTGGTTTTGTGATGGTTCTCCTATAGAATTTCTCTTGTCACAAGAGGATTATATTCAATTGATCAAGACCCTCAAGAACTCTCATTTGTGAAAAAGTCTAACTCAATCTGGACTCTTTCCATAAAAAAGTATTCTTAAACAAGGATTCCTTTATGTGAAGATTTTTTCTTTATGTATAAGTTTAGGCCATGGTGGATAGGGAATTTAATGACTTTCATTATTTATTACTTTTAGTTATTTAATTACTCATGTCTCATTATTTTATGTTGTTGCATAATTCGTGTGATAATTAAATGGACAATTAGGAACATCCAAATTTATGGAAAATATGGATTTTTATTTTGAGACAAGCCTAGATCACGGATTTTCTTTGAAATTTTTTTTTAATAAATTCTTTTCTATATTAAATTGGGGTAATTAAATATAAAGGTGTGATTTAAACTGAGATCTCTCGATTTGATTTATTTTTTGTAAATGAATCTTATTATTTTATTTTAAGAAAATTCGTGTCAGATGGAGATATTTAATTCATATAAGAAAATTAGAAATTACAAAGGAACATAATTTGGTCTTTGGGGATAAAATAATAAGTGGGAGAGGGGTTGCAACATAAACCCTAGGGCCTCCATCGGTGTTTTAATAAATTAAGGGTTTTATTGATTTCTCACGTCAGTTAGGTTGCCCCCCCTACGGATGGAACAAAATAAGGATATAAGGATATATTAAAACTCTTAAGTTATAGTTCCAAGGATTATATAATGAGTGAGTTAGATCCCCCGCATAAAGAACTTCATCACGAGCGAGTTCTAATTCAAAGAATGAACTAGTGGTATACACTTAGACATTATTTATGATATCTTCCCCCACATAGTCATCGACACTAACTATGAGACCAAAAGTTGCTTACTACTTAATTATATTGGATAAAGGTTCCTGAAATGTTTGGGAACATAATTTAACGATGTAGGTTTGACTAGTTCAAGGTGGGGTGATTTAAGCTCTCCCCGAGAAATCTCATTCCTTAAGATAACTAGAAAATTTATGATTCTCAAATTTCAAAATGGGATCATCATTCAACCCCCTTACTTTGATCTTAAAACATCACAAGTTTACTGGCATGAACTATATAGACTTGAAAAGAAATCTAGACATTGTCCTAACTGGTGAGGAATTTAATCTGTCTTCACGGAGTCTTACCCTGCTAAGCCAGACGAAGTGGCACCCAAAAGGGATGACCAAGCCTACCAAAAGTGGAAAAATGATGATCAGATGGCTCGTAGTGACATGTTGGACTCTATGACTAACGTGTTACAGCACTAGCATCAACAAATATTGAATCCTTATGACATAATTCTCAACCTCAAGGATATGTTTGAGGATCAGAACTGTGCCACAAGGTTATATGATATGGCTAGGTTGATCGACACCAAGATATCGGAGGGTACTATCATACAAGAGCATATTTCAAAAACTATCTTCATCTTAAAAAAATTTAAAGTAATATATCTGAAATCGATGGGGAAACCCATGTTGATTTCGTGATCCAATCACTACCGAAGTCTTTTAAACAGTTTTGCCAAAATTGTTCTTTGAACAAGTTTAATTACTATCTGGAACAACTTCTTCAGGAACTCCACGATGTGAAGAATAGAAATAGGCATATGGGTGTTGTTCAGGTTGTTGAGAAAAGGTCGTTTCTTTTTTTTTAGGAAAAAAAAAATTATTTGAACATCTTTATAGATGGAATTCCTAAGAGATCTAATCTATAACTTCCTTTTGCTAATTTTGGAAGATCTAAAAACTGAGCAAAGAAAGATATGGAATTAGATTGGGCTCCTTGTTTGGCAAGTATGTCAGCCACCTGATTAGTTTTTCTCCAAGAGTGAGTAAATCTGATAGAAGGAAGTTGGAGATTTCTAATTTCTGAGATAATTTCAATAATAGACTAAGGAGGAGCTTTAATAAGACCATTCAGATAGTCAATAAACAATTTCGAGTCTGCTTCCATAAGAATTGGGGAGATATTAAGATATTGACAAAGCCTTAGTCCTCTCAAAATTTCTATGCATTCAACTTTATTGTTTGAGAAAATGCCTTCATTAGAAGAGAAAGCATGAATAAATCTCCCTTGATGATCTCTAATAATACCTCCTGAGCCCGCTAATCCTGGATTTCCAAAAGAAGAGCCATCTGTGGATATCTTGAATACACCTGAGCTTGGAAGTTGCCACTTGAGAAGGATGAATTTAGGGATTTTTTGCTTTTCTATGTGGATCTTGAAAAAGCGGGAAATATTTCAAAATTGTGATCACATGAAGAGAATGATCTAGAGGAGCGTAATGATGCAGCCATTTCAATGACTTGGGAGATAATATTGTTCTGATTCATAACTTCTCCTTCATATCTACTTGTGTTCCCGTGCTTCCAAATTTCCCATAATATGATACCAGGGATGATGAGGAGGAGATGTTGAATAAAGTCCAGAGAAGATTTACTTAGCCACCAAGACATTGGCATAATCTTCAAAGAGAGCAAAAGAGATTTGCAGAGCAAAAATGTTAGCAAAAAAGGACCAAGTATGCCTAGATATAGGACCTTTCAAAAATAAATGATCAAAGTATTCTTCATCATTAAGGCAGCAGGAGCAGGTTGAGGCTAAGTGAATGCCCAATTCTTGAATTTTCCCATCGAGAGGAACAATCTGATGATAACATTTCCAAGAGAATAAGGAAATTTTGAGAGGATAGGCTTGATTCCACATGAATTTTCACATCAAAGATAAAGCTTTTGTAGTTCTTAGGAGATTCCATGCTGAATTTAAGGAAAAAATACCATCTAATTTCGCAGTCCAGATCAATTTTCCTTCTATAAGCTTGGAATTATTATCTGATAAATCTGATATAACTGACAATCTTTTATGAATTTGAGAATTACCAATATTATTATGAGACTTTTATTTGGCCTAGTAGTAAGCTAACTAAAGATTGTCGTTCATTCTAAGATTCCACTAATTTTGGAACTATGGTCTTTACATAAATCTTCTAAGAGATTGAAACCTAGACCCCCTTCATCAGTAGGGAGGCAAAGATTTTTCCATTTAATCCATTGATGTTTAGTACCATATTCTTTAGTGGATCCCCAAAATAATTGACTAAATATGGTTTGGATATGGAAAAGGGTTTTCTTTGGAGGTTTAAGGGTTGCAATTGTGTGAACTCGAATAGAGGATAGGACATAATTGATGAGAGTTTTCCTACCAGCAAAAGAAAGGAATTTTTTTTGCCAAGTTGAATGTTTGGATCTGATTTTATGGATCAGGTCTTCAAAATATTGATGCTTGTTTCTCCCATAGGAAATTGGATAACCTGAATAATTCAGAGGGTGTTTTTTGTAGAAAATGTTTGTAATTTTAGATATGGATCTAACCCTATTGAGAGCCACAGAATGATGGACAGTAAAACTACTCTTATTAGAGAAGTTAATGAATTGTCCAGAAGATTTTTCAAAACTTTTCAAAAAAATAATGAGATTTTTTAGACTGTTTGTGCAGCCATTACAGAAAAGGATGGTGTTATCTGCAAAACTAAGATTATTGATGATGGGGATATTTTTAGGGAGGCAAAATGGTTTAACTAATCCTTTAAGAATCAAATTTTGAAGGCCTTTGTTTAAGGATTTAACTACAAGAACAAAGAGGCCGGGAGAAAGGGAGTCTCCTTGTTTTAAACCCCTAGATGATTTAAAAAACCTAGTGGATTGCCCATTAACAAGAGTTGAGAACCAGTTGTTGGAAATAATTCTCCAAATCCTATCTATCCAAATTTTAGAAAAACCAAGTTTCCTTAGAGTTTTGATGAGGAATAGCCAAGAGACTCCATCATATGCTTTTGAAAGGTCCAGCTTGATCACTACATTAGAACCAAAACCCTTATTTCCAATAGATTGCATTAAATTTTGGGCCAACAGAATGTTATCGGTGATTTGTCTTCCTTTAATGAAGCATGATTAAGAGGGACCAATGATTAGACGAAGGATTTTTGCCAGTCTGGCTGCCATGATTTTGGTAATGATCTTGAAACAGAAATTACACAAACTGATTGGTCTATAGTCTGAGCATGAGTCAGGCTTACTAGATTTAGGAATCAACATGATAAGGGTACTTGTCTAGCTTTTAGGAAGATCTCCCCCTGCAAAAAAAATAGGAAATAACATTTATGAGGTCAGACTTTATAATAGGCCAATTTTTTTTATAGAAAATTCCATGGAATCCATCAGGTCTTGCACTGCTATCTTCATTTAGGGTTTGTATGGATTTCTAGATTTTCTCTTCCTTTGGGATATCATCAAGAATCTTGTTTGTATAGGAGAAATAGAGTTTTCAAGAACATCAAGAATTATATCTTCCCCCTCAATTTCATAACCTGTAAAAGCTGATTCGAAGTGAGACATAAAAGCTTCTTTGATACCTGCTTCTTTATCTAACCAGCATCCATCTCTATCTTTGACCTTGTGAATCATTTGATGAATTCTTCTGGCTTTAACTGAGGAATTGAACAATTTTGTGTTAGACTATCCCTCTAATAACCATTTCCCTTTCATTTTTTGACCCCAAAAAGCTTCTTCCTTATGTAGAGCTACAAGCAGGTCTGCTTTGGTTTTGGACAAATTGGATCTGTTTTTTGCGGTAGGGTAATTTTCATAGAGGCGCTCTAGTTGAAGAACTTCAAACTCGAGTTTGTGAATCTCCTCAAAAACATTTTTGAAGCAATTATTATTCCACTTACTCAGATCTTATTTCAATCTCTGAAGCTTAGAAGAAAAAATTCTGAGAGGATTTCCCAATAACTCAGTGTTCCAAGAGGATTCAATAATGTGATAGATATCTTTGTGGTTACACCACATGTTCTGAAACTTGAAAGGTTTGGGGGTGGAGTCTTGAGAAGTGATGATGGAGAAAAGGAGAGGGGTATGATCTGAACAAGTTTTGTTGAGGTGGGTTAGGGATAAATTAGGGAAGACGTTATTCCATTCTACAGAGGCCAATCCTCTATCTAGTCTAGCCCAGATTTTGTTATAGTCCCTATTATTGTACCAAGTAAATTTTGTACCATTAAAGGAAATCTCCAAGAGTAAGGAGTTGATGATGAAATGGTTGAAATCTTCTGTGGCATTAAAATCTACTGCATTTCCCCCACACTTTTCTTCACTTTTTGTGACCACATTGAAGTCTCCCATCACTAACCAAGGTTTGGAATTAGTGTACATTCTATGCTGGTTAAGGTTATTCCATAAAGGCTTTCGATCATTTCTAGTGCATTTGGCATAAACTATGGAGATAAAAACTTCTGTGGGAAAATGAGGGTGGAAAATTTTTACCAGAATTATTTGATATGCATTTAATAGAAGCTCACAGTTGATCCCATATCTCCAGGGGAACCAAATCTTGTTGTTCGAATTTTGAATGCAGCCTTCAAAGTTTAAAATTCTTCTCAGGTCTTCCAACTTATTTGGTTATGATTTGGGTTCCAAGATAGCAAAAAATGGTAATTGGTAGATCTTGCAAAGATTTTTTAGCCTTCCTTTTGAGGGCCTTTTTTAGAGCCCTCTAATATTCCATAGCATGAAATTAATCATTGAGGGGGGATTTGAGCAATACCTTGAGAGGTTTTTGATGAAGCTCTTATACTTCTTTTAAACATTAGATCTCCTGGATATTTTTTGCTAATGGACTTCTTGTTTTGGGCTGCATTACTATCTCCATTTAGGCTCTTTGAAAATCCTATGAGTTCCTCTACTTGAGGGGGAGTAACCTCCTGATCTGCTTCATTTTCAGATTCTCCCAGAGGTTGGTGGAGGTCTGATTTAGCTCTGACAGTGAACTTAGTACCTCTTGGAGATAAAGGCATATTTTCCAAAAGCTCTGTATTGATAATTTCATCTATTTGGACTTGATCATAGGTAAGTTGGTAGTAGGTTTCTTTATGTGTAGGTTGGGGGGGGGGGGGGAAGAGAATTTTGTGAGGTGCTTTCAAGGGCTGTTGGAGAGTTTATGGGAGTTTTTTGGACAGGTCTTTGAGAGATTTTTGGTAAAGTATATGTGGTGGGGAAGGTATTTTTTGGTGAATTGGCTTTAGTAGTGAGATTGTAGTCTTTTGTTATCATATTTGGAGGGTCGGATTCAAAATAAATGTTATTTGCATTTTTTGAGTTTTCACCTTGGATGATCACATAAGGATGAGGAGTGGGAAACGTTTTGATAGTATAGGTTTGGTTTGTTTTTGGTTGGGTATGGGCTTTGGAAACGAGGTTTTTGGAAGGAGGTTGAGGGTTGTTATAAATCTTGAGGGAATCTTGATTATTTTTTGGTTTTGAAAGAATACATCTTTCCTTGTCATGTCCATGTTTGTAACAATCAATACAATATTGAGGCATGTATTCATAATCTATCTTTTGCCAAAATCCTTCTTGGTCACATCCAATCCACACATGATTTTGTTTCTGCCCTAGAAGATCAAATTCGAAGCAAACCCTTTCTATACTTGGTCTTTTAATCATGGCTGTAGAACTATCCAGCTTAAGAGGTTTACCAACAACCTGGGCTATAGAGAAAAGATCATTTTTTTAGAAGAAATGGATGGGGAGAGAGGGGAAGGATATCCAAATTGGTACAATAGCACATTCTTTATCTGGTCTGAAGTTTGGAGACCATTTAAAGGTCCTCATAGGAAGTTTACCTATAAACCATTGGTTTCGTAACCAAAGTCTTGTGAAGTCTTCGTCATTGAACAATCTGATGATTATATGTTTCTGATCCAAAAGCCCAACATGAAACACAGCCTTTAAGTTCATTGTTTGAAGGGTTTTTATTATGGACTCAAGAGGAGGTCTCCCATGGGAGAACTTACCGATAATGGATAGTTTGAATAGTTCAGCAAGTTTATTGATGTCCTCATGTGTGAATTTGATCGATGGTTCCTCTTTGTAAGACGAGATATTAATGAGAGGTATTTCTTCAGGTATTAGATTAGTTTTCAAGATACTAGCGAGTGATTTATTCCAAGCACATGGAGTAACATGAGGTTTTGGTTCTTCTTGATTGGGCTTGTACGTGGTGGCTGCCATGCAACCCTAATTTGAGGGGGGGGGGGAGAGAGAGAGAGAGAGTCAAGAGTGATGTCAGAAAAGGCCATTTACTTATGTCCCTAATAATAATAATAATAACAATAATAATAATAATAATAATAATAATAATAATAATAATAATAATAATAATAATAATAATAATAACAACAACAATAACGACAACGACAACGATAATGACAACGACAACAACAACAACAACAACAACAACAACAACAACAACAACAACAACAACAACAACAACAACAACAATAATAATAATAATAATAATAATAATAATAATAATAATAATAATAATAATAATAATAATAATAATAATAATAATAATAATAATAATAATAATAATAATAAGAAGAAGAAGAAGAAGAAGAAGAAGAACGGAAAGCCTTAGCCATAACCTCAAAAGGTCAATCGAACTTTAAGCCCCATGGCAGGGGTGAAAAGCCGAAAGGCAATTGTTACATATGTACACAAGAAGGACATTGAAAGAAGCAATGCACCATCTTCTTAGGCAGGAAGAATGGAAACAGTAATTTATCCTACATCATTGAGACATGTTTTGTGGTGCAATGTATAGGACCTTGTGTTTGGATTCGGGAGCGATTAATCATGTTTACAATTCTTTATAGGGGTTCTAGTTAACTAGGGAGCCTAGTGATAGAGAGATGTTTCCATTCACTAGTGATCATCAAAAGGTAAAAGTAGTAGAGGTAGTAAATTTGGTTTTCAATTTTACTGTAGATAATAAGTTAATTTCTGTAAATTGTTTTTATGTTCTCGGTATTAGAAGAAATTTAATTTCAATTGCTAATCTTGTGACGAATGGATATTTGGTTTATTTTAATAAAGGTGTTTTTTTTTATCAAAAATGGCAAAAAAAAATTCTATTCTAAAACTTTGGAAAATTTATATTATAAGACTTGTCTCACCTTTGCTACTTAATACTATAATGAATAACTTAAATGGAAATAACCTAAAGTGAATGGAGACTTCTTAGATAAACCAAACATATCTTTGGAAATTGAATTTGGGTAATATATATCTAAAAATGATACAAATGCTAGTTTCAAATAATCAATTGAGTTCCTTGGATTTGGAGGCACTTTAAATTTATGAACCCATCTTAGAGGGAATAATGACAAAGTGGTTGTTTAAGGCAAAGGGGTATAGGGCCAAAGATGAGTTGGAATCGGTGCATAGTGATTTGTGTAGGATTATGACTATCCGGGAAAGAGGTCGTTATGAGTACTTTATCACATTCATTGATGATGACTCAGCATTTTGATATATTTACTTATTGCACCACAAGTCTGAAAACTTTGATATGTTCAGAGAATATAAGGTTGAGGTAGAGCATTTTCACGACAAACTAATACATACTCTACGATCTAATCATAGAGGGTAATACCTCTTGGAGGGTATATGAAACACTTATCGGAGTTAGGTATCACTAACCAATTGTTTTCCCTGGGCACTCCATAGTATAATGATGTACCGAAAAAAAGGAACGTGAATCGTTTGGACATGGTTAGGTCCATGATGAGCTATATTGATATGCTAGATTCCTTTTGGGGTTATGAACTAAATACGACTACATATTTATTTACTTAGTTACATATAAATTACCCTCTTTAATTCTCTTAGAACTCAAGAAAAGTCAAAAGCCAAAAGTCAAGTCTAGTTCACGTTTAGATACGAGGTTACCCAACTCACCTGTTGCGAAAGGAGTTGGTTAAGTTGGAATCGAGGATGTACATATATCATTTTGAGGGATATTCCAATGGAACCAAGGGTGGTCAATTATATAATCTTAAGGAACTGAAAGTATTTGTTTGAGCGAATAGATGAAGATTATATGATTGACCATAAGCCCAAAAGTAAGAATATGTTACAAGAGATAAGAGAACAAGAGAAAGAAAATGCTTCGGGACCACCCGTACAGGATGAAATACAAGATGATATCAATAATATACTACATGATTGTAGTGGGAGTATTGTTGATAATCATGATTCATAGGTCACATATACTGAACTACAAATGAATCCACATTATAGTGGGAGGGTTAGGTGTCAGCCCGATAGGTTGGTGTATTTGGGGGATAAATTTAGTGAAGTCGTAAGGGATCATGAGATAGGTCATATTAATTATGATGAGACACTCCAAGACAAGGATGTTGAGTTTTGTCCAGAGGCTATAAATACCAAGATGGATTCAATGTATTGAAATCAAGTATAGGATCTTGTAAACATGCCCGATGAGATAAAAACTATAGGGTGTAAGTGGATCTACAAGAGAAAAAAGGGGCAGATGGGAAGCTAGAAACTTTCAAGGAACAACTTGTGTAAAAGGGTTCACTCAAAAATAGGGGTTTAATTATGAAGAGACCTTTTTTGTTGATTACCATGAATAAGTCTATCCGAATTCTCTATCCATTATTGCACATCTCGATTACAAGATTTGGTAAATAGATGTGAAGAATACATTCCGGAATGGAAATCTTGATAAGTGCATCAATTTGGTAAAACCCATGGGATTCATAGAAAAAGACCAGGAAAGTAAGGTGGACAAGACTAAGAGATCCATTTATGAACTTAAGCAATCATCAAGTTAATAGAATTTCTTATTTGATTAAAAAATCATTTTCTTTAGTTTTGATCAATGTGTTGATGCAAATTTTTTGCATAAGATTAATGACGGAAGGATGGTGGTATTGCTAGTAATTTAGGTGGATGATATTCTTCGTAACGGTAACGATGTGGGTTTATTGTCTATCATATAGTGTGGTAGTCTTTTTAGTTTGATATGAAGGACTTAGGAAAAGCCAACCACATCCTAGGGATCCGTGACACCCCGCCTAATTAAACCTTGGGTGATCAAGCCTTAATTTAAATTAAAACAGGTTTTTCAAATGGTTCATTCTTAGCATCACTGTCAAAACTTTTTAATTACTAATCACCTAAGTGAAATTAAGCTAGTGACAAATTTATCTTCATTAAAATAATAAAACAACTCATGCGGAACAATATGATTTAAGTAGTACTAAACCAATCATTATAAATAACTGAATGAAATAAAGTTTCATCAAAAACTACGGCTGAAATAAAACTAACTCCAAATCCAAGTTATCAGAATAACTACAAAAGTAAAGATTGGACAACATGTACCCAAACTGAGAGTACTAAAACTGAGATCCTACACTAGATCTGAAACAAAAGAATCGTCTAAGCAAGCCCTGCAACATCCACATGTGTTGTAGCTCCAATATCCCTAGAATGAAGTCATGCTGGGTATCCCTGTGGCTGGTCACCTAAAAGGTTTTTAAAAGGATTTTACATAACAAGAGTTAGTACACAAAACATTTTAAAAATATTTTGCAAGAAGCTACCAAAAATATGAGTTATTGATTATACATGTTAATATGACGTACACTCTCTTGAGTTATCTCACCCCGCTCCTATAGTGCACGCCTAACGTTGATATTTAGTCCATCTAGCTATACTACCCAAGCTAACTAGACTAGAATACTCCACTAGGATTGTCTACTCTCTAAGTCACCATATCATACATGCAGTATTTTAATAGTTCATATCTCATATGTTTTACACGTAGATAACTTATTCATTTCTTGTTATCTTTATTATTCTTTTATAATTAAGTCTCACCACTTAATTATCACTAAAATATTATCAGTCCATCTTATTATCTACTATTCATGTCAATAGATTATACCTACAGTATACATTTATCACACGACATATACAAAATATTAGTTATCACTAATATGTCCTTATAACAGACATAAATGACTCTTGGTTCGGAATAACTCATCGACCCCAAGTAAAAGGTTATTCAGAATAATACATAGACCCCAACGATTTATGCATATACACATATTCTGGCTCAGACTCTTTCATCATGACACCAGTTTTAAGGTTTGATTCGGCATTCTTCATCGACCACAAACATAATGACTCTATGTTAGTTCAGAATATCTCATCGACCCTAACATAATCAATTTACATATAATTCTCTTAACCTAAAAGTTCATACAATTCGGTAGGTACCCACCTGACCTATCAATCATGTTCGTACATAATATTTTATTCTCTTATATTCATCGTACTTGTTATTTTTACTATCGCATTTAATTGAAGATATGCACTACTCTAAAGGCCCTAGTTACCCCTCTAATTAATTCAGTAGTTAATTCATCTCTACCATACAGATAATTATTTTGAATTCATGGTAACTCCCCTCTAAACTTAAATTCCCCATTTTCGATACTCGACCCATTCGTTGTTTTCTTATTTAGTCATTTTTTAAACCTTCCTCTCAGTGACTATGATGGGTCTCCACTCTCTACCTACTGGTATTTATCAAGTCCTAGGATATGTATAAAATCACTCTAAACATCCTAATAAGTGATGATCATTGAAGAAAATTCACTCAATAAGATTTCTCAGGAAAACCGCAGGGGTCGATCCATCGACCTTCATCATCGATTGGTCGATCGATCGATCGTTCTGGGCAGCTTCTACTTGTTACGTTTTTCTTAAGTTTTAACCACTCAAAACTCCATTAAATCTTATGGAACTCTCTACTAACATCACCAATTAGTTTTTATATGAATATAGACTATTCCTAACGTTAATATATCATCAAATCTTTACGAACATCATCCAAGAACCATAATTATTCTTCACTTCTCAAAACCCTAGAGATATGGTTTCTTTATCTTAAATCATCATATACCCAGATTTATATTTCGTAATAGGAATCATATTTCTTATGTAATTTAATCCTCTACAGATGTAAATCTAACTACATGCAAGTCGTATCCCAAACATGTATCAAATCTTCCTTCAAGAATTATTCAAAATCCATTTATTCTACACATCTTATACATGGATATTATAAATCAGATTTATATTTTTGTAAATAACCACTTGCATTGATTCAGAGATGATATGCTTCGTTGTTGTTGTAGACTTTGATTGTTTGTCTCCTTCAATCTTCACTCTTCAATTGCTTGAGTTTCAAGGATTTCTTTGAATATCTCACACTTCTCTTTTTATGCTTTAAGAATAACTTCTCTTTTCTCTCTAATGGCCTCTCCATGAGTTATGAGGCTTCTAACCCTAATTTGTTATTTAATTGGATGATAAGAGACTCCAAAATTCGCAGCTCTTCCCACTACTATCTTTTAAAAGACCAAAATGCCCTTGAATGGTCCCGACCAAGCCCAAAGTTGCCCCGAGACCCAACTAGTATCCCTGGGTATACTATTTTGACTATTTTGACCCTTTTGGAGCTAACCATGACCTCTAAATTGTCATTTGAGTCACTCATATAATATTTCTTATCTCAACCTCTCGTTAGCCCATGTTTGGCTCTCGGCTAAGATTTAAATCATATACGCCCATATCACTCATTACGACGTAAGGTAAATTAATGAGTTATTCACAAGTCATTTTCAGTAACTCGACTTAAAATATTAAATCATCTCTTTTAACATTTAGATCATCTTAAATTACTCTACTCACATAATTTAATTATAAGGTCTCATTAAATTACTCTGCTCACGTAATTTAAATATATGGTTTCATTAAATTACTCTACTCACGTAATTTAAATATAAGGTCTCATTAAATTACTCTACTCACGTAACTTAGATATAAGGTCACATTAAATTACTCTACTCACATAATTTAAATATAAGGTCCGTATTTTCTATTCAATCGCTCCATTAATTAAATTCTAAATACGTAGAAATATGGGGTATTACATACTTCCCCCCTTACAAAGGAATTTTGTCCTCAAAATTAGAATATACCACGGTAAACAACTCTGGATATTTATCTCGCATATCCTCTTCCCGCTCCCAAGTCGACTCGTCAGTATTGTGGTGCCTCACTGCACTCGCACTAACGACACTACTTTGGATCATATTTTACGCTCGCTATGATCTAGAATAGCTATAGGTTTCTCCTCATACGATACATCAGGTTGTAAATCAATCTCCTCTAGTGGGACGTGCCACAAGGATCTCTCACTTCTCCTGTATTTCTTCAGCGAAGCCACATGGAACACGTCGTGTATTCGTTGAATATGCTCTGGAAGTCCCAACTTGTATGCTATCAGCTCCACCCTTTCGAGAATAGGGAACGGTCCTACAAATTTTAGCGCTAACTTCCCTTTATTTCGAATCTCATAATCCCCTTCCCATGAGACACCCAAATCAACACCTGGTCGCCCACCTCAAGCTCCACGTGCCTCCTATCGGTGTCAGCATAACTCTTCTGCCTATCTTGAGCTATTCGAGTCTCTCCCCAAATTAATTCAATTTTGGCATAAGTCTCATGTATCATCTCCGCCCCAATAACTTGTTGTCCCCCACCTCTAACAACGGGCGGGTGAGCGACAAGGCCTCCCATAAAGTGCCTCGAATGGTGCCATAGCGATAGTGAATTGGTTAGAGTTGTTATACGCAAACTATACCAGTGGGAGATATCTCTCCCATCCTCCACCAAAGTCTAGGATACACATTCTCAACATGTCCTCGAGCATTTGATTTACCCTCTCAGTCTTCCCATCTGTTTGCGAATGGTATGTCGTACTCAACTGCAACTTTGTGCCCATTGACTCCTCAAAGCTCTGCCAGAAGTGTGACACAAACATTTTGTCTCTATCAGACACAATATTGATAGGAACCCCATGCATCTTAATGATCTCTATAATTAATAGTTACGCATACTGCATCGTATCAAAATTTGTATGGACAGACAAGAAATGGGTTACCTTAGTCAGCCGATCCACTATCACCCAAAAGAAATCATAACCTCTCTGCGATGTCGGTAGTCTAGTAATAAAGTCCATCGAGATACTCTCCCACTTCAACACGGAAATCTCCAGCGGCTGTAGCATTCCTGAAGGTCTTTGATGCTTAACTTTCACCAGTTGACATGTAGCGCACTTTGAGACAAACTCTGCTATATCTCGCTTCATACCAGACCACTAATACTGTCTCCGCATATCCTGATACATCTTTTCCCCATCGGGATGTATCATAAATCTGGAATCGTGAGACTTGATCATCACTGCCTGTC
Source organism: Sambucus nigra (assembly GCA_949130495.1). Taxonomy (NCBI): domain Eukaryota; kingdom Viridiplantae; phylum Streptophyta; class Magnoliopsida; order Dipsacales; family Adoxaceae; genus Sambucus; species Sambucus nigra. Next base: position 534,759,781 of record OX422208.1, on the reverse strand, counting down.
TCAACTCCTCGTCTCTGGGTACTACTACCCTCCCATTAAATCATAGAACTCCCTCTAAACTGACTGAGTAAGACTCCGCGCCCTCAACTAAAAACTGTCTCACCCTGTCCTGATAGAATTGGTCCTCTGCCTGAGCTCTCACTACTCGCATCACGATCTCGGGACTGATGGTTATAACTGCCATTAATGCCCTGGCTATCTCATCCTCCTGCTGGAGCTCACTCCATTAAGATTTCTAAGTATTAGCTACATCTCCAGTAGGTCGTCTACTCAACGCATCTTCCACCACGTTAGCCTTATCAGGATGATATTGTATGTCAAACTGGTAATCCTTCACGAATTCTAACCATTGTCTCTGTCTCATATTCAGATCCTTCTGTGTGAAGAGATACTAAAGTGACTTGTGGTTAGTTGAAAGAGTGAACTGCTCCCCCAAAAGATTATGCCTCCAAATCCTTAAAGCAAAAAATAACCACTGCTAACTCGAGGTCGTGAGTGGGGTAGTTTTTCTCATGTGGCTTTAGATTTCGAGAAGCATAAGATGTCGCCCTCTCCTCCTGCTGTAAAACACCCCCAAGACCCTGCAGGGATGCATCAGTATATACCCGATACTCCACTCCACTCCTCGGTAAGGAAAGTATGGGTACTGAAGTTAACTTGTCCTTTAGCTCATCAAACGCTAACTGACAATGGTCGCTCCACATAAATGGTATTTCTTTTTTATTCAAGCTCGTCAAAGGACCGATAATCTTTGAGATACCCTTGATGAAGATACGATAGTAATCGGCCAACCTAAAAAATCTACAAATCTCGATCAATGTCGTGAGCTGTCCCCATTCCCTCACCGCTGATACTTTACTCGGATCAATAGTAATACCTTTTTCCTGACACAACGTGGCTAAGAAACTGAACTTCCCGCAACCAAAATCCACACTTCCGGAATTTGGCGTACAACTGGTGTTCCCATAACGTCTGAAGAACCATACACAAGTGCTCGACGTGCTCCTCCTCCGTGCGAGAGTACTAGAATGTCGTTCATGAACACGATCACAAACTGGTCTAAAAACTCCATAAATACCCTGTTCACGAGGTTTATGAACACTACAGGTGCATTAGTGAGTCAAAATGGCATCACCCTGAACTCATATGACCCGTACTGTGATAAGAAAGCGGTTTTAGGTACATCCTCCTCCCTTATGCGCAGCTGATGGTAACCTGATCGATTTTTGAGAAGTATGTATCCCCTCTCAACTGATCAAACAAGTCATCTATCCTAGGTAACGGATACTTATTACATATCGTCACCGTGTTCATCTCTCTATAGTCCACACATAATCGCAATGAACCGTCCCTGTTCTTTACAAATAAAATAGGTTCACCCCACGGTGATGTACTGCACTGAATGAAACCCTAACCTAAGACGTGCTGAATCTGCTCCCTCAGCTCTAGCATATCTGAAGGAGCCATGCGATACAGTGCTCTGGCAATTGGTCTCTTTCCCAGTTCTAAGTCGATAACGAACTCAATCTCCCTACTAGTCGGTAACCACGGTATTTCCTGAAAGACGTCCTCAAAATCCCTCACTACTGGAATTGAGTCCAGAGGGACAACCACCTTCTATGAGGTCTCTTCTTCAATGTAATTGAGATGAGTGCGTGATCCACCCTCGGGAAGAGGCATTGCCACTAGGAACATCTCCTATCTCGGAATGGAAAATACAATATTCCTCTCATAACAATCCACATTCGCCCTATAACCCGCCAACCAATCCATCCCTAGGATGACGTCGTAACCCTCCATATCCAACACCAGGAGGTCTTCCGCTAGACTTAATATCCGGACCATAATGTCCATACCCTTAAAAATTGAGTGTATAAGGGACCAACTACCTATCGATGACTCAACACACATTAGATGAGTGTCGGTTGTCTCTAAAACGCCGGCGGGTCGTGCAAATATAGTGGCAAAAAAGAATGTGTCGCCCCCGTATCAAACAGAATACTACCCTCTAGTCCATGGATATGAAATGTACCCACGACTGCTGGCGATGCTAGAGGTGCTGGCTGGAATGGAACGTCCTGAACGTTGAACACATGCCCGTAGTGCATCTGGCCTGGCTGTTGCTGCGGGGCCTATGCTGCTGCCAGGGCTAACACAGCCTACAACCCCTGTTGGGCACCCTGTTATTATGCCATGTCTTTCTGTGGACAATTTCTTCTAATGTGACCCTGCTGGCCACATGTGAAACACTATCCCTGGAATTGCCTCTGCCCTTGGACCTGTTGGCCCTGACGCCCTTGGCCTTGATGGCCTCCTCCTTGGTTCCCTTAGCCCTGTCGGCCTTGAGGAATTGGCTACTGGGGACCCTGCTGGCTTTATCTGTCAAATCGATGCCTCCTATGCCTAAACCTCTTGGCAGAGTTCCCATACCAAAAATCCTGCCCTAGCTGACCCACTATCTGATATTGTGGTGTGCTGTTGACATTACCTCCATCCACCTTGCCCGACTGGGTAGGCTCACCTCTCTTTCTTCCCTTTGAATAGAAGTGATGATCTTGACAGTGTAGTAGAGCGACGTTGACGACATCTGTATAAGTTACCAATGCTGGATTACCGATCAAATGCTGCCTAATTTTCTAGGACAATCCATCCATGGATTTTAACTTCTTTCGCTCCTTGTCTCTCACCTCATTCGGTACAAAGTTAGCCAAACGGGTGAACTCTTCCTCGTAATCAGCAACCAAGCGATCTCCCTGTACCACCTCACTGAATTTTTTCCTCATCTCGAACTCTACCACTGAAGGGAAGTACTTGGGGTCAAACCGAACCCAAAACTTATAAATTGTCATTGTGTCCTTATCCTCGACGGTTGTAACGGACTCCCACCACTGTAAGGCCACTCCCAAATATATATAAAGTTTGTAACATTTGTTTCTGTACCTCGGTGCACTCTAGCAAGCACAAGCGGTGCTGGATATTCTTCTTCCAGTTGCACGCCTCCACTTTATCGGTACTACCCTGAAACTCGGGTCGATTCCCTTTCTGAAATGTCTCTCTGACTCGCTGCCAATAAGATGGCCCTAGTGGGGCCTGAACCACTGGTGCTACGGGAGGTGGTATTTGGGGCTGAGGAAAATGGGATTCCATGGCCCTCATCGCTGTCTCAACTAACTGAGCCATTATCACTGCAACTTGAGTAGTGGAAATCAACTCGGGTGGGGGTGGGGGTAGTGGCACCTATGGTTCCTGATGAGCCTCCCTCTCCTCATCCTTGGCCTCAGTGCTCTCCATTTGCTGTCTCATCGGTGGCATCTAAAAATAGATCAAATTATATAAGTACTCAGTTTATTCAAAATTTTTAGATCAGATGCACGTTATCACAAAAGCGGAAAATGAATCAACAGTCCTAATAGTAGGGGTCTAACACAATCGAACGCTATGCTGAAACCTAGTAAGCCGTACATATCCTATGGACACTAGACACTGATGCTCTGATACCATCTGTGACACCCCGCCTAATTAAATCTTGGGTAATTAAGCCTTAATTTAATTTAAAACAAGTTTCTTAAATGGTTCATTCTTAGCATCACTGTCGAAAACTTTTTAATTACTAATCACCTAAGTGAAATTAAGCTAGTGACAAATTTTATCTTTATTAAACGGATAAAACAACTCATGCGGAAAAATATGATTTAAGCAGTACTAAACCAATCATCATAAATAACTGAATGAAATAATTTTTCTTCAAAAACCACGACTGAAATAAAAATAACTCCAAATCCAAGCTACCAGAATAACTACGAAAGAAATGATTGGACAACATGTCCCCAAACTGAGAGTACTAAAAATGAGATCCTACACTAGATCTGAAACAAAAGAATCGTCTAAGCAAGCCCTGCAACATCCACATGTGCTGCAGCTCCAAAATCCCTGGAAAGAAGTCATGTTGGGTGTCCCTATGGCTGGGCACCTAAAAGGTTTTTAAAAGGATTTTACATATCAAGAGTTAGTACTCAAAACATTTTAAAAATATTTTCCAAGCAGCTATTACAAATATGAGTTATTGATTATACATGTTAAGATCACGTACACTCTCTTGATTTATCTCACCCCTCTCCTATTTTGCACACCTAACGTTGGTATTTAGTCCATCTAGCTATACTACCAAGCTAACTAGATTAGAATACTCCACTGGGCTTATCTACTCTCTAAGTCACCATATCATACACGCAGTATTTTAATAGTTCATATCTCATATGTTTTACATGTAGATAACTTATTCATTTCTTGTTATCTTTATTCGTCTTTTATAATTAAGTCTCGCCACTTAATTATCACTAAAATATTATCAGTCCAACTTATTATCTACTATTCATATCAGTAGATTATACCTACAGTATACATTTATCACACGACATATAGTAAATATTAGTTATCATTAATATGTCCTTATAACACACATAAAGGACTCTGGGTTCAAAATAACTCATCGACCCCAAGTAAGAGTTGGTTCGGAATAATACATCGACCCCAACTATTTATACATATACACATATTCTAGCTCGGACTATTTCATTATGACACTAGTTTTAATGTTTGGTTCGACATTCTTCACCGACCCCAAACATAATGACTCTATGTTAGCTTGGAATATCTCATCGACCCTAACACAATCAATTTAGGTATAATTCTCATAACCTAAAAGTTCATACAATTCAGTGAGTGCACACCCAACCTATCAATCATGTTCGTATGTAATATTTTATTCTCTTATATTTACCGTACTTGTTATTTTTACTATCACATTTAATTGAGTATATGCTCTACTCTAAGGGCCCTAGATACCCCTCTAATTAATTAAGTAGTTAATTCATCTCTACCCTACTGATAATTATTTTGAATTCATGTTAACTCCCTTCGTAACTTAAATTCACCATTTTCGATACTCAACCCGTTCGTTCTTTTCTTATTTTGTCATTTTCTAAGCCTTCCTCTCAATGACTGTGATGGGTCTCCATTCCCTACCTACTGGTCTTTATAGAGTCTTAGGAATGTATAAAATCACTCTAAACTTCCCAATAAGTTACGGACATCAAGGAAAATTCACTCAATAAGATTTCTTATGAAAACAGCAGGGGTCGATCGATCGATCGTTCTGGGCAGCTTCTACCTGTTACGTTTTTCTTAAGTTTTAACGACTCAAAACTCCATTAAATCTTCTGGAACTCTATACTAACATCACCAATTAGTTTGTATATGGATATAGAGTATTCCTAACGTTAATATATCATCAAATCTTCACGAACATCATCCAAGAACCATAATTATTCTTCACTTCTCAAAACCCTAGATATATGATTTCTTTATCTTAAATCATCATATACCCAGATTTATATTTTGTAATAAGAATCATATTTCTTCTGTAATTTAATCCTCTACAAATGTAAATCTAACTACATGCAAGTCCTATCCCAGACATGTATCAAAACTTCCTTCAAGAATTATTAAAAATCAATTTATTCTACACATCTTATACATGGATATTACAACTCGGATTTAGATTTTTATAAATAACCACTTGCCTTGATTCAGAGATGATCTGATTTCGTGGTTGTTATAGAGTTTGATTGTTTGTCTCCTTCAATATTCACTCTTCAATTGCTTGAGTATCAAGGATTTCTTTGAATCTCTCACACTTCTCTTTTTATGCTTTGAGAATAACTTCTCTTTTCTCTCTAATGGTCTTTTCGTGAGTTATGAGGTTTCTAACCCTAATTCCTTATTTAATCAGATGATAAGAGATTCCAAAATTTGTAGGTCTTCTCACTCCTATCTTTTAAAAGACCAAAATTCCCATGAATGGTCCCGACTTAGCCCAAAGATGCCCCGGGACCCAACTAGTACCCCTGGGTATAGTATTTTGACCCTTCCAGAGGTAACCGTGACCTCTAAATTGTCATTTGAGTCACTCATATAATATTTCGTATATCAACCTCTCGTTAGCCCATGTTTGGCTCTCGGTTAAGATTTAAATCATATACGCCCATATCAGTCGTTATGACTTAAGGTAAATTCATGAGTTACTCACAAGTCATTTTTAGTAACTCGACTTAAAATATTAAATCATCCCTTTTAACATTTAGATCATCTTAAATTAATCTACTCATGTAATTTAAATATAAGGTCTCATTAAATTACTCTACTCACGTAATTTAAATATAAGGTCACATTAAATTACTCTACTCACGTAATTTAAATATAATATTTTCTATTTAATCGCTCCATTAACTAAATTATAAATATGTAAAAATACGGGGTATTATAGGATCAAGGTATTACTTGATCATATGAATAGGTTTTTGGGCTTATCCCAAGCTACTTATATCGACATAGTGCTCACAAAGTTTAGCATGCAAGATTCATAAATAAATTGATCAAATCTAATACAAAAATCATGGGAATAAAAAAATATTTGGTAACATTATCCGCATATCGAAATAATCAAAACTGAACAACTAATATAATGAGATGCTATAATACTTAAAAATAAATTCTAATATCAATCACCATCAATACAATAGTCCACCTCTGGAATACAAATACCATATGTAAAAAAGTTGATTCCACATAAATTGTACAACATGCAAGACTATTAAGAATATAAAGTAATGCAATAAGAGAATGAGTGACACTACTCAACTACTAATTATTAGGAATAAAGTATATGATGCCACTAGAGGTGCTCCTCCAATGATCAAATCGATCAATGGAAGGAATAACAATTAGTGCATTGTGAAAACACATATATAATAAGAACGTAAACAACAAGTTTATGAAGAATAATACTATAATTGAATTTGAGCTACAATATAACTACACATCTCCCTCTCACCTTTTATTGGATTTTAAGGTGTTAGTTGCCCATCCCAATGACCTAAAATACCATTTGGTTCTATCCACAAACCCATATGTAGCCAATATTATTAATGTAATACCTATTATTTCGTTTAATCTTTACTTTCTCATCATCGGGTTAATTACTTTCATTTTGAATCATAAGTTGTATGGTACATTTCACTAAATAACAAAGGTGCCACTCACATGATTAAATAATATATATGAAGACTATCTATTTTGGCCTATCTCATTCCATAAAGTAATATACATATCTAGTATAAAAGATAAAAGAATCTCGAATTATAAACATTTAAGTATACATCTCTAGTATACGTCTTATACATCCCTAGTATAGCAGACAAGTAGGAAAAACTATCTCTAATACCACAACACATAATCATACATGATAGAAGAAAGAAATTATCTACATCTAACATCCACACATAGGTATAGCCCCCGATGATATGCAAGTATGAGACCTCGTCTAGGCTATAGCTAAGATAAGATGGAGCTGACCTTATAAAGTGTTCACTAGAGTCATCCTGAAACAATTACCTTTACCTTATCCTTATCCAGTATCAAGACGAGGTATATTCCAACCAACTAGGCTTATGCCCGACCTCATATATCTTATGAAGACATGACCGCCTATTTATAGAAACCTCTCATCTTCTCCTGTGCAACTCGACCGAGACTACACTTGGAATCCAGAGCATTAGTGATTTCATACTTAGTCGGGCCGACACCTCAACCCAGCAGGACGAGTTCATCTGGAAAGGCACATGGAATTGAGCACGTGTCGAAGCGTGCGCATGGGATGTGAGACCACATGAGAAAAACCGTTACAATAACAACATCCCCATATCTAGAGAATATCTTATAATCATTGCTTATATGCACCAAAGACAGATGTCACCACATCGTTGGACAATTGGTGATGTTCATGCCTCATGCACGACTGGGATACGTATTACACCACCCCATCCATTTAAATTGTTATCTTCTACATCAGTGTAAAGGATTAATCGTTGTGAGCCATACTGAAACTCTGTTAAAGTTATTAGAGAGAGAAATCTTGAGTCCTTGTATACAAAGGCCATTAGAGCTTATATTTAGCAGATTTAACACACACACACACACACACACACACAATGAACGTAGGCCCTATAAAGGATGAACCACTTATATCTGGTCTTATCTCTTTCTTTGCCTCATCCCATTCTATATTTTTATACCTATTCATACTCCATCGTTTTGCTGATTTTAGCTTACTTATCATACTGATTTGGTGACACCAATTCTAGTATCATCAATCTAGTGTCGTCTGTAGGAATGAGATAACCAACTTCTTCCATTTATTTGTAGCTACTCCATCATATTCTCTAGTGGTGGTCCAATATCATCCTTGACTGAGCTTGTACAACCATTGAAAGAGCTCTTGGTTGAGTTTCAGCTCATTTTTAGCTTTTATAGTTCACTTCCAGTTTATCACTTGGTTTTTTCGATCATCGAAAGTATTAAATGGCATCAGATCCTCCTGCTATAAGTGGACCTAGTACCAGCCAAGCCCTGCCTTAGTCAGAAATAACTGAGCTGGCAGTGGCCCTACGTTACTTAGTTGAAGACCAATGGCAGATGCACTTACTAAGTTTCATCAGAACATGGTGGTTAGACCCATCAATGCCGGAGATGAGATGATAATTTCGATCGCTAAGGAAGGTGTTCAAGATCCAGCGGCTAGGGTACCACCCTAGGACCAATTTAAATATCTTCCTCCTAAGTAAAGGCACAGAGATGTGGTTGACCCCAGGCATTTATGGCTGGGGAGGACAGGTCAAGAGGTCCTAGATGATGAGGATGAATAGTATGAGGAGGAGGAGGATAAAGAATATTATGAGCCTTAAAAGATTTCTAAAGGGACTATGCCACCAATTCAACCCAGCCAAGGATGTAACAGCAGGCTGAGTTGAGAGTGTAAGCCAAGGGCATCAGCTTTGGACATACTAAGTAGAGGGTAAACCTTTGATAGTCTAGGCTCAATTGCAGATGATTTAAGACACCGCCTCATTAGATCTCGAATCATGGTTGGATCTAGAAGGAATGATAGAGGCAATTATCATCGACCTCCTAGAGGCTAAGATGAGAAATAATAAGACGTGAATAGTCGACAAAGGATAGTTGCCAAAGATTCCTTAATTTTTCCAATTGATAGAGAGGGGGGAAAAGAGAACATGGCTCTAGCCGAGGTTATCACTATTGTCAAAAATCCATGGAATGACTCCATTTATATATTAGAGGACATACTGAAGAGCCGAGATCCCTTATAGAGGGGATACAGTGAAGGCTCCCCCTTTGTAGCTAAGATCGTGAGTTATCTCACCCCGCCTAAGTTCAAGAAGCCAATGGTCACGTCCAAGTATGATGGGATCACTAACCCAGTCCACCATGTTGAGATATACTAATCGACTGATGATATTTACTCAGTATTAAATGAGATGAGGTGTCAGGGCTTCTCAAGCACACTGACCAGAGAGTTTTATCTATGGTTCACCTCTCTCCCAAAAAATGCAATTGAGAATTTCAAACAGCTTGTAGAGATATTTATACACAATTTCTGCTTCAGGGTGAGACCCCGAAAGAAGATAACAAACCTGTTGTATGTGAAGCAAGGAAAGAATGAAAGTTTGAGGGAGTACATAGCTCATTTCAAAAAGGAGAAGTTAGAGGTTAAAGACTACGAAGAGAGTATCTCTATGACCTTCCTGATGGGTGGTTTATAGAAAAGAAAGATACTTTGGAAGCTTATCAAAGATCCTCCAAAGTCTATGGCCGAACTCGTGGCAACATTCAGGAGGGTCATGAATGAGGATGAGGCAATGGCTTCTAAAGGTGAAGATGAGAAGGGGACAAGAAGTGGGGGTAAGTTCTACAAGAAGAACAAGGATGACAAGAAGAGGTTGGTGGATGATAAGTTCGCTGAATACAACCCTCTAACTATTAGTTGTGAGCACATACTGAATGAGATAAAGAATGATCGGTCTCTTCGATGCCAAAGAAGTTGAAGTCTCCTCCTCACAAGAAGAAAAAGACTATATGGTGTGAGTTTCTCTAAGATCATGGTCATACGAGAAAAAAATATTTCGCTCTCAAGGTTGAGATTGAGAAAATGCTAAAGACCTGAAAGTTGAGAAAATATGTGGATAAGAGTAGTTCAAAGGGTGGCTGAGACGACACCTAAAATAGAAGAAATAATAAGTGCAAGATTGATACTCCAGCCAATCGAGATGAGGATGACTTGTACGATGATGAAGAAGTAGACCCACACCTCCCACTAAAGATAACTAATCCTAAAGGTCAGCTAAATATGATTTCAATTGGGGTTAAGATAATCTGTGGAGGAATTACTGGAGGAGGAAAAGAGGTTGCTGATAGAAAGGCTCACATAGCAGAGGACAAGGCTCTTCCTCCAGAACCTAAAGAAGTGCACTTAATAGCAATAGAGTCGAAGAAGGTAAAAAGAAATAAAGTTGATATGAATACTTTGATTTTTGGTTTTTCTAGACTAGATTTTCAAGGGATCATAGCTCCTCTTGATAACCCATTGGTAATTACCACCCTTGGGCATGTATATGAGGTTCTGAGAATATTAGTCGATGGTGGAAGATCGGACGATGTGATGTTTTAGGATTTCTACAAGAGTCTGGGGATGAGAAAAAAAAGTTGATTCCATATCAGCATCCTCTCATCCACTTCAATGGTGAGAAAGTGAACCCTTTGGGAATTTATGAGATAGAAGTCAAGATGGGGAACTGCTAGCCAAAATGCCTCACAAAGAAGATCAATTTCTTTGTTATGGAATAGAATGTCTACTCGGCCTATAACATAATCATGGGAAGGGAAGCCCTCAAAGAATTAGAGGATATATCCTCAACGGTTCACTATATGATTAAATTACCAACCCCGTATGGGGTAGGGGAAGGGCAGGGTGACCAAGTTGAGTCACGCGAATGTTGCTTCAATTCGACTGAGGAAAGGTAGGCATACAAAAAGGCCACTATAACATATAACATTAATACCCTGGACCCCAGAGTTGAAATAAAGTCAAAGAAGGGTGAAGCCACTAAGGAGGTAGAATCCATCATCCTCAATGAGGACGAGTCAAAAAAATCGTCCAAATTGGCAAAGCCCTGAAGAAGAAAATCAAATAGGAGTTATATTAAGATGTTAATGAAGTGAAGGATAATTTCTTTTTGGATCTATGGAGATATGACCGACATTGATCCAAGTTTCCTCTTCTATAATCTCAATGTGGCCGAGGATGTAGAGCCAATCCGATAGAGAAAGAGAGTCTACTCTCGGGAGAAGTAAGATGTCATGAGAGAAGAGGTGAAGAAGTTAGAAAAAGCAGGCTTCATCACGAAGGTCATTTACCCAGAATGGTTAGCAAATGCAGTCATCGTCCCTAAGGCTAACGATAAATGAAGAATGTGTGTTGACTTTACAGATCTAAAGAGAGCCTGCACCAAAGACAGTTTTCCTTTACCAAGGATAGACCAGATGGTTTATGCTACTTACGGTAATGAATTGATGAGTTTTATGGATGCTTACTCGGGATATAATCAGATATTTATGGATTCAACCGATGCTCAGAATACATGTTTTATAATTAATAAAGGTACCTACTATTACAAGGTCATGCCCTTCGACTTGAAGAATGCTGGGGAAACATACCAAAGATTGTTCAATAAAATGTTTGAGAAGTAGATCGGGGAGACGATGGAAGTTTATGTCGATGATATCTTTATAAAAAGTCTTAAGGATGACACTCACGTGGTTGACCTTGAGAGAACATTTAATACTATGGACAAGTTTGGGATGAAGGTCAACCCTGCCAGGTGTATCTTTGGTGTGGGGGCAGGAAAGTTCTTGGGTTTTATTATGAACTAGAGAGGAATCAAAGGAAACCCTAAGAATATCAAAGATTTATTGGAGATGAAGACTCCGACTACAGTAAAAGGTGTCTAAAGGCTAACCAAATGAGTGGGAGTATTAAATGGGTTTGTGTCTAGAGCCACTGATAAGTGCCTTCCTTTTTTCAAAGTGCTCAGAAAGGATTTTGAGTGGAATGAGGAGTACGATAGGGCCTTTCAATACTTGTAGTCATACATCGGCTCCCCATTAATACAGTCAATACTAATCAAGGTGGGAAGTTGTATCTGTATCTAGTCGGAGTCGAACATTAATGTTTCCATAGTCAAAGATGAAATTTGAGTGCAAAAGCCAGTGTACATTAACAATAAGGCCCTCCAAGGGACCGAGCAAATATATCCCAAAATATAGAAGCTCGCCTATGCTCTGATCCATGAATCAAGGAAGATGAAGTCGTACTTTCAGTCACACACCACGGTCGTCCTCATCGAATCTCCTCTCACATAGGTCATCCATAAGCCTGAGAAATTGGGTGGGTTGATGGTCTGAGAAATTGATTTTGGGGAGTTTGATATCATCTAACAGCCAATAATGACCATCAAGGGCTACTCCCTACCTGATTATGTAGTCGAGTTCACATGGGATGAGGCCTATATAGAAGAGATTGAGATTCCAGCTTGTAATCTATAAAAAAGAGTATGTCTTCCACCAGCTGGGCAACAGTCGAGCCGTTGCTTTAGAGAAGTTAATCGGAAGAGGATACCTCGGCTGAGCTGATGCTTTAGGGTAAAAACATTTTAGATAAGTGAGCCGATGCTTTAGGGTAAAAATAACATTGAAGCATTTTAGAAAAGTGAAGCTGAAGAGAATAACTCGACTGGACAACAGTCGAGCCGATGCTTTGGTGAGGTTCGTCTCTGCCATGAGAATAAAAATTAGAAGGATAATGCCGGTAGAGTTCATGTATTGACCTACCATTGAAGAGGAAGACAACACTATGGAATTTTATTTGAACTTGAATATGGGAACTTCTTAGATAGATTTTATCATCCGGTACATTAGAGATGGAGAGTTGCCGAATTCCAAAGTCGAGAAGAAGAAAATGAGGTAAAAAGAGGCTATGTTCTCCATCATAGGAGATAACTTATATAAGAAAGGGTTCTTACTCCCTCTACTCAGATGTGTTCATACGTTTGAGGTAGAGTATGTTTTAAAATATGTGCACGAGGGATCTTCCTCCAATTATATCGGAGGAAGGTCATTAGTGAAGAAGATCATCACTCAAGGATACTAGTCCATTCGCCAAATATGAAAAGGCATATGTGAAGAGGTGTGATAAGTGTTGAAGGTTTTGCCACCATACCGCATCAACCTCATAAGCCACTTATTTATATCACTTCTCCCTATCCATTCATATTCTGGGGGATCGATTTGGTAGGGACATTACCGAGAGATATGAATAATTATCTCTCTATGATTGTGCCTATTGATCATTATTAGAAGTGGGTAGAGGCCAAGGCGATGATCATGATAACAGGGAAGAAAATCTTCCAATGCTTTTGGAAAAATATTATCTGTAGATACGACCTACTTAATACATTGATTTCTGATAACGGGAAGCAGTTTAAGAGCATATCCATCGAAAATTAGTGTAAGTGATTTTTGATCAAGTAGTTCTTTTCCAATCCCTACCAATCCCAAGCCAATGGGAAGATAGAGGTTACGAATAGAAAAATTCTTGACAGAATCAAGAAAAATTAGGAAAATGCCAAAAGGAGATGGACTGATGAGGTGCATGCCATCCTATGGGAATATAAGATGACAAAGAGGAATCCAATGGAGGAAACTTCGTTCATGTTGGACTATGGCTCAGAGGCTTTAGTGCAGATGGAGATAGGTCCCCCAACTCATAGGGTCTAGACATATGACCTAGAGGAAAATGTGCTAGAAAGAAGACTGGATTTGGATTTTATAGAATAATGAAGAGAAGATGCCGAGGTTTGATAAGCTTTTTATGAGCAAAGAACATCATTTTTTTTATAATAAGAGAGTGAAGTCCCGACCATTGGTAGTAGGAGGCCTAGTTCTGAAGAAGACGTGGCAAAAGCCCAACAAGATTCATCCTAACTGGCATGGTCCCTACTAGGTGATTGAAGAGGTGGTTCCAGGAATGTATCGACTGGAGAACTTTGATGGAAATCCATTCTCCAATCCATGGAATGCGGACCATCTCAAAAAATATTATCAATAATAGTTTTGTATTAGTTTCATTTGTTAATGTATAAGAGAATCAAATTATTAATGAAAAAATTCCAAGTGTTCTATCGTATTATGTTGATTGGATGATTTTAGATTGTATGTATTAGTTCCTCTTAAGCTACAAAACATCATTCGTGGTGAAGTAGGTTTTACTTACTCTTGGTGACATGACAGTCTAGACGGATTCAACCTCGTCCATGGACTTTCGATAACACCGCTAGAGGGAAATGTATTAAACACCATTAATTTGGTGGAAAAACTCTCAAAACGAAGAGAGGGGACTTATGATGCAAACACCATAATTTGGTTAATTCAAATTTAAAAATCAATGAGTTGTGGTTCAAGATAAACGTCATTAATTTGGTGAAAATTCTTTCTCGATCGAGACAATAGTGCATGGACGAGATGGATCTCATCCATACACTCTCAAAATGATGAGAGGGGACTGGTGATGCAAACACCATAATTTTGTTAATTCAAATTTAAACATCACTTAGTTCTGGTTCATGCTAAACATCATTGATTTGGTGAAAATTCTCTCTTGACCGAGACAACAGTGCATGGACAAGATGTCTCTTGTCCATACACTTTCAAAATGACGAGAGGGGACTTGTATAATTTGTTAATAATCCATTTAGGATTAAAAATCATTATATCTCATCTTATGACGAGACGATGTTCATATGAGGAAATTTGTCACTTATTCTCGTCTCGTCTATAGATGAGGTGATATCTTGTCAATTGGTGATGTCAAGCTTAGAAACGAGTGTAATTGTTGTTACTTGACAAAATATCAGAAGAAGGCATGTGAATAAATGAATAAAGGCAAAACATAAATATGGAAAGGAAGGATCAAAGCATTTGTCATTCATAAGTATGAGAACAAAAATGTTTAAAATTATGGTCAAGTGTTAAAACTTTATACAACTAAGTGAGGGGTCAGGCCACGGGTGGGCGCCCCAAAAAGAAATTTATAGAAAAGCTAAGATTGGAGGTTTATCTCATTAACATTAGGATTCTCAATTTTGTTAAGAGTCGACTCCTCTCCAACTGCAGTATTATTAATTTCAGTGTCTCTGACAGGTTGAGTCTCATTTACCTGGTTTGTAGTCTGGACCATGGGCTCGTGTTCAGCCGATGCCTTAACTTGAGTCAATGATATCATTACAAG
Organism: Sambucus nigra; assembly: GCA_949130495.1. Taxonomy (NCBI): domain Eukaryota; kingdom Viridiplantae; phylum Streptophyta; class Magnoliopsida; order Dipsacales; family Adoxaceae; genus Sambucus; species Sambucus nigra. Next base: position 534,744,525 of record OX422208.1, on the reverse strand, counting down.
AGAGTCATACAGGCTGAATGCCTTCAACTAATTAGAGAGGTTTGTGATCTTAAGGAACTTCATTATTCCCCATAGGCAACCAATGTGTGCACCCCTCTCAAGGTATTTCATGTTATAACCCAACAACTCTTGAGATGATTTTGAGGCCTCAATTGCATAGTTCTAAGTCTTAAAGAACTTGAGATAAAAAAACCTACTTTATCTTCCCAGCAATCTTAGTTGAGTAATGGTTGTTCAAGTATTGGATATCCTCATCATAACTCTTGTTCAAGTTGTTGATTGTTTCAGAGTGTTGTGTCTTCAGGGTATCAATCTGAGCCTCTAGCTCTTTGATACGGCTCTTTTGAGCTTCATTGTCCCTAATTCCGCCATGAGCTTAATGGATATCAGGAATTTTCTCATTGACCCGTAGATGGATATTTTGAAGACAGATAGTAGACTACATAAAACAAAGTGATTCAGTACAAGTCGTCCTTATGGGATGATCTTACAATTGTTGACAAAAATAAAACAAAAATAATAACTTGCTTGGACAACCTTATGAAAAACAAAGTCATTCATCAGGGAAATATTGGTGGCCTCTAGAAACCTGTTATCAGACTCAAAGGTGTTGGATGTCAAGAACTATAGGGCCTTGTTCTTATTCCCAAAGAGGAGCCAGGGCTAATCTTCAGGTTCTCCAGCCTCCCAGTAAGTGCATCCTCTGAAGCAATAGGGATTGTTTTAGTCATCCCGATCTTGGATGGATTATCCCTGCCCTTCTTGCTATGATGGGTTTAAAGGATATTCTCCTGACCCTTTTTTCTCTTCTTAGACCCCTAGGCTTGGCTGGGGTTTGTAGTCGTTGGTTTTTTGGTCTAAGATGCAGGGGTCGATTTCTTCCCCACCTGTTTAAGAAGATTAGCAATGCTTGGTGCTACCATATTCCACACAGTTGTAGGGATATTTGGTGGATGGTCTGAAATATAGAGAGTAGGATAATCACCTCATACAATTGAAATATGACACAATAGTTGGGAAGTAAAATGCTTACAAACTTACATGGCTCAGATAAGGGGTCCACCCCCGTACCCATCTACTCTAAGAAGCATGGGGTCATCAATTGTTCAAATTGGATGATACCTTCATTATCTCCTTATCTCCTAGTTTTGTCAAGGCTCTTAGTGTCTTCAACACTTAGATATGGATTGACTTTGACTAATATTAAGGATTTGGACCATCTATGGGGGACTCAGGGCTCAGAGGCAGTGCAATGGACATCGGGGCCAAATTACCAAGTTTTCGAGATAAAAAAAATAACGTGGTTTCTATTTATGATTTGGAGGTTTGAGTTACTAGCAGATATTTCTTCTCAGACTTCATGTCTAGGAGGTGATAGTAGCTAAATTGAGTCTTGAAGGATGAGATAGTGTAATGGCCTCTGAAGACGTTAACTGGGAGGTCTATGTGATGAACTACCTTCAATAGGCAACGAAGCCAAAAATAACTCTAAAGGCATTTGGTAAAAGTTGATAAGGGCAAGGCTGAGACTATCTATAATGGCTCGTACAATCGGATGCACAGGTAACATAAAGCCGACCTTGAACATCTATTCATATATGCAAATTTCACCATCTCGACCTTAAAATGCTCTCTCGTCAGCCGAAGGTTCTCTCATATGGATGGAAGGTCCAATAATATAGATATGTCTCTATAATAAGAGATTGACTTCGGTAATCATGCTTACGTAGGATTCAGCATTAGATGTGTTAAGTGTGCCTAACCTGTTGCCCCTGAATAGCACTAAAAGGGATGACATCTATTGAGGGTGGCATGGGAACACCCATTCTCAGCTCATCAAGGAACGAGACAATCTTAATAGAGGATTCTGATCCCTGTGTGGACTTAGATTGGTTTGATAATGAATCGGCCTAGTATGATGACTCCACTTGACGAGAAAAAAAAGCTCTAGAAGAACCCTGAGCCTCCCCAGACCCATTTTGAGGGACCTCCATTGCACTTGGAAGAGTCGACGCTCTCAACAGCTAACTCATACATGGATTCGCCTATTTATACAATTGGAGGATGAATGATGGCAAATGTAATTGGGTAAATAGAATAAAGAGGAAAGGCTTAGTCCCCGTGCTTGGCACTTCCTCCGCCTCGTGCTTCCTGATCTCCTTGAAACACCTCTCTCTGAGTGTAGGGAAATCTTCATCTAGTTCATATAGTTTCCTCAACATCCAGAGGACGACCCTTAACTTGGTGGAAACAATGGAAAAAAGGTAAACAACTAAAGGTTTGACTGGGGATAACCAAATTATCTACAATAATGAATATTAAAAGTTGAGACTAAAAGCACTCAAGAACAAAATAAGTGATTCACCGGAGAAGATGATCGATAATTCAAGGGAGTGACATAACAAGGGTAAAAATAGAGGGGAGAAATCCTAAAACCACCAATAAAACCTCAAAACCACTCTCTCAACTCCCAAATCGAATTTTTCAGCCTATGAACCACCTAAGAGTCACCAAACGTGATTCCTGGAAATGGATAAACTCGCTGGAAAAGCAAAACAAATGTAATAATGTCTAAAATGATGAAAAGATAATGAATAAAGGAAAAGGGGGGACCTAGAAAGCTTCCCTAGGCTGGCAAACATATAAGAGTCAAGAAGATGGCCGAAAAACTATAAGGACCAAATTTATAATTGAGTCTTAATGAAGTTTTGACTTATTCTCGGAACAAAACACGTTTGAGTCATAGGTAGATTTTTATTGTCCAATCACTACGAGACTTTGACTTATCGAAGATTTAATTGAAGACGTTGCGAAAAATCTAAAAGGAATTAATCATGTCAAAGTTTAATTGGTGCAATTTCTCATATTCAAGGTTTAATTACAATCCGAGGTCACACAGGTATGAATGCATAATGATAATGAAACTCGGAATTTTTTTTTACATAAATAAGGATGTTATTTTCAAAAGAAAAATGTTTTTAAAGTGTTTTAAATGTTTACACTTTGTCTAGAGATGATAAGGTTGGATTAAAGTTTAAATGTGTTTGGACTTTAAAACAGGGAACTGTCGTCAGAACGACAAACGTTGTCATTCGAACGAGAGCTACAGTCGTTCAAATGATGCAGTATCTCGTTCGAACGAGACCCTCCATCACCTTAAAATATTTATAAATATGCGTGTTTAGTCGTCTCAAAGGACGTGCAATGCGTAAAACAAATTAACCATACATAAAGGTTTTTGTACAAAGTTTTCTAAGGTTTCAAAGCTTAAACACATCCTTAGAGTTTCAAGATCCGATCTTTTCATTATCGTATGTTCTTGTGATCTTGTTGGCACCAAGTTTGAGGTTTTTTTGAAGATCCATTACTAGTTTTACGATAAAGATTTAATGGATATCGGTTTTGACATCATAGACGACACAAGGCCGTATCGGTGGATACTGAGGCATTCGTGAAGGTGACTGCTGTGGACGAGCTACATGGAAGAAGGTTACTTTTTGCATGGGCACTATGAAGATTGGTATAAGATCAAAACAGCATCAAGTCTTGTGGGTGTATCGAGTCGTTGTATAAGACTCCCGTCTGAGTTTGCAAAATCATTGTCATAGTGATTGTCTGTCTTGGGTCGTCCGAGGTTTTTTCCCGATTGGGTTTTTTCTCGTACATCGGCATTTTAAGTATTGATTTACTTTATTATACTTACTTTAACCACTAGTTTCATGCTTAGGGTTAAACAAGATTAAACCTGGTTAAGTTAATTTGTCTCACAACTTGGTTTGATAAAATTGAAAAATAGTTTATGAAAAGAGCAAATTGGTTTGTATTCATCCCTAAATAAATTTCGCTCAAGAAAAAGTTTCGGTTGCAAGTTAAATATTTTGGGGACCTACAAATTCGTATTAGAGTTAGAAATACATTTTTATTATTTTTGATCCCTATTTCTTGTAAGGATGAATTTAAAAAATTATGATAGTTTTTGCACTCCTGTTTTCGATGGCACTAATTATGCTTATTAGAAAATGCGAATGAAAAATGCATTAAAATCCTTTGATGAGCATGTCTGGTTAGCTGTTAAAAAAGGTTAGACACCACCTGTCACACGAGAGGGTGAGGCCACTAGTTTGAAACCCTTTTAGTCATGGACTGAGACTGAACATTGGCTTGCACTGTAAAGTTCTGCACGTTATTTCCTCACATGTCACACCTGAAGAGTATAATTGTATCATGACTTGTGAAACTTAGAAAGAAGCTTGGGATACACTAGCAATCACTCACGAGGGCACGAGCACAGTTAGAATGCCTAAGTTATAAAAGCTCACTACACAGCTTAACACGTTTAAGATGTTATAGAGTGAGATGTTTGATGAGTTTTACGCTGGGTCGTCCACTATTGTGAATGCAAAGTTTAACCTATGTGAGAAGATTCCCGATAACTGAGTGATTAAGAAAATTTTGAGATCATTACCGAGTAGGTTTGATGCTAAAGTGATCGTTATGAATTCCCTTTGTATGCTTAACTCGTCAGAACGAGAAGAGGTCATAGGTGACTTATAAACCTATGAATTCGACATGTTTACCTCCAAGCAAGTGCTAAAGAAATAAAAGGGAATTGCTTTGAAAGCCTTAATGGAGGAAACTAAAGTTTTGAATGACGATTCCGATTCCGACTTTGAGGATGTCATCTTGTTAGAAAAAAAGTTCAATAAGTTTCTTCAAATTGATAAGCAATCGAAAGATGCAAAAAAGTTTGAGAAATTCAAGGACCAAGGAGACTCCACCCCTAAGGATAAGAGTGAGAAACCTAAGATAGATGATTCTGATAGGTGTTTCGAGTGTGAGGGTATGGTAACAATATAGCCGAGTGTCCCACTACACTTGAAAAAGAGGGCAAGAAACCGATAGCAAACAATGTCACCTTAAGTGATAGTGAACCGAAAGAGGGAGATGATTCCCCCATTGAGCGTATCTTTGTTGCGTTTATGGCATGTCATGTGAGCCAAGATGATATATCTTCCTAAGAGGATACTTATGTTCATGACACTTCCGAGGCTATTAAGAGTGCTTCCTGAGAGGGTGAGGGTGATGAGAGGGAGGATGAGGAGATCGACGTAGGAGAGTTGCAAGTTGCATTTCGAGAATTGTTTGAGTAGACGGTGAAGGTTAAAAAGGCTAACTTGAAATTTCAAGATAAGTTGAAAAACGTGCCGTACAAAATAATGATGAGTTAATTGAGGATCTTAAGGCATGGGAGAAAAATCTTAGGGAGAAGCTAGAGTACATCGAGAAAGAGAGAGACACCGTTAGAGGATTGATGGAGGCTTTGAAAAAGTAGGTGCTAGAGTTTGAGAAGTCTAGGCATCTACTTGAGTCTAGGATTAAGGAGTTAGGAGAGTTTGAGAGATTTATCTAGAGTTAAGTTTGACTTAGAGGCTAGAAGTGAGAAATTAGATAGGATGCTAGGCACCGTCCAAATTAAAAGAGATAGGGGAGGTATTGGATTTGATGCTCATTTTGTTTCCATTCCCCCCGCACGTGTAAGAGAGCCACATAGGAACGTTAGAAAAGGTCCACATATAGGTCACTTTTCATACCATCGCTACACTTTCAAATTTTGTTGTAGGAAAGACCCTAGAAAGTTTTTCTATGAACTTAGGAATGCTTCTCAAAAGTTTAGGAAGTATAGGAATAAATTTGAGCCGATTGCCACCACCCGCATGTGCGGTTACACACCTACTTGGGTTAGGAAGAAGAATTTGGTAGATTTAGGAACAAAACTCCATGGTTCTCATTTGGTTGCACTTGCTTCTTCCCATTAAAAATCTAAAGGATGATAGTGTTACCACTTTTATCATATGCTAGTCTCTGCATTCATGATTTATTCTTTGCTAGTATTATGACATGTTTATCATATTGTATTATATTTTGCAAAATACAAAAAGATTTTTTTTTGATAAATTTTATTTGAAATTTTCAAAAAGATTTTTGTTTTTGAAATTTTTTGAGAAAAACACAAAAAGATTTTGTTTTTATTTGAGTCAAAATATTTTTAAAAAGCCAAAAAGATTTCCACTTTTTTTTTTCTCTAGAGTTAACATGTTTGATGTGGCATATTGGCGTGCTTAGTGAAAATGCCACTTAAGACGTTTAATACAGGAATAAACTATTAAAATGGCTCCGAATTGTTTGTTGGAGAAACTCTTAATTCAAAACAAAACATAACACAAGTTTTGTTTAAAATGATTATCAAAATAGTTTGAACGATTTATTTCAGATCTAGAATGAACCTATTTTTAAAAACACTAAACTTACACTATTAAAGCATCTCATCTTAGCAAAAGGTGATGAGAGTATGAGGAAGTGCACAAGTAAATTTTCAACGTGGTAAAACCCAACCCAATTGGGGAAACAACCACAGTGACCTCTACATCACAAAACAAAAATTCACTAAAACAGAGTAACAAATTACAAGCAATTTAACAATCAAACCTCACAAACACACTTAAACTAAGTTCAGAATCATTACCAACTCCTCTGGATTAGATCTGACTTCTCTGAAGGTTGTTGTTGTTGATGTTCTCTCCATCTTCGTAACTTTAATCGATTCCATCTTAAAGTTGACTCAAACCAGTTTAAGATCATTCAACCAACAGTGTAAGTGTAATAGAGTGAAAGTGTAGTGGTGATGTCCTCTCTAACATATGCACGCAACACACTCACACTTAATACAGAGATAATGATTTATCAAATTACAAAATCACTAGATATGCATGATATTCCAAAATCAGTTTAATCAAACTAAATCAAACTTTAAACCTTTCAAAACAACCACAGATCAAGAGGGAATCTCATTGTGAAATATCTGAGAATCTAACACTTTCTTGTTTTGAAAATATTAAAGACTGAAAGTGCAATCCCCAATCAAGATCTCAAAACTAGATCCAAGTCTGATTATTTGAGTAAAATGAAATCAGAACGAATACTGTTGGTTTAGGGTTTGAAAACATAAAATCAGTTTTAAAATAACCAACAAACAAGATTTCTCAAAATAAGAAATCAAGACAGTAAACTATCTATGTGATTTGTATCACAGAGACGAGATCCCAAGTTTCTATGTAGAGAAACTGAAAATTCTACCAACGTAAGTAAGTTGGAAGGATGATCAATAAGAAGAGAGGATAAATTCTCAAAACTAGATCTAAAAACTCAGGTTTTATCTCTCAGAAAATTATTTATGGTTTGGATTTGATGAAGTTTGGATTAGGGTTTCCTTTCTCTCTCTCTTTAATCTTTTCTCTCTCCTCTCTCTACTCCCTTTTTTTTCTCTCAAACGAGGAAGTAATAAAAGTCTCTAAATACCTCACAGATGGAATCTATATATACTAGTAGAAGAAGGATCTTGAACGATGACATAAACTAAGGGCTGAGATTAATGGAAGTTAAATCGATGCAAATCTAAGGGTTCACAAGAAGCGGTGCAATAGCCAACTCTGATTTGTTAAAATCAATTCACTTGGATTAATCCCAATCACATACATACCGTAGATTAAGTCAATCCAAGGGTCCAAAATAAGTCACAGGTATGTGAGTGATGAGAAACACAAATCGAACCGTTGTGTGTCCAACACGTGTAGGCTTAGCATTAACTCACAAACACATGTTTTTAGTTTATAAAAATGTTTAGTTTCACCCATAAATGTTTTCGCCGCTTTTGGTTTCTACCTAAGACTGTATTAAGGTATAAGAAATATTTAAAAATCAACCCTAAAACTTTATTAACTTCCAATTTTAATTTCCAAAAATTATTTTTAATTCTTAGAAATATTAAATAAATCCCAAAAATTATTTAAAAATCATATCAAGTTGATTTAACTCACACAAGGTCATCACATTAATAAAACACTATATGTATGCAGTCTTAGTGTGTTATGTATGTGTTATACCTTCATGAACTTGTACAGGAATATCAATTAAGCTTTGAAAGTTCTGAGTCTTTTGGTTCATCTAGGGATGGACACAATTTTTTCACTATTTCTAAACTAGGTGAGCTCATATATAATGTAGAATCAAATAAGTCAAATATATAGGGTGCTTCAATCTCCCCCCTTGGAAATATGAGACAAAATATCCTTTGTGTCATCTAGGACTCGTAGGGATACGAAAAAGAAATAAGAAAATCCTATTCTTATATAAACAATCTATCTATCCAATCTCCTAGAAATGGAAAAATTACATAACTCAACTATGTACAAACCATTAACCTCTCAAAATATGATTCAATAAATAGGTACTATAATCTGCAATAATATACCTAAGATCAAGTTCATTAGATGAGAATGTACAAGCGTGTCCAAAGGACTCAAAATTCCTCCCCCATTTTGTCTTAAATAGACAAAGGGTAGCCAGAATCAAGAAAAGAGTTATAAACAGGTGGATAAGAAGTAACTTGAATAAATAACAAGAATTCACATGAATCTCCTACATAAAACAGATATAAGAGGCATTTTTTGTCATTATAATAACATCCATGCCTTACATCCACAGAGATTGATTATAAGCATGTGAAAATCTAGGAGTTAAACAAATTAAACAAGAAATTATTCAGCTAAAACAATACCAATTGATTTACGTAAAGATTCAAAACGCTTAAAATCAGAAGATTTTGTAAACAAGTCAGCCAATTATAGATCAGTGGGCAGGTAATTAATCTCTAATTCTTTTGATTCAACTAATTCTTGTATGAAGTGATAGCGAATTTTAATATGTTTGGTGCGAGAATGTTGAACTGGATTCTTAGATATGTTGATCGCACTTTGGTTATCGCAATAGAGATGTAGTTTTTCTTCATTTATGCCATAATCTCTCAGCATTAGTTGCAGCCATAATAATTAGGTACAACAACTTCTAACTGTGATATATTCAGCTTCTGTAGTGGATAATTAAGTGCAATTCTGTTTTTTGATGTTACAACCTAACAAGTTGTTACCAATGTAGTAACATGCACCTGAAGTACTTGTACTATCGCCAGACTGTAATACCCCGTATTTTTATGGCTTTTAAAATTGAGAATTTATTAAATTTAATTTGTGAAATTAATTTAATATTAATTCGAAAATTATTTTTAATATTTACTAGCATGATGTGAGTTAGTAATTATTGGAAATTTGTTGAATATTACTGGATGAGTAAAGTAATATATGATATTGATTTGATTAAAATTATCACAAGTGAATAAAATGGCAACTATGGAAATTTAATTCGGGACGCGCCTATGTCATGTCAGGACTAAATTATTATTATTAAAGTGAATAAATTATAAGTCATCCATATAGTTGTTTTGAGTGTGGCAGAGTTTCCAAGAGGGTCGAAATAGTCAGAAAAGTGTACCTGTGGGTTTAGTTTGGGTCTCGGGGCATTTTTAGGCCTAATTGTCATCCTGGGAGGGTACTTTAGACATTTTCTATTTTTTGGGTAATTGAACCAACGAATTTTCTTAGTATATATTAGCCATTTGGAGTTTTCTCTTAGGTTTAACAAACAAAAAATCTAACCCCAGTCTTTAGAGAAGAAGGTGAAGAGTTTCCAAGCAAATCCAAGGACTTGAACTCACCCGATTGCATCACCACCACCACCAAAACGTAAATTGCACGACGAGGAATACAACCATATATTTTTCATCAACAAATCAAATCCTTGAATCCTAGGCAAGTATCTATCTTTCGAATTTCCAAGTTAATATGCCTTCCATGTTAGTCTAGGAATGAAAATCATATGTTTTAATTGAAGAATTATATATTTTGGAAGAGAATTTATATGTGTTGTAGGGAGAATCCATATAGTCTGAAGTCGTGATCATATGTAGAGGATTACCCATGAATTTATTATGATATTTGGGAAGGAAAACTGGATTTAAATAGAGGTTTGTGATTTTTCATATAAAATTTGGTTATAGAAAGAAATCTAAGATTAAACCCCTTTTTTATTGATTAGTTGAGTATTTATTAATGTCGTTACGTTAGAACTTGTTTATCCACATTGCTGATACAGTTGGATTACTTTGATGGGAGTTTGGGATGAAATTATAGAGGTTTGTATGGGTTAGAATGGCTGAACCCGTAGGTTGAAAATTGCAGCAAACTGGGCAAGAACTGCTTGATCGATTGATCGACCAAGAGCATCGATCGATCGACGATCGATCCATGGACCCCATTCCTCGATCGATCTATCCCTCCTGGAAAAATGCATATTTTTCTCCTTTTTGTTTAATCCGGTTAAGATACGTAGGAACCCCTGATTATTATTTTTGGAGTATAATGAGTTATAAAGAGGACCAGTAGGGTCTAGATAGACTCCATTGAGCGAAATTAAATTGAGATGAAATTGTGGGTTAACGAGGAGTTATTCATACTTTGGAAGTTATGCGTACGTTTACTAAAAGATTGAGACTCGTTAAAGATTTAGACTAGAAGTTAAGTGAGGGTATACCTACTGATATTTATACTTAGTGAGAGAGAATACTTTGAGAGATAAGAAGTATGAAGTAAATAATAAATGAGAATAAAATAAACGAATTCGTTATGAGAGATAATTGAGTAAAATTTGTGTTGAGAACGAATAATAACAATTATGGGTCGTGGGCGAACCTAATTTCGAAAATATGAATATTTATATTTATGACTGTGTGATTGTGCATATATTATGTATCTGTGTATGACATACCTAGCTTACTTGCTATCGACAGAAGGTTTACGCGTGAGGGCAGTGATATCCTGATGAATCCATGGGATTTTTTACTTATCGCTCGAGAACATAGGACTTAGGTTGATTACCATTAGTGAGAACAATGGTATAGAACGGTTATTTGGGTGCATATGTATATGAATAGCCCAAAGGCTTAGGACTATGTTTGCCTCCATTATTTGTGATTTGATATTTGTGGTTCGAGGAATCTTTACCGAACCTATAGTCCCCTATATAGTGACGTGATGTATTGGGACAAGATAGCAGAGTAATGCAGCAACGCAACTGTGTCTCGCGGTGCAGTATATATATATATATATATATATATATATGTATGTATATATGTACACACATGTGATGATATCTACTATGTGGCTAAAGTAGAAATGTAAGATAGTTATGTATGAAAACACTTGGTTCAATTGAATTAATAAAGGACTTATCCATGTTGAATTTAAATGGATATATATGTTTATAACATCATTATATGTACTATAAGGTTGATACGTGGGAATAATTTTGGCTATAAAGAATGGATACCTGTGATTAATCTAGTTAGCGTGGGAACTATAACTAGGATGGCTTAGAGTCATGTTAGGTGTGCACACTAGATGAGAGGTGAGGATTCTCAAGAAAGTGTCGCATACTAACATTGTTGTTATATTATTTGGTAAGCATTTTCAATACTTACAAAACTATTTTTAAAACTGTTTTACACTCGGTCTCTGACCCGTTTTCTGTCATTTCTTTATTTATTGTATATATATGTATGTCTTACAGGTGCCCAGCCATAGGGGCATCATGCTTAGGTTTTTTAGATTGGACGTGTGGCAGCTTATGTGGGAGTTGCGGGCCCTTGCTTTAGACGACTTCGTCATTGAATCAGTTCCTACTTTAGATCTTCATAGTTAGGGCATGTGTCGCCCGATTTCCTATTCCAGTTGGATTTTTCAGAGATTTATGTTCATTTATATATCCAGCATTCAGTACTCCTCGGGATTCAACTCTTGTCAGGATGATTACATTTATAGTTCATAACTTGGTTTGGTTTATCTAGATGGTTTAAATGGTGGTGTAGTAATTGTTATCCTTTTATTTATGTGACTCTTAAACTGTTATTATTAAAAAGTTTTTCATACTGGAATTTAATAAAATGTAAATAAGGTTTTAAATGGTTTTGACACTTAGCTTAATTATTTAGGGTGTTCAAATTGGAAATATTATTTTACGACAGTGATGCTGAGAATGAACCAACCGTTCACCAGGATTTTAATTTAATAAATGACTGATCACCCAGTATTTAATTAGGCGGGATGGTACTGGTGGTATCAGAGCATCAGGTTCTAGTGTCCTTTAGGATATGTGCGGCTTATTATGCTTCCAGCGTATTTTTTTTTTATATAGAGCCCTATGTTTAGGATGGTTTATTTCATTAGTGAGATTTCGCTCTCCCTCTATCATGTATATATCTGTGAATCTTATTTACGTTCGGGCGTGTTTGAACAATGAAGTATGGAAGATGAGGGCCGTTGGGCGAGTAGAGGGAGGCATGGCTTAGTGAGGTTATGAAGTATGTTCGAGGATGATGACCGTAGTCGAGGTCACCCCTATTATGGCACGAGGGGCCAGGACTGTAAAGACGGCTAGGATGCAACCTACAAATTCCAAGTGCTGCTATAGTCGAAAGTGTGCCAAATTAGACTCACCCAACATGGTGCGCTTGGGAGGGGGTCAAATGGAAAATTGAGGAGAGCCGTCAGCGAAAATTCTAAAAATGCGGCAATTGTGTGTTACCCAACGAATGTAATATATTCAAAGAATTGGGCATATGGTGAAGTGTGGTTAACTATAAGTGAAAATTTGAGGTAAAATTTTTCTTGACTCATCGGAGCAAAGTTATAATAGTGGGAGTCAACCACCACATTTAATAGTGAAATCTTACGTCAATGGAAGGACCTTAGGTACAGTTTAACCGCACGTTCCTTCATCAGTTGTTCAGATTAAAATGTGAACGTTGTTTGGAACCCATCACTGAAGGGCCAGATAGGGTTCCATTTATAAATGAATTTAGACTTTTAGTCAATCTTGTATCATTGTAAGTGGATAGCAATGGTAGTGAAGATTACAAGTGGGAGATCAACTCGTGAGGAAAGTTGACAACACTTACAGAGAATTATGTTGGACAGTCGATCCATATGATGACCATGCCACGCATTATCCGTAGAGATGTTAATGCTTCATTGTGAAAGGAGCTAAAGAAATCAAAATATTTATCGGGAGAGTAAGACTAGATGAAATGCAGTTAGTGAAACGCCGCAAGGGGGTAGACCCATCACGGGACTCATTTAAATGATTCAGGTAGCTGAACCCTTACCAAGTGATTATGAGTTCAATAAGAGTTGTCGAAGCTATTAGTGTGTTCCTTAGGGCCAACAAAGCTGAGGAAACAATGGGGGTAACCATCAGGAATCGAACCTACCAAAGTACAAGAGAAGGACAACCCTTATAGGGTCAGTGTGACCGGTAATAAGTGGATTATGTGTAAAGGTATTTTATGGAGGGTGAAATCACATGCGTTAATGTTTTTCGAAGTGAGTAAAGGGACAAGGGTAGGGTGCCTAATAAAGGGCAATGATTAAAGTAGTTTTGTTTTGGCTTAGACAGGCGTATTTTGTTCGAAAGCCATTTGAGAAGCCAGGACAAATGGCAAAGTAGAAGTACGAATTTTATTCTCGGAGAATGAAGCGCATTTTATGTGACACGAGCGAGTCATTTCATTTTTGTTTATTTCTAGATTTGAATATGAGACAAATTTAGTGCGTATATCTATAGCGTTATTATTATGTGTATGTTTTCCCTGGTATAGCGGGGTTGTCTTCAGTGTTATCCATGGAGGATAAATGGGAACGTCATTAGTGATATACCTTAATGAGATTATTAGTTTTAGTGATGTGATTATTGGCATGGATTGACTTGTTGTATACGAGACCAAGATTGATCGTTATAGCCAGCGTATTGTCTTTGGAAAGAGAGTGAATACGTAGACTTTTATATAAATAGATAAAACCTATTGGGATGTTATATACTATAGACTAAGTACCTGAGGAGTTTCAATGATCGACTATTTTAGGTAGTAGTGTATCAGGGGGGTTCCTTGTTTGGATTTCGCTCTGCGAGACACCCCACGCATGAAACTAAAGAACGTTGGGAGTTGAAGTAAGTTAGGTCTTTAGAATATGAGTTTATAACCTTTGACATTATATGTATATATATATAGTAATCACAGAGTTATGAGTTGTAGCATGATTTGAGGCAGATGGAATCGCCAAATGAGAATGTGGAAATCATAGAAATACGAATTATGAACTAGGTAGTCAGTTAATTAAGGGTAACCTTACAGAGGAATCACATTCATTTAGACCTTATGATGGAATGTACACACATTGGGTGTATGGGCGCCCTGGATGGTTGATTGTAGTATTTTCCATATTTGTGACACAGTAAGTAGTCTTGAGGTTAATGAAAGTAAAAGTTGTGACTTCTAGATTTAGTTGTTTGATGACTTAGGATCGTTACTCCCATAATTTTTCCATGAGGATGGTATAGGAAGGATTGGGTAAAGATTAACTCAAGATAATTTAAAATAAATGGTAATACTTGGAGTATAACATTAGTGGGGGTATTCGGTAATGTACTATATGGATGGTACGACGGTAACTACATGAGGTGTGAGATTAATACCCGGAGTTGTCCTTACTAGTTACGCTTTTTTTTTTTGAATTTCCGGACGAAATTCCGTTATTAGGGGGGAAGTATGTAATATCCCGTATTTTTATAACTTTTAAAATTGGGGATTTATTAAATTTAATTTGAGATAATAATTTAATATTAATTCGAAAATTATTTTTAATATTTACTAGAATGATGTGAGTTAGTAATTATTGAATATTACTGGATGAGTAAAGTAATATATGAGATTGATTTTATTAAAATTGTCACAAGTGAATAAAATGGAAATTATGGAAATTTAATTTGGGACGCGCCTGTGTCGTGTCAGGACTAAATTATTTTTATTAAAGTGAATAAATTGTAAGTCGTACGTATAGTTGTTTTGAGTGCTCCAAAGTGTCGAGAACAGTCGAGATAGTCATAAAAGTGTACTCAGGGGTTTAGTTTGGGTCTCAGGGCATTTTTAGGCCTAATTGTCATACCAGGAGGGTATTTTAGACATTTTGTATTTTTGGTAATTAAACCTACAAATTTTCTTAGTATATATTAGACATTTGGAGTTGTCTCTTAGGTTTAACAAACACAAAACCTAAGCCCGGCAATTAGAGAAGAAGGTGAAGAGATTAGAGAAGAAGGTGAAGAGTTTCTAAGCAAATCAAAGGCCTAGAACTCACCGGATTGCATCGCCACCACCCCCAAAATAGATCGCACAATGAGGAACACAACCATATATTTTTCATCAACAAATTAGATCCTTAAATCCCAGGCAAGTATCTATCTATCTAATTTCCAAGTTAATATACCTTCCATGTTAGTCTAGCAATGAAAATCGTATGTTTTAATTGAAGAATTATATATTTTGGAAGATAATTTATATGTGTTGTAGGGAGAATCCATATAGTCTGAAATCGTGATCATATGTAGAGGATTACCCATGAATTTATTATGATATTTGGGAAGGAAAACTGGATTTAAATAGAGGTTTGTGATTATTCATGCAAAATTTGGTTTTATAATGAAATCTGAGATTAAACCCCTTTTTGATTGATTAGTTGAGAATTTATTGATGTCATTACGTTAGAACTTGTTTATGCACATTGCTAATACATTTGGATTACTTTTATGGGAGTTTGGGATGGAATTATAGAGGTTTGAAGGCGTTAGAATGGTTGAACCCATAGGTTGAAAATTACAGCAAACTGGGCAAGAACTGTGTTGATACCAAATTTAGTCTTCTGACATGGACTACTCACTTACAGACACGTGTCTGCTAACGTGGAAAATATGTATACTTCTATCGAGCAACTCAAGATCACCGAGAAACTCAAGATCATCGAGCAACTAAGAAGCCACGAGGAACTCAGGGGCCCCGAGCAGCTCGAGCGTGTCGAGCTACTTAGGCGGTCCGAGAAGCTTAAGCGGTCCGAGCTACTTAGGTGGTCCCAGCAACTTAGCATTCTAATCAGGATAATCAAGGAGATGATTGCGCATTAAATGCTCATTTATTATCATACAGATGTACATGTCTACTGGATAACAGCGCATTGTCCTTTCATTTGTACAACCTCAAGGCTATAAATACATTGTAACCTCCTCATTGGAAGTGGACCGGAATTTCTTGAGCAAACCGTTCCTCGAGAATTCCAAACAAACAGTTAGTAATAATAAAAACAGTGGATGTAGGCCATTCTTGCAAGGCTGAACCACTTTAAAAATATATTTTCTACTATTTGTTTATTCTTTTTATCTGTGATTAAAATAATTAGGTCAAATCTAATTTTTTACATCAACAGATTGGCGCCGTCTGTGGGAAACGACTGTAATTATCATTTTTCACCAAAATAATTCATCACTGATGGATGATCATCCTGAATCCAACAATCAAAATGCTGGGATCCCTCCAAATCCTCCATCTACTCCTCCAAATGTTCAAGATCTGGCTGGTATAATGGCTAATTTGGCCCAAGGGTAAATTGACATGCAAGAAACTATGCGTCAACTCATATAAACCGTTCAAAGCGGAGTGCCATCCCAATCAGGGTAACGAAGCGTTCAGAGAAATACTCGTTTACTCTCTTCGCGAAACAGGCAAAGGTTATTCCCAAAGGAATCTCCGTCTATACACGCCGATTCATATCATACTGAGAGATCCAACGATCCTTCTTATCAGCCTGGACGGACTTCCTCGGTACGAGCTACAGACACTCAACAAAACACCACTCTATCTCCAGAAAGGACATGTGCTCTTGAAAGATTGAGTAGAGTCTCTCCTTTTGATCATTTGGGTCCTAGGAGGAATAGAAGTCCCCCTAGGACTATGTCGAGAAACTCTCAACGACCATCTGATTTAAAGGAAGGCTCTGCCCAAACACGACCAACTGCTCATTATGAAAGATCCCAAGAGGCAAATTCAACAAGATCAGTTGCTTGAACCAATAGGGTCGAGGAAGGAAATGATGCATGGAAGGGCTAAATTCAAAGGTTGGAGGATAGATTAGGGGAGATAGCTAAAACCAAAAATCCTCTACAAAGGACTTTTGTTCGAGGAACACCATTCATACAAGAAATTGTGGACTTTCCCACACTTCAAAATTCAAAGTCCCGGTAGTAACACCAAAATACAATGGAAAAACTGATCATGTTCTCCATATAGAACAATACTAGGTAGCTGCTGATATCTATGCTATTCTAGACGAGATGCGATGTAGGGCATTTTCAGGAACCCTTACCGAATCTGCTCAGATGTGGTACAATAACCTTCCTTAGGGGAAAATTGCGACCTTCTTTCAACTAGCAGAACTCTTTATTGGAAATTTTTGTTTTGGAGCAAAGCCAGTCAAACGAGTAGCACACTTTCTAAGTGTTAGATAGAAGGCAGGTGAGAGCACCAGGGATTATATTACTCATTTCAATAATGAGAAGTTCGAGGTAATTGATTACGAGGAGAAGACAACAATTACTGCTCTGATGAGTGGACTATTTCCAGATAAATTGTACTACACTCTAGCTAATTATTCACCTAGAACTATGGCAGAACTAATGGCAAAAGCAGCCAAGATTATGAACGCCGAGGAAGCTATGGCTACAAAGAAGAATATGGACACCAAAGAGACCAAGGTTGAGGTTGATAAGGCTGAGAAGAAGGAGCAAAAGAACAATGGTGGTAACAGGCAGTCAAAAGAAAAGCAAGAATTGGAACAATTGAAGAGATTTGGAAATTATACTCCTTTGAAAGTAGTTATAAACCACATTCTGGAAGAGATCAAGAACAGCGAGGAGATAAACTAGCCAGAGAAAATGAAGGCAGATTCTAGCAAGAGGAATAAGTCCAAATATTACGAGTTCCATAAAGACCATGGTCACACGACCAAAAATTGCATAGCTCTTTAGAATGAAATTGAAGCACTCATAAGACGAGGAAAGCTGGCCAAGTATGTTGATCATCAAAATGGGGGAAAGAGCAACGACCGAGCAAGGAAGAGGTCTAGATCTCCTCGTTAAGCAAAAGAAGATAAGAAGATAAGTTATGAAGAAGACTCGGATGATGACCAAGACGACCCTGATCTCCCCAAAAGACCAAAATAGCCAAAACATGAGGTATTTTCTATCCATTTTGGAACGTTTGAATGTAATGTCATTATAGGTGGAGATGCAAGAGGAGGAGATATGACTGCTGAGAGAAAAGCTTACCTCAATGAGGCTCAAGATTGCTCATATATTTAGTGAATAAATCTAGCTGAAGATGATCGCCTGAGGAAGGTAAATAAGGACAAACTAATCATTAGTTTCTCTAAGAACGACTCGACAGGTGTACTATATCCTCATGATGACCCATTGGTGAACAATATGAGGATGAAGGAAGTGGTGATTTAACGAGTATTGGTGGATAATGGTAGCTCGACAGATATCATGTTCTATCCATGCTTTGATAGCTTGAATTTGAAGTTATCCCAGTTGGAGCCATACCATAGACCCCTCCTTGGTTTTACTGGCGAAAAGGTTTTTCCACTTGGGACGATCAAGTTGGATATGCTTATTGGTACATGGCCTACTTGTCGAACGAAAAGAGTACGCTTCTTCGTAATGGATACAAATGTCCAATCAGCTTACAACATCATCATGGGAAGGGTAGGACTAAAAAAATTTGAAGCAGTACCATCTATTGTACATCAGTGTTTAAAATTCCAAACCAATTTTGGAGTAGGAGTGGTAAAAGGTGACCAGAAAGTAGCTCGGGAATGCTACTATTCATCTGCCGAGCAAGAGGAGCATGAAGAATCCAGAAAGAAGACTACTACCTACCAAATAGAAGATTCGGAGATTGAAACATTAGACCTAAGAGATGAGTCCCAACTCGTGAAAGGACATGTCATGGAGGATACTGAGAATGTCATTCTGGACAACGATATCTAGAACGAACAACTCAAATTGGTGCATCCTTGGATGATACGATAAAATAAGAATTGATTGCATTTCTAAGGAGAAGAAAGCAGACTTTTGCATGGATTCATGAAGACATTCCAGGAATAGATCCGAATTTCTTATGTCACGAGCTTAATGTGAACAAGGAAATCAAGCCAATAAAGCAGCGAAGAAGAGTGTTCAGTCTTGAGAAAAATCTAGCTATACAGGAGGAAGTAGAGAAGCTACAAAAAGCCTCTTTCATTGAGGATGTCAAATATCCTGACTGGCTAGCAAATGT
This sequence comes from Sambucus nigra, assembly GCA_949130495.1. NCBI lineage: Eukaryota > Viridiplantae > Streptophyta > Magnoliopsida > Dipsacales > Adoxaceae > Sambucus > Sambucus nigra. The sequence goes on along the minus strand of OX422208.1, from coordinate 534,725,357 downwards.
GGTGATGGTAAAGAAGAAAAATAACAAGTGGAGGATGTGTGTAGACTTCACCGACCTTAACAGGGCATGCCCGAAGGATCATTTTCCTTTGCCCCGAATTGATCAATTGGTGGATGCTACCTCAGGGCACGAACTATTAAGTTTCATGGATGCTTATTCTGGTTATAACCAAATTAAAATGAAGCCTAAAGATAGGAAGAGTACCTCTTTTATTACCCCGAGGAGAACTTATTGTTATAATGTTATGCATTTTGGACTTAAAAATGCAGGTGCCACCTATCAGCAGTTGATGAACAAGGTGTTTGCAGAGAAAATTGGTCATAACATGGAGGTTTATGTTGATGATATGCTAACGAAGAGTAAGAAATCTGCTGATCATCTAGTTGACTTAGGCCAGACCTTTGATCAACTAGAGGAATATCAAATGAAGCTGAATCCCACCAAATGCATATTCGGAGTACAAAAAGGCATATTTCTCGAATATATTGTTAACCAACGAGGAATTGAGGCGAATCCTGAAAAGATCAAGACTCTATTGGAGTTGCGATCTCCGACGATGAAGAAGGAAGTGAAAAGTCTCACAGGGCGAGTTGCAACACTTAATAGGTTTGTGTCACGGGCAACTGACGGATATCTACCATTCTTCAAAATGCTCCGAAAGACTTTTGAGTGGAATGATGAATGCGAGAAGGCCTTTCAAAAATTGAAAAAATACCTGGGAGCACCTCCATTGTTGTCCAGACCAGTGATGGGAGAGAAATTATACTTATATCTGGCAGTTTCAGAGAACGCAGTTAGCTCGGCGTTGATAAGAATGGAAGGTGGAGTGCAAAAACCAATCTATTACACTAGCAAGGCCTTTCGAGGAGTAGAAATCAGATATCCAAGGCTGGAAAAATTAGCACTGGCGTTGATCGAAGTAAGTAGAAGGATGAGGCCATACTTCCAAGCTCATACAATAGTTATGTATACAGACATGCTGTTAAGGCAAGCTCTGAACAAAACAGAGAAATCATGAAGATTGATGTATTGGGCTGTAGAATTGGGTGAATACGATATAATTTATGAGCCTAGGTCGTCACTCAAAGATCAAGCAGTGGCAGATTTTATCGCTGAGTTCACTATCCAGACACCTCCGAAGAGAAGAAGTTGAATACCGACCAGCGTGTGGATTTTAAAGGATCATCAGATTTAACATCGATCAACTGAAGTCGGTAAACGAGCAAGAAAGGATGATCAACGAGCAGCGAGAAGTGTTGTAGGAGGATAAATGAAAGCATCAAATATTCCACCGAGGAGCTCTCTCTGATCAAGAATTTGACAAAGAGATACCTGTGTGGAATTTATATGTAGATGGCTCTTCTTGCACTACAAGCAGTGGAGCATGGATTATTTTAAACAGCCCAGATGAGATCGATATGGAGTATGCTCTGAACTTTCAATTTAAAGCTTCTAATAATGAAGCTGAATATAAAGCTATGATTGTAGGTCTCAGTTTGGGAAAAACCATGAAGGCAGAGCAGATCATTGTATCCGGTGACTCACAATTGATCGTAAATCAAGTGTTGGGGGTGTATGCGGCAAAAGGAGAATTAATGATCCAATATCATGCGAAAGCAATGGAGATTGTATCTAGATTTAACACAATACAATTCATTAGAATACCGAGATTAGAGAATGCAAGAGCAGATGCGTTGGCTCGATTAGCCTCAGCCACACGCACCGAGCTGCAAAGAACAATCCCAATAGAAATCTTGGCTAGTCGGAGCATTAACGAAGATCTGATGGTGAACTTAATTACCCTTAATTTAGGACCATCTTGGATGGATCCCATCAGGGCCTATATTGAGGAGGGGGATTTACCAACTGATAAACTCGCGTCCAAGAAACTAAAGTTTAAAGTTGCTCGTTATGTATTGACTAATGGCATTTTATATAGATGAGGAATTATAGCGGGTTTGCAAAGATGTGTCCACCCCTCCGAGGTGAAAAATTTAATTGAAGAGGTCAATGAAGGGTCTTGTGGAGCCCATGTAGCAGGTCGGACACTTTTGTAAAGAATGACAAAGCAAGGGTATTACTGGCCGACGATGAGAGCTGATTGTGTAGCTTATGCCAAGAAATGTGATAGATGTCAACGTTTTTCCTCTAACCGAAGAACTCCCCAAGCATTGCTAATGCCCATAACGTCCCCCTCGCCATTCGCCATGTGGGGAATAGACTTGGTCGGGCCACTTCCAATGACCCGAGGAAGATTTAAATACCTCGTGGTCGCTGTTGATTATTTTACTAAATGGGTAGAAGCTGAGCCTTTTATTGATATGACCTATGACAAGGTGTATCAATTTATTTGGAAGAATATCATTTGTAGATATGGTCTTCCCCATGCGTTCATTATAGATTATGGAACTCAGTTTTATAACGAGGAGTTTGCTTCATATTATCATTAGTCAAACATATTGAAGACCCACTCTGCACCAGGCCATCCCCAGAGCAATGGAAAAACTGAGGTGACGAACAGAACGCTGCTGAATGGTTCAAAAAAATGACTGGATGTTGCAAAGGCAAATTGGATTAACGAGCTACATGTTGTGTTGTGGGCTTATCGTACTACAGTGCGAACAGCAACAGGAGAATCTCCATACATGCTGGCATTTGGAAGTGAAGCTGTTATACCTGCCGAGTTGGCCTACCCACACATAGGGTGCTAAATTTCAATTGTCCTATCAGTGACTTGATGAGGAGATTAGATCTAGATATGCTCGAAGAAGTTAGAGAAGAAGCAGCGATCAGGAATGCTGCATACCAACAACGAATATCTTTATTTTACAATAAGAGGGTAAAGACGTGTGATTTGAAGGAAGGAGACTATGTGCATAAGAAAGTAATTCAAAAGCACAACAAATTGGAAGCTAACTGGCATGGGCCCTACAGAGTAACAGAAGTTGTTCGACCAGGGACATACAAGATTGAAACCTTGGAAGGAGAAGAATTTAAGAATGCATGGAATGCAGAGCATCTATGTAAGTATTATCAGTAGTTGAGATTCCTATGTAAATTAAGTTTTCTTCAGTATGAATAAAGTGTGGAATGTTTTACCTAGTTCTCTCTTTTAGGTGAATTTTTTTTGGAGTATTAGCGCTACACATTATGCATCAAGTTCATAATCAAATTACTTCCAACTCCGGTTGGTCAGCAAATAAATCTCTTCCAAATCCGGTTGGTCAGGAATCAATTACCTCCAACTCCGATTGTCAAATTAATATCCTCTAACTCCGGTTGGTCGGGAATCAATATCCACCAACTTTGGTTGGTCGGCAAATTAATCTCCTCCAACTCCAGTTGGTCAGGAATTAATATCCACTGACTCCGGTTGGTCGGCAAAATTAATCTCCTCCAACTCCGATTGGTCAGGAATCAATATCCACCAACTCTGGTTGGTCGGCAAATTAATCTCCTCCAACTACGGTTAGTCGGGAATCAATATCCACCAACTCCAGTTGGTCAGCAAATTAATCTCCTCCAACTCTGATTGGTCGGGAATCAATATCCACCAATTCCGGTTGGTCAAAAAATTAATCTCCTCCAACTTCGGTTGGTCGGGAATCAATATCCACCAACTTCGGTTGGTTGGCAAAATTAATCTCCTCCAACTCCGGTTGGTCAGGAATCAATATCCACCAACTCCGATTGGTCGGCAAATTAATCTCCTCATACTCCGGTTGGTCGGGAATCAATATCCACCAACTTCGGTTGGTCGGTAAATTAATCTCCTCCAACTCCGGTTGGTCAGGAATCAATATCCACCAACTCCGGTTGGTCGGTAAATCAATTGCAATCAACTCAGGTTGGTTAAACTAAGCAGGATCATGGGATGTAAGTCGTTTCATTGCTTAGAATCAAAGAGTGATAAGTCACTATAATTAAAAAGTAAAACATATCAAAATACGCATGTATTCACAAACAAAGATATTCTCCAAAATACTTAGAAGAAAATAAAATAGCAAAAGATGAAAAAATTTCTTCATTCAAAAATAAAAAGAATTACATATGCTGTGAAAACTACAAGTCATTACATCAAAGACCCTACTCTATTGGTTTTTTCCCTTCTGCCTTCGAAACAGGTTCTACTCCAGCATGAGGATTGTCTAAAGCATAAGGAGAGTTTATGAAATTTACATCTTAAAGCATTCGAACATTCATCATTGATGGTCGATCAAGCAAATGCTCTGGGCGAGATATGTCAAAATTTGAATGAAGACTGTAATCGCCGAGGTACATTGAAATCAAGCACTGAGGAATTGTCGGAGAAGGAATTCAACTCATGTCGAGCTTAAAAGGAGGCACAGACAACTCAAGCAATCCAGGATCATAATAATCCCATAAGTAGTGACCCCGCTCTACTTTTAGCACACACAATGCATTTAGCCACCCTTGCTTGTACCCTTCATTATTTCACTGCTGAATCTGATCATCAAGATGGTAAAGGGCTTTATTGTAGCCAGCCATCCAAAATTCTCTGGGTTGTTTGTGGAACTGTTAAGTTAACCTCTCCAGTTGCTCGTGGAGATTCTCACCAGGATTTTCTTATTTTCCAAGGCAGAGCTTTCTGTGGAAAGTTGCTCGTTGAGGTTCAGATTCTTCTTGGACATCTCTGTTAAAGCTTGGTTCTTTTCCATCAATTGAACTGCCTGATTTTCCAAAGCTTCTTGAGTTCTTGCATCTTCAATAGAGATCCAACCAGCCCTTGCTCGTCCCCGAGAAGAAGATCTTGCTTGTCCACTAGCAGAGGTGGAAGGTCCAGTGCTTTTTAAAGTTTCCAACTCATCTCTTAAGTTAGCATTTTCGAACTCCAAGAAAGAGAAACCTTCATCAGTGACAGGGACTAAGGCCCCTCGAGGAAGATGCGGCAGACTTAAGTTGTTTAATCTCCCCCTACAAAATAAGGTTTTCCTGCTCCAACAACTTGGCGATATCTCTGTGCTCGTCAACCTCAAGTTTCAAAATGCTCTATTTCTTCTCATAAGCAGAGATAAACTTATCATATCCTCTGTCAGCACTCAGTTGCTAATATTTTTTCCTATACCCTTGGTGCAAAAGGGTAGAAGACTCCTTATATTATTATTGGAGTTCCTCGATGGTACCCTGGAGATCTTCAATCATCTCATAATATGCCACATTATTGGCTATTACACGATCAAGCAAACACTTCAGATACTGGTAAGCTTCAACTGCTCGTTCAGAAGCATCTGAACCCAGGATATCAATGATTTGAGCATCATTCAGATCTGCACGACCAGCCTTGAAATAGTCATTTCATTTTCCATCATTTCGGTGTCATGAGCTGACAAGAGCTCCATCCTAGCCATAAATTAGCACAGAGAAGAGATATAAAGCATTAATAAGAATGCAGATAGAGCAAGTAGAAGAAAAAGTCAAGATGAACAACCAAAAGTTTAAATTTTTATTTCATCATAAAGGAAAGTACAAAGTTTGAGATTACATTCAGAAATAACAAAACAAACACCCAAACTACTCTACACCTTTTTTTATTTCCTATAACGACCTCGAAAGGTTTTGAAGAAGAGACTGGTTGCTCGGCGGATAAGATTAGCTGCTCGGCAGAAGAACTAGCTGGTTGGGGCTGCTCGGGGATATGCACAACTGAGACTGAAGGGACCTGATCTGCAATCATCATAGATAATTCATCTCAAACAGCCTCATCCTCCTCTTCTTCTCCAGAGGAGGGAGGAGGGCCATGAGTGTGTTGCTAAAATAATTCAGAATCCTCAGCAACTTTCAGCTCTTGTAAGGCTGCCACCCATCCATCCCGAAAGTATTTAAGACTGGCATATTCCATTTGCGAGGACATAGCAGCCAAACACTTATTCTAGCCTTTATCCCAACCTGCGCTGAATGATTTTTTAACAACCTTCTTTCTTTTTGCCTTCTCCAAGGAGGCCCTTTCCCTAAGGAGTTCCTCGTCAACCTTCAATTTCTTCTCCACCTCCACTTTCTGACGTTCAACATCCTGAAGTATAACAACTTCCCCTTTAGTCGATTTGAGCATAACTGTCAGCTCCTTGTTGCTCTGCTAAAAAACCTTGTTGCTCTAATCAGACTCTTTCAACTTTTTCTCCAATTCCTTGGAGGCATTCGCAGCTTGATCTCTATCCGACTCAATAGACTTAAGTTGCTTCTCCTAAGCAACCTTATCCTCCTCGTAGTTTTGACGAGAGTCTTTTAAGGATTGAGTCAGACCAATAAAAGCCTCCTCTACACCTCCCGAGGAGCTTGAAGCCTTGAGAGCCTCATCCTTCTTCAGAATAGTGTTAAAACACGTTACCAGCTGAAAAAAGAAATAATATTGAGTCCGTACAGGGATATAGCAGTGAAAAATGAGAACTCAGATCAATAATACTTAATGAGATAATATTTTAAGTAGACAAGGTAGTAACTCTGTTACGAGAAAGAGTGTATTCAATACCTTGGACTTCTGGGATAATCCAAGACTTCACCGAGCCCATAGCAGAGCTCGGAGGAACAAAAGTGGGAACACCACCTTCAACATTTAAAGACTGAGAGACAGGATCAGCTGATCTCTCAGAAGAACTTTTCTTTAACCTCCTCATACGAGCAGGAACATTCTCAACCAAAGATGTTGTCTTGGTCGGTGATATAACGATAACCTCACTTGGAGGAGAAACAACGACAACTTTACTTGGGCCCACTGGGGGCTTATCAACAATTTTCTTGGCAGCAGCAGGAGGGAGTGCATCAATATTCTTTGCCCCTTCTTCTGGGACACTTTGTTTACTTTTCTTTACCCCTCCAGCAGTAGAGGCAGACTTATCAAAGAAAGCAGGAACTTTTCTTTTCTTCATTATGTCACCAATAGGAATATTTGACTCTGAAGAAGAACCTTCCACACTAGTATCAGCAGATGGTACTTGGTCAATGTCAAGCACCACTGGACGAGAAGTAAAGGATGAAGTGTAACTCTTGTACTGCAACAAATAAGAGGCCGACCTAATATGTTCTTCGGCAACAGATTGGTGCAAGCTCTAGATAAGTTTCAAATGCTTTAAATAAACCTTTGTCTCCTTTGGAGATTTTCTTTTGCTGTCAACTGCAAATAATAAAAAATTAAATGTTAGTGATACATTTTATCAAACATAAAGAAAACAAGATTTTAAAAAAAAACTATTCCATTGCCATAAAGGGGAACACCTGGGTCCCTGATATACATCATCTCCATTTAATGGAGCATGTTTCCAATTTTTCATAACAACCCCATGCTCAAAGTAATCCCTATTGGCATCTGAAAGATTGACAACTAAAGCCCTATTCAAAAACATAGTTTTTAAATAAAAAGTACTATCGCTGACAACCCATCTGTAGCAAAACATAATTTTTGGAATTCCTAAACGAGTTCCATGAATTTGGTTTAACCTATGGACTTAATTAACTATTCTCCAGGTATTTGGCGCTATTCTTGCAGGAACAATGTCAAAATATTGACAAAACTCCAAACATAAAGGATTTGGAGGAAAAGAAAAGCCACATTCGGCCATAAAGAGACTTGGGAACCAATGTCCCTCACCCAAAGAAAAATAGTCAGAAAGGTTCAGAAAGTTCGTCTAATATGACCCATGAAGGAATTGAAAATTTAGAACGAAATTTGTCAAGAGATTCAACAAGGTAAACTGTGGTGACAATTATTATGCAACACAAATAAATATGAAAGAGGTAACAATCAAGAAAAAATAAATAAAATGCCAATCACACAACAACGGGTATACGTGGTTCAGCAAAGATGTGCCTACGTCCACGGTGGTTTAGTCAGTGTTATTTCTCTATATTCTGAAGAATAAGTACAGAGAATACAACTTGTCCTTTGCCCCGGACTTAGGGTTTAATTTATACATGTATATGTTGGAGTAGTGGGGGTGATGGGTTCCTCCTTATCAGCCATCTTCCCTACATGGGATCGCGCTCCCTTACCACTTCTCTTCATGGGATCGTGGGGTAATCGGATGAGTACAAGAGGTGATGGGCCTGGGCTTTGGGCCGCTAAGGGGAGGCTACTCGTCCAGGCCTTATGGTGCTAAATTCAGGGTACCCACAATTGCCCCTAAATTTGTTGGGCCATTTCTACAGGTCCAATGAATTTAAATAATCAGCTATGATGGTCGATTTCTTTGAAAACTGTGAAGTTGCTTTGGCGGCACCCGCTTCGCTATCTGTGCGTTATGATTAGACTTGAAGGCTTGTTGGAATAAGACACATTTTCTCTTCGTTGCTTCATCTTTTCCAGCAATCTTCTATCTTCTGAGAACTCTTAAGCTTTGTACCTTCTATTTTCGGTCTCCACTCTCGTCGCTTCTTCGCCATTTGACCTGATCTTCTGTCTTGTAAGTCTCTCGTGCCCTTTTCTCGAGTTTATAGTTTTTCTTGTATTTTTCCAATGGCGAAGATTGGAAATAGGTCAGTAACTGAGTTTAGAAAATTCTACAGTATTCCGGAGTGGGTAGAGATTGAGTGTTGTGCCTCGCCGCCTAGGAACGTTAGGGATATAGAGGATGCACATTGGATTCACGTCCTGTTGCTCTCCCAGGGGGGTCTTACCTTTCCCCCTAATGGTCTGTTTCTGCACTTCTTTAGATATTTTGGTATTGTGCCTGCACAATGTTCGCCCAACGTATGGAAAATAGTGAACGGCGTGCATAGGATAAATCAATTGTACGACACAAGGTTAGGGCTTGCCGAGGTCTGCTTTTGTTATTCCTTTTCTCGAACGAGTTCAGGTGTCCTGTACCTTAAGGCTAGGAGTCCTGATAGGGTATTGGTAGTAAATTTACCTGATTCCCATAAGGACTACTGCCAAGAAGGTTTTCTTGTTAGGAATTGGCAATTCTCCCCCCAATTTGAAGGGTCGAGGTCTGAGAGGTTAACTGTTCCCTTTTATGGGGAAGAATATATAGGTAGATGTCGTATTATTGTTTCAACCTTTGCTGACCTTGTGATTTTTGTAACCTCTTCTTGCTTTCTCTTTTACAGCGAGGACAAAGAACTTGGAGCCTGCTCTCAGCGAGGTTCGTATCTCGGAACTGGTGAAAGCTTGGAACATCAGGGAACCTCTGGGTGACGGCGAGCATCCTAGGTCTGTTGCTTTTCTACTTGAATACAAGAATACAGGTTCCAGCTTCATAGCCCGACCTGTGGATAGTGTTCCGGACTTTGACTCTTCCGAAGAGATTTTTGCTGAGCCCATCCAATTGGACGAAGAGGAGAGCAGCTCGGAGAGTGACCCTGCAGGTGTTAGTAATTTGGGTGCAGGCAGTGTTGACGGTAGCAGTTCTTCGAGCACTACCAGCAGTTCTGGTGAAGAGATGCCTCCTAGGAAGAATTTAATCAGAGATGATGATGATGTGCTTCTTGCCCAGAGGTCCAAGAAGTCGAAGACTGCCTCCGGGGCCATAGCTACTAGTTCTCGGCCTTTTTCTCAGGAGCAAGAGAAAAAGAAGAGAGAGGAGGAGCAGGCGAGAGAGAGAGAGAAGAAAAAGGAGGAGGAGAGGAAGAAGGTGGAAGAGAGAAAGAGAAGGGAGAGAGAAAAGGAGGAGGAGAGGAGGAATATGGAACTGAGGACCAAAACTGGTCAAGCCCTGGTCCCAGTATCTGCCTTGCCTGAGGGGGCTTCGGTAGCCACCTCTCCTCAGCTTGCCCCTGTGCTGCTCGAGAGAGCAGTCCTCCCTGCAGATCGTGAGAGGGCGTCGGGGTCCGATCAACTGGCTTTGCAAGCTAGCCAGAGGCTTGCCTTGGTAAGGTTCCTCTTGTAATTCTCAATTTCCTTTAATCCGTTTTGATGGTTTCTTCTTTCTGATCCTTCCCTCATTTTTACAGTTTGTGACTGACTTTGCTGTGCTCTATCGCTCTCGCGACGAGCTGTTGAAAAGGAACAGTGAGCTGGAGCAGCAGAAGTCTACTCTGGTAGCCCGGGGTTCTAAGCTGGAGGCCGATCTGAAGGCTGCTGATGCAGCTCGAGCCTCATCTGCCTCTGCCCTTGCTGATTCTGCTCGCGAGAGTGATGACGCTGTCAGGGAGCTTGGCGAGCTGAGGAAGGCGTACGACCTGGTGTGCTCGAGCAAGCTAGACCTTGCAGAGAAGAACAGGGCTCTGGCCGAGTAGCTGGAGGCGGAGAAAGCCCAGGCGGCCACTCTCAAGGAAGATTCATACAACTGTGGCTGGGCTGCAGTGTATGAGGACGCCGAGGTTCAGATAGGCTATATCAGCCGTCTGAACTTCAAGAAAGGGTGGAACAAGGCTCTCGTGGCTGCTGGGGTGGATGTTGCATCCCCACTCTTTGACGAGCATGATCCAGGGCCAAAGCCGATCGTGGATGAGGACCCAGCCCCAACTGCTGAAGGCACCAATCCTGTTTCTCAAGCGACTCCTGCTGATGCTTCCTTGGTCGAGGGGGCAGTGGACACCCCTGCAGAGGGTAATATCCCTGCTGATGCTGATAAAGACAAGGGTCTATCCACCGAGGTTGCCAATTGATAGGGCTTCTTTGTAACTTTTTTTTTTCTTTTTTGATCTGATGTAACCTCGTTCATTATCAATGAAAAGACTTCATTTTTGTTTATGCTGATCTCTTTCTTTTCTCTTTCTTTTACTTGTAGTTGGTTGATGTGGATGACTATATTCCTGTTACCTCTCAACTAGGTAGGACTCTGGGTCCTAATGCAAGCCCTGCAGTTCGCCAGGCCTTTGCTAGGCTTCACAGGTTTGCTAAGTCAAGGAACCAGAAATATAAGGATCAGTCCGAGCTGGTGGCCAAGTTGAAGGACAGGCTTCGGGAAATGGAAGAGATCGGTGCTTCAGTGCAAGAAGAAGTTAGCGAGCTGAGAGCAAAGTTACTGGAGGCCACCGAGATTAACCAAGTCGTGGAGTTCCTTCAGCGGGAGAATGAAGACCTGAGGCGGGAGGTCTCGAAGCTTAAGGAGCATTCGCCGAGCACCGCTTCGGCAGTCCTACAAGGCTCTTCCTCGTCGCGAGCTACTCGGCCTCCCCTCCCCCGTGCTGGTAGGAGTACAAGGGGTAGGAGTAGGGAAGTCGAGGAGCAGCGTGAGAGGGAAATGGAGGAGCTGCGCGGCGATGTTCATCGAGCTTACGTGACTGCTGCTGGGCTCCAGAGGGACGTCACCCAACTGCGCCATCTATTTAAGAAGGGCCCTCGCCAAGTGTGGACTGATGGCTATGATCAGGGCTGGCTGGATGCTCCCACAAGATTATCAGAGTTCGAGGAGCTTTCCTTCATCAGGGGGTGGTTGAGTGCTCACAAAGAGCTGCAGGTCCCGAGGAACTCAATATTGTGGTATCGGCACGAGATGTCCCCCTCTACTCTGATGCCCAATCCATTCAGGCGAGATGATCGATGGATCCCCATCGATGTTATTCCCCAGCAACTATTGGAGTTGGACACAAATGAGGTCGTGGAGGATTTCGATCTTGCTCCTGATGATGGGAGGAGAGCTGAAGTTGCTGACTACCTTGCTCGGAGGCTTCCACCTTCTTGATATTTTGTTTTTTTAATAATTATAAATGCTTTGGGCGAGCTTCGCCAACTAAACATGTACTATTATTGTTTGTAAATATAAAAGATTAATGGAAAGTTTGAGTTTTGGGCGATTTTGCCGACTAAACGTGTTTATCCAATCTTTTTATATTTTTGCAGCTTCAGAATCCTTTTTATCTTGTCATGTGAGTGTCCGCCCAGTCCAGTATTAAGAATACCATTGTGCCCTTCCTTTACCATTTAGGTCGTGTCGTCACACTCCCTTAGGCCTAAGTAGGGCAATTGGCGAGGACACACCTGTTATTGGATGTCTTTATCCGGTCAGGATTTTGTTTAACCAAAGTAGGTTTGATGCCTAAGAATACTCTATAGGGCTTCATATATTTCCATGGGCAATGCTAAGAGGTCTTCCGTGCTTCATGACGATGACCTGAGGAGGGGTATTCCCCTGCTATGCCAACCATTATACCTGTGATTTGAAAAGGATGTGCAATAAGATATAATTGTTACTTTTTAGAGAGTGATCAACTGAGAGATTTTCATTGGTGAATTGAGAAACAAACTGTCTTTTCCCATAATGAGTACAATAAAAGATCTAACAACAGAACCCCTAAAAATAGAATTTCTTGAGATTAGCTGTGTTCCATGCTCGTGGTATCTCTCTGCCCTCCATCGTTTTCAAATGATAGGCACCTTGCACATCGTTTCTAATTATCTCATAAGGTCCTTCCCAGTTCGGGCCCAGTTTACCGTCTGATGGCTTCACTGTGTTGCTCAGGACCTTTCTTAGAACATAGTCCCCAATTTCGAATTTCCTCGGATTGACCCTTTTGCTGTAGTGCATTGCGAGCTGTTGCTGATAGTTCGCTAGTTTTACTAGGGCAAGTTCCCTGCGCTCGTCGGCCAAATCGAGTTCAGCGAGCAAAGCCTGATCGTTCTGACCCTTCTCGACGAGGTCGGATCTCATTGTAGGCAATCCTGCTTCTAGTGGGATGACTGCCTCCATACCATATGCTAGTGAGAATGGCATTTCTCTTGTGGCTCGCCTAGGAGTTGTTCTGTACGCCCATAGGATATGCGGTAGCTCGGTTCTCCACGCGCCTTTGGCTTGTTCTAACCGCTTGTTCAATCCAGCGATCACTGTCTTGTTGGAAGCCTCAGCTTGTCCGTTGCATTGAGGGTAAGCCACCGAGCTGAAGTGGTGCCTGATCCCGTGTTAGTCGCAGAAGTCCTGAAAAGGGCCACTCTCGAACTGTGTTCCATTGTCAGTGATGATGGTTCTGGGGATCCCGAATCGAGTGATTATATTTCTCCATATGAACCTCATCATGTCAGCATCTCGGATATTCGCCAGTGGTTCTGCCTCGATCCACTTGGTAAAGTAATCAGTTGCGACCAACAGGTATTTGCGATTGCCGGAAGCGGTGGGTAGTGGTACCACGATGTCCATTCCCCACTGGGCGAAAGGTCAGGGGCTGGTCAGGGATTTTAACTCGCTGGCGGGCTGGTGGACCATGGGGGCGTGAAGCTGGCAGTTTAGGCATCTGCGGACATATACTGCGCAGTTCTTTTGCATATATGGCCACCAATAACCTTCCTTCATTGCTCGAAAGGCTAGAGACCTTCCTTCGACGTGACTCCCGCAGATTCCTTCGTGAAGTTCGTGAAGCACTGTCTTGACATCGCATGGGTGGACGCATCTAAGGTAGGGGCCGGAGAAAGATCTTTTATACAAGTCGCCTCCCGTGGATAAGTGAAAGCGAGCAGCCTTAACTCTTATCTGGTGGGCAGTCCTCTTATCCTCTGGGAGCGTTCCGTTCTTCAAATAGTCTCTCAAGGGATCCATCCAGCTGGGGGTTGGTTCCAATTGGAGTATTGGTTTCGCTTTGGTCAGCTCGCAGTTGGGGTAAATGCTCGGGCAGCTGAGGAAATCGATAGGGATGATCCTTTTAAGGCTGGAATCACCTGCCGAGCTAAGGGCTGCTAAGGCGTCAGCGTGGATGTTCTGCCCCCTGGGAAACTGTTGGATGTTGATTTCTTCAAAGTTCGTCATTAAGTTTTTTACCAGGGAGAGGTAGGCTTCCATCCTCTCATCCTTCGCGTTATAGTCTCCACTTATCTGATTGGAAACTAGTTGCGAGTCTCTGAATACCTGTAAATGCTTTGCTCCCAGAGTTTGGCCCTTTGGAGACCTGCTATTAAGGCTTCGTATTCTGCTTCGTTGTTGGAGGCTGCAAATCCCAGCCTGATTCCTTGCTCGAGGACTGTGTTTTCTGGAGTGATGAGAACAATTCCTACTCCTGCCCCCTTTGAGTTGGAGGCTCCATCAACGAATAGTTTCCAGCTTTCCCCTGTAGCCTGGTTGTTTTGTTCTCCTGGCTTAGGCTGGTCGAAGGGTTCTTCGCCTGTGAATTCAGCTATGAAGTCAGCAAGAATTTGACCCTTCATAGCTGTCCTTGATTGAAATTGGATGTCAAACTGGTCGAGCTCGACTGACCATTTAGACAGTCTGCCCGACAAATCCGCCTTCCTTAGGACAGCCTTAAGGGGGTGTGATGTAAGGACGATGATCGTATGAGCTTCGAAGTAATGCTTCAATTTCCTCGAGGACATTACTAGGGCGAAAGCGAGCTTTTCCAATGGCAAGTAGCATTGCTCGGCATCTAGTAAGGTTTTGCTCGCATAATAGACTGGATGTTGGATCCCTGTAACTTCACACATTAGCGATGAGCTGACAGTATGGCTGGATACAGAGAGGTAGAGGTACAGAGAGTCCATTTGCTGTGGTATGACAAGCAGTGGTGGGGAGCTTAGGTAGGACTTGAGCTCGTCTAATGCTTGTGAGCAACCTGGGGTCCATTCTACTGTTTTGCTGCCTTTTAATAGTTGGAAGAAGGGCTTGCATCTCTCGGAGGATTTAGAAATGAAACGATTTAGAGTAGCGAGCATTCCAGTGAGCTTCTGTACATCGCGGATTGTGCGAGGAGGTTGCACTCTTTTGATTGCATCAATCTGGTCCGGATTAGCCTCTATGCCACGCTTGCTGACCAAATACCCAAGAAACTTTCCTGACTGGACACCGAAGGAACACTTGCTCGCGTTGAGTTTCATTCGGTACTTCCTGAGGATTTCGAAGGTACTTGACAGGTCCGAGAGGTGATTTTCCTTCTCCTTGATTTTGACGAGCATGTCGTCGATGTAGACCTCCATTGTGTCTCCCATCTGATTCTTGAACATTTTAGTAACCAGCCGCTGATAGGTTGCCCCTGCATTTTTTATCCCAAAAGGCATGACCTTGTAACAGTATAAACCAACCGTCGTGATAAATGTCGTTTTGTCCTAATCTAGGGCATATAGGGGAATCTGGTGATAGCCTGAGTATGCGTCCATGAAACTCATTCGTTCGTGAGCTGCAGTGGCGTCTACTAGTTGGTCTATTTTTTAAAGAGGGAAGCTATCCTTGGGGCAGGCTTTGTTGAGGTCAATGAAGTCTATGCACACTCTCCACTTCCCGTTGCTTTTTGGAACTACCACTGGGTTGGATAACCATTTGGGGAATTGCACTTCCCGTATTGACCCTGCATCCAACAGTTTTTCGACTTCTTTTTCTATTGCTCTGGCCTTCTCGGGAGCAGTTCGTCTTGCCTTCTGCGCTATCGGCTTGAATGTGGGATTAACGTGCAACCGATGGCAGACCATATTGGGATCTATTCCTGGCAGCTCATAGGGTTCCCAAGCGAAAACATCTATGTTGCTTCTGAGTAAGGTTAACAAATCCTTTTGCTCTTGGTCAGTGAGTGAGGTCTCGATCAGGAAGACTCTGCTGTTGTCACCTTCTTTAGCAATTACTTCTACCAGGTCCTCTACAACACGCTCGGAGGGGAGGAGCCTGGTCTCTTCCACTCCGGGCCTTCCATATTTTAATTGCTATTTGGAAGGGATTGCACCTTCCTCCACTTTCTCGCTGGTTTGAACGGCTTTTTTCTCTGGCTTTGGTCGGATGGCCGCTATGAAGAACTTTCTCACCATCGCCTGGTCGCCATATATCTCCATCACTCCCCGCTCGGTGACATATTTGAGTTTCTGGTGGTAGGTCGAGGAGACTGCCTTCATTGCATGAAGCCATCCCCTGCCGAGGATGGCTTGATATGGTGAATCGATGTCGACCACCAAGAATTCAATCATTTTTGAAACATTTCCAGCGAGCACTGGTAGTACAATCTTGCCCAGAGGCATGGTCATTTTCCCAGCGAAGCCGACCAGAGGAACAGTTGTTCCCTTTAGGTCGGCGATGTTCAACTTCAATTTTCTGAACAGGTCGATGTACATTACTTCGGATGAGCTCCCTTGATCGACGAGCAGCCTATCGATATCAAAGTTGGCTATCCTGAGTGTAATGACTAAGGCATCGTGGTGTGGGGTCCTCACTCCCACAAGATCTTCATCCGTGAAAACAATATGCTTGTTGTAGTTGATGTCCTCTGCTCGCCGACGTTTTCCTGCCTGTGATTTTGCTGGATCAATCTGAAAAGCTTGCATTACTGCTGTCAGCTTCTTTACCTCCATTCGATCTGAGTTACCCTGGATTTAGTTAACATCGGATACTCCATGGATTACTGCGAATTCGTGTCCGGCGTCGTCTTCCAATACGTTGTCGGGTTTTGCCTCCTTGTGGACAGTCACTCTCTCTACCTTCCTTTCCACAAAGTCATTCAAATGTCCATATTGGGCCAACTCCTCGAGGTGGGACTTAAGAGACTTGCAGTGCTCGGTCTTATGCCCTCCCTCTTTGTGGAAGGTGCATCTCAGTGCATTGTTTCTTTTCGATGGGTCTCCTCCCATTTTCCGGGGCCATTTGATGAACGACTCATCCTTGATCTTCGCGAGAATTTTGTAAATTGGTTCTTTGAAGATGGTATTGACCGCCTGGAACGACTTTACAACGTCAGGGTTCCCCCCGTTCTTGGAGCCATTCTTGCTCTCATTCTTTCCTCCTTTTTTCTGGTTATCAACTTTCTCACTTCCCTTGGTAGCGAGCTTGGCTCGACCGTTTTCTCCTACGTTGAGGCGGGTGACATCTTCCACCTTTGCGTATTTCACAATCCGGGCCATCAGGTCATCAATGGTGGTTGCTTCCTTCTTTGTTAAGGACTGGTAAAGGAGGGAAGAGCTAGGTAGCCCAATTTTGAATGAAGCCACTGCCACCTCTTCCGCGCAGTCCTCGACTTCGTTGAATAACTCCCAGTACCTCTTCGCGTAGTCTCGGAGTGTCTCCTGAGGCATTTTCTTCATTGTTAATAGAGCATCCATCCTTTTGGGATGGGAGCTGCTGGTGATGAACCGGGTCGTGAAGAGCTCGGCCAGGGATTTGAAATTTCTGATGGATCGGTGAGGGAGTTTCTCGAACCATTTCTGGGCCACGTCATGAAGGCTCAAGGGAAAAATACGGCACATCAGTGCATCTCGGTGATTCCAGAGGGTCATAGCTTGCCGGTACTGCCTGACATGATCAATGGGATCAGTCTTTCCGTTGTAAATCTATAACCTTGGAATAGCAAACTTTTTGGGAGCTTCTTCTTCTTCAATTTCCCTCGTGAAGGGCAATTTCATCTGGGTCTTGAGGGCTCTCCTGGCGAGTTCTCTGGTCGACCTGGTGCCGTGGTGAGCTGGATGTTGGTCCATTTCTCTGCGGACTAAGTTCTGTATGTTGTCGTCACTGCGGGCAGGGCTCTGATAGCGGCGAGCTTTTCTCAGTTGCTCGCGGAGGTCGTCGTCTGAGTCGCCACCATCGAACCCTTGATATTGTCGCCTAGGGCTCCTTCCTCGGCTGCGAGATTTGCTCGCCTGAGGGCTAGGAGTGCGATAGGGGCGTCTCCTGGTATCAGGGCGTAGTTCTTCCTCCAGTTTTTCCAGTCTTCTTTTCAAGCGAGCATTCTCAGCCTCATATCTGCGAGAGGACTCCCTCTGCTCGTGGAGCCTTGCTTCGTATGCATCGATTAATCTGGATATCTGAGTGGACCTTGCTGGCCCTTGACTTTCTTCTGAGGCTGGCCTTTCTAAGCGAGCCCCTTGATCTGAACGTCGGACTTTAGACCTAATCCTGCGAGGAGCGGGTGGCTCCTGAATATCTCCTGCTTGAGGAGCGTTACTGCTGTGACCAGACATCTTAGATTTTGTTCTCGGAATGGGCTCTTCTCAGGGAAAGATAAACGATTCCCACAGACGACGCCAATTGTGGTGACAATTATTATGCAACAAAAATAAATATGAAAGAGGTAACAATCAAGAAAAAATAAATAAAATGCCAATCACACAACAACGGGTATACGTGGTTCAGCAAAGATGTGCCTACGTCCACGGTGGTTTAGTCAGTGTTATTTCTCTATATTCTGAAGAATAAGTACAGAGAATACAACTTGTCCTTTGCCCCGGACTTAGGGTTTAATTTATACATGTATATGTTGGAGTAGTGGGGGTGATGGGTTCCTCCTTATCAGCCATCTTCCCTACATGGGATCGCGCTCCCTTACCACTTCTCTTCATGGGATCGTGTGGTAATCGGATGAGTATAAGAGGTGATGGGCCTGGGCTTTGGGCCGCTAAGGGGAGGCTACTCGTCCAGGCCTTATGGTGCTAAATTCAGGGTACCCATATAAACGATGATGAACAAAATAAGTAAAAGAGAAGGAAGAAGAGCTTACAAGAGAAGAGTGAGTCAGTTGACAATGAACAATGGAAGAAATGAACGCACAAGATAGACAAGAAATGAAAAGTTTGAAGACACAAGTTTGAAAAGTAGAAGACGATAGGATATTTGTCGTGTTTAAATACTTTACCTCGGGAATAGAGAAAGGTAATGATTAATAAGAAAGACGTGTGCGTATCTGGCGGCTAAAAGAAGAAAAAGAGCACAAACATCGAAGCGATCATAAAAATTCAAAATATTTATGAAGCCTGATACTGTGCACCCAAAAAAGAAGTATATACAACGAATGCTATCCTAAAAACTATACAACTAGTGCAGTTTCCAAGAAGAATGTTCCATACTTTTCTTCAACATCAAACTATGAAACATTGGGGGCTTCTGTTGATACCAAATTTAGTCTGCTGACATGGACTACTCACTTACAAACACGTGTCTACTAACGTGGAAAATATGTATACTTCTATCGAGCAACTCAAGATCACCGTGCAACTCAAGATCACCGAGCAACTAAGAAGCCACGAGGAACTCAGGGGCCCCGAGCAAGTCGAGTGTGTGGAGTTACTTAGGCGGTCTGAGCAGCTTAAGCGATCCGAGCAGCTTAAGCGGTCCGAGCTACTTAGGCGGTCCGAGAAACTTAGCATTCTAATCAGGATAATCAAGTAGACGACTGCACATTAAATGCTCATTTATTATCATACAGATGTACATGTCTACTAGATAACAGCGCATTGTCCTTTCATTTGTACAGCCTCAAGGGTATAAATACATTGTAACCTCCTCATTTGAAGGGGACTGAAATTTCTTGAGCAAACCGTTCCTCGAGAATTCCAAACAAACAGTCAGTAATAACAAAAAATAGTGGACGTAGGCCATTCTTACAAGGCTGAACCACTTTAAAAATCTATTGTCTGTTATTTCTTTATTCTTTTTATCTGTGATTAAAATAATTAGGTCAAATCTAATTTTTTACATAAACAAACTGCTTGATTGATCGATCGACCAAGAGCATTGATCGATCGACGATCGATCAATTAACCCCATTCCTCGATCAATCGATCCATCCTGGAAAAATTCATATTTTTCTCATTTTTGTTTAATTCGGTTAAGATATGTAGGAACCCTTGATTATTATTTTTGGAGTATAATGAGTTATGAAGAGGACAGTCTAGATAGATTCCGTTGAGCGAAATTAAATTGAGATGAAATTGTGGGTTAACGGGGACTTATTCGTACATTGGAAATTATGTGTACGTCTACTAAAAATTGTGACTCGTTAAAGATTTAGACTAGAAGTTAAGTGAGGGTATACCTACTGATATTTATACTTAGTGCGAGAGAATACTTTGAGAGATAAAAAGTAAGTATGAAGTAAATAATAAATGAGAATAAAAGACACGAATCCGTTATGAGATATAATTGAGTAAAATTTGTGTTGAGAACGGATAATAACTGTTGATACCAAATTTAGTCTGCTGACATGGCTCAATTGGGTGAAGACACGTGGCAATCTACATGGCAACGACAAACACTTACGAATAACACCTCGACTCCTAGGAACCATACTGCAACGTGGAACTCTGCTTCCCCGATCAACTCAGATGCTCCGACCTACAAGAACTCTCCAAGAAACTTTTGAGTACCGAGGACCTTAGGCGGTCCGAGCAGCTTAGGCGGTCCGAGCTGCACCTCGAACAAAGCATTAATAGTAGGATAACCCAACAGTTTGACTGTGCATTAAATGCTTATTATCATACAGATGTATACGCTTAAGGGGCATTTAATATATTACCCTTTCACATTACAGCTTTAGGGATATAAATACATTGTATTATCCTCATTGTAAGGGGATCGGAATTTCTTGAGAAAACTTGTAATCGAGAATTCCCAAACAGTCAGCAATAACAAAAATAGTGGACGTAGGCCATTCTTATAAGGCTGAACCACTTTAAAAGTTCTTTGTCTCATTTTATTTATCTGTGATTAAATAATTAGATATAATCTAATTTTTTACATCAACAGATTGGCGCAGCCTGTGGGAAACGACTGGTAATATCATTTTTCATCAAAAACGATTCTTCACAAATGGTTGATATTCCAGAACCCAGCAATCGAAACGCTGGAAGCCCTCCAAATCCATCTGCTCCGCCAAATATTCCAGATCTGGCTGGAATAATGACAAATCTGGCTCAGGGCCAGACAGTCATGCAAGAAATGATGCGACAACTCATACGAACCCTCCATGGCGGTGCACCAACTCACTCAGAATCGCGAAGTATCCAAAAAAATACCCGTTTACTTTCTTCGCGTACTAGGCGTACCGATTCATATCGTACTGAGGAGTCTAAAGATTTTTCTTATCAACCTGGACGAACTTCATCGGTACAAGCCACAAATACTGAACAACGTATCACTCTCTCTCCAGAGAGGACCAGTGCACTAGAAAGATTAAGCAGAGTATCTCCTTTTGATCGATTAGGTCCTAGGAGGAGCAAAAGTCTACCTAGAGCCATATCGAGGAGTTTTCGATGAGCATCAGACTTAAGGGAAGGATCTTCCCAGTCGCGACCAGCTGCTCGTCAAGATAGATCCCAGGAAGCCACATCAATGCGATCAGTTGCTCGAACCAACAGGCCCGAGGAAAGAAACGATGCGTGGAAAGACTCTATTCAGAGGCTGGAGGATATATTAGGGGAAATGCCTAAGGCCAAGAACCCTCTACAATGAACTTTTGTTCAAAGAACACCTTTTGTCCAGGCTATTGTAGATTTTCCAACACCATCAAAGTTCAAAGCACCTGTTTTCACCCCCAAATATGATGGAAAGATCGATCCTGTCCTTCATATAGAACAATACCAAGCTGCACTCGACATCTACGCTGTTCCAGATGAGATGAGATGCAGAGCATTCTCGGGAACTCTTACCGGATCTGCTCAAATATGGTATAATAACCTTCCTCAGGGTAAGATCTAAACTTTCTTTCAACTGGAAGAGTTATTCATTGGGAATTTCTGTTTTGGGGCAAAGCCAGTTAAACGAGTAGCGCATTTGTTAAGTGTTAGATAAAAAGCTGGTGAAAGTAACAGATATTATATAACTCGTTTTAATAATGAGAAGCTCGAAGTCATTGATTATGAGGAAAAGACAGCGATTATCGCTTTGATGAGTGGACTACTGCCCAACAAGTTGTACTACACTTTGGCCAAAGATCCACCTAGAACTATGTCAGATCTGATGGGAAAAGCGGCCAAGATTATGAATGCCGAGGAGGCTATGGCTACGAAGAAGAATATGGATGCCAAAGAAACCAAGGTGGAAGGTGATAAAGCTAAGAAGAAAGAGCATAAGAACAATGGTAATGACAAACACTCAAGAACAAGGTCGTCATGGGAAGTATTGAAGAAATTTGATAATTATACTCCTTTGAAGAAAGACATCAACCACGTTCTAGAAGAAATCAAGAACAACGAGGAATTAAATTGGCCAGAGAAAATGAAGGCAGACCCTGACAGGAGAAATAAGGCAAAATATTGCGAGTTTCACAAAGATCATGGCCATATGACCAAAAATTGCATAGCTCTTCAGAATGAGATTGAAACACTCATCAGACGAGGAAAGCTGGTAAAGTATGTTGATCGGAGGAATGATAAAAGAAACGATGACCGAATAAGAGAGAGGTCTAGATCTCCTCGTCGAGCAGAGGAGAACAAGAAAAGAGACCATGAAGTTGATCCAGAAGACGACCCCGATCTTCCCAAGAGACCAAGGAAGCCAGAACGTGAGGTATTTTCAATACGCTTTGGGTCATTTGACTGTAATGTTATTACGGGTGGAGATGCAGGAGGAGGAGACCTTACTGCCAAAAGAAAATCTTACCTCTATGAGGATCAAGCTTGCTTATAGAATTAACGAATAAATCTAGCTGAGGAGGATCGCCCGAGAAAGGTGAACAAAGAGAAATTGGTCATTGGTTTATCAAAGAACGACCTCGTAGGTGTTCTATATCCTCATGATGACCCATTGGTGATCAAAATGAGGATGAAGGAGGTAATGATTTCAAGAGTACTGGTAGACAATGCTAGCTCGACAGACATCATGTTCTACTCGTGCTTCGACAGTTTAAATCTAAAGTTATCTCAATTGGAGCCTTATCATAGACCCCTCCTCGGTTTTGCTGGCGAGAAAGTATTTCCACTTGGGATGATCAAATTGGATATATTCATTGGTACGTGGCCTGCTTGCCGAACAGAAAGCATACGCTTCTTCGTGATGGATAAGAATGTTCAATCATCATACAATATCATCATGGGAAGAGTAGGATTGAAGAAGTTCGAGGTTGTACCATCTACGGTACATCAATGCCTAAAATTTCCAACAAATTTTGGAGTAGGAGTTGTGAAAGGTGATCAGAAAGTAGCTCAGGAATGCTATTATTCATCTGCCGAGCAAGAGGAAATGGAGGAATTAAGGAAAAAGACCATCACCTATCAAGTGGATGAAGGTGCAGAAATTGAAACATTGGATCCTAGAGATGAGTCGCAACTCGTAAAGGGTCAAGTGGTGTAAGCTACTGAAAACATCATTCTGGACGACGATCACCCTGAACGAACTACTCAAGTAGGTTCGTCGTTGGAAGCCTCACTAAAGCAAAAATTGATAACTTTCATAAGAAGCAGAAAGCAAACTTTTGCGTGGAGTCATGAGGATATGCCTCAGATAGACCCAAGCTTCTTATTTCACGAACTCAATGTGAATAAGGAGATCAAGCCTGTGAAGAAGAGAAGAAGAGTATTCAGTCCTGAGAAGAATCAAGCTATACAGGAGGAAGTCGACAAGCTCCAGAAAGATTGTTTTATTGAAGATGTTAAATATCCAGACTGGTTAGCAAATGTGGTGATGGTGAAAAAGAAGAACAACAAGTGGAGGATGTGTGTAGACTTCACCGACCTCAACAAAGCATGCCCAAAGGATCACTTTCCGCTACCCCGAATTGATCAACTAGTGGATGCTACCTCGGGACATGAGTTGCTGAGCTTCATGGATACTTATTCTAGTTACAATCAGATTAAAATGAAACCTGAAGACAGGGAGAGTACTTCTTTCATTACCCCTAGGGGAACTTATTGTTATATTGTTATGCCTTTTGGTTTGAAAAATGCAGGTGCAACATATCAGCTGCTGATGAATAAAGTGTTTGCAGAACAAATCAGTTGCAATATGGAAGTCTATGTTGACGATATGCTGACAAAGAGCAAGAAAGTTGCTGATCATCTAGTTGACTTAAGCCAGACCTTTGATCAACTAGAAAAATATCAAATGAAGTTGAACCCGACGAAGTGCATATTTGGAGTACGAGAAGGCATGTTTCTTTGGTACATTGTCAATCAGCGAGGCATTGAAGCTAACCCTGAAAAGATCAAAGCTTTGTTAGGGCTGCGATCCCCAACGACGAAGAAAGAAGTACAAAGTCTTACAGGACGAGTAGCAACACTCAACAGAGATGTATCACGAGAAACTGATCGATGTCTCCCATTCTTCAAGACGCTCCGAAAAACTTTTGAGTGGAATGATGAATGTGAGAAGGCTTTCTAAGACTTGAAGAAATATTTAGGAACACCTCCACTGTTATCCAGGCCAGTGATGGGAGAAAAATTATACTTGTATCTGGCAGTGTCTGAAAATGTAGTTAGTTCGGCATTGATAAGAATGGATAATGGAGTACAAAAACTAATCTACTACACAAGTAAGGCCTTCCGAGGAGCAGAGATCAGATATCCAAGGCTGGAAAAATTAGCACTAGCATTGATCGAGGCAAGTAGAAGAAGGAAGCCATACTTCCAGTCTCATACCATAGTAGTATATATTGATATGCCATTGAGGCAAGCCCTTCATAAACCAGAAAAATCAGGAAGATTGATGTGTTCGGCAATAGAACTTGGTGAATATGATATAGTTTATGAACCCAGATCATCACTAAAAGGGCAAGCGGTAGCAAATTTTATAGCAGAGTTCACCTATCCTGATATCCCCGAGGAGCAAAAGTTGCTCGCTGATCAACCTGTGGATGTTACAGGATCATCAAATGCAAGCCCATACCAACTTAGCTTGGTAAAAGGGCAAGTAGATATTACAGGATCATCAAATTCAAGCCCAGACCAGCTTAGGTTGGTAAAAGGGCAAGAAAAGATGATCGACGAACAATAAGAAATATCAGGAGATGGTGAAAGGAAGCATCAAATTTTCAACTGAGGAACTCTGTCAGATCAGTAATTTGAAGACGAGTGGCCTATATAGAGTCTGTATGTGGATGGTTCATCCTGCACTACATGATGTGGCGCAGTGATAGTTTTGAACAGTCCGGATGAGGTCGATATAGAATACGCCCTATGTTTCCAATTCAAAACTTCGAATAATGAGACTGAATATGAAGCCATGATTGTAGGTCTTATTTTGGCAAAAACCATGGGGGCAGAACAAGTTATTGTCTTCAGTGACTCACAATTGGTCATAAATCAAATGATAGGAGTATATGCAGCCAAAGGAGAATTAATGATCAGATATCATGCAAAGGCAAAGGAATTGGTGTCGAAATTTGTCGTTATTCAGCTGGTCGAAATACCAAGAATGGAGAATGCAAGAGCAGACGCCTTAGCTCGATTAGCATCAGCTACTCGTACCGAGCTATGAAGAACAATCCCAATTGAAGAATTAGCTGGTCGGAGTATTGATGAAGATCTGACGATAAACTTTAATACCCTCGATTTAGGGTCATCATGGATGGATCCCATCAGGGCATATATTGAGAAAGGGGAGTTACCAACTGACAAACTTGCAGCCAAGAAACTGAAGTTTAAAGCTACTCGTTATGTACTGACTAATGGTATTCTATACAGACGAGGAATTATAGCAGGTTTGCAAAGATGTGTGCATCCC
Organism: Sambucus nigra; assembly: GCA_949130495.1. Taxonomy (NCBI): domain Eukaryota; kingdom Viridiplantae; phylum Streptophyta; class Magnoliopsida; order Dipsacales; family Adoxaceae; genus Sambucus; species Sambucus nigra. The sequence continues at coordinate 534,700,143 of OX422208.1, read as the reverse complement.
ACCGAGGTGAAAGATTTGATTGAAGAGGTCCATTAAGGATCATATGGAGCCCATGTAGCAGGTCAAACTCTTTTGCAAAGAATGATGACTCAAGGATACTACTGGCCGACGATGAGGGCTGATTGCATAGCCTATGCTAAGAAATGTGACAAGTGTCAGCGCTTCTCCTTCATCTGAAGAACTCCCCAAGCGTTATTTACACCCATTACTTCTCCTTAGCCATTTTCCATATGGGGAATAGATTTGGTTGGGCCACTGCCGACGACCAGGGGAAGGTTTAAGTATCTCGTGGTCGCTGTGGATTATTTTACTAAATGGGTTGTGTCTTAGCCTCTTATCGATATGACGTACGACAAGGTGTACCAATTTATTTGGAAAAAAATCATTTATCGATATGGTCTTCCTCATGACTTCATCACAGACCATGGAACACAATTTGACAATGAGGAGTTCGCTGCCTATTGTCATCAGTCAAATATCTTAAAGATCCACTCGGCACCAGGGCATCCTCAAAGAAATGGACAAACTGAAGTGACGAACAGAGCGTTGTTGAATGGTTTGAAAAAAAGACTGAACGATGTGAAAGCAAACTAGATCAACGAGCTACAATCAGTGTTATGGGATTATCGAACTACTCCCCGAGCAGCAACAGGGGAATATCCATATATGCTAGCATTTGGAAGTGAAGCTATTATGCCCGCCTAATTGGGTCTGCCAACACACAGAATATTGAATTTTAATTCCCCTATCAGCGATTTAATGATAAGGTTAGACTTGGACATGCTCGAGGAGGTTAGGGAAGAAGCAGCCATTAGAAATGCTGCTTAACAGCAACGAACAACTTTGTTCTACAACAAGAGAGTGAAGAAGTGTGACTTGAAGGAAGGAGACTATGTGCTAAAGAAGGTGATTCAAAAGCACAACAAACTGGAAGCAAACTAGAATGGACCCTGCCGAGTTAAGGGAGTTGTTCGACCAGGGACATACAAAATAGAAACTTTAGAGGGGGAGGAGTTTAAGAATGCATGGAATGCAGAGCACCTGCTCAAATTTATCAGTGATGTAAACTCTCATGTAATACAGTTTCATCAGTATGAATAAAGAGATAATGTTCTGCCCAGTTCTTTCCTTTTATTGGAATTTTTTTGTGGAATACTAGTGCTACACACTACTTAGCAAAATTCGGACAACTCTACTCCAATGTATTCCTAAAAATGCCAACTTGGTTGGTTAGGAAGTAAATATATTCTCAAAAATGCCAACTAAGGTTGGTCGGGAAGTAAAACTATTCCAAAAAGTGCCAAAGATTGGTTGGTAAGAAAAACCCACTAACTGTAGTTGGTCGAGAAGAAAAATTTACCGACCTTGGTTGGTCTGAAACATTTTATGAAGAAAAATTTACCGACCATGGTTGGTTGGGAACATTTTATGAGTACGAGAAAGTGATCGAGCAAAATTTTTGATACTCGTGACTTTTTAAATTACTACCAAGTTGGTCGAGAAACAAAATATCATCAATTTTGGTTAGTCATCAAATGATTACCACAAATTCAAGATAGTCGATAATAAGTTTTAACAAACTCCAGTTGATTGACAAATAAGATAATGTTGTTATCTTTTTAACAGCTATACATGCACAAATGTAAAGTGTTTTATAATTATAAGACAATGGCAGTCAATATTTATAAATAAAGTTAATTCACTAAATGTAGAACAAAATACATCAAGAATGAAATACAAATTTATTACATAAAAATTCCTATTCTATTGGTTTCTTCCCCTCTGCTTTTGAAACAGGTTCCTCGCTAGCAGGTGGATCATTTAAAGCATGAGGGGAATTTATGAAGTTAAGATCTTCAAGCATCCTGATATTCATCATAGATGGTCGATCTAGTAGGTGCTCGGGACGAGATATCTCGACATTAGAATGGAGATTGTAATCGCCGAGGTCTTTGGAAATCAGACACCGAGGGATGGCCCGAGCAGGGATCCAACTCATATCAAGCTTGAATGGTGGCACTGGTAGGTCGAGCAGCCCAGGATTATGGTAATCCCACAGGTAATGACCCTATTCGAGTTGCAGCACACCTAAGGCATTCAACCATCCCTATTTATAACCCTCATTATTGGCATTTTGGATACGATCATCCAAATGCTAGAAAGCCTCGTTGTAGCCAGCCATCCAGAATTCTCTGGGCTGATTGTGGAATTGATATGTCAATCTTTCCAGCTACTCGTGGAGATGTTTGATAAAAAGTTCTTTATTCTCCAAGATAGACTTCTACGCAGAAAGCTGCTCTTCCAGGTCCCTGGTTTTCTTAAACATCTCAGCCAATGCCTGGTTCTTCACCATCAGCTGGAAGGCCTGGTTCTTTAGAGAAGATTGAGTTCTCTATTCCTCGACAGGAATCCGAGCAGCTCTTGCTCGTCCCCGAGGAGCTCTTGCTCATCCACGAGAAGATGTAGAAGGGCCAGCTCTCTTCAATGTCTCCAATTTTTCCCTTAGGTTGGCATTTTTGACTTCCAAGAAAGAGAATCCCTCGTCAGTCACTGGGATCAAAGAATTTTAGGTGGAAGCTGCAGACTTCAACTGAGACACCTTTTCTTGCTCTAATAACTCATCTATCTGTCAGTGCTCTTCGACCTCAGCCTTCAACGTTCTCTCCCGCATGTCGTAAGCAGCAAACCGTTTATCATATCCCTTATCGGCACAGATTTACTGATACTTCTTCTCGTACCCCTCGTGCAAAAGGGAAGTGGACTCCTTATATTATTGCTGAAGTTCTTCAAGACTGCCTTGGAGATCCTTAATCATATCATAGTATGCTACATTGTTAGCCACTGCACAGTCGAGTAGGCACTTCAAATACTGATAGGCTTCAATTACTTGCTCTGAAGCACCTTGACCGAGGATGTCAGTGATTTGAGCTGCACTCATGTCTGTGTGACCAACTTTAAAATATTCATTGCATTTTCGTAACAGCTTTGTATCATGAGCAGACAATAATTCCATCCTGGCCAGAAACTAGTAGAGGAAGAAAAAACAATAATCAATAAGAGTACAAACAGAGCGTGAAGAAGAGAATTAACAGTATGCATAATCAAAAGTTTAAATTTTATTACATCATAGAGGAGGAGTAAAAAGTTCAGAGTTACATGTTCAGAAGTTACATTTGACAAAGAAAAATAAAATAGAGAGAAATCCGAACAACTATACACCTTTTCCTTGTCTCCCAAAACTTTCTTGGGAGGCTGGGACGAGGAGGTAGGTTGCTCGGATGGAGTAGAGGGTTGCTCGGGAAGTGATAGATGTTGCTCAAAGGAAGTAGCAGGTAGTTGAAGTTCCTCGTTAGTGGGATGGATGGCTGGGGGATGAGAAACTTGATCTCCCATCACCATGGAAGACTCCTCAGAGGCAGCTTCGTCCTATTCTTCGTCTTCAGGAGTTGGAGGGGGGCCAGGGATGTGTCGTTGAAATAATTCAGAAGCGTCATCAACTTTCATTTCTTGTAGAGCAGCGACCCATCCATATTTAAATAATTTGAGGCTGCCATATTCGAGTTGCGACATCATGGCAGCCAAACCTTTATTCCACCCTTTATCGCAGCCAGCGCTGAAAGATTTCTTCACAGCCAATTTCTACTTTGTCTTCTCTAAGGACAACTTCTCGGAAAGAAGATTGTCAGCTGCCTTCAGTTTATTCTCAACTTCCTCCTTCTGACGACTTACTTCTCGAAGTCGACCTAACTCCTCCTCAGCAGCCTTGAGTTTATCTTCAAACTCCTCAACATTTTTGAGCTTTCCTTCAAGCTCTTTATTCTTCTTCTCCAAATCATTCATTTTTTTCTCCAACCCCTTGGAGACCTCAATAACCTGAGCCTTATCCTGATCAGTCAACGAAAGTTTTTTCTCCCAAACTGCCTTATCATCATCATATTTCTGACGAGAATCTTTCAGAGACTGTGCCAGGCCTACCAAAGCTTCCTCTACACCTGACGAGGAGCTTGACGCTTTAATAGCTTCATCTTTCCTCAAAATTGTATTAAAACATCTCACCAACTGTGAAAAGAAAATGAAAGCAAGTTAGTGCACAGATACAAAAAGGAAAGAATGAAAATTTAAGATTATAAGACTTACAAAAGCAATTTGACGAGCTTCTAATGTGGTAACAGTGTCCCGAGAAAGGTTTTCTTCAATACCTTGGATCTCGGGAATGATCCAAGTCTTCACCGAGCTCATAGAAGAGCTCGGAGGAACAAAAGTGGGAACACCACTAGTCTGAGGCTGAGAGATGGATTCAACAAAATTGATAGAGGAGATTTTCTTTAACCTCCTTAGAGGAGCATCAACTTTCTCGACTAACGTTGTAGTCCTAGTCGGATAAATGACAATCACCTTGCCTGGAGCAGCAGCCTTGCTCGGGGCCACTGGGGGCGTCTCGACCACCTTCACAGGAGAAACCGAGGAAGATGCATCAATTTTCTTTGTCCCTTCTCCTGGGACATCAAGCTTACTTCTTTTTGCCTCACCAGCACCAGAGGCAGGTTTCTCAAATAGGGTAGGAGGTCTTCTTTTCTTCATCCTTTCACTCAAAGGTATATGTGATTCAGGTGAAGAACTTGTAGAGGCTGGTATGGGTTCTGCGTCGCTTATCACAGGACCAGCAGTAAAAGAGGATGTGTAACTCTTGTACTGAAGCAGACCTAATATGCTCGTCGGTAACAGTCTGATGCAAACTCCAAATAAGTTTTAAGTGCCTTATATTAACGTCTGCCTCTTTTGGACACTTTCTTTTGTTGTCAACTACAAATAAATCAAAATTAAAATATCAGTGGCACATTTTATCAAACACAAATGAAGCATAATTTTGAAAATAAAATAAAATAAAAACAACCTATCCCATTGCCATAGGGAGGACATCTGGGACCCTGGTAAACATCATCTCCAGTTAATGGAGGGTGTTGCCAATTTTTCATAACAACCCCATGCTCAAAGTAGTCCCTATTGGCATCTAGGAGATTGACCACTAAAGCTCTATTTAAAAACCTATTTTTTAAATAAAAAGTATTATCGCCCACATCCCATCTATAACAAAACATAATTTCAGGAATTCCTATACGAGTTCTATGAATTTGATTTAGTCTATAAACACCGTTAACTATTCTCCATGTGTTGGGGGCTATTCGTGCAGGAACCACGTCAAAGTATTGACCGACTTCCAGACATAGAGGGTTTGGGGGAAAAGAAAATCCACACTCAGCAACAAAGAGACTGGGGAACTAATGTCCCTCAGCCAAACGAAAATAGTCTGAAGGCTCAGAAAGCTCTTCCAAAATAACCCATGAGGGAATGGAGAAATCAGAGGGAAACATATCAATTGATTCTACAGGATAAACCATGATGAAAGAAGGAAATCAAAGAGAAAGAAGAAAATCTCACAGGAAAGATAAATTTGAAAAAGTAGAAGACGATGGGATTTTCTGCAACGTTTAAATACTTTGCCTTGGGAAAGGGTAAAAGTAATGATTACAAAAAGAGACGGTTACGTTACCGACGGCTAAACAGACAAAAGGGGCGCGGGAATCGAAGCGATTAGAAAAATTAAAAAAAGGTCGATTCTACGAATTTGGAAGGAGAAATAAATTCAAAAGAAAATACTCCTAAATTTCAGGATGACCATTTAAAACCGCCATATATCGAGAAAGAATGTTCCACACTCCGTAAATTTCGAACTATGAAACATTGGGGGCTTCTGTTGATACCAAATTTAGTCTGCTGACATGGCTCAATTGGGTGAAGACACGTGGTAATCTACATGGCAACGATAAACACTTACGAACAACACCTCGACTCCGAGGAACCATACTGCAATGAGTAACTCTGCTTCTCCGATCAACTCAGACGCTCCGACCTACAAGAACTCTCCGAGAAACTTTTGAGTACCGAGGACCTTAGGCGGTCTGAGTAGCTTAGGCGGTCCGAGCTGTACCTCGAACAAAGCATTAATAGCAGGATAACCCAATAGTTTGACTGCGCATTAAATGCTTATTATCATACAGATGTATACACTTAAGGGGCATTTAATATATTACCCTTTCACATTACAGCCTTAGGGCTATAAATACATTGTATTATCCTCATTGTAAGGGGACCGAATTTCTTAAGAAAACTTGTAATCGAGAATTCCCAAACAGTCGGTAATAACAAAAACAATGGACGTAGGCCATTCTTATAAGGCTGAACCACTTTAAAAGTTCTTTGTCTCATTTTATTTATATGTGATTAAATAATTAGATATAATCTAATTTTTTACATCAACAATAACAATTATGGGTCATGGGCGAACCTAATTTGGAAAATATGAATATTTAATTGTATGACTGTGTGATTGTGCATATATTATGTATCTGTATATGACATACCTAGATTACTTTCTATCGACGGGAGGTTTGCACGTGAGGGCAGTCATATCCTGAAGAATCCATGGGATTTTTGACTTGTCGCTCGAGAACATAGGACTTAGGTCAATTACCATTAGTGAGAACAATGTATAGAACGGTCATTAGGGTTCTTAGGTATGTGCGTAGCCCAAAGTCTTAAGACTATGTCCGCCTCCATTATTTGTGATTTGATATTTGTGGTTCGAGGAATCTTTACCGATCCGATAGTCCCCTATATAGTGACGTGATGTATTATGACAAGATAGCAGAGTAATGCAACATCGCAACTGTGTCTCAGGGTGCAGTATAGTATAGTATAGTATCGTATAGTATAGTATATATATATATACATGTGAAAGTAGAAATGTAAGATAGTTATGTATGAAAACACTTAGTTGAATTGAATTAATAAGGGACTTATCCATGTTGAATCTAAATGGATATATATATATATATATATATGTTTATAACATCATTATATGTATTATAAGTTTAATACGCGGGAATAATTTGGGCTATAAAGAATGGATACATGTGGTTAATCTAGTTAGTGTGGGAACTATAATTAGGATGTCTTAGAGGTACATTAAGTGTGCACACTAGATGAGAGGTGAGGATTCTCAAGAGTGTGTCGCATAGTAACATGGTTGTGATATCAGTCGCTAAGCATTTTAAATACTTGCTAAATTATTTTTAAAACTATTTTACACTCGGTCTCTGACCCATTTTTAGTCATTTCTTTCTTTCTTATATATATATATATATATATATATATATATATATATATATGTGTGTGTGTGTGTGTGTGTGTGTATTACAGGTGCCCAGCCACTGGGATGTCATGCTTAGGTTCTTTGGATTGGATGTGTTTGTAGGCCCTTGCTTTAAATGACTTCGTCATTGAATCACTTCCTACTTTAGATCTTCATAGTTAGGGAATGTGTTGCCCGATTTCCAATTCCAGTTGGATTTGTCAGAGATTTATGTTCATTTATATTTCCAGCATTCAGCACTCCTTAGGAGTTAACTCCTGTCAGGATCATTACATTTATAGTTCATAACTTGGTTTGGTTTATCTTGATGGTTTAAATTGTCATGTAGTAATTGTTATCCTTTAATTATGTGACTCTTAAACTGTAATTATTAAAGGGTTTTCATATTGGAATTTAATAAAATGTAAATAAGGTTTTAAATGGTTTTGACACTTAGCTTAATTATTTAGGGTGTTCACATAGGAAATATTATTTTGCGATAGTGATGATGATAATGAACCAACCGTTCACCTAGATTTTAATTTAATAAAGGAATAATCACCCGGTATTTAATTAGGCGGGGTATTACAGGAACACCCAGCCCAATCAGTGTCAGTGTATCTTACTATAGTGCTCGATGTGCCATTAGTGTACCACAGTCCTAAATTATGAGTGGCTTTTGTGTATTTAATTATTCTTTTTACGCATAATAAATGGATCTCTTTAGGATTATTTTAATAACGGGCACACACACAAAAAGATTACATAATATTAGGGCGCGAGGCAGTTAGGTAAAGAAAACTTCCTATCATACTACGGTATAAAGTAGAATCAATGGATTTACCATTTTCATCTTTAGAGAGTGTGACAGAGGTACTCATAGGAGCTCTATCGTATTTAGATGTATCTAGGCCAAACTTTTTTACAATCTCTAAAGATTGCGAAATATATAAACCTTCTGAATTTTGTTTAACTTGAAGACCTAAGAAAAATTTCAATTCCCCCATAAGCGACATTTGGAATTCTTTGTTCATAATGTCTGAGAAAGACTTGGCTTCTGAAGGGTAGGTTGATCCAAAAATAATATCGTCAACATACCCTTGGGCTATGGTAACACTGTTGTCAAAATGTTTGACAAATAACGTTTGGTCATTTCCTCCTCTCCTAAATCCATTAGCTAAGAGAAAGGTGGATAGACGCTCATACTAAGCTCTAGGAGCTTGTTTTAACCCATAAAGAGTTTTCTTAAGACGATAAACATAATTTGGGTGACGAGGATCAACGGTTGTTCTACATAGGTCTCCTCAGTTAAAATTCCGTTAAGGAAGGCGGACTTTATATCCATTTGGTAAAGCGTGAAATGTAAATGACATGCTATGGCAAAAAATAAACGAAAAAATTCGAGGTGGGTGACAGGGGAAAATGTTTCCTTGAAATATATTCCTTCAATCTGAGAGTAGCCCTGGGAAACTAATCTAGCTTTATTCATAATGATCATCCCAGACTCATCAGTCTTGTTTTTAAATATACAACGTGTGCGAATAACCCTTTTATTTTCAGGCTTGGGTACAAGATACCAAACATCAGGAATGACAAATTAAATAAGTTCCTCTTGCATTGAACAAATCCACAAAGGGTCACTCAAGGATTTATTTACATTTTTGGGCTCAAGAAGAGACACAAAACATACAAAATGAGCAATGTTACGAAGTTAAGATCTCGTACGAACATGTTTAGTAGGATTACCAACTACACTATTTAAAGGATGGTCTTTGGAAAGCAAGTTAGGCACTTCATGTGTCTCAGTTAGTAAATACTCAGTTATTTCGGGAGAGTCATAATTTAAAAAGCTTTCAAACTCATCTAAAATAGTTGGTCTAGTAGTTTTACTTTCTACAAAGGTGTCATTTACAATCACATTAATGGATTCAATCATGGTCTTAGTTCACAAGTTGTAAATTCGATAGGCTCTACAGTCAGGTGAATAATCTAAAAATATAGATTTATCTCATCTTATTTCAAACTTAGATAAAAGTTCTTTGTCTTTACAGACATAACATGTACTACCAAAGGTTCTAAGATATTTAAGATTTGGTGTCTTGCCATACCAAAGTTCATAGGGGGTCTGTTTAGAATTCTTCCTAAGGTAGACTCTATTGATAATGTGACATGCAGTACGACCTGATTTAACCCAAAAGTATTTAGGTAAATCTTTTGCATGTATCAAAACTCTTGTCATTTCCATAATTGTTCTATTTTTTCGCTCGACAATCCCATTTTGTTGGGGTGTCTTGGGAGCACTGAACTTGTGTTTGTAACCATTATAGTCACAATATTCAATGATATCTGAATCGATGAATTCACCTCCTCTATCACTCCAGATTCTATCAACTTGGGAGTCCTTTTCATTTTCTATACGAAGTAAGATTTTCAAAAATGCTCTAAAGGTTTCATACTTCTTCTTTAGAAAGGAGACCCAAGTAAATCTCATGTAATCATCAACCATAACTAGAATGTAACTATTTCCACAAAGACTAATAGTACGAGAAGGACCCATTAGGTCCATATAGATGAGTTATAAAGGTTTAGAGAATAAAATGTATTTAATTATTTTATAAGATGCCTTAACTATTTGTCCTTCTTGACAAGGACCTCAAACTATGTTAGAAACAGGTTTTATTTTAGGAATACCTCTAATAATTTCTTTAGAGGACAATTTACTAAGGTTGTTATAATTTATGTGACCCATTCTGTTGTGCCACAATTCATTATCATCCATTCTGGCAATGTTACAGACATTTGTACTTGGATTGACTGTGTAACAGTTATCTGGAGTATGGAGTCCTGTAATGGTGCCTCACCATTTTCATTTAAAATTTTGTAATTGTTCTTCGAAAAGGTGACAATATTTTTGGAGTTAAAAAATTGTGAAATATGTAGTAGATTAGACTTAAGACCTTTTACTAATAAAGAATATTCAAGAACATGTAATCCTTCTTCGTGGAGTGTTCCATTTCCAACGATATGGGCTGATACACCATCTCTAAATAAGACTTTGCCTCCGGAGAAGTTAGTTTTGTTTGAGAGTTTGGAATCATCCTCGGTATAAAGGCTGAGAGCATCTAGAGTTTAAGTACCATTCAGACGTGGTGCGTTCACCTTTCAAAGCAGTGATCACTATGTTACATGTCATCGGGGGTACTAGATCATCCTTTCTTACCCAAATTGCTCTAGTTTTCAATTTGCGCTTATTAGCTCGTATTCGATAAAACTTGTGAGTATCACATTTTTTTTATACAGGTTTTGTGCAGGTTTTTGAAATTTATAAACATTTTAAGCATTTGGTCGAGAAAAGACTCTAGGATTATTTCTTGAAGATTGTCTTTTAGTATTAGATCTTGTCTTTCTCTTTCGATAGTAAGAGTTTCTATCTGGTGGTTTAGGAAGGACATAATTGTTACGGCTTCTCCTAAAATCGTTAAAATTATGATAGGGAAAGGAGGGATAGGTAGGTTGATAAAGATGTTTGGAATATCAACCATCTAAAGAATGTCGGTACACATCACAGTATGAGCAATAAAGATTGTTCATTGCAGTTAAGTCTTTAGGAATGTTGTTGAACATAGGCTTCGCAAAATTATGACTTTTGGCATTATTTCTAGAGGGAACAGTTTGAAATGAGGTCTCACACTTTCTAATGGGAGTAAAAACATACTTGGCTTTAAGTTGAACATAATGCTTAAAGGTATTTGTCTCCCCAATGTTTAATTGTTGCTGGTATTTATCAAAATCATTTTACAATGATTGAAAGTCTGGACAAATTTCCATAGGTCTTTTCCCACCAGTAACAAACTTTATGGTTTCCAAAGGTTTGGTTTGCTTGATATTTTTGGTGCAAAACCCTTTTCCAAATCTGTCATCAGAATTGGTCTTACTATCAGCAACATAGTCTTCAAAATAATTAGAATTTCTTTCAAATTTTGAACTTTTTTTTAAGACTGTTAAAGCCTTTTCTTTTGTTTGTTCCAATTCTAATAAAGAATCTCTATACTTCTTTTCGAAAACATTATTGCATTCAGTCAAGTCTTTCACCTTTTGTCCAAAAGCCTTTATTTCCTACTCATGAGTTAAACTTTGAGACATATACTCTTCACCATTTTGTTTAACTATTTGGTTTAAGGACTCTAGTTTCTTGGAAAGATCTTTGGTAAATTTCTCTAGTCTAGCACTTTTCTTGAGTGTTTTAGTGTAAAGTGTGTGAACGTTAGGAAGGTCCTCATTGTCAGAGTCACTAACTGAGAAATGTGCAGTGTCCCCTATCGGTTCAATTTTAGGACTCACACATGCATTGGCATCATCAATAAGGCATTCACTTTGACTCACATACACACGGTTTTTAGTACCACAATCATTCTCAAGCATTAAGTTAGACAGATTAGTAGAAGAAATATCATTTATCATATCATAGTCAGGTTCCTTTTCATTAGTATAGATTATCTTAGCAAATAATGACTTGCGATGGTCAAAGGATTTGGATGACTCAGGTTTATCATTTTCTGAGTCACTTGAGGCAATCCAAGTCTTGAATAGCTTAGCCCTATTATATTTGGAGTTTTTGTCTAAGTTAACCCTATAGTCACTAGCCATGTGTCCTAATTTTCCACATCTATAACATTCAACATTTTTAAGGTCTTTCTGAGGTCTCTTGTGATTATCAATCTTTGTTTTGTCATGTCTTCTCTCATGAGGCCTATTATTAGAAGTGTTAGAGTAATTAGGTTTCCCTTTTCTAGAAGCAACTTTGTTTCTAAAGTTTACAATCTATTTGAATTTCTTAGACATAAGAGCAATCTGATTATCCAAGTTATCCAGGTCACAGTCCTTATCAGAGTCAAGATCAAGGTCGTGTTTGATCAACTTAAATGAAAAAATAAGATTAGAATTACCCTGTTTTTTATTGGTCTGGATCAATTGTTTCTTGAATTCTAGTTCCATTTCCATCGTTCTTAGTTTACTACGGAGGAGTTATGGGGTAAGATTTTGATCATCCATTTACTCAATAGCATATCTCTTATTATCAAACTTCTATGGAAGTGATCTTAGAATTTTTGAAACAATATCTTTCCTATTATGAGTTATAATGTTTGCATGCAACTTAGTAACAATATCGGTTAACCTAATATATAAATCATCAAAAAATTCAGCCTCAGACATGACTAGGGAGTTAGAATACTGCTGGATAAGCATTTGAGTTTTAGCATCTCTACCTCTCGTATCACCCTCATGTGTAGTTACAAGAGTATCCCACGCTTACTTAGAAGTTGAACAAGATGAGATCCTCTTGAACTCATGTTCGTTAATAGACATAAATATGGCATTCTTGCCTTTATTGTTACATAGTGAAATTTGTTTCTCATCTTTAGTGGATTCACTTAGTAACTTCCTGATTCTCATAATACTTCATTGAGGGACTGGTTTAGTAGGAAAAATGTAACCATTTTCTATAACTTCCTAGACTTCATCTCCCAGAGTTCCTCAAATGAAAGCAATCAACCTTACCTTCCAGTAAGGAAAATTGGTTTGATCAAAGAGAGGGATTCTGGACAGGTTACTTAGTCTCTCAAATTTCTCGTCCATACTTTTGTTTTGAAAAAACAATTTCAGAAACATAGGATCAAAAAATATTTTAAAATAACCAAGCTCTGATACCATTTGAAAAATGCCACTTAAGACGTTTAATACAAGATTAAATTGTAAATTTGTCTCCGAACTGTTTGTTGGAGAAACTCTTAATTCCAAACAAAAACTAACACAATATGTGTTTAAAATGATTATCAAAATAGTTTGAATGAGTTATTTCAAATATAGAATGAACCGATTTTTGAAAAAACAAAACTTAAACTATTAAATTAGCTCATCTTAGAAGAAGGTGATGAGAGTATGAGGAAATGCACAAGTAAATTTTTAACGTGGTAAAACCCCGCCCAATTGGGGGAACATCCAGGGTGACCTCTACATCACAAAACAAAAATCCACTAAAATAGAGTAACAAATTATAAGCTATTTAATAAACCACACAAACATACCTAAACTAAGTTTAAAATCATTACCAACTCCTCTGGATTATATCTGACTTCTCTGAAGGTTGTTATTGTTGATGTTCTCTCCACCTTCGTAACTTTACTCGATTCCAGCTTTACGTTGACTTAAGAAAGTTCAAGATCATTCAACCAACACTTTAAGTGTGGTAGAGTGAAAGTGTAGTGGTGATGTGCTCTCTAACATATACATGAAACACACTCACACTTAATACACACATAATGATTTATCAAATTACGGAATCACTAGGTATGCAAGATATTCCAAAATCAGTTTAGTAAAACTAAATTAGACTTTAAACCTTTCAAACCAACCGCAGATCAAGAGGGAATCTTTGTGTGAAATATCCAAGATCCTAACACTTTCTTGTTTTAAAAATATTAAAGACTGAAGTGCAATCGCCAATCAAGATCTCAACACTAGATCCTAGTCTGATTGTTTGAGTGAAATGAAATAAGAATGAATATTGTTGGTTTTGGGTTTGAAAACATAAAATCAGTTTTAAAATAACCAACAAACAAGATTTCTCAAAATAAAAAATCAAGATAGTAAACTATCTATGTGATTTGTATCACGAAGAAGAAATCTCAAGTTTCTATGTAGAGAAACTGAAAACTCTACTAACGTAAGTAAGTTGGAAGGATGATCAATAAAAAGAGAGGATAACTTCTCAAAACTAGATCTAAAAGCTCAGGTTTAATCTGTCAAAAAAGTATTTATGGTTTGGATTTGATGAAGTTTGTATTAGGGTTTCCTTTCTCTCTCTCTCTAATCGTTTCTCTCTCCTCTCTCTACTCCCTCTTTTTTCTTTCAAACGAGGAAGTAATAAAAGTCTCTAAATGCCTCACAGATGGCATCTATATATACTAGTCTAAGAAGGATCTCGAACGATGACATAAACCAAGGGCTGACATTAATGGAAGTTAAATCGATGCAAATCTAAGGGTTCACAAGAAGCGGTGCAATAGCCAACTCTGATTGGTTAAAATCAATTCACTTGGATTAATCCCAATCACATACAAACCGTAGATTAAGTCAATCCAAGGGTCCAAAATAAGTCACAGGTATGTGAGTGATAAGAAACAAAAATCGAACCGTTGCGTGTCCAACACGCGTAGGCTTAGCATTAACTCACAAGCACGTGTTTTTAGTTTATAAAAAAATTTAGTTTCACCCATAAATGTTTTCGCCGCTTTTGGTTTCTACCTAAGACTGTATTAAGGTATAAGAAATATTTACAAGTCAACCCTAAAACTTTATTAACTTCCAATTTTAATTTCCAAAAATTATTTATAATTCTTAGAAAATATTAAATAAATCCCAAAAATTTTATAAAAATCATATCAAGTTGATTTAACTCACACAAGGTCATCACATGAATAAAACACTATATGTATGTAGTCCTAGTGTGTTATGTATGTGTTATACCTTCATGAACTTGTAGAGGAATATCAATTAAGCTTTGAAAGTTCTGAGTCTTTTTGGTTCATCTAGGGATGGACATAATTTTATCACTATTTCCAAACTAGATGAGCTCCTATATAATGTAGACTCAATTGAGTCAAAGATATAGGGTTACTTCACATGGACCCCCTTCCTCCCATTATCCATATGGCTAGGACATTCGGTCCTTATTATCGATGTTTAGATTGATCTTAACCATTGTATTATGGGGTTGTTTCGAAGTTAATATGCATTTTCATTTGACTTTGTATATATGCCATTTTTCCATCCATGCACGAGTTTATATGAATGTTTTACTACTCTTTCATATTTGATTTTGGTGAGACGTTCTTATCTCAATTTTGTCGTCTATGCTTAAGTAGACACAAGGAGGAGGTGTGCATGTAATAACCGTTTACCGTGAGGATCGTAATTGAAAAATTATGAGTGTTCACAGGAAAGGGTTGCGAGAGTGTAAAATTGACTCGTCGTGAAAGACACCATTTAAAAGAGCTCAAAAAGGTCATAAGGCAATAAAAATAATCATATGGAAAAAAAAATGGGTCAAATTAGTTTAGTTCATTCAAAAGAAAAACTGATATTATTGAGGGAGTTTGGATGGATTAAAAATTTAAACGGGTTTGAACAAAGAATCCTAAGGTTGAAAATTCGTGTCATGATGCTATTGTTTATAAAATCGTCAAAATTCTGGATTCTTGTGCATGATATTTGTTTAGTTTATTAAGCTCATAATTTAATTTTCACATATGGCTATAATAAAGTTTAATGACAAATTGGTATTGATTAGAGCTTCTTGACTGTTTCGTTGTGTTGTAATTGTGATTCATTTGTTGTAGTTCACACACATTCATTCCATGTACATGTTTGAGCACATCGGTACTATGTTATCATGTTACTCATATTTTTTTGTTTTTTAGTTTTCTTAGTTTTGCTACTATTTCGCAGTTTTGAGCCCCTTCCAGTTAGAATTATCATGAAATTTTTTTACTGGGAAACACTATTTAATTTTACGGGAAGACTGTGAAAGTTGGATAACTTTGTTCTAATAACATCTGCCTTTCTTCGAGCGATGCCGCTTCTTGTTCAAACGACATCCCTGACACGTTCGAACGACATCCTGTTTGACCAGTTTTGAAATTTTCTGGTTGATTTCTGTTTCAGTACCCTGCTGCATATTGATTGACATTTTAGTACTGGGTTTCTGTTTAGGAAGTTTACTTTTATCATTGACATATTTTTGTGCATTGGTTCGTTTATCACACCGGCTTAGACTCATACATTTTTATGTGATTCATTGTTTGCTAGCTACTGATTTGACATTACCTGATCATTTTTTAGATGGTTATAAAATGTTTACTTAGCATAATATGAGTTAATGAAATCAAATTGGTATCCACATTCTAGATTTGTTTATCTTTTCACCGAATTGTCTATTCGAGATAAAAAGGGGGAGAGATGTCTGTGATATAGGGGGAGTTTTGTGAGTTTTATGATTGATGGTTTATATGTTTTGTTACACATACTAGTATCATGTTTACTCGCATAAAAAAGGATTCAGATTTGATATTTCATATTGATTTATAGCATTTCTTCTTCCATAATTCACTTGGTATTTGTTGTTTCATGTGTGAAGGTATGCTTAAAGATATTCGAGATTTTAAGTCTACATCACATTCAGACATTCGAGACAGTTTCACACTTGTCGGTCCATTGTTGAAGAATCTTATCATGTAATCATGATGTATTTCCCATTTGGGGTTTTATGGGATAGTATTTAGATTCCATACGGCTTGATGGACCAGCTTAGACATTTCAGTGTTGGTTTTGTCCCGGAATAGTCAAAGGGGGAGATTTGTAAGGACCAAATTTCCAATTGAGTCTTAATGTAGTTTTGACTTATTCTCAGAACAAAACACGTTTGAGTCATACGTAGATTTTTATTGTCCGATCACTACGAGATTTTGACTTGTCAAAGATTTAATTGAAGATGTTGTGGAAAAGCTACAAGGAATTAATGATGTCGAAGTTTAATTGGTGCAATTTCTCATCTTCAATGTTTAATTGCATTCCGAGATCACATGGGTATAAATGCATAATGATAATGAAACTCAAATTTTTATTTTACAAAAATAAGGATGTTATTTTTAAAAGAAAAATGTTTTTAATGTGTTTTAAATGTTTACACATCGTTTAGAGCTGATAAGGTTGGATTGCAGTTTAAATTGGTTTGGAATCTAAAGAAGGCAACTGTTGTTAAAACGACAAACGTTGTCATTTGAACGAGAGATGCAGTCGTTCAAACAACGTAGTATCTCGCTCGAACGACATCCTCCACCGCCTTAAAATATTTATAAATAGGCGTGTTCAGTCATCTCGAAGGACATGGAGGGCGAAAAATAGTTTACCATATAAAAAGTTTTATGTGCAAAGTTTTCTAAGGTTTAAAGCTTAAACATATCCTTATAGTTTCAATATCGCAGCTTTTCATTATGATATGTTATGATGATCTTGTTGACACCAAGTTTGAGGTTCTATTGAAGATCCATTGTTGGTTTTGCGATGAACATTTGATGGATACTGGTTTCGACATTATGGACGACACAAGGTTGTATCAGTGGATACCGATGCATTCGTGGAGGCGACTGCTGTGGACGAGCATTGTTGAAGAAGGTTACTTTTCGCGTGGGCACTGTGAAGATTGGCAGAAGATCAGAGGAGATCCAAGTCTCGTGGGTGTATCGAGTCATTGTATAAGTCTATTGTTCGGCTTTGTAAAACCATTATCATAGTGATTGTCTATCGTGGGCCATCCGAGGTTTTTTCCCGATTGGGTGTTTCCTCGTATATCGGCATTGTGAGTATTGTTTCACTTTATTTTACTTGCTTTAATTACTAGTTGCATGATTAGGGTAAACAAGATAAAATCTAGTTAAATTAATTTGTTTCACAACTTGGTTTGATAAAATTGAAAAAGTGTTTATCAAAAAAGAAAATTGGTTTGTATTCATCCGTAATTAAATTCATATCATGCAAAAGTTTCGGTTGCAAGTTAAATATTTTGGGGACCTACAAAAATGCTTGGTAGATGGAAGAAAGAGAGAAGAAAATTGGAACTGGAGAGTTGAGAGAGAGAAAATGAAGCTCATAAATGAGGAAAGAGTAACTATTTTGGAGTTCAACATTTTTAAATCCCCTAATGATGGGGTTCAGCTTTTAATATGCCCATCATTAGGGCACAACTTCCAAGATGGACACATACCATAGCCACTACTTGGGGAACACATTAGGCCAAGTAATGGATGACACGTGTCCCCTAGTCATACGCATCATCACATCAGCATTTGACAAGTTAGAGATGTATCAGCTTCAGTATAACTTGACATTTTTACCCCTTTGTCTTACAGTTGCTTAAAAGACTAAGGGCTAAGGGTGATTGATCTACCAGCATAAGACCTCATCTCGGATATATCCAAGATCAGCTAGAGCCAAACTTATAAAGTGTTTAACAAAGTCATCCTGAAACAGTTACCTCTACCTCATCCTCGTCCAGAAACAGGTCGAGGTATATGCCAAAAAACTAGGCATATGCCCGACCTAATCTATTTTAGGAAGACATGACCACTTGTTTAGAGAAAACTCTCATCTCAGCCTGATTCAACTCGACTGAGACTAAACTTGGTAATTATCAACACACTATCCAGAGCATCGGTGATTTCATACTCAGTCGGGCCAACATCTCAACCTAGTAGGAGGAGTTCATAGGGCAAGGTGCATGGAATAGAGCACACGTGGAAGAGTGCACGTGGGCTGCGAGCCCACGTGAGAAAAAATGTTACAACAACACCAACCCCGCATGTAGAGAATATCTTATAATCATTGCTTATATTCACTAGAGACAAATGGTATCACATCGTTGGACAGTTGGTGTTGTGCATGCCTCATGCATGATTGGGGTGCATGTGACACCACACCAACCATATAAATACTTGTCTTTTACATTAGTGTGAAGGATAATTATTGTGAACCGTACTGGAACTTTGTGAAACTTACTAGAGATAAAAATCTTGAGTGATTGTATTCTAAGGCCATTAGACCCTATATTTAGTGGATTTCATGCACACACACACACACACACACACACACAGGATGTAGGCCCTTTTAAAGGCTGAACCACTTATATCTGGTGTTATATCCTTATTTGGCTCATCTCTTTCTATATTTTTATACATGTTCATACTCCATTGTTGTGTTAGTTTGAGCTTTCTTATCATACTAATTTGGTGATACAAATTCTGGTATCATCACCCTACATGTATAAGTAAATGGGATATTTTCACGCCGACACATAACAAAGTCCTAACCTTATTGCCTTCGAGGATCACTCACGTGTACTAGGTATAATCTTAGGTTGCCCTAAACCTAAGACCTCATCACAATTGAGGGATAAATTGCTACGATTTCCCCTCATTTGTATAACCTACCATACCTTAGACTATACGATGAACACCCCCATAAAACCCCCTTGGGGTACGGTTACGTTAGCATAGGATCCGGGGTAAAAATTACCATAGTAACCTTGTCTCTATTATCGAGGCACCATCATGGTCGAAGTTTTATTCTCCCCCATCATGGAATCCCTCCTAGTATGTGACCCATGAGCACTAATGTGTCGTGTGCCTTACAAATCAACATGCAAGTAATTACAACCCTCACTAATGGGCTCAATTAAATACATACACATACCTACCCAATGCCACATTTAGCATCGATATCATGAAAAGGAACATGAATCATTAACCCTATATTAATCTCATACTATAGCACATCGTGTTTCCATATATAGGTATAGTCTCACCTTACCATACCCTAAAAGCATGCTTTTTAGCTTTATTAAATCTTTTATAGATCTAGCCTAATTTTTCAAGGCTTCACATCTAGGTATCGACCGACACCCAATTTATTTAAAACTATTTCTCATAATAAATACCCCATTCTAGGGTTTCTTTACTCAATCCTAATCTCATCCGAAAGATAGACTCCCTACCAATGTATCATGAAGTCCATAACAGTTTCATCCAAAATCCCAATCCTCTAAGCTTCTAAAAGCTCCAATTAGCAACCCATCAAAGTCTTCAATTTGCAAACCAACGCATTATATTCAAATTAAACTGTTGAACCCAACCGATGTCAAATTACTCATTTAACCCAAACACAATTTTCCAAAACCTTAAGACATTATAATTCATTATATTTTTTAAGTACAATAAACCTAGAGGGATCTCCATCCTAGCCTTAATCCTCAAAACCTAACAGACTAGACAAACCAATAAAAACCCAACCTTTACCAAAATATGGGATGCCAACTGCTACAAGTGTTTGAAAATTTTATAGTTACGAGATTCATCTTCTCCAAAGCCCCACTTCTCCATATAAAATCAAGTAATGACTTGAGAAGATTCACCCAAGCACCAATAAACATCCAAATAATAAACCCACTTCATATCAATGATTCGAACTCAATTCTAACAATAATTTCACATGTTTCTAACAAGATTTAATGGAAAAATTCAATTTACACACAAGAACCCTAGTTTTATCTTCTTTTTCAATTAACTTAGGATTTACAATGATTTAATCATGAAATCCAAGGGGTTTTAATCGATTTACTATATAAAATAAGTGTTATCCATTCTCTACTGATTTTAACTCAAGTTCATGGGAAAATCAATCAATATAAAATTGAAATTAACAATATTATTATCTTTATTAGGTTAATTTCAAAATTGCCAATTTAATCATCTAAAATTAGATTTAATAGATGATTAGGTTTAGATTTCAAGAAACATATATAGTCTAAGACAAAAGCAACTATAATCAAATTCTAGATAAACTTGCCAAAATCAAGTTTTGGTGAAAACCATGCCATGATCCCCCAAATTCCTTCTATTCTCTTCAAGTTCCTTCTCTCTCGACTCAAGGAGCCTCCCCCAATTGTAATACGCGCTTATGAGATTCCTAAGGACTCACTAAAGCCCTTGATCCACGAAATTAGGCTGGGGTGACAAATGGGCCTCACGTAAAAGAGAACAAAATCACTTTCAAATGATTTAAAACCTTACCCAACCCTTATACCAACCCAATAGCCCTAAAACACATCATACAAGCTAATAACTGAAATTTTATATGTCCCATAAGATTAATATAAAATGTACCAAATCAGACATTTAATAATCAACCGAGACAAGCAAATTTCAATTAATCAACTAATTTATTAGCATGATAAAACTCGAATTAAATAACACAAAAAATTATAAATAGTGTCATCTGTAGTCATGAAAACACACGAAATTAATTTTTATCAATTTTTGTAATTAAATGATGAAAGTAAAAATAAGGGGTATCAGACTTGCATGGAGTTACTTTTTCTAAGGATTCATGTCCTAAGACATCTGAAGAGATCGAGAGGATGATGAATATAGCCTATTCTTCGAGAGTGGGAAGTCTAATGTATTCTATAGTCTGTACTAGACCGGATATCTATTATGCCTTTGACATGGTCAGTAGATTCCATTAAAATCCAGGTGAGGATAACTAGACTATTATAAAGCACATTATCAAGTACCAAAAGATTACTAGATACTATATGCTGGTTTACTCATAAGATAGTTCAGTACCAGTTAGGTGCATAAACTTGGATTTTCAGTCGTGTAAGGATTCTAAGAAATGACCTCAGTATACATGTTTACCTTTGCAGGTAGACCCATAAGTTAGAGGAATTTCAAGCAATCATGTATTGACAACTCGGCCATGGAAGTCGAGTATGTTTCCACTTCGAAGGTAAAAAAAAGTGGTTGTTTGGATTCAGAACTTCCTAAGTGATTTGGGTACGGTTCCTTCAATGCAATCAATCGTTACACTTTATTGTCACAATAGCAGTGTGGTAGTGAATTCTAAAGAACTAAGGAATCTTCATAGGGCAATCAATCGTTACACTTTATTGTCACAATAGCAGTGAGATAGTGAATTCTAAAGAACTAAGGAATCTTCATAGGAAAATGCATGTTAAATGTATATATGACTTTATTTGGGCTATCATGAAGAGGGGTGACATCATTGTGACCAAGATTAAAATAGAGGACAACTTGATGGATCCTTTTACAAACATCTTGCTAACTAAGATTTTCAATAGCCACGTAAAAGGAATGGGGGTCAAGTGCATATTCACATGGCTTTATGACTAAGTGGGAGATTGTTGGGGTTTATTCATAAAATCACACGTAAAACATTTTATTATTAATTAATAAAGGATCATTTTATTCATTTTAAGTGAGAATCATATTTGCGAGCATAATTTATATTTTCGTAAATATATTTACATATTTAATGTTTGTTAATAGAGCTTAGTAGGAATTCTAGTGGGGCGGCTTTGGGTTGATCACAAGGAGATTTGAATTTTGGTTCTAGCTCTATTTAATGGTTCACAACCTAGATAGAGAGTTCACATCCTATCAGAACGGTTGTGATGAAATCCTTGTAGTATATCTTAAACTACGAAAACCTATTTGATGGTTTGAAAACTTGTATGATAGTTCAATAGGGGACCATAATCGGTACATCCCTAGAACATATTGAATATGCCCACCCATGAGATTCTAATCTAAGAGCTGGCTTTATTAGATTTGGGAAATCTCACACCATTTGCAAAGGGTACGTAAACTCTTAATCACGATAATTATGAGGATTAAAATACTTATATAATTTTTACATTATTTGTTATGGGTGTTATTAAATGTTGAATTGAGTTAAATGATCTTTTGATGTTGGGTGGAAATTATGTAGGTAGGTATAAGATCTTAATTCGGAAGAATCCACGTCAGGGGATACTTTAGATTGCAATGTCCCCTAATAGGCTTATGCAATTTATTTCCACTAGTAAACATGCTTAGTGGGTTCTTTATAATCCAATGGATTAGAAAAATAAGATAAGTTTGATAATTGAGGATTTCATTAGAGCATGGTTAAAGTTAATTAACGACAAATTGATTTAACAAAATGAGTATCGAAAGATTAACATACGGAACCACATCATGTATCATTATCAACTTTGTAAATAAAACCTCCCTATATCTAATTTATTAAGGAGATAATTAAATTGGAGTGTAGTTATACTTATTTGGTGGAATTAATTATCATTATATTAATAAAGCAAATAAAATTATGATAAATGAAAATTGAGATTTTTTAGTATTTATATGGAGATAGCTTGATTATTTGTGTTGGGTCCCGGGTATAGTCCAAACCCCCAAGTAGTTAGTCCCATACTCTCTAGAAACTCAATTTATCCTAAGCCTTCCTTTTATACTAGTATAAATTGAAGTGGTAAGTGGTTTTAATCACTATTCACAAGAATTAGGGTTTGAGAGGGATGAGAGAAAACACTATTTACGTTTTTAGTGATAAGGGCTAGAGAGAGACCACCAAATCTAAATTTCGAGCAAAGGTTGTAATCTCAAAAGGTGTCCTCCCACCTGACTTACTTTGGGGAGGAATAATACCTGAGAAGATCCTAGGTTTTCGAAGGATTTTGTAAGGTTTGGGAAATAAAAAACAAGTCATCGCTATATCTACATAAAATACTTTCCTCCTCTTCAGATCACAATCAAATCTACAAGGGTATTGCATTCTAAATCCCAGGTTTGCTCTTCGAACTTTGTTATTTTAGCTTTTTTCTTTCTCATGTTTTATTAATTGAAGATTCAAGGTTGAAATTTGTACTCATAATATATCGATCCCGAACAGTGGAAGTTAATTTCAACAACATGATTAAATCAAAAAGGTAAACAAAGAGTAAGAATTTCACTAAATTTGTAGTGAAATAATAATTATTTATCTTCCAAATATATTTTAGTTACTTTGAAGTTAACTTAACCTAAACAACTTATATATCACATGCACGTCTAATCCCAATTTCCAAGAGATCCTAATAGTGTATAATTATAAATCTTTCTCAATATTTATAATTGAAGACTTTTTATAATCAAAGGTATCCAGTGTACATATGAAGTAAAATCTCAATAAAGGGAACATAGTCACATCACTCCGTGCGATAATATCCCTACTCTTCCAAATAGATGGGTTATAAACATGCCAGTGGATAAACTTAGAAGGCCTATTTGTATTGCCTTCGAGGATAACTCGTGCGTACTAGGTATTGTTATAGGTCATACCAAATTTGTAATCTTAAAGCATCTGTAAGGGATAATAACTATGCCTTCACATCGATTATATGGCCCCATAACATAGGGTGTATGAAGGATCCCCACATTAACCCTGACTAGCAGAAACGGGTAATTTTAGTGAGTAGGATCAATGTAAAAGGATTAAATTAAAGCCCATATCTATCATCGGGGTACTGACGTGGTCAACATCATACACGCCCCATTAAAATCCCTCCTAGTACGTTCCCCATGAGTACACACCCTCACATAATATGTTTCCAAATAAGTTAGAAATCCAGTTTACTCAAGGATTACTAAAAGAAATAAAAATTCATAATTATTTATCACAAATGAATTAATACATGAAAACAAAACTTCCACAATGTTCTTCAAACACAAATACTTAACTCGTTCAATGATAAACCCCAGGTCGTTCTAATGAAATCACAAATCATTATAATGAAAATAATGATTAGCCACATGTATTGTATATATGTCTCCCTTTTACACATTTTAGCATGTACACATCTATAAAAAAAATTGTACTTATGTTCTTTTACTAAATAAATCCATTTTTCCAGTTAATCACTTTCATAAGGTGTTTTGGTGTAGTTATAGGGTTAAGGAAGCTAAATGTAAATTTTATAAGAATTCTCAGGAAAAAAAACCTATATAAATGCACTTCCAAGGTAAAAGGGAATTTGATAGGATAGTTTTGCACTTGGACTCTTCACGAAGATTATCAACATCAAAGTGAGGAACGCCTCACTTTAAACGATGTGTTAATATGATGTCAAACAAGAAAGTTATGAAGATTTAAAGTTGCATTCAAAAATTACAAAAGTCAAAGATTAAGGCTTGAAGTCAACTAAAAAGTAAAAAGGGATCGGATCGATCCAATCCAAATTTGGATCGATCCTACCCTAGCATTCCACTTGCCTCTTATTTTTCCTATAAATAGGACCATTACATTTATATAAATTTCACCAATTCAATCTTATATCTTCCTGTCTCTAGAACTCTGTTTCTATTATTTTAATAAAAGTTTCAGTTTCTAATTTTTTTGCTTAAGTAGTTATTTTCTTTATTTAGTTAATTGCTTTATTTATTACTTTAGCTTAGTTTATTGCTTTGATAATTAGTTTACTGCTTTATTACTTACTTTACATTTTTTTTATCTAGTTTGTTAAGCACTGGAGAAATAATTATCGTGATTATAATCATATTTTACTAGTTAATTAGATTGTGGATTGTCATCACAACCATTTGAAAATAGTGTTTTCGTAGATATTTTTAAAGTATAAAAGCATATTCACACACACGCACACACACACACACACACACACACACACACACATATATATATATATATATATATATATATATATATCTACTAGGGTATGCCCGTACCTGAAGGCACGCTACGTAATTATAAAATGGATAAAATAGTTTATTTTTTAACGCCAATTTTGTCGTAATTGTAAAATGGATGAAATGGTTTATTTTTTAACGCCCATTTTGTTATTTTTCACAAAATTTATATGTGTGTGTGTGTGTGTGTGTGTGCGTGTTTAAATAAACATTATGCCACTCAACAATCATCTTTGGTAGTCATTTTGTACCTTTATTAGTTGGCATGCCTCTTGGGCCACACTTTATCCATCTCAACTAATTAAAATTTATTGCTAGCTATCATCTAACGCAGACCAATCAGCCATAACTGCCTTATGAATTATTTTCCAATCCTCAATGTCAATTAAATGTGAAATATGAATTTATTAAAACTATCTATGCCAAAAGCTTGTTAACCATTCTTCCAAATAATAATAAAAAAAAATTCTCATTTTCTTATTTAACACATGTAATCTATAAACAACAAAAGTACAACCATAAATTTTTTGAATTAAAATAAATCTAGACAAATTCTCTATATTTAAACATGTCTTAGACTATTTTTGTATTAATTACCATGACCGGCCCTGTCCATGTGCCAAATGGACAACGACACAGAACCCATTTTAATGTATGCACCTATATATGTATATTTTAGGTGTTCAAAAATATTTTTTATCTATTAAAAATTTTAATTTTTCAAATAAGTTTCATTTTTTAGGGACTCATTTTTTTTTAACTACCCAAAAATAATTTGTACAAAGAATGATTCAACTATCAGAAAATATCACCCAACTAAAATGAGCCTCTAAAAAATAAGTTTAATTTTTATAAGGATCATAAATTAATTTTCGCACAGGGCACTCCCAATCTTAGGACCAACCCTGTTAATTACACACCACTTTTTAATTTAAGGTCAGCTAAACTTAACCTCATCCTGCAAATATCACAAACCCTAATTCTCTAATGTCACAAACCTATACATTACCCTACAGCCAAATCCATTGACATACATGTATATAAAAATTATAGAGAATTAAGGTAAAGGTCATGTTCCTTCCTATATTTGGATTTTTAGGACAATGCTTTTCAAGTTTATAACTATAGTCCCTGTAGTACAATAGCATTTATAAATCTAATCACTGTGGTACAATAGCATTTATTTTTTTGGTCCGCGCCAGCAGTACTATTTTTCACCATTGTTCATGAAATTTTTAGTACAGAGACTAAATTTATAAAATTATATGGAGTGTCCTATTTTTACACACTTTGACCATTATAAGGACCTTTTCTCATAACCCCCTAAAAATTATTAGCCTTTTTTTAAGAGTGAAGAATAATATGTGTCTTGCATTCCCACAACTCACCAAAAGTTTTCAAATAAAAAAACCTCTAACACCTTCTCACACGTGGGCACCTTCTAACACCTTTTCAAATAAACTTCTAACACATTCTAACACCTTTTCATATAATAATGGTTTGGATATATTTACAAAAATCAGAATGGTTAAGGATGATGAACACTTAAACCCAAAAGCAGAAGCTGATATCCAAGGAGATATATTAGAGTAAATCCTCTCACACGTGGGCACCCACCCATCAACCTAGTCCCCTCCTCACACGTGTCCAAACATGGAGATGGGTTGTCTCTTGACATCTCCTCAACTCCAACAAACTCAACAACCATGGAACCTTATCAACACCCAACCCCCTGTCCGCCACTTCACATGCGTCAGATTCAAATTAACAACCCTCCATTGATTTCGTATCAGCCAACTGATCATCAGGCTTCAACCTCTTCTACACCATATCACCATCCAAACTCTCTTTCTACCTAGATACACACCGCCTCACGTGGCACCACGTGATTGGCCCCCGACGTCGCCGGATCTCAGAAGGAATCGAACCCAGCTACACATTATCTGCAGTCACAAAGGTTTCAACATATGAACATCCAAAATAAGACAGACTGGGAAATAAAAGTCAAAATAATGTAGAAAATCAATCTCTTTGCAACCTGGATAGCTACATGCCACCTCCTGTGAAAGATTTCCCTTTCAAACATGGAAGAAAGAAGGTTCATTTAAGGTCCAGCCAACCGATCTTGAAAAAGGGAAAAACATAAAAGAAAATCGTACACCTCCATGTAAAAATTTAAAATATAAATATAGAACTTAAAATAAATTCAGGAAAAAAGAAAAGGAACTTAAATGAGGAGATCTTCCATGGTTTTGAAAATCCTCTGTTGTAAGAGCTTCCCCTATCCTCTCCCATAGAAATAGAATAACCAAAACCAAGCATAAAACCAAAAGTTATGGAGATAAAACCAAAGGTACTGCAAAATCGACAATTAGAGCAAGTAAAATTAGTTACAGTTATATATAGAAACGTAAAAATATTGAAAACATAGCTCAAGAAAAGTGAGTGAGTTTTTTACAATCTCATGGTTGAAAGTTTTACAGTCTCAGCGGCGGTGGTGGAGATGAAATAAGACAGCGGCGATGGGGGAGATGGAGGCAGATGACATTGTTCATGTTCTAGATCGTGGAGAGAGTAATGTGAGGAATGTAAATACTTGGTGTATTGGTATTTTGTTCTGATTGGGTTTTGTCCTTGGTAAACACTCCCACATGTAGAAAGAGAAAGCTATAGATAGGTCGTCAGATGGCTCTTGGATGAGACATTTGAGAGGCTCGAGGTTACCATTAGATTCATACGCCACCCAAATAGATTTGTTTTGTTATTCAAATCTCACCCGCGTGGATTCGTGTAAAACCATTAGCTTCGAACCCCTCACATTCAATTTCAACCACCACTTCGCAAACACATAAATTATTATATGATGACATCATCAAGCAAACTTATGACATACATAAGTTTGCTACTTTATTATATATATATATATATATATATATATATATATATATATATATATATATATATATATATACTAGGGTATGCCCGTGCCTAAAGGCACGATGATATTCAGGAAAGCTAACATAATTAAAATAAAATAATCGTCGACCCGATTTAATGTCAATACAAATAAGTTAAATTTAAAAAACAATTGACAATTTTTTTTCATTTATAGGATTATCCACCTATTTAAGGTATAACAAACACTTCAATAACCAAATAAATAGTCACTCATGGACTTTTTCTAACCTACTCCACTAATTTAACAACATTCCATATAAACCACATGTGGTGAAAAACCTAATAATTTATGTAAAATTGGACAAAGTTTCCTTTATTTATTGGACTATCCACCTCTTTAAGGTATAAAAAAACGCTTCGATAACAAAATAAATAGTGACTCATACGTCCTGTGTAAGGAAATAAATAGTGACTCATATGTCCTGTGTAAATAGTGACTCATATGTCATGTGTAAATAGTGACTCATACGTCATAATAGACATCGTATAAACAATTCAAAAGAACTTGATCCATCACAAATTATACTTTGCGCCACAACCAAATTACTACGCAGATTTAGCTTTTTTTTCCACTGCCTTAATAGTAGACACTCCTTTGTAATTTCGAGTTGTCGGCATTTTACTGAAAAAATAAATAGAAAAGACAATATGTTAGTGCGATATTATGAAAATCTCATCAAGAAAATTACTCATAAATTGTATCTATATAACAAAGATAGGAAGTAGAAATCTATGTAGTTTAAGCAATTTTCAGTACCTTTGATGCATTTTTACGTGCATCTTCATAAATACGAAAGTCGAGTTTAATTACAAACAGTCATATATTTTGTTGAAAGCTTATGGGCTTTATTTTCAAAGGATAATGCTTCCTATCAAGAACATTTCCATACCAAAAGCGATGTATCTACATGTCAAGTGTCGACCAATCATGATTTAGAACACAAAAGCAACAAAATAGACCACATGGAGTGAAATACCTTGGTTAGGTGCCCTAGTGTGAGGCATATACTTGCTAGGGCTTGGTTTGGGCGTTTTTCGGACACACTTGGTCTCACACTCAAGCCCATCGAAGATATCTGTTTCGTTGAGCCCCATTTGCTACCGAGTAAAAGAAGTGGATAAAAAAAGAATACACAAATTGCAAAATCATTACCTGGGAAATAAAATTAAATAAAATAGTAAGCATTAGAGGATGAATAATGAAGAGAATTTGAGAGTTTACTTGAGAGATCTAAGTTGATTTTACCTCAGATATTTGAGATTCCAAAACCAAAGGAGTTCAAAAATAAAATAAAAAAAATACTAAAATCCAATGCCAAAGTTTGAATTAAATAGTTTCAAACTAAAAGAAGTTAAATGTCACGTGGTGTTTTGTTTTGAATAGTTTTCTTAGTTTTGGAGCACGTGAAGCCCATAGTGTAGCATAAAACAGTAGCATAGGGATGCTACTGTTGGGTGCTTCCTGGTGGTGGCTGGCTGGCAATGCTATCCAAGAGAGAGAACTGGATGGCAGTGGTTCCAAGGGGGGGATGAGCTAGGTGCTACGAATCATCTTATTTAATGTGGTCGGATCAACAACTATATGTGTTATTTGGCAAGGGTTGGAGACATGTAGCTCTTTTTATTTAGCGTGATATCGTGAATAATGGAGACCCCAATGCTTCATAACGTTGACCGAACGGCAGTAGCATGGAAGTAGGAAGCATCAAATTGGTAGAGTGGGAAGCATATATGGGGGAAGGGTTGGAGGCAGCGACATGGGACCTGAATTCATTAGCGCTCTGCTCAAAGTTAGCACTCTGTTCAAGTCTACACCAGCTACCAATCACTAAATGACCTATTCAAGTCTGTATGTCATTTTATTTTTTGGCCCGTTGGCATCCCAATGTCATTGAATGAAAAGAGCATACATTCCATTAAGACATGTAGCTTTAGTATAAACCGTGTTAGAGTGCAAGAAATACCTCTTCAACGCTGAATTCATGTAGGATGAGCATCATTTTGGGACTCCACTGGTGTCAACGGATTCTTAAAATAGTGAATCGTGCATTGAGAAATTTCATTTTCATCCATATGAACGTCTCCATGATCATCTTTAATTTTTCGTATTCTTTTCCTCCTTATTTTCTAGGTTGCCGGTGAATGAAAAATGTCGTGAGCATGACCATAAATAAGACTTGGTCAACCCCGGCGAAGAATGGTAATTGTTGGAATGAATTCAAAGTTCATTCAAAATTTGAATCCAATGTTGAATGAGAACGGTCATAGTTAATACAGTAGCAAATTAACAATCGAAGAAAGATAGCGATAACCAAATACATCAGCAAACTAACAATCTTGTCAATCCAAAGAAACTACAGAAAAAAATCTAATATTAATCATTCACCAAAAGTTGTAGCACCAAACTCTAATTTTAATCATTCACAAAAAATTGTAGCACCAAAAATTGCAGCCTGTGTAGATTGGGCCTTAGCGGCCTATGCAAGCTTTCATCACTGTACTTTTTGATTCTGTAAACCTAACTATTTAAATTAGTCTACACTTTGTAAGCACTGTATGTTTTGATTCTGTAAACCTAACTATTTAAGTAAACTAAGTTGGTCCCTAAAATTCATGGAAGTTATACAAAACTGATCTTACACAGGACTTGGGCCAACTTTATGGTCTAAATTACAATCTCAAGTGAAACATGTAACTTCATAAATAAAAAGAAAGAAAATAGTATTCCCACTCAATCTTCGCTTGCCACTGAATCTTTGATTTCCAAAATTCTGATTTTCAAGCAGTACATATATGAAATTCCATTTACTTTAATCTCCATACTCTAATGCAAGTATTAGGTCCATCAACTTTCGACTTTAAAGTCATTTTAATATCTTTAGTACCATATTTAACATTGCCAATGTTCAAAATAGACACTCGCATTGAACTACAATGTTCAAAATAGGCCTCAAATTGTATTTTTTGCACATTCAAAGCCTACATTGCAATGGTTATCTTCAATAGATAAAATAAATGTATAAAAAGATAGTTTCTTAAAAAATAATAAGTTATAAGTGCATTACTTTAACATTTCAATAAACTAAGACTTTAACAACGCACCCACTCTCGATTAATGCCTATATAAGGTGTGTTAATATCATGCCACGTAATGTTATGCTACGTATTAAATTAACCATAGCACATACAAAGTTTATATGTCACCTATAACACAACCAATGTCGGATTACGTCAACAACAAAACACCCCTATTTTAAGAGAAAAATGAAATTAGCATACACATTGTGTAAATGCTCAACCTGTAAGTAAAAACCCGTAAATTAGCATACATACTGTGTGAAATTTACTACGAACCTGCAGGCATAAGACTTCTGGGACCCACTCCAGGTGCAAGACCCGCAAAATTATCGAGGAACGGACCTGCACAGATCCAAGCAGTACAGATGGGGGACCACAATAAGTCGAATCAAAAGACAAAAATAACATTCAATTTAGATGTAAATTCAAAATATTGGGGCATTGGTTCTGAATAGCTAACAAAATAAAATCTAAAGTGATGTGTTTTGATTGTACTTTACTTTGAGGCTCCTCAAATCCTTTTTCAAATGTTGGTCATATGTCTAATAACAGATCAAAAGTGTATGACTGTGTGAAATTAGTGATATGTCTAATAACACATGCCCTGCTAAAAATTGTATTATTCATATGACTAACACAGGACATATGAATGTATTAATCAAACAAAATCATCAAATACTTGATATGTTTCTTTACCCGTGTAAGATAATAAAACAGTTGACAAACAAAAGAAAATATCTACGAAAAAGAGAAGGGAAAAAATGGCTTCCTTTTAGGCCGTTGGCCAAGATTTTCCTTTAAGAATTGATTGGACATTGGGGTATCAAGTGACACTGCAGCGCAGAGAAATCCCATCAACAATAGGAAGAATACAAATCTCAATCATTGGATCGGCAGTTGGGGCTTTGGTAAGCTCCAACACGACATCCTTGTAGTAACTCACGTACTTCCTTATCGGAGCATCAACCGGGGCTACCATAGACCTGTCACAAAATGATAATTGCAATATGTCATGTCACAAAGAAATCAGTATGCAATATATGAATTGAAATAAAATAAAGTGTCTTTATGAAAGAAATTTAGAACTTAAACTATTTAATCTAATTCTAATCTTGCAATAACTTTGGATAAATACATAATCTTCCTTATATCTTTAAAGTCATCCAAAATATTTAATATGTATAAAGTCATTTCCTCTTTCTAGACTGTAGTTTAGACATCTTTTAATTGATAAGGCCTCTGCCTGAAGACAATAGTTTGGACCTCTTTTAATTGATAAGGACTCTGCTAGGGGCTACTACTCTTCAGTGGCTTTTTCAAATGGAAAATTTGATGAATTTTTAGACTAACATCCTTACAACCTTCTTTAAAATTAGCTTGATGAGCTAACTTTGAGATTTTACAATAGAAGGTTGTTTAAAGTCTGGTAAAGCCAGTTTTCGAGTTATGGTTATGGCTTGCTGGAGTAATTTGAATGCCTGATCAGACTCTTCACCCCAATGGAAAGCCTCTTTCTTGAGAATGATGGTCAGGGACTTTACCATATTGTCATAACAATAAAAATGTTGAGCCCTTTATTACTTGTTTTGATTATGTCTTATTTTATTAGAAATAAGATCTCTTCATCACCTATTTTGATTATGTCTTGTAAAATAGATGGTTAAAGGAACTTGCATTACCTGTTTTGAAGTCCCACGATAGCAAGATTAAAAATTAGCTCTTCTAGATCAACCTCTGTAATTTGTGTGGCATGGTTTGCTGTAGGTTAATCGGCATTGGTCATAGTGCGTTGGTCTTTGATTACACCCACGCACATCGCTCCCAATGCTTAAAACATGCACCATATAAGAGATATGAAAGAAAAAAAACTAAATCAACAAAACTGAACAGCGTAAGAAGATAACTATGGTCCAATATACCTTCAGCGATATCTACTATAACACAAATTGAGTACATAACCATATGGTAATTTAAGGATTACTTGACTGCCATCTTAAGTTTCTCATGAAAGATAAGTAGACCAAGTAGGTTTTCGTACATATGGTGAGGCATAAATCCTAATTTACATTGCATTGCGTTTGGGAACATGTATAATTCATGCTTTGGAATTGTTGAACTTATAAATGTTTATTTCTAATCTCAAAACATGAATTTCACCCTTGAAAACATAGCATTACAAATAGCAGAAGTCATAATAAAATAGTAAGGTGAAATTTCATTACCCATTGGACATTGATGGGTAAGTTGTAGAGGGAAGGGACCATCTCCTAAGTGTGTCTATGTAAGGCAGGCAATCATCTATGATAATGGTGGATGATATTTTTTGCAAATACTTCTTCCACACTCTGAATTATTTTAAGATAGGAACTCCCCATCTTTGTGGTTTCTCCAAACATCTCTCTTTTCATATTTTCTTCATTCTCTTCAGTACATTACATTCTCTCGATGTCACTCCCATCTTAGATTATTTGATATATTAACCTTTTTAGAGTGCATCTAATGTTTTCACATTAGGGGAAAAAGATATTTCTTAATAGTTTCCATCTAAATAAAAAATAAGAAGACTTACAATCTGAGATACCCAAACAATATTACCTCTCTTTGCTCTCAAATATGATACACCCAACGAAGATGAACACAAAGTAAAGCTGAAGATGAAAACAAACACAAATCAAACATTAAATCAGGATGATTTAAGTAAATTTTGACATGAACTCATTAAGTAATATAATCACTCGTAATATCCACATAGCAATAACACATTTAAGTAAAAGGGCAATAAGTGCACACACTTTTATTTCAAAACATTAAACAAAATAGTGAACAATATTTAACTCTAACCCCAAACCAAACGTACCCTCAAGTGTATTGTTAACCAATGAAACCAACATTATATTATATCTTCTTTTAACATATCTTAATAGATATTCAAATAACAGTCAACACTATAACTATATAACTATCACAAAACCATACTTTTTCACCATAACAATATCCGAACATGTCTGTTGGTCATTATATCAAACACATGAAGGCCATCAAAATGATATAGAGATCTGGGAAATGTAAAAACTAAGGACTGCTATTTCAAATAAAAAACATTTAGTGGACCAATAATACTCTCTTGAAGAGCTTGTTTTCTCTTTGGGCACCTAACCTAAAATCTAACATTTATAAATAGACAAACAATGAAAGTGAAAAAGAGCATACCTCTCTTGAAGCCATCCTACTTGAGTATGCATCCCAAAAATAGTTGCAATTCTGCTTGAGACTTCCTAGTATAGTATGCATGCCAAAGAAATGCATGCATCGAAATGAAAAGTTTGAGCATCAAAAAAACTGTCACACTCGCAACAGGGCACCGGATTTAGAACATTGAAAAAACTAAATATCAAATAACTATATATATATTGTTGAGTTTCTTGAAAAAAATAGTTGTTTTCATATACCAATTATCACACTTGTTTTTGCAACATATCATTCTCCCCCCAACAACAACTTATTCATTGCGGTTAACTTTCGATTCACCGCTTACAAACACGATGCCTCCTTTTATTGGTTCTCCCTACAAAAACTATAAAATAAAACCCAAAATGTAAATAAAGAACAATAGGTGTATGACTCAGTTCATGAACAAATAGTTGTGCACTTGCATAATCAAACCCACATACTAGTTATAAGTAAACACACATTTGTGCACTTTCATCATCAGACACATTTCATCATCAAACCGACAACACACATTTCATGAACTAATAGCTATATATCTTCAAAATAGGGCATAAATAAATAATCTCACTAACCCAAATAGTACCAAAAAGACATTTTCAGGTTTTCTTCTTAAAGAGTATCACCCTTCCCTAAAAACGAAATAAAAAAACAAATTAAACATCATTGTTAGATAATCAAACGTAATAAAAGCTGATTTGTGCAAAATAACGGCTCAAAATGAAAAGAAGTTACATGTACAAAATAATATTTTTGACAAATGTTACCTTGAGACTGATTTGTGCAGAACTTGGTGTCGATTTTGAACCCAAACAATAAAAGATGTTAGATATGAGAGTCACACCCAAACAATTGGAGATGGAGAGAGAGAGAGAGAGAGAGAGAGAGAGAGAGAGAGAGAGAGAGACCTAGGTTCTGAGGATGAATGGTTCGGTAGTGAGAGAAGAGAGCTCAGAGATCGTGAGCGTTTTGGTGAGTCTGTAGGAATGTGGTGAGAAAGGTGTGACTTTTGGTTTTTTTATCAAAGCAGCCCTTATGTTTGAATTAAAGAGGAAGATGGTTAATTAAATAGTGAGAAGAAAAAGAGAGGGAAACCAAAATTTTCAAGGGTAAAATAGGAAGGGAAAAAAATTTCATATAGATGACATCATCTTATGATCTTATGACATACATAAGTTTCCTACTTTACTATATATATATATATATATATATATATATATATATATATATATATATATATATACTAGGGTATGCCCGTGCCTAAAGGCACGATGATATTCAGGAAAGCTAACATAATTACAACAAAATAATCGTCGACCCGATTTAATGTCAATACAAATAAGTTAAATTTTAAAAAACAATTGACAATTTTTTTTTCATTTATAGGATTATCCACCTATTTAAGGTATAAAAAACACTTCAATAACCAAATAAATAGTCACGCATGGACTTTTTATAACCTACTCCACTAATTTAACAACATTCCATATAAACCACATGTGGTGAAAAACCTAATAATTTATGTAAAATTGGACAAAGTTTCCTTTATTTATTGGACTATCCACCTCTTTAAGGTATAAAAAAACGCTTCGATAACAAAATAAATAGTGACTCGTACGTCCTGTGTAAGGAAATAAATAGTGACTCATATGTCCTGTGTAAATAGTGACTCATATGTCATGTGTAAATAGTGACTCATACGTCATAACAGACATCGTATAAACAATTCAAAAGAACTTGATCCATCACAAATTATACTTTGCGCCACAACCAAATTACTACGCAGATTTAGCTTTTTTTTCCACTGCCTTAATAGTAGACACTCCTTTGTAATTTCGAGTTGTCGACATTTTACTGAAAAAATAAATAGAAAAGACAATATGTTAGTGCGATATTATGAAAATCACATCAAGAAAATTACTCATAAATTGTATCTATATAACAAAGATAGGAAGTAGAAATCTATGTAGTTTATGCAATTTTCAGTACCTTTGATGCATTTTTACGTGCATCTTCATAAATACGAAAGTCGAGTTTAATTACAAACAGTCATATATATTGTTGAAAGCTTATGGGATTTATTTTCAAAGGATAATGCTTCCTATCAAGAAAATTTCCATACCAAAAGCGATGTATCTACATGTCAAGTGTCGACCAATCATGATTTAGAACACAAAAGCAACAAAATAGACCACATGGAGTGAAATACCTTGGTTATGTTCCCTAGTGTGAGGCATATACTTGCTAGGGATTGGTTTGGGCGTTATTTGGACACACTTGGTCTCATACTCAAACCCATCCAAGATATCTGTTTCGTTGAGCCCCATTTGCTACCGAGTAAAAGAAGTGGATAAAAAAAGAATACACAAATTGCAAAATCATTACCTGAGAAATAAAATTAAATAAAATAGTAAGCATTAGAGGATGAATAATGAAGAGAATTTGAGAGTTTACTTGAGATATCTAAGTTGATTTTACCTTAGATATTTGAGATTCCAAAACCAAAGGAGTTCAAAAATAAAATAAAAAAAATACTATAATCCAAAGCCAAAGTTTGAATTAAATAGTTTCAAACTAAAAGAAGTTAAATGTCACGTGGTGTTTTGTTTTGAATAGTTTTCTTAGCTTTGGAGCACGTGAAGCCCATAGTGTAGCATAAAACAGTAGCATAGGGATGCTACTGTTTGGTGCTTCCTGGCAGTGGCTGGCTGGCAGTGCTATCCAAGAGAGAGAACTGGCTGGCAGTGGTTCCAAGGGGGGGATGAGCTAGGTGCTACGAATCATCTTATTTAATGAGGTCGGATCAACAACTATATGTGTTATTTGGCAAGGGTTGGAGACATGTAGATCTTTTTATTTAGCGTGATATCGTGAATAATGGAGACCCCAATGCTTCATAACGTTGACCGAACGGCAGTAGCATGGAAGTAGGAAGCATCAAATTGGTAGAGTGGGAAGCATATATGGGGGACGGGTTGGAGGAAGCGACATAGTACTTGAATTCATTAGCGCTCTGCTCAAAGTTAGTACTCTGTTCAAGTCTACACCAGCTACCAATCACTAAATGACCTATTCAAGTCTGTATGTTATTTTATTTTTTGGCCCGTTGGCATCCCAATGTCATTGAATGAAAAGAGCATACATTCCATTAAGACATGTAGCTTTAGTATAAACCGTGTTAGAGTGCAAGAAATACCTCTTCAACGCTGAATTCATGTAGGATGATCATCGTTTTGGGACTTTACTGGTGTGAACGGATTCTTAAAATAGTGAATCGTGCATTGAGAAATTTCATTTTCATCCATATGAACGTCTCCATGATCATCTTTAATTTTTCGTATACTTTTCCTCCTTATTTTCTAGGTTGCCTGTGAATGAAAAATGTCGTGAGCATGACCATAAATAAGACTTGGTCAACCCCGGCGAAGAATGGTAATTGTTGGAATGAACTCAAAGTTCATTCAAAATTTGAATCCAAAGTTGAATGAGAACGGTCATAGTTAATACAGTAGTAAATTAACAATCAAAGAAAGATAGCGACAACCAAATACATTAGCAAACTAACAATATTATCAATCCAAAGAAACTACAGAAAAAAATCTAATATTAATCATTCACCAAAAGTTGTAGCACCAAACTCTAATTTTAATCATTCACAAAAAATTGTAGCACCAAAAATTGCAGCCTGTGTAGATTGGGCCTTAGCGGCCTATGCAAGCTTTAATCACTGTACTTTTTGATTCTGTAAACCTAACTATTTAAATTAGTCTACACTTTGTAAGCACTGTATGTTTTGATTCTGTAAACCTAACTATTTAAGTAAACTAAGTTGGTCCCTAAAATTCATGGAAGTTATACAAAACTGATCTTACACAGGACTTGGGCCAAATTTATGGTCTAAATTACAATATCAAGTGAAACATGTAACTTCATAAATAAAAAGAAAGAAAATAGTATTCCCACTCAATCTTCGCTTGCCACTGAATCTTTGATTTCCAAAATTCTGATTTTCAAGCAGTACATATATGAAATTCCATTTACTTTAATCTCCATACTCTAATGCAAGTATTAGGTCCATCAACTTTCGACTTGAAAGTCATTTTAATAACTTTAGTATCATATTTAACATTGCCAATGTTCAAAATAGACACTCGCATTGAACTACAATGTTCAAAATAGGCCTCAAATTGTATTTTTTGCACATTCAAAGCCTGCACTGCAATGGTTATCTTCAACGGATAAAATAAATGTATAAAAAGATAGTTTCTTAAAAAATAATAAGTTATAAGTGCATTACTTTAACATTTCAATAAACTAAGACTTTAGCAACGCACCCACTCTCGATTAATGCCTATATAAGGGGTGTTAATATCATGCCACGTAAGGTTATGCTACGTATTAAATGAACCATAGCACATAAAAAGTTTATATGTCACCTATAACACAACCAATGTCGGATTACGTCAAGAACAAAAAACCCCTATTTTAAGAGAAAAATGAAATTAGCATACACATTGTGTAAATGCTCAACCTGCAAGTAAAAACCCGTAAATTAGCATACATACTGTGTGAAATTTACTACGAACCTGCAGGCATAAGACTTCTGGGACCCACTCCAGGTGCAAGACCCACAAAATTATCGAGGAACGGACCTGCACAGATCCAAGCAGTACAGATGGGGGACCACAATAAGTCGAATCAAAAGACAAAAATAACATTCAATTTAGATGTAAATTCAAAATATTGGGGCATTGGTTCTGAATAGCTAACAAAATAAAATCTAAAGTGATGTGTTTTGATTGTACTTTACTTTGAGGCTCCTCAAATCCTTTTTCAAATGTTGGTCATATGTCTAATAACAGATCAAAAGTGTATGGCTGTGTGACATTAGTGATATGTCTAATAACACATGCCCTGCTAAAAAATTGTATTATTCATATGACTAACACAGGACATATGAATGTATTAATCAAACAAAATCATCAAATACTTGATATGTTTCTTTACCCGTGTAAGATAATAAAACAGATGACAAACAAAATAAAATATCTATGAAAAAGAGAAGGGAAAAAATGGCTTCTTTTTAGGCCGCTGACCAAGATTTTCCTTTAATAATTGATTGGACATTGGGGTATCAAGTGACACTGCAGCGCAGAGAAATCCCATCAACAATGGGAAGCATACAAATCTCAATCATTGGATCGGCAGTTGGGGCTTTGTTAAGCTCCAACACGACTTCCTTGTAGTAACTCACGTACTTCCTTATCAGAGCATAAACTGGGGCTACCATAGACCTGTCACAAAATGATAATTGCAATATGTCATGTCACAAAGAAATCAGTATGCAATATATGAATTGAAATAAAATAAAGTGTCTTTATGAAAGAAATTTAGAACTTAAACTATTTAATCTAATTCTAATCTTGCAATAACTTTGGATAAATAGATAATCTTCCTTATATCTTTAAAGTCATCCAAAATATTTAGTATGTATAAAGTCATTTCCTCTTTCTAGACTGTAGTTTAGACATCTTTTAATTGATAAGGCCTCTGCCAGAAGACAATAGTCTGGACCTCTTTTAATTGATAAGGACTCTGCCAGGGGATACTACTCTTCAGTGGTTTTTTCAAATGGAAAATTTGATGAATTTTTAGACTAACATCCTTACAACCTTCTTTAAAATTAGCTTGATGTGCTAACTTTGAGATTTTACAATAGAAGGTTGTTTAAAGTCTGGTAAAGCCAGTTTTTGAGTTATGGTTATGGCTTGCTAGAGTAATTTGAATGCCTGATCAGACTCTTCACCCCAATGGAAAGCCTCTTTCTTGAGAATGATGGTCGGGGACTTTACCATATTGTCATAACAATAAAAATGTTGAGCCCTTTATTACTTGTTTTGATTATGTCTTATTTTATTAGAAATAAGATCTCTTCATCACCTATTTTGATTATGTCTTGTAAAATAGATGGTTAAAGGAACTTGCATTACCTGTTTTGAAGTCCCATGATAGTAAGATTAAAAATTAGCGCTTCAAGATCAACCTCTGTAATTTGTGTGGCATGGTTTGCTGTAGGTTAATCGGCATTGGTCATAGTGCGTTGGTCTTTGATTGCACCCACGCACATCGCTCCCAATGCTTAAAACATGCACCATATAAGAGATATGAAAGAAAAAAAACTAAATCAACAAAACTGAACAGCGTAAGAAGATAATTATGGTCCAATATACCTTCAGCGATATCTACTATAACACAAATTGAGTACATAACCATATGGTAATTTAAGGATTACTTGACTTCCATCTTAAGTTTCTCATGAAAGATAAGTAGACCAAGTAGGTTTTCGTACATATGGTGAGGCATAAATCCTAATTTACATTGCATTGCGTTTGGGAACATGAATAATTCATGCTTTGGAATTGTTGAACTTATACATGTTTATTTCTAATCTCAAAACATGAATTTCACCCTTGAAAACATAGCATTACAAATAGCAGAAGTCATAATAAAATAGTAGGGTGAAATTTCATTACCCATTGGACATTGATGGGTAAGTTGTAGAGGGAAGGGACCATCTCCTAAGTGTGTCTATGTAAGGCAGGCAATCATCTATGATAATGGTGGATGATATTTTTTGCAAATACTTCTTCCACACTCTGAATTATTTTAAGATAGGAACTCCCCATCTTTGTGGTTTCTCCATACATCTCTCTTTTCATCTTTTCTTCATTCTCTTCAGTACATAACATTCTCTCGATGTCACTCCCATCTTAGATTATTTGATATATTAGCCTTTTTAGAGTGCATCTAATGTTTTCACATTAGGGGAAAAAGATATTTCTTAATAGTTTCCATCTAAATAAAAAATAAGAAGACTTACAATCTGAGATACCCAAACAATATTACCTCTCTTTGCTCTCAAATATGATACACCCAACGAAGATGAACACAAAGTAAAGCTGAAGATGAAAACAAACACAAATCAAACATTAAATCAGGATGATTTAAGTAAATTTTGACATGAACTCATTAAGTAATATAATCACTCGTAATATCCACATATCAATACCACATTTAAGTAAAAGGGCAATAAGTGCACACACTTTTATTTCAAAACATTAAACAAAATAGTGAAAAATATTTAACTCTAGCCCCAAACCAAACATACCCTCAAGTGTATTGTTAACCAATGAAACCAACATTATATTATATGTTCTTTTAACATATCTTAATAGATATTCAAATAACAGTCAACACTATAACTATATAACTATCATAAAACCATACTTTTTCACCATAACAATCTCCGAACATGTCTCTTGGTCATTATATCAAACACATGAAGGCCATCAAAATGATATAGAGATCTGGGAAAT
Organism: Sambucus nigra; assembly: GCA_949130495.1. Lineage (NCBI taxonomy): Eukaryota > Viridiplantae > Streptophyta > Magnoliopsida > Dipsacales > Adoxaceae > Sambucus > Sambucus nigra. The sequence goes on along the minus strand of OX422208.1, from coordinate 534,658,159 downwards.
GTAAAAACTAAGGATTGCTATTTCAAATAAAAAACATTTAGTGGACCAATAATATTCTCTTGAAGAACTTGTTTTCTCTTTGGGCACCTAACCTAAAATCTAACATTTATAAATAGACAAACAATGAAAGTGAAAAAGAGCATACCTCTCTTGAAGCCATCCTACTTGAGTATGCATCCCAAAAATAGTTGCAATTGTGCTTGAGACTTCCTAGTATAGTATGCATGCCAAAGAAATGCATGCATCGAAATGAAAAGTTTGAGCATAAAAAAAACTGTCACACTCGCAACAGGGCACCGGATTTAGAACATTGAAAAAACTAAATATCAAATAACTATATATATATTGTTGAGTTTCTTGGAAAAAATAGTTGTTTTCATATACCAACTATTACACTTGTTTTTGCAACATATCATTCTCCCCCCAACAGCAACTTATTCATTGCGGTTAACTTTCGATTCACCGCTTACAAACACGATGCCTCCTTTCATTGGTTCTCCCTAAAAAAACTATAAAATAAAACCCAAAATGTAAATAAAGAACAATAGGTATATGACTCAGTTCATGAACAAATAGTTGTGCACTTGCATAATCAAACCCACATATTATTTATAAGTAAACACACATTTGTGCACCTTCATCATCAGACACATTTCATCATCAAACCGACAACACACATTTCATGAACTAATAGCTATATATCTTCAAAATAGGGCATAAATAAATAGCTATATATCTTCAAAATAGGGCATAAATAAATAATCTCACTAACCCAAATAGTACCAAAAAGACATTTTCAGGTTTTCTTCTTAAAGAGTATCACCCTTCCCAAAAAACGAAACAAAAAAAAATTAAACATCATTGTTAGAGAATCAAACGTAATAAAGGCTTATTTGTGCAAAATAACGACTCAAAATGAAAAGAAGTTACATGTACAAAATAATATTTTTGACAAATCTTACCTTGAGACTGATTTGTGCAGAATTTGGTGTCGATTTTGAACCCAAACAATAAAAGATGTTAGATATGAGAGTCACACCAAAACAATTGGAGATGGAGAGAGAGAGAGAGAGAGAGAGAGAGAGAGAGACCTAGGTTCTGAGGACGAATGGTTCGGTAGTGAGAGAAGAGAGCTCAGAGATCGTGAGCGTTTTGGTGAGTCTGTGAGAATGTGGTGAGAAAGGTGTGACTTTTGTTTTGTTTACCAAAGTAGCCCTTATGTTTTAATTAAAGTGGAAGATGGGTAATTAAATAGTGAGAAGAAAAAGAGAGGGAAACCAAAATTTTCAAGGGTAAAATAGGAAGGGAAAAAAAATTTCATATAGATGACATCATCTTATGATCTTATGACATACATAAGTTTCCTACTTTATTATAAAGATATATATATATATATATATATAATGAATTTAATACTAAGGAGGCTTCACATATAATGTCAAGTATTATATATTTTCAAATTCTTACTATGAGATAGACTGTACGTTAGAAGTCAAAACTTGCATTATTAAAGATTTTATCTTTCATGGAAATCATGTAACTTTCATATTTGATTGATTTTCTAAGTGAGAGTGTTACCATTGAAACAAATTTGATATTTCTAGCTAGGACTCACATATTTCAAATGTGGGAGAAATGATCCATAACCGCTCTCGCATCTACTTACAAGTAAAACTCATTTAAATAGCTTACGTCACTAAAAAAAACTACACAAAGAACAGTATCTTTTTGGTAATTCTTATTGTAACATTTTACATAGAAACTCAAAGTTACTTTTAAAACAATGGTTCTTATCTTTCAGCTCCCTCTCGATTCGATACTCTACTTAGCAATGTATTCATAAAGTGTATAAAGTTGTTGTTTTGTTTGGATTATGTTGGTAAACTCATAAACAACCACTAGTGTCTTTATACCACACTTGGTTTCCACCTAATCAAAATGGAGTCATTGTCGGGGACTTCAAAATATTAAATTTTAAAATAAATTAATTTTTTTTTTAAGAAAGTTCCTTTCTTTATTTTTATTATATTTATTGTGTTAAAAACTACTAAAAATTGAATTAGATGTTCTCGTTTTAATTCTCACTTCGTTCAATTCAGTACTTTATCGATGAGCATCAGTCCTATCTCGAACTTCGAAAGTAAATTTTTGGACTTTAATCTTGCCTCACCTTAAAATAGTAGAAATAACCACTCACACATTTGGCGACCACCGCCTTCAACTAATAAGGACATCACCCTAGACACCATGCTTAATAAATCGAGTTTTCCTATGAAATCACATTTTCCTTCCTCTCCACCATCCATTAAATCATTATAATATCTGCCATATTTTCCCCCACCCCACCCTCCTATGGTCTCACCGGCACAAACCTTGGGTGACTATCTCTGCCTGGAGAAAGTTTCTTCCCCTGGTTGAATCATGTACTTATATAATTAATGTAATTTCCATTTATTGATTGTCATGATTAGCCCTTTGTCATCCTTTCATGAAATGGAATATGAAATTCCTTATAGACATATAAGTCACTTTGAGGAAGTGCGTAACACTTTCTCATATAAAAAATGTTCTCCTTATCTATGAAGGATAAGTATAAGGAGTGGTTGATGAACTTACCACCTAACTCTATAGGTAACTGACATGATCTTCAGGATGCATTCTTAAAGGATTTTTTTTTCGTTTCATGAGGCGAAAACAAATTAAAAATTTCTCATAAATCGAGAAAGAGTTGTTCAACAAGTTTTGGAAAAGATTTAAGTATTTTCTTCATTAATGTGCACACCACGATTACGATAAAATGAGATATATGTAAATTTTATAGGGTGAGTTGGACCCCACGATGAAAGAATTAGTAGAAACTATGTTCCATGATAGTTTCCTTACCTTAAGTGTGGTTCAGGTCGAAAAAAATTTGGAGTTTATGGCAAAAAAATCATGTGGATAGGATACCTCGAACCCAAGCTATCATTCCTATCGGAGGACTACTGCCCTCATAAGATAACAACGGAGTATGTACCATATCTAGGTGGATGAGTAACCCATACATGCAAAACACACCCAACATTATCATAGAGTCTAGGTGATTCAGATTACTCAAGATCAAACACAAAAAGGCACCTCTTAAAGAATAAGCGTGCGGAATTTGTGACACAATTAATCATACGAATAAGGAGTGTTCGTCTTTCCTAGGCATAAAAGAGGCATGCTTCGAACAAGTTAACACTATGGGATGTTTTAAATAGACATATGATAAACCCTATAGTGAAACATACAACTTCGGGGGGAGAAACCATCCAAGTTTTGGAAGGAAAAATGACCAACTTCAAGGTTTCCCAATAATAAGAAACCAAAATTAACCTGTTCGACATCGTCAATTCACCCCATAATTTTAGCCTCAATTTCATCCATTGCCTCAATTCCAATTGCATCCTTAGTTTCAATAATTTGCTCAAGTAGCTCCAAATATAGCTCCTTACATTACACATTATAAGAAACCATCAAAGCCTTATGTGATGAACCAAAGGATGCACTAAGTAGAACAAACCATGTATACACAAATAGATCAAATGTCCTAAATAGCTCAAACCATATAGGTGATACAAGCATATGCATCACACCGTGCACAAATGCAACAGGGATTTGACAAACCGCGTCTCCCATAAAAAATCCAACAATATCCAAAAGTCCAAATGGGTATTGAGAGTTTAAATCCCAACGAGACCCATGCAAATAAAACAAAAGGAATAACCACCTTCCGCAGTGGAAAGGTCGTGACAATCAAGTCGACCAAACTCCATTGAGACCCCTCAATATTAATCCTATAGTAAGGATTCTTCCTCAACAAAAATAGGTAACACCTCAAAGTTCCCGTATATTGGAAATTGTGAGTGATAGAGATCAACCAAGTTTTTATTCAAAACTAGTTAATAAAAGTCACGCTCCTTTCACCCAGCAGCTCCTACTTGCTGCAAAAACAAGAAACAAAAGGGGTTACAATATCTCTTTAAATAGTTGAATATGTGCATTCCCCTCTTAGAGGTAACTAAACACGTGCCACCATATGCCAAGTTCCTAAAATTATTATGTACCATTAAGAAAAAGCCAAATGTGTGAAAGAAGGAACACATGGCGGCACAGACAAGCTCCACTATCACTAATGAGCTCGTCCCAATGTTTAAAGACCATCGTTGGCCCTAATGCATGTGTGATTGGGGAATGACAATTTGACTAACTACTCCAAGATTTGGGCGCAATCATAATTTTTCTTCCATGTTCGGTATACCTAGATTTGAACTTATGTGCAATAAAGGCAATGAAAGTCACTTTATAGCTCGCCAATGGCTCCACTAGAATCCAAAGAGGAATTGAGGAAGATGTGATTGCCTAGATAGATTCATTTTGTCACCCAATAGATTTATTATGTTGCCCAGGCATACCATGGAAAGATGAAGCCCTTAAATTCCTATCATTTTTGGGTGACCATTCCTAGCTACACTTAATGCTAACATAAACTATAGGTACGAAATTATGAATTTGTCCTTCAATAATATAATGATTGAAGTGAATGTATTCTCACTTCGCAAGGGACCTAGTTACTTTGATGATAATAAGGACAAAAACAAAACTATTTCCTGCATTAAGACAATTGTCCAGAAAGACTTTGACCTATCACATTTTGAAGATTTATTAGAGGCATGTATTTCCAACTCCATGCATAGTAACACACTTATAGAGTTTTATGAGAACGTTAGAAAAAGTTGTTATTCGTTAGGTAGTGAGATGCTGGAAACTTATCGAGCACTATACATGATAGAGGAGAGTAAGGATAAGTATGAAAAGATCAATACTAACGAGAATAGTGAGGGGGTAATCAACGAATCCATGTGGATTTCTCACTATGAGAAACTTTCCCCAAGAAAAACCTTCACATTCCCGCCGAGCATATGCATGCCGAGCCTTGATCTCAAGAATCTTTCAAAATAACATAAGTACGCATTCCTAGGTAGAGATAACACATTTCCTGTAACAATTTACACAGACCTTAATAAAGGTCAAGAGGTGAAATTATTAAACATGTAGCAAAAACATAAAAATGTTATGGGTTGGAGCATTTCTGACTTAAAATGAATGACTCCCTCAATTTTCACACATAACATTTACATATAGGAAGATGACAAACCTACTCGTCAAATGAAGATAAGTTTAAACCTGAACATGAGATAAGCTATTATGGTATATGTTATCAAGCTACTAGAATTAGGGATCATCTACCCTATATATGATAGTGAATGTGAGAAAGCACATGGGGAGTTATACATATTTACTTGTATCTTAGGCCACACACATAGATGAACTTTTTATTAAATTTTATCTTAAATTAATTTAGTGAAAATGAAATAAGAATTATGAATCCAAATTCCAAACCAAATAAGAAGAATAAGAATTAAAGGAAAAATCCCTTCCAGGCAAAACATTTAACTTTAGCACTATAAAATAATTTGATAGACTCGCAGTGAGTTACAAACTAATTAGAGATCCACCAAGTATAATGCATAAAAGTATCTAAATCTTTAGTAGAAAATGACGTAGTCTAGTACCACTCACAACAAGCAGCTCTTGCCTCGATATTAATTGACCAGGCTAAAAAATCTGTAAATCCTTTCATCTTTATTAGTAGAGCCTCGACTCCACAATTCAGTAGTAGAGGAAATGTCTACAAGGATTTTTGAACTTTGAATGTGCTCTTCTTTATTTGGAAAAGTGATATTCAAAGATCCAACGGGTTTGGATGAAAAAGAATGGAGTTTAATCACAAAGAGAAATACAAAATGGCTTCTTCAAAACTATAACCCATCATTTCTATTTATAGGAAAAGTTGTTGCAAAGAGATAAGGATTAAAGATTTTGAAATATATGTTTAAAAAAAACATTCATACTCGTTCGAAAGAACTGCTACCTCGTTTAAACGATGTAACTTTTCCCGTTCGAATGGTTTCCAATGAAAGTTTGAACGAAATTCCACAGCATACCCAAAGGGGGACACTCCATATATATTTTAAACAAAGGAACCTCTTTCTAACAACCTTATGCAACTCGTTCGAATGACATATCCATGTCGTTCTAACGTGATTACAAGATTTTAAATATTATTTTAAAAATCATTTAAAAATATTTTGAAAACTTTTTAATTCAAAATATTTTCGTAATAACCCCCGGAGAAATAATGTCTTTACCAAAAAAGAAAGATCTTCATAACTCTTCTAAATGATGTTGTGACGAACTGTGGGGACTAAAACAATCCACTATGCCTAGATACGATTTCAGTCAACCAACCTAGCAAGAGATAGGATGTGTTTAGCCTAACATAGATTATTAATTCCACTAGTGTATGTATTTAATAGGTTCTAAAATACATCTTGATAAGCTCAAATCGGTTACCAATAATCTCGAAGAGATATTCAAGGACACCTTACGAGCTACATTTAGCCTATAAGAATTCTTGTACAACTCAACCTCTTGAATGTGACTATAAATATAAATGATCACCCCGACGTCAAGGAAATGAAACTTTGTAATCTTAAAAGATACATTAATAAGAAAAATAGTAACCTCTCCATGGATGTAGGCAATTTACTGAACCTTGTATATTGTATATTGCGAGTATGATTAATTGGCATTCTTCATTTACTTTATTTCCTAGGGATTATTTATTGCAATTATTTTTCACTCACAATTAGTGTCTTCTATGGGAAATGAGTCTCTTTTACTAAGAAAGTAATCACTGAAATAAAGTGTCATGATGTCTCACCATAGCAGCGACCTAGCTTAAGTTGACGATATATATGATGACCTAGTTTCACCCAAGGTCAGGTCTCATATTCATCAAGATCCAAATCTAAGGATTATCCAAGAGACACTACCTACTGAAGATATCCATAGCTTGCCTATTTCTACACATATATATTGGTTGATCGACGATCATGAATCAAGGCTTCAATGGCAAGAGGATGCCACACGCCTCCAGATGGAAGAAAACTCTCACCTTTAGAGGAGATGGGAAAGAATGGAGAGATATCTCCACTGAGACAATAAAAAGAGTCATGCAAGGACCCTTATCCCTCAAGAAATAAATGGGGGAGGATCTCTAGGAACAATTTGGACAGATCTAAAAGTGGCTGACTAGAGAGTCTCCACGGAGATTAAAAACATTGGAAGATAAAATGTTTGGTTAGTAGAGAAATGGATCAACACCCAATCCATCGATGGACTAGGTCCACCAAAGAGATCTATATAAGATCTCTTAACACACAGAGGAGAACCCCTTTATCAAGAGAGATCGAGGATGAAGATCCCCCAAATAAGTTCACTGTTCCCGTATTTAAAATCTATGATGGTAAAACTAATCCTATAGACCATGTTAGGTAGTACAGGCAGGACATGACCTTGTGGACCCACATTGATTCTTTTATGTGTCGAATCTTCCCCTCTAACCTATAAGACATAGATAAAAAATGGTTTGAGAGGCTTACCCATAAGTCCATCACAAGCTTTAAAATCATCACTAAATCCTTCACTGCTTGCTTCATAACTAATAGTACCATTCAAAGAGGATGGATTTGTTGATCATGATGAAGAATAAGCCACAAGAAACTCTTTGAAAGTGTGCCAAATGATACTAATAAGTGTTCAACAAAGACAACTCGAAGCAAGTTATCATGACATCCTTTAAGATTTATATGTCAACCACATCCATACTGCACCAGTCCCTTACAAATAAATAGGCTAGCACTATTGATGACATCATGATGCGTATTGAGAAATACGCTAAGGTTGAGGATGTGAATCACAGTATTATGCTAAAAATCGTCATGTTAAGGAAAAAAAAGAAGGTAATAGGAATAATAATCCCAGGAAGGGGAACAAAAATGGGGGATAGAATAATTTCAAGAATGGGGGAAATGAGGGTCCTTTGAAAGCCTTCCAAGCTATCAATACTATCTTCAAGGAACTAATCTACATGATACTAGGAAATATTAAGGATTGGAAGTTTATGAACTGGTCCAAAAAGATAGGTGGTGACCCAGCGAAGATGAAGAACATGTTGCGATGCGCTTTCCACAAAGAAGGTGGCCACTGAAAGGAAAACTGTAAAGCATTAAAATTTCACTTGGAGAATGTAAGGATATTATTTTATTATCCGACTTATGTTTGAGTATGTCGTATACCGCCACACCCATCGAAGACTTATTCAAGATCAATCGTGGATCGAGACGGATCCGAATATCAACGTTCTTCAACATTCAAGCCTTGGCGAGATCAATTTTGGTAAGGTTGGGTTTTTATAACTTAATGGTTCACATAGAGTGTTGGGATAATTTTTCTAAAAAACATTCTATGTGTGGGAGCGGATTTTTTCATCAAAAATATTTTTCTAACTATTGAGGCAGACTGGAATAAAAAAGTTAGTTTTCGCTCAACTTGTTCGAGCAAGATAAACCAATCATTCGAGCGACATAGCATCTCGCACGAAGCTCGTTCAAGCGACAGGGAGCTTTCATTTGAGCGACGTACTGCCTCAAGATTTTTATAAATAGCATTTTAACCGATTCATTTTTCTTCCGAAGACCTGAGAATTTTATTCTATGAAAACTTCTTTGGTAGAAACATTTGCCTTCTCACTTTTTAGAGTTTTAGCTTTATTATCAATTCATAAATCATCCCAATATTCATGTGAATTGTTCTGTACCTCAAAAACACAATTTTTGTTGAAGTTTCTCTTGTAGAAAAGATCTCTATTGCTAATTTAGATACCACTTGAGGGAGGTGCTAGGCTGATGTGACTGCGATCAAAAGGAGTACTCGTGGTTGTTCATGGACTAACTAAACTACGGTTCGTGTGGAGTTGATGCGGAATTTCATTGCTGATTTAGGTTGTGGCCTACGTGGGTTTATTGCGATTAATCCATTGCATATTTCACTTGTAATCTTTTTTAGTATTATTTGTGAAATAAAAGGTTTTAACCGAATGGTTTTTTTCCTGAAATCTGTATGTCAACAATTATATTTGTGTTGGTTTGATTTCACATACGTAGTTGCATGATTTAGGGCTGAATAAAATTGGATTAAAAATTGACATCAATTAAATAAGTTTAAGTTGGAAATTTGCTAATTAGGTTTAATTAGTATTGTGCACTTACAACTCATTTTACAAATTGGTATCAGAGCCGGTTACACTAATTTAGTGTGCATTCCTATTCCCGAAAAATTGTGTGATATTGATTTTTTTTAAACATGTTTTGTGAAAAATCATAATTATTCCAAAGGAGCACTTGTATAATCGGATGCCCATTTTTTACGGGTCTAATTATGGCTAATGGAAAGCCCGTATGAAATGATAGTTAAAGGCCATTGATGAGCGCATTTAGGTAGTTTGTAAAAGAGGCTGGACTCCTCCCATTATCATTACAAATAATATCACTACTTTAAAACTTGTGACAGACAAGATTGAGGACGAATTTAAATCGAGAAATTTTAATTCAAGTGGGTTGAGTGCAATTTTTGTTGTCATCACTACTGAGGAGTTCCGATGTATTATGACATGCACCTCATCAAAAGAAGAATGGGATATTTTATAACTTACCCACGAAGGCACAAATGCGATCAAAGAGGCAAAAGTCATAATCTCTAATACTTGTGCTTACTAGCATTGAGTCGTATAGTTAAGGGAAAATACTATTAAATGAGGATGAGGTTTCGTCTAATCTCATTCATTTTGGTGGTAGGTATAATCTAAAAGAGCATATTCGTAATCCAACATTCAGGGTTACTGGCCTTCTAGGTACGTCTATTTTTTTCTACGCAATGACTATAGGCTTGTTCACGTTAATCATATTACTATAAATTCCTCTACCGGGAATTGAAAATGATCAATAGTCTTTATTGGGATGAAGGGTCAAATTTGGCAATTCGATCTACTATCATTCTTACTGAATTGTGTCCTTAAGACATATGAAATAAATAAAATTCATTTTGATGCGATCCATTTTTGTTCTTAGATCAAAAGAAGTTAAAGGAATTCATGGAAATATTGGTGTCTTGTCTAGAATTGGTAACGAGTATAATAATTTCTCAAAAAGGTTTTAACATCATTCTTATATTGGTCACTACTGATATTCCTTCTCTGCATGATAAGTTCTTATGTTTGTGGGGTGTATCTTGAGTTTTGAGCGAGATGCTTCTGGGGATATCTGTTAATGTAGTGATTCATAAGGACATACAATCTATTTCTAAATTATAGGTATGTTTCCCTATTGTAGGAAAACTCTTGGTTCTCATTCTGTTTTGTGTCTCATAATAAGGAATATTGGAGACTGTTGTTCTAAGGTTTTCTTTCTCATGTTCGGATAGACAATGGTATTGGCGAGATTTGGAAAAGTGTGAGTCTCACTAAAGTTCACATAGTTCTTTGGCATCGACATCCTTCTATATGGTCAGATGGTTAAGTTTCTTAGCAATATCGCGATATTAAGTGTAGGCTCTAACATTTATCTTTCTGGATGAGAGTCTAACTTGGCTTATCCCTTTTCTAAAGTCCATTCGGCATTTCTGCTCCCAAATCTAATTCTATCGGGTGAAAATATATTCCAAACTTAGGTATCCTGAAGTTATTTAGAATTTCCAATCGTCCACTAAAAAATTAGGGTCTTCTATATCTATCCAAAAGGTAACACACATATAATAGTTAAAAATTACTCTTAAATGAGGCTAATATGAAGCACTATTAATAGGATGAATGTAAATATATGTAACAGGGTCTGAATCAATGATTCTCTTTATTTGGGTAGGTTACGATACATCACTTATTACGAAACGTGTAACAGTTTCAAATGCTAAAGGGATCCATTGATGTCTATTCCTAATCCTTCAGTTTCAGATGCTAAAGAGTACGATGTTGAATAATCATTATGGTATTCTTGGTATATATTCTTGGTAAAGAACTGTAAAATTAAATGGATTACTAATTCATTTATCGGTTAAAAGACCATACATTAGTTGCAAGTAACTGGACTATACCAAATAATGGAGTTAGCTAATATATAGTTTATCGTAAACTAATAGGAATACATGTTGTCGAATGTAATTTGTCGAATGTGGTCATGGTATTTATATGATTAAAACGTGAGGTTTCAGTACATGTTTATAGATTTATTTTTAGTAAACAGTTAATTATTTATGATAATTCATAGTTACTTAATAAGAAAAGGAACGGGTAAGCTGGGACTAATTATTTAAGAAAATGCAAAAATCTAGTAGATTAAAGTAAACAACTATTAAATCATGCAAACCTTAGGGCGTTTTGGCCATATATGCCAAAGTCATTAACACGGATGGTTATCATTCACATGGTTTATTCATATTTCTTCCTAAGCAAAAAGATGAGGGAAACTATTTGTCTTTTAATTTACCAATCGGAATGGAAAATTCATATTATCGAATAGCAAGATTATCTGGTTTCCATATTAGGGTTCCTTTTGGCAAACATTGTTTTATAATGGAGATACATTTGAAATATCCAAGTCATGTAGAGGTATGAGATACACTTTCATGTGATTACAACTAGGCTCATTGTTTAGGATAAGAATTATATTTGTCTACAGAGTCCATATTGTTTCTGGTGATAAGATTTTCAATCACATTCTACGTGAAGATAAACTGGGGAAATAATTTAACTTTTGTTACAAGGCATACCGTATTTGGTTAATTAATCGAAATTCATAACCAAGTTTATGTAAAATTCAGGAAAATTATAATCATGGGATAGGATCCAGTAAGTAATACCGTTACGTTGTAAAGAGTCGAACGATCCATCTTAATATTTCTAATGCCTTTAAATTTCTTCTAAAGAACGACCAATATCCATTAAAAATATTATTGAGCAGTTGCTCATCTATTCTTGAAGAGGTATCATTCTAACATAAGTAAGTCTTATCGTAATCCAATGGGAATAGGATACACAGTAACAAGAGTACAATGCGGAAGTTGATAACAAAAGTTCAATAGAGAAGTGTAATAACTTTCAAGAATGAATGTTTTTAGAATTCCAAATGAAGTAAACAATTTTCAAAGGGGAGACTCAATTAAATAATGTAGACAAAAGAACAATGATGTACATACAGACTTATGGAGTATAGTGTATACATTCCCGTCCTAAGAAAATTTTCGTAGTATGTCTCTAAATCCTCATTCACATTGTTGACAATCCCAAAACTCTTAATGATTCGTCTGATCACGTATCCTTTAAATATCAAAACTAATCACATAGCTCCAAATCATAGTTCAAGGACTTATTCTCACCATTCCTATAAACATATCATACGAATATCAATTTCTTTTTATATCTTCCAAAACCTTTTCCTAACCAAGATCTTGGTATTTCATATATAATGTCGAGATCGATTTCCTTACTCAAGTCTAAACATATTATTCTCACTATACTTATGGTATAAATCACTCATTTGATACTAATGCTCCACTTATGTCCCGAATAGGCTACTTAACCTGGTTGAGCTCTGATACTAACTGTCACATACCGATTTTTCTGAGGTTGAGGGTTAACCTGCTAATTACTAAATCATAAATAAATCTGAATACTGAAATAACTGAGACATTTATTGATTCTCAAATGTGTTACAACTGAAATCTAGTAACAATAAAAATGTATTTCTATTGATAACTATGCTCATTTTCTTCTAAAACGACCTTTCTTTGTCTCTATGTATCAGCTGGTCTCGAAGCTATTCAGCATGGCCTATTGGTACCTATGTAAAATAACTGAGAAAGAAGGAATAAGCAAAACTTTGCCCAGTAGGTAATTTAGTTTTATAACAATGTAAATATGTAAATATGTTTAAATATCATATCTGGGTTTGAAATGCTAGAAATATAAAACGGTGTATGGCAATCTCCAGCAACATGAAATATCAACCAAACTAAACATGGGATTTAGCTTCCGATCACCACCATGGAAATAGGTGGGTTCGGAGCTTCAACCACTCATACACACGCATCGATGTACATTCATCCATATATATATAATAAACAAGGAGGGGGTTTTCACTATTCATGCCACATCATATAAGTTTGTGTACAAAATCTATATAAATAAAATGTGTATCTATCTATCTATATAATAAAGCAAGAGTTGTAAAAGTTAAGATCCACGTGAGCCTGCAAATTTGTAAATTTACTTCTCGAGCCTCTCAATACCTCGAGCCTCACGAATCCCACCCACCCCACTAGCTGGTTTCCTATGATAGCACGCTTGAGAAGGAAGATACTTATGGAAATGCAACACTTTACTGATGGTTGGTGCTTTGGCAGAAGAGTTGGATACTTTGAATACCCATAAATATTTACAGGTATGAGATTTCATGGGGGTGTTTCTCTGTCTTTTTTTTCTTAATACCCTTGAGATTGGGTTTTCTGTTGATATAAAGTTTTATTTTTTTAAAAATGTTTTTTTAATACCCTTGAGAATGGTAAAGATTTGATGAATATAATTTTTTATCTCTCCATTTATACAATATGTTGGGTGATATGGGTTTATGTGTTCCTTTTTTCATGCAATACGACTTAAAATGCTTCTAAAAAGAGATCTCTGTGCAGATGAGTAACTGTTCAGTCTGCCATCGTGGCGCTCGATAAGCATTGGGAGGGTTCAACTTTAATTTGAAACATCCTCTCAGGTGGTGCCTCCATGTTATTATGGGCAGTGAACTCTATACCAGTCAAACTATCATAAAAACAAATGGTACTCTCTCTTATACTATATCTTCCTTCTTTTTTATTCAACTAGAAAAACTCTCTCGGATTAATAGGAAAAACATAGATCGAAAAGATATTCAACTGGAAAAACTCCCTCTCTCTCATATATTATATCTTCCCTTTATTTAATTCAGCAAAAATCATGTATTAATTGAATGTATTATTTTTTTCAAAGTTTTTTTCAAAGGTTTGAGAAATATGTGGTAATTTAATGTATTATTTTTTTTTCAAAGTTTTTTTCAAGATCTACTTTTTCACGATCTATTTTTTCGCGATCTATTTTTTTATTCATTGTTTTCATTTTCGTTTGGAGCAGAGGTGATGTTGCTAATTGATTAGCATTTTCGTTTTAGTTTGGAGCTGAGGTTTCGAGTCATGGCCGGAAATGGTGGCCACTGTGGCACCGTCTATCTTCTCCAATAAATTGTGTCATGTGGCCGACAGTTGGAATCGTCCCCATTAAACTTTCACGGCTCTATAAACAGTAGGACTGAGAAGAAAAGATTCACGGGTCTTAAAAAATTTGATTGCCAGTTCACGCACTTTATTTTTTAAAACTTGTGTGTACAGACCCACCCATTCATACAATTTCTCAAACCTCTCTCTACTTCTCACGGCCTCTTACTCAACAAAGGTCAAGCAGAGGTAATGAAAATGAAGGTTTCGATTGTGCAGGAGCCCATTTGCTCTACGTTGGCAGATCTGGTAAATCAACCGAAATTTCTCCCTCTGGATGTATGTGGAAATAACCCCTCTTCAACATAAATTTTTAAGAATGGAGTTTCATTGTTTGTGGCGTGTGATCTTTACATCCGACTCTTCTAATATTTGGTTTTGGTGTTTGATTTATGAATATATTAAAGGTGTGTTAGTAAAATGTGTTATGTGTTAGAATGTCAGTTCTCTAGGATGCGAACAACAAATCATTTGTTGTTAATAAAGTATTATGTTAGTTTTCCTGGTGTTAGTTTGCGTCGATATGGGTACTGAGTACTCTGTTAATGCGTTGCTTGATCTGTTAATGAGTTTCATTATTTGCTTGGTGTTAGTTTGTACCATGATTTATTATTATCTGATAAGTTTGAGAAGATACAAACATTTCATGATTTCATGATGTTGATTGAGAATGTGAATTGGATGCCTTATGATCCTCCCCAAAATGAGAATGAATATTTAATATAGTCTTTATTATATTCTTTTTTTTGTTATCTATTTCGTTAAAATGATATTTCTATTAGTTAACTTAGGGGTGGCAATTCGGGGCAACGGGTCGTGTTTTGGGTGGACACGACAAGCTTTTTTCAGACACGAACACAACATGACACGAATTCGTGTTTTTTTTAGCTGACACGAACACGACCCGAACAAAAAATAACACGGGACGACACGACAAGGATACCATAATTAAGACCCGTTTAGATGGCCTGAATAAAAAATAACACGATAAAACAACACGAGACGACTCATAATTAAGATACGAACACGACACGACGCGAATTCGTGTAAGAAAAACACGATCCGAACACGACACGAACATGAAGCATTCATAATATTATCGTTAGGGTAAACTACATCTGGCCTTGGGCCCTTTTCATAAAAGCAGGTGTTGATAAAACATTATTTTATGCATAAAATGTTAAAAATTTTGTTCCAGAGCTGTTGGGAGAAAAATCAATAGTTTATTGAGCCTAGGAGAAAAATCAATCAGTATTTGGATCCTTTTATTATTTTTGGTTATTTCATGGTACTTTCACATATTTTCAAAGAAACGTAAGTTGTAATGAATAATGCATTTATATTGAGTTTTGTTCAGTTATTTACATCTTTTTTTATATTGGGTAATAGTTTGACAGTGCACCATTTTTTTACTATTAGTAAACTAAGTTTAGTATATATGATGAAGCCTGATGTATTTGTAGAGTAGAAGATTCATCAAGTGATGATTTTTTATTTGAAACAGTCAATGTGATGGTGACTAATATCTTCATATCCTACGCATTATACTACAAGCAAGATATATAGCCAAAATAGTATCTCAGAAGATCTTGGTCTACTATGGCGCTGATCAAATCTCAAAGTGTACAGGTTATGACCGAAAAACATTGGACAATTCGAACCTAAGTGACAAACATGGGTTAAACAAATTTGGATTAATTTTTTACTAGATCAATAAATTTGTGTTGATATAGTGACACAATTAGTCTAAATTGAAACATGGATTAGTGATATAAGTGACAAACATGGGTTAAACACTTTAGATAGATTATGTAGTCTTACAAAATGTGTGTGTGTAACATTGTTATTAAACAAGATGAAATTTTTTCAATATTTTTAAGTATTTTTTAAAGTGACATTAATATGTTGATATGTAGTGTTAAAAATATGGCATTGCAAAGTTTTTTAAAAGAAAATAACATTTTTTGTACGTACGAGTATATGCTATAGCAACAAA
The DNA here is from genome assembly GCA_949130495.1 of Sambucus nigra. Taxonomy (NCBI): domain Eukaryota; kingdom Viridiplantae; phylum Streptophyta; class Magnoliopsida; order Dipsacales; family Adoxaceae; genus Sambucus; species Sambucus nigra. Next base: position 534,641,883 of record OX422208.1, on the reverse strand, counting down.
TATTAGGGAGAAAATTTATAAACATGTCATCGGCACGAGTACAGTTTTTAAAATTTGGTATAATAAAAAATACTAATTGCAAATCTATATTAGATGTTCTTAGGACACAAATGCACCATACTAAAATTGTAATTATGTCTCAAACATTGGATCAATATGCTAATCGTGCCATCAACACGGGTTAAACTTAGCCATGACGAGTAAGTTTACCATGGAATGATCAACAATATTTATATTTTCACACTTGGCGACACGTTTAAAATACAAAATATCACGGGAACAGATTTATCACCGTGCCATCGACACGTGTACAAAATATCACGGGACCAAATTTATCACCGTGCCATCAGCACAAGTACACCCTAGTATATATATATATATATATATATATAAGCTTTCAAGCTTTAACTAGGGACAAAAATAAAAAAAAAATAGATGAAAGAAGAAGGAGATATGCTTCCGGCAGTGAGGAGGAGGGAAAAGGCAGAAGTGTGTAAGGCTTGGGGGCGAGGGCGATTAGCGAGTGTAACAGGGAAGGGGTAAGAGACAGTTCGGTAGAGATTTACTATAGAGAGAGTCGAATTGTGGGTTTGAAAACAAAGGGGCTAGCCCCCTTTTATAGGCTTTAGTTTGGTACAGTCAACACATGATAATTACGCTACTGGATGTATTTGGTACTTTCTTTTAATTTTTAGCGGGTATTAATTTTTATAATTTTTAAAATTTCATCCAACTATAAATTATTAGTGGAGTGCATAGGATACGTTTCTGTATTTTTTCATTGATATTACTTTTGAATTGCGCTAATTTGTACATGCTTTAATTTGAATAATAATTAAAAATAATATGTTATAAACTCGTTCTACTATCCGTTTTATATGAAAAATATTTTATTTCGAAAATAAACGTGTTGACCCTATTTTAATCTTATAAAAAATACATATGAGTCACCAGCGTCGCGAAAATAATTAATGGTTCGTAAAAGGTCATGTTGACACATAAATAATTCAATTTAATTTAAAATAAAATCAAGATGTTATAAATACTAATAGTTGCAGGCAACAAGGTGCCCTTAGGAAATAACCCTTGCCCAACTCTCTCATCATCTAACGGATGATGGCTAAGTAAGAACCCACGGAGTAGGTCAGATGCTCTAGAATAACATAAGTCACAATGAAATATTATAAGAAAAATATAAATGCATTAATAACCATCTAAGGGAAAACACAACAAGTGAAAATATAAACCAATAAACTCTAACGTACCTCAACTCCTTCAGTCATCATGAAAAATGGCTGTATGGGGTAGTAAAAGCCTCTTACTGAACTCCATCATCCCCCGTTTACTAGAAGGATAAGACAAACACTCATATTAATAAGGAAGGACATGAAGAGAGACTTGATTTCAACGTAGCACCTACAAAGGCTCCTTAGATGGTGAAACCAAAGTTGTTGTCTAAAGCACCTCTCAAGAGCCCTGGACCTCATCTAAAGTCAAGCTAGAAAGAACAAACTTATATTTTATCTGTGATGAACACAAAATAAGGGTTCGTGTAATCAAAGTGGTCACTCAGGTAATCAAACTTATACTAATTTGTATCTCCCACATACGGAGAAACAAAGACATAAAGCAATACTAAATCGTCCAAGTTACTGTAGGTCATACGGAGAAACAAAATGTATCTCCCACATACTTATAGAAGGTTACACTTTAGTCTCTAACTCCACGGGCTGTGGCCACTACCTCACAAATATGTCCCCTAGATAAAGGTTTGTGGATACATCCATACGGAGCATTAAGTGGGATAATGTCTGAGTGACTATCCTATCTTGGATACAATGCCCACATAATCTATCCCAGAGGAAGGGCGTAACATACGGCATTGCAAAAAATTAAAAACTAAGGCGGAAGACAAGCTCAGTAATAAGAAACAAAGTAGAAATAGGGATACTTCTCCCCTCTTTGGATACTTAATTCATCAAGGTCCACACCTCTATCGAGCATCGGGTTGTCGATTATCATGTCTTCACCATTTCTAATGAGGTTGGTTGTCCTCCTAATCCTCCCTCAAATTCCCCAAATATATATAAAAAACTCGAATCCCACAACTGTGCACAAGACAAAACGCATAACCATATAAGTGGAAGAACATGACTAAAGATATGATAAAATAATTGTGTACCTATAAGACTACATGATATACCACTAGAATCTTGGTTAATCTTCGAGAAAGAGAGCCCATGCTGGCATAAAAAAGATTAGAGTAGATATTAACCAATCATAATTTACGATGTAATTATAGTAGAAGAGTGAAAAAGGAAGACTCTCATGAATGGAATCATGATATGAAGCATAAATCGTCTAACCAAAGACATAAAGCAATACCATTCGAGTAAACGTTTGGACCTGTATGGGGTCATTTCCTAAATATCGCATATGTGCCTCGAGTTATAGGAGAGATAAGGTAGCCCTTGAATGGTTGGATGGCATGAAACCCAAAATAGATCCAATTAACCCATCTAACAACCTAGGATAGTAAGGGATGATCACAATAAATGCCTTCGATGGCAACCAATCAGCATAGAAAGATCAAGAGGAATGAGTGTGTGACACATCGTAAAATCCATAACTAGATTGATCAAGTCCAAGTACAAATATTACATAAGTCTTAACAAAAAGTATCGTTCTAAGAATGACTGATAGACGTAAAGTGTAACTATAGAATTTGATAATAGTAATAAAATAAAATCATCATAAATCTTATACCATTATCCATATATAAATGACTCCATCACTGTAATACAAATATGTCTCACATAATAAATCCCATCGTTGAGTGTAAAAGCTAACTCTAACATAAAGACATCTCAATAATAGTAATCTGACGCAATAATAGTGAAAGTACAATAAAAAAAAATGAGCACATAGGCTCGACACCTATTTCCTAAAATATGGAAGTAAGAACAGAATAGGAATGCCAAGGAATCACATATGTGGTGATAAATACTTCCTAGAACCTAAAAATAGATTTCAACAACATGATTTAACTAGCAAGTACACACGTAGTAACATTTTAACTATATTGGGGCTGTAATAATAAGAATGCATTCTCATTCTGCATTTTAGTTTCCTTTAAGTTAAACCAACCGAAACAACCTAAATATCACATGCAACTGTAATCCAAAATCCCAAATGATCCCAACAATGTACAATTTTAAATGTTTTTCATTCTTATATAACTAAACGCTTTTCATAATAAAAATTGTAAAGGTTACATCTGAAGTAGAATCTTTACAGAAGGAAGGCAATCACATAAATCTAATATCCAAGTTAGTGTATCCCTACTCACATCTAAATAAATGGTTTGTGCATAATCCCACACATAAACTACGAAGTTCTATCTCTATTGCCTTCAGAAATCACTTGTGCTTACATGGTTTGGTTATAGGTATTTCCAAACCTATAACCTTAAAAGTATCAGTAATGGATACTCACTACACCTTCACACTAATCATATGGATGCATACCATAGGTTATATGAGAGGATACATTCATTTACACCCTATGGGAAGAACGGTTACTTTTAACATGTAGAATTAGGGTAAAATGACCATGGTAAATACCCTCTCTACCATCGAGGTACCAACACGGTCAAAATTATACGCATTTCATCAAAATTCCTCTTAGTACATTTGCCACGAGTACACACCCACACATGGTATGTTTCACAAAAAGTAACATCATAAAAATCCAGTCTACTAAAGGAATACTAAAAGTATTATATGTATATAATTAATTATCACTCATTAACTAATATACAAAAATCAAAATGCCACAAGGTTGTTAAATCGAAAATACCTAACTCGTTATAATGACAAATCACAATTTGCTGTAACAAAATTAGAAGTCATTATAACGATATTGATAATTTCATTCTAATGAATTTATAAGTCATTCTAAAGAGATTAAAAATCTTGTTCAAACAAGATCCAAATATCATTTTAACAAGATTAACATAAATCCATCTTCTCCAAATTCCAAAGGTGGTTTAAAATCCTAAATCCGAAGCCTCTAATGGATACATTTCCCACTATCCTTTGTATACAATGTCAACAACAAAAACCAAGCATAATCGAATAAGTTTCAAGTGATTAATTCAAGGTTTAAGGAGTTAAATTCAGATTATGGATTTAAAAACCCTAAGTCCACATATCTAACCTATTCAATTAAGGTTGGAGTCAATTTCAAATTAAACAAGAGGGATTTTATAAGATTAATTATAATGATTCAAAATATATCCAATCCATACAAATTACAAGGCTAATTCATAGGATTAAACATCAAACTATCCAAATTCATTAACACACGATTAAGTCTTAATTCTCAAATTAATGAAATTTCAAAAATTAGGTTTTAGACTATTAAAACCAAATTATAGATTTATTAATCAGATTCCAATTTATTATCACTAACCTGACACAAATCCAAATTGAATTTCTAATCTATGTATACTTGCCCTGGACTGATTGACAAATCAAGTACTAAAAACCTCCAATTCTTCTTTTAATCCTTGGTGCCTCTTATATGAAGTTGTCCAGGGTTTCTTCCAAAGTCATAGGTGTGTTTCAGGTTTGCCTAATTAACCTAATAATAAAACTTCCCAACAAATTAGGCTTAGCCCTAACATAAGTCTCAATCCAATGTACTTAAATCCTGTTACTTTAAGTTCAAATCGAGAATTCTAAACATCCTAAAAGTTATCACGAAATATGAGAAATTTTAATTAATTAATTCTTCCATCAAATTAACTTATAAGTTGGCATGAGTCACTTAATTTAGAAATTTTATTATTAATTATTCATGTGTGACTCAACAGTATAGGAAACTACTTTACAATCGATGGAACCCGATACCGAGGAGATAATCTAAGCAAGGAAACCCTCGTTACCAAATCCATTATCGTTCCATAGTCGCCCATAATAATAATATTCACTTCAGGTATTTAAAAAATGTATTACCATGATTTATGTCCATTATCAAAAGTGTAAATCATATTATACTAATATGAAATATATATAATAATAACAATATGTATAAAAATATATAAATGACATCTCACATGTCATGATAGGTAAATAAATAATTGATTAAATAATGCAAAGAAAATAGAAGGTATTCCTCCCCCCTTAAAAAAAGAAATTAGTCCTCAAAATTACAATTTATATACCTTGAGTCGAAGATCACCGTATATCTTGAAAGCATATTGTCATCTCTCTTATATGTTGACTCATCCTCACTATGATTTCCTCATTGGAATCTAACTACTATAATGGCCTTTGATAACCGATTCTTCTCTCTTGGGTTAAGAATACGTTGTGTCTCTCCTTGTATCTCGCTTTTGGCTGTAAATCAATCCCATTCATGTTGATGTGAGGATAGGCTAACTCGTCCCTCAATAAATTCCTTAATATGGATACATGGAAGCCATGGTGTACCCGCTAATAATGGTTGGGTAAGACCAAACGATACGAATCGGGACCACCATACATAAGATCGTGGAGGGACCTACATATCGGGGCACCAACGTCCCCTTGGATTCGAATCTCATAACTCCCTTCATTGGGGTGGACTTTATACACACCTAATCCTCAACCTGAAACTCCAACTTGATCTAACTCTTGTCAGCGTAACTCATCTATCGGTAATGGGAAGTCTGTATACGCTTCTTGACGAGAGCCCACTTTTCTAAGGTGTCCCAAATGAAATCCTACCCAAATAGCATGCTCTTGCATGACTCCAACCACTCGATGAATAAAATGACCACGGATAAAAATCCTTGTATGGTATCATACCAATAGTTTGATGGTGACTATTGACATAAACATCCTATATGAGTGAAAAGGGATGTTCCCATCTCCCTTAAAATCCAACAGGCAATCCTGTAACATATACTCTATAATATGATTAATCCATTTAGTTTGACAATCTATCTGAGGGTGAAATGCAGTACTCAAACTTATTCGTACCCCTATCACCTCCTGAAAGATCCTCCAGAATTTGGAAAATAAAAGTGTTGTCCTTATCCAACACAATGTCGAGCAGTACTCCGTGAAGATGCACAATCTCCAGACTAAAAATTATGTTGTATTGCTTTACGGTGTATTATATCCTTAGTGGAAGAAAATGATTCAGCTTCATAAATCTATTGATGATAACCTAGATAGAATGATGTCTTACTTTGGACATTAGTAACCCCACGATAAAATCCATGGAAATGATCTCCTACTTCTGCATGGGGATATCTAATAGCTGTAAATCACCAGTTGGTCTTTGGTGCTCTACCATTACTAGTTGACATGTGGCACACTTGAACAAATATAGTTAATGTATCTCTTCATCGCTACCGACCAATACTACATCATTATGTCATGTATATCACGTCATATCCAACATGCATTATGAACTGCGGACCACACGACTCAGCTAATATTGCCCTCCATAGCTAAGGACCTTTCGGCACAACCAAAAGCCCTTGAAATCTCAATCCTCTTTTCGAGACAATCGAGAAAAATAAAACCCCTCTAGGTAAAATCTCCCAAACCTTCTCCTTATAAAAATTTTCTAATGCTTGGTCCTGAATCACTCGTAAAAAAATAACTGGTGTAATGGCCACAACTGCCAAAAATGCCATTGAGAAATCCATAGAACACAATGTATCCAACTTATCCACCCATTAATCGAGAAACTCATCTCCACACTCTTCCCATAAGTCTTCCACGCGAATTTTTGGTCTATGAATCAAAGAATCCACTACTATATTCGCCTTCCCCAAATGATACTAAATAGAGAAGTTGTAATCCTTAACAAACTCCAACCATTGCCTGTTTCACATGTTCAATTCCCACTGACTTAACAAATACAGAAGACTCTTATGATAAAAAACAATGTAAACCTCTCACTTAAAAGATAATGTGGCAAGATACGAATAGGAAAGATTATCGATGCCATCTCTAAGTCATTGGTAGGATAGTTGTCCTCGTAGGCTTAAGCTTACGAAAGGAGTAATCTATGCTAATCTCCTCTTCCATCATTTTTCCTCCAAGGCCTAAAAGTGATTCATCAGTGTAAACCACATACTCCACTCTTCCCAGTGTTAATGGAAGTATGGGTGCAGTCGTGAGTCTCTTTGAGCTCCTCGAATGTTATCTGACAATCAGTGCTCCAAATAAATCGTACTCCTTTCAAATTGAGGATTCAGTGGATGAGAAATCTCCGAGATCCCATGAATAAACCTTATTTAGTACCCATATAAAATGAAGAAACTCTTAACCTCCGTAGGCATCGTGGGTTGTCCGCATTCCATCACTGTCAATACTTTGGTAGGATTCATTAAAATCCTAGCCTCTAACACAATGTGCCCTAAAGTCTATACCTACCTCAACCAGAATCCCTATTTAGATAACTTAGCATATAACTTATGCTCCCAAAGCGTCTATAAAATAGTCCTTAATAAGTATTCATTCTCCTTTTGATATTTAGACTACACTAGTATGTCGTCAATGCACATAATGATGAACTGGTCTAGCAATGGGCGAATCTCCCTTTTCATCAAATTCATAAACACCGCTGGAGCATTATTCAACCCAAACGAAATGACTTGGAACTGATATGATGTATAACGCTTAAAAAAATCCACCTTTAGAATAGTATCCTCCACAATATGAAATGGATGATATCTCGAGCAAATGTTAATCTTGGAAAAGAATAATGCACCGCTCAACTAATCGAACATATCATCGATACGTGGCAACAAATACTTGTTTCATATCATAACCTTGGTTAACTCTTGAATGTTTACACACAACCTTAATGAGCCATCCTTTGTCTTCACAAATATCACATGAGCTCCCCATGGATATATATTTATCTATATGAACCCTAGACTCAGCAACTATTGAATCTTATCTCATGTAACTCCCTTATCTCTAATGGTTCCATATGGTACAATGCCCTCCCAATAGGCCCAGTGTCTATGCTAAATCAATAAAAATAGTCTATCTTTCATTTGGCTAACCTTTGTACCTCCTCAAATATGTCTACAAACGCGTGGGAAATCGGTATCGACTCTAATTATATGGTTACCTCCTCTAATTTAGTCTCGTCTATAGAGTATACGTGAGTTTTAGACCCTCCCACGAGCCTAGGCATGCCTCTAACAAACATATCCTACCTGGCAATGGAAAACATTATTGCATTCCCACTGTAATTGACATGCATGTGGTACTGTGATAACAAATTCATCCAAAAATGACATTATATGTCCACATATATAGTATCAATAAATCTGCCAAGAAACACAAAGAACCAATCTCGATTGCCAAGTCTTCACAAACATGACTTAATATAGAGACCCTACCCATTGGGGTATCCACGTGCATAGAAACATCGGCAGCGATATTAAATATCCTCAAAGTCATACAAAAAGAATAACGAACAAAACAATGTGATGCCCATTTGTTAAATAGAATCCATGCATAATTATTATAAACATAAAATGTACTCACTACAGCCTGTAGTGGGGCTTGTTTGTCCCGCTAATAGACATTTTAGACACATCCATAGTGCAATTGTTGGTAACCATCCTCTAGGTCTTTGGGTGGTGGTGGAAATGTCAGATCCTGCGGTGGTGTTGGCAAAGCCTGATACTGAGGTGGATCTAAAAAACCAGTTGCTTCCTTTATTGAAGTGGGCCCTTACCAACCTAGTTTCCCCTAGGGAATCTCCTTAAAGAGTGGCCAAAGCCACCATAAGTAAAATATGGACCTCTTATAGGACGGTCCTAAAAAAGGACTTATCATCCATAACCCTTTGGCTGATCCTACTAACCACAGTCTTGTTGACCTTGTCCCCTCTGCCTCTAGCCTTGATATAGTTGACTCTGCCAACAATGCTATCCTTGGCCCGGTGGCTCTGTCCCTAACCATCGCAACGATTATGATAAGTTCCTTCTATAAACCTCTTAAGGGGTTGCTCCCATGTAGTTGTATTATCTATTGATGTTGTGAACCTTCCTGTGCTCGGGAAGGGTCACTTCTCTCTCCAGTCCTCAGCCCTTGTCTTGCCTTAATCTTTTCTTTCTTCGATTCTATATATTTATGAAAGTAATGATGATTATGGAAATTCAGTAGTTCAGTGTCCAATAATCCTCCATGTAAGACCCCAAATAAACCAATCCATTCTCTTTGTCTCGATGCTAACCTCATTGGGGACAAAGAAATCAAGAAGGTTAAAATACCGCTCATACTCAGTGATAATGTTCTCCCCTTTTGTAACCTCATAAAATAAGATCTCAAAGTCATCTACTAGGAGAGTGGGAAATAATTTTCCTTAATCTTTTTCTCAAACTGTTGAATGGTAAACTGCGACCTATCGTCCTTTTTGATGACCAAATCCCACCATTATAAATCATCTCCTACAAGTATGAAAATCACTTACATCTGTCTTGGCACCTTTTATCACTCTACTACGCACATGTGACTCTTAATGTCTCTCCTCCACTTTAGAGATAAAATGGGGTATGTGGATGTAATGAACTCTCGTGGGTTGTCTTTACTAAAGGCACTAATGGCTCTCTTTATGTGGATGTGGTGTGAGGGGAAGGTGTAGCCATAGGTAGTGGTGGTGGTAACTGGTTCTAAAATATCGAGGCCATTGTAAATCCTAGAGTCCGAGATATAATGGTTTCTAAGCCTGTCGGCACAACTTCTAGAACCTACCCCTAATATGGCTGATACGACTATTGCAGATTTACAACCACTAACTCGGTAATCGAGGCTTGTCTAAGATGTTCTACTCTTCTCCAAGTGTTCACCATTTTAAATCTGATAACCAAAGCGTATAAGTACTCATACAAAAATAAGACTACAAATATCTAAATGATCAAACTCTAAATTATTAAGGAACGTTGTGCGGAAATACAATGAACGCACTCAAAACCCTAGGTCACTAGAACCTAGAGTGCTCTGATACCAACTTTGACACCCTGTAAAATCCATAGATAGATTCATCAGGTTAAAATACAAATAACAAAGGAGTCTAAACAATAAGTATCATTGTAAGCACAATTGAAATAAGTAAAGGGTAACTGTGACAACTAACAATGGTAATAGAAAAAATCATCATAATACTGATACCAATAACCTTAAATGACCCCATCACTGGAATGCAAACCCACCTCACATAATAAATCCAACCAGTGAATGTAAAAGATAAATCTATAATAAAGGCATCTCAATAATAGTAATTCGAATCAACAATAATGAATGTGCGATAAAATAAATAAGCACGTAGGATCGACAACTTTGTCCTAGAATTAGGAATCCATAACTACACAGGTATGCAAAGGAATCTTGGTTGTAGACGCAACGACTGCCTAGGACTTGGATGTTGAGGTTTACTCATAAAACCCTGTGTAATTTTATTATTATTATTAATTAGTAAAGGATTATTATATTCATTTTGAAATGAGAATAAAGTTTATGATAATGCTTTCTATTTTCATAAATATATTATTTCATATTTAAAGTCAATTAATATAGCTTAGAAGGAATTCCAATGAGTTAGCTTTGGGTTGATCACAAGGAGATTGGAGTTCCGGTTCTGTCTCTATTTAATAGTTCCACGGTCTAGATATGTAGTTGACATTCTATCAAAAGTATTGTGATTCGATACTTGTAGTTTATCTCAAACTATGAGAAGCTTTTTGATTGTTTGAGAACTTGTGCAATAGTTCAATAGATGATTATGATCGGTACATCCTAAGAATATATTGAACAAGACCACCCGTGAGATTTGAGTCTAAGGGCTATCTTGATTAAACTCAAGCAATATCATACCATTTTCAAAGGGAACACATATTTTTAATCCCGAGAATTATGAATATTCTAATACTTATATTATAGTTACTTTGATTGCTATGGGTGCGAGCCAATCTTGGATTGAATTAAATGATCTCAGCTTATTGAGTAAAAATTATATAAGTAGGCTTGAGATATTAAATTGGAGGAATCTAAGTCCATAAAAATTATAAATGATCTCTTCTTTTTCACCAGTAAACATGATCAGTGGATTATTTATAATCCGATGGAATAGAAAATAAGTTAATTCTAAGAATCTAGGAATTGATTAGAGGATGGTTAAAGTCAATTGGTGGAAATTTGATTTAACCAAACGGGCATTGGAAGCTTCACGTGGGGAATCACCTTATGTACTATTATCGACATTAGAAATAAGGCCACATTATATTTGAATGATTTCTATGTGAATTAAATTACAGTGAATTCAAAATTATTTAGTATAATTAATTATGATTAAATAAAGAAAGAAAATAAAATTATGGTATAATTTAATTTGGTGTTTCCTAGTATTTATTTGGAACTAATTTTATTGTTTGTCTTGGGTTCCTGATGTAGTCCAAATACCCAAGTAGTCGGGCCCATACTTTTCCAAAGCGTAATTTAGGCCAAGCATGTCGTTTATACATGTATAAATAGGTGTGGGAAGGGGTTTTAATCATTATTCATAGCAATTATGCTTTGAGATGGGCAAGAGAAAACAGTATTCACATTTTCGGTGATAGGAGCTATAGAGGGACCCCCATATCTCAAGTTTTAATAAAGGTTTTCATCTCAAAAGGTATCCACCCACAAACTTGATTTTAGGGAGGGTCATAGACTACAAGATCCTATCGTTCCAAATGTTTTAGCAAGGCTCTTGAGATTCAAAAGAAGGCATCCCTACAGCTACATCAAATACCTTCCTCCACATTGAATCACAACCGGATCCAAAAAGGTATTGTATTATAAACCATAGGTCAGTTCTTAAAATCTAGTTGTCTAAGTATTGTGCTTTCCCATGTTTGATTAATTAAAGAATTAAGGATAAAAAATTTATTCTGCGTATCTCGATACCCGACCATTTTTATCAGATCCTTTGGTTTAGATTATCATCCAATGGAAGGGTCTATGTTCTATAAACCAAGAAAATCCTAGTTTTGCATTTTATGGAATGGTGAATGTTTGTATATGAATTCATACAAATATGTTTTTTCCAATATTCTTCGTATAAAACCCTTCCTCCATGGTCAAACATTTATATTCTTTTTGACAGGATCATACAATGGTTTATCCATACTTAGTTTTTGTCTTTTTATTTGATTTAGTTATAATAATTAAATTTAGTTATTATTTCTTTTTTATGTATTTGGAGGTGTTGGAGATGGGTATATGACACCCCGACTAATTAAATATAGGGTAGCTACTCCTTTATTAAATTAATACAAAATGCCAAGTTGGTTCAGTTCATAACATCACTATCGAAAACATTTTAATGCTTCTAACCACCTAGTATTTAAAAAGTAGGTTGTCCATTTTAATTAAAACCGATTAACATGCAATAAATGAATTATGAAAAGTTAACATAACCAACAATATAGTCACAATAGAATAACCATCCAATAATAACGAGTCTGGAGGAAAACTCCTCACAACGAACCGAATTCTGAAATAAATAAATACAAAGTCCGCATCACTAAAATTTATTACAACCCAAAGTCTGAAATAACTGAATAAGTAAAATGTCTCTAAAAGGAATGGGCGACATGCCCAACAAATGATAAAAACTGATAATGGAGTCAAGATCAATAATGGAGGCGTCTACTGTCAAGGTCCTATAACTTCCACAGCAGCTACAGCACATCACCTGAATAGAACTCCTATGCATGGTGTCCTTATGGATGGGCACCTAAAAAGTTTTTTACAAAAATGGATTTGAATGCAAAAGGGTTAGAGCCTGAATGTGAAAATAATTTTAAAATATGCAAGTGTTTAATATCATTAAACAGTGAATATAAAGTACATGATAGTGTGTACACTCACATGAGTTCCTCACCTCTCAACTAATTGTGCACTCCTATCGTACCCATACCCATTTCTAGTTGCTCCCATATCTATCTAGTTCAATGCTAAATCTAACACTTCTATATGATATCCAACTCAAATCTCAACATCTTCTATTTAACAGAGTATTGTACCTTATTACACAATTTTCCCACTTTAGCACTACAATTTATAATAAATCTTACATTTTCACTTTACAAACCGTTGCTATTACTTATACTCACAATTATTCACGACAATTCATTTCAAACAACAGTATATTATTCTCACCAAAAATATACAATACTAGCACCCTGAGGCTAAGCTGCGGTGCTCACATACTTTGCTATCAAATCCCGGTACATCACGTACATGAGGACCACGTATTCCGAATCTCTCAGGAAACGTTTCATTAACAACAATCACAAAACAATGGATGCGAACATAGTTCACATCACATTGGTCACGCACATACCTACGCTCCCATGATCAGCAGACTTAGTAACTTCTCAATAAGTCCTTCTCTGACCTATGTCCTTGAGGTACCAATCTAAATCCCCCTCGTAGGCACACAAAGATTAGATGGCCCTAAACGAACGCCAACCTCCCATGATAGCAAGTACGGTAGGTATGTCATACACATATAACTACATATACTAAGAATTCTTAAATCTTAGATATTAAAATATTTTGTTAGTGGTATACTTGTCGTTCTTATACCAACACTTAGTGTTATACAAATCACATGTCCCCGATTTATATGTATTTAATTTATCAATTAATCTCACTACGTGATTAGTTACTCGCTTCCCAATCCAGAAATTATATCCGGTTTAAGACTCTATTCTAAGTTTTACTCCTCATTGTACCCCAATCTTCCAACTATACCCACTAGTTAATAAGGAAAGGTTATCTCACCATTTCAATAAGTCTACAGGATACTAGAAATCAATTCAGGCCAAAAGGGCCATTCTGTCAACTCGTTCGAACGAGTTCGTTCGAACGAAGGACTTCGAACGAAATACCAACTCGTTAGAAGTCATACTGCCATCTCGTTAGAAGTTCGTTCGAACGAGTTCGTTCGAACGACCTGGGCAGGTCTTCTAACGAGATGGCAGTTTCAGCCCAGAAATTCCCAAATCCGTTTTTCTCAATTCTTTTCTCCTCTAAATCCACCCTAAGGCCATCCTAATTATGTTTTAACGTATATAAACCATTTATAATCACCCTAGATCATTCCTTAACACATTTAAGGGGTCAAATCTTACAAATTATCATGGAATTACTATGAATCTTCAAATATATCTCCAAACCCTATGAACATGAACTCCTAATTTTTCTTATGTCTAATTACTCATCATAAATCCATTTTTAAATCATCATATGTAACTATTCAAGCATTAGATCAGTCCATTATCATACTACATGCAAACCCTAACCCAAATTCAAGGTTTCTCCTACAAATTTCATGGGTTTTCTTCCAAAAAGTTCAATGAAAGATAATTCCTACACTAAGCATGGAAGACATATTCAATGCATTAAAAATACTAAATCACTTCCCTTAGATTGTTCTTCAGAATTTGAGGTTGAAGGTTGAAGGTTGAAGGTTGAAGGTTGAAGGTTGATCTCTACTTTCTCTACAGATCTTCTCCCAAGGTTGAAGATGGTGGTTATGGGTTTTCTTTTGGGAACTTATTCCAACTCTTCCTATAACTCCCGTAGCCCTCTAACTTGTCAAATGCTGGTAATGGGCTTAGTGGGTTACTAAATAATGTATAATTAACTCTTCAAATTCGTAGGCTTTAATTTCCAAAATTTCAAAATTACCAAATTACCCTTTTAAGTTGCCGGTATGGCCCAAAAATGCCCCGGGACCCAAACTAAACCCCCGGCTAGTGTTTTCTGACTATTTCGACCCTTCCGGACTCGTTGGCACACTCAAAATGACCATTCAGTTGATAAAAATAAAATTCACTTTTTAATTCAAATAATTTCATTTCTGACGCGACTGACACATGCGTCCCAACTAAATTTCCCAAATTGTCGTATTTTAGTCTCGCGATAATTTTAATATTTTCAATGTTCATATATTGACATATATACACAAGATAATGAAATACCAACTCACATCTCGTTAGTATTTATATTCGGATTAATTCTCAATTAATTCACATTTAATTTAATTAATTCCTTTAATAAATGTCAATAAAAATACAGGGTATTATAGGGTAGTAATGTTTTCAAACACTTAAAATCATGTTTAAGGGTTCATTAACTTGTTTGATAATGTTCCATGAAGATTAGTGAAGTTTCATGATGCAAATGGAGGTTTTTTCAAGCAAACTCGAGAGGAAAAATAGCATCAGATCTGGGATCGTCGATCAATCGATCCCTTATTTATTGATCGATAACTCCGTTGACAACAAAGTTTTTTAACTTGTAAAGTGGTTTTTAGTTGTGGTTCCGTGGTGGTTCTTCTATAGTATTTCTCTTGAAACGAGAGGATGATAGTCAAATTATCAAGACCCTCAATAACTCTCATTTGTGAAGAAGTCTAACTCAATTTGGACTTTTTCCATCAAATTTTTACTTTATGTATAAGTTGCTGACTATTTAATTTTGTTGGACAAAGGTTCCAGAAATTTCCGGGCACATAATTTAGCAACGTAGGTTTGTCTAGTTCAAAGTGGGGTGATTTAAGCTCCCCATGAGAAATCTCACTCCTTAAGGGAACTAGGATGTCTAGATTTATTTTAAAATTGGCAGTGAGAGATCCACTTTAAAGTTAAATTAAGTTAAATTCTCACATGTAATGTTGAAATTAATTTTTTTTTTCAAAATTTATGATTCTCGAATTTCAAAATGGGATCATCATTCAACCCACTTTCTTTGATCTGAAAAGATAGCAAGTTTACTGGCATGAACTATATAGAGTTGTAAAGAAATGTAGACACTGTCCTAACTGATGAGGAATTTAATATGTGTTCATAGAGTCTTGCCCAGCTAATTCGGAGGAAGGGGCACCCAAAAGGGATGTCCAAGCCTACCAAAAGTGGAAAAGGATGATCAGATGGCTCGTAGTGACATGATGTCCTCTATTACTAATGTGTTGCCGCACTAACATCAACAAATATCCATTGCTTATGACATAATTCTCAACCTCCAGGATATGTTTGAGGATCAGAATCGTTCCACAAGTTTATATGCTATGGATAAGTTGATCGAAACCAAGATATTGTAGGTTACTATCATACATGAGCATATTCTAAAAACTATGTTCATCTTAGGAAAAATTAAAGTGATGGATCTGAAATCAATGGTGAAGCCCGTGTTGATTTTGTGATCCAATCACTACCGAACTCTTTTAAATAGTTTTGCCTAAACTATTCTTTGAACAAGTTTAATTACTCTCTAGCGCAACTTCTTAAGGAACTCCAGGATGTGAAGAATATCAATACGCGTATGGGTGTTGTTCAGGTTGTTGAGAAAAAGCCTATTTACTTATGTACCTAATAATAATAATAATAATAATAATAATAATAATAATAATAATAATAATAATAATAATAATAACAACAACAACAACAACAACAACAACAAGAGAAGAAGAAAAAGAAGAAGACGAAGAAGAAGAAGAAGAAGAAGAAGGAGAAGAAGAAGAAGAAGAACGAAAAGCCTTTGGCATAACCTCAAAATTTCAATCGAACTTTAAGCCCTATGGCAGAGGTAAAAAGCTGAAAGGCAAATGTTACATATGTACACAAGGCCATTGAAAGAAGCAATGCACCGTCTTCTTAGGCAGGAAGAGTTGAAATAGTAACTTACCCTACATCATTGAGACATGTTTTTTGGTTCAATGTATAGGACCTTTTGTGTTGATTCTGGAGCCATTAATAATGTTTACAATTCTTTGTAAGGGTTATAGGCAAATAGGGAGCTCAGTGATGGAGAGATGTTTCCATTCATTAGTGATCATCAAAAGGTACTAGTAGTAGCTGTAGTAAATTTATTTTTCAATTTTATCGCAGATAATAAGTTAATATTTGTAAATTGTTTTTATGTTCTTGGTATTAGAAGAAATTTAATTTCAATTTCTAATCTTGTGATGAATGGATATTTGGTTTATTTTAATAAAGGAGTTTTTATAAAAAATTGCGAATTTCTTTTCTATTTTAAAATTTTGGAAAATTATCTTTATATTATAAGACTTGTCTCACCATTGCTACTTAATACTATGGTGAATAACTTAAATGGAAATAACCTTAAGTGAATGGATCCTTCTAAGATAAACCAAACATATCTTTGGCCCCTGAATTTGGGTAATATAAATCTAAAATTGACACAAATACTAGTTTGATATAAATAATTGAGTTCCTTTGATTTTGAGGCACTTTTATCTTATGAATCCTTATTAGAGGGAATAGTGTCCAAGTGGTTGTTTATGGCTAAGGGGTATATGGCCGAAGATGCGTTGGAAGTTGTGCATACTGATTTGTGTGGGATAATGACTATTCAGGAAAGAGGTCGTTATGTGTACTTCATCATATTAATTGGTGATGACTTGAAGTTTGTATATATTTACTTAATGCACCACAAGTATGAAAACTTTTATATGTTCAAAGAGTATAAGGCCGAGGTAGAGAATTTTCACGAAAAACTAATACATACTCTACCATCTGATCGTAAAGGGGAATACCTCTTGGGAGGGTATAGGAAAAACTTATCGGAGTTAGGTATCACTAGCCAATTGTTTTCACTGGGCACTCCATAGTATAATGAGGTAAAGAAAAGAAGGACGTGAATCGTTTGGACATGGTTAGGTTCATGATGAGCTATACTGATATGTCAGATTCCTTTTGGGGTTATGCACTAGATACAACTACATATTTATTAACTTAGTTCCATATAAATTAACCTCTTTAACCCTCTTAGAACTTAGGAAAAGGAAAAAGTCACGTCTAGGTCACATTCAGATATGAGGTTGCTCAACACATGTACTGCGAAAGGAGCCGAGTAAGATGGAATCTAGGATGGACATATATCGGTTTGTGGTATATCCCAAAGGAACAAAGGGTGATGAATTCTATAATCTTAAGGATATGAAAGTATTTATTTGAGCGAATGCTAGGTTCTTAGAGGAAGATTATATGATTGACCATAAGTCCAAAATCAAGATTATGTTGCAAGAGCTAAGAGAAAAAGAGAAACAAAATGCTTCGGGACCACCCGTACAGGAAGAAATACAAGTTGATATCAATAATATACTGCCTGATTGTAGTGGGAGTATTATCGATAATTAGGATTCATGTGTCACATAATCTAAACTACAAATGGAGCCACATCATAGCGGGAGGATTAGGAGTCAGGCTGATAGGTTGGTGTATTTGGGGTAAGAAATTTAGTGAAGTCATAAGGGATCACGAGATTGATCATATTAACTATGACGAGCCACTCCAAGACACGGATGTTGAGATTTATCTACAGGCTATAAATACCGAGATGGGTTTGATGTATTCGAATCAAGTATAGGATCTTATAGACATGCCCAATGGGATAAAAACCATAGGGTGTAAGTGGATCTACAAGAGAAAAAAGGGGCAGATAGGAAGGTGGAAACTTTCAAGGAACGACTTATGTAAAAGGGTTCACTCAAAAATAGGGGTTTGATTATGAGGAGACCTTTTTATTGATTACCATGGTTAAGTCTATCTGAATTCTCTTATCTATTGTTCCACATCTTGATTACAATATTTGGTAAATAGATGTCAAGAATGCATTCCTGGATGGAAATCTTCACGAGTGCATCAATATGGTTAAACCCATGAGATTCATAGAAAAAGAGTCGGAAAGTAAGGTGTGTAATATTAAGATATCCATTTATGGACTTCAGTAAATGTCAAGGTCATAGAATTTATGTTTTTGATTATGAAATAATTTTTTTTAGTTTTTATCAATGTATAGATGTGAATTTTGTGTATAAGAATAATGACAGAACGATGGTGGTATTTCTAATAATTTAGGATGATATTCTCATTAATGGTAAAAATGTGGGTTTATTGTCTAGCGTAGAGTGTGGTAGTCTTTTTAGTTTGATATGAAGGACTTATGAGAAGACAACCACATCCTAGGGATCAAGGTATTACTCAATCGGATGAACAGGATGTTGGGATTATCGCAAGCTACTTATATCGACATAGTTCTCACAAGGTTTAGCATGCAAGATTCCAATAAAGGGTTTCTCCCTTTCACACCGTGACACCCCGTAAATTCATAAATAGATTGATCAGATCTAATATAAAAATCATGGGAATAAAAAAAAATTGGTAACATTCTCAGCATAATTAATTAAGCAAAACTAAACAACTAATAAAATGAGATGCTACAATGCTAAAAAAACACTATAATATCAATCACCGTCAGTACAATAGTCCACCTCTAGAATACAAATACTACATGTACAAAAGTTTACTTGACATAAATTGTACAATATACAAGACTGCTAAAAATATAAACTAATGCGATAAGAGAATGAGTGACACTAATCAACTACCAACTATTTGGAATAAAGGATAGGATGCCACTAATGGTGCTCCTCCAACGATCAAATCGATTAGTGGAAGGAATAACAATCTGTGCACTGTGAAAACACATATATAATAACAATATAAATAATAAATTTATTAAGAATAATAATATAATTGAATTTTAGCTACAATATAACTACACATCTCCCTCTCATCTTTTAGTGGATTTTAAGGTATTATTAACCCATCCCAACAACTTAAAATATGATCTGGTTCTATCCACAAACCCATATGTAGCCAATGTTTTTAATGTTTTACCTATTGATCCTAAATTCTTTACTTTATCATCATCAGGTTCATTTCTTTCATTTTGAATCATATATTCTACAGTACATTTCACTAAATAACCAAGGTTCCACAATCATGTTTAAATAATATATATGAAGACTATTTATTTTGGCCTATCTCATTCCATAAAGTAATATACATATCTGGTATAAAAGATATAAGAATCTTGAATCATAAACATTTAAGTATGCATCTCTAATATACGTCTTATACATCACTAGTATAACACACAAGAAGGTACAACTATCTCTAGTACCATAACATATAATAATACATGGTAGAGAAAAGAAAGTATCTACATCTAACATCCATAAATAGGTACATCCCCCGATGATACGCAATTATGAGACCTCGTCTCGGCTATAGCCATGCTCAGCTGGAGCCGACCTTGTAAAGTGTTCACCGGAGTCATCCTGAAATAATTACATCTGCCTCGTCCTTGTCCAGACTCAGGATGAGGTATATGCCAACCAACTGAGCTTATGCCCGACCTCATCTGTCCAACAAAGACATGACCACCTATTAGAGAAACCTATCATCATGAATTTTGTAACTCGATTGAGAGTACACTTGAAAATTATCAATGCACTATCCAGAGCATTACTGATTTCATACTCGGCTAGGGAAACACCTCAACCCAGGAGGACAAGTTCATCTGGCAAGGCACGTGGAATGGAGCACGTATGGAAGAGTGCGCGTGGGCTGTAAGCCCACGAGAGCAAAACTGTTACAACATCATCATCCCCACATGTGGAGAATATCTTATAATCATTGCTTATATGCACGAGAGACAGATGTCACCACATCATTGGATAATTGGTGATGTGCATGCCTCACGCATGACTGGGATGTGCATGGCACCACCACAACCATATAAATACTTATCTTCTACATTAGTGTAATGGATCGATTATTGTGAACCATATTGAACACTATCAAAGTATTTAGAGAGAGAAATATTGAGTGCTTGTATCCCAAGGCCATTAGAGCCTACATTTAGTGGATTTCACACACACACACACACATAGTGGGTGTAGTCCCTATAAAGGATGAACCCCTTATATCTGACATTATCTCCTTCTTTACCTCATCCCTTTCTATAGTTTTATACATGTCCATACTCCATTGTTGTACTGGTTTGAGCTTACGCATCATACTAATTTTGTGACACCAATTCTGGTATCATCAATTTGGCACCGTCTATAGGAATGAGAGAGCCATTTTCTTCCCTACATTTGTAACTACTCTATCACATTCTCTTATGGTGGTCCAATATCATCCTTGGTTAAGCTTGTACCACTATTGAAAGAGCTTTTGGTTGAGTTTCAGCTCATTTACTGTTGTTTTAACTCACTTCCAGCTCATCACTTGTTTTTTTTGGTCATCAAAAGTCTTTAATGGAATCAGATCATCCTACTATAATTCGACCTAATACCAGCCAAGCCTCACCTTAGTAAGAAATCGTTGAGCAGGCAGCAACCCTACGTTCCTTAGTAGACATTCAATGGCAGATGTAGGGTGCACTTTCTATGTTTAGTTTGAACATGGTGGCTAGACCCCTCGGCACCAGAACTGAAATGATAACTCCAATCGCAAGGGAATGTATTCATGATCCAATGGCCAGGGGACCACCCCAGGCCCCACTCAAAGTTCTTCCTCCTAAGAAAAGGCACAACGACATGGTTGACTCTAGGCATTTACGCCTAGAGAGGCCAGGTCAAGAGTGCCCAAATGATGAGGATGAGCAGTATGCTGATGAGGAAGATAACGAATATTGGGAGCCTTATCAAATTTCTAGAGGCATTATGCGACCAATTCAGCCCAGTCGAGGATGATTTGAGAACCCCCTCTAGATCTCGAAGTATCGTTGGTTCTAGAAGGAATGAAAAAGTTGATGATCTCCGACCTCCTAGAGGATGAGATCAGGAATAATGAGAGGTGAATATCCCATAGAAAATAGTTGCCAAAGAGCCCTCAATTCGACAAGCTGATAGAGAGGGGGCTTGAGAGAACGTCGCTTTGGTCGAGGTTATCGCTGCGATCAAAAGGCCACGGAATGACTCCATTCATAGACTGGAGGACAAAATACGGGACATACAAAAGAGCTGATATCTCTTATAGAGGAGATACAGTGAAGGCTCCCCTTTTGTAGCTAAGATTGTGAGTTATTCCACCTTGACTAATTCAAGCCACCGGTTGTCACGCCCAAGTATGATGGAAGTACTAACCCAGCCCACCATATGGAGATGTACCAATAGGATGCTAATATTTACTTCATCTCATATGAGATGAGGTGTTGGGCCTTCTCAAGCACACTAACCGGATAGGCTCATGTATGGTTCACCTCTCTCCCTAAAAACTCAATTGAGAATTCAAACAGCTTGCAGAGAGATTTATACACAATTTCTTCTTCGAGGTGGGACCCCGAAAGAATACAACACGCCTGTTGTATGTGAAGCAGGGAAAGAATGAAAGTCTGAGGGAGTACATAGCTCGTTTCAATAAGGAGAAGTTGAAGGTTGAAGACTACGAAGAGAGTATCGCTATAACCGCCCTGATGGGATGTTTGAAAAAAAGAAAGATACTTTGGAATCTTATCGAAGATCCTCCAAAGTCTACAGACGAACTCCTGGATATGTCCAAGAGGTTCATGAATGTGTAGAAGGCAATGGCTTCCAAAGGTGAAGATGAGAAGGGGATAAATAATGGGGGTATATTACATAAGAAGAATAAGGATTGAAAGAAGAGGTCGATGGATGACAAGCTCGCTGACTACACCCCTCAAATTGTCAGTTATGATCACATCATGAACGAGCTAAAGAATGAATGGCCTCTGAGATGGCCCAGAAGTTGAAGGCTCCTCCTCACAAGAGGAACAAGACTCAATGGTGTGAGTTTCACCAAGATCATGGGCATATGACTGGCATATGCTTTGCTCTAAAGGATGAGATTGAGAAAATGCTAAAGGACAAAAAGTTAAGAAAATAGGTGGATAAGAGTATTCCAAAAGGTGGTCGAGATGACACCCAGAAGAGAATAAACAATAAGTGCATGCTTAATACTCTAACCAACTGAGATGAGGATGACTCGGACGATGATGGTAAAGCAGACCTAGACCTCCGATCAAAGATAAATGATTCTTAAGTTCGGGTAATTATGATTTCTATTGGGCTTAAGATGATCTATGGAGGACTTGCTGAAGGAGAAAAAAAGGTTACTTATAGAAAGGCTCACGTAGCAGAGGCTAAGGCTCTTCCTCTAAAACCTAAAGAAGAGAAATCAGCAATAATAGAGCCAAAGAAGGTAAAAAGAAATAAATTTTATATTAATACTTTTATTGTTGGTTTTTCTAGACTGTATTTTAAGGGGATCATAGCTCCTCACGATGACCCATTGGTAATTACCACCCTTGTGCATGGATATGAGGTTTTAGGAATATTAGTCGATGGTGGAAGCTCGACCGATAAGATGTTTTGGGATTGCTACAAGGGTCTAGGACTGAGAAAAAAGAGGTTGGTCCCATATCATCATCCCCTCATCAGTTTTGGAGGTAAAAATGTGCAACCTTTGGGAATTTATGAGATGGAACTCAGGATGGGGAAATGTTGGCCAAAATGCCACACAAAGAAGATCAATTCATTTGTTACGGGCGAGAACATCTACTCGACCTATAACATAATCATAGGAAGGGTATCCCTCAAGGAATTTGAGGTCGTGCCATTAACAATTCACCAGATAATTAAATTCCTAACCCCGTATGGGGTAGGGGAACGGTAGGGTAACCAAGTTGAGGCACACACTCGGCTAAGGAGAGGGAGGCATATAAAAGAGCCACTAAGACATACAATATTGATACCCTGGACCCTAGAGTTGAAACAAAATTGAAGAACAGAGAAACTGTTAAGGAGGTAGAATCCATCATCCTTAATAAGGACGAGCTGAAAAAACCCGTCCAAATCGATAAATCCTTGAAGAAATAAATCAAAGAAGAGTTGATTAAAGAGGAGGATAATTTTTTCTTGAATCCATGAAGATATGATCGCTATTGATCCAAGTGTCCTCTTTCATAAGCTCATTATAGCCAAGGATGCAAATCCAATCTAATAAAGAAGGAGAGTCTACTCCTAGAAGAAGTATGATATCATTAGAGAAGAGGTGAATGAATTAGAAAAAGAAGGATTCATCAGGGATGTCATTTACCCAGAGTGATTAGCAAATACAGTCATCGTCCCCACGACAACGATAAATGAAGGATGTGTGTTGACTTTACAGATCTAAACAAAGCTTACCCCGATGATATTTTTTCTCTACCAAGGATAGACCAGATAGTTGATACTACTGTCGGCCATAAGTTAATGAGCTTCATAGATGCTTACTCGGGATATAATCAGATATTTATGGATTCGACTGATGCTGAGAAGACATCTTTTATAACTGAAAAAGGGACATACTATTGTAAGGTCATGCCCTTCGGTTTGAACAATGCTAGGGAAACATAACAAAGATTGGTCAACAAAATATTAGAGGAGTAGATTGGGGAGACGATGGAAGTTTATATCGATGACATGTTTACAAAAAGTCTCAAGGCTGACACTCATGTGGATGACCTTGAGAGAACCTTTGATACTATGGACGAGTTCAAGATGAAACTCAACCCCACCAACTGTGTCCTTAGTGTAGTGGAAGCCAAGTTCCTAGGCTTTATTGTGAACCAGAGAGGAATCTAAGCAAACGCCAAGAAGATCAAATATTTTTTGGAGATGAAGACTCTGACGACAATAAAAGATGTGCAGAGGGTAACCGAACGAGTGGCAGCATTAAACACGTTTGTGTCTAGAGCCACTGTTAAGTGCCATCTTTTTTTCCAAATGCTCAGAATGGCATTTGAGTGGAATGAGGAGTTCAATAGGGTTTTTCAAGAGTTAAAGGCCTACCTCAACTCCCCATTCCTACTATCAAGACCAATCAAAGGTGAGAAGTTGTATCTACATTTAGCAGTGTCTGAATTGAATATTAAAGTTTCCATAGTCAGAGATGAAAATGGAGTGAAGAAGCCAGTGTACTTTAATAGTAAGGCCCTCCAATGGACCAAGCAGAGGTATCCCAAAATGGAGAAGCTGGCCTATGCTCTGATTCATGCCTCAAGGAAGATGAAGTCGTACTTTAAGGCATACACCATGGTCATCCTCATCCACTTTCCTCGCACATAGGTCATCCATAAGCTTGAGAAATCAGGTAGTTTGATGGTTTGGGAAATTTAGTTGGGGGAGTTTAATATCATCTACCATCCAAGAACGACCATCAAGGGCCAGGCCCTAGCTAATTACGTAGCCAAGTTCACATGAGAGGAGGCTAATGAAGAAGAGATTGAGATTTCAGCTTGTGAGCAAGAAGTAAGTTGTCTGAGAATGAGGAAAAAAGACACCTATTCAAGAATGGGACTCTGGAAGAGGTTAATTTTTCTAAAGATGGTACTATGTGGAGCTTGTTCGTTGATGGCTCTTCATGTGAAGATAGAAGTTGAGCAGGTGTGATTGTGTCAGCTCCAGATGGGATCGATATAGAATATGCTCAAAGGTTCAAGTTTAAAGCCTCCAATAAAGAGTCAGATTATGAGGCCCTCCTAACAGGTGTCTCCCTTGCTCGAGCACTAAATATTAGCCAGCTATTGGTCCAAAGTGACCCAGGTTATTTGTGAATTGAATTTCAGGAGTATATGAGGCCAAGGACAATAGAATGGCCAAATACCTTGGAAGGGTAAAAACAATACTGAAGCATTTCAGAGAAGTGAAGCTGAAGAGGAAACCTCGTTGGACAATAGTCAAAAGGATGCTTTGGCGACATTAGCCTCTGTCGCGAGGAAAAAAACATAAGGATGGTACCGATAGAGATCCTGCATCGGTCGACCATTAAAGAGGAAGACAATGCTGTGGAATTTAGTTTCAACTTGAATATGGGAACTTCTTGGATGGATACTATCATACGGTACATTATAGATAAAGATTTTCCTTATTCCAAAGCCGAGAAGAAGAAACTAAGGTATAAAGCGGCTAAGTTCTCCATCATAGGAGGCATCTTATATAAGAAAGGGTTCCTACTCCCTTTACACAGGTGTGTTTATCCGTTTGAAGTAGAGTATGTTTTAAAAGATGTGCAGGAGGGATCTTGCTCCAGTCATATTGGAGAAGGTCATTAGCGAAGAGGATCATCACTCAGGGATACTGGTGGACAACGTTAGCAAAGATGCAACTGCATATGTGAAGAGGTGTGATAAATGCCAAAGGTTTTCCACTATAGCCCATCATCCCTATCAGCCACTTATTTCTATCATTTCTCCCTAGCAATTCACAATCTGGGGGATTGAATTGGTAGGGCCATTGTCGAGAGCTGTGAATAATTATCGCTATCTAATTATGGATATTGATTATTTTTTGAAGCAGATAGAGGTCGAGGTGAAGATCATAATAATGGAGAATAAATCTTTCTAATTCATTTGGAAAAATATTATTTGTAGATACGACTTGCCTAAGACTTTGATTTTTGATAACGAGAAGAAGTTTGAGAACATCTCCCTCGAGAAGTACTGTAAGCGAGCCGGGATCAAAAATTTCTTTTCAACTCCTTACCGACCCTAAGCCAGTGGGCAGACAGAGGTTACAAATAGAATCATTCTTGACAGAATCAAGAAAAAGTTAGAAAAAGCGAAAAGAAGATGGACCGATGAGGTTCATGTCATCCTATGGGCATATAGGACAATAGAGAGGAATCCAATGGAGGAAACTCCATTCATGTTAGCCTATGGCTCAGAGGTTGTGGTGCCGATAGAGATAGGTCTCCTAACTCACAGGGTACAAACTTATGACCCGAAGGAAAATATTCCAGAAAGAAGACTGGATTTGGATCTTATCAAAGAATGAAGAGAAGATGTTGAGGTTAGACAAGCTACCTTATCAGCAAAGAACATTAAAATTTTACAATAAGAGATTGAAGGCCCGACCACTGGCAGTAGGAGACCTAGTTTTAAAGAAGATGTGGCAGAAGCCCAACAAGCTTCATCCTAATTGGCATGGTCCCTACCAGGTGATTGAAGAGGTGGTTCCAGGAATATATCGACTAGAAAACCTTGATGGAAATCCATTCTCCAATCCATGGAATGGGTAACATCTCAAAAAACACTATCGGTAAGAGTTTTGTATTATTTTCATTTGTCTATGTATACGAGAATCAGATTATGAATGAAAAATTTCCAAGTGTTCTATCTTATTCTGTTGATTGGATGATTTTTGATTGTACGTATTAGTTCATCTTAAGCTGCAAAACATCATTCCTTGTGAAGTAGCTTTTACTTATTCTCAGTGACATAATAGTTTAGACGGGGTCAACCTCGTCCATGGACTCTCGATAACACTGACCGAAGGAAACGTATTAAAAACCATTAATTTGGTGGAAAAACTCTCAAAACGACGAGAGGGGACTTGTGATGCAAACACCATAATTTGGTTAATTCAAATTTAAAACTCATTTAGTTGTGGTTCAAGCTAAACATCATTAATTTGGTGAAAATTCTCTCTCAATCGAGACAACATTACATGGACGAGATGGATCTCGCCCATACACACTTCAAACAACGAGAGGGGACTTGTGATGAAAACAACGTAATTTTGTGGATTCAAATTTAAAAATGGCTTAGTTTTGGTTAATGTTAAACATCATTAATTCGGTGAAAATTCTCTCTAGACCGAGATGACAGTGAATTTACGAGATGCCTCTCGTCCATACACTCTCAAAACGACGGGAGGGGACTCGTGATGAAAACACCATAATTTGGTGAATTCAAATTTAAAAATCATTGAGTTATGGTTCATGCTAAACATCATTAATTTGGTGAAAATTCTCTCTGGACCAAGATGACAGTGCATGAACGAGATGGCTCTCGCACATACACTCTCAAAATGACGAGAGTGGACTTGTATAATTTGGAAATCATCCATTCAGGATTAAAAATTATTATATCTCATCTTATAACGATACGACGTTCGTATGAGGAAATTTGTCACTTACGCTCGACTAGTCTATAGAAGCGATGATATCTTATCAATTGGTGATGTGAAGGTTACAAACCAGTTTAATTGTTGTTACTTGATAAAACATTAGAATAAGGCGTGTGCATAATGAATAAAGGAAAAACAAAAATATGGAAATGAAGGATCAAAGAATTTGTCATTCATAAGTATGATACTAGAAATGTTAAAAATTATGGTCAAGTGTTAAAACTTTATACAACTAAGAGAGGCATCAGGCGAGAGGTGGCCTTCCAAAGAAGAAAGATCAAGAAAAACTAGGCTTGGAGGTTTATATCATCAAAATTTGGATTCTCAGTTTTTTTAAGAGTCGACTCCTCACCAGCTGCAATACTATTAATTTTGGCATCTCTGATAGGCTCAGACTCATTTACCTGGTTCGTAGTCTGGACTGTGGGATCCTGTTCAACCGATGCCTCAACCAGAGTCAAGTCTATCATTGCAAGCGAGTCATCTAAGATAAATGTTTTTAACTAATTAGAGAGGTGTGCGATATCAGGCAACTCCATTACTTCCCATAGGCAACTAGTGTGAGAACCCCTCTTAAGGTAATGAACGCTATAATCCAGGAACTCTTAAGATGATTTGAAGAACTCAACTGCCTACTTCTGAGCCTTAGAGAGCTTGAGATTAACTTATTTTATCCTCCCAGTAATCTCATTTGAGTAATGGTTGTTCAAGTATTGGATAGCCTCATCATGACTCTTATTCAAGTTGGTGATTACGTCGGAGTGTTGTGTCTTCAAGGTATCAATATGAGCCTCTAACTCTTTGATATGACGCTTCTGAGTTCATTGTCCCTAATAGCTTAACAAGCCAAACGAATCTCAGGGATTTTCTAATTGACCTAAAGATAGATCTTTTAAAGATAATTTGTAGACTAACTAAAACAACATGAGTCAGTATGAGATGACCTTATGGGACGACCTTATAATTCTTGGAAAAATTAATAAAATAATGACTTACTAGGAGAACGTTGTGAAGAACAAAGTCATTCATTAGGGAGATATTGGTGGCTTCTAAAAATCTACTATCAGACTCGAAGGTGTTGGATGTCAAGAACTATAGGGCCTTGTCCTTATTTTCAGAGGCAGAGTCACGGCTAATCTTCAGGTTCTCCAGCCTCACATTAAATGTATCCTCTGAAGAGATACAGATGACTTGACACGGCTAGATCTTGGATGGTTTGTCCTTGGTCTTCTTGCTATGATAGGTTTAAGGGAGATTTTCTTGACCCTATTTTTCTCTTTTTAGACCCCTCTGCTTGGCTGGGGTTTGCAATTGTTGATTTTTTCGTCTAAGGTGCAGGGGTCGATTTCTTCCCCACCTGTTTGAGCAAATTGCCAATGCTTGGTGCTACAATATTCCATATAGTTACGGGGGTATTTGATGGTTGGTATGCAATATAGAGATTATGATCATCATATCAGACAATTTAAATACGACACAATAAGTTGGAAGTAATGTTAACAAACTTACATGTCTAAGATAGGGGATCCACCCCCATACCCATCTGCTCTAAGAAGTATGGGGTCATCAATTGTTCAAGTTGGACGAGACCTCCATTGTTTCCTTATCTCCTAACTTTCTCAATGTTCTTAATGGCTTTAACACTTAGACCCAGATCGACTTTGATTGACATTATGGCTTTGGCCCATCTCGGGGGGGACTCGGGGCATAGAGGTCGTGCAAGGGACATCGGGGCCGAATTCCCAATCTCTCGACATAAAGAAATAACATGGTTTCCAGCTATGATTAAAGGTTTAGGTTACTAGAAAATCTTTCTTCTCAGACTTCCTGGAAATGAGGTAATAGTAGCCAGATTGAGTCTTAGGGGATGAGATGGCGTCACATCCTCTAACGACATTAACTGGGAGGTCTGTGCGATGAACTTCCTTACATAAGATGACGAAGCCGATAATAACTCTCCAGGAATTTGGTGAAAGTTGAGAAGGGTCATGACCGATATTGTCAAGAATGTTTCATACAATCGGATGCATAGGTTACCTAAATTCAACCTTGAACATTTGTTCATATACGTAAACTTCACCCTAAACTCAACCTTGAAATGCTCTCTCGTCGGTTGAGGGTGCTCTCATATGGATGTAAGGTCCAATACTATAAACATGTATCCATAGTAATGGTTGACTTCGGTAACCATGCTTACGTAGAATTTAGCACAAAATGTGTCAAGTGTGGGTTCGACTACGTCATCATCATCGTCTGGATTAGTACCTGGGATGACACTAGGGGCATAAGAGGTTGTATCAAAGTGTTGCCCCTAAATAACACTAAGAGGGATGGAATCTATTAGGGGTGGCATGGAAACATCCATTCTCGACTCGTCATGGGACGAGACAATCTGAATAGAGGAGTTTGGTCCCTTTGTGGACTTAGATTGGTTTGATTATGACTCGGCCTAGTTGGGTGATTCGGCTTGATAATAAGAAGAAGCTCTAGAAGATCCTTGAGCCTCCCCAGGACCATTACGAGGGACCTCCATTGCCACTTAGAAGCAGTCGATGCTCTCAACAATCGAATCAGACATGGAGTCACTTATTTCTAAAACTGGAAGACGTATGGTGGCAAGTGGAATTGGGTAACTAGGATGAAGAGGAAAGGCTTCAGCCCTGTGCTTGGCACTTTCTTGGCCTTGTGCTTTCTGATCTCCTTGAAACACCTCTCTCTAAGACTAGGGTAATACTCAGATAGTTCGTATAGTTTCCCCTTATTTGTATAATCTAGCATACCTTAGACTATACAATGAACACCCCCATGAAACTTCCTCGGGGTACGGGTATGTAAGCATAGGATCTGGGTAAAAATTACCATAGTAAGCTCGTCTCTATCATCAAGGTACCATCATGGTCGAAGTTGCACGAGCCCCCATCATGGAATCCCTTCTAGTATGTAACCCGTGAGCACTCACATGTGGTATGCATTACAAATAAACATGTAAGTAATTACAACCCTCACTAACGGGCTCAATTGAATACATACACATACCGAACCAATGCCACATTGAGCATCAGTATCATTAAAAGGAAAATGTATCATTAACCTTATATTCATCCCATATTATAGCACACCATATTACCATATATATGTATAGTCACACCTTACCAAACTCTAAAGGCATGCTTGTCAACAATATTAAATCTCTTATAGGTCTTGCCTAATTTCTCAAGGCTTCACAACTAGGTATCAACCCACACCCAATTTATATAAAACCATTTCTCATAATAACTACCTCATTCTAGGGTTTCTTCACTCAATACTAATCTCATTCAAAGGATATACTCCCTACCAATGTATCATAAGGTACCTAACAATTTCATCTAAAATCCCAATCCTCTAAGCTTCTAAAAGCCCCAGTTAACAACCCATCCAAATCTTGAATTTGCAAACCAACGCATTTTATTCAAGTTAACCCATTCGGGATATCTTGCGGTTGTCAATTCTAAATAACTAAGGAATCTTCATAGGGAAGCCCACGTTAAACGCATATATCACCAAATTCGGGATATCGTGCAGAGGGGCAGCATCATTATTACCAAGATTTTAATTGAGGACAACCTGCCGGATCCTTTTACAAAGAGATTAGTAGATAAGATTTTCAATAGTAACGTAAAAGGAATGGGGGTCAAGGTTCACATGGCTTTACGACTAAGTGGGATATTGTTGGAGTTTATTCATAAAATCACGTGTAAAACATTTTATTATTACTTAATAAATGATCGTTTTATTCATTTTTAAGAAAGAATCATGTTTGTGAGAATGATTTATATTTTTGTAAATATATTTTTATATTTAATGTCGTTTAATAGAGCTTAGTAGGCATTTGAGTGAGACGACTTTGGGTTGATCACAAGGAGATTGGAATTTCGATTCTAGCTCTATTGAATGGTCAACAACATAGATAGGGAGTTGACATCCTATCACAACATTTGCGATGAAATCCTTGTAGTTTATCTCAAACTTCAAAAGCTTATTTGATGGTTCAAAAACTTGTATGATAGTTCAACAGAGGACCGTAATCGGTACTTCCCAAGAATATATTGAATAGGACCACCTATGAGATTTGAATCTAATAGTTGGCTTTATTAGATTTGGGAAATCTCACACCATTTGCAAAGGGTACATAAACTCTTAATCACGATAATTATGAGGATTAAAATACTTATATAATTTTTACATTATTTGGTATGGGTGTTATTAAATGTTGAATTCAGTTAAATGATATTTTGATGTTTGGTGGAAATTATGTAGGTAGGTATAAGATCTTAATTCAGAAGAATCCACGTCGGGGGATACTTTAGATTGCAATGTCCCCTAATAGGCTTATGCAATTTATTTCCATCAGTAAACATGCTTAGTGGATTATTTATAATCCAATGGATTAGAAAAATAAGATAAGTTTGATAATCGAGGAATTAACTAGAGCATGGTTAAAGTTAATTGACGACAAATTGATTTAACAAAACGAGTATCGAAAGCTTAACATACGGAATCACATGATGTATTATTATCAACTTTGTAAATAAAACCTCCGTATATCTAATTTATTAATGAGATAATTAAATTGGAGTGTAGTCATAATTATTTGGTGGAATTAATTATGATTAGATTAATGAAGGAAATGAAATTATGGTAAATGTAATGTGGGATTTTTGAGTATTTATATGGAGATAATATAATTTTTTGTGTTGGGTCCCTAGTAGAGTCCAAATACTCAAGTAGTTAGGCTCATACTCTCTAGAAACTCGATTTATCCTAAGCCTACCTTTTATACTTGTATAAATTGACGCCGTAAGGGGTTTTAATCACTATTCATAAGAATTAGGGTTTGAGAGGGATGAGAGAAATCACTATTCACGTTTTTAGTGATAAGGGCTAGAGAGATACCACCAAATCTAAAGGTTGAGCAAAGGTTGTAATCTCAAAAGTTGTCAACCCACCTACCTTACTTTGGGGAGGATCATACCCGAGAAGATCCTAGATTTTTAAAGGATTTAGTAAGGTTTTGGAGATCCAAAACAAGGCATCTTTACATCAACATCAAATACATTCCTCTACTTCGGATCACAATCAGATTCACAAGGGTATTTCATTTTAAATCATAGGTTTGTTCTTTGGACTTAGTTGTTTTATCTTTTTTCTTTCTCATGTTTGATTAATTGAAGATTCAAGTTTAAAAATTTTATTCCTCATATATCGATCCCCAACACTGGAAGCAGGTTTCAACAATATGATTAAATCAAAAAAGTAAATAAAGAGTAATAATTTCACTAAATTTGGGGTACAATAATAATAACTTTTCTTCATAATATATTTTAGTTGTTTTGAAGTTAACTTAACATAAACAACATATATATCACATGCAGGTCTAATCCCAAATTCCAAGAGATACTAATAGTGTATAGTTATAAATCTTTCTCAATATTTATAATTGAAGACTTTTTATAATATAAGGTATCCTGTGTACATATGAAGTAAAATCTCAATAAAGGGAACATAGTTACATCACTCCGTGTGTTAATATCCCTACTCTTCCAAATAGATGGGCTATGAACAAGCCCATGGATAAACTTAGAGGGCCTATATGTATTGCCTTCGAGGATTACTTGTGCATAATAGGTAGTGTTATAGGTCATACCAAATCAGTAATCTTAAAGCATTAATAAGGGATAATCACTATGCCTTCATATCGATTATATGAAACCATAACCTAGGGCGTATGAAATATTCTCCACATTAATCCGGACTAGAAAAAATGGGTAATTTTAGCGAGTAGGATCAATGAAAATGGATCAAAGTAAAGCCCATATCTATCGTCGGGGTACTAACGTAGTCAACATCACACACACACCATTAAAATCCCTCCTAGTATGTTCCCCATGAGTTCACAACCTCACATAATATGTTTCCACATAAAATTAGATATCTAGTTTACTCAAGGATTACTAAAAGAATTAAAAATCCATAATTAATTATCACGAATTAATTAATACAAGATAACCAAACTTCCACAATATTGCTCAAACACAAATACCTAACTTGTTCTATAGAAACCCAGTTCGTTCTAATGAAAAAACAAATCATTATAATGAAAATATTGATTAGCCACATGTATTGTATATATGTCTCACTTTTAGGGACATTTTATTATGTAGAAAGCTATAAAAAACTGTACTTTTTTTACTACAAAAATCCATTTTCCCAGTTAATCTATTGCATAAGGTATTTTGGTGTATTTATACGGTTAGGGAAGCCAAATGTAAATTTTATAAGCATTCTGGAAAAAAAAAATATACAAATGCACTTCCAAGGGAAAAGGGAATTTCAAAAGGATAGTTTTGCACTCCGACTCTCTTCACGGAGATTATCAGCATCAAAGTGAGGAACGCCTCAGTTTAAACTGTGTGTCAATCCAAAGTCAAACAAAGAAGTTACGAAGATTCAAAGTTGAATTCAAATATTACCAAAGTCAAAGATTAAGCCTCGAAGTCAACTAAAAAGTAAAAAGGAATTGGATCGATCCAATCCAAATTCGGATCGATCCTACCCTAGCATTCCACTTGCCTCTTGTTGTTCCTATAAATAGGACCATTACCTTTGATAGATTTCACCAATTTAATATTATGTCTTACTCTCTCTATAACTTTTTTTCTATTATTTTAATAAAAGTTTAAGTTTTTATAATTATGCTCTTAAGTAGTTATTTTCTTTATTTGGTTAATTGCTTTATTTATTAGTTTAGTTTATTGCTTTGATAATTAGTTTACTACTTTATTACTTACTTTACATTTTTTTTATCGAGTTTGTTAAGCACTGGAGAAATAATTATCGTGATTATAATCATGTTTTACTAGTTAATTAGATTGTGGATTGTCATCACATCCATTTGAAAATAGTGTTTTTGTAGATATTTTTAAAGTATAAAAGTATATTCACACACACACACACACACACATATATATATATATATATATATATATATATATATATATATATATATATATATATATATATAATGAATTTAATACAAAGGAGGCTTGACATATAATGTCAAGTATTATATACTTTGAAACTCTTAGTATGAGATATATTGTATGTTAGAAGTCAACACTTGCATTATTAAAGCTTTTATTTTTCATAGAAATCATGTAACTTGCATGTTTGATTGATTGTCTAAGTGAGAGTGTGACCGTTGAAACAACTTTGATATTTCTAACTCGGACTCTCATATTTCAAAGGTTTGAGAAATTATCTACAACCTCCCTCGCATCTACTTACAAGTACAAATCATTTAAATATCTTACATCACCAAAACAACTACACAAAGACCATTATCTTTTAGTTAATTCTTGTTGCAACATTTTACATAGCAAATCAAAGTTACTTTTAAAACAATTGTTCTTATCTTTCAACTCCCCCTCTGGATTTGATACCCTACTTACCAATGTATTAATATAGTGTATAAATTTGTTGTTTTGTTTATATAATGTTGGTAAACTGATAAACAATCACGAGTGTCTTTATATGACACTTGGTTTCCACCAAATCAAAATGGAGTCATTGTCTTGGACTTCAAAAAATTAAATTGTAAAATAAATTAATTTGTTGTTTAAATAAAGTTCCTTTCTTTATTTTTATTATATTTCTTGTGTTAACAACTACCAAAAAGTGAATTAGATGTTCTCATTTTAATTTTTAACTTCGTTCGATTCAGTACTTTATCGATGAACATCAGTCCTATCTCGAACTTCAACGGTAAATTTGTGGACTTTAATCTTGCCTCACCATAAAATAGTAGTAATAATCACTTAGACATTTGGCAACCACAACATTCAACTAATTAGGACATCATCCTCGGCGCCATGCTTACGGAATCGAGTTTTCCTATGAAATCACATTTTCCCTCCGCTCCACCATCCATTGAGTCATTCCAATCTCTACAAAATTTTCCCCCACCCCACCGTCCTATGGTCTCACCAGCACAAACCTTGGGTGACTATCTCTGCCTGGAGACAACTTCTACCCCTAGTTGAATAATCTACCGATATAATGCATGTAATTTCCATTTCTTTATTGTCAAGATTATTTAATACACCGTACTTTTATAGATATTTAAATTACATAAGTAGGCGTAATTTGGTAATTAGAGGAATTTATGAGAATAGTAAATTATGGATTAATAAGTGTTAGATATTTACAGATGTGTGTTACATTTACTTTTATGGCTAAGTAAATGAGTTGGATTAGTTTAATTGCATGTCGCAGTTGGGTAAATCGACAAAGGATAATATTTTATTTGGAAAACACGCGTTAAGAAGTGTTAGGTACGATAAGTAAATTTTACTTAAGTGACTCAGATGAATATTTTGAGTGCGCGGTTGGTTTTGAAATGGACTAGATAGTCACAATAGAGTATCCGGGGGCAGCATTTAGGTTCCGAGGATTTTTGGACTAGTAGGGACTCGCAATTTAGTAAATGTGTCATTTTTGGGTTTATAAGGGACAAGCCCTTATTCTCCCTTATAAAGGCACGAGAGAGAGAGAGAGAGAGAAATAGAAAAAACAAAAGTGAGAAAAGAAAGAAGAGAAGAACGGAAGGAAAATAGGAAGAAGAAAGGGGAGTTTGGGCCAAACTCCACGGGATTCGACTCGAGATCATCGAATTTTACCCACGAGGCAAGTGTTTACTTACTTTCTTCATTTGCGTGTGTATCTCATATCACAGTTGGTGTAAACTAAATAAATTTGGGTTGGAACCCTTGAAATAAATTTGGGAAAATTGGATTTTGAAATTACAAATAGGTGTGTTGTTATCTCTTGATGATTTCTAGCATAAAACCCATGTTGTGGATTGGAATGGTATAAGTGATATAATTGGAGTTTTAACGATTTAGGGTATAAATCTAAGAGAACTTGTTTAATCCAAAAAATATTGGATTTGTTTGTTATAAATCAGTGTTTATATGATTGTTGTATTGATGGTTGAGATTAGAAACCATAAAAATGGAGGTTGGGATGATATTTGGTATTTTGGAGGTTTAGGTTTCGTAAGAAATTGAGAGATGGATGACATATTTGGTGTGACCGGTTGAACCCGGCCAAGGAACCATCGACCGGTATAAGGGAAAAAGGCTACTGGTTGGCTTGCAAGGAAAAATCTAAACTTATGATCGACCGGGGGTCAGGAGCCGATCGACCGATACTCTATTTTCTGCCCAAGATAAGGATTTTTCTACTCCTTTTTCTTTTTGGGTTCAAAGCTTAGCGGCTTTCTTAATTAGTGTAATATAGATGGGTGAGACCTAAAGGACTTGAGGAGTTGTATATTAACCTTGAATTAGTTGAGTGTACAATCCGGAGAATGAATTTAATGAATGTTTAGGACGAGTAACATCTGAGAGAAGTCTTCGGTAAGCGTATATAGATATATTTATGCGATTAGGATAAATATGGGATGATTATAATTGAGTAAATCCTAGGATACGAGTAGGATGGAGTTTAGGATATGGGATAAAGATAATTGAGCGGTTGTCCTCTACGTCTATTGACGACTATTAGTATAGGTGATGCGATCCCTATGGAATTATGATTAGTAGTTAGCATACTTCTTTAATTATTACGAATTGGTATATTTGGGTTTATATTATAATCCTTAAAGGTGATTAAGGTGTGAGTTATATTTTAAGTAAGATAATACTTATGTGATTAGTATTGTAAGTGGGTAAATACTTATATACTATTACGAGTGGGAACATTCGGGTTATTGACTAAAGCTATACGAGTTCGAAAATTATAGCTAGAGCATATTGAGAAATGATATATATATTATATATACGGGTATTTTTACTATATATATATACACACACGATTTGTTTATAAATATATTGTTATGCAACCGATATGTTTATGTACGTTTATATCTCTTGTGCTATCTAGGGAGGTTGCGTGACGTGGGTGAATCCCCTGACTTACGGAGCAGGGAGAGTATATCCCAGGTCATAACTTCCTGCATATGGGTTTCATGTTTTTATCCCACTTTCAGGAAAGAATGTGACCGCCTCCTCTGTTTTGTATTTCTACCATGTTCATGAGAAAGTCTGACTTGGTACCAGGGTTAAGTTGAGCAAACCTAGATGTGGATGGGTACTTTGAGACTGCATCCTTGAGTTGTAACTCGGTGGGATGGTTATTATACTTATGGTTGTAATATTGGTATAAATATACTCGTTTCTTATAGTATATTACCTACTTATGAATACGAGATGTCATATAGCCTTTAAAAAGGTGTAGAATGCAAAATGAACAAGATATTATTCTTGTTACGGTAGTTTCATATCCGAACTTATACAAAAGTAAATTGTAGGTTCAAGTGAGAACAATCTATATAAGAATGTTATATGTTAAGGTGGAAATGTATTTAAAACTAGTGGAAGTTATGGAATATGAACGATATAGCTTTATATACAAACAAGGACTATATATATATATATATATATATATATATATATATATATATATATATTATATATATGTATATATCACATGTATGATCATATCACTAAAAGCTTATGTAATAGCTTAATGTATAACATATTATATCATGCAAGGTAGGTGATAGTTGTAAGGTACTAGAAGATGGGTTAAAGATATTAGTTAGGTGGGATAGCTTAACTAGGTTGTTGAAAAGGTATACGGTAGGTGTGCACTATTAGAAGAGGGTTGAGGTGTATCTCATGAGAGTGAGATACCAGTTTAACTATGATATATTTCATATTTTATAATATGGCTTTTAAGCACTTGCTAAATATTTTCAAACTCGGGCGCTGACCCGTTTCTCTATTTTCCCCTCTCTTGCTGTATACATATATATATATATATATATATATATATATATATATATATGTGTGTGTGTGTGTGTGTGTGTGTGTGTCCAGACACAGGGACGCCTGGATGATGATTCCTTCGAGTCAGACGTTTGTTGCAGTAGCTGTGGATGCGTTCTATCCTTGTAAACTAGATAGGAAGCATTGTAGTAACATTCAGGACAATAGCCTAACTATATTCATTTATTCTTTTATCGCCTTTGGTGAGGAACTCGATTTGGTTGTACTATGTTGTACCGAGTGTTCGGTTATTTCATTTCATTTCAATTTCGTGTACATAAACTGTGTGAATGTTTTGCTTGGTCAGTTTGGTTAAAAAGATTAGTTAATATAAAATTTTGGTGTCAGCCTTATAAGTTATTAGTAATTAAATTGGTTTTTTACAGTGATGCTGAGAATGAACCGTACGAGATTCCTGTTTTAATCTGGTATAGGATTGATAACCCGTTATTTTATTAGGTGGGGTGTCACAGATGGTATCAGAGCATCAGGTTCTAGTGTCCTTAGGAATTTGTGTGGACGTACTACGCTTTCAGTGTTTCTTTCTATTTGATATAGAGCCTTATCATTAGGATTATTGATTCCTATTGTGAGATTTCGTTCTGATATTATGTAAGATTATAGTTAATCCTTTGCACACTCGAGTGAGATTCGTGTGCTGATCGATGAAGGGCGACTAGGGAAGGTCATTATGAAGGTAGCAGGAGGCGGGGCTTAGTTGGGGCTATAAGTTGAAGTTAGGAATGAGGACCGTAGAAGAGGTCACTCCCCTTGCGGTATTGTTATGAATTACTGAAATAACTACTAAAGTATAGTAGTTATAATTATCTATGTACTGTTGTAGCAGAGGGTGGTGCTAAACTTGATTTATCCAATAAAGTAAATTGGGAAAAGTTTGAAGCGTCTTTGATAAGGACCATACAAATGAAGTTATGTCATGCGGAGGCAGTGTAGTGTTATACAGCGGAAGTAGGAGGCTCGAAAGCTTTGGCATAGAGCAGGGCATGAAAATGCCCAGATGTGAAAATTAAGGAAAATTTTTCACTCATTGGAGGAATGTGAAATGGTGGGAATCATGGTCACCATATTTGAAGGAGCAGGATGTTTTGCTCATAGAGGAATCTTACGAACAGTTTTAATCGCAAAAACTTTGGGTTATTAGGAATGATGAGAATGCTATTTCTGGGTTATTAACATGAGAATCGGTTAGAGGTCGACAGTGAATAAAGAGTTATATGGTTAAGTGAACTTTGTACCGAATTAAGGTAGGCACAATGAAGAGAGAGTCCATGAGTGGAATGAAAGGTTCACTAGTAAGTGTTTGATTAGGCATAAATTCTTCCTAATTTATCCCTTAATTTCGGTACTTTAATCACCTCGAACAACGTAATTGGATTGACTTTATCTCATAATATTGCTATTGAACTATCCTAACAAGTACACTGAGTTTCTGGTATTTCGTTATGATTTTACAGGTATCTAATGTCAAGAAATGGAAGAAGGAAACCGGAAGAATAGAGAAAGTCAACAAAAAAAGTCAAAAGGGCAAAAGAGTCATTTTTACCCAGAATCCGGATCAGGTACCTAAAGAGAAGTTGAAGGTATCATCCTCACAAGCACTTAGGAAGAAACGGCACCTCAATTGGATACCCGGAACAAAAGATATGGGCAGTCAAAGTTTGAAGGAAAAGTCAAATAGGCAGACCAGTCCGCCCTTAACCCGGACCGGTCCGCTGTGCAAACTCCAGAGAACTGCGAACCGAAGGCAAACCGAAGAGCACAAAAATTAAAAGAACCGATCCGCACCCGGATAGGTCCGCATGGAAAATAAAAGAACCGATCCGCTTTAGAAGCGGACCGATCCGCCTAAGGGCCGAACCGATCCGCCCATCGAGATTTTGTTTTCTGATTCTCCTCTAAAGACTCCGACTTA
Organism: Sambucus nigra; assembly: GCA_949130495.1. NCBI lineage: Eukaryota > Viridiplantae > Streptophyta > Magnoliopsida > Dipsacales > Adoxaceae > Sambucus > Sambucus nigra. The sequence goes on along the minus strand of OX422208.1, from coordinate 534,601,161 downwards.
TACTCAACTTCTTGGAATTCCATGTAGGGTATAAAAACTCGAATTATTTTCATTGTAAAGGAGGCAAGAACGGAGGGGATTAGTTTAATCTCTTTTATTCTTCCATAAACCCTAGTTGTAGATACAATTTCCAGTTTTATTCAAGGATTGAAGGTTTACTCAAAGTTTGTGCGATTACTAATTTTATTTATTGCTGCAATTGTTCCTTGGGTAATTTTAGTAAGTTGTTTCTTCTTTGTGATTCTATTCTACAATATTCCATAAATTGTCCTGAGATTAATCATGAATACTTGCATGTTAAACACTGTTTTCATCACTTCCATCATGTTAGGCTAGATTTTCTAAGGTCGGGATACATGAACCCAACCTGACATGGTCATTGCACGTATAAAGTTAATCCTCTGAATTTAGTAATTAATTGTGACCGTATTGCGTAGGGACACAACAATTGTAGATCTAAATAACTCGTTTGCCCCTGGGTAACCGGGATGATTGAGAATATAATTCGAGTATCACTATCGTGATACTGATTTACTCATCCTTTGATTAAGTATGACGCGGGCTTGAACCTCGTATACGTAATGCTTGGGAGTACTAAAGACTGGGTCAAATTAATTAGATAAATTTACGATTAATATTATAACTGCAGTACACTAGGGTTGGGGGATTGTATTCCCGTCCTATTTTCTTCATCATCTCATTTAAAAGTTCAAATCAAACTTTCATTCACATTTTCTAGGTAATTTAGTGTAATTGCACATTTCCATAATTACATAATTGCATTTAGATCAATCATTCCCAAAATCCTAATCAACCTTTTCATTCTTTCTTAGAGTCATCGTTAGGATTCTTCCGTCTTATCCCGTCGTCACAACTTCGTTGTCCTTTTTCCCTGAGGATCGATACCCGACTTGTCGGATTATTACTTGAACGACAGGCTTGCACTTGAGCCTAGAGAGTACACACTTTAGAGACACATTCTGAGTCGTGTCAAGTTTTTGGCGCCGTTGCCGGGGAATTAGGTAGACTTAGGATTAGATCGAGTCAATCCAAAGCTTTGACCAAAAAATCAAAAATCCAAAAACATAAAAAAAAATATAAAAAGCACAAAAAGTTTCACCACCATCTCTCACAAACTTAATGCAAAATTCTGAAACCACTCCCACACCCCATAATACTCCAACCAGCATTCACGAAAATCCACTTGTTGAGTATAATCCCGATAGTCCCCACACTCCGAACGCCCCACAGTTTTGGATCCCACCGCCTACACCGTCGCAGTCAATCTCTAGTAACACTCCCTTCTCCTTCGTAGGACACTCTTCAAGCACACCCAGTGAGAGCGCCGAGTCGTCCAGTGAGAGAGAGATGTCGCAGCATAGTAATGCACCTACCGGTGAGGAAGAGCCTCCGTATCGCCCGTTGAGAGAATTCTTATATCCCGAGCGCACTGTCACTCCGGGATGCATTATACTCCCGTATAATGCTGGGCAGTTCCGATTCAAAAATGGGATGATCCAGATGCTACCACACTATCACGGTATGGATTCTGAAAAGGCATACCTGCATATAAGGGAATTTGAGGACGTGTGTGATACTCTCAATGATCAAACTTGCACACAAGAGGTGATTCGCCTCAAACTCTTCCCATTCTCGTTAAAAGATAATGCTAAGACCTGGCTATGGTCTTTACCTCCGAGCTCGATTCCATCTTGGAACGAGTTACAATCCAGATTTCTCAAGAAGTTCTTTCCACCACATCGAACAATCTCCATAAAGGCTCAGATTCAATCGTTCAAGCAATTGGATAATGAGCCATTCCATCGATGTTATGAGCGTTTCAATGAGTTAACTGCTTCGTGCCCCCATCATGGATTTGATACAGCTCAAATCATTTCCTTCCTCTATAATGGGCTGAACCTTAACTCCAAGCAACTCATTGAAACCATGGGTAGTGGTCCGTTTATCGAGCTAGATTGCCACGATGCTGAGCTTCACCTGAGGTATGTCGCCGAGACTACCCAGTCATGGGATATTTCTGATCCTAATGCTCAGAATCGAAATCGTCAAGCGACCACCACTCCATCGGCGTCCGGCCTATACCATGTAGATAAGACCTCTATGTCGGACTGTCGGTTGGACACCTTTGAGAAAGGATTTCGAGATTTATGCGAGGTAGTTGGATCTATCAAGAATCCCGTCGAAAAGGTGTGTGCAATTTGTGAGGCGGGACATTCAACTGAGGAATGCCCGACGATACCTGCCTGCAAAGTAATGTTGCAGGAGCAAGTTAGTGGTATAGGAGGCTTTAAGGGTAATTTCGGTGCCCTGCACGGGAATTCATACAACCCTTTGTGGAAAAATCATCCCGGATTTAGCTACGGGCAACAACATGCCGCAATGAATCCTTCTTCACATGTTGCCCCTCCTCCTCCACAACAATTTCAACAAGCTCCACACATGCAAGGACATGTGCAAGCACCACCACCTCACGAAAATTATATCCCTCCACAGCGGAGAACTCTCGAGGATACGATGAATCAATTCATCACTAGCCAGACCGCAAACAATGCCAAATATGATCGTCTAATTGGCGACATAAATGCGAACCTGTCCAAAATTCAATCCTCGTTGAGCGTTCAAGAGAAGGGCAAGTTTTCTGCCCAGGGCCAAAGACCTTCCCAAGGTCAAACTAGTGTTAGCTCCACTTCTACTGATCATCAGGAGCAATGTCAAGCTGTGACCACTCTTCGTAGTGGGAGAGTCGTTGATTTATCACCTCCCCCACACGACACAACCAAAGACAAGGTGATTTCGCCCGGCACGAAAGAGGCTGAAGATGTCCCCTCTAATGAGAGTGATAAAGATGACACTAGTGAGCCCGAGGTAGTAGTGAAACCACCCTCCGCGGCACCGTTTCCTCAAAGGTTGATTCCTTCCCATAAAGGAAACCCACGTGATGACGTGCTAGAAATACTAAAGCAGGTAAAGATGAATTTACCATTCCTCGATGCCATCAAACAAATTCCAGCTTATGCAAAAGTCATCAAAGATTTGTTGACGGTAAAAAGGAAGATGAAAGTAAAGAAGAATGTCTTCCTAGCACAGAACGTGAGCTCCATCTTACTCAATGAGCTCCCTCCTAAATTCAAAGATCCCGGTGCACCCACCATTTCCTGCATCATTGGAGAGAACAAAATTGAAAAAGCCTTACTTGACTTGGGAGCAAGTGTCAATATCCTCCCTTACTCTATCTATCGGCAACTTGATTTGGGCGACCTCAAGCCCACAAGAATCACTCTCCAATTAGCGGATCAAACTGTGAAGGTCCCACGAGGTGTAGTAGAGGACGTGATCGTTCAAGTTGACACTTTCTACTTCCCGGTAGACTTTGTCATTTGGGACACGGAACCTTCCTTAATCTCGACCAATCATGTTCCCATCATTCTCAGACGCCCATTTTTAGCGACAACTAACGCTATTATTAACACTAGGAATGGGCGAATGCAGCTCACTTTTGGGAATATGACATTGGAGACCAACATCTTCAACATAGCCCAACATACGGGAGAGGAAGATGATATTCACGCGGTGAGTCTCATAGATGAGATAGTTGAGGAGTACATTGAGGAGAATTATTGTGGCGATGCCTTAGGATCCTGTCTGGTTTCGAGCAATGAGAGTGAGGGGACGTATACTGAGTACGAGAGGGAGATTGGGGAGTTAAGAGAGTTACTCGATGAGAGAGCGTCAGACGAGGACGCGAGAGATGTGAATTGGGTTTCTAAATTCGAGGAGTTACCACCACGGGATACACGCGTTGTTCCCTCCGACGAAAAGTTTCCAACTCTTGAATTAAATAAACTCCCCTCCCATATCAAATATGCCTACCTAGGAGAGGATGAGACATTCCCTGTTGTTTTCTCCTCTAGCCTAGATGAAGGGCAGGAGGGCAAATTGTTGAGAATTCTGAGGAAGCACCAAGGTGCTTTTGGTTGGTGTATAGCTGATTTGAAGGGGATAACTCCTCTGATTTTCACCCACAAGATTCACCTCGAAGAGGATGTCAAGCCCTCTAGAGAAATGCAAAGAAGACTGAACCCCAACATGAAAGAAGTTGTGAGAACCGAGATCATTAAACTATTGGATGCCGGGATTATGTACCCAATCTCGGATAGCAAATGGGTGAGCCCTATTCAAGTCGTCCCGAAGAAGTCGGGTATGACTGTGATTGAGAATGCTAAGGGAGAGCTTGTTCCACAACGCACCACCACCGGTTGGCGTGTTTGCATTGATTACCGGAAACTCAATGCGGGAACAAGAAAAGATCATTTCCCCTTGCCATTCATTGATCAAATGCTTGAAAGAGTTACAGGCCACCCTTATTATTGCTTCCTTGATGGTTATTCCGGATATAACCAGATTGAGGTAGATGTACTTGACCAAGAGAAGACGACTTTCACTTGTCCTTTTGGTACGTTTGCCTACAAACGTATGCCATTCGGCTTGTGTAATGCACCCGCGACCTTTCAAAGGTGCATGTTGAGCTTATTTAGTGACATGGTCGAAAGAGGACTTGAGGTGTTCATGGACGATTTCAGCGTTTTTGGCACCTCTTTCGATTTTTGTCTAGAAAAATTGGAACAAGTACTTGCTCGGTGTGTGGAGAAGAACTTAGTGCTGAATTGGGAGAAATGCCATTTCATGGTTACTGAAGGAATAGTTCTCGGCCACATATTATCATCTAAAGGCATAGATGTTGATAGGGCTAAGATAGATGTCATAGCTGACCTTCCCCCACCGAGATCGCTTAAAGACGTGCGCTCATTCTTGGGTCACGCCGGGTTTTATCGAAGGTTCATTAAGGATTTTAGTGCTATCGCTAGACCCTTAAGCAACCTTCTCATGAAGGATAACCCGTTTGAGTGGACCGAGGCATGCCAAAGCTCCTTTGACATATTAAAGAACATGCTCGTGTCCGCTCCCATCATGCAAGTTCCGGATTGGTCCCTACCATTCGAACTTATGTGTGATGCAAGCGATTACGCGATTGGGGCCGTTTTGGGCCAACGTCAAGATAAACAAGCTCATGTCATCTACTACGCTAGCCGGACCCTTACCGGACCTCAACTCAACTACTCTACCACGGAGAAGGAGTTGCTAGCAGTAGTCTTTGCCGTTGATAAGTTCAGATCGTATCTCATTGGTTCTCCTATAATTGTCTTCACCGACCACGTGGCTTTAAAGTATCTACTTGCGAAGAAGGACGCCAAGCCGCGCCTCATAAGGTGGATCCTACTCCTACAAGAGTTCAATCTCTCTATCAAGGATAAGAAAGGAGTAGAAAGCGTCGTTGCCGACCATTTGTCTCGGCTTTCGTCCAACGTACCTAGTGATCCCGTTCCCATAGACGAATACTTTCTGGATGAGAAACTTGTTGCTACCTCTTCTTTACCTTTGTTTGCGGATATAGTAAACTACCATGTCACGGGAGCCGTCCCTCCCGACTGGACACCGCAAGATAAGAAGAGGTTTCTTACTTGGTCGCGCATGTTCTTCTACGATGATCCATTCTTGTTTAAATATTACGCCGACCAACTCATCCGACGATGCGTACCGGATGACGAGATCCAGAAAGTCATCCAGTTTTGTCATTCGGAAGCATGTGGAGGCCACTTTTCCACGAAAAAGACGGCCGCTAAAATTCTGCAATGCGGTCTATATTGGCCCACATTATTCCGGGATGTGAACAATGCTTGCAAATCTTGCAATAGGTGCCAACGGATGGGAGCCATTACTCGACGAGACATGATGCCTCTTACCCCCATACTCATCATTGAGATTTTCGACTGTTGGGGTATTGACTTCATGGGTCCCTTTCCCCCTTCCTTTGGTTTCCTATACATCCTTGTTGCGGTAGATTATGTTTCTAAATGGGTAGAAGCGATAGCTACCAAAACAAATGACAGCAAGGTGGTGATAAAGTTCCTACAGGAACACATACTTTCCCGCTTCGGTGCTCCGAAAGCGATAATTAGTGATAATGGCAAGCACTTTTGCAATTGGCCATTCGGGAAGCTTATGAGAAAGTATGGCGTCGTTCACAAGGTTGGAACGACGTACCACCCACAAACAAATGGGCAGGCCGAACTAGCGAATCGTGAGATCAAGAACATTCTCGAGAAGACCGTCAATCCTAACCGGAAAGATTGGTTCATTAGACTGAACGATTCTCTATGGGCCTATCGCACCGCATACAAAAATCAGCTTGGCATGTCCCCTTTCCGCTTCGTGTATGGAAAACCTTGCCACCTCCCCGTGGAGTTAGAACACAAGGCGTATTGGGCAATTAAGGAGATCAATTATGCCATGGATAAAGCCGGTAAAGCTCGCAAGCTTTAAATAAATGAGTTAGAGAAGATACGCAATGATGCGTACGAGAATGCCAAAATTGCCAAAGAAAGGATGAAACTCGCTCACGATAGCATCATTCGACGCAAAGAATTTCTTCTCGGGCAAAAAGTTCTTCTCTATAACTCTCGGCTTCATCTCTTTCCGGGCAAGTTGCGGTCGCGATGGTCTGGCCCGTTTGTTGTCAAGAATGTTTTCCCCCACGGAGATGTCGAATTAGAAGATTTAAAAGGGGGAAATACATTCAAAGTGAATGGACAACGCCTAAAGCCATATCTTGAGGCGTGCGGTGAGGAAGTCGACACCGTTTGGTTGTCGGACCCCATTTACGGGGTAGAGTGAACGGTTTCAGTTAGGTCGTCGCACCCCCGACGCGTATGGGGTGAGAGTTGTATAGGTCGCGAGAGTCATGAGAGTCGTGTGCGTTAGTGAGTGTCGTTAGGATTTTTGTACATTCGGGTTTAGCATGTGCATGTTCGGGAATTGGGTCAATTCGGGTGACCGGTGATATTGAGAGGTCCTTAGTCTATAATTGGTGAGGAGCGCGTTTTAAAAGTTCACTATTTCGAGGAAGAGAGGTTGAAATCCAGTTTCGGGGAAATTCCAGCCTAAAATCCCCAAGCCGGACCGGTTCCTTTAATTTATGGCCGGACCGGTCCGCCATCGGACCGGTTCCTTTAATTTTAAGCCGGACCGGTCCGCCTGTCGAATTTTCTGGAAATTAAAAAAAAAACGGACCGGTCCTCCCCTGGACCGGACCGGTCCGCCTTCTGCAGGTTCATTTAATCCTTCCCTCCCATTCACCCCTCCTTCCCCCCAATTGCCATCCTTCCCTCCAATTTGGTTCCCCACCTCCCCATACACCTTTTCCCTCCATCCCCATACACCTTTTCCCTCCAAATCCTTTCCCCCTCCACTATAAATTCAACCCTACCCCTCCCCTTCTCTTCACACCTCAAACACAATTCCTATCCTCTCCCTCTCCAGATTTTTGTGAGTTCTATCCTCTCTGTCTCCATGGCCCCCCGTGCTGCTCCCACCAAATACGCATCCACCGACATCCTACACTCCAGGAGCAACGAGTTCCGCTCCCGCCAAGAGGAGCGATGGTGCACCAACTTCTTCGGATCAAGCCGAAAACTCCATATGGAGCGCGCGGTTCAATGGAACGCGCTGCCCAATTCTGTCACGGCCCTATTCATGGCCCGGGGGTGGTGTCGTTTCCTCAACAAACCCCATGACGCCGTGTGGGCTTCCGAGGTCCGGTTATTCTATGGCACACTCGTAAGGACGGACCAATATGAGGCCCAAGCTTATGTCGATGGGATGGTCGTTCCTTTTTCCTTAGCCATTCTCACGGCCAAATTGGCCACCTTTGGTGTTCCGGACCCCCAAGACTTCACATATCCACGGAACGCTCCTCCGGCCGCTAAGGACGTCATCATGGAGCGCATTGCTCCAAACGTGGCTTGGGCGGGCCAAACCGTCGCTGTTGGACAACTCAATGAAAAGGCGCGCCTCACTTTCCAAATCGTATGCGCCAACATTCTTCAAACGTCCAACGATTCCGCCATGAGGCCTCGGCAAGCCACCTTAACCTACCATCTCTTTGATCCCCAAACCTCCATCCATTTGGCCCGCACATTGTATGCCGACATCATCACCGCTTCTTTGGATGAGAAGGGTACCGTCCCTCTGCCCTATGCCCGTTTGATCACGTCTATCCTCCAAGACGCCGGCATTGAGGCCCCTGCCGACCGCACCCGGATTCCCGGTCCCTTTGGACAGGGCACTCGTACTAAGAGTGCCAAACATCTCGCCATAATCCGGGCACGGCGGGGTCATGATAGCGAGGAAGAGGCTGCCTCGGAAGAGAGCGCGGACGAGGAGGCCGCTGAAGCGGACGTTGAGATGGGTGACGTCGGTGCCGACGACGAGTCGGCGGACGAGGAGGACGACCCAGAATTTGAGTGGGCAGGTACCGATATCTCGACCCGGTTTTCCACCCTTGAGAACCGATTCGAGACCTTTGAGAACCGATTCGAGAACTTTGTGATCGACTACCAACGAGATCAGAATCGGGCGGCTCGAAGGCAAGCGGATATCTACCGCCGCCTAGGGGACCCTAATGAGCCACTACCATCACATTTTCATGACCCCTATGGCCCCGACGCGCCCAGCTCATCCCATTTCCCTCCCCCGTGATGTTTTGTTGATTATGGGCTGTTTTGATGTATTCCTTTTCCCATCCTACATATGCTGTATTCCTGTTTGTACCACAGTCTTATGATATAAAAAGTTGCATTTTTCTATATTTGTTTGTTTTAATTATTACACTTATTATTTTGCCTTATTTAGATTTTAGTCCTTTTTTTGCTTGAGGACAATGCAAAAGTCTAAGTTAGGGGGGTCACAAGTGCATATTTCTAAAACTTCACAAATTTTCAAAAATGCCCAAAAATTTCCAAAAAAATCATAAAATTTTGAAAAATCCAAAAATATTTTTGTTCAAAATAAATAAAAATTGGAATTCAAATTTTTCAAAAATATCATTAAAAGTCGAATTGGAGTCTCAAATTGTACACATCCAACATACACAAAGTCGAAATTGACCAAAGATGGAAATTGAGCGAAAATTGACGACTTAACGAATAAATGTGGAGATTAACAAACCCGGTGAGATTCGAGCCTATCACGTTTTGCGAGATTTTAAATCAATCCGAGTTAATTGTTAACTCAAATTTCTTTTTAGCACTTAATAAGTTGTCAAGGATCTTAATTCTTTCATTTTGATCGGTTTTAAAAAAAATGTGTGCAATATTGCCTTGAAAAACGTGCCAAATTAGTCTTTAAATTAAATTCACCTCGAAACGCATATGGTAACGAAATTGGCATTTTGGACAATGAAGTAGGCCCTCGTTTGTCACCCAAAAATATTGGCCAGAAAAAGTAGCGAAAAATTACCCTTTGCAGCCCAAATTGAGCCGAATAATTTTTCCTTTCGTTTGACAACCCGAAAAACCCAAAACAGCCGGAATTGTGAAAGTTGAAAAATCCTAGAATTTGAGTCTGAAGAGTGCATAAAAAAGGGGCAAGAAAAAATAAATAAATAAATAAATGTGCTCAACAAAAATAGTGAGAAAAGAAAAGAAGTGAAAAACAGAAAAAAAATGAGCAATAGCCCAGAAAAAGCACCAACGGACATCATAAATAACTTTTCCATTTCCAACCTTCCCTACCATTTTCATTTTACCCAATACACCTGAAACCCCGAAAAAGTCCTAAACGAGTCTAAAGTGTAGAATTGGTTACCGCGTAGAGAGCTAATACATCAAAAGATAATAAAGGAGATTAGGTGCGCGAATAAGAGGCAATATTCCCGTTTTTAAAGCCGTAATCCGTTGATGAGATCCTTTCACCATGAAATTTCCGTCTTTCTAAATGTATGCGTGATTTTGCGTCCATTATATTTACTCTTATTATCACGAATACCGAGCGAAAAGCCATATTCCGAGTGGTTCGTTTGAGAGAGCTTCCCATGAGAATTTGAAATCAAAACGAATTTTCGGATAAGTAACGTAATGATTAATCGGTGGAAATCGGTGGTTATATTTCTGGCTTCGCACACACACACTACAGTTTGAGACTTGTAAACATGACTTAATGATGATTATTTTCTAGAAAAGTTTGAATCACACAATCTTTGGTTATTTTGAAGTTCTTTGAGTCGAATTTTGTGGGTATATTCTCTGCAAACCCTCACGAGACACAACTCGTCCCACTAGGGTAACCTAGGGGTTTAAAGGCTTGTTGCATACGCCAAATGCAATCGCGTGCCCACGAAAGAGGTATTTTATCCCAATAAAATGTTTTTCAAGAGTTGAGCCTTGCTAGAATTCCTTTACATTGCTCGGGACGCGCAAAGTTCTAAGTTAGGGGGGTTTGATTAGGCATAAATTCTTCCTAATTTATCCCTTAATTTCGATACTTTAATCACCTCGAACAACGTAATTGGATTGACTTTATCTCATAATCTTGCTATTGAATTATCCTAACAAGTACACCGAGTTTCTGGTATTTCGTTATGATTTTACAGGTATCTAATGTCAAGAAATGGAAGAAGGAAACCGGAACAATAGAGAAAGTCAACAAGAAAAGTCAAAAGTTCAAAAGAGTCATTTCTACCCAGAATCCGGATGAGGTACCTAAAGAGAAGTTGAAGGTATCATCCTCACAAGCACTTAGGAAGAAACGACACCTCAATCGGATACCCGGAGCAAAAGATATGGGCAGTCAAAGTTTGAAGGAAAAGTCAAATAGGCAGACCGGTCCGCTGTGCAAACTCCAGAGAACTGCGAACCGAAGGCGAACCGAAGAGCACAAAAATTAAAAGAACTGATCCGCACCCGGACCGGTCCGCATGGAAAATAAAAGAACCGATCCGCTTTAGAAGCGGACCGATCCGCCTAAGGGCCGGACCGGTCCGCCCATCGAGATTTTGTTTTCTGATTCTCCTCTAAAGACTCCGACTTATACTCAACTTCTTGGAATTCCATGTAGGGTATAAAAACCCGAATTATTTTCATTGTAAAGGAGTTAAGAACGGAGGGGATTAGTTTAATCTCTTTTATTCTTCCATAAACCCTAGTTGTAGATACAATTTCCAGTTTTATTCAAGGATTGAAGGTTTACTCAAAGTTTGTGCGATTACCAATTTTAATTATTGCTGCAATTGTTCCTTGGGTAATTTTAGTAAGTTTTTTCTTCTTTGTGATTCTATTCTACAATATTCCATCAATTTTCCTTAGATTAATCATGAACACTTGCATGTTAAACACTGTTTTCACCACTTCCATCATGTTAGGCTAGATTTTCTAAGGTCGGGATACATGAACCCAACCTGACGTGGTCATTGCACGTATAAAGTTACTCCTCTGAATTTAGTAATTAATTGTGACCGTATTGCGTAGGGACACAACAATTGTAGATCTAAATATCTCGTTTGCCCCTGGGTAACCGGGATGATTGAGAATATAATTCGAGTGTCACTATCTTGATACTGATTTACTCATCCTTTGATTAAGTATGACGCGGGCTTGAACCTCGTATACGTAATGCTTGGGAGTACTAAAGACTAGGTCAAATTAATTAGATAAATTTACGATTAATATTATAACTGCAGTACACTAGGGTTGGGGGATTGTATTCCCGTCCTATTTTCTTCATCATCTCATTTAAAAGTTCAAATCAAACTTTCATTCACATTTTCTAGGTAATTTAGTGTAATTGCACATTTCCATAATTACATAATTGCATTTAGATTAATCATTCCCAAAATCCTAATCAACCTTTTCATTCTTTCTTAGAGCCATCGTTAGGATTCTTCCATCTTATCCCGTCGTCACAACTTCGTTGTCCTTTTTCCCTGAGGATCGATACCCGACTTGTCGGATTATTACTTGAACGACAGGCTTGCACTTGATCCTAGAGAGTACACACTTTAGAGACACATTCTGAGTCGTGTCAGTGTTGTTAACCCTTATTAAGAATTTGTGTTCATGAAACCCCACAGGTGGACATCCGACAGAGGATTTATTAAAACAGGGTAGTTGAGGTCGGCACTATGTTTCCTCTTAGTCAGAGGAGCTAAGGGAACTATGAGGATGGTTGTCAGGATCGAGGATATTAGTGCCTGAGATAGTGATAATTTAACATGGTCGGGGTGGCCAGCGAAGGGGAATCTAGTGAGGTGGAGTATAGAACCACATGGTTAGTCCTTTCTCAGTAGGAGTTAAAGGAGAAGAATAGGGTGCTGAGATGGGGCATTGATCAAAGTAGTTTTCGATTTGGTTAAGATAAGTGTACTATGTCTAGAAACCAATTGAAACAGTTAGGGAGATTAGCGAAGTTATTGATTAAAGTTTCACCTCGGATGAAGGAGGTATATTGTATGTGGCTAGATAGTGTCACAATATTTTGTTAACCTTAGATTCGTGAGGTGATCCCAGTTTTGCACCAGTATCGGTAATATTATAGAGGGTATACCTATATGTTTTTCTGCGATAGCGGTGTACTATTTTTCTTCATTCGTTATGAAAATGGGTGTTGGTATTTTGAGTTTGTATTTGGTTTGCACTGCTCATTTTATATGTGTTATACATAATATGTTTTTGATTGGTCGGAGTGATAGCAAGGTAATGATAGCAAGGCTATTGTACCCGCGGTTCCAGGGTGGAACTGGTCGTTTTTTCCGTACTCACCTGGATACTGGTTGAGCTCGCTATTTATTATATGTTTAGATGGAACCTCGATGAGCAGATATTTTATTTTCCCAATTTTTTCTGTGTGATGACCTTATAGGTATAATTTAAGGTATGCAGGATTTATTGTTAAGCTGTGAGTTTAAACTCGTTATTTTTTTAGCAAAGGACTTAGTGTTAGTACAAGTGCTTTGTGGTATGGCCCCTTGAAGGAAGTAGGAGTTCTGACCATATTTTGTTGGTAGATGGGATGTGACTATCCCGGTTGCATATTTGAAGCTAACAAACTTTAATGATGTCGGGAGTGGAGAGATGTTACGGGGTGCAAGGATGTTGGTTTTGATGAAAAGTTACCTAGTGTGAAGAAAACACCATAAACTAAGAGCCATGTCATGACTGGAGGCTTATGGAGATGTAGGTGCTATGGAAAAGCATTGAAATGGTTCTCACACCGTAAGTAATGGGTGAGGTAAGATTTAGAGAATTGATTTGAGGCTCATAACCTGGCCTTGATTAAAAGGAAAATTCGAAAGTAATATATTTTAGGTATGATGTTTGTAGAACTTGTGTAGAGTGTAGGCGACCCGATTAGTTACACTTTCCATTTCCCCAAGATGGAAGGACATAGTGGTAGAAGCACTTAGTAGGTTTGCAAGGTAGGATTTAGAACGTCCCGGTTGTGTTCCTTAGGCCCTTATATCTTGATGATCGGCGACGCAAAGTAGTAGTGTAAGGTGAGGGTTCCTTGTTTGGATTTCTCTTCGCGAGACATCCAATCCATGAAACAGAGCTAATCTCAGGAGTTAGGAAAGGCCTTGGACACTAGGCATATACTTAAGATAGTATTCATTTTACGTGTGTAGAAAACACATCGATCTTAGAGTTACTAGGAAGTAAAGCAAATGGGACATGTAGCGCTGTTTTAGGAAGATTGTAGTTATTTAACCACAAGAATATTGGTGGGTTAAATTTAAGAAGGATTGGATTTCCAGGTCTAGGAAGAATTAAATTTTGAATTATTCGGGTTAGGAATACCCAGGTGTTAGTACCAGGCTGAGGAAATGAGTCTCATTTTTAGAAAGAGTGTTACATGTGTGATGTTTACAATGGTTGTGAAGATAGGCACAAGTTACAAGATATATATCACATGGATGATTATATCACTAAAATCTTATGTAATAGCTTACGGTATAACATGTTATATCACACAAAGTAGGTGATAGTTATAAGGGATTAGAATATGGGTTAAAGATATTAGTTAGGTGGGATAGCTTAACTAGGTCGTTTAAAAGGTATACGGTAGGTGTGCACTATTAGAAGTGGAGTGAGGTGTATCTCATGAGAGTGCGATACCAGTTTAAACTATGGCTTTTAAGCACTTTCTAAATATTTTCAAACATGGCCTCTGGACCATTTATCTTTTTTCCCCTATCTTGCTATATATGTATATATATATATGTGTCCAGATATAATGACGCCTAGATGATGATTCCTTCGAGTCGGACGTTTGCTGTAGCAGCTATGGATGCGCACAGGTTTGTTGTAGATGCTTCTATACTTGTAATCTAAATAGAAAGCATTGTAGTAACATTTGGCCTGATAGACAAATTGCATTCATTTATTCTTTTATCACCTTTAGTGCGGCATTCGATTTGGTTGTATTATGTTGTACCGAGTGTTCGGTCATTTCATTTCATTTCAATTTCGTGTATATAAACTGTGTGATTATTTTACTTGGTTGGTTTCGTTAAAAAGATTAGTTAATATAAAATTTTTTCACCATCCTAATAAGTTATTAGTAATTAAATTGGTTTTCGAAAGTGATGCAGAGAATGAACCATACGAGATTCCTGTTTTAATCTAGTATAGGATTGATCACCCGGTATTTGATTAGGCGGGGTGTCACATATTAGCCCTTTGCCATCCTTTCATGAAATGGATAATGAAATTTCTTATAGACATATAAATGACTTTGAGGATGTGTGTAACACTTTCTCAGATAAAATTGTTCTCCTTATCTGTGAAGGATAACGATAAGGAGTGGTTGATGACCTTACCACCCAACTCTATAGGTAACTGATATGAGCTTCAGGATGCATTCTTAACGGAATTATTTTATATTTCATGAGGCGAATTCTCTTAAGAAACAAATTTAAAATTTCTCATAAACCGAGAATGAGTTGTTCTACAAGTTTTGAAAACGATTCAAGTATTTTCTTCGTCAATTCCCACACCGCGATTACAATAAAATGATATATATATATATATATATATATATATATATATATATATATATATATATATATATATATATATCTTAATATTTCATGGTGTGTTGGACCCCATAATGAAAGAAATGGTATAATCTATCTTCTATGGTAGTTTCCTTACCTTAAGTGCAGTTCAGGTCGAAGATAATCTGGAGTTTGTGGCAAAAACATCACGTGGATAGGATACCTCAGACCCAAGCTATCATTCCTATCAGGGGACTGGTGACCTCATAAGATAACAATGGATTATGTACCATCTCGAGTTGGATGAGTAAGAAATACATGTTAAACATACACAACTTTATCATAGAGTCTAAGTGATTCAGATTAGTCAAGATCGAAAACAAAAAGGCACCTCTTAAAGAAGAAGCGTATGGAATTTGCGACTCAATTGGTCATATGACTAAGGAGTTTTCGTCCATCCTAGGTATAAAAGAGGCGTTCTTCAAACAAGTTAACACTATGGGATGTTTTAAAAAGACATAGTATAAGCCCTATAGTGAAACATACAACCTCGACGGCAGAAACTATCCAAATTTGGGATGGAAAAATTACCAACTTCAAGGTTTCCCAAGAATAGGAAACCAAAATTAACCACTTGGACATGGTCAATTCACCCCCAATTTTATCCTTAATTTCAGCCATTGCCCCAATTCTAATTGCATCCTTAAATTCAATAACCCGCTCAAGCAGCTCCAAATATACCTCTTTACATTACACATCATTAGAAACCCTCAAAGACTTATGTGTTGAACCAAAGGATGAACTAACTAGAACAAACAATGCATACACAAATAGCTCAAATGTCTTAAATACCTCAAACCATATAGGTGATACAATCGTACGTATCACAGCTTACGCAAATGCAACAGGGATTTGACATACCACGTCTTCCATCACAAATCCAATAAGATCCAAAAGTTCAAATGGGCATTGAGGGTTTAAATCCAAATGAGACCCATACGAATAAAACTAAAGGAATAACCACCGTGTACAGTGGAAAGGTCATGACAATCAAGTCAACCAGACTCCATTGAGACCCCTCAATATGAATCTCATAGTAAGCATTCTTTCACAATAAAAAGAGGTAACACCTCAGAGCCCCCGTCTATTGGAAATCGTGAGTGATAGAGATTAACCAAATTTATATTCAAAACAAGTTAATCAAAATCACGCTCGTTTCACCCAGCGGCTCCTACTTGCAGTAAAAAAAGAGAAACAAATAAGGGGTTACTAAATCTCTTTAAACAATTGAACATGAGCATTACCTTCTTAGATGTAACTAAACATGTGCCAAAATATGCGAAGTTCCTAAAAGTCTTATGTACCATTAAGAGAAATCCAAATGTGTGAAAGAAGGAAAACATGGAGGCAAAGACAAGCTCCACTATTACTAATTATCTCGTCCCAATGTTTAAAGACCATGGATAACCCTAATGCTTGTGTGATTAGGGAACGAAAAATTGACTGATCACTCCAAGATTTGGGCGCAATCATAATTTTTCTTCCATGTTAGGTATAACTAGAGTTGAACTTTAAGGAAATGAAAGTCACTTTATATCTCGCCAATGGCTCCCCAAGAATCCAAGGAGGAATTGTGGAAGATGTGATTGCCTCGATAGATTCATTCTGTCATCCCATAGATTTATTATGTTGGACAGGCATCCCATGGAAAGTGGAAACTCTTAAATTCATATTATTTTTAGGTGACCATTCCTCGATACACTTAGTGCTAACGTAAACTATAGGTAAGAGATTATGAATTTGCCCTTCGATAATATAACGATCGAAGTGAATGCATTCTCACTTCACAAGGGACCCAATTACTTTGATGATAATAACCACTAAACCAAAAATATTTCCCGCATTGAGATAATTGTCCAGAGAGGTTTTTACCTATCACATTTTGAAGATTTGTTAGAGGCATGTACTTCTAACTCCCTAGATATTAACCCAGTTATAGAGTTCCGTGAGAACTTTAGAAAAATTCGTTATTCGTTACGTAGTGGGATGGTGGAAAATTATCGAGCACCAGGCATGGTAGAGGATAGTAATGAGAAGTATGAAAAGATCAATACTAATGATAATGGTGAGGGGTAATCAACGAATCCATGTGGATTTCTCACTATGAGAAACTTCACCCGAGAAAAACCTTCACATTCCTACCGAGCATATCCATGTTGAGCCTTGAGCTCAAGACACTTTTGAAAAAACCTAGGTACGCATTCTTAGGTAGAGACGACACATTTCCTGTAATAATTTCCATAGACCTTAATAAAGTTCAAGAGGTGAAATTATTAAATATGTAGCAAAAACATTAAAATGTTATAGGTTGGTGCATTTCTGACTTAAAAGAAATAAATCGCTCAATTTGCAAGCATAGCATTTACCTATAGGAAGATGAAAAACCTACTAGTCAAATGCAGATAAGTTTAAACCCGAACATGAGCTAAGTGGTTATGATATATGTTATCAAGATACTAGACGTAGGGATCATCTACCCTATATATGATAGTGAACATGAGAAAGCACATGGGGAGTTATGTGTATTTACTTGTATCTTAGGCCACACACATAGATCCACTTTTCATAAAATTTATCTTGAATTATTTTAGTGAAAATGAAATAAAAATTATGAAGCCAAATTCCAAACAAAATAAGCAGAATAGGAATTAAAGGAAAAATCCCTTTCAGGCCAAACCTTTAATTTTAGCACTATAAAAGAATATGATAGACTCGCGGTAACTTACACACTAATTAGAGATCCATTAAGTATAACACATAAGAGTATTTAAATCTTTAGTAGAAAATGACGTAGTCCAGCACCGCTCACAATAAGCAGCTCTTGCCTTGGTATTAACTGATCAGCCTAAAAAACTTGCAATTCCTTTCTTCTTCATTAGTAGAGACTTGACTCCACAATTAAGTAGTAGAGAAAATCCATACAAGGATTTTTGAAATTTTAATATGCTCTTCTTGATTTGGAAAAGTGATCTTCAAAGATCCAAGGGGTTTGGTTGAAAAAGAATAGAGTTTAATAAAAAAAGAACTCTAAAATGGCTTCTTCAAAGGTAGAATCCATCATTTATCTTTACATGAAAAGTTGTTGCAAAGTGACAAGGATTAAAGATTTTGAAATATATGTTTTAAAAAATAAGAAAACACGCATACTCGTTTGAATGAACTGCTACCTCATTTGAACGATGTAACTTTTCTCGTTCGAATGGTTTCCAATGAAAGTTCGAACAGAATTCTAGAGCATACGCAAAGGGCAACGCTCCATATCTCGTTTGAACAAAGGAACCTCTTTATAACAAACATATGCAACTCGTTCGAACGATATATCCATGTTGTTCTAATGTGTTTCCAAGATTTTAAAAATTATTTTAAAATATTTTAAAAACTTTTTATTTCAAACTCTTTTTATAAATGCCCCTGGATAGATAACATCTTTACCAAAAATAGAGACCACTTCATAATTGTTCTGAATGATGTTGTGACGAACTGTGGGGATTAAAAGAATCCATTCTGCCTAAATTTGATTTCAGTCAACCAACCTAGCAAGAGACATAATGTATCCAACCCAACTCAGATTATTAATTCCACCCGTGTATGTTTTTAATAGGTGGGAAAATACATCTTGAGAATCTCAAATCGGTTACCAATAATCTCGAAGAGATATTAAGGAACACCCCATGAGCTACATTTAAGCTAGAAGAGTTCTTGTATAACTCAACCTATTAAACTTGACTATAAGTGTAAATCCTCATCCCGAGGACCAGGGGATGCAACTTTTTAATCTTAAAAGATACATTAATAAGAAAAACAGTGACCTATCTGTGGATGTCGGCAATTTACCGAACCGCGTAAATTGTGTGTTGTGAGTGTGATTAATTGACGTTCTTCATTTACTTGGTTTCCTAGGTATTATTTATTGGGATTATTTTTTCACTCAAAATTGGTGCCTTCTATAAGAAACGAGTCTCTTTTCCTAAAAAAGTAATCACTGAAAGAAACTGTCGTGATGTCTCACCTTATTAACAACCTACCTCAGGTTGGAGACATACATGATGACATAGTTTCACCCAAGGGAAGGTATCATATTCATCAGGAGCCAAATCTAAGGTTTATCCAATAAATACTACCTTCTGAAGAGATCCATAGCTTGCGTCTACACAAATCTCTAGGTTAGTCGACGCCCATGAACTAGGTCTTCAAGAGCAAGAGTAGGCCACACGCCTCCAGATGGAAGAAAATGCTCACTATTAGAGGAAATTGGAAAGAATGGAGAGATATATACATTGCAACAGTCGAAAGAGTCGTGCAAGGATGCATAGCCCTCGGGTGAGAAACACTTACAGCCAAGGGAGGAGCTCCAGGAACATTGTGGACGGATTAAAAAGTGGTTGACCAGAGAGTATCCACAGAGGTTATAAACATTAGAAGATAAGAAGTTTGGTTCGAAGTGAAATGGATCAACACCCAACCTATCGATGTGCTAGATCCATCAAAGAGATTCATATGAGATCTATTAACACATAGAGTAGACCCCCTTTCTCAAGGGCGATCGAGGATGAAGAGACCCCAAATAAGTTCAATGTCCCCTTGTTTAAAATCAATGATGGAAAGACTGATCCCATAGACCAGGTTAGGTAGTAAAGGTAGGCTATGACCCTGTGGACCCATAACGATTCTTTTATGTGTTGCATCTTCCCCTCTAGCCTATATGACATAAATTTCAAATGGTTTGAGAGGTTTTCCCATAGGTCAATCACGGTCTTTGAGGTCCTCACTAAAGCCTTCAGTGCTCGCTTCATAATGATTAGCTACCACTTAAAGAGGATGGATTCGTTTCTCACGATGAAGAAGAAGCCACGGGAAACTTTTTACGAGTATGCCAAAAGATACTGATAAGTGTTCAACAAAATAAAAGACAATTCAGCACAAGTTATCACGGCATCCTTTAAGATCAGCATGTCGACCACCTCCATACTACACCAGTCCTTTAGAAAGAAGGAGGCTAGCAGTATCAATGACATCATGGTGCGTCATTACACCAAAAATAGGAATCCGACACAGTTTAAAACTCTGCCATATTAAATCTGGCACGATTTTGAACTGTGCCAGAATTAGGTGTTCCAAAATGATAATTTTTTTCTGACAGCGTTTAAAAATGTGCCAGATTTGACCAAATAGGAACACTTCTGGCACACTTTAAAATTGTACCAGAATTTGATATTTCTAGCACACTTTATAATTGTGCCATATTTAGTACATTTTGTTTATCTTTTGGCATAATTCAAAACCGTGCCAAAATTTGATACACTTTAGGCACGGTTTTGAACTGTGCCAAATTTTTTGGATAAAAAAAAAGTTAAATATTTAAAAGCAAGAAAATTCACAAATTACGAATCTCGAGAGTTGTTGATAAATTAATGTACATACAAACTTCAAAATATTACAAGTATTAATAGTTTATAGACCAAAAAATTGGGCGGATTTTTCTCTGTTTTCTGGACATTGTAAAACTGCTAATATAAAACCTGCGTAATCTAAATCCCGCACAACCATAAAATATATCAATAAAATTACAAAAGCTCGCACGGTCATATAAGCTAACAATAAAACTACAAAATCCCTCACACCCATAATACAAACATATAGAATTCAAAATATTAACGACATTAAGTAAATAATCTTCTTATTATAAACCACTGACTTCATGTGTTCCACGTGGATAAAAGCTAACGACAAAATGTTATTATGCAAAAAAATAAGATACAAAAAGGAGATGATATTAGTAACCGATTAATTTAAAAAAAAATCTTATTCCAGTTGAAAATTTGCATACATGAATTAAAATTATTATTGTATTATCAAATTGGAGTTCTTCTGACTACGTGGTCAGTTCCTATGAGTTACATTAGTCCCATGCGAGGAGTTAGTGCCTCTTACGGGGCCATTTGAGGACTAGTTTGAGTTCTCATCCTTTAACATCTTGTTTTTAAGCCTAATCTACATATATTTACATTATCATCATATTCTTAAATCGAGAGACCCGTGACTACGTGGTCAATTCCAACGACTGACATTGGTCATGTGCGAAATGTTCGTTCCTCTTACATGGCCATTTGCGGTCTAGTTTGGGTTTTCCCCCTTTAACGGCTTGTTATTAAGCCTAATCTATATATTTTCAAATTATCATCATATTCTTAAATCGAGAGATCCGCGACTACGTGATAAATTCCTACGAGTTACATTGGTCCTGTACGAGGTGTTTATGCCTCTTACGGGGCCATTTGGGGTCTAGTAGAGGTTTTCACCCACTAACGACATGTTTTTAAGCCGAAGTCTAGATATTTTCAATTTATCATTGTATTCTCAAACCATATGTCTCATGACTACACGATCAATTCTTAAGAGTTACATTGGCCCCGTGCAAGGTGTTAGTGCCTCTTATGGGGCCGTTTGGGGATTATTTTGAGTTTTCACCCTCAAACGACATGTTTTTAAGAATAATCAAAATATTTTTAAATTATCATCATATTCTCAAATCGGGAGACTTGTGACAACACGATCTGTTCCTACAAGTTACATTGGTCCAGTGCGAGGTGTCTGTGCCTCTTATGGGCCGTTTGGGTTTTCACCCTTTAACGCCTTATTATTAAGCCTAATCTAGATATTTTCAAATTATCATCATATTCTTAAACCAAGAGACCCGTGACTACACAGTCAATTCCTATGAGTTACATTGGTCTCGTATGAGGTGTTCGTGCCTCTTACCGAGCCATTTGGGGTTTATTATAAGTTTTTACCCACTAACGCAAATTTCTAAGCTGAAGTATAGATATTTACAAATTATCATTCTATTCTCAAATTATATGTCCCGTGACTAGACGATTAGTTCGTACGAGTTACATTGACCATGTACGATATGTTAGTGCCTCTTACGGGCCTGTTTGGGGGTTGGTTTAAGTTTTCACCCTCAAAGGGCATGCTTTAAAGAATAATCTAAATATTTTTAAATTATCATCATATTCTCAAATTGGGAGACTCGGGACTACACAATTAGTTCATAGAAGTCACATTGGTCCCCTAGAAGGTGTTCGTGCCTCTTATGGGACCGTTTAGGGGCTGGTTTGGGTTTTCACCCTTTAATGGCTTATTTTTAAACCTAATTTAGATATTTTCAAATTATCGTCATATTCTCAAATCGATATACCAGCGACTAGGTGATCAATTCATACAAGTTACAATGGTTCGTACGAGGTGTTCGTGCCTCTTGCGGGGCCATTTGGGGTCTACTTTCAGTTTTCACCCACTAACGACATGTTTTTAAGCCAATGTCTAAATATTTTAAAATTATCATCGTATTCTCAAACCATATGTCCCGTGACTACACGGCTATTTCATACGAGTTACATGGGCCCCATGCGAGGTGTTAGTGCCTCTTATGGGGTCGTTTGGGGGCTTGTTTGAATTTCACCATCAAATGGCATGTTTTTAAGAATAATCTAAATATTTTTAAATTATTATCATATTCTCAAACAGGGAGACCTGTGACTACACGATCAGTTCGTACGAGTTACATTGGTCCCCAATGAGGTGTTCGTGCATCTTACGGGGCCGTTTAGCTGCTGGTTTCGGTTTTCACCATTTAATGGCTTATTTTTAAGCCTAATCCAGATATTTTCAAATTATCATCATATCCTCAAACTGAGAGACCCGCGACTAAGCGGTCAATTTCCACGAGTTATATTGGTCCCGTACGAGGTGTTTATGCCTCTTACGGGGCCATTTGGGTTTTAGTATAGGTTTTCAACCACTAATGACATGTTTCTAAGACAAAGTCTAGATATTTTTAAATTATCATCGTATTCTCAAACCATATGTCCCTTGACTACACGGTCAGTTCATACGAGTTACATTGGCCACGTGTGAGGTCTTAGTGCCTCTTGCCTCTTACGGGGCTGTTTGGGGGCTGGTTTGAGTTTTCACAGGCTATGAAGAATATAAATACCAAGCATGCAACCTATATTACTAAAACACCAATAAAATTATATATGTAGTGTCAACCCGATGTACGTATAGAACAGACACAAAATTGAGTTATAAAGTCCTCAAATCAAGTACATATGCTATTATGATCATAATAAAAAAATTATCATAGAATTTCAAGATATAAGCAATCAACTTTTCAAACATCGGGGGGGGAGGGGGTGTTAGAACCTCAATTCCTGGGGTTTAATTGGTCATTACTTATCACTCTCTTTCTATAAGAGGTGATTGTAGGTATGGAGAACAAGTGTTCTTATGTATTACTTATCATTGATGTAAGATCAGATGTTTGAGTCTTGATCATACGTTTGAGTCTTCTAATCAAGGGTTTGTTAGCTAACCCTCTTATATTCCACATGAGGAGCTTAATCATTGATAAGGGGAAGGGTTTGAGGTCAAAATATCCAAAAAAAATCATTAATATGATACCGATAAAATGAAATTTCAACTAAGGGTCCATTTGATTTGCGTTGAATTGTTTTCCATGAAAAATACTTATTTTAGTTCATTTTATAATTATGTGGTGATTGATTTCCACGCAAAAGTCCAAGTGTAAGACTAAATCACTCCTATTTATGTCCACTAATTTCCTAGCTTTTCTAAAATGAGATATTTTTTAGTCATTTTCCAACTTTGTAATCAATCACACTTAGTATAAAAATGTCATTTTGTTCCATTAGTAATGTATAAACACCAACTTATAAACCATCATCAACTTATTTAATAATTTAAAGCTAAAAGGGACCGACTTAGTAGTCCAAATTAACAACCCCCCAATAAATTTCTTAACATGATGAATAAATACATTAAGAAGCCAAGCCCTTTGGGCATGGCAGATTAAAAACAAAATGAATAAGTCACAACAAAATCACTTTCACAAAAACAAACAGTGAATACAAAAAGGCAAATTGTACCTGTAAAGAGTTTGAATGCCGTGGGCACACGTCTTCTTTGCTTAATCCAAAAAACATCAGTCTTCTTCATCATATACAAACCCGGATCAATAATTACCGATTTTTCCCTCTGAAACCTACGTGAACACAAACATAAATTATTACACTACGTAACACATAAACATTAATAATTAGAAAAAATAAAACTTACTCTTTCCATCCAATGTGAGAACGTGTGCAGCAGATATAAACAACAAAAACCCGGACTCAAGCTTTTTATCCTGGTTCAGATTTCTTGACTTTGTCACTTGCCTGTCCAAATATACGATGATATAATTGCTTCTTATTCGATTTTGTTTTGGATCGTAAAATATATTGAGGAAATTAATTTTGAAAGTTGGCGGTGATGAAGGTGGTGACGGGTAGTGGAGATGATTTCGTTTGAGGGCTTTCGAACACCAACTCCACAAATCTAGACGTAGAAAGAGTAAGTGTAAGAGAGAGAGAGAGAGAGAGAGAGAGAGAGAGAGAGAGAGAGAAGGAGATCCGATTTTAGGAGAAAGAGAGAGTCGGGGTCAAGAGTGAATGAGCGGGAAAGTGAGAGAGATGAAAAGTGAGGTGTCTCTAAATGAAAAATAAAATGATTAAATTTGATATTTGGTATGGTTTTGGTACGGTTTTAAATCGTGCCAAAATTTGGCACACTTTTAAACCGTGCCAGATTGATAATAAACCATGTCAAAATCTGGCACAGTTTTAAACTGTGCCAGATTTTCTTTGTTCAGGCGTGCCAGATTAGCATTTTTGGTGTAGTGCATATTGAGAAATATGCTAAGGTTAAGGATGTGATTCACACTAGTATGCTAAAAATCATCGTGTCAAGGCAAACAAGGAAGGCCATAAGGAAAACAATCCCAGTACAGGGAACAAAAATGGAGATAGAATAGTTCCAAAAATGGGAGAAAGGATGATACTTTGAAATCCTTCCAAGGTATCAATACTGTTTTCAAGGAACCAATCTAAATGATACTAGGAAAGATCAAGGATCAAAAGTTTTTGAAGTGGCCCAAAAATATGGGTGGTGGCCTAACGAAGAGGAACAATGCATTGCGATGTGCTTTGCACAAAGAAGGTGTCCACTGAACGTAAAACTGCAAAGCGTTAAAATTTTGCTTGGAGGATGTAAGGACATTATTTTATTGTTCCGTTTACATTTTAGTATGTAATATACCTCTACAACCGTCGAAGACTTATTCAAGATCAATCATGCGTCAATACGGATCCGAATATCAACGTTCTTCAACATTCAAGCCTCCGCGAGATAAATTTTGGCAAGTTTCTATTTTTATACCTTAACGGTTCACTTAGAGTATTGGGATAATTTTTGCTAAAAAAAAATTCTAAGTGTTAGAATGGAGTTTTTCGTCAAAAATATTTTTCTAAGTGTTGAGGCGGACTGAAATAAAAAATTAGTTTTCGCTCATCTCGTTCGAGCGAAATAAACCAGTCATTTGAGCGACATGGAATCTCGGGCGAAGCTCGTTTGAGTGACACATGTCAACATTCGAGCGACATGGCGTTTACGTTTGAGCGATGCACCGCCATTGCATTTTAATAAATAGCATGTTAAACAACTTCGTTTTTCTTCAAAAGACCTGAGAATTTTATTATACAAAAACTACTTTGGCAGATACGTTTGTCGTCTAACTTTTGAGAGTTTTATCTCTTTTTTTTCAATTCACAAATCATCCCAATCTTTGTGTGAATTGTTTTGGAACCCAATAACACAATTTTTGTCGAAGTTTCTCTTGTAGAGAAGATCTCTACTACTGATTTAGGTTCCACTTGAGGGAGGTACTGGGCTGATGTGAGTGCGTGTCAAGAGGAGTACTCGTGGGTTTTCCTGGGCTGATTGAACTGCGCTTCATGTGGAGTTGCTGTGGAATTCTATTGTTGATTTAGGTTACGGCCTATGTGGGTTTACTGCGATTAATGAGTATTATTTATGAAATAAAAGGTTATACCCGAAAGAGGTTTTTTCTGAAATCTGTGTGTCAGCAATTATATTTGTGTTGGTTTGATTTCACAGACGTAGTTGCATGTTTTAGGGCTGAATAAAATTATATTAAAACTTGACATCAATTAAATAAGGATAACTTGGAAATTTGCAAATTAGGTTTAATTAGTACCGCGCACTTACAACTCATTTTACAAATTGGTATCAGAGTAGGTTACACTAAATTATTTTGTATTCCTAATTCCGCAAAAATTGTGTGATATTGATTTTTTTTTAAAATATGTTTTGTGAAAAATCACAATTTTTCAATGGAGCACTTATATAATCGGATGCCGATTTTTTACGGGTCTAATTATGCCTACTGGAAAGCCCGCATGAAATCGTAGTTAAAGGTCATTGATGAGCATGTTTAGGTAGTTTGTGAAAGAGGTTGGACTCCTCCCATGGTTAAAGAGTCAAAAATTTAGAATTTAACTACTAAATTTGAAACAATTACCATATTTGAGACTGAGTATTTTGATTAGTTTTATGCACCTTTGTCTAATATTGTCAACACTAGTTTTAATCTTGGTTAGGCCATACCTGATGCATGCATGGTTGAAAATATTTTAAGATTGTTGCCTAAATTTTTTATCCCAAAAGTGAGTGTTTTAAATACCTTAGGTAATTTCGGAAATTTAAAATTAGAAGAGCTAGTAGGAGACCTCCAGACATATGATATTTACATGTTCCCTGACACTGTCAAATCAAAGGATAGAGGGATATCACTTAAAGATCAGTCTTGGAATAGAGAAGAAGTGTCCAAGAGAGAGAAGAAAAATAAAGTGAGAGTTTGTGAGTCCAACTCTAAGGGTGAGGTTGATTTTGATATGGCCATGCATGCGAATTTTTTATAAAAATTTCTTAAGTTTTCAAAACAAAATTCTTCTAATAAAAGGTTTTTTTAGAAAAACAAAAAGAAAGATGAGGACAAAGAGAGCGGTGAAAAAGAGAGTGAGAAAGAGAAAGAGGAAGAAGAGAAGTATTTTTAGTGTGAGGGTAGGTGGTTGTAACACCCCACCTGCCCGGGAAGAGCGGAGCGGAGCGTCACTATCGATAAAACTAACCAAATATGAAAATAACAAGGTATAGGTCATCTAAAAAATCCCACAATATTATAAATCCACTAATCTCAATACTCAAATTCAATACAACAAAGTCTCTCAAAATAATATATATCACCAAAGCTCTATACAACAAAAATAAATACAAATCTTCTCTCAAAAATATTCTTCCCAAAATATTCAAGATAAAAAAAATCTCTAATTAATCCATAGCAAAAAAATCTCTAATTAATCCATAGCACTCAAATCCACGCTAACCTATCAACTAAAAAAAATGGGGAAGTACACAATACGACATGAAAGATGCTCAACAAATATATTAACGATGAATAAAGCGTAACACCACGAGTACGAATATTCAAATCAAATGCAAATATCGAAGAATTTGATTTGATTTAAACTCGTGAGATTTGAAGGAGCATATTTTGTAAAACCCCGTACCTTAAAATCGTCACATGAATCGTCACGTAAAGTCAGCCTCAAAATCTGATCACACCATCACATTTCTCTCACGAAAATAATCGATTCCCGTTCTAGCTCCAACACGATATGACCCCAAATAGTCCTATTTTAAAGACTCTGAAAATTTAGATCCAAAAATTATTCGAAACACCAATTCGACTTCAGATTTGGATTCAACACGAAAAATTGAGTCAGGTATGTGTTTTGGATTTTTTCCCAAATCTCATCTGAATGCACTCAAAAAGAAGATCAAACATTCTTAATTGGCTCTTCTCATTCCACTCATTTTTGCCTCTTTGGATTTCATTTTTGGCCTCTCTTTTTCATCTCACTTTCCTTATAATCACCCATAATATTCCTTATATAACCCTTCTCTCAAACCCTAGCTTGGAGCCTAAGCTAACGCATATTACCATATTTCCCATTAATTTAAAATTCTCAACTCTACATATTTAAACCATTAAAAAATGTTCAAAAGACAATTAAATTTGAATTTAAATATTCGATTCATTTAAAAAAAAATTATATTATCCTCGATTAATAAAATAATAATATTACTGAAATTTTCTAAAATATTCATAAATAACCCTCAAAATAATGGGGTATTACATACTCCCCCTCTTGAAAAGGAATTTAGTCCTTGAAATTCGACGAAACCTAATGCTCAAAATAAAATGCTACTCGATTTTATTTACCAAAATCACACACTAAAGTCTGCAAATCAATTTTCTATCCCCAAAGAAAATATATCTAACTCGCATGTTAGACCCAATACCCAAGACCTAAGGGTTGTTGTATACCTAAGCTCTGATACCATCTGTAACACCTCGCCCGCCCGGGAAGAACAGAGCGGAGCGCCACTATCGATAAAACTATCCAATTTCGCAAATAGCAAGGTATAGAGCATCTAAAAAATCCCACAATAATATAAATCCACTAATCTCAATACTCAAATTCAATACAACAAAGTCTCTCGAAATAATATAAATCACCAAATGCTCTATACAACAAAAATAAATACAAATCTTCTCTCTCGTATATTCTTCCCAAAATATCCAAGCTAAAAAAATCTCCAATTAATCCATAGCGCTCAAATCCATGTTAACCTGTCAACTAAAAGAAAATATGGGGAAGTACACAATACGATATGAAACATGCTCAACAAATATATTAACGATGAATAAAGCATAACAACACGAGTACGAATATTCAAGTCAAATGCAAATCTCAAAGCATTAATCAATAAATTTCTCAACAACACATTAACTGGGTCACCAAGCCTCACCCCATCCGCATATGCTTTATCAAGACGTACCCCGGGACGCAGGAATTTTGGCGGGTGCCCAACCTCCGTGCCATATTAAAATCTCATGACAACGTTCTCAACAACAATATAATGATACCACATGAATCAAAATAATTCAACAATTATTTTTTTCCAGATTTTCAAGAAATTATTAATTCAAATATGAGTTCAATTAAACACGAAATCAACGGAATAAACTAGCGAGATTTAAAGGACCATACTATGTAAAACCCCATACCTCAAAATCATGGCATGAATCTTCACATAAATTCAGCCTCAAAATCTGATCACACCATCACGTTTCTCTCCCAAAAATAATCAATTTACGTTCTAGCCCCAACACTAGATGAGCCCCCAATAGTCCTATTTTAAGAACCCAAAAAATTCAGATCTAAAAATTATTCAAAACACCAATCTGACTTCAGATTTGTATTCTACACAAAAAATTGAGTCAGGTATGTGTTTTGGATTTTTCTCAAATCTCATCTGAATGCACTCAAAAAGAAGATCAAACATTCTAAATTGGCTCTTCTCATTCTACTCGTTTTTGCCTCTTTGGATTTCATTTTTGGCCTCTCTTTTTCATCTTCCTTTCCTTATAATCACCCATAATATTTCTTATATAACCCCTCTCTCAAACCCTAGCTTGGAGCCTAAGCTAACACATATTACCATATTGCCCTTTAATTTAAAATTGTCAACTTTACATATTTAAACCATTAAAAAATGTTCAAAAGCCAATTAAATTTGAATTTAAATATTCGATTCATTTCAAACCAAAATAAATTATATTATCCTCAATTAATAAAATAATAATATTACTGATTGTTTTTAAAATATTCATAAATAACCCTCAAAATAATGGGTTATCACAGTAGCATAGAGATTTTGAGTGTCCCATTAGGCTAAAGAGAAAGGACAAAGACTTCCATGCCAGCCACTCTTAGCGATAGTGAGTAAGAGGTGAAAGATTCCGGGGATGATTCTTCACATATGAATTTTTTTTTCCTTTTTAGCTAGGCACGAGAGCACACCTAGTTTGTCCCATGACGATGAGGATACTTGTGCACATGAGATCCCCAAGGAGGATGATAGTTTGAGTATTTTGAGTAAGGGAGAAAGTGAGTGTGGGAGCGAAGGTGAAAGTGAGCTCCAGATTACGTTTAGGGATTTGTATGTTGAGACCCTAAAGACCAAAAGGTTGAACAAATACCTAACTCTTAGGGTGAGAGATTTGGATTGAGAGAGACATTGAGAGTTTGAGGTTTTTTTTAGGTGAAATCAAGTCAACTCCAGAAGGTGAATGTTTCTTTCAGTGAAAAATTGATTGCTTTATATTGAAAAAAGAGATATTTGACCAACACGGTGTCTAGTCTGACGAAACGATTATCCCAATTCGAGAGTGATATCAAACATGATCGGGAGGTCAAAGTCCATTTATAGAACACATCTAAGAAGGTTGGAAAGATGGTTCTGAATCCCATTTTGGGTGATGTTGAGAGATGAGGAATAGGTCATGATGATACATCCACTTCCCACGTTGCACACGAGTTGGTTCCCGAGTTATCAATACATCCGTATGGATCTCAACCTAACCTGCCTAGGTGTCCCATAACTAATAGGAGAGTGCATAGGAGACAGTTTGAGATAGGTGTACCTAGGCCTGTTTATGTTTGCACTCATTGCAAGAAGAGAGGTCACCGTAGGGAGTTTTGTTTTAAGTTTGGTTATTTGTCATATTTTTCTACTACACGTGTTTACACATACACATGATGCTTCGGATGACTACAAGAAAGAGTTTGCACATTTTAGGGAATAGGCAAAGTTTTTAGTCAAGACTTGTCATGACTAGATGGATTTTTTCATAGGAAGTCACCACCTTTGGAAAGATCCACTGCACCTAACGGATGAGGTTTAAACTTGTTTGCTAGCATATGATGCATTTTATGATGACATTGTATGCCTATTACTAGTGCATATCATTTTTGTATTTATATTTTCCTTTTTTTTATATATTTTGAAAAGCTTAAAAGATTTTATTTTGACAAAATTTCAAAAAGACAAAAAGAGTTTTGTATTTTGTTTATCCATATATGAATGAACACTTAGGATGATCGAGTCACAATTTCATTCCATATCCATGTGACTATTTGATAGTGTTTTGATATGCGTCATCATTTTATTTTTGTGCTTTACAATGTTTGGAGTCACTGATATGTGATTTATTGTTACTACCTACATGTTTGACTCATGAGTTCCTTTAATACACACTTGCACGGATTTTTTTTACTATTGTTCTTGTCTATCACATGTTGGTTGATGTGTTTTCATCTCAATTCTATCTTTAAAATGAACCAAATGCGATAAAACTTGACAATGAAAGTAGTGCAGGTAAGAACCGTTGTTTGTGAGTTTGTGTGACTTATTTGAGACTTGCATGTTTAGTACCTCGTTAGTTTGGGTTCATAGGAGGGTATTAGGTTGGTATAGGCATTTTGACTTGATAATTCAGATGTTTTTAGTTTGTACCGGCATAGACATAGGGGGAGATTTGTAAGGACATTATTTTATTGACTGGTTCATATTTGAGTATGTGGTATACCGCTACAACCGTCGAAGACTTATTCAAGATCAATCATGCCTTAAGACGGATCCGAATATCAACGTAATTCAACATTCAAGCCTCCGCGAGATAAATTTTAGCAAGTAAAACCCCAAATTTTTCAAATTTAAAACCTTTTTATACTTCAAAAAGATAATATCCTTTTTCTGATACGGAAGTGTAGGATGATGGTTCAATTAAAACAACTTAACCAATTTTAATTTCTTCCAAAATTAAAATTATACCAAAGTGAAATAAAATTAAAACACACACACTAATTTAAATTTCACTAAAACCAAATTAATTAATCCAAGTCCTTATAAATTTGCCTAAGTCATATTTTTCATTTTTAACAAATTTGTCCAAACCAATTTTATCAAATTAAATTAAATGACTTGAATTAAATTAACTAAACATTACCCAATGTTTAGTTTAGCACCAAATTAAAAATGTAGTGATTAAAACCAAATTTTATCTTCAATTACCTAAGCATGCATTCTAGGTGATTATAGCAAGATAAAATAAACAATAAATCACTAAGTCGCGAGGTACTAAGAAAAATCCACAACGGGAAAAAATCTCAGACGACCCTAGCCTCAAATCCATTAAGTATTGTTTTACAAATACAAGACAGTAAGACTTACAACACTCGACTCGATGCCTCTCAAGCCCCGAAGCTTCTTCTTGTATCCACCTCCACCTAGAAAATAAACACGGAGCTCCACCGCGGTCTCGAAATCTACCGATCAGACTTTATATGGTCACCATCACCTAAACTAGGAGCCTTTCTCCAAGTGGGTAAATCAACGCAAACATCTTCTTCTTTGTGGGATTTAGAACCAAACCCAAACAATCTCTTCTTCGATATGTAGAGATAAATCGGTGCCAAACTCCAAGCAAAGTATATATATAGATGAACTCGGATAAACAAACTTTGGGTGTAAAACAAGTGTTTAAAACATTTTTCTTGAAGAACAACAACACTTAAACAAATAACCTTTTCTACTTTGAATTTCTCTCTCAAAAGAATCTCTTAGAGGTTGTAGGATATGAAAAAGTTAGTTCTAAAATTTGGTTCCCTCACCTTATCAAATCTGGCAAGAGATAGTGGGGAAAAGTAGTGGAAAAAATGGGAAAATCGTCAAAAACTCCCCATAAAAATTTCCTGCCAAAACTCGTTCGAACGACTTTTTCGTTCGACCGGATTTACTAACGATGTTCCAGAATGGAAAAAATAAAATCATTAGAAATCTTGTTCGAATGACCTGGTTTCTCGTTCGAACGAGATGTCAGTTCGTTCGAACGACCTGGCAATCTCGTTCGAACGAGATTTCAGTGTCTATCAAACGACATTCCAGAAAATCAAAAAAATAAAATATTAATTTTAATCCCAAAACTTTTATGGAAAGTTCTATAAAATATTTTTCTGAGTAAAACAAAGTCGTCAAAATAAATTTATAAAAATTATAAATTACAGCCAATTAATTTCCAATGTCATATATATATATATATATATATATATATATATATATATATATATATATATATATATCAAATGAATTCATACCTTAGGAGCATTGGAACATTGTTTATGACGTAGAAACGAGGCACACTAAACTGGCATTTGATGAAGCTTTATAAACTTGGCCACTACGTCTTCAACTTTAGAATGTCATAGGCTTGAAGGATGATCAAAAACTCTATCCTATGACACAAACATTTTTTTCCGGAATTGAGCCAAAACTACAAAGGACTCAATTGGAAATTTGTGTCCTTACAAATCTCCCCCTTTAGCTATTCCAGGACAAAAACCAACAAAAGATCCTAAAGGGCCGTCAAGCTCTACTAGACTGAAAAAAAGTCCCACCCAAAATAAAATTACAATGCTTGACTCAAACAACCCAAGGATTAAAATCTTTGCCGGTGAAAGTTGCCACTTAGAATATAATTCCTGCACACTTAAGCAAACACATTAAATGCATAGGGAATATCAAAATATTAAAGACAATTAAATAATTACTCCCCCTAAATTCATTCTCCCCTTTATCAAACAATTTACCTTCTTAGAAACACGTCTCCCCCTAAGATAAATCACCCTATACTAAGATACGATAATGATAGGATTAGAATCCATTTCTCCCCCTATCATTCTCCCCCTTTTTTTTCAGGAATAGACAAAGGATAAAAAAAATTAAACATGATGCATAAAGTGATAAGAATATGAAAGCACATAGGCAACAACTAATCCAACAAGTAATAATGGATACCAACTAAGATGCAATAAATAGATACCAATATGATACATACGTATTAAGCTTGTGATATCAACAAAGAATGCAACAAGATGGATATCAATTATGAAGTAAAGCATATATGGACTCGAAAGCAAGACAAAGACTAAACAAAATATCATATATGTATACATACTTTAGATATGCCAAAGATGCACACGCATATATATATATATATATATATATATATATATATATATATATATATATATATATATATATATATATATATATATATATATATATATATATATATATATATATAAACACACAAATGACACAAAATAAGATAAACTTTTCACACTCGTATGGCAAAAATGTGTCACATGGAAACGGAAGTGTTGGGGTGTGAACTAGTAACAATTAAATTTAGACCCAATCACTTAAAACATGTTCACGGAGTTCTCAATTGATTGCAAAGTTCATCACATTTGAATATAACCTCATGTGACAATATAGATTGAACTCAATAAACAAACATACACAATGCATACAAGCCTAGCATGTTGATGATTCTACAAACCAATAGAGTCATGACATTGAAAGTACAACTAGGATAAACGGACATTGTGCAAACCATTGATATACCATCCAATCTCCCTCAATAAGCATATATATTATTGTTTTGAATGAATATATAAATAAAACATAGGCCTTGGCAATTTTTCTTTTTAATGCCATATTTTCTTTTAGGCCTTTGGACCACGTATTTCTTTTAAGTCCATTTCAAATGGTGGCTTACAATCGCAAAGGATAATAAATCCTTTCGGAGCCCTTCCTCGTCAACATTTATATATATCAATTATTTTATATCTCACACATATCTCACGTGCAACGGATTTTGACATGCATTAGTCTTCCTAGGTCACAAATATGTAGATGACAAAACTGATTGGAGAACACCTCACAAAGATCAAATATAACATATGAAGTTAAATTTCAAAATAGCTCGTGCATGTGTGAATTGAGGCATATAAAAATAGAATCCATTTAATCAACACAAAATCCAACTACTCCATGTAAGCATGGTAAAGAACATAATAAGAATTGACAATCTAAACCAAACATTCTAGCCACATGGGAGCGTAAAAGATGGGATTCAAACACAAGTATATACCATATAAAGTGGGTTAAACTAAAATACACACAAAATAAAAATCTTTTTGCATTTTTGAAATTTTTTAACCAAAAACAATAAAAATATATACTCAAAAGACAAACAAAAATCATTGTAATTTTCATTAATTCTAAATTATAAAAGATGAAACACAAATGATAAACAAAAATCATTTTTGTAATTTTCATTTAATGCAAACAAAAATGAAAGAAATATAATACAAATCATAAAGAAAAATCATAATTCTAGCATGTGATTAAACATGGAGCATAGACTAGAAAATCATTAAACAAGCATACATTTAGCATGATAATATAGCATGAAGTATAAAAGCTAAAGTATGCAAACAAAATTAGCACATTCAACCTTTAGATTTTGCAAGGGAGGAAGCATGTGAAAGTAAATGAGAATCAAAAACCCTATCTTGTAAAGCTACCAAGTCGGATCTCCTAACCCAAACTAATGACGAATGACAATCTCGGGGTGTAGGAATCTTGGCTACCATGGTTTCCTTATGTTGGGATTTTCTAAGACATCTTTTAAGATCGAAAAAAAATTTCCTAAGATGACCTTTTCGACCACAATGTGAACACCTAAACTCACAGTGAAAATATTTACCTAAGGAGTGATCTCTAAAAGATTTCCTAGTGGATTCTCCTAAAACATTGCTTTTGGCTTTATGAGTTGATTCACTACAAGTATCGAAGCCTAAACCACAAGTGTCATTTTTAATTTGGACCGTTCCTAATATTTTATCTAATTTTTCTGAACGACACTCTAAATCAAATTTGACGTTACTAGAGTCTATTAATTTATTTTCTAATTCTAGGATGTTAGACTCTAATAAAACATTTCTCTCTTCAAACTCGAGAAGCACTTTTTTCAAGGTTCCATTAAACCTCTAAGGCTATCTCTCTCACCTTCTACATATTCAAGCTTCTCGCGAAGAGTTTTCTCACGTGTCCTAAGGTCTTCCACTAATGTACTATCATCAACGACCTTGACACGCTCTCTTAAATACGCTTCTAACTTCAATTTAGCTCTTTTGAATTTAATAGATTCTTCAACTAGTTCTTGAAAATCATTTTGAAGTTCACTCACATCAACCTCATCATTTTCATTCTCTCTTTCTTCTTCACTCTCACAACCATAAAAAATAATGGAATCATAAACTTTGACCTCGTCAGTGTCATGTGTTTATATATCTTCATGAGAAGATTCATTATCGGTGCTCACATGAGTAGCCATAAAAGCCACAAAATTAGGCTTAGTGGGGGAATCAGGTCCCTCTTCCTTATCATTGTCACTAAGGGTCGCATTAAATGAAATGGGTTTCTTACCCTCTCTCCTTAGTTTAGTGGGGCACTCAGAAGCCCTATGGCCATAACCCTCACAACCAAAACACTTATTTGACTCGTCCGTGTTTAAATTTTCATTAATAGTTTTAGGGATCTTCTCGGCTTTGTCATGCGTAGATTTATCAGATTTCTTTAAATCATTTTTAAATTTATCTTTGCTCAATTTAAGAAATTTTCAAAATTTTCTAGCAAACATAGCCATGTCTTCCGAGTCACTATCACTCTCACTCTCTACTACTTGTTTCCTCTTTCCGGGCTTTTAAAGCAATGCCCTTTTCAATTTTCTTTTCAGTTTTAGAGGGAAATATGTCTAGTTCATAGGTTTGTAAATCACCTACGAGCTCTTCTAATTTCATAGAGGCTAAAGTTGGTAAAGAATTTAAAACGGTCACTTTTGGAATAAATCTATCTGGTAGGGACCTTAAAATTTTCTTTACAACTCAGTTGTCGGGTATTTTCTCATCCAAGTTAAAAGATGAATTAACAATATTGGAAAGTCTAGCATAAAATTCATCAAAAGTTTCTTTATCGTTCATTTTGATGGTTTCAAATTGAGTGGTGAGGTTTTGGAGTTTCGAAGCTTTAACGACACTAGTACCTTTATGAGTGAGTGGTAAAATATCCCACGCTTCTTTAACGGTCTCACATGTCATAATATGTCAGAATTCATCCGGTGTGACAGCACTAAACAAGGCGTTTAAACCTCGGGAATTAAAATTAGAAATTTTAAACTTATTCTCACTCCATCTATCGGCCGGTTTGGGAACACGTTCATTATCTACTAAATGAGTTGGTGGAGGCCACTTGTTAACTACAGATAACCAAACCCTCTCGTCGATAGATTAAAGTGCTGATTTTATACGCGCTTTCCAGTACGCATAATTAGAACCATCGAAAATAGGAAATTTTGAGAATGGGGACAATTCCATTTTAGCCAAAAATTATTTAAAGGATCCTAACGAAATAAGGCTCTGATACCAATTTGAAACCCCAAAATTTTCAAATTTAAAACCTTTTTATACTTCAAAAAGATAATTTCCTTTTTGTGATGTGGAAGCATAGGATGATGGTTCAATTAAAACAACTTAACCAATTTTAATTTCTTCCAAAATTAAAATTAAACCAAAGTGAAATATAATTAAAACACACACACTAATTTAAATTTCACTAAAACCATATTAATTAATCCAAGTCCTTACAAATTTGCCTAAGTCATATTTTTCATTTTAAACAAATTTGTCCAAACCAATTTTATCAAATTAAATTAAATGACTTGAATTAAATTAACTAAACATTACCCAATGTCTAATTTAGCACCAAATTAAACATGTAGTGATTAAAATCAAATTTTATCTTGAACTACCTAAGCATGCATTCTAGGTGAGTATAGCAAGATAAAATAAACAATAAATCACTACGCCGCGATGTACGAAGAAAAACCCACAATGGAAAACAATCCCGAACGACCCTAGCCTCAAATCCACTAAGTATGGTTTTACAAATACAAGACAGTAAGACTTACAACACTCAACTCGATCCCTCTCAAGCCACGAAGCTTCTTCTTGTATCCACCTCCGCCTAGTGAATAACCGCGGAGCTCCACCGCGGTCTCGGAATCTACCGATCAGACTTTATATGGTCTTCGTCACCCGAACTAGGAGCCTTTCTCCAAGTTGGTAAATCAACGCAAACATCTTCTTCTTTGTGGGATTTAGAAGCAAACCCAAACAATCTCTTATTCGATATGTAGAGATAAATCAGTGCCAAACTCCAAGCGAAGTATATATATAGATAAACTCGGATAAACAAACTTTGGGTGAAAAACAAGTGTTTAAATCATTTTTCTTGAAGAACAACAACACTTAAACAAAGAACTTTTTTTACTTTGAATTTCTCTCTCAAAACACTCTCTTAGAGGTTGTAGGATATGAAAAAGTTAGTTCTAAAAGTTGGTTCCCGCACCTTATCAAATCTGGCAAAAGATATTGGGGAAAAGTAGTGGAAAAAATGAGAAAATCGTCAAAAATTGCCCAAAACAATTTCACGCCAAAACTTGTTTGAACGACTTTTTCACTTGAAGCACTTTTCGTTCGAACGGATTTACTAACGATGTTCCAGAATGGAAAAAATAAAATCGTCAGAAATTTCGTTCGAACGACTTGGCATCTCATTCGAGCGAGATGTCAGTTCGTTCAAACGACCTGGCAATCTCGTTCGAACGAGGTTCCAGTGCCTATCAAATGACATTCCTAAAAATCAAAAAATAAAATATTAATTTTAAGCCCAAAACTTTTATGGAAAGTTCTAAAAAATATTTTTCTGAGTAACACAAAGTCGTTAAAATAAATTTATAAAAATTATAATTTACGCCCAATTAATTTCCAAGCTCCTATATATATATATATATATCAAATGCATTCATACCTTAGGAGCATTGGAACATTGTTGATGACGTAGAAACGAGGCACACTAAACCAGCATTTGATGAAGCTTTATAAACTTGGCTGCTACGTCTTCAACTTTAGAATGTCATAGACTTGAAGGATGTTCAAAAACTCTATCCTATGACACAAACGTTTTCGTTCGGAATTGAGCCAAAACTACAAAGGACTCAATTGGAAATTTGTGTCCTTACAGCAAGTTTCTATTTTTATACCTTAATGATTAACTTAGAGTGTTGGGATAATTTTTCTAAAAAAATTCTAAGTGTTAGAGCGGAGTTTTTCATCAAAAATATTTTTCTAAGTGTTGAGGCGGATTGAAATAAAAAATTAGTTTTCGCTCATCTCATTCGAGAAAAATAAACTAGTCGTTTAAGCGACATGGTATCTCGCGCAAAGCTCATTTAAGCGATGCGTGTTAACATTCGAGCGACATGAAATTTTCATTTCAGCGACGTGCCGCCTTAGCTATTTTATAAATAGCGTGATAAACATCTTTATTTTTCTTCAGAAGACCTGAGAATTTTATTCTATAAAAACTTCTTTGACATAAATGTTTGACTACATGTCAAAGGGAATACTCTTGGGTATTCATGGGCTGACTGAAATGCGCTTCATATGGAGTTATTTTTTAATTCCATTGCTAATTTTGGTTGCAACCTATGTGGGTTTAATGTGGTTAATCCATTGCAGATTTCACTTCTAATCATTGTGAGTATTATTTGTGAAATAAAAGGTTTTACCTAAAAGGATTTTTTCCTGAAATTTGTGTGGTAGAAATTATATTTGTTTTCGTTTGATTTTACACACGTAATGACATGTTTTAGGTCTGAATAAAATTGGATAAAAAATTGACACTCGTTAAATAAGGTTAACATGGAAAATTGCAAATTAGGTTTAATGCGTATCGCGCACTTACTACTCATTTTACAAAGGATCTGGAATAATTAGGGTATCTCGACGAGTATATAGAGAGGAAAACTGACAAGGTCACAGCCAACGGTGACCAGAAGACAGATAACGTCCTAGATGATGATTTGGGATAGGAATTCGTAGTATTTCACGGAGCGTCCAACTCAAAGGAGATAAAAGGGAACGTTATTCGGATGGATCTAAAAAAAGGTCACGGCCGTTATGGAAGCATTCCAGACTAATCCTGCTAAAATCTAGGCTGAAAGAGATGTGGACTACAAAAATACATTGTCTTCACTGAGGAAGATTTAGTTGGGGTAAGGACCCCACACCATGATACACTCGTAATCATGTTGAGAATCGTGAACTAGGACATTGACAGACTGTTGGTGGATAAAGGGAGCTCAAATGAGGTGATGTACCTATAGCTCTTACAGAAATTAAAGCTCAACTTGGTCAATATCAAAGATGAAATGGTTCCACTGGTCGGCTTCACGGGGAAGATCAAGATGACGTTAGGTGAGATAGTCCTTCCAGTAAGGGCAAAGAATATTTTAAAATTATTTGAATTCCTAGTGGTAGATAAAGACTTGACCTACCATGCCATTCTAGGCAAATGATGGCTTCATGCAAGAAGAGACGTACCATCAACCTATCACCAGAAGCTCAAGTGCATCATAGATCGAGGGGTAGTGGAAATTCAGGGCGACCAGACCACTGCCCAAAAATTCTTTATCACTCCCATTCGGCCTCGAAAAGAAAAGAAGAAAAAAGGAAGCCCCTTCTAAGGAAGCCCAAGATGGGGCTACTCCTTCAAAATAGCAACTACGGTATAACTGACTAGGGGTGGAGGAGACCAGGGTTCACCCTGCTAACAGGGTCATTAAAAACCTAGAAGGGGTTGCATTTGATGTAAATCTACCACAAAGAAAGTTTTCTGACTAGGACAACACTCATCGATCACAAAAAAGGGAGCTCATTGCCTTCTAAAATGTTAATTGGACGTATTTTCCTGGGAAATATATGATTTACTAGCGATTAATCCCCATATGGCTTGCCACCTCCTTCACATAGACCCAACTTTCAAGCCGGTCACTTAGAAGGCATGTCGAACAGCCCCACAAAGGCTAAAGCGATGGAAAGTGAAGTAGAGATACTTCTGGAGGCAAGGTCCATTAGATAAGTTCAATTCCTAAAGTGGATCTAGAATTCAGTTGTAATACCCCGCCCTAGAAAATAGGTATTTAATATTATTCAAAGTGTTTTGTCCAAAGAAAATTCGAGGAATAAATAATCCAAGTGTAATACGTCAAGTAATACAAAATGTGGCGTATTATGTAAACTATTTAAACAAAAAAAATACTACGATGCATGTTTCATATGAATGCATATTTCATCTCTAATAATATTGTCTAGGATGTCCATTAAGTTTGAGGTAAAAATGACACGAAACGGATGTGACAGGGACAAGGTTAATATAACGCGACATTTAAATGGTATGAAAAGTAAGGTATCGCAATATGGAATAAATGAGAAAGTTTTATATTGCATGGTTCAGATGAGTTTTATCTTGTGTTTATATATTTAAATTAAGTACTTTGGTTAAGTTTCACATGATTCAGACAAGTAACGAGCGTTATGTGAGCCTGGGTACAAATTATCTAACGGTGACACTAAGAAAGTTCTGTTTTTCTCGAATTGTTTAGGACAATTGGTAAGTCAAAAAATGCTCCGACCATATATTC
Organism: Sambucus nigra; assembly: GCA_949130495.1. Taxonomy (NCBI): domain Eukaryota; kingdom Viridiplantae; phylum Streptophyta; class Magnoliopsida; order Dipsacales; family Adoxaceae; genus Sambucus; species Sambucus nigra. The sequence continues at coordinate 534,559,915 of OX422208.1, read as the reverse complement.
AGACTCATAAAAATATATGGAATATTACCATGCGAACAAAAATTGAAAAAAAATATATATATTGCACGGAGGTCCCGATTCTTGCGCATCCTGTATAGGACAATCCGGAAGGCCAAGCGACTATTCTAAATATGATTTTTTATCCAAAATAATGCAAGGAATATGAATATACATACCTTGGGAGCAAGAGAGATGAAGAAACATTGTGGGTCATTTAAGGTGTTTAAGGGAGTGGTTGGGTGTAATCCCATTCCACCTCTAAATATGCATACCTTTGGAGAAACACTACACACTTTAGGATATACAATCTTCTAAGTTTATAGATCACAAGTCCAAGACTTCCAGAGATGAATTATAAGAGAGAAAGAGAGAGGAAGCAATGACAGGTAAATCTTAAAACTTCTCACCAGATTTCTCTATATTTCTCAAACTCTAGCCAAAATGTACCACCTTATAAATTCGTAGCTCTTTCTTTGCCCTCATATCCCACCACCTAAATACCATTAAAAGAACATCTTCCATTAGAGACCCATTTCACGGTTGGACATCACGTAGGAGCAATTGTAGTGGGTTTTTGGGAGCTAAAAAAATGGTTTTATGATCTTGGAAGGATTATTGCTTGGGCCATCCATGGAGTTAAGATTGGTACTTGGAAAGTGGTCTATTATGACTCCCTTAAGGCCACCTTTGGAGGTGGGGGAATCACCCACCTTCTCTGCCATCGTTAAAGACTTTAGGTGGGATTTTCTAGCTTTTATTTGTGTTAAAAAATTTGTATAATTTCAGCTTGGTATTTTACATGTTTTTAGGCTTAAAATGTGTAGAATAAGTGTTATATTGCATACTTGTACTATTAAATGTTGACACTATCATTTTTTGTTATAAAGGTTATTAAAAGGATGATTTCAAATGGGTTTTTAGTGTGCATAAATTTTATATTACTATTCACAAATATTTTGTGGAATAAAATGCGTTAAATGATGTTTTTAGTAAAGAAAATGTCACTTGTGTGCAAAGTGTTATTGTAGGATGGTTCACACCATTCTGTAAAATGAAAATACATTTTCCTACTCTAAACAAGGAATTTTATGTGTAAAATAAGACCCTCACTTTAAATGGGTGTTTTATAGTGTTTAGATTCATATTAAGTTGATAATATGGGTTAATATGTAAATAAAGGCCAAGTGGGTGTTAAAGTATATAAAAAATAAAAAATGAAAATAAAACATGTGGTCAATGTGTGAAAAGCAAAACTTTCAAATGGTTGAATATTGACAAAATGGGTTTTAAGTTACGAAAACACATAATTATAGTGTGTAGGCTTAAATATGAGAAATGATACCTTAATATGGAAAAAAGGTGGTTTATATATTAAAAGGGTTAAAATGCAAAAGGTGTGATTTTGGAAAAGTGAGAAGTTGAACAAGTATTTTAATGACTAAAATGACTAAGTGTTGAGATTAGAACTTGAAAGGGATAATTTTGTGAATAACAATTGAAAAGGGATAAGGTTGCAAGTTTTGGTAAAAAAAAATGGTAAACCGATAATTTACTTAGAGTGTGACTTTCTTATGAAATAACAATACTAAAGAGTATTTTGGCACTAATGTGGAAAGAATAATTGAAGTCCTCAAAGAGGAAATTATTTTTTGTGTAAAATCAATATGTGCATGAAAATGGACTTTAATGGAATATGATGATATTTCCTTAATGAATAATGGGAAAATAAATAGTCAAGTACAATGCTTTAGCTTGGGCCCAAAAAAGTAAAATTAATGTCGACGTTATGAAAATGTTGAATACATTGGAAAGATACTGATATTGGATGATGTCGGGTTAAATAATTAAGCACATCTATGTTGTCCCTAGGGTGAAAAACCCAAAAGCAACTGCAGTTTACTTGGAGCTCGGTGTCGTCCAGTGAAAACGTTGGTGTGAAACTTCATGACGTTGGCGTGCGTGTGTTGTGACAGGTGTGTGTGTCAGCGGAGTCCCTAAAGATAATTCTCAGTGACGAGTTCAATACTCAAGAAAGAGGCATAAATGAATGGCATTGATTCATAGATTTATTTATACAAGAATAACACATTAAATGCTTGATGTTCATGTGGTAACATGGTATGGTTAAATAATGTGACGTAATCATATTTGATCTACCTAATGAGGTTTCAATAATAATAAACATACGTGTCTTATATGCGGCTTTCAAAGGAAAATGAGTATTTTTCTAACCACGGTGTGTAAATGCCTCGAATGGAAGTCCTATAATATGGTTAAGTAACTCTGGCTTGAGTTAATAGACATTGAGTTTAGGAATGTTTGAAAGTAAATCAAAGGCTTTTTATCCTAACAAATGCTATTTGTTTAACCGTGTGAGTTAATGGGAAACAAGTACAAATTTTATAGATAATGATGCAAAATGACTATTTTGTAAAAATAAGAAAGTATATTGGAGTAAATAATGTTTTTGAAATAAAACGGTTCAATACAATGGTATATGTATTTTCAAAGGTATATATGTTGATACATACGTACTTTGACATGCATGTAGTAGTAGTGTGTGAGTATCTTTTCTATCATTCATTTCTACACTGCATTTGTATAGTTCCCAGTGAGCATTCAGCTCACTCCCTCCTTTTGTTATGGCAGGTTGCATGCAATTTCGTATTTTAGGCGAGTTAAACCCGTAAAAATTTACTTCCATTTATGTCATTCGATCAATTTACCTGGCCTTGGGTCATTTCCCTTGGGTCATATCACAAAGTGACTGTAAATTGGACTCGCGTGCTAATAAATACAACTTTAAATATTAATAAAGTGTGGTTTGGATCAGGTTGATCCTTTATCAACCCTTAAATTCGAGTGGCAGTTGGACAATATGTATTGACTTCACTGATCTCAACAAGCCATGCCCTAGGGACAGTTTCCCTTTGCAAAAGATAGATCAACTCGTCGACACCAAAGCTGCGCATGAATGGATGAACTTCTTGGATGCCTATTTAGGGTATCAAGATTCCATTGTTTAGACCTGACCAGAACAAGACGTCTTTTATCACCCAGTTGGTTTTTTACTACTTAAAGGTCATGACATTCGGCCTTAAGAACATTGGGGCCACATATAAGAGGTTGGTCACTAAAATATTAAAGAAACAAATCGGTGAAACCATGGAAGTTTACATCAATGACATGCAAGTTGAAATCAAGGACAAAGGCGACCACCTTAGTGATCGGACCAACACCTTCAAAATCCTTAGAAACTACTAGCCAACACTCGAGTATATTCTTGTTCTTCACAATTAATCTTGTGGTGGAAAATTATATTCCTAGAAGATCGCATTCATGGTCTTACACTGCGATTTTGATTGGACAACCTTATTCAATTACTGGGAAAAGTCATGATAAGGAACGCGATGCCACTATCCCTGGTCCTTATAATAAAGGTCTTCGATTGTTAGGGGATGGGCTTCATCAGACCTTTCCCAATGTCCAATAAATTCGATTACATTTTATTTGATGTTGATTATGTAACAAAGTGGGTAGAAGTCGTGACAACCCACAAGAACACTGTGAAAGTAGTGATGAAATTATTTAACGAAAATATCCTTGTCCGGTTTGGAACTCCTACCCATTATAGGTTATTAGGGCATGCACTTATTCGATAGCCAATTTTCTTCTCTAAGGATGTAATACAGAATCACCCACAACATCTATAGGACGTACCACATTTAGACCAACAGACAAGTCAAATTGGAAAATACGGATATCAATGGAATCCTTGAGAAGATTCTTGATCCTTTAATTAAGGATTGATGGATTGGTGTTATAGACTGACCGACGTTCTCTGGGCATATTGGATGGCCTAAAAACACAACCTTAGAATGTCTCCCTATAGGGTAGTGTACAAAACGGCATGCCACTTACCCGTCAAAATCGAGAATCAGGGATATTGGGCCATAAACAAGCTCGATTTTGACATAGCTGATAATGGAGGATCGATACATTCCAACACAACGAATGGGAAGAGTTGAATAAATGAGTTATACGAGAACCCTCCTATCTACAAAGCTAAGATGAAGGCATTCCATGATAAGATAATAGTGCACATGCATTTCGAGGGTATGAAGATAGTTCTTCTTTATGATTCCCATCTGTATCTTTTTCCTAGAAAGCTTCAGTCACTTTGGCAGGGACCGTTCATAGTTAAGCGCGTCTAGGATCACGATGTCGTGGAAATTTAAAAAAATTGGATCGAGGCTATTTCAAAATATTACAATTAGTTCTTGAAAGAATTTCTCAAGCGATTCAATCATAGGTTTTAAGAAACTCGGTTAGATGAGCCTCCCGTGAATCCCATTTCAGGATATTCATAAAGCTGACCATTACTCAATGTTGAGGCACATATTCTTCACATTTATCCCCTTAATTTCAGTATTTTTATGATCCCGTGCAGTGTAAGTAGCTTGGATTTGTCTCAAATGTATTCTACTAACCTTTTTTGGCAAGTATTTCTTGTTTTGTGTATTTCTCATGTGTTTTACAGGTATTTCACACAAGTTAGTGCGAAGGAGAACTCAAAACAGTGAAAGAAACCAAGAAATGGAGAGTTGAAGGGCATTTTCGTAATTTTTCAGCCTTATTCCGGAGGTGGGTCCAACTAGAAAGTTGAAGAGCTCTAAATTACAAGAATACTGGAAAAAACGGCACCTCAATCCGAGCTACGGTGAAGAAGTTACGATGTTTTGAAGTTGCGGGATAATGAAGAGTCTGGATGTGCGGATTTCTGTCATTAAGTATGCATTTAATGCAGTGAAACTCTTGGAAAACTTGTTCCACAAGCACTATTGGTTGTCAATTTCGAGATTTTGTGCTATAAAAGCCCATGACCTACATCATTTGAAGGGGAGTTGCTAGAAAGAGGCTAGGTTAGGAGTAGGTTAGAAGTGCTAGATTGAATTTTAGGGTTAGATTTTGAGAGAAAATTTTCTATTCCTTCAAGAGTTTTCATGAACCCTATTTTGTAAGAATTTCTGAATCCCAATTCCATTCTTGTTGCTTAATTCAAGTAATCTCATTTCCATTCTCTTGTTTTATTATTTGCAATTTATTTATAATGTCTTGTAGATCTTTAATGTTGTGTATGAATTTGTTTTTTTTAATCCAATCATGAGTAGCTAAATTATCAAGGGTTGGGGTACATGAACTCAATCCTAATACAAATTATTTGTATGGAAAATTAGAAAATAAATGAAAACATTGGTTGAATCGTGAATGAAAATCATATATGCATTGTTATATCTTTTAATCTCTCTTGCCCTAGGTACTTGGGATGTTTAAGAATGCTTTGTATGTATAATTTGTCGTTCACCGCCTTATATTGATCTTTGATTTCATATGATGCGGTCTTGAACCTCATATATGTAATGCTTAGTGATGATAAGGACTGGATTTAATCAAGAATTTTTATTTACAATTCTAGTATTCTATACGGTAATTTGTTAAGGATTGAGGGATTGTACCCTACCCTATTTTCTCCCATTTGTCAGATCTAATTTCTTTTTCACTTTTTAGTTTGTTTTTCTTAAGTAATTTTTTAATAGAAATTTTCCCAATCATCATCTTTTTCATTTTTATTTTAGAAGTAATAAATCAATTAAATTCTATAAAACATTCCCTGTGGATTCGATACCCAGACTTACTACTATACTCCATAAAAGTGTAGTTAAAAGTTTAGGTTTTTTTTTTGTATTGAGGTTGGAAGCCGATAACAACGACTAGCGTATTACACGGACGCTCGGTTTTTCCACTCGATCAAAAATGGCGCCGTTGCTGGGGAATGTTTTGTTATAGATTATAATTGATTTACTATTTCGAAAGATTTTTTTTTCTTTGGATTTTTTTTACCTTTTTTGTAGCCTTGCACAATTGAGCGCCAAGAAACGTAGAATCCTCAACCGCACACCTTTGTACTCAAATTTCCATTTACATATTATTCGGTAATCATGTCTTTTCATGGTGAGTTCGGTAATTATAATGGTTCATATGGTAATCGTTTTCAAACTTTTTATTCTCAAGAGTCCGCGGCTCGACCTATTACCATTGGTGAGGCCGTTCTATCTCTGGAGTGTGAAAGGCTTGCAAATGAATATAGGAGAGAAATTTATATTAATTATTCTCAAGAATCTGTGCCTCGGCCTATTACTATGGGTGAGGACTTTCTAAATCTTGCGTATGAAAAGCTTGAAAACGAATATCGAAAAAAAAATCATTTTGGGGAATCCAATGAAGATTTTTTCTCCAATATTTGTGAAACTATAAAAGGTTTTCAACCAAAAGAGGAATCCGAGGTTCTAGAGCCAAGGGATCCTACTTTGGAAGAATACACGCTTTTTCTAACCAAAAGAGTATTGGATTTTCTTTCCACCCAAAGCACAAAGAATATCGATTATGGTCTTGTGAAGGAAATGGTCACACTTTGCGATGATGTGCGTTCTATTTTGGAAAACAAAGAGGAGGTTGAGACTTGTGTGTCACCTCAAATTTTTGAAGAACATCTCATTGAAAGTGAGTCTTGCTCCCTTGAAATTCAATCTCCAATTGATGATGAATCACTTGAGATTGAGTTTATTTCATCACCATTTTCGTTCACGGTTATTGAACCATTAGAAGTACCGCTAGATTCCTATGAGTCGGTTGAAAATTCTGAAACGTTTACACCTTTTACCGACAAAGACACTTTGCTAGAATTGTTTTCTAATATGGAATGTTCCTTTTTGTGTGCCCCTCTCCCCATACTACTTGAAAAATCTTTGGGAGGTGATTATATTTTTCTTGGATCTCAATTGTACTTGTCCCACCTAACACCCAAACCCCCCATCATCCCGTTAAATTTTTTAATTGGTGATGGTTCATTTTCTCCATCTCACACATGCCTTCCGTTTTTCAAACGAAATTCTTATTTTTCGGGAGGCATGCACTCTAGTGAGGGTACACCATTAATCCCTCAAAGTCAAATTGTATTTTGGGTGGACCCTCAAATTTTTCGACTTCTAGTGTATGATTTATTAGCCGTTCAAATGGTAGGTTGTAAATAATTAGTTTTTTCTTTTTTATTATAGTCTAGTTTTGATAGTTAAAGTTTTTGTTATTATTTTTTGCTATGCTTGGTTCTAACGTGTTTTGTAGATTCAATGGACTCGTACTCATCGAGGATCGCTCCATTTGGGTAATATCTTTCTTTTCCTCTCTTTATGTTGTGTTCTTGATTCGCATTGAGGACAATGCAACATTTAAGTTAGGGGGTGTGGGATATTCTTCCCATTTATTGTTTAGATTCATTGATTCGATCACATGTTCTTTCCAAGTGAGTTTTTTTAGAAAATTTTGAAAAAAAAAAATTGAAAAATTAAGAAAAAGTCAAAAATATTTTTGTTCAAAATAAATAAGAATTGGAATTTAAATTTTTCAAAAATATCACCTTTATTCTATTTAAAGTCTCAAATTGTTAAATCTCAATTGCACTAAGCCAAAATTGACCGAAGATGGAAATTGAAAGAAAATTGACGACTTTACAAATAAGTGTGGCGATTAATAAAACCCGGTGAGATTTCGAGCCTTTCTTTTTTTTATGAGTTTTTAAATCAATCCGAGTTTATGATTAACTCAAAGTTCTTTTCAGCGTTTTAATAAGTCGTTGATGATCTCAATCCTTTGTTTTGATCGGTTATGGGAAATGTGTGAAATTATTGTCTCGAAATTCGTGCTAAATATATCTCTAAACTTAACTAATCTCGAGATGCATATGGTAATGTGATTAGCAATTTGGACAATGAAGTAGGCCCTCGTTTGTTACCCAAAAATATTGGCCATAAAAAGTTGTGAAAAACAAAATTATCCCTTTGCAACCCACTTTGAGCCTAATAAAATATTTCCATTTCGTTTGAGAACCCGAAAAACCCAAATAGCCCGGAATTGTGAAATTTGAGAAAATTCATCAAATAAAGTCCAAATTGTGCAATAAAAAGGGGCAAGAAAAAAGAAAAAAAAAATAGAAAATGCTCAACAAAAATAGCAAGAAAAGAAAAAAAAATAGAAAAAAAGAAAGAGAAAAATGAGCAAATGCCCGAAAAAGCACTAATGGACATCATAAAGATATCTTCCAATTCCAACATTCCGTCCATTTCCAATTATACCCTTTACACTTTTTAACCCGAAAAGTCCTAACTGAGTCCGAATGGCGAAATTGATTACCGCGTGGAGAGCTAAGACATCAAAAGATAACATGAGAGATTAAATGGTGTGAAATAGAGGTGATGTTCCTGTTTCCTAATAACCGTACTCCGATGATGAGATCTTTTCACTATATATTTTCTTCTTTTCAATTTTGCATGCATGAATTTGTGTCCATTATATTTACTCTTTATATCATGCATACCGAGAGAAAATAGCCACAATCCGAGTGATTCGTTTGTGAGTGCATCCGTAAGAATTTGAATCAAAACGAATTTTTGGAAAGTAACGTAATGCTCAATCGGTGGAAATTTGAGGTTTAATTTCTGGCTTTGCACACACACACACAATGGTTTGAGACAGTTGAATATGAGTTGATGGTGATTATTTTTCGAAAATTTTAAATTGTACAATTTTTAAATATTTTGATATTTATTTGAGTCAATAAAGAATTTTTTGGGTGTATTCACTGCAAACTCTCACGAGACAAAACTCGTCCTACTAGGGTAACCTAGGGGTTTAAAGGCTTGTTGCATACGCTAAATGCAATCGCGTGCCTGCGAAAGTGGAATTTTATTTTAATAAAGGAATTTTCAAGAGTAGAATTTTGCTTAGTATTCATATACATTGCTCGGGACGCGCAAAGTTCTAAGTTAGCGGGTGTGTTGAGGCACATATTCTTCACATTTATCCCCTTAATTTCAGTATTTTTATGATCCCGTGCAGTGTAAGTAGCTTGGATTTGTCTCAAATGTATTCTACTAACCTTTTTTGGCAAGTATTTCTCGTTTTGTGTATTTCTCATGTGTTTTACAGGTATTTCACGCAAGTTAGTGCGAAGGAGAACTCAAAACAGTGAAAGAAACCAAGAAATGGAGAGTTGAAGGGCATTTTCGTAATTTTTCAGCCTTAGTCCGGAGGTGGGGCCAACTAGAAAGTTGAAGAGCTCTAAATTACAAGAATACTGGAAAAAACGGCACCTCAATCCGAGCTACGGTGAAGAAGTTACGATGTTTTGAAGTTGCGGGATAATGAAGAGTCTGGATGTGCGGATTTCTGTCATTAAGTATGCATTTAATGCAGTGCAACTCTTGGAAAACTTGTTCCACAAGCACTATTGGTTGTCAATTTCAAGATTTTTTGCTATAAAAGCCCATGACCTACATCATTTGAAGGGGAGTTGCTAGAGAGAGGCTAGGTTAGGAGTAGGTTAGAAGTGCTAGATTGAATTTTAGGGTTAGATTTTGAGAGCAAATTTTCTATTCCTTCAAGAGTTTTCATGAACCCTATTTTGTAAGAATTTCTGAATCCCAATTCCATTCTTGTTGCTGAATTCAAGTAATCTCATTTCCATTCTCTTGTTTTATTATTTGCAATTTATTTATAATGTCTTGTAGATCTTTAATGTTGTGTATGAATTTGTTTTTTTTTAATCCAATCATGAGTAGCTAAATTCTCAAGGGTTGGGGTACATGAACTCAATCCTAATACAAATTATTTGTATGGAAAATTAGAAAATAAATGAAAACATTGGTTGAATCGTGAATGAAAATCATATATGCATTGTCATATCTTTTAATCTCTCTTGCCCTAGGTACTTGGGATGTTTAAGAATGCTTTGTTTGTATAATTTGTCGTTCACCGCCTTATATTGATCTTTGATTTCATATGATGCGGTCTTGAACCTCATATATGTAATGCTTAGTGATGATAAGGACTGGATTTAATCAAGAATTTTGATTTACAATTCTAGTATTCTATACGGTAATTTGTTAAGGATTGAGGGATTGTACCCTACCCTATTTTCTCCAATTTGTCAGATCTAATTTCTTTTGCACTTTTCAGTTTGTTTTTCTTAAGTAATTTTTTAATAGAAATTTTCCCAATCATCATCTTTTTCATTTTTATTTTAGAAGTAATAAATCAATTAAATTCTATAAAACATTCCCTGTGGATTCGATACCCAGACTTACTACTATACTCCATAAAAGTGTAGTTAAAAGTTTAGGTTTTTTTTTGTATTGAGGTTGGAAGCCGATAACAACGACTAGCGTATTACACGGACGCTCGGTTTTTCCACTCGATCACTGAACCAACAAAGAACTATTCGCACATCATATCTCCGATAGTTAGATTCCACCCGGGCACTCGTTAGTGTACATACACTTTTTAATTATTATAAATAATTTTTTATTAATATATATATATATATATATATATATGTGTGTGTGTGTGTGTGTGTGTGTGTGTGTGTGTGTGTGTCAAGTTCTGATAGATATGATCCCAAATTCAGATTCAACCGATAGGGTCAATATAGCTAAAATGAGATAAAAATCAGTTGGGTTGTTCTAAACACAAAACATGGCTCAAACTCTCTCCAAACTCACTGCATATGTTACATCCCAGCCCAAATTTATGGGTTACTGTTGGTCAACCTAGTTCGACCCGAACGTTACGTGTGAAGTGCGATGAGACAACATAAATAATGTAGCTCGTCCAGTTTTTATTTATTTAACATTTCACTTGTTTAGCAAGAAATTCTAATTTAAATTTAAATTGTGTGAGGGACCCGTGGGAAGCGTCCCCGGAATCCAAGCATACATCGGTACTAACATAAAATAAAAAGAATACGTACCTGAGTAACGCTCTCAAAATACGGAACCGTAACAACCTGTCTCAACAAAGATAAGGGAGTGAGTCGAATGCCCATTGGAAAAATACAACAATTCAATATAGAATCAAATTGCAGAAAAGATACTTTAATACGTTATATCTACACCCACATGCAACTACCTCACACTCACACACACACACACACACACACACACACACACACACACACACACACACACACACACACACATATATATATATACACACACACACTTTAGAGAATGAAACCATTTTTATTCCAAAAATGTCAATTGTTCTGATCAATTCTCCTTAATCTTTTAAAAGAATTCATTTTTACTTGACTAGACATTTACCTCTTGATTTAACACATTCAGTTAAATACTTTGAACAATACCTTTTTATCTAGGTAAAAACACCTCCTTTATTGAAATCACCGGAATATTTATTAAGTTCATTCAAGTTAGGTTGTCTTTTCTTATATTCGCCAGACAACCCATTTCTGGACATGTTCAACTTTTCACTATCTTTTTTTCAGAATCTTCCAAATATCCGCATATTTTAGCAGGCTCCACAGTGTCGGCTATGTTGCCATATGCTCTGGACAGTGATTTTGGTCTTTCACCTCTGGGGTCCAGGCCCTTCTTAATTATTTTTGGTGTCATCCAAGTCCATATTATTGTGTTTTAATATTTTTCAAATGTCCACATTATTCCACTTTATAGTGACCGAACCCAAAACTCGGGAATTCACTCCATCTTGTGTCACACTTTAAAAATCACCAGCTATTGTCCTTTGCACACTTACGTTGAATTTACTTCCAAAATCACTTTCATATAGGACTATTTGTGTAACACCATTTTCAACATTTTTATTTCATAAAATTATTTCACTGTATGTAAAATTACCATTTTACCCATTTATTTCCAAACTTGCATTTTCCCTTGATTTTCACAAATGTTATTTTCAAAAAACATTATTAAGTTATACACCCCGACTTCTCAATGTTTTTAACTCACCAATACCTTTTTAACACTTTGGGGTAACATCCTTCTCAAGCCAAAAATTTCTTTATTTCATTGCTTTCTTTCTCTAAAGAATCCTTGAACATTTTGAAGACTAATTTATAAGAAAACGCCATTTTCCTTTATTAAAACGTGTAGTCCTAAGACCATACACTTATCATATTTTCAACACTTATCCACACACTTTAAGGGATGAAATTTCTATTTTCTTTATTCAATGTTAAAACTCATTAAAACCTTCATTATAATTGTTTATATGCATATCATCAAATTACTACAAGTTTACACATAAAAAAAGAGGGATTTGATGTCCCCAAATCCAAGAAAATAAGTTTAACACATGATTTATTCAAAAAAATTCGTAATATTTGTAACAACATGCTATTAAAGACTAAAGGAATTTTTTTATCATTTAAAACTTCAACAAATGCCTATCTTTATGAGAATCCTAAATTTAACAAAAAGAAAATTAAAACATTTGTTCACAAAATATTTTTAACAAGATAGACATTATTTTTAAAATATTTTATTCCATAAAATGTTTAAAACCTAGTTTTCTTTAAATATATCATTTACTCAACACTCCTGAAATCCTTTGTTATTCTATTTACACAAACTCGTGAGAAATACCCTCGTAAAACCATAAATGCATCCTACTCTTACAAACTGAACTATAAGACATATACTGTGGAAAAATAAAGTTTTAAGCAAATAGTAGAATTTTCCCATCTCAAAGAAGCTTTAATAATGGTGGATGGATGCTTAAGAATATGGTAACATCCCACCTCTTAAGGTGGCCTTAAAGAGGTTGCCTAGCTCCACCAAGATTATCTCTATGAAAGATCCAAGAAAGACGTCCTTCAAACTCCATTACTTTCTACTTCTTTTTTTTCAAAAACTCCCAACAATATCTCCATAATCTTTATGTTTTTTCACAACACACGTCCACCCCTGATAAATCTTGTAGAGGAATAAAAAGGTTTAGAAATAGTTTATTATGGTGGTGGATGGGTGTAACAATGGTGGGAGAGGCTTGGGGAAGATGAAACACCCTTCAAAATAGAGAAAGATAGAGAGGTGAATGCTAATATAAAAAGGTGAAGAATAATCCAACATCTCTCTCTCTCTCCTATATAACCCCAAATAAACATAAAAAATGATTTAAAAGAATAAGGGCAACACACTTAACACATGTTTATGATCTGAAGCCTTTAGAGGTTGACACCTCATCAATCTAAGAATCCAAAACTCAATAGCACATCAGGGAAACTTGAAATAAAAATTTCTAATGTGATCATTTGAAAGAGATCATGTCTTGATCGAATAATATCTAGATCTCGTTCGATTGACGTTCGAATAACATACTAAAGAGGGGTAAAATCCTATACAGAGTTGTTTCCTTAGAACTTCATTAGAAGATATTTTTAATGAGGAAGTCTTTTTGTTCGAACCAAGGGATCATCGTTCGAACGAGATGAGGATCTTGTTTGAATGAACCTTAGATTTGTCCAAATGACAGAATAAATCTGACATTCCAAAATTTTCCAATCAATTTCCCATAATTTCCACAAATTCCATTAGAATATACAATTGTCTATAACCATCCATAAATTGTTAATCAAAATCCCCAAGAGTTCGACATAATTATAAACTATGCGGAGCAAGGGATAAAATCCCGAGCACGGGTGTCACATTCTCCCCTCCTTAGGAGATTTCATCCCCAAAATCATCGATCCACCAATTAATCAAGTTCCTGTTGTTGTTGTCAAATCTTATTATAAGTCATACGAATCTTTTAAGGCTAGGTCATCGAAGTCATCAATTAGTAAGAAGTCATCATTCACAATTTCACAAGCGGGTCTCAACAAAGAGCTCAATATGCAATATGATCTAACACTCACCATTAAGCTAGCCATTAAAATAACATAACAGTCCATGAGTCTCCACTTACCCGTTGACCACGCTCAATGAAGTTCTAAGGTTCCATTAGTAATACCCAAAGCATATCGACCCCTCTATTGGGCAACCCTCTATAGTGATCGATGCTCACCCAAGAGTTAAATGCCACATAACTAACATCCAGTCTGTTCTAAAACATCGTTAAATTCATAGGACTACATATCCCAAGTCCCCCTGAATTCTCTAGTAGTCCTAACCATAAAATTCACCTGAACTTTATACTAACATCGCATAACTATTTACTCACTCTGAGGATCAATACACTAACCAAGTCACAATCATTCGATTGACTCACACCTTCCAAAATATTCCTCTATGAACCTAGGATCACTTTAGGCATCTAACTTTGGAGCATCCGCCCGAGTATTGTACTAATCCATTCATTGTGGCAAAACAACACCACGTTCTAAGTTTTCTAGAGTTCTAACACCATACGATATCCTCGAATCATATTTTTATCTTTACAACTAGAGCCTCTAATCACCATAATGGACAATTTATAAGATATCTAATCTTAACAAAAATGGATACTATGAGAAAATTGTGTGGCAGAATGCGCAACCACACATACAAAGAATATTTGTAAATAAAGGGATATTTCAAATAAGAGCGCGCCCAGTTGTCGAGCTGCAATGACCACACTAAGTCCATCTTCACTCATATTGAGCCAAGTCGCACTACGACCAAATCGTCACCATGGAACAATACTAGATTACAAAAATTGAAAGGACAACATTGTAATACCCCGTATTTTTGTGATATTTATTTATGGGATTAATTGAATTAAATGGGTATTAATTGAGAATTAATCCGGATAAAATACTAACGAGATGTGAGTTGGTAATTGAATTATTTGATTATAATGAATATTGAATATATTGAATTTGTCGGGAAATTGAAATACGGCAATTTGGAAATTTTGTTAGGACGCGTGTGACAGTCGCGTCAGGAATATAATTATTTTAATTAAAAAGTGGATTTTATTTTTATCAACCATATGGTCATTTTGAGTGCGCCAACGCGTTTGGAAGGGTCGAACTAGTCAGAAAACACTAGCCGGGGGTTTATTTTGGGTCCCGGGGCATTTTTAGGCCATACCGGCAACTTAAAAGGGTATTTTGGTAATTTTGGAATTTTAGGAATTTTGGCCAACGAATTTTGGGAGTTTAAAATAGGTAATTTAATGGCCCACTAACCTATTACCAGCAATTAACTGATTAGAGGGCTACGGGGGTTTCATGAGAGGTTAGGAGAAGTTCCCAAAGAGAGAACCCTAACCCCATCTTCAACCTTCAACCTTGGGAGAAAAGGAGAGAGCAACCTACATCCAAGATTCAACACCAAATTCAGAGAAAGATCAGAGGCAAGTGGTTTAATTACATTATTTGCAACGAATGTTTCTTCCATGCTTAGACATTTATGAAAATTGCATTATTTTGGGAGATTGATAAAAACCCATTGAATTGGAATTAGAAATTCACATTTTGATAAGGAGACTGCATGTAGAATTGTGTTTGGGTAATTATTCTGATATAAATACATCTTTTATATCATAAAAACGGATTTAATTATGTCTATTGATGACTGTAAATTTCTAGGGTTCATGTTCATGAGATTTGGGGAAAATTGGGGGGATTTGATGATTAGATGTGGTTTAGGATGATTTGACCCCATATAAATATTGTAATACGATTTAAGTATGTTTAGGAATGTTTAGAAACCTTGAAATACTGTTGGAATGACGTTTAGATGAGATTAGAGGTGAAGTAAATTGGGGAAAACGTAGTAGGAGAATTCTGGGCTCGAACTGTCACCTCGTTAGAAGACCTGTCCAGGCCGTTCGAGCGAGCTCGTTCGAACGAGCTTATAACGAGTTGACAGTCTGACTTCTAACGAGTGGGATGTTAGTTCGATGACTTTCGTTCGAACGAGATCTCGTTAGATGCCCACTTCGTTCGAACGAACTCTCGTTCGAACGACCTCGTTTGAACGAGACTTCTAACGAGTTGACAGAATGGCCTTTTTGGCATGATTTGATTTCTAGTGTTCCGTAACCTTATTTAATTGTAGAGATAACCTTCCCTTGTTAACTATTTGGTATAATTGGGAGATTTGGGATATTTTGAGGAGTAAAACATAGAAGTGGGATTTGAACCAAATGATATTTGTGGATTAGGACGCTAGTGACTATATACGATGTGAGGATTTTGACGACTTATATATTTGTATTAACCGGGGATATGTGAATGGTGTAACATTATAAGTTGGTATGAGAATGAGAAGTATACCACTAATAATTATGGTAATTACTAAGAAGTGTGCATGCTTAGTATATATGATTTTATGTGTATGACATACCTACCATACTTGCAATTACGGGAGGTTTGCGTTCACTTAGGGCCATCTCACCTTTGTGTGCCTACGGGGGGGATTTAGATTGGTACCTCGAGGACATAGGTCAGAGAAGGACTTATTGGGAAGTTAATATGTATGCTGATCTTGGGAGCGTAGGTATGTGCGTGACCCACGTGATGTGACTGTGTTCGCCTCCATTGATTGTGATTGTTGTTATCTGAGAACGATTCCTGAGAGATTCGGAATGCGTGATCCTTATGTACGTGATGTACCGGGATGGATAGCAGAGTATGTGTGCACCGCAGCTTAGTCTCGGGGTGCTTGTATTGTATATTTATGACGTGAATAATATACGCTTAAATAATGAGAACTTTCATGTTGGTATTGTGAGTATAATTATGGTAACACTTTGAGAAAATAAAAAGGGATAACCTGCAGTGAATTGTATTGCTAATTATTGAGAATCCGAGTTTAAGTAAAGTCATATATTTAATTGATAACGTTAGAATGTATAATGGGAATCGAGTAGAAAGGGGTAGAACTTATGACGGTTTAGTAGATATAAATGTCACTTAGATGGGTACGGTACGTTAGGAGCGCACAATTAGTCGAGAGGTGAGTATTTCATGTGAGTGCACGTCCTAACATGTATTTTGCATTCATTGTTTTAATGTCATTAAAACACTTGCTATTTTTAAAATACTCTCCACTTTAGGGTTCTGACCCGTTTTCTTTCAAATCTATTTTTGTAAAAACTTTTTAGGTGCACAGCCACAAGGACACCATGCATAGGATTTCCATTCAGGTGACGAGATGTAGCTGTTGTGGAAGTTACAGGGTCTTGATAGTAGACGCTTCTTTTGTCTTGACTCCATATTCAGTTTCATCATTTGTAGGGCATGTTGCCCATTTCTATTAGAGACATTTCTTATTTCAGTTATTCAGATCTTTGGCATGTAATTAATTCAGGATACAATGTTTTATTTATTTCAGTTGTGGGATTGTTGTGAGGAGTTTTCCTCCGGACTTACTATTATTTGTTGGTTACCTTATTGAGACTCTATGGTGTATGGTTATGTTACTGTTTCATTGTTCTTTCAATGCATGTTAATCAGACTTATTTTAAAATTTGACATCTTACTTTTTAAATACTAGGTGGTTAGTAATTATTAAAAATGTTTTCGACAGTGATGCTATTAACTGAACCAACTTGGCATTTTGTATTAATTTAATAAAGGAGTAGCTACCCGGTATTTAATTAGTCGGGGTGTCACAAACATCCTCAAATGTAATACCTCTCCCTATAAAATAAGTATTTAACTTTATTTTAAGTGTTATGTCCAAAGGAAAATTCGAGGAATAAATAATCCAAGTGTAACATGTAAAGTACTACGTAAGGTCGCGTATTACGTAAATGGTTTAAATAAGAAAAATCACAGGATTCATTCTCTAATTGTATTAGATAGGATGTTCGTTAAGTTTAAGGGAAAAATATCAAGGAACGGATGTGACACAAACAAGGTTAACACCATATTTAAATGGTACAAAAAGAAAAGTATTTCAGTATGGATTAAACAACAAAGTCTTGCGTTTAATGTCTCATGTGAGTTTTATTTTGAGTTTATATAAATATTTTAAGTACGTAGGTAAATTTTCACGTGATTCGGACAAGAAATGAGTGCTACGTGAGCCTGGGTACAAATTGTCTGATGGTGCACAACACTATGAAAGTCGAGCCTTGCGCGAATTATTTACGACAATCGGTAAGTCAAAAAAATATCCCGACCATATATTTAAACTCATAAAAATATAAGGAATATTACCATGTAAGTAAAAATAAAAAAAATATATATTTTGCGTGGAGGTCCCAATTCTTGAGCGTCCTATGGGACAATCCGGGAGGCAAAATGACTATTGTAAATCTTATTTTTTAGCCAAAAAAATGCAAGGAATATGAATATCATATTAAAAGTTTTAAAAAAAAGGAGAGAGAAAATGACGAAAATGACAACCTGTATCGATCATTTAACTGGTTTAAGGGGTGGTTGGGTGTAGTCCCAAACCACCTATGAATATGCTGGCCATAGGAGCAACATTACACACTTTAGGACGTACAAGCTTCTGAGTTTATAAGTCACATGTCCAAGACTTACAAATATGAATTAGAAGAGAGAAAAAGAACACAAAACACCATGAACCCATCACATGATATAGAGAGAGCGTCATTTCAGGTGGGTGGGAAAGAGTATGTCTTAGTAAAAGAGTTGTTTTGGCCACATGTATCGGTTCAACTTATGCATTAGGGTGGATGGAAAGCATCAAGGTACTATTATCACTATGGTAGTGTTGTTATGGTTGGAGACCTGCTTCAGATAAGCTTTTTGGGAACCCATAAGATTTTTCAACATGCGACAAAGTCAGTATAGGATAATGATTGCTCACACTTGTGTTAGAAGGCGTTGAGTCTGGTTTAACTTTGTGATTAGGAAGGAGGAGAGTAGAGTCCACTTTCACTGGTCGGAGGATGCTGAAGGTAAAGGGTGGATCATTGTTGGAGGAGAATTTTGGAGGATGAAGAATGTGGTTTATTGTTTTAAACAAGTTACGTATCCAGTCATGAGGGCGCCAACAGCAGATGGACGCTCTTTTTTCCAAGCATCCAAAATAGAGTTATGGACCCTTTTGAAAATCAATGTCATTGAATATAACTCATCAGGGATTCACCTATTGGTGGAGGACGATCCTTGCCTCTATAGAGATCATTTTTTGCAAAGAGTTGTGATCGTACGGGTAAGAGGACTGGACACGTTGTCGCCTATGCTGAAGAAGATAAAGAAAAAGGTTTATGTTAAGTGGGGTCCCATTGGTAATACATAGGTAAAGATCCTTCATTCTTACCTATTCTTAATAGTGTTTCCTTCGTATCATAATTCATAGAGAGTTCTAAATAAAAAGAATTGGCCTTTCTACGATGATCTTTTATGGGTATAAAAGTGGCATCCATTGGCAGACTATACAAGAGGTACTAATACATATGAGTTTTGTTGGATACGTGTAATGGGACTCACCCTACAGCTATGGGGAGTTGAATTATTCCAATCCATAGGGGAGAAATGTCGTAGTTTTATGAAAACTGATAGTAGAACAGTGGCGGGTGAAGAGCTACAATGGGCGAGGATCCTGTTTAAAAGGAAGGGTAACACTAGGGCTACCCCTTTTGGGTACCCCTTTTTGTTACCCCCGGCATGTTAGTGTTGTACCTTGCTTTGTCTTTTATGCCCTGGCGGGACCCACACAAGTAAAGACAAAGCAAGGTACAATACTTTGAAGCCAAGGGTAATAAAATGGGTAACAAAAAGGGGTAGCCCTAATATTATCCTAAAAGGAATAATCACCTACTAGGACGAATTAAGATTAGTGTAAGGGGATGGGTGTTCGGGGTAGTAGTTTGGGACGAATACAAACCTTTTATTTTTAAGCTGATAACACCAAGGATGGATAAAAGGTGGTTAACTACAAAAATGTGATGCTAGATGAGAAGATAAATTCACATGTGAAAAAAGTCTGGCACTAGCTGGAATTACAACCCTCTCATAATTTTTATAGGGGCAAGCATAGAGATGAAGGCTTGGTGCTTGAATTACAAGGTGTATCAGTAGGCAACTAATGAATGAGAAGAAGGCTATTGTTCATCCTGTATGCATGGTGTTGGCAGTATCAGAGATAAGTAGTCCTACTAATTCAGTCATATTCGACACCAAAAATGTGGAGGTAGCTGGTCCAGTTAAAGCAGTAGAGGGTAATGGTAATAGGTAGTGGTGGTTTTAGATAGTTCGTCAAACTCAGGAGATTACATAAGCGACAGAGTCGCCATCACCTCGGATGGCACTGCAGTGGTGCAGTCCATATTGGGTGTAGGTTTTACGGAAGGTCATGGGACAGAGTTGCTGCAGATGGCTAGGCATGTTATGGGTCCAATCCTTTCTCCACTTTCGGCGAGTAGGAGTTTTGAAAATGAGTAAGTGGGTGAGTATTCTGAAAAGAATATCCAGGTGGCAAATTTTTCTTTCATTGGATAAAATACTAGTAGGTCTCTTGCTTTAGACAGAAGAGAACGGGTAGTTAAAGAAAATATATGTTTTGGGGTAGACTCTATGGATAAGTGGGATAAGTCAACGGAAATTTCGGTACAGACGCTGCGATTGTGGAGGAAAAAAAAGTAATCCATGTGCTATCAAATTTCGAGAACGCAGTGGTAATTTTAAAAAGGGATCCCACCTTCATTCAATAATACGAACATTTTTTCAAATCCAAATAATGTGAGGGGAACCGAAGCCTAAGTATGTGAGGTGGGGGATGTAATACTCCGTAATTTTGATAACTTTTAAAAAGGGATTTATTTGGAATTAACTGAATAATTTCAAATTTATACTGATTTAAATATTACTTGAGAATATAGTAATATATGATATATGTTGAATGTTACTTACTGAATCAAAGTAATATGTGGTTATGACTTTACTTATGATTAATTTTAGATGTTTTCACGATTAGTTAATACGATAATTTCGGTGAATAAGTCAGCGTGTGAAAGAAGTGTCGGGATTGGATTGATATAAAATAAAAAGGTGAATATTGTTATGTAATACAAATGGCCGTTTTGACTGCACCAAAGTGTTTGGAAGGGTTTCTATAGTCAAGAAAGTCTACTCAGACGTTTGTATAGGGTCTTGGGGCACTTTGGAGTCGAATAGTCACCCCGGAGAAGTTATATGGTCATTTGACTTGGAAGGTGAATAGTATGGACGAATTTGGGAGATTATTTATAATTCTAAAGGGTTTATATTTTTGATTCATTATACAAACTTAGAGAGAAAGAAATTGAGAGAGAGTGAGGAGTTTCTCTGGGGAAAAGGAAGAGTCTTTGTGGGAGAAACAAGAGCCAAAAGTCACCACAACCAACCACCACTGAAAGTTGATCGGAGAAGTGAAGAACCACCAGTGGACACACATCCCCAAAGGATTAGACCTTCAGTAGAGGCAAGTGATATAATATTTGCAATCTATTTAGTATAATATCCATGTTAGGATAGTTAGATCGAGAAGTACCGTAAAGGCGTACCATTTATTTGGGATGATGCATGTCAGTTGGCGTTTGATGAACTGAAGGATAAGTTAACTTCTTCTCTGGTACTAGCACTACCCAGGACAAGAGTGGAGTACCTTGTATATACTGACACATTGTTACAAGGACTCGGTGGGGTTTTATAGCAAGAAGAGAAGGCTATAGCTTATACATCTAGAAAGCTTAAGACTCATGAGAACAACAACCCTACCCATGACTTAGATCTTGCAGCGATCGTATTTACCCTATGAATATGGATTTGTTGGATGAAAATTTTCACTTATTCACGGATCACAAGTCACTACAGTATTTGTTCACTCACAGAGAATTGAATATGCGGCAGTGCGGGTGGCTTGTATTCGTGAAGGATTATCAGTTTGAGATACATTATACCCCGGGGAAGGCTAACGTGGTAGCCGATGCTTTGAGTCGTAGACCTGAGAGTGAACTAGCCTCGGTATGAAAGGAAAAATGGAAGGAACTAGGCCATCAGGATGTAGTTACTAGGTCATTTATGTCTGTTATGACCATTACTCCTCAGATTATGACGAGGGTAGTACAGGCCCAGGAAGCTTATCCGTTCTGTCAGGAAAAAATTTCATAACTTTTGGCCGAAGGAGTTGAGTCTTACTCAGTGAGCTCAGAGGGAGGCTTGAACTTTAATGGTAGACCGATTGTTCCGAAAGGGGAAGAGTTGCAGCATGCGGTGATGTCTGAGTTGCATGGTTCCAAATTTGCGGTACATCCCGGTGGGGAAAAAATATACCAAGATATGAGGCAACAATATTAGTGGAGCGGAATGAAGAAAGATATTACCAAATTTGTCTCTAAATGTGTAACGTGCCATTTAGTGAAAGTGGATCATCACAAGCCAGCAGAGTTTCTTCAGCCGTTAGAAATTTCGATGTGGAAATGAGAGAGCATTTCCATGGATTTTATTACCGAACTACCTACCACTAAGAGGGGTCATGATTCCATATGGGTGATTGTGGATCGGTTGACTAAGGTATCTCACTTCTTATCGGTATAGACTGATTATGCTATGGGGAAATATGCACAGCTCTTTATGCCGAGATAGTAAGGTTACATGGAGTTCTGCTTAATATTGTGTTCGATCAAGACAAGATCTTTATTTATCGATTTTGGGAAATTTTTCACGAGGCCATGGGTACTGAAGTGCGGTTGAGTACAGCCTATCACCCGCAGACAGATGGTCAGACGGAGCGTACTAACCCGATGTTAGAGGATATGTATGTGTATTCTGGATTTTGGAGGGAGTTGGGAACAATATCTTCCTTTGGTGGAATTTGCATATAACAGTTCCTATCAGTTCACCATTGGTATGGCCCCATTTGATGCATTATATGGTAGACCTTATCGCTCTCCTGGATGTTGGTTTGATGTGGGGACAACAAGCTACTTGGGCCAAAAGTGATTCAGGATACGTCTTCCAGGATTGAAATGATCAAAAGTCGCATTCGTGTAGCGCAGGATAGACAGAAAAGCTACAATGATGCTAAGAGGTTCTTGAGGGAGTTTAGCGTGGGGGAGCAAGTACTTTTGTGAGTATCTCCAATGAAGGGGGATAATGAGATTTGGGAAGAAGGGGAAATTGGCACCAAGATATGTGGGACCATTTCCTATCATAGAGAGAGTGGGACCAACCGCATACAAACTTGGGTTGCCATAACACCTACATCATATACATGACGTGTTCCACATTTCTTCGCTGAGATGATATCTTCGAGATGAGTTGGCTCACACTCATATTGCATTGGACGAAGTGGATTTGAAGATAGATAGTTCTTATGAGTAATGGCCAGTGATGATCTTAGACTGCGCTGAGAAACGCTTGAGGTAGAAAGTAGTTCCACTTGTGCGTGTCCAGTGGGTGCACCATAATGCGGAGGAATCTACCTGGGAGGGTGAGAACCATATGCATGAATGTTATCCAGAGTTATTTGTACTAGGTATGATTTTATTTTCCGAATTTGGGGATGTAATTCCATTATAAGGGGGAAGTATGTAATACCCTGTAATTTTGATAACTTTTAAAAAGGGATTTGTTTGGAATTCATTAAATAATTTGAAATTAATCCGGATTTAAATATTACTTGAAAATATAGTAATATATGATATATGTTGAATATTACTTAGTGAATCAAAGTAATATGTGGTTATGACTTTACTTATGATTAATTTTAGAAGTTGTCGCGAATAGTTAATACGACAATTTCGATGAATAAGTCAGACACGTGTGAAAGTAGTGTCAGGATTGAATTTATAAAAAATAAAAAAGAGGAATATTTTTATGTCATCCAAATGGTAGTTTTGACTGAGCCAAAGTGTTCAGAAGGGTTTTTATAGTAAAAAAAAATCTACTCAGACGTTTGTATAGGGTCTCTGGGCACTTTGGAGCGGCATAGTCACCCCGGAGGGGTAATATGGTCATTTGACTTGAAAGGTGAATAGTATGCACTAATTTGGGAGATTATGTATAAGTATAAAGGGTTTAGATTATTGATTCATTCTACAAACTTAGATATAAAGAAATTTAGAGAGAGTGAGGAGTTTCTCTAGGAAAAGGAAGAGTCTTTGTGGGAGAACCAAGAACCAAAAGTCACTACCACCAACCACCACGCAAAGTTAACCGGAGAAGGGAAGAACCACCAATGGACACACATCCCCAAAGGATCGTACCTTCACTAGAGGCAAGTGATTTAATATTTGCAATCTATTTAGTATAATGTCCATGTTAGGATAGTTAGAAATGACGAGAAGTTACATGTTTTTGAGATAACCTAGTTAGATGTTAATTCATTTCTCGAAAGTAGAAATATGTAGGATTAATATCATGTTGTTTGTAGATATTAATCCACGATGTAAATATCACATATTAGAGAAATTTTGAGAATCATAGGATTATTCTTGAAATATTCACATATTTAGGTTTCTTGAAAAACATGAGATATATGCTTTTAAATCAAAACTCTTGATGATTCTAGGTTGTTTAGATTAGTAGGAATCATTAACATATGTTGTTATATCATGTGGTATGGATTATAAGAAATTTGGTACATTAAAATAGAGATTTGGTTAATCAAAAGTTGTGAAACTCATAGAACAAAAGTTGCAGAATCTGGGCTGATATCAGGGTGGTCGATCGATTAAGACAAAACCATTGATCGATTGACCTCCACAAAAAAGATGTACTTGTTTCTTTTTAATTCTTGATTTAATCCCAAAAAATTTAGAAATCTTTAGTGATTATTATTTGTAAATAATGGGACTTAGGAAAGGGCAGTAGGCCATAGGTAAGACCTGGATTGATATTATTATGTTTGGGATTTTATTGGAGAGAATGATGTTAATAAATCAAATGAATTACGGTTGTTAGATTCACGTTTTGGGCTGTGATTCGTATATATATGAAGATTAAGGTTAGGACCAGTTGGGAGGGGATCATTGAATCACTTGTAAAATCTTAAGTCCATATGTGAAATTAAACCTAGGTGAAGGCATATGTGATTGTGAGAGAATACGTTTTGTCGATTATAATTCAAATTAAAGATGACTTTAATTCACAATAATTCGGGGAGTATGATGACATGGACCAGTAGGGCATAAGTGATTTTCTTACTGAATATATATCAAGGAAAACTTATTTAATCTTCAAGTAATGAGGTAGGCTCGAGAATAATAAATTAAGGAGTAAAGTCATAATATTTAATACGTAGGGATTGAGAGATAGATAATACTACGTATGGGAATTATCTTATGGTTGTGTGAATACCTTTTTGATATTATATATATAGGTGGACGTATAGCTATATTATAGTTTATTATGTGTATGACATACCTACGCTACTTGCTATCGGGGTAGAGGTTTCGCATTGTGGACGGTCTTATCCTGTGCACCCATTTGGGAGGAATTTAGATTCGTACCCTCAGCGTAGGACCTTGGGTACGTGCTATTGGTGAGACTGATAGTTTCAACCGTTGAATGGGAACGTAGGTATGTGCATGACCCATTTGGCTGGGTAGTATAATCGCCTCCAACATATGTCTGTTATGTTATTTATGATTCATTGAAGACCCCGAACCATTTCTCCTTTGTACAATGAGAATTGTGACTGTACATGATAGCAAAGTATGCATGCACTGCAGCTGTGTTTGGGAGGTGCTATATTAATATGTATTATAGGTGAATATATATATAGTGTGATTCAATATACTTTGTGATATTGTAGTTGACTTCAAATAAAATAAATTGAATTTAATTAAGTAAAAGACTACTTAATCCTAAGGCTTTGTAAAGTCAAAATCATATTAAAGAGAAAAAAATGTGAATAATTATATTACGTATTGTATGGGACATACGGGGTTATTATATGGGACAAAATCATGTTGTGGGAACTAGTTAGAAGGAAACCTTAGTTAGGAAGTTACTCGGATATGTTAAGCATGCACTCTAGATGAGATATGAGAATATCAAGTGAGAGCCTGGAACCTAACATGTACATAATAAATGCTTAATTGCACTTATTAAACACTTGCTATTTTAAAATCATTAATAATTGGGCTCTGACCCATTTCCTTACATATTCTCTTCTCTACTATATCTATATTAACAGGTGCCCAGCATCAGGAACGTGCAGCTTAGGGTATGGATGTTTGATCATGAGTTGTTATTCCTGGAGATACAAACTTGTTTAGATGCTTCATTTCTTCGATTCCTATGTCTGTAGTATTTTTCTTATATAGGGCATGTTCCCCAGGATTCTAGTATTCCATTTACCTTTTCAGATATTGTATTGGGTTTATGTTGGTACTTTCATTTTGTTTTGTTTGATTGGTATTATATATTTTAAATTGGGAAGTTTTATCCAGTTACATTTAATCTTGTTATTTATTATTCAGTTGTGATATGAGACTTCTCTATGGTTGTTCAATATTGTGGTAATGGTTTTGAATTGCTATTAATCATGGAAAATGTTTTAACACTTAAATTAATTAAGTATTAGGTGATTTATTTTAAAAAGAAAAATATTTTCGACAGTGATGCTGAGAATGAACCAACAGTATATTCTGTCTTAATTTAATAACGGAGTAGCTACCCGGTATTTAATTAGACAGGGTGTTATAGAGGAAATCCCAATGCATAAAGTGACTAATATTTTTTTATCAGTTAACTTAGGAAATGTAGAGTCACATAAGAGGGTTTCAAAAAACGAGGTGGGGTCGAAAGTGGGCAATGAAAATCATAAAGGTAAGACAGATGTTTATCTTGGTAATGCTATGTTAGGTCTCAAAAATTTCAAGACCTTCAGGAATACAGTGAAAAATTATAATAAAAACAAATTGTTGGGGCAAAAGAGTGGCGGGAAAGAATTAACTCACATAGATCATCATCTAGAGGGTAAATCATTAAGGAAACTCTCTACGGACCCAGTAAATAGTTGTAAGACTATTGTGGTGGATAGTGAGATGACATCAATGAGGGGCAGGGCCAGGGGTGGATGATCACATTTTGATGCATTAAATGACTCTAGGCTATGGGTGTAATTAGATATCCTGAGCCAAGATGGGAAAATATGGGTAGTGAGTAAGTAGGGTGGGATGGAGACCCTGTGGGGTAGAGGGAGGATTTGTTAGAATCTTTTAGCAAAGATTAGGGAGTTATTTTTTAGCGATTCGAGAATGAGGCATGAGATTTGTTCGAGAAGATAAAAAGTGATGTGAGGGAATGTGAGGGGGTAAGGTGGCAGAAGGAAGGGATATCTGAAGTGCACTATTGTAATTATGAAATTATGCATTATTTCGTGGAATGTGAGGAGGTTCAATGACACTAACAAAATGGGTGTTTTTAGTGGGACCAGTGCTAGGTGGAAGCCCGATATTTTGTGTGTACAGGAGACAAAGATGAGAATTATGGATTATTGTAGAAATAGATCAAATTGGTGAGGGCAGGGGATCAATTACGTTAGTTTGGACGCTGTGGATGTTTCGGGAGGGGTGGTGATTTTATGGAATTCAGCATTGGTCGAATTGATGGGGATCCTGGAGGGAAGTTGGTCTTTATCTCGTCTCTTTAAAAATATGGAGGATGGATTAGCTTGGAGTTTCTCGAGAATTTACGGGTCAGTTGAGGACACGATTAAGTGGGATTTGTGGGAGGAATTGGCAGGAGTGTGTAGGGTGTGGGGTGTCCCTTTTTGCCTGGGAGGGGATTACAATGTGGTGCTTTTGGAGAAGAGAAAAATAACGATAGTAGAATTTGTAGCTATAGGAGAGAGTTTTCCTATTTTATTGATGAGATGGAGTTGATTGATTTGCCTCTTGATGGGGTTTGTTAAGCTTGGTCCAGTTTTAGGGATAGGTCGTCTATGTCTCATCTGGACTGCTTTCCTACTTTCGAGAGGTGGGAGGAACATTTTCCAAGGATGATACAATCTTACTTACCAAGGGTAACTTTTGATCATTTCCTTATTTTGTTAGAGTGTGAGGGGTGGAGGGAGGGAAGGATTCCTTTCAAATTTGAGAATATGTGGCTCAAGGAGCATGATTTTGCTAAGAGAAACTATAGTGGTCAGGGTATGAGGTGGAGGGGAAGGCTAGTTTTAGGTTGGCAGCTAAATTGGTTTTGCTAAAAGATAATATTAAAAGGGAGAGTAGAGAGTTCTTCAGTAATGCTCGCCAAGTCACAACGAGTTTTATGGAAGAGGTAAGGAGGTTAGATGAGAAGGTAGGGATAGTTGAGCTCTTGGAGGAGGAGAGGAGAGGGAGGGAGGTTAAAAAAGAGGAGATAGGGAATAGGTTATTTTAATAAGAAATTAGTTAGAGGCAGAAGTCATGGACATTGTGGTTCAGGGAAGGGGATTCGAATACCAAGTTTTTCCACTTGGTAGCCAACTCACACAGGAGGGGTAACCACATTGGGAAAATATTAGTGAGGGGAGAGGTGTTTGAAGAAGATAGAGGGGTGGGGGGGGGGGGGATATTGCCCAGTTTTATAAGGATTTGTTCAGGGAATAAGAGGAATGGAGTACATCTATTAAGGGAGCCAAATTGGAGAGTATATCGTCTATCGAGGTAGAAGGTATCGAGGCCCATTTCACTGAAGAGGAAGTTGTGTATGTGATTAACATGATGTGCGGGATAAGGCACCAGGATCGGACGGTTTCACGATAGATTTTTTTAGCATTATTGGACTATCATTAGTACTGATGTGATGGAATTCTTTGATGAATTCCATTATCGTGGATAATTTGTGCCGAGGATGAATGCGACCTTTATCACCCTGATATCTAAGAAGGGGGATCGATTGATATCAAAAATTTCAGATGGATCAATTTGATTGGGAGTGTTTACATTCTTCTAGCCAAAGTGTTGTCAGTTTGGCTCAGGAAGGTCATTGACCCTCTGATTTTGGAGTCCCAAAATGCCTTCATTGGTGGAAGGAAGGTTCTCGACATTGTATTGGTGGCTAATAAGTGCATGGAGTCTAGGTTTAGAAGTGGGAATCCCATCATATCATGTAAGCTCAACCTAGAGAAGGAGTACAATCGTGTTAATTGGAAGTTTCTTCTTTACTTATTAAGGAGGATGGGATTTGGGGATTGGTGGTGCCGATGGATAAAGAAATGTGTTTCTACGAATAGATTTCAGTGATGATTAATGGGGTGCCGAAGGGTTTTTTCCCGAATACTCATGGTCTTCGGAAAGAAGATCCGTTATGTCCCTTTTTATTTATCTTGGTCATGGAGGTGTTTAGTCGGATGATGGGTAGGGAGGCCGCGTCAAGGTGGATCAGGGGTTTTTGTTTTGAGTCTTTGAGCTTTGACACGATTAAAATTTCATATCTCTAGTTTGTTGATCATGCGATTATCTTTTGTGATGCTGATCATAGATAAATTCATCTTCTTAAGCTACTTCTGATTTGTTTTAAGGTAGTTTCGGGGATACGGATCAATGCAGGGAAGTGTGAGATGATCCTGATAATGGGAGTGGGGGTAGTGGAGGATCTAGTAGGTATTCTGGGTGTCAGGGTTGGGACCTTAACAAATACTTATCTTTGTTTACCCCTGGGAGACAAGTATAAGTCCAAGGCGATTTGGGATCCGATTTTGGAAAGAATGAGAAGGAGGTTGGCAGGGTGGAAGAATGGGTTTCCATCGAAAGGGGTGACTTACTCTTATTAAGAGTTTCTTGTCAAGTTTTCCAACGTATTACTTTTCCATTTAACCATTATATGATGTTATGTGTAATAAAATGAAGAAGCTCATTAGAGATTTCTTGGGGAGAGGCATTGAAGATAATTTTAAGCACAACCTGGTAAGATGGGAGGAGGTATGAAAGACCATTAGGAGGGGTGTGAGGAACTTGGGTATTTTCAAAAGAGCTCTGCTAGGGAAGTGGTTGTGGATTTTCCCATAGGAGGAAAATAGATTATGGAGAAGGGTTGTAGGAGCGAGGGTGGGTCCTTTGCATATGGGGGGGGTTGGTTGGTTGTGGGGGGGGGGGGGGGGGGGGGCTATGGAGTGGGTATGTGGAAGCATATTGTGAGGGAGAGGGTGGATTATACTAGGAACACTAAATTTATTTTAGGGAAAGGGGACAAGATTAGATTCTAGAAAGACAAATTGGGCGATAATGGATGTATTGAGGAGATTTTTCTTGGGATATTTAACCTAAGAGTGAATCCAAATGGAATGGTGGTGGATCATGTGAATTATATCTAAGATAGTGTAACATGGAAACCTCAGCTTAGGAGAAGACTCTGGGACTGGGAACTTCAGGAGGTGGACTTGTTCTTTGAGTAATTGAGTTTTGCTCCCTTTCCAACGGTTAGGGAGGATTTATTAAGGTGGAAGGGGGAGGGACTGGTGTTTTCACGATCCATGGTTGCTATGCTATATTGACCGACAGTGGGATCCTCAGGGTCCATTTTCAAGGAAGAAGATTTGGAAGGCTAAGGAACCGCCTAAGGTCAGATTCTTTATTTGGACTACAGCTAGACAGGCCTTTTTGACGATGGAAGGCCAGCAGAAGACAAGATATCGTCTGGCTAGTCAGTGTTGGTTATGCAAGGAGGAAGAGGATGAGACCAACCATCTCCTACTGCACTGCAGGGTGATGAGAGGTTTGTAGGATGTTTTCTGTCCTTATCTAGGACCATATGGGTCATGTCTGCATGAGTGAGGGTGCTTTTAGAGGTTTGGAACCCTCCTTGGGGGTGGTTGGCTTATAGACGGGTCATTCCTCACTGCATATTTTTTACGGTTTGGGAAGAGAGGAATGCTCAATGTTTTGAAGGTATGGATATGGCTCCCTCGAGACATTGTTATCTATTTTTCAGCAGACTTCTTAGTTGGTATAAGGTGAAGACCACCGTTACGAATCAGTATTTTGTTGAGTTCTTGGAGGAGATCCACAATGCATTGTAATGTGGGATTTCGTGATGAAGGTGCCTACTTGTATTTCCTTTGTCTTCTAGTACAACTTTTGGTTTGTATACTCACTGTAAACGGGTTCTCTCCCTTAGCATTTGGTATTTAATGCAATCATTATTCATAAAAAAAAAAGAGGAAGCAATGAGAGGTAAACCATGAAACTTCTCACCAGATTTCTCTCTATTTCTCAAACTCTAGTCAAAGTGTACGACCTTATAAATTTCTAGATCTCTCTTTTACCTCATTTCCCACCACCTAAATACCATTAAAAGAACCTACAACTACCATCAGAGACCCATTTCAAGGTTGCACATCATGTAGGAGAAATAGTAATGGGTTTTGGGGAGCTACAAGAAGGTTTTTATAAGCTTGGAAGGAGTCTTGCTTGGCACATCCATGGAGTCAATATTGGAACTTGGAAAGTGGGCTATTGTGACTCCCTTAGGGCCACCTTTGGAGGTGGGGGAGTCACCGACCTTCTCTACCATCATTAAAGACTTTTGGTGGGATTTTTTTATCTTTTATATGTGTTCAAAAAGTTTTTTAATTTCATCTTGCTATTGTACATGTTTTAGGCTTATAATGTGTAGAATAAGTGTTATATTGCATCAATATACTTGTAAATGTCCATACAATCATTTTATGTTAAAAATGGTATTAAAAGAATGATGTCAAATGGGTTATTAGTGTGCATAAATTTCATATTAATATTCATAAACATTTTATGGAATAAAATGTGTTAAATGATGTTTTTAGTAAAGAAAATATGACTTGTATGCAAAGTGTTGTTGTATGATGATTCACACCATTTTGTAAAATGAAAATATGTCTTCCTACTTTAAACAAGGAATTTTATGTGTAAAATAAGACCTTCATTTTAAATGGTTGTTTTAAAGTGTGTAGAAAAATATTAAGTGAATAGCAGGGGCTACTGTGTAAAAAAATCCAAAATAAAACAAGTGGTCAAAGTTTGAAAAACAAAAGTGTCAAATGTTTGAATATTAAGAAAATTAGTTTTAAGTTGTCAAAAACACATAATTAAAGTATGTAGGCTAAATATGAGAAATAAGACTTTAATATGTAAAAATGGTGATTTCATATATTAAAAGGGTTAAATGCAAAATGAGTGATTTTGGCAAAGTGAGAAGTTGAACAAGTGTTTTAATGGCTAAAATGCCTAAGTGTTGATCTTGGAACTTTAAAGGGGTATTTTTTGTGAATGACACTTGAAAAAGGATACGGTTGCAAGTTCTGGTAAAGAAAAATGGTAAATTGGTAATTTACTTTAAGTGTGACATTTTTATGCAATAAAAATACTAAAGTGTGTTTTTCCACTAATATGGAAAAAATAATTGAAGTCCTTAAAGTGAAAATAATTTTCGGTGTAAAAATCAATGCATGCGTCAAACGGACTTTAATGGAATATGATGATTTTTCCTAAATGAATAATGGGAAAATGGGCGGTTAAGTCCAAGTATTTAGCTTTAGCCCAAAAAGGCAAATTAATGTGAATATTATGAAAATCTTGAACACATTGGCAAGATAATGATATTGGATGGTGATGGGTTAAATAATAGAGGAGGGCTATGTTGTCCCTAGGCTGAAAAACCCAAAAGCAACTGCAATTTACTTGGCGCTCAGTACCAGAAGGTGAAATTCTGTGAAACCGTGGGTGTGTGTGTGTTATGACGGGTGTCTGTGCGTGTCGGCGAAATCCCCAAAGATATTGCTAAGTCATGAATTAAATATTCGTGAAAGAGGCATAAATGAATGGTATCGATTCATTGTTTTATTTAAGCAAGAATAATGCATTAAATATTTGATGTTCATGTGGTAACATGGGATGGTTAAATAATGTGACTTAATGACATTTAATCTTACCTAATGAGGTCTGAGTTATAATAAACACAAACATATGTTATATGAGGCGTTAAAAAGGAAGCGAGTATTTTTTAAACACGGTGTGTGCGTGCATCGAATGGAAGTCCTATAAGTGTTGAGTTATTGAACGTTTAGAAGAAAAATGTAAGGATTTTTCTCCTAACAAATGCTATTTAATTAATTGTGTGAGTTAATGGGAAATAATTGCTATTTTATCCATAATGATGCAAAATGACTATTTTGTAAAAATAAGGAAGTATATTGGAGTAATAACATTTTTGAAATAAAACGGTTCAATACATTGGTACACGTATTTTCAAAGGTATATATATATATATATATATATATATATATATATATATATATATATGCATACTTTCACATTCATGTTGTTGTAGTGTCTGAGTATGATATATGTCTTTCGTTTCAACACTGCATTTGTATAGTTCCCACTTAGCATTCAACTCATTCATTCCTTTTGTTACGGCAAGTTGTATGCAGTTTCATATTTTGAGCATGTTATACAGGTAAGTATTTACTTTCATTTACGTTAGTAGCTCTGTTTACTTGGCCTTGGGGCATTTCCTTTGGGTCATATCACGTAGTGACTATAAATCGGACTCGCATTCTAATAATTGCAACATTAATACTTCATGATTAATGCGTGGTTCGAATCGAGATGATTCTTTATCAACCCGCAAATCTGGGTCGGGGCATTACAACCTTGTATTAGGGCTTTAGGTTCATGTTCCTTTCGAGTGTGACTTGGTGAGGTCGGTAGTGGATCTGTCAGCATCATTATTGGTCAGAGTCAGCCACGCTTTCCTGGTGACAATTTTGATTTGTATCTTGATGGTAAAGTCGATGTCTTGATCACGTTTTTCCACTCTCTTTGAGTTGGTGAACATCTAAGTTAGTAGCCATTCTTATTCTGCTTCATTTTTTTTTGGTAGTGTTAGCTAGGAAGTATCAGGTTTTTGTGTAGGCCATGAGGTGGTGGCACCTTAGTCTTTTGTGAGATATATCATGTGGAATTTTGATGATTAGAAAGTCCTAATTATTTCAGTTGCATATTAGTTTGTATGCTTGTGGTTTAATCTGCAGGATTAGGTGACTAAGTAGCGTGACTTGTGAATAAATAATTCTATGGAAATTAGAATGCCTAAGTGACATGATTAAAATCACTTGTTTCTGAATTTTTTTCAAAAGAGATACGATTTTGAGAAATTTCCCACCCCCAAACAAAAGAGAACATTGTCCCCGATGTTTAAAACTACATATAAAAATAAAAAAGCACAAGGGAGGAAAGATATTACCATAATGAACCGCTAATGAAAATGTACTACATGATGGAGCAGAGATGAAACTTGAAGAATAGATGCGATATAAAAATATGTACAAGTCAAGAAAGCATGTGAAAATCAATGGGTGATGTGAAACATCACCCCCAAACAGGATAAGACTCATACTCAGAAACAATAAATGATGGGTTGCCTCTCGGTAGCACTAAGTTTAACGTCTTCATCCAAATCGAACCAAACTCACCCTAAGGATAAGAACTAGGAAAGCTCAGGGTGGCAGAAAATTGGGTGATGATAATCACCCCCAAACAATAATGAAGTGTTAGTCTTGTTGGATAAAGGGAATGCACTTGTATGGCGAAGTGCATCACATGATGCAAAGCATTGGTGGACCATGGGTGGGTGGGTATCAGGGTAAGGATGAGAAAGGCAGGGGAGAATAAGTATCGATCACCGGCCATATTAAGCTGAAAGGTGAGGGCAACAAGGGCCCTATAAGCATGATGCTCTAATTGGACAGGGAGGCAAAATGGTTTGACAATAGTGATGTGGTGGGTCTCATAGAAAGTGCACGCTCATTTTATAAATAGACGATGACAGTGGTCGTGTCGTGACATGCTAGGGAGCTCTAAGGGAAAAAATCAACACCACATGAAAGTTGTGTGCATAGAATAACAATATTTGTGTCACATATAGGGAGAGTAGCATGCATACTCACAAGGATGGTGGGGTTAATGAAAAGTGAAGAAATGGGATCTTGGAGCACTAGGGTGGAGGGTGGGTGTAGGTGAGGACCTAAATGCTTAGATGTGAACATGGAAATAATAATAGCAAGGTTCGAATCAAGTGGTGGCGTGGTATGTACAGTGGGTGCGTCGGGTGGGACAAAGGGTACGGGTAGATGATCTAAATCGAGAGTAGGGAATACACACTCCTCATGAGGCTCAGAGTGATCCTCAAGGGAACGCAAATGAGGAGGTGTGAAAGTGAACGAGGGAGTGATCAACTTATCCACCCGAAAGTCACCATTAGAAGTGGTGGAAATATACAATGAGGCATCCAAATCCAAGATAGATGAATCAACAATAATAGCTGACTCAACGGGAGCCAAGCATGGTGGGATAGGATCCATATCCGGAGCGATAGAAACCATCTCGGATTCAATCTCAGGACAGTGGGAAGCACTCACACCTGGAGATAACCTATAAGAAAGTGTTGCCTCATGGACACACATAAAAGTATCAAAAGGTGTAGAGTCGGTCATAATAGTAGATTCGGTGGAAGGGGAAATGCAAACCTCAATGGTGGGTTAGAGAGGATAGGGAGGTGTAGGATCAGTCTCACAGTCTTTGGATATGTCAACACAATTGTCAACTTGGGGCCCAGACCACTGGGTGGTCTCAACTATGAGATTCTCAGGATGATAGGATTGGTCACACTCAAAATTAGTGGAACAAGACGACACATCATCATTCCACACGGGTGCAACAATGGGTTGACTTGGGGTGAAATCCGACTCGCTTGCACACTCAAACTCATTTAACCTTTATTCAAGCTATAAAGGGCTTTATTTTGAGATTTAAGAGTGTGCTCGTGTTCGAGGAAGAATTTATGCAAGAAGCTCTCGAGAGCGTATGTGTAAGGTGGTGGTGAAATGTCGGTGGGTGGTGAGGTGGACACAACTCACTATAGACACAATGATTAGGAGAATGCTCATATGAAGTGTGGGGAGTGGGGTCAAGTTTTTCATACACGAGAGGAGTGTCTTCGTGAGAGACGAAAGGTTGATCATCATGAAGAACATAGTAAGGGGACTGATAGGGATGAGGTGCACGAGGTTGCGATGATGATTGATAGAAACCGTAAGGATCCACAACATGGCGTTGGGATTCATATTTCATGGAAAGGTTATCGGGCCTCCATGAATAGCTTGGGTTCTCATACTCCCCGAAATTATATATGTCATGACAGTACGCCGAGGGTGGTTCCAAAATAGTGTCATATGGAAACACTTGGTCCATGGTGGTTTCAGATGGAGAAAAAATAAATGGACACTCGTGGGACAAGTGATCAACCAGAGAGAAGTGTGTGAACACCGAAGCATGGGATAGGTTGACACTCATCACCGGAGGCGGTGAAAGATGATATGTGTGCGTGGATGACACATGAGTATCAGCGATGGGTGTTTGAGAGTTAAAGCCACAAAGTAATGTATGGATGTTCGACTCAAGCTCAAGGTCAAACATGATGTGAGAGAAAGGGTAATGGCTAAATTATTCCCGTAAAGGACGTTCTTCGGCCATGACTAGAGGAATATTTTTGGATTTTTAAATATTTTTCAAAAGAAAGGGAAATCTTTCTGTGACTATTGAAAATAAGAAAAGGAAAATATTTTTGGCATTTTAAATATGGAAAAAAAGAAAATCTTTTTGGGATTTTTGGAAATATTTAAAAAAAAAATATTTTTGGGATTTTTTGAAAAAAGGGGAGAAAATGGACTCGTGATTTGGACGAACAAACTGAAACCAACTACCGAATGAATTGAATTGGACACACACAAGTCGAGGACAAAACCCAACAAGCACGTAGCTAATTATTATCTTCAAAATTAGTGAAAGGGGTAGTCAAATATTAATTAAGTCTACGAGCGACAAAAATCACGAAATTTATCTTTGTGATCTCCTGTTGCAAAAATGTTTTCCTACTGGGCTAGCTACTTGATTGATTTTAAATTTAATGATAGCTAAGGTAGCAAACAATGGATAAGCGAGTGAGTCGAGTGATGAAATCTCATCTCGTTTCAATGACCAGGTCCAGGCCTTCGGTAAATTAATCAAACCAATCAATTTAAGTACGATGCAGAAATTAAAAGCACACATGATCAAGTAAGCATACAAAAATTGAACTCGCTGACACTAGATTCGCGAGTGATAAAGAATTTATCTCCCACGGTTTTTACACGCGTGGGGTGAAGACCAAGTTAAGTCGGCCAGGGGGAAGCTTGCCTAACTTTAGTCGTCCCTAGGAGTCCTACCGACCCAAAGTAGAGAGGCTTATAAATCCTTGCCTTTGGACGCCCTCTCTCTACCATGTCCGGTTTCCCTATTCCCTTTTTTATTTTTATGAATAATTATTACAATAAATCGGTGTCAAAATGCACCCAAATAAATACAAAGCTTCAAAAATCCTATACAACCATTCTAAGGAGGAGGGAGAAGGAATACTGCAACTAAAAAAAATTACACGTCTTCAACCATTTCTCCCCGACAACGGCGCGATTTGATAAGTGGCTTTTATGTACTCCCCGACAACAACGCCATTTGATAACTAGCTTTTTGCGTGTGGTCGTTATCTTGAAAAACCAATCTTAAAATCCCTTGAATACCTACAAAATTTGTTTAAAACAACTCGTATTGTGGTAAGAAAGGTATCAATCCACCTTCCAAGGGTCAAAGAATTATTGTGAAAACTTGCAATTCAAATTGTATTATTAAAATCCTTTTTTTTTATTTTTTTTAAAAACAATTTCAAGGGAAAATTAACTACTAAATGCTAAAAATATGATATGACTAAAAAATGAAAAATAATGTGTAACCGAGTGTGATAAATGTGAGAAAGTCAAGAGATGGTATTACACCGCATTATCAATTATTTTAATTTCTCAGTTTATTAATTTGAAATTTTTGAGATAATATTACATCGATAATCTAACTCTCGTTACAATTATAAATTTCATAAAATCTTTTTCCAAAAATTAACTCAAAAATGTCACATGATGAAAAATTAAGAATTATAATATTTTCAAGAAAATTACTCGCTAGGATCAATTTAATAAAGACTATATTAGTTCTCTAATTTTAACACCAAATTAATATTTAATTTTAGGAAACACCTATCTCTAGTTCGATTCCCAATATCAAAAATTAATTTATTCACTCTCATTACATAAATTAATTTGTGACAATTCTAAATTATATATTCAACCTAGAAATATAGCATTAATGAAATTAATCAATTAATTTAATATCCTATGCAGTGCATCCCACCCCTTGAACAACGTAACTAGCCAAGCATAATGAAATAATTAATCACAATCACACACATGAAACACCAAATTAAAAAGTAGAGCAAGAAATACAATACATAAAAGTCTCCCTTTGAATTGATTCGTTAAATCGCGTTCATGCACGTGTGTCCTAATGTTCTCACAAATCCAGCACTTGATTACACACAAAAATTGAAGAACAGAATCTAAAAAGCTATTCTAACACTAAACTAATATTTTTGGATTTTTCAGAATTTTTTTATGCTCCTGATATGTACATAATATATGATTGTGTATATACCTCTCTTTCTGTTGTTGTCTCCTCCTTGCGAGTCCCTTATGTGAGTTTCCATTGAGCTGCCATCTCTTTTATTTTAAAAACCCACGACTCTAAGTTGTAATGGGAGAGATTTTTTAGATTTGATATTTGGCTAAGTCAAAGAGATTTGGGAGGGATTTTAACTCACATGGATTTTTGGTATTTGGCAGGTGGCTTGAGATGGTTCCGGGTAGTGGGTTGGGTGGATTTCGAGTTTTGGTTGGGTTAGGGACGAACTCGAGTTTGAGAGGATGTGCCGATTTTGATTTTGTTTGGGTTTATGAAGTAAAAAGGGGTTTGATTTATTTGGCTGTTATGGAGGTTTGGGTCATGGTGGTTTTTACATGAGAGATAATGGAGAAGATGGAGAAGATGATGGGAGTGTGTTTGGTGCGTGAGGGTGTATGGTAAGGTGTGTATCTTAGGGGTAGACTAGTTGGGTGTGAGTGAGTGTAGGGAATGGTGTGTGTGTGTCATTTGCACCTAAAATAAAACTATTTACAACTTAATATAAATTAAGTATAAAACTAAAATTAAAAAAAATCAAACTTAACAAAAACTAAATTTCTAATCTACAAATAAAAAAAATCTCAAAATAAAATAAACCAATAAAAATAAAAATAAAAAACCATTAAACTAAAAATTAAAGTGCTAAAAAAATGTAAACTCTAATAAAACTAAAAAAAATCCTAAAAAAAAGAACTAATCCTAATAAAAATAAAATAAAATAAGATAAAAATTAAAAACTAAAGATAAAACTAAAACAACACAAAATAAAAAGTAATAGAAAAATAGAAAATAAATCCTAAAAATAAAAAAGACTCAAAATAAAAAATATAAAAATTAATAAAAGTACAAACTCAACACACACAAGGCTCGATAAATGATCTGGGATCGGTGTAGGCTTAGGTTTGGTAGGAAAAAGGTTCAGGACATCGAAAATGATCTCAGAAAGCTCAAATAACACTTCAGACTTCTCGGTGCTTTGATTTCTTTGTTTCATGCTTTTGACCGCTATTATGTCGCAATTACGTCGATTTATCACTATTTGCACCGCGACAGCATACTGACTTGCAAAATGATAAAATACGAACATAAGGCCATTTTTATTAGAAACGACCGACTAAAATGCATCTAGTTGGGGTATAAAATAGACACTTTTGGGTTCTTATTAATTATGATTTGGGTTTAGATTATCATATTGATTCTGTGTAATTTAAAAACAAATCTATATAGTCCTTAGGACTTAGTGTTAAAAATTGTGGTATTGAATTGTGGTTTTAGAAAAATGAAATGGTTTTGAGGAATATGATATGTTGTGGCGTCAAAGGTATTGAACGAAAGTTTTATAGGTAGTACCCAATGCCCCATATCCTACCAAAAGTTTTATAGTGGTGATAGCTTGTGATCTAGCAAATGAGTGTGATGTTTATGTAGTGAGACAAGTTAGTTGTCATAGCTGAGTGTTCAATAAGGTTAAGTTAAATGTCATGATGAGTTTGATCTCGGGTTATAGTTGTGGATAGGCATGTGAATCCATACTAATAATGCCTTGGAGATATGTGTTAAGGATTAGTTAATGAGTTATTATTACCAGTGATAGACATTCCATAGTAATGGTGAACTTTAGATTGCACTTCGTATATTAAAATAACAAGGATGTCTCTCTTTGAACTTCGGGGATTTCTTATGATGTCAAGGACATAGAGTTATAGTTGGTGTAACACGTAGTAATTGGGTTAGTGTTTGTCCCTCGAAAAAAAATTTAACGGCCATGGTCGGTTGTTATACTTGGTAGGATTTTATCGTGATCACTCTTATTCTATAATGTGCATGATCCTTGGAGATGATTTAATTGGTGTATTTTCCATGAAGCGTTGGGTAATTTATTGAGTGGATGCACAGGCTGTTGATGTTTGTAGTCCGATTTATTCATGTCATTTTGTTGCAATAGTT
This sequence comes from Sambucus nigra, assembly GCA_949130495.1. Lineage (NCBI taxonomy): Eukaryota > Viridiplantae > Streptophyta > Magnoliopsida > Dipsacales > Adoxaceae > Sambucus > Sambucus nigra. The sequence goes on along the minus strand of OX422208.1, from coordinate 534,519,640 downwards.
AGGAGTTATCGCCATGGCTTGTTGCTAAGCTTGTCTTAAGGTATGACCCTTGTCGATAATATCGAAAATAGGTTGATACGTGTTAGGTTTTACATTCGGGAGACTTAGGACGCGATGATGTTTATCATGGTTTTAGAGATAGCACCCAAAACAGAATGCTAGGCTTAATTATAGCACCTACGTATGCAACCCGTATGGCCTACTATAACTCTAGTGAGGAGAATAATTTGGTTTTAGGCATGCATAATGCTTGAAAATTGAGGTGTCACTAAAACTAGTCTGATAGTTATGATGGGGGATCACATAGGACATTTCTAAGGATTGTAGTGATGGTCCGTAGGGTAAAATTATGTTAGTGTTATGTTTTACTAGAAGAGAAAGATCTAGATGTTTGAAAGTTAGCAATCGCATGTGGGAATTATGGAGACTTGAGTAGGTAGGTTAGTGACTAAAATTAAGAAATGATAAATGTAACTTCTCTTTTATATTAAGGAAAAAAGTAACCTCGATCTTAAGGAGGTAAGCCTAGCGTTTTAGCTTCCCAAATGAAACGGTTCCTAACTCGTTGCCTTTGAAAATGGGTAGCCGTGATTAGTGATTCAATCCAAGGCACGTTCCATGGCTAAGACTTTAGCACACGCGTAGGTTAGTGAAATTTTAGACTTTAAGTATACGTTTTGGTTCTTACTTCGCGTGGCATAATTCGTCACCAAAATTCAATTATTTCATTCTAGTGTGGCAGTCGCCTGATCCATTGCATCTTATTGTGTCTTCTTTGATCCTGATAATCGGAAGTGGTTATTTTAGTTATGGGTCTACATTCAGGTGTAGTGTTGCATAAGCTTAGTAATGATGTGGGATAACCCATGTTGAGGCTGATGCATCATGGCACATGAGTATACTCCTCTTCGAAGGCACCATTATTTTACATCAGTTGGTGTTACATGTTGTTTGCATGTGTACTTGATAGATTTAGGTTAACACTATCTCTAGTTAACCGGTATAGCTGGTTACCATGGACTTGAGGTCACGACTCTAAGATATGAACATTAGAACTTGATGGAACACCAAATGCTAGTGTTGCACTCCATATGGAATTTGCGTATTGAGAACCTAGTCTCTATTGTGTATTTGGGTTATCATACCTGGGATGACTCTAGCTTAATGTGTAATCTCGTAGGAGGTATCGGTCCGATGAACCTTTGGGATTAAATGGTTGTCTTGAAATCATTGATGTGAAAAATTATTGATATTGAGGATGTATCTTCCTAGGCTAGGTAAGATCCAAATCGTTTGACGAAACGTAGGGTAGTAAATCCCGATGTTTGGAATAATTCATGATGATGAGTTCTTTGGGTGTTAGAATGATATTTTGTGATTATCAATTACTTTGACTTATCGATTGTCCTAAACAATTCGCGGACCATATATTTAGACTTATAAAAAATATAAGGAATATTACCATGCAAAAAAAAATTGAAAAAAAATATGTTTTATGCGGAGGTTTCGATTCTTGCACGCCCTGTATAGGGCAATCCGGGATGGCAAACGACTATTGTAAATATGTTTTTCTAGCCAAAACAATGTAAGGAAAATGAATATAAAGTTAAAGTTTAAAAAAATAGGAGAGATAAAGTGACAAAAATGACAACCCTTGTGGGTAATTTAAGGAGTTTAAAGGGGTGGTTGGGTGTAGTCCCAATTCACCTTTGAATATGCATACCTTGGGAGCAAAATTACACATTTAGGACCTACAAGGTTCTGAGTTTATAGATCAAAATCCCTAGACTTCCAAAGATGAATTATAAAAGAGAAAGGGAGAGGAAACAATGAGAGGTAAACCTTGAACCGTCTCACCAGATTTCTCTCTATCTCTCAAACTCTAGCTAAAGTGTACCACCCTATAAATTCGTAGCTCTCCCTTTGTCCTCATATTCCACCACATAATACCATTAAAATAACCTCCAACTTCCATTAGAGACCCATTTGAAGGTTAGACATCATGTAAGTGAAATTGTAGTGGGTTTTTGGGAGTTAGAAAAAGGGTTTTGTGAGCTTGGAAGGAGTTTTGCTTGGGTCATCCATGGCGTCAAGATTGGTACTTGGAAAGTGAGCTATTATGATTCCCATAGGGCCACCTTTGGAGATGGGAGAGTCACCCACCTTCTCTACAATCGTTAAAGACTTTTGGTGGGATTTTATAGCTTTTATTTGTGTTCAAAAGGTTGTAAAATTTTAGCTTGCTATTTTACATGTTTTTAGGCTTAAAATGTGTACAATAAGTGTTATATTGCATTATTCTACTAGTAGATGTTCCTAATATCATTTTATGTTCAAAAGGGTATTAAAAGGATGATTTCAAATGGGTTATTAGTGTGCATAAATTTCATATTACTATTCACAAATATTTTATGGAATAAAATGTGTTAAATGACGTTTTTAATAAAGAAAATATGATTTGTATGCAAAGTGTTGTTGTATGATGGTTCACACCATTTTGTAAAATTAAAATATGTCTTCCTACACGAAATAAGGAATTTTATGTGTAAAATAAGACCTTTAAATGGGTGTTTTAAAGTGTGTAGAATCATATTAAGTGAATAGTATGGGCTAGTGTGTAAAAAAATGAAAAATAAAACGTGTGGTCCAAGTGTGAAAAGCAAAAGTGTAAAATATTTGAATATTGACAAATTGGAATTTAAGTTGCAAATAAAGTGTGTAGGCTTAAATATGAGAAATAAGAATTTAATATGTAAATAGGGTTGTTGATGTAAAAAATTAGATTACTCTAATTATTCAATCACATATAAATAAATGAGACAAAGATTTTTAAAGTGGTTCAGCCTTATAAGAATGGCCTACGTCCACTGTTATGTTATTGCTGAGTGTCTAGGAATTCTCGATTACAAATGATACCAAGAAATTTCGGTCCCCCCTGAATGAGGGTGATACAAGGTATTTATAGCCCATAGGCTGTACATGAAAGGGTGTTACATTAAATGATATACATATGAAAGGGTAATTCATTTAATGTTCTTCAAACGTGCATATCAAGATGATAAGCATTCAATGAATAGTTGAACTGTTGATTATCTGGCAATTAATGCTGTGGTCGAGGTGCAGCTCGAACCGCCTTAGTTGCTCGTCGTCCAAGAGTTTCTCGGAGCATTGGAGTTCCTCGGAAGATAAGAGTTCCTCGGAGGGTATTTGTTGCTCGGAGTGAGTATGCTGGTTGGGGAAACAATCTTCCTCGTTGTTATTGTGCCACGTAGATTGACACGTGTCTTCTTATTATTTGTCCACATCAGCGTACTAATTTTGGTATCAACAGAAGCCCCCAATGTTTCATATTTCGAACTTTGAGGAGTATGGAACATTCTTTCTCGGTATATGGCAATATTAAATGACTTCCCTGGGTTTTAGGAGCATTTTCTTTGTATTTGAACTTCCTTCCAAATTCGCAGAATTCCGCCTTTTTGCCTTTTCATAATCGCTTCGATCTTCGTGCACTTTTTGTCCTTTTAGCCGCCGGTAGCGCAATAGTTTCTTTTATGTAATCATTTCTTTCGCTGGTTCCCAAGGCAAAGTATTTAAACTTCCCAAGCAATCATACCGTCCTCCAATTTTCTTATTTTCGAATTCGCCATAGCTTTTCTTTCTCTTGTGCATTCATCCTTGTTATCGTTCGTTGTCAACAGATCTCCATTCTTCCTGTAAGATCTTCTTCTTTCTCCTTTTTATTAGTTTATGGATAGAATGGAACTGATATCTGCCCATGATACAAAGCTGATGCAGCAATGCCGTGAATATTATAAGGCTGGTCATATAGACCTGAGTGTATCAGAAATTGCCGACATCCTTGGCCATGATGCTTCAGAGCAAGAAGTTGAGGCTTATCGGTACCTGAAAGATTTACTTGATCGAGCTGTGTCCACTAATGTGGCATATTATGAATTGATCGAGGAGCTTCATTGTACCCTAGAAGATCTTCAGAATCAGCATAATGAATCAACTGCCTTGTTGCACAAGGAGTATGAGAATAGGTATCAACAGCTTTCTTCCGAGACAGGCCACAAAAAGGTCATTGCTGGATACGATGTTAGGGAGAGAACCCTAAAAGGTGAAGTTGAGGCCTGCAGACAGATCGCCGAGCTGCTGGAATAAGAGAACAACAATTTGCAGAAAAAGTTGGCATAGTATGAGTCTGCAGCTTCATCCTCCACTGCCTTGGTACCGGTCACCGATGAAGGATTCTCATTCTTAGAAGTTGAGAACGCCAAATTAAGGCAAGAATTGGATACTTTAAGAAGGTCTGGTATTTCTGCTACTGCTCGGGGACGAGGAAGAGGTTCTCGTGGGCGAGGAAGAGCTGCCCAGGATGTTAACGAGGAACGAAGCATTTCAGCTGCTCGGGGAGGATCAAGAACTCCTCGTAGTATTGAAGAAGCTCGTACTCTGTCAACATTGCAAACTCAAGCGTACCAGTTAAACGCAAAAGATCGAGCTTTGTCTGAAATGTCCAAGAAAATCCTGACTTTGGAAGATCAACTTACTGCAATGAAGTCAGCTTTGAATAATAAGGATGTTTTTGCCAGGAACCTTCATGAGCAGTTAGAAAGATTAACTTTCCAATTTCATAAACAACCTCGCGAATTCTGGAATGCAGGCTATAATGAGGCCCTTTATCACTTGGATGCTCGCATTGAAAATGCCAATAATGAAGGTTATAAATAGGGATGGTTGAACACCCTGGGTGTGTTGAAGCTTGAACAGGGGCACTACCTGTGGGATTATCATACCCCTGGGCTACTAGACTTGCCTGTACCACCCTATAAATTGGATATGGAATGGATCCCAGCTCGTGCCATTCCTCGGAGCTTAATTTCAAAATATCTTGGTGACTATAATCTTCATTCTCAAATTGAAGTATCTCGTCCCGAGCATCTCTTGGATACTCCTTCAGTAATGAATGTCAGAATGTTGAAGGACTTGAATTTTATCAATTCTCCTCAGACATTAAATGATCCTCCTGCTGGTGAGGAACCTATTTCAAAAGCTGAAGGAAAGAAACCAATAGAATAGGATTTTCAATGTAATAGTTAGCACATATATGTAACTTGTAATTTATTTTGAATTTAATGAAAGACTTTCATTTTTGTTTGCAAATCTGTATTGCTATTCTTTTGTACTTGTCTTACACTTTTACATTTGTGCATATGTATCTGTTAAAAAGATAACAATATTGTGCTGTTCATCATCCAAAAAAGTTTACAAGTATCAATGTTGCTCAATCACTTAATAATAAAGTAATGAGTATAAAATGTTTAAAATGTTTCCAACCAACCAAGGTTGTTAAATTCTGTTTGTCGACCAACTACAGTTGATGGGTTTTTATCCCCAACCAGCCATACTTGGTTCAATTTGAAATATTTTCTGCTCGTCGATCAAATACAGCTAGTGGGTTTTTATCCCCGAACAACCATACTTGGTAAATTTTTTCATAAAATGTGTCCGACCAACCAAGGTCGATAATTTATCCTCGTCGACCAACTACAGTTAGTGGGTTTTGATCACCGACCAACTATACTTTGTTCAGTTTGGAATTTTTTGTATTTTCTAGAATGGTTTTACCTTCCGACCAACATAAGTTGGCATATTTTGTTTCTTAACCTGCCAAAATTGGCATTTTTAAGAATGTTGTTCTTGCCCTTTTACCACCCGGAGTTGGTCATGGGTTTGAACTATTATGCCCACTAGTTTTTTTACCAACTGGAGTTGATCATGCTAGTGTATGCCTCCTAACCAAAGGAGTATGGTGTTCTCGCTCTTTACCAACTGGAGTTGGTCACGCTCGAAATATCTTGTCCACTAGTTATTTTACCAACCGGAGTTGATCACGCTAGTGTATGCCTCCTAACCAAAGGAGTATAGTTTGTTCTCGCCCTTTTACCAACCGGAGTTGGTCGTGGGTCTGAACTATCTACTAGTTATTTTACGAACCGGAATTGGTCACGCTAGTGTATGTCTCCTAACCAAAGGAGTATAGTTTGTTCTCGTCCTTTTACCAACCGGAGTTGGTCGTGGGTCTGAACTATCGTCTTCTTTTTGCTGTTGAACAGCGTAGTGTACAACACTAGTATTCTCCGAAAAACTTTCAAACAGAGGAGAGAAAAATTGTGAAACATCGTCGTTTTATTCATGTTGATGGAACTGCTGTACATTTTACATCATTGATAATACTTGCGAAGGTGTTCAGCATTCCAAGCATTCTTGAATTCCTCTCCTTCTAGAGTTGCTATTCGGTAAGTTCCTGGTCGAACAATTTCTGTAACTCGGTAAGGTCCATGCCAGTTTGCTTCCAATTTATTGTGCTTCTGAATGACCTTCTTTAGAACATAATCTCCTTCTTTTAAATCGCATTTCTTCACCCTCTTGTTGTAGAACAGAGTTGTTCGTTGTTGATATGCAGCATTCCTAATGGCTGCTTCTTCTCTAACCTCCTCGAGCATATCCAAATCCAGTCTTCTCATCAAGTCACTCACTGGGGAATTGAAATTCAGCACTCTATGTGTTGGAAGACCCAACTCGGCAGGTATTATAGCCTCACTTCCAAATGCCAGCATATATGGTGATTCTCCAGTCGCTGCTCGGGGAGTTGTTCGGTAAGCCCACAGTACTGACTGTAGCTCATTAATCCAATTAGCTTTAGCCTCACTTAGCCTCTTCTTTAAACCATTTAATAATGTTCTGTTCGTCACTTCAGTCTGTCCATTGCTTTGAGGATGGCCTGGTGCTGAATGAACCTTCAAAATGTTCGAGTGATGACAATAGGCAGCAAATTCCTCGTTATCGAATTGTGTTCCGTGGTCTGTGATGAAGGCATGAGGGAGACCATATCGACAGATGATGTTCTTCCAAACGAACTGGTATACCTTCTCGTACGTCATATCGATAAGGGGTTCAGCTTCTACCCACTTAATAAAATAATCTACTGCGATGACGAGGTACTTGAATCTTCCTCGGGTGGTCGGCAATGGTCCAACCAAATCAATTCCCCATATGGCAAATGGCCAAGGGGAAGTTATGGGTGTCAACAATGCTTGTGGAGTTCGTCGGATGGAGGAAAAATGTTGGCACTTGTCACATTTCTTAGCATAGGCTATACAATCAGCCCTCATCGTCGGCCAGTAGTATCCTTGAGTCATCACCCTTTGTAAAAGTGTTCGACCTGCTACATGAGCTCCACAGGACCCTTCATGGATTTCTTCAATTAATTATTTCACCTCGGAAGGATGTACACATCTTTGCAATCTTGCCATAATTCCTCGTCTATACAAAATACCATTAGTTAGTACATACCGAACAGCTTTATACTTTAATTTCTTGGCAGCGAGCTTATCTTCCAGTAATTCTCCTTCTTCAACATATGCCCTGATGGGATCCATCCAAGATGGTCCTAAATCAAGGGTGATAATATTCATCGTCAGGTTTTCATCTATGCTCCGACTTTCTAATACTTCAATTGGTATTGTTCTTCGCAGCTCGGTACGAATAGCTGATGCTAGTCGGGCCAGTGCGTCTGCTCGTGCATTCTCTATTCTTGGTATTCTGATTAACTGAATCGCATCAAATTCTGCCAATAACTCCATTACCTTGGCATGATACTTGACCATTAATTCTCCTTTAACTGCATATGTTCCCATCATCTGATTCACAATCAATTGAGAATCACTGAATACCATCACTTGTTGCGCTTCCATAATCTTTGCTAAATTAAGACCTGCTATCATGGCCTCATACTCAGCCTCATTATTGGAGGCTTTGAATTGGAATCGTAAGGCATATTCCATGTCAATCTCGTCTGGGGTGTTCAAAACAATTCCTGCCCCACAACCTGCTGTGCAAGATGAGCCATCTACATATAATCTCCATATGGGTAACCCGTCTTCAAATTCCTTATCTGATAGAGTTCCTCGGTGAAATATTTGTGGCTTCCCTTCATCCTCCCCTGGTACTTTTCGCTCCTCGTCGACCATCTCTTCTTGCTCTTTTACCAACCGGAGCTGGTCTGAGTTCGAAGTTGATGATCCTTCTACATCCACAAGTTATTTTACCAACCGGGGTTGGTCTGAGCTTATGTCTGTAGATTTTTTAACATCCATTCGTCCTTTTACCAACCGGAGTTGGTCTGGGCTCATGTTTGTTGATCCTGTAACATCCACAGGTCGATCAGCGAGTAACTTTTGCTCCTCGGGGGTATCAGGATAAGTAAATTCTGCTATAAAATATGCTACGGCCTGCCCTTTTAGTGATGATCTGGGTTCATACACAATATCATATTCACCGAGCTCTATTGCCCAATACATCAGTCTCCCTGATTTTTCTAGTTTATGAAGGGCTTGTCGTAACGGCATGTCGATATACACGACGATGGTATGGGCCTGGAAATATGGCCTCATTCTTCTACTTGCTTCAATTAATGCCAATGCCAATTTTTCCAACTTCGGGTACCTGATCTCTGCACATCGGAAAACCTTACTTGTGTAATAAATTGGCTTCTGGACTCCATTCTCCAATCTGATCAGTGCCGAGCTGACTGCATTCTCTGATACTGCCAGATATAAGTAAAACTTTTCGCCCATCACTGGTCTGGACAGCAATGGAGGTGTTCCCAGATATTTCTTCAAGTCTTGAAAGGATTTTTCACATTCATCATTCCACTCAAAAGTTTTTCGGAGTGTTTTGAAGAATGGAAGGCACCTATCAGTTGCTCGAGATACAAATCTATTGAGCGCTGCAACTCGTCCTGTAAGACTCTGCACCTCTTTCTACGTCGTTGGAGATCACAACCCTAAAAGAGCTTTGATCTTTTTTGGATTCGCCTCAATGCCTCGCTGGTTGACGATGTATCCGAGGAACATCCCTTCTCGTACTCCAAATGTACACTTCATCGGGTTGAGATTCATTTGGTATTTATACAGTTGATCAAAGGTCTGAGCTAAGTCAACTAGATGATCAGCAGCTTTCTTGCTCTTTATCAGCATATCATCGACATAGACTTCCTCATACACACACACACACACACACACACTCTAATACGCTATGTCTATGTGCACATGCAACTACCTCATACACACACACACACACACACACTTTAGTTCATGATTGTTGATGCAAAAAACTGGACCGAATCCCATTTTTATGATCACAGATAAATAGATGAAAGCAATCCAATCAAGGACATAAGAGACAAAGATTTTAAAAGTGGTTCGGCTATGAATAAAGCCTACGTCCACTGTTATTTTATTCCCAGGGGTTTACAATAGCACCATAGGGTGTAAAGAGAGAAAGGATGTGTATCTTGTGTATGGGGTTTCTAGGTTCTCTTGGATCTCTCTCCTTTTGGCTAAGGGGATACATGTATTTATAGTGATGGGAGATAAAGAGATTCATTGTATGTAGACATTTATGTCTACATTCAACGAATCTAATTGTTGAATTGCTTGGTATGCTATGTGTTGTCATCTATTAATACAGTATAAATGTACATTAAGGCTCATTAAATGCGCTGCCATCTTCATTAATGCACATTAAATGCATAGTTATCCTTTGATCTTCCTGGTTGATATGCCGACCAACTCTCCTCGGGTGCCGACCAACTCTCCTCGGGTGCCAAACAACTCTCCTCGGATGCCGACCAACTCTCCTCGGGTGTCGAATATTGCCACGTAGGATGACATGTGTCCTTTTCTGATTGGTCTTCGTAGATGGAGAATTTTTGCGTTAATAATGATATAGTTTTTATTCCAAAAATGTCAATTACTCCGATCAATTAGCCTTAAACTTGTAAAAGAATCTCTTTTTACTTGACTTGATATTTATCTCTTAATTTAAGGCAGGGAGTTAAATACTTTGAACAATACCTTTTTATCTAGGGAAAAACGCCTCCTTTATTAAAATCACCCATTTATCAAATAAAATTGACCGTAGTATTTTTCTTGAAAAATACATGTGAACCCACCCTGACACTCAAATGACACTTAGATCTACTAATAATATCTCTTTAAATGATCTGTGTTCCAAAGATTGGATAAAGGCTCTCCCTCTAGGTTCTCCAATCTTTAGGTTCTAGGGACAACCTCTTCAGTGACTTTGTACGACCTATGCTAGTTTGGTTCTAGTTTGTTTGGCTTACTCCAAACCTTTTTCCACACTAAATCTGTTATAGTAATTGGCCTTGCTTTGACCCTCTTATTGAAGAGTCTGTTGGCCCTTTGCTAGTAGGCAGACTATCTGACCTTAGCGTCCTCTCGTCCTTCTTCTTTCAGGTTTAGGTCAAGCCTCCTCTCCTCATTATTGGTCTCGGAATTTTATGTCTTGACTCTAAAACTGGGAAGACCAACCTTAATGGAGATGAATGCCTCCAACCCATAAGCTAGAATGAATGATGTCTCCACTGTATGTGTCTTGTCCATTGTCCTATAAGCCTATGGGACCCCATGTAACTCGTCCGTCCAAATACCCTTAGAATCTTCCAACTTTTTCTTGATTTCGTCTAATATCATCCAATTGGTAACCTCAGTATAAACATTGGCTTGGGGTCAGCCCGACGCTGAGTAGAGTTGCTTAATGCCAACCCTTTCATAATGTGACTCTAAGGACTTATTTCTTAATTGCTTCCCAATGTCAAAAATCAAGGTATGGGGCATACCACACCTACAGACTATGTTTCTCTAGATGAACTTGAAAGTATTTACTTCAGTAATCAAAATCATGGCCTCGGCCTCTACTCACTTTAAGAAGTAAACGATAGACACGATTAGATACTTATAATTACATGCAACTTTAGTTAGAGGTCCCTCCATGTCGATCCCCCAAATTACAAATGACTAAGGGGATGTGATGGAAGATAAAGGCTAAAGAGGATGATGAGGAATTCAAGCATGTATCTAGCACTTATCACATTTCTTTACATGGTCGGTCGCGTACTTTGTAAGAGATGACCACCAGTAGACTTGCATCAAAATCCTTCTTGCCAGGGATTATCCCCTTATATGACTTGAATATGAACCTTTGTACACATCTCGTAAGACGTGTTCCACTTTAGTCTGGTGAACACATTGGAACAGATGAAGTAGGAAGTTTTTTTTGTATAGGATGTCCCTTATGATGGTGAATTTTTTCTCTCTGTATCATAACTTTTTCCTCTCAGCCTTGGCATATGGGTGCTCCCCATACTTGATATATTTTATGAGAGGATCCATCCATGACTTTCCAAGATTTAAATTTAGGAAAAACTCAATCCTACTATCACTTTCATCAATACTGAGCTTGTACAGGATTTCAACTAGGGTGGTCCTTCTGATCTCCCTTCTGGTAGTAGAGTCTAGCCTTGCCAATGCATCAGCTCAACTGTTCTCATGTAGGGGCATTCTCTTCACCTTTACTTCCTTAAAGTTGTACATAATAATTTTTACTCTTTCCAAATACTTGGACATTTTCTCATAATTAGCCTCGTAGATTCCCATGATTTGGTTAGCCACTAACTGGGAGTCAGCATTATCACGTGGTTGACATTTAACACTTTGGCTAGAGAGAGGCCGACCAATAAGGCCTCACATTCAAATTAATTATTTGAATCTTTAAAACTGAATGTTAGGGCGTATTCGATGTCATTTCCATCTCGGGTTGAAAATATTAGTCTCGCCTCCCTACCACATTCGCAAGAGAATTGATCCATAAACAAACTCCAAATTAGGCTTTCATCTAAGAAAATACACTTAGCCAGTGCCCCATTTAAAAAAAAATATTTTTCTGTAGTGTTGGCTATGTCTGAGTCTCTTGTGTTTGCCGTAGTTGGTTCTTTCAAACCTTTTGTAGCCTCAGTCATTCGTTGAATAGTCTCTTCCTTTTCTGTATCGCCCTTCATCCATGTGAACTTTGTCATAAAAATTTCTAAAGCATGACCCTTAATTATGGTTCTCGACTGAAACACGATGACAAAGTCTCCTAACTCAATTGACCAATCCATCAGCCTACCCGATTTATTAAGTTTATGAATGACTTGCCTCAAAGGAGTGTCAGTGAGTACCATTATAGTATGAAATTAGAAATAGAGCTTCATTTTCCTGGAAGCATGGATCAGAGCATATGCTAGTTTCTTCATTATGGGATACTTGAGCTCGTCCCCTTAGAGAGCCATGATGTTAAAATACACATTCTTTTGAACTCCCTCGTCATCTTATACAATTATAGTGCTGATGAATGACTCAGATGGTGCCAAATATAAAAATAGATTCACCCCTTGAATCGATCGAGATAACAGCAAGGGGGGATACCAAATAAGTTTTCAAATCTTTCCTCAAATAAGTTTTCAAATCTTGAAAAGCTTTCTCACATTCTTCGTCCTAGGCGAATGTTTTTCTTAAGATCTTAAAAATGGTAGACACTTATATGTGGCCCTTGAGACGAAACAATTTAGGGAAGCAACTCTTCCTATCAACCTCTGAAAGTCCTTTATATTTTTGGTGTCTTCATATCAATCAATACCTTAATCTTTCCTGGGTTTACCTTTATCCCCCTTTGGTTGAAGATGAATTTGAGGAACTTTTTGGTGTCGATGTTGAACATGAAGTTTTCTAAATTTAATTTCATCTTGTACAAATCCATGTTGTCGAACATCCTCTCAAGGTCGGACACATGATCCTTGGCCTTAAGCCTCTTTGTCAACATATCCTCAACATAAACCTCCATATTTTTCCCAATTTTGACCTTCGAACATTTTATTAACCAATATTTGATAAGTTGCCCCCATGTTCTTAGGGACAAATGGCGTGACCTTATAGAAGTAGGTTCCTTTATCCATGATAAAGGAAGTCTTCTCAGCGTCGTCTTCGTACATAGAGGTCTGATTATACCTTGAATAATCATCCATGAACCTCATCAGTTCATGTCCATCTATGGCATCCACCATTTGATTTATCTGGGGTAAGGGGAAGCTATATTTAGGGCAGGCCTTATTTAAATTTGTTAAGTCTAAATAAATCCTTAATTTTCTACTGGCTTTCGGCACAATCATAACATTAAACAGCCAATTCGAGTAGTGCATTTTGCGAATAAACTCTACTGATTAGAGTTTTTTAACCCCGTATTGGATGACCTCATACAGGTCTTTGGCATAAGTCCTCTTTCTCTGCTTCATTGGTTTGGTACCTTTTTCAATGTTTAGCTGGTGGAAGCCAATTTCGGAGTCAATCCCTGGCATATCCCCATGGATCCATGCGAAGATGCTTTGTCTCTTCCTTATTAGCTCCACTAACTTTTCTTTCACCCCTTTCTTCAATGATGAGCCAATTTGGATGGTTTTTTTGGCTCTTCCTTATTGAGGACGATGGATTCTACATCCTCTGCAGCCACACCCTTTTTTAACTTCCTCTCATCCAGTGGGTCAAGAGTGCCAATATTATAAGAGGTTGTGAGGTTCTTGTGGGCCAACTTTTATTCTGCTGAACTGAAGTAACATTATCATGCTTCCACCTGGTCACCTTGGACTTCTCCTGCCCCATAAAGAGTCGAGAATTTTACTATTTGGTTAACTGTAGAAGGAACCACTTCGAATTCTTTGAGTCCTAATCAGTTGAGAATAACATTATAGGATGAGAATATGTTCTCATCCATTGTAAAGAAGCTTACTCATCGTTAGGCACCTCTGCTAGGTTCCCATACAGACATCCATCTTAAACACACTCCGTGGGTGCAATTTCTCTCTAGTGAAACCTATCAATGGCTAATGATACGGAACTAGCATGTTCTTGTAGAATTTCAATCCCTTGAAGCAGTCACAAAACATGACATCGACCGAGTTGTCACATACCACAAATATCCAAGACATGTTGTACCCATGGACCCTGGTAATGATGATCAAAGGGTCATCATGGAGGGCTAACATTCCCTTGAAGTCCATCCGTATAAATCCTAATACCAAATTTTCCATGTCCCCTTTCTTCAGTTTTTCGGGCTTTGGCCCTATCGCATCTGAGTTAACATCAAGTCACTTGGGTACCGATTTTGCCTCTACGACATGTGCCTTACGATTGCCCAGCTAAGTTCCTTCGTTATCTAACCCTGCATCGATCATCTTTATGTTAAAGGAAATCATGTGCATGCGGCCCTTAGGCTCAAGGATCTTAGGTGGGAGATTCGATTCATCCTCATCATTATTCGACTCTTTATTTTTCTTGTTGTCTTGGGCCTGTTGTCTGAGCCTACCATCTTTCGGCCCACCACGATTCTTTCTAGTGCAATCTTTGGCAACACTCTGGTCTATATACTTCTGGAGTTTTCCTTGCTTTAACATCTTTATAATCTCATCCTTGAGAACAAAACATTTATCCGTCGTATGGTCGTGATCTTGGTGGAAATCAAACCATTTGCTCTTGTCCCTCTTGTGAGGAAGGGATTTTATCTTTTTAGGCCACCTAAGTTCTTTATCATCTTCAATTTCATTTAGGATTAGGTCTGGACTCACTGTCAATGGAGTATAACTGGTAAACGTTTCGCCGGCCACCATTTTTTTATCCATTTTCCCTCTAACACTTACTTCCTCCTCCTTCTTTCTTATGATCTCCTTTGTCCGCCATGGCCTCCTCATCGTTCCTGACTCTCCCGACTGTGGCTAAAAGTTATGCCATGGACTTGGGAGAACCCTGGACCAACTTCTAGAGCAACTTGACTTTTTACAACCCACTCATAAGTGGAATCATAGCAATATTTTCTTCAAAATTCTCCACCTTAAGTTTTTCTTTGTTGAACCGAGTAATGTAGTCTCTTAGCATCACATTTTTCCCTTATTTCACATACAAGAGATGAGTCACTTTCTTCGGGGGGCTTCATGCCGAAAAAAAGTTATGAATAAATCTCTAGAATAACTTCTTGAATTTCTCAATTGAGTTCTTAGGCAGAGATATATACCATATATAGGTCGTACCTATGAGGGTGCCGAAAAAGGCTCGACGTCTCATCTCGTTCGAGTTGGAATAAATATCGGCCATAGAATGGTATATGTCAATGTGGTGTATCTTATTTGTACGAACATCATATTTTAGAGTTACATTAGGAGGTTTGAACTTAGTTGGAGGGGGGAAGTTTACCCTCTTAACTACGAAGGAAGATCCTTCCACATAGCCCCTGGGGATTAAGTCTCGGATTTTGAATCGATCGTCGATCTTATCCTCCATTCTATCAATTGAACTATTCCAAGGCTTCTCTATAGCCACTACATTGTCTCCTCAGCCTTATTTATCGGTTGGATCATGCACTTTCTCTCATCTAGCACTTCCTCGATGACTGTTCACTTTCCTTTATTATCCTTTTCAGCCTGGTTGAGGACGATGCTCACCATATCCACCATTCTCTATGGAAGCAGTGTTACTGTAATCGATCTCCAAACTCTCCCATAATTCCTAGATAATCAAACTTTGACCCTCTACTGCATTAGATAAAGGTTGAAGTTTTAGGTTAGCCTTCTGGTGTCGGACTTGCATTATTTCCTCTGTTGGTCGGTGCTAGCAAAATATGTCGCTAGAAATGGCATATGGTTCCCAACAATCATACTCATCACGATCATAATCATCTGGATCCTCTTGCACTTATTTTCCCATGCAAAGTCTCCTGGGGTCAGCCCCATCTCTCTTCCTATGATGGCATTGTTCCTCCTTTTATAGGGCTAGGGGTGGCCCTCCGTCGCCATATTCACAACCTCCCTGAAGGCCAAAGTGATGATCTCCGCCACTATGCCTGAAGTATTTTCCATCATGGTTTAGATCAAAGCCATAAATTATTCTTGCATCTTCTATTAGTCGACCACAGGGAACGAAGTGTCATTGCCACATCAACCATTTCTGACTGAGGTGGTGCATGGCTAGAGCTAGGGCCGATGCCTATAGGTTGATCTGAAGCCACGTCTCCGATGAAAGTGTAGATGAACTAAATGAGATAACAAAAGCTTCAACATCCCAACCAGAACTCTTTAATGGGGATTTAGGTGTAGTAATGGTGGAACGGAATCACCACTAGAGATTCAAGTTGGAGCTAAGCTAAGGTATAAATGAGAGGAAGAAGATAAAACTTCGCTTCCCACAGAAGGCGCCAAAATGATGATAATAAAGTTATCACCACATAAACTTGTATGGATCTCAATCTAGAAATACAGTTTTGAAGATAAGAGTCCAATAAAGTAAATACATAAGGAGTTAAAGAAAAAAAGACAACACAATGATATAAGTGGTTCACACATAGCCTACTCCATCGTGTGAAGTGTTTAGTGGTTTTTTCACTATTAAATGAGGCACTAATGGCTTTGGAATATAACCCTCAAGATTTTTCTATCTGCTTAAAATATGGACAGAGTTTAGCTTAGGGTTTTCATTATTCGATCCTCTTAAAGGAAGAAGATGAAAGGTATTTATAGCCTTGGGGGTGAACAATGTGCCCCTTAAGCATGTAATAAGCACGCACGGGATGAAGCAACCAATTAGAACTGGAACTTTTCCCTGGAACACATATGTCATGATGATGAAATATTCCCTCATGTGCTAAAAAATATCTTATTATAACAGTTTGTCCATGTGGGATAGTGAACCATAATCCGCGTGTTTTCTACCAGGTGTCAAGGGTCATCCATCATGGACCTGGGCAATCCGAGTCATCATGTTTCTAACATATTGACACTCATAGTGTTGAGCAGGGTCTGGGTTTACATATGGGCATTAGCCTCCTCTACTCATGGACAAGGCCTAGAAGATATGTAAGGGTTAAACGGGATCAGTAACATGCCATACGTCTGGAGTAGTGGATGAGGATGAGTCCGGTTGAGGTTAGGCTTCTGCTGAGTCAGCCCATATGTGTTTCCTTCGATGAGTGGCCAGGGTCGTCTTTGGACGGGCTGAGATCTATTGAGGACAAGGCCATACTTATGTATATCAGACATCGTGGCAAAAATACTTATTTTTCATTGAAAATCCTTTCATAGAACACTCTTGTGTCAATTAGGGATTAAACCCATTTAGGTTTCCAAATCATCCATTTATTCACTTCACTTTCACATTTCGTTTATTTCATGGACATTAGCTAACTTCTCGTACTACTTGTTCACGTTATCTTTCAAGCGGAGGTTGTATTAAGTTCATGCAAATTAAATTATCTTTTCTTATATTATCGATACAAGCCATTTCTTAACACGTTCCACTTTTTATTATCTTTTTCTCGAAATCTTCCAAATATCTGCATACTTAAATGGGCTCCAGACTGTAGGCTATGCTACTATATGCTATGGCCAGTGATCTTGAGTCTTTCACCCTAGGGCTCCAACCCCTTCTTAGTTATTCCAAGCGTCATTCGAGTCCATATTAATGTGTTTTAACATTTTTCAAATGTCAGCATTATTCTACTTTTTGGCTAGTGAAGCCAAAATTCGGGGTTAACCCCACCTTGTGTCACACTTAAAAAATTACCATTTCTTATCCTTCGCACACTTACGTCGATTTTATTCCAATAATCAATTTCATTTAGTAATATTTGTGTGACATAATTTTCAACATTTTTATTTCATAAAAATGTTCCACTTTATGTAAAATTATCATTTTACCCATTTATTTCAGAACTCGCATCTTTCTTTCATTTTGATAAATGTTATTTTCTCAAAAACATCATTAAGTTATACAAACCAACTTCTCAATGTTTTTAACTCACTCGCACCTTTTTAGCACTTTTCAGTAACACATTTCTCAGTTGGAAACCTCTTTATTTCGTCACATTCTTTCTCTAAGGAATCCTCTAATGTTTTGAAGACTGCTTTATAAGAAAAATTACCACTTTTGTTTATTAACACATGTAGTCCTAAAACCATACACTTGTCACATCTTCAACACTTAGTCACACACTTTATGGGATGAAATTTCCTTTTTCTTTATTCCAAGTTAAAACTCATTAAAACCTCCATTAAACTTGTTTATATACATAACATCACAGTACTACAAGTTTACACACAACGAAAGAGGGATTTTAAGTCCAAAAATCCAAGAAAATAAGTTTAACACGTGATTTATTCAAGAGATTTCATAATATTTATAACAACATGCTTTTCAAGACTTAAGGCATTTTTTATCATTCAAAACTTGAATAAATGCCTAACTTTATGAAAATCCCAAATTTTACAAGAAAACTTTAATGAATTTTTCAGACCATTTTATTCCCTAAAATGTTTAACACCAAGTCTTCTTGAAATACATCATTTACTAAACACTCTTGAAATTCATTTTTAATACATTTACACAAAAATATTATAAATACCCTCTTCAAACCATAAATGCATCATACTCTTACAAACTCAACTACAAGATCAATACTATGGAAACATAAAGTTTTAAGCTATGAGTAGAGTTTTCCCACCTCAAAGGAGATTCAATAATGGGTAATGAATTTTTAAAAAGATGGCAACCTACAACCTCCCAAGGTGGCCTTAAAAAGGTCTAAGAAAGACCTCATTCAAACTCCATTACTTTCAACTTCTTAAAAACACAATATCTCCAAAATCTTTATATTTTTGCACAACCCACCTCTACCTTTGATAAAGCTTGTAAAGGAATAATAACCCTTAAAATTGTGTATTATGATGGTGGCAAGGTGTAACAATAGTGGGAGGATTGGGGAAGATGAAACACACTTAAAAGTTGAGAAAGAGATCGATCAAGCGAGAGAGAGAGAGAGAGAGAGAGAGAGAGAGAGAGATTAATGCAGATATAAAATGTCAGAGAAGAACCCAAAATCTCTCTCTCTACTATATAATCCCAAATAAACCCAAAAATGATTTAAAATACTTGGGTAAACACACTTCACACATGTTTATGATCAGAAGCCTTTAGAGGTTTAGACCTCACCAATATAAGGGTCCAAGACTCGACAACACATAAGAAAAACTCGGAATAACAAATTTTTTACACCGTCGTTTAAATAAGATCACGCCTCGTTCAAATGAGATCTTAATATTCTTTGAACGATGGTCGAATGACATACTAATGATGGGTTAAAATCCTAAACAGAGGTGGTTCATTAGAACTTCATTAGAAGCTCCTTCAAATGAGTAAGACTTTTTGTTTCAACCAAGGGTACTTCGTTCTAAGGAAATAAGGATGTTATTTGAATGACCCTTAGCTTCATTAGAACGATTGAATATATTCAAAACACCAAATTTGTCCAATGAATCTCCCATAATTTCAGAAAATGCAATAAGAATATACAATCATCGATAACCGTCCATAAATTGATGATCCGAATCCCCAAGGGTTGTACACAATTATATATTACACAGAGAAAGGGATAAAGTCCCGAGCATGGGTGCCACAACATACATCGCACCAAGATTTTAAAAATCTCATCAAAAGCCTTCAAACTCTTCATCGTTCAATCCGAATTCAAATACATATAATCTCAAATTTATGATTTTCCATTTTTTACATTTAGAATTGGGTTGGTTTGACCTAGGTTTTGTAGTAATGTTATATTGTTGTTTTTTCTAGCTTAAATGATTATGATTTGCATTCTAGTTGTTGTCTACACACACATTGTTGATCAATGTGTGTTGTATTGTGAAAATACGAGTAAAAACAACAAACAAATGTAATCACCATAACCATTTTTAAAATCTGGCACGCTAGGAATTCGATAAAATGCCCTAACCAAATTTTTTTCACTTTTTTTTTCATTTTTCTTGAAAAATTCATTTGATTTTTATTTATCACTAACATATATGCACTTATATTAGTTGTATAGATTAAAATGGCAAAAAATGCAAGTTAATCCATTTGGAGAACGGGGGTGTCAAAGGGTTTCGATCATGTGCCAATCGGGTGTGGTTCTAAACGTGTTTGCCAAGAACCTCCTAATAAACAATGATAGAACAATAATGCTTATTGACATCCCCCAATAATGTGCGCATATACCCTCAAAATATAGTTTAGAACAACACTTATTTGCAAAAGGAACCATAATATAAGCTTCACTTATGAAAACTGATGGTACCATGCTGGAAGCCAGTGTGAGGGGAGTTTGTTTCCCACTTACTTTATCTAACTTCACCTCAAGTCACATGTGTCGGGTTAGCAACCCTGATGAGTATGCATTCTGTCTAGAAGTCGAGTCCTTATTAATAAAAAAAGTCCTCATCGAGAGTATTTCTCCCGACATCGCTTGGACGAGTGAGACAATTAGGTCCTCCCAAATGTCTGGAAAAACCGACTCCTCCACCTCATTAACATAAATTGCATTTTCCTCTCAAAAATTAAAATGTTATTCAGCCACATCAGGCCCACTTTCTTACCATTTTTTTGGTGAGATGAAAAAATTAGCCCCCCTTTTATAATTTTAAGAGCATTAAAGAAAACGACATACATCAATAAATTAAGTCAACATCTTTTCTACAGTATACTTGTCACGAGAATTTTACTGCCTAAAAAAGGAAAACAACATAGTGTGATATACGCCATATATGCTCAATGCGACACATTTAAAAACTTATTTAAAGGAATTTGGGGAAATCATGTTTGAAAAAGGGAGCACGAGGAGATGATGTGGAAGGAGAAGAGGTGGTCGAGGAGAATGAGATCCAGTGGATAAGGACGAGAGGTGGCCCACAAGGAAAGTATGACTTTAACTACCTAGGACATCAACTAAAGGCGATCACCTATGAAGTATGAGAGTCCAGGACCGAGGATTGGAGACATTATCAAGGCCCAAGAGTGACTTTAAGGATGGATATGCGTAGGATATGAAGCGCATATCATAGATACACATGGATATATCCCATCACCAACACAATGCGAATTACACCCACCATCCTATAATTATCCTTATCCAACTCGTGACACGTGCCAACCTGGGCCATCTAGAGGTAGCTACATCTAGACGACCCATCCACACTAACACATATACATATCTATTTTCTATATATATTAGTCATTAGTTATTTTTAAATGTAGTGATTGGTGATAAAAACTGTAGTTGATTTGGAGTCAATAATGTCGTACAAAAATGAAAATTTCTAGTATTAAAGCCATATTATAAAAATGTTTTAATTATATTGTTGTGTTCTCTTCATATATTGTTAAATTTGATACCTACATGTTTTTTAGGAAAAATACTAGTATTCATAAAGAGGATCATCCATAGGTCCTTATTTTTATTCCTTGACTCTTACATTGTTTTTAATTTCCACTTTGTGGACAATGCAAAAATCTAGTTAGGGTGTTAATATGAATCAAGTGAGTTGAATTTTATTATCAAGCATTATTTTGTTTTTATAAAAAAATAAATAAAATTATTTTGTTCATTAGTTGCAATAAATGTTTAAACAAAATAAATAATGCATGTCATTGATTTTACTTGAAAGAGCTCAGTAGTCCTTTCACTATCTTTAGTATTCTTTATGTTGCATTACAAGTTAATTATGTTGCATTGCCTTTGCACAGTAAACATAGATACTTGCATATTTGTTAATGAGTGAAAGTCCAATAAATTTGAAAACAAAAAGGTTTACACAACATGTGAGCATTTGAGCTCTCTCTCCTTTTTGAGTCATACAGGATATCATAATTATCTATTCATTTGTTTTAACCAGTTGGTAATATCTAAATGTTTGTTTTTATTTTCATCTAAAGTCTTGTTTTTTGAAAAGTTCTTAGAGATTTAAAGTCCCAATTCTCCCCAACAGATAATCTAGACAATCCATTTATCCCCTCGACATCACCAATTTTTCATAAATTGATACAAAATTGATGTCAAAAATTGAAATAAGGGGTTGGAAAAAGAAGGGAAAAAGTAAAATAAAGAAAAAAAGATGCAATTCAGTCGAAAGGAAAAATAAAAAAAAATGGAAACAAAGGGAATGCTCGATAAGACTATTGATCCCATAACCAATGATTGGTGTTATACCCTGGACGACGCTCTATAGGAATATTGTACGACCTATAAAAACAATCTTGGGATGTCTCCCTATAGGGTAGTGTACGAAAAGTCATGCCATTTACTTGTCAAAATCGATAATTGGGGATATTGAGCCATATATAAGCTCAGTTTCATCATTGTCAACAATGGAGACTTGAGAAGTTTCTAACTCAACAAACTCGAAGAGTTCAAAAATGAGCTATAAGAGAACTCTCGTATCTACAAAGCCAAGACGAAGGCATTCCATGATAAGAGAATAGTGCACAAACATTTCAAAAATGCGAAAAAAGTCCTTATTTATGATTCCCTTCTACATCTCTTTCCCGAGAATCTTTCTCCACATTGGCAGGGACCATTCATAGTTAAGCACGTCTATGATCACTAGTGTGGAAATAAAAAGCCCAAGGATCGGCTTAATTTCAAAAGATTACGGTTAGAGCTTGAAAGAATCACTCGAGGGATTCAACCCTACAATGGGACAAATCCAATTATATGAGCCTCCCGCGAACTACATTTCGGGATTTGCATAAAGCTGACCATTAGTCAACCAACAAAGAACTATTCGCACGTCACATCTCCAACAATTGAAATTCCACCCGTGCGCTCATTAGTGTACATAATATTTTTAATTTTTATCTATACAAACGTTTTTATTTTATATATATATATATGTAAAGGTTCAAAAGCGAACATAAAAGATGAACATTTTATTGAACCTTACAAAAAAACACCCAACCCGATCAATTTTAATTCTTATGTTGTAATTGGTCTGTGCCAGCTGCAACAGAACCGCGTGTGACACACGTGTTTTTTAATACACTTGTGTTACTTTTGCGTGACACGCATGTCTGTTGCGGCTAGCCCGTGTGACAGGTGTGTCCGTTGGCACTGGCGCGGACCAATTACAATATAGGAATTAAAATTGATTGGATGTTAGGTGTTTTTTTTAATTAAGAATCATTAAAATGTTCATATTTTATATTCACTTTTGAACCTCTCTCTCTCTCTCTCTCTCTCTCTCTCTCTATATATATATATATATATATATATATATATATATATATATATATAATGTAATGTAAAGTTCGGATCGATACGATCCCAAATGTGGTTCATCCAAACGGGGTCCGTACAACTAAAAATCGGCAAAAATCAACTCGATTGTTTTAAACATAAAATATAACTCAAACTCTCTACAAACTCATTGCATACCTCAAACCAAACTTCTAAAATTTGATCAAAACCTCAAACTATTCATAGTTCAGTTCGAATTATAATCCATATAATCTCAAATGTATAATTTACCATTTTTTAAACTCAAAATTAGGTTGATTTATGATTTTCACAAGAGCTAGGTTTTTGAAGTAATGTTAATTTTTTATTTTTTCTTGTTGAAATGCTTATGATTTGCCTTCTTGTTGTTGTATACACACACATTATTGATCAATGTGTGTTGTATTGTGAATGTAATGGTAAGAACAACAAACGAATGTAATCACCATAACCATTTTTAAAATCTGGCACGCTAGGTATCCGATAAAATGCCCCACCAAAATTTTCTCACTTTTTTTTCATTTTTCTTGAGAACTTCATTTGATTTTTTCTTATCACTAACATGTATGAACTTATATTTTTTGTATAGGTTAAACTGGCACAAAAATTCTAGTTAATTCATTTGGAGAACGGGGTTGTCAAAGGATTTCGATCACGTGCCAATCCGGTGTGCTTCTAAATGTTTTTGCCAAGAACCTCCCAATAAACAATGAGAGAACATTAATTCTTATTGACTTCCCCAAATAATGTGCGCGTATAGCCTGAAAATAATGTTTAGAACAAAACTTATTTGCAAAGGGAACCAAAATATATGCTTCACTTATGAAACTTGACGGTACCATGTTGGAAGCCTATGTAAGGGGAGTTTGTTTCCCACTTACTTTATCCAACTTCACCTGAAGTCACATATGTCGGGTTAGCAACCTCGATGAGTATGCATTCTGTCTAGAAGTCGAGTCCTTGTTAACAAAAAAAGTTCTCATCAAGAGGATTTCTCCCGGCATCGCTTGGACGAATGATACAATTAGGTCCTCCCAAATGTCTAAAAAAATCGACTCCTCCATGTCATTAACATAAATTGCATTTTCCTCCCAAAAAATAAAATGTTAGTTCGGTAACATCACACCCACGTTCTTACCATTTTGTTTGTGAGACGAAAAAATTAGCCCCCCTCTCATAATTTTAAGAGCATTAGAGAAAACGACATACATCAACAAATTGAGTTAACATATTTTCTACGGTATGCTTCTCACAGGAATTTTGCTGCCCAAAAAAGGAAGACAGCATAGTGTGATATGCGCCACCTATGCTCAACGCGGCACATTTAAAAAGTTCTTTAAAGGAATTTGGGGAAATCATGTCCGAAAAAAGGGAGCACGAGGAGATGATATGGAAAGGGTAGAGGTGGTCGAGGAGATTGAGATCCAGTGGATAGGGATGAGAGGCCCACAGGGAAAGTATGACTTTACCTGCCTGGGAACATCAGCTAAAGGCGATCACCTAGGAGGTACGAGAGTCTAGGACCGAGGATTGGCGACATTATCAAGCCCCAAGAGTGTCTTTAAGGCTGGATATGCGTAGGATATGAAGCGCATATCACCCTCGTGACACAAAGCCATCCTGGGCCATATAGAGGTAGCTACATCTAGACGACTCATTCACACTAACACATCTACATATTTATTTTCTATATATATTAGCCATTAGTTATTATTTAAATTTAGTGCTTGGTCATAAAAACTGTAGTTCATTTGGAGTCAATAATTTCGTACAAAAATGAAAATTTCTAGTATTAAAGCCCTATTATAAAAATGTTTTAATTATATTCTTGTGTTCTCTTCATATATTGTTAAATTAGACACTAACATGTTTTCAGGAAAAATACCAGTATTGGTAAAGAGGATCATCCATAGCTCCTTATTTTTATTCCTTGACTCACACATTGTGTTTAATTTTAGCATTGTGGACAATGCAAAAATCTAGTTAGGAGCGTTAATATGAATCAAGTGAGTTGAATTTTATTGTCAAGCATTATTTTGTTTTTATAAAAATAAAATAAAATTATTTTCTTGAGTAGTTGCAATAAATGTTTAAATAAAACAAATAATGTTTGTCATCGATTTTACTTGATAAAAGAGCTCAATAGACCTTTCACCATATTTAACAATATTTATATTACAAGTTAACTATGTTGCATTGCCTTTTCACAGTAAACATAAATACTTGCATATTTGTTAATGAGTGAAAGTTCGATAAATTTGAAAACAGTAGTTTACACAATATGTGAGCATTTGAGCTCTCTCTCCTTTTTGAGTGGTACAGGAAATCGTAATTATCTATTTATTTATTTTAAGTAGTTGGTAATATCTAAATGTTTATTTTTATTTTCATTTTCATCTAAAGTCTTGTTTTTCGAAAAGTTCTTAGAGATTTAAAGGCTCGATTGACCCCAACAAATAATCTAGACAATTCATTTATCCCCTCCACATCACCAATTTTTCATAAATTGATACAAAATTTATGTCAAAAATTGAAATACGGGGTTAGAAAAAGAAAGGAAAAGAGTAAATAAGGAAAAAAAAGGTGCAACTCGGTTGAAAGGAAAAATTCAAAAAAAAGGAAATAAAAGGAATGCTCGAGAAGACTATTGATCCCATAACCAAGGATTGGTGTTATAGCCTAAACGACGCTCTCTAGTAATATTTCACGACCTATAAAAATGACTTGGGGATGTCTCCCTATATGGTAGTGTACGAAAAGGCATGCCATTTACCCGTCAAAATTGATAATTGGGGATATTGAGCCATATATAAGCTCAGTTTTGACATAGTCAACAATGGAGACTTGACAAATTTCTAACTCAATAAACTCAGAGAGTTGACAAATGAGCTACAAGAGAACTATCATATCTACAAATCCAAGACAAAGGCATTCCATGATAAGAGAATAATGCACAAACATTTCGAGGATGGGAAGAAAGTCCTTATTTATGATTCCCATCTACATCTCTTTCATAAAAAGCTTTCGCCACATTGACAGGGACCATTCATAGTCAATCACGTCTATGATCAAGC
The DNA here is from genome assembly GCA_949130495.1 of Sambucus nigra. Lineage (NCBI taxonomy): Eukaryota > Viridiplantae > Streptophyta > Magnoliopsida > Dipsacales > Adoxaceae > Sambucus > Sambucus nigra. Next base: position 534,493,517 of record OX422208.1, on the reverse strand, counting down.
AAACGTGTAAATAAAAAACCCAAGGATCGGGACTACTTCAAAAGATTACGATCAGACCTTGAAAGTATTACTCGAGGGATTCAACCCTACGATAGGAGAAATCCAATTAGATGAGACTCCCGCGAACTACATTTTGGTATTTGCATGAAGATGATAATTAGTCAACCAACAGAGAATTATTCACACGTCACATCTCCAACAATTAAAATTCCACCCGCGCGCTCATTAATGTACATACACTTTTTAATTTTTACCAATACTAATGTTTTTATTATCTATATAATAAGGAGTAGAATATTGGTCACTATTCAATAAGTTGACAACTTAATCAGAGGCTAGGATTGAATGGGGAAAAATTGAATCAAATGGTTGAGGTTGTTCCCCCTCTTTTCTCAATCCAACTTTTAAAATTTAGGGTAATTTTGTAAGCTCGCACACAATCTGTCTCCCTCATAACAACTCCTCCAGCCTCTCTCTCTCTCTCTCTCGGCTATCGCTTTTCATTCTTCTTTGTCGAGGTGAAGTGTTCCTCCTTCTATTCTTATTCTTTAAGGTGTGATATCTATTTTTTTGAGATTTAGATAGTTTAGATTAAGTGTGTTTTGGAAAATTTTGGGGATTACTAAATCAATTTTTTCTTTGGAAATTTTTAGGGGAAACTAAATCAATTTACATTTAAGTTTTCTGGGGTATGAGTTAAGGTTTTTTTATTTTAATTTAAAGTTATTTTGGTTTCTATTTAAGACTTGTAGGTACGATTTTTATATTGTCTTTTTAGGTTTTGAGATTATGCAACGACATGTTTATGGGTGGTGTTGAGTTTTTTACGATGTTGTTATGGTTTAATCATATTTTATTTGGTGTTCATTTCCTATGCAGTGCACAACATGTGTATAAAAATGGACATAATGTAAACTTTCAAAAATCATGAACTTTCCAGTGAGTATTCTACAAAACGTGTCTAAAATATTTCACATTTTTATCATTCCCATGAAATGTTTGTCAAAATTCCCAACTCATGTGTTTCACTTCACATATAGTCTCTCTCTCTATAGGGGTACATTTTAGATTTATGTGATTTTGGCTTAATCATGTTTATTATTGAATCATTCTGTTTTTTTTCCTATGCAGAGAATACATACAACAACCCACCTCCTACATGATTCAGCATCAATGTCTAGGTTTTCTACGTATGTGAAAGGTTGTAAACACGGGTTTGCACCAATGTTTTTGCACTCCATATGTTCAAAGAAATGTCAAAGTGAGTTTTAATATCATCTCGCTCTTGGTTTTTTGGAAGGAATTTTTTTTCATACATCATTACACATCTTTAAAATCATTAGTAACCATTTTAATTTGTTAATTTGGTGTATTGGTTTGATTTTTAATTTTTGTACTTTTGATAGAGTATTTGCTTTTCTTTCTTTTGTCACCATTTGAATTTCTTAATTTGGCCCATTGGTTTGATTTTTTTTTTGTTGTACTTTGGAGAGTTTATTTGCTTTGCTTACTTTTATCTTCAGTTCACCCTGTATTGCATTTATTCACTTATTCTATTAATCAATTAGATATTGGGGATGTTTTGTTGTATATAACGTTTAGTTGCCTTTCCATTATCTTTATTGTTTTTGTGTTTCAAGGCATCAATGTATCAACGTATCAACACATTAACATATAGACAGGGTTTTGTGATTCTCATATTGGGTTCTAATCAATTTGTTTGATATGACTTCATTACTTGGTTGAAATATGAGCACTGGTTGTGATGATTCTATGTTGACATGTGTCTTTATTTTCAGATGGAATCCTATTACACTAATGGCATCCATGAGAATGTTATGCAGTGCCATCCTAACAAATGAATAAAATCTTTCGCTAAAGAGTAATGCACATTCGAAAAGAAATGATATCTCTTAAGGCGAACATTCGGTTACAAGGTATGTTTTGGGAGATGCCACATTCCCTGTTGTGGCTTATTTGTTTGTTTTGTTGTTTGTTAACTCATTTTATTTATGGTATTTAAATTTGTTTTATAGAACACAATAGGTTTCTCTATTTATAATATCCCAGTTTGTTATCGGTCTTTCAAAGCATCTGTATCATTGTGAATTTCCTAAAAATTGGGTGTGATAATTTTAAGTGATAATTTTGTTTCCCGTGATTTGGGGAGCCTCTTCGCCTTGAGATGAAATGATATTTTTCTCCACTTTCAGTTTATATTAATCCATTTGTAATGATTGAAAACATTTACTTGGCCACTTGGTGTAACTTTTTTAAACTTATACTTTGTTTTACATTTACTTGGCCGCTTGGTGTTACTTTCAGGGAATAATGCACTTTAAATGGTCAACATGGATGGAACTTAATGATGCTTTCTTATACCACATGGATACAAAAAAGTTCAACATGGTAAGCCTTTTCAAGTCTCTATTGAAATTTTCAATGATAGACATTACAATACTTAAATCAAACTTTTGGTTAATTAGTGTCCATTCCTAATTTCCATACCACTACCTTCATATGTTTATTGGATCTAATATTATTTATAATTTTTCTTTCTTACGTGTTTGTGTCTATGTAAAATTGAGTGGTTAGGGTTTATGGCAGAAATTGTCGTGTTCATTTTTGTGTTTTTGGAGTTGTTTTTAAACTTCTCCTTCTATAGTAGGCTTTCCATTTGTGTCAATTTCTGGCATGCAAGAGGGCCAAATTCTAAAATTGTGATCTCTAGCAGTAGTGAGTGTTTTGGTTTAATTTATTGTAACTAAGAAACGTAGCATAATCAAACCATATGTTGATTTTTAGTAACTAACTTAGCAAACTTAGCATAATCAAACATTATTTTGATTTTTATGTTTGAAATATTCATTATTATTTGTTTTATGTTTCTTCTTGACAAACCATGCGTATCTTTGGATTGGTATTTATTAAAGTATCGATGTGCTAATGTATGAAAGTTTATTAAGAATTGTATAAAAATGAATATGTTTTTATTTGTTTCTATATTATATAGTGGTAAAGTGAGTGTATCTATAATGTACACCCTTTAACTAGTTAATTCCATCATGTTATTGTCTTAAACAGTCGGTGAGTTTGAATTATGTGGATGGAGACTCGTGAGGTTTCAAAATAAATCTAGTTGAAATGAAGTCAGCACATAGAGAAGTCGAATGAATCAAGTCCCAGAGATTCTTCATCAGAGCATCTTGGTTGTAAATTTTTAGATTCACCATTACAATCACACCTTTATCAATATTTGAACATGTATTGTCCCAAGAGACTGTTATCACTATTGTTTTTAGAGTATTACCTGACTAGAAAAAGTTTATGATCCGAGTCTGAAGCCTATTAATGAGTCTAGTGGGACACTTATAGATGTAAAAACTTTAGAGAAGGAATGGGACAACGACAACTTTAACAAGATGCATTCGGCCAACAGTGTATTCGGCCAGTAGTGGATTAGTCCACCAGTGGATAAAGTATGTATTATTGCCAAGATTACCGTATTAAACTATTGTGTCTACTTGCTTCATATTTCTTTATTTATTTTCCATTAACTTTTTTCTAATTCTCTTCATTTAACTAAACTTTTGTAGCATATTGTTATAATTTTTTAATTGAATACGATTGCTTTTGATTTTCACTCAAGTAGACACCAATACTATTACTTTGGAGCTTGCTGGGAACGCAGCTAGAGACAACAAGAAAAACAGAATAGTACTGAGGCACAGGCCACTGGTTGTGAGAATGATTAAGAGTTAAGCAAATTATTAGGGGCTATTACAATTAGAAATCGAGGCGTGTTTCCTAATATTCATCAGACTCTTTTGCCCAAGAAAGTAGGCAAAGGCAAAGGCGAAATTGGTTTTTCTCTCATCTGTATGTAAATCCTATTTCAAGTTCTTGTATTATAACAGTTGCTAACTATGTTAATAATATGTCACTACTTGCCTCATAGTAGCCATTAAATTTTGTATTAGTTGTAGATTTCAAGACTTGCCTCGTCTCAATTATATAGATTTATCTTGGATTTTTATCACTTTTCACACTGGATAGATACTACTGTAGCTGTCAAGAAATACAATAATGCCCAACTAGATGGAAAGCCTATGAAAATTGAGATAGTAGGGATAAACACTACAACAACTGCAGTAGTAAATGTGGCTGCAAATGCCATGTTTGGAAATCAACATTTTGCACCTAGAAGCCAAGGAAAAGGTGGTGTAATGGGGAGAATTCGAGGATGTAGCAATGGCATGAGGGGGGCGAGGATGGGGTAGAGGTCGTGTTGGTGAAAAGATATCTGAATAGGTATCCGCAGCGGCATGAGGAGGGGGCCTCGGGGGGAGGGGGACTTTCTTTTATTGTGTATCTCTGCTATTTTTTTCTTAATCTTTTCCGCTTTCTTTTTATTTAAGTAGCATGATCACGATTAGTAAGGATAATACAATAATGTGTTAGTTATTAATAGTACTGAATTATAATGCACACAATTATATTGTTTCCCAGACTTGAAAACCATGATCATAATGGCTTCTTTATTCGTTTCGTAGCTAATCAGGTAGTTGGCATGAATTTTTTTCCATTTCTTTAGGTGATAAAGTATTATTTCATTTAGTCTTCTATTCTTAACACATTAGTTTTTTCCCACTAATTTTGTGTTTTCACTTCTCTTTTCAACTAATTTGGTGTTATAGTACTCTGTCCTTGCTCACCTCTGTTTCTCCGCAGGTCTGAACTTTCGCTTAAGATTTACTTTATCATTCTCTCTCCATTTTATGTGTTATTTTCTTATTCTTTTGGATTTGAGATACGACGATCAGTTGGATTATCACATAATTTAATTATAAGTTCAGATGTTGTGTTCACTTTTATTTCAATTTAATGTTGATTTTTTTCTCTAATAGGTCACTTTTATAAGGAAACAATTTCTTTGATGTTGATTGTGTGGACTTTGGAAGATTACTATAAGTCTCTTTATGAGTATTCTTTGTTTATGTTTGATAGCTTTGAGAGGTTAAAAAGTAATTTTGTTAGTTCATCAGGTTTTATGTTTCGTACGTTCTGATATGGCTTTGGGAAGCCTGCTCCATATATAATTTTGACATTTTAGTCGCTAAAAAATTAATGCGTGCCTTCTTTCCCTTTTTTTGGGTAATGTAAGAACATTTCGAGGTGGAGGTAAATTTCTATTCTTTTTTATCTCATTTATACCCGGGGAAAGAAAAGTCATACATGCTTTCCCCATTTCTTTTATCCTTTCTTAATGTTTGGAAGTTCTCAAATTCCTGATCCCAAATTCTTGGACTGTTAAGAGTTTGGTAGTTTGTTGTTGTTGATATTGAATTATCTGTAACATTCTTTTGTGTTTCTAATGTATGAATCTACCATGCTTTATTGAGGTTATGCAGATTATAATCAAAATTTGATATTATTTTTCATTTTTTCTACTCTGTTTTGCAGTTGATGATATTATTTATCATTACTTGATTTATAATCAAACCTCGATGAATGTTATGCGATGTGTGTGCAATGTGAATTTTTTTATACCCGTGCCGATGGCATGATCAACAATTCTAAAGTTTTTCCTTATTGTTAAATCATAATGTCAGGTACATCTAGTCTTGGATCTTCTCAGCTTTCAAAATTACATATCCACTGTTAACTCTATCGTGGATCGCTGAAAATATGTTTATTCTCAAAAAGTCAACGTACAATTCACAATATTTTGATTGTGGCTTTTCTTTGCATTCTTGATATCATTTGGAGAGGGAAAAATTTCATGTTGTTCAAGAACAAGAGGCCTCCACAGCACAAAAGTCTCATTTATCTGCAGACTTGGATTATTGAAATTGTAAAAATTGCTCCTGGTCATATGCATTACTCTATAAGACCTTTATATTCTTCATAATCTTCATGTCTCATGCAAATACAAACCCTCTCCAAAGATTACCCCCGTGTATTGGCTCCTCCCCCCCCCCCCCCCCCCCCCCAAAAAAAAAGGGTATAAATTGAACACTTATGACATGGAAAAAGGTTCCCCGGGCCAAGCTGCTGTATGAGGTTTTTTAAGATCTTCCAGAGTCAATTTGTTGGTGCTTTCGATATACACCATTCTAACAATGCTGAAATGCAGGCTCTCATTATTGGCATTGAGCTTGTTGTTAAAACCAAATTATTCCCTCTTTGGATTGAAGCTGAGAATTCTGCCTGCATACAATGTATCCTTAACCATGACATCAAGCCTCCCTGCGATATCAAAATAAGATGGAACAATTGCAGTGGTTCTATCTCAAAGAAGGTTTTATTGTACAAATGACGAACTCAAAAATCTAGGCATTCAATTCCAAAGTTTGGGTTGATGGGACCATGCCCCACATAATATCATGTCTCTCATTTCCAATGACATGTCCCACATTCCTTATTATGTATTTAAAAATATATAACCGCCCTCCCCTGGAGATCAGTTCAAATGATTGTAACTAATACCTTTGGTACAATTTAAATGATATCTGATCCCCTGTTTTCACACACTTTTGTTTTTTTGCATGTTTATTTTTAAAAGATTATTTCATCTATGATTTCCTCTGCTCTCTTCAGTTATTACACATGTATATTATTGAAAAGTTTTTAATATTTTTTTTCTTATTACAATTTTAACTTAAGGCACTACAAACGAGTTCAGTGATAATCTACTAATCACGATTCTTATTATAGGTTTGGATTCTTGATGATGATTAACACAGCAGTGACATTTTGATTCAATGGAAAACCAAAGGCTTTGAATAGCATCATGAAGCGAAGTAAGATATATCCATAACTTCTTCATGAACACTGATATTATCAATTATGATTCGACAAATACTTATTTGTAATGCTTCAGTATGTTGATCAGGTGGTTTGTCATCTTTTTTAAGCGTGGGGAAAATAAATGAACTGAGCAGAAAGTGGCATTACTCTACGTGCCAAGGGTGTCCCGGTGCGATTGACTGGTTTAGGGGGATGCAGCCACTCATGACATATACAAAAACAAAATGGGGTGCCGCTTAACAGGAATTTCGTGGAGCTTTTAGATGAAGAGTTGTGTTAGAAGGGAATTTGAGAAATGAAGAGGGTTAAATGATGCCAAGGATAAGGAGATCGTGCAACTAGAATTTGTTCTATATGTTTCACTTTTTTAAGAAGTTTGTTTCGTTGAATAATTTTTTATATGAATTTGGGCATTTTGAATATTGTTGGATTGGTTGTTACCCCTTAAGCAGGGTGGATAGTCCAATAAATAAAGGTGATTATGTCCATTTTTTTTTAAATTGACACTTTGTTTATTTGAGGTACAATGTGAATTCGGTTGATGAATATTGTATGTTGCATGTTATATGTGAATTTGTTTGATGAATTTAGACTATTTGAATGTTGTTGGACTCTTTATTATTTGTTAAGAAGGGTGAATAGTTCTATAAATAAAGGATATTATAGCCAATTTTTTTGAAATTATATTTTGTTTTGTTTTGGAAAGAAATGTTTGTCGTTATGTAGTTACATATTTTGAAATTTTTTGCCATTTTGTGATTGCATATTTTGGAAATTTTTTTCGTGCCTTCAAGCACGGGCATTCGGTTAATATATATATATATATATATATATATATATATATATATATAAAGGTTCAAAAGCGAACATAAAAGATGAACATTTTAGTGAACCTTACCAAAAAAACACCTAACACCCAAACACCCAATCAATTTTTATTCTTATGTTGTAATTAGTCTGTACCTACGGCAATGGACACGCGTCTGACACGCGTGTTTTTTCACACACTCGTGTGACTTGCGCGTGACATGCATGTTCGTTGCCGCTAGCCCGTGTGACAGGTGTGCCTGTTGTCGCTGGCGCGGACCAATTACAACATATGAATTAAAATTGATTAGATGTTAAGTGTTTTTTATTAAGGTTCGTTAACATGTTCATCTTGTATCTTCACTTTTGAACCTCTCCCTATATATATATATATATATATATATATATATATATATATATATATATATATAATGTGAAGATCGGATCGATACGACCCCAAATGCGGTTCATCGTGCGGCCTTAGTACCGCTAATAAATGGTAAAAATCAGTTGGGTTGTTTTAAACATAAAACATAACTCAAACCCTCTCCAAACTCATTGCATACCTCAAACAAAACTTCTAAAAATTCATCAAAATCTCAAACTCTTCATAGTTCAGTCCAAATTATAATCCATATAATCTCAAACGTATTATTTACCATTTTTTAAACTCAAAATTTGGTTGATTTATGATTTTCACAAGAGCTAGGTTTTTGAAGTAATGTTAATTTATTGTTTTCTTATTGAAATGCTTATTATTTGCATTCTTGTTGTATACACACATTGTTAATCAATTTGTGTTGTATTGTGAAAATACGAACAAGAGCCACAAAAAAACATAACCAGCACAACCATTTTCAAACCTCGCACGCTAGGTATTCGATAAAATACCCCAACCATAACTTTCACAATTTTTGTTCATTTTTCTCAAAAACTTCATTTGATTTTTTCTTACAACTAATGTGTATGCACTTATCTTTGTTGTATAGGTTAAAATGGTATGAAAATGCAAGTCAATTCATTTGAGAATGGAGGTGTCAAAGGGATTTAATCACTTGCGAAACGGGTGTGGTTCCAAACATTTTTACCAATAACCTCCCTCTAAGCAATGAGGGATAAATAATGCTCATTGAAGTTCCCCGACGATGTGCGAATATACCTTGAAAATATAGTTGGGAACAACACTTATCCCTAAAGGGAACATTAAACTAAATGTTTATGAGGCATTTATATGCCTCCCTTATGAATGTTGATGGTACCACGGTCAAAGACTATATGAGGGGGTCCGTGTCCCACTCACTTTATCTAGCCTCAACTCCACTCATATGTGGAGGGTTAGCAACCCCGATGAGTATGTGTTTCGCCTAGCCGTCGATTCCATATTAATAAAAAAGCCCTCGCTGAGAGGATTTCTCTCAACATTACTTAGATGAGTGAGACAATTAGGTCTACCCAAATGCGTAACAAAAATCGAATCCTCCACATCATTAACATGAATTGCATTTCCCTCTTAGAAAATAAGACGTTATTTCGGTGGCATCATGCCCATTTTCTTTACCATATGGTTGATAACACGAAAAAATTAGCCTCCCTCGCATAGTTTAAAGAGCATTAGAGAAAATGAACTACATCAAAAAATTGAGTGAATAACTTCTCTACGGTATGCTTGTCACGGGGATTTTCCATTATTTTGGATTCCCGAAAAAGGAAAACAACATAATTAGGACCGCGCAGCATATTCTCAATGCAGCCACGATTAAACATTTCTTTAAAAGCATTTGGAGAACTCATGTTCTAGAAAAGGGAGCACGAGGAGATGAAGTGGAAAGTAAAGGAATAGATGACGAGGATGAGGTCTAGTGGATGAGGATGTGAGGTGGACCGCATGGACAATATGACTTTGTTAACCAAGGATGTCATCTAAAGGCAATCAATAAGGAGGTAGGAAGGTCCAAGACCGAGGATAGGAGACAGTATCAGGCCCTCATAGAGAAGATGAAAGTCTTTAAGGACGGATATGCAATGGATATGGAGAAAATATTGAAGATATAGGGATATATACCAGCACCAACACAATGCGGATTCCAGAACGCCATCCTATTATTATACTTATCCACCCCATGACCTGAGCCAACCTGGGCCATCTGGTGGTAGCTACATGTAGACGACATGCCCACACTTACATGCCTACAAATCTATCTATATATTTATCTATCTATCTATCTATATATATATATATATATGTTAGTTATCCGTTATTATTCAAATGCAGGACTTGCTGATAAAAGCGTAGTTGATTTAAAGTCAATAATTTTGAACCAAAATGAAATTTCCTAATTAAAGTCGTATTATAAAATTGTTTTAATCATATTGTTATATCTATTGATATATTGTTATGATTGATACAAATTTTTTCTCAGAAAAAATGCAAGTATCCATAAAGCGGATCATCCATAGGTCCTTATTTCATCCCTTGACTCTTACATCGTGTTTAATTTTAACATTTTGGAGAATACAAAAGTATAGTTAGGGGGTTAATATGAACCAAGTCAAATGAATTTTATTATCAGGAGTGATTTTATTTTTATATTTATATTTTATTAATAAGAATTAAATAAATAAATAAAATTGTTTTGTTCCATAGTTGCAATAAATGTTTATACAACACAAATAATGCATGCCTTTGATTTTACTTGATAAAGGAGCTTGGTAGTCCTTTAACTGTCTTTAATATTCTTTATACTACATTTCATTTATGTAACATTGCCTTTGCAGCATAAACATAACTACTTGTGTATTTACTAATGAGTGAAAGTCCAATAAATTTGAAAAAATAGGTTTACACAACATGTGAGAATTTGAGTTATCTGACCTTTTTGAGTGATAAAAACAATTGTAATTAGCTATTCATTTGTAATCCCTAAATATTTGTTTTTATTTTAATCAAAGGCTTGTTTTTCGAAAAGTTCTTAGAGATTTAAAGTCTCAATTGACCCCATCAGATGATCAAGACAATCCATTTGTCCCCTACCCATCACTAACTTTCCAAAAATTAATAGAAAAATGATGTCAAAAAATTGAAATAAGGAGTTGAAAAAATAAGGAAAATGGAGGAAAATAAAGAAAAATGATGCAAAAGCGGTCGAAAGGCAAAATCCCAAAAGGGGAAAGAAAAACAAAAACATGAGATTCAAAAAGAGACTATTCCAAAGAAATAAACTCTTCAAAAATATCACCTTGATTTCAAAATAAAGTCCCATGTCAATTTAGATTTATCGAGAAATATCACCATCTCATAAAATTTTTGGCAAAAAGTCCTATGAAAAATGCAAGGGTCAACCCATAAAAGGAAAAGAATAAAAAGAATTATTTTATGGGATTTAGTAGATAATATTCTTTCCTGATATTACATTTATCCGTTTCAAAACATATGTCTTTCATCACTGACATCTGCATGGTCTAGATTCTAGTACAATTACTCTTTATGTCAACATGCCGTGAGCGACCCAATCCTAAACGTCTCAAGCCTTCATTCACTAAGAGTGGTCTCCATTTATATTTGAACTAACGCATGTGATTTCTATAAACCGGGTCATAACTGGAATATAATACCCATGTTCCATAATGTCGACATTGTCATTATATTTTTAACTTGAATCATAATGTTATGATTTAAATAGTTTTAGGACTTATAAAGAAATCTGGTTGTCATTACTCTTTTCCCGTAAAAAGGCTTAAGAAGGTTTTGAGCTTTTGAAGAATACAAAAACTGTTATGTTTAGTAACATTCTCGATGTTTGTGAGTACCATATATGTACACTCTCATGAGACAAAACTCATCCTCTAGGGAAGCCTGTGATTTTAAAGGCTTTTGCATGAGCTAAATGCAATTGTGTATCTCGTGAAAGTGTATCACTATCCTATATATAGCCCTAGAATAACTTAGCGTGCATGACATGCACAAATTTTCATGACATCACTAAGGACTAGTAATACGTTAATTATGGGGTGTGATTAATCACATTTATTGTATATATTTCTCATTTTTATGCACATTTTAGTATATATAAGGCTATAAAAATTCGTACTTACGATCTTTTACTAAATATACTTGATTTTCCTAGTTAGCCGCTTACATAAGGTATTTTGGTATAGTTACGGGGTTTAGGAAGCTAAATGTAAAGTTTGTAAGCATTTCGAGCAAGAAATGTACATAAATGTGCTTCTAATGGAAAAAGAGGAATTTCACAAAGTCAATGTCGGACTCGAAATCCTCATGAAGATTTTTGACCACGAAATGAGGAATCCCTCGATTGGTGCATCTATCTAATGTAAAAAAAAAGTTACGACGATTCAAAATTTGAAGTCAAAGATCAAGCCTCAAAGTCAATTCAAAAGTCAAATGGGATCAGATCGATTTGATCAACATTCAGATCAATCTGACATTAGCAACCCAATTGACTATTGTTTCTCCTATAAATAGGATCCACCACCTTCTATAAATTTCACCAATTCAATATCCTATTTTTCTCTCTATAATTTTGCTTCTATGCTTTTAATAAAAGTTTTAGTTTTAATAATTATTGTCTTAATTAGTGTAATATCCCATAATTTAAGTTCTATAATAAAAGTTGTAAATTATTATGTATTTTCCTATATTCACATGTGCTTGTTATCTTTGCTACTTGTGTTTGTGCTATAAGAAATTAAATTAAATTTAAAATACGATAATTCTAATTCAGCAATTGAATATTTATATTAATTATGTAAGTTAGTTAATAATTCAATTCTAATTAATAAATTTGTACGTAGATGTTAGTACAATATATTTAGGACTCTTAGGCCATGTGAAATATCCAAACAACGCTTTAAATAAAGGATTTTAGGTCATATGGGTTTGTATTGGACTTAGGCTTTATTTTGGATAGTTTAGAGAAGTAGTTTGGCTCATTTGGTGGAGGGTTAGAATATGCCTAAGCCTAATTTCGAAATTAACGTAATAAAAAGATCATTTATCTAACCCTAATTCATTTTAAATCTTTTGGAGAGATATCCTAGAACTAAGGAGAGGAGGCAACTTGGAAAAGAAGAAAATTAGGGCATTTGGGATTGGATTTCATCTCATTCAATCAAGGAAAGTTTACTTATTGTAGGATTTTAATTTTTTTTTTAGTTATAATGTAATTATTCAGTTAAATTAAAACATAATTTGATTAAAATCAAAATTGGAGACTAATTAACTAGTTTGGTAATTACATTAGTATCATAATTTTGATTACTATTCATGTTCTTGTCATCGATTGAATATTATTGAATTCTTATTGATGTGGGGATAAAATCAATATGAAATTGTTATAAGAAGATCAATCATTGATAAAAAAAATGAAAGCCCCTTGATAATGTAACGAATTGATTTCTAATTTGAATCAAACTGATCTAAAATAGAATTCTAGGGTTTTTGGATGAAATTGGAATTTATACCATTAAATGTTGTTAGAATCATGTAAAACCCTTAGTAATATGTTAGAAATGATGTTGGGACACTTATATGTGAAAATATATTATCATTGTTATGAATTAGGATCTTAATAGTTCATAAATGGAGAATTTTGTAAGTTAATTCACATAAGGAAGATGATCATTGATTTTTGGTATGATCGATCGATCGACTATGGTCCATCGACCAACGCCTCTGTATTAGGCCAAGAAATGGTTATGATTTGTTTGTTTGGGTTCAAAACGTCGAATCGATTTGGAGATTTTGTTTTCTTTGTTAGAATATAATATTTAAGTAAAAGAATTTGAATTAAAAACTTCAAATCTTAATTTAATTAAGATTATTTGTTTACTATGTGTAACGTACTAGGTGTGAGTTCATGTGTTATACATATTAGAGTGGATATATTGATAGGGTAGGTATGATGGAGACCACTTCAATACCCAGTAGATAGTGATGGGTTGTACCGTGGTCATGATTATGATGTAAACCACTTCGGTACCCTGATAGATAGAGATGGGCTTTACCATTGTAATGATTATAATGGAGACCACTTCGGTACCCTGGTAGATAGAGATGAGCTCTACCTTGGTCATGAAATAGGCCTTCGTTATGTGAGGGATAATGAGTAGTCTATTTATAATGTATGTGGCATGGATTATACTTATGTGAATGTAGACTTAGAAATTATTTATATGCACTAATATATTCATATACCTTAAATGTGTAAAATATTTAATAATGAAACCATTACCTATATTCAGTTGACTGAATAATACATAATCATGTGGTTCAATTGGGTTTAGGAGTAGATGCATGGAATAATTAGGTTATTGTGTTGGGATAACTTAAAAGAAACTAAAATACGAGATGATGTGAATAGTTATATTATATCTCACACTCTATTAAAATCTTTGTCGTCATAGACTTAAAATTAGCGTTGTTATTAAATTCTCTTTTCAGGACATAGGCAGTTGGTGATGCCACATCCATGGTCTAGTATTATCTCCCTTCGAGTTACTCTTCAGATAACATGTAGATATCAAGGTTGCATGCTCTGTCTGTTATTCCTATATATTTATCCACTCTGTAGAATTTATGTTTATTAGTATTAGTTCGGTATTATAATTACTTTTAATATATTATTATACTATGAGACAATTATAGTATGCGATGATTATATTACTATTGGTTGATTTGGTATCCGAGATATTACGGTTCAACATTATTATATTTAGTTATTCATATTATGCACTTACTTTTATTTTCAGTAATGCTTATAATGATACCTAAATTTTTAGACTCCTACTTTATTAATTTTAGACTTGATCAATCTATAATAGATTTTATGGGGTGCCATAGTTAGTATTCGAGCATGCCAAGTTCTAGTATCCTAGGGATCTTGAGTGCGTCCATCGCTTTCCATGTTGCGTTATTTTTTACCTTAGATATTCTCATTTAGATTTTGTATTCTATTAATGTACATCTACTTGTACACTTTTGTTTACAATCTTTCAAATGGTGAATATATGAGGCCGATGAGTAATTTGACAGTGAACAACTGCTAGTGCTGACTCAAAGGCATCGACACCCTAGCACATCCTCATCCACCTCCACCACCGCAGTGGGGACATGCGCTCATTATCGCCCCAAGAGACTTGGTCACTCTTATGACACAAACAGTAACCATGACTGTGGAAGCGATCCAGCAGAAGCAACCACCCATGGTAGAACCTGTCCCTACCCAGCCTATTTTATCCTTATGGGATAAATCTAGTACTGCCTTTGAGAAAAGGCACCCAATGAAGATCTTGGGATCTACAAACCAGATTTTTGCATTGTAGTGGAGAAATTACATAGAGTGAAATCTACTTCTACTTGAGTGTACCAATATCCAGTGGCAGATGCTAGTTAGTTTGAGAGTTTTCAGGGATGCCCTACAGTGGTCAGAGTTTGTTACCTCCATGAAAGATAAGTCACGAATAACCATTTTGTAGTTTTGGTCGAAGTTTGAGGGGAAGCATTTCCCTCAATCACAATAAGAATCTCCGAGGGTAAAGTTTAATTGACTAAAGTAGGAGGACCTCACAGTTACGGAGTATGAGAAAGAATATACTAGATTGGTACACTTCTCATAAGATCGAGGGTCTATAGGTGAATGAGATAGTTTTATTAGAGTCCTGATGTGTTAGATCAGGTCTGTGTTGATGTGAAATTTGGCATGCACTATGTACACTCAGATAGTGGACGCCACATTATGACATTCTAAGGATTGTATTTAGTTTATGAGAGAGAAAGAACCAAAGAAATAGAAGGTCGGGAACAACCATGGGCCTAAATAAGTTGAGTAAGGTGAGTCATTCAGAGGTTATAGATGCTCACAGTTCCAGTAAGTAAAAATTCAGGTGGAACTTCCCCCGAAGAAATTTAGAGGAGGAGGTGATCATCGTTATCACGGCAACCAGGGAGCAGGGTCAGAGGGGTCAGGTCCCGCAAGTTCAAGGTAAGAGGCATTAGGATAGGCCTCAGGAGAAGGGTAAGTAGGGCCGTTATTCGGAACATCACACCAGGGGTAATATTTTACTTGTGGATAATCGAACCATTCTTTTTGTAATTATCCTAAGGGTAATAAGGTGGGTCAGACCCACCAGCATTAGGGACAACAAGAGGCTATTTTATCCCCACCATAGTATCAGGCCCTGCTATTAGCCACTATATCTTGATTTTATATAGGCATAGGTACACCCACAACTTCACTACAAGCATGTTTACAATGTCCATCAGGCATCCAAGGCAACACAACCCTAGGCGATTGAGAGTATGATCTATCTTTATAGTAGTTCTACACTACTTGGTATTTACATGGGCACGTCATATTTTTTTTATGATTTATACATTTACATCTACATTAGGACTAGTAGATAGAGCTTAGGATGTGTCTTGACATGTGGATGCCCATAGTAGGCAGGGTTGTTGCCTTATGCCATAATTATAGAGGTGTGGTGGTTGGTATTTGTCGATTTTGATTTTTTTCGACTTACTACATTTAGGTATATTGATTTATGATATCATATTGCGTATGGATTATCTAGCTTAGTGTCATGCACAGATAGATCGTAGCGGGAAGGTAATTTCATTTTCTATTCCCGATCAGGAGATGTTCTTAGTTGCCATGCCTAGTCTAGAGGGGGGGGTCTAATATATATATGTGAATTCGTATGTGGAGGTCACTGTGTCATTTGATTAAATACCACTTTTCCATTAGTTTACAGACATATTTGATGAGGTTTCGGTATTACCACAAACGAACGAGGTAGATTTTTTTATTAGATGTGGTTTCGTGCCCAAGACCCATCGTGATGGAACTATACAAGATAGCTCCGTTACATATTGAGGAGTTACGTGAACAGATTCAATAACTTCTGAGTCTGGGGTTCATGCGAAGGAGCACGACTCCGTGGGGAAGTCGAATGTTATTTATGAAGAATAAGGAAGGTTCAATCCAATTATGTATAGATTATCAGGAATTGAATAAGGTTGCAATATGGAATAAGTATCGACTATCGCATATCGATGATTTGTTTGACTATTTGAGGGGTGCATCATTATTCTCTAAGATTTATTTTGCTCGGGTTATCATTAGTCATGCATTGTAGAGGAGGATTATTCAAACATGTCTTTTATGGCATGATATAGATCGTATGAGTTTCTGGTCATGCCATTTAGGTTGCCCAACGCGCTAGTAGTGTTCATATATCTGACGAACAAGGTGTCTCGACCTTTTTTAGACCAGTTCATCATTGTTTTATTGAACACATCCTAATATATTCCTGATCGAATGAGGAGCATGCAGAGAAATTTTGGTTGGTTTTGCAAATACTATAGGAACATATGTTATAGGCCTAGTTCTCTAAGTGTGGGTTTTACCTCCGAGAGGTAAAATAATTGGGTTATATTAGATTTGTAGCTAGGATTTCAGTAGATCCTATCATGATATCTACAGTGGTAGATTGGGGACAATTGTAACGCCTCGACCCGAATTTATGGGTTACCTATAGTCAACCCGATTCGATCCGAGTGTTAGGTGAGAAGTGCAATGAAACAACCTATATAATGTTGCTCCTCGAGTTTTATTATTAATTAACGTTTCATTAGCTTAGCATGCGATTCCAATTTCAAGTCAAACTACCTGAAGGACCTGTAGGAAGCACCCCGAAGTCCAAGCATGCAGAGATACTCACATATAATTAAATTGTAACAACCCAGACTTTTGGGCCACTATTTTATATTATTTTGCTTGATGGGCTAATTTTATAAAATTGGGAAAGTTCGAGTAAATATTATTTTCCGTGATATTAAGGATAATATTTACTATGTTTTGCCTATTTACCGTTATGAGAAGTTAAATAACATTATATTGTGTTTTATTGCGTCGTTATATGTAAAACGACGGTTATTATCTATATTTAAAGTTGGGTAAAATTAATAAAAATAAATAAAATTGGAACAAAACAATAGTTCACGTTATTCCAAATGCCAAAATAGGGGGTACAGTTGTTTTTAGAATAGTCGAGATAGTCGAAATAATTTCCTAGTTGTATTTTTGAGATTCGGGCATTTTTAAGGGGTTATGAGTCAATTAAGTGGTTACGAGTCATTTTAGTGGTGTATTAACAATTAAAAGTGGGGGATTATGTTTTAGAACCCGCATAAGTTCTCCCCACCCCTTTTTATTTCTCATTTGTGTTATAAACCAAGAGAGAGAGAGAGAGAGAGAGAGAGAGAGAGAGAGAGAGAAGATAGAGAGTTGGGAGAAAAATGGAGAAAGAGAGAGAAAATGGAGATTTGGGCTGAAATCCGTTGCTACCGGAGGAGGATCCGAGACTACAATCTCGAGGCTAGTTTCTTACTTGATAGATATTGATTTAATGTGATAAATTGCAGGTATAGTTAGTTTTTGGATATTTAAACTCTAAATGGGCCTTTGTTAATTTTGGTGATTAAACCCTTAAATCTTAGTTTTAATTTGATTTGAGGAGATTATTTTAGTTACTTGATGTGTAGAAATGACTGGGTAGCATTTATTGTTGTAGTATTGGGTTGAATTGACGGATATAAGCTTGGAGGCTTCGTTAATGGCCGAAACAGCTTCTCGGGGAAGAAGTTGTCCACAAGGATCGATCGATCGAGCCTGGGGGGATCGATCGATCGACGGCTAAGGGTCGATCGATCGACCCCTTATGAATTGATGAGGTTTTCCCAGTTTTCTTTTAGGTTCAAGGTTTAGGAACCTTCCTTTGGGAAGTAATGGGTAGTCCTACACGGTTGTT
This sequence comes from Sambucus nigra, assembly GCA_949130495.1. Taxonomy (NCBI): domain Eukaryota; kingdom Viridiplantae; phylum Streptophyta; class Magnoliopsida; order Dipsacales; family Adoxaceae; genus Sambucus; species Sambucus nigra. The sequence continues at coordinate 534,475,073 of OX422208.1, read as the reverse complement.
TTGGGTAGACTAATGTCCTAGGCTAAAATGAGGATGATTGGGTTTACCCCGAGGGCTAGTTTGTGTAGGTTAATATCCATATGAAATAGGAAGTTAACCTAAAAATAAATTGGAGATAAAATGAGAATGTGGAGACTTTTGGGAGTCTATTGTTTAGGGAGACTGGCTTTAATGGTTTATGAAATTTTATGAACTCTTGGAGGCTAGTTTGAGGATAATAGCGCTTCGGGTCTTAGGTCACTAATAAAATATGACACTAAGAATAAGAAAGACTTATTATAAAATATGGTACTAAATGAATAAGTACAAATGGTTTTTGAGAATGTAAATGTGGATGATTTCATAATGGGAAAATGATTTTCATAAATGTTAATTTATGATTACACACCTCCCTAAATCGTTATCATAAGGGAAGTTGCATGCGTATGGTGATGCCCCCTGGCTAATGAATGCAGGGTGGATATAGTCCTGGTCCATATGAGCGATTATATATTTTACTGCGCTGGTGAGGTGATTCTGGGTTTGGTCATGACTCTCCCGCGGGCATATGGCCGCTTCCCGATGTTTGGTAGGTTCCCAGGTTGTCTTGTTTGATAGGCCCTGAAAGATGACTGCCATTTAGGGGCGCGTCCAGTGGGGAAACCCGGAGGGACGGTCTAAGATTTGTTAAAGCAATTGATTATAATGAATTGGCTTTAAATACATTTCCTGGTTGGAAGAAGGGAAACGGGTTAAATCAATTGGCTTCGGATACATTTCCCGGATGGAAGAAGAGAGATGGAAGCATATGGTTTGAAAATCATTTTTATAATAAGAAAAAGGGCTTTTAGATACATTTTCCGGATGGAAGAAGGAAAATGGGAAGATATGAAATGAAATGAAAGAAAAGCATTTTTATGTTAATAAAACTTGCTTTTAAAATATGTATTTTTTTTCCTGGATGGAAGTAAGGAAATAAAATTTCTAAAGAAAGTTTTGAAATGAGATTATATTGGTAAACATTTCATAAAATGAAATTACCACATATGTGTTTCCTAAAGGAAATAGGAATTGTGCCTTTAGATGGTGAATGGACTTAATTATTTATGTCCCCCTTCAGTAGTTGTAGATGAGGCCTCCCACATACAAATATATATATTGATTACGTGCTAAGGGTCTAATGTATCTCGACGATCAACCTTGCCTAGTAGTAGTGTATCGGGGGGTTCCTTGTCTGGATTTCGCTTCGCGAGACACCCCACGCACGAATATGGCATAATGTTGAAAATGGGGAGAAGTTAGCCCTTAGTACTTGAGTTATCTAGAGCATTTCATTGATATTGCGCTAGGTTGTGCTTTTATAATGAGAGGTGCGAATCTTTATATTTATATTGCGAGAGAATTACGCACTTAACTGTCATGAATTTTAGTCCCATAGTAATCATATCAAACCGGGCCCTGACCCGTATATATTTCTTTATTTTGCATGCAACTCTTTGTCCGTTCAGGTGCTCTACCGCGAGGACACCCGTATTGGCATTCCATTTCGGTTGTCATGGAGATAGAGCATATTGCGGATGTTGTAGGTTATTTGTATTAGGCGCTTCTTCCCATTGTACTCTAGTTATGTTCAGTTTATTTATTCGGGCGTGTTCTCCAAGCATTTCATTCATTTATTATTACTATGATATTAAATTGTAATACTCAGTGTAACTATTTGTATTGGTCTCTTCAGCGATAACTTATTTGGTGATTATTTACTATACTGTCATTCTTTATCCGTTGATTTTTGATATCCACCATTTCTACAAATTGGATTGTCTAAGTGTTTTCTTTTACTTGCAAATTCTTTTTAAATTGACAGTCCATTTTCTAAAATGACTGGTGGTTATCTCATACTATTATTTTAATCGACAGTGATGCTGAGAATGGACCATCTATGATTTTTGTGATTATTAGAGTATTGGGCTGGCCACCTTTTATTTTAGTAGGCGGGTTGTCACAGATGGTATCAGAGCATCAAGTTTTAGAGTCCTTAGGAATCTGTGCGAATGTACTACATCCTCTGCATTTCTTTTGATTTTATATAAAGCCTTAGGTTTAAGATCGTTGATTTCTCCTGTGAGATTTCGTTCTCCTGCTATGATATGAGAACCCCGAAAATCCTTTGCACGTTTGTGTGAGATTCGCAAGTCGTCAGATGAATGGCGTCAAGGAAGGCCGTTGTGAAGGCGTCACGGGGCGAGATTACTAAGAACTGTAACACCCCGTATTTTTGTACATTTAATATTATATTAATTCGGGAATTTTAAATTACTTGTGTGTGGAAATTTTAATTGAATTAATTATGGCAATATATATATATTTAAATATTAATCGGGGAGTGAATGGTCAATGTTTAGGGAAATTTATTTACTAAGTGAATAGTAACAATTTAATTACATCATTTCGGGTATTAATGACAAGGTATACACTTATCCCAGCCGGGAGTCGGTATAGACTAAATGGGGTGTGAGATAAGGATTTTTATAAATTAATTCGGATGTCAATTCTGCATGCGCGGTTGAGTCCGGATGGGTCGAGATAGTCAGAAAAGAGTACCCGGGGGTAGTAATTGGGTCTCGGGATATTTTTGGGCATAGCTGGGCCCACACGGGGTGAGTTGGACCACTTTAATTAAGCCCATTAGGTGAAAAACGGGATTAAGGGTTTTTAACCTAATGGGGAGATTAGGAAATCAGCAGCCATCACAATTCTAAGCCTAGGGCTTGAGAGGGAAATTGGGGGAAAGCTTAGCAAGAGCAATTGGAGCTTTTTGGAGCCAAATTGAGGGTCAACAACAACGGATCAGACACTACAAACACTTTTAGGCAAGTGGTTAACTGTTTTGATTCCTAAAGCATGATAATCAATTCATATTATAGTGATGTGTAAACCAAAATTCGTTTTTGGGTCTAAATGGGTACAAAATGGGGTTTTTGTTCATCAAACTATTGAATGAGATTCATAGTAAAAATTGTTGTGTTGAACATATCTGAGTATAGAATAAGAATTCGGAATATAAACTGGGGAAAAATATGAATTTGGAAATTGGTTGTAGAACAATATTGATGGATTTTAATGGGAAAACCCATCTTTAAATATAGTGAGATATCGTATGAATCAAAAAGGGTAAAACAGTTTTAGATGACTGAGACTTGTTTTGGGAGTAATTGATTGGTTAAAAATCATTATTTAAGGTTGGAAAATGGAGAGGAAAAACCTTGGAAATTCGGCCATGGCTGAAACAGCAAGCCGAGGAAGACAACCACCTGCTCGATCGATCGATCGACCCAGGGGCTCGATCGATCGAGGGTCCCAGGAATTTGACAGTTCGGCCAGTTTGTTTATATGAGGGTTTAATTTAAGATTTAATTCCCTTATTTTTATTTGGTGATAATATTTATATGGGATATATGTTTCCATAACAATTATAGGGTGATATAATTGGGTTTAGGAGGGTGTGAACGGTATGTCATGAGATGAACGAATTTGGAGAAATAATTCATAATTATGGATAGTGGGCCGAGGAATAATATTCGGGTAATGTAGTTGGGTGGCACTACATTAGTAAAGAAATTTAAGTGAGATATTTAATTATGGACCAAGTGGGCGAGTCCGGGCATGTTGATAATTATAGGTAAATATAATTGGGAAAATTATGGAAATAAATGTGTGACACATTGTGGGCGAAAAATGTGGGAAAGAAATTATGAGATGTAAATTAGACCAAGTGACCGAGTCCGGGTATGTTGGTTAAGTGACATCAAGGCATTAAATTAATTATTGAGAGAAAGTAATTAGTTTGGAGTCGGAACATAGACTCGGGAAATATTAAGATACGGGCCAAATAAATGAGTCCGGGGATAATGGTTGGGTGACACCAAGTTATTAAATTAATAAATGAGTAATTAATTTAGATAGAGTCGGATGGTAGACTCGGGTAGTATTAAATTAATAAGTTTATTAATTAATTTAATTAGAGTCGGATGGTGGACTCGGGTAGGATTTAATTAATTATTGTGTAAATTAATTATATTAGAGTCGGACCACAGACTCGGATTTTTGTTAATTAATTAATGGGTAAATTAATTAAATTAGAGTCGGACGATAGACTCGGGGAGGTATTAAATTAATATGTGTGTCAATTAATTTAATTAGGGTTGGGTGATAGACTCGGGGAAAGTATTATATTAATTTAGGTGTGAATTAATTATATTAGAGTCGGACCATAGACTCGGGAAGAGGATAAATTATTAAGTGAGAAAATTAACAACATTGAGTCGGGCCACAGACTCAGGAAATTTCAGGCAGTGTACGGGACTTGGAGTACACGGTAGAGCCGGGGTTTATATTATATATATACGGTGTAGTGGTAGTATATATATATATATATATATATGTGTGTGTGTGTATATATTGTGTGTGATATTAAATTACAGGCAGTGTATGGGATTTTGAGTACACGGTAAAGCCGGGGTTTATATTATATATATACGGTGTCGTGATAGTATATATATACGTGTATTTATTGTGCGTGATACTAAATATCAGTGATTAGATATTTATTAAATTTATATACTCTAATGCTATCAAGGGAGGTTGCGCGATGTGGGTGAATCCCCTAGCTTGAGGAGTAGGGCGAGTATATACCCAGGTCATAGCGTCCGGTATATATGGGTGAGGGATTTATATCACTTTCAGGGAAGGAATATGACCGCCTCCACTTCGTTTATATTTTGGTCCAAGTTGGTGAGCGATTCTAACTTGGGGAAACTAGGTTTTGTGAGCACACCTAGTGAGATAGCATTTTAGAGTGAATCATCCGGTGAGGGTATACTCGGAAGGATGGATACACGTATGATATATGTGTGGATGTTAATAAAGGTACGTATAATATGGTAGTAAATATTATATGTAGGTGATAATACAGTGCGTGATGTATTTATCTTATATAACGCGGGTTACAGTTATATGCTGTTAATTAATGAGAAATTAATTAAGTTAATCATTGGTGGAAATAATACAGTGTGTGATGTATGTACTTTATATAACTTGTGAGATGGTTATATGCTATTATTTAGGAGGAATTAATTAAGCTAATTGTGAAATAACTTATAATTCAAGAAATTATTATACTCGGGTTAGAGTAGTATGGCAAGGGAAGGTTATACCAGGACTAGTTGCACGGGGTAGTACAACTAGGTGGGGTTAAGGTAACCGATAGGTGTGCACATTAGTGGAGGGGTGAGAATGTCCACAAAGGAGTGCGACACTAACTTAAATATGAAGCGCATTCATGCATTTTAAATTACTGCAGTTAATTCACTTGCTAAATATTTTCAAAATGTTTTGGGTTCTGACCCTTGCTATAAAACTATTTTCAAAACCTTTTAGGTGTCCAGCCACAGGGACGCCAAGATTGATATTCTATTCCAGGGGCACGGAGTTGCGGCCTATGTTGATGCTAGCAGGAGTTTGAATTAGACGCATCATTCATTCATTCCTAGAGTAGGAATCTTTTATCAGTCTCAGTTTTATTTAGGGATTGTAGCCCAGACTTCTCGGTACAGTTTTCAGGTGTAATTTATTCAGGTGTTGGACATTTGTATTTGGATTATTTATTTGGTGGCCGGTGATTTATTCGGCAAGTTGTGTAATTATTATTCTATTTACTTTCATTCAGTTGTGTGAATGGTTTATATTTTAATTCCGCATGTACTGTTTTGTTAAATCAAAAAGTTAAAATTGGCACCAGTTTTTGGAATACTAGGTGGTTAGTAAGTTTTAAAAAGTTTTCGACAGTGATGCTAAGGATGATCCAACTGGGATTCCTGTTTTAAATTGGTATAGGACTGATCACCCGGTATTTTATTAGGCGGGGTGTCACAGATGGTATCAGAGCATCAGGTTCTAGTGTCCTTAGGATCTGTGCGGCTTTTCACGTTTCCGCTTAGCAATCTTTGATATAGAGCCCTATCATAGGATTGTTGTATTCTCATACGTATGCGCATATACGTTCTTCTGCGAAATTTATATTTGAGAGTGAACTCATACCAATTCGGTTCTCATTCCAGATGACGCCAGGAGAGAGCAGCTAGGGCAGCAGGGGGAGATGAGACGAGGGAGGCTCGTTAAGGGCAAGAGCTACCACAGTAACAGCCAGAGATGATTTTGGCAGCATAGGTCATTGAAATAGTGGCACTGGCAGTTTGAGCAACGGTGGTCGCAACGACAAGATACTTTCCACGGGATCAGCCACAAGTGTTAGTGGCGCCGGATGTTAAGACTCACGTAGGGTCGTCGGGGTGGAAACAAGAATGAGAGGTTATTTTTAGTGGGAACCCACCAGAGTTACGAGGGGGTTCAGGTGTAGTACTAGCATGTCAAGGAAGATAGGTATCCAGCGTCACTTACGCATGGGAGATTGCGATGGGGTACGAAAGTAAATGGTAACCACTTTTAGTTAGTGGAAGCGTTGCTACAGCGGTGGGGTCGATCACCACAGTTGAGGAAAGGGACACACTAGCTACTGCAGAGTTTTAGGTGCGGTTTGACCGCAAGTATTTTTCCTTCAGCAGTCGAGACCGAAATGAGGAGAAAATTTTGTGAGGAGACTCAAAGGGAGACCGTTTAGTGATCGATTACGAGGAAGATTTCACTCGTTGGTAAATTTTATACCGGATGAGGTAAGCGAGGAAAAGGGAAAGAAAGCAACGTTCATGGACGGGTTAGTCTGGAGAATCAGACAACAGTTAATTGATAATTCCGCATTAGTAGATTATACTGATGTCATTAACGCAACACTCCAGCACTGTCGGGAATATTGCTTCCACGCGAAAGGAAACGGGAAGGGAGTGGGGATTAGCCAGTTGGATGAGGCAGAAGGGAGCAATACCAGTGGGGTATCCCAGCAGCAGACTGGGGGAGATCAGGGGCAGTATTTCTGGCAGGGAAATCATGCCAAACGATCTAGAACTGGAGGCTATCGGCGGGATGGCCAGGAATTCCAACAAGGGTGGCATGGAAGGGATCAGTGGCAGGGTGAACATGTCAGAAAGTGTTTCGTTTGTGGGAAAAGCGAGACACATGAAGAGATATTGCCTTAAGCGATACAGGGGTCAACTACAGGATGAGGTCCTGGATGTACAGCCACTAACGCAAGTCACGGGTGCATTCGGGCAGGGAGAAGCTGCTCCGAAAATCGAGAACCAGCCGTTGTAGCTGGAGTATAGAGTTAATTATTTTTGCCCTAGGGGCATGGGGTATATTGTTTTTGAGTGACAAAGAGGATGTCACAAAAATAAGATATATTTTTCACTAAAGTTCGCAGGTGAGTCGAACTTAGTGGGTGCGTTGGCGGTAGCAGCCATAGTATGTGGAGAAATTTCCGTAGGGTAGCGGAGTTCCTTGGTGTTCTTCACGAGAGGGTGGAGGTGTACGCTGAGTGATTGTTTGAATTTTGTGAAGAATTACTACTTTCGAGAATTATGGGAGTAGGGATGATAATATTTCCTAAATGTCGGCTGGATAGCGATGGAAGTTAACTATTGTGGATAGTAGTGTAAAATTTTGGTGTTCGCGACACCAGGGTAGGGTTGGTACTAGGTATCACCAGAGAGGGCGTATAGCCTGTATATATGTGGATGTATAGATGTTGTATTGCGTGGTGCGATAGCACATAGTGAAGTTTTGTGTTCTCACATTTTATCCCAGTATGTGGGGATGTTTACTGAAGTGAATCAGAGTGGTTAGATTTATTTTCGAGCAAAGAGAGATAGCTCGGGGTTTATTTTGCGCAAGGACTAGTGGTAGTAAGGGCGCGGTATTATGTTGTCTTTGGTAGCATAAGGGTAAGCGTATATTCTTTTGTGTTGAGAGATAAGTATTAATGGAGAGATAGTTGGACGTAACATGGGTTGAGTACCCGGGCAGTAATTATATATATATGTATATATATATATATATATATATATATATATATATATATATATATATATATATATATATATATATATATATATATATATATGTGATATAACTACGGGTTCGAAGTTATATTACGGGTTACGACTAGTATAGTCGGGTAACTTCCGTGTAGTAGGGCACGGGGATAGGGTGTATGGGAACCCGGGTTAATTAAGGCAAATTTTGTGCGGTAAAGCGCGGGAATAGGGTGTATGGGCGCCCTGGGTAAATTTTAAATGCAAACTTGTGCAACGTGGTTATAAACAGATGGGATAGATATAGCGGGCTTGGAGGCACATGACTGGTGAGAAAGATGTGAATATCGAAACACTAGGTTTATCTTAATTTCGAGGGCGAAATTCCTTTGTAAGGGGGGAAGTATGTAACACCCCGAATTTTTGTACATTTAATATTTAATTAATACGGGAATTTTAAATTACTTGTGTGTGGAAATTTTAATTGAATTAATTATGGCAATATATATATTTAAATATTAATTGGGGAGTGAATAATTAATGTTTAGGGAAATTTATTTACTAAGTGAATAGTAACAATTTAATTACATCATTTCGGGTATTAATGACAATGTATGCACTTATCCCAGCCGGGAGTCGGTATAGACTAAATGGGGTGTGAGATAAGGATTTTTATAAATTAATTCGGATGTCAATTCTGACTGCGCGGTTCAGTCCGGATGGGTCGAGATAGTCAGAAAAGAGTACCCGGGGGTAGTAATTGGGTCTCGAGATATTTTTGGGCATAGCCGGGCCCACACGGGGTGAGTTGGGCCACTTTAATTAAGCCCATTAGGTGAAAAACGGGATTAAGGGTTTTTAACCTAATGGGAAGATTAGGAAATCAGCATCCATCACAATTCTAAGCCTAGGGCTTGAGAGGGAAATTGGGGGAAAGCTTAGCAAGAGCAATTGGAGCTTTTTGGAGCCAAATTGAGGGTCAACAACAACAGATCAGACACTACAAACACTTTGAGGCAAGTGGTTAACTGTTTTGATTCCTAAAGCATGATAATCAATTCATATTATAGTGATGTGTAAACCAAAATTCGTTTTTGGGTCTAAATGGGTACAAAATGGGGTTTTTGTTCATGAAACTATTGAATGAGATTCATAGTAAAAATTGTTGTGTTGAACATATCTGAGTATAGAATAAGAATTCGGAATATAAACTGGGGAAAAATCTGAATTTGGAAATTGGTTGTAGAACAAGATTGATGGATTTTAATGGGAAAACCCATCTTTAAATATAGTGAGATATCGTATGAATCAAAAAGGGTAAAACAGTTTTAGATGATTGAGACTTGTTTTGGGAGTAATTGATTGGTTAAAAATCATTATTTAAGGTTGCAAAATGGAGAGGAAAAACCTTGGAAATTCGGCCATGGATGAAACAGCAAGCCGAGGAAGACAACCACCTGCTCGATCGATCGATCGACCCAGGGGCTCGATCGATCGAGGGTCCCAGGAATTTGACAGTTCGGCCAGTTTGTTTATATGGGGGTTTAATTTAAGATTTAATTCCCTTATTTTTATTTGGTGATAATATTTATATGGGATATATGTTTCCATAACAATTATAGGGTGATATAATTGGGTTTAGGAGGGTGTGAACGGTATGTCATGAGATGAACGAATTTGGAGAAATAATTCATAATTATGGATAGTGGGCCGAGGAATAATATTCGGGTAATGTAGTTGGGTGGCACTACATTAGTAAAGAAATTTAAGTGAGATATTTAATTATGGACCAAGTGGGCGAGTCCGGGCATGTTGATAATTATAGGTAAATATAATTGGGAAAATTATGGAAATCAATGTGGGACACATTGTGGGCGAAAAATGTGGGAAAGAAATTATGAGATGTAAATTAGACCAAGTGAGCGAGTCCGGGTATGTTGGTTAAGTGACATCAAGGCATTAAATTAATTATTGAGAGAAAGTAATTAGTTTGGATTCGGAACATAGACTCGGGAAATATTAAGATACGGGCCAAATAAATGAGTCCGGGGATAATGGTTGGGTGACACCAAGTTATTAAATTAATAAATGAGTAATTAATTTAGATAGAGTCGGATGGTAGACTCGGGTAGTATTAAATTAATAAGTGTATTAATTGATTTAATTAGAGTCGGATTGTGGACTCGGGTAGGATTTAATTAATTATTGTGTAAATTAATTATATTAGAGTCGGACCACAGACTCGGATTTTTGTTGATTAATTAATGGGTAAATTAATTAAATTAGAGTCGGACGATAGACTCGGGGAGGTATTAAATTAATATGTGTGTCAATTAATTTAATTAGGGTTGGGTGATAGACTCAGGGAAAGTATTATATTAATGTAGGTGTGAATTAATTATATTAGAGTCGGACCATAGACTCGGGAAGAGGATAAATTATTAAGTGAGAAAATTAACAACATTGAGTCGGGCCACAGACTCAGGAAATTTCAGGCAGTGTACGGGACTTGGAGTACACGGTAGAGCCGGGGTTTATATTATATACATACGTTGTAGTGGTAGTATATATATATATATATATATATATATATATATATGTGTGTGTGTGTGTATGTATATATTGTGTGTGATATTAAATTACAGGCAGTGTATGGGATTTTGAGTACACGGTAAAGGCGGGGTTTATATTATATATATACTGTGTCGTGATAGTATATATATACGTGTATTTATTGTGCATGATACTAAATATCAGTGATTAGATATTTATTAAATTTATATACTCTAATGCTATCAAGGGAGGTTGCGCGATGTGGGTGAATCCCCTAGCTTGAGGAGTAGGGCGAGTATATCCCCAGGTCATAGCGTCCGGTATATATGGGTTAGGGATTTATATCACTTTCAGGGAAGGAATATGACCGCATCCACTTCGTTTATATTTTGGTCCAAGTTGGTGAGCGATTCTAACTTGGGGAAACTAGGTTTTGTGAGCACACCTAGTGAGATAGCATTTTAGAGTGAATCATCCGGTGAGGGTATACTCGGAAGGATGGATACGCGTATGATATATGTGTGGATGTTAATAAAGGTACGTATAATATGGTAGTAAATATTATATGTAGGTGATAATACAGTGCGTGATGTATTTATCTTATATAACGCGGGTTACAGTTATATGCTGTTAAAATTAATTAAGTTAATCATTGGTGGAAATAATACAGTGTGTGATGTATGTACTTTATATAACTTGTGAGATGGTTCTATGCTATTATTTAGGAGGAATTAATTATGTTAATTGTGAAATAACTTATAATTCAAGAAATTATTATACTCGGGTTAGAGTAGTATGGCAAGGGAAGGTTATACCAGGACTAGTTGCACGGGGTAGTACAACTAGGTGGGGTTAAGGTAACCGATAGGTGTGCACATTAGTGGAGGGGTGAGAATGTCCACAAAGGAGTGCGACACTAACTTAAATATGAAGCGCATTCATGCATTTTAAATTACTGCAGTTAATTCACTTGCTAAATATTTTCAAAATGTTTTGGGTTCTAACCCTTGCTATAAAACTATTTTCAAAACCTTTTAGGTGTCCAGCCACAGGGACGCCAAGATTGATATTCTATTCTAGGGGCACGGAGCTGCGACATATGTGGATGCTAGCAGGAGTTTGAATTAGACGCATCATTCATTCATTCCTAGAGTAGGAATCTTTTATCAGTCTCAGTTTTATTTAGGGCTTGTAGCCCAGACTTCTCGGTACAGTTTTCAGGTGTAATTTATTCAGGTGTTGGACATTTGTATTTGGATTATTTATTTGGTGGCCGGTGATTTATTCGGCAAGTTGTGTAATTATTATTCTATTTACTTTCATTCAGTTATGTGAATGGTTTATATTTTAATTCCGCATGTACTGTTTTGTTAAATCAAAAAGTTAAAATTGGCACCAGTTTTTGGAATACTAGGTGATTAGTAAGTTTTAAAAAGTTTTCGACAGTGATGCTAAGGATGATCCAACTGGGATTCCTGTTTTAATTTGGTATAGGACTGATCACCCGGTATTTTATTAGGCGGGGTGTCACAAGAACTATAGGCTGTAGTCAGGGATAAGGACCGTTTTGAAGGTCGCTCCCTTCGTAGTGTTATCTTATATCTCTACCATGACTACTAAGTATAGTAGGAATATTTTTTCAAGTATTGCTGCAAGTAGGAAGTGGTACTAAGTTTGTGATTCCAAGCGATGTTGAATTGAAGTTGAGGGGTCCTCTACGAGGACCACATGTTGAAGTTCGGTTTTATATAGGAAGTGTAACCTCGTTCGCTGGAATTATAAGGCCCGAGAGTTTTGGCCTAGAGAGGGGTATAAAAGTGCCCAGGTGCGAAGATTGAAGGAAAATATTTCACCTATAGGAGTGAGATTTAAGTGGTGGATATGGTAGTCGCCTCATTTTGGTGGAACGGGAGGTTTTGTCCATAGAGAAACCCGTTATATATTTTCAATAGCGAGTTTCTCTTGGATATCTGGAATGATGAGAAAGTAGATTCTCAAGTATTCACGTGAGGTTCGGTCAGAGGCCGACAGTGAATAAAGGGTTTTATGGTTAAGGAAGTTGTGCACCGAAATAAGGTTGGTACAAGGAAGAGAGAGAACCTTTTAATGGAAATAATAGGCTCACAAGTAAGTGTTGCTAACACTTTTGGAGAAGTAGTTTTCGTGAGACCCCAATGGTGGACATCCACCTGGGGAGGACTCATTGAACTAAGGCCGGGGAGGCATGTATAATGTTCTATTTGCTAAAGAAGCTAAGGGAACTACGCATTTTGATCTTGTCGATTGAAGACAACCGACAAGAATAGGGTGCCTAGTTGGGGCATAGATGGAAGTAGCTTGGTTCGGCTAAGACTAGAATATTGTGTATAGGAACCATTGGTAGTGGCCAGGGAAAGGATGTTTGTGGGAATTCCACCTTAGTTAAGGGTGGTGCATTCCTTATGATAAGATGAAGTAGTATTGTATCTACCCTAGATTCGGGTGTGTATATTGAATTTGTGGAACTATTGGTGCATTTATATGACTTTCGTAGAAGAGAAGTTCTATATTTTCCTCACTCGTTATGAACCGGGTGTTGCAAATTTATATATATGTGTGTGTTATGTACTACTCGTATTATATGTGTTATACAGGTGGGAATATCCATGGATTGGATGGTGCGATAGCAAGCGAATAAATCGCGAGGCTATCCTATTTCTAGTTCTAGAGAAGGACTAATTGTTCTATAATATCTCTCCTAGATACAGGTTGAGGATTTATAGAGGTGGTTTACGGTATGTAGGTAGTTTTCATTTCTTGTTTTGCTTATTTTATTTTATTGGTTACGTGCTTTGCTTGTGTATGATGTTGCTTTATCTCCATGACCAACAAGTTAAGTGAATTGTGTCAGAGGGGTTCCTTATTTGGATTTCTCTTTGCGAGACACTCCGCGCATGAACCTTAACGATGTTGGGAGTGGAGAGATTCTATATTTATTTTTTCTTTCTTTTTATGGTTGAGTGCTGGGTTGGAAAGTTTAGCCGAGAATCACGTAATTGAGTGATTAAGGGCTGAGTTAAAGTGCGAGATATGAGCATTGTAATAGTCCTTCCCTCTGATCGATGTGGGGGAAACTTAGATAAGAAAGTCGTATTTTTAATTTATGGTTATGCCTTAATGAGAAGGCCATTTAAAAAGATGTATGTATATATATTGAGATAAAGCATTGGTGGCATTTTACAGAAAGTAAATGCTAGGTTAGTTAAATTTTCAGTTCACTGAGATGGTAGAAATTAGAAGTAAAAGTACATTAGTAGGGTTACTAGTTAGAGCCTTAGCAATCCCGATCATGTGTCTTAGACCGTTACTTCTTGACGACCGAATATGCGAGGTAGTAGTGTAATGGGAGGGTTCCTTGTTTGGATTTCTCTTCGGTGAGACATCCCACGTATGAACTCGAGTGAATGTCGAAAGTTGAGAAAGGTCTTGGACACCAGGGATATAATTAGGATAATACCTATACGACTTAGATAGAATATATATCGACTTTAGGATTCTTATTATGCTAGGTCCTTAGGGCATGTGACGTTATTTTAGGAAGGTGGTAGGGAGTTGACCACAATAGGTTTGTGGGTTAACTCTAAGTAGGATTTGGTCCCTAGAACGAGAAGTATGGGATCTTGAGTGTTTCGAAACGTTAGGCCATAGATGGTGGGTCCTCTCTTAGATAGAACATTACGTCGATAACCTAACTTTTGGTGGAGTTGAAGGATAAGCTGACTTTTACTCCTGCACTCGTGTTGTTATGATCAAGAGTGGATTTAACGAACGGGTCTCTGCCAGGAATGGGCAGTATTAATATGGGAGCATGAACCCATTATTTTTACGTCTCAGAAACTTAAATTTCATGAGAAGTATTATCCCATGCTTGACTCGAAGATGTAGTGGTAGTATTGCCTTAAAGAGATCGAGGCATTACTTCCTATGCAGGAAATTGGTCTTTTCACGAGCAATAAGTTGGAGTTCTTAAAGGACTATTAAATGGAGATTACCTTTCGCTAAGGAGATGCGAATGCGGTAGTTGGTACACCGAGTAGAAAAACCCGTAAGTGGTTGAAGTTAGCCTAATGCCGAAAGGCATGCCTCGAATGGGCGTGGTGCCTTAAAGGTAGGATTGGAGCAGTAGCTTTTATGGATCAAAATTTCCGTACAATAGTTCGGGTCGTTTTCTAATAGTATGGTGCCGTGTGTGTGGCCTAGTGTAGTCGGCTGAGAAATTGCTTACTCGTTGGAATGGAACCAGCGGACAATATATTCCTTGGGCTTGGAGCAGTCCGAGAATATTTCCTTAATGATTGGCCTCTTTGAGCCGCATACTTTTAAGGGCTACACCAATACGAATAGAAGTAAGTAGTATTGGGGTGGATTGATTGTAAGTTAGTGTAGTTATTCCCTGGCAAGGGTATAACATGTTTCGGGAAGAAAGGAAATTTGTGCCGAGATGTGTAGGTATCTCCTTCCATAGTAGAAAGGTAGGATCGATAATTTATGAGTAACGATTTGGTGCTATGCTAGAGCACGAATAATGTAGACTAAGATCGAATAGTAATGACCTTAGTCCAAGTCCAATGGGGATGCCGCACTGTCGAGGGGTTTGCTAAGAATGATAGAACGGTAGTTTAGTATAGTATACCTTTATATGGTTATACGTTGCGCCTGAATTTTGAGGGCAAAATTCCCTTCTAGGGGGGGAGTATGTAATAACCTAGACTTTTGGGCGACTATTTTATATTATTTTTCCTGATGGGTTAATTTTATAAAATAGGGAAAGTTGGAGTAAATATTATTTTCCGTGATATTAAGGGATAATATTTACTATGTTTTGCCTATTTACCATTATGAGAAGGTAAATAGCATTATATTATGTTTTATTGCGTCGTTATATGTAAAACGACGGTTATGACCTATATTTAAAGTTGGGTAAAATTAATAAAGTAAAATGAAATTGGAACACAAAAATAGTTCACGTTATTTCAAATGCCAAAATAGGGGGTGCAGTTGTTTTTAGAATAGTCGAGATAGTCGAAATAAGTGCCTAGTAGTATTTTTGAGATTTGGGCATTTTTAAGGGGTTATGACTCAATTAAGTGGTTACGAGTCATTTTAGTGGTGTATTAACAATTAAAAGAGGGGGATTATTTTTTAGAATCCGTATAAGTTCTACCCACCCCTTTTTATTTCTCATTTGTGTTACACATCAAGAGAGAGAGAGAGAGAGAGAGAGAGAGAGAGTTTGGAGAAAAATGCAGAAACAGAGAGAAAATGGAGAGAAAATGAAGATTTGGGCTGAAATCCATTACTACCGGAGGAGGATCCGAGACTACAACCTCGAGGCAAGTTTCGTACTTTCTAGATATTGATTTAATGTGATAAATTACATGTATCGTTAGGTTTTTGGAGATTTAAACCGTAAATGGCTCTTTGTTAATTTTGGTGATTAAACCCTTAAATCTTAGTTTTAATTTGATTTGAGGAGATTATTTTAGTTACTTGATGTGTAGAAATGATTGGGTAGCATTTATTGTTGTAGTATTGGGTTGGATTGATGGATAGAAGCTTGGAGGATTCGTTAATGGACGAAACAGCTTCTCGGGGAAGAAGCTGTCCTCCAGGATCGATCGATCGAAGCCATCGATTGATCGACGGCCAAGGGTCGATCGATCGACCCCTTCTGAATTGGTGAGGTTTTCCTAGTTTTGTTTTAGCCCTTTTCTTTTAGGTTCAAGATTTAGGAACCTTCCTTTGGGAAGTAATGGGGAGTCCTAGAGGGTTGTTTTGGGTAGACTAATGTCCTAGGCTAGAATGAGGATGATTGGGTTTACCTCGAGGGCTAGTTTGTGTAGGTTAATATCCGTATGAAATAGGAAGTTAACCTAAAAATAAATTGCAGATAAAATGAGAATGTGGAGACTTTTGGGAGTCTATTGTTGAGGGAAACACACTTTAATGGTTTATGAAATTTTATGAACTCTTGGAGGCTAGTTTGAGAGTAATAGCGCTTCGGGTCTTAGGTCGTTAATAAAATATGACACTAAGAATAAGAAAGACATACTATAAAATATGGTACTAAATGAATAAGTACAAATGGTTTTTAAGAATGTAATTGTGGATGATTTCATAATGGAAAAATGATTTTCATAAATGTTAATTTATGATTACACACCTCCCTAAATCGCTATCATAAGGGAAGTTGCATGCGTATGGTGATACCCACTAGCTAATGAATCTAGGGTGGATATAGTCCTAGTCCATTTGAGCGATTATATATTTTACTGCACTGGTGAGGTGATTCTGGGTGTGGTCATGACTCTCCCATAGGCATATGGCCGCTTCCCGACGTTTGGTAGGTTCCCCAGTTGTCTTGTTTAATAGGCCGTGGAAGATGATAGCCATTTAGGGGCGCGTCCAGTGGGGAAATCTGGAGGGACGATCTTAGATTTGTTAAATCAATTCATGATAATTAATTGGCTTTAAATACATTTCCTGGATGTAAGAATGGAAATGGGTTAAATGAATGGGCTTCGGATACATTTCTCGGATGGAAGAAGGGAGATGGAAGCATATGGTTTGGAAAATCATTTTTATGATAATAAAAAGGGATTTTAAATTCATTTTCCGGATGGAAGAAGGAAAATGGGAAGATATGAAATGAAATGAAAGAAAAGCCTTTTTATGTTAATAAAACTTGCTTTTAAAATATGTATTTTTTTCCTGGATGGAAGTAAGGAAATAAAATTGGTAAAGAAAGTTTTGAAATGAGATTAAATTTGTAAACATTTGATAAAATGAAATTACCACATATGTGTTTCCTAAAGGAAATAGGAATTGTGCCTTTAGATGGTGAATGGACTTAATTATGTATGTCCCCCTTCAGTAGTTGTAGATGAGACCTCCCACATACAAATATATATATTGATTATGTGCTAAGGGTCTAATGTATCTCTAACATCAACCTTGCCTAGTAGTAGTGTGTCGGGGGGGTTCCTTGTCTGGATTTCGCTTCGCGAGACACCCCATGCACGAATATGGCATAATGTTGAAAATTGGGAGAAGCTAGCCCTTAGTACTTGAGTTATCTAGAGCATTTCATTGATATTGCGCTAGGTTGTGCTTTTTGATTGAAAGATGAGAATCTTTATATTTATATTGCGAGAGAATTACGCCCTTAACTGTGATGCATTTTAGTCCCATGGTAATCATATCAAACCGGGCCCTGACCCGTATATATTGCTTTATTTTTCATGCAACTCTTTGTCCGTTCAGGTGCTCTACCGCGAGGACACCCGTATTGAAATTCCAATCCGGTTGTCATGGAGCTACAACATATTGCGGATGTTGTAGGTTATTTGTCTTAGACGCTTCTTCCCATTGTACTCTAGTTATGTTCAGTTTATTTATTCGGGCGTGTTGCCCAAGCATTTCATTCATTTATTATTTCTGTGATATTAAATTGTAATACTCAGTGTAACTATTTGTATTGGTCTGTTCACTGACAGCTTATTCGGTAATTATTTATTATACTGTCATTCTTTATCCGTTGATTTTTTATATCCACTGTTTTTGCAAATTGGATTGTCTGAGTGTTTTATTTTACTTGCAAATTCTTTTTAAATTGACAGTCCGTTTTCTAAAATGATTGGTGGTTATCTCATACTATTATTTTAATCGACAGTGATGCTGAGAATGGACCATCTATGATTCCTGTGATTATTAGAGTATTGGGCTAGCCACTTATTATTTTAGTAGGCGGGTTGTCACATAAATAAAATACTTACTTGTGTAAGGTTCTCAAAATATGAACCTTCACCCAACCTTCCGTAACAAAGACAAAGTTGTGAGCCAATGTCTAGTGGGAAAATATAAAATACAGTATAGAAATGAATGTCAGAATGAAGACTCTAACACGTTATACCTACGTGCATATGCAACCCTATATATATATATATACCTACGTGCATATGCAACCCTATATATATATATATATATACTAGGGTATGCCCTTGCCTGAAGGCACGCTGATAATTTTGAAAAGCATAAAGTCGTTTATAATATAAATAATAAATGTTTTCCATGTTAGAAGTGTAAATTTTCAAAGTATAGAATCGGGTAAAATTCAGTAAAACATTTTTTTACAACACAAATGTATAAATGTTTTTTATGTTGGACCTCATATAAACATCAACAAATGTATCAATCAATAAATAAAATTTAGCCAAAGTTTCCTTTGTTTATAGTAATATCCATTATGTTTAGAAAATAAAAAATACTCCTACATTACTAATACATGAATAATTAATTAAATCAATTCATGAAAAAACATAAGCGCATCAATAAATAAATACTACAGTTATCATGGGACGAATAAATAATACAGTGGTCGAGGGTGTAAACACCCTAATTTCCACGAGTGCTTATTTCACGTTAAGAAACTAAAGTAAGAAAACATGATTTAAATGTTATATCAATAGAAGGAGAAAGAACATAAGAATATAAGTCAAAATCCCAACCATTCAAACCTTAAAATAATCAATTATCGAGAAATCAAGCAACAGGAATAATTTCACTATATAAGAAGCAAATTGAAGTAATCGTATTAAAGTTTGGTTCTTAATCGTACATTACAACCAGTCTGATTATTAATCACACAACTAATTTTCATAACGCAAGGCATTGATCTTTGCTCCACATTGGGTGATGGTATAGATAATCATCTCTTTTAACTGTCCCACATACTACATGCCTCTACAACCAAAAGTACATCCACCTTTTGTACAACCTAAGAGAAAAATGAAAATGAAAAGGATTAAAAAATGCCCCAATATAATATTGAAATCAATTAACACCGGTACTTTAAGGTTCACAGATGACCAAGATGTAATTTAAATGCACATAACCAAATACAATAGTGTTTTAATACACAACTAATGATGAAGGTGAATTTCGTTGTATACAACATTTTGAAATACAATTAGAATAAAACAAAGGCAGTACAATAAAAATATGTGAGCCTTAAAAAACAGATAGGAATAGTATACAACATAGTTGTTAAAGGCGTCGGGGCAGGTGGGGTGCCTTGGGAAGGCATAGGAAAGATGAGTTGAATCAGGCGCGCGCTTTAGGGTCATACGCGCTAGGTGCAGTCAGGCGCGTGCCTAGGCGCGCTTCAGGTATTTTTTTGTTTTTTCCCTTTTTTATGTATATTCTCTACAAAACGACTCTTTTCGGACTTGTTTTGTTTCTTTGCGAACTTGTCATTTTCTACCTTTTTTCATTATTCTGCACATTTTCTTCTCCGACTTCCTTTTCTTCTCGGACTCTACCTTTTTCTGCCTTTTTTCTTCTCGGACTCTTCATTTTTCTGCCTTTCTTCTTCTCCAACTCTACCTTTCTTCTTTTCTCTGCCTTTTTTCCTATCTTCTTTGTTATTTTTTATTTATTGATTTCAGTGAGATTGGATTATTATTGGACTGTCAAGACTGTCGACCTTGAACATGGCCACGACCAAAGTTAAAACCACCAGGATTAGGAAAGCCACTATATTGTTGATAGAACACCTGATTGCCTCAGCCTTGAAAATTTGGAGCATTAGGTTGAAAATTATGATTTTGATGATGAAAGTTCTGAAGCTTCTTCTTTTGACGTTGGAATTGAGTGGCCAGATTGATTATATTTGGTCCCGATGTTTCGATTTCTTCAAATTTTCAAATAATGGATGAAGTAAGACTTAAATGTTGGTCACGATCCGGGATGAAAGAGACTACAGTGCACGAAGCTTGGAATTACAACAAAAATGAATCTACAATAAAAAAATAAAGATCATCTGCAAAAAATGAGCTGGTATTCCAACAAAAATATGCTACTGCTCCAACACTAATCTGAGATTTTTAGAGAACATTTTCCATTGAGAGAACAACCAATACTACTTATTCCATCTTTAAAGTCTAGAATCCAATCTGTTTTGGTAGAGGGATATTTATGTTGCCACATCTACAATTGAGAGAAGATTCACAAAGCTTGGAAAAAAAATTAACTCTGCACAAATTTCTGAAATTCAATTAAAACCATTTCATATGCAATTAAAACCATTTCTTACCTTCTTTGATGTCATATATCAGAAGAGGAAGTGACGATTTCGGATCCATATCTAGTGCCGGCGCTGGTGACAGTGACTTCTTCGGTTCTGTAGATATCTCGTGTGGATTCATAATCATAATGGTAATCATAATCCTATCATATCATAACAAAACCACCTCTTATCAATTCAAAACACACATCTTGTGCGAAATTAGCATACACGTTGTGCGAATGCTCAACTTGTAAATAAAAAACCATAAATTAGCATACACACTGAAATTACTACGAACCTGCAGGCATAACACCCCTGGGCCCACTCTAGGTGCTAGACCAGCAAAATTATTGAGCAACGAACTTGCACAGATCCATATCTACATCTTGAACCCTAAAAATTCTCAACTATAATATAAACTCCAAAAACCCGTTAATGATGAAACCCACAAAAAATTTAAATCAAAACCAAAAAAAAATATCAGCATAAAATGCACTTTAATGATGAAACCTAGTTGTACGAATGATGAGTCCCCGTTTTGCGGTGGGTGCGAATGATGAGTCCCCATTTTGCGAATTCAAGTGGGGGAGGTGGAGGTGGCAACCTCAGTTGTAGTGTTGCATATAAATCGGCATTACAACTTTCGCCGCTTCCATTTTCTCTAAATGGATTTGGTATTGAAACTGATAGTAGAGTAATCCACACCCAAAAATTAGAGCAAAATACAAAGACAACTTCATATTAATATATTCAGTACGAAATAACTGTAAGTATAGTATACCAACTGGTGACATATTTAGAAAGGAAAAACACCACGGTTAAAAAACAATAGAACACATTTGCAACACCTATGAACCAAAAGGCCCTTGCTCTTGGTGCTGACATTATTTTTCATTCTGCTATAAAATATATTGTTGGTTGCGTTAGTGGTCCTGAGAATCTTGTGGCTAAAGTTTGAACACTTCATCACATCATGGGTTTTGCTCTTAATCCATATGCTGCTTATCTGATCATTCTCGGAATGAAGACGCTGTATCTTCATATACATCAGCAAAACATGACAGGATTGAAGATGGCCAAACTTTTAGATCCACATCCTAAGGTGAGTTACGTATATTATCCCAGCCTTATTAGTCATCCTGAGAACAACCTTGCCAAGCGAAAAATGAGTGGTTTTGGTGGTGTGGTTAGTTTTGAGATTGATGGGGACTTGCTGAGAATTGCAAAATTCATTGATGCCTTGAAAATTACTTATATTGCCCCTTTATTTAGAGGTTGTGAGAGCTTTGTTGATCAGCCTGCAATTATGTATTACTAGGATATTAACGATTCGAAAAGGGATAAGTTTGGTATCAAGGACAATTTGGTTCGCTTTAGTTTTGGAGTAGAGGACTTTGAGGACTTAAAGGCTGATATCCTTCAGGCTCTGGAAACCATATAGGCTGGTTCCCTCTCGCCGCCATTTCCCATATGTTTTAGAAATTATGTTACCTAAATGATGAGCGAACAAAGGACGTTGAGTTGTACTTTAGGCTTGAATCGACAGTTGTGCACTATGTTATATGGAAATAAATATTTCTCCATGCATTCTAAGGAAAAAAAATAGTGGACTACGGAATTAGAGGGACCCAAAGAACATATAGATCAATCCCATCCGAACAGTGGATTTACCTGTTGTGAATTAGAGGAAAAAGCCTAATTTGGAAAGAATAGATAATAAACAGAGAACAAAATATTATACGACCTTAGTTTAGGAACTCCAAAGTAAAAAAAATGTAGTATTGTATAAACAGTAAACATAAAATCTTGTTTACAAATGAATTCAAAATAATCCTAACCTTACAAATGAGTTCAAAATTTTAGATTGTACATTGTGATTGATATTAATGGGCACAAAAATAATCTCCATACATAAGTTTTGATTGAACCTGCAACTAATTTCATTTTTCCCCTTTATAGCTCGTTCAACTTTAGTTTCTTCGATTTTCTTGGCGTCAGTTTTTGCTGAAGCTTGAATCCAACATGACCCCCAACTCCCATTTGATAGATTTTCTGTGATTACCTAAAAGAAAAAAATTAAAAAAGAATTGAAGTAATTGTAAGCTAAACTTAAGAAAGAAAAAAAACAATTGAGAACTGGAAGGAGCATAATTGAAGACCCATTTGATAGGTTTCGTCGAAGATGAAAAAAACCCATAAAACTTGACCATATACTCAGGCTTGGTCAAAAAGATAAAAAACCCATAAAACTGGACACTAATATGATACCAAAGTCTTAAAATCATAAATATAAACAAACAGTTACTTTTAACAACATCCACCAAATATTCTCGTTGAGCGCAAAGAATTCACATTCAAAACAATAAGTTAAAGAACTCAGATATAACATATACCGTAGTTCTATCATATCTATGACATGCTATGATTTCAATCCCGATTCCCAAACCCATGAAGAAAAGGCAAAAATAGGTCCGAACAAAGTGAAGATCTACAAAAAGTAGAGAGATTAAAAATCAAACAAACAATATGTTAGTGAGAAAGCAGAACATACGTTCGTAGATCTGAAAAAAATATGTTAGATCAGGAAAAAATAGAATGAAAAATTACTACCAAATTACTACCTCGTGATGCTGTTGAAGGCACCGAAGCCCAACCTTCAATACTCCCAAAAAATGGGGATGTTGAAGGCTCCGAGAAGAGTAAATCGCGCGTGACAGAGAAAGAGAGAAAGGGAGAGAGAGATCTATAGTGAGAGTGACGCTATTGAGGCTTGAGGTAATTTCCGTGTGAGTGTGGGGAGAGAGAGAGAGAGAGAGAGAGAGAGAGAGAGAGGGACACATTTTGGTTATGTGAGGACTTGGGAAATTTAGTGAGACTCGAGGTAAAACTCTCAAATTTTGAGAGGCTCGAGGTAGAGAGCTTCCCACGTTCAAAGATGAGGTTGTATTAGTGTCAAAAGTGAGATAAGGTTACCAAAATATCCAATTTTTGAATTAAAATGAAAATTTATAAGTAAAAAAAGAGGGGGAAATCTTAAAATTAAGGGGTAAATTTGTAAAAAGGAAAGAGAGGAAAGTGAGAGGAAAGTTGTGTTTGTTTGAGAAACCAAAGAATTGATGAAGTGGTTATGACCAAAAGGCCCCAAATTTTGAATGAAAGAGAGAGTTTAATAAGAAGGAAGAAGGGGGAAACCAAAAAATTCAAGGGAAAAATAGGTATTGAAGGATACAATCATATATATATACATATATGTATACATATATATATATATATATATATATATATATATATATATATATATATATATGCATTAAAATGTTTTACTTTCAAAAACATTGTTTTAGGACGATTAATTTATATTAATCTCATAAAGGACTCGTCTCTCTTAACTTCACATTTATACCTTTATTTAACACCCATGGTTAAATAGTTGAAACAACCCCACTATATTTAACCGAAAACCATTTCTTAACCGAGATTGCCCTTTTTATTTAAACAGTGTACTTTAGTATTTTCATTTGAAAATCACCCTTTCAGCACACACGAACACCATGTTAGAAAATACTTACTTAACCTATGAAAACCTTTCACAACACACGCTTGTGTTAATTATGGTTAAAACTTCTTAGGTTTTTCAACTCACCGGTTTAACAATCATACTTTATCATTTCCTTACTTAATGGACACTAATAAATTTACACATTTCTTATCAACTTTAACCATTACCGAAACATTTATTAAATCATTCAAATTAGGTTGTCTTAACACAATTATACTACACAGCCCATTTATGGACATGTTCTTTATTCCTTTATCTTTTTTCGGAATCCTCCAATAAACCACATTCTTTAACAGGATCCACACCACCGGATACACCACCATATACTCTGGCCAGTAGCTTTGGGTATTTCACTCCAGGGCTCCGGGCCCTCTTTAATTATTTTGATGTCCTTTGAGTTCCTTTCATGTGTTTAAACATTTTACAAATGTCCACATTATTCATTCTTTTCCTTTTCACCCGACTGAAGCCAAACCCGGAGTATTACCCCAACTTGTAACACTTTGAAAATTATCATTTTAGGTACTTTACACTTTAACTTTTGGTTTTATTCGAAAAATCATATTCATTTAAGACCAGATTGTGTAACACCTTTTCCAACATTTTTATTTCATAAAATTGTTCCACTTTAAGTAAAACTATTATTTTACCCATTTGTTTCCAAAATTATCATTTTCCTCAATTTCATAAGTGTCATTTTCCCAAAACACTTTTTAGTTACTCATAATACTTCTTAAATCCTTTCAACACTTTAACACCTTTTTAACGTTTGTATTATTGTTCTTCTCGAGTCGAAAACCACTTTATTACATTATTTTCTTTCCAAATTCATAAGTGTTAATCTTTCAAACATTATTAAGTTACACACTAACATCCCAATGTTTAACCATTAACACTTATCCAACACCTTTACTAACTATATTTCCAACTTAGACATTTCTTGACTTTCTTTATTCAAGAAATACAATTACTCTTAAAGATTACTTTTATAAGAAAATACCATATCCGTTTTATTAATGCATGTAGTCTTGCAGCCTTATATTCATCACACCTTTAACCCTTTTTTCACACACTTTGAAGATTAGAATTTCTACTTTTCTTATTTCTTGTTTAAACCCAGCAAAACCTCCTTTAAACTTGTCCATATATTCATTACCAAAATATTACAAGTTTGTATACATGAAAAAATGGATTTTAAATCCTAAAATCATATTAAATGGGTCAAATGTACATTTCATTCTAGAAATTCATAGTACTTTCAAAATGCACTTTCAAGTCATAAAAGATATTTTACTTCTTCAAACTCAACAAATGTTCATCTTTTATGAACTTTACATTTTTGCAAGAAATTTTGAAACATTATTTCATCAATGTTTTAAGAAAATCAATCATCATTTTCAAACATTTTATTTTATTAAATGTTTAACATAGATTTCCTAGAAAATACACCATTTTCATAAAAATCGAAATCTTCATTTCATGATACTTTGAAATGTTTACTCATCATTTATTTTTCAACAAAATGACATTTTTCAGCATTTTTATTCCATAAAATTATTTATTATTTACTACAGATGATTTTGATCATTTAATTAATTGCATCCTACTCATGCAATCCAACAACAAGACTAAAAATACACAAAATAGAGTCTTAATACTAAGAGTAAGATTTCCCACCTCTAAAAGATCCAAATGGGGCCAAGAGGTTGGTATAGGAGGAGAAACCCCGACCCCCAAAGATGGGATCAAGTGGTTGCCAAATGCATCCCTAAAAATGCTCCATATGTGTTCCATTAAGCTTCCAAGGAAAAAACCCTTCAAACTCGATGGAAACTTATATCTTCTCCAAAAAATCCCCCAATACTTCTCCAAAATTCATATCTCCACTTCAACAATGGTATATATGGGTTTTATAGGCTTGAATGTTGTGAAATACTAGAAAAATAAGGTGGTTTATGGTTGTGGAATGGTGGTGAGAGGTGGATAGAAGTGTATCCATGTTAGAAGACCACCCCTCTCCCCTCTCATCTTCTTCTCTCTTCTAAATTCTCACATACCCAAACCAAGCCTTGTAAAAACCCTAAAACACCAAAATCCATCTTTGCCAAATCTGGGATCACCTGAGCTCAACAGCTCACCAAATCAAGGGGAAAAAATGTGACATCACACAAGGGCAAGTCATATCTAACATTTTTTAGGCACGTCATTCGAATTACATGAGCATCGTTTGAACAACATGTCCATCTCCATCGATCTATGGCTTCGTGCGACCTTTGCACGACCTGGGACTGTAAGGTAGTGGAACCTCGCTCGAAAGTCATTTGAACCTTGCTTCTAATGACTCCTAAATCTCATTCGAATGACCCTAATTTCATTCAAACCCTCCAAATTCCAATTTGAACCCTCAACATTCCAACAATTACCATAAAGCCTTCAAACCGGTCGAATAAGAATATAAACTCAGTTCTTATCATCCATATCTCCGTGTCCTTTTATTATTACAACTTATGAGGGGAGAATAAATAAAATATTGGGGAAGGGTATTACAATAACCCACGACACCTATAGAGGTTAGGATTTTTTGTGTTTAGGGGGTAATATAGGAGGTTCATTTAGGGGTTCTAGAAGATTAATGGACCACTGTCTCACCCCACCGATTAGGGATACCATTCGTTTGGAGTGGAGACTACCAGTGAGCTTTTTAAGAACTCAAGGAGAGGACCACAATCTCATCGATATATGCATTACCACAAATTGATGTGGAGTATTTGGTATATATGGATGCATCATTTCAAGAAATGGGAGGAGTGATGATGCAGTAGGAGAGTCTATAGATTATGCGTCCCTAAAGCTTAAGCTTCATGGGGGTAATTACCCCACTCATGATTTGTAGTTAGCCAAAGTATTATTTGTCCTTCATATATAAAGACATCACTTTCTGGGTGAGAGTTTCAATTTATATTCCAATTACAAGAGTCTTGAATACTTGTTTACTCAGAGAGAGATCAATATGAGATAGAGAATATGGCTCGATTTTCAAGGATTGCCATTTCTTAATCCAGTACCAACTGAGGAAAGCGAATGTAGTGAAAATCCTTTGACTCTGAGACTGAATGTTATAGTGGCATCATTATGGGCCGAGCATGAGGAAGAATTATCGAATATTTGGGAAGCATATTAGATTTCCACCCGTGATATGGATATTTAAAAGCCTTTTTATGGGTGGTAATCATTACACTAGCTATGGCGACACATTTAATACAGGCACATGCTTCAAACTCTCTCTGATAAGAAAGGATACGAGAGATCAGGTTGGGTTCCTTCTTTCTTGATCAGTTCAGAAGGAGATTTAAGATTTCAGAGATGATTGGTGGTGCTAGAGATTGCTAAGCTAAAAAAGGAAGTTCTAACCAAGGCATGCAAGTCGCAATTCACGGTGCATCTCATAGGGGATAGGATGTACAAGAATATGTGTAGTACATATTGTTGGAGTGGGTTGAACAAAGACATTTCATAATTTTCTTCTAAGTGCACCACCAACAAATTAGTCAAGGTAGAGAATTAGAGACCAACAGGAGAATTACAACCTTTGGAGATTCCAAGATGTAAGTGGGAGAGTATCTCCACGAATTTCATAGGAATTGTTGGGGTTCTATAGAGGGCATAATTCCATTTGTCATATTTGATATATTGATGAAGGTGGATCATTTTCTTCCAATACTAACATATTACACCGTAGAGAAATATGCCAATTTATCCATGTAAGGGATTATACGACCACATTGAGAACTTCATGACATTGTATCCGACCAAGAAAGTACATTTATATCTCGATTATGGACGTAGTTTTATGAGTCCATGGTGGTATAGATGAATTTGAGTACGATATTTCAAGCTCAATTATATGGTCAAACAGAGCGAGTGAACCATATTTTAGAGGATATGCTTTGGGCATGCATTTTGGATCTTAAAGGGAGTTAGGATCAGTATTTACCACTACTGGTGTTTCATTATAACATACTATTAGTATGCAACCCTTTAAGGCATTATATAGGCGACCTTGCCATTCATCAAGTTATTGGTCAGAGGCAGGGGTATACCGGACAATCGAACCCAACATTATTCGGGACACCTCGGAGAATGTAAATGATGTTTTCAACGTCTTGATGTTTAAAATGTTTATGAGGGACGGGGGTTCCTATCAGCATATCGATCTTGATGGTATTGAGATAAAGCCGGATATGAGTTGTGAGGAATGAACATAACACATCCTTGAATAGAAAAAGAAGATGATGCGATCAAAGGTCATACTATTAGTTGGAGTCCAATAAGACACCATAGCAAGGACGAGTTTACATGGCATGCGAGCGAGATATCCATAGTTTCTAGTCATATATAAAATAGTTTGAATTTCGAAGATGAAATTCCTTGTTTTAGGGGAGAAGAATTTAATACCCCATAATTTAAGTGCTTTATATAAATTTTAAATTATTATACATTTCCTAAAGTGATTGTGACAACATGTGTTATTTTTGGTACATATGTTAATGTTCTTAGAAGTTTAAATATAATAAAAAATATGATCATTCTAATTCAATAATTAAATATTTATAATTAATTATGTAAGTTAATAAATAATTTAATTATGGGAATAAGACATTTTGTAAGTAACTGTTAGTATTATATATTGAGGACTCTTGGGCCATGTGAAATATCCAAACAAGACTTAAAATAATGGATTTTGGGTCCTATGGGTTAGTATATGAATTGGTCTTTGTATTTGATAGTTTAGAGAAGTATTTGGGATTATTTGGTTGAAGGGTAGAATAATCTGAAGCCCAGTTTCGAAATTAACCTAGTAAAAAGGTCATTTGGATAAATTAATTCTAAACCATTTGGAGAGAAACCTTAGAACTATAGAGGGGAGGAAATTTGGAGAACAAGAGGATTGGGGCATTAAGCCTTGAATTTCATATCTTTCAATTAAGGCAAGTTTACTTATTGTAGGATTTTAATTCTTTTTTAGTTATGAAGTAATTATTTATTGAAATAGAAACATAATTTGATTAAAATTTGAATTCTACACTAATTAAGTAGTTTGGTAATTAAATCAATATCATAATTTGGATAATTATTTATTTTTGGATTTCAATAATTAAGTAGTTTGGTAATTAAATCAATATCATAATTTGGATAATTATTGATGTTCTATACATAGACTGAATTTGATTAAATTTGTATTGATTTTGAGATATAATTGACATGAAACTGTTAGAAGAAGGTTAAGCATTGATAAACATTTGAAAGACCCTTGATAATATAAAAAAATTGGAATTTAATTTGAATCAAATTAATCTAAAAAGGAATCCTAGGGTTCTTAGATGAAATTGGAATTTATACCATTAAATCTTGTGAGAATCATGTGAATACTTATACACAAAAATATATGATTATTGTAATGGGTTAGAATCTTAAAAGTTAAACCATGGAGGATATTTGAAGTTATTTCTCATAAGGAAGATGATGGTTGATTTCTAGTATGATCTATCGATTAACTATGGTCGATCAATCGATGCCTCTAAGTCAGACCAAAAAATGGTTAGGATTTGTTTTGTTGGGTTCAAAACTTGGCATCAGTTTGGAGATTTTGTTTTCTAAGTCATATGACAATTATTAAGTTAATGCATCTGAATTAAGGACTTGAAATCTTTATGTAATTAAGATTTTTTTAGTATTATAAGTAACATGTCGGGTGTGAATTCATATGGGATACGTACTAGAGTGGATGTCTTGATAAGATGCATATGATAAAGACCACTTCGATACCCCGGTAGATAGTGGCATGTTGTACATTGGTCATGATTATGAAGGACACCACTTTGGTACCCCACTAGATAGATACGGGCTTTACCTTGGTCATGATTATGATAGAGACCACTTTGGTACCCAGGTAGATAGAGACGATGTTTACCTTTAGCAAGAAATAGGCCTGCATTATGTAAGGTGTAACGAGTAGTCTATTTATGATAGACGTGGCATGGACCCTACTTGTTTTTATGTAGACTTAAAAATTATTATACTCATAGATATATTTATATACCTGAGATGTGTGTAATCTTTAATAATGAAACCTTTACCTATATTCAGTTGAGATGAATAATACGTAATCATGGGGTTCAATTGGATTTATGAGTCGACACATGGGATATTTTGGTTATTAGGTTGGGATAAGTTAAAAGCAACTAAAATACAAGATGTGGTGCATAGTTGTATTATATCCCATACTCCATTAAAATCTTACTCTTCGTAGACTTATTATTAATGTTGTTCGTAAATTCTCTTTTCAGGACATAGGTTGCTGGTGCTACCTTATCCTTGATCTAATATTATCTCCTTTCTAGTTGTTGTTCAGATAGAATGTAGTTGTCGAGCCTGCGTGGTAATTTTATTATTCATATTTATTTACCCGTTATGTCGGATTTATGTTTAATACTATTGGGTCGGTACTATTATAACTTTTAGTATGGGATTATATTATGAGACAGTTATAGTATGCAATGATTCTATTACCCTTAGCTGATTTAGTATTAGAGTTATTGTGGTTCACCACTATTATATTCATTTATTCCTATTATGCACTTACTTTTATTTATAGTTATTATTAGAATGATACCCAAATGTTTAGACTCCCGTTGTATTTATTTTAGACTTGATCAATCTATATTAGAGTTTCTGGGATGTCATAGTTGGTATCTGAGCATGCCAGGTTCTAGTGTCCAAGGGATTTTGAGTGCATCCACCACTTTCACCATAAAGTTCTTTGATACGTTAGAGCTTATCATTTAGTTTTTGTATTATTGTAATACCCCATGATTTTAATGACTTTTAAAATGGGTTATATTTTAAATTAATGGATTAATTGGATTTTATTATTAATTAATTCATTTGGGTTTTATCCGAATTGTGGATATTAAAATGAATGATTCTGAATATTACTTAAAGATATTTAGGTAATATATGAATGTGATGTTATTGATATTGGGGTGAGTTATTAATTCCGTAATTTGAATTCTTAGTCGGACGCGGTATGGGATGTGTCGGGACTAATTTGTTAAATTAGAAGAAAACTTATTTTTACATCAACCTTATAGTCATTTCGACTGCGTCATTGCATCCGGAAGGGTTGAAATAGTCAAAAAAGTCTATTTGGACATTGGTTTTGGGTCTCGGGTCATATGGAAATGAAAAGACAACCCAAAAGGATATTTTGGTCATTTTTACAAGGGGTGAATAGTGATTTCGGGTTTTGTCTTATTATAAATATTTGGAGATTAGTTGAACGTGGGTTCATTCATCTCTTCTACACAAAATTGAGAAGTGGTCTTCCTAGAGAGAGTGAAAGGTTGCTTAGGAGAAGAAAAGCTTGCTTGGATAGAAGGAGAACCAAATGTCAAAGGTCACCACCACAACCACCACCAAAAGTTGACTGGAGAAAGGGAGAACCACATGTGTTATTCAACCACAAAGAATCAGATCTTCATTAGAGGTAAGTGTTTGATAATTGCAATCTAAGTTTGTATATTGTCCATGTTAGGATAGTTATAAAAAGATGAGATTTTTACATGTTTGGAAGATAATGAAGAGTTGTTAATGGATTTCTGAAAAATGGAAGTTTATAGGAATCAAACTCATGCTATAGGTAGATAGTAATCCACGAAATAATCATAAATCTGTTGAAGCAATGCTGAGAATCAATGGTGTGTTCTTGAAGATATCATGTATATAATTTTCTGGAAAAAGAGGTTAAACATATGCTTTTAATTCAAACTCTTAATGATTCTAGGATGTTTAGAGCATTAGAAATCATTCACATATGTTGATATATTATGTAGTAAGGTTTATAAGGAATTTGGGTAGTTAATATGGATTTTTGATGATCAAAAGTGATGAAACCCGTAGTAGAAGAAATGTAGAAAACTGGGCTGGTATCTGAGCGATCGATCGATCGACCCCCTTCCTTCGATCGATCGACCTCCACGAAATTTGTGAAGTTGTTTCTTTTAATGATTGTTCTTATCCCAAACCTTTTGTATATCTTTGGTGATTATTAAGTGGAGATTATGGGACTTAAAGAAGATCAGTAAGCCCTAGATGAGAATCGAATTAATGTGATTGGTATTTAATTGATTAGAATTATGATAATTATTTTGAAAGAAATTTCGGTTGCTAGATTCATGTGTTGGATTATAATTGGTATGCATGAGGATTAAGGATAGTTCTAGTAGGGGATATTTAATATAACACCTAGGTAGCCTTAGGGTTACAATTTGAGCATCAAGGATCGAGTTTAAGCTCATTATTATTGCGCAAGGACTGAGTGTAGTACAAGCGCTTAGTGGTATGGCTACTGGATAGAGATGGGAGTTCAGACCAAATTTGGTTGAAAGAGGGGATGAGGTTATCCCGATTGCGTATTTGAAGTTGACGGACCTCCACGATCAACAAAGTAAGTATTAGTGTATTGGATGGGTTCCTTGTTTGGATTTCGCTTTGCGAGACGCTCCGCGCATGAACCTTAACGACGTCGGGAGTGGCGAGATGTTATAGGATGCGAGGATGTTGATTTTGTTGATAAGTCACGAAACACTATAGACTATGAGCCATGTGATGATGGTATTCAATCCTAGGTGATAGAATATGTGTTTATAAGAGATTAGAAATAATCGATTTTAACCTTAATTAAACGAGATTTTAATTCGTAGTAATTCGGGAGATAAGATGAGATGGACCAGTAGGATATTAGTGAATTCTTACTGAATAAATACATTGAGGAAAATCTATTTGAACCTTGAGTAATGAGTGAGACTCTGGAATAATTAAATTAAGAAGTGAAGTTATAATATTTTAATACGTAGGATTTGAGAGATATATTGCTATGTATGGGAATTATTGTAGGGTAATGTGAGTACCTTATTGATATTATATAGGTAGATGTGCCTATTTGATTGATAATTTATGTGTATGACATACCTAACTTACTTGATATCGATGGGGAGGTTTGCGCATGAGGGCAGTCATATCCTGATGAATCCATGGGATCTTTGATTTGTCGCTCAAGAACATAGGTCTATGAAAGACTTATCGGGGAGTTGATAAGTCCGCTGACTATGGGAACGTAGGTATGTGCATGTCCCGTGGGTATGAGAACTATGTTCGCCTCCAATTTGTATGTTGTTGTTTGTGGTTGGAGGAATCCTTACCGAACCTTTTGTCCCCTATTCGGCGATCAACGATATTGGGACATTATAGCAGAGTAATGCATTGCACCGCAGCTGTGACTCGGGGTGCCATATTATATATGTAAATATATATATAATGAATTAAATGAATGTATATTGTGGTTAAATCATCTACTGTGTGATAATTGTAGATAACAGTGAATTGAGAAAAAGAATTGAAATAAGTTAATGAATATTGAAGAGCTTAATTCATATTAATGAGAAACGATTCATATAAATGAAAAACGTATATGAATGATTATATGACATATGGTATGGGACATACGGGGTTATGATATGGGATGGAATCATATTATGGAAACTTGTGAGGAAGAACCATTAACTAGGAGGTTTATAGGAAATGTTAAGTGTGCACTCTAGATGAGAGGTGAGAATAGCAAGTGAGAGTTGGATACTAACATGTATATAAAAAATGCTTTATTGCACTTGTTAAATACTTGTTGTTTTCAAAATCATTTTCACATCGGGCTCTCACCCGTTTCCTTGCATATTTTCCTTTCTATTATACCTTCTATATCAGGTGTAACCTTAGTGGATTATGACTAGCTATGGAGCTATGGAGTATTGCTTAGACGCCTATCTTCATTTGATTCACAGTATTCTTTTATTTAGGGCATGTCGCCCAAAGGAATTCAGTTATCTCCTTTCTATCTGAGTCAAATACTCTTGTACTCATGTCATTTTAATACGTTTATTATTGTTGGGATTACTGTATTGGTTAATTATTTGGGAATGTTTATTCCAATTGCATTTAAATTCTTTTGTGTTATCTGTTCGGTTATTAGTGTTGTAGAATAATATGTATTGTGTTATTCGTAAATTAAAAATGATTTTTGTTGAAATAAAATTTGGAAAGTTTTTTTTAACACCAACTTAATTGGGTATTGGGTGAGTTGTAAATGTTTTCGACAGTGATGCTAAGAATGAGCCAACTGTGTATTCTGTTTTAATTTGGTATGGGACTAGACACCCGGTATTTTTAATTAGGCGGGGTGTTACAATTATATATTTATACATGTACTTATGTGTTTTTGTTTATTATCTTTTTGTGGTGAACACACGATGCCGATGACTAGTTTGATAGTGACCAGTTGCTAGTACTGAGTTAGAGGTCACAGTACCCCACTAGCAACTGCAACCACCTCCTCTGCCTTAGCAGGGACAAGATCCCATTATCTCCTAGGCACACTTGGCTGTTATTATCTCATAGAGAGTAGCTACAACTACGGCCCCCATGGAGTAATAGTAGCCATCATCGCCCTTCATTAAATTCCATTCGAGTTTTCATCTTCAACCATAGGATCTTGAAAAGTTATAAAGGATTTATTATGTCACCACTTGGGTTTTTGTTTGTCGAGTTTTCGTCTTCAACCTCAGAATCTTGAAAAGTTATAAAAGGTTTATTATGTCACTCCCTCGGTTTCTATTTGGGGTGTTTTATTTTTATTGAGGTTATTTTTTTGAATTTTTTTTTCATTTTTAGAAGTCGTTCAAACGAGATGTAGTTTACGTTCTTATGGTATGTGTAATATCATTCGAATGATACTAGTTTTTGGTTCGAACTAGATAGACACTTCATTCGAAAGTGCTTTTAGTGAGCTTCAAATGAGTGGTCATAACTAACTTTACAAATTCGGATTAGATGCTCAATAAAGATCATTATAATAACCTTAGGCGTTTCATTTGAATGAAATGGCATTGTTCTAATGATTTTTCATGTTTCGTTTAGTTAATTTTTTAATATCATTCGAATGACCTCAGGAAACGTGAGAAACCCCGACTAATTAAATACCGGGTAGCTAATCCTTTATTCAAATTAATACAAAATGTCAATTTGGTTCAGTTCATAGCATCATTGTCGAAAACCTTATTAAACAATTACTAGCCACCTAATATTTAAAAAGTAAGTTGTCAAATTTTACTAAATTAAATTAACTTGCAACCAATTAAATTATTATCTAATGATACCACAATCACATCACCATCACAACAGAATAATAATGGAATAATAAATAACTCTGGAGTAACACTCTCATGAATAATCCAGATACTGAATAAAAACTAAATACAATGTCTGAATAATTAAATAACTCCAAAACTGAAATGAAAATGAAAGTACGAGAAATTTGTCTCTAAATGGAAAGGGGAGACATGCCCTAACAGATGAATGACTCCGAAATACAATCAATGTAGAATGTGGAGGCGTCTACTATTGAGATCATGTCACTTTCACAGCAGCTACAGCAGGTCAATGGAATGGAACTCCTATGCTTGGCGTCCCTGTGGTTGGGAACCTAAAAGGTTTAAAACAAAAATAGATTTGAAAACAAACGGGTCAAGGCCCGATGTGAAAACAGTTTAAAAATAGCAAGTGTTTAATTGCATTAAATAGTGAATGTTATATACATGTTAGTTACATGCTCTCACATGAGTTCCTCACCCCTCAACTAATGTGCACGCCTAACGTATATCCTTAACTCGTCCTAGTTATGCCGTTAACTAACTAGTCTGTACCACTTCCTCTCCTCACATTATTAAAATGGGGTTTATTCACATCGTTCTAACATATCCTGCGCGTAACTCACCTTTTCACTGATAAGATTAATTTATAACCATTACAATAGGAAATTCTTATTTTTAATCCCATTCAAAAATTCTTAAAAATTTGTATTCAGACTTTAGCAAATAGTCCGATCTAATCACATGTATATTATTCTCAACCCAAATATATAAATAGGGTACCCCTAGGCTATGCTGCGGTGCACATACTCTGCTATCGAATCCCGGTACATGAGGTACATAAGGACTACGTATTTCGAATCTCTCAGGAACCATTTCAATAAGCAAAATTACACATATTGGAGGCGAACATAGTTCACATACCCATGGGTCACGCACATACCTACGCTCCCATGGTCAGCTGACTTATAAACTTACAAATAAGCCATTCACAACCCTATGTTCTTAAGGTACCAATCTAAATCCCCCCGTAGGCACACAAAGATCAGATGGCCCTAGTCTGAAAGCCGACCTCCCGTGATAGCAAGTATGGTAGGTATGTCATACACATAATAATCCGTATACTAAGCATTCACACAACTTAGATAACTTATAATATTATTAAAGGTATGTTCTCAATAGTATACCATTAATCCAATTCATACACTATCATACTTTTCGATGATATATAATATATTTCGCCGATTTGTCTCACGTCGTATAGTTTCAAGTACTTAAAACCTAACAGAAAATGTCACTAAGTCTCCTATTATTACCACATATTAATTCAATACTCTTAAGGTCCATATTTATATCTCTAACCTTAAATTATCAACTATATAGGTTTAATTCCTTTACTCGCAATTTTTAATAGAAACGCACTCGTTGGACCCTAGGAAATCTAACATAAATTCCCAATTCAATTCTGATATAATCTGGGCCCCATATACACCCCCATTAGTCTTCCTTAAATATAAATTTGCTCACAAGGTCCCCACCGATAACTTTCAAGGGTCAGAATTTCTTAAATTAAAAAACGGGGAAAATATCACGATTTCTGGGGAGGTCGATCGATCGATCATGAATGTGGATCGATCGATCGAGCAGTTACAACCCACGTTTTTCTGCATATTTAGCCCTAATCTTCTCTCCAATCTCCATTACATGAATCCATTCTCCAAAGTAAACGTACTACATGTTATACCATCCTAATTACCACCTTTCTAATGTTCCAGAACAATCAAATCATCTCAAGAACAACATATATATCGATATATTCATCAAACTTTTCATGCTCAACACTAGTGTAGTTTCTTCCAATTCAAGACAACCCAAAACTAAATTTTAATTCGGGATTTCTATTACTAAGGTTCTTATTTTAATCTTTATTAGTTCCAGAATTTAACTACATGCAAATCCTACCAGTATTCCAAATTTACTTCTCCCAATTCATGAAATTATCAACCTTTCAAGTCTAGCCTTCAATTCTAATCTACATGGATAACATATTTGCTGAACTTAATGAAATCAAATCACTTGACTTATAATTGATGTTCTGATTTGGTGGTGATGTTAAAGGCTGGTTGTCTCCCTCTCTCTCTCCGATCACAATTTCGTCGAATCGTGGTGGTGGGTGGTGGCTATGGCTTGTAACCCTCCTGTAACCTCTCCTCTTTCTCACATTGCCCACTTCTTTCTTTTTGGTTGATAATGGTCCTAATGGACCTGATAATAGCTGCTAAATAAACCCTAAAATTCGTGGGTCCAAATCCCTTGAAGTTTAAAATGACTAAAATAACCTCTCGGAATCTCGGTTTGGCCTAAAAATGCCCCGGGACCCAAACTAAACCCCCGACTAGTGTTTTGTGACTATTTTGACCCCTCTGAACATGTTGGTACACTCAAAATTACCATACGGATGATAAAATTTTATTTACTTTTAAATCCAATTAAATTGATTCCTGACGCGACTGACACGCGCGTCCTAACTTAATTTCCTAAATTGTCGTATTTATGACTCGCGACAATTTGAATAAATTCAATAATCATATATTACCTTATATACCCAGTAATATTAAAAATTATCATCATAATCAAATACCAACTCACGTCTTGCTAGTATTTAAATTCGGATTAATTTCCAGTTAATTCCCATTTAATTCAATTAATCCCATTAAATAAAATCAATAAAATTATGGGGTATTACATACTTCCCCCCTAATAATAGAATTTCGTCCTAAAATTCCAAAAATAAAATATACCTGGCAAAAATAACTTTGGATAACGCTCGCGCATCTCATCCTCGTGCTCCCAGGTAGACTCATCGGCATTATGATGCCTCCACTGAACACATACTAACGATACTATCTTCGACCTCAGTTTCCTATCGCTATGGTCTAGAATAACAATTGGCCCCTCCTCATAGGAACTATCAGGCTGTAGATCGATGTCCTCTAAAGCAATGTGAGTATGGGCCAAATCGTCTCGAAGATATCTCCTCAGTGAGGAAATGTGGAACACGTCATGGACCCTATGCAAGTGTTTCGGTAACCCATGTCTATAATCGCAAATGGTTCAATTCGCTCGATGATAGGGAATGACCCCACGTATCTAGGTGCCAACTTCCATTTCTTCCTGAAACGCAAAAACCCCTTCATAGGAGATACTCTGAGCAGCACCTAGTCCACCACATTGAACTCTCTAAAGAACCTCTTGACATCATCATAACTCTTTTGTCGGTCCTGAGCTACCTGAATACGGATCCGTATTATCTCCATCCTCTTTGAGGTATCCTGAATCATCTGTCCCAAGAGGTTTGTTATCCCCACCTCTAGACAACATGCTGGGGAAAGACAAGGTCTACGGTACAACGCCTTAAATGGAGCCATTCCAATAGTTAACTGGTAGGAGTTATTATAGGCAAACTCCACTAGTGGAAGATACTGCTCCCAACCACCTCTAAAGTCTAGGATGCACATATGTAACATGTCTTCCAACATCTGGTTCATTCGATTGGTCTGCCCATCTGTCTACGGGTGATAGGTTATACTCAATCGCAATTCCATTCCCATGGCTTCCTGAAAACTCTCCCAAAATCGTGACACAAGTATCATGTCCCTATCGGACACGATATTTAGAGGCACCCCATGAAGTCTCACTATCTCATCTATGAAGATTTGGGCATACTGTCCCATAATGTAGTTTA
Source organism: Sambucus nigra (assembly GCA_949130495.1). Classification (NCBI taxonomy): domain Eukaryota; kingdom Viridiplantae; phylum Streptophyta; class Magnoliopsida; order Dipsacales; family Adoxaceae; genus Sambucus; species Sambucus nigra. The sequence goes on along the minus strand of OX422208.1, from coordinate 534,435,892 downwards.
TTGGGGATGGCAAAAAGTGAGAAACCTTTGTCAATCGATCCACAATAACCCATATGGATTTGTGACCTCTCGAAGATGTAGTTAATCCCGTGATGAGGTCCATGGAAATGCTCTCCCATTTCCACATAGGAATATCTAATGGCTGTAAAAGTCCTACCATCCTCTGATGGTCCACTTTTACTAGTTGACATGTAGCATATTTCGAAACGAACTGGGTAATATCTCTCTTCATCCCTCTCCACCAGTACTATCACCTCATATCCTGGTACATCTTATCCCCACCAGGATATACTGTGAACTGTGAACCGTGCAACTCTGTCATTACTTCGTTTCATAATTTTTCCCCCTCAGGAACAACCAATCTCCCATTGAAGCATAAGCCCCCGTCTGAACTAATGGTATAAGACTCTACCCCCTTTGTTAACAATCATACTATCTGCACTTGACATAACAGGTCTGCTGCCTGGGCCTGTATCACTCTCGTAATGATCTGGGGCATAATTGTCATCACAGACATGAATGATCGGGCCACTGCGTCCTGATGTCCCAACTCCTTCCACTTTGCTTTCCACACCTCGGCCACCTCACCTACTGGCCTGCGGCTTAATGCGTCAGCTACCACATTATCCTTTCCTGGGTGGTATTGGATACCGAACTAATAATCCTTATTAAACTCAAGCCACCTACGTTGACGCATGCTCATCTCCTTCTACGTGAAAAAGTACTGTAGGGACTTATTGTCCGTGAATAAACGAAATTTCTCCCCCAGTATATATTATCTCCAAATCCAAAGAGCAAACACGACTACCGCTAACGCCAAAACATAGGTGGGGTAATTTTTCTCATGAGGCTTAAGCTTACGGGAAGCATAAGCTATAGCCTGACTCTCCCGCTGCAGTACACCCCCAAGACCTTATAAGGACGCATCAGTATAGGCTAAATACCCTACTCCCGGCCTGGGCAATGCTAACACTGGTGATGAGGTCAACCTATCGTTTAACTCATCGAAATCCAACTGGTAGGCATCGCTCTAGATAAATGGCACACCCTTACGAGTTAGATGTCTCAAAGGACCTTCTATTTTTTAGAACCCCCAAATAAACCTCACGTAGTATCCTGCTAGGCCCAAGAAACTATGTATCCCAGTCGGTGTCGTGGGCTGTCCCCACTCCCTCACCGCTGGTACCTTCCCCGGATCAACAGATATCCCCCTGTCTGAAATGGTATGCCCCAAAAATTGAACCACCTTCAGCTAAAATCCACACTTCTCATATTTTTCATACAACTCGTTCTGACGTAGCATCTGTAAACCTGCCTCAAGCTCTCGGCATACCCCTCCTCTATTTGGGAGTGAACCAGAATGTCATTAATGCAGACAATGATGAACTAGTCTAAGAACTCTCTGTACACCCTATTCATCAAGTCCATGAACACGGATGGGGTGTTGGTTAGGCAAAAAGGCATAACCCTAAACTCATAGGAACCATAACTCATCAAGGAGGCAGTCTTTGAGACGTCCTGCTCCCTGATACGCAACTGATGGTATCCTGACCTCAAGTAAATCTTTGAGAAGAAGGCAACTCCTCTCAATAGGTTGAATAAGTCATCGATTCTTGGCAACATATACATATTCCAAATCGTGACTTATTTAACTCCCGGAAATCTACACACAACTGTACATGTCTAACCCTTTTTCTCCTTACAAGCAACAGGGAGAAACTTAAGGCAAGATGTTCCTTCTGATGGAGATTTTACCCAACAGTTGCCCATTTTGAACTTGTAATTCTGAAGGTTCGATAGGGTAACACTTATACAGCCCTATAATTGTAGCTATAATCCTCCTTGTCGCTTCGATTCACTCACGAGATAAGACATTCGACAACAATTAAGTTATCCTTTCCTTTGCGGATGACAACTAGGGTACTAATCTGTGTACTAAAGGCCAAATATTCCCATCTCCCGATGTTCACTAGGTTTCATGCATGGGGTGTCTCACAAAGCGAAATCCAAACAAGGAACCCCCCCGATACACTACTAATTAGCATAGTTGGTCAATGAGATTTGGGGCCATTGGTATCGGACTAGTACCCCTTATCCTTACTTCTAGCTAAGAAGTTAACTTACCTACTCTCATGATTCATTAGGCTACACTCAACACAATCCTCCTACTATCTTGGCGTTATAATCGATTATATACTATGGGATAGTTCCCACGCTCAGAAACATTTTAACAAATCTTGAGTTTTTTTAATAGAGATTCCTGCCCATCGGAATTAGATGTAACCAGACGACGTACCTTACGACGTCTTTCTACGCCACCATATAAAAATATATATATATCCTTGCCTCATCTCAAGTGACATTTAGTACAGTTTCTTACGAACACAAAAATATCACTATAACGGTCTATTATCACTCAAAATGTCGTTGGCTAGTTCAAAAATTGGGATAAGAAAGCATTCTACGCTCACAATTCTCCACGTATAGTCATAAGCTGTAACACACCCAAATTATTTGATATTTCCTCTTTATCTTAATGGACACTATGAATAATGAAGTATCGTACCTCCAAACGCAGGTGATAGTTGCTGTATCAATGGTATAACCTCATATCGGGCATTATAGATACATCCATACTGTACTCCTTGATGTTGTAGTGGTGTCTACGATGTTGGGATAATTATCCAGGCTTCCTCATGTTGGGCATCCTATCCTGGTACTTTATCTGGTTATGAGCAGTCCCTCCACTTGTGACCCTACTGTTCGCACTTGTAACACTAACCCTGAAGCCCTTTCCTTCTTATGCCTAGTTGTCCTTGCTGATTGGGATGAGGTTTGTCACAAGACAAATTTGGGCAGACCCAACATGTATGGACATTTCTTCCACATTTAAAACACCTCTTGGTGGTAGCCCTCTTCCCTTGGCTTTGTTAGCTCTGGCGTGTTTGGCTCTACCTGCCATTTCCATTGCCCTTTTGTCCTTGACGACTCTGAGGCACTTGTTGTTGCTGCGGCAGTGTTTTCCCTTTGTTTCTAACTTTAGCAATGTTATATTGATCTACTTCTCTCGTTATTTTTCCCCCTGCAAGCTGCATACTATTATTTTGGTACTGTAATATTGCGATAGTCACTGCCTGTGCCACGATATTCGCTATCTCAGTGATTTTCGCTCTTTCTTGGTATACCTGAGCTACTTGTTGGTCTTGTCCCACATTGGCTCCCTCAGTAGTGTTAGTTTGTACCTCCCTTAAGAGCGACATCTGAAATTAAAATGAATTATATAAGGCCATCGACCATACATAACATTCTAGCAGAAGAACGTAGTCTACAAAATGTAATCAAGGAGTGTAATAGTCCTAATAATAGGGCTCTATATCAACAGACGCTACGCGGAAACATAAAAAGTTGTATAGATCCTAAGGACACTAGAACCTGATGCTCTGATACCACCTGTGACACCTCGACTAATTAAATACCGGGTAGCTACTTCTTTATTTAAATTAATAAAAAATATCAAGTTGGTTCAGTTCATAGCATCACTGTCGAAAACATTATTAAACAATTACTAGCCACCTAATATTTAAAAAGTGAGTTGTCATATTTTACTAAATTAAATTAACGTGCAACCAATTAAATTATTAGCTAATGATACCACAATCACATCACCGTCACAACAGAATAATAATGGAATAATAAATGAGTCTGGAGTAACACGCCCTTGAATAATCCAAATACTGAATAAAAACCAAAACCAAAGTCTGAATAATTAAATAACTCCAAAACTGAAATGAAACTGAAAGTATGAGAAAGTTGTCTCTAAATGGAAAGGGGGGTCATGCCATATTAGATTAATGACTCCGAAATAGAATCAATGTAGAATGTGGAGGCGTCTACTATCGAGATCCTGTAACTTCCACAACAAATACATCACGTCAATGGAATGGAACTCCTATGCTTGGCGTCCCTGTGGCTGGGCACCTAAAAGGTTTTACAACAAAAATAGATCTGAAAACAAACTGGTCAGGGCTCGATGTAAAAATAGTTTAAAAATAGCAAGTGTTTAATTGCATTAAATGGTGAATATTATATACACGTTAGTTACGTGCTCCCACATGAGTTCCTCACCCCTCAACTAATGTGCACGCCTAACGTATATCCTTAACCCATCCTAGTTATGCCGTTAACTAACTAGTATGTACCACTTCCTTTCCTTACATTATAAAATAAGGGATTTATTCACATCGTTCTAACATATCCTACGCCTAACTCACCTTTTCACCGATAAGATTAATTTATAACCATTACGATAGGAAATTCTTAGTTTAAATCCCATTCAAAAAGTCTCAAAAATTTATATTCACACTTTAGCAAGGAGTCTGGTATAATCATAACTATATTATTCTCAACACAAATATACAAATAGGGTACCCCTAGGCTAAGTTGCGGTGCACATACTCTGCTATCGAATTTCGATATATCACGTACATGAGGACTACGTATTCTGAATACTTAGGAACCGTTTCAATAAGCAAAATCACATATATTGGAGGCGAACATAGTTCACATACCCATGATTCACGCACATACCTACGCTCCCACGGTCAGCTGACTTATTAACTTACAAATAAGCCATTCACATCCCTATGTCCTAAAGGTACCAATCTAAATCCCACGTAGGCACACAAAGATTAGATGACCCTGTTCCAAAAGCCGACCTCCCGTGATAGCAAGTATGATGGGTATGTCATACACATAATAATCCATATACTAAGCATTCACACAACTTAGATAACTTATAATATTATTAAAGGTATGTTCTCAACCCTATACCATTAATCCAATTCGTACACTATTATACTTCCGGATGATATATAATATATTTTGCCGATACGTCTCACGTCGTATAGTTTCAAGTACTTAAAACCTAACCGAAAAGGTTACTAAGTCTCTTATTATTCCTACATATTAATTCAATACCATTGAGGTCCATATTTCTGCCTCTAACCTTAAATTATCAACTATATAGGTTTAATTCCTTTACTCTCAATCTCTAATAGTAAATCACTCGTTGGACCCTAGTAAGTCTAACATAAATTCCCAATTCAATTTTGATATAATTCGGGCCCCATATACACCCCGACTAGTCTTCATTAAATCTAAATGTGCTCTGAAGGTCCCCACCAATAACTTTCAAGGGTCGGAATTTCTTAAATTCCAAAAGGGGGAAAAATCACGATTTCTAGGGAGGTCGATCGATCGATCATGAATGTCGATCGATCGATCCAGTCGACCGATCGACTATGAATGTCGATCGATCGATCGAGCAGTTACTGCCCACATTTTTCTGCATTTTTAGCCCAAGCTTTCTCTCCATTCTCCAATACATGAATCCATTCTCCAAAGTAAATGTACTACATGTTATACCATCCTAATTACCACCTTTTTAACATTCCAGAACAATTAAATCATCTCAAGAACAACATATATATCGATATATTCATCAAACTTTTCATGGTCAACCCTAGTGTAGTATCTTCCAATTCAAGACCACCCAAAACTAAATTTTAATCCGAGATTTCTATTACTAAGGTTTTTATTTCAATCTTTATTATTTTCGGAATTTAACTACATGCAAATCCTACCCATATTCAAGATTTACTTCTCCCAATTCATGAAATTATCAATCTTTCAAGTCTAGCCTTCAATTCTAATCTACATGGATAATATATTTGCTGAACTGAATGAAATCAAATCACTTGCCTTATAATTGATGTTCTGATCTGCTGATGATGTTAAAGGCTGGTTCTCTCCCTCTCTCTCCAGTCACAATTCCGTCGAAACGTGGTGGTAGGTGGTGGCTATGGCTTGTAACCCTCCTGTAACCTCTCATCTTTCTCACGTTGCCCACTTCTTTATTTTTGGATGATAATGGACCTAATGGACCTCATAATAGCTGCTAAATAAACCCTAAAATTCGTGGGTCCAAATCCATTAAAGTTTAAAATGACTAAAATACCCTCCCGGGTTTATGGTTTGGCCTAAAAATGCTCCGGGACACAAACTAAACCCTCGGCTAGTGTTTTATGACTATTTCAACCCCTCCGAACACGTTGGCGCACTCAAAATGACCATACGGATGATAAAATTTTATTTACTTTTAAATCTAATTAAATTGATTCTTGACGCGACAGACACGCGCGTCCTAACTTAATTTCCCGAATTATCGTATTTATGACTCGCGACAATTTTAATAAATTCAATAATCATATATAACCATATATACCCAATAATATTCAACATTATCATTATTATCAAATACCAACTCATGTCTCGCTAGTATTTAAATCCGAATTAATTTTCAATTAATTCCCATTTAATTTAATTTATCCCATTAAATAAAATCAATAAAATTATGGGGTATTACAAAATGTGCCTTGAAATTCGTGTCATCATTTTTCCACAATTTTAAGATAAACAGTGTAGAGGAAATTTTATTTCATAAGGGTCTTGAAAACAAGCGTTCATAGAGAAAAAATATCCTCTTTCATGACCATTTACACCCTCGTTTAGAGATCCAAGTTTCAACAAAATATTATATGTAGAAATCTTATGCTTTGATCCCTAAAGTTTTTTAATCTTTATTTGTTCGAGATGGTTTGGCACAGTAGATTCTATGTTGCTGTTTGACGGAGACTAGTCAGAGATTGGTGAATACAGAGATGCAGGAGGAATGCATTATGAGTCGCTGGTTTATATCTGCATTTGTTGTGAAGAAGTTTGAAGGAATGAAGATTGCATAAGTCTTGAAGTGTGTCGAGTCAATAAGTAAGTGATTTATTGTCCTTATATAAATCATATTTCATATTGGATTTGTTTAGGATAGGGTGCCTTAGGTTTTTCCCGTTGTGATTTTTCCTCGTACATCATGGCATTGTGGGTTTCCTTATTTTCCTCTTTCATGCTCACCTAAATTAATGCTTCGGCAAGATAAAATTGGAGTGTAAGTGCATATTTTCTATCATTGCTCAAGAGCTTAAGCTTACATAAATTTTGGCGTATCCCGTTACCATTCGACTCGAACCGTCACAAAGATGTGTTATGTTTGTTTACGTTGATTAACCTATAGAATATGTTCACACCCATGCAGTCTTTTTCCATGATTCGTGTATTTTTGTGTTTCTCCATGGTGTGTTGTATTTGTAAAATTTCTATACTTTAAAAAAATTGAAAAAATTCAAAATAGTTTGTGGAGCCTTTGAGATTATCATTGCATATTTGCCATTAATATATTTTTGTATAGATATGTTATTCTTTTCGGTGATATTCCCTATATTTCATGATTATTTTCTACTCATTATCTATTTCAGACAAAATAAAAGGGGGAGAACAAATCACGAGGGAGATTACATGAGTTTGATTTATGAAATTTTTTTATGAATTTTATTTTATTTGTCAAACTCGATGCATCGTGGGGTATTTTCTTTGTTTCATGTGTGTGGGTAATTTTGAAATATCATATTCACAGTACACTCGATGAAGACAAAGTGCCCAAGAGAAGGACAAGAAGAGGTGGAAATTTGAAGACATCCTTTAAGAAGACATCATTATTCGTGTACTGTCCATATTAGGGTTTGAGAGGTTATTAGGATACTTTCATTGTCTAGAGAATTTTCATGTAAATTGGATTTCGGTTTTATGTTTGAACTAGAATAGCCAAAAGGGGGAGATTTGTAAGAGTGTATTTTCTGTCATTGCTCAAGAGCATAGGCTTACATAGATTTTGGCATTTCCCATTACCATTCGACTCGAGTCGTCACGAAGATCCGAGTATCCAACATCTCCAACATTCAAGCGTCTCCACAATATGAAGGTATAATACTATTAAAAGTTCAAATTTATTCATTAAATTAATTTTGGGAGCTTTGAATTTTATTTAATCTGAAAGAGGATTTTTTATTTTTAAAAAATCGAGCCATTTTTTGTGTTTAAACTATTTTTTGAAATTTGCATACCTCATTAAAACGAGAAGGCATTCTCGTTCAAACGAGTTTTCCTTTTCATTTGAAGTCTCCTTTGAAGTTTACGTCGAACGTGTATCTAACGAGGGCGTATTATTTTGGGTCATTTGAATGTCATTTGAAGTTGGTTCAAGCGAGATAGCTATTTTGTTCGAACGAGATCCTATTTCATTCTAACGAGCCTCATTTTTGTTCGAACGAGTCAGTTCCTCAAATTTTGTGAACGTCATATAAATACCTATTTTATGTTCAGATTTTTTAAGACTTTTACCAGAACTATTTCTGCACATATTTTGCAAAAGTTTTCAATCTTTTGAGTTTAGAAAACCTTTTTAATTCACAAAATTCATTCCCAAAATATATTTGTGTGAATCTGTTTAAACCTTAAAGTTCGTATCTTTGGATACACAACTCTTGTGGGGATAGATTCTTTGCGACATACCATTATGATTCTCTAGTGGATCATTGCTGAAGACAAAGGTTGATTGGTGGATACCAAGCATGGAAGGCCGCATGTGGACTGCTCCTCTCAAAGTAGTAATCTTTGGAGATTCTATGAAGACACTGCGCATTATACTTATGGATATTATCAATTAGTCCGTAAATCGATAGTCTTGTAAACTCTCTAAAGAGCAAAAAATAAAAGTTTTTGCCCGCAAGGGATTTTTCCTTTGTTGAATGCATGCTTGGTTTATCTATTTTATCACCTAGATGATTGTCTTAGGATAAAATGATAAAATTTGGATATTGTGTATGTTGGACATTTAATTATATAAATATTCTATTAAGATCCCATTAGCGCACTCTCATGGAGTAATGTGTAAGGACTACAATAAATTCAATTTGTATGTATTGGCTTGATTCCATTTGGACAAAACCGTTCAAGTCATGGGTTAGGACTTGTGTTGCTTTATCCTTTAAAGCCTATGATGTGGTTGATCAAAGACCGTAGCAGCCAAGTTAGAGCATCCACACCATCGTGTCACGTTTCGTGCCACATTTCGTATTCAAAGTCCATGGATATCCAAAGGTATGAATGCATATTGATTTTTATCCTTGAAATTTTAGTTGGATTTTGTTTTAAAATGTTTTAGGATATTCTTCAATAAAAATGTTTTTAAAGAAAAACATTAATTTTTGTGAAAAGTCCTTCGAACTACTTATTTAAGCGAAATTACTTTGTTCGCTCGAATAGGATGGGTAATGGACCTAGGTTGTTGGCATTTTTTCATGAAAAAAACTATGGTCACAGACTTCATCCATGGTCACAGTCTCTCCCGTGACACTTTTAAAATGGTCATAAACTTGGACTGTGATCCTATTTAATTGATCCAATTGTATTTGTCACACATGTGGTCATGGACATGGTTTTTGACCATATTTTCATCGACCCCCTTTTGGTCATGTACATGGTCATGGACTATGGTCATGACTATATCCATTGGATGTCACAATTTTCCTTGGTCATGGACATGGTCACGCCAAAGATGTTTGTGGTCAGGATTAAGGTCCATGACCCACTAGTTGTGACCATTCTTGAATTATGGTGTAGTGTTATGCGAATCCCAAATGAATGATGAAGATAATGAGGAAGAAAAAGATGAATAAGAAGAGGAGGAGAGTGAGATTCAAAATTCCTTTGGGGAGTTATACTCAAGGTCATTAAAGTTGAAGAAGGAGAACTTGAAGTTAGAAGATAAGTTGAAAGAAAGTGTCATAGGGAATGATGATTCAAAATTTACTGAGGATCTCAGGGCATGTGAGAAGACTCTTAGGGAGAAACTCGCACTCATTGAGGGGTGAAGAGATAAACTTGGGGGTTTAATGGAGATTTTGAATAAGTATTCCTTAGTTTTTAATGAGTCTCGTAATTTGTTTGAGTATAAAATTGAGGAGTTAAAAGAGAGATTAAGAGAGTCGAGTTGTTTCATATTTAATTTGGAATCTAGGTAAAAAAAATGGGATAAGATTTTAGGTATCGATCAAATAAAAAATAATAATTTTGCAATTGGCTTCGATGATCAAAGTGCTTCCACTGCTAAAGAAAATACTAACAAGGATGTGAGAAAAAGTCAGCCCAAGGGTAACATTCCTCGTCATGTGTGTACTTACACATATTTTGGTAGGAGGGGTCGCTTTTAAAAGTTTTGTTTTGATCTTCAAAAATATCATAGGAACTCTAGGTCAAGTGTTACCAAGGTTCCCCAAAATCAAGATCATCACGTTACACCTATGTGTGTTAGAAAATAAGATTTGACGGCATTAAATGTTAGACTTCTTAATTCTCCTAGCTTGCACATGATTCTTCTCAATCTAAATCTAATAGTTTATTATGTTTGCATGTGTTCATACAATAGCTTTTGTATTCATGTTATATGTTATTTACAGGTGTAAGATGGTTGAGTCTTTAGTACTTCAATTTTCCTTTTTTGAGTCTTATTGAGAAAAATATAAAAAATATTGTGTTCGTCATTTGAGTTTTTTTTTTAAATTGGTCTCTCATTTTAAAAAAATATTTAAAAAAAGTCAAAAATATTTTGTTTCTTTGAGTAGTTTTGTTTTAAAACATTTTGTGCTTTTAATCGGTGTGTTTTAATCTCATTCGTTCCATGTTTACATGTATCTACGACATTTGGTTGTGATTTTTAATGCTTAGGATTATTATTAATTATACTTGCATGCAGTTGTTCAAAATTGACTTGGTTAATGAATTCACTTTGCACAGGCCTATGCATACACTTACATGAGATCTTTTAGAGCATGAGTTAAGTGAGGTGCTATCCTATCAATATTGTCATCTACATATCTTTTTTACTATAGAGGATTTGTGTATGTAATGACCATTTCCTAAGAGTTTGTTTTTCGTTTGATAAAATATGAGTGAGCCAGGAAAAAAGGTCTACAAACGAACACATCTTCCTTACATGAAAGGCCACTATTGGCAAGAGCCTAAAAGAAAATAGATACAAAGAAAAGAAAATAATTGCCAAGGCCATGTTTTTTTATTTATTCTTCAATATTTATATCTTCAAAAGAAAATGTGAAAAAAATTATATATGTTTATTTTTAGGGTCTTAATGTTTAAGATCAATGGGTTTGCAAAATGAGTCATAGTTAAGCTTAATTGTTTTGATGATACTGATATGAAAATCATCAATATTTTCAGTCTAGTGTGCATTGGTTATGTTTGTCCATTTATGAGTTCTTTATTTTTCACTTAAGTCTAAACCAAAGTTTGATAAGTTAATTCAGTCAAATATAACTTCTTGGACATATTTTGAGTGATTATGTCATATTCTTTTGTTTCTAGTTCACACCCCTTCACTATATTTACAACATGTTTCGACACATCAACACTATGCCTGTGTGGAAAGTTTATTGTGTTTAGTGTCTTTTGTGGCATTTATACCCATATAATTAATATATGTGCTTGTGTGTCATTAATATTTTTCCATATTTATATATATGGTATCGTTTGTTTAGAGTCTTTAGGTTTGAATTTAATCCATGTATGTAATATGTTCATTTTAGTTTCAAGTGGTTTCAATTGGTATGAGATATAATCTACTTGATATCTTTTGTTGCTTTGTTTCGATTGGTATCCTATGCTTTCATGCCTACTAAATTTGGTATCACTTATTGCATCAAAATTGGTATTGATTTATCATTGTTTCAATTAGTTATGCCTCTGTTTTCGAGTTGTGTGTTGCTGATTGTTTAACATTACACATTTTAATGTTATACTTATATTTCATATATGCTTATCAATAATTCATTTTGGGGGAAAATTGGTCTTATTAGGAGAAATGATTTTACTATGCACCTTATTTTTTGTTTATTCTTAAACAAAAGGGGGAGAAATGGTAGCTCAATCTTTATAGTTTGGGGGAGATTTTTGCCTTCGGTAGAGATTTTTAGACAAAGGGGAGGGATTATTCTTATGGAGTTTATATCTTTATATATCCAAGTTGCATTTGAAGCCGTAAGTGTTCAGGTATGCAATGATGCGGAGAAGTTACACAATAGCAAAGCTACTCAATTTATATTATTATATATTCAAGTTTCATTAGAAGACGTGCTTAAGCGTGAAGGTTTGCAATGATCTAACGAAGTTATACAAGAGAAAATCTACTCAGTTTATGTGTCGGTCTAGTTGCACTTATTCATTTTGGGTTTACAGATTGAGTCTTTTTGATGTGCTTGGTGGCCCATAGATTTTGTTATGTGTTTTGTCCCAAAATATTCCAAGGGGGATATTTATAAGGAAAAATTTCTGATAGAGTTAATTTGTATGTATTGAATTAATTCCAGAAAAACATTTTGAGTCATAAGTTAAGATTTTAGTGTGTGACGTGATTGATTGAAGACGTAGCGGAGAAGATATCATGTTCACATCATCATTATGAGTTTCGTGACTTGTTTTCATCTTCATATTCCGAGGATCTATAAGTTATGAAAGTATATATATTGTAATCCTTGGATTTTTCATTGAGTGTCGTTTTTATAAATGTTTGTTTTCAAAATAATTTTTAAATGAATATTTTTTATTCTTTCATTCGTTCGATTGAATTTATGTAGTTCGTTTGAATGAAATGTCCATGTCGTTGGAATGACGTTCAAGCGAACATCAAACAAAGCTTTTATGTTCCCACATTAAAGTTTGTTTGAAGCTCGTTCGAAGTTGGTTCAAACAAGATTGGTTATTCATTCGAAAGATTTCAGCTTTGGTTTGAATGAGATATACTGTCTTATTTGAATGAACTCTCGTTTTCATTCAAACGAGCCCTCGAAATTTGTACTGCCTTAAAAAATGTGTTTTTCTATAAAAAGGGAATGGCATCAGGTTTTATGAGAAATTTTGGTCAAAATCAATTTCTTATACAATTCTAAAAGTCCACCAAACCCTAACTTCACCCATCGTGTTTAAGATCCAAGTGTCAATACATATATGCTTTAATATATTTGTTTGTGCACCAAGGTTTAATACTCTCCACATCTAAGCATTCATTTCATGAGGTGGAATACATATTGGACTCAGTGGTGTCGTGTCGTGGTGAAGAAGTTATGGATTATATATCCAAATCCATAGATGTTTGCTGAACCTTATCGGTGGATACCGAAACATGTGTGGACTCACACATTGTGAATGTTATGTTCGTAGACTCCTACATGTCATTGTGCATAGTTTGAGGAATGAAGAAAATCAAGGTATGCAAGGGCATCGAGTCTGTGTTGTAAGTCTATTGATATGTCCATTATAATGACATATATAGTGAAGGTTTGCAACAATGCGACAAAGTTTTCACAAGAGTGAGGCTATTTAATTTTTTGCCTCTACAGTGTCTTTACGTTTTCTTTTCAGGGTTGGAGATTGAGTCGTTAAGTAATCTTGGCTAACCATAGGTTTTATTTTTGTGTTTTTTCTAGGAATATCCGAAGGAGAAGATTTTTAAGGATAAATTCCCAATATAGTCAATTTGGATGTATTGGCTTAATTTTGTTTGGACAAAACCGTTTGAGTTATAGGTTAGTACATGCGTTGGTTTATCCTTAAAAGACTTTGACGTGGTTGATTGAAGACCATAACGGCCATGTTAGAGCATGTACATTATCGTGTCATATTTCGTGCCACATTTCCTCTTCAAAATCCATAAGTATCTAAAGGTATGAATGCATATTATTTTTATCCTTGGAATTTCAGTTGGGGGATTGTTTTAAAATGTTTAAAGCTATTTTTCATAAATATATTTTTAAAGATTTTTTGTGTGTTAAAAGTTATTCAAACGACTTGTTCAAATAAAATTACTTTGTTTGTTCGAAGGATATGTCTTTTTGGTTCAAACGAGTTTATCAATATTGTTCAAACTACCTTCTAACGAAGTTCAAATAAATTTTGTCTCTTATCAGTGGAATATCGTTCGAAGTCGGTTTAAACGAGATCAGCCATTTCCTTCAAATAATATCACATGTTTCATTCGAATGAGATTGTTTTTGTTTCGAATGAGATTAATAACTTTGTTTGAATGACCCTATGGCTTTTGTTCGATATGAGATGCCTCGAAAATTATGCTTCTTAAAATAACATGTTTTCAATAAATAGAAGTATTGGCATCCGTTTTCTTTGTTCAATTCTTTTGAAATTAGTTTTCTAAGAGAAATAAAAATCCTACAAATGCTATTTACACTCAACTAGTTATGAGATCCAAGTTTCATCTATATATACTAGATTGAAATCTCTGTTTTAAGTAAAAAGGTTTATATACTCCTCATATCGTTGAGTATTATTTTGTGTAGTGGACTCCATACCTATTTGTTGTTTACATACAATGGACTTTGTTTGGGTGGCGGTTTGAAGTGGTGGAATCCGTGTTCAATTAGTTGACGGCTGCCAAGCCTGGATCAGCAAATACCGAGGCATGTGAGGAATGCACATTGTGGCAATGCGTAGGTGGACTCCTACATGTCGATGTGTAGAAGGTTAAAAGAACGATTGTGCATCAAGGCTTGAAGTATTAGAGTCAGTTTATTAAGTCATTTATCGTCCTCATGTAATTTATTATCATAGTGAATTTGTGTGGCTGGGTCATCCGAGGTTTTTCCGTTGTAGGTTTTACCCGTACATCGGGCGTAGTGTGACTGATTTAATTTTCTCTTAATATATTCACCTAGATGCATACTTAGGCAAGGTATGAAAGCGATGGCTTTTATGATTCAATGCTTTGATACCACTTGTTGGAACACAAGGCCCGAATTTTAAATTTTACAACAAGTAATTTTCTTTTGAGATGCGGAAGCGAGATGGTTCAACGCACAAATTTTAATTTCTTTCAAATTAAAATTAAACAAAGTGAAATTAGATTAAACGAAAATTCATTTTTCACTTAAACCAATTTAACCCAACTCAAGTCCTAGAAATTTTCCTAAGTCATATTTTCAATATTACCAATTTAGGCCAAACCAATTTTAACAAATTAAACGACGACTTGAATTAAATTAACTTTTAGCCAAATAATTATGTAGCACCAAATTAAACATGAGTAGTGATTTAAACCAAATTTTATCTTTTTACCTAATCATGCGATCTAGGTGATTTTTCAAAAGATAAAATAAAAAAAGAACCACTACGTCGCGATGTACAAGGAAAAACCCACAACGGGAAAAAACCTTGGACGACCCTAGCATTAAGTCCACTAAGCATGGTTTTACAATTACAAGACAGATGACTTACTTCCTCGACTTGACCCCTTTCAAGCCTTGATGCGTCTTCTTTTAAACACCTCCACCTAGTTGACAACCCCAGACCTGCAACGAAATCTAGGAATTCAACAATGAGACTTTAGGTACACCGTCAACCACACATGGTGCCTTTCACCATGTGAGAATGCCGCAACAAAATAAAGAACTTCTTCTTTGAGGGATGTAGAAGTAAACCCAAACTTCTCTTCTTCAAGGTGTAGAGATAAACCTATGCCAAACACTCCAAGCAAAATATTTATATGGAAGCTTGGAATAAACAAACTATGGGTGTAAAACAGAAGTGTTTTAAAGATTTTTCTTTGAAAAATGAACACTCGAACAAGAACTTTTTCTTCTTTGAATTTTTCTCTCAAACTCTCTCTTAGAGATGGTAGGGTATGAAAAAGTTGATTCAAAATAGTTGGTTCCCGCACTACATAAGTCAATCAAAAGTCAGGGAGGAAACGTAGTGGGAAAAACTGTCAAAAACTGCCCAAAACTGCCATTTTAATTTTCCGCCGAAAATCTCATTCGAACGAGATTTTCGTTCGAACAAGCCTTCTAACTCTAATAGGGTACTTTAGATAAGATGGAGGCGTAACACCTTTGAAGTATAGTAATGATAAGTTAATTAGCTAAATCCTTGGATTAGTGATAGAACACGCAAACACAAACTCAATGAATATAACACTTAGTTTAATCTCACAAATCTCTCTTGTTTAACTCAGAAAGTGGTAAGGAAAGTTAGAAGTAACTTATTTACAGGGAGAGAGAAGTAAGCACCCGAGATATACCTTGGCATGCAGCCAAACACACCAACCACCTACAAGAATCCCTATCAGGTATTAAAAGCTGCTTAATAATTGACAATGGTGGATGAATACGACCTTAAGGAAACTCAGTCATTAAAGAATATGAAAGACATCCCTCATACTTTATGTCACAACATTAAATACCTGATGCATTAATTGTCTCCATGTCATAATCATTAAATTCCAACACATGCCTTTTGTCTAACCACTGTGTGTCAGGGGGGCTGTTGTCGCAGAGGTGGCTCATTAACTGCCTGACATCCCCAAATACCGCAGTGGTTTAATCAAGTGTAGGTTTGACATTATTTAGTTGGCTAGTGACATCACCTACAGTATATGTGACATTGGATGATTCAAGTGACTCTGAAAATGAGGAACCTGATTCATCTGATATTTTTTACCCTTGCATGTCTTTCTTTGCCAAGATCATATATAATGATGATGTGCCTATGCCTGTGTATGAAAATGTTTCTAGTAACTCTACTCCTTCTATTGAGAATCATGTTTATACTGGTTTATATGCTTTGATTTCTGAGAATGTTGCATGTTCTACCTCGAGGTGTGTGAGTCAAAGGGATAGCGATAATGACGATGCCAATGGGTGTGTGAGTTTAAAAAATGAATCTTTAGGGGTCACTCCACACACCACACTTAGTGACTCGGACAATGAAGACCTCCTAGACATTCACACACTTTATGCTAAAACTCTCAAGAAAAGCGCTAGACTAGAAAAAATTGTGAAAGAACTTACCAAAAAGTTGGAAGATCTAAGCCTGATGGTCAAACTGAATGCTGAAGAGTATACTTCCCAATGTTTAACTCATGAAAGTGAAATTAAAGTGTTTGATGAAAAACTGAAAAATTTAACTGAAACAAATGAAATTCTGGAGAAAAAGTACAAAGGGACATTGTTAGAATTGGAACAAACTAAAGAAAAGACAGCAACTGTTTTCAAAAAATTTACAAACTTTGAAAATAATTCAAAATGTTTTGATGAATTTGTTGTTGAATCAAAAACCAATTCTGATGATCGAACTGTAATAGGATATTGCCCCAATATGAAAACACAAACAAAATCTCTTGAACCTATCAAGTTTGTGTCAGGAGGCAAAAGACCTATTGAAACATGCCCAGACTTTCATTCTCTAAAAACTGAGTTTGATTCAAAACATCAAAATTTTAACATTGGGGAATCAAGTTGCTCTAAACATGAAAGTTCACCTAAGGCTAAATACGTCTGCCCCTCTATTAGGAAGAGTGAGTCTGCATACAAGACTGTCACACCTAGGAATAGAGTTCAACCTCAAAACTTCTCAAAATCTTTGTTTAGAGACTTTTATAAGGAAACCCCAATCTTGAGCAATCTTTATTGTTCTTACTGTGATATATACGGTCACTCTTTTGATAGTTGTTATGCTAGGAGACTAGTTAAACCCGTCTATAATCCTCATATCTATCCGAACTTTAACTATTCTAGGAGGAGCCGCAACAATTATATACTTCCTAGACAGCCAGATTGAAACTCTAATTATAGAAAGAGAAAGACCAAACCTAAAAGAACATTTCCTAGAAGGAATCCTAAGCACTTTCCTAAACCAAATGCTCAAGTCTTTCACAAAATTCAAAATCATGCGCAAAATATTTTTCAGCAAAAATCCAAAGCTCGCAAATTTTATCAATTGAGAGATAATAAGAGCAAGATGAAAACTAGGGCAATTTGGGTTAGAAAAGATGGTCTATTACCTCAGATGAAGTGTAATGTTGTTGTTACTGCTTTAAAAGCTGAAGACACATCATCCGGTTGGTATTTAGACTCTGGATGTTCTAAGCATATGACCGGTGATGAAACTAAACTTTTAAACAAAACCATCTTTGCTGGTGGTAAAGTCATTTTTGGTGATGGAGTTTCATCTTAAATCATAGGCAAAGGAACTCTCCAAGAAGATGGGCTTACTATTCTTCAAGATGTTCTTCTAGTCAAAGGTCTTAAGGCAAATCTACTTAGCATATCGCAGTTTTGTGACTCAGATCATACTGTTACCTTTTCAAAGAACAATTGCAAAATTTTAAATGAAAAAGGTGAATGCATAATTACTGGATTCAGAAATCCTGACAATTGCTACACTGTCATGAACAATTCTGAAATCTATAATGTCGCCAGAATGGATGATAATGACATATGGCATAACAGAATGGGTCATATAAATTACGATAACCTTAGTAGACTGACTTCTCAGGAAATAGTTAGAGGAGTTCCTAAAATCAAACTCATACCCAATCTTATCTGTGGTTCCTATCAGAAAGGTAAAATTATTAAGGCACCTCATAAGAAAGTCAAAGATATTCTTACCTCTAATCCCTTAGAACTCATCCATATGGACCTAATGGGTCCCTCCCAAACTGTTAGTCTCTGTGGACACAGTTACATCCTTGTTATGGTTGATGACTTCACTCGATTTACTTGGTAGCCTTCTTAAAACAAAAGTCTGAAACATTTCAAACCTTCCTAAAAATTATTCTTAGGATTGAAAATGAGAAGGATACTCAAGTGAATAGAATTCATAGTGATAGAGGTGGTGAATTCAAAGACACTGGTATTATAGAATACTATGACTATAATGGTTATAAACAGGAGTTCAGTTCTCCTAAGACCCCTCAACAAATTGGTATTGCGGAGAGAAATAATCGTACCCTTCAAGAGATGGCACGTGTTATGTTACATGCCAAGAATTTACCTAAATATTTTTGGGTAGAATCTATTCGTACTGCTTGTCACATTATAAATAGGGTCTATCTTAGAAAGAATTCCAAACAAACCCCTTACGAACTTTGGTACAATAAAAAGCCTAATCTCAAATATCTTAGAACCTTTGGCAGTACTTGTTATGTATGCAAAGATAGGGAAAACTTATCCAAATTTGAGATCCAGGGAGATAAAGCCATATTTCTAGGATATTCGCCTAACAGTAGAACTTATCGAGTGTATAATCTTCGCACTAAAACCTTGATGGAATCCATAAATGTAATTGTTAGTGACACTACTGTAGAAAGCAAGACTGGTGAATCTACTATTGAGGAAGAGTCTACAAATATTTTAGAAAATGACTCCTCTGAAATGGATAATTCATTACCAATTGAGACACCTGAGGTACCTAACTGGGTTTCTAAAGATCATCCCATAAATAACATAGTTGGTAACCCTAGTAAGCCAGTGCGTACAAGATCCCAACTAAGAAATTATGCACATTATGCATGTTTTGTTTCCCTTGTGGAACCAAAGAATGTAAATGAGGCATTGAATGACTCTCACGGGATTTCTTCTATGCAGGAAGAACTTTTACAATTTTTCATTCATGATGTTTGGTATCTTATTCCACGTCCTGATCACAAAAAGGTTGTTGGCACACGTTGGATTTTCAAAAATAAGACTGATGAAAATGGGATAATAATTAGAAATAAAGATAGATTAGTTTCTCAAGGATACTCTCAAATAGAAGGAATAGATTTTAACGAGACCTTTGCTCCTGTTACTCATTTAGAATATGTTCGTCTGCTTTTTGCTATAGCTTGCCACATGCATTTTACACTGTACCAAATGGATGTCAAATCTTCGTTCCTCAATGGAATACTGGCTGAAGAAACCTATGTAGAACAACCTAAAGGGTTCATTGACCCTAAATATCCAAATCATGTATTTCGTCTGAAAAAGGCTTTGTATGGCCTTAAACAAGCTCCTAGAGCTTGGTATGAGCGTCTTTCCAGTTTTCTTTCAGATAAAGGTTTCAAAAGAGGCAGAAATGACCAAACTCTTTTTGTCAAACATTTTGACAAACACATCACTATTGCTCAAGTTTATGTTGACGATATTATATTTGGATCAACTTCTCCCTCAGAAGTCAAATCCTTCTCTGAAACTATGCATAAGGAATTTCAAATGTCCCTTATGGGGGAGCTACAATTCTTCTTAGGCCTCCAAGTCAAACAAAATTCAGAAGGATTATTTGTATCGCAATCGAAGTACGCTTTAGAGATAGTAAAGAAATTTGGCCTCGAGAGTGCTAAAGATGCTAAAACGCCCATGAGTACTAAGCTAAAACTTTTTAATGATGAAAATGGAAAATTCGTAGATCCTACTCTCTATCGTAGTATGATAGGAACCTTACTATATCTTACTGCCTCGCGTCCTAATATTATGTATGATGTGTGTGTATGTGCTCGATATCAAAATAACCCTAAAGAGAGCCACTTGAATGATGTTAAACGTATCATTAAATATGTAAAAGGCACTCTAAATCTAGGACTTTGGTACACAAATAACACACCAAGCACTATAATTGGGTACACTGTTGCTGACTGGGCTGGGTGTACTGATGATAGTAAAAGCACATCAGGAGCATGTTATTATATAGGTAATAACTTGGTAGGATGGAGTAGTAAAAAACAAAACTGCACATCACTCTTGACAGCTGAATCTGAATACATAGCCGCTGGTAGCTGTTGTGCTCAATTATTGTGGCTTAAACAAATTCTAAGTGATTATGGTATTCAAGAAAACCAATTGCATCTCTATTGTGATAATCAAAGCGCGATTAATATTTCTAAAAACCCTGTTCAACACTCGCGAACAAAGCATATAAAAATAAGACATCATTTTATACGCGAATTGGTTGAATCTAAGGAATTTGAAATCAATTATCTTCCTACTGATCTACAACTCCCAGATATGTTTACCAAACCTCTAGATTATAATAGATTCATTTCATTACATAAATCTATTGGTATGGTTTATGCTGGGTAATAACTTTGCTGTTTATCCAAGTTTTTTCCCTTTGTCCATTTAAGACAAAATGGGGGAGAAATTTGAGTCTATTAATTTCTTACATATGCGAAACAGCTTGATCTTAGTGATTTATTGCAGGTTTTTATTGTACAGTTACTCTCAACAGTTGTAATAGGGTATTCAAATGTACTTAGTTGAGTTATGTACTTTTTGATTTCTAGGTATTGGGTAGATAGAATTTTGATAGGAATAAGTTTTTCTTATTTTTTGTTGCCCTACGAGTCCTAGATGACTCAAAGGAGATTTTGTCTCATATTTCCAAAGGGGGATATTGAAGCCCTTAGACTTTTGACTCACTTTAGTCTATATTGTATAAGTGCTCATCTAGTTTGGAAATTGTGACAAAATTATGTCCTCCCTATAAACCAAAGAACCTCAGAAATTGGTTTGCTACTTCATCTCTCTATCTTGTAGTGATCAAGAACAAATTGCCAACACTCACACACAGTAGAATTTATTTAATGCATATCATACTGCATAATTATGTGTGTGCATATGTTGAGTGTGTTTAAATCCCTAAGTTGGAATTTTAATAATTTTTTGGGATTTTATAAGCACTTTTTAAACAAGGTTTTCTTAATTAAAACTTGATTTATAAGTTTTTATGGTCAATCTGTAAATATACTTTGTTGGGTATATTGTCCTAATGTTACCTTGGGTAGAATCCGAAAGCGGAGTAAACCTTAGGGTGTGGTTTTAATTACTTTAAGACGCGCGTTTCATATCCTTTATTTGGCCAACACTTGTCTTCAACTGATTGGCTGAGATTGTGTTTCTTCGTTGAGTTATAAACGCGTATGTTTTTAACCCTTGGATCATTGGTTATTGACGATCTGCATGTTGTCTTGGTGTATCCCAGTACAACATTTTAAACCAATCAGGTATCGTTTAAGCACCGCGTTCTTAGAACCCTTCGATCAAAGTCAATTTAACTTGACTTAATCCTGGCCCTTGGTTTTGATCCAGTCTCTCGAACCTTCTCTTCACACTATAAAAGGAACCCTAATCTCAGACTTCAAAGACTTTTTCCATTTTCATTTTTCTGAGAAATAGAGAGAGAAGAGGGAGAAGAGAGAAACCAGAGAGAGAGAGTTAGAAACCCTAACCTTGTTCGTCAAAACCTCTTCAATCCAAAATCAAACACTTCTTCAAAACTCCTTCATATCCAAAACACTACCCTGAGTGTTATTGAGTGTTTGAGAGTTTGAGTTGAGTTTGTAACTGTTGCTGTAACCTCTTGTTCGTTATATCTTCTTTTCAACTTAAACTATTACTTAGATCTACTTTCTGATTTCGTAGAAATTTCAGATCTGAGTTATTCATGTTACATTACACTTAGTTTCATTCTTTATTTCTCATCTTGAGAAATATATTGTTGATTATTTTCTATAAAACGTTTGCTTACTTTGAAATCAACAATAAATGCTTTATGTTTCTAGTTCTTGTAAAACTAAACCTTTGACCTAGTTTGGAATCACACTTGGAGGTTTTCAATCTCGAAAACTTTTCTAAATTCTGAGATTGATTAAGACCTTATATGTCTTCTTAGCAAGGTATCCGTGGATTCTGGGACAGATTTGAAGGTCAAATAAGGTTCAAAGTTTTGTAAGAAGAAAGAAAAAAGAAAAGATCACAGCATATAGTGTTACTGTAATTTATTAGGACTGTTTGTACTTAATAAGTGTGTGTGTGTGTGCATGCATGTGTTAGAGAGCACCTCCACAAACACTTTCACCCTACAACACGAAAAGTGTTGGTAATAAGATCTTGTGAAGAAGAGTCGACGTAAAGTGCTGGAGAAAATCAGAAGTTAACAAACTGGGAGAACTACATCTACAATCAGAACTGCAGAGAATTTATAAGGACACCAGAGGGTACATTCCTAAACTTATATAGGTTTGAGTTGTTTGCATGTTAGTTATATAGTTTGTAACTCATAAATTTGTTTTAGTGAATTTTTCATTTTACTCCGTAGAGGGAGTCATGGATGTTTCCTCAATTGGTGAGGTTTTACCACGTAAAAACATCGTGAACATAATCTTTCTACATCTCCTCATCTCATTCTTGGTTGTGCTGAGTTTAAGTTTTTTAAACTAATTTATAAACCTGTTATTCAAATTTTGAATCGATCTCGTACATACTGATTTGTTAAACACATCTTCTGTTCAAATAATTTGGTTTTTACGAAAAGAGTTTCTTAAAAAAACAGATCGGAGTTACTTAAATAGTTTATTTTTAATAAACGGCTTTAGAAACATATTTTTCACAACTTTGTATTTCACATTATGTGAAATAAAAGTGTAAATAAATTAAAAGAAAGTGTATAGGAACTTAACTCTTTTAAATAGCAAGGTTGTCACTCGATCTGCCAAAAAAATAGAAGTTTAAGTTTTCAAAAAACTATGATTCAGAATCCTAAACTCATATTAGAAGAAATATGTAATTTGTAAGATTATTTGTCTTTATAAGTGTGTGTGTATTCATGCATGTGTTAAGAAAAACACCACAATACACTTTTCACACTACAACACTAAAACCGTGTTGGTTGAGAGATCTCTGACTTTAGAGTCGACATAAAGATAAAAAGGAGTAGAAGGTACAAAGATAGGAGAACAACAAGAAGATCTTTAGATCCTTCAGCGAAGTCAGAATTACCTAATGGAGATGGTTTAAATTTTTGTGTTAGATTAGGTCTATTTGTGTGTTTAGTTTGTTAAATAGTTTGAAACCTATTAACTCATTTTAGTGGATTTTTTTCTTTTGAGGTGTAGAGACCTCTGTGGATGTTTCCCCAATTGGGTGGGGTTTTACCACATTAAAATACCTGCGTACTTGCATGTTTAATCTTCCTCTCATCCCCTTCTGATTGTGTGCTGATTTAAAATTTATTTAGTTTTATTTTTCAAAACTTGGTCACCTAACTTAAATATCTCATTCATAACTTTTTATACACATCTTGTGTTAGTATTTGTTTTGTAAAAAAAAGAGTTCTCAAACAAACTGTTCGGAGCCATTTAAAACGTGTTAAACCTTTTAAAAACTTTGTGGCATTATTTTTCAATTGGTATCAGATCATTGGTTTTGTAAAATCTTTTTGATACTGAGTTTCTGAAATTGTTTTTTTTTCAAACAAAACAATGGACGAGAAATTTGGGAGATTAGGTAACCTGTCCAGACCCCCACTCTTTGATGGAACCAACTTACCTTACTAGAATGTGAGGGCGGTTTCTTTCATCCAAGGTACATTGGGAGACGATGTCTAGGATGATATTGAAAATGGATACACTTTTCCTACTAAACCAGCCGCAGAAGAAAGTACTGTGATAATTAGGAAACGTCTAAGTGAATTCATTGAAGAAGAGAAACAAACCTCCCTTAATAATAATAAAGGCAAAAATGCCATATTGATGTCTATTAATGAACATGAATTCAAAAGGATATCTTTATGTACTACCTCTAAGGAAGCATGGGACACTCAAGTGACTGCACATGAAGGAGACACACGTGTTAAAGATGCTAAAACCCAAATGTTAATCCATCAATACAACACTTTGGTTATGACTGAGACTGAGTTATTTGATGACTTCTATATTAGATTAACAGACATAGTGACTAAGTTGCATACTAATGTAATTATCTATGATAGGAAGGAAATTATTTATAAAATTCTAAGGTCACTTCCACAAAAATTTGATAACAAGCGTTATGCCTTTGAGGAGATAGATGACCCAAATTTAACACCTGAACTCCTCGGTAGCAAGCTAAGAATAGTGAAATGGAATTGGAGTTTCAGAAATAGTTAATTATGTCCTAAAAGAAACAATCCAACTCTAATTTGTCTTCTCCTCTAAGTTAACCAATATGACTTCAATTTGATTGATATTCACTTAGATTCTGATGAGGACTATAATTTAGACAATCTGGATAATCACATTGCCTTAATGTCTAAAAAATTTAAGAAAATTTTGAAATTTCAAAATAAAGTTGCAAACAGATAAGGAAAATATGCTTATTCCAAGTTTTCTAATAATAGGCCCCATGAGAAAAGATAGGACAAACACTAGATTGATAACCAAAACAAAATATGGGAAATTAGGACATATGGAAAATGATTGTAGAGCCAACTTGAATAAGAATAATAAAAACAATGGGGATAATTTGTGCAAGACCTAGGATGACTCAGTGAATCAGAAACTGATGAGCCTGAGTCACCTAATTCTTTTGACCCCTGTATGTCATTCTTTGCCAAAACCATTTACATTGATGATCCTATGACTAGTACTGAATCTGATAGTAGTATCTTTAACCATTCTATGTTATATGATAATGTTCCTATGTGTGTGAGTCAAAGGGAACGTTCTATTGGCAATGAAAATGTATGTGTGAGTCCTAATAATGAATCGTTATGGGACATTACACACTGTACACTTAATGACTGTGACAATGAGAACCTCATAGATATTCACATACTAATTACTAAACTTGAAAAAGTAGTCAAGGATCTTACCCAGAAAATAGAATCCCTAAGCCAAATTATTAAACATAATGCTGAAGAGTACACCTCCCAATGTCTAGATCATGAGAATGAGACTAAGATTTTTGCTCATAAAATCAAGGAACTGTCTGAATCAAATGAAATTTTGGAAAATAAATATAAAGGGACGCTAATAGAATTGGAACAAACTAAAGAAAAGACATCAACAGTCTTCAAAAAATTTACAAAATTTGAAAATAACTCAAACTGTTTTGAAGACTTTGTTGCTGAAAGTAAAACCAATTCTGATGCCAGAACTGGAATAGGATTTTGCCCCAGTACTAACAAACAAGCTAAAAATCTTTAAACTATTAAGTTTGTGTCCGGTGGCAAAAGACCTATTGAAATTTGTCTAGACTTTTAAGACTTGAAAAATGATTTTGATTTCAAACAACAAAAGATAGACATTAGTGAGGCCAATACTTCTAAGCTTAATGTTTGACATAAGGCTAATTATGCTTGTCCTCCCATAAAGAAGTGTGAATCATCTTTCCAACCTATTCTCCCTAGAAAAAAAATCTAGAGTCCAACCTTTAGGCAAATCCATATTTAACAGCTTTCCTAAGGATACGCCTCCTACGAGCCATCTTTATTGCTCATATTGCGATGTCTATGGGCACTCTGTTGATGGATGTTTTTATTAAACTTCTATATAAACCCATCTTTAGTTCACCTGTCTATCATAACTTTAACTACTCTAGGAAAGGCAGAAATAACTATATTCTTCCTAGGCAACCAGATAAGAGCTCTAACTATCTTAATAGGAAGAAACAATCTAATACTAAAAGATCATCAACAAGAGGAACCCCTAGATTAATGCCTAAACCAAAGGCTCTGAAATTTGAGAAAAATAAATTTACGCAAAAATCTTCTAAAGAAAAGGCTAATGCTCACAAATTTTACCTCATTTGAGCTAATCAGTGTAAATGTTTAAAAACTAAAGAAATTTGGGTTAGGAAGGATGAATTAAAACCCAGATGAAATGTAATATCGTGATCAGTTATTTCAAAGTTGAGCACACAACATCTGGATGGTATTTTGATTCAGGATGTTCTAAACACATGACTAGGGATGATACAAAACTTTTAAATAAAACTAGCTTCTCCAGAGCTAAAGTTTTGTTTAGATATGGGGTATCAACCCAGATCATTGGTAAAGAGACACTTCATGAAAAAAGGTTACCTACTTTAGAATATGTACTTCTAGTAAAAGGTCTAAAAGCAAATTTACTGAGTATATCTCAATTTTGTGACTCTAATCATACTGTCACATTTTTAAAGAATAATTGCAAAATTTAAATGAAAATGGTGACTGCATTATTACAGGCCTTCGTACTCCGGATAACTGTTACACAGTTAATCCAAGTAACGAGGTTTGTAACATTTCCAGAATGGATGACAATGAGATTTGGCATAATAGGTTGGGACACATAAATTTTCACACCCTTGGTAAATTGTGTTCTCAAGAAATAGTTAGAGTTCTTCCTAAGATAAAGTCTATATCAAACATTATTTGTGGGCCTTGCTAAGAAGGAAAAATGGTTAAGTTTGCACATAGGAAACTCAAAGATGTATTGACTTCTATACCTCTAGAACTCATCCATATGGACCTACTGGGTCCTACTAGAATGGTTAGTCTGTGTGGAAATAGCTGCATGTTAGTGATGGTCGATGATTTTACCCGCTTTACTTGGATAGATTTCCATAAAAAAGTCCGACACCTTTCAAGAATTTCTAAAAATTCTTCTACGTATTGAGAACGAAAAGGATAGGCAAGTAAATCATATCCGTTGTGATCGAGGTGGAGAGTTTAAAGACTTAGGAGTAACTGAATATTGTACCTATAATGGATATCAACACGAATATAGTGCACCTACAACCCCTCAGCAAAATGGTATAGCTAAAAGAAAGATTAGGGTTATTTACGAAATGGAACAAGTTATAATTCATGCCAAAAGCCTTCCTAAGTATTTTTGGGTAGAAGCTGTTAGGACTCCCTGCAACATCATAAACCATGTCTACCTTAGAAAATATACCAAATAGACTCGTTACGAACTGTGGTATGACTAGAAACCTAACCTTAAATATTTTAAAACCTTTAGAAATGCTTGCTATTTGTGCAAGGACAAAGAACACTTGTCCAAATTCGAAACCAGAGGTGATAAAGCCATCTTATTATGTTAATCTCATACTACTAGAGCCTATCGTGTCTATGACCTTCGAACCAAAACCTTCATGGAATCCATTATTGTAATTGTTAGTGACACTAGTGCTGAGAGTAAACCAATAAAATCAACTATCATGGATGAGTCTGGAAATATTTTAAACTATGACTCTCTAGGGATAGATGATTCCTTACCAACAGAGACCCCTGAAGTGCCTAACTGGGTTTCTAAGGATCACCCTTTAGACAACGTAGTGGGTAACCGTACTGAGGCTGTTCGTACAAGATACATGCTGCGTGATTTTTCTCATTATGCATGCTTTGTGTCCTTATTAGAACTAAAGAATGTAAATGAATCCCTAAATGACTCCTTGTGGATAAGTTCTATACATGAGTAACTTCTTTAATTTCTCACTTATGATGTATGGTGTCTTATACGTTGGCTAGAAAATAAAAAGGTTATTGGCACACGTTGGGTTTTAAAAAATAAAACATATGAGACTGGGATAGTCATTGGAAATAAGGCTATATTACTGCCCAATGATACTCTCAGATTAAAGGAATAGATTTTGAGGAAATAATTGCACTCGTAACTCGCCTTGAATCTATTCGTCTACTCTTAGCAATAGCTTGTCATTTCCAAATCACTCTCAAACAAATGGATGTGAAATATGCATTCCTTAATGGTATTCTAACTGAGGAAGTCTATATAGAATAGACAAAAGGGTTTACTGACCCTCACTCTCCGAATCATGTTCTTCAATTGAAAAGGGCCTTATATGGTCTAAAACAAGCACCCCATGCTTGGTATGATCGATTGTCTACATTTTTATTGAATAAAGGATTTAGGAGAGATGGTAATGATCCAACTCTATTTGTCAAATATTTTGACAAAACTGTAGTTATAGCCCAAGTCTACGTAGACGATATCATCTTTGGATCTACATCCTTAACAGAAGTTGAAAATTTCTCCAAAGTTATGCATGGGGAATTTCAAATGTCTCTTATGGGGGAGTGGTAATTTTTTTTTAGCACTTCAAGTCAAAAAAATTCATAAGGTTTATTCATTTTGCAATCCAAAAATTCTTTAGAGATTGTTAAGAAATTCGGCCTAGAAAATGCAAAAGACGTTAGGACACCTATGAGTACATCTATAAAAATGTCTAAGGATGAACATGGGAAATCTATGTATCCCACCCTTTACCGAGTATGATAGTAAGCTTACTATACCTAACTTCCTCATGCCTTGACATTACGTATGTTGTTTATGTGTGCGCTAGATATCAGAATGCACCTAAAGGGAGCCATTTATAACGTTTAAGAAAATCATAAAATATGTTAAAGGTACTCTCAACTTAGGTCTTTGGTACATAAATGACACATCCACTTCTGTAATTGGTTACACTGATGTTGATTGGGCTGGGTGTTCTGATGAAAGTAAGAGTAGGTTAGGAGCCTTTTATTATATAGGAAATAATATGGTATGATGGTCTAGTAAGAAGCAAAATTGTGCATCGTTATCCACTGCTGAATCAGAATACATTACAGCAAGAAGTTGTTGTTCACAATTACTTTGGATAAAACAAATTTTATAAGATTATAGCATAATTGAAGATAAGTTGCATATATATTGTGATAATCAAAGTTCAATTAGTAGTTTCAAAAATCCTATGCAACATTCTTGCACAAAACACATTAAAATTCGATTTGTTAATAAGTAGAATCTAAGGAATTGGAAATTATGTATTTGCCCACAGATCTTCAATTAGCTGATTTATTCATAAAGCCTCTAGATAATATAAGATTTTAATCTCTTCGAAAGACAATTGGCATGATATTTCTTGAGTAAATATTTATCATCTCATAATATATCACCTGGTCACACTCTTGCTTATAATTGATCTTTGAGGATATAAGGTATGGTTGTTTCAAAATTGCAAAAGAGACCTCTTATATGTATTTTATGTACGAGATCCTTGATGTTACTCGTTGATGTTTATGCATTGATATATATTTTTTGTATCTTTATTTGCTTATGAGTATTTGTTCCTACCCTTTGTCCAGTTGAGACAAAATGGGGAAGAAATTTGAGTCCACTTGGACAAACTCTTTGGTCACTACAACTAAAATACTTGATCTTAGCTATATTATTTTCAGGAAATCATTACCTCATTCATATCAGAATATTCTGAGGGTATTGATTTGTATTTAGTTGAGTAATGTAATTTTCTTTTTCTAGGATATGGGGTAGATAGAATTTTTGTATAAGAATAGGATTTTCAATATTTGTTTTGTATCCCGATGAGTTCTCAATGACTCAAAGGATATATTGTTTCATATTTCCAAAGGGCGGGACTGAAGCACCCTATATCTTTGACTCACTTGAGTCTACATTATATAGGCACTTGTCTAGTTTGGAAATACTGACAAAATTAAAGTCATATCCTAGTCTATCAAAGAGCCTCACACACTCCATCGAAATTACTCTAAATGTCTCAAAGGTAGTATACCAACACTGCACCTAGGATTGCACTTCTTTGTTGCATTTATATCATTTTAGGCATGTGAGTATCAATTCCCGCTAAAATATTTTTTTAATAATTTTTGGGATTTTTTAAACAATATTTAGAGTTTTTAAACCATTTTTAAAACATTTAAAATTATGGCTTTAAAATGTTTTGTGTTAATTTGTCAAATCATATTCTTCCTAAAATTTTGGTTGGATGGAATCGAAAATCGGCAAGAACTTATGGGGTAGAAAATCGAATTCTTTAAACACCTAAAACACTTGTTTTGTGATCATCTGAGCCATACATGTGTTTACATTACATCAGTTCAGAAATTGTTTCTTTACTCTCACATAACTCAGATTACTTATCAGCCCTTGGATTAATATAATCGATGGACTGCATGTTGTTTTACTCAATCCAAGACTCAACCTTTCTAACCAATTAGGATGCGTTTAATTGCGGTGTATTTTTAACCCTTGGATTTACTTCGTGTAGCCAGACTTGATCTCAGCCATTTCTTTGGTTAAATGTTCCAGACCCTTCAATCCCTTAGTATAAATATGGCCTTTGGGTTTAACATTTGAAGACTTTTGGTGAGTTTGATATCGTGAGAAAAAGAGAGAGAGAGAGAGAGAGAAATTGAAAAACATAGTCTGGCAAAATTTTCACAAAAATTATTCTTTAATAGTTTGAGAGTCATTCCTATTTGGAGTTTCATTCCTCTCTAGTCTTAAAACTCTTTTCCAACATGTCATGTAGTTGGATCTTTTTTTCTGTTTCATAGAAAATGTAGATCTGACTTTTATTGTGATAAATCTCACTTAGATATGCTTAGGTTGATTTCTTTTTCAAGAAGTCATTATTTTATCATATTTTTATACTTAAATGTTACTTTTAAGCTTGTTACCAACAAATCCATATTCTGTTTCGAGTTTTGAGAAAAACAGACTTTAAAACTTTTAAAGATCTTGAGACGTTTACACTTTCAAGTTTGTATTTCACTTTTTTTGAAATAAAAGTGTATATAAATAAGAAGAAAGTGTATAGGACCTTGTCTCTTTTGAATAGCAAGGTTGTCAGTCGATTTAAAAAAAATGAAGTTTAAGCTTTCAACAAACTATGATTCAGAATCCTAAACTCATCTTAGACGAAATATGTAATTTGTAGGATTATTTGTCTGTATATATATGTGTGTGTGTGTGTGTGTGTGTGTGTGTGTGTGTGTGTGTGTTTGTGTGCGTGTGTGTTCATGCATGTGTTAGACACAACACCATAATAGACTTTTCACACTACAACACCAAAACAGTGTCGGTTGAGATATTTCTGACTTTAAAGTCAACATAAAGCTAAAAAGGAGTAGAAGGTACAAAGCTGGGAAAACAACAAGAACATCTTCAGATCCTTCATAGAAGTCAAAATTACCAAATGGAGGTGGGATAAATTCTTGACTTAGATTAGGTCTGTTTGTGTGTTTAGTTTGTTAAATAGTTTGTAACCTGTTGACTCGTTTTAGTTTTGTTTTGAGGTGTAGAGGACTCCGTGGATGTTTCCCCAATTGGGTGGGGTTTTACCACATTAAAATACATGTGTACTTTCATGTTTAATCTTCCTCTCATCCCCGTCTGATTATGTGTTGATTTAGAATTTATTTAGATTTGTTTTTTCTAAACTTGGTCACCTAACTGAAATATCTCGTTCATAACTTTTTATACACATCTTGTGTTAGTATTTGTTTTGTAAAAAAAAGGAGTTTATCAAACAAACTATTTAGGGTCATTTAAACTGTCTTAGACCTTTTAAATAACTTATGTGGCATTATTTTTCAATGAGTAATACCGATAATTGTTACGATATCATTCCCAGGTCCTCTAGCATTATGTTAAGGTCTCCACTTTGGACCTTTGGCTTCAATGACTGGGTCACATTAATTTTAGAGATCTTGTGAGGTTAGTTAAAAAATACGTAGTTCATATCTAACCATCACTTAGAAGACCAACTTCATTGGTTTATGGTTCTTGCTAACATGGGAAACAAATCAAGAGTCCACATTGGAAATACCATACTATAACAACCTCATGTGTGTTAGAGTTGATACACGTGGATCTTATAGGTCCAATGAGTACAGAGAGCATTAATGGTAAGAAGTACATTTTAATGATGGTCGATCTTTTTCTGTTATTCCATTATTGAATTTATTAAGGAAAAGTCCAATGCTTGTGAGTTCTTTACAATTAAGTTCCGTTTACTTCAAAATCCACACCATGTTTCCATCATTACATTAAGAAGTCAAAATGGCACGGAGTTCATTGATGCCAATATTGGTTTATATTGTGATGGTATATAAATCAGACACGAGTTTTCAATAATAGGCATGCCTCAATAAAATCAAATTGTTGAGAGGAAAAATAACTATCCAAGAGATGGGGTAATCCAAATCCTTTGGTAACAACATGCTTAAACAATTTTAGGCAGAGGTGGTTAACATCACATGTCACATAGTGAATAGGGTTGATCTTTTTCCACACACACTTCACACTTCATATGATTTTCGAACCTATAAGAAACCTAACCTATCATATTTCTGAGTTTTTGGGACTTCTTTTTATATGATAGATATAGAGATCACTTAGGGAAATTTGACTCTAGAAGCGATGAGGGAATGCTTTTAGGATATTCACAGACTAGTAGAGCCCATAGGGTGTATGTAGACACCCCATCCTAGGACCCACCTAATCACATCCTTAGGTCCCTATCACTCACTTGCTATGTTATACTTCGAGTACCAATCTAGAGGTCATCGGGCACTCTTGGGCCCCATTTGACTCTGGTCAACTCTCTCTCTCTTGAGCGAAAGATAAATGAATTTTCTAAGGGTTCTGAATACCCTTTACAATGGTCGACCTCGTGCGCGAATAGGACTTATAAATAGAGGCCATGACCTCACTTTGAAAAGAACCCCCCTTTCAACAATTCAAATAACATTCTCTCGAATTCAAATTGTTCCCTTTCCTAAAAGACACATTTGACCACATTCCATTCCATCACTTTCTTACCTCACTTGGTAAATTCCCCCACCTTTCCACACCACTTTCCTTCTATTGTAAGATCCTCATATATTCATCCAAGATCATGATCAAGCTTTCCTAAGGAGGTCCAATTCTCCATTCTTTTCTCTAATTTATCATTTTAGTATTATTTTTCTTCATTTCTACTTTAGAATTTTTTTTATCACATAACATATATTAATCTCAAACCGTTATTAGTAGCATTTGCATGTACTCTATTTTCATAAAAAAAAAAAGAGGGGTTTATCTATAAATTCCAAAATAGGGATTCTCATCTCACATTCTCGCTCTTAAAGCACATTTCTCTTTACACACACACACATAAGAGAAATCCCCCATTTGGATTTATTGATTAAACCCCACCCTATGATATCTTCGAATTACGTGGACTTTGATGACCCATTGTCTACATACACATCTTGGGTTAATCTCAAGATTCGAGTCCTCCTTTATGCTTGTTTATATGTTTCCCTCCTATCATATATATATATATATATATATATATATATTAGGAACACCACTAAGGATGAATGCACTCTGTCCTTTTCCATGAAGCAAGTTGAATAATTTCATTATTCACTTATATTATGCATATGAACACACAATTCACAGAATCTAACAGGAGAAGATTAACACATGTCCAAGAGAGACCGAAAGGGCGGGATGGGTGCCTAACACCTTCTCATTCCGTAACTTAGTCCAGTATGGTCCTTGATGTCGTTCTCTCAAGTAGGCAACATGTCTTTTGCTTGTTTTGTACAAAATAGGATGACAATTCTATCTATACACATTACCCCACATTGAAGACGGTCGAGCGCCCAACCTCGCGCGCACGATGGAGGGAATCTGAAAGGGGAAGCCTTGGGATGGCCACAGTGGCAACACTGCTGGGGACTTGCATTTTAAGAGGACTAGACTCTAATTCAACATTGGTATTATTCTTTTCTACATGTGTGCATATGCTCCTACCTGTAGGTTCCCTTTACTTCTCTATTTACGTTTTGTATGTATCTATATCATCCTTATGATCCCTTCCAATGTATATATCACTTTTCACTCACGTATACACTTCACACACTTGTATATGCAATAATGTTCACTTTTCACACTTACACTTGTATATAGTTTCACTTCTACTCACATGCTCCACTCACCACTTAGAGTATCTATGCTTACACTTCACTAGCACACACCCAAACTTATCACACCTGTACACATCTATATGATCACTTACACACCAGTTGTAGTTTATCCATGTAAAGGTTCACTACCAGACACGATCACTTGTATATATTCACACGTCACTCATTCACTGACATGTATATATCCACATGATTTCCTATCAACATGCTTAGTATAGTTTTCATGCTTTATGATAGATTTACTTTTCAAAACACTTGTATATTCTCCCTCATTAGTGTAGTACTCCATTTACTCATCATGCAAATAAAAAATAAAACCTCTCTCTATAATATACTAATTAATACTCATGCACTACATCATCATAGCAAGGCAATATTGACCAAAATTTTGTCCTGTAGTGAGGGGTCACTCTTTGATGGGAACAAGTCCAATGGGGATCACTTAACCTAAGCAATATGACTCTCACCTTCCATTGGCCTCATACTTTTCACGTGTATCAAATGGTTCCCCCGCATCATACCGCTTGACCGAACTCACAACGGGAGGTATATGGAAGGACACTCATTCATGTACATCGAGTATATCGAATTCTCTATCACACGTACCATCCCCACGAGGTATGTCATGAGGCAATTCATGTACACTCACATATATCAAATATCTTGCCCATAATTATTAAAGAATGATTGCCCTTATACGCAAGAGCTATATTGGGGAAGTCATGCTAAAGGGGGGATCCCGTCCATTAGCCTAACAAGTGCATAAACCTCATATAGATCTCAAACCTAGGGTACTCATATTTAGTTTATTGGTTACCATGCGAAACTCTGTCGAAATTTCGGGTCGGCATACCACCTGAATTTTCACGCTATTTTTCCTTTTTTTCAAAACAAGACCCAGTCTGTGAGCTTAGAAACAAGTCAAACCATGTCTTATATTTTTTAAACCCTATTTTCCTAGCCTTTGATCCTGTCCAACATTTTTTCTTGCATTTAGGCAAACCTGATAATAATAATAATAATAATAATAATAATAATAATAATAATAATAATAATAATAATAATAATAATAATAATAATAATAATAATAATAATAATAATAATAATAATAATAATAATAATAATAATAATAATAATAATAATAATAACAACAACAACAACAACAACAACAACAACAACAAAAACAACAATAATAATAATAATAATAATAATAACAATAATAATAATAATAATAATAATAATAATAATAATAATAATAATAATAATAATAATAATAATAATAATAATAATAATAATAATAACAACAAAAACAAAAACAACAACAACAGTAACAACAACAACAACAACAACAACAACAACAACAACAACAACAACAACAACAACAACAACAACAACAATAATAATAATAATAATAATAATAATAATAATAATAATAATAATAATAATAATAATAATAATGATGAGATTCGTCTCCTTTTTTCTCCTTCTTCCAAAATACCAAAAAATATTTTTTCCTCCTTTTCTAAAAAATACCAAAGACTTTCTCCATTTTTTCTTCAAAAATAATTTCGAATCGTTTTTCATATTAGGTATATCGCATACTCGATCTTGGAATGGCTCCCTATTGGCTTCAACATTCCATCAAATCGTTTTGAAGCTCTGCTGCTTCTTTTGCTACTTCATCTGAGTTTTGGATCTACCTTCACGAGCTCTTCATGAAAAACATTGACCAAGCACCGAATGTGAAGCTCGATCTGATGGTTGTCCCAGCCCAATTCAACGGGAAGATCGATAACCATCAAACCGAGCTCCAAGAAATACAGCATCACTGGGCCTAAATTCCCTAAGAACCCGACTTTATTTTTCCTCTTGTTATGGGTCCACCCCCTGATGAGCCTATTTTGGTCACATAAGAGTACCATTATGTCCTGCGCATCCCACATGTAAATGTGCCACCACCAGCTCAACTCCCTATTTTGAACCTTGCCCAAACAAGGGCTAATCTTCCAGTACCCATGGATACCAAAGAAGATGAACTGAACAAGGTCAAGGAAGACCTCAAATTGCTATCAAAGAAGTTCGACCAAGTCAAGATATCTGGGAGCTACATTGACTACACCCATATGTCTCCTTATCCTAAAGCTAGACTTCCAAAGAAGTTTAATATGCCAAACATTGAGAAGTTCGGGCCAGAGGGCCCCCAATTGTGCACCTTTGAAGCTATCATAGAGACACGATCCTTCTTGGTGTCTCTAAAGAAATATTATCCCAAATATTTTAGCAGACGTTAAAAGAAAGTTCCCTCCGATAGTTCTCATCTATTGAAGAATTTAGAATCCGTAGTAGGGAAGATGTGGCCCAAAAATTCATGTCTACGTGCAAGTACAACAAAGAGTTAGAGGTCATGTGCTGAGACTTGGATCTTCTTAAATAAAATCCTAGGGAATCAGTCAGTAGATTTATTGGAATATGGAGAGAAAAAGTAGTCACTATGACCAAAAAGCCCTCCAAGGAGGAACAATTCAACATTGTGAAGAAGAATTTCTTACCCCATATCCGAGTATTTATGGGAGGACATTACTACCCACATTTTTTAGCCCTCTGAGAGGCTAGTGTGGAAATCCAAGAAGGTTCCACCAATATGGAACCTGAACTGAAGAAGGTAACCAGACAGTTCACCCCTCGAAAGTATGAGAAGCCTACTAGTTATGTAGTCTCAACCATTAACAACATATCCCAACCCACTACCTCTGGGGCACAAAAAAGTCACCCCAATCCTGAACTGAAGAAGGTTCCACCAATGTGGAACCTGAATTGAACAAGGTAACTGGACAGTTCACCCCTCAAAAGTATGAGTATCCTACTAGTTTTGCAGTCTCAACCATTAATAACATATCCCAACCCACTACCTCTTAGGCACAAAAAAGTCACCCCAATCCTTCCATAAAAGAGTACATCGAGCTCCATGCTAATCTGTCCAAAGTTTACTAGGATATGTTAAGATGAAGTCTCATCAAACCATTAGAACCTCGAGTGTCACTGAATCCACTACCTAAAATCCTCAAGCCCGATGCCTACTGTGACTTCACCAATCTGCAGTCCATACCACCGACCAATGCTTCCACCTCAAAATTATGATCTAAGGCCTGATTAACTTGGGTATCACTGCCCCACCAACTAATCCTAAATCCAATACTACCCCAACCCACTTAGAGCACATACAAATGCCATCTTTCTATAAAGTGACCCAGAGTTTGACCTATCTACTCAAATCGGGCCCAGCAGAGAACACATCATCCCGACAGTCTCACATAAACCTCTCAATCTTTGCCCATATTTTCTCCTACACCCTACATGATTTTTCAATCAATATTTATCACTCCTTATAAGGGCCTGCATTTTCGCTCGCACCCAATCTGAGGGGGGAGGCATGCAGTTACTGACTAGGTTGAACCAACTCTTAGAGTTTATACTGAAATTTCCCAACAAGATATTCATAGATTATTAAAAATTTAATAGCTTGCTCATAAAATTTTAAAGTGGGATAAAAAATCAAATGAATGGGTTAAGCAGTTAAAGAAGCCGTTCTAGATGACGTAGTACAAACCATGACTGATAAGTTTCGCCATAAGAAGGAAATCTCCAACATCTCCGAGTTGCTAACTTCTTTGAAACTTCAGCAATGGTTGGTCCCTTCATTCCTGCTTTTCCATGATGAGTGTGAATACTTATATGATGAAGCCCTTGAGGTTATCAAATGTATTAATTACTTTTGGCACGAAGACATAGTAGCCACCGAATGGGGGGATGACTTTGACAACTCAGACAATGAGTTGAATAACAAAGAGACTAGTTCAGTTGCCAGTTTGTGAGGAATAATCTCCTTTGAGGACTTATTGGGGGAAATCAACAAAGTGTCCATTTGGCCCGAGATAGATGAATCCATGGGGTGGTTATTTTTCCTCGCCTCAGTGAACCACATGACCTGAATAGGGTGGTGTGACACCCTGCTTAATTAAATATCTGGTGATCAGTCCTATATTAATTAAATCAAAATATCCGATTGGTTCAGATTATGCATCACTGTCGAAAACTTGTTTTAAAATACCAACCACCTAATATTTAAAAACTGTGATGTCAAATTTTATCTTTTCAATTAAAATAAAACAATTAAACTAAATAACCAGTTATTCACCAATCAATCCAATCACATAAGAATTAAATTAAATGACATATAATAACGAAGTTGGAGTAAATATATCCAGTCAAAAATTCAATACACTAATCCAACTAAATAAATCCAAAAACTGGGAATAGAAATGAATCGAATCTCTAAATGTATAAGTAAGAATGGACGGCATGTCCAATGATGCAAGTAACTCCAAAGTAAGGAATGATAGACCTAGAGGCATATATTACTAAAGTCATGTAGCTTCCACAGCAGCTATAGCTCGTCGAATGAATGGAACTCCTAAGACTTGTGTCCCTGTGGCTGAGCACCTAAAATGGTTTGATAAGAAAAGGGAGATTTGCAGAAAACGTGTCAGAGCCTGAGTTAATAATAGTTTAAAAATTAGCAATTGATTAAAATGATTTATTAACACATATATTATCCATCTTAAATTTTCGAACTCACTTGGGCTACTCATCTCTCATCTAGTGTGTACGCCTAGCGAATATTCCAATTCTACTTGTTCCTATTCCCATACCAACTAGTCCTTCTTGACTATATCCATTCCTAACCTAATATCGTTCCCATGTATTTCCCTCGCAGTATGATGTGTATAAACAACCTCTCTTTATTATATAAAAAGGCATTTTCAGTTTTGTATAATTAAATGTTTGCTACTTAATTCGTTTTCTTTAATAATCCACCTACTTAATTTACAGAGTAGACACCATTTCGAGTAAATATATATACACGCTATCTTATATATATACAATATTGCACCCTGAGACACAGTTGCGGTGCCTGCATACTCTGCTATCATACCGTATTGCATCGCTCATTTGCATAAAGGACTAAAGGTTCAGTCTCTATTGAACCATCAAAATAAAACACATATATTGGAGACAAAATAGTTCCAAGCCGATGGGCCACGCACATACCCCCGCACCCATACGACCGTCATCACTATCGTTCTCACAGATAGTCCCTACCTAGGTTCTATACTCTAGTGATACCAATCAATATCCCACCCTAAGGCTCCTCAAGGCATGATTGTCCACAGTGCGCAACCTCCGCTCGATAGCAAGCAGCATAGGTATGTTATACACGTAATAATTTATTTAATAAGCATACACACAACTTAATATATATACAATAGGTATTATCGCAACCCAAGTACTCAAGTTTATAGATAGTATCATTATCTCTACTATTTCCATTATTGTAACACTTCGACTTATCTCTCTAACATACAACTTTTCTCTAAGGTTCTATTAACCCGCTACATACTCCTGAGTAATCGCTCTCTTAACTCATTACTAACTAGGAATTTTATCCATTAGATAAAAATGTAGATTAATTTCTCTCACGTGTGCCAACCTAGAAGGGTTCCTACCTTGTCTAGGCCAAAAATAAGCATTTTGGAATCTCGTTAGAAGTCCAAGATTTGAACATTCAAACAAAATTCTCACTTCGAATGAACTCAAAAATCTCGTTAGAAGTCTCGTTGGAATTCTCATTCGAATGAGGTCGTTCGAACGACCTGGGATGGTCTTTGAACAAAAATTTCGAGACTTGCCCTGTTCTCCCAAACTTCATTTTTCCAATATTTTCCTCATCCAAACTCGTCTAGAATTCATCCCAACTCCCAATTAATGATTCTAAACTATTCCTAATCATAATAGGGTACTTTCTAACATAATATAAATGACAAATCTTTACATAATCAAAGGAAACTTAAGAAAATTCCTTAATCTTTAAAAATCTCTTAATAAAAATCCACCATTAACAATCATTCAAAACTCCCAATTATATTTCATGACTCTAACCTAATGTTTCCAGATTTATTATTACCAGCATAGGATTATTAATCTACATGCAAACCTATCTTCCAATTTCACAATTTCATGGTGATTTAGTGTCAAATTCATAGTATTAATGGTTATCTCATCAACTAGGGTTAACATGAATCATATATGCTCAGAATTTTAGCAAGATAAACACTTGCCTCTTTGTGAACCTCTGAATCATTGAACGCAATTGATATGGAGATGATCCTCTCTTCGCGATCTATGCGTTGGTGTGATTTCTAGTGGAAGAACTTGAATCTTTGGCCTAAATCACCTATGGAGTTCTTATTCCTCTTGGTTCTCTCTTTCTCTCTCACGTAGGTTGGAAACTGTCAGATAACCTAATGCCCATGTTACTTCTCTTTCTAATTTCCTATTTTCGTCCATATTAATTTCCAAAAATCCCAAAAGACCAAAATACCCCTCTGGGGTGTCATTTTGGGATGAAATGCCCCGGAATCTAAATAAAACACTTGAGTAGTATTTTCTGACTATTTCGACCCTTTCGGATACACTGGCGTGCTCAAAACGTCCATAAGAGTTAATAAAAAATAAATTATTCTTTTTAGCTTAATAAAGTAATACTGACACGACTCACCCGCGCGTCCCAACTAAGTATATGGCAATTGCCGTGTGTTTCACTCCGGGTCAATATAATATTCTTGTATACATATATTATTTTACTCTCTAAGTAAGATTCAACATAATTATTGCCGATAAATACTAAGTCTCGTCACGCTAGTAATTATTACAATTAAATTCGGATTAATTATAAATAATTTTTCTCCATTTCCATTTAAATCAATTAATCCAATTTCCATAATTAAAATAAAATTCCACAAAATTATGGGGTATTACATACTCCCCCCCTAATAAGAAAATTTTGTACAGAATTTCGAAAAAAGGCTAAATCAAGGTATACTTGGTGGAAACAACTCAGGATACTTTTCCCGCATGTCATCATCACGCTCCCATGTAGACTCCTCTATATTATGATGATGCCACCACACTCGAACTAACGACACTATCTTTGACCTTAGCTTCCTCTCACT
Source organism: Sambucus nigra (assembly GCA_949130495.1). Classification (NCBI taxonomy): domain Eukaryota; kingdom Viridiplantae; phylum Streptophyta; class Magnoliopsida; order Dipsacales; family Adoxaceae; genus Sambucus; species Sambucus nigra. The sequence continues at coordinate 534,394,502 of OX422208.1, read as the reverse complement.
ATGATATAGAATCGTAACTGGCCCCTCCTCGTAGGATCTATCTGGCTGAAGGCCAATCTCTTCTAAGGAAATATGGGTGTGGGCTAAGTCATCCTGAAGATACCTCCTCAAAGATGAAATGTGGAATATATCTGAATCCTATTCAAGTGTTTTGGTAATCCAAGTCGGTAAGCTAATGGCCCAATCTGCTCAATAATTAGAAATGGCCCAACATACCTCAGTACCAACTTCCTTTTCTTCCCAAATCGCATTACCCCATTCATAGGAGATACTCACAATAACACCTGATCTCCAACACTGAACTCTCTGAAAAATATTTTGGCATCGGCGTAACTCTTCTATCGATCCTAAGCAACCCGAATGCGACTTCGTACCAACTCAACCTTAGCCGAGGTGTCCTGTATCACCTCCGGCCCATGTAATTTGTTGTCCCCCACTTCAAGCCAATATGATGGAGAACGACAGGGTCTTCGATACAATGCCTCAAACGAATCCATGCCAATTGTAAACTCATAGGAGTTATTATAAAAAAACTCCACCAGTGGAAGGTACTGCTCCCACCCCTTCCAAAATCTAGGACACATGTCCTCCAACATCTGATTCATCCTCTTTGTCTGCCCGTCTGTCTGCGGATGATAGCCTAAACTCTGTCGTAACTCATTGCCCATGGCCTGCTGGAAAATCTCCCAAAATCTGGACATGAAAAATCTTGTCCCGGTCGGACACAATATCAAGGGGAACCCTGTGGAGTCTCACTATCTTAGCAATAAGGATTTGAGCATACTGCCCTGTCGTATAGTTAGTCTAAACTGGCAGAAAATGAGCCACCTTGGTCAATCGATCCTCAATCACCCATATGGAATCATGGCCCCTCTACCATATGGGTAGCCCTGTAATGAAATCCATGGAAATGCTATCCCATTTCTACATAGGGATCTCTAATGGCTGTAGTAATCCTCCCGGTCTTTGGTGGTCTGTCTTCACTAGCTGACAAGTGTCACACTTAGACACATACTTAGCAATGTCCTTCTTCATGCCACTCTACCAATATTGTCACCTCATATCTTGGTACATCTTATCCCCTCCGGGATGTATCGCAAACAGTGAACCGTGTGACTCTATCATCACTGCATGTTGTAGTTCCTCCCCTTCTGGGACTACTAGTCTTCCATTAAAACATAGGTCCCCATCTGAGCTCACTGAGAAGGACTCTACTCCCTCGGCTAAAAGATGAACAATTCGATCCTGACAAAAGGAATCCGTTGCCTGAGCCTATATCACCCTGGTGATTATCTCGGGTGTAACCGTCATCACCGACATGAATGAGCGGGCAACTGCATCCTGATGCTCGAGTTCTTTCCATTTCTCCTTCCACACCTCAAAAACCTCACTTGATGGCCTATGGCTCAACGCGTCTGGTACCATGTTAGCCTTCCCCGGGTGGTAATGGATGTCAAACTGGTAGTCATTCACAAATTCAAGCCACATCCGCTGACTCATATTCAACTCCCACTGTGTGAACAGATACTGCAATGACTTATCATTCGTGAATAGGTGAAATCTCTCCCTAAGAGATAATGCCTCCATTTCCACAATGTAAAAATGATTGCCGCTAACTCCAAGTCGTGGGTTGGGTAATTCCTCTCGTGAGGATTAAGCTTACGGGAAGCATAAGCAATCGCCCTATCCTCCTGCTTAAGCCCACCCCCAAGTCCTAGTAAGGACGCATCAGTGTAAACCAAATATTCCTTCCCTGCCTGGGTAGGGATAGAACTGGTGCTGAAGTAAGTTTGTCCTTCAGCTCATCAAAGGCCAACTGATAGGCATCATCCCAAATAAATGGTACCCCTTTGCGAGTTAAGTTGGTCAATGGACTCGCTATCTTTAAGAATCCCCATATAAACCTCATGTAGTATCTCGCTAGCCCTAAAAATCTATGTACCTCAGTTGACGTCGTGGGATGTCCCCACACCCTCACCACTGACACCTTTATTTAATCTACCGATATCCCCTCATCAGAGATTAAGTGACCCAATAATTAAACCTCCTTCAGCCAGAACCCACACTTTTCATACATTCCATATAACTTGTGCTCACGCAGTGTCTATAAAATCATCCTCAGATGCTCATTATGCTCCTTCTCAGTCCGTGAATAGATCAGGATGCCATCAATGAAGGCGATGACAAATTGATCTAGGAACTCTCTAAATACCCAGTTCATTAAGTCCATGAAAATGGCTGGAGCATTCGGCAGTCCAAACGGGATCACCCGAAATTACAAAGACCCATATCTCGTCAAGAATGCGGTCTTTGATACGTCTTGCTCCCGGATACATAGCTGGTGATAGCTTGATCTCAAATCTATCTTGGAGAAGAAAGTATCGCCTCTCAATTGGTCGAATAAGTCATTGATTTGGGGCAACAAATACTTATTTCTTATAGTGACTTTGTTCAACTCTTGGTAATCCACACACAACCTCAATGACCCATCCTTATTAATTGTAAACAACACTGCAACACCCCAAGGAGAGGTACTCCTATGAATGAAGACCTGTCCCAATAACTGCTCAATCTGGTCTCGTAACTCTCTCATCTCAGCTAGAGCCACATAGTAGGGCGCTCGGGCTATCGACTAAGTTCACGACATCAAGTCTATGATGAAATCTATCTCTCGGTTAGGCGGTAGTCCTAGTATATCCTGGAACACATCAATAAAATTGCGTACTATCGGAATAAAGTCAATGTGGATCACTATATCTATAGAGGTCTCCTCCTCTATGTAATATAAATGGGTGGACGATACTCCCTCAGGATGAGGCATCGCCACTAGGAAAATCTCCTATCCCGGTATAGAAAAAATAATACTCCTACTAAAACAGTCTATTACGGCTCTATAAGCAGCAAGCCAATCCATGTCGATAATGGTGTCATGCTCGTGTATATCGAAGAGTAGCATATCTGCGGGCAAAATCAAACTCCCAATATCTATAACTACTCCCCGGAATATAAAGAAAATCAATGACCCACTCCCTAGCAGTGAGTCTACACAAGTCACTATACTCTTTATTGTGTCTAGCAACCCTATGGCCCATGCAAAACTAGTAGCTATAAAGTTGTGTGATGCCCCCATGCCAAACAAAATGCACCCCATAGTACCATGGATATAAAATGTACCCTCAATACTTGGTGGCATCTCATGAATCGAGTCATGTTAAACTTTGTAGACATGCCAGTACTGTAACTAACCCTGCTGTACCAGAGCTGCTGGAATAGCTGGCAAGGCTGGAACCTGGGGTGGTGCTGGGAGGGCGGCTGGAAATAACAGTAGCTAGGGCTCCTGACGAGCACCCTGCTGCTACTGCGGGGCTCTACCCCTCTGAGGATAGTCCTAAAATTTGTGGCCTATATTGACACAAGTAAAGCACCTCTGTGGGAAATGTCCTCCCCTCTTTCCTACCTGCCCTCGGCCCTGATGGTCGTTACCTTCCCTCCCTTGGCCTTACTGGCCCTACTAAAATTATTATTGTCCCTACTATCCCTGCTGGCCCTAATGGTCCTGCCTAAAACCTCCATGTACCTGTCTAAAATTTCAAGAACGGAACCACTTAGGAGGATCTCCCTGATGGAAACCCATCTCACCCTGACAGACCTGTCCCCGAGATGCGAGAGGGTGTCCCACCGATACTACTACCTCTTGTTCGGACCTACTGGCTGGACTCCCTAACTCGTTTTCTTCCCTGCTGATGGAAGCGGTGGTCCTGACAATGTAGTAGGGTAGCATTTACTACATCAGAATAAGTTGCCAATGAAAGATTCCCTAACAAGTGCTGATGAATCTTCTTGGTCAAACCATCCATGAATCTCTGAATCTTTTTCTCCTCTATCGGTATATCGTCTGGAACTAGATTCAGAATGTCTATAAACTCCTCTTTATACTCGATAATTGTCTTTTCTTCTTGCTTGAGGTACAGTAGCTTTTGCCTCATCTCAGTCTGCACGACTGAAGGCAAGTACTTGCAGTCAAACAAAACCCTAGTATCTCTGACAGTTAGGTTAACTCTCTCCTCCGCAGTGGTGATCGACTCCCACCACTGTAGCGCTACTCCTACCAACTTAAAGGTATCCAGAATCTGCTTTTGCACCTCGGTGCGCTCATACATCCTCATCTACCTTTGTATATCTTTCCTCCACTCACTTTCCTTTATCATATCTGAACTCCTCGTAAACTCTAGAGGGTGTGCCTTCTGAAATGCATCTTTGACACACTCCTATGCAGAAGGGAGAGCGTGGGATAGTGCTTGAGACACTACTGGTGCCTGTTGTGGAGCCTGTTGTACTACGGCCAATGCGGCCTTAACTTCCTCTGCTATAATAATAGAAAATTATGTAGCGTTCATCATTCCTTGGGATGGAGTTGGCTGGAGGTTGAGCTGGGCATCCTATTGTCTCTCTATGCAAGTCTGGGAGGCATCTGGAATGAGGGAGAAGCTTAATAAGTCTATAATAAATATCTCAAATAGTTGAAGACGTCAAATGTGCGAATAATGAATACAACAATCCTAAATATAGGCCTCTACATCAAAGATAGCTACGCAAAAAACATAATAAGTCGTACAAATCCTAAGGACTCTAGAACCTGATGCTCTGATACCACTGTGACACCCCGCCTAGTTAAATATTGGGTGATCAATCCTTTATTAATTAAATCAGAATATCCGATTGGTTCAGATTATGCATCACTGTCAAAAACGTATTTTAAAATACTAACCACCTAATATTTAAAAAGGGTGATGTAAAAATTTTATCTTTTCAGTTAAAATAAAATAATTAAACTAAATAACCAATCATTCACCATTCAATTCAATCTCATAAGAACTAAAATAAATGACATAATAAAACGAAGATGGAGTAAACATATCCAGTCAAAAATCTAATACAATAATACAACTAAATAAATCCAACAACTGGGAATAGAAATGAATAAAATCTCAAATCTCTAAATGTATAAGTAAGAAGGGACGACATGTCCAACTGATGCAAGTAACTCCAAAGTAAGGAATGATAGACTTAGAGGAATATACTAATAAAGTCATGTAGCTTCCACAACAGCTACAACTCGTCGAATGAATGGAAATCCTAAGCTTGGTATCTCTGTGGCTGAGCACCCAAAATGGTTTGGTAAGAAAAGAGAGATTTGCAGAAAATGGGTCAGAGCCCGAGTTAATAATAGTTTAAAAATCAGCAATTGCTTAAAATGATTTATTATCACATATATTATCCATGTTAAATTTTCGAACTCACTTGGGCTACTCATCTCTCATCTAGTGTGTACGCCTAGAGAATATTCCAATTCTACTTATTCATATTCCCATACTAACTAGTCCTTCTGGACTATATCCACTCCTAACCCAATATCGTTCCCATGTATTTCCCTCGCAATATGATGTGTATAAACAACCTCTCTTTAATATATAAAAAGGTATTTTCAGTTTTGTTTAATTAAATATTTGCCACTTAATTCGTTTTCATTAATAATCCACCTACTTAATTCACACAGTGGACACCATTTCAGGTATATATACATATATATACACGTTATCTTATATATATATACAATATTGCACCCCGAGACACAGATGCGGTGCCTACATACTATGCCATCATGCCCAGTTGCATCGCTCATTTGCATAAAGGACTAAAAGTTCAGTCTCTCGTGAACCATAGAAACAAAACACATATATTGCAGGTGAACATAGTCCCAATCTGATGGGATACGCACATACCTATGCACCCATACGACCATCATCACTATCTTTCTCATAGATAGTCCATACCTAGGTTTTATGCTGTAGTGATACCAATCAATATCCCACCTGAATGCTCCTCAAGGCATGATTGTCCACAGCGCGCAACGTTCGCTTGATAGCAAGCAGCGTAGGTATGTTATACGTGTAATAGTTTATTCAATAAGCATACACATAGATTAATATACATACAATAGGTATTCTCGCAACCCAAGTCCTCAAGTTTAGATAGTATCGTTATCTCTACTATTACCATTATTGCAACATTTCGACTTATCTCTCTAACATACACCTTTTCTCTAAGGCTCTATTAACCCGCTACATACCCTTGAGTATTTTCTCTTTCAACTCATTACTAACTAGGAATTTAAGCCATTAGATAAAAATGTAGGTTAATTTCTCTTATTTGGACCAACCTAGAAGGGTTCCTAACTTTTTCAGGCCAAAAATAAGCATTATGGAATCCCGTTAGAAGTCCAGGCTTCTCGTTCGAACGAGGTCATTCGAATGAGGACGTTCAAACGAACTTCTCAATTTCAATGAACTAAAAATTATCTTTAGAAGTATCATTGGAATGCTCGTTCGAACGAGGTCATTCGAACGACCTGGCGGGTCTTCGAACGAAAATTTCGAGACTAGCCCTATTCTCCCAAACTTTATTTTTCCAAAATTTTACTCATCCAAATTCATCTAAAATTAATCCCAACTCCCAATCAATGATTCTAAACTATTCCTAATCATAATAGGGTACTTTCTAAGATAATATGAATGACAAATCTTTACTTAATCAAAGGAAACCTAAGCGAATTCCTAAATCTTTAAAAGTCTCTCAATAAAAATCTGCCATTAACAATCATTCAAAACTCCCAATTATATTTCTTGATTCTAACCTAATGTTTACAGATTTATCATTACCACCATAGGATTATTCATCTATATGCAAACCTATCTTCCAATTTCACAATTTCATGGTGATTTAGTCTCAAATTCATAGTATTAATGGTTATCTCATCAACTAACATGAATCAGATATGCTCTGAATTTTAGCAAGATAAACACTTGACTCTTTGTGAACCTCTGAATCATTGGACAAAATTTATATGGATATGATCCTCTCTTCGCAATCTACGCATTGGTGTGATTTCTGGTGGGAGAACTTGAATCTTTGGCCTAAATCACCTATGGAGTTCTTCTTCTTCCTCTTAGTTGTCTCCTTCTCTCTCATGTAGGTTGAAAACTGTCAGATAACCTAATGCCCACATTCTTTCTCTTGTTAATTTCCTATTTTCATCCATACTAATTCCCAAAAATCCCAAAAGACCGAAATACCCCTCCAGGGTGTTGTTTTGGGCTGAAATGCCCCGAAACCCAAATAAAACACACGAGTAGTGTTTTATGACTATTTAGACCGTTCTGGATACACTGGCGCACTCAAAACGTCCATACGAGTTACTAAAAAATAAAATATTATATTTAGATTAATAAAGTAATACTGACATGACTCACCCGCGCGTCCCAACTATGTATATGGCAATTGTCGTGTATTTCACTCCTCGCCAAAATAATATTCTCGTATACATATATTATTTTACTCTCTAAGTAACATTCAACAAAATTATTACCTTTAAATACTCAGTCTCGTCACGCTAGTAATTATTACAATTAAATCCGCATTAGTTATAAATAATTTTTTCTCTATTTCCATTTAAATCAATTAGTCCAATTTCCATAATTAAAATAAAATTCCACAAAATCACGGGGTATTACAGGTGGTACTACAAAGATTTAATTCGTCATGGAACTGAAACAGACAAAGGAAAGGGTGTGGTAGAATAACTTCCGATGCCAAAAATGACCAATGAGGAAAGTAAAGTCCTCGATCGGCTCAAGAAGACCTAAGTTAAGATCACCCTATGTGGACTATTCATGTCCTCTCAAATACATTGAAATGCCTTAATAAAACTTCTCATAGGACCCATAGTTTCTCCCTCAACTAGTCCCGAAGAACCCATGAATATGGTTAGATCCCTTACCTTTCTAGACTCCTCTCCTTTTTTGAAGAAGAAAACCCAAAATTTGGTCTTGATCACAACTATGCTCGCAACATCTCTGTCAAAGTGTTAGGTAAGATAGTCCCACGATCACTTATTAATAATGGATTTTCTCTTAATGTCTTATCCTTCAAAACCGTCAACTACCTGAGATCGAAAGTCAGTGACCTCACTCCAACATCTACCATCGTGTGTGGCTATTGAAACACACATCAGGAAGTAATGGGTTCTATAAACTCACACTAAGGATTGGACATATCAATACTCTCATATAATTTCAATTCATTGACATAACTTCTTTCTTTAACCTACTCCTCGATTTCCCTTAGGTCCACATCATTCGAGGGGTATCCACTTCTCTTCATCAAAAATAGAATTTTTTTTTGCCAAAGGTCAAATTACCACCATTTGGGGGGACGATGACATTGCAGACAGTGCAAGCACTAGCAGCCCAGTATGGGAAATTTATCATGGGACAATTGACATGGTCATCTCTAGTTTCAGAATTTATCCTCCCCTATCCTAGCAAGGGAAAAATTCAAAGAATGAATTTGTCTAAAACACAATCCTCATGACAATGTCAATATAATTCACATGTTCAAGAACACACACTTTATGTCTGGGATTGGTCTAGGATGATGTCAACAAGGAATCCTTAATCCTATAATACTGAAAGAGGCCTTTCCCCTATATGACCTAGGTTACCAACCTTCACCGGGTGAACTCAAAGTACTCTAGCGATCGAGACCAAAGAGAGTCTTAGGGAATGAAAAGACAATTTCAGGAGACTCTTTGAATGGAAAATTTGTCAAGGAGGGTGAATGCTTCCCCTTTTGTGGAGTCCCGGAGCCGTGTTACGATCACGTTGACAAGAAGATGAAATTGGGGTTATATATCTTCCTTCAAGACAGTAACTCTTGGGCTGAAGAATGCAAACATGAAGTGCAACCTCTCACCAAGACAACAACGGAAATGATTAAAGATTATGAGGAAAGTGACTTAGAATAATCCTTTGACTTATAGACATTAGGAGTGAGTCTCTGCATGATCCACTCAGATGTTGCGTCATCGGACCCATTCGCTTAGATCACGACTGCTGACATGCCTCTCCTCAATTGGAAGGTTGTACCAATGCAACCTACTCATATTAAACCCAACCCTATTACTTACCGTCTTCAAGTCTCCTCACAAATTCCTATTTCCTTTTCCCAATATGAATGTAATTGATACCTCTTTTGATGAGGTTCTCAACAATGTTTTTCCTGAAAATGAAATAAACTAGGATTTTGAGTATCTTGTTGTTCCTTATATTAATTGCCTTCATTCTAATTATAATCATACTCTTGATGATGATGATTTTACAAATGAACAATTCTTTTCTGATCTTAATAAGGAAAATAACAAACAATATAACTGCATCCAAATGAATGATGATGAAACTATTATTATTAATCTCGGTCCTGATAGATAAAAATGCGAGATTAGGATAGGGTCCACCCTTATTGAGAATGAACGTTTTTAAGTTGAAGAACTACTGAAATAATTCATGGAAATTTCACATGGTCTTATGATGAGATGTCTGATATTGACTAGGCCAGTTAAATTGAAGTAAAGAAAACTCTGTATCAAGAGGTTGCTCAAAGTCAAAGAGGAATTGGTCGAGCAATTGAGCATGGATTTCATTCACGTTGTTGAATACCCAACATGCCTTGCTAACATCGTCCATGTGCCGAAGTTAATAGGAAAAGTTTGCATGTGCGTTGACTACCCGAATTTTAACAAAGAATCCCCGAATGATGATTACCCATTACCAAATAGTGAAATGATGGTGAACAACATGAACATTCACTTCCTTAAATTGTTTATCGATGGATTCATTGGATGTAACTAGATCAAAATGCACCCTAACCATCAGGAGAAAACTGCCTTCATCACCCCATGGGGAACCTTTTTCTACAATGTTATGCCATTCGAACTCAAGGACATTGAGTCTACCTACCAAAGGGCTTACACAACAATCCTACACGACCTTATTCACAAAGAGGTCGAAGTCTATATGGATGACATGATCAATATGTCTAAGACTCGAGAAGGTAGTATTCCTGCCAAGTTCTTCGGGTGGCTGCGATAATAGCAGATGCAACTAAATCCACGTAAATATGTTTTTGGCGTCACTAAAGGAATACTCTTAGGATTCATGGTCAGTGATAAGGGAATTGAAGTAGACCCTTCCAATCTAAAAGCCATACTTTAGATGAAACCAATATGAACAGAGAAGGAAGTCCGAGGATTCCTGGGCAAATTACAGTACATAAGTCAATTCATCAGCCAGCTGACTTCTATCTACGAAACCTTTTTCAAACTTCTCCGAAGGGATTTAAATGAAGTCTAAAATGAGTCCTGCCAAGAAGATTTTGACTAATTCAAATGATACCTTACCCGACCTTCGGTGCTCATGCCTCTGCAGTCAGGTCTCCCTCTCCTATTATACTTGACCATCGCAGATACCACGATAGGGGATTTTCTATCCTAATACATTAAATAATTACATATGGAAAAAGTCATCTATTATGCCAGTCGAAAACTAGTCGGGTGTGAAGTTAATTACACTTCTTTGGATAAAGCAAGCATCGCCTTAGTTTTGTTCACACAGAAGTAATGGAAATACATGTTTGTTTTTCCCATCAGACTACTATCCCGAATGGATCCCATCAAATACATACTAGAAAAAAATGCTATGTACAGCCAAATGGCTCATTGGTTCATGTTGCAAGACAAATTTGATATTGTGTACATGTAGAAAGTTATGAAAGGGAGAGCCATCTCCGAATACCATGTCAATTATCCCATGGAAGGAAAAAATGTTTGGGTCTCTAAATTCCTGAATGAAGATATTCTCTGCACCTCTCAGAAGGACCTTAGATGGAAAATGATATTTTATAGAGCTGCCAATAAAAAAGGATACGGAGCTGGGATACCCCTGATCACCCCTGATAACTCTTATAATCCCATTGCCATCAAGTTGGACTTCCCTTGCACAAAAAATATGATCGAATACGAGACATGAACCATTGGACTTAAAATTACTCTAAAAAAAGGTATCAAATAGCTAGATGTTTATGGGAACTCTACCCTTATTATCTACCAAATCTATAGAAAATGGGAAGTCAAAGACAAGAAGCTCCTACCCTTCCATGCCCACCTATAAGAGTTAGCCTCCCAATTCCAAGATGTCATCTTCCACTACTTGCCTCGTATGAAGAACACCAATACATCATGACCTCTCCCTGACCCTACTCCACCTAGGTCATTAATATCATAGGAAATGATACTCTTAAATCTTTTAATGATCATGAATTCACATTAGTTGACATTAACTACTTCACTAAACGAGTCGAAGCTGAGTCATATGTAGTGCTGAACGCTAAGAAAGTGGCCAAATTTATTAGAAATAATATCATTTATCGATACGGGATTTCCCATGAGTTAGTATCTGATAATGGACTCAACTTTAAGGTCGAGGTCAGAAAACTGGTTGACGAGTATGGGATTTAGAGATACAAATCTTCTCCCGATCGACCCCATACCAATGGTGCTGCCAAAGATGCCAATAAAAGCCTCAAAATGATCATTATAAATATGACTAAGAGTTGAAGAGATTGGGTTGATCGAATCCCTACTCCCTCTGGGGCTATTGTACTTTAATCAGAACATGTATTGGGGATACCCCTTATTCTCTGGGGTACGTCACGGAGGTGGTACTACCCATTGAGCTAGAAATACCTTCTCTTTACATCATGATAAAAAGCAGAGTCAGCGAAGAAGATCGGCATCAGAGTTGCATTGAAGAACTATCACTCTTGGATAGAAAGAGACTTATGGCACTATATCATATCTAGAGGTATCATCGTCGGATAGCACGATCATTCAATCGAAAAGTCAAGAACCGCGGTGTCCATAAAGGAGACATTGCCCTTATAAAGATCGTGGAACATGTTTGGGACCCCAGAGGGAAATTCAAAACAAATTGGAGTGGCCCTTACACTATGAACAAAATTTCGTCAAATGCCACCGCCATGTTCACAGACTTCAACAAAGAAGAAATAATGCGTCTAGTCAATTTGGACCATCTTAAGAAATTACACACTTAGTCTGAAATCTCGGCTCACTATTACTATTCTCATACCCCTTATATTATAAAAAAATATCTTCATTTATCCCTATCCAGAACTATGTGGGACATGATCCTCTAAAAAATATTTATTTTCAAAATGAAACTCATGAAAATTTTCAAAACTAGCTGAGGTATGTATGCATTCTATACGCCATACATGGGCACGGTCCCCTTATTTTTCACAAAATGCTATTATTTCCTAACCTCCGAGAACGCGGTCTATCTTATTGTTTACGTGAACAAAAGGATTGTGTAGGCCTTATTAATTGGTATAGATAGTTCAAAATGCAAAACTCATCAAGAGGCAAACCAAATATGATCAAGATCACTTTTATTTCTAATAAGGGAATGCATCACCGTTACATGAAGTATCAGTGGAGGGAGATAAACAAACCACCCCTTGCACTAATGAAACCATCTTAAACAAACAGACCTAATCCCAACCAACTTCACAAAAATTATCCCTAACCCCACAGAAAAATCCCAAAATCACTCAAAACACAAAATGTTACCCCGGATTAACAATCATTATCCTTAACTACCAGATGACCCCGATTCATCATCATTCCATTCCCCTAGAGGTCCCCATGTCTCCCACTCCCGATTAACACTCCATTTGCATTCCATGGAGCGATACAACCTAACAAGTTATGACAAAAGCACAACACCCTCCTCCATGGTATCGAAGGTGATAAGCCACATTTGTGCAGTTTCTTCCTCCATAATCTTATCCACTACCATCTTTCATAACCACTTCAGGTAGTGCCTAAGCACGTGTCATGCCCCCTACAGATCGTGACGAAGGGGTAGACAGCTGACAATGCTTCCATAAGGAACCCATTATCATCTGCAATGATTCAATCATGTCCTCCATTGGGAAAATGTTTGTGATGTGGGGAGTCACTATTTGTTACCACCCAGCTTGGCATAAAATACTCTAAAGGAAATAAAAGGAGGTCTAATGGAGACCAACCAATCGCACATACCAATACTGCCCTAGCTACAAAATAGTCTGTAAGTCTCCCCGCTATGGCAGCAACCAATGAAAACAGCGGCCTCCATGCTCCATAAACATACTGACCCAATTCTCTATCGATGGGCCATATCTGAAGAAAGGAAAGACAAACAAATTAGGCACACCCACCTAAGGATACCCATGACGAGCTGCCACATGAAACCTCTCTGGAAGACAAATGAACAACATCATCAAGCTCCACCTCAAAAAATAAAAATGGACCTCCTTCGTAGTATCGAGACCGTTTAGGGTCCCTGCCAGTACCATTGCTACAAGATTACAACAGTAAGACATCCATATCGCTATTGCCACTACTTGTGGATCAGCTGTCAAGTCCCATGTTACTAATAACATCCTCACAGTCAGGCCTAAGAAATAGCCCAAACAAAGCCAGCATCTTTAAAGCCCCTTTGATGCACTAAATCCATAATTATCGAAAGAGAAATAGTCCCTCCATTAAACAATGGTCGAGATGACTAAGGGGAAATACGGAGCAACTCAGCTAGAAGTGCTCATAGAGAATAATAAAAATCATGCATAGCCACAACAATGTTAGCGCTAACCCCCAACATTGCTGAAAATTCCTCGTAGGTAGGACAAAGCTCATTGAGGCCAAACTGGAAGATATAGTCCTTAGGATACAAAAATTATACCGTCGCTGCAACTAAATTCCAGTCTATTAACCGATTATGCCACTGGGTAACCCAACACAAGGTGAAAGTATTACAGTCAACATTTTAGAGCCATATGGCCTCTAAGCCTTCGAGATAAGAAGAGAATTATGTGTACATTAGAAGAGCCATTTGAAGAATCAAAGAAGAAAAGACTTAAGAATGACTCTTAAAAAGAGAAAGAAGAAGATTCAAACACTTGAATGTGTGAAAAATGAGGAGGGGTCACCCTCTTTTTATAGAAGGTTAAAAGGCCTGAAGATTGGTAAGCCCCTGCCCAAACTGATCACTAGCTGCCTTTCCCTCTTCCTCAAAAATCCCAAGAGTCCGTGTTGCTATCAATTCGCACCTCCCCGGGCCTGCCTATCGTAAGTCCTCTTCAAATTTTATACAGAAAATTATAGAAAAATCCAGATATCGCTTGAAAAAATCCCAAAAATCCTTAAAAAAAATGAAACTTTATTTTCCCTGAAGAAAATCATTTTTGAAGCGTAAAGTCCCTTACAATCTCTCAAAATCCCCAATTGAATTAATCTTACACTCTTATCCTTAATATACTCCACAACAAAACCAATAATGCGCCTGCATCTAAGTCTACTATAATTCCCCATCTAGAACCTCAAAAGTAAACATTTCCTAGCGAAATTTCAAGACCACACCATCCCCAGCAAAATCAAAAGGGTATCTGCAATCATATACACTTTCCTCAATGGAATTACTCGCCGATAAAACTCAAGGTCCTCAGAATTGACCTCGATGCTCAGAATTGGTCATCAAAACTCAAGGTCCTCAGAATTAACCTCGGCCCAAAAAATTTGCCATCCTAGCTTTAGGTCCTCGGAATTTACCTCAACCCTCAAATTGGGTTATCACAACTTTAGGTGCTCGGAATTGACGTCGACCCACATAATTGGTCATCTCATAATTAACCTCGACCTTCAAAATTGGTCATCAAAACTTTAGGTCCTCATAATTGATCTCGGCTCGCAAACTTGGTGGTCACAACTTTAAGTCTTTAAAATTTACCTTGTCTACAGAATTGGTCGTCATAACTCAAGCTCTTCATAATTGACCTCAGCTCGCAGAATTAGTCATCCTAACTCAAGATCCTGGGAATTAACCTCGACTCACATCTTTAGTTCTTTGGAATTGACCTCGATGCACAAAATTAGTCATCCCAACTTTAGGCCTTCAAAATTGACCTCGACCATCAGAATTGGTCATCATAACTTTAGGACCTCTGAATTGACCTCAACCCTCATAACTCATTGTCCCTTTGAATTGTTCAACCCAGCACAATATTATGTCCTCGAAATTGACCTCAACTTATTGAATCTGTCATCTTCGTCTCCTTAGGTCATCATAATTGACCTCGACAAACTGAATCAGTCATCTTTGTCTCCCTAAGTGCTCAGAATTAACCTCGACCCACTGAATCGATCATCTTCGTCTCCTTAGGTCCACCAGAATTGGCCTCACCCCACTAAATTGGTCATCATCATCATCTCCCTTGGTCCTCAAAATTAACCTGGACCCCCTGAATTGATCATTTTTATCTCCATAGATCCTTAGAATTGACCTCGACCCCCTAAATTGGTTACCCTAACCCTTTGAAATCAACCTTAACATCTCCTCAACCCGCTGAATCTATCATCATTTTCCCCTTAGGTCCTTAGAATTGACCTCGACTTGTTGAATTGGTCCTCCTTGTCACTTTAGGTCCTCAGAATTGACCTCGACTCTCTGAATCGATTGTGCCCATCCTCTAGGTCTATAAAATTGACCTAAAATCCTCTTCCCTAACATTAATATGGTGTTTATCATTTTATAGCCATCACTTGTTCCAAACTCGCATGTTGAAGGCAACTATGGAGAAACCCCATCCTAGTACCCCCCAATCACCTCCTTAACTCCCTAGTAGTAACTCATTCACTGTAAACCCTAAGTCATACTTCGAGTTTTGATCTAGAGGCCATCGGGTGCTCTTGGGCCCTATTTAACTCCATTTAACTCTCTTGCTTGAGCGAAAGCTCAATGAATCTTTTAAGGGCTCTAAATACCCTTTCCAACGGTCTACCCCATGCACGAATTGGCCATACTGTTCAGATGAAGAGTCTTTTTTACTCTGAAAACTGATCAAAGGCAATTAGCCGCTACCGGACCTCGTTTGACTATGAACAGCTCTCCATCCTATGATAAGCTTAATTAATCTTCAAATGGATCGAAATCCCCTTTCCAACAGTCAACCCCGTGCATTATTCATCCTTACGGTACGGATGAACAATTCATTTAACTCCAAAGGGTCATCAGGCCCTTTGGCTCCATTTGACCTTGGTCAACTCTCTGAACCAAACGAAGCTGAATTAAATCTCAAAGGTCACTGAAGACCCTTTCTAACGATCCGTCCCATATGTGAATCAACCTTATGGTTTGAATGGACGATTCATTTTCCTTCTAAAACTTCTTGTCTAGTGATGAATGGGCGTTTCGATCCCCGTTTGACCTTTTTCAACTCTTGAACCTAGGAGACGTTCAATGTATTATTAAAGGGATCTAAATACCATTTCCAATGGTTCACCCCGTGCACAATTATAACTTATGGTTTGTATTTTATGCCCATTTTTCTAAAGGACCTATCTTAGACTACCAAATGGCACCCCGCGGATGTGCTTGAGGTTCTATGTCAATAGGCAGGTCCAGACCCCTTCCCATCGGCACCCCCCTTAGCCCTATAAATAGAGGCCATGACCTCACTTTGAAAAGCACCCCTGAATATCCCTCTCAGTAATTCAGAGAACATTCTGTTGAATTCAAAGTTGTTCTATTTCCTAAAAACCCCATTTTCCACATTCTATTCCATTACTTTCTTACTTCCCTTATTAAATTTCTCCACCTCTCCATACCACTTTCATGCTATTGTAAGATCAGATTATCTACATCCAAGATCAACAACAAGCATTCATAAGGAGCTTCAATTCTCCATCCCTTTCTCTAGTTTTTAAATTTTATTATTATTTTCTTCATTTCTACTTTAGCATTTTTGTTTCATTATATAATATATATAAATCTCAAACCCTTATTATTGGTATTTGCATATTTTCTATTTTCATTACAAAAATACAAGTGAAAGAAGTTTATCTATAAATTCCAAAAGAGGGATTCTCATCTCACATTGTCGCTATTAAAGCACATTTCTCTTTACACACACACACATAAGAGAAATCCCCCATTTGGATTTATGGATTAAACCCCACCCTATGCCATCTTCGAACTACGTGGACTTTGATGCCCCATGGGCTACGTAGACATCTTGGGTTAATCCCGAGATTCGAGTCCTCCTTTATGCATGTTTATATATTTACCTCATATATATTTATACTAGGGTGTACCCGTGCCGATGGCACGGTGAAAAATTTGTTCTTGATTATTTGTAGTACACTCATAACCATAATAATGGCATGGTTATAAATTTGCTCCTATGTATAGTATTTTACCCTTTAACAAAGACTTAAAAATAATGTTTAAATTTCATCTTATTAAATAATGATATTACACACACCTTTTGTAACACTACATTAAAATGGGAGAAACGGGAGATTTAAAGTCGAAAATAAAATAAAAAATAGAAAAAAACTCTCCAAAATTCATATTATGTCCCAATTGAAATAGTGTCCAAAAAACTGTCAAAATATATCACAATTGCACAGATATTAAAATAAAGACGAATAATACCACAAAATAATTCTTGTTCTTGCCTATTAAACCTTTTTGCGCATCCCACATTGTTCCGCATTAACTCATTACTTTTATAGTTTACATATTTTTAGGGTCTAAAATAATATCAATTATGGATATAGGATAACAAACATTTGGTTTTCATTTTTAGTCCCTATTTTCAAATTATCTATTGATGTGGCATTCCGTGATTGGTTAACGTTTTATGGATGTAGGTCCGCGCCAATGACTTTATTAAAAAATAGGGACTGAAATTATTAATGAAATATTTGTTGCCCTATTTCCAGAATAGATATTACAATAGACCCTAAGTTTATAAAGCCCCTTATTTTTATGAATTCCACACTTGAGTGATTCATTTAATGAAATCAATAAGAGTGATACATCAATATAGCTTTCTTCTAAATGACTCAATGTATATTCTATTCAAGAGAGTATTTCAACTGCTCCTTGTTAACTCGAGCCATGTGCTAAAATTCACACTTGACATGCGGGTTGTTTTTAAACTTAAGCCATCAATACAATTCCTGATCTTAAGAAGAAAATACATAAAATATTATGGATTCCAATAACGACTTTTCATACCCTCAAACAATATAGCAGTTTGATCAAATCTAATGATTAAAGCTAATGTCACAACGTTTTTTCATTTCAAACCCATTACTAAATTGGCTTCAACAATAATGGTGCATGTAACAACTCATTATGGAAGATAAATATTTTCGGTCTAGAAGGAGGTAACTAAGGAGAAATATAAAAGTTTCTGCACCACCACAGAAATAAAAAACTATAATATTTTTAAATGTAATTTTGTATTAAATTTCATCATAGAGAATCGTCTCTCTATTATGTGTAGGTGTCATTTTTCTTGAGCCTTGTGCTCTGATAAGGTGTGACCATTAATTGTATCTTTTGCTCCTAAGGAAGTACAACCTCCATACAAATACTTTTCTACAAACCCTTTTCAGAATAAGAGTTCAGATAAATCTGTAGTCATGACATATTATTAGTTAAAAAAAAATCATGGTAAGAGAAAATTGGTCCAACACCCAATAAATGACATATAGGTATTTAAGAACCTATTAGATCAACAATAGATATTTATAGGTTCATAATCTACTGTGACAAATTACAACCTTTATAGGAATGAAGGGTCCATTTCACGACCTAAGGTCTCTCTAGATATAATCAATCATTGTCAGACCAAGTTACACATCTGATTTCCATGTCCATTGGGCAGTTTAAGAGATCTTATGAATGTACTTTTTAAAGACCTACGAACATGAGAATCGACAAAAAATTATTAGAAACTTGTTCAGGTTCAATTTCTGTCTCAAGTTTAAATTCAACCTGTTAAACATTAATAACTTGTTTAATGGGTGTTTAAAAGAAGTAGTGTTTAAATTCAGCCCATTACACACGCACTATATAATAAATGCAAAACTCATAAAAATTAAAGACAACCAAAACTCACAAACATATCTACTATATATCTAAATACTTAAAAAGTGAAACAATTTAAGGTCAAATTTAAGCAAACTTTATTGTCAAAAATGTATTCAAATTAGAATTTAAAATTTAATTACATCTTTAAATGGTCCTACTTTTGAACACGTTAGCATTTTTTTATTTTTGAATAGCCTCGACTCAAATTATATACCAATAAAAATCCGCAAGGCTAAATCATAAACACGGTCCTATATGTGAAGAACAAACTGTAATTTTTAAAAATCTAAACTTAATAGTCTGTTGTAACCTAAGAAACAACTTCAATTACCTGTTGCAAACCAAGAAAACCCATGAAAATAGAATTCAACGAAGTACCCCCAAAAAACTAAATCTAGTAGAAAAATAATATAATATCTAATGAAAACCATTAGTGTACAAACCTGAACAATATGTGTATAAAACCTTTGAGGATGGGAACCCAAAAGTTGAACAGCATATATGTCTACAAAATAAAACAAAGAACCGTATTAGAGTTACAAATACACCTTTATAAGGAGATATGTGGCATAAATGAAAATTAAAACCAAAAGCAGACACAAAGAAAAAAGAACAAATGTTGCATTTCAAACCCTCGAAAAAAACAAATACAGACATAAAATTGAAAACCAAAATAATGCAGACACAAAAAGATTCAGATAAAATGAAATCGAAAGCAAGAAACTCCATTTCTTGGAACCCATTTCATGGAACCAATTTCTTAGAATCGGAAGCAAAAACACCAATTTCTTGGAAGAAAAATAAGTGGGTTTATGTTGTCAGCGCCATTTCATGGAACCTATTTCTTAGAACCGGAAGAAAAAGAAGTGGGTTTATGTTGTCAGCGGAAACAGTAGCAGTGTGGATACCATATTGGAGAAAGCAAGAAACCACATTTCATGGAACCTATTTTTTGGAATCGGAAGCAAAAAAACCCATTTCTTGGAAGAAAAGGAAGGAGTGTATGTTGTCAGCGCCATTTCATGGAACCTATTTCTTGGAACCGAAAGTAAAAAAACCCATTTCTTGGAAGAAAAAGAAATGGGTTTATGTTGTTAGCGGCAGCAGTAGCAGCTTGGATACCATATTGGAGAGGGAGGGGTATGGAGAGGGAGTGTTAAGAGAAAGACAAAGAAAAATACCATGGATTAGTGTCATCGGTTTAGAGAGAGAGAGAGAAGTGGTGGAGGAGTGGGTTTATGTTGTCATCGACAGTAGTACTAGCATGGGGCCAGATTTAGAGACAAAATTTTGGACAAACGATTTTAGAAACAAACTTAACATTTAATCTCAATCGGGAGTTCATAAAGACCAAACCCACCAACTTTTAATCTGAGCTGTTAATTGGGCAAGAAAAAAAAACCCTCCTCCTTTATTATATATATATATATATATATATATATATATATATATATATCCTTCACGAATTCATATTCATACATGCCTGTGTTTCATCTGATGTACACATTCCCTCTTCCTTATCAACTTGTGATTCGACAAACACTCATATTATATTTAAAATTATTATTTTCAAGAACACTTCTAAGGATGAATTCACTTTGTCATTTTCCATGATGCGAGTAGAATGATTTCATTCTTCGCTTATGTTATGCACATGACCACACATTTCATGGAGTCTAATAGGAAAAGATTAACACATGCCCATGAGAGGCTGAAAAGGAGAGATAGGTGCCTATAACCTTCCCATTTAGTAATTTAGTCCCCGGACCTTTGAACTACATGGTTTCACTAGCATTAGTATTGCCCTTTTATGTTGTTCTCTTTAGTAGACAACATTTCTTTTGCTTATTTTGTGCAAAATAAAATGGCTAATCTATCTTTGTACATTGCCCCACATTAATGATGATCGAGTGCCTCGAGAAAGGGTGCAACCCCGCATGCTCATCAAAAGGGATATGAAACGGGACGCCCTAGGATGTTCACGATGTATAGCCTTGATATATCTAAGGTCATGGAATCGATAAATGTCACTATTAAAGATGGTGAAACGACTATCTTTATTAATCATGATCTTGCGTGTGAGAATAATTCACCCTCGGTGATGAATCTGACTCGCAATGGAGTGTCAATTGTGAGGGATAATTATTTTCGATTAGCTTTCGATGATCCAAAGGACAAGTTGACTTCAGAACCCATGCTCTTACTGCCTAGAGTATGAGTGGAGTACCTTTTATGTAACAATGCGTCCTTATTGGGACTTGGGTTGTGATACAGCAGAAGGATCGAGTAATACCTTATGTTTCTCATAATTTTATGCCCCACGAGAGATACTAGCCCTCAAATGATTTAGAGTAAGTAGTATTATTTTTCTCCTTTCATATTTGGAGGCACTATCTCTTGGGGGAGAAATTTATCCTATTTATGGATCATAACTTGCTGCAGTATATGTTCACTCATAAGGATCTCAACATGAGACTGCTTAGATGGTTGGAATTCGTGAAGGACTGTTAGTTTGATATTAAGTACCACATGGGGAAGGCTAACATAATAGCAAAGGCATTGAGCCATGGCCTATAATGGAGTTAATAACGGTCTGGAAAGATAAGTGGAGTGATCCTCACCAGGATGATGTAGTTTCTAGGGCTTGTATGGAAGTATAAAAAATCACACCCTAGATTTTTATATTGGTTGTGAAAGCACAAGTTGGGTATCAATTATGCCAAGATAGGGTATGTTAGTTATTAGCAGAGGGGGCAGAGTCTTCTTCGATTAGTTCTGAGGGATGTTTATGCTTCAATGGGAGACTTATAGTCCCAGATGATGAGGATTTGAGACATATTATTATGACAGAGGGCCACGGGTCAAGATTTATGATACATCCAGGCGGGGATAAGATGTACTAGGATATGCAAAGATAGTGTTAGTGGGTAGGTATGAAATTGAACATAGTTGAGTTTGTCTCGAAGTGTGCCACATGTCAGTTAGTGAAGGTAGACTACCAGAGGCTAATTGGAATGTTACATCCATTGAAGATTCCTATGTGGAAGTGGGAGAGAATATCAATGGACTTTATCATGGGACTACCGACATCATTGAGGGGTAATTATTCCATATGGGTGATTTTGGATCGTTTGACCAAGGTTTCTCACTTTTTACTAGTACGTACAAACCATACGACGACATAGTATTCCCAGCTCTTCACTGTCGAGACACTGAGGCTATACGGGGTATCGATTAATATTGTGTCCAATCAAGACAAGATAATTATGTCCTATTTTTAGCAGAGTTACCAAGAGGCGATGGGAACTGAGTTATGGTTAAGCATGATGTTTCACCCACAAATCGATGGGATGATTGAACTGGTTAATAAGATGTTAGAGGAGATGCTCAGAATGTGTATACTTGAATTTAGAGGAGTTTGGGGGCAGTGCCTTCCATTAGTAGAATTTATGTATAATAATTCCTACCAGTTCACGATCGGGATGGAACCTTATTGGGCATTATAAGGATGACCTTGTCGTTCGCCCTCTTATTGGTTAGAGGTAAGTGACAATAAGATCCATGGGCCTGAGATGATACTGGACATGTTTTCTAAGATTGATCTCATTCGGGGTCGTATGCAAATTTCTCAATATAATTAGAAGATTTATGCCGAAGCAGATAGGAAACATGTAGAGATGGATGTCGGTGACTAGGTATTGCTACAGGTGTCTCCTATAAAAGGAGTTATAAGATTCCGGAAGATGGGTAAGCTTGCTCTGCGGTACTTGGGGCCTTTTTTTATTATCGAAAGGGTAGGTCTAATGTCATATAGGCTCTCCTTGTAAGATCTTCTATAGAGGATTCACGACGTGTTTTATGTATCGTCGCTGAAGAAGTATTAAAGGAATGAGATGGCTTATTGGCATATTCCACTTGATGATATTGACTTGCATCCAAATATATCATATGAAGAGAGATTTTTTTGCTATATTGGATTGTAGTGAGCGTAAGCTGCAGCCCACGGTGGTACCCTTAGTTCGTGTTCAGTAGGGACATCACAATGGTGACGAGTCGATGTGGGAGCGGGAGGATGATATGCATGAGAAATATTCCGATCTATTTATTCCATGTATTCTCGAATTTTGGGGTCAATTCCTTTTCAAGGGGGAAGTATGTAACACCCCGTAATTTTGAGTATTTATAATTTGGCATTTAAATTACATGTGTGCACGCAATTTAAATAAATTGGCAAATAATGTGTGAATTTGAAATAAATATTAATTAGCGCAAAATGGATTAATATATATGTGATTTAATATTTACTAATGTGATAAAGTAAATAAATCAATGTCAAATAGTATTACATCGTAGGTGAGTAAACGCGACGGGATTTGACGGTACCTCAATCGGAACACGTGTGTGGGTGATATTAGGTTGAGATGGATATTTGTGCCTAATGACTCAGATGATAATTTTGAGTGCGCGGTTGATCCAAAATAGTTCAAAATAGTCAAAATTAAGTACCCGTGGGTAGTGATTGGGTTCCGGGAGGTTTTTAGACTAGTCGGGACCCGTATAGGGGTATTTTGGTCATTTTAAAAATATGTGAAAAGGAAATTTAGAGATTTAACCTACATATTGGAAAACTAGGGTTAAGTGAATAGTCATCCTACAATATCTAAAGGTTTCTTAGTGTTAATAGTTAGAGAGAATTTGATAAGAAAAGAGAAGAAAACTTAAGAATTCTAAGAGGAGGCTCAAGGAATGCAAGGGAGGATCAATTAAGAGGAAGATTTCTAGGCTAGAATCATCATCAAAGGAAGTTCTTCAAACAAAATTCAGACCCTATGATTGTTAAGGAAACTGATTATCTTCTAAATAATTATGTGTATATTTTAATTCATATTATGATTGGGAAATGATTTTGGGTGGAATTCATATGAAATTGGGTTTGGGGACAAATGATTTCATAAAATATATGTGTGATTTATAAGGACTGAAATTTGGAAATTTAAAATTCCATGTAGATAGGTGAATTCTTGATTTAAAAGAGAAAATATGAATCATGATGATATTCTGAAAATTTTCATAGAATTTGGAAATTTAGTGTAGGTCTCATGTAGTGATCCTATATAGATGAATTCTATGTTAAAACATACTTATTTTATGTTTATAATTCATGAGAATTGATAATTATGGAGGAAATATGATTTGGGTATTTATTAATTTGGATTAAACCTTGTTGAAAATCAAAAAGGGAAGAACTGGGGTTGTATGCAGGGGCGAATCGGTTCGCCCACAAGATGAACCAGTTCGGCGTACCTACTATAGCCAGGTTGGGTTATTTAATGAAATTTGTTCGTGATTTGGTTTAAGGTTAAATTATGATGTCCAAGAGTAGTTAAGATTTGTGGAAAAATGGTTAATGCTGATGAAAATACCTTGGAATGATTTGGAGATATATACGGGATAAGAAATTAAGTATTTGTGCTAAATTATACTCGAAAAATTATTAATGGAATTATGATGAAAAAAATTTGAAACACCGGGATACAGGTTGGTTGAATATAGTATGTGTACAGATATAATATATTAATTATAACTTAATTAATTAAGTGAGTAATTAAGTAATTGAGAATCAAGATTTTGAATTTGGAATTTCAGGCTAGTGCTACGAGGGATAAGCAAGGTTAGCCAAATTTACAAGAGATATATACGAGTATAGAGATAGTTATATGTATCATTATATGTGTGTGTATGATATAATTATATTAACATACCACTCTAGTGCTATCAGGGAGGTTGCGCATTATGGGTTATCTGTCTTGGCAAATCCTAACAGGTGTAGTATCGGCTCCATGGTCATAGGGCCATGCATGCCCACCCAATGTGAGGTTGGAGTCAAAGTGAGGTGATTTATGGTATGGTCATGACTCACTAACTTGGGACTATAACCTCCTCCAGTATGTTTACGATTATTGGATTCGGTGGTGAGATTCCAACCCTATAGCCTAGGATGATATGTGTATAACCTATAGCACGATAGCATTATAGAGATTTACATCCAGTGAGTTATTACTCTGAGGGATGGAAATTTATACATATATAACGAGTGATATATATGTGTACTTATTGTGATATGAAAAATAAGTATATAGATGTGAAGAAAAATATATACGGCTTAAGACATTAGGTGTGAATAATGATTTAATAACTAGTGAAAGTTATTGGAAATGAATTTACAAATCAAAATTGAGAATTATAAATATTAAGTGAATGTGAAAGCAAATTATATAAAATATGCATGACACCGGGTAGCGTATGGACCTAAGAGTACTTGGAGACTAGTTAGGCAGGGTAGCATAACTAGGATGTTAAAATGCATACGTTAGGTACGCACTATAGTTAAGGAGTGAGTATTATCTCATGTGAGAGCGACGCCAATTTAAATATGGAAGAATGTAATCATATGTATTATGCATTTTAATTACTTGCAAAATATTTTCAAAAGGATTTGGGCTCTAAACCATAGTAAAATATTTTCAAAACTTTTTAGGTGGCCATCCGCACGGACGCCAAGCATGAGTATCTATTCCAGGTTATCGTAGCTGCAACAAATGTGAACTACTTCCAGGGTCTGTTATAGACGCTTTCTATCTTTATTACTCTAGATAGGATCCCGTCAGTTACTATTTGGTCTTGTCCCCCAAAAACAGTCATATTTCAATTTACTTTATTTCAATTTATTGGGATTATTATAGTGGATTTTTATACCGATGGTTTATTCGGTTGATTGGAAAGTATTAGATTCAGTAATTACATATATGATTGTGCATTTATTTATTTATTTATATGGATGAATTATGATGAATGGTTTATGTATGATTTTATTTGCGATATTCTAATAAGTTAAATTGACACATACCTTAATTAAATAATAAGTGGTTAGTAATTAATTGGTTTTCGACAGTAATGTTAAAAATGAGCCAAATGAGATTCTTATTTTTTTAGTGAAGGGATGGACAACTGTTATTTTAATAAGTGGGGTGTCACATCAGTCTGGTCGACAATAGACTCATAGCCCATCAGTCTAGCTTAGCTAGCTTATAAACAGCTAACATCGTCGAGTAACTATGTTTAACGACTCATGTACTATGTGATTGTACGACATCAGTAGTGCACACGTGTGGGGAGATATGCAGATATTCCCCGCCCCCATGCGCCCATAACAAACTATATTATTATTCTCCCACTTGAATGTAAAGTCTTTAACTTCCTAATTTATAAAGGCATGACCCATTTTACTCTATATTCTATCTCTATATAACTAGCACACATTCCCCCACATTAAAGGGATAGAGATATTGTACATTACCGATATATTGACAATGTTAAGAGTGAACTTGAGATCTTGTATCCAACCTTCATCCATTCCTTTTTCCCATTGAATCAATACAACCAACATATTCATATGTGGACATGGGCACCTCCTTGGGTCAAACCAAGTAAATATGGTTTCATTATCTTTCTCTCATCTCTCCCTATCGTGTACTCTATAATAATATTATATTATGATTTATATCTCTTTATCTATTATAACTTGTAATTAGTATACTCTTACTAACACCAAATCAATGTACGCATTTTAGGTGATAACATCAATACAGTTAAATCAATATGTAACTCAATTACGTAATCCAACATATGTGACATATCAAAATCACATCCCAAGCTACTATATAAAATATTAAAAGTCTAACATCTCAATTGT
Source organism: Sambucus nigra (assembly GCA_949130495.1). Classification (NCBI taxonomy): domain Eukaryota; kingdom Viridiplantae; phylum Streptophyta; class Magnoliopsida; order Dipsacales; family Adoxaceae; genus Sambucus; species Sambucus nigra. The sequence goes on along the minus strand of OX422208.1, from coordinate 534,367,853 downwards.
TAAAGGATATAACGTATGTCATATGAAAATAATAACCCATCACAAACCAATAATTAATGTAATAGTTAATTAAATACTGCACAATATGGGTATTGGATAATTTCAAACATCAAGCCTCAAGATGGGGGAGGTGGGTCACAAAATGAGAGTCTCTTTTTGAAAACAATGTTCACTTAAAATAACTCTATTATTGAGGCTCTCTGTAGACATCTCGTTCCTCTCTATCAAGACACCAAAATACTATGAGGCAAACCATAACCCCCCAACAATCCCAAACAAGTCACAAAACTCATGAAACAAGCCTTGGTAACCTAATAAAGAATCAAACGTGCACAAAAAAACCCACAATTAAGGGCCCAACCCTAAAACTCGATCTAATGATCGATCGATGCTCATGAACTATGCCATGATCAATCAACCGATTGGTCACGTTACCCTCATGGTTTACATATAAATAGAGGTCTCACCAATAAGTTCAATAGGCTATAACTATGTATCTTAAATATTGTCTTTCAGTTTAGCTTCTTTCTACTTCTAAGAAGGCCCCAAATCAATATTCCTTTTGCATTCTAACCTCTCCTTAACCAAACCTCTACCCTTTTTTTTTACCTAAAACCCCTTTTACTATACCCAATCTCTTATATAAAATGCAAGAATACAAAACCTACTCTTTCTCTTTCACGAAATCTCATCATCACTAGAGATGCTTCAAATTTACTTCCAAAGGAGATGATCTCAAGTCAAAACATTGTCGAAATGGAAAATCACTCGTGTAACATCACAAGTACGATTTCTCTGACTATGTTTACTTTGGACGCATAAATCTAAATGGGATGGTGTTATTTTACAACACCACCCACCATATTCTTCTTCATTTGCTACTTTTCTAAAAGTCATGTATGATCCACATTGACTTTGATTCTGCCTATGGTGAATACATATGTGTTATAGGGGTTCCACTCTTAAAGATGAAGTCAGATCTTGTACATATTTATCTATTTTTATTTTCATTTCTATGAATATCAAAAACCCAAATAAAAATATCAAAACCATGAAATACAAAAATATAATGTTGAGTATCATTAAATACGGAGATTCTAACTAATATTTTGGTCTCAATGTTGGAAGTCTCAACACTCTTTCTCCATCAAAATAGTTTTATAACCAAACTCACTTTACCAAATAATAATTCTTAAGGAAAATCCTTTTACATGTTCATATCTAAACCCATCTCACTCTAAAACCACATTGAGACATAAAAGGGAGATTAGATATCCCATATGGAGCCATCATAAGAGGTGGAATATTCCCTCCTTGTTCTTTTGCAATCTACGTGGAATTGGAATTACTCTATGAGAGTACATATGCTCAATCGGACCACCATCTACATATTTATACTTCGTTTATATTATTTACACATACTCATTGCATTGTACAGTTTATCTACCTATACAACTATTTCGATTTTCTAATTTTTTCCACACTATAATATGTTGATATAAATGTTTCACATATATATATGAACCGAAAGGTTGGATCAAGTTCCTAACACCTTCCCAATCGGTAACTCAGTCCTCAGACTCTTCACATTCTTGTTAAACATGTAAATAACTTTCCATCACTAGTTATTTATAGAGACCCACCCTATGTTTTGTCTATTTTGTGTAAAATAAACTTTTGACTCCTTTTTTTCAAGAGAATATAGGGATGACCACACATCACCGCGAAACTCCCCTTATCTACACATCTAAGGATGTGATGAGAAGAGATGTGTCATTAGGATCAGGTTCTCATAAAGGGCTTTAACTAAGATGATCACGAAAATATTTTAATCACCAAGCATTAACTTAAAAAGAAAAGTTTCCAATTATGATTCATCAGTAGCCACCCTCGGGCAACTAAGTCAATTACCTAGGTTATATATATATATATATATATATATATATATATATATATATATATATATAATCCTAATAATTTTTTATTTCATTCTATAATTATAATTATACAAATCAATGATATGCTTGGAATAACAAAGACATTATTAGAGAAGGATATAAATATATAAATTTCTAAAGTGCGCAAATTATAACCTAATGAAGTTTTCCCTAGAATTTAAACTTTTTAGGTTGTAATCCTAATATTTTTTATTTCATTCTAGAATTAAAATTATACAAATCAATAATATGCTTGGAATAACAAAGAGATTATTAGTGAAGGATATAAATATAAAAATTTCTAAGGTGCGCAAATTATAACCTAATGAAGTTTTCCCTATAATTTAAACTTTATAGGTTTTTATAATGTCTCTCACTCGCCCCCATGCACACACACACCAACACACACAAAAATCTTAATTAGAAAACAAATATATATATATATGGAGAGGTTCACAAGTGAACCTAAAAGATGAACTTTTTAACAAACCTTAATAAAAAATACTTAACAATTAATTAATTTTAATTCATATGTTGTAATTGGTCCCCGCCAGCGGCAATGGACAGGTGTGTTTATTGATTCCATCCCCTCCCCCTCCCCCCCCCCCCCCCCACCCCCACCACACCCCACCCTAGCATCCCTGCTACCATAAGGGTTGTTATAAGGGCTGCCATGGTGATGGTTGGGGTTGGGGTGGGGGTGGGGGGTGGGGGGTGGGGGTGGGGGTGGGGGAGGTGGTGGGGGTGGGGGTGGTGAGGGGGTTGGGGATCGATCGACACACATGTTCATTGCCGCTAGCATGGACCAATTACAACATAGAAATTAAAATTAATGAGTTGTTAGGTGTCATTTTGTTAAGGTTCATTAAAAAGTTCGTCTTTTAGGTTCACTTGTGAACCTCTCCCTATATATATATATATATATTCTTATAGTCCTAATATTTTCTACTTCACTCTAGAATTATAATTATACAAATCAATGATATGCTTGGAATAAAAAAGAGATTATCAGTCAAGGATATAAATATATAAATTTCTAAGGTGTCCAAATTATAATCTAATGAAGTTTTCCCTAGAATTTAGACTTTTTAGGTTTTTATTATCTCTCTCACTCGCCCCCATGCCCACACACACCGACACACACAAAAATCTTAATTAGAATTGCTAATTTTTTTTTTTTTACTTTTATCTTATATTTGGAGGCCTTGGACAGTAGACCCTTGAGTTAGATATTTACTAGAAAAACTTATTATAGAAATTAAAGAACTAATTATATTCCTTTCACATTTGGGGGCTTCTTTATACATACATATATATATATATATATATATATATATATATATATATATATTACATGGATGAACAGTGACATGAACAGTAAAAATGAACAGTGTTATCAATAGTGGTTCTTAAATAATTCCTCAAGTCCACGGTACTACAGGTTACTAGTTACTGTAGCAGCCCAGTCAAGCCTAAAAATGCCAACATAATGGTAAACAACAGCGACAATGGCAACACACAGGACACCAAAAATTTTAAAAATGTACAGTCATTTTAGAGTTCAATCAGATGTTCATATCAATATTATCCATAAAAATAAATCCTCAATGATCCTTTAATAATATATCAAAACATAATAAGAATAGTATTCAAGTACTCAGAGTGGTTAACCCGAAAGATGTAATAAAAACTTTAAATTTTACTGTTGAGAATAAAACATGCGGTTATAAACTATTAATTTACAAGCGATAATCTAGATTAGAAGACATAAAATAATTTACAAGTGATAGAAGACTTACAATTACAAGATAATATACAACTATTGTTGTTGGATCAAAAATCTAGTCAGAGAGTTGGCCGCAAAATTAAACGGAGGTTTTTGAGAGACAGAGCTTAGTTGCTGAGAGTTGTGGGATTTCTGTGCGTTCTGTAAATGAGAGTGAAGCTTCCTACTTAAATAAGAAGAGGTTCGGACGTGAAGATTTCTAAAACTATACAAAATTAAAAGATAAGAGATTGAAGGCGACGTTTTTGTTTTGATTCTGGTTTTTCAACATATGTACAGTAGAGACTCGTGATTCTGCTTTGGATTAAGTCATTACCTGTGTCACGGATTTCGTTCATTTTTATTTGCGTCATCTCTTGCATAATGAATTTTGTCCATTGTGGCTGGTGTTGGTGTGTCGTCAGTGTTAGCGTCAGTAATGATTTCTCTTGCTTCTATGGTTCCATCATATTGTCAATATTGTGCCTGGTGACTGAGTCCATTGAATCGTTGTCTGAATCAGTGTGTGTATAGTTGCAATATACATAATGCGATCTTTTTTCTTACTCTAGTGCCTCTTCTACTTCTAAAGAATTTTGAGATTTACTAAAATATTTTATGTTAAGACTAAAAGGGTGTTTTGCAATAAAAAATCTCATATTAAACGTTTCTTTTATCATACACCAAGTATCAGATGGAATTTCATTCATTATTTTATTTACTTTATATATTAGTATTAAGTCTTTTATTGCATCTTGTCCTTCTAAATAAGAGTCGTCATTTGTGCACTGAACAAAATAGTTAGAGATTTTATCTTTTCTATGTTCAATTAAAATATTGTGCCTATTATGGATGATTTTTCCAAAGCCTATCCATTCTTGTGGTATACTATCTACTATTAATAATAAGTGTGGTATTGTGGTCCTCCAATGTTGTTGTTCAACTAGTGCGTCTAACAAACCCTTTGGTAAATTATCATTTATTTTAGTATAAGGGGGAGGTATTAATATGCTGGCTATCATGCCAAATTCTAATGATAGACTTATAGTTACTTTTATTTGTATTCGTCGATTATGAGTAAATATTTTATTAGGCCTACTAATTACAAAGTTTTCAAAAAAACGATAATCTATTTATAATAAAATTACCGTGTCATGTTTCTTTTGAGAATTTATATACACCTTTTCATATCTATATGTGCATCCTAGTGGGGCTCAGTTAAAACGAAAATAGTTTTGTAATGCAACCCAATTAGAAATATATTTTTCTCATGCAAACATAAAAAAAATTCTACTATTGGATCTGGTAAAAGAGTTTCTACTTTTGTACGTAATATATACCTATGGTATGGGTCAAAAGAAGATAAAAAAAATTACTATTACTATATAACGTTACTTGTTCTAATTTCTTTTCAATATCTTGTTTTCTAATATTTAATATTTTAAAGTGTTTTATAATAGCATTATATTCTTCGACAAGTTGTTGGTTATTTTTGAAAGAGTTATAATATTTTACTTGTGCTTATAGATTATTAACATGGTGCATTAGATTAAAAAAGTAAGTATTAAGATAATTCATAGTATGTATAAATGATCCTTTATTATATGCTCTGTTGAACCAGAGGTTGCCAAAGATCTTTTGTTGTTGTGCTATCACCTGTACCTTTGACCTGTATTTTTGCCTCTCATTAAGAATAGTAAATAATTGGTTATTATTTTCTGTTGTGCCTGATGAAGAGCCTTGGTGATGAGACATCTGTAAAATTTAGGATTTGTTAGTAATTAATGTAGACAATATGTCAGCAAATTTATTATCTTTACCTTTTATATGTTAAAATTGAGGGGTAAAACCTTTTCCTGTAATATTGTCAATAAAATTTAACCATCTTTTTGTAGCTGATTTGCTTTGATTAGTTTTATTAAAGTGTTTTACTATATTATCACAGTTTGTTCTAATTAGAAATTCTTTTCCTAAAAATAATTGAAATCTTTCTATAGTGTTTATTACTCCTAATATTTCTAAGTCAGTGGATGGTAACCTACTTTGTGCTTCATTAAAGTTCTCTAAATAGTATTTACAAATTACTTCTTCATTTTTATTAGGTTTTTGTAATAAAATTCCTACCCATCCTATTGTTGATGCGTCCGTTTGTATAATTTTATAACTACTTTCTATAGGTAAGGATAAAGGTTATAATTTATTAACTATTTGTTTTATTTTTTGTACTAGTTGTATGACTTCATCATTAAAGTATTTTTGTCCATTTTTACCAAATTTACTATATAAAGGTCCTACTAATTTATAAGTTTTGAATAAAAGATCTAAAATAATTTATTAACCCTAAAAATTCTTGTAGTTTTTTAGTTTCTTCTAATTTATCAAGGAATTATAATACCTTTCTTACTATATGTTCTTGCAATTATATTTTGCCTCCTTTTATGAATAATCCTAAAAATTCTATTTCTTATTTTTCTAATTGCATCTTTTTGCTTCTAATTATTAATCCTTGATTTATAAATTCTTTAAAGACAATTTGTAAATGATTCCTATGTGTAACAACCCTCGCTTTTAGGAGGATAAATTTACATTAATTTACCTCATGAAGTAATTAGATAAAATGTTGGAACTGGAGTAAATATAAATTGAACGAGTTGAAAGTAAATATTTACTAGATTGATGCATATTTACTGTATGTGAAAGTAAATGTCATCATGTTGTATGTTTTATAGTGTCATGTGTTTTAAATGACATTATGGTTTAAATGAAACTGGAGCTCAAAGTGAACTATAAAATTTTCGGATGCCATTTTAGATGGCGTAGTTAGTCCCGAAATGTGCGAGACAGTCAAAATAAGTGTCATATTGTATTTTTAGATTTCGGGCACTTTTGACTGGTTTTAACTTAAATGCGTATTTGGGAGTCATTTTAATGTGGTATTAACCATTTAAGTTGGGAATTAGACTTAAGCCATAATTTAAGTCTCCCAACCTTTTCCATTCCTTCCATTACACACCAAAAGCCCTAGAGAGTGAGAGAGAGAGAGGGGGAAGAGTGGAGAAATTGGAGAGAAAGAAGAAAAAAGAGAGATTCAAGCTTGGAGATTGTTGCTACTACAAGAAAATCTTAGATTCCCACACCAAGGCAAGTTTTCTACTTGCTAATATGTGATCTAAGATGGATAAATTGTATGATAGTTGTGTGTTTGGTTGATTTGAGAAAATTATTGGGTTTGTATATATATGTATGTGTATGTTGATATACAAGTGATTAAACCTTGGGTTTGTAGGGTTAATGAGATTTAGAGAGTAGTTCAAGTTTAATATTGTTGTGGTTATATGTATATGAGTGGTCATCTGGGAAAGGATATTGGGGTTTAAAAGTATAACTTGGGTTTTAGTTTTGGAAGAAGAAAGGGTCCTAGGTCTGCTATGACCGGTCGACCGCGGTCTCAGGACCGGTCGATCGGGCCTTCGAGGGAGGGCATACTACTTTCCCACAATGGCATAAAAAAATTTATGTGCGGTCTACCACGGTCCCCTGACCGTTCGACCGGCCCCTCTAAACCGAGCTTTCTACTTTTATTCTTAAGTAAAATTTTGAGACGCGGTCGACCGCGGTCTCAGGACCGGTCGACCGGTCCCCTGTTTCTCAGCTTTAAACCTTATTTTGTTTCCTAGATTTATTCTCTTCAATAGGAACTAGGAACCTTATTGAATGAGGTAAATTTAGAGTTCTAGAGTCCGAGATGAGTGGGGTAACTACCCTACATTAGAAATGCGTTGTGTGGGGGTTTTCCGGGGATATGCCAAGTGATGTTAGGGCATTCTTTTCTTCTAGTAAATATTATAAAGCTGGGAGTTGTAGCATGATGTTCGGGTGACTTTAGAAGCTCAATTGTGCGATGTTGGCCTTGATGGTTAATAGTATAACATCACAAAAGAGTGTTGGGTGAATTAAATTGGGAGTTCACTTATTCTTTAAGGTTATAATGAAGATATAAATTATCGTATGCCTCCTGATAAAAAGGTGAATTATTTACAAAATGTAAATGATTATGGTTTCGAATAAAAATGAAACATACATATGAATAATGGTGAATGAAAATGAAATGGAAATCGTAATAATTATGGTAAATGCTAATTTACTTCATAATGAATTTGGTAAATGATAATTTTCTTAAACAAACCTCTCTAAATGCCATCATAAGGGAAGTTCGCGCGCGAGGTGAAGCCCCCTGGCTAGTGAATGCATGGTGGATATAGTCCTAGGCCATATGAGCGATATGTTTTGTTTTCTGTGCTGGTGAGGAGATTTCGGGTGTGGTCTTGACTCTCCCGCAGACATATGGCCGCTTCCCGACGTCTTGTGTTATAGGAGCCAATGATGCCTTGTTTGATAGGCCCTAGAAGATGGTGGTTATTTAGGGGTGCGCCCAATGGGAAAACTCGGAGAGGCGGTCTTAGAATCGTTATATGTATATAAATATAACAATTCATAATCAAGTGGGACTTGATGTATGAGATATGCCATATAGAGCATGATGAAGTGCCATAAAGAGCACAATGAAATGCCACAAAGAGAATTTCTTGATGATTATATTCCTGATAAGGAATGGAATGCCATAGAGAGCATGTGATTGAGATAAAAGCCATAAAGAGCTTAAAATTATAATTATGTTTCCTGTTAAGGAACGAAATTATGAAATGGATTATTGTTCATGATGAAGGCTTTTAACTTAACGTAAATAATTCTTTTCCCTACATAAGTAAATTGGATCTATGGTTATTTTAGATGCCTTAGCTTATGCTGTAAATTGTGTAGGTATATTCTTATTTCATTTAGTCATGATTTACCATTAATATATGTTATACTTTGTATTCATCTGGTTATCATATAAAACCGGGCCCTGACCCGTTCATATTTCTTGTTGTGTATGCATCTTGTATCCGCTCAGGTTCTCCATCGCAAGGACGCCTGATCTGACTTCCTATCCCGGTGTTTTTGGTGAGCCGTATTACTTTGCGGGTATTACTGGATATATTGCAATAGACGCCGCCATCTTTGCACTTTAGCTAAGGTCGGGTCATTTACTCGGGCGTGAGGCCCAAGCTTTTGTAATTGTCTAATGTAATGTACATAGTAATTTATTAAACTTGTTTAATATTATTGTATGAGCCTGTTGACCGATAGCATATTCGGTCCCTTATTGTATATTTGAGGTGATGTAATATTATATACCCGGGGTTTTCGCTTTCTTTTTTAATTGGGTTGTTTAAATTCTTTTTTTAACTTTAAAACAAAAAATTTTGGCCACCCGTTTTTTCAAAATATGGAGTGGTTATCCTGTATACTTTTTATATTGTTGTGATGTTGAGAATGATTCCATCCATGATTCCTGTTATATTATAGTATCGAGCTGGCCACCCCCTATTTCGGATCACGGGTTGTCACAGATGGTGTCAGAGCATCAGGTTCTAGAGTCCTTAGGAATCTGTGTGAACGCATTTCGCTTGCAACGTTGCTTTTAATTTGACATAGAGCCTTAGGATTAAGATCGTTAATTTCTCTTGTGAGATTTTGTTCTTCTGCCATGAGGTAGAACCCATAGAATCTTTTGCGCATTTGTGTGATATTCGTAGGTCGATTGAAGAAGGGCGCCAGGGAAAGTTATTGTGAAGGCGTCGCGAGATGGAATTACTAAGAACTGTAAATTGTGGTCAGGGGTGACGACCGCTTTGGAGGTCTCTCCCCTTTTGGGTAATTTTCTTATCTTGCTACTGCGACTACTAATTATGGTAGATCTAGTTTTCCATGTACCGCTAAAAGTAGAGTGTGGTACTAAGCTTGGGATTCTAAGCGATATAAAATTGCAGTGGGGAAGAACCCATGAAGTGGGCCACATGTTGAATTAAGATGGAGGAAATGCATCCTCATTCGGTAGAAGCATAAGGCCCAAGAGAAAGAGCTTTGGCCTAGAAGAGGGTATAGAAGTGCCCAGATGAGAAGGATGGAGGAAAATCCTTCACCCGAAGGAGTAGTGTTGAAGTGGTGGGAGAATAGTCACCATAATTGTGGGTGCAGGAAGTTTTGGTCCATGATGAAACTCGGTGGATACTTTCAACAGTAGGTTTCTCTGGGATAATTGGACTGAGGAGTAGGTGAATTCTCAAAGGTTTACACAAGGTGCGGTCTGAACCCGACAGTAAATAAGGAGTTGTACGATTAGGGAGGCCGTACACCACAATAAGGTAGGTATAAGGAAGATATAGCCCTTCAATAAAATAATAGGCACCAAAATAAGGGCCATTAACACTTTTGAAGGAACAGTGTTCATGAAACCCCACTGGCGGTTTCCGCCCGGAGAGGAACCATCGAACTGAGGAAGGGAAGGCCGGTATCATGTTCTCTTTTAGTGAGAACGTAAAAGGGATTGTGTGGGTAAATTTTTGGCAGCTACGGTCGGAACAGTGGCTGTGACGTGGAATGTAGAACCACACATTTTGATCTTGTTGATCGGAGAACAAGGGCGAGGATAAGGTGCCTGGTTGGGGAATTGATGAAATTAACATTGGTTCGGTAAGACTCAAATACGGTGTCTGAGAACTATTATTTTGACCAGGAGTGATTGGCAAGAATGTCGGCGGGAATTTCGCCTTATTAGTGGGTGGTGCATTCCTTAGGATAAGATTTAGTACTATTGTATTTACTATAGATTCGGGTGGGCATATCGAGCTTGGGGAAGTATCGACGCTATTATAGTAAGGGTAAATATATGACTTCCTTAGTAGGGAAGTTTTATATTTTTCCCACTCGTTATGAGGCGAGTGATGATATTTTGAATGTATTTGTGCTGTATGTGCTACTTGTATTATGTCTATTATACGAGTAAAGATATATTGGTTTGGGGGTGATAGCAAGTGAATAAATTGCGAGTCTATCTTAGTTTTATTTTTCGAATGGGGTTAGTTGATTTATAATATCTCTCCTGGATACAAGTTGAGCTTTTATGGAGGTGGTTTGAGGTAGGTAGGAGATTTTAGTACTTGTTGTGTTATCTTGTTTGAGTATTTGGTTGTTTGTTTGCATTGTATGTGGTTGTTATGCCTTTTCTCCACGACCAACAAGTTAAGTAAGCATGTGTCGGAGGAGTTCCTTATTTGGATTTCGCTTTGCAAGACACTCCGCGCATGAACACTTAACGATGTCGGGAGTGGAGACAGGCTATTCTTTCTTCTTTTGTCTTATTTTATTTTGTTATTAAATGTTGGGTTTAAAGGTTTAACCGAGAATCACGTAGACGAGTGATTAAGGGCTATTAAAGTGCGAGATAGAAGCACTGAATATAGTTCTCTCCTCTGATCGATATGAGGGAGACTGAAATATGAAGTCGATTTGGGACTTCTGGTTATGCCTTGTTAAGAAGGCCATGTGTATATAGTGGGATAAATATTTGTGAGACTTTACTGAAAGTAAATGTCCGATTAGTTGAAATCTTCAATTATTTGAATGGTAATACATAGAAGTAGAATCTTGTTAACAGGGTTAAGAGTTAGAATTTTTCCGGTCCCGATCATGTGTCTTAGATCGTTATTTCTTGATGATCGACAATGCGAGGTAGTAGTGTAATGGGAGAATTCCTTGTTTGGATTTTGCTTTGGCGAGATGTCCCACGCATGAAATCGAGCGAATGTCGAGAGTTGGAAAAGGTCTTGGACACTAGGGATATACTTAGTATTATACATCTACGACTTAGATAGGATATATATAGATAGAACTTAGGATTATTAGGATGTAAGGCCTTTAGGGCATGGGACGTTGATCTAGGAAGGCCGTAGGGAGTTAGCCACGATGGGGTCATGGGTTAACTCTAAGAGGGATTTGGTCCCTAGAAACGAAAAGTATGGAAATCTTGAGTGATTTGGAAGGTTAGGCCAAAGGAGATGAGGCCTCTTTTAGATAGAATGTTAGGTTGGTAACTAAACTTTTGGGGAGTTAAAAGGATGAGTTAACCTTCACTCCTGAGCCCATGTTAGTAAGCTCGAGGGTAGATTTAATAAATAAGTCTCTGCCAAGATGGGGAGTAATAATAAGGGAGCATGGACCCATCGTTTATACGTCTCACATGCTTAAACTTGTGGGAAATATTATCCCATGCTTGAATTAAAATTCATTGTGGTATTGATTGCCTTAAAGAGATGAGGAACTACTTATTGGGCAAGAAATTTAGTCTTTCTCGCGAGCAACAAGTTGTTGCAATATGTTGTGGGAGGAATCGAGTTGGTGTATGAAATTCTTAAAGTACTATTATTTGGATATTCCCATTCGCTAAGGGAGTACAATTGGGATAGTAGATGCGTTGAGTAGAAAACCTGTAGGATAAATTTATGATGGCATGGAAAGCCAAATAAAATGTGCATAATTAGGAAAACCTTGGAGCAAGAGCCTTCATGTCTGTGACTGACCATTTCACCCACTCATGTGAAGAGAGTAGTAGTGGAACGAAGAAGAGTATATTCATAGACGTCTGCATTGAATTGCCGGCACCGAACTGGTCGTGATCCTATTTGTGAAAATTATTGATCGTTCGATAAAATCGTTACTTTTTCGGCCATTGCAGGCAGACTATATGTAGAAGTGTACTCCCCGCTCTTTATGGAGAATGGTAGAACCGTATGAAGTTCCCATCTGGTGGGGGACCGAGACTAGATATTCATGTCGAAGGTTTGGCAAAGTTTCTAAGAAGTGATGGGAACCGTATTGAAATTAGGGTATATCTTACCACCCTAAAGTGGATGGATGAATGGAAGAAGTTAAGGTAAGGCCGAAAGGCATACCTTAAAGGTGCACCTTAGGTTAGACAGATGGACGGGGGCAGTAGCTTGTATAAATGGAAATATCCGTACAATAATTCAGATCATTTTCTAAGGTATGTCACCTGGTGAGGTGGCACCGTGTGTGGCCTTTTGTAGCCGGGTGAGTAATTAGCATACTCATTGGATGAGACCAGCTAACCATAGGTTCCTTGGACTTGCTGGGGTCCCGGAACATTTCCTTAATGATTAGACTTTTGAGCCGTATGCCTGGAGGGGGTAGGCCTATGCAAAGAGAAGTTAAGTAGTGTTGGGATTCATCCATTTAGCGCTGGTGTAGGTATCCCCAAGGTGGGATGTAGCGTGATTTGGGAAATAAGGTAGTTTGCGCCAAGTCACGTGGTTATTGTCCTCCGTCGTAGGACGTTAGGATCGATAGTTCGTAATGAGAAATTTGGTGCTAAGTTAGAGCATAAAGAATATAGACTGAGATCGGTAGTGATGACCTTAGTCTGAGTCCATTTGGGATGCCACAACAACGGGGGGTTGGTTAATAGTGGTAGAATGATAGTTTAGGATAGTATACCCCTTTTTACGATTAGGGTACGCCCGAATTTTGAGGGAAAAATTCCCTCGTAAGGGGGGGAGTATGTAACAACCCTCTCTTTTAGGAGGCTAATTTTACATTAATTTACCGCATGAAGTAATTAGATAAAATGTGGGAACTGGAGTAAATATAAATTGAACGAGTTAATATTTACTAGATTGATGCATATTTACTGTTTGTGAAAGTAAATATCATCATGTTGTATGTTTTGTAGTGTCATGTGTTTTAAATGACATTATAGTTTAAATGTAACCGGAACTCAAAGTGAACTATAAAATTGTCAGATGCCATTTTAGAGTGCGTAGTTAGTCCCAAAATGTGCGAGACAGTCAAAATAAGTGTCATATTGTATTTTTAGATTCCGGGCACGTTTGACTGGTTTTAACTTAAATGAGTATTTGGGAGTCATTTTAATGTGGTATTAACCATTTAAGTTGGGAATTAGACTTAAGCCACGATTTAAGTCTCCCAACCTTTTCCATTCCTTCCATTACACACCACAAGCCCTAGAGAGAGTGAGAGAGAGACGGAAGAGTGGAGGAATTGGAGAGAAAGAAGAAAAGAGAGATATTCAAGCTTGGAGATTGTTGCTATTACAAGAAAATCTGAGATTCCCACACCAAGCAAGTTTTCTACTTGCTAACAAGTGATCTAAGATGGATAAATTGTATGATAGTTGTGTGTTTGGTTGATTTGAGGAAATTATTGGGTTTGTATATATATGTATGTGTATGTTGATATACAAGTGATTAAACCTTGGATTTGTAGGGTTAATGTGATTTAGATAGTAGTTAAAGTTTAATATTATTGTGGTTATATGTATATGAGTGGTGATTTGGGAAAGGAGATTGGGGTTTAAAAGTATAACTTGGGTTTTAGTTTTGGAAGAAGAAAGGGTCCTAGGTCTGCTATGACCGATCGACCGTGGTCTCAGGATCGGTCGATCGGGCCTTCGGGGGAGGGCATACTACTTTCCCACAAAGGCATAAAAAAAATTATGTGCGATCGATCGCGGTCCCCTAACCGGTGGAACGGCCCCTCTAAACTGAGCTTTCTACTTTTATTCTTAAGTAAAATTTTGAGACGCGGTCGACCACGGTCTCAGGACTGGTCGACCGGTCCCCTATTTTTCATCTTTAAACCTTATTTTGTTTCCTATATTTATTCTCTTAAATAGGGACTAGGAACCTTCTTGAATGAAGTAAATTTAGAGTTTTAGAGTCCTAGATGAGTGGGGTAACTACCCTATATTAGAAATGCGTTGTGTGGGGGTTTTCCGGGGATATGCCAAGTGATGTTAGGGCATTCTTTTCTTCTAGTAATTATTATGAAGCTAGGAGTTGTAGCATTATGTTCGGGTGACTTTAGAAGCTCAATTGAGCGATGTTGGCCTTGATGGTTAATAGTATAACACCACAAAAGAGTGTTGGGTGAATTAAATTGGGAGTTCACTTATTCTTTGAGGTTATAATGAAGATATAAATTATCGTATGGCTCCGGATAAAAAGATGAATTATTTACAAAATGTAAATGATTATGGTTTCGGATAAAAATGAAACATACATATGAACAATGGTGAATGAAAATGAAATGGAAATGGTAATAATTATGGTAAATGCTAATTTACTTCACAATGAATTTGGTAAATGATAATTTACTTAATCACACCTCTCTAAATGCCATCATAAGGGAAGTTCGCGCGCGAGGTGAAGCCCCCTGGCTAGTGAATGCAGGGTGGATATAGTCCTAGGCCATATGAGCGATATGTTGTGTTTTATGCGCTGGTGAGGAGATTCCGGGTGTGGTCTTGACTCTCCCGCAGACGTATGGCTGCTTCCCGACGTCTTGCGTTATAGGTGCCCAGGTTGCCTTATTTGATTGGCCCTTGGAAGATGATGGTTATTTAGGGGCGCGCCCAGTTGGGAAACTCGGAGGGGCGGTCTTAGAATCGATATATGTATATAAATATAACAATTCATAATCAAGTGGGACTTGATGTATGAGATATGCCATATAAAGCTTGATGAAGTGCCATAAAGAGCACACTGAAATGCCACAAAGAGCATTTGTTGATGATTGTACTCCTGATAAGGAATGGAATGCCATAGAAAGCATGTGATTGAGATAAAACCATAAAGAGCTTAAAATTATAATTATTTTTCCTGTTAAGGAACGAAATTGCGAAATGGATTATTGTTCATGATGAAGGCTTTTAAATTAACATAAATAATTCTTTTCCCTGCATAATTAAATTGGATCTATGGTTATTTTAGATGCCTTAGCTTATGCTTTAAATTGTGTAGGTAGATTCTTATTTCTTTTAGTCATGATTTACCATTCATGACTGTTATACTTTTTATTCATCTGGTGATCATATAAAACCGGGCCCTAACCCGTTTATATTTCTTGTTGTGTATGCATCTTGTATCCGCTCAGGTTCTCCGTCGCAAGGTCGCGTGATCTGACTTCCTATCCCGGTGTTTTTTGCGAGCCGTGATGCTTTGCGGGTATTACTGGATATATTGCAATAGACGCCGCCATCTTTGTACTTTAGCTAATGTCGGGTCATTTACTCGGGCGTGAGGCCCAAGCTTTTGTAATTGTCTAGTTTAATGTACATTGTAATTTATTAAACTTGTTTAATATTATTGTATGAGCCTGTTGACCGACAGCATATTCGTTCCCTTATTGTATATTTGAGGTGATGTAATATTATATACCCGGGGTTTCCACTTTCTTTTTAAATTGGGTTGTTTAAATTATTTTCTTAACTTTAAAACCAAAATTTTTGGCAACCCTTTTTTCAAAAATATGGAGTGGTTATCCTTTATACTTTTTATATTGGTGTGATGCTTAGAATGATCCCATCCATGATTCCTGTTATATTGTAGTATAGGGCTGGCCACCCCCTATTTCGGATCATGGGTTATCACAGATAGTATCAGAGTATCAGGTTCTAGAGTCCTTAGGAATCTGGGTGAACGCATTTCTCTTTCAACGTTGCTTTTGATTTGACATAGAGCCTAAGGATTAAGATCGTTAATTTTTCTTGTGAAATTCCGTTCTTCTGCCATGAGGTAGAACCCATAGAATCTTTTGCGCATTCGTGTGAGACTCGTAGGTCGATTGAAGAAGGGCGCCAGGAAAAGTTGTTGTGAAGGCGTCGCGAGATGGAGTTACTAGGAACTGTAAATTGTGGTCAAGGATGATGACCGATTTGGAGGTCGCTGCCCTTTTGGAGCATTTTCTTATCTTGCTACTACGACTACTAATTACGGTAGATCTAGTTTTCCTAGTACCGCTAGAAGTAGAGTGTGGTACTAAGCTTGGGACTCCAAGCGATATAAAATTGCAGTAGGGAAGAACCCATGAAGAGTGCCACATATTGAATTAAGATGGAGGAAATGCATCCTCATTCGGTAGAAGCATAAGGCCCAAGAGAAAGAGTTTTGTCCTAGAAGAGAGTATAGAAATGCCCAGATGAAAAGGATGGAGGAAAATCCTTCACACGAAGGAGTAGTGTTGAAGTGGTGGGAGCATAGTCACCATATTTATGAGAACCATTGTTTTGACCAGGAGTGATTGGCAAGAATGTCGGCGGGAATTCCACCTTATTAGTGGGTGGTGCATTCCTTAGGATAAGATTTAGTATTATTGTATTTACTATAGATTCAGGTGTGCATATCGAGCTTGGGGTAGTATCGACGCTATTATAGTAAGGGTAAATATATGACTTCCTCGGTAGGGAAGTTTTATATTTTTCCCACTCGTTATGAGGCGAGTGATGATATTTTGAATGTATTTGTGTTATATGTGATACTTTTATTATGTGTATTATACGAGTACAAATATATTGGTTTGGGGATGATAGTGATTAGGCACACATTCTTCACATTTATCCCCTTAATTTTAGTATTTTTATGATCCCGTGTAGTGTAAATAGCTTGGATTTGTCTCGTATTTATTCTACTAACCTCTTTTGGCAAGTATTTCGTGTTTTGCATATTTCTCATGTGTTTTACAGGTATTTCATGCAAATTGGTGCGAAAGAGAACTCAAAACAGTGAAAGAAACCAAGAAAAGGAGAGTTGAAGGGCATTTTCGTAATTTTTCAGCCTTAGTCCGGAGGTGGGGTCAACTAGAAAGTTGAATAGCTCTAAATTACAAGAACACTGGAAAAAACGGCACCTCAATCTCAGCTACGGTGAAGAAGTTACGATGTTTTGAAGTTGCGCGATAATGAAGAGAAATGGACCAGAAGCCAAACCAATCCGGTACCAAATGGATCCGGACCGGTCCGGCTGTGCGAATTTCTGTCATTAATTATGCAGATTTTAAGTTGATTGGCTGGTAAAAACTTATGCCATAAGCGAAATTTGATGCCAAATTCGTGCAACTTGGTGCTATAAAAGACCAAGCCCTAACTCATTCAAAAGGGGGAACTCAAATATTAGGGAGATAAAGTCATTTTTTAGAAATCCTTTTTAGTTTTTCATATTCTTAGAAAAACCCTAGTTTGTATGTTTGAAGAACAAGTAGGATTCTGGATTCAAGTTCATCTAGTGCAGATTTCAAGTATCAATTCTTCAATTCTATTGAAGTATCAAATTCCATTCTCTTAGTTAATCTCAATTTTTATTTTCATTTAATCATCTTTTCTTGTTTTGTAATTTTTGTTTTTACCATGTTTCTTAGATCCACAATTACATGCATTGTTATGAATTTATTTTCATTTAATAAAATCATGCCTAGCTAAGTTTTTAAGGGTTGGGATGCATGAACCCATCCCAATGTAAATTACTTATGTAGAAAATAGAATTTAAATTAAAAATTTGAAAGAGTCGTGCGAAACAATGTTACAACCATTGTAGATCTTTTAATCTCACTTGCCCTAGTTACTTGGGATGTTTAAGAATACAATGTGCGTAAAATTATTTATCACCGCTTTATATTTACCTTTGATTTCATATGATGAGGGCTAGATCCTTCATATATGTAATGCTTAGGATCTATAAATACTGGATTCATTCAAATTTATAATTTACAGTTCTAGGTTTCTATACGGTAAATTTCTAGGGTTAGGGGGGTTGTATTCCAACCTACTTTCTCATTAATCTTAATTAATTTAACTTCTTTATTTATTTATTTTTTTTCCTATTCAACCATCATCATATTTTTCATTTTTTCTTTAGAACTAATAAATCAATTAAATTCTATCAACCATTCCCTGTGGATTCGATACCCAGACTCGCCACTATACTCCTTAAGAGTGTAGTTACAAGTTTAGTTTTTTTTTTGTATTGAGTTTGGAAGCCGATAACAACGACTAGCGTATTACACGGACGCTCGGTTTTTCCACTCGATCAAAATGGCGTCGTTGCCGGGGGAGTGTTTGTTATAGATTATAATTGACTTACTACTTCGTAAAAAAAAAAAAATCTCATCTCATCTCATCTTTCATAAGTTGTTCATGCAAACTCCTCTGTTATCTCCAACCTAATTTCACGAAAATCCCCTTGCTGAAGCTAACTCTGACAGTTCTCATACTATCGACGTTCCACACTTTTGAGTCAAACACTGAGTGAGGGTTCTGAATCGTTGGGTAGCACTATGTCTGTGCACGGTAGTGTTGGTATTGGTGCTGGAGAGGAAGAGATACCATATCTTCCCATGAAAGGCCTTTTATTTCCAGAGAGAATTGTTACCCTTGGTTGCATTTTACTCCCGTATAATGCCGGTCAGTTCCACTTTCGTAATGGGATGATTCAAATTCTTCCTACATTTCATGGTATGGATTCTGAAAAGCCATATCTCCATATTCGAGAATTCGAAGATACATGTGAGACGTTTGGTGATCAAGCCTGCCCACAAGATGTTATCCGATTAAAGCTTTTCCCTTTTTCCTTAAAGGATAAATCTAAGACCTGGCTATGGTCTACCCCCGAATTATGTTCTGTCCTGGAGAGATATGCAGACTAAGTTTCTCTCAAAGTTCTTTCCGCAACACAAAACCAATTCTGTCAAGGCTCAAATACAAGATTTTCGCCAAAATGACAATGAAGCCTTTGATAAGTGTTGGGAACGTTTTCAGGAGTTAGTTAGCGTTTGCCCACATCATGGATTTGAGAAACATCATCTCATTTCTTTCTTTCATCAAGGCCTTACTCTAGCATCCAAACAACTTGTTCAAACTATGTGTGAAAGACCTTTTTGGGAGTTAGACTCAAGCGATGCTGAGGCTCATTTGAAATACGTAGCAGAGACTATGCAATCATGGGATGTTTCTGACCCCAACAGCCAAAACAGACATCGACAAGTGTCCAACACTCCTGCTGCTTCCGGTATTTATCAATTGGATAAGGACACTTTGTTAGACCGTCGGCTTGATCAGTTTGAAAAAAGGATAAGAGACATCCTTGAGGTTCAGTTTAGAGAAGCTACTGGACATATCTCAGCTGAAAAAGAAGAGGTGTGTGCCATTTGTGCGGCGGGTCATTCTACCAAAGGATGTCCGGCAATACCCGCTTACAAGGCAATGTACACTGAACAAGTTGAGGCAATAGGGGGGTTTCACGGAAATTATAATGTACTACCTCAAGGAGGGATGGCTCCTAACCCACATGTGACTTTACCACCCCCACCGCAATTTCAGCAAATGCCTCCTACAATGCCAAACCCCATGCAATCACCATCTCATGGTTCATATGTTATTCCACCGAGGCGATCTCTTGAAGACAACTTAAATCACCTCATCCAATCTCAAAAGGAGAATAGTGCTAAGTATGATTGAATGTTCAATGAAATACATACTCGCATCTCAAGGTTGCAAACTGCATTGAATGTCCAAGAGAAGGGCAAATTTCCTGCTCAAAGCCAACGACCTCCCCTAGGACAAACCAGTGTTGGCACTACATCCCACGACCATCGAGAGCAATGTAGCGCTATTACCACTCTACGTAGTAGGAAAGTAGTTGATTTGTCACCTCCCCCACGCAATGCATCTAAAGATAAAGAGGTTTCGCCCGGCACAAGAGAGGCCGAAGATGCCCCTTTAATTGAGAGTGAGGAGGATGAAAACACTAGTGGACCCAAGGCCATCACCCCCACCGCTGTCCCATACCCTCAACGGTTGGTCTCTCACTCCAAAACGACCTCCCGTGATCAAGTTATGGAATTCCTTAAGCAAGTAAAAATCAATTTACCTTTTCTCGAGACTATACAGAGAATTCCCGCGTATGCTAAGTTTATTAAGGACTTACTCATGGTGAAACGCAAGCTAAAGGTAAACCAGAACGTCTCTTTGGCCCAAAATGTCAGCGCAGTCTTGTCGAGTGACTTTCCATTAAAATATAAAGATCCGGGTGCACCCACTATTTCATGTATCATGGGGAAGAACCGAATCGAGAGAGTTCTAATAGATCTAGGGGCGAGTGTTAACATTATGCCCTATTCCATATATAGGCAACTAGAACTGGGGGCCCTTAAGCCCACAAATATGACTCTCCAGTTCACGGATCGTTCTGTGAAGCTTCCTCGGGGAATTGTTGAGGATGTGATTGTGCAAATAGAAACTTTCTACTTCCCCGTGGATTTTTTCATTTGGGACGAAGAACCCTCCGTTCTCCCAAGTAATCATGTTCTCGTTATCCTTGGCTGCCCATTTTTAGCTACAGCTAATGCTCTTATCAATACCCGAAGTGGGCGTATGCAATTAACTTTCGGGAACATGACCCTCGAAACAAATATTTTTAATAATTCCAAGAAAGGGGGTGATGAAGGGGAACCGCGAGGATTGGATCTTTTGGGGGAAGCACACGTGCAAGAAAGAACTTTCAAGGAAGAGCCATTAGGGGAAGGTTGTGTTACGCACAATGAGAGGAGTGGTTGAAACATAGAGAGCAAGGTAGGGGAGGTATGTTTAGGTAATGCATTCGAGAGCATGAGTGAGCGCATGAACAAGAGTGAAAGAGGAGATTCAGAGTGTGTCAGGAGAGGCTCGTCGAAATACTTAGAGGAAAGAGAATGGCAGGACACTATCGATACATTTCTCCTCGATTACCACCCACCCACACCACCCTATCATTCGACGAGTGAGCACGCAAGGAATGTTGAGGACACCAAGCAAGAGAGAGAACTAGAGGAGTTGAGCCTAGCAGAGTTTGAGCGCGAGTTCGGATAGGTGGATGCAAGCCTCAATGATGAAGTCCAATCTTTCTGGGCCTCATTTCGTCATTTAGACGAAAGCGAGTGGGAAAATAGAATTGATGAATTTCTACTTCCCAAACCTCCACCCATACCATTTGAGTCTTCGGAGGTACTTGAAGATACGACTCAAATCTCGTCCGACTTAGAGACCAACCCACCTGCTACGCAACAAGAGGATCCTTTTCCGGTTTATCATAATGCATCTCCCGGTCTTTCCTTTATCTATGGGCACGGGCCCAATTTGTTTCGACTATTCACTTATGATGGTAAGACGGGAGAGACGAGGAGCGCATCGTACCCAAAGAAAGGGGTCGGGTGATTTGTGGAGAGAGATGAGAGGTCGTCGCACCCCCGACGCGTATGGGGTGATTTTTGTTGAATTTTTGAGTCATGTATAAGTGTTATATAGTTTCTTGTTGCATTTAGAGTAATTAGTTAAAATTTTTGTTATTCTTTTTTTGTTATGCTTGGTTCGAACATGTTTTGTAGATTCAATGGACTCGCAATCATCGGGAATCGCTCCATTTGGGTAATATCTTTATTTTCCTCTCTTTATGTTGTGTTCTTGATTTGCATTCAGGACAATGCAACATTTAAGTTAGGGGGTGTGGGATATTCTTCCCGTTTATTGTTTAGATTCATTGATTCAATCACATGTCATTTCCAAGTGTGTTTTTTTAGAAAATTGAAAAAAAAAATGAAAAAAAAAAGCCAAAAATATTTTTCTTCAAAATAAATAAAAATTGGAATTTAAATTTTTCAAAAATATCACCTTTATTCTGTTTGAAGTCTCAAATTGTTAAATCTCAATTGCACTAAGCCAAAATTGACCGAAGATGGAAATTGAAAGAAAATTGACGACTTTACGAATAAGTGTGGAGATTAGTCCAACCCGGTGAGATTTCGAGCCTATCGATCTTTTTGAGTTTGTAAATCAATCCGAGTTTATGATTAACTCAAAGTTCATTTCAGCTTTTTAATAAGTCGTTGATGATCTCAATCCTTTGTTTTGATCGGTTATGGGAAATGTGTGAAATGTTGTCTCAAAATTCGTGCTAAATATATCTCTAAACTTAATTAATCTCGAGATGCATATGGTAATGTGATTAGCAATTTGGACAATGAAGTAGGCCATCGTTTGTTACCCAAAAATATTGGCCATAAAAAAATTGTGAAAAATTATCCCTTTGCAACCCAAGTTGAGCCTAATAAAATATTTCCCTTTCGTTTGATAACCCGAAAAACCCAAATAGCCCGAAATTGTGAAAATTGAGAAAATTCATCAAGTAAGTCCAAATTGTGCAATAAAAAGGGGTAAGAGAAAAATAGAAAAAAAATGTTGAAAAAAAAAATAGTGAGAAAAAAAAATGAAAATTGAAAAAGAAAGAGAAAAATGAGCAAATGCCCGAAAAAGCACTAATGGACATCATAAGGACATTTTTCAATTTCGAACATTTCGTCCATTCCCAATTTTACCCTTTACACTTTTTAACCCGAAAAGTCCTAACTGAGTCCGAATGGCGAAATTAATTACCGCGTGGAGAGCTAAGACATGAAAAGATTAAATGAGAGATTAAATGGTGTGAAATAGAGATGATGTTCCCATTTCCTAATAACTGTATTCCGATGATGAGATCTTTTCACCATATATTTCCTTCTTTTCAATTTTGTATGCATGAATTTGTGTCCATTATATTTACTCTTTATATCATGCATACCGAGAGAAAACAGCCACAATCCGAGTGATTCGTTTGTGAGTGCATCGGTAAGAATTTGAATCAAAACGAATTTTCGAAAAGTAACGTAATGCTCAATCGGTGGAAATTTGAGGTTTAATTTATGGCTTTGCACACACACACTATGGTTTGAGACATTTGAATATGAATTTATGGTGATTATTTTTCGAAAAGTTTAAACTGTACAATTTTTAAGTATTTTGATATTTATTTGAGTCAATAAAGAATTTTGTGGGTGTATTCACTGTAAACCTTCACGAGACAAAACTCGTCCTACTAGGGTAACCTAGGGGTTTAAAGGCTTGTTGCATATGCTCAATGCAATCGCTTGCCTGCGAAAGTGGAATTTTATTTCAATAAAGGAATTTTCAAGAGTGGAATTTTGGTTAGATTCATTTACATTGCTCGGGACGCGCAAAGTTCTAAGTTAGGGGGTGTGATTAGGCACACATTCTTCACATTTATCCCCTTAATTTCAGTATTTTTATGATCCCGTGTAGTGTAAATAGCTTGGATTTGTCTCGTATTTATTCTACTAACCTCTTTTGGCAAGTATTTCGTGTTTTGTGTATTTCTCATGTGTTTTACACGTATTTCATGCAAATTGGTGCGAAAGAGAACTCAAAACAGTGAAAGAAACCAAGAAAAGGAGAGTTTAAGGGCATTTTCGTAATTTTGCAGCCGTAGTCCGGAGGTGGGGTCAACTAGAAAGTTGAAGAGATCTAAATTAAAGAACACTAGAAAAAACATCACCTCAATCCGAGCTACGGTGAAGAAGTTACGATGTTTTGAAGTTGCGCGATAATGAAGAGAAATGGACCAGAAGCCAAACCGATCCGGATGGAATAGGACCGATCCGGTGGGGACCGGACCGGTCCAGTCAGGGAAAAAAAGAACCGATCCGGTACCAAATGGATTCGGACCGTTCCAACTGTGCGAATTGTTGTCATTAATTATGTAGATTTTAAGTTGATTGGCTGGTAAAAACTTGTGCCACAAGCGAAATTTGATGCCAAATTCGTGCAACTTGGTGCTATAAAAGACCAAGCCCTAACTCATTCAAAAGGGGGGACTCAAATATTAGGGAGAGAAAGTCATTTTTTAGAAATCCTTTTTAGTTTTTCATATTCTTAGAAAAACCATAGTTTGTATGTTTGAAGAACAAGTAGGATTCTGGATTCAAGTTCATCTAGTGCAGATTTCAAGTATCAATTTTTTAATTCAATTGAAGTATCAAATTCCATTCTCTTAGTTAATCTCAATTTTTATTTTCATTTAATCATCTTTTCTTGTTTTGTAATTTTTGTTTTTACCATGTTTCTTAGATCCACAATTACATGCATTGTTATGAATTTATTTTCATTTAATAAAATCATGCCTAGCTAAGTTTTTAAGGGTTGGGATGCATGAAGCCATCCCAATATAAATTACTTATGTAGAAAATAGAATTTAAATTAAAAATTTGAAAGAGTCATGCGAAATAATTTTACAACCATTGTAGATCTTTTAATCTCTCTTGCCCTAGGTACTTGGGATGTTTAAGAATACGATGTGCGTAAAATTATTTATCACCGCTTTATATTTACCTTTGATTTCATATGATGAGGGATAGATCCTTCATATATGTAATGCTTAGGATTTATAAAGACTGGATTCATTCAAATTTATAATTTACAATTCTAGGTTTCTATACGGTAAATTACTAGGGTTAGGGGGATTGTATTCCAACCTACTTTCTCATTAATCTTAATTAATTTAACTTCTTTATTTACTTATTTTTTTTCCTTTTCAACCATCATCATCTTTTTCATTTTTTCTTTAGAAGTAATAAATTAATTAAATTCTATCAACCATTCCCTGTGGATTCGATACCCGGACTCGCCACTATACTCCTTAAGAGTGTAGTTACAAGTTTATTTTTTTTTTGTATTGAGGTTGGAAGCCGATAACAACGACTTGCGTATTACACGGGCGCTCAGTTTTTCCACTCGATCAGATAGCAAGAGAATAAATTGCGAGGCTATCTTACCTCTAGTTTCTGAATGGGGTTGGTAGATCTATAATATCTCTCCTGGATACAGGTTGAGATTTTATGGAGGTCTTTTGAGGTAAACAGGTGATTTTAGTACTTGTTGTGTTATCTTGTTTGAGTGTTTGGTTGTTTGTTTGCATTGTATGTGATTGTTATACCTTTTCTCCACGAACAACAAGTTAAGTAGGCATGTGTCGGAGGGGTTCCTTGTTTCGATTTCGCTTTGCGAGACACTCCGCGCATGAACACTTAACGACGTCGGGAGTGGAGAGAGGCTATTCTTTCTTCTTTTGTCTTATTTTATTTTTTTTGTTAAATGTTGGGTTGAAAGGTTTAGCCGAGAATCACGTAGAAGAGTAATTAAGGGCTATTAAAGTGCGAGATAGAAGCACTGAATATAGTTCTCTCCTCTGATCGATATGAGGGAGACTGAGATATGAAGTTGATTTGGGACTTCTGGTTATGCCTTATTAAGAAGGCCATGTGTATATAGTGGGATAAATATTTGTGAGACTTTACTGAAAGTAAATGTCCGATTAGTTGAAATCTTCAATTATTTGAATGGTAATACATAGAAGTAGAATCTTGTTAACAGGGTTAAGAGTTAGAATTTTTCCCGTCCCAATCATGTGTCTTAGATCGTTATTTCTTGATGATCGACAATGCGAGGTAGTAGTGTAATGGGAGGATTCCTTATTTGGATTTTGCTTCGGCGAGATGACCCACGCATGAAATCGAGCGAATGTCGAGAGTTGGAAAAGGTCTTGGACACTAGGGATATACTTAGTATTATACATCTACGAGTTAGATAGGATATATATAGATAGACCTTAGGATTATTAGGACGTAAGGCCTATAGGTCATGGGACTTTGATCTAAGAAGGCGGTAGGGAGTTAGCCACGATGGGGTCGTGGGTTAACTCTAAGAGGGATTTGGTCCCTAGAGACGAAAAGTATGGAAATCTTGAGTGATTCGGAAGGTTAGGCCCAAGGAGACGAGGCCTCTTTTAGATAGAATGTTAGGTTAGTAACTAAACTTTTGGGGAGTTAAAAGGATGAGCTGACCTTCACTCCTGAGCCCATGTTAGTAAGCT
This sequence comes from Sambucus nigra, assembly GCA_949130495.1. Lineage (NCBI taxonomy): Eukaryota > Viridiplantae > Streptophyta > Magnoliopsida > Dipsacales > Adoxaceae > Sambucus > Sambucus nigra. The sequence goes on along the minus strand of OX422208.1, from coordinate 534,341,667 downwards.
CGAGGGTGGATTTAATGAATAAGTCTCTGCCAGGATGGGGAGTAATAATATGGGAGCATGGATCCATCATTTTTACGTCTGATAAGCTTAAACTTGAGGGAAGTATTATCCGATGCTTCAATTAAAATTCATTGTGGTAGTGATTGCCTTAAAGAGATGAGGAACTACTTCTTGGGCAAGAAATTTAGTCTTTCTCGCGAGCAATAAGTTGTTGCAATATGTTGTGGGAGGAATTGAGTTGGTGTATGAAGTTCATAATGGACTATTGATTGGATATTCCCATTCGCTAAGGGAGTACGATTGGGATAGTAGATGCGTCGAGTAGAAAACCCATAAGAGAAATTTATGATGGCATGGAAAGCCAAATACAATGTGCATAACTAGGAAAACCTTGGAGCAAGAGCCTTTATGTCTGTGACTGACCATTTCACCCACTTGTGTGAAGAGAGTAGTGGTGGAATGAAGAAGAGTATATTCATAGACGTTTGCATTGAATTGCCAGCACCGAACTGGTCATGATCCTATTTGAGAAAATTATTGATCGTTCAACCAAATCGTTACTTTTCCGGCCATTGCGGGCGAACTATATGTAGAAGAGTACTCCTCGATCTTTATGGAGAATGGTAGAACCGTATGAAGTTCCCGTCTGGTGGGGGACCGAGACTAGATATTCATGTCGAAGGTTTGGCAAAGTTTCCAAGAAGTGATGGGAATCGTATGGAAATTAGGGTATATCTTACCACCCTAAAGTGGATGGATGAATGGAAGAAGTTAAGGTAAGGCCGAAAGGCATACCTTAAAGCTGCACCTTAAGTTAAACAGATGGACGGGGGCAGTAGCTTGTATGGATGGAAATTTCCGTACAATAATTCATATCATTTTCTAAGGTATGGCACCTGGTGAGGTGGCACCGTGTGTGGCCTTTTGTAGCAGGGTGAGTAATTCGCATACTCATTGGATGAGACCAGCGAACCATAGGTTCCTTGGTCTTGGTGGGGTCTCGAAACATTTCCTTAATGATTGGACTTTTGAGACGTATACTTAGAAGGGATACGCCTATGCAAAGAGAAGTTAAGTAGTGTTGGGATTCATCCATTTAGCGTTGGTTTAGGTATCCCCAAGGTGGGATGTAGCGTGATTTGGGAAATAAGGTAGTTTACGCCAAGTCACGTAGTTATTTTCTTCCGTCCCAGGACGTTAGGATCGACAGTTCGTAATGAGCAATTTGGTGCTAAGTTAGAGCAGAAAGAATATAGACTGAGATCGGTAGTGACGACCTTAGGCTGAGTCCATTTGGGATGCCACAGCAACGAGGGGTTGGTTAAAAGTGACAGAATGATAGTTTAGGATAGTATACCCCTTTTTGCGATTAGGGTACGGCCGAATTTTGAGGGCAAAATTCCCTCATAAGGGGGGGAGTATGTAACAACCTTCGCTTTTAGGAGGCTAATTTTACATTAATTTACCGCATGAAGTAATTAGATAAAATGTTGGAACTGGAGTAAATATAAATTATACAAGTTAAAAGTTAATATTTACTACATTGATGCATATTTACTGTTTGTGAAAGTAAATATCATCATGTTTTATGTTTTATAGTGTCATATGTTTTAAATGACATTATGGTTTAAATGAAACCGAAACTCAAAGTGAACAATAAAATTTTCGGATGCCAATTTAGAGGGCGTAGTTAGTCCCAGAATGTGTGAGACGGTCAAAGTAAGTGCCATGTTGTATTTTTAGATTCCGGGAACTTTTGACTGGTTTTAACTTAAATGCGTATTTGGGAGTCATTGTAATGTGGTATTAAACATTTAAGTTGGGAATTAGACTTCAGCCACAATTTAAGTCTCCCAACCTTTTCCATTCCTTTCATTACACACCACAAGCCCTAGAGAGAGTGAGAGAGAGAGAGATGGAAGAGTGGAGAAATTGGAGAGAAAGAAGAAAATAGAGAGATTCAAGCTTGGAGATTGTTGCTACTATAAGAAAATCTGAGATTCCCACACCAAGGCAAGTTTTCTACTTGCTAATAAGTGATCTAAGATGGATAAATTGTATGATAGTTGTGTTTTTGGTTGATTTGAGGAAATTATTGGGTTTGTATGTATATGTATGTGTATGTTGATATACAAGTAATTAAACCTTGGATTTGTAGGGTTAATGTGATTTAGAGAGTAGTTAAAGTTTAATATTATTGTGGTTATATGTATATGAGTGGTGATTTGGGAAAGGAGATTGGGGTTTTAAAGTATAACTTGGGTTTTAGTTTTGGAAGAAGAAAGGCTCCTAGGTCTGCTATGACCGGTCGACCGCGGTCTCAGAACCGGTCGATTGGGCCTTCGGGGGAGGGCATACTACTTTCCCACAAAGGCATAAAAAAATTTATGTACGATCGACCGCGGTCCCCTGACCGGTCGACCGGCCCCTCTAAACTGGGCTTTCTACTTTTCTTCATAAGTAAAATGTTGAGACGCTGTCGATCGCGGTCTCAGGACCAGTCGATCGGTCCCCTGTTTTTCACCTTTAAACCTTATTTTGTTTCCTAGATTTATTCTCTTCAATAGGGACTATTAACCTTCTTAAATGAAGTTAATTTACAGTTCTAGAGTCCTAGATGAGTGGGGTAACTACCCTACATTAGAAATGCGTCGTGTGGGGGTTTTCCGAGGATATGCCAAGTGATGTTAAAGCTAGGAGTTCTAGCATTAAGTTCGGGTGACTTTAGAAGCTCAATTGAGCGATGTTGGCATTGATGGTTAATAGTATAACACCATAAAAGAGTTTTGGGTGAATTAAATTTGGAGTTCACATATTCTTTGAGGTTATAATAACGATATAAATTATCGTATGGCTCCGGATAAAAAGGTGAATTATTTACAACATGTAAATGATTATGGTTTCAGATAAAAATTAAACATATATATGACCAATGGTGAATGAAAATGAAATGGAAATGGTAATAATTATGGTAAATGCTAATTTACTTCATAATGAATTTGGTAAATGATAATTGACTTAAACACACCTCTCTAAATGCCATCATAAGGAAGTTCGTGCGCGAGGTGAAACACACTGGCTAGTGAATGCAGGGTGGATATAGTCCTAGGACATATGAGAGATATGTTATGTTTTCTGCTCTGGTGAGGAGATTTCGGGTGTGGTCTTGACTCTCCCGCGGACATATGGCCGCTTACCGACGTCTTGCGTTATAGGTGCCCAGGCTGCCTTGTTTGATAGGCCCCTGGAAGATGATGGTTATTTAGGGGCGCGCCTAGTGGGGAAACTCAGAGGGGCGGTCTTAGAATCGTTATATGTATATAAATATAACAATTCATAATCAAGTGGGACTTGATGTATGAGATATGCCATATAAAGCTTGATGAAGTGCCATAAAGAGCACAATGAAATGCCATAAAGAGCATTTGTTGATGATTATATTCCTGATAAGGAATGGATTGCCATAGAGGGCATGTGATTGAGATAAAAGCCATAAAGAGCTTAAAATTATAATTATGTTTCTTGTTAAGGAACGAAATTATGAAATGGATTATTGTTCATGATGAAGGCTTTTAAATTAACGTAAATAATTCTTTTCCCTGCATAATTAAATTGGATTTATGGTTATTTTAGATGCCTTGGCTTATGCTTTAAATTGTGTAGGTAGATTCTTATTTCTTTTTTTCATGATCTACCATTCATAACTGTTATACTTTATATTCATCTGGTGACCCGTTCATATTTCTTGCTGTGTATGCATCTTGTATTCGCTCCGGTGCTCCGTCGCAAGGACGCCTGATCTGACTTCCTATCCCGATGTTTTTGGCGAGCCGTGATGCTTTGCGGGTATTATGGGATATATTGCAATAGACGCCGCTGTCTTTGTACTTTAGCTAAGGTCGGGTCATTTACTCGGGCGTGAGGCCCAAGCTTTTGTAATTTTCTAATGTAATGTACATTGTAATTTATTAAACTTGTTTAATATTATTGTATGAGCCTGTTGACCGACAGCATATTCAGTCCCTTATTGTATATTTGAGGTGATGTAATATTATATACCCGGGGTTTCCACTTTCTTTTTAAATTGGGTTGTTTAAATTCTTTTCTTAACTTTAAAACCAAAATTTTTTGCAACCTGTTTTTCTGAAGTATGGAGTGGTTATCCTGTATATTTTTTATATTTTTGTGATGCTGAGAATGATTCCATCCATGATTCCTGTTATATTGGAGTATCGGGCTGGCCACCCCCTATTTCGGATCACGGATTGTCACACTATGTTCCTGTTTAGTATTACTAAATACAAGAATATCGTCTATATAAACTATACAAAAATCGGAGTCTCTTTTAAAAATAGTATCCATTTTATTTTGAAATATTTGAGGTGCATTTTTTAAACCAAATGGCATGTCTAACCATTCTAAATGTCCTTCTGAACAAGTAAAAGCAGTCCATTTTATTGCGTCTTTATTCATTTTTATTTGTCAAAAACCAGATTTATTGTCAAATTTAGAAAAATATTTTTTTATTTTATTGATTAGTTCATCTTTGTTGGGGATTTTATAACTATCATCATAAGTATTATCATTTAGTCTTTTATAATTAATTACCATACATGATTTATCTCTTTTTAATTCTGCATGATTTCTTACCAGAAATGCAGGGCTTCTATGTCTACTGGTTCTTCTTTGTATTACGCCTAAATTTAAGAGTTCTTTTATTTGTATTTTAAATTCTTCTTGGTCAATTATTTTACAAGCTATGTCCTTTGTTTTTCTTTTTATGTCAGGGTTTATTATATTTAGTTTAGCTTCTATTTTATTTCTATTCCAGTGTTTTTGAGGGTTTTCTCCTATTATTTCAGTTTTTTTTGCTAATCTAATTAAGTCTTCTAATTCTAATTTAGTGTTTTTAAACATTACATTATTTATTTTATTAAATTTTATTTTTTATGTTTGGCCATCGTCTATATATTGTAAATATTCACCTAAGTAATCTTCTTCTATATATTTATCATTTTCTTCTTTAATGTGTAAATCTTCTATTATTTCTAAGACTATGTTGTTATTAAGGATTAATTTATTTTCTTGTTTTTTATATTATTGCTTTGTTGATTATTATTAGGTTGATTGTTAGATATAGTATGTGTTCCTTTTTAAAATAATTGTATACCTTATGGTGTGTACATGAATCCTCCAGTTAAAGATTGAATAAAAAAATTAATCCTAATATAAACGGGTGATGACTTTTTATATTTGTTATATATGTTTGTGGTAATATAAATTGTTCTTCATTTATATATATATATAGGTATATTTTGTATACATTGTGTTATAGGTATTGCTTCTTTATTAAATTGATGTATATAAACGGGGTAATTTAATTTTTTTATGTTTTCTTGTTCTACTAATTATACATGAATTAAGCTTTTTGTTGCTCCTGTATCTAACATTGTTGTGGTTTCTATTATTTTATTTGTGAATTTCATTTTTATAGGGAAGGTTATTAGAGCTGATTTATATGTATTATTTATTTGTTCATTAAGTTTATTTTTTAGTTCTTCATGACATTTTATACATAAATTTTTATTACATATTTTACATAAATACATTTCTTTATCTTCTATTGAACATTTTACATTTTGTTTTTATAAACATATATTGTGTAAATTTATATTCACAATCTTTCATATTATATATAAATTTTAAGTCTTCTAAACTTTGTTCTAGAGTTTCTATGTTATCATCTTCTGATTCTATTGATTCTATACTATATACGTTAATATTATCTAATTCTTCATACTCATCATATATACTTTCTAATTCTATTGTGTCTCCTAGATCATCTTTAATGTCATCTAATATATTTATTTTGTCTTAAATTTTAGATATATTATTATTTGTATTTCTATAAGTAGAGTTAGGTCTAATATGATTAAGGTCTCCGCATATAAAACATTTACAATTAGTAGTTCTTTTATTATTTTTATTATATTTTGTGTCTTTATTATCTTAATGTATATTACGTTTTTTATACCATGGTCTTTTTCTTTTATATTTATTATATTTATAATGTTTTTTATAAGTTTTACTAGGTCTTATTCTATAGTTTTATATTTCTTTTTATTTTTATGTTTATTTGTTATTATACATTTATTATCACATCCGTATTGTGGCTGGAAATCTATTTGTTAACATGTATAATAATATTATTTTTTAATTTCTTTTCTTTCTTTTAGTTTTTTACATTCTGATTTTAATGTATCGTACACAGTTTTTATTCTAGTTCTGATAGAGCAATCTCTTTTTGATCCTATGTGTTCTTTCCAATTTTTCCAAATTTTTTCGCCTATTTTACCTGGTATTTTTTGTATGTACATATCTAGTAAGTCAGTATATGTTGTTCGTCCAATTTGTGTTCAATATTCTATAAATTTTCTAGTGTAATCTCCTATATATTCTAACCTACATATTTGTAATTGTTCTAGATTTCTTAGTGCCTCTGTGTATCTTTCTGTTAAATGTAAAAGTCGATTTGATCCTATAAATACCTCTTTTATTAGATGAGTAAATCTTTCTACATTAAAAATTTCTTTATAAAAGATTCACTCATCTTCAATGTCATCTAATATATTTATTTTCTCTTTAATCTTTCTACATTATCCTATCGCGACTTTTATATCCTGGAATGGGTTTATTGTTTTCATTATATTTTTCGGTAGTTGCTTCTAATTTTTGGTGAGTAGAATAATCAACATTGGTTGTGGTTGAAGTTGAGGTTTCAGCTTCCATTTCTTCTGTGGGATTTATTTCTTCTAATATTTTTACAATTTTTTCTTCTTTTATAAATTTATTTATTCTGATATTTATTATTTTTCTTTGATTATCTTCATTGGTTCCTTCTGCACAGTATATAGATATTATAGCTTCTTTATAATTTCATTACCATATTTTTCTATTAATTGTTCAATTGTTAAATTATCGCAATCTTCGATAATTATATCATATATTTTATCTTCTAATAATTCGAATATTTCGTCTATTTGTTCTTCTACGATTAATACATTAATTTCATCTAATAGTTCCTCACTATCTTCTTCTAAAGGTTTATATTTACTAAATCTAATACTACTTTGTCCTATTCTATTTTCATATATTTTATTTTTTCTGGATTTTTAGTATTAGTTATAGTTAATTGTGGTAATTTCCATTCAATTTCTTCATATATACTACTATCTATTTTTTGTGCTTCTATCATTTCTACATATTTACTATTAAAGGATTTTACTATATCGTTAAATTCAGCTCTAAAGTTTATTTTATAGTGGTTAAATAATTTTCTCATAAATAGTGTGTATATTAAAATATTATTATATTGTTCGGTGATATTATATCCTCTTGTTCTTATTACTATTTTTATATGTTTACTAAATTCATTTATGTCCATAAAGAAGTTTGGTATGCATCCTATTACTGTTGCATTTTTAGCTAAGTCTACTTTTGCGCTTGCTATTTGTGCTTGTTTATGATTATTCCCTTTATCATCATATATATATACTAAAACTTTAGTTCCTGCTTCTAACCTAGTTAATCCTACTAGTCCTATTACTATTACTCCTAAATGCATAAATTCTAAATTTATTTTATTTAGTTCTTTTGCAGATTCTTTAGTAATTAAGTCCGAAATTACTTCACTATTGACGGCTGTTATTTTTCTTTAGCTAGTGTGATTATATATTTTATTAATAAATTCTAACATATTCTTTTTATATAACTGTTGTCCTTTGGTTTTTTCAATGCCCTTTTCTATATATCTTTTAGTGTCTTCTTCATTATTATATAGATTTTCTATCCTATATATTTCTTTATTTTTGTTTGTGGATGTCATCCCTGGAATAAAAAAGGTTTAGTTTTGTTTTAACAGTCTTAGTGTGTACTTTAATTTGTTTAAAATTTTCTATTAAGTCGTTTATTTCTAGTGTTTCTTGTTCGTGTAAAAACTTAGTTAGTTTTTCTAGTTTAAATTTTATATTATGTGTTCTAGTATTTATTAAATCTAGTTGTTCTTTAATGAAATCTTGATTATCTTCTAATTTTTTAAGTTTTTCTAATATAGTGTTAATACTAGTACTCATATACTTATAGTCTACCTTTTTCTGCTAATATTCTTAACTTAGTTTCTAAATCTATTATTGCTTCTTCTTAATTAATTATTATATTACTACTACTAGTTACCAATTTATAATTTCCTACTTTTATGCCTATTTCAATAAGTTTATGTTGTGATTTTCTTATTTTTTTTTTCTAAAATTTATAGAGTTCCTAATTCTTTATTTTTCAGTTAGCATATATTAATTATCCTAATCTTTCCTTTTCACTTAATATTGCTAGTCTTATCCTATACTCTTGAATTTTTTCTTCTAAGTGTTTAATTACCCACCTGTTAACTATTTCTCTTATGTAGTCTTTGTTTTTTATATGTTCTTTAAATTCTTTTGTAACTTCTTGTAAGTTATTAATTTGGAAAGATAGTTTCCTCTTTATAAATTATTTTTAAAGATTCATTCAGCAAATTAACAAGTTTTAATTCTTATAAATTGTAATTTCACTCTTTTCGTTAAATAATATTACTTATTATATAATGATATATGATTAAAGCAGCTCTGATACCATTATTTTACACGGATGAACAGTGACATATATAGTAAAAGTGAACATTAGTATGAACAGTAATTCTTAAATAATTTATCAAGTCCACAATATTACAGGTTACTAGTTATATATATATATATATATATATATATATATATATATATATATATATATATATATATATATATAAGGAGTAGAATTTTATTACTATTCCATAAGTGGGATAAGTTAAGTAGGGGTCCAGATTAATCCAACAAGGCAACGATCAAATGGATGAGATTAATTAATCATGCATTACCTATCTTACCCCTCATACATTTGAGTTCCTCCTCTTTTTACACACTTTAATTTATTTCCCCCTCTACATTAAAATTCAAAAAGAAGGGTAGAATAGTAATCTCATACTCTCATTACCTATCTCCTCTCACGTATACCCAAAACCCTATGTCCCAGTCTCAAACACACGGCTCTAAAACACCTAAAATCCTCTCTCATCCTCTCAAACATCATCTTCTCCATGCTTTGAAATCATTCTCCACAAAATCAAACACCTGGAATCATCTTCTCAAACACACGTCTCTCGAACACACATCACGGTAAGATTTTTGTATCGTTTGGGGGTTTTGATTTTTTATTTGTGTTTGGATGATATTGTTTAGGTATTACATATTCATTTGGAGATTTTTCATACACATGGGGATCTCATGTTTAATTTGGGGCACTATGATAATTTGTCCCGCATTTTTTGTTTTCTATTCCAAGTGATTCCGAATCATTTGTACGACTTACTATAATCTTAGGTTTTTTAATTCGGTCTTGATTATTTATACCGATGAAGTCCATTTTTTATGATATTTGGGCGTGATTTGATTTTTTATTTCCAGGTACTTTGATTGATTCACGTAAGGATGTTTATGTGCTGCAGATTAAGATCATTAACTGGATTTTATATGTTTAATTGGTGCAGTTTGTTAGCTGATTTTAGTAAGTGTTAATAATTAGTGAATTTGTGTTTATAAAATGTCACTCTGAGTTCTTGAGTTGCTATTATCCCTCGGAGTTCCTTCAACGACTACGTTTGTTTTAAGTTTTTGATTTGCGAATTAATTTCTTATTTGTATCTTATTTTCATCTAGAGTTGTCTGTTTGATATTTATTATTGGTTGTTTGAAATGAAGAATAGATGGCATCGGTGTTATAGCCGCAAGAGTTGTTGTTTTAGCCTCCATTATTTTCATTTTGTGTATGTTTTAGTGCTATTTCAAGTTGTGGTGTTGATTTAATTGTTGGACACATCTAAGGGCATACGCTTTGATGTTTATGAAGATGGTTAATAAATTGTGTGATTGGGTAAAAAAATGAGAACTTTGTAATAATTGATTTCCCTTATTTTCTTTATCGTCTTTTTGCACAGGTATTAGTTTTGATATTTATGAAGATGGTTAATAAGTTGTATTCTAATTGTTTGATGATATTCCTCAAAAGATGCGACATTTATAGATTATTGTGATTGGGATTTTTTGTTAGTTATTTTTATCCATACCCACTGTATACCATTGTCTTTTAGGTATATGCAAGTTTAATATGGTTCCTGTATAAGCGAAGCAACGTAGTGGTAATTCATCTCGCAGCAGTCTTCAGTTTTAGTTTTAAGTTATATATGCAAGATATTAATTTCACTTATGTGCTTTTAGTTTTGGATATCATGATTGCAACTTAGTATATTTATTTGTAATTTATTATATGTTCTCTTCATTTCTTCACTTTCATAGTTGCAGTGGTGGGTTTTCTCAAGTTTGTGGTATTGAAGATTTCTGTTGTGCTCTTCGTCGTGGTCGTGATTGTCAGTGTTAGTAAAGGTAGATCAAATTTCTTTAAATTTGGTTTGTTTTCAACAGTTTTGGAAGCCCCTAAAATTTTTCAGGTTTGTTTTATTTAGACCATTTTTTTCAAGTATTTGCTTACTGCGTTCCAATTTCCAATATTGTATTGTGACAATTCTCCGTATGCATTGTTTGGTGGGGTATTCTAATTCATTTTTTATTGGCATCCTAGATGCTTTACAAAACGCTCTCTACTAAATTGATTTCAATATATTCACTCGGCTTACTTTGATGTGCAAGGACATGCACGCACACGCACTCTGGACACTGATGTACTACTCTGTGTTTAGATTTGATTTAATTTGATTAAGACGTTATATTGTAACTATTTTGGTGTTGCAGTACCATTATTGTAGCAGTACCAGACATGTTGTTGCTCCTATGCCTTTTACAATATTTGAATTGCTTAGTTTGTGTATAAAATGTGTCTTTGTATATAATATTTTGATTTGTTATAATTACTATGTGGCAACGAAATAATTCCAAAAGATTGTATGTCTTTGGGGATTTAATAGCCCAACCTTTGGGGATTTAATACTTTTGTAGTTAATGCCATATTGAACTAAACATACGACAGTTTATTGTAAGTGGCGGATTGGGATTACATCTAAATAATTTGATTTAGTGAGTAGTAGGGCCTTTAATTTTTTCACACTGTTATTCTCATCAAAGGTGGATACCTTTTGGAATCATCTTACATTAAGGAGTTGTGGGTTGGGTTTATAGTAAGGAGATACCTTTGAATGTGCAAAAAATACAATTTAATGTCTGACAAAGTTTATATGCATTTTGAATGGCCTTTGGCAGTATGCCATTTTCATGTTATGGTGTTATAAACCTTTTTTAGTATGTTATAATTGATGGTGTTATAAGCCTTTGGCCTTTGAATGTGCAACATATGATTGATTTGTTTTGGTTTCCATTTTTATTTACTTGTGTCACTATTAGAATGAATTTTTATCCAAGTTTTCTCAATCTCAGGTCTTTCATTGTCACATGTCTCCGTTGTCGGGTCTACATGTCAAAAATAACTGTTCAATCATTTTGTTGGTTGCACATATGAATATAAATAAATTTTATGCATTTAAATATAATTATGTTCTATTGTTCATTTTAACTTCAAATGTATTAATTGAATTTGCAATCTCATGTTTAGGAGATCATAATTCATTGCCCCTTGACCCTCCATATATGTGACTAGTCCCGCAGATTCAAGAAGGTACTTTTGAGGTGTTTTGGTTGCATTTAGCTAGTGAAATGTATTGAATGTTTTTAATTATAAGATTTTTTTACTCGAGGAGATTTAGTCTATTAATTGTTCATGGAATTTTTACTAATAAAAATTGATTGCAAATGCGGTAGGGTAAGGAGGCTACACATAATTTAAAGATATTCTATATTGCTTATGATTGACATTCTTTGCTTCCACTACATACATTTTTCCCTTTTCTATTTAATAATTTTGAGTGCTTACTTTGGCCTTTTTGTTCAAATGTAAGGTTGAGGTTTATTTTTCATCACTCTCTCGATGCATTCACCCATTCGTACATCTCTCTCTTTCTCATATTCCCTCCCTTTGGAATTAAGATGTTTGATAAATTTATTGGTTTTACTATTCAATTAAGGTATTTAATTACGAATATGTGTGAAATTTTTCCAAATAAGGTGTTTGATCTCATTTTGAACACAACTGCCTCTCTTCTAAACCATCATGAGTTGAAGGAGAGGGAATTCAAACTTGCCGCCATCATCATCTTCTTCCTCAACATTTGTTGTCATCACTGTCAATGCTTGTTGGCGTCACCATCATGCGGTAATTCCTCTTTGAGATGAGGTTTTTTACCTTTCTCTCTGCCACTTATAATGCAACAACCTCTCTTTTAAACCATCAGGAGGTGAAGGTGAGGAATCCATACTTGCCGCCATCACCATCTTCGTACTCAATGCTTGTTGTCATCGTCGTCACACGGTAATACCTCTTTCAGATAATGGTTTATAATATTTATGATTTTATCCATTGAATTGATCTATTTCGTTGTGTATGACTATTGAATTATTTAGTGTTGGGAATGCAATTGATCTATTTCGTTATAATTGTCATTTTTAGGTCCATTTCGAATTTCTCTTATATTCCATTTATTCGAATCACAGGTAATATTAATTTTTCCCCAGTTAGTTTCACTTCATATTTGAACCTACATGTTTATGAAAAATGCAAGTACATATCATATGAGTAAGTTCACAAAATCATGTCTACATATGCCGAAGTACCCTTAAGTTATTGGCCTTACATTAATAATGTGTATTACGTAATGCATGTACAGTTGATTTAAGTCAGGTGCATAATGTTTTGCTAATCAATCTAATGTTCTGCTGATCCATCTAAGTCAGGTCCATAATGCATGGTCTGATGATCAACAAGAAGCTCTATCTTCAACAATTTTTGACCATTCACTCTTGTCGCCGCTATCAATCTTCCAAACAACCACTTGAGGTATCGTTGAACTTCCCACTGCTTTTGAACCTGAAATTCAAATTACAACTTAACTCAGCTCAACAACACCATCTAGATTTGCTATAATTTCAGTCAACTCAAGCCCACCTGGGTTTCCTCAAATTTACATTCCTAAGTACTATGTTTGAGATAATATGTGGTTTATCAAATTTTTGCCCACCATTGTAATCCTTTTGCATCTATTTTGTACCAATCATGACCTGTATTTCTTTTGCATAACAAAAAAAAGTGTCATTTCATCTATGAGATATTTGTTTATTAGTTTTATGCTTTTTCCCCCTATAATTTATATAGTAAAAGATGCGTTTCTTTTTTGTTGACTTCAAGAAATGTATCACACTAGCTAATGAAGCAATTTCTTCAACAATTCGTGTTTATTAGTTGAGAACTATTTTGAAGGTATAAATATTTAACTACCCCAAGTACTGTGTATTTATTATGAGATTGACAAAAATAGGGTTGGTTATTGATAATACTTATTTAGGTGTATAGGGTTATGGGCATTGAAGTGTAATTCGGACACAACACTGGACATGTAGCAATCTCCCATCAAACGATACTAATAAAGAGTTGTGAGCCTCATTATGTTCGTACAATCATTAGCAACATTGTTCATGCAAACCAAGAATCAAATTTTAATGATTTTTATAAGCTTATATTCAACCTTAAATTTTATGATTTTGTTTGACAAGTTGAAGAACTTGACAACTCATTTAATGAGGCATGCCCATCATTTAAGGTTTGAGGAACTCTTTTAGTTTAATAGTAAGAACTCTTCTAATATTTCGGTATTTTTAAAGAAAAATTTTCATAGTGAATCATGTACATGTATAATTGAGTTTAGAGACACATATTGATTGGGGCATTTGTAGCTCCACTGAAATTTTATATATTTATATGCCGTTGAATTCGATCAGTTAGATCTGCGTGGACTTTGGAAATCAAGCTCAAGTCAGTAAAATCAAGTTGCTGGTGGAGATGGATTATTAGCAGGGTTAATGGGGTGCGAGGATTTTTACAGCAGAAGGGTGGTTCAAGTAGCGATAGCAGGACAAAAGGGATGCGTGTGGGAGAGGGAGGGAATAGGGGGTATGGGATTTTGCTTTCGGGAGGGGCTGGTTGTGGGTACAGCGGGTAGGGGGAATGGGATTTGGCTTTGGGGTGGGGCTCTTTGTGGGTGACAATGGGTAGGGGACACAGGGGGTAAAAGGTTGGGTTTTGGGTTTTCGCGATAGGGAGGGGTGCGTGGGTATGGTCGCAGCGATGTAAAGGGTTGGGTTAGGTCGGGGCAAGGAGTTTGCAAGGTTGATTATATTTTTGCTTTAAAAATTTTTGTTTTTTAAATTTTTTTAATTTTTTGTCATCATCTTTTGTAAACAGCCTCTGGTAGCTGCTACGGTAAACCTTAAGTATTCTCTCTCGGTCGTTATTGAAAATATGCTTTTGTGGTTTCCCCATAGATATAAGATTGGCTCAGTTTATAACATCTAATGCTTTGTAGAGTGGAATGAGAACTTTTTTACGTAATCTATTTCGAACTCTAAAAGCATTCTGTATTCAGCATCAGACTCATTTTGGAAAGAGCTTTCTTTTTTCAATACTGATAGGTCTTATAACTATGGTGTCTTATCTACAGGTCTTATCTACACACCACATGTCTTATCTATAATGATTTCGATATACACCTTGCTTTATATACATATATAATTTATCCACCAATTGAGTATGTGGCCATCCCCGATCCCGATCCTCGCGGGCGGGCGCGTGGAGGAAAGGATCCTTTGGGTCCCGTGCGTCCCTCTCGGGAGAACTTCGGCCGACGTCGTTTGTGGTGTGAAAAGTGTAGAGAGATTCAGAGTCTCCAGTCTATTTTACTCAAAATAGACAAAAGAAAAAGGGGAAGCCACCCCTAAGAGTGGCATCCAAAGACATACTGGTGCATACGAAACCAAGATGATTCGAGAAGGGTTCGGAGGCTTAGTTACGAAATGGGAAGGTGTTAGGCACCCATTCCGCCCTTTCGTTCTCTCATGAATATTTTCTATTTTCCTTTATGTTTACCCCCGTAATATGTGTGCATGTATATATATATATATATATAGAATGGAGGTAGGAATCTTTGACTTGTATCATGGAAAAGATAAAGCGAGTCATCCTTAGGAAGAATAAGAGTAATATTAGAAAAATGAGATTTACGCGATTACCCTTATGTTGATCATTATAAGGGGACGATAACGCATATGGGGTAATGTGTCACTAAGAACAAGTATATGTATAATATAAGAAAAATGGATTTAGAGAAGATAGAAAATGAGAGAAAAAGTGAGAAAGATGACTCGAGTCACGGGTTTTACCCCGAGACGCCTACGTAGCCTATAAAGGCATCAAAGTCCACATAGTTCGCACGTAAAACGAGGGGTGGGGTTTATCCCATAAATCCAAAATGGGGAATCTTTTATTTGTGAGTGTGTGTGTGTGTGTGTGTGTGTGTAGAAAAAAGTGTTTTAGTTGTGAGAAAAGTATGAGGAAAATATGAGAATCCCTACTTGGAATTTATGAGCAAACCCTCTTTTTCTTGCTTTTTGGGTTTTATGAAAATAAAAGATGTGCAATAATACTAAGTAAAAAGTATATTAGGACGTGTGAAATGGGATAATAAAAGTGCTAAGTAAGAAAACAAGTTATTGAGAATTCAAGACAATTTAAAGAGAGTGTTTGAGAAAGTTGGACCTTCTTGAAGATCTTCAGCTTGATCTTGAATGTTGCATAGCAACCCTTACACTTTGGATGATGATGTAGAGTGGCTAATTCACCAAGTTTGATGAAAGGGATGATAAAAAATGGAAGTAAAAAGGGGATTTGGAAGTTGAAATCACGCTGCCTTTGAGAGGGGTTTCTGGGATTCGTTCAGAGAGATTTTTATCAGATCTGGGCTCCTCCTGCAAATGAGGTGAAGGCCTCCTTTTATAGTCTCAGGTGAGTGCCGATAGGCTTAGAGCCCTTCCTGCCTATCGGCAGGCAGGTCCCGATAGGCAGGTTCTGGAACCTGCCGTTTGGTAGTGTGTTTCAGGCTTTTTTGGAAAATCGGCCGCCGAGGGAAAATCATTGGTCAGAATTGCGCACGGGGCATACTGACCTTCGAAATTCCATTGGACCGCTCCCGGGTTCAGAGTTGACTTTGGGTCAAATATGGCTCGGAAGCGTTTATCGATCCATTGGACGGGAAATCATTCGGACGCAAACGGATCGTTCGTCCGTATGGTAAATCTGAATTGCGCATGGGGCATACTGTTGGAAAGGTTAGGATATTTACTTCAACATTCTAAAGAGTTTGACCCAGTTTGGAGAGTTGAATTTAGTCAACCGGGCCCGGGAAGCGCTCGGTGGCGTCCCGGAGTCAAACGGATCGTTCGTCCGTATGGAAAGTCAGAATCGCACACGGGGTGGACCGCTGGAAAGGGTATTGAGGTCCCTTGAAAGATTCATTCAGCCTCAGTTGAGCTAAAGAGTTGACTTAGGTCAAATAGAGCTCGGGAGCGCCCGGAAGCCTCTGGGTCAGGTTTCGGACGGAAACGGACCGTTCGTCCGCATGGTAAGTCAGAATTGCGCATGGGGCGGACCGTTGGAAAGGGTATCCAGTGTCCTTCAAAGATTCATTTAGCCTAAGTTGAGACGAAGAGTTTTACTTTTGGGTCAAACTAAGTCGGGGAGTGCCCGATGGCTTTCAGGTCAATGCTCGGGACATGACCTGGGTTTGCGGTGATGAGTGAAGGTACTAGGGACCTAAGGTGAGTTAGGGGGTAATAGAATGGGGTGTCTATAGAGCCCCTCGACGGGTGAGTTTGGAACAAATTATGATCGTCGAACAGACACCACATGATGCTTTTGAGGGAGTATGACCGATTCAGAGGGTTGAGGTCGATTCTGAGGACCTAAGGAGTGTGATGGGGATGATCAATTCTGCTGATCAAAGCCGAATCTATGGGCTTAGGGTAAAGGTCTAGCGATGTCAATTCTGACCTAAAGAGTGGTGACAATCGAGGATCAAGGTCAACTCTGACCTAACTTAGGTGACGATCCAAGATCGGGGCCAATTCTGACCCAAGAGTGCAGAGTGGTGATGACCGAGGATCGATGTCAATTCTTACCTAACTTAGGTGATGATCCAAGATCGGAGCCAATTCTGACCCAAGAGTGGTGACGACCTAGGATCGAGGTCAATTCTGACCTAACTCAGGTGATGATCCAAGACTAGGGCCAATTTTGACCCAAAAGTGGTGATGACCGAGGACCGAGATCAATTCTGACCTAACTCAGGTGACGATCCAAGATCGAGGTCAATTTTGACCCTAAAGTGGTGATGATCGAGGACCGAGGTCAATTCTGACCTAACTCAAGTGACGATCTAAGACCGGGGTCGATTTTGACCCAAGAGTGGTGATGATCGAGGATCGAGGTCAAATTCTAACCTAACTCAGGTGACGATCCAAGACCAGGGTCAATTTTAACCCAAAAGTGGTGACGACCGAGGACCGAGGTCAATTCTGACCTAACTCAGGTGACGATCCAAGACCGAGGCCAATTATGACCCAAGAGTGGTGACGAACCTAACTTAGGTGACGATCCAAGACCGGGGCCAATTCTAACCCAAGAGTGGTGATGATCGAGGATCGAGGTCAATTCTGACCTAATTCAGGTGATGATCCATGATCAGGGTCAATTATGACCCAAAAGTGGTGATGACCGAGGACCGAGGTCAATTCTGTCCTAACTCATGTGACGATCCAAGACCGGGGCCAATTCTAACCCAAAAGTGGTT
The DNA here is from genome assembly GCA_949130495.1 of Sambucus nigra. Taxonomy (NCBI): domain Eukaryota; kingdom Viridiplantae; phylum Streptophyta; class Magnoliopsida; order Dipsacales; family Adoxaceae; genus Sambucus; species Sambucus nigra. The sequence continues at coordinate 534,323,801 of OX422208.1, read as the reverse complement.
GAGCATTAGATTTCATTTTTGCTGGGTAAAGAGATTTGTGATTCTGATCTAAGATGGGGAGCCGATAGCTGGGTAAGCTTTTTAGGAGACCTCGAAATGGGAACAACCTATTTTGGGTGCTGTAAGAGAATTCCGCTGGGGAAGCCAGCAGGTGATCCTTAGGGATTTTTCGGAGCTTTGTCGGGAGGAATTTTCACTTAGCTTTTGAGGATTCCGCTAGGGAAGTGGGGTTTCGCTGGGGATAAGAATTGAATTTGAGGTTCCGCTTGAAGGAGGGCGAAATTTTCTTGATGAAAACGTTCTAAATCCTTCTAAGGATTTTTAGGAATTTTCTGGGGATTTTTCAGGGTTTTCTGGCATTTTCTAGGAATTTCTGTACGAAATTTTAGGGGGGGGCGACCGACATAGACTGAGGGGTGCCATTCGGCAATGGCACGGACTTTTGGACTACCTCAGGAAGGCAAGGGGTCAGTGTCGATCGGTATGGTAAGGGGATATGTCGATCGGCATGGCGTTTGGCATCCTATATAGAGGGGGCGAATCCCCTCATTTTTTTCACAGCTTTTTTTTCCTTCTCTCTCTCTGCGATTCTTCTGCCAATTGTTCTAGTATTCCGATCTTCAATAAATGGCCACTTTCGTGAGCACTGCACTCCACCGGGAGTGGTTGACCATTAATGACTGGACGAATGTGGATTGGAGGGACAGGGTGCCCCTTGCTTTGGGGAACGAGACTGTTTTCGATGCATTTGAGTCGGTTGCGAACGAGTGAACCTCACTGCGGCAGCCATCGCGTCATCGCTCTTTAAGAGTGATTCTCGACGGTTATGTAAGTAACCTGACCTTTGGCATTCCTCTCTTTTTGGGTAATTTTCCTTTCTTTCTTGACTTTTGATGAGATTTTTCCTTTTCCCAGTCTGATATTTCCTTGAGGAGCATACGTGCTCATGGGACGACAGGGCTTAAGGATGTTTGGTAGCATCTTCCACCCGTGGTGTGATGGATGGTATCATCAGCGAGTTTTGAGAGGTTGGCGTCTGCGCTGGATGAGATGCCTCGTTCGACAGCGGTCTTGTGCGCTTTGGGGGAGAGGTGGTGTGACACTACCCACACCTTTCATTTTGGATTCGGGGAGATGATGGTGACTCCCATAGATGTGCAGCAACTACTGGGGCTGGATTGTGACGGGGATCAGATAGAGGTGGATCGCTCCTTACGGGTTAGATCGGAGGCAGTGCGTGCGGTACTTGGTGATGTGGGGAGGATAGTCTCTAGGGATTCTATCCGACTATCCTTGCTGAAGGAGGTTCTATTGAGCAGGGAGATTGATGTGGAAGACGGGCTGCAAGTGAGGTAGATGGCCCAGTTGTTCATCTTGTTGGTGCTGGGAGGTTTCATGGTGGCGTCGAGCAACGACGTCGTCCATTTGTGGTTTCTGTCGTACTTGAGGATGTTTTCGAACATCCCTTTCTATGATTGGGGGAGTCTGACATTAGCGACCCTTTACTCTTCTTTGGATGCATTCAGCCGGTGCTGCCGGCAGACTTTTACTGGAGCCACGTATCTCCTTGAGGTATTCTTTACTTTTTGCATTTTCATCTCATGCATTCACATTTTCCTTATGCGTCTCTTTTTTGCTTGTAAATTCAGACGTGGTTCTATGAGGTGATTGGGTGCAATACCCCGCTGATTACTTTGAAGGACGACACTGTTGGGGATTTCTGTCGATTGTATCGATGGCGTAAGGCCAATCGGCTGTCGAAGGGATCTCTCTCCCTAGAGGTGGTGCGTCAGGTCTTGAATGACCTGACCAGTGGTCGGGTAAGGTCTTTTCCTTTTCAGTCTTGGTTTTTTCACCTTCTGATCTTGTATTAACTCCTGCCTTCTTGGGGATTTTTAGGTGTCCTTTCATCCTTGGGGGACAACCATTCAGGATACGAGGATGACTGGGGTGAACGTGCAGATGAGGCGTTTGTTGGCGCATGAGTTTGGCCATTCCTGATATCTCAAGGAGAGGGTAGTTCGCCAGATTACCGAGGGGGAGGTGGTGGTTCCACCCGTGAAGCCTCCTACGTCTATGAGGCGGGAGCGACAGCTGTTGGAGGATGAGAGGATCGCGATGATGATCGGAGAGTCCTACTCGTTGTACACTAATACGGCTGCGTCGTATGAATATATGGACTTTGTGACGAGCTGGTTGATGGCGCCCAGTATACATGATGCCTTGCCTTTCCCTCCTGCGAGTTCGAGTCAACCAGTGGGGTCCTCCCATAGCGGCGGCGATCCGTCGACATCTGTGGCGGTGACTTCAGAAGTTCCTTTCGTGTGGTTGCACACTCCTTCGTACAACATCCAGCGGGATGATGGAGGGATAGCGTCGATGCTGCATCGTCCTCTTACGATGGATTCGAAGGAGCTGGGTTTGACAGAGGAGGTCCTTCGTCCTGCGGTAAACCTTTTAGTCCTTCTCCTCTTTTTGATTTCTTTTGCTTGATACTGAATCTGCCTTTTCCTTGCAGTAAGTCCGGGTGTCGACCACTTGGCTGAGAGACATTAGAGATTGGATATCATCAGCGACTGCCCACATTTGGGATGTTGTCCCTGTTCCTTCTTGCTTGGTGCCATCAGCCTCGTCCGGGGAAGACTCTGGCTCGGGTAGTGGAGGTGCTTCGTATCGTCGGAAGGGAGAGAGCGCGTTGAGGGGGTGGAAGCTCTTGAGAGAGAGAGGGGGGGAATGAAATGTGGGTTCGGGCTGAGTCCCGTTATTTTTGGCTTTTCTTTCCTTGTTTCCTGCAAAACTGATATAACACAGAACACAAATATATGCAATGCAATGGGAGTTTTTTAATTATTATCTTTTATTATTGATGAATGAATGCATGCACATGCACTTTTTACTTTGCTACTGAGACCATAAAAAAGGAATTTTTTTTTTGTAATTTTTGAAGGAAAGCTTTTATTTTAAAAGGGAAATCCTATAAGGTGAAAACAGGATTCTTGAAATTCTTTTGAGAATATCAATTTATTTTTATTGAGTTTTCTGATTTGTCAAAATAGGAAAAGAGGAAATTTCCAAAAATGGGGGGTTGCCAATCGGCAAGCACCCTGACCTACCTATCGACAGTTCAGTCCAGTCCCATCAATTTTAAAGCTTTGAATGGTACCTTCTTCCGTCTTTGGTGCCTTGTGGGGTAGGATTCCCTCCTATTTTTGCAGGGATTATGTCTTTTGTGAGAGTTCTCAAGTATAAAAAGGGGGCAAGGGTGGAGTGTTCACATCACACCTTTGTATCCTCATCTGCCTACCCGTTATCTTTTAGTCTTGCAAGATGGCTCTCCCTGGTAGCATTGAGTTTTTCAATTACCTTGAAGCCTTGGAAGCTATGTGCTCTTATAATGTCGACTATGATGCTTTCAACATGCGTCGAGTCTCCTTCTGGTGCAATCGGCCTTTTGAGTGGAAAATGTTGATAACGGCGGTACAATTCTGGTACCCCAAAGACCATGTATTCCGCTTTGGGTTGGAAGCAGTTTGTCCTACCTACGAGGAATTTTCTGCCATACTGGTTGTGAATCCCAGTGTTGTTGCGGCTTTGCCTAAATTTTCCCATTCTCCCAGGGATTTGTTGGCCGAGCGTCTTCATATCTCGCCTTCGGCGGCCAGGTCATTAGTTACTGGAGGAATGATCTCTCTCTCGGTGGTGCTGTAATTCGTGCATTTGCGGGAAGTAGGTGATGCCGTCTATACTGGAGACGTGGTTCTGGGTCTGGTTTCAAAATTATTATTGGTGACTGGGAAGGTGTGAGTGGACCCACAACTTACAGCCATTACTTCAAGGATGTCATACCGTCGCAATCCCGCAGTTGTGATATTGGCGGAGACTCTGAATGACCTGGATACCTGGAGAGAAGGTCGTTCTGACTTTTTAAGGGGTAGCCCTGTGATGCTGTTCATGTGGTTGTCTGAAAGATTTCGCTTCTCGACTCCTCCAGAATATCCTTTGTCAGTCGTGCCCAACTTCTTTTCACGCTACTTCATCCGCGTTGGCCTGTATGTTGAGAACTGGGAGAATTGGTTTGTGGAGCACGGGGCTCATGGGTTGTATTGGTCAGTGCCTTGGTGGGGGTCGTTGCAGTGGTCTTAGACAGACCTCTTTTTATTTCCCTTGGCGGCTTTTGTGCCAATTCGGCTGGGCGCAGGTCGTGCCCCCTCGGACCTCAAATTTCTTTCCAGTGGAAGATCTGACTGAGCGCCTGCGTTTGTTGCTTGGGTCTATGTGGGAAAATTGGCGTCCGTCGACCCGTCCTTCTCAGTCTGTTGGGAAGGTTTACCATGTCCCCAAAGATTATATGAGGTGGTTGTGGAGGAAAGTATTCAGTAAAATGTTGGCAGTAGAGACTGGAAAAAGATGGTTTATTTTATCTGACTCCATGGAAGGGGGTGTTGTGGTCTTTTCGAAGATGGTTAAGGCTCATCAATCCATGGAATATTTGCGGCACTCTATTCAGGCAGGGGAAACTTGGGGTCCTCATGATGTAGATGATGAGGGTGCAGGCTCTTCGGGTAGCTGTGGGTAGGACTCCTAGGGAGTTTATTTATGTAATAGGGAATGTATGTGGGGATTTTATTTGGCTTTTTATGGTGGCGGGGAAGGGAGTTATCCGTTCCTTTTTCTTATGTAATCCATACTGTAATTTCTTATGAATGAAATAAACAAGTTTCTGATCATCCAGCTGTGCCTTTCGATGAGTTTTGTATTTTGAATTAACTATACCGATCGCTAAGGCATACATAATCCTTTTGTTCAAATAATTTTAGAATGAACCGCCGTTCTCGGAGGTAAGAAAAGAATAGTATTTTGTGAAGAAGAAAGGGTCGCACTCATGTAAGATGTATGAGCTGCCTACGTACCTCTGGGGGTTTTTGAAAAGTGTTAAAATAGTTTTTGTAGAGGATCAGGCCCACGTAGTTCTGGGTAGAGGGAGATGAAGAGTTTTTTTTTTTAGAATAGAAGGGGGATGAGAAGAGTCATAGCGCACCGAGATTTCGGACTAGGGGTAGAATTTCTTGAGACGGTCCGGATTGATTGGAGGAGCGATCTCTTCCCCATCTAGGTCAGTGAGCATGGTGGCACCGCCAGACAAAATTTTCTTTATAATGTAAGGGCCGCTCCAATTGGGCTTGAATTTTCCTCTGGGGTCCCAGATGGGTTCTATTATCTCCTTGAGGGATAAATCACCCTCCCGAACACCACGGTTCTTGACTCTCTTGTTGAATAATCGTGCTATTCGGCGATGGTACCCCTGTATGTGATAAAGAGATTTTAATCTTCTTTCATCTAGGAGGGCTAGCTCATCAAGACGGCTTTCATACTAGTCTTCTTCACTAACCTTGCTTTCGAGCATGACGCGTAGCGAGGGTATTTCCATCTCCACAGGGAGGACAGCTTCCATGCCATAGACCAGGGAGTAAGGGGTAGCCCCAGTAGAGGTTTGGATTGAGATTCGATAGACCCAGAGAGCGTATGGGATCCGGTCGGCCCAATCCCTACAGCTTTCGGTCATCTTGCTGATGATGGCTTTGAGGTTCTTATTGGCAGCTTCAACTTCACCATTGGTCTGAGGTCGGTAGGGAGAAGACTTGTGTCTCTGAATCTCGTACTCATTGATAACTTCTATGACTTCTGCTTCGAAGTGTAACCCGTTATCTGACACTAGCTCGTGTGGGACCCCATATCGGCAGATGATATTCTTCTTAATGAATTGGACCACTTTCTTGGCATCCAACACTGCGTATGACTCAGCTTCGACCCATTTGGTGAAGTAATCGATGGCGACCAGGATGAACTCATGTCTGTTTGAAGCCTTTGGTGTAACCTTCCCTATGATGTCGATACCCCAGGTGAAGAACGGCCAGGGAGAGGTCATGTTACATAACTACTGTGGAGGCAAGTGTTGAAGATTGGATAATTATTGGCATTTAAGGCATCTCCGGACATAGGCGGTGCAATCCTGCATCATGGTGGTCCAGTAGTAGCCCTGTCGGATGTTCTTCTTGGTGAGCATGTGACCATTCATGTGGGGTCCGCACTCCCCACTGTGGATTTTCTACATTGTTTTCTCAATCTCAGCCCCTGCAATGCAGTGTAGATGAATTCCATCGAAATTCCTCTTGAGTAGAGCTTTATGACAAATGATGTACTGGGCGTCCAGTCTTTGGAGGGTTGTTTGGTCCTTCTTCTTGGAACCCTCAGGATATCTACCATGTTTGAGGAGGCACTAGATATCATAGTACCAACAATCGGCTGGTTCGGGATCTTAGGTGGAGATAAGCTCCACATGGAAGCAATGGGTCGGTTTGTTTTGCTTTTGAACTAGGAAGGGGGTCATTGTTATTCCCTCGGGCATGTCGACCATGGAGGACAAAGTGGAGAGATCATCGGCTAGGCTATTCTTTGCTCGGGGTAGGTAATGGAAGGTGATATCTCGGAATTGAGAGGCTAACTCTTCTAAGTGGGCATGAAAGGGTTGGAGCTTTTCGTCCTTGACTTTCCACTTTCTGAGCACTTGACCGATGATGAGGGCAGAATCCCCGTAGACATCAAGGTACTGCATACCCTTTTCGAGAGCAACTTTGAGGCCCACTGTCCATGCCTCGTATTCCGTCATGTTGTTGGTGCAAGGGAAATCCAATTTCATGGTGATGGGAGTGTGTGAGTCATCTGGGACGACCAGAAGTATCCCAATGCCATATCCCTTTTTGTTGGCAGCGCCATCAAAGAACATTTTCCATCGAAGGCGGTCTTGAGTGGTGCAGAGGATATTTTCATCTGGGAATTCGGAGATCCAGATATCTGCTTCTTCTACAGGTAGTCAGCGAGGTAGTCAGAGATGGCTCTTCCTTTAACAGCTTTCTGTGTGACGTACATGATATCGAACTCGGTTAGGAGCATCAACCATCGGGCCATTCAGTTGGATAGGGCGGGTTTCTCAAGTAGGTATTTGATGGGATCCATTCGGGATACAAGTTTGATGGGGAAGGCGAGCAAGTAGTGTCGCAACTTTTGGGTGACCCAGACAAGTGCGATACATGTCTTTTCTAAAGCAGTGTAATTGACGTTGTATTCGGCCAATTTGCGACTGGCATAATAGATGGCTCTTTCTTTGCGGGAGTCTTCGAAGTATTGGTCTAGCAAAGCCCCGGCTGCAGTGTCCGTTATGGTTAGGTATAGGAGCAAAAAGAGACCAGACTATGGTGGCATGAGTACTGGAGGTTGGGTCAGGTATTATTTGATTCAATCAAAAGCTTCTTAGCAGGCCTCGTTCCAAACCTTGGTTGAATCCTTTCGGAGGAGCTTAGAGATTGGTTCACAGATGGAGGTTAGTTGGCTGATGAACCGGATGATGTATTGCAATTTCCCAAGAAAACCTCGGACTTTTTTCTCTGTTCGGTGTGGTGGCTTCTTAAGTATGGCTTTCAGCTTTGCAGGATCTGCTTCTATCCCCTTTTCACTGACCATGAATCCCAAGAGTTTTCCCTTTGTAACGCCGAAGACACACTTCTATAGATTAAGTCGCATCTGATACTGTCGAAGTCGTTCGAAGAACTTTCGGAGAGCGGGAACATGACCTTCTCTAGTTTTGGACTTGATAATCATATCATCCACGTAAACCTTGACCTCTTTGTGAATTAGATCGTGCATGATGGTTGTGGCAGCCCTTTGGTAGGTAGCCCAAGGATTCTTGAGACCGAATGGAATAACGGTGTAGCAAAAAGTTCCCCATGGGGTGATGAATGCGGTTTTTTCTTGGTGTTCTGGGTGCATCTTGATTTGGTTGTATCCGGTAAACCCGTCGACGAATGACTTGAGAGCATGAATGGCTGCGTTGTCCATGATCATGTCGATGTTGGGTAGAGGATAATCATCCTTCGGAGAAGATTTGTTTAAATCTCGGTAGTCCACACACATTCGAACCATTCCTCCTGATTTTGGTACAGGTACAATGTTGGCTAGCCATACGAGATATTCGATCACTCGGATGAAACCCACGTTTAACTGTTTGACCACCTCTTCTTTGACCTTGAGTTACCATTCGGTGCGGAGTTTTCTCAGTTTTTTTTTATCTGGCTTGTAATCTGGGAGAGTGGGGATCTCGTGTTGTGCTATTTCAGGATCGATGTCGGGCATATCATCATAGGACCATGCGAAAATATCTACGAACTCCTTCATCAATTCTTCGAGTTGTGCGCACTCATGCTCGTCAAGGGTGGCCCCTATCCTAATCTCGCACAGTTGGCTAATAGAACCGAAATTAATAACAACAATCTCTTCTTCATTAACTTGAACGCGGTTATGTTATTTATTATTAAACTTATTTAGATCAGTTAAGAATTGTTCATTTGCAAAATCATCATCATCAAAAGTTCGATTAGAATCTAAATAATTAATGTAAGGCACAGCAAGATACTCAAAATCTTCATTTATTTCATTGATAGGAAAAACAGCATTGAGAACCTCATCAAAAGAGGTCTCGATTACATTTGAGCAAGGATAGACAACAGAAGAAGAAACAGGGTAAACATTGGGGTTAGGGGAGATTTCAAGAGGTAGAACTAGCACAACATGCTTGTTAAGGAGAGGTGTATCAGCATCTTTAATCAAATGGGATGGGTCCATTGATGTAGTGCCTAAATGAACCATGCAGAGTGCCAGCCCCAGTATCTATAAGTTGAAGGAATCTTCGGAATCGCTTTCCTTAGTCTCTTCGATATCTTTGATGAGCGATTGTACGCGGTGTGGGAAACTCTCAGCCCATGGGAAGCTATCTTGGAAAAAGATCTCCAATCCAGGCTTCATCTTCTTATCTGCGTGGTCATACCATGGTTATGGAAAATCGTAAAAGGGGAAATCCTCACCTTCTTTGATGAATCATCCATTTAAGGAGTCTCCTGAGATAGTTCGAATACAGTTTAATCCTCTCTTTGGTCGAGACTGGCGAATCATTCTGAGCTCTTGTTCTGATGGTTGATACCCCAAGCCGCAAGGAGGGAAAGCTTTCTTCAGTTCGATGGGCTCAAGTATCCCTTGTTGCCTTTGCCCTAGTCCGGGCATGAAGTGCATGTTTCTAAACATCTGAATCGCATTGACATTGCCATGAGGGTCATATTCTGGACAAACCCTTTCTTTGAAACCGTCCCCTGCCGGGAGTAGGAACGGCTCGACTCGAAATCCTGATAGGAGCATATCATTTGACCCGTGCTGTATCTCGAGAATTGGACTGCTGGTGCTTGCACCCTCGGTATTTTTGTTGTCGCCCAAAATGGTGATGACTCGCCCCTCAGTGAAGAACTTTAATTTTTGATGGAGTAAGGAAGACACACCCTTGATCTTATGGAGCCAGGGGCATCCGAACAACAGGTTGAATCAAGCTGGGATGTCTATGACTTGGAATTCAACGTCAGGGTTTATAGGGCCAACCCCTATTACAAGTTTTATGGATCCCATCACCTCACTATGGGTATTATCGTAGGCACGCACATCGGCGGAGGTTAGACCGAGGTCATTTTCTTTCAGGCCTAAACACGTGAAGGTTATTAATGGGCAAACATTCAAGGAGGATCCATTATCGATACGAGAGAGAGGCACAACTTTCCCCATAACTTCGACGGAGATGTTGAGTGTATGATTGTGATTCGGCCCAATTCTGGGGATTTCTTCTTCAGAAAATGATAGCATTCGGGTAGAGGTCAGGAATCTGACTAGATTTACCACCTCCTCCGGTGTGGTAGAGGTAGGAACTATAGGTCCAATGAGTAATTTGATTAAAGCACTTCTGTGTAGCTGGGAAGACATGAAAAGCCCCCATAGAGTGATGTTAGCTTGAGGTTTCTTCAGTTAATCAAGGATCTTGCTTTCTTCGATGGTCATTTCTGGCATAGGAAGGTTTTCAATGCCCTTCCCCTTGTCATTTACTGGTAGTGATCTTGGAACTTGGTAATGTCTCCCTGATCTGGTCATGTGATTTACTAAAGAAGGAAAAAACATAAATCCCGTTTCCTCGTCAATATCAGGTTGCTCTGCCACCCTGTCTATTTCTCCGAGGAGTTCTTCAAATGAGATCATCCCACATATGTCGACTACTAGGACAGCTCTTTCTGAAGCTTGTTCTTTGCTCGAATCTTCGAATCCTCCCCCCCATCCGGTGGCAACAATTTTATCTTTCCCTATAGATTCGACTCATTCCACAACTTCAACGGCTTCTTCATACAAGTTCTCCCATTCTGTGGGGATATGTGTGATTGAAGGGACCAAGCTCCCTTGTAGCTTCAAAGTGTCAAGTAACCCGGTGATAGTGCAAATGCTGTTGGTTTGCCCGAATAATTCTGCCATAGTCTGGACAATATCATCTAAGCTGACTTCGTCGGTTGGTACCACCCATCTGTTGAATCTCGGGCCCATTTCCGTGCGTCAAAAAATAGTGTACTGAATCTCTGGCAATCGATGACCATCTGTGAGGGCAATTTCAGCCCGAATTCCAGGAGTTTATTTAAGACCTCTGATAATTCCATACCTCCATTTTCAGAACGGGTACGGACAGCGATGCATGCTCTGGTAAGGAGTGACAATGCCTTATTAGTAGGGCTAGTAGGGTGTAGGAGGAAATAGGGGCAAATTTGAAGAGGTTTAGAAGGGTATAGGGGTGTGATTTGGGTTAATGGATCGAAATTCAAGTTTTCTTCCAAGAAGATGGCATTGTTGTGATTTGGGAGTGGGTTGTGAGTAGTGTTTGGCTTAGGATTGGCTGGTGGGGCGATGGTACCCAAGTCAATGAGATCTCGGATTATGTTTCGAAGGTGAAAGCACTGGTCGGTGGTATGGCCAGAACTTTGGTGGAGGGCGCAATGAGCGTCGGTCTTGAAGTTTCTTGGGAGTGGATTTGGCAATGGGCATGGATCCAAGGGTTTGATGAGGTTTCGGCTTAACAGGGCTTGGTAAACTTTGGAGAGGGGAGCATGAAGCTCAGTGTATTCCCTTCAGGCGGGAGCGGGGCGGCTTTCTGGTGCCTATGATGTGGTTGGTTGAGAGATGTTGTTGATGGTTGAGACTATAGCATTGGCAGGCTTGTCATACTTTCTAGGGGTGAACTGTTCGGACACCTTCTTTCGTTCAACTTCCGCTTTAACTAGGCTTTCCCCGATTTCCACTTCAGCCTCTCTGAGAGCTCTGAAGTGGGGATAGTATTGTCCTCCCATCGACGCTCAGACATGGGGCAATAAGTTCTTCTTCACTATGTTGACCTGTTCTTCCTCGGATGGCCGATTAGTCATGGTAGATGCTCGCTCCCTCCACCAAATTATAAAGTTATTGACTGATTCCCCAGGATTTTATTTGAGCATCTCTAAATCATGACGGGTGACCTCAAGCTCTTCGTTGTATTTGTATTGCGATATGAATTCTCGGGCTACATCCTCCCAGCTATGAATTCTGGATTCCTCAAGGGATAAAAACCATCAGAGGGAACTATCCTTCAAAGTTTGCTAAAACAATTGGGCCATCACTTCTTCAGAAGCCCCTAGTAGAGTCATGGAACGATGATAACTGCGAAGATAATCAATTGGGGGACCACTCCCCCCGAACTTCTAGATATTTGGCATTTTGAACTTCTCGGGTAACCTCACTTTAGGATAGGAGACATGTGGGTGTAGTCTATGTAATTCCCAGAGATCCTGACTTGGTCAAACTTTTTGGTGAGCATCTTGAGATCCTCTTTGGCTTTATTCAACTCCTCCTCCTTTGGATCAGCGACCACAGGTAGGTTAGCCATAAGCTGGGCAATGTTTGGCATTGGAAGCTGGGTAGGCGACGGCCCATTAGTAGGAGGGGCACGTGGAGCATGTTGATATTCTTCCGGGACCCAGATAGGCTCGGGTGGACCCATAGCACGAGGGAACAGGGCCTCGGGCTCTTAAGGAATAAGAACTTGGTTTCGTTACATTTCTCGAACCTCAGCTTGGAGGTTGTCAATCTTGGCCACGAGCTGAGCTAGGACTGTCGGGAGATTCGGTTGTATGACTGGTGCTTGATCTGCATTCTCCATGGAACATGGATGGATTCCGGACTCAGAAGAAGTAGTTGAGGAGCGAATGAAACTACGGGGTGGTTTGATTGAAGACCAAAGCCAATAGGGAGCCAGGGCAAGGGCTTGCAATCGACTTGAGAAGGTGTAGGATAAGATTTATTTTTGAGAAAAAGGGAAGAAACTATTTTTGGATTTTTGATAAAGAAGGGAGAAATGTTTTTTAATTTTTAATAAAGAAGAGAGAAATGTTTTTGGAGACGGAACTCAGCATGATTATTATGATTATTATGTTCTCACTTGTATTTAATTCTTCTAAATGCAACGCCGGACGAGACCCGAGCCTAGAAAAGTGGGGTTTAAATATATGCAAAGCTACGGTTTGGACTTGTAACCAGGCTCGCGGATAGGGTCCCATTTTTAAAAAATGCGCAAAAATTAGGTGGCATATCGACCGAGAATTTTGGCAGAGTTTCGGGTTGAAACCGATAATCTAAAGTGCGTGTCCTAGGTCTGACACCTATATGTGGGTATGTAGTTGGTTGGGTGAATCGGCATGGGTTCCCCCCTTTGGCGTGACTTCCACGATATACGTCTTGCTCTCGCGGGCAATCGATACGTGTGGACAAGCCATTTGATATACCTGAGTGTACGTGAATTGCCTCACCATATACCTTGTGGGTACGTGTGAGAGCGAATTCGATATACTCTGCATACGTGAACGAATTCCCTACGATATACCTCCCGTCATGACTTCGGTCAAGCGGTACGATGCGGGGGAACCGTTCGATATACGTTGAAGGTACTTGGCCAATGGAAGGTGAGAGTCATATCGCTTAGGCTAACTGCGACCTGCCGGACCAGCGCCCATCACGAAGTGACCCTCCAATTACTGGGTAAAATTTGGTCAATAGCAGTGCTCTTTGGTGATATCATGTGAATCATGCATGATTCTCTTATTAGTATCTTATGATGAGAATGCCTTTCTTGATTATGCCAAACATGGGAACAAAGTACAAGTACCCCAAAAGGTATGCCAAGTATGGATGGGTGATGCATGCAATATGGGGAAATACATGTGATCCTAGGTGCACGTGGTGCGAAGTGTATATGGAGAATTTTCTACAAGTGTGCGAACATAAGCGTAAGCATGGAATACATGTGAGAAAGGGGAATAGGCAGATATGGGGGAAACATAAAAAATATAGCATCCATGTAAATAAAGTCAAGCCCACAAGCAAAAACACGTATCCCCAGCAGAGTCGCCACTGTGGCCATCCCCGATCCCGATCCTCCCAGGCGGGGGCGTGGAGGAAAGGATCCTTCGGGTCTCGCGTGTCCCTCTCGGGAGCTCTCCGGCGGCGTCGTTTGTGGTGTGAAAAATGTAGAGAGATTCAGAGTCTCTAGTCCATTTTACTCAAAACAGACAAAAGAAAAAGGGGAAGCCACCCCGAAGAGTGGCATCCAAAGACATACTGGTGCATACGAAACCAAGATGATTCGAGAAGGGTTCGGAGGCTTAGTTACGAAATGGGAAGGTGTTAGGCACCCATTTCGCCCTTTCGGTCTATCATGAATATTTGCTATTTTCCTTTATGTTTCCCCTCGTAATATGTGTGCGTGTGTATACATATAGAATGGAGGTAGGAATCCTCGACTTGTGTCATGGAAAAGATAAAGCAAGTCATCCGTAGGTAGATATAAGAGTAATATTAGAAAAATGAGATTTACGCGATTACCCCTACGTTGATCGTTATAAGGGGACGATAACGCATATGGGGTAATGCGTCACTAAGAACAAGTATATGTATAATATAATAAAAATGGATTTAGAGAAGATAGAAAATGAGAGAAAAAGTGAGAAAGAGGACTCGAGTCACGGGTTTTACCCCGAGACGCCTACGTAGCCTATAAAGGTATCAAAGTCCACGTAGTTCGCACGTAAAACGAGGGGTGGGGTTTATCCCATAAATCCAAAATGGGGAATCTCTTATTTGTGAGTGTGTGTGTGTGTGTGTAGAAAAAAGTGTTTTAGTTGTGAGAAAAGTGTGAGGAAAATATGAGAATCCCTACTTGGAATTTATGAGCAAACCCTCTTTTTCTTATTTTTTGGGTTTTATGAAAATAAAAGATGTGCAATAATACTAAGTAAAAAGTATATTAGGATGTGTGAAATGGGACAATAAAAGTGCTAAGTAGGAAAACAAGTTATTGAGAATTCAAAAGAATTTAAAGAGAGAGTTCGAGAAAGTTGGACCTTCTTGAAGATCATGAGCTTGATCTTGAATGTTGGGGAGCAGCCCTTACACTTTGGATGATGATGGAGAGTGGCTAATACACCAATTTTGATGAAAGGGATGATGAAAAATGGAAGTAAAAAGGGGATTTGGAAGTTGAAATCACACTGCCTTCGAGAGGGGTTTTTGGGATTTGTTCAGAGATATTTTTATCAGATCTAGGCTCCTCCTGGAAATGAGGTGAAGGCCTCCTTTTATAGTCCCATGTCAGTGCCGATCGACTTATATCCCTTCCGGCCTATCGTCAGGCAAGTGCCGATAGGCAGGTTCTGGGACCTGCCGTTTGGCAGTGTGTTTCAGGCTTTTTTGGAAAATCGGGAGCCGAGGGCAAACCGTTGGTCAGAATCGCGCACGGGGCATACCATTGGAAAGGTAATTCAGAGACCTTCGAAATTCCATTGGACCGCTCCCAGGTTCGGGAGTTGACTTTGGGCCAAATATGGCTCAAAAGCGTTTGTCGGTCCATTGGACGGGAAATCGTTCGGGCGCAAACGGATCGTTCGTCCGCATGGTAAATTTGAATCGCGCACGGGCCATACTGTTGGAAAGGTTAGGAGATGTACTTCGACATTCCAAAGAGTTTGACCCAATTTGGAGAGTTAACTTTGGTCAACCGGGCCCGGGAAGCGCTCGGTGGCCTCCCAGAGTCAAATAGATCATTCGTCCGTATGGAAAGTCAGAATTGCACACGGGGTGGACCGATGGAAAGGGTATTCAGGTCCCTTTGAAGATTCATTCAGCCTCGGTTGAGCTAAAGAGTTGACTTAGGTCAAACAGAGCCCGGGAGCGCCCGGTGGCCTCTGGGTCAGGTTTCGGACACAAACGGATCGTTCGTCCGCAAGGTAAGTCGGAATCGCGCACGGGGTGGACCATTGGAAAGGGTATTCAGTGCCCTTTTAAGATTCATTCATCCTTGGTCGAGATGAAGAGTTTGACTTTTGGGTCAAACTGAGCCGGGTAGTTCCCGATGGCTTTCAGGTCAGTGCTCGGGACATGACCTGGGTTTGCGGTGATGAGTGGAGGTACTAGGGACCTAAGGTGAGTTAGGGGAGTAATAGAATTGGGTGTCTACAGAGTTAGTATTTCACCAAGTCGGCTACAGGTTTTATCTACACACCACAGGTTTTTAATAAGATCAGATTGTGGTTTCTTATCTACTGGTTTTATAACTTTTGTGTACTTTTTTATTGTAAAAAACTTGCAGTGTGATTTCAATAGAATCTCTTTGCAATGCATTTAATAGGATTTGGTAAAATATCGATCCACACAGAGTTGATTTCATCTTGATGTAGTCGACTTTCTAATTGAGACCGCTTGATTTAGATTTGGTAATAGTTTGTGTACCATATAACTATTTTTGAGTTTAGATGGAGCTGAACTGACTTGCCAATTTAGATTAATTTTAATAATTTTTATTATATTTCTGATTTGCATTTTGGTTGACTAGTGCAAAACATATGTGGATGGGCCTAACCAGTGAAACTGGGCCTGACAAGTGCGAAACAGATGCGAGTCTCCAGACCAGTTCTACATTTTTCTGTACTAAATTTTTAGAAGTTGCAAACCGTTGTTGAAGCATCCAAAAAGAATTCTGGGCTTTCTTTACGACGTCGTAGAACAGGTAACTTTGAAGTTTTCATAACAAATGATCATAAACTATGCATTTTATAACAAATCCCCCCTTATGGAAACTCTTTAGTGATATGATAGCGACATAGTGTATTGGATCAAGACAATATTTTGTCCGGGTAGGCTACAAAAACTGCCTCATGTTTGTTTACAACACAAATCAATGAAGTAAATGATTTTAATAACGCATAACTTGATTTGTTTTCCTTTTCTAACTACATGATTTTAAATCACGTTGTACTTGATTTGTGTATAAAATTTTTTAGTTTCTTTTTATATAGATTCCTATGGATACGTATCAGGTGTAAGTGCAACCATTTTTCCCAAAAGAATCTATCCGACGTTAAATTTCTTTCAGAAAACTTTTGTTTTTCCCCTGCAGGTTTTCTTTTGGTTGTTGTGTAATCTTGACGAACAAGGGTCATGGTTTGGGGTTTGTTTACAAAGCATCACCTATAAAGAACACCCATCATCTGCTCATGACTCGAGAAGCGCCCTGATTTTTTTTGTTCATTGGTTTGTTTACAAAGCATAAAAAAACATGAGCAAATAACAAATTGGAATGGGATGTTTATTTGGGTATCCTCAATGTGATTATTGTCGAATAAAAACCATTTTTTTATGTTGTTTTTAAAGTAATCGGCGATATGGTTGATTGCCTCTTAGTTTCTTTTGCATATTTGTAAATTAGGTACTTTACAACACTTATTTCTTTTTTATTTTTCGTTTACTGATTTGGTTTGTCTTTATATTATAATAATTTTATTTTATTGTTGTCTTCTTTTCTTTAAAATTGTTACATAAGAATGCTAGGTTATTGGAGGTGGAAGTACGATTCATGTATTCGAGATATGAACACGCCGTTCAATTTTATTTAGTCACGTAATGATTAGCACTAAATCAATAACAATTTCTTTTGTAGTTTATTAACATATTAGTGGCACACATTAAGTTTTGTTGGGGACTCAGTTTTGTATGTCGTAAGAATGTTTTTATTTTCAAAAAATTTAGTTGTGTTGTAACTAGAAATTTTTTACTTGATTATATAATTTTTAAAGGGGATATTATGGCCATATTGTGTTTTTATGGAACGAATATTTTGTCGTTTTGCAATTATGTATTTAGGAAATTTTCGCCATGCCTTCAGGCACGGGCATTCCGCTAGTGTGTGTGTATATATATATATATATATATATATATATATATATATATATATATCTGTGTGTGTGTGTGTGTGTGTGTGCGCGCGCAGATAATTTTGAAAGTTATAAAGCCGTGTATAATGTAAATAATAAATATTTTATATATTGGAATGGTAAACAATTTATAACATTTAAGCAAAATTTCCTTTATTTGTCTGACTTTCCACCCTATTAAAGAAAAAAATAATCTAACATAACAAAAAGTCCATCTTGGACCTTATATAAACATCGATTTAACAAAAGGTACGATATATCGACTACATTAGGCCACGCACTTAAATTAATAAAGATAGTTATAATCTATAACAACTACCAAAGCACATTTGGTTGGCGCTATAACTAATAACCAATAAATTGTAGTTAAAATAAATATACAATATTAAAGCAAAACCATTATTTTACAACATAAATAGTGTAAACAATTTAGTAAATTTGGGTGAATTTCCTTTTTTATAAGACTATCCACCCAGTTTAAATATATATAAAAAACACTCAACAACCATACTAACACAATTACACAATTATTACAAAACATATCAAATGAATATTTAGTTCAGTAAACACAAATTTTGTGATATAAACATTATCTTGAAAGGGTCCGAGGAAGTTGTAACATCAAATATTGTTAGCCCTACCACAATTTGGGTGGTGCACAAAACAAATAAGCAATCAAATAATCGAAAATATGATTTACTATCAAAACTAATTACACTTTACTAACTCATTATATCAAACTATGAAGTGAGAACTATAAACCTCAGACCTTACAAAAGTTGATAAATTCCATTTAAAACTAATAATGATCTTAGAGAAATTCGCCAATCTTACTTCTGAAATGGTACGGAGTGTTTTTTTCTCTTTTGAAAAGTATATAATTTATACTTGTTCAAGGTCGAACCTATAAAAAGGAATTAAAAGAAAAAATGATTAGATAATTTAAATCTTTCAAATAAATGTTAAGAATCACAAAGCCCTAAAATTCATATACCTAAACCTCAAAAACTTGTGAAAACCACCCAAACAATGTATATATATAGACCCCAAATATAGACCCCAAATATCTTGCACTATCATTAGATATCAATTAAAAACAGACCTTGTAAACGAACAAAAATTCAATAATATTAGACAAACCATATCCACTAAGCTTCTCCAGAAGTGTGTACTAAAGTTGCATAGTATTGAAAATTAAAGTTGTATATATAGCCAAGATCATTAAGTAATCAATTTATTTTTTCAACGTAATTTTCCCAACTTATACTATATTCATAAGACACGAAAGTGAACCAAGAGAAGCCTTCATATATCAAAACTAAAAATAAATTCAACTTTGATCCCCCCAAAAAACATATAAAAAGATAGTGGAATAAACGTTTTCCTGATACATACATGTGATGTCTTTTCTCATGAACTCTAAAACGTGGAACTCATAACAATATAAGAAATCTTAAAATAAATGAAAAGGTACCAAAGATAGCTTCATGCACATTTCTAATAAAAAACAAAATTTATTACTAAATCAATTGCTTACAACAAATAAAAAGTGACACTTTGAGATCAGAACTTTTAGTGAATAACTAGACAAAAAGGAGATAAAAAGCATCAACAAACACCATATGTTTTTTTGTATCAAAGCCCATCACACACCCTGCATCAACAAACACCCCCTGCATTATTTTTCATGTAACTAACTTCTCTCTAATTGTTAATCACGCGGTCGACTTAAATGTTTTTAACCACATAATGGAGATGGTTTCAAAATTAAAAATAAATTGAAAAGGAGATAAAGAAAAGAGAAGTGGTGTATAATGTATCAAAACTCACTCTTCCAGATCTAATCAAAGAGGACTGTTTGTTGCTTACTACTGCCTGTCAGTGGTTGTTTGCTACTGCCTATCAGTGGGTGGATGCAAGGCTGTCCGAGAGAGAGAACTGGCCGGCAATGGTTGTCCAAGAGAGGGGAGGAGATAGGGTTGCTCTGCTCCTGATTACTTCTACCTAGCAGTGGGCGGCCAACAACTATCTGAGAGAGAGAGATATGTAAGCAAATACTATTACCATTGGATGTAAAAGCGGTCTGAATATGCTAATAAAATCAAAAATTCATTAAGAGCATACAAATGTAAAAAGAATGAAAATATGAACACATGAATCAAAAGATGAGCACATGATGCGATGCATATGTTAACACACTTCAAAAATTATCCAATCGTATATTTGTCATAAAATAGTCACCAAGCTGCTGTATATGGCCATTTCACATGGGAACAAAATAGTGTAACAGTATAACTACACAAAAAACAAAAATTAGCAAAAACTACACAAAAAAATCTCCCAAAAATAAGTAAAAACCTCCTAAAACTTCGCAAAAACTACACAAAAACAAAAAAAAGGCGTACATTGATGATTCGAAAGTTCAAAAGGATAATCATCAAAATAAAATAAAATTCCTACAAAAAAAACACAGAATAAAAAGTGTTTATGCTCAATGTATATAAAAAACTTCACGATCAAAATGTGAGTATCAAGGATTTTTAAGAAAAATACCTGTCAAGTGCCATCCAAGACCTCTAATATGGAAAAGGAAAAATGAATCAAGAATAGTAGAGAGGTTAGACTAAGTTCACACAAAATAAAATTCCACACTTTCCAATTTGAGCTGCCAAAACCCATTTCAACCCAATCTCTTAGCCGAATATGTCCAAGCAAAGACTATTCTGCATAAAACCAAATAAATCCTCATTTTTTCTATCTAGATATGGAACTCAACAGCCACGAAAAATCCACTTTTCCAATCTAGCTATAGAATTCAACAGTCACAAAAAAATAGTAGAACATGAAAAAAAGCCCTCAAAGAAAAACATGAAAAAATAACAGAACATGAAAAAAGTTAAACCTCTGCAAATGTAAATGCAGACATTGAAGTGGTATAACTGCTATAAGGAGCTCAAGTTAAAACTCATAAATAAACTCTACAAATGCAAACAAAAAATGGTAAGGAAAATTGATGTTTTTTAGGAGGATTCATGTACAAATTACAAACAACAAAATCATAAGGAAAATTAAAACCCCTAAATGATGTATAACTGCTATAAATGATGTATAACTGCTATAAATCAAAACAAACAACAACTCCATCAATGTCATTGGTCGAATTGAAAAGCTGAGAGTCATCAACCCTATTAATCGTGACATAACCCATAAATTATACTCAAAATAATAATTTATTTAAAGTCAAAAATTGGACATCTAAAGTCACAGGGTTTTGGTCAAGAACACACCAAGAAGAGCAGTAGGTGTTCTCTGCCAAAACCAACCTAAATCCAACCAAACCAACCCTTGTTTTGCCTAGAAATACAAACCGAATGCATAACCTACTTCTGCAAACACTCGGTTCAATAGAATGGGGAAAATCGTATAAGGAAATGGGATAAAAACCGTCCTAAAAATAAAGATTTATAGATCGTCGAAAAGTTCTCGTATAGTCGTCCAGGTTTTCTCTGGCGCCACTCCCCCGTCCTCTTGACGTAGCCGAGAGCTTCCAGTTGAAGGTCATGGTTGTTTGGGTGTGGGATGATAGAAATTTGGTATTGAGGGTTATGGGGGAGATGATAATGTCTGAGAAGAGAGATAACAAAATTTGTGGGGGGAGGGGGGTGTCAGTGTATGGGGTTTTGCATGCGTATGGGTGGGTGGAGGTAAAATATTTGTCTTTTGGTGTGATTTTACCAAAATAGAGTTGTATTTGAATTAAAGTGATTGAGGGGGAATGAATTAGTGAGAAGAAAAAGAGGGGGAATTTAAAATTTTAATGGATAAAATAGGTAGTGATAAAATAGGAATAGTGTTACATTTGAAATTAATGGAGGGAGATGATCTTGACCATTTATTTTTTCAAAATATGTAAGGAGGTGGCACACATCTTGTCTGTTAAAAATGTGTACATTTTCAAAGACCAAGCTACTTTATATATATATATATATATATATATATATATATATATATATATATATATATATATATATATAGAGAGAGAGAGAGAGAGAGAGAGAGAGAGAGAGAGCAAAGCGGTTACATTTTAAGTGTGTCTTCATCAGAATAATTAAATAACCTCATTGAATGAGCACAAAACAAAAAAAAAAGATGTTAATGTCTCTATCAAGCATCATAAAAAATCTCATACAATAGGAAAATGACATTGAGATTTGCCCCACTCTCTATCTATATGTTTAAAATGGAAAAATGGAGCCTAGTTTACCCAATCAAACACACACACAGACAGTCACACACAATTGAAAAAAAAATGAAATTTCTTAAGCCTCTAATCCAGTCCTTCTCTCACCCACACCTAAATCGACACAAACATTCTCACATCCTCACAGTTTGGAAAAGGTGTTTAAACTTTGTAGAAGTTAAAAACTAATGAAATATAGAAGTTAAAAAACAATGAAACTTTGAAACGTCATGCAATATCAAAAGATTTTTACTAAAGGTTTTTAGAAATAATATTGAACAAAATGAAACAAACTCAAAATATTTACAGTAAAGGTTTATGCTACATAATATGAATCATGAACAATTATATTATAATTATAAAATAAACCTCAATCATCAATAGCCAACAAATTTTTTTATTCAAAATCATTGAAGCCACCAACCTCAATTTTTGAACATTTCCACACCCTCGATGTACATATTTAAAAGTATAAGAGAGTCGTTAAAACTTTGTGGGATAAATGTTAAAAAACAAAAATGTAATACATAATGCAAAACATAAAAGGGGATAGACATAGAGTAAATACATATGGTTGAGTGAATGAGCTAATGAAATGATTCTCAAAAGAGTGTCGTGTTTGAGATATGAGACGTTAGTGAGAAATGAAATGTTGGAACCAAAAATGTTTAATCACCTATTAAAAATGGACACTTGGAACATATAGAGTTGAAACATATAATAATATATAAAACATCAATAATATTGCAGAAATTCCATGCCAACAAAGAAAGAGAAAAAACAAGTTACCAGATTTACATAAACAAAAACATAACACAAAGAGACATATACCTTGAGATTCAATAAACATATCAGTTAAAAATAAAATACACAAAGATGCAAAATTAATGCACAGTACAAAAGATAATGAGAATTGTTAGAATAATACACAAAACACTAATGAGAATTGCACATAAAAGTGAGGTAGTGGGGTTTAATACCTTACAAGAAAGGGCCATGTTGTCACTCTATATCCTTTAAACAATGGATCTCATTAAACTAACTGGACACCTTAAATTTTGTTAGTTGACTGATACGATATGCCTCCGTAAGCAAATAACTATCATATTACTGGTATTTATATAAAGTTATAAAACCTTAGGATCAAAATATATATTTGTTAAAGTATAGGAGAGAATCTATCATAAAAATGGAATAATTTGAATAAATCAGATAATTTGAGAGCCAAACGGGAATGCAACATACTTTAAGGGGAATTTTGAGAATCCATAGAAAGTGAGAAATAAAATACTCTGAGATGAAAATAACTTGACACCATAAAAATTTGGATGATGCACCGACTCTATTCCACACAACATAATCCAAAACCAAATCAGCTAAATATTAAACCAAAAGCGCACCATGTACTATTTTATTTTTCTTGGATACTTAATACTATTGATATAACAATTACTACAAGTCTATATGAAATTGCACAACAAATTATATTATGAGATGGTCTTACTATCCTCTAGCTAATCAAGTCCGTTAATGTGGCAAACTACGGATGTCTATACAAAAATGTTTGTTATAAGATGGTCTTACACTCCTCTCTAGACGTCGTTCAATCTGCTAAAGCTCTTTAATGGTGCATATCACCAAATGTTCCCCTAAAATTTGTCGTTTTAAAATTTCAAGGAGCTCTGTCTTCTTAACCATACTTTCATGCTCCAAATGCAGCAAGTTTTGTGCCACTGTGTTGTCCATTTGAACATGCTTTTTGTGATTTTATAACGCACTGTTGTCTCCGACAAGCTTATATTTTAAAATTCACATAGTTTCCCGCTCGGAGAGAAGATAATGAGTTTCATCTGGGCATCATAAAGAACCAAAATCTCAAAAGCCTTTTTAAGCGGCCCATTTCTCCTCTTTGAGAAGGATACTTGTCTGCTTCCCACGTCCTTTATACACCTCATTTGAGGCTTTCCTTTCACCATTTGAACACAAAGTAGGAAAAATCCCAGGAGAGTTTTTTAGATCTAGAAGGAGCAAGCAACAATAGGCTAATAACTTCTATCTAATTCAAATTAGATGCCAAAAATAAGAGAGAATAATTATAAATGAATTATGGGTTAAAAATAAAATTTCATATAGTTAAAATAATTATAAAAGAACCGTAAGTTAGTAAAACTCCCCGGCCACACCAGAAAGCACCTATTCATAAGATTCTCCACATCATAGTTTTTACCTTGGGTTTTAACATTAGGAACATTTGTTGCGCAGTGTATACGCCTGAACGCATACACTGCTGCCAATATATACAACCACAATACTGATGCCATATGAAACTATTGGACATCCTATCAACTTATTCTCCTCGGCATTAATGTCAACCTCGATTCATCAAATAACTTTCGCTCTTTCTTCTCACGACGTTCAGCGAGTGTGAACTTACGTGCAATATTGCGGTTCGCGTGAGCTTGTTCATACTCAGTAACACCACTTATGATTTCCATTTTGATTTTTCACTGTGATGCTTTTAATACTGGTGATGATGGGTAATGACGAACCATTAAGTTGTTACCCATTCTTTATTTCTAGTATCCTTTCCCCATCCATATCTAACCAAAAAAATTCATGTAAAATTACCGCATTATCCATCCCTATATCAAACCCTCATTATTCAACATTAGAAACTGAACCCCGATGGTTATTAAATGGAAAATCCCAAACCAAATCTCTTCTTGTAGGAAACTCTCGAGTCACGTAGTAAATCTACACCAAAAAATCAACAATAAAGTAAAAGTAAAGACAATTAAACATATCTTCATTAACATTGTCTCTGTCATGTTGTATATGCCTTGAATTATTGGATTAAACAAATTGAATGAAAAATAAAAAAAATCATACTTGTAAGCCATCATAAATTAAATAAAGTAATACTTAATAATTTACATATTGCCTTATTTAAACATCCCAACAAAATGAGTATCCATACCTTTTAAGTGGCATCAACTATGATTGCATCAATTCTTGCTCTATGTACATCAATTCTTGGTAAGGTTTTCTTTATATAATTTTTAAATTACCAGGTATGCAATGAGAAGTGAAAATACACATGTAAATCAATGAAACTACTATATCGATTTAGAGTAGAGAATCCCCAATATAAATTATGTATAAGAGCACTAATATCCCTTATGATTAATTTGTAGATCTCATATTAACAAAGTAGTTGTCATGAAATAAATTTCATAAATGCCTCAACATAAAGCAAGTAGTTGTAATTAGAAATCACATATAAGTTATCATGTGGGGCATGGTCCCATTAATGAAAACTTTGGATTGAATGCCTAGAAATGAGATTTTGCCATGTGTATAATTAAACCTGAGATAAGAACCACTGTAGTTGCTCCATTTAATTTTGAGATTCCAAGGAGGTTTGAAGGTGTGCCTATGGAGACATTGTATGCAGACAGTATTCTCAGCTTCAATCAAAAGAAGGAATCATTTTTTTTGATAGAATTATAATGCAATAAACTCACAAAACTCAATAGAATCCTTAAATATAACTCAGGTATATCATTAATTTTTCACTACTAGTCTCAATCACCACGTGCCTAAAATTTTAAGAAGAAAAGATAATAAAAATCTTAAATTATATCCATAACATATTATTATAACTTGAATAAACCCCATTATAAAGTCACCACAGTAAAATTTACCCATTGTTGGTAGTTGCTAGGTAGGTACCTGAAGGAAAAAATAATGAAGTAGTTAGAGATAGAAGGTCAAAAGGGAATTGGGTTAACAGGGAATTAACTCAAACCAAGTTAAACCCAAAATTTAAAAAAATTGTTATATTTGAACACAAACGTACTTCCTTCTCAAATAAAGCAACTAACTAAAAATTAGAGGGTCTTGCATAATAAAGAAGAAAAAAATAATTTACAAAACCATTGATTATATTATAAATCCAAATATATAAACAAAAAACTTCTTAGATTCATATATAAAGTTTCTAACCCAAACTCTACATCCCCACGTCACCATATTTCAAGTACACCAACTTATAAATCAACAATAAGGAACTACCTATAGGCTATATTATAGGTACAATCAAAATATCCAAACGCTTAATTGTAGTTCCAATAAATTCAAATTGAGCAGCCAATTGAAGAGAACTAATATTAATTTTTTTTGCCAACTAATTTTTAGACTATATTGTGTTAAAGTTAATCCTATTTTTTAGAGTAGTTGACTGAGTTGTGTATCCTCTATATTGTTTTCCTCTCTTACAACATTAGAGAATGAACTCCAAAAAATAGAGAGCTCAGAGGAGGGCATGAACCCGAACGTTATAACAATGAACATTTAGGATTTTCAATTGATTTTGGTAGTTTTCGGGAGATTGAGTTGGTGTTGTTGAGAGAGATTGTGTAGGAGGCTGGTGATGGTTAGATAGATATACGAATGGAAGAGAAAAACAACGAATGGAAGATAAAAACATATATGAATGAAAAATCGCACATATACGAATGAAAGAAATAAAGATATATGAATGTTAATGGTTTTGGGAAGTGTGGGTTGGTATTCATGTAATAGGTTCAAATTAAAGTTAGGAACCGATTGGGCGGAATAAACAAAAAATTATACATGCAATCACTACCCTTCATTTCTTGCCTTATTGGCTTTAATCCGGACCCTTAACTATCTTATATATATATATACGAAAAGGATTTCATGCATACCCAGTTTGTATACCCTATGTGCGAACTATTTTTTTTAAATAATAAAAAAAAATTGGGTTGATTTTTTTATTTGATTTTTAAACATTTCAATAGGATCATAAAAAATAATTCAGCTCAAAATGAATTGTTTTACTATTTTAAAAAAATCAGCCAAACTCTATAAGTTTTAATAATTTAAAAACTGATAGAGTTTGACTGATTTTTTTAAAATAGTAAAACAATTCATTTTGAGCTGAATTATTTTCTATGGTCCTATTGAGATGTTTAAAAACTATAAAAAAATATTGGCCCCAAAATATATTTTTTACTATTTTATCAAAAATGGTCTGTGTCAGCGGTATGCAAACTGGGGTATGCATGAGAACCTCTCTCTCTCTCTCTCTCTCTCTCTCTCTATATATATATATATATATATATATATATATATATATATATATATATATTGCCATGCTCCCTAAATTATCAAGACTGGCCCTCTTATTTAGTACGAAAATCACTTGGGATTTCCTTGAATTGAGATAACCTCATCCTGAAATGTTAAAAGCAAAAAAATATCATTTTTATAGAAAATGACCATATATTAACGTGCGAATGAAAACAATTTTCAAAATCCATTAATTTTATCCTTTTATCAAGGGGTTAGAAAATTGAAGCAATATGTATTTGATGATTATTATAGTATATGCCTAAAGTTGTCATCACAACACAACATTGACAGTTGTCGCTCCCACACGTTGACATGTATACACTTCATTAAGCCATTTATTATTTTCGTATTATCTAGATTAACTAGCATAAAGGCCACGCGATGCGTGGCCAGATATATATATTATTGATTATAAAAACTGCTGAAATATATTTTTATTGAAGCATTTTATAATCCGATGTTTGTAATAAATAAAAATAATCAATAATAATAAACAGTTTTTGGCTTTAACATTTTAACAAACACCTAATTGGCACCAAAAAATTTACAAATTCTAAACCAAAGTAAATAATAAACCTATGCAGATTACATTGAATGAGATGAATAACAACGTAAATACTATAAAAAAAATATCACATAACAAAAGAAAAGAAATGTACTTTTCAATTGAGACCTCAGATAGTTGAAGGAAACCAACAAATTTTCTACAAAATTAAAAACTATATTAAATTAAAACCAAGAAATTTTAAGGTAAAAAAGATAAATCGGGTGGAAATACAATGTTAGTATATCATACCTTTCAAAAGATTGAAGTGATAATTCATTGCTAGATGGTTGCAGTGGTTTCAACATACACAACTTGTGCAAGAAAAAACACGTTAGAGAGAGAGGAGATATCCATATATGAAGAATAACACTCTTTATACACATTCAACCTTCTTTATCTCATCAGGTTTATCAATTAGCCCAACTAGTTTTGGATGGAACTATGTGACAAAACAGAAAAATGAATAAAAAAATCTAAAGACACTTTTCATAGAAGTATTATATGCAACTCATTTTAATAATGCCTGTTATGTACTTCAATCAAAATCTTTCTTATACGAAATTTTTAAGAACTAATATTAATTCTCCCTACTTCCTTTTCCATTAGGTTCCTATTTATAGAGAAAGTGGCAATGCAAAAATCTAAGAAACACATTTACTTCTTTACAGGTCTTCATATTCAGTCACAATGACGAATGAAAGTTCTGGGAGTTTGGACACCTCCTTAAAAAATCTCACCAAACTACTGAATGATCTCATTTGGTTTCGGGTGAAAATTTTTGGCAGTAGTGTGATTGTGTTCCCACTATGAAACCGCACCATATGTTCTCACTATCACTGGCAAAATTATGGGTTGGGCTTAATTTGGGCGGATCAAATATGGGTTGAGCTAAATGTGGGCTGGGCCAAATATGGGTTGGGTTAAATGTGGGCTGGCCAAATATGGGCGGACCAAATATGGGTTGGACCAACCCATTATTGTTTTACTAAATTAAGTATTACAATTCGAGGTATATATAAAAAAAACTCATATTTTACTCATAACTTTTTAAAATGAGTATTATATTTGATTTGTATCTTTTAAAATTGGGCTCCATATTTGATTTCTTGCTTTGAAATATGGGCCCCATATTTAACTCATAGCTTTGAAATATGGGCTCCATATTTAACTCACAACTTTTAAATATGGGCCCCATATTTAGATGCTTGGGCTAATATGGACTGTTTTATTATTTGGGCCACATTTTGCCACTACTAGTTCTCACCTCCCCATGCGGCCAGTTTTTGGGGTGGGGAATTTTAATTATTTTTGGCCATGAATGTTGGAAATTCAAGATTAGGATTTTAAGAAGTGAGAGAATAAGGAGGAGATGAAACTATTTTGGCATAGCTTACATTTATGTAAATGCCACGTGTCATTCTTAGAGGATTTGGGTCTACAGTTTTTATTAGATACTAGTTTTTAATCCCGCGCGATGCGCGGGTGCTTTGCATTTATTGTTAAAAAATACAATGCGGATATACTTACAAAAACATAGAAAAAATTTACAACGTTAAAAAGACCTATTTTATATTTTTAGGATATATGTCGTTAATGCAGAAAAATTATAAAAGGATAACGAATATATGTATTTAATTTATAGAATATATGATGCCAACTAAATACTTGCATGTAAAATTGAAATGCAGAAAGGGAAACATTTAATGATGAAGTAAGTAAAATTAAAAAAAACAAAAAGAATAGAACATACACACACACACACACACACACACACACACTATATATATATATATATATATTAAAAAACTGTTTTATAAGTAAAAATTATTTTTTTAAACAATACTATTTTTACAGAAATATAAATATATTATCATTTTTTTAATAACACTACGGTGTTAAAACTTTTTTATAATTTTTTTTGCAAAACTTGATTTTATAAAGATAAGTATAAATATTTTATTATAAAAATTGTATTTTTATAAAGTAATTTTCTAAAAATATAGTTTTTAACTTCAATTCTTCATACAAATTGTGCTTTAAAAGACTGTTTTATAAATATAAATATAAATTTAATTTTTTTTTTATAATCTAATGTTATTGTTCAGAATTTATAAACTTTATTAGTAAAATTTACATTTTTTATTTAAAAAATATTTTTTAGTTATATAAAAAAACTATTTGTTATATAAATATTAGTATTTACTAATTAAAGAAAAAGATATTTCACATAAAATACTTTCATATGTATAAAAAAAGTTTATATTATTTGAAACATTTTTTCTTCAATGAATAAATTCTAATATTTATATAATAAAAAGCTTTTTTTATGTATAACTCAAAAAAAATGTTTTTTATAAAAAAAATGGATACTTTTGTAAAACAGTCTATAAAATTTTCATGTTAACATTACTTTATAAAAATAATTTTTCCTTAAAGAATATAGTATTTAAATTTTAAGAACATTCTCTTAAAACACAATATATGTAAAGAAACGAAATTAAAAACTCCACTTTTTAGAAATTTACTTTATAAAAAATGATTTTTAATAGAAAAAAAGAGTTAAAACTATAAGGTTGGACTTTAATCTTAAAATCATTCTAACCCCTATTTTTAAATCATTGAATCTAAGTTAGAATATCTAACGATCGAAATGTCAATATATATATATATATATATATAAATAAAGAGAGGGAGATAAATTATTGGGTGCATATAATCTTCCTGACTTTGAGGATCATCTCCATACTATTTCTTGAAGATCTTAGTTGTTAAAGAGATAAGAGTGAACTTGGCACAGAGATAATAAGAGGATAAGAGAGAAAAAATAATTCGGTGAAAGAGAGATAATAGGAGAATAAGAGACAAAAAAATTATTAGGGAGAAAGAAGAAATAAACTTACATTAGAGAGAACCATATTTTACACGTTGGTTAAGATATATATGGGGAGATACACGTTGATTAAGATATATATGGGGAGAGAGGAGAATGAGAACATCATGTATGTATTTAATAATGGTCACTGGAAGGATTGGGAAATGAAGAGGTGTATTTAATAATGGCCATTGTAAGGATTGGGAAATGAAGAGATTTGAGGATTTTAAGAGAAGATATTATAAATGAGGAAAAATTAATTATTGCCATGTGTCTAATACCTATGCAAAGATTAAGATGTGCAATTAATGGCGTTGCCACGTGTCAATTCTCTATAAAGAGACATTGAAAAATTCTAGTGCTCAACTAGATAAGACCATTGAGGCCAATTGTGCGGGGCAGTCTTTAGTTAAGCGAGGTAAGTGCTTGTCCATTTTAAAAATGGTGGGCCCTTGTCTGAACTCGGGTAAGGTATTGCAACGAAGTTTTTTGAGAAGAAATATTAAGGCAAAGAATGGAATTAATAAAAAGAGGGGTAAAATGGGGAGTGTGAAAGTGTTTAAAGGTGAAGAAGGGCTAGTGGTCTCTTATGCTAAGCCACTTTTGACACTTGTCCCAAACAAGGGTATTTTTTCGAATCATTTAAATTTGTTGGGTTCCCACGAAAAGGTGTCCGTGGTGAGTGGGTTGAGAGTAGGGGCTCAATCATGTGTTGATTATGGTGAATCTAGTGGTGTGGGGAGTGCAGATAATGTGTGTTCGGATCACTTTGTTGAGACGTCAGGGCTTTGTAGCGTGGAGGGAAAGGACTTTTCGGAGGGTGTTTTGGACGAGTCTCAGGAAGTAGGAGGAGGAGGCAAGGGCTTTGTTTTTTCTAAGGTAATCAATTCTGATATCTGGGTGGACATCAAGATCCCTAGGCAGGAAGAGGCCTTTGGAGAGGGAGAGGACGAAGAGTGGGAAGAGGACCCGGTGCATTGGGCGGAGAATTTGACAGGATTCAGTAAGATGGTAGGGGTCAACTTTGAGGGGAATGAGGATAAGGCTCGTTTACTTTTTGAGAAAATAAGTGGTTATGGGAGGGTGTAGGGTTTCTTTGTCCTCCGTGTGGGTCTGGCGTTTGTTCGTCTTGTGGTTTGTTGCTTCATTGTGTTGTGGAGTGGTTGATTCTATTGGTGCTCGTTGGTTTCTTCGGTGTCTTTTTCTTGTGGTGGTGGTTATCTTTGTGTGATTGTAGGAGGTGATTGTTTTTTTTGGGTGGATGCCTTTTTGGTATCTCGCCTTTATTTTCGTTGTGTTGTATACTCCCTGTATACGGGTTTCGCTCCCTAAGTGGTTTGGTTCTAATATATCATTTACTTATCAAAAAAAAAAAATTCTCTATAAAGAGACATCAAAATTATAGTGAAGTGATGTGCCACGTGAATAGGCTAATTGCAAAGCATAATAAATGCCTTGTTTTGTATTTTATAGTATTAAGAGATAGATAGATGTAGACATACATGTATTTGGTCAATATATGCATTTAATTGGTTCATGTATTAGAAGGTTGATGTATAGAAGTCTAAATGGGGTATGTTTATAATAAATATAATAGATACATGTATTTGGGTATATTCTTTTTAGAGATCCTGTAAATACCTATATAGTGTTGACAGTTGAAGTGAAGTTATAAAAAGTCGAAAATATTATATGAGTGGCAAAGAAAAATTATCTTCTCGTATTGAGTGTTATCTCTCAAATATTGATGTGTTAGTGTATTTTATTATCTCTGAAATAGTTTTTTTAAATTTCTGGCAGTCATGTATTTGGATGAAGGGGTTTACGAAGGTATTCTCAAGTTGAATGAATATTTTAACTATTTGAATGAAAATTCTTTCCCTGTTTGAATTTTTTTGGTGTGGTGGTTTTAAATGATTTAGTATGTTTCTTAATTTGTATGTCTGCTTCATGCATTAGTAGTGCACTATATTTACACTTATAATTTCTCAGCTATAGATATTAATATGTTGTGCTTCTAAGGTTTGTTAAAGTATGTTTTGTATAAGTTTATAACATAACATATATTGTATAAAATGTTTAATATTACATATTACGTTTTTGTAAATATTTGATGAGTTCATCGTCAATATTTTACGATTATTTTACGTTGTTTTTTATGTATTTATGAACATAATAGTCTCTTTCATAAGAGTTTTTCTATATTACTTTAATATCAATTTTCATTTATTTAAAATAATATTAAAATATTTAGGCACATTATCCAGCATAAAAAATCATTATATTATGTTAGATGTATTTTTAATATACATTAACTATATTTTTTTTTACAACGTGAGTCTTTAAAATATATTTCTTTACGACCGTGTAACACGTAGGGTACAAAGTAGTATTAGATTAATATTTGGGATGATATGTCATTCGTAATGGTTCACGTTGATATTTGTACTTGTTAGTGATGGATGTTCCTCTGTCATCCCAATAAGTTTATCAAAAGGCAAACCTAAAATTCTCGCAAGCCACATATTAGTTCGTACATTTCTCTCCCCACATAACAATTTATTTTTGGAATTCACATGCATTTGGTGATATATTCTTGAAGAAATCTTTTACAATTAGTTGCTTTATTATTCCGTGATCACCTACCACTTCAAATTTGTTTCTACATCTAGAATAGTTGTTTCATAAATATGAGGTCCTATCTCGTGCACTTACCACTGATAATTTGCCTCACAACCTTATAAGTAGAGAAGGATTTATCGCAGGTAAAAAAAATAAATTAAAATCATAGTGTGGCACTGATGGAAATGAAGGTAACCCAGGCGGGTATTCCTTCAGCGTTATGTTCGTAAACATACCAAGATTGAATTGAAACAAATCACTTTAATCCAACGTATATGTATTACCGTGGGTTACAAAATCTAACACCCTTCATGGCTAAAACTAATATTTATTCTGCCCAAAGGCCAGCAACATATACATATATATATAGCAGCTGGCACCGGCAGTCATGTGATACTAATAGCCATACATGTATACTTAACCTGGAAGGAAAAAGGGAAGAAACATAAAATGAGCGTAAGTAATATAACTCTTCCTTGAAATAGTTTTGTCAAAGCTCAACACCGAGATCATTGATTGACGATTTGAAGGAAGTGAAAATGCCAAAGGATTGAAGTTGCCCTATCACAGAAACCACAATTTTGAAAGGTTAAAACCCACACCCACCAATTAAGGTGGACACATCGGCCCCATTAGCGGGGGCGGGCCACGAGAAAAACTCGCGTGTTTCACATTTTGGGATGGTGTAATAATACGAAGGAATGGATTGATTGATCCGGAAACCTGGTTTTGTTGTTATATATAAGGACTGTTCGTCATTGAAGCAATTGAAGAGTGAGGTGACTTTAAGTACAAATGTGTGGTTACTTTTTGTAAAAGGGAAGAAAAAAGTATAAAAAAGTGAAATGGGGGGTTACGAGTTAGAATCTTCCATGGTATATGCTATAGGCATTTGGCACCTTCATTGCTCCACAACGAATGACAGATCCTATGTCTTTTCACTGTTTCAGTTCACTTTAATGAAATTATTTGATAACCTCTCGTACTAAGCTTTTTTATACTTTATTCTGCATGACGGTGTGTTTTTCAATGTGTTCAGCATTATGTCTGTAAGAATTGATTAAGTCACTTGTTCATGAATCAAACTTACTGTTAGGTCTACACAGCGAATGACTAGTAATATAAACTTTTATCTTATTAAAACTTTATATTATTTACCAACTATCTTATTAAACTTTTATCCACTGGATAGCCAATTCTGATCCTAATCCCTGGCTTGAAACTTCAATTACCATTGAGTTTTTGGATCCTAATGGGATGTCCATAGCTTAGAGACTTATAGTCCCTATCTGAGACAAGTAATTTTCAGTAATTTAATTTGCAACAATTCTAGACGAACAAAACAATTTACAAAAAGTTAATTCACAGACTATTATATTTGATTGGGCAAAAGTTTAAGTCCCACTTATAAGTAATTGAACTTCTGTCAATTAACTTCATCCTAGCCTGTCTGGAAATTAAATTTTTATCAACTGTTTTGAGTCTAAAAAATATTCTATTTCAATGGGGAGCTCAGATTTTACTGATCAATTACCATAGAGTTCTCAATTAACTACATCCAACACATATTTATACAAATATTGACCACGGAAAAATATTCTATCTCGAAGTGGAACATAAATATTAGACTTCTTGAGCCTATCGTGCCGTCCTGCAGACAAATTAGCAAATTATATGCCATGTATACGTGGTAATCCCCAGTGCTATTACTGCGAAAAATGACCATTTTTACAAAAAATCACTGACTATTTAAATTAGGTGGCCTTTTATATTTAATTCTTTTCAGTTTTTTTTATTTGAATGAGATTTCATGGTCTCGGTGACGCGAGCAGTATCATTCCTTTGTTCTCCTAAAGAAAGGTGAACTATACTTTTAGTTCATTACGTAATAACTTTGGAGGTTTAAGGTCTTCGAAGAGTCATATGATAAAGTGATAGGTTGAGCCCTTTGGACCGAATACGTTGTGTTTATATATATATATATACACGCACACATGGTTGCTCTTGTGCGAATCAGTTCGCATTTTAAAAATGCGGACTGAACATGTGTCACCTGACGGTGAGCCAAGAAATTATGGGCTAAATTATAAGCACACTCTCTCTCTTTTTTCGGCTCACCGCCAGGTGACACATATTCCGTCTACATTCTTAAAATGCGAACTGATCCGCATAAGAGCACTACTATATATATATATATATATATATATATATATATATAAAGAGAGAGAGAGAGAGAGAGAGAGAGAGAGAGAGAGAGAGAGAGAGGGGCAGGCTCCTCTGCACACTAAGTTTGCACATTATCTTTTAAAAATAGTAAAAAAAATATTTTTTCGTTGATTTTTTTTGTGTGATATTTAAACATTTCAAGGAACACATATAAAAAAAATCATCTCAAAAAAACTTATTTTGCTATTTTTAAAAAATCAGTCAAACTTTCGCAGTTTTTAAGCCCTTTAAAAACTGCGAAAGTTTGACCGATTTTTTAAAAATAGCAAAAAAAGTTTTTTTTAGCTGATTTTTTTTTATATGGGTTCCTTGAAATGTTTAAATATCACATAAAAAAATTGGTGTGCGCCAGCACTAAGTTTGCCTACTTTTAAAAGATAATGTGCAAACTTAGTGTGCACAGGAGCCTGCCTCTATATAAATATATATATATATATATATATATATATATATATAGAGAGAGAGAGAGAGAGAGAGAGAGAGAGAGAGAGAGAGAGAGAGAATTATGCTCCCATGCGGGAGACTTACTCGACATTTATGAGATTTTTTTTAAAATGAATTTATTTTTACTTTTTATTTTTTATGTGTTTGAAACATTTCATAAAACCTTTAAAAAAATCTAGTTGAAATGAAATTTTTTGATATTTTAAAAAATAGGTTAATATTTGACGTTTTTATGCAAGTTAAAACTCCGAAATACTCACGCATTTTTTCAAAATACCAAAAAAAAAATCAATTTGACCTGATTTTTTTTTTAGAGATTTCTCAAATGTTTAAAATCCGTAAAAAATAAAAAATAAATAAAACAAAACCTTTTTAAGATTAAAAAAAAATCCTGCATTGAGTACCTAGGGAGGCTCCCTATTGGAGCCTCTCTATCTCTCTCTCCCTTTTTCTCTTTATATATATATATATATATATATATATATATATATATATATATATATATATATATACACACACACCAAAGCAAGAGTTAATGTCTAAGCATAATTTCTCTAATATTAAAATTTGATCCTAAGTTTTGATTTAAAAAATAAAAAAATTCTGAATATTTCTCTACCTTGGATGTTGGAGGGTAACTCAGAGATATGGTACATTCAGTCTATAGTTTTTTTGGCTTTAGTTTCATGTACAAAGATTTGTTAAGCTCCACACCTAAGTGTTTTTAAAATTATAAAAAAATTCATAACACCCCAAACCACCTATAACTTCTTTGTAAGCACACATCTTTCTTTTTTGTTTTTGCAGAGAATGACATTTGTCCCATAGTTCTTATAATAGGATCAACAAAAAAAAAAAAATTGAAAGTAAACACAAATAAATCTTATAAATGTGACTAAATACTTAAGAGCCCATTCAGACGATGGAAGTTACCTAAACCACATCTGGAAGAACTTACTACAGCTGGTGACATAATATAGGTATATGGAACCCATGGAAGCATCTTATTTGATACCAAAGTGTGACACCCCACCTAATTAAATACCGAGTGATCAGTCCTTCATTAAATTAAATCAGGATTTCCAAATTGATTCATTCTTAGCATCACTATCGAAAACTAAATAAATTACTAAACATCTATTAGTTAATTAAACCGATGCAAATTTTATCTTTCACTAAATAGATAACAATATGCGAAAAACCAAAATAAACTATACACCAATAGAGTCTAAACCATCACAAGATACAGATAAATGGAGTCTTGTCGTATAAACCATCGGCTAAAACCAAACTAAGTAAATTCAACATAATTCTTAACTGAATAAAATCTAAATAGGGAAACATGCCCAAATGAAAACTGTAATACTGTCATAAGATCCTACACTATGAAATGAGGCATTTAAACAAAACTCCTGCAAGCATCCACATGTGCTGCAGTTACATTTTCCTAGAACAGAATGTCAAGTCTGGCGTCCCTATGGCTGGACACCTAAAAGGTTTTGAAATTATTTTTATAGTAAGAGTTAGTACTCAAAACATTTTGAAAATATTTATCAAGAGTTTATATCAATTCACAATCGATTATTAATTACACATGTTAGGTTCACTTGCACTCTCTTGAGTTTCTTCACCCCTCAGCTATTGTGCACGCCTAACCTTCTCTACTTAGCCCACCTAGTTGTGCTACCAAAACTAACTAGACATAAGTAACTATCTGGACTATTCACATATCTAAGTCTCCGTACCGCCCATACCGTACGCTATCCGTATTCACATTTCTCGTATGTTAAGAGTTTCACTACATAATTCGTCCTTTTGATATATATTATCTACCAGTCTACTGTCACGCATAAGTAGAATAATCATAACTGTATATATATATATATATATATATATATATATATATATATATATATATATATATATATATCAATACGGTGTCTCTCAATAGGACCACCATTAAACAATAGGCATACTCTGCTATCAGTCCAAGTACCTCTCGTATTAAATGGAGACTATTGGTTCGGCATGTCTCCTCGAATCCAAAATCAGATAACAACGGTGGAGGTGAACATAGTTCTAAGCCTTCGTACTACGCACATACCTAACGTACCCAAATGACTTGCGGGTCTCACTAATACACGTCACATAACGAGCCGTCATAAATTCTATGTTCTGGCGCACCGATCAGACCTCACTGGAATTGTCAAGGTGGGATTGCCCACTACGCAAGAACCTCCGGTGATAGCAAACATCGTAGGTATGCTAACTCATAATATCAATCATATATGTACATACACCACCTATATATATACATATTCATTAGGTATTCACACAACCTAATTATCATTGTTCATACGTAGAATAATTCACTCGCATACTCCCTTTACTTGTTACATTATGATTTAACTCACTATCGTATTATCCGCGTATTAATCTTTACTCTAAGGGTCCTAGTTACCCCTTTCTTTATTTCAGTAGCTGAGTCCTCCTTACCCTATTGGTCTATGCAATTAAGCTATCTCATGCTTTCCCGTAATTGTATTCTCATCTTCTCGAAATAAAATAAGACACATATTTAAACATCACTTTAATCCCCTCAATAAGTCAAAGCCCATTACTCTATCATAGGCCTACTGTAATATAAACAATCCCACATTATATTTCATCAAAGTACCAAATGTTTTCCCGATAACAATTTAGGCATTCTAGGCTTAAAAGGAAAAATCTTGTCTTTTCTGGGTAGCCGAATCAATTTTCCAGGAGGCCGAATCGATTCGATTTATGACAGTTCGTCTTCTTTGTTGGTTTTTATGCGTTTTCACCATTTTTACACTTGTGTCGTACATGATACTTCACCAAAATCGAAACAAACTATACCAAACCTTTTCTACATGTCTTATGATGATTTCTAACGTAAATTCCACATCAAAACATTACAATTCATGATCAAGAATAGATTAAATCATCAAATCATCAAAATCCTTAGGTTTTCATGTTCTTCCTCTATATTTAAACATAAACCCAAATTTGTTTCGTAGGGATAATCATATATTCACTGATTTCGAATTCTCTACAACATCAAATTAAACTACATGGAAATCCTAACCTTAATATGAGTTTAATCCATTATTTCCTTTCAATATCATCAATTTATTCGGAATTAAATCAAACCCTAGGCACATGGGTATTATAACTTCAAGAAATCTGTATATAAACACTTGCCTTAATTTAGATGTTCAAATTTCGTGAATGAGATGTTGAATGGTGTGTCTTCCCTTCCAAGCATCACTCTCAACTTGTTAATGGTGCAAGATGGCACTCCAAATTCCTCAAAATCTCTCTCTTAGGCTTCACAATTGTTCTGTCTCTTTATCTAATGGCTTCTTTGAATTTTCTAACCTCTAAAACCTAGCCTCCAACCCTTATAAGCTGATGATAATACACAAATATTATGTATTTCATCTGTCGAACCTACGCATTTTATCCCCCTCGGGTGCCTTAATCTCTATGTTTAATACCGTTAACCAGACAACCTCGGCTTATATTGTTAACATGCTATACGAGGTATGATTGGGTTTTTATAGGTATTTAGGTACCAAGTATGGAGTTCAGACGTATTCCGATGAAGTTCCATACGCAATCGCACGTTCAAGGGCAATCTGGTCATTTCACAGTTGGGCACCTGGCCCGACATCTCCACGAAAGTTGTATCCCTCCTCACAATCTTCACGTGGCCGTGAATGGTGCATAATTATGATTCATAACGAAGAAGTTACGGCATTTCTAGCGGAAGGAAAAATAATGAACCAAAAGAGGGGAGAAGAGAAGTAAAGGAATGCAGAAGGTTCTGCCCTGCTTGATCGATCGATCGATCAAAAGGATCGATCGATCGATCCTTCATAAATTTTCCACGATTGCAATGGTCAATCGATCGATCCCCTGTTTTCCTGCAGATATTTTGTTTTCTTTTCTTTCTTCTTTTCTTTTCTCCCAACTTACGATATAACCCAATTTTGTTGTAATATCTTGGGGACTTAGTTTTAGAATACATTTTAGGTTAGGGTTTGGTTTTAAGATCTCATCTTCTTCTCTTCTTGGGTTGACAACCATTTGGTTTTGTAAGATTGAACTATTCACTATCATCTCCTTTAATATAGTTTGTTCTTCATTTTTCTTGCTTTATAGAATAATTTCCATGCTTTCTAAATTAGTTTGACTGCTTTATTTCTTGCTTTACTAGTTTAACTACTATAAATTAGCTTAGTTGATTATGTGCCCTTAGATAAATAGGACCGGGATGTTATTCCGCCATTAACGGGCCCCGAGCTCCGAAAATTAGGTTTCGTGGAAAATTGCATTTAATTGAACCCCGCGCGTATTAAAGTCGGATTATTATGCGTTTAACTTTCTTTGTCATGAAACGTTAGTGTTTAAAGCGATAATCCGAGTTTAACCCGCGTGCGACCAATTTTCGGTTAAATGTATATTCTCGTAACTTTGGCTCAAATTCCTTATTGTGTGAAGTTTATATTTAATTGATAATGCTCGATTAAATTGCTCTCAAGCCGAAATTCTGATTATTAGTTTTTTCGAGCCGTATGGTTGGATGATATCCTGATCATCGCTTTATTTTTATTTAAACTTAACTTATTCTTTTCTTTTATTTCGTACCACACATCACCTTTTTACACTTTTATTCCTGAATTAATAATCCGTTATGATCTATTGAACACTCCCTGTGGATTCGATACCCGACTTACCGCTATACTCACCAGTTGAGTGTAGTCGTATCTTAGGTTTGTTTGTATTAAGACGGTCAAACTAAAACAACGATTGTGTACTTACACGAGCACACTTTTCACATACTTAATCAAAATGGCGTCGTTGCCAGGGAATGCTTTGTTATTTTATTAGTTCGTAGTATTCTTTATTTGTATTCGTATTCTTTCTTTTAACCTTTTTTGCAGGACTTCTACATTTGAGCGCCTAGAAATGCTTGAATTTTCCACGCACACATCATTTCTGTGGAAATAGTCCTCTTGAGCCTTTGTTGGAGTAAACGTGTGTTATTCTAAATTTTATGGGAATCCTAATGATAACTCTCAAAATTTCGGTAAACCTATGACTTTTGGTCAATACTTACAATCCCAAAAAGTTGCAACATCTAAAATGACATTGGGTGAGTATTACGAAAGTCAAAGTTTGGATTACAGTAATTTTGAGCGTGATCATTCCGATTCTGGGTCACAAGATCCTTATGATAAGAATTTTGAAACCAATTGTAATCATTTTCAAAATTCTTATGTTAATGATTTTGATTATAGTACCGAGAACAATTTCCAAACTTCTAATTTTCAATAATCCGCTCCTCGCCGTATGATGTTCGGTGAGGGATTGCGCATGCTTGAAAATTAGAGGATTGAAAACTGTTAGCGGAAAGAAAATCGTTGTTGGGAACACGAGTTGGATTTACTATTTGAATCCGACGACGACTTTTGTTCGGAGACTGACGAAGTCGAGGACTGTTTTGAACCAAATGAGAACTTCGTTCCTACTTTAGAACAAATCGTCCTTGACTTGACCCATGGTTTAGT
The DNA here is from genome assembly GCA_949130495.1 of Sambucus nigra. NCBI lineage: Eukaryota > Viridiplantae > Streptophyta > Magnoliopsida > Dipsacales > Adoxaceae > Sambucus > Sambucus nigra. Next base: position 534,282,898 of record OX422208.1, on the reverse strand, counting down.
AGATAATGAAAATGAGGATGAAAAGTACATAGTATCCATTTGCAATGAACTCGTTTCTTCTTTGATTTTCAAAGAAGAAAGTTTCATTGTAAACTATCATATTTCTTCCGAAATTTAATTTTCAAGCGATGATAACTCATCACCTGAGATTGAATTTCTTTCATCCCCGTCGTTATTCTATACTATCACACCAATTCTAGTACCCAATGAATCGGTTCAAAACTTTACAGTTCCAAACTGTTTCACCGACGAGGAGTACTCGCTCGAGCCGCCTTCCATGACGGCATCTTTGCCCTCATGTGCGCCGCCTCCCATTCCAACTTTAAAATACTTAGGAGTTGATTCAATTTTTGTCGGCCCACACGTGTATTTGTCTCCCCTCCTATCCAAATCCCCCATCCTCCCTCCCAAAGTTTCAATTGGGGATGGTTCACTTTTATCGCCTGACACATGCCTTCCGTCGTTTGAACGAAATTTCTATTTTTCGGGAGGCATGCATGTTCGGGAGGGTCTACTGTTGATCCGCCAAATTCAAATTGTGTTTTGGATGGACCCTCAAAAATTTCAACTTTTACTATATAGCTAATTAGCATTCCTATGTGTAGGTTGTATATACTAACTTCTTCATTTTTATTTTTTCTTAATTTAACCTTGTGTAATTAGTTAATCTCTTTTTATTTCTTTTTTTATGCTTGGTTCTAACTCTTTTGTAGGTTCAACGCACTTGAATTTGCATAGACTAGGCGCCTTGAACATGCGTGTGTGTCGATCGTGTACATATTTTTCTATTTTTGGTTGCATAGGCCTATGGATGTGCATATTTTAGTCTAAGTCTATGTTATTTTATTTTATTTGTATTTTTTATTTTTATTTTTATTTTTTTTATTTTATATTTTTATATCCTTATACTTATATATACTATATGTATACTTATATCTATTTATATTTAGTTATTCCCCCTTTATACCCCCATAATTGCAATTCCCCCCCCCCCCCCATTTAAAATTGGAGGCAGTAAGTAATTAACTGCTAATTGTCGAGATTTGCTTATTTTTTCCCCTTCTTCTTTTATTCTCTCTTCTCTCCTCTTAACTAATTTCGTGCCCTAGTTTTTTCCCCCACCCTTTTTGCTAAAATTAACCTCATTTCTCTACTCATTTCAGGTATAACACTTACTAACAACCTGATTTTGTCATTGATTTGTTGGTTTAATGTCACTTTCATATTGTTTACACATTTTTGGACATTGTTTGAGTTTTTCTCCATGTTTGTTGTTCCAACTACTTCTGTGCAACAATGTTGATTAAAATCCATTCATGAACACTTTGTGTTGATTGCTAAATAATTTTGTTCATGAATGGGGCTTGTTTGTTGGATCAATGGCACTTTCGCACCCTTATTTCACATTGCGCACGCCAAGTGTTCGCTGAAATTCCACAAACAGTTTTCAATCTTTTTTTTGGTGCACACTTGGGTGATTTTCACTCCTTGTCGCATTCTGACATATTTTATCGCAATGTTGAATTTGTTTCCTCGGTTTTGCGCACATGCACCACCATTTCAACTAGTTCACTAACTAGCCATTAATTGCGCTTACAATTTTTTTTTTTTATTGCCTAATTATTGTTCTGTAGGTTGAAATGACAAACCTAAAGAAATACGATTCCACTATGTGCGTGCCCACCCGAGGTTTCGAGGGGTTCCGTTGCAAGAAAGAACGGGAGTGGTTCCATGCATATTTTGAGACTGCTCAGAGGCCTTTGGCCTACAATTTAGCCTGGAATCTTGTTGATTTGCCAGAGGAGGCGCGTGTTCTTTCGCAGTGCCAGTGTTGGGAACCTTTTCTCGCCATTAATGGCCGAATCAATGAAGAGCTGGTCAGGATTTTTTTTGCGACACTAGTGGTGGTAAAAGGGGACGGGCCGACTACATACGAGGCCATGGTCCGAGGGGTGAGGGTACCATTTCACCGTTCTGATTTGACTGTCTTTATGAATGTACCGAACCCCGAGGAATCAGTCAGTTTTACCGATGGGGATGTTTTTGGACTTAGGACATTGATTGAGACCCTTGCACGGGGGGAATAATGGAAAAGAATGGCCTTTCATTCGACTGCAATGGAGGATTTACCGAGGCTACTTCACTATATCAATGTCAACTCATTCTTGGTGACGAGCAACCGGTCAGAGGTGAGTCACAAGCACTCCGCATTTATCTACGTACTGATAAATAATTTGGGCGATATTATCTTGCCCAATATATTTCTGGATATGATGTGCACGACGTCTAAGGAGAGAGCCAGGACATTCTCCATTCCTTTTCCTGCCCTCATCACGGGGATATGTTTATCGTACGGTTGCCCAGAATTCGACGCTGATCGCAAGAAGGACCCACTCGGGCTTCTTACGAAGAACAATATTTCGAAGATGCTGAAACACCAGTGGGGGAAAACGACGAACAAGTGGCAGAGGTAGCTGATGAGCCCAACGACGAGGAGGCTGAGATTAGGATGGCAGAGCAGGGGCAGAGTTCGCAGGTGCCACCCACAGATTTTGATGCCCGCTTTGAGGCATACAGGGCACTGCAGGACCACCGCTGGGAGGAGACCCAGCTTAGGTGGGCTATATGGGTGTCCCGCCTAGACCAGTAGGAGGCCGATCTGCGACGGAATAGAGCCGAGCAGAGGCAGGCGAGAGCACTTCAGAGACGAGAGTTATGGATGACGCAGGCGATGTTGCGAGATTTATATTTGAAGCGTAATGATTCGGATGCCACTCTACCTCCTCATTTTCAGGATCCATCTGATCCTAGTGGTTTCGGCCACTAGGCTACTGCTTGTACTGGGTCGTTTTTGGCATTTATGGGTCGGATATTATGTTGTACTTTTTATTTTTATTTGCATTTCTTTCATTTCAATAGTTGTAATGTATTAAGTGATTTTGTATTGAACTTACGAAATGGGAAATGAGAATGTAGTTTGTTGTTGGTTATTGGATTTTGAGCTGTGTGACCTTCCATTTTATAAAATCAAAAAGTTCACCATCAATTTATCTAGTATTTGCACTTCATCCCCTCTATATTATTGTGACTTGTGACATAGATTCTTTTATCTTAATACATCGGTGCATATTCTTCATATGCTTTGTACTAACTTGTTTTGCAGATTCATTTGGACTTATACTTATGGAGATCGCTCCAAATTTGGGTAATATCATTCTTTTCCTATCTTTGTGTTGTGTTCTTTAATGGATGCATTGGGGACAATACAACATTTAAGTTAGGGGGTGTGGGATATTCTATCCATTTCATGTTTAGTCCTTGAATTTAACGACAATTTAGTTACAAAGCATGTTTTTTGTTAAAAATTTGATAAAAAATTTCTTTCTTTTTTCTCCTTTATTGGTCATTTTGCCTTTGTTTCCGATGAGCACGTGAACTTTCTTGCCTTATTGATTTGGTTTAAGATTTTTATAACTCGGTAATCTTTTGTTGCATCGTATATACTTACATCGAGTGAGATTAGAGACTTATCTTCATTTGTGAGTGTATACACTTTTGTTTCCTCTTTGAAAACGTTACAGTCGTTGGTAATCTCTTTATTCTTTCATTGACCGTTCATTAATTGAGTTCATACTTGAAATGTGTTACTTGAGCATGATTTTCATATATTGTTTTGACTCGAGAATTGTGTAAACTTTTTGAAATGATCATAGGCCATATTTGTATATCACCCATATGACCTTGACCTCACCTTTTATATGTTCCCTAGTCAGCCCATTTGAGCCTAAATACTAGCCTTTCGTTTCATTACCCCAAATCCCATATACAACTCCAAATTGGAGTTTTATAGTATACATATTACTGTACATACCCTTGTTCGGATTGTTTCTTGGAATTGAATGATATTGATGTGTATTGTGGTTGCAATCTGAGCATGAAAAGAGTGAGAAAAGAAGAAAGTGTAGTGAAAAAGAGAAGAAAAAGAGAAAGTTGAAAAAGAAAGAAAACAAAAGAAAAAAGTGAGAAAAAGAATAAAAGAAAAAGAAAGAGAAAGTTGTATATATTGTTTGTAGTGGTTCAATAATCTTTTATTACTCTCGATTGTTATATTTAATGCTTGTTTAGAAATCATTTGTCCAATTTTGAAATCGCACACTTTTTCCCATTATCCCGAGTTTCATCCCCAAACACTTTTGAATCCGTATAAACATCCCTTTCATTTCGTACTCTAACATAGCCTACATTACAACCCTACAATTCCTATGTGATCTTAAGTAGATGTAATTCAAAAGGTTTAAATAGTTTTGATAATCTGTGAAAATGCATTTCGCCTCTTTTAGTGTGCGGTATCCTTTCTTTGAGATTACAATTTTTCAGTTTTTATATAGCGTTCTTCTTTTGTGACATATGTGCGGCCTAGTTTTCCTTTACATTTACTCCTTAAGTCCGCATGTTACTTGTGTTACCTCCCTGTTTCGAGTGAATTCATTTGATGAGTGTAATGCCCGTGAGGATCGAATGTATGCATGCTTTATTTTTTAGTATCTAGTTTATTTAAGTTTTTGCCAAAACATATTTTGCGTGTGCTCACTCCTCTCCCACATGTTAAAGTTTCAATTAATTGAGGTGCATTCTATAATATTAATAACTATAGACTTTTCACGTGAATTCGTTTGTTATGCTAATAACATGTTGAAATCTTGTCCGTATTTTTGAGTTTGTCGCATGTGATTGGGCATATTTTGAGGAAACTTTATGATGTTTGTGGGTATCATCCCTGAAAACCCTCACGAGACGACACTCGTCCACTAGGGTAACCTAGGGATTTAACGGCTTATTGCATGTACTAAATGCAATCGTTCACCCACGAAAGTGGCCTTATCTATTTATTTATTTTATACCATACTTTTGTACTTATCCTGCTTTTGGTTTACGTGTTGTTCTTCTTACATTCTATTTCATTGCTAAGGACTATCAATATGTAAGTTAGGGGGTGTGATAATACGCAAATATTGCGTATTTCATCCGTCGAACCTACGCATTTTAGCCCCCTCGGGTGCCTTAATCTCTATATTTAAGTTCGTTAACTAGACAACCTCGGTTTATATTTTTAACATGCTATATGAGGTATAATTAGGTTTTTTAGGTATTTAGATACCATGTATGGAGTTCAGATGCATTTTTCTGATGTTTCATACGCAATCGCACATTCAAGGTCAATCCGATTATTTCACAGTTGGGCACCTGGCCCGACATCTACACGAAAGTTGTATCCCTCCTCACAAGCTTCGCATGGCCGTGAACGGTGCATGATTCCGATTCATAACGAATAAGTTACGGCATTTCTAGTGGAAGGAAAAACTATGAACCAAAAGAGGGGAGAAGAGAAGGAAAGGAATGCAGAAGGTTCTGCCCTTCTTGATCGATCGATTGATCAAAAGGATCGATCGATCGATCCTTCATAAATTTTCCACGATTGCAATGGTCGATCGATCGACCAAAGGGGTCGATCGATCGATCCCCTGTTTTTCTGCAGATATTTTGTTTTCTTTTCTTTCTTCTTTTCTTTTCTCCCAACTTACTATATAACCCAATTTTGTTGTAATATCTTGGGGACTTAGTTTTAGAATACATTTTAGGTTAGGGTTTGGTTTTAAGATCTCATCTTCTTCTCTTCTTGGGTTGACAACCATTTGGTTTTGTAAGATTGAACTATTCACTATCATCTCCTTTAATATAGTTTGTTCTTAATTTTTCTTGCTTTATAGAATCATTTCCATGCTTTCTAAATTAGTTTGACTGCTTTATTTCTTGCTTTACTAGTTTAACTACTATAAATTAGCTTAGTTGATTATGTACCCTTAGATAAATATGGTCGGGATGTCGTTCCTCCATTAACGGGCCCCGAGCTCTGAAAATTAGGTTTCGTGCAAAATTGCGTTTAATTGAACCCGCGCGTATTAAAGTCGGATTATTATGCGTTTAACTTTCCTTTTCATACAACGTTAGTGTTTAAAGCGATCATCCGAGTTTAACCTGCTTGCGACTAATTTTCGGTTAAATGTTTATTCTCACAACTTTGGCTGAAATTCCTTATTGTGTGAAGTTTATATTTAATTGATAATGCTCAATTAATTTTCTCTCGAGCCGAAATGCTCAATGTTATTTAGACTTAACTTATTCTTTTATTTCCTAGCACACATCACCATTTTACACTTTTATTCCTGAATTAATAATTCGTTACAATCTATCGAACACTCCCTGTGGATTCGATACCCGACTTACCGCTATACTCACCAGTTGAGTGTAGTCATAACTTAAGTTTGTTGTTGAGGCGATGAAACTAAAACAATGATTGTGCACTTACACGAGCACACTTTTCATGCGCTTAATCAACTGATATAGAGTTTTGTAAATTTGTAGGTCTCTCAACCCCCTAATATAAATTGAACAAAATACCCTCATATGGTCCCTGTATAGTTTGAAATTATCCTGTGACTCAACCGACATCCCAGGTATACCATTTTGACTAATCAGACCCTCTCGGACTCATCTGTGACCTCGAAATCATCATCCGAGTCACTCTAAATAAATATTCTATCTCGACCCCAAGTTAGTCTACACGCGACTCCCAGCTGAGATACATTCCTATTACGCCCATATCACTCGCTATGGCGTAATTTCTAATCACAAATTATTTACTATTCACTCAATAAATATAATTCATAATATTAAACATTATTTCACTCTCGATTAATATCTAATAACATCATTATTATTCAATTTAATTAAATTACTTCTCTCTCATAATTTAAAATAAACAATTTAAGTACCGAAATAATAAAATCTCAAATATGCATAAATATGAGGTATTACATACTTCCCCCCTTTCAAAGGAATTTTGTCCCCAAAATTAGGGCATACCTATGATAAACAACTCTAGATACTGATCTCGCATGTCATCCTCCCTTTCCCAAGTAGATTCACCAACACTGTGGTGCCCCTACTGAACTCTGACTAGGGGTACAACCTTAGACCATAGCTTTTTCTCACTGTAATCCAGAATAGCCATGGGTCTCTTATCATATAAAATGTCTGGCTGTAAATCAATATCCTCGAGTGGAATGTGCCAGAAAGCTCTCTCGCTCCTCTTGTACTTCTTCAGCGATGCCATGTAGAACACATCGTGTATCCGCTGAAGATGCTCTGGTAAACCCAATCTATACGCTACCGGTCTCCCTCTCTAAAAAATAGGGAAAGTCCCTACATACCTATGTGTTAACTTCCCCTTCTTGTCGAATCTCATGACCCTTTTCATGGGAGACACCCGTACCAACACCTGGACGGCAACCTCTAAATCAACATGTCTACAATCAGCATCGACATAACTCTTCTGCTAATCTTGATATATTTGTATACGTCCCCAAATAAGCTAAATCTTGACAGTCATTTCCTGTATCATCTTAGTCCCCAATAACTTGTTGTCCCCCACTTTTAACTAGCAAGCGTGTGAACGACAAGGACTCCTATAAAGTGACTCGAATGGTGCCATATCGATGGTAAATTGGTAAGAGTTGTTATACGCAAACTCTACCAATGGAAGGTATTGCTACCAACCTCCCCCAAGATCTAGTGTGCACATCCTCAACATGTCCTCCAGCATCTGATTAACCCTCTCAGTCTGCCCATCTGTATGTGAATGATAAGCGGTACTCAACAGCAAGTCTATTCCCATGACCTCCTGAAAACTCTGCCAAAAGTGAGAAACAAAGATCTTGTCTCTATCAGATACAATGTTAATCGGAACCCCATGCTTTTTCACTATTTCAGCGATGAACACCTATGCATACTAACTATTCTCGTAGTCCGTGCAAATAGGCAAGAAATAGGCCACCTTGGTCAGCCGATCCACTATCCCCCAAATGGAATTGTAACCCCTATGCGATGTCGGTAATCCATTAATAATGTCCATTGAAATGCTTTTCCACTTACACATGGGAATCTAAACTTGTTGTAGCATCCCTAAAAGTCGCCGATGGTCAACTTTCACAAGCTGACAAGTAACACACTTTGAGACAAACTCTTTTATGTCTTGCTTCATACCCGACCACCTGTAATGTCTCCTTATATCCTAGTACATCTTATCCCCTTCGTGATGTACCATAAGCCTCGAACCATGAGACTATGTCATAATTGTATGTCTCAAATCCTCATTCTCTAGAACTACAAGTCTCTCATTAAATCGTAGGTGTAAGGACACAAATTTTCAATTGAGTCCTTTGTTGTTTTGACTCAATTTTGAACAAAAACGTTTAAGTCATAGGATAGAGTTCTTGGCCATCCTTCAAGCCTATGACATACTAAAGTTGAAGACTTAGAGGCCAATATTATAAAGCTTCATCAAATGCCGTGTTTATTGTGCCTCGTTTCTACGTCAACAACAATTGTTTCGGTTACTCCTAAGGTATGAATGCACTATATATTTATATGGAGCTTGAAATAATTAGTATTGGTTGTAAGTTTTGTTTAAACTGTTGTTTATTTTCAAAAAGTTTATTTAAAACTTTAAAATAATGTTTCTGGGCTAAAATTGAATTTTTCACATTCTGGAAAGTCGTTCGATATTGTCGTTCAAACGAGTTTTTCGTTCGAACGAGGTTTGCCAACGATCTTGCCTCTGGAACTTCGTTCAATATTGTCGTTCAAACGAGTTGGTTTGTTCAAACTAGAATATCTTTCAAACGAGTTTGGCAACGATATTTTCCATCAGACCATAAGAACTTCGTTAGAAGGGTCGTTCGAACGAAAATCTCGTTCGAACGAGATTTTCGGCAGGAAATTAAAATGGCAGTTTTGGGCAATTTTTTACAGTTTTGCCCACTACTTTTTCCCACTAACTTTTGATTGACTTATGTAGTACAGGAACCAACTATTTTGAATCAACTTTTTCACATACAACAATCTCCAAAAAAAAGTTTGAGAGAAAAATTTTAAAAGGAAGAAGTTCATGTTTTGAGTGTCTATTTTTTCAAGAAAAATCATTAAACACTCTTGTTTCCACCCATATTGTTTATTCCAAGTTTCAATATATATATATCATTGCTTGGAGTTTTTGGCACCGGTTTATCTCTACACCTTAAAGAAGAGAAGTTTGGGTTTACTTCTACATCCCTTAAAGAAGAAGGCTAGTTGTTTTGCTGCGGCATTCTCACATGGTGAAAGGTGCCATGTGTGGTTGATGGTGTTCCTAAAGTCTCATTGGTGATTCCAAGGTTCCAGTGGAGTTCCAGGGTTGTCGACTAGGCGGAGGTGTTTACAAGAAGACGCGTCAAGGCTTGAAAGGGGTCGAGTTGAGGAAGTGAGTCATCTTTCTTGTAATTGTAAAGCCATACTTAGTGGACTTAAGGCTAGGGTCGTCCGAGGTTTTTTCCCGTTGTGGGTTTTTCCTCGTACATCGCGGCGTAGTGATTAATTCTTTAATTTATCTTTTGCAAAATCACCTAGAACGCATGCTTAGGTAAAAAGATAAAATTGATTTAAATCACTACTTTCTTAAGTTGGTGCTAACTAATGTTTTGAATAAAAGATAATTTAATCCAAGTCATCAATTAATTTGGTAAAATTGGTATTTGGCCTATTTTGGTAATATTGAAAATATGACTTAGGCAAATTTCTAGGACTTGGGTTAAATTGGTTTTATTGAAAAATCTATTTTCGTTTAATCTAATTTCACTTTGTTTAATTTTAATTTGAAAATAAATTCAAACTCAGTATTTGTGTGTGTTTAATTGAACCATCTCATATCCGCATCTCTTTAAAAGGAAATTGAAATTACTTTTCGTTTATGTTTTAAAAATTGGGGGCCTCGCGCACCAACAAGTGGTATCAGAGCATAGATTGAGAAAAACTATCGTTTTCAAATTGGTATCAGAGCGGGATTGCTAAATTATTGCGTTTAAGATCCTTTAAATATTTTTGGCTAAAATGGAATTTTCCCCATTTTCAAAATTTTCTATTTTCGATGATTTTAACTACGCGTATTGGAAAGCGAGGATGAAATCAGCACTAAAATCTATCGACAAGAGAGTTTGGTTATCTGTCGTTAACGGGTGGTCACCACCTACACATTTAGTAAATAATGAGCGTGTACCCAAACCTGCCGATAGATGGAGTGATAATGGATTTAAACTTTCAAAATTTAATTCCCGTGGTTTAAATGCCTTGTTTAGCGCGGTCACACCGGATGAATTCCGACGCATTATGACGTGTGAAACTACTAAATAAGCTTAGAATATTTTACAACTCACTCATGAAGGAACTAGTGTCGTTAAAGCTTCAAAACTCCAAAACCTCACCACTCAATTTGAAACCATCAAAATGAACGAAAAAGAAACTTTTGATGAATTTTATGCTAGACTTTTCAATATAGTTAATTCATCTTTTAATTTGGGAGAGAAAATACCCGACAACCGAGTAGTAAGGAAAATTTTAAGGTTCCTTCGCAATAGATTTATTCCAAAAGTGACCGTTTTAAATTCTTTACCCACTTTAGCCTCTACGAAATTAGAAGAGCTCGTACGTGATTTACAAACCTATGAACTAGACATATTTCCCTCTAAAATTTAAAAGAAAATAGAAAAGGGCGTTTCTTTGAAAGCCTGAAAGGAGGAAAAATAAGTAGTAGAGAGTGAAAGTGATAGTGACTCGAAAAATATGGCTATGTTTGCTAGAAAGTTTCAAAAATTTCTTAAATTTAACAAAGATAAATTTAAAAATGATTTTAAGAAATTTGAAAAATCTGTGCTTGACAAAGACGAGAAGATCCCTAAAACTATTAATGAAAATTTAAATAGGGATGAGTCAAAGAGGTGTTATGGTTGTGAAGGGTATGGCCATAGGGCAAAAGAGTGCCCCACTAAACTAAGGAGAGAGGGAAAGCAACCAATTTCTTATAATGCAACCCTTAGTGATAATGATAATGAAGAGGGACCCGATTCCTCCACTGAGCCCAATTTTGTGGATTTTATGGCTAGTCATGTGAGTGATAGTGAGCACTCTTCTATTGATGAAATTTTAACACATGACACTTCCAAGGTCAAAGTTTATGATTCCCTTGTTATTGATGGTAGTGAGAGTGGATAAGAAAGATAGAGTGAAAATGAAGAAGAGGTTGATGTGAGTGAACTTTAAAATGATTTTAAAGAACTTTATGAAGAATCTATTACATTAAAAAGAGCTAATTTGAAGTTGGAAGCTAGTTTAAGAGAGAGTTTCAAGGTCGTTGATGATAGTGTGTGGGTTGAAGACCTTAGGACACGTGAGAGAGATCTTCGTGAGAAGATTGAATATTTAGAAGGCGAGAGAGATAGACTTAAAGGTTTAATGGAATCCTTGAAAAAGGAGCTTCTCGCATTTGAAGAGCGTAATATTTTATTAGAGTCTAACATTTTAGAATTACCAAATAAATAAAAAGACTCTAGAAAAGTCAAATTTGATTTGGAGTGTCGTTCGGAGAAATTAGATAAACTATTAGGAACGGTCCAAATTAAAAATGACACTTGTGGTTTAGGCTTCGATACATGTAATGAATCACCTCATAAAGCCAAAACCAATGCGTTAGGAGAATCGCCTAGGAAAGCCTTTAGAGATCATTCCTTAGGTAAGTCTTTTCGCCGAGTCTTTAGCTGCTCTCATTGTGGTCGAAAAGGTCATCCTAGGAAATTTTGTTTTGATCTTAAACGAGGTCCTAGAAAATCCCAACATAAGGCAACCGAGGTAGCCAAGATTCGTACACCCCGAGATAGTCATTTGTCATTACTTTGGGTTAGGAGATCCGACTTGGTAGCTTTACGAGATAGGATTTTTTATTCTCATTTACTTTCACATGCTTCCTCACTTGCAAAATCTAAAGATTGAATGTGTTAGTTTTGTTTGCATACTTTAGCTTTTGTACTACATGTTATATTATCATGCTTAATGTATGCTTGTTTTAGTCATTTTCTAGTCTATGCTCCATGCTTAATCACATGCTAGAGTTATAATTTTTGTTTATCTTTTGTATTATACTTCTTTCATTTTAGTTTGCTTTAAATGAAAAATACAAAAAATATTTTGGTTTATCATTTGTGTTTTACCCTTTTCGTAATTTATGCTTAATGAAAAATACAAATGATTTTTGTGTGTCTTTTGAGTAAATATTTTTGTTGTTTGGTTTAAAAATTTTAAAAACTCAAAAAGATTTTTGTTTATGTGTTATTTTAGTTTGACACAAGCTATGTGGCATACACTTGTGTTAGATTCCCATCTTTTTCTCTCCCATGTGGCTAGAACTTTTGGTTTAAATTGGCAATCCTTATTATGTTCTTTACCATGCTTACATGGAGTAGTTGGATTTTGTGTTGATATAATGAATTCTATTTTTATATGCCTCAATTCACACATGCACGGGCTCATTTGAAATTTTAACTTCATATGTATATTTGAGCTTTGTGAAGGGTTCTCCTACCATTCTAGTCATCTACATGTTATGTGACCTAGGAGGACTAGTGCATGTCAAATCTATTGCACGTGAGATTTGTGAGATATAAATATGTTATACATAAATGTGCACGGGGAAGGGATCTGAAAGGAATTATTATCCTTTGCGAATAGTAAGCCACCGTTTGGAATGGACATAAAAGAGATATGTGGTCCAAAGGCTTAAAATAATAATGGCATTAAAAGAAAATATTTGCCAAGGCCTATTTTGTTTAGTTAATCTATTCATTCAAAAGATTAAACTGTATATGCTTAAATTGAGGGAGTTTGGATGGTATATCAACGGTTTGCACAATGTTCGTTTATCCTAATTGTACTTTCAATGTCACGACTCTATTGGTTTGTAGAATCATCAAAATTCTAGGATTGTATGCATTGTGTATGTTTGTTCATTGAGTTCACTCTATATTGTCACATGAGATTATATTCAAATGTAATGAAGTTTGCAATCAATTAAGAAATCCGCGAACATGTTTTAAGTTATTGGGTCCCCGTTTCCATATGACACATTTTTGCCATACGAGTGTGAAAAGATTATTTTATTTTGTGTCATGTGTGGTATTTATACCTAGTATATGTGCGTGTGCGTTAATGATATTTATTATGTTCTCATATACGAGGTATTTTATTTGTCTTTGCCTTGCTTTCTAGTCCACCTATACTTCTACTTCATAATTGGTATCTATCTTGTTGCATTCCTTATTGATATCACATGCTTAATTCTTATGTATCATATTTGTATCATTTTCTTGCATCTTAGTTGGTATCCTTTATTCTTTGTATGGATTAGTTATGTTTTTTATTGCCTATATGCTTTCATGCTCTTATCCCTCTACGCATCATGTTTAAATTAGTTTATTATCCTTTGTCTATTCCAGAACAAAAAGGGGGAGAATGATAGGGGGAGAAATAGTATTTATTCCTATTATAATCGTATCTTAGTTTGGGGGAGATTTATCTTAGGGGGAGACGTCTTTCTAAGTAGGTCATTTGTTTCATAAAGGGGAGAATTAATTTAGGGGGTGTAATTATTTTATGCATTTAATATTCTTGATATTCCCTATGCGTTTGATAGTTTTCTTAAGTGTGTAGGAATTCTTCTAAGTGGCAAGTGTACATGAATTCTTCTATGTGGTAACTTTCTTCGTCGACAAAGATATTAATCCTTGGGTTGTTTGAGTCAAGCTTTTGTAATTTTATTTTGGGTGAGACATTTTTTTTAGTCTAGTAGAGCTTGATGACCCTTTAGGATTTTTGCTGGTTTTTATCCCGGAATAGCCAAAGGGGGAGATTTGTAAGGACACAAATTTTCAATTGAGTCCTTTGTTGTTTTGGCTCAATTCCGGACAAAAAAGTTTGAGTCATAGGATAGAGTTCTTGACCATCCTTCAAGCCTATGACATACTAAAGTTAACGACGTAGCGGCCAAGATTATAAAGCTTCATCAAATGTAGTGTTTATTGTGCCTCGTTTCTACGTCAACAACATTTGTTCCGGTTACTCATAAGGTATAAATTCACTACTTATTTATATAGGAGCTTGGAACAATTAGTATTGCGTGTAAGTTTTGTTTAAACTGTTGTTTATTTTCAGAAAGTTTCTTTAAAACTTTAAAATAAATTTGTTGGGCTAAAATTGAATTTTTAACATTCTGGAAAGTCATTCGATATTGTTGTTCGAACCAGTTTTTCATTCGAATGATAATATCGTTCGAACGAGGTTTGCCAATGATCTTGCGTCTGGAACTTTGTTCGATATTGTCATTCGAATGAGTTGGTTTGTTCAAACGAGAATGTCGTTCGAACCATATTGGCAACGAGATTTCCCATCAGGCCACTAAAACTTCGTTATAAGTATTTTTCGAACGAGACTTCATTCGAACGAAAATCTCGTTCGAATGAGATTTTCGGCGGGAAATTAAAATTATAGTTTTGGGCAGTTTTTGATAGTTTTTCCCAAGACTTTTCCCATTAACTTTTGATTGATTTATGTAGTGTGGGAACCAACTATTTTGAATAAAAATTTTCACACACAACAATATCCAAGAGAGAGTTGGAGAGAAAAATTCTAAAAGGAAGAAGTTTATGTTTTGAGTGTCTATTTTTTCAAGAAAAATCATTAAACACTCTTGTTTTCACCCCTATTGTTTATTCCAAGTTTCAATATATATATATATATATATATATATATATATATATATATTGGAGTGTTTGGCACCGGTTTATCTCTACACCTTGAAGAAGAGAAGTTTGGGTTTACTTCTACATCCCTCAAAGAAGAAGTCTAGTTGTTTTGCTGCAGCATTCTCACATGGTGAAAGGCACCATGTGTGGTTGACGGTGTTCCTAAAGTATCATTGGTGATTCCAAGGTTCCGGTGGAGTTCCGGGGTTTTCGACTAGGCGTAGGTGTTTACAAGAGACAAATCAAGTCTCGAAAGGTGTCGATTTGATGAAGTAAGTCATATGTCTTGTAATTGTAAAACCATACTTAGTTGACTTAAGGCTAGGGTCGTTTGAAGTTTTTTCTCGTTGTGGATTTTTCCTCGTACATCATGGCGTAGTGATTAATTATTTAATTTATCTTTTGAAAAATCACCTAGAACGTATGCTTAGGTAAAAAGATAAAATTGGTTTGAATCACTACTTTCTTAATTTGGTGCTAACTAATGTTTTGGATAAAAGTTAATTTAATTTAAGTCATCAATTAATTTGGTGAAATTGGTTTTGCCTATTTTCCTAACATTGAATATGACTTAGACAAATTTCTAGGACTTGGGTCAAATTGGTTTTAGTGAAAAATGTATTTTCGTTTAATATAATTTCACTTTGTTTAATTTTAATTTGAAAATAAATTCAAATTTGGTTTTTGTGTGTGTTTAATTGAACCGTCTTATTTTCGCATCTCTTTAAAAGGAAATTGAAATTACTTTTCATTTATGTTTTAAAAATTGGGGGCCTCGTGCACCAACAAGTGGTATCAGATCATAGATTTAGAAAAACTATCATTTTCAGTAGGCCTCCCTCTGAGCTGATCGAGTAAGACTCTTTGCCCTCAGTTAACAACTTTTGTACCCTGTCTAGATAGAACTGATCCTATGCCTGTGCTTTCACTACCCGCATCATAATCTCGGGAGTGATAGATAGAACTTCCATACACTCTTTGTCAATCTCATCATTGTGCCAAAGCTCGCTCCACTTCGCCTTTCAGACCTCTGTTATCTCCCCCGTAGGTCGTCGGCTCAACGCGACTACCACGACGTTAGCCTTACCAGGATGATATTATATATCAAAATTGTAATCCTTTATGAATTCTAGCCACCATCTCTATGTTGTGTTCGGATCCTTCTATGTAAAGAGATACTGAAGTGAGTTGTGATCCGTGAACAAAGTAAATTGCTCCCCCAGAAGATAGTGTCTCCATATCCTCAAAGTAAAAACGACCGCTGCCAGCTCAAGGTCGTAGGTGGGTTAATTCTTCTCATGGAGCTTAAGCTTTTGGGATGCATAATATCCCTCTTCTCCTGCTGCAATACACCCCTAAGTCCCTACAAGGATGTATCGGTATAGACTCGGTACTCCAATCCTCCCTTAGGCAAAGTGAGTACAGGTGTTGATGTCAACTTTTCCTCTAGCTCATTAAACGCAAAATGATAAAGATCGTTCCACACAAATGGTACCCCTCTGTGAGTTAGGTTCATCAACGGACCCATAATCTTCGAGAATCCTTTGATGAAGCAGCTATAATACCCGGGCAACCCTAAAAAGATGGGAATCTCAATCGGTGTCGTGGGTTGTCCTCACTTCCTCACCACCGATACCTTACTCAGATCAATATCAATGCCCCCTTCGGACACAATGTAGCCTAGAAACTGACCTCTCGAAGCCAAAATCACACTGCTCGAATTTGGCGTATAACTATAGGTCCTTTAGCATCTGGAGAACCATACGCAGATGATCTGCATGCTCATCCTCGGTGTGAGAATAGAAAAAATTATCTTCTATATACAAAATCATGAACTAGTATAAGAACTCCCTAAATAACCTATTCATGAAATTCAAGAACACTGTTCGCGCATTAGTGAGACCAAACGGCATCACCCTAAACTCGTATAATTCATACTGTGACAGAAAATAGGTCTTAGAAAAGTCCTCCTCTAGAATGCGAAACTGATTATACCCAGATCTTAAATTAATTTTGGAGAAGTACGCTGCTCCCCTCAACTGGTCAAAAAGGTCATCAATTCTCGACAACGGATACTTATTCCATATCATGAACTTGTTTAGCTCCCTGTAGTCAACACACAAGCAAAGGAACTATCCCACTTCTTCATAAATAATATTGTTGCACCCCACGATGATGTGCTCCGCCAAATAAAACCCTAACCCAATAGCTGTTGAATCTTATCTCTCAACTAACGCATCTCTAAAGGGTCCATACGGTAAGGTTCTCGGGAAATCAGTCTCGAACCTAGTGCTAGATCTATAACAAACTCAATCTCATGACTAGGTGGTAACCCTGGTATCTCCTAAAATACATCCTTAAATTCCCACACAACCAGAATCGAGTCTAACGGTATAACTATCTTCTTTGAGGTCTTCTCATCAATATAATATAAGTGTGTGTGTGACCCTCCCTCGGGAAGAGTCATCTCCACGAGGAACATCTCCCGTCCCAGAATGGAAAACACAATGATCCTTTCATAGCAATCTACAATTGCTCTATAGCCCACCAACCAATCCATACCTAAAATCACATTATAACCCTTTATATCTAACACTAGAAGGTCTGCCGCTAAGCTCAGTCACCCTATAACGATATCGAATCCTCTACAAATCGAGTGTATCAGTGAACCACTACCCATCGATGACTCTATACACATAAGGAGACTACCGTCTATCTCTAATAAACTGATAGCTTTAGCAAATTTAGTCTTAATGAAAGAGTGTGACACCCTAGTATCAAACATAATCCTACCCTCAAGCCTATGAATCGGAAACGTACCCTCTACTGTCGATGGTGCCTAAGGTTCTAGTGGCATGGCTACATCCCAAACATTATACACATGCTCGTAGTGCATCTACCCCTGCTACTACTGTGGGGCTAGTGTTGCTGGTGCTGCAGGAGGTACCGGAGCCTGCTATCCCTACTGAGAACCTTACTGCTGTGATCTACCCTTCTATGGGAAATCCCTCCTCTTATGACTTTGTTGGCCACATATGAATCACTACCCCGGGATACCCTCTATCTCTGGCCCTACTATCCCTTTTGGCCTCCTCCAGGGTTTCGTTGGCCCTGCCATCCCTGTAAAAACTGGTTCTTTCTGGGGACCTTGCTACCCCTGTCTAAATCCCCTATTGGGATGCTGTCCCCCAGTCTTAAACCTCTTGGACTAATCCCCCTAGTGGGAATCCTACCCCTTCTGACACCCTACCTGCTGCTAATGCAGTTCTCAACTAACACCACCCCCATTTGCCTTGCCTTATTGTCTTGGATCTAACCCTCTCTTGCTATCCTTAGCATGGAAGCGATAATACTAACAGTGTACAAGTGCGGCATTGACGACATCAGTGTATGTCACCGACGCAAGATTATCAATCAAGTGCTACTTGATCTTCCAGGCGAAATCGTCCATGAACTTCGCTTTCATCCTATCCTCGTTGCTCACCTCATCTGGCATAAAGTTAGTCAAGCGAGTGAAATCATCCTCATAATTAGCTACCGAATGGTCACCCTGTGTCCCTTCCCCAAATCTCTTCTGCATCTCTGACTCAACAGCAGGCGAAATGTACTTGTGGTAGAATCTCACCCAGAACTCAGTAATAGTCATAAAATCTCTCTCCTCGGCGGTGGTCATTGACTCCGCGTTGATTTCTCCCATATTATTGTTACTAACATTTTCTATGTAGTGCATTGAGTTTTATATTTTTCATGAAATTCAGTCAAGAGAAGAAAAGAGAAAACTCAAATTCAAAAGGGAAAGATAAAGATAAAATGCAAGAGAAGAAAAGTCAAGGGGAAATTTCGTAATTCTACAATCAAATTCGGACACGGGCTCCCAGAAGAAGTTGAAGTTTCTGGATTCACAAGCGCATAGGAAAAAGCGGCATCCAAAATCGAGTCACAAATGAAAATTTACGAAGGTTCAAAGTTGGGAAGAAATCATGGCAAAAGAAGGATAGGATAAGAAAAAGACTTAGACAAATTTTTATCTCTGCTTCTCGCGTCAACACTGGGATTGCAAATCGGTTCGACCTAGTGAAGAAGAAAAATAGTAAACCTAATTGTTTTTTATACCAAATGTAAGGGATATAGTTTTTTGATTGGTTCAGAGGTCTCTTGCAACTAATAACCCTGGGTGCTTTCTTAAACAATATTCAAGTTTTTATGCATGAATTCAAGGTTTTCTTCGATATAGTTTGTGTTCTTCATCTCTAATCTTCAAGGTTAATATTTATTTGCATGATTTACATATTTTCTATGATTTTAAGTGTTCCTTACATGTTTAAGTATAGTTTCTTGATGAATATGATTGCATGCACCTTAGATAATATGTCTTTCATTAGACTAAACATGTCCAACTAAGTTTCCAAGGGTTGGGATTCATGAACCTAACCTGATGTAATTTATCCATGTAGAAAATAGGGTTTGAATTGAAATTTGAATGAATCGTGTTGTGTAGTTCGTACAACCATTATAAACCTTTTGACCTTGTTTACCCTAGGTAACCGGGTGTTTAAGGATGCGATGCATGGTTAGATATTCGGCACTGCTTTATTTTTACCTTTGATTATGTATGATGTGGGCTAGTACCCTCATATATGTAATGCTTAGGATTACTTAAGTCTGGGTTCAATTAAATTTCTAACACAAAACCTAGTATTCTATACGGTAAATATACTAGGGTTCGGGGGATTGTATCCTAACCTATCTTTCCTTATTCAAATCTATTACTTCAGTAGATTTTTTTATTTGCTCTTACATAAGTTAGTAGTTAATTTCCTTTGCATTTAGTTAGTAGTCATTTAGTTCAACATTAATCATATTTTTGTTCTTTTCTCGAGTCAATTTAGGGTTAGTATTCGATTCCTATGTCATCATGAATTTTCGTCATATTTCCCTGTGGAGATGATCCCAACTTATCGGATTATTACTAACGCGACAGGCTTGCACTTGAGCCTATATAGCATGCGCACTAGATACACATTTGTGGTCGCGTCAAATCCCACCACTGTAATGTCACTCTGGCCAGTCTGAAGGTAGCTAACATTTGTTTCTACGCCTCACTAGACTCCACCATGCACAGATGGTACTGTATATTTTTCTTCCCTTGACATGCCATAATCACATTAGTACTGCCCTGAAAATCAGGTGGGTGGACCATCCAAAAGGTCTCCCTAACTCTCTGCCAAGTAGATGGCCCTAGTTGGGCCTGGATCATGGGTGTCACTGGCAGCGGTGCCTGGGGCTAAGGGAAATGAGTTGCCATAGCTGTCATGGCTGTGTCGACCTCCTTGGACACTATCACTGCCACATGTGTAATCAAAATCATCTTTGGTTGTGGTTATGGCTGAGGCACCTCTTGTGGCTCCTGATGAGCCTCCCTCGCCTCATCCCTGGATGTTGCCCTCTCAGCTCGCTGTCTCCTCGGTGGAATCTGAAAATAGATCGAATTGTATGAGTTCACAGTCTATACAAATAAAATAGAAGAAGCACGTAAATCTCAAATACGTAAGATAAAAGCAAGAATCCTAATAATAGGGCTCTAAGTCAAAAGAATGCTACGCTAAAATCGTAGTAAGCCGTACAGATTCTATGGACTCTAAAACTTGATGCTCTCATACCATCTGTGACACCCTGCCTAATTATATACCGGGTGATGAGTCCTTTATTAAATTAAACCAGGATTTGCAAATTGGTTCATTCTTAGCATCACTATCAAAAATCAAATTAATTACTAATCAGCTATTTGTAAATTAAACCGGTGACAATTTTATCTTTCATTAAATAAATAACAACATGCAGAAAACCAAAATAAACCAGGCACCAATAGAGTCTAAACCATCACAAGATATAGATAAATAAAGTCTTGATGTATAAACCATCGGCTAAAACCAAACTAAGTAATTCCACCATAATTCTGAACTGAATAAAATCTAAATGCGGCAACATGCCCAAATAAAAACTTTAATACTGCCAGAAGATCCTACAATATGAAATAAGGAAATGAGGCGTCTAAACAAAACTCCTACAAGCATCCAGCTGTGCTACAACTGTGTGTCTCTTGAACAAAATGTCAAGTCTGGCATCCCTGTGGCTGGACACCTATAAGGGTTTGAAAATATTTTTATAGCAAGAGTTAGTACTCAAAACATTTTAAAAATAGTTAGTAAGATTTTATAACTATTCACAACGAATATTGATTATACATGTTAGGTTTACGCACACTCTCTTGAGTTTCCTCACCCCTCAACTATTGTGCACGCCTAATGTTCTCTACTTAGCCCACTTAGCTGTGCTACCCACTAACTAGATATAAGTAACTATCTGGACTATTAACATCTTTTAGTCCCCGTACTTCCCATACAGTATGCTATCCGTATTAACATTTCTCGTATGTTAAGAGTTAAAATTAAAATTTCATTTATCTTCTCATTTATTCAATTAATTAAGTTTTTCTACTTAATTCGTTCGTTAGATATACACTATCTACCAGTCTACTGTCACAAATAAGTAGAATAATCACAATCGTATATATATATATATATATATATCAATACGGTGTCTCTCAATAGGACCACTGTGAAACAATAGGCATACTCTGCTATCAGTCCAAGTACCTCTCGTACTAAATGGGGACTATTGGTTCAGCATGTCTCCTCGAACCCAAAATTAGATAACAATGGTGGAGGCCAACATAGTTCTAATCCTTTATACTACGAACATACCTAATGTATCCAAATCACTAAGACATGTCACATAACGAGCCGTCTTAAGTTCTTTGTTCTGGGGCACCAATCCAGACCTCACTGGAATTGTCAAGGTGGGATTGCCCACTACGCGAGAACCTCCGGTGATAACAAGCAGCGTAGGTATGCTAACTCATAATATCAATCATACAGGTATACACACCGCCTATATATATATATATATATATATATATATATATATATATATATATTCAATAGGTATTCAGACAACCTAATTATCATTGTTCGTATGTAGAATAATTCACTCACATACTCCCCATACTTGTTACATTATGATTTAACTCACTATTGTATTACCCGAGTATTAATCTCTACTATAAGGGTCCAAGTCACCCCTTTCTTTATTTTAATAGCTAAGTCTTCCTTACCCTACTGGTCTATGCAATTAATCTCTCTCATGCTTTTCCCGTAACTGTATTCTCATCTTGTCGAAATAAATTACGTCACAATTTAGCCTATTCAAACATCACTTTAATCCCCTCAATAAGTCAAAAGCCTATTACTCTATCATAGGCCGATTGTAATATAAACAATCCCACATTATATTTCATCAAAGTCCCAAATGTCTTCCCGATAACAATTTAGGCATTCTAGGCTTAAAAGGAAAAATCTTGTCTTTTCTGGGCAGCCGAATCGATTCGGTTCTAGCCTAATCGATTCGATTTATGATAGTTCGTCTTGTTATTGGTTTTTATGCATTTTTCACAATTTTTACACTTGTGTATTACATGATACTTCACAAAAATCAAAACCAACTATACCAAACCTATTCTACATGTATTAGGATGTTTTTTAACGTAAATTCCACATCAAAACATTACGATTCATGATCAAGAATAGATTAAATCATCAAACCATCAAAAGCCCTAGGTTTTCATGTTATTTCTTTATATTTCAACATAAACCCAGATTTATTTCGTTGGGATAATCATATATCTACCGATTTTGAATTCTCTATAAAATCCAATTAAACTACATGGAAATCCTACCCTTAATATGAGTTTAATCAATTATTTCCTTTCAAGATCATCAATTTATTCATAATTAAATCAAACCCTAGGCAGATGGGTACTATAACTTCAACAAATCTGTATATAAACACTTACCTTAATTTAGATGTTTAGATTTCATGAATGATATGTTGAATGGTGTGTCTTCCCTTCCAATCTTCACAACCAACCTGTTAATGGTGCAAGATTACACTCCAAATTCCTCAAATTCTTTCTCTTAGGCTTCACAATTGTTCTCTCTCTTTCTCTAATGGCTTCTCTGAGTTTTCTAGATTTTAAAACCTAGACTCCAACCTATATAAGTTGATATAGAGTTTGTAAATTCGTAAGTCTCTCAATCCTCTAATATAAATTGACCAAAATACCCTCATATAGTCTCGGTATAGTCTAAAATTATCCCGTGACTCAGTCGACATTCCCGGGTATACTATTTTGATTAATCCGACCCTTTCAGACTCATCTGTGACAATGAAATCATCATATGAGTCACTCTAAATAAATATTCCATCTCTACACAAGTTTGTCTACACGCAACTCTCGGTTGAGATAAATTCCTATTACACCCATATCACTTGCTACGACATAATTTCTAATCATCAATTATTTACTATTCACTCAGTAAATATAATTCATAATAATAATCATTATTTCACTATCGATTAATATCTAATAATGACATTATTATTCAATTTAATTAAATTACTTCTCTCGCGTAATTTAAAATAAACAATTTAAGTACCAAATTAAGTAAATCCCAAATATGCTGAAATTCGGGGTATTACATAAAGCAGTCATATGCTCATGTCGTATTCTCAGTTACATGTATATATATTCCCCTTTCAAAAATCGACCCAAAATTAAAACGAAAAGAAAATTCAATACACGGTTAATGTAGACACGACATTCTAGGACCACCAAAGTCTCCCCTTAGACCCCTAGAACTTCCCCTTTCCACCGCAAACCTAGGTCGCACTTCGAGTACTGATTTAGAGGCCAATCGAGCGCCCCCGAGCCCAATTTGACTTCAGTCAACTCTATAGTCAGAGAGAAAGCTCTTTGAATCATTGAAGGACTCCTAATAACCTTTCCAACGGTCTGACCCATTCATAAATTGGCGTAACGGTTCGAACGAGTGGGCCATTTAACTATCGAAAATTGATTCAGAGGCCATCGGGCGCTCCCGGGCCCCGAGTTGACGCCAATCAACTTCACCATCAGAGTGAAAGCTCTTTGAATATTCAAAGGGAACTGAAACCCCTTTCCAATGGTCTTCCCCGTGCGTGAAATGACATAACCGTTCGGACGAACAATCAATTTTTCCCCAAAAATCGATCGAGAGGTCAACGGACGCTCCCAGACTCTTTTTAACCAAATTCAACTCTTAAGATCAAACGAGACTGAATAAATCTATGAAGGTCACTAAATACCCTTTCTAATAATTTGCCCCATGCTTGATTCTGACCTACGGTACTGACGAATGGTTCGTTTTACTCTGGGAGGTCACCGGATGCTTCCGAACCTCGGTTGACCAAGGTCAACTTTCCAAACCATGAGAAACTCTTTGCAATGTCTTATTAAACCTCCTAAACTTTCCAACGGTCCGCCTCGTGCGTAATTCTGACTTACCATATGGACGAATGATCTGTTTCCATCCGACGATCTACCGTCCAAAAGACTAATGTGCGTTTTCGAGCCACATTTGACCCAAAGTAAACTCCCGAACCCGGGAGCAGTCCAAAGGACTCTCGAAGGTATATGAAGTACCTTTCTAATGGTATGGACCGTGAAGGATTCGGATCCAAGATTTTGGCTGTATCAAAAAGTCTGCACGAGACTGCCAATCGGCAGGTCCTGAACCCTTCTAATCGGCACAATGTCAAGGGTTACCTTCCGATAGGCACACCCTGGGGTAGGCCGATCAGCACCCCCCTTGTCCCTATAAATAGTGCCCATGACCTCACTCCCAAGGCAGAGATAAAATCCATCAGCATCAGGGATCTCAACAACATTCTCTTGAAATCAACGAAGTTCCATGTGAGAAGCTCAATTGAAGCCTAAATACCAATCCTTTTCACACCCAATTTGATAAATATCCTTCTCTCTCATCAACATTCAAAGTAATTCATCCAAGATCAAAGCTCAAGCTCCAAGGAAGGTCCAATTCCTTCTCCCTCTCTTTTAATCTCGTATTTTAGCATAAGTTACATTAGATTCATAATCTAGTTTCACTTTAGTTCATACATATTAACATCCACTCTTTTATTAGTATATTGCACATACTTTATTTTCCATAAAAAATTCTAAAACAAATAAAAGAGGGTTACACTCATAAATTCTGAACGAAATTATCCATCACACTTTTTCCAAAACCAAAAACACATTTTCTACACGTACACACATAATAAAATTTCGTTCGAATCTATGGGATAAACCCCACACCTATTCTACATTCGAACTACGTGGACTTTGATGCCTTTATAGGCTACGTAGGCGTCTCGAATTCAAATCCGAGACTCGAGTCCAATTTTCCAATTTTTCCAATTTCTCTTATTTTCTAAATTTCTCAAAATCCCTCATTTTCATAATCATCACACATATGCATATATCATGCTTATTTGAGTTTCATCCAACACATATTATCATTTCCTAATAATGATCAATATCGCGATGAACATTCCTATTATATCTTCTACATTTATTATTATTTTGGGAATATTCCCGTGAATGACCTCACACTAACTTTTCCATGGTATGGGTCAAACGATTCCAATCTCCATTATATAAACACATACACACACTTCATGTGGAGAAAGGAAAATTTTAACATTTGCCCATGAGAGACCGAAAGGGCGGGATGGGTGCCTAACACCTTACCATTCCGTAACTTAGACACCGGACCTCCGATCTATTGGTTTGGTATGCATCAGTTTGTCCTTGATATCGCTCTCTCGAAGTGGCAACATGTTCTTTTACCTATTTTGTGCAAAATAGGCTGGCGAATCCATGTCTTTACATTCACCCCTCATCGACGACGATCGAAGCACCTTTCGAAGACGGGTGTGAGACCGCTGCACAGTTCTTTCTTTAGGGATCCTCCTCCCCCCGAATGCCATGCTCGAGATGGTCACAGTGGCGACTCCGCTGGTGACTTCTCTTTTTAAGAGGGCTAGACTCTGTTTACATGGATGTTTTATTTTCTTGTATATCCCCTATTTTCATGTTCCCCTTTATTATTCATATGTACCTCATGCTTATGCTACTATTCACACACTTATAGAAGACTCTCCATGTACACTTCACACCATGTGCACCTAGGATCACGTATATCCACATGTTGCACACATCACATAGAAATCCATGCTTAGGTGTCACTAGCACACACCTCCACTTCTATATATCCATGCTCACTTATCACACACTCACTTGTATATAATTACACATCACTTAGCCATGCTTAGTATAGCTTTACTATTTGTACTTGGACCTTGCTCCCTGTTTGGCATGATAAAAAAAGATACTCTCTCCATAAGATACTAATAAAAGAATCATGTACGATTCACATCACATCATCAAAGAGCATTGCTATTGACCAAATTTTGTCCAATAACTGGGGAGTCACTTTGTGATGGGTGCTAGTCCGGCAGGTCGCAGTTAGCCTAAGCAATATGACTCTCACCTTCCATTGTCCAAGTACCTTTGACGTATATCGAACGGTTCCCCCGCCTTGTACCGCTTTATCGAAGTCATGACGGGAGGTATATCGCGGGAAACTCATTCACATACGTCGCGTATATCAAATTCTCTCTCACACGTACCGTCCCCATGAGGTATATAGTGAGGCAATTCACGTACACTCGGGCATATAATATGGCTTGTCCACACGTATCGATTGCCCTCAAAAGCAAGATGTATATCGTGGAAGTCACGCTAAAGGGGGGGACCCCTTCCAATTAATACAACCA
The DNA here is from genome assembly GCA_949130495.1 of Sambucus nigra. Lineage (NCBI taxonomy): Eukaryota > Viridiplantae > Streptophyta > Magnoliopsida > Dipsacales > Adoxaceae > Sambucus > Sambucus nigra. Next base: position 534,256,400 of record OX422208.1, on the reverse strand, counting down.
ACTCCATACCCGCATATAGGTGTCAAGCCTAGACACACATGTTAGATTACCGATTTTGACTCGAAACTTTGTCAAAATTCCGGGTCGACCTACCGCCCAAATTTTTGCGCAATTTTAAAAACGGGACCCTGCCCGTGATCCTGGTTACAAGTCCAACCATACCTTTACATATGTTGCAAACCTAATTTTTCCAGGCTCGGGTCCCGTCCGGCATTTCATTTTGCATTTAGGTAAACATGATACAAGTGAGAACCTAATAAACATAATAATCATGCTGAGACTCGTCTCTCATCTTTTCCTCTCTCTTTTAAAAAAAAGTGTCAAAAAACATCTTTCCTTTTTTTATCAAAAATACCAAAAATATTTTTCCTCCTTTTCCCTCAAAACAAAAAAAGAAAACATTTGCATCCTCATCTTTTCCAAAAATGTAAAAAATATTTTCCTCCTTTTCCAAAAATAATAAATTTCCCTTTTTTTCTAAAATAAATTCCAATTTTTCTACTTCTCAGGTCGATCACATACCCTTGGCCTGACTCCCTATTGGCTTCGGTCTTCAGTCGAACTGCTCTGAAGTCCTGTCTGTCCCCTTACTTCCTCTGAGTCCGAGACTCACCCGTATGCCATGGAGAATAAGGATCAAGTTCCGAATGAACATCCAAATTTATTGTTGGTTCTCGGTCATTGCTAAAATTGACAACCTTCAAACTAAGGTTTATGAGATGTAAAGAAACCAGGTCCCTGAAGATCCTGAGGTCATTTTCCCTCGTGCCATGGGTCCATATGCACCTAGGCGTATTTGGGTTACTAAAGAATGCCATCATGCTGCATTTGCTCCTCCTGTTAGTGGGCCACCACCAGCCCAACTTCCTATACCAAGCCTTGCTCCAACCGGGGATAATTTACCCGTAACTGTTGATCCGAAAGAGGAAGAACTAAATAGGGTGAAGGAAGACCTCAAGATCCTGGCCAAGAAATTTGACTATGTCTCCCTATCCCAAAGCCAGGTTACCAAAAAAAATTGAGATGCCTAATATTGAGAAGTTTGGAGGTAGTGGAACAACGATCGTTCATCTCCATAACTATCGCCTAGCCATGACTCTCCTATGGGCTTTCGAAAAAATAATGGCTCGGATGTTCCAGGAAACTTTGAAAGATAGCGCCCTTCGTTGGTTCATATCCTTTGAAGAATCCAGAATCTGCAGTTGGGAAGACGTTGCTCGTGAGTTCATATCGCAATACAAGTACAACGAGGAGCTAGAGGTTACCTGTTGTGACTTAGAAATACTTAAACAGAACCCTGGGGAATTAGTTAGCAACTTCACAGCGAGATGGAGAGAAAAAGCAGTTACAATGATGAATCGGCCTTCCGAAGAAGAACAAGTCAGCATTATGAATAAGAACTTCCTACCCCATGTTCGAGAAACAATGGGAGGACAGTACTACCCTCAGTTTCAAGCCCTTCGAGAAGTAGGAGTAGACATCAAAGAAGGTCTGGCTAAGAAAAAAGTTGAACTGAAGAAAACCTCTGGACAGTTTGCTCCTAGAAAGTTCTAAAACCCTGCTAGTACCAAAGTTTCTACTATCAACAACATCTCTCAGCCTGCCACTTCGTGGGCATCGAAAATTCGCCCAAACCCAATCTGGAAGGAATATACCGATCTTAAAACTCCTCTCTCTAAAGTCTACCTAGCTCTCTTGAACCGAAACCTGATCAAACCCTTGGACCCTCATTCGTTACCAAATCCACTTCTAAAAAATTTCAAACCTGATGCCCACTGTGACTTTCACCAAGGTACTGGCCATACCACCGATCAATGTTTCCATCTCTGAAATACAATCCAAATCCTGATTGATCGGGGTATCATTACCGCAAAAGCTAATCCTAAACCAAACACTACCCATAATCCACTCTTGAATCATGCAAACACCATCTTCCTCGAAGAAGACTCAGAACTCAACCCATCCACCCAAATCATGCCAAGTAAATCACCAGTCATACCAATATACTCTCCTAAACCTCTCCAAACATGCCCATATTTCCTCTTACACCCTACCAACTTTGCCGATCAAACCTTATCACTCCTTATCAGAGTATGCATCGCTGTCCGTACCTGTTCTGGAGGTAAAGATATGGAATTATCAGAAGTACTGAACCAACTCCTAGAGTTCGAGCTGAAATTGCCCTCCCGGATGACCATCGACTGTCATAGATTCAGTGGGTTGTTATTAAAAGCTAGAAAATGGGATCAAGAGTCAGATAGCTAGGTCATTCCAAAAGACGAAGTCAGTCTAGATAAGCTGGTCCAGATCATGGAAGATTGTTTTTGACAGACTGGTAATATTTATAGTGTATTCGAGTTTCTTGATGCTTTGGTCCCTTCAGTCTTGCATTTCCCTTTCGAATGGGAAAAATTATACGAAGACGCCATAGAAGTTGTAGACTGTATTAACTTTGCATGGAAAGATAATATCGTTTCCACCAGATGGGGGACGATTCCAAAGATTCAGATAAAGAGCCAGATTCAAGAAAAAGTAGTCTGATAGCCAATCTATGCGGAATGATATCATTCGAGGAGATTCTTGGAGAGATTAACTGGGTAGCTGAGTAACCCAATATTGATGAAGAAACATGGTTTTTATTTTTTCCCTCTTCCGTGAACCACATGACTAGGTCGGGGAGACATTACCTGAACCCAAACTTACAACCATCAGCAAGCGTTAAAGGGAAAGGTGTTGAAAATCTCCTTATGCCAGAAATGACTCTTGAAGAAAGTAAGGTCCTTAATCAAATGAAGAAAACTAAAGATAACATCACTCCATAAGGAATTGTCATGTCTTCCCAACTACACCAAAATGCCCAAATCAAGCTACTCATAGGACCCACAGTTCCTCCCTCAACTACACCAGAAGAAGTAGTGAACCTAGTTGGATCCTTGACCTCTACTAGAATTCTCTCCTTCTTCGAAGAAGAAATCCCTTAGACAGCTCCCAACCACAACCATGCTATTAATATCTCGGTTGAAGTCATGGAAAAACCGCTCGCCTCTCTCTAGTTAATAATGGATCGGCTCTGAACGTGTGCCCATTAAGAACTATAAACTCTTTGGGATTGAAGGTGAGAGATCTCGCTCTAACTTCTACTTCCGTACGTGCCTATGACAACACCCGTCGTTAAGTAATGTGATCTATCAAGCTTATAACAGGGGTTATCCCTATAAACTCCAAGTCATTCACATCCCAGCCTGCTTCAATCTACTTCTTAGATGACCATGGCTCCACAACATCAAAGGGGTGTCTTATTCCTTTCATCAGAAATTGAAATTATTTTGCCAATGGATAAGTTATCACCATCTTGGGAGATAGTGACAACATTGAGAATGTAAGAACCAGTAATCAAGTACTTGAGATACAACACAGGGTGAATGATATATTGCTATCAGGATTCCAAGTCGAACCACTCCTACTCCCAGTAGGGGATGACTTCAAAGACAGGGTTTGTCCAGAATATGATCCCTATGGAAACGTCAATGTAATCTAAATGTTCAAAAACATGCACTTCATGCCTGAACTGGGTCTAGGGCAAAGTCAATAAGGGAAAATTGAACCTATTGTGTTGAAAAAGGCATTTGCTCACCGTGGTTTAGGCTATCAGCCATCAGAAGAAGAACTCAGATTGATCCATCAGACTCGGTTGAAGAAAAAGTTAGAATGCACCAGAACTATCCTGGGAGATTCCCTAAATAAAATATTCATCAGAGAGGGTGAAGATTTCCCCTTCTGCGGCTTCCGTGAACCTTGGTATGACCCTGTAGACAAAAGGATGAAACCAAGAATGGAGATATTTTTTTAAGGAAGCTACCCGGGGGCCTAACGTTCCCAACACTGTGTACAACCACTCACTAAAGAGACCATAACTAATACCAGGGATTGTGGGGGCAATGACTCCAAGGATTCTTTCAACTTGCAGACACTGGGGTTGGCACTCTACATGATCCACTCAGGGGCTATATCATCAGATCCATCCTACCTTATCAAAGAAGTTGATGCACCTCTTCTCAATTGGCATGCTGCACCTGTGCCACCTATTAATGTTCAACCTAACCCCAATGTTTATTCCCTTTCTCCTTTTGTTATTTCCCCCAACTCTTATGTAATCGAAACCTCCTATGATGAGGCTCTCAATGATGTTTTTCCTATAAATGAAATAAACAAAGATTTTGAGTATCTTGTTGTGCCTTACATTAATTACCTTGATTCTAATAAAACTCTTTATGACGATGACTTTGAAAATGAACAATTATTAACTGATTTAAATAAGGTTAATAATAACAAACATAACCGCATTCAAGTTAATGAGGATGAAACTGTTGTGGTTAACCTCGGTTCTAGTAGCCAAATACACGAGATTAGGATATGGGATACCTTGATGAGCATGAGTGCACATAACACGAAGAACTACTAAAGGAATTCGTGGATGTCTTTGCATGGTCCTATGATGATATACTCGACATTGACCCTGAGATATCACAGCATGAGATTCTAACTCTCCTTGAATGTAAACCAGTCAAACAAAATCTACGAAAGCTCCACACCGAATGTCCACTAAAAGTTAAAGAAGAAATAGTCAAGCAATTAAACGTGGGCTTCATTCGAGTACTTGAATATCCCACATGGCTAACCAATATTGTACCATAGGAAAATCAGGAGGGAAGGCCCGTATGTGTGTCGACTACCAAGACTTGAGCAAGGCCTCTCTGAAGGATGATTATTCGCTACCCAACATCGATATGATTGTGGACAATACATCCAGTCACGCTACCAAGTCATTCGTTGATGGTTTTTCTAGATATAAGCATAACAAGATGCACCCTGATCATCAAGAGAAAATTATATCAATCACCCCTTGGGTAACCTTTTGTTACACTATTATGCCATTTGGTCTAAAAAAATATAGTGGCTACCTATCCAAGGGCTGCCACAATCATTCTGCATGATCTGATACACAAGGAAGTTAAGGTGTATGTAGATGACATGATTATGAAGTCCAAGACTAGAGAAGGTCATGTTACCGATCTTCGAAAATTCTTTGAACGAATGCGACAGTACCCAATGTGGCTTAACCCACATAAATGTGGCTTAACCCACATAAATGTGTCTTAGGCATTACCAAAGGAAAACTCTTGGGATTCATGGTCAATGAGAAAGGGATAGAAGTAGATCCTGCTAAGCTGAAAGCCATACTTGAGATGCCTCCTCTACGAATGGAGAAAAAAGTCCGAGGATTCCTTGTGAAATTACAATACATCAGTCCATTCATCAACCAATTGACTTCCATCTTTAAAACCATCTTCAAAGTCCTCCGAAAGTATTTAACCAAACTCTAGAACGAAGCTTGCCAAGAATACTTCAACCGAATTAAGCAATACCTAACCCGAACTCCGGTGCTCATACCACCATGACCTGGACTTCCCTTACTCCTATACCTAACCGTGACCGATATTACAGTCGGGGATTTCCTAGACCAATACCTTAAAAAAACTCGCAAAGAGAAAGCCATCTACTATGCCAATTAAAAATTAACTAGTTATGAAGTTAACTACACTGCCTTGGAAAAAGCATGTGCATTCTTGTCTGGGTTAACTAAAAGTTACGACACTACATGCTTACCTTCCCCATTATACTCGTATCCCGAATGGATTCCATCAGGTACCTACTCGAGAAGCACGCCCTATCCAGCCAAATGGCTCATTGGTTAATGCTTCTAGACGAGTTTGATATCACCTATGTCACACAAAAAGCCATGAAAAGAAGAGCTATCTTTAACTACCTTGCTTACTACCATATGGAAGACGCCGATGTCTGGATTTTCAAATTCCAAGATGAGAATATCCTTTGCGCCTCCTAAGAAGATCTTCGATGGCAAATGTTCTTTGACGGCGCTGCCAACAAAAAAGGATATGGAATTAGAATCCTCTTAACTACCATGATGACTCCTACACTCCCATTGCCATCAAATTGGATTTCCCATAAACTAATAACATGACTGAATACGAGGAATCAATGTTTCCCTTAATAAAGGAATTCGATACCTCGATGTGTACGGGGATTCATCCTTCATCATCGGCCAAGTACTTAGGAAATGAAAAGTCAAGGACGAGAAAATCTTACCCTTCCATGCCCACTTGAAGAACTAGCTTCCCACTTCCAAGAAATAACCTTCCACTACCTGCCCCGAGAAAAAAACAACTTAACTGATGCCCTTTCCACCTTAGCCTCCATAATTGGCATGCCCGAAGGAATAACCATGGATCCTTTCCTTATCAAAAAATAAGACAAACCAACCCATTGTTACCACATCGAGCTCAGTATGGAGGAAGAACCCGAAATAGCCGATTGATAATACTACGATATTTTGATCCTCCTTAAACACGGTAGGTATCCCCAATGATCTGGAAAAAAAAACACCGAAAAACTCTTTACAGACTAGCCGCCCAGTACATTATCTATGATAAAGCATTGTTTAAGAGAAACTTCGATAAAAGTCATTTATACTGCATTGTAGGGACTGACATTGAAGAAATGATGGAGAAAATCAACAGCGGGGAATGCGGACCCCACATGAATAACCATATGCTGGCAAAAAATATCATCCGATAAGGTTACTACTAGAATACCATGGTTTAAGACTACACAATCTACGTTCGAAGATGTCTTAAATGTCAACAGTTTTCCAACCTACAACACTTGCCTCCGCGAGAATTGTACAACATGACCTCTCCCTGGCCGTTTTTGACATGGGGCATCGACATCATAGGGAAAGTTACACCGAAAGCATCCAATGGGCATGAGTTCATCCTAGTCGCTATTGGCTACTTCACTAAATGGGTTAAAGTCGGGTCATACGTAGTTCTAAATGTCAAGAAAGTAGCCAAATTCATCTAGAAAAACATCATCTGCTGATATGGGCTCCCACACGAGCTGGTATCAAACAACGGGTTACATTTCAATGCAGAAGTTATGAAAGTGGTCGACGAGTATGGAATTCAAACACACAAATCCTCTCCATACCGACCTCAAACCAACGGGGTGATCAAGGCAGCCAATAAGACCTCAAAGCCATAATCAGCAAGATGACTGAGAGTTGTCGAGATTAGGCCGACAGGATCCTTTACGCCTTCTGGGGCTACCGTACTTCAATTCGAACCTCTACTGGGGCTACCCCTTACTCTTTAGTCTATGACATGGAAGCAGTCTTACGCCATGGAGCTAGAAATCCCTTCGATATTCATCATTCTTGAAATAAAAATCAACGAGGAAGACTGGCACTAAAGCCTTCTTGACGAGATGTCCCTCTTGGATAAAAGGATACTGAAATCTCTATATCACATACAAGGGTACCATCACCGTATGACGCGATCATTCAACAAGAGAGTCAAGAATCATAGTGTCCGAGAAGGGGACTTAGCCCTCAAAGAAATAATAGAGCCCATATGGGACCCTAGAGGGAAATTTGAGCCCAATTAGAGCGGCCCATACATAGTAAAGAAGATCCAATCGGGCGGCGCCACTATGCTTACCGACCTTAATGGAGAAAAAATGGTGCGTCCAGTCAAGTTGGACCGTCTCAGGAAATTCTACCCCCAGTTTGAAATCTCGGCGCCCTACGACTCTTCTCATCTCCATTCTATTCTTAAAAAAATCTTTCTTCATTCCCCCTACCTAGAACTACGTGGGATTGATCCTCTCAAAACATTTTCAAAAATGAATTTTAAAACTTTTCAAGACCCTCAGAGGTACGTAGGTAGCTCATCCCTTCATATGAGTGCGACCCCTTTCTTTTCACAAAATACTATCCTTTTCCTACCCCCGAGAATGACAGTTCATTTTAATATGTACGTGAACAAAAGGATAATGTATGCCTTAGCGATGATTATAGGTAGTTCAAAATGAAAGAAGTCATCAAGAGGCACAACTAGATGATTAAAACTTATTTATTTCATTATTCAAAATTTCGTTACACTTACATCAGCGTAAGGAGTTAAATGACTTTCCTTGCCATCCTATACCTACCTTCCCTAAAATAAACCCCCATAACTCCTAAACACCCAGAATAACTACAAATAAAACCAAACACCATACAGGAGCTTCACAAAGTCTACCCACAGATCCCAGAAGAACTGCCTCCATCTCCCACATCATTGGGTCCCAAACCTCCCTTGACTGGAGGGAATGTCGTTGACGCTCAATTGAGGGATATGCCTGGGCTAGCCTCGAAAAGACCGCTATACCTCCCTCCAAAGTATCAAAGAAGGCAAGCCATCATTGACCAGTCTCCACAACCAGCATCTTGGTGACCACTCTCCTTTACAGCCATTTCATATAGTCCCCTGAGACATGACAAACTCGCCCAATTGATTGAGAGGTACGAGTCGACGGACATCAGTTCACCCACAAAGAGCCAAGACGCATGCGCATACGCTCCGTCAGGTCCTCCACATGAAAGAAATCTTGTGTCCGCAGTGGGACAATTTTCTCCCATCTATATTGACGCAGAAGCCGCCAAGAAAAGTAGAAGAGGTCTACTCGAGGCTAATCATTCGAGCGTACTGATACTCTCCAAGATCCAGAATGGGCAAAAGTTCTCCCCACCATAACACAGACCAGTGAAAGCCTAAAGCTTCATGCTCTACAAACCAGTTCCCCCAACTATCAATGTCTAGGCCTACACTAATGAAATAGCGTGAGAAAAAGTTTGGAACCGCTAGTAAGGGATACTCAAGTGGCACCACCAGGTGGAATCTCTTAGACACCCACATAAATAACATCATGGGGATCCCTCTCAGAAAGTCAGAATGACCCTCTCGCCAAGCATCCAGGCCATTCAAGGTTTTTGCCAGTATCGTCGCCACATAATTGGGATGATATGACATCCAAGAAGCAATAGCTTCCAGTTGGGGGTCCTCCAGCGTCTCCCTAGTCACCAATAGAACTTTTGAAACAAGTCCTAGGATGATGGCCCCGGCATATCCTGCATCTGCCACGTCCTGTGAATGTACGGGCTGCAACACCGCCGAAAGGGAAATCATTCCCCCCGTAACTAATGGCCTGGCCCCTGAAGGTAAAATATGAAGAAGTCCAGCTAGCAATTCCCTGGGAGAACGAGAAAACTCAGGCATAGCCGCAGTAATGCTGGGATTTATCCCCAGCATGGTATAAAATTCCTCGTAGGTAGGACAAATCTCATCCAACACGAAGCAAGAGACATGATCCTCGGGATACCAAAACTCGACAGGCATCATCAACATGTTCCACTCAATGGGCCCGTTACGCCACAAAGAGACTCGCCGCAAGTGGAAGGCGTCATAATCGACATTGTAAGAACATGTTTCTTCCAGGCTTCTAGGTAGTTAGCGAACTCAATGCTACTAGGGAGAGACATCTTGCAAAACAAAGAGATAATGAGCAGGAAAGATATGAAAAAGAAAGAAAATGAAAGTGTGAGGAGGAAAGTCCCATTCACATCCATATTTATACTTGAAAACTCACAAGCGAGAAAAAGAAACCCTGCAGATATCAGAGTAAAAATTGCCCCACCAAGTACCAAGCAATTGAAGAAAGTGCAGTCAAAGCCTTCGATTGGTTGGACATGACTGATATGCCGATAGGCAAGACAGGGGTCATGCCGATCGGCAACCCCCTATTCTGGAAAAATTGCCTTTTTCCTTTTTCGTCAAAATAAAAAAACCAATAAAAATAATTTTATCTTAAGGAAAATTCGAATTTTCATTATACTTATGTGTTTACTAATTTCATTTTAAATAAAATCCTTCTCAAATCAATTTTCAAATTTTTTTTACGGTCTCAGCAGCAAGGTAAAAAGAGCATGTGCATTAATCACTAAACAAAGACATTAACAAAAAACTCCATTTTTTGCATATTTTTTCTGTATTACATGGATATTTTACAGGGAAAGAAAAAGTAGAAAAATAACGGGACTTAGCCCGAACCCAATTTTCATTTTCATTCTCTCTCTCTCTCTCTCTCTCTCTCTCTCTCTCTCTCTCTCGAAGAGCCCCCGTCCCTACGGCGCACCCTCTTCCCCTTGTGGTGAGACGATGTGCTACCACTTCCAACGCTCGATCCTTCCCCTGATGAGGCAAATGGCACCAAGTAAGAAGGAACCAAAACCACTTCATGAATATGAGCAGCCACCAAAGATATCCAATCCCTAATCTCCTTCAGCCAAGTGGTGGAAACACTGATATGCTGCGAGGAAGAATGGAAAAGATCAAATCAGTCAAGCAAGAGGAAAAATAAATAAATCAAGGAAATAAAAAATATATATACCGCAGGCCGAAGGAACTCCTCCGTCAGTCCCAACTCCTCTGAGTCCATCTCATGAGGACGGTGTTATAAACACACTGACCCCCGTCAGCTCACCGAAGATTGTAACTAGGGGAATGCAGTCGTATAAAAGAAGGCCCTGACATTGTCACTGATGTCGCGAATGTGGCTGTACCACCTGCGCTATGAGAGTGCCCCACCTACCGAATCCAGCCCTCCCTAGGGAGAGGCATCACATCATCTATACTAGGAGAGTCATCAGAGAACTCAAGACGAAGTCCAGATAGTCGTACAACACCGCTATATTGGTGTACAGAGAGTATGGCTCTCCCATCATCGCAGCCACCTGGGCATCCTCACACATCTCCCGCATGCACCTCATGAACATAGGGGGATTAGACGGAGGCATCGCGAACTCATCTGCCACGATCTGTCGGACTACCCTCTACCCAAGATACCAGGAGTAGCCGAACTCATGCGCCAATAGGTGCTGCATTTGCGCATATCCCCGAGTCACCCCGGTGTGCTGAATGGCCATCCCCCAAAGATAAAAGGACACCTGCAAATCCCCAGCAAAAGTGAAGGATCAGTATCAATAAAAGATCATCAAAGGAAAACAACATTCTCAAGACAAAAGAATGATTACCTGCTCGCTCGTCAATCCATTCAGGACCTGACATATTGTCACCAGAGAAAGGGTCTTCTTCAATTGCCGGTTGGACCTCCTCCACTAAAACATCTGGTAGAAGTCCCCCACAGAGTCATCCTTCAAAGAAATCAGTTGGGTGTTTAACCCAATCACCTCATTGAACTATCTCTGCAAAAGATATGGATCAACATTTAAGAAATAAAAATGAAGTGCATGAATGGAAAATGCGAATGCATAAAGGAAAATTCGCAAAATAAAGAATACATCCAAAAGATACGTGGCCCCAGTAAAATTCATCCAACAAAACTGGCAGAATGCATCCAAACAATAATAAAGGGTCACCAAAAATAGTCTCCCCCAATCATAGAAGCGGATGTTTAAAAACAACCTCAGAAATGGCAAAAACCACAAGTGGACGACGTCGCAACTCATCGCCACAAAAACACCTCCCAACACCAACAAGATGAAGAAGATGGACATTTGACACACCTACTTCCCGTCGTCAATAAAATTTCCCTCAAAAAAGACAAGCAGAGAGAGTCTCCGGAAACCACTCTCTCCATATCACCTAAAGCCACCATCACGGCCTCATACGTCACCATCAACGTCATGTCCACCTCAATTTGGTCACCATCACAATGCAGCCCCAGTAACTGCTGCACATCAATGGGAGTTATCGTCATCTCCCTGAAGACAAAATGGATGGTGTGGATAGTGTCCTACCACCTATCTCCCAAAGCACATAGAACTGCAGTGGAGTAGGGCATCTCATCTAAAGGAGATGTCAGCCTCCCAAAACCAGAAGAGGACACCATCCTGCATACCACAAGAGGAAGGTTCTCCCAAACATCCTTAAGACCTTTCGTACCACGAGAATGAATAGTTGACATGGAGACATTAGACTGTCAAGAAATGAAGAAAACCCTTATAAGATTTAAGAAATAAAGCAATCTCGTCAAGAAAGGAAGAGAGGAATACCAAGAGTCATGCAATACTTACATAACTACCAGGGTTCACCACCTAGAAGAGCGATGATGTGAAGGCTCACGTAGAAGAGTCTAATCATCCGTCATCGACTCAAATGAGTCAAAAGAGTTTTCACTACCCAATGCGAGGGGTACCCTAGCCCTCCACTCTAACCCTGCCCAGTCATCGGTATTAAGCCATGCCATATTGGTTGCACTGCTTTAGAAGTCAGCCATTTTGGAAGTTAGGGTGATTTGCATAAGTTCATAGGAGAAGAAAATAAGTCACAAGGCTGTGCAAAATGAGGAGAACCCGCCCCCTTTTTATAGGATGCTAAGAGTCATACCGATCGGCAGTCCCCTCCACCTACCGATCGGCACTGACCCTTCACCTGCTCGAGGTACCCCAAAAGATTGTGCCAATTCCAATTGGCACACCTCCATCTATGCCGATTGTAGGAGGGTACTTTATATAAGATGGAGGCGTAACCTCTTTGAAGTATGGTGATGATAATTTAATTAGCTAAAACCTTGGGTTAGTGATAGAACACTCAAGCACAAACTCAATGAAGATAAGACTTAGTTTAAACTCATAAATCTCTCGTGTATAACTCAGAAAAGTGGTAAATAAACTTATAAGTAACTTAGCTAGAGGGAGAGAGAAGTAAGCACCCTAGACACACCTTGGTAGGCAGTTAGAAACAAACCAAAACCCCCTCAAGAATTTATGTCAAGTATTAAAAGCTTCGTAATCAATAACAATGGTGGGTGGGTAAACCCTCTGGTTTGCAATAACTCTCTGATGTGTATTCTCTATAGAAATAACTCCTCGATTCTCAAAAGATCGATCCTTCCTCAAAGGTGGTTGGGGTCCTTAAATAGCCCCCACACCACCCCCGAGGAAACTCAGTCATTAAAGACTATGAAATACCTCCCTCATAATTTCTGTCACAACATTAAATGCCTGATACACTAGTTGTCTCCACGTCATAAACATTAAATGCCAAGACATGCCTTTTTCCTAACCATTGTGTGTCACGGGACTGTTGTCGCTGAGGTGGCTCACCAACTGCCTGACAGCCCCAAATACCACAGTGGTTTACTCTAGTGCAGGTCTGATATTATTTAGCTAGCTAGTGACATCACCTACAGTAGATGTGACATTAAGTAGAGGGTTGTTTGGTTCGCAACTCAACGCCCGATGGAACTCAAAGCTGCTCAGCTCGAGGTTCCACGGTCAGGGTTCTTCGGTGTTTTACCATGTGTATCTAAGATGGTCAGGACAAGCCCCAACGGTGCCTCACTTATCAATCCTCCAAACCAAGTCCCTCTAAAGTTCCCACGGTGAGGTCATTCGATAGAGCTGAAAGCTCTGCCAGGCCCTGCCAAGCCTGGTCCCTCGCAAGTACCATTTGACCTCACACAAACTCATTATTATTCTCATTACAACATTACAACCGTTATAGCTTACACTCAACATAAACAGAAATACAATATGACTAGTACACTAAGATAAAGTATGAGTTCCCACACTAAATTGCCTCGCTGAGTTGCCACATTTGAGTTGCCTCGATTGCTTAATCCAAACACTGTTGCTAATTAGGGAATTATACCTAACCTCTGGATTACCTTAAAGCCCCCTCTACATTTACCCCTTCGTGGAGAGATTTTTTGGAACAGGAAATGTTTGCAAGAAATTTCTCAATCCGATGAACCTTCTCTGCGTGAAAAAATACTGGATTCCTTTCCTTTGTTAGAACCGCAGCGTTATAATCTCTTGGGAAAAGTAAAATTCTCCCCGATGTACCTGAGCCGAAGCGTCAGTACTTATTGGTGCTTGGGCAAAGGGACATCACCACTTTTTCCTCAAGCTAGGCCTCAACCGTTCTAGCTTTACTATTTGAAATTCTCCCGAAAGACCTACTAACCTTCTCAAATACTCATTTGGACTCATGGTAAGTGAAATTCTCCCCTGTAATGCTCTGCTATCTTCGAAAATGTAAAAATTCTCCCCGATGTAACTGAGTCACAATTTAAACAACGTTTGGACCTATGGCGAGGGGACATCGTAGCTTTTTTGAACCGTTGGAATACCTTTTCCGTTAGGGGTTACTAGATAAGTCTAACACTAATTTGGCACCAAAACTCAAACTTGCTCACGAAGGCAACCCAATTTATTCCCTAGACGTCACTTCGTATTCGCCGTAACGTTATCTTTTCACCTGTCAAAACACTTACCGAAGTGCCACGTGTTCATTTTGAAATGATTATAGGAGGCCTTGTACCTGCGATGGTGGGAAACTCAAGCGATAGGTTTTAAAAGGTTTAAAGCTTCAAACGTCTCTCTATTTCAAACCCTTCTCTTTCCTTCTTCTTCTTCTTCAAGCTCCCGTATTTTCTTTGAGAGAGAAACTCTGCAAACTCCATTATCTCCCAAGCTTTTACCTAGCTTCTTCATTGTCTCCTCCTTTACGCCACCTCCTCTGGTTGTGCACTTCCCTCTTCCTTCCCAACTGTTCTTTTAGTGAGCTTTTCAGTATTTCGGTCATTTGTAATGGCTTCGTCCAGTAATACTACCACACCTGCCACCAGCGCTCCACCTTCCATCTCTGACGCTAAAATTGCCTCAAGCATCGCTGCTATGAGTGTTGCTCGTCAGGAATGACTGTGTTTCTATCACCGGGAGACTATCTTTGGTGAAGATGATAAGTTTTTCGACGCGTGCAAAATGTGCCTTTTTCGTCGAAGTTCGACCCGTTACTGCTAGGTGATGAGGAAATAGATGCATCAAGGTGGGGCTATCTACTCCCAGAGGGGACTCTGCATTTCCATTTAGAGCGTGGTGACTTACCCTGTTCTCAAATTGACTTTGAGGAACCTAGGGGGTCGCCAGCTCATTTTTGTACCTGGCACACATATATGCACAGTTCCCACGCTGCTGCTCTTGCCAAAGTTGGGCTTTATCATGCATTCTAGTTCGTGTAATTCACCCTCTGAAAGCACAATGCGGCATTACAAGTGTTAGTCTCTAGGTGGAACATCACAACTCACATCTTCTTCATTGCGTGGGGGGAGTTTACTATTATACTAGAGGACGTCTATGAACTCCTTGGGTTTGAACCCATGGGTGAGTTCACTTACGATGATGAGGCTCTGGATGCTGAAGAGGCTACTGACCGAGCTGAGTTGGATCGAATATGCCGCAGTTGCACTGGTTCATCGAACAAAGCTATATTCACTCCCCTCATCAACTAATTTTTCGAAGCCCCCACTCCGAAGGACGCTAATGCCACAACGGGCTGAGGTAGAGGTACATCTCTGGAATTACCGGCCTACATACTTATGTTTTTCTCATGGTTCTTCCTAACCGGGAAGCCCAACGATCAACCCAGGAGGGACATGATAAATATCTCTGTTCATTTGGCTAGGGGTTTAACCTTCCTCTAGCCGCCATCGCCTTCGGGTCCCTCTACACATGGTTGGATCGAACCCACCTTGACATGGAACGATCACTGGGCCGTTACAACTTATTTAACTTTGCCAACACCATTATCCTGATGGACTTCCTTTATACCCTATTTCCTGCTATTGCTACGAAGTCAGTTTCTATGCCCGTGAGTGAAGGTATCAAGCTCCCATGCCTCCTATGTTTCCACAAGAAGTAAATCAAAAGTAGATAATGGAGGTTTTTGATCGCTTAGACTCCTTCGTGATAAGGCCATATAGTGAGTCTACCTTTGCCCATAGTTGGGACTTCTTTCCTGCTAAAGTCACAACGTCCAGGTTCAACCCCATTATAGAAGATCCCTCGCAAGTCGTAGTGCTTCTTTTCACTCCGAGTTTCTCCCCTCTTACACTGAATGGGGATACACCTCAGATCCTAACAACCCTGATAGATGAAGCAGGCGGTTTGGGTTCGATTAAGGGGCCCCTCGACTTGTGTTCTAGGCCAACCACTCAAAGGCCACCTTCACTGAAGCATGCACCTTCTATACTGCAGCCGCGATGCTTTGTGTAACGTCTACCATCGATGGTCGTGTCACCCTCCCTAGTGCCACTAGGAAGGGGGATGTATCCACATCCTTCGCCATTGAGTTCCATCTGAGGAAGTTGTAACAAATCTGTGAGTACATCCAGTCCCCCCTCAATATCCCCCAGTCCTTTTCTTCTCTTCTTTTGAACTGGGTTTAAAGGGGAAATCCATGCTTGGGGTTGAGTTCCCTCTAATCTAGACCCCCAAAGAGCCTACTAGTGAATTTCCCCCATTATGTTCCATGATCCCTGTTACCACGCCCAAACCCAAGGCCGCTGCAACCCCCAAACCCTCTGCCCCCACTACCGAAGCTGCCACGGGAGAAGGGCCTTCTCTGCCACCTGCTAAGAAGGCCAAGAAATCCAAGTTCAAGAAGTCCAAGGCCCAAGGTTTAACGCAAAATCCATTGGAGGCATTCCCTATTGCCTCTATTCCCCCTCCTATATCTCTAAAGATGGCTGAAGAGATGAGGAGGCAGGTGCAAGCTGAAGTTGACAGGATTCATGTTGAGTTCCAACGGCACGCTATCGCCATTCCTCCTACAGGTGCATTTCCCACGATCGTGGTTGATACCAGTGAGCCACCAGCAAAAATGAGAAGAAGATCGAGGGTGCCTGAAAGTGGTGGGGCAACGAGCTCATGGAAGAAAACACTGGGTACCAAGTCCTAGAAGAAGTAAACACGTGAGAAACCATCATCACCCACTCCTTCTGCTACTACTTCTTCACCACCTTCACCAGTGGTCATACCCTCTCGTTCTCCCCCCTGTATCCGAGGTATGTGTGTTATTTTTTTTCTCATTGCTCTTTTCTCAAGGTAGCGCCCTTACTTATTGCCTGGTAACTTTGGTGCAGGGAGTTGAAGAAGCGAGGGCCAGTCCTCCCAGTCCCCCAGTCAGCCATTTTATGGGGGGACGTTGCAGTGCCCCTCCAGCCACTGCCGCCCTTCCACGTTCTCCCTTAATAGGCCTCACCTATTCTCGCCGTTCATCCTCCCATCGGGCCAGAGGTGCCGCCAAGGGTGATGCTGAGATGTCTGACCAATCCGAGGCAACTATTCCAACCTCCTGTGATTTACCCTCGGAGCCAGAGGTTCCTCTGCCCCTTATCGTGGTCGAGGAAAGTGTCTTTCAGGTAAATTTCTTATCAAGTGTCCCATATTTTATTTATTTATCCCTTTGTTTTGTTTATCACTTCTAACATGTTGGGCTGCTTTAGGTGGAGGTGGCATCGCTGATAGCTAACATTCTTCTTCCTCCTGTATTGACACGACCCCTCACTGCGGTTCCTCTTCTCGTTGCCATAACGGGGGTAAGTTAGGTGCATTTCATGCTCATATTCTCGTGTTTACTCTTTGTGTCTAACACTTGTCTTTATATTTGCAGCTTTCTCCAATTCTCTCTCAATTTTTTCCTTTGAGTGGCCTTTTCCCTTCCCAACCCCAAGTTGGTGCTACTGCTTTCGTTAGGGCATCTCTTGAAGGTCCAACATTTCCTTTCGAGGATGCACCCATGTTGGCCTTAGTACCATATGCTGGCGAGGGGAGTGTGCCTACCGTTGAGGCTTATGCATCCAAGGTCCCCATTGATGCTGCTGAGGTACTGAGCCTGCCTCCCACGGTTTCTATTCACATGGCCCCCGTGGTGACTCCCAATCTCGCTCCTACTACTGCTGAGGTACTTTTCTAATTTCTCTGTATTTCTCAATTTCTCCAACTCCACCTGTGTAGGTGACTTAATAATTAAAACACTTGTTAAGATTTTCGTGAACTCCACCTATAACAGTGACTTAACAATGAAAACACTTATCCGTATTTTTTATAAACTCCACCTATAACGGTGACTTAACAACGAAATCACTTGTTAAGATTTTTCATAAACTCCACTTATAATGGTGACTTAACAACAAAAACACTTGTTAAGATTTTTCATAAACTCCACTTATAACGGTGACTTAACAACGAAAACACTTGTTAAGATTTTTTATAAACTCCACATGTATTGGTGACTTAACAACGAAAACACTTGTTAAGATTTTTCATAAACTCCACCTGTAACGGTGACTTAACAATGAAAACACTTATTAAGATTTTTCATAAACTCCACCTGTATTGGTGACTTAACAACAAAAGCACTTGTTAAGATTTTATATAAACTCCACCTATAACGGTGACTTAACAACGAAAACACTTGTTAAGATTTTTCATATACTCCACCTATATTGGTGACTTAATAATGAAAAGACTTGTTAAGACTTTTCATCAACTCCATCTGTAACGGTGACTTAACAACGAAAACACTTGTTAAGATTTTTCATAAACTCCACCTATAATGGTGACTTAACAACGATAACACTTGTTAAGATGTTTTTCTAACTCTGTATTTCCTCTGGCTATTTTCAGGTTGCTCAGGAGGATTCTCCACCAGTTCCTTCGCCTATTACCTTGCTTCACCGCGAACCTGTCTCCTCTTAAGGATCTAGCCATAATGATCAAGGTTCCACGATAGGTTCTGATGCGGAGAGCGAATCTGGGTGCGAGCTTCCTCTCCCCGACTTGTCTCCTCCCGCCTTCTGCCTGATGGTACTCTAACATTCTCCCTAAATATCTGTCAACCACCGTTTGGCCATTGATCAACTTGTGAGCTATCATCCTGAGACCTTCACGGTTGACTACCTTCGTTCCAACATCCCAGTTATGAGCCATAGGCTTCAAGGCATGGCCACCGTCCTTACTAAAATTGCCAATACTCCAAACGCAAACGTTACTAGACCCCTCCTTAACTAATTCATGGGTTATCTGAGGGAGTTGGGTCCTGACGGGTTCCATTTTGACTAGCTCATAACACATTACAAGACTTTGAAGAGGCAGTGATTGGAAAGCCAGATGGAGCTCTTACAAAAATATCAGGAGGATCAGAGGGCCGAGGAAGACAAGTTGGATGAGCTTGCACCTCTTCTTGAAACCATTGACAAAGAGGTGGAGGACCTTGAAGTAGCTCTACGCGCGACGAAGTCGAAATGAGAGAAACTCCTGATTGAGTGCACACATGCGCAGACAAGGTTGGCGGTTTCTATCAATGCCCAACGGTCCTGCCAAGCATCTTCTTCGGGCCTTCCAAGAGATTTTTTCTATTTTCCTGATTTGTGGTTCCTCCTGGGCCAATGAGTTTTTGTAAATATATATATTTTTTTCTTCTCATGTAATTCTTGGGCGATAGCTCCCAATTTTGTAATGCACCAAAGTTCATGAATCAAAAAAAGACACTTTATGCCTTATCTGTGTTACAACTGTTTACTTTGATTATGAAGTTCT
Source organism: Sambucus nigra (assembly GCA_949130495.1). NCBI lineage: Eukaryota > Viridiplantae > Streptophyta > Magnoliopsida > Dipsacales > Adoxaceae > Sambucus > Sambucus nigra. Next base: position 534,237,097 of record OX422208.1, on the reverse strand, counting down.
ATAATTCTTTCATCTCTTCTTGAGTTATAGTAAAAAGAACTTGTTCACACATCATAATAAAAATAAAGAACTTGTGCATTCATAACAGCCAATTACATCAGTGGTCAAACATTACTGCCTACACATGATAGACTTTCAACCATTTATTGTTAATCTTGAATTGTTTGTCTTCTTCCATCTTAGAGATTAAGCAATAACCTAATTCGTGAGCCTTTTTTACAATAAAGGGTCCTTCCCAATTTGCTGTAAACTTGGGAAGGGGAAGCCCCCTAATGTGTTTTACTGCCTCTTTTAATACGAGGTCTCCCTCCATGAACTTCCATGGTCTCACCAAGTTATCGTACGCCCCGGAGAGTTGCTTTATATAAATTTAAAAGTACTGCATCGCATTGTCTCTGTGTTCGTCCAACACTTCCAGGTGCATATGTCTATTCTAGGTAAGCATGCTACTTCGCAAGGCATATCGAGTAGAGGGGACTTCTAACTCTACTAGGAGAATCGCCTCGGCCCCATAAACAAGAGATAACGGTGTATACCTTATGTTCTTCCTCTTAGTCGTCCGATAGGCCCATAAAATGACTGGTATCTTATCATACCATGATCCTGAGAAGTCCTCCATCATTTTAGCTAAGATATTGATCAAAGTTTTGTTATTCGCGTCGGCTTGAATGTTTTCGTTTGGGTATGCCACCGTCGAAATATGATGGACAATGGAGTATTTATCTATGAGCATTGTTACTTCTGAATTGATGAAAGGGGTTCCATTGTCCGAAAGGATAACCTTTGGGATCCTAAAATGACAAATGATGTATTCCCTGATGAAGTTGCTCACCACTACTGATGTTTCCCTTCTCACTGGTATCGCCTCAGCCCACTTTGTGAAACACTTCGTTGCAACTAGTATCCATATCTTCCCTCTTGAAGAAGGGTGTATTGCCCCTACTAGTTCGAACGCCCAAGTGTGAAAAGGATAAGGCGTTTACAGGGAGTGTAGTCCACTGACAGGGCATGGATCATATTTCCACGAAGTTGGCAAGCCTTGCCCTTTCGAACGAACTCCGCTGAATCTTTCTCCATCGTTGGCCAATAGTATCCCAAAGTCATCAACTGGTCATATAACTTATCCCCTTTTATATGAGCTGGGACATGTGCCTGTTTGAGAACCTCAGTTGCCTCCTCCTTCGTGATGCAATGCAATGACCTGTTGAAGTATCCCCTTCGATAAAGCTGTCCATCCCGAATGTAGAATATCGGGGACCTTCGTTTGAGTCCCATCGCATCAATTTTCTCCATTGGGACAACTCCATCTTTAATGAAGTCAATATATGGATGTCTCCAATCAGGCTAAGCCTTCACAAAGTGACATTCAACTACTTCGAAGAATAACTAGCATTTATCGCACTTCCGTTGTAGCTCTATCGCATCCTGTTTCATCTTAGGCCAAAATACCCCTCTCTTTGCATTCTTCGGTAGAGGGGTATCTCAGTTGTTTCGCAGTGCGCTTTAGGTATTTTCTTCAATCTTTGCCCTTCCTCTTTTGGACTGATGCATCTCGACAGCCATCCTCCTGCATTTTTAAAGTAAAGGTTTCCCTGGTTCGTAAAGTACTGGGTCAATTCTCTGAGCCCCATCGTTCCTTCACCAGCCTCCAGTTACCTCTTAATCTCTCCCCTTTAGTCCGCCTCCTCCTCCATCAGTAGTATCGACTGTACTACCGAAGGATCTATTCTTTATTGGCTCACGACGGTAGTTGTATCGCTCCTCATGATCATCTTCTGGGCAATGGTGTCATATGCGTTTAGGCGGCGGTTCATCGTTCTGGGTTGTCTCTTGATCTTGGTCTGATGGAACTGGCTGAGGAGCGTCTGAATAATTATTTTGTATGGTGTCAGGCTCATATGTTTTAACGCGTATTCTCCATTCACTTACTGAACCACCAAGTTTGAATCCCCCTTTATGCAAAGTGAACGAATCCCCCTTCGAAGAGCCTCCAGCAATCCCAATACTAATGCTCTATACTCTGCCTCGTTATTAGAACAAGGGAAATCTAACTTGTAGGAAAGGAAAATCTCCTCCATTCCTTTCGAAAGAATAACCCCTGCTCCTCCTTTCTTTTCTGTCGATGACCCATCGAACTGCATTGTCCATTCCTCATCCATTGCATCTAGATGGTTAGCCGGAAAATCATCCCCTGGAATATCTTCCTTAGGTGGCTCGAATTCCCCTGAGGGGAAAATAGCCAACAGATCAGCGTATGCCTGGCTTTTTATTGCGCGAGGCACCACGCACTTCAAATCATACTCAGATAGGATGAGGAACCACCTATCTGCCCTACCAACCAAAATCGTTCTTGCTAGCAAATGCTTAATAGGATCACATCTACTTACAATATGAATTGTAAAAGATAACATATAATGCCTAAGTTTTTGTTATACAAAGACTAAGGCTAAACAATGCCTTTCTAAATTGCTATATCTGACTTCTGGACCATGGATGATCCTGCTGAGGTAATAAACTGGTTGTTCTTTCCCATCGATCTCTTGTACCAGCAAAGCTCCTACAGACCTCGTAGTGGACGTGAGATACAGTTGCAACGGTATTCCTTCTTTCGGGGGGATCATAATATGTGGTGAAACGAGCAGTTTCTTCAGCCCATCGAGAGACTCCTGGTGAATCGCCTCCCATTTGAACTTCGTGTTCTTTCGCAATAACTTCATCAATGGGTGTGTTATTTCAGTTAACCCAGTCATAAATCTCTTAAGGTAGGAGACCTTATCGAGGAAACTCTTCAGCTCCTTTACCGTTCTCGGATATGGCATTTCCAAGATCGTCCGATGTTTATCCTGATCCATCTGTATCCCCTGTCTATCAACCACAAAGCCTAAGAATTTCCCACTTGTCACTCCAAAGACACACTTCAGTGGATTCATCCTTAATGTAAACTTCCTGCAATGAGAAAACACCTTCCTCAAATCACTCAGATGGGCCTCTTGCTTCCTCGACTTGATGACCAAATCATCCACATAAAATTCCACAAATTTGTGAAAGAAGTTATGGAAAATGGCCATCATCGTTCTCTGAAAGGTTGCCCCAGCATTCTTGAGTCCAAACGGCATCACCTTGTACATGAAGTTGCCCAACAGGGTTCTGAACACTGTTTCTCTGCATCCACGGGGTCCATCTTGATCTGGTTATACCTTACACACCCATCCATGAAGCTGTACATTTCATGACCTGACATTGCATCTATTAAGCTATCAATAAAGGGAAGAGGGAACTCATCTTTGGGGTAAGATCTATTCAAATCTATGAAGTCTATGCAGATCTTTATTTGGCTTTTGTCCTTCTTCCCCACTAAGACAATACTGGATAGCCAGAGCGGGTGCTGCATCGGTGTGATGAACCTTGTCATTAGTAAGCGTTGAACCTCTTCCTTGATCTTCAAATCTAGCTCAGATTTGTACGTTCTCATCACCTACTTCGTGGGAATGGCAGAAGGCATTACATTCAACTTGTGGCAGCTTACTTCCTCGTCCAACCCCTCCATTTCTATGTATTTCCATGCAAAGACATCTATAAACTCCAGGATTAATTCAACCAAGGACTCTTGTTTCTCTTTGCTGAGATCCTTCAAAATGAAGATGGGCCTTGAATCTTCCCCTTCTTTTGATAGATTCAACTGCTCCAACTCTTATGCCTGGGGATTTGGCTGATTTGCCATGTAATATGGTTCCTCGGCGGCTGCTTTCATAAATTCTTGTATGCTAAAATTGTCTATCACCATGCACTGCCCCCGTTGAGCTACCAGAAAGCATTCATATATAGGGTCAACCTCATCCTCATCTTCCTTGGTTGCTCGCTCACACTATTACAATCGATATACCACATTTCCTTCCTCGATAACGACCTTCTTTTATTGCCTGCTGGTAGTGGTGATCGCCTTCCTCTTCTTCTCTTTTGAAACTTCAGCCACTCTTTCTCCTGAGAATCGGCTCAGCACACTCTGTCGTTGAACCTCATGCTCCATTGGGTCCACTCTGGGCCTCAATTTGTCTTTAAGCTGCTTTGAGATGCCTTGGGGCCGAGGGACCACCTGGTGAGCTTCTTCTTTTATTTCCCTTGTGCTTCTCGCAACCTCCTCCTTCTTCTCGTTTAAGGGCCCCATCCTTTCTCTGATCGAGGGATACCATGTTCCATCCTTTCTTCTTGTCAAGACCCAGACATCTTCCTCTAACTCTGTGTAAAACACTTCTTCCACCAAGTGAGCCTCTTCGATAGTGAAGGGCCTCTTTGTATCCGTAATGGTCACCTTCATGCCCTTGACATTCGTTTTGGAACATTGGTGGTATGTAGAAGGGACTAGGCCTTGGTTGTGCATCCACACCCTCGCTATTAGCAGATGATGGGAAGTTTCACTCTCTATTACGTGGAAATTGATATGTGAACTCAGATTTCCCATTATAATCCCAACATTAACATACACAATGGATTTGGAAGATTGGTTATCATACCCTGAAATCACGAAGGGCATGGGGACCAACCTTTATTTTAGAATATTAGCTGCGTGGAAGGAGTTGATTGACATGATATTGATGGAAGCTCCTCCATCCATAAGAGTCCTTGCGAAGCTAACTTCGTCGACACTGTCAGTCACATACAATTGCCTGTTGTGAGGGAACCATACAGCCCTCTATGCATCGCTCAAGGTTACTTCTCACAGAAATTTTCTCACCAACCTGGACATGGGTCCCTTCCATATTAGCGGATGGACTACGTTCTTCCTCGCAATATCAAGTATTGCCTGGGTCATCTCTAACCTACTCTCCTTCGGTACCTCTACCTGGTCAAAGAACTAGGTGAACTTCGAGGATTTCAAAACTGCACAGTATTCTAGAACTGGGTCTACTTCTTCACCTTTAACACCGTACATCTCCTCCATGTCCTTGGCATTCTCTTCATCACAAGCTAACACCACATTAGATATTCCCTAGTACAATCTTCCAGAGCCTCTTCATACTCTTCTTGCCTTACCGTTGACTCTCTTTCTCCTCTCTCGGCCTCTTCATCATAGGCCACCATGATATTGGCCCCATGTGCTGACAAGGCGTTATTATTGACGCTTTGTGGAGGGATTTGCAATGTCCCCGCTGTCACGTACTTGTCGATGATTCTTCTTAGTGTGAAACATCTCTCGGTTGGATGCTGTATCCTCCGATGAACCTGGCAGTACTTTGGATCCGCCTTCGTTGCCACATCGGGCTTTCCAGCGGGAACGTCCTTTGGCACATAGAACATTCCTGCTTAGACCATCGCGTTATAACAGCTGACAGCTTCTTCGACTGTATAAGGCAATGATGGTGGGTCCTCCCTGTCTCTTCCGAATTTCCTCTTATTGTCCTTATTCGGTGCTTTGCCCCTATCTCCCCCTTCGGTGTATCCTACTCATGGGGGTTGAGACCTCCCCCCCCCCCCCCCCCCCCCCGCGGGTTACATCGGCTACCTAAACATCATGGGGTCACCATAGGATTGGGCCGCACCACCAAGGAGATATTCCTTATTTCCTTTAAGGACGCCGAGAAAGTCCCCTCGCGCGTTTCATTGATAAGGTGGGTGATGTACTCAGGAAGCAGCCCCTCAGCGCAGATCTGCAACAACTTGGATTCTTTCGCTTCCTCCCTCACATCGAGGGATCTTTCCCCGAACCTTCGAACATAGGCCACCACTTCTTCCCCAAGTCTTTACTTCTCCCTAGCAAGTTGAGTCAAGGTGAATTCATCTTCTGCTAGAAAGAACTTGTGGACAAACAACACGTGTATCTCTTCCCATATAGAAACGTTGTTGGGAGCCAAGTGGGAATACCAGGTATAGGCTTTATTGGTCAAGGACTTAGAAAACTCCCTCAATCTAAGACTTTTATTATTAAAATATGCCCCCAAATGTTTAACAAATCGCTTAATATGCTGCTCCCACTCTTTCCGGTATATTTTTCAAAAATAGGAGGAATATAGTCCTTTGGATAGGGCTCATCATTGTATTCCTGAGGATAGGGTTTTCGAAAGTCATCATAAACCGAAGCTACCTCACCAACAGATTGCGAGGAGGCCTGCATGAACTTCAAAATTTCTTTCTGCATCTCCTTTCTCATTTCCTCCATGGGTGATGTTACTGGGGCAACAGCCAATGGCACCATGGGTTGGGTACCCGTTGCAGTTGGCACAAACGTCACAGTAGGGACCGTTGAAACTCCTGAGGTTCCCACTACTGGATTCGCAATATGGGGTATGATTGCTCGGACCGTTCCCACAACACCTGCGCCTGGTGGGGCCGTTGGAGCTACCCCTCGTGTTACAAAGGCATTAGCCTCCAATCCTCCCAGCATAATTGAAGCTACTGGAGTTTGCAAAAACTCATAAAACTTACTCACAAGAAGCGCTACCTGAGTGGGTCCCAACCCCGCACTCGTGGACGCTTGTGTCACCCTTGGGATTCCTGTCGTCGCCTGAACCGGAGGGACCTTTATTCGAGGAACCCCATCCCTTAGAGCCTCTTATTCTCTCGCAACTTGTTCTTCATTATGCTAGATATCATCAGAGTTGAGCCTTCGAGTAGCATTGTCTTGCGCCATACTCCTTACTTAGAAGAATGCCTCTCCAGCAGAGTCGCCAAATATCGGAGGGTACTTTAGATAAGATGGAGGCGTAACCCCTTTAAAATATGGTGATGATAAGTTAATTAGCTAAAACCTTGGGTTAGTGATAGAAAACGCAAGCACAAACTCAATGAAGATAAGACTTAGTTTAAACTCACAAATCTCTCGTGTATAACTCAGAAAAGTAGTTAAGAAACTTAGAAGTAACTTAGCTAGAGGGACAGAGAAGTAATCACCCTATATAAACCTTGGTAGGTAGGAAAAAACACACCAAAACCCCCTCAAGAATCTGTGTCAAGTATTAAAAGCTTCGTAATCAATAACAATGGTGGGTGGGTAAACCCTCTAGCTTACAATAACTCTTTGATGTGTATTCTCTCTAGCAATAACTCCTCGATTCTCAAAATATCGATCCATCGTCAAAGGTGGTTGGGGTCCTTAAATAGCCCCCCCCCCCCCCCCACCACCCCTGAGGCAACTCAGTCATTAAAGACTATGAATGACCTCCCTCACACTTTATGTTACAACATTAAATGCCTGATGCACCAGTTGTCTCCACGTCACAAACATTAAATGCCAAGACTTTCCTTTTGCCTAACCACTATGTGTCAGGGGACTTTTGTCGTAGAGGTGGTTCACCAACTGCCTGACAGCCCCAAATACCACGGTGGTTTTCTCAAGTGCATGTATGACATTGTTTAGCTGGATAATGACATCACCTAAAGTAGATGTGACATTAAGTAGAGGGTTTTTTGGTTCACAACTCAACGCCCGATGGAACTCAAAGCTGCTCCGCCCAAGGTTCCACGGTCAGGGTTCTTCGGTATTTTACCTGGTGTATTTAAGATGGTCAGGACAAGCCCCAACGGTGCCTCACTTCTCAATCCTACAAACCAAGTCCCTCTAAAGTTCCCACGGTGAGGTCATTCGGTAGAGCATGAAAGCTCTCCCAGGCCCTGCCAAGACTAGTCCCTCGCGAGTACCGTTTGACCTCACACAAACTCATTATTATTCTCGTTACAACATTATAACCGTTATAGCTTATAGTCAACATAAACAGAAATACAATATGACTATTACACCAAGCTAAAGTATGAGTTTCCACGCTAAGCTGACTCACTGAGTTACCACGCTTGAGCTGCCTCGGTTGCTTAATCCAAACATTGTTGCTAATTAGGGAATTATCCCTAACCTATGGATTACCTTCAACCCCCCTCTGGAATTATCCCTACCCAATGCGAGGGGCACCTTAGCCCTCCACTATAACCCTGATTTGCAGAAGTTTATAGTAGAAGAAAAGAACTCAGAAGGTTGTGCAAAATGAGGAGAACCCGCCCCCTTTTTATAGGAGGCTAAGAGTCATGCCGATCGGCAGCCCCCTTCACCTACCAATCGACACTGACCCTTCACCTGCTCGAGGTACCCCAAAAGACCGTGCCAATTCTAATTGACACACCTCCATCTATGCTGGTCAGCACCCCCGTTAAAATTTCGTACAAACATTCCAAAAAAAAACCAAACAAATCGCAAACAATTCTCAAAAAAATTCCTAAAATTGCCAAACCCATTCTATCACCTTGTTCACCAACGAAAACATTTGTTACACCCCCAGCGAAAGTATAGAGAATCATTCTCCCCAATAATGTCTCCAAAAGGCACTCCAAAATTTCCCTATCTACAAATCCTCGAATCATTCACTCTTTACCAATATCTAATGAAGACAAATCATCCCCAATGGAGTTCCTAAATTTCCTGAAGGAAAAGTACACCTCTTTTAGGTCAGAATTGACTCGGTCCTGGATCGTCACCTCAGTTAGGTCAGAATTGACCTTGATCCTCAGTCGTCACCTCTTTTAGGTCAGAATTTACCTCAGTCTTGGATCGCCACCTCAGTTAGGTCAGAGTTGGCCACGATCCTTAGTCGTCACCTCTTTAAGGTCAGAATTGAGCTCGATCTTGGATCGTCACCTCAGTTTGGTCAGAATTGACCTCGATCCTTATTTATCACCTCTTTTAGGTCATAACTAACCTCGGTCCTGGATCATCACCTCAATTAGGTCAAAATTTACCTCAGTCCTCGATCGTCACCGCTTTTAGGTTCGAATTGAACTTAGTCTTGGATCGTCACCTCAGTCAGGTTAGAGTTGACCTTGGTCCTCGATCGTCATCTCTTCTAGGTCAGAATTGACCTCGGTCTTGGATTATCACCTCAGTTAGGTCAGAATTGACCTCGGTTTTAAGGCCCTAAAACATTATTAGGAAGGTTAATTTCATGATTAATTATAAGTTATGAGTTATAAGTTATAAATATGTTATGTGTGTTAAACATGCTAATTATCATGTTTAGGGGATGCATGCTCATGTGATATATGTGTTGTTTACATTAGGTACTAATTAAGCTTATTGTCGGGGATAACATGTTTAGAGCATATGATTAGTTATGTGGTTAAATGCATAATAAAATATTTTTTTAATGCATGGTTATGTTTATAAAAGTAAGCTATGGTGTTGGTGCAAAATTGGCAATATTTGGTCGCCAAATGTGAAAGTTTTGAGATTTCCGGTAAATTCCTACTTTCCTGTTCGAGCCCAAATTAGGTATACTTGTTTTATGATTTTAGGAAAACACAAATATGAAGTTTTAGATGTTTAAGTTATCTACTCATATACATAAAGAGGGATTAAATCGGGTCCCGTGATAGTGAGTAATGGTGATTTTACCAAGGTGGGACAAATGTGTCATTAATGGAATTGTCTAATTCGACCTTTCATCCAACCAATCACGTGTTACCACTACCCCTATTGATATTGGAACACTATAAAACGTATTTATGATTCTAAATGAGAGATATGTCTTCTTCCTTAAAATAAATAACAAGTTTTTCCTTAAGAGAGAGAAAGAGAAGAAAGTTAAGGAAGAAATCTTTGGAAATTTTCTATAAATCGAGGAATCCTCGTAAGGTATTTGCTTCTTTATTAAAGTTGGTCACATGGATGAGATATATACTTGGCATGTTTTTATTTTTGATTTGTATATATATTTTAATGATACCCATATTGTTGAATTGTGTTGGAGCAAGGATGGGTTAAGAACATAAGTTAGAACAAGAGCTAGGATCATAAATGCATACTTTAAAGTCCTAGATTTACATCAATTTTTTCGTAAAGCATTTTGATTTGAAAAATTCATGCTTATAATATATATATCTGCTAAAACATGTTTATTATATGTTTCCATGAATTATACCCAAGGTGGATGTTATGTATGCTTGAAAATGTTAAGTTATGCCTTAATGTTCTATTTTGACCTAGTTATGCTAAAAATGGTATATATCAAGGAATACTTATTGAAATAAAGTAATTGCAGTGGGAGATGTTAGAAAACATATATGAGTATAAAATATCCGAACATTGTTTAAAAATACTAGGGAATGAACCTTTGGTGATAAATTGAAGTTTTGGTTTAAAATCTGCCCTAAAGGTTCAAGAATGCATACCAGGTGTTTGACGTTTTGCTCGACACAGAAAATGAGCCCTAAAAATTATGAAACATTAATTTTGTATTATTCAATGTGTTTACTAATATTGGGTGGAATATCATGGAAAGTTATGTTTTATAAAAATTATGAGAATTCCAGGAAGTTGAAGTTGTGTTGTTGTTTTTCTTGAGAAACGATTTGGAAAAGGTTGTAATAAAATGGGCATAACTTTGTCTAGCGAATTCGTAATTTAATTCCGTAAATTGTGTTAGAACCCTAATTAATTGGGTGTTATAGAAGTGTGAAGTGTCATATTTAATTCCTCCTTAGTTATTTCTGATTGACCAAATGATGTGATGTGTTATTGGGTTTGATCTTAATCGGTGTATTCAAATACTAATGACATTGACTTGTTAGGTGGGGAGGCAGCTAATACTACCATACCAAGGAAGTAGTTTGATATTAATCTTAGCATCAAATCCAAGGTGAGTGACCTGTTCTATGAAATATATATGCTTATATGTTCATATGGAAATGTGTAGTTAAACACGTGTTAAAATGCTTATGGGAGTGATGTTGTATTTAGGAAACATATGCATATGATTAAAAATGTTAAGTTATGTTATATAATGATATGGACTGGTGAGTCCTTTATCTAATGTTAAGGACTGGTGGGTCCTACGGGATGTGGCGGTCCTATTAATCCAACTTAAAGTTTGTGTACTCGGGCCTAATAAAAGGATGTGGTGGTCCCTAATAACTGTGGTGGGTTAATTGGACTGTGGCGGGTTCAGGCTTGCGAGAGTTTCAAAATTCTTGTTGGGTTATAGCATTAGAACAAATTAAAATGGTTATTCAAATTGGTTATATGTGTGGTATATGGTCATTCACTAATCCTTTATAACTTACACTCCTATAATGTTTTGTTGCAGGTATGTTTATCATTTGGAGTTCACTAGCAAGTTAGGACCTTATACCGGGGGATTGATGGATATATAATATGGTTTGAATATCAAGAATCTTTTTGTGTAAATATTAAACTAAGGATCTTGGTTTTGTAAAGTTGTGTAGTACTTATAAGTTACATGTAAAGGTAGTTATGTTTTCATCTACACATGCCAAAAAAAATCTTATGCTATTTTCCCTTAGAGATTTAAATTAAAGCAATGTTTATTGTTTAAGGAAATTTATCACTAATTAAAAAGGACGAGTTTAACTTAATTAAGTCGGGGCGCGACAACTTAGTATCAGAGCGTGGTTATTAGGTTCTGGATAGGGTGTGAGGGTCTAGATTAGCAGTGGACGCTAGAAAGTGAGTTTGCTATGCGTCTGTATTTTGACTATCAATGTTAATATTAAACTGATGTTATTATATTTTGTTTAAGTTAATTATATTGCAATGAGTGATGGATCCACATGAGCCACATGATAGAGCAGAGGGTGAGGCATCTTATGTTCCTAATAGTCAGGAAGGACATAGACATATTGAAGTGGATGAACCCGAGGTGTAACAACAACCCATTGATGATGTGGGAAGAATATTACGTGTTGTGGCACAATTAGTTGAACAAGCAAGAGGTGGAGCACATGGTGGAGATAGGGATAAATTGCATGAGAGGTTCATGAAGTTAAATCCACCAGCATTTACTGGGACTACTGATCCGTTAGTGGCAGAGGGGTGGATATAGAAAGATGGAAACAATATTCAAGGTGATGGAAGTGCGAGATGAACGAAAGGTTTTATTAGCAACCTTTAGGTTATAGGATGATGCAAAGTTATGGTGGGATTCAACAGAAAGGTTACTTACTATAATGGGGGGAGTGGTGCCAATAAATCCTCTACAAATTACATGGGAGAGGTTTGTGAAGGTGTTCTTTGAAAAATATTTCCCAAGGATTTATAAGAAAGATAAAGAGGAAGAATTTATCACATTGAAATAGGGGAACCGAACAGTGGCAGAGTATGAAGCTTTATTTATATCGTTATCTAGATTTGCACCTGACTTGGTGAGGACGAAAGAAAGTAAATGTGGTCGGTTTCAAACTGGGCTGAGTGTAGATATAAAAAGCATGGTTGCTAATATGAAGATCACAGATTATGTGGAGTTGGTGGATAGGGCCATGGTGTCAGAAAAGTCAATGAAAGAAATGCAAGTTGAACATTCAAAGAAAGCTAGACACGATGCTATAAAATCACATGGATGGGATACGGGAACCTCAACTCAGAGTGTAGCACGAGGAGTACCTATTTAAACAAAAATAGAAGTGCATGTGGAAGATTTCAAGCTCGCGGTGGAAAAACTAGGATGAATCGGTTAGAAAATGCATTCGTGTCGGTACCGAGGGCCATATTTTGTTATAGATATGGTGGTCAAGGGCACATGTCTCGGGAGTGTACAATAGTTGAGACGACACCATTATGTTTTATATTGTAATCAACCAGGGCACTTACAAAAGAATTGTCCAATGATCAGAGCTACAACATCAGTTGGGAGTGTGGAAGTAGGAGGTAGGAATTCTACACAGAATGTACCCAGGGGAGGTAGAGGAGGTATATCCCAAAGTCAAGGTTAAGGCAGAGTCTTTTCACTGACACAACAAGATGCACAAGATATGCCTAACGTAGTGACATGTACACTTCCTATTGCTGATAAAGATGCTTATATGTTGATAGATCCTGGTTCTACATATTCTTTTGTGTCTTTGCCTTATTTGTTGCATGTTAATAAACCATTATCATCATTAGATTCAGGTTTAGCTATTGTTACTCAAGTGGGGGCGGTTGGTTTTTATTGAGAGGGTATATAGGGAGTGTGTTGTGCGAGTTGGTGAAAAAAAATTACTAGTTGACTTATGACCTCTCGATATGTGTGACTTTGATGTGATATGGGTATGGATTGGTTAGCCTCATATCACGTATGTTTATATTGCTTTAAAAAGGAGGTAGTGTTTCGATTACAGGGTGAACCTGAATTTATATTTATTGGGGAACGAAATGTTACTCCAATATGTTTGATTTATGCTACAAAATGTTACAAACTGCTAAGGAAAGGATGTGAGGCTTATCTAGCTCATGTGGTGGACATACGACAAGAGGCTGGAAAACTATCAGATATATTAGTATTTAGTGAGTTTGCAGATGTATTCCCAGAAGAACTCCCAGGGTTAGCACAATATCGTGAGGTAGAATTTGCGATTGAGTTGGTACCAGACACTACACCAATATCTATTGCACCATATCGTATGGCACCTGCAGAATTAAAAGAGCTAAAGATACAGTTGCAAGATTTGTTAGATCGTGGTTTTATAAGTCCTAGTGTATCACCGTGGGGAGCCCCAATATTGTTTGTGAAAAATAAAGATGGCACCATGAGACTGTGCATTGATTATCGTCAATTGAGCAAGGTGACTATCCGTAATAAATACCCACTACCTCGCATTGATGACTTGTTTGATCAGTTGCAAGGAGCCAAAGTATTTTCCAAAATTGATCTCAGATCTGGGTATCATCAGTTGAAAGTAAGAGATTGTGACATTTCTAAAACTTCTTTTCATTCCAGGTATGGACATTATGAATTTCTTGTCATGCCATTTGGGTCAACCAATGCACCTACCGTATTCATGGATTTGATGAACCGTATATTTCACCCATACGTAGAATATTTTGTTATTGTCTTCATTGATGATATTTTGATATATTCTCGTAGTAGGGATGAGCATGAACACCACCTGCGTATTATTTTATAGACCTTACGAGAGAAGCAATTGTATGCTAAGTTTTCTAAATGTGAATTTTGGCTAGACAGGGTAGTATTTTTGGGGCATGTTATTTCGGCTGATGGTATTTGTGTTGATCAAAAGAAGGTAGAAGCAAAATGAATTGGGAAAGACCAACTAGTGTGACTGAGGTACGTAGCTTTTCGGGATTGGCGGGGTATTACAGTAGGTTTATACCGAGGTTTTATTCTATTGCATTGTCATTGACTAAGCTTACTAGAAAGGAGCACAAGTTTGTATGGAGTGGTGATTGTGATAAAAGTTTTGAAAATTTAAAGGGTAAGTTAACATCAACTCCAGTATTGACTATCCCAATGGGTACAGAAGGTTTAGTTATTTATAGTTATGCCTCGTATCAAAGACTCGGTTGTGTGTTAATGAAACATGGAAAGGTAATTGTTTTTACTTCTCGACAGTTAAAGATACATGAACGCAACTATCCTACCATGATGTTGAGTTAGATGCAGTAGTTTTTGCATTAAAGATCTGGAGACATTACTTATATGGTGTTAGTTGTGAAATTTTTAATGACTATTAAAGCTTAAAATACTTGTTTACTCAAAAAGACTTGAACTTGAGGCAATGAAGGTGGATGGAACTTATAAAAGAGTATGATTGCACGATACATCACCATCCGGGTAAAGCTAATGTTGTTGCCGATGCTTTGAGTAGAAAATCTCGAGGCATAGTATCTTGTATTTATTGTATTCAAGTTGACCTACTAAGAGAGCTATCTTTAATAGGGGTGGAATTAACTTTGGATGAGTCTTACGTAATAGTAGCACATTTAAATGTTAGACCCACGTTGATAGACTAGATAAAACAAGCTCAGGCAGGAGATCCAGAATTGGAGAAAGTTAGAGATAATATGAAAAAGGGTAAAGCAAATGAATTTTCTACTCGGGATGATGACATTGTTATATACGGTAACCGTTTGTTTGTACCTAATGTGCCTGATTTACGAAGAAAATTTTTAGAGGAAGCGCACTGTTCTTTATATGCTATGCATCCAGTGAGCACGAAATTATATAGAGATTTCAAACAATGTTATTGGTGGCCGGGAACGAAACACGACATTGCAGATTTTGTTGCTAGATGTCTAGTTTGCCAACAGGTGAAGGCGGAGCATCAAAATCCAAGTGGTTTACTACAGCCATTACCTTTTCCTGAGTGGAAATGGGAACGTTTTATTGCAGATTTTGTTGTAGGTTTACCAAAATCATCCCGAGGGTTTGATTCTATTTGGGTTGTCGTTGATAGGTTGACTAAGTCTGCACATTTTCTTCCTGTTATAGCTACTTACTCCATGGATAGATATGCAAAAATATATGTGGATGAGATTATCACATTGCATGGTGCACCTGTTTCTATTATTTCTGATCGAGATCCTAAGTTTACTTCTCACGTTTAGCCTAGTTTATAATAAGATTTGGGGACTAAATTGAAATTTAGTACAGCTTTTCATCCTTAGACTGACGGGCAGTCAGAAAGAATGATCTAAAACACTTAAAGACATGTTACGAATTTGTGTATTGGAGTTCAAGGGCAGTTGGGATGAACACCTGCCACTAATAGAGTTTGCTTATAATAATAGCTATCATTCGAGTATTGAGATGGATCCTTATGAAGCTTTGTATAGGAGAAAATGCAGAACTCCAGTGTATTGGACTAAAGTAGGAGAATGAAAACTACTTGGGCCAAAAATTGTGCAGCAGACTACGGAAAAGATAAATCTTATTCATAATCACTTGAAAGTGGCGCAAAGTAGACAGAAAAAGTTATGTAGATAAACGAAGGAAAGATTTGAAATTTAAGGAAGGTGATCGAGTATTCCTACGTGTTTCTCCTTGGAAAGGGGTTATGAGATTTGAGAAGAAGGGAAAGTTAAGTCCCAGGTACATTGGCCCTTACGAGATAGTGAAGTGGGTTGGAGCTATAGCTTATAAGTTAACATTACCACCAGAATTGTCTCGGATACATGATGTTTTCCATATATCCATGTTACGTAAGTATTTGGACGATCTTCACATGTGTTTATTTCACAACCGATAGAGCTTCAAGATGACTTGACCTATGTGGAGCAACCCTTTGCTATTGTAGATCAAAAGGAGCAAATGTTACGTAATAAAATTATTTCACTAGTTAAGGTGATGTGGAGAAGTAAGAATGTGGAGTATGCCACCTGGGAAGGGGAGAATAACATGAAAAAGCAACATCCTCATCTATTTGATAAGTTTCTTATGCGTTAAATTTCGAGGACGAAATTTTTATAAGAGGGGTAGAATTGTAAGGCCCTAAAACATGATTAGGAAGGTTAATTACATGATTAATTATAAGTTATGAGTTATAAGTTATAAATTGGTTATGTGTGTTAAACATGTTAATTATCATGTTTAGGGGATGCATGCTTATGTGATATATGTGTTGTTTACATTAGGTACTAATTGAGCTTATTGTCAGGGATAACATGTTTAGAGCATATGATTAGTTATGTGGTTAAATGAATCATAAAATATTTTTTTAATGCATGGTTCTGTTTACAAAATTAAGCTAGGGTGTTGGTGCAAAACTGGAAATGTTTAGTCGCCAAATGTGAAAGTTTTGAGATTTTCGGTAAATTCCTACTTTCCTGTTCGAGCCCAAATTAGGTATACTAGTTTTATGATTTTTGGAAAACACAAAATATGAAAGTTTTAGATGTTTAATTTATCTACTCATAGACACAAAGAGTGAGTAAATCGGGTCCCGGGATAGCGAGTAATGGTGATTTTACCAAGGTGGGACAAATGTGTCATTAATGGAATTGTCTAATTCGACCTTTCATCCAACAAATCACGTGTTACCACTACCCCTATTGCTATTGGACCACTATACAGCTTAATTATGATTATAAATGAGAGGTATGTCTTCTTACTCATAATAAATAACAAGTTTTGGCTAAAGAGAGAGAAAGAGAAGAAAGTAAAGGAAGAAATCTTTGGAAAATTTCTATAAATCGAGGAATGCTCATAAGGTAATTACTTCTTTATTAAAGTTGGTCACATGGATGAGATCTATACTTGGAATGTTTTTATTTTTGATTTGGATATATATTTTAATGATACCCATATTGCTGAATTGTGTTGGAACAAGTATGGGTTAAGAACATAAGTTAGAATTGGAGCTAGGATCGTAAATGCATACTTTAAAGTCCTAGATTTACGTCAATTTTTTTGTAAAGCTTTTTGATTTGAAAAATTCATGTTTAAAATGTATATATCTACTAAAACATGTTTATTATATGTTTCCATGAATTATACCCAAGGTGGATGTTATGTATGCTTGAAAATGTTAAGTTATGCCTTAATGTTCTATTTTGACCTAGTTATGCTAAAAATGGTATATATCAAGGAATACTAATTGAAATAAAGTAATTCCAGTGGGAGATATTGAAAACATATATGAGTATAAAATATCCGAACATTGTGTAAAAATACTAAGGAATGAACCTTTGGTGATAGTTTGAAGTTTTGGTTTAAAATCTGCCATAAAGGTGCAATAATGCATACCAGGTGTTTGACGTTTTTCTCGATATAGAAAATGAGCCCTAAAAATTATGAAACATTAATTTTGTATTATTCAATGTGTTTACTGAAATTGGGTGGAATATCATGGAAATTTATTTTTTATAAAAATTATGAGAATTCCAAGAAGTTGAAGTTGTGTTGTCGTTTTTCTTGAGAAACGATTTGGAAAAGGTTGTAATAAAATGGGCATAACTTTGTCTAGCGAATTCGTAATTTAATTCCGTAAATTGTGTTAGAACCCTAATTAATTGGGTGTTAAAGAAATGTTAAGTGTCATATTTAATTCCTCCTTAGTTATTTCTGATTGACCAAATGATGTGATATGTTATTGGGTTTGATGTTAATTGGTATATTCAAATACTAATGACATTGACTTGTTAGGTGGGGAAGCAGCTAATACTACCATACCAAGGAAGTAGTTTGGTATTAATCTTAGCACCAAATCCAAGGTGAGTGACTTGTCCTATGAAATATAGATGCTTATATTTTCATATGGAAATGTGTAGTTAAAAACGTGTTAAAATGCTTATGGGAGTGATGTTGTATTAAGGAAACATATGCATATGATTAAAAATGTTAAGTGATGTTATATAATGATATGGACTGGTGAGTCCTTTATCTAATGTTAAGAATTGGTGGCTCCTACGAGATGTGGCGGTCCTGTTAATCCAACTTAAAAGTTGTGTACTCGGCCCTAATAAAGGGATGTTGTGGTCCCTAATAACCGTGGTGGGTTAATTGGACTGTGGCAGGTCCAGGCTTGCGAGAGTTTCAAAATTCTTGTTGGGCTATAGCATTAGAAAAAATTAAAAATGGTTATTCAAATTGGTTATATGTTGGTATATGGTCATTCACTAAGCCTTTATAACTTACACTCCTATAATGTTTTGTTGCGGGTATGTTTATCATTTGGAGTTCACTAGCAAGTTAGGACCTTATATCGGGGGATTAACGGATATATAGTATGTTTTGTATATCAAGAATCTTTTTGTGTAAATATTAAACTAAGGATCTTGGTTTTGTAAAGTTGTGTAGTACTTATAAGTTACATGTAAAGGTAGTTATGTTTTCATCTACACATGACAAAAAAAAAATCTTATGTTATTTTCCCTTAGAGATTTAAATTAAAGCACTGTTTACTGTTTAAGGCATTTTATCTCTAATTAAAAAGGACGAGTTTAACATAATTAAGTCGGGGCACGACATCGGTCCTCGATCGTCACCCCTTTTAGGTCAGAATTGACCTCGGTCCTAGATCGTCACCTTAGTTAGGTCAGAATTGACCTGGGTCTTTGGTCATCACCTCTTTTAGGTCATAATTGACCTCGATCTTAGATTGTCACCTCAGTTAGGTCATAATTGACCTCGGTCCTCGATCGTCACCTCTTTTAGGTCATAATTGACCTCGATCTTGGATCATCACCTCAGTTAGGTCAGAATTGACTTCGGTCCTCGATCGTCATGTCTTTTAGGTCAGAATTGACCTCGAACTTAGATCGTCACCTGAGTTACATCATAATTGACTTCGGTCCTCAGTCGTCACCTATTTTAGGTCATAATTGACCTCGATCTTAGTTCGTCACCTCAGTTAGGTCAGAATTGACCTCGATCCTCGGTCGTCACCTCTTTTAGGTTAAAATTGACCTCTGTCCTAGATCGTCACCTCAGTTAGGTCAGAATTAACCTCAGTCATCGATCATCACCTCTTTTAGGTTATAATTGACCTCGGTCTTGTATTGTCACCTCAATTAGATTAGAATTGACCTCGGTCCTTGATCGTCATCTCTTTTAGGTCAGAATTGACCTCGATCTTGGATTGTCACCTCGATTAGGTCAGAATTGACCTCGGTCCTCGATCGTCACCTCTATTTGGTAAGAATTGACCTTGGTCTTGGATCGTCACCTCAATTAGGTCATAATTTACCTCAATCCTGGGTCATCACCTCTTTTAGGTCAGAATTGACCCTGACCCTCTAAATCGGTCATCCACATCACTTAGGTCCACAGAACTGACCTCGCTCCATCATGTGGTGTCTATTCGACGACAATCACTTGTTCGGAGATCACCCATCGAGAGGCTCTATAGACACCACATTCTTAGACCCCCTAACTCTCTCTTTAGACCCCTAGCGCATGTGTGTGGGAAGTGGGGAGGGGGGTGGGGTAGGGCAAGGGGAAATGGGGCAGGGGTGGGGCTTGTTAATTTTTTTTATTAAATTTTTATTGGTTTATTAGATATTTTTCCTTATATGCAAGTAGTGTCCCTTGTAAACGAATTGATTGGTTATTATTTTTTTTGTAAATTAATATATGAAAGTAGGATTGCCCCTAATTGTAAATTAGTAAATTAATAATTGTATACTTTAATTGTTAGTTTAATTGATGAAAATAATTAATTGTGTAGATGAATTAGAAGGAGTATGGGATACATATTTATTGTTGACATTGCGGTTGGATTATAGTGGATCGATGTTGGGTTGGTTAATTTTAAAAGTGGCATGACCACTAGATTATTGTCCGTATGGGGGTGGTATTTTTTAACTTTTTTTGAAAATTACTTTGTATAACGAACAATATATATATAGTATGATAATTAAATGAAACATGCTTGAAATTATATATAGTGCGCATAGATACTAGCCTTCTAGTTCTTATGCGTACGCATTCAATAGCCCTTAGACCCGTTCGAGAGTCATTACCCCTGTAATGAGATCTCTCAAATTGTCCCGTTTGGATAGTTTGGACTGCATACTTTATGTATAATAATATTCTTAGTGGCTTAAAGTTGTTACTTTTGGAGGAAGTTCTGCAGTCGTATCCTAATATTCTCTGGGTACATACTAGATTGACAAGTGTGACTGTTCTTTCAATTGATCAATTGAAATAACACTCACACTTGCCAATCTACATCATGTAAGTGGAAAACTACAGGGATATGCTGCCGAATTTTTTCCAAATCGTAACAATGTGCATGAGCTATTAAGTATATTACAGAAAAATGCGGTCTTAAATGGGATAGGACCACTCACCCTTTAGAGGGGATGGAGAAAATAGAAATTTATATTATAAATTGAATTTGAATTTGAAATTTAAAAATCAAATATAAATAAGACATAATTAAATGAAACATACTATAAAGCTAAGTTTTGTTTATACTAATTCATGAATATACGCTTCTTACCATTAATAGGTGATTAATTGTGGTGGCTGTGATGGGATATCGGAAATACAAAGAGTGGATGAGTGATACAAATAGAATGGGGGATGTGTTTCGTAGAGGTGCTAATGAATTTGTGAAATACGTAAAGAGATGTCATATTGATGAAGAGTTTCCGTGTCCGTGTGCTAGGTGTAAGAATGGTAAGGTGTTTGAGTGGAAAACAGTTGAACTACATTTGTTAAGATCGGCTATGCAAGATAGTTATCGATTTTGGAGTTTTCACGGTGAATTGAAAGTTCCTTTTGTCCCCGACCAACCTTCACAACAACCTTCAACAAGTAGGATAGATGTAGAAGGGGACGACGTAGATCATAATATGTTAGAGGATTTAGTTGATGATGCGTACGGAGTTTATAAAGCAGAGGAGAATGAGGTTACTAATGATGTACAAGGTTCAAGTGCTCGTGAAGATATGCAAGATATGTTCTCATTCATGAAGCTTTCGTTGGGAGTAAACCGTAAGGGGAAAGGGAAGGAGAAGGAAAATGTGGTGGAGGACGAGGTGCAGGATGACAAGGATGTGGACCTCGTTGCTTCATAGCTGACACATGCAGACTTTGATGATCCACTTACCTATTTGGCTTCCTTCGACCGACCGACCGATATCGACACTTGGTTGGCTGAGCATGTTTATACTGGACATATTTGATGGCCAGCAGATAGGGCAGGGATTGAGGGACCCGAATATCGTCCAGGGTGCACTAGTTCATGGACATGAGCTTCAAGACAACGAGTCCAAGGTGCTCGTCACACATGTGATACCCAGGAAGGAGAACTCCCCATTGTGGTTGCGCAAACAATATGGCACAATGTATATTAGTGGGTGTGTCAATTCGTATATCGTGTGGCCTACTCAGCTCCTCAGAGTTAACCTTACCCAAGACATGTAGTGACATTATTTGAATTGAATTATTTTTAAGTTGGTATATTTGAATTATATCGTGATGCATATTGTCTCTATTTTGAATGTATATTTGCATTATCTCTATTTTATTTGGATATATGATGCTTGAACAGGTACAACGTTGCTATAACAGGTACAAATATACTGCTGGGCAGTGGCAATGGCCAAACTGCCCAGCAGATTTTTTTTCAACTCTGCCTAGAATTATCACGGTCATTGACCGTGAATTTTTTTTAACCATTGTCACGGGCTTGTCACGGTCCTTAATCGTGATAAACTTGTCAAGGTCAAGGATCGTGACATGACAGTGAAAATTCTAACGAACTTATCATGCTCAATGACTGTGATAAGTCCGTTACAAAAAAACTTATCACCCCAGAAATTGTCACGATCATTGACCTTGACAAGTTGAACTTGTCAAGGTCAATGACCATGACAATTCGACATATTTAGTGTAGTGATTGTTCATCTTCAAAGTTATTACCGTTCCATGACTCTCCTAGGGGGTTCTGAAGAAGCGATGGCCTAATTATTTCGCAAACTTTGAACGATAGTGCCCTCCATTGGTTTTTGTCTCTCGAGGAGTCCAGAATCCATAGCTGGGAGGATGTAGCCCGAGAGTTTATGTCACAGTACAAATATAATGAAGAGCTTGAGGTCACCCGTTGTGATTTAGAGATGCTCAAACAGAACTCTAAGGAGTCAGTCAGTAACTTCATAGCCCAATGGAGGGAAAAGGCAGCCACCATGACCAATTGGCCATCTGAGGAAGAACAAGTCAATATAGTGAAGAAAAACTTCTTACCCCATGTCCAAGAAACAATGGGAGGACAATACTATCCCCATTTTCGAGCTCTCAGGGAAGTAGGAGTAGAAATCGAGTAAGGTCTTGCTAAAATAGAGGTTGAACCAAAGAAAGTGTCCGGACAGTTCACCCCCAGAAAATATGACAAACCTGTCAGTGCTGTAGTCTCAACCATCAACAACATCTCTCAACCAACCACTTCGTGGGCACCATAAAGATGCCCTATCCCAGTCCGAAAGGAATACTCCGAGCTCCATGCTCCCCTCTCCAAAGTTTATCAAGACCTATTAAACCGAAACCTTATCAAACCCTTGGACCCCCACCCATTGGCAAATACACTTCCAAGAAACTTCAAGTAAGATGCCTATTATGCCTTTCACCAAATCGCTGGTCATATGACCAATGCTTTCACCTTCGAAACATAATCCAAGGTCTAATTGACCGGGGTACCATTGCCCAACCAGCCAATCCTAAGCCAAACACTACTCACAACCCACTCCCAAATCATACCAATGCTATATTCCTAGAAATGAACCCAAAATTTCATCCATTAACTCAAATCACACCTATACACTCTCCCAAACCTCTCTAAACCTGCCCATATTTCCTTCTACACCCTGTTAGCCTTGTTGATCAAGCATTGCCACTCCTTACCAGAGCATGCATTGTTGTCCGTACCCGTTCTAAAGATGGAAGTATGGAATTATTAGAAGTGTTAAACCAACTCCTAGAGTTTGGGCTGAAATTGCCCTCACAGATGATCATTAATTGCCAGAGGTTCGGTATGATATTCTTGGAAGCACGAAAATTCAAGCAAACCAACGATATTTGTAGTATGATCAAGTTACTTGATACTCTGAAGCTATAAGGACGCCTGGTCCCTTCACCCTTACATATCCCCATAGAATGGGAAGACCTGTATGAAGAAGCCATTGAAGTTGTGGAATGCATTGACTTTACATGGAAAGCCATAATTGTTGCCACCGGATGGGGGGAAGAATTCAAAGATTCAAATAAAGAGCAAGCTTTCGAGAAAACTGGCTCGGTAGCCGACATGTGTGGGATGATATCATTTGAGGAGCTCCTCAGAGAAATAAACATAGTGGAAGAAAAACTCGAGATTGATGAAGAAAGAGGGTTCATATTCTTCCCTTCTTCAGTAAATCGCATGACCAGATCAAGGAGGCATTACCATATCCCAAGTTTACCACCAACCAATGACAAAGGGAAGGGTGTTGAAAACCTTCATATGCTAGAAATGACCCTCAAGAAAAGCAAGATCCTCGATCAACTGAAGAAAACTCAAGCTAACATCACTCTATGGGGTCTTTTCATGTCTTCCCAGCTACAAAGAAATTATTTGATCAAATTGCTCACTGGACCCATAGTTCCTCCTTCTACCACACTAGAAGAAGCGGTAAATTTAGTCAGATCCTTGAACTCTACCCGAATGTTATCCTTTTTCGAAGAAGAAATCCCCAGAATTGGGCCAAACCATAATCATGCACTCAACATCTCCGTCGAAGTTATGGGAAATATCGTACCACTCTCTCTTGTCGATAACGAATCCGCCTTGAATGTCTGCCCATTAAGAACCTTCAAATTCTTAGGACTCAAGGAAAGTGACCTCTCTCCTACCTTCGCTTCGGTACGTGCCTATGATAATACCCGTCGGGAGGTGATGGGATCCATAAAGCTTATAATAAGGGCTGGCCCTATAAACCCTACCGTTGAATTCCAAGTTCATGACATCCCAACTTGTTTCAACTTGTGCTAGGACGACCTTGGCTCCACAGTATCAAGGGTGTGTCTTCCTCACTCCATAAGAAATTAAAGTTCTTCACCGACAGATGAGTCCTCACCATTTTAGGCGATGACGATAATACTGAGGGTGCAAGTAATAGTAATCCAATCCTTGAGATACAACACGGGTCAAGTGATATGCTCCTATTAGGATTTCGAGTTGAGCCACTTCTACTCCCAGCAGGGGATGGTTTCAAAGAAAGGGTTTGTCCGGAATACGACCCTCATGGCAATGTTAATGTGATTCAGATGTTAAGAAACATGCACTTCATGCCCGGGCTGGGTCTAGGACAAAGATAGCAAGGGATACTTGAGCCCATTGTACTGAAGAAAGCTTTACCTCCTTGTGGTTTGGGGTATCAACCATCAGAACAAGAGCTCCGAATGATCCTCCAGTCTCGACCGAAGAGAATATTAGACTGCATTCAGACTATCCCAGGTGACTCCTTAAATGGATGATTCATCAAAGAGGGTGAGGACTTCCCCTTCTATGGCTTTTCAGAACCCTGGTATGACCAGACAGACAAGAAGATGAAGCTCAAAATGGAAATCTTTTTCCAAGACAACTACCCATGGGCTGAAAGTTCCCAACACCATGTACAACCGCTCATCAAAGATACCAAAGAGACTGAGTAAAGTGACTCCGATGAATCGTTCAACTTGCAGACATTAGGGCTGACACTCTGCATGGTTCATTTAAGAACTAAATCACTGGATCCATCCCACTTGATTAAAGCTGCTGATACACCTCTCCTCAACTGGCATGTTGCGCCCGTTCTACTTGTTGAAATCCCACTAACCCCAATGTTTATCCTATTTCTTCTTCTATTGTCTATCCTTGATCAAATGTAATCAAGACCTCATTTGATGATGTTCTCAATGTTGTTTTTCCTATCAATGAAATAAACGAATATTTTGAGTATCTTGTTGTGCCTTACATTAATTGCTTAGATTCTAATCAAACTTTTGATCATGATGATTTTGCAAATGAATAATTCTCAACTGATCTAAATAAGGTTAAAAAATAAATAACATAACCGTGCTCAAGTTAATGAAGAAGAGACTGTCATTGTTAACCTAGGTTTTAGTAGCCAACTGCGCGAGATTAGGATATGGTCTACCCTCAACGAGCATGAGCACGCATAACTCTAAGAATTATTGATGGAATTCATGGATGTCTTCGCATGGTCCTATGATGATATGACTGGAATTGATCTTGAAATAGCTCAACATGAGATCCCCACACTTCCAGATTACAAGACGGTTAAACAAAAGCTGAGAAAACTCCGCATCGAACGGTCGCTCAAAGTCAAAGAAGAGGTGTTCAAACAGTTGAACGTAGGCTTCATTCGAGTGATCGAATATCCCACATGGCTAGCCAATATAGTGCATGTGCTGAAATCTGGAGGGAAAGTTCGAATGTGTGTAGACTATTAGGACTTGAATAAAACCTCTCCAAAGGATGATTATCCACTACCCAATATCGAGATGATCGTGGACAACACAGCCAATTATGCTATCAAGTCGTTTGTCTACGAGTTTTTCGAGTACAACCAAATCATAATACACGCAGATCATCAAGAAAAGACCGTGTTCATCATCCCATGAAGAAATGTTTGCTACACAGTTATGCCATTTGGTCTCAAGAATGTTGGGGCTACCTACCAGAGAGCTGCTACAACCATCCTGCATGATCTGATTCACAAAGAGGTCGAGGTCTATATGGATGATATGATTATCAAATCCAAAACTAGAGAAGGTCATGTTACCGCTCTCCGTAAGTTCTTCAAATGACTGTGAAGATATCAGATGAGACTCAATCCATAGAAATATGTCTTCAGCATTACAAAGGGAAAACTCTTGGGATTCATGATCAGTGAGAAGGGGATAGAAGCAGATCCTACCAAGATAAAATCCACACTTAAGATGCCTCCTCCCCGAACGGATAAATAAGTCAGTGGTTTCCTTGGTAAATTACAATACATCAACTGGTTTATCATCTAGGTCACCTCCATTTGCGAACCTATCTTCAAACTACTCCAAAAGGATTCAACCAAGGTTTGTAATGAGGTCTGCCAAGAATCTTTTAACTGAATCAAACAATACCTAACCCAACCTCCGGTACTCATACCACCACAGCCTGGTCTCCCTTTGCTCCTATACCTAACCATAACTGACACTGCAGCTGGGGCTTTTCTAGCCCAATACTTTAAAGATTCTCGCAAAGAAGGATCCATCTATTATGCCAGTTACAAATTGACAGGGTATGAAGTCAACTATAATACTTTGGAAAAAGCATGCCTCGCTCTTATTTGGGTCACCCAAAAGTTTCGACACTACATGCTCACCTTCCCTATCAAACTTGTATCCAGAACGGACCCCATCAAGTACTTGCTTGAGAAACCCGCCCTATCTAGTCGAATGGCTCGATGGTTGATGCTTCTAGCCGAGTTTGATATTGTGTACGCCACGTAAAAAGCCATGAAAGGAAGGGCCATGTCTGACTACCTCGTTGACTACCCTATGGAAGAGGCTGATAACTGGATCTCCGAATTCCTAGACGAAAACATCCTCTACACCTCTCAAGATGACCTTCGATGGAAAATGTTCTTCTATGGAGATGCCAACAAAAAGGGATATGGCATTGGGATACTGTTGATCGCCACAGATGACTCCCATACTCCCATCGCAATCAAGTTGAATTTCTCCTGCACCAACAACATGACTGAATACGAGGCGTGTCTCAAAGTTCCTCTCAAGAAAGGTATTCAATACCTAGATGTCTACGGGGATTATACCCTTATCATTAGTCAAGTGGTCAGAAAATGGAAAGTCAAGGATGACAAACTCCAGCCCTTCCATCTCCACTTAGAAGAACTAGCCTCTTAATTCCAAGACATCACCTTCCACTACCTACCTCGAGCAAAAAATAACCTAATCGATGCCCTTGCTACCCTAGACTCAATGGTCGACATTCCCGAAGGAATAACAATGGCCCCCTTCCTGGTCCAAAAGCAAGATAAACCAATCCATTGCTACCATATTGAGCTCATCACCAAAGAAGATCTTGAGCTATCCAATTGTTGGTATTATGATATCTGGCACCTTCTCAATCATGGTATGTATCCCGAGGGTTCTAACAATAAGGACCGAGCAACTCTTCGAAGACTGGCCGCCTAGTACATCATCTGTTATAAAGCACTGTTTAAGAGAAACTTTGATGGAACCCATCTACACTACATTGCAAGAGCTAGAATTGAAGAGGTAATGTAGAGAATCCACAATGGGGATTGAGGACCCCACATGAACGGTCACATGCTTGCCAAGAAGATCATTCGACAAGGTTACTACTAGACCACTATGATCCAGGATTTCTTCGCTTATTTCCGGAGATGCCTCAAATGCCAACAGTTCTCCAACCTTCAACACTTGCCTCCACGAGAATTATATAATATGATTTCTCCCTGGTTGTTCTCCACTTGGGGCATCAACATTATAGGGAAGGTTACACCCAAGGCCTCCAACGGGCATGAGTTCATTCTGGTTTCCATTGATTACTTCACCAAATGGGTTGAAGCCGAGTCATACGCAGTCTTGAATGCCAAGAAAGTGACCCAATTCATCAATAAAATTATCATCTGCTAATATGGGGTCCCGCACGATCTAGTGTCAGATAACAGGTTGCATTTCGAGGCAGAAGTCACAAAAATGGTCAACGAGTATGGGATTCAGAGACACGAATCTTCTCCCTACTGTCCTCAGACCAATGATGCAATTGAAGCCGCCAATAAGAACCTCAAATGCCCTTTGGGGCTACCGAACCTCAGACCAATGGTGCTATTGAGATTGGGCCGACCGAATCCCATATGCCATCTGGGGCTACCAAACCTCATTCTGAACCTCTACTGGGGCTACCCCTTACTCTCTAGTCTACGGCATGGAAACAATCCTACATGTGGAGCTGGAAATACCCTCGTTATGCGTCATGATTGAAAGTAAGGTCAGTGAGGACGACTGGAATAAAATCCATCTCGATGAGCTGTCACTCTTGGACGAAAAGAGATTGAAAGCTTTATATCACATACAAGGGTACCATCGCCGAATAGCGCAATCATTCAATAAGAGAGTCAAGGACCACGGTGTCTAAGAAGGGGATTTATCCCTCAAAGAAATAGTAGAGCCCATTTGGGATCCTAGGGGGAAATTCAAGCCCAATTGGAGTGGCCCATACATTGTCAAAAAGATCTTGTCCAGCGGTGCTGCCATGCTCACCGACTTAGATGGAGAATAGATGGCTCATCCAGTCAACCTGGACCGTCTTAAGAAATTTTACCCCTAGTCTAAAATATCGACTCTTCTCATCTTCTTTTCTATTCTATAAAAAAATCTTTTCATTTCCCTCTACCTAGAACTATGTGGGCTTGATCCTCTGCTAGAACCATTTTTCAAGAAAAAATTAAGACCTTTCAAAAAACCCCAGAGGTATGTAGGAAACTCATACATCTTACATGAGCACAACCTTTCTTCTTCACAAAGAACTATTATTTTCCTATCTCTGAGAATGACAGTTCATTCTAACATATACTTGAACAAAAGGATTATGCATGCCTTAGCAATCGGCATAGATAATTAAAAAATTCAAAATTCATCAAAAGGCACATCTGGATGATCAAAAACTTATTTATTTCACTAATAGGAGATTACAGTGCAATTACATAACAAAAAGAACGGATAACTCCCTTCCCCCTACCTTTCTAGAAAGCCAAATTCCCAAATTTATTCCCCATTACAAAAAAAAACTCTCCAAGAGCCCTACCCACAGCCACCAGAGGAGCCCGCTCCGTCATCATCTACATCCTGGGGTCCCCAAGCTTCCCCTACCTAAATGGAGGGTCGTAGACGCTCCATGGACTAATAAGCTCTAACCAGCCTCGAAAAAACTACCACACCTCCCTCCATGGTATCAAATAAGACGAGCCATATTTGGCCAGTCTCCACTACCAACATCTTGCTAACTACTCTTCTCCACAACAACTTCATATAATCCCCAGGGATGTGCCAAACTCTCCCAATAATCTGAGAGGGAAGGGACGATGGGCACCGACTCTCCCACAAAGAGCCAAGCCACATGTGCAGACACTCTGTCAGATCTTTTACCGAAAAGAAATCCAATGTCCGAGGTGGTACAATCTGCTCCCAGCCAAATTAGTGCAGAAGGCGCCAAGGGAAATAGAAAGAGGTCTGTCTGAGACCACCCAGTCGAATGTACGGGTATTGTCCCTGTTCCAGAATAGGCAGCAGTTATCCCCATCAAGGTACTAACTAGTACAGATTTAGAGCCCCATGCTCCACAAAACAGTTCTCCCAGCTCTCAATATCCAGACCAACACTAATGAAATGGTGCGAAAAGAAGTTGGGTACAACTGACAAAGGATATTCCGGAGGAGTCACCAAGCGGAATCTTTCAGATAACCACATGAATAGTATTAGAAGGCTACCCCTTAGAAAGTCGGAACGACCTTCTCTCCAGGCATCCAAGCCATTTAGATTCTCTGACAATATCACCGTCGTAGGATTTCAACGGTAGGACATCGATGAAGTAATAACTGCAAGTTGGGAGTCCATCAGCAGTTCCCCAGTCACCAGCAGTAGTTTTGAAACCAAGCCCTGAACAACGGCTCCGGCATATCCAGCATCACCAACCTCATGCAAACGCATAGGCCACAACATCGCCGGAACATAAATCATTCCTCCAGTAACTAAGGATCTACCTGCCGAGGGTGAGACGTGGAGAAGTCTAGCTAACAACTCCCGAGGAGACCAAGAAAACTCAGGCATAGCAGCCGTCATAATAGGATTTATTCCCAATATGGCATAAAATTCTTCATAAGTCAGACAGATTTCTTCCAATCCAAAGCGGAATACATGGTCTTCGGGGTACCAAAATTGTACCGTTGCCATCATCATGTTCCATTCTATGGGTCGATTACGACATAAAGAGACTCGACGCATGTTGAAAGCATCGTAGTCGATGTTATAGGAGAACATTGCCTCCAAAGTCTCGAGGTAGTTAGTAAACTTAACACTACCAGGGAGATCCATCTCATAGAATAAGAAAGATAAAATATGAAGGTATGATGGAAACACTCCACCCTTACCCCTCTTTTATACTTGAAAACCCTCACAAAAGACATAACCCCTGCAAAAATCGGAGGAAATACTGCCCCACAAGGTACCAAAGGCTGAAGAGGGTACCAATTAAATCTTTGATTGATTAGGCTGGACTGACTTGCCGATAGGCAGGACAAGGTGCTTGCCGATCGGCAACCCCCTATTTTTAGAAATTTTCCTTTTTCCTCTTTTGTCAAAATCAGAAAACTCAATAAAAATAAATTGATATTCTCAAATAGAATTTCAAAACCCCCCTTCAATCTTCATATAATTTATCATTATGAATAAAACTTTCCTTCAAATCCAACAAATATTTCTTTTTACGGTCTTAGCAGCAAAGTAAAACCGCATGTGCATGCATGCATTCGTTTATCCATCATTAAACAGGAAATAATAAAAAAACTTCATTGCATTGCACAGATATTCTTCTGTGTTACATCATCTTGCAATAAATAAATAAAAGAAAAAACAACGGGACTCAGCTCGAACCCACATTCTCTCTCTCTCTCTCTCTCTCTCTCTCTCTCTCTCTCTCTCTCTCTCTCTCTCTCTCACTTACCATTCCCCTTCTCTCTCCTAAGATCTTCCACCCCTGCGATGCGCTCTCTTTCCCCTGTGGAGAGATGATGCACCACCCCTACCCGAACCAGAATCCTCCTCGGATGAGGCAGACGAAACCAAGTAAGAAGGAACAGGAACCGCGTCCCGAATATGGGCAGTTGTCGAAGATATCCAATCCCCAATGTCCCTTAGTGAAGTGGTGGACACCCTAACTTGCTAAAAGGAAAGGAAGAATCAGTATCAAACAGAAAAGATCAAAAGGAATCAAAAAAGAAGGAAAAGAGATGACCATAAATATATACCAAAGGACGAAGAACCTCCTCTGTCAAGCCCAACTCCTCTGGGTCCATCACGTGAGGACGATGCAGCATAGGCACCATCCCTCCATCAGCCCATCGAATGCTGTATGAAGGAGTATGCAACCACACAAAGGGGGCCTTCGAATTCGGTGCCACTGCAAATGTCGACGAACCACCACCGTTGTGGGAGGACCCCACTGGCTGACTCGAACCCGTAGGAGGGAAGGGGTGTGCATTATATATGATGAACGCTATCAGCCAGCCCATCACAAAGTCCATATAATAATATGGAACAACCATTTTGGTGTACAGTAGATAGGACTCACTAATCATCGTCGCGATCCTCGCATCCTCCAATAACAGCCGCTCCCGACTCATAGACATAGGGGGCCTCGCAGGTGGCTCCACCACCTCCTCCTCGGTAATCTTTCAGGCCACCCTCTCCTCGAGATACCAAGAGTGTCCAAACTCATGATCCAGCAAATATCTCATCCGCGCATTCACTCCCATCAACCCCGTGTCCTGAACGATCGTCCCCCAAGGGTAAAAAGTCACCTAAAAAATCCCCAGCAAAATATAAGTCAAATACAGATTCAGAGCACACAAAGACCAAGGCTAAAAAAAGTCTTACCCTATCACTGGTTAGTCAATTCAAGACCTGACGCACCTCCTCTAGAGAGAGAGACCTCCTCAACTGCCCATTGGCCTTCTGCCACCGATACAACCGGCAAAAGTCCCCAACGATCTCATCCTTTAGGGAAATCAGTTGGGTATTACACCCAATCACCTCATAGAACCACGTCTGCCAAAGACAAAAATCCATAATAAAAAAGTGACGCATAAGGAAAATGCGAATGCATGAAAGGTGTAGATGGGGCTTGAAGGTAATTTTGAGATTAGAGATAATTCCCCATTACCAACAGTGTTTGGGGATTAAGGCACTGAGACACCTCAAGCGTGAGAGATCATACTTATGCTTGTCATATTGTATTTTTGTTTAAATTGACTATGAGCTATAGCAGTTGTAATGATGTAAGGAAAATAATAAAGAGTTTTAGTGTGAGGTCAAACGGTAATCGCGAGGGACCAGGCTTGGCAGGGCCTGGGAGAGCTTTCATGATCTATCGAATGACCTCGTTGTGAGAACTGTAGAGGGACTTGGTTTTGAGTATTGAGAAATGAGGCCCCGTTGGGGCTTGTCCTGACCATCCTAGATACACATGGTAAAACACCAAACGACCCTTACCGTGGAACCTCGGGCGGAGCAGCTTGGAGTTCCATCGGGAGTTGAGTTGTGAGCCAAACAACCATCTACTTAATGCCACATACACTTTATCTGATGCCACTAACCATCTAGGAAATGTCAGACCTGCTCAAACTATTGTAAACCACCATGGTATTTGGGTCTGTCAAACAGTTGGTGAGCCACCTCTGTGACAACAGCCCCAGTGGTTAGGCAAAAGGCGTGTCTTGGCATTTAATGTTTATGACGTGGAGACAACTAGTGCATCAGGTATTTAATGTTTGTGACATAAAGTATGAGGGATGTCTTTTCGCAGGCATTGAATGCGGAGTTGCCCCGGGGATGGTGTGGGAGGCTATTTAAAGACCCCACCCACCTCTGGAGAAGGATCGCGTTCTATTGAGAATCCATAAGTCATTTCTAGGGAGAGTTATTACAAACCAGAGATTTTACTCACCCACCATTGTCATTTATTATGAAGCTTTTAATACTTGATAGAGATTATTAAGGGTGGTTAGTGTGTTTGACTACCTACCAAGGTGTATCTAGGGTGTTTACTTCTCTCTCCCTCTAACCGAGTTACTTCTGAGTTCATCATCATTATTTGAGTTATAAACAATAGATTGTGAGTTTTGACCCAGTTAATCTTCACTAAGTTGTGTCTGCATGTCCTATAATTAATCCAAGGTTTCACTAGTTATCTTATCATTGCCGTAATAAAAAGGGGTTACGCCTCCATCTTATCTAAACTACCCTCTTACATTTGGCGACTCTTCTGGGTAGGCATTCTTCTAAGTAATGAGTATGGCGCAAGATAATGTTAATCGAAGGCTAAACTTTGATGAAATCCAACACAATGAAGAACCATCGGCGAGAGAGATAGAGGCTCTAAAGGATGGGGACCCTCAAATAGAGGTACCTCCAGTTCAGGCAACGACCGTTGTTCCAGGGGTGACACAAGCTTCGACGAGTGTTGCGTTGGGACTCGCTCAGGTGGAACTCCTCATGAATAAGTTTTACGAGTTCTTGCAAACTCCGGTAGCTTCGACGGTGTTAGGAGGATTTGAAGCCAACTCCTTCGTAACACCAGGGAAAGCCCCAACAGCCCCACCAAGGGTAGGTGTAACGGGAACAGTCCCATCGAGTATACACTTTGTTGTGAATCCAGCAGTGGGAACATCAGGAGTATCAACAACCCAAACGATGATGATTGCTCCAGCTGCAACGGGCGCCCAACCCATGGTCCCATTGGTTGTTGACCTAGTAGCATCACCCATTGAGGAAATGAGGAAGGAGATGTAGAAAGAGATGTTGAAGTTTATGCAAGCTTCCTCGCAGTCCGTTGACCCTTCGATTTACGATGACTTTCGAACAGCTTACCCCCGGGAATACAATGATGATCCCTATCCAAAGGATTATATCCCTCCTATCTTTGAAAAATATACAGGTGAAAGTGGAAATCCGAAGGAACATATTAAGCGCTTCGTTGAACACTTGGGGGCGCATTGAAATAATAAAAAGCTCAGGTTGAGGGAGTTTTCTAAATCCTTAACCGATAAAGAATATACCTGGTATTCTTATTTGGCTCCTAAGAGCATTTCTATATGGTAGGAGATGCATGTTTTGTTCATTTAGAAGTTCTTTCTGGCAGAAGATGAGTTTACTTTGACCCAACTGAGGAGCGAAAAGAAACGACCATAGGAAGAAGTGGTGGCATACGTTCGAAGGTTCCGGGAAAGGTCCCTCTATGTGAGGGGGAGGCCAAATAATCCAAGTTATTACAGCTCTGTGCAGAGGAGCTTCTTTCGGAGTACATATATTATCTCATTAATGAAACATGCGAGGGGACCTTTTCGGTGTTCTTAAAAGCAACAAGAAATATATCCTTGGTGGTGCGACCTAACCCAGTAGTGGTGCCCATGATGTTTAGGCAGCCGATACAACCTATGAGGGGGAGGTCTCATCCCCTAAGGGTAAGGTACACTGAGGGAACAGATGGGGGCAAGGCGCCGAAGAAGGACAATAAGAGGAAGTTTGGAAAAGACAAGGAGGATCCACCACCATTACCTTATACAGTGGAGGAGGCTGTCAGCTATTACAATGCAATGGTCTGAGGAGGAATGGTCTACAAACCAAAGGGCATTCCCATTGGGGAACCCGATGTTGAAACAAGGGCGAATCCCAAGTAATGCCAGGTTAATCTGAAGATCTAGCACCCAACAGAGAGTTGTTTCACACTGAGGAGAATAATCGACAAGTATATGAAGGCAGGGACGTTGCAAATCACTCCATAGAACTTCAACTACAACCCACTGCCAGCACATGGGGCCAACCTGGTGGTGGCCTATGATGAAGAGGAAGAGAGGGAAGAAAGGGATCCATCGGCGAAGCAAGAGGAGTTCGAAGAAGCTTTGGAAGCCTGTACTGAGGAAATGGCTAATGTAGTATTGTCCTACGATGAAGCAAGCGCTAAGGATGTGGAGGATGTGTACAGCGTTGAAGGTGAGGAAACAGACCTAGTCCTAGAGTACTGTGCAGTTTTAAAATCCCTAAAATTCACCTAGTTCTTTGACTAGGTGGGGATACTGAAAGAGAGTAGGTTGGAGATAACCCAGGCAATACTTGATATTGTGAGGAAGAACGCAGTCCCTTACTTGAGATGGAAGCGACCCATGGCCAGGTTGGTGAGGAGATTTTTGTGAGAAGTAACCTTCAGCAATGCAGATAGGGCTGTAAGATTCCCTCATAACAGGTCATTGTATGTGACCGCCAGCATCAACGAAATTAGTTTTGCAAGGACTCTTATGGATGGGGGAGCCTCTATCAATATTATGCCAATTAACTCCTTTCACGCAGCCAATATTTTGGAAGAAAGGTTGGTACCCATGCCTTTGGTGATTTCGAGGTATGATAACCAATCTTCCAAATCCATTGGGTACGTTAATATGGGGATTGTAATGGGAAATCTGAGTTCCCATATCAAGTACCACATAATAGAGAGTGAAACTTCCTAATATCTGCTAATAGGAAGGGTGTGGATGCACAACCAAGGGCTAGTTCCTTCTACGTACCACCAATACGCTAAGGTGAACATCAAAGGTATAGAGGTGACCATTAGGTCTATGAAGAGGCCCTTCACTGTCGAGGAAGCTCACTTGGTGGATGAGGCATTTTACATAGAGTTAGAGGAGGATGTATGGGTCCTAATGAGAAGAATTGAGGGAGATTGGATTCCCTCGATCAGAGAAAGGATGGGGCCCCTGAACGAGTAGAATAAGGAGGTTATAAGAAGCATAAGAATAATGGCCGAAGAAGCTCACCAGGCGGTTCCTTAGCCCCAAAACATCTCGAAGCAGCTCAAAGACAGAATGAGGCCCAGAGTGGATCCGATGGAGCATGAGGTCCAACGGTAAAGTGTGCTGAGTCGATTTTCAGGAAAAAGAGTAGTCGAGGGTTCTAGAGAGAAGAAGAGGAAGGAAGCTATAGTTAGAAATAGACAGTGCAAGAAGGTCATTACCGAAGAAGGAAAGGTGGTATATCGATTATAATGTTATGAACGGGCGGCTGAAGAGGCTGACAATGAGGCTGACCCGATATATGAGTGCTTTTTAGTGGATCAGCGGGAACAATGTATGGTGATAGACAACTCCAACGTACAGTAATTTGTAGAGGAAGTCGTCGAGGAACTAGAATACATGGTAGATCAGTCGAAATCGCAGGTGTAAAAACTAGAGCAGTTGAACCTGGCAAAAGAAGAGGAGGACCCAAAGCCCATTTTCATCGTGAAAGATATCATTAAGGAGAAACTAGAGGTTTTGTTTATGTTGATTCGAGAGTTCATGGATGTTTTTATGTGGAAATACACAAAGATGGAAGGGCTGGATGAGGGAGTCAGCTATCACAAATTGAACGTAATGCCTTTAGCCATTTAAGTGAAATAGGCAACAAGAACATACAAGCCTGAGATAGACTTAAAGATAAAGGAAGAGGTCCAGTACTTATTGGCGGCACGGTTCATCAAATCGATACACCACCCGCTTTGGCTGTCTAGCATTGTCCCGATGGGGGAAAAAAAGACAAAAACCAAATAAGGATCTGTGTGGATTACAGAGATTTGAATAGAGCTTGCCCGAAGGATAAGTTACCTCTTCCCTCCATTGATATCTTAATAGATGCAACGGCTGGTCATGAGATGTATAGCTTAATGGATAGGTATGTAGGGTGCAACTAGATTAAGATGGACCCTTCAACTGCAGAGAAAATGACGTTTAGGACCTCATTGGGAAATTTCATGTACAAAGTAATGCCGTTTAGACTCAAGAACGCTGGGGCTACTTACTAGAGAACAATGATAGCCATTTTCCACGGCTTCTTCCACAAATTTGTGGAATTCTATGTGGATGATTTGGTCATCAAATCAAGGAAGGAGGAGTCCCATCTGGGCTATTTGAGGAAGGTGTTTTCCCGTTGCAGGAAGTATAAATTGAGTATGAACCCACTGAAGTGCATTTTGGGGGTAATAAGTGGGAAATTTCTAGGATTCGTAGTTGATCGACAAGGGGTGCAGATGGACCAGGATAAGCAACGAGCGATATTAGAGATGCCAAGTCCAAGAATGGTGAAGGAGCTGAAGAGATTCCTCGGTAAAGTCTCCTATCTTAGGAGATTTGTGTCTGGGTTATCCGAGATGACAAACCCATTGATGAAGCTGTTATGAAGGAACACAAAATTCTAGTGGGAGGAGGTTCACCAGGATTCACTCATTGGGCTGAAGGAGCTGCTCGTTTCACCACAGATTATGGTTCCTCCACAGGTAGGAATACTGTTGCAGCTATACCTCACATCCACCATAAGGTCCGTGGGAGCTTTGTTAGCAGAGGAGATTGATGGGGAAGAACGGTCGGTCTACTACCTTAGCATAATCATACATGGGCCAAAAGTCAGATATAGTAGCTTGGAAGGGCATTGTTTAGCCTTAGTCTTTATAGCACAAAAACTTAGACATTATATGTTGTCCTTTATAATTCATATTGTAACTAGATGTGATCATATTAAGTATTTTCTAACAAGAACTATATTGATTAGTAGAGCATCTAGGTGGTTCCTCATCCTCTCCGAGTATGACTTTAAGTGTGTGGTTCCTCGCGCAATCAAAGGCTAATTGAACACCGACCTATTGGAAATATTCCCCTCAGAAACGTTTGAGCCACTCAAAGAAATTATTCCGGGAGACGACTTGCAGGCCAATCACCTAGATGCAACGGATAAAGAATGGATGTTATAGTTTGATGGATCTTCAGCGGAAAAGAAAGGAGGAGCAAGGATTATTCTATAATTAGAATGGAGGAGATTTTCCTTTCCTATAAGTTAGATTTCCCTTGTTCCAACAATGAGGCAAAATATGAAGCATTGGTGTTGGGTTGCTAGAGGCTCTTCAAAAACGAATTCGTACACTTTGCATCAAAAGTGATTCAAACTTTATAATTCAGCAGG
Organism: Sambucus nigra; assembly: GCA_949130495.1. Classification (NCBI taxonomy): domain Eukaryota; kingdom Viridiplantae; phylum Streptophyta; class Magnoliopsida; order Dipsacales; family Adoxaceae; genus Sambucus; species Sambucus nigra. The sequence goes on along the minus strand of OX422208.1, from coordinate 534,199,127 downwards.
TGAACGGAGAATATGCGTTGAAGCATATGAGTTTGTCACCCTACAGGACAATCATTCACAGGCTCCTCTGCCAGCTCCATCAAACAAATATCAAGAGACATTCCAGAACAATGAACCTCCATCCAAACGCCTATGCCACCGTTGCCCAGAAAATGGTCATGAGGAATGATGAAACTATTATTGTGATACAATGAAGGATGGCTCCTTCGATAGTACAGTCAATTTTACCGATGGAGGATGACGTGGACTAGAGGGGAGAGATTAGGAAGCAGCTAGAGTCTCGCGAAGGAATGATGGGACTAGGATAATTATCTCAATACTTCACGAACGAGGGAAACCTTTACTTTAGGAACGCGTGAGGATGGTTATTGAGGTGCATCGGCCCAGAAGAGGCAGAGCGGAGATTGAAGAGAACACATGAAGAGCACTACGAGACAACTGAGATACCCCTCTACCAAAGAATGCAAAGAGAGGGGTGTTTTTGGCCCATGGATGTTGGCTCAAGTTGAGTATGATGGTGTGGTTATCCCCATACCTTTGGCCATCATTACAATTGTTTATGAGATAGAAATCTACATTTATCTTTTATGTAACTTTTAGTCATGGTCATTTTTATGTATGACCGTTATTTATTGGTGTTATACCCTACTTGGGTGTAACTTCGTGAAAAATCTCACCTGCATGTTAAGTTACTATTTTCTTGAGTAATGTTAAGACAACTATGTTTTGTCACCTGCTTGGGAGTGGTTTCTATAATAATTAACTTGTTTGGTGAGTTGGTTCATCATTTGCTAAGATTTTTTTAAAAACTGTCTGGGTTAAAAAATGTAGAATTTTGACCAACTTTTTTTTCTCTTTCTATGCTGCAACCATTAGAAGAGAAAAATTCTCCCGATCTTACTTAAGTGTCACATCTTGTTGTTGATGTGCCTGCCCAAATGATATATGTTGAAATGAATGTTATTAATCCAGAGAGAGTTTAATCCTCAAATCACAGCGACCAAGGATCAATGGAAAATATTAATAGGGAGGAAAGTGAGTCTGCGTATGGTTCCCCCATTCCACGTACGGTACTAACTTAGTATTTTCCTTAACTTGTTCAAAGAAATGCCTAATTTCCAGACCAACTTCTTGATGTGCTTGGTTAGATTTTTAATTCACATTTTAAGACTTTTACTTTTAGATGTTAAAGTATGAGTTATTTATTGATGTCTTACCGCCTTCAAGGTGTGGTGGCAGTGGTTGCAAATCTTATTCTTACTTCCCATTCTTCGGTATATAGAGTCATCATTGATAGCTATTTGATATCCCTCCATGATATGTAGAAGGACTCCCACTTGATGTTGTATCGTTCATAGTTTTGTAAGAGCATTGAGCATCTTGAGTCTAAGAAGTAAGGTTGAGAGAATTTATCCCCAAAATTAAAAAATTTGCTCAGGTTATGAGGACCGTTGAAGAAGTTTTGGGCCAAGCTAAAAGTGCACATGAGACAAACCTCATGGATAAGCCATAAGTTGAATCTAACATCTCAATTGTGTCTTACTATAAAATAAAAGTCTCTTATGATATTATGACTTTGATAGGGGATGGTTTCTTCACCACCCAATACTTTTAGTTCCCTTTGGATAAATTGATTTTAACTTATGTATTTTTAGGAATTTGTCCATCTTTTTGCATATACGTTTCCAAATGAAATATAATGAAAATTATTCTTGAATATGTGTACTTTGATTCACTTTGGTTTCTTCAACATTCCTCTATTTTTATTCATGATAACTTGTATTAAAAATATTACATGTGTTCTATTTAGGCTCTAGTGAAGTAAAATCAATATAAATAAAAAATTACATGACTTTTCATACATAACAAGACTTTAACCACTTTCTATTTACATTGAATGGTATATCTTCTTCAATATTTGAAATTTGGCAATATCTTGAGTCATGAGACTATTTGACAACATAAGGTCCTTTCCAATTTGCTACAAACTTTGGAAAGGGAAGTCCTCTAATGTGGCTGACAATAACTTTGAGAACCAGTTTACCTTCTATTTTTTTTTCCAACAGATTCTCATAAGCTTTTGAAAATTTCTTTGTATAAATTTTTAAGTGCCTTTGTGCATTATCACGATGTTCATCTACTGCTTCTAATTGAACCTGCCTACTCTGTCAACGCATGCTTCTTCGTAAGGCATATCTGGATGAAATTACTTATAGTTCTACTAGAAGAATTGCCTCAACTCCATATAATAAGGAAAATGGTGTGTATCCTATTGGTTTATTATTTCTTGGTTGGTAGGCCCTGATCACCATCAGTAGCTTGTCATACCATGTACCTAGAAGTTCTCCATCATCTTAGCCAAAATATTAATCAATATTTTGTTTGTGGCCTCAACTTGTACCTTACCTTTTGTGTAGGCCACAGTGGAAGTGTAATGTATGATTGAATATTTCTTCGTAAGCATTTCCACCTCTTTATTAATGAATGTAGTTATATTATCTGATATATTAACCTTGGGGATGCTAAACCAACAAATGATGTACTCTCTAATGAACCATGACACCACTTATGATGTCTCTTTATTTAATGGTATTGCTTTTTCCTACATGGTAAATCACTGAATTGACACTAAAATCGATATTTTCTCGCTAATGGTAGGATTGATTTGTCAAACTAGGTCAAATGATAAAGTTTGGAAAGTATATGGCGACCATCAAAGCATGAATGATGTTACCATGGAGTTGGCAAGGTTTGCACTTTCTAACAAACTCATTTGAGTCTTTCTCTATTATTGTCTAATAACAGCCTAATGTCATGAGTTAATCATTCAATTTGGCTCCTCCAATGTGAGGTAGGTCATGAGATTTATTGAGAATTTTTGTTGCTTTGTCTTTGGTGATGCATCGTAGTGGCGTATTGACATACCCTTCTGAAAGAGCTTCCCCCAAATAAAACGAATCTCAGGGACTACTATTGCATTTTCTTTTTTTCTCTGGACAAATCCATCTCTAATGAAATATATGTAAGGTTACCTCCAATCTTTTTGAGCTTCCACAAAATTAATTTTAGTTGGTTGTAAGAAATCTTGACACTTAATACATTATTTTCGTATTGTTGCTACATCTGGCTTCATTGTTGGCTAAAAATATCCCTCCCTTCGAATTTTTTAGTAGATATCATTGGTTTTATGATGCGCTTCATGGTCTTTTTAATACATTCGCATGCTTAATATTCATCCATACATCTAGATAGTGTTCCTCAAGAATTTAGTAGTACAAAGCTCCTGGAAGAAGAAAATATTGTGCTAACTATATGAGCTTTATCTTGTCATCTCTTCTCGTAAGTTATTTTCTTATTTCACCCTTCCAATCCAAATCATCATCAGTAAGATAGATTTGGATCAAATATGATGGTGTTCTTCTTTTTTAGATTACCACCATTGTATAATCACCATCCATGGCGACTTCCTGTGAAATTGTGGAATAGATATTTTGACGCAACTCTAAATGTGTGTCTAGTGCCTGTAAATACGGCTCAAGTGTAATTTGGTCGCGTAAGTAATAATTCGAGCAAGTCAGGTATCGAACTCAGGGACTAAGACGAAAGATCTTAACGACTACTAAGATAGATGTATAAAACCTAATGATCGACTTACGAAAGGGAAAAGAAAAGATGATGATGTTATGGGAAAGTTTAATTAAGTGATATGAACTAAATAAAAAAAATGTGAATTAACTAAGTATGAAAGAAGAAAAGAAACTTTCGATTTTAAACTATATGAGAAAAATGGGATTGGAATACAATCCCATGAACCGTCGGTAATTATGCGAGTATAAACTTTTAAAAACCAAAGAAATAATTGAGAAAATACCTAATTTATCTAAGCACTACGTATATTAAGATTTTAATTACTCCGCATACTATATAGTCAAAAATAAATTTATAGCGCATGAAAAAATTGGCTATACGCGGATCGCACCACTCCGGTTACCTACGACAAACGAAGTTAAAAAGGAGTACAATACTTGTTTAGACAAACTGTCTAGTCTCTAATTAATTATTTAATTTTATCATGTTTTATTCCTTTCCATAACACCGAGGTTGGGTTCATGTACCCCAACCCGATAAAAACCTAGTCGAACATGGAAAATCAAATATTAAGCACGAATTCTACATTGCATGGAATCATTGTGATGTAAGTAATGCAAGAACATATAAATAATCAAGATTGCATGAGAAATCACAAATACAACCTAGAAAGCATGGATCTTGAAAGAAAATAAAGGAACAAATACTTATATTGATGAATAGAGTGCAAAATAATGCCAAAATAATAATTTCATGATGATCTTCTTGCCTCCTATCTTCCTTGCCTCTAAAGCTCTCTAAATTATGCCAAAATAATAATTCTATCCTAATTACACCTCATGGGACCATAAAAATACCCAAATTACGTGGATAATTATGAAATATTAATGCTTGAATCACATTTGCATGGAAATTCATTATTCTTGGGTGTCTCTCCCTTTTTACCGATGGAATTTCTATTTTAATCTTTAGGTAATCCTTAATGTTGGTTCTAGGATAATTTGCTTAAAATAGTATTCATCGTTCACTAGTTTGAGCATAAGGTTAGATTCTCCTTTAATGTATAGGGAATGGATGCCTCTTCGCAAGGCTTTGAGCAATCCTAAAATTCGTGCTTCATACTCTGCTTCATTTTTAAATAAGTAAAGACAATTTAAAAGACAAAGTAATATCCTCATTGTTATATTACAGTATAACTCTGACTCTCACTTTTCCTTTTATCGAGGAACCATCAAATTCCATATACCAATCCTCTAGATCTGCGTCACAACAAATCATCACCTGGCATATATTCATGAGGTAGTTCTAAGGTCTTCGAAGGAAAAATGTCTAAAAGGTATACATAAGATTAGATCTTGATTTCTCTAGGAACCACACATTTGAGATCATACTGAAGAAGAATGAGGAACCAACTTGATGCACTTCGTATCAAAATTATATGTGATCGCAAGAAATTGATTATGTTACATCTAGTCACTATGTGGATAGTGGAAGATATCATGTAGTGTCTTAGATTTTGAGCTGTAAAGACTAATGCCAAATAATGTATGTCTATGCCGGCCTCAAGTCCATGAATAATTCTACTCAAGTATTATTAAGGTTTTTCTTACCCATCTACTTCTTATTCCATTAGTGCACTAATGGACATTATGCTGGAGGTTATGTAAAGAAGCAAAAGTATTTCAACTTTTAGCGGGATTATCGTCTAAAGAAAGGTGATTAACTTCTTTGTCTTATCAAAGTAATCATGGTGTGGTTCCTCCCACTACAACTTTGTGATCTTTAAAAGGAGATGCACCAATTGATGAGTGACCTCATTTAAACCTGGGACAAATCTTCTCAGGTAAGAAATTTTTCCAAGAGAACTTTGTAGCTCCCTTTTGGGTTTTCGATATGGCATATCAAGGATGGATTTTTTCTTTACTTGTTTCATTCCAACCCCTTGAAGATCCACCAAAAAACCTAGGAATTTCCCACTCATTACACTAAATACTTGAGTTGGTTCATTTTGAGTTCATATCTTCTACATCTGCTGAAAAATCTCCTAAAATTAGCCAAGTGTGAGTCTTCCTTCTTAGATTTAATGACTAAATCATCGACATAAAATTAAAAAATTTCATGAAATAGTTTGTGGAAAATGTCCATCACTATTCGTTGGTTGGTTGTCACCGCATTTTTCAGACTAAACGACATGACAATATAATTAAAATTTCCTAATAGGGTCTTAAAAGTTGTATTCTTTTCGTTAGTTGGATCCATCATGATCAAGTTGTTTCCCACATAACTGTCCATAAAGATATACATCTCATGGATAATTATGGAGTTGAATAAGTTGTCTATTGAGGGCATATGGAACTCATCATTAGGCATGCTTTGTTGAGGTCTCTGAAATCAACAAAAATGTGTATTTGCCTTTTATCTTTATTGTAAACTAGAATGATGCTAGATAGCCAGATAGGATGTTCTATTTGCATAATGAAGTCAAAATCAAGTAATCTTTCAACCTCAACTTTAATCTTAAGATTGAGATTTAGTGTATAAGTTTTTATTTCCTGCTTGACCGGAATGAATAAAGGCATGACATTCAACCTTTGGCAACTCACTTCTTGGTCTAGGCGAGGCATTTTAATGTATTTTGATGCAAAGAAATCTTTGTATTCTTTGATTATCTTCATCAGCTCTAACTTCTTCTCCTCATCCAAGCATTTCGAGATAAAATTTATCCTTAGTTCCTCATCATCATTTGCTAGATCAATATGTTCTAATTCTTGCACTTATGTCTTTGAATGCTATTCCATACATTTTGACTCTTCATCTATATCTTCTACAAATTCTTGGATGTTGAAATATTATTGACAAGATATTATCCTTGATTATCCTCCAGGAAATATTCATACTCTGTTTTCGGGTCAACTTCTTCTAAAAAATTAGTTGCCCAGTCACAACTTCATAGACGATAGATCACTCTTTCTTCACTGTGAAAAACTTTCTTACATTTTTCTCAGGAGGTGGGAGTACTATTTTATTATGGAAGCTCCTAGTTTGTTCATATTTGGGTCTTGTCAACCTGCTCAATGCCCTCTGTCTTCTAACTTATCTTTTCTTTGGGAAACTTCTTAGCATAATCCTATCTCTCAGATCTTTAGAGATAGCATGGGTTCAGGAAAAAATCTACCTAACTTACTTATTTTCCTCCATATCAACTTATTTCATTACCATATGGCCCAACCCGTCTTTAATGGTTTGTATTCTAACTTCTTCAACACACCTTGTCAAGATGCATGTGTTTGCATCGATCTCAATGTAAAAATGTGTTTCCTCTTTAAATAAAGGATTCTTTGTTTTTTTTTATGATAATATTTGTTCCTTTCATGTTTTCCTTAGCACATCAATGGTATATTGAAGGGACCAAATCATGGTTTTTAATCCACACTCACCCAATCAATTGATGGTAAGAGGTAGATAACTCTATCACATGAAATTTGATGTGTGATGTGAGGTTATCCATTACTATCCTAATGTTGATATACATGATTGATTGGGAAGTCTAGCTATCACAACCAGAGATTGACACTGGGAGGTCAATCTTAACACTGGGAGGTTAGCTTCATAAAAAGAGTTGTTGGACGTGATATTCAATGAATCACCTCCATCTATAACAACTCTGGCGATGTTGGTTCCCTTGATACTCGTGTCACATACAATGGTCAATTATGGGGGAATTTAATACATAAATCTATATCTCAGAAATTGATCTCATACATAAAGCTACGGAATAACCTGTCCACGGGGTATTTTTTGGGCACCCCGATTCTCAATCGGGACATGGAACCTATTGACCACATTAGTGAAAAAACTCCTCAAAACACAACCACCAAAACTCCAAAAAAAAAACAGAAGACAAACCTTCGGAAAAAAATGCAAAAAAAGGAAAAATAAAAATACCCCCCCCTCCCCCCCAAAAAAAAATCCTTTGGGGGTCCTTTAACCGTGTTATTAAAGTCCCTAGCCCCCTTGACCACTAAATCAAAGGTCATTAGACACACGATTATCCATTTCCCTTAAAATCATTACAAAATCTAGGCATATGTTTTCTTAGCTTAACACATGTCATGTCCTTTAACTGTGGTTAAAGGATAACATTGACCACGCAGTCAAACGTCCCTAATCAACACTAAACCCAACATTGATTCCATTTTCTAACATTCTCAACCTCGAGCGCTCGAGATACTCGAGGTTGTTCTAAAAATTTTTGAAATAAGTTCGTACTTCAGAAAAGTCACTTCAATCACGAATAAGGCTTGTACTTATGAAAGGTAACCTACGAATGAAAAATAGAGGCAAACCTCTATGCGCATTTCTCTAAAGTCAGTGCTTCTAAATGAAGCTCTACCCAAATAAACGATGCTCTACCCACCATAGGCACCTCAAGTGGGTATAATACCCTAGAAAAAATCAGTTCACGATACAAAAGTAAGAAAACTCTGCCCGAATCTCGAGTCAAACACTCCATTAGTATTATAATAAACTCTAAATATTTCTTTATCCCTTTCAATTCGAATTATGTTTAGGAGACCAGTTACGCACTTCACAACATCTATATTTTAAAGCTTGATTTTTAACCCAATACCTCTATTAATTGAATTGACATGCTTATACGTTAAACAAATGCTAATCAAATGCTATAACCACTAAACGTAGACATGAAAACATACTTTTCAAAACCGTTCGTAAGAAAGTGTTAGTGAGACGAGTCATCCCGAAACATTGCATAAGCCAAAGTCTAAAATATGGCCACACCCACCACTTCTCAGAGTGAACAAATCTCATCCCCACGGCGCATACCCATATATGTGTTTTCATATTAAATACTTGCCAAGTGTCGACCTTTGATTAACGTATTTTTAACATATAAATATATATATCCAACACAATAAAAATGCTATATTATGGATTAGGCCCCATAAATACCGTAATGTTTCATATTGTATACCCGGTATCCCATCGCTTACACCCATAAATATGTCCCATTTATTGGAACTATGTTGTCTTTGATCTCAAGTATCCTTGGGTATGTAGGCATTATACCGAACTAAACTCGCAATGCATAAACCTTATAATACATCTCTTGGCATATTATTTCTTAGGGATGCATCCATACCCACTCCAAACCCCCTCTCTCTATACCCAAGGATGTCTAAATATTAAATCATTAGAACTAAATCTCAAAACTGGTTTAAAGGAGAATACCTTCTAGCTAGTGATCAATCGATGATAATAATAGAAAATGACCCTACCGATGATTTACGAATGCACTCCCATTGTTAACCTCCACCTAAGCTACCCTATGTCATAAAAATAACCTCTCATCCTCTCTAAGACAAGTCTTACACTTCCACGCATATCAAGTTGCAACACATGAACAACTGAACTACGTAGGTTTTGATCTCATGGCTACATGAGTATGTAGGCGCAACACCGAGTCCTTCTTTTGAGTACAAGCCTAAAAAATATGTCTTGATATATTGTCACACACCAATATTAACCCATCTCTTATCATTTGTACATTATCTCCTATTTACTATGAACGAGGTATCAAACTATCTCAAAGCCTCAATCTCTCACACATCTTATAGAAATGTGCAAACATGTACACCCTAATCACCATCGAACTACTCAGACTTTGATCACAAGTCTTCTTGCATACGTAGGTGCAATACTAATTCCTTCTTATGAGCACGAGCCTTGAAAATATATCTGTTGATATGTCATCACAAAAGAGATGCAATCACATCTCATATTACATTTCTATCCCTGCTCAAATCTCGAATGAGATAACAAACTATCTCAAAGCCGTAACTTCTCACGTACACTTACATACACATCGATGACCACCCATTACCTAAGATAACATTTCTAGAATACTTACATACGTACTAAATAACCACCCATTAAATAAGCACGGAGTCATACACAATAACCCCTATGTACCTACATCGCTTAAGCGACGTTCCTACACCTCTCACTGATACTATTTCCACGCCTAAACCCCTATCTATGTTTTAAGATATTCTCAACCTAAGGTCTTAAAACCAGTTCTTAAAATGATTAAAAAGTAGTCAGTTAATGTTAGAAGTGTTAATTAGCATATAATTAAGGAATCACAAGTACAAGTGGGGTGCCTAACACCATCCCCACTCATAATTGGGTTCTCAAATTTGCACAACAAGAATATATGGACCAACCGCATACTTAAACATTCATTCATATTATCCTAAAAAGGATAACGTGAACTTTTGTTTTTGTTTTTATATAAAATAAACTGGTAACTCTGAAAAACCGACAAAACCCCTTATTGCAGGGAATACATTTAGGTATATGCATAAAACCATGGGTGTGCGACTCAAACTGGATATGTCATTAAACATCTTCCAGGGTTAAAATCAGTCTTTGACCCATATCGGACCGACATCCTGACCTTGAGGTGAAGTGATGGACCGGTAGATAAGGACTCCTGGGCATCCACCATGAACACACATACACAAGTAGTTCTCCCCTTGGATGTATCACCGCTCTGGTCCTACAATGCCACAGTGGTAAATCAATAGAATCAAACTATCTTTATGCTTCCTTTCTAGTATGCGTAATATCTCTAGCATGTATTACTACTTTATCCATTTTTAGAACTATTTAGTGTCCTTAGTTTTTGAGTCCCAAAAATTTAGATACATGCTTAGTTCCCCATGTACCATAGTGTATATTTTTCCAAATGTATACGCAAAGGACCTCATGATAAAGATTACTTGTTTGCATCATGCACGACATAATCTTAACTTCCATATTATTTGAACCCTATACCCTCGAGACCAAAAGTGGTTAGCCGAGAGGAAGTTCCTAGATTAGAAAATTTGCTTCACTCGAAAAGAGGTTCGTATTTCAGAAAAGTTGCTTCTCGCCCCCCCCCCCCCCCCCCCCATGGGAAGTTTGTAGTTTATAAAAATTAATTCCTCGAGTGAAGTTCGTACTTAAAAAAAGCGTCTTTCTCGAAAATCCAGTCCTTGATGCATACTCTCACTCTTTATGTCCGTCCATCTAGTATATTGAAAACTTATCTCTTATTCAAAAGTCCTGGTGACAGGTAACGTTTAAATATTTCTCAATACAAGAATCTAGGTATATCGTAATTTATGGAAATCAAAAGCTATCCATCCATCACTGAGTCACATCATCTTTTTGCATACAAAAAAGCTATAGCGACACACTTTATTCCACAAAAAAAATAGATACTTAAGGTCCATTCATTTTGTCACACCGATTATTTTGCATATGATCAAAATAATTAAATAGTAATTGTAATGTAAATAAAGTTTCAGGGGAAACAACAAAACTTTAATCAAAGAGGGTGCAACTGCACATTATTACATTTATTAGGGGTCTCATATTACATAATTAAAGGGGGACTATTAGCATTACATAACATGATAAGTAGTAGTAAATGTATTCCATTTTATGCTTCCATCTTTGCTAGTTACCGCCCACACGTACGTAACTGAAAACGTTTTCCTTAGTAAAATAGAATAAAAGTCCATGGGGGCGCGGGTATTTATCCTTCTTCTTTTTCACCTTCCATCTACAAGGGAAATGAATACGCAAAAAATTTGCAAGTATATAATTGAACTTCTATAACAAGTTCATAATTCAGAGGTTTTATATCATAATTAAATGAGATACATTGCATAATAAATCGTAATTAACGAAATATAGAGCAATAAGAAATATCAACAGTAATAAATAATGGCATAATGGAATGTGCTAAGACTTATGTGGATTGTATGGTGATTAGAACTAGATAAGTGATATAGAGTCACAAAGATAAGGGTTCAAGATTTTTTTATTATAGGATAACATATAATTATTATTTATAGAGGATTCAAATGTGTAGCGATAGATTTGTAAGAACAATCATAATTTTTTTTTGGAGAATTTTCAATACAAAACCTTTAGAGACAAAGTAATGCCGCTAAGACCAACTCTGAAGAGCGACATCCATATGGTAGGCAAAAATAGGCACTCAAACTCTGGGTCCTACAAGACAAATAGAACTTTTATGGGTGGAACGACAATTTATTCCTTAAATTATAATATACTAGGGTTTAATGAAATCATCTCGAGGTTATGAAATCATTGGTTTACTAAAGTCCTCGGGTCAATAAAATCATCAGTTTACTAAAGTCATTGATTTCATGAAATCACAGGTTTAGAGATTTCTCATTTAAAGATTAAATCAATATTAATGGGATTCATGAACTACACAAAAGAATTCATAAATGAGAGCAAGAGTTCGGGGACTCTCATATATTGATTTAAAAAATTGCAGTTATTAAGCTATAAACTTGGAATAATATTGAAATATAACTCACCTACTTTTCAATTTTGGGATTGATTTTGTATGATCTTCTCGTACAAGGGTGTAAATCGGGGATTCCGAAATCATTTATATACGGAAATGTTCAGAATATGGTAACTAAATAAATATTTAAGTAAAAATAGTGGGTATATGTAATTATATTAAAAAAAATTGTGTGGCTAAAATGGCAATTTATTCCTTAAATTATAATATATGCTACTAGGGTTTAATGAAATCATCTCGAATTTATGAAATCACTGGTTTTTCGAAATCACCGGGTTAATAAAATCATCATTTAACTAAAATAATTGATTGCATGAAATCATGGGTTTAGAGATTTCTCGGTTAAATATTCAACAATATTAATGGGATTCATGAACTAGACAAAAGATTTCATAAATGAGAACAAGAGTTCGGGGATTCTCACACAGTGATTTAAAAAATTGCAGATATCAAGCTATAAACTCGAAACAATATTGAAGTAGAATTCACCTACTTTTCAATATTGGGATTGGCTGTGAATGATCTTCTAGTACAAGGGTGTAAACTGGGGATTCTGAAATCATGTATATAGGGAAATGTTCAGAATATGGGAAGTAAATAAATACTTATGTAAAAATAGGGGTTATAGGTAATTATATAAAAGTAGAATTCGTATGGGGTCATTTGTATAATTATTAATAATAAAAGTTTAATCATTTCACTAAGTTGTATTCATCTTTAGGATTGGTGATCGGAGATGTTTATGTTGCATTTGTAGAAAAGGGCTTGGGATTATGTTTTGGGGATAATATTTAATAGTTTGAAAATTTAGGCGGTTATGCATAATTTAAAAGTTTAGATTTTAACATTCTAAATTGTTTTCTATGGAAAATGCTTTATAGAAACCAACCAGAAAAATGTAATATAATATTTTGACTTGAAAAATATTTTTCTTTGGGGAAAAGCATAAATTTTTTTTATTGGAGACGCACCCTCACACATCGGGTCAAAATATCAAACCTGCCTAGTTTGACCCCACGTGCCTTGTGTGGACTACTATTCATCATCTTCCTTCGAAATCTTGACTTGGAGTTCAAACAATGTTTGATGGTCGATAACTCTCTCTTACGAATACCATTTAAGTCAATTCCTGAATGAAATATGCCTATTTTTTAAAGGAATCCAACAATGTTGGTTTTAAACATTGATGTGCACAGTGTGAAGGTATTGATGTCTTTTAAAATTGGTGAAAATTTGGCAAGAACATTTGTGGAGTTGTGGCAATAGTCGAACCATGACATGTTTATATTTATGTTCTATGACAAAAAAAATCAAACTACTTTTGTTTTGTGTATTATGGTTCATTACAATGCCTGAATTGTTTCTCTTGAACTTTTTAGTTCTATAAAAAAACATTACTTTAGGGCATTAAAGGGTGTTGAATGTCAAGTTAACCTATGATCCTAGGTTCCTTATACCCAGAGCTTCAATAATCCTACTTTTAAATTGGTTCAAAGTTAATATTATAGATTTCACCATTGAATCTCAAGCTTTAATAGTGGTTTCTAGTATTCAAGCCTTTCTAGTGCTATTCTTACGTTATAACTTCAATGTAAAACCAAAAATTTAAGATATGAGTGTGCATAATCTAAACAAATAAAAAGGAACATAATTTCTACATAAAATGATAGAAATAAAAATTTAGCTCAACTTTGCTTTGGGTTTTTAAGGTGAAGAGGTACATCTTTAAAGTTATAATGTGAGGTTTTTATAATGTATGGTGAGAGGAGTTGATTTGTGTAGATGGTGGTGGATGTCATTAAGTTTCATCCGGTTTCGTGTTTAGGTAATATGTGAGGGGATGAGGGTACCATGTGAATACCTGTGATACAATCTTCTTATTGGGCTGTCAGGTGTCTAAATATGATAGGTGGTGTAGGTGTAATGTTTGGGGTTTAGGTTTTGGTCGTTGGGTAGTTTTTAAGGTCTCATTTTATGGATTTTTGTACATGATTTTGAAAGTTTAGGCCGTTAATGGGTAAATTCTTAAACCTTTGAGAATGGGTTTTTGTAATTTTGTTATTTATAAGTAATATGCATGATTTTGGTGATTGAGATTGGATTACAAGAATAGTGTATAAGTTAAAATAAGTATATTTAAATTTGCGGGGGTATTTTAGAAAGTTTAAAAAATGGGGTTTATTAGGGTAATTGTCATGTTTTAGGGTCTTTTTTGAGATAGTTAACTCATCTTTGAGTTCCTTGAGGCTTTTGTATTAATAGGACGTGGTTTTTATATACCCGAGGTAAGTTATTTGATGTAAGGATTCTTTGGATAATAATGTAATCTTTAAATTTATTTTGGATATAAAGAGATATGAAACTTTACGGGTTGTTACATTTACCTTCCTAAAAAATAAAATTACCTTCAAAGAGTGATGGATAGCGTAATTTCATAAACTCTTAAGGTTCCCAGGTTGCATATTACTTGCCATATTGTTGCCAAATTATCTTTACATGAGTAATGGTTATTTGTCAAAGAACCTTGTTCTGAAAATAAAAAATTATGATAGGTCTTTCTTCGAAATTATTATTAGGTTGCACAAATATGCCATCTCGGGTAATAATATGATTGGGGTCATATATATATTTCTGTAATTACGACACATGGAAAACATCATGTATGTTGGATAATTCTGAAGGTAGTTTTAAATGATAGGCTATCGGTCCAACATGTTCGGTGATTTTAAAAGGTCCAATATAGGGAGGCTCTTCCATATAGGTCTTTATAAGGGGTTGTCTGAATGCTTGTTTGATAGATGTTATTATAGGAGAATTCAATTAATGCTAGATGATAACTCTGATTGACGAATAAGTATAAAGAACAAGCCTTAAGATATCTTTGAGATTTTGAATTACTCTTTCAGATTGTCCATTTGTTTTTGGATGAAAGGAGGTACTTAAGTAAAGTTTCATTCCCATGAAATTTTGCAACGCTTGACAAAATCTTCCAATGAATTGCAAGTCTTGGTCAGATACAATGGACTGAGGTACTCCATGGAGTCTAATAATTTCTCGAATGTAAAGCTCACTAAGTCTTTGGAAAGAATGAGTTGTTTTTGTTTGCAAAAAATGGGCTAATTTAGTAAGTCGATCGAAAATGACTCATATTGAATTGCAACCTTGACATGTTTTGGGCAATCCACTGATAAAATTCATTGTAATATGATCTTATTTCCACTCTGGGATATGAAACGATTGAAATAGTTCTCCAGGTCAATCGGGGGCAAACGCCTACGAAAAGATCGATTGGATTTAAGAATAAGAAAAGGTCGCTTGGATTTATCCATGGTTTGTTTAGTTTATGCCTTATCCCGAAAATCCTATTTCGGTCGTATCTAAAATGAATTAGAATAAATAAATAGGATTTGGTTTGTTTATATTTAAATATGTTATATATATATAATGTAATTTTTCCCCTTCCTTGGAAGGGTGACATGATACACAGGTGCTCGGTTCGATCTATTTCTTTATCTCCCCATGAATCGTATGTTTGTAACAATATGGGCAGAATTTTCTCAATTCCAATCGATTAGGCGTATTGTGCCGGTTCTTTTGAGTAATATATCTGGAAATGCCCGTTGAGACCTTATTAACACCGTTTCGGACACAACTGGTACATTCCAAAATAACCGTTATTCGGACATCTTTACCCTTGGCCATAAACCTCCTTTGGCTTTTTGATTGGATCGTTGGCCGGTTGGGAAAGCTTTATTATCCGGATATTCTTCTCTACATTCCTTTTTTGCAGCTGCTTCAGTAGGATAAGGAATGGGACCCATGCAGATTTCTCTCTTATGCGGGTAGGGCCCAGCTGGTCAAGACTCTCTTGTTTGCTATTCAAGTTTACTGGTCTTCTCTCTTCATCTCCTAACCGGATAATTATGAATTCCGTCTATTTAATATTCTATTAAAATGAAACTCGGTAAGAAAAGAAGAGAAAATAGCAAATCATAGATTTGCACAAAATCCAGGCTATTTTCATTCAATCGCTACAAGATCAACAATTCCATAAGCTTGGGCTTCCGTTGCTGACATAAGCTTATTAGAGTATTTTCGAGTCCTCAGATTACCTTCTTAATTTCTTTGTTGCTTGTTCTTATCCCATCATCTGAACAATTAAAAAATAATGTTTAATCTCACGAGTTGCAATATCTCACTCAAGATTGATACTTCAGATGATTTTGCATAACATAGCATACCTTCCTCCTATGTAGCCTGTTGTAACCTCTCATGAGTAATGACGCGTATATTCAGGTAAATCTCATCACATATAATTATGTCTGCAAGGCATAATTAGTTACATAATGTAACAACGAAGTTATGAAACTAAAATAACTGATATGTTATCCAATGTCCCGCATAGGCATAGTAAACTTGGCGCTCACTCTAATAAAAAGGAAGACTATTAGGGTTACATAAGCGGGTAGGTAGTAGTGAATATTCCATTATGTGATGCTGTCTTTGCTAGTTATTTCCCATATATACGTAACTGAAAAGGTTTTCCTTGGTAAAACAAAGTAAAAGTCCATGGGGATGGGCGGTATTTTTCTTTCTTCGAGTTCACTTTCCATCTTAGAGGGAAATAAATAAGAAAAACTTTGTAAAGTATATAATTCTACTTCTATACCAAGTTCATAATCCAAAGGTTTGATAGCAGAATTAAATGAGTCACATTGTATGATAAATCAAAATTAAAATAATATAGAGCAATATGAAATATCAACAGTAATGAACAATAGCGTAACGGAATATGTTGATATTTGTGAGCACCATGTGGTGATTATAACTAGATAAGTGTTATCGAGTCATAAAGATAAGGGTTAAGGCTATTCTATAATAGGATACCAAATAATTATCAGTTTTAGAGGCTTCAAATATGTAGTGATCCATTTATTATAACATTCAACCGAAACATTTGATGAATAATCAATCCAAAACCTTTGGAGATGAAGTAACACTGCTAAGACTATCTTTGAAGAGCAACATCCATATGGTAAGAAAAAGTAAGCACTCAAACCCTGAGTCTTACATGCCAAATATCACTCCCGTGGTTAGAACAACATTATATTACCTGAATTATAATGTATGCTACTAGGGATTAATGAAATCATCTCGTTTTATGAAATCATTGGTTTACTGAAATCATCGGATCAATGAAATCAGCGGGTTAATGAAATCATCAACTTACTAAAATCATCGGATGCATGAAATCATATGGTTAGAGCTTTCCCAAATAAAGATTAAATCAATATTTAATGGGATTTGTGAACTATACAAAAGAGTTCATAAATGAGAACGAGAGTTAGAGGACTATCACATCGTGATATAAATAATTGTAATAATCAAGTTATAAGCTTGAAATAATATTAAAATAGAGTTTACCTTCTTTTCAATATCCGACTTGGTTTTGTATGATCTTTTGGTACAAGGGTGTAAAATGGTGATTCTGAAATCATGTATATAATGAAATGTTTGGAATATGGTAAATAAATAAATATTTAAGTAAAAGTGGGGTGGTTATATATAATTATATTAAAATAGAAATTTTATGGCATCATTTGTATAATTATTAATAATAAAGTTTAATCATTTTACTAAGTTTCATTCATCTTTAGGGTTGGGGGTAAGAGGTATTTGTATTTTATTTGTAGAAAAGGGCTTGGCTTAAGTTTTGGGGATAATATTCTACAGTCTGAATTTAGGGGGTTATTTGTAATTTAAAAGTCTAGAGTTTAACTTTCGACACCGTTTTCTCTGGAAAATGCTTTCTGGGTAACCAATAGGAAAATTTAAAATACTATTTTGATTAGAAAAATAAAATATTTTTTTAGAAAAAATCAAAGTTTTCTTATTGGAGACGTGCCCTCACGTGTTGGGTCAAAGAGCAAACGTGCCTAGTTTTACCACACTTGCTTTGTGTGGATTACGGTTTATCATCTTCCTTTGAAATGTTGACCTAGGATTTGAACAATGTTTGATTATGAATAACCCTCTCTTTCGAATAACATTTAAGTCGATTCCTGAATGAAATTTTCCTATTTTCTTAAGAGGAACCCAAGCATATTGGTTTTAGACATTGAGGTTCATTATGTCAAGCTATTGGTTTTCTAGAAAAAATTGTGGAAATTTGACCAAAACATTCGTGGTGTTGTGCTAATACTCAAACCATGGCCTATTTATATTTATATTCTATGATAAAAAACAAAACAAAATACTTTCGTTTTATGGATTATGGTTCATTAAAATGCGCAAATTGTTTCCCTGATATATTTAGTTCCATAAAAAAACTTATATTTGGGGCACTAAAGGGTGTTGAAACTCATATTAACCTATGCACATATGTTCCTTAGATCTAGAGCATGAGTTCTCCTACTTTGAAACCAGTTCGAAATCAGGATTATAGATTCCACCATTAAAGCTCAAGATTTTATGGTGGTTTATGATATTCCATCCTTTTTAATGTTAATCTTATGTTATAACTTCAATGTAAAACGATAAATGTAAGCTATAAATGTTCATAAATCTAACCGAATAAAAAAGAACATAAATTATACATATAATAATAGAAATATAAATTTAGCTCCACTTTTCTTTGGTTTTTAACTGGGGGGTGGGGTACATTTCCACTATTGTAATGTTGGGTTTTTATATTGCTTAGTGAGAGGAGTTGATTGGTATAAAGATTCTTTTTGGTTTTTTATGTAGTTAACATGTGAGGGGATGTGGGTATCATGTGAATACACGTGATACAAGATGCTTATTGGGCTGGAAGGAGTCCAAATATGACAGGGGTATAAATGTAAAGTTTGGAATTTAGGTTTTGGTCCTTGGGTAGTTTATGGTGTCTTTTTAAGGATTCTAATACATGTTTTTAATGTTTAAGGGATAATGTGTAATTCCTCAAATATTTAACGATGATTTTGTGTAATTTTGTTAAGCATAAGAAATATGGATGAGTTTGGTGATTGAGAATGGACTATAAGGTAGTGTATGGGTTAAAATATGGATATTGAAACACATGGGAGTATTTTTGAGATTTTTGAAACTTTGGAGTGAATAGGGTAATTATCATTTTTTTAGGGTTGTTTTGATATATTTAACTCATCTTTGAGTTCCTTGAGGCTTTTGTATTGATGGGGCATGGTTTATATATTCCCGAGGTAAGTTATTTGATGTAAGCATTCTTTCGATACTAATTTTTTTGAAATGTATTTTGGATATAAATGGATATGGGAGTTTACTGGATGTTATAGGCTTTGATGAAAATTTTCAAAAAAATTGTCAAACAACCGGAGGCTGGTCCAAAACCCCTCTGATTCTAGGTTGAATGTCTTCCCATTTTTAATAGAAGATAAATAACATAAATTCGCAAGTTATCGCCAAAATCAATTTCCCTTACATTAGATTACCCCTTACCCACATTTTATTTTAGGAAAATAATAGGCCACAATCTATTACTTCCTCTCTCATTGCACGAGAAATGAGAACTCATCCCCATTTACCCTAATCCAATACAATTTTGTCCAGTTCTTCCCCTTAGAAGAAACTACCAAGTAAAAAAAATACAAAATATGAAATACCATCTACATACGATAAAAAACAGATAAAGGGAGTCACATCAGAAAAAGTAATGCATATGCGAGTCCTTATCCCATTATGTATTGTATTCTATCCATAAAAGCCTAAATGAAAGTTCCCCGAGTTATTTTGTAATTAAAACCATCAGTAGAGAGATCACACTAAGTTCTTACCATGGAAACTTGAGTTTGCGCTCAGTGCGGTCGATTAGTTTTAATCAGTTAAATACACACCCACAAATGTCAAGTATCCTATACAGTACGCTCCATGCCTACTGAAGAAGATCAGGCTCCAACCATAATGGACTAGGTTTTGAGACACCTTCAGAACATCAGTGGCTCATAGAATACCATGTAGTCCTAGACCAGGGCACAATACCTAGCACGAGTTCTTCGGCAAGAGGCCACTATTATGACTATAATATGAGAGAATTAACTTCCTCCCATCCCCAACACTGTTACATTGCCAGCAGTGGTTGTCGAGGTAGTTCCCACGAATCCTCAGGATTCTCCTGCACTAGGCTCATTACCAGATCCATGTACTCACGTCAACGCCCTCTGCTTAAAAGTACCATTTGCCCCATATGGATAATTTTAACCCTACCAACACTACCCTGAGTACCCACACACTGCCTCCTAAGGTCCCTTGTGATCCGTATCTATACCCCCCCCCCCCCCCACCAGCCCATTAAGTTGTCCCGCTACCTCTAAATGAGGAGATAACGTAGGTCCAATCGGAATTACGTCTCCTCTAGGAAGCCAATATCAAGATAAACACTACCAGTTGTCGAAAAAAATAAAAATGCCAATCTTCAAAACATACAAAAGACTAGGCTCCCCAACTTCCCACTTATCCAACTACAACCTTCTGATATAGGTCTGTAATATAGGCCTACAGAGTATGTTCTCATCCACTCTATCTGGAGGAGCCCTCACCATGTATATGGGTCTGAAACATGAAGGAATCGCCAAAACATAAGATGATGTATGTCGTGCTTTTTTGAAGCAGTACGTATACAACGAGGAACTTTTCATCACACATGGAGATTTGGAAATGCTAAATCAAAATGAGGGAGAGATAGTTGGCACCTTCATCACTTGCTTGAGAGAGAAATCCAGTCACAAGGTCAACTATCCCCCATAAAATGATCATATAGATATTGTAATCAGGAACCTCCATAAGGAAGTACAAAATAAACTCAGTCTCACCTGAATCCCCGATTTCCAAGCACTAAACCACATTGGGTACAAAAATGAGGAGAGTTTGGTTTCTCAGACTACTAAATATACCGAGGAACCTCGCCGAATTGAAAAGCAGTTCTCCACTCGTAAGAACGCACTAAGATATTCTACATCTCACATCACCACCCTCGTGGTCTGTCCAGAACTAGAATTATGATCGGTTGCTAATATTTTCCAAGCTATCATAGATATCGTTGCACCATTTCAACCATGACCCCCCCTCGAAAAAAACTATCAAGCTGTTCTTCCTACCCAAAAGTTTAGAGTTAAGTCCCCCCTCTATAAAGTGTAAGCCACCTTGAAAATGGATGGTTGGATGAGACCTATTAACCCTAAACCTCCTCCCCCCCCCCCCCCCCCCCGCGTATTCCTAGATAAGAACTGACATTTAACTCCCATTCAGAGGTCCATCAGCACCGAATCACATTATTAATAATTGTTGGTCCCTGAGATTTTCCACCCAAGACCTCGTTGATGCTGGGAGACTTATCATGCCAAATCCAAATGTCACCAATAACCCTTACCATATCATTCCATTATCGACACCAATGCTTTGTCAGATACGCCCATTCCAAACACTGACCAATCTACCCTAATAGTCCCCATCCATCACAAATCTAGGGTGAGGTCACATGAACACTTCTAAACAATCACCTTTCCAGATGGTACATCACCCACCCTAAAAATAATTACCAAAACTAAGACCACCATTGACCATATGACTTTCTTTATTATAGTTATACACTTCCGATAAACTGACCACTGTAACCTAGACTTACTCTTAGTCATCTAATTCATGATCTCAAAAGATCCATTACTCCTCACTCCTTCTCTAGAAGAAACAGATCACTCATTCGAATGGGGGAGATATACAAAAAAGATCTCCAAGACACTAATCATATCTCCTTTGCAGTACTAATCCAATCCTCCAGATAAGGAGGATTCACCCTCGAGGAAAACCACTTCTCCCTCACGGCTTCAGGAACCAACAATGGTACCCTTCACCGAATACATCCGACACTTTTTGGTCAATTCTGAAGGAAAATATAGGGGATACCCTTCTGAAGACAGAACAACCCAAAAATCATGGGCCCCAATTTCTTAGACCTCCGAAATAGATGATCATGAAAGAAAGACAACTCAGTCACATGATCACATCATTTTAAATTATGGACCCATCACCAATTACTATATAAAAAGGAAGAAAGTGTCAGGTCCTACATCAGTCAAAGGAACACCGCCTAAAACGACAAATTTGGGGCTAACCCTAGCTTAATACCTCACGTCCAACACACAAACCTTCTAAGAGAGAGATGTAATCTACTCTATGAAAACCAGTGAGTCATGGTCATGAAAATCTTTTTCCATACCTGATATGGCAAACAATGAGGAATGACCGCCCAAGGCAATCCTATGGAAAATGAAACTCAAGTACTCCCTCATGCTACCATCCACACAATAAAAATAGACCCTAGGGTAGTTTTGACCCATCCTAATTGATAGGTTCGAAACCTGGGTTGAACTTCATCATGAGAAACAATGACTTTGACAAGTTTGATCCTACTCCAAGAACTTCATCAACCGAGATTTTCCAAGTCTACTACTACCTCCCGAATCAGGGCATCACAAATTGCTTTGACCACCTCTTGGTCCCCGAGGGAAATTATAAGAGGGTAATGGTACTGGGGTCTATGAATAAACATGAAGGGTGAGGCATGACCCACTCCAATTGAAAAATCCTTTCAGGTATTTAAAGTTTGAAGAGTAGCAAGTAAATAAAAAACCAACTTTTATAATACAATAATAACTTTCTGATTATAATATAAGGAAGAAAATAATTAAATTCAAACTTTTCAGTAAGAACAAAAAGAATGGAATCACTTGAGAGTGATGATTCTATGAGAGTGAAGAGACAAGAACTTTAAGTACCAAGGAGATAGCAGGGAGAGAATACGTTCTTCATGAAAATGGACAGAGTAACAGTGCTCAAATTATGGTGTCTTTTGTCCTTGCCCTAGTGCTCTATTTATAGCCAAACATTAGGGATGACATGGCATATGCACGCTAAAGAGATATTTTCTTGTGATAATATATGAGTGGTACTTTTGATCTTATTTTACTATTTGTCGCTATCCATTGTGGTAGGTGACATTAGGTGCAAGTAGAGTAAAAAATAACATATGTCGATCATAGTGACAAAAAAGTACAATTTTCTTAATATTTCAAACGATTACTTGACAAACATTTTTGAAACATTATGAGCTGCCTTGAGGGCCACTCACCAATGTTATTTTCCACAACAACTTTGCGATCAGTATCTTGACTGCTCACTCATTTTACCAAATGTGAGTTGTGTAAGTGTATATGAGTGTGTGAGTGACCTATTGGGTCCCTCGTTTTAGTATTCTCTTTTTCCTAGGGTACTGAAGTGGTTGAGCCTTATCTTACTCAACAAGACTACCTCTCATCCTCCAAACCAAAACTCTTAAGAGATCCTAATTATCCATTTTCTCGAGCCCTGCTTGCCTGACTAAGGCTTCTTGTTAAGTGAACCTGTGTTTATAACAACAAACAAGATTAATAGATAAACTTTTATATTAGCATAAGTATTTGAATGACTTGGGGTTGCTCGTGTGGCATCCTATCGCTGATTACTGCTCAAGGTTCATTAGTGGCTTGGACCTATTTGTCCTGCTCGCAATTTTGGTCTCACTCATCAAATATTACTTATCTCCTGTCTTGGGCCTACTTTCCCAATGTCTTAGGTTCTACTTGTCTTGCCCATTACTTGGACATGCTCACCACTTTGGTATTGAGTTCTCATTATTAATTTATTCCTATATTGGGCTTGCTCACCCAATACTGTTTTATTCATCATTCCTAGACCATTACTTGGACATGCTCGCCACTTTGGGCCTTCTCGCACGTATTACTTTGTCCCTCTTGGGCTTAGTCACCCAATATTGTTCTGTTTCTCTTGGCTTGCCCATTACTTGGACGTCCTCCCCACTTTGGGATTGCTCGCCCGTATTAGTTTGTTCCTTTGGGTCTTACTCACCCAATATTGTTATGTTTGTCTTAGCTTGCCCATTACTTAGAATTTTTCACCACTTTGGGCCTGCTTTCCCACAAGACTTTGTTCCTCTTGGGATTTCTTGTCCAATATTATTCCGTTTGGTTTATCTTGACCATTACTTGGACTTTCTCGCCACTTTGGGCTTTCTCGCCTGTTATTACTTCGTTCTGGCTTTGGGTTTGCTCACAACAAGCCTACCTTTATGGTAGGGTTAAATGGGTACCCCTATACATTATCCCCCTTGTACAAAAGTCTTATTTTGATTGAAAACTGAAGACTTTTCTACAAAAAAAATCTATAGGATTTATTACTATTTATTCACGCATTAAATGCTCTGTCATTAGGCTATTCTTATGACGCCTTTCAGTGTCTCAAGGAGACACGTGTTTCCTTGGGAAGCTTTTTATATGATTTAGGTAATGATTACCATATCTTTCGAACCATGAGGTGCATCTTGCCTCGTTCTATAAACACCTTATTCTTGGTCTTTTTTAAACTTTCACTATCAGTTATCTTATGTTATAGAGAGAGAATTTTCGAGAGATTTTCAGGGCTTTAAGAAAACCCTCTTTTTCCCTCCACTTTTCATTTAATCCTCCTCAATCAGTGGATTTTTCCCTGACAAATGTTTTTCTACCTTGGTTATTTCCATGAGTGAGGTTTTGGTGGGGTTTTTTCCATCTATGTGATTATCACCAATTCCACTACAACTAGAGCAACCTCTATTACATCGTCTATAGCTATTTTCTCCGTCGCTGCTTCCACCACATCTTGTGGTGATGGGTCCACATAAAATATATCTCCTCTCAATGTCCCCAACTTCTCCCCTCCAGATGGAACTAAAGAGAGCTTTGCTAACTCAATGGTGAATCTAGTACTAATAAACACACTATAGTGGCATTAACGATACCTCTACTACCCGTTTCACATCTGAATCTAGTACTAATAAACTACTGTGACTCGCTTGTGTCACACAAAATAGATCCCAATCACCCTGGGATAAAACTCATAATTTCAATTGCTAATAGCAGTTGTGGTTCAAATGGATGCTGGACATAGCACCCTTGTCCCAACCAAAACTTATAATAACTATTGCCCCTATCGGACATCCTGTCCTTGTCCCCCAATTCGCTCCAAATAAGATCCACACATGTGTTCCTACTCTGTAAACATAAGACACCACTCTATGTGATCCCCCTTCCCTTGCCCACTAGTCATGCCAGAGTTGTCCTTCTCATGGACCTAGTAGTCTTTACGCGGATTGCTACCCTCATTGTCCCTTTGTCTATACTGGCCATATGGGACTCTTTGCTGGCCTTAACGGACCTAACTGAACTTTATTTCATTTCTTGGCTCCCTTCTCACGGAAGCGTTGTTATCAAATTGCAAATGTACGATATTAATGGTAACGATTGCAATCATTTTAGATGGATTTCCCCATCCCTGGTTGTATATCCTACCTATGAGTCCATCATTGACTTACCGACCTCCTTGATCATCTGTATCCACCACGTTCGGTACAAATTGGTTAAACCCGTCAACCCTCCTTCATGACCGACCACCATACGATCCTTTTTAAACAAGTCGTGAAATGCCCTTTGCCTCTCAGTTTAAAAAGTTGATCAAAGGATTTTCGATCAAATCGCACCCCAAATTCCTCATTATTCCTGGTATCTCTCCATAGTTATGGTGGCCAATTCCTACCACTACAACGCTGCTCCTATGAGCCAAATTTCGCTCCAAATTTAATCCTGGGTGCCAGTGCACTCCACCCTACACAATTTCCTTTGGGTTATCTCCTACTATTGACCCATCATACTCCCCATATTCCCCCAATCCTTATGGATGACTCTTCGAAAGAGTTACTCCGACTTCCCCCACTTTACCACCTACGTTAGGTGAGTCTAAATTTTTACCACCGCTTCTTATAACGGTGTTTAAGGAAACTAGTGCGCCCAAGTGATTACCTTAACGTCATCCACCAGAACAATAATCATAGTGACTTCTATCGCGGTCACCGTTCCCAAAATATTCCATAGTTTATGTTGAATCTCTCTCAGTGCAGTCCTTCTAACGACCCTCGCTAGTCGTCAAAGGTCGTTCGGTGTACGACGCCCACTTGAACTTGTATATGAATTGCATCAACTATACTTAATAGTAGGAGAACATAAGTTGCATACATGAAGGAATACAACAACCCTATAATAAGGTTCTATATCAAAGAACACTACGCTAAAACGTAATAAGCCACACAGATCCTAAGGACTCTATAACCTGATGCTCTGATAGCACCTGTGACACCACGCTCACTAAAATACTGGGCAGCCAGCCCATGATCAAAATAAAACATTGGTCTCATATGGCGCCTTCTAAGCATCACTATCGGAAAAAAAAATTAAAGTTACTAACCATCTAGTAAATTAATTAGACCGGTGCCTAATTTTCTCTTTCATTAATTAACAACATGTAAAAATAAATAATAATTAAACCATCAACACAAAATGATAACTAAATCCAACACAGATGAATAATATAAATAAAGATGACCAGATCAACTATCGATTCTATAATAAAATACAACACTAAACTGAAACAACAACCTGGATACACAAAGTCAAATAAATAACTGAATACTAAATCTGAGGAGCATATACCCAAATGAATACTGAATTAAAGTCCCTATGCTAGGAATGAATGAATGAAGCGTCTATAGCAAACTCCTGAAACTTCCACATGAGCTATAGTTGCGCATCCCTACATAGAAACCTCAAACCGGGCATCCCTATCGTTAGACACCTAAAAAATTTTGGAAAAGATTTTGACATGGGTTAGAGACCAAGTAAAACATTTTGAAAATATTTAGCAAGGACTTAAATTGCAATAAATAAATATGCATGCACACTTTTCATATTTAAGCTAGTGTCACTCTCTCTTGAGCTATAACTCACCCCTTATCTAATGTGCACACCGAACGGTTGCCTTCTATCCTTACTAGTTATGCTACCCCACTTACCTAGCTGTATATCACCTCGTTCTACCCTACTACTCTAACCCGAGTATTCTTACTTTTATTATTAAGTTTTCTTCTCATTAACTTATTAATCGGTTCAACTATATTAAATCATATAATGTTCACACTAGTACATAGGAAACCCCCTTTTCAATTCATATAACTGCCACACTAGTTATGTTAGAAATTAATTTTTAAATCATATAACTTTAACCTTAGTTATATAAGAAATCACCTTCTTAAATCATATCATTTTCACACTCATTATATAATAAATACATTCACACTTATGTATTAAACCCGCATATAATATCTTCTCATATTATATACGTACTAGTACACTACACATTCACTCACATGTCGCGTATAATAACCTTTCATTCCCGAGTAATAACTCACCGTATGCGTTCTCTAAAATTCTATCATCCCAGGCATTCTCTCTCAAACCCGGTTACCATAAGTTGGAGTAACTCACACCGAACTTAGGTAAAATATTGCAAACGTAGTGGAGGCGGTCATATTTCCCCGAGTGTGATACCGAATCATACCCAAGACGTCTCACCTCAAAAATAAATCGTACAATAAAAATCCTAGACGATATGACCTGGGACTATACTCTCCCTTCTCCTCACGCCAGGGGATTCACCCACATCACACAACCTCCTATGATAGCACTAGAGGGGTATGTATTACTATAAATATAATTCACATCGATATCTATAAAGCATACAAATATATATATATATATATATATATATATATATATATATATATATATATATATATATATATATATATATATACTATAACCCTACCGTATACATATATTCAATAATAGGCTGGCTAATCCGTGCCTAACACCCCTAGCAGTAGCCAAAAATACCCAAGTTCATATCTCGACTTGAAATTTAATTAATCACACATTAATTACTTTTCCTTCAAGTTGTGTCACCCAACCATAATACCCAGACTCCCTCAGTCTGTCCGTATATTCATCTCTTAGAATTTTTTACACAAAGTCCCACTATAAAGATTAATACTCCCAATTAATTTTAATATTCGATAATTTATTATATATCTCTATAATAAATTAAATCGGCTACCCTCCATACTCTGAATTCATTCCTATACCATTCCAAGGAAAAAATAATGTTCCTTAATATTTTCCAGAGTCTTCCACTCATCTACGGACATCCCTAAATAATTGAGATCCGATTTCTCATAAAGGATTTCAGTTTCAGACACCCTTTCATAGAAAAATCATGACAAATTCACAAAAAATACGAGAGATACGAGTCAGTGCCCACACAATCATAACAAAAAGATCTAAAAATTTCATTTTTAACAAATAGGTAAATAGAACCAGTTCGACCTCAATACCTAATCGGTTCACCGTACTAGATATGTGAACCATCTTCTTCTCTAACTCGTTTTTCCTCCATTAACAAGCTTCTAAGCTTTCTGGTTCTAACCCTAAACTTAATACGATCACTCTCAGCATAAATACACCTCTAAATCTGGTTCTAAACATCATCCAAACCCATAAACACTATTTATTTCAATCACAATCCATCATTTTTTAAATTGGGTTTTTAACCAAGTTTCATTCAATCGGTCATAGATTTTATTCCATAAACTAAAATTAAACATGTCTACTAGGTTTATCATAGGATTTAGATTTCTAAAACTTATAATCCCATAGCATCATCAATTTTTCATTTAATCTACACAACATGACTAAATCATCCAAAGACCCTTTTCGTATTAGAACCCACTCAAAACAAATTTTGATATAATAACCCATCCCAAAATGAGGTTTACACAAACCATGATATGAATCACAATACCAAAATTTAAATGAAATAAAGTTTAACTACTTGCCTGAATAAATTCGTAGGGTCTGATTTCCTTTATTGTAGACGAATGTTTGACGAAGAACACACCCCTCTTCTTGGTTGGGCTCTCAAAATTTCTCCTGATTTATCCCTCTTTTCTCCTCTGCAGAGCTAGGGTTTTCTTATTGAGTTGTGTCTACAAAAAACTCCATAATGTAGGATTTATATCACTAATCCTAAAATTAACTTATAGGCCAAGCCCAAATGACTCGAACACCCCCGTGTGAGCCTGGTTATGCCTAAATATGCCCGAGACCCAATTCATACCCTCGGGTATTCTTTTTTATTACTATATCTACGTATTCAAAATCAATTGTGCACTCGAAATCGCCATTCGAGTCACTTTACTAAAATATCCAACCCGCACCTAAAATTACGATGATAACGTAGATTTTGCGTGTATGTCGTTGTTGATGAAAGACAAGTTGGTCAAAAATCCTCAAATTCCTACAAAATATAATAAACTCAAGTGTAGAGTGGTAAGTAAGGATGTCAATCCACTTTCTAGGGAGTAAAGAAAATGGAACAAATTCAATTATAATTCACTTTTTATTTTCTTTTTGTGCCTTTTCTACTTTTTTTTAGCTTTTTCAATATTAAAAGAATAGGGTGAGGTGAGATTTTAAACTAAACTAAACAAAGATGAAAATAATTAATTAGAAAGTGACTAAAATGAAAACAAAGTCTAACACTAAAATAAAAGATAAAGTGAGGTAAATAATTGTGAGAACAATCAAGGAATGCGATTACACCACAAATTTTAGTTATTCTAATTAATTAATTTAATTATTTGAATACTCCGAAATTAATATCAAAATTACAAACCAACTCTTGTGGCAAGTGTAATTAGAATAGTAATCTTTTAGAAAGTTAAGTTTAACACCCCACAACTCTATAAAATTAGATCTACACTCCTTTTAATTAATCACCCGCTAGGATCGATCAATTAAAATTCATGTAAATCTTAGAAAATAAATTTAGAGTTGAAATTCAAGTTATAATACCCCACTTAAGAAACCCCTATCTCTAGTTCGAATCTAAAATGGGTATTATAATTAGAATTTCGATTTTCTCTCGAAAATCATTTACCCTCTCTCGAGGCGTAAATCTAAGGGTGAGGGAACAAAATTAACATTCAAAGGGAAATTTCAAGTAATCAA
The DNA here is from genome assembly GCA_949130495.1 of Sambucus nigra. Lineage (NCBI taxonomy): Eukaryota > Viridiplantae > Streptophyta > Magnoliopsida > Dipsacales > Adoxaceae > Sambucus > Sambucus nigra. The sequence goes on along the minus strand of OX422208.1, from coordinate 534,169,127 downwards.
ACTAATTAAACTAAAATAATATCAAATAAGGGTTTCACCCCACCCCTTGAAAGGGGTTTTTAGCCTAACATGGTATAAAATATGACAAATTAATAATCAAAGGCATAAACAAATAAAATAGAAGGGTAAGAGGACAAATCTTCAAACAAGTCTCCTCGATTTGCAAAATTGGACTCTAATCCTCCATTGAAATTGAGCAACATTCATTCAAAATGAGCTTTCCACAATATTCAATTACATACAAATACTCATTTGAATCACTCAACAATTAATTTCTCACAAATATCTAAAAAAATAAAAAGAAAAAAATAAAACTATTTACAAAGGATAATTTTCTCTACAATTCTCTCTCTAGAATTTTCCTCCTAAAAACTTAGATGATCTTCAAATGGCCTTGAGGTCTTCTTTTATATGCAATTGGAGCTAAGGGGTTAAATTGGTAAAATAAGGATGTGCACATGAGGGGTGTGAGGTATGAGGATATATGGGTGAGAATAACAATTTGATTTGTGTGCACATGGGGGTAATTTGGGAAAAAAATGGATAAAGGTTAGTTGGGGGTAATATGGGTAAAAGGTTTAAAAGTGGGTTTAATTGGAATGTGGCTTTAGTGAGTTTGGCTTTGGTTTGGTTGGCTTGGTCTTGGCTTTGTTGGTTTTGACAAGTAACACGATTTGGGCAAGTGGCTTTTGGAGAAATGGGTTCTTGGTTCACATGGGAAATGGGTGGAGGACATGGGTTGAATCGGACAGGAGCAGGGGGTTAGAATAGGGGGTCTCGGGTTGAGTGGTCCGGTTTGGCGGGTTTGGGTCGACAGGGTTCCGCCCGGGCTGTCCGGGTCGAAACAGGGGAGGTCGGATTGAGGGTCGGTTTTGGTGGTTCCGACACGATGGCAGGGGGTTAGTAGGTCCGGCTAGGGGGTTACTGAAACAAGGGCCGGAGGTCGGGCTGTGCAGGTTCAACAGGGGGTTAGGACAACTCGGGTGGTTTGAGGTGTTGTGAGGTGGGTATATTTGTTAGGGGTGGTTGGCTATGGTGGTGTAGATGAGGGTTAAGGTGTGGGGTGTGTTAATGGAGGTATAAGGTGGGTGAGGAAGAAGAAGTGGGTTAATTGGGGTAGGAGAGAGAAGGTGTGGTGGGGTGATTGTTAGAGAAGATGAAGTGTAGGTGTTAGTGTGTAGGTGAGTGTATGGTAAGTTGGGTAAGGGTGAGGGTTTAGTTAGGTGTAGGTTAGTTTGTGGGTATAGGGTGTGTCTTTGTGTGTGTTTAATTTGATCCCTTAAAATAAAACTAACTAATAAAAAAATAAAATTAATAAAATAAAATAAAAACCTAAAAAACTAAACTCATATTTAAAATAAAACAAAGACTCAAATAAAAATTGAAACTAAAAATAAAATCTAATAACTTAAAATTAAAATGCTAAAAAGAAAATGCAAAATCTAATAAAACTAAAAATACATAAAATCCTAAAAATTCTAATCCTAATAAAATAAAACTAAAACTAAAAACTAATAGAATAAAGATCAAGATACTAAATAAAAAGAAATATAAAAATTAGAAAATAAATCCTAGAAATTCTAAATAAATTTAAAATAAATCCTAAAAATAAAAATGACTCAAACTAAAAATATAAAAAAATGATAAAAAGACACAAACTAAACACACACGGGGTTCGGGATAGGTTTAGGCTAGGTTTTGGCTCGGGTTTGATTACGGGAGAGGGGATTAGCTCCATTAAACGCGCAATTGTCTTGATTTAAGCGTTTGAACTCTGCAATGCACATTAAGCCTGCATAATAAACATTTAAGCACATAAGACCCATATTGTCGAGAATTAGCAACTAAAGTACGCTATTTGGGGTATAAATTGTACAGTTTTGGGTGCTTATCACACCACCCCCAAACAGAGCGTTGTTAGTCCTCGAGCAATAAGATAGAGAGAAAGAGAAAGATAAGAAACCAAAAGTGTACCACTTTCGTGGGCACTTGCGATTGCACTTCGCATGTGCAACAAGCCTTTAAACCTATAGGTTGCCCTATAGGACGAGTTGTGTCTCATGAGGGTTTGCAGGGAATATACCCACAAAATTCTTATTTGCAAAAAATTATTAAAAGGCAGTCAATCTCTTATTAGATGTAGAATAATCGCACAATCCATCACATGAGAAAATGATTTTCAGAAATACAAGCTATAATGTGTAAAAAGATTAAGCTAAGTAAATACTCAAGGCACATCGTGCCTAGAACTCAACATGTGTAGTGTGAATCAGTCAAAACAGGTCGAATATCACAAGAGTAATTCCAAGATTGCCTTGTCGGAATCAATGCTTCAACTTCATATCTCACGGATATAACTCTCTCAAACGAACCCTCGAGATATGGGTAAGTGTATCGCTCTTGTGTGTGAGGAGGGGAGTAAATGTAAGCAAGTTCAAACGTCTCTCACACACACATAAGAAAGAACGAACAATATAGAAAGAAAAGTGATCTCATGAAAGGAATGTTAATCACTATAGTGAGAACGTCGAGCTATTCACCACGTCGACTTTCATTTGCCCGAACACCTAGGGGAAATATGGATGTATATGGGTGAGGGGAAAATGAAATGGCAAGGATATGATGATATGAGGTAGAATGGTGATGTATGGATGAGTAATGAGTGAGGATGTGTAATGGATGTGTGAAATGATGGATGTATGACGAGAGTGTTCTATACTTGAAGAACAAATGTCTTTATTACAACAAAAACTAACTACAAACTCTCTTTTTTTCGTTTTTTTTTCTCGATTTTTCTTTTCTTTTTTCCTTTTCTATTTTTGCTATTTTTCTATTTCTCTCTTTTTTTCTTTTTTTTAATTTATTTTTCTCTCTCTTTTCAAACCAACACTGAAGATATTTAACATTTGAAATCACACTCTTTTTCTCAAAATGATGATGGATGATACATGAATGAAGGTGATAGGTGATGGTGTGAGGAATATGGAAAAGCATGTGAATGTAATGGGAATATGATATGGGGAAAAGTGGTAGGTGCATGGATGAAAATCCTAGTGATCGGTACAAATATCAAGACACGCGTTTCTTACAACTCGAAAGCGATGTCATTCTCAGTGATCAAGCCAAAATTTTATGAAAGAAAAATGAGATCATACAACAATTTAAGTGCGGACCCAAACGAAGTTGAATCAACTTGTGACTCAGAGATTGCGTAAAACACTCTGAAAGGGTGAAAGGCACAAATCTCACGGGCTAAAGTCTCTACTAGTGATCCTTAAGGTTCTCTTTAGAATTGTAGTACTCCTCAACTCTAAACGTAATGACATGATTAGTGCGCAAATTTTGTTGAGTCTAGAAATTCATGGTGCAACATGCCTTGTTATGTATTATATAAGCTATTTATAAAAAAATATTCTCTAGATTGATTCCTAGACTTTAAAAGATGGATGATTGAAAATTCACATCAATGAGTGAGATGAAAGAAACTACGCAAAATTTTAAAAATCAAAATTTTTCAAAAGAGGTACGATTTTGATAAAATTCCCCACCCCCAAACAAAAAGGAACATCGTCCTCGATGTTAAGTAAAATGATTTTTAAAATTGAGAGCATAAAGTAGGAAAGAGATTACCAGAATGAACCGCTAATGAAGTGGAAAGATGTAGCCAAGAATAAACCTGAATATTAAGTGAGAAAAAAAAAGTGTACAAGTCTATAAGCATGATAAAGCATAGGGTGATGTGAAACACCACCCCCAAATAGGATGAGACTAGTACAAGAAATGTGGGCTGCCTCCCGGTAGCGCTAAGTTTAATGTCTTCAGCCAGACCGATGAAATCTCACCCTAAAGATAAGATCTATGAAAGCCCAGGGTGGCAGAAGAATTGGCTGATGAGAATCACCCCCAAACAAGACTGAAGCGTTAGTCTTGCTGGATAAAGGCTAAAGAGGTCAATGCACTTGTATCGCAAAGTGCATCACACGATGCAAAGCATCGGTGGACCAAGGGTGGGTGGGTATTAAGGTAAAGGTGAGGGTGGAAAGGGTGGAGAGGTATCGGTCACGGGCTTTGTTGAGCCGAAAGGTGAGGGCAACAAGGGCCCTATAAGCATAGTGCTCAAGTTGGTGAAGGAGGCGAAAAGGTGTAGAAAGTGAAATGGGGTGGGCCTCATAAAAATCACACGACCGTTCTATAAATGGGTGATGGTAATGGTCGCGCCGTGACATACCATGGAGCTGTTGAGAAACACCACAAGAGAGTGGATGGCATGGAGGAACAAGCTCGATGTCACGGGGGTAGAGAGTATCACCATAAACACTCTCATACATGGAGGATGGTTTCAGGTTAGGATCTAAAAATGTTGATGGAAACTTGAAATGTGTAAAATCAAGATCCAAACCAGGTGGTGAGGTGGAAGGGATAATGGGTGGGTCGGGTGGGACAAATGGTGGAGTAAGATGATCCAACCCTAGCGTGGGAGACATACACTCATTGGGAGGAGTAAAGGAATACTCACAAGAGAGTGTGGTTTCTAAAGATGGAGTTGTCAACTTCTCCATAAAAGTAGCATTGGTAAATGGGATGGATGGGTAATACGAGGCACCAAGATCGGAGATAGAGGAATCACTAAAATGTCGGGCTCAACGGGAGCCATGCATGGAGGGATATCATCCAAATCCGGATAGTTAGGAACTATCACGGATTTTATTTCGGAAAATTGGTGAGCATTCGTAGCGGAAGCTAACCTAGGATAAATTGGTTCCTCAGTAACATAAGGGTGAAGCTCGATAGGTGTAGACTCGGGCATTGTTTTGGATATGACGGGAGTGTGAACCGCAATGATGGGTTCATAAGTACAAGGTGGGATTTGATCAGGCTCACTATCGAAAGGTAAGTCAACACAATTGTCGACTTGGTACCCGGACCATGGAATGGTCTCAACTTCGAGATTCTCGGGGTGGTAGGGTTGGTCATACTCAAAATTCGTGTCACAAGAGGACACATCATCGTCACACTCGGTGGAAACGATGGGTGGGGCCATGGGAATATTCGACTCTCGCTCACACTCCAATTCATTTAATCTTTGTTCAAGACTTTGGAGAACTTGAGTTTGAATTTGAGTGGCTCGCTCTTGCTCGAGTATGAAATTTTGCAAGAGGTTTTCGAGAGTGGAGGTGGATGATGGTGGTGTTGGAGTGACAGGTGGTGGCGGTGGTTGAGGTGGACACAACTCGCTATGATCATGACTGTACGAAGAATACTCAAATGAAGTGGGTGGGGTGGGGCCAAGTGCATCATACACGAAAGGATCGCTTTCATGATGGACAAATGGTTGATACTCATGGGATGCGTAGTGAGGAAACTGATCGTGAGTGGGTGCACAAGGTTTCCATGACAACTGTTGGAACGTGTGAGGATCCACAACATCGGGTTGGGATTCGTATTGCGTAGAAGGGTGATCAGGCCTCCACGAATAGCTCGGGGTCTCACACAACTCGAGATCGGGTATAGCGGGGTAAGGGACCGAGGTGGGTTCCGGAATAGTGTCATATGGATACACATGTTCCGTGGTGGGTTTGTATGGATATGACATGTAAGGGCACTCATGGGACATGTGATCGACATAATAACACTGGGTTCACAACAAAGGAGGAGGAACGGTGACACTTGACACTGAGGGTGATGGAATAGGAGGTGCAGGCATGGATGGGTCAAGAGTACCAACGGTACTCGTGAGAGGGGTGAAATCATGAAGAATATCATAAAGAGACAGAACGCTCGGGATCACTCTCACACGTGACACGTGTCAATGGAAAATGGCCAAAGTAGTCCCGTAAAGGACGTTCTTCGGCCATGAGGAGAGAAAATATTTTTTTTTGGTTTTTTAAATTTTTTCAAAAGGAAAGAAAATATTTTTGGATTTTTCTAAAAATAAGGGAAGAAAATATTTTTTGAGTTTTCTCTAAAAAGGAAAGAAAGAAAATATTTTTGGATTTTTGTGAAATGAAAGAATGAAAAGATTTTTGGTTTTTTGGAAGAAAAAGTGGGGGAAAATATGGACTCTATGAATTTGGGACGAACTAACTAAAATCGACCACCGAAAAATGGAATTGGACACACACACAAGTCAAGGATAAATCCTAACTAGCACATAGCCATTTTTTATCTTTAAATTTAGTGAGAGGGTAGTCAAATTTTAATTAAGTCCGTGGGGGATAAAAAAATCACGAAATTCCTTGTGATCGCCTTTGCAAAATATTCTCCTATTGGGCTACCTAGTTGATTGATTTTAAATTTAGTGATGGTTAGGGTAGCACATAGTGATAAGCGGGTGAGTCGGGTGATGAAATCCCTTCTCGTGAGTGACCGGGTGTAAGTCTTAGTAATTTAATTCATCACACCATTCAAAAAATAAATGCGAGAATAAAATCACACAAGAGCACACAAGTACACACAATAATGCTCTCGCTAACAGGAGAGGCACGAGGGTTTAAGAAATGTACCTCCCACGGTTTTTAGGCCGTGGGGTGCCAAAAAATTTGAGTCGACCGAGGGGAGATCACGCCTATCTCAGTCGTCCCCAGGAGTCCTCGCCAATGGATGCCATCTCTCCACCTTGTCCGGTTTTCCTATCACGCTTGTCTTCGATTATTACAATTTTAAATGAAAAATAAATGGTGTCCTATGCACCGCAATACAAGCAAAATAATAATGTACTAATACAATCCTTCTAATAAAATGCAAAAATGGTACTAAAAATGAAAAAAAAATTACAATACAAGTGAATCATAAAATGGAATCCGCTCCGAGCTTCACAATCCCAAGAATGGCAATGGCGCCATTTGATAACGTAGCTTTTGCGTGTATGTCGTTGTTGATGAAACACAAGTTAGTCAAAAATCCTCAAATACCTACAAAATATAATAAACTCAAGTGTAGAGTGGTAAGTAAGGATGTCAATCCACTTTCTAGGGAGTAAAGAAAATGGAACAAATTCAATTGTAATTCACTTTTTATTTTCTTTTTGTGCTTTTTCACTTTTCTACTTTTTTTTAGCTTTTTCAATATTAAAACAATAGGGTGAGGTGAGATTTTAAACTAAAATAAACTAAGATGAAAATAACTAACTAGAAAGTGACTAAAATGAAAACAAAGTCTAACACTAAAATAAAAGATAAAGTGAGGTAAATAATTGTGAGAACAATCAAGGAATGGAACACCACAAATTTTAGTTATTCTAATTAATTAATTTAATTACTTGAATACTCCCAAATTAATATCAAAATTACAAACCAACTCTTGTTGCAAGTGTAATTAGAATAGTAATCTTTTATAAAGTTAAGTTTAACACCCCACAACTCTAGAAAATTAGATCTACACTCCTTTTAATTAATCACCCGCTAGGATCGATCAATTAAAATTCATGTAAATCTTAGAAAATAAATTTAGAGTTGAAATTCAAGTTATAATACCCCACTTAAGAAACCCCTATCTCTAGTTCGAATCTAAAATGGGTATTATAATTAGAATTTCGATTTTCTCTCGAAAATCATTTACCCTCTCTCGAGGCGTAAATCTAAGGGTGAGGGATCAAAATTAACATTCAAATGGAAATTTCAAGTAATCAAACTAATTAAACTAAAATAATATCAAATAAGGGTTTCACCCCACCCCTTGAAAGGGATTTTTAGCCTAACATGGTATAAAATATGACAAATTAATAATCAAAGGCATAAACAAATAAAATAGAAGGGTAAGAGGACAAATCTTCAAACAAGTCTCCTTGATTTGCAAAATTGGACTCTAATCCTCCATTTAAATTGAGCAACATCCATTCAAAATGAGTTTTCCACAATATTCAATTACATACAAACACTCATTTGAATCACTCAACAATTAATTTCTCACAAATATCTAAAAAAATAAAAAGAAAAAAATAAAACTATTTACAAAGGATAATTTTCTCTACAATTCTCTCTCTAGAATTTTCCTCCTAAAAACTTAGATGATATTCAAATGGCCTTAAGGACTTCTTTTATATGCAATTGGAGTTAAGGGGTTAAATTGGTAAAATAAGGATGTGCACATGAGGGGTGTTAGGTATGAGGATATTTGGTTGAGAATAACAATCTGATTTGTGTGCACATGGGGGTAATTTGGGGAAAAAGGGGATAAAGGTTAGTTGGGGTTAATATGGGTAAAAGGTTTAAAAGTGGGTTTAATTGGCATGTGGCTTTAGTGAGTTTGGCTTTGGTTTGGTTGGCTTGGTCTTGGCTTTGTTGGTTTTGACAGGTAACACGATTTGGGCAAGTGGCTTTTGGAGAAATGGGTTCTTGGTTCACATGGGAAATGGGTGGAGGACATGGGTTGAATCGGACAGGAGCAGGGGGTTAAAATAGGGAGTCTCGAGTTGAGTGGTCCGGTTTGGCGGTTTTGGGTCGACAAGGTTCCGCCAGGGCTATCCGGGTCGAAACAGGGGAGGTCGGATTGAGGGTCGGTTTTGGTGGTTCCGACCGGACTGGGAGGTCGCGATGGCAGGGGGTTAGTAGGTCCGGCTAGGGGGTTACCGGAACCAGGGCCGGAGGTCAGGCTGTCCGGGTTCGGCAGGGGGTTAAGACAACTCGGGTGGTTTGAGGTGTTGTGAGGTGGGTATAGGTGTGAGGGGTGGTTGCCTATGGTGGTGTAGATGAGGGTTAAGGTGTGGGGTGTGTTAATGGAGGTATAAGGTGGGTGAGGAAGAAGAAGTGGGTTAATTTGGGTAGGAGAGAGAAGGTGTGGTGGGGTGATTATTGGAGAAGATGAAGTGTAGGTGTTAGTGTGTGGGTTAGTGTATGGTAAGTTGGGTAAGGGTGAGGGTTTAGTTAGGTGTAGGTTAGTTTGCAGGTATAGGGTGTGTCTTTGTGTGTGTTTAATTTGATCCCTTAAAATAAAACTAACTAATAAAAAAATAAAATTAATAAAATAAAATAAAATAAAAATCTACAAAAATTAACTCCTATTTAAAATAAAACAAAGACTCAAATAAAAATTGAAACTAAAAATAAAATCTAATAACTTAAAATTAAAATCCTAAAAAGAAAATGCAAAATCTAATAAAACTAAAAATATATAAAATCCTAAAAATTCTAATCCTAATAAAATAAAACTAAAACTAAAAACTAATACAATAAAGATCAAAATACTAAATAAAAAGAAATATTAAAATTAGAAAATAAATCCTAGAAATTCTAAATAAATTTAAAATAAATCCTAAAAATAAAAATGACTTAAACTAAAAATCTAAAAAAATGATAAAAAGACACAAACTAAACACGTACGGGGTTCGGGATAGGTTTAGGCTAGGTTTTGTCTCGGGTTTGGTTACGGGAGAGGGAATTAGCTCCATTAAACGCGCAATTGTCTTGATTTAAGCGTTTGAACTCTCCGATGCACATTAAGCCTGCATAATAAATATTTAAGCACATAAGACCCATATTGTCCAGAATTAGCAACTAAAGTACGCTATTTGGGGTATAAATTGTACAGTTTTGGGTGCTTATCATACGACACAAGTAATTTTTTTAAATAATCTGAATTAATTAAATCTCAAATTCACTAATTTAATTACAAACTCCAGATTAATTAAATCCCACATAACCAATTTATTTAAATTATATATCCTCAGAAAATACGAGGTGTTACAAGAAAAAAATCTCTTAAAAAATTAGAGAACATTCTCCTCGTAATCAGAGCGTTTTCCTTTCTCGAAAAGTCCATTTTCCCACATTATCTTACCTCACCTCTTTATCACACTTGGTAATTCACTTAACCTCTCTACATCACTTCGATACCAATTCAAAATCGGCACATTTGCATTCCAAATTTAGCAACAAGCATCCATAAGGAGGTCTTTTTCTCAACCCCTTTCTCTAGTTTATTTTCTCTAGTTTATTTATTTTAGTGTTATTCATCTTATTTATATTTTGCGATTTTGTTTCATTATCTCACTTCCACTAATCTCTAATTTTTATTAGTAGTATTGATCATAACCTATGTTCATAAAAAAACCCAAAAGACAAAAAGATGGTTTATCCGTAAATTCCAAAAGCGAGATTTTCATTTTTACATTCTCACTCTTAAAAAACAATTTTTTCACATACACATAAGAGTCCCACATTTGATTTATGGGTTGAACCCCAACCCTATGCTATTTTCGAACTATGTAGATTTTGATGCCCCTTGGGCTACGTAGGTGTCTTGGACGAATCCAAGATTTGAGTCCTCCCTTTTTCATTTTTAATACATTTTTTATATCTTATTATATCTATTATGTGAGTTTTAGGCTCTTACATACTTGTCTTGTCCGACATGCACATTCGTTATTTCCTAGAGATTAATGATTTGGCGAATATTTACATCATATTTTTTTATTATTATTATTTTTGGGTACACTCCTATGGATGAGTTTGCCTTGTCCGTTCTATGAAGCGAGATGGATGATTCCATTCTCCCAGTACTTATATTATACACATGTACACACACATCATGTATTTAAAAATGAGAAGATTAACATTATCCCATGAGAGAATGAAAGGACGGAATGGATGCCTAACACCTTTCCATTTCATAAACTAGTCCCCAGACCTTCGAACTATTTTGTTTCGCATGCATTAATTTGACCTTGATGTCGTTCTCTCATTGCAGATATATTCTTTTGCCTATTTTGAGAAAAATAGGCTAGCGACTCTATCCCTTCATGTTACCACCATTTGATAACGACCAATTTTATATCTGAGGCTCGATCGCGAAAAAGGGAAGAGATAGAGGAAGGTAACCTTCTTTCCTTCCTTCTTCCTCCCCACCATCCCAATAATCGAGGGGCTTGAAGTGCGTGTGCTAGGTGAATCCAACCGCGGATGGATACAGTGGCGAATTCGTTAGGGCACATGTTGTTTATAGAGGACTAGACCCAATTTCTACATGGTTGTTTTACTCTCCTGCTTTTATGCATGTGTACATATCCTCCCACTTGTATATTCCTTTTTACTCCTTTACTTACTTCTTTTATATTTATCTCATGATTATCTCCATCATGCCCTCTTATCATGTTTACATCTCTCTTCACTCACTTTACCGGCTCACTTCATACACTTGTATATATTCTCCCTGCTCACTTCACTCACCCACACTTATATATAGTTTCACCTTTACTTACATGCTCCACACACCACTTATAGAGTATCCATGCTTATCTTCACTAGAACACACCCTCAATTTTCTCACTTGTATATATCTCCATGCTCACTTACACATCTCACACATCAATTATAGTTGATCAATGCTTAGGGTCACTAGCACGCACCTTCACTTGTATATATTCACTTGATCACTTACACTTTTCCCATGTTACTATCACACTCACTTGTAAATATTCACATGCTTGTCTATCACCATACTTAGTATAGTCTATATGCTCCAAGTTAGCTTTACTCTTAATAATACTTATATATTCTTCCTTATAGTAGTAATACTCCATTTACTTAGCATGAAAATTAAAAAATCTCTCCATAAGATACTAATTAAGACTCATGAATTTTTACACACTACATCACCAAAGCATGGCAATATTGACCAAAAGTGTGTCCTGTACTGCGGGGGTCACTTTGTTATGGGTGACTACTTTACTGGGGCACAGTTAACCTAAGTGATATAATTCTCACTTTCCATTCGCCTCGTACCTTCAACGTATGTCGAATGGTTCCCCCCGCATCATACCGCTTGATCAAAATCACAATGGGAGCTATATAGCAGGGAACTCATTCACAAATGTCGAGTATATCAAATTTTCTCTCACATGAACCGTCCCCATGAGGTATATCGTGAGACAATTTATGTACACTCAGGTACATCAAATGTCTTGTTCACACGTCACGATAAATGATCGCCCTTTTAGGCATGAGGTTAATCGCGGAAGTAATGCCAAAGGGGGGAACCCTTCCACTAATCCACCAAGTGCATAAACCTCATATAGTCATCAACCTTAGGGTAATCATAATTATTTTAACGATTGTCATGCAAAACTCGACCAAAATTCTAGGTCACCATACAACCCAAATTTTCTCCCTATTTTTCCCAATTTAAAATAGGTCTTTGTCCATGAGCCTGGAAATAAGTCAAACCGTGTCTTATATCTTGAATCCTATTTTCCCCAGGATCAGGTCCTGTCTAGCAATTTTCTTGTATTTAGGTAAATGGAATACAAGTGAAAACCAAATAATAATAATAACCATGCTGAGATTTCTCATTTTCCCTCATTTCCAAAAACTAAAAATACCAAAAATATTTTTTCCCCATACCAAAAATACCCCCTTTTTGTTCAAAAAATAAACCCAAATCATGTCTCCCTCTCAGGTCAATCGCATCCCGACTTTGTCCTGGCTCCCTATTGTCTTCGGTCTTTCGTCAAACTTCCTAAAATCTTCCCTACTTCTTCTGCGACTTCAATCGAATTTGGGATCAACCTCGATAATCTATTCATGGAGAGCACCGATTAAGCACCAAATGTTCAGCTAGATCTGATGGCCATCCTAGCCCAATTCAGTGCTAAGACTGATAACCTTCAAACCAATGTCTAAGAGATGTAGTGACATCGAGTCTAGACTCTAAAAGCTCATGAACCTGAGATCCTCTTTCCTCATGATATGGTTCCACCTACCCCCGAGCTTGTTTGGGTTCTAGAAGAATAGGAACATGTCTAGTGCGCCCCACCTACTAAACTCTTGATTCTAAACCTTGCCCTGCCAGGGGATAATCTTCCAGTATCAGTGGATCCCAAAGAAGAACAAATGAATAAGGTCAAGAAAGACCTCAAGTTAATGTTAAAGAAGTTTGACTAAGTGAAGATCTCTAGGAACTATATGGATTACACGTACATGTCTCCTTATCACAAAGATAGATTTCCAAAAAAGTTCAAGACGTTGGACCTCGAGAAGTTTGGGGCAGCGGATCCCTAATTGTGCACCTACGTAGCTACCACTAAGCCATGAACCTTCTTGGTTCTTCAGATTAAATAATGTCCTAGATCTTTTAACAAATCTCTAAAGAAAGCTCTCTGATGGTTCTTATCTCTCTAAGAATCCAGAATCCGTAGCTAGGAGGATGTAGTCAGGAAGTTCATGCCCCATTACAAATACAATGAAGAACTATAGGTCACATAGGGACCTAGAAGGGCTAAAGAAAAACACCAGATGGTGGAGAGAGAAATTCACCACTATGACCAACAAGCCTTGTGAAGTTGAACATGTGGGCATTATGAAAAAGAACCTCTTACCTCATATCTGAATATCTATGGGAGGACATTACTAGTCATAATTTCAAGCCCTCTGAAAGGACGATGTGGAAATCATAAAGGGTTTAACAAACTAGAGTCTGAACTGAAGAAGCTGACCGGAAAGTTTACACTAAGGAAGAATGAAAAGCCATCTAGTACCTTAGTCTCAGCCATCAACAACATATCACAACCAACTACTTCTTGGGCACCAAAAAGTCATTCCAACCATGTCAGAAAAGAGTATACTAAGTTCCATGCTCCCCTATCGAAGATATACTAGGCCCTGCTAATCTAAAATCTCATCAAACCATTAGAACTCCGACTATTACTAGACCACACTCCCTAAAAACTTCAAGCATTATGCTCGTTGTGACTTTTATCAAGTCGCATGCTATACCACCGACCAGTGCTTTCACCTCAGAAATGTGATCCAAAGCCTTATAGATTGGGGCATCATTGCCCCACTAGCTAATTCTAAACCCAACACCACTACTAACCCTCTCCCAGTACATGTAATTGGAAAAAAGACATCTTCCTAGAAAATAACTAAAATTTTGACCCTTCTACCCAAATTGGGCTGATAAAGACACTCGGCACGTCCCCAATCTCACCCAAACCTCTTAAGGTTTTCCCGTCCTTTCTCCTACATCCTATAAGACTTTCTGACCAAGCTTTGTCACTCCTTATGTAAGCCTATATTTCCATTTGCACCTGATCATAGGGGAGAGGCATGGAACTACCTATTGTGACTAACTCTGAAGGTTTAGGTTGAAATTTCTCGCTGAGATGTCCATCAACTACCAAAGATTTAGTGGCTTGTTCATGGAAGGCTGGAGGTGGGCTCGAGAATCAGATGAGTGGTTGGTACCCATTGATAAAATCAGTCTCGATGACGTTATACAAATCATGGTCTATATGTTTTTCCAGATGGTGGAAATCTTTAGCATATTCGAGTTACTCACTTGTTTAAAACTGCACGGATGCCTAATCCCTTCACCTCTTCACCTACCCAATGAGTGGGAAGACTTGTATAATAAATCTTTAGGTTTTCGAGTGAATTGCTCACTCTTAGTAGGAAGACATCTTTGCCACCGATTAGGTTGATGAATTTGAAATCTTGAATGGAGAATCTAATAATGAAGATTTCCCCACTTGGGGCGAAGACTTGAAGTATGAAATGGAACCTCCTAACCGATAAAACCATGATAATCATTAAGAACTCCAAGGGAAGTGACTTCGAGGAATCGTTTGACCTACAGAAATTGGGTCTAAGTCTCTTCATGATCCGCCTAGATGATGTGCTATTAAACTCGTTCCCCTCAGATCACAACTGTTGATGTACCTATTTTAAACTGGTATGCCATCCCAGTCCAGTATTCTCAAGCTCAGCTAAACCCTGCTATTTATCTTATTCAATAAATCTCTACACCTATTTGTGTTTCTCCTGTTCCCGATGTAAACGTAATTGAGACCTGTTTTGATGAGGTTCTTAGTAATGCTTGTCCTGAATGTGAAATAAATGAAAATTGTAAGTATCTTGTTGTGCCGTACATTAATTGCATTGATTCTCATCAAACTTTGGATGATTGTGATTTTATAAATGGGCAATTCTTAACTGATCTCAATAAGGAAAATAATAAATAACATAATCGCGTTTAAACTACTGATAATGAGACTGTTGTTATTAATCTCATTTCTATTAGCCATAAGTGCGAGATTTGGATAGGGTCCACCCTTAAGAAGCATGAGAGTGCAGAATTTGAAGAGTTACTAAACAAATTCATAGACGTCTTTGCTGGGTCCTACAATGACATGCCTGACATTGACCCAAAAATAGCTCATCACGAGACCCCAACATTCTCAGATTGTAAATCTATTAAGAAAAAATTAATAAAACTCCAAATGGAATGGTCCCTTAAGGTCAAGGAGGAGGTAGTCAAATAGCTAAATGTGGGTTTCATTTGCATGGTCGAATATCCTACATGGATTGACAACATCATCCCCATGCCAATGTCCGGAGGAAAAGTCCGTATGTGCATCGACTAATGGGATTTGAACAAATCATCCCCAAAATATGATTAGCCATTGCCCAATATTGACATGATCATGTACAACACAGCCAGTCATGACCTCAAAAAATTTGTCGACGTATTTGTTGGTTATAACCAGATCAAGATACACCCTGACCACCAAGAGAAAATTTCCTTCATTACATAGGGAACTATCTACTACACCGTCATGCCATTCGGGCTCAAAAATATTGGGGCTATCGACCAAAGGGTTGTCATAACCATCACGCATGAACTTATTCACAAAGAGTTCTAGGTCAATGTTAATGACATGATCATCAATTCCAAGACTCGAGAAGGTACCATTCCTGCCCTTCGAATGTTTTTTGAGTGACTATGACAATATTAGATGAGGCCTAACACACAAAAAGGCATTTTTGTGTCTCTAAGGGAAACTTTTGGGATTCATAGTTAGTGAGAAAGGAATTAAAGTAGACCTTGCAAAAATAAAATCCATACTCGAGAAGCCACCATCCTGGACGGAGAAGGAAGTTTGAGGATTCCTTTGTAAACTGGAATATATCAGTCGATTCATTATCCAACTAACCTCTATATGCGAACCCATTTTCAAAATTCTTTGGAATAATTTACACAAAGTTTGTAACTATGCATTCTAATAACCCTTTGACCAAATCAAGCAATATCTCACGTGACCTTCAGTGTGCATGCCTCCGCAGATAGGTCTCCTTCTCCTCCGGTACATAACCATCACTGATACCATAGAAAGGTATTTACTAGCCCAGTACATTGAAGAAATCGACAAGAAAAGTGCCACTACACTAGCCAGAAACTAGTCAGGTATGAAGTCAATTACACTACCTTGGAGAAGGCATGTGTCACCATTGTATGGTTCACATAGAAATTATGGAACTATATGCTTGGTTTTACTATCAGACTAGTATCTCGAATGGATCCCATCAAATACCTGTTAAAGAAACCTGCTTTTTTAAGAAGAATGACCCATGGTTGCTGTTGCTAACCAAGTTTGACATTGTGTACATCACATAGAAAGCCATGAAAAGGAGTGCCATCTTTTATTACATTACCGATTATCCTATGGAAGGAACTTATGTTTCGATCTCTTAATTCACAGACAGTGACATTCTCTGAACCTCTTATAAAGGTATCAGATGCCAGATGTTCTTCGATAGAGTTGCCAACAAGAAAAGATACAACAATGGGATACTCCTAATCGCCCCCGATGGCTCCCACACCACCATTGCCATTAAGCTAGACTTCCCTTGCACTAATAACATGACTGAATACGAGGCATGCACCGTTGGCCTCAAGATAGCCTTTAAAAAAGGCAACAATCACCTAGACATTTATGAGGACTCTACCCTCATTGTCAAATAAATTCTAAGGAAATGGAAAGCCAAAGACGATAAGCTACTACCCTTCCACGCACACCTAGAAGAGCTTGCCTCCCAATTCAAGGATGTCACCGTCCATTACATGTCTAGCTCAAAGAGTAGTCCAACTGACGCCCTTGTAACCCTAGCCTCCATGATCGACATGTCGGAGGGAATTACAACGCCACCTGTTTGGTTCAGAAATAGGCTGTGCCCACCTAGTGTAACCATATTCAGCTCGTCACTGAAGAAGACTTTGATATGGATGGGTTACGGTACATGAAATTTGGTGCTTTCTTAAACATGGTTGGTGTCCCTGAGATGCAAATGAGAAAGACCGTGCAATGCTTCACCAACTAGCTTCCCTAGTACGTTATCTACGATAAAGCACTTTTTAAGAGAAACTTCAATGAAACCGATTTGCATTACATAGCAAGGGTTGATATTAAAGGAATGACGTAGAAAATTCACAACGAGGAATGTAGAAACCACATAAACGGTCACATGATTACCAAGAAAATCATCTTTTAAGGGTACTATTGGACTACTATGGTTCAAGACTGCACTGCCTATAACATGACCTTTCCCTAGCATTTCTCCATCGGGGGCATTGATATCAGAGGGAAGATCACTCCCAAAGCTTCCAACGAGCATGAGTTCATCTTGGTCGCCATTGACTACTTTACAAAATGGGTCGAAGCTCAGTTATATACGGAGCTACATGCAAAGAAATTGGACAAGTTTATCAAAAATAATATCATTTACCGATACGGGGTCATATGAGTTGGTAGCAGACAATGGACTCCACTTTGAAGCCCAGTTCATAGAACTCATTGACGAGTATGGGATTCAGAGAAACAAGTCTTCTCTTTACCGAACCTAAACTAATAGCATTGTCAAAGCTTCCAATAAGAAGCTTAAAACCATTATCAGTAAGATGATCGAAGTCTACAGAGACTGGGCCGATTGGATCCCATATGGACTCTGAGGCTACTACAACTCTATTAAGGCGCCCACTAGGGCTACCATTTACTCTCTGGTATAAGGCATGGAGGTAGTGCTCCCTGTTGAACTAGAAGTTTCTTCTCTACGTGTCATGCTTAAAAGCAGGATCAATGAAGAAGACTGACATTTGAGCCGATAAAACTCTCACTCTTAGACGAAAAGAGACTTAAATCTCTGTATCACATATAGTGGTATCATCATAGGATAGCGCGATCATTCAATATGAATGTCAATGATTACGTTGCTTAAGATGGATACCATGACCTTAAAAAAATTGTAGAACCCATTTGGGACCTAGGGGAAGTTCAAACCTAATTGGAGTGACCAATTCATCGAAAAGGAAATGGTACATTCAAGAAATCTGGACCGTCTCAAGAAATTCTACCCTTAATTCAAGCTCTCGGCACACTATGACTCATATCATCCCCCTTCTAATCTAATGAGAAATCTATTCATTTCCCCTAACCAGAACTATATAGGACCTAGTACTCTCAAAATCATTATTTCCAAAATGAAACTCGTGAAATTTTTGAAACCCATAGAGGTATGTAGGTAGTCCATATGACATACATGGTCACGGTCCTTTCTTTTTCAAAAAATGCTATTATTTTCTAACCCCTGAGAATGGAGATCCATCTCATCATTTACCTGAACAAAATGATTATGTATGCCTTAGAAATTGGTATAAATAATTTAAAAGCAAAGTTCATCAAAAACACAACAAAATATTATCAAAATTATTTTTATTTTCAAATCAAGGAACATAGTCATTACATAAGATATCAGTACAGAGAGTCAAACATGCCACTCCCCTTCCAATTACAATACTAACCTACATTTCCCCTAACAACCTATAATTAAACCTACCAATACCTACCAAACAACCAGCTTCACTGAAAAATCTTAAAACATGCCGAAGAACAACACCAGCACAAACAACCCTCAAATAAAGATCCCATTCTTCAAAAAATGATGCCCTCAATTATGAAATGGTCCTGCCTCATCATTGCCTACACCCGTAGGTACCCGAGTCTCCCATTCCTAATTGATGCTCCGTGTGCACTTCATAAAGCAGCACGCCTTGACATGCTTTCCCAAAACTAAAATACCTTCCTCTACGGCATAAAAAGACATAAACCATCTTTGTCATGTCCCTTCTACCAAAATCTTTCTAACTACTCTCTTTCATATCCATCTCAGATAGTCCTCAGACATCGGGACCCGTGCTTTAGGAACCTGTTAACATAATTCTCTATTAAAGGGCGAAAATTAAAGAAGGGCCTCATGAAAAAGTTAAGGACACTCAATAGGGGGTACTAGGTAGGGGCCTCTAATCTCTTAGAAGGTCACATGAACAACATCACTAGGCTCCTCTGTAAAAAGTCAGAACAACCCTCCTTCCAAGCATCAAGATCATTTAAGGTCTCCGCCAGCTCTCAGCCAGCATCATCGCCACTAGACTATAATGGTATGACATCCATGCCACTTTGGTGCATACCTGAAGATCAGTTGTAAGGTCAAATATCATCAACAAAAGCCTAGCAGCCAAATATAGGGATATCATTTTGGAAAATCCATCATCAGTACACTCTCTTCGACACACTAGAATCAGCACGATCCGACAAAGTCGACAAGACCCACTTTACATCAACCTTCCAATCTCCTCATCCATATACTAACCAAGCCTCCAAGGCATGCCTTTACTCAAAAATTCTAAAAAACACATTTTTCTCAAAATAAGTTCCTTCAAAGGGAAGATTTTCACAACCAAGCCTGCAATGGCCTTCCTTTATTCAAAGATTCCAAAAATACAATTTCCTACTAATTCTCAAAATAAATTCTTAGAAGTAAATTAAAAGTTCATGTAGATTAAGCCTTTAAATCAAGATAATCAAATAAAAAATTCATCATTTTTTATCTTAATGAGTCTCTCTTTTCAGGTACAAAGAAAAGCCAATACATCAAGCATATAACACGATTAGAGCTAAGAGCCTCCAGTCACAATGATGCATCTTTAAGAAAATCCCTAAAGGTAAGAATTATAAATGGATGTCACCTCACCCTTCATGATCTATTACACCAGTCTCTTTCCAAGGTACCAGACGTACCTAAACTTATACGCCAGTAGCGGCCTCATCTACGCATGCGCACTTATAACCCTAGCAGCCCGTAAAGAAATACTCTAAGGGTATAAGGTCACCTATATCCCTAGAAAATATTAGTATCTACCCAAAAAGAAAAATGTCTAAAACATCCAAAAATTGCTCGAATATTTCCCAAAAATTCCCTAAAAAAATACAAAACATTATTTTTCCCCTGGAAAAGCATTTTTCGAGGCTAAGCCTCTTATAAACTCTCAAAATCCCTAGTTGGATCAATCGCACACTCTTGTTATCAGCATGCTCCCAAGAGGATATAAAAGTGAACCAGCAGAGCTACTCCCCACAATCTACACAATCCCTAGTGGAATCACAAGTTAACAAATTCCCCTGTAGAACTACTCCCCATAAATCACAACTTAAGGTCCGTATAATTAACCTCGACCCATATAATTAGTCACAACTCTTCCTAGGTTTGAAGAATTGACCTCATCCCGCATAATCATTCTCTAGAACTCAAGGTTCAAAGAATTGGTTAACCCTCTTTGAGGTCCATAGAATCGACCTCAACATAAATGGTTGGTAATCCCTCTTTAAGGTCCTCAGAATCGACCTCGACCCGAAGAATTGGTCATCACTCTTTAAGGTCCTCAGAATCAATCGTGACTCGCAGAATTGTTCATCCTTTTTTAAGTTCCTCATAATCAATCTTAACCCGTATAATTGGTCATCCCTCTTTAAGGTCCTCAGAAATGACCTCAACCCATAAAATTGGTCATCCACCTTAGGTCCGTAGAATTGACCTTAACATTCCCTAGGTGATCAGAATTAACCTCGACCCGTAGAATCAATCGATATAACTCAAGGTTTGCAGAATTGACCTCAAACCTTTGAATCGATCATCCCTCCCTAGCTCCTCAGATTTGGCCTCGACTCTCTGAATTGATCATTTTCTCCCCTTTAGGTTCGTAAAATTAACATTATTCCCCTTCTCCATCATCGATGTGGTGTCTATCTTTTTACGACCATCACTTGTTCCAAACTCTCCCATTGAGGTCCTCTATAGACACCCCATCCTAGTAACCCCTATAAGCACCTCTCTAGGGCCCTAGAGCTAATTTGTTCACCATAAACCCTAGGTCTTACTTCGAATACTGATCTAGAGGTGGCCATCGGATGATCTAGAACTTTGTATGACTCTAATCAAATATCCATATTGAGCGAAGGTCAATTAATCCTCTAATTTCTTTGAATCCCCTTTCCAACAGTCAATTCCATTCACGAATTGACCTCATGGTCTGCACGAACGACCCGTTTTACTTCGAGTACTGATATGGAGGTGGTCGCGACCTTTCAGGACTCATTTGTCTCTAATCATATGTCCTAATTGATAAAATCTTATGAATCTTTTAAGGGCTCTGAATCACCCTTTCAATAATTCTTCATGTGCACGAATCGGCCTCACGATTTAGACGAATGATCTGTTTTACTCTAGAGGGCCATCAGGCACTTTCAGGCCCCGTTTGACCTTGGTCAACTCCTCCAGATGGGTGAAACTTAATGAAATATCAAAGGGCATTGAATTACCTTTCCAACGGTCGGTCCTGTGCATGAATCGGCCTTACAATTCCGACTAACAATTCTTTTTCCTCCAAAGACCTCTCATCTAGAGACCATCGGGTGCTTCTAGTCCCCGTTTTACTTCGATCAACTCCTAGACCCGAGAGTGGCTTAATGGATTATTAAAAGGCTCTGATTTTTCTTTCCAGCGGTCTACCACATGCGCGATTTGAACTTACAGCTTGCCTTTTATGTACATTTAAAAAAAAAATCAGTTTTGGACTCCCTATGGGCACCTCTGGAACCCCGGCTATCGGCAAGGTGTTCTTTTCCCTATCTGGTAAGGCAAATATCATACCGATAGGCAGGCTAGGATCCATACCGATTGTCACCCCCTTGGCCAAAATTCCTCTATAAATAGGCCATGGCCTAACCATTGGAATAAACCCCTTTCAAAAAATTAGAGAACATTCTCCTCGTAAGCAGATCCTTTCCCTTTCCCAAAAAAGTCAATTTTCCCACATTCTCTTACCTCACCTCTTTACCCCACTTGGTAATTCACTTTACCTCTCTACATAAATTCCATACCATGTTAAAATCATCACACTTACATTCCAAATTCAACAACAAGCATCATAAGGAGGTATATTTCTCAACCCCTTTTTGTAGTTTTTCCATTTTAGTGTTATTCATCTTATTTATATTTTTTTCTTTTGTTTCATTATCTCACATCCACTGATCTCTAATTTTTATTAGTAGTATTGCACATAACCTATTTTCATAAAACCCAAAAAAGTCAAAAAGCGGATTTATCCGTAAAATCTAAAAGTGGGATTTCCATTTTTACACTTTCACTCTTTAAACACATTTTCTTCACATACACA
The DNA here is from genome assembly GCA_949130495.1 of Sambucus nigra. Lineage (NCBI taxonomy): Eukaryota > Viridiplantae > Streptophyta > Magnoliopsida > Dipsacales > Adoxaceae > Sambucus > Sambucus nigra. Next base: position 534,146,849 of record OX422208.1, on the reverse strand, counting down.
TGAGAGGAGTGCCACATTTGGATTTATGGGTTAAACCCATCCCTATGCTATTTTCAAACTACGTGGACTTTTATACCGCTCGGGCTACGTAGGTGTCTTGGTCCAATCGTGAGACTAGAGTCCTCCCTTTTTCATTTCTATACATTTTTTAATATCATATTATATCTATTTTATGAGTTTTAGACTGCAGCATACTTGTGTATTGTCCGATGTGCACAATCGTTCTTTCATAACAATTTCTGATTTGGTGAACACTTTCATTGTATTTTTATTTTTACGTTTGGGTACAATCCTATGGTTGAGTCCGCTCTATCCGTTCCTTCATGCAAGTTGGATGATTCTATTATCCCAATATTATATTATACACATGTACACACATCACAGAGTTAAAAATAAGAAGTTAACATTAGCCCATGAGATACCAAAAAGGATAAATGGGTGCCTAACACCTTCCCATTTCATAACCTAGTCCCTGGAGCTTCGAACTATTTGGTTTCGCATGCATCAGTTTGACCTTGATGCCATTCTCTCGAGGTGGCTACATTATTTTTCCTATTTTGAGAAAAATAGGATGGCGACTCTATATATTCATATTACCCCCATTTGATGGCGACCAATTTTATATCCAAGGCTAGACCACAAAAAGGGAAGAAACCGATAGGGAGGGAACATGATTGCCTTCCTTCTTCCTCCATATCGTCCCAATAATTAAGGTGACTGAGTTGTGTGCATTGGAGGAATTCGACCCCGGATGTCCACACATCCATTTCAAAATATTTGATCGTTCAATTTCGCAACTGAAAGTTCGTTTTGATTCAAAGTCTCACGAGATTCACTCGTAATCGAAAAATCGTATATGGTTAATTTTCTCTCAGTATATGTGAACATAAGAATAAATTTCATAAACAATTTCACATATACATAACGAAAAATAAAGTGTTTATAATATATGAATATGATATTGAGAATGAAAAATATATTACTTTATGACAACATTGAATCACACCATAGATCATAGTCATCTTCTCTCCACACTATAACTAACTATACTTGAGATCAATTAGGAATTTATTTTGGTTGTAATGTAGGCTTATATTTTGGATGGAAATAATGGATTTTGGAGTTTTAATTTTTTTTAAGGATATAGAGGTTATCGGTGGTTTTACTTTTAGGCACTTTTTATAGCCCCTTTCTCTCTCTCTCTCTCTCTCTCTCTCCCTCTCTCTCTCTCTCTCTCTCTCTTGTGTGTGTGTGTATTTTAAACTCACGTACTCTTTTACTCATTCTTTATTTCTTCTCCTTTTACTTATTTTCTTTTTAAGCATTATTCTTGCAGACTTTCTTTTCTTTTGGCCTTTTTCTTACCATAATTTTTACTCTAATATTCTCAGAATATGGGCATGGGCTTTGGGTTTTCAATAAAAAAAAACTCATTTTTCTTTTATTTTCTCTTTTTTATTTTGGCACAATGGGCTTGCAACGGAATAATATAGAAAGTCAATTTAGGTTTAATTTGATGCTTTTCAAGACAATGGTCTAATCTCATTTCTCAAGTTTTGTTAAGTTAATATGTGCATTGAGATGACTTTCTAAGAATTCTAGTGGTTAAGATTCACATTTTGACCTTTTGTTTTTAGTAATCGAACAAAACAAAGAATTTGAGGTTGTCAACAAATTAATCGTTGAAAGAAAGTTTGAGTTATTTTAATTTGAATATCTTTAATATTCTCGAAAATGATGAACACTGCAAGGACATAAATTTCCAATTGAGTCCCTGTATTATTTTGACTTAATTCCGTGAACAAAACTGTGTTTGAAATATGTCATAGAGAGATGTTTATATGTGTCAATATCCCACTAAATCTATGACGTATTGAAGAAATTGAAGACGTTATGACAAATCTTCAAAGAATTAAATCATGCCGAAGTTTAATTGGTGCAAGTTTAATCGTCTTCAAAGTTAATTGCATTCCGAGATCACTCGGGTATGAATGCGTATAATTAATGGTGCTCAGAATTATTTTATAAAAGATAAGGATGTAATTTTTATAAAGAAAAAAAATGTTTTAAAATGATTTAAAGTGTTTTAAAATGTTTAAACTACGTTTTTATTCTGATAAGTTCGAATAGGAGTTTGACTTATTTAAATCTCTCTTTGAAGAGACATTTTGAACAAAATGTCAAAAATTCAACTCCGTCGCTCGAACGTCATCAGATCTCGTTCGAACGAGATGCTGATGTCGCTCGAACGACATGCTTAAGTCGTTCGAATGACACATTTTTTTAGGCGGCACTTAAATCCTATTTAAACAGTGTTTGCATCATAATTTTGTAAGCGTGATTTCTGTAAAAGAGTTTTACGAACCAAAACCTTGTTTGCACATGTTTTCTAAGGTTTACAAAGCATAAACACATCCTTAGAGTTTTCAAAGATCCGAGTTATCATTCTTATATGTTTAAGTGATCTTGTTGCACCAAAGTTGTTTGTTCTACACATTGAACACAAAGGGTTTTGCGGTGAAGAAGCGACGGACATCGTGTTCGATATCGTAGACGTATCAAAGCGATATCGGTGGACACCGAGACATACGTGGACGCGTGTGTTGTGGACAAGTATCGTAGAAGACGAAATTTCTGCGTGGGCACTATTGAAAAATGGTTGAAGATCAGAAGGAGCGTCAAGACCCGTGGGGATCGATTCTTAGTGTAAGGCTAATCTGTCTTTGTTCATAGTGATTGTCTGTCTTGGGCCGTCCGAGGTTATTTTCCCATTTTGGATTTTTTCCTCGTACATCCGGCCTTGTGAGTATTCTTTACTTTACTTTACTTTACTTTACTTTACTTTACTTGCTTTAATCACTAGATGCATGTTTAGGATTAATCAAGATAAAACTGTTTTAAAGTAAGAATTGGGTTTTCACAACTTGGTTTTGTGCATAGTTAAAAGTTGGATAATTTTTCGGAGAAAAATTGGTTTGAAAGAAAACACACATATATTGGGCACTCTTCAAACACCATAATTTCTAATGTGGTTAAAATCTCAACATTTATTCGATAGGCATATGGACTTTCATCTCAATATCCATTATCGATCATATTATATGGCTAATTATCAAAATTTTATAAGTTGAGAGATTTAGGCATTAATTCTATATTAAGAAATCATTTCAAAACTCAATTATATTGAAAACAAATTGGATTTTTGATTTTTTTAATATATGGAGAAAATGAACTCAATACCCCTAATCCAAATCTTTACATTGTCCTCAATGTATAAAAAAAGGCATAAAGTTAAGAAAAATGTTACCACAATGAAGAAATGTCTCTAGCACACATTTCCTGAATAAAGCACAAAAATAAAAACAAATCTATGATACAACAACAATGACCATATTTCATGTTCAATCGTGGTATACCGGATCTAGGAGAAGAATGTCCATCTTCAACCTTTCAACATCAACTTTGAAATTTCACCATTTTTAGGACTATGTATCTCAACTGGCCCATGTAAAAAGGTTGTCCTAACAACAAAAGGATTGGATCACCTAGACCTTAGCTTACTAGGAAAGAGATATGACCTAGAGTTGTACAAGAGAACTTTTTATCCATGTTCGAACGACTTCCTTTGGATAGACTTTCCCTGGAACATTTCCATTTTCTCTTTGTACAAGTTTGTGTTCTCGTATATATCATTTTGAATCTCTCTCGACTCATTGAGTTGGAGTTTTCAAATCACTCCCGTAGTAGGTAAGTCAAAATTAAAGGTCTTAATGTCCTAATAGGCCTTGGGCTCTAACCCTATAGAAAGATGACTGGATTTTTCCTAGACAAGCCTATACAAGGACATATCAAGTGGTGTTTTGTAGGCAGGATGATAAGCCCATAATGCATCTACTAACCATAAGGACCAATCCTTTCGATTCAGATTCACTATTTTCTCAATGATTTTCTTAATTTTCCTATTGGAAACTTCTTTGTGCTGAGTACTTTTTCATGAGAATCTCGAAGGACCGATTATAAAAATGGGTTCTCTCATCGCTAATGATGGCCTGAGGGTATCAAAATATGAGAAAAAAATTCTTGGATAATTTTGACTACCACGTGGCGGTCATTCATCCTACTCAGTATATCTTCTACCCACATAGACACGGTATCAAACGTCAAAAGTATGAAAAGATGACCGTATGAGTTCAGTAATAGACCCATGAAATCGATGCCCTAATAGTTAAAAACCTCGATAATAAAAATTGGATCTAAGGGCATCATAATCCTATGTGTGATCCTTCCAAACCTTTGGCATCGGTCATAACTCATACTGTAATGATTCGAGTCATGAAAGATGGTGGGATAATAGAATACACATGGTAAAATCATTGCAATAGTTTTCTTCGCACTGAAAGGACTTCCACATGCTTGGTCATGGAAGAAAGAGATTACTCTTTGAATCTCATGATCGGGGATGCACTTCCAAATGATTTTATTAGGACAATACTTGAAGAGGTATGTGTTATACCAAAAGACATGTTTGGTTTCCTATAAAAATTTGGAACGGTCTTGTTTAGGCCAATACGAGGGAATCTCACTCGTCACGAGATAATTTACAATATCCAAAAACCATGAAAGTTGGGAGACAAGCTTCAGTTTCTTGTCGGGGGAAGGACTTATTAAGTGGTAACAGGTTATGAGATGATTTAATGGTTAATTTAAATAAGTGATCCATAACTAAATTTTCACATCCTTTTTGATCTCGAATTTCAAGATCAAACTCTTTTAGTATTAGGATCCACTTAATGAGTCGGGCATTAGAATCCTTTTAGGATTAAAGGTATCGTAGGACCGAGTGATCGATGCAAATGATAGTTTTTTATCCAATCAATTAAGACCAAAACTTTTTTTGTGGGAAGACAACAACAAGGAACTCTTTTTCGATCGTGGAATAGTTTAATTAGGCATCCTTAAGATTCCTACATGTGTAGTATATGACACGAGGAAGTTTTTCATCACATTAACTAAGAACTATACCTATGGCATACTCGGAAGCATCACACATGATCTCAAAGGGAACACTCCAGTTGGGAGGTCGAACAATGGGTGCAGAAGTAAATTCCTTCTTTATACTTTCAAAGGCATGAAGGCAATAGTAGGTGAAATTAAAAGGTGTGTCCTTGGAAAGAAGATTGCACGAAGGTCAAGAGATTTTGCTAAGATTCTTAATAAATCTCCGGTATAAATCATTATGTCTTAAGAATGATTGAACTTCATGCATGGTTTTCGGGAGTGGGATATTAGCAATGAAATTAATTTTGGCTTTATCAACCTCGTTACCCTTTTATAAATGATGTGACCTATCATTATGCCTTATTTTACCATAAAATGACATTTTTCCCAATTAAGCACGAGGTTATTTTCCTTACACCTCTTTAGAACGAGGGTGAGGTCGTGAAGGAACTCATCAAAATTAGACGCAAACACTAAAAAATCATCCATAAAGACCTCAAGAAATCATCCTACCCAAAAAGATACATATCATGCATCGATGGAAGGTCGTGGGTGCATTGCATAACCTAAAGGTCATTCGCCGATAAGAAAAAGTACCAAATGCACAGTGAATGTGGTTTTCTCTTAATCCTTGAGAGTAATGGGAATTTGATTATAGTCATAATACCCATTAAGAAGACAATAATAGGGATGGACAGCTAATCTCTCAAGCATTTCGTCTATGAAAGGAAGAGGAAAGTGATCCTTCTTTCTGAAGGCATTCAACTTCCTATAATCGATACACACGTGGCAATCGATTTGAATCCTAGTTGGTAATAAATCATCTTCATCATTTTCTTCCAGATGATGGAAATCTATGTTGATTACATGTTGACAAAGAGTTTAAAGGATGAGGATCATGTGAAAGAGTTAACCAAAACCTTTGACATGATAAAGAAGTAAAAAATGAATTCGAACTCGACCTAGTTCATTTTTTGTACGGGGTTACGAAAGTTCCTAGGTTTCATTGTAAATCGGAGAGGAATAGGGGCTACTCCAATAAAAATTAAGGTTCTGGTAAAGATAAAGACACTGAACAGGTTCGTATCTAGAGCCATTGGAAAATGTTTGCCATTATTCAAGACATTGATAAATGCAGCCACTTTCATCATAGAGTTAGACGAAGAATGTGAAAATTCATTTCAATAAATTAAGGTACATTTGGGATCTTTTCCCTTATTATCAAGGTTGTTATACGGAGAAAAGTTATTCTTATACCTTATTATTTCAAGATCAGCAGTTAGTTAGGCTATGGATCGACTAGACCAAGGGGTGACGAAACCCATTTATTATACAAGTAAGGAATTTTAAGGGGCGGATAACAAATACCCAAGGATGTAAAAGTTATCTTTTGCTCTCATGCACAAGGCAAGGAAAATTCAACCTTACTTCCAAGCCCATACAACTGTTGTTTTGACGAATCAACCTTTAAGAAAAATAATGCATAAACCATAGAAGTCTAGTTAATTAATGGCATGGTGTATTGAATTGGGATAAAACGATATTGATTTTCGAAACCTGAACGATAATCAAAAACCAAGCCTTAGTTGATTTTGTTGCTAAGTTTACATGGTAAGACCCAATTTCAATAAATAAAAGTTTGGATTTTTGAGGGTTGGATCCTACTTCAAGGGCACCATCATAAAATTTAGCCTTTCATGGTTCGACTTCTTCTTTAAAGGAACCCTCCTAAGGGACGTCCTTTGAGGTTTAGCCCCTTTATCAAATGTATCTCCTCAAGGTTTTGCCTCTAAAGGATCGGCCCCAGTTATTTTAAATTCTTCTATAAAAAAGGAAGTGGGAGAAGAACATAATCCATTTTCACTGGAAATCCTAATTTGGAAGTTATATGTCGCTAGCTCTTCATGCTAAGAAGTAAGTGGAGTAAGGATTATAATTTTGGCCCCAGATGAAATAGACATCAAGTATGCTCTCCATTTTAATTTCACAGCCTCCAAGAGCAAGGCAGAGTATGAACCTCTGATTGCGAGATTAAACCTTGCATTATCAGTCGGAGTTAGATAAATTCAAGTTCATAGTCACTCACAGCTTGTCGTTAGATAGATATACGGAGAATTTGAAATAAAGGACAGTAACATGGACAAGTACATGGCTAGTGTGGTCATCCCTCCAGTTTTCCTCCATCTAGAGTTTGGTGCTCGTGCACACACGGTTGGAGAGGGAGACAAGGTCTTGCACCCCTTTTTTAGGAAAGATTCGGTCGTTGTCAATGTAGGATGATGTAAAGATATGGAGTCGCTACCCTATTTTTCACAAAATAGGCAAAAGAACATGTCGCCACTTCGAGAGAGAGGCATCAAAGAAAAACTGATGCTTACGAAACCAACAGTTCAGAGGTTTGGGGGCTGAGTTATGGAATGGGAAGGTATTAGGCACCCATCCTTCCTTTTCGGTCTCTCATGGGATAATGATACAATTTCCTTAATATCTCCATGAAGTGTATGCGTGTGTATATATAAATGGATATCGAAATTGCTCAAGTCATATCTCGAAAAAAATGGAGTGAGGTCATCCAAAGGAATGTTCCCAAAATAATAGTTAGAAAATATGATGTGTGCGCTTATTGGGTTATTGATCGTCGAGATGAAGAGATAATATATGTTAGATAAGACGCGTAAGCATGATATATATGAATAATGTATAGATAAAATAAAAGAGGTTAAAAATAGGAAAATATAAAAATTGGACTCGAGTCTCGGGTTTAGCCCGAAATGCCTACGTAGACTATAAAGGCATTAAAGTCCACATAGTTTGCATGCGACATAAGGGTGGGTTTTATCCCATAGATTTAAACGGTAGATTATTATATGTGTGTGTGTAAAAAAGATGTTTTTTTAGTTTTGATAAAATGTGATGAAGAATCCCGTCGAAATTTATAGGTGTAACTGTTTTTCTTTGTTTTGTGATTTTTATAGAAAATAAATTATGTGCAATATAACTAATGAAGGATAAGAAAATAATGTCTATGATCTAAAGTAAGACCTAAATTGAGAATTTATATAACTAATGAGAAAGTAAAGAACCTTAGAGAGAGAAGGATGTTCGTACTTTCTTTGGGGAACATGACATTGATCCTTAATGACTTTCCTTGAAAGTTGGGATGGATGTTGGATGAGAGAGAATGAGAATTTTACTAAATTTGGTATCAGAATGAAAGGTGAAAAGGAATTTCACATAAGGAAACTTTGTTGATTGCAGAAGAATGTTGTTGAGATCATTGAATTAGATAGATCTGAGATGTGCCTTGGAAGTAAACTCATACCCTCCTTATATAAGGTAGGTGTACTTTCGATTTGAATATCCCTAGACCTGCCAATCGGAAGGTGACCCTAGACACACTACCGATAGGGAGGGAAATGGACCTCCCAATCGACGGCCTCATGAAGATTTTTTGGAAAAAAGATCATAAAACACAATTCCTAAATCCAAATAATGCATAGGGAATACCATTAAAAAGGTAATTCATAGACCTTAAAGAGTATTTTGGGTCGTACCAAAGTCCGAGAGTTGACTTTGGGTCAAACAGGGCTCAAAAGCGCCCATCGGTCCTTTGGAAAAGAGATCGTCTAACGGTAATGGATCGTTCATCCAAACTGTAAGTCTGCATCGCGCAAGGGGTGGACTATTATAAAGGCTATGTGAGTAACTTCAATGTGTCGGAGAGTTGACTTTGGTCAACTAGGGCCCAAAAGTGCTCGATGACCTTTAGAGTAAAACAACTCATTCGTTCGTACTGTAAGGCTGATTCACGCACGAGGCAGATAGTTGGAAAGGGTATTCAGTTCCGTTCAAATATTTATTCATTCTCATTTGAGCTAAAGAGTTTACTTTGGTCTAATAGAGCCCGGGAGCACCCAGTGGTCTCCAGATCAGTTTTTAGGGAAAACGGATCGTTCGTCCGAATGGTTATGTTATTTCTTGCACGGTTTGGACCTTTGGAAAGGGGGTTTAGTGTCCTTTGAAGATTCATTGAGGTTTTTCTCTAATGATGAAGTTGATTGGGGTCAAATTAGGCCCTTGGCGCACCCGATGACCATTAGATCAGTTTTTGGTAGTAAAATGGTTTGTTCGTTAGAATCGGTATGTCGATTCATTCATGGGGTAGAGAATTAGAAAAGGGATTTAGATCCCTTCAAAGATTAATTGAGCTTTCACTCTGACAATGGAGTTGACCGGAGTCAAACGGGGTTCAGGAGCGCCCGATGGCCTCTCGATCGGTACTCGAAGTATGACCCAGGGTTTGTAGTAAATGGGGAGGTGCTTAGGACCTAAGGGGAGACTTAGGGGGGCCTAAAATGTGGTGTCTATAGAGACCCTCAATGGGTGAGCTTGGAATAAGTGGAAGTCGTCAAATAGACACCTGATGATGTTTAGTAAAGAGGTCGATTATAAGGACCAAAAAGGATGAGGATGATTAATTCAGAGGCTTGAGGTCATTTCTGAGGACCTAAGGTAATGCTGGGGATGATCAATTCTATGGGTCGAGGTAAATTATGAGGACCTTAAGTGGGGAGCGACCAATTCTGAGGGTCAAGGTCAATTCCTAGGACCTAAAATGGAAGCGACCAATTCTGAGGGTCGAGGTCAATTATGAGGACCAAAAGATGGGAGTGACCAATTCTGAGGGTCGAGGTTAATTCTGAGAACCTTAAGTAGGAGCGACCGATTTTGAGGGATGAGGTTAATTCTAAGAACCTTAAGTAGAGGCGACCGATTCTGAGAGTCGATGTAAATTTCGAGGACCTTAAGTTGGAGTGACCAATTCTTATTTTCGTGGTAAATTCGGAGGACCATAAATAAGGGGGGACCAATTTTGGGGGTCGAGGTCAATTCTGATCCCCTTAAGTAAAAGCAAGCAATTCTGAGGGTCGAGGTCAGTTCTGAGGAACTTAAGTGGAGTGATCAATTTTTAGGGTCGAGGTCAATTATGAGGACCATAAGTAAGGGCGAAAAATTCTGAGGGTCGAGGTCAATTCTGGGGACCTTAAGTAGAGGCGACCAATTCTGAGGGTTGAAGTCAATTTTGAGGACCTTAAGTAGGGGCGACCAATTCTGAGAGTCGAGGCGAATTCTGAGGACCTTAAGTTGGGAGCAACTAGTTTTGAGAGTCGAGGTCAATTATGAGGACCTTAAGTGGGAGTGACCAACTATGAGGGTCAAGGTCAATTCTAAGGACCTTATGTAGGGACGACCAATTCTGAGGGTCGAGGTCAATTTTGAGGACCTTATGTAGGGACGACCAATTCTGAAGTTCGAGGTGAATTCTGAGGACCTTAAGTGAGAGCAATTAATTCTGAGGGTCGAGGTCAATTATGAGGATCTAAGTATTGGGGAGACCAATTCTGAGGACCTTAAGTTGGAGCAACCAATTATTAGGCTCGAGGTCCATTATGATTACCTTAAGTTGGAGTGTGGGGAATAGCTCTCCTGTGCAACTTCAAATTTACCTTTTTTATAGAATTCATTAGAGAAAGAGACATATGTCTGGGGATTATGTCTTTTGAGAAGAGATCGAGTTCTTAATCTGGAAGTTTCACTTAAGGAAATAATTGGTAACTTGAGGTTTTGGGATTTTGTTGGGGAATGTATTGCTGAAGAGAGATCAGGTCAGGGAATCTAACTGCACTTGGGTAAATTGGATTGTTTGGGGGAAAGATTTTTATTCGGGAAATCCTACTGGGGAGATGGGTAGCCATGTAAAGGAAGCAATTACTTTCTGCTGAGGATGAAGTTTTCGGGATGCTGTTGGGAAGTGGTAATGGGCGCACTAATTTTTATGGTTTTAAGCTGCGGATAAAATGTGTTATTAATCCATCTAGGGATTTGGGAGTTTGAAAAATGATTTACTTAGTGAACAAATATTCCAATATTTATTTAGCATTTTTTAGGAATTTTTCAAGAAAGTTTTGGCATTTATGGGGTTTTTTGTATGAAATTTCAGGGGGTTACTGACCGAAAAACAGTAGGGGTTTCCAAATGGAAGTGGCATGGTCTTTTGGATTGCCTAAGGAAGGGGAAGGGACGAGTGTTGATTAATATGTGCAGGGGTTCAGCAACTACTGAGGATTGATAGAGAGGGTTTTCAGATAGAGGTGGACTGATCTCTCTTAGGGTGACACCTGAGGTGGGGTAGGCAGTGTTAGGTAGGATTGATGAATTGTAGGTGACCTTTTACCCTTGAGGGATGTCTCCTCGAGATTGTCTTGCAGATTTATCAATGACTGTGGGAGCTTGGCATGGACCATATTGCATGCTTGATGTAGCGCCATTGCACCTGAAAAGAGACTCAAAAAGGCAAAAAGATATGCATCTTTTTTTTATAATCTTGATTTAGTGGCTTACTCTTCATGCTCTTTAATTTACTGCTTAGTTTTTAAATTGAGAAAGATTAGGAAAAGTGTGTTTTTTTGGAAATTTTTGGAATATGTTCTAGTAAAAAATGGCCTGGGAGGCTTGGCTAAAAAAGTGCGTCTCTTTTGAATGGATTTATTTTAAGATAAAGTAAAAAATGAAATTTTTGGAATTTTTGAATAGGGGAAGGCCTTGGCGGCTTAGTTGGTATATGGATTAGAGGAATAGAAAGTTAGGTTCTAAAGTGGGGCTTGTCACCTTCATTGGATTGTGCTGAATCTGGTGTGTTGAAGAGATCATATTAATGCTGGAGTTGTTGCCATGGGCTTAACTTCAAAGACTGCTGGCGACTGAGGACCAAATAGTGGACCCTCAACTTTTTGCCATTACTGCGTGGATATCATATCATCGTAATTATGCAGCAATGATAGTGGCAGAGACCCTGAATGCTCTAGAGGATTGGTGGGAAGGTCGTTCTGATTTTCTAAGAGGTAGCTCGGTTATGCTATTCGTGTGGCTGTCTGAAAGATTTCACTTGGTTTTCCCACCTTAATATCCCATGGTAGTTGTGTCAAATTTCATCACCCATTATTTCATTACCTTTGGTCCGAACATTGAGAACTGGGTAAACTGGTTAGTGGCGCATGGAGCTCATTATCTGCGCTTGTCGGTGCCCTAGTAAGGGGAGTTGCAGCCTATTCTGGGACTGGGGGAATACTAGTATGTTCAGTTAGATAGCTTCCGACAGTTCGCCTTCAATTTTCCCTAACATCTCCTATGTCAAGTCGAAGGTATGCGCATGCGGTTAGGCCCTCTGTGGGACAATCACCAGCCATCAATATGTCCCTCCCAATCTGTTTGCATATTTTGGCACGTGTTTAGAGACTATATGAAATGGTTGTGGAGGAGGGTGTTGGATAAGATCTTAGTTGAGGAGATCGAGCAGAGATTGTTTGCCATGTTTGACACTATAGATGTGGCGTAGTGTAACAACCTACCCGCTCGGGAGAGCGAACGGAGCGCCACAATTGATAAAACTAACTATATCCACGATATTAACAAGGTATAGAGCATCTAAATAAATCCCACAATAGAAAAGAGAAACCACTAATCTCAATCTTCAAATTAAATACAACCAATAATCTCTCAAAAAATACAACTATCTATCTCGAAATAAAATAAAACAAATCTCCAATGCTCTATACATCAAAAGTAAATACAATTCTTCTCAACTTGTATTCTCGAATATTCTTCTTAAAATATCCAAACTAAAAACCAATCCCCAAATCAAATCCAAAGCGTCCAAAGTCCACGCTAACCTTCCACTAAAAGAAAAAATGGGGAAGTACACAATACGACAGGAAAGATGCTCAACAAATATTAGCGGTGAATAAACCGTAACAACACGATTATGAATATTCAAATCAAATGCAAATCTCATAAGCATTATATCAATATAATTTCTCAACAACACATTAACTGGAGTCACCAGGCCTCACCATACCGCGCCATACTTTATCAAGTAGTCGGAACAGAAATCTTGGCGGGTGCCCAACATCAGTGCCATATTAAAATCTCATAACAACATGCCCAACACAAAAATAACACCACATTAATCAAAAATAGATTCCAACAATAATTTACATATTCCAATTGAATTTATCAATTCAGATATGAGTCAATAATCACATGAAATCGAAGGGAATAACACTCGCAAGATTAAGGAGCATATTGTGTAAAACCCCATACCTCAAAATCATCATATGAATCATCGTATAAAAACCATCCTCTAAATTTGATCGCACCATCACGTTCATCTCGAGAAAATAATCGAATCTCATTCTAGCCCAAACTCGAGAAAACACCAAATAAGCCTTCTAATCTAAGGTTGAAATCTTGAATAAGTTTGGGGCTATGGTTTGTAGATGAAAGGGAGTAATTTTGGAAAGGTATTCTAGTTGAAAAGTTTGAGAAAAAGTGATTTGAAAAGCCAAGCCACGAATTAGTTGATATATAAAGGATTAAGAGTTTTATTAGGAAAAGAGTTTTAATCAGATACAAACACTCGAAAAATCATTACGAACGATCGGACCGTCCGAATGGACTGAAATTTTAGTATGATGTAGCGAACGACGAAACAGGACTGCTATGAAAAATTCAGCTCGATTAGGCGGTCGAATTTCTAAAAATATTATTTTTTATAGAGAGTTTTATGTTTTAAGGACTCTTAGAGAGTTTTATATTTTGAGGACTCTTCTATGTAATAAAAATTCAATTAAAACTCCATTTTAATTTCGATTCCAATTTCGTTTGAAAATTTATTTTTCAAATATAAAAATCAACATTTTAAATTATAAAATTTATAAAATCCAAAAATTTCATTTTTCCCCGATTTTCAAAATTAATTAAAAAAATTCCATTTAAAAAATTCGGGTTATTACACGTAGTGGTTTTCCCTAGGCTGTTATGGGCTTACCATTCCATCGAGCGCCGTAGGCATATAATCCAAGAACGAGAAGTTTGGGGACCTCATGATGTGGATGATGATGGGGATGGATCTTCGGGTAGTTGCACGTACGGTTATTTTGTGAAGCTGGTGATATTGTGTAGTTTTTATGTGTTGGTTATCTATTCGATTATGTATTTGATTATTTTTGGAAATAATCTAGGAGGGTTATGTTTAGGGCAGTTAAGTTGGTGGGGGTAGTTGTTTGCCACCCTACGCTGATATTTCCTGTAATCGTACTGAAATTTCCCAAAATGGAATGAAATTGGATTTTAATTTTATTGTCGTGCTTCTTGACAAGTTTTACATTTGAATTATCTACACTGATCGCTAAGGCATACATAATTATTTTGTTCATGTAAATGATAAAATGAACTATCATTCTCGGAGGTAAGAAAAGAATAGAATTTTGTGAAAAATAAGGGGGTTGTGCCCATGGAAAACTTATCAGTTGCCAATGTACCTCTAGGGATTTGATAATTTTCCAAGTTTCTTATTTGAAAGAAAAAAGGATTTTTAGAGGATCAGGCTCCACATAGTTCTGAGTAGTGGGAAATGAAGATATTTTTTAGAATAGAAGGGGGTGAGAGGAATCGTAGTGCGTCGAGATTTTGATCTAGGGGTAGAATTTCTTGAGGCGGTCCAAGTTGACTGGTCGGGCCATCTGTTCCCCGTCAAGGTCAGTGAGCATAGTAGCGCCACCGGACAGGATCTTCTTTACGATGAAGGGGTGACTCCAGTTTCGCTTGAATTTCCCTCTGGGGTCCGAGATGGGTTCTATGATTTCTGTTAGGGCTAAGTTCCCTTCTCGGACACCACGATTATCGACTCTCTTGTTGAATGGTCGTGATACCCGACAATGCTACCCTTGAATATGATATAAAGCCTTTAGCCTCCTTTCATCTAAGAATGACAACTCATCAAGTCATCTCTGATGCCAGTCTTTTTCCTTGATTTTGCATTCATGTATGAGGCATAGTGAAGGTGTTTCTAGTTCAATGAGTGGGACAGATTTCATGTCGTATAACAGAGAGTAAGTGGTAGCCCCAATAGATGCTCTAACTGAAGTGTGATAGCCCTAGAGGGCATAAGGGATACGATCAGCCCAATCTCGATAACTCTCAGTCATCTTAATGATGATTTCTTTAAGGTTTTTATTGGCAGCTTCAACTGCACCATTGGTTTGTGGTCTGTAGGGAGAATATTTGTGTCTCTGAATCTCGTACTCGTCATCCAATTCTCTGACTTCTTCCTTAAAATGTAAACCGTTGTCTAACACTAACTCGTGCGGGACCCCATATTGAGAGATGATGTTCTTTTGAATAAACTTGGCTACCTTTTTGACATTCAGCATTGTGTATTACTTGACTTCGACCCATTTGGTGAAGTAATCAATGGCAATTAGGATGAACTCGTTCCCATTAGAGGCTTTGGTCGTAACTTTCCCTATGATATTGATGCCCCATGCGGAAAACATCCAGGGAAAAGTCATGTTGTACAATTACCGTGGATGCAAGTGTTGGAGATCAAAAAATTATTGGCATTTAAAGAATCTCTGAACATAGGCGATCTAATATTGAACCATGGTAGTCTAATAGTAACCCTATCGGGTGATCTTCTTGGCAAGCATATCGCCATTCATGTGGGTCCGAATTCCTCATTGTGGATTTTTTGCATCATTTCTTTAATGTCATCCCCTGAGATGTGTGTTCCATCAAAGTTTCACTTGAACATTTGTTTACCGTAGACACTGTTCTGGGCAGCCAGTTTGTAGAGGGTTGCTCGGTCTTTCTTGTTAAAACCCTAGGGGTATCTACCTTGCTTAAGGAGGCGCTAAATGTCGTAATACTAGCACTTGACCATAGCAGGATCCTCTTATGTGATGTGCTCAATATGGTAGCAGTGGGTTGGTTTAGCTTATTTTTAGACTAGAAAAAGGGCCATCGTTATTCCCTTAAGCATGTCGACAATAGAGGCTAAGGTAGTAAGGTCATCGGCCAAGTTGTTCCTTGATCGGGGAAAGTAGTGAAAGGTGATATCTCAGAATTTAGAGGCCAACTCCTATAGGTGATCGTGGAAGGGTAAGATATTTTTATCATTGACTTTCCATCTTATAAGGACCTGGCCAATGATGAGGGCTTAATCCCCGTACACATTTAAGCATCGGATTCCTTTCTTGAGAGTGATTTTGAGTCCTACGGTGCACCCCTTATATTCCGTAATGTTGTTGGTGCAGGGAAAATCTAGCTTGATGGCAATGGGAGTGTGAGAGTCATAAGGGGTGATTAGGAGTATCCCAACGCCGTATCCTTTATTATTGGCAACGTATCCACAGATAACTTCATCTGAGAATTCAGAGATCCAAACGTTGGCTCCTTCTATGGGTTAATCAATAAGGTAGTGAGAGATAACTCTCCCTTTCATGGGTTTTTGCGTGATATACATAATATCAAACTCGTCTAGTAGATCAACCATCAGACTATTCAGCTAGACAATGAAGGTTTTTCGAGCAGGTATTTGATAGGATCCCTTCGAGACACAAATTGATGGGAAAAGAGAGCATGTAGCGTCGTAGTTTCTGAGTGACCCGGATAAGATCGGCACATGCTTTTTTTAAGGCAGTTTAGTTAACCACATACCTGACCAATTTATGACTGGTATAGTAGATGGCACTCTTTTGTGGTATTCTTAAAGGTATTGGGATAGAAAAGCCCCAACTGCAGTGTCTGTCACGGTCAAGTATAGGAGTAGGGGGAGACTAGGCTATGTCGGCATAAGTATCAGAGGTCGGGTTAGATACTACTTGATTCGATCAAAGGCTTCCTGACAAGCGTCATTCTAGACTTTGGTGGAATCTTTTCAAAGGAGTTTGAAGATGGCTTCACAAATAGAATTCAACTAGCTAATGAACCGGTTGATACACTGTAATTTTCCCAAGAATCCTCGGACTTACTTATCCATTTGGGGTGGTGGAATTTAGAGTATGGCTTTCAACTTGGTCAAATTTTCTTCAATCCCCTTCTTGCTTACCACGAATCCCAAAAGATTTCCTTTTATAACAATAAAGACACATTTCTATGGGTTAAGTTGCATCTTGTATCACCACAATCATTTGAAGAACTTTCAAAGAGAGAGAACATGACCTTCTCGAGTCTTAGACTTGATAATTATATCATCCATGTAGACCTTGACCTATTTGTGTATCATATCATGCAAGATGGTTATTGAAGCCCTTTGGTAGATAGCCCCTGCATTTTTTAGACCAAACGACATAATTGTGTAATAGAAAGTTCCCAAAGGGGCGATGAACGCTGTTTTTTCTTGATGATCTGGGTGCATTTTAATCTGATTATATCTGACAAACTAATCAATGAATGACTTGAGAGCGTGACTGGATGTCTTTTCCATAATCATGTCGATATTGGGTAGCGAATAATCATCCTTCACAGAAGCCTTGTTCAAATCTCGATAATCAATGCACATGTGAAGCTTTCCTCCTAATTTAGGTATGAGTACAATGTTACCTAACTATATGGGATATTCGATCACCCAGATGAAGCCTATGTTCAACTGTTTGACCACATATTCCTTAACCTTGAGCGACCATTTGATGAGGAGCTTTTATAGTTTACGTTTGATAGGTTTGTATTATGGTAGAGTTGGAATCTCATGCTGGGTAATTTTAGGATCAATGTCGGGCATGTCATCATAGAACCGTGCGAAGATGTCCACAAATTCCTTCAGTAGCTCTTTGAGTTGCACACGCTCATGCTCGTAGACCCTATCATAATCTCACGTAGTTCGCTACTAGATACGAGATTAATAGCAACAATTTCATCTTCGTTAATTTGAATGCAGCTATGTTATTTGTTATTAACCTTATTAAGAGTAGTTAAGAATTTTTCATTTGCAAAGTTATCATCGTCAAGAGTTTGATTAGAATTAAGACAATTAATATAAGGCATAGGAAGATACTCAAAATCTTCGTTTATTTCATTATTAGGAAAAACAATGTTGAGAACCTCATTAAAGGAGGTCTCGATTACATTGTGATCAGAATAAGGAGGAACAACAAAAGAATAAGAAATATGATAAACATCTGGGTTGGGTTGTATTTCAGCAGGTGGAACTGGCACATCATTCTAGTTAAAGAGGGTTCCTTAGCACTTTTGATCAGGATGGATGGGTCTGATCATGTAGTACCTGATTGGATCATACAGAGTGTCATCCCCAGTGTCTACGAGTCGAATATTAGACTGATCATTTCATTACTCAGTTCCTCATTTGAGTTATCAAACGCATCCTCCCATTAGATTACAATGATGTCATCCTTCCACGAGATGTCAAGGCATTCCACAACCTCAACAGCTTCTTCATATAGATCATCCCACTCAACAGGGAGATGCAGAAGTGAAGGGACCAATCGCCCTTGTAGTTTTAAGTCATTGAGTAACTCGAATATACTGCATATCACATCGGTCTGCCAAAACAGGTATGCCATAATCTGGACGACATCATCTAAACTGACTTCATTAGTGGGTACTGAAAAATAGTTTACTAGATTAATAATAAAATGTTATAAGTTGAGTAAACTCCGATTTTTTTTTTTGGATAAAACTCTTTTTGATTATTAACCCAAGATGTGTTAAAACTTGTTTTTTGAATATGTAGTCTAGATTTGGTAGTTGATTACCTTAGTTTTTAGAGATTAAAAACCATCTACTAAGCAGTACCAATCACAACAGAAATTAAGAACATTCAAAGAAATGAACACAGGTATTTAACGTTTTAAAACACTTAATCAAGGGAAATATCCACGGTGCCCTCTACAGCACAAATAAAAAATGCACTAAAATAAAGATTCAAGTTACAACACTTAAGCAAGCATACAAAGATCCTAAATCTAAGTTCATAGATATACCTATAAGAGATACTCCACTCCAAAGGGTTTTTTACTAGAACTGATCTTCTCTTGTTGCTTATTTACTTTTTCCTTGATCTCCTTTTCCTTGATTTCTGATTCCAGCAACTCTAACATAACCAGGTTTCTCAAACAAACCACCATTACTAAGTGTTCGTGTGAGAATGTGTTTGTGATGTGCACTAAATGGAGATTTTTACAACTCACCCTGTCAAGTTATTTATACAAACAAAATCCTATAAATCATAAGCATCTAAATGACATGCAGTTTTTGATTCAAATAATTCTGACAAATAAACTTCTTATTAAGATCAGATATGAAAAACAACCTTGCTTTTAAAACTAGCCAAGGTCGTATGTGTTTCTGTTTATTTTTATACAACTTTATTTCACAAAATGTGAAATATGATCCAAGAAACACAAATGTCTTAGGGATCTGATTTATCCTTGAAAGAAATGAAGTTTTTTTTCAAAATATTTTGAAACAGAATGGATATACAAAATGAAGATCAAAAGAGAACAAAAATTAAACTTGTGATATTCTCTTTTTAGAAAGACTTAAGTTTCTACAGAGAAACCTAAAAAAATCTTAGAGATGAGTTCTGAGAGAAACAATGGCTTGAAGAGGTCTTCAAACAAACCCAACACCTTACACACAGAAACCTAAATGGATCTAACTCTTAAGATTTAGGGTTTCTGATATATGAAATTTAAAGGTTTAGGTGTTTGGATTTTATGGAGAACTCACAGAGGTTGAGATTTTGAAGATTAGGGATTCTTCTCTCTCTCTTCTCTATTTTATTTTCCTCTCTCTTCTCCCTTCTCTCTCTTCTCTCTCTACTCTCTTATGTTCTCTCTATTTGGATGAATCCAAAAGTTTTCAAGGTCTCAGACTTAGAGGGTTTATATACTGGGTTAGGAAGGATCGACAACCTCTAAGGCAAATTAACGATTGAGATTGATCTTGACCAGTTGACTACCAATCTAACGGTGTAACTTAAGCGGTGAAAATAACGTTTGATGATTGGTTAACATAAGTTTTACATGGATTGATCAAGAACGCATGCAATACGTTGATGAGGATAATATAAAGGCTGAGATTACAACCAAATAATGTTTCTTACAGAAAATACAAATCCAATCATCTATAAGCCAACACGTGTACGGCAGATATGCAATGAAAAACACGTGTTTTTGGTTCTTTTAAAAATCCAATTTGAACCCCAAAAGTATGTGCCTCTTTGAGATTCTACCTAGGTCAAATTTTATTGAATAAAAACAGTTTACATAATATTACATTTAACCACAACACTTTTAAAAACCAAACTTTCAAATTTTCAAAAATTATTTAAAATGATTAAAAAAGGTTATAATGGAATTAAAATGATTTGAAAACATTCTTAAAATGACTAAAACAATATATGCACATGTGAACTCAATAATATGCAGTGTAAGTGTCCTAATATGGTCATAAGGTAAGATTAACTTCCCTTTAGGTTGATCTTGATGATTCTTGGACTGGATTTCTTCATTCTTACTTGAACCTTTAAGAGATAGAGAAACTCATAAAAACTAACCTAATTTGTCTAGATATCCAAACTAGTTGGAACTCCTATATAATATAGACTCAAGTAAGTCAATTATATAGTGTCTTCTCAGGTACCACCCAATTATCTAACTCTCGAGCCCACTTTTGGGCTTCCAAGAATGGTGCGCTGAATTTTTTGTAGTCAAAGGTCATTTATAAGGGAAATTTCATCCCAAACTCTAGAAGTTGGTTTAGTACCGCTGTCAATTCCACATCCTTCCCTTCGAATAGGGTACGAATGGTAATACATGGTCTTGTAAAAAGTGACAAGACCTGGTCAGCAAAATAGTTAGGGTGTAGGAAAAATATGGTCAAACTTTAAGGGGTTTAGATGAATATACGGGTATAATGGGTGATTTACAGGGTACAATCTGGGTAAACGGGACTAATTCTAGGTCATTTTCTAGAAAAATAGCATTCACAAGATTCGAAAGTTGATTATGGGTGATGTTTAGCTTAGGATTTGATGGTGGGGTGATGACACCCCAATAAATCATACCTTATATTATATTTCCTAAGATGAAAGGATTAGTTAGTGGTATGTCCATCATTTTTGTGAAAATCGCAATGGGCGTCTGGTTTGAAATTTTTGGGAAGCGGGCTTGGTAATGGACGAGGGTCTAATGGCTTGTTGAGATTTTTGCTCAATAGGGCTTGGTAGACTTTGGAGAGTGGAGAATGAAGCTCGGTTAATTATTTACTGGCTATATTAGGGCGACTTTCTGGTGCCCATAAAGTGGCAGTGGCAGGCTGAGAGATACTATTGATGGTTGAAACTGTGGTATTGGCAGACTTCCCATACTTTCTTAGAGTCAACTCTCCAGATATTTTCTTTGTCTCATCTTCTTCCTTGGAAAGACTTTCTTAAATCTCCACTCTTGCTTCCCGAAGGGCTCAGAAATTGGGGTAATACTGTCTTCCCATCGTCGCTCTAACATGGAGCAATAAGTTTTTCTTCATAATACTAACTTGATCCTCTTCGGAAGGTCGGTTGGTCATGGTGACCGATTTATCCTTACACCTTGTTATGACATTACTGAAAGTTTCTTAGGGATTATGCTTGATAAGTTTAAAAACAAGGCGTGAAACCTCCAATTCCTCGTTGAATTCACAGGCAACATCCTCCCAACTACAAATTCTGGATTCCTCGACAGATAGGAACTAGTGAAGAGCGTTTTCCTTCAAAGTCTGTTGGAACATCTGGGCCATTATTTCCTTGGAGGCGCCTAGGAGAGTCATGTCTCGGTGGTAACTTCAGAGATGAACAATTAGGGGCTCATTATGCCCAAACTTCTCAATATTGGGCATCTTTAATGTTTTCGGCAGCCTTGTTTTTGGGTAGGGAGACATATGGATCTAATCCATGTAGTTCTCGGAGATTCGGACCTGGTCAAACTTCTTGGTTAATAGCTTAAGGTATTCCTTGACCTTATTCAACTCTTCTTCTTTTGGGTCAGCATGTACTAGAAAGTTAGCACCTAGCTACGTAGGATTCGGCATTAGGAGCTGAGTTGGTGGTGTCCCATTGGTAGGAGGGACACGTGGAGCATTCTGATACTATTACGAGACCCAAATAGACTTAGGTGTGGGTGGGCCCATAGTGTGAGGTAAGAGGACCTTGGGCTCTTCAAGAATAGGGACTCGATTTCATTGCATCTCATGAACCTCGATTTAAAGGCTATCAATATTGGCAGTAAGTTGGACTGGACCATTATCAAATAAGGATGCATATTTGGTACCTGGTCTGCATTATTTATGGAAAGCGGGTGAAGGTGGAAATCCGAAATCGGAGGAAGTAGCGAGAGAACTGACGAAACTTCGGGGCAATTCGATGGAAGACCGATATCAACAGGGAGGTAGGCCAAGGTTCTAGTATGCGATCAACCAGAGAATGAAAATTATTCGAATTTATTTTTGAAAGAAAAAATGAAGAACCCTCTCTTTTGGAAAAAAGGAAAATGTTTTTGGACATTTTTTTGGAAAAGGGAAGGACAAAATATTTTGGCTATTTTTTTATAAAAAAAAGGAAAAAAGTTTTATTATTTTGAAAAGAGGGGGAAAATATATTTAACACTTTTGGTAAGGAAGGAGGGAAAAACGAGAGAAGAGTCTTAGCATGATTATTATTATTATTATTATTATTATTACTACTATTATTATTATGTTTTCACTTGTATTAGGTTTACCTAAATGCAAAAGAAATTCCTGATGGGACACAAGCCTGTGAAAATTGGGTTTGAAAAATATTAAAACATGATTTCACTTGTTTCAAGGCTCATGGACAGGGTCCTGTTTTGCAAAAAGACGATATCGCATGAAAATTTGGACGGCGTGGTGACTTGTCATTTCGGTAGAGTTTCAGGTAGTAACCAGCAAACTAAATATGACCGGCCTAGGTTTTATTCCTATATGAGGGTATGCAGTTGTTGGGTTAGTGAAACGGTTCCCCCCTTTGACATGACTTCCACGATATACGTCTTTCTTTTGAGAGCAGTCGATACGTGTGGGAAAGCCTTTTGATATACCTGAGTGTACGTGGATTGCCTCACTATATACCTCATGGGGACAGTACGTGTGAGAGAGAATTTAATATACTAGATATACGTAAATGATTTCCCTGCTATATACCTCTTGTCATGACTTCGGTCAAGCGGTACGATGTGGGGGGAACTGTTCGATATACGTCGAAGGTACTTGGCCAATAAAAGGTAAGAATCGTATTTCTTAGGCTAACTGCAACCTGTTATACCAATGCCTATCGTAAAGTGACCCCTCAGTTAGGGCACAAAATTTGGTCAATAGCCACGCTTTTTGGTGATGTAGTATGAAAAATGCATGATTCTTGATTAGTATATTACAGAGAGAGTATTTTATTTAGCGTGAAGATCACTATACTAATAAGGAAGAATGTATAACTATCATGAAAAGTAAATCTATCATGGATATTATACTACGCATGGATATGTGAGAGTGAGTGATTTGTGAAAATCTCTAAGTGAGTTTGTGGTAGTGAACCTAAGCATGGATCATCTACGAGCGGTGTGTGATAAGTGTGAGTGAACATGGATATATAAAAGTGTGATAAGTGGAGGTATGTGTTACTGACGCCTAATCCTGGATATTTTAAGTGGTGTCTGCAACATGTGGATGTAAATGACCCTACGTGTAAGTAGTGTGAAGTGTACATGGAGAGTATTTACAAGTGTGTGAGTGAGGAGTGATATAAGCATGAGGTAGAAATATACAAGAAATAATAGAGGATAAAAAGGGGAACATTCAAGTAGGGGCGTACGCACAAAAGTAGAAAATGATAACACCCATGCAATTAGAGTCTAGTCCTCTTAAGTCAGTCCCCAGCGGAGTCCCCACTGTGGCCATCCCTCTAGTATTCCTTTGTATCGGGGTCGGCGCTCGCGCAAGCACGGTTGGAGGGGGAGATAAGGTCTCGCACCCCTTTTTTAGCAGTGCTCCTTCCTTCATTGATGTGGGGTGATAAGAAGATATGCAGTCGCCAGCATATTTTGCACAAAACAGGAAAAAGAACATGTCGTTGCCTTAAGAGAGCGGCAACAAAGATAAATTGATGCTTACGAAACCAATACTTCAGAGGTTAGGGGACTAAGTTACGAAATGGAAAGGTGTTAGGCACCCATATCACCCTTTCGGTCTCTTATGGTCTTATGTTACTATTTCCTTTATTTCTTAGAGAAGTATGTGCGCGTGTATATATAAATGGAGATTGAAATCGCTCTACTCATATCATGGAAAAGATAGAGTGAGGTCATCCAATGATGTGTTCGCTTATCGAGATATTGATTGTCATGATGAAATGATAATATGTGTTAGTTAAGACGCGTAAGTAAGAATCACAAGCATGATATATATAATAAAAATAAAAATTGAAAAATTGGACTCGAGTCTCGGGTTTTAGCCCAAAACGCCCACGTACCTGTAAAGGCATCAAAATTCACGTAGTTCGCATGCTGCACAAGGGTGGGGTTTATCCTATAGATGAAAATGGGGGATTATTATATGTGTGTGTAGAAAAGATATTTTTTTAGTTTTGAGAACATGTGATGAAGAATCCCATCAGAATTTATAGGTGTAACCCACTTTTTCTTTGTTTTGGGTTTTTTATAGAAAATAAATTATGTGCAATATAACTAATAAAGGATAAGATATAATTGTATATGATCTAAAGTAAGAGCTAAATTGAGAATATATATAAATAAAGTTAAAAAGAGAAGGATGTAAGGACCTTCTTTGGAGACTTGAAACTTGATATCGATGCTTGATGAGATTCCTTGCAAGTTGGGATGGATGTTGGATGAGAGATAAGGATATTTTTGCTAAATTGGGTATGAGACTGATGGGAATGACAGGTGGATAGGAACCTCACACAAGGAAACTTTGTTGCTTGCAGAAGAATGTTGCTGAGATCAATGATATTGATGGATCTTAGGTGTACCCTGGAAGTGATCCCATGCCTTCCTTATATAGGGTAGGGGTATTACCAATCGGCATATCCCTAGCCCTTCCAATTAGCAGGTAAACCTAGACACACTATCGATAGGTAGAGAAACGGACAAGCCAATCGGTAGTGTCGAGAAGTTTATACGGGAAAATAGTGGTAGAACGCAATCTATAAATCCAAATTATGCACAGGTCATACCTTTGGAAGGGAAATTTAGAGACCTTCAATAGTCATTTGGTCCACTTCTATCTTCAGGAGTTGACTTTGGGTCACTGGGGCTCAGAAGCTCCCGTTGGTCCTTTGGACTGGAGATCGTTAGATGGTAATGGATCGTTAGTCCAAACCTTAAGTCAAAACCGCGCACGGGGTGGACCATTGGAAAGGATATGAGAGTTAATTCGACACTTCAAAGAGCTTTGCTTGATTCATAGAGTTGACTTTGGTAACCCGGGGATCAAAATTGGTTGGAGAGCTTTTGAAGTGAAATGGGTTGTTCGTTCGTACCGCAAGGCTAATCCGTGCTCGGGGAAGACCATTGGAAAGGGTATTCGGTCCCCTTAGAAGATTCATTAAGTCTCATTTGAGCTAAAGAGTTGACTTTGGTCCAACAAAGACCGTTGGAAAGGGGTTTCAGTTCCCTTCGAAGATTCATTGATCGTTCGCTCTGATTATGAAGTTAATTGGGGTCAAATTGAAGCCCGAGAGCGCCCGATGGCTTCGAGATCGGTTTTTGGAAGTAAAATGGTTCGTTTGTACGAATTATTATGCCGATTCATGCACGGGGCAGACCATTATAAAGGGAATTCAAATCCCATCGAAGATTCATTATGTGTTTGCTCTGACAATGGAGTTGATCGGAGTCAAACGTGGCCTGAGATCACCCAATGGCCTCTAGATCAGTACTCGGAGTATGATTTAGGGTTTGTAGTGAATGGTAAGGTGCTTGGGACCTAAGGAGAGACTTAGGGGGTCCTATAATGTGGTGCCTACATCTAGGGTTAAAGTTCTTATCCTAAGATTTTAGAAGGTCAAAATACTGAGAGTCCTATGCATAGAAAATGCAAAAGCAGATGCCCTGGAAAGACTAGCTTTGATAACAAGGATCGAACTCAGTAGAGTGCTGCCAATTGAAATATTGGTAGAACCCAATATCGAAAGAGAAGATGAGGAGGATTTATAAATTCTCAATCTCAAAATCGATCCATCACGGATGGACATAATAATAGATTACCTAAATGATGAAAAGTTTTCAGAATCAAAGCATGAAGCTAAAAAACTAAGTTCAGGGCTGTAAAATTTGCAATCTTTGGAGATGTTCTATACAAAAGAGATTTTATACTCCCACTTCTGAGGTGCATTCAACGCACAAAAGCGGAATACACTTTGAAAGAGTTTCATGCGGGCTCCTACAAGGGACATACAGCATGCAGATTAGTGGAAAATTTAATTGTTGTGCAATGTTACTTCTGGACATCCCCCGTCAAATATGTACATGCTATTTTAATATCATGGTTGATCAAGCATAAATATTAAAATATACAAGTTTCTATAATTTAAAATATCATTTTAGCGTGTGACATAATTAATAGACAATTTTAAACTTTTTCAACCAATTCAATATACGAGAGATAATAATGTGAATAAAATTCAAATAATAATTTATGAATACAACATCCTCCAATATCTTAAGATAATGAAAAGTCTCACTATAAAAATCCCAAATTTAACTCTAGAGTCACAAACGAATCATAAATCCAAAAGTTGTCTCATATAAAATACAACCGTAAGGAAATTAAATTATAGGTAAAATAAAATCTCAAACGCATCACCATGTTCTTCTAAGATCTAATCTCACATAAAACTTAAACTTAATGTGAGCAGTTAGTCAACGCAATGAGTCTGACCCCACTGCAAGAATACTAGCTACGTTTCCCAAATATGGTAACATAACCTAACCAGAAGTACTAAATGAAATAAATCTCATAGTAAAGTCTTTCATCTATTGATAACCTTTAAACTTAGAGTATTTATCAATGTTTACCATATAGTAAACAAAATGACTATTTGAATATTAATAGGATCCATCAATGTTCATAACTCATATAATTAACTATTTGAAATATAACGACTATGTTGTTGCTTCATAATGTCTCGAGAGTAAGAAATGATATTCGATTACTAATAAATTCTATAAACTAATCAAATAATTTTACTTCAATGAACTCTGTCTCCAAGGTATAATAATATACTATAATAGATTAGGCATGACCCACTCCAATGGACTCTGCCTCCAAGGTCTTCAAATGATTCAAGTGCAGCTCCTAGTAAAACCTTTTGTTTCTAGTAAAAATGGAGTCAAAAGTAGAACCACTCCTTCTAAGAAGATGAACTTCACAAATAATAATAGTAACTTGGAAAAAATAATATCATGAGAACGATGGCTATAAAGGTGGTAGTTAATAAACATGAACTTAGCACTTAGAGAGGGAACAGGGAGAGAATACTAGGTGGTCTTTGGTCTAATTTTGACATAGTAATGTTATGACTTAGGTTTCTGATATGACTTAACCTAGACCAAGGGTCTTATCTATAGGTACAAGCTAGGGCTAACATAGACTTTTTGGGCACCAAAAATGAGAGGAAACCTTTTAGGGACAAGGTCTGAAATGTACCTTTTGTCCCTATTACTGTCTGCAGCCGCTTGTCCCTATCTGACAGACGACATCTGGTGCAACCAAGGTCAAAAATTAAATATGTCTCCTAAAGGAGACAAAGCATATGATTTGGTAAATATCTTTTTGAACATTAACTTGTTGTACAAACTTTTGTAAACTTGAGAGTGGCCTTTAAGGCCACCCCCTTTAAAATCATTTTGTAAAAGTGATTTTCTTGTGATCAGCCCTTTGACTACTCACTGCAGTTATGACTATGTGTGAGTTGTGTAAGAACTTGAGTGACTCGTAGGGTCTCTCTACCAGTATTCTCTCTGTATTAAAGTTCTAAGTGGTTGAGCTTACTCAACAAACCTTATCTCTCATCCACCGAGCCAAAACCTCGGGGAGATCCCAACTAGCCTTTTTGAGCCCTTCTTGCTCAATGAGGCTACCTGGACAAGAAAATAAATATTATTACTTTATTATTTTCTGGGTAACAAATGTTGGGGAGGAGGCCACTCTAGGTGGGCCTCCGCACCCTATATCATTTTTGTGGTGGGTCACTTGGGGCAGAGGGGACACACTAGGTAGACCTCCTCGCCCTTCCTCTATTTATTTGATATGTGAATTAGGGTAGAGGGGGTTACTCATAATGAGTCCCCTTGACATGGCCTTTCTCTATGTCCTCAACTTATTTAGAGGGGCTGCTCATGGTGAGCTCTCTCAAACTTGCCTTTTTATGTGGCTTGAGTCTTGGGGAGAGGGTCTAATCGTGGTAAGCCTTCCTCGTCCTTGCCTATTATCTGTGGATTTAGTCTTGGGATGAGGGACTTCTCATGATTCTCCCTTATTGTCCTTCTTTATTCTTTGTGTCTTGTTTCTTAGGACAAGGGGTTGCTCGTGGTGAGATCTCCTCATCCAACAAGCCTTCACCTTTGCCCTTAACATCTTTTGGAAGGGTATCTCATGATGAGCCCCCCTCATTCTTATCTTCTTTTTTTTTAGCCTTTAATCTTGGGACGAGGGGTTGCTCATGGTGATTCCTCTTGTTCAAATGTCCCATTTTGTTATGGGGCTCAATATTGATAGACCCCCCTCGCTCTAAACATTCATTAATAATTCGAGTAGAGGTATCCACCTCTTTGTGGTCCTGCTCGGCTTGGGCTTTCCTTAAATGAATGGACACCCCTCTACATTAGCCCCCTTGTAAAAAAAATTGTGTTGGGTAGATCAAAGGGTTTTATACCAAATGATTCAACTTATCTTGCAATACGAATAGTTTATTTTAGTATCATCATGGAACTGTTGGCATTGAATGGTTCTATCATATCAGCCTACATTGAAGGTCTCGAGGTGACACGTGTTGAAGAGATAACAAGCATCCCTTCATTTGGGAAATGATTTTCTCCCTTTTTCATTGGCATGAGCATGTGGGCCTATTACAATTATATAAAAGGATCCTTTAAACCCTTTTCTCTTTTTACTTCAACATTTTATTTGAACTAAGCTTTTAGAAGGTGAGAAAGAAACCGAACCCTTTCTGCCTCCATTACCGTCGCCACCTTTTTCCTCTATTGAACCTTAAAAATTGCTTCTTCTTCCACTATGAACCCTAGTGATACTATTTCGACCATCACTAGCAAGGTTTTAGTGGGTATGGTGCCCATTTCCATCACCATTTCCACGTTTTTGGCCACAGGAGCCACCACCATCACTTGCACTATTTTCAATGCCACCACCTCTGCTTTAGGTGGTTTGTCTACTAAGGTTACCACTAGAGGGGGTACCTCATCCACCATTACCTACTGCAAATCTAAAAAGGAGTACTTGACCAATCTCTTAAAGAAGGATTTTGTCATGTATCGTCTTGATCCATACTTTGGTCCTGAAGATACTTTCATGCCCTCCCTCACCAATTTTGAGCAAGAGTTTGTAGCCAAGATCAAGGATCAGCCCCGTGTGGGTTGAGTGTGTCCACTGACTTTCCTATTATTTTACCTAATAGTATCCTTAGGGTTCGAGTGGACAGTGGTGATTTTCCATATTCCAACAATGACGTTAAGGTTTGTGGAGGTGCCCTAGATGAGTGGGGACTTTGGGTAGATCGTGTCTTGGACACCCTTTTGTATAAAGCTATTTTCAAGGGACTTGGCCTTACCACCACTATTAATATTTTAAAGTCTTGCGTAATTACCAAACATGGTAACACCTTTACTTTATTAGCCTCTTGTTGCAGTAGAGACTCACATACTTTTGTCAATGGCTGGGGTGAGTTCACAATTACTATAGAAGACATTTACGAGCTACTTTCCCTACCTTACTTAGGAGACCATGTGTTGTCTAATGGTTATGAGGATGATATCGAGTAAGGGATGGTAGGAGAGCTCCACTCAGCCTTAGGACAGTTCTCTTAATACATTTCCATTAATAAGAATGGGACTACCAAATATTCCTTTACCAAATTACAAAGGTACTTGTTCAAAGATTTCGAGAAGCTACATAAGGGAGAGAGATCGAGCAGGGCCTTGAGAAATTAAGAGGGCCCAAAGATTAATTCTCCTTCACACTTTGCAGAATTTTCTGTCACCTTCGTTAATAGGTTTTTATTTCCTAGGAGACCAGATGACTCCACTCGTGAACTTCTTTTCAAGCTAACTGTGACACTTGCTTGAGGGAGGACAGTCCCCCTCGCAGATCTAATGTTGGGGTCCCTTTATACTTACTTAGATCGTGCTCATGTTGAAGTTAAGCGATCTTGGGGACGCCATGATGCCATCAGTTTCACCAACACCTTTATCCTTATATAATTCTTATTTGAGATATTTCCCAACTTTGCCTCAGAGGCAAGAGACTTCCACAGTGATATTGCTCCTGTTACAAGATGGCACAAGAGAATCCAAAAGGCCTCCCTAGGGCCTTTGATAGATAATATTGATGATTTATATTTTAGGTCTTACTATAAGAGAGTGGGTGGTATTTTCACTTGGGGTTCTTTCCCGTCCACTGAAGCTACTTTTTATTTCCCTACAGATGCTGAGTTTGTTTCCACTTGCCCTTATATTGAGGTAGTTGTTATGCTTTTGCCGTGTATTTTTCCCTCTTTAACTAACTTGGGCTAGGATGTGGAGTTATATCACTATGATAGGGTGAGGAGGTAGTTTGGCTATGACTAAGGTGTTCATTCACCTTCCTATCCGTCGATCACCTCCCCCTCGAAGCCATATCGTGAGGTATTTGCCAATTTTACTTTTAAGGGGGTAATTCATAGGGACAACCACTTGGGAGGTTTATTTATTCCCTCTCGATATTACCTTCTTTCCTTTACCCATTCCTGGTTTACTCTCTGGAAGATTCAGGTGAGCCTTATTCAAAATTATGTGAAGGATGTCTCTCATAAGACCATCTTCACCAAGCTCCCTAACAATGACAAGTACTTGGGTAAGAGGACCCCAAAAATGTTATGGCACTATAGCATCATCTCCAAGACCCCTCTCGAGAAAGTCACCCCAGTCTTGGTGAGGCCCCTACTTGATGAATCCATCTATTCTGAATAACCATAGCCTCAACCTCCCCATCCTAAAGGAAATGGCAAGGAAAAAGGTCGTATTGCTTCTAAGAGGAAGCATCATGATGTAGATGTTTCCAACTGGATACCAGCTACTGCTCATGCTACCAATAATGTTGATCTTGGTTCCCCTCCCTGTCTAGTAAGGATTTGGGTAAGAAAGAAGAAGAAAATAACTACTGTTGTGGTCGTTGATCCCTCTCTTGCACCAAACCATGGATATGATACTGATGACCTTGGAGCGGAGGAGACATATTAGACTATACGCAAGAAAGGATATAAAGCATTGAGTTTATCTTCTGAGGAGCCTCCTTCTACTTCAATTCTTATTGATGAAGGTATCACACCTGAATCCTCTTTACTTAGTGAAACTAGCTTTCATGGGTTTCACTTGCTGGATTCCCTTCCCATTCATTTGAAGAGGAACTAGTTGATTATAGAAGCACTCCTTCCTATGATGATGACAGTTCTTCTTCCAATAACTTGAATGCCATTAACCCCTATGGAAAATATGGTCCTGACACTTTTACTTTATTGCTAGTTTTGAGAGAGTCCTCTAGATAGGACATCAAGATAGATTATCCTTCTGTCAGCAGTCCTACCACTAGGCATCTCCCATATGGGCAGGGTGCACACACAACTACTATAAGTCTTCACTTTTAATCCCCATTGTGATTGTATGCCTCCACCTCTTGCTCGGGAACCCTTTCCTAAGGAGAGGAATTACATTCTGGTATCTTCCTTGGGTCTATCTAGAGAGGTTTCTTCCTCTTTATTCAACTATTATTTTCTTCCTTTTACCTTTTCTTGTAATTTTTTGCTGACATAGATCATTCTTTTTTTGCCTTTACAGTTGTCTTTTGTGTTCCGTGTAACGACGAGGACCTCTTTTATGTCCTCCCATTCCATCCAGGTAATTATCAACTCCTCTGGGTTCTTTTTAACATGTAATATTTTTAAACATATTATGATTCCATTCTCTTTGTGTGTTCATAGAGGACCATTCCTCCCGACTGTTCTTCCCTACATCCTACCTTTACCGTGGCAAGTGATTCTTCTATCAGGCTTCTAGAATTATTTGGACTTGTTACTTCTAATGTCCTACACTGTTCACTATTATTTTCTATGTATAATTAATCCTCATGTCTTCTGTGTTATTTTTATCTTTCTTCCTTGCAGGGCTTATCCTCACATGTCCCTTCCTCTACTGGAGGAATGATGTTGATTACTGGAGTTATTGTCCCAATCCTTTCACCTTTAGGGAGGATTCCTTTCTCCAGAGTGTATGTGTCTATGGATAGTAGGCCCAATATCTATACCTTACCATCTCAGTTGATCTTCACCATTGCTTATAATGAGCCTTTTTCACAGGCTATAACTTCTTCTTAGGTATTATGCATTCTTGTTCGGATTGAATTTTTCTTCATTTATGCTTGTATCCAACAATATTGTGATGATTAGTCCACTACCACTTCCCTGGCTATACCACCAGTTATTTTTCATCCATCTTCCCTAGGGAGATTGAGGTACCCATATTTTTTAACCCACTTTTACTTTATCACTAAGATTTCACTCACATTTCTTGCAAATGCTTGTTCATGTTTCATCTAGCTAGTGTTACTACCTCATCGATCAATTCTTTGGCTGCTTCTTTTATAGCCCCTGTGATGATGGAGGCCCCTTCTTCCACTGATTCTGGTGAAGGCGTTATCATAGCACCTTTTTCGGTACTTATTTTAACTTGACTTTGTTGCCTCTACATATATTTTCTTCACTATATAAGTAACTTGCCAACACTCAACCCTTAATCTATTTGCAGGTTGGTGCTCGTGAAGCTTCTATATTTTAAGAACCTATAGTGAGTGTTGTAGAGGCAGCTCTCCCAGCATCACATGTAGGTCCTTCCTTAGCTTTTGTGAAGATGGCCACACAGGTATCATGTACTTCTTACATAAGAGTAGCTATTTTTGTGATCCCCTTTACTCACACATGTTCTAATCTATCTTGCTTTTAGGCCCGCGTAGCTAAAGCCACCTTGTGTAATGGGCCTATTTTCAGTTCTGCAGGATTGACTTCTCAGGTACGTATTTTTGCATACTTATTTATTGTACTTGTCATCTTTCCCCATTCTTATACGCATGAGACCTTTTAA
Organism: Sambucus nigra; assembly: GCA_949130495.1. Lineage (NCBI taxonomy): Eukaryota > Viridiplantae > Streptophyta > Magnoliopsida > Dipsacales > Adoxaceae > Sambucus > Sambucus nigra. The sequence continues at coordinate 534,113,580 of OX422208.1, read as the reverse complement.
ACTTTTTATAACAAATTTATAGTTGTGATCCCTTTATCTATGGGACCTATACTTGGGTTCTTAGGTTAGCACTGCACTAGCTCTTGTGCCAGAGGAGACTTCGGTAAGCATCCCAGAGGAGACTTCTCCTGTATGTATGACACTATCTTTTTTTACTTGAATTTTTTGTGAAAGAGTTTATGACACTTTCTTGATTTGTCACATCATTGGTCAGGGTCACACTTGTTCCCTGCGTTACAGGATCTCTGGCTACTATCTCCGATGAGATATCCCAACTAAACACTTGGTCTACTTAGACCTTTTGAAGTTCTCTTTATGTGTAAGCGCTTACTGACACTAACCAGATTTCCTTTTTCCTGGTTAACATCGCAGTTGTTCTGATAGTTGTGGAACATCTAGGGGCATCACTGAAATAGAGGTATTATGTTATCATACCATACTCTCATTTTTTCTTTTTGCTTTCACTGTGCAAGTAGGCTCACCCTCACACACCTGTCTCCTTCCTTTCAAGTAAGTGAGGCGGTTGTCCCTAGTTTTACGAGACATAATGTGGGTGATATACTGCGTACTCCCAAGGTATTAAACTATCAGATCGGGTTTTTGCTATAAATAAGCCTCACCCCCATACATTTTAGGGGATCTTCTTGGAAGAAGAAGGGTGATTCCTTATCTTATAAGTTTTTAGAGAGAGTTTTAGAAAAGGGTTTTTGAGATGAGTTCTTTGAGAAGAGTTTCACAACCTTTCATCCCTCGAGTTCCACCACAATGAGTTTTTTGATGAATAGTATGAACCTGTGAACTACGCTGACTTTGATTCGGAGTATAACGGATACGTAGGCGCAACCAAAGTTTCTCAAGTCAAACACGTGCTAAAATTTGATATTTTCCCAAATTAGACTACTCTCTTACATTTGGCGACTCTTCTAGGGAGCTTGATACTGTGGGAGCTCCATAAACCATGGAAGATTGAAATTCGATGAACCTCCATAGGATCTTGAAAGGTGACGAACCCCCGTGGAAGCTTGAAATTGACGAACCATCGTGGGAGCTGGAAATAAGAAAAACCTTCGTGGGAGCTAAAAAAAACTACGAACCTTGTTTTTATACCAAAAGAGGAAGCTTCATCCCTCCAATCAAAACACCGATGGTACATCGCTAAATTTCAAAATGATACGCTATTAAAATAGATGCACCATGCCTTTACACCTGGATCCACATCAAACCGTAACACCTGGTTAAAAAAACTCGTTCGAATCACCATACGAGTGACCGTTCCATGTCTGTGTAGATCTGACAAGTAATTTCTGAGATTAATCTGAGATTTTCAAAAAAAATGACATCTGAGATATGAGTTCCGACGGAGCTTGCTCTGAAAAACCACGATCTAATGGAGCTCGAACCATCAAGAGGGGATTGAACTCCGGCAAGCTTGGGAACGGTATGAAACACGATACAGATAGATGTTGGTAGTATGAACGAACCATGGGGGTTTTGAAATTTGATGAAACGTTAAAAAAAATGACAGATCTTGGGGTGCAAAATATATATCCAACTTCAAAGAATGAGATCCCTCGTCATTGGGCTTTATTTTTTATTTTCATTTCATGAAGAGGGTTTGCCCAGCTTGCTCGGGCAGGGTCTTAAAAGAGACCCACACCCATCTGACAGTCACATATCACTTGGGTGGGATTACGTGTTCCCTCAGATCTAACACTAGTTGGAACGGATTTGATGTGTGCGTATAGTTAAGAAATGAGTATTATTAAGCTATTTATGGAATAGTTAAATGTCTAAAATATAATTATGATATTATTGAATAAATGAGGTTATTTTATATTTATTCCGATAATTATACACATATTATATATATATATATATATATATATATATATATATATATATATATATATATATATATATATATATATATTGAGAGGTATATTTACTCATAGTTTTAAATCCACGGTATCACACACCAAGTGTCGATTGGATTATAAACTACTATTGAATTAGATTTTTTGAAAACCCTCAAATTGACGAGGCATATCATTTTTAATGTCAATTCATGAGGGTGTTATTTATTAACAATTGTGAGTAATGTTGTGGCATGTGATTTGAATAAAATAAAGTCTAGAATAATATCAAAACGATACGCATGACTCTACAATTGAAAATGAATATCTTTATCAAGCTTAGTGACGAATCGTATATATTATTTTATTTTATTTTGGGGGGGAGGGGGGGCTTCCACGAAACATCCGTGTGCATGTCTATTGAGAAACATAAATCACGTCATGCAGTTATTATGTTCCGGGGATATTTCATTTCCACATAATATATTATTATTTTGAAAATTTTTAGAAGTGTTATTCAATGAGCTTAGACAAATATAGACAAGGTTTATCCTTTGGGAATTACTTCTATACACCTGCAACTTGAATATGCGATGAACCACGCCATTTGGGATACAACTATTGTGGTTTGCTAGTATGATATTTCGCATGATATATCTATAGGTTATGTTATAAAATAAAGCTCAAAGTGAGTTAAAAGGAGCGAAATGAATCTTCATCTAAATACCGAGTTTTTATAAAATATTTTGTAAACTATTATTTTATAGTCGGAGACCATGCTGAACATGAATAATATATAACGAAACATCTTGAGTATGTTTCAATTCAAAATTCACCTTGACATTTTACACACTCATGAGTTTGAAAGAACGTGTGCTTAAACGACATTAAAATTATGCACGATACACCTATGAGTATGGGTGGTTATGACTCACTACACAAATATTCTCGGACTTTATTTTATTTTTATTTTTTTTATTACATCAAATAAAATAAAATAAAAGGGTCATAATGGGAATTGTACTTGAATATTTACTGAGTTTTATTAACCATTTGCAATATTATATTATTGTGTTAGAAAAATAATATTTTGTAGAGGCATCTGAATGAGAAGATATGAAGCGACGTTGATATCAAGTCATTGTTCAAAGACATGACAGTTTGAGATACACCCCATGAAATGTAATAATTAGGTGGCTTTCATTTTTTGTCTGGTGGGAATTGTAAATGATATATGTCATTTATTTTATTTTATTTATCTTGAGATAAAATAAAATAAAGGGGGCAAATGGATATTCTGATGTAACGTAGCTTATAGTCTAAAGCTTCTTCGACATCATCCACGCCAAGGTTAGATTGATGAACCTTCAGAGTATAGTAATGTCCAATTAGACCATTACAAAAGCTTCATCAACTTCTTTTGCAAAGAGTTTAGACGATTAAATAGTTGCCACTCAGAGATTGACAAAGTCATAGTCATCCGTCAGATACGACATCATATTACAAGAACTTTGCGAGTATTGTGGTAAGTGTTATATAGAAGTGTATTATATTCCAAAAAACCCGATGAAATTGGTAAGTAGTTGAACCAAGTTCATTGTGACTTGACTCGTCCGGAGAAGTTAGTCATCGATGCAAACAAACGAAGGACCACGCTCGATTTGTCATTCGGCAGCTATGGGCTCCTGTCCTGAAAAAGTGATACAGAAGAATGAGTTTATGAAAAATATTAACAAGTATTTTCATTGTTAAGTCACCGTTATAGGTGGAGTTTACGATAAAATATTAACAAGCATTTTCATTGTTAAGTCACCATTTTAGGTGGAGTTTACGAAAAATCTTAACAAGTGTTTTCATTGTTAATTCACCGTTATAGGTGGAGTTTACAAAAATCTTAACAAGTGTTTTCATTGTTAAGTCACCGTTTTAGGTTGAGCTTACGAAAAATCTTAACAAGTGTTTTCATTGTTAAGTCACCGTTATAGGTGGAGTTTACAAAAATCTTAACAAGTTTTTTCATTGCTAAGTCACCGTTTTAGGTGGAGCTTACGAAAAATATTAACAAGTGTTTTCATTGTTAAGTCACCATTATAGGTGGAGTTTACAAAAATCTTAACAAGTGTTTTCATTGTTAAGTCACCGTTACTGGTGGAGTTTAAACAAAAAATCTTAAACAAGTGTTTTTATTGTTAAGTTACCGTTATAGGTGGAGTTTACGAAAAATCTTAACAAGTGTTTTCATTGTTAAGTCACCATTACTGGTGGAATTTAAACAAAAAATCTTAACAAATAGTTATTATTGTTAAGTCGCCGTTATGGGTGTCACCGTTATAGGTGGAGTTTACAAAAAATCTTAACAAGTGTTTTCAGTTTTAAGTCACCATTATAGGTGGAGTTTACGAAAATATTAACAAGTGTGTTTTTTCATTGTTAAGTCACCTCTAACGGTGGAGTTTGCGAAAAACCTTAACAAGTGTGTTTTCATTGTTAAGTCACCTCTAACTGTGGAGTTTGCAAAAAACCTTAACATGTGTATTTTCATTGTTAAGTCACCTCTAACGGTGGAGTTTGCGAAAAACCTTAACAAGTGTGTTTTCATTGTTAAGTCACCTTTAACGGTGGAGTTTGCAAAAAACCTTAACAAGTGTATTTTCATTATTAAGTCACCTCTAACGGTGGATGAAAAATCCTAACAAGTGTGTGTTCATCATTAAGTCACCTTGTAGGTGTGAGTTTACGAAAAACATTAAAAAGTGGTAATTTGAGCGAGTCAATAATACGTACATGCGCAAGAAACTTCATCGTGATTAAAACAAGTCAAAAAATATTTGAATGCACTAAAAGATTAATCGAGGACAATTAAGTAGTTATTATGCAAGCCGTAATAATACTTTCACCAAGCGTAGTTGAGAATGATAAAAGACAACGAATAAGTAGTTATTATGTAAACCATAATAATGCTTCCACCAAACTTGAGAACGACGAAGTAGTTATTATGTAAACCATAATAATACTTACACCAAGCTTAGTTGAGAAAGATGAAAGAGAATGCTGAAGTGGTTATTATGTGTCCATGATAATACTTTTTACGAAAGCCGGGTTACGAACAGTCACAATAAAAATGTGGATTCATGTTCATTTAAGTAGTAATGGGGGCAACACTCATTGTTTATCATTCGTATGAAAAATAATGATAACGAGGTCCTTCGGAATAACCTATGAGATCAAAGCCTTAAAATGAGATTTAAGATATGAGATATGAAATTGATGTATATCATATAACTGAGATATGAAATATGAGATTGCATTATATCATAAAATTTGATATATGAGGTAAAAGTACATCATCAAGAAGAAACGAGATATGAGATTATTACCCACGATCCACAGGTCAATTGAACATATGAAAACTGGCTAAAGTTGTTTCGTACATACAGTCGATATATTTTAGACATGCATCAATATATCAACTATATGTACGAGGGGGCAAATGTAGGAGGGGCTTAATGATAAGCCTCTCATTAAATTATTAAATGAGATTATAGATGATTAATATTAACAAAAGTCCATGTGTTTATGCGACTGAGGTATTATTATTCACGTCTGACATATCACGCGTATTTGTGTATTATTTACGTATTAACTAGACAATATTCTAGTATTGAGAGTTTTGACATATGTTATGGGACACATGCCACTTAAAATAGGACATGTGTCACCACGGGTTATTTGACATGTGGTGACCCACTTGGGTTAGTTTTTGCTATAAATAAACCTCACCCCCATACATTTTAGGGGATCTTCTTGGAAGAAGAAGGGTGATTCCTTGTCTTATAAGTTTTTAGAGAGAGTTTTAGAAAAGGGTTTTTGAGATGAGTTCTTTGGGAAGAGTTTCACAACCTTTCATCTTTCGAGTTCCACCACAATGCATTTTTCGGCGAATAGTACGAACCCATAGATTACGCTGACTTTGATTCTGAGTATAACGGATACGTAGGCGCAACCAAAGTTGCTCATGTCAAACACGTGCTAAAATCCGATATTTTCCCAAATTAGACTACTCTCTTATAAAAATAATAATGAATAATAAACCATTTAATTAAATCAAATAAAACTGGAATAAACATTCAAAAAAATTATCCCATAACCAAGAAAATATAATAATATCAATCCAACTAAAAAACTGAGTACTGAAATAAAGTGAGTACAATATCTCTCTGACATAAATAGATTCTGAAAATGGGTGACACCTCCCCTAAATGAATGACTAAGCGTGAAATTGGGATGACAAGGATTGAATATCTAAATATGAGGACTTGTAACTCCCACACTAGCTGCAGCACATCAAATAGTCTAACGGTATAAGCCTGGTGCCCCTATGGTTGGACACCTAAAATAGTTGTACAAGAGAAAAAATAGATTTGAAAGAGATGGGTCAGAGCCCGAGTGTAAAAGATTTTAAAATAATTTATCAAGTATTTAAAAATTGCAGTAAAGAAAATATTATATGCATGTTAGCTTTTCGAGCACTCACTTGAGATTATCACCTCTCGACTATTTTTCATGCCTAACGTACCTCTAAACCGTTCTAATTATTTTTATCACACCTAACTAGGTCGTAGTCATAAACCTTCTAAACCCTCGCCCATAGTAATAACCCATATTCCCCACACACTATTATTATCAAATGTTTTTGCACTTACTATCCCAAATAAGAAATTCACAATAAGGTTAAGTATTCACCTACTTGATTCAATTCCAATAACATTCTCATCTACATATTCACATGGTAGATTAAATCACAAGTATTTATTTCCCATCACACTATTATAAATAAATACTAATACGGCACCCCTAGACTTAGTTGTGGTGCGTGCATACTCTTCTATCAAGTTTCGGTACATCTCGTATTGAATAAGGACAGTCGGATTGGAATCACTCTCGAACCATATAAACACAAGTCACACATATTGGAGGCGGACATATTTCCAAGCCTATGGGCTACGCACATACCTACTCACCCATATGATCGTAAACACACTCATTATCATAGATAGCTCGTACCTAGGTTCCTTGTTCAGAGGCACCAATCTAAAATCCCCCCAAAGGATCATCAAGATAAACACAACCCAATTATTATAATTCATACGTAGTATTACTCTCATTACTACTTACGATATATTTATTAAATTATGAGTATTCTCTCTCTCGTAATTTCCAAAGATAACTCACCGCTCCACATACATACCTTAAAGTATTATATCCAAATAAACTAAAATAATTAGCACTATACTTAAATTCATCGTACATTATTTAATCTCACTCTAATTAACCATGTCGCATAAATTTTTAAAACGAAAGAAATTTTTTAGACACGTCGTTCGAACGAGGACTACATCTCGTTTAATCAAAATAAGCAGGTCGTTTGAACAACTTCTTCACCCGACGGCCATCTCGCTCGAACGAGACTTCACGCGACCTGGGCTGCTTCGTCTTCAACCTCTAACACATGCATTTTTACACCATTTTTTTATCATAAAACCTCTACAGATTAGACCCAAACACCAACTAACTAATTCTTATTGACATTCTAACATCTATAGATGATTTCTAACAACCTAGGATCATTTAATCATGTATAAATCTTGATAAATTCTGAAATTTGCAAATTAATTAAATAAACCCCAGTTCTTCAAATTTTTATTCAGGACATAATAAATCCAGATCCGTTCATCACAATTAATCATCAATTCGTGACTTCTAATCTACATACATGAAGGATTCAACCTAATTCAATTTCAGATTTTTAATTGATCATTTTAACTCTCCAGTTTCATCGAGATTATGAACAATGCATGGGTATTATTCATCTATACTAACATGAACATGATTATTGCTAAAGTTTTTAAAGGATTAAACACTTGCCTTAAGAAATAAAGTCTGATCCGTTGGTGTAGTTTGTATGGTTGCGATCCTCGGCCTCTGATCTACGCGTTAGTGGTCTTAGTGGTGTAAATGGTGCACTAGTGGTGGTTCTAGCCATAGAAACCTCTCCTCCTCTCTCCTCATTTGGCCTCTCTGTGTATAACAACTGATAACCCTCATCTAACCCACGTACATGATATTTTATCCCTCAAATTTTCGTCATTAAGTATACTCCAATAATACAAATTACCAAAACGACCTCCCAGGATGTCGGTTTGGCCTAAAATTATCCCGGAACCCAAACTAAACCCATGGGTAGACTTTTCTGACTATATAGACCCTTCCAGAAAAATTGGCGCACTTGAAATGACCATTTGGGTGGCTTATAAATAATTTACTTCTTATTCCATTAATTTAGTCCCGACACGACTGACACGCGCATCCCGACTTAACAATTTTCATTAATATACCATCATATATTACTTTATTCTCTCAGTAATATTCAATATTATTCTCATCAATAAATACTAACCCTTATCTCGCTAGTTAATATTTAGTTTAATCAGGATAAATTATCAATTAAATTTTGCATATTTAAATTTTAATTAATCCCTTATTTTAAAATTCTTAAAAATTACGGGGTATTACAGTTTAACAATGAAATAAGTAAAGTTTAACTAATTCTTTTTAACGAAAACTTCCCCTAGTCTATGGGGTCCTTGTTCCCCACTTTAACCTCGGAATACTATAACTTTCTGGAAAATCATAAATTAGAGAGGGAGAAGTCCTCGTTCCTCATATTTTCTAAAAAAAAAAGTTAGTGAACTTTTTTTTCTTGATAACAAAGGTCATTTATTGTTCTCTAGTGTCGCTATAAATAATAAACATAATAAGAATAAGAATAAATTTATTATCATTACTAGGAGGACCACCTCCTGCTGATCATGTGAAAATATTTTCACTACTAGGAGAACGATCTCCTGTTGCTCATGTGAAAATATTTATCTGTTGCATCTATAGGGACTTTTCTCACTTATACTTTATCTTTAGGATGCTTATACCCCCTAGTATAATGAGTAAAGTTCCTATTATCAGGGCCCCCCTTCGAATTTTAGTAGGGAGCTTTACTATTCATGTAAAAAAATCTAGTGTACCAACTTTATGAAGTAGGCACAACAAACATGCATGCAAATTAGTAAATGCTAGTAAGACAAGCAGTATTCATTTTCATGTACCATATAATGTGCACAAAAAACTATGCTCATTGTTTCCTCTATAAAAAAAAACATTTTGTACTTAGAGCGAACTATTAAGACTTCTTCAAAATGAACAAAAAAATTAGTGAGAGCTAACCATACTTCTTTAGCTACTTACAGTTGATGTCACTTTTGGGTTCAGAAATCTAGCAGTAACCCGACTTGCCCACCCCTCGCACCATGAGGGGACCTTCCCAGTTAGACTTGAACTTTGATGGAGAGTAGATCCACACAAGACCAAGTACATACTTGAAATTCTTGAGGATTTACCAGGTTGTCTTAAGACCTGGACAGCTTCTGGGTGTAGACCTTGAAATTCTTTTTGGCCTTATCTTTTTGTTCGTCTAGTGACTCCAACTGCACATGTCGAGGGTTCAGTATGAGGCTGTTACTTAGAGTAACCCTAATTAAGGGTACTTCCAATTCCATCGGTAGGATAGGTTCGGTCCTATACACTAGTGAGAATGGGGTAAACTCTATCTATTTTCTTTTTGAGGTACGGTAGGCCTATAGCATCATGGGTAGCTTCTCATCCCACATCCCTAGCATATCCTCCAGCATCTTATTCAGTGTGTTGATCAAAGTCTAATTTATGGCCTTTTCTTGGGCATTTCCCTTTGGGGTAGGAGATAATTGAGCTATTGCGCACGATCTTATACTTGTCAGTGAGGAGTTCTATCTCCTTGCATACAAATTGCTTCCCATTATCTATGAGGCTCACTTTGGGTTTACCAAATCAGCATATGATATACGCCTTTACAAATTGGGTTACCCCTTGGACAATCACTCTCCTTAGAGGAATGGCCTCTGCCTATTTAATGTATAACTCTGTAGTAACGACAATGAAGGCCTTGTCGCGGGAGGCAAGGCTAATTTTCTTACTAGATAGAATGCCCATGTGTAAAAGGGGTAAGGAGTTTCTAAGATTTACAAATTGACTGAAAGGGCATGTACCATGTTGCCATGTACTTGGTAAGCTCTACATTTATTCACATATCAAACGGAGTCATCTTACATGGTTGGGAAAGAATACCCCAACATCAGCAACTGATCAGATAGTTTACAACCCCCATGTGGGAGGGCTCGTGAGGTTCCTTTAGCACTCTCTCTACATCCCTTTAGCTATGGACTCCAACGCCTTATCAACGTAGCCCTTTATATAGAGTTCTCCTTCCACTAGATAAAAGTAGGCCACTCTCTTTTTGAGATAGATCTCATCTTCTCGCTCAACTAGCATCTCACCATCTTTCAAATACGCTATGTATAATTGCCTCCAATATTTAAATACTTATGTGAAGTTAGCTTCAGCTGACTGGTCAAATTGGGTTTGGCACTTCAAATAACCCTACTGCAGACGAGTAGCCTCCTTGCTCATAGTAGTCCAGTAATAGCTCCCCCACTGGACCCGACGATAAAGAGGAATATCAGTATCCCTATAATGCTTCTCATGCATTACTGCCAACCTATTATTAGCTTCTCCTTCTTCTCTTAAACACCATGATATTAACCCCTCGGGGCTCTTATAATAAATCGTGCCTTGCAACAGGTGGTAGTTAGCTATTTCTAACATCTTCATCTTTCCTTCTATGGTTTTTAAGTGCTTCATTATTAGGTATCTCCAATCTTATGGTTCATCACTTAGAAATAAAGACCTGATCGTAGTAGGTACCCTCCTCCTCCGTACTATGATGGTTGATTTTGGTTCATCCATGCCCAGTTTTTAAGTTATCGTTGCTAGCACATCTGGGTGCCGATTCATTATTCATGCATGTCTCTCAATAGTTACTTTTAAGAACTGACTTATAAGCCTTTGGATAATGTATCTATAAGGTGCTAGATTGGCGTGTTTTAGGGAGAACTCTCCATTAACTTATTTTACTGCTAAGTTAAAGTCCCCCCGTATACATGGCACTCTGATACCTTTTTATAATGCCTCTAACAATCCTAGAATGAGAGTTTCATACTCAACCTCATTGTTTGAACATTTAAAATCCAACTTGAATGAGAGACTTGCTTTGTCCTTACCATTCGAGAGGATAACACCTGCACCCTCATTCCTTGTGCACAAGAACCATCAAATTCCATCTTCCACTCCTACATCTCCTCTACTAAATAATCTTGGAAATTTTCTCCCAGTAGCTCTTCATTAGGAGGCTCAAAATATTGTCTTGGCAAGTGGGCTAATGATTCTGCCACTTCCTAACTCTTAATGGCTTATGGCACCACGCACTTCAAATCGTACTCTGATAGAATTAAAAACCTTGCTGCTCTCCCTACTAAGAGCGTTCATGCTAAGAGATACTTGATATGGTCATATTTGGTGATAATGTGAAGTTTAGAGGACAATAAGTAGTGTCTCAACTTTTGGGCCATGAAGACCAGGGCGAGGCAGTGTAGTGAAAATTTCCCAATAGCATATGGAAGGCAGTCTTCTCCGCGTCCGCCGATTCCATCTTAATCTGGTTGTAGATGATATACTCGTTCATGAAACTATACATTTCATAACCCATAATGGAATCTACTATATTTTCTATACTTAGCAGAAGAAACTCATCCTTGGGTCATGATACAGCGTAAATATTGCGTATTTCACCCGTTAACCTACGCGCTATTAGCCCCCTTGGGTATCTTAATCCCTATATTTATGCTCGTTAACCAGACAACCTCGGATTTCTATGTTAACATGTTTTGCAGGGGTTAATTGAGCTTTTGTAGGTATTTGGATGCTTAGTATGAAGTTTGGATGCATTCCGGCGAAGTTCCGTACACAATCGCACGCGCAAGGGCAATTTAGTCATTTTACAATTTGGGAAACTGGCCCAATGTCTTCACGGAATTTTAAGCCCTCTGAACAAGATTCGCGTGGCCGTAAATGGTGCGCGATTCTGAGTCCGGACGAAGAAGTTACGGGCTTTTTAGCGAAAGAGAATTTCAAACCAACCAAAATCAAGGAAAAATTCAAGACCTATAGGTCCGAATCGATTCGCCCCTTTGCGAATCGATTCGGTTGGAGACAGTATGCCAGTTCCTCTGTTTCCGAATCGATTCGGATTCCAGCCGAATCGATTCACCCACCATTCCGAATCGATTCGGATTTCACCCGAATCGATTCGCCCCTCTAGCAGTCTCGAGATATTCTCCAACCGAATCGATTAGGCCCAATGCCGAATCGATTCGGCCCTGCTGATATTTGGCAATTTTCCCTTTTATTTACAATTTTTCCATGGGATTTGTTTTAGTATAAATACTCTTTCTCTTCCTTTTGAGGAGATGATCTTACATTTCACATTAGTTTAGGGTTTGTATGGAGCTTTGCCCTACTCCACCACTTTGGGTGTTTTGCCCACTTTGATGTATGTAAGCTTATTAATATAGTTGTATTTCTTAATTTCTTGCTTTGATAATTAGTTTACATGCGTTATTAATTAGTTTACTTGCTTTATTTCTTGCTTTCCTAGTTTAATTAGTTTAATTTAGTTTATTTCCATGTCGTGCCCTTAGATAAATAGGGTCGGGATTTCGTTATGCCATTTACGGGTTTGGACCTCGAAAGTTAGGGTTTCGTGTAAAATTGCATTTAATTGAAACCGCGTGTATTAAAGTTGGATTGTTATGCGTTTAACTTTATTTGTCACGCAACTTTAGTGTTTATAGCGATAATCCGAATTTAATCCGCGTGTGACCATTTTTGATTAAATGTTTAATCTCGCAACTTTGGCTTAAATTCCTTATTGTGTGATCTTTATGCTTAATTGGAAATGATCGATTAAATGTTTTCGAATCGAAATTCTAATTAGTAGTTGTTTAGCCCGTGAATGTGTGTATGTGATCCCGATCCTCGCTTTACTTTTGCGTAGCGTAACTTATTCTTTTTCTTTTGTCACCATTCCCAACCATCACCTTTTCATTTATTTATTTTACACTTTTATTCCAGAAGTAATTAAACAATTAACATCTCAAATTCAATCACTCCCTGTGGATTTCTTACGATACCCGACTTACCACTGTGCTTGCTTGTCAAGTGTAGTAGTAGCTTAGGTTTTTTGTATCGCGGCGGCGAAACACACAACGATTGTGTCCTCATACGAACACACTTTTTATGCTCGGTCAGGTCATGCCCGATTCAAGTCGTGAAAGTCAACATAAATATGGATTTGTTTTTTATCTTTCTTTACCATAGGTAAAACACTAGAAAGCCACATAGGGTGTTGAATGGGTTTGATGAACCATGCTGCCAATAATTTCTCCACCTTTGCTTTTATCTTAAGGTCTAACTTAGCCTTTTAAGTGCGAGTGTTGTGTCTAACTGGGAAAGCAGTAACAAGAACATTTAGTTCATGAGAACTCACCTCTGGGTCTATCCCAAGAATTTTTGTGTACTTCCAAGCAAATATATAAGTGAATTCCTTGAGCATGTTGATGATCTCTTCCCTCAGCTTTGAGCTCAAACCTTTGGAGATTAGAATGGGTCTACTCTCACCCCGTCTACTCCCAAGTAAATTTCCCCCAGCTCCTTTAATTATTCTCTTGAACCATCTTACATGCATTCAGGCGCCTCCTCAAGTTCCTCTACATGATCTATTATATGAGATTAATCCACTATAAAATACTCTGGTGTCGAGTCTATGATCTTATCCCAGAATGCCACTCATGCAGACCATTGTAAGCAGTATATAACCTTTTCGTCCGGTAGGACTGGCTTCTTACATGTTTGAGGGGGTTTGTCTACCTCTTCTACCTTCCTCTTTCCTTTTTCCATCTGAGGGATCACTCTCGATCCCAAATGATCATGAACATCTACCAGGTGTATCCCCTCAGTTAGGAACCTCATGCCACCACTTGTATCCCCTCTAACTTTCTTACTGAACTCTTACTCTCTTCATCGATCTCAGTATAAAATATTACATCTACCAGGTGGGCCTCCTCAATATAAAATGAATTTTATGTTTCTTTCATTATGATCTTAATGCCTCGAATATTTCCTTTGGCACATTGATGATATATGGAGGACACTATGCCATGAGTGTGCATCCACATTTTCCCTATGAGCAGCCGGTAGCTTGTGGTGGAATTAATGACATGAAATTTAATGTGGTAAGTGAACTTCCCTAGCTTGATACCCACATTCATGTATCCAAGAAATTGTATACTTGCGCTATCAAATCTCAAAATCACCAACAACACATGCACTATCTATTCTTGAGAGATCCTTATCTCATATATTGTGTTCATCGTCATGATGTTAATGGACACTCATCCATCCATCAATGCTATGGGGAAAGAAATCCTATTGATAATTGCTATCACATAGAGAGGGAGGTTGTGAAAATATGGCACTTGCCTATGTGCTTCAGAGAAGACCACCTTAGAAGTGTATCTTTTAATCAACCACCCAATGGGTCTTTGCCAATTTAGCAAGGTGTCCATGCCTTGCTGCACTAATTCCAAAATATTTCTTGTGATGACCACTCAGGTGTCATATTTTACTCCTATATGATTGAAGAACCATTTGAACTTAGGGCTTCTTACTATGGCCTCACACTTGGAATCCAAGTCTATCTCATAAGTTTGAGAATTATAGACATATTTTGCCTCAGATGTTCCTCCTTCATCTAGAGCGAGGATGACATCTACTTTGCCTTTTGGGGGGTTCACTTGCTTAACCCTTTCACCTTTAGTTTCTTCTTGGTCAGTATTGAGGAACCATTCCTCATGCATCATCTCATTCTTATCTCTCTATCCTTTATTAAGTGTTAGCCCTTCCAGTTTTATGCACATCGTCTCGCTATCTTCCCATTCCTTTATATCTCGAGCTACTACTTCATCATATGCTACCATCATATTGGCAATGCCATAATGATGTGCTAGAAGTGGGTTGTCATTAATATCTACTTGAGGTATATGCAAAGTACCATTGACCACTAGTTCATTGATGATCCTCCGTAAGTAGGAACAGTCTTTGGTAGTATCCTATACTATCTGATCCAACTCGCAAAATTTGGCATTAGCCTTGTCTGATGTTATTGGGACTTCCCCGTTTGAGTGAGGGGGACTTCCCCGTTCAAAGGCAGTAGTAGTGGCATACCATCTCTAAACTTTCTCTTGCCAGTTGGGCTATTGCCTTTGAAGTCGTGTCCCCCCTTCTTTCCCTTTATTCCTCCATCTACATAATTCACTGCCTGCCTCCTAGAGACATAAAATCTTCTAGAGGTCAGAGGCACCTGCGTCTTCCAATTTGAGGGTCTAGGCTTAATTATCATTGCTATGTTACTAGCAGCCCGGATGAATTATCTAAAAGTCCCATCTCTAGTATGATTAACCAAATACATCTTGAATTCCTCTAGGATCCCCTCGACATATATTTGCAATAACCTTGCCTCTGATACATCTTTATATACATCTAGTGCCCTCTTGCAAAAATGCTTAATATATTGCATTAGCCCCTCACCAAGTCTCTGCACCTCCTGAGCGAGGTGTCTCAATCTGAATTCATCATCTGATATGAAAAACTATTGAAGGAACAACATATGCATTTCCTCCCATGTGGGAATGTTATTGGGCACCAAGTTGGGGTACCTCGTGTAGGCCATCCCCATGAGAGTTTTAGAGAACTCCCACAACTTTAGATTCTTATCATTCCCATGCACTCCTAGATACTCCAAAAATCTTAAAACATGCTCCCTTGGGTTTTCTCCTTTGGCATTGAATTTGATGAATTTTAGTTGAAAATATCCCTTTGGGTATTGCTTCTCATTCACATTTTCTGGGTAGGGGTTCTGCAACTCCTCGTATAGATGAGAAGTTTCCCTCTGAGGGTAGGAGAGTAGCTTTTTGACTTCCTCTATGGTAATAGACTTTGAGGGAGATTCCTCCAAACCCACATTCTTTGCTGCTGGTGAACTCAACGGTGTTGCTCCTTTCTGGGTAGGAGCTGCACCTACTGTTGCTATTACTATAGTAGATATCCCTCCCGAGGGGGCTGTTGTTGGTATTACATAGCTTCATCTCAAACTTTACAAATCCACATTATTTTATTTTAGAAACTCAAAAAAATGTGCTCATTAATTCATACCTGCTAATGGAGCAAGTATTGCTACACCTGCCTGTCCTCCTTGAGGATTAGGTGCTCCAGCTCTTGTCACCACCACATCTTCTTGGTTGGTCTAGTCACTCTGAGCTCCACTCTCCGATGGAGTGTCTTTAAAAATCAGTTGCTTAGAAACTTTAAAAACTTCTTTGTTTATTAAAGTGAGGATACCTCTCTAGTGGAGTAGCCAAATGTAGGAGGGTAGTGTGATTGAGGTCTGATAAGATACCAGAACAGGTGAGGCATGACCCACTCCAATGTAATCTGCCTCTGAGGTCTTCAAATAATTCAAGAGCAACTCTTAGTAAAACCTTTCATTTTTCGTTAAATGGAGTTAAAACTAGAACTACACCCTGTAAAAAGATGAAATTCACAAACAATGATAGTAACTAGTAGAAAATAATCTCCTGAGAATGATGGATTTAAAGATGGTAGTGAAGAAATGAGCACTTAGAATGAGCACTTAGAACTTAGAGAGGCCATGGAGAGAATACTAGGTGGTCTTGTGTGATTTTGACAGAGTAACAATATTAGTTGAGTTTATGATATGACTTGACCTAGCCCAATGGTCTTGTTTATAGATACAATATAGTGTTGACGTGGCCTTTTTGGATGCCAAAAATAAGAGGAAACTTTTAGAGGATAATGTCTAAAATGTACCTTTTGTCCATACTACAGTCTGTAACTACCTGTCCCTCTCTGACAGATGACATCTAGTGCAACAAAGTTCAAAAAGCAAATATGTCTCCTAAAGGAGACAAAACATATGATTTGCTAAATATCTTTTTGAACGGTAACTTGTTGTACAAACATTCTTGTGAGCAACCCTTTGACTACTCTCTGCAATTATGACAAAGTGTGAGTTGTGTAAGGACTGGAGTTAATCCTAGGGTCTCTCAACTAGTATTCTCTATATCTTAAAGTACTTAGTGGTTGAGATTTCTCAACAAACCTCGTCTCTCAACCACCAAGTTAAAACTCCCACGAGTTCCCAACTGGCCTTTTTGGGTCCTGCTTGCCCAACTAGGCTACCTATAAAAGAAAGTAAATATTATTATTTTATTATCTTTTGGGTAACATATATTGGGGAGGAGGCCACTCTAAGTGGACCTCCTCACTTTGTGTCAATTCTATGGTGGGTCAATTAGGGCAGAGGGGCCACTTAAGGTAGACCGCCTCACCCTTCTTCTATTTCTTTGATATGTGAATAGGGTCAGAGGTAATGAGTACCCTTGCCATGGACTTTTTCTATGGCCTCAAATTATTTGGAGAGGATACTCATGGTGAGACCTCTCAAACTTGCCTTTTTGTGTGGCTTGAGTCTTAGGGGGGGCTCTCTTGGTGAGCCCTCATCGTCCTTGCCTATTATATGTGTCTTTAGTCTTGGGATGAGGGGATTATCATGATGAGACCTCCTCGTCCATGTTTATTCTTTATGGCTTAGGTCTTGGGATGAGGGGTTGCTCGTGGTGATCCTTCATCATCCAACTGGGCTTCACATTTGACCTTAGCATCTTTTGATAAAGGTTACTCGTGATTAACCCCCACGTTCTTATCTTTTTTTCTGTGGACTTAATCTTAGGATGAGGGGTTTCTCATGGTGATTACCCTTGTCTAAGTTTCCCATTTGGTTTGGGGCTCAATCTTGATAAACCCCCTCGCTCTAAACTTTTATTAACAATTTGAGCCTAGGCAGCCCCCTCCATGTGGGCCTGCTTGCCTTGGGCTTTCCTCAAATGAATGGAAACCCCTATACAAATATTCAATTACTAATAAAGTCTAACAACTAATCACATAATTTCGATTCACTTACCATTATATACTCATTATTCAGTATGAACACCATTTATTTACCAAATGAATCTTACCAGACGTCATTTAATCCACCGACTAACCATTATCACAAATTGTTCAAATTTAAGGTATGATTAAAATCTTTTTATCCACTTTCCATTCCCATATTCAGTTATATGCATCATTTCACTTTCATTTAATTATATCATTTTATGTTTCATTTCTATTACAGTCAATAGGCCCTTTATTACTTATCACGTTAACCATGCATTACCAATTAATGTTTTCTTACTTCATTTACGTCATCTTTATATTGATGACTTCATTTGAGAGTGCGCAATTCTCTAATGGAATAAACTTATTTAATTAGATGTCAACCCAAAAATAATTTTTAATTCATTTATACCCTAAAACATGCAACTAAGTGATTCAAAACATAAATTAAACCAAGCATGTAATAAAAGCAAAGTTTCTGGAAAAAACCCCTCAGGGAAAAACCTTTTATTTCACTATAGTTTGTAAATCACAATTTACAATATCAATAGAGAAATACAACCCGACGAATCTCCCGCAGCTAACCCTCATCTTCTTAGCGATAAATTCCTGTAAGAACTCACACAGACCGCAGCCTTCAATCAGTAATGATTCCCGCAAGAATCACAGGAGAAATAGTAGAGACTCCTTCTCTACAAGAGTAACTTCAATACATAAGTGGTTTTATGTTCTAAAGATTATTCTAAAAAGTATATAGGAGAGATTTAGTGAATCAAAACAAGTTTTTCCCTTTTAAAAAGTGAAGACTTTTTGCAATAGTTCTATAGTTTTCATAAATAAAAAATCTTAAGAAAAAAACTATCAAAAATAGGTATATAGAGCGGACACAAAAACTGAGGCAACGCAACCTCATTCGAAGAAAACTCTAGCTTCGTTCTAATGAATTGCTAATTTCGTTCAAACGACTAAAACTTTGCTTCCAATGAGATGTTAAAATTCAAGACAGTGAGCACTCGGTTGAACCTCGTTTGATAAATGCTTCAAATGACCTTCTAACGAGACCCGAAGTTGTTCTAACGAGATTTCCACCTCATTTGAACGGAATTGTCAAAAAATAAAAATATTATTAAGTCCAATTTTTTTTCGAAAACTACCTCATTTTGTATAAAATCTGTTTATAAAAATCCCCAATACTTTATAAAAAAATCCATGAAAAAACAAAATAATAACTATACCAAAATAACGTGATGTCGTGGAGCACGTTGAAGTTTCTTGATAATCGGATCTGTCTTCTTCAACGTGTGAATGTGAAGCGCCATGACGGATGTAAAGGGATATTCCATACTCTATGTAATCTAGATTCTATGGACAATTCCTAGATACTAGGGGAAATGATTGAAACTTTTCCCTTACAAAACTCCCCATATGGCTATTCCGGTGCAAAATAAAAAAATTCAAAATATAAAACAAATCCTATAAAAATCTAATACCCTCCTAAGAAACTGAAAAATGGAAAGATACTAAACATGTTCAAGTCTTTCAAATCTTCAATAGTTTCAAATTTTCAAATCTCTTTCTCTTGATCTTATTTTTGGCATCATTGTCTTACCTGTACTTTGCATATACTCGTCAAAGTGTATCTGCACACAATAGACAAAGAAATATACGCTCATGATGTATGGATTTTAAAATAAGATAATACTCATAAATCAATTTATCCCCCATAAATAAAATTGTCACTCCCCCATAATTCGTTCTCTCCCTTTTTATTTCTTCGAAATAGACAAGGAAAAGAAACAAAAACTAATAAACTAGAGCGTGTCATAATAATCATAGAATATCATCATAAATATAATACAATAAGAATCAATTAATGATAAACTAAGCAAAACCGATTATTTTTTATTTTTCAAAAAAATTTCAAGGAATTTTTTTTTTACAAAACCACACACACTAAGATAACCAAGTTGTGAATGCGTAATGAATGGCTGTGAACAAATCCGATAGAAAAATAAACTTAAACAATCATAACATATGTTCACGATGAATTTAGGATACTCCTAACGAATGAACTCAATGTCGTCCTTAGGTGTAAAAATGTTGAATTCATATGATATCGACTCAATCTAATCAAAAAATCAAATTCTAAAATGATTTTCACACCAATAATGCCCGAAACTACGTAATTCTTTTACGAGACTTATTCAGGATGTGTAAACCCATTGATATTCAACTAAACTCCCTTAAAACTCACATATTAAATATTTCACTCAACTCTTTTGTTTTGAAGAAATCAATGCTCATATGTAGCAAAGCATCAATGTTCTTTGAAATTGGCCTCGCACTTTTATATTTTTTCTTTTATGTACCTTTAATCTTTTAGGCTCTTTTCTTTTTGCAATTGGTAGTTATTCACCCAAAAATCTTTTGACTTTGGCAGTCCGATTCCATTGCTTTTAAATTAACACATTTATCGGCGATATAATTTTTAATTTTTTCAATCTGTTCAATGGTTGTTAAAAGCACTAATTTAATTATCTTACTTTATCACATTTGGTTCATTTTAAAGTTAGTATTGAGATGAAAACACCTTGATGAATATGTGACAGACAAGTGTAATGTTCAAATAAATCCTTGCATATGTGCATTAAAGGAGATAATGAGTCAAGCATGTAGAAAGTAATCGCTAATCATATCTCAATGACTCCAACACATTGTAAAGAACATGCATGAAATGATGTTGTCTCAAAACAGCATCAAAAAGTCATGTGGATAATGGAATGATATTGTGACTTGGCAATACTAAATGTCCATCTATATATGGTCTAAACAAACTACAAAAAAAATGTCTTTTAAAATTTTTTTAGCAAAAATAAAATCTTTTTGTCTTTTCACTTTTTCTAAAAAGGTAGAAAATCTTTTAGTATTTTTCCAAAAACTTTCAAGAAAACAAAATTCTTTTGGGATTTTTTGAAAAATATATCAAAGTGGAAAAAGATAAATACAATGGTAGTACATACTAGCAATAGGCATGTAAGCTATGAATCATGAAAAGAATCTTATACTAGCAAACGAGTCTAAACCTCAATCATTAGGTCTGGAAGAGTTCTCTAAAGGAGATGAAATCCTATGAAAAACATCCATCAAATCATGTGAAGTTTTGACCTGATACTCAACTTGCTCACGAAAGTGTTCAAAATCTCTCATGTGATGTGAGTGTGCATGTCGAGTAACATGTGTGGAATTTCCTGCAGGAACACATGTAGTAGCATATCGTGGAAGATACTTATGAGACACACTACCCAACTTAAAAAAATTCCCTAAGGTGTCCTCTTTTCTTTTAATGGGAACAAATATAAACGGGCTTAGGAAAACCTCTCTCTAAACGTCGAGGACACACTCTCCTATGGGGAATCGGACGAGAGCCATAAGGATCTATCACAATATCGGGAATCGGTTCAGGTGCAACATGAAAAGTGGACGTACCATCATAACCTATTCCTAGCCTCTCAACATTACCCAAAGCAAGACCAAGAAGCATCTTTCTTACCTTTTTAGATGTATCCTCTAAAGGAACTTTGGCCTTCCAGGCACGTTTGATATCTCTCTTGAGTTGGGATACACAGTCTTCAACTTTCTCACGAGTCTCTAATGAATATTGAATATCTCTCATAAGACTAGCCGCAGTGTTGGTCAATTCACTCTTTTTTTTGCCTAAGGCGATCAACTGCTCACATAAAGAAACCTTCACCTTATCGAGTTGACTCGTCGACGCCTCACACACCCTCAGAACTTCTATCACTCTCTCCAAATCTAACTCCGTAAGAGACAATTCCTTATTTATATTTTTCGTCCTCTGTGTCTCGGTTTAAAAATCACTAAACATTTTTTGGAGATCCCCTTCTCCCTTACTTGAAATATTATCCTCACACTCACTCGAATGTATCGAAACATCATCGAGGCTCGAAACATCATCATGTGCCCTCATCGCCGTGGGACAAACTAAAAGTACTCACGTGACTAACTATGAAAGAAAGGCACTTTTCATATGGTGAGTCTCCCCATGAATCAACCGACTCGATGTCACTATACCTAAGAGTAGCTTTATTATCAATCTCCTTGCCCTTTCTCTTTAGCATAGTGGGACACTTATGTGCATTGTGCCTTTTGTTCGCGCACTGAAACACCTTATCTCTTCATCTTTCTCACCTCTATCCTTGACCGCATCTTTCATTTTTTTTTCTCAAACACTTTTTTATTGGAAGATTTTGGAAAATTTGAGAAACTTTTTAAAAAAAATTCAAATAAGGCGAAGTCATCAACATCAAAATCACCCTCAGATTCAGCCTCACAAACTTTCTCCTTTTTCTTTTTCCTAATTTGAGTCTTTAAAGCTACCCATCTATCCTTAGGTTTGATTGTTTTAGGGAACATATACATCTCATAAGTCTGAAGGTTTCCTATGAGTACTTCTAACCTAAGAGAGACTAATAGCCTTAAAGAGTTAAGAACGGTGACCTTAGGAATAAATCAGGAAGGGAGTAACCTCAAAATCATTTTCACGACTCTCGACTCCTCAATTTTCTCACCCAAATTAAAACTAGTGTTAATAATATCCGACAACCTAGCATAAAATTCATCGAATGACTTGGACTCTAACATAATGATGGTCTCGAATTGGGTGGCCAAATTTCAAAGCTTTGACGCCTTGACAACGTTGGTACCGTCATGTGTCGATCGGAGGATATCCCATGTGTCCTTAGACGTAGTGCACGTCTTGATGCGATAGAACTCGATAGGGGTTACGGCTCCAAAAATAACATTAAGGTTACGGGAGTTGTAGGTACTCCACTAAACATCCTCATCAGTCCAGGAAGAAATAATTTTGGGATTTGTGACATTATCGACCATGACCATCCACCCTCTTTCACAAAAAAATTCATACTCTTCCATCAATTGCCCTTAAAGTGGATCTCATACGGGCTTTAAAATAGGCATAATTCGATCCAACAAAAATTGGCATCCTATTATATAAGTTCTCCATCGAAAAATTTGCGACTTTTTAAAATCAATTTTTCAAAACAATTGATATCTCAATTTTTTTTTGCAGAAAATCAATTACACGGTAAAGTTGTGTAAGTGGCTTTAATTCCAATTTGACAGTGCACTATTCTCTAATGGAGTAAACTTATTTAATTAGATGTCAACCCACAAATAATGTTTAATTCATTTAAACCCTAATACATGCAACTAAGTGATTCAAAACATAAATTAAACTAGGCTTGTAATAAAGACAAAGTTTCAGAAAAAACCCTCAGGGAAAAACCTTTCATTTCACTATAGTTTGTAAATCGCAGCATAAAATGACAATAGAGAAATACAGTCCGACGAATATTCCACAGGTGACCCTCGTCTTCTTCAGTAATTAATTCTCGCAATAACTCACAAAGACGATAACCTTCAATCATGAATGATTCCTGCAAGAATCATAAGAGAAGAAGTAGAGACTCCTTCTCTACAAGAGTAACTTAAATACATAAGTGGTTTTTGGTTCCAAAGATGATTCAAAAAAATACATAGGATAGATTGAGTAAATCAAAAAAGTTTTTCTCTTTTAAAATGAAGATTTTTTGTAGTAGTTCTGCAGTTTTCATAAATCAAAAGTCTTAATAAAAAAAACTATAAAAAAATAGATATTTATATGAGATCACAAAAATCTAGGTGGAGAAACCTCGTTCGAATGAAACTCTGGCTTCGTTCTAATGACATGCTAATGTCATTCGAATGACTAAAACTTTGTTTCTAATGAGATGTAAAAATTCAAGACAGTGACCCCTTACTTGAACCTCGTTTGATAAATGTTTCAAACAACCTTCTAACAAAATTTCAATTCATTCTAAAGAGATTTCAATCTCGTTTGAATTAAACTTTCGAAATACAAATATATTTTTAAGTTCAAAAACTATTCAAAAAATTCCTCGTCTTGTAAAAAATCATTTTATAAAAATCTCTCAATACTTTGTAAAAAATCCACGAAAAAGCAAAACAAACCCCTCCGGTGGGCGGGGCACGACCAGTCCTCAACCATAACTGGATGTAGTCTCAGGATCTCAAGTCACAGTCATGGTTGAGGTATCCGCGATCGCAAGTTGCCCTCCTCTTTATCTCTTAAATGTAATCCACAAACACCTAAACATGCTACATAACACTATACACGAAATTCAGTCTTCCTTAAAACCAAACTTGGTCACCACGACTTGTCAAAAGACTCCATTTCCTTTAGGGTTCTAACTTAAGTCCTAAAATGTATTTCAATAATTAAAAATGGTATTTTAACCAATTAATTCCCACAAAATTACAAAAACTTCTATAATTTCAACTTTATTCATGTAGTTAAATTTATTTCATTGAAATTATATGTATATAGTCTCCAGAATAATTAACAATTAATAATTTATTTAATTAGGGATATTCCAAAAAGTATGAATATTCCCTTATTGAGCTAAATGATTTTTGTATGGTAGTTAGGATGAACCAAATTATAGTGTTTGTGCCATTCAAAACCAATATATATATATATATATATATAGTCTCCAGAATAATTAACAATTAATAATTTATTTAATTAGGGATACTCCAAAAAGAATGAATATTCCCTTGATGAGCTAAATGATAATGGACCATGACAACCATAAGGATGTCGCAACAACCTCATTGTTATAATTTTTGTATGGCAGTTGGGATGAACCAATTTATATTGTTTGTACCATTCGAAACTACTCAATCATAGTATTTGGGAACAAACTTTTAAGTCTCGCATTTAACCCCTAAAGAGGACAATTGAGATCATTTGTTGGATAGAAAAGCGCCACCTTTACAAAACCTATCAATAGATTCCTCCTTTTTTCTTAGACAAGAGAGGGGGAGATATAATGCATATTTCATGTGTTGATCCCTCTTTAGGGGCATAAGAATTTATTTTATAAGGAAGAATTCATTAAGAAAAAGACACGCATCCCATTCATTTCAGATGATTACAAAGCTCCCACAATGAGGCATTGCCCGAAACCCTAAAATTCATGTATCCCACGCTATAGAGTTTAGCTACCCGCATCCCCTAACTGAAATATCTTACAAGAATGCACACTTTCCTGAGAATTATTTGAAATAGTATGTTTTCATGTCAATGTATTTTTATCATGGCATTTGATTATCATTTGTTTAACATATGAGGATGTCAATACAATACAAAAAATAAAGGTGTTGGATTAGAAACCATGATCTTGAAATATAAACGTTACAAATTGCATATTCAGTCTCCTAAACGGGGTCCAGAATAATAAAGGTAAACAAATATGTACAGTTTATCAGAGTGTATATATGTGGAGTATTGCTCTAAAATTTGTGAAGAGATCCTTTACCCT
Source organism: Sambucus nigra (assembly GCA_949130495.1). Taxonomy (NCBI): domain Eukaryota; kingdom Viridiplantae; phylum Streptophyta; class Magnoliopsida; order Dipsacales; family Adoxaceae; genus Sambucus; species Sambucus nigra. Next base: position 534,088,247 of record OX422208.1, on the reverse strand, counting down.
TGCGAAAAAAGCTGACTTTTTTTCTTGTGGGCGTGTCCACCATTTTGGTGTTTTTAGTCGTGCAAAACTTCGTCTACAAAGGATGACTTTGGAAGAATTTGTGTTAAGGTTTGACTCAGTTTATTTCTTGAAGGCGACTTTTCAGAAGTACGAACCTATTTTTAGGACTCGAAAGTGACTTCACGATAGTACGAGCTTTTCTTGAGGGAAAAACACTTTTCTAAAGTATGAGCTTCTTCGGGACGGTTAAAATAAGCTCAAGTATCTCGGACGCTTGGGGGAGGATAATTTGAAAAAAAATGAACCGTCGATAGGTTTTGGGATGCTCTGAAATGGTGGGTGGGGACCTTTATTTATAGCAGTATGGGTATTTAACCATTAAGAACCCTCGATTTTAGTCACTTGACATATGTAAGGCTGAGATTAGATCTTGCAATGATTACTTTCTAGGAGGGATAACCAATCGGTTATCTGAGGGGAAATAGTTTACCAATAGCTTAATTATTTGGAGGGATCATTAACTGATCGGTTAATGGTCCTAAAGGGCTTGTTTTCTTGTTATTTTAATGGATTAATTGACTTTTATTTATTTGCTCTTTGACCCTATATACTTTGGTTCTTGGTGTTTTTGACACTTTGAAATTTAGTGTAGGTTTCAAAAGTTAGTACATTGGTAGTTTCTTTCGGGGTTCATGCCCAAGGCTTATTTGGGATAGGAAGGAGCATCCTTAAACCTTGATGATCGAGGTTCTCACATAATGTATTATCGAGATCAGCCTATATTTCTTTTTGGTCAATCATAAAATTTTCCTCTAAGTATCGACAATTTTTGCTAACAGATACTCTATGGTCCTTAGGATTAAATATTTGACCACTCTTGGTTCCTTTTCAATAACCCACAAAGATATATACATGTATCCTTGATTCCAACTTCCTTGACTACTTCTGCAGCATATGTGTCGGGCAACCCCATGTCCTAATATGCACCAGACTAAGCTTACTCTCTGTTCATAATTCTGATGGAGTTACTAAGACATATTTCTAATGAACTAAGTTCAATAAATATGCAGTTATATTGAGTGAAAAACCCCAAAAGGAATCCAAAACATCTGAATAACTCATCACGGATCTGACCATGTCCAAAAGAGCCATATACCTCTTTTTCTCTAAACCATTTTGTTATGGAGTGCTCGGTGCAGACAACTAGGTTGTAATACCTAAACCTGACAAGTGTTTTCTAAACTCTCTTAAGAGGCATTCCCCTTCATGACCAGTTCGTAGAGTATGGATTAGTTTACCGTTCCTACACTCAACCTTATCCATATACACTTTTGAAAAATCCCTATGTGGTGCTTAGGAAAGGATGGTCACAAAAAGAAAGTCTATTTTTAGATTTTTTTTAATTTTAAAGAATAAAACTTTAAACAGATTAACCCAATAAAAACTTTTGCACCAATTTTAAACCTATGTTGTGAAAAATTGATTTACTCAATTTAATCTTTTCAACCTAAAACATGCATCTAGGTGATAAGAAGATAAAATAAGTAAAACATCCACAACACGTCGATGTACGAGGAAAACCACAAAAGGAAAAACCTCAGATCGCCCAGCCAAACAGTTCACAATGATAAGATTTTACAAAGACTAGAAAGTAGACTTCCTAAATGACTCATCTCCCTCACAAGCCTTGATACTCTTATATCTACAACCTCTCCTCCATGGTGCAATATAAAAGTCCATCCATGTAAGCTACCACAATACATGAATCCACATGCACCTCGGGATCTATAGATAAGGCCTAGTAATCGTCTACAAAGTCGAAACATGGAACATTTACTTCTTCATCGCAACATAGAAAACCAGTATGGATATCACCGCATGAAATAAGTTATCAACTCAAGATGATAAGAATCAAACTATGATGTCCAACACAAAGATTTCAAAGAACATGAATATGGAAACTTGGTTATTTAAAACCAATGGGTGAAACTAGGATTTTGGAACTTTGGAAACCAAGTAGGAATTTGATTTTTTCCTAAGGTTCTTTAAAAACCATAGTCCAATAAGCCTCCCAATAGTAAAACATAATTTTCAAGGCAACAAACTCGTTCAAATGAAAATTCATAGTTCCTTCGAACAAAAAAGCTGACTTTGTTCTAACAACACATAAGTTCGTTTGAAATAATAGTCTTTCTCGTTCCAAAGGACTTCCAACAAGCTTCTAATGGGCCCTTCTGCTTGATAGAGAGTGACCGTTTGATGTTCGTTAGATTCTCCTTCTAATAAGGTACTAAAGTTTATTCTAACAAGGTATAACCTTTGTTCTAACGAGATCGGTTTCTCATTCTAACGAGCTTCAGACTTTGTTCTAACAAAGTACCAACTTCGTTCTAACGAGCTTCAAACCAAAAAAGCTTCTTTAAAAATAACTTTTAAAAAATAGTTCTAAACTCTTTTGCTCAAAAACAAACCCATAAAAATATCCAAAGATCATATTCATAATGCATCCATACCTTACGAGATCCTCAATGAATGTGAAGACAAACTTGGCACCGAAAAATACGACACAATTTATATCTAACTTTAAAGCTTGGTCGCTACGTCTTCATCAAACATTTCATAGGCTTACTAGATTGACAATACAAATCATAACATATGACTCAAATGTTTTTTTTCAAAATTAAGAAAATTACAAAAAAATTGACTCGCATGAATATTTATCCTTACAAATCTCCCCCTTTGGCACTTCCGGGAAAAACCAAAATCAAAAACTCCTATGGGACATCAAGATCCCTAAAAAAACTCAATCCCAACCCCAATAGAAAAAAGTGAAAACGCTCGATAGACACATACTCTGAGTAGAATTTCGTGCTTGTAAACTTTGTCCCATGGTGAAAACTTGCACACTTAAACACTACTTCAAATGCAAAGAGAACATAACAAGTATAAAATTAGCATAAGAATAAAATTCGAACTATGTCTTTATATATCTCAACCTAGGTAACACGTCTCTCCCTAAGATAAAGATATCCTAATCATGAAAGAAAGATACCAGTTCTCCCCACTTTTATTCAATAATAGATAAAGTAAGAAAGCATAAAACTATTTCTCCCCCATAAACCAAATCTCCCCCTAAAAATATATGAATATGTGTGTGTCCACCCCTGGGATGCCGGGGTGTTCAAAAGTGGATCCCTCCTTCCTTCCTCACTTTTTCCCTCTACCGGTGTGTGGGTGAGATTGCATCATATATAGGGGCGCTCGGCCGTTGTTGAAGTGGGGTGATGCATAGAGATAGAGTCACCAGCCTATTTCTCACAAAATAGGAAAAATAAATTTTGCTGCCTTGAGAGAACGGCATCAAGGACAATACTTATACATACAAGACCAAGTAGTTCAAAGGTCTGGGGAGTAAGTTACGAAATGGAAAGGTATTAGACACCCATTCCACCCTTTCAATGTCTTATGGGCATATGTTAATCTTCTGTTGTAGAACTTCTTGATGCGTGTGCTTATGTACATATTGTTAATTGAGGATGGAACCACTCGACTCGTGTCATGGTTAAAGGAGAAGCGAGGTCATCCTTAGGAGTGTTCCCAAAATATACTAATAAAAAATATGATGGGAGTTTTTGTTGATTCACAAATCGTTATGCAAGAGCGATTCCATATATCGAACAAGACACAAGCGAACAAGCATATAAAATGCATATATCAAGAATATATAAGAAATGGCTAAAGGAGAAGCGAGGTTATCCTTAAGTACTTCTCGACTATCGAAGTGCATCCTCTCTAAAATATAAAATCAGTAGGTGTACACTCACTACCCTACTTGTCTAAGCCCTTCTCAATTTTCACAAGACCTAATTTAACGTACGCATGATTTCCACTCCAATTTATATCCCCGAGGCCCTACAATTAAATCTCACATAACTCGTCTTACCCGGACCCTATTTATACCCTACTGGTCCTTCTCATGTCCCATTATAATATTTAACATAAGTCCAAGGATCCTTACACATTGGGATTGAATTAACATTTAAAAGGAGAAAAAGTTTCAGTTTCCAGGAGGGGTCGATCGATCAATGAAAAGGGGACGATCGATTGATCCAGTCTATCGATCGACATTCTTGAGTCGATCGATCGATCGAGCAGTTCATGGCCCAGTTTCTGCAATCCTTTACATACGGGTTTCCTTAATATAAATCCTCAAAATCTCTATTAATTCGTCCCAAACTCCCAAATAATTAATCCAACAGTTGTGTCATCCTACATTCATGATTTCTAATGTAAAACATATACAAATTCATCAAAGGCCATCAATTAAAGGGTTAAATCAAATTAATACATCAAGAACCCTATTTTTATTCTCATGACTAATATCTACCTAATTCTTCCAGAATTTAACCTCTATTGGACATAAATTCCGTGGTTAATTATCTACATATAACAATAGGGTAGTCCTAACATGACTTTTATTCAGAATTTCAATATGAATCTCCCAAATATCTTTTTTCTTTTATGAAAACATGAAATTATCATCTCCTACACTAGAATGGAAGTGTTATCAACTAAAGAACAGCAAGTTAGATACTTACCTTAGAGATGGAAGTTTGAATCGTTGATGATGATGGGTATGGTTTCGTTCCTCGTTCCCCGGTCTACGCATTGGTCATGGAATTGGTGAGGATGGTGTTGGTTAGGTGGTTCTCTCCCTTGGAAGCCTTCCCTCTTCTCTCTTCCTTAACCTCTATGTAACTCCAAAGTTTCTAACCCTCGAGGAATATCTCTTCCCACAGATATAAACTCTCTATTTTCGTCATTAATTAAGGCCAAAAATGGAAAATTACCAAAATGCCCTCCCGGGTTACCAGTTAGGCCTAAAAATGTCTCGAGACTTAAACTGAACCCCTGGATACACTTTTTTACTATCTCAACCCTTCCGGACACATTTTCGCACTCGAAATGACCATACGAGCGACTTATAATAAAATTACTTTTTATTCCATTAATTTAGTCCTGACACGACACATGCGCGTCCCGACTTAATTTTTATGATTGTCGTATTTTTCACTCACGATAATTTTTAATAACTTAAATCTCATAGATTACTTTACTAATCAAGTAATATTTAACATATAATTACTAACTCTCGTTCCGCTAGTAAATATTCAATTTAAAATTCGGATTAATATTAAATTAATTTATCCCAATTAAATTTCATTAATCCCATAATTTAAAGGCCATAAAAATACGGGGTATTACATACCTCCCCCCTAATAACGGAATTTCGTCCCTAAATTCAAAAAATAAGGTTTACCTGGTAAAATAATTGTGGATACTTTATCAGTACGCAAAACCAACTTCAGAGTAAGGCTCGATCATTATTGTCCCCGCCTCAGAGCAAGCTAGTTTAACACTCTCGAAAATTTATCAGTTATAGGGTCACACCTCAATAACGGCGCTTCACCTTGATCCTACCAAACGACATTCGAATAAGATGAGCCTATACATCATTGGCCCCCATTATCTCAATATTATTGGGAGGCCGCACCTCACTACGTATCAACTACTCGTATTTATCTAAACACAAAACTCCCATCCTGAGAGAAACCATATGGTCATTTTTTCCCTCTTATCAGTTCTTCGAATATCGATTTTTGGCATTATAACTCAAAATTCACCTAAAATAGTCAGTGGTAATTCCACCATAGTTATAGGACTCTAACTCGCCCAATCAAAATTCTGATTATCCACTCACCTCTAAACATTCATAGGGAGAATTGTTAAGGTTCTTCACAGAAAACCTCAATAAGTACTTTTTCCACCATAAACAGGTATGAGTGCTTACACACAACTCTACCATTTGGTAATGTCTTCTCCCAAGAACCGTACTATACTTCACTTACCATCTATAATTATTGTGGAATTGGAATGACCACAATGAGTTCAAATTTATATTCATACATCTCCATTAGTCGTTTATCACCTTTCGCCTACTCCTCGGGCTATAGGTGATACAACCTGCTAAAAATGAAATGTCATCCCAACTGCTTCCTGAAATCCTGTATTGGAGGTGGGGTTTAAGGATCTTATCCTAGTTCAAAACAATACCGGGCAGGACCACTTACCGGCGCGATCCTTCTTTTTTAAGAAAGACTGCGGTAAACTGTCTAATAGTGTAAATCATTCAAAAGAATGACAATTTTTTTTTTTTGTCAACTTGTTCCACACATTCGAAGGAACTTGTGATTATAACTTGAGGTTGACAACCCAGCAAAGAAATTTACCAAATTGACTGCCCTCTTTCATTTCAGGGATCATCGGCTTGCTACACAATTCTCTGGTTGATCCTCTTGCTCCAAACGATTTGTATCTATGAGTGGTGCATGCAAATGCTACTCACTATGTCCCGCTCAATATCGACTTCTACTTGTAATGTCTCACATTAAGTGACACTTAATACTCCCCTTTTTTTCCTATGCATATACCGAAAGTTTCGATCCGTGCACTTTTCTCCATGATGTGCACTTCTAGACCTTTTATACCTTAGTAACATCATCATTCTACCTACGTGCAAGTCACTCTCAACATTTGACTAGGTAAGATCCGCTCCATTTGTTTTCCATAATAGTTAAATCTTACCCTTCTTAAGGAATAACCCTTTTTAAATGGCTTCCCACAACCTTTTAATCGAATTCAGGTGTGCTATTCTGATATTACACATATATATGGGTTATCGTCCCTCTCACATGATGCTTAATCCCCTATACAACATTCATTTCTTTATATTAGTCCCACAGATATATATTTCACACATCTATTCCCACGTCCATTTAACCCGGACAATTCTGACATTAGCTAACCAGGGTGCCCACGCACCCTATAAACCATGCACACTGGCGTAAGGATCACATACGTTTCACACATAACACCTAATTCTTTATGCCCCCCTACACTCACAATGTGGCTACAACCCTTGGGTACTCTTAATTACCAAATAAATTGAATTTCTAACTCCTCCTTAACATCGTTCCACCCTTCAACTCATGGTGATAAGACAAAATTTTCAATGCCCATCCTCACCTCACAACCTGCTCCACTAGCCTTATATCATAATTTAATCTTCAACTTACAGTTATAACTACATACTTCTACAACGGCCGAGGTACCAGACTCATGGATGAATGACCAAACATCTCCCTACTCCCAACCTTACGCTAAGTTTCATGCGTGGGATGTCTCGCAAAGAGAAATCCAAACAAGGAACCCCCTCGATACTCTAATACCTAGCATTGTCAGTTATCGAAATCCGTTAGGTCCTTATTCCATAACATGTACCCCTATATTCATGTCTCTCGACATAAAAGTCATATCTTTTTTCGTATTTACATTTAAGAAAATAACTTTTCTCCAATTACATTATCGCTCAGCATTGGTGGTAATCTCATTCCCTAAACCTCGTACACATATAGTCGGGACTCTTGAGATCATGTCCCCAAACATATGAATATAAGTCTTAAATCCCACATCTCTAAAGGATCGATATAACAATGCGATATTCCTATCACCAAGTCCTGAGCACTAAACATAATAATGAGTTAAATCTTTCCGCTTAACGGTAAACCAAATACACACCGAATCATGATAATAAAGTCCTTACACACCCTGGGACTAAGCATTTCGATACCACTATACCTTTCTAAGTCTATATAATATATGATATAAATGCATGTCCTACCCTCTCATAGGTGAGGCTTCACCAGAACAAAACATCATGCACTACGACAGCAACCCTGATAGCCTTGCGATATTCGCCCACTATCTGTCTAATTATTACTATAAAAACCATAATCAAGATAGTATCAAACTCGTATAACACATCATTAAATTGAGTAACCTCAATAAGGTATATACCACTATCATTACACCTATTCATCCTCCGCGGATAACACTAAAGATAACCCCACTATACCAGGGAAAGTATTTACATAATAGTAACATTATCGATATACGCATTAAACTCGTCTCACGTGCGAATCTTGTAATAATCAAAATATAGTGACTCATTCGTATCACATAAAACACACCTCATCCTCCGATGGTAAAACTCATACTTCTACCTTGCCAATCGCCCTGGCTACTCAAATGGTTTCCCGAACATAACACGCATGTCCGTACCAAACCAAAAACTACCTTAACTATTGCCCTTGAAAGCACCATACCCTTGTCCCTTAACTCGCTTCGGGAAAAATTAACGCATGTGGTTTTACTCTCCACAAAATTCCTCTACACATAATCCACTTATCTCCTATCATACTGACCATATTAGGCTTGTCCTTCTCTCGAATTTAGGTAGTCTCGATCCTGATGGCTACCCTCATCGTTACCTTATCTTTGTTCGCCTTAAGGAACGTGCTACTCGCTTCAATATCCCTTAGTGAATTCACCATCTCTTGGTAAGAATTCATCTACCCGAATCATTTAAATGGGTCACATGATGGGTTTCCCCCTTGCGGCGTTTTGCTAACTACGTTTCATCTAGTCTTACTCCCCAACTAATTCTTTTTATTCCTTTAGCTCCCTTTACATAGAAGCGTAACATCTCTACGGACAATGCATGACATTGTCACCATATGGATCGATTGTCCAGCAGAATTCCTTTTAAGTGTTGTCAACTTTCCTTACGAGTCGATCTCCCACTTGAAATCCTCTCCTCCATTTGTATCTACTTCTGTCGATACAAGATTCGCTAAAAGTTTAAATTGATTTTCACAAATGGACCCCTGTTCGGCCCTCCCGTGATGAGTTCAGAACAACGTTCACATCTATTTCTGAACATCTGATGAAGGAATGTGAGATCAAACTGTACCTAAGATCCCTCCATTGACACAACATTCCACTACAAAATGTGGTGGTTGACTCCCACCATTATAACTTTGCTCCGATGAGTCAAGAAAAATTTTACCCAAAATTTTCACTTTCGATTAACCAAACTCCTCCATATGCCCAAGCCTTTGAATATATTACCTGCATTGGTTTACACACACAATTCTCGCATTTCTAGAACTTCCACTAATGGCTCTCCTCAATTTTTCATTTGACTCTCTCCCATTCCTACCAGGTTGGGTGAGTTTAACTTGTCACCACTTTCGACTATAGTAGCACTTGGAAATCATATGTTGTGCCTTAGCCGTCTTTACAGTCCTGGCTTCTCGTTCCATAATAGGGGTGACCTCGACTATGGTCATCGTCCTCGAATATACTCTATAACCTCAACTAAGCCATGCCTCTTGTTGTTCGCCCAACGGCCCTTGCCTGTTATACTTAATTGTTCGAACACGCCCGAATGCAAATAAGATTCACTAATATATATGCATTATAGTAGGAGAACAAAATCTCACCATAAAATTTAACAAACCTAAACATAGGGCTCTATATCAAATAAAGCAATGTTGGATGCATAATAAGACGCACAGATCCTAAGGACACTAGAACCTGATGCTCTGATACCACCGGTGACACCTCGCCTAATTAAATACTGGGTGATCAGCCCTTTATTAAATTAAATCAAAGTGCCCCGTTGTTTCATTCTTAGCACCACTGTCGTAAAACCATTTTTTTTATTAATCACCTAAAAATAATTAAGCTAAGTGCCAAAACATTTCATTTTATTCATTAAACTCCATTGTTAAAATCTTATATGTAAAAATCCAATTATGAATACTACTAACGATAAAAACCAAACCGTTCAAGTGAAATGAGCCAACTAAATTAATCAATCCAAATAAGTATCCACATTTAAGGCCAACGTAATAGTTGAAACAATCCCAAGTAAAGACGTAAAACTAAAACAATAAAATAGTACAAAATCTCTATCAAGTCTAACAGAATCTGGAAATGGGTGACACATGCCCTAACTAAAAAGACTAAATAGGAAGCTGAGAAGTCAAAAGAGGACTCTTCTACTGTAAGGACCTGCAACTCCCACACAAGATGCAGCGCATCCACTGACCAATGAACTACGACTAACGCCCCTGTGGCTGGGCACCTATAATATATCAAGTCCTCGTATCTATTGTACAAAGGGAAATACTAGTCCGGAATCACTCTCGAACTGTATTAACACAAAACACACATATTGAAGGCGAAGCATAGTTCCCAATCATTAAGAGGTCAGCGCATACCCTCACGTCTCTTAGGACCATTTGACTATCATTCTTAGATAGACTGTATCAAGGATCATATGTTCTAGGGTACAAGTCAATATCCCCCATAAAGGTCCCATCGAGATAAGACTGTCCCGGCGTGGAAACCTCCGTGATAGCAAGTAGTGCGGGTATGATTACACACATATATTTACATACTATATATATACATGTATCCATATATATATTCACATTATTCAGCTAAGAACGCACACGAACCATAATACTTTAAGCATACGTGGCACATAAGGCTCGAGTTCTACGTATAAGTAAATCATTCTTTTTATTTTCTCAATTACCGCAAATCCTTAAGTACTTCTCGACTCTCGAAGTATATCCTCTCTATAAATATAAAATCAGTAGGTGTACACTCACTACCCTAATGGTGTAAGTCCTTCTCAATTTTCATAAGTCCTAATTTAATGTACGCATGATTTCCACTCCAATTTATATCCCCGAGGTCCTACGGTTAAATCTCACATAACTCGTCTTACTCGAACCCCACTTATACCTTATTGGTCCTTCTCATGTCCCATTATGATATTTAAATTAAGTCCAAGGGTCCTTATGCATTGGGATTGAATTAACATTTAAAAAGAGAAAAAGTTTATGTTTTCAGGAGGGGTCGATCGATCGATGAAAATGGGTCGATCGATCCAGTCGATCGATCGACATTCTTGAGTCGATCGATTGATCGAGCAGTTCATGGCCCAGTTTCTGCAATTCTTTACCTACGGGTTTCCTTAATATAAATCCTCAAAACCTTTATTAATTCATCCCAAACTCCAAAACAATTAATCCAATAGTTGTATCATCCTACATTCATGATTTCTAACGTAAAACATATACGAATTCATCAAAGGCCATCAATTAAAGGGTTAATTCAAATTAATACATCAAGAACCCTATTTTTATTCTCATGATTAATATCTTCCTAATTCTTCCAGAATTTAACCTCTACTGGACATAAATTTCGTGGTTAATTATCTACATATAACAATAGGGTAGTCCTAACATGACTTCTATTCAGAATTTCAATATGAATCTCCCAAATATCTTTTATCTTTTATGAAAACATGAAATTATCATCTCTTACACTAGAATGGGAGTGTTATCAACTAAAGAACATCAAGTTAGATACTTGCCTTAGAGATGGAAGTCTGAATCGTTGATGATGATGGGTATGGTTTCGTTCCTCGTTTCCCGATCTACGCATTGGTCGTGGAATTATTGAGGATGGTGTTGGCTAGGTAGTTCTCTCCCTTGGAAGCCTTCCATCTTCTCTCTTCCTTAACCTCTCTGCAAGTCCAAAGTTTCTAACCCTCGAGGAATATCTCTTCACACAGATATAAACTCTCTATTTTCGTCATTAATTAAGGCCAAAAATGAAAAAATACCAAAATGCCCTCCCGGGTTACCGGTTAGGCCTAAAAATGTCCCGAGACCCAAATTGAACCCCCGAGTACGGTTTTCTGACTATCTAAACCCTTCCGGACACATTGGCGCACTCGAAATGACCATACAGGTGACTTGTAATAAAATAACTTTTTATTTCATTAATTTAGTCCCGACACGACACATGCGTGTCCCGACTTAATTTTTATGATTGTCATATTATTCACTCGCGATAATTTTTAATATCTTCAATATCATATATTACTTTACTCATCCAGTAATATTTAACAGATAATTACTAACTCTCGTCCTGCTAGTAAATATTCAATTTAAAATTCGAATTAATATTAAATTAATTTATCCCAATTAAAGTTCTTTAATCCCATAATTTAAAGGCCACAAAAATACGGGGTATTACAATTTTATATAAATTTCCATGAAATGAGGCATGATGATAATTGTAGGAAAATTATGGGTAAGAGATGGAATTTTGAGAAAGGAATAAGAAAGGAGGGTTCGAACAAGAGTGGCGTCGCTCAAACGAGGTTCGGATCTCGTTCGAAGCAGGGGATCGAGCGAGGTTCACGTGAGGTCCCACTGCTTAATAGTCCCAGGTCACTTGAAGGTCGAGAGAATCCATAAATTGAACAAAGTTCACTTGTCGTTCAAACGAGGCTCAATGTCATTTGAACGATTTTCTTCGAAAATGTTATATTTGACTTACTCTTGAGCGCAGTCACATTTGTGGCCCTAAGATTATTGAGTTTTCGAAATATGGTTGGTGTTTTTAGGGTTTTTATAAGGGTTGGTTTGGGTCATTTGGGCATTTTGAAGAGAGGAGAAGATGACAGGGGGAGAGGGGTGGCCTTCCACCATAGATAAGCTTTTATCCACCTCTCAACATCATTACACCACCTTATTCTTCTAATATTTCACTACATTCAAGTCTACAACGCCCACTTCCACCATTGTTGAAGTAGAGATACAAATTTGAATAAGTGTTGGGGGATTTTTGGAGAAGATGATGGAAGCTTTCATGGAGTTCGAATGGATTTTTGGTTTGGAGCCTTAAAAGGCGCACATAGTGATCATAAATGGAGGATGCATTTAGTAACCCCTTGAGGCCGTCTTTGAAGTTGGGGATTGCTCCTCTTACACCAAATTTCTACCACCATTTGGAATCTTTAAATGTGGAAAAAACTATATTTAGCATTTAAGACTCTATTTGCGTTATTAGTAGTCTTATTGTTAGATTACATAAGAAAATGCACATGAATAAATGGTGGTTTCTAGTAGATCAATATTAAAACAATTATTGGAAAATGTGATTTTATTAGAAATAAAGGATGAATAAATATTTCAAAGCTTTGAAATATAAAATTTGATATTTTTTATGAAAATAGTGTATTTTATAAAAATCTAATGGTAAACATTTGATGAAATAAAATGTTGGGAAAAGATGTTGATTTGCTAAAATGTTTAGTGAAATAATATTCCAAAGTTTCTTGAAAAAAATAAAGATTTGATGAAAAATAGACATTTGTTGAGTTTGAAAGAATAAAATATCCTTTGGGTATTAAAAATATATTTTTACAAAGTATTATGAATTTCTAAAATGAAAAACATGTTTAACCTATTTAATAGGATTTAAAATCCATCTTTTCGTGTATATAAACTAGTAGCATTTTGATAATAAATATGTGAACAAGTTTAAAGGAAGTTTTATTGGGTTTAAGCAAGAAATAAGAAAAATAAAAATTCTAATCTTCACAAGTGTTGGAAAATGGGGTTAAAGGAGTGATAAATATAAGGGTGTAACACTACATGTATTGTTAAAAAGAAAATGATATTTTCTTATAAAAGTAGTCTTTAAAAGTAATAAGATTCATGAATAAAGAAAGTAAAAAAAATGTCTTATTTGGAAATATGATTAGTAAAGGTGTTAGATAAGTGTTAATGCTTAAACATTGGAAAGTTGGTGCGTGTAACTTAAGAATGTTTTAGAAGATTAACATTTATGAAATTGAAAAAGAAATAATTGAATAAATACGTTTCCAACTTGCGAAGAATGAAACTCCTAATGTTAAAAAGGTGTTTTGGGAAAACAACACTTGTTAAATGGAGGAAAATGACAAGGTTGGAAACAAAGGGTTAAAATGATAATTTTACTTAAAGTCGAACATTTTTTATGAAATAAAAATGTTGGAGAGGGTGATACACAAATTGGTCCTAATGAATATGATTTTTGGAATAAAATTAAAGTTAAAGTGTAAAGGACACAAAATGATAGTTTCAAAGGCTAATATAAATTGTGGTGAAACCCCGTGTTTGGCTTCGGCCGAGTATAAAGGGAAAGAAGATATAATGTGGATATTTTCAAAATGTAAAAATATATTAAAGAAACTCAGATGACACCGAGATAATTAAGGAGGGCCCGGAGCCTTAGGGTGAAAGACCCAAAAGCACTGGCCAGATCATATGGTGGTGTTGTCAGCGGTGGAGAACCGTTTAAGTAAGCGATTATTGGAAGATTTCAAGGAAAATATAAAGGAATACGGAACATGTCAAGAAATGGGTTGTGTGGTAAAATATATTAAGACAACCTAACTTGAATGAATTAATGAATCTTCTAGTAAAGGATAAAGTGGGCAAGAAATGTGTAAATTGATTAATGTCCGTAAAGTAAAGGAATCTAAAAAGGTGTAACATGTACTTGACACCAAGGTATAATTTGAAAGGTTTTCAAAGGTTAAAGAAGTGTTTTCTACCATGGTGTTCGCATGTGTTGAAAGAGGTTATTTTCAATGACAATACTAATGTGCATCTCTTTAAATGGAAAGGGTAATTTTGATAAAGAAATGGTTTCGGTTAAACAAAGTGTTGTGATTTCAAGTATTTAACCGTGTGTATTAAATAGAAGGATAAATGTCACATTAAGAAAGAAAAATTATTTTATGAGATTAAGATAAATTAATTAGGCTAAATAACGTTTTCAGAAGTAAAACGATTACATGTGTTAAGTATGTACAAGAGTATATATATATATATATATATAATAAAGTAGGAAACTTATGTATGTCATAAGTTTGATCGATGATGTCATCCATATGAAATTTTTTTGAACTTCCTACTTTACCCCTCAACCATTTGAGTTCCCCCTCTTTTGGCACACTCTAGTTTATTTCCCCTTCTACATCAAAATTCAAAATTCATTTTATGACGATCGGATGTTTGTTTCTTCTCATTCTCATTCTCATTCAAAATTCATCAAAATTCAAAATTCAAAATCCACTTATAGATTTAATTGGACCATCGGATGTTTGTTTCTTCTCATTCGAATCCATTTTATGACGAACATCACTTTTTAGTGAGATTTATGCCTTATTATTCTCTTTTTTTTTTGCTAGAATTGGCTTTGGCTTATCACCCCTATCTTATTAGGAGGGGTCATTTAGTTAATAAATGAGGCTACTTGGTTAAATGCATTAAATAAGTGAGGTTACTTGGTTAAACTACTCGATTAGTTTTGATAAATTACAAAAGACCCAAGAAAGATGCAGTCAGCAGCTCACTGCAGTCTCAGTTTTGTTTCCTTTCTCCTCTACCTCCAACTCGAATTTGCTATCATTTTCCTGGACTTCTTTCTCCCTGATTCCCCCCTCACCATTAGATAGCTCTCTTTCACCTCCTTTGTTAGGAGTAATTTCAATAGCAGCAACTTCCTCTCGATTAATTTCATCATCTTTAGCTTCCCTATGGCTTCCCTACTGTTGTTGAATGAGACCTGAAGTGTAATTTGTATGAAAATCTTACCTTAAAGGCTAATGCTTAACTTATAAGTGAGCCATACATGTCGCATGGCATGTTCAATTTTGATTATAAAGGTCTCACTATAAGATTCAATTACGACTAGGCAATGAGGCTTTATTCTCACTTTGATATCACTCTCTTTTGTCCATGTGGAATAGAAAGTTATAACATTTTTGCATTTTTTTCTTATCTATTTCTCTTAGATGGTTGGTTTTATGTCTAAGGACTTTAATCCACAGTTCTATAATCGCAGAGAAAAAGATAAATATTCATGAACAAACCTTTCATTATTAGTTCTCTTTGAATGATTATGTATTATATATAACCTTGCCATCTTCCTTTGTAGCATATTTTTTACCTTCGAAATACGATCTCCGTTTTGGGGCTTTGATTTTATTTTTTCAACTATTTTGTTTTAATAGTATTTGTTCTCTCTTTCTGTTTAGGACTCAATTTTAAGTTTATTTGATTATGATTCCTGATTTATTTCATTACTACTGTTTTTTTACTTTTGGATATTTAGTTGGAGTTGAAGAAAAGTTAAGAAGTAAACATTATAAACTGTAATTTATGGGTTTTGTCTGGTAGCTATCTATCTCATTTAAGTTCTTTGTAAATACTGTAATTTCCGGGTTTTGTTCTAAGTAAATGTGTTCATTTTGTAGTTATTTTATTATACTAACCTTTTGCAGAGCTTCCAAATGATCCATGGTAACCTGTTGACTATGTACGGGACTTAAAACCCCCTTTCAAAAATAAGAGTTTTAGACTCCGGTCAAAGACGAGTACTATACACGGGTCTTCTTTTTCTTTTCTTTTCTATTTTTTCTTTTATAATTTTCAATAAGTTTGGGGTATTCATCAAATGGATTTTCTTTGTTTTAGATCTGGGTTTTTGACAATCCCCTCCATTAATATATATGAATGAGGTTACCTCTTTAGACTTATTATAACTCATACCATTATTTTTCTTTTATTAAGAAATTAATATACCCTATTGAGGAAACAGAGTGAAAAGCATGCACGATTTGTTTACTTTCTTTAGTTTTTTTGTGTATTCAAATTCTTATTTAATATTGTTTGGAATTAGCTACATAGCTACTACGTACATACATAGTTACATAACTGCTACATAGAAGCTATATTGCATGACATTTTTTAATTACCATCTTTAAGATTTGATATGGGCAAAGATTCATCCATAATTTGTGTCTTTTAAGTATTACTTTTAAGTGAATAAAAATCATTTATAAACTTCTTGGGTTTTCTACTTTTTATATACGGATCCATATGTGGTTAGCCTCGATATCAGGTATGCAATGAAGGATCTCGATTTGTAAGATGAGATGGAATTCATTACACTGAAGCAGCTAACACTATTATAACTTCGAAAATTATTTCCATGGGTTATTCATCTGTACAACTCTCTTGGAGGAGTAAGAACAGAGCATCCTATGTTGATATTGAAGGTTGGGAAGAACAGGTGACAGGTTCTTGCTGCTGCTCCTACTATCGGATATTGTCTAATAATATGTTTGGGTCAGATTCGTATCGTGGTGTCTTACGGCTCTATTGATCCTTTCATTACAAAAATGATGCCTCAAACTATTACAATGGAAATACAGAAAGATATAAACAAATGAAGATTTCAAGGCCTATTTCGAACTGACTTCAAATAAAGGGCTACTGTTACTAGGTCTATATGATTTTGAAATGGATTCCCCCTCTATTTGAGAGAATTATATTAAATTCATATCGGTACTCTAAAGGAATCCAGGTGAGGATGGTGGTGTGGCAAAATCTCTTTATCTGGGACTAAATTTGCATATTAAATTTATTATTTTAGGCTGATATCGAGTTTGCTTTTAAGACTTTGATCCAAGTTGCCAAAATAGAGCTTCAATTCCATTAGGCTATTTACTACATGGTTGAATCAGCAGGTTTACCAGCATTAAGGTTTGTTTATCTTTGTCTTTTTTCCTAAGTTTTCATGGTGCCTTCATATAAAAATGCATATTTCATTTACAAATTCTTCCTTCATCAATAAACTATTTTTATTACCACTGAAACCTACTGCCTTCATAACCTACAGATCTTAGTCTATAACTCTTTGAACAAGTACTTTCCCCAAAACAATTTCACTCTTAATGATGCCAAGTCCAAGTTAAAGCTCACATCAGACCTCATTTGCTTCTTATTTACCTCACCAGGACTACAATTTATCTCTCAGGTCAGCATAACTATAATGGCACAATTAAATGCACATATATACTTGGAATGTGAATTTTTTTTTATATCAATAAAATGACTTAGGCTCAATGTATGTACAACGATTGGTTTCCTTTTCTACTCCAAACACGTGATTAAAGAGAATCTCAAATCTGAAATCAACATATTTGGTTTTGGTAATATTAATTTGTAGTTGTTTGAAGTCACAGTTTGTTTGGATCTCTAAGTTGTGCCATTGTTATGTAATGCCGCAATCACAGTTAATTTGAATTTAAGAATGAGTATGCTGCAATCATAGTATATACGAATGTATTTGTGATGCTTTTAACTACATATGAACTTTTATGATGCAGATATGTTTATGTCTGGCTTGCATTGGTCAGTTATTGGGGAGGACTCCTTCCATCATCCGAAACAATGAAAAAATACCCACCAAGATTGCAGCTTACAGTGAATAACAACTGCAAGGATTAGTGTAGCTATTTTGGTTAAGAGTGGTAAATCAATTGGAACTGCTGATCGGGGATTAGTACAGCTATTGTGCAGGTGATGTGTTGTAGCGACTCAATTAGTACTTTAAGTTGGGATAGTGAACACCTCATATGTTTGGGATAATTCCTTTATTATGTTACAGTACGCAAAACCTTATATTTGTTCTTTATTAATATTACATGTTTTTTCTAAATTAACATCGAAATGTTGGGGACCACATAACTTTTTGTAGCTTTTTAGTTACTAGTAACTATTTATTTCTAAGCTGCTAAATTATCAAAGATGACCTATTTGTTAACTACATGAAAGGTATGCGAATTACTATTTCATAAGGTTTATGTGATTGTTTTATTAACGTTTTTGGGACTTGACTGAAAATATGCCAGAAGACCATAACTGGATTACCAAACTAGACATAAGTTATTTCAACTGCTACCCTGAATGGCGGTGTTCTTTTTTATTTCATTTCACCTATTGCATCCTCTTGGACATGTAGTTCATATACCAAATAGTATTGACTGAAATACTATTGAAATCATCATTAGTTGGCTTTTATCATTCAAAAAATAGTAATGACCTTGATGCACCAGCACAGTCTGTGGATCGATGGTGGTGCAAGCCAAATAATTTTTTAATTAAAAATAGTGTGTTGTAATTTGGTTTAAGCAATGAAAGACTTAGTTTTATTCTGTCTATAATTTGTTTGTGTTATTGAGTTGTTTCAATCTCGCCGTATAATTTGTTTGTGTTATTGAGTTGTTTCAATATTGTCGTCCCATGTGTAGTGCGGACTCTGGTTAAAGAAGTGACTTTTATTGGGAATGAACAACTTAAGTGCTAATGTGTAGTTCTAAAATGTTCATACTTTTGTGTTGTAGTAAAAACATACTTAAATTTGTATTTGAGGTCTATGATTTTTATGCAAGGTCCAAGACGAACTATTAATATTATTATTGTGGACTATTTTGTTTTTTAACAAGGTGGATAGTTCTATAAACAAAATAAATAATGCTCAAATTTTTAAAAATTTTCACATTCGTGTTGTAAAAAAAACTTGGACTTAAATCATACACATTCAATACTTTGGACTTAAATTTCACAGGCATATATGAAGAATATGCTCCCATGTTTCGAACTCGAGATCAATCGTAGCTTTGGAAACGGCACTTTTTGTCGCACCAAGGCACGACTTTATGCTTTTCAAAATTATCAGCGTGTCTTCAGGCACAGGCATACCCTAGTATATATATATATATATATATATATATATATATATATATATATATATACAAGGTGGTTGCATGTGAATACAGGTATAACGTGTAGAATCTTCTTTCTGCTGTTCATTTCAATACTGCGTTTTGTATATTTTCCATTGGTCATTAGCTCAAACCCTCATTTTTATTACAATAGGTTGGGTGTGGGTCCGTATTTTGAGAGCATTATACAGGTGAGTATTTTGTTTAATTTTCATTAGTATCTCTATATGCTAGGACTCCGGGGATGCTTCCCATGGGTCCTTCACGTAGTTTGAACTTGAAATTGGAATCGCATGCTAAACAAGTGAAATGTAAATTAAAATAAAATTGGACTAGCAACATTATATAGGTTGTTTCATTGCACTTCACACCTAAATCTTGGGTCGGACCGGGTTGACTACGAGTAATCCAAAAATCCGAGGCAGGGTGTTGCATCCATAAAACCTCCATTTTTGGGCAAAAACTCCATTTTTCGGCATAAAATCTTCTTCTTCATCTCCGGAGATGGTACCACTGGCACAAACCAGAAAAGGGAGAGAGAGAGAGAGAGAGAGAAAGACTGAGATGAGCATGTCTAGTGGCCTTCTATGAGCTTCTTAGGCACACTGTTCCGGTGGGGTGGGTGGGGGTGCTAAAGAGAGAGAAAGTATGTGGTTATGTATTTATTTTTAGAGATATAGTAAGTGAATGTAAAATGGGTACGTGTTAGGGATACATTTATTTAAATATGTGTTTTATAATGAAAAGGGATTTGGAGTGTTAAACGAGGTGACAAATTGATGATTAACTTAGGAAGTGGTTTTCTTCAAGTTTAATACTAGTCTCGACGATGCATTGGGTAGTGTTAAAAGTGGACCCCATAACTCAACAGGGTTTTTTGTAGGGTCTGATTTAAGAGTATACCTATTATATCTTCATCTCAAAGTAAGAGTTCATATCTTCTTTTTTGTAAAAATTAAGGATACAATCAATCAACGATCATGAACAACACTTAATTATTATTGTGTAATTTGGTTTGTTGATTATATCCAAAAAAGGAAAGTAGATTATTAATTTGGGACGATTCAAAACATGTTATGGACCAAAATGAATCATTCTGGAGGTAGAGATTTTCATTTAAAAAAAAAATCACTAAATCAATATTCAAAAGAAGATGTATCACTTTTTTTTTACTAGTTACCCTAATGGGAATGTCATAAAGCCAAATATACATTTTTTATGCATGGAATAGGAACCTTTATGTGTAGGATAAATGAAAACATTGCTAGACCAATCATGCCTTACTAATCTTATTTTCATCCCACCCTCATGCGAAAGTTGTTGTTCCGCCACACCTTTTAATATCCAACAAAAGAAAATAGTTGGGGCAAATCTTTAATTTTTCCCAAGTTTCAAGTGGAACATCGTGTCCCGACTCATATATGGGTACACAAAGAAGAATTCGGTAGGCTACTATCTCTATTCTATATTTGATAAGCTTTGCACTTCAGAAGATTTATTTTTTCATGTTTGGGTATCCATAACATTGTCTGTAAGGTTTATATGCATATATATACACTACCCATAAGGGTTATTCTAATAGGTATTCGATAGTTGCTAAATTAGCCATTGGTTTGACATACAACCTGAAAATATAGCATGCCCTTAAAATGTGTAAATGGGTCCGATATTAGAGTGTTGAAAAGGTGATAGGAAGATAAAAAACAAAACCACTTTCAGTGGCTTATTTTCTTTCTTTTTTTCTTTTTGCTCCTTTTTTTATCACGTTCGGTGGTTTGACTCACAAGTGGTTCACGTTATGAAGGCTATAAATTCAAGCCTTTAGATGAAGAAATACCACACCATACATCAATGATGGCGTTGAGTGTAGAGATCTTATTTGAGTATATGCATTTGTATTGAAAAATACACATTGTATTTTTCATTTGGAGTGTATTTGTGAGAGTTTTATTTTATAACCCATTTGTTAATAGGTTTGAGTTATTAATGGACGTAGCTAAATATGTGAACCATTTAAATATTATATTTTCTTGTGTGTATATCATATTGTTATTTGGGTTCATATTCAATATCATTTGTTGACTCGCTTCCGCATAACAAATTAATATAAGAGCCAAGGTCCTCCGATCAAGGCATTTGGATTTTTTTTGGTGGAGAAATAACCATATTTATTTGTGACTGTGACCATTTGAAAAATTGCAACTGCAAAATTTGATGTAGAAAAATTCGATGAGTAAAGAAACTTTAGCGTATGCAACGTGAAGTTAAGGATATCTTAGTCCAACAAGTGCTAAAAATTACTCATGAAGATATGCTAGAAGACATGAAGGAGGATGACTGGAATAAATCAACCGCAAGGCTTATGGTCAGATTCGTCTTTATCTTGGCAAGGATAAAAAAATATCCTTATATGCGCGAGACCTCGGCAAAGAAATTATGAAAACAATTGGAGGACAAGTATATAACGAAGAGCGTTGAAAATTGGCTCTATCTGAAGAAGAAACTCTTTCGGTTCCAGTACGCAGAAGGTATTTCTATGTTTAGGCATTTGGACAATTTAAACAAAATTATCATTGATTTTTAATGTCTAGATGTTGAAATTGATGATGAGGATTAAGCACTATCAGTGCTAAATTCTCCACTTGATTTGTATGAACATCTCATTACAACGTAGTTGTACGGAAAGGAGGAAATAAAATATGTTAATGTCTCTAATACCTTCATGAATAATGAGGTTCATAACAAGGATAAGGAGGCATATAAAGACTCAACATATGAAGCCTTAACAGTTCGTGGTAGAACAAATGAAAGGAAATATAGTAGTTGTGGAATATCTCAATTTAAATCGAGAGGTGGAGCATCAACTTCGGGTAGGAGAATTCCTGGTAAAGATTTTTTATTTTTTATTTTTGGAGAAAGTGATTTTTATTCTGCAGAAGGAATAGAAGAACTGGCCTCTTCTAAATTGCTTACATCAAGGATTCTACTATAATCATTTAAAAACAAAGCACTTAAATGAGGTTCTTTATATATGAGAACCCTTATATGAGATATAGAGATAGATGATGAAATTAATCCTAGCTTGAGACCACTAATAGTAAGAATATGACACCATGAATACTTAAACATTTATAAAATTTGGAAGACTCCATCTGTTTGTGGTCAAAATCCCTTTTAATTGCTTTGGAAACACTTGATGAGAGTGAGCAAAGATGTTTTTATCTTATTTACTCTCCAGATTAGCAAGATAGTCTCCCACTTTGTTTGCTTCTCTATATATGTGAGTGATGGAGAAATTTATCTTCTGCAGTATTTCAAAAATTACACGCATAGTCCAGTTGATTTTCCAAGGGATTGATGAGTTTCCTTTGATAATATCTACCAATACTTTTGAATCGCATTCAATATGAAGCTCATAGTCCTTAAGATCCATGTAGTATTCCAATCCATATTTTAAAGTTATAGCCTCTGCCTCCATATTTGTTACATCCTTTAGAGATGTGGAAAATGCCCATAGCATCTCTTCATCCTGATTTCGAAGAATCCCACCTCCTCTACCCTTACCATTTGAACCCAAAGCACTACCATCTGTGTTAAGCTTCAAAGCTCCATTGCGAGGAAACAACCATCTAGCCTACAGCCTTTAAGAAGGAATTTGTTGGGAAGGATATGGAATGAGAAGAATCTTCATTTGGTGGGAAGAATCTTCATTCCTGCCAAATATGAATGTGCCTTTTATTACCAAAAAAGGCATTTGAAGAAATATTATCCTAAACTAAATAAGGACACGAAGAACCTCACTACAAACATTGCAACTAGTGACGATGAAGATTCTGAATTTTCTTTGTCTATTTCACCATTTGGATCCAGTTCCCAGAAATAGATTTTGGATTCGGGTTATTCCTATCATACGTGTCTCAACAGGGAGTAGTTTTCTATTTTTAAAGAGATAGAAGATAGAGTTATTTTGATGGACAATGATCATGCGTATCAAATAAAAGTGATAGGAAAAATGTAATTAAAGTTTCATAATGGAATAGTGAGAGTGATAGAAGACATTCGGTATATACCGAACCTAAAGAAAAATCTTATCTCACTTGGCGCTTTAACATCTAAGGGTTATGAGATCGCACTGAAAGGCGATGGTCTGAAAGTCTCACATGGAGCCTTAGTTGTGATAAAGGGAACGTAGAAGAGTAACTTGTATTTTCTCCTTGGAAATACAATTACAGGTGCAGCAGTAATCTCATAAAGTTCAGAGGAGGTTGCATCTGATGTTATCATATTATGGCATGTGCGTTTGGGATATCTAGGTTAGAAGGACTTGTAGGGATTAGCACACCAAGGTCTATTGAAAGGTGCAGACAACTGCAAAATTGTATTTTGTGAATATTATGTTTTGGGTAAGAAAATAAGAGTTAAGTTTGGCTCAGTATTACATCGCATGAAGAGGTTAACTATACTCACATAGATGTTTGGGGACCCACCAAAGTTGCATATTTGGGAGGTATGCATTATTTTATGTCTTTTGTGGATGACTTTTCAAGATGAGTTTGGTTATACACCGTGAGACAAAAAGATAAAGTCTTTCTTGAAGTGAAAGAAGACTATAGAGAACCAAACTGGTAGAAAATTAGAATATTCGGACCAGACAATGGCGTGAATACAATTCAGGCCCATTCTTGCAAGTATGCCAGAAAAAGGAGATCATGAGACATTTCTTAGTCAGAGACACGCCGCAATAAAATGTGGTGGTCGAATGTATGAATCGCACTTTGCTGGAAAATATGTGATACATGTTGTCCAATGCCAGTTTAGGCAAGGCATTTTGGTTTGAACCTTTGAAATATGCATGTCACCTTATTAATAGATTGCCTATAACTACAAATAAGGTCAAAATTCCCATGGAGGTATGGTAAAAAAAATGCAACAAATTATGATTCTTTATGTATTTTTGACTCCCCTATATATTTTCATGTTAGGGAAAGAAAGTTGTGTCCTAGAGCCAAGAAAGCCATATTCTTAGGCTTTAGTGATGGAGTGAAGCGGTGTGGGTTTTAGTGCCTCGAAACAAAAAAGATCACAAATAACAGGGACATTACATTCAATGAATCTTCAGTGTTGACGATTTCTCCTAGGGAGAATAAAAACAAAAAAAGCTTAGAATAGGTGGAGCTTGAGGCTCCAATTGTTCTAGCCAAACTTGTCACAAATTCAGAAGATGATGATACAAGTACAGATGAGGTGGATGATCTTACCCACGAGTCTCCTTGGCAACCAGATTCTATCACAACTAGTAAATTAAAAAGATAAAAAAGGAAACCTGCATGGCTTACTAGTGACACAGTGGCATATGCACTACCCATGGTTGAAGATAACATTCCATCTACTTACAAAGAAGTTGATAGAAGCTCCGAAATGGTAGATTGGAAGAAGGTGATGGACGAGGAGATGAAATCTCTTCATACGAACCAGACTTAGAAGTTAGTCCAACTTTCAAAAGAGAAGAAATTCATTGGGTACAAGTGGGTATATGCCAAGAAGGAAGTCTCATTAGAGAAAGACAGTGTAAGATATAAGGCCATGTTACTGGCAAAAGGTTACGTGCGGAAGGAGAGGATCGATTATAACGAGTTATTTTTCCAGGTTATGAACCACTCTTCCATTAGTATTTTGCTAGCATTGGTTGTGTAGTTTGATCTCAAGTTGGCACAACTTGACGTGAAAAATGCATTCTTACATGGATATTTGGATGAGAAAATTTATATGACTCAACTAGAAGGGTACAAGGTTGCTGGTAAAGAGAACTGAGCTTGCAAACTAAGAAAATTTCTCTATGGGTTGAAGCAAAGTCCAAGGCAGTGGTACAAATGATTTGATCAATGTGTGATTGTGCAAAAATACATAAATAGTCACTTTGACCACTATGTGTATTTTCATAAACTTCATGATGGATCCTTTATTTATTTTCTCTTATATGTTGATGATATTTTGATTGCTTCTAAGATCAAGGTGGAGATTGACAAACTGACAAGTTAGTTGAGTTATGAATTTGAGATGAAGTATCAAGGAGAGGTAAGGAAAATACTTGGCATTGAGATTAGTCGAGATCGTTGAAGGGCCATTATTTATTTGTCATAAAAAAGTATTTGAAGAAGGTATTACAACATTTTGGTATGGATTCTAAAACCAAACCTTTAAGTACTCCGTTGCCCCCACACTTCAAGCTAAGTGCCATGGAATCTCCACAGACAGATAAGGAACGTTTACAAATAGCTCATGTTTTTTATGCTAATGCAGTGGGAAGTTTGATACGAGGCCCAATATTTCACAAGCTATTACTATGGTGAGAAAAAACATGCATGATCTAAGAAAAATGCACTGGCAAACTATGAAATGGTTCTTATATACATCCATGGTACCGTAGATTTTGGGGTAAAGTTCGAGAAAGATTCCCGTTCACGTTAGCATGTGTTTGGATATGTTGATTCTGATGTAAGGACATTTTTCACATGTCCGAAATGTTTCATTTATTTATGTCGTACGCCGCTACATTTGGCACGTCTCCTCACGATCTCACATGACGGCCTCTATACGAATTCCGGGAATCAAGCATGCATTATCTCCACTAATATGTCCCACATCTGCCTCAATGACTTCACGTTCCAAGATTTTAGGGACTTAATGCAAGTGGTACGCAAGGGAAGTCAAAACAGTGAAAAAAAGGCACAATAGGAGAGTTCAAGGGCATTTTCGTAATTTTACATCCATAGTTCGGAGGTCTGGTCAACTAGAAAGTTGAAGAGCTCGCCGCAACGAAGATACTGGAAAAAACGGCACCTCAATCCGAGCTACGGTGAAGGAGTTATGACCTTTTGAAGATAGAGAAAATTCCTTAAAGAATGCTGTTTTTTTTGTACGCTGGATAGAATTTTAGAGTTTTAAGAACGTGGGACTCTTCATATTTTTTCCTATAAATACCAACTTCGGGGGAGTTGTTTTGCAAGACTTTAGGAGACGAATTTGAGAGTCCAAATACATCTAGTCTTCATATTTTTGAGTCCCAAGACTCATGTTTTGATTCACACATCATTGCCAAACCTTTGTGAATCCTTTTGCAAACCAAGAACACAACTTTGGTTTGTTCAACCCTTGTGGAGGAGACCGTTCTTCTTCTTCATTGCAGCCCTACTGGAAAGGGATAATTCCAGCCGCGACTACAGAATCCGATACCCGAGGGTAATTCTTAGTCAACTTGTATTTTCATTGTAATCCGATTGTAAGCCGTTTTCTTACAAATTATAGTGAAAATAAATGGTTTTGCCCCTGAGGGGGATTTTTCCTTAATTGCATGTGTTTGAATGTTCTTGCATAGATTATCAATTTATTCAATCACATACTGCTGCATGTTTAGGGTTTGTTTGGATTAAAAGGGTTTTATATATAATTTGATCATTTGAACGCGAGCACACACGTTCTCATCTGATTATGCCGGTGATTTGGATAAAGGACAGTCCACTACTAGTTATGTCTTTACAATAGCCAAAGAGCCGGTGAGTTAGAGGTCTAAGCTACAGTCTACGGTTGCTTTGTCTACTACATAAGTAGAGTACATGGCAGTGATGGAGGTCGTTAAGGAGGCCATTTAGCTTCAAAGTTTGATTGCAGGCTTAATAATTATTCGGGATGATGTGGATGTCTTTTGTGATCGTCACAGTTCCACTTACCTAGTAAAGAACCAGGTCCATCATTCACGAATAAAGCACATCGACATTCGTTTCGCTTTATTCAAGAAATTTCGGATGAGGGGACTATTCTCCTCAAGAATATTGGAACCGCGAATAATTCTTCGGATATGTTGACAAAGGTCATGAAAAGCCAAGACTATGTGATAATTTATTAACTTCGCAACTTTCTAATATAGCGCACTTATTTAATTTCAGCCCCTAATCATGCATCTAAAGTGCAAGTGTCAACCCATAAATAAATAAAGCATGTGACACAAAAAATATGCTGAGACACAGAATTCAGGAAAAAACCCCTTTCGGGTAAAACCTTTATTTCACTATGAATATACAAGCCGCAACTTACAATTACATAGAGAAATCTGCAATGGATCAACGCGCAGCCAACCCACAAAGACACGCAGTCTTGAACTCAGCAAGAGAATACACGCAGCACCCTCCAAGGACTCGCAGCCCAAACAACGAAGGAAGAACCGCAGCTCTCCTCAATGACACGCAGCCATAAAACTTTGTAGAGACTCCCTCAGCAATGACACGCAGCCCTCGGTTGCAAAGATCTCTCCACAAAGATGAACAACAACAAAGTTTGTGTTCTAGGGTTCCAAAAGATTCACAAAAGTAATTGGGATTTTTGGTGTGAATCAAAAAGAGTCTTGGGACTCAAAAAGGTGAAGACTTAGAGTATTTAGGACTCTGAAAATCGTCTTGAAAAGTCTTAGAAAACCACTTCCCGTAGAGGGTTTTAAATAGGAAAACTTTGAGCCTAAAAAATCTCTAACAGATCTGGCCGAATTTATCCCAGTCGGATCGGTCCGGTTTGGTGGTGGATCGGTCCGATTTGACCGGATCGGTTCTTTTATTAAGAGGCGGATCGGTCCGGATGAGGTCGGATCGGTTCGGATATTTCTGCTTCATCGGTTTGCATTCGATCCGGGGTCTACTGGACCTTGAGCAAGGCGGATCGGTCCGGGTAGAGGGCGGACCGGTCCGGTTTTCCCAGAAAAATAAAAACATTAAAAAGCCTCATTTTGCTTGAAAAAACTTACTTCTTATTTTTATAAAAAACATTTTATAAAAATTTCCCAATACTAAATATGAACTTTAAGGAACGTAAAAACAAAATTTTACCAAGTTCATTCTTGCAGAGGCTATGATGTTGAAGACGCTTTGATATTCGGATCCGTTGATGTAGATGCGATCTTGAATTTCTTCAACGGTGTAACGGCGTATGACATACATATTGATAATGGACAAAAATGTCCTTACAGGTCGTAACTAGGATAAAATTTGATCAGTGATTAAACTTGATTAATATACTTTGAATTTAAACACCTTCAGTTGTATGGCGCTTTCAAGTGCATTTGGACGCTACTTGGATTATTTTGAATAGTATGTGATTACGTGTTTGGATGGAGCTTTGCATGTCTAGCCAAGGTGGAATTGTCAAATTTTGTTGTCAAAAGTTTAATCGGGTAACCTGTAAAAATTTTGTCAAGGCAGAAATTGTTGAAAAGGGTGATAGGAAGATAGAAACAAAACCACTTTTGGTTGCTTGTTTTCTTTCTTTTTTCTTTTTACTCCTTTTTTTAAATCAATTTTGGTGGTTTGTCTCACAAGTGGTTCATATTTTGAAGTTTAAATTCAAACCTTCAGATGAAGAAATACCATACCAAACACCAACAATAGAGTTGAGTCTGGAGAGATTATTTGAGTATACACATTTGTATAAAGAAATATACACATTGTATTTTTCATTTGGAGTGTATTTGTGAGAGTTTTCTTTTGCAACCCATTTTTTAATTAATCCGAGTTATTAGTGAACGTAGTCAAATTGGTGAACCACTTAAATATTGTGTCTTCTTATTTGTGTCCCTTTCTACTCATTATACTTTTCTTGCGTATGTACCATATTATTATTTGAAATCACAATCAATATCATTTGTTGACACACTTTCGCACAATACAGAGGAGACGAGATTATGTACTATTTGAAGAATGAAGCATGGTGAAACATTTACCAATGTGGTACATGATGTAGCATTTAAAGTTCAGTCCCGTTAAACATTGTTGTTTTGACATATTCTTTGGTAAAGTTAAAACATATCCATTATCGGAACAATGTGTTTGGAAGGATAAAATCAATTACAGCATCCAAGTGCTTAACTTGAATGAGTTTCTTAGTTTTTTAATCAACATATCATTTTGGCTTATCAAAGCTTCATTATCTATATAATACTATAAAACAAAATACTCCAATTAATTTTCCTACATTCTAAGGCCCTGTTTGGTTGTCCCAAAATTATAAATTGTATCATTAATAAATTGCTCCATTTACAAATTGACTCATTAATTGTGTTTGGTTTCATTAATGAAATGATTCATTAATTGTCCCATTTTAGCTCATGTGCAAAATCTGAAATTGGATCATTTCACAAAAAATGTGAAATGAATCCATTTGAAATAGAAGTCACATTAAGTGCATGTCCCCTCTCCCCCTTCCTCTTCCCCTCCCCCTCTCCCTCTCTCTTTCCCTCCCCCTCTCTCTTGATTTGTTTTTATATTTTTTTTATAGAACCTTAACATCAATTTCAAATTACCAAACATCGTGTAAAATTGGATTTAACTCATTTCAAATTCACTCATTTATAATTCACTAATTCACAATGAAACAATTTACATAATCAAACAATTTGCGCAACCAAACTGGGCCTAAGAGTATCCATGTGGAACCTCATTTTCATTATCTCCCCTCCCTTGAATTGTTCTCTCTTTTCCACTCTCCAACCTACTATTTTATCTATGTACTCAATCGTTGTTCATTTACCAACATATATTCACTCCACATTTAATATCAATACATAAATCCTAGACAGCTAATGGGTCTCTTCATCTCTCCCTATTATCCCTCCATTTTCCCTCATTTGCACTTTCTCTCCTCCTTTCCAATTATTCCATATCTCCCACTTTAATAACCTACCATGACTATAACTGTACCACCTAATCGCATCCCAATTCTTACTCTTTATGTACCCTTATTATGAAAATATTATTTGACTATTGATACTATAAATAGTGTGGTGCATCATAATTTAGTTTAGGAAAATGATTTGAGTCCCAAATAACTCCCCTAAATCTCCCCCAAATCCTATGTGGACACCACGTCATTCTACCAAGAGGCCTATGTAGCATTACTCTTTAGTCATTTTGGGGGTGATTTGGGGAAATTATTTGGGGTATGTAGCATTACTCTTTAGTTTATAACGATTTATCAAGAGGCCTATGTTTTAGTTCAAACCTTGATTTTTTAATTTTTGTTCTAATTTGTTGTTGAGTCAGTTTTATGTTTCTTTTTAATAAATTATTGGAGTTTTCTCCTCACTTTTTTTAATTTAGTTGACTGGTGAGAGCATGATATATTTTCACCTAAACATAAGAACTTCTTTCTCTTCTATTTTTAATGCAGAAATTTGATTCAAATTATTATATATTATTGTAATATATGTGTAGACAACTGATGATAACTTGACATTTCTTGAAAGTTGAAAGCCTGCAGAACAACAACTTTCTCTTTGATTGCTTTAACTTCTAATTTTGAAACTAGGATTTCAAAGTGATGTTGATTACCATAGAGTTTTTAATTTATTTACCATGGTTTTGAAAAGTTATTCCATCTAAGCATGGAGCCAATGAAGAAGTAAAACCATTGTAATGGACTCAAAAGATATATAAATGACTTTTATGCAGAAAGTTCTCTCTTTAACCATGTTTCTCATTTCTTTACTCGATTGGTTTCATCTACATATTTCAGTTAGCTGAATCCTTCTTTACAGATCGATTTATGCATTTATTTTCATGTTTGTACTTGTTTATCAATAAATATGGTGGAAGCACACAGATCTTGAGGGAGATTACTTTTGTGGTTGTTCTCTCGTATTTGTAGATGTATGCGTTAGCCCGATTGCACGGATATTGAGACATAATGTCAGTCTTCAGTTCCTCGTTTAAAGAATCGCTCGATTCCTCAAAGTCAAAAAATACGTTGAGTGTGTCGGTGCCTAAGCTCTCGTTTATCTCTCTGTCATTCTCGAGTACCTCGCTGGTGAGGTATAATATTCCAATCTTCATTATGTTCCTAAAAATGTAGTATATTTGAATTTTAAAATATTGAATTTTGATTTAAATAGGTGTTGGAGTTGGCTGGGAATGCAACAAGGGACAACCCGAAAAAATGTTTAGTCCCAAGGCATATTCAGCTTGTGGTGATAAACGTTGAAGAGATGAGCAAATTGTTGGGTTCTATTATACTTTCCAGTGGGGGAGTTATCCTTAACATTCACCAGAATTTATTGCCTAAGAAGGTTGGCATAGACACGGTGACATTGATTTTGGAGTTTTTGTCCAAAAATGTTTTGTAATATAATATGGTCCTTTTGTCCATTTTTAATCTGTGAGATAATGGAACACAACACAGGCTTTGGGTAACATAATAAATGACAATGATTAAAGATTAAAGATTTTTTCAATATTTTGAATCGGCAAAATGTATGATACATTAGTTCTCAACTATGTCCAAACTTGATAAGATAAATCTTATCATCCCTAATAGCAAGAATTGCGAGGAAAAAACCAGAAATTATGAAAAAAAAAATGACAGGATTTAGTTGAAAAAATATTGTTTAAGGCAACCATACTTATAGTCATAGACCGTGTGCATTAGCATTATGATCCACCACCACCATTTTCCTCTTGTCAATTTCTTAGGTTGGAAATTTTATCTCACAATGTTTGTCTTCCAATTATTTATTATCCTATTTTTTTAAATTATTTTTTCTTAGAGGTTTCTCCGAAATATTCACCCAACGCTTTTTGTGTCTTGCAACCTTGTGATATGGGTGTTAGCACTAGGTTTCTTCTTTGGATTTGGTATTAAGTGAGACTAAGCATTTAAATTCAAGTTACATGTTCCACTTTTTGAATACTTGCTTTACATTTTGTGTATACCATGCAATTTTAATTTTTACCTTTCAATTTACTTCACAATGCTATTTAATAATTTACACTTTTGACCTCCCATTTTTTCATTAATGGTAAGTTATATTTTTATCTAGTTAAAAATGAATAAAGAAAAGAACTATTATTCCCCTAACATGAAAAAATTGCAAAATCTTATTGTTGATGCAAAAAACTGGACCGAATCCCATTTTTATGATCACAGATAAATAGATGAAAGCAATTCAATCAAACACATAAGAGACAAAGATTTTTAAAGTGGTTCGGCTATGAATAAAGCCTACGTCCACTGTTATTTTATTCCCAGGGGTTTACAATAGCACCATAGCGTGTAGAGAGAGAAAGGATGTGTATCTTGTGTATGGGGTTTCTAGGTTCTCTTGGATCTCTTGGCTCTCTTCCTTTTGGCTAAGGGAATACATGTATTTATAGTGATGGGAGATAAAGAGATTCATTGTATGTAGACATTTATACATTATGTCTACATTCAACGAATCTAATTGTTGAATTGTTTGGTATGCTATGTATTGTCATCTACAGTATAAATGTACATTAATGATCATTAAATGCATAGTTATCCTTTGATCTTCCCTGTTGGTATGTCGACCAACTCTCCTCGGGTGCCGACTAACTCTCCTCGGGTACCGACCAACTCCTCGGGTGCCGACCAACACTCCTCGGTTGCCGAATATTGCCACGTAGGATGACATGTGCCCTTTTCTGATTGGTCCTCGTATATGGAGAATTTTTGCGTTAACAGAAGCCCCCAATGCTCCATGCTTGATGGTTTACTTGAAAGGATGGAGTATTTATTCTGCAGTGTTTGCTCGGTGCTCGTGAAATTCTTGATCTACCTTCTTGATTTGTTCAACATAAAGTGCATTATCTCCTGGACGACATATGATGCAGGCTGATCGATGGTTGCTAATCTTTCTTTTGAGGAACTTCGTGTGCTATGTATCACCCCTGGGAATTTGGATGCAGCCATGCCATAGTATGCAGCTTGTAGCTTGTCATAATCTTCAAGTATGTTGATTGGTTTGCTAGCCGACCAACTGCCTCATGTGCCGAATAACTGAGTGCTAACTTCACGTGCTTGATGTAATACCCCGTACTTTTGGCTATATTTATTTTTGGGATTAATTAATTAATGAGAATTAATTGGAAATTAATCCGGGTAAAATACTAGCGAGATGTGAGTTGGTATTTGACTATATTGAGTATATACGATGTTATATGAATATTGAATTATGAAATTTGTCATGACATTGATATACGGCAATCTGGTCATTTTATTGGGACGCGTGTGACAGTCGCGTCGGGATATAATTATTTTAATTATAAAAGTAAATTTAAATTCTATTAACCGTATGGTCGTTTCGAGTGCTCCAACGCCTCCGGAAGGGTCGAGATAGTCAGAAACACTAGCCGGGGGTGTAGTTTGGGTTCCGGGGTATTTTTAGGCCATACCGGCAACATAAAGGGTATTTTGGTAATTTTGTATTTTTGGAGAATTAAAAGTGACGAAAATTAAGAGTTTTAATCTGATTGGGAATTGACCCACTAAGCCACTAACCAACCCATATTAACCCAACAAGCTACGGGGGTTGTTAGATTAGGTTTTCTAAGTTTCCCCAAAATAAACCCTAGCCACCATAGCCATTGGAGAAGAGCTTGGAGAGAGAGAAAGGAGAAGGAATTCTGCAGAAAATCTTTACAAAATCAACACCAAATTCAGAGACAATCGAGGCAAGTGGTTTAATATCATTTAATTTCAGAGAATGCTCTTTCCATGTATAGGAATTTAATAAAATTGATTTGTTCTTGGTGTAATATGAAAACCCATGTATTTTGGAACTTAGAACTTGAAATCTTGAGGAGAATTGCATGTAGAATGATAGGTAGATGATTGTACTGAGGATATTAGTGATTGGGTGAAATTAAAACGGATTTTTATTGGGTTAATTCATGAATTAAAATTTTAGGGTTTGTGTTCTTGAATAATTGAGGGAAAGTGATGAGACTTGATGATTTAATGATGATTAGGATGAATTAACTCAGTAAAATACGTTAGTTTATAACCTTGTTATGTTTAGGAGTGATTAGAGACCTTTAAACATTGTTGGGACGAAGTTTAGAGGAGATTTGAGGAGTAAAAATTGATGAAAAACGTAACTAAGAAATTCTGGGCCGAAACTGGTCCCTCGTTGGAAGACCTTCCCAGGTCGTTCGAACGAGCTCGTTCGAACGTGCTTCTAACGAGTTGACCATTCGCTTCTAACGAGGGGAGACTTCGTTCGATACCTTCGTTCGAACGAACTGTATTTCGTTCGATACATTCGTTCGAACGAGATGTCGTTAGAAGGTACAGTTCGTTCGAACGAACTGGAATCTCGTTCGAACAGCCTCGTTCGAACGAGACTTCTAACGAGCTGGCAGTTTAGGCCTTTTTGGCCTGTTTTGATTTTGGGAGTCCCGTAATCTTGTTCGAGGATATAGATAACCTTCCTTTGATGATGTATTGATAGGTTTGGGACGTTTGTGTTATTTTGAGGAGTAAATTATATACGAGCGATTTAAATTAAAGGGATAGTTGGGTTGAGACGTGAGTGTCTACTACGACGTGAGAATAAATTATGGCGCGTATGATTATAAACCGGAATCATATAATGTGTGTAAATTATATATTAGTACTAGAATGAGAATAGTACTACAATATAACTACGGGATTACTAAGATGTGTGCTTACTTAGTATTGGTATATGAACTGTGTGTATGACATACCTACCATACTTGCTATCACGGGAGGTTTGCGTTCGCTTAGGGCCCTCTAATCCTTGTGTTGCCCGGATTTAGACTGGTTACCTTGATGAACATAGGTCAGAGAAAGACTTATTTGGATGTTAATAAGTCCGCTGATCGTGGGAGCGTAGGTATGTGCGTGACCCATGTGATGTGACTGTGTTCGCCTCCATTATTTGTGATGTTGTTATCTGTGAACTATTCCTGAGAGATTCGGAATATGTGATCCTTATGTACGTGATGTACCGGGATGGATAGCAGAGTATGTGTGCACCGCAGCCTAGTCTCGGGGTGCTTATATTGTATATTTATGTTGTGGAAAATATACGCTTAATAAACTGGAACTTTCATATGGTATTGTGTGTAACTATGGAATAAAATAGAGGGATAATCTATAACGAGTTGTATTACTTTTGTATGAGAACCTGAAGTTACGTTAAGCCCTATTTAATTGAGATCGTTATAATGTTAATGAGAATCGGGTAATAAGGGTAGAACCTATAGCAGTCTAGCTAGATATGATGTCACTTAGCTAGTAGTTGTGTCATTTTAGATGGGTACTTACGTTAGGAGCGCACAGTTAGACGAGAGGTGAGAATTTCATGTGAGTGCACGTCCTAACATGTACTTTGCATTTAATGTTTTAAATATTTTTAAAGCACTTGCAGGTTTTTAAAATATCTCCACATTCGGGCTCTGACCCGTTTGCTTTCAAATCTATTTTTCTTGTAAAACCATTTTAGGTGCCCAGCCACAAGGATACCATGCATAGGATACTCATTCAGGTGACGAGCTGTAGCTGTTTATGGAAGCTACAGGGATTTGCTTGTAGACGCTTCTATCATTTGGATTCCAGATTTGTTATCTATCAGTTGTAGGGCATGTTGCCCATTTCTATTAGAGTCATCTTTCCATTTCAGTTTTTCAGACTTTGTCATGTATTGATTCAGTATTCAGTATTCAGTATTTCGTTACTTATTTCAGTTGTGGGATTTGTAGTGAGGAGTTTTCCTCCAGAATTTATTTACATTATGTGATGGTTATTCTATTTACTTCAGTATGGTGAATGGTGTTGTTATTCTTCATTACACTTGTTGCATGTTAATCAGACTTCAATTAAAATTTGGCAACTTACTTTTTAAATACTAGGTAGTTAGTAATAATAAAACGTTTTCGACAGTGATGCTATTAACTGGACCAACTTGGCATTTTGAATTAATTTAATAAAGGAGTAGCTACCCGGTATTTAATTAGTCGGGGTGTCACACTTGATTCTTCTGATTTTTGATCCTCTGAATACTTTGTCGAGTAACATACCAGCTTTTGAACCCAACTCTTCAATCTGATTAGTACCAAGCTAGTGGTGGACTTCGAAACATTTTCACACAACCTCTTCTTCATTATTAGTCGAGACAGTAGTAGCAAAAGATCTCTGTGCTGTAGATGCTGATTTTGACTTCTACCTCTGCTCGGGAACGAGCAAGAGGTTCTCGGGGATGAGCAAGAGCTGCTCAGGTAACTGTCGAAGACCAGAGAACTCAATCTCCTTTGGAGAATCAAGCCTTCCAACTAATGGCAAAGAACCAGGCCTTGGCTGAGATGTTCGAGAAGATTATGAGTCTTGAAGAGCAAATTCCTTCTCGGGGACGAGCAAGAGCTGCTCGGACAGACCATCTGTGATGAACATCAGAATGCTGAAAGATCTTAACTTCATAAACTCCCCTTATGCTTTGGATGATCCTCCTGCTGGCGAGGAACCTGTTTCAAAAGAAGAGGGAAAGAAACCAATAGAGTAGGAATCTCAATGTAATAGTTAGTATACATTTTCATTCTCAACGTATTTTGTTTTTTATTTTAATGAAAGACTTTCATTTTTGTTCGCAATCTTAATTGCTATTGTCTTGTAAAATACTCTACATCTGTGCATATGTATAAGTTAAAAAGATAACAATATTGTGTTGTTCATCGACCAACTTAGTAATAAAAAAGTTACAAGTATTAGTAATGTTGCTCGATCACTTAATAATAAAGTAATGAGTATAAAAATGTTTAAAATTTTTTCAACCAACCAAGGTTTTTAAATTGTGCTTGTCGATCAATTATAGTTAGGGAGAGTTTTTATCCCCGACTAACCATACTTGGTAATTTTTTTCATAAAATGTGTCCGACTAACCAAGGTCGATAATTTTATCCTCGTCGACCAACTACAGTTAGTGGATTTTTATCCCCGACCAACCATACTTGGTTCAGTTTGGAATACTTTGTATTTTCTGGAATAGTTTTACCTTCCGACCAACATAAGTTGGCATATTTTGTTTCTTAACCAGCCGAAATTGGCATTTTTAAGAATGTTGTTCTTGCCCTTTTACCAACCGGAGTTGGTCATGGGTTTGAACTATCATGTCCACTAACTCTTTTACCAACCGAAGTTGATCACATTAGTGTACGCCTCCTATCCAAAGGAGTATAGTTTCTTCTCGCTATTTTACCAACCGAAGTTGATCACGCTCGAACTATCAGTGTCCACTAGTTATTTTACCAACCGGAGTTGGTCACGCTAGTGTATGCCTCCTAACCAAAGGAGTATAGTTTGTTCTCGCTATTTTACCAACCGAAGTTGATCACGCTTGAACTATCAGTGTCCACTAGTTATTTTACCAACCGGAGTTGGTCACGCTAGTGTATGCCTCCTAACCAAAGGAGTATAGTTTGTTCTCGCTATTTTACCAACCGAAGTTGATCACGCTCGAACTATCAGTCCACTAGTTATTTTACCAACCGGAGTTGATCACGCTAGTGTATGCCTCCTAACCAAAGGAGTATAGTATGTTCTAGCCCTTTTACCAACCGGAGTTGGTCGTGGGTCTGAACTATCGTCTTCTTTTTGCTGTCGAGCAGCGTAGTGTTGTACACTAGTATTCTCCGAAAAACTTTCAATAAAAGGAGAGAAGATGGTGAAACATCATCGTTTTATTCATATTGATAGAACTGCTTTACATTTTACATTGCTGATAATACTTGCGTAGGTGTTCAGCATTCCATGCATTCTTGAATTCATCTCCTTCTAGAGTTGCTATTCGGTAAGTTCCTGGTCGAACAACTTCTGTAACTCGATAAGGTCCATGCCAATTTGCTTCCAATTTATTGTGCTTCTGAATGACCTTCTTTAGCACGTAATCTCCTTCTTTTAAATCGCATTTCTTCACCCTCTTACTATAGAACAAAGCTGTTCGTTGTTGATATGCAGCATTCCTAATGGCTGCTTCTTCTCTAACCTCCTCGAGCATGTCCAAATCTAATCTTCTCATCAAGTCACTGACTGGGGAATTGAAATTCAGCACTCTGTGTGTTGGGAGACCCAACTCATCAGGTATTACAGCCTCACTTCCAAATGCCAGCATATATGGTGATTCTCCAGTTGCTGCTCGGGGAGTTGTTCGGTAAGCCCACAATACTGATTGTAGCTCATTAATCCAATTAGCTTTAGCCTCACTTAACCTCTTCTTCAAACCATTTAATAATGTTCTGTTCGTCACTTCAGTCTGTCCATTACTTTGAGGATGGCCTGGTGCTGAATGAACCTTCAAAATGTTTGACTGATGACAATAGGCGGCAAACTCCTCGTTATCAAACTGTGTTCCATGGTCTGTGATGAAGGCATGAGGGAGACCATATCGGCAGATGATATTCTTCCAAACGAATTGGTACACCTTCTCGTATGTCATATCAATCAGAGGCTCAGCTTCTACCCACTTAGTAAAATAATCCACTGCGACGACGAGGTACTTGAATCTTCCTCGGGTCGTTTGTAGTGGTCCAACTAGATCAATTCCCCACATGGCAAATGGCCAAGGGGAAGTTATGGGTGTCAACAATGCTTGTGGAGTACGTCGGATGGAAGAAAAACGTTGGCATTTATCACATTTCTTAGCATAGGCTATACAATCAGCCCTCATCGTTGGCCAGTAGTATCCTTGCGTCATCACCCTTTGTAAAAGTGTTCGACCTGCTACATGGGCTCCACAAGACCCTTCATGGATTTATTCAATCAATTCTTTCACCTCGGAAGGATGTACACATCTTTGCAAACCTGCCATAATTCCTCGTCTATACAAAACACCATTAGTTAGTACATACCGAGCAGCTTTAAACTTTAATTTCTTGGCAGCGATCTTATCCTTCGGTAATTCTCCTTCCTCGACATATGCCTTGATGGGATCCATCCAAGATGGTCCTAAATCAAGGGAAATAACATTCATCGTCAGGCCTTCATCTATGCTTCGACTTTCTAACACCTCAATTGGTATCGTTCTTCGCAACTCGGTACGAGTAGCTGATGCTAGTCGGGCCAGTGCATCTGCTTGTGCATGCTCCATTCTTGGTATTCTGATCAACTGAATGGCATCAAATTCTGCCAACAACTCCATTACCTTTACTTGACCATTATTTCTCCTTTATCTGCATATGTTCCCATCGTTTGATTCACAATTAATTAAGAATCACTAAATACCACCACTTGTTGCGCCTTCATAATCTCTGCTAAATTAAGACCTGCTATCATGGCCTCATACTCAGCCTCATTATTGGAGGCTTTGAATTGGAATCGCAGAGCATATTCCATGTCAATCTCTTCTGGGGTGTTCAAAACAATCCCTGCTCCACAACCTGTTGTACAAGATGACCCATCTACATACAATCTCCACGTAGGTAACTCGTCTTCAAAATTCTTATCTGACAGCGTTCCTCGGTGAAATATTTGCTTTTTTGTTTCATCCTCCCCTGGTATTTTTCGCTCCTCGTCGACCATCTCTTCTTGCCCTTTTACCAACCGGAGTTGGTCTGGGTCTGAATTTGATGATCTTTCTACATCCACAAGCCCTTTTACCAACCGGAGTTGGTCTGGACTTATGTCTGTTGATCCTGTAACATCCACAGGTTGGTCAGGGAGCAACTTTTGTTCCTCGGGGGTATCAGGATATGTAAACTCTGCTATAAAGTCTGCTACAGCTTGCCCTTTTAAGGATGATCTAGGTTCATACACAATATCATATTCACCGAGCTCTATTGCCCAATACATCAGTCTCCCTGATTTTTCTGGCTTATGAAGGGCTTGTCTCAATGGCATATCGGTATACACGACGATGGTATGGGCCTGGAAATACGGCCTCATTCTTCTACTTGCCTCAATTAATGCCAATGCCAATTTTTCCAGCTTTGGGTACCTGATCTCTACACCTCGGAAAGCCTTACTTGTGTAATAAATTGGCTTCTGGACTCCATTCTCCATTCTGATCAATGCCGAGCTGACTGCATTCTCTGATACTGCCAGGTACAAGTACAACTTTTCTCCCGTTAATGGCCTGGACAACAGTGGAGGTGTTCCCAAATATTTCTTCAAGTCTTGAAAGGCTTTCTCACATTCATCATTCCACTCGAAAGTTTTTCGAAGTGTTTTGAAGAATGGAAGGCATCTATCAGTTGCTCAAGATACAAATCTGTTGAGCGCGGTAACTCGTTCTGTAAGGCTTTGCACTTCTTTCTTCATCGTTGGAGATCGCAGCCCTAATAAAGCTTTGATCTTTTCAGTATTTGCTTCTATGCCTCGTTGATTGACAATGTAACCGAGAAACATGCCTTCTCGTACTCCAAATATGCACTTCGTCGGGTTCAGCTTCATTTGATATTTATCCAGTTGATCAAAGGTCTGGCCTAAGTCAACTAGAAGATCGGCAGCTTTCTTGCTCTTTGTCAGCATATCGTCAACATAGACTTCCATATTGCAACTGATTTTCTCTGCAAAGACCTTGTTCATCAGCCGCTGATAGGTTGCTATGAAATTTTAATAGGCTGCCCGAGCACCTGTCGAGACTAGGGAAAATAATTATTATCATGAGAATAATTATTCAGCCAAACAATATGTGATGTGTATCACCATAAAATAATAAAATTTTCAAAATATGAAATAATATTTTTGTGCCAAATGTGTGTGAGATGGACAAATTTTTATCAAATATGCATCATAAATAAGATGTAGAGTTATTTAATCTCCAACAACTAATCAGGTATAAGTTGTTGTTTGAAAATTATTTATCACTTGGTTTTAAAAATATTTTTGGGGTGATCACAAGTTAAAAAAGACTTAAGCCCCCTGCTTGTCCCCAAGCTGAACTCGTGTTTAAAGAAATATCTAGGGTGCTTCGCATTTTTTAATACCCCAAGATTCTACTGCTGCCGACAAACAACATGGATGTTGCCGACCAACATTTAAGGATATCTCAAATTATAGAATATATGGTTGGATGACCAGAATATCTCGAATCTTTAGATCAAAAAATAACATTCGATGTAAAATTTAAGCCTTAAGAATGTTAATTAAATGAATAAATATATAACCCACTAGATCGTGTGATTTCGACAAAGAAACCTTGTGATGTGATGAACGAGGGGCCAACATATCAAATTTATGCCCATTGATATGGTCATGATTGTTTTACTGATCCTCTTTTACAAGAGGTGAGTAATGATTTTTCAGGTGAGAGAAAATTATTTTTTATATTGATCCCTTCCTATTCCCTATTTGGAGAGATAAAAATATGCTGAATGATAGAAGTTATTACCAAATTTATATAAAAAATCAATCAATTTGACTTTATTGACATAGATGGAAGATGAACCAAATTAAGTATATAATTCATAAAAGTGAATGCAAAGAGACTCAAACTTGAAGAGAGAGAGAATATATCTGGGTCATGATTTCCATGAGAAGACTTTTTATTGTCTTTAACCTTTTCCCATTCTTTTATTAAAAATATGATGGGAATTTGAATAGACATCAAAGATCTTACAAAATTTATAATGAAAATTATCAAATCTTATCATCGTCGTATATATTGGTATATGTAATCATTTAAAATATTGATTTCATGAGATAAAATTTTAACTTGAGAATCAAGCCAAAAGTTTTGATTTATGAAATCCACCATTTTTCAGATTTCTAAATAAGAATTAATCTAATAGTTATGATTTTAAAATCATGATATGCAATATTTTGCAAATAAAAATTGGATAATTAATTTATGTATATAAACATAAAAATCATGATTGAATCAAAAGATGTATGTATAATTGATTATACGTAGAGAAAATAAAAACTTAGCTTTTGATGGAGAACAATGGTTGTAACACGTTCCCACAGACAGCGCCAATCTGTTGATGCAAAAAACTGGACCGAATCCCATTTTTATGATCACAGATAAATAGATGAAAGCAATCCAATCAAACACATACGAGACAAAGATTTTTAAAGTGGTTCGGCTATGAATAAAGCCTACGTCCACTGTTATTTTATTCCCAGGGGTTTACAATAGCACCATAGGGTGTAGAGAGAGAAAGGATGTGTATCTTGTGTATGGGGTTTCTAGGTTCTCTTGGATCTCTTGGCTCTCTTCCTTTTGGCTAAGGGAATACATGTATTTATAGTGATGGGAGATAAAGAGATTCATTGTATGTAGACATTTATACATTATGTCTACATTCAACGAATCTAATTGTTGAATTGCTTGGTATGCTATGTGTTGTCATCTACAGTATAAATGTACATTAATGATCATTAAATGCATAGTTATCCTTTGATCTTCCCTGTTGGTATGTCGACCAACTCTCCTCGGGTGCCGACTAACTCTCCTCGGGTACCGACCAACTCCTCGGGTGCCGACTAACACTCCTCGGGTGCCGAATATTGCCACGTAGGATGACATGTGCCCTTTTCTGATTGGTCCTCGTAG
The DNA here is from genome assembly GCA_949130495.1 of Sambucus nigra. Taxonomy (NCBI): domain Eukaryota; kingdom Viridiplantae; phylum Streptophyta; class Magnoliopsida; order Dipsacales; family Adoxaceae; genus Sambucus; species Sambucus nigra. Next base: position 534,045,513 of record OX422208.1, on the reverse strand, counting down.
ATGGAGAATTTTTGCGTTAACACTTATGTTAAGATTGATAAAATATATTGTGATGATTAATTACTCTCTTTTTGTTTTAAATTGAACCAAATGCCATTAGTCGAATAACTTTTTCGAGAAGTAAAAGATATCTAAGTCATATAAGTAAAAAGATCAATTCATTGATAAGAAAGAGAAAAAACGTGAACGAGGATTGAATTGATGATAAAATAGAATCCTGGGTCGCGAGGGGGGGGTGCTAGACAAGCATTATTGAGTAGCGCCTTTTGATGAGAGATATGAATAAGAAGCATTGAGAAAACTTAAGTTTTTTCAATTATATGAAGCCAGTAAGCAAATAGCAAATCCATGGATATTTGAACCCCACTATTCAGGAAAAAGCAGAATATTTGGTGGAAGAACGGGGGACTACACTCATAAATTTTTCATCTCGGTTAAACCTAGCCATGTGGCAGTACTCTTTAATAGATTTTACATTGTCTCTCTCCTCTATAGACATCCGTCCTTTCGTCTCTCTCTCTCTCTCTTAAATACCCATTCCCCATTTTTAAGTTATTACATTTTAGATTTACGAGCCTTTTAGAATTCCCAAATCCCATGTCTTTGTATCTTCTAATTTACATAAAACATAATTGTAAAAAACTATATTGAAGCTGCGATCTATATAATAACAAGTTCTCTGCCCAATTTTTCTACTATTGTGGTGGCTTCCCTTCCCCTCACCGTCCTTATTGGACGTTTGTACTCTCTTTCAGCATTAGGATTATGTTATGGAGTGAGATGAGTTTTTGGTTATTTTACTCTGAATTTGCCACTCACACGTTGTCGCTTTGCCTTAGAGTAAGGCTTGAATGCAAATTTTGGTAATAGTTTTGTGGTTATATTATTTTAAGCCCCGTTTGGTTTTTTCAAAATTGTAAATTGTTCCATTTATAAATTGATTCATTTACAAGTTGATCAATTAATTGTGTTTGGTTTTATTAATGAAATGATTCATTAATTGCCCCATTTTAATTCATGTGTAAAATCTCAAATTATATCATTTCACAAAAGACGTGAAATGCATCTATTTGAAATAGGAGTCACATAAAGTGCATACTCCGCTCTCTTTCCCCCCTTTCCTCCCTTCCCCTCTCTCTTAATTTGTTTTTATCGTTTTTCTCATAAAATCTTAACATCAATTTCAGATTATCAAACATTGTCTAAAATTGGATTTAAACTCATTTACAATTCACTAATTCAAAATTAACCAATTTACATAATCAAATAATTTGCGCAATCAAAGTTGGCCTTAATGTTTTGAGTTTTTTATGATTATTCGTCTTTTATCCTTCCTCATTTGTTTATTCGTTTGTACGGTGGCGGTAACAATGATGGCTTCTATTTGGTATAACAAGAAAATAATGTAGACCTTTTCAAATGGATTGAATTTTACAATCCTAAATTTGAAGTTGTTCCAAATGGACACGTATGTATCTTTGATTTAGAAGAAGGAAATGTGTTCCTTACTAGTGACGAAGTTACCGCTATTGTATTTTTGTTAATAATGTGAATTATATTTTAATGAGGGAGCACGATTTTGAGAATGGGCCTGTTTGAAAGCTTGAAACCACTTTTTTTTAGGTAATGTAAATTTTTGGACCCTTGAGGGTTTGCTCGGAGCAATAATGAACTCTCCGATTACCAAAAAGAAAAAATAATGATAATGATGAACATCTTTATGTATGCCTGTTGATGGGTTATAATTAACCGCCTGTCTAACCACGTGTGAAAGGACAAAGAGATAAATGTAAATGCTTAATCTTTGGTTAGCTGAATTTTTCACTATTTTTTTTTCTTATTTTATTTTTTCGCAATGGAAAGGCCACACAACACTGCTCACAAAAGGTTGTTGCCCACTTTTGAGGCTACCAAGTAATTGTACTTCTATTTTGTTGCTCTAATGCATATAAAAATTTATAATCTTAATTGGTTGTTGATTAACGTGTGCAAGATTCTAATAGTAGCGATTAAAAAAATGCCATACAATATTATGTATTTATTGAAAGTGCATGTTTATAATTAAAAAAATAGAAATCACAAGACCAGTTATTTATTTTCGAAAATTTGCACCCTAATCCTAACTTTTTTGAGTCTCACTACATGTGCTTTTTAATAATTTTCGAATATAGTTTAAGGTTAATATAATATATTTTATCTTATTTAATTACAATACAAAGTGTTTTAGTCATCAAAATTTTTTATAAGGATTGAATTCATTTTTCTAGTGTACACTGATCAAAATAAGATAATATACCTATTAAATTTTTTTTGTAATTTGAGAGTAAAAATACTTGACAATATATTGTTCATGAAATCTATTTATTATAATTTTGGGTTTGCAAGTCCCATTATATTCGCTCGGGCATTGCCGGAGTTATGTTAGTACAAAAGAACAATGGAAGACAATGTCAGTACTTAGAATGAGTTTCGAATTCAGATATTGCTCTAACTTTGCATGGTATTCCCTCAACTTTGAATATGATAGCTCAAGTATGTTTCATCATATACAAGCAACCTCTCCTTTCTACTAATTTATTCCCACACCCCGCAATTACTTATTCTTAAACCAGAATATGAAAAAGAATACTTTTCTACAAAGAATATATTGTGAAAAAGATGCCTATGAATGAGATTAAAACTCAGGAGAACCACCTCTTGCTACTCTTGGATGCTTTGAGCTTCATCACAAGATTCTCGCGCTGGGCTTCCACTTCAGCATATTTTAAACTCATCTGCAGGTACCGGTCACGAAGGTCTAATAACTCTGTCTCTAGAGATGATTTTATTCGTTCATATTTTTCTTTTGCCACTACTTCAACCTCGGGCATTGATTTCCTCACAGCAGCTGAACCGTTTTGCCCCTCACTCAAAAGCCTGCATAATGATGGCAGTTGAGTTATCAGTGAACACAGATTATGGTAAACACTTAATAATACATAGGGTTGTCATGAAATATAATTTCAACCTCTGCTAAGGTGTTCATAAGGCGACTTGAATTGAACTACTTATGTTTGAATCTTGCATAGTCAAATTAGAAAAAGAAAAGGAAACAAAATACACACTACACACACATGCTGCTGGCTAAGAGAATTTTTTTCTCGGGTGGACGTACAGGGACACATGTACAAACATATATATATACACATTCATCATCTAAACTCTTGACAGCTCTTCCCTGCCATTCCTCTTCCTTTTCTTAATTTATTTAGGTGGGGGAGGGGTGGGGGGAGGAGGGATGACAAATGCCAAAGACCCCAAATATATTGTTATGAAACATACGAGCAACAAGAGAAGAGGGGCGCTAGGCTAGACCTCTCCAACCAAAAAAAGAAAATTAAAACTCTAAACTCTAAAACGAAATTTCTATAATCACTTAGGAAATTAACCCCAAAAAGGTCTTTAGGAACTTCTTAGTGTTGAAAGTTGGACAGAAGTCATTCGTGGAATACCTGCTACCCTAAAAACCTGTAGTCTTACACAATATCATTTCCAATTTTGTCCATTACATCCAACAGAAGAGTTTGCAAAGACATACATGAATAGAATGACGAAGTTGAATATCGAGCATAAATTAGTCTAGGGACTTCCATGGAACAATTTGCAAAGGGAAATTTTTGTGTTAGTTTGGGATGACTCAGAATATGTCACCGTACTTTTAGACTTACTTTTCTTCCTTCCTTCTATTCACCACAGAGGTAAATCCATCATCGTTATGAGATCCATTCAACTTTCATTTTCTTCTCATATTATAATTCCACTCGAAATCGCCACATGTAGCATATATTTATTACCTTTAATAAATCCATACAAGTGAAAGTGCTGGATGTAAATCTAAGAGTAACTGATGTTTTCCGTAGTCTTTTGTAACCCTATACTAATTACAAAGTTGTAGAGTTCATATAAAAGAAATTGTTTTCTCTGTTTCTTCCACTCCCCCAAACCCGCCACAACCCAAAAAAATAAATCATTCATCTTTTTTCTTCTCTTTGATAGATTTGAATCATACATCTTTCTTAAATTACTTGAAATAACTGACAGAACTATTACTAGTTGGCTTAAATAAGAAATTAATCTTTAAAAACCTTAACTACACAATACATTATTTTTTTAAGCAGAGATGCTTCAAGGGATCAATCCCCAGCAATTCGCAACATTCAGAGAAAAAACTGATTGAACAGGGAGTAATCCCAGTTCAAAACTGTTGATGGATCGTTAGCATTGGGTAAACAAAATACATTCAACATATACTAATGAAACAACCACGACACTGAACTAACTCAAATGTAGTTGTGCAATACTAAATTTGTGAAGAAATGAATAGCAATCGTGAAAAGGCTCTGAACTAAATAAACTAGAAAATCAGAATGGATTATGTATTGATATTTGATGTATTACAAAGACCCTTAAAGGGATATAAATAGGACACACACTAAACCCTAACCTAACATAAGAGACACTACAAATTCCTAAATACCCTTGGCTTATTGGAAATATAACCAAGACATAAAACATAATAATAAATATAAACACCATATTCCAACACTCCCCCTCAAATTGATGGACGTGGCATACCAAAGTCAATTTGCACCAAGATATGTTATTCCTCTGTTGAAAATTGCAACTGGTTTGAACCAACGTTATCTGAGTCTAGTCATCTAGGACTTGGCAAAGTTTCTGATCGTAAGCGATCTTCTTGTCGGCCTTGGAAGTTTTAGGTGCCATTGCTTCAAATGAACAAAAGAGAAAATAGCAAAAACCCTATAATGTGAACGGAAGAGATTGTACAAAACCGAGGGCCAAGATAAAGCTAGAGCTTTGTCAAGGCGGACAGCGACGTGGCCGTCACTTTAAACTCTCCTATTCTGTTTGTGGGTTGTGGGGGGAAGATGAAAGTTGGAATATGGTGTTTATCATTATTCCCCAAGCACCTCTAATGCTATAGGAAATCTCAACATAGACAAAGTAGAGCATAGAACCATCCGGGTAATACACGAACCAGCAAGGAACCAGAAAACATGCCTGACCGGCCACCGAAAACAACTACACGAAGAAGAAAACAGAATAACCATCAGAAAACTAAGTCAGGCATCCCTGGACGAAATCATCAGCATATCTCCAAAAGGGTATACACCGATGACCATCAAACCGGGCAGACGCTCGAGAACCACCAGTAGCCACCGAACAGCTGAACACAGCAAAAAAGATAACACCACCATACAAGACAGAACCACCACCAGTGCCATCATCAATCGGAACCAAAAATAGAAGGTAGAACAGAGACAACAACCCATAATGAGCCACCATATGGAACCCATTTATAACAGTTACATCAACCACCAACTACCACAGATCCGATCACCGGAAAAATAGAAGACAAGTAGTAGGCAACACCTACCACAACATAGAACAAATCTGGCAAGACCAAACTTCGGACCTGCCAGAGCTCCGGCAAAGTTAACTCCATTCCGGCGATGGTTACTTACCTCCAGTGAGATCAGCTGCTCGTTCGCACCACCAAATGGACCATGTGAAGTTACATCAACCACCAAATGGATCATCAGTCCTAGAAGCTTAGTATCTTTGAGGAAGGGCTCCAAAAATGAGAAGAAAACTCAAAGAAACTGTATGACCGGACGGGCGGCAAAGGCCGCCCGCCAGAGAAGGCGGAATAAGAAAGCCTTAGGCTCTAATACCAACTAGAAAATGAGAATGGATTATGAATTGATAATTGATGTATTACAAAGACCCTTAAAGGGATATAAATAAGACACACTAAACCCTAACCTAACATAAGAGACACTACAAATACCTAAATACCCTTGGCTTATTTGAAATAAAACCAAGACATAAAGCATAATAATAAATATAAACACCATATTCCAAACAAATAACAACCTAGGGCTTAATTACCAACTATTATTCTTTTCTTTCCCTTAATTTAATTTATCTTTTATATAAGACATAGTACATTCTCATTAATCTTATTGACGGGGATTAAGCTATATCAGATGATAGTTCATCTTACTAACACAAACACAAAAGGAATGTACTAGGCGCACATACAATGCATTAAAAAGATTTGTTTCCATATTTTCTTGATACCCACCTCTGAAGTTCAATTTTATACTTGTTATTTGCCTCCAGAGCCTCAGCAAGCTCACTCTCAAGCAACTGTATCTTTGCGATATGATGCCCACCAACAGCATGCGAACTTCCATTATGGGAAACATATTCAATTTCACCCTGATATTAAACAAAAATGAAAAAGAAAAAAAGAAAGAAAATAGCAATAGAATGGTTAAGGAGATCAATAAAATAATTCAAACTGATAAAACTCTGTTGTAAAAAAGTTGTTTTAACTGTATCATTTGCTCCAAAGAAAAAATATAATGAAAAGGAAATACATAGGTCGCACCCCTCTTTGATGTCGACTTTCATGTGGATTCTGTTGATCTGCTAGAAGTTCTCGTACTTGACGGATTTTTGCAGATGCCTTCCTTCTACTGTCAAGATCATTATTGGTGCTCTTCACAATTTTATTCTGTTAATTAAAAATCCAATTAAATTAAAGAAAAACACTGTTAATTAAAATTCAATATCAATTTTAACTAGAAAAAATTGATATATTCTGCCAAAAAATATTATAGAAAGCACCAACCTTTCTACCAGCAGACGTACTTCGGTCCTGTTTTTTCGCCTCCATCAATCTCAGATCTTCTTCGAGCGCTTGGGTTCTCTTCAAGCATCCATCCTTATCTTCCTCAAGTTGCTGTATTCTCAGTTGATATTTCTTGTTTACTTTCTTGATTTGGCTAAGCTCGTTTATAAGTTTAGCATCTTGTACACACAAAGCCTCTTTTGCTGTTAGAGCACTCTTCATCTGCAGAAGCTTTTCTTCTAATACCATTGTCTTCTTTTTGCATTCCTCAAACTCAGGCATAGCTTTCTGCAAGCTATAAATTTTCTCAACCAATGAAATCTTCTCGACCATTAGTTCTTCATAATCTCCAGACATTGAATGCAATGAAGCTTCCAATTTTCCCTTTTCAAGCTTACAGTTGTTGAGCTCTCTCTTTAAATCCAACAATTCGTCCTCAGTAAATTTAACTCTTGAATGAACTTCTTGAAGAGCAGAATCCAACCTGTCTCTATCAGCACGTAAACTGGATACTTCATGTACAGCTTCAGAAGCTATTCTCTCTCTTTCACCACAAGTAACAGATATTTGCTTAGTGAGGTATTCTACCTCTCTTTCAAGGTTCTCAACTTTAGCTGTCTTTTCCAAGTACTTTTGATTCAACAAGCTGTTTTCCAGGATATGTTTTTCTTTTTGTTTCTCAATTTCTTGAAGAAGTGCATCTAATTCTAAAATAATTCTTTTCTCCTTTGCTGCAAAATCTTCCAGCATTACAGAAAGATTTTCTTCTAAAGCTTTGACTCTTTTAGAGTAATCAGACAGACTTTTTTGTGATGCTCCCAAATCAGTTGCCAAAAGTGTACAGCGCTCATGCAACTCCAGTTTTTTCTTCCTGACTTCTTCATTTGATTTATGAAGGATATCACGTTCCTCAATGAGACCATCAGCAGATGCTTGTAGTTTCTTGTTTGCGACTTTCAAATATTCGCACTCCTCTTGAGCTTTTGACCATCTATTCTCCATTTCGCATATTTTTTGCTCGAGATCGAATTTTCGCTCTGTATCAGTTGCCAATCTTCTAATCTCATCTTGGAGACCAATTGCAACAGATTTGGAGTCCTCTAGTTCATCTCTAATGGATTCCCTCTCACCTGTGACATACCTCAATTGATCTTCCAAGGAAGCTATGTGTTCTGATAGTTTCATGTTTTCTTGATCAACTTGAAATAGATGGACCTCTAGATCACATCTTCCAGTTTCTAACTCTGATGATTTCCTTTCAAGATTCTTGTTAGCCAAAATGAAATTTTCCAACTGCTTCTGAATTTCCGCAATAGTATTGTTTCTATCTTTAATCTCGATTTCATCACTTTTAAGAATTTCGGCACAGTCATTTATCCTTGCTTCGAGTAATTTGTCCAGCTCAATGAAACAGTTAAAGATAGATTCAGCGCGAAATTCTGTAGCAATGGTATCTGTTTTATTCTCATTCGCCAACTTGTCAAGGTAACATCTTTCCCGGTTACTTACATCAATATACATATTGTACCATGGCTTCTTTACATGATGAAAAATCGTTTCAAGATGTATAGATATATTATACAGAAGTTGTGATGTTTTAAGTTCTTTCTTCTTGAGCTCGTCTTCCAGATGGTAAATTTGTGATTTAAGTTCTTCAAACTCAGACCCGATACTAGCAAAAGATTTAGCTGGAATCTCACTGGATGAAGTATCAAAAGATGCAGAGCCTCCAATATAATTATTCTTCGACTCCTTAAGCTTCCATAGGAGCTCCAGATTTTCTTCGGTGAGCTCACAGCAATCCCTTTCTAGCTCCTGCATTTTTTCTTTCATGGCTTCAATATCTCTGATCAAATCCACACCACTTTCGTTTGTTGACCCCATTTCCTCTAAATGTCTTCCTATATCTGATAATTTCACTTCTAAACGGACTAGTTCTTCATCCTTAACAGTTAACTTAGATTTATATTCTCTCTCAATGTCTAGAAGAGACTGGCTATTCAAACTCCGTTCATTTTCCAACTCATTATTTTTTTTCTCCAAGGCTTGTTCAAGCAGTCCTATATTATCCTGTAGTGTCTTCTCTGATTTCTGAAATTGTTGCAACTGAAGTAGTAAACTCCTGTTCTCCTCCAAATTTCCGTGGACAGACTTTTCCAAATCATCAAACTTCAAACGTACCGTCAAAAGATTCTCAATTTCGAGTTTCTGCCTTTCTGTTGTTTGTTCCAGTTCTTGAAGAACCGAAACAAGCTCAATATTTGATTCTTGATTTCTTTGCAATTGTAGAGCCAAACTAGCATTCAGTTCTTCCTGAAACTTTATCTCGTTTTCCAGTTCCTTTTGAATAAGTACATTATCTGCCTGTTTGACCATTGATTCCTCCAATAACAATTTCATTTGCTCAATTTTTTTGTTGACGCCATCACGTTCTATACATGCAGCTGAAAGTTTAATCTCCAGATCTTCTTGTTTCTTTGACTGGTCAGAAAATTTCTTTCTCAATATATCCAATTCAAGCGCTAACTTTCGGGAATTTCTTTCCCACGTCTTAGCTTCATTATGAATCTCTTCAGTGGTATCATCTGCAGCTTCCATAAGGTTCTTGGAAGAACCAGCATTTGTTAGAGATAATGCTGAATAATTAATCCAATTGTGCATTAGTAAATTTATACAGTATATAATTATACTCTAGGTCAGAACCAATTCAACGGTTGAAGCAATATTGTCCTGGGTGAAGCAAAAGAGAGGTTGATGTGTTTGGTGATTCGTAGCGACACGTGGCGCATGGTTGTGCTTTCGGCAGAAGACTATCTTTTATTTTTACATTTTAGTTTAGGGTATTATTGTCATTTTCTTTTATTTTTAGTCTTTAATTAGTCTCCAAGCATGTTTGGGGCTAATTAGACATTTTTAGTTATTAGTTGTCCTTTTTTGTCTTTTGGTCCTTAGCTTATCTAGCAAGCTAACCTCTCCTATAAATAGGCCATTAGCCCTCATTTGTAATCACACATGAATATTGAGAAAGAGAATAGAGAGAGAAAGAAACCCATTGTTTTAGTTTAGTTGTTGTGTGGTGTAGTAATAACACTTCTGCATTCTTAGATTCACATCAAATTGGTATCAGAGCTGCGTTTGTTCTTGGTGTTCGTCGTGGTGCATGAAGTGGGTATCAAATTATGATTCCAACTCAGGCAACCTTTCAATTTTTAGATTGATAAATGTCTAAATAGGAATCGGATGGATGTAAACCCTAAATTCCATCACCATTAAAAGAGAGGGATACCAACCCTTTTAGCCTCCTCCACCCTCCACCCTCTACCACCACCTTCCTCCACCTCCATCTCCTACAACCACACAACCACCACTTCTTCAATAAAAAAAAAAAAGGTCACACCATCTATTCCCCCCACTCAAACCCCTAGCAGCCCCCCTACTGCCCCAACCCCAACGAAACCCTAACCCTAATTAGCCCCACCCTACACCTGCCCTATTCCGGCCCTACCTGCCCTACCTGACCACCCCTACTAGCCTATAAGCCCTATCAACCAAAACCCTAGCTCCCCTACCCTAACCGACCTCCGGCCAAGCCCTTTGGGCCCTTTTCCAGCGCTGATTAAACCCTGGGCGCTGCCAGAAGCTACCGGATCCCCTTCACAGCAACCAGAGGAGACCCCGACCAACCCATCCTTCCCCACCAGGCACGCCAGACCTCACCCAAAGGCTGCCCTAGCCCTAGCGAACCCCCTCCGCTGCCGACAGCCTCTGGCCCACCCTCCCAGGCCCTGAATCTAATTCTCCACCCCTTCAAAACCTATTACGGCCCTCCCCTGCTCTATTCCGACCAAAACCCTGACCTTTTCCCCACTCATTTATGCCCAACCACAATCAAATCCGAAAAAAACATGGCCTTCCCTACTTCGATCCAATCCCCCACCCCCTATTTGACCTCAAATCCGGTCAAAATTGGTCTTAGGGCATATTTGTGATACAACTTATGACTTCCTTGAGAAATGCGTCCCACTTGGGGCCTATTTCCGACTATTTACCATTTTGGGTCCTGCTTTTCGAAATGTTGCGGTCTTCAGTCTGCTTATTTCGCCATCGTACTCACAAAGGTGCGGTCGCCGGACTTCCTGTCCGGTCAGATTCAAGGGTCCACCACACCAAGTTGCAATCATATACTAGTGGTGTAGAGAAGGTGTGTATGGTCGTCAGTCTTTTTGTTGCTCGGATTTCATAGAGGGACATTGCCGGGATTTGGATTTATTAGACCCATTATTAATGAGGTTCATACGCATGGGACTAATTCCAGTTTGGGCAACCCACTTTTGGTTAATTTTGATTGGGGTCCAAAGTTTTTTCGTGCTTTATATCATGTGGCATTGATGAGTCACCCTACACGCTCGAGGACTAGCTTTTTCAAAGATGGGGAAAATGATGTGTTTGGTGATCCATAGCGACACGTGGCGCATCGTTATGCTCCCGGGAGAAGACTATCTTATATTTTTGCATTTTAGTTTAGGGTATTATTGTCATTTTCTTTTATTTTTAGTCTTTAATTAGTCTCCAAGCATGATTGGGACTGTAGGGGGGAGTCCCCACCGAAGAATGATTAACTTAGTTAATCCGACGCCTAACAGACAGAAGGAAGATAAAGATCACCCCATGGAGTTCCCTCGAAGATCCTCCATAGACATGACTCGAAGAATCTAGTTCGAAGATTAAAGTCAGTCGAATGACTATAGTTTGTATCATGACAGAATGTGTTTTATCATGTACTTTATCTTACGCTATATCTGGCAGGACATGGGAGAGCTAACATGCTCTATCGAACAACCTTCTCTGGGGAACCTCGCAGGGACATGGTTTGGAGGATTGGGAGCAAGGCATCGCTGGGAATACAATAACCAACCCTCTTGGCACACTTGGGCAAAACTTCATCCAGTATATGTGGTTGCTCGAGCTACCTGCAGTCGAGCTACCATAACTTCTACTTACTTAAGGGAACCTCCTCGAGGTACCTCAACCTTGCAGCCTTGGCCTAACGATAGTTTTAGCCAACAAACAGAAGACTAAGATTCGAGCTACTTATCAGACGAGCAACCTCAAGCCAAATACTATTCGTCTGGCTGATGTGACCACAAGCCTAATGGGGTCACTGTTCGCCAACTTTCTGACGTCATAACGTCTGGCATTTAGGGACTCGAAATTACAGCACTCAAGTGGGTTTAGCCTTAGGATGGCAGGCCTAGCCTACCAAATCTGACCTTTTAGCCGTCCTAAGATAAGCCTCTGAGCTGCCACGCTACGTTCCTCATTAATGCCCACCATGCTTCCAACTGGTTAAGCAGTTTCCCGCCAAATTATAAGATCCCATGCATTTAATGCAATATCTCCCACATTAATGAAGGGGGTACTTGTACATTTAATACGGTTAATCACATTGAATACCAACAAGGTTACTCGAGTAACCTTGCCTCTATATAAATACACCAACAAAATAGTTTACACACATGACATTCTGAACCTAGAACTACTGCCCGATTGCTTCATACATGAGAGCCCCCTGGGAGGACATTCTTCCCATTTAATACCTGTATCATTGAGCATTAACTGGACCTGAAGTTCCTGCCTTACCTTTATTGTGCCCAGAGTGCTTGCTCTTTCTCCTTCCGACCAAGTTACCTGCTACTCCTATCTATTTATTATACTTATAGTGTGTGCACAGTGTAGAAATATCATTCAATACAAGTCTGAAATATTGAATATCATTATCCCTTTCACCTGTATTCATTGTCATTATTAAATACGGTCGTGAGCATTAATCCCGATCTTGATAAGGGGTTACGCCTCACTTGTTATTAATAGTATTTCAAGAACCCACATCTTACATTGGGAGACTCCGTCGGGGAGGTATTCTCCTTTGAAAAGATGCCAGATGATAACATCACCAGGACGATTGATTTTGACACCATACAGCGTGAGGAAGAGGCAGATCTCTGTGTTGCCTGAAGGAGTGAGAATAGCACGAACGGAGCGAAGCGCGTCCAATGCAGGAGATACATAGAAGAAAAGCATACCTCTGACTGCTGGTCACCGTCAAATAGTCGGGTAGCCATCTGTACCACATCTTCTTCCTCATGCAAATCAGGTGTCACTAAAAGACGTTGTTCTGGGAGGGCAACCATACCACCTCCTACTTCAGCAACTTCCTCCCGCCCTCCTTCTCCCTGGCCCGCAGCAGCAACTTAGACTCGCTCCGAATTATGGATTAAAGGCCCAAAAAGTGTAACAAGAACCTGGTCATAGGAAGGGGGGGCTAACGGAGCAATGGGTTCGGGTAAAGATACCTGCGAAGCACAATGGAGAGAATGTAAAAACAAGACAAAGGCATAAGAAGCTCAAAACAACAGGAGGAAAAGCTTACTATGCATGACGGAACAGCAATAGTGGGGGGCTTATGCACAGATTCAACAACACTCACATCAAAAGCACCTGTCTCAAGACCAGCTTCCTCGCTCAAAAAAGCAGAGTCAGGCAAATAGCCACTACTCGATTCGAATGAAGTAATAGAAATATCTGCCATTAGGGGGAAATTCATAGTTAGTTACAAGGCTGTAAGAGCAGCTATCTCCTTCTGCGCAACTTCCTTCGAAGCAGGTGAAACTTCGACTGATTTTTTCAATAGATTGCTTTCAGGTTAAGAGGAAGTATTACAGACTTGAAAGGGGAATAGCAAACTCTTGGGATCAGGAGTTTGGATTGGAGAGACTTGATGGGCAATTTTAGGCTTTTTTGTTGGGGCTTTTCTAGTGGCCCTCACAGCCGCTCCAGTTGAAGTAGCACGGGAAGTATCATCCCCCTCGCTAGGCCTGGAAGAACTAGGGGCAATGGCAACTGCCTCGATTGCAACAGAAGGATGAGCAGCTTTCTTCCTCTTCACTATTGCTTGATCTAAGGGGGCAAGCGGAGGCAACTCGGAGGGAACAGAACTGTTAGTGGTGCTGAGAGGGAACATTGAATTAAAGGTCGCACAATTCCTCAATCCCAACACCGTGGGAGGATACCTTTCAACTTCAGGATATTGAGGCCCCTCGAGAAGATTGCTCTGGAAGCGGCCAAGTTGGTTCTGCCAGAATACTGTAAGGTACATCGCTGACCTACCTCCTCGCGCGTCCTTGCTTGGGATAATAGGACTAGCAGGGTAATTCGCACAAAGATTAACAACGGTTGAAATAAGGAAATTGATGCATGCAAATGAGAAGTTGGTGAGTTTTTCTCAGGTGAAATGGCTCAACATAGGGTTGCCTTGATCATAGCCAAACTGCATGGCTACGCGATGTGGACTGTAAACGGAATAAAAAGAGGACCATTCCTGATGTGAATCAAGAATTAGGGGTTATTCTTAGTATTTTTAGGGTTTTATTGTATTTTTGTTATTTTTTAGTCTTTCTTTTATTTTTAGTATTTTATTGTATTTTCCTTTTTTGTTAGTATTTAGAAAAAGGAAGATTATTGGCTATTAGGGATATAATTGTAATTGGAGTCTTAGCTTAGAGGCCAAGCAACCTCCGTCCTATAAATACCCCTATGTAGCCTCATTTGAGGCATTCTTCCATTTTGAGACATTTGATTAGAGAGAGTTTGAGAGAGAATTATCTTTTCTTGCTCCCATTTGACGTCATTTACATCAATTGTTATCAGAGCCTAGTCGCTCCACCGGTTGTTGTTGTTGTTGTTGTAAAACAAAAAATCATAAACAACGTCAAGGTGCGTTCAAGAAAAGATGAACACCTCCGCAGAAAACCCTTAATGTCAAATCTTGGAGGCCCTCAACCAATTGACGACTCGGATAAATGGATTCATCGCTCACCTCCCTCCACCACCACCAAAATTGCCACCCACCACCATTAGCCCTGACCCTAATTCAAAAAACCCTAACCTTAGCCCTCCAAACCCCTCTACCTACACTTCCACAACCCATTTTCCACCTTTATCCCCCAAAAAATCAAAATCCTAGCCCCATAAACATCTAGGAAAGCACCACTACGAAGAGTGGCGCCCCACCACCACAACCCGCCGGCCAGACCATTCAAAAAAAAAACTTAAACAGCCACCCCGACCCAAAACAGTCCCACCACCTATCGAAACCCGAAACTGCACAAAACTAGCCCCCGATCTACCCCATTCAGCCCCAAACACCACCGATCATTATTTCCGAAGCCAATCCGACCCAAAACACTTCCATTCCGAGATCAACCACCATCCAGTCCACCGGAGATCACCTGCCGACCACCAGATATCATCTACTAAGTTGATCAGATCTGGACATTCAATGGACAAGCCATAATAACACATCGACAGTCCTCGATGCACCTGTTGCCCCGCAACAAGACCAGCGACTGTCGATCAGCCTCACCAGAGGTCGTCCGACTCCCACAACTAATTCCTGTACTTTTTCAATGTCCTCTTCTCCACGATGTGTTCAAATTCAACCATTTACCCTAGGTAGAACAAACCAATATGTGCAAGAACTAGGGTTTGACATCAAAACCTTGGTTTTTGACCCCGGGGGTAGATCTTTTTGAAGATTCATATGCGTGGCATGAGTAAGAAGATGACGATTGGTGCAAGAATTGAAGAATCTTCCTCAAATTTTCAGAAATTATGTTTTGGCCCCTCAATTTTTGCCGCTTCCGCATTTTTGGACAATTTTGCATTCGACCTCAATCTTAAAGTTCGAGGACAAACTTTTTCGAAGGCGCAGAGAATGATGTGAATCAAGAATTAGGGGTTATTTTTAGTATTTTTAGGGTTTTATTGTATTTTTGTTATTTTTTAGTCTTTCTTTTATTTTTAGTATTTCATTGTATTTTCCTTTTTTGTTAGTATTTTCGAGAAGGAAGGTTATTGGCTATTAGGGACATAATTGTAATTAGAGTCTTAACTTAGAGGTCAAGCAACCTCCTTCCTATAAATACCCCTATGTAGCCTCATTTGAGGCATTCTTCAATTTTGAGATATTTGATTAGAAAGAGTTTGAGAGAGAATTATCTTTTCTTGCTCCCATTTGACGTCATTTACGTCAATTTCGTATAAGAAAGCACGTAAGAAGGAATCAACAACAACGAAACATTGTTCCTTGCCAAAGCTTCCTCGACAGGGGTAATGGGACGCTCCTCGTCCGCAAAGAACTGATTTGAAAAAAACTGGTCTACCCCAACGTAGGGACGAGGTACAAACCTTTCAGCTCGGTCAATTAAAGACACAAGTGGTTTCTTGGAACTCTTGTGATTCCAACAGCATATTTGAGGGACTCTAATGGGCTTAAAGCCGGGATAGCTACCGGCTGGGGCATAATCTGGAAAGTGGGCATATAAGAAGGCTGTCAACAGCACATGATTCGCATAATTGGAGACATCGAACCTACCGATGCTCCTAGCTGAGTCAGCTTGTATTCGATCCAGCCAAGTATATAGCTAACCAAGAGTAATAGTAGCAAGGGGAAATTTCACACCACTGGCCATGCGAACGGCCATATTGATTAGGTCCTTTCTTGGGCAATCGTGGGGCTTGCCGAGGAGAAAGATCTTTGATAGCACAACCCAGATATAGCCTGCAAGTTCGATTTGGGAGTTGAACCCCTTTCCCGTTAATGGTTGCTCGAACACCTGCTTCCCGCGAAGGTTCTCTTTGGACGCCTCGCCCGCCTTTATCACAGCTTTGTCCTCAATAAAATAAAAATACCTAATCACCTCCGAGTAGGTACACTTGTGGTATGTCACCATACAGTCCTTCACAACCAACTCCAACTCTGCCCTTAAAGCTTTTTCCTTGCTAGAAACAGCCTCCTCGAAGAAGGTGTCGAAACCTTCCGCCTCACAAACATCCTCAAGGGTGATGGTAAACTCGCCCCAAGAGGTCCCAAAAGTGTGCGACCTATGACTCCAGCGAGATACAAGCACCTGGAGGGCGGCGTTATTCTTTGCAAGGGTGAGATCACCCAACCAACTGGTACATGACAAACCAATCAGAGCTAGCTGCACAGGATACTTGGAGTGTATATAATCGGTCCAAGGGCCCAAACCTTCACAGGTGCAAGAGGAGGACTCAAACTCTACCTTCAAAAACGGATAATCACCGTGCTCAATACAGAACCTGGTAACAGTGGCAGTTGGGATATACGCGAAGTCTTCAGCATCATCACTTTCCTCCATCAGCAACCTCGCCTGTTCAATGGGCACCAATTCTCCACGAAAGTTTTCAGCCGTCAGCCAAAAACGATCGAGCTCACCAAAATATGGGGCACGACGATAATGTGCCAATTGGTTCTGGCATGCCTGAGTACGGGGGGGAAGCACCCCTAGCAGATTGAGTCCTTTTTATAATGGGTGCCATAGGAGAAATTAAAAGGAGAAGGAAAGGGGAATGGATCAAAAGAAAGGAAGGCAGAAGGCAAAGCACTGAATATCTTCTCTCACAAATACAAGTTCACTTCGTGAATAAAAACCCAGGGGTGAACGTTTGAGAAGGGAGTATACCCTTTTTATAGGGGCAACACAAACCCCAACAGGCGGCAAATAGCGATGCTTTGGGAAGAGTAACGATAATCAAATCGCCTTGTGTGGCCAACACGCACACGTAGGGGCAGGATTCAAGGTTTGTAATGATGACGCTTTGAGAAGCGACGCGCCAATAATTTCACGTGAGGAAGACGCGCTTACCCTGACGTCGCCACTTGTTGCACACAGAAGTACAAGCGACAGCCTCATTAAATGAGACGTATTTGGAGTCTTTTCAAACTTGGGGGAGATGAATAGCTTTGGGGGAAATCTAAATAAATCCCTTCACTTCCTCCAAGGCACCTGGCGCACACAACCATAAAGTCCCATAAAGAAAGACAGTGTTGTCAGAAATATTACAAGGCATTTGAACAGATGAAGCAGTTCCAAGGACAGGAAAAGATTGATGGCCAACAAAGGGTTTCGTACAGATACTTCTTCACGCAATAAGCAAGTATCTCGACGAAGGGGTAAATGTAGGGGGAGTCCCCACCAAAGAATTATTAATTTAGTTAATCCGACACCTAACAGACAGAAGGAAGATAAAGATCACCCGAGGGAGTTCCCTCGAAGATCCTCCACAGACGTGACTCGAAGAATCTAACTTGAAGGTTAAAGTCACTCGAATGACTATAGTTTGTAACATGAAACAGAATGTATTTTATCATGTACTTTATCTTACGCTATATCGTGAGCGAGGTTGTTCAGTATCCACAAGGGACCATGTCTGGCAGGACATGGGAGAGTTAACATGCTCTATCGAACAACCTCATCCAGGGAACCTCGCAGGGACATGGTTTGGAGGATTGGGAGCAAGGCATCGTTGGGAATAGAATAACCAACCCTCTTGGCACACTTGGGCAAAACTTCATCCAGTATATGTGGTTGCTCGAGCTACCTGTAGCTGAGCTACCATAACTTCTACTTACTCAAGGGAACCTCCTCGAGGTATCTCAACCTTGCAGCCTTGACCTAATGATAGTTTTAGCCAACAAACAGAAGACTAAGCACTCGAGCTACTTATCAACCGAGTAACCTCAAGCCAAACACCATTCGTTTGGCTGAGGTGACCACACGCCCAGTGGGGTTACTGTTTGCCCACTTTCTAACGTCATAACGCCTGGCATTTAGGGACTCGAAATTACAGCACTCAAGTGGGTTTATCCTTAGGATGGCAGGCCTAGCTTACCAAATCTGACCTCTTAGCCGTCATAAGATAAGCCTCTGAACTGCCACGCTACGTTCCTCATTAATGCCCACCATGCTACCAACTGGTTACTCGAGTAACCTTGCCTCCATATAAATACACCAACTAAATAGTTTACACACATGGCATTCTGAACATAGAACTGTTGCCCGATTGCTTTCATACACGAGAGCCCCTGTGAGGACATTCTTCCCATTTAATACCTATATCATTGAGCATTAACTAGACTTGAAGTTCCTGCATTGCTTTTATTATGCCCAGAGTGCTTGCTCTTTCTCCCTCCGACCAAGTTACCTGATAGTCCTATCTATTTATTATACTTATAGTGTGTGCACAGTGTAGAAATATCATTCAATACAAGTCTGAAATATTGAATATCATTGTTCCTTTCACCTGTATTCATTGTCATTATTAAATACTGTCGTGAGCATTAATCCCGATCTTGATAAGGGGTTACGCCTCAATTGTTATTAATCGTATTTCAAGAACCCACATCTTACATGGACTAATTAGACATTTTTAGTTATTACTTGTACTTTTTTGTCTTTTGGGTCCTTAGCTTAGCTAACAAGCTAACCTCTCCTATAAATAGGCCCTTGGCCTTCATTTGTAAACACACTTGAATATTGAGAAAGAGAATAGAGAGAGAAAGAAACCCATTTCTTTAGTTTAGTTGTTATTGTTGTTGTGTAGTTAATAGTTATTGTGTAGTGTAGTAATAACGCTTCCGCATTGTTAGGTTTACATCAGAGGTTGCATTATTTTCAATCTTAATTCTTTATAAAAGAGAAAGCTTATGTCTAGCAGAAAAGTATCGGGAGGTTGATCTTGAGGACTACTAAATCAGAAACATTTACAGCCTCTGTCCACCCACCACCAAGGGAAAAATGAAAAAAAATATTCCATGAATGTATCACAAATTTCAATACCCCAAATTAGAGTCCACCTTCATTTACTTCATATTTGGGCAGAAGTGTCTTTTAACTATGTATTATGTTTTATATGAAGGTAGTACTAGCACATGTTTACTGTATTATATCAGTATATATTAATTGGGTCTTCAAGCCGATATTGAATCGTTATACAGTACAATAATAAAAGAAAAAACACTCTGAAAACATAATAGTAGATTCATATGTTATAATTCCAAACTTGCAATGATTTTATAGTGGCACCCATGAGAAGAGTTGAGTTGTGTCAGACACCCATTCATCATATTGATGAGCCAGAGCACTTCGTAGAAGGATGAAAAATTCACCCAAGGCCTTGAGTAATAGCTTTTGCTAGTTGTTTTTGAAATGTAGCTGGCAGTCCTATTGTCCAAATAATATGTGTTAAACTAAAGGATGCATTGTTGTTCGAGCAATGGAGCAGAATCAGGACACCATGCACCTTCACTCAGGGAACTCATAGACTATACAGAGAATATAAATTACTTATTTTTCTCCCTTGAGATTAGATCTCAAAATTATTGTTTTGCATCACTTCTTCCAATTAAACTTTTTCTAATAAGTAGTCACTTCTTCCAATTAAATTTGACTGCACTTGATAAAACAGCTGAAAAGCATTATACGTTTCCTTTTTTACTTAAAAAACAAAACAAGACAGATGAAAGCATTAGTGTAATTGTAATAATACCCTACATATTGCAGGATCTTTTCATGAAATTACAAGATGTACAATGTCTCCTTCACACCCAACCAGAGCAATAGCCCATTATCGAAGGCAATTATAGAAAGGCTGGTGTATGGGGCCATGGCATTGTTGTAGTTGATTGTTATAGGAAAGGAACTGTGATACCATATGATGATGCTGAGATTTAGCACCACCGGATAAGTGATAGTGAGCTCAAACAGTAGCAGCTATGGCAGCCATAGAGATGTATAAGTGTATAAGTATGTAGAAGGGGATGAGTATAAGAGGAACTAAGACAATGATGTATAGTGGTTCAGCCAATTTGGCCTACATCCACTGTGAGTGTGTGATCCACTAAGTATGGGCACTAATGGCCTTGGATACAATGCACATAACCCTCTCTCTCTCTCTACTGTGTGTACAAGCAGAGTTTTAGCTAGGGCTACAGTTAATGGATCGATCCCTTGTAGGGTTGTAGGTGACAAGTATATATAGGTCTTGGGGGGTGTAGTGTACCCCCCAAGTATGCATGATGCATGTGAATGATGATCTAGCCAATTCCCTGTTGACACCTGTAGATGCCAAATGATGACATAATATTCCCTCACGTGAGGGTGTGATTTTGTTATAACGGTCTGCCACGTGTCATATGAGCCTGACGCGCACTGTTCCACGCGTCTCCCAAACCACGCGCCGTCATGATATCACCCTCGGCCTATGAGCCGAGGCCGAGGGCAAAGTTTCTTCCGGTAGTGAGTCTGGCCCAATTCTGGCCTCGTACTGTCGGCCCCTCGTACTGTCGTCTGAAGCCTGGTAGAGGGTCGGCCCCTCGTACTGTCGTCTGAAGTCTGGTGGAGGGTCGGCCCCTCGTACTGTCGTCTGAAGCCTGGGCGAAGGGTTGTCAAGAGATTGGTGAAGGGTCGTCCCCTCGTACTGTCGTCCGTTTTGGAGGCAATCCTCATCTAAGCCGAGGATATAAACGGGTATATCAATCACCCCCCAACCCTTAGCCATAGATGCTGCTGAGATGGCTGAGGGATAGTGTTTTAAATGAGATGCATGTATGATCAGTTAGATGAGTGACACCTGGGCAGATACTCATTGCTGTTTCAGTTCCCAAGGTCATGGCGGCTGCGCAGTGCACTTGGGGCCTTGTGCCCTAATTATACCTTTCTTGGTAAATGGGTCCACTCATTACCAAAGTATTTAAGAGATTTTCAAACTCTCTCTCCTTCTTCTTCTTCTTCTTCTTCGCGCCCAAGCCTTCTCTCTCTAGAACCAGTTTCCATCGCCATTTGCAGCCTTCAAACCTTCAGGCCTAGCAGTGTTCTTGTTCTCTCCTCATCAGGTAACCTCTTTCATCCAGCGCTTTCTTTTGTCTTCATTTCTGTTTGTTTTTTAGGGTCGTAGGGCTGCACTTTCCTTGAGTTGCCCCATAGCTTTTTCCGGCGTCCTCTCCGGTCACTGGTTCTTGAATCGTTCTTGACGAAAACCTTTGAGTTCTTTGTTTAATCCAAAAGTCAAACCTGGTCAATTCCCCACTTGTTTGTAGCTAAATTAGTCTAGTGTAATTTCTCCAAGTGTAGAGTCTTCCCTTTAATGCTTAGGAGGCTTTACAACTTAGTGTCTGAATTCCCATCTTTGAGAGAGAAACTCTTTACCGAGATCAGACGAATAGAGGAGGAGGAAGAGAGGAGACGAGGGGCCGACCCTACTTGGGCACGACCCATCTTTCCCATTCCTCTTGCCACCATAAGACCATCTGAACCATCTGAGTCTTGTGGGTCGTCATCTCATCCAGCCGAGACTCCCAAACCAAGTGAGATGGACGAGAGAGCATCCTCGCCAACTGGTGCTGGAACTTCTGGTAGGAGGGACACATCTGACCTTAGCCCAGGCCGAGAGGCCGAGGGTACGGCCCCCTCTGAGGCTGTCCCTGTGACAACCCTGTCCCCCAATGCCTTCCAAGTGGCTTTTCCTCAGGGTCCTCCTGCAGGTGATGAGGGGGAGAGATCTGAGGACGAGGACGATGATACAGATGATGAGGTTGATACCTCCCACGCCTCGTCCTTTATCTCCTCTGTTAGGGATCGAGATCTCCTGATATGGAGGCATATTTATGGAGTGCCCTCCGGGGTAACTATGAGGGTTCCCTCTGAGGCTGAGAGGGTTTTTGATTGCCAAGAGGGAGAGGTTGCAGTCTACGAACAAATGTTCAAGGTTGGAGTCAGGCTCCCTCTGCACCCTGCTATTGCAGATATTCTGGTTGCCCTCGGCGTTTCCCCCTCTCAACTTCCTCCCAACTCTTGGAGGACGATCTTGGGCTATATTTCCTTGTGGAAGAATGCCTTTACCGACGAGCCCTCGGCTGACCTATTTCTGGGCTGCTACAACATCACCTCCTCGTCCAAGCAGCCTGGATATTATCACCTGGGGGCAAGGAGGTCTGAGAAGAAACTCCTCCATGTGGCACAAACTTCCAACCATGATTGGAAGAAGAGGTTTTTCTTTATCTCCGGGGAGTGGGAGCCCGTTGCCGATAGTCCGAGGGTCCCCATGAAGTGGTCTAACCCCTCCATGAAGGCCAGGTCAGACCCTGGACTTAGTCTGGAGGAGAAGGATATCGTAGATTATCTGAGAGGACGAGGGCGAGAGGGTGAGCTTGCAAAATTCGAAGACTTGATGACCCCTCGATTCCTTAAAGAAGCTGGTCTGAGGGTCGGCCCTCTGACAGAACTATGTGAGTTATACTGAACATTTTCCCTTCTTTACTTATTTTTGAAGTGTTCTCTCTTTATCTCTGAACTTTTCTGACATGTCGTCCTCTTATCAGATCATCCTGCAGGTACACCAGACTATCTTTGGGAAATGACAGCTCCCAGCTTACTGTCTGGATTGGCCAAGAAGAAGGGGAAGGAGCCTCAGCAGGCTCCGAGGAAGACAAAGGCCGTTGGGCCGACAGTGGTGGAGCCGACCACTGACAGTAACAAAAGGAAGGAGCCTGAGGGCTCAGTTGAGCCTCGGCCTGATTCTCGGACGAGGGCCAGAGTCGACGCCTCTGAGGGGACGACCTCTTCGTCCAGCATGGGGGCCTTCTGGTCTCAAAATCTGGCCCATCTGAGGGCCGACCCCTCGTCACTGATCACGAACTTAAGGGCTGCCAAGGCCTCGATGTTCTCTGCACCGTCGGCCTCTGACTTCGAGTTCTTAGCAAAGATGCCTCCTGCTAAAGTGTACGACTATGGTCTGCACTCCCTTGCTCAGGTATTGGTCTTGACCTACCTCTTTAATTCCATTTCATTTTTTTTCAATAAACTGTTCCCTCGGCCCCTCTTGATATTTGTTCATTTTTCTTGCAGTCTGTTTGTGCCTTCACCTCAGCCACCAAGTGGATGGCCGAGAATCAGGTGAAGTTTCATGAGGCTGAAAGGGCTATTCAGCATGAGGCTGATCTTCAGTCTGAGCTTGACACTGCAAGGGCCGAGTTGGAAAGTTCCAGGACTGAGCATGCAAGGATCCTGGACGAGCTGACGAGGCAGCACGACGAGGACATTAAGACCAGGGATGAGGACATTAAGGCCAAGGACCTGCTTCTCAAGGAAAAAGACGAGGCCTTGACCAACATGGAGGCCAAGTACAAAGCTGACCTTGAAGCAGCCATTACGAAAGTCGAGGCCGATGCTGTTGAGGCTTACAAAGCTTTTGATGAGTTTCAGGGTTTCGGCCTTGAGTACCTGGAGAGGGGAATCAGAACGGCCTGCCGATGGGTCGTCCTCAAATTCGGTGATGTCGTCTCCTCGGTTCGTCCTTCATTGGAGGCAGTCGGATTGGACGACCCTCTAATCGCTGAGGCCCTGTCCCAGGTGGAATCCCAAGTGCAGGCTGAGGGGGTCGACACATCTGAAGATCAGCCGGTCGTGATTGTTGAAGAGACCCCCTTGGTTGATGTTGAGGCTCTGCCTTCTGATGTCGTCCCTTAGGGTGGCTGTCTGTAGCCCATACCCTCATTTTTGTATTTTCTTTTGTAAAACACCTGGGACATCTTGTATTACATTTTTATTAATATCATCGTCTCTTCTTCTACTGCCTTCCATATTTACTACTTTTATGGTTTGCTCTTTGTTGGTTTGCTGTCTTTTCTTAATGTCACTAACCTCTCCCTCGTCTTTCTTGAGGGCAGTGGTGGGGTTGTCCCCTCCACTGGCCCTCATTATAGCCGAGGGTTCAAATTAACCAGTTTAATGGTTTTTAAAGCCTTCCCTCGTCTTTTTTGAAGACAGTGGTGGGGTCGTCCTCTCCACTGGTCCCCATTATAGCCGAGGGATCAACTTACCAATTTAATGGATTTTAATAATGTCTACCCTTGTCTTTCTTGAGGACAGTGTAGGGGTCGTCCCCTCCACTGGCCCTCATTATAGCCGAGGGTTCAACTTACCAATTTAATGGATTTTAATGTCTTCCCTCGTCTTTCTTGAGGACAGTGGTGGGGTCGTCCCCTCCACTGGTCCCCATTATAGCCGAGGGATCAACTTACCAAATTAATGGATTTTAATGTCTTTCCTCGTCTTTCTTGAGGACAGTGGTGGGGTCGTCCCCTCCACTGGTCCCCATTATAGCCGAGGGATCAACTTACCAAATTAATGGATTTTAATGTCTTCCCTCGTCTTTCTTGAGGACAGTGGTGGGGTCGTCCCCTCCACTGGTCCCCATTATAGCCGAGGGATCAACTTACCAATTTAATGGATTTTAATGTCTTCCCTCGTCTTTCTTGAGGGCAGTGGTGGGGTCGTCCCCTCCACTGGTCCCCATTATAGCCGAGGGATCAACTTACCAATTTAATGGATTTTAATGTCTTCCCTCGTCTTTCTTGAGGACAGTGGTGGGGTCGTCCCCTCCACTGGTCCCCATTATAGCCGAGGGATCAACTTACCAATTTAATGGATTTTAGTCTTCCCTCGTCTTTCTTGACCAATTTAATGGATTTTCTGTAGATGTTTCCATGTGTGCTAGGACTGACAACCACAGGATGAGGGAAACATTGATATTTCTTATTAATTTTGCAAAGTGTTCTGTTGGAGCAACTCTCATTACAATTATGGCCTTTCAAGACCTTACAACACTACTGATAGTATTTCTTCAAATGATCTGCATTCCAGGGGTTGGAAAAAGGTTCCCCTTCTAGGTTTTCTAGTCTATAGGTCCCTGGGACAACTTCATCGATGACCCTATATGGGCCATGCCAATTAGGATGGAGCTTGTTGGGCTTTTGCCAAGCCTTCTTGAGAACCAAGTCTCCTACTGCTATAGGTCTCTGTTTCACCCTCTGATTATAAAACCTTGCGGTCCTCTGCTGGTAGGAAGCCTGCCTTATCTCAGCGTCCTCCCTCCTTTCCTCAATCAGGTCCAAGTCAATTCTCCTTTCTTCCGCGTTTCCCTGGGGGTCGTACATTTGGACCCTATGAGTAGGAAACTCGACTTCGGTGGGGATGACGGCTTCTGATCCATAGGCTAGCATGAATGGGGTCTCCCCGGTAGAAGTCCTCACTGTCGTCCTGTATGCCCACAGTACGGCATGTAACTCCTCGACCCATCTTCCTTTTGCTTCCTCAAGCCTCTTCTTGATTCCATCTAGGATTGTCCTGTTTGTTACTTCGGTTTGCCCATTGGCCTGAGGTCGGCCTGGGGTGGAGAAAAATTGTTTGATATTTACCCTCTCACAATACTTCTGCAGAGAGGCATTCTTGAACTGCGTCCCGTTATCTGAAATGAGGGTGTTGGGCAGACCATATCTGCATATCACATTTTTCCAGATGAACTGGAAGGTCTTCTGCTCTGTAATTGTGACCATCGCTTCGGCCTCTACCCACTTTGAGAAGTAGTCAATCGCTACAATGAGGAACCGATAGTTATTGACTGCTCTTGGTAAGGGCCCTACCAGGTCAATCCCCCACACTGCGAACGGCCATGGAGATGTAATGGAGGTAAGAGGCTGATGGGGTTGATGAGGGATGGTAGCAAATCTTTGGCATTTATCACACTTTTTAACATATGCTGCGGCGTCTTTCCCCAAGGTCGGCCACCAGTAGCCTTGGGTGATCACCCTCTTCGCTAAGGATCTGCCCCCGATATGGCTTGAGCACGATCCTTCGTGCACATCTTGCAAAATGGAAGGGACTTCTGAGGGATGCACACACCTAAGTAAGGGGAGCAGAAACCCCTTTTTGTACAAGGTGTCTCCGATGACAGTGAATTTTGCAGCCCTGTACCTCAGCTTCTTCCTTTCCTGCCTTGCTTCTGGCATCTCACCCTCTTTAATGTATCTGATCAGGGGGTTCATCCACGAAGCTTCTTGAGAGACATTCAGGCAATTGCCAAGTGTTCCCTCGGGGTCCTCAATAGTTGGCTGAAGCAAAATTTCCACTGGGACCGCCCTCCTAATATCTGTCCTAGTCGCCGAGGCCAATCTCGCAAGGGCATCAGCACGGCCGTTGTCTAGCCTAGGTATCCTCTTTAGTTTTACTTCTCTGAAGCCTTTCAGTATTGACCTCACCTTCTCGAGGTATCTAGCCATTCTCTCGTCCTTAGCCTCGTAGGCCCCTAGTATCTGATTCACCACTAGCCTTGAATCACTATGGACCAGAATCTGGCCGACACTAAGAGACTTGGCCAAGGAGAGGCCTGCTACTAAGGCCTCATATTCGGCCTCGTTGTTGGAGGCTTTGAAGTTGAACCTCAGGGCGTATTCGACGTCTGTGCCATCGGGTGCTAACAGTATCAGTCCAGCCCCACTTCCGCTGTCACAGGAGGACCCGTCAACGAAGAGGCTCCACAGAGTCTTTCCCTCTGAAAAATTTCCCTCAGAGAGGGACCCCTGTCTAAAGATGTACCTTCCCTCTTCGTTTTCAGTTGCTTTCCTTCTAGCGGTGCTTGTCTCAGCCCTATCTGCGGGTGTGTCAGCGGGTCTATCTTCCGTATCCGTCTTCCCGAGAGTCTCACCCTCGGCCTTATCATCTTCCCAAGTGAACTCAGCCACGAAGTCTGCCAATGCCGGCCCCTTAATGGCCCTTAATGCCCCTTAATGCCCCTTAATGGCCGTCCTAGCCTGATACACAATGTCGAACTCCCCCAGCTCTATAGCCCAGGCCATCAACCTACCTGATTTTTCTGGCTTGTGTAGGACCTGCCTAAGAGGAGAGTCGGTGAGGATGACCATTGTATGGGACTGGAAGTACGGCTTCATCTTCCTCGAGGCATGGATCAAGGCGTAGGCCAACTTCTCCATCCTCGGGTATCTTTGCTCTGCCCCCTGGAGTGCCTTGCTGTTGAAATACACAGGCTTCTGTATTCCGTCTTCGTCTCTCACAATGGCTGCGCTGATGGCCGACTCTGAGACGGCGAGGTACACGTAAAGTCGTTCACCCTGCACGGGTCGTGACAGCAGCAAGGGAGACCCTAAGTATGATTTTAGCTCCTTGAAAGCCTCATCACACTCTTCACTCCATTCGAAGGCCTTCCTGAGGATCTTGAAGAATGGTAAACACCTGTCTGTGGCTCTTGACACAAATCTGTTCAGGGCAGCCACTCTCCCTGTAAGCCTCTGAACGTCTTTAATGGACTTGGGGGTCTTCATCTCAACAAGGGCCTTTATCTTTTCAGGATTGGCCTCGATGCCTCTTTGGTTGACAATGAACCCTAGGAACTTCCCTGCCCCGACCCCGAAGACACATTTGGTCGGGTTAAGCTTCATCTGGTATTTGTCCATCGTATTAAAGGTCCTTTCCAGGTCTGCCACATGGTCCTCTGCCTTCAAACTCTTGGTCAGCATGTCATCCACGTAGACCTCCATGGACTTCCAAATTTGGTCTTCGAACATTTTGTTTACGAGGCGCTGGTACGTTGCCCCCGCATTTTTTAGACCAAAGGGCATGACCCTATAGCAGTATGTCCCCTTATCAGTGATGAAGGCAGTCCTCTCCGAGTCTTCAGGGTTCATGAAGATCTGGTTGTACCCTGAGTAGGCATCCATAAAACTCATGAGCTCATGGCCTGCAGTAGCGTCTACCATCTGGTCAATGCGGGGGAGAGGGAAGCTGTCTTTGGGGCAGTGCTTGTTGAGATCTGTGAAGTCCACACACATTCGCCACTTCCCGTTGGCCTTTGGGACAATGACTGCATTGGACAACCATTCAGGGTAGATGACCTCTCTGATAAATTCAGCGTCTTCTAATTTTTTGACCTCATCCCTGATGACCTCGTACTTCTCTCTAGAGTAAATCCTCCTTTTCTGCTTTACCGGCTTCACTCCCTCTACCACATTGAGCTTGTGGCACATGATTTCAGGGTCGATCCCCGGCATATCTACATGACTCCACGCGAAGACGCTTCGTCTTCTCCTTAACAGCTTGATGAGGTCTTCCTTGATATTGGGCTTCAGAGACTTGCTAACTTTGACGGTTTTTCCCGGGTCATCCTCATCGAGGATGATGGGTTCTACCTCCTCGGCGGCCTCTCCTTTTTTGAGCTTCGTCTCGTCCTTGGGGTCTAGGGTATCAATGTTGTAAGTGGCTGTAGCCCTCTTGTGTGCCTCCCTTTCTTCAGCAGAGTTGTAGTAACATTCTCTCGCTGCCGTCTGGTCTCCCTGAACTTCCCCCACCCCGTAAGGGGTTGGAAATTTGATCATCTGATGGACCGTAGAGGGCACGGCTTCAAACCCCTTGAGGGCCACACGCCCCAGTATGATGTTGTAGGCCGAAAACACCTGCTCATCCATCACAAAGAAACTGACCTTCTTGGTGAGCCATCTCGGCCACTCGTCCCCCATCCTCACATCGGCCTCATATACCCCAAGGGGGTGAACCTTTTCCCCACTGAACCCAATCAATGGATGATGGTAGGGGACGAGTCTAGCACGGCTGAGACCCAAGGCTTTGAAGCATGGCCAAAACATCACATCTGCAGAACTACCCCCATCTACCAAGATCCTCGGCACTTCGCATCCGTGCACCCTGGTAGTGATGACGAGAGGGTCATCGTGTGGGACCAAGAGGTCTCTGAAGTCCATTCTTGAAAATCCCACTATCAGTGTGTCCATATCAACCTTCTTCCTTTTTTCTGACTTGACCTCCAGGGAAGTCGTGTGTACCGTCTTCGTCACTGCCTTGGCCTCAGCCACATGGGCCTTCCTATCGGCGACCTCAGACCCTCCTCCTGCAAGTCCCCCGGAGATCATTTCCACTCCGAGCGAGATCATATTAAGCCTCTTGACAGGGCCATGGTCGTCTCTCGGCGGGAGGTCAGGGTCGTCCTCATCATCAGAGGGGTCGTCCCCTCTTTTTTGAGGACCTTCTCTGCATGCGTCGCCTCGCTTTTTTCTGGGGTCGTCCCCTCTGCCCCTCTTGAAGGCGCCTTTGTCGACGTACTTTCTGAGCTTCCCTTCCTTCAGCATCTTCTCAATCTCGTCTTTCAGAGCAAAGCATTTATCCGTTACGTGGCCGTGGTCTTGGTGAAATTCACACCACAGGTTCTTATTCCTCTTGCCGGGCGCTGCCCTCAGCTTCTCAGGCCACTTCAGCGACCGCTCACTCTTTATCTCATTCAGAATCTGTTCACAGCTGACCGTCAGAGGAGTGTACCCAGCGAACTTGTCATCCGCGGATCTCTTCTTCCCCTCTTTGTTCTTCTTGGGGTATTTACTCCCACTTGCACCTCCTCTTTCGTCCTCATATTTTGCAGCCATCGCCTCTTCGGCGTTCATCACCTTTCCTGCTGTCGACAACAGCTCGGCCATCGTCCTCGGAGGGTCTTCAGCAAGCTTCCATAACAGCTTCCCCTTTTGGAGTCCTCCAATCAGGGCTGTCATAGCTATGCTCTCCTCATAGTCTTCCACCTCCAGCTTCTCCTTATTGAATCTGGCTATATAGTCCCTCAGACTCTCACTCTTCCCCTGCTTAACATAGAGCAGGTGGGTGGTCTTCTTCTGTGGCCTCACCCCAAAGCAGAAATTATGGATGAACAAGTCTGCCAACTGCTTAAAGTTTCCAATGGAATTTTTTGGAAGAGACGTGTACCAGACATGCACAGCCCCTGTCAGGGTACCAGAGAGGGCACGACACCTCATCTCATCTGAGATAGAGTATATGTCTGCCGCCGACTGATACATCTCCACGTGGTGGATGGGGTTGGTGCTCCCGTCATACCTTGGGGTGACCATAGGTGGCTTGAACTTTGACGGCGTGGGGAAGTTGACTATCTTTGCCACAAAGGGTGAGCCTATGGTGTATCCCCTCTGAAGAGGGTCTCGGCTCTTCAATATATCACCAATCTTATCCTCTAACAGCTGGATTGAGTCATTCCAGGGCCTCACAGGGTCGGCCTGGCCGATGTTATCCCCTGCTGCCTCTCTGAGGTGGACGGAGGGTTCTGCTGCAGCAGGCCTGTGTCGACTGTTCACTTCCCTTTGGCCGTCATCTCGTCCTCGGGGTCGGCCATCTGCTGCCTCCCTCCTGGATCTTGCAGCACTCCTTGGCCTGGACAACTGTTCTCGCAGGTCATTTACTGGGCCTAGCCTCTCAAAGGCCGACCCCCTGCTCAAGCGATCAAAAGCAGAGCCTCTTGGGCGATCATCAGGGTTCGGTCTCCCGCACTTTCCCCTGCTGTCCTGGAGGGGTCGCACAGTGTTGTTGGAGACCTCGTAAGGTTCCCAGCACTCTATAGGAGCCTCCTCTCCCTCCAGATCTCCATACCTATCCTCAGGGCAAGGGTTTTCTTGCCTCCCCAGGCGTAGACGCCGGGGGTCAGCAACATCCCTACGCCGCTGAGGGGGTGGAAGGTCTTTGCGTGGTGCCTGGGGTGGTCCCCTGGCCTCATGCTGTCCTGGAGCTGCTGCCGGAGTAATCATCTCAGGCGAAATCCCTGGTGCTCTTAGTATGTTCTGGCTTAGAGCTGTGAACTGCTCCTGCATCATCCGCTGGCTTGCTGCCAGAGACTTCAGTGCTGCCGCCACATTAGCCATCTCAGACTGAGGCGGCGGCTGACTGGAACTGGGTCTCCCCCCCTCATCCGGCGGGGGAAGTGGTGGCGGTGGCATCTCAGGTGCCATGTGCTTGAGCTATGAAAAGTTGAACTGAAGAAAATACTGATGAGCTTGGGAACCTTAGTGGGTCTCTTTCAATGGTGAAACACCTCCTCTCAGGGGGAGTGTTGGTTCACCACCAGAGTGCCCAGTGAGGTCAAGCTGTACAAAGGAAGAGATGTCTTCTCGTTCCCACAGACGGCGCCAAACTGATGATGCTTGGATTTAGCACCACCGGATAAGTGATAGTGAGCTCAAACAGTAGCAGCTATGGCAGCCATAGAGATGTATAAGTGTATAAGTATGTAGAAGGGGATGAGTATAAGAGGAACTAAGACAATGATGTATAGTGGTTTAGCCAATTTGGCCTACATCAACTGTGAGTGTGTGATCCACTAAGTATGGGCACTAATGGCCTTGGATACAATGCACATAACCCTCTCTCTCTCTCTACTGTGTGTACAAGCAGAGTTTTAGCTAGGGCTACAGTTAATGGATCGATCCCTTGTAAGGTTGTAGGTGACAAGTATATATAGGTCTTGGGGGGTGTAGTGTACCCCCCAAGTATGCATGGTGCATGTGAATGATGATCTAGCCAATTCCCTGTTGACACCTGTAGATGCCAAATGATGACATAATATTCCCTCACGTGAGGGTGTGATTTTGTTATAACGGTCTGCCACGTGTCATATGAGCCTGACGCGCACTGTTCCACGCGTCTCCCAAACCACGCGCCGTCATGATATCACCCTCGGCCTATGAGCCGAGGCCGAGGGCAAAGTTTCTTCCGGTAGTGAGCCTGGCCCAATTCTGGCCTCGTACTGTCGGCCCCTCGTACTGTCGTCTGAAGCCTGGTAAAGGGTCGGCCCCTCGTACTGTCGTCTGAAGTCTGGTGGAGGGTCGGCCCCTCGTACTGTCGTCTGAAGCCTGGGCGAAGGGTTGTCAAGAGATTGGTGAAGGGTCGTCCCCTCGTACTGTCGTCCGTTTTGGAGGCAATCCTCATCTAAGCCGAGGATATAAACGGGTATATCACCATATATATTGATCAGCTTCAGACTAAGTTTCTGCATCCCATGACAACTAAGAAGCATGTGTGGTTCAAATTGTTTGTCATGGTAATCAACAGTCTTCAATCATATTTATTTTATGTTATCATGTTTGTGGTCATATTAATCCATATTTTACTGGCTTATTGGGGTCATGAGGATTTTGTTAACAACTGGATTTGTTGAACAATGTCTTTAACTATGGCCATGGGTCTCATTCTGGTCACGTTATGTTTTTTATCTTCATATGGAGTCCATAATAGGTTGACAATAGTTTCATAGCTTAGAAATTCCATGTTTAGGTATGTCATGTATTGTGCTCCAATAGCACCACACCCTACCAAAGCAAAAAATATAATATATGAAAGATGATGGATATATAAAGAAGCCACAAAACTAAAAAGATGAACACGATATTAAACATAGTTCATAAAAATTACCTTGCCTACATCCACCAGAGAGAATGATTCCAATATTTAAAAAAATATGTTGCAATGGATCTCACAAGAGTTACTCTCACTCTCAACTAAAACACCAAACACACCCAAATTGAAATCAAGTCCTAATTAAAAAATCTTACATTGTTGTATTTATACCCAAGGTGATACATGTGCAAACACCAAAAACACCCTCACTTAAACCCAGCTGCAAAACCCATTAGACATCTGGAGTTCCGATGGGTTCCAGAAAACAGCCCTTCATATGAAGACATCAAACAGACGTCTGATGAAGGCCCTGTTTGTAGCCAATAGTCCACATCATGGTCCTAACATTAGTGAACACTATTGCTTTGCACAAATGTATATGCATTATCTTCGATTCAGTAGTTAATTTGTGACTGTGATAGAGCCTAACCCTTGTCAGGATGAAGATTGAAGATTATAACCCTTTCCTCTATCTTTGGGCTAACAGTAAAACCCTCATATATTAGGTGTCCACAAATTCTTTTATTTCCGAACACTTCTGCCACCTATAACGTTGTAAGCCAATCCAATTCCAACCCTTTTCGGTCAACAAAGCCTTCAATCTACCTTTCTTTACCTTGTATGACAATAAACCAACATTATACTAGTATCTTTATCCCATCATAAAAACAACCACATGCAGCATTATTCCACAAATCCTAATTTATTCTGCAATGAAGTGCTGGATTGCCGCTTTGTTTCAATCTTACTGAACTTGTCTTATCTCTAACCAGTGGCGCAGCTGCCTTGTTTATGGGGGGCCAAGTGTCCACCACAACATTTTCAAAAAAAAAAAAAATATATATATATATATACAGTACTTCTCTTGTGCATACCGGTATATATTTTAAGAGTGCGGACCGGACATGTGTCACCTGGCGGTGAGCCCAGAAAAGAAAGGCTAAATTATAGGCACACTCTCTCTCCTTTCTGGGCTCACCGCCAGGTGACACATGTCCGGTCCGCACTCTTAAAATACATACTGGTATGCACAAGAGCATTACTATATATATATATATATATATATATATATATATATATATATATATATATATATATATATAGAGAGAGAGAGAGAGAGGCCCTCTCCTGTAAGGACTCCTTATGGTACAGACTCCAGTACATAACATTTTTTTAAAATAGTAAAAAAAAAAATATTTGATGAAACTTCATGGATATGATCTCTATGGTGGAAAGATCATCTTCAATTTTTTTCATCAAAAAATTAAATAAAAAAAACGTTGAGATGAAGTGATTTGTAAAAAAATGGTATAAATATGCATTTTCGACCTTTGAAATGTTGGCGATCATCTCACCCATTTTTTGATTGAATTTTTTGATGAAACTTCATAGATATGATCTCGATAGTAAGAAGATCATATCCATGAAGTTTCATCAAAAAATTCAATCAATAAAGCGGCTGGCGCCGACCCAACATTTCAACGGTTGAAAATGGATATTTATACCATTTTTTTACATATCACCTCATCTCAACGATTTTTTTATTGAATTTTTCGACAAACAAAATTGGAGATGATCTTCTCACCATGGAGATCATATCCATGAAGTTTCATCAAAGAATTCAATTTTTTAGTATTTAAAAAAAATGGTATGTACCGGGGGGTCTACACCATAAAAAGTCCTTACAGGAGATTTTCTGTATATATATATATATAAAATATAAAGGTATATATGTTTAAATTTAAAGTTGAGGATAAAATAATGTAATTTCTATCTTAAGAAGCAAAAACATTTGAAATAATGTAATTCTTGACCCACTTGCCCTACTTGCTATCTTCTCTCTTAATTTTCAACACATTTCATTTCCTCCCAATCAGAAGTTCCCAACTTCTGCCAAAGCCAAAGAGAGTTCCAACATATTTCATTTCTTCCTAATCCCATCATCTCTCGGCGCTCTCTCTGACAGTGAAGGAGTCTCCCTCATTTCATTTGTTCACAAGGTAATATCTTTATACATTTAGCCTTTTAGGGATTATTTATATTATTTTTTTTTTATTTTTGAATTAAATGTAACATGTTGGATTATTTTTTAGTACTTATTACTTGAATTAATTTTGTTGTTATTTAGATTAGGGTTTGTGACGTGAACTACATGTCAATGACCTAAAAATCAAAACATTATGATTTCTAGAGAGGGAACAAAGAACTTATTATATGTCAAGAATTGAAGAATCAGTACAAGTGAGACTACAAGAGGTATTTATATGAGAGGAATTACTTATTGATCAAGTAATTAGCTAAAATGACTAAAAGTACCAACTAAAAATAAAAGAATGCCTCATTAGTCCCTAAACATGCTTGGTACCTAATTAAAGAAAGGAAATGACTAAAAAGAGTTAAAAAGAGAATAAAAATGAAAAATAAAAGGAAACTAATCACTGGATTCCCATCACTCTCCTCCCCTCAAAAAGGGTTCGTCCGCAAACTCAAAGGGGAAGGCTGATAGAGTCGCCCTCTAAAACTGTAATTAATGCATGGTCAGGAGGATGCTCGGCCTCATCAAGATACTCTGGTGACTGATCCATCACTAAAAGGCCCGACGAGGCGGAAGAGAGCAATCTGAAGCTCGGTGTCCCACGTTGCCGCAATTAAAGCACCAGAATGTGGGAGGACCTGAATGTGTCGCAGCGAAAGTAGTGGTAGCTGGAGTAGTGACAGAAGATGTCGACGATGATACTGTAGGGGGAACAAAACCCAATGAAGCTGGATGTTGGGGTGCTAGAGGAGCAATCGATGCTGCATGATAGGCCTCGACCTTGGTAGCATATTCTATTGCCTTCAGAAAGGTCGGTATCTCTCTCAACCCAAGATCGCGCTGAATATGTGGCGGGAGCCCCATAATATAGCGGTTGATCCGTTGATCCTCTGTCTCGGGCAGACAAACTCTAGTGCAAAGAAGCTGGAACTGCTCCATATACTCCACTACGGAAGACATATCCTGTTGGAATGATTGGATGCGTACAAAGAGGTCACGCTCGTATGTTGGAGGTATGAATGAGGCCTGAAGAGCGGCCTTAAGGTCAATCCGGTCCTGAATGGGAGGCAACCCTGCAGCTATCCTACGATAGCAAAGATCATTCCACCAAACTCGAGCAAACCCCAAGAAATTTGGTGGCAGCGAGGAGAACACATAAGCGGCCCTGAACCCGCTTATAGTAAAAAACTGTCTCTATAGCAGTTAGCCAATCAACCATGACATCTTGGGAGAATTGACCATCGAACATAGCAACATCTATGCGTATATCCCCATGGAGGCTCCGAGAAAGTAACTGGAGTGCTAATGAAAGTGGATCTCCACCCTGATGAGCTCTCAGGCCCATCAAATCACCCGACGCATGTGCAATATAATCCATAGGGACCGGTGGCATCTGGATAGGTAGTGGACGAGGAGGATGATCATGCGGGACCATGGGAGGTGCTAGGGGACTGCGCTAATAAAAAGGAAACGTGTCAATTAGATGGCCACGTTCTCCACAATAGAAGCACTGACGGTCCCATAGTGGAATGAAGTGATGGGCACCGGGTGGGGGGTAGGGTTTTGGATGGTTCTTGGCTTTTTTTTAAGGTTAGGGTTCGGGGGAAAGTAGGAAACGGTGTTTCATTTGACGAGGTGGTGGTTGTGTAGTGATAGGAGGGGGAGGGGGAGGATGGAGGAGGCTGAAAGGGTTGGTATCCTCCTTTTAGCGGTGATGGAATTTAAGGTTTCCATCCACCCGATTCTCATTTGGACATTTATCAATCTATCGATTGAAGGGTTGCCCAAGTTGGAATCACAACTCGATACCCACTTCAAGCATCACAACGAACATTAAGAACAAACGCAACTCTGATACCAATTTGACGTGAACTACAGTTCAATGACCTAAAAATCAAGACAATACGTTTTCTAGAAAGAGAAAAAAGAATTTCTTATATGTCAAGAATTGAGGAATCAGTACAAATGAGAATACAAGAGGTATTTATATGAGAGGAATTACTTGCTCATCAAATAATTAGCTAAAATGACTAGAAGGACCAATTAAAAATAAAAGAATGCCTAATTTGTCTCCAAACCTGCTTGGAGTCTAACTAAAGAAAGGAAATGACTAAAAAGAGCTAAAAAGAGAAAATAGAAATAAAAATGAAAAATAAAAGGAAACTAATAACTGGATTCCCGTCAGTTTGAATTAATTTTGTTGTTATTTAGGTTAGTGTTTGAATTAATTTTGTTGCTATTTATTTTAGCACTTTGATATTATATATAAAATTTGAGTTAATTTTGTTGCTATTTATTTTAGGGCTTGAAGTGGTAAATTGCTAATTTGGACTAATATTTGGATTGAGATTTGCTTGTGTGGTCTCTATTGAGGTATTTATCCTAAATTTTGGTGTAATGAATTTTTAAATTTGGACATCATGATAAATGTGAGATAATAAAAAATAAGAAAAGCTATGGATAATTATTATAAAGAACTTGTGATAATGGTTTAATCTATAAGCTTCTAAAACTATCCTTAATTCTCCCCGTTTCTACTGCTACGGTTGAAAAGGTATTTTCCGCTATGAATATCGTCAAAACTGGTCTCCGAAATAGCATGGGGGATGGTTGGCTCAGTGGTAGTTGTGTGACATATATCGAAAAGGATGTCTTTGATTGCATTTCTAATGACGTAATTGTGGATCGCTTTCATAAGATGAAAAGCTGCAGAGGGAGTTGTAAAATGTTTTAAATTTAGTACCGTGTATTTTGACTACTTTTGACCTTTGTATGAAAATTTCAAAACTTGTCTCTCTTTTTAAGTAATGAATTGTTATTGTATTCGATATTTTTTTATTTGAGCAACAATTGTCTAAAAATACAAATTATCAATTAAATATTTGTAAAAACGTAAAAATAACCCTAAAAAAATTTCGTGGGGCTAACGCCCCCGAACCCCATCAATGGTTTGTGCCCCACCCAAAATAAATTTCTGGCTGCGCTACTGCCTCTAACAATTAGATTGTTGATTTAGGTCTAGCGTCTTACTGAAAGGAATCACATAGTTACAATGGATACATGAGCGGCACAGTTTGATGGCGTCTTAAAAGTTCTAACAGGATATGACATGATGCATTGTCTGTCATGAAGCAATAAAACACAATTTTAATTACCTTTAAGTTTCAAACAAAACTTGTCTGATGCAGAAGAAATCAGTACTTAATTTGAGGATAATCAATGACTCAATGTCAAAATGATGATATTATGATGAACCATGTATGAATAGAGTTAGTTGCGCTTTTGTCTACCTTTCCCAGTTCAAATGAAATATAAAAAGACCAATGAGCTCTAGCTCACATGGACTGATTACGCAGTTTCACAACCCTTTGGGGCTGGTTTATAATAGGAAAGGCGATCCAAAATTGTGCGACTTATCTTCTTTCTTCAATAAAAATAGTTGGGATTTATTCCCATCTAGAATTTTTTTTTTTAATTAAAAAAGTTTGAATCCTAGACAGTCCATAATGAGCAAAAATGTAACACACCATGGTCCCAACTTTTCTTGAATATGAGCTGGAGTCCAGATATTTACTTGACTGAGAACTAAGACTCCTGGCCAATGAACCACCAGATCCATTTGACTTTCTGCCCATATCATGGTAATCTGCATCCTGATGTTCGGCATGAGAATTTGAAGAATTTGAGTCTTCATCCCTGGAAAAATGTGCAGGAACTCTTCAAAATAAGATAAACACCCAAAACTCCAAAAACAGAGCAATGGCATTTCGCCAAATTCTATGAACCTGAGTATTGTTCTCGGTGTTAAGCAGTGAATTTTGACCTGCAAATCAGATGAATAGTCAAGCGAGGTGAATTTTTACCCTGTCATCTCTAAGACTAGTAAACGATGATGAAGTGTCCACTCACTTCAATAAGATAGAAAATACATACACTTGTTGTGTGTGTGTGAGAGAGAGAGAGAGAGAAATAAATAAATAAATTAATAAAACTATCTTGTAAATGTATCCCACTCAGATAAGTACAAGCGGGTAGAGTTGTGTACACATTCAGGTGGATATTTTAACCCTAGTTATTTCTAAATGGGTAACACTAGAGCTACACTTATGCTCTGGCGGGACCCATATAAGTAAAGACAAAACAAGGTACAACACTTCAAAGTCGGTAGTAACAAAAGGGATAGCCCTAATATTATCCTTTCTAAATAGATAATTTATCAATTTGATGCAACTTTAGAGTCACTGTTGAAAAGATACAAAACTCTACAGAAGTTTTATGACTTTAGTGAATTTTGCATCATAAGTTTTAAATATGCTGTTCTCCCCATTCAAGGTGTCCTGTCCACCACATCATAATGTCAGAGTCACTCATCATTGACAAGTTATTGTACAAATGAGAAACACACATAAAATAAATATATATATATATATACAAAAAAGAATCAGCAAGTTGAGTTCTGCACAATAGAAACCTTAATTTTCTTGCAAAAGAGATTAAAAATAAAATCATTTGCATGAATTAGATCTTCCTCTTCACTATTGCATTTGAGAAGTCATATATTCTCTTACAAACACCAAGGGTTTCAAACTTGCTTCTTCAATATGGGAATCATAATACAAATATATGAAGTTTTAATTAAAATATGAGGATTTGTCATAGGGTATTGCTTAAAGGCACTTCACCTAAATACTAATGCACTCCAAAAATTGTCATCAAAAGTTCAAAATTGCCAAGATAAATCACTAAAAAGTGTCACTATACATCATTTCGGAGAGCATTTAACCATACCCTTTGTCATATTATTTTCAATTGACTGGCAAGCACTAGTAACTGCCAGGCTCATTTGTACATCCATC
The DNA here is from genome assembly GCA_949130495.1 of Sambucus nigra. NCBI lineage: Eukaryota > Viridiplantae > Streptophyta > Magnoliopsida > Dipsacales > Adoxaceae > Sambucus > Sambucus nigra. The sequence goes on along the minus strand of OX422208.1, from coordinate 534,005,973 downwards.
AAGAAAGTGTTTTCTGAAAACATATGACAAGTCCATTTAACTTTCTTTAGAACAGTTAAGACTCAGAAAAGTTACAGAAGATCTCCCATCTGTGAAAACATCAAGATAGCATGATACTGTCATAAGTTCTCAAATATCCAATACCCACAAGAAAGGGGAAACATTGACCAATTCCAGTAACTTAAAATTGGATCTTTTTATAAGATTCTGAAAGATATTATATTCCCAATTACGGAAATAATTTATATGATCAATAATCTGGGAGATGATAGTGAGTGTACAAAATCCCAACATTCTGGTGAAGGGTTCTTTATATTAAATAGATATTTTCTTTGGAGCTTAGCTTTAAATAAACTTATATTTACATCACCTGCTGCTGCTTATAATTTGAAGTTCAAAGGGAAACACTACAACAATTTTATTTTCCAGTTTGATTGAGTACCTAACAATATAGAATTGCAATTAGGAAATGCAGATTATATGACCAAAGAAGAGAAACTTGGGTCTGGAATCACCTGTAAAGTTGTTCCATAAATACACTTCTTCAAGGGTAGTGAAACTGAAGCAGATGCTCTTGAGGTCATATACTGTGCCATGTTTACAGTAGCCTCTCCAAGTATGCCAGATCTAGCCGATCCCTAAATTAGAGAAGTAAGCTATATGTATATGATCTAGAAGTAATCTCGAAGTTAAATATCTTTGAAAATACAAGGCAATCCGAGCATATAAACATACTGAATACAATCACTCTACAGTGGCAACCATATTTATGGTCCAACTAATAATCAGCATTGGCATCCTACCGTGGAAACAAGAAGCTTGAAAAGACACTCCTCAGCATAATTTGAAGAATCATCTTGTGAAATCCATATAGATTCTGACAGAGTCTCTGTCCATTGGCAATGTCCACTCCTCACCAATGCTTTGCTTGATTTCACAATTGTTTTTCCAGTTGCCCCGGAGATTAGTGACACAAAAAGCTTGTCCCATCCTTTTGGTACCTATTAGAATAGAACCATGGATTGCAAATACTAAGTGAACATTGACGCGCAAATCACGTGCAAGCAAGAATGGCTTCGACAGAATCAGAAAACTAAATAGAGTTTTGTGGACCCATGCAGATGCAGTAAAGAAGGTGAATGACTCTTCACAATATCAGAGATTCTAACAGTATTTTAGATCCATGATACTTGTGATGAATTTTAAAAGCTATACAGCTAACTATCTCTTACTTTTTGGTATTATTAGAATGCAAGTTTACATTACATGCACATATAAATTAGAAAAACACAAGGCAGACTTACGGAAATCAGTTTAGATATAATAGTGTTAGTCATAATTCTATCCTTGAAAAAGAGAATTTCATCATCCCCCCCAAGCCCTTGTCAACAGAGTGACATTTATTAATAATTCTCAGTCTCCATTAGGGTCCTATGAAAATTTAGATTTGTATTGAGTAGATTATTATGATGTATTGACTTACTCAACTTGAGTGCCAATGTGTATATATTAAGAGATGAGACAGCAGAAATACTAAAAAACCAATGTGGGACAAACCACACCCAAAATACATAAAAATATAAAAACACATTATCCACCTATTCCAACACTCCCCCTCGAGATGGAGAGAAAATATCCACCAAGCCCAGTTTGCCAATAGATGAGTGAATCAAAAAAGGCCCAATCGCCTTGGTAAGAATATCAGTTTGAGCTGATGAAGGGACGAATGATGCTTTTAGATACTTTCTCCTAGAGAAACTGAATATCCACCTCAATGTGTTTGGTTCTCTCATGAAGAACCGAATCAAATGATAATAAAATGGTTGATTTGTTATCACACAACAAATGAGAAGGACCGTCCTCAGTAAAGCCTAGCTCACCCAAAATCGATCAAAGCCACAACAGCTCACATGTATCATGGACCATAGCACGCTACTCCGCCTCCATTGAAGAACGAGAAACCACCGCTTGCTTCTTACTTTTCCATGATATGAGATGAGAAACATAAAAAGTACAAAATCCAGAAGTAGAATGCCTATCAGTCCCGCATCCCGCATAATCAGCATCAGTGAAGCAAGAGAGACCCCTTTGATCTCCTGAAGCATCAAAGAGACCAAGACCGGGTGAATACTTGAGATACCTCAAGATATGATGAACAACATCTAGATGGGCGGTGCGAGGAGCATGCATGAACTGACTAACAAGACTCGCAGCAAAGGCCAAATCAGGACGGGTGTTGGTTAAGTAGATGAGACGGCCAACCAAGCACTGATACATAGACCTAGACTCAACACTCAACTTCACATTCGAATCCATAGAAGTAGGAGTTGGACGACAACCAATCATCCCTATATCCTGTAACAAATCAAGAACATACTTCTTCTGAGACGAGGAAATCCCACGACGAGATCTCGCAACCTCAATCTCCAGAAAATACTTAAGAGGACCCAAGTTCTTAGAATCAAAAACTGCTCCATTGTTCTTATTTACCCGGGCAATCCCCACTAGATCATCACCGGTTATAATGATATCGTCAACATAAACCAAAAGGATAATGCACCGGTGGTCGGGCTGACGCCGAATAAAAAAGTATGATCGGACTGGCATCTAGAGAATCCCAAAGAGTTAATCACCCCACTAAATCGATTAAACCAAGCGCGGGGGGACTACTTCAACCCCTATAAAAATTTGTAAAGACGACAAACCTTGCCCACATACTCCCCCTCAGCCCGAAATCGAGAGGAGGATCCATATAGATAGTCTCAGTAAAATCCCCATGAACAAAAGGCATTTTTAATATTCAACTGATGCAACGGCCAAGAGTGAGATGCGACAAGAGATATAAGTACACAAACAGAAGTCATCTTAGCAACCGGGGTAAAGGTAGCACTAAAATCTTTACCCGGAATTTGAGTAAAGCCACGAGCCACAAGATAAGCCTTATATTGATCAACGGAGCCATCAACCAAATATTTAACACTAAACACCCATTTGCAACCAACAATTTTCTCCCGGGTGGGGGAGTAGCAGGCCTACCATGAAATGGAGTATCCTCATGGAAAGAATTATCACTAGAGTTATACATATGTGGAGAGAGTGGATCATAACATTTATAAGCTTTAGACATGGTAGAATAGCCCACAAAAATACATCTAATGGTCTTATCATCAAGTTTGTGACATGAGGAGAGCCTATCCTGAACATAGCACACGCACTAAAAAACTCGTGCTAACAGGGAAAAGGGGGGCAATGGAAAGATAGAGTGAAGAGGTGTTTTTCCATTTAAAACTTTGCTTGGAGTGAGATTAATAATAAATGTGGCAGCGAGAAAAGCAAAGGGCCAATAGGATTTAGGAACATGCATACCCTGTAAAAGACACCGAATCATTCCCATTAAGTGACGATTCTTACGTTCCGCCACCCCGTTTTGCTTCGGAGTGTAGGGATAAGGAAGTTGGTGTAAAATGCCCTTTTGATTAAGTTGTGAACGAAAAACATCAGTAACATACTAAGAAGGAGTGAGACCGTGGTCAATGGCAAGAGAGAGAGAGATGGGGCTCGGTAGCTAGGGTTTGGGGCTGGGCTACTAGGGTTTTGGAGTGAGATGCTAGGATTTGTGATGGAAGGTGTTTTGACTCTGATACCAAGTAGATTTTTATGACGTATTGGCTTACTCAACTTGAGTGTCAATGTTTATATTAAGAGATGAGACAATAGAAATACTGAGAAACCAATGTGGGACAAACCACACCCAAAATACATAGAAACATAAAAACACATTATCCGCCAATTCCAACATATTGTACCCAACAAAGAAATATTAAACCTTTCATATTTGCGCTACCAGACAAAATAAACCCATAATTATCTCACATATTTCACGTAATTGAAGTTGTAACATTTTGAGCAATGTGCATGGATAATGCTAGTACTGACATTCAATAAAGTACCACTGAAATTTATGTGTTCTCTAATTTTTCCAGCGGTTAATTTTATATAAGCAGGTGCAGATCCATGTGCATGGGATGGTGGGAAATTGCCCACCTTAAGTTTTGTGCCTTTTTAAGATTCGTGATTGGAAATGTGAAATTTCTACATAAAACCAAGGAAATTTCTGAGAAATATGACATAGTGAGTATTTTTTTTTTGTCCACCTTGATCCAAACTTCTGCCTCCCCCCTTGTCTATAAGGCTTTACAATAATCATCAACTCAACTCAACATGAGAATGAGGGAACTGAAATTTGTAATTTCAATTAGTGAAATGTAATGGTTTCCATTTTTGCATAGGTCCAATGACCAAGAAGCCATTCACAGAGTTCTTTTTGATGAATGTCATGACTGAATTTCATCTTAAGACATCTATTATTTTAAAAGAACTGAAAGTTTGGCATAATGTCTATAGTAATATACAGACTACATAGCATAAATTCCTTACAAAAATATGACCATAAATTCCTTACAAAAATATGACCAACTAGTTCCATAATGCAATAAGGAAAAGAATTAACTGCTTATGGCCAACAACCTCAACAAGCTAAGAGGAGGGTGACCATCTTTCTGTCATGAAAGGGAAAGACAAAAAAAGAAGTTAAGAAAACTTAGATGATTATCAGTTAAAGATGAATAGAAGAAATTTTAGGAACTGACCTCAAATTTTGTAATTCCTCTGTCCAAAATTGAGAATCACTATTTGAAATTTAAACTTTTCTAATATAAATGTAATTATAAAGTAGTCAATGGTCAGGATCCAAACTTATTTCAACTACGGTGAAATTTGGTACGTCCTTAAAACTAAAGTGCGAGTTTGACTCTTCATTTCAGATGCACGTCCTTAGTTATGCTTATGAAAAAAAACTAAAAAAACAGAGGATTGTTGCTACAAATTCACTGTATTATCAGTTATCAATCAATAATCAATAAATATCTTATTGACAAAGTGGCTAATGAGTGGCCATTTTAGTGTAAAAGAAAACCTTCTGACTATTTTGATCAATCTGAAGTTGCCTTGTCAATACAAAACTATCACATTTTAAAACAGAATTTAAATAGATACTATATATCATTAGATTACCAAACAGAAAAAACTAACTATTACAAACATTTTTTTGAATGCCAAGAATCAATTAATTCTATGAGTGGTTATACGCCAACTCTCATTTGGGACTTAACGTTCGTACCCGTATTGGCTCGTATTGATTTCAATACCAATGGGGTCCAAACTTCGGTCTAGAATTATTGTAAATTTATTAACATTATTAGATACAAAGAAGGTAGAGGAGGAAAATCCAACAGAAAACGGGTGTGAACCTGAAGGGCTTGAAAATTGGAGAAGTTGAAGTCGATCTTCTCTCTTAATTTGGATGGCTTGGTGTGCTTCTGTAGCTTGAACATTTTCTCTCTCTCTCTCTCTCTCTAGTGGTAATGTTTTTGTTGATACTGCATTTCAATATCTAATGATAGTTATGGCACAGAGAGAGAGAGTGGGAGTTGAGTTAGCTAGATGGTCATTGTTTGATGGTGGTATATTATTTTCTCACTTTTTTAGTGTTGACTGTTTGAGAGAGATGATGTATTACGTAACAAACACGCTGCTAGCAGTCATTATTTGTATACGCCGCATTACATTCCAATGTGTACAATAAAATATGACCAGCAAACTAATCATTCATTCCACCCATTTAATTAATATTTAAGCTGAACTCACTTTTTTAAAGAGTTCATGTTTGAGTGTGTGTGTGCGCGTGTGTACAAGTGTGTGATATGTTGATATTGTGCTGCGGATATAAAAGCATTTTAAGTAAGATTTATTTTAGGATCCGTTTGATTTACGGTAAAATATTTGTGGTGTAAAAGTATGTTTTAACATATTTAGAGTTAAATTTTGTATACTATTTTTATTTAATGTTGCATAATTATAAATTGTGTACTAATTTACAATATCAAACCAATAAAAATTTAATATATTATGTGAAAAAATAATTCATCGTGTTACTTTTCACCACGATTATATGTATTTCACCGGAGAGTGAATATATATGCTCAAAAGTGGATATTTAATAAGAAAGAGAAGAACGTGGAGAAAAGAAGAACAATCACGAGAAAAATGAGCGGATTTACATGATGCAAAATATAATATTTCATGATAGTAAATATTTACAATAAAGTAAATATTTATTATGAGTGAACTTATGTGAAACCATCTCCAAGGCAATTGACAAATTTGTCAATTTCTATATTTTCCTGCACGAATCATGTTTCTCCTGTTCCATATCAATATTTTGAGCTTGGGGAAGTAAAATTGGTAGCAAAATGCTACCAATTTTGCTGCCCCAGAGTTGCCATATTGAGTTTGGCGGGACAAGTCATTTGTCATGGGAAGAGAAAGCGCGCTAAGTGACTTGTCACAGCATGTTTAGTCATATTTTTTTAGTTTAAAAATGGAATGTTGGTTTTAATTTAAATAGTAAATTGGTCTAACATAAAATTGCGTAGGACTAAATTGGTCTATAATGAAATTGCATAGGACAAAATGGTAAATTATATTGATACTTAAAGAATAATTTATACAATAAGAGTTTCGCTCACATTTCCTAAAATAAAATTTTAAAAAAAAACTATGGGACGCTACCTTGACTATTCTGCCATTGTCGAAGCTCTGAGTCATAAAGGGCCATGGGAACGTACTCTTTTGCCCCCTCCGCGCTCACTACACGCGTTTGCCATGGACCATCAAGAGGGTTGTGTGGTTATGGGCAGCAGGAGGGTACCCTTCAAGGGCTTCGTAGGCCTCTCCAGCATGCAGGATCTAGAGCTTTGGATGTATCACATCAGCGTGTACAATATCTACAATAACCATTTGATAAACCTACGCTACTAATGACCAATAGTAGTACTCTCTTTACAGATGGAAATTTAACCCGACCCGTCGGCTTCTCTCATTGTCCCGCCCCTAATGGGGAGGGTTATAAACATGTTTAAAATAATAGGGGCGGGTATGGGTTTAAAAAAAATTATTAATGAAACGAGGCGGGTTCGAACTTAGTATATATAAGCATATCACCCCCCCCCCCCCCCAATTTATTTATTATATTTACTTAATCACCCTTCTATGATATATCATTTACACCAAAATCTTATATATATATATATATATATATATATATATATATATATATATATATATATATATATATATATATATAAGTTATCGAATTCGGAGAGGTTTAGTATGTGGGTTTTAACCCACCCGGAGTAGTTTTTGACCCATATAATGTAAAGGGGACGGGGCGAGGCTGGGACGATTTAGGAGGTTTATATTTAATCGGGTTCGGGGAGGGTTATCCTAAACCTGTCACACGAAGCGGGGTGGGGCGGGTTTGGGTTTTAACAAACTCTCCCCATACTCGACCCGTTGTCATCCTTAACTCCCTTCACCATGTGTCGTAATCCAATTGTATATCCACGAAACTGAGTGCAGGTGGCCACTTACGGGTCTCGGTTGTATGTGGTCTAATAAGGACATATGTGTTGGTATGCCATGTCGATTAGTAAAGAAAACGAGACCACTTGAAATCCAAGATACTGCCATCGACAGTAGTCCACTAACTATCATATGTAGATCCCATTACCTTCTGATAGGATCACCTTCTGCCCTATAATAATAAGGGACTGCGACACCTCATCAAAATTAATGTGTTGGCTATTCATTTATGGCCTTCACACTATAGCATCCACTCATCGCATCTCCAACTATCCACGTGTCATTAGCATATTGTGCTTATCATATCTAGTGCATGTTGCCTCCCCTATCTCCATCATTGAATATACGGTAAATCATCATCGTTGGTATGCTTCTCGTCCAATAGTGGGTGCATGCATTGTAAGTACTCAAACAACCAAAAATGAAAAATAAATACATCACAATAATTAACATTTTAAATTAATATAAGAATCGAAAGAAATTAAATGAATGAAACAAATTAAACAAAATATAATTTACCTAGAGAATCTAAGTGAAACCATTAAATTAATTCCTCCAATAAGGAATGCCCAGTTTTGTGCCTTATCGACACACGACATCTAACCCGAAATACGTATGTGCCATGATGGCACCGCCCCAATCGTAGTCACCTAGATGATCTAGGTGAACCAATGAAGCCAGCCAACCAACTCTGATGTCTCTATTACCAGTTGTGAATAACAACTGGCCTAGAGTGAAAAAAATAATTGCCCGAATATAACCCCAATTCTCCCCGGGTACCACTATCTCCGTAACAAAAAGTCACACCATCGTAAAATAACAATGTTGGACTACGCTAGATGAGATATCATCCTTCTCAAGCCAAGGAAGATACTGGCTCGCATACGCAAAAGAATCCTCCACGAAAATGAATTGTATAATATCTCTCGTTCTCACCTCTAACGGGGTCATTATAGTAATATTCAGAGGTGTAAATCCCATTTTCCCATTGGAGAAATGAAAGGTGGGGGTCGTATTTCATCACCACTCAATAAATGCTAAAATAGGCCCTCGATTAGTCTGAGTGTTGGTTCTCGCAATAATTGGTTCGAATAGGCATGTCTGAAGCCATCTGGTAATATATCTTCATGGCTAACCCAACAGATCCATAACAAGCCACTAATTATACATGGAATATATAACAATACGCAGCTTATATGTGATGATGACTTGTTAATGTATGTAAAATTAATTGATTAATTAATTAATTAACGTAATAAAAATAATTTATAGCGTAATTCAACATTTATTAACTAATTATATTAATGTAACTGATTATATTAATTAACACAAATAATGCATTAACTATGAAAAATCGACACAAATAATGGAAAAATATCATTAATTAAAAAATAAAATCATACCTTATTTTTTGTAGTTTCCTAGGATAAATGTGTCTCGGGAAAGGTATGAATGGAGGCACCCAATGTTCATACCGTTTGGAAAACTAAAATCTCGAATGTCATCCTAAGATGAACATGATGAACTTGCCTCGTGCAAGTCGGTGCATCAGCCGCCTACGAATCTCCTCATTTGATTTTTGGATCAAAGATAATTTCTTTGATGTGAGTTTTGATAAGCACCCAAAACTGTATATTTTATACTCCGAATAGACGGATTTTAGTTGCTAATTCTCGGCAATTTGGGTCTTATGTGCTTAAATATTTATCTTGTAGGTCAAATGTCCGTTTCCGGTGTCAAAAGCTATATATATCGAGGCAAATGCGCGTTGAATTGAGCTAAATACCTTATCCCGTAACCCTAACCTAGTCTAAACCTACCCCAAACCCTGTGTGTGTTTAGCTTGTCCCTTTTTAATATTTTTTAGATTTTTAGTTTGAGTCGTTTTATTTTTAGCATTTATTTTTTATTTATTTAGTATTTTCTAGGTTTTGTTTTCTATTTTTCTATTTTATCTTTATTCGTATAATTTAATTTTATTTTGATTTTTATTAGTTTTTAGTTTTTATTAGGATTATATTTTTTAGGATTTCATTTATTTTTTAGTTTTATTTGATTTTACATTTATTTAGGACTTTAGTTTTACTTTGATTAGATTTTGTTTTTATTTTTATTTCTTTTTAGTTTCATTTTTAATTGAGTCTTTATTTTATTTTTAGAGTAGGATTTTATTTTTAGATTTTAATTTTTAATTAGTTAGTATTATATTTTTAGGTGTCCAAATTAAACACACACACACACACACACACACACACATAACTCAAACACACATAAACTCACCCACACCCTACAACCATACTCCCTCACACACCCAATCCTTTCCACTTCATCTTCACCACCAAACCCATCTTCACTCTCTCTCCAACCACCATTAACACCAAGAACCAACTCAATCAACATCACCATTACCAAACCCCAAACCCATCGCCCATCTCTAATCATCCAACCTCGCCGGCCGGAGCTACTTCCCTAACCCGCCGAACCTGCCACGCCCTTAACCCGCCACATCTTTCCGTCGGCATCCTAACCGTCACCCATCGTCGTCCAACTCGCTACCGGACCCAGTCGCACCTCCGACCCCTGAATCCCTCCTGTCCCAACCCATAGCTCGAACCCGACCACCTCCGACGTCCTGACCCGATTTTAGTGGCGCCGGTAACAAACCCGAAACCCATCGCCGGCACCTGACCCCATCGCCTAAGCCCACAAAAACCGTTACCGAACCTCCTGCCAAACCCGTGGCATCCCCAACTAAACTCTGACGAGCTCACAAACCCTACCACCTCCAACTCATCAAAACCCCCCAGCCACTGGCGGCTTCAACCCGAACTCCCCCATACCCTGGCGCTCGACCTTACCCCTCCTTCAGCCCAAACCCGCGACTGCCAACCAACCCTACCACCCCGAAAATCTCGAATTGATACCATTCCATGGTCCGGGTCCTAATTCGACAATTGTGTTGACTTACTTTTCGATAGTGAGCCTGATCCAATCCCACCATGTCCACCTGAACCCCACTTTGAGGTTCACATTCCTTTTCCCGTCGAATCCAAAAAAATGCCCGAGTCTATACCTATCGAGCTTCACCCTTGTGTTCCCGAGGAACCAATTTATCCTAGGTTAGCTCTGGCTACGAGTGTTCACCATTTTCCTGAGATAGAATTCGTGATAGTTCCTAACTATCCAGATATGGATAATATTCCACCATGCATGGATCCCTTTGAGCCTGATATTTCTAGTGATTCCTCTATCTTAGATCTTGGTGCCTCGTCTTACTCAACCACCACATTCACCGATGCTACTCTTATGGAGAAGTTGATCACTCCATCTTTAGAAACCACACCCCCTTGTGAGTATTCCTTTACTCCTCCCAATGAGTGTCTCTCCCACTCTTGAGATAGATCATCTTCCTCCACCATTTATCCCACCCGATCCACCATTTTTCCCACCCAACCCACCCATTGTCCCTTCCACCCCACCACCTGGTTTGGATCTTGATTTTGCACATTTCAAGTTTTCAACCACATTTTTAGATCCTCACCTAAAACCATCCTCCACCATCTATGAGAGTATTTTTGGTGCTACTCTCCACCGTGACACCGAGCTTGTTACTTTATGCCCGCCACTCTCTGGTGGTGTTGATTTTTCTTCTCAACAGCTCCCTGGCCTGTCACGGTGCGACCATTATCATCGCCCACTCATAGAACGGTCGTGCAATTTCCATGAGCCCCACCTCATTTCACTTACCAAACCATTTTGCCTCCCTCACCAGCTTCAGCATCATTCTTATAGGGCCCTTGTTGCCCTCACCTTTCGGCCCAATAAGGCCCGTGACCGATGCCTATTCACCCTCACTCTTACCCTAATACCCACCCGCCCATGGTCCATCGATGCTTTGCATCGTGTGATGAACTTTTCCATACAAGTGCATTGACCATTTTAGCATGTATCCAACAAGACTGACGCTTCAGTCTTGTTTGGGGGTGATTATCATCACCCAATTTTTCTACCGCCCTGTGCTTTCCTCGTTCCTATCCTTAGGGTGAGATCTCTTCAGTGAGGCTGAAGACATTAAACTTAGTGCTACCGGGAGGCAGCCCGTTATTTCTTGTACTAGTCTCATCCTGTTTGGGGGTGGTGTTTCACATCACCCTATGCTTTATCATGCTTATGGACTTGTACACATTTTTTTCTCTCACTTCTTATTCAGGTTTATTCTTGGCTACATTTGCCCACTTCATTAGCGGTTGATTCTGGTAATCTCTTTCCACCTTATGCTCTCAATTTTAAAAATCATTTCACTTAACATCGAGGATGATGATCCTTTTTGTTTGGGGGTGGGAAATTTTATCAAAATCGTACCTCTTTTGAACAATTTTGATTTTTAAACCTGATTTTTAAAATTTCGTGCAGTTTCTTTCATCTCACTCATTGATGTGAATTTTCTATCATCCATCTTTTTAAGTCTAGGAATCGAGCTAGAGGATTTATCTTTTTATAAATAGCTTATGTAATACGTAACAAGGCATGTTACACTATGAATTTCTAGACTCAATAAAATTTGCGCACTTATCACGTCACTGCGGTTTAGAGTTGAAGAGTACTACAATTTCCAAGAAAACCTTAAGGATCACTAGTGGAGACTTGAGCTTGTGAGATTTGTGCCTTTCACCCTTTTTGAGTGTTTTACGTAATATCCGAGTCACGAGTTGATTCAACTTCATTTGGGTCCGCACTTTAAATTATTGTATGATCTCATTTTTATTTCGCTAAAATTTTGGCTTGATCACTGAGAATGACATCACTTTCGAGTTATAAGAAACACGTGTCTTGAAATTTGTCCCGATCACCACACCTTCACCCATACACTAACCAAATTCCATTTTATCATACATCCATACACCTTCCATTTTTCATATCATCACCATATATCAAACCACCCATTTCCATATCAATTCCATTTTCCACCCACCATGTTGAAAAAGGGAAAAGTGTTGAAAGTAAAAGAGAAGGTCCGTCAAAGAGAGTGTTTGCATTTTTAGTGAATATCTCTCCCAAAGCCGATTCAGATGGAGAAAAATTAAATACCAATCTATATTGAGGTTATTTGTATTTTTAGCAGATTTATCTCATACATTGATGCGTATTTGGAAAAGAAAAAATATATAAAAAAAAAGTAAAAAATGAGAAGATCTGTCATAGAGAGTGTTTGCATTTTTAGCAAATATCTCTCCCAAAGCCGATTCAGAAGGAGAAAAATTAAATAAAAATCTATGTTGGGGTTATTTGTATTTTTAGAAGATTTATCTCATACATTGATGAGTATTTGGAAAAGAAGAAAAATAGAAAGTTGCAGTCAAGAAATAAAGACATTTGTTCGTCAAAGTGTAATACACGATTCTCGAATATCCACCATTCATCCATCATATCACCATCCTACCTCACCTCATCCCACATATCCCATTTCATTTCCCCCTCACCCATAAACATCATTATTTTCCGTAGGTGTTTGGGCAAATGATAGTCAACGTGGTGAATAACTCGACGTTCTCACAATAGTGATTAGCATTCTTTCATGAGATCACTTTTCTTTCTAAATGTACGTTCTTTCTTATGTGTGTGTGAGACGTTTGAACTTGCTTACATTTACTCACCTCCTCACACACAAGAGCGATACACTTACCCTAATCTCGAGAGTTTTTTTGATAGAGTTATACCTAGTGAGATTTGAAGTTGAATCGTTAATTCCGATAAGGCAATTTAGGAATTACTTTTGTGATACTTGACCCGTTTTGACTAATTCACACTACACACATTGAGTTCTAGGAAGGATGTGCCTTGTGTATTTACTTAGCTAAATATTTTTCTACATTCTAGCTTGTATTTCTCAAAATATTTCTCTCATAATGGATTGTGTGATTATTCTACGTCTAATAAGGATTGACTGCCTTTCAATAAATTTTTGCAAATAAGAATTTTGTGTGTATATTCCCTGCAAACCCTCACGAGACACAAATCGTCCTGTAGGATAACCTATAGGTTTAAAGGCTTGTTGGACATGCTAAGTGCAATCACAAGTGCCCACGAAAGTGGTACATTTTTAGTTTCTTATATTTATCTTTCTCTCTATCTTATTGCTCGAGGACTAGCAACGCTTTGTTTTGGGGTGGTGCGATAAACACCCAAAACCGTACATTTGATACCCCAAATAGACGGATTTTAGTTGCTAATTCTTTGCAATTTGGGTCTTATGTGCTTAAATGTTTATCTTGTAGGTCAAATGTCCATTTGCGGTGTCAAAAGCCATATATATCGAGGCAAATGCACGTTGAATTGAGCTAAATACCTTATCCCGTAACCTTAACCTATTCTAAACCTACCCCAAACCCTCTGTGTGTTTATCTTGTCCCTTTTTAATATTTTTTAGATTTTTAGTTTGAGTCGTTTTATTTTTAGCATTTGTTTTTTATTTATTTAGTATTTTCTAGGTTTTGTTTTCTATTTTATCTTTATTAGTATAATTTTATTCTATTTTGATTTTTATTAGTTTTTAGTTTTTATTAGGATTATATTTTTTAGGATTTCATTCATTTTTTAGTTTTATTTGATTTTACATTTATTTAGGATTTTAATTTTACTTTAATTAGATTTTATTTCTATTTTTATTTCTTTTTAGTTTCATTTTTAATTGAGTCTTTATTTTATTTTTAGAGTAGGATTTTATTTTTAGATTTTAATTTTTAATTAGTTAGTATTATATTTTTAGGTGTCCAAATTAAACACACACACACACACATAACCCATAACTCAAACACACATAAACTCACCCACACCCTACAACCATACTCCCTCACACACCCAATCTTTTCCACTTCATCTTCACCACCAAACCCATCTTCACTCTCTATACAACCACCATTAACACCAAGAACCAACTCAATCAACATCACCATTACCAAACCCCAAACCCAACCCCCATCTCCAATCATCCAACCTCGTTGGTCGGAGCTACTTCCCTAACCCGTCGGACCTGCCACACCCTTAACCCACCACACCTTTCCGTCGGCGTCCTAACCGTCACCCATCGTCGGCCAACTCGCTATCGGACCCAATCGCACCTCCGACCCCAGAATCCCTCCTGTCCCAACCCATAGCTCGAACCCGACCACCTCCGACGTCCTGACCCGATTTTAGTGGCACCGGTAACCTACCCGAAACCCATCACCGACACCTGACCCCATCGCCCAAGCCCACAAAAACCATTATCGAACCTCCTACCAAACCCCTGGCATCTCCAACTAAACTCCGGCGAGCTCACAAACCCTACCACCTCCAACTCGTCAAAATCCCCCCATCCACTGGCGGCTTCAACCCGAACTTGCCCATACCCGGGAGCCCGACCTTACCCCTCCTTCAGTCCGAACCCACTACTGCTAACCAACCCTACCACCCTGAGAATCTCGAAGTTGATACCATTCCATGGTCCGGGTCCCAAGTCGACAATTGTGTTAACTTACCTTTCGATAGTGAGCCTGATCCAATCCCACCATGTCCACCTGAACCCCACTTTGAGGTTCACATTCCTTTTCCCGTCGAATCTAAAAAAAATCCCGAGTCTACACCTATCGAGCTTCACCCTTGTGTTCCCGAGGAACCACTTCATTCTAGGTTAGCTCCGGCTAAGAGTGTTCACCATCTTCTCGAGATAGAATCCGCGATTGTTCCTAACTATCCGGATATGGATCCTGTTCCACCATGCTTGGCTCTTCTTGAGCCCGTTATTTCTAGAGATTCCTCTATCTCCGATCTTGGTGCCTTGTTTGAACCAACCACCCCATTTACCGATGCTACTTTTATGGAGAAGTTGACGACTCCATATTTAGAAACCACACTCCCTTGTGAGTATTCCTTTACTCCTCCCAATGAGTGTGTGTCTCCCACGCTTGAGTTGGATCATCTTCCTCCACCGTTAATCCCACCCCTTGATTGTTCTCAAATTTATTTACCTCATTTATCTCTTATTTTAGTGTTAGACTTTATTTTTCACTTTCTAGTTAGTTATTTTCATCTCACATTTTAGTTTAGTGTTATTTCACCTCACCTCACCCAATTGTTTTAATATTTGAAAAAGCTAAAAAAAATAGAAAAACCAAAAGCCCAAAAATAAAATAAAATTGAATTGCAATTGAGTTTGTCTCTAGCTTACCCCCTGAATGTGGATTGATACCCTTACTTACCTCTACACTTGAGATTATTATATATTTGTAGGTAATTTGAGGATTTTGATTAGAGGAGCTTTTCAAGCAACGACAAACACACCAAAAAGAAATTCATCAAGTTTAGAAAAAGATTTTAAATGAGGTTGTTGCGAAATTGTGTTTTTTATACCTAGATACCCGCGACATGTCAGTTGTCGGGCAATCATTATTTTTGCACCATCTGACTTTCTTGAGGGATGTTGAAATACAAATTTCCCTCGAGAACACACCACGTTTTGGGGGCAAATTTTTTATTTTTACATTTTGGGGGGACAATTTTGCCCGCATGCCTTGGAGATGGTCTGATACAGTAAGTATTCATTGTGAGTGGATTCTTTTGTGATAACAAATAGTTAACTCCCTAAATATTACCATGAGTTTACTGTTCACCTTCTCCTTATTTTTCTTATTAAAAGGTTTTTTGTAAGTCTATATATTTAATTTATATAAATATTTAGTGTAAGTTTTGTTTTACTTGTTCTTTCTTCTTTATTTCTTTTTTTCTTGTGATAAAAAATATTTACACTCGGAGTATATATTTACAGTAAGTCTTCTTCTTGCACTTCTTCTTCTTCTTTTTCTTCTTCTTCTTCTTCTTCTTCTTCTTCTTCTTCTTCTTCTTCTTCTTCTTCTTCTTCTTCTTCTTCTTCTTATTTTTAACTTTTTAGTGAATATTAACTGTGATGGAGATAGTTACAATGGTAGTGGGCATGTTGTGGTGGCAGTACTAACAATGATAGTTCTGGTAGCGTAGTGGTGGTAAAGGTATCACGGTTTGTGGCAGCAGTTGAGAAGATGATGGTGGTGGCCGAATAGGTGATGGCGGATACATGTAATGTATTGTATTGTCAACGGTAGGTGATGGCAGAGATAGTAGGTGGTGGTGGCAACCTTGCCAGTGATTTTTAGGGTTTAGTTATTGTACAAGTGCTGGGGTATTTTTGTCATATGTATTTCTTAATTTGAGATAATTGGACTTAATTAATAGTTAAATAGTCAACATGACTTAAATGATGGAAAGTATTTTAAATAATACTAGTATTCAAAGACCCTTCTTTTAACCCTTGATCTTATTGTGACACCCCGACTAATTAAATACCGGTTAGCTACTCCTTTATTCAAATTAATTCAGAATGTCAAGTTGGTTCAGTTCGTAGCATCACTGTCGAAAACGTTTTAACAATTACTAGCCACCTAATATTTAAAAAGTGAGTTGTCAATTTTAATTGAATTCGATTTACATACAACCAAATTAATTTATGAATTACTGAAACCACAACCACATCACAGTCACAATAAAATAACGATGCAATAAACTGAATCTGGAGGAATACACCTCACAACAATCCGAATACTGAAATGAACAAATACAAGCCTGAATCATCAATTTAATTACAACCCAAAATATAAAATAAAAACTGAGTAAATAAGATGTGTCTGAAAGGAAAGGGGCGACATGCCCTACAGATGAATGAATCTGAAATAGAGTCAAGATATAAAGTGGAGGCGTCGACTATTGAGGCCCTGTAACTTCCACAGCAGCTACAGCACGTCGCGGGAATAGAACTCATATGCTTGGTGTCCTTGTGGCTGGGCACCTAAAAAGGTTTTTACAAAAATTGATTTGAAATCAAACGGGTCAGAGCCCGATTGTGAAAAATAGTTTAAAATACAGCAAGTGTTTAATATAATTAAACAGTGAATATAAAGTACATGATAGTGCGTGCACTCACATGAGTTCCTCACCTCTCAACTAATTGTGCACTCCTATCGTTCCCGTACCCGTTCTAGTTATTCCCATATCTAACTAGTCCAATACACAATCTAACATTTCTATTCGATTCACGATTTAATTCCCGACATCTTAATTTAAACAGAGAGTTTTACTTTTCTTCTTAGTTCCCATATTAGTCATGTTAATCACTAGAGATTGTCCATTTTTAACTCTACTAAAATGTTGTTATTATTCACACTTACATTTATTCATGACAGTTCATTTCAATTAGCAGTATATTATTCTCAACATAAATATACAATACTGGCACCCCGAGACTAAGCTGCGGTGCACACATACTCTGCTATCCAATCCCGGTACATTACGTACATAAGGACCACGTATTTCGAATCTCTCAGGAATCATTTTCAATAAACAACAACCACACATAATGGAGGCGAACATAGTTCACATCACATGGGTCAGGCACATACCTACGCTCCCATGATCAGCAGACTTATTAACTTCTCAATAAGTCCTTCTCTGACCTATGTCCTCGAGGTACCAATCTAAATCCCCCCCGTAGGCACACAAAGACTAGATGCCCCTGATCGAACGCCGACCTCCCGTGATAGCAAGTATGGTAGGTATGTTATACATAAATAACAACATAAACCAAGCATTCACACATCTTCGGTATCCCATAATATTAGTAGAGGTATATTTCTCATTCCTATATGGTAATTTCATGTTACACATTTACAAGTCCCCGATTTATATACATTAAAGTTATCAATTCTTCTCACGTCGAAGTTTATAGATAATTACATCATAACCCATAGACATCATCCGGTTTACTACAAAACTCTAAGTTTTAGTCCTCGACGTACTTCCAATCTCACAATTATATCCACAAATCAACAAGGGAAGGATTACGCTCTATTATATAAGTCTTCTGGAGGTTCGAAATAAAATCAGGCCTAAAAGATAATTATGTATACTCGTTAGAAACCTCGTTCGAATGAGTGTCGTTCGAACGAATGGCTTCGAATGAACTACCAACTCGTTAGAAGGGGTACTGTCATCTCGTTAGAAGTCTCGTTCGAACGAGGTCGTTCGAACGACCTGCGCAGGTCTTCTAACGAGATGGCAAACTTCGCCCAGATATCTCCAAATTCGTTTTTTCTTCATTCTTCTCTTCTCTAAATCCACCCTAAGACTATCCAAGTTACTTTTTAATGTTTGTAAACTATTTTTAGTCACCCTAGATCATTCCTTTACATACTTTTGGGGTCAAAGCTTACAAATTAACATGCCAAAGTCATAAATCCCCAATTCTTGTCCCAAACCCTATGAACTTGAACCCAGAATTTAATTTCATAAAAAGACTCCTTATTAATCCGTTTTCAGATCATCAAAAGTTATGTTTTGTATATTGAATTCGTCCATAATCATTCTACATGCAAATTCCTACCCCAAAACCACAAGTTTCACAATAATTCCATTGGGTGTTCTTCATCAAAATTTCCAAGACATAAACAGTTTTCTACACTACACATGGAAGAAGTATTCAATGCACTTGAAAATATCAAATCACTTGCCTTAGATTCATTTTTCAGATTTGTTGTCGTTGATTCTAGGTTGAATTTCCCTTCTTTCGGTCACAATTCCTTCCAGAATGGTGGTGATGGGTGATGGCTTTGGTTTGGCTCTTGTAACCTCTCTCCAACTTCTCTCAAAACTCCCGTATCCCACTCTCTTATCTTTTGCTGGTAATGGCCTTACTGGTCTTCCGAATGATATATAATTAACCACTAAAATTCGTGGGTTTTAATTTCTCAATTTTTAAAATTACAAAATACCCCTGTAGGTTGCCGGTTTGGCCTAAAAGTGCCCCGGGACCCAAACTAAACCCCCGGCTAGTGTTTTCTGACTATTTCGACCCTTCCGGACACGTTGGTGCACTCAAAATGACCATTCGGTTGATAAAAATATAATTCACTTTTTAATCTAATTAAATTCATTCCTGACGCGACTGACACGCGCGTCCCAACTTAATTTTCCAAATTATCGTATTTCAGCCTCGCGACAACTTTAATATTTTCAATACTCATTAAATATTCAATTTTAACATCATAATCAAATACCAACTCACATCTCGCTAGTATTTACATCCGGATTAATTCCCAATTAATTCTCATTTAATTTAATTAATCCTTTAAATAAAATCAATAAAATTACGGGGTATTACAGTTATATTGACATTATAAATTATTCATATCAATTTGATATTAATATATTGAAAATTACAAATTGATTTAGTTTAATAATATTTTTTTTTTAAGAAAACCAACCCCCAAAAGATTTTCCAAATCAATCATAAAATTAGGATTTATTAGGAAAATCTTTTTCACCTTAAAGTGGTCATCCTTAGAGGCATATAAAGAAGAGTAGAGAAGAATGTAAAAAAAAAATCCAATAAAGTCATAATTTATGTATCGATTTGTGAAATCTTTCGTTGGTGAGCTTTTCTTTTTTTGGTGAAAACATGTTATGGCTTGATCGATTTGGCATTAGCCAATATCAAATATTAAAAAAATACTTTATGATAGAGTTTATATAGAGGATTGGGATCCTTAATTTTTTTTTATATTAATCATCAATGCATAATTTTAAAATAAAATAAATATTTAAAAAATCATTCTCCACACTCCATTTCTTTCAATATATAAGTCAAGGATTGTTTTTATTTTGACTGATAGGAATATAAGTACCCAATTGTGTTTGATTGTTTTGAAAAACTATTGGTTGAGTTAACATTTATATTTTCTTATGTTAAGATGTAGAATTGCCTTAGAATTTGAAAAATGAATTTGAAAATTTGATATGAATTTGAGGAATACATCAATTTAGAGTCTCGTTTCAATATTAAAACAAACGCATTTTTAAGATTTATTAGATTTCAAACTCCAAATTCATATTTCAGATTATGTTAAATAATAAACACTTTATCAGCCTTAAGTGATTGGATCATCTAATTAATATTTATAAAAATGGATAATTATCCTTTATTGCATAAGTTAATACAAAGTTAAATAACTTAAATATTGTAATCTAATTTGGTGTTTACAATATACTAATAAATAGTTTGCAAAATCTTATTTTTGTTGATTGATGCATTTATCTATTATTTTCTTTATTTCACCACACTTGTTGGATAAAGTAAAAGTATTGGGTAATAAACAATGGGGTAGCGTACGACTTTTTTAAATTAAGGGTAATGTGAAAGTATTGATGGTTGCATTTAACAATTCTTAAAAGTATTGGTGTTATTAGCCGAACTCTAATTTAAACCAATTTTATCTTCCAACCTATATTTTTTTAGGTTCATATATATTTCCACTCTAATCAATTGTGTATGTTCAAAGATAAAATCCTTTGAAAAATAATTTACTATTGATCGTTAATTTAACTAATTTTTGTAGTTTACCACTTTTCGACTATGTTATTCATTTAAACTTTAGTAGTAACCCCAAAATATGTCTCCGATATTTTTCACATTAACCTTTATGAGAGGATTATTTGACCATGTCTGAGAGGTAGACATGTGTCCACTAGTCCTTTTAGCGATCAGGATTTAATAGCATAAGCACGGTTGAAATTGATCATCGAAAATCTCGGAATTAGATACAGTCGAAAAAATTATGATAGCTATCTAAGGTTTTATGTTCTCTATAAATTTAACCCTTAACCCGGGGTAAAGGGTTATGCAATATTTTTTTATCAATAGATGATCAATAAAGAGAAGGAAACACCTCGTGGATGTAGGTACATTGCTGAACCACGTGCATATTATTTTCCTGTGTGATGGTGTATGCTTGTACTTCATTTGACTTTAATTATGTTGACAATATATTATTAGGTTTTTAACCACCTACAATTGGCATAGTTTGTGGGAACGATTTCCTTTCGTCATCCAAACAAAGAAAATGAATAATCATGTCTCATTTGCATAACCAACACCCATGGCCTTATAGAAGTCGGTAAGACATTCAGATCAGCCCTGAGATTCCCAAGTCCATGTTTGAAACCCAACCCAACGAAATCAGCAATGCACCCATCTTACGTTATCATCCACAAGAGGATCAAAATGTGGACAGTAACAAGGTAACACAGCCCAACCAAATCTTCAGGCTCGGGGAAGCCTACGAACAATTCCTTCGACAGTAAGAGGCAACCACACTCCACCAGCAGGAGAAGAATTCTCATCACCAATGTCTCTTAGAAAGGATGTTGGAAGAGCTCCACGGGGATAAAAAAACATCCTGATATCGCTCGTACCCCTAGACCTCAGGCGAGTAAAACTCTCATTCAAGGAAGGAGTTCTCATCACAATCAAGATCGCTCCTATCCTCGGTAATTCCCAAATATAAGGGATCGTCACAACGACCACCATCATAAGAATGACCTTTGTCACCTTATATGAAGAGAGATAGACAATCACCCTACACAGTAGGGAGATAAGTTCACAAAAGAGTTAACTGGGAGGGTTTTCATATGTGAAATGAAATCTCCTTTTTCTCGAAGGATAGAAGAATTTTAACCTTTTAAAAAGTTTTATGATGGGAAGACTTATCCCACCGATTATGTCCGACAATATCATTAAGATATGACCTTATGGAATAATAATAAACCTCTCGTGTAGCACATATTCCTCTCTAGTCTAGGGTATGTTGTTTAAGAAGACTTCACATCTATATATCGTGATCTTTAAAGAGCTTGTGGAAGCCTTCACGGTAAGATTCATTACTAGTAGCACACACCCAAAAAGGACGGATGCCTTCCTCGTGATGAAGAAGAAACCCCAGGAAACCTTATAGGAGTATGATCGGAGATACTGGAAAACCTACAATCAGATGGAGGACTACTCTAAGTAAATGGTTATAGAATTATTCAAGATCTTCTTGCCGAGTAGTTCCATATTGCACCAATCTCTTACCAAAAAGAGACGATCACCATATATAATCTAATGTATAAAATATGAAAGTGCACTAAGGTAGAAAATGTGGTGAATGATACCTAGCAAAATAATGGTTGTCCTAAGGAAAATAAGAATGGAGACAAGGAGGGCACCCCTAAGAAGGGGGAAATAAGTAGAACACTAGATCTAAGGTTGAAAATAAGATATTTCCCATTAAGACCCACCATGCCATTAATAGTGTCTATAAAAAGACGATCTATAAATCTTAAACAAGATTAAATATCGACAGTATTTCAAATGGCCAAATAAGATGGTAGGACACCTGTCGAAGAGAATATTGCATTAAGATGTTCTTATCAAAAGGAGCATGGGCAGAAAATAGAAAATCTAAAGGCACTCATATTGCACCTAGAGAACCTAGCCCATGCATGTCATCTAGAAGATTACGTTAAAAAAATAATGGGAATTACCTTTAGAATACAATTAAAAGATTGATAATGTCCTAGATAATGACGAGATAGATCACGATTTCACGATCATCTATAGTACCTCAAGTTCGAATTAGTTGTTTAGATGAAATTGAAAAAGGTCACCATGGTCATGGAATTTTTCCAAATTGACCCTTCCAAAACCTTAGTGGGAAAACATCATCGATTAGAAGATGTAGACTATGCCAGGCATACCCTCATCATCGAAGAAGACCTGGTTGGAGTCCGGATTTCACATTACAACGCATTAGTAATCACTCTTAAAATAATGAGCTGGGATGTGGATAACCTACTAGTGGACTAGGGGAGTTCTTTAGAGGTTATGTGCCTAAATTTGTTCAACAAGTTTATCCTCAAGATGGATAATCTGAATGATGAGACCATCTCTTTTGGTCGTCTTCACTGGAAAAATGACGACATCCCTAGGAAAGGTGGTACTCCCAGTGCAAACTGGGAACATATCTAAGTTGATCGAGTTTTAGTAGGGGGCATTAAGTCTACCTACAATGAAATCCTAGGATGAGGATGGATCCATTCCATGAAAGTTGTTCCTTCCACCAAGCACGAAAATCTCAAATGCATCAACAATTGAAGGATAATAGATATGCAGGGAAATCAGGTTATTTCTTGAGAATACTTCATCGCTGCCGTTAAACCCAAATAGGAAATGAAGAAGAAAATGTGGAGAATACTAAGGAAGCCACTCCCTTCAAATAAAAATTAAAATATGGAAGACCGGTGGTGGAGAAAATAGGGGTGTCCCCCGTAGATAGAGTCGTGGAGCCATTGCAAGAATTCATGTTTGATGATTCCCACCCAGAGAAGAAATTTTTTATTGGTATCTCATTGTTCGATAATAAGAAAGAAGAACTTTTGAAAAAGAACCGGGATGTGTTTGTCTGGAAACTGTATGACAGTCCTGGGATTGATTCAGAGCTAAAAATCCACTAACATCATGTGGATCCAACATTTCCACCGATCACACAGAAGGCACAGTGAACAGCTCCGGAGAAGGCAAGTGCTCTAGAATAGGAAGTAGGGAAAATTCTGAAGTTAAGGTCTATTAAATAAGTTCAATTTCTTAAGTGGATCTCGAACTCGATTGTGGTAAGAAAGAGTAATGGGAAGTGTACAGTCTGTATTGACTTCACCAATCTAAACAAATCCTTCCCCAAGAGCAATTTTCCTTTATCAAAGATAGACCAACTAGTCGATGCCACCGCTATCCATGAACGAATAAGCTTCCTAAATGTTTATTTTGGCTATCACTGAATACCTTTATTAGGGCCAGACCAAAAGAAGACCTATTTCATCACCACCCTTGGCCTCTACTGCTACACAGTCATGCCTTTTGGACTAAATAATGCCAGCGAAACCTACCAGTGTTTGGTCACCAAGATATTCAATCATCAACTAGGTGATACTATGGAGGTCTAAATTGATGACATGCATGTAAAGAGAGGACACACAAGGGCATCCATCTAATAGATCTGGCGAAGACATTCGAGATCTTTAGATATTACATAATGAAACTCAATGCAACCAAGTGTTCATCAGGATTCCAATCTAATATAAAAACTCTTTTTTATGAGAATCCGCTATGGTAATGGAAAAGATTTCTGCATATATTCCTAAATCCTTCAATAATATCAGAATCAGATAAATTTTCTTTACCAAGGAGAAGACGCAGGTTCTCGGTTATGAAAAACATTCAAATGAAAATTCAATATAAGTTCCCAAAACGTAAATAAAGAAAATAAAAAAATTAGGGGTTTCGTTCTAGCGCTCGAAAATAATATTCCAAAGCTTTCGTATGTTCTCCGTTACTTGTGTGGATAAGTCTTATGTTATATAATATATAACTTCTATCGTAGGGGTCAATTTTTTGTCATATAGCATCATTACAATTCTGTAAAGCTTACACATAATTTCCTTCGAATTGAGCTGACATCCATTTTTGGGTGACCTGGTCAGTCAAAGGGGAATCAAAGAAAATGCCAACTATATCAAGGAAATAAATAATATTCATTCATCTAAGGCAGTTAGGGATGTCCAAAAGTTAATCGAGATGTTGGTCGCTCTCAACCGCTTCATCTATAAATCCTTGGAAAAGTGTCGCCTTTCTTTTAGTTATTAAGAAATAAGAAGAACCAGATATGGATCATAGAATGTTCAAGGTCACTTGAACAGATCATGAACTACCTTTACCAACCTCTTTTACTTGTGGTCCCAAATTCCGGAGATCCAATCTACCTGTATCTTTTAGTGTTTGACCATGTAGTTAGTCCGGCCCTAGTATGCGAGAAGGAGGGGAACCAAGCCCCGATCTACTATATCAGCAAGACATTTCTAGATGTTGGGAAGTGTTACCTTCCTCTGGAGAAGTTGTCTACTTGATTCGGCTCGAATATTGCATATATTCACCCCCTTTAACTATGCATTTTAGCCCCTTTTGGGTACTTCAATTCCTATATTTATGCTCATTAAACATATAACCTCTATTTTATATGTTTACATGTTTTTTGAGGTATAATTGTGCTTTTGTAGGTATTACGGTGTTTGATGTGAAGTTCGGTAGCGTTTCGAGGATGTTCCATTGACAATCGCACGTATTGGGGCATTTTAATAATTTCACAGTTTGGGTATCTTGCCCAATGCCTTCAAGGAATTTGAATACCTCTGAGTTATCTTCGTGTGGCAGTTGATGGTGTATGATTTCGATTTATAACGAAGAAGTTACGGGATTTCTTGCGGTGGAAGGACAACACCAAAACCACTTAGGACAAATCATTTATTTTCCATTTATTTATTTTACCACTTACTATATAAGTGGGTTTTGTGTATTTAAAGAAATATATTCTATTTTAAGACATATATTCTATTTTCATATTTTATCATCTTGTTTTTATCAAGATTTCTAGTTAGGTAAGAGAAATAAGGGTTTTGGAGGGGATTTTTGGTTTTACTTCTCTCTCTCTCCTAGGGTTTCAACCCAATGGGTTTATAAGTCACTATTCATCATCTTCTTCTTTAATCCAAGCTTCCATTGTTCGTTTTCTTGATTTTTTATTTATTTACTTACTTTATTAACTAGGTTCACTTACTTTCACTTAAGTTCTTTCATTTAATTAATGCCATTTAACATGATTTATAGGTAACTTAATCTAGGATGACACATGGGTTAATAAGTTTCTATGCTATGGTATGATGGGTCTAAGGTAGTTTTAATGAGTTAATTATTCCTTGTGTCACACTTAGGAGATTTAATGGGGTATATAAAGTATAATTCATATTTATGACCTTTCATGTGTAATTTTTGGAATATTCATTGACACCGAACTCAAATTAAGCTTTTATGAGAATTTAGAGGGTGACAACTCTAGGTTTAATTAATTGTCCAAATGTGATTAATCTTGTTAGCGCTTTTATGTTCATGTAACCATTTATGCTATTTATCCCGTATGAGGGAGGCGATTCTCAACCTATAGTTTTACTCGTTTTGTTAATCTAAGTTTAAATACATGCCTTGTTTAATGATTTGATCGCATATCATCTTTTACACTTTTATTTGCGAAGTATTAAATTAATAGAATTCTAATAACTAGTCTCTCTGGATTTGATACCTGGACTGGCCTCTATACTCCCGTAAAGAGTGTAGTCAATAGTTTAGGTTTTTATATTGAGGAGGTGAAATGAATTCAACGACTGGCGTACTAACTCTGTGCTACTTTTCACCCTTGATCACTACTCACTAGTGATCGCTTCACATAAGTTGAAGCAATACTTTGAAGCCCAATCGGTCATTGTTATCACTTATTTTCCTTTAAAGGTAGTCCTAAAAAAGTTCGACCTCTTTGGAAGGATGTCCAAGTGGTCGGTAGAACTGGGGAGGTTTGATATCCATTTCAACCCAGAACTACTATCAAAGGATAAGTTTTGGCAAACTTTATTTTTTAATTCGCTAGAGGGAAACAACCCAATGAAAAGGAGCCCGTCGATTAAGAATCCACTAAGGAGGTCGATTAACTCAACAGATGGTCCTTCTTTATTTATGGAGCGTGCAAGTCAAAAGGATCAGGAGTAGGAGTTATCCTGGTAACTACAGATCATACAATGCTCGAGCAAGGGATCAGACTTTAACTTTAGGCATCCAAAAATGAAGTCGAATATGAGGCCCTCATTGTTGGATTAAATAAGGCTTTATCCATTAGTGCTAGTCCCCTTGAAGCCTATTATAATTCAAGGATGGTGTCCAATCATACATCAACAGACTATAATGCCAAGGATGAATGGGTGTCAGAATATTTCCAGATCGCACAAGATTTGGCCGCCAAATTTAAGTTCATCCAAGTCCAATAATTTCCTCAAGAAAATAATAGTCACGTAGATGCATTAGATACTCTGGCTTGAGCCATTGACTCTGACCTCAAGAGAACTATTGAGGTGGAATACGTGGCTCAACCGAGCATCATGAGGAAGAATAGTGTCGAATAAGTCCTCGTCATTCAAAAGGCTCCTAGTTGGATGGAACTAATCATTACATACTTAAGATAAGACATATTGTATACCGATGAAAAGAAGGCACATCAAATGAAAGTCAAAGCTGCTCGATTACACTTATCTTCTTAGTGGAAGATCTACATACATTCTTTCACTGGTCCATACTTGTAATGTGTCCACCTTAATGACAACGACCAAGTTATCTATAATTTGCATGAAGGGATATGTAGGATTCATGCTCGGGGAAGATCTATAGCGTTTAGAGCCATAAAATAAGGGTATTAGTGGCCCTACATGAAGAAGGAGGCAATCTCCTATGTGAGAAAATGAAAAAGTGCTAATTTTTTTGCCAAGGCTCCACTAGCTAGCTAGGAACCTCAAACTATTTTAGTCAGTACAAATTATTTCACCAAGTGGAATGAAGCAGAACCATTCGTAACATAAGGGATGTCGACGTGATCAAGTTCATCTAGAGGATCCTTGTTACCCGGTTTAATGTGTCGAGGACGTTTATCGCCGAAAATGAGACTCAATTTAGAACATACCATTCTAAGACTTCTGTAACAGCCATGACTTCAGACACTACTTCAGTTAAGTGGCTTATCCCCATAGCAATGGATAAGCTTAGGCCTATAATAAAACCGTGCTTAATGAAATAAATAAAAGAGTGGAGAAAGCAAAAGGGGCTTGGGTGGATGAGCCTCCCCACGTCCTCTGGGTGTGTCGAATAACTTCGAGGAGGTCAACCTAGGATACACCATTTTCCTTATTTATGGGAAGAAAGACATCATACCTCTTGAGGCAGGCTTGTCGACCAATAGAATGGTTGTTGTTGACCAAATCATGAATGAAGATTTCATAAAGACCAAACTCCACCTAGCCGAGGAAAGAAGTGTACATGCCTTGATCAAGCTGGCATCCTACTGACAATAGTTGAAAAATAGTATAACAAATGATTCAATACGAGGAAGTTTCAGGTTGGAGATTATGTGCTCAGAAAGGTTATTGGTAGCACGAGGAAGTTGTTAGATAAAAAATTGGGACCTAATTAGGAATGCCCATTTAAAGTCATTAGGAACAATCTCTAGGGAACCTACCATATATAAATAATGGAGGTCAGGGAGACATCTAGGGATTGGAATGCATTTACCCTTCGAAAGTTTTATTTCTGGATTTATTATTAATTTTTCATTTTTATGCAATTTTGCTACTCTAACTTTTTGTGTATTTAAATTTCAATTAGATTTCTTATTGTTCTAAATGGCAGGCAAATATCATTGAAAAAAAATCGGCTAAATTATGATTCTCATTATGGAAAAGCCATGATTATTTTATATCTACTCGGTCAAGTTGTGATTTTAACTTTGATACCTTATATATGATTACACTTAGTCACGTGGTCACAAGTTTTCATTTGTAATATTAGGCCCTAATAATTCATTTAAATTTTATATAAATTGTAATGAAGTGAGGTTTGATGATAATTATTAGAAGTTGTAGGTCAAAATTGAAGGAATTAAAGAAATTGTAATTTGGAGGGTTCAAACGACAGTAGTGTCGTTCAAACGAGATTTTGGTGTTGTTTAAAGCGAGGTTCAAACGACCTTCGCGCTAGGTACGACTACATTACAGTCCTAAGTTGCGCGACAGTTGCGCAAAGCCATACATTGAATGAGATAGACATGTCGTTCGAATGATGTGGCTAAAAAATGTTTAAATCATATTTCCATTGTGTGCTATCAGATTTCTGGCCCTTGGATTGTTGAGTTATCGAGCTCTGGTGAGCCCAAATTGGGAAAAATGGGATTTTTAGTGTCTTGGGGGCTTTTATAAGGGTGGTTTTATCGTTCATTTGGGCATGGGGAAAATGGAAGAAGATGAGAGGGTGAGAGAAGGGTGATCTTCCACCATGGATGAACCTCTTTATACCTTAAACCACCATTAAACAATCATCAATTACTGTATTCATAGTGTGTTCCAATATATTCAAGCCTATAACACCCATTTCCACCATTGTTGAAGTGGAGCTATGAATTTTGGAAAAGTCTTGGGGGGTTTTTGGAGAAGATGATGGAAGCTTTCATGGAGTTGAAGGGGTTTTTGGCTTTAAAAGCTTGAATGGATCACAAATGGAGCATTTTAGAGGATACATTTGGTTACCCCTTGAGGCCACCTTTGGAGGTGGGGGTTACTCCTCCTACACCAACCTTATTACCACCATTTGGAGCTTTTAGAGGTAGAAAATCATTCTCTTAGTATTAAAACTCTAATTAGTGTATTTATAATCTTGTTGTTAGATTACATGAATAGGGTGCATTTGATTAAATGATTAAAGACACGTGTAGTAAAATTGTTGAAAAATGTTATCTTGTTGAAAAATAAAGGATGATAAAATATTTCAAAGTTTCTTTAAATGAAGATTGGGATTTTTATGAAAATGGTGTATTTTCTAGAAAATCTTTATTAAACATTTTATGAAATAAAATGTTTAAAAATCATGACTGATTTTACTAAAATATTGGTGAAATAATTTTTTAAAGTTTCTTGCAAAAATGTAAAATTCATAAAAGATGAACAATTGTTGAGTTTGAAGAAGTTAAATATCTTTTATGACTTGAAAGTGCATTTCGAAAGTATTATGAATTTAGAGTGAAATGTATGTTTTACCCATTTAATAGGATTTAGGATACAAAATCCATTTTCTCAGGTATATAAACTAATACTATTTTGGTGATGAATATGTGATCAAGTTTATAGGAGGTTGTATTGGGTTTAAATAAGAAATAAAAAAATAGAAATTCTAGCCTTCAAAGTGTGTGAAAAGGGGGTTAAAGGTATGATGAATATAAGGTTCCAAGACTACATGCATTAACAAAAGGAAAATGGTATTTTCTTATATAAGTAGTCTATAAGAGTAATTAGATTTCTTGAATAAAGAAATTAAAGAAATTTCTAAACTGGAAATATAGGTAGTAAAGGTATTGGATAAGTGTTAATGGTTAAACATTGGGAAGTTGGTGTGTGTAACTTAATGATTTTGAAAGATTAAGACTTATGAATTTGGAAAAGAAATAATGGAATAAAGTGGTTGTAACACCCCGCCTAATTAAATACCGGGTGGCCAGTCCCATACCAAATTAAAACAGAATATACAATTGGATCATTCTTAGCATCACTGTCGAAA
This sequence comes from Sambucus nigra, assembly GCA_949130495.1. NCBI lineage: Eukaryota > Viridiplantae > Streptophyta > Magnoliopsida > Dipsacales > Adoxaceae > Sambucus > Sambucus nigra. The sequence goes on along the minus strand of OX422208.1, from coordinate 533,975,366 downwards.
ACATTTACTAATCACCCAATACCTAATTAAGCTGGTGTTAAAAACTTTCCAAATTTTAATTTCAACAAAAACCATTTTTAGTTTATGAATAACACTACACATATTATTCTATAACACTAATAACCGAACAGATAACACAAAAGAATTTAAATTCAATTGGAATAAACATTCCCAAATAATTGTCCAATACAGTAATCCCAACAATAACAAATGTATTAAAATGACACGAGTACAAGAGTATTTGACTCCGATAGAAAAGAGATAACTGAATTCCTTTTGGGCGATATGCCCTAACTAAAAGAATACTGTGAATTAAATGAAGATAGGCGTCTAAGCAATACTCCATAGTTCCATAGCTCGTCATAAACCCCTAAGGTTGGCGTCCCTGCTGCTGGACACCTGATATAGAAGGTATACTAGAAAAGAAAATATGCAAGGAAACGGGTCAGAGCCCGATATGAAAATGATTTTGAAAATAGCAAGTATTTAACAAGTGCAATAAAGCATTTATTATGTACATGTTAGTATCCAACTCTCACTTGCTATTCTCACCTCTCATTTAGAGTGCACACTTAACGTTTCCTATTAAACTTTTAGTTAATGGTTCCTCCTCACTAGTTTCCATAATATGATTCCATCCCATATCATAACCCCGTATGTCCCATACTATACGTCATATAATCATTCATATACGTTATTCATTTATGAATCGTTTATCATTAAAATGAATTAAGCTTTTCAATTCTATAACAATAAATATTCATTAACTTAATTCAATTCTTTTTCTTAATTCTTCGTCATCTACAATCATCACACAGTAGATTAATCAAACCGCTATATACATTCATTTAATTCATTATATATATACATATATAATACGGCACCCCGAGACACAGCTGTGGTGCGATGCATTACTCTGCTATCACGTCCCAATATCGCTGGTCGCCGAATAGGGGACTAAAGGTTCGGTAAGGATTTCACGAACCACAAACATCAACACAACAATTGGAGGCAAACATAGTTCTCATACCCACGGGTCACGCACATACCTACGTTCCCTAGTTAGCGGACTTATCAACTCCCCAATAAATCTTTCATAGACCTATGTTCTCGAGCGACAAATCAAAAATCCCATGGATTCATCAGGATATGACTTCCCTCACGCGTAAACCTCCCACCGATAGCAAGTAAGCTAGGTATGTCATACACATAAATCATCAATCAATCAAATAGGCATTATCATACCTATAATATAATATCAACAAGGTACTCACATTACCCTAAGATAATTCCCATACGTAGCATTATATCTCTCAAATTCTACGTATTAAAATATTATGACTTTACTTCTTTAATTTAATTATCCCAGAGTCTCACTCATTACCCAAGGTTCAAATAGGTTTCTCCTCAACATATTTATTCAGTAAGAAATCACTAATAACCTATTGGTCCATCTCATCTTATCTCCCGAATTACCACGGATTGAACTCTCCTTTAATTAGGGTTATAACCGACAGTTTCTAATCTCTTATAAACACATCTTCTATCAACTAGGACTGAATACCATCATCACATGGCTCATAGTCTATAGTGTTTCATTCACACTATATGACTTATCAACAAAACCAACATCCTCGAATCCTATAACATCTCTCCACTCCCGACGTTGTTAAGGTTCATGCGCGGAGCGTCTCGCAAAGCGAAATCCAAACAAGGAACCCCTCCAATACACTACTACTTAACTTTGTTGGTCATGGAGCTTAGTTAACTTAAAATACGCAATCCGATTAACCTCATCCCCTCTTTCAACCAAATGTGGTCTGAACTCCCATCTCTATCCAAGAGCCATACCATTAAGCGCTTGTACTACACTCAGACCTTGCGCAATCAATAATGAGCTTAAACTCAGTCCTTGATGTTCAAATTGTAACCCTAAGGCTACCCAGGTGTTATATTAAATCTCCCCTACTAGACCTATCCTTAATCCTCATGCATACAAATTAGAATCCAACACATGAATCTAGAAACCGAAATTTCTTTCAATTTAATTATCATAATTCTAATCAATTAAATCCCAATCACATTAATTCGGTTCTTATCTAGGGCTTAATGATCTTCCCTAAGTCCCATTATATCCAAGGTACATTCTCTCTATACCGAAATAATTAAAGTATGAATTCTCACCTACTTTTACCAAAATTCTTTCCTATTTGAATTTACAATTTGGTAGTTTCTCTCACTCCAATAAAACGACAAACTCAAAAATGGACTTTGAGAAAATCCTTAAAAATTCCCTCTGTCACTCGAACCAGAAGGGTTGTCATTTGAACGACTTCCACATGTCGTTCGAGCAACTTCGCGCGAGATGCCATCTCGCTCGAACGACTTCGCGCGAGATCGTGCGAGATGTCACTGTTCGTCTTCTTCTACGGGTTTTATCACTTTTGATCATTCAAACCTTCATATTAACAACCCAAATTCCTTACAATCCTTACTAGATGATATAGCAACATATGTAAATGATTTCTAATGCTCTAAACATCCTATAATCATCAAGAGTTCGAATTAAAAACATATATTCATCCTATTTTTCTAGAAAATTATCAACATAATATCTTCAAGAACACACCAATGATTTTCAGAATTTCTTCAACAGATTTAATATTTATTTCGTGGATTACTATCTACCTATAAAATGAGTTTGATCCCTACATAGTTCCATTTTCTAGAAATCCATTAAGAATTCCATCTTTATCTTCCAAACATGAAAAATCTCATCTTTTCATAACTATCCTAACATGGACAATATACAAACTTAGATTGCAATTATCAAACACTTGCCTCTAATGAAGGTCTGATCCTTTCGGGTTGTATAACACAGGTGGCTCTCCTCTTTTTCGGTCACTTCCGGTGGTGGTAAGTGGTGGTGACCTTTGGTCTTTGGTTCTCCTTCTTTCCAAGCAAGCTTCTATCTTCCCAAGCAACCTTTCACTCTCTCACAAGGTGACCTCTAAAGTTTTGTATAGAAGAGATGAATGACCCACGTATAACTAATCTCCAAAGATTTATAATAGGACAAAATCCGAAATCACTATTCATCCCCCTTGTAAAAATGACCAAAATGCCCTTTTGGGTTGTCTTTTCATTTTCAAATGACCCGAGACTCAAAACCAACGTCCCAATAGACTTTTCTGACTATTTCAACCCTTTGGGTGCAACGACGCAGTTGAAATGACTATAAGGTTGATAGAAAAAATAAGTTCCCCATTTAATTTAACAAATTAGTCCCGACAGGTCCCATTCCGTGTTCGACTAAAATTCAAATTATTGAATTAATAACTCACAGTAATATCAATAGTCATCACATTCATATATTACCTAAATATTTTTAAGTATTATTTAGAACCATACATTTTTAATATCCACAATTCGGATAAAAACCCAAATGAATTAATTTATAATAAATTCCAATTAATCCATTAATTTAAAATATAACCCATTTTAAAAGTCATTAAAATCACAGGGGTATTACAGTGGTTTCCTACTTGAGAAGAATGATACTCCGATTATTAAAAAGGTGTTAAAAGTGTTGAAAGGTCTTAAGAAGCTGTATGAGTAACTAAAAAGTGTTTTGGGAAAATAACACTTATGAAGTGGAGGAAAACGACAAGCCTTGAATGAAATGGGTAAAATGGTAATTTTACTTAAAGCGGAATATTTAATGAAGTAAATATATTGGAAAAGGTGTTACAAAAATTGGTCCTAAATGTATATGATTTTTGGAATAAAATCAAAAATAAAGTGTAAAGGACATGAAATGATAATATCAAAGTGTAACATGAGTTGGGGTGAAACCCCGAGTTTGGCTTCGGCCGGGTAAAAGGGGAAAGAAGGAATAATATGGACATTTTTTAAATATTAAAACACATAAAAAAGGAACTCGGATAACATCGGGATAATTAAGGAGGGCTCGGATCCCTGGGGTGAAAGACCCAAAACCACTGGCCAGAGTATATAGTGGCATTGCCGGCGGTGTGGAGCCCGTTAAAGTACGCAGTTTATTGAAAGATTTCGAGAAAATATAAAAAAATAAGGAACATGTCAAGAAATTGGTTGTGTGGTGAAATTGTGTTAAGATGGCCTAACTTGAATGAATTAATAAATGTTTCGGTGAAGGTTAAAGTGGACAAGAATATGTAAATTGATTAGTGTCCATAAAGTAAGGAAACAATAAAGTATAATGGTTAAAAGGGTTAGTTGAGCAACCTAAGAAGTTTTAACCATAATTAACACAAGGGTGTGTTGTGAAAGGTTTTCTAAGGTTAAATAAGTATTTTATAACTCGGTGTTTACATGTGTTGAAAGGGTGATTTTCAAATAAAATACTAAAATGCATTGTTTTAGATGGAAAGGGGTAATTTCGGTAAAGAAATGATTTATGTTAAACAGAGTGTAGTGGTTTCAAGTATTTAACCGCATGTGTTAAATTGAGGGGTAAATGTCAAGTTAAGAAAGAAGAAGTTTTAATGATATTAAGGTAAATTAATTGGGATAAAACAACATTTTTGGAAGTAAACGGTCTCATGCATTAAGTATATGTATGTATATGTATATGTATATGTATATGTATATGTACAAGGTATTTGTATGTGCACGTAGAGATAACGTGTTAGAGTCTTATTTATGTCGCTCATTTCTAAACTCTATTTGTGTATTCCCATTGGGCATTGAGTCACCCCATCGTCTTTGTTACAAAAGGTTGGGTGCGGGTTCGTATTTTGAGAGCGTTAGACAAGTAAGTATTTAATTTAATATATATTCATAACTCTATATGCTTGGACTCCGGGGGTGCTTCCCACGGGTCCCTCACAAAGTTTGACTTGAAATTGTATTCGCATGCTAAACAAGTAAAACGTTAATTTAAAAAATAAAACTGAACTAGCAAGATTATGTAGGTTGTTTTATTGCACTTCATACCTAATGCTCGGGTTGGACCGGGTTGACTGCGACTAACCCATAAATCTGAGCTTGGGCGTTACATCATCATTAATAGACACCAAAACATCAAGATTTGACCATTTTAGAAAAAGACCTATGATGATCTCTAGGTACTGAGTAGCCTAACCAGTTTTGATTGGGTTAAAATCATGAATGGGTGAATTGCCTAGCGACGAAGTACATTCTCACTATAATTTAGTGCTAGAACTAAGGAAGTGTGATGACACGATCCTAAAATGTAAGACCAAAAACCATATGCAAGTCATAAAAGCGCAAAATGGGCGAATGTAAAATAATTGGGAATGAGTTATATCTCATACATAATATTCATTATATTCCACCAAAAATCTAACTATCTTCGATTATTTACCATCTCGGATATAGTCGCCTACTGACCATTGTCAGGGTTGGGTTAAATATCACTATCACTATCGTCCTTGGCAAGATAGTTTTTACCAGTTACATTGGGATTGTGTCAGGTGGAATCCAACACTCACATCTCCCCAGGGGAGGCAGTCAAATAAAGGGAGAATCCACCTCATACCAGTACAAAAACTGATAGTCCGTGGGAAACTTGTAGATAAATAATGCATTTAGATAACATTCTAATAGTAAACCTGCTTAGCATCGTCTAAGTGTAAGGGGCTCTATCCAATCTTCATCATAGCCAGCATCCCAGACTGCTCGGGGACACTTTTGGACCTAGTACTTTAATTTTAAGATATAGCGATCCATAACAAGTCTGATCACATCATTTCTCTCAAGACGTTGCTCGATCTTATTGAACTCCTCTGTAGCCATCCCGAGATCTTCCCCTTCCCCCGCACTTTGGGGGAAATAAGGGAGAGATAATGGTCCCGTGCCCCTCACTACATTGGGAGTGCTTCGGCCGTCGTCGATTTTGGGATGATGTAAAAAGATAGAGTCACCAGCCTATTTTGCACAAAATAGGCAAAACAACATGTCACCGCCTCGAGAGAGCGGCATCAAAGATAAACTGATGCTTGCGAAACCAATAGTTCAAAGGATCGAGGGATAAGTTACGGAATAGGAAGGTGTTAGGCACCCACACGCCCTTTCGATCTATCATGGGCTTATGTTACTATTTTCTTTAATTTCTCCATGAAATGTGTATGTGTGTGTGTGTATAAATGGAGATCAGAATCGCTCGACTTACATCATGGAAAAGATGGAGTGAGGTCATCCATAGAATTGTTCTCAAAATAATAATTAGAAAATATGATGTGTGCGCTTATCGAAATATTGATCATTATGATGAAACAATAATATACGTTAGATAATACACAAGTACAAATCACAACTATGATATATATGAATAATATATGGATAAAATAGAAAAAATATGAAAATATAAAAATAGGAAAATAGGACTCGAGTCTCGAGTTTTATCCCGGGATGCTTACAAAGCCTATAAAGGTATCAAAGTGCACGTAGTTCGCATGCGACACAAAGATGGGGTTTATCCCATAGATTCAAATTGGAGTTTATTATATGTGTGTGTGTAGAAAGATATTTTTAGTTTTGAGAAAATGTGATGAAGAATCCCGTCAAAATTTATAGGTGTGACTCCCTTTTTCTTTGTTTTGTTTTTTTTATAGAAAATAAATTATGTGCAATATAACTAATAAAGGATGAGGTATTAATGTGTATGATCTAAAGTAAAAGTTAAATTGAGAATTTATATAACTAATGCGAAAATAAAAGAAATGAAAAGAGAGAAGGATGTTTGGACCTTTTTTGGAGACTTGAAGCTTGATCTTGATCCTTACAAGTTGGGATGAATTCAGGATGAAAGAGAATCATATATTTGCTAAATTGGGTATGCGAGTGATAGGAATGAAAGGTGGAGAAGAATTAAACTTCACTGATTGCAAAAGAATGTTGTTAAGATCATTAATATTGATGGATCTGGGGGTCTTTTGAAGTGAGATCATGGTCTGCTTATATAGGGTAGGGGGACTACCGATCTACAGTATCCTTGTTCTATCTATCGGTAGGTAACCCTAGACACACTGCCGATAGGCGGGGAAATAGATCTGTCAATTGGCAGTCTCGTGTAGATTTTCAAAAAAATGGTTGTAAAATGCAATCCATAAGTCCAAATAGTGCACAGGACTTACCATTAGAAAGGTAATTTAGAGACATTTGAGAATTCTTTAGGTTGATCCCCGGTCTAGGACTTGAATTTTGGTCAAACGGGGCTCGAAAGAGCCCGTAGGTCCTTTGGATGGAAGATTATCGGATGATGATGGATCGTTTATCCAAATCGTAAGTCTGAATCATGCATGGGGAAGATATTTGGAAAGGTTTTGCGAGGTAATTCAATGTTCTAAAGAGATTCACTCGGTTCGAAGAGCTGCCTTTGGTTAAATAGGGCCCGAAATTGCCTGGTGACTTTTCAGAGTAAAATGAATCGTTCATCCATACCAAAAGGCGGATTCGCACACAGAGCGAACCTTTGGAAAGGGTATTCAGTAGACCTATCAAAAAACACAATAATCTATTAAGACGACATGACCCGACACAAAATTATAAGTTAATGGATTTACCTTTATTGGGTTTGGGTCATTAATGGGTTAACACGGTAGACCCTTAACACTAATAGTTCGGGTTTGGAAATTTACTTGTACCTATTTTTACCAATTTCTACCCATTAACATAAATGGGTAATATAGGGACACCCAACCCGTACCCAATAAGAATAAGCATTAAAACCCATAATTTTTAAACTAATGAAGACTAACGGGTACTATAGGGTCACCCAACCTATACGTAATAAGAATAACCATTAAACCCCATTACTTTTTAACTAATGCAGACTAAAGGGTACAATAGGGTCACCCAACCCGTGACCTATTTAAACCTAAACTCATTCATTAATATTAACGGGTTCTAACGGTTCGGATCATGTACCCATTAATATAAATGGATCATGTTTGGGTATTATCATTGGACCCGTTAGTCTTAACATGTTGTGTATGGGTTAAGGGTATTTTCACCCGTTAATCCATTAACCCGACCCGTATACGACTTGAAACGATCAATTGACATGCTTAGTATCCAGTTCTCTTCGAAGATTCATTTAGTGTCGTTCGAGATGTAGAGTTGACATTAGTCAAACGGGGCTCGAGAGTGCCCAGTGGCCTTAGATCAATTTTTGGGGAAAAATGGATCATTCATCCGAACTGTTATGCCATTTCACGTACGGGGAGGATTAATTTAAAGGGGTTTCAGTTCCCTTTGAGGATTCATTGAGCTTTCACTCTAATGGTAAAGTTGATTGGGGATAAATCAGGTCCCAAGAGTGCTCGGTGGCCTCTAGATCGGTTTTTGATAGTAAAATGGTATGTTCATTTGAAGCGTTATGCTAATTTGTGCATGGGGTGGACCATTGAAAGGGGGTTCAAAGCCCTTCAAAGATTCATTGAGATTTTGCTCTAAAGATAGATCTAATTGAAGTCAAACGGGGCCTAGATGCGCTCGATGGATTCTAGATCGGTACTCATAGTATGACCTAAGATTTGTAGTGAATGGGAAGGCACTAGGAACCTAAGGAGAGACTTAGGGGGTTCCTATAATGTGGTATTTACATAGCCCCTCATCGAGTGAGCTTGGAACAAGTGAAAGACATCGAATATATACAACATGATGTTTTGGGAAAAGGTCAAATTTGCAAACCAAAGTGACGAGGATGATCATTTCAAAGGGTCGAGGTCAATTATGAAGACCTAAGGTAATACTGGGGATGGCCAATTCTGTGGGAAGAGGTTAATTTTGAGGACCTAAGGTGGGAGCGATCAATTTTAAGGATCGATGTCAAGTCTGAGGATCTTAATTAGGGAGCGACCAATTCTGAGGGCTAAGGTCAATTTTAAGGGCGTTAAGTGGAAAAAATCAATTCTGAGGGTCGAGGTCAATTCTAAGGACCTTAAGTGGGAGCAACCAATTTTGAGGGTCGAGTTCAATTCTGAGGACTTTTAGTGAGAGCGGCCAATTCTGAGGACCTTAAGTGAGAGAGACCCATTCTAAGGATCGAGGTCAATTCCGAGGACAATAAGTGGGAGCGACCAATTCTGAGGGTCGAGGTTGATTCTGAGGACCTTAAGTGGGAGTGACCAATTTTGAGGGTCCAGGTCGATTCTAAGGACCTTAAGTGGGAGTGAATAATTCTGAATGTAGAGGTCAATTCTGAGGACCTTAAGTGGGAGCGACCAATTCTAAGGGTTGAGGTCAATTCTGAGGACCTTAAGTGGGAGCGACCAATTCTAAGGATCAAGGTCAATTATGAGGACCTTAAATAGAATCGACCAATTCTGAGGGTCGAGGTCAATTATGAGGGCCTTAAGTGGAGGTGTGGGGAATATCTCTCTTTGGGAATTTTTGTTTGAGACTATACTAGGGAGGAGACATCTGTTTGGGGATTATGTCTATTAAAAAGAGCTAAAAATCTTAGTTTAGAAATTTGACTTGGGGAGACAGTTGAGAATTTGAGGTTTTGGTATTCCGTTGGGGAATGTTTTTACTTGGGAGAGATGTTCGGTTAGGGCTTCTAGCTCTGCTTGGGGAAATTGGAATTTTATTTGGGAGAAAGTTTAATTCGAGAATTCCTGCCGGGGAAACGAGTATGATATTATATAGCCCTACTGGGGAAGCATTTGATTTCTGCTGAGGAGTTATAGTGAGTTTTTGGGACGTGGGTGCACTAATTTTTAGGGTTTAAGCTGTGGGTAAAATGTGGTATTAATCTGGCTGGTGATTTAGGGGCTTAAAAATTGGTTTACTTGGTGAAGAAATATTCCAATATTTATTTGGCAATTTTAGGAATTTTTGAGAAATTTTTGGAATTTTCTCTGATTTTTTGTGTGAAATTTCAAGGGGTTTCCAATCGGCATGTTTTAGGGGTTGCCAACCCTCAGTGTCATAGTCTTCTGGGTTGCCTTAGGAAGCGTAAGGGACAGTGCAGATCGGTGGGTGTCAGGGGACTGTCGATCGACATGCCCCTTAGCCTATTATAAAAAAAGGGCGAATTCTCTTCATTTTTCATAGATTCTAGCTTTCCTATCTTCTTCTTCTCTCTTTTGTAATTTGCTTCTCTATTCTTTCCTCGTTTGAGACTAGAAAATGTCGGATTTCTCAAGTAGCAAGACACACATGGCGTGGTTGGGCGTTGATGACTGGGAGAACCTGGAGTGGCAATCTCGGGTGCCCCTGGCTTTGGGTAATGAGAACACTTTCGACTTTTTCGATCGTGTTATTGATGATCGAACTCTTTCGTGTGAGCCTTATCACCACCGATCATCTAAGGTGATGAACCCTAATCGCTATAAGAGTACCTCGTGACTTTTGGCATTCTTTTCCTTTTTTTTTCTCGTTTCTTTGAATTTTGACAAAGGGTTTCTTTCTATTTTGGTAGGCTAACATTTCTACTACGAGCTTTCTCTCTCGGGGGATGACAGGATTTAGTGACGTGTGGGAGCATCTTCCTGCGGTGGTGCGCTGGGTAGTCTCTTTTACAGGTTTCGGTCATTTACTGTCTGCTTTGGTTAAGACGCCGCGCTCTACGGGCGTTTTGTGTGCACTAGGGGAGAGATGGTGGGACACTACCCACACCATACACTTAGGGTTGAGGGAGATAACACCCAATGATGTTCAGCAGCCATTGGGGATTGACTGTAAGGGTACGCTGATAAAGGTGGATCGGTCCCTGAGGGTGACACCGGTGATAGTGGATGCCACATTGGGCGATGTGGGGAGGATATTCTTGAGGAACTCAATCCGTATTTCTCTTCTCCTGGAGGTTTTGCTGAGTCAGAGGATCAAAGTGACCAATGGGCTTCAGGTGAGGTCGATGTCTAGTTTATTTATTCTTCTATTGTTGGGAGGGTTTTTGGTGATGTCGTCGAGTTTTATGGGTTTTACCATATTTGAAGGTATTTTCGAATATCCCTCTCTTTAACCGAGGGAGCCTGACATTAACGACCCTTTATTCTTCTTTTGATGATTTCTATCGGTGCTGCCAATAAACTTTTACGAGAGCCACGTATCTTCTAGAGTAAATTTTCTCTTTGTATCTTTCCTCAATGCATTTTCTTGTATTTGCGTTTTGATTTCTTCTAATTGCTAAATTTTATCCTTTCGCAGACGTGGTTCTACGAGGTGATCAGGTTCAATGCCCATTTGATTTGTTTACGTGATGAGTCGATGGGTAACTTCTATCAGATGTACCTGTGGGGAAAGTCCAACCGATGATCAAAGCGACCAGGTTATTTCTTATTTTCTCTTTTGAATCCTTTTCTTTGGTGTTGTCTTTGTTTGTACGAGTATTTTCTTTATCTTGGAAAAATGCAGGTGCCTTTCTATCTTAGGAGGACGGCTATCCATCACACAGGGGTGACCAGGGGGAATGCACAGATGCATCGGCTGCTGGCGCACGAGTTCATCTATTCGTCATATCTTGGAGAGAGAGTAGTCTGGAAAATTATGGAGGAAGAGGTGGCAGTCCCACCGGCGATACCCCTAAGATATATGAGGTAGGTTTCAGAGATGTTTAGGAGGCGAGGGCGGGGGCGATGATTGGCTAGACTTATTCTTTATATACGGACACGGTGGCGACTTACGACTACCATGATTTTACGACGAGATAGCTGATGTCGTCATGTATCTATGAAGTCGTGAATATGCCTTCTCCTCCTACGTTTTCAGGCAAGGGTACGAGTCGGTCAATGGGGTCTACCCACAGCACTGGTGGTGCGTCGTCGTCAACAGTGGCAACGGTGATGGAAATTCCATTTCTTCAGCTTACTCCTCCTTCCTACAATACCCAAATTACTGGAGGGGGATCGTTGAGTATGCAACATCGTCCTAATGCGATGGACCCAACGATGTTGGGGATGACGAAGGACATCCTTAAGACATAGATATATCTTTTCATTTCTTTGCCATTGGTCTTTCTAATTTCTATTTTTTCTTTAGACTGACTGATTTGTCTTTTTATTTGCCTTAAAACATGTGCACGTGTCGACTACTTGGCTGAAGGACATCCGAGACTGGGTGGCTTCTGCGACGACATATATTCGGGATTCGATTTCGATTTCTTCCTATCTGGTGCCATCTGCTTCTTTTGAGGAGGGATCTGGTTCAGGTAGAGGAGGATCCTCAACTCTTCGCCAGGGGAAGCAAACACGTCGTAGGGATGGGGGATACTAAGGGGGGGAGAGAGAGAGTTTGGGGGTTCGGGATGAGTCCCGTTGTTTTTCTTCTTTTTTTTGCAAAAAATGTAATAATGACAATGTGTGTGTATATATATATATATATATATATATATATATATATGTGTGTGTGTGTGTGTGTGTGTGTGTGTGTGTGAAATGAGTGGGATTTTTATTTGTCTTGCTTTAAATGACTTAATCTACATGCACTTTTTAATTTGTTTGCTGAGACCGTGAAAAGGATTAGAATTCCTCAAGAGTTTTTTTTAAGACAAGATTAGTAAAAATATAGGAAGAAAAATCATGAATAAAGATAACTTTTTGAATTTTTGATTTTGACCAAAAAAAAGGAAAGATGGAATCTTTCCAAATCTTTTATGGCACTTTCTTTAGCTCCTAGTACTTGATGGGGTAGTCTTTCATTTGGATTTCGCAGACTCCTTATTTTTTAGCCAAAAGTTTCAAGTATAAAAGGGGATAAGGTGGTGGGGTTTCTTTACCCATTCACAGCTTATTTCTTTGGCTTATTTCTTGTCTTGTGTCTTATTATTTCCAAAATGGCCCTTCCCATGAGTGCAGAATTTTCCACTTATCTCAAGAATTTAGAGGCTATGTGTTTGTATAATGTAGACTTTAATGCCTTTAACCTGCGTCGGGCCTCTTTGTGGCGCAATCGACACATCGACTGGAACATGCTGACGGCGGTAGCACAATTTTGATACCCCAAGGATCATATTTTTTCATTTTGGGTTGGACGAGGTCTGCCTGGCCTATGAGGAGTTTTCCGCTATATTGGGGGTAAATCCTAGAATGGCGGTGGCCATCCTTGAATTCTCTAAGTCTCCTCGAGAGCTGTTAGCAGGACTTCTCCACATCTCTCCTCCAGCAGCTCGGTCATTGGTCATTAGGGCATTGATCTATCTCCCAGTTGTCCTGTATTCTGTACGTCTGCGGGATGTCAATGATGCTGGACACACCAGAGCTATTACCCTTAGCTTAACTTCGAATCTATTACTGGTGACCGAGGACCTAATGGTGGACCCTCAACTGGTTGTTATTACTACGTGGATTTCATATCGTTGTAATCCTACGACGGTGATACTGGCATAGACCTTGAATGGTCTAGATACTTGGCGGTAAGGTCATTCTAATTTTCTGAAAGGTATCCTAGTTATGCTATTCATGTATCTATCTGAGAGATTTCATTTAGCATCCCCTGAATATCCCTTGGCAGCAGTGCTAAATTTCTTCATTCGTTATTTCACCAGCTTTGGCCCATCCATAGAGAACTAGGTAAACTAGTTTGTGGAGCACGTAGCTCAATGTCTATGCTGGTCGGTGCCCTAGTGGGGGGAATGGTATCCTATTCTCGAATTGAGGGAATACCGATACATTCAATTAGTTGGCCTCTGACAGACATCCTTCTATTTTCCCTAGTGGTTCCTACTTCAAGTCGGATGGGAGAAAATTGTACCTTCTCGTACCCTAGATTTTTTTCCTGTAGATGATTTGACGGAAGTCATGTGCATGCGATTGGGCTCCCTGTGAGAGAGTCATCGATCATCAACCCGCCCTTACAAATCTGTTGGTAAGGTTTGGCATGTTTCTAGAGACTGTATAAAGTGGATGTGGAAGAGGGAAGTGGACAAGATTTAGGCAGAGGAGACCGATCATATATGGTTTGCTATGTTTAACACTGTGGAGGGGTCATAGTGGTTTTCTCTAGTTGGTTCGGGCTTATCGTTCCATGGATGGCCTTCGGCATACCATCCAAGTAGGGGAAATTTGGGGCCTCAAGGAGAAGATGATGATGGGGCTGGATCTTCTGGTAGCTGTGGGTAGGGTCTTTTGTGAACTTGGTGATTATTTATGAAGCTTTTGTGATGATTATGTGTTTGGTTATTTTTGTTTTTTTGGAATAATCTGGGAAGATTTGGTTAGTTTGTTTAGGATTATTTTGGTTTGATTTGTTTTAGGATAGTTAGCTTGGCGGGGGGTAGTTGTTTGACTCCTTACGCTGATATTTTGTGTAATTGTTCCGAATTTTCCCTTTTATAGAATAAAAATGATTTTAGTTACATTATTGTGCCTCTTGATGACTTTTACATTTGAATTATCTCTTCCAATCGCTAAAACATACATAATCCTTTTGTTCATGTAAATGGTAAAATGAATTATCGTTCTCGGTGGTAAGAAAAGAATAGCATTCTGTGAAAAGGAAGGGGATCATGCCTATGTAAAGCGTATAAGATGTCTACGTACCTATAGGGGTTTTAAAAAAATTTGAGTTTCATTTTTTGTAAGAAAAAGTTTTTTTAGAGGACCAGACCCCACGTAGTTCTGAGTTGAAGGAAATGAAGAATTATTTTTAGAATAGAAGGGGGATGAGAGAAGTCGTAGCGCACTGAGATTTCGGACTAGGGGTAAAAGTTCTTTAGACTATATAGGTTGAATGGACGTGCCATCTCTTCTCCGTCAAGTTCAGTGAGCATAGCGGCGCCACCAGACATGATCCTTTTTACGATGTAGGGGACACTCTAATTTGGCTTGAATCCCCCCCTGAGGTCCCAGATGGGTTCTATGATTTCTTTCAGGGATAAATCCCCTTCTCGAAAATCACGATCCTTGACTCTCATGTTAAACGATCGTGCTATCCGGCGATGGTATCCTTATAAATTATATAGAGCCTTTAGCCTCCTTTCATTCAAGAGCGATAACTCATTAAGTCTACTCTGATGCCAGTATTTTTTGTTAACTTTGGTTTCAAGCATTACGCGTAGTGAAGGTATTTCTAGTTCAATGGGTAGGACTGCTTCCATGTCGTATACCAAAGAGTAAGCGGTAGCCCCAGTAAATGGCCAGACTAAAGTATGGTATCCCCAGAGGGCGTAAGGGATTCGATCAGCCCAATTTTGGCAACTCTCTGTCATTTTGCTAATGATTGATTTGAGGTTCTTATTAGCGGCTTCAATTGCACCGTTGGTTTGTGGTTAGTAGGGAAAATATTTGTGTCTCTGAATCCCATACTAGTCGACAAATTATGTGACTTATGCCTCAAAATGTAACCAATTCATGTGGGGTCCGCATTCCATGCTGTGGATTTTCTACATTATTTCTTCAATGTCAGTCCTTGCGATGCAGTGTAATTGGGTTCCATCGAAGTTTCTCTTAAATAGTGCTTTATCGCAGATAATGTACTAGTAAGCCCGTTTGCGGAGGGTTTCTCGATCTTTCTTGTTGGCATCTTGGGGGTACCTACCGTGCTTGAGGAGGTGCAAAATGTTGTAATACTAGAATTCAACCATATCGGAATCCTCTTCTGTGACAAGTTCAATGTGGTAGCAGTGGGTCGGTTTAACTTGTTTTTGGACTAGGAAAAGGGCATGTCGACCATGGAGGCCAAGGTAGTGAGGGCATGGGCCAAGTTATTTCTTGCTCGGGGAAAGTAGTGGAAGGTGATATCTTAGAATTGGGAGGCCAACTCCTCTAGGTGGGCGTGGAAGGGTAGGATCTTTTCTTCTTTAATTTTCCATCTTCTAAGGACCTGGCCAATGATGAGGGCAGAATCCCAGTAGGCATCTAAGCATTGGATACCTTTCTTGAGAGAGACTTTAAGGCCTATGATACATGCCTCGTATTCGGTCATGTTATTGGTGCAGGGAAAACTTAGCTTGATGGCAATGGGAGTGTGAGAGTCATCAGTGGTGATTAGGAGTATCCTAATTCAATATCCTTTGTTGTTGGGAGTGTTGTCAAAGAAAATTTTCCACCGGAGGTCTTCCTGAAAGGTGAAAATGATATTTTCATCCAAAAATTTGGATTTTCAAATGTCGACTTCTTCCATGGGGTAATCAGCAAGGTAGTCAGAGATGGCTCCCCCTTTCATAGATTTCTTCATAACATACACGATATCAAACTTGGATAGCATTATCAACCATCAGGCCATTCGGCTAGACAAGGCAGGTTTCTCGAGCAGGTGTTTGATAGGATCCATTCGGGATATAAGTTTGATGGGAAAAGCGATCACGTAGTGCCATAATTTATGAGTGACCCAGATAAGGGTGACACATTCTTTCTCGAAAGTAGTGTAGTTAACTTCATACCCGACCAATTTGCAGCTAGCGTAGTAGATGGCCCTCTCTTTATGGGATTCTTTAAGGTATTGGGTTAGCAAAGCCCCAACTGCAGAATATGTTACGGTCAGTATAGGAGTAAAGGAAGACCAGGATGAGGTGGCATGAGTACTGGAGGTCGGGTAAGATATTTCTTGATTCTGTCGAAGGCTTCCTGACAAGCCTCATTCTAGACTTTAATGGAATCCTTTCGAAGGAGTTTGAAGATAATTTAATTAACTGGCTGATATACTGTAATTTTCCTAAGAAGCCCGGGACTTCCTTCTCCATTTGGGGTGGTGGCATTTCGAGTATTTCTTTCAGTTTCGTAGGGTCTTCTTCAATTCCCTTCTCACTAACCATGAATTCTAAAAAATTTCCTTTGATGATGCTGAAGACACATTTCTATGGGTTAAGTCTCATTTGGTATCGCCGCACTCGTTTGAAAAACTTCTAGAGAGTGAGAACCTGACCTTCCCGAGTCTTAGACTTGCTGATCATATCATCCTTGTAGTCGACCTCTTTGTGTATAAGATCATGCAAGATGTTTGTGGCATCCCTTTGGTAATTAGCCCTTGCATTTTTTAGACCGAATGACTTTACTGTGTAATAGAAGGTTCCCCAGGGGGTGATGAATATGTTTTTTTCATGACGATCAGGGTGCATCTTGATCCGATTGTATCGGGTAAAACCATCAACGAATTACTTGAGAGCATGACTGGCCATATTGTCCACGATCATGTCGATATCGGGCAGTGGGTAATCATCTTTCGGAGATGCTTTTTATAAATCTCGATAATCAACGCATATGTGAACCTTTCCTCCAGATTTTGGTTTGGGTACAATGTTGGATAGCCATGTGGGATATTAGATCACCCGGATGAAGCCTACATTCACCTATTTGACCACCTCTTCCTTAACCTTGAGTGACCATTCAGTGAGGAGCTTTTGCAGATTTTGTTTGATCCATTTACATTTCGAGAGAGTTGGAATCTCGTGCTGAGCAATTTTGGGATCAATGTCGAGCATATCGTGTAGTACCATGCGAAGACATCCAGAAATTCCTTCAATGGTTCTTCAAATTACGCGCACTCATTCTCGTCAAGGGTGGACCCTATCCTAATGACACGTAGTTCGATACTAGAATTGAGGTTGATAATAACAGTTTCATCTTCATTAATTTGAATGCGGTTATGTTGAAAATAATGAGCGCCCATACAAAAATATTCATACACACAAATTAACACACTCTGATTTCATGCAAGTTTTTCTAATAACATATATAAAATCAAACCAAGAATTTTTTTTTATTCGACTAACTAGATTTTAATACATGTGAAAATTAAAATCAATTAAATCTGATTTATTTTAATGTCCAACTAATAACAATTTTCTTTGTTACGTTACAATACAATATCACATATGATGAATTATTCTAACTTAAAATCATATAACAATTCTAATTCCAAATCATACATATAGAAGGAGATGAGGCAAAGAAGTATAATATGCATGATTTTTAATGTGGTAAAATTCCAAATTAGGAAAAACAGCCACGATTGACCTATACGCCACAAACCAAAAAATTCACTATAATGAACAAGAATTACAAGCACTAAAATAGAAAACTCAAAATCCTAAACAAGATAGAAATATACCTATTGAGCCCTCCCCTCCTATAGTACTATATCTTCTCCTTTCATTCTCTTGTTCTGATTTCTCTGGGTTTAATTCCTTGCTCCTTAGTGAAGGTAGAATCAGTCAAAAATGATCTCTCTCTCAACAACATACTTTGTATGTGTAGAGTCTTTCAAAACGTGTAAGTGAATATGTTCTAAATGCAAGACATGCAAGAACTTAACTCATAACAATATCATATAAGTTTTCTACAAAAACTTAAAAAAAATACATTTTCAATCATTAATCTTCATATAATCGATTCACAAAGTTTTCAAGACATATTATCATTCAAGCATATAAATCTGAAAGAATCAACTTAAATAATTTTCTTTTCTTAAGAACATTTTTAAGAAATTCTTGAAAAGAAAATTTAACTCGCATTTGTCTGAACAAAATATTTCCACTAAACAATATTAGAGAAAATATCAATTTAAGCATAAATTACCAACATGCAATTTTCAAGAAATAATTCTAATAATATCATCATGCAAATCCTACAAACATTCTTTTTAAGAAATACATACAACCCTAATCATGGAGACATAACAAGAATATTCAATCACTTTAAAATGTGTTCTCAATCTCTCAAATATATAAAATCAGATCTTATGAGAGTATTGTTTAAAAAATTATTTCACAAATATGAGAAAACATATCTATAAAATATTTTCAATAATCATGCAAGATCCGGACAAATTTTGATTTTAACAACATATAGCATTTATTATAAAAATCTGAATATTTAGATCATAAATATATTCAATAAATTTCAGATCTAAAAATCTAAGAAATTCTAGTTTTTGAAAAAAAAATTATTTCAACATGAAAGCACAAAAATTGTCTCTACAATAACACAATATTTCAATTTCTAAAATATGAGATGATGTTTAATATCATTGATAATTCAAAACAAAAACAAAAATGATATGAAGTAGAAATCAACACAATGCGTATAAAGTAATACGTTCTCTCTCATAGAATATTTTATGTTAATCTAACCTTATTAAACTCTCTAATTGTGTTTATATAGGTGAGAAAAGATTATTATAGAAACTTAATATAAAGGGTTGATATTAAAATATTTTAATCTTATGGTTGAGATTAATTCGAGTTATGAAAAATTAACAGATTTTAAACAACCTAAACAGTCTAACTATTTTAACAAACCAAAACCATTAAAAGATGAAACAAGATGGTATAGGGTTTTAATAACAACCACTAACGTCCATATTGTAACAGCTGGCATGCGCTCAATCTAAATCAATAAAATCTAATGGATAACTGACAGTTAAAAGAAATTAACTGTGCAAATGGGTACAATCAGACCAAGTTATGACCGAACAATAAATAAACAAGTATTGCTAAGAAGGAAAGTGATCCAAGGTTAAAAAAAATAAACCTATAACAGTTATCCTACATATCTGTAATCTAGTCTTACAAAATCTTTCTAAGGCCAAAAGCTATAAGGTACTATTCGGTCAAATCAAGTAGCATGTCTAAGCCATCTTAGCAGTAGGAGGGATGCTCCAATTCGGTAAAAATTACAAAGGCTAAAGGCTCTAATAATCAAAGAGGCACAAATCACACAAAAGTGATGAAATGAATTAAGTCTTCTAATATCTAATGGTTCTAACAGTTAAGGAAAATAATTCCTATGGGTAATAAAGCTAGGAACCTATATCTCCTAATGAACGGATTCGTACAAAAGTCTTAACAGGTATAAAAATCTAACCAAATGAACTAAAGAGGACAAAATCTCCTACCTATGTGGTAAACCATACTAAGGCCAACAAAAAATATTAAATGAATCAATGAAAATTTACTAAAGATAAAGGTTGTTTAACAGGTAATTTAATTTTTGAAAAATTATTTTTCAAGTCAAAAATTATTTTTATCACAAAATTTCAAAAATCATTTGAAGAATAAGAAATCAATTTTTTAGCAACAATTAATTCAAATTTACTTTTAAAAAATTGATTTAAACACAATCAATAGTATCAAATAATCAAATATGAATGAGTACATAATGTGTCAAGTGTGTATATGTGCAAGCACACGTGATATACCTTTACTCGGATATGTAGTTGAGTAGAGTCAAGTCATCTTGGATAGTTGAGTAACTTGATGAAGTACCACAGAGTGAGCTCGAAATAAAAATATGTTTTGACACAATATCCAAACTAATTAAAATGCCTATATAATATAGACTCAAGTAAGTAAAAAATTTATGGTTATTCAATCTCCCCCTTTGGATATTTGTGACCCCTTGGAGTACATCATGAGTACTCTAAAAAAAAAACTAACCCCTATATAATAATTACTCTTCTACCCAATCCCAAAAAATAATCCTAGAAAATAAAAATACAAGACTCAACTATATATCAATCACCATGACACCCTCTTGTGATTTCATGCATAAAATTTTAAAACCACACTTTCAAGAACAAGTGTAAGATATCATAGAAATTGATAAATCATTAAATGAGGATATAACGATTTTAATTCAAGAATCAAGACTAATAAAAATGATGCACTCTTCTCCCCCTTTTTGTCTTAAATAAACAATGGATAAAAATTTATAACATGTAGAAGATTAAAAAATAACTACCACAAGAAACATATAAACGGGTCTAATCAAGTGTCACTCCTACATTAACATGATTTTAAGAGGTGTCTTTTACATTGGCAAACATCCATACCCTAAAATATCAAAGGACGTATAATTACCATGATTATGACAGGAAAACATGTATATATGACTAGAATAATGAATAAAGCACATTCATCTAATCTTCAGGAAAACTCAAATCAAAAATAAAATCAAGGGTAATAAAAATAGTAGACATAAAATAAACAAGATTAGCACATACTAGAGTAATTAACAAATAAGATCTCTCCCCATCAATCAATGATATGGTTACAAAACAAATATTATTCTAAACTTTCAAACCATAATAGGGGTTCTAAATTCAAGAAATAGAGTGAGAACAATTAAAGGAGATAAAATAATATGTTGTCTACCATGAGGTGATACATATATAAATTCAACATCATATCATGGATATAAAAAATAATCAGATTTGTAATATGAAATCATATGATAAAAGAATAAAGTATTAACCCTCCAGACGGTTATATCTTATACAGAGAGACCCGCTCTGATGCCAATTGAAAAAAAGAGCACCCGTGAAACAATCTCCATACGTGCAATTGAACATACTCTGATTTCATGAAAGTTTTTTATATATAATCAAACCCATAAAAATTTATTATTCGACTAACAAATTTTAATACACACAAAAATTGAAATCAATTAAATATGATTTATTTTAATGTCAAATTAATGACAATCTGATTTGTTACGTTTCAATACAATATATCACATATGGTGAATTATTTTAACTCAAGTAATTAAATTATATAATAATTTTAATTTTAAATCATACATATAGAAGGAGATTAGGAAAAGAAGAATAAATGCATGATTTTTAACATGGAAAAATTTCAAATTGGAAAAAACATCTACAGTGACCTCTACTCCACAAACCAAACTATTCACTATAATGGACAAGAATTATAAGGAATAAAACTAAAAACTCAAAATCCCAAGCAAGACAGAAATATACCTACTGAGCTATCCCCTCCTATGGTACTATCTCTTCTTCTTTCATTCTCCTGTTCTGATTTCTCTAGATTTAATTCCTTCCTCCTTAATGAACAAGAATTCCAATCACTAAAATAGAAAACTCAAAATCCTAAGCAAGACAAAAATATACCTACAAAGCTCTCCCCTCATATGGTTTTATCTCTTCTTCCTTCATTCTCCTCTTCTAATTTCTCTGGCTTTAATTCCTTGCTCCTTAGTGAATGTAGACTCGGTCAAAACTGATCTCTCTCTCAACAAAATACTTTATATGTGTAGAGTTTTGCAAAATGTGTAAGAGAATATGTTTAAAATGCAAGACATACAAGAACTTAACTCATAAGACAAGAATATAAGTTTTCTATAAAAACTTTTAAAAAAAATACTTTTTCAATCATTAATCTTCATATAATCGATTCACATAGATTCAAGACATATTATCATTTAATCATATAAATCTGAAAGAATCAATTTAAATAATTTTATTTTCTTAAGAACATTTTTAAAAAATTCTAGAAAAGAAAATTTAACTTGCATTTGTCTGAACAAAATATTTCTACTAAACAATATTAGAGAAATCATCATTTTAAGCATAAATCAACAACATGAAAATCTTAAGAAAGAATTCAAATAATATCATCATTTAAATCATATAAACATTATTTCTAAGAAATACATACAACACTAATCATGGACACACAACAAGAATATTCAATCACTTTAAAATCTGTTCACAATCTCTCAAATATATGAAATCAGATTTTATGAGAGTAGTGTTTAAAAAATTATTTCACAATTATAAGAAAACAAATCTATAAAGATTTTAAATAAACAATTAAGATCCATAGAAATTCTAGTTTTAACAACAAAAAGCATTCAATAAAAAAAAATCGGAATATTTAGATTATAAAAATATTCAATAAATTTTTTATCTAAAAATCTAAGAAATTCTAGTTTTTGAAAAAAATTTATGTCAACATGAAAGCACAAAAATTCTCTTTATAATAACACAATATTTCAATCTCTAAAATATAATATTATTTAGAATTCAAACAAAAAACAGAAATGAGATGAAGTAGAATTCAACACAATATGTGTAAAGTAACACTTTCTCTCTTTTAGAATATTTTCTTTAATTCTCTGTATTTTTCTCTCTACAAAATATAACCCTCTTGTGTTTCTCACTCTAGAAAATTTGATATAAAAATCTAACCTTATTTAATTCTCTAATCGTGTTTATATAGGTGTGAAAAGATTATTCTAGAAACTTAAAACGGAGGGTTGAGATTAAAAGATTTTAATCCTATGGTTGAGATTAATTCGAGTTATAACAAATTAATATATTTTAAACAACCTAAACAGTCAAATTGTTTTAACAAACCAAAACCACTAAAAGATGAAACAAGCTGGTATAGGGTTCTAGTAACAACCTCTAACGTCCACATTGTAACAGCTGACATGCACTCAATCTAAATCAATCAGATCTAATGGATAACTGGTAGTTAAAAAAAATTAGTTGTGCAAGTGGGTACAATCGGATAAATTATAACCGAACAATTAACCAACAGGTATTGCTAAGAACGAAAGTGATACAAGGTTTAAAAAAAATAAACCTATGTCAGCTATCCTACATATCTGTAATCTAGACCCACAAAATATTTCTAAGTCCAAAATCTACATGGTACTATTCGGTCAAATCAAGTAGCATGTCTAAGCCATCTTAGCAGTAGGAGGGTTGATCCTATTCGGTCAAAATCACAAAGGCTAAAGGCTCTAATGATCAAACGGGTACAAGTCACACAAAATGATGAAATGAATTAAGGCTTCTAATTTCTAATGGTTCTAACAGTTAAGGAAGAGAATTCCTCTGGGTAATAAATCTAGGAACCTATATCTCCTAATGGTCAGATTCGTACAAAAGTCTTAACATGTATAAAAATCAAACCAAATGAACTAAAGAGGACAAAATCTCCTACCAATGTGGTAAACCATCCTAATGCCAAAAAAAATATTAAATCAAAACCAATAACAATTTAATAAAAAAAAGGTTCTTTAATAGGTAATTTAATTTTCAAAAAATTATTTCTCAAGTCAAAAATTATTTTTATCACTGAATCCCAAAAATCGTTTTAAGAATCATAATTGAATTTTTTAGTAAGAATTGAATCCCAAAAATCGTTTTAATAATTGAAATTTACTTTTAAAAAATATATTTAAACGCAATAAATAATATCAAACAATCAAATATGAATGAGTGCATAATGTGTCAAGTGTGTATATGTGCAACCACACGTGATATACTTTTACTCGGATATCTACGTTGAGTAGATTTGAGGGATCTTGGATAGTTAAGTAGCGTTGCATGAACTACCATAGAGTGAGCTCGAAATAAAACTATGTTTTGACACAATATCCAAACTAGTTGAAACACCTAAATAATTTAGACTCAAGTAAGTCAAAGATTTAGGGTGTTTCATAAGATATTTGTTGCTAACCTTATTAAGATCAGTGAGGAATTATTCATTTGCAAAATCATAATCATCAAGAGTTTGATCCGAATCACAACACTTACTGTAAGGCACATCAAGATACTCAAAATCTTCGTTTATTTCATTCTTGGTAAAAATAGCGTTAAGAACCTCATTTAAGGAGGTCTCGGTTTCATTTTATCAGAAAAAGGAGGAAAAACAAAAGGGGATGAAATAAGATACACATCTGAGTTGGGTTGCATTTTAGCGAGTGGAACTGGTATAGCATTCCAGTTGAGGAGGGGTGCATCAGTTGTCTTGATCAAGATGGATGTATCTGATTATGTAGTGCCTGAGTAGATCATGTAGAGTGTCAGCCCTAGTGTCTGCAAATCGAATGAATCCTCGGAGTCACTTCCATCAAAAATCTCGGTGATAGCTGTAGTCTTCTTAATGAGCAGTCATATATTATTCTGGGAGTCTTCAACCCAGGATTAACTGTCTTAGATGAATATATCCATCCTTGGATTCATATTCTTATCCACATGATCATACCATAATTTGGGAAAGCCACAAAAGGGAAAATCTTCACCATCTTTGATGAATCTCCTATTTAAGGAATCTCGTGAAACATTATTGGAACTTTCTAACCTTCTCTTTAACCAAGGTTGAAGGATCATTATGAGTTCCGCTGATGATGGTTGACAACCCTGGCCACATGGAGAAAAGTCCTTATTTAGCACTATAGGTTCCAGTATCACTGTTGACGTCGTCCAAGCCCCAGTCCTGGCATGAAGTACATATTCTTGAACATCTATATCATGTTAACATTGCCATGAGGGTTGTGCTCTAGACAGACTCTATCTTTGAAATCATCCCTAATTGGAAGTGGAAGTGGTTTGACTCGAAAGCTAGACAGAAGCATGTCATTCGCCCTATGTTGTATCTCTAGCACCGGGTTACTAGTACTTGCATTCTTGATATTATCATCATCACCCAAGATGGTGATGACTTTCCCCTTGGTTAATAAATTCAGTTTTTGATGGAGAGAAGAAGATTCCCCTTGATGTTGCAAAGCCATGGTTGGCCAAGTAGTAAATTGAAATAAGTTGGTATGTCAATAACTTAGAACTCGGTAATGGATTTATAAGGAAAACCCATATTATAAGTTTTATGGATCCCATCACCTCTCGATGAGTATTATCGTAAGCACACACTGCGGTGGAAGTTGGAGCAATGTCACTTACTTTAAAATGTAGACAGTTGATGGTTCATAACGAGCAAACATTGAGTGTTGATCCATTATTAACGAGTGAGAGCGGGATTATCTTCCCCACTACCTCAACAAAGATTTAAAGAGCATAGTTATGATTCAGACCAAACTTTGGGATTTTTTCTTCAGAGAAGGAAATCATTCTAGTAGAGGTTAAGGACCAAACCAGGTTCATGGATTCTTATAGAGTGGTGAAAGGAGGGATTATGGGCCCGATAAGCAATTATATCAGAAATTTTCGGTGTAGTTGAGAAGGCATAAAGAGTCCCCATAAGGTGATGTTAGCCTGAGTTTTCTTTAACTAGTCGAGGATCTTGCATTCTTCGATGGTCATTTTTCACATGGGGAGTTTCTTGACAACACCCTTTCCTTTATCTGTTATTGATGATTAAGTATGCGGACTATGGTAGTGCCTTCCAAATCTTATCCTATGGTTCAGGAAAGAGGGAAAGAATAAAAAAACCCGTTTCTTTATATATCTCGGGTTGTACGTTCACTTTTTTTATTTCTCCTAGTAGATCTTCAAATGATATCATCCCCAATATACTAATTATCGGACTAACATTTTCATGGATTGGCTCTTCATATGAACTATCAAACTTATCCCCCTTCTAGTGGCAACGATGTCATCTTTCCATAAGAATTCAATGCATTCCACAACCTCCACGACTTCTTCATATACCTCCCACTCAATGGGGAGATGCAGAAGTGAAGGGATCAACTGTCCTTATAGCTTTAAGGCATCAAGTAAGTTGAATATACTACAAATCTGGTCGGTCTGTCGAAATAAGTCTGGCATGATCTGGACTGCATCATCCAAATTGACTTCGTTAACAGGTAATAACCAATTATCTGACCCTCGAGCCAACTTCCGGGCTTCCATGAATAGTGTGTTGAACTTCTGAAAGTCAATGGTCAGGTCATAGGGTCATTTCCATCTGAACACTAGAAGCTGGTTCAGTGCCATTGGAAATTCCATATTCTTTCCCTCGGAATGAGTACGAATGACAACGCATGCTCTTGTAAAAAGCAACAGTGTCTGGTCTAAAAAATAGGTAGGGTGTAAGAGAAAATATGGGCAAACTTTAAGTGGTTTAGGGGAATATACGGGTATAATGGGTGATTTACTGGGTACAATCTGGGTAGATGGGTTAAATTCCATATCATATTCTAAGAAGATGGCATTTTCATAATTTGGGAGTGGATTGTGAGTGATGTTTGGTTTGGGATTGGTTGGTGGGGCGATAACACCCTGGTCAATCATACATTGGATTACATTATAGATATGGAATCATTGATGAGTAGTATGGTCGGCATTTTAATAGAAATCATAATGGGTGTCGAGTTTGAAATTTTTGGGAAGTGGGTTTGGTAATGGATGAAGGTCCAACGGCTTGATGAGAATTCGACTCAATTGGTCTTGGTAGACTTAGGAGAGGGGAGCATGAAGCTTGGTGCATTCTTTTTTTACTGGGTTAACATGACTTTCTGGAGCCTAATAGGTAGCAGACTGTGAGATATTATTAATGGTCGAGATAGTAGTAGGCTTCTCATATTTTCTTGGAGTGAAGTATCCGGATACCTTATTTGGCTCAGCTTCTGTCTTGGCAAGACTTTCTGTAATTTCCACTCCTACTTTTCGAAGGTCTAAAAAATGTGGGTAATACTATCTTCCCATTATTGCTCTGACATGGGGTAAGAATTTTTCTTACTAATACTAACTTGATCCTCTTTAGAAGGTCAGTTGGTCATGGTGGCCGTTTTATCCGTCCACCTTGCTATGAAATTGCTGAAAGTTTATCCAGGTTTCTTCTTGAGAAGTTCTAAATCACGGAGCATAACCTCCAAATCCTTGTTGTATTTATACTGCGATAAGAATTCACGGTCAATATCCTCCTAACTTTGAATTCTGGATTCCTTAAGGGATAGGAACCAACGAAGAGCATTGTCCTTCAAAGTCTGTTGGAACATTTTAGCCATTATTTCCTCAGAGGCGCCTGGGAGAGTCATGTCTCAGTGATAACTTTGAAGATGAACAATTGGGGGCCTGCTATCCCTGAACTTCTCGATGATAGGCATCTTAAATTTTTCTGATAGCCTTGCTTTAAGGTAGGGGAAACATGTGGGTGTAATCTATGTAGTTCTCATAGATTCGAAATTATTGAAACTTCTTGATCAACAGCTTAAAATCCTCCTTGACTTTATTCAACTCCTCTTCCTACGGATAAACAAGTACTGGCAGATTACCCCCTGGCTGGGCAAGATTTGGCATAGGGAGCTGAGCTGGTGGTGTCCCATTAGCAGGAGGGGCACGTGGAGCGTGCTGTTATTCTTCCGAGACCTAAATAGGCTTACGTGTGGGTGGACCCATAGCACAAGGGAAAAGGACCTCGGGCTCTTCGAGAATAGGGACCCAATTTTGCTGCATCTCATAAACATTAATTTTAAGGTTGTCAATCTTGGCAATAAGTTGGACTATGATAGTCCTCAAATCAGGATGCACATTCGGTACTTGGTCTGCATTCTCCATGGAGAGTTGCTGAAGGTGGATTTCAGACTCGAAGGAAGTAGCGATAGAACCAATGGAGCTTTGGGGCGATTCGACAAAAGATCCAAGCCAATAGGGAACTAGGCCAAGGGTTAGTATGTGATCGACCTGAGAGGGAAAAATGATGCAAATTTATTTTTGAAAGAGAAGAGAAAGAATCCTTTATTGAAAAAGAAGATGTTTTTGTTGTTTTTTTAAAACAACAGGGCGGGACAAAAAAAATTTGTATTTTTATAAAAGGGGGAAAATGTTTTTTGGTATTTTAATAAAAGAGGAGGGAAAATATTTTTGACACTTTTGGTAAAGAAGGAGGAAAAATGAGAAAAGAGTCTTAGCATGATTATTATTATGTTTTATGTTTTCACTTGTATTAGGTTTACCTAAATGCAAAAGAAATACTAGATAGAACCCGAGCCTAGGAAAATTTGGGTTTTAAAATTATGTAAAATATGGTTTGACTTGTTGCTAGGCTCGTCGACAGGGTCCCATTTTGGAAAAAGGACGAAATCCCATGAAAATTTGGGCCACATGCTGACCCGGAATTTCAGAAGAGTTTCGTGTAGTAACTGACAAACTAAATATGAGTGCCTTAGGTTTGACGCCTATATGAGGGTATGCAGTTATTGGCTTAGTGGAAATGTTCCTCCCTTTGACATGACTTCCACCACTACACCAAATTTGCACTATTATCACGGTCATTGAACATGACAAGTTGGACTTGTCAAGGTCAATGACCGTGACAATTCGGGGCGAGACAACTTTTTTTGTCACGGACGTGTCATGGTCATAGACCGTGACAAGCTCGTAAGAATTGTCACGGTCGTGTCACGATCCTGGACCGTAACACGTTTAGTCACGATTAATAATCGTGACAAATTCTTGTCCCCTTTTAAAAAAGTTATCACGGTCAATGACCGTGACAAGTCCGTGACAGCTTTTGTCACGGTCAATGACCGTGATAATTCTGGGCAGAATTGAAAAAAAATCTGATGGGCAGTATGGTCACTGCCACTGCCCAATAGTATATTTGTAGCTGTTATATCAACGTTGTACCTATTCAAATATTATATATTCAAAAGAACTAGAGATAACACAAATATACATTCAAAATAGAAACTATTTAAGAAGAAACAACATCACCATCAATTATCTCAAATCTACAAACTATTTAGCTGAAAAAAAGATTTTTTACCGCGACGCTCGGGGACACCTCCTTATCCTTCCCTTCTCTTCTAAAGAGCCACATAAGTATCGAGCATATGTGGCCTACCCTCAGGGCCACTCCCTGTCCCCTGAAATAAAATAAAGTACCCGCCCCACAAATATAGATAAATATAAATCGAAATCGAAATCGAAATCGAAATTGAAATTGAAATTGAAATTGAAATTGACATATAAATATAAATACATTACCTGTAGTGTCACCCAAACAACTAAGTTGAGCTCATATGGCACCTCTTTCCAACTAATGTACCCCGGGCAATCGTGTCAAATATAATTCCCTTCATATCTGAACACTGAGAAATGCCATAATCCTATGGAGTTATGCGTTGCAAATTCCTTCCAACTATTGTGTAGCCAAAAATCAGCAGTTGAAGTTGTCAATTCTACCTTCCAATGGTCTCCCATGTTTTGCTAGAGGTTCTAAGTGTTGGGGTATGGAAAGTGGAATTAACAACTTCAACTGGTGATGTTTGGCTACATAACGATTGGGAGGAATTTGCAGAGCATAAGTCCATAGGATTATGGCATTTCTTAGTGTTCAGATAAACGAAGAGATTCAGTCTCCTCTCCACAAATAGGACACCCCAAATAACTATGTACTAATCACCTATTAAAGGTAAGAAGCGTATATTCATGGATTAGTATAAACAAAACTTAGATTTAGTTGGAATATTTATGTATTAATCTCCTCTCCACACACGCACACTACACAAGAGTGAAAATGATAAAGTGCAAATCAATTAAAAGCATTAAAAATGGATGTTTTGGTACAAATTGAAATATTTATTACAAATTGAAAAATTGTTTCAAATTCGGGTTATCATAAAAAATGGATTGATATTCGATAGGAGCAGCCAAGTCATCCACACTACTATTTAGACGCCTTTTAATACTTCAATACTTTTTGAGGCACTTTTGAGCTTGTGCCTTCCTTACTAGTAGATTGGACATATCTAGGTTCATCGCATACCGGACAACGATCGAGATTTTCATACTCCTTTCGGTATAGTATGCAGTCATACACACAAGCATGAATCGATTTATACTTCATTCCCAAACCTTTCAAACTGTTCTTCATAACAGGATAGCTATTTGGAAGTGTATTCACCTTGGGTAATAAGCCTTTCACCCATTTCAGAATTCCCGTCACGCTATTGCCAGACAAACTGTACTGCGTCTTCAAACTGTGCAAACTAACCATGGCATGTAAAGTTGTTTGATCTTTCTCACAGCCAAAGTAAATTTGTCACGGACTTGTCACGGTCAGTGATCGTGATAATTCTTTATCACGGTCGTGTTAAGGTCAATAACCGTGACACAAAACGCGTGTTTTTTTGTCACGGTCAATGACCTTGACAAGGGTGGCCGGCTGAAAGGTGACAATTTTGTCATTTTCGTGTAGTGCACGATATACATCTTGATTTTGAGGGTAATCGGTACATGTGGACAAGCCATTGATATACCTGAGTGTACGTGAATTGCCTCACTATATACCTCGTGGGGACAGTACATGTGAGAGAGAATTTGGTATACTCATCGTATGTGAACGAGTTCCCTACTATATACCTCACGTTATGACTTCGGTTAAGCGATATGATGTGGGGGGAACCGTTCGATATGCCTCAAAAGTACTTCGCCAATAGAAGGTGAGAGTCATATTGCTTAGTCTAACTACGACCTGGGATGCGGGGAGGACCGTTCGATATACGTCGAAGGTACTTGGCCAATGGAAGGTGAGAGTCATATTTCTTAGTCTAACTGTGACCTGTCGGACCAAAACCCGTCACAAAATGACCCCCAAATAAAGGACAAATTTTTGGTTAATATATCAATGCTCTTGGTGATGTAGTGTACAAAATGCATTATTCTTGATTAGTATATTATGGAAAGAGTATTTTATTTGGTATGATGAGCACTATACTAATAAGGAAGAATGTAAAAGTATTATGAAAAGTAAATATAGCACGGAGCATGAAATTTAAACTAAGCATGGATACATGAGTGAGTGATGTGTGAATATCTATAAGTGAGTGTATGATAGTTACTCTAAACATGGATCAACTATAAATGGTGTTTGATAAGTGTGAGTGAGCGTGTATATATAAAAGTGTGATAAGTGGAGGTGTGTGCTAGTGACACCTAAGCATGTATATTCTAAGTGGTGTGTGAAGCATGTGAGTATAAGTGAACCTATACACAAGTGTAGGTAGTGTGAGGTGTATATGGGGATTATTTACAAGTGGGTGGAGGAAAAAGTGAGTGAGAGGTGATATAAACATGAGGTAGATATATATAAGAAGTAATATAAGAGAAAAGGGAACATACACGTAGATACATATGCACACAAGTAGAAAATGATAACACCCATGCAAACAGAGTCTAGCCCTCTTATGACAAGTCAGTCTCCAATGGAGTCACCACTATGGCCATTTCGAGATATTCCCCCTCCCTGCGCTTGGAAGGAAAGAAGGGAGAGATAAAGGTCCCTCCCCCTTGCTACACCGGGGGGTGCTTCGGACGTCGTCGATTTTGGGGTGTTGTAAAAAGATAGAGTCGCCAGCCTATTTTGCACAAAATAAGAAAAAGAATAAGTCACTACCTCGAGAGAGCGGCATCAAAGACAGATTGATGCTGCAAAACCAATAGTTCAGAGGTTTGGGGGCTAAGTTACGGAATGGGAAGGTGTTAGGCCCCCACCCCGCCCGTTTGGTGTCTCATGGGCTTACGTTACTATTTTTCTTAATTTCTTCGTGAAGTGTGTGTGCGTGTATATATAAATGGAGATCGGAATCGCTCGACTCATATCATAGAAAAGATGGAGTGAGGTCATCCATAGGAATTCTCCCAAAATAATAATTAGAAAATATGATGTGTTCGCTTATTGAAATATTGATCCTTATGATGAAATGATAATAAATGTTAGACAAGACGCAAGTACGAATCACAAGTATGATATATATGGATAATATATGGATAAAATAGAAAAAAGATAAAATTAGAAAAATAGGATTTGAGTCTCTGGTTTTTGCTCGAGACACCTATGTAGCCTATAAAGGCATCAATGTCCATATAGTTCGCATGCGGCACAAGGGTGGAGTTTATCCCATAAATTCAAATGGGAGTTTATTATATATGTGTGTGTGTAGAAAATATATTTTTAGTTTTGAGAAAAAGTGATGAAGAAGCCCGTCGAAATTTATAGGTGTAACCCTCTTTTTTTTTATAGAAAATAAATTGTGTGAAATATAACTAATAAAGGATGACGTGTTAATGTGTATGATCTAAAGTAAAAACTAAATTAAGAATTTATATAACTAATGCAAAAATAAAGAACTTTAAAGAGAGAAGGATGTTTGGACCTTCTTTGGAGACTTGAAGCTTGATCTTGATCCTTGATGAGCTTCCTTGTAAGTTGGGATGAATGTAGGATGAGAGAGAAGGATATTTTTACTAAATTGGGTATGAGAGTGATGGGACTCAAAGGTGGAGAAGAATTCCACATGAGGAAACTTCCTTGATTGCAGAATAATGTTGTTGAGATCATTAATATTGATGGATTTTGGGTATTTTCAAAGTGAGATCATGCTCTCCTTATATAGGGTAGGGGGACTGCCGATCGACACTATCCTTTTTCTACCTATTAGAAGATAACCCTAGACACACTTCCGATAGGCAGGGAAATGGACCTTCCAATTGGTAGTCTTGTGCAAATTTTTTAAAACAACGGTCGTAAAATGCAATCCATAAGTTCAAACTATGCAAATGTCATACCGTTAG
This sequence comes from Sambucus nigra, assembly GCA_949130495.1. Classification (NCBI taxonomy): domain Eukaryota; kingdom Viridiplantae; phylum Streptophyta; class Magnoliopsida; order Dipsacales; family Adoxaceae; genus Sambucus; species Sambucus nigra. The sequence goes on along the minus strand of OX422208.1, from coordinate 533,942,414 downwards.
AAAGTTAATTCAGAGACCTTTGAGAATCCTTTAGACTTCTTCCAGTTCCGGGAGTTGACTTTGGGTCAAACAAGGCTAGGAAGCACCGTTGGTCCTTTAGGAGAAAGATTGTCGGACGACGATGGATCATTCATCCAAATCGTAAGTCCGAATCACACACGGGGAAAACCATTCGAAAGGTTGTACGAGGTAATTTGATGTTCCAAAGAGCTTCGCTGGGTTCAGAGAGTTGAGTTTGGTCAAATGGGTCCCAAAAGTGCTCGGTGACCTTTCAGAGTTAAACGAATTATTTACCTGTACCATAAGGCTGATTTGCGCACAGAGCGGGCCGTTAAAAAGGGTATTTGGTTCCTTTTGAAGATTCATTCAATATCATTCATCCAAACCGTTATGCCATTTTGTTCATGGGGTAGACCGTTGGGAAGGGGTTTCAGTGCCCTTCGAGGATTCATTGAGATTTATCGCTGACAGTCAAGCTAATTGGAGTGAAATTGGGACCCAGGGGCGCCTAGTGGACTCTAGATCATTTTTTGGTAGTAAAAAGGTTCATTCACCTGAACTGTTATGTAGATATGTGCACAAGGCGGACCATCGAAAAGGGGATTTAGTGCCCTTCGATGTTTCATTGAGCTTTTGCTCTGACGATAGAGTTGATCAAAGTTAAATGGGACTCGAAAGCACCCTCTGGCCTCTATATCGGTACTCGGAGTATGACCTAGTGTTTGTAGTGAATGGGGAGGCGCTAGGAACCTAGGGAGAGACTTAGGGGGGTTATTAGAATGTGGTGTCTACATCCTCCATTATAGAAATATTTTCAGTCTACAGTAGACCAACTATGTTCCTAACTTCTTTAATATTGGCCTAACGAGTGATAATAACACCTATTTGGTCACTTCAAATACTTGTCATTTTGTGAATCACTTGTTGAGCAACATAAAAGGATGCTTAGTCTCTATTAGAAGCATCTCCTCCAAGGATAAATGTCCACATATTCACTCCCTTGAGCAATTCGAACTAATATCAAACTATTTTCAGACTACAAAAGCAAAGAAAACGCATGCAGATTGTAAGGCAATCAATAATACGAGACAAGTATTAGATTATGGTTGAACAAAACAAGAATGAAAATAAAATAAATGCTCTATTTTATTTTATTAAAAATTAGGCAAACCCTTAGAGGATAATAAAAGAAAGATAGGGAATTCAAAATACAAGAAGATTCTAAAATAATCTAGTCAGCAGGAGTTTCCTTTTCTAGTATCATTTTAACTTAATTGGTCCTATTTCGTCACTATAAATACTTGTCATTTTTTACTGCGCTTGCGAAACAACACAAAAGGCTATTCGGTCTCAATTAGAATCATCTCCTTCAAGGACAAAGTCCAAATATTCACTCCCTTGAGCAATTGTCACTAATGCTAAACTATTTCTAGACTAAAAAAGCAAAGAAAACACATTCAAATTATAAGGTAATCAACAATACGAGAAAATTATTAGATTGTGGTCGAACATAAAAATAGTGAGAATAAAAGAAATTTTCCATTTCATTTTATTAAAAATTAGGGCAACCCACACAGGAGAATACAAAAAAGATAGGGAATCCAAAATATAAGAAGATCCTAACAGAATATAGTTAGCATGAGTCTCCTTATCTAGTATCACCTAATCTCGATTGGTCATGATATTATTTAGACAAGCTACCTCCTTTTTCTTGTTTGCTGGCCTCAATTTCATCTTCCTCCTTTAGGTTAGGGGGAACACCAGTCGCATGTTCGACGAAGAGTTCAGACTTAACGACAACCATAGCGTTCACAAGGGCTTCAGCCCATACTTTCTAGAAGAAAGATTTACAAAATTCCAACTGCTTTTAGGTATGGGAAAATTCCATATCCTAACCTTTATCAAAGGTGTTATCCTTGAACTCCAACGCTGCTACCAGATATTGGAAAAATTTCTTAACATATTTCTCAAGGTGATTGATATTTGACTTCAGAGTGCAACTTATATGTCCTTGGATCTCATTGCACGCTCGTTATCTTAACATTCTTTTAGCAACGTCCAAGTCCTTTTGGGGCTGCATCCAATGCCTTGCCCAGATAAGCATTCATCTTTGCCTAGCCACCCCTCTTCTCTAGGAGGTCGACGAAGTCTACCAGAAACTACAAATTAATACTACACCAAAAAAAGGTTTTTATCACTTTCACCCGTTAAAGGGTTATCACGGTCAAAAACCTTAACAAAAAAATACAGAGCCACTGCTAAGGCCTTTAACCATCACACGATCGTGACAAGTTATTGTCACGATCGTGTTGTAACACTCCGCCTAATTAAATACCGGGTGGCCAGTCCCATACCAAATTAAAACAGAATATACAGTTGGCTCATTCTTAGCATCACTGTCGAAAACATTTACAACTCACCCAATACCCAATTAAGCTGGTGTTAAAAACTTTCCAAATTTAAATTTCAACAAAACCATTTTTTTAGTTTAAGAATAACACAACACATTTTATTCTACAACACTGATAACCCAATAAATAACACAAAAGAATTTAAATGCAATTGGAATAAACATTCCCAAATAATATTAATCCATTACAGTAATCCCATCAATAAAAACTATACTAAAAAGACCCGAATAAAATAGTATGAGACCTCGATAGAAAAGATAACCGAAATCCTTTGGGCGACATGCCCTAACTAAGAATACTGTGAATCAAATGAAGATAGGCGTCTAAGCAAAACTCCATAAATCCATAGCCTGTCAAAATCCGAAGGTTGGCGTCCCTGTTGCTGGACACCTGATATAGAGATACAATAGAAGAGAAAATATGCAAGGAAACGGGTCAGAGCCCGAATGTGTAGATGATTTTTAGAACAACAAGTATTTAACAAGTGCAATAAAGTATTTATTATGTACATGTTAGCTCCAACTCTCACTTGCTATTCTCACCTCTCAACTAGAGTGCACACTTAACGTTTCCTATTAACCTCCTAGTTAATGGTTCCTATTTTCTAGTCTCCATATTATAATTCCATTCCCATATCATACGTCACATTATTATTCATTTACATTTCTCCTTTATATGATTAGTTTCTCATTAACATGAATCATTACTCATTAATATGAATCGTTTCTCATTAACATGAGTTAAGCTTTTAATTCTATAAGCATAAACAGTCATTAACTTAATTCCATTATCTTTCTCTATTCACCGTTATCTACAATTATCACCGTAGATAGATTTAACCACAATATATCCATTCAATCATTTAATCCATTATATATATATATATTCATATATAATACGGCACCCCGAGTCACAGCTGCGGTGCAATGCATTACTCTGCTATCATGTCCCATCATCGCTGGTCGCCGAATAGGGGACTAAAGGTTCGGTAAGATTCCACGAACCACAAACAACAACAAACAAATTGGAGGCGAACGTAGTTCTCGTATCCATGGGTCACGCACATACCTACGTACCCACAGTCAGCGGACTTATCAACTCCCCGATAAGTCTTTCATAGACCTATGTTCTCGAGCGACAAATCAAAGATCCCATGGATTCATCAGGATATGATTGCCCTTACGCACAAACCTCCCACCGATAACAAGTAAGCTAGGTATGTCATACACATAAATCATCAATCAATCCAATAGGTATTATCATACCTATAATATAATATCAATAAGGTAATATCACTACCCTAAGATATTTCCCATACGTAGCATTATATCCCTTTTAAATCCCACGTATTAACATATCATATCTTTACTTCATAATTTAATTATCCTCGCATCCTATAACGTCTCTCCACTCCCGACGTCGTTAAGGTTTATGCGCGGAGCGTCTCGCAAAGCGAAATCCAAACAAGGAACCCCTCCAATACACTACTACTTAACTTTGTCGATCGAGGAGGTCCGAAAACTTTAACTATGCTATAGGGATAACCTCATACCTTATTTCAACCAAATGTGTTCTAAACTCCCACCTCTATCCAGGAGACACACCACTACGCTCTTGTATTACACTCTGTCCTTACGAAATCAATAATGAGCTTAAACTCAGTCCTTGATGTTCAAATTGTAACCCTAAGGCTACCCTCACTCAATACACATGATTCAAATAGGTTTTTCCTCAACATATATTCAGTAAGAAGTCACTAATATCCTACTGCTCCATAACATCAATTCTCCAGAATTACTACGAGTTTAATTCTCCTTTTAATTAAGGTTAAAATCGATAGTTTCAAATCTCTTATAAACACATCTTCTTTCACTTTGGGTTAAACCCTCTTGTAAACATAAGGATACCCAGGTGTTATATTAAATCACCCCTACTGGTCCTATCTTTAATCCTCATACATCTCCATTTAGAATTTAACAAATGAATCTAGCAACTGAAATTCCATTCGATATAATTTTCAACATTTTAATCACTTCAATCCAAATCAAATTAATTCAAATCTTATCAAGGGTTTACTGATATATTTCTAAGTCCCATAATATCCAAATAATAATCACCAAAGATCCACGAAAGGTTTGGGATAAGAATCAACATTTAAAAAGAAACAACTTTACATATTCTGGGGAGGTCGATCGATCGAAGGCAGAGGTCGATCGATCGATCCCTCAGGTAACAGCCTGGTTTTGTGCATTTTCTGCAACTACGGGTTTCACCATTTTTACTCATTTAAACCTTCATATTAACCTCCAAAATGAGTTATAATTATTTCTACATGATATATCAACATATATGAACGATTTCTAATACTCTAAACATCCTAGAATCATCAAGGTATTGAATTAAAAGCATGTTTCTCTCCTTATTTCCAGAAAATCATCATCATATTAACTTCAAGAACACTACAATGGTTTTTCAGATTTTTCTTCAACATATTCATGATCATTTCGTGGATTATTATCATCCTACAATATAAGTTTACTTCCCATATTATTTCAGTTTCTATAAATCCATATAACAACTCCATTATGTCTTCCAAACAAGAAAAATCATCTCTTTTCAAAGTTTTCTAACATGGACAATATACGAACTTAAGTTGCAATTATCAAACACTTGCCTTTACTGAAGGTCTGATCCTTTGGTGTAGTATATCTCAGTTGGTTGTCCCTTCTCCGATCAAGCTCCGGTGGTGGTTGGTGGTGGTGAACCTTGGTTCTTATTCTTCTCCTTCCCAAGTAGGCTTTTCCCTTCCCAAGCACTCTTTCACTCTCTCTAGGAAGATGACTTCTCTAATTTGTGTAGAGGAGATGAATAACCCCCATACACTTAATCTACCAATACTTATAATAGTACCAAATCCGAAATCACTATTCATCCCCCTTAGAAAATGACCAAAATGCCCTTTCGGGTTGTCTATTCATTTCCAAATGACCCGAGACTCAAAATTAACATCCAAATAGACTTTTCGGACTATTTCGAACCTTCCGGACGCAACGACGCATTGGAAATGACTATAAGGTCGATAGAAAATAAATTTCCTTTTTTTTTAATAAACTAATCCCGACACGTCCCATACGGTGTCTGACTAAAAGTATAAATTACCGAATTTATATCATACAGTCACCTCAATGACATCACATTCATATATTACCTAAATATCTTTAAGTAATATTCATAATCATCCATTTTAATATCCACCTTCTGGATAAAACCCGAATGAATTAATTAATAATAAAATCTAATTAATCCATTAATTTAAACTATAACCCATTTTAAAAGTCATTTAAAATTACGAGGTATTACATATTTTCCCCCTTATAACAGAATTTCGTTCCGAAATTCAGGAATATAAGTCATACCGGTAAGGTCAACTCCGAGTATAAATCTCACATCGCAAGAAATCCAAGATGTACCGCCCATACAGTACATTAACAAAAATCCCTATCGATGTTATACGCCAAGCCTCACCATATAGTTTCAACGGAATCAAATTTAGACTTTACCTAATCTTCCCTACACCATCCTCGTGACAAACTTTGGGAAAAATGATCCTCTCGTAGTGAACAAATAAATCCTGAAGTCACAATTACTTACGTTTTTCACAATTTTAAAACATACTACAATTCAATCATCCAGGGCGCCCATACACCCTCTCGTACCGCTTTCAATATTAAAATTTTCGCAAAGGTTATAAACTCGTTTCCCAAAGACCTAACTTATTTCGACTCCCAACGGTTATTAGTTTCATGCGTGGGGTGTCTCGCAAGCAAAATCCAAACTAGGAACCACCCCGATACACTACTTCCTAAAGTAGTCGGTCATCGAAACTCCTAAGGTCCTTAGTCAATAATATATAAAAATTTGGTTTCTAAAAAAAATATCAGGTTTATCAATTTAAAACAAAAATTTGGCTTTCGATTTCAAATAGAGTCTACGCATCTACTCTCTTATAGAAGACAAGATGCAGACATATGCTCTCATATACCACAAGTCAATGCATGCCGATAGTCACATCACGCTCGGACATACCCAAGGTAAGTAATCCCATAAAAATCAAACCCATTTGATAACAAGTAATATATAGGTGTCCCACACCCCTCAGTGAGTCTACGTAAATAACGATGCCATAGGCTAAGTTTAACAACCCTTTTGCCCACACAATATCAATCACAAAAATCAATATACGCTTCATAATCCCTTAGATAGAAAACATACCCTCATTTGCGGGTGATGGTTGTTGAATCCCAATATTATAACTTTGCTCCGATGAGTCAATAAAAATTTTACCCCAAATTTTCAGTTCTAGTTAACCACACTCCACTATATACCCAAGCCTTTCAATATATTGCCTTTGTTAGGGAACATACACAATTCACGCATTTCAAGAACTTCTACTGATGACTCTCCTCAATTTTTCCATAATAGGGGTGACCTCAACTACGGTCATCATACTCGAACATACTTCATAACCTCCTAAGTACGATCTCCGCTATCCGTCCAATGGGCCTCATCTGCCATACGTACGTAATGAAAGATTTCCCAATAAATGTTGTCAAATTTTATAGTTCAACCCATCAGTGAACATCAGGACTCTCCTCTCCTCAGTAGGTACTTCAGCTGGTACCAAATTAGTTAATCTCGTATACTCTTCCTGTTTCAATTCAAGTAGCTTCCGCCACAGTTTTCTCTTCCTGTTTTAAATCAAGTAGTTTCCGCTATTGTAAAGCTACCCCTACTAGCTTGAATGTGACTAGTATTTGACGTTGAACCTCAGTACATTCAATCATTGTCAAGTGCCGTTGGATATATTTCTTCCATTGGCTAGCAGTCACAACATCTGATCCACCCCGAAACTCAGGTGGGTGCGCTTTCTGAAAGGCATCCCTCGCTCGTTCCCATGCAGTAGGAAACACTTGCCCTTGCGCGGGTGGCACAATCGGTGCCGGTGTTGGAGCCTGCTGAACAGCATCTAAAGCTGCATTGACTGCCTGAGCGACACTTGCAGCAACTTCGGCCGCAGTCATCGTACCTTTTAAGGCGTAAATAGAAAAGCAATAATCCTACTCATAGGGCTCTACATCAAAGAACGCTAAGCTGAAAACACAGTAAGCCGTACAGACTCTAAAGGACACTAGAACTTGATGCTCTGATACCACCTGTAACACCCCGCCTAATTAAATACCGGGTGGCCAGTCCGATACCAAATTAAAACAGAATATACAGTTGGCTCATTCTTAGCATCACTGTCGAAAACATTTACAACTCACCCAATACCCAATTAAGCTGGTGTTAAAAACTTTCCAAATTTAAATTTCAACAAAACCATTTTTTTAGTTTAAGAATAACACAACACATTTTATTCTACAACACTGATAACCCAATAAATAACACAAAAGAATTTAAATGCAATTGGAATAAACATTCCCAAATAATATTAATCCATTACAGTAATCCCATCAATAACAACTGTATTAAAAAGACCCGAATACCATAGTATGTGACCTCGATAGAAAAGATAACTGAAATCCTTTGGGCGACATGCCCTAACTAAGAATACTGTGAATCAAATGAAGATAGGCATCTAAGCAAAAGTCCATAAATCCATAGCCTGTCAAAATCCGAAGTTTGGCGTCCCTGTTGCTGGACACCTGATATAGAGATACAATAGAAGATAAAATATGCAAGGAAACGGATCAGAGCCCGAATGTGTAGATGATTTTTAAAACAACCAGTATTTAATAAGTGCAATAAAGCATTTATTATGTACATGTTAGATCCAACTCTCACTTTCTATTCTCACCTCTCAACTAGAGTGCACACTTAACGTTTTCTATTAACCTCCTAGTTAATGGTTCCTCTTTTCTAGTCTCCATATTATAATTCCATTCCCATATCATAATCCCCGTATGTCCCATACCATACGTCACATTATTATTCATTTACATTTCTCCTTTATATGATTAGTTTCTCATTAACATGAATCATTACTCATTAATATGAATCGTTTCTCATTAACATGAGTTAAGCTTTTAATTCTATAAGCATAAACAGTCATTAACTTAATTCCATTATCTTTCTCTATTCACCGTTATCTACAATTATCACCGTAGATAGATTTAACCACAATATATCCATTCAATCATTTAATCCATTATATATATATTCATATATAATACGGCACCCCGAGTCACAGCTGCGGTGCAATGCATTACTCTGCTATCATGTCCCATCATCGCTGGTCGCCGAATAGGGGACTAAAGGTTCGGTAAGATTCCACGAACCACAGACAACAACAAACAAATTGGAGGCGAACGTAGTTCTCGTATCCATGGGTCACGCACATACCTACGTACCCACAGTCAGCGGACTTATCAACTCCCCGATAAGTCTTTCATAGACCTATGTTCTCGAGCGACAAATCAAAGATCCCATGGATTCATCAGGATATGATTGCCCTTACGCACAAACCTCCCACTGATAACAAGTAAGCTAGGTATGTCATACACATAAATCATCAATCAATCCAATAGGTATTATCATACCTATAATATAATATCAATAAGGTAATATCACTACCCTAAGATATTTCACATACGTAGCATTATATCCCTTTTAAATCCCACGTATTAACATATCATATCTTTACTTCATAATTTAATTATCCTCGCATCCTATAACATCTCTCCACTCCCGACGTCGTTAAGGTTCATGCGCGGAGCGTCTCGCAAAGCGAAATCCAAACAAGGAACCCCTCCAATACACTACTACTTAACTTTGTCGATCGAGAAGGTTCAGAAACTTCATCTATGCGATCGGGATAACCTCATACCTTCTTTCAACCAAATGTGTTCTAAACTCCCACCTCTATCCAGGAGACACACCACTACGCTCTTGTATTACACTCTGTCCTTGCGAAATCAATAATGAGCTTAAACTCAGTCCTTGATGTTCAAATTGTAACCCTAAGGCTACCCTCACTCAATACACATGATTCAAATAGGTTTTTCCTCAACATATATTCAGTAAGGAGTCACTAATATCCTATTGGTCCATAACATCAATTCTCCCGAATTACTTTGAGTTTAATTCTCCTTTTAATTAAGGTTAAAATCGATAGTTTCAAATCTCTTATAAACACATCTTCTTTCACTTTGGGTTAAACCCTCTTGTAAACATAAGGATACCCAGGTGTTATATTAAATCACCCCTACTTGTCCTATCTTTAATCCTCATACATCTCCATTTAGAATTTAACAAATGAATCTAGCAACTGAAATTCCATTCGATATAATTTTCAACATTTTAATCACTTCAATCCAAATCAAATTAATTCAAATCTTATCAAGGGTTTACTGATATTTTCTGAGTCCCATAATATCCAAATAATAATCACCAAAGATCCACAAAAGGTTTGGGATAAGAATCAACATTTAAAAAGAAACAACTTTACATATTCTGGGGAGGTCGATCGATCGAAGGCAGGGGTCGATCGATCGATCCCTCAGGTCAAAGCCTGGTTTTCTGCATTTTCTGCAACTACGGGTTTCACCATTTTTACTCATTTAAACCTTCATGTTAACCTCCAAAATGAGTTATAATTATTTCTACATGATATATCAACATATATGAACGATTTTCAATACTCTAAACATCCTAGAATCATGAAGGGATTGGATTAAAAGCATGTTTCTCTCCTTATTTCCAGAAAATCATCAACATATTAACTTCAAGAACACTACAATGGTTTTTCAGATTTTTCTTCAACATATTCATGATCATTTCGTGGATTATTATCATCCTACAATATAAGTTTACTTCCCATATTATTTCAGTTTCTATAAATCCATATAACAACTCCATTATGTCTTCCAAACAAGAAAAATCATATCTTTTCAAAATTTTCTAACATGGACAATATACGAACTTAAGTTGCAATTATCAAACACTTGCCTTTACTGAAGGTCTGATCCGTTGGTGTAGTATATCTCAGTTGGTTGTCCCTTCTCCGGTCAAGCTCCGGTGGTGGTTGGTGGTGGTGAACCTTGGTTCTTGTTCTTCTCCTTCCCAAGTAGGCTTTTCCCTTCCCAAGCACTCTTTCACTCTCTCTAGGAAGATGACTTCTCTAATTTGTGTAAAGGAGATGAATAACACCCATACACTTAATCTACCAATACTTATAATAGTACCAAATCCGAAATCACTATTCATCCCCCTTAGAAAATGACCAAAATGCCCTTTCGGGTTGTCTATTCATTTCCAAATGACCCGAGACTCAAAATTAACATCCAAATAGACTTTTCTGACTATTTCGAACCTTCCGGACGCAACGACGCAGTCGAAATGACTATAAGGTCGATAGAAAATAAATTTCCTTTTTTTTTAATAAACTAATCCCGACACGTCCCATACCGTGTCTGACTAAAAGTATAAATTACCGAATTTATATCATACAGTCACCTCAATGACATCACATTCATATATTACCTAAATATCTTTAAGTAATATTCAGAATCATCCATTTTAATATCCACCTTCTGGATAAAACCCGAATGAATTAATTAATAATAAAATCTAATTAATCCATTAATTTAAAATATAACCCATTTTAAAAGTCATTTAAAATTACGGGGTATTACATACTTCCCCCCTTATAACAGAATTTCGTCCCGAAATTCAGGAATATAAGTCATACCGGTAAGGTAAACTCCGAGCATAAATCTCACATCGCAAGAAATCCAAGATGTACTGCCCATACAGTACATTAACAAAAATCCCTATCGATGTTATACGCCAAGCCTCACCATATAGTTTCAACGGAATCAAATTTAGACTTTACCTAATCTTCCCTACACCATCCTCGTGACAAACTTTGGGAAAAATGATCCTCTCGTAGTGAACAAATAAATCCTGAAGTCACAATTACTTACCTTTTTCATAATTTTAAAACATACTACAATTCAATCATCCAGGGCGCCCATACACCCTCTCGTACCGCTTTCAATATTAAAATTTTTGCAAAGGTTATAAACTAGTTTCCCAAAGACCTAACTTATTTTCACTCCCAACGGCTATTAGTTTCATGCGTGGGGTGTCTCGCAAGCGAAATCCAAACAAGGAACCACCCTGATACACTACTTCCTAAAGTAGTCGGTCATCGAAACTCCTAAGGTCCTTAGTCAATAATATATAAAAATTTGGTTTTTAAAAAAAATATCAGGTTTATCAATTTAAAACAAAAATTTGGTTTTTCGATTTCAAATAGAGTCTACGCATCTACTCTCTTATAGAAGACAAGATGCAGACATATGCTCTCATATACCACAAGTCAATGCATGCCGATAGTCACATCACGCTCGGACATGCCCAAGGTAAGTAATCCCATAAAAACAAAACCACATGATAGCAAGTAATATATAGGTGTCCCACACCCCTCAGTGAGTCTACGTAAATAACGATGCCATAGACTAAGTTTAACAACCCTTTTGCCCACACAATATCAATCACAAAAATCAATATACGCTTCATAATCCCTTTGATAGAAAACATACCCTCATTTGCGGGTGATGGTTGTTGAATCCCAATATTATAACTTTTCTCCGATGAGTCAATAAAAATTTTACCCCAAATTTTCAGTTCTAGTTAACCACACTCCACTATATACCCAAGCCTTTCAATATATTGCCTTTGTTAGGGAACATACACAATTCACGCATTTCAAGAACTTCTACTGATGACTCTCCTTAATTTTTCCATAATAGGGGTGACCTCGACTACGGTCATCATACTCGAACATACTTCATAACCTCCTAAGTACGATCTCCGTTATCCATCCAATGGCCCTCATCTGCCATACGTACGTAATGAAAGATTTCCCAATAAATGTTATCAAACTTTATAGTTCGACCCATCAGTGAACATCAGGACTCTCCTCTCCTCAGTAGGTACTTTAGCTTGTACCAAATTAGTTAATCTCGTAAACTCTTCCTGTTTCAATTCAAGTAGCTTCCACCACAATTTTCTCTTCCTGTTTTAAATCAAGTAGTTTTCGCCATTGCAAAGCAGCCCCTACTAGCTTGAATGCGACTAGTATTTGACGTTAAACCTCAGTACATTCAATCATTCTCAAGTGCCGTTGGATATCTTTCTTCCATTGGCTAGCAGTCACAACATCTGATCCACCCCGAAACTCAGGTGGGTGCTCTTTCTGAAAGGCATCCCTCGCTCGTTCCCATGCAGTAGGAAACACTTGCCCTTGCGCGGGTGGCACAATCGGTGCCGGTGTTGGAGCCTCCTGAACAGCAGCTAAAGCTGCATTGACTGCCTGAGCGACACTTGCAGCAACTTCGGCCGCAGTCATCGTACCTTTTAAGGCGTAAATAGAAAAGCAATAATCCTACTCATAGGGCTCTACATCAAAGAACGCTAAGCTGAAAACACAGTAAGCCGTATAGATCCTAAAGGACACTAAAACCTGATGCTCTGATACCACCTGTAACACCCCGCCTAATTAAATACAGGGTGGCCAGTCCCATACCAAATTAAAACAGAATATACAGTTGGTTCATTCCTAGCATCACTGTCGAAAACATTTACAACTCACCCAATACCCAATTAAGCTGGTGTTAAAAACTTTCCAAATTTAAATTTCAACAAAACCATTTTTTTAGTTTAAGAATAACACAGCACATTTTATTCTACAACACTGATAACCCAATAAATAACACAAAAGAATTTAAATGCAATTGGAATAAACATTCCCAAATAATATTAATCCATTACAGTAATCCCATCAATAACAACTGTATTAAAAAGACCCGAATACAATAGTATGTGACCTCGATAGAAAAGATAACTGAAATCCTTTGGGCGACATGCCCTAACTAAGAATACTGTGAATCAAATGAAGATAGGCATCTAAGTAAAACTCCATAAATCCATAGCCTGTCAAAATCCGAAGGTTGGCGTCCCTGTTGCTGGACACCTGATATAGAGATACAATAGAAGATAAAATATGCAAGGAAACGGGTCAGAGCCCGAATGTGTAGATGATTTTTAAAACAGCAAGTATTTAACAAGTGTAATAAAGCATTTATTATGTACATGTTAGATCCAACTCTCACTTGCTATTCTCACCTCTCAACTAGAGTGCACACTTAGCGTTTCCTATTAACCTCCTAGTTAATGGTTCCTCTTTTCTAGTCTCCATATTATAATTCCCTTCCCATATCATAATCCCCGTATGTTCCATACCATACGTCACATTATTATTCATTTACATTTCTCCTTTATATGATTAGTTTCTCATTAACATGAATCATTACTCATTAATATGAATCGTTTCTCATTAACATGAGTTAAGCTTTTCAATTCTATAAGCATAAACATTCATTAACTAAATTCCATTATCTTTCTCTATTCACCGTTATCTACCATTATCACTGTAGATAGATTTAACCACAATATATCCATTCAATCATTTAATCCATTATATATATATTCGTATATAATACGGCACCCCGAGTCACAGCTGCGGTGCAATGCATTACTCTGCTATCATGTCCCATCATCGTTGGTCGCCGAATAGGGGACTAAAGGTTCGGTAAGATTCCACGAACCACAAACAACAACAAACAAATTGGAGGCGAACATAGTTCTCGTATCCATGGGTCACGCACATACCTACGTACCCACAGTCAGCGGACTTATCAACTCCCCGATAAGTCTTTCATAGACCTATGTTCTCGAGCGACAAATCAAAGATCCCATGGATTCATCAGGATATGACTGCCCTCACGCGCAAACCTCCCACCGATAGCAAGTAAGCTAGGTATGTCATACACATAAATCATCAATCAATCCAATAGGTATTATCATACCTATAATATAATATCAATAAGGTAATATCACTACCCTAAGATATTTCCCATACGTAGCATTATATCCCTTTTAAATCCCACGTATTAACATATCATATCTTTACTTCATAATTTAATTATCCTCGCATCCTATAACATCTCTCCACTCCCGACGTCGTTAAGGTTCATGCGCGGAGCGTCTCGCAAAGTGAAATCCAAACAAAGAACCCCTCCAATACACTACTACTTAACTTTGTCGATCGAGGAGGTCCGAAAACTTCAACTATGCGATCGGGATAACCTCATACCTTCTTTCAACCAAATGTGTTCTAAACTCCCACCTCTATCCAGGAGACACACCACTACGCTTTTGTATTACACTTTGTCCTTACGAAATCAATAATGAGCTTAAACTCAGTCCTTGATGTTCAAATTGTAACCCTAAGGCTACCCTCACTCAATACACATGATTCAAATAGGTTTTTCCTCAACATATATTCAGTAAGAAGTCACTAATATCCTACTGGTCCATAACATCAATTCTCCCGAATTACTACGAGTTTAATTCTCCTTTTAATTAAGGTTAAAATCGATAGTTTTAAATCTCTTATAAACACATCTTCTTTCACTTTGGGTTAAACCCTCTTGTAAACATAAGGATACCCAGGTGTTATATTAAATCACCTCTACTAGTCCTATCTTTAATCCTCATACATCTCCATTTAGAATTTAACAAATGAATCTAGCAACTGAAATTCCATTCGATATAATTTTCAACATTTTAATCACTTGAATCCAAATCAAATTAATTCAAATCTTATCAAGGGTTTACTGATATTTTCTAAGTCCCATAATATCCAAATAATAATCACCAAAGATCCACGAATGGTTTGGGATAAGAATCAACATTTAAAAAGAAACAACTTTACATATTCTGGGGCGGTCGATCGATCGAAGGCAGGGGTCGATCGATCGATCCCTCAGGTCACAGCCTGGTTTTCTGCATTTTCTGCAACTACGGGTTTCACCATTTTTACTCATTTAAACCTTCATGTTAACCTCCAAAATGAGTTATAATTATTTCTACATGATATATCAACATATATGAAGGATTTTCAATACTCTAAACATCCTAGAATCATCAAGGGATTGGATTAAAAGCATGTTTCTCTCCTTATTTCCAGAAAATCATCAACATATTAACTTCAAGAACACTACAATGGTTTTTCAGATTTTTCTTCAACATATTCATGATCATTTCGTGGATTATTATCATCCTACAATATATGTTTACTTCCCATATTATTTCAGTTTCTATAAATCCATATAACAACTCCATTATGTCTTCCAAACAAGAAAATCATCTCTTTTCAAAATTTTCTAACATGGACAATATACGAACTTAAGTTGAAATTATCAAACACTTGCCTTTACTGAAGGTCTGATCCTTTGGTGTAGTATATCTCAGTTGGTTTTCCCTTCTCCGGTCAATCTCCGGTGGTGGTTGGTGGTGGTGAACCTTGGTTCTTGTTCTTCTCCTTCCCAAGTAGGCTTTTCCCTTCCCAAGCACTTTTTCACTCTCTCTAGGAAGATGACTTCTCTAATTTGTGTAGAGGAGATGAATAACCCCCATACACTTAATCTACCAATACTTATAATAGTACCAAATCCGAAATCCCTATTCATCCTCCTTAGAAAATGACCAAAATGCCCTTTCGGGTTGTCTATTCATTTCCAAATGACCCGAGACTCAAAATTAACATCCAAATAGACTTTTTTGACTATTTCGAACCTTCCGGATGCAACGACGCATTCGAAATGACTATAAGGTCGATAGAAAATAATTTTTTTTTTAATAAACTAATCCCGACACGTCCCATACCGTGTCTGACTGAAAATATAAATTACCGAATTTATATCATACAGTCACCTCAATGACATCACATTCATATATTACCTAAATATCTTTAAGTAATATTCAGAATCATCCATTTTAATATCCACCTTCTGGATAAAACCCGAATGAATTAATTAATAATAAAATCTAATTAATCAATTAATTTAAAATATAACCCATTTTAAAAGTCATTTAAAATTACGGGGTATTACACGTGTCTGATAAAAGACCTTGACAAGAGATTTGTCATGGTCGTGTTAAGGTTTTTAACCTTCACAACGTTTGCTTGTTGTCATGGTCAAAAACCTTGACACGACTGTGACAACCAAAGAGAAATTATAACCCTAATAGTAACAAAACATTTCAGTCCTTCCATCAAAACTCGCATCCTCTCTTTCTCAGGCAATTGTTGCCTCTCTCTCTCAAACGATTCAGGTGAAATTGTTCCAATTTATTTGTTTAATCAGGTAAGATAATAAATGTTGTTCAGTTCTTTCTATTTTGAGTTGTTTTTTCATTTATTCTTTCCAATTGATTTGTACAATCAGATAGATTTGTATCTCAAATATTTATTTCTGTTACGTAGGAATTGTTATGTAACATAATAATAATTTATTCTCTCACATATTCTTAAATTGGATATGACTAATTTCATCAAATAGTTTATGGGTGTTTGAGGGATTTCTTTTTTTTTCGGTCATAAAGGTCAATGGGTGCCACCTTTTCTTGATTTTATCAACTAGGTTTAATTATTTTTGATGAATTTTGGTGTGTGTGTGTGGGGGGGGGGGGGGGGGGGTCTGAACTAATCAGGGGTATGATGATATCTGGGCTTGAAATTAGAGCTTTTCAAAGATGGAATTAGGCGGTGATGGTGTAAAAGGAGAGTCTTTGTATGTGGGAAAATCAAAGGGTGAAAAGAAGAAAGAGGGTTGTGTGAAGGAGAATGAGAGTGGGTGTTATTTTAAGTGGAGGTTTTGTATAAGTTGTATTTGTTCAAGATCCAAGGTGGATAACTCGATCAGTAGCATCAGTACTCACTGTGGTAATTCTTTAGTTACTTTGAAGATCTTGTAGTTATTATCTTAAAAAAAAGTTGTGATTTTTTTGTGGTGACAATCAAGTTTCATCTTTCTTCACTTAATTTGTTCACTCTTTTTTATGAGTTGTTTATCTTTAAATGTGCATTGTAATGTATGTTGACTAATTTTGTTTAGTATTTTGAAGTTGGACCTTTTGTTGTCATCTCAACAGGAGAGGAGTGGTGGGTGGCGAGTTATTGGCATCTCAGTAGGAGACTTCTAAAGGTATTCAAGTTTTTAATAAATCTTTTGTTATATGAATTTCACCTTTGTTATATGAAATTTATCTTAAGTGTTTTAAATTTATTTTGATTGTTACAAAGGATCACTGAGATTTCAGGTGTGGTTGTTTCATTCAACCCCAAGACAATCCCGGTTAGCATTTTGTTTGTTTCTATTTTCGTATTGGGTAAATTGTCTAGTTTAATAAGATTTGTTCGATTTGCTCTCTAGTTTTGTGTGTGTGTGTGTGTATATATATATATATATATATATATATATATGTTTGTATGTTTGTATGTATGTATATAGACACACACACACACACACACACTAAATAAGGGTTGCATTTGAGTGAACTGGACATAATTGTAGGTTTTCATTTGAGTGAACTGGACATAATTTGGTATGTCTAATCTTTAATCATATATGTCTTGTGAATTAATTTTGACATCATAATTACTCTTACAATTATACCTAATTTTATTTTAATTAATATCAAAACTATTTTGATTCGGTTCAAATTTTAACATATTCATGTTTAGTTTCGATTTTAATGAGCATGCAATCCAAATTCATTTCGATAGTAGCAATTCATGTTTTGGAGTTAGCATTTCTTTTCGTATGAAAATGTTTATCGAACCTATTTTGCACACCCCCCACTAAATTCATGCATGATAGATAATGCAACTAAATTCAATGGATGAATCCAGGCTTGGAGTCTTGGGGGTAGTTTGTCCATAAAATCGTGGGGAGTGGCATCATATTTGTAAGAAAAAATAAAACTAGAAAACTAATATAATGTCACATTCAATAAATGCGCTGCACAAAATAAGGCCTAGAATTATTGAAAAATAAAATGTGTTTCTTTGTGCCATTCTTAAAGTAAAACATTTACTAAAAAAATAAATTTTATGAAATAAATTGTGCGTCCACCTCAACCCAAGTATATACACTACAAGAACCATTTGTCTAAAATTACTGAAAGATGACATGTGTTTGTCACAGTCATGTCACGATCAAAGACCATGCCAACTATTGTTTGTTGTCACGATCTTTGACCCTGACACGACCGTGACAATAAAAACAAAATATAACCCTATTAATTCATAAGACTAGATCGATTTGTTCTCTCTCTAAAATATAACCCTATTGATTCAGGTGACCAGATCTATTTATTCTCGCTATCTAACATTTAGCCTATTGATTCAGGCAACCAGATAAATTTTTATCTCTCTCTAAAATATAACCCTATCGATTCAGGCAAGCAGATCAATCTGTTCTTTCTATTTAAAATATAACCGCATCGTTCAGGCGACCAAATCAATTTGTTCTCTCTCTTTATCTAAAATATAAATATGTTATATTTGTTACCCATAATAGGGTTATTGTATTTTTCACACTTTTGCTTATACTAATTAGTGCATCATTGTTCTACAAATTATTGAAAGATATAATGTGTTTGTCAAGGTCATGTCACGGTCAAATATCATGACAATGATTGTTTATTGTCACGATCTTTGACCCTGACACGACCGTTAAAACAAAAACAAAATATAACCCTATCGATTCGGACGACCAGATCAATTTTTTCTCTCTCTCTCTCTAAAATACAACCTTATCGATTCAGGCGACTAAATCGATTTGTTCTCTCTCTCTCTCTCTCTCTCTCTCTCTCTCTCTCTCACAAATATAACCTTATCGATTCAGGTGACCAGATCGATTTGTTCTCTCTCTAAAATACAAATATGTTATATTTGTTACCAATAATAGGGTTCTTGAATTTTTCACACTTTTGTTTATACTAATACATGAATATATGTTTTTTACCCATAATAGGTGATTGTTTGTAGTAGCTGTAATTAATTTATCAATAATCTCAGTTCTTAAATATGGGTGATAGGTGTGACACCCCGCCTAATAAAATACCGGGCGATCACTCCTATATCAAATTATAACAGGAGTCTCATATGGATCATTCTTAGCATCACTGTCGAAAATCCCTTTAATTACTAATAACCTATTAGGCCGGTGTCAAAATTTTACTTTACTAGTCTTTTTAAACAACTACTATATTAAAACATCCACACAGTTTTACGTAAAGGAAACTGAAATGAAATAACATAACCGAACACTCGGTCAAAATATACAACCATATCGAATGTTGTACTGAAAGAATAAATAAATGCAGTTGGACCATTGGCCCGAATATTTATACAGTACCTCCTATCTAGAGTACAAAGGTAGAAGCGTCTATCGAGAACCTGCACGCATCCACAGCTGCTGCAGCTGACGTCTGACTCAAAAGATGTGCCATCCAGGCATCCCTGTGTTTGGACACCTATATATATATATATATAACAAGAGAGGGAAAAGTAGATAAACGGGTCAGAGCCCGAGTTGTGAAAATATTTAGCAAGTGCATAAATGCTTTATTTTTGAAAATATGTTTTATCTCATATTTAAATTGGTATCGAACTCCCATGAGATACCCCTCACTTCTCCACTAACAGTGCACTCCTAACGCATCCCTCTAAACATCATAGTCAAGCTACTCTGCTAAACTAGTCAATCGCCCAACCACTATCAATCCTAGATAGTCCAAGTAATGTACTAAGGGTTAAACTTCTCCCCAGTCTCAACACTAAGCCATGTTCGTGCGTGGGGTGTCTCGCAAAGAAAAATCCAAACAAGGAACCCCCCCGATACACTACTACGCGGCAAGGTCGATCGTCGAGATCCGCCAGTCCCTCATTACAGAATATATATATCTATATATTTATACACATATAATAAATCTCTATATAAGAGCACTAAGGATTAAACTTCTCACCAGTCTCAACACAATGCCATATTCGTGCGTGGAGTGTCTCACAAAGCGAAATCCAAACAAGGAACCCCCCCGATACACTACTACGCGGCAAGGTCGATCGTCGGGATCCATTAGACCCTCGGTAACCAATTTATACATATATACATATTCGTATTACAATATACATTCGGATCTATCTCCCGGACTGAGGATTCATATACAAAGTATTTATCAATACTTTTCATTTGTATCTCAAAACTTTCCATTTCCCTTCTCATATCCAGAAAATGTATTTAAAAGCCAATTCATTATCATGAATTGCTTTCACAAATCATATAACTTTTTAAAAGCCAGTTTTATTATCATAAAAATGCTTTTTCGTTTCAAAATATCCCATTTCCCTTTTTATATTCAGGAAATGTATTCAAAGCCATTTTCATTATCATAAAAATACTTTGATCATATCATATGCTTCCACTTCCCTTCTTCCATCCGGGAATGTTATCGAAGCCCAATTCATATACCCATTTCCCTTCCTATATCCAGGAAATGTAATTAAAGCCAATCCATTATCATGAATTTCTTTAACATAACGCGTTCTAAGACCGCCCGTCCAGGTTTCCCCACTGTGCGCACCCCTAAATGGCTATCATCTTCCAGGGCCTATCATCAAGACAACCTGGGATCCTACATCGCAAGATGTCAGGAAGCGGTCATATGCCTGCGGGATAGTCAAGACCACACCCGGAATCTCCTAACCAGCGCAGAAAAATACAACAAACGCTTATATGGCCTATAGGACTATATCCACCCTGCATTCATTAGCCAGGGGGCTTCACCATACGCACGCAACTTCCCTTATGATAGCGATTTAGAGAGGTGTGTATCCATATTTTATTAATTAAGAAAATCATTTATCTTTCCATTTTGAAAACATTTATATTATTTTCAAAATAATTATCATCATATCATATATATATACTTTAGTTATATAGTATATATATACCATATATTCCTCCTCGAATATATATAAATGGCCATATTTGCCAATCACATCTAGCGACGATCTATAATCCAAAAGTATTTTCTTACTTTAATAAGTAGTGCATACCTATATCCCATCTACGGTTTTATTTATCCTCAAAACCCTCATTTAGGAATCCCCCATATCATAACTAGGATCCCTCATACAAGTCTCCAAATATAATTTAACTCCCCATAACCACAAGAGGAGAAAACTGGTAATTCTGCCCAAGGGGAATCAATTCGCCCCTTTTGCGAATAGATTCGGGCAGGCGAATCGATTCGGTTCACCATCCGAATCGATTCAGAAATGGTTCTACAAATAGGTCCCTAAATGGCGAATCGATTCGGTCTAAATTCGAATCGATTCGGCCCACTTCAGAAACCCAATTCCCCTTTGGGGGAATCGATTTGGCCTGGACCCGAATCGATTCGGCCCATTCGAGGGTCACTGTTTGAGCGATTTTTCAATCTCCAAAATACCCAAAACTCAATCCAAATTCATTTTCATGGTTTCTAATCTACACCAAAAATCATCCCAAACATCTACACAATTAATTCTACCCTTTATTTTTCCAATTTCCGATTTGATTTCCGAGTTGGTAATTTCAACCCGGAATTGCCATCTTGTAAAAATCATATCAAATCTTAGAAAAATCATAAAAATACGCGGTTAGCGCCCACGCGACCGTATCGAAAATATATACAACTTTCATGTTTTGTCCAAGAGCTAAAGCATTTATCTTCCTGGCCGTAACAGCCTCACAAGCTACGGGTTTACTATTTATTGTCTTCCCCAAAATCCCAAACTCCATTTTTCTCCATTTTTGTTGTTTCTAACCTCATCCAACAACTCAACAAACATCTAATCTATGTTTTACAACTAACACATCAATTATTTTGGGGTATTAAACCATTTCTCTTAGTTTTAAACCCTAAAACCATAAAAACCCCAACTTATCATTTACACCCGTTTCAATCCATTTCTTCACTCCATTTACATGCATTTAATACTAAAAATCATTAAGAGTTTACATTACATCAACATGTAAACTCATATCTAAGTTTTCCCAATTTTATTTTAGGGTTCTACCAACTATGATATGAAATAAATGCTGGAGGATGAAATCTGACGACCTCAAGCCGAATCCCGCGGAGTTTGGCCGGAGTTTCCCATTTTCTCCTCTTTTCTCTCCTCCTCTATCTCTTCTCCCTTTACTTTCTTCTCTTTCTCTTTTTTTCCCTCTCTCCCTCTTTATATAGTAAGAAAAAGGGTTTTAATCCTTAAAACCCAAAAACGACTCGTTTACCCAAATACGAGTTACTTTTACCTCTAAAATTCCCCGAAACTCAATTTCGACAATCGGACACTCTTTTTCGACTATCTCGGACATTCCAAGACTCACGGCGCAGTCAAAATTTCCATCCGAGGTACTTGACCACAAATCACTATTCCACCCCATAATACTTAATGCGGGCTTTCTAATCAAAATCTGACCTTTTTGTTGCTTTACTCCACGACGACATGTAATTAAAGTACTTCGACCTATTTAGTCCCAAAAATAATTACGACACCCATCAAAAAATATTAAATCCTCAAAAATCCCAAAAATCCCAAAAATCACTATTTCGAGAAATTCTCCAAATTGTCAATTTATACATAATTATGGAATTTAATTATTTCCAAAAAGGGAGGGTTGTTACAATAGGACATCAAGTCTTCCTCGTCTAGACAATGGACCCTTGTTCATAGCATATCGGGACAAAAAGTATCGATTGAATGACTATGTATTTGGTGCAAGGTTGTACGGGAAAAATACAAATGTATCGAACTCGGGCATTTCATACAAGGCTCTTACTTATTTTTGAATGATCACGAAAGATAAAAACCTCGATGAAGCTGAAATGACTCACAATATATTTGAATTGGACTATATAAGCTTCAAAGAGGTTATGTTCCACTGTGATTGGGTAAAAGCTTATGACAAAAATTGTTGTAAAGTTGATCCTGGTACTAATTTGATCATAGTTTACTTGTCTAAGTTGAAGAGAAACGAGCATTTGAGAAATTAACCATTTGATTATGATTTTTAAAAGTTCAAGCAAGTGTTTTACTCAGAGTATATCATCAATGAGCCATGGTCAATCGTCCTACACGCGCCAAAGCGTCTGACCAGTAGTGTGGATGACTTGGTTGATCCTACTGAATATCAGTCCATTTTAGAAGATAACCCGAATTGAAAGGGCAAACACCTTAGCTTAGACTTAATATTTATTTTACTTGCCACTTTGTCACATTTGGCATATCCCGTTACAAATCGAGACATTCCGAAATGATGAATCGAATCTCAACCTCTCCAAAGTTTAAGACTTCTCCACATTATGAAGGCATAAATCTTCTAGGAGTTTCAATTTATTTACATTTATATTTAGGAGATTTTATATAAAAGTTTTTATAAAAATCAAGGCAAATTCTTTTGAGTTTAAAAACATTTTTTACTAACCTTGTTCAAACGAGATGCCTATCTCGTTCAAACGAAAAGGCGATTTCGTTTGAATGCTCGTTTGATCATTTCATCACACGAACATCCAATAAGGGTATTCTGTTTAAATTCGTTTGAATCTCGTTAGATGACTGTTGAGTCTTGCTCGAACAAACATTGTTTTCATTCAAACAGGATGACATTCTCGTTCAAACGACTTCTATTTTCGTTTAAATGAGTTTTATCACCTCGAATTTTGTGTACGACCTATAAATACTTGTTGGTTTGGGCCGGTCAGGCTAGTTCGATGACAATTTAGTTTGCATCCTCGACAGTAAAGTCAAATAGGTTAGCACGATAAGTAAGTTAGTGCCAAGTGTCACGTGACTAAGTTGATAGTTATTAATCACTTTCTCATTTCTGATTAGAATTTCTAGTAATTTATGGGTGTCCTGAAAACCAATAGTGGTGACATCGTGGTTGTTAGTGTGGGGTGCTTGCGTTTAATAATTAATGGCATATAATTCCTTAAGATGTTCAAAGAGTGAGTTGACGCCCATTGGGCAAGTGACACGAGTCGCATACAGTCCACGATAGAGGTTGACAGTTTGGGTGTCATGACTAGGCACTGATGATTGGTGATTAGAGAGTATATATCCCTTAGGTACGACGCTTACGACTAGTTGACGTCGGTAATGGGGTAAGGCAAATTCGATTTATGGGTAATATTACAATTGATGGTAGTTCATTGAACATATGAAGTTGTGTTGGCCAATAATGGCAACACCGTGATCCTTGTGCTAGATGTGTAGTGTGATGACTTTGGTGATGAGATTAGCCTTGTTAGTGGCAATAGTGAGTAGTGTTAATTGTGACCTAACTGTAAAAGTTTGATGTTTCACATTTGGAGGTTTGATGACTGAGAAACATTTATAAGTATTCATTCTGTGGTGAAAACATGTTAGGGCCCTTGGTTGGGGACTTGGGTTGAGTGTACCTTGATTATAATATGGTATTGAGAAAAAGGATTTCGTGTGGCATTTATGGTGTAGGCCTTGGTATTTATAGACAACACCCGACATCCCATATCCTGCCAAATTCTATATAGTCATGCTAACAGGTAGATTAGCGCATGATACAATATTTACATAGTGAGGCCATTTAGTTGCCATAGTTGGATATTTATTGAGGATTAGATGAGTCAGGCCTTGAGTTTTATAGGTTGTAGGTGACGTAATCTATCCTGCCAAAATCCTTAGTAGCATTACTTGTAGTCTGTGCATGGCCTCTGGTCACATTCGTTTGGGAGAAAGATAAGAGCAATATCTAAGTGTTGTGACTCATTTTAGCCGCAGAGGTAATGGCTAGGTGCGAGGTAATCCCAGTTTGAGAGTAGTTCATAGGCATTTGAGGTGCTCATAAGAAATATTATGTGTGGCATCATTGAGGATAAGGATCGAATGTTATGACACCTTAAGGTGTTCGGTAGTTAAGGTGCACCATATGTAGAAGCTCGTAGACTAGTGTCTTTGTGGGCACCGAGTAATTATGATGTGGGTATTGAAGGGTTGTAGAGCACACCAACAATGATAAGGGTATGGATGAGGAAATCATATCGGGTCCTAAGGACGGTTACATGAAATGTGTTTAGTGTCCATAGGATGACACGTAGTCTGATATGAAGGATCTTTAGAATTCTAGTAATGACTGTGTCGAGGTTCAGGTGGTGACCCCACATTACTGGTCGTATAGTGTACGTGTCGGATGTGGCATCCCAAGTCATCACAGGTGGGTGGTATAATCCACCCTGGATGTGAAAGGTAGGGCCCTACTCCCAAGGAGGGAAGTCGATAATTGACTACCTAAAGGGCTACAAATTCGTAAATTGCTTTCATGTTACGAGAATGAATGGTAGTGATTCGATTTGCCATGCCTCATTACCCAGTTAGGGTGTGAGGCTAGGATTTATGCTCAGGACAACCCTAGGAATAATTGGTATGACTTCAAGTATAATGCGTAGGTTCGCTTTAATAAGTCAGAGTCAGACACTTATAGGCAAAATTCCTTGGGACAACTGCTTGTTCCTTATAACTCTCGTGTGTTCATTTAGGTTCCGATAATCGAGAATAAGTATTCTCACCTATTAGGTGACTCAAATTGGTGTCTATAAGGACATATTTTACATAGTCCCTAATTTACATTAAGTATGTCGTATCCCATTACAATTGTCAAGGAAGTTCACGTTCACACGCTCAGGAAGACGGATCCGAATATCACACATCTTCAACATCTACGCGACATGAGGTATAATTTGGTATAGATTTTATTTTAAGTTACTCAGATGTTTTACTAAGCAATGGGACACTTTTTATAAATTGTTTTTTTTATCAAATTTAATCATTTTTGGAACTTAAAATGGTTTCTGAAATATTTGTAGGCGGACTCTAAAAATTATATTTTTCATTCTTGTAGTTCAAACGACATCTTAATGTCGTTAAATAAGTCATTAGATGGCCAGGGTCATATGTGGATCAAATGAGGTCATACTGTTTTGATTTTTTAAAGGTCGTTTCTTGGGTCATTCAAACAACATCTTAATGTTGTTCAAACGATATAAGGAAGTCGTTCGAATGACATAAGCCGCCTCAAATTTTTCTGTTAACCTATAAATACTTTTTTCATGAAGCTTTTCAATTAAGACTTTTGATATACAAAAATTGCAGACATGCTGCTTTAAGTCGTCACATTTTTAGGGCCAAAACTTGGTTTTTATTCACATAAACACATCCCAATTACTTTTGTGAATCATCTTTAAAACCCAAAGCACTTCTATATTGAAGTTATTTTTATGAAGAATGAGTCTTCGCTGCGTACCTTGTAGAGAAGGAGTCTCTACTGCTGATCTTGTGATTCTTGCGGGAATCATTGTTGACGACTGCGGTCATTGTGATTCTCGAGGGAGTCATTGTTGGTTCAAGGTTGCTGTCTTTGTGGGTTCTTACGAGGATTCATTATTGATAGAAAGAACTTTTCAGTGTATTTTTCGTCGTTTCTTGAAAAGCTCCTCTAATCAAAATCCTCAAATACCTACAAAATATAACAAACTCAATTATAGAGGTAAGTAAGGGTATCAATCCACATCAAGGGGGTAAAAAGTGAGGTGAGGTAAAATAACACTAAAATATATGGAAGATCAAATACAAACTAAAAAGTGACTAAAATGAAAAATAAAGTCTAACACAAAAATATGAGATAAATAAGGTAAATAAATTTGAGAACAATCAAGGAGTGGGATTACACCACAAATTTGAGCTATTTTAACTAATTAATTTAATTAATTGAATTCTCCCAAATTAATATCAAAATTACAAATCAACTCTCGTTGCAAATGTAATTTTAATAGTAACCTCTTAGAAAATTAAGTTTAACCCCCCACAACTCTAGAAAATATACATACACTCCTTTTAATTAATCACCCGCTAGGATCGATCGATTAAAATTTATGTAAATCTTAGAAAATAAATTTAGAGTTGAAATTCAAGTAATAATACCACACTTCAGAAACCCCTATCTCTAGTTCGAATCTAAAATGGGTATTACAACTTGGAATTTCGATTTTCTCTCGAAAATCATTTACCCTCTCTCGAGGCGTAAATTTAAGGGTGAGGGATCAAAATTAATATTCAAAGGGAATTTTCAAGTAATCAAACTAATTAAATTAAAATAACATCAAATAAGGGTTCACCCCACCCCTTGAAAGGAGATTTAGCCTAACATGGTATGAAATTTGATAAATTAATAATCAAAGGCATAAAATAAATGAGAAGAGAAGAGAACAATCAAACCAAATCTCTTGATGCTTAATTGAACTTCAATCCATGAGTTGAAATTAACATCCCTCAATATTAATGATCCAAACAAAATTACATCAAATATTTCACTCAAATTAATCCTCACAATAATTTATTTTTCCCTCACTACCTAAAAAAAAGTAAAAAAAAATAAATTCTAACCTAAAAAAAAACTAAACTAAAATGGTGTTTCTCTCTCTAAAATACTCTCTACCAATTCTTATTCTAAAGCTTTCTTCAAATTGGGTCTTCCATTCTTTAAATAGTAGGTATGGAGCATGGGAGTAATTTGGGTAGGTTTAATGTGTAAGAGGTGTGTAAGGTGTTGAGGTCGGGGTATTCAGAGAATTATGCACACACGTGCATGGATAAGAGGTGAGGTCGTGTGGTAAGTGGGGGTGGTAACAAATATGATTTGGTTTAGAGGGGTTTGGGGGCATAATAGGGAAAAAATGGGTAAATGGTTAAAATGGGTTTAAAAGACATGTGGGTATTAAGTTATTTGTTTGGATTTTGGAATGTTAACTGGTAGAAACACGATTTTGGTTCAAGGTAGAGAATTTTATTTGAAATGGACATTGGGTCTTGTGGGTTTGGGTTTATGGTAAAGGAAGGTCGGGTTAAGGGTTTGACAGATTGCGGGTTGAAGGGGATGGATTGGCGGATCTGGAATTCGAGTTGGGGGCTGCCCGGGTGAGTGGGACGAGAAATATCGCGGGTTACGAGGTCGGAGCTTGGGCACTCCGGTGAGATGGGTCAGCAAGGGTCTGGCGGAAAGGGTATGGTTGGGTCGCAGGAGGTAGACCGCTGGGGTGGTCTAGGCAGGGGGATTAAGGACGGGGTTGAGTGGTGGGTTGGTGTGTTTAATAGTAGAAAGAGAGAGGAGAGAGAGTGTGTTGGATGAGGAAGAAGAAGGATGGTAAGGTTAGTGTGTAGGTGGGTGTAGGAATGTTAGGTGAGGGTTAGGGAGTTGGTTGGGTGTGTTTAGGTGTATGGGGTAAAGGTGTGAGGGGTTTTGTGTGTGTTTAACTTATGACCCCTAAAAAAATATCTAACTAAAACTATTAAAACTAAAAATTAAATCCTAAAAATAAAAAATAAAAACTTAAATAAAATAAAAACTCAAGTCCTAAAAAAATAAATTAATAAAAGTAAAAAAAATTCTAAAATTTAAAAATAAAAACTGAAGACCTACAACAATGTAAATCCAAATAAAACTAAAAAATAAATGAATTCCTACAAAAAAGCTAATCCTAATAAAATAAAAATAAAAACTAAAAATCAAAATAAAACAACATAAAATAAAAAGAACTAAAAAATAATTCCTAAAAATAAAAAACGATTCAAACTAAAAATTAAAAATATAAAAAAATACGAAAGGGAACAAATCAAACTCACACAGTTCGGGACAGAGTTTCGGCTAGGTTAGGGTAGGCTAGGGTTACAGGATTGGTAATTAGCTCCACAATCCGCACAATTACCTTGAAATTCGCGTTTAAACACAGCAACATGCATTCGATCTACAAAGTAGATAATAAAGCGCATAAGACCCAAATTACGGAGAATTAGCAACTAAAATAGGTCTATTCGGGGTATAAAATGTACAGTTTTGGGTGTTTATCAATTATGGAAGAAGATAGTCACCTGCAGGAGGATTGTTGGGCATATTTCTCTAATTGCATTTGTAAGTTGCAATTTTCAAAACTATTAGTGAAATAAAAAGTTTTTACCCAAAAGGTTTTTTTTCCAAAAATTGTGTTTTCCCTACATGCTTTGTTGATAATTGTCTTGAATCACTTATTTTCATGATTAAGGGTTAAGAATATAAAATTGGTTTAATTAAATTGGTTCACATACTTGGTGCATAATAAAATTGAGAAAATTTTAAAAAGATTGTCTTTGCCTAAAGAACACACGCAAAGGGTCCTTCTCTAATTGGTATCATATCTAGAAATACTATTTTATTGTGTGAGTGATCCTATGTCTTTATGTATGCCTTTCGGAGGGCTTGATGATTTTAGAACACATTTGTCTGAAGGGTCAAATTGGAAAACATGTATGAAGTCTGCACTTAAGACTTTAGTTAAAAAGGATAACTTTGAGAGGTGACTTTAATGTGAGGCGTATGGTCAAAGGATATATGAGTGCCCCACTAATCTAAGGAAGGATATTGATAAACAGATAACTCATGTTTCCACCTTTAGTGATAGTGATTTGGAAGAGGAAAACGTTTATGCAAGTAAGTGAAACCTTACCACCTTCTTGGCTAATCTTGTGAGTGATGACGAAGAATCTTCCCATGAAGATGCTTCTTTTCATGACTCTTTCGTGGCCAAAAGTTGTGAAGCCCAAGGAAGTGAGGATGATGTGAGTGAGGAGAATGAAAAGGTGGAGAAGAGTTACCTGCAAGTTTCTTTCAACCAATTGTATACGGAGACTATGAAGGTAAAGAAGGCAACCTTGAAGTTAGAAGCTAAGTTTAAAGAACATGCCATAGATAATGACAATACCGATGCCTTAATTGAGGATCTTATGGCACCCTTCAGGAGAAGCTAGAATACATTGAGGGTGAGAGAGATAGTCTTCAAGGGATAATGAAGGCTATAAAAAGGAGCTTCTAGAGTTTGAGGAGTTTAGACATTTTCTCGAGTCTAGGATAGGAGAGCTAAAGGAGAGATTTAGAGACTTGAGTAAGGTTAAGTTTGATTTAAAGTCTAGGTCAGAAAGTTGGGTACATTTTAGGCACCGTCCAAATCAAAGATGATATGTGTGGAATTGGATTCGATGATCATGCTGCTCCTATTCTCAAATACAAAACCATGCATATGAGAGATCCACCTACGAACAATAGTGTAATACCCCGTATTTTTATGCTATATTAATTTGGGGATTTATTAAATTTAATGTGAGTTAAGTATTAAATAAAAATCTGGAAATTAATTATGTTATAATTATTAACGTGACGAGAGTTAGTAATTATGGAAAATTTGTTGAATATTACTAATGAGCAAAGTAATATGTAATATTGGTTATACTGGATGTCACGAGTGAATAAAATGACAATTTTGGAAATTTGAGTCGGGACGCCCCCGTATCGCGTCGGGACTAATTATTGATAAATAAAAGTGAATATTTTAAAAGTCATTCATATGGTCATTTTGAGTGCACCAATGCGTCCGGAAAGGTCGAAATAGTCAGAAAAGTGTACCCGGGGGTTTAGTTTGGGTCTCGGGGCGTTTTTAGACCTAAGTGGTACCCCGGGAGGGCATTTTGGACATTTCACATTTATGGGTAATTAAACCCACGAAAATCAGAAACCTATATCAGCCATTTAGGTTAGTCAGCTAGGGTTAGAAAACTCAAACACAAGTGACGGCCATAGGAGAGGGAAGAAGAAAGCTTCCAAGGCAATCCAAGGCCCCAAAAGTCATCCGTTTGCACCGCCACCACCACCAACGCGTAGATCGCGCAACGGACTACGCAACCACACCGAAATCATCTGCAAACTAGAACCTCGAAAATCCCAGGCAAGTGTTTATCTTTCTTATTTCGTTGATGCATCTTTCATATTAGTGTAGGAATGATTAGGATGAGTTTTATGGAAGAAAACCTAAGATTTGAGATAGGAATCGCATGTAGTTATGGGTTAAATGATAATTCTGGAAACCCTTGTCATGTAGAGGAATTTACCCACGAAATTATGATGTTTATAAGAAGAAATTTCTGGAAAAACAGATTGGAACCATGATTTAGAGATTTCTAGGGTTCTTGAATATTTAAATGAATTATGGCATGATTAATCCATGTTTAGTGACGTAAATTGACATGCTTTACGTAGGAAATGTATGATATCATCTGAGGATGTTAGTAGTACAAATTTTGATGTTGTATAAGAAGGAACCACGAAATTATGATGTTTATAAGAAGAAAACCTTCATAAAGGAGAAAAATCGCGCTACAGGACCCCCGAACCGGTTCGCATGTTCCTTGAACCGGTTCGCCCCCCAAACCGGTTCGCCCTTGGGTTCGCGAAGGTTTGCTGGTCTGGGGTGCTTTTCTCCCATTCAACACTTTGATTTTTCTTCAACTTCAACGGGTCATAACTCCTCAACCGTAGCTCGGATTTGGGTTCCGTTTCTTCCAGTGTTCTCATTGTTCCGAGCTCTTCAACTTTCCAGTTGACTTCTTCTTCGGGAGCTGGCTGTAGAATTACCAAAATGCCCTTGAACTTGCCTTCTTAGCTTTTCTTTCATTTTCTCGCCTTCTCTTTTGCATTGCTTGCATAATTAACCTGTAAAACTAATAAGAAAAGCACGAAATACGAAATACTTACCGACGAATATTAGTAGCATAACGTACGTTAAATCCATATGGGTTACATTACTCGGGTTCACAAATGCATTGAAATTAGGGGAATAAATATACACTATTTATGTCCAATCACGTGGTAAGTTGGAAAAACCCTTCGAATTAAGGTTAGAGACGAACCCTTATACGCGATTCTAATGATGTAGAAAATAAGGATAAAAGTCGTAATTATGGGTAATGAGAGGAACCTATATTAATATGATAAAAGTGGTATATCTATATGATTGTGTATGCATATATTATATACATGTGAAAAACATGCCCACGCTACTTGCTATCCCTGAGGTTACCGCGCTGGGACAGTCTTATCTCGATGGGACCTTTATGGGGGATATTGACTTGTACCCTAGAAGATAGATATCCTTGGTACAGGCTATCGAACTGATAGTTCAGACGGTCCTAAGAGACGCGGGTACGTGCTTTCTTCTTACAGACTTGGAATCTATGCTTCGCCTCAATATTGTTGTGAATGTGCTAATACAATTCGAGAGTGATTCCGAATGTATTCCCCTTAATATGAGTGATATGGGGCTTTGGATAGTAGAGTATGCCCGCACCATAGTTTAGTTGGGGTAATGTTGTAATATATATATTATACGAGTAGTAAATATATATATATATATATATAAAATTCTGAAATCTGGAATTGCCTACTGTGAATTTGTAAGTAGGACATGGTGGATGACTCAAATTATAAATACGTGTGTTGAGAAAGTATAATGTGATACTGGAAAACTTTGTTGATAAATAAAGTTAAAATGAGAACTTTGGTTATAAGTGGAAATCTTCGTTTTAAACAATTGTATCGTACGATTTTTAAATCCGGGGAATAACCTAAGATAAGTTAAGTCATTGGGGAAAGATAGTGTGGTTTATGACGAGATAGACTATTGGGAAGGTTAGTGCGATAGGTGTGCACATTAGAAGAGAGGTGATAATTTCTCAAGAGAGTATCGCACTAATATGTTGTTGCATTGGCCTGTATCAATTTAAATACTTGCTAAACGTATTTTAAATCAAACACACTATCGGGCTCTGACCCATTTCTTTTTCTATTTCTCTCTCTTGTATATATGTATGTATTACAGGTGCCCAGTCACAGGGGCGTCTTGCTTAGGATTCCTTGAAAGGAACGTGCTGTAGCTTAGATGGGAGTTGCAGGCCACTTGCATAGACGACTTCATTTACTTGATTCCACATCTATCATTCTGAGTTATTGGGCATGTGTCTCCCTTTCCACTATTTATCTGTTTTATTGGGACATTTGTATTTCAGTTAT
Organism: Sambucus nigra; assembly: GCA_949130495.1. NCBI lineage: Eukaryota > Viridiplantae > Streptophyta > Magnoliopsida > Dipsacales > Adoxaceae > Sambucus > Sambucus nigra. The sequence continues at coordinate 533,909,077 of OX422208.1, read as the reverse complement.
TTCTAGGACTGTTACGTTGGGATTTTTTCAGCATGAATGTTTTACTTTAAGTTTTAAATGTTGGGACTTTGAATGTTGAATGTTTAAATTAATTGGATTATGTTCCAGGACATTTGTGGTATGATTCTTATTTATTTGTTAATGGTGTTTATAATTAAATAAATGATTTTCTTTAAAAATAAAACTTGGAAGGAAATGTTAAAAAAATGGTTTTTGACACTTAGCTTAATTAATTAGGGTGTTAATTTGGAAAATTTATTTTCACGACAGTGATCCTAAGAATGAACCAACTGTTCACCTTGATTTTAATTTAATAAAGGAGTGATCGCCCGGTATTTAATTAGGCGGGGTGTCACAGGTGGTATCAGAGCATCAGGTTCTAGTGTCCTTTAGGATCTGTGCGGCTTATTATGCTTTCAGCGTTGCTTTCTTTAATATAGAGCCCTATTTTTAGGATTGTTGTATTTCCGCTTTTACATTACGTCTTCAGCTATTTGTGATTTGATAATGACTGTAGACTAATAAACTCCTTCACGTTTCAGATGCCTCCGAGACGTGCACCGAAGGATAGGCGTGCCCAGGCCGAGCAGCCAGCAGCTCCGGTACAAGGCACTATGAATGCTAACGAAGTAGCCGCCATTGTTGCTCAGGCGGTGAATGCCGCGCTAGCAGTGGTTCAGCAGGCTCCACCCCAGATTCAGGCAGTGGCGCCAGTACCAGCACAGCTTCCATCTGCATGGGAGAGGGTTAGGGATGCTTTTCAGAAAGCTCATCCTCCTGAGTTCTCTGGTAGCTCCGATATTGTCACAGTTAGCCAATGGAAGAAAGACATCCAGCGGCATCTCCGTATGTATGAGTGCACCGACGTGCAGAAGCAGTTATTGGCTTCCTTTAAGCTGGTGGGAGCCGCTTTGCAGTGGTGGGAGTCCACTACCACATTGGAGGAGAGGGACACGATCCCTATTCAGTTGTTCTGGGAGCGGTTTGACCGCAAGTACTTTCCTTCCGCCGTGCAGACTGAGATGAGGCAGAAATTACTAAATTTAAAACAGGAGAACTCTACCGTAGCTGAGTATGAGGAGGAGTTCACGAGACTTCTCACCATCGTGCCAGATGAGGCACCCACTGAGGGCAAGAAGATTATATTGTTTGTAGACGGGTTAGCTTGGAGGATCCGTCAGCATCTTATAGGGAATATATCTCTGAGTACTTTCACTCACGTACTCAATACTGCGTTACTATATTACCAGGATTACCGCTTCCATCTGCAGGGAAGCAAGAGAGCAGGAGAGTCCAGCCAGCAGGGCAGGACCAGGGGTAGTAGTGCTAGTGGGGCACCATCTCATGGACAGACTCGTCAGCATGAGCAGAGTTCCCATCAGGGTGACCCTGCTAAGCGATTCCGTTCAGGTGATTCCAGGAAGGGATTCGGGGGTTTTAAGCAGGGCCAGCCTAATCATCAGGGCCAGTAAGGCCAACACCGACAGTAGGGACAGCAGCAGGGCCATCAGCGTGCTAATCATGGCCAACAGGGCCAGTGGCGGGGAGGTAACGGCCATCAGGGACAGAGGGGAGGTAACTTCAAGGGCCGATGTTTTGGGTGTGGTAGACACGGCCATAGGCGCCAAGATTATCCGGAGGGAGATAGGGCCCCACAGCAGCAGGGTGCCCGTAATGAGCCACATAGACCACTTTTTTCGGTTGCACTCCCAGCTCCAGCCCAGGTGCCAGCCCTACCAGCCGTTCCAGCAGCTCCAGTGCAGTAGGGGCAGTTACAGTATGGACGTGTCTATAACGTCCACCAGGCAGTAGCTCCACAGGCACCACCCGCGATTGAGGGTATGTTTCCTATCCATGGTACTATGGGTCGGGTTTTATTTGATACTGGGGTGACTTATTGTTTTATAGATACGCATTTTGCGAAGGCCTTAGGATTGTTAGCCATAGCAGAGAGCACAGTGACGTGTGTAGACTCACCACTGGGGAGTGGGTCACTTATATTCTTTATATGCCGAGGAGTGGGGGTAGAGATTGGTAGTTTGGTATTACCTGCGGACATGTTAGTCTTAGATATGAATGAGCATGATGTTATTATCGGTATGGATTGGCTCGCAGATTATAGAGCCATGATTGATTGCTTCGGTGGGAGCATTGTTTTGCCATTCCGGGGCAAGAGATGTTTATAGTGGCGATGCCTCGCCCAGAGGGAGGTTCGACCGCTCATTTGTATTATATAGAGGAGGATGCCTCTAAGGAGGTTGTGATTCCTTTAGACTCGATTCCAGTCGTTCGTGAGTATTCCGATGTATTCCAGGAAATAACAGGCCTGCCCCCCAGTCGAGAGATAGACTTTGTCATAGATTTATTGCCAGATACGAGACCTATAGCACGCGCTCCATACCGTATGGCTCCGACGGAGATGCGAGAGTTACGAGATCAGATAGAGCAGCTGTTAGGTCAGGGCTTCATTCGCAGGAGTACCTCACCTTGGGGCGCTCCAGTCTTGTTTGTGAAGAAAAGAGATGGTTCACTGAGGTTATGTGTGGACTACCGGGAGTTGAACAAGGTCACGATACGGAATAAGTATCCGTTGCCTCAAATCGATGATCTGTTCGACCAGCTGAGGGGAGCAACTTTCTTTTCGAAGATAGATCTGAGGTCGGGGTACCATCAGTTACGTATTAGAGAGTAGGATGTTTCAAAGACTGCCTTTTTGATGAGATATGGGTCTTACGAGTTCAGAGTGATGCCATTTGGTCTCACAAACGCTCCAGCCGTATTCATAGACTTAATGAACCGAGTATTCAGAGAGTTCTTGGATCAGTTGGTCATCGTCTTCATAGATGACATTTTGATATATTCACACTCCGAGGAGGAGCATGCCGAGCACTTGAGGCAGGTTCTTCAGACTTTACGAGAGAATCAGTTGTTTGCTAAGTACGAGAAGTGTGGATTCTGGTTGCGAGAGGTACAGTTTTTGGGGCATGTTGTTTCTAAACAGGGGATAGCAGTTGACCCGAGTAAAGTGTCAGCGGTGAGGGAGTGGGGACAGCCCACGACACCGATGGAAGTGCATAGTTTCTTGGGGTTGGCCGGATACTACAGGAGATTCATTCGGGGATTCTCCAAAATAGCGGGTCCATTGACGAACCTGACTCGCAAAGGGGTACCATATGTTTGGGATGATGCCTGTCAATTGGCTTTCGATGAGCTGAAAGATAAGCTTACGTCAGCACCAGTCCTTGCCTTACCGAAGCCGGGTGCGAAGTACCTGGTTTACACCGATGCCTCTTTACGGGGACTTGGGGGAGTACTTCAGCAGGAAGAGGAGGCTATAGCTTTTGCCTCCCTCAAGCTTAAGCCGCATGAGAAGAATTACCCCACCCACGACCTAGAGTTAGCAGCGGTCGTCTTTGCATTGAGGATATGGAGACACTATTTATTGGGGGAAAAGTTCCGTTTGTTCACAGACCACAAATCACTGCAGTACCTGTTCACTCAGCGAGAGCTGAATATGCGTCAGCGCAGATGGTTAGAGTTTGTGAAGGACTATCAGTTCGACATACAGTATCATCCGGGGAAGGCCAACGTAGTTTCTGATGCGTTGAGCCGTAGACCGATAGACGAGGTAGCAGATGTCTGGAAAGCAAAGTGGAGGGAGTTAGGCCACCAGGACGCAGTAGCCCGTTCCTTCATATCTGTTATGACAATCACACCCAAGATTGTTATGAGGGTAATACAGGCCCAGACCACAGACCCGTTTTGCCAGGAGCAGATTGTACGACTTTTAGCCGAGGGTGCTGAGTCCTATTCTATTAGTTCTGATGGGGGTTTGAGGTTTAATGGGAGATTGGTGGTTCCAGAAGGAGCAGAATTACGTCATGCAGTGATGACCCAATCTCACGGGTCTCGATTTGCAGTTCATCCTGGAGGAGATAAGATGTAGCAGGATATGAGGAGGCAATACTGGTGGAGTGGGATGAAGAAGGACATTGCTCAATTCGTGTCCAAGTGTTCTACCTGCCAGCTAGTGAAGGTGGACCATCAAAAACCGTCAGGGTTGCTTCAGCCATTGGAAATACCCGCGTGGAAGTGGGAGAGTATTTCCATGGATTTTATTACAGGGTTGCCTACATCACAGCGGGGCCACGACTCCATCTGGGTGATTATAGACCGTTTGACCAAGGTGGCTCATTTTTTGCCGGTGCGGACAGATTATACCACGGGTCAGTATGCTCAGTTGTTCATTACTGAGGTTGTCAGATTACACGGGGTGCCCCTGAATATTGTGTCAGATAGAGACAAGATTTTCGTTTCACGTTTCTGGGAAAGCTTTCAGGAGGCTATGGGTACTGAGTTGAAGTTGAGTTTAGCTTATCACCCACAGACAGATGGACAGACAGAGCGTACTAATCATATGTTAGAGGATATGCTACGCATGTGTGTTCTTGATTTTGGAGGAGGTTGGGAGCCACATCTTCCACAGGTAGAGTTTGCTTATAATAACTCTTATCAGCTTACGATTGGTATGGCTCCATTTGAGGCTTTGTATGGCAGGCCTTGTCGTTCTCCAACATGTTGGCTCGAGGTGGGGGATAACAAGTTGTTGGGACCAGAGGTGATTCAGGAAACCTCCGCGAGGATTGAGATGATTAGGAGTCGCATTCGAGTAGCCCAGGACAGGCAGAAGAGCTACGCCGATGCGAAACGGTTCTTCCGGGAGTTTAATGTGGGGGACAAAGTGTTACTGCGTGTATCTCCTATGAAAGGAGTGATGAGGTTCGGGAAGAAAGGGAAATTGTCCCCGAGGTATGTGGGACCATTTCCCATTATCGAGAGGGTTGGGCCGATAGCATACAGATTGGGACTACCAGAGCATTTACATCGCATTCATGATGTATTCCACATCTCGTCGTTGAGACAGTACCTTCGGGATGATATGGCCCATACTCATATTGCGATAGATGAGATAGACTTACAGCCTGACAGCTCTTACGAGGAGAGACCGGTGGCTATCCTAGACTATAGTGAGAGGAGATTGAGGTCGAAGATAGTTCCACTTGTGCGAGTCCAGTGGGAGCATCATAATGTGGAGGAATCCACTTGGGAGCACGAGATCGATATGCGCGAGAGATATCCAGATTTGTTCTTACCAGGTATGCCTTAGTTTTCCGAATTTCAGGACGAAATTCCGTTATTAGGGGGGAAGTATGTAATACCCCGTATTTTTATGCTATATTAATTTGGGGATTTATTAAATTTAATGTGAGTTAAGAATTTAATAAAAATTCGGAAATTAATTATGTTATAATTATTAACATGACGAGAGTTAGTAATTATGGAAAATTTGTTGAATATTACTAATGAGCAAAGTAATATGTAATATTGGTTATATTGAATGTCACGACTGAATAAAATGACAATTTTGGAAATTTGAGTCGGGACTAATTATTGATAAATAAAAATGAATATTTTATAAGTCATTCGTATGGTCATTTTGAGTGCGCCAATGCGTTCGGAAGGGTCGAAATAGTCAGAAAAGTGTACCCGGGGGTTTAGTTTGGATCTCGGGGCGTTTTTAGACCTAAGTGGTACCCCGGGAGGGCATTTTGGACATTTCACATTTATGGGTAATTAAACCCACGAAAATCAGAAACCTATATCAGCCATTTAGGTTAGTCAGCTAGAGTTAGAAAACTCAAACACAAGTGACGGCCATAGGAGAGGGAAGAAGAAAGCTTCCAAGGCAATCCAAGGCCCCAAAAGTCATCCGTTTGCACCGCCACCACCACCAACGCGTAGATCGCGCAACGGACTACGCAACCACACCGAAATCATCTGCAACCCAGAACGTTGAAAATCCCAGGCAAGTGTTTATCTTGCTTATTTCGTTGATGAATCTTTCATATTAGTGTAGGAATGATTAGGATGAGTTTTATGGAAGAAAACCTAAGATTTGAGATAGGAATCACATGTAGTTATGGGTTAAATGATAATTCTGGAAACCCTTGTCATGTAGAGGAATTTACCCACGAAATTATGATGTTTATAAGAAGAAATTTCTGGAAAAATAGATTGGAACCATGATTTAGAGATTTCTAGGGTTCTTGAATATTTAAATGAATTATGGCATGATTAATCCATGTTTAGTGACGTAAATTGACATGCTTTACGTAGGAAATGTATGATATCATGTGAGGACGTTAGTAGTACAAATTTTGATGTTGTATAAGAAGGAACCACGAAATTATGATGTTTATAAGAAGAAAACCTTAGAGCCAAATCATCATAAAGGAGGAAAATCGTGCTACAAGACCCCCGAACCGGTTCGCACGTTCCTCGAACCGGTTCGCTCCCCAAACCGGTTCGCCCTTGGGTTCGCGAAGGTTTGCTGGACTGGGGTGCTTTTCTCCCGTTCAACACTTAGATTTTTCTTCAACTTCAACGGGTCATAACTCCTCAACCGTAGCTCGGATTTGGGTGCCGTTTCTTCCAGTGTTCTCATTGTTCCGAGCTCTTTAACTTTACAGTTGACTTCTTCTTCGGGAGCTGGCTGTAGAATTACCAAAATGCCCTTGAACTTGCCTTCTTAGCTTTTCTTTCATTTTCTCGCCTTCTCTTTTGCATTGCTTGCATAAATAACCTGTAAAACCAATAAGAGAAGCACGAAATACGAAATACTTGCCGACGAATATTAGTAGCATAACGTACGTTAAATCCATATGGGTTACATCACTCGGGTTCACAAATGCATTGAAATTAGGGGAATAAATATACAATATTTATGTCCAATCACGTGGTAAGTTGGAAAAACCCTTCGAATTAAGGTTAGAGACGAACCCTTATACGCGATTCTAATGATGTAGAAAATAAGGATAAAAGTCGTAATTATGGGTAATGAGAGGAACCTATATTAATATGATAAAAGTGGTATATTTATATGATTGTGTATGCATATATTATATACATGTGAAAAACATGCCCACGCTACTTGCTATCCCTGAGATTACCGCGCTGGGACAGTCTTATCTCGATGGGACCTTTATGGGGCGTCTTGTTTAGGATCCCTTGAAAGGAACGTGCTGCAGCTTAGGTGGGAGTTGCAGGCCACTTGCATAGACGACTTCGTTTACTTGATTCCACATCTATCATTCTCATTTATTGGGCATGTGTCGCCCTTTCCACTATTTATCTGTTTTATTGGGACATTTGTATTTCAGTTATTTCTAGGACTGTTACGTTGGGATTTATTCAGCATGAATGTTTTACTTTAAGTTTTAAATGTTGGGACTTTGAATGTTGAATGTTTAAATTAATTGGATTATGTTCCAGGACATTTGTCGTATTATTCTTATTTATTTGTTAATGGTGTTTATAATTAAATAAATGATTTTCTTTAAAAATAAAACTTGGAAGGAAATGTTAAAAAAATGGTTTTTGACACTTAGCTTAATTAATTAGGGTGTTAATTTGGAAAATTTATTTTCACGACAGTGATCCTAAGAATGAACCAACTGTTCACCTTGATTTTAATTTAATAAAGGAGTGATCGCCCGGTATTTAATTATACGGGGTGTCACAAATAGGAGAGAGCCACCTAAGAACTTTAGGAGAGAACCACCTAGGAATGTTTGGAGAGGACCACCTTTATAAAACTTTCACCGCCATATCTACACTTGCACTCATTTCAGTAGGCAAGGTCACCATGGGGATTTTTGTTACAAACTTTAAAATTCTCCTAGGAAATTTAATAATATATTTACTTTGGTTCCAAAAACCCCCATGCATCGTTACACATCTATTTGGGTTAGGAAATTGAACTTAGAGACTTTATAAATTATCCTTCACGGCTCTCATTTACTTGCACGTGATTCTCCCCATGTTAGATCTTTCTAGTTGATTGTGTTGGATGTTTTTCATACACTTGTTGTACTTCATGATATATATCTTTACTAGTGTTATGATGTGTATATTTTGTATTTAGATTTTTCCATTTTGATATATTTTTCGATAAATCCTAAAAGTATTTTATTTTTCTTGAAAAAATTTGAAACAAAATACAAAATGATTTTCTATTTTTGAGAAAAATATTGAAAACCCCAAAAGATTTTATTTTGATAAAATTTTTGAAAAACACAAAGATTTTTGTATTTTTTTTGCACCATTTATGGATGGACATTTAGGATGACCAAGTCACAACATCATTCCATTATCTATATAACTTTTTTATAGTGTTTTGAGAAGCAACATCATTTCATCCATGTGCTTTATAATGTTTGGAGTAATTAAGTAAATATTTGTGAGTACTTTCTACATGCTTGATTCATAATTTCCTTTAATGAATACGTGCATGGATTTATTTGATTATACATGTTGGTCGAAGTGTTTTCATCTTAATCATGTCTATGAAACAAACCAAATGCGATAAAACAAGACAATGAATGTAGTGCATGTAAGAACCATTGCCTATGAGAGTTTGTTTAGAATTGAAAAAAATATGAGTGAACACGGGAAACGGCTGCGAGAGGCATGTGAACTCGTCAAGAAATCCATCGTTTAAAAATAGCCTAAGAAAAAATCAAGGCAATAAAAAATTTATGCCAAAAAGGGGACAATAGGAAATCTCTTAAAAAGAGAATTTAGAACCTAAAAATAAAAATAAAATGCATTATAATTTATGAGGGAGTTTAGTTGGAAATTAACGGGTTTGCATGTCCTAACAAACTCTTGAAAAATCATTACATAGTTTTAGATAACATTGGTGTGAAAATCATTTTAGACTTTGATTTGTTGATTAGATTGAGTCAATATCATATAAATTCAGCAATTTTCACACCTAAGGATGATTTTGAGTTCATTTATTAGGAGTATCCAAAATTCATCATGCACATATGCTATGAATGTTTGAGTTGATTTTCCTATCGAATTTGTTCACACCCATTCATTCTGAATCCACGATTTGGTTATGTTAGTGTTAGTTCATGGTATGTGTTGTTTTTATAAAATTATTTTTTTCTTGAAAATATTTGAAAAATAAAAAATAGTTTGTGGAAACCTTTTGAGTTTATCCTTGCATGCGCTTAATAGATATATATATTTTCTATGCTTATCGTGACATTTGGTATTTATTATTTTTTATTCTATTTCAGACAAATAAAAAGGGGTAGAACTAATTATGAATTATGGGGGAGTGAGAGTTTGAGTTATGGGGGAGATTTGATAATTGATTTATGTTTATCTCATTTCAAACTCAATACATCACGAAGGTATTTGCTTTGTTTATCATGCATAGGACTATGATGAGCATTTAAAAAGCACGCAAAAAAGGAGAGTAAGGAAAGCAAAGAGATTTGAAGATTGAGAGTCAAGGATTTTTTATGACATGCATATTTAGTATCTTTCCACTTTTGGGTTCATAGGAGGGTATTAGATTTGTATAGGATATCTGTTGATAATTCAGATATTTTTATTTTGTACCGGAATATACATAGGGGGAGATTTGTAAGGACATATTTTCCATAGTCCCTAGTCTACATTAACTAGTTCATATCCTATTACAACCGTCAAGGAAATTCACGTTCACACGCTTAAGAAGACGGATCTGAATATTACACATCTTCAACATCTATGCTACATGAGGTATACTTTGGTATAGATTTTGTTTTGAGTTACTTAGATTTATTACCAAGTATTGGGATACTTTTATAAAATGTTTTTTTTTTATCAAAATGAGGTATACTTCGAACTTAAAATGGTTTCTGAAATATCTGTAGGTGGATTTTAAAAATTATATTTTTCGTTCTTGTCACTCAAACGACATCTTAATTTTGTTAGATAGGTCGTTAGATTTCCAGGATCGAATATGGATCAAACGAGGTCATACTGTTTTTATTTTTGAAAGGTCGTTTCTTGGGTCGTTCAAACGACATCTTAATTTCGTTCAAACGACATGAGGAAGTCATTCGAATGACCTGCGCCGCCTCAAAATTTTCTTGTAGCCTATATATACATGTTTCTTGAAGCTTTTCAATTAAGACTTTTGATATATGAAAACTGCAGACCTGTTGCTTTAAGTCTTCACCTTTTTAGGGCCAAAACTTATTTTTGATTGACACAAACACATCCCAATTACTTTTGTGAATCATATTTGAAACCGAAAACATTTATATATTGAAGTTTCTATTGTGAAGGAGTCTTCACTTTTGACCTTATAACGAAGGAGTCTCTACTGCTGATCTTGTGGTTCTTACGTGAATCATTACTGACGACTGCAATTATTGTGATTCTCAAGGGAGTCATTGTTGGTTCAAGACTTTGGCCTTTGTGGATTTTTGTGTGGATTCATTACGGAAGAAGATAATCACATGCGGTAGGATTATTGGGTATCTTTCGCTAATTATATTTGTAAGTCGCGATTTGTAAAACTATTAGTGGAAAAAAGGTTATTACCCGAAAGGTTTTTTTTTTTCTGAAATTACGTTTTCCCTACATGCTTTTTTGATAAATGTCTTCAATCACTTAGTTGCATGATTTATGATTAAGAATATAAAATTGGTTTAGTTAAATTGGTTCACATACTTAGTGCATAGTAAAATTGAGAAAATTTTAAAAACATTGTCTTTGCCTAAATCACACACACAAAAGGGTCTTTTCAGTGCCATGTTATGGTACAACGCGATTGGGCCTAGTAGAGCGCGATCGACAAGGTATGGTCAGTCTAACTAAATAACTAGGTGTGCACTATCTGAGGTATTCTTGCTATTACATAAATTTCTGTGTACAGGTGGTTGTGCTTTCGGCCACACGGGTTGCTCGTAGTATTGATCCTTTTTAGTATTAGTGGACTTTCGACTGACACAACAGTCAACGGCTCGGGTTGCAAAGAGCGGGATGGTAACTTGAGGATGCAGTATAGTGTTGAAAATTGAGGAAAACTTAGCATACGGTGTTGCGTTGCCACGGTGAGTGTATTAGAGTGAGACTCTAGCGAGTACTCAAGGATGGGACACCTAGGGTAGTACTAGATTTGTCAGAGTGATGTAGCGAATGGTGTAAGTCGGGCGCACGATGATGACTTAATGAGAATATTCCTCTTTGGTGTGAGATAATAGCATAGTATGGTTAACGGTAAGCTTATGCGAGTTGTGTAGTTAGGATAGCCTGAAAATTTATGGATCACAGGATGTACGGTCCCAAGCTAGAATTGATTTTGATGATGAATGCGACGGTTGGTTGTATTATTATTCGCATTGGGTGAGCATCAACCGTTAGAGAAAGGTTTGCCCATAAAGGCTCTGGTACGCCTTAGGTACTAGCATAAGTGGTTCTAGAAATTGTTTGGACTTGCTCATAAGGCAAGTGGAGACTCGGAGCCGATTATGCAATGTCATGGTTAGGAAATGGTGAATGTTAGAGCATGTCGCATATTGAGTATTTGGTGGCCTTAGTGTTGAGGACTTCGATGATTTGTTTTTGAAGCTTTCTTGGACTTAAAATAGAAATTGGTGAACCCCATAAGCTTGAGGATTATTGGATCGAGAATTTTAGGGACGAAATTCCCCAAGGAGGGAAGTTTGTAGTACCTTGTCTCAGCAATTCAATTAAATTATATATAGAGAGGAGTAAAGATGATTATGAGAGAATTGTGGGCCTTGAATTTAATAAATAAAATTATGGGACAAGGGTTATTCGAACGAATTTAAGGGTTCATTCTAATGACATCCCTGCATCGTTAGAAGCGAGGTGGATGTCACAAGAAGTAGGGCTTCGAACGACATTCCACTGCTTTATAGTGGCAAGTCGCATGAAGGGTCGCGCGAACCAACATCGAACGAGATGGAGAAGTCGTTCGAATGACGTAGTCTTATCGTTCGAACGATGTAAATCGAAAATGCTCAATCCAATTTTTCCTTGTGTGCTGTCACGATTTTGGTCGTTGGATATTTGAGTTGTCGAGCTCAGATCAGACCAGAAGGAGAAAATAGGACTTTTAGCCTTTCGATGGATTTTATAAGGGATTGTTTTTTTATTTTGTGTCATTTGGTAGGGAAAATGGAAGAAGAGAGAGAGAGAGAGAGAGAGAGAGAGAGAGAGAGAGAGAGAGAGAGGTGGGTGGTCTTCCACCTCCTCCCACCACAAACAACCACTCCTCCACTATTCCACCACCATTTTATGCGGTATTCCATGACACCCCGTGTTTTAATTAATTAGGAGAAAAATAAAATTTTGGATTTAATGGCCTTTAAGAATTTAACTTGCTTTTGTTAGTAAATTTTCAATCGGGAATTAATTCGGGTCTTTTAAAAAAGATTATAAGGATTATTTTTTTGTGTTAACCAACAGGTGCGTATTTGTTCAACTATAGATTTTTATCAGATAACTAAGTTGGATTTTTACAAGATTTAATTTTGGTATTTTGGGGCTCGTTCAAACGACAATGCGTGTCGTTCGAACGACGTCACATGTCATTCGAATGACAGGTGTTCTCGTTCGAACGATAATAAGTCGGTGGCTGGTTGAGACTCCTATTTGTTTCTAGTTCTTAAGATTTTATATACTAAACTGATACGGGGCATGGACTTCGAAAAACACTTTTCTCTCAAACCTTCTCTAGTAAGGCTCTCAAAAAAAATATATTTCCTCTCATCTTCAACCCCTAGCCCAACTTTTATTAAGTTTTGAAGATTCAATTGGTGTTTTCTCAAGAGGAATTCAACCTTCTATTAAGATTTTGATCAAATTAATCACAGGCATGAATACTCTATTCCTTTCCTTTAGTATTATGCGTTTTAAGTGTTGCCTAAACCTTAATTTAATGTTTTCTTAAAATTAATTATCAATCTAATTAAAGAAAGTGGACGCATAAAACTTGGGGCTGTTTTTATGAAATTCTTTAATATGACTAATATTCATAACCGATGGGTACATAAGATTTATGAGTGGATTTTGGATTTTATTGGTGTACGTTGCATGTAGAAAAACCCTAGTTTTGAAAAAAATGAATTTGGAGGCGTCTAACTCACGTCATTTTTGTAGAGATGATGAAATTGAAATTTTATTGTATTAATGATGAAATCTTGGTGTACTTAATTTAAAATAATTAAATGGGTTTAATTTGTTATTTTGACGATGTGATAATTAAATTAAGATTTAATTTAATTGGACTATCATGCGTAGTTTTATACATTGATTAATTATGATTGCTTGTGTGACTTGTTCGTATTATTTAATTGCCTTTTGTGATGACGAGTTGTTGGGTATTTATGCTCTCCCTATATTTCAGGTTGCGTTCTAGGTATGGGACTAGTGGGTAGTCCTTTTGATGATTTACACCTTATAGGTATGGGACTAGTGAGGGTAGATTATTACGACTTTATCATGTCAGGGGTGGGCTGATTTTTGGGCATGAGACTAGGTCGAGGTTTATGTCAGAAATTCATCCTATACATAGGACACGACATATTGATAACTTGGGGACCCTTAGGTATGGGACTAAGAGGTATTTTAAGGATCTTACATCGATGAAAAGGGTGGGGTACTTTATAAATAGTGAAATTGAGAAAATTGTGATTTAATGCCTAAGATAAAAACGAGTATTAAAATTGGTGGCAACATAATGTGTTAGGGACCGACAGTTTAACTGGGTCAGCTTGGATGATTTATGTCGTGTTGTGTGTGGAAGATTGTCAAATTGCGGGGGATTGACAGTTTAAATGGATTCGGAGAGCGTTTTGGCAAGGGGAAGTGTGACACTTTGGTGAATTATCACCCGTGGTGGGATGTCCGCTATAATGAATTTTGGTAAATTATCACCCGAGGCGGGAGGTCCGCCATACCTAATAATTATTGAAGTAAGAACATGAATATTTGAGAAATTTGGTAATTTGGGTTAATTAATAAAAGATTAACTCCGCGGGACTTGGGAATTTAAAATCATATTGGTGTGTTCTTTTTAAATGGGGATCTCTACGGGTAGTTAGTGATTTATATTTATCGCGTGTAATTATCCCGTTTAATTTAAAATATTCTATTACGATATTTATTGCGTATAATACTACTGTCTGGATTCAAGGATCGTATTTGAGGGGAGTAGTGTGTATTCATGCTCGGGGCTCTGACCTCATGCGTTGACTAACTTTTCAGGAAATAGTATTTAGAGAAGCTGCCTAAAATTATTTGGTGATTTGCGTGGAGGTGAAGTTCGAGTTGCTCTACCTTATGCGTATTAATTTATTTTAGTTTTTCATTTCTTGTATTTACTTTGAGACACAGTTTATGGTTTGATTGGGCCATTCGATTCCAAAGTTGTATGGGTTTTATTCAGTTATTTCACTGGATTCAGTTGGAGATTATTCAGTTTCATATTATTAGAGGTTGGATTTACTTTGAGTTTAGCTTGGAGATGGATCTTTTATCACTTAGTTGGATGGTTTATCTTTTGGGATTGATTATAATTTATCTTGTGTATTAATTTTATATGTCTCATATCTCTCTCATGCTAAGAATAGTATTTTATTTACTCACGCCCGACTTAGTTTTGATGACGACCGATGCCAGAATTGCGCGGGGTGTGACATATTCCACATCTTCAAGCCCACAATACCCATTTCCACCATTGTGGAAGAAGAACTACGAATTTTGGAGGAGTATTGGGGGATTTTTGGAGAAGATAAAGATGGGTTTTCATGGAGTTTGAAGTGGCCCTTTCTTGTAAGCTTTGATGGAGCACATTTTGTAGCATTTTTGGAGGGTGCATTTGGAAACCCCTTGAGGCCACCTTTGGAGGTGGGGGTTTCTACTCCTACATCAACATTTCTACCACCATTGGAGCTATTACAGGTGAAAAAATTTATTGTTAGTATTAAGACTCTATTTTGCATTATTTATAGTCTTGTAGTTAGATTACATGGGTGGTATACATATGATTATATGATGAAATTATGTCTAGTAAATAAGAAATATTTTTATGAAATAAAAATGTTGAGAAAATGATATTTTGTTGAAAATAGTGAATGAATAGATATTTCAAAGTTTTGAAGTATAAATGTTGGTATTTTATGAAAATGTTGTATTTTCTAGAAAAATTGATGTGAAATATTTTTTAAATAAAATGTTTGGAAATAATGATTTATTTTGGTAAACATTGGTGAAGTAATGTTTCTTGAAAAAATGAAGATTTTATGAAAAATAGACATTTGTTGAGTTTGAAGAAATTAAATTTCTTTTATGCCTTGAAAATGTATTTTTGAAAGTATGATGAATTTCTAGAATGAAAAGTGTGTTTAACCCATTTAATTGGATTTTAAGGTTTAAAGTCCATCTCCTCATGCATATAAAATTTTAGTATTTTGTCTCTAAGTGTATAACAAGTTTAAAAAGGATTTTATTGGGTTTAAGCATGAAATAAGAAAAGTAGAAATTCTTGTCTTTAAAGTGTGTGAAAAGGGGGTTAAAAGTATGACAAGCACAAAGTTGTAAGACTACGTGTAAAATAAAGGACATAGGATTTTCTTATAAAGTAGTCTGAAGTCTAAATGGATTTCTTGAATGACGAAAGTAAAGAGGTGTGTGGGTAAACATGGGAAAGTTAGTGTGTATAACTTAGTAATATTGTAAAGAACTAACATTTATGAAATTGGAAAGGAAACGATGGAATACAGATGTTTTCAATTAAGAATAATATTACTCCAAGGTTAAAAGGGTTTTAATGTGTTATAACCCTTAAGAAGTTAGTGTATGTGACTTAATAGTGTTTTGGGGAGAAATTAACACTTGTGAAAATGGAGTAAAAGGTGATTTTGAAAACAAATGGGTAAAATGGTAATTTTACTTAAAGTGGAACATTTTCATGAAATAAAAATATTGGAAAGGTTGTTACACAAAGTGGTCCTAAATGAATACGCTTTTTTAGAATAAAATTAAGATTAAAATGCCAATTACATGAAATAATAATTTCCAAGTCTAACAGAAGTTGGTGTGAAACCCCGGGTGTGCCCAACCAGATGTCTTCCCCCTCCTCGATGCTTCCGAGGAAAGAGGGAAGATAAATGTCCCGCACCCCTCACTACACACGGGGGGGGGGGTGCTTCGACCGTCGTTGAATTTGGGGTGATGTAAAGAGATAGAGTCGCCAGCCTATTTTGCAAAAAACAAGCAAAAGTACATGTCACCGCCATGAGAGAGCGGCATCAAAGACAAACTGATGCTTACGAAACCAATAGTTCATAGGTTCGGTGGCAGAGTTACGGAATGGAAAGGTGCTAGGCACCCATCTCGCCATTTCGGTCTCTCATGGGCTTATGTTATTATTTTCCTTAATTTCTCCATGAAGTGTGTGTATGTGTGTGTGTGTGTGTATATAAGTGGAGATCGGAATCGCTCGTCTCGCATCATGGAAAAGATGGACTGGGGTCATCTATAGGAATGTTCCCAAACTAACAATTAAAAATATGATATGTGCACTTATCTAGATATGAATCATTATGATGAAACGATAATATGTGTTAGATTACATGCACATATGATATATATGTATAATATAGTAAAATAGGCCTCGAGTCTCGAGTTTTAGCCCGAAATTCCTTCGTAGCGTATAAAAGCATCAAAGTCTACGTAGTTCGCATGTGGCAAAAGGGCGGGGTTTATCCCATAGATTCAAACGGGAGTATATTATATTTGTGTATAGAAAATATATTTTTAGGTGTAACCCTCTTTTTCTTGTTTTGGTTTTTTTTATAGAAAATATATTATGTGTAATATAACTAATAAAGGATGAGATATTAATGTGTATGGTCTAAAGCAAAAGCTAAATTTATTTTTTATATAACTAATGCGAAAATAAAGAAATTTAAAGAGTGAGAAGAATGTTTGGTCCTTCTTTGGAGACTTAGAAATTGATCTTGATTGAGATGATGAGCTTCCTTGCAAGTGAATGAAGAATTTTGGAGGATTTTTACTAAATTAGGTGTGAAAGTGATGGGAATGAAAGGTGGAGAAAGGTTTCAAACAAGGAAAGCTCACTGACTTAAGACAAATGTTGTTTAGATCACTGAAGTTGATGCTTATGAGGCTCCCTAGAAGGTGATCTCATGCTCTCCTTCTATAGGGTAGGGGGATTGCCAATAGGCATTGTACTTGTCCTACCAATCGCCAGGTAACCCTAGACACACTTTCGATAGACAGGGAAATGGATCTCCCAATTGGAAGTCTCATGCAGATTTTCCAAAAAAATGGTCATCAAACGCAATCCGTAAGTCAAAATTGCACACAGGGCATACCGTTAGAAAGACAATTCATATACCTTTGATAATCCTTTAGGCCTTTCCCAAGTTCGTGAGATGACTTTGGGTCAAAAAGTCTCTAAAGCGCCCGTCGGTCCTTTGGACAGAAGATCGTCGGACGACAATGGATCGTTCGTCCAAACTGTAAGTCTGAATCGTGAATGGGACAGACTGTTGGAAAGGTTGTGTGAGGTACTTAGATGATTTAAAGATCTTCACTTCGTTCAGAGAGCAAACTTTGGTCAAATGGGGCCCGAAAGCGCTTGATGACCTTTTAGAGTAAAATGGATACTTCGACCGTACTGTAAGGATGATTTGCACATGCGATGGACTGTTAAAAAGGATATTTAGTGCCCTTTGGATATTCATTCAGTCTCAAATTTAGTTCCAGAGTTGACTTTGGTCAAACGGACCCCGGGAGCACCCGGTGGCCTCTAAAACAATTTTTGAGAGAAAATGGATCTTTTTTTAAACCATTATGTCATTTCACACATGAGTTAGACCATTAAAAAGGGACTTTAGTGTCCTTCGAATATTCATTGAGCTTTCGCTCTGATGGTGAAGTTGATTGGGGTCAAATTGGGACCCAGGAGTGCCCGTTGGCCTCTAGAACAGTTTTTTATAATAAAATGGTTTATTTGTTTGGATCGTTATGCCAATTCATATACAAGGAGGGCCATTAGAAAGGTGATTCAGAGACCTTTGAAGATTCATTGAGCTTTCGCTTTGACGATGGAGTTAACCAGATTCAACTGGGGCCCGGGAGTGCCCGATGGCCTCTAGATCAGTACTCGGAGTATGACTTAGGGTTTGTAGAGTATTGGGGAGGTGATAGGGACCTAAGGAAGGACTTAGGGGGTCCTATAATGTGGTGTATACATCAGTTTTTTGCTTTGGCTGGGTAAAGGAAAAAAGAAATAATGTGGACATTTGCAAAATATTAAAACACATTAAAAGGAAGTAGGATGACACCGAGTTAATTGAGGAGGGCCGGAAGCCCTAAAGGTGAAAACCCACAACCACTGGCCAGAGCATATGGTGCCTATAGCCGGAGGTGTGGATCCCGTTAGAGTATGCGGTATTTGAAAGATTTCAAGAAAGATAAATGAATAAGGAACATGTCAAGAAATGGATTGTGTGCTGAAATGTGTTAATATAACCTAACTTGAATGAATTAATAAATATTTCAGTAAAGGTAAAAAGGGACAGTAAATTTGTAATTGATTAATGTCCATGAAGTGAGGAAAAAGGTAAAGTAAGTGCGTAAATGGATGATTAAGCAACCTAAGCGGTTAAATCCATAACTAACACAAAAATGTGTTGTAAAAACTTATCAAAGATTAAATGAGTATTTTCTAACACGGTGTTCGCGTGTGTTGAAAGGACGAGTTTCAATGAAAATTCTAATATGTGTTGGATAAAATAAAAATGGTGATTTTGGTAAAGAAATGGTTCTGGTTAAATCAAATGTAGTGGTTTCAAGTATTGGATCGGGTGCGTTAAATAAAGCGAGAAATGCAAATATGAGAAAAATGAAGTCTTTTATAATATTAAGGTAAATTAGTCTTGGTAAATAAGGTTTCAGAGGTAAAATTTTTCCATACATTAAGTATATTCATATGTATATACGTATATGTATACAATGTAGTTTCATGTTCATGTAGACATAACGTGTTAGAGTCTCTTTTCTATTGTTCGATTCTATACTACATTTGTATATTTCCCACTAAGTATTGGCTCACACCCTCGCTTTGTTACGATAGGTTGGGAACAGTTTCGTAGTTTGAGAGTGTTATATAAATACGTACTTTTCTTTATTTAACATTAGTTTCTCGGTATGGTGGACTTCGGGGTGCTCCTCGTGAGTCCCTCGGGTAGTTTATCTTAAAACTGGAATCGAATGTTAAATAAGTGAAATGTTAATTAAAATAAAATTGGACTAGCAACATTATATAGAATGTTTCATTCCAGTGCACACCTAACACTCAGGTCGACCTCGATTGACTACGGGAACCCATAAATTGGGTCGGGGCATTTTAAAAACACAAAGAAAATCAAGGGAGTCCAATTAGAGAAGAAGTTTTAAAGGTAATTGAAAGGCTTCAATCAACATACAAAGGAGGATTTAGAGTATTCTTTAAATCTAAGGCAAGTTAATGACTTGCATAATGTTATTTGTTAAGTTATTTATGTCATGTAATAATTAGTAGAATTGAAACCAATTTGGGGTGGGATTAGGATGTCAAATGGATTTTGAGAAAATAAATTCATTTAATTTTGTGATGATTACACGTGATCTTGATGGGTTGAATACCTTATGAAAAGTAGGTTCTTGATAGAGAAATCTAATGGAAAAGATGTAAGTGTGTTCTTGAATTGAAAACCTAAGATTTAATCATTAAAAGGCGTGATCTTGAATTATGAAATTTTATTAGAATTAAGGGTGAACTAATTCTAAAAAAAAGGGTAGTTGAATCCAATTATTAAGTTTGGTTTTTGATGAATTAGAAAAATCAAACATGTTTCTTTATGTTTACAATTGATATAGTAATGATATTATGCATTGGGATAAAGATTGACACATTTTTTGTGGTGAAAATATGGGTAAATCTCATAAAGAACGTAACAGGCACAACCTGAGTTGTGTAGAGGGTCAAACCGGTTATCCCCCAGGACGAACCGATTTTACTCCCCTACTTAGCCCAGGTCATGAAGCTAGATCTTTTCGTTTTGAATGCGTGGCCACCAGTTTCGTATGTTTCTATTTTTTTTTGAATTAGTTATGAATTTATCACGAAAGGGTGTCCAAGACCAAAATCTTTAGTTAGTAATTTTGGGATGGACTTTATTTTAGGCATGATTGTATTTGAATTGATTATAACACCTTTTTGATGTATCCTCTTCATTAATATGAATTCATAGTTAATGAAATTTAGTTATGGATTCTCTCGAACAACCCGTTTAGGTTTAGGTCAGGTTAGGACTGGGGAAACGTCCGGGTGATTTTTATGAACTCAGGCGACTATGTGGGAGGTTATCCAAGTTGACCAGATATTTTATTAAAAATGGATTTGTGGCACTATCTTAGAAAATTGGGCAGGGTGTAGTAGGGTCATGTGTGTGTGTATATATATATATATATATATATATATACAGAGAGAGAGAGAGATGAATAATAATTTTTGTGTGTATGATATATATGTGAAACATACCCATCCAAGAGGATATACTATCGGTGGAGGCTGGACACCGTGGGAGGTCACTCTGGTAAATCCCAGCAGAGGTAGTACCGTTCCCCTGGGTTATAGGTTTGTCCACAACCATCTTATGTAGGTTTGGAGTCCTGTAGAATAATGTGGTATGATTATGACCCACAGACTTAAGACCATAACCACCTTTGATTTTTGTTTTCATTTTCGATTTGGTGGTGAGATTCTAACCTGATTTTCCAGGTTATGGTGGACATTCTTGGACCTTGATAGCATGCTAATGATTTCGCACCTAGTGAGGAAAGGCTCGAAGGGATTGCGATTATACGTACATAGTGAGTGATATATATGTATGTGAATAATACGTGATATGAATATACATATATAAGTGTGAAAATTATAAACGGGTGAATAATATTAATACGTGAGTTTATAATAAATAACTTGGGTGAAATTATGTGAATTAATTAAGATGGAATTTAAAATGATTTAGCGTGTATGATAGCTAAATAAGAATTAAAGCATATAACAAACTTATGTGACACGGTTTGGGTAGAAGGTTAGCGTATGTGGCTAAGATACGTGTTGGTACTAGCTAGGTAGTATAGCATAACTAGGGTGTTAAAAATGTACATGATAGGTGCGCATAATAGATGAGGGGCGAGGGTTGTCTCATGGGAGTGTGCTACGGCTTAAATATGGAAAAATGTTGTACATTTTAATTAATACATTATATTCACTTGTTAAATGTTTTCAAAAGGTTTTAGACTCTGACCCGTATCAAATATTTTCAAAACATTTAGGTGTCCGGACATAGGGACGCTAAGCGTGATCATTCGTTCCTGGATTTACGACGTCGCAGCTGATTTGGAGGCTTGCAGACTTTAGAGTAGTCGATTCTATCTTTCGTATTCTATTTAGGTTCCATTTTAGTTGTTAGTGGACATGTCGCCCCTTTTAGCAGACTCTTTACTTTTAATTTTTATTTAATTCAGCTAGTGTGGATTGTATTGGATTGTTTTGTAACCTATGATGTATTCGGTATTTGGATTTTAATTTATTTACCTTTACACTTTATTACAACGATGGTTTATTTTTAGTTTGGTTACTTTGAATGGTTTGTGGTTAATGATTTACTTTTTAGTAGTTAATTAAAGATTTAAATTTGGTACTAGCTTGTTTAAATAATTAGTGGCTAGTAATTAAAATGTTTTTGACAGTGATGCTAAGAATAAACCAGATAAGATTCCTATTTTATTTTAGTAGAGGACTGATCACCCGTTATTGAAATAGGTGGGGTGTCACAGATGTCATCAGAGCATCAGGTTTTAGTATCCTTAAAATCTGTGTGGCTTGTTACATTTTCTATATTGCTTTGTCTTTTATGTAGAGCCCTATGCTTAGAACTATTGATTCTTATTGCGATTTACGTTATCCTGTTATTGTGTATAGTTGATGTGAATCATATACAAGTTTGGTTAGCCTTCATATATCGAACAATATAGGTCAAAAAACGAGGGTCATTAGGAGGACTGCAGGAGGAGAGGCTCAGCCGGAGCCACAAAGTAATCTGGGAACGGTGACCGCAGTAGAAGTCACCACTATTATTCCTCAGGAAATTGATGTTGTGATGACTGCTAAGGTGCATTAATTTCCCCAAGTACTTCCAATGCAGACGATGGTGTTAATTTAGACTCACTCAGTGCGGTCGGTATGGGAGAGAGTCGGAGGGGCTTTTTAAAAAGGCCATCCATGAGAGTTTTGAGAAAGTGCAGACGTGTGTTTGCTAGCCCATGTAAGGGGAACATCCAAAGCAAATTGCATATGGTTGAGTGCAGTGACACTCGGGATTTAATTTCAAGCGACTCATAGGATCAGTGTTGTAGTAATGGGAGTTATTCACCACATCTAAGGAGAGGTACCATGAATATCGAGAAATTTGGGGTGCAATTTGATTGCAAATCCATTCATCTGCTATTTAGACAGATAGATGAAGGAAATTTTAGTACTTATTACAGGGAAGTCGGACAGTGGCCGAGTATGAGGAAGAATGTGAAAGTTTAGCAAACTTCGTACCCAATGAGGTGGATACAAAGGAGAAAAAGGGTCCTTAAGTTGATGATGGAGTCATAGGTAAAATATGCCAGCATTGATGGGAAAATCCATCTTGGATAACTTACGCTGATATAATCAATGTCTTACTTTTACAAGGTTAATGTCAATGCTTCCATGCGAATGTAGCCAAGGGAATTGGAGAGTCTAGATAATAGAGCAAGACCGAACGTACTGGTGTTAGTGGGACATCACATAGAGGATAACTAGTAGAGGGACTCACTTAAGAGATTCAGAATAAGGGAATTTTGACCGAGTGAATGTGGATTTCGACAGGGCCATCGGGTCTATAATGATGTTCCCCAGGGCCAGTGGAGCCAAGAAAATAATTGGGGTAGCCATCGGGGTTGAGGCTATAAGGGCCAGAGAGTAAGGTAACCTCGACATGGACAATGAAGCCATAGATAGGGATTTTCATAGGGAGGTGTTTTATATGTGGAGATCAAGACTACATCTATTGATCTTTCCCTCGGTGAGATAAGGGATAGGGGCAAGGTGAACAGTAAGGGCAACAATTACAATAGTTCTTGGGACAGTTCAGATGCGAGTATTACGCCCAGGAACCAATTGATCACCCAGTGCCATTATCGGTTGAAGGTACGATTTTTATCCTTGGGTAAATGGGGTAAGTTTTACGTGATATGGGTGCGTCATCGTATTTTTGTTAGTATAAGATTCGCACATGATACGGGTTTAATGGATATATCATTAGTAGTATGACTGTGTTTATTTTTTATCGTTGGGTAACGGTACCCTCTTTGGTTCCATCTACAAGGGAGTGGGGTGTGAACACCGAGAGGATATGATTTAGTGGATTTGCTTATTTTAGAGAGATGTAATATACGAGTATGATTTTATCATGAGTATGGAATGGTTAGCGATAGTTTAAGCAATGGTGGACTGTTATAGCAACTTTGTCGTGTGCGCTGTTGCAAGGAAAAACGTGTTAGTTTTGAGATGTCTCAGCTAAAAGAGGGTCGAGCCAACATATATATTATATGGTAGAGGAGACTTTCAAGAGTATAATTGTCTTGTTATATTTGATCTCGGTACTAATGAGATTCAAGGTATATTGGGTTTACGGCCGAGCGGAGATATTGATCTCGTTATTGTATTAGCGCTCGAGACTTAGTGATAGTACAAGCGTCATGTTGTATGACTCCTTCAGTGATATGGGAGCGGACGATTAGACTCATATGTGTGACAACCCCCACTTCGAAATAAGGGGTGGCCAGCCCGATACTCCGACATAAACGGTAATCATGGACGGAAATCATTCTCAGCACCACAAATATAGTAAGAGTAACCGAGAAAACCATCCAATAATTCAGAAAACGGGTTGTCAAAACAATTTATGCAATTTAAAAGTTAAGTTAAGAAAAACAATTTAAACAACCCATTCTAGAACAATAGTGGAATTCAAAGAAACATAATTAACATACGACTACAACCACTATATACAAAGAGAAGAACCGAATATGCTGTCGGTTCACAGCTACACAAAAGTAATCACAACGGTTATATGTTATGCTTTACATTCATGACACAATTACAAGATTGGGCCACTCGCCCGAGTGATAGACCCGATCATAACTAGATATCAAAAGAATGACGACGTCTAACAAAACATCCTGTAATATCCGCAATTTCATACAGCTCCTTAAAAACAAAAGAGTAGGAATATCAACACGGGCGTCCTTGCGGAGGAGCACCTGGGCGGATACAATAACAAGCACAACATAGAGGAAAAAGAACGGGTCAGGACCCGGTTTATATATAGTTCCCAAATGAACAAAAAGCATGCTAGATAAGAATAGTTAATCATGGAAGGGAAACAGACATCTAGCAACCTAAGCATGAGTAAGAAGACAACTAAACATAACATGGCTAAAATAAACTATACCAGAAAATGAGATGATGCAGTGATATAAATTGAAAGCTTCTAACCATCAATTTCCACTTTAATTCAGTCTAAATTCCTTAACAGGAAAGTATTATTTTAACGTATTCTTGTTTCTTTCAAATTCCCATTCCTTAGCAGGAATGTAATTATCATAATACAATTAGTGGAAATATACAATCCTCAAGTCCCACTTGAGTTTAGAAAAGTTATATTCTTATACATATAACGATTCTAAGACCGCCCCTCCGAGTTTCCCCACTGGGCGCGCCCCTAAATGACTATCATCTTCCAGGGGCCCGTCAAACAAGGCAGTCTGGGTACCTAACGCACGTCGAGAAGTGGCCATATGCCTGCGAGTGAGTCATAACCACACCCGGAATTACTTCACTAGCGCAGAAAATACATATAATAAACTCGCATATGACCGAGGACTATAGTCTCCCTGCATTCACTAGTCAAGGAACATCACCTCATGCGTGAGCTTCCCTTATGATAGCATTTAGAGAGGTGTGTTTAAGTAAATTAGCATTTACTATAAAAACCATATTTTTTCCTTTTCATTACGTTTACATGTTTCATTTGTTTGAAACCATAATCATAGGATATTTCATTACTCTTCATCTTAGGTTATGCCTCGAATAAAACTCCAAGGGATCATATTCACTTCCCAAACATAAGGTTTTATATACCTCAATATAATCCCCTAAAGTCTCCAAGTATGGGCCTACAATTCCCATCCATATTATTAGGATGCACAAAGAAAAGTGATGCCTTAACATCACTGGGACAATCCCTCCCCCGGACTTAACCCCAAGTGAAATCCATTCAACACTAGGGTGACAACCAACTCAACTAGGACTCTAAAAGCCAAGGTTTACTTCATTCAAGAAGAGTCCTAAGTTCCTAGAGGAAGAAAAGGATTAAAAACAAAAGTAGGAAATTGGGTAAGAAAACAGGGGACCGGTCGACCGATCCCAAGACCGCGATCGACCGCGTCTCAAAGTTTAGCTTTTGAAAGAAAGCAGAAAGTTAATTTCGGATGTACCGGTCGACCTGTGGTAGAACCGTGGTCGACCGCGCCCTTATCTCATGCCTTTGAAAGAAAGCAGTGAGTCCTCTTCCGAAGGCCCGGTCGACCGGTCTGAGATACGCGGTCGACCGGCCATAGCAGACCTAGACCTATCTCTCTTATTTTCCTTCTAACCCAAGATCAACAACCAACCAAAATCATACCACCACATTTAATGATACTAAAAGATCATAAATGCTCCCAACAACATTTCTCTACTACAATCAACAATCTATTTCTATCAAAGATGTTGATACCCATGAATCCAACCAAAACCACAATTATATTACATCAAAACCATACATATCTACCCATACTAATTATTCATCTTAAACTATATAATATCAAGTAGAAAACTTGCCTTGGGGCTTCAATTTCAGTCTTGGTTGAAGAAGAAAGCAAGATCAAACCACCAAACTTCAATAACTCTCTCTCTTTCTCTCCAATCTTCCACTCTCACTCTCACTCTTTGGGCTAGAACATTTAGGGAAAATAAGAGGAAATTAAAGGCTTGGGGGAAAGACTAAAATGTGGCTTAAGATAAAGAGTCTCCAACCTTTAAGTGATAATACCTCAATAGTTAATTTCTACTACGCAATATGCCAAAACCAGTCAAAAGTGCCCAAAATCTCAAAATACAATATGGCACACATTTTGACTGTCTCGCACCTCCCGGAACTAACTACACCCTCCAAATTATCATTTGGAAATTATATAAGACATTTTAAGTTCCTGTTTCATTTCAATTCAATTTGCCATTTTAATTTATATGACAAAATAGAATACCACATGGTAATAATGCAACTTATTAGTAAATATTAACTTATTTCATCAAATTAATACTTACCCACATGCAACCTCTAATATATTCAACTACTCTACATAGTAAATAAATATAAAATGGGCTCCCAAAAGCGAGGGTTGTTACATACTACCCCCCTTATGAGGGAATTTTGCCCCCAAAATTCAAGCGTACCTTGGATAAAAAGGTGCGGATACTTATCCCGCATATCGTCCTCACGCTCCCAGGTAGATTCCTCGACACTGTGATGACTCCATTGTACTCTAACCAAGGGCACCACACGAGATCTCAATCTACGCTCCCCGTGCTCCAATATAGCCACTGGTTGCTCTTCATAAGAAACATCGGATTGCAACTCTATATCCTCGAAAGGGATGTGCCAAAGGGCACCATCACACCTCTTATACTTTTTCAAAGAGGAGATGTGGAAGACATCGTGAACTTGTTGCAAAGGTTCCGGTAGGGCAACTTGATACGCCATTGGGCCTACTTTAGCAAGTACGGGAAAACGCCCAACGAAACGTGGTGCAAGCTTCCCTTTCTTTCCGAAACGCTTAACGCCTTTCATAGGCGACACCCGAACCAACACTTGGTCACCAACTTCCAATTCCACATGCCTTCTTCCCGCATCGGCATAGCTCTTTTGTCTATCTTGGGCTATCCGAATACGATCGCGAATAAGTTCGATCTTAGAAGAAGTATCCCGAATCATTTCAGGTCCGAGAAACTTGTTATCTCCCACTTCTAACCAACATGTGGGGGATCTACAAGGCCTACCATACAAGGCTTCATAGGGCGCCATCCCAATAGTGAACTGGTATGAGTTATTATAAGCAAATTCAACCAAAGGGAGATATTGTTCCCAACTACCCTTAAAATCAATCATGCACATCCGAAGCATATCCTCCAATATTTGGTTAACCCTTTCGGTCTGGCCATCGGTTTGAGGATGATAGGAAGTACTTAACTTCAATTCGGTTCCCATGGCCTCTTGGAAACTTTGCCAAAAGTGGGAAACAAAGATCTTGTCTCTGTCGGAAACAATATTCAAGGGCACCCCATGCAATCTAACAATATCTTCAATGAACAACCGAGCGTAACGAGCGGTATTATAATCGGTACGGACGGGAAGGAAGTGCGTCGACTTGGTCAAGCGATCCACAATAACCCATATAGAATTGTGACCCTTCTGTGACATTGGCAAGCCGGTGATAAAATCCATTGAAATGCTCTCCCATTTCCAAACTGGAATTTCTAACGGTTGCAACAAACCTGCCGGTAGCTGATGGTTAACCTTAACTAACTGACAAGTAGTGCATCGAGATACAAACTCCGAAATATCTCGTTTCATACCCGGCCACCAGTATTGACGGCGCATATCTTGATACATTTTATCATTTCCCGGATGCACCAAAAATTTAGAGCCGTGAGATTCCGCCATCACAGCCCGTCGTAAATCTCCGTCCTCCGGAACAATAAGCCTTCTATGGAAGCGTAACCCACCCTCAGAACTTACCGAGTAGGACTCCGTTCCCCCAGTCAATAATCAGCGAATGTGGTCTTGACAATCTTTATCTCTGCCTTGGGCTTCCACCACCCTTGCCACAATCGTCGAAGTAACAGTCATCACGGACATAAACGCCCTAGCAACCACATCCTCATGACTAAGTTCCTTCTATTTAGCTTTCCACACTTCAGCTAATTCTCCCTCGGGTCTCCTACTCAAGGCATCAGCCACCACATTCGCCTTGCCCGGATGATAATGAATATAAAATTGATAATCTTTCACGAACTCCAACCACCTTCGCTGCCGCATATTCAAATCTTTCTGAGAAAATAAATATTGCAACGACTTATGGTCCGTGAAAAGACTAAACTTTTCCCCAAGAAGATAGTGCCTCCAAATCTTTAAGGGAAAGACAACGGCGGCTAACTCCAAGTCATGCACCGGGTAATTTCTTTCATGAGGCTTGAGCATTCTGGAAGCATATGCAATAGCTTGTCTCTCCTGCTGAAGCACACCTCCCAAACCTTGTAGAGATGCATCGGTGAAGACTAAATATTCTAACCCTGGCTTGGGTAAAGCGAGGACTGGAGCCGAAGTCAATCTATCTTTAAGCTCATCGAACGCAGCTTGACAGGCGTCATCCCAAACAAATCTAACCCCTTTCCGGGTCAAATTTATCAAAGGACTAGCAATCTTAGAAAATCCCTTGATAAATCGACGATAATAACCCTCCAAACCCAGAAAACTGCGTATCTCGGTAGGTGTCGTGGGCTGACCCCACTCCCTCACCGCAACAACTTTACTTGGGTCCACCGATATACCTTGCGAAGTAACAACGTGACCCAAAAATTGCACTTCCCGCAACCAGAAACCACACTTCTCAAACTTAGCATACAATTGGTGATCCCTTAACCTTTGCAGGACCAACCCCAAATGAATAGCATGGTCATCTTCCGTTTGAGAATACACCAGAATGTCATCAATAAACACGATAACAAATTGGTCTAGAAAGTCTCTAAATACCCTATTCATAAGATCCATGAATACGGCAGGGGCATTGGTTAGCCGAAAAGGCATGACCAAAAACTCATAAGACCCGTACCTCATCAGAAAATAAGTCTTGGATACATCTTGCTCCCGTATCCTCAACTGGTGATACCCCGTTCTCAAATCTATCTTAGAGAAGTAGGTCGCTCCCCTGAGCTGATCAAACAAATCATCTATGCGAGGCAAAGGGTATTTGTTCCGGATGGTGACCTTATTCAACTCTCTATAGTCAACACACAACCGGAGAGAACCATCTCTTTTCTTCACGAATAACACAGGAGCACCCCACGGTGATGTGCTATGCCTGATAAACCCCTGTTCCAAAAACTGCTGAATCTGATCACTTAGCTCCCTCATCTCCACAGGAGCCATACGATAAGGAGTTCGCGCAATCGGTCGAGTTCCCGGCGCTAAGTCAATCACAAATTCAATCTCTCTACTAGGAGGCAAACCCGGTATCTCCCGAAAAACATCCTCAAAATCTCGAACAACAGGATTAGAATCTAAGGGAACAACTACATCCCGAGAATTCTCTTCCGCGATACAATATAAATAAGTACCAGAATCTCCCTCAAAATGAGGCATAACCACCAGGAACATATCTTGTCCCGGAACGGCGAAGACTATACTCTTCCCGTAACAATTAACTATAGCATGATACTTAACAAGCCAATCCATGCCCAAAATAACATCATACCCGACCATCTCTAGGACGAGTAAGTCGGCCTCAAAACACAAATTACCAAGAGCGATCCCTATGCATTTGCAAACAAAGAAAATAAGGGAACCGTCTCCCATAGAGGATTCCACACTAGTAAAGCTACTTTCCGCAGATTTTATCAACTCTGTGGACTGAGCAAAACTTCTGGAAATAAAAGAATGTGTCGCACCCGTATCAAACAGAACGCGACCCAAGTGTCCCTGAATAAGGAACTTACCCTCTATAGCTGGCGGCGCTGGCTGAACAGGAGGAAGCATAGCATCCTGAATGTGGTAGACTCTCCCATACTGTAGTTGACCCTGCTGCAGAGGGACAACTGGATTCGGTGCTTGTGGAGGGAACTGCACATAAGGCTACTGAGGAACTCGTGGAGGTTTTCCCCCAATCACCTGAGGACAATCTCTCTTAAAGTGACCAGCTTCTCCACATTGGAAACATTTCCCCACCATATTTTCCTGACCTCGACCTCGGTTATTTCGGAATTGCCCAAAACCTTGGCCCGGATGGCCCCTACCTCCCTGGCCACCCCGACCCGCTTGCTGTGGTGCGGCGCCCTGACCTTGCCTGTTAGCATTTCCACTAACATTAAACCTGCCAGAACGTTGCCTTTTCGACCCATCCCCTTGCGGGGGATCCCTTTCTCGTTGCTTATTACCCGCAGGTTGGGACGAAGGGAAGACTCCTCCTCCATTCCCACTCACCCCGGGCTTCCCTACTTACCCCATTCCTGTAGCTTTCTTGCTATTCTGAATAAACAACCGATGCTCCTGACAATGAAGCAATGCCGCATTCATCACTTCATCAAAAGTTTGTAAAGCCGGATTACCCAGCAAATGTTGCCGGATTCTCCAGTTTAGACCTCCCATAAATTTTGAGACTTTTATTTCCTCCGGAGTCACCTCCTCCGGCACAAAACTAGATAGCCAGGTAAACTCTTCCTCATACTCGGCAACCGATCGTTCTCCCTGAACTAGATCTTGAAGTTTCCTCCTCATCTCCCTCTGAACCGCAGGAGGAAAATACTTTCGGTCGTACAAGACCCAGAAATCAGTAATGGACATAGTATCCCTCTGTTCTGGCGTAGTCATCGACTCCCACCAATGTAATGCTTCCCCAACCAACTTGAAAGTAGCAAGGACTTGCTTCTTTTCCTCACTACAATCCACCATACGTAAATGACGTTGCATATCCTTCTTCCATTGATTCGCTCGAACAACATCAGAGCCTCCGTCAAACTCTGGGGGATGGCCCTTTAAAAAGGACTCCCTTACTCTTTCCCAAGGAGAAGGTCCCGTAGGTGCTTGAGCATCCTGTGCCCGTTGTTGAGCTGTTGGCATCTGTTGAGCTACTGCAGTCATGGCAGCGTTAACTGCATGAGCCACAATATTGGCTACATCCGCAGCATTAAAAGTTCCTCGGGGCGGTGGAGGACCAACATCCTCTTCTACAACTCTATTGCGTCTCGCAGGGCGACCTCTCTTAGGCGGCATCTGAGATGAAGGGACAATAGTGTTAGAATACTATTCACAACAATCTATTTCACAGAAGATCGTAATCATAAGTAATAAAGCAGTCTTTCATTAGGCTCTATATCAAAGAACGCTACGGTAGATCGTGACAAGTCCACATAGATCCTAGTACTCTAGAACCCAGTGCTCAGATACCATCTGTGACAACCCGCACTCCGAAATAAGGGGTGGCCAGCCCGATACTCCAACATATACGGTAATCATGGACGGAAATCATTCTCAGCACCACAAATATAGTAAGAGTAACCGAGAAAACCACCTAATAATTCAGAAAACGGGTTGTCAAAACAATTTATGCAATTTAAAAGTTAAGTTAAGAAAAACAATTTAAACAACCCATTCTAGAACAATAGTGGAATTCAAAGAAACATAATTAACATACGACTACAACCACTATATACAAAGAGAAGAACCGAATATGCTGTCGGTTCACAGCTACACAAAAGTAATCACAACGGTTATATGTTATGCTTTACATTCATGACACAATTACAAGATTGGGCCACTCGCCCGAGTGATAGACCCGATCATAATTAGATATCAAAAGAATGACGGCGTCTAACAAAACATCCTGTAATATCCGCAATTTCATACAGCTCCTTAAAAACAAAAGAGTAGGAATATCAACACGGGCGTCCTTGCGGAGGAGCACCTGGGCGGATACAATAACAAGCACAACATAGAGGAAAAAGAACGGGTCAGGACCCGGTTTATATATAGTTCCCAGATGAACAAAAAGCATGCTAGATAAGAACAGTTAATCATGGAAGGGAAACAGACATCTAGCAACCTAAGCATGAGTAAGAAGACAACTAAACATAACATGGCTAAAATAAACTATACCAAAAAATGAGATGATGCAGTGATATAAATTGAAAGCTTCTAACCATCAATTTCCACTTTAATTCAGTCTAAATTCCTTAACAGGAAAGTATTATTTTAACGTATTCTTGTTTCTTTCAAATTCCCATTCCTTAGTAGGAATGTAATTATCATAATACAATTAGTGGAAATATACAATCCTCAAGTCCCACTTGAGTTTAGAAAAGTTATATTCTTATACATATAACGATTCTAAGACCGCCCCTCCGAGTTTCCCCACTGGGCGCGCCCCTAAATGACTATCATCTTCCAGGGGCCCGTCAAACAAGGCAGTCTGGGTACCTAACGCACGTCGAGAAGTGGCCATATGCCTGCGAGTGAGTCATAACCACACCCGGAATTACTTCACTAGCGCAGAAAATACATATAATAAACCCGCATATGGCCAAGGACTATAGTCTCCCTGCATTCACTAGTCAAGGAACATCACCTCATGCGCGAACTTCCCTTATGATAGCATTTAGAGAGGTGTGTTTAAGTAAATTAGCATTTACTATAAAAACCATATTTTTTCCTTTTCATTACGTTTACATGTTTCATTTGTTTGAAACCATAATCATAGGATATTTCATTACTCTTCATCTTAGGTTATGCCTCGAATAAAACTCCAAGGGATCATATTCACTTCCCAAACATAAGGTTTTATATACCTCAATATAATCCCCTAAAGTCTCCAAGTATGGGCCTATAATTCCCATCCATATTATTAGGATGCACAAAGAAAAGTGATGCCTTAACATCACTGGGACAATCCCTCCCCCGGACTTAACCCCAAGTGAAATCCATTCAACACTAGGGTGACAACCAACTCAACTAGGACTCTAAAAGCCAAGGTTTACTTCATTCAAGAAGAGTCCTAAGTTCCTAGAGGAAGAAAAGGATTAAAAACAAAAGTAGGAAATTGGGTAAGAAAACAGGGGACCGGTCGACCGATCCCAAGACCGCGGTCGACCGCGTCTCAAAGTTTAGCTTTTGAAATAAAGCAGAAAGTTCATTTCGGATGGACCGGTCGACCTGTGGTAGAACCGCGGTCGACCGCGCCCTTATCTCATGCCTTTGAAAGAAAGCAGTGAGCCCTCTTCCGAAGGCCCGGTCGACCGGTCTGAGATACGCGGTCGACCGGCCATAGCAGACCTAGACCTGTCTCTCTTATTTTCCTTCTAACCCAAGATCAACAACCACCCAAAATCATACCACCACATTTAATGATACTAAAAGATCATAAATGCTCCCAACAACATTTCTCTACTATAATCAACAATCTATTTCTATCAAAGATGTTGATACCCATGAATCCAACCAAAACCACAATTATATTACATCAAAACCATACATATCTACCCATACTAATTATTCATCTTAAACTATATAATAGCAAGTAGAAAACTTGCCTTGGGGCTTCAATTTCAGTCTTGGTTGAAGAAGAAAGCAAGATCAAACCACCAAACTTCAATAACTCTCTCTCTTTCTCTCCAATCTTCCACTCTCACTCTCACTCTTAGGGCTAGAACATTTAGGGCAAATAAGAGGAAATGAAAGGCTTGGGGGAAAGACTAAAACGTGGGTTAAGATAAAGAGTCTCCAACCTTTAAGTGATAATACCGCAATAGTTAATTTCTAATACGCAATATGCCAAAACCAGTCAAAAGTGCCCAAAATCTCAAAATACAATATGGCACACATTTTGACTGTCTCGCACCTCCCGGAACTAACTACACCCTCCAAATTATCATTTGGAAATTATATAAGCCATTTTAAGTTCCTGTTTCATTTCAATTCAATTTGCCATTTTAATTTATATGACAAAATAGAATACCACATGGTAATAATGCAACTTATTAGTAAATATTAACTTATTTCTTCAAATTAATACTTACCCACATGCAACCTCTAATATATTCAACTACTCTACATAGTAAATAAATATAAAATGGGCTCCCAAAAGCGTTGTTGTTACAATATGTCTGGGGATAGGATTTTTGGTGCTCGGTTACGTACATCGGGAGTTCGAAGATGTTGTTGGGCATTAGGGCATCAGTTTTGAATGTTAATCATTTTACGTGTGGAGAAAACCCTTAAAACTGAGGACTATTTTCCAATGTAAGGCCAATGGAGACGGATAGTGTTGTATAGGAAGCACTGGGGAACTTTTGCAGCATAAGTCGATAAGTGGGGCAATCTTAAGAACAATTAAGTCGCGATTAATATAGTAATAGAGTATACGACATAGCCATGATGAGCATGCGGAATTAAGTTGGTCATATTAATAGTACATCTGATATAATTATCCAGATATGCACAAGACATAAAGTGTATGGGCACCCTAGTTAGGTTAATTTTTAGAATCATCCGGATAAGGGGACGTAGTAATACATGTGTTGAACCATATGTCTGTGGGGCAGTTAGAAGCACATCGTAAAAGTAAAGATGGATTAACATTGTTCGAGGAAGAAGATACACTACACCACAATGACCATTTACTAACACACAATGAGTGTTAGTAATCAAATTTCTAATGGATATATCCTTTAGGAATAATGTGTTGGGAATATCATTTCTAACGGACACAACCCCTTAGAAAATTTATTAATTCTAACGGATTACAACCGTTAGAAATTTGTTATTTCTAACGAAAAATAATTGTTACAAATAATAAAAACCGTTACTTATGTGAGGACTTATTTTCATATTTATGCTTTTCATTTTATTTACTAACGGATTTAAACTGTTAGAAGTGGGACTTTCTAACAATTCTACTCTGTTAGAAAAAGTCGTATATATATATATATATATATATATATTCCAGGGAACCAACCAATCCATCTTTCTCACCCTTTCAAAATCAATGCCATCATTGAATGGGAGCCAAAATAGTAATCAAAGACAATCACCAAAAAGAAATTCATAAAAACTCATGCTTGTTAAAATTTTCAAATAATTAATGAAGTTGGCATATATAAAAAAAGAGAAAGAGAATACATAATCAATTGTCATCATATCATTTTTCATAAATGCATAAATGTACATAATCTATAAAAATTATAGAGCAACCATACAAACATACTAGAAAAGGTCCACAAACACAAAAAGATAAGCAAAAATAAATGTTATGATCCATCCATAAGTAGAATCAAATGTACTTCAACCAACAATTAAGCCATATGAGATATCCCTCACCCGCGAAGCCAGCCAGGGTATAGAAACCATCTTGAGGAGCTTCCCACAAATGAGTGTCAGGGTCAAACACGTCCTCCACACAAACTATCTTTTCTCCATTTTGGGGACGCTTGAAATGACACGTTTGTCATGATGGATCTGTCACAACATGACCTTTTGCCAAATTTTTACCAAACTTATTACACAATAGGACTTTAGGTTCGTTCATGGGAACGTGCGGAGGAGGATGAGTTTCATATGCACCAAGCGATGCGAAAACATTGTCCACGTTTTGGGTTAAAGGAGAAGGGCGATTAGTTGAGAAGGATCGATCACTCGTGGGAGTGTTCAACGGTGCCCCACTATCTTTCATGTTTGATACAATATGACACATAACCTGTAACATAAACGGATAAAAAATAAAAGTTAAGAGAACGAATAACACAATGAAGTTGTAACATGGCATGACAAAATTTTAAAACATGAAAATCTACCTTGAGGGTATCCTCGACAGTGTGTAGTCTTGAGTTGAGATCATAATTATTCCATGCATCTTTTTCATTTTCTGGTTGCCCCCATTCAAGTTCCTCGCTCGCAATCCCAATATGAATAAGTTGTGTCCTAGAGATATGGCTTGAATATGCACGAACACTTCCCCGTTTGTGCTTCCCAAATACTTCAGCAACTACATCCGTGTCGATGCCTCCCTTATCATGGCTACTTCCTTCACATTTTCTTCTATTCTCAGTAGCCATCAACTCATCCTATAGTATGAACAACGAAATGTTAAACTATAAATACATGTAAAAGAGGAAAGACTAAAGGAGAAAAAAATATAATAACGGAGACAAAAAATAAAATACTCACATATTTAGCCTTAGCGCTTGCCATCACATTCCCATTTTCATAATTGTGTCCCGCAATCCACTTATCTATTCGCCTAAATTTTTTAGTAGGCTCTTCCTTTCCCTATAAGTTTGATGTCAAGTGTAAGACTAAAAAGTGTTAAGACTGGAAATTATAAACATGAATGCCTACCTTTTTGAATGCTTTCTGGGCCTAGCTACAATGCCCAAGACAATGGGGAATTTGAAGCTTTTGTCGATTTTCATTATTTTTAATATTTTGTTGTTACTTTTTGGGATTATCTTCATTTTCTATCAATTTTTTTCAAATTTCAGGATCAACGCCTTGAGGTACTTCATGACCATTTTTCCTTAAATGGTCTCGCAAACTAGACTTAAAGGTCCTAAACCTTTGGGACTAAGGTTTCTCAAGCAAAGGGCGAGCAACTTCACCCGAAACATTAAGTTTGAATTGTCCATGTAGAAAAACATAAATAAAAAAATAGCAAAAGGTTACAAAACAACGAAATGAGTTTATACGTTTGCTTTACGCATGAACATACTATGATTCAAAAAATAAATTGTTGAATCCATGGTATATCTATGTATGTTTCATATTTTAAAAAGGAAAAAACATCATGTATGGATAGTATTCTCAAAGGAAATTGAATATTACCATTAATGTGCGCCATACATCATCATTGAAGTGTTGTGGCACCTTTCTCCAATCATCATAGCTAACAGGAATAAGACTTCGCACTAAATTCCCTACACGAGAATTCCACTTCTTACAATTATCACCCACAACAGAGCCGTAAATTTCAACTATGATTGGAATTTTATCCTTATCATCTTTGTCACCCATTGGTTGAGACGAACTTCAAGCAGAAGATGGTTGTTGCGTTGCATTTGCATCTGAAGACATAATTGATTTTCTAAAATTCAGAATGCGGCATTAAATGTTAGAACATTAAATGAGCGCCATATATCTACGAAAGGTATTGTGAACAATTTTGTCCATATCCAAATAAAATCGGGTTTATTTGAAACCAGGGAATTTTTTGTTAAATATTGGTACAAAAAAAATTGAGAAGGAAATTTTAACTGAGAAGAAAATTTTCCTGATTATAAGGATCTTGCATATATATTGAGAAGAATCAATAAATAAAAATGTCAATCGATGCAAACAATTATTTGACAGTAACCGGAAGGCATTCAACAAATGGAATCTATGTATACATAATGAACAACATACATCAACGAGTAAACAATGCTACTAAAGTAGAAGGGTCAACACCAACAAGCCTAATATTGATAATAGCATGTTAGTAAAAGAGAATGTGAACATTCTAGGCTACCTTGCCACTAGGCTATCTCATTAGGATTAGTGACACTAAATAAAGTATGCACTTGCAACAACAATGACCATTTTAAATACTAGTCGCAATAATGGCCATGGTCATCACCACACATATTACGTACAGTTTTCCTGTTGACTATTGACAAAGTTTTCACAAACTGATGTTCTGTATTTTATTCTCGTGAGTGAGAATTAGCATGAAGCCACCAATTATTCAATTTCACGTGAATGAAAGAAGAAGAATCAGAAATCACAAGATCACTGTTGAAGAAGGACCAAATGTACGTGGCAAAGTCACCTGTTGAGAAGATATGTTGAACAAATCCAAATTGGGAGAATTTGGGCAGTAGTTGCATTTAGAGCAGAGTCTAACTCAATGTTTAATAATATGGTCATGAACTGGAATAATCTGCTGCAAAAGTCTCCACACGGGGATTATTATTTTAATAGTTAAGTATTGGTATAAGAGAAAAAACTAGAGGGACTATAATTGACTAGCATAGATACTAGTAATTTGACACATCCTTTCAAACTAAGTTAAGGTACTAGATACACTTTGGACCCTCACCAAAAGCCTCATCTTAATATAAACAGAGGATGCTGTAAACACATGTTGTGCTTTGGTTTAGTATAAAATTTTCTTTACCTATAAATTTTCTTCACTAACTCAATGCCTACTAATGAAAATTTTATAGTGACACATCTTCATTACTGATGATGTAAAAAATTAGATTATATCTAATTATTCAATCACAGATAAATAAATGAGACAAATAATTTTTAAAGTGGTTCAACCTTGTAAGAATGGCCTACATCCACTGTTATGTTATTTCTGAGTGTTTGGGAATTCTCGATTTTTGTTCTATCAAGAAATTCCGGTCCCTCTTACAATGAGGATTGTATAATGTATTTATAGTCCTGAGGCTGTAATGTGAAAGGGTAATACATTAAATGATGTACATATGAAAGGGTAATACATTCAATGTCCCTTAAGCGTGTGCGTCTGAATGATGAGCATTTAATGAACAGTCAAACTGTTGGTTATCCTGCTATTAATGCTTTGTTCGAGATGCATCTCGGACCGCCTGAGTTGCTCGGACTGCCTAAGCTTCTCGGTAGTTAAGAGTTCCTCGGAGAGTTCTTGTTCCTCAGAGCATCTGAGTTCCTCGGAAGTGTTTGTTGTTGCCACGTAAATTGCCACGTGTCTTCACTTTATTGATCCATGTCAGCAGACTAAATTTGGTATCAACAGAAGCCCCCAATGTTTCATAGTTCAAAATTTGAGGAGTGTGGAACATTCTTTCTCAGAATATGATAGCTTTAAATGGTCCTCTTGATTTTTAGGAGTGTTTCCCTCGTATTTATTTCTCCTTCCAAATTCGTAGAATCAGGCTTTTTTGAATTTTCACAACCGCCTCGATCTCTGCGTAGTTTTTGTCCTTTTAGTCGTCGGTAGCGTAATTGTTTCTTTTTGTAATCATTACTTTATCATTTCCCAAGGCAAGGTATTTAAACTTCACAGACACTCCCAGCGTCTTCTACCTTTTCAAATTTGTACTTTCGAGTTTTCCATCGTCTCTTTCTCTCCTGTGTATTCATCTCTTCCATCGCCAGATCCACTCTTTTTTTTAGTAAGATTTTCTTCCTTCTTCTTCATTTCTTTTATTCATCATGGTTTACCCTGTTGAATCTCTTGATAAGTTTCGTTCTGATTTTTCTATTCCCTCCTGGGTTGTTCTGGAAGAGCTTTCTGAGCCTTCTGATTATTTTCGTTTGGCTGAGGGACATTGGTTCCCCAGTCTCTTTATTGCTGAGTGTGGATTTTCTTTTCCACCCAATCCTTTATGTCTGGAATTTTGTCAATACTTTGACGTTGTTCCTGCAAGAATAGCCCCCAATACATGGAGAATAGTTAATGGGGTGCATAGGTTAAATCAAATCCATGGAACTCGCATAGGGATTCCAGAAATCATGTTTTGCTATAGATGGGCAGTTGGTGATAACACCTTTTATTTAAAAACTAGATTTTTGAATAGGGCCTTAGTAGTCAATCTCCCGGATGCTAATAGGGATTATTTTGAGCACGGAGTTGTCATAAAAAATTGGCAACATGCTCCTTTATCTGGAGATGAAGTTTATCAGGGTCCCAGATGCCCTCCCTATGGCAATGGGATAGGTTATTTTTATTTCATTTTATTTATTTTGAAATCATGCTTCTTTTGTGTTCGATAAAATGTGCCACTGATATTTTAATTTTGATTTATTTGCAGTTGATAGCAAAAGAAAGTGTCCCAAGGAAGCAGATGTTAATATAAGACATTTGAAACTTATCTGGAGTCTGCATCAGAGTGTTGCCGACGAGCACATTAGGTCAGCCTCATATCTGCTGCAATACAAGAGCTACACTACCTCTTTTACTGCTCGTCCAGTAATAAGTGAATCAGAGCTAGTGCCAGCTTCGACCAGATATTTTCCTGAATCTCACGCCCCTTTAAGCGAAAGGATGAAGAAGAGAAGACCTCCCACCCTTTTCGAGAAACCTGCCTCTGGTGCTGGAGAGGCAAAAAGAAGTAAGGTTGATGTCCCAGGGGAGGGGACAAAGAAAACTGATGCGCCTTCCTCGGCTTCTGCTGTTGTGAAGGTTGTAGAGAAGCCCGCAGTGGCCCCGAGCAGGTCTGCTACTCCTGGAGAGGTGATTGTAATATCACCGACCAAGGGTTCTTCCTTGGTTGAATCTGTTCCTGTTCCCCCGAGGAAGCTGAAGAAGAGCTCCTCGGTAAATTTGGCTGACACCATCACTCAGTCCCCAACCACTGGAACTGGGGTTCCTACTTTTGTTCCCCCGAGCTCTGCCATGAGCTCGGTAAAGTCCTGGATCATTCCCGAGGTCCAAGGTACTGAAGAAAACCTTTCTCGGGACATGGTCACTTCGTTAGCTGCTCGCCACCTTGCTTCTGTAAGTCTTCTTACTTTGAACTTTTCATATTTCCCTTGTCATTTCTATTTCTGACTTGCTTTCTTTTTCTTTTCACAGTTGACGAGCTGCTTTAATATAATTGTGAAGAAAGACGAGGTGATTAAAGCTTCATGCTCCTCGTCTAGTGTGGAGGGAGCTCTGGAGGAAGCTATTAAGTCTCTAGATGATTCTCGCCAGACATATGCTACTGACAAGGCTGTTTGGGAGAAGAAGCTTACCTCCACCGAGCAGGAGAAAGCTCAAGCTGTTGAAGTCTCCAAAGAGTTGGAGAAGAGAATAAAGGACTTGGAGGAGAAAAATAAAGAGCTCGACGAGAAGCTCAAAAATGCTGGAGAGCTAGAGAATAAGCTCAAGGTTGCTGAAGAGGAGTTGTCTCAACTTCAGGAGGTAAATCGGCAGAAGGAGGAGGCTGAGAGAAAAGTGAAAGCTGCTGATGACCTGCTGTCTAAGAAGCTTTCCTCGGATAAGTTGAAAAGGAAAATGGCTGTGAAGAAGTCCTTCAGCGCTGGCTGGGACAAGGGGTGGAACAAAGGATTGGCTGCCATGGTGTCGCAAGTGGACTATGGCAGCCTCAAATACTTTAGGGATGTATGGGTTGCTGCTCTTCAGGAGATGAAAGTGGATGAAAATTCCGAACTCTTTCAGCAACACATCCCTGGCCCCCCTCCAACTCCTGAAGATTTAAAAGAGGACGAAGCTGCCTCCGAAGAGTCTTCTATGGTGATGGGAGATCATCCCCCGGCCATCCAGCCTGCTGTCGAGGAACGTCAGCAAATCGTTACTTCTTCTGAGCAACTGCTGGCGCTCCCCGAGCAACTTTCTACTCCTTCCGAGCAACCTACTTCCTCGTCCCAGCCTCCCGAGAAGGTTTTGGGAGACAAGGAAAAGGTGTAGAGTTGTTCGGATTTATCTTTATGTTTTGCTTTTGTCAATTGTAACCATGAATATGTAACTCTGAAATCTTGTACTTCTGACCTTTATGATATAATAAAACTTGAACTTGTGTTTATTCATTCTGTTGTCTCTTCTTCATACTCTGTCTTGATTCTTATTATTGATTATTGCTTTTTCTTTCTCTGCTAGTTTCTGTCCAGGATGGAATTACTATCTACCCATGATACAAAGCTGCTGTGACAATGTAATGAATACTTTAAGGCTGGTCACACAGACCTGAGTGCAGCACAAGTCGTCGACATCCTCGGGCAAGATGCTTTAGAACAGGCAGTTGAAGCATATCAATATCTGAAGTGTCTACTTGATCGAGCGGTGGCCAATAATGTGGCCTATTATGATATGATCGAGGATCTCCAAGGTACCCTCGAAGACCTTCAGCTACAATACAAAGAATCCACTGCCCTGTTGCATGAAGGGTACGAGAAGAAGTACCAGCAGATCATTGCCGACAAGGGCTACGAGAAGCTTTTTACTGGGTACGATGTAAGGGAGAGAACCTTGAGGGGTGAGGTCGAGGAATGCAGATAAATAGCCGAGTTGCTGGAGCAAGAAAACAACAACCTGCAAAGGGAGTTGTCACAGTTGAAGTCTGCAGCTTCCACTTCAAAAGCCTTGATCCCAGTGACTGATGAGGGATTTTCGTTCTTGGAGGTCGAGAACGCCAACTTGAGGGATGAGTTGGAAACCTTGAAAAGGTCTGGCTCTTCTTCTTCTTCTCGGGACGAGCAAGAGTTCCTCGGGGACGAGCAAGAGCAGCTCGGATTCCTGTCGAGGAACAAAGGACTCAGTCTGCCTTAGAGAACCAGGCCTTCCAGTTAATGGCAAAGAACCAGGCGTTGGCTGAAATGTCAAAGAAGATCA
Organism: Sambucus nigra; assembly: GCA_949130495.1. Taxonomy (NCBI): domain Eukaryota; kingdom Viridiplantae; phylum Streptophyta; class Magnoliopsida; order Dipsacales; family Adoxaceae; genus Sambucus; species Sambucus nigra. The sequence goes on along the minus strand of OX422208.1, from coordinate 533,866,864 downwards.
GGGACCTGGAAGAGCAGCTCTCTGAGCAGAAATCTACTTTGGAGAACAAGGAAATCTTCATCAAAATCTCCACGAGCAGCTAGAAAGACTAACATATCAATTCCACAAACAGCCCAGGGAGTTCTGGATGGCTGGATACAACGAAGATCTCTATCACTTGGACGATCGTATCCAAAATGCCAATAATGAGGGCTACAAGCAAGGCTGGTTGAATGCCTTAGGTGTGCTGCAACTCGAACAGGGTCATTACCTGTGGGACTACCATGATCTTGGGCTTCTCGACTTACCCGTGCCTCCATACAAATTGGATATGAGTTGGATCCCTGCCTGGGCCATTCCTCGGAGCTTGATTTCCAAATATCTCGGTGATTACAATCTTCATTCAAATGCCGAGATATCTCGTCCTGAGAACCTCTTAGATCGACCATCCGTGATGAATATCAGGATGTTAAAGGATCTCAACTTCATAAATTCTCCTCTAGCTTTAAATGATCCGCCTGCTGGCGAGGAACCTGTGTCAAAAGCAAGGGGGAAAAGACCAGTAGAATAGGAATTTTGATGTAATATTTAGTATACATCTCAATATTAATGTAATTTATTATTGGATTTAATGAAAGACTTTTATTTTTGTTCGCAATCTTAATTGCTATTGTCTTGTAAAATACTTTACATTTGTGCATGTATGTCTGTTAAAAAGATAACCATATTGTGTTATTTTGTGTTGTTTGTCGATAAACTTATTGTCGACAAGCTTGAATTTGTGGTAGTCATTATAAATATTTACTAAGTTATTCCTCGACCAACTTACTAAGTTGTTAAATTTCCTTCTCGACCAACTACAGTTAGTGGGTTTTTATCCCCGACCAGCCATAGTTAGTGAATTTTTCCTCTTACGAGGAGCTTTTAGCACTTTTTGAAATAATTTTACCTCCCGACCAACTCAAGTTGGCCTTTTCGAGAATATATTTACTTCCTAACCGACATAAGTTGGCATTTTTAGGAAAACTTTTAATTTTATTTCCCGAGAAACACATAGTTTTATTTCCCGTAGGAATACAAGTTTTACTTCCCGGAGGAATACAAGTAGCTTTACTTCTCGGAGGAATATTGGTAGCTTTACTTCCCGGAGGAATATAGGTGTTTCTCGACCAACCTTAGTTGGCGTTTTCGAGAAAAATTTTGAGTAGCCCGAGTTTTGCCGAGTAGTGTGTAGCACTAGTATTCTCCGAAAAACTTTCAATAAAAAGAAAGAATTCGGCAGAATATCTTCATTTTATTCATCACTGATAATACTTGCGCAAGTGCTCTGCGTTCCATGCATTTTTAAACTCCTCCCCTTCTAGAGTTGTTATTCGGTAAGTTCATGGTCGAACAACTTCTATAACTCGGTATGGTCCATGCCAGTTTGCCTCCAGTTTATTGTGCTTTTGAATTACTTTCTTCAGCACATAGTCTCCTTCTTTCAGGTCGCACTTCTTCACTCTCTTGTTGTAGAACAAAGTTGTTCGCTGCTGGTAAGCAGCATTTCTAATGGCTGCTTCTTCTCTAACTTCCTCGAGCATGTCTAAATCCAATCTTCTCATTAAGTCGCTGACAGGGGAATTGAAATTTAGTACCCTGTGTGTTGGGAGGCCCAACTCGGCAGGTATAACAGCTTCACTTCCAAATGCCAGCATATATGGTGATTCTCCAGTTGCTACTCGGGGAGTAGTTCGGTAAGCCCACAGTACTGACTGTAACTCGTTGATCCTATTTGCTTTCGCATCGTCCAGTCTTTTCTTCAATCCATTCAGCAGCGTTCTGTTTGTCACTTCAGTTTGTCCATTGCTTTGAGGATGGTCTGGTGCTGAGTGGATCTTCAAAACATTTGATTGATGACAATAGGCAGCGAACTCCTCGTTATCAAATTGTGTTCCATGATCTGTGATGAAAGCATGAGAAAGACCATATCGACAAATGATCTTCGTCCAAATAAATTGGTACACCTTCTCGTACGTCATATCAATGAGGGGCTCGGCTTCTACCCACTTAGTAAAATAATCCACTGCGACGACGAGGTACTTAAATCTTCCCCTGGTCGTCGGCAATGGCCCAACCAAATCTATTCCCCACATGGTAAATGGCCAGGGGGAAGTGATGGGTGTCAACAATGCTTGTGGAGTTCTTCGGATGGAGGAAAAGTGTTGGCACTTGTCACATTTCTTGGCATAGGCTATACAATCAGCCCTCATCGTTGGCCAGTAGTATCCCTGCGCCATCATCCTTTGCAAAAGCATCCGACCTGCTACATGGGCTCCACAGGACCCTTCATGGATCTCTTCAATCAATTCTTTCACCTCGGAGGGATGTACACATCTTTGCAAACCTGCCATAATTCCTCGTCTATACAAAACACCGTTAGTTAATACATACCGAGCAGCTCTAAACTTTAATTTCTTGGCTGCGATCTTGTCAATTGGTAATTCTCCCTCCTCAATATATGCCCTGATGGGATCCATCCAAGATGGTCCTAAATCAAGGGTGATAAAGTTCATCGCCAAATCTTCATCTATATTCCGACCAGCTAAAACTTCAATTGGAATTGTTCTTCGTAGCTCGGTACGAGTAGTTGATGCTAATTGAGCTAGGGCATCTTCTCTTGCATTCTCTATTCTTGGTATTCTGACCAGCTGAACAACATCAAATTCTGATACCAACTCAATCACCTTCGCATGGTATGTGATCATTAATTCTCCTTTGGCTGCATATATTCCCAACATTTGATTTACAATTAATTGAGAATCACTGGAGACAATAATCTGCTGCGCCTCCATAATTTTTGCCAAATTAAGACCTGCAATCATGGCCTCATACTCAGCCTCATTATTGGAAGCTTTGAATTGGAAACGTAGGGCGTATTCCATGTCGACCTCGTCCGGAGTGCTCAAAACTATCCCTCCTCCACTGTCTGTCGTGCAAGATGAGTCATCTACATATAGCCTCCATGTGGGTAACTCGTCTTCAAATTTCTTATCTGACAGAGTTCCTCGGTGAAATATTTGTTACTTCCTTTCATCTTCCCCTGATACTTCTCTCTCTTCGTCGACCATCTTTTCTTTCCCTTTTACCAACCGGAGTTGGTCTGAGCTCGAATTTGATGATCCTGTAACATCCACTTGCCCTTTTACCAACCGGAGTTGGTTTGAGCTTGTGTTTGTTGATCCTGTAACATCCATAGGTTGATCAGCGAGCAACTTTTGCTCCTCGGGGGTATCAGGATGGGTGAACTCTGCTATAAAATCTTCTACAGCCTTCCCTTTTAGCGATGATCTAGGTTCATAAACTATATCATATTCACCGAGTTCTATTGCCCAGTACATCAATCTCCCTGATTTTTCTGGTTTATGAAGGGCTTGCCTCAACGGCATATCAGTATATACGACTATAGTATGAGCCTGGAAGTATGGCCTCATTCTCCTACTCGCCTCGATCAATGCTAGTGCCAATTTTTCCAGCCTTGGATATCTGATCTCTGCTCCTCGGAAGTCCTTACTTGTATAGTAAATTGGTTTTTGTACTCCATTATCCACTCTTATCAATGCCGAACTGACTGCATTCTCGGACACTGCCAAGTACAAGTATAGTTTTTCTCCCATCACTGGCCTGGATAGCAGTGGAGGTGCTCCCAAGTATTTCTTCAAGTCTTGAAAAGCCTTCTCACATTCATCATTCCACTCAAAAGTCTTTCAGAGTGTCTTGAAGAATGGGAGACATCGATCTTTTGCTCGTGATACAAATCTGTTGAGTGCTGCTACTCGTCCTGTAAGACTTTGCACCTCTTGCTTCGTCGTCGAAGATCGCAGCCCTAATAGAGCTTTGATCTTTTCAGGATTTGCTTCAATGCCTCGTTGATTGACAATGTACCAGAGAAACATGCCTTCTCGTACTCCAAATATGCACTTCGTCGGCTTCAGCTTCATTTGATATTTATCCAGTTGATCAAAAGTCTGACTTAAGTCAACTAGATGATCAGCAGCTTTCTTGCTTTTTGTCATCATATCGTCAATATAGACTTCCATATTGCAACTGATTTGTTCAGCAAAGACCTTGTTCATCAGCCGCTGATATGTCGCACCTGCATTTTTCAAACCAAAAGGCATAACATTATAACAATAAGTTCCCTTAGGGGTAATGAAAGAAGTACTCTCCCTGTCTTCATGTTTCATTGTAATCTGATTGTAGCCAGAATAAGCATCCATGAAGCTCAGTAGCTCGTGTCCCGAGGTAGCATCTACTAGTTGATCAATTCGGGGCAATGGAAAGTGATCCTTTGGGCATGCTTTGTTGAGGTCGGTGAAGTCTACACACATCCTCCATTTGTTGTTCTTCTTCTTCACCATCACCACATTTGCTAACCAGTCAGGATATTTAACATCTTCAATAAAGCAAGCTTTCTGGAGCTTCTCGACTTCCTCCTGTATAGCTTGATTCTTCTCGGGATTGAATACTCTTCTTCTCTACTTTACAGGCTTAATCTCCTATTCACATTGAGTTCATGACATAAGAAATTTGGGTCTATCCCAGGCATATCCTCATGACTCCACGCAAAAGTTTGCTTTCTGCTTCTAAGGAAAGCTATCAGTTCCTGTTTTAGTGAGGCTTCCAACGACGAACCTACTTGAGTAGTTCGTTCAGGGTGCCCGTCGTGCAGAATGATGTTTTCAGTAGCTTCCACCACTTGACCCTTTACGAGTTACGACTCATCTCTAGGATCCAATGTTTCAATTTCTGCCCCTTCTTCCACTTGATAAGTAGTAGTCTTTTTCCTTGATTCCTCCAGTTCTTCTTGCTCGGCGGATGAATAATAGCATTCCTGAGCTACTTTCTGATCACCTTTAACAACTCCTACTCCAAAATTTATTAGAAATTTTAGGCATTGATGCACTCTAGATGGTACAGCCTCGAACTTCTTCAATCCTACTCTTCCCATGATAATATTGTATGATGATTGAATATTCTTATCCATCACAAAAAAGCATATTCTTTCTATCCGACAAGCAGGCCACGTACCGATGAATATATCCAACTTGATCGTCCCAAGTGGAAATACTTTCTCGCCAGAAAAACCGATGAGGGGTCTATGATAAGGCTCCAATTGAGATAGCTTTAGATTTAAACTATCGAAGCACGAGTAGAACATGATGTCTGCCGAGCTGCCATTATCGACCAGTACTCTTGAAACTATTACCTCCTTCATTCTCATCTTGATCACCAATGGTTCATCATGAGGATACAGAACACCTGCAAGGTCATTCTTTGAGAAACCAATGACCAATTTCTCTTTGTTCACCTTTCTCGGGCGATCCTCCTCAGCTAGATTTATTCATTGAATGTACGAGCAAGCTTGAGCCTCACAGAGGTAAGCTTTTCTCTCGGCAGTAAGGTCTCCTCCTCCTGCATCTCCACCTGTAATAACATTACAATCAAATGACCCAAAGCGTATTGAAAATACCTCTCGTTCTGGTTGCCTTATTCTCTTGGGAATATCGGGGTCGTCTTCTGGATCAACCTCATGGTTTCTTTTCTTGTTCTCCTCTAATCGACGAGGAGATCTAGACCTCTCTCTTGTTCGGTCGTTGTTTCTTCTTTCGCTTCCATGATCAACATACTTTGACAGTTTTCCTCGTCTGATGAGTGTTTCAATCTCATTCTGAAGAGCTATGCAATTTTTGGTCATATGGCCATGATCTTTATGAAACTCGCAATACTTCGCCTTATTCCTCTTGTCAGGGTCTGCCTTCATTTTCTCTGGCCAGTTTAGTTCCTCGTTGTTCTTGATTTCCTCTAAAACATGGTTGATATCCTTCTTCAAAAGAGTATAATTATCATATTTCTTCATCACGTCCCATACCGACCTGTTTTTTGAATGTTTGTCATTACCATTGTTCTTATGCTCTTTCTTCTTAGCTTTATCACCTTCCACCTTGATTTCTTTGGCATCCATGTTCTTCTTCACAGCCATAGACTCCTCGGCATTCATAATCTTGGACGCTTTTCCCATCAGGTCTGACATGGTTCTAGGTGGATCTTTGGCCAAAGTGTAGTACAACTTGTTGGACAATAATCCACTCATCAAGGCAGTAATTGCTATCTTCTCCTCATAATCAATGACTTCGAGCTTCTCGTTATTAAAACGAGTTATATAATCTTTGGTACTTTCACCAGCTTTTTGTCTAACACTTAACAAATGAGTTACTCGTTTAACAGGCTTTGTCCCAAAGTAAAAATTCCCAATGAATAATTCAGCCAGTTGAAGAAAAGTTGAAATCTTACCCCGAGGAAGATTATTATACCACATTTGAGCAGATCCGGTAAGAGTTCCCGAGAATGCTCTGCATCTCATCTCATCTGGAACAGCATAGATGTCAACTGCAGCTTGATACTGTTCTATATGAAGGACAGGGTCAGTCTTTCCATCATATTTGGGGGTCACAACAGGTGCTTTGAACTTTGATGGTGTTGGAAAATCTACAATGGCCTGGATAAATGGTGTTCCTCGAACAAAGGTTCGTTGTAGTGGGTTCTTAGCTTTAACCATTTCCCCCAATCTATCCTCCAGCCTTTGAACAGAGCCTTTCCATACATTATTTTCTTCCTCGGGCCTATTGGTTCGAGCAACTGACCGCGTTGATGTGGCTTCCTGGGATCTATCTTGGCGAGCAGCTGGTCGCGATTGGGCAGATCCTTCCCTTAAGTCTGATGGTCGTCGAAAACTCCTCGATGGGGCTCTAGGAGGACTTTTGCTCCTCCTAGGACCTAATCGATCGAAAGTAGATAGTCTGCTTAATCTTTCCAGCGCACTAGTCCTTTCTGGGGAGAGAGTGATACGTTGTACAATATCTGTGGCTCGCACTGACGAAATTCGTCCAAGTTGATAAGAAAAATCTTCAGATTCCTTATTGCGATATGAATTGGTACGCCTAGTACGTGAGGATGGTACACGGGTGTTTCTTTGAATACTCCGCAGTCCTGAATGGGTTGGTGAACCGCCATGGAGGGTTTATATGAGTTATCGCATTGTTTCTTGCATGACGGTCTGGCTTTGAGCCAGATTTGTCATTATTCCAGCCAGATCTGGAATATTTGGCGGAGCAGATGGATTTAGAGGGGTCCCAGCATTTTGATTGCTGGATTCTGGAATATCAGCCATTTGTGATGGATCGCTTTTGGTGAAAAATGATATTACCAGTCGTTTCCCACAGACGGCGCCAATCTGTTGATGTAAAAAATTAGATCATATCTAATTATTCAATCACAGATAAATAAATGAGACAAAGAATTTTTAAAGTGGTTCAGTCTTATAAAAATGGCCTACGTCCACTGTTATGTTATTGTTGAGTGTTTGGGAATTCTCAATTTTTGTTCTATCAAGAAATTTCGGTCCCTCTTACAATGAGGATTGTACAATGTATTTATAGCCCTGAGGCTGTAATGTGAAAGGGTAATACATTAAATGATGTACATATGAAAGGGTAATACTGATAGTACAAGTATAGCACCCTGTCGTGGCAGTACTTCTACAATCGCACAGGCCACACAGGCCGCGGCAGGTATCTCACTTAAGGCGTGTCCAGAACAACTGAATGGTGCAACCCTCTCCATAAGAGGCCGCGGTTGCCCAGCTTAAGGTTCGCGGTCCCCCTTCAACAGCAGCGCTGCTGCTCTGGGCCGCACACCCTCATCCACATCTACTGCAGACTTGGTGTACGCCACGTGCTCAGGGCACGTGATTCAACACACTACCTTATAAGAAGAGGTTCACGCCTGAAAGAAAAAGATCGGTTCCAAACACACCCGAGGCACTACAACACAGATTCCCTCTACATCACCCTAACATAAGCTTTGGAGACCTAGAATCTACATCACAGCCACCTCACGGGCTCTCCGAAACCTCTAATACTATCATGTACTCTCCTTTATTCTCATACTTGTACACCTCTATAGGCGCGATAATATTGTACGATGCAATGCACATAATGAGAAGGAGGCAACACAGTGGACGTAGGCCCATTTTAGGGGCTGAACCACTCTATATCTTGTCTACTCTCTGTTTTCTTGCTTTATCTATTTATTCTACACTTCATACTTGATTTGTTGGCACGAGATCTACATGTGTACGATTTCTCGTATCATCAATTTGGCGCCGTCTGTGGGAACGAGACATTTCAATCTTGTTTCTCTGCATATATGAGTTCTTCAAGCACCTTATTCGATCCCGGGGGTCCTTTGGATCATCTCCTCACGGGTCGGTTACTGGTTATTGGACTCCACATCATATTCACACCCATAGGTGGGTATTTCTTATATCCAGATATACTCCATCTTATGGCTTTAGATCCATCTTTCATACCCCTGTGATATCATTCTATCTAGCTAGTATCGAAAAGCATGACGGGCTTTTGCCTAAAAAAGATGAATGATTAGGGAGGGATTGTATCTACTCCTTCTTTGCTGTTCTTGGCCTATGATCTAGGGTTATCATTGAAACTGTGTCGTGTGTGCACCGAGAGGTTATTTACACATGGACAAACCCTAGTAGGTGTGCTCCCCATAAGTTTCGGGAGAGAAACTCAGTTCTCGAGCTTCGGGTTTGGGATTGCTCCTTGCTTCCCAGGAGGGGACGCGGCCAGACAGTAAATATGTCTTAGGGCCGTGGCCTCCACTAGGGTAGTTACAAAAGCTTCAAACATTGAGGAGCGTAATCAGTCGGGCTCTAGCTCTACCATAATGTATCATATGAGGCCGCGGCAGTGCATCTTGCTGCGCGCCTTATGGCCGCGGCCGCGGTGCCCCATAGTAGTGGTTGCGGCCTCCATTTCCTACTTGGTTACTTCAGTATCTCTGAGATTGCTCACTTCTGTTAGTTTGTTCTCAGATTATATATATACATTGTAAAGACTAACAAAAGAAGAGATGGAGGGAGAATCCAGCCGGAGTGCAGAAGTCAAGGATGAGATTGTGCAACTATACAATCACCTTAATCACCTCTATGACAGCCACGCCTCGCTTCAGACCCAGGTCAATTTTCTCACTCAGAGGGTGCTAATGTTGGAGTCCGCGGCATCTAAAAACATAGGCACGGAAGTGGAGGAAACAACAAAACCAACCTTGCCTACCGCGGCAGTAAACGAGACCGCGGAGTCAACCATCAGAGGTTAAAAAAGGCAGAAAAAGTCGGGTGCCTATACTCAGTTGAGCCTCCCAATTGAAGAGATCTTGGAAGTCATCAAAGGGGACAAGATTTTGAGGTGGCCAGAAAAATTGAGAGCTCCACCCCACAAGAGGAACAAAGCTACCTGGTGCAGATTCCATCAGGACCATGGCCACGACACAGAGCAATGCTATGCTCTGAAGGATGAAATTGAAAGGCTAATCGGGCAAGGGATGCTGCAGCGATTCCTGAAGAATGCATAAGGGATTCAGCCAGACCTAGCAGAGGTTGCCTACCGCATCTCATCCTTAGTCTTTCTAATTTCAACTATTTCTGTTTATGTTTTATGAAGCTCACTATAGCCTTAAATACTCGAGACTTTATTTTTTGTTAACAAAGTCATTAGCTGCAGCATACGTATATAAGTATATGAACTAGCAGGTTTAGCTATATCTGATATTTCTCTTGGTTACATAACCTGCTACCTCACAAAAAGACTTGGTGTCTCAAACAGATTTCAGAGGAAATAAAACAAAATTATCTCGAAGGATTATTCTACTTCGGGATGCACTTAGGGATGGGATACGACCTTCATTAGCTCTGAAGTTTCCCTCGCAATGTGCAACTACATCTTATCATATGATGACCATATTCGCAGAGGCATCTGAGGATTCAAGGATCTTTTATCATCCACCAGGGCCTACAACGCCAATTCTATGCTCTCGGAGTGCGACATTAGCCACGGGGGCTCATAACGCCCATTCTTAGCTTTTGGGACTCGTCATCGAGCCAGGAGGCTTGCAATATCTAGCCAGGGATGGCTTTATATATATTATTAGCTGTGGGTGGCTTAATAACATAACCCAGCCTGGAGAGGCTTGATAGTATCTTGCATATTAGCTGTGGGTGGCTTAATAACATAACCCAGCCTGGAGAGGCTTGATAGTATCTCGCATATTAGCTGTGGGTGGCTTAACAACATAACCCAGCCTGGAGAGGCTTGATAGTGTCTCGCATATTAGCTGTGGGTGGCTTAATAACATAACCCAGCCTGGAGAGGCTTGATAGTATCTCGCATATTAGCTGTGGGTGGCTTAACAACATAACCCAGCCTGGAGAGGCTTGATAGTGTCTCGCATATTAGCTGTGGGTGGCTTAACAACATAACCCAGCCTGGAGAGGCTTAATAGTGTCTCGCATATCAGCCTGGGAGGCTTCGTAGTGTCCCAAGATCGACTAAAGGAAAGCCATAAAAGACAATCAAAGCGGCTATAGGAGGCTCTGTTACTATGATCATGAAGCATGTCAAACCTACAGAAGGATGGCCTCGATTTTCCAAGGGAAAGGTTCTACAGCCTCATTATCTTGTCAGCAGTCAAGTAGATGCCGCGGTATCCTCATCCCCTGCTGCCCTAGCACTGGATGGCAACATCTCATTCAAAATTACCGCGACATCGATCTATTCATTATTTCTACATGGCAAACGAGTAGATAACCAAAGGGTCCGCGGATTCTACGAAAATTAAAGAAATTTAGCCGCAGCCCCAGAACCGTACTTCATTGGCACTGCGGCTTGGGGGATCACAGCCCTACAGAGATGCAGGGGCAAAACAAAAAAGGGGCCTAAGTGACAAGGACACCGCGGATCATTAATAAATGCAAGATTGCATCGAATTATACTATGCTGCCGCGGACCTAGCTACATGTCCCACAAGTTCATTCAATACAGAAAGCAAGTTGCAAATATGAGGCAGTAATGCGCAACCATTCATTATGGCAGGCAATGTAAAACATGCAATATTGAAAAGCAAGGAATATTAAGTAGGCAATCAGTGATAAAAATATGGCCGCAGCCTTTGTATTAATAGTCAGATTACAAAATAGAGGCCGCAGCCACAACGGAAATCTAAGATTACAAAAAGTTGATGCAAGTCATTGAGAATTTAAGAGGCCGCGTCATCATCATCGTCAGCCTCTTCTCCGCCCGCGGCAGTCTCTGTCTCCCCTTCCTCAGCCGCTGCCTCTGCCTCTGCTTGGGCTTTCAGCCTTACTCTCTCTTCAGCCGCGGCCTTCAGCTCAGCAATGCACTCCTGATGTTCTGCATCACTTAACTTCCAAGCGAGGACCGTCTCCTTGGCATCAGGGAAGTTCCTAATAATTCTCTGCCGCAGCTCCTGGTAGCCGCGGAGGTATGCCCTGTTGTTAATGAGGAAGAAATCCTTGGAGCCTTTGAATGACTCCACGGCATGATCGATGGCTAGCTGGAGGGCGTCGCCATGATCAACTTCCATCTTTTGTATGGCCGCGGCGTGGGCTTCATCCTTTTGAGAAGACTTGGCTTCTAGATCTTGATATTTTTACTGGAGGAGGGCGAGTTTGGTATTTGCAATCTCTGCAACACGGGCGGCTTCGGCTGTTTGGGCCTGTGATGATTTTAGAGATTCCGCATCTTGATTAAAATTCTCCTCCGCTTCCTCTCTGGCCTTGTTGGCCTTCTCCAGGTCCATATGGGCTGCCTGGAGGGCCGCGGCAGAGGACGATTTCCCTACCTCAAAAGAAGAGGTCCGTGCAGACTGCAGGTCCGCGGCATGGGCACTCTTCTCGGCCTCTTTCAGCCTGTACAAAGCCTCGTACTTCCTTTTCTGGACCACAATGACATCGGCGGCCTGTATGATATAAAAGACGTTAGCAAAAGTACAGAAAAATATGAGTTACAAAGACTAAACGACTAGTACGTACCCTCAGAAGGCTGTGGAGGCCACAGTCCTCCAGATCTTCGTGATCCTACCCAACCAGCCTTTCGAGGTCCGCGGAATCCAAGGCTCGCTTCATTCTCCGCGCAGCCTTTGCAGTAGTGTCCCAGGAGGAATTTGGGTCAGGCTGTCTTAATTGAGGCCTTGGCCTACCGTCTGGCCCGGACTCTCCGCGGAATTGGGGAGGTGGAAAATTTGCATTAACCGCCACTACACTTGGTGGGGGAGGAGAGGACGATTATAGGGGGATTTCCGCTGACATCAGGCCAGCCGCGGCCAAATTTTCCCCTATGTCGTCGTCAAAATGTTCATGATGCACAGGGGTTTCATCATGAACCACCCGATCCGTGGCAGGATCATTGATCTTATCTCCAGTGGGGGCCGCGGCAGGTACCTTGACTCTGGACCTCTTCCTTTTTCTGCTTCGTGCGGTGTTATTCAGGACGACCGCGTCCTCATCCATCTCTGCCAGCAGCGCAGCCAGCAGCTCCCTATCAACTTCTTCACCTGGAAAAGAATAGCATGAGTTCAAGAAGTTCCAAGAGAATAAAATGACCGCGGAATGAAAATAATGGCACAGTTAATTACCTTCTGCGCCCATCTATTGAGGAATTGATTTGTTTGGGAAGAATCCCGCCTCAAATATAGTTGCCGACGTTACAAGTATGCTGAACTTCTTATGCTCAGCGGAAACTTCCGCGGCCTCAGCAACTTTTTTTTCCTGCCGCAGGTTCAAGTGCAGATTGTCAAGGGCTGCAGAAAGAAAAGACAATTCAAGTCAGTGGAAGTTACGTGAAATTAAAAGACGCGCCTATAATCTTATACCTAGTTTTGAGGGTGAACCCCACTTCCGCGGCATTTTATATGATCTGTCTTTTTCATTCTCCTCAGGGTGCATCTCTCAGCCTTCACCGGAGATATAAAAATATTTCCCCTTCCAGTTTTTCACACTAGTCGGTCTCCCAGTGTAGAGGGTCTCGTCCCTGCCGCGGCTAGAAAAATAGTAGTAGCCCGCGAACTTTACTGAGTTCTCCTTTGGGCGGTAGAAGTGAAAGAACTCCGTGGGAGTAATATCCTTTTTGAACAGCTTCTCCCAAAGGACAACTGCAGCAATAACAACTCTCCAACCGTTGGGATCTAACTGAGCTGGGGCCAGTTTCATTGTTTGGAAAATGCGACGGATGGGAACAGGAACAGGCAGCCGCAGCCCATAGATGAAGGCGTGTAAAGGGAAGTAAATTCCATCGTCGGACAGAACCGTGCATGGTCTTTGGTTCGCGGCAGGGACTGAGTACGTCAAATTTTCTGGAAATTCGAAAGCCTCAGCAACCTGCTCAACCCAATCTTGGGTCATCGAGCCACGGATATCAAGCGCAGCCAATGGTTTTGCGGCCCTCCCTGATGTACCTCCAGGCTTATTTCTAGTAGCCGCAGCAATATCTCCTCCCATGGGATGGGTACTTGAGTTGGCTTCCTCTTCCATCGGCTGAGATTGGGAATCCTTCCCAGATGCAGAGTCCGCGGAGGTTGAGTCAATTATCACGCAGTTCGGGCAATCTTTCAGTTTGCAGGGCCCAACTGATCTCAGAGGGGGCACGAAAGTAAGCTCGGGAGGGGAGGTCCCAAAATTCTTTGCCCAAAAGCCTCTCAGGAACTCGTCTGGGTTAAAGCTCATATGGCTGCAGCCGTATCTGAAAAGCAGAGTTCGCAGTTAGGCGCCGCAGCCAGTATGACTTATAAGACTTCAAGAAGCCGCAGAAGGGTATGTTTAAGTATTAAAAGTTTGAAATTACGTCGCTAACACAGTTATTAATGGGCGAACTCTATTGCTTATGGGACCCTACGGTCCCAACTAGCCGCGGCCAAATCCAAATCTATGGAACAGGCGCTGCCACGTAAATATGATAGAATTGCTCTAAGGCATTCCCGACCGCGGCCATTCCTAATTCTTCAGACAATTCGATATGCTCTAGTAGCAACTACAGTTATTTTACATGGATGTCTTGGGTTCATGAAAGTTTTGAGGCTATTCCGAGATGACCAAGGGGGATTAGGGTGATTAGATGCCGCGGATGAGGGCTTGAGGGACCGCGGCCATTTAGCACGGCTTGAAGCAAAATTGCAAGTTCAGACGATTATTATAATCCTATCGTGCCGCGGCCTCTATCCTAAACAGTTGAGTAACCAATTTTTAACTATTCTAAGATCAAATTCACAGTATGTGGAGGGTTTGGCTATGAACATCAAGAACAGTGATATGTATGTTATATGCAGTATATGTGGGAAAAAGCAAAACAAACAAGTAAAACCCTAGATTTCTAGCAAATGAACCGGGAAAGGCATAAAAAGGGAAGAAAATTGTAAATAGTGGTTGAAAAATCACATGGGAATGAAGAGAATCGCGAAGATCAGCTACAGACCACCTTGAACTGCCACGCACCGCCTCGGAGGGTCGCCGGAATATGCAAGAAGAAATGTGCAGAGTTTCGCTCTCGATTTGCTCTCAAAAGTTTTGGAAACGTAATGAAGTCCACGGCCAGAAATAATTTATATAAGGGAGCGCGGAAGACGAATCGTCGCTTTGGAAGCACCGCGGCACCTAGGCTACTTAGCCGCAGTCCCAATATATCTCCCTTGGCACTACGGCTTGGGGGCTTATTGATAGTACAAGTATAGCACCCTGTCGTGGCAGTACTTCTACAATCGCACAGGCCACACAGGCCGCGGCAGGTCTCTCACTCAAGGTGCGGCCAGAACAACTGAAGGGTGCAACCCTCTCCATAAGAGGCCGCGGATGCCCAGCTTAAGGTCCGCGGTCCCCCTTCAACAGCAGCGCTGCTGCTCTGGGCCGCACACCCTCATCCACATCTACTGCAGACTTGGTGTACGCCACGTGCTCAGGGCACGTGATTCAACACACTACCTTATAAGTAGAGGTTCACGCCTGAAAGAAAAGGATCGGTTCCAAACACACCCAAGGCACTACAACACAGATTCCCTCTACATCACCCTAACATAAGCTTTGGAGACCTAGAATCTACATCACAGCCACCTCACGGGCTCTCCGGAACCTCTAATACTATCATGTACTCTCCTTTATTCTCATACTTATACACCTCTATAGGCACGATAATATAGTACGATGCAATGCACATAATGAGAAGGAGGCAACACAGTGGACGTAGGCCCATTTTAGGGGTTGAACCACTCTATATCTTGTCTACTCTCTGTTTGCTTGCTTTATTTATTTGTTCTACACTTCATACTTGATTTGTTGGCACGAGATCTACATGTGTACGATTTCTCGTATAATCAAATACATTCAATGTCCCTTAAGCGTGTGCGTATGAATGATGAGCATTTAATGAACAGTCAAATGTGACACCCCGACTAATTAAATACCGGGTAGCTACTCCTTTATTGAATTAATACAAAATGCCAAGTTGGTTCAGTTAACAGCATCACTGTCGAAAACATTTTAATGATTACTAACCACCTAGTATTTAAAAAGTGAGTTGCCAAATTTTAAGTTAACTCTGATTAACATGCATAAAGAGGCTAATGATAGAATAACAACATTCATCATAACGAAACAATAGAATAACCAACAACATAATAATAAGTCTGGAGGAAAACTCCTCACAACAATCCCACAACTGAACTAAGTAAAACAATGTAACCTGAATTAATTACATGCCAAAAGTCTGAAAATCAGAAATAGAAAATGTTTCTAATAGAAATGGGCTACATGCCCTATAACATATGAAATCTGAATAGATTCAAGATAGATGAAGCGTCTACTAGCAAAGTCCTGTAACTTTCACAAATAGCTACAGCTCGTCACCTGAATGAAAGTCTTATGCATGGTGTCCTTGTGGCTGGGCACCTAAAATGGTTTTTACAAAAAGTAGATTTGAAAGCAAACGGGTCAGAGCCCGAAAGTGGAGAGTATTTTAAAATAGCAAGTGCTTTAATAACATTAAAACAACGAATGCAAAATACATGTTAGGACGTGCACTCACATGAAACACTCACCTCTCGACTAATTTGTGCACTCCTAACGTACCGTACCCATCTAAGTAACATATAAATCTAACCAAACCGTAATAAGTTCTACCCCTTACTACTCGATTCTCATTATGCATTCTAGCGTTATCAACTAAATGGAGAGCTTTACTTAAACTCGGATTCTCGATTATTAGCAATACAATTCATTACCGGTTACCCCTCTATAGTTACTCAAAGCGTTTCTGTATTTA
Organism: Sambucus nigra; assembly: GCA_949130495.1. Taxonomy (NCBI): domain Eukaryota; kingdom Viridiplantae; phylum Streptophyta; class Magnoliopsida; order Dipsacales; family Adoxaceae; genus Sambucus; species Sambucus nigra. The sequence continues at coordinate 533,850,662 of OX422208.1, read as the reverse complement.
TACGCACAAAACCAACATGAAAGTTCTCATTAATTTAAGTGTATATTAGCCACGTCATAAATATACAATACACGCACCCGAGACTAAGCTACGGTGCACACATACTCTGCTATCCATCCCGGTACATCACGTACATAAGGATCACGCATTCCGAATCTCTCAGGAATCGTTCTCAGATAATAGCAAATCACAAATAATGGAGGCGAACACAGTCACATCACATGGGTCACGCACATACCTACGCTCCCACGATCAGCAGACTTATTAACATCCCAATAAGCCCTTCTCTGACCTATGTTCTCGAGGTACCAATCTAAATCCGGGCAACACAAGGATTAGAAGGCCCTAAGCGAACGTAAACCTCCCGTGATAGCAAGTATGGTAGGTATGTCATACACATAAGATCATATACATATACTAAGTATACAAACATCTTAGTAATCACCGTAATATTATTTGTGGTACACTTCTCATTCTCGTACCGACTTATAGTGTTGCACAATTCATAAGTTCCCGATTAATTCAATTATTTAAGCCGTCAATAATTCTCGCATCGTAATAGTCACTCACGTCCTATTCCACAATTTCCATTCAATTCAAATCACACTTCTATGTTTTACTCCTCAATATGTCCCAAATATCCCAAATATACCAATTTATCATTAAGGGAATGTTATCTCTACAATTAAACAAGGTTACGGGACACGCGAAATCAAAACAGGCTAAAAAGCCTAAACTGTCAGCTCGTTAGAAGTCTCGTTCGAACGAGGCTGGTTCGAACGAGAGTTCGTTCGAACGAACTGGGCATCTAACATGATCTCGTTCGAACGAAAGGCATCGAACGAACTTCCCTCTCGTTAGAAGGCAAACTGTCAACTCGTTAGAAGCTCGTTCGAACGAGCTCGTTCGAACGACCTGGGCAGGTCTTCTAACGAGGTGACAGATTGAGCCCAGAAAAATTCCTATTACGTTTTTCCATTTTTTCTTCACCTCTAATCTCATCTAAACATCAATCCAACAATTGTTCAAAGTTGCTAATCATCCCTAAACATATTTAGGTCATATACTAACGTGTTTTGTGGGGTTAATTCATCCTAACATCATTCAAATATCAAATCTTTACATTTTTCCCTCAATCTCAAGAACATGAACCCTAGAAATTTTTAAATCATCAAGGAGCCTAATTAAATCCGTTTTTGTTTCATCCAAGATATATTATCATCAGAATAATCACCTAAATACCAATCTACATGCGTTTCCTCATCGAAAATGTAAATACTAATTCCAATTTAAATGGGTTTTTATCAAACTCCCAAGAACAATACAAATTTTATCAATCTCCTACGCATGGAAGAAATATTCTTTGCAAAATAATGAAATTAAACCACTTGACTTATGTATCTCTGATTTTGATGTCGAATTGCTGAATCGTTCTCTCTCTCTCTGCAGAATTTTCCCTTCTCTCTCTTTACAAGCTCTTCTCTAAGGATGGTAATGGTGGCTAGGGTTTGCCTTAGGAAACTTTTGGAACTAACTCCAATAACCCCCGTAGCCCCTTAAGTCATAAGATGTAGGTAGTGGGTAATTACCAAATCAGATTTTTAATTCCTAATTTTCGTTGGTTTTAATTCCCAAAAATTCAAAATTACCAAACTACCCTTTTACGTTGCCGGTATGGCCTAAAAATGCCCCGGGACCCAAACTAAACTCCCGGCTAGTGTTTTCTGACTATTTCGACCCTTCCGTACGCGTTGGCGCACTCAAAACGACCATACGGTTAATAGAATTAAAATTCACTTTTTAATTAAATAATAATATTCCTGACGCGACTGTCACACGCGTCTCAACAAAATTCCAAATTGTCGTATTTCAATCTCACGACAAATTTCAATAGTTTCAATATTCATATATTTCCATGTATACACATTATAATCAAATACTAACTCACATCTCGTTAATATTTTATTCGGATTAATTTCCAATTAATACACATTTAATTTAATTAATCCCATAAATAGATATCACAAAAATACGGGGTATTACATCAAACTGTTTGTTATCCTGCTATTAATGCTTTGTTCGAGATGCAGCTCGGACCGCCTGAGTTACTCGAACGCCTAAGCTTCTCGGTAGTTAAGATTTCCTCGGAGCATCTGAGTTCCTCGGGGGAGCAGTGATCCTCGTTGCAGTATGGTTCCTCGGAGCGTGTGAGTTCCTCGGAAGTGTTTGTTGTTGCCACGTAAATTTCTACGTGTCTTCACTTTATTGATCTATGTCAGCAGACTAAATTTGGTATCAACAATTACCTACTAACGAATTTGGTTCAGTGTAAAATTTGCAGAAACAAGGGTGGGAATCTGCTCTAGCTGTAAATTAGTAATTGTTAGATTCCGTTTGAAATACATTTCTTTAATGAAGATTTATTTATATATCAAATTCAAAAACTTAAAAATGAATAGAACAAGTACTGATAGAAGGAGTAAATAATATGATTCAATTCATAGATGATAATCTGATTTATTTGTTTGTCCAATTGAGTTCAGTTGAATTCATAAAATCTGACGCAAAGAGTCTGATTTATGAAAAATCAGATATGTTTATTCCCTTCACTGTTAAACTTCGAAGACCCCATATATGTTTCTTCTGTTGAAACCCCTAGTGTTTATGTACCTGTGAAGCTGCAATCAGATTTGAACTCTTCTCAACTAAAATGTCCAGCTTCTCACCTCTTGCAAGAACACTATCAATAATCTTATGTTGTATCAAAGGAAAAGATACCAAATCATCAAGATTTATTAAGAAAAGAAAATCATCAATAGACCAAGGAATGAATGGAAGCACGAGGCTTGCACTGTATCCGGAAAAAAACTACGGAAAGCAAGAGATAAATCCTCCCAAAACACTTGAACTTTACCACATTTGATTTACACATGCTGGATTGAAGAACATATTTGTTGCGAATAATTGAACACGAAAGAGAGGCTTTGTTCTAAACGGAACTTCCATAGTCATTTACCTAGGAAGGCCACTTTTCTTTTTCTTAAAACAATCTAAGACCCCTATTTCCCCTTTTTATTTGTTTTAGTCACCAACGTTAATCCACTTTTGCCAGAATTTCCCTTATCGGTCTCATAAGTACCCTTGCCCATCGGTGATGAGCCTTCCAAAACCAACACCTATGGTCCTAAATAACTTTTACCCTATTTCCCCTTTATCCTAAATACCTTTATCCCATGGTCCTAAATACCTTTATCCTATTTACTCCTGCGAAAGTAAATATATAGCCCAATGCATCCCAAATCGTACATTCATTCCAGAATGACGGTTCACCCTTGTAAGACCACATTTTCCCCTTCAAGTATTATATATATATACGGAATATATATTATTTATAAATTCAGTATATATATATATACTGAATATATATTCAGTATAATATATATATATATATATATATTATACTGAATATATATTCACGAAAATAATATAATATATATTCATATATTCCGTAAATAATATATTATATTTTAATATAAAAATTATTATTATTATACATACTAAATATATATTATTATATATTATATACATTTGTATAAATACATTTAGTATTATATATATACATTTAATAAAATATAATACATACTAAATGTATTTATACTAAATGTATATAATATATAATAATATATATTTAGTATGTATAATAATAATAATTTTCATATTAAAATATAATATATTATTTACGAAATATATGAATATATATTATATTATTTCCGAAATATATATATTCCACAAATAATATAATATATATTCATATATATTATATTATATATGAATATATATTATATTATTTGCGGAATATATATATTCCTAAATTATTATATATATTCATATATTTTGTATATTCCTAAATGTGAACCTAGGAAATGAAAACAGATTTGGGAAGGACCATTCCAATCGAGTTCTTAGGAAAAGCAAGCATCGAGGAGGATGAGGTATGTAGCCCTTGTCACAATGTGAACCTAGGAGACTCGTGGATTGACCCGCTTATCAGATACCTAAGAGAGGGGGAGCTACCCGAGTCCAAGATGGAAAGAAGAAAGTTGAGATACAGGGCTACAAAGTTCTCATTGGTAGGAGACGTCTTGTACAAAAAGGGGTTTCTACTGCCTCTCCTCAGATGTGTGCACCCTGCGGAAGTACCCCAGGTCTTAAGGGAGGTTCATGAGGGTTATTGCTCTAGCCACATTGGGGGAAGACCGTTATCCAAGAGGATCATCACTCAGGGATACTGGTGGCTTACCCTGTCTAAGGACCCAGCAGACTATGTGAAGAGGTGCGATAAATGTCAAAGGTTCGCCACCATCCCTCACCAACCTCATCAGCCTATGACATCAATCTCTTCTCCATGGCCATTTGCAGTATGGGGAATTGACTTAGTAGGACCTTTGCCAAGAGCTGTCAATAACTATAGATTCTTGATAGTTGCCACTGACTACTTTTCAAAATGGGTAGAGGCAGAGCCGATGACAAGCATTACAGAGCAGAAGACCTTCCAATTCATCTGGAAGAACATCATATGTAGATATGGCCTCCCGAACACGCTCATCTCGTACAATGGGACCCAGTTCAAGAATGCCTCCTTGGAGAAGTATTGCCAAAGTGTGGGGATCAGACAGTTCTTCTCATCTCCTGGTCGACCTCAGGCAAATGGCCAGACCGAGGTCACGAATAGAACCATCTTGGATGGAATCAAGAAGAGGTTAGAAGACGCGAAGGGGAGATGGATAGAAGAGGTCTACGTTGTGCTATGGGCTTACAGAACTACGGAAAGGACACCCACGGGAAAAACCCCATTCATGGTGGCACATGGCTCAGAGGCTATCATACCAACGGAGGTAGGACTGCCAACTCATCGGATTCAAACCTACGACCCTGACAGCAATGGGGAGAAGAGAAGGCTAGACCTGGATCTCATTGAAGAAAGAAGGGAAGACGCATAGGTCAGAAAAGCAGCCTATCAGCAGAGGGCAGCAAAATTCTACAACCAGAGGGTGAAGTCAAGACCCATTGCAGTGGGAGACCTAGTTCTAAAGAAGACACTACAGAAGCCAAACAACCTACACCCAAACTGGCATGGCCCCTATAAGGTGACGGAAGAGGTTGTGCCTGACACTTACAGGCTAGAAAACCTAGAAGGAGAACCTTTCACTAACCCGTGGAATGCTGACCATCTCAATAGATATTACATATGATGTATAGAATTTTATGAAAATGTACTATCTCACTGAGAGGAGGTTATTAATAAAGATCAGTTTCCATATCAAGTTCTTGTTTCGTTCTTTAGACCAGAAGTCTATTATGAGGCTAACCTCTTAGGTGATGACCTCAGACCCTCATAACATCATTCGGTGGTGACGAGGTCTGAGCTCAGAAACCTTGGTTAGATGACCTCAGACCCTTAACATCATTAATTTGGTGACACATTATGAGGCTAACCTCTTAGGTGATGACCTCAGACCCTCATAACATCACTCGGTGGTGATGAGGTCTGAGCTCAGACACCTGGGTTAGATGACCTCAGACCCTTAACATCATTAATTTGGTGACTATTATGAGGCTAACCTCTTAGGTGATGACCTCAGACCCTCATAACATCACTCGATGGTGATGAGGTCTGAGCTCAGACACCTTGTTTAGATGACCTCAGACCCTTAACATCATTAATTTGGTGACTATTATGAGGCTAACCTCTTAGGTGATGACCTCAGACCCTCATAACATCACTTGGTGGTGACGAGGTCTAAGCTCAGACACCTTGGTTAGATGACCTCAGACCCTTAACATCATTAATTTGGTGACTATTATGAGGCTAACCTCTTAGGTGATGACCTCGGACCCTCATAACATCACTCGGTGGTGACGAGGTCTGAGCTCAGACACCTTGGTTAGATGACCTCAGACCCTTAACATCATTAATTTGGTGACTATTATGAGGCTAACCTCTTACGTGATGACCTCAGACCCTCATAACATCACTCGGTGGTGACGAGGTCTGAGCTCAGACACCTTGGTTAGATGACCTCAGACCCTTAATATCATTAATTTGGTGACACATTATGAGGCTAACCTCTTAGGTGATGACCTCAGACCCTCATAACATCACTCGGTGGTGACGAGGTCTGAGCTCAGACACCTTGGTTAGATGACCTCAGACCCTTAACATTATTAATTTGGTGACTATTATGAGGCTAACCTCTTAGGTGATGACCTCAGACCCTCATAACATCACTCGGTGGTGACGAGTTCTGAGCTCAGACACCTTGGTTAGATGACCTCAGGCCCTTAACATCATTAATTTGGTGACTATTATGAGGCTAACCTCTTAGGTGATGACCTCAGACCCTCATAACATCACTCGGTGGTGACGAGGTCTGAGCTCAGACACCTTGGTTAGATAACCTCAGACCCTTAACATCATTAATTTGGTGACTATTATGAGGCTAACCTCTTAGGTGATGACCTCAGACCCTCATACCATCACTCGGTGGTGACGAGGTCTGAGCTCAGACACCTTGGTTAGATGACCTCAAACCCTTAACATCATTAATTTGGTGACTATTATGAGGCTAACCTCTTAGGTGATGACCTCAGACCCTCATAACATCACTCAGTGGTGACGAGGTCTGAGCTCAGACACCTGGGTTAGACGACCTCAGACCCTTGACCATTAATTTGGTGATATTTATTATGAGGCTAACCTCTTAGCATTCAGAGGTCATATAGCATTCAGAGATCATATAGCATTCAGATACATTCAGAGGTCAAAACAAGGGAAGAGATTGGCATTCAGTAAAAATAAGAGATTACAAATATTCATTACAAAGTACTGATGTTACAAATTAGAAGCTCAGTTACAAGTCAAAAGTTACAAATTACAATTTAAAGGTCTGAGGGGGGAGCATTGACAGTCTCGGCTGGGTTGACCTATTCAGCATTGGTCACCTCAGCCACATCATCAGCAGGGTCAGTCCCTCCAAGATCAGTCCCTCCCAGAGTAGCAGTATCACCAGGGGCAGCAGCCTCGTCTTCTACTTCTTGCAGTGCCTGGGCAAACTGAGGGTTGGCAAAGCCGAGGCCCACAAAGTCGGAGGCCTTTATAGTGCCAACCTCCTTCTCTCTGACCTCGGCCCATTTGTTAGTGGCTTCGATACCTCTTTCGAGGTATTCAAAACCAAAACCTACGAACTCCTCAGATACTTTGTAGTCAGAAATTATTCTCTCTGAGGCATCTGCAAGGGCAGCCTTCATAGCCGCGTTGACCTTTCGCTGCAGAGCATCATCCTTATCCTTCAGGGCCTTGGCGTGGCTTTAGACGAGAGCATAGATATCTTTTTCCAAACCCTGGGCCTTATTTTCAGAGTTCTGGGCCTTATTCTCGGCATTCTGTAACTCTGACCTCAGACGGTCAACCTCGGCCTTCAGGGCGCTCTCGACCTTCTCAGCCTCCTGCCCCTTCTGAATGAGAGGCAATTTCCTCATGGCCGAGTTAGATAGCTGGTACATGGCAATCACACCCTGCACAGATAATGAAGAGGTTAGAGGGGAGTAAAATCAGACGTTGCACTTGTAAAATTATTGGTAAAAGGAACAAGTCATCCCTGAACGGCTCTGTGGAGGCCGAACTCAACCATCCTGGAGGTGTCCATGGCCCTGTAAAAACGCTTATCGGCCTCGGTCATCATGTTGGCAAGTGCGTCCAGGGCCTGTCTGCTGTGGCCGACAACGCTATCGATAAGTTTCAGCTGGTCCAGACGAGCTGACAGGGTGTCGGCTGAGATGGGGATCGCAGCGTCTGAGGTCTTCTTTTGCCTTGAAGTCGGCCTCTGATCCTCAGAGGCCGGGACCTCAGGGGCCCTCTTCTTGGATTTGGATGTTGAGGGAGCTGGAGGAGGAGCATTCAAACCAGTCTTCTTTGCAAGTCTGGCCAAACTCGGAGCTGCCATCTCCCACAATTCGTCTGGCACACCTGGTGGTCTCTCTACAAAAGTGAAAAGATAAGAGTTAGAAATTAAACATGAATGATCAGAGTTAGACTTGAAACAAAAAGAAAAAAAATCCTTACCAAAGTCAACAAGGGGACTTCCACCTAGGCTCGTCCCAGAGAGATACTGGGGGGTCAGCAGATGTTCGAACTTGACAAACAGACCATGTGCCCCTTGGCCTTGCAGGGCCTTCACCTTTTCGATATTTTGAAGACTTAGGCCAGGATCGGCCCTGGCAGCCATGGTGACCTTACCCCATCTGAGGGGTATCCTCGGCTCAAAAGTGGAAGAGGGAACAGATGATCCAAATTCCCATGGCCCTGAGGCGAAAAAATACCGAGGCTTCCAGTTATGATTAGAGGTCTGAGTGACCTGGAGCATCTTCTTCTCAGGCCTCCGAGCCACGAAGTGATAATAGCTCGGATGGTTTTTGGCTGAGGTAGGGACGTAGCAACCAGCAAAGACCTGAACTGGGAGGTCAGAGTGGTGGACTGCCCTCCACAAGATGATGGCCCCAATAATGACACTCCAAGCATTGGGAGAGAGCTGCGAGGGGCCCAAGTTGATGAAGGAAAGAATGGATCTGATGATAGGATGAATGGGTAGGCGAAACCCTCACCTAAACATCTGCTCGTACAAGCAGATTTCTCCATCTCGGCCGTGGTAGGCCCTCTCTTCCCTCAGAGGTCTCCTTAATTTGATTGAGGGACTGATGGAGTATAAGTATCTAAAGTGCAACAGATCCACCTCAGTGACTGTGCTCTCGTACTCGGCCGCCTCAGAGACGTCAACATCACTTTCAGCATCCTCATCATCGTCGTCAAGCTCAACATCGGCTGGAGCAGACGTAGACGGGTGACCAGGGAACCTCTGAGCAAACTCGGCCCCGGTAACGGCAAACAGAGGGATGGCATCTAGAATGGGTGGCACAGCCACACTTGGCTCAACAAGTTCAACCTCTGAAGAAGAATTTGAGGTGCTTGAGCCATTCTGAGACGAGGCTCGGCTGGAGACCTCAACCTGGTCAGGGTCCTGACCAGGCCGAGGTGTAAAGTCCATGGCTTCTTGGAAAGAGTCCACAGACATGGGGTCTGAGGTGGAGGACTCAGACTCGGACATCAGCAATTGGTTAGCAGAGACGTGTGTCTGATAGAAGTTCTCAGGAGGATCAGGGTATACCACCTTGAGAGGTGGGGGAAAGATAGGTCTAATAGGGAACTCCTGAGACCTACGAGCTTCTTCATGAGCTCTCTCTATTTGCCTAATTTTTTCTAAGGCCTTCTCTCTGAGAGAGGGGAAGCCCTCAAGAAGTTGGTACAGGGGTCTGAGCATCAGAGGACAACCCAAAACTTGGGAAATCTCTAAAAGCTACAAACACGTTTGGCTTATGAAATGAGGAAGCCTAAAGTTCAAACTAAGAAGTTTTCAAGAAAATCTAGTTCACCTGAGTTGATAGAGCTCGCCGGAAAGCTCAAAGAACCACCGGAAAACTCAAAACAAAACGCCTGAAAATGCAAACAAAATATGAAAAACAGAGGAAATAGAAAAGGAGAGGTACCTGGAAGTGAATCGACGAACGAAACAAAGAGACTTGCAAGAAAATCTATGAAATCCTCTGATTTAGGACGATGGGTGAAGAAGCTTTAGAGAGAAGAAATTTGCAGGAAACAGCGTGCGCGGGAAAGAAAAGAGGAAGAAGAAAGAGGAAGGAAGGGTTTAACCCCTTAAATACTTGGGCACTCTTCCCAAGGCCCATCATTGCCTTGGTAAAACCCAAGGGACAACTACTGATAGCACACACCAAGTTGGCACGCCTTAGATTAGGACAGGTGTCATGCAGGTGTTAGCCTTGGGACGGACAGGCCTCGGAGGTGAAGCAATCCCCTAGCCACTTGCTCTCGCATATGACTAAGGGTTGGAGGTGATTGATATGTCCAAGTATAACCTTGGACCAGGGACACCTACCTCGGCCGAGATGATGGCCGAAACATTGATCGACCCTACGAAGGCCAGGGGCCCGCGATACCATCCCTCGGCCAGACCTACCTCGGCCCAGGCCGACACTACCTACTACATTACCAAGGGGCACCGTGCGCTTCACAGGCATCAGCAGCACTCTCATACACCTGAATATGGAAACCTCGGCCAAGGGTGGGCTGAGGTGACAGGGAGCCGACCCTCGGCTTGGAACCGGATCAACCTCGGCTTGGGACGAGGTCACAAGAGGCCTTAGTAATCACCAGCATGGGACTATCCCTACCTCGGCTGGGACCGAGCTAGCATAATGTCTCGGTTGAGATCAGGCTGAGACTCCTCGTGACACTTCTCGGATTGAACGGACATCAAGCCTTTACAGCTCGGCCTCTCCCAGGGCGAGGTCATTCACCAACATGATTGCCGAGCATCTGTTGACATTTGGATAAGGACACCTGGGCACAAATCAGTTGTAACAAGATTATTCTCCACATGTGGGAGAATATCTCATCATCATTACTTACATGTGACAGTGACAGATGGCATTCCCACATTGGTGAGGATATCACACACATGCTCATTGCATGCATGGGGGGTACATTACGCCCCCTAGGCACTATATATAGGGGTCATCCCCTACCTAGCAAAGGGATCCCATTTATTCAACCCTATCCCAAACTCTGTCCAAATATACAGTAGAGAGAGAGAGATTGAGAGAATTGTATCCATGGCCATTAGTGCCTTCATTCAGTGATATTACTCACACACTCACTGTGGACGTAGGCCAGATTGGCTGAACCACCTATATTCCGGTGTTGATTCCTCATATTCTCACCTCATTCTCTTATCTCTTTATATAGTTGTGCTGCCATTGTTATTCATATATTGAGCTTGGAAACACCTTACCTGGTGGTGCCGATTCTTAGCATCATCAACTATAAGGATGAAATTTTACATTATTGTGGCAGGAGGAGGATATACAACAAACTCATACTTTAAACTTCTGATTTGATCTAACTAAAAGCCCTAGCTTTGATTGCAACCTTTGATTTCAAACATGATATCACATATCAACCATGATTTTGTGATATCGTCCAGATAAATATGGTTATTAACAAATGTAATTCGCGAACAACAAAACCATAAACTAATACCCTTATTACCCAATAAAGATATACAGTAATTACATAAATTAACAAATAACACACATAAAAGAATGGGTTATCAAACTGAACAACTTCTCCATCTTTTAATATATTTTTTCTTTTTACAATCTTATATTTAAACAAAAAAATAAAAATAAAAACACAATAACAAATATATCCGTACATATCACTCTCATGAACTAATAAATTCAAATCTTTTGCATAATTGTGTATATATCAATCGGTTAAATAAGCAATGCACAATGATTACACAAATAACTATAATTTTGCAACAGAATTTCAATTCCAGTGCATGTATATATTTATACATATGATTATACGGAGAAGGAATGATGAATATAAATACCGCATTAGAAGAGAGCTGGACCAAGAATTTGTACCTCCACGAGAATTGTTCAAGAAATAGAGAAAAAATAAAAATAATTTATTTTCAGAATATATCATCCATAGACTGAAAAAAAAACAAAAAAAAAACAATACGAGACATGGGCGAGTCTCTTTGTTATCATATATTCATCATTTAAGAATATCTCTTTTTAGAATCAGGGGCAATACGAGATAGGGACAATACCTCTCTTTGCGATTGAAAAAAAACAATACGAAACAGGACCATCCTTGCAATCAGGGGCGAGACTCTCTCTAGATGATGGGAAACGAAACGGCGGCAACGAAACGGCGATGGGAGGAGATTGGAGGTGGAAAGGGAACGGCGATAGGAAGGGAACTGCGGCAAATTGCATATGTGTCCCAACTTTTACGTGGGAATAGAATACAGTTAGGGTAAAAAAAATTAGCTCCCCAGATAACTCCCTCCATTTTTCCGCCAATTTATTTTGCTAACACTTGTTTTTAACACATAAAAAAATTAAATTTAAATATATATATATATATATATTATAATTAAATATAAATACACTGAAAAATAATTGTAACGGACATAAATAATTACTCACACTTAAATACCGTTAGAAAATCCTAACGCACTCTAACTGTTACAAAACCAAATATACTTCTGTTACAAATGTTCCCATATGGTGTAGTGGTAGTTAGGTATATAAAATAACGAGATCCGTCACACCCGAGATGGGTTGAAAGACTGTGGAGGCACATATGAAGGATACATCCTTCCAAGGGAGGATCCAACAGTTTTGGGAATTAAAGCAGAGTCGCACTCATCCAAGTCTTGAGGATGGCTTGCGCAAAAATAGGATGTTGATGTAACCAGACGAGAAAGTCCCGCAAAGTATGAAATTATGGAGCGGATGAATGGGTTGCAATTTTGGCATACCGTGGGAAAGGGAGTAAGATGTACCACATAACATGGGATACAGAGCGTGTGGAGTGGTGTGAAGCGAGAAATAATGAAGTTGTCTCCGGGTGCACCAGTCGTTAGAGGGGAGAAGGTTGATCCGAGGCAATCAACCACAAATTTCGTAAAACTTGGTGATTCCAGTGACCGAATGGGTAGGCAGATTGATGGAGTTCAGCGTTGGATTACCAACATCACGAAAAGGTTAAGATTTACTTTAGTTTGTGGAATCAATTGACCGAGATGGAACATATATGAATAATTTGGATGAATTACACTATTGGGCAATGTGCCCAACATTTCATGGAAGAAAGAGAATAAGTCGGCACAGAGTGTCACCCAACATTTTTGTAGATTGAGATAAGATCTTTGTGTCTCACCTCTGGTTGTGTTATCAGAAGGTAGTGGGGACGGAATGTGTTTGAGTAAGGCGTAACACCTGTAGACCGATGGGTATAAGGGAGGGATAAATAAGAAGTTAGAGGATATACTAGAGATGTGAATTCTAGACTCTAAGGTAATTGAGGGGAGAAATTACCATGGTAGGGTTACGTGTAATAACTCGTATCAGCTATTATTAGAAGAAGTCTTTTGAGACTTGAGGCGGGAGGCCTTGTCGTTCACCCTGTGGTTAGTTAAGGGTGGGGATATAATAAGTTCCGCGAGTCGGATGTGATTTAGAGTTAGTCGGAAGTGATTGAGCTAATCAGAGTTATTTTTGTATAGTTTAGGAACGTTATAAGAGTTATGCCATCACGAATAAAAGAGTTAAAGACTGACATGAGTGGTCAAAAATTGTTGCGGGTATCTCGCATCAAAGGAAGTATGGGATTTGGACAACAATGGAAGTTGGCACCTAGGGAAAAGAGGCATTTCCCAACACTGAGATGATAGAGCTAGTGGAGTATAGGCTATTCTTTTTTAATCATTGTTAGCGCATTCATGATAGTTTTGTGTATCATTATATAACTGAGACCTTAATAATAGAATATATCGATATGAAATGGTTTGAATGGACATGTTACTAATCTTGGACTGTACCAAGTAGGACTTTACTTAGAATGGTACCACTAGCGGGTGTATAGTGGAGGCACCAAAATATTATCACAAGTTGACATTGAATATGTTCGGATACAGTTCATATAAGGATACAAAGTTTTTAGTACCGGACATATCCGAATTTTGGGAACGAAATTCTTTTGCGGGAGGGGGGGAGTATGTAACACCTCGTATTTTTTAGAATATTTAAATTACACGTTTCGCAGTAATTTGATTAATTTGAAAAATAGAGTGAATTAAATATTAATTAGAAAAAAAAATGGAGTAATATTTATTTGTTATTATATGATGTGGAAAATATAGGCCCCTGTCGCTGTAGTATTATGATAGGCATGCACTGAAGCCTTACTAATGCAGCCTTACATACACGGGTTGCAGCCATACATTATAGGGTGAACCCTTACATATATAGGGTGCGGCCCTAGTCTATCCTCTTAGCTGTCTGGATCCCTCTCCATTCACATCAACAATATATCTCCTATAAATAGAGGTCAACACCTTGAGATTATGGGATCTTATCGGATCCGGATCCTTGGTCCAATTCTGGCACTGATACCTAGTCCAAAGACCACTACACTGATAGAGGCACTGCCAAAAATTCTACACCCCTCGCTACAACTTGGGGGCTACTCACCGGCATCACGATCATCTCTCCGGCACTCTTGGAATTATCACAAACATGTATTCTCTTCTCTTATCTACATTATACGCCTATTACGGCATTGTAAACCTGTAGTGCAACACATATAATGAGAATGGGGCAATAAAGTGGACGTAGGCTCATTTTAATAGCCGAACCACTCTATATCTTATGTTTTATCTCTCTTTACAAGCTCCATCTGCTTGTTATGTATTTTACACTTGAATTGTTGTTACAAGAATGATAAGTGGATGATTTCTCGTATCATCAATCTAGCACCATCAGTGGGAAATGAGGTATTTCAATCTTGTTACTCTATATTTTGGGTTCTTAAACACCTTATTTTATTCATGAGGATCCTTTGGATCATTATCTCATGGGTAAATTTTGGTTATTGAACTCGTATTTGTATACACACCCTCAAATGGGTATCGCATATATTCAGATATGTCTATGGGTCTCCCTTTTATGACCCTAAATATATTTCTACAATACTCTGGTGATGTTACCTCACCAAGATAATAGTGAACTGTGCCAAAGGCAATAGCCTCATAAAGGCGGGTAGCTAGGGATGAGATCTATTTGCTCGTTTTCTACTTTCTCAGTCTATAATCTAGGGTTTCCCACCATAATTGTGCCTTATTGTGCACCAAGAGATTGTTCTGCCCATGATAGACCATGGTAGGTATTTTCTCCACGTGTTTCATATAAAAAACTCAGGTTTTGGATTCTAATTATGGGATTGCTCCTTCATGCCCAAGAAGGGATCTGACTTGGTAGTTTAATTATCCCTTTGTCGCATTCCCTATTAGTGTAGTTGGGTTACAGCAGCTTCAAATCATAGGGAAGTGAACGTAGGGGGCCTAAAGTTCAACCTTGGCATATTCTACTCAAGGGCCACGGCAATACACATATGTGAATCAATGGTCGCGGCCTCAGCAGTAAAACCCACGCAGCAATGCAAACGCTACATCCCAATTTAACACTTAGTTCATCCTATATTCCGTGATTACTCACTTCTGCTAGTTTTGTCTCATATTATATATTTTTTAAAGATTAACAAAGAAAAAATGGAAGGAGACTCTAGTCAAAATGCAGAAATGAAGGATGAGATTGATCAACTGTACAACCACCTCAATTATTTGTATGACAGTCATTCCTCATTCCAGACTCATGCCAACTTCTTGACACAAAGGGTTTCATCATTGTCGCGGAGGGCAAGTTTCTGTCTAGGTCGCAGCTCCCAAAGTTATTGTCCAGGGCGTAGTGACCGCAGCCACAGAAGCTACTATCCCAGGGGTAGCAGCCCTAAACCAAAAGTGGAAGAGGGTGAAGAAGGCAGAAGAAGACTTTGAGGTATACACCCCTTTGATTTGCAGAATTAAAGACATCTTAGAGCTCATCAAGGGAGACAAATTGCTAAATTGGATGGAGAAGCTAATGACTCCTCCACACAAAAGGGACATAACCAAATATTGCAACTTCCACAGGGACCATGGGCATAGAACTGGCAAAATGTTTTGCGCTAAAAGATGAGATCGAAAGACTTATGAGACAGGGAATGTTCCAGTAGTTCTCAAAAAATGCTTAGAGGATGCAGCCTTTACCAAACAAGCCGCATTCTTAACCCCACCTTAGTCTATATTTGTGTTAAACCTAAAGTGTTGTCTTTACGACACAAGAATTGTATTTCCTTACAAACTTAACATATATATATATGGATATCTGAAATTAGGCTCACTTTGTATTGTCCTAATAAAATCGTGTGTATATATATATATATATATATGAAGAACGGATTCAGTCATGTTTTATCTCTTGACTTCCCATTTATAAAAATCTTATGAATGACCTTCGTCTTGAACAAATTTCAAGGGAAAGATGGCTAGTTATCTCGGAAGATTATTTATTTCAGGAATTATCCAATGGTTCAAAAATGAAAACCTTATTTGGTTTACAATGCCACTCATAGTGCAAGGGCATATTCTTATATTCATAAGCAACCATCCTTCGGTATATGCTTCTATCAGCTTCAAGGGCTCAAATTTCCCCCACTCAGCTTTTGGGATGCGTACATTAGCCTAGGGAAGCTTGAAATGTCATGTATATTAGCTTGGCGAAGATTTATAATACCTAGCCTGGGGAGGCCTAATAATAACCCACAGGGGCCGAAGACTTAATTGTCTACGGATAATCCTATATTTGAAGGGGCCAAAGACTTAATTGTCTACGTATAATCCTATATTAAAAGGGGACGGAGACTTAATTGTCAGTGAATAATCCTATTATAGCCTGGGAAGGCTTTATATATATCCAAACATATCTTGGGGAAGCTTTATAATACCTACCTCGGGGAGGCCTGGTAATAACCCAATCAAAGCGACTAAAGGAAGCTATAAAGCCACGAAATGTAATTGAAGCAACTAGAGGATGTTGTGACACTAACATCATGAAGCATCATAAAGCTACATAAAGAAGTTGGCCTCAGCCCAGCATGCTGTCATCAATTTCTTGACAAGGTCGTGGAAGGCACTACAACCTTATCAATATAGTTGCAGCCATTATAGAGTCCATTCATTCATTTGGAAGGTGCAGAAAAAATGATGATAAACATCTGAATTGCTCAAATGTCGTGGTAGGCTTTCAAGCCAATCGCAGCCTTTGAATTACAACCAAGACTTGAAAAATTGACAAGAACGTTAACCATGTAAAGGAGTTAAGCCGTAGCCCCAAGGCCATTTTTTGGTCACCGCGGCTTGAGGGATGACAACCATAAATATGGGGTGGGAAATTTGAAAAATCCAAGGCAAAATACAACAAACCACAGCTTACTTGGAGGAACCATTTACAAGGTGTTGTCATGGCCTTATGTCTACATTTCAATTTACTTATTGAAGAAGCATATTTGCAAATTGTTCATTCAAGCAATTAATTATGTGGAGGCGACATTCATTCAAATATCAAAGCAGACAATAGAATAATAAACAGGGGAACAATTAAGAGCAGCTAGATTAAAGGCCGCAGACTTGGCAAAGGTTGAAAAAAATATCAAGTTATCAAGTACAGAAAAATGGCCGTAGCCCAAATAAAGTACAAATATTTTAGAGGCAGCACCCCAAGGTACATTACAAAAAAAGGAGAAATTCCTAATTTTATGACTCAGCATCGTCCTCGACGTCTCTGTCTTCACCATCCACGGCCATCTCAGTCTCATCATCTACCGCAGCCTCCTCCATCATATTTCTTGATCTTTCCTCTACCGCAGCCTTCATCTCAGTTATGCAGGCACTGCGTTCAACATCACCAACACTCCAAGAAATAACCTGGTTGGTCCTTGGTATCTGGGAAGTTTTTTCCACCCTGTATCTTAGTTCTTGGTAGTCGCAGATGTATGCCTTGTTGTTGGTGAGGAAAAAATATATGGACTTTTTGTAGTCCGCTACAGCAACCTATATGGCCTGCTTGAGGGATGCGGAGTGAGATCCTCCATTTTCTTACGTGTTGTGTCATAATCTGTCTCTCGCTGATACTATTTTTCTTGAAGATCCTTATG
Source organism: Sambucus nigra (assembly GCA_949130495.1). Classification (NCBI taxonomy): domain Eukaryota; kingdom Viridiplantae; phylum Streptophyta; class Magnoliopsida; order Dipsacales; family Adoxaceae; genus Sambucus; species Sambucus nigra. Next base: position 533,832,919 of record OX422208.1, on the reverse strand, counting down.
TTGGGACTCAGGACTGGAGGAATGAAGAGAGGCTTCTGCAGCCTTATTTTGTTCAACTTGGAGAGACCCCGCGGTCGTTGTCAGCTTTACCTCAACATATTTTTTGGCCTTGATAATAGCATCGAGGTCCATTTGAGCTACTTGAGGTTCTGCGGTAGCAGACGCTTTGCCAACCTCAAATGAAGAATTCCTGTAATTCTTCAGGTCAGCGACATGCACCCTCTTCGCGACCTGAAAAGAAATTGAAGGTCAGAAACAAAATGAGTTACAAGAAGAAAGTATTGAAAATGTAAATTTGCACTTACCCTCAGCAGGATATGTAGAGCATACTCTTCAAGATGCTCATGGTCCTTCTCCACCAGGCGATCCAGGTCTATGTTGTCAGGAACCCTCCACATCTTGTGGACTACCTTAGCAGTAGTGTCCCAGTATAATTGAGGATCTGGTCTCTACAATTGGGATCACGGATGACCATCTGGGCCAATGCTGATACGATTTTGAGGAGGCTCCAGGTTGGCATTAATATCCATTATTATTGGAGGATGAATTTGAAGTGATGGTTTGGGAGGCTCCACAGCCATGCCGCGACTCAGACCCAGAAGGTATTAAGCCTATCGCAGCTAGATGACTGACAATGTCAGCATCAAATTGGCCTTCAGGCCTTTCTTGAGGAGCAAACTCCTCAACCTAAATTGTGGGCATGGCATGAGTTATTTGGTCTGCCACAATGGGTGCGGTAGGACGCTTAGACTTGGCCCTTTTTCTCTTCTTCTACCTGGTTGTGTTATTGAGGGCAGCCGTGTCCTCATCCATTTCGGCCAATTGAGATGATAGGAGCTCCCTATCTATCTCCTCACCTAAAGAAGAAATGAATCAAAGTCAAAATTTGAAGGCTTAAAAATAATGGCCGCGACATTAATAAAGTAAGGGATTAATACCTTTCGCAGCTATAATTTTGGGCAGAGATTTGTTGTTGAGGTAACCTCCGTAAAAAATTGAGGCTGAAGTCACTAAGGTGCTAAACTTTTTGTCGTTAGCACTTACGACCGCAACTCTTCTTATTCTACTCGATTGCCGCTCACTTAGGGGTAAATTGTCAAGAGCTGCATAAAAGTTCAATGTTAGTATAAAACAATATAAGGGTTAAAAACTGTGGAAACAGGACACAATAAGTACTCAAAGGTCTACAGCCTTTACTTACCTAGTTTGGATGGGCTTCCCCACTACTGCGGCATCCTGAATGATTTCTCTCTCTCAGAATCATCTGGATGGATCTCCCATCCTCCAAAAATGTAGAAATACTTGCCCTTCCAATTTTCTACACTGGTAGGTCTGCCACTATAAAGGGTTTCATCATTATCACGGAGGGCGAAGTAATAATACCACACAAATTTTACAGAGTTCTCCTTTGGTTTGTAAAAGTGGAAGAACTCTGCAAAAGTTATGTCCCTCTTAAACCTATTCTTCCACAGCACTACGGATGCGAGAATTTCCCTCCAGCCATTCTGATTTAGTTGGGCTGGGGCTAGCTTCATAGTTTGGAAGATTATCCTCATTGTGACTGGCACTGGTAGCCGCAACCCATATATGAAACCATAGAGGGGGAATCAGACTCCGTCATCAATAAAAGCGATGCATGGCCTATGCTCCACGGAAGGTGATGAGAAATTACATTCTCTGGGAACTCAAATGCCTCAGCAACTTGGTCAACCCACTCCCGAGTCATGATGATGTGAACGTTTAAGGCTGCAGGGGGTATCTTTATTCTATTTGATGGGCTAGTAGGTGCGTCCCTTGCCTGTGAAGGCCCACTAATTGTGGCATCAATGTCCATAGGGTTGGGTCTTAAGTGGGTTTCCTCCTTCATTGCATCAGTTTATTTCCTACAAGTAGAATTCGCGGAGTCAAACTCTCAAGTAACGCAATTCGGGCAATCTTTGAGCATATAAGGCCCAAATGTCTTTAAAGAACGCACAGAAGGGAGTTCGGGAGGAGAAACTCCAAAATGTTTATTCCAAAAATCCTTCAAAAATTCTTTAGGATTCTAACTCATATGGCTGTAGCAAGACCTGAAAAGTAGAAACTCTACTATTAGGTGCTGCAGCCAGTATGGTTAGATAAGCCTCTTAGAGGCCGCGAAAGGAACAAAGTAATAACATTTTTGGAAGAAAAGTTACAACAATTCTAGCTAACTACACCAAGTGTTGGGTTTTGGAATCTTAAAGATTATAATAAATACTGTCGTCGCACATTATTTTGGGGAAGGAGATATTAGGTATGTCCTAATATTTTGCAGTCCTTTAGTTCATTGGCAAAAAGTCGCGGCTACTAGCCTAAGGCTAAACCCTAAGGGAAAAAGGGTATTTAGCATACAAGTATCGACATGAGGCCGCAGCCAAATAGCACAAGAATGCTACCTGCCGCGAATAAACTCCTAAATAGTTTAATAGCGAAGATTGCCTAATCTAAAGATTAAAGCCCTAGAATTTGAAAGGCTTTGCACAAGAACATCAAGAACAGAATGGTACGTTTTCAACTTATGAGACTCTAAAATCGATAAATTTGATCCTAAGTAAGTACATGGAATTCAAAAGCCTGTCAGCAAAGTTTCATTTATTTCCACATTTCAGTTATCTATTATGATCCAGTCAAATCAATGGGCTCAAATGAGTTCATTTCAGCATGAATATTAGCAGAATCAATTCGATTCGAAATTAGTTATTTAATATGATTTAGCAAAACAAGTGGATTCATATGGTTCATTTATAAACATAAATTAGGAATAATCAATCAAGAACAATCAGTCAAGAAGAACAATAAAAAAGATCAGTCAAAAAGGTGAAATCAAGGAGTTTTGATTTCTTACCTAGAAACCAACCAGAAAGGAAGACTTGCGTGTTTTTCAGCCTTGAACCACCAGTTGCTCAACCTTGAACCACTTGAATAGTGGCTTGAAGATCGTCAAAAATCTCAAAGGAAGAATTTGCATACCTTTGCTCTCGATTTGCTCTCAAGGATTTGGAAACATAATGAAGGCCACGGCCAGTTGCCATTTATATAAGAGACCACGGCCAGATGAAGCATCGCATTTGAATTTCCATGGCATCTTGAGAATAGAAGACCTGACTACTCAGTCGCACACCCAATAGTTATCTATTGGCACTATGACTTGGGGGCTTATTGATATGGCAAATATAGGCCCCTGTCGCGGTAGTATTATGATAGGCATGCGCCGAAGCCTTACTGATGCATCCTTACATACACGAGCTACAACCATACATTATAGGGTGCGTCCCTAGTCTGTCCTCTTAGCTGGTCGCATCCCTCTCCATTCACAGCAACAATACATCACCTATATCTCCTCTAAATAGAGGTACACACCTCGAGATTAGGGGATCTGATTGGATACGAATCCCTGGTTTTTTTTTGGCAATGATACCGAGTTCAAAGACCACTACACTGGTGGAGGCACTGCCAAACACTCTACACCCCTCGGTACAGTTTGGGGGCTACTCACCGAAATCATGATCATCTCTCTGGCACTCCCGGAATCATCACAAACATGTATTCTCTTCTCTCATCTACACTGTACACCTATTATGGCATTGTAAACTTGTACTACAACACATTTAGTGAGAATGGGGCAACAAAGTGGACGTAGGCTCATTTTAATAGCTGAACCACTCTATATCTTGTGTTTTCTCTCTCTTTACTAGCTCTATCTGCTAGTTATATATTTTACACTTGAATTATTGGTATGAGGATGACAAATGGACGATTTTTCATATCATCATTATATATAATTATTTGATAAGTAAATGATTTTATGTTATTTAATATTACGTCGTAAGTGGGTAAAAGCGACGGGTCAACATCATCTTATTCGGGGCGTGCGTGTGGGGTCGTGTTGGAAATAAGATGCTAAATTGATGATAGCTGACTCGGATGGTGATTTTGAGTGTACAGATGATCCGGGATGGTTGAGACAGATAGAATTAGGTACCTGGTGGTTATAATCGAGTTTCGAGGACTTTTTAAGCTATACAAGACCCAAACAGGGGTATTCGGGTCATTTTAATGTTATTAGTTAACCTAATTTCGGGATTGGGTTATTTAAACAAGAGGTTAAGGGCTTGTGGGCAGCCACTTTACATAATGAAACATCTAAGAGAGGTATTTAGGAGAAAACAGGAGGAAACACAAAGAAAATCAAGGGAGGCCAATTGGAGAAGAAGTTTTGATGGGAATTGCTACGCTTTAATTAACATACAAAGGAGGGTTCAGAGGCTTCTTCAAATCTAAGGGGATTTAATTAATTTCTTAATGTAATTTATGTAGTTCTTTATGTCATATCATAATTAATAGAATTGAAACTAATTTTGGGATGGGATTAACATATCAAATGGGTTTTAAGAAAATAAATTCATGAAATTTTGTGATGATTACATGTGATTTTGTTGGTTGAATCCCATATCAAAAGAAGGTTATTGATAGATAAATCTAATGAAAGAGATGTAAGATAATTGAAAACCTAAGATTTAATCATTAAAAGATGTGATTTTGAATTATCGGTTTAGAAATTGTATCAGAATTAAGGGTGAATTAATTCTGGAAAAAGGGTGGTTGAATCCCATTATTAAGTTTATTTTTTGTTGAATTGGAATAATCAAACATGTTTCTTTATGTTGACAATTGATAGAGTAGAGACATTATGCATTGGGATGAAGATTGGAACACTTTTGGTGGTGAAAATCTGGGTAAATCTAGTAAAGAATATAGCAAACCCGACATGAGTTGCGTACAGGGGCGAATCGATTCGCCCCTTGATCGAATTGGTTCGGTTCCCCTGCTTAACCCAGGACATTTTCGTTATAAACGCATGGCCACCAATTTCGTATTTTTCTGATTTTTTTGAATTAGTTATGAATTTTCTACAAAAGGGTGTCTAAGACCAAAATCTTTAGTCAGTAATGTTGGGATGAGCTTTATTTTAGGCACAATTGTGTTTAAATTGATTATAACACCTTGTCAATGTATCCTCTTGGTTAAAATGAATTCATAGTTGATGAAATTGAGTTATGATTTCTCTCAAACAACCCTTTTATGTTTGGGTCAGGTTAGGACTGGGGAAACATTCGGGTGATTTTTATGAACTCATGCGAGTATGTAGGAGGCTATCCAAGTTTAGTAGATATTTTTAAAAAATGGATTTATTGCACTATGTTAGCAAATTGGGCATAGATTAGCGGGGTTATATGAATATATATACGAGTATAGGGACACTGTATATATGAATAATAATATCTCCGTATAAGGTATTTATGTAAAACATACCTATCCTAGCGGATATGCTATCGGTGGAGGTTGCGCGTCGTGGGAGGTCACTCTTACGAATTTTAGTAGAGGTAGCACCATTTTCCTAGGTCATAGGTATGTGCACGACCACCCTATGTAGGTTTGGAGTCCTGTGGAATAATATGGTATTATTATGACCCACAGACTTAAGGCCATGACCGCCTCCGCTTTTCATTTTCATTTTAGGTTCGGTGGTGAGATTTCGACCCGATTGCCTAGGTTGTGGTGGACATTCCTGAAGCTTGATAGCATGCTAGTTATTTCGTACCGAGTGAGGAAAGGCTCAGAGGTATTGTGATTATATGTATATAATGAGTGATATATATGTATGTGAACAATATGTGATATGAACATATGTATATAAGTGTGACAATTATATAATTATGAATAATTTTAATACGTGATTATGGAATAAGTAATTGGGGTGAAGTTATGTAAATTACTTAAAATGATTTAGCGTGTGTGATAGCTAAATAAGAATTAAAACATAGAACAAATGTATGTGACATAGTTTGGGTAGAAGGTTAGCATAAGGGGCTAAGATACGTGTTGGTACAAGTCAAGCAGGGTAGAATAACTAGGGTGTTTAAAATGTACGCGATAGGTGCGCATAATAAATTAGGTGTAAGGGTTGTCTTATGGGAGTGTGCTACCGGTTTAAATATGGAAAAATGTTGTACATTTTCATTAGTGCATTTTATTCACTTGCTAAATATTTTCATAAGGTTTTGGGCTCTGAATCGTATCAAATATTTTCAAAACTTTTAGGCGTCCAGACATAGGGACGCCAAGTGTGATCACTCTTTCTAGGATTTTTGAAGTTGTAGCAGATGTGGAGGCTCGCAGGTTTTGGAGTAGTCAATTCTATCTTTGGTATTATAGTTAGGTTGCATTTCAATTGTTAGTGGGCATGTCGCCCCTTTTAGCAGACTCTTTACATTAAGTTTTTATTTAATTTAGCTAATATGGATTGCATTGGATTGTTTTGTAACCAATGGTGTATTCCGTATTTGGATTTTAATTTATTCTCCTTTAGACTTTATTACGATGATGGTTTATTTTTAATTTGATTACCATGAATTTTTTGTTGTGAGTGATTTAATTTTTGATAATTAATTAAAGATTAAAATTTAGAACCAGCTTATTTAAATAATATATGATTAGTAATTAAAATGTTTTTGACAGTGATGACAAGAATGAACCAGATGAGATTCCTATTTTATTTTAGTAGTGGAATGACCACTCGTTATTGAAATAGGAGGGGTATCACACCGATAACTGTTTGTCCGAGCCTATTAGGCTGTTGATTGGGACAAGGATGTAGATGGTTATAAGAGCACTTCGGGTGGGTGTTTCTATTTTGGGAGTGCTCTTATCTCTTGGATGAGCAAGAAGAAAAACTCCAAGTATTTGTCCACGACAGAGGCTTAGTATATAGCCGCCGATAGTTGTTGCACGCAACTCTTATGGATGAAGAAAATGTTGTAGGATTACGTCATTTCATAGGGCACGATGACTATTTCTTGTGATATTATGAGTGCTATACACATTTCTCATAATCCTAGTTCAACATTCGTGCACAAAGCACATTAGGATACGCGAGCACTTTATTAGAGACCTAGTTGAGGAGAAGGCCGTGTCCTTGAGCTTTGTGAGCACCAATCACTAGTCAGACGATATATTCATGAAACCATTAGATGCACTTCGATTTGAGGATCTTAAAAAATCTTTAGGTATTTGCACCATTGACTGAGTTCCGATATGTTATCTAGCATAGGATGATTATCATGAGTATATCCATTTATTCCTATTGCTAGATTGTATTACATTTGTATTATCATTATATTTATCATTTTTATTTTGATATTTTTTGAAAAATCCAAAAAGAGTTTTGTTTTTTCTGAAATTTTTTTAAAAATACAAAAAGATTTTCGGTTTCTTTTAAGAAAAAAATGAAAAAGGCAAAAAGATTTTATTTTGATAAAATTTTTGACAAAATTTGGGACTATTTTTATTCAAATCTCTAATACGAATTAAGACTCAAAACTCTTGCATGCTTAGCATATGGACGTTTACATGTTAAAATAAATCATATTAACTTTATAATTGAATTCGACTAGTAAAATCATGTTGTTTATGCGTTTCTTGTAAGATAGAAATTTATTGTTGTATGCCCCCGAAATATGCATGTTGATGGAAATTGTATAAGTTGTTGAAAAAATAATTGTTTAATTAATATTACAATTAAGCGGGCATAAATTGGATAGATAGTAATCTTGTGATTGAATTAAAGAATTGTTGTGTTAGGATGAAAATATGCCTTGTGTGATTATTAATTGCCTTAATATTCAGTATTGTGGGGACGTCGGGATTGTTGGGGTACTTATTGCTTTCACCTTAATATAGGTTTCTTGCTAGGTATGGGACTAGTAGGTAGGCATTTTTTGTTGTTAACACTTTCTAGGTATGGTAGTAGTAAGTGTAGATTTTTTACGGATGGGTATTTTCAAGGTGGGGTTAAGGAGTACACTTTTTCGTTGTTTCATTAGCCTACGTGCGAGACTAGATAGAAATTTTGATAGGTATTCTTCCTAAGTGATAGGCTAGGGTACGCATTTGGTTTTGGTGATCTCTAGGTATGGAACCAGGGATGGTTTAGGTTTGGTCACCCGAATAAATGGTGGGACTAATATAGAACTATGATAACTTGAAAATAAATTGATAATTAATACCTAAGATAATAAACAGGTATAAAAATAAATTTGTTGCGCGAAAAAACTAGCGATAATTGGGTTGACTGGCTATAGCAACATGGGTGTGTCTTAGTGTCACGAGTATGTGCGGGGCTAACAATAATTGAGTGGACTGGCTAGAGTGATGTATCGTGCGTGGAACCTCACGAGTACATGCAGAGCTAACGAAATTGGGTTGACTGCCTATAGTGAGGGGAATGAGTGTGATGTGTAGAACCTTATGGCCGCCGAAAGTATGTGAAAGACCGATAATTAGGTTTACTGGATATAGTGGTGTCGCACAAATAAGAATAATTGGATAATTAAATTAAGTAAGAATAAGATATAATGTTTAAATTAAAATTGTAATGGAATAATTGGGCTCAAATAACGTGGCGACTTAGTTATGTGGGTAGATAGTGGCAGTTTATTTTTACTCTCATGTTAATCTATATATCTCGTTTAATTTAAAATATTCCATTGTGGGGTTAAATAAATTAACCACCAATACTCTAATAAAATTACCCCACAAATTTGATCATATATTGATTTTATGATTTATCAAAGTTGTACTATAATTCAGACCCTACACATGTTGAGATATTATTACGCGCAATTTAATATATCGTGTATACTGCGAGTTTGAAGAATTAAACTAGATGCTCTAATAGTGATTTAAATCAATTATTTGATATACCACCACATATATTGTGACAAATGACACCATAAATATTGGACATTGGCTCCATAGAAAATATGACATTTGTAGCCCACTTGGGCACTTTTTCGATAAAAAGAGGATTTTTCCCTCATTTGAATGGATGGTGGTCTTGGGGGCAAGGTAAGGAGAGAAAATCTAACTCTTATCCCCCGCGAACCTCTTAAGCTATGTCACGGGTTTGATAGTGACAAGAAGATTTTTATGGCTTCATCACCAGTTTTACGTATTTCCCACGATATATGGGCGTTTGGAGGCGACTATCCGGATTTGGCACCTCCCGTGAACGAAAAAATACCAAAACCATACAAGAATTGAGTTTTCCAGCGTATCGTACGGACCCTGGAACTACGCAGAATTTGATTTTGTGAAGGGACGGATATGTAGGTGCAACAACGTTGCTCAAGTGTAAAACATGCGCAATGCGGTGCTTCCCCAAATCTGCACTCACATCTTACATTTGGCGACTTTGCTGGAGAGGTATTCACAATTCCGATTTTTTAATGCCTCGTGCGCATACGAAAATCTTGGTGAAAATGGAACATTTTCTACAAAGATAAGTATTATTACTTAAACTCTTTATTCGTGAGGTTAAATATTCTACGTATCTTTTTTATGATGAATATCACAAATCATATTTGTTATAATACACATAAAATCTGTTAGCGTTTATATCCAACTAGAATATTTGAAATATTTAGATGAAAAAAAATACATGCATGAATGATTCTGCTGAAAAATTATTATTGTTATTTTTCAGCATTAGTTGGTTAAAAAGTTTTTTATTAGCCATAATATTAGCCACATAAATAAAGGTAATATCTGTTTATTTATTGAAAAAATACAACTGAAGTTGTTTAATTCAAGATTAAACTAGTATGAATGAGTTATTTCAGTTATAGGTTTGTTGAAGAAACTCTTTCCTTAAAACGAATTTTAAACACAAGATGTGTAAAATAGTATGAACGAGTTATTTCAGTAATAGGTTTACCAGTTTTGAAAAACAAAACTTAAGAAAATTAAATCAACACAGCCTTAAGAAAGGGATGAGAGGAAGAGGAAGTATACACAAGCAATTTTAACGTGGTAAAACACCACGCAATTGGGAAAATATCCACGGTGACCTCTAGGTCACAAAATAAAAAATCCACTAAATAAGAGTAACAAGTTACAAACAATATAACAATCAAGATATACAATCAAACCTAAATCTAAGTTCAGAAATTATACCAACTCCTCTGGCATTTTCTGACTTCTCCCAAGGTTTTGATGTTGCTGATGTTCTTTTAGCTTCGTAACTCCACTCCTTTTAGCTTTACACCGACTATAAAGTCAAATATCTCAATACCAACACTTTCCAGTGTAGTAGTGTGAAGGTGTATGTGGTGATGTGCTCTGAATCACATGCATGCAACCCACACATATTTAATTACAAACAATATGAGTAACGAATTACAAACAAGTCACTTAATATGCAAGATTTCCAAAATCAGTTTAGTCAAAGTAATCAGACTTTGGATCTTTAAGATATCCACAGATCAAGAGGGAATCTTGCTATAAAAAGTAGCCAAGATCCTATGCACTTTCCTTATTTGAAAATATGTATTTATTTCACAAAATGTGAAATATTTGAAAGTGAAATCCCCAATCAAGATCTAAACTAGATCTAAGTCTGAATATTTGAGTAAACTGAAATTATAAAGGATTTTGTTGGTTTAGGGTTTGAAATCAACATATCAGTTTGAAAATAACCAACAAAAATAAGATTTCTCGAAATAAGAAATCAAGACTAAGAACTATCTAAGTGAACTGTATCACAGAGGTGTAATCTCAAGATTCTAAGAAAAGAAACAGAGATTTAACCTATATGATTAAGTTGGGAAAGAGATAAATAACTATAGAGGATAAGCTTCCCAAATTTCAAACTATTTTACTCTCAGAAAAGGGTTTTTTGGTAAGATTTGGGTTGAGTTAGGTTTAGGGTTTCATATATCGCTCTAACTCTTTCTCTTTCTCTCTCTAACTCTTATTTTCTCTCTAGTTTGGACGAAGGGAAAAAGTGTCAAATGCATGAGGCATATGTCGTTTATATAGTGAGTGAGGAAGGATCGAGAAACTCAGAGGCAATCCAATGGTTGAGATTGACCTTGACCAGTTGACTAAAGATCTAATGGTTAAAATAAGGCGGTGGAAATAACCAACAATGATAGGTCAAGATAGGTTCTCATGGATTAAGTATAAACACATGCAGATCGTCGATAATATTGATCCAAGGTTTCTCAAGGAAACACAGTTCTTGTGAGAGTAAAGAAACAAAAAACCAACCAATGAGAGAGCAACACGAGTTGACAAAATGCGGGTTATAAAACGCGTACACAAAAGTAATTATTTTTACACCCTGAAGTCTCTAGCGCTTTTGTTTCCTACCCAAACAAACATTCAGCTATTAAAAGAATTTACACAACATCCCCAAAGGTTTCTAAATGACCAATTTTAATTTCTAAAAATTATTTTAAAAATCTTAGAAATTATATAACACATCCCACAATTAGTAAAACATGAATTTAAAGGATTTAACTCACACATAACAAAATAGAGGCAGTCCTAGTGTGTGGTGTTGGTATAGTACCTTTAGGAACTTGTAAAGGAATCAAGTGTAGAGTCTGAGGTTCTTTGGTAAACAATGATGGGACTCAAATTTTGTCACTATTTCTAAACTAGATGAGCACCTATATAATATAGACTCAAGTAAGTCAAAGGTATAGGGTGATTCATTTATAGTCAACGCAAAAATTTTGTGCAGATGTTAAAAGTTTGCGTATGTTAGTACACTTTGTTGTGACTTCAAATCAAGTGTCTCTTTATATAAATATTGTACCCTTGCACTAAGAGCCGAAAGCTCTCTAACAATACATGCTTTTATCATATCTAAATAAATAAATAATAAAAGGGGGTCTTTATTATAGACTATATGTTACAACCTACCTGTCATATCTGAAAGTAAAAGAAAGAAAATAGGACATCCCTGTATATCTTACTTTCTGCTAAAAGTAATGACTAGCCGAAAGTTTGCTGAAAAAGTATGCTTTTAATACCTAAAGAGATCTTGAGTATCCATGTATTGATATCCTACAAAACGTGGATGTCCTTGAGGATCTGAGATAATAAATTAAGAATCCTAGGTACTATTTATTTCCATAAAGTAAGGCTTTCCATATTATACCTAATACAAAGAAATAAATAGATGGACTTTTTCTTTCTCTTCCTAAAACTGTCCAAATCCCTTCTCGTTGGCCAACACGGTACGATTTCTGCCATGTTCCATCCCTGGATTTTGATCGGGCTAGTGTTTTAGAAACTCATCATCGGACTACGATCGAGTCAACATTTTTCTATTAATAGGAGTTAACCCGAGCCACCATTGAAATCTGACGAACCTGGTGCTCTCCGAGGAACTTCCATCAATGAAATAGTTTTGAGCTTCGAGGAACCTCAGGTGAACATTGAGGACCTTGACCTCTGAACATCCTCTCATGGGTATTCCTGAATAAGTATCTCCAAACAAGAACCCCCGATCTCTGAACAGGTATCTTTGAAAAAACTACCTCCAAACAACCCCGGATCTTCAAATAAATTGACTTTCGAGAAACCATGATTTTTGAGAACTGTTGCTTACCGAGCAATCTTCCCGACCACTGACTTTAGAGAACCCTTGATCTTTGAGAACCCTTACTCTCCAAGCAACCTTGATCCATGACCATTGATCTATAAGAAACCTTGATCTCCGAGCAACCAAAGTGGGTCTTAGCCAAACCTTCTTCATTTTACATTTTTAGCTTAAACTATTGGAGCATAAAATGGGTTGTCCCATGTTTTAAATATTAATCTCATTTATTCATATATACTCATTTATATAGGGGGCAAGTGTGTATATATATATATACACAAATAGCTTTGTTTCCTTTCTGAGATATCAGCCTCTTCTAACAACATGGGTACGGACTAAGCCACTTGAAATACTTTCAAAAATTATGCGCGGTATTATTTATATGTCATTCAAACACTTTGACAATAAACAATTGCTAAAGATTGTTAGTATAACGTATCGCCTATTTTCATTTAAATTTGGATGTTATGGTATTTAATTTGTGCGTGTTTTTTTTACATACCCTGAAAAATACTCTTCAAGGCTTAAAAATATATGTAGCCTCGCACAAATTCGTGTTGCTCGAGTAGAAATACATTTATTTTCAAAAAAATCATATATGCCTTGGCATTCCGTAAATATTTTATGTTGGCTCAAGAAGACTATTTAAAGATTTATTACGAGCATGTACTCAAGCGATCTTGTGATTATTCGCATTTAAAGTTTTGAAATGATATAAATTTTAATATGTCTACATAAAATAAATGCCACACTTATAAAGTTGATATAATTCGAGCATAAATCTTTGGTATTTGCTTGTTGGTTACATTGAAGGTTATTACCCGAGCTCACACAAAACAATTCTTTATCGACACGAAAAAATCCCCTCAAATGTTTAAACTCAATTAAATGCAAGTTGGAATTGAGCAACTTCTATTTTGAGCCATATTATTGTTTAAATTTTTTTCGAGGCACCTTATTGCTTAAATTTTGCCCAAGGCACCTTATTGCTTAAATTTTCGTGCGAGGCACCTTATTGCTTAAATTTCATGTGAGGCACCTTATTGCTTAAATTTTTCTCGATGCACTTTATTACTGCTTAAATTTCCGTGTGAGGCACCACATTGCTTAAATTTTGCCACCGACAAGCCACATATGCCTTGAAGTTTCGTAAACTATTTTATGTTGTCTCGAGAAAGTCCATTTAAAGATTTAGTACGTGCATGTGCTCGAGAAACCTTATCAAATATGGCACTCGAGATGCCTCCTCCATGGTCACTCGAGCGACCTTCTGAGAAACCTCCTCTAAGGTTATTCTATGATTTATTCACATTGTTATATTAATTACATGAAAATTCAAATTTGATATTTATTTCACCTCCACCTGACTCAGCATGCTTACACTACACCAAATCTATCGAATTGTCAAGGTCAATGGCCGTGACAATTTTGGGGGTGACAACTTTTATTGTCACGGTCATGTCACGGTCCTTGACCTTGACAAGGTTTGTCATGGTTAAGGACCATGACAAGCCTGTGACAATGTTTAAAAAATTATCATGGTCATTGATCGTGACAAGCCCGTGACAAGTTTCCTTTATCCCAAACTTGTCACAGTCAATGACCGTGACAATTCTGGCCATAATAGAAAAAAAATCTGTTGGAAAGTATGGCCACTGCCACTGCCCAGCAGTATATTTGTACCTGTTATAGCAACATTGTACCTGTTCAAACATCATATATCCAAATAAAATAGAGATAATTCAAATATACATTCAAAATAGAGACAATATGCATCACGATATAATTCAAATGTAACAACTTAAAACACTGCAATTCAAATAATGTCACTAAATGTTTGGGTTAAGATTAGCTATGAGGAGATGAGTAAACTGTCGAATTACTTACAATCGGCCCCGAAAAGTAAAATAATGCAGAATAATATATTTATGTAGTTATAGAAACTTAAATCTTACCATCATCCTATGCTCCACCTCGGCGTTGCACATCCATCTTTTTTGCCCGATTTTCCCTCCCCGATTGGTGAGATGCCAATTGTCGCTCTCCGATCTCATTGTCAATGAACTTTTTCCATTCTGCCAATGAGATCGGTTCCTTCGACGAGACAGATTCATGCATTCGGATAATGGACTCTCGGGTCTTCCCAAAGTACCGGGTCCGCATATTTTTCTTCCACGTCTTGTGTTGCTCCCTCAACTGCTCCAAGACGGAATCGCATAGCTTTGGATCCAGGCTGAAATGTTCTTGTCCAACAAATAAAATGTTAGTTGCGAATAAATATAAATATAAATATAAATATAAATATAAACTGAAATTGAAATCGAAATTGAAATATTCATATAAATATAAATATAAATACATTACCTGTAGTGCCACCCAAATAGCTAACTTTAGCTCATTTGGCACCTCCCTCCAACTAGTGTACCCTGGGTCGATGATAGTCTTTACCAGCTTGAGGGATCTCGCTAATAGCCCCGTCTTGTTCTCGATGGCCATCCCCAATTTGCCATATTTGGGGAGCCTAGGGTCCGAGGAGCCCTCGTCGCCTCAGCTACCACCGAGCCCAGATGACATCATCATAACCAGCATCATCATCCTCGCTTTAATACCTGAAGGAGACATTTGCTGTAAAAAAAATGTTGTTATTAGTACAAATCAAAATGAATTAGAAGAAGACATGAAAATATGTTTAATTACTACAAATCCAAATTAATTTTTACTGTTTAACACCTCAATTCTGAATTCCAAAACAACAGCATCTAGCTCATAATATGTTCAATTACTAAAAATCGAAAACATCCCCACCCCCACCCCTAATGCCCACACACGCACACTACACAAGAGTGAAAATGATAAAGTTCAAATCAATTAAAAGTATTATAAATGGATTGATAAAGTACAAATTGGAATATTTATTACAAATTAAAAAATTATTTCAAATTCGAATTATCACAAAAAATGGATTGATATTCGGTAGGAGTAGCCAAGTCATCCACACTACTATTCAGACGCTTTGGTGCGTGTAGGACAATTGACCATGGTTCGTTGTTGATATACTCCGAGTAAAACACTTGGTTAACCTTTTGAAATGCACAAACAAATGGCACATCGCTCACGTGGTCGTTGCTCTTCAACTTGGACAAGTCAACCATGATCAAATTGGTGACATGATCAACTTTACAAGCATTTTTATCCTCAATGCTTACCCAATCACAGTAAAATACAACCTCCATTCTATCTGTCTCACCCATCCTCTCTTTGTATTTCGGATATCCCATCACAGCTACCACAACTAATCAACTACTAAAGGTAAGAAATGTATATTCATGGATTAGTATAAACAAAACTTAGATTTATTGTATGTTTCATTTAATTATGTCTTATTTATATTCGATTTTTAAATTTCGAATTCAAATTCAATTTATAATAGAAATTTCTATTTCCTCCATATCCTCTAAAGGGTGAGTGGTCCTATCCCATTCAAGACCGCATTTTTTATAATATACTTAACAGCTCATGCACATTGTTACGATTTGAGAAAAATTCGGGAGCATATCCCCGTAGTTCTCCAAGTACATGACGTAGATTGGCAAGTGTGAGTGTTATTTCAATTGATCAATTGAAATAACAGTCACACTTGTCAATCTAGTATGTACCCAGAGAACATTAGGATACGACTGCATAACTTCCTCCAAAAGTAACAACTTTAAGCCACTAAGAATATTATTATACAGAAATTATGCTGTCCCAAACTATCCAAACGGACAATTTGAGAGATCTCATTACAGGGGTAATGATTCTCGAACGGGTCTAAGGGCTATTGAATGCGTACGCATAAGAACTAGAAGGCTAGTATCTATGCGCACTATATGTAATTTCAAGTATGTTTCATTTAATTATCATACTATATATATATATATATTGTTTGTAATACAAAGTAATTTTCAAAAAAAGTTGAAAAATCCCACCCTCATATGCACAATAATCCAGTGGTCATGCCACTTTTAAAATTAACCAACCCAACACCGATCCACTATAATCCAACCGCAATGGCAACAACAAGTGTGTATCCCGTACTCCTTCTAATTCATCTACTCAATTAATTATTTTCATCAATTAAACTAACAATTAAAGTATACAATTATTAATTTACTAATTTACAATGAGGGGCAATCCTACTTGCATATGAAAGAGGCACTAATTATTAATTTACAAAAAAAATTAACAACCAATCAATATTAAATAAATCAATTCTTTTACAAGGGATACTACAATATGAGTGGCAATATCTAATAAACCAATAAAAAATTAATTAAAAAAACACACACACGCACATATACACACACATGCCCACACCCCCTTCCCCCCCACCCCCTGCCCTACCCCCTACCCCCCGCTGTCGTTGCCCACCACATGCTCACACACGCACATATATACACACACGTATATATACACACATGCACACATGCATATATACACACACAAACAGACACACATATACATACACTCACACACATGCACAAACACCCCCTCCCCCCCCCCCCCCCACACACACACGCATATATACACCACACACACACACATGCACATTTACACACACATATATATACACACACACATATATATACACATATACATAAATGGAGGAGAAATAGAGAGAGAAAACATGCCAAAGTTGTAGAGAAAGAGTGAGCAGTTGCTAGAGAGAGATAAATGGAGGGAATAGAATCGGTGGGAAAAAAGAAGAGGGAGGATTTTTTACTGACAGAATTATCACGGACATGTCACGTTCATTGACCGTGATAACTTTACGGTATTATCACAGTCAAGGACCGTGACAAGCATTTGTCACTGCCTTGTCACGATCAATGACCGTGATAAAAAATGCGTGTTTTTTTGTCACGGTCAATGACCATGACAAGGCTATAGCCACTTGAAGTGTTACTGATTTAATTATTCTATATACGAATTAACAGACCACTTAAAAATGAAATTGAAAAAATATGAACTGCATACTGTACTGGCATTACGAAATTGCACGAAACAATGTGTTTTATGATTCCTCGAGGCATGATTTTGAGTTTATTTTATTCTATTGACATAAACTAAAATAAAGGGGGAAAGATATATCCCACGTGATTATATATGGCATTATAATATGTCTCACAAGTTACTAATAATTTTTGTGCCAAAGTAAGAGATGATTTTTTATCCTTGCAAATATGGAACACACATGATCAAATCAAGCTTGAGCAATTAAGACAGGTATTATAGACGGCAAAGTCAAATGATCAAGAGATTCTTTTTTAATTTGGGATATCACATAGTGAAATGTTTTTAATTTTATTCATATTGTGTTGTAACCGATGTATGAGTTTTTCTTTACATTTCTTTGTTTGAGATAAAAGACAAAACAAAGTAAAGAGGGGAAAAAGTATTGTATGATGTAATATTTAGTTGCATTGGAGCCCGAGTGATACGCGTGCTCAGATATGGTCACAAAATAGTCATTAGTGTCGAGGCACCACCAAGACAGACTTCGAACTTGTTCAATATAGCCATCGGTTGGCTCATATATAGCACTGACTGCATGACATTATTTCCAGCGAAATGATAGGGGACAAGCGAATTTCCCTGAAAACCTGGAGCATTCATATAGAGTTTTCATACAAACCTTATCGATATTGGGGTAAGTCGCCCAAAGTGGTGCATTATAGCTTCGAAAAACCTTACCGATATTGTGATAAGTCGTCCAAAGTGGTGCATTATAGATTCGAGAAACCGTACCGATATTGGGGTAAGTCTCCCAAAGTGGTGCATTATAGCTTCGATAAACCTTACCGATATTTTGGTAAGTCACCCAAAGTGGTGAATTATAGTTATGAGAAACCTTGACCTATATGGCAGTCCAGTTTATTTAAAGGACCTATATGGAACCTCGACTAAGTAAATTAGGCATTCTCGAAGCCTCAGTTTGCCTAAAACGCCTTTATGGTGGCTCAAGTAGGTAA
The DNA here is from genome assembly GCA_949130495.1 of Sambucus nigra. NCBI lineage: Eukaryota > Viridiplantae > Streptophyta > Magnoliopsida > Dipsacales > Adoxaceae > Sambucus > Sambucus nigra. Next base: position 533,814,436 of record OX422208.1, on the reverse strand, counting down.
ATTATTGTCGCTTAAATGTCCCAGTTTAATTAAAGGACCTATATAGAACCTCGACTAAGTAAATTGGGCATTCTCGAAGCCCCAGTTTTCCTAAAGAACCTTCATGGTCGCTCGACTAGCTAAATTGTTGTCGTTTAAAAGTCCCACTTTACTTAAAGGTCCTATGTGGAACCTCGACTAAGTAAATTGGGCGTTCTCGAAGCCCCAATTTTCTTAAATCACGCTTATGATTGCTCGACTAGGTAAATTGTTGTCGCTTAAAAGTCCCAGTTTACTTAAAGGGCCTATATGGAACCTCGACTAAGTAAATTGGGCATTCTCGAAGCCCCAGTTTGCTTGGAGAACCTTTATGGTCACTTGACTAGGTAAATTTATGTCGCTAAAACTCCCATTTTACTTAAAGGGCCTATATGGAACCTCGACTAAGTAAATTTGTCATTCCCGAAGCCCCAATTTGCCTAAAACACGTGTACGGTTGCTCGACTAGGTACACTAAGGATGCTTAAAAAATCTTAACAAGTGGTTTTCATTGTTAAGTCACCAATTTTTGGCGGAGGTTGCGAAAAATCTTAATAAGTGGTTTTCTTTGTTAAGTCACCTATTTTGGTGGAGTTTTCAAAAAATATTAACAAGTGGTTTTCATTGTTAAGTCATCTTTGTTTTGGTAAAGTTTGCGAAAAAGCTTAACAAAGTGGATTTTATTGTTAAGTCACATATTTTGGTGGATTTTGCGAAAAATCTTAACAGTGGTTTCCATTGTTAATTCATCATTTTTTGGGTGGAGTTTGCAAAAATCTTAACAAAACATGTTTCCATTAAGAAAGTCACCTCGTAAGTGTAACACCCCGATTTTTAATTTTTGACTTTAATTAATTTGGAGAAAATGAAATTTTGGAGTTAATAGCCTTTAAGGATTTAACTTGGTATTATTAGTAAATTTTTCAATCCGGAATTAATACGGATCTTTTATAAAAGGTTATAAGGTTTTCAATTAATTATTTAACTGGCAAGTGCGTATTTTTTCATTGAATATATTTTATCAGATAATTAAGTCGAATTTTAAAAGATTTGAATTTTTATACTAGAGTTGTTCGAACGACGTCGTATGTCGTTCGAACGAAACCATACATCATTCTAACGATAGAGGCGATTTATGGATAGGAGATTCCTAATTGTGTTTTAACTCTTAAACCCTTTATATAGTAAAATAATACGGTGCTGGGACTTCGAAAATCACTTTTCTCTCAAACTTTCTCCAGAAAGCTTTTTCAAACCTTTTTCTCTCATCTTTAACCCCTAGCCCCAACTTTTAACAAGTTTTGAAGATTCAATTGGTGTTTTCATCTAGAGGAGTTCAAACTTCTACTAATATTTTCATTCAACTAATTTCATGCATGAATACTCTATTATTTTTCTTTAGTATTATGCATTTTAAGTGTTGCCTAAATCGTAATCTCATATTTTTATTAAGAATTAATTAGAAATCTAATTAGATAAAGTGGACACATTAAAATTTGGGGTTGTCTTTATGAAATCTCTTAATATGAATAATATTCATAACCCTTGGGTACATGGGATTCATGAGTAGATTTGGGGATTTATTGGTGTAGGTTGCATGTAAAAAAACTCTGGTTTTGAAATAAATGAATTTGGGGGGTATAACTCATGTATGTTACGTTGAGATAATGAAATTGGGATTATATCCTAATAATGATGAAATTTAGCGTTTGAAACAAATAATTAATTGAGATCAATTTTGGTGAAATAAAGATTTAATGGAATTGGTCAATTATGTGTAGTTTGGTACATTAATTAATTGTTCTCATTTATGTGACTTGTTAGTTTTATTATATTGCCCTTGTGACGACGAATGGTTATGTATTTTTTCTATCCCTATATTTTAGGATGCCTTCTAGGTATGGGACTAGTGGGTAGGCCTTTAGTTGACTTACTCCTGCTAGGTATGGGACTAGTGAGGGTAGATTCTTACGACTTGATTATGTTGGGGTGGGCTGATTTTTGACACTTTATCATCGTTACGCTAGCCTAGGCATGAGACTAGGCTGAGGTTTATGTTAGAAATACATCCTTTACGTAGGGTAGGACATATTGAAAACTTGGGACCCTTAGGTATGGGACTAAGGGGTATTTTGAGGATCTCACGTCGATAAAAAGGGTGGGGTAATTCGTAATTTGTGAATTGAGAATATGAGAATTAATGCCTAAGATAAAAAGGGGTATTAAAATTTGTGGCGACATAATGTGTCACACAGGGACGGACAGTTTAAATGGGTCAGCTTAGGCGATTTATGTCGTGTCGTGTGTTGGAACCTTGTCATATTGCGGGGGATAGAGAGTTTAAACGGATTCGGATGGCTATTGACTACGGGAAGTGTGATATTTTGGTGAATTACCACCCGGGATGGGAGGACCGTCATATTAAAAAGTTAGAACAATAATAAAATTTGGTTAATTTAATTAAATTAACATCGTGGGACTTGGGAATTTAAAACCATATTGGTGTGCCTTTTTATATGAGGATCTCTTGGGTAGTTAGTGATTATATTTAGGGGCATATACCAAATAGTCCCTTGAACTTCTTTTAATACATGTATAGTCCAAGCCATTTTATTTTGCACCAAAAAGTCCTTCACCATGCCAAAAAGACTTCACCATGCCGCTGGCGCGGACCTTTAAAGATAAGAGAATAAGGGACTTTTTGGTACAAAATAAAAGGCTTGGACTAAATGTGTATTAAAAAATGTTTGAGGGACTTTTTGATATTTGATCCTTATATTTATCGCGTTTAATTATCTCGTTTAATTAAAATATTCTATTGTGATATTTATTGCGTATAATGCTAATGTCGGGATTCAAGGATCCTTTTGGAGGGGAGTAGTGTGTATTCATGCTCGGGGCTCTGACTCGTGCCTTGACTAACCTTTTCAAGATAATTTTTGGAGAAGCTGCATAGGATCATCGCAGTTATCGTTTGGAGGTGCAGCTGGAGTTATTCATTTTATTGAATTGTTTAGTTAGATTTTTCCTTTTCAATCGGGTTTAATTATGAGACTTCAGTTAAGTTTTATTGGTCCATTCGGTTCCAAAGTTATCTAGAGGATTTCAGTTGGATTATTCAGTTGGTTTATTACTCAGATTTTATTTAATCATTATTGGAGATTGAAATTTATTAGAGTTTTAGCATATGATGGATCTTTTATTGCTCGATTATTTATGATCGTATGGATTAACTCAATCATTTATCTTGCAGATTGATTTATTTATGTCTCATATCTGTCTCATGTTAAGAATGGTATTTATTTAGTTCACTCCCGGTATAGTTTGACGGCGGTGGCTGGCCACCCCGTCTGTCAGATTTTGCGGGGTGTGACAGTAGGTGGGAATTTGCGAAAAATCCTTAACAAGTGGTTTGCATTGTTAAGGAGTTAAATTTTTCTTCTTATTCTTCATTTCAACTCATTGTGGTTCATTCGCATGAAAAGAATGGTCATGAGGTTCTTTGGAAATAACCCATGAGATCAAAGACTAAAATGTGAGATACCATATAGAAGTATATCATCAAAATGAAATGAGATATGGGATTATTACCCACGATCCACAGGTTAATCGAACATATCAAAATCGAACTCCCAAAATACTCCTCCAAAACGAAAATGAGAGGAGGTAATGATAGACCTCAAAATTATATGCCTATATACGCATGGTATAGATCGAATGTAATCACATAATGGCTTAAACAAAGTTAAAACATTGTGAAAAATATTCCGCACACACAGTTGATATGTCTCAGCTAAAGCATCACCACACTAACTATGCGTACGAGGGGGAAAATGTAGAGTGGGGTTAAAGAAATTAACCACCAATACTCTAATAAAATTACCCCAAAGATTTGATCATATATTGATTTATGATTTATCAAAGTTTTACTACAATTCAGACCCTACACAGGTATTATTACGCGTAATTTAATATACCGCGAGTTTGAGGAATTAAACTAGATAATTATTTAGTACTGATTTAAATAAATTATTTGAGATACCACCACATATATTGTGACAAGTGGAGCCATAAATATTGGACATTTGGCTCCATAGAAAACATGACATGTGTCAAGCCACTTGGGCACTTTTTCTATAAAAAAAAAGAGAGCTTTCCCCTCATTTTAATGGATCATGGTCTTGGGGCAAGGTAAGGAGTGCAAATCTAACTCCAAATTATGAAAACTCAAATGATATATGGGATTATTACCCACGATCCACAGGTTAATCGAACATATCAAAATCGAACTCCCAAAATACTCCTCCAAAACGAAAAGGAGAGGCGGTAATGATAGACCTCAAAATTATATGCCTATATACGCATGGTATAGATCGAACGTAATCACATGATGGCTTAGACAAAGTTAAAACATTGTGAAAGATATTCCGCACACACAGTTGATATGTCTCAGCTAAAGCATCACCACACTAACTATGCGTACGAGGGGGAAAATGTAGAGTGGGGTTAAAGAAATTAACTACCAATACTCTAATAAAATTACCCCAAAGATTTGATCATATATTGATTTATTATTTATCAAAGTTTTACTACAATTCAGACCCTACACAGGTTTTAATACGCGCAATTTAATATACCACGAGTTTGAGGAATTAAACTAGATAATTCTTTAGTACTGATTTAAATAAATTATTTGAGATAGCACCACATATATTGTGACAAGTGGAGCCATAAATATTGGACATTTGGTTCCATAGAAAACATGACATGTGTCAAGCCACTTGGGCACTTTTTCTATAAAAAAGAGAGCTTTCCCCTCATTTTAATGGATCATGGTCTTGGGGGCAAGGTAAGATAGCATGATAATGGATTTTAATTCGCATGAATGTTTATATTGATTGGATAAATCTGAATATATGTTGTGAAATTTTTTAAATGTCTCATATTTCTGTCACATGTTGAGAATGATAACTTATTTAGTGATGCCTGACGTATTTTGGTAGCAACGGCTGGCCACCTCGCTTACCAAAATGCGCGAGGTGCTATAACACCTTGACGAAGAGCATATGTGTTTGGATAGTAAAGGCTAGGATCAAACTAGTGACAACTTGAACAGGCATGACCTTTCGCGTAAGAAAGAGGAGGTTAGTTTTCCATCCAGACAGTCTTTTTTGGACTTTATCAACTACATTGTCGAAATGGGAGTTCCGACATATAACACGGGTGTGGCCATCCCTGATCCTCGCGAAGGGGGAGAGATGATGAGAGGGGGGTGTTATCTCCGTGGTGAGAGGATCCTGGTCCCGCACATCCCTCTCGGGAGAGCTTCAGCCATCGTCGACGATGTGTGAGGTGAAAAATGTAGAGAGATGGAGTCTCCAGTATATTTTACTTAAACAGATAAAAGAAGGTGGAGTCATCTTGAAGGACAGCATCCAAAGACATACTGCTACATACGAAACCAAAATTGATTCGAAAAGGGTTCGGAGGCTAAGTTACGAAATGGGAAGGTGTTGGGCACCCATTCCGCCCTTGCGATCTCTCATGGATTGTTGTTATTTTTATTTATTTCCCCGTGATATGTGTGCATGTTTATATGTAATGGAGATAGGAATTATCGACTCGTATCATGGAAGAGATAAAGCGAGTCATCCATAGGAATGTTCCTAAAAGTAATATTAGAAAATATGATTTGCGTGGTTATCCTTGCGTTAATCGTTATAAAGGAACGATAACACATGTGGAATAATAAACCACTAAGAACAAATATATGTATATGTAAATATATAGATTTTAGGAGAATTAAGTTAAAGAAAATAGAAAAATAACAAAAATGGAAAGAATAGGACTCAAGTCTCGGGTTTTACCACGAGATGCCTACATAGCCTATAGAGGCATCAAAGTCCACGTAGTTCGTATGCAAAACGAGGGGTGGGATTTATCTCATAAATCTAACTGGGGAATTCTCTTATATGTGTGTGTGCGTAAAAAAATTATTTTAATTATGAGAAAAGTGTGAGAATTCCTGTTTGGAATTTATGAGCAAACCCTCTTTTTCTTGTTTTTGGGGTTTTATTTATATGAAAATAAGGGATGTGCAATAATACTAAATAACAAGTATATTAGGATATGTGAGATGGAGAGAATAAAGTGCTAAGTAATAAAATAAGTTAATGCAAATTTAGGAGAATTTGAAGAGAGAGTTGAGAAAGTTGGACCTTCTTGAAGATCTTGAGCTTGATCTTGAATGTTAAAGAGCAACCCTTGCACTTGGATGATGATGAAGGATAGTTAATTCACCAAGTTTGGTGAAAAATGTGATGAAAAGTGAAGCTTGGAAAAGGATTTGGATGTGGAAATCACATTGACTTCGAGAGAGGTTCTCTAAGTTCGCTGAGAGTGATGGGTTTAAGATCTTGGGTCCCCTTGGCAATGAGGTCAGGCCCTCCTTTTTATAGGAACAGGGAATTTCCAATCGTCATAGTCCTAGTCCTGCCAATCGACGGGTGTTTTTAGGCACACTGTCGATAGGCAGGGTTTGGAACCTGTCGTTTGGCAGTCTCTTTCAGGTTCCTTCGAAAAAATGGACGTAAAACGCAAACCGTTAATCCGAATCACTCACGGGGAGAACCGATGGAAAGGTACTTCAGAGACCTTTGAAATTCCTTTGGACTGCTCCTGGGTCCTGGAGTTGACTTTAGGTTAAATGTGGCTCGAAAGCGCTCATCGAACCTTTGGACGGGGAATTGTCGGACGCAAACGGATCGTTCGTCCGCATGGTAACTCAGAATTGTGCACGGGGCGGACCATTGGAAAGTTTAAGAGATGTACTTCGACATTCAAAATATCTTGACTCAGTTTGGGGAGTTGACTTTGGTCAACCGGGGCCTGGAAGCCTTCAGTGACTTTGGTCAACCGGGTACAGGACTTACATATATATAGGGATGATATGGCTATATATATATATGTGCATAATTATGAGATATTATACTAAGAGAAACTAGTAGTTTTGGCAATGAAGACAACTGAATTTAATCTTAAAGAGATAAAGACTTAAATAGTCATATAGTAAACGTGATAGGTAGTAATACGTGACAGGCTACTTATGTATGGGCAATACGGGAACACCATTGTTAGATATAAAGAGTGTTAAGTGACTTGAACTAGATAGATTGGGTAGAGTTACTAGTACTAAACAAGCTAGGAGTGAACAATAGAAGAGAGGTGAGATCTTCATGTGAGAGTACGAATTTAACATGTACATAATACTTGCTTTAAAGCAGTTTAAAATACTTGCAAAACATTTTTTACACATTGGGCTCTGACCCATATCTTGCATCTCTTTTCTCTCTTACTATATATATATATATATATATATATTATATCAGGTGCTCAGCCACAGGGTCACCAAATTTAGAGACTTGGGTCGCTTGGCATGCTGCAGCTGCTGTGGAAGCTATAGGTCTTTGCATTAGACGCTCTTATCTTTCCTCTCAGTTTTATTTAGACTTTTCATTTAGGGCATGGGTCGCCCATTCCTTAGACATTTTATCAGAGATTGTATTTAGTTTACATTCTATTCATTCTAGTTGGATTTAGTTTATTGTGGTTCTTTGGCTTAAGGTTTTGAATTGAAATGTTTAAATCCAGTCGTATTTATTTCAGTAAGTGATTCAGATTTAATATTTATCTTTATTTATTGGTGAATGGTTTATATTTATTTCTTGGACTTATTAAATAAATATTTTTGGTTACAAGTTAAAAGGAAAAAGTATTTTGGCACCAGCCTGATTTACCTTAGGTGATTGTTAAAGCTAATGTTTTCGACAGTGATGCTAAGAATGAACCAACCGGATATTCTATTTTAAATTTTTATAAAGGATCGATCACCCGATATTTAATTGGGCGGGGTGTCACATGTGGTTTCATAGCATCAGGTTCTAGAGTCCTTTAGGATCTTTACGGCTTACTGTGCTTTCAGCTTAGTGTCCTTTGATATAGAGCTTAATATTTTGGACAGTTGTATTCTTATTTATATGATCACGTCTTCAGTTATTTGAGATTTTACGATAACTGTGGATTAATAAACTTCTTTCTCATATCAGATGCCTCCTCGACGTGCACCAAAGGACAGGAATGCCCATCCAGAGCCACAACCAGCTCCAGCTCAGGGCATGATGAATGCTGCAGAAGTTGTTGTCATCGTTGCATAGGCAGTAAATGCAGCACTAGCAGTGGTACAGCAGGTACCACCACAGGCACCAGTAGTGGCGCCATCGCCTGTTCCTATTTTTCCTACTGCATGGGAGAGCATCAGGGATGCCTTTCAGAAGGCGCATCCTCCGTAGTTCTCAGGCAGCTCTGACGTTGTGTTGGCGAGTCAGTGGAAAAAGGAGATACAGAGACACGTTCATATGTATGAGTGCACCGAGGTGCATAGGCAAGTCTTGGATACCTTTAAGCTAACAGGGGCAGCCTTATAGTGGTGGGAGTCCACTAGTACTTCAGAGGAGCGAGATTTGATGTCGATTGCCGATTTCTGGGTGCGGTTCGACCGCAAGTACTTTCCTTCTGCCGTCAAGACTGAGATGAAGGGAAAACTTTTAGACCTCACCCAGGAAGGGAAGACAGTTGTTGAATATGAGGAGGAGTTCACGTGATTGACTAATATGGTACCTAACGAGGTGCCTACTGAGGAGAAACGAATCCAGATGTTCATGGATGGTTTGGCTTGGAGGATCAGACAGCATCTTCTGGGTAAACTTTCCCTACATTCCTACACATATGTCCTAAATGTAGCATTATTACATTGTCAGGACAACCACTTCCATGCTAAGGGAAGCAAGAGGGGAGAAGAGCCCAGCCAGATGGTCAAAACAGGGGGAGGTAGTGCCAGTGGGGCACCAGCTGATCAGAGTCAGAGGCAAGGTTCCCAACAGGGGGATTCTGCTAAGAGGTTTAGTTCAAGAGGTTTCCGACATAGTTATGGTGGCTTTAAGCAGGGCCAGCAGGGGCAAGGTAGCGGTGGTAATGGCCAGCAAAGCTGAGGTTATCAGGGAAGAGCGGAGGAAATTTTGCCGAAAAATGTTATACTTATGACAAGACTGGCCATAAGAAGAAGGATTTCCCCGATAGGGACAAGGTCCCTCAGCATCAGGGTGCTCACCAAGAGCCCCACAGACCCATCTTTCCCTCCGTCCTACTATCTCCAGCGCCAGTTCCAGCCTTGCCCGCAGCCTAGTTCAGCAGGGGTAATTATAGTATGGACGTGTCTATAACATCCACTAGGCAGCAGCACCTAAGGAACCACCCGCGATTGAGGGTACGTTTCCTATACATGGCACTATGGGTCGAGTTTTATTTGATACTAAGGTGTCGCACTGTTTTATAGCTACTCATTTTGCACGGGCCTTAGGGTTATTAGTCACGGCAGAGAGTACAGTGACATGCGTAGACTCACCACTGGGGAATGGGTCTTTGATTTTATTTATATATCGGGGCGTAAGTATAGAGATTGGTAGTTTGATTTTACCTGCATACATGTTAGTGTTATATATGCATGAGCACGATGTCATTATTAGCATGGATTGGCTCGCTGCGTACAGAGACGTGATAGATTGTTACAGTAGGAGTATTATCTTTGCCATTTCGGGGCAGGAGATGTTTTTGGTGGTGATGCCTCGCCCAGAGGGAGTATCTTCCACCCACTTATATTATATAGAGGAGGATATCTCTAAGGAGATAGTGATTCCCCTATACTCGATTCCAGTCGTTCGTGAGTTTTTTTATGTATTTCACGAAATACCGAGCCTATCCCCCATTTGAGAGATAGATTTCGTCATAAACTTGATGTCGAGAACTCGGTCGATAGTGCGTGAACCATATCGTATGGCTCCTACGGAGATAAAGGAGTTACGGGATCAAATAGAGTAGCTGTTAGGCCAGGGCTTCATTCATAGGAGCACCTCGCCTTTGGGCGCTCCGATGTTGTTTGTAAAGAAGAGAAATGGTTCACTGAGGTTATGCGTGGATTATCGAGAGTTGAACAAGGTCACGATACAGAATAAATATCCATTGCCCCGAATCGATGGACTGTTCGACCAGCTGAGGGGAGCAACCTTCTTTTTGAATATACATTTGAGGTCAGGATACCATCAGCTACTGATTAGGGAGCAGGATGTGTCGAAGACTGCTTTCTTGATGAGGTATGGATCATATGAGTTCAAAGTCATGCCGTTTGGGCTGACAAATGCTCTATCCATGTTCATGGACTTGATAAACCGAGTGTTCAGGGAGTTCTTGGATAAGTTTGTCATCATCTTCATCGATGACATCCTGATTTATTCACACACTGAGGAGAAGCATGACGAACACCTGAGATAGGTTCTTCAAACCCTACGAGAGCATCAGTTGTATGCTAAGTATGAGAAGTGAATATTCTAGATACGGGAAGTATAGGTTTTGGGGCATGTTGTATAGGGATTGGGGATATCGGTTGACCCGAGCAAAGTGTCGATAGTGAGGGAGTGGGGACAGCCCACGACACCGATAGAGGTGCGTAACTTCTTGGGGCTAGTCGGGTACTACAGGAGGTCCATCCAAGGCTTTTCAAAGATAGCTGATCCGTTAATGAATCTGACTCGCAAGGGAGTACTATATGTATGGGATGATGCTTGTCAATTGGCTTTTGATGAGCTAAAAGATAATTTAACTTCAGCGCCAGTTCTTGCTTTGCCCAAGTGGGGAGTAGAGTATGTGGTGTACACTGACGCCTCTTTACGGGGACTTGAAGGAGTACTTTAGCAGGAGGAGCATGCTATAGCTTTTGCCTCCCACAAGCTTAAGCCTCATGAAAAGAATTATCCCACCCACGACCTTGAGCTAGCGGCGTTCGTATTTGCATTGCGTATTTGGAGACATTACTTGTTAGGGGACAAGTTCCGCTTCTTCACAGACCACAAGTCACTGCAATACTTATTCACTCAGCAAGACTTGAACATCCATCAGCGCAGGTGGCTGGATTTCATGAAGGATTATTAGTTCGAGATACAAACTATTCGGGGAAGACTAATGTGGTTGTTGATGCATTAAGCCGTAGGCCAGTAGGTGACGTAGCGGAAGTGTGGAGAGCAAAGTGGAAAGAATTAGGACATCGGGACGCGGTAGCCCATTCCTTTATGTTGGTTATGTCAGTCACACCCGAGATTATTACGAGGGTGATACAGGCACAAGCAGCAGATACTTTTTGTCAGGAGCAGATTGTACTGCTTCTAGCTGGGGGTGCTGAGCCCTATTCCATGAGTTCTGATGGGGGTTTGAGATTTAATGGGAGATTATTGGTCCTGGCGGGATAAGACTTACATCATGCAGTTATGACACAGTCGCACGGATCCAGATATACGGTACATCCCGTAGGGGATAAGATGTACTAGGATATGAGGTGACAGTACTGGTGGAGTGGGATGAAAAAGGACATTGCAGAGTTCATGTCCAAATGTTCTACCTGCCAAATGGTAAAGGTGGACCACCAGAGACCTCCAGGGTTACTTCAACCATTGGAGATACCTACGTGGAAATGGAAAAGTATTTTCATGAACTTCATTACTGGGTTGCCTACATCACAGCGGGGTTCCGATTCTATATGGGTTGTATTGGATCGATTGACCAAGGTAGCTCATTTCCTACCAGTACGGACAGACTACACCACAGGCCTGCTTGTACAATTATTCATTGCTAAGATCCTTAGGCTACATGGGGTGCCCCTAGATATCGTGTCTGATAGAGACAAGATTTTCGTGTTGCGCTTCTGGGAGAGCTTTCAGGATGCCATGGGTACAGAGTTGAAATTGAGTTCAGCTTATCACCCACAGACAGATGGACAAACAGAGCGTACCAATCAGATGCTGGAGGATATGCTACGCATGTGTGTCCTTGATTTTGGAGGAGGTTGGGAGACGTATCTTCCACTGGTGGAGTTCGCCTATAATAACTCCTATCAGTTCATGATCGGTATGGCCCCATTTGAGGCATTGTATGGCAGGCCATGTCGTTCTCCCGCTTGTTGGCTAGAGATGGGGGACAACAAGTTACTCAGACCAGAGGTGATTCAGGAGACTTAAGCTAGGATTGAGCTTATCAGGAGTCGCATTCGGGTAGCCTAGGACCGACAGAAGAGCTACGCCGATGCGAAATGGTCCTTTTGAGAGTTTAGTGTGGGGGACCAAGTATTACTACGTGTATCTCCTATGAAAGGAGTAATAAGGTTTGGAAAGAAGGGAAAGTTGGCTCCCAGGTATATGGGCCCATTTCCCATTATTGAGAGGATTGGGCCGGTGGCATACAGACTTGGGTTGTCGAAACACTTACACCATGTTCATGATGTGTTTCACATATCATCATTAAGGCAGTACCTGCGGGATGATTTGGCCCACACTCACATTGCGATAAAGGAGATTGATTTGCAGCTCGACGGTTCTTATGAGGAGAGGCCAGTGGCTATCCTAGATTACAGTGAGAGGAAACTCAGGTCAAAAGTAGTTCCACTTGTGCAGGTCCAGTGGCAGCACCACAATGTGGAGGAGTCCAATTGGGAGCGAGAGGTGAATATGCATGAGAAATATTCAGATTTATTTGTACCAGGTATGCCTTACTTTTCGAATTTTGGGACGAAATTCTGTTATTAGGGGGGAAGTATGTAACACCCCGTATTTTTTAGAACCTAAATAATAATGTGAGTAATTATTATTGTGGGATTAATTAAATTAATATGCGAGAATTAATATGTTATTAATCCGGATTTAAAACAATTATTAACTAGCGTGATAAGAGTTAATACTTATTAACGAGAATTATTCAATATTACTGAGTGAATAAGTAATATGGAATTTCTGAATATCATAAATTATCGAGAGTGAAATATACGACAGTTTGGTATTTTAAGTCGGGACACGCGTGTGAGTCGTGTCAGGGCTAATTGAATGGAATATAATAAGCAAACTATTTTTATATAACTCGTATGGTAATTTCGAGTGCGCCGTTGAGTTAGGGAGGGTCGAAATAGTTAGAAAACACTATCCGGTAGTTTGTTTAGACTCTGGGAGGTTTTTAGGCCAAACCGGCACCCCATAGGAGCAATTTTGTAATTTTGATTTTTGGAGGAATTAAATGGACGAAAATTGGGAGTTATTTTATCAGCCACGAGAGGTAGAGAGGTCTATTAGGGTTGAGAGATACGAAAAGTAAAGAACGGCCACAGAGGGTGTGAGGGAGAACAAATTCCAAGAGGGAAGGCCTAATTAGCACCATCTTGCACAACCATCACCACCATCGTGTAGATCGGAACAAGAGGAACACACCCATACAAACAACATCAAGAAATCAGACAATTAATTCGAGACAAGTGTTTATTACTTGCATGATTTAGTAATGATTATGTGCATGATTAGAGTAGTTGATAACCCATTAAATTATGAGATTTAATTTTGATGAAAACTTAATGATTTGATGCATATTTGGGTCTGAATTTATAAGAGATTAAATTCCTTCATGTAGATACGATGTCATCCACGAATTTATGGTAATTTCCATGTATAAATCTGGGTTTAATTTGGATATATGATCTTAAATTAAGAACTAGGGTTCTTGTTAAATAAATTTGGGGATTTCGTATTAAATTGATGTATGGGAAGGATTTAATGATTCTAGGTTGTTGGAAATCATCTAAATATGTTAGAACATCGATTGGGTTTGTTGTTTGGGTGTTTGGGTATGAACAACAGAGGTTTTGGGGTTAAAATGGTGGGAAAACACTTAAATTTTGGGAAGAATACAAAACAATAGGTCTCGCGCGAAGGTCGTTCAAGCGAGATAGGCATCTTGTGCGGAGTCGCTCGAGTGACACGTGGCAGTCGTTCAAACGACATTGCCATCTGGTTCGAGCGACAGAGTGAATTTCTGGGAAACTTCTTAGGGGAAGTTTTGGAATTTTCCAGTTTATTCGAGTTAGAGAAATTTCCTGTTAACAGATTTGAAACGAGGCAGGTCTACGAGAAAGTATGTGAGTTTTATAGTTTAATTCATCCGGAAAGGAGAGTTACTTCGAAAATTACTAAAGAGTTGTGGTAATTTAGTAATACTATAAAATACGTAATAATGAGAATAAAATACGTATGGTAAGTATACAAATAGGTTGGGAGAATACCAATAAATTTTAATAGGATGTGTGTATGCCTATTACTAGATAGTTTGTTAAGTGCACTAATGGGTGATAACCCGGGGGTGCAAGGTTATGTGGTTAATACACTAAAGGGTGATAACCCGGGGGTGTAATATTTTTTATTTAGCGCACTAATGGGTGATAACCTGGGGGTGCAAGGATATTGTTCTAAGTGTACTAATGGGTGATAACCCGGGGGTACATGATAATTATATTAATAGCACTAATGGGATTTAAACCCGGGGTGCAGGACTTAAATATATATATATATAGGGATGATATGGCTATATATATATGTGCATAATTATGAGATATTCTACTAAGAGAAAGTAGTAGTTTTGACAATGAAGACAAATGAATTTAATAGTAAAGAGATAAAGACTTGAATAGTCATATAGTAAACGTGATAGGTAGTAATACATGACAGGCTACTTATGGAATCCTGTATGGGCAATACGGGAACACCTTTGTTAGATGTAAAGAGTGTTAAGTGACTTGAACTAGATAGCTTGGGTAGAGTTACTAGTATTAAATAAACGATACGCTAGGAGTGCACAATAGAAGAGAGGTGAGATCTTCATGTGAGAGTAAGAATCTAACATGTACATAATACTTGCTTTAAAGCAGTTTTAACTACTTGCAAAAAAAAATTACACATCGGTCTCTGACCTGTCTCTTGCATCTCTTTTCTCTCTTGCTATATATATATGTATTATATCAAGTGCTCAGCCACAGGGTCACCAGATTTAGAGACTTGGGTCGCTTGGCGTACTGCAGCTGCTGTGGAAGCTGTAGGTCTTTGCATTAGACGCTCCAATCTTTCCTCTAAGTTTTATCTAGGCTTTTCATTTAGGGCATGTGTCGCCCATTCCTTAGACATTTTATCAGAGATTGTATTTAGTTTACTTGCTATTCATTCTAGTTGGATTTAGTTTATTGTGGTTCTTTGGCTTAAGGTTTCGAATTGAAATGTTTAAATCCAGTCGTATTTATTTTAGTAAGTGATTCAGATTTATTAATTATCTAAGTTGATTGGTGAATGGTTTATAATTATTTCTTGGACTTATTAAATAAAGATTTTTCGTTACAAGTTAAAAGGAAAATTAAATTAGGTGATTGTTAAAGTTAATATTTTCGACAGTAATGCTAAGAATGAAACAACCATGTATTCTATTTTAAAATTTTATAAAGGACTGATCGCCCGATATTTAATTGGGCGGGGTGTCACACTCGATCGAGCTAAAGAGTTGACTTTGGTCAAACGAAGCCCGGGAGCATCCGGTGGCCTCCTGATCAAATTTCGAGGGAAAATGGATCATTCGCCCGTACCGTAAGTCAGAATCAAGCACGGGGTGGACCGTTGGAAAGGGGATTCAGTGCCCTTTGAAGATTCATTCAGTCTCAATCGAGTTGAAGAGTTTGACTTTTGATCAAACGAAGTCTGGGAGTGCCCGATGGCCTCTAGGTCAGTATCCGGGGTAAGACTTAGGTTTGTAGTGATGAAGGAAGGTGATAGGGACCCGAGGAGATGTTAGGGGGTGCTAGTATGGGGTGTCTACAGGTGGGTAAGAGTATAACTAAGATTTGTGGCTAAGTCCCTATTTGAGGTCGTCTCACAAATAAAACTAAGAAATTGGGCAAGACCCCTACCAACATTCAAGGAGACACAAATATTAGATTTAAAGAAATTTATTTTGATCCCGAAAAAATCATATAAAGTATCGATGACCTCCATGATGTACTAATAACTCTCAATATTAACCTAAGCAAAAGGGATGAGATCATCAATAAAGAAAATACGGGAGGATATAGGACCTCTCTTAGATTTATTAATGCTCTGCCAATCATTGGAGTCAAAATTTTCACATATCATACTGGATAAGACCTCCATGCACATAACAAACAAGTATGGAGATAGAGGGTCTCCTTGTCTTAATCCCCTCCCTGGCTTAAAAGCGGGGAGAAAGAACCTATTCCATAGAATAAAGGTGGTGATGATAGTGATATAACTCATGATAAATAAAATCCATTTTTATTGAGATTAAAAGCCTCAAGGGCTCTTTGAAGGAAAACACCGACAAAAAGATTCTTTTCAAGGTCAGTTTTCATTTAATAAATCTTATTAACCCATGTGGGAAGCAAAGCCATGTAAATTTGTTTGTATGTTGGACTTTTACGTATGTAAGTTTTCTTCGAGCCATTTGATCTTGTAATAAGCTATAAAATGAACCAATTGTATAAACTGAGTAGCTATAGTCGTGTAATATTTTTTCACCAATTTGACCAAAACCCTGGCCGACTTTTGGTAAATACCCAAACAACTTGTTAATTAATGCACAACTAAAATAACGCATTATAAGCGGATAGAAATTTGATGTCTTTGAGTGTTGAATTCTGATTGGTCAATACCACTGGCACGGGTCCATTTCCATAAGTGATGTGAATTTCCACCAACAATATTGACCAATCAGAAACCAAAGATATCAAAAAGTTTGATGTCTCAAAGACATCAAACTTTTTTCCAATTGGATATAAATGCAACTCAAGATATTCTCCTTATTAAATGTAGATAATTAAATGTGTGTAAGTACGCAATTAATATTTTTATGACAAAATATGAATGTGTAAAAAAAATATGGATTAGAATATTATTTGTAAGTAATCAAATATAAATAAATATCTTTAGATTCCCATTAAAATTTTGTCACACGGACCTTATAAGATATCTTTTGTTTGTCCTTTGAAATTAAGAAAAGTTATATTTTAACTTGGAAATGAATTTTATTTTGATAGCTACCATCGAGAGCATGCACTCTTGTTATTAAATTAATTAATAGGATTAGATCTAATTTAAATAATTTACATATCCCATGAGGGTATTTTAGCTTTTCGCAAATGAATAAACAATTTGTTCAGATTAATGGACAAAATTCATCAAAATATACGGAGAACTATTGGGTCCTAACTTACAATAAAAACTTTTGAACCATAAACTACAAATGATTCTAAATGTTATTAAATTATGACACCTACGGTAAGAACATACTGTAAGAACAAAATTGATCATTAGATAAGCCACGATCCAAATGTGTCCTAAAGTAACTATTGATTTTTGTCTCATTTGTAGCAATTTATTTTTAGCCACCCGCAGCTTATCTAAACTGTAAAAGCAAAATAATTTTGGATCTGGAGCGAAACCCGTTTAAAAATAAGCCCACATCTCATTATTTTTTTTCTTAGATCTAATGTAACGTTAATGAACGGAGAAACTTGCAAACACAATAAATGGGTGAATGATCTAAATGGCACACAATGTTTGTTAAATGTTCTATTGAGCCTCTAGTGATATTTTGTACAAATTGAGCCTCTTATGTTTATTATGTGTTTTTCTAATGGGCCCCTTATTTTTGTAAATATTGAGTCTATACTATTTTGACCTTATTAAACCTCCCAACTTAGTTTTCACAATTTTGTATCTTAATTTTAAAACTTTTATAAAAATAATCAATATTGAATTTCTATTTTAATCTTAAAGTCATGCTTATGATGGATTAATTTCTATTTTGTGAAAACTATCACACAAACAAGAACATTCATATTGAATTATCAAGAAATATAAATATTGATTTTGCGAAAGCGTACTTGAATCCATGACAGAAAGTTAAAATATTTTAGTCTGAGGTCTTATGCTCTTCCAGATCAACACTTTTATTTCCTCTCTAAATTTCTCTCTGACAATGGGAATCAGAAGATTGGTGTTGTGTGATCTGGGGACCGTGACCCCTATTTATAACACAATCGTGTCTTTTCATATTTCGTATATTTCTATTTTAACCCATCAAAAAAATAGAAATTACGCTTGTCTCTACACAATAAAACCCACACTTTAATAATACATTAGTAAGATCCCAAAACTTAAATTAATCACTTTAATTGGCCTACTTTTATTTGATAGCCTATAATTCATATTTATTTTATATATAACCCCATATATCAAATTTTACTCTAACAGCTTAAACTTACGAAGTCATACTTTTTATATATTAAATGTCAAAGTACACTTTGATAACGGTGTTATATGGTTGTCACTGCAATAATCTTGAAGATGTATTGAGTTTGATTCTTAATTTAATTCTTGATAGAAGATGTATTGAGTTTGATTCTTAATTTAATTCTTGATACTGTCAAAATAATATTTAACCAACGAAAATCATGAAGCAATGTGCGCACAAACTTCGACACCTCACGTTTTACTAATAAAAAAGGAAAACTTTACCTGAACCGCATTTTGACCCCGCCCAACGACCGCATGCTCCTTTTTTTTTTTTTAAGCTTCTTACCTTTTAAGTTTTTCATTTTTAATATTAAAATAGTTTTTTATATTTAAAAAAAACAGTTTTTATATTTTAAAAAAAAAGAGTTTTTCAATTATTATTTTTTTAATTAAAATCAAACAGTTTTTTTAATTAAAAGCAAACAGTTTTTTTAATTAAAAGTAAACAGTTTTTTTAATCAAAATTAAAAAATAAATTTTCATAACAAAAAATATGTTTACTGAAATAATATCGTGATTGATTAAAAAAAATTACATAATCAATCGCGATACCATTTCAATCGCGATACATTTCCGGATCCACAGTCTGGGAATTTGGGTCCGCGCCAGTGACACTAATCAATCGCGGTACCATTTCAATAAATATAATTTTTTTTATTAAACATAATTTTTAATAAAAAAAATCATTTTTACCTGGATTTACAGTTCGGGAATTCGGTCCGCGCTAATGACACTAACCAATCGCGACGATGATGTGGGTCCGCGCCAGCAACACTAACCAATCGCGACGATTAATTAGTTTCGCGCCATCGGCACTAATTAACCGTGATATTTTATGGGTCCGCGCCAGCGGCACTAATCAATCGCGATATTATGTCAAAAACATAATTTTTTTTTATTTATAAAAAAAAATATTAACTTTAATAAAAAATTTACTTTCAATAAAAAAAATTTGTTTTTTATGTTAATAGAAAAAAATGTTTTTCTATATGAAAAACTATTTTTTTTATATAAAAAACTATTTTTATATCAATTGTTAAATACAAAAGAATAAGAACAAATATTGCGATTAATTAGTGTCGCTGGCGCGGACTCACATTCCCGGATCAAAATCATTTGTTAAATGTGGGTCCGCGCCAGCGGCACTAATTAATCGCAATATTTTATTGAAAAAAATATCGCGATTAATTAGTGCCGTTGGCGTGGACCCATATTTCCGGACCAAAATTATTTATTTAATGTGAGTCCGCGTCAGCGGCACTATTTAATCATAATATTTTATTAATAAGAAAACTCTTTTTTTATATATATATATAAACTGTTTTTTTATTTTATAAAAGACTTTTTTTTTTAATTTTTTAAAAAAAATGTTTTTTTATATATAGTAAACTGTTGAAAACAAAAGAACAAAAAGAAAAAAAAAATGAAAAGGACAAAAATGGGATCCTATGCGATTTTACATGCGATCATGTAGAACCGCTCATAAAAAAAATGAGTGTTGATAGGGAGACCCACTTTTGGGACCCAATTTTGAAATCCACACATAAGATAAAAATGGGTACAAATTTTTAATGCACATTTTGATGCCCTGGCGGGACCCACAACAATAATGTATAAGCTTTTAATG
The DNA here is from genome assembly GCA_949130495.1 of Sambucus nigra. NCBI lineage: Eukaryota > Viridiplantae > Streptophyta > Magnoliopsida > Dipsacales > Adoxaceae > Sambucus > Sambucus nigra. Next base: position 533,794,522 of record OX422208.1, on the reverse strand, counting down.
CAGTGGGTTTCAAAATTGAGTTTTTTTTCTGGGTGTCCCTAGATTTATTCAAAAAAAAATATGAAAGTACACTTGCGCAAAATTTGAAAAATGTACCAATCAGTCCGTCATAAACAATCATTTTAATTGCAGTTAACGGCCGTAGTGTGATGTTGCTTGATACAATAGATTGTCATGGGAAAGGAATGATTTTACTTCCGTTGAGGATTTCAAAATTATTAAATCAATGCTTTCAAGTAACACTATTAACAATCATAATAGTTGGGTGGGCACAACCCACTCATAAGTTCGCCTTATTTTATTTTTATATTTTTTATGTTTTAAAATGTTTCTTGTCTATTGTCTGAATTTTTTTTAAAAGGTTAGAACAAGAGAAGATGTGTTATAAGAGTTTTCTATTTGCACATAGAATTTTTGTAGATAGTGACCTGCCACATAGCTTCCTTTTTTTTTCTTTTTTAAGGTTCTTGTTCTTTTGTTTTTAACAATGAATATAAAAATAATTTTTAATATAAAAAAACAGTTTTCTATTAATATAAAAAAAAAAAACAGTTTTTTTTATTGAAAGTAAACAGTTTTTTATTAAAATTTAAAAAATACTTTTTTAAACCAAAAGTAAACCAAAAAAAGAGCTTTTTTTTTGTTTTAAACCAAAAAAAAAAGTAAAAGTAAAAATTTTGGTTTCTTTTAAATAAAGTAAAACCAAAAATTTTGGTTTTTTAAATAACATATGAAATTTTTTTTTTTTTAAATAAAGTGCCATTAAAACCAAAAAAAGAGTAAAACTTATTTTTTTTAAATAAAAACAAAAAATTTGCATTTTCAATCAAAACAGTTTTTTTTTTAAAAAAAACTGTTTTTAATAAAAATATGAAAATTTATTTTTTAAACATTGGCGCGAACCCACATCATTTAAACTATTTTTTTTAAATGACTTTTATTTAAAATACAAATTTTCAGGAAAAGTCATTTTTTTAAAAAATAGCGTAATGTTTTTTTTAAAACATTTATAAAAAGTTAAAAACATATGAAAATTTGAATTTTTTTTTATTAAAAATATGAAAAACTATCATCGCCATTGGTTATTGCGGCTGACGCGGACCCACATCATCATCGCTTTTGGTTGGTGCCGCTGGCGCGGAGACATCTCATCATCGCAATTGTTAGTGCCGCTGGCGCGGACCCACATCATCACCGCGATTAGTTAGTGCCGCTGGTACGGACCCACGTCATTTAATAAAATGACTTTTATTTAAAATACAAATTTTGAATAAAAGTCATTTTAATATAAATAGTGGAATGTTTTTTTTTTTTTAAACAATTATAAAAAGTACAAAAAAAATTAAAAACAATTTGAAAAATATAGTTTTAAAAAAAAAAGTTTTTATTAAAAATCCAAATTTTTAGTTTTTATTTAAAAAAAACGAGTTAAACAAATCTTAATAAAAATATTCATTAACTATTCCTTTGTTTTTTGTCTTTTAGTCATCTGTACAAATATCGGTCAAAAAAATCTCGGTGCAAATAAAAATTTTCGTGTTTTAAAGTGTTTTATATGACGATGAATTTTTTATAATGAAATAAACAAGTTTGAAATAATCATTATTAAAAAAAATGTTCAATGACTTTTTGTCGACTTTGATTTCGGTCTTTCTTTTACTAATTTAATTTGAGTTTAGTACCTTTTGTTGTTACACTTAAACACTTTTACATGGTACTTGTTAAAAATTACGATCATTTATTATTTGGAATCCAATAGTTTTGTAATTTAAAGATTTGAGTACACTAATTTTCGTATTAATTGGTTGCAATCTAAAATTGACGGAATTCATCAATTAACCACTTCGACCGTTAGTTGACCCATATTTTCAACATACCAATTTTTAAAAATAGTTTAGAAAAAAAAAATTCAATCAAATTTGGTATACATGATCTTCATAACATACATTAATATATATTATATTAACATACATTAAAAGTAGTAAATAAATAAAAAATAGTTTTTAACGTTTTACTTGTATTTTTATAACTATTTTATAACAGCTTTTTAATTTTAAAAATACTTTTCTTATAAAAAAGGAACATTTGGCCTTTGACATCTGCTAATTTGTCAAGTTTACAATTTCGTACCATTTTTTTTTATGTACACAGGTTTAACACCCATTTTGGATGGAAACCGTTAAATCCCAAGTTTGACCATTAGTTGACCAACATCCTCGAGCTAAAAGTCGTTAATGCCCTTGATTTCTTTTGGCAAATCTCTACAAAGTCCTTTTTCTATTATAACCTTGTTTTCTTATTATTTATTCAAGTTTTTCTTTAGTATTTCTACTTTATTACAAAAAATATTTAATGTTAATATTAAAATAGTCTTATTATAACAAAATGGTTTTTAAATAACATTTTGTAATATAAAAAATACAGTTTTTATTAAGAAAAATAATATTTTATTATTAACAAAATATTTTTAAATGTTTTTATCTACAATAACGCTTTTTAAAAACAATTTCAACATTCATTAACAATAAAAACTTTTTTTTAAAACAATATTCTATAAAAAAAAATCATTTTTATTATTAAAAAAAAATAACTTGTGGTAATAAACAACAATTTTTATTATAAAACAACAGTTTTTATCATAAAATAACTTATTATTATTAATAAAGAATTTTTTAACGTTTTTATCTACAATAACGCTTTTAAAAAACTGTTTCAACATTTATTAACACTAAAAACAATTTTTTTAGGGGCATATAGATACCACCCCCTTATAGTAGATATATATATATATATATATATATATATATATATATATATATCAGTCCATCTAATTTGAAAAAGTATAAATAAACCCTTTGACTAGTTAACTTTGTATTGCAAAAAGGTAAAATCTCAAAGATACCCTTACAAGTATCACGTGAGAAAATCTAAGATCTGATATTATAAGATTTTTTAGTTCCTCTTTTCCCTCTCTTATTTGGTGAGCTCATCATTTTCTTTTTCCAATATTTGTGGGATTCCAAACGACTATATCGTCTCATCTCCATTGCAGCAGTTTTCGATCAAAACGAAGGTACTTCATTGCAAGATTTTCATTAGAAAGGGTCGGATAACAATGAGGAAATTGCAAGAGATTCACATATTAGAAGATACCAAATCACATTTCGAAGAAAAGGTATTGAATGATTTTATGATATTCTGATTTGGAAAATTACGGTAAAAAAATTAGGGTTTTTTATGAAGTATTCGCAGAGATTTTTTTGGTCTAAAAACAAACTAATAGGTCTTCTTATTGAACCGTGAAAAGTCATGGCATATATTTTTTTTTTCATAAATTCGTGAATTTTTATTGTAATGTTATTGTTGTCTTAAGTTATGTGTGTATATATATATATATGTGTGTGTGTGTGTGTGTGTGTGTGTGTGTGTGTGTGTGTGTGTGTGTGTGTGTGTGTGTGTTTATTGTTTTATATACAAAAGTGGGTATATACTTGTCTTTGTAAATACTCTCTGTAACAAAAAAAATTGAATTAACTTTATGATAATTCGCAAAATATCTTTAAATGAAAAAATGTTTGTTTATAAATATACAAACTTATTGTCTCAATGTTGTATTTCAAAAATGTAATGCGACTATTGAATGATCGTAAAATGTAATGCCAATTTTAAGTTATAATTGATATCATTTTTCTTAATATCAATTAAAAGTGTTTTATACAATGGTATGTGTTTAATGCAAATTTGTAATGACTAGTAATTGTTTTAGTAGTTAGTGTGAAATATATAAATAATAAAGTGTATATCACTAAAATTATGTGACAAATTTGGGTATAAATAGATGTATGCCCACTAAAGTTGTATAATTACATTCTGTTAATTCTTATGACTATACATTAGATACTTTATTGTTTGCAATTTCATTCAAATTGTGTCACCTAAGTCATTGTTATCTAAACTCTTTTTTGGTTATTTTATGTGTAATTAGATGGCCGATAATAGTGATGAAATCGAACCAACAAAAACAGGAGAACATGACCAGTTTCGATGCAGTTTGGTAGCTTTCAACACATTTATGCGAGATAACAAGGCTTTTTTCAAAGACAAGCACTTTAAAAAATTAATAGACACACCTTTTTGGCCAATGTTCGAAGCATATTACTAAGGAAAGTTCACAGAGTCATATGTGAAGAAGTGCGACTTGAAAATAATCTCAATTATCCAACGTTACAACAAGGATACCAAGAAGTTTTTGCTTGGAAACCAGTCAATTGAGTTGTCCCCAATTGATATAAAAATTTTGTTTGTTCTTCCGTCAAATGGTGCACCAATATTAGTTGCGAAAGAAAAAAAGAAGACTACTCCATTCGTAGAAAGATATTGCAAGGTCATGAAGAAGATGACAAAGACATTGGTTGAAAAGGGGCTTAGAAAATCATTGAGAGGTGTGCATTATGAGGAAGTTTTGGACACGGTTCGTTTAGTTTCTCTTCATTTCTCCATCTGCATTTTGCTCCCAAACACTAGTTCATTTATTGCTTGGTGTTACAAGAACTATATTGAGGATGTCAAGGATATGAAGAAATATAATTGGGCAGCTGCAGTGCATGACAACCTATTCAAGTCAATCGAAAACTCAACGAATACCCCCAGCACCGTATCAGGATGTCAACTTCTGTTACCTGTGAGATATTTTTTTCCTAGTGCATCGGTTTGTACCAAAACTTTTAGTAATAAACATTTTGCGCACAAACGTAATTACTTTTTTTTACAGTTCTGGCTCTGTGAAATATCAAATATGATTGATGACTTACCTTGTATCAATGAGAGGCATCCTAAATTTATCCAATGGAATTTACAAGAGTTATATTCGGTGATGGACAATGTTAAACTGTCGATGTTGGAGGTATCTTAACTTATTTATTGTATATTAATAGGCCGTAAATATTAATACATTCATGATATTTTGTTAACTGATAATAATAAATATATTTTTATCCATGCCGATAAATGATAGTGATTTTAATATCCCAACATTTACTTTGGGCATATCAGAAATTTAGACTCCACCACCGAGAAGAGTTAAAATTGAGATATTGGATGATTTGACGGATATCAAGTCAAATAACACCATTGATCGGAGAAGATTTCATGTTGTGTTGCCACATGAAGATAATGTAATTATTGTGTTATCCAAAGAAAGACCTGATTATGTCAGTGAAACGCGATAGAGGAACATAAATTTGGGTAACTTCCGGGATGCTAATGATCAACTGAAAGAGGAGATTAAAGAATTGAGAATGCTTCTTGATGCTGCAAACTAGAGGGATAAAAAATCTGCAGAATATGCCGAACAGATTGAACAACAGTTTCATTGTGAGAAAGCTGAATTTGAGAAGAAGCGTGAGTATTTAATTGATCTAGAAGAGGAAATTGCTGCTCTCAAAATTGAGAAACAAGTACTGCAGAATAGAGTTAGTGCGCAAAGTGAAGAAATATCATCTCTTAAGATAATATTGAATTAAAAATTCAAAAATGTAGACCATTCGATGTGGGATACAGCGTGGAACAAAGATATCTAGTGTCTCGAACGTGAGAACGTGTCACTACGTCAAGAGATTTGTGCTTTGAAAATCTAATGTAATGGGAATAAGGATGATGGGAAACCGGTTGGCGAGGGGGTTTCGTACTTGAAGGATTTAGAAGATGAGAACATCCAAATGATAAATGAGATTGATATTTTGAATGAGAAATTAAAATGCAAAGATGATGAACTCTTGAAAAAACAGTCACAGTGGGATAAAGAGAAGAGGGACCTCACTAATTGGAGCAATACTAATGAAAAAAATGCAAATAAACTAAGGTCGCTGAACAACGAACTTAAACAGATATTAGATGAAGTTCCCACGGCATCAATGAGTGGTAAAACACTCTCCATGTACAAGAGAATAAAAAAGCGTAAGGATCGAATCCCATCAATACCACAGCCTGATTTTGATTACGGGGTTGGTGACCGACGCAAAGTGGCGCGGCATACACGACGGGGGGCAAAGATACAAAAAATGAATGAGGAGGATGATTTTGTTAAAAAAAAAGCAGTGCGTGTAAGTCGCCACATACACCATCTGACATGACCACATCGGGTGGAAAAAATTCAAAGAACAACCCGCATGTTGTTGAAGATATTGAGCTATCGAATCGTAAGCCGGTAAAGGAAATAAAATTGCGTTTAAACAAAGGTCCAGTTTTAACACATATCAAGAAAGAATGTAGAGATAAATTACGGTTCTTTTGGGATAAGAACGGTGAAATGTATGATTATATTCTATATTTTGTTTATTAATAAATAATATGAACATTGTAATAATAAGAAGTACTGTATACAGGTCTATGTTGTGGCAAGGAGACTCACCGCTAGCGTCAATTTCAAGGAGGGATGTTTTGGATATATTAGAGCCCAGTGCCATATCAAACATGGTAAAAGTATCTAGAGCTGTAATTTTAAATTCACAACTAATTTTTTTTAACAATTTTTTACATTACGTGGTATATATTCAAGAAAAAAATGTTAGTACATCCACATGGTAAAGATGTATATAATCAACACCGAAATTGTTAAAATAAATTCATTGTGTATGTTCTCACTACAACTTGGTAAGTGAGATAAGTTTCTCCAAAATGTAATACATGAATGCCATTGACTAGCATATATGAGATACACATTGAGATAGTGGAAACATATATATAGATACTACTCAATGGAAGATAGTAAAAAACATATATATAGATACTACTCAATGGAAGATAGTAAAAAACATATATATAGATACTAGAAGATTTTTATTTCTATGAAATAAGTATTTATTGAACATCATATATATATATATATATATATATATATATATATATATAATATTTTTTATATTTTTCAGCAGGTCATGCATGACATATCTGTTTCAATACTGTATATGTTCTACACTTCGAATTTATAAAATATTTGTTTTGCTCCGAGATTGGTAAGTATTAACAATAATAGTATGTCTATCTTTGCAGTGTCTATGTCCTCCAATTGAAGCTGCTAAATGAAATTTTTGTACTGAAAATTCAGAAAATAGTCATGTATTTTGACACCTAATGTTTTCTATTTTATTTCACCTACATATATTCAACAGATAATCAACAGCTTTGGGGAGATCATGAGAACGACACACAAGAAAATGAAAGGTGTATCACCTCCTTTCTTCATGATGTCTACACAATGTTGGGAAGTCGTTCAATTGAATGATAGAAATGAAATAAAGACAACAATCGAGGATGTACTTATGAATGAAGCAGTAAATTGTGACTGATTTTTTTTCCAATGAGGCATGAGTTAAAATTTCATTGGACACTAATTTGTATGGGCAAAAAACAACGAGAGTTCATTCACTACAATCCTTTACGTCCATGAATAAAGGATGGGGTCAATGTGTGTTTCAATGATGCTACGACTTTTGTAAGTATCAAAATGACATAAAGTTATTTTTAAATTTGTGAACGATCTGATTAACTTCTATGATAGCACTCTTATATAATGACTTTCCTTGGGAATTTGAGGGAGGAGGATGATGACTTGTTAGAAAATGGTTCGTGGATTAAAAGTTTTAAAGAAAGGGGCCATCGAAAAACAACACAAGTTCCTCTGACTGCAAGTGACAAATTGACACTATACTGGATGAAGAAAAATGCATTTCACTATCCACTTGTGCGAGATCAATAGTTTGCACAACAATTGGATAGGTAATTGACCAACCTTTACCTTGGATTTGATAAAATTATGCATTTTTGTTAATAAATGCTAGTGATAACATTTTGTAATTTTTAATTTGTGTATCTTGGACTGTGGAATCGTTGTGATGCTACTTGAGAGGCTACTCACTGAAGGATCCATATTACCGACTATATGGAAGAAGGATGAGATGTATGAAATGCGTGGATATTTGATCGAGTTATTTACCATGGCCCCCGGAACATGGGAGCAGAAATGACTGAAACTTTACTGAAGTCAATCATTTTTTTAATATAACATGTTTTGTTAGGAAGTTGAATTATAATCAATCAAACTTCTTAAATTTGAGCTATTTATTTTTTTATTTTTAGCAGAATTATTCCTCAAAAATGTTGCACTTGTTTTGGAAACAATTGCATTGGGCTATGTATGGAGTTGTTGGGATATTAGAAATGCACTTTAATTTTGGTATATATATATATATATTTGGTTTTGTGGGTGTAAATAGTTTCACTATGGAATCTATTCAATCTTTTTGATAAAGTGTTAAAGAATGCACTAGGCTATGTACTTTTATCAGGTATAAGTATTTATGCTTTTACATACCGGTATTTCTATATGTTTTGTGTGTTTGGTATGTCGTGAATCCAAATGATGGACGCGGTATCCACAAACGAATGATTTGAGGGCATATTATAAGTTATCTAGTGAAGGATGCACATTGTCACTTTGTTTAAAGTTTTCACAATGGGATGCCATATTGCATTGCATTTAGTATCTAACTGTTATGAATGAGAATGAGGCAGAAGCATCTCAATATGTATGAAATGCTTGGATAATTTTTCAGGTCATTTACCACGAAACTGGAAACATTGGGACGTGAATGACTGGGACTTGATGAATTGAAACTTTTTTTAAAGATACCATGTTCTGTTATGAAAGTCGAATTACATCAGATCAAACTTATTATATTTAAACTATTTTTTAGATTTAAACTATTTTCGTATATGAGTGGGGTACAATCAAACTTCTGTTAAGATGCACAATCATTTTGGTATATGTATCTCAGCTTATATAAGTGGGGTGCCATATTATATCTTGAATAATACTTTGTTAAGTAAAATCAGGTTTCACAACTTGTAATACGAGAGTATTTATTGACCAATACTATGTTAAATGATTGAATTGAGTCTTTAAACTAATTTGATAAACCTTTTCAAAAATATGAAATCAGGATTCAATTACCGCATTTGGCAATTAGGTCATCAATTATGAATTTAATCACTTAAAACTTGTTAATATAGTTTGGATTGTCATGAAGCATATGAATGGAATCAGTATGCAAAAATGAATGATTTCAGCAAACTTGAGTAGTTACGTAGCGAAGGTTGAACGTTATCATAATGTCCATCGTTTTACTAATGGAATACCATATTACATTAGGCATTTGTGGTATGTAACTGTGTTGAAAGATAATGATGCTTAAGCAGCCCATTCTAATGTTGTTTTACTTGAGTCTCTATGCATGATACCAAACAAGGAATGGAGACCTGATGATGCCATAATAGAGAATGTATTCAAATCCATTCATAGTTGTGCATACTCGATATTGAAGTGATGCATAGTGATGACAGTGAAACTCCACAACATAAACCTGAGTATGCATTTGGATCAATTCAAAAATGGATTGCCTTATGACAGTGTATTTAAAAAGTGATTTAAATACACATTTCATTTAGGGAATTAAGCATACGGACTCATATCATCATTATGTTTATGACTTATCACATCTCTTTTTGCAATTTATTTTCTCAAGATGATGTGGAATCCTTCTATTTTGTTTTTGTTTTTTAGACTGGTCTAGTATCTATATATCTGATGTTGCAGTTATGAATCTTCGGATTTGCAAAATTATTTGGATATGTTTACAGCAGTCGAAATTGTGACGGTGCAACTAAACTTATTTGTAAATTACCTCTTAACGAAATGCTATTTTCATTTGTGTGACTCAAATATGGCATCCAAATCTTGGGAATAGTTAGGTGATCCAATTTTTTGGTTGAATAAAATATATGTAGCTCTGTTTTAGCCCAAAAATTATGAAAGGTAAAACACATATAATGAACTACCTGATGCTTTCCCATCACGATAATAACAATCAAATAATGATGAACATCAATAGTTAATATATGACTTAAATACACATTATCGACTTATCTGAACATGAAATGGTTATAGGGTAGAAATTTCAGGTGACATTATACAAATTCTAAAAAATAGATCCTTTATTTTTTACAACAAAATAATAGGTCAAATATAAAGATTGGTATTCAACAACGATAACAACCATTTATATCAAAATCTTTAACGAATTGTTTACATTTCAGTTAAATATGGCTATAAAAAAAGAAAAAAAAAGCTACAAGTTTTGTACATTGAATACATGATCATTTGTAGGTAGTCAGTGTGAATCAAACATAGATACTTGACTTAAACGTAGATGCCTACTCGTATATGTCTACATTTTCAAAATTTATGGTATTTTGGATATCGAATCTTTCCTATAATCGGACAAATAATGCAGCTAATGTAAGTACATCAATATACCTGTTCCTTGCCATAAAAGAAACAAATTCTTAATCTAATTGAACTCTTAAATTCATCTGTACAGCAAAGGGAAAACTCATTGAAAAAACTTATAAATGCGGTGTGTGATATCGATTTAAAATTATTCACAAGTTTCCAATTAAACCTTATTTAATTAAATTTTATTTTTAAACAAAATTAATTCATCCCCTACACATGCATCTAAACATTATAAACAATTCAACCCATGCATGAAAAATAAAGACGACCGATTCAGGAAAAAATCACTTTCGGGTAAAACCTTTTATAAACACTTTGAAGAATTCACAAGACCTTTGACTTACACAAAACCTGATAATCGCCCACAAGTGTGTAATGAACGATGCCTTCGGTAAATCTTCAAAGATACGAGAGACAGCGAAATACCCTCCAGGCGTCGGTTCGTCGTCTTCGGCTCGTCCACACGCAGAAGGACTACGCTCGGTATCCACCGATCAATATGGAGATCCCTTCTCCACAAAGGTTGAACAAAAGTAAAGTTGTGTTCTTGAACACCAAAACAATTCACTAAAGCATATGGGAGTTTTGTGAATTGAAAACCAAAAAGGGATTAAACCCCAAAAGGAAGAAGCCAAAAGAATTCTGCTTTCAGTTTTTCTATTCTGTAAAACGCTGAGACTTCTTGAACAATACATAACCATAGAATGAGTTTTTATAAAAAAACACGTCGCCTCAAAAACCGTGCTCGTTCGAACCAGATAAGGGTCTCGTACGAACGACTTACAGATATCCTTTGAACGACATCGCGTGACATGCACATGTCGCTCGAACGATAGTGAAAAGTCGTTTGAACGACTACTACGTCAAAAAAATATTATTTTAATGTCCGCTCCAAAACTTAGAAAAAATACTCATTCTCAAAATTTGACGAAAAAGTCCACTCACACTCACTTAGTGTAAAGTTAAGGTATTAAAAATATAACCTTACCAAAGTAAACTTCGCGGAGTCTTTTTTATGAAGAACTTGATTAATTCGGATCCGTCTTTGATGTAGATGGCTCTTGAATGCTCTTCGACAGTGTAGCGGTATACGACATAATTAAATTGACAACGGACTTATAAAAATATGTCCTTACACTCATGATAAATAAGTTAACATTGAAAACATATAGAGAAGCATATCTTTTATTTGAAATAAATGTCTACAAATAACATTAAAAGTTACGGACTCGACCGTAACAATCAACATCAGATGACACGCATGTATTACACCATATGATAGTCGTGCATGTCTTCCTATTGTGCCTCTTTACAGAACCACAGCGACCACACTTGAGCTTCCTCATATCACCTGCTAATTTTATCATTTTTCACTCTTGGTCTACCAGGTTGTTTTCACGTAGTAGGAGGTTTGATACCATCTTTTTTAATCTTCATCCCCTTAGGTATGGAAGGTACAGGATATATTGGACAAGCATATGATTTTCGAAAAAAATCAGATTTAAAGTAATCTTCAATAAACTCATATATTTCTAAACCTCGTGCTTGGGCCGCAATACATGCGTGAGAATATGATAAGCCTTTAATCTGCCACATTCTATAGGAGCACAATCGATTAGATAAATTCACCGTATATGTACCATCCTCAGACACTTCGAACACATCTTCACTCGCTTGCTTAACATACCAATTTCTCCTGGCATCTAAATTCTCTCTTATAATCTTTTCAATTTCTGGACACAAAACACCTGTCCATTTCTCGGCTAAACATCTTTTGTCCGACATCATCTTCATCAGTTTTATTCTAATGTCGTCTATGAGTTGAGTGATAGGTAAGTAGCGTTCTTCAAGTATCCACGAGTTGAACGACTCAGCTATATTAGATGCCATCTCCCCATATCGTTATCCGATAAAATATTCTCTTGCCCAATTCTTGAATGGTAGATCCTCTAGAAAATTGACCATTGTCTCGCCAACTTCCTTCAAGAACTCATTCATTCGCTGTGCGAACAGAAGCTCAGTTTCAGCATATACGCAAGACACAACAAACCTACTATCTTATCACGATAGTTATATCTCCCCCTCCCAAGATATTTCACTCGTATATTTTGCTTAATGTGGTGAATACAATAAGCGTGAGGAGACAGAGGAAATATATTTGAAACAACAGCGCACAAACCATCATGCCTATCAGATATAAAAGTAATAACCCTATTATGGTCTTTTAATACACCAGACAATATTCGTAAAAACTAGTCCCAATTTTCCTCGGTCTCCCCATCAACAATCGCAAATTCAACTAGAAAGATACCTTCATTATGTGAACAAAAATCCGTTAACTCATACTACAAAGTAATACACTATGTTATGTGCCAGATCACATAAATAAATTATCAAAATATGTATATACATGCCAACCCATTATGCAACAGTCAAAATAGTGTAGTTGTTGTTAAGAATAAACATACAGAAAAAAAGCTATTCCATGTAATATATGACATGCTATACAGAAAAAAAAAGAACTATTTATTAGTAATCAATACCCACCGATCGAAAATTTGTGATACTACAGCACATATCTATATCAGAATCTTTAAAAATAAAAAAAATGTAAATACTCAAATATATAACCTACTTCCAAATATGAGTAATACTCAAACATTAAGATAAATCCAAATTATAGTACACTTCATAGAAGTAAATGAGATATGTCGTAAATCCAAATGATGTATGCGGTATCCACAAACGAATGATTTGAGGGCATATTATAAGTTATGTAGTGAAGGATGCACACTGTCACTTTGTTTAAAGTTTTCCCAATGGGATTCCATATTGCATTGCATTTAGTATCTAACTGTGATGAATGAGAATGAGGCAGAAGCATCTCAATATGTATGAAATGCTTGGATAATTTATCAGGTCATTTACTACGGAATTGGAAACATGGGGACGCGAATGACTGGGACTTGATGAATTGAAACTTTTTTTAAAGATACCATGTTCTGTTATGATAGTCGAATTACATCAAATCAAACTTATTAGATTTAAAATATTTTTTAGATTTAAACTATTTTCATATATGAGTGGGGTACAATCAAACTTCTGTTAAGATGCACAATCATTTTGGTATATGTATCTCTGCTTATATAAGTGGGATACCAGATTATATCTTGAACAATACTTTGTTAAGTAAAATCAGTTTTCACAACTGGTAATTCGAGAGTATATATTGACCAATACTATGTTAAATGATTTTACTTAGGCTACCTAGTCAATAAGAGGGGAATTGAGGCCAACCCAGACCAAATCGATGCTATCACCAGGGTCTATCCCCTCAGACATTCAGAGATGTTCAGAAGCTTATGAGATGCTCGCAGCACTCAATCACTTTATCTCCAAGTCTTTGGAGATCTACCGACCATTCTTCTAACTCTTAAAGAAAGGCAAAGTCTTAGTATGGAATTACGACTATTCTTAATGTCTGGGAGAGATCAAGTCTTACCTCAGTAAGCCCTCTCTGCTGTTAATTCCAATTGATGGAGAATAACTGTATCTCCACCTGGCAGTATCAAACTGTGATGTGAGCTCTGCCTTAGTATGTGAAAAGGAGGGAGAACAACATCCAATTTACTACTCCAGCAACACACTCCTAGACGCTGAACAATGGAACTTGCCATTGGAAAAGATTGCCTATTACCTAGTGATCGCTTCAAGGAAGTTGAAGCACTACTTCGAAGCCCATTTCATATCAGTGATCACCTCTTGCCCACTCAAGCTCGTTTTACGAAGGGATAACCTCTCTGGGCATCTTTCAAGGTGGTCGATTGAGATTTGGAGATTCTACATTCACTTCCAGCCCAGAACGGAGATCAAGGGATAGATCCTTGTAGATTTTTTTGCTAAATTCATAGGAGATCGAACAGCAGATCAGCTGAACGAAGAGCAATTGACCACGTGTGAAGCAACGTCCAAAGACTGGACATTGTATATTGATGGAGCCTCAAATTATAAGGGGGAAAGAGTGGGTATTGTTCTCATCACCCCCAAAGAGACCATAATTGAGCAGGGAATGAGGTTTGGATTAAAAGCCTCTAACAACGAAGCTGAGTATGGAGCACTGATTGTCGATTTACGATAAGCCAAACTACTAGGGGGAAAATGCCTCAATGTATCCGGCGATTCCAAATTGGTCTCCAAGAAGGTAAGTGGAGACTTCAAGGTCAAATATGGTCGAATGGAAGCATACCTCAATGTGGTCAGAGGACTTATGGGAGGCTTTGAGCAAGTAGAAATCCAACAGTTCCCGCGAGGACAGAACAGTCACACTAATGCTTTAGCAGCATTAAGTTTGGAAATTGACTCTGACCTAAAAAGGACAATCCAAATAGAGTTCCTCGCAAAGCCTAAGTATCAATCCTACAGTCGTAGCCGAGCAATTGCTCCTCACAAATAAAGCCCTGAGTTGGATGGACCCCATCACCAATTATCTAAGAGCAACGTACTGTCAGACGATAAGAGGTCGGCCCATCAAATCAAACTCAAGGTTTCTTGTTTTTACCCCAAACCTGACGAAAAACTTTCTAAGAATTCATTCACAGTCCCCTACCTCCAGTGTGTTAACCCACAAGATGAAAAGCAAGTACTTAGTGAACTTCATGAAGGCATATGTGGGAGTCACGAAGGTGGAAGATCGTTAGCCTTTCGAACGATCAAGAAAGGATACTGGTGGCCTCATATGCAGAAAGACGCTGTCACATATGTTCACAAATGTGAAAAGTGCCAAAAGCACTCACCAATGGTTCACCAGCCCACCAGCGACGAAAAATCACTTGATAGTCCATTGCCTTTCGCTCAATGGGGATTAGACATCGTGGGACCACTACCTACTGTATCTGAAAATCATAAGTATCTGCTGGTCGACACTGATTATTTCACCAAATGGGTAGAGGCAAAAACATTGGCAAACATTCGATACTCTGGCATGACCAGGTTCATATGGAGGAACATTATAAATCTCTTTGGGATACCAAGGACCATCATCATCGATAATAGTACACAATTTAAAAGTGGTTTATTTCAAGCTTTCTAAGACGAGCACAATATTAAGCACCATTTCAGTTCTGTAGTGTATACCTAAAGCAATGGGCAAGAGAAAGCTTCTAGAAAAACCATGATCGATGGAATGAAAAAATGATTAGAAAAGGCTAAGGGCGCTTAGGTGGATGAACTCCCGCATATTCTATGGGCCTATCGCACAACGCCCAGGAAACCAACTGGGGAAACACCATTCACCCTCATTTATGGCATGAAGGTTGTCATCCCTCTGGAAGTAGGCTTCCCCACTATGAGAACCACTCAAGTCAACCAAGGCCTCAATGATGAAGCACTACGCATTGAACTTAACTGAGCAGATGAGCGACGAGAGTTAGCTTTAATCAAGTTGGCTTCCTACCAATAACAGCTAGCCAAGCAATACAACAAAAGAGTCAATCTGAGGAAGTTTTTAATAGGGGACTATATCCTGCAAAAAGTCCTCGGAAGTGCTATAAAACTTTCATACAGGAAATTGGGACCAAACTGGGAAGGTCCATTCAGGGTAATCAGAGATAATCTTCAAGGAGCATATCATTTGGAAATGCTGGAGGACAGGGAGGTACCAAGAGCATGGAACGCAGTCAATCTCAAGAAGTTCTACTTTTAGATCTTCTTTTTTATCTTTTAAGTTAGCAAAATTTTTATTTTTTTTATTGATAAGACAATTTGCAATGAATAAAGGTCAGATAGGCCCATCTATTCTCGAATTTTACATTGGTTGTCTAACTTTTCTTGATTATATCTCATTGATTTGCACCTTTTCCAATGATAATTCATTTGTGCATATCAAAAATGCCTAACGAACAGGGTTAGCAAATTAACTACAAACACTTTAAATTACCCTCGGGCCCTTATTGCAAACATAAGTGGCCTCACGAGTTGCCCCGATAATAACAAAAGTCAGGGGATCCTTAGGCAATAAAGTCAATTCTGGTTGGTCGTCAACTGTTGTTGGTTGAAAAAGGCTTGCTCAGGCATATTGGCCACTAACCAGGTACATTCTCTCCATCACCTTACTTAGGCCTAAGGAAGAGTGATGACACAACAAAAAAGGTAAAGTGAATGGAATGATATTGCCTAGGTATATTGGACTTGGAGAATGTTCAAGCATATGAAAGGCATAATGCCAACACTTAAACATCATTTAGTCGGTTGCAAAACCCCAAAATGATTCAAATTAAATTTGAGCCTACCTAAAGCCTGCAAATCAGTCAATTAATATCATTTTGGTCAACAAAAGTATTAAGTAACCTTCGAGCAGACAAAATCAAAACATGTTTAGTTAGCATATGCTCAAAACATAGAAAAATTATTTATTAGAATATAAGGTTACAACCACAGACCAAAAATAAATACATAAAGGCCTAAGAAGGGCCAGGGAGGCGAGCAAGATATTCTGATACAATTGCCCTCTAACCATCATCTGGATTTGGGGCAAATTCTTCAACATGTTCGTCAAGATCTTGATCCAAGAGTTGGAAAGTAATAGCATCGGCTGGGATCAATTCATCATCTTTCAAGAAGGGGTTATGGCTATAGGCGGGATATTCAATCTAGTATTTATACCAAAACTTGGATTCTTTCAGAGTCCTCGCCTCCTTAAGAGCATTTAGCCATCCTCGAGAAAAATCAATTCTTTCAGCCTCGTTTAGTTTTGTTGGAGCATCTTCCTAACCAACACTATAACCTTCTCCCCAGAAATCTTTGGGTCCCACCTTGAATATATACCTCAACTTCTTGACGTTGTCTTTTAGCACACCTATAAAAGACTTCAAACTTGCAACCTCCTTTCTCAGATCATCATGTTTAGAAAGCACAAACCTCGCCCTCTTGGTCGACCTCAGTCCTCTCTAACAGTTAGGCCCTCAAGGAATTTACCTCCTCCTGAACAGAGGCCCATGTTTCCTCTATCTCCTGGAGATCATCTTTTAATTTTGAAATCACTTCAGTCTGGTTTTTGTACTGCTCGTTCCTCGATTTTAGCGACTTGCAGATTTTTACAAAGGCTTTACGAGCTTGCAAGCTGATGTCAGGTCTAAGAATTCTCCCCGGTTAAGAATTGGGAAAAATATAGCAATCTAAATCAGCAGACTACAAATGATACACGTCAAATCAGAAGCAAGTATATCAGTATAAAAGAAAGCAGATGAACGCATGAGTGAGGAGGAGAATTTCATTACCACATAACATAAAAAGAAGGCCAATAGACAATACATGAAGTTTTCAAAAGAAGGGTACATACCGACAAGACTAAAAATTATATAAGGGAAATGAAAACTCTTAGTCTATAGAGCCTTAGTCTTTCACCTGGTCTCCCTCGACTATGGCTTTCCTCTTATCAACCACCTGTTGTTCCTAGTCAGTACCAGCACTCCCACCAACTGCAGCAGGAACAATCTCAGTGTTTCTAGCATCTTGGTCGCCACCTTCTCCTTTTTCCTCAATATAAGGGTTAGGACCAGGAGAGTGAAGACTAAAAAGATCATAATTTATTGGATATCCAGCAGCCTTCAAACCCTGGTCTCATCCCTTCTTGAAATAGACCTTGCAAGCATAAGCCATCTAGCGTTCAGAATCCTCATAAGTTTTATAAAAGCCCTAGCGGTAGTTATCATCCTTGGCTTGAGGAAGGACGCCCTCCAACTTGGTAACTTTTTCAGTTAAATTTTTGTTGACCTCATCCGGTTCATTCTTCTCAGCAATCATCACCTTCTGAGTAGGCCTTAGATATTTCATTCTTTTCATGCTCCTATGCTTGGCGAACGTTGCCAAAGGCCACATTCTCAGCATTCAGGGCTTTCTTCAGCTCTTCCTCCCTTCTAAAGCTATTAGATTGATTATCCAGAAGGATCGTGAAATCAAACAGCATCTGCGAACAAGAGAGAATAACAGAGAATCAGAACAAAAACAGAAAATATCAAAGGAAAGAAACAAGCATGAAAGACTTACCAGAACCATCCCTTATGCAGTCTTGAAGTCGAGTTGAGATGGACCTAACCTAGAGGATTATTTGCGATCAGCAATGAGCGCCGACCTCTTCAGGAGTTCAGGGGAGGGGATAAAAGGGAGGAATCACCCACATTAGCCCCCTTAAGACTAGGGATAGTGGGAACTCCAGAGGATTGTAGGGCTAACTTCTTCTTAGCCTTAACCCTCTCTTTCTCTTTCCTCTTCTCTTCTTCTTTCTCTCTCTCTCTCTCTCTCTCTCTCTCTCTCTCTCTCTCTCTCTCTCTCTCTCTCTCTCTCTCTCTCTCTTCTTCTCTTTTATTCGCTAACTCTTTATCTTGCTCTGGCTCTCTTCCCGTTATCAGATTGGCCAGAACCACTTCCCTTATAAGAGTCTGCTACGAAAACCGTCAAAGCTGGAATCCTATCAGAAAGGACCGCATGATCGTCATCATCATCAAGAAGCCTTAACCTCCTCTTCTTAACTAAATGAGTCATGTCCTTTTCTTTTTCTTCTTCTTCTTCTTCTTCTTCTTCTTCTTCTGTTTCTTCCTCTTCTTCTTCATCTACTTCTACCCCTCTTCTTCCCTCTTCTTCAGAACTTTCCACTTCAGTAATAACTGGATCAGAAGGACCTACCTCTGTAACTTTCAAAGATGGAACCTTATCAACCGGCAAAGCAATAAATTTAGTGCCAATGTTCTTATATTCCAAAATAAAAGCCGCCGATCGGGGATGCTCACTGTCTGCCAATCTTTCCTTGATACTCCAGGCCTTCACGATCTCGTTAGCATTAATATTCCTCAGACCAGGTTCCTAATTTTTTACACGAGTTGCAATAACAAAGAAGGGGACTATCATCCACAAGAATGGGAAGAAATCACAAGAAGTCAGCAGAAAGGAAAAAAGAATATGCGACATATTTCAACCTCTCTATATTCAAAAATTGTAAGGCCACGTGGTCTTTCCCCCTCCAATGGTGGAGGGTGCTGCTAGTTCCTAACAATACCCACTTTCCCAAATAGTCTATGTGGGAATCCAAAAGATTTACCATCATAACTCGCTCGGACTTTTTTTTTTCAAATACAACAGACCTTCTTTGGTCTTCGAGAACACGTAGCAGTAACATATCTCAACAAGACCCAACCTTATCCCATAGAGAGTATTTATTTAGTGGACTCCATTTACTATCTTCCACACGTTGGGGGCACATTGGACAGGAACAATGGCAAAGTACCTAAAAAATCTAAGAAATAACTCATTTTGGTGGAATGTAAAACTCCCTTGAGTTATCAACAGGGTGTGAATCCAGTGCCCCCCATCAATGTCACGAACATTGCGGGGAAGGGGGGCACAATCGATAACCACCCAATTAGGGATGTTATACTTACGCCTAAACTCTTCTACAGACTTATCATCTAACATCCCTATAATTGAACAAGTAAGAAGAAACTCTAGCTATAGTAACTAGCTAATACAAATAAAAAGAACTGAGAAGAGCAGAGACACGAACTTACAGGCAGAACGAAGCTTTGGGAAAGCACAAAACAAGGAGGACTTAGATTTTGAAGCAAAAGAGAAGCTTAGGAGCGAAGTATGCGCAAGAATGAACAGAAACAATGAACGAATGCTTGAGTACACACCAACAGATCACCATAAAACTCTAATGATGAGTTTCGTATTCCCGGGAAGATTTTGGCGCTTCGACTTCTTTTTTGAAGATAAGCGTGCCCCTTATGCAAGCTTTAGTATTACAAAGATGCCATCACAAACTCTCATTGCATTTTAAGTCCTTGGGCCTCCGACCTAGTTGAAATCTATTGGCCCATAGTTATTAGCCCAAAGATTTCAGGTGCAATTGTGGGAGCCCATTTTTCTACAAGTCCATGAGAGTAGCCGACAAGGATAACTTGAGTAGTTTGGCCCGACCCAAATCATGATTTAATTACACAGGTAGTTTAATTAAAAAAATGATACTCGTAGATATGGTCAAATCAGGTGCCAAGAATCTCGGTCGAGATATTTAAGCACCTCATAGCTAATCCATGTACTATGGTGGAGTTCCTTAAACGACTCAAACTCTGTAGCAAACACACCTATAAATTGTACACCCTAACCCGGGGCAAAGGGAGGAAAAATTGTATTCATTGAGAGACACTTAATAAGAACAAGTAACCTCTCTGTGGACGTAGGCAAATTGTCGAACCACGTACATTGCTGTTGTGTGATTTCATTTACTTTCTACCATTTGTGATTGTTTTCGTAGATTCTTTTATTATGAATTTTTCTGCACTCACAATTGGTATCCCCCCAATTAGCGGTGATGGAATCTAAGGTTTTTTCATCCACCTGATTGCTATTTGAACATTTATCAATCTAACGATTGAAGGGTTATCTGAGTTAGAACCACAACTCAATACCCACTTTAGGCACCATGGTGAACACCAAGAACAAACACAGCTCTAATACCAATTTGATGTGAATCTATGAATGCAAAAGCGTTATTATTACAACTACACAACAATTATTAACTATACAACAACAACAACAACAAAAAAAAAAAAAAAAATCTAAACTAAAAAAATGGATTTCTTTCTCTCTCTATATTGTCTTTCTCAATATTCAAGTGTCATTACAAATAAATGCCAAAGGCCTATTTATAGGAGGAAAATTACTTGGTAACCAAGTAATGATCCAAAAGATTAAAAAGGACAACTAATAACTGAAAATGACTAATTAGCTCCAAACATGCTTAGAGACTAATTAAAGACTAAAAATAACAATATTACCCTAAACTAAAATACAAAATAAAAGATAGTCTTCTCCCAGAAGCACAACCACGTGCTACGTGTCGCTACGTATCACAAAACACATCAATATCATTTACTCAACATCACTAAATAAACTTACCTAGTTGATTTTTATAGGAAAATACTCGAAGATGAGAAAAAAATAGCCCAATCACTATTGCTTGTGTCCCCTTTTCAAGAACCTTTTGGTGAGATTTTCTTCTAATTTTTTTATATGTTTAACTCAACCGACAATGGCTAATTTAATGGGAATATAAACAATCTATGTTTATGTAACAAATAGGTTACCAATTTTATGCAATTCAATTTTATCTTCAAAATTAATATGATGAATCAGAATGCGAAAAAAAAATAGTCAATCACACAACACAATGATGTAACGAGGAAAGCCACTAACGGTCATGACAAACCGACAAACAAATGGTTTGTAGAGATTTACAATAAGGAAACAAAAACTTACAAGCTCTATCTACAATTTTATGACCAACTCTTTCACACCTATCTTCCAAATGGAAAAAACTAACAATTGAAAAATATCGTAAGAAAGAATGAATCATGTGTGGTATGTAACTTCTTTTAAAAACTGAAAAGGCGTAGTTAGTAGAAACAATAATACCCTAGTGATATATATATTGGTACCTACATTCCAAAATATGTTATACTTCCATTTCAATATATTTTTTTTAGCAATTCGATTAATATTTTACTATAAATTCAGAAAAATTACATGGCATTCCAAAATGTATCAAGAATAAACTTAAGATATTCATGTTTCACAAGTTTAGATGAATAATTTCAAACTCTACAGTACATTTTTATATTGCTGGTAGTTTTGCGATGTTGTAGACTCACGAGAGTTCAAGCATACTTGTGCACTTGTAGAGATAACAATTGATTTCTCTATTCATTAGGATTGCTTACATTCTTGGAAAAATATATTGCATAATTTATGAAAAAAATAGTGAAAAATATATTGCATAATTTAGGAACAACATTGAAATTTTTTTCCTTCTAAAAATACTCTTATAAAGTGCATAAAAATATACCTAGAAACGGCAAAACTATTTTCTCCATTGTGTTCAATGTCTTCAGTTTAAAACTAAATCTTCCTATATCCAACCAAAGATTGAATCAAGCATCCTACAATCAAGAAATTCATTATCCTATATCAATAATTTATGCCCGCACACAAAATCGACACATTTGGTGTGACACACTAACGTGTTACACTCGCATTGGTTTATGTTCGGGCTCCACTGTTAATAAGTCCAAACACGAGTCAATACGAGTGAGACACGTCAATGTATCGCATCAAATGTGTCAATTTTGTGTGTCACCATAGAAGAGCTCTTACTATATCTACCTACAATTATTAAACTAAAATCTACACTTTCTTTCTCTCATCCTATCTTTCCTACGCAAAGAAACATATTCTTCTCTCCCAAACCAACCTGAAAATCGCGTCTTTTTTAAAAGTACATGATGTTACCAGATTTGGTAAACATTTTCATAGAAGAAAGACACAATTAAATAGTCACTTGTAACAATTTAAAAGACCAATAAGTATAGGTCGATCCTCTCTTCTTTTTTTATTTTCCTTTTTCTCCGTTATTTGCGACATGCTTGAAAGTTGAAACACAGCCAAGCACACATTCTATTTTCAAATTTATATGTACTACCGAAAAAAAAAATGATGTCTTGGAGATGTGATTGGTTCATGCCACTGGTGCAGACCCATTTTCATAAGTAATATGAGTCTGCGCCAGCAGTATTGACCAAGGTTCTAAAAAACGCGGGGCGTGATCGAGGCGTGGAGGCCAAGCCTTAAGCCTTAGAAGCCTAGGCAGGCCTAGACGTAAAAAGGCGTGGAAAGGCGTTTAGGCCTTTTTAATATATTTTAATATTTTTTATCCATAACAAGGCTATTAAAATACTAAAATTGTACATATCATAAATATATGTCTGAATATTTGCAAATAAAAATACTATTTGATTATTTTGGATGAGATAATAGTCCGGTTTGTAAAAAAAATCTTTAAAAGGCGATATCGTTTCACTAAAGCATTGTTGTTTTTAGAGAAAAAGTACGCCTTAAGAGTTTTACCAAGCATAAGGCGTCAAAATCTTAAGGCGGGGCGTTTCTCCCAAGCCTCAAGCCTAGGCGGGTTTTTTAGAACAGTGGTATTGACTAATGACATCTCATAGACATTAAACTTTTGATATCTCATAGACATCAAACTTTTTTCCATGTACTACAGCGCTCTACCTGCGTGTTTATTTCTAAGACCCTCGCCACTTTCAAATGTATCTTCCCAAGACAAGACACCCCATCCCTAGAATGCTTTTCTAGATCTCTGCACTAGGACGAAAGGGAGATATTGATTCTAGCAAAATATGATCAATTCCAACCTTATGTTTGTCACATGATGTCGCGTTAGGGTTTGAAATGGGCAGCAAAAACGATCGTGTGTTCTGCAGAGAGTGAGATATTTGAAAAACAAAGAGGGTTAGACAAATATGAGTTGAGAGACTTTGCTTACCCAAATAATCTCTGAATGGTTTCGTGTAATGGAATTAAGAACAATATGTAGTAAATGAATGGCTGAAAACAAGGGTTTTGTCGGAGTCTTTATTGAATAAATCATATCTAGGTCAATTTGTAGTATTAAATAGAAATTGATGGTTGGTCTTGGTAATAGCATTTGCTTCGGCTAAACTATCAGCCACCCATCTGCCTCTCTGTAGCTGAAGTGGACCAATATGTGAAGTATTATCCGAATTCAGCAGGAGGCTTTACATAAAAAAAAAATAATAACAAACTAGAATAAACTATTAAAGGGTTATGGTAATGCATCCCGCCTAGATACTAAGCACTCCAAAAAATATCATCAAAAGTGCCATAAAAGATCATTAACAAGTATCACTATATATCATTTTGAACCACTACCCAAAAAATGAAGACATGTCATGCAAATGATGAAATTATTTCATTCGTGCATTTAATGACATTCAAAACTTGTCCCACTTGATGCATTCTTAGTAGCGCAGCGACATCCAACTGTATAAAATCCTATGTAAAGAATTACATTTGAAGATAACCATGGAAACATAACAGGTGCTCACATTGCTGAGAGAATTCATGGTGCTCATCCATCCACAGTAAGAGATATAACTAAAAATCAAATGGTGCACTTGGCCCCATTAGTTTCACCCTATTCCACTTTGGATGCCAAAATTTACTACAATATACCTTTGATTCCCAGAAATATCACAACATTTTTACGTCTTTTATGACGCATGCCTAGTATCTATTACATTTTTGGGGTGCAAGGCTACATTATTGAAAACTTTGGCACCTAAAGTGAAATACGATCAAATAATTAGGGGTCAGAGGCTAAATCAGACAAAATTAAAACATGATAAGAATACAGGAATGGGAATTCGTGCGTCTTCATTAAATCATTAAAACTACCCTTCTTAGCAGGGTAAATGAAATTATGCTACTTACAAATGGTATGAAAAAAACTCAAACCAGAGAAACATGGCGGGCAGTACAACTCTTCAACTGCATTAGAGTGACCAAGGAAAGCCAGACAGTGAAAAGCAACGCAATGCTTTTTACTAAGCTTTTGCCAAATTTAGTTGTCATTAATTCGTGTGACCCAATGAGTATATGTTCTCTGATCTGTGAATCAAAAGAATCAGAACCTTTACAAGTTTCATGTCTTTCGCTATGGCACATTCCTATGACGCTTTGGATTTGTCACTTGTTATATACAAAGCACACAATCTACCTTGAAGAACTTGATAAAGCAAATTCAGGTTTAGGTTGCCGTTGGCTCACTTTCATGTACAACCCCTGCAACAATGGCCTTCCTTTAGGACATATAATAAACATATATATATATAGGTGAGTTCATATACCATTTGATACGGACACGATGTTAAATAAATTTACTTTGCATATCTCTACCAAGTTCAAGCTAGAACTCGTATTATACACCAGGATATATAAAAACTTGGAAGGGTTATTTGATCTATGGCTTGAGTTTGACCAGCACTATTTTCACTTCTTGGCACTTTATATGTAGTTATGACCCTTCTGGGTGTCGAAGTCCAAGAAGTGAAGATAGTGAAGGCAAAATTCAATATAGCAAAACAAATGGGTTAATTGGTTCACAAAAAAACTAAAATAAACAGGGCCTTCCTTTAGTCGAATTGGAAGTCTCTACATTAACTAACTAGCTTTTTGTGTGTGATGAGTATTTGTGTGTGAATTGAACACGAGGATAAGATATTGAGAATATTACATTTGTTGTGTGGATAGTGGCTCCGGTTGTCATGTTGATAGTTTGATCTGGAATCAACTCAAAGTCCATGTGCTGTAGAAATATTGCAAGAGAAACAATTGCTTCTAGCATAGCAAATTGATCACCAACACATTTACGAGGCCCTCCACTGAATGGGATGAATCTGCTATGCAAGTTATTTCAATCAGATTCAACTGATTTAAAGAGGTAATAATAACATTCGCCTTTTGTCCAAACAAAATATATATCCACGAGGGATTAAAAAAGCATATTAAATACCTGAAATCAGTATTTGTTTCATTAGGCACCGGTCCTTCCAATTCAAATCTTTCTGGCACAAACTCTTCTGCTCTGTCCCATACCTTTATATTGAGCATAGTATAATAAATTTAATATATCAAGCACACCTTTTTTTGCAGAATATGTTGAGCATTACTTGTACATTCATAAAATCTAAAAAATTGAGAATTAAAAGTTTCGCTTCACATATAAAATCTAGGATTGAACATGTGGGGTCCAGCCTAATTTCGACTGGTCCAAGCAGGCCCAACAAGATCACCACGCTGCCTTAGTTCGGTCCAGCGGTAAAGAGATCGACACAAACGTTTATCACGTGGATAAATACAAACACTTATCATTAAAAAATCAATAGGGTTAGTTGGTTACCAACAATCTCGGACGATGATAATCAGGAGTCACCACACGAGCCAATAACAAGCTGGGAGAGTTCCTTAAACAACTCAACCACTTTACACTACTATAAATATAACCCTCACCTCAGGGTCAAAGGGGATGTAATTTTCGTACTATAAGAGAAATTAATAAGAACTCAAAAACCTCTCCGTGGACGTAGGCAATTGCCAAACCACATATATCTTTGTGTTATGTGGACATTTTTATATTCTTTCATTACTTGCTTTCTAGAATTCTTATATTGTGATTAATTGCACTCACAATTGGCATCGACTGTAAAAAATTGATTTTCTTTTCTACGAATGCAACCCATACGAAAGAATAGTCACAAATGTCTCACCGCCCAAGCAACACCCTAACTTGGTGATTTGCGAGCTGACCTAGCTCCACTGAGGGTCAGATATGAAGTTCGCCAAGATGGGAATCCAAGATTTCGTCCAGAGCAACAGCGCTCCAAAGAGAGCCACGAGCAGCCTAGATGAACCCAGATCTCACGGCTGATCAACGCATATGAAATGAGGCTCCAACGGTAGGAGGAGGCAACTCGCCTCTGGATTGAGGAGAATTTGCGCCTTCAGCGACAACTGGAAAGGATGGAGGGGGAACTCCGTCAAGAGAATCGAAAATGCCGTGGTCGAACTCCTAGCCCTCAGCCAGCAAAACTCACAGCCGAGGAAGGAGCATTGTGCGCGACCAAGAGCGTTCGAAACATGGGAGTCACCCAGGGACGCGCCACCGGGATAATGAGCACCATAAGGATGATATAGGGAACTTGGTCCGGAAGGAAATGGACCAACACCCAGCACACCGAGGAGCCAGATCTACAAAAGAGCTAGCGACAAGAGCTTTAATCTGACGTAAACTACACGTCAATGGCCAAGAAATAAACCAAACCCTAACTTTTAGAGAGAGAGGATCAAGAGATTTCTTATATTTCAAAATGGAGAGCTGTCCTCAAATGAGGAATACAATGGGGTATTTAAAGGGAAGGAGTAGCTTAGGCTCTAAGCTAATATTCGAATTTACAAAAATGCCCTTAATAGCCTTTTGCTACTTCTACCTTTAAATACTAAAGTAAAAAGAAATACCATGATAAAATAAAATAAAATGCGATCAAATCCTAAAAATGACCCATTTCCATCACTCTCCCCCTCTTAAAACCAAACACGTTCTCGAGCGTTCAAAAAAAATTGGGAATTCGTGAGGAAATTCCAAAAATTGTGCTAAAAACTTCTAGGCGCCAAAAATTAATTTTATGAAAGTGGGGAGTGCATCCCACAAATTTTCTTCTTCTTTTCTGCTCTTCTTCACTTTCTTCATTCAAACAGCCTTAAAAGCTTCTTCCCGGGTCAAATACCAACGTTTCGGAGTTGCCATGAGGGTCTTGAGGTGGTCCGGCCTGGGCAGCAGTGTTTAGTGTTTTGGCCAAGAGGAAATGGGATCCAGCCAGATCCGAGTGGCGTGAGGGAGGATTTGGGTTGTTTGGGGACTAGGGTTGGGATTTCGGGTTAGGGCGAGTCGGGTCAGAGGGTTTTTGAGTTCAGATGGGGTGGGGTTTAGGGTGGCAGCAGCAAGGAGCTGACTCAATGTTTTTTGGGCAGCGGAAGGGGATTTTCTTGGGTAAGGGGTCAAGAGTTTGGGGCTAGGGGCTACAGGGGGGGTTTAGGGTTGGTCTATTGCTAGGGCAGAGGGGTGAGGGTTCGGGGTAAGGTGGCAGGGAAAAGGGTGGGGGAGGGTAGTGGAGACTAGGCTTAGGGTTTTGAAGCCATTGGAAGAGAGCATCAATTTGTTTTGTTGTATATCCAATCTTTGGATCATCTTTTGGTAGAACTCCTCTTGTTGTCGTTTGGATATTCTTGGAGCCATTGGATGTAGCGTACGAATTGATAAAGACACACCGATACACCAAACACCAATGTTGGAACGACACCTCGCTCTAATACCAATTTGACTTAAACTACACGTCAATGGCCAAGAAAATAAACCAAACCCTAACTTTTAGAGAGAGGATTAAGAGATTTCTTATATTTCAAAATGGAGAGTTGTCCTCAAATGAGGAATACAAGGGGGTATTTAAAGGGGAGGAGTAGCTTAGGCTCTAAGCTAATATTCTAATTTACAAAAATGCCCTTAATAGCCTTTTGCTACTTCTACCTCTAAACAAAAAGAAACACAATGACATAATAAAATAAAAGAAAATAACAAAAAAAAAATGCCATAAAATCCTAAAAAGGACCTATTTCCATCACTCTCCCCCTCTTAATACCAAAGCTCGTCCTCGAGCGTGCAAAAAAAATTGGAGATTCAGGAGGAAATTTCAAAAATTGTGCTAAAAACTTGTGGGGGCCAAAAATTAATTTATGAAAGTGAAGTGCATCCCACAAATTTCCTTCTTGTTTTCTTCTCTTCTTCACTTTCTTCACCCAAACAGCCCTAAAAGCTTCCTCCCGGGTCAAATACCAACGTTTCGGAGTTGCCACGAGGGTCTTGGGGTGGTCCGGCTTGGGCAACAGTGTTTTGGTCTACAGGAAGTGGAAACCGACCAGATCCGAGTGGCATGAAGGCGGATCTGGATTGTTTTGGGGCTAGGGTTGGAATCGAGGCACTAAGGTTTGGATTTTGGGTTAGGGCAAGTCGGGTCAGAGGTTTTTGGGTTCGAATGGGGTGGGGTTTAGGGTGGCAACAGCAGGGGGCTGCCAGGGAGGTTGGCCGGTGGTTTTTTGGGCAGCGGAAGGAGATTTTCTTGGGTCGGGGGCCTAGGGTTTTGGGCTAGGAGCTGCAGGGGGAGTTTAGGGGTGGTCGACGGCTAGGGCAGAGGGGTGGGGGTTCGGGTTTGGTTTTTCTTGGGGCAGCAAGGGTGGGGCTAGCTTCCAGTGGTAAGGTGGCTAGGAAATGGGTTGGGTTGGGGTGGGGGGGTGGGGGGGGGTAGAGGCTAGGTTTGGGTTAGGGTTAGGATTTTGAAGCCATTGGAAGAAAGCATCAATTTGTTGTTGTTGTCTATCCAATCTTCCTGTCATCTTTTGGTAGATGTCGTTTGTATATTCTTGGAGCCATTAGATGTAGCGTACGATTTGATAAAGACACCGATACACCAAACACCAATGTTGGAGCGACACCTAGCTCTGATACCAATTTGACGTAAACTACATGTCAATGGCTAAGAAAATAAACCAAACTCTAATTTTCAGAGAGGATCAAGAGATTTCTTATATTTCAAAATGGAGAGTTGTCCTTAAATGAGGAATACAATGAGGTATTTAAAGGGGGGAGTAGCTTAGGCTCTAAGCTAATATTCAAATTTACAAAAATGCCCTTAATAGCCTTTTGCTACTTCTACCTCTAAATACTAAAGTAAAAAGAAATACAATGACATAATAAAAGAAAAGAAAAATAACAAAAATAAAATAAAATGCCATAAAATCCTAAAAATGACGCATTTCCATCATAATCACTCAGATGAAGTCTCCTTTCTCGAGGGCTATTGAGGAGGAGGAACCCCCCGAAGAAGTTTGCAACCCCAAGGTTCAAAATTTATGATGGCAAAACAGACCCCATAGATCATGTTCGACAGTACAGGCAGACCATGACCTTATGGAGTTATAGCGACGCTCTCATGTGTGGTATATACCCTTCCAACTTGGGAGATATCACCCAGAAGTGGTTTGAGAGGCTGCCTCACAGGCTAGTTAAGAGTTTCAAGGCCCTCGCTGAGGCCTTCACTGCTCGCTTTATAACCAACAGCTCACATCCGAAGAGGATGGACTCTCTGCTCACGATGAGGAAGAAGCCACAGGAGACCGTGCGCGAGTACGTCAAATGTTACTGGGACTTTCAACGAGGTGGAGGATTACTCGGAGCGGGTCGTCATAGCTTCTTTCAAGATCGGCTTGCCCCTACCTCTGTGCTGCACCAGTCCCTCGACAAAAAAGAAGCGGACACTATCAACGACCTCATGTTACATATTGAGAAGTACGCCAAAGTGGAGGACGTAGTCCATACTAGCCAGGCAGAAACTGCTAGTGCCAAGGCGAACAAAGGCAATAACAAGGAGAACCACCCTAAAAAAGGGAGCAAGAAGCAAAACGATGCCAAAAACGGGGGCAAGACGGAGTCATCCAAAGCTTTTCAAGCCATCAACACAGTTTTCAAGGAATTAATTTACAAGATCTTGGGGAAGATTAAGGATCAGCAGCAGTTTCTCAGGTGGCCAAAAAAGATGGGAGGGGATCCGACCAAGAGGAACAACACACTCCGGTGTGCAATCCACAAAGAAAACGGACATAAGACAGAGAACTGCAAGGCACTGAAATCTCACCTAGAGGAGTTGGCTTGAGAAGGGCACTTGAATGAGTACATAAAGAAGAAGTCTAACGAGGTCGTTACCAACAACGATAAAAAACCAGACAACGTCCTGGAAGATGAGGCAGGACATGAGTTTGCCATGATATATGGGGTGTCCGACCTCAAACAGATCCAAGGAAATGCAGTTCGGATGGAACTCAAGGTCACAGCCGTGATGGAGGCCTTCAAGATGAATCCCGTCAAGAGCCAAGCTAGCAAGCGCAGGCGACCGGAGGACGTGGATTACAATAAACATATAGTGTTTATGGAGGAAGATTAGGTCGGGGTGAGAACCCCACACCACGACGCACAAGTAATCACTCTCAGGATTGTAAACTGGGATGTGGACAAGTTACTGGTGGATCAGGGGAGTTCCTCGAAGGTGATGTACCTGGAAATCTTCCACAAGCTCAAACTGAAGACGTCGGATTTGAAGAAAGCGATTGTCCCTTTGGTCAGCTTCGTAAGAAAGATGATCATACCATTGGGGAAGGTGGTCCTGCCAATAAGGGCAAGGAATATTTCGAAGCTCATTAAGAAACTTGTGGTTGACATCAATTTGCCTTATCACGCCATTCGCGGCAGAGGGTGGCTTCATCTATGAGAGATGTCCCCTCAACTTATCATCAGAAACTCAAGTGTATCACAGATCGGGGCATAATGGAGATCAGAGGCGACCAGGCCATTGCTCATAAATGCAACATCGTCGCCATTAGACCCAAGCAGGAGAAAAAGAAAGACAAAGAGGTCCTTCCGGAGACTTCCCAAGATGGAGCTACTCCTTCGAAATAGTAACTACGGCATGGCCGACTAGGGGTGGAGGAGACCAGGATCCACCCTGCTGACAGGGTCGTAAAAAAGCTGAAGAAAGTAGTTTTTTATGAAAGCCGACCAGAGAGGAAGTTTCTGATCGGTACAACATTGTCCGCCATGAAAGAAGGGAGTTGATCCCCTTTCTGAAGCGGAAGCTAGATGTTTTCGCATGGGAGCCATACAATATGCCAGGGATTGATCCCGCAGTTACCTGTCACCGTCTCCACTTAAATTCGGCATTCAATCCGATCGTACAAAAATCTCGTCGCACAACCCCAAAGAAGGCAAAGGCGGTGGAAAAAGAGGTGGGGAAAATTTTGGAGGCAAGGTCCATCAGAGAAGTTCAATTCCCAAAGTGGGATCTTAATTTCAGTAGTAGTTCGTAAAAGCAACGATACCTGGAGAGTCTATAGTCTTTACCGATCTCAACACGGCTTCCCCTAAGAATAGTATCCCCCTGCCAAAGATAGACCAACTGGTCGACGCCACTGCAACCCACGGGCAAATGAGTTTTCTGGACGCTTACTCGAGGTATCACCAAATTCCTCTGTTCGGCCCCGACCAAGACAAGACTTCGTTCATAACACCATTAAATTTGTACTATTACAAGGTCATGCCTTTCAGCCTTAAGAACGCTGGAGCCACGTACCAGAGACTAATCACAAAGATGTTCAAGCAACAGATAAGGGAAACGATAGAAGTGTACATTGGCGACATGCTCATCAAGAGCAGGAGTAAAGACGAACACCTCAAAGACTTGGACAACACCTTCGAAATCCTCAGGCGCTACCGAATGAAGCTCAATGCGAGCAACTGCTCATTCGGAGTTCAGTCAGGAAAGTTCCTAAGTTATCTGGTCAGCAAAAGGGGGATTGAAGCAAACCCCGATCAGATAAAGGCTATAAACAACGTCCAGTCGCCAAAGACACTGAACTGCGAGAGATCTAAAAGCTCACTGGAATGCTCGCGGCACTTAATCACTTCATTTCAAAGCTATCCGAGTGTTGCCGACCATTCTTTCAATTGCTCAAGAAAGAAATGGGGCTCACATGGAACGATTAGTGCTCAAGGTCTCTCGAGGAAATCAAGTCCTACCTAAGCAAACCACCATTGCTGGCGATTCGCGATCAGGGGGACCCTCTCTACATCTACCTTGCAGTCTCTAGCCACGCGATTATATTGGTCTTGGTCTGCGTGAAAGGGACAAAACAATTCCCCATTTACTATGCCAGCAAAACACTCCAGGACACCGAGCAGGATTACTTACTACTTTAGAAATTGGCTTACGCGCTGGTGATAGCTTCCCGGACGCTGAAGAACTACTTTAAGGTCTACTTCATTGCCGTCATCACCTTTTTCCTCCTTAAAGCCGTTCTTCACAAGGCTGACCTATCCTGACCATGGTTCAAAGTCTCGGTATCGGTCCCGATATCGGGCGATACGCAAAGATACACTATTTTGAGAGCGCAAAAAGTTCCTAAAAAAATCTAGAAAAATTTTAAAAAATAAAATTAACAATGTGGACCAATCAGATAAGTTCAAAAATATCCTTTAATATGCATAACATTGTACAATTGATTATACCGACGTGCTGCGAACTTGTGAGATTCAATAATCCATAATAAATCAATGTTTTTTCAGAGAGGATACAAATGTTATGTTTTTACAAATAACAAATGTTATTCTTTTAGTAAGAGGATAAAAATGTTTTTTTTTTACAGAGAGGATACAACTATTATATTCTTATTATTATTTTTAGTAAGAGGATACATAGTGTGCTTTTTTTACTATGTTATATTTTTCTAAAAAGGATAAAAATGTTTCGTTTTTAGTATTGTATTGTTATTTTTTTACAAAAAGGATACAAATATTGATTTTGACCAAACACTACACTTTTTTTACAACCATTTTTTACAAAAATGATGGAAATGTTATTTCTTACAAAAAATGATGCAAATGTTATTTTTTTATAAAAAGAATGTAAATGTTTTTTTTTTGTTGTGTTGCAAATGTTTTTTTCTCAAAATTGATGCAAATGTTATTTTTTTTTTACAAAGAGGATGCAAACATTATTTTTTTACTTGGGTTGAAAATGTTATTTTTACATAAAGGATGCAACAAAATTATTGAAGATAAATAGACATTATTATAATGTTTCGTCATTTTCATCCCCCTATCTAATTGCGATATCAATTATATGCAGACATTATTTTTTTGGTAGAGGTATTTTTTTTAAATGTCAACTCTTGTAAAAAAAATACCATGTAAAGTAATTTTTTTTTTAAATGATGCAAATAATATTTTTTTACAAGAGTTAATGTTGTAAAAATTAACTCTACTAAAAACATAACATTTGCATTCTTTTTCAAAAGAAAATAACATTACTGTTATTTTTAAGTAGAGTTCTTGTTTTATAAAAAAATGTAAATGTTATTTTTCTAGTAGAGTTTTTTTTAAAAAGGTTAACTATGGTTAAAAAATACAATTTAGAGTTATTTTTTTTTAAATGATGCAAATGTTATTTTTCTAAAAAATATACAACTACAATTTTTAAAATAGCACATGCTTCCTTAAAAAAACATTCTTTTAACAACATAAAGAAAATAACATAAAACAATAAAGAATGAATGTTAAAAAAAAACTTAACATAATGACACAAGAAAGAGAGAAATTTCCGGCTCATGTTTTAAACCTATTAAACTCACACTTGTCCTAAACACTAAAAAAGACTATCGGCTCCTCTTAAACCTAAATAACACCACGCACAAACTTAACAACAACAACACAGGAAAGAGAGAGAGAAATTTTCGGCCGAACCTCTCTGTATGCTTCTTCTTCAGCGGATGAACAATGGTTTTCCAGGAAAGAGTAGTAACCTAGTTTGTTTTAAACTAGGGTTTGGCTATTCAACTCGAACCTCTCTGTATGCTTTTTTGTTTTAAGATTCTTTGTTTTTGACTTCATCTCGGCTGTCTCACCCCGTTATGCTTCATCTCGGCAGATATTTCATCTATTCAACTCGGACCGGATGATTTATCGGCAAGTTAAGCTGATATCATACGATTTTTATTTTTTTTCGAAACGTGACCCGGTATCGGATCGGAGTCTGCCAAGTCCGAGTCAACTCGACCGATTCCGAGTTGACTCGGTCGAGACTTTGAACCATGATCATGACGCATGTCTAAATGGTCAATAGAGCTCGGAAGGTTTGATATTCACTTTCAACTTAGGACAGCAGTCAAGGGGAAAATATTGGCGGACTTTATAACAGAATTCACAGGAGATGCTCCTATCGACCAACAGATAACCGAGCAGTTAAAAGACCGCAAGCAGGACCAATCCGAGAGTTGGACGTTATATGTGGATGGCGCCTCTAATTCTAAGGGGGCAGGGGTGGGGATTGTCCTTGTAACACCGGAGAATGCAATGATCGAGCAAGGGATCAGATTAGGTTTTGAAGCCTCTAACAATAAGCCAAATGCGAAGCACTTATAACCGGATTTCGAAAGGCTCGTTTACTGGGGGCATGTCAACTCGAAGTGTATTGTGACTCCAAGCTGGTGTCCAACCAAGTCAGTGGGCGTTTCAATGTCAAGGGTGAGAGGATGGCAGCATACCTCAAACTGGTGTGCGAGCAAATATCAAATTTTGAGGAAGTCCATGTTCAACAATTCCCTCAAGGGCATAACAGTCATGCAAATGCTTTAGCAGCCCTAAACAAAGCAGTAGACTCCAATCTCAGAAGAACCATCGAAATGGAGTTCCTCGCCAAGCCTAGCATTGAAAAAACAATGGTCTCCGAGCACGTTCTTCCCATTGAAAAGGGTCAAAGCTGGATGGATCCAATCATCGCCTATTTACAAAACGACACACCAACTGACAAAAAGCAGGCTCATCAAGTCAGGGTGAAAGTTGCTCGCTTCTACTTAGGACCTAGGGAAAAGCTTTACAGGAGATCTTTCACAAGTCCCTACAAGGGCGGATCCAGGGGTGGGCCCACCGGGGCTGTAGCCCATCCCTCCCAAATTGAAAAAAAAAATATGTAAGGGTTGAAAGTTGCTACTTGAATTTAAATTGTTATTAGAAAATAACCTCAAAATGTGTGACGGTTAAAAATTGTTGGAAAATAAAAAGTAATATAGATAAATAGATACAAAAACATCATAAATTTCTCCTCTTGGGAAATCGCCCTCAACCCCGAACATTGGCCGGAACTTCGGCCTCATTGTCCATTTTTAATTTTAGCCCACTCCTTCGAGGAATCCGAGCTCCGCCCTTGAGTCCCTACCTCTAGTGTGTACACCCAAAAGATGTCGACCAAGTTTTCTACGAACTTCACGATAGAATATGTGGGAGTCACGCGGGAGAAGGGTCTCTGGCGTTTCGAGCGATCAAAGAAGGCTACTACTGGTGACCATATATGCAGTAAGACACAAGTATTGATGCTCGAAAGTGTGAAAAAGTGCCATAAATTCTCCCCAATGCTCTATCAACCGGCCAGCAACCTGAGGCCTTTGACCAATCCATGGTCGTTTGCACAATGGGGGTTAGATATCGTTGGGGGACTCCCTACCGCCCTTACCTATGGAATGGAAGTCGTGATTCCACTCGAAGCTGGTCTGCCGACCATGAGGGCAAACGTCGTCGAGTAGGGACTGAACGACGAAGTCCTTCGCGTTGAACTTGACCTAAGAGAAAAACGAAGGGAACGAGCCATGATCAAGCTAGCTTCCTACCAGCAATAAATGGCAAAACAATACAACAGAGGAGTCAATTCGAGGAAATTTCAAGTCGGGGACTATGTCCTTAGGTAAGTCCTCGACAGCGCCAAAAGGCTATCGGACGGCAAGTTAAAGCCCAACTGGAAAGGGCTCAAAGTGATCAGGGATGATTTGCAAGGAGCCTATCACTTGAAAACAATGGAGGACAGGGAGATACCCCGAGTATGGAACGCGGCCAACCTCAAAAGGTTTTATTTCCAGTATATTTAGTTTTTGCAAATTTTCATTTCACAACTTATGTTGCTAGTAGTTCACATTCAAGTTATTTATAAAGGCCCCAGTTATTTGCTCAATTATTTAGCTATTCAATTGCTTTACATTGTTCCAAGGTGACAGGCTAACATCTGGCACTAATTTTCAAACGCCGATCAGACTTTGTCTTAATTACAATGGCAACCTTGCTTATTACAATTAAACTTAAGGTCTTCAGGTCTTTATCATTACAAACACAAACGACTTCATGAATTGCTTAGGCAAGCAAAAGCCCTACGGGAAATCCCAAGGCATTACACTAATTCGACTTGGTCAGATAAAATCCTGAATACCAAGTGCATTTTTGCCATAGTCTATTCTAGGCCTAAGGTAGTGTGACGACACGGCCTAAAAGGTAAGATAAGACAAATATAACACATGCTTGGCATAAAGGAATGGAAAAATGCGCGAGATTGGTATTAAGTTAACTATACTGTAATATTCAGTTACATGTTATAAAAAGTGTCAATTACAAAAGATCGTTACAAACAGTACAAAATACAACTATTAATGGTCGGCTAGCAAGAAATTCTCAATCGGCCTCCTTCGACTGTCATTGGGATCAAGTCGGTACTCATCATCGTAGTCATGAGTCTCCAGATAACTCTCAGCGAGCTAAAGAGGTATGGCATCCAAAGGAACTCACTTCTCGTCGTGACCAAAGGGAAGGCGCCTATACGCCGGACAGCCAACTTGGTACATATACTAAAGCTGAGAGTCTTGGGGCTCTTTCACAACTTCCAGGTCGTTCAGCCAACCATAGGCCATACTAGTGGCCTCCTCCAGCTTGACTCGAGCGTTCTCCCAACCTTCATCGTAGCCCGCCAACCAGGGCGCTCGAGGACCCATTATGAATAAGTTGCAAAGCTTTTTCACATCACGGTTGAGTCCCATCACCATGACTATCTTCCTTGGCATCGGCGAGTTTCTTTTTGAGCTCATCATTCTCAGACTGGAGCAGGGCATCGACTTCTCCTACATCCTTGGCCCCAGCAAATTGGGCCTTCAAGCCATTTATCTCGTCTTGCATCAAGGAGCCCACGTCTCCGAAGTCTTTCAGGTCGTCCTTCAACTTGACCATCAAGTCTGACTGGCTCTTGTAAGCATAGTTGTCAAAATCTTACGATTCGCGATTCGAATCTTACAATTCGATTCGATTCTCACATAAAACGATTCGAATCGAGTTGAGAATCGCAAGTGTCTAAAGAATCGGACTGAATCGGCGATTCACGATTCGAATCTTTCGATTCGGGTCCGATTCCCGATTCGGTTCCGATTCAACTTTTTCTTTTTTTTGTCGCGATTTTTTTACCTTATAACCATACATGTGTTTTAATAAAACAAATAAAAAAAGAAGCAAACAACAAAGGATACTGTTAAGATACTGAGTTTTAGAGAAAAACATGTTCTCTTGGCTCGGTTATTTTCAGTCGGCTTTTCTTGTCTATTCTCTTGGCTGAGTGTCTTCTATCTTTTGCTTTTTTTTTGTTATAAATTTTTGTATTTGTTCTAAAATCTTTGAAGGTATATTTGTTTTGTTGCTTTAAATTAATATGAACGTTGTTTTATAATTAATCTTAGCATATGTTTTATTGTTTTAAATTAATATGGTTTACTATGTTAAATTAATATTGTTGTAATTTTGTAGGCTGTTTTAAATTAATATTGTTAATCATAGTGGGTAGGCCTGTTTAAAAATTTTGGAAGTATTTGTTTTACAGTTTTACTGTTTTAAATTAACCTTGTATTTATTTTATTGTTTTAAATTAATATGTAGGTTGTTTTATGATATATTTTTGTTTTTTACGTTTTTAATCTTAAAATGAATGAGAACATGTGCTACGGTTAATTTGTGATATATTTTGGTATATTATCATGTGCTACGATTAGTTTTTTGTCATATTACGCTTAATTACCAATTCTATAGTGTTAAATCCCATATACTTATGTTTTACTAAGTTTTTATCATTTGGTTCCGATTCGACTGATTCGATTCACGATTCGATTCACGATTCGCGATTCGGGGGGTAAACGATTCGCGATTTGACAACTATGCTTGTAAGCCTTAGTCATCTTTTTCAAAGCCTTGTGGATGGATAAAAATGCTCGGCTAGCCCGAGCACTTGCATCCTGACCAAGCAAATCATCCATATTATCCAGGTTGTTGCTAGCAAAGGAGGGAATCTCCTCGGCAATAAGTAAACAAACACAAAGGGCAAAATTCAGCAAAGGCATCCAAACGGCATAACAATTAAGGAAAATGTTCTGCCATTAATATAAAGCAAAATGGGCAAGGCCCTTATAAACAGAACAAGGGGGAAAAGTACAAGGAGTATAAGTCCTAATCTAAAGTGCACTTATTCCTTCACCTGCTCCCCAACTTCAACAGCCTTGCCTTGGGTCGCCACATCCTCAGTCTGGCCGGCCGGCTGGGATGTTGGTAGTAGCCTCCTCTTCAATCCTCGGTGGAGAGTCAGGCTTATGCTCGCTGAAGAGTTCGGAGTTAGTTAGGACCTTGGTCCTCACCAAGGCTGCGTCCCAGCTTTCTTAAAGCTGGATTTGCGAATGTACGCCAGCTGGCGTTTGTCGTCCTCATAGGCTTTAGTGAAGCCCTTATCAAAACTAGCCTCCTTGGCCGCAGGAAACTCGACCACCTCTTTGGCCAATCGAAATTGCTCGACCTTTAGTTGAGAGTTCTCGACCTTGAGCTTCTCGTTCTCGGTCACAACTAAGAACTCGATTAACTTCGAGATGTTCCCTGTCCTGACTGGCAAGGTGATCTTTTCCAATGGCATAGTAATCCTTCCTGCGAAGCCAACCAATGGAATAGTGGCCTCTTTGAGGTCGGCGACATTCAATTTCAGCTTATGGAACAGGGCCAGATACATCACTTCGGATGAACTCCCCTGGTCCACCAGTAGCTTGTCGACATTCCAGTTAGCAATCCTGAGAGTGATTATTAATGCGTCATAATGTGGGGTCCTTACCCCGACCAAATCCTCTTCGATGAATACGATGTGCTTCGTATAATCAACATCTTCTGGTCGCTGATGTTTTCCAGCTTGAGTCTTGACTGGGTCGATCTGAAAAGTTTCCATTACGGCAATCACCTTCTTGAGTTCCATTCTAACGGCATTGCCCTGAATCTGTTTGACGTCTGACGCCCCATGAATGACTGCAAACTCGTGTCTTATGTCATCATCGAGGACATTGTCTGGCTTCTGGTCGTCATTGGTTGCGACCTTCTCTGTTTTCTTGTCAATGTACTCGCTAAGGTGCCCTGCCTGAACTAGCTCTTCCAGATGTGACTTCAGAGCTTTGCAATTTTCGGTTCGATGACCACCCTCCTTGTGGAGTGCGCACCTTAGTGCATAGTTTCTCTTATTTGGATCTCCACCCATCTTCTTGGGTCATTTGACGAAGGGCTCGTCCTTGATCTTGCTGAGAATCTTGTAAATAGGTTCCTTAAAGATTGTGTTAACAACCTGGAACGCCTTTAAGGGCTCATTCTTACCTCTACTTTTGGAGTCATTCTTGCCCCCGCTCTTGCTTCCCTTTTTTTGGATGTCATTCTTCTTTGTCCCCTTGTTCGCCTTTGCTCGACCATTGTCTCCCCCATTAGGATGGATCACGTCCTTGACCTTGGCATATTTCTCGATACGAGACATAAGATCATCGATGTTAACGACTTCCTTCTTAGTGAGAGATTGGTGCAGCAGGGAGGTGGTAGGCAAGCCGATTTTGAAGGATGCTACGACAACTTGCTCCGAGCAGTCTTCGATCTCGTTAAAGATCTCCGAGTATCTCTTAGCTTAATCTCTGAGGTTTTCTGAGGCTTTTTCTTCATAGTGAGCAGTGCATCCATCCGCTTAGGATGGGAGCTGCTCGTTATGAACCGTGTCGTGAAAGCCTCTGCCAATGCTGCGAAGTTCTTGATCGACCTGTAGGGGAGCCTCTCAAACCACTTCTGTGCTACATCGTGTAGGCTAGAAGGGAATATCTTGCACATTAGTGCGTTATTGTGGCTCCATAAGGTCATTGCATGCCGATATTGCCTAACATGATCAATGGGATCTGTTTTCCCGTTATAGATCTTGAACCTATGGACAGCGAATTTCTTGGGGGGCTCGTCGCGTTCAATTTCCCTTGGAAAAGGGGTCTTCATCTGAGACTTTAGAGCTCTCCTAGCAAACTCTTTGGTCGATCTGGCTCCTCAATGCGCCGGATGTTGATCCATCTCCCTACGGACCAGAATCCTCAGATCTTCACTTGGTCGGTCATTGTTCCTGTGTCGCCTCTCCTGGTGGCCACCCTCTGATCGTACTCGCTCTAATCTGTCACGTTCAGTTCTCTCCTGGTCACCCCTAGGGCTCCTTCCTCGGCTAGGAAAATTTCCCCCCTAAGGACTAGGAGTCATGTCTTGACGCCACCTTGTGTTTATGGAGAGATCTCTCTCCATTCATTCTAGTCGCCTCTTGAAGCGAACATTCTCTTCTTATTGGCGGCGCGTCACCTCTTCCTGTTCTCGAAGTCTGGCTTCCTAGGCATCGACCAGTCTGGAAATCTGAGTGGACCTTGGAGGTCCATGACTCTCTTCTGAGGGTTGCCTTTCCTGGCGAAACCTTAGGTTTGAATGTTGGCGAATTTCAGATCTGACCCTAGGAGGGGCAGGCTCTTCCTGAACATCACCGGCTTGTGGAATGTTGTTGTTGTGGTGAGACATTGATGGCTTTCTGGTAATGAGTGCTTTCGTAGGAACACAAGTCGATTCCCACAGATGGCGCCAATTGTGAGTGCAGAAAATTCACAATGAAAAGATTCACGAAGGCAATCACAAAAGGCAGAAAGTAAATGAAATCACACACAACGATATACGTGGTTCGGCAACTTGCCTACGTCCATTGAGAGGTTACTTGTTTTCTATTAAGTGTCTCTCAACGATTACAATTTTTTCATCCCTTTGTCCCGGTTTAGGGAGTACAATTTATAAATATGTGTGTTATAGAGTTTGAGTTGTTTAAGGAACTCCATCGTACGTGGGTTAGCCATAAGATGCTTGAATATCTTGACTGAGATCCTTAACACCTGATTTGACCATATCCGCGAGTATCCTTTTCTAACTAAACTGCTCGTGTAGGAATTAAGCCATGA
This sequence comes from Sambucus nigra, assembly GCA_949130495.1. Taxonomy (NCBI): domain Eukaryota; kingdom Viridiplantae; phylum Streptophyta; class Magnoliopsida; order Dipsacales; family Adoxaceae; genus Sambucus; species Sambucus nigra. Next base: position 533,752,980 of record OX422208.1, on the reverse strand, counting down.
TTTGAGCCGGACCAAATAACTCAAGTTATTTTGGTCGGCTACTTTCATGGGCTTGTAAAAAGTGGGCTCCAACAATTACCTATAAGTCAATCTTTACAACGGCTAAACTCATCCAGCTCGAAAACAGAGCCACGGTCACTCCCTCCTCCGATTTCCGCCTACTACTAAAAAGTCACCAACTCCAACCACTCTTCTGCTTCGTCGCCGACTTAGGATGGGACGAACTCACCTCTAACTGTCACTTATGGGTCAACACAACGTTGTTAGGAACAATTGGAGCTCACACCAAATCGAAATCAACATAACCGATATAATTTTATTTTAAATTGTTAAGGCTCCTAATTCTCAACATTTTCATTCTAAAAAGAAATACATGCTTTTTTTAATACATTTATTACTTTGGGATTATTTATAAAGAAAAGTCCCGAGTTCCAAAAAGTCACCCCCTCCCCTCCCCCCCCCCCCCAAAAAAAAAAAAAAATCTCTCAAATGCTTCCTCTAGGAAAGAAGCATCCGACCCCCTCCTTGTCACTTGTCCAACAAGCCACCTTCCCCTCATACCCTTCCTCCTCTCGACTAAACCTTCTTCTTATCGGAAGCCCCAATGTCTTAATGAAAGCACCACCCCTCCTCTTTCATGGAAATCGAAACCTCAAAATCCACTCCCCACCTGACAATAGGATTTTCGCATGTAGGTATGCTCCGCACCGGACTAAAATTCTAGCCCATTTAAAATGCTCTCTCTAACACCTCTCGATCAACAACCAAGAACCCCCCTCGGCACCTATTACTAATGACCTTGAAAGCATCCAAATCCCATACATAAATAGAGATACCACCAGCCTTCACCCACATAGACGACAGCAAACTTTCCTTCCGTTGACACAACCCCAAAGGGTGCCAAAATTCCAAGAAAATCCAGCCGTCAAACTCCCTAAACTTCCTCACCAACACCTCCAAAGGGAACACCAAAAGGAATTTATCCTCCTCAATTCTGTATACTGCGACCTCGCTAGTCTCTCTCCAATGGAGCCCAACCCGGCGAAGGAGATTTAGATTGAAGACCACCCACCCCCCATTCGGCACACATCCATCTTAATACCCGCATACCCGAATACATATACATTTTAGAAATATTCTAAATTAAATAAAAAAAAGAAGGTTTGGAGTACTTATTTTAATTAGGGTTGCATTTTGGATCCGTTCTTCCTTCCTTATTTAGGGGTAGAATAGTCATTGTATAAGTGAATTAAAGGTTAACAAGTTAAACAACGCTTTCATCCAAAAATGGACCTCAACATTAAGAAAAACCTTGGACCACAAACATATATTAGCACGAACTACTGGACCTCAAAACGAAAATAACCCAAAATAAGTAAATATATTGTTATACAACACCCAGAAACCAATGGTCAGACTCTAAAAGGCAGTCCAGGTTTGTGGTATCAAATCATCCGAAAAAGGACTCAGAGAACTGGGGAAAAAAGTTGACAAGTGACTATTAGATTTGAATAATATATGGATTAAGGTGATACCTGTGACGAATGATGGATATTATATACCGAAATCATAATATCTTGGCCAGCATTGACCTTGTAGTTTCCAGGAAGCACATCAGGTACTTGAGCTCTTCTTATCAGGACCTAACCAAATTGATTATTCAAGAAAAATCGATAAGCAGAAACAGTTGCATAGCACACGCAACTATAAAAAAAAGGGTTTACAACCTACCGGAGGATGAGGGTAGAGACGCATAGATTCATTAATGCAACGTGTTAGGAACTTAAGATCCTTTATGTCATCATACGTAGGAGGCCTTCCGTGTAAAACACTGTCAACTTCTTCTTGTGCTTTTATCAAAGAGGAAGAGTCCTGGATAAAAAAAATTGGGAAAATAACTATACTTAATTCAAATCCTTGTCAATCGCACAGCTTTCCAGTTTCTTGTTCAATATATAAATATTTTTTATAGCAAATAAATAACTAGCATACCCATGAAGAATTAGATGTGTGCTAAAGCATTTAGAAACTTGAACAGAAACCAAGTACAGAGATTTAGTTGAAAACACAAATGACACAATAAGAGATTTCACAACACGTTGAAATAAGGTTAGGATAGTGATGCTACTGACAGCAATACTAACATGAGTGGAACAACTGATTTTTTTAGCTTTTTTTTAACATAAAGAGTGAGCATCTTTGTTCAAAGATCTGGGATAGAAACAAAGACTACAAGAAGAACGGGGTTTTGATGTCCTGAACTATGTGAAATGGATCAATGAGGTGAAGCGCTGCACTCAAAAACAGCTTCAGATACTAATAAAGCATTGCCTTCAATATTGATCTTAGTCCACTGCAAGGAATCTTCCCAGGAGCGCCATTGCAGCCTACAGGTTCTCAGCAACCAGAAGAGGCATCTTTAAAATCAGTGTTCTAAAAAGGTCTGGAAGGCCGCCTAGAAGGTAGAAGATGATAAACCTTCTAGTTTTATTGAAAAAAGGCTAAAAAAGAGGTGTTGGATTTAAAAGGCCGTTTAATAGGATGGAAAGTGGTTTAATATGCTGGAAGGCCAAAATGTGTTTTTTTAAAGCTGTTTTTCTTTAAAGCTTAAAGGCTGCTTTTAATTTTTTTTTAAAGCTGTGTTCTTTTGTTTTTCTGAATTATTTTATCTCGGAAATCCCTTTATTCGCTGCATATTATGGTTATTGATGGTTGCTTAGTAGTTTTTTTAATACTTACTTATTTTTGTTGTAATAAGAATTACTAGTAGTTGAATAATTTTGTTAGAGGATATGCATATTAAAAATATATATATTTTTAAAACGTCTAGAAGGGCCGCCGCCTAGAAGGCTACCTAGCCGCCTACAAGCTAGAAGGGCCCTTGGCCACACGAGGACCGCTTAGAGTTTTTTAGAACATTGTTTAAAATTAGTAACTTTTCTCTTCAAGAATGAACCCATTAGAGTCTGGCGTGGATTGTTTCATGTGAAACAATGAGGGCAGAGAAGAGGGGAAGAGAAGAAGAGAGAAGAGGGGAAGAGAAGGGAACAGAAGACACCAGGGGCTAGAAGGAAGATGGAGATAAGAGGGGAAGATTTCATGGAGTGGGCGTTAAAGATAAAATGAGTTTCTCGATGTAAGAGTTTAGGGCTCAAAATTGTGGTTGATGAGTCAAATATTGTGAGCATTCAAAATATGGTTGGTAGGATATAGTTGGTGAGTCAAAACATGTGAAACATTTGGATATTACTTGCCTATAATTGGAATAGTAACTTGGTAGGTGCCTACAATTAGAATAGTAACTTTGATCTTAACCATCCAACCTTATTTTAATCCAACGGATGTGGCTAATCCCAAGCATCTATAAATTGGCTTTCATTCATTCATTCTAGCAATATGAAATTGAGAGTGTGGTGAGAAGGATTGTAGAGTGAGATAGACATGAGAGATTGAGTTGAGAGTGTAACAATTTGTGTTCTTCATTTCTCATAGTGTAGATTTCTCCTCTCCTCTCGTAGATGTAGCCAATTTGATGAACCACGTTAAATCTTTGTGTCTCTCTTGTGTTTTGTCACTTTCTTTATTTATCTTTATAGTGTGTTTCATTATCCATAGAGATCAGTACTTGTTTGTATACGGTCGAAGGCAGGACATTTGGCATTAAATCCTAACAACTGGTATCAGAGCTTCAAGTTGATACAATAAGTTCATGGCATTTTTTTTTCTCTAATAGCCGGCGAAAATGAAACTATGGTTACTCCCGAAATTTCTTCTATCTCTATGAAGTAGAATCCAAGTTATGGATCCGAAAATACTATGAAGTTCGAAATAAAGCCTTTTGACTTAAAAGATCAATTTCAACTTATGACAAAGGCGGATGCGTGGTTATCTTATCCAACAAAAAGTGGAGATTACTTTATTGGGAGTAAAGAAGAAACAGGAGGACATGACTAATGCTGAATGGCGCAACATTAATCAAAGGGCAATTGAGATGAATATCACATATGATGTACTGAATCATGTGATTGAATAGACCACGGTGAAGGGCATGTGGGACAAACTTGAGGAGATATACTTGGGGAAATCTTTGTCAAATAAGCTTCAACTCAAGAAGAGACTGTTCAAGTAAAGATGAAGGAGGGCGTGGCTGTGATAAAGCATACTCATATTTTCAAAGCTTTAATCAACGACTCGAGCTGGATAGACGTTCAATTCAGCGAGGAGGATCGAGCTTTGATGTTGTTTGCTTCATTGTCAGATCTATACAAGCATATTGTCACCACCGTAATGTTTGGGAAAACAACCCTCAAGTTTAACGAGATTGTGCAAGATATCCTCTCTCATGTGACGATGAAGAAGAAAGATAATGGAGAAGGCACATATTTCCATAGTCAAGCTTTGACGGTTAGAAGTGGAGATTGTGGGCAAAATAGGGAAAGGCAAACCAACTATGGATCTAGGGAGACTAGTAGGTCTAGATCAAGTGATGGTATAAGAGGACCGCATTGTTACAAGTGCAAGGAATGGGGCCATAAAATATGGGCATGTCCTTCATGGAATAAGAAGGAAGAAAATGGCCAAAATAATGCTACGATAAATGCGACAGAAAATGATGATTGCTTTGGAGATGCTCTCACTATTTCCAAAGGTAACTCTGTCTCGAGAAGATTGGGTATTAGATTCGGGTTCTACACATCATGTGTGTTCCAATATTGATAGTTTTGATTCGTTCCAATGTAAAAGAAAAGACTATATGACATTGCCTAACGGTAAAACTTGTGCCGTAAAAAGTGTGGGAATAGTGAAGACATGGTTCAAAGTCTCGGTATCGGTCCCGGTATCGGACACCCGATTTTTAACTCGGTTGCGGTATCAGTCGCGGTATCGGGCGATACGCAAAGATACACTATTTAGAGAGCGCAAAAAATTCCGAAAAAAATGTAGAAAATTTTAAAAAAATAATATTAACAAAGTGGATCAATGAGATGCATTCAAACCCATCATTTAATATGCATTGCATTGTACAATTGGTTGTATTGAAGCACAACGGACTTGTTAGATTCAATATTTCATAATAAACCAATATTAATATAGAAAAACAATCTAAATGTTTTTAAATATTCAATATTCAATAGAAAACCAATATTGTAAAGATGCAAATGTTATTTTTTTAGTTGATTATTTTTTTTACAAAAATGATACAAATGTTATTTTTTAGTAGGTTATTTTTTTACAAAAATGATGAAATTATTTTCATCATTTTTGCAAAAAGATAACCTAAAATGTTATTTTTTTACAAAAAAGATACAAATGTTATTGTTTAACAAAAGGGATATTCATCCTTTTTGTAAAAAAAACAACATTTATATCTTTTTTGAGTTGATTGTTTTTAATAAAAAGGATGCCAATGTTAATTTTTTACAAAAAAGATTCAAATGTTATTTTTTTACAAAAAGGATATTCATCCTTTTTGTAAAAAAAAATAACCTACTAAAAAAATAACATATATATCTTTTTTGAGTTGATTGTTTTTTTATAAAAAGAATGCAAATGTTATTTTTTTACAAAAAAAGATACAAGTGTTATTTTTTTAGTAAGAGGAAATGTTAATTTAGTGTGCTATTTTTTTAATATTATAGACATGTTTTTCTAATATGTTAATTTTTTAAAAACATGATACAAATGTTACTTTTAACAAAAATACTGTATTTTTTAATCTTCTTTTAATAAAACAAGATACAAATATTACTTTTTTTTATATATATTATTATATAAAAACAGGATACATTTGTACATTTGTACATCCTATGGTCATTTGTACGCTCCTTTTTTTATGTAACTTTTCTTTAACAAAACAAGATACAATTATGAGGTAACAGATGTTACCTTTTTTAAACAGTACAAATATTATTTTTTTTTATACACGTACAAGTGCTAAACAAGTTGGGTTAGAAATGTTAGATAACCGACATGGAGAGAGAAAGGAGGGTTAGAAAAAGACGGAGGTTAGGGTTTCTTAATCAGCGAGCAACTCTGCAACAGGTTTCTTCCTTAACAGGTTTCTTTCTTTACACAACTTCTTCTTTTTCTTTTTACGCAGCAGCAACTTCTTTTTTTTTTTTTGTCTTTTTACGGAACTTCTTTCTTTTTTCTTTTAATAAAAACAACTCGCCCCTATCTCGTCCGTTCTTTTTTGTCTCGGCCGATATATCGGGTAATATCTCGGGATCGCCGAGAAATCGCCGAGATCTTGCGATATTTTACTGAATCATACATTTTTTTGAATCGTGACACGAAATCGGAACGGTGACTGTCGAGACCGAGTCAACTCGACCGATACCGAGTCAACTCGGCCGAGACTTTAAACCATGAGTGAAGATCAAAATCTTTGAAGGTGTAAAACTTACTTTGGGTGGTGTGGCCCGCATCCCAGAAATATGTAAAAATCTAATATCCATTAGCCAACTGGATTCCAAAGGCTACCGGGTAACGGTAAAAGGTGGAGTCATGAAAGTCGCACGTGGTTGTATGGTCCTAGCGAAAGGAGAAATGAGAGATAGTTTGTATCGTCTAATTCAAACTACAAGGAAATAGGGTTCACGGGATATCGAGTGCTTGAGACGTGATTCGATTATGGGTGCGACAACGAAAACAAAGGTGTTATGTTTCTAGACAGCAGGCGAGGGTGAGAAAGGAAAACCTACTAGAGAAGGGGAAATCATGAAGTCCCCCTTCGAAGTCGACAAATAAAGTCAACTGGAAATGTTACACATATGCATTGGCCAATATTAATCAAATTAGAGTTAGGACCTCATTTCTTGGTTCAAGTATGTGTAGTCGGGTATGTATAAATGGGTTAATGGAGAACGTTTGTGTGGGTTGTAAACGGGAAGACTTGACATAGGGTAATTGCGGAAACTCTTGTCAAGGTGGAGTCATGTTTGATGGCTTGAGGATTTACAAGTGGGAGCTCTCCGTGTTCAGTGACGTGTTTTTTTGCCAAGGTGGAGATTGTTGGAGTTTATGGCTCAAAATTGTGGTTGGTGAGTCAAATATTGTGAGCATTCAAAATATGATTGGTGGGATATGGTTGGTGAGTCAAAAAATGTGAAACATTTGGATGTTAGGTGCCTACAATTGAAATAGTAACTTGGTAGGTGCGTACAATTGGAATAGTAACTTTTATCTCAACCATCCAACCTTATTTTGATCCAACGGATGTGGCTAATTCCAAGCATCTATAAATTGGCTTCATTCATTCATTCTAGCAATATGAAAAAGAGCAAGCAAGAGAAAGTGAGAGTGTGGTGAGAAGGGTTGTAGAGTAAGATAGATATGAGAGATTGAGAGTGTAACAATTTGTGTTCTTTAGTTCTTTAAGTGAAGATTTCTCCTCTACTCCCGTGGACGTAGCCAATATGGTGAACCACTTTAAATCTTTGTGTCTCTCTTGTGTTTTGTCACTTTATTTATCTTCATAGTGTATTGCATTATCCATAGAGATCAGTACTTGTTTGTATACGGTCAAAGGCAGGGGATTTGGCATCAAATCCTAACACTCCATTCCCAAATAGTTGAGAAAAGTATTGACGAGGAAACAAGCAGCATGAAGAGAAGCAAGGGCACTCTCATCATTTCTCCTCTGCCACTTATATTCTCTTGACCCTAAGATCTTATCTGTTTATATTGTTCAAATCAATTTGAGGGTTTGAAGTAAGCAAACCTCATAGTGGCGTGAAAGTTCAACGTGTGGCGTGAAATCTTTGTGGTATCTGTTATCGGTAGATTTTGGCCAATCACTTTGAGGAGTGCCATTTAAGGGAGGCTTAATTCACTCGGTTTCTCGAAAATCTAAAGGGATCGACCATGGCTATAAGAAGGTTGGATCTTTGTGCATCAGTCGATGTTGTGGCCCGCCATCTAGTTTTGGGCGACTCATTTTCTATGGCCTTCGTTCCTGTTATTGCATATAATCATCTCTCTACCCCTTTCGTGGCTCCGATCGACGTACCAACAAAGCTTGTGGTCTCTAATGTCCGCCCCGAGTATTATATCGGGGATTTTTTCGACATCTTCATCGAGGATTATTGGGTTAGCCACACGTGGTTCAAAGACGTGGAGGTTTTTGATATCAAAGATTTTTATGCCCTCTTTGGAGAGGAGATACTGGGGTCGTCGGAGATTTCTTCGATATCTTATATAGGGTTGTTGAGTGACCCGTACTCCATTTCAAGATGTGAAATCTTATTATGTGGGGGCAGTGGCGGAGCTATGAGGAAGTTGGGGTTAGCAAGTGCCCCACCCAAAAATTCTAAAATTAAACTCTTACTTCTAATTTTTTGTAAATTACGAATAGTATCCACCTATAATTTCAATAATCAACTATAATTTTTATATATTTTAGTGATAATTTAGTAGCCACAATATGGGAGTAAAACCAACAAACATCTACCTCTTCCAAACCTTGCAATGAAGCGGGAGCCTTGTGCAATGAGTACGTCCTTTTTTTTTCTCAACACACGTCACATTATTTTTTTTGGGGGGGGGGGTGATACATTACATGGTATATCTATATCAAAAAAATATATTTCAACATTCAAGAAATAACTACATATTTTCTTCATTAGTAGGTGAGAGTTTTATTTTCCCTTTTAAATCTCACATTAAGAGTGTAGTTTAAATATTTGAACTAAATTCAATTAAGTTTTAAATTTAGCCATTAATTATGTTAAAAGTCTCTTTTATGATATTTCTTTTTCACACGTAGACCCTTAATTTGGATGGAAATTATGCATGTGGACTCTCCCATGTGTCTGTTGTATTTAGGAGTGCCCCACCAAACAAAATTTTCTGGCTCTGCCACTGTGTGGAGGATTTCTTCTTAATTTTCGAGCAAGAGGTGAATTTTTTAGGTCGTCTCCGTGAGTAGTTTGTCTGGCAAGTCCCATTCCCATTGGATTTCATTAATTTGTGTGATCACGCATATGTGGACCCCTTTGGAAGGAAGTTTGAGGCGAGTTCGGAGGTCAAGTTGTAGCACCCTACCTCGAGAGTGCCCATCATGGAAGGCTCGGACAACATTTGGCATTGGTGGCCCTTTTCGAGGATCACAAGTGTCAATTGTCATTGTGGAAAACTCCGGGGCTGAGTTCATATTCGTTGACTTTGGTTGGGAATTTTATCACCCGCCCCCATCCTTTTACTAGCCCATACCCCCAAAGTTTTCGAGAACGGCTTTCCTCACTAGTGGAGGATACTACTGGTGGTTGTTTTTCTCCAATGCTCCTTCCCTCCTATGCTCGGGACGAGCTTTCTCAAGTGGGGAAGAATGATGCATACGAGAGGTCGGCAATTTGGTTGTAAATTTGTTTATTTTCATTTAAGTGTCCTATTAAGTTTTTTCTCACTTTTAGTCAAGTATAAGAGGTTGAGGGTAATATTGCCTTGGAATATTCTAGCGTGCCCTCTTTAGTCATTTTTCTTTCTAGATTATCTTGGCTAGCAAGATAACTATTACCGATAAATAAGGCCATTGGTCAACCATTGTAGCCACTATTATAACTTTTTAAATGAATGAGAATTATAGAGAAAGTTCTTTTTATTAGAGATTGTTGTTGTATAGTTTATAATAATCGTTTCCGCCTTGCTACATACCAGTCAATACCAAACATCAATGAAATTGTTAGGGAAACTCATATTGCAAAAAGCATGTATGGAGTGACAGTACCTTACTAAGAAGATATGCTGTCCATGTCAACACCGAACCAGTGGTCTCATGGCCAGCAACTAACATTGACAAAAGGTCATCTCTCAATTGTACGCTTGAAACCTAAATTGCACAAAGTCATCATAATAGACAAAGTAGAAATCAAAACATAAACAAAAAGCCCAAACACTTAATAAAGTTCAAAGCAAATAAGTCATTCCCAATCCATAATGTTAAAATGCACACATATACACACTAAATGATTGATCATCATCCAGCAGAAAGTCATAGATATGAATATAAGAACATATCAAAGTTCGAAATATCTGCTCCATATGAATTACATATAGATGCTCTTAAAATTGGCACACCTCCTCTCTGCTAGCAAGCAAGAAACGAAGGATGCTTGGATCTGCATCATTTACATAGTCCTCCTCGTTAATCCTTTCACCTTCAGCTTCCACAATTTCTTTGCACTTTTTGATGAGTTCTTCAACAGTTTTTCTGATCACTGTAACTGCTTGTTCAGCTTTTATTTGTCTAGGTATAATCTTATTTAAAGCTTTAATCTGCAAGATGATTTGACAAACATAATCATTTAAGCCTAAAAGAAAACCAAGAAATGGGGCACTAGTGAGAACCTGCCTTCCAATACGGTAATAAGTCAGTTGAACGGGCCTCTGCTTCTTTTAAAGCAGTGTAAACTGCTTCAATAACAGGACTACCAGCATTAAGGGAATCAAAATTGTAGTTGAATAGTGCTAGGCCAATAACATCCAGAGTCAATTGAGAAAATTGTTCCTCTATGTTAACAGCAGATCCATCTGCCGAGCTAGATTTGAGCTTCTCTACCAATCTCTCGGCACATTTACAGAACACCCTATCAACTATTATTGACAAATACTTCTTGTGAAGAGATGGTACTACCGCCCTTCGCCTTGCCTATCACAAATTACGCTCAAAAGGATGTAATTTATCGTACAAATACCATAATGCGCTTCACATACTTTCTATCACATATATATTCAAGACTCGTGTGAAGAGATGTAAAATCAAGAGTCACTATATGACCCATATCCAAAACACTCAAAATTTAATTGGCATTATTAAATATCAAAAAAATCAAGCTACCAATGATATTCAAGATATACATGATAGATACAACCATCTTATTAACTAAGGCCCCAGCCACGCACAATTAGAATTACAAGGTAAGATAGTATAAGTTACCACGTCATAGGATATTTTAGTGATGAATGGAATGGGATGGGATTGAAGGGTAGATAAGTTATCTGAAGGAAGACCTTAGTTGAGGGTTCAAATCATCACGTAGGGGTGGATTATTTAATCCAGCTGGAATAGGATAACTATTTTCCTTATCCCATCTTTTTGGCAGGATCTTGCTAAATACAATAAATTACAGAAATTTACAAAGAATAAGGAAATCCAATGTGACTAATCATATATTCAAAATGAAGTAGATTATAAACAAAGTATAAAATGGAGCAATTTCCCGACAATGAATAACCAAATTTGAAGAAAATTACAAAGAAAAGCACATTTCCAAATTGTGAGTGAGAATGTGGGAGTGAAGCATACCGTCCAAAGAGGACCTTCAGCAATGGCAAAGCCAGAACCAAACAAAAACTCAGAGACCTCAGCAACAAGACCCTTGGCATACTTACCATAATTCCTTAAAACATGCTTAGCAATAACAGGGTCACTAACAATAACGAAATTCCTGGGTCCCGCAGCTAGGCGGTAAATGGGTCCATATTCATTCATCCACTTGAACAGTGGGAGAAAAAGAGCACCACCCAGAAGATCAGAAACATCTTCTAGCTTAGCACTTGCAATGGGTATGTTGGAATCATCCTGGCCTATGGTTAGGGAGCGAGTGAGTGAGGTAAGCCAGTCTGGGCTTACCCATGAGCTGGGTTTGTTATTTTTGGTGGGAGGTTTCTCTATGGAGGATTTTATGGAGAGAGTGTGGGGTGAGTTGGGTTTGTAGTGGTGATGGCGGGTAGAGCTTGTGAGGAGAGAGAAAGAGGAGAGCGAGTGTGATGAGAGCATATCTAGATGCTGAGGATGTAAAGAGGGTTCAGTTCAGTTGAGTTTAGTTTTTAGAAAGCACTCTCGATGTGGAGTGTATCTATGTTCCGTACGAATATAAATAAAATTCATCTAACATATTAAATTATTGAGATTATTTAATAAAGAAATTTTAAAAATTGTGTATCTAAATTCATAGTGATGATTGAAACTAGAAGGTTAAAGGTCTTTCACAAATTAATTCCTCTCTCTATGAGTGATCTCTCATTAATGAGAATGAAGAGGAGAGTCTTTGAGTGCATTAACCTTGGAGAGCAGAACCCTTCATTATATAGACATTTAATTAGAATCCCATAAATTCTAATTAGGTAACTCTTGAGTAACCAATAGGTGACTCTTGAGTAACACGACTCTTGAGTAACCAGTAGATGACTTTTGGGTAACCACACATTTCGAATTTCATACTCACTGAGTCACTGTTGATGTTTTTTGAGCTTACCTAATTAGATCACTCCATTCGCCCAATTTAAATTGAAGCTCAAATATAATAACTGTTGATGTAAAAAACTAGATCACCCTAATTCTTCAATCACAGATAAATAAATAAGACAAAGATTTTTAAAGTGGTTCGGCTAGGAATAAAGCCTACGTCCACTGTTATGTTATTGCTGAGTGTTTGTGGAATTCTTGATTACAAGTTCTCTCAAGAAAATTCCGGTCCCCTTGAATGGGATTGATACAAGGTATTTATAGCCTCAAGGCTGTACATGAAAGGTCCACTACATTAAATGATATACATATGAATGGGTAATACATTTAATGCGGCGTGTGCGTCAAGAATCTAATGAATAGTTGAATAGTTGTCCGTCTGATAATTGATGACACGGCCGAGGTGCAGTTCGGACCGCCTTAGTTGCTCGTCGATCAAGAGTTCCTCGGAGTGCTTAGAGTATCTCGGGATGAAAGAGTTCCTCGGATGGAGTTCCTCGGCATGATAGAGCTCCTCGGTGTATTCTCGTTGCTCGGTACCAACCATGGTTGTTCAGTAAATGATCTTCCTCGCTGTTATTGTGCCACGTAGATTGACACGTGTCTTCATACTATTCGTCCACATCAGCATATTAATTTTGGTATCAACAATAACCATTTCAATATGTGAGCCCACCTTAAATTATTTGGAATATATAAAATATTCCAACAATCTCCCACTTGCGCTACATAATAATTTCGAATGTAATTATATTCAATAACCTTATGTGCGCACCAAATTGCTTTCTATTCTTAAGACATCTCCCGAATCAATCTCGTCCATCTCCTATACCAGTATGAGACCAAGCGAGCTTCGTTACATTTATGTGGTAACTCAATCCATCAATGATCACCACACCCAATATATTCAACAACATGGATCAAGTATGGATGTGCGGCTGAAAATTACATGCAAGGTGATCTCAGACATGTCTATTTCCAATTGGTCTTAACTTTATTCCGTACTGAGATCAAACCTTAGTCTTTTAAACCTTAAGTTATACCTTATTTAAAAGACAATACATTCAAAGTAAACAACAAACTGAAAATACCATCAACTTTATTTTGCAGAAAACTGAAACATACATAAAGTATCTGAGCAGTGTCAAATGAAGGAACATTAAACCGAATACAAACTCCCACTAAAGCTGAATATCATCAAACCAAACAACACCCATATGAGCAGTGTGCTCATGAAAGACCTTGGGTGATAAGCCTTTAGTAAGCGAATCCTCGAGCACGGAGTTTGTTCTTATATGTTCAATAGACACTATCTTACTTTGAACTCTTTCCTTAACAATAAGAAATTTAATGTATATGTGCTTAAACTTCAATAAGCTTTTGTTGTTATTCGAATATAGAACTGTTGAATTATTGTCACAATATATATGTAGTGGTCTTTCAATGCTATCCAAAATATGCAGCCCGGTGACAAAATTTCGCAACTATATCGCATGATTTGTTGCCTCGTAACATGCTATGAACTTTGTTGCCATAGTGGAAGGTGTAATAAGTGACTGCTTAGCACTCCTCCAGAAAATAACACCTTCAGCCAGAAGTGGATCTTTTAGTGTCTTGGCAACCCACAAGATCAACATCAGAATACCCAATGATCTCCAAATTATCTGACTTCTTATGAGTATGTAATCTTTTGTTCTCTATAAATACCTCATAACCCATTTGGCTGCTTTCTAGTGATCCATTTTAGGGTTACTCAAATATCTGCCTAACATACCTATTTATGTACAAAAATTTCAAATGCGTACATACTTGAGCATGTAAAAGACTCCCTCTAGATGAAGCATAAGGAACCTTTTTTGTTTATTTACTTTCAGTCTCATTCTTGGGGCATTGATAGAGACTAAACTTGTCTCCCATGGAAATAGGAGTATCTCCTCGTGCACAATCTTTCATGCCAAATCTAGCGAATACTTCCTCGATATAGCTCTTTTGTGATAACCCAAGGACCCCCCGAGAATGATATCGGTGTATCTTAATTCCTAATATAAAAGAGACATCCCCAAGATCTTTCATTTTAAAATTCTTAGTTAGAAATCTCTTAGATTCGTTCAAATAAGCCCATATCGCTGTTAGCCAATACTATGTCATCGACATAGAGCACAAGGAGGATAATTTTACTCCCACTGAACTTATGATATACACAGTCATACACTTCATTAACCTCAAAATCACATGAGATGATGACTTAATAATCATATGAGATAATGACTTGATAAAACTTGTGATATCATTTACGGGAAGCTTATTTGAGACCATACATGGATTTCTTGAGTTTGCAGACCATAGACTTTAGATCAACTGGGTCAAAGTTTTCTAGTTTCACCATATATATGGTTTCCTCAATATTACCATTGAGAAAATCCATCTTAACATCCATCTGAGCCAGCTCTAAATCAAAATGATCTATACCTGCTCATGAGGTTGTTGAGTTTGCTCTTCTGGAACAACTCTTAGATTTTGAGTAGGGAAGTCCTCATTGTTGTCTTCTTGAACATTATCAGCAGGCTAAACAATGTTTGGAGAGGAATTGATTGCTTTTCAAAAACCACATTCTTATTCTTAACCGTATCTTACCCTTCAAACTCAACATCCTCAAGAAATCTCGCATTTTTCGTCTTGAAAAAAAAAGAACTTAGTTGAGGGATGGCTTATAAGGCCTTGCCTCAACTGGACACCCCCAAATGTATAAATGACAGGTTTTCAGCCTATCCATAGTTCATAAGGGGTTTTAGCTACCGTTGTACAAAGTACTCTATTTAGAATATATACTGCAGTCTTAAGTGCCTTTCCCTAGAGTAATTTTAGCAACGAAGAAGGACGAATCATACTTATTATCATGTCCTTAAACGTTCTGTTTCATCTCTAGGAATTCGACAAAAGGTTTTGGACGTTGTTCACCTGATCTATCATATCTGCTATAGTATGCATCACCATAGTCAGATTTGACAGCTTTAATCTTCTTGCCTAATTGATTTTCAACTTCGGCTTAGAAGGACTGAACACGTCCAGAGCTTGAGACTTCTCATGAATTAAATATAAGTACC
Organism: Sambucus nigra; assembly: GCA_949130495.1. NCBI lineage: Eukaryota > Viridiplantae > Streptophyta > Magnoliopsida > Dipsacales > Adoxaceae > Sambucus > Sambucus nigra. The sequence goes on along the minus strand of OX422208.1, from coordinate 533,737,629 downwards.
CATAATGAGAATAGTTGTTTATAAAAGTGATAAAATACTATTGGCCATTCAATGAAGCCGTAGGGAATGGACCGCAAATGGCAGTATATATCAATTCTAAGACATCATAACTCCTTTTGGCACTTAATTTCCTTATGTTTGTTTGTTTTCCCCTTTATACGCTCAATACAAACATAAAAGTCTATGAAATTAAGGGGTTGAAGTATTCTATTAGACACAAGTCTCTCTGTTCTCCTGTTGGAGATATGACCTAAACACTTGTACCACAAAGCAACGGAATTCTCATCAGTTAATTTTAATTTTGCAAGGTTTCATTAAATGAATCATTAGTATTTAATAAATATAATTTATCAATTAAAGAACCAGTCACAACCAAAGTAAAATTAAGAAAGAGAGTAACTTTATTATTTCCAAATGAACAAGAATGACTGTATTTTTTCAAAATAAAAACCAAGTTTCGTCTAAAAAATGGTACTACATAAGTCATTATTAATTCAATAAAATGACTAGTTTCAAAAGATAAAAAAAGGTCCCAATTGCTTCGATTCCAATTATTTTGCCATCGCCGAGATAGATGAATCTTTCACCATCATTTGGCTGTCGGCTCCACAGGAAACCATGCATAAACATACTTATATGAGTAGTAGCACCCGAATCTACCCACCACGTATGTCTATGTACAAAAGCCAAATTAACTTCATAACAAAACGAAGTGAGAAGTGTGCCTTTCTTTACACGCTATGTGGCGTAATTAGAACAATCCTTCTTCACATGCCCAGGTTTCTGGAAAAGAAACAAGCAAATTTTGAACCCTGAACTTGTTTCTTTTGTTGAACTTTAGGTTTGGGTTGTGATGTTGCAACTGCAGTACCCATATCATTAGTCATTTTCCTCTTTTATGTTCCTTGAGGTAGATGCAATATGAGCAATTTCAGTTGTATTTTCTTGCTTCAACCTTTCCTCTACTTGCACACAATGTGAAATGATCTCATTAAGAGTACATTTATCCTTTTAAGTATTATAACTCGCTATAAACTGTCCATCACTACACCAAATCTGTCGAATTATCACGGTCATTGACCTTGACAAGTTCAACTTGTCAAGGTCAATGACCGTGACAATTCGGGGCGAGACAACTTTTGTTGTCACGGGCGTGTCACGGTCAATAATCGTGACAAGTTCGTTAGAATTGTCACGGTCGTGTCATGGGTCATGACCGTGACAAGTTAGTCATGGTTATTAACCGTGACAAAGCCTTGGCCCTTTTTAAAAAAATTGTCGCGATCATTGACCGTGACAAGTCCGTGACAACTTTTATCACGGGCTTGTCACGGTCAATGATCGTGACAATTCTGGGCAGAATTTAAAAAAAATCTGCTGGGCAGTATGGCCACTGTCCAGCAGTATATTTGTACCTGTTATAGCAACGTTGTACCTGTTCAAACATCATATATACAAATAAACTAGAGATAATGCAAATATAAATTCAAACTAGAAACTATTTAAGAAAAAACAACATCACCATCAATTATCTCAAATCTACAAACTATTTAGCTGGAAAAGAGATTTTGTACCGCGACGCTCGGGGACACCTTCTTATCCTTCCCTTCTCGTTCGAAGAGCCACATAAGTATCGAGCCTATGTGGCCTACCCCCAGGGCCACTCCCTGTCCCCTGAAATAAAATAAAGTAAAATTAGTATTCGCCCCGCAAATATAGATAAATATAAATATAAATCAAAATCGAAATCGAAATCGAAATTGAAATTGAAATTGAAATTGACATCTAAATATAAATATAAATATAAATACATTACATGTAGTGCCACCCAAGTAGCTAACTTGAGCTCATATGGCACTTCCTTCCAACTAATGTACCCCGGGCAATCGTGTCAAATATAATTCCCTTCATATCTGAACACTAAGAAATGCCATAATCCTATAAAGTTATGCTCTGCAAATTCCTTCCAACCGTTGTGTAGTAAAAAATCACCAATTAAAGTTGTCAATTCCACCTTTCAATGGTCTCCCATGTTTTGCTAGAGGTTCCAAGTGGTGGGGTATGGAAAGTGGAATTGATAACTTCAAGTGGTGATGCTTGGCTACACAACGTTTGGGAGGAATTTGCAGAACATCACTCCATAGGATTATGGCATTTCTTAGTGTTCGGATAGACGAAAAGATTCAGTCTCTTCTCCACAAATAGGACACCCCAAATACCTATGTACTAATCGCCTATTAAAGGTAAGAAGCGTATATTCATGGATTAGTATAAACAAAACTTAGATGTAGTTGGAATATTTATGTATTAATCTCCTCTCCACACATGCGCACTACACAAGAGTGAAAATGATAAAGTGCAAATCAATTAAAAGCATTAAAAATTGATGTTTCGGTACAAATTGGAATATTTATTACAAATTGAAAAATTGTTTCAAATTTAGGTTATCATAAAAAATGGATTGATATTCGGTAGGAGCAACAAAGTCATCCACACTACTATTTAGACGCCTTAGCGCATGTTGGACAATTGACCACGGCTCGTTGTTGATATACTCCGAGTAAAACACTTGCTTAACCTTTTGAAATGCACAAACAAACGGCTCATCGCTCACGTGTTCGTTGCTCTTCAACTTGGACAAGTCAACCATGATCAAATTGGTGACAGGATCAACTTTACAAGCATTTTTATCCTCAACTTTACCCAGCCACAGTAAAATACAACCTCTTTGAAGCTTATATAATCCAATTCAAATATACTTTGGAGTACACCATAGTAAGTCATTTCAGCTTCAACGAGGTTTTTATCTTTTGCGCTCGCTCGAAAGAAAGTAAGAGCCTTGTATGAAATTCCCGAGTTCTGTACATTTGTACTTTCCTCGTACACTTTAGCGCCGAAAATGTAACCGTTCAATCGATATTTTTTGTACTCTTGTGCCACGAACAAGGGTCCAGTGGCTAGACGAGCAAGCCTTGATGTCGCATCACCCATCTTTAGGAGCTGAGAATATAGATAAATTAATTATATTAGTGGTAAAACTTGAGTGTAATGTAACGCTATATAACGATTGTTTTCATTGTAATTACCTCTTGTGTCAACCATAGCCTAAATTCGCTGTCTGATTGTACCACTGTTTTTCGTCTTTTATTGTTCTCACAGGCTTCATATTTACTGCATATTACAAAATTAATCATGTATAAAATAATCTAAAATAATGTTAAACATTATAATATTCGAAACTTACTTTTTCCATTCTTCGACATCTTCATGTGTGTCAAATAGATAACGAGCTACTTGTTCATGTTGCAAACTCGTTAATTTCACTCGTTTTCCCATCACATTACCACCATCATCGAGGAATTCATCAGTGTCATCAATGCTGGTAGAGTCAGTCATATATTCCCGAGTATATATTGATGACTCCACGGTGATGTATTCCTCTGCAATTGATCCTGCAATATATCGCATATTCTTGACGTAATCTTTAAAAACTTTCATCAATCTTTCAAACGGATACATCCACCGATATCTAACTGGACCACAAAGAAGTGCCTCGTCGCATAGGTGTACCAACAAGTGAACACTTATGTCAAAGAATGCTGGGGGAAAGTACTTCTCCAATACACAAATCGCTTCGTTCACAGCCAATTTTGCGGCCACTATGTGTTCTCGATTCACTACCTTCTCACACAAGAGGGAGAAGGTAATACTAATTTGCATAATAGCCCTACGCAAATCCTTGTGCTTGGAGCAACAGTGCTTAAACAATAGAGGAACCAATTGCATGATCACATGCCAATCGTGGGACTTACACTTATGTAAATCATGAGTAACATAATTCACAATCCTTTGCAAGTTGGACGAAAAAGTAGATGGGCCCTTCAAATTATATATTGTGTCTAGAAGCACCTTCCTTTCCTCACTCGTCAAAGTAAACGCACCAGGGGGAATTATTGTCCTTCCCCTACTATCTTCTTTCGACCATAGTTGTGGTTTAAGTTTTAACGTTTTAAGGTCTTTTCGTGCATTTTCTCCATCCTTCGAATGACTCCCCCCAAGGCAAGTACCCATAATATGTTCAGCGAAGTTCTTCTCTGCATGCATCACATCCAATACATGGCGCACCGGGTTTTTCTTCCAATAAGGCAAGTCAAATAAAATTGACCTCCGAGACCATGCCTTTCTTATCTCAGTTTCATTCCCAGTTGGGGTCTTCTTATGCTTGACATTCTTAAATTTGGGATTCTTACCTGGCATATTTGGGCCACATTCAGAAGATTTACTTTCAATTTCTGAACCCGAAAGTTGTCTCGGCGGTAGCCTATGTTCAACTCCGCCCAATAAAAAATTGGAAGCTTTCTCAAATCTGAAACTATGAGCTGGGGGTAAAAACCTCCTGTGGCAATGGTATACATTTTTTAAGCTGGAGGATAGACGAAGAGATTCAGTCTCCTCTCCACAAATAGGACACCCCAAATAACCATGTACTACACATCCGGATAATGTCCCATAAGCTGGAAAATCATGAATTGCCCACATCAACATAGCTTTCAGCGTAAACTCTTCTTTTCTAAAAGAGTCAAATGATTGCACACCCTCTTCCCACAACTCATTTAATTCTTATACCAAAGGAGACAGGTAGATATCAATGTCTTCACTTGGTGCCTTTGGCCCAGGTATCAATAAAGCCATCATCGAAAATTCAGGTCTCATACACTGTGAAGGAGGGAGGTTGAGTGGGGCTAGGATCACTGGCCATACACTCTGATTGGTGCTTAGATTTCCAAATGGATTGAAACCATCTGTTGATATAGCCAAACGAATGTTGCGTTGTTCTCGAGCAAAATCGGGATACTCATAATTCATCCTCCGCCAGGCAGTAGAATCAATAGGATGACGCATGATATTACCCCTACTTCTGCCCTAGCATGCCAAGTCATTGCCTCTGCAATCCATGGTACTGTGAAAAATCGCTTTAATCTAGGCCCAACGGGAAAATATTTCAATACTTTTTGAGGCACTTTTGAGCTTGTGCCTTCCTTACTAGTAGATTGGACATATCTAGGTTCATCGCATACCAGACAACGATCGAGATTTTCATACTCCTTTCGGTATAGTATGCAGTCATACACACAAGCATGAATCGATTTATACTTCATTCCCAAACCTTTCAAACTGTTCTTTATAACAGGATAGCTATTTGGAAGTGTATTCACCTTGGGTAATAAGCCCTTCACCCATTTCAGAATTCCCGTCACGCTATTGCCAGACAAACCGTATTGCGTCTTCAAACTGTGCAAACCAACCATGGCATGTAAAGTTGTTTGATCTTTCTCACAGCCAGAGTATAACGGTTGGGTCGCCTTAAATTTTAAACTTTGGTAGTCATCGTCAAGTTTTATCGTGTTATCTTCACGAGCACTTGAATCTTCTACATCATCAGTAACCTCATTCTCCTCAGCTTCATAAACTCCGTACGCATCATCAACTAAATCCTCTAACATATTATGATCTACGTCGTCCCCTTCTTCATCTATTCTACTTGTTGAAGGATGTTGTGAAGGTTGGTCAGGGACAAAGGGAACTTTCAATTCACTGTGAAAACTCCAAAATCGATAACTATCTTGCATACCCGATCTTAACAAATGTAGTTCAACTGTTTTCCACTCAAACACCTTACCATTCTTACACCTAGCACACGGACACGGAAACTCTTCATCATTACGACATCTCTTTGCATATTTCACAAATTCGTTAGCACCTCTGCGAAACACATCCCCCATTCTATTAGTCTCACCCATCCACTCTTTGTATTTCGGATATCCCATCACAGCTACCACAACTAAACACCTATTAAAGGTAAACAAAACTTAGATTTATAGTATGTTTTTTTTAATTATCCCATCATTTAATTATCCTATTAAAGGGTATGTGGTCCTATCCCATTCAAGAATGCATTTTTTTGTAATATACTTAACAGCTCATGCACATTGTTACGATTTGAAAAAAATTCGACAGCATATCCCCTTAGTTCTCCAAGTACACGACGTAGATTGGCAGGTGTGAGTGTTATTTCAATTGGTCAATTAAAATAACAGTCACACTTGTCAATCTAGTATGTACCCAGAGAACATTAAGATACGACTGCAGAACTTCCTCCAAAAGTAACAACTTTAAGCCAATAAGAATATTATACAAAAATTATACAGTCTCAAACTGTCCAAACGGGACAATTCGAGAGATCTCATTACAGGGGTAATGACTCTCGAACGGGTCTAAGGGTTATTGAATGCGTACGCATAAGAACTAGAATGCTAGTATCTATGCGCACTATATTTAATTTCAAGTATGTTTCATATAATGGGTTAATTCAAATACAAAAATAAATTCATGGGATAATTCAAATACAAAAATAAATTCATGGGATAATTCAAATACAAAAATAAATTCATGTATTGACCACATACACACACACACACACACTATCTAAGCTGTTCTATAGGTATAAAAACAATTATTATCCAACTATTATCAATTATTTATTTTGAATGTAAATAATATTCAAAACCCCACCCACCCCCACCCCCACTCCCACCCCCTCCCGATGTTTATTATCCAATTATTATCCAACTATTATCAATTATTTATAAAATTGATTTCTACTTTTAGTGTTGTGTATATATGTTAGTCCTCGGCTTTTTTATTGAACTTTTAGTTATTTAGTGTATTGTAGATTGATGAGGCCACACAATGAGCACACAATGAACTACTATTTCGCCTTTTACTAAAGAATATCATATGCTCACAAATAGGCGGCATACGCCCATTTTTTTAATTGTTTATACCCCCTCCCCCACCACACACCACCTGATGATGCTTAAACCCCTTTTGATAGACGGCTCTCTTAGTATTTTTTTTGTCTATACTATCAAGTGTTCAACTAGTTTGGAGAGTTGTACCAAACAATATTAGTTGAGATCCAACTTCAGATTAATTCAAGACATAAGACCCTAAAGGGAATCCTATCTGCAACAAGATTATAGTTAGTAAAGAAGACATAACAGAATATGGTGGAATCCACTACACTACACACCCATTCCCACACTTAAAAACCATTTAATAATATTTAAAAAATTCAAAACCATTTAATAATATTTAAGCACTAAAATTAATTTAATTTAATTTAACTTAGGAATTAATCAGATATTTTTATCCTATGTTTACTAATGCTAAAATTATGAAAAATGATATTTTGAGATAATAATGTGTGAAAATTTGTTTTATGATTTTTTTCTTAACTGAAAATTATTTAGGGGTATTTTTAATTGAATATATACACATTTTTAACTCTTTAAAAATTACATTTTAATCCTTTCTAAATCTTAGGGAGAGTTTGGGTTGTGTTTTTCGGCCATAACACCACACACCCCCACCACACACCACCACACACACACACACACCCCACCCTACCCCACCCCCTGCCCCCCTCCACCATCCCCTCCCCCAAAACACACCACCACACACACACACATCGCACCCCACCCCACCCCACCCCCTGCCCCCTCCACCACCCCCTCCCCCACCCTGCCCCACCCCGCCCCACCCCCTGCCCCCCTCCACCACCCCCTCCCCCACCCTGCCCCACCCCGCCCCACCCTGCCCCACCCCCCACACACGCACACACATACACACATATATATATACACACACACACATAAATATACAGACAAATATATATATAAATGGAAGAGAGAGAGAGAAATTGGACGTGAGAGAGAGAGAGAGAGAGAGCAGCGTCGAGAGAGAGAGAGAGAGAGAGAGAGGGAGGGAACGGTGGGAGGGAAAAAAGAAGGGGGAAAGGGTTTTTGCTGGAAAAGTTGTCACGGTCGTGTCAAGGTCATTGACCGTGACAAGAATTGTCACGGTCATTGACCGTGACAATTAGTTGTCACGGTCATGTCAAGGTCAATGACCGTGACATAAAACGCGTGTTTTTTTGTCACGGTCAATGACCTTGACAAGGCTGGCCGGCTGAAAGGTGACAATTTGCCCATTTTGGTGTAGTGTATTTTCATTATAATTACCTCTTGTGTCAACCACAACCTAAATTCGTTGTCTGATTGTACCATTATTTTTCTTCTTTTATTGTTCTCACAGGCTTCATATTTTCTGCATATTACAAAATTAATCATGTATAAAATAATGTTGGTGCTTAGATTTCCAAATGGATTGAAACCGTCTGTTGATATTGCCAAACGAATGTTGCGTTGTTCTCGAGCAAAATCGGGATACTCAAAATTCATCCTCCTCCAGGCAGTAGAATCAATAGGACGACGCATGATATTATCCCCTACTTCTTCCCTAGCATGCCAAGTAATTGCCTCTGCAATCCATGGTACTGTGAAAAATTGCTTTAATCTAGGCCCAACGGGAAAATATTTCAAGACTTTTTGAGGCACTTTTGAGCTTGTGTCTTCCTTACTAGTAGATTGGACATATCTAGGTTCATCGCATACCAGACAACGATCGAGATTTTCATACTCCTTTCGGTATAGTATGCAGTCATACACACAAGCATGAATCGATTTATACTTCATTCCCAAACCTTTCAAACTGTTCTTCATAACAGGATAGCTATTTGGAAGTGTATTCACCTTGGGTAATAATCCCTTCACCCATTTCAGAATTCCCGTCACGCTATTACCAGACAAACCGTATTGCGTCTTCAAACTGTGCAAACCAACCATAGCATGTAAAGTTGTTTGATCTTTCTCACAGCTAGAGTATAACGGTTGAGTCGCCTTAAATTTTAAACTTTGGTAGTTATCGTCAAGTTTTATCGTGTTATCTTCACGAGCACTTGAATCTTTTACATCATCAGTAACCTCATTCTCCTCTGCTTCATAAACTCCATACGCATCATCAACTAAATCCTCTAACATATTATGATCTACATCGTCCCCTTCTACATCTATTCTACTTGTTGAAGGTTGTTGTGAAGGTTGGTCGGGGACAAAAGGAACTTTCAATTCACCGTGAAAACTCCAAAATCGATAACTATCTTGCATACCCGATCTTAACAAATGTAGTTCAACTATTTTCCACTCAAACACCTTACCATTCTTACACCTAGCACATGGATACGGAAACTCTTTATCATTATGACATCTCTTTGCATATTTCATAAATTCGTTAGCACCTCTGCGAAACACATTCCCCATTCTATTTGTCTCACCCATCCACTCTTTGTATTTCGGATATCCCATCACAGCTACCACAACTAAACACCTATTAAAGGTAAACAAAACTTAGATTTATAGTTTGTTTCAGTTAATTATCCCATCATTTAATTTCTATTTCCTCCGTCTCCTCTAAAGGGTGAGTGGTCCTATCCCATTCAAGACCGCATTTTTATGTAATATACTTAATAGCTCATGCACATTGTTATGATTTGAAAAAAATTCGACAGCATATCCAAGTAGTTCTCCAAGTACACGACGTAGATTGGCAGGTATGAGTGTTATTTCAATTGATCAATTGAAATAACAGTCACACTTGTCAATCTAGTATGTACCCAGAGAACATTAAGATACGACTGCAGAACTTCCTCCAAAAGTAACAACTTTAAGCCACTAAGAATATTATACAGTCTCAAACTGTCCAAACGGGACAATTCGAGAGATCTCATTACAGGGGTAATGACTCTCGAACGGGTCTAAGGGCTATTGAATGCGTACGCATAAGAACTAGAAGGCTAGTATCTATGCGCACTATATTTAATTTCAAGTATGTTTCATTTAATTATCATACTATATATATATTGTTCGATATACAAAGTAATTTTCAAAAAAAGTTGAAAAATCTCACCCCCATATGGACAATAATCCAGTGATCATGCCACTTTTAAAACTAACCAATCAAACATTTACTAAACAAAATAATCCAACAGCAATCTCAACAACAAATGTGTATCCCGTACTCCTTTTAATTCATCTACTCAATTAATTCATTTCATCAATTAAACTAACAATTAACGTATACAATTATTAATTTACTAATTTACAATGAGGGGCAATCCTACTTTCATATGAAATGGGCACTAATTATTAATTTACTTTCATATAAAACTATACAATTAAAATTATAGTGAAAATGATAAAGTGCAAATCAATTAAAAGCCTTAATTTCATTTATGCAAATCAAGTATGTTTCATTTATTAATTATATTTTAGTGGATGTAATTATAGAAACTATGGATGGATTCAATTTAATCTTACTATGTGAATGCTTTTATCTACAATGAGTTAACCTTGAAACAATATATATTATCTCATAGAATCATCAAAACACGATGTTAAGGGAATTACAATGGGACCTTGCCTACTCCCCCTCCCCACCCACCACACACGCACACACAACAGCCCCCCTGCCCCACCCCCACCCTACCCCCCTCCCTGCCCCCTCTCCCCACCCACCACACACACCACACACACACACACAACAACCCCCCACTCTGCCCCACCCCCTCCCCACCCCTCACCCACCACACATATACACACACACACACACAATAGCCCCCCTGTCCCACCCCCTGCCCCACCCCACACACATGAACATATATATACACACACACACATATATATTCACACAAACATATATATAAATGGGAGAGAGAGAGAGAGAGAGTGAAAAAAGGATGGAAACGGCGGGGGGGGGGGGGGGGGGGAAGGGCAAAAGGTTTTTTGCTGAGCAATTTGTCACGGTCGTGTCAAGGTCCTTGATCGTGACAATAATTTTAAAAATTGTCACGGTCAATGACCGTGACAAAAAACAGGTGTTGGTTGTCACGGTCAATGACCTTGACAAGGGTGGCCGGCTGAAAGGTGACAATTTGGCCATTTTGGTGTAGTGCATAGTGTGCAGGAGCAAGTTACCATACATCTCTAACTTTAGTACTTTAAGTTTTTGAAGCAATGTTAGACATCTCCATAATGTATTCCCGTTTGTTTCCTTTGCCTTTATGCTTTATTTGGATAAGTTTAGCTAAAAGCGTACTTGTCCCAGCCTTTTCGTTATTTGCAAAATATAATTCAATATCTTAAAGGAAACTTTTGGCAGTTACCTCATCGGACATACCGCCCCTGAAATCTTCTAGAACATTGCGCTTTAGAATCATTAGACTTAAGTGATCAGAACGATCCCACTTCTCAAAGTTCGCTTTATCTGTAAGAGGAGCGGGTTGTTCCTTCCTTATTGCACAGTCTAAATTTATGCAACTAAAAACTATAAGAATGTCCTCTTTCCAGTTCTTAAAGTTTGTACCGTTAAGCACATGAATTGAGGTCATGTTGGCAGTAATATTAACAGAATAAGCAGTGACTTAATGCGAAAGAACAAATAAATTACAAAAGCTCCAATTTAAAATATATGTCATGGCATATTATAATAAAATAAAATGATAAATGCAGAACATAATTTTTTTATAACTGTAATGGTGGGACCATCAATGAGAGACCTAGCACAACATTAACATTTAGTCTTTGGACATAAATATTAACTTGTAAGTGGTACCCTTAGTCCAGAAAAAAAATATTGATAATAAATTCGGTCAACTAACCCTCCTTTGGGCTGATTAATTATACATTATAGAATTCGGTCAAACAACTAACCTTCCTTTGGGCCGATTAATTGTCCACATGAAAACTATAGAATTATCACATATTTAATTCTGCATGCATATTTATTATTCAGCCAAATAATAATCTTCCTTTGGGCCGATTATTACCCGCAGGAATAATAAATATATTAACATCATTTTTATATCTCAAAATAAATTAATCTATGCAATAGAGGTTGCTTTGGCAATGTAATACTTTAATTATTTCATTTCAAGATATAATACATTTTTGGTATTTTTTTTTAAGAAAATACCCCGAATGGGAATCAAACTTTATTAAAAATCTGAAACCAAATGATTTTTAATTAAATATGCAAGTATTACCTAATTTTATCCCTGCCTTAGTTCCCCCCCAAAAATATGCATTTGGAAATAATTCTCACAACAAAAAACTAATTTAGAAATAATTCCCACAAACATTGAGTTAAAATTAATTTCCCAAAAAAAACTGAATTGAGTGCTCACTTATTTTTCCAAAAAAGGAAATTTTTGAGTTATCACTACAGTGACATAAACAATCTATTCAAGATCACTCTCCAATTCGCGGAATCGCAAAATCAATTTTTAAGCGAGAGTTATTAGCATTGACATTATCACAAAAAATGGTAAAAACGCGTTTTTAGGGGTCTAAACGATGTCAAATCGCCAAGATAGGATGGTGCCCATTTTTTACAATGGGTTTTGTTTATTTCAACGTTTTCAGATGACCACCAAAATTTCGTAAAATTTTGAATAAGAAAACGAAATATGTCGTTGAAAACGTCCCTCAAAATTCTGAATCGAGATTTCAACAATTCTCATATTAATCTTGAAAAAAACTGAATTAATCCTCCAAATACATTATGAATTAAACCTTTTTAATGGAAATCAAAAATGTTACAATGGATTAATAATCCTTAATCAATTATGAAAATTAGCACGAATCATACATAAATTCTACATAGAATCCTAAAAGCCATATGGGTTCTAACTAGATCATATGTATGATAAATCAAACAAAATCACTTATAAATTATAATCACATTACCAATCCCAATAATCCAATATGAATGGGCTCTGATACCACTTGTTAGACTATAAATTAAATTCATCAACATATTAAATTATTGAGATTACCTAATAAAGGAATTTTAGAAACTGTGTACCTGAATCCATAGTAATGATTGAGACTAAGGGTTGGAGGTCTTCTATAGCTTAATCCCTCTCTCTATGAGTTCTCTCTCATTGATGGGAATGAGGAGGAGAGTATTTGAGTGCATTAACCTTGGGGACCGGAATCCTTCATTATATAGACATCTAATTAGAACCCCATAAATTCTAATTAGGTGACTCTTGAGTAACCATAGGTAACTCTTGAGTAACACGACTCTTAAGTAACCAGTAGGTGACTTTTGGGTAACCACACATTTCGAATTCCATACTTCTTTTGAGCTTACCTAATTAGATCACTTCATTTGCCCCATTTAAATTGACGTTCAAATATAATTACCATTTTAATATATGAGCCTACCTTAAATTATTTGGAATATATAAAATATTCCAACATGTTCCACATATCGACGGACACAGAGGTTCTTAAGATTCCACAACTGTATAATCGTATCTTAGTATTCTAATGTGTTCATTGTTTATAATTTTAATTCATACAATTAGCTTGCGTTGGAAACCTCAATATCATGAAATTTCCGGTTGAAGTATACTTTTTTAATTTCGATTGAAATTCATGAAATTAGAATATTACTAGCGGCTCATGTAATTCATGTCGGATTAATTGTATTTTGGGTAGGAGTAATGAACCTATTTAAAGTGACTTATGAGTGTTTTATACGTTGAGAGCTTTTCTGGAACAAATTTAAAAGCTTGTACTAAATGTTAATTAAAAAAATTGTTGGTGGACTTTTCACTAAGTGACCCTTATTTAATATTTTCATCTACTTTTATATAAATTTTTGAGAAAATGGGAAATTCATTTTGAAGTTTGGTTTAATTTTTTTATTTTATATCTGGTGTTATTAAAATTATAATTTTAACCCAAATTTCAAAACTCGAACAATGTTAACCTTTTGTTACATCTTCGTTTAAAGACATAACAGAATGTTGGTTGAGCATATAAGGGGAGCTTTTATATTGAAAAATGATATATGTATCGGTATTGTGCACGATGCTTTAAATGCTTGCACACTTGACTAAAATGCTCACTATACAAGGATGCTGGTCAAGTGTAAAATCATTTAAAGCACTCGGTGTACAAAAACGGTGCACAATTCCGGTGCATGTAGCTCATATCCTTTATATTTTTTAGTGAGCTAATAAAAACAACACGTGGCTTAAATAATAATTAATTAAGAATTACCGAAAAGAAATGAATTATGGAAAATATGTAAAATGTAAATTAAAAAAAATAATACACATTAAAAATAAAATATAGCATAAAAAAATGTTTCCATCTCCACCAACTACCTCTATTCTGGCTACTACTCGCCAGCTCTTGTCGTCACTTTGAATTTCTTATCATAACACGTGTACACATGGAAACACTAAATTCATACACATACGCACACTCATACATACACATACATAAAAACTGAACACAACACATATTCACACCAATACACACACATAGATACAAACTCAACACAACATAAATGTATAAACATACATACACTCATACATAGGCATACACACCAACATGCAGTGATTTGTGCAATATACATAAATCGATGTGCATATCTACACACACACACACACACACACACACACACACACACACACACACACACACACATATATATATATATAGATAGATAGATAGAGAGAGAGAGAGAGAGAGAGATAAGATAATATTTTTATTCTCTATTTCATGTGGCAACGAGGGAGGCAATTGGGACACTTAGTATTCAATTTGGATATTTCAAAATCATGTAATAGTGTCCTAACTTTTCCCATGCGAAGTTTGTTTCATCCAAAACTCATGTGTGGGTTCGTTTTCTTGATTTTCATGATGAATTCTAGCCCCCTATGTTATTGTTGGTTGCAAAGGGGTGGGTAATCCAATTAGAATTGACCCGATTACTTTAGAGTAAAAATATGGCCTTTATCCTAGAATTTTAGTTGAAGTTGATTTGATTTCTCGATTTCTAATGTGGTTGTCGTGGAATGTGAGGGTGTTAATTTTCCTGTCAGCTTTAAATTACCAAAAAAAACACCTCAATTTTGTGATTATTGTGGGTGTATAGATCACTCTATCTCAGTTTGTAAATTTATAAAGAAGATTGTTCATGATGAAGGTCGGTCAAGGAAAAAATATAAATTGGATTAAAATGAACAGGTTAATTATGTCCCAAATCGAATTCGTTTTTTGGAAAAAGTATTCTTAGATCCAAAAACTAATTCAATTATGGATGTTATTAAACCCATAATAATTGATTGTCAATTACATGAATAAACGTTGATTGTTACGAAAATTAATCAAAATCTGGATTCTCATAACACTCATAAATAAGCCAACAAATCCAAGCAAAACAAATTCAATGAACTTTAACTCTTCATGTGTTAAAAATTCATTTGATTTATTAAGTAAAAATGTCTAAAGTGATCGTGTCTTTCTTCACAAGGTTTGGGATGTTGGATTAATTCAAGGAAATTTCCTTAATTTTCCGGGGGTACAACCAACATCAAATATAAATGAAGATACAATTGGTCACATGGATCCTATTGAAGTGGAAAAGGGTTTTGGTGCCTTACTTAATGCACAGATGGGTGACACTGTCTCAGTAGATCAAGTTCAAACACACGTGGAGGAAAAATTCCATTGAGAGGAGGACTCCCTCCAATTTTAGTTTTCTCATATAGTTAAAATGCACCTCGTGGAAGGTAAATGTCGGGAGGTCCACAAGGTTAATCCAACGATCGTTATCTACACAATCAACACGAGATACAATCGAGGTTTTAAAAAGAATAAATGGGGAATAAATTTTAGATAAGGATAATGAAAATATCTACTCCTAATTCGGGTCTCAACAGGCCATTTTAAACACTTAAGCCAAAGATCCAATGAGTGTAGCTTAAAATTCTAATAAGAATTCGGGTCAATTCTGTAAATCAAATGAATAATCATCTCACTTGTTCATGGACTCGTATTATAAGGAAGATATAGATATTAAAAAATTAGCGAGGAGAAAAAAACGATTGGAGTTGGAAAAAATAAGTAACAAGATGATCTTTGCCCTCTATGTTGAAACCTAGACAAGTTGTATAAATTCTGAAGACAATTTGTCTCTAAAAGAGGAGAAAATCATCCTAAAATATAATCTAAGGTCTACTCCTCTTTATAAAGGTATTGTGTTTTTTTTGTAGTCTCATATTAGTTTTCTTTTGCTTATGAGCCACCGGGGAAAGGCCATTTTTCCTCGCTTTATTAATAAAATTTAGTTTCATTATAAAAATAAGAGTCATATGAAATTTATTTATTACACAAAACAATACATTTGACACATATGGTGTCAATTCACCTTTTCCATTAAGGTATTTTAACGAAAATTTGAAGGTGGCTTCAATTGAATGGATTTTTTAAATTCATAGTCAACATTGCAACTTTTAAGACATCGGGTTTAAAACTGAAAATTACCCCAAACTTCCGTGTTAATTTTTTTATTTTTCATTAGTTAATTTTTTTATTTTCATTAAAAGTTTATATAATTAAATGATAATTTACTTATTTGTTATTAATATTTAAAATTGACTAACATTTTATTTAGGGAGGGTAAGTTGCATGCTTATTTAAGAGAGAAGTTGAAATTGGTCCAAGTTTCTAGTTCATATGTTATGCATGCTAACATAAAAAAGACAAAATTAATAACATGTGAGGTTAATGTCAAATCATTTGACATGATTAGGTTAATAAGTCAGGCTAGGGTTAACTAATACTTGGCACGAACCTGAAATGACATGACATGCACGAATTATCACACCTAATTTTAGTAATGATATATAGTATTTGTGTTTACGTTTATATCGTATATTCTTTATATCTATTGGGTTCGTGACATGTATGATCAGATTTACATTTTTCCATAATTTTAGGCTATTTAACGTGCCAATCTGTTAATTGCCAAAACCATTAAAAGTCGAATTATTAACTAATCCTTTTGTGAGAAATTGAAATGTTTTGATCTATTTTGTTTATAAAAATAAATCACACAACATCATTATATTGTCACATATGAGGAAAAATTTATTTTTGGTATCTTTTATTTATGACAAATAAGTTTAAGAATATAGATCTAAAATTAACAAAAAAATAATATAGAGAATAAAAAGGGGGTATCTAAATGAAATGCAAAATGATATAAATATGAATTATTGATTAGAATAAAGGAAAAGACCTAAAAAATATGAGTTATGGATGCTTTTAAACCTTTAATGAATATTCATGAATCCTTGAGGGTAACCTACAAAATTCTTTTATGACTTTGATGATGTAAGAAAAGAGTTTCAGATGATGAAATCTAGTGAAAGGTGAGTTTAGCAAAAAAAAAATATAAGGTACTGTAAGGAATGTAAATATTTTTAGATATGGGTCAAAGTTTCACACCTTTTTAATATCCTGAAAAATGAGGTTATACCTTTCCTTTTACAAGAAAACCTTGAAAGGATAATAAATCAAGGCTTACCTCAGGGGGTCAGCCAATTTGCATAGGTAGTGATACTTGTCCACTAAGAAAATATGATCACCACATAAGCAAAATTGTCAATCGATCCAAGTCTGAGCATAATTTTTGCATTTTCATGCACAAATTTTTACTCAAAATTCAACTCGCGCATTATCAACATTGTTATAAAGGTATTTAAAAGATTTGTAGCCTTCGATTTGGGAGAATTCATTAAATGAGAAAGTATCAAAATCAAATATGTCCAGAGGTCTGATAGTTAACCGAGGCTAAAGGTATTTAGGGAATAAAGGTCCCGAAGAGGGATATCCTCATCGGCGACCCTTACATAGTATAAGGGGTAAAATAGTGGGGTGTTTACAGAGCCCGTTAATGGGAAATATTAGTTATAAGTAAAGAGCCCTTATAAAATATACACCCCGTAAAAAGGGGGTAGAATCCACCAATCATGCCAAAGGGTGGAGGAATAGAATTAATGTTCAGTCAAATACCAGGATGTGATTATTTTGTGAGAATTTAGTTAAGTTTGTTTATCGAGAACGAAAATAGGATGGTATCCCTTTATTGAAGAGAGGGGGAATGGGTATATTGTTCTTTAACAGGAACATGAAAACGGTGCCTCGTTTTTAGGAAGAAATATTGTTATATTTTCTTTGTTGAAAATGATGGCCTTTCCTTTATTGAGAAGTGTGACGCTGTACTACCTTTGTTGAGAATAATTGTATTACAACTACTTTGTTAAGAAGATCTATGTATCACTTCGTTTGTTTAGAATAACAATGTTTCACTTCCTTTGTTGAGAAGGAGATGTTGAACTTCATTTATTTGAGAAGAACGGTATTGCACTTCCTTTGTTGAGAAGGGAAATGTTAAACTTTTTATTTTAGAAGAAAGGTTTTGCACTTTTTGTTGATAATGGAGGAGTTGGATTTTCTTTGTTGAGAAGAACAATGTTGAACTTCTTTTATTGAGAATGGAGGTGTTTCACTTTCTTTATTAAAAAGGGTTATTAAACTTCATTTGTTGAGAAGAACGGTGTTGCACTTTCTTTGTTGAGAATGGTGGTGTTGCACTTCATTTGTTAAGAAGTGAAATGTTGAATTTTCTATATTGAGAAGAGCGGTGTTGAAATATGATTGAAAAGATGTTTTATAGGAGACATGGCATTTGGGGTAATTCATGATTTTGGGCTCAAAGTATTTTGTGATATTGTATTTCAGCAAAAATAATTTGAGATGAATGTTTTGCTTATTGAGAAGTAGATTTTTGAATAAAATAAAATTTGTAGGGAAAAACCATTTTTAAGAAAAACCTAAAGGTTTAAATTTTATTTTTTGTGAAAATATCATTTTCGGGGAGTAAAATGTCTCATTATATTTAAAAAATTAATTTCCCTATAACCTTTGGGGAGAAAATAATTTTTTGTAAAAAATGAGATAATTTTAAAGGATATTTTAATTAATAGAGGGGGATCCATGTCGATTGTCATAGGCAGGAAATACAAGGAGTCAAGTAGTTTTTGAATGGACACCGTTGATCGGCGTAAGAGGGGAAATGCGGAGATCGAAAAGCCGCCCAATCCCATATAAAGGAGGCGGAGTTTGGTGGTTTTATTCACATCAAATACAAATCAAAACTATTTCTCTCTCTCTCTCTCTCTCTCTCTCTCTCTCTCTATATATATATATATATATATAAATACCCCATTTCTCTTTAAAAAAAGCTTTGATTTAACAAACATGACACAATAAGCTTCCCAACATGCCAATGATTGGGATCGAATTAAATAATGGTCCATCAGTGCCAAAAAATTGGGAATTAAGACGAGGTATTTGGGGGGCGATGGAAGTGTTAGAGAAGTAGACTAAAACCATGCTTTATGTAATAATTTTAGTTATAGATTTATTATTATAATAAAATCAATTATTCCTATTTTAATGAGAATCATGTATGGACATAATGTTTGCAGTATTTTATATATTGAAGATGTCTTTTATTCTGCCTAGTAGGTGTTATGCTGTATAGAGTACGTCTTACACACAGAGGATCAGATCACCAGCTCTTGTGGAATATAAGTTTTATCATTCACAGTCTTAAATGGAACTAGACACATCATCAGTAGGACTGTAACACAATATTTTAGTAGGTCTATCTTAATTACAGGAAACTGTATAGTTTCAACTTACAGTGCTAGTACACTTTGTGTGTATTGAACGGGACCAATTCGAGGTCATTGTTTTTATACTAATTTTATAAGACAATGTACATATCGTGATTATTAGTTTTACTTAAGGCTTTTAATCCACATGTGATTGATGGACACAAGCACTAATTATTTATTACTTTGACTTATCGGGTGAGATTCATTATTGGATCAATAATCTTGATGAATTGGGTAATGGTGATTAATGTGTGGTGAAAGTCTTTTATGGATGGAATCCACGTCTCGGTATAGAGACTGGTAATACTCCCTTGAGATACTTATAAGTTGTGTATGTGTCAAACCCTACAGGTAGATTATATTAATCAGACACTATAAATAAGATAAGTTGGACCGCTCAAGGACTTAAAGAAGTTAATCAAATAAATTATCAGTAATTTATTTTATTAACGGGTATCTGTAACCTTAATGTGTGGAGAAATAAGTAATTAATAATGAGGAGCTCGAAATATAATTTAGAGTTAAGGTGTGGAGTTGCAATTATAATTATTTAGTGTTATTAATTATAATTAAGGGACTGAGATTAGGATCCGGGAAGGATTAGGTTTTCTGAGGCCCATTAGGAGACACACCTTATCTCTCCTTAGGGTCTCTACTGTAGAATATATATATATATATATAGTCTAATTCTTTCTTAACCTAGCCGTTACTCTTGGATACTCAAAAGACCCGAGTTCATACTTGTGAGAAAGACAGACAGCGTAGAAGAAATAGGAGATAAGAAGGTGGTCACGAAATAGGAGCCCACCCTCTACTCGTGGATGTCCATATCGGGAATATAGTTGAAGACCGTGAGGTGAATTGAGCCATCACATATTATGTTCGTGATAAAAGGAGATCAAATCAAAGAGATCTCGCAGGTAAACCCTAAATCTGCCTTGTAGGATTTCACGTATGTATAGTTTTTTTTGTAGTTCGATCTATATGCATTTTTAATAGACCCTCAGATTTTTGCTCCAAAAATTGGTATCAGAGCCTGTTGATAGACTCTCTCACTCACTCCTATAGGGAAGGTAACCAAGTTGTTGATTTCTTATCTAAAAGAGGTAGTGTAGAAGGGATTGACATTTTCTCAAACAACATTGGAGATTTTCCAAAGCATCTTAAAGGTTTAATCACCATAGATAGATGGGGGCTGCCAAATTTTAGAAATGTCTAGTTGTTATTGGGGAATATGTTCAACTATATGTGGAAACAAGCTAACTCTAATTTCTTCTTTTGCTTCTAAGCTTGTAAAGGTTCTAAATTATAAAGAACCTAGTTTATTATTTAAGTCTTCCATTGTCTCTGTTGAAGGTAAGGAATTTAGCCATGTAAGCCATATAGAAGAGGCACTTTATTCTATGCTTATCAATAAATAAAGTCTATTATTGGAAAAAAAAAGCATGTTGATACCGCGTATGGGTTGAATTCAGCCATGTTGTCCAAATTAAAACAATCGTATATGTGCATGGATGTAAGGTAAAATATAGATATGTGCTAACTTCTGTTTTGCAGCGATCTAATCCCACTATTATGGACATCCCTGATCCTCACCGCGGGCAGGAGCGTGAAGGAGGATCCTCGGGTCCCGCGCGTCCCTCTCGGGAGCGCTTCGGCCGACATCGTTTGAGATGAGGTGTAAAAATGTGTAATACCCCGTATTTTCCGTGATATTTATTTTTGGGGATTAATTGAATTAAATGCTTATTAATTGGAAATTAATCCGGATTAAAAATATTAACGAGATGTGAGTTAGTATTTTATTATAATGTGTATACTTGGCATTATATGAATATTGATAATATTGAAATTGTCGTGAGATTTAAATACGGCAATTTGGGAATTTTGCTTGACGCGTGTGACCGCCACGTCATGGTATTTTGTTATTAAATTAAAAAGTGAATTTTAGTTCCGTTAACCGTATGGTCGTTTTGAGTGCGCCAACGCATCCGGAAGGGTCGAGATAGTCAGAAAACACTAGCCGGAAGTTTAGTTTGGGTCCCGGGTTATTTTTAGGCCATATCGGTATCATAAAGGGCATTTTGGTAAATTGTATTTTTGGGGAATTAAAAAGTGACGAAAATGGGAATTACCATCTGACTATTTCCTCAACCCACTTAACCCACTAACCACACTATATGCCATTATGGGCTACGAGAGAAGTTGAAATATAATCCCAACTTACCAAACAAACCAACCACACCTCCATTGTCTTCAACCTTGAGAAACTTGAGAGAGAGAGAGAGAAGGAAGAGAATTCTGCAGAAAATCAGAGGGAGAGCAACCTAACTTCAAGATTCTACACCAAATTCTGAGATAAATTAAGGCAAGTGATTTAAACTCTTTTGATTCAAGATATGTTCCCATGTTTAGGAATTTTCGAAATTGATTTTTGAAGATAAATTAGACCCATGAATTGAAAGTTAAAAGCCATGATTTATGTAGGAATTGCATGTAGTATATTCTGGACGAATTTAGATGTTATAAACAGAACCTTGATAATCTAAAAGTGGAATTAGAAGAAGTTTGATGATGTTCTTGAATGGAAGAATTCTGGAAATTAATTTGATGTAGTTTTGATCTAAACTAAGCTTTAAATGATGAATTATGGGACTTAGAATGTTAAAACTGTTGTAGGATGTTAGTATAATGTTAGAGTAACCTTATCTTGGAGTTTCGTGCTTAAAAATGGAGTTTTGGGTCGAAACTGTAACTGAAAAACGAAGCAGTCCGTAACCATACCTGTGCAATCGATCGATCGACATTCATCAGTCGATCGATCGACCACCATCGATCGATCGAAGGCAAAGGTCGATCGATCGACCTTCCCAGAATGAATAAAGTTTTTCCCTAATTAAATTTTAATGGTGTTAGCCCTTGATTAATATTATTGGAGACATTGTGAATACCCTTAACCTTAAGGAAGACCAGTAGGCATGATTATGAGATTGGACTTTACTTGGAATTTAATTTGAGGAATTATTCTAAATTAATGAAATTCGTTATGTGAGATAATATTTGGGTTAATAGTACAAATTTGAATAATTTGATGAAATAAGGTTTGGGGCAGAAGTAAAGACCTTAGGTATAAAGATGGTATATGTGGGAATTATGGGAACCTATAAGTCTATTTGAGATAGGTTTTAAGTTTAAGGAATCGCGACGTGAGACGTGTCGACTATTTAATTTATATATTACCGGGATACTTGAAATATATGAATTGGGAATAATGGTATAATGATGTAGAATACACCCTTATTAATATTGAGATATCTAAGATGTGTGAATGCTTAGTATATAACTTTATGTGTATGACATACCTACCATACTTGCTATCACGGGAGGTTTACGTTCGCTTAGGGCCTTCTTATCCTTGTGTTGCCCGGATTTAGATTGGTTACCTCGATGAACATAGGTCATAGAAGGACTTATTGTGATATTAATAAGTCTGCTGATCATGGGAGCGTAGGTATGTGCGTGACCCATGTGATGGTGACTGTGTTCGCCTCCACTATTTGTGATGTTGTTATCTGAACAATTCCTGAGAGATTCGGAATGTGTGATCCTTATGTACGTGATGTACCGGGATGGATAGCAGAGTATGTGTGCACCGCAGCTTAGCCTTTGGGTGCTTATAATGTATATTTATGTTGTGAGAATATACGGTTAAATGAGAAGGAATTTACTATGTTAAATTGTGAGTATAGTTATGGTAATGTTTTGTAAAGATAAAAAGAGAGAACTTTTATCAATAAATGATTTTGTTAATAATTGGGAATTAGAGAATTAAAGTAGGACTTTCTATTTAATTGTTAATAATGGAACTTATAACGTAAACCGAGTAGAAGTGTTAGAAACTATTTAGATAGTTATGAGTTAACACATGAATGGGTACAGGAACGTTAGGAGTGCACAGTTAGAAGAGAGGTGAGTATCTCATGTGAGAGCACGTCCTAACATGTAATTTGCATATACTGTTTTAAATGTTTTTAAAGCACTTGCAGGTTTCTAAAATATCTCCACATTCGGGCTCTGACCCGTTTGCTTTCAAATCTATCTTTTTGTAAAACCATTTTAGGTGCCCAGCCACAAGGTCACCATGCATAGGATTCTCATTCTGATGACGAGCTGTAGCTGCTTGTGGAAGCTACAGGGACTTGCTTTTAGACGCTTATATCATTTGGATTCCTTATTCAGTATTCCTCAGTTGTAGGGCATGTTGCCCAAATCCTATTAGATACATTTCCATTTCAGTTTTCAGACTTTGGCATGTATTCATTCAGTATTTAGTATTTCATTATTTACTTCAGTTGTGGGTTTATGTTATGAGGAGTTTTCCTCCAGCTTATTTATATCATGTGACGGTTATTCTATTTACTTCATTATGGTGAATGGTGTTATTATTATTCTTTACACTTGTTGCATGTTAATCAGACTTTAATTAAAATTTGACAACTTACTTTTTAAATACTAGGTGGTTAGTAATAATAAAATGTTTTCGACAGTGATGCTATTAACTGAGCCAACTTGGCGTTTTGAATTAATTTAATAAAGGAGTAGCTACCCGGTATTTAATTAGTCGGGGTGTCACAAAATGTAGAGAGATTTAGAGTCGCGAGTCTATTTTACTCAAAACATACAAAATAAAAAGGGGAAGCCATCCCGAAGGACGGCATCTAAAGACATACTAGTGCATATGAAACCAAAATGATTCGAGAAGGGTTCGGGGGCTAAGTTACGAAATGGGAAGGTGTTAGGCACCCATTCCACCCTTTCGGTCTCTCATGGATGTTTGCTATTTTCCTTTTTTATTTTCCCCGTGATATGTGTGCATGTGTATAGATATAGTGGGGATAGGAATCCTCGACTTGTATCACGGGAGAGATAAAGCGGGTCATCCGTAGGAAGGTATAAAAATAATATTAAAAAATAAGATTTATGCGATTACTCTTACGTTGATCGTTATAATGGAATGATAACGCATATGGAGTGATACGTCACTAAGAACAAGTATATAGAATATAAGAAAATTGGATTTAGAGAAGATAGAAAATGAGAGAGATTGAGAATAGGACTCGAGTCTCGAGTTTTACCCCGAGACGCCTACGTAGCCTATAAAGGCATCAAAGTCCACGTAGTTAGCATATAAAACGAGGGGTGGGGTTTATTCCATAAATCCAAATGGGGGATCTCTTATTTGTGAGTGTGTGTGTGTGTAGAAAAAGTATTTTAGTTGTGAGAAAAGTGTGAGAAAAGTATGAGAATCCCTATTTGGAATTTATGATCAAACCCTCTTTTTCTTATTTTTTGGGGTTTTATTTATATGAAAATAAGAGATGTGCAATAATACTAAATAAAAAGTATATTAGGATGTGTGAGATGAGATAATAAAAGTGCTAGGTAATAAAACAAATTATTGCGAATTTAAGAGAATTTGAAGAGAAAGTTGAGAAAGTTGGACCTTCTTGAAGATCTTGAGCTTGATCTTGAATGTTGGAGAACATCCCTTGCACTTGGATGATGATGGAGAGTGGCTAATTCACCAAGTTTGATGAAAATGATGATGAAAAGTGTAAGTTAGAAAGGGATTTGGATGTTGAAATCGCGTTGTCTTCGAGAGAGGTTTTTGGGATTCACTGAGAGCGATTTTTATCAGATCTGGGCTCCCCTTAAAAATGAGGCGAAGGCCTCCTTTTATAGGTCCTGGTCACTACCGATTGGCATAGACCTGGTCCTGCCTATCGGCACCTGCCGATAGGCAGGGTCTAGAACGTGCCATTTGGCAGTGTGTTTCAGGCCTTATCAAAAAATTGGCTACCGAGGGCAAACTTTTGGTCAGAATCGCGCACAGGGTAGACCGTTTGAAAGATGATTCAGATACCTTTGACAGTCCTTAGGACCTCTCCCGGGTTCGAGAGTTGACTTTAGGTCAAATATGGCTCGGAAGCTTTTATCGGTCCATTGGACGAGGAATCGTTCGAATGCAAACGGATCGTTTGTCCGCATGGTAAGTACAAATCACTCACGGGGTAGACCGTTGGAAAGGTTAGGAGATGTACTTCAACATTCCAAAGAGTTTTACCCAGTTTAGGGAGTTAACTTTGGTCAACCGGGCCCTGGAAGCATTCGGTGACCTCTTGGAGTCAAATGAATCGTTCGTTCGCATGGTAAGTCAGAATCGCGTACTGGATGGACCGTTGGAAAGTGATTTTAATTCCCTTCAAAGATTCATTCAGTCTCGATCGAGTTGAAGAGTTGACTTAGGTCAAATAGAGCCCGGGAGCGCCTGGTGGCCTCTAGATCAAGTTTCAGACGCAAACGGATCGTTCGTTTGCATGGTCAGTCAGAATCGCGCACGGGATGGGCCATTGGAAAGGGATTTCAGTTCCCTTCGAAGATTCATTCAGTCTGGGTCGAGCTGAAGAGTTTGACTTTTTGGTCAAACGAAGCCTGGGAGTGCCCGATGGCTTCTAGGTCAGTACTCGGGGTATAACCTGGGTTTGTAGTGATCAAGGGAGGTACTAGGGACCTAAGGAGAGTTAGGGGGTAATAGAATGGGGTGTCTATAGAGCCCCTCAATGGGTGAGTTTGGAACAAATGATAACCGTCGAATAGACACCACATGATGCTTTTGAGGGAGTATGACCGATTCAGAGGGTTGAGGCCGATTCTGAGGACCTGAGGGGTGTGCTGAGGATGGTTTGAATAACGATCAAAGATTTAGGTCTATTCTGAGGACCTGAAGTGATGCTGGAGGATGACCAATTTTATGGGTCAAAGCCAAATCTACGAGCTTAAGTGATGAGGGTGACCGATTATGCGGGTCAAAGCCAATTATGTGGGCTTAGGGTAAAGATCTAATAACCGAGGCAAATTCTAACCTAAGAGTGGTGACGACCAAGGATCGAGGTCAATTCTGACCTAAAAGTGGTCACGACCGATGACATAGGTCATTTCTAACCTAACTGAGGTGACGATCCAAGATCGAGGTCAATTCTGACCTAAGAGTGGTGACGATCGAGGACCGAGGTCATTTCTAACCTAACTCAGTTGACAATCCAAGATCGAGATCCATTCTGACCTAAGAGTGGTGAAGACCGAGGACCGAGGTCATTTCTGACCTAACTCAGGTGATGATCCAAGACCGAGGTCAATTCTGACCTAAGAGTGGTGACAATCGAGGACCGAGGTCAATTCTAACCTAACTCAGGTAACGATCCAAGACCGAGGTCAATTATAACCTAAGAATGGTGATGACCGAGGACCGAGGTCAATTATAAACTAACTTAGGTGACGATCCAAGATCGAGGTCAATTCTGACCTAAGAGTGGTGACGACCGATGACCGAGGTCATTTCTGACCTAACTCAGGTGACGATCCAAGACTGAGGTCAATTCTAACCTAAGAGTGGTGACGACCGAGGACCGAGGTTAATTCTGACCTAACTCAGGTAACGATTCAAGACTGAGGTCAATTCTAACCTAAGAGTGGTGACGACCGAGGACTAAGGTCAATTTTAACCTAACTCAGGTGATGATCCAAGACCGAGGTCAATTCTGACCTAAGAGGTTAATTATGACCTAACTCAGGTGACGATCCAAAAGAGGTCAATTCTGACCTAAGAGTGGTGATGACCGAGGACCGAGGCTAATTTTAACCTAACTCAGGTGACGATCCAAGACCGAGGTTAATTCTAACCTAAGAGTGGTGACGACCAAGGACCGAGGTCAATTATGACCTAACTCAGGTGATGATCGAAGATCGAGGTCAATTCTGACCTAAGAGTGGTGACGATCGAGGACCGAGGTCAATTTTGACCTAACTCAGGTGACGATCCAAGACCGAGGTCAATTCTGACCTAAGAGTGGATAAATATTGGATTTTGATTCTGCTGGAGAAAGTGCCTTGTGATTTTGATCTGAGTTGGGGAGCTGATAGATGGGGAAGCTTTTGTTTCTTTAGGAGGCCTCGCAAATGGGAACAACCAATTTTGGTGCTGTAAAAACTCCACTGGGGAAGTGATCAGGTGATCCTTAGAGATCCTCCTGAGCTTTTCTGGGAGGAGATTCACTTGGTTTTTGAGGATTCCACTGGGAAAGAGGGCTTCCGCTTGAAGGAATGCAAAATTTTTCTGGTGAAAATGTTCTAAATCCTTCCTGGGATTTTTAAGAATTTTTCGAGGATTTTTCGGGTCTTTCTGGTATTTTTTGGGAATTTCTGTACGAAATTTAAGGGGGGTGCCGGTCGGCATGGTATGAGGGGTGCCAATAGGCAGTGGCGCAGATTTTTGAACTACCTCGGGAAGGTAAGGAGTCAGTGCCGATTGGCATGGCGCTTGGCATCCTATATAAAGGGGGCGAATCCCTTTATTTTTTCACAGCTTCTTTGCTTTCTCTCTTTCTGCGATTTCTCTGCAAATCGTTCTAGCATTCTGATCTTCAAGAAATGACCACTTTTGTGAGCACTGTAGTCCACAGGGAGTGGTTGACCGTTGATGAGTGGGCGTATGTGGAGTGGAGGGCCAGGGCGCCTCTTGGTTTGGGGAGTGAGAACTCATTTGATGCGTTTGAGCCTGTTGCAGATGAGCGAACTTTGCTGCGAGAGCCGTCGCATCATTGCTCTTCGAGAGTGAATCCTGGTTATGTAAGTAACCCGACCTTTGGCATTCCTCTCTTTTTGGTGATTTTTCTTTCTTTCTTTCTTAACTTCTGATGAGATTTTTTCCTTTTTGCCATTCTGATATTTCTTTGAAGAACATGCCTGCCTGCGGGACGACGGGGCTCAGGGATGTCTGGGAGCATCTCCCACCTGTGGTGCATTGGGTGATATCATCAGCGGGTTTTGGGAGGTTGACATCTACGCTGGATGAGACGGCTCGTTCGACAGCGGTCTTGTGCACTTGGGGGGAGAGGTGGTGGTATACTACCCACACCTTCTATTTCGGCTTCGGGGAGATGACTGTGACTCACATAGACGTGCAATAGCTGTTGGGGCTGAATTGTGATGGAGAGCAGATAGAGGTGGATCGCTATTTGCGGGTGAGACCGGAGGCAGTGCGTGCGGCACTTGGTGATGTAGGGAGGATAATTTATGGGAATTCTATCCGGTTGTCCCTGCTGAAGGATGTTCTGTTGGGCAGGGTGATTGATGTGGAGGACGGGCTGCAAGTGAGGCAGATGACCTGGTTATTTATTTTGCTGGTGTTGGGAGGTTTTATGGTGGCGTCGAGCGGCGACGTCGTCCATTTGTGGTTCTTGCCGTACTTGAAGATGTTTTCGAACATCCCTTTCTATGATTGGGGGAGTCTGACTTTGGTGACCCTATACTTTTCTCTGGATGCATTCAGCCGGTGCTGCCGACAGACCTTTACTGGAGCCACGTACCTTCTTGAGGTATTCTTCAGTTTACGCATTTCTTTTCATGCATTCGCATTTTCCTTTCATGCATTCGCATTTTCCTTATGCGTCTCTTTTTATTTGTGAATTCTTATCTTTGACAGATGTGGTTTTATGAGGTGATTGGGTGAAATATCCCGCTGATCGCTCTGAAAGACGACACTGTTAGGGACTCCTGTCGATTGTATCGATGGCATAAGACCAATCGGCAGTCGAAGGGATCTCTCTCTCTGGAGGCGGTGCGTCAGGTCTTGAATGACATGACCAGTGGTAGGGTAAGACTCTTTCCATTTTCAGTCTTGGTTTTTGTGCCTTCTGATCTTGTATTGATTTATGCCTGCTTGGATATTTTCAAGTGACCTTTTATCCCTGGGGGACAACCATTCAGGATGCGGGGACGACCGGGGTGAACGCGTAGATGCTTTTACTGGCTCATGAGTTCGGCCATTCCTGGTATCTCGGGGAGAAGGTGGTTTCCCAGATTGCTGAGGAGGGGGTGGTGGTGCCACCTGCACAGCCTCCTACGTCTATAAGGCGGGAGCGACTGCTGTCGAAGGATGCGAGGATCGCGGCGATGGTCGTCGAGTCCTACTTATTGTACGCTAATACGGCTGCGCCGTATGACTATATGGACTTTGTGATGAGATGGTTAATGGTGCCCAACATATATGATGCCCTATCTTTCCTTCCTGCGGATTCGAGTCGGGCGATGGGATCTTCTCACAGTGGTGTCGGTCCGATGGCATCTGTGGTGGCGAAGACCTCGGAGGTTCCTCCCGTGCGATTGCACACTCCTTCATATAACATCCAGCGGGCCGATGGAGGGATAATGCCTATGCTGCATCGTCCTCATGCGATGGATCCGGAGGAGTTGGGTTTGACAGAGGAGGTCCTCCAACCTGCGGTATACCTTTCTGTCCTTCTCTTTTTTTTTTTTGGTCATCTCTGCTTTGATACTGATTTTGCCTTTTTCTTGCAGCAAGTCCGAGTGTCGACCACTTGGCTAAGAGACATGAGAGACTAAATATCTTCGGCGACTGCCCATATTCGGGATACAGTTCCTGTTCTTCTTGCTTGGTGTCGTTTGCTTCGTCCGAAGAGGACTCTGGCTCGGGTAGTGGTGGTGCATCGTCTCGCCGTAGGGGAAACAGATCACGTCGTAGGGGTGGAAGCTCTTAGAGAGAAAGGTAGGAGAGAGAGAGAGAGAGAGAGAGAGAGAGAGAGAGAGAGAGAGAGAGAGAGAGAGAGAATGTGGGTTCGGGCTGAGTCCCATTGTTTTTGCTTTTTCTTTTTATTTCCTGCAAAATTGATGTAACACAGAAAACAAATAGATACAATGCAATGGAGTTTTTTATTATCTTTTATTAATGATGAATGAATACATGCACATGCACTTTTTACTTTGCTGCTGAGACCGTACAAAGGAGTATTTTTGGAATTTTTGAAGGAAAGTTTTTAATTAAAAGTGGAAATTATATAAGGAGGAAAAGGGATTTTGAAATTCTGTTGAGAATATCAATTTATTTTTATTAAGTTTTCTGATTTATCAAAAGAGGAAAGAAGGGAAATTTCGAAAAATAGGAGGTTGCCGATCGACAAGCACCCTGTCCTGCCTATCGGCAGTTCAGTCCAGTCCAGTCCAATAAATTCAAAGCTTTAATTGGTATCCTCTTCAGCCTTTTGTATTTTGTGGGGTAGGATTCCCTTCGATTTTCGCAGGGATTATGTCTCTTGAGAGGGTTCTCAAGTATAAAAAGGGGTAAGGGTGGAGTGTTTTCATCACACCCTCGCATTCTTACTTACTTGCCCACTATCTCTTAGCCTTGCAAGATGGCTCTCCCTGGTAGCATTGAGTTTTCTAACTACCTCGAAACCTTAGAAGTAATGTGCTCTTATAATGTCGAATATGATGCTTTCAACATGCGTCGAGTCTCCTTGTGGCGCAATCGGCCTATTGAGTGTAACATGTTGATGGAGACGGTACAATTCTGGTACCCCGAAGACTATGTATTTCTCTTTGGGTTGGATGAAGTTTGTCCTACCTACGAGGAATTTTCTGCCATACTGGGTATAAATCCCAGTGTTACTGCGATTTTTCCCGAATTTTTGCATTTTCCCAGGGATTTATTGGCCGGGCTTCTTCATATTTCGCCTTCGGTGGCCAGATCACTGGTTACTGGAGGAATGATCTCCCTCCCGGCGGTGCTGCAGTCCGTGCATTTACGGGAAGTAGGTGATACTGTCTATGCTGGAGCCGTTGCTTTGGGCCTGGTTTCAAAATTACTCCTGGTGACTGGGGAACTACTGGTGGACCCGCAACTTGCAGTCATTACTTCATGGATGTCATATCGTCGTAATCCTGCGGCGGTGATACTGGCAGAGACCCTGAATGGGCTGGATGCCTGGAGAAAAGGTCGTTTTGACTTTCTGAGGGGTAGCCCTGTGATGCTGTTCATGTGGTTGTCTGAAGGACTCCGCTTGGTGGCCCTTCCAGAGTATCCTTTATCGGTTGTACCCAACTTCTTTTCGCGTTGGCTTGGATATTGAGAGCTGGGAGAACTGGTTTGTGGATAATGGGGCACGGAATTTGTATTGGTCAGTGCCTTGGTGGGGGAAGTTGCTGCCTGTTCTGGAGCTATGAGAGTACTCATATGTGCGGCTGGTTGGTCTCAGACATACCTCTTTTTATTTTCCTTGGTAGCTTATGTGCCAATTTGGATGGGCACAGGTCGTGCCACCTTGGACCGTAAATTTCTTTCTGGTGGAAGATTTGACTGAGCGTCTGTGCATGCGGCTTGGCTCCTTATGGGGAAATCGGCGTCCGTCGACCCGTCCCTCTCAGTCTGTTGGGAGAGTTTGGCATGTCCCTGGGGATTATATGAAGTGGTTGTGGAGGAGAGTAGTCAGCAAGATGTTGGCAGTGGAGACTGGACAAAGGTGGTTTATTTTATTTAACACCATTGAAGGGGGTGTTGTGGTTTTTTTGAAGCTGGTTCAGGCTTATCGGTCCATGGGGTATTTACGACACTCTGTTCAAGCAGGGGAAATTCGGGGACCCCAAGATGTAGATGATGAGGGTGCAGGCTCCTCTGGTAGCTGTGGGTAGGACTCTTGGAGAGTTTATTTGTGTAATAGGGAATAGATGTGGGGATTTTATTTGATTTTTTATGGCTGTAGGGGGAAGGGAGTTATCCGTTCCTTTTCTTATGTAATCTGTGCTGTAATTTCTTATTAATGAAATAAGCAAGTTTCTGATCATCTAGCTGTGCCTTTCGATGAATTTTGTAATTTTGAATTATCTATACCGATCGCTAAGGCATACATAATCCTTTTGTTCAAGTATTTGTTGGAATGAACTACCGTTCTCGGAGATAAGAAAAGAATAGTATTTTGTGAAAAAGAAAGGGTATTGCTCCTGTAAGATGTATGAGCTGCCTACGTACCTCTGGGGATTTTGAATTTTTTTTATTTTTCTTGAAAAATGGTTTTTTGTAGAGGATCAGTCTCACGTAGTTATGGGTAGAGGGAAATGAAGAGAGTTTTTTTAAGAATAGAAGGGGGATGAGAAGAGTCGTAGCGCGTCGAGATTCCAGACTAGGGGTAGAATTTCTTGAGACGGTCCAGGTTGACTGGACGAGCCATCTCCTCCCCATCTAGGTCAGTGAGCATGGCGGCACCGCCAGATAATATTTTCTTCACCATGTAGGGGCCGCTCCAATTGGGCTTGAATTTCCCACTGGGGTCCCAGATGGGTTCTATTATCTCCTTGAGGGCTAAATCCCCTTCCCGGACACCACGGTCTTTGACTCTCTTGTTGAATGATCGCGCTATTCGGCGATGGTACCCTTGTATGTGGTAAAGAGCTTTCAATCTCCTTTCATCTAGGAGGGTCAGCTCGTCGAGACGGCTTTGGCACCAGTCTTCTTCGCTAACTTTGCCTTCGAGCATGACGCGTAGCGAGGGTACTTCCAACTCCACAGGTAAGACTGCTTCTATACCGTAGACCAGAGAGTAAGGGGTAGCCCCAGTAGAGGTTCGAATTGAGGTTCGATAGACCCAGAGGGCGTACGGGATTCGCTCAGCGCAATCCCTACAGCTTTCGGTCATCTTGCTGATGATGGCTTTGAGGTTCTTATTGGCGGCTTCAACTGCACCATTGGTCTGAGGTCGGTAGGGAGAAGATTCGCGTCTCTGAATCCCGTACTCGTTGACTACTTCTGTGACTTCTGCTTCGAAGTGCAACCCATTATCTGACACTGACTCGTGCGAGACCCCATATCGGTAGATGATATTTTTCTTGAGGAATTTGGCCACTTTCTTGGCGTTCAATACTGCGTATGACTCAGCTTCGACCCATTTGGTGAAGTAATAAATGGTAATTAGGATGAATTCATGTCCGTTTGAAGCCTTTGGTGTAACCTTCCATATGATGTCGATACCCCAGGTGGAGAACGAACAGGGAGAGGTCATGTTGTATAATTCTCACGGAGGCAGGTGTTGAAGATTGGAGAACTTTTGGCATTTGAGGCATCTCCGAACATAGGCGGTGCAATCTTGGGCCATGGTGGTCCAGTAGTATCCCTGTCGGATGATCTTCTCTTCATGCATGTGACCGTTCATATGGAGCCCGCATTCCCCGCTGTGGATCTTCTGCATTATCTTTTTAATCTCAGCCCCTGCGATACAGTGTAGATGAGTTCCATCGAAGTTCCTCTTGAATAGAGCTTTATAAGAGATGATGTACTGGGTGGCCAGTCTTCGGAGGGTCATTCGGACTTTCTTGTTAGAACCTTCGGGATACCTACCATATTTGAGGAGGCACAAGATATCATAGTACCAACAATCAGCTAGTTCGGGATTTTCGATGGAGACAAGTTCAATATGGTAGCAGTGGGTTGGTTTGTCTTGCTTTTGAACTAGGAAGGGGGTCATTATTATTCTTTCGGGCATGTCGACCATGGAGGCCAAGTTAGCGAGAGCATCGACTAGTTTATTCCTTGCTCGAGGTAGGTAATGGAAGGTGATATCTCGGAATCGGGAGGCTAACTCTTCTAAGTGGTCATGGAATGGTTGGAGCTTTTCCTCCTTGACTTTCCACTTTCTGAGCACTTGACCGATGATGAGGGCAGAATCCCCGTAGACATCAAGGTCTTGAATACCTTTCTTGAGAGCAACTTTGAGGCCTACTGTGCATGCCTCGTATTCAGTTATGTTGTTAGTGCAAGGGAAATCCAATTTGATGGCCATAGGAGTGTGGGAGTCATCTGGGGCGATCAGAAGTATCCCAACGCCATATCCCTTTTTGTTGGCAGCGCCGTCAAAGAACATTTGCCATCGAAGGTGGTCTTGAGCGGTGCAGAGGATATTTTCATCTCGGAATTCGGAGATCCAGACATCTGCTTCTTCTATGGGGTAATCAGCGAGGTAGACAGAGATGGCTCTTCCTTTAATGACTTTTTGCGTGACGTACACGATATCGAACTCGGTTAGGAGCATCAACTATCGTGCCATTCGACTGGATAAGGCAGGTTTCTCAAGCAAGTATTTGATGGGATCCATTCGGGATACAAGTTTAATGGGGAAGGCGAGCATGTAGTGTCGTAACTTTTGGGTGACCCAGACAAGTGCGGCACACGCTTTTTCCAAAGTAGTGTAGTTGACCTCGTACCTAGTCAATTTGTAACTGGCGTAATAGATGTTTCTTTCTTTGCGGGAGTCTTCAAGGTATTGGGCTAACAAAGCCCCAGTTGCAGTGTCGATTATGGTTAGGTCTTGGAGCAAAGGGAGACGAGGCTGTGGTGGCATGAGCACTGGAGGTTGGGTCAGATTTTATTTGATTCGGTCAAAAGCTTCTTGACAGGTCTCGTTCCAAACCTTAGTTGAATCCTTTCGGAGGAGCTTGAAGATCGGTTCATTGATGGAGGTTACCTGGCTGATGAACCGGCTGATATATTGTA
This sequence comes from Sambucus nigra, assembly GCA_949130495.1. Lineage (NCBI taxonomy): Eukaryota > Viridiplantae > Streptophyta > Magnoliopsida > Dipsacales > Adoxaceae > Sambucus > Sambucus nigra. The sequence goes on along the minus strand of OX422208.1, from coordinate 533,702,728 downwards.
ATTTTCCAAGAAAACCTCAGACTTCTTTCTCTGTTCGGGGTGGTGGCATCTCAAGTATGGCCTTCAGCTTTGCAGGATCTGCTTCTATCCTCTTCTCACTGACCATGAATCCCAAGAGTTTTCCTTTTGTAACGCCGAAGACACATTTCTGTGGATTGAGTCTCATCTGATACCATCGCAGTCGTTCGAAAAACTTTCAGAGAGCGGGAATATGACCTTCTCTAGTTTTGAACTTGATAATCATATCATCCACATAAACCTCGACTTCTTTGTGAATCAGATCATGCAGGATGGTTGTGGCAGCCCTTTGGTAGGTGGCCCCAGCATTCTTGAGACCAAATGGCATAACGGTGTAGAAAAAGGTTCCCCATGGGGTGATGAATGCAGTTTTTTCTTAGTGGTCAGGGTGTATCTTGATTTGGTTGTATCCGGCAAACCCATCGACGAATGACTTGAGAGCATTACTGGTTTTATTGTCCACGATCATGTCGATATTGGGTAGAGGATAATCATCCTTTGGAGAAGCTTTGTTTAAATGTCGGTAGTCTACACACATTCTAACATTCCCTCCTGATTTCGATACAAGTACTATGTTGGCTAGCCATGTGGGATATTTGATCACACGAATAAAGCCCACGTTCAACTGTTTGACCACCTCTTCTTTGACCTTGAGCGACCATTTGATGCGGAGCTTTCTCAATTTTGCTTTAACCGGCTTGTAATCTGGGAGAGTGGGGATCTCGTGTTGAGCTATTTTAGGATCAATGCCAGGAATATCATCATAGGACCATGCGAAGACATCCACGACTTCCTTTAGCAATTCTTCGAGTTGTGCGCGCTCATGCTCGTCAAGGGTGGCCCCTATCCTAATCTCGCGCAGTTGGCTACTAGAACCGAGATTAATAACACCAGTCTCCTTTTCATTAACTTGAACGGGGTTATGTTGTTTATTATTAACCTTATTTAGATCAGTTAAGAATTTCTTATTTGCAAAATCATCATCATCAAAAGTTTGATTAGAATCCAAATAATTAATGTAAGGCACAACAAGATACTCAAAATCTTCATTTATTTCATTGATAGGAAAAACAGCATTAAGAACCTTATCAAAAGAGGTCTCGATTACATTTGAACACGGATAGACAATAAAAGAAGAAATAGGGTAAATATTGGGGTTAGGGGAGATTTCAAGAGGTAGAACTGGCGCAGCATGCCAGTTGAGGAGGGGTGTATCAGCAGCTTTCATCAGATGGGATGGATTTATTGATGTAGTGCCTGAATGAACCATGCAGAGTGCCAGCCCCAGTGTCTGTAAGTTGAAGGAATCTTAGGAATCACTTTCCTCAGTCTCTTCGATATCTTTGATGAGCGGTTATACTCGGTGTTGGAAACTTTCGGCCCATGGGTAGCTATCTTAAAAAAATATCTCCATTCCAGGCTTCATCTTCTTGTCTGTATGGTCATACCATAGTTCTGGAAAACTGCAAAAGGGGAAGTCTTCGCCTTCTTTGATGAATCGTCTATTCAAGGAGTCTCCTGGGATAGTTTGGATGCAGCCTAATCTTCTCTTTGGTCGAGACTGGTGGATCATTCTGAGCTCTTGTTCTGATGGTTGATACCCCAAGACATAAGGAGGGAAAGCTTTCTTCAGTTCGATGGGCTCAAGTATCCCTTACTGCCTTTGCCCTAGCCCCAGTCCGGGCATGAAGTGCATGTTTTTGAACATCTGAATCACATTGACATTGCCATGAGGGTCATATTCTGGACAAACCCTTTTTTTGAAATCATCCCCTGCCGGGAGTAGGAGTGGCTCAACCCGGAATCCTGATAGTACCATATCATTTAACCCGTGCTGTATCTCAAGGATTGGACTGCTGGTGCTTGCACCCTCGACATTTTCATCGTCGCCCAAAATGGTGATGACTCGCCCGTCGGTGAAGAACTTCAATTTATGATGGAGTAAGGAAGACACACTCTTGATACTGTGGAGCCAGGGTCGTCCGAGCAATAGGTTGAAATAAGCTGGGATGTCTATGACTTGGAATTCAACGACAGGGTTTATAGGGCCAACCCCTATTACAAGTTTTATGGATCCCATCACCTCCCGACGGGGATTATTGTAGGCACGTACAGTGGCGGAGGTTGGAGCGAGGTCGCTTTCTTTCAGGCCTAAACACTTGAAGGTTCTCAGTGGGCAGTCATTCAAGGTGGATCCGTTATCAACAAGAGAGAGTGGCATGGCCTTCCCCATAACTTCCACGGAGATTTTAAGTGCATGCTTGTGATTTGACCCAATTCTGGGGATTTTTTCTTCAGAAAATTATAGCATTCGGGTAGAGGTCAAGGATCCGACTAGATTTACCGGTGTGGTAGAAGGAGGAACTGTGGGTCCAGTGAGAAGCTTGATTATAGCATTTATGTGCAGTTGGGAAGTCATGAAAAGCCCCCATAGAGTGATGGTAGCTTGAGTTTTCTTCAGTTAATCGAGGATCTTGCTCTCTTCGATGGTCATCTCTGGCATAGGAAGGTTTTCAACGCCATTCCCTTTGTCATTTGCTGGTAGTGAGCTTGGAACCTGGTAATGTCTCCCTGATCTGGTCATGTGATTTACTGAAGAAGGGAAGAACATGAATCTCATTTCCTCATTAACCTCAGGTTGTTCTGTCACCCTGTATATTTCTCTGAGGAGTTCTTCAAATGATATCATCCCACATATGTCGGCTACTGGGCCAGTTCTTCCTGAAGCTTGTTTTTCACTCGAATCTTCAAATTCTTCCCCCATCTGGTGGAAAAAATTCTGTCTTTCCATGTAAAGTCAATGCATTCCACAACTTCAACGGTTTCTTCATACATGTCTTACCATTCTGTGGGGATATGCATGGTTAAAGGGACTAAGCGCCCTTATAGCTTCAAAATGTTAAGTAACTCGGTGATACTACAAATGCTGTTGGTTTGCCCGAATAATTCTGCCATAATCTGGACAACATCATCTAGCCTGACTTCATCAGTTGGTACCACCCACTTATCTGAATCTCGGGCCCATTTTCATGCTTTCAAGAATAGTGTACTGAACCTTTGGCAATCGATGACCATCTGTGAGGGAAATTTCAGTCCGAACTCTAGGAGTTGGTTTAGCACCTCTGATAATTCCATATTTCCATTTTCAGAACGGGTATGGACAGCGATGCATGCTCTGGTAAGGAGTGACAGTGCTTGATCAGCGAGGCTAGTAGGGTGTAGGAGAAAATATGGGCAAATTTGAAGAGGTTTAGGAGAGTATATGGGTGTGATTTGAGTTGAGGGATAGAAATCTAGGTTTTCTTCTAAGAAGATGGCATTGGCATGATTTAGGAGTGGATTGTGAGTAGTGTTTGGCTTAGGATTGGCTGGTGGGGCGATGGTACCCCGGTCAATGAGATCTTGGATTATATTTCGGAGGTGAAAGCATTGGTTGGTGGTATGGCCAGCAGTTTGGTGAAATGCGCAATGAGCATCGGCCTTGAAGTTTCTTGGGAGTGGATTTGGCAATGGACGGGGATCCAAGGGTTTGATGAGGTTTAGGCTTAACAAGGCTTGGTAAACTTTGGAGAGGGGAGCATGGAGCTCAGTGTATTCCCTTCGGATGGGGGCAGGACGACTTTCTGGTGCCCATGACGTGGTTGGTTGAGAGATGTTGTTGATGGTTGAGACCGTAGCACTGAGAGGCTTGTCATACTTTCTAGGGGTGAACTGTCCAGACACTTTCTTCAATTCAACCTCTGTTTTAACAAGGCTTTCCTCGATTTCTACTCCCGCTTCTCTGAGAGCTCGAAAGTGGGGATAGTATTGTCCTCCCATCATCGCTCGAACATGGGGCAAGAAGTTCTTCTTCACTATATTGACCTGTTCTTCCTCAGATGGACGATTGGTCATGGTAGCTGCTTGCTCCCTCCACCGGGTTATGAAGTTACTGACTGATTCCCCAGGGTTCTATTTGAGCAGCTCTAAATCACGATGGGTGGCCTCAAGCTCTTCGTTATATTTGTACTACGACATGAATTCTCGGGCTACATCCTCCCAACTACGGATTCTGGATTCCTCGAGAGACAAAAATCATCGGAGGGAACTATCCTTCAAAGTTTGCTGAAATAATTAGGCCATCACTTCTTCAGAAGCCCCTAGTAGAGTCATGAAATGATGATAACTATGAAGATGAACAATCGGGGGTCCACTCCCTCTGAACTTCTCGATATTTGGCACCTTGAACTTCTCGAATAACCTCGCTTTAGGATAAGGAGACATGTGGGTGTATTTTATGTAATTCCTATAGATTTTGACTTGGACGAACTTCTTGGTGAGCATCTTAAGATCCTCTTTGACTTTATTCGACTCCTCCTCTTTTGAATCAACAACTATAGGCAGGTTAGCCACAGGCTGGGCAATATTTGGCATCGGAAGCTGGGCAGGCGACGGCCCATTGACAGGAGGGGCACGTGGAGCGTGCTGATATTCTTCGAGAACCCAGATAGGCTCGGGCGGACCCATAGCATGAGGGAATAGGGCCTCGGGCTCTTGAGGAATAGGAACCTGGTTTCGTTGCATCTCTCAAACCTCAGTTCGGAGGTTGTCAATCTTGGACACGAGCTGAGCTAGGACTGTCGTCAGATCTGGCTGTATAACTGGTACTTAATTTGTATTATCCATGGAAAATGGATGGATTTCAGACTCGAAAGAAGTAGTAGAGGAACGGACGAAACTCTGGGGTGATTTGACTGAAGACCGAAGCCAATAGGGAGCCAGGCCAAGGGCTTACGATTGACCTGAGAAGGCGTAGAATGGGATTTATTTTTGAGAAAAAGAGAAGAAACTATTTTTGGATTTTTGATAAACAAGGGAGAAATGTTTTTGGAGAAGGAAACTCAGCATGATTATTAAGATTATTATGTTCTCACTTGTATTTAATTCTCCTAAATGCAATGCTGGATGGGACCCGAGCTTGGAAAAGTGGGGTTTTTAATATATGCGAAGCTACGGCTGGACTTGTAACCAGGCTCACGAACAAGGTCCCATTTTAAAAATGCGCAAAAATTTGGGCGACAGGTCGACCCTGAATTTCGATAGAGTTTTGAGTTAAAATCGGTAATCTAAAGTGCATGTCCTAGGTTTCACACCTATATGCGGGTATGCAGTTAGTTGGGTGAATCGGAATGGGTTCCCCCCTTTGGCGTGACTTCTACGATATACGTCTTGCTCTTGCGAGCAATCAGTACGTGTGGACAAGCCATTTGATATACCTGAGTGTACGTGAATTGTCTCACTATATACCTCGCGGGGACGGTACGTGTGAGAGCGAATTTTATATACTCGGCGTACGTGAACGAATTCCCTGCGATATACCTCCCATCATGACTTCGGTCAAGCAGTACGATGCGAGGGAACCGTTCGATATACGTCGAAGGTACTTGGCCAATGGAAGGTGAGAGTCATATCGCTTAGGCTAACTACACCTTACCGGACCAGTGCTCATCACGAAGTGACCTTCCAGTTACTGGGTAAAATTTGGTTAATAACAATGCTCTTTGGTGATGTCGTGTGAATCATGCATGATTCTCTTATTAGTATCTTATGATGAGAATGATTTTCTTGATTATGCCAAACAGGGAGCAAAGTACAAGTACCAAAGGTACACCAAGTATGGATGGGTGATGCATGCAATATGTGGATATATGTGATCCTAGGTGCACGTGGTGTGAAGTGTACATGGAGAATTTTCCACAAGTGTGTGAACAGAAGCATAAGCATGGGATACACATGGAAAAGCGGAACATGCAGATATAGGGGATATATAAACAAATATAACATCCATGTAAATAGATTCAAGCCCTCAAAACATACATATCCCCAGCGGAGTCGCCATAGTGGCCATCCCCAATCCTCGCCGCGGGCGAGCACATGAAGGAGGATCCTCGGGTCCCGCGCGTCACTCTCGGGAGCGCTTCGACCGGCGTCGTTTGAGATGAGGTGTAAAAATGTAGAGAGATTTAGAGTCGCCAGTCTATTTTACTCAAAACATACAGAAGAAAAAGGGGAAGCCATCCCGAAGGACGGCATCTAAAGACATACTAGTGCATACGAAACCAAAATGATTCGAGAAGGGTTCGGGGGCTAAGTTACGAAATGGGAAGGTGTTAGGCACCCATTCCGCCCTTTCGGTCTCTCATGGATGTTTGTTATTTTCCTTTTTTATTTTCCCCGTGATATGTGTGCATGTCACTACACCAAAATGGGCAAATTGTCACCTTTCAGCCGGCCAGCCTTGTCAAGGTCATTGACCGTGACAAAAAAACACGCGTTTTATGTCACGGTCATTGACCTTGACACGACCGTGACAAGACCGTGACAAATTGAATTGTCACGGTCTTGTCACGGTCATTGACCTTGACAAGACCGTGACAATTTGTGTCACGGTCAATGACCTTGACAACTTTTCCAGCAAAAACCCTTTCCCCCTTCTTTTTTCCCTCCCACCGTTCCCTCCCTCTCTCTCTCTCTCTCTCTCTCGACGCTGCTCTCTCTCTCTCTCTCTCTCTCTCTCTCAGGTCCAATTTCTCTCTCTCTCTCTCTCTTCCATTTATATATATATTTGTCTGTATATTTATGTGTGTGTGTGTATATATATCTGTGTGTATGTGTGTGCGTGGGTGGGGCAGGGTGGGGGAGGGGGTGGTGGAGGGGGGCAGGGGGTGGGGCGGGGTGGGGCAGGGTGGAGGAGGGGTTGGTGGAGGGGGCAGGGGGTGGGGTGGGGCAGGGTGGGGGAGGGGTGGTGAAGGGGTGGCAGGGGGTGGGGCGGGGTGGGAGAGGGATGGTGGAGGGGGCAGGGGGTGGGGTGGGGTGCGGTGTGTGTGTGTGTGTGGTGGTGTGTTTTGGGGGAGGGGGTGGTGGAGGGGGGCAGGGGGTGGGGCGGGGTGGGGTAGGGTGGGGGAGGGGGTGGTGTCGTTTTTCATAATTTTAGCATTAGTAAACATAGGATAAAAATATCTGATTAATTCCTAGGTTAAATTAAATTAAATTAATTTTAGTGCTTAAATATTATTAAATGGTTTTGAATTTTTTAAATATTATTAAATGGTTTTGTAGTGTAGTGGATTCCACCATATTCTGTTATGTCTTCTTTACTAACTAGAATCTTGTTGCAGATAGGATTCCCTTTAGGGTCTTATGTCTTGAATTAATCTGAGGGGGTGGGGGTGGGGGTGGGGGTGGGTGGGGTTTTGAATATTATTTACATTCAAAATAAATAATTGATAATAGTTGGATAATAATTGTTTTTATACCTATAGAACAGCTTAGATAGTGTGTGTGTGTGTATGTGGTCAATACATGAATTTATTTTTGTATTTGAATTATCCCATGAATTTATTTTTGTATTTGAATTAACCCATTATATGAAACATACTTGAAATTAAATATAGTGCGCATAGATACCAGCATTCTAGTTCTTATGCGTACGCATTCAATAACCCTTAGACCCGTTCGAGAGTCATTACCCCTGTAATGAGATCTCTCGAATTGTCCCGTTTGGACAGTTTGAGACTGTATAATTTTTGTATAATATTCTTATTGGCTTAAAGTTGTTACTTTTGGAGGAAGTTCTGCAGTCGTATCTTAATGTTCTCTGGGTACATACTAGATTGACAAGTGTGACTGTTATTTTAATTGACCAATTGAAATAACACTCACACCTGCCAATCTACGTCGTGTACTTGGAGAACTAAGGGGATATGCTGTCGATTTTTTTTCAAATCGTAACAATGTGCATGAGCTGTTAAGTATATTACAAAAAAATGCATTCTTGAATGGGATAGGACCACATACCCTTTAATAGGATAATTAAATGATGGGATAATTAAAAAAAACATACTATAAATCTAAGTTTTGTTTACCTTTAATAGGTGTTTAGTTGTGGTAGCTGTGATGGGATATCCGAAATACAAAGAGTGGATGGGTGAGACTAATAGAATGGGGGATGTGTTTCGCAGAGGTGCTAACGAATTTGTGAAATATGCAAAGAGATGTCGTAATGATGAAGAGTTTCCGTGTCCGTGTGCTAGGTGTAAGAATGGTAAGGTGTTTGAGTGGAAAACAGTTGAACTACATTTGTTAAGATCGGGTATGCAAGATAGTTATCGATTTTGGAGTTTTCACAGTGAATTGAAAGTTCCTTTTGTCCCTGACCAACCTTCACAACATCCTTCAACAAGTAGAATAGATGAAGAAGGGGACGACGTAGATCATAATATGTTAGAGGATTTAGTTGATGATGCGTACGGAGTTTATGAAGCTGAGGAGAATGAGGTTACTGATGATGTAGAAGATTCAAGTGCTCGTGAAGATAACACGATAAAACTTGACGATGACTACCAAAGTTTAAAATTTAAGGCGACCCAACCGTTATACTCTGGCTGTGAGAAAGATCAAACAACTTTACATGCCATGGTTGGTTTGCACAGTTTGAAGACGCAGTACGGTTTGTCTGGCAATAGCGTGACGGGAATTCTGAAATGGGTGAAGGGGTTATTACCCAAGGTGAATACACTTCCAAATAGCTATCCTGTTATGAAGAACAGTTTGAAAGGTTTGGGAATGAAGTATAAATCGATTCATGCTTGTGTGTATGACTGCATACTATACTGAAAGGAGTATGAAAATCTCGATCGTTGTCCGGTATGCGATGAACCTAGATATGTCCAATCTACTAGTAAGGAAGGCACAAGCTCAAAAGTGCCTCAAAAAGTATTGAAATATTTTCCCGTTGGGCCTAGATTAAAGCGATTTTTCACAGTACCATGGATTGCAGAGGCAATGACTTGGCATGCTAGGGCAGAAGTAGGGGGTTATATCATGCGTCATCCTATTGATTCTACTGCCTGGCGGAGGATGAATTATGAGTATCCCGATTTTGCTCGAGAACAACGCAACATTCGTTTGGCTATATCAACAGATGGTTTCAATCCATTTGGAAATCTAAGCACCAATCAGAGTGTATGGTCAGTGATCCTAGCCCCACTCAACCTCCCTCCTTCACAGTGTATGAGACCTGAATTTTCGATGATGGCTTTATTGATACCTGGGCCAAAGGCACCAAGTGAAGACATTGATATCTACCTGGCTCCTTTGGTAGAAGAATTAAATGAGTTGTGGGAAGAGGGTGTGCAATCATTTGACTCTTTTAGAAAAGAAGAGTTTACGCTGAAAGCTATGTTGATGTGGGCAATTCATGATTTTCCAGCTTATGGGACATTATCCGGATGTGTAGTACATGGTTATTTGGGGTGTCCTATTTGTGGAGAGGAGACTGAATCTCTTCGTCTATCCTTCAGCTTAAAAAATGTATACCATTGCCACATGAGGTTTTTACCCCCAGCTCATAGTTTCAGTCTCTTACTTTCTTTCGAGCGAGCGCAAAAGATAAAAACCTCGTTGAAGCTGAAATGACTTACTATGGTGTAATCCAAAATATATTTGAATTGGATTATATAAGATTCAAAGAGGTTGTATTTTACTGTGAATGGGTAAGAGTTGAAGATAAAAATGCTTCTAAAGTTGATCCTGTCACCAATTTGATCATGGTTGACTTGTCCAAGTTGAAGAGCAACGACCACGTGAGCGATGAGCCGTTTGTTTGTGCATTTCAAAAGGTTAAGCAAGTGTTTTACTCGGAGTATATCAACAACGAGCCGTGGTCAATTGTCCAACACGCGCCAAGGCGTTTAAATAGTAGTGTGGATGACTTGGCTGCTCCTACCGAATATCAATCCATTTTTTATGATAACCCGAATTTGAAACAATTTTTCAATTTGTAATAATTATTTCAATTTGTACCGAAACATCCATTTTTAATGCTTTTACTTGATCTGCACTTTATCATTTTCACTCTTGTGTAGTGTGCGTGTGTGGAGAGGAGATTAATACATAAATATTCCAACTACATCTAAGTTTTGTTTATACTAATCCATGAATATACGCTTCTTACCTTTAATAGGTGATTAGTACATAGTTATTTGGGGTGTCCTATTTGTGGAGAGGAGACTGAATCTCTTCGTCTATCCGAACACTAAGAAATGCCATAATCCTATGGAGCGATGCTCTGCAAATTCCTCCCAACCGTTATGTAGCCAAACATCACCGGTTGAAGTTGTCAATTCCACTTTCCATACCCCACCACTTTCCATACCCCATTCAAAGGTGGAGTTGACAACTTCAACTGCTGATTTTTGGCTACACAACGGTTGGAAGGAATTTGCAACGCATACCTCCATAGGATTATGGTATTTCTTAGTGTTTAGATATGAAGAGAATTATAATTGACACGATTGCCCGGGGTACATTAGTTGGAAGGAGGTGTCATATGAGCTCAAGTTAGCTGTTTGAGTGACACTACAGGTAATGTATTTATATTTATATGTCAATTTCGATTTCGATTTCAATTATGATTTATATTTATCTATATTTGAGGGGCGGATACTAATTTTACTTTATTTCAATTCAGGGGACAGGGAGTGGCCCTAAGGGTAGGCCACATATGCTCTATACTTATGTGGCTATTCGGACGAGAAGGGAAGGATAAGGAGGTGTTCCCGAGCGTCGCGGTACAAAATCTCTTTTCCATGCAAATAGTTTGTAGATTTGAGATAAAATGATGGTGATGTTGTTTCTTTTTAAATAGTTTCTTATTTGAATATATATTTGCATTATCTTTAGTTTGTTCGGATATATGATGTTTGGAACAGGTACAACGTTGCTATAACAGGTACAAATATACTGCTGGGCAGTGGCAGTGGCCATACTGCCCAGCAGTTTTTTTTTAATTCTGCCCAGAATTGTCACGGTCATTGACCGTGACAATTTTTTTAAACAGGGTCACGGCTTTGTCACGGTTTATAACCGTGACAAACGTGTCACGGTCATTGACCTTGGCACGACCGTGACAAAAAAAGTTGTCTCGCCTCAAAATGTCACGGTCATTGACCTTGACAAGGTGAATTTGTCAAGGTCAATGACTTTGACAAATGGGCAGATTTGGTGTAGTGTGTGTATATATATAGTGGAGATAGGATTCCTCGACTTGTATCATGGGAGAGATAAAGCGAGTCATTCGTAGGAAGGTATAAAAATAATATTAAAAAATAAGATTTATGCGATTACCCTTACGTTGATTGTTGTAATGGAACGATAACGCATATGGAGTGATACGTCACTAAGAACAAGTATATAGAATATAAGAAAATTGGATTTAGAGAAGATAGAAAATGAGAGAGAAAGTGAGAATACGACTCGAGTCTCAGGTTTTACCCCGAGACGCCTACGTAGCCTAAAAAGGCATCAAAGTCCACGTAGTTCGCATACAAAATGAGGGGTGGGGTTTATTCCATAAATCCAAAATGGGGGATCTCTTATTTGTGAGTGTGTGTGTGTGTAGAAAAAGTGTTTTAGTTGTGAGAAAAGTGTGAGAAAAGTATGAGAATCCCTATTTGGAATTTATGAGCAAACCCTATTTTTCTTATTTTTTGGGGTTTTATTTATATGAAAATAAGAGATGTGCAATAATACTAAATAAAAAGTATATTAGGATGTGTGAGATGAGATAATAAAAGTGTTAGGTAATAAAACAAGTTATTGCAAATTTAAGAGAATTTGAAGAGAAAGTTGAGAAAGTTGGACCTTCTTGAAGATCTTGAGCTTGATCTTGAATGTTGGAGAGCAGCCCTTACACTTGGATGATGATGGAGAGTGGATAATTCACCAATTTTGATGAAAAAGATGATGAAAAGTGAAAGTTAGAAAGGGATTTGGATGTTGGAATCGCGTTGTCTTCGAGAGAGGTTTTTGGGATTCGCTGAGAGCGATTTTTATCAGATCTGGTATCCCCTTTGCAAATGAGGTGAAGGCCTCCATTTATAGGCCCAGGTCACTGCCGATCGTCATAGACCTGGTCCTGCCTATCGGCACCTGCCGATAAGCAGGGTCTGGAACCTGCCATTTGGCAGTGTGTTTCAGGCCTTGTCGAAAAATTGGATGTCGAGGGTAAACCGTTGGCCAGAATCATACACGGGGTGGACCGTTGGAAAGGTGATTCAGAGACCTTTGACAGTCCTTTGGACCGCTCTCGGGTTCGGGATATGACTTTGGGTTATATATGGCTCGAAAGCGTTTGTCGGTCCATTGTACGGGGAATCGTTCGAACGCAAACGAATCGTTCGTCTGCATGGTAAGTCCGCATCGCGCATGGGGTGGACCGTTGGAAAGGTTAGGAGATGTACTTTGACATTCCAAAGAGTTTGACCCGGTTTGGGGAGTTGACTTTGGTCAATCGGGCCCTGGAAGCATTCGACGACCTCTTGGAGTTAAACGGATCGTTCGTTCGCATGGTAAGTCATAATCGCGCACGGGATGGACCGTTGGAAAGGGATTTTAGTTCCCTTCGAAGATTCATTCAGTCTCGGTCGAGATGAAGAGTGGACTTAGGTTAAACAGAGCCCGGGAGCGCCCAGTGGCCTCTGGATTAAGTTTCGGGCGCAAACGGATCGTTCGTCCGCATGGTAAGTCGGAATCGCGCACGGGATGGACCGGTGGAAAGGGATTTTAGTGCCCTTCAAAGATTCATTCAGCCTTGGTCGAGCTGAAGCGTTTGACTTTTTGGTCAAACGGAGCCTAGGAGTGCCCGATGGCTTTTAGGTCAGTACTCGGGGTATGATTTGGATTTGTAGTGATGAAGGGAGGTACTAGGGACCTAAGGAGAGTTAGGGGTAACAGAATGGAGTGTCTACAACTATTATGGTCACATATTTATATTTTTATTTTATGTGATTGGATCCCACGATGGTTTTTTCGTGGTTATTTTTTATGCCAGATTAATGTAATATTGATGTAGAATGTGAACTTCTTCATGGAGGCATAAGACATCTATAATTGTTACTTTTTTATCGTAATTGACAATGGAGGAGTGTGGAACAAGATTGGTGATAGGAGGCAGTTTGTGGCACCCCGTGTCGTCCCAACATAAGGCAACATGAAGCGTTTGGTTTAAGGATAACTGTTAAGAACTCCAATCTACGACAGAGTTATATCTTGACCATAATAGTCGGGAATCCGTATTTATCTCAATTTTCTTATTTACGTTGATTTATGTCTCTATTATTCATATTTTAATTGTTGGGTTGTTAATATGTATTAACGGTTCCCTTAGAATTATGAACAACATGGAATACCGGCCGACTTAAATCATATAGATGCTAAATGTGAATAATTCATAATTATTTTGAATTGTGGACATTAATATGTGTGGCTAGAGTATAACAAAAATCGAGTATTCATTTTTTTTAACGATCAAGGGTATTTGAAATTTTTTATTTATCACACATTTGCTTGATATATTAAAATAGGGACATCTCGGTATTTTTGTAAATATATCAAATGTCCTAGATTTTTCAAATTAATTAAGAATTGGACACATTTGTTTTTATAACCTTACAAAGTTTTTTAAATTACTAAGTGGGAGACATAATTTTTCAAGAGAAAATTTCATGGTCTCCATCAACAATTTGTAGACTTTCAATAATAAGTAGGTCCTCCAATGAGGAATGTTAATTATTGTAGTACTCGGTATAAATTTCCTTAAGGATAATTTTGGATTCATTATTCATATAGGCGGCCCCCAAAGGAGGAGTCTATGTGATATGAGATAATCTAAAATTAATTGGTGGTATATACTTAGACATGAAATAATGTTGGGTTCTCCAAAAAGGAATGCTATGATTTTGTGGGACCAAAGTCTTTGGCTGTTTAATTTTTTTTGACATAAGCTTTGTCTAGATAATAAAATTAAAAGGAATAAGCCTGCCTAATTTTTTTTTGAAAGTATGTTCTCTAAAGAGGAATGTTATTCAGATGGTAATTGGGATGCCGACGAATTCTTTTAAAATTGATAAACGGTACATTAATTTTAATTTAGAATTCAAAATTTTTTATGCCATATAATAATTCATTTTATTATTTGATTTTCAATATTAAGATGGGAAGCTCTTTCAATCCACTTGCTGTCATTCTTAAGGAAAATAAATTAACTGGACCTAATTGCATTGACTGGAAAAGGAATTTGGATATTGTGTTGACTACTGAAGGATTTTTTCTCTATGAGATCTGTCCTGAGAAACCTGGTGAGGGCGTAACTAAAAAGGAAACCCAAGATTACAAGAGATGGATCAAGGCTGATGAGATGGAGCGGTGTTACATTTTAGCATCTATGTTAAATGTTCTGCAACATCAACATCAGTCGATGGACACTGCTTATGGCATGATGCTGAGCCTTAAAGATATGTTTGGGGATCAGAATCGTGCTGCAAGGCAAGTTACCACAAAATAACTCATGAACACAAACATGACTGAAGGGACCCCAGTGAGGGAACATATTTTAAGGATGATGTCTCATCTTAATGAGCTTGAAATCCTTGGAATGGAAATTAATGGGGAAACCCAGGTCGATATTGTTCTACAGTCACTTCCTGAGTAATAGGAAGAGGGTGTGCAAGCATTTTACTCTTTTAGAAAACAAGAGTTTACACTTAAAGCTATGTTGATGTGGGCAATTCATGATTTTCCAGCGTATGGGACATAATCCGATTGTGTAGTACATGGTTATTTGGGGTGTCCTATTTATGGAGAATAGATTGAATCTCTTCGTCCCCCACAGCTAGCTCAAAAAATGTATAGCATTGACATATGAGGTTTTTACCTCCCTCTCATAGTTTTAGATTTGAGAAAGGTTCCAATTTTTTACCGGGCGGGGTTGAACATAGGATACGACCGAGAATACTTTCAGGCTCAAAAGTTGAAAGTAAATTTTCTGATTGTGGCCCTAATATGCCATGTAAGAATCCTAAATTTAAGAATGTCAAGCATAAGAAGAACCCAAATGGGAATGAAAATGAGATAAGAAAGGCATGGTCTAGGAGGTCAATTTTATTTGACTAGCCTTATTGGAAGAATAACCCTGTGCGCCATTTATGGGATGTGATGCACGCAGAGAAGAACATCGCTGAACATATTGTGGGAACATGCCTTGGGGGGAGTCATTCGAAGGATGGAGAGAATGCACGAAAAGACCTTAAAGCGTTAAAACTTAAGCCACAACTATGGTTGAAATAAGATAGTAGGGGAATGACAATAATTCCCCCTGATGCATTTACTTTGACGAGTGAGCAAAGGAAGGTGATTTTAGACACAAAATATAATTTGAAAGTTCAATCTAATTTTTCATCCAACTTGCAAAGGATTGTGAATTATGCTACCCATAATTTACATAAGTGTAAGTTCCACGATTAGCACGTGATCGTGCAATTAGTTCCTCTATTGTTTAAGCACTGTTTCTCCAAGCACAAGGATTTGTGGAGGGCCATTATGCAAATTAGTATCTGCTTCTCACTTTTATGTGAGAAGGTAGTCAATTGAGATCACATAGTGACCGCAAAAATTGGCGGTGAACGAAGCAGTTTATGTCTTGGAGAAGTACTTTCATCCATCTTTCTTTGACATAAGCGTCCACTTGTTGGTACACCTATACAACGAGGCACTTATTTGCGGCCCAATAAGATATCGGTGGATGGATCCGTTTGAAATATTGATGAAAGTTTTTAAAGATTACGTCATGAATACACGATACATTAAAGGATCAATTGCAGAGGAATACATCGCCGTGGAGTCATCAATCTACACTCGAGAATATATTCCTGAATCGACCAGTGTGGATGACAATGATGAGTAGGGTAGCCATGTGATGGGCAAACAAGTGAAATTAACGAGTTTGCAACATGAACAAGTAGCTCGCTATCTTCTTGACACACATGAAGATGTCTAAGAATGGAAAAAGTAAGTTTAAATTATTTTAATTTTTACATAATTAATTTATAATACTTTCGACACGATCTATGCAGAAAATATGAAGCCTGTGAGAACAATAAGAGAAAAAAAAATGGCACAATTAGACAACGAGTTTAGGCTGTGGTTGTCACACGAGGTAATTGTAATTAATATAGACTGTTATCAAATGTCACATTACAAGAAAGCTTTATAACTAAGCTAATTAATTTATCTATATTCTCAGCTCTTAAAGGCGGGTGATGCGACATCAAGGCTTTCTCGTGTAGCCACTGGACCCTTGTTCATGGCACAAGAGTAAAAAAATTATCGACTGAATGGTTATGTATTTTGTGCAAGGGTGTACGAGGAAAGTACAAATGCACATAACTCGGGCATTTCATACAAGGCTCTTACTTTTTTTGAGCGAGCGCGAAAGATAAAAACCTTGTTTAAGCTGAAATGACTTACTATGGTGTAATTCGAAATATATTTGAATTGGACTTGTAAACTTCAAGGAGGTTGTATTTTACTGTGATTGGGTAAGAGTTGAGGATAAAAATGCTTGTAAAGTTGATCCTGGCACTAATTTGATCATGGTTGACTTGTCCAAGTTGAAGAGCAACGAACACGTGACAGATGGGGTGTTTGTTTGTTCTTTTCAAAAGGTCAAGCAGGTTTTTCACACGGAGTATATCAACAACGAGTCGTGATCAATCGTCCTACATGCGCCAAAGCGTTTAAACAGTAGTGTCGATGACTTGGCTGCACCTACCGAATATCAATCCATTTTTTTATGATAACCCGAATCTGAAATAATTTTTTGATTTGTAATAAGTATTCAAATTATTTGTGATGACCACTGGCTATATTGTTCTATTGCTCGATTATTATCGAACGACAATTTAATGTTAATTAGGATTTTCATCAATTTAAGCACAAATATCATTTTAATGCTAAGAAGGTATTGGTATAAATTAAAATTAGTATAAATTGGTATTGGTATAAAATGAAATTGTTATAAATTGATATTGGTATTGGTATGTGTATAAATTGATATTGGTATTGGCATTGATATAAATTGGTATCGGTATGTATTGTTATTAGAGGATTTTAGCATTTATTCAAATGTCATATACATCTTTGTACTACTAATAATAATTTTTGCAGAAAATGACTTCATTAGGACGCGACAACCGAGGCGATGAGGACTCCTCGAACAGTAGGCCCCCAAAATGGGGAAAATTAGGGGTCGTCGTCGAGAATAAGGCGATATTATTAGCTAGAGCGCTAGAGTTATTGAAGGCGATTGTTGGAACGGGATACACTAATTGGAGGGCCATGCCTATTGAGCTGAAGATGAACATCTGGGGGGTGCTACAGGTTGAATATTTAATATTAATATTTTATATTTTTATTTATATTTATAACAGTAATAATTACTTACATGATGGTTTGTATTTGTTTGACAGGAACAATTCGGCCTACCTGCATATCTCCATAACCCCACGTTGAAGCAATTGAGGGATCAATATTAGACACGGTAGAGGAATTTACGGGCACGGTACTTTGAAAAGACCCGGTAGTCCATTATGAGGCTCCGTGATACCGTCACCCCCCAGGAGTCAATCTCATTGGCATAGTGGCAGAAATTTAGCGACAATAATACTAATGAGCGACAATTGACATCTCGCCAATCGGGAAGGGAGAACCGGGCAAAAAAGTTGGATGTGCACTACTCCGGGCGGACCTCTTACGCCGAGGTGGAGCACATGATGGTAGGTTTTTAATTTTCTTTAATTTTAGTTATTATAATTTAGCATTAATTTGCGTTACTTACTAATTATGTATTATATCATTTCAAGAGACGGGGAATGGCCCTGGGGGTAGGCCACATAGGCTCGATGCTTATGTGGCAATTCAGACGAAAAAGGGGAAGGACAAGGAGGTGGCCCCGAGCGTCGCAACCACCATTGTAAGTTATAAATGTTTAATTTTTTCCATTTATGTTATAATTTTTTTATTTACTTAATTGACTAATCGTGTACTTTTTGTTTTTTCAGGCAAAACTTAAGGAGGTTCACGGGGCACAGTCTGATGCCGACAAAGCATCTTTGGCTACAAACGCACTCAGCCTAGTGCTCGGCCCGAATCGTAAGGGGAGGATTAGGGGGTGAGCTCGCCAGTGGGGAAGTCCAGGATCATCGGCATGGAGACGAGCAATAGCGGGTTAGCCCATAAGGTGGACTACCATGACGATAAGCTATCAAGGTTAGAGGTGACAGTCCTAGATATGTACGCCTTCATAAGCATCAGTTGGGCAAGGGTAAGGGGAAAGAGAAGGTGGTAGAGGAGGATGAGGACGCCGACATTGACGACATTGCTTCATTACCGATACACACAGACTCGGTGCCATATGATGATCCATTTCCCATCGTGAGCCCCGTCGAGCGGCCTATGTCAACACTCGGTTGGTTGAGCTTGCATCTACTCGACATATATTGTGGCCTGCCGATACCGAGGGGGTTGAGGGATCCGAACTTCCGTCCGGTTATGCCGGTTCATGGACGTCCCCTCCAAGACATTGAGTTAAGAGTGCGCGTCACACATGTGGTGGAGGCAAAGGAGAACTCACCTGTGTGGTTGCACGAACAATGCGTAGTTCAACATATTGGGGGGGGGGGGGGGGTGAATTCATATGTTATGTGGCCTTTCTTCCTCCTCTGACCTGCTGAAGATTGACATTATTTCTATCTCTTTTGATTTTGAAAATTGGAATATATTTATATTCTTTTAACTTTGGTAAAATTTGGTTTGGATATGATGGATATTTGCATTTCTATTTTATTTGGATATGGATTATAAATGACTTGATTTGTATTTTATTTGGATATATATACTGTTTGAACAGGTACAATTTTGTTATAACAAGTATAAATATACTGCTGGGCAGTGGCAGTGGCCATATTGCCCAATAGTTTTTTTCAAATTATGTCTAGAATTGTCACGGACAAAAACCGTGACAATTTTTTTGTCATTGTCTTAGATCGTGACAAAAACTTGTCAAGGTCAAAGACCGTGATATGACCGTGACAAGTCTAACAGAAGTTGTCACCCTCATACTTGTCACGGTCATAGATCTTGATAAATATACATTTATACAGTTATCCTCTTCCATACACCTTCTATTTTCCATATCACCGCCATATACCATACCACTCATTTTCATATAAACACCATTTCCCACCCACCATGTTTAAAACGGGAAGAGTGTTGGAAGTAAAAAGAGAAAATCCATCATAGAGAGTGTTCGAATTTTTAACAAATATATTTCCAAAAGTTCGATTCAGTTGGAGAAAAAATTAGATACAAATGGGGTTATTTGTATTTTTAGCAGATTTATCTCAGACATTGATGCATATTTGGAAAAATAAGAAAAAAATAAAGTAAAAGTAGAATAACTATCATAGAAAGTGTTTGCATTTTTAGCAAATATCTCTCCCAAAGTTCGATTCAGATGGAGAAGAAATTGGATACAAATCTATGTTGGAGTTATTTATATTTTTAGCGGGTTTATCTTAGACATTGATGAGTATTTGGAAAAAGAGAAAGTTTCGGTCAAGATCTTGTGAAATAAAGACAATTGTTCCTCAAGCGTGTTACACACTTCTCAAATATCCAACATCCATACATTATATCACCATCCTACCTCATATCATCCCATATTTCCCATTTAACTTCCCCCTCACCCATAAGCGTCCATATTTTCCCCTAGATGTTTGGGCAAATGAAGGTCAACGTGGTAAGTAACTCGACGTTCTCACTATAGTGATTAACATTCTTTCATGAGATCATTTTTCTTTCTATATGTTCTTTCTTTCTTATATGTGTGTGAGACGTTTGACCTTATATTTACTCACCTCCTCACACACAAGAGCGATACACTTATCCAAATCTCGTGAATTCGTTTGAGAGAGATATATTCATGAGATTTTGAAGTTGAAGCATTGATTTCGAAAAGACAATCTAAAAATTACTCTCGTGATACTCGATCCGTTTTGACTGATTCACACCACACATGTTGAGTTCTAAGAAGGACGTGCCTTGAGTATTCACATAGGTAAACTTTTTATACACTTCTAGCTTGTATTCTTCAAAATATTTATCTTGTGTTGGTATTATTTGTTTTGTAGGTCAATAAGTATTTGTGGTGTCAATTAAGATGAATTCGAGGCAATTACTATAAATAAGTGGTCAAGTACATCAAATGTGGGAATGATGCGGTTAAATGGGCCTAAACCCAGTCCCGTAACCTAAACCTTCCCCGAACCAAGTCCAGTCCACCCGTAGCCTGTCCTAAAGTTGTCCTGTGTCTGTGTGCTGCTGCTGCTACTACTACTACTACTACTACTACTACTACTACTACTACCACCACGATGACGACGACGACGATGACTCCCATTGCTAATATCAAAATGAGAGGGATAATTGACCTTAATTCATTAGATAATAACTTGCAAGCGACATAAGTGTGAAAATAGAAATTTGCTTAAACTAAATGTGCTAATAAAAAGACAAAGAAGACTAAAAGTAGAACTTCTTAAGATTGGATTCATTTCACCCTCTTGGTATCTCCCTACCCTCTAGTGTGTCTAAGTGATATGCTCCTTGATGGTCATCCCTTATCACCCTAAAAGGTCCTTCTTAGTTTTCCATCTGATGGTTTTACGAAACTATCGAGGACTTTGGTTAGGACATATCCCTTATAAGAAACTTCCTCGGGTTGACTTTCTTGTTATACTGCCTGACCAATTACTGTTGATAGGAAGCCAGCTTGATCATGGCCAGTTCTCTTTGCTCATCTGCTAAGTCAAGTTCAGTGCATAATGCATCATCATTAAGTCCTTGGTCAACTGAGGTGGTTTTCATAGTAGGGAGTCCTTCTTCCAGCGAAATGATAGCATTCATTCGATAAGCGAGCGCAAAGGGTGTTTCCGCGATTGGTCTCCTAGGAGTAGTACGATAAGCCCATAGAACATGAGGGAGTTCGTCCATCCAAGCACCTACGGCTCTTTCTAAGCTATTTTTCAGTCCATCGGGCATGGTTTTATTGGACTCCTCTGCCCGACCGTTACTTTGGGGATACGCAACAGAACTAAAGTGGTGCTTGATACCATGCTCATCACAGAAACCCTAAAAGAAACTTCTTTTAAATTGCATGTCATTGTCGGTGGTGACAGTCCTTGGTATTTCAAAGCGTGTTATAATGCTCTTTGAGATGAACCTAGTCATATCTTCATTGTGAATGTTCACCAGTGGTTCTGCCTCTACACATTTGGTGAAGTAATCTATCCGGACTAGCAAATTCTTATGATTTTCACATATGGTAGGTAGTGATCCCACTATATTGAGTCCACACTATGCGAATGGCCATGGTCTTGTTAGAGATTTTATGTCACTAGCTAATTAGTGGATCGTAGGAGAGTGCTTCTGGCATTTTTCACACTTATGAATGTAAGTGACTGTGTCCTTTTACATGTGAGGCCACCAATAACCCTCCTTAATTTCTCGGAAGGCCAATGATCTCCCTCTTGCGTGAATCTTATAAATATGCTCACGAATCTTGTTAAGTACTTGCTCGGTGTCACGTGGGTGAACGCACTGGGAAAAAAGGTATGTGAATGACTTATTGTAGAGCTTGCCCTCTGGGATGAGGTAAAAATAAGAAGCCTTAGCCCTTACATGATAAGACAACCTCTGGTCATTAAGCAATATGTTTTTTTGTAGATAGGCGACGATAGGATCCATCCAACTTGGGCCTTATCTGTAATGAGGACTTGCTTGGCTTGGGCGAGGAACTCTATCAGAATGGTTCTTTTATAGGTCAGAGTCCACTGCTGAGCTTAGGGGTTCCAAGGCATCTACATGACTGTTCTACCCCGGGGGAACTGTTGAATGTCTACCTGCTTAAACCTTGTCATAAGTACTCTTATCACAGTGAGGTAGGATGCCATTCTATCATCTTTTACTTCAAAGTCCCTGCTTACTTTCTTAGATACCAGTTTGGAATCGTCAAACACATGAAGGCACTTTGCCCCTAATAATTTGGCCTCGTGCAAGCCAACGATTAGTGCTTGATATTCATATTTGTTGTTGGAAGCCTCAAATACCAATCTGATTCCTTTCTCGATGACAACATATTCTGAAGTGATGAGGACGATTCCTACCCTTTCCCCCATGGAATTGGAGGCTCCATCAATGTATAGGGTCCAGTCCTTAGATTATGCTTCCTTATATGTTGATTTCTCTGCCCCCTGTTGGTCGATTGACCAGTCCCCCATGAATTCAATGATAAATTCTTCAAGGACTTGTATTTTAATTATTGTTCTTGGTTGAATGTGGATATCTAATCTTTCGAGCTACACCGACCACTTTGAGAGTCATCCAAAGAGGTTGACTTTCCAAAGAACAACTTTGAGGGGGTAGAAAGTGATAACTGTTATTGACTGAGCTTTAAAGTAATGTTTTAACTTTCTTGAGGTGACTACTGGTGCGTAGGCGAGCTTTTCCAGGGGTAAGTAGCTTTGTTTTGCATCCTGAAGTGTCCTACTAGCATAATAAACACGGTGTTGTCCTTCCTCCTTCTCACACAAAAGAGAAAAACTTACAACGTGGTCTAATATTGCAAGGTAAAGATATAATGGATCTCTATCCTCTCGAATCACTATCAGGGGTGGTTTGCTAAGGTAGGATTTGATTTCCTCATAAGATATCGAACATTCATCGTTCCATACATGGCCTTTATTCTTTCTCTAAAGATGAAAGAATAGTCGGCGGCGTTCCAAAGACTTGGGAGATAAAGCGATTGAGCATTGCGAGCATACCAGTGAGCTTCTAAATATCTCGTAATGTCTGGGAGGCTGAACCCTGGTAATAACATCGATATGATCAAGATTGGACTCAATTCCTCTTTTACTGACCAAATAGCCCAAGAACTTTACCGAGTGGACATCGAATGAACACTTAATTGCATTAAGTTTCATTCGGTATTTCCTAAGGATCTTAAAGGTCTTAGCTAATTTCATGAGGTGGTCGCCCTTGTTCTTGCTTTAGACTAGCATATTGTCGATGTAAACCTCCATTGTGTCTCCCATCTGTCTATTGAACATCTTGGTGTCCAGACTCTAATAAGTCTCCCCTGCATTCTTTAGGCCAAACAATATAACCTTGTAGAATTATAACCTAATGGGGTTATGAAGGATTTTTTGTCCTGGTCGGGGCCAAACAACGGAATCTGGTGGTACCCTGAATAGGCATTCAGAAAACTCATAGCGTCAAACAAATGATCAATTTTAGGTAGTGGGAAGTTGTCTTTGGTACATGCTCTGTTGAGATTTGTGAAATCATTACAAACCCTCCAACTACTGTTGACCTTGTGTACCATTATCGGGTTTAATACACATTTAGGGAATTGAACTTACCTAGCGGATCCTGTATGCAAAAGCTTCCCTACTTCGTTCTTCACCACTTTAGCCTTCTCGGGGGCTGTTCGACGAGCCTTTTGAGTGATCGACTTGAGGGACGAATCAATATGCAGATAATGGCAGTCTACGTTGGGATTAATACCTAGAAAATCTTATGGTTCCCAAGCGAAAACATCTAGATTGCTTTTCAAAAAGGCAATCAGTTCTTTCTTCTCTTGATTGGCAAGCGGAGCTTCGATTAGAAATTTCCTCTTTGTCAAGTTATCATTGACTCTAACTTCTTCTAGTCTTTTAATGATTCGATTAATGGGGTGTACACTGGTCTCCTCCACCCCTAGTCGACTGTACCGTAATTACTATTTGGAGGTTGTAGCCCCCTCCCGAGCTTCCTCCTGAGCATCCTTTAGTTTATTCTTCGTCTCCTTCCTGGGTGGATGGCCGCGATAAAACACTTCTTGGAAGTGGCCTCGTCACCACAAACTTCGACCACGCCCCGATCAGTGATACAATTCAATTTTTGGTGGTAGGTTATTGGTACAACTCTCATGGCATGCAGTATGCTTCTGCCCAATATGGCATGATATATGGGCTCTATTTCCATCACTAAGAACTCAATCAACTTCGAGTTTTTCCCTGCTCTAACTGGCAGGACTATCTTCCCTAGTAGCATTGTGATTTTCCTTACAAAGCCGACCAACGAAACTGTGGCCACCTTGAGGTCGGCGAGGTTCAACTTCAGCTTGTGAAATAACTCCAGGTACATCACTTCTGACGAACTCCCATGGTCCACGAGTAGCTTGTCAACGTCTTAATTTTCTAAGGGTAATTACCAGTGCATCGTGATGTGGGGTCCTCACTCTGACCAAATCCTCTGCGGTGAAAATAATATGCTTGGTATAATCGACGTCCTCTGGTCGTCGGTGCTTCCCAGGTTAGGTTTTAGTATGCTCAATCTTAAACACCACCATGATAGTAGTGAACTTTTTCAGCTCCATCCGAACGGAATTCCCTTGGATCTGCCGAAGGTCTAATGCCCCATGGATCACCATGAACTCATGTCCCATGTCATCATCAAGGACGTTATTCGATTTCTATTCACCATTGGCTGCGACCTTATCTTCCTTCTTCTTTATGTATTCATTGAGGTTGTAATACTCCACCCTGATAAATTAATTAAATTATATATAGATTTTATATAATGAGGAACTAATGATAATTATAGGAATTTTGGGTAACAAAATTGGATTTAACAAAGAAAATTTGTGGTTATAGAACTTTCATTATCCCATTTGAATAAAATTAAGTACCTCTTTGAAAGGCCTTAGAAATTATTGGGCTAAATGTGCAAAATCAAGGAATATAGGATTTTATATAAAGTTTCGATCTTTGACCAGGTCGTTTAAACGACATTAATTGCCGTTCGAATGACAACTTCGATTACGTCTGACGTTCGTTGATCCACATGTTGTGCTGTCTGATTGTGAGCCTTAGGATCAATTCTTTTGTTAGCTCATGGGTCGTCGATCTTGGAATCATGTCAACTGTTGGAGCTTGACAAAATCGGATGTAGCAGATGATATATTATTTATTTTTAATATATATATACCTTGCATACTTTGTTCTTAAGGCTTTTATAAAAGGAGCTCACAACTCCCTCTCATTTTCATATACCGTCTTCCACCATTTCTTCTAAGTGTAGTGACTGCACACCCGACTTTTATAAAAGGAGCTCACAGCTCCCTCTCATTTTCATATACTGTCTTCCACTATTTCTTCTAAGTGTAGTGACTGCACACCCACTATAAAATACCTATTTTATATATATATATATATATATGTATATATATATATATATATGTATATATATATATATATATGTATATATATATATATATATATTATTGTTGTTGGGGTTTTGGATGGGTGTTTGAGGAGATATTATTAGAATAAGAGGAATGTGTTATTGGAGGTATTTGAAGAGGGTTTTAATGGAGCTTTCTTGGAGTCAAACTTGGTGGTGCTAGACAACCCCTTTAAGGCCACCTTAGGAGGTGGGGGGTTATCATCTCCCTTGATCTTTCATGCCTTTCACTGATTGGAGCTTTATTTGAGTCGGGAATACTAACTTGGATCTAAGTTTTATGCGCAGTATAAATTCAACATATTATTTACATATGTTAGACTAAATATATGTAGAAGTGATATTAGCTTGCATCCTAGTGTTGATTATTAATCATCTTAGCATTTGCATGAATTGTGTATTAAAGGGATGATTCAAATGGGTCTTGAAAACGTAGAAAATCTCATAATATAAATAACAAACATTTTTATGAAATAAAAATGTTAGAAAATAGTATTTTTGTGTATTTCTAGTAAAAAGAAATAATGGACATTTTTATGGAATAAAAACGTGAGAAAATGCTATTTTTGTGCAGTTCTAGTAAAAATAAATAAAGGACATTTTTATGGAATAAAAATGTAAGAAAATAATATTTTTGTGTATTTCTAGTAAAAAGAAATAATGGACATTTTTATGGAATAAAAATGTGAGAAAATGCGATTTTTGTGTACTCCTAGTAAAAAGAAATAATAGACATTTTATGGGATAAAAATGTGAGAAAATGCTACTTTGTGTATTTCTAGTAAAAGGGAAAAATGGACATTTTATGGAATAAAAATGTGGAATGGCATTAATTTTGTCAAAATATTTATAAGACAAATATTTATATGTTTCTTGCAAAATGGAGACTTTATGAATAAATGGACATTTATTGAGTTTAAAGAAATTGATAAAATATCTTTATTTTACTTGAAGAGTATGTTTGTTGTAAATGGTAAAAAATTCTAGAAGAAAACGTATGTTTGAACCACTTGATAGGATTTTAGTATTTAAAGTCCACTTTCTATGAATATAAGCTTGTAGTATTTTGATAATAAATGTGTGAGCAAGTTTAAAGAAAGTATTGTTTGGTTTTAACATAAAGTAAGACAAAGGAAAATTTTAGTCTTCAAATTGTGTGGGAAAAAGGATATTGAGAGTATGAATAATGTAGGGTATAAGACTACATGTGCTAAATAAAAGAAATGTAAATTTCTAATAACGAAAGGTAGTCTCGTGTATAGGGTGCTATTTTATGTATTAAAAGTATCAAAGTAACAAGTGTTAAATTGGTTAAAGTGTTAAGTTGGAAACTTAATAACTATTTTGAGAAATAATACTTGTTAAAGGACTAAATTGCATGTTTGGCAAATAAAGGGTAAATTGGTAATTTACTTAAAGTGGAACATTTTTATGGAATAAAACTATCAAAGAACGTCTCTACACCAGTATGGGTGAAAATGAATTAAGTCCTAAAGCGTGGACGATTTTAGTATAAATCATGTGTGTGTGAATAAGGGACTTTAAGGAGAAATAAATAATTTTTCAAGTGTCAATGGAAAAGCGGATGGTTAAGTCCGGGTTTTGGCTTCGATCGGATAAAGGCAAAGAATTGAATAATGTGTGCATGTGTAAAATGTTAAACATATTAATAAGGACTCGGATGCAACCAAAAAATAAGCAAGAAGGGCTCGGAGCCCTTGGGGTGAAAAGTCCTAAATTACTGGCCAGAGCATATGGTGATAATAGCTGCCGTTGTGGAACCCGTATAAGTATGCGTTATAAGAAGATTCCGAGAAAAGATAAAGGAAATATGGAACATGTCAAGGAATGGGTTTCATGGTAAATTGTGTTAATACAACCCAACTTGAATGAATATAATAAATGTTCCGCTAAGGTGAAATGAACAAGTTAACGCGTAAATCTACTAATGTCCACAAGATAAGGAAAAAGGGTAAAGAAAGGGAATAAATGGATGGTTAAGCAACTTAAATGGTTAAACCCATATTTAATACAAGAATGTGTTGTAAAAAGTATTTTTAAAGACTAAATAAGTATTTTCTAACACAATGAATGCGTGTGTTGAAATGACGATTTTCGATGAAAATACTAAGTGTATTAAAATGAACGAAATGGTTAGATTCCGGTAAAGGAATGTGTTTGGATAAATTAGGTGTAAGAATTTCAAGTGTTGAACCGGGTGTGTTAAATAAAATAAGAATGCTAAGTATGAATAAATAAAGCCTTTAATAAGATTAAGGTAAGTTAATCTGGACAAGTAAGGTTTTCAGAATATAAAATGGTTAATGCGTTGGAATATGTATTTTTCAAAGGTATACATATGTAGATATGTACATATTTTCGCATGCATGTGGTTGTAGCGTGTGAGTATTCCTTTTTACACATTCTTTTCTATACTACTTGTATAAATCCCACTCGGTATAGGCTCACATCCTCACTTTATTACGACAAGTCGAGAGCGATTTCGTATTTTCAGGGCGTTATACAGGTAAGTATATTTTATTTATGTTACGTTAGTATATCTGTTTACTTGGACTTCGGGGTGCTCCCTATGGTTCCCTCATGTGGTTTACCTTAAAATTGAAATCGCATGCTAAACAAGTGAAATTTTAATTAAAAGAAAACTGGACTAGCAACATTATATAGGGTTGTTCCATTGAATTTCACAACTAATGCTCGGGTCGGATCGAGTTGACCACAGGTAACCCACGAATCCGGGTCGGGGCTTTTCAGAGGTTCCCAGCTTGGGCCAACTCCTCAAAGTGTGACTTTAGATTCTTACTATTTTCAGTCTTATGGCCGCCCTCCTTGTGGAATGCACATCTCAGCGTGTTGTTTCTTTTTGTTGGGTCCCCACCCATCCTCTTGGGAAACTTGATGAACAGTTGGTATTTGATCTTACTTAAGATCTTAGTTACACAAATTAACACCCAATTCAATCCCCAAAGCCCATAATTTACATCCAATACTACAATTATCAAAGTCAGATTTTTGTCTCATAATCCTCATGGACTCTAATATGATTTTGGGCTCGATACATGGATAATGATTATCATCAATTCAAGATACGATAACAGGTATTTTAGGGCCCAATTTGATAGAAAAGAAAATGTTTCTATTGTGTATTTGTCGTTGTGCAATTCCTTTTCCATCAAAATTCCTTTGAACATACAAACAAACTCAAAATATATATAGGGTAAGTAAGGGAGTCAATCCAAATCTAAGGATGAAACACAAAATAAGTGAAGACATGTGTAATTATTATTTTTATGATTTTTCTATTTATGCGTTTTATATTTTTTTATGGATTTTTCAAGGGATTATTAATTAACTAACTATACTCATTTTTAAAGTACTAACTAAGATGCAAAAGATAATATTAAAAAAATGAGATAAACAAAATTATTCTAATAAGTAAACTAACTAATTTGGACTCATGAGCGCATCAAAATTCATCCCATGAATGGTAGATTAGCCCTCAATAATCATCATTTAAAAATAAAAGTAAACAATAAAAAGCATGCAAGGATTAAAATGAGAGTAATTAAAGAGGAATAGATCACACCATTTTAGACTTGAATTGGAATGGAATCTTCAATTACAATCCCAAGATTCTCTTAATTAAAATCCCTCACAATTGTATTTATTGATTCTAAAATAAAAACTACAAATAAAAAGAAATAAAACTAAACTATAATATATACAATGGATAATGGATGAATTCATAATGGACACTTAAATAATGAAAGGGATTTGCTAAAAATACAAATCCTATCATTATAAAATTGTACATTAGAACTCATCCAAGGATATAAATTCTACATCATCACTTTATGTTGAGAAATTTGCTAAAAATGCAAATACTCACTATAGAGGGATGGAGTAGAATTCATCCTAGATAAATTTCACCACATACCTCTATATAGAGATATTTGCTAAAAATGCAAATACTCTTTATAGAGGAGTGGAGAGAAATTTATCACACAAAGTTTAAAAACTAAATTGGAGATCCCTCTCAAATGACACCAAGTCTTCAATTTATACATGGCAAACATGGAGCTAGGGAAAAATTGGGTAAGGTAATTGTGCATGAGGGGTGAGAGGGGTGAGAGGGTAATTTGGGGAGTTTTAAATGTGCATGTGGATGAGGTGGTAAGGGTGTTAGTTGAGGGTAAAATGGAAAAGGGGTTTAATTAGGTGTTGGGGGTATTTTGGAATAAGGGTTAAGTTGTTTAAACACATGTGGGGTTTTAATAATTTTATTTGGATTTGGTTTTGTTCAGGTAGCAAATCGTGTATGGCTTGGAAGATGGGTTTGGATCATGGGTTAAAGGTAAATTGGTTTGGAAGGGGTTAAGGGTAAATGGTTTTGCTCTCTGGTTAGTGACGGGTTGAAGATCAGATGGTTTTGGGTTGTAATGGTTGGGTTGGTAGCAGCGGGTTTGGATTCGCGAGTCTACAAACCGGGATAGCTCGGGTGTCAGGTTGAGGGGGATCACGGGTCAATGGGTTTATGGGGGTTGAAGCAGGGCTGGAGGTCAGGTCTGGGATGGTAGAAATCGAGTTTGGATAAGAATTCCTGGTTTGGCCGGGTTGATGGGTTTTAGGCGCTGGGTCGCGATTTGGGGAACTCGGGGCTATGGTGGTCATGGGTTCATGGGTGGAATCGGGTTTGGGGACTGTTTGTGGTTTCGGGTAGAGGTAGGAATCGGATTAGTATTGGTGAGTGTGGTTGTGTGTGGAGGTGAGAGGAGAGAGAGTGAGCAAGGGTTGGAGATGATGAATAGTGTAGGGTTTAGTGTTTAGGTGTGGCTTAGGAAGGTGATAGAGTGTATTATTTATGTGTGTGTTTAAATTGTGACCCTAAAAAAATAAACTTAGACACAAAATAAAAAATAAAAAAATAAAAATCTAATTAAACTGCTAATCTAATTAAAACTAAATATTTACAAATCTAAAGAAATTAAAATAAAACTAAAGAAATATAAAATCAAAAATTAAATTTCTAGTCTAAAAATAAAAGACTCAAAATAAAATAATACTAATAAACCTAACTTAATAAAATAAGAAATAACAAAACTAAACTAATACTAAAAACTAAAAATCAAATAAAAATAAAAATTAAACAAAAAACGCGCACACCTATAAAAATATAAAAATAATAAAAACACGCGCGACACACTTATATAAAAATTCCTAAAAATATATACATGACTCAAAAATATAAAATAAATTCTAAAAATTCAAAATGACTAAATTAAAAATCTAGAAAAATCTAAAAAGCCAAACTAAACACACACGGGGCTCGGGTGATTGTTTGGGCTCAGTTCGGGACAGGCTAGGTTATGGGAGAGGTGATTTAGCCCTTTCTTGCTGCGAATTTCCTTGAAATAAAGATTTTGAAACCACAACTGCAAGCAAGTTTGCACAATAGACTATTACGCACATAAGACCCAATTTTGTCGAGAATTAGTAATTAAAATACGTCTAGTTGGGGTATAAAATATACACTTTGGGTGCTTATCACACCACCCCCAAACAAAACATTGATAGTCCTCGAGCAAAATATAGAGGGAAAGAAATGTAAGTAACCAAAAGTATACCACTTTTGCGGGCACTTGCGATTGCACTTAGCATGCGCAACAAGCCTTTAAACCTATAGGTTGCCCTATAGGACGAGTTTTGTCTCGTGAGGGTTTATAGGGAATGTACCCACAAAATTCTTTATTTGCAACAAAAATCAATCTCTTATTAGACGTAGAATAATCGTACCATCCATCATGAGATAAATATTTTGAGAAGTACAAGCTAGAAGTGTATAAAAACTTAGCTACGTAAATACTCAAGGAACATCCTTCCTAGAACTCAACATGTGTGGTCTGAATCAGTCAAAACAGGTCGAGTATCCCAAGAGTAATTCCTAGATTGCCTTTTAGAATCAATGCTTCAACTTCAAAATCTCACTGGATATAACTCTCTCAAATGAACTCACGAGATTTGGGTAAGTGTATCGCTCTTGTGTGTGAGGAGGTGAGTAAATGTAAGAAAGGTCAAACGTCTCACAAACACATAAGAAAGAACAGACATTTTAGAAAGAAAATTATCTCATGAAAGAATGTTAATCACTATAGTGAGAACGTACAGTTATTCACCACGTTGACCTTCTTTTGCCCAAACACCTAGGGGAAAATATGGATGTTTATGGGTGAAGGGAAATGAAATGAGAAGGATGGGATGATATGAGGTAGGATGGTGATATGATGGATGGATGGTGTATGTTTGAGAAAAGTTTATTACACTTTTATGAACAAATGTCTTTATTTCATGACAGTAACTTTCTCTTTTTCTTTTTTCCAAATACTTATCAATGTATGAGATAAAGCTGCTAAAAATACAAATAATCCCAACATAGATTTATATTTAATTTCTCTCCATCTGAATCAGACTTTGGGAGAGATATTCGTTAAAAATGCAAACACTCTCTCTATGACTAATCTTCTCCTTTTATTTTTTTTTGCTTTTCCAAATACGCATCAATGTCTGAGTTAAATATGCTAAAAATAAAAAATAACCCCAACATAGACTTGTATTTAATTTTTCTCCATTTGAATCGACTTTAGGAGAGAAATGTAACACCCTGCTTAATTAAATACCAGGTGATCAGTCCCATACCAAATTAAATCAGAATATACTGTTGGATCATTCTTAGCATCACTGTCGAAAACATTTTATAATCACCTAATACTTAATTAAACAGGTGGTAAAAACTTTCAAATTTTAATTTAATAACATTCCACTTTTTTAAACATAAACCATATAACACAATCCATTCACACATAGAATAACAATTGAGTAAAGCTCACAACTGAATTAAATGCAACTGGAATAAAAATTTTCAGTAAAATATCTAAGTACAATAATCCCAATGATAACAAATGTATCACAATGACATGAAAATATAATCCTGACTCAGATAGAAAGGAAATAAATAAAATCCTTAGGGCAACATGCCCTAAATGAAAGATCACTACAGAGTATGAATCAATGAATGTGAAGGTATCTAAATAAAGCTCAAAATTCCATAGCATCCATAGCTCATCACATGTCATAATCCTCTATGGTTGGCGTCCCTGCAGCTGGACATCTAATATAGGAGATACAAGAGAGAGAAGAGAATATGCAAGGAAACGGGCCAGAGCCCGATGTAAAAATAGTTTATTAAACAACAAGTGAATAAATTATATATTTAGCAATTATTATATAGATGTTAGATTATTGAACTCTCTTTTGAGATTCTCACATCTAATCTAGAGTGCATACCTAACGTACCTCTAAGTCATACTAATTACAGTTCCCACGCGAACTAGATCAACCCAATGTATCCATTATTCATATCCCAATTAATTCTCACGTATTTCTGTCATAATACATGTAGTAATAATAATAATATGTATATCCATTTAGAGTCAACATGGATAAGCCCCTTATTAATTCAATTCAATGAAGTGTTTTCATACTTAATTAATTCATGATATCATTATCTTTCAATTCTACTTTAGTCACACAGTAGATATAATCATATGCATATATATACATTCACTCTATTATATATATACAATACTGTAGCCCGAGACACAGCTGCGGTGCTGCATTACTCTGCCATCATGTCCCAATACATCTCGTCACTGTATGGGGGACTATAGGTTCGGTAAAGATTCCTCGAGGCCACAAATATCAAACAAAAACATTAGAGGCAAACATAGTTCTAAGCCTTTGGGCTACGCACATACCTACGCACCCAAATGACCAGTCACACCGAAAAGTGGTGATCAATCCCTAAGTTCTATGTTCTCGAGCTGTAAGTCAAAAATCCCATTAGATTCATCAGGATATGACTGCCCTCACGCACAAACCTCCCCTATAGCAAGTAAGCTAGGTATGTCATACACATAAACCATCAATCAATCAAATAGGCATTATCATCTACCTATTTAGTATTAGGTACTTACATTACCTATATCACATTAAGAATTTATCCTATCCCAAGTACCCGTCGTATTTCTCGAATAGTACCCGTACTTGTAATCACGATTATCATCGTACATATATTATGCAATTATTTCTCTCATAATCTTTTATTTAACCCAAGTACCCATATATATATATATATGTCCTCAATGTTACCCGTACTTGTCATAACGATAATTCTCCTCTAAATCGTATAATAATTATGTAGATACCTCTTACATAATTTTAATCCTTAATATATTATAATCTTCCAACATTAATCCCAAGTTTTCTCACTCTATTTATGTGCCAAAATTATTTAAAAACTCATTCTGGGCCAGATTACAATTTCCCAAATTTTTCTGGGCTAAGCTGGAAATTTCTGGAAATCTCGTTTGAAGTCATTAATCTCGTTAGAACGAGATGGGATCTTGTTAGAACGAGATTGACTCTTGTTCGAACGAAGTCAGGTCTCGTTCGAACAAAGTCAGGTCTCGTTCGAACGAAGTCATCATTTTTCCTATTCGTCTTTAGTTATAGTTTTCTGCGTTTTTCCTCAATTTCAAACACCCAAACCTTACTGGTTTTCCATCCTAACAGAATCCAAAAATCCGAATTACTATTGTAACATTATTTCAACATATACATGGGTGATTTCTACATAAAAAACATCAATTCCACATGTTCATAATGGATTATCATCAAACCCACTAAAACCTCAAGATTTCAATAATCTGAATTCTCCATTTTTATCCAACTTGAAAACTCAGAATTAAAATCATTGTTTCATACCTAAATCATCAAATTTCATTTTTAACGTGGTAGGATTTTTACACATGCAATTCCTATCATCCTTTTCAATAACCTTAAGAACATAT
The DNA here is from genome assembly GCA_949130495.1 of Sambucus nigra. Taxonomy (NCBI): domain Eukaryota; kingdom Viridiplantae; phylum Streptophyta; class Magnoliopsida; order Dipsacales; family Adoxaceae; genus Sambucus; species Sambucus nigra. Next base: position 533,668,568 of record OX422208.1, on the reverse strand, counting down.
ATTTTTCTCTACATGTAAAACCCTTAATTTTCATTGTGATCATAGTCCCTACATTATATGTATTCAGCTACATGAATTTGCCTAACTATTATCTTGATTTACCAATCATTATAAATTACAAATTCATAAGTTCATGAATCCTACAATGAACTCCTATTCTAACATGGATATGCTAATCACTAAAATAGAGTAAGAATCACTTGCCTTAAAAGTTGGTCTGAATCTTTGATGAAGATAAATGTTAGAACTTCTCCTTACCTTTTTTCGGTGACTTTTACGATGACTATGGTGGTGGTGCAAGGTGAAGATATGGTGGTAGTCCCTTTGGTTTGCCCTAGGTGACTCCTCCTTTCCAAGAACTCTTCCCCTCCTCAGGCAACCCTTTCATTTTCTCTCTAAAACTTCTATTTTTCTCTCAAACTTTCTCACTTGTTTTTGGATGAAATGAATCTTACGTAGAGTCTAGTCTTATTTAAATAAAAAGTCTTAAAGGTAAGCTAAAAGACAAAAACGAAGTTACTATTCATCTCCCAAGCAAAATGACTAAAATGCCCCTTCGGGGTGTCCTTTCATCTCCTAATTGACCCAAGACCCAAATTCAACACCCGAGTAGACTTTTCTAACTATTTTGACCCTTTCGGATACAACGGCGCACTTGAAATGACCATAAGATTGATATAAAATAATCTTTCCTTTTTATTTATTTAAATTAGTCCCGACACGTCCCATAACCGCGTCCCGACTTACTTTCATTTATTGTTGTATTAGTAACTCATGACAATATAAATAGAAACATATTCATATATTACTTATATATCACTAAGTAATATTTAGAATCATATATTACTTTAATCTCTAGTAATATTAAATCCGTATTAATCCCAATTAATTTTTCATAATTAATTTCAATTAATCCCCATTAACTTTTAATTTATCTGTTTTAAAAGTTATTAAAAATACGGGGTATTACAAGATATTCGCTAAAAATGCAAGCATCCTCTATGATGGATCTTCTCCTTGCTTCTTTTAACACTCTTCATGGTGAGTGAAAAATGGAATTGATATAGAAATGGGTGGTATGATATATGGTGATGATATGGAAAATAGAAGGTGTATGGATGAGGATAAATGGAATTTAGTTGGTGTATGGGTAAAAGTCTAGTGATCGGGACAAACTTCAGGACACGTGTTTCTTACAACTGGAAAGTGATGTCATTCTCAGTGATCAAGCCAAAAAATTTAGTGAAGAATAATGAGATCATACAATGATTAAGTGCGGACCCAAACGAATTTGAATCAACTTGTGACTCGGAGATTGCGTAAAACTCTCTAAAAGGGTGAAAGGCACGAATCTCACAAGCTAAAGTCTCCACTAGTGATTCTTAAGGTTCTCTTGAGAATTCTAGCACTCTTCAACTCTAAACCGTATTGACGTGATAAGTGCAAAAACTTTGTTAAGTCTAGAAATTCATGGTGCAACATGCCTTGTTACGTATTACATAAGCTATTAAAAAAAATATCCCCTAGCTTGATTCCTCGACTTAAAGGATGGATGATAGATAATTCACGTCAATGAGTGAGATGAAAGAAACTGCACGAAAATTTTAAAAAACCAGATTTTAAAAATCAAAATTTTTCAAAAGAGGTACGATTTTGATAAAATTCCCCACCCCCAAACAAAAAGGGTCATCGTCCTCGATGTTAAATTAAATGATTTTTAAAACTTGAGAGCAAACGGGAGGAAAAATATTATCAGAATCAACCGCTGATGTAGTGGACAGAGGAATCAAGAATAAACATGAAGAAATGATAAGTTAAAAAGTGGTGTACAAGTCTATAAATCAAGAATAAACATGAAGAAATGATAAGTTAAAAAGTGGTGTACAAGTCTATAACATGGAAAAACATAGAGTGTTGTGAAACACTACCCCCAAACAAGATAAGACTTATCCAAGAAATCACAGGTGGCCTTCCGATAGCGCTAAGTTTAATGTCTTCAACCAGACGGAAGGGTACTCACCCTATGGATTAGAAGTATGAAAGCTCGGAGTGGCAGAAAAATTGGGTGATGATAATCACCCCCAAATAAGACTGAAGCATCAGCCTTGTTGGATAAAGGCTAAAGGGGTAAGGGTGAATAGGCACCAATCACGGGTCGTATTATTATTATTTTTTCAAGATAAAAGATTTTTTTTGTGGTTTTTGAATATTTTGATAAAGAAAGGAAATGTTTTTGTGGTTTTTAGAGAATGAAAGGAAGAAAATATTTTTGAATTTTTGTAGAGAAAAAGAAGGAATTTTTTTTTTTAAAAAATTTTTTGTTGGAAGAAAAGATGGGAAAAAATATATTTTTGGATTTTTTGGGAAGAAAAGACGGGACAAAATTATTAGGACTCTATGAATTGGGACGAACTCACTAAAACCCGACTAACTAAGGATGAAATTGGACACACATAAGTAAAGGAGAATTACTAACTAACACATACCCAATTCTTATCTTTGAAAATTAGTGAAAGGGGTAGTCAAATTTTAATCAACTCCGCGGGTGATAAAAATCATGAAAATATCTGAGTGATCGCCTTTGCAAAAATGTTCTCCTAGTGGGCTAGCTAGTTGATTGATTTTAAAATTAATGATAGATAGGGTAGCACACAAATGGTAAGCGAGTGAGTCGGGTGATGAAATTCCTTCTCGTGAATGACCGTGTGTAGATCTTAATTGATTAATTCATCACATACATTAAAAAATAAATGCGATAATTAAAATCAAATAAGTGCACGTAATCACATACGAAAATTGACTCGCTGACAAGAGAGGCGCGAGGGTTTCAGAAATGTACCTCCCACGGTTTTTACACTGTGGGGTGATGAAAAATTTGAGTCGACCGGGGGGAGATCTCATCTATCTCAGTCCACCCCGAGAGTCCTACCGACCCAAAGTAGAGAGAATTCTAATTCCTCCCCTTTGGACGCCCTCTCTCTACCTTGTTCGATTTTCCTATCACGCTTTTCTTCTTTTTATGAATTATTACAAACTTAAATGAAAAATAAATGGTGTCTCCAAGCACCGCAATACAAGCCAAATAATAGAATCCTAATACAAGCCTTCTAAAATAATGAAAAATGGTACAAAAATGAAAAATGCAATACAAATGAATCACAAAATGGGAAATCCTCTCAAGTGCTTTAAGCTCCAAAGATTGGCAACGAAGCCATTTGATAGAAAAAAAAATGGTACTTTTGTGTATTTGTCGTCGTGCAATTCCTTTTCCATCAAAATTCCCTTGAACACACAAACAAACTCAAAATGTGCACAGGGTAAGTAATGGAGTCAATCCAAATCTAAGGATGAAACACAAAATAAGTGAAGACATGTATAAATTCATTTGCATATTATTATTTTTTATGATTTTTCTATATTTGCGTTTCATATATTTTTTATGAATTTTTCAAGGGATTATTAATTAACTAACTATACTAATTTTTAAAGTACTAACTAAGATGTAAAAGATAATTTCTAAAAAAATGAGATAAACAAAATTGTGCTAATAAGTAAACTAACAAATTTGCTCATGAGGGCATCAAAATTCATCCCATGAATGGGAGATTAGTCCTCAATAATCATCATCCAAAAATCAAAGTAAACAATAAAAAGAAAGCAAGGATTAAAGTGAGAGTAATCAAAGAGGAATATATCACACCATTTTAGCCTTGAATTGGAATGGAACCTTAAATTACAATCCCAAAATTCTCTAAATTACAATCACTCACAATTGTATTTATTCATTCTAAAATAAAAACTACAAATAAAAAGAAATAACACTAAACTATAATATATACAATGGATAATGGATGAATTCATAATGGACACTTAAATAATGAAAGATATTTTCTAAAAATACAAATCCTATCACTATAAAATTGTACATTAGAACTCATCCAATGATATAAATTATACATCATCACTTTATGTTGAGAAATTTGCTAAAAATACAAATACTCACCATAAAGGAATGAATTAGAATTTACATCCAAGAGGGATGAATTCAACCACATCATTGCTAAAAATGCAAATACTCACTATAGAGGGGTGGAGTGGAATTAATCCTAGAGATAAATTTTACCACACCTTTATATTGAGATATTTGCTAAAAATGCAAATACTCTTTATTGGGAGTGGAGAGAAATTTATCACATAAAGTTTAAAAACTAAATTGGAGATCCCTCTCAAATGACCCCAAGTCTTCAATTTATACATGGCAATCATGGAGCTAGGGGTAAATTGGGTAAGGTAATTGTGCATGAGGGGTGAGAGGGTAATTTGGGGAGTTTTAAATGTGCATGTGGATGAGGAGTTAAGGGTGTTAGTTGAGGGTAAAATGGAAAAAGGGTTTAATAAGACGTTGGGGGTATTTTTGGAATAAGGTTTAAGTTGGTTTAAACATATGTGGGGCTTTAATTATTTTATTTGGCTTTGGTTTTGTGGAAGTAGCAAATCGTGTATGGCTTGGAAGATGGGTTTAGGTTATGGGTTTAAGGTAAATGGGTTTGAAAGGGGTTAAAGGTAAATAGGTTTGCTCTCGGGTTGGTGACGGGTTGAAGAGCAGGTGGTTTCAGGTTGGAATGGTTGGGTTTGCGAGTTAGCAGGTAGCAGCGGGTTTGGATTCGCGAGTCCACAAATCGAGATAACTCGGGTGTCGGGTTGAGTGTGAAAAAGACGTTACTAATGCCGTTTAATACAAGATTAAACTGTATAAGCAACTCCGAATTCTTTGTTGAAGAAACCCTTTTCTTTTGAAAATAAAATAGATAAACAACAAGTTGTGTTTACAAAAACTTATGTTCGAGTATAACCAAGACTTTGTAATCAGTTTTAAAACAAGAAAGTTTCAAAATATCAGCACACTATAGAATGAGATGAGGAGAAGAAGATAATCAGAACACACTATTTTTAACGTGGTAAAACCTCTCCCAATAGAGTAAACATCCACGGTGACTTCTAAGTCACGAAAGTAAAAACCCACTAAAAACAAATAGCAGTTACAAACAATACAACATACATACACACAACTCAGCCTATTCTAAGTTTAGGAATATACCTCGTTTGGTGTCCTTCTAACTTCTTTGTAGATCTGATTGTGGATGATGTTCTTCCAGTTTGATAACTTCCACTTTGCTTTAGCTTTCTTTGCGTTGACTCAATAATCTTTGATCTTATTCTCAACACTTTCAGTGTGGTAGTGTGTCAAGTGTTTGTGATGTGATTTCTATCCACATGCATGAACTCACCCACACTTAGTTTTTACAGACAGTCCTAGAAAATTACATATAAAGACTATATGTTGTGATTTTCTTTTCTTTCTTTCTTACAAAACTTGAAACCTTTTGACCTTTTAATCTATCCCAGATTCCACGGATATCTTGCTTCAAAATCAGTCAAGATCTTAATCAATCTCAGTTTTGAAAAGATTTTCGAGATTGAAAACCTCCAAGTGAGAATCCAACTAGGTCAAGGTTTAGTTTCACAAGAATAAGAAACACAAAACATTTACATATTTAAATCAACAAAGATTTTCACAAAACGAGAAACAAATATGCAGATATAGTGATATATAACATGCAATAGTGTAGATCTAAGATTTATATGAATAAAGAAATACAGATCTCACCAAAATGTCTAAGTTGGTAACAAGATCACAGATCAAGAGGTTACAGCTACAAACTATCAAACCAGTAACACCACTCTCTCTCAAACACTCAAGGTTGTGTTTGGGGTTTTGAAATTACGAAGGTTTGAATATGGTTTGAAGTTGTTTAGGGTTAGGGTTTCTCTACCTCAGTTTCCCTTTCTCTCTCTTCTTTCTTTTCTCTCTTCTCTCTCACTTCTCTCTTCTCTCTTTTTTTTCACTCTCAATTTAGACGACTGCCAAAAGTCTTAAAAGGCTGAGAATGAGAGGGTTTAAATAGGAGCCAAGGAAGGTTCTGGATCAAAGATAGCAATCAATGGTTGAGATTCAGTCTTCCTATATTGACTTTGATCCAAGGGTGGTGAGATAGCGGTGGTTAAAACGAAGATGATTGGTCCACAGTGATAACCCACGGATAGTCATTAAACACATGCAGGCCGTTGATAGCGTTTGATCTAACGATCCACAATACACCAGGCTGCTCTCTCACAAAACAAACACAAAAGAGATAACAAGAGCTTGACAAGTGTTGGCAAGTTATTGGCTGGCAAACGCGCGTCCAAACTAATTACAGGCAACACCCTAATGTCTCTGGCGCATTGATATTCTACCCAATCAAACATTCTCATGAAAAAATAATTTTGCATAATATCATTTTGTAAGGACACAAATTTCCAATTGAGTCCATATATAGTTTTGGCTCAATTCCGGACAAAAACATTTATTCATAGGTTAGTGTTTTATTGTAATATTCTCAAGCCTATGAAGTGTATGTTGAAGACGTAGCGGCAAAGAATTTAAAGCTTCATCAAAATGCCGGTTTGCGTGCCTCGTTTCTACGTCATCATCTAAGGTTCCATGCTCCCAAGGTATGAATGTAATTATATTTATATAGGAGCTTGGAACAATTTGTATTGGGTGTTAGGTTTAATAAAAACTGCATTTTATTTTCAGAAAGAATCAATTAGAAACTTAAAAATAAGCATATAAAAGTTTCTGGGCCAAAATCGAATTTTACAAACTTTCTGGACGTTCGTTAGAAATGTCGTTCGAACGAGTTTTTTCGTTCGAACCAGATTTCGTTCGAACGAGTTTTGTCGTTCGAACCAGGTTCGTTCGAACGAGTTTTGCCAACGACCCAAACTGGTCAGTCGTTCGATATGTCGTTCGATATGTCGTTCGATATGTCGTTCGAACGAGTTTTCGTTCTAACGAGATATCTAACGAGATTCTAACGAGCCCAGGCTGGTCGCTCGTTAGAAGTCTCGTTCGAACGAGAGTCAAGTTCGTTCGAACGAGACGTCAGGCGGGAACGGTTTTGAGCAGTTTTTGGCAGTTTTTTCCCCACTCCTCCACTTGGTTTTCAACCAACTTTTTCATACATTATTATGTGCGGGAAACACATTTTCCAATATAACTTTTCCATACTAATACATCTCATAGAGAGAGTTTTGAGAGATTATTTACAAAAGGAAAATGTTCATGTTTTAAGTGTTCTTCAACTTAAAGAAAAATCTTTAAACACTTAGTTTACACCCATTGTTGTTTTATCCAAGTTTCTACATAAATATCAATTGCTTGGAGATTGTTTTGGCACCAGTTTTTCTCTACACCGAATTGAAGAGAAGTTCGTTTCATTTCTACCCATTTGGAGAAAGGCTCCATGTTGGGGTGATGGTGTGCCTAATTGCCCGATCGGTGGGAGTCCGAGACCGCGGTGGAGCTCCGTTGGTTATCCGCTAATTGAAGGTCGATACAAGAAGGAGCATCACGGCTTGAGAGGGTTCAAGTTTAGGAAGTAAGTCTTTTGTCTTGTATTTTGTAATACCGTTTTTAGTGGATTTGAGGCTAGGGCCGTCCCGAGGTTTTTTCCCGTTAGTGGGTTTTTCCTCGTACATCGCGGTGTAGTGTGACATTGTTTATTTTTATCTTGCACATCATTTAGAATCCATGCTTAGGATAATTTCAAGATAAAATTTGGTTTAATTATCACACTCATTTAATTTGGGACTTAAATTAAATATTGGGTAAAATTGGTTTATTCAAGTCATTTGCTAAAATTGGTTTCGCCTAACTTTGGATAATTGTTAATTATGACTTAGGCAAATTCTAGGACTTGAATTATGTTTTAATTTGTTTTGAAGAAATTAAAACTTGTTGTTATTTTTTAAGTTGAACCATCACCTGTTTTTACAACGCTTCCGCAAAAGGAAATTAACTTTGATTTTAATTGTGTTTATTAAAATCCGGGGCTTTTCAAATTGGTATCAGAGCCAAAAACGATAATTTATTTCGTTAAGATCCTTTAATTTTTGGCTAAAATGGATTTTTCCCCATTTTCAAAATTTCCTATTTTCGATGGTTCAAACTACGCGTATTGGAAAGCGCGAATGAGATCGACACTAAAATCTATCGACGAGAGAGTTTGGATGTCTGTTGTTACCGGATATTCCCCACCAACTTACTTAGTTGAAGATGAACGTGTTTTAAAACCCGCCGATAGATGGACTGAAAATGAGTTTAAACTTGCTAACTTTAATTCCCGTAGTTTAAATGCCTTGTTTAGCGCCGTCGCACCGGATGAATTTCGACGTATTATGACGTGTGAAACCGCTAAAGAAGCTTGGGATATTTTACAATTAACTCATGAAGGAACTAGTGTCGTTAAAGCTTCAAAACTCCAAAACCTCACCACTCAATTTGAAAATATCAAAATGGATGAAAAAGAAACATTTGATAAATTTTATGCTCGACTTTCTGATATTGTTAATTCATCTTTTAACTTGGGAGAGAAAATACCTGACGACCGTGTTGTAAAGAAAATTTTGAGGTCCCTACCCGATAGATTTATTCCAAAGGTGACCGTTTTAAATTCTTTACCCACTTTAGCCTCTACGAAATTAGAAGAGCTTGTAGGTGATTTACAAACCTATGAACTGGATATGTTTCCCTCTAAAAATGAAAAGAATATCGAAAAGGGCGTTGCTTTAAAAGCCCGTAAATAGGTCAAACAAGTAGTAGAGAGCGATAGTGATAGTGACTCGGAAGACATGGCTTTGTTTGCTCGTAAGTTTAGAAAATTTCTTAAATTTAACAAAGATAAAGTTAAAAATGATTTTAAGAAATTTGATACTTCTAAACATGATAAAAACGAGAAGATTACTAAAGCCGATAAAATCCCTAAAACTAGTAATGACAATTTGGATAGGGACGAGTCTAATAAGTGTTTTGGTTGTGAAGGTTATGGCCATAGGGCTTTTGAGTGCCCCACTAAACTAAGGAAAGAGGGTAAACGACCCGTTTCATATAATGCGACCCTTAGTGATAGTGATAAGGAAGAGAAGCCTGATTCCCCCACTAAGAAAAATTTTATGGCTTTTATGGCTAAACATGTGAGTGATAATGAGAACTCATCGAATGATGAAATAATAGCACATGCCACTTCCAAGGTCATTGTACATGATTCTCTTATTTTTGATGATAGTGAGAGTGAAGGAGAAAGAGAGAGTGAAAATGAAGAAGAGATTGATGAGAGTGAACTTCAAAATGCTTTCCATGAATTATATAAAGAATCTATTAAATTGAAAAGAGCAAATTTGAAGTTAGAAGCGAGTTTGAAAGAGAGAGTCAAGGTCATTGATGAAAGTGCCTTAATAGAAGACCTTAGGACACGTGAGAGGACTCTTCAAGAGAAGCTTAACTATGTAGAAGGCGAGAGAGATAGCCTTAGGGGTTTAATGGAATCCTTGAAAAAGGAGCTTCTTGCTTTTGAAGAGCGAATTTTTTTACTAGAATCTAACATTTTAGAATTGGAAAATAAATTAAAAGATTCTAGTAATGTCAAATTTGATTTGGAATGTCGTTCGGAAAAACTTGATAAAATGTTAGGAACGGTCCAAGTTAAAAATGACACTTTTGGTTTAGGCTTCAATACCTGTAATGAATTTAACCCTAAAGTCAAAACCAACATTTTAGGAGAATCTACTAGGAATGCATTTCAAGATCACTCCTTAGGTAAATCTTTTCGACATGTTTTCACTTGTTCACATTGTGGTCGAAAAGGTCATCTTAAGAAATTTTGTTTTGATCTTAAACGAATTCCTAGAAAATCCCATAGTAAAGCAACCACGATAGCTAACGTTCCTACACCCCAAGATAGTCATGCTTCATTAATTTGGGTTAGGAAATCCGACTTGGTTGCCTTACAAAATAGGGATTTTGATTCTCATTTACTTACACATGCTTCCTCCCTTGCTAAATCTAAAGGATGAATGTGTTAGTGTTTGCATACTTTAGCGTTTGTACTTCATGCCATATTCATATGCTAAATGTATGCTTGTTTAGTCATTTTCTAGTCACTGCCTTATTTCATATCACATGCTAGAAATTATGACTTGTTTATCTTTTTGTATTATTTTTTGTGTTTGATTTAACTGAAAAATATAAAAAGATTTTTGTTTATCATTTGTGTTTTATTTAGTTCTTTTAAGCTTAATGAAAAATACAAATGATTTTTGTTTGTCCTTTTGAGTAAATATTTATTTTTGATTAAAAAATGTTAAAAACTCAAAAAGATTTTGTTTTATGTGTGTATTTTAGTTTGACACACTTTAAGTGGCATATATTTGTGTTTGAATCCTATCGTTTACGCTCCCATGTGGCTAGAACTTTTGGTTTAGATTTTCAATCCTTAAAATGTTCTTTACCATGTTTTATATGGAGTAGTTGGATTTTGTATTGTTTAAATGGATTCTATTTCTATATGCCTCTATTCACACATGCACGAGCTCTTTTGAAATCTTAATGTCACATGTTATATTTGAGCTTTTTGAGGTGTTCTCCTATCAATCTAGTCATCTACATATCTATGACCTAGGAGGACTAGTGCATGTCAAAATCCGTTGCATATGAGATTTGTGTGAAAAATGAAAACATGATAAATCAATATATGCACGGAGAAGGGCTCCGAAAGGATGAATTCAATCCTTTGCGATAGTAAGCCACCGTTGACTGGATCTAAAAGAAATACGTGATCCAAAGGCCTAAAAACAAAATATTTGGCATTTCAAAGAACACAATTGCCAAGGCCTATGTTTGTTTGATATATTCATTCAAAAATAAAAGAATATATATGCTCATTGAGGGAGAATTGGATGGTATATCAACGGTTTGCACAATGTCCGTTTATCCTAGTTGTCTTTAATGTTATGACTCTATTTGGTTTGTAGAATCATCATCATGCTAGGCTTGTATGCATTGTGTATGTTTGTTCATTGAGTTCAATATCTATATTGTCACATGAGGTTATATTTCAATGTGATGAAGTTTGCAATCAAATGAGAACTCCGTGAACGTTTATTAAGTGTTTGGGTCTAAATTTAATTGTTGCTATTTCACACCCCTACACTTCCGTTTCCATATGACACATTTTTGCCATACGAGTGTGCAAACTTATTGTATTTTGTGTCATGTGTGTGTTTCTATCTATATATATATGCAAGTGCTCTATTGGTATATTTAAAGTATATATATATATGATATTTGTTTGTCTTTGCCTTGTTTTTATTGCCCATATGCTGTCATGTCTTTTATTTAAGCTTTCTCATGCTGTTTATTAGTTCTTTATCCTTTGCCTATTCCCGAACAAAAATGGGGAGAATGATGATAGGGGGAGAAATGGTATCTAATCCTATTATTATTGGTCTTAGTTTGGAGGAGATTTATCTTAGGGGGAGACGTCTTTCTAAGTAGGTTCTAAGTAGGTCATGTGTTTAAAAGGGAGAATTAATTTAGGGGGAGTAATTATTTAATTGCGATTAATATATTTTGATATTCCCTATGCATTTGATGAGTTTGCTTAAGTGTGCAGGTATTCTACTAAAGCGGCATCTTTAAAAGGCAAAGCGTTTAAATCCTTGGGTTGAGTCAAGATTGGGCGGGTTATGTTTTGAGTCTAGTGAGCTTGACGGCCCTTTAGGATTTTTGTTTTGTTTTTGTCCCGGAATAGCCAAAGGGGGAGATTTGTAAGGACACAAATTTCCAATTGAGTCCATATATAGTTTTGGCTCAATTCCGGACAAAAACATTTATTCATAGGTTAGTGTTTTATTGTAATATTCTCAAGCCTATGAAGTGTATGTTGAAGACGTAGCGGCAAAGAATTTAAAGCTTCATCAAAATGCCGGTTTGCGTGCCTCGTTTCTACGTCATCATCTAAGGTTCCATGCTCCCAAGGTATGAATGTAATTATATTTATATAGGAGCTTGGAACAATTTGTATTGGGTGTTAGGTTTAATAAAAACTGCATTTTATTTTCAGAAAGAATCAATTAGAAACTTAAAAATAAGCATATAAAAGTTTCTGGGCCAAAATCGAATTTTACAAACTTTCTGGACGTTCGTTAGAAATGTCGTTCGAACGAGTTTTTTCGTTCGAACCAGATTTCGTTCGAACGAGTTTTGTCGTTCGAACCAGGTTCGTTCGAACGAGTTTTGCCAACGACCCAAACTGGTCAGTCGTTCGATATGTCGTTCGATATGTCGTTCGAACGAGTTTTCGTTCTAACGAGATATCTAACGAGATTCTAACGAGCCCAGGCTGGTCGCTCGTTAGAAGTCTCGTTCGAACGAGAGTCAAGTTCGTTCGAACGAGACGTCAGGCGGGAACGGTTTTGAGCAGTTTTTGGCAGTTTTTTCCCCACTCCTCCACTTGGTTTTCAACCAACTTTTTCATACATTATTATGTGCGGGAAACACATTTTCCAATGTAACTTTTCCATCCTAATACATCTCCTAGCGAGAGTTTTGAGAGATTATTTACAAAAGGAAAATGTTCATGTTTTAAGTGTTCTTCAACTTAAAGAAAAATCTTTAAACACTTAGTTTACACCCATTGTTGTTTTATCCAAGTTTCTACATAAATATCAATTGGTTGGAGATTGTTTTGGCACCGGTTTTTCTCTACACCGAATTGAAGAGAAGTTCGTTTCATTTCTACCCATTTGGAGAAAGGCTCCATGTTGGGGTGACGGTGTGCCTAATTGCCCGATCGGTGGGAGTCCGAGACCGCGGTGGAGCTCCGTTGGTTATCCGCTAATTGAAGGTCGATACAAGAAGGAGCATCACGGCTTGAGAGGGTTCGAGTTTAGGAAGTAAGTCTTTTGTCTTGTATTTTGTAATACCATTTTTAGTGGATTTGAGGCTAGGGCCGTCCCGAGGTTTTTTCCCGTTAGTGGGTTTTTCCTCGTACACCGCGGTGTAGTGTGACATTGTTTATTTTTATCTTGCACATCATTTAGAATCCATGCTTAGGATAATTTCAAGATAAAATTTGGTTTAATTATCACACTCATTTAATTTGGGACTTAAATTAAATATTGGGTAAAATTGGTTTATTCAAGTCATTTGCTAAAATTGGTTTCGCCTAACTTTGGATAATTGTTAATTATGACTTAGGCAAATTCTAGGACTTGAATTATGTTTTAATTTGTTTTGAAGAAATTAAAACTTGTTGTTATTTTTTAAGTTGAACCATCACCTGTTTTTACAACGCTTCCGCAAATGGAAATTAACTTTGATTTTAATTGTGATTATTAAAATCCGGGGCTTTTCACATTTTAACCCCACAAAGTTTATAAATAAACTTTTATTAAAGAAAACATTATTTTAAGGGGAATTTAACACACAATCAATATGAGCAATATATACACATGTATGCACTTCTAATGTGTGTAGTGTGATTCAATTTATACCTTTTTTGGATCATTGAAGATGATTTGAGAGTGAATAAGTCTGAGGTTCTTTGGATTCTTGGTTAGACAACTAATTTTGTCACTATTTCCAAACTAGATGAACACTTATACAATATAGACTTAAGTAAGTCAAAGGTCTAAGGTGCTTCAATCTCCCCCTTTGGAAATATGAGACAAAATCTCCTTTGAGTTAGCTTAAACTCTTAGGGAACCAAAAAAAATAAAACCTAGTCCTATGCAAAAGATACTATCTACCCATTTCTTATAAAGTCAAAAATTACATAACTCAACTATTTACAAATTTGTACACTAGAGAGAAATGGTAGAAAAACAGTAGAAGAGGTTCCTGCAAATATGCACTAGGATCAAGCAATTTAGATGTAATATGAACAAAACATTGAACCCGTAAGACTCAAATTTCTCCCCCATTTTGTCTCAAATGGACAAAGGGTAAAAAATTACGGTCTTAAGAGATTAATCAGCACATACCATACCTATAGAATTACGCAAATACAGAAATCTGTTATAGTCTAGAGGTTTAGTGAACATGTCTGCAAGTTGCAAATCAGTAGGTAGGTAATGAATTTCTAACTCCTTAGTCTCAACAAGTTCGCGTATAAAGTGATGTCTTATTTTAATATGCTCAGTTCGCGAGTGTTGAACCGAGTTTTTAGATATGTTAATGGCGCTTTGATTGTCACAATACAATTGTAACTGATCTTCTTTAATCCCATAGTCGCTTAACATTTGTTTTATCCATAACAATTGAGCACAGCAACTTCCTGCTGCTATATATTCGGACTCAGCCGTAGATAAAGATGTGCAATTCTGTTTTTTGCTACTCCAACCTACTAAATTATTCTCGATATAATAACAGGCACCTGATGTACTCTTACTGTCATCGGTACAACCGGCCCAATCAGCATCAGTATACCCTATGATGGTGCTGCAGGTATCATTAGTGTACCTAAGTCCAAGATTAAGAGTGCCTTTTATGTACTTTATTATACGTTTTACACAAGATAAATGGCTCTCTTTAGGGTTATTCTGGTAACGTGCACACAGACATACAACATACATTATATCTGGTCGTGAGGCAGTTAGATAGAGTAGACTACCAATCATACTACGATAAAGTGTGGAATCAACTGACTTTCCATTTTCATCTTTACATAATTTAACAGTAGTACTCATTGGCGTTTTGGAAACTTTAGCATTATCTAAACCAAATTTCTTAACAAGGTCTAAGGCATACTTAGTTTGAGAGACAAATAATCCATCAGAATTCTGTTTTACTTGAAATCCTAGGAAAAGCTATAGCTCCCCCATAAGGGACATGTGAAACTCCTTATGCATAATAGCAGAAAAGGATTTAACTTCAGATGTTGAAGTAGACACAAAGATGATGTCGTCAACATAGACTTGGGCTATAATAATGTTTTTGTCAAAATGTTTGACAAAGAGGGTCTGGTCATTTCCTCCTCTCGTAAAACCATTATCCAACAAAAAGTTGGAAAGGCGTTCATACCAAGCTCTAGGAGCTTGTTTTAAGCCATACAAAGCCTTTTTTTAGACGAAAGACATGGTCTGGGTATTTTGGGTCAATGAACCCTTTGGGTTGTTCTACATACGTCTCTTCGGACAGAATTCCATTGAGGAAGGCAGACTTGACATCCATTTGATAAAGTGTAAATTTTAAGTGACACAATATGGCGAAAAGAAGTCGAACATATTCAAGACGAGTGACTGGGGCAAATGTCTCTCTAAAATCTATCCATTCTATTTGAGAGTAACCTTGAGCAACAAGTCTAGCTTTGTTTATAAGGATTACCCCATTTTCGTCAGATTTGTTCTTAAAGATCCAACGTGTGCCAATAACATTTTTGTTTTGAGGCCGCGGTACAAGATACCAGACATCGTGAATGACAAATTGTAAAAGTTCTTCCTGCATAGCAGAAATCCAGTGTGCGTCATTCAATGCTTCATTAACATTTTTCGGTTCCACAAGGGAGACGAAACATGCGTAATTAGCATAATTTCTTAACTGGGATCTAGTACGGACTGGCTCATTAGGATTACCGACCACGTTGTTAATGGGATGATCTTTAGAGACCCAGCCAGGTACTTCTGGACTCTCAATAGGTAATGAGTCATCTATTTCAGGTGAATCATTTTTGAAATCATTTTCAGATTCAACCACAATAGGTGATTCAGATATCTTATTTTCGACAATAGTGTCGCTTACAATTACATTTATCGATTCCATAAGGGTCTTAGTACGCAGATTGTATATACGATATGCACGACTATTTGGAGAGTAACCTAAAAATATGGCTTTATCTCCACGCGTCTCGAATTTGGACAAATGTTCTCTGTCTTTACAGACGTAACACCGACTTCCGAAAGTTCTTAGGTATTTCAAATTAGGCTTCATACCGTACCACAACTCATAAGAGGTTTGTTTAGTGTTTTTCCTAAGGTAAACCCGATTAATGATATGACATGCAGTTCTAATAGATTCTACCCAGAAGTACTTAGGTAGATATTTGGCATGCAACATGACACGAGCCATCTCTTGAAGAGTTCGGTTTTTCCTTTCGGCAACACCGTTCTGCTGAGGAGTCTTAGGGGCACTGAATTCGTGTTTGTAACCGTTGTAGTCATAATATTCAACTATTCCCGTGTCTATGAACTCTCCCCCTCTATCGCTACGAATGCGATTGACTTGTGTGTCCTTCTCATTTTCAATTCTTAGTAAAATTTTCAAAAATGTCTGAAACGTGTCAGATTTATGTTTCCAGAAGGCAACCCAAGTGAATCGTGTAAAATCATCAACCATGACTAGGATATAACTGTGTCCACAAAGACTAACAGTTCTAGAGGGACCAATAAGGTCCATGTGGATGAGATCTAGAGGTCTAGAGGTGAGAATGTCTTTAACTTTTTTATGCGAAGTCTTAACTATTTTTGCTTCCTGGCAATGACCACGAACAACACTGGAAATAGGTTTAATTTTAGGAATTCCTCTAACTATCTCTTGACTAGACAATCTACCATGGATATCATAACTTAGGTGACCCATACGATTATGCCAGATTTCATTGTCATCCATTCTGACAATGTTACAGGTTTCAGAACTAGTCTTGACAGTATAGCAGTTGTCAGGTGTTCCAAATTCGGTAATAATGCATTCACCTTTATCATTTAGAATTTTGCAATTGTTCTTTGAAAAGGTAACTGTATGGTGTGAGTCACAAAATTGTGATATACTTAGGAGGTTGGCTTTAAGGCCTTTAACTAAAAGTACATTTTCCAGAACAGGCATTCCCTCTTCTTTTAGGGTTCCTTTACCTATTATCTGGGATGAAACTCCATCGCCAAAAACTACTTTACCTCCAGCAAATCTGGTTTTGTTTAAGAGTTTGGTTTCATCTCCTGTCATATGTTTGGAGCATCCTGAATCTAAATACCAACCACATGAAGTGTGTTCAGCTTTTAAGGCAGTGATGACAATGTTACACTTCATTTGGGGTAAAAGATCATCTTTTCTAACCCAAATAGCTCTAGTTTTAATTTTACGCAAGTTTGCTCTTATTTGATAAAATTTTCGAGAAGCAGCTTTTTGTCGAAAAATATTTGGCGCAACAAACTGATTTTTGTGGAAAAATTGAGCTTTTGGTTTAGGAAAGTTCCTGGGAGCCTTTCTCTTAAATGAACTCTTAGTTTTGGTCTTTCTATTCCTGTAGTTAGAGTTCTTGTCAGGTTGTCTTGGAAGGACATAATGGTTACGATTTTGGCTAGAATAGTTAAAGTTCTTGTAAACAGGAGTTTTGTACACAGGGGTGTTTAGATGCCTAGCATAACAACCTTCAAAGGAATGACCATAAACGTCATAGTAGGAGCAATATTGATTGCTTGAGGTATGTAGTTCCTTAGGAAAACTTCAAAAGGTGGGTTTAACAGGATTCTGTTCAGAAGTCTTATTCCTAGGAGATATGGTTTTAAAGGTAGATTCAGCCTTTCTGATCAAAGGACAAACGTATTTAGTCTCAAGTGTACTGTCAGCCTTAGAGTTACTAGACTCTCCAATGTCTTTCTGTTGTTGCTTTTGATCATATTCCTTTTTAATAAAATGAAAATCTGGACATGTTTCGATTGGTCTTTTGCCCCCAGACACAAACTTAATAGATTCAAGATTTTTAGTTTGTGATTTATTCTTAGGGCAGAATCCAATACCGGTTCTATCATCAGAATTGGTCTTAGAGTCAACAACAAAGTCAGTGAAACAATATGAATTGTTTTCAAACTTAGAATTTTTTTTGAAAACAGTTGCTGTCTTTGTTTTTGCTTCCTCCAGTTCTAATAATGTTCCCTTGTATTTCATTTCCAGGGTTTCATTAGTTTTTGTCAACTCTTTCAATTTTTGATCAAAAGTTTCAATTTCAGATTGATGTGTCAGACACTGGTTAGTGTACTCTTCGGCATTCAGCTTCACAATAAGACTTAGATCATCTAATTTCTTAGTCAGGTCTCTAACAGTCTTTTCCAGTCTAGTGCCTTTTTTAAGGGTTTTAGCATACAAAGTATGAATATCTGGGAGGTCATCTGTGTCTGAGTCGCTAAGTGAAGTGTGTGCAGTGACCCCTAACGATTCAGTTTTAGTACTCACGCACCCATTTACATCGTCGTTATCGAGATCTCTTTGACTCACACACACGGAACTAGAGCTAGCAACATTTTCAGATAACAAGGCATCTAGGCCAGTCAAAGCAGTATTCACAAAAGCAGGAGTAGAGGTATCATTATCACACACAGGCATATCATCATTGTAAATGATCTTAGCAAAAAAAGACATGCAAGGGTCAAATACATTTGATGACTCAAGTTCCTCTTCATCAGAGTCACTTGAATCATCCCAAGTTTTACAGACATTGGCTCTATTGCGTGTGTTGGTTTTATTCAGATTAACTCTGCAATCGTGAGCAATGTGACCTAGTTTCCCACATCTAAAACATTCAATCTTTTTAAGGTCTCTGTTAGGTCTGAAGTTGTTGTCCTTAGGATGTTTGTCATGACCTCTCTCATGAGGTTTGGGATTAGACACAGTTGGATAATTAGGCCTGCCTTGTTTATATGCCTCTTTGTTTCTAAATTTAACAATTTTCTTAAATTGTTTGGACATTAAGGCAATCTGATTATCTAGTTTGTCTATATCACACTCCTCATCAGAGTCACAGCTGGTCAAATTAGTCTCATGTTTAGATATCTTAGAAGAAAAACTCAAGTTAGAGTTGGGCTGTTTTCTTTGAGACTGATTTAATTGTTTCTTAAAGTCTAATTCCATTTCCACAGTCCTAAAGTTTGCTACTGAGTAACTCAGGGGTGAGGTTTTGATCACTCATCTCCTCAATAACATACCTCTTGTTGTCAAACTTTTGTGGTAATGATCTTAGGATTTTAGAAACAATCTCATTCCTATCATATGTTATACCATTAGCATGCAACTTAGTAACTATATCAGTTAGGTTCATATAAAAGTCATCAAAAGACTCAGATTCAGACATAATCAAAGAGTTGTACTGCTGGGTAAGCATTTGAGTTTTAGCAGCTTTAACTCTTGAGTCTCCTTCATGGGTAGTGATTAATGTGTCCCAAGCTTCCTTGGAAGTGGCACAGGATGAGATTCTCTTGAACTCATACTCATTAATTGACATAAAGATGGCATTCTTGCCTTTATTTTTATTACGAGAAAGTGTTTTCTCATCTTGGGTAAACTCACTTAAGATTTTCTTTACCCTCTCATCACTTCCTTCAGTGGCTGGTTTAGTAGGATAAGTATATCCATTTTCAATAATGTCCCAGACATCATCTCCTAAAGTCCCTTGGATGAAGGCAACCATTCTTACTTTCCAGTAAGCAAAGTTGTTTCCATCAAAGAGTGGAGGTCTGGAAAGATTACCAAACCTTTCATTCTTCTCGTCCATAGTTAAGATTTTCAGAAAACGATTTCAGAAACACAAGATCCTTTTTGAAATAAAAGTTTACAGGGCTCTGATACCAATTGAAAAAGACATTACTAATGCCGTTTAATACAAGATTAAACTGTATAAGCAACTCCGAATTGTTTGTTGAAGAAACCCTTTTCTTTTGAAAATAAAATAGATAAACAACAAGTTGTGTTTACAAAAACTTATGTTCGAGAATAACCAAGACTTTGTAATCGGTTTTAAAACAAGAAAGTTTCAAAATATCAGCACACTATAAAATGAGATGAGGAGATGAAGATAATCAGAACACACTATTTTTAACGTGGTAAAACCTCTCCCAATAGAGGAAACATCCACGGTGACTTCTAAGTCACGAAAGTAAAAAATCCACTAAAAACAAATAGCAGTTACAAACAATACAACATACATACACACAACTCATCCTATTCTAAGTTTAGGAATATACCCCACTTGGTGTCCTTCTAACTTCTTTGTAGATCTGATTGTGGATGATGTTCTTCCAGTTTGATAACTTCCACTTTGCTTTAGCTTTCTTTGCGTCAACTCAATAATCTTTGATCTTATTCTCAACACTTTCAGTGTGGTAGTGTGTCAAGTGTTTGTGATATGATTTCTATCCACATGCATGAACTCACCCACACTTAGTTTTTACAGACAGTCATAGAAAATTACATATAAAGACTATATGCTGTGATTTTCTTTTCTTTCTTTCTTTCTTACAAAACTTGAAACCTTTTGACCTTTTAATCTATCCCAGATTCCACGGATATCTTGCTTCAAAATCAGTCAAGATCTTAATCAATCTCAGTTTTGAAAAGATTTTCGAGATTGAAAACCTCCAAGTGAGAATCCAACTAGGTCAAGGTTTAGTTTCACAAGAATAAGAAACATAAAACATTTACAGATTTAAATCAACAAAGATTTTCCCAAAACGAGAAACAAATATGAAGATCTAGTGATATATAACATGCAATAGTGTAGATCTAAGATTTCTATAAATAAAGAAATACAGATCTCACCAAAATGTCTAAGTTGGTAACAAGATCACAGATCAAGAGGTTACAGCTACAAACTATCAAACTAGTAACACCACTCTCTCTCAAACACTAAAGGTTTGTGTTTGGGGTTTTGAAATTACGAAGGTTTGAATATGGTTTGAAGTTGTTTAGGGTTAGGGTTTCTCTAACTCAGTTTCCCTTTCTCTCTTCTGTCTCACTTATCTCTTCTTTTTTTTTTTTCTCTCAATTTAGACGACTGCCAAAAGTCTTAAAAGGCTGAGAATGAGAGGGTTTAAATAGGATCCAAGGAAGGTTCTGGATCGAAGATAGCAATCAATGGTTGAGATTCAGTCTTCCTATAGTGACTTTGATCCAAGGGTGGTGAGATAGCGGTGGTTAAAACGAAGATGATTGGTCCACAGTGATAACACACGGATAGTCATTAAACACATGCACGCCGTTGATAGCGTTTGATCTAACGATCCACAATACACCAGGCTGCTCTCTCACAAAACAAACACAAAAGAGATAACAGGAGCTTGACAAGTGTTGGCTGGCAAACGCGCGTCCAAACTAATTACAGGCAACACCCTAATGTCTCTGGCGCATTGATATTCTACCCAATCAAACATTCTCATGAAAAAATAATTTTGCATAATATCATTTTAACCCCACAAAGTTTATAAATAAACTTTTATTAAAGAAAACATTATTTTAAAAATGTTTAAAAATTCCCAAAAAATTATTAAAACATTATTTTAAGGGGAATTTAACACACAATCAATATGAGCAATATATACACATGTATGCACTTCTAATGTGTGTAGTGTGATTTAATTTATACCTTTTTTGGATCATTGAAGAGGATTAGAGAGTGAATAAGTCTGAGGTTCTTTGGATTCTAGGTTAGACAACTAATTTTGTCACTATTTCCAAACTAGATGAACACTTATACAATATAGACTTAAGTAAGTCAAAGGTATAAGGTGCTTCAGAGTGGGATCACGGGTTAATGGGTTTATAGGGGTTGAAGCAGGGCCGTAGGTCGGTTTTGGGATGGTAGAAAACGGGTTTAAATAAGGATTCCTGGTCTAGCCGGGTTGACGGGTTTTAGGCTCTGTGTCGCGATTTGGGGAACCCGGGGCTATGGTGGTCATGGGTTCATGGTTGGAATCGGGTTTGGGGACTGGTTATGGTTTTGAGTAGAGGTAGGAATCAGATTATTATTGGTGAGTGTGGCGTTTGTATGTGGAGGTGAGTGGAGAGCGAGTGAGTAAGGGTTGAAGATGATGAATGGTGGAGGGGCTTGTGTTTGGGCATAGTGAGGGTGTAGGTTAGATGGGTGTGGCTTATGAAGGTGATAGAATGTGTTATTTATGTGTGTTTAAATTCTGACCCTAAAAAATAAACTAAGACACAAAATAAAAAAATAAAAATCTAATTAAAATGCTAACCTAATAAAAACTAAATATTTACAAATCTAAAGAAATTAAATAAAATTAATGAAATATAAAATCAAAAATTAAATTCCTAGTCTAAAAATAAAAGACTCAAAATAAAATAATACTAATAAACCTAACTTAATAAAATAAGAAATAACAAAACTAAACTAATACTAAAAAACTAAAAATCAAATAAAAATTAAATAAAATTAAAACGTGTACACCTATAAAAATTTAAAAATAATAAAAACACGTTTGAAACACAAATATAAAAATTCCTAAAAGTATATAGATGACTCAAAAATATAAAATAAAATTTAAAAATTAAAAAAACAACTCAATTAAAAATCTAGAAAAATCTAAAAAGCACAAACTAAACACACACGGGGTTCGGGTGATTATTTGGGCTCGGTTCGAGACAGGCTAGGGTTACGGGAGAGGTAATTTAGCCCTTTCTTGTTGTGAATTTCCTTGAAATAAAGCTTTTGAAATCGCAACTGGAAGTAAGTCTGCACAATAGACAATTACACGCATAAAACATAATTTTGTCGAGAATTAGGAATTAAAATACGTCTATTTGGGGTATAAAATATACACTTTTGGGTGCTTATCACAATTCAACTTTCTTTCCATTCAACATATCTGGGTTTAACCTCAATTCATTTAGTCATTAAACATAAAATCCAGATTAAATTCTCTATATGTGTAAGCAATTATATCATCCTATCATCATCAACTTATATGTTTTAAAACCAGAAATTACATGAGACATTACAACAATAAATTAAGAAGTAAAATTGGAAGTTAATTTTATTAAGATAATTTTTGCCTTAAGTGAAAGATTGAGTGCCTCTTTTTGACTCCGTAAGCTTCTCCTTTCTTTGTATCTGGGTAACTTCTCTCTAGGGGTGGGGTTGTTTGGTTTATCTTTGGATGATTGAATGGGATTATCTAACTCCCTTATTAACTTATATAATTTGCTAATCCCGAGTTACCTCTTGAACCCTATATTTGGCCCCCAAATGAACCCGAATTCATAACTGTAATGGCCGAACAACTCCCCAAATTGTATACTTATACCCTAGGACCATTTTTAGAGATATAAAACACCTAAATGACTTCTCAAAATATCCCGAAATGCGCCCGAATTATTATTGTCCAACATGCATATTTTTCAATTTAATTGCACATCAAATAATAATTATTTAACAAACATGCAATTATTTACTACGAGAAATATTTAACATGCAAGGTTAAGTCAACATAACCTGAAAGTACCACAATTCAAATTATTCCTGACTTCCTTAATTAAATTCTAGCGATTGAATTTAATTTCTACTAATTTTATTTTATTATAAAAATATGATGTATTTTATTATAAAATACGGGGTATTACATTCTTCCCCATAATAACAGAATTCCATCCTCGAAATTCAAAATGAACATAACTAGAAGAGTTTCGAATATTTCTCTCGCACGTCGTTCTCCCTTATATACCCTGTAGAGTATTGAACCTATAATAATTTAATTTAATTCGGAATTCGAAGAAATAAAATTTTTGGTTTTAAATTATTTTAGTAATTTAAAATGTTGAGATTTAATTATGGAAAATAGGATTATAATCGGAATTGAAATCGGGGACAAAATTAGGATTTTATTAACATATATAATTTTTGGGGCGTCCTTTGCTGGTAGTCAGGGGAGAAGCCGAATTGATTCGATTTGTGTCAGGGGCGACGCTGTTTTAGTTTAATTAGAATTCTAACTCCACTTAAACTCTAATCCTTTTCTACAATAAATTAATTCCGGGTTATGATTTTTAAAACACATTCTCACAAAATTCTAAGAGCAACAGTCCCCTATAATTTTTATCATCTTCTACCTACAAACCCTAGCCCCAAATTTATTAAGATTCAACTCAAGATTTGAAGGCTTAATTGGTGTTTTCTCAAGATCGTACAAGAATCAATCTTTCTTAATTTTTTGTGAGGATTATAACCGTCTAATTATATTTTCTAAATGACCTTTCTGCAGGCATGAATACTTCTATTCTCACTCTTTAGTATTATGCATTTTAAATATCGCCTAAACCTAATTCACATGTTTTTCTTTGAATAAATTAGCAACCTTAATTAGGGAAAGTGAAATCTAATTTGGGACTGTTTTTGTGAAAAATCTTAATCTGAATTAACACTCAAAACTCTTGTGTTCTTAGGGTAGAGATTTGGTTTTGTTATTATGGGGGTAGGTTTGCATGTAGAATATCATAGTTGCGTTATTTAAATTAAAAAGGGACTTGTGTAATCATATGAAATTACTTAGGTATGATCAAATTAAATTATTATTGTGTGTGCTTAATAAATTCTCATGATGATGAAATTATAATTTTTGAATAAAATAAATTGTGTTAATTATGACGATGGATTGAACGAATTAAATTAAGTTTAATTGTGATTATATGAGAAATTGTGTATTTGTTGATAAATTGGATTGTGCGACTTATTGTGATAAATATATTCATTACCGCAGGAACTACGGGATTCGGGTAGTGTACTCTCACCTTAATTTTAGAAATACTTGTTAGGTATGAGACTAGTGGGCGTGCCTTAATTGCGGTTAACACTTTCTAGGTATGTGACTAGTTAGTGTAGATTTTTATAGATGGGATATTCCGGGGTGGGGCTGATTTTTGATGTCGTTCTGTTGATTTGGATAGCCTAAGTGCGAAACTAGGAAAAGATTAATTATAGAAATTTATCCTACGACATAGGATAGGACGTATTTGTGCTTTGGAGATCTCTAGGTACGGGACTAGGGGTAGGTTTGAGGTTTATGCTCTATAATAGGGCGGGGCTAAAATAAAATAATGAGAAATTGAGATGATGAGAAAATAAGAAACTGATAATTAATGCCTAAGATAATAAACGGGTATTAAAATAAATTTACGATGCGAGTATGTGCAAGGCTGACAGTTAAACGGGTCGACTGGCTATAACGACGTGGGTGTGTGTTGGCGTCACGAGTATGTGCGGGCTGACAGTTAAACGGGCTGACGGGCTATAGTGACATGTCGCGCGTGGAACCTCATGAGTATGTGCAGAACTGATAGAATACGGGTTGACTGGCTATAATGATGGGAATGGGTGTGATGTGTAGAGCTTTAAGCGTGCCAAGAGTGTGTGGAGGGCTGATAGGGGTCGACTGGCCATATTGGTCTTGCATAAATTGAATAATTGATTAATTAAATTAATTAAGGATAAGAGTAAATTTGTAAATAATAATGCTAATGGAATAATTGGACATACACTTTATGCTGGATTAGTTATATGGTAGATAGTGGTAGTTTGCACGTTATTAATTATCTCCTTTAACTTAAAATATTGAATAGTGGTATTTATCATGTATAATGCTATTGTCTGGGTTCACGGACCATAATTGGGGAGAGTAGCTTGTATTCATGCGGTGGGTTCTGACCCATTGCGTTGACTAGCATTTCAAATACAGCGCTGGACTAGCTAAATAGGAGTATTATAGATATTTTGGAGGTGCAACGAGAGTTATTATAGATGCTTAATAGTTTAGATTTATTTTCCTTTCCGTCGCATTTCTATTATGAGACTTCATTTATGAATTTGGTTGGCCACTATAATTTTCATATTCTTCACCTATAAACCCTAGCCCCAAATTTATTAAGATTTAACTCAAGATTTGAAGGCTTAATTGGTGTTTTCTCAAGATCGTGCAAGAATCAATCTTTCTTAATTTTTTGAGAGGATTACAACCGTCTAATCAGACTTTCTAAACGACTTTTCAGCAGACATGAATAATTCTATTCTCTCTCTTTAGTATTATGCGTTTTAAATATCGCCTAAACCTTAATTCACATGTCTTTCTAAAAATAAATTAGCAACCTTAATTAGGGAAAGTGAAATTTAATTTGGGACTGTTTTTGTGAAAAATATTAATCTGAATTAAGACTCATAACCCTTTTGTGCTTAGGGTATAGATTTGATTTTATTATTATGGGGGTAGGTTTGCATGTAGAAAATCATAGTTGGGCTATTTAATTTAAAAAGGGACTTGTGTAATCATATGAAATTACTTTGGTATAATCAAAGTAAATTATTATTCTGAGTGCTTCATAAATTCTCATGATAATGAAATTATAATTGTTGAATAAAATAAATTGTATTAATTACGATGATGGATTGAACGAATTCAATTGAGTTTAATTGTGATTATATGAGAAATTGTGTATTTGTTGATAAATTGGATTGTGCGACTTATTGTGCTAAATATATTCATTATCGTGGGGAAGACAGGATCTCGGGTAGTGTTCTCTCACCTTAATTTTACAAATACTTGCAAGGTAAGGGACTAGAGGGTATGCCTTAGTTGCGGTTAACACTTTTTATGTATGGGACTAGTTAGTGTAGATTTTCACGGATGGGATATTCCAGGGTATAACTGATTTTTGGTGTCGTTCCGTTGATTTGGATAGCCTAGGTGCGAGACTAGGAAGAGATTAATTATAAAAATTTATCCTACGACATAGGATATGCCGTATTTGTGTTTTGGAGACCTCTAGGTATGGGACTAGGGGTAGGTTTTAGGTTTATGCTCTATAATAGGGTGGGGCTAAAATAAAATAATGAGAAAATGAGATGATGATAAACTAAGAAATTGAGAATTAATCCCTAAGACAATAAACGAGTATTAAAATGAATTTGCAATGCGAGTATGTGCAGGGCTGACAGTTAAACGGGTCTACTGACTATAGCGACATGGGTGTGTATTGTCATCACGAGTATGTGCGGGATGCCAGTTAAACGGGCTGACAAGTTATAGTGACGTGTCATGCGTGGAACCTCATGAGTATGTGGAGAACTGACAAAATACTGGTTGACTGGCTATAGTGAGGGGATTGAGTGTGATGTGTAGAACTTTAAGCATGCTGTTGATGTAAAAAACTAGATCGCTCTAACTTTTCAATCACAGATAAATAAATAAGACAAAGATTTTTAAAGTGGTTCGGCTAGGAATAAAGCCTACGTCCACTGTTATGTTATTGCTGAGTGTTTGTGGAATTCTTGATTACAAATTCTCTCAAGAAATTCCGGTCCCCCTGAATTGAGGATGATACAAGGTATTTATAGCCTCTAGGCTGTACATGAAAGGTCCAATACATTAAATGATAAACATATGAAAGGGTAATACATTTAATGCAGCGTGTGCGTCAAGAATACAATGGATATTTGAACAGTTGTTCGTCTGGTAATTAATGATACGACCGAGATGCAGTTCGGACCGCCTTAGTTGCTTGTTGATCAAGAGTTCCTCGGAGTACTTAGAGTTTCTCGGTGTGATAGAATTTCTCGGAAAGAAACACGGTTGGTCGGGAAATGATCTTCCTCGCTGCTGTTGTGCCATGTAGATTGACACGTGTCTTCATCTTCTTCGTCCACATCAGCACATTAATTTTGGTATCAACAGAAGCCCCCAATGTTTCATATTTTGAACTTTGAAGAGTATGGAACATTCTTTCTCGGTTTATGGCAATATTAAATGTACTTCCCGGGTTTTAGGAACATTATATTCAAATTTCCTTTTCGCAGTTTCCGCCTTTTTGATAAGCGCTTTGATATTTGTGCAAATTTTGTCCTTTTAGCCGCCGGAAGTTTAGTAGTTTCTTTTTGGTAATCATTTCTTTCGCCGCTTCCCAATGCAAAGTATTTAAACTTCTTTGGTAACCATACCGTCGTCTACGTTTTTCATTCTCTGCATTCCAGCTTTCTCTTCTCTTCTTCTCTTGTGCGTTCATCTTTGTTTCCGTTCGTTGTCAACACATCTCCTTTCTTTCTGTAAGATCTTCTTTCTTTCTTCTGTATCTCTTTTATTCAATATGGTTTATATTGTGGAATCTGTTGAGAAATTCCGTTCTGATTTTTCCATTCCTTCGTGGGTAACTCTAGAGGTTCTTTCTGAGCCTTTAGATTACTTTCGATTGGCTGAGGGACATTGGTTCCCCAGTCTTTTTGTTGCTGAATGCGGTTTTTCCTTTCCACCAAACCCATTATGTCTTGAGTTTTGTCAATATTTTGATCTTGTTCCAGCAAAAATAGCCCCCAATTCATGGAGAATAATTAACGGGGTGCACAAATTAAATCTAACTCATGGGACTCGTATTGGGATCCCTGAAATTATGTTTTGTTATAAATGGGCTGTTCTAGATAATATTTATTATTTAAAAACTAGGTATTTGAATAGGGCTCTTGTAGTTAATCTCCCTGACTCAAATAGGGATTATTTTGAGCATGGGTTGGTCATAAAAAATTGGCAACATGCGCCTTTATCTGGGAATGAAGTATACAACGGTCCCAGATGCCCCCCATACGGCAATGGGATAGGTTTATTTTTCATTTTATTTTACTTATGAAATTATGCTTTCATCATGTTTGACAAAATGTATGACTGATATTCCATTATGTATTTATTTTCAGTTGATAGCAAAAGAAAAACTCCAAAAGAGTCAGAAGTGAATATCAAGCATTTGAAACTTATCTGGAATTTGCATAAGACCATTGCTGACGAGCATATTAGATCTGCTTCATATTTACTACAGTATAAGAGTTACACAACTTCTTATACTGCTCGCCCTGTTGAACCAGCTTCAACACCAGAAAGTTCATCTTCAGATTCTCATATCCCCCTATCTCAGAGAATGGGCAAGAAAAGAGCTCCTCCTGCTCTATTTGGTGACACTTCTTCTGCTGTTGGAGCCCAGAAAGGCAAAATTGATGTCCCAGAGGGGACTAAAAAAGTAGATGCTGGTTCCTCCAAAGTTGCCGAGAAGCCCCCAGTGGCCCCGAGCAAGAAAGATGCTTCTGCTGATGTAATTGCCATCTCTCCGACCAAGACTTCTTCCTTGGTTGATGCTGCTGATCGTCCTTTGAAGAGATTGAGGAAATCATCCTCAGTTAATCTTGCTGGAACTGCATCTTCTCTACCCGCTGGTGGTAGTGGTGTCTCAAAAATTATTCTTCCGAGTTCTTCAACGAGCTCAGTTATACCCGAGGTTCTCGGGGTTGATGAAAAAATTCCTAGGGACACATTGACATCCCTAGCTGCTCGCCATCTTTCTTCAGTAAATTTCTCATACCTTTGGTCTTTCTTTCTTTTTCTTGAATTCTTGTATTTGTGTTGACTTTATTTTTTTTCATATTTTTCAGCTGGTGAACTGCTTCAATTCCATCGTGAAGAAAGATCAAGTTATTAAAGCTTCCACTTCATCGTCCGATGTTGAGGATGCTTTGTTGGGTTTAACCCAATCTGTGAAGGAATCTCGCCAACAGTACATCGAGGAGAAAACTGTTTGGGAGAAAAAGTTGGCTATGGCTGAGGCTGATAAGATGAAGATGGCTGAAACCTCCAAGAATTTGGAGGAGAAAATTAAAGATTTGGAGGTTAAACATCAGGAATCTGATGATAAATTGAAGAAGGCAGAAGAAGAATTATCTACTCTGCGAGATATTAAGGTTAAGAAACAGGAACTGGAGGTGAAGCTCTCCTCGGAGAGGTCGAGGAAAAAAGTTGCAATCAAGAAACATTTCAGCGTTGGTTGGGAGAAAGGATGGGAGAGAGGGATAGCTGCAATGACGTCCCAAGTCCAATATGGGGAGTTAAAATACTTCCATGATGGTTGGGTAGCTGCTCTGCAAGAGCTAAAAGTCCAAGACGATTCTGAGCTATTCCAACGGCATCTCCCTGGTCCTCCTCCACCAATTGTGGAAGAAGAAGAAGATGAACCTGCTTCAGATGAGTCTTCCATGGCTATGGGCGATCAAGTTTCTGCCTCTCAACCCTCTGCCACAGAGGACGTTTCCTCCATGCCTCCTCCTCCCGAGAAGATTCCAACCGATCAAGCTGTAGTTACCACCGAGCAACCGAGCTCCTCGTCCCAGCCTCCCGAGAAAGTCTTGGGAGACAAGGAAAAGGTGTGAAGTTGTTCGGTAGCATTTCTATATTTCCTTGTAATCGAACGATGTAACTTTTTGATGATCTAATAAAATATATCTTTGCTCATCTCTGTTGTTGATAACTTTTTTCTGTTGATTGTTGTCTTTTTCTTGTCATTAGTTTGTTGCTAGAATGGAATTGATCTCTTCTCATGATACCGAGCTGATGCAGCAATGTCATCAATACTATAAGGCTGGTCATACAGATCTTAGTACATCGGAAATTGCTGATATCCTTGGTCACGGTGCTTCAGAGCAGGCTATTGAAGCTTATCAGTACTTGAAAGCTTTACTCGACCGAGCAGTGGCCAACAATGTCGCTTACTATGAGTTGATTGAAGAGCTTCATGGTTCCTTAGAGGATCTTCAAAATCAACATAACGAATCAATGGCTTTGTTACATAAAGATTATGAAAATAGATACCAGCAGCTCTCTTCAGAAACAGGCCACAAGAAGATCATTGCTGGGTATGACGTCAGGGAGAGGACCCTAAAAGGTGAAATTGAAGCCTGTAGACAAATCGCCGAGATCCTGGAGCAAGAAAATAATAATTTGCAGAAGAAATTAGCTCAATATGAATCTGTTGCTTCATCCTCTACTGCATTAATACCAGTTACTGATGAAGGCTTCTCGTTCTTAGAGGTCGAAAATGCCAAACTGAGGCAAGAGCTGGAGGACTTAAGGAGATCCGCCATTTCTGGAACTGCTCGGGGACGAGGAAGAGGTTCTCGGGGGCGAGGTAGAGTCAGCCAAAATGTTGAAGAAGCTCGTACTCAGTCTACTCTGGAAACTCAAGCATTCCAGTTGAAAGTAAAAGACCGTGCTCTGACTGAAATGTCCAATAAAAATCTGTCTCTGGAAGATCAGCTGGCATCAACGAAATCTGCCTTGCATAACAAAGATCTCTTTGCCAAAAGCCTTCATGAACAATTGGATAGATTAACCTTCCAATTCCATAAACAGCCAAGAGAATTCTGGATGGCAGGATACAATGAAGCTCTCGTTCATCTGGATGCTCGCATTGAACATGCTAATAATGAAGGTTACAAGCAAGGATGGTTAAATGCATTGGGTGTATTAAAGTTGGAGCAAGGGCATTTTTTATGGGACTATCATGCTCCATCATTATTAGACCTGCCTGTACCACCTTTCAAATTGGATATGGCATGGATTCCAGCTCGTTCCATTCCTCGCAGTCTAATTTCAAAATATCTTGGTGATTATAGCCTTCACTCCCAAGCTGAATTATCTCGTCCTGAGCATCTTTTGGATACACCTTCTGTTATGAACGTCAGAATGCTCAGAGATGTTAATTTCATCAATTCTCCCCTTTGCCTAGAAGACCCTCCTGCCGGCGAGGAACCTGTTTCTAAAGCACAAGGCAAAAAACCAATAGAATAGTAATATCCATGTAACAATTTAGTACCTTCTTGTAATTTATTCTAGATTAATGAAAAGATTTTCATTTTCTGTTTGCCAATTTTGTTAGTCTTGTGTTTATCAAGCACATTTATATTTGTACATATGTATCTATGTATCTGTTAAAAAGATAACAATATTATTGTTCAATAAGCAACTTAATAAAAGTTACAAGTATTAGTAATATTTCTCGATCACTTAATAATAAAGTAATGAGTAAAAATGTTCAAACTGTTTCAAATCAACCAAGGTGGGTGAATAATGTTTGTCGACCAATTACAGTTGATGGGCTTTTATTCCCGACCAGCTATACTTGATTTATTTATAAAATTGCGTCCGACCAACTAAGATCAATAATTTGTCCTTGCCGACCAACTACAGTTATTGGGTTTTTATCCCCGACCAACTATACTTGGTGTATTTTTTTAAACATTTTGTTCTTCAAAGAACTCATTGTAATAATATTACCTCCCGACCAACATAAGTTGTAATATGAGAGTATATTTTTATCTTACCAACCGTAGTTGATCACGCTGGTGTACACTTTCTGGATCCTTAAAGCTTTTGGCTCCTTAGAGCATGTCCTCCTAACCAAAGGAGGTTGGCTACTTATAGCACTTTTTGCTCAATAGAGCTGTCCTCCTAACCAAAGGAGGTTGGCTCCTTAGAGCACTTTTGCTCCGTAGAGCTGTCCTCCTAACCAAAGGAGGTTGGCTCTTTAGAGCACTTTTGCTCCGTAGAGCTGCATTTTTTGGCTCCTTAGAGCATGTCCTCCTAACCAAAGGAGGTTGGCTACTTATAGCACTTTTGCTCCGTAGAGCTGTCCTCCTAACCAAAGGAGGTTGGCTCCTTAGAGCACTTTTGTTGTGTAGTGTATTACACTAGTATTCCCCGAAAAACTTTCATCCAGAAAGAAAAATGGTGAAACATCTTCGTTTTATTCATAATGAAAGAAATGCTTTACATTTGACATCATTGATAATACTTGCGCAGGTGTTCAGCATTCCATGCATTTTTAAATTCCTCCCCTTCTAGAGTTGATATTCTGTAAGTTCCTGGTCGAACAACTTCTGTAACTCGGTAAGGTCCATGCCAGTTAGCTTCCAGTTTATTCTGCTTCTGAATGACCTTCTTTAGCACATAATCCCCCTCTTTTAAATCACATTTCTTTACCCTTTTGTTGTAAAACAGAGCTGTTCGTTGTTGATAAGCAGCATTCCTAATGGCTACCTCTTCTCTGACTTCCTCGAGCATATCTAAATCCATCCTTCTCATCAGATCACTGATCGGAGAATTGAAATTTAACACCCTATGTGTTGGTAGGCCCAACTCGGCAGGTATCACAGCCTCACTTCCAAATGCTAGCATATATGGTGATTCTCCTGTTGCTGCTCGGGGAGTTGTTCGGTAAGCCCACAAAACTGACTGTAGCTCATTAATCCAATTTGCTTTAGCCTCACTTAACCTCTTCTTCAACCCATTTAGTAATGTTCTGTTCGTCACTTCAGTCTGCCCATTGCTTTGGGGATGGCCTGGTGCTGAATGAAACTTCAAGACGTTTGACTGATGACAATAGGCAGCAAATTCTTCATTATCAAATTGCGTTCCATGGTCTGTGATGAAAGCGTGAGGGAGACCATACCGACAAATGATATTTTTCCATATGAACTGATACACCTTCTCGTACGTCATATCAATTAGTGGTTCAGCTTCCACCCACTTAGTAAAATAGTCTACTGCCACGACGAGATACTTGAACCTTCCTCGGGTCGTCGGCAGTGGTCCAACCAGATCAATCCCCCACATGGCAAATGGCCAAGGTGATGTTATGGGTGTCAACAATGCCTGTGGAGTTCTTCGGATGGAAGAAAAACGTTGGCACTTGTCACACTTCTTAGCATAGGCTATACAATCAGCTCTCATCGTCGGCCAGTAGTATCCCTGTGTCATCACCCTTTGTAATAGGGTCCGACCTGCTACATGAGCTCCACAAGATCCTTCATGGATTTCTTCAATCAATTCTTTGACTTCTGATGGATGCACACATCTCTGCAAACCTGCCATAATTCCTCGTCTATACAAAACACCATTAGTTAACACATACCGAGCAACTTTATACTTCAATTTCTTGGCAGCTAGTTTGTCCTCCGGTAGTACTCCTTCTTCAATGTATGCTCTGATAAGATCCATCCAAGATGGTCCTAAATCAAGGGTAATAATCTTCACCGTCAGATCTTCTTCTATGCTCCGACTTTCTAGTACTTCAATTGGTATTGTTCTTCGCAGCTCGGTGCGCGTAGCTGACGCTAGTCGGGCCAATGCGTCTGCTCTAGCATTCTCCATTCTCGGTATCCTCACCAATTGAATAGCATCAAATTCTTTCAATAATTCCATCACTTTTTCATGGTACTTCACCATTAACTCTCCCTTTACTGCATATATTCCCATCATTTGATTCACAATTAACTGAGAATCACTGAAAACAATTACTTGACGTGCCTCCATAACTTTCGCCAAATGAAAACCTGCTATCATAGCCTCATATTCAGCCTCATTATTGGAAGCTTTGAATTGGAATCTCAAGGCGTACTCCATGTCAATATCATCTGGAGAATTTAAAACAATCCCTACTCCACAACCAGCCGTGCAAGATGATCCATCTACATATAATCTCCATGTATGTAACTCGTCTTCAAATTTCTTATCTGTTAGAGTTCCTCGGTGAAATATCATCTGTTTTCTTTCATCATCCCCGGGTATCCTTCGTTCCTCGTTGATCATTTATTCGCACCCCTCTACCAACCGGAGTTGGTCGGGGTTTGAATATGATGATTTTTCTACATCCACAAGTCCTTTTACCAACCTTGGTTGGTTTGGATCTGTGTCTGTCGATCCTGTATCGTCCACAGGTAGGTCAGCAAGCATCTTTTGCTCCTCGGGGGTATCAGGGTATGTGAA
This sequence comes from Sambucus nigra, assembly GCA_949130495.1. Taxonomy (NCBI): domain Eukaryota; kingdom Viridiplantae; phylum Streptophyta; class Magnoliopsida; order Dipsacales; family Adoxaceae; genus Sambucus; species Sambucus nigra. The sequence continues at coordinate 533,634,290 of OX422208.1, read as the reverse complement.
CTCTGCTATAAAATCTGCCACGGCTTGCCCTTTCAACGATGATCTGGGTTCATACACAATATCATATTCACCGAGCTCTATTGCCCAGTACATCAATCTTCCTGATTTTTCTGGCTTGTGAAGGGCTTGTCTTAACGGCATGTCGGTATACACAATGATGGTATGGGCCTGGAAGTATGGTCTCATTCTTCTACTTGCTTCAATTAATGCCAGTGCCAATTTTTCCAGCTTTGGGTATCTGATTTCCGCACCTCGGAAGGCCTTGCTTGTGTAATAAATTGGCTTCTGGACTCCATTCTCCAATCTGATCAACGCCGAGCTAACTGCATTTTCTGATACTGCCAAATACAAGTACAGCTTCTCTCCAGTTATTGGCCTAGACAACAATGGTGGGGCTCCCAAATACTTCTTCAGATCTTGAAAGGCTTTCTCACATTCATCAGTCCACTCAAAACTTTTTCGTAGTGTTTTGAAGAATGGGAGGCATTTGTCAGTTGCTCGGGATACAAATCTGTTGAGTGCTGCAACTCGTCCGGTAAGACTTTGCACTTCTTTCTTCGTCGTCGGGGATCGCAGCCCTAAAAGATCTTTGATCTTTTCTGGATTTGCCTCAATACCTCGTTGGTTGACGATGTATCCGAGGAACATTCCTTCTCGTACTCCAAAGGTACATTTCGTCGGGTTAAGCTTCATCTGGTATTTATTCAGTTGATCAAAAGTTTGACTCAAGTCAACCAAATGATCTGCAGCTCTCTTGCTTTTGGTGAGCATGTCGTCAACATAGACCTCCATATTGCGGCTGATTTGTTCGGTGAATACCTTGTTCATCAACCGCTGATATGTTGCACCTGCATTTTTTAAACTAAAAGGCATAACATTATAACAATAAGTTCCCCTCGGGGTAATAAAAGAAGTACTTTCCCTGTCTTCAGGTTTCATTTTGATTTGGTTGTAGCCAGAATAAGCATCCATGAAGCTGAGTAGCTCGTGTCCCGAAGTAGCATCTACTAGTTGATCAATTCTGGGCAATGGAAAATGATCTTTTGGACATGCCTTGTTGAGATCAGTAAAATCAACACACATTCTCCATTTGTTGTTCTTCTTCTTTACCATCACCACATTCGCCAACCAATCTGGATATTTCACGTCTTCAATGAATTGGGCTTTCTGGAGTTTCTCGACCTCCTCTTGTATGGCCTGGTTCTTCTCGGGACTAAACACTCTTCTTCTTTGCTTCACAGGTTTGATCTCCTTATTCACATTGAGTTCATGACATAAGAAGTTTGGATCTATTCCTGGCATGTCTTCATGACTCCAAGCAAAAGTATTCTTCCTGTTTCTCAAGAAAGTTATCAACTCCTGTTTTATTGAAAAATCCAACGACGACCCTATCTGAGTTATTCGTTCAGGATGCTCGTCGTCCAGGATAACAATTTCTGTAGATTCCACAACCTGTCCTTTTACGAGTTGAGATTCATCCCTAGGGTCAAGAGTTTCAATTTCTGTGCCTTCCTCCACTTGGTAAGTAGTAGTCTTTTTCTGTAATTCTTCAAATTCCTCTTGCTCGGCAGACGAATAATAGCATTCCCGAGCTACTTTTTGATCACCTTTCATAATTCCTACTCCAAAATTCGTTGGGAATTTCAAACACTGATGAACTGTAGATGGAACTGCTTCGAACTTCTTCAATCCAACTCTTCCCATGATGATGTTGTAGGCGGACTGCACATTCTTATCCATTACAAAAAAGCGTATTCTTTCTGTTCGACAAGCAGGCCAAGTTCCAATGAGTATATCCAACTTGATCGTCCCAAGTGGAAAAACTTTCTCGCCAGCAAAACCCAGAAGGGGTCTGTGATAAGGTTCTAATTGAGATAATTTTAAATTCAAGCTATCAAAGCATGAATAATACATGATGTCTGCTGAACTACCATTGTCTACTAACACCCTTGAAATGATCACATCCTTCATCCTCATTTTGATCACCAGAGGATCATCATGAGGGTAGAGAACACCTGCCAGGTCGTTTTTTGAAAAACCAATCACTAGCTTCTCTTTGTTTACCTTCCTCGGACGATCATCCTCGGCCAGGTTTATTCGCTGAATGTATGAACAAGCTTGAGCCTCTCCGAGATAAGCTTTTCTTTCTGCAGTAAGGTCTCCTCCTCCTGCATCTCCTCCTGTAATAACATTACAATCAAATGACCCAAAACGTATGGAAAATACCTCTCGTTCGGGTTTCCTTGGCTTTTTGGGAAGATCGGGGTCATCATCTGGATCCTCTTCATGGTCCCTCCTCTTTTTCTCCTCTGCACGACGAGGAGATCTAGATCTCTCTCTAGTTCTATCATCATTCTTCCTCTCACTCCTGCGATCAACGTACTTTGATAATTTTCCTCTTCGGATGAGTGTTTCAATCTCGTTCTGAAGGGCTATACAATTTTTGGTCATATGGCCATGATCTTTGTGAAACTCGCAATATTTGGTCTTATTCCTCAGGTCGGGATCTGTCTTCAGTTTCTCTGGCCATTTGATTTCCTCGTTATTCCTGATTTCTTCCAAAACATGATTAATACCCACTTTCAATGGAGTATAATTATCATACTTCTTTAGGGCTTCCAACTTCATCCTGTTATTCTTGGAATATTTGTCACCACCATTACTTTTCTGATCTTTCTTCTTAGAATTGTCGACCTCCACTTTAACTTCTTTATCTATATTCTTCTTCGCAGCCATAGCCTCCTTGGCATTCATGATTTTGGCCGCCTTTGCCATCAACTCCGACATATTTTTAGATGGATCTTTGGCCAAAGTGTAATACAGCTTGTTAGGCAGCAAACCACTCATCAGAGCAGTGATTGCTGTCTTTTCTTCATAATCTATGACTTCCAACTTTTCGTTATTGAAACGAGTTATGTAATCTCTAGTACTTTCACCTGATTTTTGTCTAACACTTAGCAAGTGTGCTACTCGCTTTACCGACTTTGCTCCAAAACAAAAATTGCCAATAAACAGCTCGGCTAACTGAACAAAAGTTGAAATCTTTCCCCGAGGAAGATTATTGTACCATATCTGTGCAGATCCGGTAAGAGTTCCCGAGAATGCTCTACACCTCATCTCGTCGGGGACAGCGTAGATATCTGCAGCAGCTTGGTACTGTTCTATATGAAGTACGGGATCTGTTTTTCCATCGTACTTGGGAGTCACTACGGGTGCTTTGAATTTCGACGGTGTAGGGAAATCCACAATGGCTTGCACAAAAGGTGTTCCTTGAACAAAAGTTCTCTGTAAGGGGTTTCTCGCCTTAGCCATTTCTCCCAGTCTATCCTCCAGCCGTTGAATGGAACCTTTCCATGCTTCATTCCCTTCCTCGGGCCGCTTAGTTCGAGCAACTGATTGCTCTGACGTAGCTTCCTGAGATTTATCTCGACGAGTGGTTGGTCGCGACTGCGCAGATCCTTCTCTCAAACCTGGTGGTGGTCGAAAACTTCTTGATGGAGCCCTAGGTGGACTCATGTTCCTCCTTGGTCCTAACCGACTGAAAGGAGACACTCTACTTAACCTTTCGAAAGCGCTAGTTCTCTCCGGAGAGAGAGTGATACGTTGATCTGTATCCGAAGCCCGTATCGATGAAGTTCGCCCAGGTTGTTAAGAAAAATCATTAGACTCCTCATTGCGATATGACCCAGTACGTCTAGATTGCGATTGCCTATGATCACTCCTTTGCCCTGAATAGGTAGGTGCACCGCCCTGAAGAGTTTGAATGAGTTGCCTCATAGATTCTTGCATGGCGGTTTGTCCTTGAGCCAGATTCGTCATAATTCCAGCCAGATCTGGGGATGCAGATGGATTTGGATGATTTCCAGTATTTCCAACATTTCGATTACTGGATTCTGGATTATCTGCCATTGGTGACAAATAATTTTTATGAAAAACGATAATAACAGTCGTTTCCCACAGACGGCGCCAATCTGTTGATGTAAAAAACTAGATCGCTCTAACTTTTCAATCACAGATAAATAAATAAGACAAAGATTTTTAAAGTGGTTCGGCTAGGAATAAAGCCTACGTCCACTGTTATGTTATTGCTGAGTGTTTGTGGAATTCTTGATTACAAATTCTCTCAAGAAATTCCGGTCCCCCTGAATTGAGGATGATACAAGGTATTTATAGCCTCTAGGCTGTACATGAAAGGTCCAATACATTAAATGATAAACATATGAAAGGGTAATACATTTAATGCAGCGTGTGCGTCAAGAATACAATTGATATTTGAACAGTTGTCCGTCTGGTAATTAATGATACGGCCGAGATGCAGTTCGGACCGCCTTAGTTGCTTGTTGATCAAGAGTTCCTCGGAGTACTTAGAGTTTCTCGGTGTGATAGAGTTTCTCGGAAAGAAACACGGTTGGTCGGGAAATGATCTTCCTCGCTGCTGTTGTGCCATGTAGATTGACACGTGTCTTCATCTTCTTCGTCCACATCAGCACATTAATTTTGGTATCAACACATGCCAAGAGTGTGTGTAGAGCCGTTAGGAGTCGACTGGCCAAATTGATGTCGCATGAATTAAATAATTGATTAATTAATTTAAGTAAGAATAAGAGTAAATTTTTAAATAATAATGCTAATGGAATAATTGGACTTACACTTTAGGGTGGATTACTTGTATGGTAGATATTGGTAGTTTTCGTTTATTCACACGTTATTAATTATCTCGTTTAAATTAAAATTTTCAATTGTGGTATCTATCATATATAATGCTACTGTCTGGGTTCATAGACCCTAATTGGGGAGAGTAGCTTGTATTCATGCGGTGGGCTCTGACCGATTGCCCTGACTAACATGTCATGTATAGCGCTGGAGTAGCTAAATAGGAGTATTGAAGATCTTTTGGAAGTACAACTGGAGTTATTATAAATGCTTAGTAGTTTAGATTTATTTTCCTTTTCGTCGCATTTCTATTATAAAACTTCATTTATGGATTTGGTGGGTCACTCGGTTCCACAATTGTTTACGACTTTATTCAGATATTCATAGTTGGATCTTTTTATTCAGTTTTATATTTATTGGAGATTGGATTTATTTGGAGATTAGCATGGTGATGAATTTTATTATTGCATGAATGGTTATTATTATTTGGATCAATTTAATTATTATCTTGTGGAATGAATTTTATATGTTTCATATCCATCACATACTAAAATGATTACTTATTTAGTGATGCCCGACGTAGTTTAGCGGCGGCGACTGGCCACCTCGCTTGCCATATTTCGCAAGGAGTGACATCCCTCTCCCATGTTGACATCCTCATTATGATGTCCCCACTGCAGCGTTCCAAGGGAACAACCTTGGAATGAAGTCGGCACTTCTTACGGTATATAATGGTTTCAGATCTATCCAGGTAGGTCGTGTCGGGCTGGAGCTCTATTTCATCGATATTGATATGCTAGTAAGCAACCTCATCCCTAAGGAACCTCCACAATGCATAAATATGAAAGACGTCGTGCATCCTCTACAGGTGATCCGATAGTCCTAACCGATACGCCACGAGCCCAATCCTCTCAACAATTGGGAATGTTACCACATAGCGAGAAGACAACTACCCCTTATTCCCAAATATCATCACTACCTTCATGGGAGACACTTCAATTAGCACATGATTCCCGACATTAAAATCTAAGTGCCTCGAGCCCGCATCAACATAATTTTTCTGTCTATCCTGAGCAATCCTAATATTGTCTCGAATTATCTCCACCTTGTGTACAGAATGAACTCTAGTTCGATTACTTTATTCTCCGCCACCTCCAACTGACATGAGGGTGAACGATAAGGTCTCCTATATAACACCTCAAACGGTGCTATCCCATTAGTAAACTGATAGTTGTTGTTGTATGCAAACTTCACCAAGGGCAAGAACTTCTCCCAACCACCATTAAAATCTAGGATGCACCTTCGTAACATATCTTCCAGCATTAAGTTTACCCTCTCCGTCTGCCCATCAATCTAAAGGTGGTACGAGGTACTCAACCTCAACTCTGTCCCTAAGGCCTACTAGAAGCTCCTACAAATGTGGGACACAAATGTCTTATCCTTGTCCAAAATAATATTAAGCGGTACCCCATGTAATTTCACTATATCTACAAGGAAGAGCCTAGCATATTACTCTGACGTGTACTCCATCGAGACTAGTAAAAAGTGAGCCACTCTCGTCAATCTGTCAATAATCACCCAAATATAATCGTGCCCCTACTTTGACGTGGACAATGCTGTGATAAAATCCATAGAAATGCTCTCCCATTTCCGTATCGAGATCTCAAGAGGTTGTAGAACACCTATAGGATGCTGATGGTCCATCTTCACCAACTGGAACGTAGCACACTTGGATATAAAAATTGCTATGCTTTCTTCATGCTGACCCACCAATACTGGCACCTCATATCCTGGTACATCTTGTCCCATCGAGATGTATCGTAAAACATGACCCATGAGCCTCAGTCATAACGGCTCACCTTAGTTCCTCATCCTCTGGAACAATCAATCTGCCCTGAAATCTCAATCCACCATCTGAGCTAATCGAATAGTGCTATGCCCCCTCGACTAATAACTGCTTAACCTTTTCCCAGAAAAGCTGGTATCCTTCCCGTGCCTTCACGACCCGTATAATAATTTCGAGTGTAGTGGTGAGAATTGCCATGAAAGAGCGTGTCAACTCATTATCACCACTAATTAACTTCCAGTTCTCCTTCCACACTGTCGCTAACTCCAATATTGACTTGCGGCACTAAATTCGCCTTTTCGGGGTGGTACTTTATATCGAAGTAGTAATATTTCACAAACTCTAGACATCTTCGTTGTTGCATGTTCAACTGTCTCTGCGTGAAGAAGTACTGTAGGCTCTTATGTTTGGTGAATATATGGAATTTCTCCCCCAGGAGATAATTCTTCCATATACGTAAAGCAAATACCACGACTGCTAACTCTAAGTTGTGGGTGGGTAATGTCCCTCATGAGGCTTTAGCTTCCTGAAGCATAAGCCATTAGCCTCTCCTCCTGCATTAACACCTCTCCAAGTCCCCACAAGGATGCATCTATGAATATCTTATAGTCTATCCCTGCTAGAGGAAATTCAAGTACCAGAGTCGTAGTCAATCAAGCCTTCACCTCATCAAAGGCTTGCTGACACGCATCATCCCATATAAATGGCACATCCTTTATCGTCAAGTTTATTAGGGGTCTGACTATCTTTGAGAACCCCTGAATGAACTGACAGTAGTACCCCGACTAATCCCAAAAAACTACGCACCTTTATGGGTGTAGTGGTCTGTACCCACTCCATCACTACAGGAACCTTCCCTTGTATCCATCGATATCCCCCTCTCAGATATGATGTGGCACAAGAACTGAACCTTTCGCAACCAAAAACCACATTTCTTGAACTTAGCATAAAGTTGATGGTCTTGTAATGTCTGTAAGACTATCTATAAATGCTGATCATGCTCTTCCGTAGTCCAAGAATAAATCAGTATATCATCAATGAACACGATGAAGAACTGATCCAGAAAATCCCTAAATACTCAATTCATCAGGTCCATAAACACCATCGATGTAATGATCAACCCAAAAGGCATAACCAAAAACTCATACGACTCGTATCTTGTCATAAATGTTATTTTCGAGACCTCCTTCTTCTGAACCCTCAGCTGATGATAACCCGACCTCAAATTGATCTTTGAAAAATACACAACACCTCTCAGGTTGTCGAACAAGTCATCAAAATGAGACAACGAATATTTATTCCATATGGTGACCTTGTTCAACATCTAGTAATCGATACAAAGTCTCGAAGATCCGTCTTTTTTCTTGACGAACAGAACTGGAGCACCCCATGGCGAAGTACTCCTCTGAATATAACCCGACCTCAAATTGATCTTTGAAAAATACACAACACCTCTCAGGTTGTCGAACAAGTCATCAAAATGAGACAACGAATATTTATTCCATATGGTGACCTTGTTCAACATCTAGTAATCGATACAAAGTCTCGAAGATCCGTCTTTCTTCTTGACGAACAAAACTGGAGCACCCCATGGCGAAGTACTCCTCCGAATATACCTTTATCCTAGTAACTGCTCAATCTGGTCAATAAATTTCCTCATCTCTAGAGGAGCCATTCGATACGGTGTACGGGCAATGGGTCTTGTACCCAGGATCAAATCAACTGCAAAATCTATCTCTCTGCTAGGTGGAAACCCTAGGATCTCCCAAAATACATCAATAAATTCATAAACTATCGGTATGACCTTCGAAGAAGTCTCCTCCTCAATATAATACAAATGAGTGCTCGACCCACACCTGGGGTGTGGTGTTGCAACCAGGTATATCTTCTGCCCCGTAATGGCAAAGACGATGGACCTACTGTAATAATCAACACATGCTCTATATGTATCTAGATAACCCATCAATAAGATGACATCGTACTCGGATATATCTAATACCAGTTAGTCTACCAAAAATATGATTCACCTAATATCGATCCATTTACTCCTACATACCTAACATATGGGTGCCCCTCTTCCCACGGGTGAATTAATATTAAGTATAATATTAGATTTAAAATATATCATCCTTATCTCATGTGCAAAGATAGTGTTAACGAATGAATGAGATGTACTAGTATCAAATAAAATACAACCCACATAACCAAAGATAGGGAACATACCCTGAACTACCTAAATTGGCACTGGCTCCTAAACCAGCGCGATATGGTACACCCACCCGTATTGCAACGATGGTTGTTGCCCCTGAGCTAGGGTGGCTGGAGTTGGTAAAGTTGGTGCTACAATCCATAGGGCTGGAAACTACTGACCCTGACCGTGGCAATGTAGTAAATTTGCATTCACCATTTGATTATAAGTGGTGAAAATCGAATTCCCCAATAACGACTTCCTGATGTGCCAGACCATCCATGCCACAAACTTATCCATCTTTTTCTCTTATGTGTTTACTTTGTCCCTAGTAAAATATGATTGTGCGGTAAACTCAGCTTTGTACTCAGCTACTATATGACCTTCCTACTTAAAGTTTATAAACTTTTTTCTCATCTCAGACTTCATTGCTGGTGGGAAATACTTTCCCTCAAACTTGCCCCAGAATTCATCAATCGTTAATCTGTCTCTCTCCTCCTGTGAGATAATAGACTCCCGCCACTGTAAAGTTGCTCCAACCAATTGAAATGAGGCTAACATCTACTTCTGTACTAATGCTCACTCTACCATCCTCAATTGTTGTTGTATATCCTTCTTTCACTGATTAGCCACTATAATATCGAGACTTCCTGCAAACTTTAGTGGGTGGCCCTTAGTGAAGGCCTCCTTAGCTCCATCCCATACCGAAAATTCTATATATACTAGTAGGACCACCTGCTGCTGGGGGGGGGGGGGGCTACTGTGGCTGGAAATGTTGTAGCATAACGACTATCGCTATGGAAACTGCCTGAGTCACAATAGTAGCAATCTCTTCTGGACCGATCACCGGTGGGGCTGGTGGTGGCCGTGGGTGCAACTATGGCTCCTGCTGAGCTCCCTCATCTGTAGCTGGTGCAATAATATGTCATTGTTGGCCTCTTCTACTATTTTCCATCTGAAATAAAACAAGGTTCGTATTAGTACAAATCACAAGAATATAATAATTCCAAGTCATAGGCTCCACATATAAAATGATGCAACGCAGAACGTAATTAACGCAACTTAAATTCTAAGGATGCTAGAACCTGGATGCTCTGATGCATACTGTAATAGCCCCCATTTTCCACGAAAATGTTGATTAGACACGATACACTAAAAATGGGGCTTGTCTATTAGTTATATCATTCTCAGCATCGCACCATAATAAAGCATTTGTATTTTAAAACCACGAGCGTAATAAAATTGATTTAAATTAATAACCAAGTAATAATAAGCCAAACATCAAAATCTAGATAATATAAAATTCCAATACAAATATGACTATCTTAATTAACTTGATGAAAATAAACTTCGAGCTTATACCCATAAAATATCCAAAACAAAAGACTAGAATAGAATAGCAAACTAGACTATAATCAATAAGGTGGTCTCTAATAAGCAAAGTAAGACCGCATGGCTCATATCTCGCCAGTCCTGCTATCCCTATATAGGCACACGTGAAGGGAGAAAATATTTATAATTTGGGTCAGCATCCTAGAATTGCAAGAATTAACTTACGAAAATTAATATGCAATAATACTATTGATTCAAAGTATGTATAACCCATCGGCACTCACATGCGATAAATATATCACCTCTCACCTAAGTGCGATACTATATGCATACTACCGCAATTCCCAAATTAAATGACAAATAATGATACAATTATCAATCTACGATGCATCTAGCACAATATATTTACTAAAATATAATTGTCTACACCCGTGTTACCATTTTCCAGAATGCCCCACTCATACTATCCACAAAAGTGACATAACCATCTATTATGAATACTACGTAGTATTGGGTCTGTGATTGATTGTCTACATCATTAGACTAAGTACTTTAATCTCATTTAATTTATATGATTATATATATATATATATATATATATATATATATATATATATATATATATATATATATATATATATATATATATATATATATATATATATATATGTGTGTGTGTGTGTGTGTGTGTGTGTGTGTCATTACATATATACAACACTATCTACCATTAATGTCCCTTTCGTGCTATATCAATATGTCCGAAGGAGTTCTTTATCCAAACGGACATCGCAAAACACACACAAATGGGGTGGTCCCTACGCAGTACACCATTGAATGGTCCATACCCAATAGTGGCAATAGATCCTAGCATTTACAACTACTTCTTGTAAGTGGCGCTGCTATGTAGTACCTAAAATAATGACCTACACAATTCCTAGTCCACCTGTGCCGACGTGTGCTACGGTCTCGAAATGATCGTGCCCCAACCGATAGGACTGTCCACGAACATAAGTATGTCCACATAGATAAATAAATATATATCCTTATCATACAATATGTTTATGTAATTACTCTATGATAACCCCAAGATGTTCCATATAGTAATCCCACTTTAATTATTAACCAACTAGTTAATTGTAAATTTTCCTCCTTTAATAATAAAGCTTCACCATTTAGTTAATTATAAATTTCCTCATTTAATAGTAGTGCCACATGGGCATTTTTTTAATAAAATAACCGTTCACTTGGATGAACTCTCACTAACTTTAATGACTTCCTAAAAATCCCTCTGATCCATTCCTCGTCCCAACATAACCTAACCTAGGAGATGAATTGATTCACCTATTGGGGCCGGATCGATTCTCTCCTGGCCAAATCTATTCGCCTCAGTAGGCCGAATCAATTCGCACTTGGACAGAAGCCTAATTATTTCAAATTCTTCACCCCATTAGTTTACCCAATTAGATTATTATAGTGTTAGGTTTCTTATGAATCCAAACACCCTTTAGCTTCATTAATTACACAAATTAACACCCAATTCAATCCCCAAAGCTCAGAATTTACATCCAATACTACAACTATCAAACTCAGATATTTATCTCATAATCCTCTTTAACTCTATTTAGATTTTGTGCTCTATACATGGATAATGATTATCAACAGTTCAAGATCTTACAACATTGATTCTAATGCCCAATTAAGGTTCATTCCATTCTAAATAACTGCGTTTAGCCTTAATTCATTTAATCATTAAATATCAAATTCAGATTAAATCCTCTACACGAGTAAGAAATTATATCATCCTATCATCATCAATTTACACGTTTGATTCCAAAAGTAAAAAAGAAGTAAAATTTGAAGTTAATTTTAGCTAGAGAATTCTTGCCTTAATTGGAAGATTGAGTGCCTACTCTTGTGTACTTAATCTTCTCCTCTCTTTGGACCTTGGTAACTTCTCTCTAGGGATGAGAGCTACTAGGTTTAGCTTTGGATGAAAGGAATGAGATCTAACTCCCTAATTAACTTATATAATTTGCTAATTTCTAGTTACCTCTTGAATACTTTATTTGCCCGCCAAATGAACCCGAATCCATAACCGGAATGGCACAACAACTTCCCAAATAGTATATTTATACCCCAGACCCATTTTTAGAGGTCTAAAACACCTAAACGAGTTCCCAAAATATCTCGGAACGCGTCCAAATTATTATTATCCAGTATACACATTTTTCAATTTAATTGAACTCCGCATAACAATTATTTAACAAACATGCAATTATTTTCTATGAGAAATATTTAACATGCAAGGTTAAATCCACCCAATTTGAAAGCACCACAATTTAATTTATTCCAGACTTATTTAATTAAATTATATCGATTTAATTTAATATCTACTGATTTTATTTTATTATAAAAATACAAAGTATTTTATTATAGGGTATTACAATTCCATCTTGCACTCTCACTCATCTCTCCCTCTCAAGACATCCCACTTCAAAGATGATGTGGGTTCCTATCTTGTTAAGTTTATTATTTTATATTTTAGTCTAGTTACTTTGAGACCTATTAGTTGGATTCTATTATGGGACTTTAGTTTTGGCTTGTATCATTTGAGTTTCACTTGTGATTGTCTTGAGGATTGATATTGGGACATTACTATATATTTCTTTTATGGATCGTGGACTTTTCATTATGAGGACTTTCATATCGTTTCCATATATTTGTCTTATGTTTCATGTGATATCTTTAGTTTGGGAATGATATTTAATTATTTTAACAAGATGTAATATTTTAATAATTAGACTTGATCAACATGAGTATTAAAATACATAGGGTGTCATAATTGATACCAAAGCATGGTCTTAGGCCTCGAGGGTTCTTAGAGTTATTTGTTGCGTTCTTTGATACATGCCTATCTTTGTGTTCTTATCTATATTTCGTTATATGTAGGATTTCTCTCTTTAATTTTCAAATGGTCCCAAGAGGAGAGTTTGTCAAGCCAGAGAGCCTGCAACTCCCTCACCACAGGCTCCCTCTATGCCTAGTATTCCAACCCCGATGCCTAGGGGCAGTATCATTTTAGGGCACAATAGTTATCGAATTTGATCAGCTAAACAATCCAAGTAGTCTTGGAAGCAGGGAGACATGAGGTGCTCCCATAGAACCTCTACTGGCGGTACCAATTGCATTAGGATGGGAGAAGGCACGGTGAGCCGTCATGAAGAACAACCCATCAACGTTTGCAGGTTCTACCAATCCCATTTTGGTGCAGCAATGTCGCCATGATATTAAGAGGCATCTGAGGTTGTTGCCGTGCATAAAGGTAAAGAAGCATGCTTTAACCACTTTTCGGTTAGTTGGGGATGCTCTCCAATGGTTGGAGAGTGTGGCTTATATGGAAGGCATGGAGATCTCATGCTTTTAAAAATTATTCATAATTATCTTCAAAACAATTATTTTGGTTCTAAATTTGTTTTTATTACATTATTTTAAAGAAAAATAGTAAATACATACCCACACATCGCGCATAGCGAAAAACTAGTATACAAGTAAGATTCTAATATTCAAACAATTATTCTAAATCAATACGCTTCTTTCAAAATATCAATGAATAATTATAGTTCCATTAATTATGTCCTTTTTATAGTTTCAAACCCATAAGTTTATTCCTACATGAACAAAACTGCCAATAATTATAGTTCCATTAATCGTATGTCCTTTTATAGACTCAAACCCATAAGTTTATTCCTATATGAACACAAAAGTAAAAATGAGGAAAAAATATTATGAGTGATATACGATACTATGTAAAACCAAATTGAAAAAAAACATTTAAGTCAAGGGTCATTTGATGTAAAGTCCCTCTATAATTTTATAATTAGCATTTTGTCCAATTATTTTTATTTTGTTCCAAAAATTCACTCAGCATATAAAACACTCACAAACACTATTTTTTCACTTGTCTAAATCCTAAAAAAAATCTGATAAAAAAATAGACAAGGGGCTTTTTGGAACATTAAAAAAAAGTGTAAAATGTACTTAGCACTTATGGACTAAACATTAACTGTTCTTAAGTAGTCAAACTCCAACAAGGAAAAATAAATATCATATAAAATTATGGGGTCAATTTAAAAATCATATATGTTTTGATAAAAATATTGCATAATTAAAGTTGAAGTGTGTGTGATATTTGTCAAAACTTTGGGGTCATGCTCCGCTTGAGCCTCCTTGTGTCTATCGCTACATATAAATCATTATGCAAGGGGTTTTCCTCCATTCCAAGCATAATTTCCTCAACAAACTTTGGCAACAATGGAGGAAAATTAGCCATTATGCAAAATATAATAAGAGAAAACTCCTGATTGGAACTTAAAATTTGGTACTCCCGCTAACATGGTGTGTCGTTATTGGTTGATTTCTTATGAATGTGGATCCGCGCCAACAACACTAACCAATCACGACACGTCATGTCAGCGAGTCGCGATTTTTAAGTCCAAATTTTAAATCGCTGTAGAAGCCCTCGTATAATAATTATTTTTATTGGTTTCTTTAAGAAATTTTTTGTAAGGAAAATAAAGTGAGCCAGTCTTGATATTAGTTATTAATTGAGTCTATAATTAGTACATGCGGAAGTTAAATAAATTTTTTTAAACTGGGATGAAGGGAATATTAATATTTTAATAAATTAAAATTATAATAGTAAGGAATTAACGGATAAACAAAAAAAATATAGGTATTTGAATTTAGACTCAATTAGTAACACAAATCTAGCTATGGTCCAAGACGCTAGGCCAGGGTTAGAGACACGTCTTGTTTCTTCAAGGTCTCCGATTACATTAAATAAAGAGTAAAGCTAGGGCGACACAATGGATTGACAAAGATAAATTGACACAGTGAGGTGTCGAAAAGCCATTGGATAAAAAAATGAATTTTTAACCTTATTTACTTCATTCTTCCTTTTGGATAAAAAAAATTATTTTTATAAAAAAATAATTATACTGTATTTTTAAAAGGACAAAAATGTTTTTTTTTTAACTCCACATTTCTTTTATAAAACAGTTTTTTTCAATCATCAAAGTTAAAAAAAATTGTTTTATTAAAAAAAATACTGTCTTTTTAAAAACAGTTTTATCAGTTTTTATTTACATATAAAATTATTATTTTTTAAATCACAAATGGACCAAAACTCTAAATTGTGAGAATTATTGGACCCGAAACAGTAAAATATCCAAAAATATTTGCTGATAAAAAAATTTAAAAATAATAATTACGAAAAATGCAAGGTTTAAATTTTTAAAAATCTTTTTTTGGTGCCGTTTTTTATCGCAATTGGTTAGTGTAGCTGGCGCGGATCCACATCTCTTAATGAATGTGGGTACGCGCCAGCGGCCTAACAAATTGCGATAAAATGCGGCACTAAAAAAATATTTTTTTAACAACTTATCATTTTTTTATAAAAATATTTTTGTTGGTGCCGCTTTTTATCGCAATTAGTTAGTGCCGATGGCGCGGACCAAAAAAATATTTATTTTAACAACTTAGGATTTTTTTTATTAAAATATTTTTTTGGTGCCGCTTTTTATCGCAATTGGTTAGTGCTGCTGACGCGGACTCACATTCATTAAGAGATGTGGGTCCGCACCAGCGGCACTAAACAATTGTGATAAAAAGCGGCGCCAAATTGTTTTTAAAAAAATTTTAACCCTGCATTTTTCGTAATTATTATTTTTTAATTTTTATCATGAAATATTTTTGGATATGTTACTATTTCCGGCCAGTAATTCTCACTATTTAGAGTTTTGGTTCATTTGTGATTTAAAAAAAATGATTTTATATGTAAATAAAAACTGACAAAACTGTTTTTAAAAAGACAGTATTTTTTTTAATAAAAAAAATCTATTTTATAAAAGAAATGTAGAGTTAAAAAAAACAGTTTTGTCCTTTTATAAATACTGTACAATTTTTTTTAATATAAAAATAGGGTGTTTTACCAATTAGTTCCGTTTACTAAGTATGTATTTCAATAGGTCCTAATATTATTTTTTTGCTCCATTAAGTCTCATAAAAAAAGATTTTTGTTCCAATAGATTCTATTTATAAACATATATTGAATATTCATTATATGTACAAATATAACATATTAAAAATAAAATGTTACTATACGCTCCCATATAAATAGAACTTAATAGATTTTTTTTCTTTTTATCACAAAGGAAGAATGAACTAAAAAAGGTTAAAAATTCATTTTTTTATCCAATGACATTTTGACTCACTGTATCAATTTCTTTGAGTCAATTTACTGTATCGCCCTAACTTTACTCTTAAATAAAATACAGTCATCATAACAGCTGGGTCAATCCCAATGATAAATTGTCAAGATCGACGTGAAGACTGATGGATTGATCGGATCATGATCCGATCTGGTCTTCAGTTGCATTCAACTAAAATCAAATACCGTAGGCTTGAAAAATGAAATTTTATCGGTAATAATTGATCAGTTGAACAATATTTGACTAAATAAAAATTCATAAAATATTTAAATATTTTGTGATTAGTCCAATGACCGGATGCCTTAGTCTCACCCATCCCCGTATTTCTTTTTTAGTTGGCAGTCCCAGGCTTCCTCCGATTATGCTTATTTTTGTAGATTTTGTAGGACTAACTGTTCCTCTTTTCATGAGTTTGGCGGTTGTTTTATAGCCAACACTTTTGTAGGGATTCCAGCTAATATTCAAAATGAAAAAGTTTAGAATTGTCCACTAACAAGATCTCACAGCAGAGGACTAAATGCCTCCGATTCCTAAAATATTTGAGCTTTGTGATTTGAAAAGATGACACACAACTTCTTAGGTGTATTACATTTGGGGTTTGTAAATTTATGATCTATTGTAATAGGTATTTTAAAAATAAGACAACAAATATTTTATTTATAGTTTTAATCTCAATTTTTGAATAAAGCCCCTGGCGCGGACCCATATTCATAAAACGTCAACCAATCACAGCATGCCACGTGTCCCTTTAATTTGAAAATAGGCACTACAAATAAAAACGAAATATTTGTTGTCCCATATCCATAATCAATATTATTTTAAGTCCTTAAAATACATAATCTATATTACATTACCATCTAGACACGTCGGTTGCACAAAATTACGTATATATGATATAGGAAGTTTTTATTCGTACCCATAATATTTAATATCTCACGGCACCAATGCACTTATAAAATTAACAACCTACTAATTTTTCCTTAAAATACCGTTAGAAAATCTTACCCCATCTAAGAATTATCTCATCTCATTCTCCAAAGCCCTTTTAGTGACAGTATACTCGCCCATATCAATGTGTTTCTTTCAATTATTGTAATGTGTTTCCAAGGTCTGTAATGTGTTTCCAAGGCATTAGAATAATTGAAACACACATCGTGATATGCACAAAATTAGTTTTTATAGTTTCACATGCAGATGTCTAGTGAGTGATTGATATGGAAATCATTTCCATTAGTGTTGGCTTGAAAATGACCACATACCATGATGCATGCCAATGCGATATTTTGTAATTTTAGTAGGTAATGGAAAATGTTCATATATTTATGAAGGTCCCAATATATATCACTTTGAGCATCAAGACTGTTTTGATTTGATACATATAGCTGAATCATTAGTTTTGGCTTGAACATGACCACCTACCATGATGCATGCTAATGTGATATTTTGCAATTTTAGTAGGTAATGGTAGGGCCGGCAATATGGGCTTTTGAAGATGAAATCGCTCATAATTCACTCAAAATAATGTGTTTGGATCCCATTAATTGTGTTTGTGGGTCAAAATGGTTTGAACGATCCAATAAGATGATTTGTTGGCGGGTCATTAGCGGGTCAAAATGATTTTGGACCCTCACAAAAATAAAATTCAAATTACTAAAGAGTTAAAAGATTTTTTTTATTCAAGTATTTACTTGTATATTTTTTTTTCAAAATTATTATACCATATTTATTTGTATATGGTATAATAATTGTTTTTTTTTTTAAAAAGTGGGTCAACCCGACCCGGATTTAACTCGGCCAAACCCGCCCAAATTATTATATCCGACCCGCTTTTGATCCGCCCAAATTTATCCATATCCATTTTTGACCCGTCCATAATCGCTCATAACCACCCATTTGCCACTACTAGGTAATGGAAATGGTCCATACATATACGAAGGTCCAATATATATCACTTTGAACACCAAGACCTTTGATGAGTGCATTATTTTGTATTATTTATACTCAAATCTAGGCCTTATTAATCCTGTTGCATCATTAATAAAGAGTTCTTAAAGTTATTTTTGTTATTTAAAAGAAAATTACAGACTTTAGAATAAAGAGGGTTAATAATGCAATTGTGAGAATTTCAAGCTAACATCTTATATTCATTGCTAATCTATTGTGCAAAATTGTTTTCGAGTGTTGACAGATTTATAAGGCAAGCGACAAACTTTGGATTCAATTTGGGCATGAAACGAGGGCCTACGCAACTTCAGGGGCTAAATTGTAAATTCAAATGATTTATTTCGGACTCGGACCAAACACGAAAATTGAAGGCTTTGAATCAAGGGACTCCTGGGTTTAAACGGCGTGTCAATCAGAGTTGAAACAAAAAATTAATGACTATGCAAAATTCGAAACCGAAAGAAAGTCAAAAGTCAAATCCTGAAGTCAAGTCAAACCCAATCCTTTAACCAAAGCCGACCTCTAAACCGAGCCTAACCCGTACCTACACCTTGTGTGTGTTTAGTTTGTATTATATATTTTTATTTGAGTCGTGTACATATTTTTAATAATTTTTATATTTCATTTATGTGTGTAGTGTTATTTTTAGTATTTTATATTTTTCGAGTCATTTTTACTATTTTATTTTTCTTTAGTGTTTTACCATTTTATGTAAATATAGTAGTGCGTGTGAGTATGTGTGTTATTTATATAGTACTAAGTCTGTGCCAGTAAATAATATAGGTGCGAGTTTTATTTTTATTTTTATTTTTATTATTAGTTTAATAATTTTCTTATTAGATTAGGTTTATTAATATTATTTTATTTTATGTCTTTTTATTTTTAGGTTAGAATTTAATTTTTAGTTTTAATAGATTGTAATTATTTTATTAGTTATAAATATTAGGTAAGTGCTATTTTTAT
The DNA here is from genome assembly GCA_949130495.1 of Sambucus nigra. NCBI lineage: Eukaryota > Viridiplantae > Streptophyta > Magnoliopsida > Dipsacales > Adoxaceae > Sambucus > Sambucus nigra. The sequence continues at coordinate 533,615,095 of OX422208.1, read as the reverse complement.
TATTATTAATTAGGTACAAAATAGACACACACACATACTAACTACCCTACACTCACATACACCCAAACAACTCACCCCCTACACTATCCTATACTCATCCACACCTAAACTACCCCCACAACACTATTTATCTTCCTTACCAAAAATAAACCCACACTCTCTCTCCAAAACCCCCGTAACCAAAACCACCTGCACCATAACCCACCACCAATAAAACTACACACCCACTAACACACCATCATCCACTTACCACCAAACCCGAACCAACCAACCAACCCCCCCCCCCCCCCCCCCCCACGCGCTAAATACCCAGACCCCAAACCCCACGTTTTATACCCCATTTTGCCCTACTTTCTTGGTGTGCAGATTTTTTTTTTGGGTATAAATTATTGGCCAATTTCGAATTAAATATATACACTTTTGGATAGAAAAAAAACACACTTTGAGAGATAAAAAAAATCTGTGTAGAGAGTATCTTTGAGGAAGAGTTGGAAAAAACATATTTTGTATTGTAATTCGCGATTTTTTTAAGTTGACATTTATTAATGAAAATTATTATTTCATCTTGGAATATTTGTGTGTCAAATATGATGTGTGAGTAGTTTAATTATGATGATTTAGGTGATGTTTGTCATGATTAATTAAATTACGCATGTTAATTTCTTACATATTCCGACGTGTTTTGATTTGAAATAAAAAAGCTCGGTATTCGCTTAAAAGTATACGAGACTGTATTTTTAAACCTCAAAAATTAATTATAAATTCATGCTTTAAAAATTTTAAGTTGTCATTTTTGATGGGTGATGCTTGCACTTAGATGTTTTGATACCTCATGCTTAAATACACATTAAAAATTTAGAACGTGATATTTCGAGGGAATAGGGATTTATAGTGTCTAATTGAAGAGACGTTAAAATATTTTAAACGCATGTAATGTTATATTCCCCGAAATTTACGTGACGAGAGTTGGTATATTTTGTGTCATAAATTCGGAATTACGGAATTAAATTAATGTGTAAATTTAATTAGAATTGACAAATAAATTCGACGTCTTAGTTTCTTCCACATTTGATATTATCTCTACTTGTTCGTTTATTTTGCTTTTATTTTTATTTTTATTTTAGAACTTAAATCAAATTTATACGCTCATATATCTAGTTGGACACTCGATATTTTGTAAAAGTTGATCAAATCTCTGTGGGTTCGACCCGTACTTGTAACCGTTATATTTTAATAGCCGTGCACTTGCGGTAATTTTAACAAATAAAATTTGACAATAAGTTTTTGGCACCGTTGACGGGAATTTAGGTTGTTTCAAACGTATTGACTTTCGGACTAGTAATATATATATATATATATATATATATATATATATAACTGTAACATAGTTTTAAAAAAAAAATTAATTGGATTTGAGTCTTTTAGGGCTTAAATAGTTATTTTTGACACTAGTTAAGTCATAAAAGTACTAAAAATTTGAAGAACGAGAAAAAAAATGAAATAAAAATCTTTATCTTTCAAAAGATTTTTTTTTTCCAGATTTCAAGGTTCTGTAATTTGGAGCAAAAAGAATGTTTTTTTATTTATTAAAAACAAATTTTAGTAGCCTAATATTTCCTATATTTTTTTTAGTATATAAAAAAATTCGATTTTTTAATTGGATTTGATTTTCTTGGGTAAATAGTGATTTTTAACACTAGCTTTGTCATAAGATACCTACAAATTTGAAAAATTCGAAATTAATTAATTATTTTTTTGGAACTTTCCAGATTTCGAAACTGCTTTAAAAAAAAAGAAGTCTTTTATGAATAACTAGCTGTTTTAAACACTAGTTTTGTCATAAAAGTACTTAAAAATACAAAAAAAATAAATATTTATTTATTTCCAATAGCAATTTTTTTCTAGTATATATATATTTTTTCCCAATCTTATAGTGTGCTTTTATTATTTTTTTCTTTCTTTTTAAAACAAAAAAACAAAAAATACATTGCAAGTGCATATGTAATTATTTTTTTTGCACTTTACGCTTGGTATGGCTTTTGTGTTCTTTTTCAGATAAAAAATAAAAAGAAGAGATAAAAAAAGAGTGAGAAAAGAGAAAAAACATGGAAAAGAAAGCAACCGTGGGAAAAGCGCTAAAGTTACTTGTGCAATCTTGCCAGAAGCACAAGGCACTCTTGGAGACGACTGAAACGTAAGTGACGTTTCCCTCCGATCGATGTCAAATAAAACTTTGGTCCGGCATAAACAAGTGACCGTAAAAATTCCACGCCAGAGGTAAGTCTCGTGTGCTCCTACGTGAAACTATTCTCGCAAATTTCTACAAGCACGTTGCATAATTTGAATTAAGGGCAAAGCCCAATTTTAAGATAAAGTGGGGATTTAATCACCCTTCCTTCGCCCACAAATCACTAAGCTACCCGAGCATTTGCATTACTCGAGCCATCATTTTAACTTAAAATTGATTAGACATTGGCCATAGGGTATAACATAGCTCATAGGAAAACTCTTAACAAGGATGAGATTAAAAGCTAATCCAAATGTGGAATTGTCAAATCGGTTCCATTTTTGACCTTGACTAGGATTGTTGGTTTTTAATGAGTCATCGTACCGACCATCTACCTGAGGAAAAAATTTGGAATTTGAGGCGATAGTCCATAGTTAGTTGTCTTTTAAATTCTCCCCCGGATAAGAGTAGGACCTTTCTAATTAGGGAGATTATTTCAGAGACCCCTGTCAACGAATAATCTCGGGAAACTAGATATTAAAAATTGAATTTGCCCTCACCTAACTTAGATAAACTCAAATTGCTTTGTGCTAGTTTAGGAATTGTGTAGTCTTAAGTCGGATTAATTTGCTTTCCTAAAAAAATCAAAAAAAAAAAAATCGAGTGAGCACGGTGTATGGTAAGTTGAGGTCGAGATCCTACTGGTCGTTTAGCTAGAGTGGAGTCTAGTATTCCTGATACTGTTATAGGTAGCACCTCGATTTTCACTGAGATGAGAGATGAGCTAGCAACCCATGCCCTTAAGGATTACCTGTATCCTAATAGGGAAAGTCAACCATCATGCATACTTCTTCCCCCGCATAATGCAAATAATTTTGAGTTCAAGTTGGGGATAATTCACTTACTTCCTATCGTTCGAGGCACAGAAAAGGAGGACCCATACCTCCACGTGTGTGAGTGAAGAAATTTGTGGAACTGTTAGGTTACAACAATTCACTGATGAGATTGTTAAACTAAAACTGTTTCCATTTTCTTTGAAGGACAAAGCTAAGAGTTGACTACTCTCACTTAAACCAAATTCCATCACTACATCGAATCAATTGAGTATTGAATTTTTGCAAAAGTCCCTAACCAAAAGGCGACGACAATACGTCACGCCATCAATACTTTCAATCAAAAAGAGGGAGAGACTTTATGGATTTACTTGGAAAGATTCAAGGACTTGCTCTTGCAATGTCCTCACTACGGAATCGAATTGGATCGTCAAATCCAGATTTTGTATGAGGGTTTCGATTATACTACTCGGTCTATGCTTGAACTAATGTTTGGTGGAGATTTCATAGAAAAGAGTGAGACTGATGCATGGTCATTTTTAGAATCCGTTGCTAAAAAATCCCAGCGATGGGCACCCCATTGGTATTCTAGGGCCACCATAGTTAAGGAGGGTAATGCTCATCAAGAAGAATAAGGTTTTGAACTGAATGCCAAAGTGGATACATTAGTTCGACGTTTAGAAGCCTTAGAAATGAGCAAGGAGGGTAATCGAGCAGCACCTGCTGCCGTGCAACATGTAGGGTTGCCTATGTGCTTGCTTTACAATAGTTTTGACCAACTCCTCGAAAGTTGCCCCACCCTTCCGACCTAAAAAGCTATGACCGAGCAGACTAATGCAATCTATCAAAATAAGCCCAAATACGACCCATTTTCCACTACTTACAATCCAGGTTTGAAGGATCACCCAAACTTTTCATGGCCTAACGGTCAATACCAGGGTAGTGGAGGTCAATATTCAAGTAAGCCACCCCCGGGTTTCCAAAAGAGTACCCCCTCACCATCGTTTCCTTCACCCCAAAAGATTCAATCTTTAGAAGAAAAGATGAATTTACTTGCCCAAAGTATCCTGTAATTCCAGCAAACCACGCAAAGTGTCCTCCAATCTACACAACAAAACTTGCATGCCAACACCCAATCGATTGCCAAATTTTAGGTACAAGTGAGTCAACTAGCCAATGCTTTGAGCGAGAGAAATAAAGGAATGTTCCCAAGCCAACCCGAGCCTAATCCTAAGGGTAACATGCCTAGGGGTCAGTTTGTTATCCAAGACAACACTAGCATGCCCACTACCCAAGAGCATGCTAAGGCTATCATCACGCTTCTGTTAGGTAAAGAAGTTGAGAATAATGTCTCATGACCCACTATGAGTGAATTTGAGAAAGGTAAGGAAAAGAAGGACCCACATGTGGCTCCGATTTCTCCCGCACCCTTATCTTTCGAACCATATGTTGAGACCTACATCCCGAAAGCTCCATTTCCACAACGTTTAGTGCCACAAAAGAAAAAAATCATAATCTGACAAAATGTTGGAAGTGTTCAAGCACGTACAAATAAATATCCCGTTACTTGATGCTATACAACAAGTCCCATCACATGCTAAATTTTTGAAGGACCTTTGTACCTTCAAAAGAAGCACAAACATTCCGAAGAAAGCTTTTCTTGTCGAGCAAGCAAGCTCGATCATCTCATATAGAACCCCCGTCAAGTATAAAGATTTCGGTACTCCGACGATCTCTATCAAGATAGGGAAGCACCTAATTCGGAAAGCTCTTCTAGATTTAGGAGCAAGTGTGAACCTTTAGTCGTACACCGTATACGAGAAACTAGGTTTAGGGGAGTTGAAATTGACTAGGATTACCTTGTACTTAGCCGACCATTATGTGAAAACCCTGAGAGGTATTGTTGAGGACGTCCTAATAAAAGTGGGTGACTTTATATTTCCTATCGACTTTGTTGTTTTGGACACCCAACAAGTGAAAAATCCTATTGCACAAATTCCTGTTATTTTAGGTCGTCCTTTCCTTGCCACATCTGATGCCGTCATTAGGTGTCATAGCGGACAATTGAACCTATCCTTTGGGAACATGACTATGGATCTTAATGTGTTCAATTTGGCCAAACAACCACCCAATGATGATGAACCTGTGGATGTCGCATGATTGATAGTATCGTCTAAGAGACTTTTGAACAGACTTATAATGATGACCCTTTAGCAGCATGCCTTTCCCATTTTGGGTTTGAATTTGACATCAAAATCTTTATCATTGAAGTCAACACCCTCCTTGACTCCACCCCTGTCTTGGAAATAGGACCTTGAAGATCTAAGCCTGCACCTCTCTCTCTCTCTCTTCGTCACCAATTCCTCCATCCATTGGAAAATCCCCCGAGCTAGAATGGAATCCGTTACTAGAATCACTCGAGTATAGGTTCTTAGGACCTTCTGATACCTTGTTTGTTATCATCGGGTTTGACCTAGATAAAGAATAGGAAGGTAAGTTATTGCATGTTCTCAGCGAACACAAGGAAGCCATAGGCTGGACCATAACCGACATTAAGGGGATATGTCCCTTGGTGTGCATGCATAGGATACATTTAGAAGACGAGGCTAAAAATTCTTGTGAATCATAACATAGACTTAATCCCAATATGAAAGAGGTCGTTCGAGCCGAGTGCTAAAATTACTCGATGCGGGTATTATTTACCCCATCTCTGATAGCCAATGGGTCAGTTCCGTTCAAGTTGTCCCCAAGAAATTCGGTGTTACGGTGATGAAAAATAACAATAATGAGTTTGTACCCACTAGGTTTCTGTAATACCCCGTATTTTTATGGCTTTTAAAATTAGGGATTTATTAAATTTAATTGAGTTATTAATTTAATATTAATCCAGAATTTTATTTAAAAAATGTTTACTAGCGTGACGAGAGTTAGTAATTATTGGTAATTTGTTGAATATTACTGGATGAGTAAAGTAATATATGAAATTTAATTTATTAAAAGGTCACGAGTGAATAACATGACAATTATGAAAATTTAAGTCGGGGCGTGCCTGTGTCGTGTCGGGACTAAATTATTATTATAAAAGTGAATAAATTATAAGTTGCTCATATGGTCATTTTGAGTGAGCAAACATGTTCGGAAGGGTTGAAATAGTCAAAAAAGTGTACCCGGGGGTTTAGTTTGGGTCTCGGGACATTTTTAGGCCTAACCGGCACCCTGTAAGGGCAATTTAGTCCTTTCCAAATTTGGCCTTAATTAAATGACGAGAATTGGTATATTATTATCAGATATTAAAAGAGTCTTCTAGGGTTAACCTCTCAAAAATATAGAAAAACAGTGAGAGGAAGGAAGGGAAAGTTTTCCAAGAAATCCAAGGCCAAGAACAAATTCGATTTCACCACCACCACCACCACCAAAACATAGATCGTAAGATGAGGAACACAGTTATACCTATATCACCAACAAATTAGACATTTGAATCCCAGGCAAGTATCCATCTTGCTATTATTTTGAGTTAATGGTTCACCCATGTTAGAATAGGATTGTTACACATGTGTTCATGGAAGAAATTAATGATTTAGGGAATTTAAATCTCATGTTTTAGAGGAATTAGATATATTCTGGAAATCTCAACATATGTAGAGGATTACCCACAAAATTATATTGGTTTAGAAGTGAGAAATCCGGAAAAATAATTAGAAGAATGGAAGTTAATGTAAAATTAGGGTTCTTGAAAATTATGATGAATTACCCCTTTGATTCAATACTTTTGATGAATTTGTACATGCTTCACGTAGTAAATCATGTATATAAGTATATGAGACCAGTAGTAAATTTGTCTAGGAGTTTGGGGATCATTAATGGAGTTTTGGTTGAGGTTGGAGACGAAAACCCGTAGTTAACAATGGCAGAATTCAGAATACCTGCTTGATCAATCGATCGACCCAAGAGTGTCGATCGATCGAAAGATCGATCGATCGACCCCTCCTGAAAAACTGCATATTTTTCCCCTTTTGGTTTAATCCGGTTAAAATACGTAGGAACCCTTGAATATCATTTAAACAGTATAATGGGTCATGAAGAGGACCAGTAGGGTCTAAGTAAACTCCGTTGAGTGAAATTTTATATGGGATGAAATTGTGGGTTAACGGTGGGTTTCCTCACACATTGGAAATTGTGCGTACATTCACTAAAGAATTGAGAGAATTGTGAAAGACTTAGACCAGAAGGTTAGAGAGGGCGTACCTACTGAAATTATATTTAGTAAGAGAGAATACTTTAAGAGATGAGACGTAAGTATGAAATGATTATAATTAAGAATAAAAGAGACGAATCCTTTATGCGAGATAATTGGGTAAAATTGTACTAAGTACGGTTAATAATTATTATTGTTGGGTCCTGGGCGAACCTAACTGGAAAAATGAGAATATTTATATATATGACCGAGTTCATGTGTATATACTTATATTATGCTTGTGTATAATCATACTCGCGCTACTTGCTATCACGGAGGTTGCCGCACCGGGACAGTCTTATCTCGATGTTACCTTTATGGGGGATATTGACTTGTACCGTAGAATATAGGATTCCTTGGTACATGCTATCTAAGAATGATAGTCAGACGGTCCTAAGAGATGTGAGGGGTATGTGCTGACCTCTTAGTGACTTGGAACTATGCTTCGCCTCTATTTTGTGTGTATTGTGTTAATACAGTTTGAGAGTAATTTCGAGCTAATATTTCCCTTAGTACGAGTGATACGGGGACTTGATAGCAGAGTATGCCAACACCATAGTTTTTATGTGTGGTGCCGATAGTATATATATATTATATGAGTGACTAATATATATATACTTATACATGGAATTTTTCTACTGTGCGTATAAGTAGTTAATTAATGAATAAATGCTCAAACTTTATAAAAAGTGTTCAGGAACTTTGTAATGGTACTGAGTTATTCTAAGTAACGTAAGAAATCTTGAAGAGATTGATTTTTCTAAACTAAATATCATAACCTTTTTACTTCTCGGGATAAAACTTTATGGAAAATAAGTTGGATGGACTTATGAGTTTAGTAGTACGGTAGACGTGCACACTAGATGAGAGGAGAGAATTCGCAAGAGAGTGTCGCATACTAACATTGTTGTCACATTAGCCGGTAAGCATTTTAAATACTTGCTAAACTATTATAAAACAGTTTTACACTCGGGCTTTGACCCGTTTCCCATTATTTTTCTTTCTCTTATATATATATGTATGTATTACAGGTGCCCAGCCACAAGGGCGCCATGCATAGATTCTTTGGGCTGGACGTCCTGCAGCTTATGTGGGAGTTGCAGGACCTTGTTTTAGACGACCTCTTCATTGATTCTATTCTTGTTTTAGTTCTTCTTTGTTAGGGCATGTGTAACCCGATTTCCTATTCTGTTTGGACTTATCAGAGATTTATGTTTATTTATATTTCCAGTATTCAGTACTCATTGGGAGTTAACTCTTGTCAAAATGGTTTCATTTATGGTTCTTTAACTTAGTTTGGTTAATTTAGACGGCTTAATTATCTTGTATTGATTGCCATCCTTTGCAGTTATGTGATTCTTAAACTGGTGATTATTTAAAAAGGTTTTCATATTGGATTTTAATAAAATGAAAATAAGACTTTAAATTGTTTTGACACTTGGCTTAATTATTTAGGGTGTTTAAATTGGAAATATTATTTTGTGACAGTGATGCTAAGAATGAACCAACCGTTCACCTTGATTTTTAACTTAATAAAGGACTTATCACCCGGTATTTAATTAGGTGGGGTGTCACAGGTGGTATCAGAGCATCAGGTTCTAGTGTCCTTTAGGATCTATATGGCTTATTTTGCTTCCAGCTTAACGTCTTTGATGTAGAGCCCTATTTTTAGGACTGTTGTATTCTTGTACTTACGCTTACGTCTTCAGATATTTGAGATTTGATGATAACTGTAGACTAATGAACTTACTTCTCATTTTAGATGCCTCCGAGATGCGCACCCTGAGACACGAATGCCCAGTCCGAGCAACCAGCAGTTTCGGCTCAGGGAATGATGAATGCAACTGAAGTAGCCGCCATTGTTGCTCAGGCGTTGAATGCCGCCTTAGCGATGGTGCAACAGGATCCACCCTATGTTCAGGCAGTAGCGCCAGTACCAGCACAACTTCCCACTGCATGGGAGCGGGTCAGGGATGCCTTTGAGAAGCCCCATCCTTCAGAGTTCTCTGGTAATTCGGACATCGTAGTCGCCAGCTAATGGAAGAAGGATATCCAGAAGCATCTGTGCATGTATGAGTGCACTCACATGTAGAGACAGTTACAGGATTCCTTCAAGCTAGTGGGGGACGCTTTTCTGTGGTGGGAGTCCACCACCACCTTGGAAGAGAGGGACATCATACCGATTTAGTCATTTTGGGTACGGTTTGACCGTGAGTATTTTCCATCCACTGTGAAGATTGAGATAAGGCGGAGGTTACTAAATCTCAAGCAGGAGAGTATGACCGTTGCTGAGTATGAGGAGTTCACTAGACTTCTCACTATAGTGCCGGATGAGGCACTCACTGAGGAGAACAAGATATTACTATTTTTAGATGGGTTGGCCTGGGGGATTCGTCAGCACCTCATAGGCAATCTATCGTTGGCTACTTATACTGACGTACTCAACACCGCTCTGTTGCACTGTCAGGATCACCGCTTCCATTAGCAGGGGAGCAAACGAGTAGAGGAGTCCATCCAGTAGGGCAGGACAGGGGGAAGTAGTACTGGTGGGGGCACCAGTAGCCCAAGGACAGACCCTTCACTGTGAGTAAAGTTCCCATCAGGGAGACCCTGCCAAGCGATTCCGATAAGGTGATTCCATGTAGGGATTTGGGGGATTTAGATAGGGCTAGCAGGGCCAGTCTAGTCAGCATGGCCAATAGGGCCAACATCATCCGCAATAGGGTCAGCTGCAGGGCCATTAGCGCCAACAACATTTTCAGTAGGGCCAGTGACAGGGTGGTAACGGCCAACAGGGCCGTGGTCAGCAGGGGAAGAGGGGAGGTAACTTCAGGGTCAAATGTTTTGGATGTGGCAAGAATGTCCATAGGCGTCAGGATTGCCCAGAGGGGGATAGGCCCCCATAGCAGCAGGGTGCCCATAATGAGCCGTAGAGGCCACTCTTTCCAGCCGTCCTCCCAGCGCCATCTAAGATGCCAGCCCTACCAGCCATCCCAGCAGCTCGAGTCCAGCAGGGGAAATTGTAGTATGAACGAGTCTATAACATCCACCAGGCCGCAGCACCTCAGGCGCCACCCACGATTGAGGGTACGTTTCCTATCCATGTCACTATGGGTCGGGTTTTATTTGATACTGGGGCATTGCACTATTTTATAGATACTCATTTTGCACGGGCCTTAGGGTTATTAGAAACGGCAGAGAGTATAGTGACATGTGTAGACTCACCACTGGGGAATGGGTCTTTGATTTTGTTTATATGCCGGGGTATAGGTATAGAGATTTGTAGTTTGATTTTTCTTGCAGACATGCTAGTTTTAGATATGCATTAGCACGACACCATTATTGGCATGGATTGGCTCGCTGCGTACAGAGCCATGATAGATTATTTTGGTAGGAGTATTATCTTCACCATTCCAGGTCAGGAGATGTTTTTAGTGCCGATACCTCACCTAGAGGGAGGATCTTCCATCCATTTTTACTACATAGAGGAGGATACCTCTAAGGAGATTGTGATTCCCCTGGATTCGATTCCAGTTTTTTGTGACTATTCAGATGTATTCCAGGAGATACCATGCCTACCCCGCAGTCGAGAGATAGATTTTTTCATAGACTTGATGCCGGGTACTCGTCCAATAACACTTTTACCGTATCGTATGGCTCCAACAGAGATAAGGGAGTTACGAGATCAGATAGAGTAGTTATTGGGACAGGGCTTCATTCGTAGGAGCACTTCGCCTTGGGGTGCTTCGATGTTTTTTGTAAAGAAGAGAGATGGTTCACTGAGGTTGTGCGTGGATTATCGGGAGTTGAACAAGGTCACGATATGAAATAAATATTCGTTGCCTCGAATCGATGACCTGTTCGACCAGCTGAGAGGAGCAACTTTCTTTTTGAAGATAGATTTGACATCGGGATACCATCAGCTACGGATTAGGGAGCAGGATGTGTTGAAAACTACTTTCATAATGAGATATGGATCCTATGAGTTCAGAGTCATACCGTTTGGGATGACAACTGCTCCATCCATATTCATGGATTTAATGAATCGAGTGTTCAGAGAGTTTTTGGATCAGTTTGTCATAGTCTTCATAGATGACATCCTGATTTATTCGCAGACTGAGGAGGAGCATGCTGAGCACTTGAGGAAGATTCTTCAGATTCTATGAGAGCATCAGCTGTATGCTAAGTATGAGAAGTGCAGATTTTGGTTGCGGGAGGTACAGTTTTTAGGGCATGTTATGTCGGAATTGGGGATATCGATTGACTCGAGCAAAGTGTCGGTAGTGAGGGAGTGGGGACATAACACAACACTGACGAGAGGTAAGTAGTTTTTTGGGGTTAGCCGGGTACTACAGGAGGTTCATATGGGGCTTTTCAAAGATAGTGGGTCCGTTGACGAATCTGACTCGCAAGGGAGTACCATATGTATGGGATGATGCTTGCCAATTAGCTTTTGATGAGCTGAACGAAAAGTTGACTTCGACGCCAGTTCTTGCTTTGCCCAAGATGGGAGTGGATTACCCGGTGTACACTAATGCCTCTTTACGGGGACTCAGGGGAGTACTTCAGCAGGAGGAGAAGGCTATAGATTTTGCCTCCCGCAAGCTTAAGCCTCATGAAAGAAATTATCCCACCCATGACCTAGAGCTAGCTGCGGTCGTATATGCATTGCGGATTGGGAAACATTACTTATTGGGGGAGAAGTTTCGCTTGTTCATAGACCACAAGTCACTGCAATACTTGTTCACCCAGCGAGAGTTGAACATGTGTCAGCGCAGGCAAGTATCTATCTTGCTATTCTTGTGAGTTAATGTTTCACCCATGTTAGAATATGATTCTTACACATGTGTTCATGGAAGAAATTGATGATTTAGGAAATTTAAATCTCATGTTTTAGAGGAATTAAATATATTTTGGAAATCTCAACATATGTAGAGGATTACCCACGAAATTATATTGATATAGAGGTGAGAAATATGGAAAAAGAATTAGAAGAATGGAAGTTAATGTAAAATTAGGGTTCTTGAAAATTATGATGAATTACCTCTTTAATTCAAAACGTTTGATGAATATGTACATGCTTCACGTAAGAAATCATGTATATAGGTATATGAGACTAGTAGTAAATTTGTTTGGGAGTTTGAGGATCGTTAATGGAGTTTTGGTTGAGGTTGGAGAAGAAAACTCGTAGTTAACAATGGCAGAATTCAGAATACCTGCTTGATCGATCGATCGACCCAAGAGTGTGGATCGATCGATCGACCCCTCCTGGAAAACTGCATATTTTCCCCCTTTTTGCCTAATTCGATTAAAATACGTGAATATCATTTAAAGCGTATAATGGGTCATGAAGAGGACCAGTAGGGTCTAAGTAAACTCCATTGAGTGAAATTTTACATGGGATGAAATTGTGGGTTAACGGTGGGTTTCCTCACACATTGGAAATTGTGCGTACACTCACTAAAGAATTGAGAGACTTGTGAAAGACTTAGACCAGAAGGTTAGAGAGGGCGTACCTACTGAAATTATATTTAGTAAGAGAGAATACTTTAAGAGATGAGAAGTAAGTATGAAATGATTATAATTAAGAATAAAAGAGACGAATCCTTTATGCGAGATAATTGGGTATAATTGTACTAAGTACGGTTAATAATTATTATTGTTGGGTCATGGGGGAACCTAACCGGAAAAATGAGAATATTTATATATATGATCGAGTGCATGTGTATATACTTATATTATGCTTGTGTATAATCATACCCACGCTACTTGCTATCACGGAGGTTGCCGCGTCGGGACAGTCTTATCTCGATGTGACCTTTATGGGGGATATTGACTTGTACCCTAGAACATAGGATTCCTTGGTACATGCTATCTGAGAATGATAGTCAGACGGTCCTAAGAGATGTGAGGGGTATATGATGACCTCTTAGTGACTTGGAACTATGCTTCGCCTCCATTTTTTGTGTATTTTGTTAATACTGCTCGAAAGTGATTCTGAGCTAGTATTTACCTTAGTATGAGTGATACGGGAACTTGATAGCAGAGTATGCCAGCACCATAGTTTTTATGTGTGGTGCCGATTGTTGATACCAAAATTAATGTGCTGATGTGGACGAATAAGATGAAGACACGTGTCAATCTACATGGCACAATAGCAACGAGGAAGATCATTTCCCGACCAACCGTGCTTCTTTCCGAACAACGAGAATACACCGAGAAACTCTATCACACCGAGGAACTCTATCATACCGAGGAATTCTATCATTCCGAGGAACTCTATCATCCCGAGATACACTAAGTATTCCGAGGAACTCTTGATCAACAAGCAACTAAGGCGGTCCGAACTGCATCTCGGCCGTATCATTAATTACCAGACGGACAACTGTTCAACTATTCATTATATTCTTGACACACACGCTGCATTAAATGTATTACCCTTTCATATGTATATCATTTAATGTATTGGACCTTTCATGTACAGCCTAAAGGCTATAAATACCTTGTATCATCCTCAATTCAAGGGGACCGGAATTTCTTGAGAGAACTTGTAATCAAGAATTCCACAAACACTCAGCAATAACATAACAGTGGACGTAGGCTTTATTCCTAGCCGAACCACTTTAAAAATCTTTGTCTTATTTATTTATCTGTGATTGAATAATTAGAGCAATCTAGTTTTTTACATCAACAGATTGGCGCCGTCTGTGGGAAACGACTGTTATTATCGTTTTTCATAAAAATCATTTGTCACCAATGGCAGATAATCCAGAATCCAGTAATCGAAATGTTGTAAATACTGGAAATCATCCAAATCCATCTGCATCCCCAGATCTGGCTGGAATTATGACGAATCTGGCTCAAGGACAAACCGCCATGCAAGAATCTATGAGGCAACTCATTCAAACTCTTCAGGGCGGTGCACCTACCTATTCAGGGCAAAGGAGTGATCATAGGCAATCGCAATCTAGACGTACTGGGTCATATCGCAATGAGGAGTCTAATGATTTTTCTTATCAACCTGGGCGAACTTCATCGATACGGGCTTCGGATACAGATCAACGTATCACTCTCTCTCCGGAGAGAACTAGCGCTTTGGAAAGATTAAGCAGGGTGTCTCCTTTCAGTCGGTTAGGACCAAGGAGGAACATGAGTCCACCGAGGGCTCCATCAAGAAGTTTTCGACCACCACCAGGTTTGAGAGAAGGATCTGCGCAATCGCGACCAACCACTCGTCGAGATAAATCTCAGGAAGCTACGTCAGAGCAATCAGTTGCTCGGACTAAGCGGCCCGAGGAAGGGAATGAAGCATGGAAAGGTTCCATTCAACGGTTGGAGGATAGACTGGGAGAAATGGCTAAGGCGAGAAACCCCTTACAGAGAACTTTTGTTCAAGGAACACCTTTTGTGCAAGCCATTGTGGATTTCCCTACACCGTCGAAATTCAAAGCACCCGTAGTGACTCCCAAGTACGATGGAAAGACAGATCCCGTACTTCATATAGAACAGTACCAAGCTGCTGCAGATATCTACGCTGTCCCCGACGAGATGAGGTGTAGAGCATTCTCGGGAACTCTTACCGGATCTGCACAGATATGGTACAATAATCTTCCTCGGGGTAAGATTTCAACTTTTGTTCAGTTAGCCGAGCTGTTTATTGGCAATTTTTGTTTTGGAGCAAAGCCGGTAAAGCGAGTAGCACACTTGCTAAGTGTTAGACAAAAATCAGGTGAAAGTACTAGAGATTACATAACTCGTTTCAATAACGAAAAGTTGGAAGTCATAGATTATGAAGAAAAGACAGCAATCACTGCTCTGATGAGTGGTTTGCTGCCTAACAAGCTGTATTACACTTTGGCCAAAGATCCACCTAAAAATATGTCGGAGTTGATGGCAAAGGCGGCCAAAATCATGAATGCCGAGGAGGCTATGGCTGCGAAGAAGAATATGGATAAAGAAGTTAAAGTGGAGGTCGACAATTCTAAGAAGAAAGATCAGAAAAGTAATGGTGGTGACAAATATTCCAAGAATAACAGGATGAAGTTGGAAGCCCTAAAGAAGTATGATAATTATACTCCATTGAAAGTGGGTATTAATCATGTTTTGGAAGAAATCAGGAATAACGAGGAAATCAAATGGCCAGAGAAACTGAAGACAGATCCCGACCTGAGGAATAAGACCAAATATTGCGAGTTTTACAAAGATCATGGCCATATGACCAAAAATTGTATAGCCCTTCAGAACGAGATTGAAACACTCATCCGAAGAGGAAAATTATCAAAGTACGTTGATCGCAGGAGTGAGAGGAAGAATGATGATAGAACTAGAGAGAGATCTAGATCTCCTCGTCGTGCAGAGGAGAAAAAGAGGAGGGACCATGAAGAGGATCCAGATGATGACCCCGATCTTCCCAAAAAGCCAAGGAAACCCGAACGAGAGGTATTTTCCATACGTTTTGGGTCATTTGATTGTAATGTTATTACAGGAGGAGATGCAGGAGGAGGAGACCTTACTGCAGAAAGAAAAGCTTATCTCGGAGAGGCTCAAGCTTGTTCATACATTCAGCGAATAAACCTGGCCGAGGATGATCGTCCGAGGAAGGTAAACAAAGAGAAGCTAGTGATTGGTTTTTCAAAAAACGACCTGGCAGGTGTTCTCTACCCTCATGATGATCCTCTGGTGATCAAAATGAGGATGAAGGATGTGGTCATTTCAAGGGTGTTAGTAGACAATGGTAGTTCGGCAGACATCATGTATTATTCATGCTTTGATAGCTTGAATTTAAAATTATCTCAATTAGAACCTTATCACAGACCCCTTCTGGGTTTTGCTGGCGAGAAAGTTTTTCCACTTGGGACGATCAAGTTGGATATACTCATTGGAACTTGGCCTGCTTGTCGAACAGAAAGAATACGCTTTTTTGTAATGGATAAGAATGTGCAGTCCGCCTACAACATCATCATGGGAAGAGTTGGATTGAAGAAGTTCGAAGCAGTTCCGTCTACGGCTCATCAGTGTTTGAAATTCCCAACGAATTTTGGAGTAGGAATTATGAAAGGTGATCAAAAAGTAGCTCGGGAATGCTATTATTCGTCTGCCGAGCAAGAGGAACTTGAAGAATCACAGAAAAAGACTACTACTTACCAAGTGGAGGAAGGCACAGAAATTAAAACTCTTGACCCTAGGGATGAATCTCAACTCGTAAAAGGACAGGTTGTGGAATCTACAGAAATTGTTATCCTGGACGACGAGCATCCTGAACGAATAACTCAGATAGGGTCGTCGTTGGATTTTTCAATAAAACAGGAGTTGATAACTTTCTTGAGAAACAGGAAAAATACTTTTGCTTGGAGTCATGAAGACATGCCAGGAATAGATCCAAACTTCTTATGTCATGAACTCAATGTGAATAAGGAGATCAAGCCTGTGAAGCAAATAAGAAGAGTGTTTAGTCCCGAGAAGAACCAGGCCATACAAGAGGAGGTCGAGAAACTCCAGAAAGCCCAATTCATTGAAGACGTGAAATATCCAGATTGGTTGGCGAATGTGGTGATGGTAAAGAAGAAGAACAACAAATGGAGAATGTGTGTTGATTTTACTGATCTCAACAAGGCATGTCCAAAAGATCATTTTCCATTGCCCACAATTGATCAACTAGTGGATGCTACTTCGGGACACGAGCTACTCAGCTTCATGGATGCTTATTCTGGCTACAACCAAATCAAAATGAAACCTGAAGACAGGGAAAGTACTTCTTTTATTACCCCAAGGGGAACTTATTGTTATAATGTTATGCCTTTTGGTTTAAAAAATGCAGGTGCAACATATCAGCGGTTGATGAACAAGGTTTTCACCGAACAAATCAGCCGTAATATGGAGGTCTATGTCGACGACATGCTCACCAAAAGCAAAAGAGCTGCAGATCATTTGGTTGACTTGAGTCAAACTTTTGATCAACTGGATAAATACCAGATGAAGCTTAACCCGACGAAATGTGCCTTTGGAGTACGAGAAGGAATGTTCCTCGGATACATCGTCAACCAACGAGGTATTGAGGCAAATCCAGAAAAGATCAAGGCTCTTTTAGGGCTACGATCCCCGACGACGAAGAAAGAAGTGCAAAGTCTTACCGGACGAGTTGCAGCACTCAACAGATTTGTATCCCGAGCAACTGATAAATGCCTCCCATTCTTCAAAACACTACGAAAAAGTTTTGAGTGGACTGATGAATGTGAGAAAGCCTTTCAAGATTTGAAGAAGTATTTGGGAGCCCCACCATTGTTATCTAGGCCAATAACGGGAGGGAAGCTGTACTTGTATTTGGCAGTATCAGAAAATGCAGTTAGCTCAGCGTTGATCAGATTGGAGAATGGAGTCCAGAAGCCAATTTATTACACAAGCAAGGCCTTTCGAGGTGCGGAAATCAGATACCCAAAGCTGGAAAAATTGGCACTGGCATTAATTGAAGCAAGTAGAAGAATGAGACCATACTTCCAGGCCCATACCATCATTGTGTATACCGACATGCCGTTAAGACAAGCCCTTCACAAGCCAGAAAAATCAGGAAGATTGATGTACTGGGCAATAGAGCTCGGTGAATATGATATTGTGTATGAACCCAGATCATCGTTGAAAGGGCAAGCCGTGGCAGATTTTATAGCAGAGTTCACATACCCTGATACCCCCGAGGAGCAAAAGATGCTTGCTGACCTACCTGTGGACGATACAGGATCGACAGACACAGATCCAAACCAACCAAGGTTGGTAAAAGGACTTGTGGATGTAGAAAAATCATCATATTTAAACCCCGACCAACTCCGGTTGGTAGAGGGGCGCGAACAAATGACCGACGAGGAACGAAGGATACCCGGGGATGATGAAAGAAAACAGATGATATTTCACCGAGGAACTCTAACAGATAAGAAATTTGAAAACGAGTTACATACATGGAGATTATATGTAGATGGATCATCTTGCACGGCTGGTTGTGGAGCAGGGATTGTTTTAAATTCTCCAGATGATATTGACATGGAGTACGCCTTGAGATTCCAATTCAAAGCTTCCAATAATGAGGCTGAATATGAGGCTATGATAGCAGGTTTTCATTTGGCGAAAGTTATGGAGGCACGTCAAGTAATTGTTTTCAGTGATTCTCAGTTAATTGTGAATCAAATGATGGGAATATATGCAGTGAAAGGAGAGTTAATGGTGAAGTACCATGCAAAAGTGATGGAATTATTGAAAGAATTTGATGCTATTCAATTGGCGAGAATACCGAGAATGGAGAATGCTAGAGCAGACGCATTGGCCCGACTAGCGTCAGCTACGCGCACCGAGCTGCGAAGAACAATACCAATTGAAGTACTAGAAAGTCGGAGCATAGAAGAAGATCTGACGGTGAAGATTATTACCCTTGATTTAGGACCGTCTTGGATGGATCCTATCAGAGCATACATTGAAGAAGGAGTACTACCGGAGGACAAACTAGCTGCCAAGAAATTGAAGTATAAAGTCGCTCGGTATGTGTTAACTAATGGTGTTTTGTATAGACGAGGAATTATGGCAGGTTTGCAGAGATGTGTGCATCCATCAGAAGTCAAAGAATTGATTGAAGAAATCCATGAAGGATCTTGTGGAGCTCATGTAGCAGGTCGGACTCTACTGCAAAGGGTGATGACACAGGGATACTACTGGCCGACGATGAGAGCTGATTGTATAGCCTATGCTAAGAAGTGTGACAAGTGCCAACGTTTTTCTTCCATCCGAAGAACTCCACAGGCATTGTTGACACCCATAACATCACCTTGGCCATTTGCCATGTGGGGGATTGATCTGGTTGGACCACTGCCGACGACCCGAGGAAGGTTCAAGTATCTCGTCGTGGCAGTAGACTATTTTACTAAGTGGGTGGAAGCTGAACCACTAATTGATATGACGTACGAGAAAGTGTATCAGTTCATATGGAAGAATATCATTTGTCGGTATGGTCTCCCCCACGCTTTCATCACAGACCATGGAACGCAATTTGATAATGAAGAATTTGCTGCCTATTGTCATCAGTCAAACGTCTTGAAGTTTCATTCAGCACCAGGCCATCCCCAAAGTAATGGGCAGACTGAAGTGACGAACAGAACATTACTAAATGGGTTGAAGAAGAGGTTAAGTGAGGCTAAAGCAAATTGGATTAATGAGCTACAGTCAGTTTTGTGGGCTTACCGAACAACTCCCCGAGCAGCAACAGGAGAATCACCATATATGCTAGCATTTGGAAGTGAGGCTGTGATACCTGCCGAGTTGGGCCTACCAACACATAGGGTGTTAAATTTCAATTCTCCGATCAGTGATCTGATGAGAAGGATGGATTTGGATATGCTCGAGGAAGTCAGAGAAGAGGCAGCCATTAGGAATGCTGCTTATCAACAACGAACAACTCTGTTTTACAACAAAAGGGTAAAGAAATGTGATTTAAAAGAAGGGGATTATGTGCTAAAGAAGGTCATTCAGAAGCAGAATAAACTGGAAGCAAACTGGCATGGACCTTACCGAGTTACAGAAGTTGTTCGACCAGGAACTTACAGAACAGCAACTCTAGAAGGAGAGGAATTTAAAAATGCATGGAATGCTAAACACCTGCGCAAGTATTATCAATGATGTCAAATGTAAAGCATCTCTTTCATTATGAATAAAACGAAGATGTTTCACCATTTTTCTTTCTGGATGAAAGTTTTTCGGGGAATACTAGTGTAATACACTACACAACAAAAGTGCTCTAAGGAGCCAACCTCCTTGTTAGGAGGACAGCTCTACGGAGCAAAAGTGCTATAAGTAGCCAACCTCCTTTGGTTAGGAGGACATGCTCTAAGGAGCCAACCTCCTTTGGTTAGGAGGACAGCTCTACGGAGCAAAAGTGCTCTAAGGAGCCAACCTCCTTTGGTTAGGAGGACAGCTCTATGGAGCAAAAAGTGCTATAAGTAGCCAACCTCCTTTGGTTAGGAGGACATGCTCTACGGAGCCAAAAAAAGCTTTAAGGAGCCAGAAAGTGTACACCAGCAGGATCAACCACGGTTGGTAAGATAAAAATATACTCTCATATTACAACTTATGTTGGTCGGGAGGTAATATTATTACAATGAGTTTTTTGAAAAACAAAATGTTCAAAAAATACACCAAGTATAGTTGGTCGGGGCAAAAAACCCAATAACTGTAGTTGGTCGGCGAGGACAACTTATTGATCTTAGTTGGTCGGACGCAATTTTATAATCAAACCAAGTATAGTTCGTCGGAGCTGTAATTAGTCGACAAACATTATTCACCCACCTTGGTTGGTTGGAAACTGTTTGAACATTTTTACTCATTACTTTATTATTAAGTGATTGAGAAACATTACTAATACTTGTAACTTTTTATTAAGTTGCTTATTGAACAATAATATTGTTATCTTTTTAACAGATACATAGATACATATGTACAAATATAAATGTGCTTGAGATTAACAAGATTGGCAAAACAGAAAATGAAAATCTTTTCATTAATCTAGAATAAATTACAAATTACAAGAAGGTACTAAATTGTTACATGGATATTACTATTCTATTGGTTTTTTGCCCTGTGCTTTAGAAACAGGTTCCTCGCCGGCAGGAGGGTCTTCTAGGCAAAGGGGAGAATTGATGAAATTAACATCTCTGAGCATTCTGACGTTCATAACAGAAGATGTATCCAAAAGATGCTCAGGACGAGATAATTCAGCTTGGGAGTGAAGGCTATAATCACCAAGATATTTTGAAATTAGACTGCGAGGAATGGAACGAGCTGGAATCCATGCCATATCCAATTTGAAAGGTGGTACATGCAGGTCTAATAATGATGGAGCATGATAGTCCCATAAAAAATGCCCTTGCTCCAACTTTAATACACCCAATGCATTTAACCATCCTTGCTTGTAACCTTCATTGTTAGCATGTTCAATGCGAGCATCCAGATGAACGAGAGCTTCATTGTATCCTGCCATCCAGAATTCTCTTGGCTGTTTATGGAATTGGAAGGTTAATCTATCCAATTGTTCATGAAGGCTTTTGGCAAAGAGATCTTTGTTATGCAAGGCAGATTTCGTTGATGCCAGCTGATCTTCCAGAGACAGATTTTTATTGGACATTTCAGTCAGAGCACGGTCTTTTACTTTCAACTGGAATGCTTGAGTTTCCAGAGTAGACTGAGTGCGAGCCTCTTCAACATTTTGGCTGACTCTTCCTCGCCCCCGAGAACCTCTTCCTCGTCCCCGAGCAGTTCCAGAAATGGCAGATCTTCTTAAGTCCTCCAGCTCTTGCCTCAGTTTGGCATTTTCGACCTCTAAGAACGAGAAGCCTTCATCAGTAACTGGTATTAATGCAGTAGAGGATGAAGCAGCAGATTCATATTGAGCTAATTTCTTCTGCAAATTATTATTTTCTTGCTCCAGGATCTCGGCGATTTGTCTACAGGCTTCAATTTCACCTTTTAGGGTCCTCTCCCTGACGTCATACCCAGCAATGATCTTCTTGTGGCCTGTTTCTGAAGAGAGCTGCTGGTATCTATTTTCATAATCTTTATGTAACAAAGCCATTGATTCGTTGTGTTGATTTTGAAGATCCTCTAAGGAACCATGAAGCTCTTCAATCAACTCATAGTAAGCGACATTGTTGGCCACTGCTCGGTCGAGTAAAGCTTTCAAGTACTGATAAGCTTCAATAGCCTGCTCTGAAGCACCGTGACCAAGGATATCAGCAATTTCCGATGTACTAAGATCTGTATGACCAGCCTTATAGTATTGATGACATTGCTGCATCAGCTCGGTATCATGAGAAGAGATCAATTCCATTCTAGCAACAAACTAATGACAAGAAAAAGACAACAGAGATAAGCAAAGATATATTTTATTAGATCATCAAAAAGTTACATCGTTCGATTACAAGGAAATACATAAATGCTACCGAACAACTTCACACCTTTTCTTTGTCTCCCAAGACTTTCTCGGGAGGCTGGGACGAGGAGCTCGGTTGCTCGGTGGTAACTACAGCTTGATCGGTAGGAATCTTCTCGGGAGGAGGAGGCATGGAGGAAACGTCCTCGGTGGCAGAGAGTTGAGAGGCAGAAACTTAATCGCCCATAGCCATGGAAGACTCATCTGAAGCAGGTTCATCTTCTTCTTCTTCCACAATTGGTGGAGGAGGACCAGGGAGATGCCGTTGGAATAGCTCAGAATCGTCTTGGACTTTTAGCTCTTGCAGAGCAGCTACCCAACCATCATAGAAGTATTTCAACTCCCCATATTGGACTTGGGACGTCATTGCAGCTATCCCTCTCTCCCATCCTTTCTCCCAACCAACGCTGAAATGTTTCTTGATTGCAACTTTTCTCCTCGACTTCTCCGAGGAGAGCTTCACCTCCAATTCCTCTTTCTTAACCTTAATATCTCGCAGAGTAGATAATTCTTCTTCTTCCTTCTTCAATTTATCATCAGATTCCTGATGTTTAACCTCCAAATCTTTAATTTTCTCCTCCAAATTCTTGGAGGTTTCAGCCATCTTCATCTTATCAGCCTCAGCCACAGCCAATTTTTTCTCCCAAACAGTTTTCTCCTCGATGTACTGTTGGCGAGATTCCTTAACAGATTGGGTTAAACCCAACAAAGCATCGTCAACATCGGACGAGGAAGTAGAAGCTTTAATAACTTGATCTTTCTTCACGATGGTATTGAAGCAGTTCACCAGCTGAAAGATAAGAAAAACAATAGAGTCAACACAAATACAAGAATTCAAGAAAAAGAAAGAAAGACCAAAGGTATGAGAAATTTACTGAAGAAAGATGGCGAGCAGCTAGGGATGTCAGTGTATCCCTAGGAATTTTTTCATTAACCCCGAGAACCTCGGGTATAACTGAGCTCGTTGAAGAACTCGGAAGAATGATTTTTGAGACACTACTACCACCAGCGGGTAGAGAAGATGTAGTTCCAGCAAGATTAACTGAGGATGATTTCCTAAATCTCTTCAAAGGACGGTCAGCAGCATCAACCAAGGAAGAAGTCTTGGTCGGAGAGATGGCAATTACATCAGCAGGAGCATCTTTCTTGCTCGGGGCCACTGGGGTCTTCTCAGCAACTTTGGAGGAACCAGCATCTACTTTTTTAGTCCCCTCTGGGCCATCAATTTTGCCTTTCTGGGCTCCAACAGCAGAAGAAGTGTCACCAAATAGAGCAGGAGGAGCTCTTTTCTTGCCCATTCTCTGAGATAGGGGGATATGAGAATCTGAAGATGAACTTTCTGGTGTTGAAGCTGGTTCAACAGGGCGAGCAGTATAAGAGGTTGTGTAACTCTTATACTGTAGTAAATATGAAGCAGATCTAATATGCTCGTCAGCAATGGTCTTATGCAAATTCCAGATAAGTTTCAAATGCCTGATATTCACTTCTGACTCTTTTGGAGTTTTTCTTTTGCTATCAACTGCAAATAAATACATAATGGAATATCAGTCATACATTTTGTCAAACATGATGAAAGCATAATTTCATAAGTAAAATAAAATGAAAAATAAACCTATCCCATTGCCGTATGGGGGGCATCTGGGACCGTTGTATACTTCATTCCCAGATAATGGCGCATGTTGCCAATTTTTTATGACTAACCCATGCTCAAAATAATCCCTATTTGAGTCAGGGAGATTAACCACAAGAGCCCTATTCAAATACCTAGTTTTTAAATAATAAATATTATCTAGAACAGCCCATTTATAACAAAACATAATTTCAGGGATCCCAATACGAGTCCCATGAGTTAGATTTAACTTGTGCACCCCGTTAATTATTCTCCATGAATTGGGGGCTATTTTTGCAGGAACAAGATCAAAATATTGACAAAACTCAAGACATAATGGGTTTGGTGGAAAAGAAAAACCGCATTCAGCAACAAAAAGACTGGGGAACCAATGTCCCTCAGCCAATCGAAAGTAATCTAAAGGCTCAGAAAGAACCTCTAGAGTTACCCACGAAGGAATGGAAAAATCAGAACGGAATTTCTCAACAGACTCCACAATATAAACCATATTGAATAAAAGAGATACAGAAGAAAGAAAGAAGATCTTACAGAAAGAAAGAAGATGTGTTGACAACGAACGGAAACAAGGATGAACGCACAAGAGAAGAAGAGAAGAGAAAGCTTGAATGCAGAGAATGAAAAACGTAGACGACGGTATGGTTACCAAAGAAGTTTAAATACTTTGCATTGGGAAGCGGCGAAAGAAATGATTATCAAAAAGAAACTACTAAACTTCCGGCGGCTAAAAGGACAAAATTTGCACGAATATCAAAGCGCTTTATCAAAAAGGCGGAAACTGCGAAATAAGAAGGAAATTTGAATACAATGTTCCTGAAACCCGGGAAGTACATTTAATATTGCCATATACCGAGAAAAGAATGTTCCATACTCTTCAAAGTTCAAAATATGAAACATTGGGGGCTTCTGTTGATACCAAAATTAATGTGCTGATGTGGACGAATAAGATGAAGACACGTGTCAATCTACATGGCACAATAGCAACGAGGAAGATCATTTCCCGACCAACCGTGCTTCTTTCCGAACAACGAGAATACACCGAAAAACTCTATCACACCGAGGAACTCTATCATACCGAGGAATTCTATCATTCCGAGGAACTCTATCATCCCGAGATACACTAAGTATTCCGAGGAACTCTTGATCAACAAGCAACTAAGGCGGTCCGAACTGCATCTCGGCCGTATCATTAATTACTAGACGGACAACTGTTCAACTATTCATTATATTCTTGACACACACGCTGCATTAAATGTATTACCCTTTCATATGTATATCATTTAATGTATTGGACCTTTCATGTACAGCCTAAAGGCTATAAATACCTTGTATCATCCTCAATTCAAGGGGACCGGAATTTCTTGAGAGAACTTGTAATCAAGAATTCCACAAACACTCAGCAATAACATAACAGTGGACGTAGGCTTTATTCCTAGCCGAACCACTTTAAAAATCTTTGTCTTATTTATTTATCTGTGATTGAATAATTAGAGCAATCTAGTTTTTTACATCAACACCGATAGTATATATATATATTATATGAGTGACTAATATATATATATACTTATACATGGAATTTTTCTACTGTGCGTATAAGTAGTTAATTAATGAATAAATGCTCCAACTTTATAAAAAGTGTTCAGGAACTTTGTAATGGTACTGAGTTATTCTAAGTAACGTAAGAAATCTTGAAGAGATTGATTTTTCTAAACTAAATATCATAACCTTTTTACTTCTCGGGATAAAACTTTATGGAAAATAAGTTGGATAGACTTACGAGTTTAGTAGTACGGTAGGAGTGCACACTAGATGAGAGGAGAGAATTCTCAAGAGAGTGTCACACACTAACATGGTTGTCACATTAGCCGGTAAGCATTTTAAATACTTGCTAAACTATTTTAAAACTATTTTACACTCGGGCTCTGACCCGTTTCCTGTCATTTTTCTTTCTCTTGTATATATATGTATGTATTACAGGTGCCCAGCCACAGGGGTGTCATGCATAGGTTCTTTGGACTAGACGTGCTGTAGCTTATGTGGGAGTTATAGGCCCTTTTTTTGGATAAACTATTCATTGATTCTATTCTTGTTTTAGTTCTGCTTAGTTAGGGCATGTGGCGCCAGATTTCCTATTCCGTTTGGACCTGTCAGAGATTTATGTTTATTTATATTTCCAGTATTCAGTACTCATTGGGAGTTAACTCTTGTCAGGATGATTTCATTTATGGTTCTTTAACTTGGTTTGGTTAATTTAAAAGTGTTAATTCTCTTGTGTTGATTGCCATCCTTAGTAGTTATGTGATTCTTAAACTGATGATTATTTAAAAAGGTTTTCATATTGGATTTTAATAAAATAAAAATAAGACTTTGAATTGTTTTGACATTTAGCTTAATTATTTAGGGTGTTTAAATTGTAAATAGTATTTTGCGACAGTGATGCTAAGAATGAACCAAACATTCACCTTGATTTTTAATTTAATAAAGGACCAATCACCCGGTATTTAATTAGGCGGGGTGTCACAGATTCAAACTGGTTGGCAAGTGTGTATTGACTATAGGAAGTTAAACGTTGTCATAAGGAAGGATCACTTTCCTCTTCCTTTCATAGACCAAATACTTGAGAGATTATCCGGTCATCCCTATTACTATTTTCTTGATGGTTGCTCCGGTTATAATCAAATTCCAATCAATCCTGAGGATTAAGAGAAAACAACATTCACTTGTCCATTTCGTACTTTTACTTATCGATGCATGCCCTTCGGGTTGTGCAATGCACCTGCTACCTTTCAACGATGTATGGCAAGTATCTTTTAGGACATGGTTGAAAGGTTTCTCGAAGTTTTTATTGATGATTTTTCAGTGTTTGGGTCTATCTTTGATCAGTGCCTCCACAACCTAACCCTCGTTCTGAAGAGGTATAAGGAAAAGAACCTTGTACTTAATTGGGAAAATGTCACTTTATGGTTAAACAAAGCATAATGTTAGGTCATGTCATATCTGAAAAAGGTATTAAGGTTGATAAGGCTAAAATTAATCTCATTTTTAATCTCTCACCCCCGAGAACTGTGCGTAAAATTCGATCATTCTTAGTACACGCCGATTTTTATCGGAGATTCATTAAGGATTTTAGCAAAATCTCTTGACCTTTGTGAAATCTTCTTGCCAAATACGGACCCTTTGAGTTCACTAATGATTGACTTCAATCTTTTGAGAGGATAACGAAGGAATTGACCTCTGCACCTATTATGTGACCTCCCAATTGGAATGAGCCCTTTGAAATCATATATGATGCTTCTGATTATGCCCTACATGCGGTTCTTGGTCAGTAAGATGAGAAACTTCCTCATGTTGTATACTACACTAGCAGGACTCTTAATGATGCTCAATTGAATTATTCCATAACTGAGAAAGAGCTCCTTGCTATCATTTTCGAGCTAGAAAAGTTTAGGTCTTACTTAATAGAATCCAAGGTTATTATTTTCACCAATCACCCAACCTTATGATACATTTTGTCTAAAAAGGACGCTAAGGCTCGACTCATTAAATGAATTCTATTACTGCAAGAGTTTGACCTCGAGATCCGAGATAAGCAGGGTTATGAGAATGTAGTGGCAGATCACCTATCTAAGTTAACCGTTGAATCATCCAATGACTTTTTGCCACGTAATGAGTCCTTCCTCGATGAGCAACTAATGCTTGTTTCTCAGCTTCCTTGGTTTGTCGATATTGAAAACTATCTTGCGACAGGTAAGATGTCCATGCATTGGCCTAAATAAGACCGTTCCAAATTTCTTAAGGAAGCCAAGCATTTCTTTTGGGATGATCCATACCTCTTTAAGTATTGTCCCGATCAAATCATTCGAAAGTGTGTCCTCGATCACGAAATTTAGAGCATAATCTCTTTTTGCCATGATCAAGCATGTGGAGGTCATTTTAGTACTAAGAAAATCGTTGCGAAAATTTTATAGTGTGGATTCTATTAGCCCACAATTTTTCGTGATTCAAATGACTATTTTAGAAGTTGTGACCGATGCCAAAGGTTAGGACAGATCACTCATCGGAATATGATGCCTTTAAATCCCATATTAATTATTGAGTTTTTTTACTGTTGGGGCATCGATTTTATGGGTCCATTCCTGAACTCTTACGAGAATCTTTACATCCCTTTGGCAGTTGATTATGTGTCTAAGTGGGTCAAAGCTATACCGAGTAGGACAAATGACCACCATGTGGTGGTCAAACTTATTCTAGAAAATATTTTTTCCCGATTCGAGCGACCTCGAGCCATCATTAGCGATCAAGGAACCCATTTCTGCAATCGGTAATTTGAGAGTCTTATGAAAAATTATTCAGTCACGCATAAAGTAAGATGTTCTTATGACCCTCAAACCAGTGGACAAGTAGAAATTTCCAATAGGCAAATCAAGATAATCATCAAGAAAACAGTAAATCCAAATCAAAAGGACTAGTCCTTACGGTTACTAGATGCACTGTGGGCTTATCGCACTGCCTACAAAACCCCACTTGGTATGTGCCCATATAGGCTTGTCTAAGGAAAAGCCTGTCGTCTTTCGATAGAGTTAGATCATAAAGCCTACTGGGCCATTAAGACCTTCAATTTTGATTTACCTGCTGCGGGATAAGCTCTAAAAACTCCAGCTCAATGAGTTAGAGGAGATTCAGAATGATGCATACGAAAAAGAAAAATTGTACAAAGAGAAAATGAAAATGTTCCATGACAAGTCCATCCTAAAGAAGTCATTCGAACTTAGTCAAAACGTTCTCTTGTACAACTCTCGACTCCATCTCTTTCCTGGTAAATTAAGGTCTAGAATGTCTAGTCCCTTTGTTGTTAAGACAGTCTACCCAGATGGGGAAGTTGAAATAAAGAACCTGAAAAATAGTGAAATTTTCAAAGTTAATGGTCAAAGGTTGAAGCCATATCAGGAATCGCGAGATCGGGAAGTGGAAGACATTCTCCTCCATGACCATGTGTACCACGAGTGAACATGAAATTGGGTCATTGTTTTTGTATTATAGTTTTTGTTTTTCAGGAATTGTGCGTTGAAAAAAGTCCCTCATTACGGTAATATCTTTCGTATCTTTCTCGCCTTTTCAATTTTTGTCTTATACATTGAGGACAATGTAGAAATTAGGTTTGGGGGTATTGAGGTCATTTTTCTCCGCAGTGAAAAAAAAATTCAAAAAATTTTCAAAAATCCAAAAAGATTTTTAATATAATTGAGTTTTGAAACGATTTTTAATATAGAATTAATTCATGGATCTCTCAACTTATAAAATTTTTGGACACTTAGTTATATAATATGATCGAAAATGGACATTCAGGCGAAAGTTAATATGCTTAACGAATAAATGTGGAGATTTTAACCCGGTGAAATTTTATGCCATTCATTATTTTTGAGAGATTTAAATCAATCCGAGTTAAAATAACTCAAAATTTCCTTCAGCGTCTAATTCGTTGATGATCTCAAAATCTTTTTTTTGTTTGATTACTGAAAACGGAAAGTCAAAATATGAATCATACACACTAAATGTCTTAATGAGTTGACTTGAGACACAAAAGTAACTTAACAGAACTTGAGAAATGAGATTAGGCCATCGTTTTGAAACCCAAAAATAAAAGCCTACATTCAGCCCTTTCTACATTATCCCCTTGCAAACCCATTTGTGTCTAAAAATAAAAACGAGCCTTTGATTGAAAAACCAAAAATCCATACCTACTTTATGAGAATATCAGGGTAAAAGGCCAAAAGAAGAATGTTTGCTGCAACAATGTGTGAAAAAAAGGGCGAGGGTAGATTGGAAGAATGTGAAACGAAAAAGGGAAAAAGGAGTATGTGAATCGAAAAAGAAAAGAAAATGGAGGTTGGAAAAAGTGCTTGAAAATTTAAAATACGGATAACCTTTGTATTCTCAAAAAAATTTAAAACTCCAAAAACTCGTTCTTCATAACCAAAACTGAGCCTATAATACAATTGAAAGAAAGTCCTAATTGATCTCAAGTGAAGTTAGTTTTAGTGTGGAGAGAATGAATGAGATATATGGTGTGATTCAAGTTTTCAAGTAATCGATTTTCCATTCACGGGATCATATTCATCCATTATAAAATGTCCGTCTTTCATGATGTATATGTGACGATTATTCATTTAATTTACTCTTTTATTCACATATACCAAGAGAAACTACCCAACTATGAATGTTTGTCTGTGAGCGCATCCCGTGAGAATTTGAATCAAAATGAACTTTCGTGTAAGAAACTTACGGATCAAATCTTTTGAATTGGACGGTCATATTGGCTATACACACACGCACAATAAGTTGAGGTGAGTTTTTACTATATTTATGAAATTTGCATTCAAGCCTTGTTTATATTACATTTGTGTCTTTTGTAAATAGAGTCAATTTTTTGAATTTTGTGGATATATTCACTGCAAACCCTCACGAGACAAAAATCGTCCACTAAGGCAACCTAGGGGTTTAATGGCTTGTTGCACATACTAAGTGTAGCCGTGATTCCTACGAAAGTGAGTTAGATTTTAATTTTTGCTCGAGGACTAGCAAAGTTTAGGTTTGGGGGTATTTGATGAGTGAATTATTTTGTATTATTTATACCCAAATCTAGGTCTTGTTAATCCCGTTGCATCATTAATAAAGAATTCTTAAAGTTATTTTTGTTATTTAAAAGAAAATTACAAACTTCAGAATAAATGGGGTTAATAATGCAATTTTGAGAACTTCACGCTAACATCCTATATTCATTGCTAATCTCTTGTGCAAGGTTGTTTTTGAGTGTTGACAGGTTTATACGGCAAACGACAAGCTTTGGACTTAATTTGGGCATGAAACGGGCACCTACGCAACTTCAGGGGTTAAATTATAAATTTAAATGATTTATTTCGGACTCGGACCAAACACGAAAATTGAAGACCTTGAATCAAGGGACTCTTGGGTTCAAACGATGTGTTAATCAGAGTTGAAACAAATAATTTATGACCGTGCAAAATTCGAAGCCGAAAGAAAGTAAAAAGTCAAATCCCGAAGTCAAGCCAAACCCAATCCCTTGACCAAAACCGACCCCTAAACTGAGACTAACCCGAACCTACACCTTGTGTGTGTCGAGTTTGTATTATATATTTTTATTTGAGTCGTGTAAATATTTTAAATAATTTTTATATTTCATTTATGTGTGTAGTGTTATTTTTATTATTTTAGTGTTTTAACATTTTATGTAAATATAATAGTGCGTGTGAGTATGTGTGTCATTTTATATAGTACTAAGTCTATGTTAGTAAATAATATAAGTGTGAGTTTTATTTTTATTTTATTTTTAGTTTTATTATTAGTTTAGTAATTTTCTTATTAGATTAGGTTTATTAATATTGTTTTATTTTTTATCTTTTTATTTTTAGGTTAGAATTTAATTTTCAGTTTTAATAGATTGTAATTATTTTATTAGTTGTAAATATTGGGTAAGTGCTATTTTTATTTTTATTAATTTGGTACAAAATAGACACACACTCATACTAACTACTAGACCTGTCAATGGGTCGTGTCGAGTCATGTTCGTATCTTTTTTTATCGTGTTCGGATCTTATTGGGTTCGTGTCTAAACGGGTGACTTTTTTATCATGTGAAAAAATCATATCCACACCCGACCCATTATATTAACGCGTCGTGTCGTGTTCACTCATTAATACCCATTGAGATAATGAATTATTTTTAATTGTAAACAAGTTGACATGTTATCTCATTTTTGAACCCAAGTAGACCCATTATGTCATTGGCATTACTAAATCTCTCATTTAGTAAAATTCATTATGATTAAATTAACATTATGATACATAAATTAGTTTTAAGTTTCAAGAGTATATCTTATTTACTTAAATTAATAGGTTACAACGGGTCTTATTGATCGAGTATTAAAGGGTGAAGGTGGTCAACACTAACCTGACTTGTTAACTATCGTGTCTTATCGGGTTGGCACTGATATGAACCGAACCCATTAAGGGTCCAACCATTAACTTATAACTTCGTGTCGGTTCGTGTCATGTTATCATGTCGTGCCTCATTTTACCAGGTATACTAACTACCCTACACTCACATACGCCCAAACAACTCACACACACCCCCCCTATAATATCCTACACTCACCCACACTTAAACTACCCCCAAAACACTATTCATCTTCCTTACCAAAAATAAACCCACGCTCTCTCTCCCAAACCCCCATAACTAAAAACCACCTACACCATGACCCACCACCAATAAAACCACACATCCACTAACACACCATCATCCACCTTACCACCAAACCTGAACTACCCCCCGGCCAGTACTAAGACCCAAAACCCCCCAAAAACCCACGTTTTATACCCCATTTTGTCCTAGTTTCTTGGTGTGCAGATTTTTGTTTGGTATAAATTATGGGCCAATTTTGAATTAAATATATACACTTTTGGATTGAGAAAAACACAATTTGAGAGATAAAAAAAAATCTGTGTAGAGAGTATTTTTGAGAAAGACTTGGAAGGAGCATATTTTTTATTATAACTCACGTCTTGGACGCGATTTTTGTAAGTTGACATTTATTAATGAAAATTATTATTTCATCTTGCAATATTTGTGTGTCAAATATGATGTGTGAGTATTTTAATTACTAGGACTTAGGTCATGTTTGTCATGATTAATTAAATTACGCATGTTAATTTAATTTCGTACATATTTCGACGTGTTTTGATTTGAAATAATTTTTTTTTTGTATTCGCTTAAAATGACACGAGAGTGTATTTTTAAACCTCAAGAATTAATTATAAATTCATGCTTTAAAAATTTAAAGTTGTCATTTTTGATGGGTTATGCTTGCACTTAGATGTTTTGATATCTCATGCTTAAATGCACATTAAAAATCTAGAACATGATATTTCGAGGGAATAGGAATTTATAGTGTCTAATTGAAGAGACATTGAAATATTTTGAACTCATGTAATGTTATATTCCCCGAAACGTACGCGATGAGAGTTGGTATATTTTGTGTTATAAATTCGGAATTATGAAATTAAATTAATGTGTAAATTTAATAAGAATTGACAAAAAAATCTGACGTCCTAGTTTCTTCCACATTTGATATTATCTCTACTTGTTCGTTTATTCTGCTTTTATTTTTATTTTTATTTTAGAACTTAAATCACATTTATATACTCATATATCTTGTTGGACAGTCGATATTTTATAAAAGATGACCAAATCTCAGTGGGTTCGACCCATACTTGTACCCGCTATATTTCAATAGTCATGTACTTGTGG
Organism: Sambucus nigra; assembly: GCA_949130495.1. Classification (NCBI taxonomy): domain Eukaryota; kingdom Viridiplantae; phylum Streptophyta; class Magnoliopsida; order Dipsacales; family Adoxaceae; genus Sambucus; species Sambucus nigra. Next base: position 533,581,894 of record OX422208.1, on the reverse strand, counting down.
TAATTTTAATAAATAAAATTTGACAACAACAATTTTGATTTGATAGCATATAGTTGAATCATGTAATTTTTTTTATGAAACTTCTTCAAATAAATCGAGTAGCGAAAGAGTGAATGTGACACCCCGCTCAATTAAATATTGGGTGATCAGTCGTTTATGAAATTAAAACAAATTTCTCATTCGGTTCATTCTTAGCCTTACTGTCCAAAACCATATTAATTATTAACCACATAATAGTTAATTAAACAAGTATATAATTTTATCGTCCATTAAACTGATAACAATATGCGTAAATAAAATAAACTAAACCATACACAAAATTCCTATTTAAAACGATAGCGAATAATAAATGACTTGCCGAATGAACCATCGACTACAAAATCCAAAATCAAAATATCCAACAACTAATAATAAATCTCAACACAAAGTCTGAACTGAAATAAGTCTGAATAAGTATTGAAGGCAACACGCCCAAACATAAAATACTGAGATAAGATTCTTAATCTAGGAATGAAATAAAAGAAGCGTCTACTTCAGCTCCTGCATGCATCCAGATATGCTGCAGCTGTGTATCCCTGGAATAAATAATCAAGTCCAACGTCCCTTGTGACACCTCGACTAATTAAATACCGGGTAGCTACTCCTTTATTCAATTTAATACAAAATGTCAAGTTGGTTCAGTTCATAGCATCATTGTCGAGAACATTATTAAACAATTACTAGCCACCTAATATTTAAAAAGTGAGTTGCCAAATTTTATTAAATTAAATTAACATACAAGCAATTAAATTACAAGCTAACTATACCACATCCGCATCACAATCACAAAGGAAATAATAATGGAATAGTAAATGAGTCTGGAGTAACACTCCCCTGAATAATACAAATACTGAATAAAACCCCATACAAAGTCTGAATACATGAATAACTCGAAAACTAAAATGAAATTTAAAGTATGAGAAAGCTGTCTCTAAATGGAAAGGGTGACATGCCCTGACAGATGAATGACTCGGAAATAGAATCAAATGTAGAATGTAGAGGCGTCTACTACCGAGATCCCGTAACTTCCACAACAGCTACATCACGTCAATGGAATGGAACTCCTATGCTTGGCGTCCCTGTGGCTGGGCACCTAAAAGGTTTTAAAAGAAAATAGTTTTGAAAGCAAACGAGTCAGAGCCCAAGGTGAAAGCAGTTTAAAAATAGCTAGTGTTTAATTGCATTAAACAGTGAATATTATATACATGTTAGTTACGTGCTCTCACATGAGTTCCTCACCCCTCAACTAATGTGCACGCTTAACGTATATCCTTAACCCGTCCTAGTTATGTCGTTCACTATATAGCCTGTACCACTTCCTATCCTCACATTAATAATATAAGGGTTTATTTACATCGTTCTAACATATCCTGCGTATAACTCATCTTTCCACTGATAAGATTAATTTATAACAATTACGATAGAAAATTCCCATTTTAAATCCCATTCAAAATGCCTCAATAATTTATATTCACACTTTAACACAGAGTCCCTTATAATCACTAGTATATTCTTCTCAGCACAAATATAAAAATAGGTCACCCCTAGGCTAAGCTGCGGTGCACACATACTCTGCTATCGAATCCCGGTACATCACGTACGTAAGGACTATGTATTCTGAATCTCTTAGGAACCGTTTCAATAAGAAAAATCACACATATTGGAGGCGAATATAGTTCCTTTACCCATGGGTCACGCACATACCTACGCTCCCATGGTCAGCTGACTTATTAACTCACAAATAAGTAATTCACAGCCCTATGTCCTTGAGGTACGATTCTAAACACAAAGATTAGATGGCCCTGTTTCGAAAGCCGACCTCCCGTGATAGCAAGTATGGTAGGTATGTCATACACATAATAATCCATATACTAAGCATTCACATAACTTAGATAACTTATAATATTATTAAAGGTATGTTCTCAACCCAATACCATTAATTCAATTCGTACACTATCATACTTCCGGATGATATATAATATATTTCGCCGATACGTCTCACGTCGTATAGTTTCAAGTACTTAAAACCTAACCGAAAAGGTTACTAAGTCTCCTATTATTCCCACATATTAATTCAATACTCTTAAGGTCCATATTTCTGTTTCTAACCTTAGATTATTAACTATATAGATTTAATTCATTTATTCACAATCTCTAATAGAACCTCACTCGTCGGACCCTAGTGAGTCTAACATAAAGTCCCAATTCAATTATGATATAATTCGGGACCCATATACACCCCTACTGGTCTTCCTTAAATCGAAATGTGTTCAGAAGGTCCCCACCGATAACTTTCAAGGGTCGAAATTGCTTAAATTCAAAAAGGGGAAACATATCACGATTTCTGGGGAGGTCAATCGATCGATCGAACAGTTATAGCCCACGTTTTCTGCATTTTTAGTCATAGTTTTCTCTCCAATCTCTATTACATGAATCCATTCTCCAAAGTAAACTTACTACATGTTATAACATCCTAATTACCACCTTTCTAACGTTCCAGAACAATCAAATCATCTCAAGAACAACATATATATCGATATATTCATCAAACTTTTCATGTTCAACCCTAGTTTAGTTTCTTCCAATTCAAGACAACCCAAAACTAAATTTTAATCCGGGATTTATATTACTAAGGTTCTGATTTCAATCTTTATTAGTTTCGGAATTTAACTACATGTAAATCCTACCCATATTCAAGATTTACTTCTCCCAATTCACGAAATTATCAATCTTTCAAGTCCAGTCTTCAATTATAATCTACATGGATAATATATTTGCTGAAACTTAATGAAATCAAATCACTTGCCTTATAATTGTTGTTATGATCTGTTGGTGATGTTAAAGGCTGGTTCTCTCCCTTTCTCCGATCACAATTTTCGTCGAAAAGTGGTGGTGGGTGGTGGTTATGGCTTGTAACCCTCGTGTAACTTCTCCTCTTTCTCACGTTTCCCACTTCTTTTTTTAGATGATAATGGACCTAATGGACCTCATAATAGCTGCTAAATAAACCCTAAAATTCGTGGGGCTAAATCCCTTGAAAATTAAAATGACTAAAATACCCTCCCGGGTTACCGGTTTGGCCTAAAAATGCTCCGAGACCCAACCTAAACCCCCAGCTAGTGTTTTCTGATTATTTGAACCCTCCGGACACGTTGGCGCACTCAAAATGACCATACGGATGATAAATTATAATTTACTTTTAAATCTAATTCAAATGATTCCTGACGCGACTAACAAGCGCGCCCCAACTTAATTTCTCGAATTGTCGTATTTATGACTCGCGATAATTTTAATAATTTCAATAATCATATATTACCATATATACCCAGTAATATTCAACATTATCATCCTAATGAAATACCAACTCACGTCTCATTAGTATTTAATACCGGATTAATTTCCAAATTAATTCCCATTTAATTTAATTAGTCCCATTAAATAAAATTAATAAAATTACATACTCCCCCCTAATAACAGAATTTTGTCCCGAAATTAGGAAATAAAATATACCATGAAAAAATAACTCTGGATAGCGCTCACGCATATCATCCTCGTGCTCCTAAGTAAACTCCTCGGCATTATGATGCCGTCACTGAACACGTACTAACGGTACTATCTTCGACCTCAGTTTCCTCTCGCTATGGTTTAGAATAGCAACTGACCCCTCCTCATAGTAACTATCTGGCTACAGATCTATATCTTCTAACACAATGTGAGTATGGTCCAAATCATCTCGAAGATATCTCCTCAGTGAGGAAATGTGGAACACGTTATGGACCCTATGCAAGTGTTCTGGTAGCCCAAGTCTATACGCAACTGGTTCAATTCGCTCGATAATAGGGAATGGCCCCACGAATTTAGGCGCCAACTTCCCTTTCTTCCCGAAACGCATAATCCCCTTCATAGGAGATACTTTAAGCAGCACCTGGTCACCCACATTGAACTCTCTAAAGAATCTCTTGGCATCGGCATAACTCTTCTGTCGGTCCTGAGCTACCCGAATACGGCTCTGTATTATCTCTATCCTCGTCGAGGTATCTTAAATCACCTTCAGCCCAAGAAGTTTATTATCCCCCACCTCTAGCCAACATGCTGGGGAACGACAAGGTCTAGCATACAACACCTCAAATGGGGCCATGCCAATAGTGAACTGGTAGGAGTTATTATAGGCAAACTCCACCAGTGGAAGATACTGCTCCTAACCACCTCTAAAGTCTAGGATGCACATACGTAACATGTCTTCCAACAACTGATTCGTCCGCTCAATCTGCCTATCTGTCTACGGGTGATAGTCTGTACTCAATCGCAACTCCGTTCCCATGGCTTCCTGGAAATTCTCTAAAAAATGTGACACAAATATCTTGTTCCTATCGGACACGATATCGAGAGGCACCCCATGGAGTCTCACTATCTCAGCTATGAAGATCTGGGCATACTGTCCCGTAGAGTAGTCTGTCCGGGGTGGCAGAAAGTGAGCAACCTTTGTCAACCGATCCACAATCTCCCATATGGAGTTGTGACCTCTCAGCGATGTAGGTAATCCCGTGATGAAGTCCATGAAAATTCTCTTCCATTTCCACATAGAAATCTCTAATGGCTGTAAAAGTCCTATCCGCCTTTGATGGTCTACTTTTACTAGCTGACACGTAGCACATTTCGAAATGAACTCGGAAAAATCTCTCTTCATCCCGCTCCACCAGTACTGTCGTCTCATGTCCTTGTACATCTTATCCCCACCAGGATGTATCGCGAATCATGAACCATGCGACTATGTCATTAACTCGTGTCGCAGGTCTTCCCCCTCAGGTACAACTAACCTTCCATTGAAGCGTAAGCCCCCATCTGAACTAACGGTATAAGATTCATCCCCCTCTGCTAACAATCGTACTATCTGCTCCTGACAAAATGGGTCTTTTCCAGGGCCTGCATCACCCTCGTAATAATCTGGGGTGTAACTATCATTACAGACATGAATGATCGGACCATTGCATCCTGGTGTCCCAACTCCTGCCATTTTGCTTTCCACACCTCGGCCACCTCGCCTAATGGCCTATGGCTCAACGTGTCTTCTACCACGTTAGCCTTCCCTGGGTGATATTGGATATCGAACTGATAATCCTTCACAAACTCGAGCCACCGACAATGACGCATATTTAGTTCCTGCTGCATAAAGAGGTACAGAAGGGACTTGTGGTCTGTGAACAACCAGAATTTCTCCCCCAGGAGATAATGTCTCCAAATCTTTAAAGCAAACACGAATGCCGCTAACTCCAAGTCGTGGGTGGGGTAATTATTCTCGTGAGGTTTAAGCTAACGGGAAGAATAAGCTATAACCTGACTCTCCTATTGTAATTCACATCCAAGTCCTAGTAAGGACGCATCGGTGTAGACTAGATACTCCACTCCTGGCCTGGGCAATGCTAACATTGGTGCTGAGGTCAATTTGTCCTTCAACTCGTCGAATGCCAACTGACTGGCATCGCTCCAGATAAATGGCATGCCCTTACAACTTAGATGTGTCAAAGGACCCACTATCTTTGAGAATCCCTGAATAAACCTCCTGTAGTATTCCGTTAAGCCCAAAAACTACGTATCTCTGTCGGTGTCGTGGATTGTCCCCACTCCCTCACCTCTGATACCTTCCCCGGATCAAAAGATATCCCCCTGTCAGAATTGATATGCCCCAAAATCTGAACCTCCTTCAGCCAAAACCCACACTTCTCATAATTAGCATACAACTCGTTCTGATGCAACATTTGTAAAACCTGCCTCAAGTGGTCGGCATGATCCTCCTCTGTTAGGGAGTAAACCAAAATGTCATCAATGAAGAAAATGACGAACTGATCTAGTAACTCTCTGAACACCCTATTCATCAAGTCCATGAACACGACTGGGTGTTGGTCAGGCCAAAAGGCATAACCCTAAACTCGTAAGAACCATATCTCGTCAAGAAGGCAGTCTTCGAGACATCCTTCTCCCTGATACACAACTAATGGTATCCAGATCTCAAGTCAATCTTTAAGAAGAAGGCAACTCCTCTCAACTGGTCGGATAAGTCATCGATCTGGGCAACGGATACTTATTTCGTATCGCGACTTTATCCAACTCTCGGTAATCGCCACACAACCGTAAATGTCTATCCCTTTCCTCCTCATAAACAACACGGGATCACCCTAAGGCGAGGTGCTCCTCCAGATGGAGATTTGACCCAAATGCTGCCCAGTCTGGACTTGTAACTCCGAAGGTTCGATAGGGTTAGGCTCATTCAGCCTAATAATTATAGCTATAATCCTCATTGTCGCTTCGATTCACTCACGAGGTAAGACATTAGACAACACTTAAGTTATCGTTTCCTTTGCGAATGACAACTAGGGTACTAAAGTCCAATTATTCTCATCTCCCTACATTCACTAGGTTTCATGCGTGGGATGTCTAGCAAAGCGAAATCCAAACAAGGAACCCTCCGATACACTACTAACTAGTATTGTTGGTTAATGAGATTTGTGGCCTTCGGTATCTAACTTTATCCCTTATCCTTACTTGTTGCTAAGAATTTAACTTACCTACTCTTATGACATGTGAGGCTACACTCAACACATTCCTCCTATTATCTTGGCATTAGACTCTAATATCTACGGGATAATCCCCACGCTCAGAAACATTTTAATAAATCTTGAATTTCCTTAATAGACATCCCTACGCACCAAAATTAGATATAACCAGACGACGTACTTTACGAAGTCTTTATATGCCACCATATGAAAATATATAAATATAAATATGGCCTTACCTCCACTCAAGTGACACTTAGTAAAATTTCTAATGAATGCCAAAATATCACTATAATGGTCTATTAACACTCAAACCGTTGTAGCTAATTCAAAACATAACAGGATAAGAATGCATTTTATGCTCACGTTTCTCAATGCATAGGAATAAACTGTAACACATCTAAGTTATTCGAGATTTCCCTTTTATCTTAAAGGATACTATTAATAATGAAGTATCGTACCTCCAAACGCATGTGATAGTTGCGGTATCAATGGCATAACCGCATATCGGGCATTATAGACACATCCATACTGTACTCCTTGATGTTGTTGTGGTGCCTGCGAAGTTGGGGTAACTATCCAGGCTTCCTTATGCTGGGCATCCAATTTTGGTACTTTATCTGGTTACGGGCAGTCCCTCCACCTGTGACCCTGCTGTTTGCACTTATAACACTGACCCTAAACCCTTTCCTTCTTATGCCTTGTTGTCCTTGCCGATTGGGACGAGGTTTTTCACCAGCCGAATCTGGGCAGGCCCGACGTGTATGGCCATTTCTTCCACATTTAAAACACCTCTTGGTGGTGGCCCTCTTCCCCTGGCTTTGTCGGCTCTGGCAGTTTGTCTCTTCCCACCATTTCCATTGCCCTTATGTCCTTGACGACTCTGAGGCACTTTTTGTTGCTGTGGTGGTGTTTATCCTTTGTTGCTAACTTTAGCAACGTCATGTTGATAAACTTTTCTCGTTCTTTTTCCGCATGCTAGCTTCACACTGCTATTTTGGTACTGTAATATTGCGGTAGTCACTGCTTGTGCCAGAATATTCGCTATCTCAGTGATTTTCATTCTTTCTTGGTGTAGCTGTGGTACTCGTTGGTCTTGACCCGCATTTGCTCCCTCATAAGGGTTGGTTTTTACCTCCCTCATGAGCGACATTTGAAATTTCAAATGAATTATATAAGTTCATTGACCATACATAACATTGTAGCGGAAGAACGTAGTCTACAAAATGTAATCAAGGAGGGCAATAGTCCTAATAATAGGGCTCAATATCAAAAGACGCTACGCAAAAACATAACAAGCCATACAGATCCTAAGCACGCTAGAACCTGATACTCTCATACCACCCGTGACACCCCGACTAATTAAATACCAAGTAGATACTCCTTTATTCAATTTAATACAAAATGTCAAGTTGGTTCAGTTCATAGCATCACTGTCGAGAACATTATTAAACAATTACTAGCCACCTAATATTTAAAAAGTGAGTTGCCATATTTTTTAAAATTAAATTAACATACAACCAATTAAATTACAAGCTAACTATTCCACATCCGCATCAAAATCACAAAGGAAATAATAATGGAATAGTAAATGAATCTGGAGTAACACTCCCATGAATAATCTAAACACTGAATAAAACCCAATACAAAGTATGAATAAATAAATAACTCCAAAACTCAAATGAAATTTAAAGTATGAGAAAGCTGTCTCTAAATGGAAAGGGAAACATGACTTGACAGATGAATGACTCAGAAATAGAATCAAATGTAGAATGTGGAGGCGTCTACTACTGACATCCTGTAACTTCCACAGCAGCTACAGCACATCAATGGAATGGAACTCCTATGCTTGGCATCCCTGTGGCTGGGCACCTAAAAGGTTTTACAAGAAAATAGATTTAAAGGCAAACGGGTCAGAGTCCGAGGTGAAAACGGTTTAAAAATAGTTAGTGTTTAATTTCATTAAACAGTGAAAATTATATACATGTTAGTTACGTGCTCTCACATGAGTTCCTCACCCCTCAACTAATGTGCACGCTTAATGTATATTCTTAACCCGTCCTAGTTATGTAGTTAACTATCTAGTCTGTACCACTTCCTGTACTCATATTAATAATATAGGGGTTTATTTACATCGTTCTAACATATCCTGCGTGTAACTCACCTTTTCACTGATAAGATTAATTTATAACAATTACGATAGAAAATTCTCATTTTAAATCCCATTCAAAATACCTCAATAATTTATATTCACACTTTAACAAAGAGTCCATTATAATCACTAGTATATTCTTCTTAGCACAAACATACAAATACGGCATCCCTAGGCTAAGCTGCGGTGCACACATACTCTGCTATCGAATCCCGGTACATCACGTACATAAGGACTACGTATTTCGAATCTCTCAGGAACCGTTTCAATAAGCAAAATCACATATATTGGAGGCGAACATAGTTCACATACCCATGGGTCACGCACATAACTACGCTCCCAGGTCAGCTGACTTATTAACTCACAAATAAGTCATTCACATCCCTATGTCCTTGAGGTACAAATCTAAATCCTCCCGTAGGCACACAAAGATTTAATTGGCCCTGTTCTGAAAGCCGACCTCCCGTGATAGCAAGTATGGTAGGTATGTCATACACATAATAATCCATATACTAAGCATTCACACAACTTAGATAACTTATAATATTATTAAAGGTATGTTCTCAACCCAATACCATTAATTCAATTCGTACACTATCATACTCCCGGATGATATATAATATATTTTGCCGATACGTCTCACGTCGTATAGTTTCAAGTACTTAAAACCTAATCGAAACGGTTACTAAGTCTCCTATTATTCCCACATATTAATTCAATACTCTTAAGGTCCATATTTCTGTTTCTAACCTTAGATTATCAACTATATAGATTTAATTCATTTATTCGCAATCTCTAATAGCACCTCACTCGTAGGACCCTAGTGAGTCTAACATAAAGTCCCAATTCAATTATGATATAATTCGGGCCCCATATACAATCCTACTGGTCTTCCTTAAATCGAAATGTGTTCACAAGGTCATCACCGATAACTTCCAAGGGTCAGAATTGCTTAAATTCAAAAAGGGGAAAAATATCACGATTTTTGGGGAGGTCGATCGATCGATCATGAATGTCGATCGATCGATCCAGTCGATCGATCGACTATGAATGTCGATCAATCGATCGAACAGTTACAACCCACGTTTTTTTTTGCATTTTTAGCCCTAGTTTTCTCTCCAATCTCCATTACATGAATCCATTCTCCAAAGTAAACGTACTACATGTTATAACATCCTAATTACCACCTTTCTAACATTCCAGAACCATCAAATCATGTCAAGAACAACATATATATCGATATATTCATCAAACTTTTCATGTTCAACCCTAGTTTAGTTTCTTCCAATTCAAGACAACCCAAAACTAAATTTTAATCCGGTATTTCTATTACTAAGGGTCTGATTTCAATCTTTATTAGTTTCGAAATTTAACTACATGCAAATTCTACCCATATTCAAGATTTACTTATCCCAATTCATGAAATTATCAATCTTTTAAGTCCAGTCTTCAATTATAATCTACATGGATAATATATTTGCTGTTACTTAATGAAATAAAATCACTTGCCTTATAATTGGTGTACTGATCTGTTGGTGATGTTAAAGGCTGTTTCTCTCCCTTTCTCCGATCATAATTTCCGTCGAAAAGTGGTGGTGGGTGGTTATTACGGCTTGTAACCCTCCTGTAACCTCTCCTCTTTATCACGTTGCCCACTTCTTTATTTTTGGATGATAATGGACCTAATGGTCCTTATAATAGCTGCTAAATAAAGCCTAAAATTCGTGGGTCCAAATCCTTTAAAATTTAAAATGACTAAAATACCCTCTCGAGTTGCCAGTTTGGCCTAAAAATGCCCCGGGACCCAACCTAAACCCCCGGCTAGTGTTTTCTGATTATTTAGACCTCTCCGGACACGTTGGCGCACTCAAAATGACCATACGGATGATAAAATGATCATTTACTTTTAAATCTAATTCAGTTGATTCCTGACGCGACTGACACGCGCGTCCTAACTTGATTTCCCGAATTGTCGTATTTACGACTCGCGACAATTTTAATAAATTCAATAATCATATATTACCATATATACCAAGTAATATTCGACATTATCATCATAATCAAATACCAGCTCACGTCTCGCTAGTATTTAAGTCCGGATTAATTTCCAAATTAATGCCCATTTAATTTAATTAATCCCATTAAATAAAATTAATAAAATTACGGGGTATTACATCCCCGTGGCTGGACACCTAAAAGGTTTTGAAAATATTTGCAGCAACGGTTAGAACCCAAAACATTTTCAAAATATTTAGCAAGTCATTAAGTTTGAAGTAATTAAAATCCATGAATGATCTTCATATTTAAGTTAGTGTCGCACTCCCTTGAGATAATACTCACCTCTCATCTAAAGTGCACACCTAATGCTTTCTTTTTAACCCTCCTAGTTGTACTACCCCGTCTAACTAGCCTTGTCATAATCCCTTCCTGACACACTATTCTGGCCCGAGTAATCTTACTGTTGATTCATAAGTTATTTATCTCATTAACTTAATTAGTCATCTTTAAATAATTCTATATAACAGTTTCAGACTTAAGTCTTTTCCCCGTATAATTTTTTACTGTACCCACCCGTATTTCCCATACAATACGGTACCGTATTTTCAATCCCTTATTATTTATTTAGAATCACCAATTAATTAAAAAGTTCACACATGCTAAGATTAATTTAGATATCACTATCTACAGTATCTTGTAAAACACCCGTAGTAGAATAAATCACACGTATATATATATATATATATATATATATATATATATATATATATATATATATATATATATATATATATATATATATATATATATATATATATATATTACATCACTATTTTAATATATACGTATACGACATTTCTAGGCGGAGACCTGCGATACGGGCATACTCTGCTATCAAGTCCTGGTACATCATGTACTAAATAAGGACATTGGTTCGGATATCACCCTCAAACCATAAAATCAAATCATACATTTTGGAGGCGAACATAGTTCCAATTCTGTGGGTCACGCACACACCAAATGTGACCAATTGATCGTTGAAACTATCATACACTCGGATCGCACGTACCTAGGTTCTATGTTCTCGGGTACAAGTCAAAATCCCCCGAATGGACTCATCAGGATAAGACTGTTCACGACGCGGAGACTTTCTATGATAGCAAGTATCCTAGGGATGTTTACACATAAGAATTAACACAATAGGTATTCATACAACCTATGTATATATTTATATATATCATCAATATAGGTATACACTCAACCTATAGTACATGTCTCATACGTAGTATATTCGTTAATAATATTAACCAATATTTAATTCTCACATTATATTAACTTCTCTCCCACATTCCCTACTCGAATCGAGGCAAAACAACTCTACCCAAATCTTTCCAGAAAATCTTCTCATTCCTATGATTGAAATTTCTAACCTCTCCATTTAAACCCTGAGAATAAACTGTGTTTTGAGCAAGTTTTCTATCCCTTACATTTAACAATTTACATTGGAATCCTCCATTTTTAACCCTAAGACTCACTTCGGCAAAACTGACCCCCTAGTATCGGTTTGTCCTGACCCCAGAACCAGTTCGCCTTATCTGGGTCGCGATTCTCCTTCCTCGCGATATTGTTTCCACCATTTTTAAACCCTTAAGTTTTTATTCATCGAACCCAGAACGTAAAACAATCCTTCCCATCTTATTTCTACTCTCAAAATACATTTTAATCATCATAATAATATTCAACCTCATTAAATTTATAACATTCCCCAATATCTCTCGATTTGGGTTTATAACAGTTCATCCTGGTCTCAACCTAGATTCGATTCTATAAATCCAAATTAAATGAGTTCAACTACTAGGTATCGAATACAAATCAGATTCTAACAGTCCTATACAATAATCCATCATCAATTAAGTAATTAATCTACACAATTTACTCCAATTATCAAATATCCAATTTCATATCAACATCCTCCCCAAAAATAAATTTTCAATTACACCCACTATGATATGAATCGATTATCACAGATTTACATTGAAAGCAATTTAACCACTTGACTTTATTGATTCGTAGGGTTTGGTCCTTTGACGTAGATGGTGATTGGACGAAGAACACCCTCAATCCTTCTTGGTTTGGCTCCCAAAAATCCCCCTACTTTCTCCCTCTTTTCTTCTCTATAGATCTAGGATTTTCTAAATGAGTTATGGTTGCCACTAACTCCTACAACTTAGGTTAAAAATGCTAATCCCATTTTTAGGCTAATGGGCCAAGCCCAAATGATCCGAACACCCCAGTGTGAGCCCGACTATGCTAAAATGTCCCGAGACCCACTTACTACCCGCCGGGTACTCTTTTTCGATTATCTCGAGCTATTCACAATCAACTGTGACCTCTAAATCATCACCCGAGTCACTCTATACAACTTATCTTATTTCACTTCAAAAAAATGTGTTCCACGTGAAAATCAATAACAACCTGAAGTAACTAAATCTTAATCACCGAATTAAATAAATTATCCAAATTAAAGGAATATTCTAAATTAAATAAATTCTCTAAATCACCCATTTAATTTAAATTTTATATCCTCAGAAATACGGGGTGTTAAAGTGAATAGGCAATCAATCAACTGATTGTTCATGCTTCCATTTTCCTTGTTCCCGTAATAAATGTATAAATATAGTAAGCTTTTTTCCCCGTGGGGGAGGAGGTGTGTGGTTAAGAAACAAATTTTATTAATGAAAATAAACTTGATGACATAATTAAATTGACTATAATTGATGGTTAAATTAGCCAATGGCTGAAATGACTTTTGTTGGAACAATCTAATATATTTATATTTAATTTTATAGAGAATTAAGGTCACGATCATGTTCCTTCCTATATTTGAATTTATATGACAGTGGTTTTTAGGTTTATAAATTTAGTCCCGGTGGTATAATAACATTTATTTGTGTGGTCCCTTTAGAGTTAGGAGTTCACAAAATAGGTAAGTTTATTTATTTTAGTTAAATAAGTATTTGTATTTATACCCTTAGTCATACTCATTTAAAACTCGTTCTAAAAATAAACACATACCCCCCCACCCCACCCACCGGAATCCTCGTGGGAACGCCAAAATCCTCGCTGGAGACCGCCAGAATTCTCGCCGAATTGTTTCTCTCTCCTCATTTCTCAATCTCTTTATCTATTTATTTCATTTTTTTGGTCCGCACCAGTGGCACCATTGCCAATGCCGGGGAATAAGGTTTCACCGAAAAAAATATAGTGTTCGCCGGAAAAAATGGAGTTTTCGTTGGAAAAAAATAGAGACTTTAGTGAAATTTTTTTGTCAAAAAATATCAAATATGGGTGTTGTTGGATATATCTCGACGAGGAAATTTCAAATATATAAATTTAGGGAATTTTGGATTTATAGATTTGAAGTTATGGACTTTTAAAAATTTGATGTTTTTTTTTGTATGAGATGTCATATGGTATATTGGTAATTTTTCATGGTCTTTTTAGTACATGGACTAATTTATAAAATTATGTGGAGTGTCCTATTTTTATACACTTTGAGTTAGATTGGACCTTTACCCCAAACCCCCTTAAATTTAATGAATTAAACATATTCAAAGTTTTGTTGGAACATTTTCGAAATGGAAAAACTTTATTGAAGTTTGAACCAAAATGGGTTGGATATTTTAATGGTAGCCCATTGAGATGCATTTGATAAAAGGTCGTGGTGTGAGCTAAATATTTCTCAAAATAGGGGTGAGATGCATAATACAAACTCCATGATCTGATTGTAGAGGCGAGTACCTCTTAGGAGAGTTTAAGAATCACTTATTAGAAAAACAAATTATATTCTAATTATTTACACTGGGTACTGCACAACAAAATGGTGTAGTTAAAAGGAGAAACAACACTCTTCTGGACATGGTTATATCCATGATGAGTTATTTGGATCTTACAGATTTTTTTGGGGGGTTTTGTGAACGTAATTGTTGATACCAAATTTAGTCTACTAACGTGGACCAATCACTTGAAGACATGTGGAGATATACCTGTCAAATACAAACACTTTAGACGAGCAACTCAGGCGCCCCGAGAAACTTAAGTGTACCGAGCAACTTAAGCGGTCCGAGCAACTTAGGCGGTCCGAGCTTGTAAGGACACAAATTTCCAATTGAGTCCATATATAGTTTTGGCTCAATTCCGGACAAAAACATTTATTCATAGGATAGTATGTAAATGTAATATTCTCAAGCCTATGAAGTGTTTGTTGAAGACGTAGCGGCAAAGAGTGTAAAGCTTCATCAAATATGCCGGTTTGCGTGCCTCGTTTCTACGTCATCAACTATGGTTCCATGCTCCCAAGGTATGAATGCAATTATGTATATATAGGAGTTTGGAACAAAGTTTATTGGGTGTTAGGTTTAATAAAAACTGGGTTTTACTTTCAGAAAATTTAATTAGAACTTTAAATTAAAGTATATAAATTTTCTGGGCCAAAATCGAACTTTATAAAAAATTCTGGAAGTCGTTCGAAATGTCGTTCGAACGAGTTTTTCATTCGAACCAGGTTTCGTTCGAACGAGTTTGCCAACGAGTCTAAACTGGTCTGTCGTTCGAAATGTCGTTCGAACGAGATTGTTCGTTCTAACGAGGTTTCTAACGAGATTCTAACGAAGTCCATACTGGTGCGTCGTTAGAAGCTCGTTCGAACGAGAGTTCGTTCGAACGAAATGTCGTTCGAACGAGCTGTCAGGCGGGAACAGTTTTTGGCAGTTTTTCACCCACTTCCCCACTTGGTTTTTAACCAACTTTTTTCAGACTTTATGAAGTGCGGGAATCACATTTTCCAAACCAACATTTCCATAACTTTTCCAACTTAGTTTATCTCTTAGAGAGAGTTTGAGAGCAAAAATGGTTTAGGAAAATGTTCATGTTTTGAGTGAGATTTTTAGAGAAATATTTTCATCACTCTAGTGTTTACACCCAATTGAGTTTATCCAAGTTCATATATACATATCAAATTGCTTGGAGTTTGGCACCGGTTTATCTCTACCGAATTCAAGAAGAGAAGTTTTGGTTTGCTTCTACATCCATCAAAGAAGAAGAATTTTTGTTGCGATTCTACCCACTTGGAGAAAGGCTCCATGCTTGGGTGACGGTGACCATATAAAGTCCTATCGGTGGATTCCGAGACCGCGGTGATGTTCCAAGATTATCCGCTAGGAAGAGGTTTCTACGAGAAGAAGCATAGAGGCTTGAGAGGGATCGAGTCAGTCGTTGTAAGTCTATCTGTCTTGTACTTGTAATTCCGTATCTAGTGGATTTGTGGCTAGGGCCGTCCGAGGTTGTTTCCCGTCTTGGGTTTTTCCTCGTACATCTTGGCGTAGTGTGATTGGTTTAGTTTATCTTGCATAATAACGTAGAACGCATGCTTAGAATAAATCAAGATAAAATTCGGTCTAAATCATCACACTCATTTAATTGGGACTAAATTAAATATTGGGTAAATTTGGTTTATTCAAGTCATTTGCTAAAATTGGTTTCGCCTAACTTTGGATAATTGATAATTATGACTTAGGCAAATTCTAGGACTTGGATCAATGAATCGTTTTAAGTGAATACATTGTTTGATTAATTTTATTGAACCATCATCCTTACGCTTCCGCATCGTGATTATCATAAAAGGAAATTATTTAGCCTCTTCGAGCTACTTAATGAAAAGACAGCTACGCATTAAATGCGCATTATTATCATACAGATGTATATGTCTACTGGATAGCAGCGCATTATTCTTTCGTATGTACAACCTCAAGGCTATAACTACATTGTAACCTCCTCATAAGAAGGGGACTTGGGATCTCTTGAAAAACTACTTATCGAGATTTCCAAGCAAATAGTCAGCAATATAAAAATAATGGACGTAGGCCATTCTCATACAGCTGAACCACTTTAAAAATCCTTTGTCTTATTTATTTATTACCTTAATTATCTGTGATTAAATAATTAGAGATAATCAAATTTTTTACATCAACAGATTGGCGCCGTCTGTGGGAAACGACTGTACTTAGCATTTTTCACCAAAACAATTCATCATCAATGGCTGGTAATCCAGAATCCAGTAATCGAAACACTGGGATCCCTCCAAACCTTTCTACTCCCCCAAATGTTCAAGATCTGGCTGGCATAATGGCTAATTTATCCCGAGGGCAAATGGTCATGCAAGAAACCATGCGTCAATTTATACAAACTGTTCAAGGTGGAGTGCCGGCCTAATCAGGACAACGAAGTGTTCAGAGAAATATCCGTTTACCCTCTTTACGAACTAGTCAAACGCTATTCCCAGAGGAATCTCAATCTAGACGCACTGAATCATATCGTACAGAGAGATCTAATGATCCTTCTTATCAACCTGGTCGAACTTCATGAGTACGAGCTACAGATTCTCAATGAAACATCACTCTATCTCCAAAAAGGACTAGTGTTCTAGAAAGGTTAAGTAGAGTCTCTCCTTTTGATCGTTTGGGCCCTAGGAGGAATATAAGTCCTCCTAGGATTGCGTCAAGGAACTCCCCACGACCATCTGATCTAAGGGAAGGCTCTGCCCAATCACGACCAGCAGCTCAATCCCAAGAGGAAAATTCAACGTGATCAGTTGCTCGAACCAATAGGCCCGAGGAGGGAAATGACGCATGGAAGGGATTCATTCAAAGGTTGGAGGACAAATTAGGGGAAATGGCTAAGGCCAAGAATCCTCTACAAAGAACTTTTGTCCAAGGGACACCATTTGTACAGGCAATTGGGGATTTTTCCACACCATCAAAATTCAAAGCTCCTATGGTGACGCCTAAATATGATGGAAAAACTGACCCTGTCCTTCATATAGAACAATACTAAGCAACTGTTGATATCTATGCAGTTCCAGACGAGATGAGATGCAGTGCATTTTCAGGAACTCTTACCGGATCAGCTCATATATGGTACAACAACCTTCCTCGAGGAAAAATTGAGACTTTCTTTCAGCTGGCAGAGCTCTTTAATGGGAACTTCTGTTTTAGAGCGAAGCCAGTCAAACAAGTAGCACACTTGCTAAGTGTTAGGCAGAAGGCAGGTGAAAGCACCAGGGACTATATTACTCGTTTCAATAATGAGAAACTTGAGATAATTGATTACGAGGAGAAAATAGTTATTACTGCTTTGATGAGTGGACTGTTGCCAGATAAGTTGTACTACACTTTAGCCAAAGATTCGCCTAGAACCATGGCAGAACTGATGGCAAAAGCAGCCAAAATCATGAATGTCGAGGAAGCTATAGCTGCAAAGAAGAATGCCGACACTAAGGAGACCAAGGTGGAAGATGGTAAAACCGAAAAGAAGGATCCGAAGAATAATGGTGGCAACAGGAAATCAAAAGGAAAGCAAGCACTGGAGAAGATGAAGAAATTTGGAAATTACACTCCTTTAAAGGTAGATATAAATCACATTCTGGAGGAGATCAAGAATAGCGAGGAACTAGCCTGGCCAGCGAAAATGAAGGCAGATCCTGATAGAAGAGACAAGTCCAAATACTGAGAATTCCATAAAGACCATGGTGTTACGACCAAACATTGCATAGATCTTCAGAATGAAATTAAAGCACTCATCAGACGAGGAAAATTGGCTAGGTATGTTGATCATCAAAGTGGTGGAAAGACCAATGACCGAGGAAGGCAAAGATCCAAATCTCCTCGTCGAGCAAAAGAAGAAAAGAAGAGAGACCACGAAGATGATCCAAAAGATGACCCCGATATCCCCAAAAGACCAAGACATCCAGAGCATGAGGTATTTTCAATCCATTTTGGGTCATTTGAATGTAATGTTATTACAGGTGGAGATGCAGGAGGTGGAGATCTTACTGCGGAGAGGAAAGCTTACCTAAATGAGGCTCAAGCCTGCTCGTACATACAGCGAATAAACTTGGCAGAAGATAATCGCCCGAGGAAGGTGAATAAAGACAAACTAGTCATTGGTTTCTTTAAAAATGATCTGGAAGGTGTACTATATCCTCATGATGACCCATTGGTGATCAAGATGAGAATGAAGGAAGTTGTGATCTCACGGGTACTGATGGATAATGGTAGCTCGACAGACATCATGTTCTACCCACGTTTTGATAGTTTGAATCTGAAATTATCCCAGTTGAAGCCCTATTATAGACCTATACTCAGTTTTACTAGCGAAAAGGTTTTTCCACTTGGGACGATCAAGTTGGATATGCTTATCGGTACATGGCCTGCTTGTTGAACATAAAGAGTACGCTTTTTCGTAATGGATAAAAATATCCAATCAGCTTACAATATCATCATGGGAAGAGTAGGTCTGAAGAAGTTCGAAGCAGTATCATCTACTATACATCAATGTTTAAAATTCCCAACCAACTTTGGAGTAGGAGTGGTGAAAGGTGACCAGAAAGTAGCTCGGGAATATTACTATTCATCTGCCGAACAAGAGGAATGCGAAGAATCCAGAAAGAAGACCACCACTTATCAAGTCGATGAAATAGAAGACGCAGAGATTAAAACGTTAGACCTTAGAGATGAGTCTCAACTCGTGAAGGGACAGGTCATGGAGGCTACCAAAAATATCATTCTGGACGACGAGCATCCGGAACGAACAACTCAAATTGGTGCATCACTGGATGCATCAATAAAACAGGAATTGATAGCATTTCTAAGATGCAGAAAGCAGACTTTTGCATGGATTCATGAAGATATGCCAGGGATAGACCCGAGTTTCCTGTGTCACGAGCTCAACGTGAACAAGGAAATCAAGCCAATAAAGCAACTAAGAAGGGTGTTCAGTCCTGAAAAGAATCAAGCCATAGAGGAAGAAGTAGAGAAACTACAAAAAGCCTCTTTTATTGAGGATGTCAAATATCCTGATTGGCTAGCAAATGTGGTGATGGTAAAGAAGAGAAATAACAAGTGGAGGATGTGTGTGGATTTCACTGATCTTAATAAGGCATGCCTAAAGGATCATTTTCCTTTGCCCCGAATCGATCAACTGGTGGACGCTACCTCGGGGCATGAATTGTTGAGTTTCATGGATGCTTATTATGGGTACAACCAGATTAAAATGAAGCCTGAAGACAGGGAAAGTACCTCTTTTATCACCCCAAGGGGAACTTATTGCTATAATGTTATGCCTTTTGGACTAAAAAATGCAGGTGTAACATATCAATGACTGATGAACAAGGAGTTTGCAGAGCAAATCAGTAATAACATGGAGGTTTATATTGATGATATGCTGACGAAGAGAAAGAAAGCTGCTGATCATCTAGTTGACCTAGGTCAGACCTTTGATCAATTAGAGAAATACCAAATGAAGTTAAATCCCACCAAGTGCATATTTGGAGTGCGAGAAGGAATGTTTCTCTGGTACATTGTTAATCAACGAGGTATTGAAGAGAACCCCGAAAAGATCAAGGCTCTATTGGAGCTGCGATCTCCAACCACGAAGAAGGAAGTTCAAAGCCTCACAGGGCGAGTTGCAACACTTTATAGGTTTGTGTCACGAGCAACGGACAGATGCTTCCCATTCTTCAAAAAACTTTTGAGTGGAATGATGAGTGCGAGGAGGACTTTCAAGAGTTGAAAAAATATATAAGGACAACTCCATTGTTGTCCAGACCAGTGATGGGAGAAAGACTATACTTGGATCTGGCAGTGTCAGAGAATGCTGTTAGCTCGGCATTAATAAGATTGGAGGATGGAGTGCAGAAACCTGTCTACTACACCAGCAAGGCTTTTTGAGGAGCAAAAATTAGATATCCAAGGTTGGAGAAGTTGGCACTAGCGCTAATTGAAGCAAGCAGAAGAATGAGGCCATACTTCCAAGCCCATACTATAGTGGTGTACACTGATATGCCATTAAGACAAGCTCTGCATAAACCGGAGAAATCAGTAAGATTGATGTACTGGGCAATAGAACTTGGTGAATATGATATAGTTTATGAGCCTAAATCGTCGCTCAAAGGGCAGGCAGTAGCAGATTTTATCACAGAGTTTACTCAGGAAGATGCCTCCGAAGAACAGGAGTTGAATACAGACCAACCTGTGGATGTTACAGGATCATCAAATTTAGACCTCGACCAACTTAAGTTAGTAGACGAGCAAGAGAAGATGATCAACGAGCAGCGAGAAGTGCCAGAGGAGGACAAAAGGAAGCACTAAATATTCCATTGAGGAACTCTATCTGATAAAAAATTTGATGATAAAGTACCTGTATGGAATTTGTATGTGGATGGCTCTTCATGCACTATAGGCAGTGGAGCAGGAATTATTTTAAACAGTTCGGATGAGATTGATGTGGAGTATGCTCTGCGCTTTCAATTTAAGCCTTCTAATAATAAGACCGAATATGAAGCAATGATTATGGGTGTAAGTCTAGCCAAAACCATGAAAGCAGAGCAAGTCGTTGTATTCAGTGATTCCCAGTTAGTCGTAAATCAAATTCTGGGGGTGTATGCAGCAAAAGGATAATTAATGGTCAAGTATCATGCCAAAGCAATGGAGGTTGTATCGAGTTTTACTGCAGTACAGTTGATTAAAATACCAAGACTGAAGAATGCGAGAGCAGATGCCCTAGCTCGGTTAGCATTAGCCACACGCACCGAGCTACGGAGAATAATCCCAATAGAAATCCTGGATGGTCGGAGCATAGATGAAGATCTGATGATAAACTTCATTGCCCTCGACTTGGGACCATCTTGGATGGACCCCATCAGGGCCTATATTAAAGAAGGTGCTTTGCTAACTGATAAACTCGCAGCCAAAAAACTGAAGTTTAAAGCTGCTCGTTATGTATTGACCAATGGCATCTTGTATAGACGAGGAGTTATAGAAGGGCTACAAAGATGTGTCCATCCCTCCGAAGTGAAAGATTTGATCGAGGAGGTTCACGAAGGGTCTTGTGGAGCCCATGTAGCAGGTCGGACGCTTTTGCAAAGAATAACAACGCAGGGGTATTACTGGCCAATGATGAGAGCTGATTGCGTAGCTTATGCTAAGAAGTGCGATAAATGCCAACATTTATCCTCTATCCGAAGAACTCCCCAAGCATTGTTAACACCCATAACGTCCCCTTAGCCATTCGCCATATGGGGGATAGACTTGGTAGGACCACTTCCAACGACCAAGGGAAGATTCAAATACCTCATGGTTGCTGTGGATTACTTTACCAAATGGGTGGAAGCTGAGCCTCTCATTGATATGACATACGACAAAGTCTATCAATTTATTTGGAAGAATATTATCTGCAGATATAGTCTCCCACATGCATTCATTACTGACCATGGAACCCAGTTTGATAACGAGGAGTTTGCTGTATATTGTCATCAATCCAATGTACTGAAGATCCACTCTGCACCAGGCCATCCCCAAAGCAATGGGAAAACTAAGGTTACAAACAAAACGCTACTGAATGGTTTGAAAAAATGACTGGATGATGCAAAGGCAAATTGGATTAAAGAGCTACATTCTATGTTGTGGGCTTATCGCACCACACCATGAACAACAACATGAGAGTCTTCATACATGCTGGCCTTTGGGAGTGAGGCTGTCATACCTGCTGAATTGGGTCTACCCACACATAGGGTGCTTAATTTCATTTCTCCTGTCAGTGATTTGATGAGAAGATTAGACCTGGATATGCTCGAAGAAGTTAGGGAAGAAGCAGCAATCAGGAATGTAGCATATCAACAACGAACAACTTTGTTCTATAATAAAAGAGTGAAGAAGTGTGATTTGAAGGAAGGTGATTATGTGCTGAAGGAAGGGATCCAAAAGCATAATAAACTGGAAGCCAACTGGCATGGACCCTACAGAGTAACATTAGTTGTTCGTCCAGGGACATACAGGATTGAAACCTTGGAAGGAGAAAAATTCAAGAATGCATGGAATGCAGGGCATCTGCGCAAGTATTATCAGTAATTTAAATTCCTATGTAACGCAGTCTCTTCAACATAAATAAAGTGATGTTTCATCCAGCTTCTTTCTTTGTTGAATTTTTTTTCGGAGTATTAGTGCTACACACTACACACCAAATTCAGAACAATTACTACCAACTCCGATTAGTCGGGAAATCAATTACCACCAACTCCAGTTGGTCGGGAACTTAATACCATCAACTACGGTTGGTCGGCAAGTCAATTACCACCAACTCCGGTTGGTCGGGAAATCAATTACCACCAACTCCGGTTGGTCGAGAAATCAATTACCACCAACTCCGGTTGGTCGGGAACTTAATACCACCAACTCTGATTATTTGGCAAGTCAATTACCACCAACTCGGGTTGGTCGGGAAATCCATTACCACCAACTCTGATTGGTCAAAAAACTAGGAAAGAAGCTGTACGACCTCCCGGGGCATCCACTGTCTAGGCAACAATGTAATCCATACGAGATTACTACAACTAAGCAGGAACATGGGATGCAAATCATTCCATTGCTTAGGCCCAAAGAGTGACAAGTCACTATAATCAAATAACAAATGGGATAAGTCTAGTATATACATATATATATTCACCAACCAACAAGAAAGGACATTCTACAAATTATTTAGAAGAAAATAAAATGGAAAAAGACTAAAAATTTCTTCATATAAATTAAGTAAAATTACATATGATATTAAAAATGTGATTCATTACATGAAAAATATCCTACTCTATGGGTTTCTTCCCCTCTGCTTTTGAAGCAGGTTCTACCCCGGCTAGAGGATCATCTAAAGCATAAGAAGAATTTATAAAGTTTACATCTCGCAGCATTCTAATATTCATTACCGGGGACCGATCGAGCAAGTGCTCTGGGCGAGATATCTCAAAGTTGGCATGAAGATTATAATCGCCGAGATACTTAGAAAACAAGCATTGAAGAATTGCACGAGCAGGAATCCAACTAATATCAAGCTTAAAAGGAGGCACGGGCAAATCGAGCACTCCAGGATCATAATAATCCCATAAGTAATGGCCCTGCTCCAATTTTAGCACACACAAAGCATTCAACCACCCTTGCTTATATCCCTCATTATTTGATTTCTACAACCGAGCATCGAGATGGTACAAAGCTTCGTTATACCCAGCCATCCAAAATTCTCTGGGTTATTTGTGAAACTGATAAGTTAACCTCTCAAGTTTCTCGTGGATTTTCTTCACAAGAATTTCTTTGCTTTCCAGAGCAGAGCTTTGATTAGAGAGTTGTTCGGTGAAGTTCAGAATCTTCTTAGACATTTCTGCCAAGGCCTGGTTCTTTGCCATCAACTGAACGACTTGATTATCTAAAGACGACTGCGTTCTCGCTTCTTCAATGGTGACCCGACCAGCCTTAGCTCGTCCACGAGAAGATATTGCTCTACCGCGAGTAGATGTGGAGGGTCCATCTCATTTAAAAGTTTCTAACTCATCTTGTAAGTTAGCATTTTCTACCTCCAAGAATGAAAAACCATCATCATTTACTGGGGCCAAGGCTCCCGAAGAAGAAGCAGCAAATTTGAGTTTCTTTATTTACTCTTGCAAAGTAATGTTCCCCTGCTCCAATAACTTGGCGATATGCCTGTGCTCTTCAACTTCAAGATTCAGAACACTCTCCTTTTTCTCACAAGCAGAGATGAATTTGTCATACCCCTTGTCAGCACTCAATTGTTGATATTTTTTCTCGTATCCTTGATGCAAAAGGGAAGTGGATTCCTTATATTGCTGTTGGAGTTCCTCGATTGTTCCTTGGAGGTATTCAATCATCTCATAGTAGGCCACATTGTTGGCAACAACACGATTGAGCAAGCACTTCAAGTATTGGTAAGCTTCAACTGCTCGGTCAGAAGCGCCTGATCCGAGGATGTCAATTATCTGGGCCTCATTAAGATCTGTATGACCAGCTTTAAAGTAGTCATTGCATTTCTTCATCAATTCTGTATCATGAGCTGATAAGAGCTCCATCTTGGCCATAAACTAGTAAAGAAGAGAAATAAAAAGAATCAATAACGATGCAGACAGAGCAAGTAAAAGAGAAATTCAAGACAAACAACCAAAGTATGAATTTTCATTCATCGCAAGAGAAAATACATAGTTCGAGGTTACATTCAAGAGAAAAACAAAATAAAAATCCCGAACAACTTTACACCTTCTCCTTGTTCCCTACTACTTCGCTGAATGGTTGGGATGAAGGAGTTGGTTGCTCGGAGGACAATGGCAACCGCTCAGCAGAAGTGCTGGCTGGTTGGAGCTGCTCGGAAGGCTAAACAACAGAGACTTAATCTCCAGTCAGCAAAGAAGATTCATCTGAAGAAGCTTCATCCTCCTCCTCCTCTTCTTCTTCTTCTTCTTCTTCTTCTTCTTCTTCTTCTTCTTCTTCTTCTTCTTCTTCTTCTTCTTCTTCTTCTTCTTCTTCTTCTTCTTCTACTTCAGGAGATGGAGGAGGGCCATGACTGTGCTGCTGGAATAACTCAGAATTCTCAGCAACCTTCACCTCTTGCAAGGCTTCTACCCATCCATCCCGAAAATATTTGACACCTGCATATTCCATTTGAGAAGTCATGAGGGCCAGACCCTTGTTCTAGACATTGTCCCAACCAGCACTAAATGATTTTTTAACTGCAGCTTTCCTTTTTGCCTTCTCCGAGGAGGACCTTTCCCTAAGGAGCTCCTCGGAAGATTTTAGTTTTTCTTCCACCTCCCTTTTTTGTCGCTCAACATCTTGAAGTTTAACAACTTCCTTTTCAGCCGACTTAAGCTTAACCTCAAGCCCTTTGTTGCTCTGTTCAAACTCGTTCAAATTCTTCCCCAATTCCTTGGAGGCATTCACAACTTGATCTCTGTCTAGCTCAACAGACTTAATTTTCTTCTCCCAGGCACCTTTATCTTCCTCGTACTTTTGACGAGAATCTTTCAAAGATTGGGTCAACCCAATAAAAGCTTCCTCTACTCCACCCGAGCTGCTTGAAGCCCTAATAGCTTCATCCTTCTTCAAAATGCTGTTGAAACACATCACCAACTGAAAAAAGAAATAACTTTAAATCAATATATGAATATAGTATAAAAAAATAAAGGGGTCAAGCTAAAGATACTTACTGAAGAAATGTGTTGAGCAGCCAGTGTAGTAAGTTTATCGCGAGAAAAGGTGTCTTCAACACCTTGAGATTCTGGAATAGTCCAGGATCTTACCAAGCTCATAGCAGAGCTCAGAGCAACAAGGACTGGAACACACCCTTCAATATTTGAAGGTTGAGAGACAGGTTCAGTTGGTCTCTCAGAAGAGATTTTCTTTAACCTGCTCAGAGGAGCTGGAACATTTTCAATTAAAGATGTTGTCTTTATTGGAGATATGACAATAACATCACTCGAAGGAGAGATAACAAAAGTCTTACTTGGAGCCACAGGGGGCTTTTTTCCAGCCTCTTTGGCAGCAACAGGAGGGGGTACATCTATATGTTTTGTCCCTTCTTCTGGGACGTCTTGTTTACTCTTCTTTGCCTCCACAGTAGCAGAGGAAGATTTTTCAAAAAAGGCAGGAGCTCTTCTCTTCTTCATCAGATCAGTGATAGGAATATTCGATTCAAAGGAAGAACCTTCCACACTAGTCTCATAGGTTGGAACTTGGTCAAGTTCAACCGCCACTGGACGAGGACGAGCAGTAAAAGATGAAGTGTAGCTTTTGTATTGCAACAAGTAAGAGGAAGATCTAATATGCTCTTCAGCAACAGATTGGTGTAAGCTCCAGATAAGTTTTAAATGATTTATATTAACATTAGTTTCCTTGGGAGATTTTCTTTTACTGTTAACTGTAACAAACAAAATCAAATGTCAGTGATGCATTTTATCGAATACAAAGAAAACAGGATTTCAAAAATCAAAACAACCTATCCCATTGCCATAAAGTGGACACCTGGGACCTTGGTATACATCATCTCCATTTAATGGAGGGTGTTGCCAATTTTTTATCATAACACCATGATCAAAATAATCCCTATTGGCATCAGGAAGATTGACAACTAAAGCTCTATTCAAAAACCTAGTTTTTAAATAGGATGTGGTATCACTAACAATCCATCTATAGCAGTACATAATCCTTGGAATCCCCAATCGAGTTCCATGAAGTTGATTCAGCCTATGTACGCCATTAACTATCCTCCATGTATTTGGAGCTACTCTTGCAGGTACAACATCAAAATATTGGCAAAACTCCAAACACAGGGGATTTGGCGGGAAAGAAAAGCCACATTCGGCCACAAAAAGACTTGGGAACCAATGTCCCTCAGCCAAAGAAAAATAATCAGAAGGTTCAGAAAATTCTTCCAAAATAACCCACGAAGGGATTGAAAATTCAGAACGAAATTTGTCCAGCGATTCAACAAATAAACCATGATGAACAAAGTAAATAAAGGAGAGGGAAGAAAATCTTATAGAAAAAGAGAGATCAATTGACAAATGAGCGATGGAAAGAACGAAGGCACAAGATAGAGAGAAAATGAAGAGTTCAAAGATACATATTTGAAAAGTGAAAGACGATAGGATTTCTGCCGCGCTTAAATACTTTATCTCAGGAATAGAGAAAGACAATGATTACAAGGGAAGACGTTTGCATTTCCGACGGCTAAAAGAAGGAAAGGGCACAAATATCGAAGTGGTCATGAAAATTTAAAATATTTATGAAACCTGATACTATGCGCTCAAAAAATGAGTTATATACAACGAAATTCCTAAAATCCATAAAAACCAAAAATATAAGCATCTTTCAAGTAGAATGTTCCACACTTTTCTCCAACCTCAAAACTGTGAAACATTGGGGGCTTCTGTTGATACCAAATTTAGTCTACTGACGTGGACTAATCACTTGAAGACACGTGGAGATATACCTGTTAAATACAAACACTTTAGACGAGAAACTCAGGCGCCCCGAGCAACTTAAGCGTACCGAGCAACTTAAGCGGTCCGAGCAACTTAAGCGGTCTGAGCTACTTAATGAAAAGACAGATACGCATTAAATGCGCATTATTATCATCCAGATGTTTATGTCTACTGGATAACAGTGCATTATTCTTTCATATGTACAGCCTCAAGGATATAAATACATTGTAACCTCCTCATAAGAAGGGGACTAGGGATCTCTTGAAAAACTACTTATCGAGATTTCCAAGAAAATAGTCAGCAATACAAAAATAGTGGACATAGGCCATTCTCATACGGTTGAACCACTTTAAAAATCCTTTGTCTTATTTATTTATTACCTTATTTATCTGTGATTAAATAATTAGAGATAATCTAATTTTTAACATCAACAGTGATGGTGTGATATTCTCTAGTAAACATGAACAACAAACCTAGAGGGGGTGAATAGGTTTGGTAACAACCTAGGTTAATTTTTCCCATTTGCAAAAAAATATTCTCAATTTTAAATCTAACACCAATTGAATTTATAAAAACCTTTTCAAATGACTTTAAAAAACTCCCACAAGATGATATTGAGCGATTCTAGTGGAGAAACCTAGATCAAGAACACATAATTAAATATTAGATCAATTGACAAAATGTAAGAACAATATATGTTATGTGTGTGATCAATTGTGTACATACGAATGTAAAACATACATAAGCGAGCATAAGACATGGTTTATAAGGAAAAAACTCCCACCTAGGGGTAAAAAGCCTCGACACACTCCAATTATAATTTCTACTTGAAAAGCAATTTTACAAAAGATAAGAAGTTACCTCTCACACAATCCCTATCGTGTAATTACTTTTGAACCTTTCAACTCTTCCCCATAGTCAATGAGAATCTATCGCAAGCTCCAAGAAATGAACAAATAAGTCCATTATCTTCTATGGATGTCGTGTTACACTTCAGTCTCTCCAATATAATAAAATGCCTCTAATTTTAGATCACCGAGTGCTTGATCATAGTAATTAAACAAATGCGTAATGAATTGACAAAGGCTAGCTAGTATATAGATTTGATTAAATCCACTACCAATTCTCTAAAAATGCTTTGGATCAAACATATATCAGTGCTTTAAAGTTTTTCGAATAATAAGTGAGATTTAAAATAGTAGAGAGAGAAAGTAGATCTCAACTTCAAAATTCGCTCAGAAGGATATTTCAACTATATAATTTTCATATCTCTAAAAATGGGAGGGAAATTGGCCTTTAAATAGAAAAAATTTAAAATCTGGGGTCGTCGTGCGAAGAGTTAGATCTAACCATGTTGAAAATTGCTTAGAGTGTAAAAATTGAGGCAACACCTTGCACACGGGATCAAATTATCAGCGCGTTAACGTAGGCCGTGAGCACGGGATATAAATAGAACAATGCGAACGTTCAAAGCGTTAAATCTTTCAAAAATCTTCAACGGTTCAAATATGGCCAGACCAATTCCCAAAACAACTTTAAACCCGTTTAAAAATAACTGAACCTTTTTTCAAATTACATGTCCAATGTTCTCAAAATCATCACACATTTAAATCAAAGTGAAACAAATTCATAAAACAATGTGCACTTGTGTGTTTAGCCTTGTACAATTCACAACCATATAAAAGGATACCACCTTCACTTCAATGAATGTACAACAAAAGAAGACTTCGTTGGTCGACGTTCATTGGTCGACGTGCATGATCTTTAATCTTCAAAGTTCAATAAGTCCATTCTAGACAAATGAACGTGCCTTACTCGTAACGAATCAAGTCTATATGACTTGATGGACCTAAAGACTCAAACGTTTTATCACACGAATGTATTCAAATTAATCAATAATATAAAATTACATTTTGAGTCTGTCCCTTTGGCTATTCTATGGAACCCCCCAACCCCCCCCCCCCCCCCCCCCCCCCCCCCAAAAAAAAAAAAAAATGAGCTTATTACCCCTATAAAAACACACACTCCACTAGTTATATAATGAATGTAATAGGAAGATAATGTACAAAATCCATAAGACCAATGATGAAGAAAAAGTCGTGTTTGAAACATGTTCTAGATTAAGAATTATTAATGCTAAGCCTGAAATCACATGAAATAACAAACAACATCATGCAGACAATAACATGCATAATGAGAAACTCCCCCTGGTTGGTAATCATTTAATAAGAATCAATGATATAAATAAGATAAAAACCTGTGAACATGTGAAATACCGTTAACATAATCTTATATCAAGATATCGATACCAATACAAAGTGATAAAAGCATGTGAATAACATAGTGTAATAAAGATGCTCTCGATGTATAATAAATCCCAAGAAAAATAATAACTCCCCTTATCATATATATTTTTTGCCATTTCAAAACAAAGTGAGAAATAAATTTCTCCCCCTTAATAAGTGAAAGGAAAATTCACAACCCCCTTTTGACATAATGGATAAATAAAGGACATAATGTTACTCCCCTTAATCTTAAAGACTAAAGTTTTCTCCCCCTTTTTGGCACGAAAAATTAAGAGATAGTACATATCATAGACATCGGGTATAGCTTAGCAATAAACAAAGTCATATAAGAAATAAAGACTAGCAAAACAAAAGCTAGAAAAGTTGTTTTTCTCATATGATCTCAGTTTTACTAGGTTGATGCTATGATTATCTCATATCCCCCTTTTGTACTTATTTTTCTATATCCTTCATTTTCTAATATATGCTTATGAGATTCATGTTGGGATATTGTGATTCATATGTGTATATGCTCATTTTTAGATTCCCATGCTAGAATATGGATATATCAAAGATATGACAATATAGTGTAACATATATGGATAAAGCATAATACCCATAAAGAACTAAGATAAACTCTATACAACCAATAAAACTATCCAAATATCCAAAAGTAGCCATTAAATGTAGACAATTCCAAATGAAAAGGTAATAATATCCAAGTATAGACTAAAATGTTCAAAGTACAAAACAAGTGAATAACATGAACTATAAACTTTAGTCATCCGACATGTCATTGTACTTGCCACGTCACCATTATCTCCAATATTTGACTTCTCATCATCACCATCCTCACCCTTCTCATCCTCATTAATTTCTGTAGGTGGAACATGAGAATATAGTTTGGTGGAAATGGGCAAAGGAACCTCTAGAGAAAAATCCGGTACTAACTAAAATCTCATCAAATACTTAGCAATAAAAGACACATCAGTACGCAAACTGTACTGCTGTTGATCAAGACGCTTACGATATTATCTATAGCTCTCAATCTCATTATGAACCATCGTAAATTAATCTCACATAAAAGAAAACTATGATGTGATGATGTTGGCACACAATCTAGATAATGTGTTGTGGCTGTCCCACGTATCAAGAAGAATTTATACTCAATAAAGAACTCATGATACATGTATCGCATCAAACAACAAACGAGGAACATTGAATGAATAGATATATTTGGTGATCAATCTTTCATATGGTAAAGAACTATTATATGAGTATGCAGTCTATTCTCATAATATGAATAATAAGCTTGGGGTAGTCAATAACCTGACGATGTGTTAAGGCTTAAATTAACCTATCAATGTGATAAAAGAAATCGATGGTACGACTATGTGGCATAAGGTTGAAAATAACTAAGAAATGTAACAGGGTATAATGTTGATCCATCTCTAACTGAAGATACAATGATCTCCTCCAAGCAGAATCATTACCTGTAAGAAAAGAAGTAATGTCATTGTGGGAAACACCATCCACATTGTAAGAGTCATAACCATGATCATCGTAACGAGTCTCTAAACCCAAATGAGTCACAAGAAGCTGTTAGGTAAGCTCAATCTAAACACATCAACTAATGAACAAAATATGTAGCCTTGGGAAGAACCATGTTCACATAGAATTCATGAACCAAACTTGCGTTGACCGAGCCATAAGGTCGAGTCAACGTAGAATTCTAAATACCATCAATAATTGATAGTAGGTACTGACCATCATTGCTCCTCTCCAAATGAACTAAGTCAAAATCTCTATCTGTGATAACGAGATGAGTCATAAATGCCTCATACAATGTAGAACCATATCTAGTAAACTAGATCTTAAAGACATCAACATGTGTGACCGGAGCAAGAAGAGAGGTACTCGGGGCCTGACATCGTATCCTAGTCGGTCTAGGGGTCGAAAAAGAGTCATGTGATCTCAAACTCTCACCAGGTCCACTTGGGGCATATGTATTATTCCTAGCTTGTCTCTTCTCTCTATCCATAATAAAGAAAAATGGTAAGAACAACCTCAAAAACTAAGAACTAGGGCTAAAATGTGAAGAGTACACAAAATCCCCATATAAAGTAGCCCAAAATCACTAAAACCTTAATCCAAACGCTCAAACACTCTCTAAGACAATAAAATCAACCTAAGAACACTAGAAGCAAAGTAAAGCAACTAAATTCAAAGATAATAAAAGACTTATCAGATGAAATGGGATGAAAATCCCAAATATGTCAAACTAGGTCTCAAAACCAACATGCTCCTAATAAATCCTCAAAGTGTGATCCATTAAGCATGCAATGGATGAAAAATATATAAGGGAATTTTCACCTAGGATTTGAAGCTCTAGGATGGATTTTAATCAAAATGAGCAATAAAAAAATCCTAACTCACTTTTAAATATGTCCAAACCTTTCATACGCACCAAATTAACCGTGTGTATGGTTGGATGTGACGCCCTAGAATTCATTCCATGCACACAAAAATAGAAAAAGGTCATTAAAATCACCAAAAATATCAAAAAACTCCTAATAAACACACTGAATCCCAAACTCTCTGGAACTCAATAATGAATGCAAATGCATGGAAAATGATTCAATTCGACTTTAAAATCAATAATTTGGGACAAAATAAACAAAATAGAAAAAATCAACAACGCGCACATACATATATACAAATGGAAGCACTAAACATGTAAAGTGTGATTGTGATTAGGATCCTCATAATCCAATGCTTGGACAAAGATATTTTATTTATATCTTAATTAAAAACATGGATTAAAAACACATTTAAATGAAATTCAATCAACTCAACATTGAAGGCATAAAATTCTAATCAAATCAATATTTCGCAACGTTGTTATGTAAATCAAGGTACGATTCATGTGGAAAATAGGAATACACAATCAACATGAATACACATAATCATATCCTCCAAACATTACAAATGATGCTCAAAAGACCATCATTACAGAAATATCCTCTTGAACTCAAAATGATAGTTTTCAATCCATTAACTCCCTTAAGCATATGTTGATAATTTTTTTTTGAATGCCAGCTAAATAGAAAATTTCAATTTTGAAATTGCACGTCCTATATTGTTTGTCATACCGGTTCAAGCTCTTGGCTTATAGCTCTTTTTGAACACATTTAAAATTTTTTCATCGATTGAATTTTCACATGCCTATAAAAAACATTTAAATTTACAAAATGGGTTTAATCACTCTAGCGGTATACCTTATCAATGCTTTTTAAAACCTTCCTTTATTAACTCATTCATAATAAGAAACTCACAAAATCTCACATATGGACCAACAAAACACATAAAATATCTCAAGTATTTGGTGATCAAATTAAGCACTAAAAGCAAGATCAAAATTATAAACATCATATGCAACACGTGATATGAATGTGCAAGTAGTGTGAAATTAACACCATAGATATCAAATATGTCAATCACGATTTATCAAATGTAATTTAGCCAAATAATAAAATCAATCAATGATTTTCATCAAATGATTTAAAATTAAATTTTTAATCACCATTCAAGTTAAATCAATCATCAAATAAAAATGAATCAAAGACTTAACCATAATACATAAAAATAATAAACACAATTTTTTTTAGATTTTTGAATAAGAATTATGCGTGAATATTCACACAATCATGTTTAGTAAGAAAACATAGCATAGAAAGGAAATGCATGAAAATGTACATATGTATGAAAATCTCACTAAGCCATGAAAACGATACCAATTGGACTTATCTCACCCACAAAAATTTATTTCCCACACAAATTAAGAATAAACTAGGAAGGGGAACCAACAAGAACCTAGTCATCCTAAGAAAAATATCTACTTAGATAGTAATGTGTGGTTCATATCCTGATTGATAGGATTAATAAAAACACCTTCCTTCTTCATAAATATATCTAAAGGAGCCTGTCTCTCAATTATGTTTTGATGACCAACAAAATGAAACTTCCCTCTAGATGCATAACTAGGCATACCTCTACATACTCTCGGTATCCATATCTCTTACCTCCTAGGATTCTAAAGCTTAGTCCTTAGAAATTGTGTTTGGTGTCTAGGTCTAGAAATGTTCCCTTTGGCCTCACCATGCGCTTGCATTAGAAATGACATTATTCTCACTAAAGCATCCACTTGGCCTCTTAGCTCACCAATGGGATTCTTATGGAACATGTTTCTCCTATTTCAATAAACCTTTGGTTTCTCTTATTTAAGAACCAACAAGCTTTATTTGAGTGACCATATACTTGGAAAAAAGTAAATAAGCCACTTCCCTTCTCCTAAACCTTCCTCATGCTTTGCGTTGCTAGCTTTTCTTTGTCCAACCCCTTTGACCTTCTCACCTATAACATAACTGTACCCCACTTAAGGCTTCTTTCGAGGAAGTGAAAGATGGTGGATGGCACTAGACTGACTCGCTTTTCTGAAAGGTTTTGTCTTCGCCTCAATCTGCCTCTTTCCCAACAACTCAAATCGCAAGGTTTCTTCACAAATTATACCTTTTGACTAACTCTTTTAAGTCTTTTCTTTTTAAAAAAAATGCAAAACATGGTTTTACTCACCAAAAAAAGTACAACTAAATGCATTTTTATCAATCTTGGATTTAGATTCAGCCTCCTTCTTATAAATCATAGAATTTTGTACCTTACCCTCTTTTCGAGCATGTGAACTTTCAACATTCAATTTTGTTTTTC
The DNA here is from genome assembly GCA_949130495.1 of Sambucus nigra. Classification (NCBI taxonomy): domain Eukaryota; kingdom Viridiplantae; phylum Streptophyta; class Magnoliopsida; order Dipsacales; family Adoxaceae; genus Sambucus; species Sambucus nigra. The sequence goes on along the minus strand of OX422208.1, from coordinate 533,547,235 downwards.
CAATCTTTTCTCAAGATTAGAATTATTGAAACTAATCTCAAGATTCTTCAGTTTTTGTTGAGTGTTACTCGATAAAATGCTATAAAGAACATTTGTTTTATTATGTATTTTAATTTTCCAAATCCTTAGCATGCTCAAGATCAAGCTTCAATTTTTCAAAAGTAATTTATAAAATTGAATTTTTAAGATCACATTCCTCTTTTTCTTTGGAAATGATTACATTTTGTGATTTCAAAGACTCACATTGCTTAATCAACACATCAACAACTTTTTCAAAGTCTAAACATTTTTATTGAACATTTTCGACCTTTTTTCTTTCTTATCAAGTTGATTCTGAAGAAAATCAATTTGGGAAAAGGTTTGTTGTTGAACTTTTTAAGTTTAAGAGACTCTTGATAGAGTTCGTCAAAAGCCTCTTGAATGACATCTATATCCTCATCACTCTCACGCAGTAATCCTTGAATGGAAATGTGTGAATTATTTCTACTAAATGGGGAAGAGTCACTCAAACACCTATCACTAGTTGTGTAATACCCCGTATTTTTATGACTTTTAATTTTGGGAATTTATTAAATTTAATTAGAGATATTAATTTAATATTAATTCGAAAAATCATTTAAATACTTACAAGCGTGATGAGAGTCAGTAATTATTGGAATTTTGTTGTAAGTTACTTTATGGGTAAAGTAAGAGGTGTAATTGTATTTAGTAAAATTATCACGAGAATCTAATTTGATAATTTTGGAAATTTATCGGGACGCGCTTGTGTCGTGTCGGGATTAAATTCGAACTATTAAAAGTGAATAAATTATAAGTCAACCGTATGGTCATTTTGTGTACGTCAATGTGTGCGTAAGGGTCGAGATAGTCAAAATAATGTACCCGGGGGTTTAGTTTGGGTCTCGGGGCGTTTCTAGGCCTAATTAACATCCCGGGAGGGCGTTTTAGACATTTTACATTTTTGGGCATGAAAACCCATGAAATTTCTAAGAGTATATCAGATAATAGGAGTTGTCTTCTAGGGTTAGAACAACCAAAAACCTAAGACGACCATTGGAAGGGAAGAGGACAAGCTTTCTAAGGAGTTCTAGGCCAAGAGCTCCACCGTTTGCATCGCCGTCGCTGCCAAACTTTAGATCGCGCAACGAGGATCACAACCACACCAATCTTTTCCACAAATCCGAGCCAAAAATTCCCAGGCAAGTTTCTATCTTGCTCTATATTAGTTAATGCTTCAATGATATTAGCCTAGGATTGATTAGAACTAGTTTTTATGAAAGAAAACATATTTTGGAGACTCGAATTTGCATGATGTATAGATAAAAGACGTGTTCTCGAAATCTAATTCATATGTAGAGGTTGAACCACGAAATTCATTGAGTTAGGAGTAGAAAATCTGGGAAAAGAATGGGAAGAACTAAGTTAAAGAAATGATTAGGGTTCTTGTAATTTTTCTGGATTTTAACCCTTTTAATTCGTTATAATTGATGAAAAATCACATGTCTTACGTAGAATATTCATTATGTGGGGATATAACACTTGTGGTATAATTTGTTGGAAGTTTGGAAATCAAATATGATGATTTGAATGATTTTGGAATAGCATTCTCGTAAGTGGAAATTCTACAGTTTCGTCATACCTGCTTGATCGATCGATCGACCCAAGAGCATCAATCGATCGATCGAATGCCTGCCATGGATCGATCGACCCCTCCTAGAAAAACTCAAATTCCCCTTTTCAAATAGGTTGTTCCAAATTAAATGAATAGAAATTCTTGGACATTATTGTTAGAACGTTTTGGGATATAAAGAAGACCAGTAGGACTTTATAAAAATGGAACCTTTAATGTAAGACGAGATTAATATTTAACGGAGGTGTTTTACACTTAAGGAACAATGGGAACGTGTGTATAAAGGGTGAGACTCGTAAGGAAGTTACGTCGTAAAGTAAAAGAGTACCTACTGAAATTACAGTTAGGGAGATAGTATTTCACTAGTTTTACGAAGAAGGTTTGGAATAATCCCATAAATAAGAATAAGAGACGAACCGTTATACGGGATAATCTAGTAATGTGCAATAAGAATAAATATAATAAGTATGGGTCGTGGGTGTACCTAAATTTGAAATGGGAATGGTAGTATACATATATGACCGTGTTTGTGCATATACTATATACGTGTAAAAATCATGCCCGCGCTACTTGCTGTCCCTGAGGTTACCGCGCTGGAACAGTCTTATCTCGATGGGACCTTTATGGGGGATATTGACTTGTACCCTAGAACATAGGAATCCTTGATACAGGCTATCGGATTGATAGTCAGACGGTCCTAAGAGACGTGAGGGTATGTGCTGACCTCTTAGTGACGTGGAACTATGCTTCTCCTCAATTTGTATGTGTTTTGTGTTAATAAAGTTCGAGAGTGATTCCGAACTAGTATTTCCCTTAGTTTGAGTGATACGGGGACTTGATAGCAGAGTATGCCAGCACCATAAATTTTATGTGGGGTGCCGATAGTGTATATATATATATATATATATTATATGAGTGATTAATATATATATATAAACTTGAAATTTGGGAACTATCTACTGTGACTAAAGGTAGGTAAGTAATGAATAATTATTTCAACTTGGATATAAGTGTTTGAAAAGTTTGAGGCAATACCGAGAAACATTATAATCAAATGAGGCTTATATGAGAACTTTGCTTTTAAATAAAATTAATTTTCTTAACACTATAAATTATCGGCATGAAATCTTGTGAGTAGCTTAAGATAAGCTAAACTATTGGGAGTAGTAGTGCGGTAGGTGTGCACATTAGAAGAGAGGTGAGAATTTCTCAAGAGAGTGCCGCACTAATATGATTGTTGCATTAGCCGGTAAGCATTTTAAATACTTGCTAAACTAATTTTAAACTGTTTTACAATAGGGCTCTCACCCGTTTCCTATTTTCCCTTCTCTCTTGTATATATATGTATATATTACAGGTGCCCAGCCACAGGGGCGTCTTGCATAGGATCCTTTGGAAGGAACGTGCTGCAGCTTAGGTGGGAGTTGCAGGTCTCTTGCTTAGACAACCTCATTATTGATTCCACTTCTAGTTTTATTTTATCCAGTTGGGCATGTGTCGCCCTTTTCCATTATTCAGTTGGTTTTATCAGAGATTGTGATTCATTTATTTCTAGTATTTATACTTTGGGATTGTTACTGTTAGGATGTTTTTCTTTGAAGTTTTAAAGTTGGAGTTATTTAGTTCAATGCTTAAATTACTTGGATTATCTTTTTCAGCCTAGTTGTTGTGTGATTTTTAAACCATGGATTATGAAAGGTTTTAAATATTGGTTTTAAATTAAATTTGGAAATTGATGTCTTAAAATGGTTTTGTCACTTAGCTTAATTATTTAGGGTGTTTAATTGAAAAAGTTATTTTTGCGACAGTGATGCTAAGAATGAACCAACCGTTCACCTTAGTTATAATTTAATAAAGGACTGATCACCCAGTATTTAATTAGGCGGAGTGTCACAAGTTTCACTCTCATGATTTTTCTTCACCACACTATCCAATGACATCCTATCATCACTTTTCCTATCATTTTCTTTTAGCCAAATAATAAAGTCTATTTCGCTCCCACGCTCATCACTTGAAGAACTATCTTCACTCTCACTCTCATAATCATTCAAGATTTCCTTATACATTTCCTTTTTCTTCTCCCTGCTCTTATTTTTCTCAAGCTTTTTCGAGTGAGTAGGACAAACATTTATATAATGACCAAAGCCACCACAACTAAAACCCTTGTCCTCCTCCTTGGACTTTTATTTATGGAAATCACCTTTCTCAACAAAAGAGTTATATTTTTAAGAGATCTATGGATTTTGTTTAAATTTGTTTCCATTTTTAAAACCTTTTTGTTATCTTTATAAAACTTACTAAATCGTTTAACAAATAGTGTCATATGTACCTATACATTCTCTTTCATCTTTTTAACCTCTGTTTGGAGACATTCTCACTAGACTCAACAACAAAAGCTATGTCTTTTTTTGGTTTTGGAGCAATAACATTTTCTTCTTGATCATAAATTTAAAACGATCCAATAAACTCTTCCACATTACATTTTTTCATGTCTATGGCTTCATTCAAAATGTTAACTTTAGTAGTAAGTCTAGAAGCTAAGGTTCTAAGAAGCTTTTTCACTTCCGTGTTTTCCAGAATCTTCTCATCTAAGTTGAACGACGCATTCGGAACCTCTGTTAACTTAGTATAGTTGTTATTAAATGTCTCACTCTCCTCCATTCTCATGATTTCAAATTTGGTCCTGATATGTTACAATTTTTCACGTTTCACACTTGACGTTTCCTCATGCGTAACTCTCATCATATCCCGAGTTTCATTGGATTGCTCAAAATTGACTATGCGATTGTATTCTTGAGTAATTATCGAAGAAAATAATGCATTCAACGCAACCGAGTTAAAATTGCAATCAATATTCGGCAGCCTTCCATAAAAATCTTGGTTCTTTACTCTCACATCATCTTCCTCTATGGTAGGGTAGATCCAACCTTATTCAACACTCATCCACATGAATTCATTTTTAGATCTAAGTTATGTTATGATTTTTTCTTTCCAATGCCAAAAGTTTTACACATCAAAATAAGGTGGACGATTTGTGGAACACGAATCACGAAATTGATCCGTAAGGGTGAAGTAAGCACAATTCACAAAAAAGAAAAGTATTTGACCAAAAATAAAATAACAAACAATAGACACAAGATCTACTCAAGCACGCTAATGGTAATAGAATGAGACTCAAATCTCTAATACCAATTGAAGATTTTGGTGTGATGTGCTCTAGTAGACATAAACCACAAACCTAGGAGGGGGGATAGGTTTGATAACATTCTAGGTTAATTTTTCACACTTGTACAAAATTATTCTCAATTTTAAATCTAACAACCACTGAATTTATAAAAACCTTTTCACATTCCTTATAAAAAATCACATAATATGATATCAAGTGAATCTAGAGGAATATACTTGATCGAAAACACTTAATCAAATTTTAGTTCGATTCACAAGAAGTAAACATGATTTGTGTGATGTGTGCGATGAATTGTGTACATTCCAATGTAAAACATACACAAGCTAGCATAAAATACGGTTTATAAATAAAAACCCCCACCTAGGGGTAAAAAACCTTGACGCACTCTAATTCTCATTTCTACTTGAAAAGAAATTTATAAATGAGAACAAGGTACCTCTCACACAATCACTATCATGTAGTTACTTATGAACCTTTTAAATCTTCCCCATAGTTAATGAGAATCCATCATAAGATCCATTCAATGAATGAAGAATTCCATTATGTTCTTTGGATGTTGGCCCACACTGCAATCTTTCTAATAGAACAAAATGCTTCCAATTTTAGACCTTAAAGTGACTGATCATTGCAATTCACCAAATGTGTAATGAATTCGCAAAGGTTAGTGTAAGATATGATTAAATCCACTCTCAATTCTTTGAAAATTCTTTATATCAAACATACATCAAAGCTCCAAAAGTTTTTAGAAGAACAAGTGAGATTTTAAATAGAAGAGAAAGAAAATATCTCTCTACTTAGAAAATTTCTCAGAAGGGTTTTTCAGTTGTATGATTTTTTGATCTCTAAAAATGAGAAAATTTGGGCCTGTCATACGAATGGTTAGATCTGACCGTGCGTGTGATTTCTTCCAATGTGGAAATTGCACACGAGCTTAAAGTATAGACGTGCGAATGGAGGCCATGCACACGATCACAAGAGAGAGTCGTGCGAACAAGATTAAAATCTTTCAAAAAGCTTAAGAGTTGAAAAATGGCTTGACCTATTCCCAAAATAGTTTTAGAACCATTTAAAAAAATGATCCTATTTTTCAAATTACTTGTTAAACTTTGTCAAAATCCTCATACATTTAAATCAAAGGGAGAAAAATTCATCAAACAATGTGCACATGTGTGCTTATCATTGTATAATTCACAACCATATAAAAGGATATAATCTTCACTTCAATGAATGTACGACAATGGAAGACTTCAATGAGAGGCATGCATGATCTTCTATCTTCATGGTTCATCTAATTTTATCCTAGACAAATGAACGCGCCTCACTCAAAACGAATCAATTCTAAATGACTTCATGGATTCAACGACTGAAATGATTTGTCACGAGAATTTAGCCAACTTAATTAATGATACAAAATTTAATTTTCATTTTGAACTAAAGATGTCTACATATTTATTAAATATGTTCCATTTAGATTGGTCTCAATGACCTATATAAAACTATTCACTTAGCACAAACCTAGTCTAGGACATGTTCGAATTTTTGGTTGCCCAACACATGTGTTGAGGAAGTAACAGATGAAGTTGAAATAGAGGACAAATGAATGTCTCTTTATGGGGTATATGAAAAGAATCACGGGTAGTAAATTTTATGATATTAAGGTCGAGAGAATATTCTTTTGGACAAATTATCAGTACTTATTGGAAGATTATATGATTGATCATAATATCAAAATAAAGATCATCTTTCTAGAGGTGATATGTAAGACCAAGTAATTCCTTTTGAACCACCGGTACAGGATGAAATATAACTTAATATCGATAATATACTAAATAATGGGTGGCAAAGTATTATTAATGCTCAGGATACATGTGCCATTTATACTGGACCATAAGTGGAGCACCGTCATAGTGGGAGAATCATGCATCAGGTGAATATGTTAGTGTATTTGTGTGAGCAATTTGGTAAGATCCTAGGGTAACATGAACCGTGTCCCGACAACTATAACGAGGCACTTCAAGACAAGGACTTTGAGATTTTTCTTAAGGATATGAACACAAAAATGGATTTGATGTATTCTAATCAACTTTGGGAAGTTATAGACTTCCCAGATTGGAAAAAGCCCATCGGGTGCAAGTGGATCAATAAGAAGAAGAGAGGGGTGATGGGAAGGTGGGAACCTTCAAGGAAAGGCTTATTACGAAAGGATTTACTCAGAAAGAGGGGATCAACTATGAGGAAACCTTCTCCTCGGTAGCTATGCTTAAGTCCATCCGAATTCTCATATCAATTATTGTTCATCTCTAGATTGAGATTTCGAAAATGGAAGTTAAGAATGAGTCCTTGTTCAATAGTTTTGACGAGTTCATATATATGGTGAAACCTGAGAGATTCATAGAAAATATACATGAAACCAAGGTGTGGAAGCTTAAGAAATCCATTTATGGACTTAAGCAAGTGACGAGGTCTTGGAACATCCATTTTTATGAGGAAATAAAATATTGTGGGTTTGATCAATGTTCGGATGAAACTTGTGTGTATAATAAGCATGACCAAAATTTGATGGTATTTTTATTACTTTACATGGAGTATTCTCCTAATTGGGAATGATGTGGGTGCGTTGTCTAGTATTAGAATGTGGTTATCTAGTTAGTTTAATACGAAGAAATTAGGAGAATACAATCATATCCATGGGAAAAAGCTTATGCGTGATCGAGATTGGGCTTATCCCACTCCACTTATATCGATGATGTGCACTTATTATTTGGTATGCAAGATTCTATGAAAGGGTTTCTCCCTTTCAATCACGGAATTCCTTTATCAAAGGATTAATATTTTAGGATACCCGATTAGGTAAATAGGATGATGACTATACCTTATGCTTCGGTAGTGGGAAGCCTCATATATATATGGTATAATGTTTATAAGATCGAATATACATTTTTTCATTGGCATGGCCAACGGATTCCAGTCTAACCCAAGTGGGGAGAAACGGATCGCCGTCAATCACATTCTCAAATACCTGAAATGGACTAGAGATTATGTATTGGTTTATTCGATGGATAGTGTTATACCCGTTGGGTAGATTCATGGATATAATATTAAGTGGGAGATTGTTGGGGTTTTATTCTTAAAAAGATGAAAAAAGATTTTTATTTATTAATGAAAGGCTTTGTCTAGTTCATTTTTAAATGAGAATCATGTTTATGAGAATGATTTATATTTATGATCATTAAATATATTATTCTGTGTATGTCAGTAAATTATATTTAGTAGAAATTTTTGTTAGTTAGGATTAGCTTAATCATAGAAGATCGGAATTATGATTTTAGAATTTTGAACAGTTCACAACATAGATGGTAAGTTGACCTCATACTGGAATGGTTGAGGTACAATCCTAGTAGTTTATCATAAACTACGAGAACTTGGTTAAATGTTTGATAACTTATTCGATAGTTTGAAGGAGGATTATGATTGGTGCATCCAAAATTTCATTAAACGTGATCACCCATGATATTTTAAGTTTAAGTTTTTTCATAACTAGACTTAAGTCATATCACACCATTTTCAAAGGGTGTTTAGATTCTTTATCCCGAGAATTTTGAGGATTTGAATGCTTGCACAATTGTCACTTTGATTGCCATGGGTGCAATTAAATGTTTTATGATCATCTCAATAGGTATACACACCTTCACACAATAAACCATCAAATTTATAACTTCTTATACCATTTCATCATTTCGATCCAAAATAATTGCATAAAATTCTCAAATTTGGTTCCAACCCCTCTGATTTGAGATCAAATACCAATCCACCCACGATCTCTTATAATTTGAGGCACATGAGTCTCAGATAGATATTCCAAATAAATAGACCATTCCCAATGCACGAAGCGTAGAGAGAAAAAAACTCATCAAATTTGGAGAGGGTGTTAGCAAACGTCGAGAGATGTGAACGTAATTTTAGAGCCATTTCAGTAGCCTAAAATCATGAAATAAGACAAAAAGAATAGAATTCCTACGAGTGAATATATATTATAAATAAACAATCCAAAGGATCCTATACTAAAAATATGTGAGAGAGTTTCATATAAGAAATAATGTCAAACTATCATGAATTTTCTCTCATACTTGGCAATAGTGCAATAAATTTCTAAAATGAGTGAAACAAAGTAATATATCATAAGGTTAGACACAAGAACTGATACTTTAATGCAAAATAATATTATCTCATGAAAACACATTTATTATAGAATTCTTTAGTTCGTTCTAGGACTGTAACAAAACTCGCTAGTACGGACAGGGGTAGAGGAAAATAACACAATGGAGTGATCTCCATTTATTATAGCAAGGGTTAGAACCCAAAATATTTTGAAAATATTTAGCAAGTGAATTTAAATGCAGTAAATTAAAATGCAAGTATGCTCTCCATATTTAAGTTAATGCCACACACTCTCTTGAGGACACCTCACCCCTTCACTAATGTGCACGCCTAACGTACTATATCCGACCCATCTAGCTATCCACCCCGTAACTAGTCTTGTCACATATATCCCACGATTTCCCACTACTCTATCCCTAGTGGGTTTAGTATACGTTATAAGTTATTAATCTCATTAACTTAATTAAGTCATTTCTTAGTTAATTGCCATATAACATTCTCATGGGTTATACCACTTATACGATTCACATCACGTATATGAGTTATAAGTTTATTATTCACACGAACTTATTTAAATCAATTCCAATTCAATACTATATAAGCATTTCACAAGTTATATTAATTATACAATTCTCATCCTGTATTATACCGTATATAATTATACCATATATACGTACTAATACTACAACATTCACATATACATGATGTAGATATATATTATCCCACGAGTGGGAACTCATCGGGTGTTCTCTAGATGCATTCATAAACGGGTATTCTCATCCACCCGAAACCATGATACAGTTAGCTCCCCGTTTTAGAAAATAAACAAACGCTGTGGAGGCGGCTATAGTTTTCCACGGTAGTGAGATCGAGTTAGACACCATTCGTCGCACTCGTGAACCAAAGGCTATGACCTAGGGACTATACTCGCCCTACTCCTCAAGTCAGGGGATTCACCCACATCGCACAACCTCCCCTGATAGCACTAGAATATGTATTCTTTACTACAAATATTCTTCACACAAATATTTATAAATCATATATATACTACACATCACCGTATAAATATATAGAAATCCAGGCTACCAGTATACTTTGACCATACACAAGCCTAAAACATATAAGTCTATGGTCCGACTTTATTTCAATTAATTATACACTAATCAATTTTTCATTATTTTGGAGTCACCCTGCCAATTATTTTCGGACTCTCTCTCTCTCGGTCCGAAATCCAATATTCCCAATTCAATGTTCAATTTCATCCAATTAAGTTTCCCCCACTTAATTAACAAGGTTTCAATCACTTAATCTTAAACCTTAATCTCTCCAATTTAATTAATCCTCTAATTAATCCAAGGGTAATTAGTCACACCTATCAATCTAGGCAATCTCCATCGGAATAACAACTAAAAATATTTCTTAAAATTTGCCCCACGATTCTGCCTAGATTTTTAAAATGCCATTTTGGGGCATTTTGGAGCCGTTTTTGGAGAAAACATATCAAAGTACAAAAGTTAGAAAACACAATTTTCTATGGGGGAACGCAGACATAATCGCCATTAGAATAGTAAATACCTCAATTCTGTACAGATTTTTTCATAAAACCTTTTTAAGATTCTTCCTAAATCCATCCTTTTATCATATTCAATCTAACTCTAACAATTACATCAATTAGAGCATCAAATCAACCAAATCTTGTCATCTCTTATAGATTTATAACTCCCAACAATGAAAATCCCCAATTTCTAATGAAACATAAACCCTAACATATTAATTGACTTCACCTCCTTTAATATGAATAGGTAAATGAAAATTAACAATTGCAAATTAAGCTACTTGCCTAAATTTCTAGATCAAAACCTTTGGATGAGAATGTTGGATTGAATGCAAGGATCTCCTCTTGTTCTTGAAGCTATCTCCCAAAATCCAACTTGTATTCTAATGGCCTCTTATTCTCATCCTAATTTTAGTCTTCTAAAATGATTTAAGTTGCCTCACCCTTACACACGTAGGGTTTAAAATTCAACTCCCGTTTTTGGGTCTATGGGCCTCCTAAAAAGGTCCCAAACTCTTTATTTGGAACTCAATTCTGTCTAATTAAGTCCCAAGACCCAATATATACATATGGCCACTCATTTTCAACTATTTTGACCCATCCGGATTTAATCGCACACTCCAAATTGCCATACGAATTAATTTATATCATCTTTCAACTTTAAGGCCTCAAAAAGGCAAGATAAAATAGTCCAAAATATTTAGTCATCAATTCGCCAAATTAATAAATACCTCGAATTTACAAATTCACTAATCATGGCTTTAATTCCTCTAAATAAAATAAATTCTTTTTCTCCAAATATTTTATTTAATTAAAGGTCCTTGAATTTACGGGGTGTTACATATTTCAATCCAATTAAATTTTATTTTCAATTTAAGACAAGTGAATCCAATTTACTGAAAGATAAAATAAATCACAAGACGCCAAATGTACGAGGAAAAATCCGTTGATGTTATAAAACCTCAGGACAAAATGAAAAAAAAATATAATATGATAGATTATTACAAATAGAAGACACATTGACCGACTATCAATTATTTTCCATCATATCCTTCAAGGAGAGGGCCAACAACTAGAGTACTCTACATAACCATGACTAGTTTTGGACTCGTTGAATGTCTTCAAGTCTCACACCACCAAAATCTTGATTTAAAATGAAAGAAAACTTTATTCTGATGCAATAAAAATATCGAGTAGGCACCAATTACAACTATAATGTGTGAGGATATCCTATGGTTAAAAAAATGTAGCCTTATACTAGACAATACACCCACAAATGTTACATATTTGGAGAATATCATCCACATATAGTATTAGAAATATCACCATATTTTTTCATGCTTCTTATACATATAAGTCACATCCGTACATTGATCAAAACCAAAACACTTCATTGCCCGATCAAAATGGATGTTCCAAGATCTCGACTCTTGGATAAGTCCATAAATAGACCTTAAGCTTGCAAACCCTTTTTTTCAATCCATTTGCTATGAGTCCCTTAAGTTACACCAATTAACTCAACTCATCAAGACTACCGTTCAAGAATAATGAAGTTTTGACAACCATTTGCCAAATCTCAAGATAAAGATGAGCGACAATGGATAAAAGTATCCAGATGGAGTTTATCATGTCTACCGGTGAGAGGGTTTCCTTATAGTAGATCCCCTATTTATGATTAAATCCTTTCGTGATAAGCCTTGCCTTGAATGTTTCCACCTTTTCTTCCACCCTTCTTTTCTTCTTGTATATCAACTTGGATCCAATGGGTTTTATCCCATACGGGATGTGTACAAGATCGAAAAATAATTTGAATAAATAAAAACATATTATTATTATTTATATCTTTTAGCCAAAGCTCAGAGTCCTTGTATTGGATCTCGAGACTCAATTCGTATTCCCATCAGATCTCACGTAAATGTTCACACAAATACAATAACCTATTAAGCTGACGCTTGAGTCCCATTATGATGTGGCTCCACTTATATTTTGGTATAATCACACATGTATCCTGATCATCAAAAATACTTCCACTACCACTAGGTAGTGTATTATCGAAATCAGGTTCTATTTCATCTTATACGAGTGGTCCACAAATAACTACTTGTTGTCTCCTTCTTAGCTCTCGCAACGTAATCTTTCTTTTGGGTTTTTGGTCTATCATATAATCATCCTCTAAGTACCAATCATTTTTGCCAACAAATACTCTCGGCTCATTAGGATAAAAAATTGACCAACCTTGGGTCCTTCGGGGTAACCTACAAACAGACATATATATATTATTGATACCAACCATGACACCTCATAAAATGCATAACTAGGTTGATAAAGTCTAATATATAAATCACGAAATAATTTTTTAAGTAACATTCTCAACATAATAAATAATTAAAACCAAATGAATAATGATAAGATAATGAAAATATTGAATTAACACAAAACCAACTCTGATGTAAATCACTGGCAATGCAACATAATCCATCTCTAAATATAGAAATATGTAATCATACAATACCAAACTCTGAAAATAAATTTACATGTAGAACCCGACTAAAAATAAAAGAGTAAAATAAAAGAATTAGCTACACTTGCTCGACTCGTACAATCCTAGGAGTAAGAAATGGTACGTTGCTAGAGATGCTCCTCCAACGAACCTGCCTTCCCAGGAACTACCACTACAAGAACCTATAAAAATAGTTTTAAAAGAAAAGGTAAACAACAAGCCTATAGAATGTAAACAACGAGACTATGTAGAATATGATTATAATTGAATCTGTTCCACATTAAACTGCACATCATCCTCTCGTATTTTAATATATTTTAAGTTATTAGTTACCCAACACAACAACATGAAATATCATGCAGTTTTAAATCCCAAAACCATAAGTAGGCCATGTGATTAAAGTCTTTCAAAATCATTCTTTAATATTTATTATTAACTATAGCAGGTTAATTTCTTTAAATATAAGTCATATAATGTACTCAGGTTTGAAAACCCTAAGGTACTTCTTACAAATAACCATAATACCACTAATAGGCTCATATCTCAAATCTATACACATTTGACTATCTCATACCACTAATAGAATATAAACAGTTCTAATATATGTTATACAAAAAACTGCATCATAAGTATATAGGTAGATATCCCTACTACAAGTCATATACGTCTAGTATAGCACATAAATCGGTACAACAATCTCTAGTACCGCCACACCATAATAACATAGGTTAGTGATAAGCACCAAAAAGTGTCTATTTTATACCCCGAATGGATACATTTTAGTCGCACATTTTTAATAAAAATGGTCTTATGCGCGTTAATGTTTATTTTGTGAGTAAATTGTGCGTTGCGGAATTTAAATGCTTAAATCAAGGCAATTGCGCATAAATACGAGCTAAACCCAAAATCCCGTAACCTACACTCAAGCCTAATCGAGCCTAAGCCATCACCCGGGCCCCGTGTGTGTTGTGTTGTACTTTTATTATTTTTATACTTTTTTATTTTGAGTCGTTTTTATTTTTTAGGATTTATTTAGAATTTTTCTAGGATTTATTTTCAATTTTTATATTTCTTTATTTTGATTTTTATTAGTTTTTAATTTTTAATATTTATTTTATTTTTATTAGGGTTAGTATATAGGAATTTATTTTGTTGTTTTATTAGATTTTATCTTTCTTTAGTTTTATTATATTAGGATTATATTTTTTAGTTTTAATAGATTTTTATTTTTATTTTGTGTCTTATATTTTTTATTTAGGATTTTAGTTTTTTTAGTTTGATTAGATTTTTAATTTTAATTTTTATTTAATTTTATTTTTACCATCTTTTTAGTTTAATAGGTTTATTGTTTTTATTTTCTTTTTAGTCTGATTTATTTTTAGTAGGATTTACTTTTATTTTAAGTATTTTTATTTTTTATTTTTAAGGGTCCAAACAACACACACACACAAAACTCACACTCACCCTCACACCCAAATACCATACACCCTAACACACACCTAAACAACTCCCCCACCCAACTACTATTCACCTTTTTCTTCCAACCACAAACCCACTCTCTCTCCTCTCACCTCCATTACCAAATTTTAAATCGTGCCTGCTCATCCCAAAACAAAGACCAAAGCAAATAAATAACTCACATGTTTTAAACCAACCTTTTATCCTATTTTTAAAATACCCCCAATAATTCTCCCACATGTTCTCATCCATTTAAGTCTAAAATACCCTTATTCCCTCACCCATTCTCCTCTCACCATTTCCATGCACACTAAAACCAAAAATACTATTTGACCCAATTTTTTGACCGAAAGTGTATCCACCGAAACAGATGGAGGGTTTTTATTACTTAGTTTATGGGGTCCACACCAGTGGGACAACAAAACCCTACAATAGTATGATGCCACCTCATTTTTCTGTCGAAATTTCTACCGAAATTTCAGTTAGAGTAGAAGGATTCCACTAAAACATAAACCTTCACAAATTACCCCATAACTCCATGTTCACTATATAAGAAGATTCAAGGCCATTTGAAGACCAATGAAGATAAAGTAGGGTTTTAAAGAGAAAATTTGAGAGAGAAACACTTTTTTATTTTTTTTAAAGTAGTTTTTATTTTAATTTTTATTTTCTTTTATTTTTGATTTAGTGAGGAAAAATAAATTGTTGTGAGGATCAATTTGAGTGCATTTTTGATGTAATTTTGGTTGGATATTTCAAATTGAGGGATTTAAATTTCAACGCAAGGATTGAAGTTCAATTAAGCATCAAGAGATTGGGTTTGATTGTTCTCTTATCCTCTCATCTTATTTTTATGCCTATGATTATTAGTTTACCAAATTTCATATCATGTTAGGCTAAATTCCATTTCAAGGGGTGGGGTGAACCCTTATTTGATACTATTTTGATTAATTGGTTTGATTAATTGAAAATTCTCATTGAATGTTAATTTTGATCCTTCACTCTTAAATTTACGCCTCGAGAGGGTAAATGATTTTCGAGAGAAAATCGAAATTCGAGATATAATACCTATTTTAGATTCAAACTAGAGATACGAGTTTCTTAAGTGTGGTATTATTCCTTGAATTTCAAATCTAAATTTTATTTTCTATGATTTATACACATTTTGATGAATCGATCCTAGCGGGTGATTAATTAAAAGGAGTGTAGATTTATTTTCTAGAGTTATGGGGGGTTAAACTTAATTTTCTAAAAGATTATTATTAAATTACAATTGCCACGAGATTTGATTTGTAATTTTGATATTAATTTTGGAGATTTCAAACAATTAAATCAATTAGTTAGAATAGCTAGAATTTGTGGTGTAGTCCCACTCCTTAATTGTTCTCAAATTTATTTACCTCACTTTATCTCTTATTTTAGTGTTAGTTTTTATTCCTTTATTTTTGTTCATTTAGTTTTGTCACTTTCATTCACACACTTTTATTTTAGTTGGTTCTCATTTTAGTCTGTTCTTAGATTAAAATTTACTTTATTCCACAAAATTGTTTTAATATTAAGAAGAGCTAAAAAAATAGAAAAAGAAAAAAAGCCCAAAAGAAAATAAACAAATGAATTGCATGCCCCTTTTGTATGTTTCACCCTTAGATTTGGATTGATACCTCACTTACTGCTATGTTCTAGTTTTGTTATATATTTTTGTAGGTAATTGAGATGTTTGATTAGAGGAGCTTCCAAACAACGATAAATACCGAAAAGTTCTCTCTATCAATCAGGATAAAGGCTCTACTCACTTCTAACATCCATACAAAGGTACATCCCCCAACATGTACAAATAAATGGTAAACTCTCACCCCCACACATAATGAAGGCCTAATCTTATTTTCTTCAGAGTCTATTAGCGTGTACTAGGTATAGTCTTAGGCCGTTCCAAACCTAGGACCTCAACACGACCAAGGGATAAATCATACGCCTACCCATCACTCGTATAATCTACCATACCTAAGATTACTTTATGAAATATCTCCGTGAACCCTCTCGGTACATGAATACCTAGGCGTATGACCCTAGGGTAAATATAACCACAGAATAACTTGTTTACTCACCGGGATACTAGCGTGGTCCACGTCACACTTTCCTCGTCATCAAATTCCTCATAGTACAATACGCTATGAGAACTCACACATGATATGCATTGCACATAAAACACAAAAGAAATTTCCACCCTCATTGAAGGGTTAAAGCAAACATATACATAACTCTCACAAACAGACTAAGGTAAGTCAAGTACACAATCCGGCCCTAATGTTACTGGGTCATACAAGCATCGCTATCATAAGACGGGTATAACACATCTATAACCTTATACTTATTCCAAGATACAGTAACCCTGACACTCCGTTTTCCCAAATCTAGTTATAGTTTCACCATACCATACACTAAAACAAGCACATCAACTATAATAAATCTCAATATCCCTAATATATTCTCCCAAGACATCGCGTCTCAATATAATCCCACACCAAATTTAAATGAAATAACATGACATAATAACTACCTCACTCTAGGAAGTTATAAACCCAAATCTAATCTCACCCAAAGGATATTCACCCCACTCGTACATTACAATGATTCAAATCAATTCCAGCAAACAATCCCAATCCTCTAACATACAATTTCCAAATCAACAAATCCATTCTACACACGACTTTACCATTGAATGACAAATCCTCAATTTAACCCCTTTAAATCAATATCCTCAATATCCAAATATCCCAAATATCAATCTCTAACAATTCAAATAATAAGAATATATCTCTATTCTATGAGTACATGCAAGCTATTGGCTAACAAATCTTATCCCTGTGCACTAAAATCAAAATTTCCAAAAGGAAGTTCAACCCAAAATCATCCATCCAAAATTTCGGGTTCGTGCACCGTTTAATAGAAAATTCATAAAAAATTGAAAAACAAAACAAAAAATATGAAACCAGCAGCCACGCCTTCGAAATATTTTCAAAAATCATGTTTTTGTAACACCCCGCCCGCCCGGGGAGAGCGAACGGAGCGCTAATGCGATAAAATAAATCCAAATCCACAAGTGACAAGGTATAGAGCATCTAAATAAACCCACAATAATATAAATCCACGAATCTCAATCTTCAAATACAACAAGTCTCTTGAATTAAAATTACAACTATCTAACTCGAATAAAAATAAAAATATTCAAAGCTCTATACATCAAAATATTACAAATCTTTCCCAAACAATCCTCGCTAAAATCAATCTGCATAGCTCCCCAAAATCTGCGCTAACCTGCCACTAAAAGAGAATATGGGGAAGTACACAATACGACAGGAAAGATGCTCAACAAATATATTTTAGCGATGAATAAAGCGTAACAACACAAGTACGAATATTCAAATCAAAATGCAAATCTCAATAGCATTTTATCAACAAATTTCTCAACAACACTTTAACCGGGTCACCAGGCCTCACCACATCCGTATATGCTTTATCAAGCCATAGACCGGGAAACAGGAATTTTGGCGGGTGCCCAACCTCCGTGCCATATTAAAATCTCATGACAACGTGCTCATCACCAATATAATGATACCACATGAATCAAAATAATTTCAACAATTATTTTCCAGATTTCAATGAATTTATCAATTCAAATATGAGTTCAATTAACAAGAATTCAAAGAGGATGACACTCGCGAGATTTAAGGAGCATATTGTGTAAAACCCCATACCTCAAACCATGATGAGAAACCAACGATCACATCCTCAAGATCAAGACAAAAGATCTACAAAATCTCCTCCAAGAACCTCCAACAAAAATAGCCCCAAGAACACCTCTAATTTAAGGTTGGAACTCACCAATCTCAAGGGCCAATGTGTATATAAAAGGAAGAGGAATATAAAATATATTTGCAGTCAAAATTTGTGCCAAAAGTAGGTTAAAAGTGTTGCCCATGACTCCCTTTTATAATGCAAAGAAATGAAGAGTTGGAATCCAAAAGACTCCTTTAAATAAGGCAAATAAATGAAGAGTTGTAAGTCAAAACAACTCCAAGAGTTAAAAACATTTAAAAACATTTAAAAATCCGTTTTAACTCCGTTTTCGAAACCGTTTGAAATTCTCGCCTTTAAAAATAATAACCAACATATTTGATCAATAAAAATAATTTTATCAAAAACTTTATTTTTCCTCTTCATTTTGAAAATACCCAAAAAATTACGCGGGTTATTACACTTCCCCACTAATAATGGAATTTCGTCCTCGAAATTCGCCGAATGCCTAACTCTCAAAAATCAGGCTAACAATCTCCAAAATAATCTCGTCTCCAAAAATAAATTCCTCACATCTAATCTCGAAACCTATCACGAATTTCACCTAAAATTTGCTATCTCTAAATCCACAAGTGACAAGGTATAGAGCATCTAAATAAACCCACAATAATATAAATCCACGAATCTCAATCTTCATTTGAAAATACCCAAAAAATTACGCGGGTTATTACAGTTTTCTCCACCCAAAAGCTCTATTAATGAACTCTATAGCTTCATTTAAGCCCCGAACCAACATCCAAATAATAAAATAACATCATATAATGAAATAGGATCTCTTCCTAACATCAAAACCCTACTTTATATCATCAAATTTTATATAAAATCCAATTTCGTATTCAAGAACCCTAGATTTTCAATCTCTGTCAATTATTTCATATTTTCTAAAAATCTCTATATGAAATCATATGGGTTTTACATGCTTTCATATACAAATTAACTACGAATCATTATCTAATCAATCAAAATTAGATTCATAATGAAAATCATCAAATTAAAGGGAGAATCAGTCTAATCACTACTAATTTAGATTAATTACTAAATTATTCAATTTTAATCACAAAGCTCATAATTATAACATAATATGTTTAGATTCATATGAATAGGCGTAACTTAAACTATAACAACCTGAATTTTATTTTAATTATTTATGTGTCAAAATGATATTTTTTATTTTTAGTCGACACATAAAACAATAAATTTTAAATACCGGGTAGATGTTTTTTCCACGCGTGTCAAATATTAGATTTAAAGTCAATTTTATGTTAAATTTATACTTATGTCAAGATCCAAATTTAGTTATGTTGTTTAAATTTAAAATAAAACTTATAGGTATAAAGTGAAAAATTCTAAAAATAAGTTTAATGCACAAAAGTTGGGAAAAATAAATATCCAAAATATCTTAGGTCTTTTTTTGTATTATAGGGTTGTAATCAAATACACATTTTCATTTTTTTCTCCTTTTTTCCAACTTTCCTAAACCAACAGGTATGTTAACTCTATTTTTTTCACTTTTTCCTTCTTTCTTCTAATGCAAACTACACACACACACACACTATCCACACACACACATGAGCACAGAGTAAACACACACGAATTAGTATATATTAATTCGCGTGTGTTCACAATGTGCTCATGTGTGTGTGTGTTGCTGTGTGTAGATAGTGTGTGTGTGTGTGTGTTGTGGGTATGTTATATATATATATATATATATATATATATATATATATATATATATATATATGTTTATGGGTATGTGTTGTTATATAAGAGAAACAAGTATGTATCTATGTGTGTGTTATGTATATTTAAATAAGGGTGTAGTTACACACACACATACAATATATTTATATGGGTATACACGAGAGTGTCACGATGAAATAAAATAACCCGAAATCAACACTAGTGATACATATATATTGTAAAAAACATAAATATAAAACTAGTGTTTAAAATCAACGGTAACTATAAGTCGATACGTTGACATGCCATCTTTTTAAACTTTGAAAATTCATATCTTTTAAGATGTCGATCAGAAAAATACACGGAACGTACTATTGCAATCGCAGTATCGAGTAGAATTTTTTGATATAAAAATATTTTTAATTCGATACTATTTTTTACAATGTCATATTTGGGCCTCTGTGTCAATAAAGGACCTCTAAATAAATGTAAAAATATTTTTTTAGGATACTTTTCGTAAGAAAATTGTTCGAACATGTTATAAAAACTGTACAGAGATTTTTTTTACTCGAATCATATAGGAGTTATATATAAATACGAGTTCACTACCCGAATACTCACAACAGTGTAATTTTGAAAAAACATGTAGAGTGAAATATTTATTTTTAGATTATTTGTAGAAACGCTTGGATTTAAAATTACGGTTAAATATGGGAAAGTACAACGAATCGGACAAGCCCACTCTACTCGATATGTTGGTAGATTTTTCTATCTTTTCAATAGTAAACTTTAGTATTTGTTATTGGGTATTGATATCACTATGTGATAGCCAATTTAATTCCAAGTACGAATAGAAATTATCATACTCATATTAATTACATCCTCCCGATTTGTTTTAATTGTGATCATTTGAATTGATTTGAACTTTTTTCATCTAATAACTGATATCATAACAATTTGTTGTAATAATTCAGTTCATCTTGAACCTTTGTGCTTTATTATTTGTTTTAAAAGCATCAATAATAACTAGGGAGTAGACTTCTGTGTTATCCTACATAATTTTCTACTTGGCCTATGGTCTCAGATGTCTGAAAGCTGGAGTTATTGCTATATACATATGAGTGACACTTTGATAGTGTGCCTAACAAATGAATTATTCCCATTATTTGGTTATGCTGATGACTTACCTGTTTCTACACCCCTACTGAGCTAGTAAGTATAGGATTATCAGTTCAAAGATCCTTGATTTTCTTTATGTGACCCTTAGTGAGATCGTTATTATGGGATTACTAGTTTAGATTCCATGATTTTCTTTAATGTTATTATGAAAATCATTTGCTTCCTCTTCATTTAACACTGAATTCCATATACACTCCAAACTCTCTTTATATTTATACTTGTTATAGAGCTGGTAGAATCTATTCAGTAACTTTGCTGATTTATTTCCATCCAGTTATTTTGCACATGTACCAATAAGCAAATGATGAATACTCCAAAAATTATAGTGTAGCAGTTTGAGATATGTAGAGAAATTATAGGAGAATAAGCTTTTGAACTACAGTGTAAGACATTTTAGCCTTTATAAATTCTTAATTAGCTTAGTATGCATGGATCAATTATGATTCAGTATTATTTTAAGACAACATTTTCCCCGAAAAATCAAGGTGTGACATAAACCAATAATATTCATGAAATTATCTAAATAAACTTGCCTTATGGATTGATTGGAATTTTAATTCCCCAAATCCTCTTTTCCACTTGGTGCTTTGTCTATCTAGCATTAGAATGTCTTCCAAATGACATAATGAGTGATTTAGGTTTATACTCCTAACTTTATAAAATGGTTCCCACGAAATTGGCATTGGGACCAAAATAAGTTCCAACCCAAAGCGTCCAAATAACACTCCAATAGTCCAAACTATGTCCAAACCTTATATTAACTAAATAGGACTAAACGCCACTATTTTAACTAAAAACTAACATTCTATGTGTATCAAAAGACAATAACAAAATATACCTAAAAAACAAATTACCCGGGACGAGTACAAATATAATTAATTCAATTCATTTAGTCACCGTGTCTTAAATCAAATTTTGAATCCAATTTAAATAACACCTAAAGATATTGTGACAACCCACCTAATTAAATACCGGGTGATCAGTCGTTTATTAAATTAAAAATCAAGGAGAACGGTTGGTTCATTCTTAGCATCACTGTCGCAAAATAAATATTCAATTTAGGCACCCTAAATAATTAAGCTAAGTGTCAAAACAATTTAAACCTTATTTCCATTCTATTTAAATCCAGATATGAAAACCTTTTTAATAATTAACGATTTAAGAATTCACACATTCTAAGGAGGGATAATAGCACACAAGAATTTAAAACATCTAAATAAACCAAACCAGTTTAAAACTATAAATGAAACCATTTTGACAATAATTAAATCCCAAAGAGTACTGAATACTGGAAATATAAATGAACGTAAATCTCTGACAAATCCAACTGAATAGGGAAATGGGCGATACATGCCCTAACTAATCAGAACTAAAATAAGAGTAGAGTCAACAATGAGGTCGTCTAAGTAATGGCCTGCAACTCCCACATAAGCTGCAGCGCGTCTGTTCCAAGGAATCTAAGCATGATGCCCCTGTGGCTGGGCACCTGCAATATACATACATATATACAAGAGAAAATAAATAACAGGAAACGGGTCAGAGCCCGAGTGTAAAACAATTTAAAAATAGTTTAGCAAGTATTTAAAATGCTTACCGGCTAATGCAACAACCATGTTAGTGTGCGACACTCTCTTGAGAATTCTCACCTCTCATCCAGTGTGCACACATATCGTACTAATAAATCTCATAGGTTTCTCTAAATTATTCTCCATAAGGTTTTATCATGTGAAAAGTAAGGTTATGATATTTACCTTAGGAAAATCATTCTCTTCAAGATTTCTTACGTTATTTAGGATAACTCATTACCGTTATAAAGTTTTCGAGCACTTATAAGAAAGTTGAAGCATTTATTCATTACTTATCTACTTATAAGCACAATAGAAAGTTCCCATATAGATATACATATATATATTAGTCACACATATAATATATATACTAACGGCACCCCACTTAAAATCAATGGTGCTGGCATACTCTGCTATCAAGTCCCCGTATCACTCAAACTAAGGGAAATACTAGTTCGGAATCACTCTCGAACTGTATTAACACAATACACAAACAAATGGAGGCGAATCATAGTTCTAGGTCCTAAGATGTCAGCACATACCCTCACATCTCTTAGAACATCTGACTATCATTTTCAGATAGCCTGTATCGAGGATACTATCTTCTAGGGTACGAGTCAATATCCCCCATAAAGGTCCAATCGAGATAAGACTGTCCCGGCGCGAAAACCTTCGTGATAACAAGTAGCCCGGGTATGATTTTTACACAAATACATAATATATGCACAGTCACACAGTCATATATATAAATATTCACATTTTCTAAATTAGGTGCGCCCATGACCCATAATTAAAATTATCCGTTCTTAGAAAAATTTACTCAATTATCTCGCATAACGGATTCGTCTTTTTTTATTCTCATATATAATTTATTTCATACTTACTTCTAATCTCTCAAAGTATTCTATCTCACTAAGTATAATTTCAGTAGGTATACCATCTTTAACCTTCCGGCCTAAGTCTTTCACGAGTCCCTTGATTCATTAACGAATTTACTCACAATCTCTAATGTGTACCAAAATTCCCAGTTAACCCACTATTTCGTCCCATATTAAATTTCATTCAACGGAGTTTATTTAGACCCTACTGGTCTTCCTCACGACTCCTCATATTCTATAAATAATAAGCAAGGGTTCCTACGTAATTAAACTGGATTAAAGAAAAAGGGAAAAAAATATGCAGTTTTCAGAAGGGGTCGATCGATCGATTGAAGTAGTTCTCGCCCAGAAACTGCAATTTTAACCTACGGGTTTCAACCAATAATCTTCTCCAAAACGCCATTTAAAATTCTCAAACTCCCAAATAAGGTTACTACTGGTTCTATATACATATATGCATGAATTTTTACGTAAGACATGTATAATTTCTTCAACGGAATTGAATTAAAGGGCCAATTTGTATTAACTATCAAGAACCCTAATTTTCATAAAACTTCCATTCTTTTAATTTCTTTTCTAGATTTCTTGCTTCTAATATCATACCAATTCGTGGGTAATCCTCTACGTATGATTGGGATGTCCAGAAGATAATTATTTCCACCAAAACATGTGATTAAATCCTCAAATTACTCAAATTCTTCTATGGAACATGTGTATAAAAATCCTAATCTATCATGGATGAAACAATAACTAAAAGAAAAGAAATATAGATACTTGCCTGGGATTTGAGTTTCTGATTTGTAGACGAAAAAGGTATGGTTACGTTCCTCATCGCGCGATCTACGCTTTGGTGGTGGTGGCGGTGCACTTGGGTGAGTCTTTGGCCTTGAGTTGCTTGGAAATCTCTCCAACTCCTTCTCTAATGGCCATTCTTGGGTTTTGTGTTTGTTAACCCTAGAAGAAAACTCCTAATGGCTAATATATCCTTAGGAAATTCGTGGGTTTCATTTTCTCCCGAGATGCCAATTAGGCTTAAAAATGCCCCGAGACCCGAACTAAACTCCCAGGTACATTATTTTGACTACCTCGACCCTTCCGGACACATCGACACACTCGAAAAGGCCATACGGGCTACTTCTAATTTATTCACTTTTACTAATAATAATTTAATCCCGACACGACACAGGCGCGTCGTGACTTAATTTCCATATTTGTCATATTATTCCCCCGTGACAATTTTAATAAATTCAATTCTACATATTACTCTACTTAATAAGTAATATTTAACAAATCAACAATTTTTCAATAATTACTAACTCTCGTCACGCTAGTAAATATTTAAAACAGATTTTTGGATTAATATTAAATTAATCTATCTCAATTAATTTAATAAATCCCTAAATTTAAAGGCCATAAAAATACGGGGTATTACAGATATAAATAGTGACATCTCCAGTCACATCAAGCACACATGATTAATTTTTATTAAATTTAATAATTCACCAAAAATATGGACTATTGCATTCTTCCCCCCTTAAACAAGGAATTTCCTACTTGAAATTCGAATTAAATATATTCCTAATTGAAAGTCTAAGAATATATTACCCGTAGCGTCCTCACACTACTGTAAAATGATCTATTTCACTATAACCCAACACACTCTTAGGTATCTCTTGTCATAAATCGTGTTCGGCTAAAACTCTGCACTAAGATATATATTAACTGAATAGGCCTAAACCCCACCATTTAAAATAAAAATTGACATTCTATGCGTCCCAAATCTAATTACCATATATACCCCCCCCCCCAAAAAAAATAAAAATAATTAACCACGTAATTATTTAAAAATTACTCGATACGAGCACAAATATAATCAATTTAATCACCGTGTCTTAAATTCAATTTAAATAACACAAAAACTATATAAATAGTGACTTCTCTAGTCACACGAAGCACATGTTATTAATAACAAGTACATGTAATTAATTTTTATTCAATTTGATAATTCACAGAAAATATGGGGTATTCCAAAATTCCACAGCTCCTTCCTTAGAACGTGTGTTAGGCAACCCCGTTACTGAGCATCTCTTATACTAGTCTTGCACCTACACCGTAGGTCTGTGGGAGTCCTTGAGACCGGTTTAAAAGGAACTAAATTTAGTACGTATGCGGTCATCTCTAGTGCAACCCCCCCCAAAAAATCCAACAGATACGAATAACTCATCATAAATATAACCATAAGAGAATAAGTATGCTAAAAAGATCCATAGTCATAGATTGTCTTATCCCGTTCCAAAAATCATTGAGTCATGATCTAATTTGTCTAAAAAAGCTTCATGTTCAAGACTACAAGACCAAAGTTCTTCGCTTTCATTGAAGATCTACCTCATGTCATTATAAATGAAAATTCACGTTAGGATAAAGGTAAAGGGCTTAGAATGACTTAGTTTCACCACCCTTGTTTTAATATAACTAAAATTGGATTTTATTAAATTGTAAAATTGTTAAATTTTAGTGTAAGTTAGTTTGGACAATTTGAACAAATACATTAGGCAATATACTTTTCTTGTGACTCTCCGATCTGAGCTTATGGGCCACCCGTGGGTTGACTCGAACTAGACTGGCTATGTCAATTATGATGTGATGTGAAAAATCCTAAATGATGTTTCTAGTTCCCTTTACTTGATTTTATATCCCAATTTTTAGCATGCAATTCTATTTCATGTAGTTTAAAATAAATAGCAAGTGAAGAACATGTTATATCGCATTTCAAATTAAGTAGTCAGACCTCTTAGCGTAAGAAGATAAGAAGTATTTACCTGAAAAATGCTCAAATACGGAACTTCATTTACCCTGTCATAGGAAAGGAAGGTATGCGAGCCAAATGTCTAGTGGGATTCTTAGCAAAATGCAATGTAGAAATGAACGGTAGAACGAGACCAGTGCTATGACATAGTGATACTATTACAAACATTCAATATATATATGCATAAAATGTTACTTTATATTGAAGCTTTTACTTTATCCCGATTAAATTACATTAACCCATTCAATGACCTTCCCTTATTACATTTCGAAAAGTAAACTCATTCATTAACCGATCTTGGTTAATTTAAGAAAAAAACTTTCTTTGTCACTTCTTTTGGAAAACACTATCTTGTTTCACAAAAAGGCTACCTTTCTTAGTTTCCTTCCAACATACACTTAACCGCTGTTAAGATGATCATTTATATATCTTGACGTTATTATTCTTAAAGTACACCTATAAGAACACATGACTATGTTAACTTGGGTTATGCCATTTTTTCATCCACCCTTTATCCTTATTATTACTTTTGACTTATCTTTTTATGGACTTTATTCAATTTACACGAATTCTCTATAAGTCCCTTATAAACCTTTTTGGCATTGCACCCGTATTCATTTTCTATCATTAACCATTTCTAAAATTTTTTACCAATTCGAATTACTTTATTTTTATCATGTAGTTGACTATATCCTATTTATATTTACAACCATTCTCTGACTGCCACAAATATTGCAATATGCTTTTTTTGTGGAGTTGCCTGTATCCCATTTGTATTTGTAAGAGACAGTTATCTTAGTGTTAGGGTGCTTAAATATAAACTAAGTCATAACCTCTATTAATGGAGACGATTTAACAAAAGAGATGCTAGTGGCAATGAGGTAATGATTTTAGTTGGAATAAAGCAAACTCTTTAGTATAAACTCATAAAAACTCGTGTATAACTTAATAATAAACAATATATATGTCAGTTTAGAACAATAAATGAACCTATTAAATAACTAGTTAGAGGGAAAGCAAAGCAATCACCCTATATACAGCTAGGCAGGAAGATCAAACACCAACAGTATGAAGGAATAAGGGTCAAAGCTCAATAAATGCTTATGTTCTTGGTAGAAATCTTGGCCAAAGGTATTAATGGTGAATGATAAAAGCTCTGGTTCTTGTAATAAGTCTCTCAGAAATCTCTCTTTCCAATGTGAAATCCATTGTATCGTATCCCCCATTACTCAATGGAAAAACGTAGTGTATATATATATATATATATATATTCTCAGTCCCAATCTCATGGGGCCATGAATCACCTTTTCTTGTTTAACACGCACGTGCTGGACTGCCATCATCCATATATTGGGGGGACAAACATGTTCAACGTGGCATAAAGTTGTCACAAAGTATGGACAAAAGTATTACTTTAATAAAAAGTAATGATCATTGTACCCAATAAGTATACAAAGTTTACCGGCATGGAATCATGTGTAAAAGGAATATTCTTTTATTTCATATAATTTTCTTTACGTCAGTATCACTTTGCCGCTCATGAACACTTTATCTCGATCAAGTTGGTGGTTGCTCGCAATTCCTTCGGCATATGCTCTCTCAGACTAACTGGTGTTTTACCTGGTGTATCTAAAGAGGTTAAGTCATGCCTTAACATTTCCTTGCTTCTTAATCCTCCAAACTAGTTCCTTCGTAGGTTGCCTAAATGAGGTTGTTCGACAAAGCATGAAAGCTTTCCTAAGTCCTGTTAAACCTAGTCCCTCACAGATACCGATTAAACTCATCATATATTATAATATGTCTCATAAATATAATATATATCATAAATAAATATAACGTAAGAAGGTTCTTCGAACAACTCCCTTGGGAAGGCTTCTTATGTGCCTCTTGCTAACGTTTGGATTGGTTTTCTTACATCCATCTTCCTTTGTGCTTGTTCTAGCTTCCCTTCTCTTTGTTTGAGTTGGTTTATGATCAACATCACTTGACTCCTTACACTTCATTATAATGTCACTAATTTTTTTTTATCCTTATATAGTTTCTTAATGACGAGAATTATCTCTAATAACAGGTTTTTCTTTAAGCCTCAATATATTTGCCCCTTCTTGGAGATTTTTTTTTATGTGGGAAATAAATATATGTACGAAACACCTTGCTTCAAAAAACCTCCACTCCTATAAACCTCTCTTCCCGTGAAATCGAAGGGAAATAACTGTGACTTGCCATCCTCATAGTAGGAAAATACTATGCATTAACAAACTTGGTTTATGGTCTCTCTTTGTGAATGAACTTGATTTGTTGGAACATTATTGCGAACGAACTTAATCCATGGGAATTCATTACAAATAAGCTTGAATTGTGGGAACTCATTACGATTAAACTTAATCCACAGGAACTCATTGTGAATAAACTTAAACCATAGGGTCTCATTACGAACAAACTTAATCCCTGGGATCTTGTTGTAAATAACCTTGGATTATAAAACAATTTAAAAAAAATGGAATTTGTATAGGTCGCGAAAATCTTCCTTTGTAAACAAGTTGTCCTTTTTTGGCACATGCCAACAATAGATGTTGGAGTCTAATCGTCTGACATTTCTATCGCCATTTTCCATGTGCTGATTTGGTTTTATCTGTGCAGAGTTCGTTTACCCAAAAGCTGTCATTTGTTTTATAATACCCACGCATGGGAAATCAAAACGTTAGTGTCCCAAATGGCTATTTCTTAATTGTTTAAAACCCAACACTTAATTATGTTTTCCAAACCTTCAAGATTTATTCCATTAAAACTCGGAGCTCAAGCTTTTCTAGAGAGAGAAAATGACTTTTTCACTTGAATCTCACTGGAATCCACCCCAAATCCCATATCCACCAATAATTTAGCTTCATCGTCCTTTCTCTGTTGTTTGTGCATTATTTCTTACGATAAAACCTTCACTTAGCAGCAATGGTTCTTTTGTCACCTATCTAAATTTTTTTTCCAAGCCCTAGAGGCCCTAATAGGGCTGGGTCAATCCCAATTGTAGTTAAACCATTGTGCCACCTACTTTGGGGGAATGATAAGTATAGGGAAGAATGTAAATCATTTTTCGTCTAGTTGCAAGCCAAATCCGACACTCTGATGCTAATGGAAGAACTAGAGGAAAGAGAAGACTGGGATACCTAGGACTAGTTGGAACTCTTAATTTTAGGTTGGATCGTGAGGACTTCCTTTACTCCCATATTGATTTCGAAGAATCTAGAGGCTCCCCAAAAATCTTGCATGCCTGGTCAACCTATATCTATCAAACTTACCCTGGCATCCTAAAAAAGGTGGGTGTTCTCCATACTTCTTGGTTTTGGGACTTTAATTTGTCCAAGAATAATGTAGCCCTCCAGTTATTAATCTCTCGATGGAACCAAGTATCCCACACTTTCTTTGCACCATAGGGTGAATTCAAAATCACCCTTACATATGTTTGTGAGCTAATGGGCCTTGAGCCTTATAGTTCTCTTCCTTACAATAATAAATCTCTAGATACCGCTGAATCTACAACGTGAACAGAATTGGAAAAAATCTTATGTGAATGCATTGGGATTATAACAAAGATACTTTCACCCAACTTATCAAATTTTATTACAAAGTTCCCATAAAACCCAAAAAAGATGAGAAGGCCAAAGGTATCATCCCTGATGTAGCTTGCAATGAAGGTAAAGGTTCCACGCTAGAGTTTGCTACTTATATCTTATGTGTTCTCTCGTGCTTTTTTTTTTATTGAGAAAGCCCAATAATCAACCTTGCAGAGACTTGATCAATATATATATATATGAGGTTAGGTCTTGGGGTTAATCCTCTACTTGCTTCCATCACTCTTGGGTCCTTTTACACTTGGTTAAAAAGGACTCATGCTGACATGCAGCGGCCCTTGGAGTTGTATGATGTCTCCAATTTTACTAACACAATTCTCTTAATGATGTTCCTTTACTCCTGGTTCCTCGGTGTTCCCCTTCGTATATCCCCATCATCCGATCTTTAGTGAAATGTCCAAGGATGCTCATTTGGAATAAAAAGCAAAACATAAAGGAATTACTTACTTTGCTTGATAAATATTCTTATTTTTATTAGGCCTTACTGTGGGAAAACTCAAGCCCAAACATGCTCATTCTTAAAGGAGGCTAGTCTTTTAGTTGAAGCGCTGTCAGAAGAAATTATTATTGAGAAACTTACTTTATTTTTTGTTTTATGCTTACTCCTGGGCATCTTCCCTCATTCATTGAGTGAGGCATTGAAAGTCAGGCCTACCACCCCTATCGTTCTGCATGACAATTTGGGTATGACCAAGGTTTCCCCCCTATGACCTATCGAAGCAGCAAAGCCACTAAATATTTCTTCAAAACTTATTTTGACTTCACAATCTCTGCTGTTGTAGCTATTTGTTCTGAGTTTAATGACAAGCTCTTTATTTCAAACAACAAGAGGAAGGGGGCATGTTATTTATCTGGCCTATGCAATTTTTTTCATCTCAACTCAGCAAAATCAGAGAGTGGTCTAAACTCCATTTGCCTATCCATTATTGAAATGGTATGCCCCAAATGATATTAGTCTTAAAAACAAATCAATAATAGGAGTTTAATTTGAATTAATCACCATAAAAATATTCCACCATATAAGTTATCTCTCTTGGCACGATTGAGCTATGTGCCTCAAAAGGGAATTAAGAAAATTGATTCCCCTGCCACTGCTGCTAAAAAATGGACAACTTCCTCTATAGTTAGTTCATTAATGGAGGAGGCTTCCATCCCAGCTTATAATAAATACAAAACTAAGAAATGGGCTACAGAGTTGGTTGGGGTACCTCGGGAAGTAGTTATCCACGTAATCCACATTTTGTAGAAAAGTTACTATTAGTAGCTGCTGAACTGCTACGTGGCTTCAATTCTTTTCCAGTTATTTCTTCTTTTTATTTAGCTAGGGTACCTAGGCAAACCCATATTTATAATGATGTGTCTTATCAAGTTTTTCACAGGAAAAGTTCTAACTTTGGTCAGTCCAAAGAGTGACCTTCCACTGGTGCTCATTGGTAGCATAAAAAACATTTGGGCAACAAAATCTTAAGGAAACGAGGAACTCAAGAGGTGTTATGATCTCACTAAGTCCAAGTCAAAATCCTATGACACTAGGTTCCTATAAATGGTTTATTTTAGAGGATAATCATATAAATGAGGATGTGGTAGATGCTTCAACGTAGCCTACTCTAGCACTACAATTTAACTTATTCTAGAGGTAACTCTTTATTTTTTGTAAAAGTTTATTTGTATTCTCCCTCTGACACTTTATCTTTTGTTTTTACTATTAAGAAATATATATATCCTGGTAATTCTGCATCACCTCCAAAGGACCCCCAAGCCCAATTATCGATGAACTTATGCCTGATCCAGCTCCAGTACGCCGTTCATTAATGATTGGACTTACTTACTAAAGGCATTCTTCATCCAGTTGTGTGAGTGAGGTAGCATATATATTGTCACTTGAAGGTCCCCAAAATATAACTTTTTCTTTTGCGGAATTAAGTTAAGGATGAATGCAAATCAACTTTCTCTTTTTGAAAACTCTTTTTCAATTTTATCAAACCAAGTTGTGACACAAATTAACTTAACCAAATTTTATCTTCACTAATCCTAAACATGAATCGAGTGATTAAAGAAATTAAAGTTAAGTAAAGATACTCACAACGACGGATGTATGAGGAAAAACCCAATCGAGAAAAAACCTCGGACGACCCAAGCCAGACAATCACTGTGAACAATGGTTTTACAAAGACAGATTAACCTAACACACAGACTCGATCCCCATGGTTCTTGACGCTCCTTATGATCTTCTGCCATTCTTCAATAGTGCCCATGCAGAAATTTTGTCTTCCATGATGCTTTTCTACAACACTCGACTCCACGAATGTCTCGGTATCCATCGATACGGCTTGATACGTCTACGATGTTGAACACGATGTCCATTGCTATTCTACCGCAAAACCAGCAATCACAAGTGTTCAATGATGAAAAAAACTCAACTTGGTGCAACAAGGATCACATAAAAATTATGCTAATGAAAGCTAGGATCTTTGCAAAATCTAAGGATGTGTTTAAGCCTTTGAAGCCTTAGAAAACATGTGTAGAAAAATGACTGTCTGAAAAGTGAATTCGTTCTGCACGCACACCGAGAAAAGGACTAGGACCTGAATTAAAAATAATTTTTATATCGGCGCAAATATCATTCGAGTGAGATGCCACTTCGTTCGAACGACAGTGGATCTCCTTTGAACGACATCTAAAGTCGTTTGAACGATGTCGTCAGATAGAGTTCCAAACAGTTCGAATTTTAAAAGAGTTTTATATAAGACCAAATCTAATCCAACACAAATCCGTCCTTTATATAATGTGTAAACATTTAAACATTTTTTAAAAAACATTTTCCTTAAAAAAATAACATCCTTGTTTTATAAGATGAATTCTGAGTTTCATTAACATTATGCGTTCATACCTGTGTGATCTCGGAATGCAATTAAACCTTGAAGACGCAAAATTGCACCAATTAAACTTTGACACGATTAAATCTTTGTATCTTTGCCTCAACGTCTTCAATCATTCTTCGATATTTCATAGACTCATGGGAAAAGACTATCTGTGACTCAAACATGTTTTGTTTCGAGAATAAGTCAAAACTACATTAAGGCTCAATTGGAAATTTGGTCCTTATAAATCTCCCCCTTTGACTATTCCGGGACAAAACCAACATTGAAATCCCTAAGCCGGGCCGTCAAGACGTATGATGCCTAAAACTCATCCCATAAAACCGAAAAATGAAAAATACATCATCAGTACATGATAAGATTCTTCAATAATGGATCGGCAAGCATGAAACTATCTCGAATGTCTGAATATGATGTAGACTTGAAATATTGGATGTTCTTTAATCATACCTACACACATGAAACAGATAAATACCCAGTGAAGTATGGAGGAACAAATGATATAAGTTAATATGAATACCAATATGTAAACATGACATAAAACTCCCCCTACATCACAAACATATCTCCCCCTTTTGTCTCTAATAGACAATCCAGTGAAAAGATAAACAAAACTAGCATGTGATATACCAATATGATTTCACGAACTGATATTATGCTACATAAACATGAAACTACCAGTGAAATATGATCAAGTAATGTCAAATTAGTATCTAGCAAACAATGAATCACACAAAAATATATCAGTCTACGTATGTATGATAAACGAACCAATGCAGTAAAATATCAAATCAATAAAAGAAAACTGCATAAACAGAAACTCAGTACCAAAATATGAATCATGCAGCAGGGTATCGAAACAAAACACAACCAGAAAAAGTCAAAAACTGGTCAAAACAAGCTGTCGTTCGAACGAGCAGGGATGTCATTTAATTGAAAGACGACATCGTTTAAACGAAAGACAGTGTCATTAGAACGACATATCCAAGCTTTCACAGTCTCCCTAGAAAGTTAAACAGTGTTGCCCAGTGAACAAATTACATAGAGATTCTAACTAGAAGGGACTCAAAGCTGCAAAATAGTAGCAAAACTACAAAAAACAAACAAATATGAGTAACATGCTAACATAGTACCAATGTGCCAAAACATGAACACATAATGTATGTGCGTGAACTAAAACAAGGGAATCATTATTTCAACTCACAGAAACGATAAAAAAGCTCTAATCAATAGCAGTCTAGCATCAAACTTTATTATATCCATATATGACAATTAAAGTGTGAGCTTAATGAACTAAACAAACACCATGCACATGAATCTGGAATTTCGACGATTCTACAAACAATAGCGTCATGACACGAATTTTCAACTATAGGATTCTTTGTGTAAACCCGTTTAAATTTTTAATCCATCCAAACTCCCTCAAATATATATCATATTTTTCTTTGGAATGAACTAAAATAATTTGGCCCATTCTCGGCATATGATGCTTTTTATTGGCTTATGAATATTTTCGGGCTCTTTTAAGCGGCGACTTTCACAACGAGTCAATTTTACACTCTCACAGCCCTTTCCCTTACACTCATCGTATTTTAAATAAAAAACTCATGGGTAAACGGTTATTACATGCAAACCCTTATGTATACTTACGCATAGATGACGAAATTGAGATAAGAACATCTCATCAAACTCAAATATGCAAGAGTAGTCAAACATCCATATAAACTCGTGCATGTGTGCAAAGATGGCATATATACAAAGTCGAATCAAAATGCATATCAACTTTGAAACATCCCCATAATACAATGGTTAAGATCAATCTAAGCATCGATAATAATAACCAAATGTCCTAGCCACATGGATAATGGAAGGAAGGGGATCCAAGCACACCAATATGCCATATCAAACATGTTAACTCAAAAACAAAAATCGAAAATCTTTTTGGCTTTTTCAAAAATTTTCACTTAAATGAAAGCAAAATCTTTTTGTGTTTTTTAAAATTTTTGTTAAAAATAATATCTTTTTGTATTTTTTCAAATAAGATGCAATAAATGAAAAATATAATACAAAAGGATAAACATGGTAACACACTCAACCTTTAGATTTATCATGGGAATAAGCAAGTGAAACCAAATGAGAACCATGAAGTTTTATACCTAAAGCTACCAAATCTAACTTCCTAACCCAAGTCGATGTGTAACGACACATGGGGGTGGGGGGCATCGGGGCAACTTTATTCCTAAACTTTCGAGGAGCATTCCTAAGGTCATAGCAAACCTTTCTAAGGTGATCTTTCCTACCACAAAACGTGCAAGTGTAGTGATGGTATGGAAAGTGACCTACATGTGGACCTTTTCTAATGTTCCTATGTGGCTCTCTCACATTTGCGGGGGGAATAGGAACAACATGATCATCAAGACAATACCTCCTATATCTCTCTTAATTTGGACGGTGCCTAACGTCCTATCCAACTTCTCACTTCTAACCTCCAAGTCAAACATAAATTTAGACGAGTCATTCAGACTCTCCTCTAACTCCTTAATCCTAGACTCAAGTAGACGCCTAAACTCCTCAAACTCTAACACCTTATTTTTCAAAGCCTCCATCAAACCTCTAAGGGTGTCTCTCTCTTTCTCGACATACTCTATCTTCTCCCGAAGCTTCTTCTTCCATACCCTAAGATCCTCTATCAAAGAATCAATATTTCTATGACATGCTCTTTTAACTTAGCTTGTAATTTTGAGTTAGCCTTTTCCACCTTCGCCATATCCTCAAATAGCTCTCGAAATGCAACTTGAGACTCTCCTACATCGATATCCTCATCCTCGCTCTCATCACACTCACCCACTTGGGAAGCACTCTTAACAACCTCGGAAGTGTCATGTACATAAGTATCCTCGTGAGAAGATATATTATCGTCTCTCACATGACATGCCATAAACGCAAGAAAGTTACGCTCAATGGGGGAATTCTCTCCCTCTTTCGGTTCATTATCACTTAAGCTGGCGTTATATAGAATTGGTTGCTTGCCCTCTTTCTTAAGTTTAGTGGGACACTCCTTAACTTTGTGACCATTCCCCTCACACCCGAAACACCTATCAGACTCATCTCTCTTAGGCTTCTCATTATTATGATCAGGGTGGAGTCTCCCTTGTTCTTGAATTTCTCAAACTTTTTGGCATCTTTCGATTGCTTATGAATTTGAAGAAACTTCTTGATTTTTCTTGCCAATAAGACGAAATCCTCAAAGTCGGAATCAGAGTCTTCTTTCGAAACTTTTGTCTCCTCCTTTAGGGTTTTCAAAGCAATGCCCTTTTCATTCTTAGGCACTTGCTTGGAGGTAAACATATCAAGCTTATAGATTTGTAAGTCACCTACGATCTCTTCTAGTTTTGACGAGTCAAGCATACCAAGGGAATTCATTACGGTCACTTTAGCATCAAACCTACTCGACAATGATCGCCAAATTTTCTTAATCACTCGATTATCGGGAATCTTCTCACCTAGATAAAATGACGAATTAACAATAGTGGACAACCTAGTGTAAAAATCGTTAAACGTCTCACTCTCTAATATCTTAATCGTCTCAAACTGTGTAGTGGGATTTTGCAACTTAGATGCCCTATTTATGCTCCTGCCCTCATGAGTGCCAATGTATCCCAAGCTTCTTTCAAAGTTTCACAAGTCATGATACAATCATACTCTTCAGGTGTGACATGTGAGGAAATAACATGTAAACCTTTAGAGTTATACTGTGCATGCCTATGTTCAGTCTCAGTCCATAACTCAATGGGTTTCAAACTGATGACCTCACCCTCTCGTGTGACAGGTGGTGTCCAACCCTTTTCAACAGCTAACCAGACACGCTCATCAATGGATTTTAAATAATTTTGATTCGCATTTTACAATAAACATAGTTAGTGCCATAAAAAATAGGAGTGCGAAAACTACCATAATTTCCAAAATTCATCCTTTCAAGCAACAGGGATCAAACAAAATAAAAATGTATTTCTAGATCTGATACCAATTTTAAGGTCCCTAAAATATAACTTTTGCTTTTGTACCGGATGTACGAGGAAAAACCCATCCGGGATAAAACCTTGGACGACCCAAGCTAGACAATCACTATTAATAATGGTTTTACAAAGAGAGATTAGCCTGACATATAGACTTGATCCCCATGGGTCTTGACGCTCCTTCTGATGTTTTACCATTATTCAATAGTGCCCACACAGAAATTTCGTCTTCCACGATGCTTGTCCACAACACTCGAATCCATAAATGTCTTGTCGATATGGCTTGATATGTCTACGATATTGAACATGATGTCCATTGCTTCTCCATCGCAAAAATAACAATCACAAGTGTTCAATGATGAACAAAACTCCACTTGGTGTAGCAAGGATCACATAAACATTATGCTAATGAAAGCTCGAATCTTTGCAAACTTTAAGGATGTGTTTAAGCCTTTGAAGCCTTAGAAAATATGTGCAGAAAAACATACTGTTTGAAAAGTGAATTTGTTCTGCATGCACACCGAGAAAAGTACTAGGACCTGACCTAATTTTTTTTTAAGTCGGTGCAAATCTCATTTGAGCGAGATGACACGTCATTCGAACGACAGTGGATCTCGTTCGAACGACATCTAAAGTCGTTTAAACGACGTCGTCAGATAGAGTTCCAAACAGTTCCAATTTTAAAAGAGTTTTATATAAGACCAACTCTAATCCAACACAAATCCGTCCTCTATCTCATGTGTAAACATTTAAACTTTTTTTCAAAACATTTTCCTTAAAAAAAATAACATCCTTATTTTATAGGATGAATTCTGAGTTTCATTAACATTATGCGTTCATACCTGTGTAATCTCGGAATGAAATTAAATCGTGAAGACGCAAAATTGCACTAATTAAACTTTGACATGATTAAATTTTTATACCTTTTTTCGCAACAACTTCAATCATTCTTCGATATGTCATAGACTTGTGGGAAAAGACTATCTATGACTCAAACATGTTTTGTTCCGAGAATAAGTCAAAATTACTTTAAGACTCAATTGGAAATTTGGTCTTTACATCAGTGGAAGATTAAATAATTAGCTATCAGGTAATATTCGTGAAGCTTCAATAACATCTGACTTACCTTCGTCAATAGCATTTGACTTACCCTCTTCCACCATTTTACCACTGGCTATCATTCCTTCAGACAACTTGCCAACGACAACTTATCTTTTTGACTTGAAAAACTTATAAGTACCCCTCCCCAACCCCTTGTGTTGATGATACTGAAGTGATATGTGTTCTCCTAGGTGGATGTTCTATCCATTATCAGTGCATTAAATGAGTCTCTACCACCCCTCACCCCCTTTTGAGCCCAATTTTAGATTAGATTCCACGAGAGACCTTTAAGAATGTACACACTTGAGCAAAGCTCTAAATTTTTTTGTAATTGTTTTCTTGGTATTTCATGTGTTAATTCTTAGAAATTTTTTTGTTCTTATATTGATGAAGCTTTCTTAGGTTAAACCAACGACTTCTTCCAATGATGTTCATCTGTCCTTAGTAGAAGATGCCCCTTTCAACATTGAGGCTGATGCTTCATCATCAGAGCCCACTTCTCGACTGGATATTGTGCCAATTGAAATGAAATTTCTTACGCCATCTCAAGAGGAAGCTCCATCTTCTCAAAGTCCTACCATTAAACCTAGGGATGAAAAATTTCCCTCAGTTTCAAATGTGTTTGTTCAAGCTCTTAAGGTATATCTCAATTTTGTTTATTTTTTTTTTCTCAAAAACGTTTAAAAGTATACTTACTTAATAACTTAGCTATCTCTTTGCTAATTTATTTTCCAAATATCAGACTTATCAAATTCTTTGCTAAAATCTTGAAATCTCATGCCTTCTTAGTGACTTAGGTAACGCTTTGCTAGTTTTTTTTTTCAAATTCTTGAATTTTCTTAGTGACTTAGCAAACTCTTTGCTATGTTTTTTTCCCTAAAATCTTAGACCTGCGTGCTTACTTATCAAACTCTTTGCTAAGGTTTTTCTTAAAATATCACACCTTCTTGGTGACTTAACAAACTTTTTGCTAAGATTTTTTCAAATCTTACACCTGCATGGTGACGTATCAAACTCTTTGCTAAGTTTTTATTTTCAAAATTTCACACCTGATTGGTGACTAAGGAAACTCTTTTCTAAGACTTTTTTTTGAAATCTCACACTTTCTTAGTGACTTAGCAAACTCTTTGCTATTTTTTTTTCAAATATCACAACTTCTTGGTCACTTATCAATCTCTTTGCTATGATTTTTTCAAATCCCACACTTTCTTGGCGATTGGGCAAACTATTTGCAAAGGTTTACTATAAGTTACCTTTATGATAATGAAAAAAGGCCAAATTGTAGCTAAATCTTATTATGGTCTCTTTTTTTTACATCTTGTGAGGGAATATATCGCACCTTTTGATGTACCTCCGGTTGTTCCTTGTCAAGCTGTTGTGCCTTCTTAATAAATGGAGACTCTTTCATTGATGAAAAATCCATCTCGTGTCGAGTCCTCCAGTTCTAGTGATCGTGGTCCCATGACCAATACTAATGCAATCGATAATGAGTCTGTGTGTGAGATTCCACTGCCAAGCATTTCACCTTAAAATTCTGTCACTATGTCATTCTACAGTGACTTTTTAATTAAGGTTTCCATTGTATAGTGATAAAAGAAATTATTTAACATTAGTCAAAAACCTTCGTTGTAGACTGCCTATGAGCAAACAAATTTTTAATGGGGTATAGACTCCAAGGCATGATAACCATTGTGGCAGAGGTTGTGAACACCCAAATATCTCCCTAGAGGAGTCTCCAAATGTAAAAGAGCAGTTCTCTTAGTGCTAGGGTGGTAAAATATAAACCGAGTCATAACCTCTGTTAATGGCAATAATTTAATAGACGCGATACTATTGGCAATGAAGGAATAAAATTAGTTAGAATGAATCAAGCTCCTTAGTATAAATTCATAAACTCTCGTGTATAACTCAATAACAAGCAATACATATGGTCTATTTAGAAGAAAAAATGAACCTTTGAAGTAACAAGTTATGGTGAGAGAAAAATAATCACTCTAGATACACCCTAGGTAGGTAGCCCAAACACCAGTAGTATGAAGTAATGAGGCTCAAATCGTAATAAATTCCTATTTTCTCAGTAGAAAAATTGGAAAAAGGTATTAATGGTGAAGGATAAAAGCTCTGGTTCTTGTAATAACTCTCTCAGAAATCTCTCTCTTCGATGTGTAATCCATTGTATCTTATCATCCTTTTCTCAATTGAATAATGTAGTATATATAGTCTCAGTCCTAATCTCGTTGGACCATGAATCCCCTTTTCTCTTTTAGCACGCCCATACTAGCCCACCATCAGCCATCTAATGGGGGACCAACATGTTCAGCGTGGCGTAATGTTATCTCAATGCATGGACAAAAGTATTAATTTAATGAAAAGTAATGATATCTCTTCCCAATACATTATATAAAATATGCCAAAATGGAATTATGTGTAAAAGGAATATTCATTTATATCTGATAATGTTTTCTACGTCAGCATCTCTTCGCCGCTCATGAACACTTTCGATCGATCAAGCTAGGGGTTGCTCGCAACATTTTCCTTCAGCTTATGCACTCACGGATTAACTGGTGTTTTAGCTTTTGTATTTAGAGAGGTTAAGTCATGCCTTGGTTCCCAATCCTCTAAACTAGTTCCTTCATAGGTTCCCGAAGTGAGGTTGTTTGATAGAGCATGAAAGTTCTCCCAAGTCCTTCCGAAAACTGGTCCCTCGTGAATACCGAGTAATCTCACTAAATATTACAATATGTCTCATAAATACACATAACATAAGTTAAAATAAAATACAAAGGGTCTTTGAATATCTTCCTTGGGAAGGCTTCCTATGTGCCTCCTTCTAATATTTGGACTAGTTTTCTTTCTTTTAGCTTTCTCTATTCTTACTCCATTTTATTCTATGCAGCTCTAGCTTCCTTTGTCATTATTTTTAGCTGGCTTATGAGAAAGATAACTTGACTCCTTATACTCTTTTGTCATCTAACTAATCTTTATTAAATAATTTTCTGGTTTCTTAATGAGCTGAATTATCTCTAATCACGGGTTTATCTTTAAACCCCCTACAGTACTAACGACATTTTATCGACTGCCACAAATGTTTTAGTATGCTCCCTGGACAGTCTATCTTGGGCTTAAGCCCAAGTCACACCCTAGGGCTCCGATCTCTACTTAAATTTCCCGGTTCTCCTTTGCATAAATAGTTTCATTTTTTCTTGCGGCCAAACCGCCTTTTATAATAAATTCCCAGCTTGTTGTCATACCTTTATTAATAATAAAAGTGTACTTTTTTCCTTTTAGCTTTAGTTTATCCTTTTAACACGAGGTAAATGACACCTTGATTTCCCTATATATATTTGAATGCATTTTATCATAGTCCTTATTACCTTGCCTTAATTTACTGTCAACATCTTTACCTTTGACTTTATTCTATTTTCTAGTTTAAGGACTATTTTCACCACTTCCTGTTCATTTAAGTCTTAATGCATAATTCTTTCCATTGTATTTCATAAACTTTACTTCTATAAAGAAACTTTCATTATTTCACTTCATAATCGATTGTTCACTTACTTTAATTCATCATTCTTTGATATACTTTAACAACTAACTTTTTCGTATTCCATCCCTTCCATTTACACCATATTTTGGCATATTTTAACTTTTATCCCTTTATCATCTTTATTATGTTTTTCACATGTTTAAGGTAATTTTTATAAGTTTAACTTTACCTTGAAATTATTGATGCAATAATTTTACTTTAACATATTACCATGTTATTAATTGGTTCAAAATTACGTTGATGACCTTTATCACATTTTTACACATAAAATCACAGTTTGGTGCCCATATTTTTTTACTTATAAAATTCCGATTTACGTATTACTTTGTGCAAAACTTTATGTTTATCAACATTAAACCTAACTTAACAACTTACTAGTTTCAACCACTACTTTTGTCAACTTTTACACATTCATACCAACTATTACTTTGAAGAACTTTGTCTTGCTTCCTTATTTATTCTTCACATTAAATGACACTATCTTATGTCGTCTAAATTCTAAAATTTATAATTTCATGTCAAAAACCAATTTATCATGCTTTTTGAAAACTGTTCATACTTGTTCTATAAACATTTCATTCAATATTTTTGGAATTCCATTCCATAGTGTGAAATACATATTTTAGGCTCGAATACTTTTCATGAAAGTTCAAAATTTTATGCTTGAAAAAAAACATTTAAATATCATAAAACCTCGTTTTTAAAAATGTTCCTTGAATATTATGAAAATTAAACATCTTAAAAACCTTTATCCTTTGATGTAAATAGGCATAATTAATATTCATATTACTTCAATTAAAACCCCACAATTTTCTTGTGTTAAAATTCTTGTTTAAAGTCATAAAACATACATCCCAACACATTTTTATTTCATAAAAATGTTAGTTATATATTCTGAAATTTAACTCTCCCCAAAAACCTTGCTTTTAACAATCCCAACTAATTATAACGATTGAAAACCTATTACACTTAACTAATCATGGAAGCATTCTTAAATCCTACATATAAATGAACTAAAATATGTAACAATCATGCTATGAAACTGTGAATGTAATACTAGTGTAAGATGATTTTCTCCACTTTATAAGATCTCCATAAATATGTTGGAAATATCATTGTGTAAGGTAAGACCCCCATGTCCTAAGGTGTCCTCAAAGGGGTTACCAAGCTTCCTCAACCTTGACTTCACATAAGTTCTAAAATATGACCTTCTTCTTCGTCTTCAAACTCCTTGAATGATCCAAAGCTTCCTTAATTAAAAAATCACTTCAAATCTTTCTTCTTCTAAACCTTGGTAATGGTAGGATATTTGTGTGTGATGTTATGAGTGAAATATAGAGAGAATAAGAAAGATTTTATAGAGTGAAAATGGCGGAGATAATGAGTTTTTTTAAATAAGACTTAATGCATATTTTCTCTCTGCATAAATGGAATACATGGGTAGGTGATCCCCTATAAGCCACATTATATGACCCTACCCACATCAAATGGATCCTACTAATAAGGGGTTGCTTCCCAACTACCTAAGGGTCCAAAGTTTGTTAGAAACTGTCAAACACACCAGGAAAGTCATCCAAAAATACCCTCCACTTATACACACTCGACAACCTACAAATTGTAGGCATTTTGCAGGTGTCAAATAGATTTCGTTCAAATTCGAATCGATTCGTATCTATCAGATGCAATTTTTTTAGTTTATCTTAACCCGGTTATTATTTTTTTACTTTTGAGTTTATCTTAACCCAAGTTTCCAATAGAAGAAACTTTACGTAACGCATATTTTTTTGGAAATTTTGACTATTTATTATTTTATAATACCGGGTGTTAACTTTCTTATAGAAAATTATGTTCATAAAAATTGCATTATTACGTGTGTATTTTAAGTATGAGTGTTTTGGGTTGTGAACAAACATACTTGGATTATTTATCAAAAATTATTTCAAACCCTTGGATGGAAAATTCTGGACAAAGCCGCGACCCGCCTCGTTGCAGAATCACTGTAGCAAAGTGCTTATTTGCTACAGTGAAATTCCTTTGATGGTATATTTTTCCAAGC
The DNA here is from genome assembly GCA_949130495.1 of Sambucus nigra. Taxonomy (NCBI): domain Eukaryota; kingdom Viridiplantae; phylum Streptophyta; class Magnoliopsida; order Dipsacales; family Adoxaceae; genus Sambucus; species Sambucus nigra. The sequence continues at coordinate 533,503,559 of OX422208.1, read as the reverse complement.
CCAAAAATTTCTATCTTTTTACAAGACGAAGCTTCTATGTAGGATCACTACTTGAATAAATTTGTCATTGCAACAAAGCTTTCTAAAGTTTGCATTGTAAAAGGAAATATCTCTAAAATTACATTGTAAAATGTGTAGATTCTCTTTTGCTGCAATATTTTTTGTTGTGTTTTTATAAGCAACCTATTTTTGTGTGGAGAAGAATGATTTGGAAGGTTTGATAGCTTGTCTTCACAATTTTAAAAATGCCTATTTAATTCATCATATTTTCTATAATAATCTAAAGTTAAAAAAGATTGAGAAAAGTTTTGTTTGTTTTTATCAAGATAAAGAAACCATATTTTCTTAAGTGTAGAAATATTCTTTGCATATCCATTGTTATCATTCTATTTTAAAGTTATTTGAAGTTTGATTACTTCTTCTCAATACCTGAACAAAATATTTTGCAAAATTTGTTTTTGAGAAACTTTAATTATTTTTGGTATCTCAAAAATACTTTGCGAGTTTATTTTAATTAGCCAAACACTTTTGAAATTTCCCTCAACCCTTAGGCCTTTTACATCCTGGGAAGTTAAATAAACACCAGTGTCTCTATAGTTGTTCCTTTAGAACAAGAAAAATATTTGGAGTTTGGTGCAAACATGACATTATCAATTGAAGTTGACACCTGCAACATAATGAGTGGTCGAAGAGCGATCCTTGATTGATCTCCTTGCTAGAAAGTGGAAAAAGTGCCTTGTGGAGATTGTGCATTAGTGAATATAGGATAGGTTCAATTTTATAAGTCATTTCTCCATTTTATAAATTTTTACCTATATAGTGTAAAGTATTGGTTTGGCCTGAGGTTTTTTTTATAAGGATTTTTCGATCGCATAAATCCTCATATCAATTGCTTGACTTACTATTTCGTATTTCGATTTATATTATACGCTTCATGAAAATATATTTCTAAGTTAAATCAACTTGTAAATCATGTTTTTGTCACTTAGACTCTAGGATTAACTATTTCCTGAATTTTGATTAAAAATAAACTTTACCTTCATTTTGATAATAATTTTTAGACCACCTTTACACGTCATCCCTCACTCGTAATGAGTATAAATCTAGTGAAGTTGATTGTGATGATGCAAATTTCTTGACTCCTAAATCTAAATATCATAAATTGTATAAAGAGTCTTGAAAACATTTTAAAAAGAATGATTTATTTTCATCCAAATTCAATCAATATTAAAATGAGAATAATGATTTACAAATTAAGGCATCTATAGTTGATCAACTTCAAGTTTATCGTTCATATGTGAGAATATTAAGTTCCTAAGAGAAGAACATCCAATTATTTATTGTAATTCAATAAAAGTTTTAAAATAGTAAAATGGGGCTATTCGAAACAGGCCAAAATGCTTGCAAGAGAGAATTTAGATTTTTGTAATGATCTTGCACTTTTAAAAGATGATTGTGAATTTTTGTGTATTCTTAAAGCTCAATGACCAATCCTACTGAAAAAATTAAATATCTAGATGTTTCTTTTTTGTGTCTTTTATATGTTTTGGATGAGTTAAAATATAAGAACATTATTTCAAAAGAAGAAGATGAAAATTTTATCAATTTGAAAGAAAAAATAAAATATTTCTTTACATCTCTTGAAAAAATAAAAATGGATCTTCTTTTGTGTGAAGAATCCAAAATAGTTTTGGAAAGGAAAGTTGAAAGTATTTAAAACAAATCTAAAAAAAAACTATGATAGTAAACATAGATGCAATATCAAAAACACTTAGGGATATTATGTTGATACCAACCTAAAAAGGACTTGATAAAAGAGGGTTATGTTTTGACAAGTTTAATTTTTTTTTGTTTTTGTAAAATTTTCTTCTTAAAATAAAACAACAAGCAATGAAAAATTTCCTTTGAAAAGTCAAGATAAAAGGTAAAATATTGTAAATAATTTTGAAAAGAAAGATGTACTTGTTTAATCCAAACTTTATAATAAAAATCATGTGCTTAATCACAAGAGGCCTAGTTAGCATTTTATTTGTTCTCATTATCATAGTAAATGTCACACTAAATATTTTTATTACAAGTTGTTGAAAGTTCAATATTTTGAAAAGGTTGTTTTTAACCCCCCCCCCCCCCCCCCCCCCCCCCAAATGACTATACCAAAACCTTATAAATGTTATCTTGTTCACAAAATTGATCATTTGAGGAAAAAATTGATTTTTACTCATACAAAACCTACCTTTGAGGCTTAATAAAATGGTAAGAATTTTGTGGAGAATTACATTGTAACAACCCGTCCTTTTGGAGATGATTAAATTCCATGATTGGGTATATATTGGAGATTTGGGGAATTTCTTGAAATAGTAATTTTGGGGATTTTTAAGGATTAGATGATTGTCGATGGGTGATATATTTACTTTTGGGATTAAGTGAATATGTCGGAGTATTTTAATTATATGTCGTCGTTGAGTAAAGCGACACGAGGTAAGATTTTAATTGGAAAACCCACATTAAGTCATGTGGGGTTAAATAGTGAGTTGCGGTTAAGTACCTCAGATGGAAATTTCGACTATTCCGTGAGTCTCGGAATGGCCGAGATAGTTGGAAAAGAGTGTCCGATTGTTGAAATTGAAATTCGGGGAATTTTAGAGTTAAAAGGGCTCGTAATTGAGTAAACGAGTCGTTTTTGGGTTTTAAGGGTTAAAACCCTTTTTCTTCCTATATAAAGAGGGAGAGGGGGGAGAAAAGAGAAGTAAAAGAGAGGAGAGAGAGGAAGGAGGAAAGTGGAGAGAAAAAGGAGATTTCGGGCCAAACTCCACCGAACTCGACTCGGGATCGTCGGATTTTATCCACGAGGAAAGTGTTTACTTGATTTATTTACTTTTGAGCATAAATCTCATATCGTAGTTTGGTATTAACAAACCCTAAAGATTTTGGGTTGAGTTTTCGTGGATAAAACGGGTTTTCGGGAGTTAATACGAATAAACCCCAATAATATTTCAATTCGAGGAATTTAAGATTTTATCGAAATTAGTTGTTGGTTTCGGGTTCTAGGATGTTTAGAACCCTTGTTATATGTGTATGTGTTGTTGGTTGTGGTTGTAGGCTATCAGGAGAGGAGACAAAAGCTTGGGAGAAGCTTTAATGACCGAAACAGTCTCGGAGAAGACGATGAACAGTTGCCAGCGTGCTTGCTGAATCGATTCGGCCTAGAGGCGAATCGATTTGGCTCTTGGTCAAAAAATAAAAATTGCATATCTTTTCGATACGGTCGCGTGGGCGCCAATCGGTATTTTTCTGATTTTTTTAGGATTTATAGTGATTTTTCTACGGAAAGCTGTCCGAGATCAAATCGTTAGTTAGAAATCAAACCTGATATTGGGAGAATTAAGGCTAGACTTGTTTGGAGATAAATATTAGGGGTTCCTAAATATAGAGTGGGGACCTCTATATCACTATTTGAGCGAAATGTAGTCCTTGGGTTTGTGGGAAGGAAATCCACAACCTATTTAATTTAAGGGTATTTGGGGGAGAATAATCCCTGAGATATTTCGGTAGGGCATTTAGGCCTATATAATTATGCGCGTAGGAAAACATAATTATATTGATATTGGTTGAGTGAATCCTACGAGATTATAAGGATGCAATTGGTAATATATGTATTCACTTAGAATGAATCAGTATATTTGGAGATATCCGCTAAATCCTTAGATGAGAATAAGGTATTTATTATTCATAAAGTGAGGAAATACTTTGGGTATAGTATCATGCGTATATGAATGCATGATTATGATTCTTTGAGAGAATCTTTGGGATTATTGGTCATCGCTAGATGTGATTGGCAATTATGGCCATATATATATGTATTCGAGGAGGAATATATGGTATATATATACTATGTGATTAAAGTATATATATGATATGGTATAAATGACTTTTGAAAAATGAACAAAATGAATGTTTTCAAATGGAAAAAGAAATGATTTTCATAAATGATAATTTATGTATACATATCTCTCTAAATGCTATCATAAGTGAAGTTGCGCGCGTGAGGTGAAGTCCCCTGGCTAATGAATGCAGGGGAATATAGTCCTAGGCCATATGGGCGATTACTATATGTTTTACTGTGCTGGTGAGGTAATTCGGGGTGTGTTCATGACTTTCCCGCAGGCATATGGCTGCTTCCCGACGTTGTTGGATCCCAGGTTGTCTCGATTAATAGGCCCTGGAAGATGATAGCCATTTAGGGGCGCGCCCAGTGGGAAAACCCAGAGGGGCGGTCTTAGAATCGTTATATGATATGAAATATAACTATTCTCAATAATGTGGGACATTATTGGTGTTAAAGAAATTTATGATAATAAATTGGCTTTAAATACATTTCCTGGATGGAAGAAGGGAAATGGGATAAATGAATTGGCTGTAAATACATTTCCTGGATGGAAGAAGGGAAATGGGATGTTATGAAACGAAAAAGAATTTTTATGATAATAAAACTTGCTTTAAATATATTTCCTGGATAGAAGAAGGGAAATATAAAGTTTTGAAATGAAATTTAATTGGTAAATATTTTATAAATGAATCCTCAGTCCGGGAGATAGATCCGGATGTGTATTATAAATATGAATAGAATAAACCTCAGTCCGGGAGATATTATCCAGATGTATATTGAATTGTGTATATTAGAATAAGTATGTTATGTATATCTTTACATAGTATATATATACGTTGTGTACTGAGGTTCTAATGGATCTCAACAATCGACCTTGCCGCGTAGTAGTGTATCGGGGGGTTCCTTGTTTGGATTTCGCTTTGCGAGACACCCCACGCACGAACATGGCATAGTGTTAAGACTGGGGAGAAGTCTAGCCCTTAGTACTTGGAATAACTAGGGTTGTTAGAAGTTTGGATAATAGACTAGTTAGGAAGGGTAGCTTGACTAGGGTACTTTGTTAGGATGCGATATGAGTGCTCTATTAGAAGAGAGGTGAGAGGTATCTCATGGGAGTGCGATACCAAATTTAAATATGAGACAAATCTATTTTTTTTAAATAAAGCATTTATGCACTTGCTAAATATTTTCAAACTCGGGCTCTGACCCATTTATCTACTTTTCCTCTCTTGCTATATATATATATATATATATATATATATATATATATATATATATATATATATAGACACAGGGACGCCTGGATGACACTTCTTTCGAGTCAGACGTCTGCTGCAGCAGCTGTGGATGCACGCAAGTTTATCGTAGACGCTTCTATTCTTGTACTCTAGATAGGAGGTACTGTATAAACATTCGGGCTAACAACCCAACTGCATTTATTTGTTCTTTTAATGCCTTTTAGCACGTCATTCGATATGGTTGTGTCATATTTGAACCGAGTGTTCGATTATTTTATTCCATTTCAGTTTCATTCATATAAACTGTGTGTATGTTTTAATTTACTAGTTGTTTAAAAAGAGTAGTTAAGTAAAATTTTGACGCCAGCCTAATAGGTTATTAGTAATTAGATGAATTTTCGACAGTGATGCTAAGAATGATCCATATGAGACTCCTGTTTTAATTTGATATAGGAGTGATCGCCCGGTATTTTATTAGGCAGGGTGTCACAAACATTGGACAAAAAGTTTTTGATTCCTGAAAATTTTCACCTAATCCATTTGAAGGAAAAATTTGGGTTAAAAAGAGTAAAAAAACCTTTAATAAAATGGGTCAATGAAACATATAAAAAGAAAAGACAAATGTGACCAATGCCCAATTTAAACCTGAGACCCTCATGTGGTTCGTGTATCGGTTCAGAAGGACATTTCAGATGGAATTAAAGTTAATAGTAAGAAGTTTCAAAAATCGGTTCCCTCTGCCTCTAAATTGCAGAGGGTTTTTATTTTTGGCTATAGCCTTTGTTAGCATTCCACCTCATATATCTTATTCTGGACCATGTACTTTTATTTCATTTGTAAGTTCATATCAGAGTGAAGATGTGGTTAGGGCTACAAGTTTGATTGGATGAGGATACTTTTGAAAATTAAAAATAATGTCTCATTTTTTGTGCTCGAGTTAAAGCCGTCACATGCAAAATAATTTGAACATAGAAATATCCCATATATTTTTATCTATATAAAAATAAGTAACACCAAAGATAGGAGACAAAAGGTTTTAACCAATTACTAATTGAGGGGGAAAATGGTAGTTGAAAATGATCCTAAATAGGGTGTTGGAGATGTCACTTGAGTCGAGACTTTGTAATTTTTATTTTATAATTCATTCTCTTAATTGAACATGATCTTCCACCTTTCTCTCAATGGCATTCGTTTTAGTTTTAGTTTTTCAAAATCAAGATATGATCTTATGTTCTTGGTTAAAACTAACATCACTTTCTTATCTTTTTATGGATATTCTTTTCTTGATTATGGACATTGAACATAATACTCGAATTTTGGTAAGTGTGATAATATTGCCTATATATTTGATTTAAAAATGGGTCTTGGTGTTGTTATATTATTGTATAAATGTTGATTATGCCATAAAAAACCCTTTATTTGAGTTAATTTGGTAGAAGCCCAATTGCGTTCATTGCTTTGAATTTTATTCTCTTTCCCTATGTAGTTTATCTTGAATTATTTTTAAAATATTTATTTGAAAATGTATGACGGGGGATATTACTTTCTAGTGAGTGATTAATTTTGTTGGCACATTCTTGGTCTTGTATAGTCTTAGTTGAATTTAGAATTAATGTTGCTTATTTATGTCCTTAGAGTACGTTGTGTTACCATTTGACTTTGATATTAATACAATACTTCCATGTATATCAACATCTTAGTTCATGAATTACGATACAAATTCTTCATTATCGAAACGTGTTTAATATTCACTTATGTTGATCTTATTTAATAAGATACTATTAAAATTCTTTTCATCTTTGTAGATCCTATATCCTGGGTGGTTTCTATTTACGATATTACCCATGCTTCACCTCTTGATTTTATGTAGACATATTTCATAGATACTTACCTTGTCACATCTTTAGGTATCTATAAATTATGTTTACATAAGTTTTGAGTTTTAGGATTGGTCTACAAATCATTTTTTACCAATATGTTGTATATCTTATGCTCATAAATCAGTTTTTACCAACATATTGATTATGGTTTTTATATATGTGTCTTGCTATGTCATTATTAATCTCTTGGGCCTCTATATGTTATATAATATGATTCATATATCATATTACTCCATGTTATTATTATGTTCACTTAAAATGTCCTTGATATCTTAAAACCTATTTACTATAATAATGTCATATTGCTATGTTACTTATGTTCATATTAATGTATTTCTTGGTCACGTCATCTTTCCTAAGAAAATAAAAAGTTTCATTAAAGGATAGAGCACTTGTGCAAGGACAAATTAATTTGTGATAAAAGCAAGTTTGCTATAAGATCAGAAGATAAAAAATGTGTGCTCCTAGATCATGCTAAATGCCAATCATATTAAGATGAATTTAATAAGATAAATATATAATAGGAATATTGGTGACACACACACACACACACACACACACAAATATATATATATATATATATATATATATATATATATATATATATATATATATATATATATATATATATATATATATATATGGGGGGGGAGAGAGAGAGAGAGAGAGAGAGAGACTTTCCTTCATCACACTTTATACATCATACCATACATCACACCTATTTTAAGGCTCTAAGTAAGTTTTTTTCCCATTTTTTTTATATTTTTATTGAAATCAACCTTTCAATCAACACAAGTTCAAAAAATTAGGCAAAATACATTTTCTAGCTATTTTTAAAAAATTCACAAATTCTGCTGGCGCAGAGCAGACCCTTATAAATTAGCTATTTTCAGCAATTTTTTGTTGGATTTTTACAAAATAGCTAGAAATTGTATTTTGACCTATTTTTTTGAATATGTGTTGATTAGAAGGTAAATTCCATGTATAAAAAAAGTTTTTTAGGGACTGTTGATACCAAATTTAGTCTGCTGACTTGGACCAACCATATGAAGACACGTGGCTATCTACATGGCAACAATAAGCAATTCCGAGATGATCATACGATCCGAGGAACTCTTATGCACCGAGGAACAAGACCTCTCCGAGGAACTCTTATGCTCCGAGGAATAGGACCTCTCCGAGGAACTCATTAGCACCGAGAAGCTCAGGCGGTCCGAGCTACTCAGGCGGTCCGAGCTGCATCTCGAACAAAGCATTAATAGCTGGATAACCAACAGTTCAACTGGTTCATTAAATGCTTGTCATTCAGACGCACACGCAAAGAGGGCATTAAATGTATTACCCTTTCATATGTATATCATTAAATGTATTACCCTTTCACATTACAGCCTCAGGGCTATAAATACATTGTACAATCCTCATTGTAGGGGACCGAATCCTGAATCCAAACTTTGGGATCCAGAACGGAATTTCTTGTAATTGAGAATTCCCAACACTCAGCAATAAAACAACAGTGGACGTAGGCCATTCTTATAAGGCTGAACCACTTTAAAATCTTTTGTCTCATTTATTTATCTGTGATTGAATTATTAGAGTGATCTAATTTTTTACATCAACAGATTGGCGCCGTCTGTGGGAAACGACTGGTAAAATCGTTTTCTCATAAAAAATAATCCATTATCAATGGCTGATATACCTGAATCCAGTAATCGAAACACCGGAACCCCTCCAAATCCATCTGCTCCACCAATTGTTCCATATCTGACTGGAATGATGGTGAATCTGGCTCAGGGCCAGACCGTCATGTAAGAAACGATGCGACAACTCATCCAAACCTTCTATGGCGGTGCGCCAGCCCGTTCCGGATCACGAAGCATTCAAAGAAATATCCGTACGCCTTCTGTGCGTACTAGGCGTACTAACTCATATCGCAACGAGGAATCTGAAGATTTTTCTTATCAACCTGAACGAACCTCGTCAATGCGAGCCATAGATACTGAGCAACGTGTCACTTTCTCCCCAGAAAGGGCCAGTGCATTGGAAAGATTAAGTAGGGCCTCTCCTTTTGATCGATTAGGCCCTAGGAGGAACAAAAGTCCTCTTAATGCAGCGTCGAGGAGATTTCGACGACCATCAGATTTAAGGGAAGGATCATCCCAGTCGCGACCAGTTGCTCGTCAAGATGGATCCGCTGACCGACCAACTGCTCGTCAAGATAAATCCCAGGAAGCCACTTCAACGCGATCAGTTGCTCGAACCAATAGGCCCGAGGAAGGGAATGGTGCATGGAAATGATCTATTCAAAGGCTTGAGGATAGATTAGGGGAAATGGCTAAGGCTAAGAACCCTCTACAATGAACCTTTGTTCGAGGAACACCTTTTGTCCAGGATATTGTTGATTTTCCAACACCATCAAAGTTCAAAGCACCTGTGGTGACTCCTAAGTATGATGGGAAGACTGACCCTGTCCTTCATATAGAACAATATCAAGCTGCTGCCGACATCTATGCTGTCTCAGACGAGATGAGATGCAGGGCATTCTCGGGGACTCTTATCGGATCTGCTCAGATATGGTATAATAATCTTCCTCGGGGTAAGATTTCAACTTTTCTTCAACTGGCCGAGTTATTCATTGGGAATTTCTGCTTTGGAGCAAAGCCAGTTAAACGAGTAGCACATTTGTTAAGTATTAGACAAAAAGCTGGTGAGAGTATTAGAGACTATATAACTCATTTTAATAACGAGAAGCTCGAAGTCATTGATTATGAGGAGAAGACAGCGATTACTGCTTTGATGAGTGGACTGCTGCCAAACAAGTTGTACTACACTTTGGCCAAAGACCCACCTCGAACCATGTCGGACCTGATGGGAAAAGCTTCCAAGATTATGAATGCCGAGGAGGCTATGTCTGCAAAGAAGAATATGGACTCCAAAGAAACCAAGGGGGAAGGTGATAAAGCTAAGAAGAAAGAGCATAAGAACAATGGTGGTGACAAACATTCCAAAAGTAGGTCGTCATGGGAGGTCTTGAAGAAATTTGATAATTACACGCCTTTGAAGGCAAATATCAACCACGTCCTGGAAGAAATTAAGAACAGCGAGGAGTTAAACTGGCCAAAGAAAATGAGGTCAGACCCTGACACGAGGAATAGGGAGAAATATTGCGAGTTCCATAAGGATCATGGCCATATGACCAAAAATTGCATAGCTCTTCAGAACGAGATTGAAACACTCATCCGATGAGGAAAGCTAGCAAAGTATGTTGATCGGGGAGGCGAAAGGAGAAACAATGACCGAACTAGAGAGAGGTCTAGATCTCCTCGTCGGGCAGAGGAGAAAAAGAAGATAAACCATGAAGATGATCCAGATGATGACCCCGATCTTCCCAAGAAACTAAGGCAGCCAGAACGAGAGGTATTTTCAATACGCTTTGGGTCATTTGATTGTAATGTCATTACAGGAGGAGATGCAGGAGGAGGAGACCTTACTGCAGAAAGAAAAGCTTACCTCGGAGAGGCTCAAGCTTGCTCGTACATTCAGCGAATTAATTTAGCTGAGGAAGATCGCCCGAGAAAGGTGAACAAAGAAAAATTGGTCATTGGGTTTTCGAAGAATGATCTTGCAGGAGTTTTATATCCTCATGACGACACACTAGTGATCAAAATGAGAATGAAGGAGGTAATGATTTCAAGAGTACTGGTCGATAATGGTAGCTCGACAGACATCATGTTCTACTCGTGTTTCGATAGTTTAAATTTAAAGCTATCTCAACTGGAGCCTTACCACAGACCTCTCATCAGTTTTGCTGGCGAGAAAGTGTTTCCACTTGGGACGATCAAGTTGGATATATTCATTGGTACATGGCCTGCTTATCGGAAAGAAAGAATATGATTATTTGTGATGGATAAGAATGTCCAATCATCGTACAATATCATCATGGGAAGAGTAGGATTGAAGAAGTTCGAGGCTGTACCATCTACAGTGCATCAGTGCCTAAAATTTCCAACAAACTTTGGAGTAGGAGTTGTGAAAGGTGATCAGAAAGTAGCTCGGGAGTGCTATTATTCATCCGCCGAGCAAGATGAATTGGAAGAATCAAAGAAAAAGACAACTACTTATCAAGTGGATGAAGGTGCAGAAATTGAAACCTTGGATCCTCGGGATGAGTCGCAACTCGTGAAGGGTCAAGTGGTGGAAGCTACTGAAAATATCATTCTGGACGACGAACACCCTGAATGAACTACTCAAATAGGTTCATCATTGGAAGCCTCATTAAAACAGGAATTGATAACTTTCCTTAGAAGCAGAAAACAAACTTTTGCTTGGAGTCATGAAGATATGCCCGGGATTGACCCAAACTTCTTATGTCACGAGCTCAATGTGAATAAGGAGATCAAGCCTGTGAAGCAGAGAAGAAGTGTATTCAGTCCCGAGAAGAATCAAGCTATACATGAGGAAGTCGAGAAGCTCCAGAAAGCTTGTTTCATTGAAGATGTTAAATATCCAGATTGGTTAGCCAATGTGGTGATGGTAAAGAAGAAAAACAACAAATGGAGGATGTGTGTGGACTTCACCGACCTCAACAAAGCATTCCCAAAGGGTCACTTTCCCTTGCCCCGAATTGATCAATTGGTGGATGCTACCTCGGGACACGAGTTGCTGAGCTTCATGGATGCTTATTTTGGCTACAATTAAATTAAAATGAAACCTGAGGATAGGGAAAGTACTTCTTTTATTACCCCTAGGGGAACTTATTGTTATAATGTTATGCCTTTTGGTTTAAAAAATGCAGGTGCGACATATCAGAGGCTGATGAACAAAGTCTTTGATGAACAAATCAATGACAACATGGAAGTATATGTTGACGATATGCTGACAAAAAGCAAGAAATCTGCCGATCATCTAGTTGACTTAAGCCAGACTTTTGATCAACTAGATAAATATCAAATGAAGCTGAACCCGACGAAGTGCGTCTTTGGAGTACGAGAAGGCATGTTTCTCGGGTACATTGTCAATCAGCGAGGCATTGAAGCAAAACCTGAAAAGATCAAAGCTCTATTAGGGTTGCGATCTCCAACAACGAAGAAGGAAGTACAGAGTCTCACTGGACGAGTAGCAACACTCAATAGATTTGTGTCACGAGCAACTGATAGATGTCTCCCATTCTTCAAGACACTCAGAAAGACGTTTGAGTGGAATGACGAATGTGAGAAGGCTTTTCAAGACTTGAAGAAATACTTGGGAGCACACCCACTATTGTCCAGGCCGGTGATGGGAGAGAAATTGTATTTGTACCTTACAGTATCCAAGAATGCAGTTAGCTCGACATTGATCAGAGTGGAGAATGGAGTACAAAAGCCAATTTACTACACGAGTAAGGCCTTCCGAGGAGCATAGATCAGATATCCAAGGCTGGAGAAATTGGCACTGGCGCTGATTAAGGCGAGTAGGAGAATGAGGCCATATTTCCAGGCTCATACCATAGTAGTATATACCGATATGCCATTGAGACAAGCCCTTCACAAGCCAGAAAAATCAGGGAGATTGATGTACTGGGCAATAGAGCTCGGAGAATATGATATAATTTATGAACCCAGATCATCACTAAAAGGGCAAGCTGTAGCAGATTTCATAGCGGAGTTCACCTATCCTGATACCCCTGAGGAGCAGAAATTGCTCGCTGGTCAACCTGTGGATGTTACAGGATCAATAAACACAATCCCAGACCAATTTCGATTGGTAAAAGGGCGTGTGGATGTTACAGGATATGATGCAGAGATAGTTGGGAGGACTCCGGACGAGGAACAAGAATTGCTCGCTGATCAACCTGTGGATGTTACAGGATCAACAAACACTGGCTCAGACCAACTCCGGTTGGTAAAAGGGCAAGTGGAAGTTACGAGGTTATTAAATTCGAGCTCAGACCAACTTCGGTTGGTAAAAGGGCAAGAAGAAATGATCGACGAGGAGCGAGAAAAGTCTGGAGAAGATGAAAAGAAGCAGAAAATATTTCACCGAGGAACTCTGACTGATCAGAAATTTGAAGACGAGTTACCTATATGGAGGCTATATGTAGATGTCTCATCTTGCACTGCAGGATGTGGCGCGGGGATAGTTTTGAGCACTCCAGACGAGGTCGACATGGAATACGCTTTGCGTTTCCAATTCAAAGCTTCCAACAATGAGGCTGAATATGAGGCCATGATTGCAGGACTTAATTTGGCAAAAGTTATGGAGGCGCAACAAGTTATGATCTTCAGTGACTCTCAACTAATTGTAAACCAAATGATGGGGGTATATGCAGTTAGAGGAGAATTAATGATCAGATATCATGCAAAGGAAAAGGAGCTGGTATCAGAATTTACCGCTATTCAGCTGGTCAGAATACCAAGAATGGAGAATGCAAGAGCAGACGCCCTGGTTCGACTAGCATCAGCTACTCGCACCGAGATACGACGAACAATCCCAATTGAAGTGTTAGCTGGTCGGAGTATAGATGAGGATCTGAAGATGAATTTTATCACCCTTGATTTAGGAACATCTTGGATGTATCCCATCAGGGTATATATCGAGGAAGGAGAGTTGCCAACTGACAAGCTTGCAGCCAAGAAATTGAAGTTTAAAGCTGCTCGGTATGTACTAACTAATGGTGTTTTATATAGACGAGGAATTATGGTAGGTTTGCAAAGATGTGTACATCCCACCGAGGTGAAAGATTTGATTGAAGAGATCCATGAAGGTTCTTGTGGAGCACTTGTAGCAGGTCGGACACTTTTACAAAGGGTGATGACGCAGGGATACTACTGGCCGACGATGAGGGCAGATTGTATAGCCTATGCCAAGAAATGTGACAAGTGCCAACACTTTTCCTCCATCCGAAGAACTCCACAAGCACTGTTGACACCCATAACTTCCCCTTGGCCATTTGCTATGTGGGGAATTGATTTGGTTGGACCACTGCCAACGACCCGAGGAAGGTTCAAGTACCTCGTCGTCGCAGTGGATTATTTTACTAAGTGGGTAGAGGCTGAGCCACGCATTGATATGACGTACGAGAAGGTGTACCAATTTGTTTGGAAGAACATCATTTGTCGATATGGTCTCCCTAATGCCTTCATCACAGACCATGGAACACAATTTGATAACGAGGAGTTTGCCGCCTATTATCATCAATCAAACATTTTGAAGGTTCATTCAGCACCAGGCCATCCTCAAAGCAATGGACAAACTGAAGTGACAAACAGAACGCTGTTGAACGGTTTGAAGAAAAGATTGGATGATGCGAAACAGAATTGGATCAACGAGTTACAATCAGTACTCTGGGCTTACCGAACTACTCCCCGAGTAGCAACTGGAGAATCACCATACATGTTGGCGTTTGGAAGTGAAGCTGTCATACCTGCCGAGTTGGGTCTCCCAACACACAGGGTACTGAATTTCAATTCCCCTGTCAGCGATTTAATGAGAAGACTGGATTTAAACATGCTCGAGGAAGTTAGAGAAGAAGCAGCCATTAGAAATGCTGCTTACCAGCAGCGAACAACTTTGTTCTACAACAAGAGGGTGAAGAAGTGCGACCTGAAAGAAGGAGACTATGTGCTGAAGAAAGTAGTTCAAAAGCATAACAAACTGGAGGCAAACTGGCATGGACCATACCGAGTTACAGAAGTTGTTCGACCAAGAACTTATCGAATAGCCACTTTAGAAGGCGAGGAGTTTAAGAATGCATGGAATGCAGAACATCTGCGAAAGTATTATCAGTGATGTATATGTAACGCAATTTTCATCAGTATGAATAAAATGAAAATATTCTGCAAGTCTCTCTGTTTATTGAAAATTTTTCGGGGAATACTAGTGCTATGCACTACTCGACACTCAGCAGACTACTCAAGAAAATATTCCAAACTGTACCAACTTAGTTGGTCGACTAGGAGAAATATTCCTAAAAATGCGAACCTGTTTGGCTAGGAAACGAAATATTCCAAACTGTACCAACATAGTTGGTCGACGAGGAAAAAATATTCCAAACTGTACTAACTTAGTTGGTCGACGAGGAGAAAATATTCCAAACTGTACCAACTTAGTTGGTCGACGAGGAGAAATATTCCTAAAAATGCCAACCTGTTTGGCTAAGAAACGAAATATTCCAAACTGTACCAACATAGTTGGTCGACGAGGTGAAAATATTCCAAACTGTACCAACTTAGTTGGTCGACGAGGAGAAAATATTCCAAACTGTACCAACTTAGTTGGTCGACGAGGAGAAATATTCCTAAAAATGCCAACCTGTTTGGCTAGGAAACGAAATATTCCAAACTGTACCAAGTATGGTTGGTCGGGGATAAAAACCCACTAACTGTAGTTGGTCGACGAGTAGAATTTATCGACCTTGGTTGGTCGGACAAATTTTATGAAAAAGACAAAAATTTACCAAGTATGGTTAGTCGGGGATAAACTCTCACTAACTATAATTGGTCGACTAGCACAATTTAACAACCTTGGTTGGTTGGAAAAATTTTAAACATTTTTATACTCATTACTTTATTATTAAGTGATCGAGCAACATTACTGATATTTGTAAACTTTTTATTACTAAGTTGGTCGATGAACAACACAGTATTATTATCTTTTTAACAAAGAGATACATGAGTATAAAGTATTCGATAACTACAAGATAATAGCAATTGAGATTTGCAAGCAAGAATGAAAGTTTTTCATTAAATTCAAAATAAATTACAAGTTACATTGATATGTATACTAACTGTTACATTAAAAATTCCTATTCTATTGGTCTTTTCCCCTCAGCTTTCGATACAGGTTCCTCGCCAGCAGGCGGATCATTTAGAGACTGAGGAGAATTGATGAAGTTCAAATCCTTCAGCATCTTGACGTTCATCACAGAAGGTCGATCCAGAAGATGCTCGGGACGAGATACCTCAAATTGAGAATGTAAATTGTAGTCATCGAGGTATTTTGCAATTAAACTCCGAGGAATGGCACAAGCTGGGATCCATTCCATGTCCAAATTATATGGTGGCACAGGCAAGTATCGAGCAACCCGGGATCATGGTAGTCCCACAGATAGTGTCCTTGTTCAAGCTTCAGCACACCTAAGGAGTTCAGCCAGCCTTGCTTGTAGCCCTCGTTGTTGGCATTCTGGATACGGTCGTCCAAGTGAAATAATGCTTCGTTGTATCCAGCCATCCAAAACTCCCTGAGCTGTTTGTGGAACTGATATGTTAGCCTTTCTAGCTTCTCGTGAAGACTCTTGATGAAAAGATCATTAGTCTCCAACACTGATATCTTTGCAGAGAGTTGTTTTTCCAAGTCTCGAATCTTCTTTGACATATCAGATAACGCCTGGTTCTTCGCCTTTAGTTGGAAGACCTGGTTCTCTAAGGCAGATGCTGTCCTCTGTTCCTCGACAAGAACCCGAACTGCTCTTCCTCGACCCCGAGAAGCTCTTGCTCATCCCCGAGGAGATGTGGAAGTGCCCGACCTCCTCAAGGTGTCCAATTCTTGCCTCAATTTGGCATTCTCAACCTCTAAAAATGAAAATCCCTCGTCAGTCACTGGGATTATAGCTGTTGAAGAAGAGGTTGCAGACTTCAACTGTGCTAGCTCTTTCTGTAAATTGTTATTGTCTTGCTCCAACAGCTCGACAATTTGTCTACATGCTTCAACTTCACCCTTTAGGGTTCTCTCCCTGACATCGTACCCAGCGATGAGCTTCTCGTAGCCCTTCTCGGCAGAAAGTTGCTGATACCTCTTCTCATACCCTTCATGCAACAGGGCAGTTGATTCCTTGTACTGATTCTGAAGGTCTTCTAGGGTACATTGAAGATCCTCAATCAATTCATAGTAAGCCACATTATTGGCCACAACTCGGTCAAGTAAGCATTTCAGGTACTGATAAGCCTCTACTGCCTGCTCTAAAGCATCATAACCAAGGATGTCGGCAACTTCTGATGCACTCAGGTCTGTGTGACCAGCCTTATAATATTCATTACATTGCTGCATCAGCTTTGTATCATTGGCAGATAGCAGATCCATCCTGGCCAGAAACTAGCAGAGAAAGAAAAAGTAATCATAAAAAAGAAGATCAAGACAGAGTACAATCGTATGGAAGAAAAAGAACTCAAGTTTTATTAGATCATGAAATTTGAAGTTACAAGTTTTGAATTACACTTGACAAGCAAAAAGAAAAATAGAAATAGAAAATTGAACAACACTACACCTTTTCCTTATCTCCCAAAACCTTCTCGGGAGGTTGGGAAGAGGAGGCAGGTTGCTCGGTGGGAAATGTGACTTGTTCGGAGAGCACCAGCTGTTGCTCGAAAGAAGAAACTCCTTGCTCAACAGCATGCTGACTGGTTAGGGCATGCTCTCCCACTACCATTGAAGACTCCTTAGAGGTAGCTTCGTCCTCTTCTAATTCTTCTGGAGTAGGAGGGGGACCAGGGATGTGTCTCTGAAAGAGCTCGGATGACTCGTCGACCTTCAATTCCTGAAGGGCAGCAACCCATCCGTCCCTGAAATACTTTACATTGCCATAATCCACTTGAGAGACCATGGAAGCACATCCCTTATCCCAACCTTTGTCCCATCCAGAGCTGAAGGACTTCTTAATGGCAGCTTTCCTTTTGGCCTTCTCCAAGGAAAGCTTCTCGGACAACAAAACATCAGCAGCCTTCAGTTTTTGTTCAGCTTCCTCCTTCTGCCGAGTTACTTCCTGGAGTTGGACCAACCTCTCCTCAGCAGCCTTGAGTTTATTTTCAAACTCCTCAGCAGTCTTGAGCTTCACATCGATCTCTTTGTTAGCCTTCTCCAAGGCATTCACTTTCCTCTCCAAATCCCTGGAAGCCTCAGCAACCCGAGTTTTCTCCTGCTCGGAGGAAGCAAATTTCTCCTCCCAGACTGCTTTATCAGTATCGTACCTCTGGCGAGATTCCTCCAAAGACTTGGTAGCTTCTTCCAGAGCTCCCTCCACACTGGACGAGGAGCAAGAAGCTTTGATTGCTTCATCCTTCTTAAGGATTATGTTGAGACAGCTCGTCAACTGTAAATAAAAAGAGAAAGCAAAGTCAGAAACAAAAATGAGAAATAACAAAGGAAAATATGAAAAGTTCAAAGTAAAGGTACTTACTGAAGCAAGATGACGAGTAGCCAAAGAAGTAACCATATCCCGGGTAAGGTTATCTTCATTACCTTGCACCTCGGGAATGGTCAAGGACTTTACCGAGCTCATGTCAGAGCTCGGGGGAACAGATGTGGGAACCTTAGTCCCAGCAGCAGGGGGCTGAATGGTGGTGTCAACCAAATTGACCGAGGAGCTCTTCTTTAGCCTCCTCGGGGGACCAGGTATAACCAAGGAAGAATCCTTGGTCGGTGATATCACGATCACCTTTCCAGGAGCAACAGAGCTGCTCGGAGCCACTGCGGGATTATCAACAACCTTCTCGGAGACTTTTACAGGAGCAACTGGAGGATCTGCACCAGTCTTCTTTGTCCCCTCCTTTGGGACATCAATCTTAATCCTTTTTACCTCCCTAGAGCCGGAGGTAGTTTTCTCAAACAGAGCAGGAGTCCTTCTCTTCTTCATCCTTTCGCTCAACGGAATGTGAGATTCTGGCGAAGAACTTGCAGAGGGTGGTACTGGCTCTGCTTCACTGATCACTGGACGAGCAGTGAAAGAAGTTGTATAACTCTTGTATTGGAGCAGATAGGAGGCTGATCGAATGTGCTCGTCAGCAACCCTTTTGTGTAGACCCCAGATAAGTCCCAAATGCCTTATATTGACATCTGTTTCTTTTGGGCACTTTCTCTTGCTATCAACTGCAAATAAACAGACATTGTTATCAGTAATACATTTTATCAAACACAAAACAAACATGATTTCAAGATAAATAAAAATAACCTATCCCATTTCCATAAGGAGGACATCTGGGACCTTGGTAAACTTCATCTCCGGTTAAAGGAGGGTGTTGCCAATTTTTTACAACAACCCCATGTTCAAAATAATCCCTGTTGGCATCAGGGAGATTGACTACTAAGGCCCTATTTATAAACCTAGTTTTCAAATAATAAATATTATCATTAACTGCCCATCTATAGCAGTACATGAATTCTGGAATTCCTAAACGAGTTCTATGCACTTGATTTAATTTATGCACCCCATTAACTATACTCCATGTGTTGGGGGCTATTTTTGCAGGAACAACATCAAAGTACTGACAAAATTCCAGACATAGAGGATTTGGTGGAAAAGAAAATCCACACTCAGCAAAAAAGAGACTGGGGAGCCAATGTCCCTCAACCAAATTGAAATTGTTGGAAGGCTCAGAAAGCTCTTCCAAGACGACCCAAGAGGGAATGGAAAAATCAGAACGAAATTTCTCAAGAGACTCAACAGGATAAACCATGGTGAATAAAGAAATAAAGATGAAGGAAGAAGATCTTATAGGAAAAGAGTAGAGCTGATGACGACAGACGATGGAAGAGATGAGTACACAAGAGAGTAGAAGACGATGAAAAACTCTAAGATGAAAATTTGAAAAGATAGAAGACGATGGAAGTCTCTGTGAAGTTTAAATACCTTGCCTTGGGAACTGGCGAAGTAATGATGATAAAAAGGACAATTACGTTACCGGCGGCTAAAAAGGCATTAAATATTGGTGCGGGAATCAAAGCGAACAACAGCGGCTAAAAAGGCGAAAAATGACGCGGGAAACGAAGAGAACAGAAAAGTCCAAAAAGCATGATTCGACGAATTGAGATGGAGAAATAAATATAAGGGAGATGATCCTAAAAATCAGGAAGAACTATTTAAATCTATCGTATTCCGAGAAAGAATGTTCCATACTCCTCAAATTTCGAACTACGAAATATTGGGGGCTTCTGTTGATACCAAATTTAGTCTGCTGACTTGGACCAACCATATGAAGACACGTGGCTATCTACATGGCAACAACAAGCAATTCCGAGATGATCATACGATCCGAGGAACTCTTATGCACCGAGGAACAAGACCTCTCCGAGGAACTCATTAGCACCGAGAAGCTCAGGCGGGCCGAGCTACTCAGGCGGTCCGAGCTGCATCTCGAACAAAGCATTAATAGCTGGATAACCAACAGTTCAACTGGTTCATTAAATGCTTATCATTCAGACGCACACGCAAAGAGGGCATTAAATGTATTACCCTTTCATATGTATATCATTAAATGTATTACCCTTTCACATTACAGCCTCAGGGCTATAAATACATTGTATAATCCTCATTGTAGGGGACCGAATCCTGAATCCAAACTTTGGGATCCAGAACGGAATTTCTTGTAATTGAGAATTCCCAACACTCAGCAATAAAACAACAGTGGACGTAGGCCATTCTTATAAGTCTGAACCAGTTTAAAATCATTTGTCTCATTTATTTATCTGTGATTGAATTATTAGAGTGATCTAATTTTTTACATCAATAGGGACTAAGACTAGGTGTGATGTAGGAAGCATGATATATAGGAGCCTTGCTCTCTCTCTCTCTCTCTCTCTCTCTCTCTATATATATATATATATATATATATATATATATATATATATATATATATATATATATATATATTATTGTCATATGATCGTATCTTACCTTAACTTTTATCTCAATCATATAAAATGATATATTGATTTCCATCCTTATAATATCCTTAATTAATTCACTTATCTAAAGACTTATTCTTTATGTTCTTAATGAATCTACTTCTTAATTATATTGTCACTTCCTTTGTACATTCCATGACAAAAAGGGGGATAATGATTCTCCTTCCTAAAAAAGGAATGTTGACACTACTTTTCCTACCTAGGAAGAATATTTCCTTTGGAGAAAATATTTTCGAGAGAGAGACTTACTTAAGGGGGAGAAAATTCTCTACAAAAGAGATAGGATCATCAAGCGAAAATATCATTATTTGATATTACAAAATAATTTATATATAAATGAAATGATAATAAATAAAATTAGGAATAAGCTTTATGTATTACATCGTTTTGAGATATTAGCTGAACTTAGTATATGTTCCTTAGTAATTAGACGAACCATGCTTACATTGATTATATCTTGTATTCATCTTATTACTATGGTTCTATTATTAATTATTTGTGCATTAATATGTTGATGTATTTGATAGTGTTTGATAGCAAGACAGGTCAAAAGAGTTACAAACGGCTGTGTTGTTTCTATTCGTGCATGCCTTTGGGTCGTGAGCCGTATCATAGGTGATATATTTGATTAATTTATTTGTAATTTTTTTTTTTTGTGTTTTGTCATGGAATAGACAAAGGGGAAGATTGTAAGAGAAAACGTATGCCCAAAATCTCCATAAGAATATATTGTGTAATCATGTTGCAAAACACATTGATCCATTGTCTATGTTGTCTCGAAAAGCTTCATGTTCAGACTACAAGATCTCACTTCTTCATCTTCATATGAGAGATATCTCATACCATGTCCAATAAGATTGCTGCTTTAGGATAAGGGTAAAGGAGTTAGAATGAACTAGTTTCACCACCCTTGTTTTAACATAAGTGAAATTGGATTTTCTTAAATTAGAAAATGTGTTAAACCTTACGTGTGAGTTGGTTTGCAAAATTTCAATAAATGCACAATACAATATAATTTTCTCATAAAAAAAGTTATTTTCATAAAAATGGCTTTCTTAGGTGTTTATTTTAAGTATGAGTATTATAGGTTATGAAAAAACATACTTGAAGTGTTTGCCAAAAATTCTTTCAAACTCTTGGACGTCAAATAGTAATTCCCAAACTATGGACAAAGCCGCAACCTGCCTCGCCGTAGAGTCGCTGTTGCGAAGTGCTTATTTTTTTTTTATAATGAAGGGCCTTCATTGATACCTTTGTCTAAGTTCGAAAATCATTATCTTCTTACCTTTCCTAGCTTCGCCGTAGGATCGCTACGACGAAGAAATTCCTCATTACAACGAAGCTCTAGCGACAACTTTAGTTCTAGCGCAAAAATGAAATATTTTTTAAAGATTACATTTTAAAAAGTGTAGATTCTCTTTTGGAGCCATATCTTTTGTTATGTTTTAGATGAAACCTATTTTTGGGTGGACAATAATACTTAGAGGGTTTGAGAGCTTGTTTTCACAAGTTTGAAAATGCCTATTTAATTCATCTTCTTCTCAATAACGAAATAAGGTTGAAAAAGATTAAGAATGGTTTTCAGTGTTTTTATCAAGCTAAAGAAATAAGATTTTCTTAAGAGCAAAAACATTCTTTGTATTTTTGATATATCCATTGTTATCTTTCTAGTTTAAAGTTATTCTAAGTTTTATGGCACAAGAACAATATTATGTTCTTTATGCAGAAAAATACTGATAAATGAATTATATTTCCAATGGGCTCAAGATTATGATCTAATTATTCTAATAAGAAATGATTAGTAAGGATATTGGGTTTGGGGTGTGACAATTAGTGGTATCAGAGCGTGGTTATTAATTCTGGATGTGTGTGACGATTAGATGGTAGTTATTGAGTTGATTTTATGTTTATGAATTATTTTTGTACCAAACAATAGTTTAGTATTATAAACTGTTTATGTTGGTTGTTAGAACTTTGTTGTATTACAGATAATTCCAGATGGAACCTGGGAATGGACAACATAGAGAAGAGGTAGTAGCTTCTCGTACAGACAATACTGAAGTAGAGTAGAGTGTTGCTGGAAGGGCTAGAGAGTGGGAGCAGCCTACAGAGATGCAAATAATGGCACATGCAATGATGAGGATGGCAGAGCAACAAGAGAGAAATATGGCGCAAATGGCAGAACAATAGGCTAGATATCTAGAATCAAAGACTGTGGCCAGGATTGAGAAAGAGGCAAGGAAGGAAATTAAAGATTACATGCATGAGAAGTTTTTGAAGTTGAATTCTCCAGAATATTCAGGGTCAGTTGAACTTACAGAAGCTGAGATATGGGTCAGAGATCTAGAAACTATCTTTGCAGTTATGAAGGTTCCAGATAACCAAAAAGTGAATCTAGTTGTGTTTAGGTTGAAAGGAGATGCGAAATATTGGTGGGAAGCCAGCAAACATTTGGTGCCCAGGATAGAAGGTACTGATGTTATTACGTGGGATGAATTTATTAAAGCTTTGTATGTTAAGTATTTTCCTAAAGTTTATAGGAGGGAGAAGCTGAGGGAATTTATAAATTTGGCCCAAGGGAAAATGTCTATGAGGGAGTATGAGGTTAAATTTACTGCTTTGTCTAGATTTGCTACTAAATATGTGGAGAATGAAGAAGATAAATGTAGTAAGTTTCAAGACGGACTGATTTGGCCTATTCAAAACAAAGTGGCCACTTATGAGTTAGAAGATTATGCTTCTTTGGTAAATAAAGCCACGATAGCAGAAAGGCAAATAAGCCAAGGAGTGGTGAGTAGTGAGAGTTTTAAGAAAAGTAGATTCGATGCATCTCAGTTTAAGGGAGGTGAGGGTGGAAGTGTTAAGATGGAACCTCATAAATTTCAGAGAGGTGGTGGAGATACGGGTAGAGGTCAAAGGGAGATTTGGTAGAGATACCAGGGGTGGAGGATCTTTTGGTTCAGTCGGGAAGTCAGGGAGAGGTGAGGCCCCAATAGGAGGTGTTACATGTTTCTTTTATAAAGAGGAAGGGATTTATAAATCTGACTGTCCTAAGCTTAAGGGATTGGAATGCTACCATTGTCACCAAGTGGGGCATATTAAGAAGAATTATCCGCAATTGGCAGAGGCTCCAGCAGCGCATAGTGAAGTAGCAAGCAAAGTGTTATCTCCAGGCAGTGCAGTGAAAGGTATGGGTAGAGGACAAGCTTGTAGTCCCAGGCTAGGAGGACGAGTGTTTACAATGAAAGAAGCTCAGATAACTTCAGATGTGGTGACATGTACACTTTCTGTTACTGATAGAAGTGCTTATGTTTTGATTGATCCTAGTTCCACACATTCTTTTGTGTCCTATGCTTTTGCTGTATACCTTAGTAAACCATGTACTCGTTTAGATGTGGGGTTGGGTATTTATATGCCTATGGGGGATATGGTTGTAGCTGAATATTCTTTTCGTGATTATGTTTTGACTGTGGGGTCTCGAGATACAGTTATATATTTACTTCCATTAGATATTTCTGATATTGATATAATTCTGGGAATGGATTGGTTATCTAAATATTATGCATCTATGAATTGTTTCTATAAGGAAGTTGTTTTTAATATGCCTGGTGAGCCTGAATTTAAATTTGTGGGGAAAAGGAAAATTGTTCCCAGTTGCATCATTTCTGCTATTCAGACGAGGAAATTATTAAGTAAGGGTTGTGAGGGTTTTATTGCATATGTTCTTGACACCAGGAAGGGGGCTTTACAATTAGTTGATGTTCTTATTGTACGGGATTTTCCTGAAGTATTTCCTAGTGAGTTGCCTGGGTTACCTCCAGAAAGAGAAGTTGAATTTAGTATTGAATTAGCATCGGGGACATATCCTATTTCTATGGCACCGTACATAATGGCACCTGTTGAATTGAAAGAATTTAAGATTCAGTTGCAGGATTTACTTGATAGGGGGTTTATACAACCTAGTGTATCTCCATGGGGTGCACCAATTTTATTTGTGAAAAAGAAAGATGGTACTATGCGTTTGTGTATTGATTATAGGCAACTGAATAAAGCTACAGTTAAGAACAAATATCCTTTACCTCGTATTGATGATTTGTTTGATCAGTTACAGGGTGCTAAAGTGTTTTCAAAGATAGACTTGCGATCTGGGTATCATCAGTTGAGGGTGAAGGAGAGTGGTATTTCTAAAACTGCTTTCTGCACTCGGTATGGTCATTTTGAGTTTTTGGAGATGCCTTTTGGGGTGACTAATGATCCAGTTGTATTTATGGATCTTATGAACTGGGTACTGCATCCTTTCGTTGATTCATTTGTGATAGTTTTTATTGATTATATTCTGATTTATTCACGTGATATGGTTGAACATGAAAAGAATCTCAGAACTATTTTGAATGTGTTGAAAGATAATGAATTGTATGCTAAGTTTAGCAAATGTGAATTTTGGCTATCAAAAGTTGTATTTTTAGGCCATGTTATTTCTGGAGATGGTATATGTGTTGATCCCAAGAAGGTAGAAGCTATTATAAAATGGGAGAGGCCCAATAACGTGACTGAGGTGAGAAGTTTTCTGGGTTTAGCTGGGTATTATAGAAGGTTTATTAAGGGATTTTCTTCAATTTCCTTGCAAATGACTAAATTGACCCGTAAAGATATTAAGTTTGAATGTAATTCTGATTGTGAAAATAGTTTTGAAGAGCTGAAGAAGAGGTTGGTAACTGCACCTGTTCTTACTATTCCACATGGTGGAGATGGTTTTGTTATTTATACCGATGCTTCACATCAGGGGCTGGGTTGTGTTTTTATGCAGCATGGTAAGGTTATTGCTTATGCTTCTAGGAAGTTGAGTACACATGAACGTAATTATCCTACACATGATTTGGAACTTGCTGCTATTGTGTTTGCTTTGAAATTATGACGTCATTATCTATATGGTGAGGTATGTGAAATTTTTACTGACCATCAAAGCCTTAAGTATTTATTTACTCAAAAGGAGTTGAATTTGAGGCAGAGGCGATGGATGGAGTTAATTAAAGACTATGATTGTACAATTCACTACCACCCAAGAAAGGAAAATATAGTTGCATATTCTTTGAGTAGAAAGGCTTCGGGCCGGTTATCTTGTATTCGATGTGTTAGAGTTTCCCACATCATGGAGTTGAGATTGATGGGAGTAGAATTGTAGCTAGTAGATGGGGACAAGTTCTTTGCTCATGTAAGCGTGAGGCCTTTGTTATCTACCTGTATTCGTGATTTGTAAAGTCAAGATCCTTTTCTGGAGAAGAAATGACAAGATGTCCGAGATGGTAAGTCTGAAGATTTTTATATTGTGAATGATGGCACTTTATTATATAAGCAACGGTTATGCATGCCTAATGTGTGTGGATTGAAAGAGGAAATTTTAGATGAGGCTCATAATTCCACTTATACTATGCATCCTAGTAGTACTAAAATGTATAGGGATTTAAAGGAGCATTATTGGTGGAATAATATGAAAAAAGAAATAGTTGATTTTGTTGCTAGGTGCCTTATATGTCAGCAAGTGAAAGTGGAGCATCGGAAGCCTACTGGTATGCTTCAGCCATTGCCAATACCGGAATGGAAATGGGATCATGTAATGATGGATTTTGTGGTTGGGATTCCTTGATCTCAGAAGGGGTCAAATTCGATTTGGGTAGTGGTGGATAGATTGACGAAGTCCGCTCATTTTCTAGCAGTCAAGACTAGGTATACAGTCGATAGGTATGCTAAATTGTATGTTAATGAAATTATTCGATTGTATGGAGCACCGGTATCTATTATTTCTGATAGGGACCCTACTTTTACATCCATATTTTGGGTGCAGTGTGCTATGGGTACTAACTTGAAGCTTAGTACGACTTTTCATCCTCAGACAGATGGGTAGTCTGAAAGGACAATACAGATTTTGGAAGATATGCTTAGAGCTTGTGTCCTTGATTTGAAAGGAAATTGGGATGAATATTTCCTTTGATAGAATTTTCATATAACAATAGTTTTCAATCTACTATTGATATGGCACCACATGAAGCGTTGTATGGTAGACAGTGTCGTACACCCGTATGCTGGGGTGAAGTTGGTGAAAGGAAGATAGAGGGTCCAGAGTTGATTGAAGTAACCACTGAAAAAGTGAAGATTATTCAAGATAGAATGAGAACGGCTCAAAGAAGACAAAAGAGTTATGCGGATAAACGAGGAAAATATTTAGAATTTCAGAAAGGGGATTACGTGTTTCTTTGGATATCTCCATGGAAAGGAGTTATAAGGTTTGGAAAGAAAGGTAAATTAAGTCCACGCTACATTGGACCTTATGAAATTCTTGAGAAAGTCGGGATGGTTGCCTACAAGCTAGCGTTACCATAGGAGTTAGCTCGATTACATGATTTTTTCCATGTTTCTATGTTGAGAAAGTATGTAGCGGATCCTTCACATGTATTGGTGGAACAACCTTTTGCGTTGAAAGAAGATTTGAGCTATGTGGAAGAACCGCTTGCAATCATCGATAGGAAAGAACAAATATTGAGATCAAAAGTGATCCCACTTGTGAAGGTTATGTGGAGAAGGATTTCCATGGAATAAACTACATGGGAGAGTGAGGATAGCATGAAGATGCGTTATTTGTATTTGTTTGATTCAGACAACTAAGGTATGTCACTTTCGGGGACGAAATTTCCTAACAGGAGGAGAATTGTAACAACCCGAATATAATTATGATAAATTATGTTTAAATCATGATTTGATTATGTGATATGGATAATATGTTATTAGTATATATAATGTTAAGTCATTATATTTAGTCTAATCCTAGCGTTATAAAGCATGAAATATTGAATTAGTTACAAATGTGAAATTTTGAAGTTTTCGGTAGGAATGTTCATGTTTAAGACTAGTTTTGACCTTTATGACATAAAAATTGACTTGAGGTATAAACTAGATATTTGTAGATATATGAGTTAGGTTTGTAACAAAACAAACGGTCCATTGAACGGACATTCGAGTGGGAAGATATTATCTTTTTACGAACAGGGGCTAAAGTAGTCATTTAACCTTAAATGATATTTTGTTTTATATGATGCCACATGTTATAAATTGATTGGTTGGAGGTGGAGGTTGGTTTGGCCGACTTAAACCCTTGAGATATCCTCATTTCTTCAGCAAACTCAGCTTGAGAGAGTTTTAAGTTGAGGAAAAACAATTGTGAGGGTTAGGAAGAAGAAAGTGAGGAGAAACATTCAAAAAAATTCATAGAAAATTACCTAAAAGCCCCTAAGGTAATTCCAACCATGAATCTTGTTATTTTTCTTGCATTTATGATTTATATGATATAAATCCTTGATTGTTTATTTACCTTTCATGCTTGGGTGCATATGTATGGATATATGCAAGTTTAAGTTAAGTTGAATGTACAAAACCCTAAAATAGCTTTGTTTAGAAACTTTGTTTATTCAAACTTCCATATATATTTTTGCATACTTACTGGAATTGATTGATTCTAATTGGAGATTAAAATGGACTCATATATGTATGGCATCCGAAAATAATGTGAAAATACCAAGAAATGAGTCTTTGGTGAGAGTTTGAAGTTCGGGTATGAAATCTTCCCTAAAGGTGAAAGTATGCCCGCCATGTGTTCAATGTTTTGCTTGACATAGCAAACGAACCTTAAAAATTATGAAACTTTAATTTTTTATTGTTAAATATGTTTACTGATGTTGGGTGAAATATCATAGAAATTTATGATGTATAAAAATTATGAAAATTCCTGGAAGTTGAATGAACGATAAAAGAGCCTATATGGCAGATTTGTTATGTAGTAAAGAAATGGGCATATCTTGCTCTAGGAGACTTGAAATGATGTACCGTCTTTTGTATTGGAATACTAATATGATAAGGATTGAATTACCAAGAATAAATTAATATATGTTTGGTCTATGATTTGGATATGACAATTATATTAACATGAATTTGGATGAAACTTCATTTGTGACAAATGATTTGAATAGAATCGTATGATGCTTATGAATTGACTTATGTTCAAGTTATTCTTTGAATTGTTAATATTGTTATGATGACACTAATATTGTAAGAATGATAGGAAGGGAAGAAGAGATGATTGAGAAAGTACCGGATAAAGGCAAGGGAAAATCCAATTAAACTGTCAAGGTGAGTGTACTTATAATTGTTTCATATATAGATATGAAAATGATGTATTGGATTTGAATATAGCTCTAAGAGCAGATTTGTTTGAATACTTCGGTATTCAGGATATGTTTGGATATTCAAATATCCAGGATTTGATATTGACAATGGGCAGAATTATTTGGGTCTTATGATCCAGGATTTGATATTGCCAATGGGGAGAATTATTTGGGTCTTATGATCCAGGATTTGATATTTCCAATGGGCAAAATTATTTGGGTCTTATGATCCAGGATTTGATATTGCCAATGGGTAGAATTATTTGGGTCTTATGATCCAGGATTTGATATTACCAATGGGAAGAATTATTTGGGTCTTATGATCCAGGATTTGTTATTTCCAATGGGCAGGATTATTCGAATTTTATATCCACATATTCGATATAGAATTGTCATCCTATGGCAGGGAAGGAGTACCTTACTAAGCTTAATCCTTACGATTTATATTTTAACAATTTCAGGTTTGTACGCTGCCAGCTAGGATACTATATGATCGATAACTTTGAGAGTTGCACTGTTTGAAGAGCTGGGGTTTAAGTATGGAGATTTTATCATTGTCACACTAAAGATTTTAATATACTCACACATTGTATATATTGAGTTAGCATGGATTGATTTTATCATAGTTAATCATAGTATTGTATAATCTCTAATTATGACTCTGATGTTGACTTCGTTGTGGCACAAGAACAATATTATGTTCATTATGCAGAAAAATATTGATAAATGAATTATATTTCCAATGGGCTCAAGATTATGATCTAATTATTCTAATAAGAAATGATTATTAAGGATATTGGTTTTGGGGTGTGACACAAACAGTTGAACGTGGGCTTCATTCGAGTGATCAAATATCCCACATGGCTAGCAAACATAGTACCTGTGCCGAAATCAGGGGGGAAGGTTCGAATGTGTGTAGACTACCAAGATTTAAACAAAGCTTCTCCAAAGGATGATTATCCGCTACCTAATATCGACATCATCGTGGACAACACAACCAGTCATGCTTTCAAGTCATTCGTCGATGGGTTTGCCGGATACAACCAAATCAAGATGCACCCAGACCACCAAGAAAAAATTGCATTCATCACCCCATGGGGAACCTTTTGCTACACCGTTATGCCATTTGGTCTCAAGAATGCTTGGGCTACCTACCAAAGGGCTGCAACAACCAACCTGCATGATCTGATTCACAAAAAAGTCGAGGATTATGTGGATGATATGATTTTCAAGTCCAAAACTAGAGAAGGTCATGTTCCCGCTCTCCGAAAGTTCTTCGAACGACTGCGACGGTATCAGATGAGACTCAATCCACAGAAATGTGTCTTCGGCGTTACAAAGGGAAAACTCTTAGGATTCATGGTCAGTGAGAATGGGATAGAAGCAGATCCTGCAAAGCTGAAGGCCATACTTGAGATGCCACCGCCCTGAACAGAGAAAGAAGTGCGAGGTTTTTCTTGAGAAATTGTAATATATCAGCCGGTTCATCGGCCAGCTAACCTCCATATGTGAACCGATCTTCAAGCTTCTCCGAAAGGATTCAACCAAGGTTTGGAACAAGGCCTGCTAACAAGATTTTGACCGAATCAAATAATATCTGACCCAACCTTCAGTGCTCATGCCACCACAGCCTGGTCTCCTTTTGCTCCTATACCTAACCATAACCGACACTGCATCTAGGACTTTGCTAGTCCAATACCTTGAAGACTCCCACAAAGAAAGAGCCATCTATTACGCCAGTTGCAAATTGGCCGGGTACGAGGTCAACTACACTGCTTTGGAAAAGGCGTGTGCCTCACTTGTTTAAGTCACCTAAAAGTTGCGACACTACATGCTCGCCTTCCCCATCAAACTTGTATCCCGAATGGATCCCATTAAATACATGCTTGAGAAACTCGCCTTATCTAGTCGGATGGCTCGATGGTTAATGATCCTAACTGAGTTCGATATCGTGTACGTCATGTAAAAATCCATTAAAGGAAGAACCATCTCTGACTACCTCGCTGATTACCCCGTAGAAGAAGCAAATGTCTGGATCTCCGAATTCCCAGATGAAAATATCCTTTGCACCGCTCAAGACAACCTTCGATGGCAAATGTTCTTTGACGGCGCTGTCAACAAAAAGGGATATGGCATTGGGATACTTCTGATCGCCCCAGATGACTCCCACACTCCCATCGCCATAAAATTGGATTTCCCTTGCACTAACAACATGACGGAATACGAGGCTTGCACAGTAGGCCTCAAAGTTTCTCTCAAGAAAGGTATTTAATACCTTGATGTCTACGGGGATTCAACCCTCATCATCGATCAAGTGCTCAAAAAGTGGAAAGTCAAGGACGAAAATCTCCAACCCTTCCATGCCCACTTAGAAGAGTTAGCCTCCCGATTCCAAGATATCACCTTCCATTACCTACCGCGAGAAAAGAATAACCTAGCCGATGCACTCGCTACCTTGGCCTCCATGGTCGACATGCCCGAAGGAATAACAATGACCCACTTCCTAATTAAAAAGAAAGATAAACCAACCCACTGCTACCATATTGAGCTTGTCTCCACCGAAGATCCCGAACTAGCCGATTATTGGTATTATGATATCTGTCGCCTCCTCAAACATGGTAGGTATCCCGAGGGTTCCAACAAGAAAGATCGAACAACCCTCCGAAGACTGGACGCCCAGTACATTATCTGTCATAAAGCTCTACTCAAGAGGAACTTCGATGGAACTCATCTACATTGTATCGCTGGGGCTGAGATTGAGAAAATAATGCAGAAAATCCACAGCGGGGAATACGGGACCCACATGAACGATCACATGCTTGCCAAAAAGTTCATCCGATAGGGCTATTACTGGACCACCATGGCCCAAGATTGCACCACCTATGGCTGAAGATGCCTCAAATGCCAACAGTTCTCCAATCTTCAACACCTGCCTCCGTGAGAATTATACAACATGACCTCTCCCTGGCCGTTCTCCACCTGGGGTGTCGACATAGTAGGGAAGGTTACACCAAGGGCTTCAAACGAACATGAGTTCATCCTAATCGCCATTGATTACTTCACCAAATGGGTCGAAGATGAGTCATACGCAGTATTAAACGCCAAGAAAGTGGCCAAATTCCTCAAGAAAACTATCATCTGCCGATATGGGGTACCGCATGAGCTAGTGTCAGATAACGGGTTGCACTTCAAAGCAGAAGTCATAGAAGTAGTCAACGAGTACGATATTCAGAGACACAAATCTTCTCCCTACCAACCTCAAACCAATGGTGCAGTTGAAGCCGCCAACAAGAACCTCAAAGCCATCATCAGCAAGATGACCGGAAGCTATAAGGATTGGGCTGACCGGATCCTGTACGCCCTCTGGGGCTATCGAACCTTGATCCGAACCTCTACTGGGGCTACCCCTTCATGGAAGAAGTCATACCTGTGGATCTGGAAATACCCTTGCTAAGCATCATGCTCGAAAGAAAAGTTAGCGAAGAAGACTGGTGCCAAAGCCGTCTCGATGAGCTGACCCTCCTAGATGAACGGAGATTGAAAGATCTTTACCACATATAAGGGTATCATCGCTGAATAGCGCGATCATTCAATAAGAGAGTCAAGTACCGCGGTGTGCGAGAGGGGGATTTAGACCTCAAGGAGATAATAGAACCCATCTGGTACCCAGAGGGAAATTCAAGCCCAATTGGAGCGGCCCCTACATTGTGAAGAAAATCTTATCCGGCGGTGCCGCCATGCTCACTGACCTAGATGGAGAAGAGATGGCTCATCCAGTCAACCTGGACCGTCTCAAGAAATTCTACCCCTAGTTTGGAATCTCAGCGCGCTACGACCCTTCTCATCCCCCTTCTATTCTAAAAAAAAAAAGAACAAAGAAACTCTCTTCATTTCCCTCTACCCAGAACTACGTGGGCCTGATCCTCTGCAAAAACTATTTTCAAACAGATAAAAAACTTTTCAAAAACCCCAGAGGTACGTAGGCAGCTTATACACCTCACATGAGTGCGGCCCTTTCTTTTTTCACAAAATACTCTTATCTTCTTACCTCCGAGAATGATGGTTCATTCTAACAAATACTTGAACAAAAGGATTATGTATGCCTTAGCGATCGGTATAGATAATTCAAAAATTCAAAATTCATCGAAAGGCACAGCTAGATGATCAGAAACTTGTTTCTTTCATTAATAAGAAATTACAGTCAGGATTACATAAGAAAAGGAAAGGATAACTCCGTTCCCCCTACTACCATAAAAAGCCAAATAAAATACCCACATCTATTCCCTATTACACAAATAAACTCTCCAAGAGTCCTACCCATAGCTACCAGAGGAGCCTGCACCCTTATCATCTACATCCTGAGGTCCCAAGTTTCCCCTGCCTGAATAGAGTGCCGTAAACACTCCATGGACCAATGAGCCTTAACCATCTTCGAAAAAAACACAACGCTCCCTTCTATGGCGTTAGATAAAACAAACCATCTTTGTCCAGTCTCCACTGCCAACATCTTGCTGACTACTTTCCTCCACAACAACTTCATATAATCTTTATGGACATGCCAAACTCTCCCAACAGGCTGAGAGGGACGGGTCGACGGAAGCCAATTCTCCCACAGAGATCCAAGCAACAGACGCAGGCGCTCAATCAAATCTTCTATCGAAAAGAAATTTATGGTCCGAGGTGGCACGACCTGTGCCAAGCCAAATTAGCGCAGAAGCCGCCAAGGGAAATAAAAAGAGGTCTGTCTGAGACCAACCAGCCGCACATATGAGTACTCTCCTAGCTCCAGAAAAGGAAACAACTGTCCCCACCAAGTCCCTGACCAGTGCAGACTCCTAGCCCCATACTCCACAAGCCAATGCTCCCAGCTCTCCACATAAAGGCCAAGACTGATGAAGTAGCGCGAAAAAAAGTTGGGTACAGCCGACAAAGGATACTCTGGAGGGACAACCAAGTGGAGTCTTTTAGACACCCACATGAACAGCATCACGGGGCTACCCCTCAAAAAGTCAGAACGGCCTTCTCTCCAGACATCCAGGCCATTCAGGGTCTTCCCTAGTATCACCATCGCAGGATTGCGACGGTATGACATCCACGAAGTAACGGTTAAAAGTTGCGGGTCTACCTGCAGTTCTCCAATCACCAGTAATAATTTTGAAATCAGGCCCAGAGCAACGACTCCAGCATAGCCAGCATCACCTACTTCCCATAAATACATGGACTGCAGCACCGCCGGGAAGGAGATCATTCCTCCAGCAATCAATGATCTGGCCGTCGAAGGCGAAATATGAAGAAGCCCGACCAACAAATCCCTGGGAGAATGGGAAAATTCGGGCAAAGCCGCAGCAACACTGGGATTTACACCCAGCATGGCAGAAAATTCCTCATAGGTAGGACAAAATTCATCCAACCCAAAGAGGAATACATAGTCTTTGGGGTACCAGAATTGTACCGCCGCCATCAGCATGTTCCACTCAATAGGCGGATTGCGCCACAAGATGACTCGATGCATGTTGAAAGCATCATAGTCGACATTATAAGAGCACATTTCTTCCAAGGCTTCGAGGTAGATAACAAACTCAACGCTACCAGGGAGAGCCATCTTGCAAGCTAAGAGATAGTGGGCAAGTAGGAAAGAATGCAAACGTGTGATGAAAACACTCCACTATTACCCCTTTTTATACTTGAGAACCCTTACAAGAGACATAATCCCTGCAGAAATCGGAGGGAATCCTACCCCACAAAGTACCAAAGGATGAAAAGGATACCAATCAAAGCTTTGAATTGATGGGACTGGACTGAACTGCCGATAGGGAGGACAGGGTGCTTGCCGATCGGCAACCCCCCATTTTTAGAAATTTCCCTCTTTTCCTCTTTTGTCAAATCAGAAAACTCAATAAAAATAAATTGATATTCTCTACAGTATTTCAAAATCCCTTTTTCTCCTTATAAAATTTCCCCTTTTTAATTAAAAAATTTCCTTCAAAAATTCCAAAAATACTCCTTTTTACGGTCTCAGCAGCAAAATAAAAAGCGCATGTGCATGCATTCATTCATCATTTATAAAAGATAATAAAAAACTCCATTGCATTGCATCTATTTTCTCTCCGTGTTACATAAATTTTGCAGGAAAAAGAAAAAAAAAAGCAAAAATAATGGGACTCTTCCCGAACCCACATTTTCTCTCTCTCACCTACCCTTCTCTCTAAGGGCTTCCACCCCTGCGACGTGCTCTCTTTCCCCTACGACGAGACGATGCACCACCACTACCCGAGCCAGAGTCCTCTTCGGACGAAGGAGATGTCACCAAGCAAGAAGGAACAGGAACCACATCCCGAATATGGGCAGTCACCGAAGATATCCAGTCTCTGATGTCTCTTAGCCAAGTGGTCGACACTCGGACTTGCTGCAAGAAAAAGGCAAAATCAGTATCAAAGCAGAGATGACCAAAACAGAAAAGAAAGAAAGAAAAATCACCAAAAAATAAAGGAATGCCAAAGGTCGGGTTACTTACATAACCGTCGGGATTCACTCTCGAAGAGCGATGACGCGATGGCTCCCACAGCAAGGTCCGCTCATCCGCAACAGGCTCAAACACATCAAAGGAGTTCTCACTCCCCAAAGAAAGTGGAACCCTGGCCCTCCACTCGACATTCGCCCAATCATCAACGGTCAACCACCCCCTGTGGACTGCGGTGCTCACAAAAGCAGCCATTTATTGATGATTGGAATGCTAGAACGATTTGCAGAAGAATCGCAGAAAGAGAGAAAGCAAAGAAGCTGTGAAAAAATGAGGGGATTCGCCCCCTTTTTATAAGATGCCAAGCGCCATGTCGATCATCACTAACCCCAACCATATCGATCGGCACTGACTCCTTATCTTCCCGAGGTAGCCCAAAAGTCTATGCCACTGCCGAATGGCACCCCTCATACCATGCCAACCGGCACCCTTCCTTAAATTTCGTACAGAAATTCCCCGAAAATACTAGAAAGCCCCAAAAAATCCTTAGAAAATTCCTAAAAATCTCAGAAAGGATTTAGAACATTTTCACCAAGAAAATATCGCATTCCCTCAAGCGGAACCCCTCTTTCCCAGCAAAATCCTAAAAAACCAAGTGAATCTCCTCCCGGCAAAGCTCTGGAGGATCTCTAAGGATCGCCTGATCAATTCCCCAACGGAATTCTTACAGCACCAAAATAGGTTGTTCCCCCCTTGCAAGGTATCCTAAAGAAACAAAAGCTTACCCAGCTATCTGCTCGCCAGCTCAGATCAAAATCACATGGCACTTTCTCCAGCAGAATCAAAATCCAATATTTATCCACTCTTAGGTCAGAATTGACCTCGGTCTTGGATCGTCACCTGAGTTAGGTTAGAATTGACCTCGGTCCTTGGTCGTCACAATTCTTAGGTCAGAATTGACCTCGGTCTTGGATCATCACGTGAGTTAGGTCCGAAATGACCTCAGTCCTCGGTCGTCACCACTCTTAGGTCAGAATTGACCTCGATCTTGAATCGTCACCTGAGTTAGGTCAGAATTGACCTCGGTCCTTGGTGGTCACCTGAGTTAGGTCAGAATTGACCTTGGTCTTCGGTCGTTACCACTCTTAGGTCAGGATTGACCTCGGTCTTAGATTTTTACCCGAGTTAGGTCAGAACTGACCTCGGTCCTCAATCGTCACCACTCTTAGGTCAGAATTGACCTCGGTCTTAGATCGTCACCCGAGTTAGGTAAAAAATGACCTCGGTCCTCGGTCGTCACCACTCTTAGGTCAGAATTGACCTTGAGATTGGATCGTCACCTGAGTTAGGTCAGAAATAACCTCGGTCCTCGGTCGTCACCACTCTTAGGTCAGAATTGACCTCGGTCTTGGATCGTCACCTGAGTTAGGTCAAAATTGACCTCGGTTCTTGGTCGTCGCTGCTCTTAGGTTAGAATTGACCTCGATCTTGGATCATCACCCGAGTTAGGTCAGAACTGATCTCGATCCTCGATCGTCACCACTCTTAGGTCAAAATTGACCTCGGTCTTGGATCGTCACCTGAGTTAGGTTAGAAATGACCTCGGTCCTCAGTTGTCACCACTCTTAGGTCATAATTAACCTCAGTCTTGGATCCTCACCTGAGTTAGGTCAGAATTGACCTCGGTCCTCGGTCGTCACCACTCTTAGGTTAGAATTGACCTCGGTCTTGGATTGTCACCTGAGTTAGGTTAGAATTGACCTCGATCCTCGGTCGTCACCACTCTTAGGTCAGAATTGACCTCGATATTGGATCGTCACCTGAGTTAGGTTAGAAATGACCTCAGTCCTAGGTCGTCACCACTCTTAGGTTATAATTAACCTCGATCTTGGATCATCACCTGAGTTAGGTCATAATTGACCTCAGTCCTCGATCGTCACCACTCTTAGGTCAGAATAGACTCCGGACTTGGGTCATCACCTGAGTTAGTTTAGAAATGACCTCGGTCCTCGATCTTCACCACTCTTAGGTCAGAATTGACCTCGGTCTTGGATCGTCACCTGAGTTAGGTCAGAATTGACCTCGGTCTTGGATGGTCACTTGAGTGAGGTCAGAAATAACCTCGGTCCTCGGTCATCACCACTCTTAGGTCAGAATTGACCTTGGTCTTTAGATCTTCACCCTAAGCCCGCAGATTTGGCTTTGACCCGCCAAATTAGTCATCCCCCAGCACCACTTCAGGTCCTCAGAATCGAACTAAACCTTTGATTGTCATCCCATCCCCAGCACATCCCTTAGGTCCTCAGAATCGACCTCGACCCTCTAAATCGGTCATACTCCCTCAAAAGCATCATGAGGTGTCTATTCGACGATCATCATTTGTTCCAAACTCACCCGTCGAGGGACTCTGTAAACACCCCATTTTTTTACCCCCTAACTCTCCTTAGGTCCTTAGTACCTCCCTTCATCATTACAAACCCATGTCGTACCCCGAGTACTGACCTAGAAGCCATCGGGCACTCCCAGGCTCCGTTTGACCAAAAAATCAAACTCTTCAGCTCGATCAAGACTGAATGAATCTTTGAAGGGCACTGAATCCCCTTTCTAACGGTCTATCCCGTGCACGATTCTGACTTACCATTCGGACGAACGATCCATTTGCGTCCGAAACTTGATCCGAAGGCTACCGGGTGCTACCGGGCTCTGTTTGACAAAAGTTAACTCTTCAACTCAATTGAGGCTAAATGAATCTTCTAAGGGAACCGAATCCCCTTTCCAACGGTCCATCCCATGCACAATTCTGACTTACCATGCGGACGAATGATCCATTTGTGTACGAAATCTAATTCGGAGGCCACCGGATGCCCCCGAGCTCTGTTTGACCTAAGTCAACTATTCATCTCGACTGAGGCTGAATGAATCTTCGAAGGGCACTAAATCCCCTTTCCAACGGTCCATCCCGTGCGCGATTCTGACTTACCATGCGGACGAACGATCCGTTTGACTCCAAGAGGTCACTAAATGCTTCCAGGACCCGGTTGACCAAAGTCAACTCTCCAAACCGGGTAAAACTCTTTGGAATGTCGAAGAACATCTCCTAACCTTTCCAACGGTCCCCCTCGTGCACGATTCGGACTTACCATGCGGACGAACGATCCGTTTGCTTCCGAAAGATTCCCCGTCCAATGGACCAACAAACGCTTTCGAGCCATATTTGACCCAAAGTCAACTCCCGAACCCAGGAGCAGTCCAAAGGAATTTCAAAGGTATCTGAATTAACTTTCCAACGGTATACCCCGTGCATGATTTTGACCCACGGTTTGCCCTCGGCAACCAATTTTTCGAAAAGGCCTGAAACACATTGCCAAACGGCAGGTTCCCGACTCTGCCTATCGGCACCTGCCGATAGGCAGTGACCAGGGCCTATAAAATGAGGCCTTTACCTCATTTTCAAGGGAGCCCATATCTAATAAAAATCTCTCTCAGCGAATCCCAAAATCTCTCTCGAAGGCAGCGCGATTTCAACATCCAAATCCCTTCTAAACTTCCACTTTGCATCACCCTTTTTATCAAACTTGGTGAATTAGCCACTCTCCATCATCATCCAAGTGCAAGGGCTGCTCTCCAACATTCAAGATCAAACTCAAGGTCTCCAAGAAGGTCCATATTTCTCAACTTTCTCTTCAAATTCTCTTAAATTCGCAATAACTTGTTTTATTACTTAGCACTTTTATTATCTCGTCTCATACATCTTAATATACTTTTTATTTAGTATTATTGCACATCTCTTATTTTCATATAAATAAAATCCAAAAAAAAATAAGAAAAAGAGGGTTTGCTCATAAATTCCAAATGGGGATTCTCATACTTTTCTCACAAATAAAACACTTTTCCCTACACACAAAGACTCACAAATAAGAGATCCCCCATTTGAATTTATGAGATAAACCCCACCCCTCATTTTTTATGCGAAGTATGTGGATTTTGATGCCTTTATAGGCTATGTAGGCATCTCGGGGTAAAACCCGAGACTCGAGTCCTTTTTCTCACATTTTCTCTCATTTTCTATCTTCTCTAAATCCACTTTCCTTATATTCTATATACTTGCTCTTAGTGATGTATTACTCCATATGCGTTATTGTTCCATTATAACGATCAACGTAAGGGTAATCGCGTAAATCTTATTTTCTAATATTACTCTTATACCTTCCTACGGATGACTCGCTTTATCTCTTCCATGATACAAGTGGAGGATTCCTATCTCCACTATACATATACACATGCACACATATCACGGGGGAAAATAAAGGAAAATAACAAATATCCATGAGAGACCGAAAGGGCGAAATGGGTGCCTAACACCTTCCCATTTCGTAATTAAGCCTTCAAACCCTTCTCGAATCATTTTGGTTTCGCATGCACCAGTATGTCTTTGGATGCCATCCTTCGGGATGGCTTCCCCTTTTTCTTTTGTCTATTTTGAGTAAAATAGACTGGCGACTCTGAATCTCTCTACATTTTTACACCTCATCTTAAACGACGCCGGCCGAAGCACTCCCGAGAGGGACGCACGGGACCCAGAGGATCCTTCCTCCACGCGCCCGCCCGCATGGCGAGGATCGAGGATGGCCACAATAGGGGAGTAATATGAGGGACTGATTTATAATTTTAAAAGGTAATTAAGTTTTTTGTAAAGAAACTTTGGAATGTATAGTTCATTTACATGGGTTTAAAAGTTAATTGAAAACTTTAGGGTGTGTTTTATAATTATTAAAACTTTATGGTAACTTTGGAATTTATGTTTTTCTAAAGTTCATGTTGGTAATAACCCAAAATTTTTTACTACAATATTCATATGTTAAGATAAGATTATTTATTCTTTGATTATATATATCGAGATTCTCTAATCTAGGCGCGTTTGTTTATAAAGGTCTTACATTATCATTGAAATTTTGAAATTTTTTATGACCCCGTGATTAATACCATCCAATAGGGGGCTAGATAAGCTGACATGAGGAATCCGTCAAATCATAATTTTAAAATACTGATGGATATAATGGGGTTTATGTTGAAACCCTTTTCCCATTTAATATTTAAACTTGAGGGTATTTTTAAAAGTAATTTATTCAATTATAAATGTTCAAATATAATTCTTGATAATTTTTAATTTACATGTATAAATTAAATTTTCTAATCTCACTATTTTAATTATCCAAAAAATGAAACCAATTAACTAAACTCGCAAATCACAATTTAATTTATACCTTTAAATTAATTACTCGATTAGATTCAATTAAGAAAAGAACAAATAAAATAAATTTTCTAAGAATAATTGTGATCAAGTCCATTCTCAAAATAATTAATCACGTTGTCCATAAAACTAGGGGTCCCTAATTAACCAATTAATTAGCACACAAAATTATGCAAGAAAATAATTAAGATATATATGAAAATAGAAATAAAAAATCACTTAAATAATGTTCATCATGGCTTGAACATCTTTCTTGAGTAGACTCTTTGAAGAATAAGGTTCCTTAAACCAAGGGACTTTTTATGGAAGAATTGTGGTGAAAAAGTGTCCCTAAAAGAAAAACCATAGAAAAAATGTCTATTGGAACACAAAAGTCACATCCCCTAACCATTTATCGCTTCCCACTACTATAAAAGTGGAGTCTTACCATTATAACCATTATACCAACTTTATTTCTTGACCAAGCACCGTTTTTCTCTTTTGTGTTCTTTCTTCTTCATTCTCCACTTCTATTTTTTGCAACTTCTTGTAAACCTACATTAAAGGTCTCCAAATTTGAGCAAAAATCCAAGGAAAATCCTCCAAAACCAAACCCAATACAGGGTATGAAGATAAAAATTTATTGTAACATAAATATGGAATGTGATGTTGAATAATGGTATTGTGAGACTTGTCATTGAAAGAAGCTCATCTCAGTCACTGAAATTGGTTGACACGTCATATCCTTGACTGGCTCAGCATTACTTTTGGTCGGCCAGGCAGTCGACCATAATATACTAATGTTATTA
Organism: Sambucus nigra; assembly: GCA_949130495.1. Lineage (NCBI taxonomy): Eukaryota > Viridiplantae > Streptophyta > Magnoliopsida > Dipsacales > Adoxaceae > Sambucus > Sambucus nigra. The sequence goes on along the minus strand of OX422208.1, from coordinate 533,462,193 downwards.
GTTTAAATCATCAGGCACGAGTGTGCATCGCGTATTGGAATATCTATAGCACAATTATATGCATGTGCATCAGCCCTTTCAGCTGATTGTAATTAAACCTTCATTAACTAGCTTTAGAATGTAAAAGGGTGCATTTGCCTGACTTATAATGACATTCCACCAATCTACGTACTCTTTCTCTCCTATAAATAAAACCCACTTCCATTTAAGGAGGGGACAAATAATCAATACGTTGATAGATAGAACTTTGAGAACTTTTACACATTATGGTTGATAAGTGAATAACAAAACGCTGCACAACACTTATGGACGTAAATATCATTTTATCCGAACCACGTTAATAACCTGTCTCGATCCCAATTTCTGATCCCTCTCTTTAATCCGGTTCATTATTATTATTATTATTATTATTTTTTATAGTTTATTCTTGGTATTCATAATCTAATAATCATAAAATCCATATACCAATTTTATACGATAATACTACAATTAAATGTAATAAATATAATACCCAAATTATTACAACCAAATCGAATTTAGGAGCAAAAAATTATTACGGATAAACCATCTTAGGATTGTGACTATAATGGAAGGGATATAATCATTCCATCCTACAAAATCATGTCAGTACCAATATATACACATCTATGCAAATGCTATCTAATGTGAAACCTAGGGTTTAATGGTGGATAACATGGATATTTCTAAAACTTGATCAATCTATAACATGATCTCTTATAAGAATTGTTGGGGATTGATATACATGGAAACATGTCACCCCAAAAAATCTGAATGATAATATAACAGAAATAATGAAACAAAAGCTAAGTTTAGATCATTAACATATAGTTTCAAATCACAATACATTTGCAGATCCGGTTGGTGATCCAAATATGGAGAAAAGTGATTTGAAGAAGACGAAAGGGCGACCACCTTTTCGTGTTCCAAAATCTCTTTCTAATGCGCCGAAAGAATTGGACCTTATATAATACGATCCTCCCAAAACAAGGTAAGTGTGTAGGAACCTGTGTAGATGGAATTTTTTAGTTTTTTGGTGAGATATGGACCTCTTTCTATAAACCTCTTCACAAAAATCGTGAATATTATTTTCTCTCTCCCTCTATAACCCTTAATAATAAATATCCAAGTTAAAACCCTAACTTACACCAATATATATATACATTATGGGCTTGGACTAAAATACGTTTCTAGAAAGTCTTGCATGCTACTTGTCCACATTATCTATACTAGGGACCCAAAAGCTAATAATTGATTTTTCTTCTGAATAAATATTCAAAAATACCAATTTAATTACCTCAAAATCACTCTGAGTAATGAGGTCTTACTTGCAAAGCTGATATGGTACATAATATGATTCCCCACATTAAGAATACAATACCCTCTTGATTAAATGAATTCGTTACGAATCGATTTTAACTGACATATTATTTATTTCTTGATTCCCACACTTAACTTATTTGCTACTCCATCGGATTATAAAGTAATCTATTGATTACATTTTCTTGTGGAAACAATACGTATAAGTCAATTAGAACGGTATTATAATCAAAGATATATCATGAATTCACTTTACTCTGAACCATAATATTAGACTAGTTACACAATGATTGCCTAATTTGTATAGATTAAGATTCATTACAATTGAATATTTTAGATAATGGTAATATTTTTTTATAATAGATGAGGAAACAATTATGCAAGCATTACAATCCCTGTAATCCTCGGGATTAAGAATCTATGAACCCTTTACAAATGTTGTGAGATTGTCCAAATGTAATCTAGTTAGCACCTAGACTTGAATAACAAGGGTGGTCATTTTTAATACATTCCTACATGTACTGGTCACATTTATATTTGAACAATAAAACAAGTTCCCGAACTACTAAACATGTTCTTGTATTTTGAGATAAACTATTAGGATTGCATTTTCATCTTTAGCGATGGGATGCCAATCCCATATCTAAGTTATGGACTGTTCAATTATACTAGAATTGAAATTTTGATCTCCTATGATAATTTCAAACCCAACTCACCGAAATTCCTGCTAAGTCCAATTAATTTACATTACATAAAAATATTTATAGAATAAAGATAAGGTATTCTAACACACATAAATCTCATTTAAAATGAACTAGACACAATATTACTAAAATAAATAAATGTAATTACATAGTTTTAAGAATAAAACCCCAATAATGGTCATATAAAGGTCTCTGTTAATATTAAAAGACTGTACATTTGGCATATGGTGTGCTGTAGAGGCCGTTCTTTTAAATATTTGTCAATAATAGCTTAAACAAGGCTCGAATGTTAAGGATCCATTCATGGGGAAGAAAAATTTCTTCCCTAGAATCTTCAAATGATTATGCAATAGAAATAATAAAACTGAGAAATTAGGTCCAAAAATCAAATCTAGAGTTTCAAATACAATACCTTTGTAGATTTTATTGGAATCCGATAAGGAGAAAGGTATTTGATGAAGATTCAGGGCTTCCTTCTTTTTGTCCTATAAACTCTTATTAGAACACTCCCCAATGGTTGTATATTCTAATATATGATCCACCCAAAGCTAGGTAGGTGTGTGGGCACCTTTGAAGAAGGAGATGCTTTATTTTGTGTGAGATATGGTCCTCTCTCTCTGGACCCTTCATAAAAACATGGATAGTTTTTTCTTTCACCCTCTCAAAATCAAATGATCAATAATGCAGCTTATAACCCCAACTAAAACCAATATATACTAGTTTAAGAGTTGGCCCTAGGATAAACTGGGTTTCTAAAGAATCTATGCCTAACTACTTTGGTATATGGATTATATAAGGAACTCAAGACAAATAATTAAATTGGTTACAAAATAAATAATCATAAATACCACATTAAAAATCCCATAATTTATTACCTTTATTAATTTAATCATAATTAAAGCCGTTAAATAATTACGACGACACTCAAATTTAATTATTTCAGAGATCACTCAGATATAATGAGGTGTTATTTAAAAAGTTCATAATGATTCACAAAATGTTTCACCGAGTTAAGCTTCTGATATCTTCTTGGTCAAATAAATTTGACGCTAATTGAATTTAACCAACATCTAATCAATTTATTTATTATCAAACTTAATTAGTTTTTCTACTCAATAGGATTATGAAATAATCCACTTATCAGATTTAACTGGTGGAAACAAATTTTATAAGTTTATCAGGGGGTATTGCAATCTAAGGTATCCCCTTATATGGGTTCTTATGAATAATGTTCTCATACCTACTCACACAATTATCACCAAATATGCACTACAAAAAAAGTTACTTTTAAGACCCTATTTTTTGAGACAGACAAAATATAGTCTTTAAAACATACCTTTTTATACGGATATAATTAGCCGCCTCAAAAACTATTATTTTTTTATACTTTTAATTATAGCCGTCTCAAAATGGTCCCTTTTGACCAGATTGATTATTTTCATCTTATAAAATAAAATAAACGAAACAACAAATATTTACTGTCTCAAAAGATATACCAAATAAGATGGCTAAAAAAATAGCTTCCCACCCCTAATACTTTTAATCTCCCGCTCTAAACATCCCACCCAAAAAAAAACAAAAAACAAAAGACAAAAACCCACTCAAATTTACCCCCAAATCTGCCTATACCCAAACCTATACTCGATAGTCAACCCTCAACTCCCCCACTGGCTTCTTCTCCTCCTTCGGTCCCCCTCCTCGGTGTTCTTCTCCTCCTCCGTAGCTTAAGAGTAATAATTTGCTCCGACCGTTTTCTTTCTCAGGTTGTTTTCGTTCTCAAGGTAACTACAAAGAAGTTATCGTTATTTTTTTTTCTTCTTCAAAATATGTTGCAATAAGTCTTATGAGTGGAAAGTGAAGTCTTGAAAATTATTATGTATGCCCATCAAAAGGGATTCCCAAATATTCTGGTGGAAAGTGATTCTTTAGACATAATTAACTATGCCATATACATAAACTGTAAATAAATAACATATGTATAATACTTATATAAAATGTAATTAAAGAGTGGATGCTTATTTATTGATTTTAATTATTTTTTAGTTTTTAATGTGACCTAATATGCAGATCTATAGTAGGCTATTTATTTTGTTGGATATTATATAGCATTATGGTTCATGTTGGCTCAATGATTTGATAATAGGGTTTTACTTTATTTTTAAAGAAATTTTTGAATGCATGAACGAATTATTCAAAAATCATAAAATTATTCTTCTCCCAAGCCATTAATATTTTTTTATGTATTTGAAATTTGTAGTACGATTGATTAGGTTTTTGATGTAAAGTTTTGATTTGTAGATCTTATCTTTTTTTATGTGTTTCTAAGAATGAAGTTAAATGATATTGAGTCTTATTACTACAAAGCTAAATGCAAGGATAAAAATGCTTTAAAGTTCTACAACTACTTTGACAACAAGTGTAGAATTGAAATTAACATGTTAAATAAGTAGTATGAGTCTCATTCCTTCTTTTATTGCATATCTTTTCTTAGAAAATATTTGTGACAATGAAAGAGTACGAGAAACAAAAGAGGAAGAGAATAGAGAAAAATTGAAAGAATTGGGAATACATGAATTGTAGTCGGAAATTCAAAACAAAGATAAAAATAAAAAAAGTGATTCAAAGAGTAAAAAAATGATTGGTAATGATAACGAGTTTGTGCCACGTGAAGAAGGCAATGAGCATACTGATTCAAACGAGGATGAAAATGGGTATGTGCCTTGTGAGTTTTTTAATGTGTAAATATTTAGTGATGTAGATGTTAATTAGTTAATTGTGTGAATTCTTATTTAATACGTTCCATTATCATGCGTGCATTAGAACTTGAATATTTCAAATCTGAATTGTTCGATTTAGTTAGCCATATTAATATTTAAATTGATGTGATGAATCTATATTATACCTCTAATACGATAGTATTAGAAGTATTAATAACATTTAATGCATTTATACATTACCCCAGTTCATGTTTGTCGTTCTCTGAATGAGTTAGGGAGGTATGGAGTTAACTCCCTCCAATTCATTACATCAGGCCTTCAAATCCTTTCATCTTCAACTTTTTCTCACCCAATTCCTTTCTACATTCTTACAATATGAAGAGTCATCATATAGCATCCACATATATTGAACCTTGGACAGAAGAGATTTTCACGCAATCTGGAAGGAAGAAATTATCTTTGAAGTTAAGGTAATTCTTCAATCTATTATATTTCTAACATGTAAAATTCTTTACTTGCATCTTACCTTTTTTTATCCATAGTCATGGGTGTTTGAATTAAAGGTTTCATTTTTTTTTCCCATAGTAATGGGTGTATGAATCAGAGGTATTTTTAATCTGTTCATCAATTAATTATTGATTCATTCTGTATTATTGTTTGATCACATAAAAAATTCAAGCCTCACATTAGCACATACACATTATGGTGGGCATGAAATCAAGTTTGCCATGATCGTATACCCATTATGGTGGTGTATGTATACTAGATGTTTGAAAATTTTTCAAGGTCATTTTCTTTGAATTGTTTATCATTTAAACAATGTATCATTTTGTCTTACCCAAACACTAAATCAATACTGAATAAAAAAAATGGATGAACTGTTGAGTCTTAAACCCAAACCATGTCTTGAAATGATGATCTCAATTTTTTTTGAATATCTACTTGCATAACTCATACTGTGACATACACATTATGGTGGTGTATGTATACTAGATGTTTGACAATTTGTCAAGTTCAATTTCTTTAAATTTTTTATCATCTAAACAATGTATCATTTCGTATTACCCAAACACTAAATTAGTATATAATAAAAAAAGACTTACGAGTCTTAACCCAAAATCATGCATAACTCATACTGTCTGAACTGTGTACAAAAAGCCAAATAAACATGTCACTGTTATGTTGAGACTATGAAATTGATATATCCAAAAAAATCATGGTATCTATGACTTTTACATGACACTGTTATTTAAAATGTTTGAGGTTAAATGAAAACTAAAAGCTCAAGGTTTAGTTCATATTTATTTCATGTTTTTTAGGTTCGATCTTTAGTTTCATAATTTTGCACGCGCTTTTATATTTGGAAGGTCTCAATCCCATATTTTTCATAATCGGGCTCCATCTTCTGGTAATACCACACTCTTCTCACATTTCTTCTTTCGTCAATTATTTTTGGTTATGAAATACTTAATGTTAGTTTCTGTCATTTTTTTAAACTTTTACAGGATTCGAGTTTGTTTTAATTGGTTTTCAGCCAGTGCAGTTCTTCAACAAAGAAGTTAAGGTATTATACGAAAAGTAATTTATTTTTCCTTTTTAAAATTTTGTTACATAATGACTGCTATCTGGAAATGTAGAAATAAATGATCTAGTAATGAAACTGAATTCGCCTATCCCCGTTGTCTGATATGCATTTTATGAACGCACCCTTATATCATATATTCCATAATTTTCATGAATTATCATATCCGTACAACAATATAAGGATATTATGGGGGTTATGGATATTTTTAGTAGTTATGGAAATATTCTATTAAAAAATAAGATCGACTTCAAAAATTCATCAATAAGTTTGGATGAAAAAGGTTAACGGTCAAAATACAAGTGTATTGGTAGGGTATTCTAGCAATTTATTGAAGTTATTTTGGTGGTTTATTTGGGAAGACAATTAATGTTTAAAATTATTTTAGTATGTTGATGAGTAGAGAGAGACTTTGGATGGATTGATCTTCCATTAGTTGAAGCATTTTGTGTTAAAAACTTTGTATGTTCTGTTTTAAAGTCGTACTCCTTCTTACAGTTCCTTCTTTTGTTGAACTTCCCTGTGAAATTTATTAATGATGCTAGACACGCAAAACAATTTTTAGAAAGTTATTATACAAATTCGAATAGATATTAAATGTTATGAAGTGGTTATAGGGTATCACTTCGCTTGATTACGATACGAAATGCTCATAACATTTGCAAATGTTATCAAGTGGTTATAGGGTCTCACTTAACGTCACCCATTGCATAGCCCACACCCCTATTCACTACCATGTGTTATTTATTAATACCCATTCCTATCCCAACCCAGCCAACTCTAACACTCAACCTACTTGAGAAATCCTTACAATAATTATAGTTCTATTTTCCAATCGTATTACTTTTTTTTGCGTTTTCAATTCTGGAGTTTCGGGGTTTAGTTAACTGTGGATTTCTTTTACAGTTTTCTGGTTACAAGTCACATGTTTAAAATGTTTTTTCAATTCACCCAAAGCAAAATGATATATACACGTCATCATTTAGTCATCCTATGTTCTTAGCGGGGGTAGCTGTACCAACCATCTCAGTTTGGTTATTTATATTTTTAGGTTCATTTTATTCCTTATTCCAATTATGAATTTATAAAATTCCAATGATATGGACAGAGACCAATATCTTGACTACCTGTTGTATCGCGCATTTTTTTGATTAAGATGAGATGTATGTTACAAATGTGGCATTACACTGGATAAAAACAGGCTTAAAATTAGGGATCTGATTTAGTTAATCTATAATCATCATATTCTTCGATTAAATTGGTTGATTTTGGTCTTACAAACTATATCAAGCCATGTAGAATCCCATATTGTTATGATGGGCATTGAACTTTCAGTGCCAAAATTTAAAGAGTAAAGAGCAAGACCCCCCAAGTTTACACTTACTTTGAAAATGCCTCTTAGCTATTAAGTTCAATCGATATACAAAAACTTAAGCTCACAAATACTTTTGTGGATTTCTTGTTGAAGAAGTTGAAGGAACTCATACACTATGACTATCTGTGGGGTTGTGATAATGCATTGACTCATGCTGAGAAGAATAAAATCAAATATCTCTATGAGGACCTGGAATTTATGAGAATTTTCCTTAAGGATTATGAGGTTAGTCATTATAAACATGAGGAAGTGAGAACTATTGTGATGAAAATTGGAGATGTGGCATATAAGGCAGAACTTATCATTGATTTATTTTTGCCTATTGTTGTCATCCAGAAGGATGGTTGTGTGGCTCATAACAATAATCATGTTATTCATAATATTATAGAGCTTTATGGTGTCATGGAAAATATTAGGAGTATAAAGGTAGAATTGATAGAGATTTACGACAAGAATAACTATGGCATTGGAGTCCTGCAAGCTGAAAAGTTCTTAGATATAATTTCATTTAAATCGAACCATCCTGTAATAGAGGAAGAGGTGATTGTGCGCTTTGACAAAGAGGCAATGGAAGTGTAACATAGACTAAGTGGAGAGCGAAAGCAACTAGGTAATATCACGACTATTGGGATGGTTGGACTTGGTATGACAACTTTGGATAGAAAAGTGTACAATGATCCTTTGATCACATGTCACTTCCATATTCGTGCATTGGTCTGTGTTTCTCATACATATCAAAGGAGAGATTTGTTGGTTTGCATTTTAAAATCGGCTGGCTTGCTCGGATATCATACCAATGACTTTACTTTAGAACTATATCTATTAATCAATTCATGACAACTTTTTGGAACCAATAACTTGGGTTGAGAACGACACAGTGCTAATTTTGGAATAATTAGATCATTGACTTTCTAATAGCATTGGACTTTGGTTGATTACGCTTCAATTTACTCATAACACTTGGAAATTTAACTTATTCATAACATTCTTTTTTTACATTTACATAAACAATATCCAAAACCATTTTCTAGCGTCTGTTTATTTCGAATTTAAACAAATATTACTTAGGAACCTAAACCTACAAAAAGTCCATAGATCATTCAGAAACATTACCAAATTATAGCTACTGCAATTTAATTTATGTTGTCATACATTCCTCAATCCTTAATGCTTTTAAAAGTAACATAAACCCACTGTCGTTCACACCTAAATTGTAAATGTTCTCACCCAAATTCCAACCCATGTACCAATCATAATAGTAGTTCTCATCTATATAAATTACGTTACCATTTTTCAGTGGGAAGATTTCTAAACGCAACCTGTGGAAATACTACATAACTCATAGTAGTTATGTTTGCTCTCATACATCACAAATTAGATGTGGTTAGGTACTCTCTATTAGGATCTGTACTTTTAGAGGTTCTATTTATTCTTGGAACCTCTCTCCTATGTGGTGGCCTTGCCAACCTCAGACAAGAGCAAAAATTTGATCAGAAACAAGTAAATGTGAACTTGACCTTATTGTTGTTGGCATTGATATGACACAAACTACCATTTATGTTTCAATATGCTGGGAAGTTTTCCTTTGTGAATGGAGAGGCAATACTAAAGCTGTCCAAAGTGAGTAGCATTGCCATGCTCATTGCGTACTTAGTCTACTTACATTGTCATCCAATTGTAGACTCACCGTTATTTTTTTCATGCACAAGAGGATGCAAATGATGATCTAGATTCTGAAGAATCACCAGTAATAGGATTCTAGAGTGGATTTGTTGGGTTAAATGGGATGACTGCTATCACAACGCTGTTATCTGAGTTTGTCGTGGGAAATATTGGGGATGTATCAGAATCACGGGTAATTTTTGTCATCTTCATTAGCATCATCCTTCTACCATTTATTGGGAAAGCAGAAGAACATGTTGCAGCTATTGTACTTGCTTTAAAGAACAAGTAAAATCTATCTTTGGGTGTTCACCTGGGTTCTGCAACTCAAATTCCTATGTTTGTGGTTCCATTGAGTATGATTGTTGCTTGGATAATGGGTATTAAGATCGATCTTGATCTCAAGATCCTTGGGACCGTCTTTCTAGCTCTTTCAATCTTAATCACAAGATTCACTTTACAGGGACTTCTCACTATATGAAAGGCTTGGTTCTTGTGATGTGCTATATAGTTATTTTAAATATACATCTAAAAATTAATGGATCACTGTAATATTCATCTAAAACTTAACGGAACATTGCAATTTTTAATATAAATCTAAAAATTAATGGAACTAAAAAAAGAAACATATATTAACTGTGTAATAGAGGTATATACAATAGTGTAATATAATTCATTCTCACGCTGAATTGCTCGATTTCATATATAGAAACTTTGGCTATGATTCTGCCAATAATTTGCAATGGGATTACGTATTAATTTAACACATATCTATAAAATCGTCAATTGTAAAATTATCCATTTTCCTAAACGTTAATTGACATCATAAAGACAACATCATGAATGTGTCATTAACTAGATTCATTTACTGTAGCAGGTATTGTAATATATATCACTGTAATATAGTTCATTCTCAAGCTCAATTGCTCTGGTGCATATATATACACTTTGTCTACGGTTGTGGAAATTATTCGCAATGGGATTATATATTAATATAACACATAACTATAAAATGGTTTATGTTGTTTTCACATGGAGGCACATATCTAGTAGTATGATTAATTGAACATTATCACTTAATTGTTATTTATAATTAATATGCTTACTTTTTATTATTCCCATCCGCAAGTTAGTACAGGACGTTAACTTACAATATGAAGAGACATCATATAGCATCAACATATAACTTTGTTTCAATTATTGGCGTTACTCAATATTCAGGCCCAATTTCTTCACAGCTAATTCTAGCAAAACATTAGTATCGTTTTCAGTATCGAACAGCAAGGAACTACATCTTCCTCACGACAATTGTAGAAGATCTTCCCTATATAACAAGCCTTTTTAGTTGTCCTTTTTAATGTAACACCCCGCCTAATTAAATACCAGTTGATCAGTCCCATACCCAATTAAATCAGAATATACAGTTGGTTCATTCTTAGCATTATTGTCGAAAATATTTTCCTATCAACTAATACTGAATTAAGCTAGTGTTAAAAAATTTCCAATAAAAATTTCATTTTACCATTTCGAACAATTCTACATATTCCATTCCACAACAACAATAAACAGAATAGATATCACAATAGAATTTAAATGCAACTGGAATAAACTATTCAGAAAACATCTCAATACATAAATCCCAACAATAGTAAATGTAACACAACGACACGAGTATAAAATCCTGACTAAAGTAGAAAAGAAACAGCTAAAATCCTCAGGGCGACATGCCCTAAATGAAAGATCACTAAAGAGTATGAATAAAATAAATGAAGGCGTCTAAACAATACTCCACAGCTCGTCAACCACCATAATCCTCTATGGCTGGTGTCCCTGCGGCTGGACACCTGATATAGAAGATACAAGATAGAAAAGAGAATATTGAAGGAAACGGTTCAGAGCCCGATGGTAAAAATAGTTTTAAAAACTACAAGTTAATAATTGCAATATTTATCACTTATAATATACATATTAGATTATCGGACTCTCTCTTGAGATTCTCACCTCTCATCTAAAGTGCACACCTAACGTACCTCTATATCATACTAGTTACTATTCTCCATTCTAACTAGTTCATAACTGTATCAACTAATCATAGCCCATATCTATCCCGCATAATTTACACATATATAATAAGATTCAACATGGATAAGCCTTTTTATTTATTCAACATAATTAAGAATTATCATACATAATTAATTACATACTATTATCTTTCAATTTTACTTAATTGACACAGAAGATAGATCTAACCAGTATATACATATTCAATCAATTCATTATATATATACATATACATAACAAAATATGGCACCCCGAGACACAACTGCGGTGCATGCATTACTCTACCATCATGTCCCAGAATAGCTTGTCGCCGTATAGGGGACTATAGGTTCGATAAAGATTCCTCGAACCACAAATATCAAATCATAAATAATGGAGACGAACATAGTCCTAAACCTTTGGGCTATGCACATACCTACGCACCCAAATGACCGTTCTATACCATTGTTCTCACTAATGGTAATCGACTTAAGTCTTATGTTCTCAAGAGACAAGCCAAAAATCCGATGGATTCATCAGGATATGACTGCCCTCGCGCGCAAACGTCCCGTCCATAGCAAGTAAGCTAGGTATGTCATACCCATAAATTATCAATCAATCAAATATGCATTATCATCTACCTATATAAAATTAGGTACTTACATTACCTATATCATATTAGGAATTCATCCTATCACAAGTACCCGTCGTATTTATTGAATACTATCCACACTTGTAATCATGATTATCATCATATTTTTTTTATGTAGTTATCACTCACATAATATTTTATCCGACCCAAGTACCCGTAAATATATCATCAATATTACCCTTACTTGATATAACGATTAGTCTCCTCTAAATCGTAATATAATTATGTAGATATCTGTCACAAAACTATAATCCTCAAATCCAAATAATTTTTCAACATTAACCCAAGTCCCTCGCTCCTTGTAAACGTACCAAAATTAATAAAATCTCACCATAGGCCAAATTACCATTTTCCAAATATTTTTTTTTCGATAAAGGTACATTCTGCCAGAAATATAAAATTATAATTTTGAGGCTTTTCTGCTCCGATTTTGAAAAAACTTAAAACTGGAAAGTTGTGCAAAACGTGATTTTATAAACAAACTCACGTACACATTACCAATTTCCTCTTAAGACAAACCTTAAATTATCGTATAATGTTCGTCCTTTTCAAAAAAAATTTTCAAGCGTTTTATCAATTTTCTTTCTGATCAAAACCAACACAAATCAATCCAAAAATTCTCCTAATTAATCTCAATTGATATATCAAGATATATGATCAGATTCTACTAATCAAACAAACTAAAATCATCAAATAGTTTGGATTAAATCCAATTATTCCCAGAACTCTCATAGGTTCTTATTTCTCCAAAAATCATAATAACTCAGACTTCTTCTATCATTTGAAAACCCAAATTCGTGGGTTAAATCATTTAAAAAGAAAGAGATTTATTCTATATAATTTTCATATCAAGAACAAATTCAAAAAACTCAATAGTTCATCCTTAAATCATGTAAGTTCATACTTCTTACTTAACCTATCTAGCACGGATATTGTAAGCAATACAATAAAGCAAGAATTACACTTGCCTTAATTATGTAGGTCTGAACCTTTGGTGATGATAGTTTAGAATCGTTTCCTTATTTTCCAGTGACTTTTCGGTGGTGGTGCTGGTGGTAGAAGGTGGTTAATCCCCTTTGGCTTGCCCCAAAAGTCTTTCCTCCTTCCTAAGAAACCTCTTCTCCTCCCAAGAAACTCTTCACTTTCTCTCACACTAATACCTCTCAAGTGTTTTGTGATCAAATGAAATGAACCTACGTTCCTCTAATCCATCACCTTTATAATAAGAAAAATCCTGAAATTACTATTCATCTCCCAAAATAAAATGACTAAAATGCCCATTCGGGGTGTCCTTTCATCTCCTAATTGACCCGAGACCCAAATCCAACTCCCGAATAGACTTTTTTGACTATTTCAACCCTTTAGGGTGCAACGACGCACTCGAAATGACCATAAAGTTGATATGAAGTAATGTTTCCTTTTTATTTATTTAAATTAGTCCCGACACATCCCATACCGCGTCGCGACTAAAGTTTCATAATTACCGTATTAGTAACTCACGACAATATAAATAACATCATATTCATATATTACTTAAATATCACTACGTAATATTCCGAATCATAGATTTCAATATCCACAAGTTATATAAAATCTGGATTAATCCCAATGAATTAATTTATAATTAATTCATATCAATCCCATTAACTTTTAATTTAACTCATTTTAAAAGTCATTAAAATTACGGGGTATTACATACTTTCCCCCTTATAACAGAATTTCATCCCAAAATTCGAAAAAATAAAGCATAACTAGTAAAGACAACTCCGGGTATTAATCTCACATCTCATGCAATCTCTGTCATACCCCCATTGATGTTATACACAAAGCCTTACCATTCAATTTCAACTGTCTTGAGTTAAAGTTTACCCATGTAATAACCCTTACTTTTGAGTAATTTATTTTACATTAATTTTACCATGTGAGGTAATTATATAAAATATTGGATAATGGAGTAAATATTATTTTAAGTGATTTAAAAGATAATATTTACTAGATTTTGCATATTTACTATTAAGTGAATGTAAATGGCATCATGGTATGATTTATAGTGTCGTTGTGCTTTAAACGACATTTATGGTTTAAAATGAAGTTGGAACATGAAATGATTTATATTATTTCGGATGCCAATTTAAAGGACGCGGTTAGTCCTGAAATAGTAGTCAAAATAAGTGCCATATTATATTTTTGGGTTTCGGGCACTTTTGACCGGTTATGGCTCAATTATGTAGTTACGAGTCATTTTAATGGTGTATTAACATTTAAAGATGGAAACTAATGCTAATTGCACGTTTAAGTCTTACAACCCCTCTTATTTCTCAAGTGTATGCTTCCTAAACCTAGAGATAAAGAGAGGGAAAGAGAATTGTGGAGAAAAGAAGAGAAAGGAGGAGAATTGAAGAAATTGGGTTTGATCTTGCATCTTCCAAAAGAGAATCCGAGCATACAACCTTAAGGCAAGTTTCTTACTTGTTAATATATGATTTGAGGTGAATAAATTGTAGTGATAGTTGTGTATTGGGAACAATTGAACAATTATGGGTTTTAATGAATTTTTAGTGTTTGAACCCTTAAACATTATTTTAGTTAGATATTATGTTGATCATAGTAGTTAGTGTTTATGTAGGATTATTTTAGTTGGATTATTGATGGATGGTGTGTTAAAAAATGGAAGAGAAATGAGTTTGGGAAAATTAGGGTTATTAAAGTCCCTAGCCGAAACTGGGCATTCTGGCCCAAGCGAATCGATTCGCTAAAGGGCTAGGCTACAGGTCTGTGTTGGACGAATCGATTCGGATTATCCAAATTGATTCGGCAGTAAGCATAATTTTGGGTCCTCTTGACCGAATCGAATCGCTTTATAGACTGAATCGATTCGACCAGGGAGAATCAATTCAGAATTCCTGCTATTTTAGGATAATTTTCTAACTTAGTTTGTAACCCTTTTCTTATAGGTTCAGTGCCTAGGAACTTTCTCTTAGGAAGTAATAAAGTGTACTAGCGACTTATATTAGGTATGTGACCACACTAGATTAGAAAGGGGATACTTGGGCTTATCTGGGGGATTATTTAATAGATGTTAGGGTTGTTCTTTCTTGAGTAAACTCGTTTGAGACTAGGGAAGAGTAGGATTATATAATTATGGAAATTTAGAGACGTGATTGAGGTATACTATACTTGGTGGCTCAGAGTAACATCATTATTTCTCGGAGACTAATTTGGGGATTTATTAAACATTGAGGTTTATAATTATGACATTAAACGCTTATGGCTCCGGATAAAAATGTAATGGATATTTTAAAATGGGAATAACATGTGAATGATAAATTGCATATACACACCTCTTTAAATGCTATCAAAGGGGAAGTTATGTGCATGAGGTGAAGTCCCCTGGCTAGTGAACACAGGGTGAATATAGGCCTCGGCCATAGGACCGATTATTATTATATTGTGTGATTATTGTTCGAAGTGAGGTAATTCCGGGTGTGGTTATGACTCACTATCAAAGGTATATGGCCTCTTCCTGACGTCGCGCGATGTAGAATGCCCAGGTTGTCTTGGTGATAGGCCCTGGAAGATGATAGCTATTTAGGGGTGCATCCAGTGGTGAAACTCGGAAGGATGGTCTTAGAATAGTTATATGATGTGAATTATAACTATTCTTATTAAAGTGGGATTTATTGATGATAAAGCACTTTATGAAATAAATTGCTTTGAATAAATTTCCTAATGAGAAAAGGAACGGTGAAGTGAAATTGTGTAAAATGGAAATGGAATCTCATTAATTAAAATTTTATCTATATTCTCATGCATACATGAATTTTTATCATTGTCATTGATATTGCGCGAGGCTGTGCTCTAGATTGAGAGGTGAGACTTCTTATTATTATTTGTGGAGAGCGAGATAAGATTATTCCTGATGATTAAATATTCTTAACTGTCATGCACTTTATTCACTTGGTGATCATATTAAACCAGGACCTGACCCATTTATATCTCCTTATTTTGCATGAATCTTATATTCGCCCAGGTGCCCCGCCGCATGGACCCCCGTATTGGCTTTTCTATCCCAGTGTCCTGGAGCTGTAACACTTTGTGGATGTTATGGGATACTTGATATAGACGCTTCCATTTTTTTTTTGTCTTATAGGTATGATCGGTTACACATTCGGGTGTGTTGCCCAAGTTTTGTTCTTGTATTATATAATGTGATATTGTACTTTAATACTCGGTGTAACCAGTTTGTAAAGGTCTGTTAACCGATAGCTTATTGGTTATTTTGATGTATATGACTGTTGATCTAATATCTGTCTTTATTCTTACCCACCTTCTTTTAAATTGGATTGTTTAAATGTTTTTCATTAACTTACAAAATAAATTTTGACAATCCATTTTCTAAAACAATTGGTGGTTATCTCGTATACTTATTTTACTACAGTTATGCTAAGAATGGACCATCTATGATTCGTGTAATTATTGGAGCATCGGGCTGTCCACCTCTTATTTTAATAAGAGGGTTGTCACAGATGGTATCAGAGTATTAGGTTCTTGAGTCTTTAGGATCTATGCGGACTTGTCTCTTTCTACCGTTGCATTCTTTGATGTAGAGCCTTACTGTTGGGACTATTTTGCTTATCTATATTTGCAATCTTCTGAAAAGATAAATTATTCTACATAGTATTCTAATTCAGTTGTTTCTTCGTCTTAGATGCCGCCTAAGAGAGGTCACCCTGCGAGAAGAAATAGAGTTGCAGAAGATAATGTAGTACCTCCACCGCCACAGCAAGGAACTATAAATGTTGCTGAGGTAGCCAATATTGTGGCCCAGGCGGGCAATACAACGATGACTGCCATGGTTCAACAAATTCCCTAAGCCCAATAACTGTGGGTTCAAGAGGTGCAAACCCCTGCGGGACCTTCTCCATAGGAAAGAGTCAGGGAATCTTTCTTGAAGGGTCATCCCCCAGAATTTCAAAGTGGTTCTGACGTGATAGTAGCTAACTAATGAAAGAAGGATATGCATCGCCATCTTCGCATGGTAGACTGTAGTGAAGAACGGAAGCAAATACTTGCTACTTTTAAACTAGTGGGAGCAGTCCTACACTGGTGGGAGTCGATGACCACGCCAGAACAAAGCGAAGCTATGACTATAACTGATTTTGGGTTTTATTTGATCAAAAATACTTTCCTCCTGCAATTCAAAAAGAAATGAGGAGGAATGCACTCGTTTGGCTAGTTTTGTGCCGGATGAGGTAACTCCAGAGGAAAGTAAAATATCAAAGTTCATTGGAGGCTTACATTAGAGAATACGACAACACTTACTGGGAAATCCAGCTTTATAAACATTCAGGTATGTGATGAACACCGCATTACTTCATTGTCAAGATCATCGTTTGCATGTTCAAGGAAGTAAGAAAGTTTTAGTTATGGGGCAATCGAGTAAGCCGGGAGGCAATGGTGCCTGAGGATCACTACCCTTGTCCCAATCATCGGGAGGTAAACAAAAGGAAAGGGACACCCAACAAGGGGATTTGTCCAAAAGACAGCGTTTCAGGGGATTTAGTTTTAGCAGTAGTAGTTTCAGGCACGATCAGGGTGCCTAACAACAACAACAAGTAGGTTAGGCAGGTCGGGGTAACAATGGGGGTCGAGGCCATCCGGGCCAAGGCTTTGGGACGTTCAGAAATAATAGAGGCCATAATCAGGAAAATATGGCGGTTCGTTGTTTTTAATGTGGGGAGCCAGTTCATTATAGGAAATCTTATCCGCAGTTGATCGGGGAAAGTTTCCTAGAATTCCACAGCATCAGCAGGCACAACCACCGCCACCACTGCCTAATCCGGCCATCCCTCCACAACAAGTACAATTATAGTATGGGCGTGCCTACCATATATAGGATGCTATACTTCCTCCAGCCCCGCCGGTGCTGCCAGCTATAGAGGGTAAGTTTCCTATTCATGGGCATATCGATCGTGTATTGTTTGATACGGGTGCGACACACTCATTTATTTCTAGAAGTTTTGATCAATCGACGAAGTTAATTAAATCTGCGAAAAGTACTTTCATTAGTGTCGAATCCTCTATGGGTGATGGTTCGCTCATTTTCTTTATTTGTAAAAGAGTAGGAATAAACCTTGGTAATTTGTGTTTTGAGGTCGATTTACTCGTCCTTGATATGGTAGGGTATGATGTTATCTTGGGCATGGATTGGTTAGTGAGATACCATGCGATAGTAAATTATTATGGGAAGAGTATATTCTTTGCCATTCCGGGGCAAGAGATGTTTTTAGTGGCTATGCCTCTTTCAGAGGGAGGTTCTAGCACTTATTTATATTTCATTACAGAGGAGACTTATCGGGATATAGTCATTTCCTTAGATTCAATTCCCGTTGTTAGAGAATTCGAATATGTATTTCGGGAGATACTAGGTTTACCTCCAAGTAGGGAGATTGAGTTTGTGATTAACTTAGCACCGGTAACGCGACCGAATGCTAAGGCTCCGTACCGTATGGATCCTGTGGAAATGAGGGAGTTAAGAGATCAGATTCAAAAGTTATTAGAACAGGGGTTTATTAGGTGTAGTGCATCACTGTGGGGTGCTCCTGTGTTATTTGTGAAGAAGAGAGATGGTTCTCTCAGGTTATGTGTTGATTACCAGGAGTTGAATAAAGTTACAATCAGGAATAAATACCCACTACCTCGAATCCATGATTTGTTTGATCAGTTAAGAGGAGCGTCGTACTTCTCTAAAATATATTTGAGGACTGGGTATCATCAGCTGTGGGTTAGAGAGAAGGATGTGTCCAAAACTGCGTTCTTAACTAGATATGGGTCCTATGAGTTTTTGGTCATGCCTTTCGGGCAAACCAATGCTCATGTAGTATTTATGAACCTTATGAATAGAGTGTTTCGAGACTTCCAAGACCAGTTTGTTCTCGTGTTTATTGATTACATCCTAGTGTATTCTCAAACTAAAGCCAATCATGCTAAGCATTTACGGTTGGTCCTGTAGACGTTGGGGGATCATCAATTGTATGCCAAGTTTGAGAAGTGTGTTTTTTGGCTACGGGAAGTGCAGTTTTTGGGTCACATTGTTACATCTGAGGGCATTTTGATAGATCTGAGTAAAGTTATAACGGTGAGGGAATGGGGTCAACCCACGACACCTACAGAGATTCGCAGTTTTCTGGGTTTGGCTGGTTATTACCGCAGATTTATCAAGTTTTTTCTAAGATTGCTAGCCCTTTGATAAATTTAACTTGAAAGGGAGTGAGTTTTGTTTAGGACGATTCTTGTCAAATGGCTTTTGATGAGTTGAAAGATAAGTTGACTTCTGCTCCAATACTTGCGTTACCTACACCGGGGTTGGAATAATTGGTCTTTACGGACGCATCTCTGTAAGGGTTGGGAGGTGTGGTACAGCAAGAGCATCGGGATATTGCTTATGCTTCTCGCAAGATAAATCCCCATGAGAAGAATTATCCAGTTCATGATTTGAAACTTATTGAAGTGGTTTTTGCCTTGAAGATATGGAGACATTACCTCATGGGGAGACATTTAGTCTTTTCACAGACCACAAATCATTGCAATATTTATTTTCACAGAAGGATTTGAATATGCGAGAATGTCGGTGGTTAGAGTTTTTGAAGGACTACCAATTTGATATTCATTATCACCCTGGTAAGGATAATGTAGTGACAGATGCGTTGAGTCAGAAACTCGAAAGGGAGTTAGCAAGGGTATGAAAGGCTAAATGAAAAGAACTTAGGCAGGAGGATGCTGTGGCAAGGGAGTTTATGTCAGTATTAACCATTATGCCTACGATAGTGGCAAGAATTGTGGAAGCTCAAGGAAGGGACAAAGATTGTCAAGATCGTGTATGCTAACTATTAACCGAGGGAGTAAAATCCTACTCTATAAGTTCTGAGGGTGGGTTACGTTTCCACGGGAGAGTTGTTGTCCCGGATGAGGGGGATTTGAGACGATCCGTAATGATAGAATCTCATGGATCTAAATTTGTAGTACATCCTGGTGGAGATAAAATGTACCAAGACATGCGCCGTCAATATTGGTGGGTGGGTATGAAACGGGACATTTATGAATTTATTTCTCAATGCACTACTTGTCAACTGGTGAAGGTATACAATCAACAACCGACGGGATTTCTATAACCCTTAGAAATATCGATATGGAAGTGGGAATGCATCTCGATGGATTTCATCACGGGATTGCCAACATCACAAAGCGGTCATGATTCCATTTGGGTGATTGTCGATTATTTAACCAAGTCGGAACATTTCTTACTGGTACGTACAGACTACAATATTGCTCATTATGCTCGGCTATTTATTGCAGAGATTGTTAGACTCCACGGGGTGCCCATTAATATAGTCTCCGATCGAGAAAAAAATTTTGTTTCCCATTTTTGGCAAGTTTCCAAGAAGCTATGGGAACCGAATTGAAGTTGAGTACCTCCTATCATCCTCAAACAGATGGGAAAACGGAAAGAGTCAACCAAATGTTGGAGGACATGCTCAGAATGTGTGTACTGGACTTTAATGGGGTTTGGGAATAATATCTCCCCCTGGTCGAATTCGCATATAATAATTCGTACCAATTCACTATAGGTATGGCACCCTATGAAGCATTATATGGCCCACTGTGTAGATCACCTACTTGTTGGTTGAAAGTAGGCGATAATAAATTTCTTGGACCTGAAATGATCCAAGATACTTCTTCAAAGATTGAACTTATTCGCAATCGCATTCGAATTGCTCAAGATCGTCAAAAGAGTTATGCTGACGCGAATATAAGGCATGTGGAATTGGATGTTGGGGTCCAAGTTTTGGTACGAGTTTTGACAATGAAGGGTATAACGCGATTTGGGAAGAAAGTAAAGCTTGCGTCGCGCTATTTAGGCCCTTTTTCCATTATTGCTAAGGTAGGCCCAGTAGCTTATCAACTCTCCTTACATGAATACTTACAACAGATTCATGATGTGTTTCATGTTTCATCCTTGAAAAAGTATAATAGGTGTGAAGGAGCTCACTGACACATTCCTTTAGATGATATCGAATTGCAGCCCGGTATTTCATACGAGGAATAACCAGTTACAATCTTAGATCACGGGGAGCGTAGGCTAAGATCTCTAGTGGTGCCCTTAGTTCGGGTCCAATGGGGACATCACAATATCGAGGAGTCAACGTGGGAGCATGAGCACGATATGCGAGAAAAGTATCCACATATCTTTTTGCAAGGTACGCTTGAATTTTGAGGGCAAAATTCCCTTAATTTATTTTATATTAATTTTACCATGTGAGGTAATTATATAAAATATTGGATAATGGAGTAAATATTATTTCAAGTGATTTGAAAGATAATGTTTACTATATTTTTCATATTTACTATTAAGTGAATGTAAATGGCATCATGTTATGATTTATAGTGTCGTTGTGCTTTAAATGACATTTATCACTTAATTGTTATTTGTAATTAATATGCTTACTTTTTATTATTCCCATCCACAAGTTAGTACAGGACGTCAACTTACAATATGAAGAGTCATCATATAGCATCGGCATATAACTTTGTTTTAATTATCGGTGTTACTCAATATTCAAGCCCAATTTCTTCACAGCTTCTTATAGTAAAACATTAGTACCGTTTCAGTATCAAACAACAAGGAGCTACATGTTCCTCATGACAATTGTAGAAGATCTTTCCTATATAACAAGCCTTTTTAGTTGTCCTTTTTCATGTAACACCCCGCCGAATTAAGTACCAGGTGATCAGTCCCATACCCAATTAAATCAGAATATACAGTTGGTTGATTCTTAGCATCACCGTCGAAAATATTTTCCTATCACCTAATACTCAATTAAGCTGGTGTTAAAAACTTTCCAATAAAAATTTCATTTTACCATTTCGAATAATTCTACACATTCCATTCCATAACAAAAATAAACTGAATAGATATCACAATAGAATTTAAATGCAACTGGAATAAACTTTTCAAGAAACATGTCGATACATAAATCCCAACAATAGTAAATGTAACACAATGACACGAGTATAAAATCCTAACTAAAGTAGAAAAGAAACAGCTAAAATCCTCTGGGGCGACATGCCCTAAATGAAAGATCACTACAGAGTATGAATAAAATAAATGAAGGCGTCTAAACAATACTCCATAGCTCCATAGCTCGTCAACCACCATAATCCTCTATGGCTGGTGTCCCTGCGGCTGGACACCTGATATAGAAGATACAAGAGAAAAACGAGAATATGCAAGGAAATGGGTCAGAGCCCGATGGAAAAAATAGGTTTGAAAACAACAAGTGAATAATTGCAATATTTATCACTTATAATATACATGTTAGATTATCGGACTCTCTCCTGAGATTCTAACCTCTCATCTAGAGTGCACACCTAACGTACCTCTAAATCATACTAGTTACTATTCTCCATTCTAACTAGTTCATAACTGTATCAACTAATCATAGCCCATATCTATCCCGTATAATTTACATATATCCAATAAGATTCAACATGGATAAGCCTTTTTCTTTATTTAACATAATTAAGCATTATGATACTTAATTAATTACATACTATTATCTTTCAATTTAACTTAATTCACACAGAAGATAGATCTAACCAGTATAAACATATTCACGCAATTCATTATATATACACATATATATAATACAATACGACATCCCGAGACACAACTGCGGTGCATGCATTACTCTGCTATCATGTCCCAGTATAGCTTGTCGCCGTATAGGGGACTATAGGTTCGATAAAGATTCCTTGAACCACAAATTTCAAATTATAAATAATGTAGGCGAACATAGTCCTAAGCCTTTGGGCTACGCACATACCTACGCACCCAAATGACCGTTCTATACCATTGTTCTCACTAATGGTAATCGACCTAAGTCCTATGTTCTTGAGCGACAAGTGAAAAATCCCATGGATTCTTTAGAATATGACTTCCCTCACGCGCAAACCTCTCGTCGATAGCAATAAGCTAGGTATGTCATACCCATAAATTATCATTTAATCAAATAGGCATTATCATCTACCTATATAAAATTAGGTACTTACACTACCTATATCATATTAGGAATTCATCCTATCACAAGTACCCATCGTATTTATTGAATACTATCCACACTTGTAATCATGATTATCATTGTTGATGTAAAAAACTAGATTACTCTAATAATTTAATCACAGATAAATAAATAAGACAGAATATTTTTGAAGTGGTTCAGCCTTATAAGAATAGCCTACATCCACTGTTATGTTATTGCTGAGTGTTTGGGAATTCTCGATTATTAGTTCAATCAAGAAATTCCGGTCCCTTTGAATGAGGGTGATACAAGGTATTTATAGCCCTTAGGCTGTACATGAATGGGTTGATACATTAAATGATATATGTATGAAAGGGTAATACATTTAATGTAGTGTGTGCGTCAAGATGATAAACATTCAATGAATAGTTGAACTGTTGATATTCTGGCAATTAATACTACGGCCGAGATGCAGCTCGGACCGCCTTAGTTGCTCGTTGCTCAGGAGTTCCTCGGAGCGCTAGGGTACCTCGGAGTGATTGAAGTTCCTCGGTATATCCTCGTATCTCGGAGAGACATGGGTTGGTCGAGGAAATGAACTTCCTCGTTGTTATTGTACCACGTAGATTGACAAGTGTCTTCATATGATTCGTCCACATCAGTATATTAATTTTGGTATCAACAGAAGCCCCCAATGTTTCATATTTCGAACTTTGAGGAGTATGGAATATTCTTTCTCGGTTTATGGCAATATTGAATGATCTTCCTGGGTTTTAGGAGCATCGTATTTGAATTTATTTCCAAATTCAAAGAATCCGCCTTTTTTCGAACTTTTAAGAGCGCTTCGATCTTAGTGCCCTTTTTGTCCTTTTAGCCGCCGGAACTTCGATAGTTTCTTTCTCGTAATCATTTCCTTCGCCACTTCCCTAGGTAAAGTATTTAAACTTCTTAGGTAACCATACCGTCTTCTTCTTTTTCCAATTTTCTGCATTCAAGCTTTCTATTCTCTCTTTCTCTCTTGTGCGTTCATCCTTGTTTTCGTTCATTGTCAACAGACCTCCTTTCTTCCTGTAAGATCTTCTTCCTTTCTTCTGTATTTCTTTTATTCAGTATGGTTTATATTGTGGAGTCTGTTGAGAAATTTCGTTCCGATTTTTCCATTCCTTCCTGGGAAACTCTGGAGGTTCTTTCTGAACCTTTAGATTATTTTCGATTGGCTGAGGGACATTGGTTCCCCAGTCTATTCATTGCTGAATGTGGATTTTCTTTTCCGCCAAACCCATTGTGTCTTGAGTTTTGTCAATATTTTGATCTTGTCCCTGCAAAAATAGCCCCCAATTCATGGAGAATAATTAATGGGGTGTACAAATTAAATCTAACTCATGGGACTCGTATAGGGATCCTTGAAATTATGTATTGCTATAAGTGGGCCACTCTAGATAATATTTATTACTTAAAAACTAGGTTTCTGAATAGAGCTCTTGTAGTTAACCTCCCTGATTCAAATAGAGATTATTTTGAACATGGGTTGGTTATTAAAAATTGGCAATATGCCCCTTTAGTTGGAGATGGAGTATACAACGGTCCTAGATGCCCCCCATATGGCAATGGGATAGGTTTATTTTTCATTTTATTTTACTTATGAAATTATGCTTTCATCATGTTTGACAAAATGTATGACTGATATCTCATTGTGTATTTATTTGCAGTTGACAGCAAAAGAAAAACTCCAAAAGAATCAGAGGTTAATATTAAGCATCCGAAACTTATCTGGGGTTTGCATAAGAACGTTGCAGACGAGCACATCAGGTCTGCATCATATTTTCTACAGTATAAGAGTTATACAACCTCTTATACTGCTCGCCCTGTTGAGCCAGCTTCAACTCCAGAGGATTCTTCTTCAGATTCTCATCTTCCTTTAAGTCAGAGAATGGGAAAGAAAAGAGCTCCTCCTGCTCTATTTGATGACATTACTTCTGCTGCTGGGGCCAAGAAAAGCAAAGTTGATGTCCCAGAAGGGACTAAGAAGGTGGATGTTGCACCTTCCAAAGCTGCCGAGAAGCCCCCAGTGGCTCCGAGCAAGAAAATTGCTCCAGTAGAAGTGATTACTGTCTCTCCGACCAAGAGTTCTTCCTTGGTTGAAACCGCTGAAGTTCCTTTAAGGAGATTGAGGAAATCATCCTCAGTCAATTTGGCTGAAACTGTCTCTTCTCCACCATCTGGTGTTATTGGTGTTCCAACCATCATTCCTCCGAGCTCTGCAATGAGCTCGGTAAAAACTTGGATCATACCCGAGGTCCAAGGAATTGATGAACATATTTCTAGGAATATGTTGACATCTCTAGCTACTCGTCATATTGCTTCGGTAAATTTCTCACATTCTGAATTTCTTTCTTTCTCTGAATGCTTGCATTTTTGTATTGACTTTACTGTTTTTCTCATCTTTCAGCTGGTGAACTGTTTCAATAACATCGCGAAGAAGGACGAGGCAATTAAAGCTTCCAGCTACTCGTCAGGTGTAGAGGATGCTCTGCTGGGTTTAACCCAATCTTTGAAGGATTCTCGTCAGCAGTATGACGAGGACAAAGCCGAATGGGAGAAAAAAATATCTACAGTTGAGGTCGAGAAGGTGAAGATGGTTGAGATCTCCAAGAGTTTGGAGAATAAAGTGAAAAGTTTAGAGGTCGAGCATAAGAAATATGATGATAAGCTCAAGAAATTTGGAGAGCTTGAAGATAAGTTGAAGAAGGCAGAGGAAGAATTGTCCACCCTGCGAGATATCAAGGGTCAAAAAGAAGAATTGGATGCGAAGCTCTCCTCGGAGAAATTGAGAAGAAAGCTTGCAGTCAAAAAATCCTTCAGCGCAGGCTGGGATAAAGGATGGGACAAGGGGATTGCTGCGATGACATCCCAAGTTCAATACGGGAAGTTAAAATACTTCCAAGATGGCTGGGTAGCTGCTCTACAGGAATTGAAGATCAAGGATGATTCTGAGCTATTCCAGCTACACCTCCCTAGTCCTCCTCCACTAATTGTGGAAGAAGAAGAAGATGAGCATGTCTCTGATGAATCTTCTATGGCCATAGGTGATCAAGTCCCTGCATCTCTACCTTCTGCTAACGAAGACATTTCTTCCATGCCTCCTCCTCCTGAAAAAATTTCAACTTCTGCAGATCAAGTTGCTGTTACCACCGAGCAACCAAGCTCCTCGTCCCAGCCTCCCGAGAAAGTCTTGGGAGACAAGGAAAAGGTGTGAAGTTGTTCGGTATCATTTCTATCTTTTCATTATTTGTAATCCAACAATGTAACCCTTTTGTGATCTAATAAAATACATCTTTGTTCCTCCCTGTTGTTGATGATTTGTTTTTGTTGATTGTTGTCTTTTTCTCATCCTTAGTTTGTTGCTAGAATGGAACTGATATCTGCACATGATACGCAGCTGATGCAGCAATGTCACGAATACTATAAGGCTGGCCATACAGACCTTAGTACATCAGAAATTGCTGACATCCTTGGCCATGATGCCTCAGAACAAGCAATTGAGGCTTATCGGTACTTGAAGGATTTACTTGACCGGGCTATGGCCAACAATGTGGCCTACTATGACTTGATTGAGGAACTTCATTATTCCTTAGAAGATCTCCAAGGTCAGCACAATGAATCAATGGCTTTGTTGCACAAGGAATATGAAAATAGATATCAACAACTTTCTTCTGAAACAGGCCATAAAAAGATCCTTGCTGGATACGATGTTAGGGAAAAAACTCTAAAAGGTGAAATCGAGGCTTGCAGGCAGATTGCTGAGTTACTGGAACAAGAGAACAACAATTTGCAGAAAAAGTTGGCACAATATGAATCTGCAGCGTCATCTTCAACTGCTTTAATACCAGTTACCGATGAAGGTTTCTCGTTCTTAGAGGTTGAGAATGCCAAACTAAGGCAAGAGTTAGATGTTCTGAGAAGATCTGTTATTCCTGTGACTGCTCGAGGATGAGGAAGAGGTTCTCGGGGGCGAGGAAGAGCTGTTCAAAATGTTGTCGAGGAGCAAAGTTCTCCAGTCGCTGCTCGGAGTCGATCAAGAGTTCTTAGCCGCAATGTTGAAGAGGCTCGCACTCAATCTACTTTGGAAACTCAAGCATACCAATTAAACGCCAAAGATCGGGCTTTATCTGAAATGTCCAAGAAAAATCTATCCTTGGAAGATCAACTTGCTGCAACGAAGTCTGCTCTACACACTAAGGACCTTTTTGCCAAAAACCTTCTCGAACAATTGGATAGATTAACCTTCCAATTTCATAAGCAACCCAGGGAATTTTGGATGGCTGGATACAATGAAGCCCTAGTTCTTTTGGATGCTCGTATTGAACACTCCAATAATGAAGGTTATAAGCAGGGGTGGTTGAACGCACTAGGTGTGTTAAAATTGGAGCAAGGGCATTATTTATGGGATTATCATGCTCCAAGGTTATTAGATTTGCCTGTGCCACCTTTCAAATTGGACATGGAATGGATCCCAGCTCATTCCATTCCTCGGAGTTTAATTTCAAAATATCTTGGTGAATATAGTCTTCATTCCCAGACTGAATTATCTCGTCCCGAGCATCTCTTGGATACACCTTCTGTGATGAACGCCATAATGCTCAGAGATATTAATTTCATCAATTCTCCTCTTTGCTTAGAATATCCTCCTGCCGGCGAGGAACCTGTTTCTAAAGCAAAGGGCAAGAAACCAATAGAATAGGAATATCAATGTAACAGTTAGTACATTCATGTAACCTGTAATTTATTTTGAATTTAATGAAAGAATTTCACTTTCTGTTTGTAAATTTGTATTGCGATTGTCTTGTGTTTATAAGTATCAATGCTGCTCAATCACTTAATAATAAAGTAATGAGTATAAATTGTTTAAACTGTTTCCAACCAACCAAGGTTGTTAAATTGTGCTTGTCGACCAACTACAGTTGATGGGTTTTTATCCCCGACCAACCATACTTGGTAAACTTTTTCCTAAAATGCATCCGACCAACCATGGTCGATAATTTATCCTCGTCGACCAAGTATAATTGATCACCGACCAACTATACTTAGTTCAGTTTGGAATTTTTTGTATTTTCTGGAATGATTTTACCTTCCGACCAACTTGTTGGCTTATTTTCAAATCAAATGATATTGTTCTTCCCTCAACCGTAGTTGATTATTGAATTATCAGGTTCTTTCGAACTATCTGTCCACTAGTTATTTTACCAACCTTAGTTGGTCACGCTAGTGTACGCCTCCTAACCAAAGGAGTATATTTTTTGGTTCTTTCGAACTATTTGTCCACTAGTTATCTTACCAACCTTAGTTGGTCACGCTAGTGTACGCCTCCTAACCAAAGGAGTATATTTTTTGGTTCTTTCGAACTATTTGTCCACTAGTTATCTTACCAACCTTAGTTGGTCACGCTAGTGTACACCTCCTAACCAAAGGAGTATATTTTTTGGTTCTTTCGAACTATTTGTCCACTAGTTATCTTACCAACCTTAGTTGGTCACGCTAGTGTACGCCTCCTAACCAAAGGAGTATATTTTTTGGTTCTTTCGAACTATTTGTCCACTAGTTATCTTACCAACCTTAGTTGGTCACGCTAGTGTACACCTCCTAACCAAAGGAGTATATTTTTTGGTTCTTTCGAACTATTGTCTTCTTTTTGCTGTCGAGCAGCGTAGTGTACAACACTAGTATTCCCTGAAAAACTTTCAAACAAAGGAGAGGAAAATGGTGAAAACATCATCGTTTTATTCATATTGATGAATCCGTTGTACATTTTACATCATTGATAATACTTGCGAAGGGGTTCAGCATTCCAAGCATTCTTGAATTCTTCTCCTTCTAAAGTTGCTATTCGGTAAGTTCCTGGTCGAACAACTTCTGTAACTCGGTAAGGCCCATGCCAGTTTTCCTCCAATTTATTGTGTTTCTGGATTACCTTCTTTAGCACATAATCTCCTTCTTTTAAATCGCATTTCTTCACCCTTTTGTTGTAGAAAAGAACTGTTCGTTGTTGATAAGCAGCATTCCTAATGGCTGCCTCTTCTCTGACTTCCTCTAGCATATCCAAATCCAGTCTTCTCATCAAGTCGCTGACCGGGGAATTGAAATTCATCACTCTGTGTGTTGGGAGACCTAACTCGGCAGGTATTACAGCCTCACTTCCAAATGTCAGCATATATGGTGATTCTCCAGTCGCTGCTCGGGGAGTTGTTCGGTAAGCCCACAATACTGATTGTAGCTCGTTAATCCAGTTAGCTTTAGCTTCACTTAGCCTTTTCTTCAAACCATTCAGCAGTGTTCTATTCGTCACTTCAGTCTGTCCATTGCTTTGAGGATGGCCTGGTGCTGAATGGACCTTCAAAATGTTCGACTGATGACAATAAGCAGCAAATTCCTCGTTATCAAATTGGGTTCCATGGTCTGTGATGAAGGCATGAGGGAGACCATATCGGCAGATGATATTCTTTCAAACGAACTGGTATACCTTCTCGTACGTCATGTCGATGAGCGGCTCAGCTTCTATCCACTTAGTAAAATAGTCCACTGCAACGACGAGGTACTTGAATCTTCCTCGGGTGGTCGACAATGGTCCAACCAAATCAATTCCCCACATGGCAAATGGCCAAGGGGAAGTTATGGGTGTCAATAATGCTTGTGGAGTTCGTCGGATGGAAGAAAAACGTTGGCACTTGTCACATTTCTTAGCATAGGCTATACAATCAGCCCTCATCGTCGGCC
The DNA here is from genome assembly GCA_949130495.1 of Sambucus nigra. Lineage (NCBI taxonomy): Eukaryota > Viridiplantae > Streptophyta > Magnoliopsida > Dipsacales > Adoxaceae > Sambucus > Sambucus nigra. Next base: position 533,432,274 of record OX422208.1, on the reverse strand, counting down.
AATAGTATCCTTGAGTCATTACCCTTTACAAGAGTGTTCGACCTGCTACATGAGCTCCACAAGACCCTTCATTGATCTCTTCGATCAATTCTTTCACTTCGGAAGGATGTACACATCTCTGCAAACCTGCCATAATTCCTCGTCTATATAAAATACCATTAGTTAATACATACTGAGCAGCTTTATACTTCAATTTCTTGGCAGTGAGCTTATCCTCTGGCAATACTCCCTCTTCAATATATACCCTGATGGGATCCATCCAAGATGGTCCTAAATCAAGGGCAATAACATTCATCGTCAAGTCTTCATCTATGCTCCGACTTTCCAGTACTTCAATTGGTATTGTTCTTCGCAGCTCGGTACGAGTAGCTGATGCTAGTCGGGCCAGCGCGTCTGCTTGTGCATTTTCTATTCTGGGTATTCTGATCAATTGAATCGCATCAAATTCTGCCAATAACTCCATTACCTTGGCATGATATTTGACCATTAATTCTCCTTTAACTGCATACGTTCCCATCATCTGATTCACAATCAATTGAGAATCACTGAATACCATCACTTGTTGCGCTTCCATAATCTTTGATAAATTAAGACCTGCTATCATGGCCTCATACTCAGCCTCATTATTGGAGGCTTTGAATTGGAATCGCAAAGCATATTCCATGTCAATCTCGTCTGGGGTGTTCAAAACAATTCCTGCCCCACAACCTGCTGTGCAAGATGAGCCATCTACATATAATCTCCATATGGGCAACCCGTCTTCAAATTTCTTATCCGATAGAGTTCCTCGGTGAAATATTTGTTGCTTCTTTTCATCCTCTCCTGGCACTTTTCGCTCCTCGTTGACCATCTCTTCTCGTTCTTCAACCAACCGGGGCTGGTTTGAATTTGAAGTTGATGATCCTTCTACATCCATAGGCCCTTTTACCAACCGGAGTTGGTCTGGACTTATGTCTGTTGATCCTGTAACATCCACAGGTTGGTCAGCAAGCACCTTTTGCTCCTCGGGGGTATCAGGATATGTAAATTCTTCTACAGCTTGTCCTTTCAATGATGCTCGGGGCTCATACACAATATCATATTCACCGAGCTCTATTGCCCAGTACATCAATCTCCCTGACTTTTCTGGCTTATGAAGGGCTTGCCTCAGTGGCATGTCGGTATAAACGACGATGGTATGGGCCTGGAAATATGGCCTCATTCTTCTACTTGCTTCAATTAATGCCAATGCCAATTTTTCCAGCTTTGGGTACCTGATTTCTGCACCTCGGAAAGCCTTACTTGTGTAATAGATTGGTTTCTGGACTCCATTCTCCAATCTAATCAATGCTGAACTGACTGCATTCTCTGATACTGCCAGATACAAGTACAACTTCTCTCCTGTTATTTGCATGGACAGCAATGGAGGTGTTCCCAAATACTTTTTCAAGTCTTGAAAGGCCTTTTCACATTCATCAGTCCACTCAAAAGTTTTTCGAAGTGTTTTGAAGAATGGGAGGCATTTGTCAGTTGCTCGGGACACAAATCTATTGAGCGCTGCAACTCGTCCTGTAAGACTCTGCACTTCTTTCTTGGTTGTTGGAGATCGCAACCCTAAAAGAGCTTTGATATTATCTGGATTTGCTTCAATGCCTCGCTGGTTGACAATGTATCCGAGAAACATTCCTTCTCGTACTCCAAATGTGCACTTCGTCGGGTTGAGCTTCATTTGGTATTTATCCAGTTGATCAAATGTTTGAGCTAAGTCAACTAGATGATTTGCAGCTTTCTTGCTTTTTGTCAGCATATCATCGACATAGACTTCCATGTTGCAACTGATTTGTTCGGTAAAAACCTTGTTCATTAGCCGCTGGTATGTCGCTCCTGCATTTTTCAAACCAAAAGGCATAACATTATAGCAATAAGTTCCCCTAGGGGTAATAAAAGAAGTACTTTCCCTGTCTTCAGGTTTCATCTTGATCTGGTTGTAACCAGAATATGCATCCATGAAGCTGAGCAACTCATGTCCTGAGGTAGCATCCACTAGTTGGTCAATTCTGGGCAATGGAAAATGATCTTTTGGGCATGCCTTGTTGAGATCAGTGAAATCAACACACATTCTCCATTTATTGTTCTTCTTCTTTACCATCACCACATTTGCCAGCCAGTCTGGATATTTCACATCTTCAATGAATTGGGCTTTCTGGAGCTTCTCGACCTCCTCTTGTATGGCTTGATTCTTCTTGGGGCTAAATACCCTTCTTCTCTGCTTTACAGGCTTGATCTCTTTATTCACATTGAGTTCGTGACATAAAAAGTTCGGATCTATTCCTGGCATGTCCTCATGACTCCATGCGAAAGTTTTCTTCCTGTTTCTCGAGAACATTATCAACTCTTGTTTTATTGAAGCATCTAACGACGAACCTATCTGGGTTACTCGTTCTGGGTGCTCCTCGTCCAGAATAACATTTTCTGTAGATTCTACCACCTGTCCTTTTACAAGTTGGGATTCATCCCTGGGATCAAGAGTTTTAATTTCTGTACCTTCTTCCACCTGGTAGGTGATAGTCTTTTTCCTTGATTCCTCAAGCTCCTCTTGCTCGGCACATGAATAATAGCATTCCCGAGCTACTTTTTGATCACCTTTCACAACTCCTACCCCAAAGTTTGTTGGGAATTTTAAGCACTGATGTACTGTAGATGGAACTGCTTCGAACTTCTTCAAACCAACTCTTCCCATGATGATGTTGTAGGCTGACTGCACATTCTTATCCATCACAAAGAAGCGTATTCTTTCTGTTCGACAAGCAGGCCAGGTTCCAATGAATATGTCCAACTTGATCGTCCCAAGTGGAAAAACTTTCTCGCCAGCAAAACCCAGAAGGGGTCTGTGATAAGGTTCCAATTGAGATAATTTCAAATTCAAGCTATCAAAACATGAATAGTACATGATGTTTGCTGAACTACCGTTGTCCACCAACACCCTTGAAATCACCACATCTTTCATCCTCATTTTGATCACCAAGGGATCGTCGTGAGGGTAAAGGATACCTGCCAAATCGTTTTTTGAAAAACCAATAACTAGCTTCTCTTTATTTACCTTCCTCGGTCGATCATCCTCGGCAAGATTTATTCGTTGAATATATGAGCTGGCTTGAGCCTCTCCGAGATAGGCCTTTCTTTCTGTAGTAAGGTCTCCTCCTCCAGCATCTCCTCCTGTAATAACATTACAATCAAATGACCCAAAAGGTATGGAAAATACCTCTCGTTCAGGCTGCATTGGCTTCTTTGGAAGATCGGGGTCTTCATCTGGATCATCTTCATGATCTTTTTTCTTTTTCTCCTCCGTCCGACGAGGAGATCTGGAATGATCTCTAGTTCTATCATCATTCTTCCTTTCACCTCTGCGATCTACATACTTTGACAACTTTCCTCTTCGGATGAGCGTTTCAATCTCATTCTGAAGGGCTATGCAATTTTTGGTCGTATGGCCATGATCTTTATGGAACTCGCAATATTTGGCCCTATTCCTCAGTTCAGGATTGGTCCTCAGTTTATCTGGCCACTTGATTTCTTTGTTATTCTTGATTTCTTCCAAAACATGATTAATACCCATCTTCAATGGAGTATAATTATCATATTTCTTCAGGACTTCCCATGACGTCCTATTATTCTTGGAGTGCTTGTCACCACCATTACCTTTTTGCTCTTTCTTCTTAGATTTGTCAACCTCCACCTTGGTTTCTTTATCCATATTTTTCTTCACAGCCATTGCCTCCTCGGCATTCATGATTTTGGCCGCTTTTGCCATCAACTCCGACATAGTTTTAGGTGGATCTTTTGCCAAAGTATAGTATAACTTGTTAGGTAGCAATCCACTCATCAAAGCAGTGATCGCTGTCTTTTCTTCGTAATCTATGACTTCCAACTTCTCATTATTGAAACGAGTTATGTAATCTCTGGTACTCTCGCCTGATTTTTGTCTAACACTTAACAAGTGCGCTACTCGTTTTACTGGCTTTGCTCCAAAATAGAAATTGCCAATAAACAACTCGGCTAATTGAAATAAAGTTGAAATCTTACCCCGAGGAAGATTGTTATACCATATCTGGGCAGATCCAGTAAGAGTTCCTGAAAAGGCCCTGCATCTCATCTCGTCGGGGACAACATAGATATCGACAGTAGCTTGATATTGTTCTATGTGAAGAACAGGATCTGTCTTTCCATCATATTTGGGAGTTACCACGGGTGCTTTAAATTTCGATGGTGTAGGAAAATCCACAATGGCCTGTACAAAAGGTGTTCCTCGAACGAAAGTTCGTTGTAGGGGGTTCTTTGCTTTGGCCATTTCTCCCAATTTATCCTCCAACCGTTGGAGAGATCCTTTCCACGCTTCGTTTCCTTCCTCAGGCCTATTGGTTCGAGCAATTGATCGTTCTGAGGTAGCTTCTTGAGATCTATCTTGACGAGCAACTGGTCGTGATTGTGCTGATCCTTCTCTTAAATCTGATGGTTGTCTAAAACTCCTCGACATGGTCTTAGGTGGACTCCTATTCCTCCTAGGGCCTAATCGACTGAAAGGAGACGCCCTACTCAGTCTTTCTAAAGCACTGGGTCTTTCTGGAGAGAGGGTGATATCTTGATCAGTATCTGTAACCCTTATTGACGAAGTTCGCCCAGGTTGATAAGAGAAATCATCAGACTCCTCATTACAATATGACTCAGTGCGCCTGGATCGCGATTGCTCACAATCACTCCTTTGCTTTGAACGGGTAGGTGCACCGCCGTGAAGAGTTTGAATGAGTTGCCTCATTGTTTCTTGCATGGCGGTTTGTCCTTCAGCCAGATTCGTTATTATTCCAGCCAGATCTGGAGGTGCAGACGGATTTGGAGGATTTCCAGTGTTTCCAGCATTTCGATTACTGGATTCTGGATTATCTGCCATTGATGATAAATGATTTTTGGTGAAAAACGATAGCAACAGTCGATTCCCACAGACGGCGCCAATCTGTTGATGTAAAAAACTAGATTACTCTAATAATTTAATCACAGATAAATAAATAAGACAGAATATTTTTGAAGTGGTTCAGCCTTATAAGAATAGCCTACGTCCACTGTTATGTTATTGCTGAGTGTTTGGGAATTCTCGATTATAAGTTCAATCAAGAAATTCCGGTCCCTTTGAATGAGGGTGATACAAGGTATTTATAGCCCTTAGGCTGTACATGAATGGGTTGATACATTAAATGATATAAGTATGAAAGGGTAATACATTTAATATAGCGTGTGCGTCAAGATGATAAACATTCAATGAATAGTTGAACTGTTGATATTCTGGCAATTAATACTACGGCCGAGATGCAACTCGGACCGCCTTAGTTGCTCGTTGCTCAGGTGTTCCTCGGAGCGCTAGGGTACCTCGGAGTGATTGAAGTTCCTCGGTATATCCTCGTATCTCGGAGAGACATAGGTTGGTCGGGGAAATGAACTTCCTCGTTGTTATTGTACCACGTAGATTGACAAGTGTCTTCATATGATTCGTCCACATCAGCATATTAATTTTGGTATCAACAATCATCATATTTTTTTATGTAGTTATCACTCACATAATATTTTATTCGACCCAAGTACCCGTAAATATATCATCAATATTACCCTTACTTGATATAACTATTATTCTCCTCTAAATCGTAATATAATTATGCAGATATCTCTCACAAAAATTTAATCCTCAAATCCAAATAATTTTTCAACATTAACCCAAGTCCCTCGCTCCTTGTAAACGTACCAAAATTAATAAAATCTTACCATAGGCCAAATTACCATTTTCCAAATATTATTTTTTTTCGATAAAGGTACATTCTGCTAGAAATATAAAATTATAATTTTGACGCTTTTCTGCTCCTATTTTGAAAAAACTTAAAACTGTAAAGTTGTGCAGAACGTGATTTTATAAACAAACTCGAGCGTACATTACCAATTTCCTCTTAAAAAAACCTTAAATTATCGTATAATGTTCGTCCTTTTCAATAATTTTTTTCATGCGTTTTATGTATTTTCTTTCACATCAAAACCAACACAAATAAATCCAAATCCTCTCCTAATTAATCTCAATTGATATATCAAGATATATGATCAGATTCTAGTAATCAAACAAACTAAAATCATCAAATAGTTTGGATTAAATCCTATTATTCCCAGAACTCTCATAGGTTCTTATTTCTCCAAAAATAATAATAATTCAGACTTCTTCTATCATTTGAAACCCCAAATTCGTGGATTAAATCATTTAAATAGAAAGAGATTTATTCTATATAATTTTCATATCAAGAACAAATTCGAAAAACTCAATAGTTCATCCTTAAATCATGTAAGTTCATACTTCTTACTTAACCTATCTAGCATGGATATTGTAAGCAGTACAATAAAGCAAGAATTACACTTGCCTTAATTATGTAGGTCTGAACCTTTGGTGATGATATTTTAGAGTCCTTTCCTTATTTTTCGGTGACTTTTCGGTGGTGGTGCTGGTGGTAGAAGGTGGTTAATCCCCTTTGGCCTGCCCCGAAAGTCTTTCCTCCTTCCTAAGCAACCTCTTCTCCTCCCATGAAACTCTTCACTTTCTCTCACGCTAATACCTCTCAAGTGTTTTGTGATCAAATGAAATGAACCTACGTTCCTCTAATCCATCACCTTTATAATAAGACAAATCCCAAAATTACTATTCATCTCCCATATTAAAATGACTAAAATGCCCATTCGGGGTGTCCTTTCATCTCCTAATTGATCTGAGACCCAAATCCAACTCCCAAATAGACTTTTTGACTATTTCGACCCTTCCGGATGCAACGGCGCACTCGAAATGACCATAAAGTTGATATAAAGTAATGTTTCCTTTTTTATTTATTTAAATTAGTCCCGACACATCCCATACCGCGTCGCGACTAAAGTTTCATAATTACCGTATTAGTAACTCACGACAATATAAATAACATCATATTCATATATTACTTAAATATCACTAAGTAATATTCCGAATCATTGATTTCAATATCCACAAGTTATATAAAATCTGGATTAATCCCAATGAATTAATTTATAATTAATTCGTATTAATCCCATTAACTTTTAATTTAACTCATTTTAAAAGTCATTAAAATTACGGGGTATTACATACTTCCCCCCTTATAACAGAATTTCATCCCGAAATTCAGAAAAATAAAGCATAACTAGTAAAGACAACTCCGGGTATTAATCTCACATCTCATGCAATCTCTGTTGTACTGCCCATACAGTACATTACCGAATACCCCCTTGATGTTATACACCAAGCCTTACCATTTAGTTTCAACTGTCTTGAGTTAAAGTTTACCCATGTAATAACCCTTACTTTTGAGTAATTTATTTTATATTAATTTTACCACGTGAGATAATTATATAAAATATTGGATAATGGAGTAAATATTATTTTAAGTGACTTAAAAGATTATATTTACTAGATTTTGCATATTTACTATTAAGTGAATGTAAATGGCGTCATGTTATGATTTATAGTGTCGTTGTGCTTTAAACGACATTTATGGTTTAAAATGAAGTTGGAACATGAAATGATTTATATTATTCCGGATGCCAATTTAAAGGACGCGATTAGTCCTGAAATAGTCAAGATAGTCAAAATAAGTGCCATATTGTATTTTTGGGTTTCGGGCACTTTTGATCGGTTATGACTTAATTCTGTAGTTACGAGTCATTTTAATGGTGTATTAACATTTAAAGATGGAAACTAATGCTAATTTCACGTTGAAGTCTTACAATCCCTCTTATTTCTCAAGTGTATGCTTCCTAAACCTATAGATAAAGAGAGGGAAAGAGAATTGTGGAGAAAAGAAGAGAAAGGAGGAGAATTGAAGAAATTGGGTTTGATTTGCATCTTCCGGAAGAGAATCCGAGAATACAACCTTAAGGCAAGTTTCTTACTTGCTAATATATGATTTGAGGTGAATAAATTGTAGTGATAGTTATGTATTAGGAACAATTGAACAATTATGGGTTTTAATGAATTTTTAGTGTTTGGAACCTTAAACATTGTTTTAGTTAGATATTGTCTTGATTATAGTATTTAGTGTTTATGTAGGATTGTTTTGGTTGGATTATTGATGGATGGTGTGTTAAAAAATGGAAGATAAATTAGTTTGGGAAATTGGGGTTATTAAACTCCATAGCCGAAACTGGGCATTCTGGCCCAGGCGAATCGATTCGCCCCTCGCGAATCGATTCGCTAAAGGGGTAGGCTATAGGTCTGTGTTGGGAGAATCGATTCAGATTATTCCAATCGATTCGGAAGTAAGCATAATGTTGGGTCCTCTTGATCGAATCGATTCGACCTATCCGAATCGATTTTCTTTCAAGACCGAATCGATTCGGCCAAGGCAAATCGATTCAGAATTCCTGTTGTTTTAGGATAATTTTCTAACTTAATTTGTAACCTTTTTCTTATAGGTTTAGTACCTAGGAACTTTCTCTTAGGAAGTAATAAAGTGTACTAGAGACTTATATTAGGTATGTGACCACACTAGATTAGAAAGGGGATACTTGGGCTTATCTCGGGGATTATTTAATAGACGTTAGGGTAGTTCTTTCTTGAGTAAACTAGTTTGAGGCTAGGGAAGAGTAGGATTATATAATTGTGGAAATTTAGAGACGTGATTGAGGTATACTATACTTGGTGGCTCAGAGTAACTTCATTATTTCTCGGAGACTAATTTGGGGATTTATTAAACGTTGAGGTTTATAATGATGACATTAAACGCTTATGGCTCCGGATAAAAATGTAATGCATATTTTAAAATAGGAATAACATGTGAATGATAAATTTCATATACACACCTCTATAAATTCTATCATAGGAGAAGTTACGCACATGAGGTGAAGTCCCCTGGATAGTGAATGCATGGTGAATATACTCCTCGGCCATAGGACCGGTTATTATTATATTGTGTGATTATTGTTCGGAGTGAGGTAATTCTGGGTGTGGTTTTGACTCACTGTCGATGGTATATGGATGCTTCCCGATGTCACGCGATGTAGGATGCCCAGGTTGTCTTGGTGATAGACCCTGGAAGATGATAGCTATTTAGGGGCGCATCCAGTGGGGGAACCCGGAAGGATGGTGTAAGGACACAAATTTCCAATTGATTCCTTTTTAGTTTTGGCTCAATTTCGGACAAAAACATTTGAGTGATATGATAGTGTTCAACTTTATCCATTCAAGTCTATGACGTGTTAGTTAAAGACGTAGCATCCAAGATTATAAAGCTTAATCAAATGTCGAGTTTATTGTGCCTCGTTTCTACATCAACAACATTTGTTCCGTTTACTCCTAAGGTATGAATGCATTACATATTTATATAGGAGCTTGGAACAATTTTAATTGGGTGTAATTTTTCTTTAAAATAAATGTTTATTTTCAGAAATTCTCTTTAAAACCTTAAAATAAAGTTTCTGGGCTAAAGTTGAATTTTTAAACATTTTGGAAAGTCGTTCGATATTGTCATTCGAATAAGTTTTTCTTTCGAACGAGAATATCATTTGAACGAGGTTTGCCAACGACCTACCTCTGGAACTTCGTTATAAGTATCATTCGAACGAGACTTCATTCGAACAAAAATCTCGTTCGAACGAGATTTCAGGTGAGAAATTTTTCTGGCAATTTTGAGCAATTTTTCCCATGTTTCCACTTACCTTTACCTACTAACTTTTGGCTGAAGTTATACGTGCGGGAACTAAGTTTGAAAAAACCAACTTTTGACATTTCCTAAACATCTTTTTGAGAGAAATTTTTTTCTAATTTCAAAAGTTCATGTTTAAGTGTTTGTAGTTTAAGAACATTATTCAAAAACTCTTTTGTTTTACACCCATAATTTGTTTATTCCAAGTTTACATATAAATATCTTGCTTGGAGTGTTTGGCACCGGGTTTACTCTACCGAGTTGAAGAGTTCGTTTGGGTTTACTTCTACATCCCATAAAGAAGAAGTTCGTTGGTTTTGCTGCGGCATTCTCACATGGTGAAAGGCACTATGTGTGGTTGACAGTGTTCCTAAAGTCTCATTTGTGATTCCAAGGTTCCGATGGAGTTCCGGGATTGTCGACTAGATAGAGGTAGTTACAAGAAGATGCGTCGAGGCTTGAAGGAGTCGAGTTGAGTGCTGTACGTCATCTTGCTTGTAATTGTAAATTCCGTACTTAGTGGACTTAAGGCTAGGGCCGTCCGAGGTTTTTTCGTGTTGTGGGTTTTTCCTCGTACATCGGAGCGTAGTGATTTGTTTATTTTATCTTTCGCAAAATTCACCTTAGATGCATGCTTAGGTAAAAAGATAAAATTTGGTTTAAATCTCAACTTTCTTAATTTGGTTCTAAATAATAATTTGGGTAAATATGAATTTAACTCAAGTCATCATTTGATTTGTTAAAATTGGTTTGTCCTAACTTGGTAATATTGTAAATATGGTTTAGGCAAATTTCTAGGACTTGTATTAAATTGGTTTTTGAGCTTAACGTAAAGGGAAAATTTGGTTTTGAGTATAATTTAATTTTGTGAAAATTGAATTTTGATTTTCTTTCATTTTAATTTGTGAAGAAATTAAAATTTGGTTTATGTAAGTGTTTTGTTGAGCCATCTCTATTCCGCATCTTTAAAAAGGAAATTGAAATTAACTCTTTGTATAAGATTTTAAAATTGGGGGCCTCGTGTTCGAACAAGTGGTATCAGAGAGGGATCGCTAAATTATTGCATTTAAGATCCTTTTAAATAATTTTTACTGAAAATGGAATTTTCCCCATTTTCAAAATTTCCTATTTTCGATGGTTCTAATTACGGGTATTGGAAAGCGCAGATGAAATCGGCATTGAAATCAATCAACGAGAGGGTTTGGTCGTCTGTTGTTAACGGGTGGTCCCCACCTACACGTTTAGTAGATAATGAGCGTGTTCCCAAACCCACCGAGAGATGTAGTGAGAATGTATTTAAACTTGCAAACTTTAATTCCTGTGACTTAAATACCTTGTTTAGCGCAGTCACACCGGATGACTTCCGTTGCATTATGACATGTAAAACCACTGTAATACCCCGTAATTTTAATGACTTTTAGTATGTGTTATATTTTAAATTAATGGATCAATTGGATTTTATTATAAATTAATTCATTGGGTTTAAATTCGAATATTTGGATATTAAAATGAATGTGATGTTATTGATATTGCTGTGAGTTATTAATTCAGTAATTTGAATTTTTAGTCGGGACGCGGTATGGGACGTGTGGGGACAAATTTGTTAGATTAAATAGGAAACTTATTTTTACATCAACCTTATAGTCATTTCGAGTGCGTCATTGCATCTGGAAGGGTAAAAATAGTCAGAAAAGTCTATTTGGATGTTGGTTTTGGGTCTCGGGTCATTTGGAAATGAAAAGACACCCGAAAAGGCATTATGGTCATTTTTACAGGGGGATGAATAGTGATTTTGGATTTTTGTCTTATTATAAAGATTTGGAGATTAGTTGTACGTAGGTTGATTTTCTCTTCTACACAAAATTGAGAGGTCACCTTTTGAGAGAGAGTGAAAGGGTGCTTGGGAGAAGAGAAGATTTCTTGGAAAGAAGGAGAAAGTCTTGGGCAAACCAAGGAGGACTAACCACCTTCTACCACCAGCACCACCACCGAAAAGTCACCAGAGATAAGGAAGATAGTCCTACGTAATCGTCACCAAAGGTTCAGACCTTCACTACCAAGGCAAGTGAATATGTTGTTCTATTTGGAGGTTTATAGTATACTTGCTAGATAGAGTTTTGATTGAGAATTCAAGATAAGGATTAATTGGAATAACATCCTTTTTATATAAAAGACATAACCCAAGAAATTGGCTTCAAATGATAGGGATATTCTGAGTTTACATGTTTTTATGGAAAAAAGAAAGTTATGAAAATTCTGGGGAATAAAGGGATGGAATATAATCCAATTGATGATTTTTAGGTTGTTTGATTGTTAGTAGTTGATTATATCACTTGTTATATCATTCTAGATGAATTAAAGGAAGTTTGGGATTGATTTAAATGGGTTTTGATGATTTTAAAGTATCAAACCCGTAGGAACACAATGTAGAATCTGGGCTGTGAACTGGTTGATCGATAGATCTATCCAAGAATGTTGATCGATCGACTGATCGATCGATCGACTGATCGATCGATCGACCAAAAACAGTCGATCGATCGACTACCACTGGAAACTGAAATATTTCTTTTTATTGTTTGATTAAATCCCATATTGATAGAAATCGTTATTGATGATTATTTGATTATGATGGAACTTACGAAATAACATGAGATTATATTTGAGGCTTGAGAAATATATTTTTGAAAGGGGTTTAATTGGGAAAAGATTATGGGGGAAATGAATTATATAAAATTATATTCGAAATAAGCTTTTGATAAATTTTGGGAAAATAACCAAATTATAAAATACTTGGGTCAAGGCTGGAAAATTATAGATAATTGAAGATAAAATGAAATGTGAGAGATATCTTCATTATTAGGTCGGATAAATTCGGTTGGAATAGTTTTGAAAGAAAGACTTGGGTTAATGTGGGAAACTTATATTAAAGTGAGATGTTTATTTTATGAGTGTCAACTACATAATATTTATATGAGGTTAAGTACGAGTGTATTGATAAATACAACGGGTACGTGGGGATAGGATAAATTCCTAGTATTATATAAGTAGATGTTAATGCCTATTTGTATGATTGATAATTTATGTGTATAATCATACCCGCTCTACTTGCTATCACAGAGGTTTCTGTACCGGAACAGTCTTATCTTGATTGGACCTTTATGGGGGATATTGACTCGTACCCTAGAATATAGGATTCCTTGGTACAGGCTATCTGTATAATAGTCAGACGGTCCTAAGAGACGTGAGGGTATGTGATGACCTCTTAGTGACTTCGAACTATGATTCGCCTCCATTTGTAGGTGTTTTATATTAATACATTTTGAGAGTGATTCCGATTTAGTATTTCCCTTAGTACGAGTGATAGGGGGACTTGATAGCAGAGTATGCCAGCACCATAGATTTTATGTGAGGTTCCGATTAGTATATATATTGTATATGTGATTTATATATCTACCTATACCTGGGATTTTTCTACTGTATGCGTAAGTAGATAAATATTGATTAATGGTTTCTAATCATAGTAAGTGCTTGGGATATCATAGCATTATTGAGTAATGCATATTGACTTATATTATTAAGGAGATGTTATCTTAATTAAATAATAGACATACGGTCTCGCGAATCAGAATTGATGAGAGGAGAATTGGGTTAGAATTCATGAGCCATTTTAGAGGTACGTTAGGTGTGCACTATAGATGAGAGGTGAGAATCTCAAGAGAGAGTCCGATAACCTAACATGAATATTATAAGTGATAAATATTGCAATATTTCACTTACTGTTTTCAAAACTATTTTTACATCGGGCTCTGACCCGTTTCCTTGCATATTCTCTTTTCTATTGTACCTTCTATACCAGGTGTCCAGCAGCAGGGACGCCAACCTTAGAGGATTATGACGAGCTATGGAGCTATGGAGTATTGCTTAGACGCCTATCTTCATTTGATTCACATTAAGTAGTGATATTTTATTTAGGGCATGTTGCCCAAAGGAATTTAAGTATCTCCTTTCTATCCGAGTCAAAATATTCTTGTATTCATGTCATTTTAATACATTTATTATTGTTGGGTTTACTGTATTGAGAAATTATTTGGGAATGTTTATTAAAATTGCATTTAAATTCTTTTGAGTTATCTCTTCAGTTATTATTGTGGTAGAATAAAATGTGTAGTGTTATTCATAAACTAAAAATGAATTTTGTTGAGTTAAAATTTAGAAAGTTTTTAACACTAGCTTAATTGGGTATTGGGTTATGTGTAAATGTTTTCGACAGTGATGCTAAGAATGAGCCAACTGTATATTCTGTTTTAATTTGGTATGGGATTGGCCACCCGGTATTTAATTAGGCGGAGTGTTACAACCACTAAAGAAGCTTGGAATATTTTACAACTCACTCATGAAGGAACTATTGTCGTAAAAGCTTCGAAACTCCAAAACCTCACCACTTAATTTGAAACCATCAAAATGAATGAAAAAGAAACTTTTGATGAATTTTATGCTAGACTTTTCGATATTGTTAATTCATCTTTTAATTTGGGAGAGAAAATACCCGACAATCGAGTAGTAAAGAAAATTTTAAGGTCCCTAACCGATAGATTTATTCCTAAGGTGACCGTGTTAAATTCTTTACCCACTTTAGCCTCTACGAAATTAGAAGAGCTCATAGGTGATTTACAAACCTATGAACTAGACATGTTTCCCTCCAAAATCGAAAAGAAAATTGAGAAGGGCGTTGCTTTGAAAGCCCAGAAGGAGGAAAAACAAGTAGTAGAGAGTAAAAGTGATAGTGACTCGAAAAATATGGCTATGTTTGCTAAACAGTTTTGACAATTTCTTAAATTTAATAAAGATAAATTTAAAAATGATTTTAAGAAATTTGAAAAATTTAGGCATGACAAAGCCGAGAAGATCCCTAAGACTTCTAATGAAAATGTAAATACGGACGAGTCAGATAAGTGTTTTGGTTGTGAAGGGTATGGCCATAGGGCTTTTGAGTGCCCCACTAAACTAAGGAGAGAGGGTAAGAAACCGATTTCCTATAATGCAACTCTTAGTGATAGTGATAAGGAAGAGGGACCTGATTCCCCCATTGTGCGCAACTTTATCGTATTCATTGCTAATGATGTTAGTGATAGTGAGGAATCATCTAATGATGACAACTTAATACATAACACTTCCGAGGCCTTTGTTTGTGAAGCTATAAAAGATGATGGTAGTGAGAGTGGAGAAGAAAAAGAGAGTGAAAATGGAGAAGAGGTTGATGTGAGTGAACTTCAAAATGCTTTTCAAGAATTATATGAAGAATTTATGAAATTAAAAAGAGCTAATTTGAAGTTAGAAGCTAGTTTAAAAGAGCGTGTCAAGGTTGTTGATGATAGTGTGTTGGTTGAAGACCTTAGGACACGTGAGAGAACTCTTTGAGAGAAGCTTGAATATATAGAAGGCGAGTGAGATAGCCTTAGAGGTTTATTGGATTCAATGAAAAAGGAGCTTCTCGAGTTTGAAGAGAGAAATGTTTTATTAGAGTCTAACATTTTAGATTTAGAAAATAAATTAAAAGACTCTAGTAAAGTCAAATTTGATTTGGAGTGTCGTTCGAAGAAATTAGATAAAATATTAGGAACGGTCCAAATTAAAAATGACACTTGTGGTTTAGGCTTCGATACATGTAATGAATCATCTCATAAAGTCAAAACCAATGTTTTAGGAGAATTGCCTAGGAAAGCCTTTAGAGTTCATTCCTTAGGTAAGTCTTTTCACCGAGTCTTTAGGTGCTCACATTGTGGTCGAAAAGGTCATCTTATGAAATTTTGTTTTGATCTTAAATAAGGTCCTAGAAAATCCCAACGTAAGGCAACCGCGGTAGCCAAGATTCCTACACCCTGAGATCGTCATTCGTCATTAGTTTGGGTTAGGAGATCCGACTTGGTAGCCTTACAAGATAGGGTTTTTGATTCTCATTTACTTTCACATGCTTTCTCCCTTGTAAAATCTAAAGGTTGAATGTGTTAGTTTTGTTTGCATACTTTAGCTTTTGTACTTAATGCTATATTATCATGCTAATTGTATGCTTGTTTAATAATTTTCCGGTCTATGCTCCATCCTTAATCACATGCTAGAATAATGATTTTTGTTTATCTTTTGTATTACACTTCTTTCATTTTAGGTTGCATTAAATGAAATATATAAAAATATTTTTTTTTATCATTTGGGTTGTATCTCTTGGTAATTTAGGCTTAATGAAAAATTCAAATGATTTTTATTTGTCTTTTGAGTAAATATTTTTGTTTGTATAAATTAAAAATTTCACAAACTCAAAAAGATTTTTTTGTGTGTGTATTTTAGTTTGACACACTTTATGTGGCATATACTTGTGTTTGAATACTCCATAGCTCATCAACCATCATAATCCTCTATGGCTGGTGTCCCTGCGGCTGGACACCTGATATAGAAGATACAAGAGAGAAAGTAGAATATGCAAGGAAACGGGTCAGAGCTCGATGGTAAAAATAGTTTTGAAAACAACAAGTGAATAATTGTAATATTTATCACTTATAATATACATCTCAGATTATCGGACTCTCTCTTGAGATTTTCACCTCTCATCTAGAGTGCACACCTAACGTACCTCTAAATCATACTATTTACTATTCTCCATTTTAAGTAGTTCATAACTGTATCAACTAATTATAGCCCATATCTATCCCGCATAATTTACATATATCCAATAAGATTCAACGTGGATAAGGCTTTTTATTTATTCAACACAATTAAGCATTATCATACTTAAATAACTACATACTATTATCTTTCAATTTTACTTAATTCACACAGAAGATAGATCTGACCAGTATATAAAAATATTCATTCAATTCATTATATATATACATATATATAATACAATACGGCACCCCGAAACACAGCTGTGGTGCATGCATTACTCTGCTATCATGTCCCAGTATAACTTATCGCCGTATAGGGGACTATAGGTTTGGTAAAGATTCCTCGAACCACAAATATCAAATCACAAAGAATGTAGGCGAACATAGTCCTAATCCTTTGGGCTACACACATACCTACGCACCCAAATGATCGTTCTATACCATTGTTCTCAGTAATGGTAATCGACCTAAGTCCTATGTTCTTGAGCGACAAGTCAAAAATCCAATGGATTTATCAGGATCTGACTACCCTCACGCGCAAACGTCCCGTCGATAGCAAGTAAGCTAGGTATGTCATACACATAAATTATCAATCAATCAAATAAGCATTATAATCTACCTATATAAAATTAGGTACTTACACTACCTATATCATATTAGGAATTCATCCTATCACAAGTACCCATCATATTTATTGAATACTATCCACACTTGTAATCATGATTATCATCATATTTTTGTATGTAGTTATCACCCACATAATATCTTATCCGACCCAACTACCCATAAATATATCATCAATATTACCCTTACTTGATATAACGATTATTCTCCTCTAAATCGTAATATAATTATGTAGATATCTCTCACAAAAATTTAATCCTCAAATCCAAATATTTTTTCAACATTAACCAAAGTCCCTCGCTCCTTGTTAACGTACCAAAATTAATAAAATCTCACCGTAGGCCAAATTACCATTTTCTAATTATTTTTTTTTGATAAAGGTACATTCTTCCAGAAATATAAAATTACAATTTCGAGGCTTTTCTGCTCCGATTTTAGAAAAACTTAATTTTTTGAAACCCAAATTTTTTTTCAATTTTTTTCATGCGTTTTATCAATTTTCTTTCTCATCAAAACCAACACAAATCAATCCAAAACTTCTCCTAATTAATCTCAATTGATATATCACGATATATGATCAGATTCTAATAATAAAAAAAACTAAAATCATCAAATAGTTTGGACTAAATCCTATTATTCCCAGAATTCTCATGGGTTCTTATTTCTCCAAAAATCATAATAACTCTCTATCATTTGAAACCCAAAATTCATGGATTAAATGATTTAACCAAAAAGATATTTATTCTATACAATTTTCATATCAAGAACAAATTCGAATAACTCTATAGTTCATCCTTAAATCATGTAAGTTCATACTTCTTACTTAACCTATTTAGCGTGGATATTGTAAGCAATAAAATAACGCAAGAATTACACTTGACTTAATTATGTAGGTCTGAACCTTTGGTGATGATAGTTTAGAATCCTTTTCTTATTTTTCGGTGAATTATCGGTGGTGATGATGGTGGTAGAAGGTGGTTAATCCCCTTTGGCTTGCCCCAAAAGTCTTTCCTCCTTCCTAAGAAACCTCTTCTCCTCCTAAGAAACTCTTCACTTTCTCTCACACTAATACCTCTTAAGTGTTTTGTGATAAAATGAAATGAACGTACGTTCCTCTAATCCATCACCTTTATAATAAGACAAATCCCGAAATTAATATTCATCTCCAAAAATAAAATGACTAAAATACCCCTTCGGGGTGTCCTTTCATCTCTTAATTGACCCGAGACCCAAATCCAACACCTGAATAGACTTTTCTGACTATTTTTAACCTTTCGGATGCAACGACGCACTCGAAACGACCATAAGGTTGATATAAAATAATGTTTCCTTTTTATTTATTTAAATTAGTCCCGACACATCCTATACCGCGTCACGACAAAAGTTTCATAATCACCGTATTAGTAAATCACGTCAATATAAATAACATTATATTCATATATTACTTAAATATCACCAAGTAATATTCCGAATCATATATTTCAATATCCACAAGTAATATAAAATCTGAATTAATTTATAATTAATTCCATTTAATCCCATTAACTTTTAATTTAACTCATTTTAAAAGTCATTAAAATTGCGAGGTATTACATATTTCCCCCCTTATAACATAATTTAGTCCCGAAATTCGAAAAAATAAAGCATAACTAGTAAGGAAAACTTTGGGTATTAATCTCACATCTCATGCAATCTCTATCGTACCGCCCATACAGTACATTACCGAATACCCCCATTGATGTTATACACCAAGACGTACCATTTAGTTTCAATTGTATCGAGTTAAACTTTACCCAATCCTTCCTATACCATCCCCGTGGAAAATTTTGGGGAGTAGCGGTCCTAAATAATCAAATAACTAAATCCTAAAGTCGCAACTTCTAGTTTCCTTAACCTCAAGAATACTTACTGTGTCACAATTATGGAAAATTATACAATCCAACTATCTAGGGCGCCCATACACCCAATGTGTGTACAATCCATCATAAAATCTAAATGAATGTGATTCCTCTGTACGGTTTCCCTTAATTAACTGACTACTTATAATATAATCCGTATCACTATGATTTCCACATTCACATTTGGCGATTCCATTAGCCTCAAATCATGGCACAACTCATAACTCAATGATTAATATATATACATATAATATTAAAAGTTATAAACTCATATCCTAAAGACCCAACTTACTTCGACTCCCAACGTTCATTAGTTTCATGCGTGGGGTGTCTCCCAGAACGAAATCCTAATAAGGAACTGCCCTGATACACTACTACCTAAAATAGTCAGTCATCGAAACTCCTCAGGTCCTTAGTCTGTAGTGTATAACTTCCCAATAGGTTTTGTCTATTTATATATAAGTCATCTTATTCACTCTCTTGCTAAACATAATACGGTGACTATACCATTAATCTTGGCCTCATATACAACAAGTCAATCCATGCCGATAATCTGCTTATACTAGGACATGTCTAAAACAAATAAATCCCTAAAATGTTTTTGTCTATAGTCTCATAAAAATGAAACAATACTAATGATAGGGATCTACATCAAAGAACGCTAAGCTGAAAGCATAGTAAGCCGTACAGACCCTAAAGGACACTAGAACCTGATTCTCTGATACCACCTGTAACACCCCGCCTAATTAAATACTGGGTGATCTGTCCCATACCCAATTAAATAAGAATATACAGTTGGTTCATTATTAGCATCACTGTCAAAAATATTTTCCTATCACCTAATACTCAATTAAGTTGGTGTTAAAAAATTTCCAATAAAAATTTCATTTTACCATTTCGAACAATTCTACACATACCATTCCACAACAACAATAACTGAATAGATATCACAATAGAATTTAAATGCAGCTAGAATAAATTTTCTAGAAAACATCTCAATACAGAAATCCCAACAATAATAAATGTAACACAATGACACGAGTATAAAATCCTGACTCAAGTAGAAAAAAATAGCTGAAATCCTATGGGGTGACATGCCCTAAATGAAAGATCACTACAGAGTATGAATCAAAAAAATAAAGGCGTCTAAACAATACTCCATAGCTCCATAGCTTGTCAACGATCATAATCCTCTATGGCTGGTGTCTCTGCGGCTCAACACCTGATATAGAACATACAAGAGATAAAAGAGAATATGCAAGGAAACGGGTCAGAGCCTGATGGTAAAAATAGTTTAGAAAACAGCAAGTGAATAATCGTAATATTTATCACTTATAATATATATGTTAAATTATCGGACTCTCTCTTGAGATTCTCACCTCTCATTTAGATTACACACCTAAGGTGCCTCTAAATCATACTAGTTACTATTCTCCATTCTAAGTAGTTCTTAACTGTATCAACTAATCAAAGACCATATCTATCCCTCATAATTTACATATATCCAATAAGATTCAACATGGATAAGCCTTTTTATTTATTCAACATAATTAAGCATTATCATAATTAATTAATTACATACTATTATCTTTCTTTTTTACTTAATTCACACAGAAGATAGATCTAACCAGTATATACATATTCATTCAATTCATTATATATATACATATTTATAATAAAATACGGAACCTCGAGACACAGCGGCGGTGCATGCATTACTCTGCTATCATGTCCCCGTATATCTTGTCGCCGTACAGGGGACTATAGGTTCAGTAAAGATTCCTCGAACCGCAAATATCAAATCATAAATAATGGAGGCGAACATAGTCCTAAGCCTTTGGTCTACGCATATACCTACGCACCCAAATAACCGTTCTATACCATTGTTCTCACTAATGGTAATCGACCTAAGTCTTATGTTCTCAAGTGACAAGTCAAAAATCCGATGGATTCATCAGGATATGACTGCCCTCACGCAAAAATCTCCCGTCGATAGCAAGTAAGCTAGGTATGTAGGAATTATCATCTACCTATATAAAATTAGGTACTTACACTACCTAAATCATATTAGGAATTCATCCTATCACAAGTACTTGTCGTATTTATTGAATACTATCCACACTTGTAATCATGATTATCATCATATTTTTTTTATGTAGTTATCACTCACATAATATCTTATCCGACCCAAGTACCCGTAAATATATCATCAATATTACCCTTACTTGATATAACGATTATTCTCCTCTAAATCGTAAGATAATTATGTAGATATCTCTCACAAAAAATTATTCCTCAAATCCAAATAATTTTTCAACATTAACCCAAGTCCCTATCTCCTTGTTAACGTACCAAAATTAATAAAATCTCACCATAGGCCAAATTACCATTTTCCAATTATTATTTTTTTCGATAAAGGTACATTCTGCCAGAAATATAAAATTACAATTTTCAGGCTTTTCTGCTCCGATTTCGAAAAAACTTAAAATCGTAAAGTTGTGCAGAACGTGATTTTATATAAAAACTCGTGGGCACACTGCCAATTTGCTCTTAAAAATAACCTAAAATTATCGTATAATGTTCTTCCTTTTTAGCGCGTTTTATCCATTTTCTTTCTCATCAAAACCAACACAAATCAATCAAAAACTTCTCCTAATTAATCTCAATTGATATATCAAGATATATGATCAGACTCTAATAATCAAAGAAACTAAAATCATCAAATAGTTTGGATTAAATCCTATTATTCCCAGAATTCTCATAGGTTCTTATTTCTCCAAAAATCATAATAACTCAGACTTCTTCTATCATTTGAAACCCAAAATTCGTGGATTAAATCATCTAAATAGAAAGAGATTTATTCTATATAATTTTCATATCAACAACAAATTCCCAAAACTCTATAGTTCATCCTTAAATCATGTTAGTTCATACTTCTTACTTAACCTATCTAGCATGGATATTGTAAGCAATAAAATAAAGCAAGAATTACACTTGCTCTAGTTATGTAGGTCTGAACCTTTGGGGATGATGGTTTAGAATCCTTTCCTTATTTTTCGATGACTTTTCGGTGGTGGTGCTGGCGGTAGAAGGTGGTTAATCCCCTTTGGCTTGCCCCAAAAGTCTTTCCTACTTCCTAAGCAACCTCTTATCCTCCCAAGAAACTCTTCACTTTCTCTCACACTAATACATCTCAAGTGTTTTTTGATCAAATGAAATGAACATACGTTCCTCTAATCCATCACCTTTCTAATAAGACAAATCCCGAAATTACTATTCATCTCCCAAAATAAAATGACTAAAATGCCCCTTCGGGGTGTCATTTCATCTCCTAATTGACCCGAGACCCAAATTAAACACCTGAATAGACTTTTTTGACTATTTAGACCCTTCCGGATGCAACGGATCACTCGAAACGACCATAAAGTTGATATAAAATAATGTTTCCTTTTTATTTATTTAAATTAGTCTCCACACGTCCCATACCACGTCGCGACTAAAGTTTCCTAATTACCGTATTAGTAACTCACGACAATATAAATGATATCATATTCATTTATTACTTGAATATCACTAAGTAATATTCAGAATCATATATTTCAATATCCACAAGTAATATAAAATCCGGATTAATCCCAATGAATTAATTTATTACTAATTCCAATTAATCCCATCAACTTTTTATTTAACACATTTTAAAAGTCATTAAAATTACAGGGTAAAATAACACCCATCAAAGTCTCATCCTCTGCATCCTCTAAGTCATCTAGCAAATGAAGGATCAATAATCTTATTAATATGTACCTTATAATCTGGTTTCAAAGTCTCCATAAATTTGATTTCAACCCATGCAACTCATTTAAAAATGATAAGCTGATTATATTGCATTCGATGTACTGTAAAGCTTGCTAGCGGCCATTCCACAAGTAGTTTTAAAGTGTCCATAAGTGATTAAGTTACTCTTCAAGAGACTCAAATCCTTGTATCTAAGACGAGAACTTCAATATTTCTCATTTTTTATAATTCACTAGTACAATATATAGAGCCAAAGCAAGTTTCACATCTTTCGACATAAAAAATCAGCCTGTAGATGGTGAAGGCAAGAAAGGCAATTCCTAAAGTCTTTCCTAACCTTTGATTTCAAAATATATAGCTTTTATTTCATTTTTCCAATCTTTGGCCGATGTCTTGATATACACACACAACGAATTGGCCCTTTTTTAAGATATGCACACGCAACTATGGTCCTTAGTATTATTGATTATCATGTCAACATTGGAATTGACGTGAGCTCGTGACACCAATAAATTTTAAAACTTTGTTGGCATAAAAAAACTTTTTTGGAATTGGAGAAATGGAAAATGGTAGGCCAACACAGAAATGAGACACAAAAGTTTGACACAATTGAGGTATTGCACTGACATTGGAGTTTTCTAAGCTCTATGTTGTTTGGCTCAGACACGAACAAATGCGATTGTGACACGTCAATTTTTTCACATTTTTGTGTCACGTTTTTTATTGCGTTATCATTACTCTAGGAGAACCAAGCAGTATAAGTCTTCGAATCTATGAGGTATCAAGTATGAGTCAATGAGATATCAATTTATCATATCAACTTTTAGGTAAGTTCGGTAGAGAAACGAGGCATGACACATACATGTCACATCACTCCACACTGATTTGTTGGCTTAACTTAACTACCGATGTTCATTGTTCAAGCTGTTTTTTATTGTATTATTTCTTCATGTGTTTCAAGGTTGAACCATCTTAGTTCTAGTACATATATGTGTTTAAATCTAGGTTTGCATGTATTCCTACATGGGGATATTTTTAATAATGTTTTACAATAGTGTATATGGGTTCAACAACCTTACCTTTCCCTTCTCTCTGAAATGCTTACCATTTTTGGTATAGATGGTCACACTTGGATCTTATCTTTGTTTCACTAACCAGTTTCCATAATCTTACATCTTGGGGGTCTATTTAATTGGGTTGGATAGAAAATCAACAGCATTTGATGGTCTTTAATCTTTCGAATCATTATTTCTATTATCATATTTTGCTACAAATTAGTGCATGTAGAGTAGCTCAGATAATTTTTCATCCCTAGCACTTATGACCACTGGAACCTGCCCATCCTTGCCTCATTCTGCCTAGCCCTTGCATTGGAGCAGCATGGATCATTTTTTATCCCTATTTAGCAGCATTGTGTGTGTGTGTGTGTGTTCGTTTAGCAGTAGTGAGGTCTATAGCTGTTTATTTAGCAGTAGTGTGTGTATGTGTGTGTTTTAGGAAATTCTCCTCTCATATTTGATAGTTAAGTAGTTGAATTGAACTCTTGCTAAAATCTCTTTTGATGTTCGATCCTTTTATTTTATTATTTCATGTTTGATTAGTTTTATAACTAATGTCTAACTAATATTGAAATGTGATATATAACTGAAATGTGACTTCTTGTTATGATAAATGCAAATATACAGATCCATGACGTATGGAGGGCATGGGTATGCTTTACTAAGGGAGAAGGTATTAGGCCAACGTCGAAAAAAGCCTGTTCGTCTCGTTATTATTAGAAGAAATTAATCAGTTAAAGACAGAAGCTGAAGATTGAGAGACTCGACATCGATTGGAGCTCTAAGAGTTAGAGATTCGCTACCAACAAGCTTTATTACAGATGAAGAATGATATGCGAAGTGAAAGGAAAAGTTTATTGCAAAGTATTACCCCTAATCATTTTTCCACAACCTCGACGATTCAGTCTGACTAGGTAGTACAATATAATTCATACATATAATTACTTTTCTATATGTATATATATTGAGAGATATTCAGATGAAAAATTCTCTCGTTTAAAGTTAAATTTTCAATAGTGGTGGTTAAAAGTTGCTATGGTGGTGGTTAAAATTTTCTATTGGTTGGTGTATATTATTCTTAGAATTAATTTTAATATTGAAAATAGGTTGGCTACCTGTGGTTTTCATGAATAAACAAAGAACAATCTGCCTAATTAAAAAAAAATAATAGTAGTTAGATATTTATATTGTTTGTGATGAGAATATACTATATTGATTCATTTTGCACAATGTATTGTTGACGTGGGGCATTAATTCTGACAAAATTGACAGTATATTTTTTTGTGCAGGTGACAATTTTTGTAGAACATGGAAATGTTAATCAGTAATTCTAGAGGTCGTACCCTTCAGTGTTGCAGAATTACTTTTATAAAAGCATTTTGTGTTTGGAGTATTAATAAATTAATGTATTTTTGTTGTCAAGTCAAATATTTGAATTTAGTGTTATAATTCTTATTTTGATGAATATTTGGAGATGGTTATAAGAACTCTATTTATTGTTGAGTGAAAATGATTAATTGTGTTGGTTGAAAATCATGTTATGTATTACATTTTACGATTATTCGTTGTTTGTGTTGTTTAAAATGTAATTCAATTATATATTAAACTTTAGCGGTAGAATTTATTTTCCACAAAATATTGGTACAAAAATTTTAAGATCCCTGCACCTCTTTTGGGATGGTTAAAATTGTTCCAAAAATATATTAAAGACGACTATGTTACCGTCTCAAAAAGGTCTTCTAAAATAGTAACCTTTTGAGACGGATTAAATCCTGTCTAAAAAAATAATCTTTTGTGACAACTCCAGTGCCATCTCAAAAGGGTCATATAAAATGAGGACCTTTTGAGATGGATATGTTCCTATCTCAAAAAACTCTTCTGAAATGGCTATGGCGTCACAAAAAGAATTTATAACCCCCTATCAAAAAGACCCCCTAGCCGTCCCAAATAGCGTCACAAAAAGTATTTGAGACGGATAAACGTTCTTTTGGGACTGTTAGGCCACCATCTCAAAAGTTACTTTTTTTGTAGTGATGCAGGATAATTTGATTCAATATAAGATTGAATCATACCTAGAGAAATCAAAGAAACAATCATGTAAGCATTACAATTCTCATAAATCTCGGCATTAATAATCTATGAACCATTTTGTAAGTTGTGTCAGATTATCTAAGTCTAATTTAGACAACCCTTAGACTTAAATCTCACATGTGGTCACTTTCGAAACATTCCTGGATGTACCAATTACAATCCACTTTTGAACTATCATATAAGTTATCAAACAATCATACTGGTTCCCTGAGTTTAAGATAAACAACTAGGATTGTATCGCGATTGTTCCGATAGGATGTCAACTTCCTATCTAGGTCATAAACTTTTAATAGTACTGAGACAAGAAGTCTGTTCTCTTGTGATCAAGCTGAACCCAACTCACTGTAATTCCTACGAAGTAGCATTGACTTCCATACAAAAAAAAACAATATATTTAAAATATAAATAGAAAGTATTTTGTATGGATAAGTTTTCAATATGAAATGTTTATTGTAAATATGTAATGTTAGCTTTATCCCATTTAGACAAAACTATTTGATTCACATATTAGGATTATGTTCATTTTGTCTATCAAGGCTATGACGTCTTTTGAAAAAGAAGTAGCACTGGTTGTTAAATGTTTTATTGAGGCATTTTTTCGAAATGAATTTTTAGAGAACATATTTTTATTTTTAACTTCATTCAAAAGGGTTTTCTTTTTTGTTCAAACAAGTTTCGTTGTTTCGTTTGAATGACATTCAGTTTCTATTCAAATTAGATGGTAGTGTCTCCGTTCAAATGAGGATTGATCGAGCTTCGCGCGAAAATTTTCTTCTTAAAAAATTTCTCATTTAAGGTCATTTGAATCTCGTTCAAACGTGATTTGGGGTCTCATTCTGATGACTGGGTTTCCATTTGAATGATACACTTAAGGTCATTCGAACAAGTTGTGTTTTTATTCAAATGACCTACCTCGAGTTATGTGCCGCCACTTTTAGGCTATTTTTCTATAAATGCAAAGCACATCAAAGTTATTTTCAAGAGAGGATTTGCAAAAATAGTTTTATATACAAACATTAGAGCCTCATTAAGCATAATTTACACCATTCATTTGATATCCAAGAATCATCTTAATATGCTTGTTTGATATCTCACGTTTGAGAACCAAGATCAAGCTTATTCTTTATTATTATTGAGTTTGTCTCGTATGGTGGATTTCATATTTGTTGCGATGAGGGTACACTATCTAAACAAGAGTATCGGTGGATATCGAGATATGGGAGGCGTCTACATTGTGAAGGTCATTGGAAGGTGCCTAGTGGTGGTTGTGAAGAAGGTGAAAAGAGAGAAGAGTGCATCAAAGCTTGGAGGCATTGAGTGTGTGAGTAAGTCTAATTCATCTTTCTATGATACCTATATCATAATGGATTTCCATATGCTAGGCCATCCAAAGTTTTTTTCGTTATGGGTTTTCTCACACACCGCGGAGTTGTGTGATTGCTTTATTTTGTTCTTGTAAATTATTTAGATGAATGTTTTAGGCAAGATAAAATTGGTTTAGTTTGCACAATGAATGTTTAACTGGTGATTGATTAGTTGGATTAATTTTAAATTCTATTAATGTAATTAAAAATTAAAAATTAGTGTGTTTGTAAATTCGGTAACCCTAGTTAACACTTGTTGTGCACTTTCAAATTAATTTTAGAGTGGTTGTACTAAGTTATCGTGTAGATCCATTTTTAGGCATTTAGGGTTTTATATGGATGTTAATCGATAGGGGAGTTCCTTTATCCCACCTCATATGTTTGATGGGTGAAACTATTCTTATTGGATGACCCTGATGAGATTTTTATAGAGGTCTATTGACGAGAATGATTGGAAATCCATGGGGAAAGGGTGGTCTCATCCTCTGAAAATGGTTTGCTTGAAAAGGATGTTTTAAAATTTAATTCCAATGGAGTGAACTCTATTTTTTCCGCTCTCACCGCTAAAGATTTTAGGTGTATTATGACTTATGAGAGAGAGGGAGAGTATTTGGAAATTTTGAAATCCACACATGAGGGTATCGATACTATTATGGTTTCTAAGTTACGAAATACGACTAGGAAATTTGAAACGATTAAAATGTTAGATCATAAGTCGTTTGCTTATTTTTATACCAAATAATTGGATTTTGTCAACTCCTCATTTAACTTTGGTGAGACTATCCTTGAACTGAGAGTGGCAATACAAATCTTAAGGTGATTGAATGCAAGATTTAATGCCAAGGATATGATCCTAGATTTTCTTGGCGGTGTTGATACTATGCGATCCAAAAACTTATAGGTCATCTCCAAACATATGAGATGATCATGTTTCTTCCTAGTAAGAAATATGAAAATTAGAGAGTTTCATTTTCTGAGGAAATGTCGAATTTGGATTAGTATGGGAGATTCAGATCCTGAAGAGATTGATAGGTTTTCTAGGAAGTTCAAAAATGTTCTTAGGCTTATACACAATAACAATTTTGAAAAGAAATCAAAGAATTTGAATAATGACAGTGAGACAAAAAAAGATAAATAACCCGAAGAAAGTGGATGATTGGGGTAAGTTCTATGATTAACAATGGTTTGGGCATAATTTGCGTGAGTATCCCACTATACAAAGAAAAGAAGGTAAGAAAACTAAGGCATATAATGCTACCCTTAGAGGTTGTGAGTCAGAAGAGAAGTGTAATTTTTTTGTGTAGCATAACTACATCGCTTTCACGGTTAGTCATGTGACCCTTAATGAAAAATATTCCAGTGAAAATAATCATGTACATGATAGTTTCGGGTTTAGATATTTTGAGTCCTAAGCTTGTGAGAAGAGGGTGAAGAGGAAAATTGTGATGAGGAGGAGTGTGAGATTCAAGTTGTCTTTGTTGAGTTATGTACTAAGTCGTTCAAGTTGAAAAAGGAAAACTTGAATTTAAGGGATGAGTTATAGGAATGTGTCTTACAGAATAATGATGCTAAAATTGATTGAGGATTTATGGGCACGTGAGAAGACTCTTAGGAAGAAGTTTGAATTTTTGAGGGGAAAAAAGATAATTAAGAATAATTGAACATATGAAAAGTCACTAATGTTTGATGAGTCTAATTGTTTGATTGATTCTAGAATTATGGTGTTAGAAGTGAAATTAAGAGATTCGATTTGTGTGAATTGTATTTAGAATCTAGGTAGGAGAAGTCGGATAATATTTTAGGCATCGCCCCAAAAAATGGCAATGTTAAAATTGGCTATGATGTTCCAATTCTTTAACTCCTAAAACCAAGACCAAAATTTGAAGCGAGTCAACTGTTGCTAAGAAAGTTAGAAAAATTCAACCTAAAGGTAACATTCCTCATCATGTTTACACACGTTCATGTTGTGATAGGAAATGTTACCTTATGAAGTTCTATTTTGATATTAGATTAGGTAGTGGGAAATCTAGATCCCATGTTACCAAGGTTCCCAAAACTCAAGGTGTTGAATATTCATCTATTTGGGTTAGGAAATCCGTTTTGGAGGCATTAGGTGTTTGGCCTGTTAATTCTTGCATGCTTTCATGTGATTCATCAAATGTTATATCTCATGAGTGATTATGTTTACATGGTCTTCGTACACTAGTTTTTATGCTACAAGTTATATGTGTTAATTAGTTGTACGATGTTTGTGTCTTTTATATTTTGATTCTTCATTTTTTTGAGTATATATCAAAAAAATTCAAAAAACTTTATTTGTATTTTGAGTCTTTTTTTGGAAAATATTTAAAAACTCAAAAACATTTTTGTTTTGTGTTCTTAGTTTTACACATTTTGCATGGCATATCGGTGTGTTTGAATCTCTTTCATTTTGCCATATGTCTAGAACATTAGAGTATGGTTTACAATGCTTTTAATTTTTTTCTTAATCATGTATTGCATGATTTTGTTCGACTTTCATTTGCTTTAATGGATTCATCCAAGTATATGCCCTCGCACACACTTGCACGAGCTCTTTTGGATTTTAGCTTCTTATGTTGCATGAAATAAGTGAGGTTTTCTCTGATCAATCGTGTCATATATATATATATATATATATATATATATATATATATATATATATATATATATATATATATATATATATATATATATAGGAGGTTTATGCATGTAAGAACCATTGTGGTGAGTTTTATCTTAGGAATGAAAAAAATTAATAGTGTGTAGTGGAAAGGGATATGAAGAGAGTAAATCTCCTTTGCATGAAAGGAAACCATTGACAAAATCCTTGATAAAAGAAAAAAAAGGCAAAGAAAACGAAAAAAATTCCCAAGGCCATGTTTAGGATGGATAATGAAAAGTGATATCTTCAAAAATAAAAGAGAGAAAAAATAACATGTTTATATTTTTAAGGGTGTTATAAGTTTAAGATCAATGGGTTTGGATAATGAGTCCTTGTTAATCATAATTTTTTAGCTCTATTGATTTGATAATCTTTAATATTTTTTAGAGTTGTGTTCATTTAGTCCATTTGTCCTTTTGAGTTCAATTTTATTTTTCACCCGTGGCCAGTTCCAAGTTTGATAAATTAATACAATCAAATAGAACTGTTTATACTATCTTGAGTGTCTTGTACATATTTTTTTTCTAGTTCACTCCCCTTTACGATGTACTATATTTAGTTCAGACACATTTATGCCATCTGAATGTGGAAAGTTATGTTTTTAAATGTCTTGCGGTGCTTACACCTATATATTAATGTGCATTCTTGTTATATAAGCATTATATATATATATATATATATATATATATATATATATATATATATATATATATATATATATATATATATATATATATATATATGGCATGTTTTTTGAGTCATTCCATGCATTTAATCCATGTTCATATACTTCAAATTTGTATCAAATTAGTATCACATGTTTTATCATTTGGATTATTTGTGCATATGCTGGTGGGTTTGTTTCACTACACCAAAACAAGCTTTTAGTAACATACCATTTTTTTTTATTACTAACAGTATTTTACCGTTACTAATTGTAATAGTAAATTTCCGTTACTAATTTAAGTGTTACTAATTTAAGTTTACAAATTAAAAAAAAGTTAAATTGTAAATAAATTATTTTAACACTATACCAAAATGAGAGAAGCCCCCTTAAACATATTTTCCCCACTCACTTCCTTCCATTTTTCCCCAAACAAAAAACCTAATTTTCACATCTTCTCTCCCATTATTCTCCTTAATCCTCACAAAATCTACATTCCAAACAATAAATAATCTCATTCTTTTTCTGAAGAAACGACGGAAAAAAGACCTATCACAGTAACCCTAGCTCACCGGACGGGAAGATTGTTGGAGCGAAGATTACACAAAAACTCCTCAAATCGATGTTCAATGTAAGAACACGATTGAGAAAGCAAAAATCATTTCCGGTAGTCACTATAAAATTGAGTATGTTATATTACAATTATATTTCTTCATTTACAATGATTCATTTTTGTGTAGAAT
The DNA here is from genome assembly GCA_949130495.1 of Sambucus nigra. NCBI lineage: Eukaryota > Viridiplantae > Streptophyta > Magnoliopsida > Dipsacales > Adoxaceae > Sambucus > Sambucus nigra. Next base: position 533,400,988 of record OX422208.1, on the reverse strand, counting down.
AAAGTGCGGGTGTATATATTTGTTTGATTGCACTCTCTCTATGCATACCATATTATTTTTGTTTTTAGGGTTAGTAAACATTCCATGTACATATTCGATCTTTGTTTTTTTAAGATCTCTGTTTTTCCTTTTTAATTGACACCTAATTGATTGATTCTAATGTGGTTAGAACCATATATGCTCTTCTGTGAAACGCGCACATGGATTTAGTTTATGAAGGTTCTCTCTCTATGCTTACATGATTTTTATGTTTCTTACATTTTTTTATGAAGGTTCAAAGTGTATTCTTCATATGCATATCACGTGTTTGACAACATATCACAGAGGTTCACTTTTGGATTTTATTGTGAATACTTAGTTTACATCCCAAATGTGGTAGTGTATGCAAGTCCGAGTGTGTTTAAATCTTTTAATCTGATTCTGTTATGAAGAGACAAAACTGAGAAGTTAATTTCTATGTTTTGGTTTATTAAATTTCTTTCTATGCTTTGTTATGAAGAGAAAAAACTGAGATTTTATTGAATTTCCAGACCCTCTGATTCTATTATTGAATTTATAGACCTGAAAAGCATTGACAGCTGTAGAGACAGCTATCTCAGAAGTTAAAGGTCTGAATGAGAGTTATTTAGTACAATTTACAAGATTATTGTTATTTTCTTTTCAATCATCCAATGCATGGTGTGAACTAATGTTGAAGAGGTCAGGATGAAAATTGAAATCATTAATTATGCTAGGGACACCATTGTATGACCGATTTACACATTTCAAATGGTTAGAAAGGAATAAGTAATTTATAGAGAATTTATAGCTCTCTCTTTTCTTTCTTTCCACATAACCATCCTTCCTGTCATTCTGAGCATTATTAGTCTTCAATTTTAATTTTCATGTCAAGTGCATACTTTTGAATTCAATATTAACATTAGTAAGTTCTAGTTGAGGACAATAGGTCATGAGTTTCTTTTTAAAATATTTTCTTTTCTTTTTATCCAATGGAATTTCTGTATACATGATGAATCTCCTTGAGTATTTGTTTTGTTTTCTGCTTTCTGAAAATCCATATTGGTAAATTCACTTGAAACCCATCTTGTTTTTCAATTTCTTAACATGCCATTTTAGAATTCTGGTTAAGCATTAAACTTAAACCAAATGAGCATTGAAGGCCATCCTAATTTGATTGATGTGGTTTTTGAGAATGTAGATGCTTCCAATGGTGAAGAAGTGGCAATTTCCATAGAGGAAGAGGTCACAGGTCAAGGCTCAAAGAAAGCTTCAAGGTTAAGCTCTCCTCTAGAAGCTACCTATTTGTTATTTATTATTGTGTGTCATAGATGATCTAAACTGTATGAATTTGCCATTTAAGTTTACTACTAAAAATCACAAAGGTTTTATATCTCTAATTGGTTAGTCTCTATATACCATTTTTGTTGCAGATCTAATTATGCATTCGATAAGTTGAGCCATGTCTAAACAATATGGGTAGATATGAAAGTGCTCCTACTTAACAAAGTTTATGTTGTTAATGTTCTGGGTACAATATTTACCCACTTTATCTAATGGGTTTCATAGTATTTAGGTACAATATGTAATATCTATTTGTTTCCTTATAAAGTTAAGTTATCACTGGCCAAATATTTATTTTTAAGAAATTACTTCTTCATAATATGGATGAAGAATTCAATAAACATATTATTGTTATATATCACGGACTAATTTCTCTGACAGAATTACTTTTTGCAGGTTGCATTGCGTACAATTTTATCATAGGAATATATTCATATTAGGGGCCAAAGGCTAGTTACAACATATACTATATTGTAAGATGTTACTTACCAAAAACAAGTTGTAAACTCAATGATTGTACACTTTTTTAGTCACATGCACTGTACAATTTGTTACTGTTGAATTATTGATTGATTTGAGGTTTAATAGTGATACAATTTTCCTAATTTTTTCGTATTTATAGCCTCATTAGCCTACTTATGGAATCTTTCATTTATATAATTTTCAGTGTTTAAATGGCTTGATAATTTACATGATCAGATGCTTGTTGGTTGGTACAGTGGGATGCATCGAATCTAAAGCATACCTTCCTTGTTCTAAAGTGCTTGCCTGGATAAAATTGGGTCATGATTTTTGAGTTTAATATATACTTTATGGGTATTAATTTCTGCTGGAGAGGGAAATTAAGGTTCCTGATGTGGGCAAAGGCGCATATCATGCACTGGCTGCTTTTTCAGGGTATATGCAGCTAGGGGATACTCACTCCATGCTTGGACAACTTGATCGCTCTATTGACTGTTACAAGGAAGGTTTGAAGATATAGATGCACATAAATCACTAAGAAATGGAAAGGGGATTCAACCATGCAATTCAACCATAAAACTCTCTAGTTTTATTTCCTTTAGTTATTTACTTCAATTTCTCTACAATTCATTTCAGGTTCATTTCTCAGATCTCTAATGTCTATTTAATTTCTCAAAGTATTTAAATTGTATAACTTAACCTTATATAGTGTTTGTTCCATGAATCACCTCAAATAAATTAATAACAAACTTTTTTCTGATTCAGGTTGGTTAAAATAAAGAGAGTAGTGGCTTAACTGCACATGGCGATTCACTTGGTGTCCATATGGCTTAAATGCAGCTCAAGCGAAGACGATAATGGTTTAACCGTAGATGGATATCCACTTGGTGTCCATATGGGTAGGATCTCAGTTTTGGGTTCCGAAAATAAAGAGAACACTAGACCTAATTGACTAAAAACTCGGTCCATGCCGTCAAAGAAAATGCGGTGCCCAATAATAATGGGTCTTCCGATGTGTTAAAATAGTATCCAAATGTAAAGTCCAATATCAAAGATAGGGTGTTAAATACATCTTCATTTCAGCTATGTATGCAAAATAATGAGCCTGGTACAACTTTTGGGTCCAAAATTTGGGATCAACCACTTGATTCAGATAACACAAATTCAGTGAACGTTTGGGACTATTCGAATTCAGAGGCAGCTCCTTCATCTTCATGGTCTACACTTCCCAATAGGTTTGTTTTGTAAATAAAGTTTTAGATATTAAGCATAATGCAGCTAAGTAATTAAATTGCACAGACTGTCTCTCACAAACCTCATGTAATATACTTATAACCTTTATCCCCAAATCTATCCACAAGTCTTGATGATGACGACACTGTTACAACAAGAGAATCTATAAATGTTACAGTAATATATACATGTTTTTTTTTTCTTATAATGTATACAAATGATTATTTCTGTAATGTATATGGATAATATGTGATATACGTACTAGATGCATATTCGTGATAAATTTATAAACCATACACGAGTACTTTAGACCTTCTTTGGTTCAGCAAGGGACCTTAGTGACCACAACATTGAAGTCGCCTATTATCATATGAGGGTTGGAATAACAAAACTAAGAAGTGGGAATTAATTTCTCCCAAAGATCCCTCCTCTCCTCCTTTGTGCATTTAGCATAAATAGCTATCATGAAGACCTCTTAATTAAAAGATTGATGAGAGAAGCTCACTATCAAGTGTTTATTAGCATCTTCAATAGCATGACATTGTACTTTAAACCTCCACATTATCCAAATTTTCCCATTTAAATTGTTTCACCCTCCTTCAAAACCATACTTAAAGAGGAATTTTCCCAACTTTTGTTTATCTACTTTAGGTTCCATAATGGAAATGATTGGGATCTTATGAACTCTAAGTAATTTTTTTAACATTTTGACTGATTATTTCTTAGCAATGCCTCTAATATTCCAAGGAAGCAGGTTGATCATTAAGATATGAGAGGCTTAGAGTGTTTGTTACCTTTCTAATTTGATCTAGTGACTCTTTTAAAGAGGGGATATGGTATTTTGGGATTGGATGATGGATTTGACCCTTGTATTTTCTCTCGACTCTTCTAATTTCTTAGAGTTTACTCATTCTTACTATTTCTGCATAACTTTTCCTCCAATTTTTTGAGCAAATAATTGCATTTTTGCAATATTTGGAGGCATAAAATCTTCATCAAAATCTCCATTTGTTGCATGTGGTCATCAACTAAAGCAAGGTCATAGGGGTTAAGTCGGGGCTTCTGGGTAAGAGGGAACACTTTTTGATAATTAAATCTTCTTGTTAACTGATTCCAAGGTTTTGGATTTGGTCAATCTATTTTTTAATTTGCCATTGTCTAGCATGTTATTTGGTAGAATCTTGATCAATCTTGGACCGTGGCTTATTAAAGGGGATAGTCTGATCTTCTTCTTCTTCTTCTTCTGTATTTAATAATAGTAACTTAATATTTAATAATACTAAGTTAGACTTATATTGATGAAGCTCTTTCCTTTAGTGATGATGCTGAAACTGCCATTTTGCTACACGACATTTATTTGAAGGGATTAGAGGAGAAATTATGGAAAGGTGATATATGTGGCATTGATGCCAGTTAAGAAAACACTATTAATTACAGCTATTAGCTTGTGCCTTGCACTAGATGATATGAATATCTTGGGTGCAGTTGCAAGGCATAATTTGAATGATGTAAGCGAAACTCAACTATTGTAGTTATTGTTGTGCTTAGGTTGAATTGTATGAAAGAATCTTGTGCTTTTTAAGTTATTGTAAATGGGACTTGGGGAGAACCCTTCTGGTCTACCTTATTCAGGTGGACTTCCTGGATAGTCATTACCAGGAGAAACATATATGTCAGGTCCTCACTCACAAGGCCCCCAGTCCTATGTTCCAGTTGTCCTTTCTCCCTCTCAAGGCATGGTACCTGTCCAAGGATGGAATACCTACACGATCAGTAAATATGTCCACAAAATTAATAAGACTATTAATATGAGTACACGGTTAGGAGTTTTCTTATATCTTAGCCATTTTTGGTTCACATTTACTCTCAGATATTTGGGCTGTGTGTTTTTATTTTATTATATTTTTTACTTCCATTTCCTATTCCAAGTGTTTCTTCCCCTACTTTGAAACTGCAAAACTGCATTAGCTTGTGATTCATTAGTCACTAATCACTAGAGTCACTAAGGATATATTTTGGATAATGAAATCCATGCCTTGGAATTGGAATTGAATTCATATCAATTTACAATTTAACTAGTTATTGTTTCGATTCAAAATTCAAAGCAAGAATTTTATGCTTCAAACACAACCTGAACTGAGTGCTTCCCAAATATACTATAGACTCACTAAGCTATGTAGGTGGGAAAACCAGTCCTTTGCTAGTTCATTAAACTACTTAAACTGAACTTAAGAGATTTTTAGATTAAGCCATTGCATTCTGAAATGTTCATATGATATGTTACGATTAAAGTTTTATTTTTCCCTCTGCCGTTTGGTGATAGAGTCATATAAACATAAACTATTAATATTATACACTATAATATGCATATTACAACAGTTAACAGTAATATGATATGTTACGATTGAAGTTTTGTTTTAATGAAGTTGTTGTTTATAATCTTAGTTTGAATGATAATAATATGTTACTTAATGGAGTTAATGATAATGAGAAGTCTGATTATGAGAATTCAAATGAACTTTTGAGTTTATCTTCTTCTTTTGAGTTAATCTTCTTTTGAAGACTATTAATATTATACACTGTAATATGCATATTATAGTAGTAATATGCATATTATAGTTGATATGCATATTACAGTTGTAATATGCACTGTAATATGTATATTACAGTAGTTAACTATAATATTATTACAGCAGTAATATCATGAGTATTGCAATAAAAAGTGAAATGGACACAACTTTAACAATTAGTTTATATGTGAAATTTCCTACTTTTAAGTGCTGATGTGAAAGTGTGATATTATAAGTTTACACACTAGTGCAATTAATTTTACTGCTGGATAATTTTTTGTACTAAATTAATTTTGTATGACTAAATGCTGATATTATAACTAATATAATAATATTATTTTGTTTGATAGAATGTCATTTTTGGATCCTCATCAAGTTTCCAGTGTTACGTGTTGCAGAGTTGGTGGCGATGATAATAGAACGGAAGTTTATAGTCAACAACAATAGACTTCTTTTTTATATTTTATTTGATTGGTTATAATATAAAAATATCTCATTTGGGGATGATTGTATTGGGATGTTATATATTGGATACTTTTATTAAAATAATGTAACTTTCAGGGGATTGTATTACAATGTTTCATTTGTTTGGTTTAAGTTTCTTTTGTAAATAAAGAGTGGAGGCTTATGTAAATGTAAATGTTGAATATAATTCCCTTGTTTTTGTAGACTATTTTTGCATATGTTTTTAGGATTTAAATAGTGTGGTAAGAATAATCAGGATATTGAATCTTGATTTTTTAAAAATATGTATTAATATTACTAACATAATTTTACCGTAATTATGAATTTTACCGTTACTAATTCAGAATTTTACCGTTACTAATTTTGAATTTTATTGTTACTATTAACAACATAATTTTCCGTTACTAATTCTGAATTTTACTGTTACTATTAGTAACAGAATATTCCGTTACTAATTCTGAATTTTATCGTTACTATTAGTAACAAAATTTTCCGTTACTAGCTTCGTGCCCCACGCCTTTTTTTTAACGGAAAAATTGTGTTACTAATGGAGTGTTTGGGTGTAATGTTTATCATTTTTGTTTCACTTCACTTCACATCGCATGATATTCTTGTTTCCTTTATGATTATATGTGTCACATTAATGGGGACAAGATGTTTCATATTATGCACGTTACCATTGTTTATTCTTGTACTAAAAGGATGTGAAGTGCAACCGAATGGGGAGAAGTATTATCTAAGGGGAGATGTTTAACAAAGAGTGAGGATTGTTTTTTTCATATGCATTTTATATATTTCATATTCTTGATTAAAATTAGATTAATTTCTAATTCGATTAATTTAATTAAAAACAATTAATATGTTTGATAATCCATTTAGAACTTGTTGAGCAATTGTAAATTCTGACAAACATGATTCATATTTAAAAATGAATAAGACATTCCTTTACAAATAAAAATATCCTTACATGTTTTTAAGAATAAAACCTTAGCAATATCCTACTTAATCTTAAATCCATGTGGATATGCAGTTAACTCCAATTCCCTCTGCATGACTGTGAATAGTCCTAGATGGTAAACTTTTTGTAAAAGGATTTTCCAGGTCATCCCAAGATACAGTTTTTGTCACGATAATGTCTAACCTCTACACAATCTCCCAAATTAGGTAATACTTGTGCTCAATGTGCTTCTCCTATTTATAAGTTCTAGTTCTTTTGAATTTGCAACCGCACCAAGATTATCATAATAACGTGTAATAGGTGATTGTACTAGGGGAACCACACCTATGTTTCTAAGGAATTTTTGGAGATAAAAAACCTATTTGATGCCTCCAAAGAGGCAATATATTCAACTTCGAAGGTCAACTCAGAAAAAAATAATTTCTTGATACTCCCCTAAATTATGGCTCCACATTCTAGGGTAAAAACATATTCTGAGCTACATATCCTGGAATACCTATATGACTGAAAGTTTGAGCCTATATACCCAACGAGCTATCTGTTAAGTATACTAGCACATAATCCAGAGTACCTTTCAATTACTTGAGAATGCTGATAATAATAATTTAGTGCTCCTCATTAGGGTTAAACTCGAATCTTTGGACGATGTTAATGGCGTAGAAGATATCCGATCTTATACACACCATAACATGCATGAGGATTCCCACCACTAAATCATATGGTATATTCCTCATTATCTTTATCTCATTAGGTGTCTTTGGACACTATACCAAAATAAACGTGTGGACATCCCGATTGAGATCGCGCATCGGGGTTGGGATTCGAAAGGTCTCGCGACCCCTTTTTTTACTTAGGCATGCTTCGGCCGTCGTCGGTGTGGGGTTAATGTAAAGATATGGATTCACCAACCTATTTTGCATAAAATAGGAAAAATAACATGTTGCCATCTCGAGAGAGTGGAAATGAAGACAAACTGATGCATACAAAACCAATAGTTCGAAGGTTGGGGGGCTAAGTTACAGAATTGGAACGTGTTAGGCACCCATACCGCCCTTTCGGTCTTTCATGGGCTTGTGTTATTGTTTTCCTTTATTTCTTCGTGAAGTGTTTGTGCGTGTGTATATATAATGGAGATCTTAATTGTTCAACTAATACCATAGGAAAGGTAGAGTGAGGTCATCCATAAGAATGTTCCCAAAATAATATATATAAAAAATATGATTTGTGCATTTATCGCGATATTGATTGTTATTATGAAAAGATAATATGGATTGGATGAATCGCTAATAGACATAATATGTATATTAATGCAAGAATATGATAAATATGAAAATGAGAAATTTGGGGAAATTGGGGGATTTAGAGAAAATGATAAATTAGAAAATTGAGAAATTGGAAAATTGGACTCGAGTCTCGGGTTTTAATCCGAAACACCTACGTAGCCTATAAAGGCATCAAATTCCATGTAGTTCGGATGCGGCATGGGGGTGGGGTTTATCCTATAGATCCGAACTATATTTTATTATATGTGAGTGTGTAGAAAAAAATGTTTTAGTTTTAAAAAAGTGTGATGGATAATCCTGTTCGGAATTTATGGGTGAAACCCTCTTTTTGTTTGTTTTGAGTTTATTTATAGAAAATAAAGTATGTGCAATATACTAATAAAAATGTTGATATTAATGTATATGAATTAAAGTATGAACTAGACTATGAATCTAATGAAATTTATGCAAAAATAAAGAATTTAAAAAGAAAGGGAAGGAATTGAACCTTCTTTGAAGCTTGATATTTGATCTTGGATGAGCTCCCTTGAATGTGAGATGAATGTCGGAAGAGAGAGAATGAGATTTTTACTAAATTGGGTATAAAAAGTATGGGAATAAAAGCTTGAATGGAACTTCACATGGAGGAATTTCACTGATTTCGAGAGAATGTTACTGAGATCACTAATGCTGATGGATATCTGCCCGTGGTGTATGGTAGTAAGTTCATGCCTCCTTTAATAAGGTTAGGGGATTTTCGATTGTCATAGCCCTAGTCCTGCCCATCAGTAGGTGACCCTAGACACACTGTCAATATGCAGGGAACTGAACCTACAAATTTGTAGTCTCGTGCAGATTTTCTTGGAAAAATGGTCGTAGAGAATAATCCGTTGATTCGAATCATGCATGGGCATACCATTTGAAAGGTACTTCAGAGACCTTGAAGAGTATTTTAGACTGCTCTTGAGTCGGGGAGTTTACTTCGGGTAAAATATGTCTCGAAAGCGCATGATGGTCCTTTGGACGGGAGATCGCCAAATGGAAACGAATCGTTCGTCCACATGGTAAGTTAGAATTCCGCACGGGGTGGACCTTTGGAAAGTTTAGGAGATGTATTTTGAATTCCAAAGAGTTTCGATTGGTTTGAAAAGTTAAACTTGGTCAATCGGGTCCCGAAAGTGCCCAGTGACCTCTCGGGGTAAAAGGGATTCATTCGTTCGTATCGTAAGTCAAAATCGTGCAAGGGGCGAATCATTGGAAAAGGGTATTCAGTGCCCTTCGAAGATTCATTCAGTATCATTCGAGCTAAAGAGTTGACTTTGGTCAAATGGAGAACAATAGCACCTGGTGAACTCTATGCTGATTTGCGTATGGGGCCGTTCATTGGAAAGGGGATTCAGAGCCATTTGAGGATTCAAAGAGGTTTTATTCTGATGATAAAGTTGATCGGAGTCAAACGGGACCTAGGAGCGCCCAATGGCCTCTAGATCGATACTCAGAGTGCGACCTAGGGTTTAGAGTGAAATGAGGATGTGCTAGGTACCTAAGTGGAGACTAAGCGGGTCCTAGAATGTGGTGTCTATACATCTCCTCAGCAGGTGAGCTTGGAACAAGAGAAAGTCGTGGAACAGACACCACATGTTATTTTTGAAGAGAGGTCAATTCTAAGGAGCTAAGGGATAAGGATGACCAGTTCGGAGGGTCGAGGTCAATTCCAAGGACCTAAGGGGATGCTAGGGATGGCTAATTTTGAGGACCTAAAGTGGGTTGATGATTGAGGTCATAGGTAGGGAGTGACTAATTCTGCGGGTCGAGGTCAGTTCTGAGGACCTAAGTTGTAGCGACCAATTATATTGGTCAAAGCCAATTCTAAGGGCTTAAGTAGAAGCGACCAATTCCTAGGGCTTAAGTAGAAGAGACCAATTATGAGGTTCAAAGCCAATTCTGAGGGCTTAAGTAGAAGCGACCCATTCTGAGGGTCAAACCCAATTTTGAGGTCTTAAGTATAAGTGACCAATTCTACTGGTTGGAGCCAATTTTGAGTGCTTAAGTATAACCGACCAATTTTGAGGGTCGAATCCAGTTATGAGGGCTTAAGATATGGGTGACCAATTCTGCGAAGTAAAGACGATTCTGAGGGCTTAAGTAGATAGGACCAATTCTGTAGGCCGAAGCCAATTCTGCGAGCTTAAGATAGAAGCTACCAATTTTGAGGGTCGAAGCCAGTTCTGTGTGCTTAAGATAGGGGTGACCAATTCTGCGAGTCAAAGATAATTTTGAGGGCTTAAGTAGAAGGGACCAATTCTGAGGGTCGAAGCCAATTTTGAGGGCTTAAGTAGAAGTGACAAATTCTGTGGGTCGAAGCCAATTCCGAGGGCTTAAGGTTAGGGTGATCAATTTTGTGGGTCAAAACAATTCTGCGGGCTTAGGTTGAAGCGACCAATTCTGAGGGTTGAAGCTAAATTTGAGGGCCTAAGTAGAATCGACCAATTCTGTGGGTCGAAGCCAATTATGCGGGCTTAAGATAGGGGTGGCCAATTCTGCGGGTCAAAGCCAATTTCATGGGCTTAGTTTGAAGTGAATGATTATGAGGGTCGAAGCCAATTCTTAGGGCTTATGTAGAAGTGACCAAATTCCGCGGGTCTAAGGCAATACTGCGAGCTTAAGATTTTTTGGGGAAATTTGGAGACTCCACTGGATATATATCTCCTATAGTTCCGCTGGGGTTTTGGGGGAGAATTTGATTTTAGGTTCCGTTGAGAAAGCGGAAATGATCCGAGGATTGGATTTTTCTTAGCTGAGGAATTTCTTGGTTTTTATGGTGTCCCTTGGAGACGTTGCTGAGGAGACATGAAATTGATTTTAATAATTCCATTAGGTAGATAAGATATTTTCTGTGGAAAAGAGTCTGGTAAAAATGTTTTTTCTTGGTGAAAAAGGTTTGAAAATCCATTTGGTAATTTGGGAATTTTTGAGGGATTTTTTGGGATTTTCTGGCATTTTTTAGGAATTGTTGTACATAATTTTAAAAATGGTGTCGATCGGCATGGCTGGGAGGGTGCCAAACGGCAGTGGCACTGTATTTTGGGGTACCTCAAGTAGGTGGAGGGACAGTGCCAATCGGTGGGTGGCAGAGAGATGCCGATCGTCATGCCCCTTGGCCTCCTATAAAAAGGGGGCAGGTTCTCCTCATTTTCACAGCTTTCTGACTTGCCTTATTCATCAATTACCTTTTGCAAATCCTTCTAATGTTATCAAGTCAAAAGATGGATGAGTTCTCAAGTAGTGCAACTCATATGGCATGGCCCGATGATGACAATTGGGTAGGCTTGGAATGTAGGGCTAGGGTGCCCCTTACTTTGGGCAATGAAAACTCTTTTGACTCATTCGAGCCAGTAACGGATAATTGGAATCTCTTGTGTGTGCCTTCACTTCATCGCTCTTCTAGGGTGGTGAACCCTGGTGGTTATGTAAGTATTGATGACCTTTGATATTCTCTTCCTTTTTTCTTGGCGATATTTTCCTATTTCTTAAATTTTAACACGGGTTTTTTCTTTTTGCTTTTGACAGACTGATGTTTCTTAGTCAACTATACATGATTGAGAGACGATGGGGCTTAAGGATGTTTAGGAGCACCTTCCATCGTGGTGCGTTGGATGGTGTCATCAGTCGGTTTTGGGTGATTGGCATCTGCTTTGGATGAAACTCCTTATTCTACGGCTGTTCTCTGTGATCTGGGGGAGAGGTGGTGGGACACCACCCACACCTTTCATTTTGGCTTTGGGGAGATGATGGCGACTCCCATAGATGTGTAGCAGCTGCTGGCGCTGGATTGCGAGGGGATGCAGATTGAGGTGGATAAGACTACGGGTGACGCCGGAGGCAGTGACAGTGGCATTGGGTGATGTGGAGAGGGTGGTCTCTAGGTACTCTATTCGTGGTTAGTTTAAGGGAGATATTACAGAGGAGGAGTATTGATGAGAGTAATGGGTGGCAGGTGCGACCAATGTTCCCTCTATTTATTCTGCTGGTCTTGGGGGGATTCTGATGGCGACGAGTGACGACGTCGCCCACTTATGGTTTTTTTCGTTTTGAGGGTGTTTTCGAACATCCATCTTTATGACCGGGGGAGCCACACCTTAGCAACCCTTTATTATTCTCTTGATGTGTTCAGCCGATGCTGCCGGTAAACTTTTATTAGGACCAAATATCTTCTTGAGGTATTCTTTATTTTACACCTTTTCCTTTATGCATTCGCATTTTTCTTTATTCATTTTATTCTTGATTTCTTAATTACTGACATCTTACAGACATAGTTCAATGAGGTGATTGGGTTTAACACCCAATTGATATCTTTGAAGGTTGAGTCTATTGGGGACTTCTGCTGGATGTACCAGTGGCGAAAGTCAAATTGGCAATCGAAGAAGTCTCTTTCTCTAGAGGCGGTGTGTCAGGTCTTGAATGGCCTGACGAGTGAGTTGGTAAGTCCTTATTTTTTCTTTTGAGATTGTATTTCCTTTAAGGATCCTTTCATAATATTCATCTTTTGTTCTTGCTAGGAATTTTCATGTGACCTTCTATCCTTGGGGGACGGCTATCCAGCATACGGGGTTGACTGGGGGACATGCGCAGATGCGGTGTCAACTGCACATGAGTTTGGCCACTCTTGGTACCTCGGGGAGAGAGTAGTTTGACAGATTGTAGAGGATGAGATTGAGGTGACACCGATAAAGCCCCCGGTATACATGAGGCAAATACGGGAGATATCAGACGTTGCATGGGTAGTGGATATGATGGGTGAACCTTACTCGTCATATACCGACAAGGTGGTGATGTATGACTATATGGATTTTATGTCGAGCTGGTTAATGTCGCCCAACATATATGACGTGATGCCTCTTCCCCGTGCGGGCTTGAGTCGGTCGATGGGATCCTCTCACAGTATAGGAGGTGCATCAACATCAGCGAAGGTAATGACTTGGGAGAATCCTTTTGTATAGCTGACCACTCCTACTTATGACATTCGGTGGGCAGATGGAGGGTCAGTGCATATGGTGCACCGTCCTAATGCATTGGATCCGGAGGAGTTGGGCTTGACAGAGGAGGTCCTTCGACCCGAGGTATATTTTTCATCTCTTTATCTTTTTGATTTTCTGATTTCTTTCTTTGCCTTAGACTGATTGATTTGCTATTTTCTAATTTCTTTTGCAGCAGATCCGGGTCTCCACCACTAGGCTAAGGGATATTGGGGATTGAATATCTTCACCAACTACCCACATTCGGGATGCGATTTTGGTTCCTTCTTATTTGGTGCCATCTGTCTTGTCTGAGGAAGGGTCTGGCTCGGGGAGTGGTGGCACGTCGTCCTATCGCAGAGGAAAGGGAGTGCGCCACAAGGAATAAGGATCCTAGAGAGAGAGAGAAATAAGAGAGAGAGAGTGATTGTAGGTGAAGAGAGAGAAATTTTGAGTGAGAAAGAGAAAAAGTAGGTGAGTTCGGGCTGAGTCCCATTGTATTTTTTCTTTTTCCTGTCAAACGGATGTAACACAGTAGATATCCTTACATGTTCTTAAGAATAAAACCTTGACAATATCCTACTTAATCTTAAATCCATGTGGCCATCCAGTTAACTCCTATTCCCTCTGCATGACTGTGAATAGTCCTAGATGGTAAAGTTTTTGTAAAAGAATCTGCCAGGTCATCCTAAGATACAGTTTTTATCACGATAATGTCTACCTTCTTCACAATCTCCCAAATTAGGTAATACTTGTGCTCAATGTGCTTCTCCTGTTTATAAGTTCTGGTTCTTTTGAATTTGCAACCGCACCAAGATTATCATAATAACGTGTAATAGGTGATTGTACTGGAGGAACCACACCTAAGTTTCTAAGGAAGTTTTGGAGCTAAAAAACCTATTCGATGCCTCCAAAGAGGCAAGATATTCAACTTCTATGGTTAACTCAGAAATAAATAATTTCTTGATACCCCCTAAATTATGGCTTAACATTCTAGGGTAAAAACATATTCTGAGCTCCATATCGTGGAATACCTATATGACTGAAAGTTCGAGCCTACATACCCAACGGGCTATCTGTTAAGTATACTAGCACATAATCTAGAGTACCTTTCAATTACTTGAGAATGCTGATAAGAATAATTTAGTGCTCCTCATTAGGTTAAACTCGAATCTTTTGACCATGTCAATGGCGTAGAAGATCAATCACCTTATACTCTTGACTCACTTGATTCTACATTGTATAAGTGCTCATCTAGTTTGGAAATAGTGATAAAATTGAGTCCCTATCCTAGATTCTGAAAAGCCTCAGACACTACAATTCATTCATTCCTCTTGTTTGATTGATCAAGGTATATGCACAAACACTCACACACTTCAGGACTACATACATTGTTCATATATTGTATAAATTATTTGTGTGTGTGTTGTGTGTGTTAATTTCCCTTAAAATAATCTTTAATACATTTTTGGGAATTTTTAAATGGTTTTTAAGACAATTTTTTCTTAATTAAAATTGGAATTAAAAAGTCTTGGGGTCATTCTATAATTTTGGTTGTTGGTTTTATCCCTGTAAAGTTCACTTGGGTAGAAATCAAAAGCGCTAGAGAAATCAGGGTGTCTATGTAATTAGTTTGGGATGCGCGCTTGTGGATCAATATTTGTCCTACACCTGTCGCCCTTCTGTTGGTTGGAGTTGTGTTTCTTTTAAGAGGCAAAATCGATGTTTATTATCAGCCCTTGGATTGGATTTATCAACGCTCTGCATGCATCCTTGTCCCAATCCCTGGGAACCTCTATCCTCCAATCAAAATCCTTTTAACCAACCGCTTACCTTTAACCGTTGGATGGAAGTCAATATGGGAAGACTTAATCCCAGCCCTTTATTTCGAACCTCCTTCTCAATCCTTCTCAGCCCTGTATAAAAAGAGGCTAACCCTCAGCCTGTAGAAGACTTTTGCCACTTCGTCAATTCGAGTGAGAAGAGAAGAGAGAGATAAGAGAGAAACCACAAAGTTAGAAACCCTAACCCTAATTCGTCCAAACACTTTTTCAAACCCTAACCATTTTTCCAAAAATTAGTTTATACCAAACACAAAACCTGAGTGTTTGAGAGTTTTTGAGTGTTGGTTTGAAAGTTGTTTCGTGCTGAAACCTTTTCGTTTTGAGATCTTGCGTCCAACTTAAACATTAGGTTAGATCTGTATTTCTGTTTCATAGAAATCATAGATCTGGTCATTTTATGTTATATTACACCTAGATCTGCATTTATAGTTTCTCGTCTTGAGAAATCTTTTGTTGACTATTTTCTGTAAATGTTTACATTTTCAAAATCAACAAAATCATTTTCTGTTTCTAGTTCTTTGGAAATAATACCTTTGACCTAGTTGGAATCACACTTGGCTGTTTTCAATTTCAAAAATACTTTTTAAAACCCTGAAATTGATTAAGATCTTGAACCATCTTCTGAGAAAGATAGCCGTGGATTCTGGGTTCTTTTTAAAGGTCAAATAAGGTTTAAGTTTCCTAAGAAGATAGAAACTGAAAATCACAGCATATATATCTGATTTGTAATTTGCTAGGAATGTTTGTAAATATAAGCGTGAGTATGTGCATGCATGTGTTAGAGCACCATCACAAACACTTACACTCTACAACACTGGAAGTGTTGGTCATAAGATCTTGAAACAAGAGTCGAAGTAAAGATTGGAACAAAGTGGAAGTTAGCAAACTGGTAGATCCACATCAGTAATCAGACCTGCGAAAAAGTAAGAAGGACACCAGTGGGTACATTCCTAAACTTGTATATGACAGATTCGTGTGCATGCGTGTTATATAGTTTGTGATATATTTTGTTTTACTGGATTTTTGGTTTGTGACTTAGAAGTCACCGTGGATGTTTCCTCAGTTAGGTGAGGTTTTAGCACGTTAAAAATCTCTTGTCTTTAATCTTTCTACATCTCCTCATCTCATTCTTGGTGGTGTGCTGATTTAAACTGTTTTAGTTTTGGTTTTCAAAACTTGTTAAAAAATGTTGAACTGATCATGTACATATTTTTTAAACACATCTTGTGATTAAAAACTGATTTGGTTTAAAGAAAAGTGTTTCTTCAAAAAATAGTTTGGAGTTATTTAAATAGTTTAATCCTATATTAAACGGCTTTAGTAACAGTTTTTCAGAAGATATTCGATCTTGTACACACCATAACATACATGAGGCTATCCACCACTAAATCATATGGTATATTCCTCATTATCTTTATCTGATTATGTGTCTTGGGACACTATACCAAAATAAACATATGGACATCCCGATTGAGATAGCGCATCGGGGCGGGGATTCGAAAGGTCTTGCACCCCCTTTTTTTACGTAGGAACACTTCGACCGTCGCCAGTGTGGGGTTAATGTAAAGATATGGATTCTCCAACCTATTTTGCATAAAACAGGTAAAAGAACATGTTTTCATCTCGAGAGAGCGGCATTGAAGACAAACTGATGCATACAAAACTAATAGTTCGAAGGTTCGGGTGCTAAGTTACGGAATTGGAAGGTGTTAGGCACCCATCCCTCCCTTTCGGTCTCTCATCGGCGTGTGTTATTGTTTTATTTTTTTTCTCCGTGAAGTCTATGTGTGCATGTATATATAATGGAGATCGGAATTGTTCAACTCATACCATAGGAAAGGTAGAGTGAGGTCATCCATAAGAATGTTCCCAAAATAATATATATAGAAAATATGATTTGTGAATTTATCGTGATATTGATTGTTATTATGAAAAGATAATATGTATTGGATGAAATTCTAACAGACATAATATGTATACTAATGCAAGAATATGATAAATATGAAAGTGAGAAATTTGGGAAAATTGGGGGATTTAGAGAAAATGATAAATTAGAAAATTGAGAAATTGGAAAATTGTACTCGAGTCTCGAGTTTTAATCCGAAACGCCTACGTAGCCTATAAATGCATCAAAGTCCATGTAGTTCGGATGCAGCATGGGGGTGGAGTTTATCCCATAGATCCAAACTAAATTTTATTATATGTGAGTGTGTAGAAAAATATGTTTTAGTTTTAAAAAAGAGTGATGGATAATCCCGTTTGGAATTTATGGGTGAAACCCTCTTTTTGTTTGTTTTGAGTTTATTTATAGAAAAAAGTGTGTGCAATATACTAATAAAAATGTAGATATAAATGTATATGAACTAAAGTATGAACTAGACTATGAATCTAATGAAATTTATTAAAAAATAAAGAATTTAAAAAGAAAGGGAAGGAATTGAACCTTCTTTGATGCTTGATATTTGATCTTGGACGAGCTCCCTTAAATGTGAGATGAATGTGGGAAGAGAGATAATGAGATTTTTGCTAAATTGGGTATAAAAAGGATGGGAATAAAAGATTGAATGGAACTTCTCATGGAGGAGTTTAACTGATTTTGAGAGAATGTTACTGAGATCACTAATATTGATGGATCTCTTCCCTTGGTGTATGGTAGTAAGTCCATGCCCTCCTTTAATAAGGTCAAGGGATTTTCGATTGTCATAGCCCTAGTCCTACCCATCGTCAGGTGACCCTAGACATACTGTCGATATGCATGGAACTAGACCTATCAATTGGAAGTCTCGTGAAGATTTTCTTGGAAAAATGGTCGTAGAGCATAATCCATTGATCCGAATCGTGCACGGGGTATACCATTTTAAAGGTACTTCAGAGAACTTAAAGAGTATCTAGACTGGTCTCGGGTTGGGGAGTCGAATTTGGGTCAAATATGTCTCGGAAGCACACGTCGGTCCTTTGGATGGGAAATCACTGAGCGAAAACGGTTCGTTCGTCCGTATGGTAAGTCAGAATTCTGCACGGGGTGGACCGTTTGAAAGTTTAGGAGATGTATTTTGAATTCCAAAGAGTTTCACTTGGTTTGGAAAGTTGACCTTGGTCAATCGGGTCCCAAAAGTGCCCAGTGACCTCTCGGGGTAAAATGGATTGTTCGTTCGTATCGTAAGTCAAAATTGTGCAGGGGCGGATCATTGGAAAGGGCATTTAGTGCCCTTCGGAGATTCATTCAGTCTCATTTGAGCTAAAGAGTTAAATTTGGTCAAACAGAGCCCAAGAGCACCCGGTGGCCTCTATGATGATTTGCGCATGGGGCAGATCATTGGAAAGGGGATTTAGAGACATTTGAGGATTCAAAGAGGTTTTATTCTGACGATAGAGTTGACCGGAGTCAAATGGGTCCCAGGAGTGACCACTGGCCTCTAAATCGATACTCAGAGTGGGACCTAGGATTTATAGTGTAATGAGGATGTACTAGGGACCTAAGGAGAGAATAAAGGGGTCCTATAATGTGGTGTCTATACATCTCCTTGATGGGTGAGCATGGAACAAGAGAAAGCCGTGGAATAGACTCCACATGATGTATTTGAAAATAGGTCGATTATGCGGACCTAAGGGATGAGGATGACCAGTTCAGAGGGTCGAGGTCGATTCCAAGGACCTAAGGTGATGCTAGGGATGGATGATTTTGAGGACCTAAAGTGGGTTGATGATTGAGGTCAAAGGTAAGGAGTGAACAATTCTGCGGGTCAAGGTCAGTTCTGAGGACCTAAGTTGTAGCGACCAATTATGTGGGTCGAAGCCAATTCTAAGGGCTTAAGTAGAAGCGACCAATTATGTGGGTCGAAGCCAATTTTGAGGGCTTAAGTAGAAGCGACCAATTCTGAGGGCTTAAGTACAAGTGACCAATTCTTTCTAGTCGAAGCCAATTTTGAGGGCTTAAGTAAAATAGACCAATTATGAGGGTAGAAGCCAATTCTGAGGGCTTAAGTAGAAGCGACCCGTTCTAAGGGTCAAACCCAATTTTGAGGGCTTAAGTAGAAGTGACCAATTCTATTGGTTGGAGCTAATTTTGAGTGCTGAAGTTGAATCGACCAATTCTGAGGGTCGAAACCAATTATGAGGGCTTAAGATAGGGGTGACCGATTCTGCGAGTCAAAGATAATTCTAAGGGCTTAAGTAGAAGCGACCAATTCTGTGGGTAGAAGCCAATTCTGCGGGCTTAATATAGAAGCTACCAATTTAGAGGGTCGAAGCCAATTCTATCAGCTTAAGACAGACGTGACCAATTCTGCGAGTCAAAGCTAATTTTGAGGGCTTAAGTAGAAGGGACCAATTCTAAGGGTCGAAGCCAATTTGTAGGGCATAAGTAGAAGCAACAAAATCTGTGGGTCGAAGCCAATTTTGTGGGTCAAAGATAATTCTGCGCGCTTAGGTTGAAGCGACCGATTATGAGGGTTGAAGCTAATTCTGAGGGCCTAAGTATAATCGACCAATTCTGTGGGTGAAAGCCAATTATGCGGGCTTAAGATAGGGGTGGCCAATTCTGTGGGTCACAACCAATTCTACGGGATTAGTTTGAAGTGACTGATTCTGAGGGTCGTAGCCAATTCTATGGGCTTAAATTGAAGCGACCAATTCCGCGAGTCTAAGCCAATACTGCGAGCTTAAGATTTTTCGAGGAAATTTGGAGACTCCACTGGGGATATGTCTCCTGTAGTTCTGCAGGGGATTTGGGGGAGAATTTGATTTTAGGTTCCGTTGAGGAAGCGGTAATAATCCGAGGATTGGATTTTTCTTAGTTAGGGAGTTTCTTGCTTTTTATGGTGTCCTTTGGGGACGTTGCTGGGGAGACATGAAATTGATTTTGGGAATTCCGCTGGGGAGATAAGAGATTTTCCATGGAAAAGAGTGTGGTAAAAATGTTTTTCTTGGTGAAAAAGGTTCTAAAATCCATTTGGTAATTTGGGGATTTTCTAGGGATTTTTTGGGATTTTCTGGCATTTTTTATGAATTGTTGTACAAAATTTTAAAAAGGGTGTCGATCAGCATGGCTGGGAGGGTGCCAAATGGTAGTGGCATGGTCTTTTGGGGTACCTCGATTAGGTGGAGTGATAGTGCCAATCGGTGGGTGGTAAGGAGATGCTGATCGTCATGCCCTTTAGCCTCCTATAAAAAGTGGTCAGGCTCTCCTCATTTTTCACAGCTTTCTGACTTGCCTTATTCTTCAATTACCTTTTGCAAATTTTTCTAACATTCTCAAGTCAATATATGGGTGAGTTATCAAGTAGTGCAACACAGATGGCGTGGCTTGATGATGACAGTTGGGCAGGCTTGGAATGGAGGGCTAGGGTGCCCCTTACTTTGGTCAATGAAAACTCTTTTAACTCATTCGCGCCAGTAGCGGATGATCGGAATCTCTTGATCGTAATATTTTCCCCGTGCGGGCTTGAGTCGGCCTATTGTATCCTTTCACAGTGTAGGAGGTGCGTCGGCATCAGCGTTGACGATGACTTCGAAGACTCTTTTTGCATAGATGGCCACTCCTACTTACGACATTCGGTGGGCATATGGAGGGCTGGTGCGTATGATGCACCGTCCTAATGCGATGGATCCGTAGGAGTTGGGATTGATAGAGGAGGTCCTTCAACCCGAGGTATATTTTTCTTCTCTTTATCTTTTTGTTTTCCTAATTTATTTCTTTGCCTCAAACTGATTCATTTGCTCTTTTCTGTTTTCTTTCGCAACAGATCCTGGTCTCCACCACTTGGCTAAGGGATATTGGGGATTAGATATCTTCAACAACTGCCCACATTCGGGATGCGATTTTTGTTCCTTCTGATTTGGTACCTTATGTCTTATCTGAGGAAGGGTCTGGCTCGGGGAGTGGTGGCACGTCATCCCATCACAGAGGAAAGAGAGTGCGCCACAGGGAAGAAGGATCCTAGAGAGAGAGAGAAAGAAGAGAGAGAGAGAGAGAGAGAGAGAGATTGCAGGTGAAGAGAGAGAAATTATGAGTGAGAGAGAGAAAAAGTAGGTAGGTTCGGGCTGAGTCTCGTTGTATTTTTTTGTTTTTCCTGTAAAACGGATGTAACACAACAGATATTTATGCAAATGAAATGAAGTCTTTTGTTAATTTCTCTTTTTAGTGACTCATGCATATGCTCTTTTTACTTTGCTGCTGAGACCGTAAAAAAAATAAAAAATGATTGGAGAAAGATTTTATTAAAATGGGATAAGTAAAAACATAAGGATAAGGAAATTTGGAATTCCCTTAAAATAACAATTATTTTTATTGAGTTTTTTGATTTTGACAATAAAGGAAAAATGGGATTTCCCAAAAATAGGGGGTTGTCGATCGGCATGACCCCTGTCCTGCCAATTGGCATATCAGTCCAGTCTAATCAACATAAGGCTTTAATTCCACTTTCTTCAATTCCTTAGTACTTGGTCGGGTAAGTTTTCCTCCAATTTCTGCAGGGTTTCTTGTCTTTATTTGAGAGCTTTCAAGTATAAATAGGGGTGTGGAGAAAGGTAGTTGCCAAGATGCTAGCTGTGGATACTAGGTAAAGGTGGTTTGCCATATCTGACACCATGGTGGGAGGTGTTATGGTTTTCCCCAAGCTAGTCTGGGCTTATCGTTCTATGGAGCATCTGCGACACTCTATTCAGGAAGGGAAGTTTGGGGACTCCAGGATATGGGTGATGATGGGGCTGGTTCTCCTGGAAGATGCGGGTATGATGTGTGAAGCTTTTGAATTGGGTGTTTTGAGAATAATTTGAGGGTCATTTTAGGTGTAGTGGGACTTGTTTTTATTTGGTTTTAGGAAGGTAGGGGTAAGTTGATAAGGGAAGTTATTTGACTCCCTATGCCAATGTAATCGTACCAAAATTTTGTGTAATGAAATATAGTTTTTTTTTTATCATCTAGTTGTTCCTCTTGTTGAGTTTTGCATTTGAATTATCTATACCAATCGCTAAGGCATACATAATACTTTTGCTCATGTATACATTAAAATGAACTGTCTCTCTTGGGGATAAGAAGAGAATAGAATTTTGAAAAAGAAGGGAGCCGTAAAGGGTATGATCTGCCTACGTACCTATGAGATTTTTAAAATTTTTCTAAAATTCATTTTTGTAAGAAAAAGAATTTTTAGAGGATCAGGCCCCATGTAGTTCTGAGTAGAGGGAGATAGAGGTTTTTTTAGAATAGAAGGGAGATGAAAAGAATCGTAATGCTCTGAGGTTTCAGACTAGGGGTAGAATTTTTTGAGACAGTCCAGGTTGAGTGGACATGCCATTTCTTCTCCATCAAGATCAGTGAGCATAGCGGCGTCGCTTGATAAAATATTCTTCACAATGTATGGGCCACTCCAATTGGGCTTCAATTTCCCTCTGGGGTCCCAATTGGGCTCTATAATTTCTTTAAAGGCTAAGTCCCCTTCTCAAACACTGCAGTTCTTAACTCTCTTATTTAATGATAGAGCTATATGGTGATAATACCCTTTTATGTGATGTAGATCTTTCAGCCACTTTTTGTCCAAGAGTGATAACTCACCGAGATGGCTTTGATTCCATTCTTCCTTCCTTATTTTACTTTCTAGCATGATGCATATCGAAGGGATTTCTATCTCTACAGGTAGGACTACTTCCATGTCGTTGATTAGAGAGTAAGGGGTAGCCTCAGTAGAGGTTCTAATTGAGGTAGGTAGACCTAAAGGGCATAAGGGATCCAATCGGACCAATCTTGATAACTCTCGATCATCTTACTGCTGATGGATTTGAGGTTCTTATTGGCTACTTCAACTGCTTCATTGGTTTGAGGTCAGTAGGGAGAAGATTTGTTTCTCTGAATCCCATATAAATCTACCACCTCTGTAACTTCGACCTCAAAGTGTAACCCGTTGTTTGATACCAGCTCATTCGGGACCCCATATCGGCAGATGATGTTTTTTCGGATGAACTTGGCCCCCACATATAACTAAGTTTTGATCCATTTAGTGAAGTAGTCAATAGCAATCGGGATAAATTCATGTTCGTTGGATGCTTTGGGTGTAACCTTCCCTATGATGTCAATGCTCTATGTGGAGAATGGACAAGGAGAAGTCATGTTGTACAATTCTCACGGAGGCAAGTGTTGTAGGTTGGAAAACTACTCCTTAGAATGTAGGCTCGGTAATCCTGAACCTTGGTAGTCCAGTAGTAACCCTATCGGATGATCTTTTTGACGATCATATGGCCATTCATCTAGGGTCCACTTTCGTCGTTATGAATTTTTTTCATTATTTCTCTAATGTTAGCCTCTGCAATGCAGTGCAAATGGATTCCATCGAAGTTTCTCTTGAACAGTGCTTTATCACAGATAATGTACTGGGCAGCCAGTTTACGGAGGTTTGTTCTGTTTTTCTTATCAGAACCTTGGGGATACTTACCACGTTTAAGGAGGCGCAAAATATCATAGTAACAATAGTTAGCTATCTCGAGGTTTTCTTCTATGCTAAGCTCGATGTGTTAGCAGTGGTTTGGTTTATCTTGCTTTTGGACAAGAAAAGGGGCCATAGTTATTCCTTTGAGTATGTGAATCATAGAGGCTAAAGTATCAAGTACATCTACGAGGTTGTTCTTTGCTCAGGGCAGGTCATGTAAGGTGATTTCTTGGAATTGGGCAGCTAGCTCTTCTAGTGGGCATGGAAGGGTAAGAGTTTCTCATCCTTGACTTTCCATCTCCTGAGCACTTCATCGATGATGAGGGATGAATCTCTATAGACATCGAGGTATCAAATTCCTTTTTTGAGGGAAATTTTAAGGCCTTCCGTTCACACCTCTTTTTCAGTCATGTTGTTAGTGCAAGGGAAATCAAGCTTGATGGCGATGGGAGTGTGAGAGTGTTTAGGGGAAATTAGGAGTATCCCAATGCCATACCCTTTCTTGTTGGTAGCGCCGTCAAAGAACATTTTCCATCGAATATCTTCTTGAGATGTTTAAATGATATTGTCATTTGGGAATTCGGAAATTAAGACATCAACTTCTTCTATAGGGTAGTGAGCAAGGTAATCATAGATGTCTCTTCCTTTCATGGATTTTTGTGTGACATATACAATATCAAACTCGGCTAAAAGCATCAACCAATGGGCCATTTGTCTGAACATGGAAGGCTTCTCGAGTAGGTATTTGATGGGATCTATTCGGGATACGAGTTTAATGGTAAAGGTGAGCATGTGGTGACATAGCTTTTGGGTGACACGGACAAGAGCGACACATGCTTTCTCCAAGGATGTGTAGTTGACTTCATACCTGATCAACTTGCGAATGGAATAGTAGATAACTCCCCATTTTGGGTTTTTTCATGGTACTGGGCTAGCAAAGCCCCAACTACAGTATCTGTCAAAGTTAGGTACAGGAGTAGGGGAAGACCACGCTGCAGTAGCATGAGTACCGGAGGTCGGGTTAGGTATTACTTTATTCGATCAAAGGCTTCTTGGAGATCTTCGTTCCAGACTTTAGTTGAATCTTTTTGAAGTAGTTTGAAGACGGGCTCATAGATGGAAGTCAACTGGTTGATGAACCGGATAATATACTGCAACTTTATGAGGAATCCCTGAATTTCCTTCTCCGTCTAGGGTGCTGGCATTTTGAGTATGGATTTTATCTTGGTAGGATCTTCCTCTATCCCTTTCTCACTAACCACGAACCCTAAGAGTTTTTCTTTTGTAACACCGAAGACACATTTTTGTGGGTTAAGTCACATATAATATTGTCATTGTCATTCGAAGAACTTTCGGAGAGAGGGAATATGATCTTCCCCAGTCATAGACATGATAATCATATCATCCACATAGGCCTCGACTTCCTTACATATCAGATCATGCAAGATGGTTGTGGCAACCCTCTGGTAAGTAGCCCCTGCATTTTTTAGACCAAATGGCATGACAGTGTAGCAAAAGGTTACCCAAGGTATGATGAATGAGGTTTTCAGTTAATGATCTGGGTGCATCTGGATTTAATTATATCCAGCAAACCCATCAACGAATGGCTTGAGATCATGACTATCCGTATTGTCCATAATCATGTCGATATTGGGTAGAGGGAAACATCCTTCGAAGAGACTTATTCAATTGTCAGTAGTCGACGCACATGCGAACTTTCCCTCCTAATTTTGGCATGAGTAAGATATTGGCTAGCCATGTGGAATATTCGATCTTATGAATGAAACCCACATTTAATTGTTTAACCACTTATTCTTTAGCTTTGAGCTACCATTTGGTGCGGAGCTTTCACAGTTTCTACTTGACCGATTTGCATTCCGGGAGACTAGGAATCTCATGCTGAGCAATCTAAGGGTCAATGTTGTCATTGTAGGACCATGCGAAGACATTCACAAATTCCTTTAGTAGTTCCTCGAGTTACGTACGCTCATGCTTGTCAAGGGTTGCCCCTATCCTAATCTCGCATAGTTAGTTACTAGAACCGAGATTAATAAAAACAGTTTCATCTTCATTAACTTGAACTCGATTATGTTGTTTGTTATTAAGCTTATTTAGACCAGTTAATAATTTTTCATTTGCAAAATCATTATCATCAAGAGTTTGATTAGAATCAAGATAATTAATGTAAGGCACAACAAAATACTTAAAATCTTCGTTTATTTCATTGATAGGAAAAAATAGTTGAGAACCTCATCAAAGGAGGTCTCGATTACGTTAGAGTAAGGAGGAACAAATAAAGAAGAAGAAAGGGGATAAACATCAGGGTTAAGTTGAATGTCAGCAAGTGCAGCATGCCAGTTGAGGAGAGGTGCATCAGTAGCTTTGATCAGGCGGTATGGATTTGATGATGTAACCCCTGAGTGGATTATGCAGAGTGTTAGCCCAGTGTTTGCAAATTGAATGAATCCTCGGAGTCACTTCACTCGGAATATCTGGTATCAACTATGGTCTACTCCATGAGCAGTTGTCAATCAACGAGGTTTGAATGGAAGTGCAACGAGGAAGTGCAAAGTCTCACAGGGCGAGTTGCAACACTTAATAGATTTATGTCACGAGCAACTGATAGATGTCTCCCATTCTTCAAAACACTCCGAAAAATATTTGAATAAAATGATGAATGTGAGAAGGCCTTTCAAGAATTGAAGAAATACCTGGGAGCACCTCCATTTTTGTCCAGACCAGTGATGGGAGAAAGACTATACTTGTATCTAGCAGTTTCAGAAAATGCAGTGAGCTCGGCGTTAATAAGAGTGGAGGATGGAGTGTAAAAACTAATCTACTACACTAGCAAGGCCTTCCGAGGAGCAGAGATGAGATCCCCAAGACTGGAAAAGTTGGCACTAGCATTGATCGAAGCGAGTAAAAGAGTGAGGCCATATTTCCTAGCTCATAACATAGTCGTGTATACTGATATGCCATTAAGGCAAGCTCTTCATAAACTAGAAAAATCAGGGAGATTGATGTACTGGGCAATAGAACTTGGTGAATATGACATAGTTTATGAGCCTAGATCGTCGCTTAAAGGTCAGGTAGTGGCAGATTTTATCGCAGAGTTCACCTATCCTGACACCTCCGAAGAGCAGAAGTTGAATACCGACCAGCCTGTGGTTGTTACAGGATCATCAAATTTAAACCTCGACCAAATTAAGTCGATTGATGAGCAAGACAAGATGGTCAATGAGCAGCAAGAAGTGCTAGAAGAGGATATAAAGAAGCAATAAATATTCCACCGAGGAACTTTGTCTGATCAAAAATTTGAGGACGAGGTACTTATAAGGAATCTATATGTGGATCGATCATCTTGCACTACAGGATGCGGGGCAGGGATTGTTTTAAACAGCCTGGATGAGATCGATGTGGAGTATGCTCTGCTCTTTTAATTTAATGCTTCTAATAATAAAGCTAAATATGAAGCTTTGATTATAGGTCTCAGCTTGTCAAAAACCATGAAGGCAGAGCAGGTCATTGTATTCAGTGACTCACAGTTGATCGTAAATTAAATGTTGGGGATATACGTAATAAAAGGAGAATTAATGAGCAAATATCATGCTAAAGAAATGGAGATTGTATCGAGTTTTAACGCAGTGCAATTAATTAGAATACCAAGATTGGAGAATGCAAGAGCAGATGCCTTAGCTCGGTTAGCCTCAGCCACACGCACCGAGCTACGAAGAACAATCCCAATAGAAATCTTGACTAACAGGAGCATTGACAAAGATATGATGATGAATTTCATTGCCCTTGATTTAGGACCATCTTGGATGGATCCCATTAGGGACTATATTGAGGAGAGGGTCTTACAAACTGATAAACTCACAGCCAAGAAACTAAAGTTTAAAGATGTTCGTTATGTATTGACTAATGGCATTTTATATAGACGAGGAATTATAGCAGGTTTGCAAAGATGTGTTCACCCCTCTGAGGTGAAAAATTTGATTGAAGAGGTCCATGAAGGGTCTTGTGGTAGGTCGGACACTCTTGCAAAGAATGACAATGCAAGGGTATTACTGGTCAACGATGAGAGACGATTATGTAGCTTATGCTAGGAAATGTGATAAATGTCAACATTTCTCCTCTATACGAAAAACTCCCCAAGCATTGCTAACACCCATCACATCTCCTTGGCCATTCGCCATATGGGGGATAGACATGGTCAGGCCGCTTCCTACGACCCGAGGAAGATTTAAATACCTCGTGGTCGCTGTGGATTATTTTACTAAATGGGTAGAAGCTGAGCCTCTTATTGATATGACATATGACAATGTGTATCAATTTGTTTGGAAGAATATCATTTGTAGATATGGTCTTCCCCATGCATTCATCACAGATCATGGAACTCAGTTCGATAACGAGGAGTTTGCTGCATATTGTCATCAGTCAAGCATATTGAAGACCCATTATGCACCAGGCCATCCTAGAGCAATAGATAAACTGAGGTAACAAACAGAACACTACTGAACGGTTTGAAAAAAACGATTGAATGATGCGAAGGCAAATTGGATTAACGAACTACATTCTGTGCTGTGGGCTTATCGTACTACACCGCGAGCAGCAACAGGAGAATCTCCATACATGCTGGCATTTGGAAGCGAAGCTGTTATACCTGCCGAGTTGGGCCTCCCCACACACAGGGTGCTGAATTTCAATTCTCCTATCAGTGACTTGATGAGGCGATTGGATCTAGATATGCTCGAAGAAGTTAGAGAAGAAGCAACAATCAGGAATGTTGCATACCAATAATGAACAGCTCTGTTTTACAACAAGAGGGTATAGAAGTGTGATTTTAAGGAAGTAGACTATGTGCTAAAGAAAGTAATTCAAAAGCACAATAAACTGGAAGCTAACTAGCATGGACCATACAGAGTAACAAAAGTTGTTCGTCCAGGAACCTACAGAATTGAAACCTTGGAAGGAGAAGAATTTAAGAAGCATGGAATGAAGAACATCTACACAAGTATTATCAGTACTTGGAGTTT
Organism: Sambucus nigra; assembly: GCA_949130495.1. Classification (NCBI taxonomy): domain Eukaryota; kingdom Viridiplantae; phylum Streptophyta; class Magnoliopsida; order Dipsacales; family Adoxaceae; genus Sambucus; species Sambucus nigra. The sequence goes on along the minus strand of OX422208.1, from coordinate 533,372,382 downwards.
CTATGTAATGGAGTTTTCTTCAGTATGAATAAAATGTTAAATGTTTTACCCAGTTCTCTCTCTTTGTTGAATTTTTTTTGGAGTATTAGTGCTACACACTACGCATCAAATTCAGAATCAATATCTTCCAACTCTGGTTAGTCGGGAACAAATATCCTCCAACTCCGGTTGGTTGGGAACAAATATCCACCAACTCCGGTTGGTCGGAAAATTAATCTCCTCCAACTCCGGTTGGTCGGGAACAAATATCCACCAACTCCGGTTGGTCGGCAAATCAATCTCCTCAAACTCCGGTTGGTCGGGAACAAATATCCTCCAACTCCGGTTGGTCGGGAACAAATATCCATCAACTCCGGTTGGTTGGCAAATTAATCTCCTCCTACTCCGATTGGTCGGTAAAACAATTGCAATCAACTCCGGTTGGTTAAACTAAGCAGGAACATGGGATGTAAGTCGTTTCATTGCTTAAAATCATAGAGTGATAAGTCACTATAATCAAAAAGATAAAACAGAATAGCATATCAAAATATGTATGTATTCACAAACAAAGACATTCTATAAAATACTTGGAAGAAAATAAAATAGCAGAAGATGACATAATTTCTTCATTCAAATTAAGACGAATTACATATGCTGTGAAAATTACAAATCATTACATCAAAGACACTACTCTATTGGTTTTTTCCCTTCTACCTTTGAAACAAGTTCTACTCCAGCAGTAGGATCGTCTAAGGCATAAGGAGAGTTTATAAAATTTACATCTCGAAGCATTCGAACATTCATCACTGATGGCCGATCAAGCAAATGCTCTGGGCGAGATATGCCAAAATTTGAATAAAGGTTGTAATCGTCGAGGTACTTTGAGATCAAGCACTGAGGAATTTCCCGAGCAGGAATCCAACTCATGTCGAGCTTAAAAGGAGGCACTGGTAACTCAAGCAATCTAGAATCATAATAATCCCATAAGTAGTGACCCCGCTCCAACTTCAGCACACCCAGTGCGTTCAACCATCCTTGCTTGTACCCCTCGTTATTTGACTGCTGGATTTGGTCGTCAAGATGGTAGAGGGCTTCATTGTAACCAGCCATCCAAAACTCTCTAGGTTGTTTATGGAATTGGTAAGTTAACCTCTCCAGTTGCTCCTGAAGATTCTTCACCAGAATTTCTTTATTTTCCAAGGTAGAGCTTTGTGTGGAAAGTTGCTCGTCGAGGTTCAGAATCTTCTTGGACATCTCTGCTAAAGCTTGATTCTTCTCCATCAACTGGAATGACTAATTCTCCAAGGCTGAGTGGGTCCTCGCCTCTTCAATTGAAATTCGAGCAGCTCTTGCTCGTCCCCGAGAAGAAGATCTTGCTCGTCCACGAGTAGACGGGGAGGGTCCAACCCTTTTTAGAGTTTCCAACTCATCTCTTAAGTTGGCATTCTCTACCTCCAACAAAGAGAAACCTTCGTCATTGACAGGGACCAAGGCTCCCGAGGAAGATGCTGCAGATTTTAGTTGGGATATCTCTTCTTGCAAAACATTATTTTCCTTCTCCAACAGTTCAGCGATCTTCCTGTGCTCTTCAACCTCAAGTTTCTGAATGCTCTCTTTCTTCTCATAAGCAGCGATAAACTTATCATATCCTTTGTCAGCATTTAGTTGCTGATATTTTTTCTCATACCCTTGATGAAAAAGGGTACAAGACTCCTTATATTGTTGTTAAAGTTCCTCAATGGTACCCTGAAGATCTTCAATCATCTCGTAATATGCCACATTATTGGCAACTGCACAGTCGAGCAAGCACTTCAGATATTGGTAGGCTTCGACTGCTCGTTCAGAAGTATCTGGACCAAGGTTGTCAATGATTTGAGCTTCATTTAGATCTGCATGACCAACTTTGAAGTAGTCATTGCATTTTTTCATCAATTCTGTGTCATGAGCTGATAATAGCTCCATCCTGGCCATAAACTAGAAAATAAAAGCCATAAACAGGATCAATAATGATAAAGACAGGGCAAGAAATAACAAAATTAAAACCCGAGCAACTTTACACCTTCTCCTTATGTTTTACAACTTCCTCGGAAAGCTGGGATGAGGAGGTTGGTTGCTTGGAAGATAGTGGTAGTTGCTTGACTAAAGTACTGGTGGGATAAAGCTGCTCGTAGAAAGTCTGAACAACTGGAACATGAGGAACTTGGTCTCCAATCATCATAGAAGATTCCTCTGAGGAAGCTTCATCCTCTTCTTCTTCCCCAGGAGATGGAGGAGGGCCATGAGTGTGTTGCTGGAACAATTCTGAATTCTCAGCAATCTTCATCTCTTTCAAGGCAGTAACCCATCCATCCCTGAAGTACTTGAGGCTGGCATACTTTATTTGCGAGGTCATGTCAGCCAAGCCCTTGTTCCATCCTTTATCCCAACCAGCATTGAATGATTTCTTAACAACCTTTTTCCTCTTTTCTTTCTCTGAGGAGGTCCTTTCCCTAAGGAGCTCCTCGACAGCTTTCCACTTCCCTTCCACATCCACTTTCTGACGTTCAACATCCTGAAGTCTAACAACTTCCTCTCTAGACACTTTGATCTTAGCTTCAAGCTCCTTGTTTCTCTACTCAAAGACCTTGTTACTCTGCTCAGAATCGTTCAACTTTTTCTCCAACCCTTTGGAGGCCACCACAGCCCGATCTCTGTCCTGCTCGAAGGACTTGAGTTGCTTCTTCCAGGCCACTTTATCTTCTTCATAATTTTGACGAGAGTCCTTTAAGGACTGAGTTAGATCAACAAAAGCTTCCTCTACACCTCCGATGAGCTTGAAGCTTTAATAGCCTTATCCTTCTTCAGAATACTGTTAAAACATGTTACCAACTGAAGAAATAAATAATTTTTGAGTCAAAAAGTGAAAATTAAACTAGTAATACTTACTGAGGCAATATGTTGAGCAGCCAATGAAGTGACCCTATCACGAGGAAGAGTGTCTTCAATACCTTGGATCTCTAGGATAATCCAAGACTTCACCGAACCCATGGCAGAGCTTGGAGGAACAAAAGTGGGAACACCACTTTCAACATTTGAAGGCTGAGAGATAGGTTCAGCCAGTCTATTCGAGGAGCTTTTCTTTGACTTCTTCAGAGGGGCAGGAATATTTTCAATCAAAGAAGTCTTGGTTGGTGATATGATAATAACCTCACTAGGAGGAGAGATAACCACAGCCTTGCTCAGAGTCACAGGGGGCTTCTCAACAACTTTCTTGGTGGCAACTGGAGGGGGTGCGTCAATGTTTCTTATCACTTCCTTTGGAACATCCTGCTTATTTTTCTTTACCTCCACATTGGCAGAGTCCAATTTGTCAAAGAAGGCAGGAGCTCTTCTTCTCTTCATTATGCTACTAATTGGAATATTTGACTCTGAAGAAGAACCTTCCACACTAGTATCAACAGCTGGTACTTGGTCGATGTCAACCACCACTGGACGAGCAGTGAAGGAGGAAGTATAGCTCTTGTACTTCAACAAGTAAGAAGATGATCTGATATGTTCGTCAGCAACGGATTGGTGTAAACTCTAGATAAGTTTCAAATGCCTTAAATTAACATCAGTTTCTTTGGGAGACTTTCTTTTGCTGTCAACTGCAAATAATCAAAAAATCAAATATCAATGAAACATTTTATCAAACACGAAGAAAATATAATTTCAAAAATAGAGTAAAAATAAAAACAACCTATCCCATTGCAATAAGGAGGACATCTAGGACCTTGATATACATCATCTCCATTTAATGGAGGATGTTGCGAATTTTTCATTACCACTCCATGTTCAAAATAATCCATGCTGGCGTTAGCAAGATTGACAACTAATGCTCTATTTAAAAACCTAGTTTTTAAATAAAAAGTACTATCGCTAACAATCCATCTGTAACAAAACATAATTTCTGTAATTCCTAAACGGGTTCTATGAATTTGATTTAACCTATGGACTCCATTAACTATTCTCCAAGTATTCGGTGATATTTTTGTAGGAACAACGTCAAAATAATGACAAAACTCCAAACATAAAGGATTTGGAGGAAAAGAAAAGCCACATTCGGCCACAAAGAGACTTGGGAACCAATGTCCCTCAGCCAAAGAGAAATAGTCAGAAGGTTCAGAAAGTTCCTCCAAAATGACCTATGATGGAATTGAAAATTCATAACGAAATTTGTCAAGAGAATCAACAACATAAACCATGATGATGAAAGCAAAAATAAAAGAGAAGGAAGAAAATCTTACAGGAGAAGAGTGAACCAGTTGACAACGAACAAGGAAACAAACGAACGCACAAGATTGAGAAGAAATGAAAATTTCAAAGACACATATTTGAAAAGTGAAAGACGATAGGATTTCTGTCGCGTTTAAATACTTTACCCTGGGAATAGAAAACGCAATGATTACCAAGACGGACGTTTGCGTATTCGGTGGCTAAAAAGAAGAAAAGGGGCATAAAAAACGAAGCGGTTATGGAAATTCAAAATATTTATGAGGTCTGATACTGTGCATTTAAAAAGGAGTTACATACAACGAATGATTTCCTAAAAACCATACAAACCGAAATTGTAAGCAGCAGAATGTTCCATACTTTTCTTTCAATATTAAACTACGAAACATTGGGGGCTTCTGTTGATACCAAATTTAGTCTGCTGACATGGACCAATCACCTGAAGACATGTGTCAGCTTACATGGCAAATACCGATATTCCAAACGAGCAACTCAAGTCCACCGAGCAACTAAAAAGCCACGAGGAACTCAGGGGCCCCGAGTAGCTCTAAGCGTGTCGAGCTACTTAGGCGGTCCGAGCAGCTCAAGCAGTCCGAGCTACTTAGCGTAAAGCGCACCCAAATCAAGAGAATCAGGAGAGACGACTGGGCATTAAATGCCCTTTATTATCATAAAGATGTATATGTTTACTAGATAACATCGCATAGTCCTTTCATTTGTACCACCTCAAGGCTATAAATACATTGTAACCTCCTCATTAGTGGTGGACTCGGAATTTCTTGGTATATCCATTATCGATAATTCTGCAAACAGTCAGCAATAACAAATACAGGGGATGTAGGCCATTCTTACAAGGCTGAACCACTTTAAAAATCTTTTGTCTTATTTATTTTATCTGTGATTGATAAATTAGAGATAATCTAATTTTTTACATCAACAGATAATAAATAATGCTTTGTTTATTCTCTCTTCCAATCGACGTCTATGATTAAAAGTTGCAATCTATATCTGATGGTCCAAAGTGATGAATACATATTAAATAGGATGTTTCAAAAGCTAGGAGCAGTGGACGTTTCTTTAAAAAATGGGTACAAAATTTCAATGTGTTGTCTAATTCCATTACATAAAGTACTATACCTAAAGCTAAGTTTAAGGAAGCTACGCTCAATAACTCTCCGACCTCTATAGTAAGATTAACTCTCTTTATCAATAACACAACTACAACACAAACTAGACTCTCTTACTCAACCTAAAAAGTGAAGTACACAATTGATTAAATTAAAAACCTCCGACTTCTCACATTTACCTAAGGATTTTGCCAAGATTCAAATGATGATATGGAAGAATTAAATATAATTACTAAATCTAGGATGAGAGGTTTAATAGAGGATTTTGCCAGATGATTGCTTGAAGTTTTATGAGAAAGAGAAATTAAAGATTATACAAATCTTCAAAAGTTTGGATGGACAGATTAGTTTCTCAATTGAGATATTGGGAAACCTTGCCCACAAGTATATGAGCCCTAAAGCACATTTTATTGATAAATATTAGATAGTAAAATCAAGGGCGGAGCCAAGATTCCTCGTAGGGGTGAGATAATACTATGAGGACCTTATAAAAAATTTGCCCATTCTATTTTTTTTCCTATTGTTTGTTTTATTCACGGTGAAATACTTTTAATGCACTGAAAAGTAATGTGGTGTAATTCACCAATTTGACATTAAACTTTATTCACTTTTTTTTTCATAGTTGCATAATTCTAGCGTGTTCATTTATTTACAAATCAAATGAATTTTTTTTTATTCCAACTATATGAAAAACTAATTTATCATTTTTTCAATGTCATTATATATATAGTTGAATTGCAATTATAAATATAGTGAACATTAATTTAAATATTATATAAAATAACTTTTCAAAATTTCTAAAATTAAAATTTATATCATCATAGCTTAATGTGGTTGTCATCATAAAAAGAAAGGGCTTACCAATTTTAATCATCCAACAATACTATGGACTTCAAGGACTCACATAAGCATCTCAGATATTTGTTTTGACACAACATCTAAACATACATTACCCCTTCTTCAAAGCTAAAAATCAGAACATCTGTTTTTGTTGGTCAACAAGAGGTTGAAACGGTGTATCTCACTAGATTGAAAATAAGGAAATTTGGTGTAATGATCAAATGGCATTTGCATGACACACTAGAAAGCGTGATAAAATTTCATTAGTGGGTGTACTGTAATATTTGTCCTCTTTGTCAATGTCTTTGTGGTAAATCCCTAGATTGAAAAAGAGAGAAAATGGGCAGAGAATAAAAAAATGAGCTCAGAAAACCAATACCCATATCCCAAAATCCAGGGTGGGATAATTATCTCCAATTACAGGTTTGCGTCAAATTATTTATCATGTCTCCATTTTTTCATTCTTGTACTTTCGAACGCCGTTTGAAAAAGTTCGCATAATATATAAACACAGTGTTTTCTAAACACAGTGTATTTGGAACTGACATAAGCTAAATAAGAACATAATGGAAAATTTAAAATAATTGGAAAGTTTTCTATACTGGTTGGATCGGGAAAGAGAAAAAATACCTTAAATTAATGGAGGTGAAGCTCTGTGGGTCTGCTTCAATGGAGATTTCCACGCTCTGTTTCAATGGAGATTTATGTACAAAGATTTATATACCTAGATTTCTATACCGTTCAACTTCAATAGAGACTCTGCTTCAATGGAGATTTATATAGGGCTCTGCTTCCGCTTTGTTTCAATGGAGATTTATGTACGAAGATTTATATACCTAGATTTCTATACCACTCTGCTTCAATGGAGACTCTATTTCAATGGAGATTTATATAGGGATCTTCTTCTAAACCTCCGTTGAAGTTGCAGTTCCATACGACTCTCCTTCAGTGACAGATACGTGAGTTTTTTATGGGATCATGGATGAGAGGTTGTTATGATAATATCCAACAAATTTTTTTAACATACGCTGAAAATTAGCGGCAAACCTGGAGCGTATTTTTTTCTTCTAATTTACGACACCTAATAACGTGTCGTCTTTAAAAAAATTAGGACATATTTACTTTATATGTCGTGATCTTTATTATAATTGAATTATTTATGACACGTTTTGAAATTATGTCGTGTTTATCTACTTTCCACAACACATTTTTATCAAGTGTCGTCTTTATCCACTTTCCACGACACATTTTTATAAAGTTTCGTAAAACATATGTCGTGGAAAAAACTTTTTATTGTAGTGCCTCATGAGTGGATTGCTCCTCAAAAAACTGTATTACACTCTTTCTAAGCAACAAAGATCATGAATGCCGAGGAAGAAATGGAAGTCCAGCATAGCTCGGGCAAAAAAGATGATGGAAAAAATGATAAGAAAGATCATAAAGACCCCAGAGAACATAGGGAATCAAAATAGAAAGAAGTTTTGCAGCGACTCAAGAAGTACAACGATTATATTCCGTTAACCATGGTAATTCACCATGTTTTGGAGGAAATCAAGGATAATAAAGATGTGCGTTAGACTGATAAGTTGAGAAGTTCCCCGACCAAGAGAGATAAAACCAAGTACTATGAATTCCACAGGGATCACAGTCACATGACGATACGTTGCATAACTCTTCAAAATGAGATTGAAACTCTCATTCAAAGAGGAAAGCTGAATCAATATGTTGATCGGCAGAACAACAATGGAAGTCGGCGTAGATTAAAATCTCCTTACAATCCCAGAGAGGAGAAGAAAATAATTCACGAAGATGATCAAGATGATTATGCTGATCTCCCTAAAAAAACCCCGACAACCAGACCGTGAGGTATTCTATATCAATTTTGGTTGTTTTGATTGCCAAATGATTACAGGTGGAGATGCAAGAGGAGGAGATCATACAGTAGAGAAAAAATCTTACTTCCATGAGGCACAAGCTTGCTCATACATATAAAGGATCAACCTTGGAGAGGATGATCGACCAAGAAAGGTTAACAAAAACAAACTAGTAGATGGTTTCTTTAAAAATGACCTTTCAGAAGTACTATATCCTCACGACGACCCATTAGTAAAAAAAGTTAGAAAGGAAGAAATCATTGTCTCTAGAGTATTAGTAGATAATGGCAGCTCAGCGGATATCAGAGCCTTATCATCGACCACTAATAGGCTTTGCAGGTGAGAACGTTTTCCCTTTGGGAACCATTAAAATGGAGGTGATGATGGCACCTGTCCATCTAGTCGAACAAAGAATAATCGTTTCTTTATAATGGATAAAAACATCTATTCATCTTACAATATAATCATAGGAAGAGTAAGGCTAAAGAAGTTCGCAGCGGTACCATCCACTGTTCATCAGTGCCTAAAATTCCCTACTAATTTTGGGGTGGGAATTGTGAAAGGTGATTAAAAAGTAGCTCGTTAGTGTTACTATTCTTCTGTCGAGCAAGAAGATTTAGAAGAAATAAAGAAGAAAACCACTACCTACCAAGTGGATACTCCTGAGTTTGATGAAGAATCTGAGGTTGAAACCTTAGATCCAAGAGAAGAAATAAAGCTGGTAAAGGGACAAATTATGGAAACAACAAAAAGCATTGTGTTAGATGATGATAAACCGAAGATCATCACTCAAATAAGGACATCATTGGATCTTGTTCTTAAACATCAACTGGAGAGCTTCCTTAAATAGAGAAAGAATGTGTTTGCATGGAGTCATGAAGATATGCATGGGATATATCTAAATTTCCTTTATCATGAGCTCAATGCAAATAAAGAAGTTAAACCAGTAAAACAAAGACGAAGAGTGTTCGTCCCCGAGAAGAACCAATCCATATAGGAAGAAGTCGAAAAACTTCAGAAAGTAGCTTTTATTAATGAAGTGAAATACCAAGACTGGTCGGCTAATATAGTTATGGTTAAAAAGAAAAACAAAAAGTGGAGAATGTGTGTAGACTTCACGGATTTAAATAAAGCATGCCGAAAGGACCATTTTCCACTGCCCTAAATAGATCAACTCGTGGATGCAACATCAGGACATGCGTTACTCAGATTTATGGATACTTATTCTGGTTATAACCAAATAAAAATGGTACTTGAGGATATGGAAATCAATTCTTTCATCACTTCCCGAGGAACATACTGTTATAATGTTATGCCTTTTAGTTTAAAAAATGAAGGTGCTACATATCAGAGGCTGGTCAATAAGGTGTTCGAGGAGTAGATAGGCAAGAATATGGAAGTCTACATAGATGATATGCTTACAAAGGGCAAAAAGGTGTCTGGTCACATTGTCGACCTCAGCCAAACTTTTGATCAACTTGAGAAGCACCAGATGATGCTGAATCCGACCAAATGTGTTTTTGGAGTGTTGGAAGGAATGTTCCTCAGGTATATAGTAAATCAAATAGGAATTGAAGCAAATCCAAACAAGATTAAGGCATTAATTAAAATTTAATCTCTAACTTGCAAGAAGGACATGTAAAGACTGACTCGACGAGTTACAGCCCTGAACAAATTCGTGTCTATAGTTACAGATAGGTGCCTTACGTTCTTCAAGGTGCTCAAAAAAATCTTTGAATGGAATAAATAATGTGAAAAAGACTTTTGAGCAGTTAAAAAAGTATTTGGGGTCACCTCCATTACTCTCCCGACCAATCACAAGTGAAAAATTATAGCTATACTTAGATGTCTCTGAGTCAGCTGTGAGTTTCGCACTGATTCGAGAAGAGAATGGAGTTTAAAAACTTGTCTATTATACCAGTAAGGCTTTCCGAGGAGTAGAAATTAGATATGCTCACTTTCCAAACCCATACAATCATAGTTTACACTGATATGCCTCTAAGGCAGGCTTTGTACAAACTAGAGAAATCTGGTATATTAATGTACTGGGTTATGGAATTGGGGGAGTATGATATCATATATGAGCCAAGATCTTCTTTGGAAGGCCAAGAAGCGGTAGATTTCATAGAAGATTTCACTTACTCTTTCGGAACACAGGAGATGACCAGCAAGTATAAAGAAGAAAAGGGAAAAATATACCACTATAGGAATTTGATAGACCAAGCATTTGACAACGACATCCCAATACAGAACTTATATATTGATGGATCATCTTGTTTAACTGGAAGTGGAGCAGGTATAATACTTAACACTCCTGGTGGTATTGATATTGAGTATGCACTACGTTTTCAATTCTAGGATTTAAACAATGAATCAGAGTTTGAAGATCTTATTATGGGCCTAAGTTTAACCCTCTCATTACGTGTCAAGAAAATTTAGATGCAGAGTGACTCTCAGATAGTAGTAAACCAAAAACTGGGTTTATACGGAGCTAAAGGGGAATTGACAATCAGGTATTTATCTAAGGCGATGAAAGTCATTACAAAATTATTCAGATGGACAGAATCCTAAGGTTGGAAAATGGTCGAGCTGATGCCCTTGCTCAGGTAGCCTCTGCTACGAGAATTGAACTCCGACAAACTATCCCTATTGAGATTTTGTCCAATTGGAGTATATATGAAGATTTGATGATCAATTTTATTGCCATAGATATGGGACCATCATGGATGAACCTCATCAGAGCATACGTTAAATAAGGAACTCTACCAATAGATATGGTGGAAGAAAAAAAGTTAAAATACAAAGCATCTCGGTATGTATTAGATAAAGTTGTTTTGTATAGGAGAGGACTAAAAGTCAATTTGCAGCGCTGTGTGCATGCATCAGAGGTCCATGATCCAATTTAGGTAGTGCATAAAGGATCATATAGAGATAACATGGCAGGGAGAACACTTTTGCAAAAAATCAGCACTTAAGGGTATTACTGGCCAACAATGCGAGCATATTGTGCAACTTTTGCCAAGAAGTGTGATAAATATCAGAGATTTTCCACAATTCGCAAAATTCCACAAGCTGCTCTCACTCTAATCACTTCACCGTGGCCATTTTCCATGGGGGATATAGACTTGGTCGGGCCACTGCCAATTACTCGAGGAAGATTTATATACTTGGTGGTCACTGTAGATTATTTTACAAAATGGGTTGAGGCAGAGCATCTGATAGAAAAGACTTATGAAAAGGTCTATCAGTTCATATGGAAAAACATCATATGTAGGTATGGGTTGTCCTATGCTTTCATTACCGACCAGGGAACACAGTTCGACAATGATGAATTCGCAAATTACTGTGCTCAGTCCAATGTTTAAAAATTACATTCAGCTTTAGGACATCCTCAGAGTAATGGAAAAACTAAAGTTATGAACAAAACCTTGCTTAACGGGTTGAAGAAAAGGCTTGATGATGTTAAGGGAAATTGGATAAATGAAGTACATTATGTCTTGTGGGCATAGTGAAAAATGCCACAAACAACAACTGAAGAATCCCCATATATGTTAGCATTTGGGACTGAAGTTGTCGTTCTTGCCAAGCTAGGCTTACCCTCCCATAGAGTTTTAAATTTTAACTATACTGTAAGTGACCTAATGAGAAGGTTGGATCTAGACATGCTGGAAGAAGTAAGATAAGATGCTTCGTTGTGAAATGCGGCCTACAAATAGAGAACATCCCATTTTTATAATAAAAGAATGAAACCGGCCAACTTGAAGGAAGGAGATTATGTGCTGATGAAAGTACTGAAGAAAAATAACAAGATTGAGGCCAATTGGCATCGACCCTACCGTATTTAAGCAGTGATCCGACCTGGAACCTATCTAATCGAAACCTTAGAAGGCAAAGAATTCAAAAACCCATGGCTTGCAAAGCAACTCAAAAAATATTATCAATGATGATGTAATCAATTTGAAATCAACTTGCAGTATTAATAAAATCTTCAGTTCTTTCCATTTTTATTGTTAATTTTGGGAGTACTAGTTTTATACACTACTCTATCTACTTGATAAAAAGTTATAAATTTTTGCTCAACTCAAAAAATTATTACTCGGCTCAGCAAATATTACCTTGAATGTTGCTTGACAGAAGTAATAAGTTGCTTAGAGCAGCCACAAACTTGATCGCTAACACACAAAGACCAAGTCAATAGGATGTTAAATCCTCATGAAACTTGGTTCACAAACATAAGGATAAAACACGGTCTTTATCCTACTGGGAAAAGTATAGGAAGAATGTTGCAAATATTCCTCAAGAGGAATGTAAGCACATATTTCACAAATACCTGGTCACACCACTGGTACTTAATGCAAAAATCTAATACTTGAGTGCATTAATAAAACCTTTGGAGACACATGGGTAATTAGCTCTAAATTTATATTTTAATCTAAGTATGGTAGTAAAACCTATGTATTCATCTAACTAGCTTCAAATTTAGATTTTAGTCTAAGTATGTTAGTATAACATCTGCATTCATTGATCATTGATACTCAACTTAATCAAAGTGTTTCAATAGAATTAATGATAAAGAAAGGATTAACATTCAACACAAGATAAGTTAATCAAATTTCCATTTCATTTAATCAAATTAATTACATGATTGTGTTAACAAAACAAATCGCAAAGCATTCATTCTACAGGACTTTTCCCTTCAGCTTTTGAAACAGGATTCATTCCAGCAGGAGGACCATCTAAAGTATAAGGAGAATTGATGAAGTTAAAATCCTGAACAATTCTGGTATTGCTTCTACTAGGATGATCAAGTAGGTGAGGAGGTCATACGATCTCTAATTCATTATGAAGTTTATAATCCCCCAAGTATTTTGAAATCAAGCATTAAGGAATACGATGGACTAGAATCCAATTTACATCTAATTTAAAATGGGGATTGTCAAGCTCAAGTAAGATTGGATCATACCAATCCCATAATGAGCTATTTTGATCCACCTTTATCACTGTCAATGCGTTCATCCAACCCCTTTTATAGGCCTCATTCTTAGCCTATTTAAGCTTATCATCAAAATGCCCCAGAGCTTCATTGTACTCGTCCATCCAGACTTCTCTTCATTATTTATGGAATTAAAAGGTCAATCTATCAACTTGGTAATGTAGTTTCTTCAACAACCCAGCCTTGGCTTGTAACTGAGAAGATTGGGTTGATAGTTGCTCGAACAGGGTCTATAGCTTCTGCGACATATCAGCAGTGGCTTGATATTTGGCTTTTAATTGCGCATCTTGGTTGATAAGGGTCTGTTGGGTCTTGACTTCCTATGTAGTACCTTATCCAGGTTTAACTCTAGATTGAGAAGATGAAGAATCAGATTTTAATTTCTTTAGAGCATCCAACTCCTCACTCAACCTTGCGTTTTCAGCCTCCAAGAAGGAGTGACCCTCATCTATAGTAGTAACAACAACAGTGGATAACTTCAGGGCATCAATTTCATCTCTCAATTTGTTATTCTCTTCTTCTAGAATCTTTGCAATATCCCTTTATCCACCTACATCACATTTGAGCAGGAATTCTTGTCTTAAAAAATGAGAATCAAATTTATGTAACTTTTGCTCAAAACCCCAAACTTCACTAAGGACCTGGCATTTCTTCTTATAATCCTCATGTAAAAGTGCCCTAGCTTTATTATGCTCCTCCTACAGCTCTTCAATCCTTTCATTGTAGGCAACGTTAGTGGTCATTGCCCGATCAAGAAGACACTTCAGATGAACATAGGCCTCTTTGGCTTGTTCGAATACTCCATCCTAGAGTAGCTGCAGTAGGTCGACATCAGTCTGCGATAAGTGACCAACTTTAAAAAGCGCATTACACCTCTGAAGTAACTCGAAGTTAGTAGATGAAAAGTATTCCAATTTATCCATAACCTATTAAGAAGAAGAAAGTCATCAATCAACAAGGTGCAGAGTGTTAAAAAATGCAAGCAGAGGAACTAAAATATTTCTCTTTCCTTAATAAAAAGGGAAGTACATATACATCTTTAAAAAGAAAAGAAAAAGTACAACTACTGAAAAAGGGAAAACAAAAAGCTGCTCGGTTCTACACCTTCTTCTTATCTGCCTCAGGATTAGCTAAAATAGAAGAGGAGCAAAAGGAGGAGGAGGGTTAACTTTGGAGGGCGCAGTAGAATCAACATCCTAGTGTTGATCGACAGACTCCATCGCTATCAAGGATTCACTGGAAGCCCCATCATCAACTTCCTCATCCAAGTTTGGAGGACTCCCAGGATCATGTCGCAAGAATAGCTTAGAATCTTTTGGAGTTCCAACCTCCACCAGAGCAGCAAACCATCCATCCTTGAAGCATTTATTCTTCACAAGTTCAATTTGCGAAGAAGCTAGTCCAAAGGCCGTATTCGAGCCTCTATTGAAGCCAACCTCTTTGACCTTAGCCCTTTTCACCTTCTCAGAACCCAAGTCCTACTATATCTAGGCAGACTTAACTTTCTCAACATTTAAGTCTTTCTGTAACTTGTCAGCCAGCCCTCGAAAAGTTTCAATAGCTCATTCAGTAGCTTTTATCTTCTCATCCCATTTATTTTATTCATTAGCCAATGTTTTTTGGGAATCAAGCAATTAATTTTTCAACTCATTAAAAGCTTCCTCAATTTCACCAGAGGAAAAATCTCTCAAAGCCTCATCTTCATCCAATATATTGCCAAAGTCAATGAGTAACTGCACAAAAATAATAAGGAAAATCAGTACAATGAAGAACATATAAAGAGATAGAATATTAAAGAATAGAAAATAATATACCAGAGCAAGGCTTTGAGCAGCCCTGTCAGAACTTTTGGAACGAGGTAATGCAGCTATAGTACTCTTGTAGTCTGGAAAAGTCCCAGACTTTATTAGTTATCTTGCCAAACTAGGGTTAAGGACCACTGAAGAGGTAGAAGAAGATATAAAAACCAACTCACATTGGTCAGGAAGAGCAGAAGAATCTTCTACTAACTTAGAAGGTAACACTCTCTTTATTCTCTCTAGAGGGCTCTCTTTAATTTTCTTGGCTGGGGGCTTCTTCTCAGCCTCATATTTATTTTTACCCTTTCATCAGCTTATTTGGAAGGGGGATTGGCAGCTATGTCTCCCAAAATATTGGGAATCTTCTTCTTCCCCATGGATATCGCAAGGGAAAATTTGAATCTAAGGAAGAAGGGGAAAGGGCAGCAAGATCACCATTGCCAGATGTAGTGGCTGAGGAAGTAGAAGGAAATTGTTGCTCAAGGTCAATTACACGGGAAGGAGTAGGATGAGAAACAAAGGAACAAATTGTGTTCTTGTGTTGTAGCAAATAAGATGCAGACCTGACGTGCTCGTCGCCAGTCCCCAAATAAACTTCAATTCTCTCAGATTCACTTGACTTTCCTTGGGGCACATTCTCTTCTGATCAACTGTAATAAAAATTTACAGAGCAACAATTAGTATAACATTTAAATAGATATGTATAAGGAAAAATAGTTAAATGAGGAATAACCTATCACATTGCTAAAAGGAGGGCATCTGGGCCCATGGTACTTATCATTTCCACTCAAAGGGGCATATTGTCAATTTTTTAAAACAACTCCATGCTCAAAATAATCCCTATTGGACTCTGGAAGATTAGCTACTAACATTTTATTGATAACCCTATTTTTTTAATTAAAAGTGGTGTCACTAGTCACCCACTTATAACAAAACATTATTTCTGGAATCCCCATATAGGTTCCATGAATTTGATTCAACCTATACACCCCACTTATGACCCTCCAGGTATTGAGGGCTACCCTAGATAGGACAAAGTCAATGTATTGACAAAATTCAAGTCATAGAGGGTTGGCAGGAAAGGTAGGCCCACACTCAGCTATAAAAATAGAGAGAAACCAATGACCCTCACCAAGTGAGAAAAATCAACAGGTAAATTAGCGTGTTCCAAAATAACCTAAGAGGGAATCTTAAATTCATTTTTGAATTCATCAAGAGAATCAATATAGTAAACCATGACGAAGAATAGAAGAGAAGAGAAAGAGTTCTTACAGGAATTCAGGATTCAGTAAGAACTGAAGAACAGAAAACGATCGCGCAAGAGAGAAAAATAAGCTTGAAGACCCTGTAGCCAAGAACACTCAGAAGATTTGAGGCGGTAAAAGTTCATGGATTTTCCTGATCTTTATAGGTTGCCTCAAAAACTAGAAAAATAATGATTAAAAGGCAGTGTCGATTGAACTGGCAGTGGCTAAAGGCAGAAAATATGGATTTTCCCAAAAACGGTTCGTTAAAGTTATGGATAATTTCAAAAATGCCACGCACTTTATATTACCATAATTAAATCATAATCTTTAACAAGTATGGGAAGTCGGCAATCGATCAAGCCTAGATTGTTTGCCGGAGAAACTTTAAGAGACAAATGCTCCATACTCTTGTGAAAACTTCCAGCATGAAACACTGGGGGCTTCTGTTGATACAAAAAATTCTCCATCTACGTGGACTATTCAGATACTGACACGTGTTATACAGTGGAAGATTAATCTTAGTCATCAAGGATGAATTACCAACCAACACCAAGTATACCGACCAATACCGAGGATGTTGACCAACACCAGGGATGCTGACCAACAATGATAGGAAAACATCTATAGTTGTATACATTAATGATTGTACAGATGTAAATGTCTATGATATAAAGGCATTCCATCCTTTGATATTCCAGCTATTGCACACCCCCTGGGGGTTATAAATACATTATAAACCCTACATCTAAGGGACATGAAAAGAGAAGTAATTGAACAATTCCAAATCAATACACAACAGTGGACGTAGGCTATTCCATTAAGCCGAACCACTTTAAAATTCTCTTGTCTCTTTTATTTCTATTTATCTATGATCAATTAATTGCCCAGTCTAGTTTTTTGCATAAACAATTGCATTATGTACACTTAATTGCACTTTCATGCCCTTTCCAAAATAATGCATAATCATTGATATGACCAAAATGTACCCTCGTCTCTTAGGACGATGGACATCACATCTCATAAGAGCCTCACATATCCTCAGCAGGGTTATTAAGATAAGGATCGGTCTCAGTAGGGTTGGCCTCAACAGGGTCGGCCACGACTTAATCCTCAGCAGGGTCATCCAGATAAGGGTCGGCCTCAACAGGGTCGGTCTCAGTAAGGTCGGCCTCAACAGGGTCGAGCTAAATAGGGTCAGACTCAACAGGGTCGGCTATGGCTTAATCATTAGCAGGGTCATCCAGATAAAGTTCGGCCTCAGTAGGGTCAGCCTCAATAAGATCGGCCTCAATGGGGTCAGCCTCAACAGGGTCGGCCATGGCTTAATCATTGGCAGGGTCCTCCAGATAAGGGTCGGCCCCAGTAGGGTCGGCCTCAACAAGGTCGGCCTCCATAGGGTCAGCCTCAACATGGTCGGCCATGGCTTAATCATTGGCAGGGTCATCCAGATAAGGGTCGGCCTCAACAGGGTCAACCGTGGCTTAATCATTGGCAGGGTCGTCCAAATAAGGATCGGAACAGAAAACGTTGGCCTTAGCCTCATAACTCTCATACAGCAGCTCAGCCTCATAGATCAACAACCAGTAGTCTCGTCCAAAAAAGGTCGGCCATGACCGACGTTACTAGCTACCTCGGCAAGAGAAGTCTTCATGATCCATGGGGGGTTTGCAATAGGCCACCCAAGTATGACAACCTCGGTTAGGTGCAGGCCGAGGTTACAAGAACAATCCCACCATCATAATCAGCCTAGGCTATGAATCAACCGACGTTCCTGCTACTCCACTATTACCTCGGGCCAAGCCGATGTTGCAGTCCCGCATGCCTTACCTTGGCTCTGCTGGTAAGCCAAGGTCAACACTGATCAAGCAGTTGCCCTACCACACCAACCTCGTCCTCTTCAAGGCCGAGGTTGGGACCAATCACAAATAGCCAAGCTCTTATGCGCATATGTGTGGTTGGGAACACGTGTACACAAATCAGTTATAACAAATCATTCCCCTCGCGTGGAGGGAATATTTCATCATCATTCTCTACATGTGACAGTGACAGATGTCTTCATCAGATTGGCTAGATCAACACACACATGCTCGTTGCATGCATAGGGGGTACATTACACCCCCAAGCACTATATATAGAGGTCATCCTCTACCTAGTAAAAGGATCCGAAATTAGCAACCCTAGCTGAAACTCTATTCAAATACACAGTAGAGAGAGAAAGCTTGAGAGATTGTATCTATGGCCATTAGAGTCCTCATACAGTGATACACATCATACACTTGCACAGTGGACATAGGCCGGATTGGCTGAACCACTAATATTTCGGTGTGAATTCTCTTTTCCTCACCTCCATCTACTATATGTGTATGTACTCTTATGCTGCCATTATTAACATTGAATTGATCTTACAAACACCTTGAAGGGTGGTGCAGTTTCCAGCATCATCATTTTGGCACCGTCTGTGGGAACG
Source organism: Sambucus nigra (assembly GCA_949130495.1). Classification (NCBI taxonomy): domain Eukaryota; kingdom Viridiplantae; phylum Streptophyta; class Magnoliopsida; order Dipsacales; family Adoxaceae; genus Sambucus; species Sambucus nigra. Next base: position 533,353,805 of record OX422208.1, on the reverse strand, counting down.
AGAAGCTATCTCTTCATCTTCTTCTACTTAACCTCACCGGAGACTCTGGTGGTGAACTAGGCACCGCCCCTTGCGTGGAGCTATTTCACCATTGAAAGAGGTCCTGTAAGGTATTAAGCTCATCTACTACACCAGCTCTTTAGTGTTTAGCTCATGGCACCGGAATTACCGCCACCTCTTCCTCCGCCTGGTGCGGGAGGACCTATCTCCATCCAGGCACCGCCCCAATCCGAAATGACAGAGGTGGCCGCAGCCTTGAGGTCTTTGGCTGCAATGCAACAAGCAATGCAGGAACAATTTGCATAGATGAACCAAAATATGATGAGGCCACCTGAAGTCTCACCGAAAATGATCACTTCGGCGGAGGTTTAGCCTCATCCTGACGCCAGGGGACCACCCGAGGCACCGCATAAAGGCCAACCTGCGCCCCAGTGGAGGAGGGACGTTGCTGATCCTAGGTGCTTGCACCTGGGGAGGCAAGGAAACCCTTGCCCTGAGGACAGGTATGATGATATAGAGGCGGAAGATGCCCCAAAAGATTGTTGGGAGCCGTATGAGGTTTCAAACAATACAGTTCGTCCTATCCAGCGAAGCCAAGGTTGTGGGGGAAGAAGAGGTGGAGAAGCCCAACAACGAGGATCAGCCTTTGATCGACTAAGCAGAGGGTCGGCCTTTCATAGGCTTAACCCCGTCAATGACCTAAGACAGAGGTTGTCAAGGTCGAGAAGTACAGATAGATCACAAAGGGAAGAGAGGCAACGTCATCCTCATTAGGGACGAGGAAGAGACCAAGAAGAGGTCAACAGCAGGGGTCGTGATGCGGCTGGGGAACCCTCGATCCACCCCTTGAAGGTGGCTGGGGAAAACCTCGTCCAGGCCGACGTTGTAAGACCATGGAATGAATCCATCCAACGTCTTGAGGACAAGATAGGAGACATCATCAAAAGTCGGGACCCACTGAAGAGGGGACAAATGTAAAAGTCTTCCAAGATTCGAAAGAGAATAAATCAGAGACTATAGAGGGGTCAAACGTAAACGTCTTTCAAGATCTGGAAGAGGTTGTCTCCAAAGAGACCGAGATTGAAGATAACTCAGAGACTGCAGAGGGGTCAAACGTAAACGTCTTTCGAGATCCGGAAGAGGTTGAATCTAAAGAGATGGAGATTGAGAATAACTCAGAGACTGTGGAGGGGTCAAACGTAAACGTCTTCTGAGATCCGGAAGATGTTGTATCCAAAGAGACCGAGATTGAGAATAACTAAGAGACGGCAGAGGGGTCAAACGTAAATGTCTTTCGAGATCCGGAAGAGATTGTATCCAAAGACATCGATATTGAGAATAACTCAGAGACTGCAGAGGGGTAAAATATAAACGTCTTCCGAGATCCGAAAGAGGTTGTATCCAAAGAGACCGAGATTGAGAATAACTCAAAGACTGCAGAGGGGTCAAACGTAAACGTTTTTCGAGATCGGGAAGAGATTGTATCCAAAGAGATCGAGATTGAGAATAACTCATAGACTCCAGAGGGGTCAAACGTAAATGTCTTCTGAGATCTAAAAGAGGTTGAATCTAAAGAGACCGAGAATGAGAATAACTCAGAGACTGCGGAGGGGTCAAACATAAATTTCTTTCGAGATCCGGAAGAGGTTGTATCCAAAGAGACCAAGATTGAGAATAACTCAGAGACTGCAGAGGGGTCAAACGTAAATGTCTTCCGAGATCTAGAAGAGCTTGTATCCAAAGAAACCGAGATTGAGAATAACTCAGAGACTGCAGAGGGGTCAAATGTAAACGTCTTCCGAGATCCGAAAGAGGTTGTATCCAAAGAGACCGAGATTCAGAATAACTCAGAGACTGCAGAGGGGTCAAACATAAACGTCTTTCGAGATCCGGAAGAGGTTGTATCCAAAGAGATCGATATTGAGAATAACTCAGAGACTGCAGAGGGGTCAAACGTAAACGTCTTTTGAGATCCGGAAGAGGTTGTATCCAAAGAGATCGAGATTGAGAATAACTCAGAGACTGCATATGGGTCAAATGTAAACGTCTTCTGAGATCAGGAAGAGGTTGTATCTAAAGAGACCGAGATTGAGAATAACTCAGAGACTACAGAGGGGTCAAACATAAACGTATTCCAAGATCCGAAAGAGGTTGTATCCAATGAGACCGAGATTGAGAATAACTCAGAGACTGTAGAGGGGTAAAAAATAAACATCTTCTGAGATCCGAAAGAGGTTGTATCCAAAGAGACCGGGATTGAGAATAACTCAGAGACTGCAGAGGGGTCAAATGTAAACGTCTTTCGAGATTCGGAAGAGGTTGTATCCAAAGAGACCAAGATTGAGAATAACTTAGAGACTGCAGAGGGGTGAAATGTAAACGTCTTTCGAGATCTGGAAGAGGTTGTATCCAAAGAGATCGAGATTGAAGATAACTCGGAGACTGTGGAGGGGTAAAAAATAAACGCCTTCTGAGATCCGAAAGAGGTTGTATCCAAAGAGACCTAGATTGAAGATAACTCAGAGACTGCAGAGGGGTCAAACGTAAATGTCTTCCGAGATCTGGAAGAGGTTGTATCCAAAGAGATCGAGATTGAGAATAACTCAGAGACTACAGAGGGTTCAAACGTAAACGTCTTCCGAGATCCGAAAGAGGTTGTATCCAAAGAGATCGAGATTGAAGATAACTCAGAGACTACAGAGGGGTCAAACGTCAATGTCTTTTGAGATCCAAAAGAGGTTATATCCAAAGAGACCTAGATTGAAGATAACTCAGAGACTATAGAGGGGTCAAATGTAAATGTCTTCCGAGATCCGTAAGAGGTTATATCCAAGGGGACCAGGAACGGAATAACCGAGAATGAGGAAGGTCAGTACCTCTTCAAGAAAGGAATCATGTCCAAAGAGGGCTTCTCATCAGATAAAGACATCTGGAACCTCTTTGTTGACGGGTCTTCTTGCGACAGTGGAAGCGGTACAGGGCTAATACTTTCAGCTTCGGATGGTACCAACATTGAATACTCTTAGAGGTTTAACTTCAAAGCATCAAACACCAAGTTAGAATATGAGGCCATGATAGCAGGTCTCTCATTGGTAAAGACTTTGGGAGTAAGATGACTTCTACTTCATAGTGACTCAAGTTTACTTGTTAATCAAGTGTTGGGGGTTTATGAGGCCAAAGATAAAGGATGGCTAAATACTTGATGAGGGTGATAATGATATTGGAATGTTTCAAAGACATAAAAATGAAAAGAGTACCTCGATAAAATAATAACCACACAGATGCATTAGCAAGGTTGGCCTCAACAACAAAGACAGATATCAGAAGAACAGTTCCAGTCGAGGTCTTATCGGGGGCGACTATCGAAGAAGAAAAGGTTATTAACCCTTGCCTCAATTTGAACCTTGGGGACTCATGGATGGACCCCCTCATCAGATATATCAAAGAGGGAGAGCTGCCAGAATCCAAGATAGAGAGGAGGAAATTAAGGTACAGAGCTGCAAAGTTCTCTATAATTGGAAACGTCCTATATAAGAAGGGATTTTTATTACCTCTCCTCAGATGTGTTCATCCCACAGAGGTTCCTCGCGTCCTACAAGAGGTACACGAGGGTTCTTACTCCAGCATAGTTGATGACCTCAGACCTTAGAACATCATAATTTGGTGACAAGGTCCGAGGTAAGACATCATACTTGGATGACCTCAGACCTTAGACATCATTAATTTGGTAAAAAAATATTTATGAGGATAACATCTTAGTGGATGACCTAAGACCTTATAACATCATAATTTGGTGACAAGGTCCGAGGTAAGACATCATACTTGTATGACCTCAGACCTTAAACATCATTAATTTGGTGAAATTTATGAGGGTAACATGTTAGTTTAATGATCTCAGGCCTTAAACATCATTAACTTGGTGATCTCATATCTGAAACATCATTAACTTAGTGATCTCATATCTGAAACATCATTAACTTGGTGACATGAGAGTTAACATCATTAACTTGGTGGTCTCATATCTGAAACATCATTAACTTGGTGGCCTCATATCTAAGACAAACATAATTAACTTGGCGGTCTCATATCTGAAACATCATTAACTTGGTGACATGAGAGTTAACATCATTAACTTAGTGGCCTCATATCTAAGACAAGCATCATTAACTTGGTGGTCTCATATCTGAAACATCATTAACTTGGTGACATGAGAGTTAACATCATTAACTTGGTGGCCTCATATCTGAGACAAACATCATTACATTGGTGATCTCATATCTGAAACATCATTAACTTGGTGACATAAGAGTTAACATCATTAACTTGGTGGCCTCATATCTGAGACAAACATCATTAACTTGGCGATCTCATATCTGAAACATCATTAACTTGGTGACATGAGAGTTAACATCATTAACTTGGTGATCTCATATCTGAAACATCATTAACTTGGTGACATGAGAGTTAACATCATTAACTTGGTGGCCTCATATCTAAGACAAACATCATTAACTTGGTGGTCGCATATCTGAAACATCATTAACTTGGTGATATCATAACATCATTAACTTGGTGACATGAGAGTTAACATCATTAACTTGGTGGCCTCTTATCTAAGACAAATATCATTAACTTGGTGGTCTCATATCTGAAACATCATTAACTTGGTGACATGAGAGTTAACATCATTAACTTGGTGGCCTCATATCTGAGACAAACATAATTAACTTGGTGATCTCATATCTGAAACATCATTAACTTGGTGACATGAGAGTTAACATCATTAACTTGGGGGCCTCATATATCAGGCAAACATCATTAACTTGGTGGTCTCATATCTGAAACATCATTAACTTGGTGACATGAGAGTTAACATCATTAACTTGGTGGCCTCATATCTGAGACAAACATCATTAACTTGGTGGTCTCATATCTGAAACATCATTAACTTGGTGACATGAGAGTTAATATCATTAACTTGGTGGCCTCATATCTGAGACAAACATCATTAACTTGACGATCTCATATCTGAAACATCATTAACTTGGTGACATGAGAGTTAACATCATTAACTTGGTGACGTGAGAGTTAACATCATTAACTTGGTGGCCTCATATCTAAGACAAAAATCATTAACTTGGTGGTCGCATATCTGAAACATCATTAACTTGGTGACATGAGAGTTAACATCATTAACTTGGTGGCCTCATATCTGAGACAAACATCATTAACTTGGTGATATCATAACATCATTAACTTGTTGACATGAGAGTTAACATCATTAACTTAGTGGCCTCTTATCTAAGACAAACATCATTAACTTGGTGGTCTCATATCTGAAACATCATTAACTTGGTGACATGAGAGTTAACAACATTAACTTGGTTGCCGCATATCTGAGACAAACATAATTAACTTGGTGATCTCATATTTGAAACATCATTAACTTGGTGACATGAGAGTTAACGTCATTAACTTGGTGGTCTTATATCTAAGGCAAACATCATTAACTTGGTGGTCTCATATCTGAAACATCATTAACTTGGTGACATGAGAGTTAACATCATTAACTTGGTGGCCTCATATCTGAGACAAACATAATTAACTTAGTGATCTCATATCTGAAACATCATTAACTTGGTGACATGAGAGTTCACATCATTAACTTGGTGGCCTCATATCTAAGACAAACATCATTAACTTGGTGGTCTCATATCTGAAACATCATTAACTTGGTGACATGAGAGTTAACATCATTAACTTGGTGGCCTCATATCTGTGACAAACATCATTAACTTGGTGATCTCATATCTGAAACATCATTAACTTGGTGACATGAGAGTTAATATCATTAACTTGGTGGCCTCATATATGAGACAAACATCATTAACTTGGTGGTCTCATATCTGAAACATCATTAACTTGGTGATCTCATACTTCGAAAACCTTTGTCTTGGTTTGAGATAAAAATCAGTGATACACCCAAATATACTTTATCCCTTAGCCTTCTATCTACATTGAAGACTAAGGGCTAGGGGGTAATTGATATGACCAAAATGTACCCTCGTCTCTTAGGACGACGGGCATCATATCTCATAAGAGCCTCACATATCCTCAGTAGGGTCATCTAGATAAGGATCAGTCTCAGTAAGGTCGGCCCCAATAGGGTCGGCCACGACTTAATCCTCAGTAGGGTCATCCAGATAAGGGTCGACCTCAGTAAGGTCAGCCTCAACAGGGTTGTCCATGGCTTAATCATTAGTAGGGTCATCCCGATAAAGGTCGGCCTCAGTAGGGTCATCAGCCTCAACAAGATTGACCTCAACATGGTCAGCCTCAACAGGGTTGGCCATGGATTAATTTTTAACAGGGTCGTCTAGATAAGGGTCGGCCCTAGTAGGGTCTGCCTCAATAAGGTCGGCCTCCATAGGGTCGGCCATGGCTTAATCATTGGCAGGGTCATCCAGATAAGGCTCGGCCTTTGTAAGGTCGGCCTTAACAGGGTCATCCATGGCTTAATCATTGGCAGGGTTGTCCAGATAAGGGTCGGAACATAAGACATTGGCTTTAGCCTCATAACTCTCATACAACAGCTCATCCTCGACCTTAGCCTCATAGATCAACAACTAGTGGTCTCGTCCCAAAAAAGTCGGCCATAACCGACGTTACTAGCTACCTTGGCAAAAGAGGTCTTCATGATCCATGGGGGGTTATTCAACAGGCCACCCAAGTATGACAACCTCGGATAGGTGCAGGCCGAGGTTATAAGAACAATACCACCATCATAACCAGCCTCGGCTATGAATCAGCCGACGTTCCTGCTACTCCACTATTACCTCAGCCCAAGCCGACGTTGTAGTCCCGCATGCCTTACCTCGGCTCTGCTGGTAAGCCAAGGTCACCACTGATCAAGCAGTTGCCCTACCACACAAACCTCATCCTCTTCAAGGCTGAGGTTGGGACCAATCACAGATAGCCGAGCTCTTATGCGCATATGTGTGGTTGGGAACACGTGTACACAAATCAGTTATAACAAATCATTCCCCTCATGTGGAGGGAATATTTCATCATCATTCTCTACATGTGACAGTGACAGATGTCTTCATCAGATTGGCTAGATCAACACACACATGCTCATTGCATGCATTGGGGGTACATTACACCCCCAAGCGCTATATATAGAGGTCATACTCTACCATGTAAAAGGATTCGAAATTAGCAACCCTAGCTGAAACTCTGTTCAAATACACACTAGAGAGAGAAATCTTGAGAGATTGTATCTATGGACATTAGAGCCCTCATACAGTGATACACATCATACACTTGCATAGTGGACGTAGGACGGATTGGCTGAACCACTTATATTCCGGTGTAAATCCTCTTCTCCTCACCTCCATCTACTATATGTGTATGTACTCTTACGCTGCCATTGTTAACATTGAATTGATCTTACAAACACCTTGAAGGGTGGTGCAGCTTCCAGCATCATCAATCATATTTACAAACATCAATTGATTCATAACCAAGTCCCAAATCCCTCAACTTCTTCTTTACATCATAAAGTGATGTCGGCATGCTTGATCCTTCTAGAAAGGCATCTCTTAAAAGTTGAAGCAACATACAAACGATTTATTGCTCCAATGATTAAGAACCTTCACATGCATTAGCGTCATAATAAATTGAAATGGAGTGAAATTCTTACAACCCCGATAGAGTTCTTGTTGAGTTTCACTAAATAGTCTGTTAAATCTACCATGACCCCTTTTCGAACTATTTTGTCCACTTTCACTATGCTCGGGGAAACTATAAGAGTCAAATGGATTATTTAATATTCGTTGAATATCATTGTCATCATCATCATCAGTTATTACACATTTTAAATCTTCCATATCTGAATTATTATGAACTGCATAACTCTATGATACCCCTCGAAAGTACAAATGTTTTTCAATAATTGTTAGATTGTGGACACATACTTCTTGACAATCACGACATGGATGTCTTATCTTATTAGTTTCATCCAATTTTTTTCTTTTATCCTTAATAAAAGATTCAACCACATATTTATACTCTTTAGATAATTTATTTGGTTGAAACATCCCACTTTTATCCATACTATTATCCATATTCAACCTATTTACATTGGAAAATAACTTAAAATATAAATATTTTCTTAACAAGTTCTTTTTTTTTGCAATAAAAAAAAGAAGAAACGTACTTTGTAATGGTTGATGTAAAAAGCGAGACTTGATCCAATTTTATAATGATAGATAAAATATATAATTGTAATGCTAAATAAAAGAGAGAGAGAGAGATAGAGAGTTTTTAAAGTGGTTCAGCTATATAAGAAAGCCTACGTCCACTGTTATAGTATTGATTTCAGAGGTTACAGAAAGCTAGGTACTCTTATAAATAAGAATATCCCAGGATTCGTTCTACCTTGCCCTTGATGAAAGAGATATAACATATTTATAGTGCCCCAGAGGTCAAGGGTTGTAATTCCAAGGGATGGAATGCCTTTATATATTTAGGAATTTACATCTGTACATAATGAATGTGGCAGTTGATTATGCAAACCACATGAGATAAGCCTTTTGATGAGGTGACCCTTTATTGGCTTTGATGGTCAGCATTCTTTGTGTTGGTTGGCATTCACTATATTGGTTGGCATTCTTACCGAGTTACTATCTGTTGATTAGGATTTTAGCTACGTAAGAAGACAAATGCATACTTCTAGTTGGTCCACATAGACGGATCTTTATTGGTATCAAAAGAAGCCCCCAATGTTATATGCTTGATGCTTGCATGAAAGTATGTATCATTTGATTCTGAAAGTAGCCCAGAGTGTTTCCATGATGCTTAGTCGGTAGCCAACCTCCCACACTTGTGAAATTTTAAAGATGGTATTTTTGTAAATCATTTTAATTTTAGCGAACTGCCAAAGGATAAATGGGTATTTTACACCCTGTGTATCGCGAAGCCATCGGAATGTCAATCGTTGGTACATTTAATCATTACTTTCGTTGTTTTCGAGACAAGCTATAAAATGCAGGAGGATTTTTTCATATTTTACCTTACCTCAAATCTTCGAACTATAGCAGTTATTTCTGAGCTTTTGTGCGATCGTTAGTCGTCGTTCGTCTTTTTCTTCTATAGTTCTTATTGAATCCTTGATATTCTGTAAGAATTCTTTCTTTCTCTCTATTTGTCTTCATTTCATTTCTTTCTAAACCACGACTCACATAATTGACGAGGATTCTCTAGAGGAGTTTAGGGTAGAAAAGAAAATCCTATCTTGGGTTGATTTAGAAATACCCCATGATCCTATAGACGTATATTATTTCACTTAGGGTCATTGAATCCCAACCCTATTTATAGCTGAGTGTGGTTTCACATTTCCACCAAACCCTTTTCATCTTCATTTATGCCAATATTTCAACATCGTTCTAGTAAGAGTAGCGCCCAACACCTAAAGGGTTGTCAATGGGGGTGAATAGATTAAATGAAATCTATGGGACCCATATTGGGATTACATAAATCATGTTCTGCTATAAATAGGCTATTGGAGGAGAGAACACTTATTATTTGAAAACTAGACAAGCTAATAAGGCTTTAGTGTTGAATCTGCCTAATTCCAATAAATATTATTAAAGTCTTTCCCCCACTTGAGAATGGAGTGGACTACATTGGTCCCAGATGCCCTTAGTTAGGGAATAGGATAGGTTGTTATTTTAATTCTCGTCACTCTTTACTAATTTCTTTTTTGGTATTTGCTAACTGTTACTGTTTATTATTCTCCTGCAGAAGAAAATAAGAGAAAGTTCCCCAAATCGGGTGAATTCAATTTGAAAGAACTCAAATTCTTGTGGGGTCTGAACCAAAGGAGAGTAGAGGATCATCATCGATCAGCTTCTGTGTTGCTAGAGTATAAAACTTCCACCACCTCTTTTGTATATCAACCAATAACTATTGTGCCTTTAATTATAATTGATTTAGAGAGGGATCCACTGTCTACTTCCTTGACCACTGAATCTGTTGGTGTTGGTTCTGTAGTTGGAACTTCTTCTTCACTTGATTCTGATCTTCCTCTTTGTTCTAGCATGGAAAATAGGAAAATTCCCAACCTTATAGAGGATGATTCCACTACTGGTGCCAAGAAAGTAGTTGATACCAATGCTCAAAAGAAGATGTTTGAGGCAGGCAAAAAGCCCCCTGCAACCAAAGGTGACGAGTCTCCTCTCAAGAGAATAAGGAGAGGTCGTGCTAACAAGCAGGTTAAAAAAGATATTGATGCCGATCAACTGGGATTGGTTTATAAGGTCCCAACTTTTATTGGCTCGTCTGTAGGCTTTAGTCCTAGGTTGTCTAGGAAGTTGGTAAAGGCTGATACCCTCCCAAACCGTAGAGTTGTTGCTGCCTCCATGACCCGATCAAAAATATTAGAAAGGGCTAATCAAAGTTTAGCCTTGGTAAGTTTTCATATTTTGATGTTGGTCGAATATTGTAATGTCTTCTTTGATTTGTATCAACTTGGATTTTTCCTTACAATTCCTAATTGATTACAACCAGATGCTAGAGAAGGATGATCATTTACATTATTTTTTTAGGAAAGTAGAGGAGGCCTTTGAAGGTCTTAAGAAATCTTTGGAGGAGTTAAGGCAAGCTTTGGAGACAAATCAAAAGTCTTGGGAGAAGAGTCTCAAGACTATCGAAGAGGCGAGGTAGAAAGATGATGCAGATCTATCTATGGCTACTTTGGCCTCTGCTCAAGGTGAGCACAGGGTAAAGGCTATTGAAGAGAAAGTAGTCAAAATATCTTCTAACCTTTATGCCAAGAAATACAAAAGAAAGAAAACCACAGAAGATTCCTTCAACAAGGGTTGTGAAAAGTCCATCTCTGCTACTTCTACTCTGATATCGTACGCCAAGAAGAAATTCTTCAAGGATGGTTGGTCGGTTGCGTTGAGAGAAGTTGGAACTACTAAGGATTTAGAGTTATTTTTAAGGCATGATCCAGGCTCTCCTCCCAACCTTGATGATGAAATTGATGATGATGCAGGTTCATGGGAATTTTCTTTGTCCATTTAGCCAAGTGTTCCTTCAGCTAACCAAGATAATGCTCCTATTGATTCAGCTACCCATCCTTCTAACCAGGATATAAACCCTGAAGTTGAGAAGGATAAGAAGAAGGTGTAGACTTATTGGCTTCTGGTCTTTGTATTTTTCACCTTTCTTTTATTTATTTTTTTGTCTTATTTTAATGTACTTGTAATGTTGCCATTTTTCAATGAAATAAATTCTTTTTCAATCACTTGCCAGTGTTTGAGATTTAGCTACTATTATATTTCCTTTTATTATTGACCAAGTGTTACTTTATCTTTCTAGTTTATTGTCAAGATGGAAAAAGTTTCCTCCATTAACTCCGAATTACTCAAACGCTGCAATAATATGTTCGAAGCTGGCCATTTGGATTTGATAGATGAGGAATTAACAGACTTTCTCGGTACAGACGCTTCTGATTAAGCAAAGGGTGCATACATATATCTCAGATATCTTTTTTATCGGGCTATAGCCAGTAATGTTGTGTATTATGAGATGACTGAAGACTTGCATGCAGGCCATAATGAAACTAAAGCTCTACTTCATGCTAACTACGAAGCCAAGTATAAGGTATTGAGTTAAGGCAGGGATTTTGAGGAGAAACTAGAAAAGTATGCTTCTTCATATAGTAGAAAAGAGTTCTTGTTGAATCGTAATCTTGATGAATTTAGAGACATCGCTAAGCTCTTGGAGGACGAGAATAATAAACTTCGAAATGAGATGAAAACTTAAAAAAAAGTCTTCTGGTAGTGGTGCCAATGAAGGAGCCTCCATTTTAGAGAATGATAATGCCAGGTTCATGGAAGATTTTGAAATCGCAAAGAAACCCAAACCCCTATCATCATCCAGACAATAAAAAACCTACCGACCAGCTATTGAGGAAGCTAGGACCAAGAAAACCTTGGCTGACTAGGCTGCGCAGCTGAAAGCAAAGAATCAAGTTATTGTCGACTTGTCTACAAAGTTGGAAGATAATGATAAAGCCCTTGTCGACCAATCCACATAGTTGAAGGTGAAGGATAGTGTTTTAAAGAAATTTTACCAACAAGTTGAAAGGTCGACCTTTCAATTTCACAAACAACTCAGAGAGGTGTGGATGGAAGGCTACACTAAAGATTTAGGTCATGTAGATGATCACCTAGCTCAGTCCCATCTTAAAGGATATAAATAGGGTTGGACTAATTGTCTGCCTTTGTTGAAGCATGATCGTAATAGCTAATTGTGGTACTGGAATGAGACTGTTCTTTTATACTGTGATAATCCCCCTTTCAAGTTGGACACTTCATGGATCCTTGTTAATGTTATTACCCGATGCTGGATCACTAAGGACTTAGAAGACTATGGTTTACATGATTTTCATGAGATTGTTCATCCTCCTCACCCAATCAATGTGCTAAGAAGCATTAATAGAAGAATGTTAAGGGATTTTAACATCATTAATTCACCCTATACTTTGGATGATCCTCCTGCTGGAATGGAAAGAGTACAACCATCTCATCCGACCTCCAAAGCTGAAGGGAAACATCCTGTTGAATAATTTTTATGTATTTTCCTATTCATTGGAATGTAATACAATGTATATGAATGAGAATCCATATGTTTGTGTTGTTAACTTATGATTATTTTTATCAATCAGTCAACTTGTGATTGTAATGCCATTGATTCTACTAATGCACTTAGATATATTAATCCAAATTTATCATTAGTTATCAGTGATGACCAAGTTTATGAGACATATATGTTTATACCCTAATATCTTAGGAATATTTGCATGTCTTCCTGGATTTAACTTAGTCAGGTACAACTTGTTTGTAACTTTTTTAGTTATATATGAAGTTTTACACTTCTTGTTCTTGACTTGTTTATACGAAATCATACATGAAGTGAACTTCTCGTTCGTGATTCATTTTTACAAAGTCATACATGAAGCAAATTTTTCTTGATGACTAAGTATTTCAGGATTGTGATCTTATAACTTAGTTGGATAAGACTTCTTATTCGTGAATTTTTTTATACAAAGCCATACATGCAGTAATATTTACTTATTATTCGTGACTTTTTTATATGCAGTAGTACAGGAAGTTTGCATTTGAGCGAGAAATAATTGAGCTATAAGTTGTTATGTACAGTTCATCAACAAGAGACATTCTGACTTGTTATTTTTTCTTGTTTTTTTGTGATGATATATCGCCATACTCCGAAAAAATAAAAAAATTGAAGGTACTGAAATCAATATTTTATTTATACTTGTCTTATAAAATCAAAAGAAATACAATAGTAGTAATCCCTTGAATCATTGATAATACTTTCGAAGATGCTCGGCATTCCAGGGTATTTTGAATTCTTCTCCTTCCAAAGTTTCAATCTGATAGGTTTCGGGTCGGAGGACAGCAGAAATACGATATGGGCCATACCAATTAGACTCAAGTTTGTTTTTCCTCTGGATCATCTTTTCAAGAACATAGTTACATTCTTTAAGGTTGGTCGGATTAACCCTTTTATTATAGAAACAAGCGACTCTTTGTTGATATGCAACATTTCGCATGGCAACATCTTCTCGGACTTCTTCCAACATGTCCAGATCTAGTCACCGCATTAAGTCACTGATCGGAGAATCAAAACTCAACCCCCTGTGGGTTGGTAGGCCTCGCTCGGATATAATCATGGCTTTAGTCTATAAGGACATTTTTATAAGTCCTATTTACATTATTGTATGTCATATACCGCTACAACTGTCAAAGACTTATTCAAGTTCAATCATGCATCAAGACGGATCCGAATATCAACGTTCTTCAACAAAGAGGTCTCCGTGAGATTAATTTTGTTAAGGTTGTGTTTTGGTTACGTTACGGTTCACTTAGAGTGTTGAGATATTTTTTCTAAAATATTTTTCTATGTGTTACGGCGAAGTTTTTTGTCAAAATATTTTTCGAAGTGTTGAGGCAGATTTTTGAAATAAAAAATAATTTTTTCCGCGCTGTTCGTTCGAGCGATTACTGCCTGTCGTTCAAGTGACAAGGGCATGTCGCGAGAAGTATCATTCGATCGACACTGACAATTCATTCGAGCGACGCCTTGACTTAGGTTTTTTTTATATAAAGTGTGTTAAACCACTCCGTTTTCGTTAAGAAGACCTCATGAATTTCTTTCTGCAAAAACTGCAAACAACAGATTACATTTGTCTTCTTAGTTTGGGGTTCAAATCTTTTTTTTTTCAGTTCACAAATCCCAATTGCTTTTAATGAATTGTTTTAGAACCCAAGATACGGTTTTGTTGGAGTTTCTCTTGTAGGGAGGATAACCTACTGCTGATCTAGGTGCTACTTGAGAGAGGTACTGGGTTGACGTGACTACATGTCAAAAGGAGTACTCATGGGTGTTCCTTGGCTGACTAGACTACGCGTCATTGTGGATATTCCGAGGTTGATTCATTATTGATTTAGGTTGCGACCTATGAGGGTTTTCCGCGGTAAATTCTTTATAGATTTCGCTTGTATTCATTGTGAGTATTATTAATGAAATAAAAGGTTTTGCCTTTCATGGATTTTTCCTTAAATCTGTGAGTCAGCAATTCATATTTGTTTATGTTCGCATGATCCACTACACCAAGATGCATTAATTTAAACTTTGACACCGATTAAATAAGGTTAACTTGGAAATTTGTGAATTTAGTTTAATCAGTATCACACATACATGCACAATTTGGTATCAGATCTTTTTTAAGCGATCACCACTTTTATAAATTGGTATCAAAGTGGGGTTCTCTTGTAATACCCCGTATTTTTATGCTTTCTAAAGTTTGGAGATTTATTAAATTTAATGTGTTATTAATTTAATATAAATCCGGAAATTAATTATTTTTATAAATCCTAACGTGACGAGAGTTAGTAATTATTGAAAACTTGTTGAATATTACTAATGAACAAAGTAATATAATATTGGTTCTATTAAATGTCAAGAGTGAATAAAATGACAATTTTGGAAATTTAAGTCAGGACGCGCCCGTGTCGTGTCGGGACTAAATGTTGATTAATAAAAGTGAATAAATTATAAGTCACCCATATGGTTATTTCGAGTACGCCAAAGTGTCCGAAAGGGTCGAGATAGTCAAAATAATGTACCCGGGGGTTTAGTTTGGGTCTCGGGGCATTTTTAGGCTTAATTAACACCCTGGGAGGGCGGTTTAGGCATTTTGTATTTTTGGCCTTGGAAACCTACGAATTTTCTAGGTTATATCAGATGCTTAGGGTTGTCTTCTAGGGTTAACACAACCAAAAACCAAAAGACGACCATTGGAGAAGGAAGGGAAGATCTTACCAAGGAGTTCTAGGCCAAGAACCCCTCCGTTTGCACCGCCGTCACTGCCAAAAGTTAGATCGCGCAACGAGGATCACCACCACACTGATTTCATCCACAAATCTGAATCGAAAATTCCCAGGCAAGTATTTATCTTGCTTAATTTAGTTAATGCCTCATTTATATTAGTTTTGGGTTGATTAGGATGAGTTATTATGAAAGAAAACGCATGATTGAAGTTACAAATCGCATGTTGTAGAGATATAAACATCATTCTGGAAATTTCCTTCACATGTAGAGGTTGAACCACGAATTTACATTGGATTAGAAGTAGAAATTCTGGAAAAAGAATGAGAAGAATTAAGTTAAAGAAGTTTTTAGGGTTCATGAGAATTATATGAATTTTGCCCCTTTTAATCCATGATACTTGATGAAAATTTGCATGCCTTACGTAGAATATTGTTCATTTGGGTTTATAATGATTGTGGTATAAATTTCTGGGAGTTTGGGAGTTAAAAACTTGGATTTGGATGATTTTGGATGATAATTCCCGTAACTGGTATTTTGCAGTTTTCGCGATACCTGCTTGATCGATCGATCGATCGAGCCAAGAGCTTCGATCGATCGACGGTTCGATCGATCGATCCCTTTCTATCGATCGATCGACCCCTCCTGGGAAAAACTAGATTTTTCCTTACGTTGACTTAATCCGATTAATTGCGTAATAACTCATGACTAATGTTATTAGAACATAATGAAACATAAAAAGGACCAGTAGGGTCAAGGTAAACCCCGTTTAGTGGAACTTTAATGAAATGGAAAAATAAAGGGGTAAACGGGAAAGGTTCATACCTAAGAAATTTTTATGTGTGTGGAATTAATAATCGAAATGTCTAGGAGTTGGATTAGAAGGTAAGAGAGGGCCTACTGACTTTGTACCTAGCTAAGGAAAATGCTTCGAGAGATGAGAAGTGAGTTGGAATAAATTAAATCTCGAAAATAAAAATGAATAAGTTCGTTATAAGAAGTAATTGAATAAAAATGTACTAAGAATGGAATAATATAATGTTGGGCTGTGGGCGTACCTAAATTATGAATGTGAATAGTTATATATCTATATGACTCTATGATTGATCATATATTTTATATGTGTGTAAAAATCATGCCCGCGCTACTTGCTATCCCTGAGGTTACCGCGCTGGGACAGTCTTATCTCGATGGGACCTTTATGGGGGATATTGACTCGTACCCTAGAAGATAGGGATCCTAGGTACCGACTATCGGATCGATAGTCAGACGGTCCTAAGAGACGTGAGGGTATGTGATATCCTCTTAGGACTTGGAAACTATGCTTCGCCTCATTTTATATGTGTTTTGTGTTAATACAGTTCGAGAGTGATTCCGAACTAGTATTTCCCCTAGTACGAGTGATACGGGGACTGGATAGCAGAGTATGCCCGCACTATAGATTTTTGTGGGGTGTTGTTAGAATATATATATATATATATATATATATATATATATATATATATATATAATCTTGAAATTGGAAACTACCTGCTGTGATAATGGTATGTAAGAAAAGAATAATTATTCCAACTTGGAAATAAGTATTTGAAAGGCTTATGTAATAATTGTACGGTTAAATAAGATTAGCCTCCTTAACATTGGAAATTTTCAACTTGAAATCTTACGAGTAACTTAAGATAAACGAAGTTAAACTGTTGGGGAGATTAGTGCGATAGTTGTGCACACTAGAAGAGAGGTAAGACGTTCTCAAGAGAGTGTCGTTACTAATATGTTGTTGCATTAGCCATTAAACATTTTAAATACTTACTAAACTAATTTTAAACTGTTTTTACAATCGGGCTCTGACTCATTTTCTACTTTCTCTTCCCTCTTGTATATATATATGTATATATTTCAGGTGCCCAGCCACAGGGGCGTCTTGCATAGGATCCTTTGGAAGGAACGCGCTACAGCTTAGGTGGGAGTTGCAGGCCTCTTTCTTAGACGACCTCATTTGTTGATTCCACTTCTAGCACTATATATTCAGTTGGGCATGTGTCGCCCTTTTCCATTATTCAGTTGTTTATCAGATATTGTGATTTGTTTATTTCCAGTATTTACACTTAGGGATTTATTACTGTCAAGATGTTTTTCCTTTCAGTTTTAAATTTTGGAATCAATTAGTTGGATGCTTAATTCATTGGATTGTTTATTCTAGTATCTTTGTTGGATGGTTCTTAAATTATGAATTATGTAAAGTTTTAAAATATTGGTTTTAATTAAAACTGGAATTTGTGTCTTAAAAATGGTTTTTATCACTTAGCTTAATTAGTTAGGGTGTTTAATTGGAAAAGTTATTTTTACGACAGTGATGCTAAGAATGAACCAACCGTTCACCTTGATTTTAATTTAATAAAGGACTGATCACCCGGTATTTAATTAGGCTGGGTGTCACAGGTGGTATCAGAGCATCAGGTTCTAGTGTCCTTAGGATCTGTACGGCTTATTTCGCTTTCAGCTTAGCATTCTTGTTATAGAGCCCTATTTTAGGATTGTTGTATTCTTGCTTTTACGATTACGTCTTCAACTATTTTGAGATTTAATAATAACTGTAGACTAATAAATATCTTCACGTTTCAGATGCCTCCGAGACGTGCCCCAAAGGATAGGTGTGCCCAAGCCGAGCAGCCAGTAGCTCCGGCTTAGGGAATGATGAACGCAAATAAGGTATCCCCCATCGTTGCTCAGGTGGTGAATACCGCGCTAGCGGAAGTACACCAGGCTCCACCCCAAGTTCAGGCAGTGGCGCCAGTACCAGCACAACTTCCATCTGCATGGGAGCGAGTTAGGGATGCCTTTCAGAAGGCACATCCCCCTGAGTTCTCGGGTAGTTCAGATATCATCATTGTCAGCCAGTGGAAGAAAGATATATAGAGGCATCTGCGTATGTATGAGTGCACATATGTGCAGAATAGTTGTTGGCTTCCTTTAAGCTAGTGGGGCCGCTTTGCAGTGGTGGGAGTCCACCGCCACCTTGGAGGAGAGGGATGTTATTCCGATTCAGTCATTCTGGGAGTGGTTTGACCACAAATATTTTCAATCCGCTGTGCAGACTGAGATGAGGTGAAAGTTACTGAACTTGAAGCAGGAAAATTCTACTGTTGCTGAGTATGAAGAGGAGTTCACAAGACTTCTCACTATAGTGCCAGATGAGGCACCCACTGAGGGTAAGAAGATACTATTGTTTGTGGACGAGTTAGCTTGGAGGATTCGTCAGCACCTTATAGGAAATCTGTCTTTGAGTACCTACACATACGTACTCAATGCTGCCTTACTACACTGTCAGGATCACCGCTTCCATCTACAGGGAAGTAAGCGATCAGGAGAGTCCATCCAGCAGGGCAGGGCAGGGGGGTAGCGGTGCTAGTGGAGAATCGACATCTCAGGGTCAGACTCACCAACATGAGCAGAGTTCCCATCAGGGGGACCCTGCTAAGCGGTTCCGATCAGTTGATTCCAGGCAGGGATTTGGGGGATTTAGGCAGGGTGAGCAGGGCCAGCCTAATCAGCAGGGCTAGCAAGGCCAACACCGCCAGCAGCCGGGTCAGCAGCAGGGCCAATAACGATTTCAATAGGGCCAGCAGGGCCAATGGCGGGGTGGTAACGGCCAGCAGGGCCGTAATCAGTAGGGACAGAGGGGAGGAAATTTTAAGGGTCGATGCTTCGGGTGTGGTAAGAATGGCCATAAGCACCAGGATTGTCCAGAGGGTGATAGGGCCCCACAGTAGCAGGGTGCCCGTAATGAGCCACAGAGGCCACTTTTTCCAGCCGCCCTCCCAGCACTAGCTCAGTACCAGCCCTACTAGCCATTCCAGCCGCTCCAATGCAGCAGGGGCAGTTACAGTACGTATGTGTCTATAACGTCCACCAGGAAGCAGCCCCACAGGCACCACCCGCAATTGAGGGTATGTTTCCTATCCATGGTACTATGGGTCGGGTTTTATTTGATACTGGGGAGACGTACTATTTTATAGATACCCATTTTGCGAAGGCCTTACTGTTATTAGCCACAGCAGAGAGCACTGTGACGTGTGTAGACTCACCACTGGGAAAGGGATCGCTAATCTTCTTTATATGCTAGGGTGTGGGAGTAGAAATTGGTAGCTTGGTATTACCACCAGACATGTTAGTCTTAGATATGCATGAGCACGACGTTATTTTTGGTATGAATTGGCTCGCAGCTTACAGAGCCATGATAGATTGTTTCGGTGGAAGTACTGTCTTTTCCATTTCGGGGCAAGAGATGTTTGTAGTGGCGATGCCTCGCCCAGAGGGAGGGTCGACCGCTCATTTGTATTACATAGAGGAGGATACCTCTAAGGAGGTCGTGATTTCCTTATACTCGATCCCATTTGTTCGTGAGTATTCTGATGTATTTTAGGAGATACCAGGCCTACCCCCCAGTCGAGAGATAGATTTTGTCATAGATTTATTATGGGATACTCGACCTATAGCACGCGCTCCATACCGTATGGCTCCAGTAGAGATGCGAGAGTTACGAGATCAGATAGAGCAGCTGTTAGGTAAGGGTTTCATTCGTAGGAGTACCTCACCTTGGGGCGCTCCAGTATTGTTTATGAAAAAGAGAGATGGTTCACTGAAGCTATGTGTAGACTACCGGGAACTGAAAAAGTTCACGATACGGAATAAGTATCCGTTGCCTCTAATCGATGATCTGTTCGACCAGCTGAGGGGAGAAACTTTCTTTTCGAAGATAGATCTGAGGTCAGGGTACCATCAACTACGTATTAGGGAGCATGATGTTTCAAAGACTGCTTTCTTAACGAGATATGGGTCCTATGAGTTCAAAGTGATGCCATTTTGACTCACAAATTCTCCAGCCGTATTCATGGACTTGATGAACCTAGTGTTCAGAGAGTTCTTGGATCAGTTTGTCATCGTCTTCATAGATGACATCTTGATATATTCACAAACCGGGGAAGAGCGTGCCAAGCACTTGAGGGAGGTTCTTCAGACTCTACGAGAGCATCAGTTGTATGCAAAGTACAAGAAGTGCGGGTTCTGGTTACGGGAAGTGCAGTTCTTGGGTCATGTTATTTTTGAACAAGGGATAGCAGTTGACTCGAGTAAAGTATCAGCGGTAAGGGAGTGGGGACAACCCACGACACCGACAGAAGTACGTAGTTTCTTGAGATTAGCCGAATACTACAGGAGATTCATTCGTGGGTTCTCCAAAATAGCGGGTCCATTGACGAACCTGACTCGCAAGGGGGTACCATATGTTTGGGACGATGCTTGTCAATTGGCTTTCGACGAGTTGAAAGACAAGCTTACTTCAGCACATGTTCTTGCTTTACCTAAGCCGGGCGTGGAGTATTTGGTTTACACCGACGCCTCTTTACGGGGACTTGGGGGAGTACTTCAGCAGGAGGAGAAGGCTATAGCTTTTTCCTCCCGCAAGCTTAAGCCGCACGAGATGAATTACCCCACACACGACCTAGAGTTAGCAGCGGTCGTTTTTGCATTGAGGATATGGAGACACTATTTATTGGTGGAGAAATTTCGCTTGTTCACAGACCACAAGTCACTGTAGTATCTGTTCACTCAGCGAGAGCTAAATATGCGTCAGCGCAGGTGGTTAGAGTTTGTGAAGGACTACCAGTTTGACATACAACATCATCCGGGGAAGGCTAACATAGTTGCAGATGCGTTGAGCCATAGGCCGGTAGATGATGTAGCGGACATCTGGAAAGAAAAGTGGAAAGAGTTGGGTCACCAGGACGCAGTAGCCCATTCCTTCATATCTGTCATGATAGTTACACCCAAGATTATTACCAGGGTAATACAGGCGCAGACCGCAGACCCATTTTGCGAGGAACAGATTTTACGACTTTTAGCTGAGGGTGCTGAGTCATATTCTGTTAGTTCTGATGGGGGCTTGAGGTTTAATGGGAGATTGGTGGTTCCAGAAGGAGCAGACTTACGTCATGCAGTGATGACCCAGTCTCATGGGTCCCGATTTGCGGTGCATCCTGGGGGAGATAAGATGTACTAGGATATGAGGCGACAATACTGGTGGAGTGGGATGAAAAAGGATATTGCTGAGTTCGTGTCCAAGTGTTCTACCTGCCAGCTAGTAAAGGTGGACCACCAGAAACCATCAGGGTTACTTCAACCATTAGAAATACCTGCGTGGAAGTGGGAGACTATTTCTATGGATTTTATTACTGGGTTGCCTACATCACAGCGGGGCCACGACTCCATCTGGGTGATTGTGGAACGTTTGACCAAGGTGGCTCATTTTCTGCCAGTGTGGATAGACTATACCACGGGATAGTATGCTCAAATTGTTCATTGCTGAGATTGTCAGATTACATGGGGTGCCCCTGAATATTGTGTCAGATAGAGATAAGATTTCCATGTCGCGTTCCTGGGAGAGATTTCAGGAGGCTATGGGTACAGAGTTGAGTTTGAGTTCAGCTTATCACCCACAGACAGATGGACAAACAGAGAGTACTAATCAGATGTTGGAGGACATACTACGCATGTGTGTCCTTGATTTTGGGGGAGGTTGGGAGCCACATCTTCCACTGGTAGAGTTCTCTTATAATAACTCTTATCAGTTCACGATTGTCATGGCTCTATTCGAGGCTTTGTATGGCAGGCCTTATCATTCACCAACGTGTTGGCTAGAGGTGGGGGATAACAAGTTGCTCGGACCAGAGGTGATTCAGGAAACCTCCGCGAGGATTGAGATTATCAGGAGTCGCATTGGGGTAGCCCAGGACAGGCAGAAAAGCTACACCGATGCAAAATGGTTCTTTCGAGAGTTTAACGTGGGGGACCAAGTATTACTACGTGTATCTCCTATGAAAGGAGTGATGAGATTCGGGAAGAAAGGTAAATTGGCCCCGAGGTACATGGGACCATTTCCCATTATCGAGAGGATTGGGCCGGTATCATACAGATTGGGACTGCCAGAGCATTTACATCGCATTCACGATGTATTCCACATCTCATCGTTGAGACGATACCTTCGGGATGACATGGCCCATACCCATATCGTGATTGAGGAGATTGACTTACAATTCGACAGCTCTTACGAGGAAAGACCAGTGACTATCCTAGACTATAGCGAAAGGAGATTGAGGTTGAAGGTAGTTCCACTTGTACGGGTCCAGGGGGAGCATCATAATGTGGAGGGATCCACCTGGGAGCGCGGGGCAGATATGCACGAGAAATACCCAGATTTATTCTTACTAGCTATGCCTTATTTTTCGAATTTCGGGACGAAATTCCATTATTAGGGGGGAAGTATGTAATACCCCGTATTTTTATGCTTTCTAAATTTTGGGGATTTAATAAATTTAATGTGTTATTAATTTAATATAAATCCAGAAATTAATTAATTTTATAATTCCTAACGTGACGAGAGTTAGTAATTATTGGAAACTTGTTGAATATTACTAATGAACAAAGTAATATAATATTGATTCTATTAAATGTCATGAGTGAATAAAATGATAATTTTGGAAATTTAAGTCGGGACGCGCCCGTGTCGTGTCTGGACTAAATGTTGATTAATAAAAGTGAATAAATTATAAGTCTCCCGTATGGTCATTTCGAGTGCACCAAAGTGTTCGAAAGGGTCGAGATAGTCGAAACAATGTACCCGGGGGTTTAGTTTGGGTCTCGGGGCGTTTCTAGGCTTAATTAACACCCCGGGAGGTCGTTTTACGCATTTCATATTTTTGGCCTTGGAAATCTACGAATTTTCTAGGTTATATCATATGCTTAGGGTTGTCTTCAAGGGTTAACACAACCAAAAACCAAAAGACGACCATTAGAGAAGGAAGGGAAGAGCTTACCAAGGAGTTCTAGGCCAAGAACCCCTCCGTTTGCACCGCCGTCACCGCCAAAAGTTAGATCGCGCAACGAGAATCACCACCACACTGATTTCATCCACAAATCAGAACTGAAAATTCCCAAGGAAGTATTTATCTTTCTTAATTTATTTAATGCCTCATTCATATTAGTTTAGGGTTGATTAGGATGAGTTATTATGAAAGAAAACCCATGATTGAAGTTAGAAATCGCATGTTGTAGAGATATAAACATCATTCTGGAAATTTTCTTCACATCTAGAGGTTGAACCATAAATTTACATTGGATTAGAAGTAGAAATTCTGGAAAAAGAATGAGAAGAATTAAGTTAAAGAAGTTTTTAGGGTTCATGATAATTATATGAATTTTGCCCCTTTTAATCCATGATACTTGATGAAAATTCGCATGCCTTACGTAGAATATTGTTCATTTGGGTTTATAATGATTGTGGTATAAATTTCTGGGAGTTTGGGAGTTAAAAACTTGAATTTGGATGATTTTGGATGATAATTCCCGTAATTGGTATTCTGCAGTTTTTGCCATACCTGCTTGATCGATCGATCGAGCGAGCCAAGCACTACACCAAAATGGCCAAATTGTCACCTTTCAGCCGGCCACCCTTGTCAAGGTCATTGACCGTGACACAAATCTCGCGTTTTGTGTCACGGTCATTGACCTTGACACGACCGTGACAACTTTTGCAGCAAAAAAAGCCCTAACATTCTTTTTTCCCACCATTTTTGGTTTTCCCCCTCTCTCTCTCTCTCATCCGCGATTTCTGCTCTCTCTCTCTCTAAGGTATATTTTTTTCCTCTCTTTCTCTTTCATTTAAATATGTATGTGTATGTGTATGTTTATGTGTATGTGTGTATATATGTGTGTATATGTATATGTGTATGTGTGTGTATATATGTGTGTGGTGGTGTGTGGTGGGGGAGGGGGGAAGGGGGTAATGGGGGTGGGGTGGTGCAGGTGTAGTGGGGGGAGGGGGTGGGTATGTGTATATGTGTGTGTATGGTGGTGTGTGGTGGGGGAGGGGGGTAGTGGGGGTAGGGTGTGGTGGGGGGAGGGGGTGGGGGTGGGGGTGGAATTTTCTAACTAAAAATATGATAATATTTTGTTATAATTTGTTAAAACTATGTAAACCTTAGTATGAATGCAAGGTTAGTGATAGTTAGAATTGTGTAAATGTTAGAAAAGTTCTAGAATTCATATGTTAAATTTAATTATATAAATATTTAAATTGATAATAATTTTATTCATGAAATTAATTCAATTAGGTAAAACCCTAGATAATTTTTTAACAGAATTTGATAATATTATATAAAGTTTAGTAAATTCACAAAATGTTGCCATATCTATGTTTTTAGGAATATCATTAGTTACTTTCGTGCCCAACTATGTAGAATCCATACACATGCATGTTGTTAGAAAGTCTTAAATTTAATTCTCACTTTAATTTGTAGAATCTCTGTACTTGGTTGGATTTATCCCTTTATGATAATGAAATTTATGCTCCAATTATAATTATCTCATGTCATAATTTTATTGATAAACAATAAATGTAGTTGTCTTGGTCGTGGTGGGGGGAGGGGGTGGGGTGGTGGGGGTGGGGTGTGTGTGTGTGTGCGTAGGTGTGTGCGTGTGTGCGTGGCGGGGGGAGGGGGGCAAGGGGTGTGGTGGGGGTGGGGGTGGGGTGTGGGGGGTGTGGAGGGGCAATTTTAACAATTGTATATCTTTAATTAAGAAATTGTATAGCTTTAATTGTAATTTTAATTATATAGTTTTAGATGAAAGTAAATTAATAATTAGTTCCAATTTCATATGAAAGTAGGATTGTCACTCATTGTAAATTAGTAAATTAATAATTGTATACTTTAATTGTTAGTTTAATTGATGAAATGTTGGGTTGGTTAGTTTTAAAAGTGGCATGACATGTGCGTGTGTGTGGTGGGGGTGGGGTAGGGGTGTGTGTATGTGTACTATTAACATTTTTTTTTATCTGTACTAATAACATTTTTTTACAGCAAATGTCTCCTTCAAATATTAAGGCGAAGATGATGATGTTGTTTATGATGATGTCGTCTGGTCTCGGTGGTAGCGGAGGCGACGAGGGATCCTCCGCCCCTAGGCTCCCCAAATATGGAAAATTTGGGATTACCGTCGAGAACAAATCAGAGCTATTAGCGAGATCCCTCGAGCTGCTAAAGACGGTCATCGGCCCGGGGTTTATGAGTTGGAAGGAGGTGCCATATGAGCTCAAGTTAGCTGTTTGGGCGGCACTACAGGTAATATATTTATATTTATATGAATATTTATATTTATTCGCAACTAACATTGTATTTGTTGGACAGGAACAATTCAACTTGGATCCAAAGCTACGCGATCCTGTGTTGGAGCAGATTAGGGAGCAACTCAAGTTGTGGAAAAAAAATATGCGGGCACGGTACTTTGGAAAAACACGAGAGTCGATTATCCAATGGCGTGAATCTGTCCCCCCCAAGGAGCCGATCTCATTGGCACAATGGCAGAAGTTCATTGACAATGAGATCGAGGATCGACAATTGGCATCTCACCAATCGGGGAGGGAAAATCGGGCAAAAAAGACGGACGTGCACTACTCCGGCCGGACCTCTTACGCCGAGGTGGAGCATAGGATGCAGGTAAGATTTAATTTTTCTATAACTACAGAAATATATTATTCGTCATTATATTACTTTGCGGGGCCGATACTAATTTTACTTTACTTTATTTTATTTCAGGGGGTAGGGAGTGAGCCAGGGGGTACGCCACATAGGCTCGATACTTATGTGGCTCTTCGGACGAAGAAGGGGAAGGACAAGGAGGTGTCCCCGAGTGTCGCGGCCACGATTGTAAGTAATTCGACAATTTAATTTTTGTTGATTACGTTATAATTTTTTAGTTTACTTATTTTACTAATCATGTGCTTTTTGTCGTTTCAGGCAAAGCTTAAGGAAGTGCATGAGTCGCAGTCTGATGCCGACAAGGCATCTTTGTCCACAGATGCACTCAGCCAAGTGCTTGGCTCTAATCGCAAGGGGAGGACAAGGGGGTTGAGCTCGCAGGTGGCCAAATCTAGGATCATCGAATTGGAGATGAGCGACACCGGGTTGGCTCGAACGGTGGATTCACACAACGCGAAGCTGTCCCATTTGGAGGCGATGGTCCAAGATATGTACGCATTCATGAAGCATACGTTGGGCGGAGACCGTAAAGGGAAAGGGAAAGGGAAGGAGAAGGAGGTGTAGGAGGAGGTGCGGGAGGACGAGGCGCAGGATGACGAGGATTTGGACCTCGCTGCTTCATCACCGACACGTTCGTACTTCGATGATCCACTTCCCTATTTGGCGCCCTTCAACAGACTAATGTCGACACTTGGTTGGCCGAGCATGTTCATATTGGACGTATTTGATGGCCAGCAGATAGGGAGGGGGTTGAGGGACCCGAATATCGTTGAGGGTGGAATAATTCATGGACGTGCGCTTCAACAGATGGAGTCCAGGGTGCTCGTCACGCATGTCATACCCGGGAAGGAGAACTCCCTATTGTGGTTGCGCGAATAATGCGGCAGGACGTATATTAGTGGGTGCGTCAATTCGTATGTCGTGTGGCCTACTCACCTCCTCACATTTACCCAAGACATGTAGTAACATTATTTTTAAGTTTGTCCATTTTAATTATATTTGGATTATATCGTCATGTATATTATTTCTATTTTGAATATTTGGATTATATCGTCATGAATATATATTTGTATTATCTTTAGTTTGTTTGGATATATGATGTTTGGAACAGGTACAACGTTGCTATAACAGGTACAAATATACTACTGGGCAGTGGCAGTGGCCATACTGCCCAACAGATTTTTTTTAAATTCTGCCCAGAATTGTCACGGTCATTGACCGTGACACGCCCGTGATAAAAAGTTATCACGGACGTGTCACGGTCAATGGCCGTGACAATTTTTTTAAAAAGGGTCACGGCTTTGTCACGGTTATAAACCGTGACAAACGTGTCACGGTCAATGACCTTGACACGACCGTGACAAAAAAAGTTGTCTCGCCTCGAAATGTCACGGTCATTGACCTTGACAAGTTGGATTTGTCAAGGTCAATGACCTTGACAAATCGGCAGATTTGGTGTAGTGAAGAGCTTCGATCGATCGATGGTTCCATCGATCGACCCCTTTCTATCGATTGATCGACCCCTCCTGGGAAAAACTAGATTTTTCCTTACGTTGACTTAATCCGATTAAATGCGTAATAACTCATGACTAATGCTATTAGAACATAATGAAACATAAAAAGGATCATTAGGGTCAAGGTAAACCCCATTTAGTGAAACTTTAAATGGAAAAATGAAGGGGTAAACGGGAAAGGTTCATACTTAAGAAATTTAATGTGTGTGGACTTAATAATCGAAATGTCTAGGAGTTGGATTAGAAGGTAAGAGAGGGCCTACTGAATTTGTACTTAGCTATGGAAAATGCTTCGAGAGATGAGAAGTGAGTTGGAATAAATTAAATCTCGAAAATAAAAATGAATAAGTTCGTTATAAGAAGTAATTGAATAAGAATGTACTAAGAATGGAATAATATAATGTTGGGCCGTGGGCGTACCTAAATTATGAATGTGAATAGTAATATATCTATATGACTCTATGATTTATCATATATTTTATATGTGTGTAAAAATCATGCCCGTGCTACTTGCTATCCCTGAGGTTACCGCACTGGGACAGTCTTTTCTCGATGGGACATTTATGGGGGATACTGACTCGTACACTAGAAGATAGGAATCCTAGGTACAGGATATCAGATCGATAGTCAGACGGTACTAAGAGACATGAGGGTATGTGCTATCCTCTTAGGACTTGGAAACTATGCTTTGCCTTATTTTATATGTGTTTTGTGTTAATACAGTTCGAGAGTGATTCCGAACTAGTATTTCCCCTAGTATGAGTGATACGGGGACTGGATAGCAGAGTATGCCCGCACCATAGATTTATGTGGGGTGCTATTAGTATATATATATATTATATGAGTATTGTATATATATATTTAAAATCTGGAAATTGGAAACTACCTACTGTGATTATGGTATGTAAGAAAAGAATAATTATTCCAACTTGGAAATAAGTATTTGAAAAGTATGTTATATTTCTCAGGAACTTTATTATCATATCAGGCTTATGTAAGAATTGTACTATTAAATAAGATTAGCCTCCTTAACATTGGAAATTTTCAACTTGAAATCTTACGAGTAACTTAAGATAAACGAAGTTAAACTATTGGGGAGATTAGTGCAATAGTTGTGCACACTATAAGAGAGGTGAGACGTTCTCAAGAGAGTGTCGTTACTAATATGTTGTTGCATTAGCCAGTAAACATTTTAAATACTTTCTAAACTAATTTTAAATTGTTTTTACAATCGGGCTCTGACCCGTTTTCTACTTTCTCTTCTCTCTTGTATATATATATATATATATATATTTCAGGTGCCCAGCCACAGGGGCGTCTTACATAGGATCCTTTTGGTAGGAACGCGCTGCAGCTTAGGTGGGAGTTGCAGGCCTCTTGCTTAGACGACCTCATTTGTTGATTCCACTTCTAGCACTATTTATTCAGTTGGGCATGTGTCGCCCTTTTCCATTATTTAGTTGTTTATCGAATATTGTGATTTGTTTATTTCCAGTATTTACACTTTGGGATTTATTACTGTCAGGATGTTTTTCCTTTAAGTTTTGAATGTTAGAATCAATTAGTTGGATGCTTAATTCATTGGATTGTTAATTCCAGTATCTTTGTTGGATGGTTCTTAAATTATGAATTATGTAAAGTTTTAAAATATTGGTTTTAATTAAAATTGGAATTTATGTCTTAAAAATGGTTTTTGTCACTTAGCTTAATTAATTAGGGTGTTTAATTGGAAAAGTTATTTTTACGACAGTGATGCTAAGAATGAAGCAACCGTTCACCTTGATTTTAATTTAATAAAGGACTGATCACCCGGTATTTAATTAGGCTGGGTGTCACATCTCTAATTTATCGAGTGATCCTTATTTTTCGCAAATATTTGTGATATTGATTTTTTTTAAATCTATTTTGTGAAAAATCACTTTTTTTCCGATGGAGGAATTACGTAATCAGGTGCCCCCCCTTGATGGCATGAGTCGAAGTTTTGATAATTTAAATAGTTTGAATTTGACGTTTGCGAACATAACTGATTTTTTGAAAAAAAATTGTCATTTTAGATCCACTATGGATCTTTTGCAAATGCTTTAAAATCAAAGAGATTTTTATCGTGAGAAATTTGTTGCATTGGACCACGGATTTAGAAAACTAGAATTCTCCAA
Source organism: Sambucus nigra (assembly GCA_949130495.1). Classification (NCBI taxonomy): domain Eukaryota; kingdom Viridiplantae; phylum Streptophyta; class Magnoliopsida; order Dipsacales; family Adoxaceae; genus Sambucus; species Sambucus nigra. The sequence continues at coordinate 533,324,120 of OX422208.1, read as the reverse complement.
AAAGGACAGTGATGATTGAGTCTTATTTTTAGGCAAAGAATTGAAGGACTTTAAAACTTTCAGTGTTTGTGTTTGTGCCAAAAAGGATAAAAATATTCTAATCGATGAGTTTGTGTCATGCGAGGAGAATCTTAGGGATAAGTGTGCATATTTTAAGGGAGAACGTGATAACCTTCTAGGAATAATTAAAAATTTGGATAAGGAGTCCCTAAAATTGGAAGAGTCTAATTCTTTGCTTGAGTAAAAAAATTTGGAGATGAAAAATGAATTGACTGACTCAAGTAGTGTTGGTAGCAATGGCAGTGGCTGGTCATATTATCATGTTTCAAGTGTTCAATCCACGAACATTATTTATTTTAGAGTGTGAATCAATACCAAGGACTTTAGAAAAGGTCAAATCATAGGTGTCGTTCCATCCATTTACACATGTTCACATTATGGTAGGAAAGGGCACCTTAGGCATTTTTATTTTGATCTTGGAAGAAGTCCTAGGAAGTTGAAGTTGAGTGTTCCCTTGGTTCCCAAAACCCCCATGCATCGTTGCACACCTATTTGGGTTAGAAAATCACGTTTAGAGGCACTAGATGCTAGACTTGTTGATTCTCAATTGCTTGCACATGATTATTCTCTTCCCATATCTTATAGATGATTGTGTTTGAATGCTTTGTTTAACATACACTAGTTGTGCTTCATAAAATATGCTTGCTAGTGTGATGAAATGTGTAATTTTTGTATTAGATTTTTGTTTTTGATAAAACTTTTGAAAAATGCAAAAAAAAATTATTTTTATAAAATTTTTGGAAAAAGACAAAAAGACATTTGTATTTCGTTTACAGCGTTTATGGATGGACATTTAGGATGAGCGAGTCACAATTTCATTCCATATCCACATGACTGTTTGATAGTGTTTTGATATGCATCATCATTTCATTTTTGTGCTTTACACTGTTTGGAGTCATTGTGATGTAATTTGTTGTTACTACCTATATGTTTGACTCACAAGTTCCTTTATTGCACGCTTACACGGATTTTTTTGACTATTGTTCTTGTTTATCACATGATGGTCGATGTGTTTTCATTTCAATTTTGTCTTTAAAACGAACCAAATGTGATAAAAATTGACAATGAAAGTAGTGCATGTAATAACCGTTGTTTGTGAGTTTGAAAACAACCCAAAAAAATTTAAAAGCAATAAAAAAATATTCCTTAAAATGGGCCAATAGGATTTAGTTTCATCACCTCAAAAGAAAAATAAAAAGCATTATTATTTATGGGGGAGTTTAGATGGAATATAAAACGGGTTTGTATGTCCTGACAAAGTCATGAAAAAAGTGTTACATAGTTTTAGGCATTATTAGTGTGAAAATCATGTTTGACTTTGATTTGTCGATTTAATTAAGACAATGTCATCTAAATTCACATTTTTCGACACCTAAGGACAACCTTAAGATTCATTCATTAGGAGAACACATATTCATCGTGCACATATGTTATGTTTGATTGCATTGATTTGCCTATCGAATTATTCACACCCATTCATTCCATTTCCATGATAATGTTGTCTTACTGTAAATTTATGGTGTGTGATTTGTGTAAAATTATTTTTTCATTTTTGTATGAGAAATTGAAAAATCAAAAATAGTTTGTGAAAATCTTTTGAGTTACTCCTTTGCATGAGCGTAGTTTGATTCATGTTTTCTATGCATATTTGTCGTGACACTCCATGTTTATTTTCTTTATTCTTTTCCTTGTCTATTTTGGACAAATAAAATGGGGGATAACGAATTATGGGAGAGTTTTACATTATGGGGGAGATTTGAGATTCGATATTTATTTTGATGTTATGTTTATCTCATTTAAAACTCGTTATGTCACAAAGGTATTTGATCTGTCTCATGTGTTTAAGTACAAGATTGAAGATCATATGTTTAACACCCTGATGAGAAAAGTTTAAAGATTTGAAGATTTATTGTTGAAGATTTTGAAGAAAAGTTTCATACTTGCATTTTTTATACCTTTTCATTTTGGGGTTTATGGGAGGGTATTTGATTTTTATAGGCATTCTCATTTGATAATTCAAATGTTTTTATTTTGTACAGACATAAACATAGGGGGATATTTGTAAGGACATATTTTATAAGTCTTGTTTACATTATTGTATGTCATATACAACTACAACCGTCGAACACTTATTCAAGTTCAATGATGCGTCAAGACGGATCCGAATATCAACGTTCTTCAACAAAGACACCTCCGCGAGATTAATTTTGGTAAGGTTGTGCTTTAGTTACTTTACGGTTCACTTAGAGTGTTGGCATATTTTTTAAAAATATTTTCTAAGTGTTAAGGTGGAGTTTTTCTTCAAAATATTATTTTAAGTGTTGAGGTGGATTTTTGAAATAAAAATAAAATTAAAAAAAATCGCGTTGGTCGTTCAAGCGACCACTGCCTGTCGTTCAAGTGACAAGGGAACGTCGCAAGAAGTGTCATTCGAGCGAAACTAACATTTCATTCGAGTGACTTTCCACCTTGTTCGAGCAACGTGACGCCTTAAATTTTTTATATAAAGCGTGTTAAACCACTTCATTTTTGTTAAGAAGGCCTGACGAATTTCTTTCTGCAAAAACTACTAACAACAGATTTCTTTTGTCTTTTTAATTTTGGGTTCAAATCCTTTTGTTTTCATTTCACAAATCCCAATTGATTTTAGTGAATTATTTTAGAACCCAAGATACAATTTTACTGGAGTTTCTCTTTCAGGGAGGATAACTTACTACTGATCTAGGTGCCACTTGAGGGAGGTGTTGGGCTGACATGACTACGTGTTAAAGGGAGTACTCATGGGTGTTCCTGGGCTGACTGAACTGTGTGTCTTTGTGGATATTTTGAGGTTGATTCATTGCTGATTTAGGCCGCGGCCTATGAGGGTTTGTTGCGGTAAATTCTTTGCAAATTTCTCTTGTAATCATTGTGAGTATTATTAAATGGTTTTGCCCTGCAGGGATTTTTCTTGAAATTTGTGAGTTAACAATTCATATTTTTTTATGTTGGCACGATTGACTACACCTAGATGCATATTTTAGGGTTGAATTAAATTAGATTAAAAATTGACACTGATTAAATAAGGTTAACTTGGAAATTTACGAATTTGGTTTAATCAGTATCACATATACATTCACAAATTAGTATCAGAGCTTATTTACACAGTCCCAAATGCAAGCAAGTATGGTGTTTCTCCGGTTGATGTTTGTGGCATGGTTCTGTAAGCCCAAAGCAAAGAATGTAACTCGTTGATCCAGTTTCCCTTTGTAGCATCAAGCCTTTTCTTCAACCCATTGAGCAAAGTCTTATTTGTTACTTATGTTTGAATATTACTTTGAGGATGTCTTGGTGAAGAATGAAGTTTCTAGATCTTAAACTGGACACAATATGCCGTAAATTCATCATTATCGAATTTAGTTCCATGATCTGTAATAAAGGCATATGGTAGCCCATATCTGCATATGATATTCTTCCAAATGAACTGGTACACCTTCTCATAAGGCATATCTACTAATTTTTTTGCTTCCACCCATCTGGTGACGTAATCAATAGCAATGACCAAATACTTGAACCAGGTCTTGATGGTCAGCAGTGGGCCGACCAAGTCAATTCCCCAAATAGAAAATGGCTAAGGTGAAGTTATGGGTATGAGAGAGACATTGGGTGTTTTATTAATTGCAGAGAACTTCTAGAAGTTGTCACACTTTCTTGTAAAGGTTGTATAATATGCCCTCATAGTTGACCAATAGTATCCCTGAGTGGTAATTCCCTGGAGCAGAGACCGACCAACCGAGTGAGATCCATAAGAACCTTCATGAACCTCTTTGATTAAATCTTCTACCTCCATTGTATGAACGTAGCGTAACAAGGAGATCGTCAGTCCCCTTTTATATAAAACTGCTTTGTCTAACACATATCTTGTTGCTTTATATCGGAGCTTCTTGGCCTCTTTAGGATCAGGTGGCAGGATTCCATCCTCAATATAGGCTTCAGTTGGGTCCATCCACGAAGGTCCCAAATCTACAATAATGAAATTAATCATTAAGGCATCTTTAATGCTTCGATTAGCCAAGATCTCTATTGGGATGGTGCGTCTGAGTTCAATTATGGTTGCTACAACCAGCCAAATAAGTGCACCTGCTCGGGCATTGGCTATTCTGGGAATTATGTGCATTTGCACGGCTGGAAACTTGGCAATGACTTCCATAGTTTTGGCTAAGTATCTAGTCATCAGTTCTCCCTTGACTCCATACAATTGAAGCACTTGGTTGACCACTAACTGTGAATCACTGTGCGTACTCAGCGCCTAACGAATGGGACAAATCTCTAGTCCAACTATTTAACTTCATATTCTGCTTCATTATTTAATTCTTTGAATTGAAACCTAAGTTTGCATTAAACATCAATATCATCATGAGTATTGAGTATTATACTTTCTCTACTTCCAGTCTCACATGAAGAACCATCAACGTATAGATTCCATAATGGTATATCATTATTGAATATTTCTTCACATAGAACTCCATGATGAAACACTTTCTTTCTTTCCTATGCATATTCTAGTCTAGCTCTAGATTTCTGGATGACTCAGGTTGATCGGCGATGATTTTAGCTTTCTTTTGAGCCGATCTCTCTTCTTTAGAAGTTTGCTCGGTAGGCAAGTTTTTATTGATGAGAACCTCTGGATAGGTGAATTAGGCGATACAGTATGTCAAATCTTGGCCTTTTAATGAAGACCATGGTTCATAGACAATGTCATATTCTCCTAGCTCCACTCCTAGTAGATCAATCTTCTAGACTTCTAGAGCTTGTGGAGTGCTTGCTAAAAAGGAAGATCAGTATACACCACTATAGTATGTGCTTGAAAATAAGGTTCCATGTGCCTAGAAGCTTCAAAAAATGCTAAAGACAAGTTTTCCAATTGTGGATACCTAATCTCGGCTCCCTTGAATGCTTTACTTGTGTAATAAACTAGTCTTTGAATCCCATTATCCAATCTAATGGATGAGCTAACCGCAGATTCAGAAACAGCTAGTATAAGTATAATTTCTCTCCGAAGACTGGTCAGGATAACAAAGGAGGTGATCCCAAATACTTTTTTAATTCCTGGAGTGCTTCTTCATATTCTACATTCCACCCAAAAGTTTTTCTCAACACCTTGAAAAATGGTAAGCACCTATTTGTTGCTCGGAAAACAAATCTGTTTAAAGCTTTTATTCTTGCAATGAGCCTTTGTACATCTTTCTTGCAAGTCGACGACTGCATTTTGATTAACGCTTTTATCTTTGTTGGATTAGCTTCAATTCCCCTTCGATAACTATGAAGATGAGGAACATTCCTTACTATACTCTGAACATGCACTTGGTCGGATTCAGCTTCATCTGATGTTTTTCTAACTTATCAAACGTCTGACTGAGATCGCCGATATGATTTTAGGTTTTCTTAATTTTTGTTAACATATCATCCACATAAACCTCCATTTTCTTGCCTATCTTCTCTTCAAAGACCTTGTTCACCAACCTTTGATACGTTGCTCCTGCATTTTTAGCCCAAAGGTCATTACATTGTAGCAATAAGTTCCTCGATTGGTGATGAAGGCTATACTTTCCCTATCTTTAGTTTTCATTTTTATCTGGTTATACCCAGAGTAGGCATTTATGAAGCTTAAAAGCTCATGTCCCGACGTATCGTCCTAGTTGATCAATTCTAGGCAAGGGGAAATGGTATTTTGGGCAAGCTTTATTTAAATCAGTGAAATCCACAAACATACTCAATTTATCATTCTTCTTTTTTACCATTACAATGTTGGCCAACCAGGCTGGATACTTTGCATCTTTAATAAATAGGGCTTTTTGAAGTTTCTCGACTTCCTCTTGGATATCTTAATTCTTTTCGAGACTGAAAACCCTACATCTCTACTTGATCCACTTGGCATCCTTACTAATGTTGAGCTCATGATAAAGGAAATTGGAATCATTCCCTGACATATCCTTATGGCTCCAAGAAAATATATTTCTCCATTACCTCAGAAACATAATCAATTCCTATTTTAGGACTAAATCTAGTGTTGAACCCATTTATGTAGTTCTTTATGGTTTGTCATAGTCCATGATAATACTTTCAGTAGCTTCCACAATCTGTCCCTTTACTAATTTTGTCTCATCTCGTGGATCTAAAGTTTTAACTTCAATTCGATCAAATCCTCTTGCTTGGCTGAGGAGTAGTAAAATTCTTTAGCCACCTTTTTATCTCCTTTTACGACACCTACACCAAAGTGAGTTGTAAAATTCAAGAACTGATGAACTGTTGATGGTACAACTTCAAACTTCTTTAATCTTACCCTATTGAGGATCACTTTTTAGGCAGATTGAACTTTTTTATCCATCACAAAGAAGCGTGTTTTCTCCGTTCGACTTGCTAACCAGGTACCAAATAACACTTCTAGTTTGATTATCCCAAGAGGATAAACTTTTTCAACAGCAAAGCCAATTAATGGATTATGGTAGGGTTCTAGCTAGATGGGCTTCAAGTCCAAACTCTGAAAATAAGGATAAAACATAATATCAGTTGAGCTTCCATTATCAATTAAAATCCTAGCGATGACAGTATCCTGGATCCTGAATTTGACAACTAATGGGTCATCATGGGGATAAAGTACCACAAAGAGATCATTATTTGAGAATATGATCACCAGTTTGTCTTTATTAACCTTCCTAGGCCGGTCATCTTCGTTCAAATTAATTCTATGGATATAAGAACAAGCCTGGGATTCATTCAAGTGAGTTTTTCTTTCAAAAATGTGATCTCCTCCTCCTACATCGCCACCTGTAATGGCATGACAATCAAATTAGTCAAGTTTGATTATAGATACCTCACGTTCTGGCTGCTTGGGCTTCTTCGACAGATCGGGATCATCCTTATAATCATCTTCATGGTTTCTCTTCCTATCATCTCTAGGCTTGCATTGAGAATTTGATCTTATTTTAGCTTCTCTGATTTTACGCCGATTAACAAATTCATTGAGTTTTCCTTGGAGGATGAGAGATTCTATCTCATTTTGCAAAGAGATGCAGTTATCTACTGTATGGTCGTGATCCTTGTGGAATTCACAATATTTAGATATGTCCCTCTTATTAAGAGGTGCTTTCAACCTTTCAGGCCATCCCAGATCCTTATTTTTTTTAATCTCCTGAAGGATATAGTGAATGCTAACACTGAATGGAGTGTAGGTTCCATTTTTGTTAGCTTATCCTCTGTTTTTAGCTTCGGCTCCTTCTGCTCCTTCTAATCTTTCTTCTCAGTCTTTGTGGATGGATTCTTCTTTGCTGCCATTTCTTCCTCGATGTTTTTTATTTTTCCTACCTTATCCATGATCTCGATAATGGTTTTAGGAGGATCTTTGGCCAAAGTATAGTACAGTTTATCCAAAAGTAATCCACTCATGATAGCAGTGATGGCTATTTTTTCCTCGTAATCTACCACTTTTAATTGCTCGTTATTAAAATGAGTGATGTACTCCCTAGTCGTTTCTCCTACTTGTTGCCTTACCCTCAGGAGATAGGCTACTGTTTTCAATGGCTTAGCCCCAAAACAAAAATTTCTAATAAATAACTCGGCATGCTAGTTGAAGATGGTAATGAACCTCGGGGTAAGTTATTATACAATATATGAGCAGTACCTATAATGGTACTTGATAATATTCTACATCTTATCTCATCGGGGACCGAATAAATGTCAGTAGCAACTTGATATTGTTCAATGTGCAAGACTGGATCAGTTTTCCCATCATAGTTGGGGGTGACCACGGGAGCTTTAAACTTAGATGGAGTAGGAAAATCCATAGTTTCTTGAATAAAGGGGGATCATTTAACAAAACTTCACTATAAAGGATTCTTTGCCTTCGCCATCTCTCCTAGACGATCTTCCAATCGCTGAATTGATCCTTTCCATAAGGAATTTCCAACATCAGATTTATGCAAGGCATGTCGGCTGCCCTGACTATGTGTATGCACTTAACTCTCTTCATGAGAAGTCTGCTCAGTGCGTACAGATCGCTGGATGCTTTATATGGATCTGATTTTGGCTTTACGCTGGTCGGCAGGATGTTGAGGGATTTCCCAATCGATCGAAAGACAAATATTGACTCAATCTCTACAAGACACTTAGACTTTTAGTAGAGAAAGAATAGTTATCATAAGACTCTGAGGCTCTAATTGAGGAACTTATTCCTGAGTGATAAGTCCTATCCTGAGATGATCTGGAATAGCTACATTGGATATGCCTAGGAGGTGAAGGAGGCATTTCTCTTTGTGGTAATGGGACTGCTTGCTATCTGGATAGGGTTGGAGATCTTGCTTTTAACAACTGAGACAATTATCTCATTATTTCGTGCATAGCATCTTGACCTCTGGCAATACTGGCTAGGATCCCATTTAGGTCGGTTGCTATAAGCGAAGCGGATGGATCAAGCGGGTTGCCTTCGTATCTAGCACTGGGCTTTGGATCATTCATTTTTTGTTGAATAAGATTGAGAATGGCGATTAGACATACGTTCTTACAGACGGTGCCAATCTGTTGATGTAAAAAACTGGACTGGATCCAATTTTATAATCACAAATAAAATATATAATTTTAATGCTAAATAAAATAGAAAGAAAGAGTTTTTAAAGTAGTTCAGGTATGTAAGAACTTACGTTCACTGTTATAGTATTGATTTAAGAGGTTACAGAAAGCTAGGTATTCTTGTTAATAAGAATATCCTAGGATCCGTTCTACCTTGCCCTTGATGAGAGGGATACAACGTATTTACAGTGACCCGAAGGTCAAGGGTTGGAATTCCAAGGGACAGAATGCCTTTATAAATTTAGACATTTACATCCATACATAATGAGTATGACAGTCGATTGTGCTAACCACGTGTGATAAGACTTCTGATGAGGTGACCCTTCATTGGTATTGATGGTCAACATTCTTTGTGTTGGTTGGCATTCTCTATGTTGGTTGGCAATTTTGCCGAGTTACTATCTGCTGATTAGGATTTATCTACATAAGAAGACAAATGTCTAGTTTAATTAGTCCACATAGACGAATATTTTTGGGTATCAACAGTAATAAATCAAAGACATCTTAACCTAATGCTCTTAGTGATTCTTAAGCAAGTATAGGTTGAAATAATTATTGCTATAAAACTAAATAGCTTAAATTTGATGACTGAATCATTATAAATTCTGACCACACCCATATGGACAAAAATAAAATGATATCATGAAACCACATTTGGTGAAAAACAAACTAATATATATATATATATATATATATACCCCCAAAAAATTATCTCAAAATGATTTGTTTTGGTATTTTAAAAAAAAGGGTCAATAATTGACAGTTAAGCAGTTGCATTAAACTATTTAAAATTTGTCCAAGAAAAGTCGGCCAATGGAATAAGGTAACGCCTTTTTTGTCAATAAAAGTAACCTTTTTGACTAAACTTTATAAAATAAGCAAGTAACATCATTGAGACCTTCATGAATAAGTAAATTGAGGGTTTGGAACAAGAATGCCTCACCCATGCAAAGTCGTCCGATGAAATAAGGTAACTTGTTTTATCTCCTCTTAACTAAACTAATGGTTCTAAAAAAACACAGATCGTGCTGCTGCTGCACTAAATAGAGCAGGTATGGAAATTTCACTCGTAAAAAAAACTTAGACCCCTTTTGAGACTTCTTATTCTTATGAATTATTTATTATATTGTAAACTCATTTTATGATTGGCTGAATATATTTTAGGGGTCCAAAGTCAAAATTTAAAATGAATGGAGGTATATATTAAAATTTCTTAAAATACATTAATTTCCTACTAATTATCCATGATAAATAAAGCTAAAAATATAAGTTTTTAATTATTGATAATTTTTTTAAAATTTTTATATAGATTACATGTAGGGATAACTTCAATGACCTCCCCTATATTTTGAGTTTATTATGAAGATCACTCTTATTTTTTGAAAAATATAATTGACATCCTTCGATTTTAAAAGTGTCCAACTTTGACACCAATGTTATACATATATATATATATATATAACGCCCCGACCCGGATTTATGAGTTACCTGTGAGTCAACTTGGTCCGACCTGAGCATTAGGTTTGAAGTGAAATAGAATAACCTATAAAATGTTGCTAGTACAGTCTTATTTTAGTTAACATTTCACTTATTAGAATGCGATTCCAGATTCAAGATAAACTGCGTGAGGGACCCATGGCGAGCACCCCAAGGTCCAAATAAACAACTCTTGTAACGTAAATATAATTAAAATATATTTATCTGTATAACACCCTCAAAATAAGAAACCGATTCCAACCTTCCATAACAAAGAGAGGGTGTGCGCCTATGCCCAGTAAGAATATACAACGTAATATAGAAATGAACGGTAGAAAGGATACTCACACGCTATAACCACATGCATGCAAATCTCTCTCTCTCTCTCTCTCTCTCTGTCTCTCTCTATATATATATATATATATATGTGTGTGTGTGTGTGTGTGTGTGTGTGTGTGTGTGTGTGTGTGTACCTTTGAAAATACATGTTCTAATGGACGAACCGTTTCACTTTCGAAAACCTTAGTTATCCAGATTAATTTACCTTAATCTTATGAAAGGCTTCCCTAATTCAAACTTAGCATTTCACGCTTTATTTAACACACCTGGATAAACACTTGAAATCATTATGTTTATTTTATCCAAACAAATTCCTTTACTGGAATTTAACCATTTTATTCATTTCAATAGACGCTAGCATTTTCATTAAAAATCACCATTTCAACACACATATTCACCGTGTTGAAAAATACTACTTTAATCCTTGAAAACCTTTTTACAACACATTCTTGTGTTAATTATGAATTTAGCTGTGTAGGTTGTTTAATCACCCATTTACCAACTTACTTTACCATTTACTTTGTGGACATTAATCAATTATACATTCTCTTGTCCATTTTAACCTTTACCAGAACATTTATTATATTCATTCAAGTTAGGTTGTATTAATACATTTTACCACACAAGCTATTTCTTGACATATTCCTTATTCCCTTTTATCTTTTCTCGGAATCATCCTATACCTCATACTTCCATGGGTTTCACATTGTCGGCTATGCGCACCATATGCTTTGGCCAGTGATTTAGGACTTTTCACCCAAGGGCTCCGGTCCTTGTTTCTTCATCCTGATGTCATTCGAGTTCCTTTTAATGTGTTTTAACATTTTACAAATGTCCACATTATTCCACTTATCCTTTTTACCCGCTCGAAGCCAAAACACGAAATTTTACCTCCCCATTTGTGTTACTCTTTGAATTTTTTTACCATTTCATGTCCTTTGCACTTTAGCCTTGAATTTTTATTCCAAAAATTATATTCATTTAGAACCACTTTGTGTAACACATTTCCAACATTTTTATTTCATAAAAATATTTCACTTTAAGTAAAATTACCATTTTACCCACTTGTTTCCAAAATCACTTTTTACACCATTTTCACAAGTGTTAATTTCTTACAAAACACTATTAAGTTACTCATCCTAACTTCTTAAGTGTTTTAACACGTTAACACTCATTTAACCTTGGTGTAACATACTTCTTAATTGAAAATACTTTTACAACTTGTGACACCCCGACTAATTAAATACCGGGTAGCTACTCCTTTATTAAATTAATTCAAAATGCCAAGTTGGTTCAGTTAATAGCATCACTATCGAAAACATTTTAATAATTACTAACCACCCAGTATTTAAAAGGTAAGTGCCAAATTTTAAGTTAAGTCTGACTAACATGCAATAAAAGAATAATGGAAGAGTCAACATAATCCATTCACCATACGAAGTAATGAAATAACCAACAATAATAATAAGAAATCCGGAGGAAAACTCCTCGCAACAATCCCAACAAAAGGAAATAATACTACAAGTCTGAATCCTGAATAATTACATGCCAAAAGTCCGAATAACTGAAATAAATGCAAAGTCTCTAAAAGAAATGGGCGACATGCCCTACAACTGAATACAGATAAATATCGAGTCAAGATCGATGAAGCGTCTACAAGCAAAGTCCTGTAACTTCCACAAACAGCTACAGCTCGTCACCTGAATGAGAATCCTATGCATGGTGTCCTTATGGCTGGGCACCTAAAATGGTTTTTACAAAAATAAATTTGAAAGCAAATGGGTCAGAGCCCGAAAGTGGAAAACATTTTGAAAGCAGCAAGTGTTTTAATAACATTAAAACATTAAATGCAAAATACATGTTAGGACTTGCACTCACATGAAATTCTCACCTCTCGGCTACATGTGCACTCCTAACGTACATTACCCATGTAAATGACACATATACCTAACCAAGACGTAATAAGTTCTACCTCTTACTACTCGATTCCCATATTACATTCTAACGTTACCAAAGAATAGAGGGCTTTACTTAAACTCAGATTCTCAATATGTAATACATTTCACTATAGGTTAACCCGTTATGTTTTCTCAAAACAATACTATAATTTTATTCAAAATATTAACATGAAAATTCCCATTAATTAAGTGTATATTATTCACGTCATAAATATACAATACAAGCACCCCGAGACTAGCTGCAGTGCACACATACTCTGCTACCCATCCCGGTACATCACGTACATAAGGATCACATATTTTGAATCTCTCAGGAATAGTTCACATATAACAACATCACAAATAATGGAGGCGAACACAGTCACATCACATGGGTCACGCACATACCTGCGCTCCCACGATCAGCAGACTTATTAACATCCCAATAAGTCCTTCTATGACCTATGTTCATCGAGGTAACCAGTCTAAATCCGGGCAACACAAGGATTAGAGGGCCCTAAGTGAACGTAAACCTCCTGTGATAGCAAGTATGATAGGTATGTCATACACATAAAATCAGTACATATATACTAAGTATGCACACGTCTTAGTAATCACCATAATATATTGGTACATATCTCTTCTCGTACTGACATATAATACTACACCATTTATATGTTCCCGGTTAATATAATTAATTAGGCCGTCAATAGCTCGCATCGTAATAGACACTCACGTCCTACTTCACATTTTCCCTTAGGTTCAAACTACACTTCTAGGTTTGACTCCTCATAATATCCCAAACATCTCAAATATATCAATTACTCATCAAGGAAAGGCTATCTCTACCTATACACAAGGTTACGGGGCACTCGGGATCAAAACAGGCTAAAAATCCTAAACTGTCAACTCGTTCAAAGTCTCGTTCGAACGAGGCTGTTCGAACGAGACTTCGTTCGAACGAACTGAGTCTTCTAACGAGATCTCGTTCGAACGAAGTGGGCTTTCTAACGAGATCTTGTTCGAACGATCTTCACCCTCGTTAGAAGTCAATGGTCAACTCGTTAGAAGCTCGTTCGAACGAGCTCGTTCGAACGACCTGGGCAGGTCTTCTAACGAGTAGCCAGTTTCAAGCCCAGAATTCTTTATTTCGTTTCTTCCTCTTTTCTTCACTTCTAATCTTCTCTAAACATTAGTCCAACAATATATCAAGGTTCCTAATCATCTCTAAACATACATAGGTCACCTACTAACGTTTTTGTTGGGATTAAATCATTATAACCATCATCCAAATATCAAATCTCTACATATTTTTTCCCAATTTCAAACACATGAACCCTAGAATCTATAAGTCATCTAGAAGTATAATTAAATCCGTTTTTGGTTTCATACTAATTGTAATATCATCAGAATAATCATCAACTACAAATCTAGATGCAATTTCCTCATCAAGAATGAAATTTCTATTTCCAATTTAATGGGTTATCCATTAACTCCCAAGAACAAATAAGATTTTTAACAATTCCTACACATGGAAGAAACATTCTCTATAAAAATGAAATTAAATCACTTGCCTTAATGGTAACTCTGGATTTGATGACGAATTTGATGAATGGATCTCTCTCCTCTGCAGATTTCTCATCTCCTCTCTTTCTACAAGCTCTTCTCTAATGGTGGCTATGGAGGCTAGGGTTTTGTCTTAGGAAACTTTCAATAACCTCCGTAGTCTATTTGGGTATTAGTGGGCTTAGTGGGTTTATGCCTAATCAGTTATCAATTCCCAATTTTCGTAGCTTTTAATTCCTCAAAATTCAAAATTACCAAACTACCCTTATATGTTGCCGGTATGGCCTAAAAATGCCCCGGGACCCAAACCAAACTCCCGGCTAGTGTTTTCTGACTATTTTGACCCTTCCGGACGCGTTGGCGCACTCAAAACGACCATACGGATAATAGAAATAAAATTCGCTTTTTAATTATCATAATTATATACCATGACGCGACTGTCACACGCGTCTCAACAAAATTTCCAAATTGCCGTATTTCAATCTCTCGACAAATTTCAAAATTCTAAATTCATATATAATCATATATGCACATATAATCAAGTACCAACTCGCATCTCTCTAGTATTTTAATCCGGATTAATTTTCAATTAATACGCATTTAATTTAATTAATCCCATAAAATAATTATCACAAAAATACGGGGTATTACATACTTCCCCCCTAATAACTGAATTTCGTCCCGAAATTCGAAACTAGAATGTACCTGGTAAGAACAACTCTGGATAACGTTCGCGCATCTCATCCTCGCACTCCCATGTGGACTCCTCGACATTATGATGTCGCCACTGAACACGCACTAACGGAACTATCTTTGACCGCAGTTTCCGCTCACTTCGGTCCAAAATCGCAATCGGCCCCTCCTCGTAGGAGCTATCCGGATGGAGATCGATGTCCTCCAAAGCGATGTGAGAATGAGCTAAATCGTCTCTAAGATATTTCCTTAGCGAGGAAATATGAAACACATCATGAATCCGATGTAAATGCTCCGGTAATCCAAGCCTATACGCAACCGGTCCAATCCGCTCAATAATAGGAAATGGTCCCACATATCTCGGTGCCAACTTCCCTTTCTTCCCGAAACGCATAATCCCCTTCATTGGAGATACTCTGAGCAAAACCTGGTCCCCCACTTGAAACTCTCTGAAGAACCTCTTCGCATCAGCATAGCTCTTCTGCCGATCCTGAGCTACCCGAATGCGACTCCGAATCAATTCTATCCTCGCCGAAGTATCCTGAATCACTTCCGGCCCAAGTAGTTTGTTGTCCCCTACCTCCAACCAACATGCTGGGGAACGACAAGGTCTACCGTACAACGCCTCAAATGGAGCCATGACAATGGTGAACTGGTAGGAGTTTTTGTAAGCAAACTCCACCAGTGGAAGATACTGCTCCCATCCACCCCAAAAATCAATGATACTCATACGTAACATGTCCTCCAACATTTAGTTTGTACGCTCGGTTTGCCCATCGGTCTGCGGGTGATACGCCGTACTCAACCGCAATTCCATGCCCATGGCCTCCTGAAAACTCTCCCAAAACCGTGAAACAAATATCTTGTCTCGGTCAGACACGATATTTAAGGGCAGACCGTGAAGTCTCACTATCTCTGAAATAAAGAGCTGGGCATACTGTCCCGCAGTGTAGTCTGTCCTTACGGGTAGAAAATAAACGACTTTGGTCAACCTGTCCACAATTACCCATATGGAGTCGTGACCTCTCTGTGACGTAGTCAATCCCGTGATAAAGTCCATGGATATGCTCTCCCACATCCACATCGGGACCTCCAACGGCTGTAGCAGTCCTGCCGGTCTCTGATGATCCACTTTAACAAGCTGACAAGTGGCGCATTTAGAAACAAACTAGGCAATATCTCTCTTCATCCCGCTCCACCAATACTGACGTCTCATGTCTTGGTACATTTTGTCCCCACCGGGATGTACTGCGAATCGTGAGCCGTGTGACTCTGCCATCACCTCGTGTCGCAATTCCTCCCCTTCCGGGACTACCAATCTCCCATTGAAGCGCAATCCCCCGTCTGAGCTAACGGTATAGGATTCGGCTCCCTCTGCTAGTAATCGAACTATCAGCTCCTGACAGAACGAGTCATCTGCTTGTGCCTTTACCATTCTCATGACAATCTGCGGCGTAACAGTCATTACCGACATGAATGATCGGGCCACTGCATCCTGGTGTCCCAATTCTTTCCACTTGGCCTTCCACACCTCTGCCACTTCATCTGCTGGCCTACGGCTCAACGCGTCTGCCACCACGTTAGCCTTTCCCGGGTGATACTGGATATCAAACTGATAGTCCTTCACAAACTCAAGCCACCTTCGCTGCCGCATATTCAACTCCTTCTGCGTGAATAGGTACTATAGGGACTTGTGGTCTGTGAACAATCGAAACTTTTCCCCCAAAAGGTAATGTCTCCATATCCGAAGGGCAAATACAACTGCCGCCAACTCCAAGTCATGAGTGGGGTAATTCTTCTCGTGAGGCTTTAGCTTACGGG
Organism: Sambucus nigra; assembly: GCA_949130495.1. NCBI lineage: Eukaryota > Viridiplantae > Streptophyta > Magnoliopsida > Dipsacales > Adoxaceae > Sambucus > Sambucus nigra. The sequence continues at coordinate 533,307,624 of OX422208.1, read as the reverse complement.
AAGCATAAGCTATGGCCTGACTCTCCTGCTATAATACACCTCCAAGTCCTTGCAAGGACGCATCGGTGTAAACTAAATACTTAACTCCCGGTCTCGGCAACGCTAACACAGGTGCTGAGGTCAACTTATCCTTCAATTCATCGAATGCCAATTGACAGGCATCACTCCAGATGAATGGCACACCCTTACAAGTCAGATGTGTCAAAGGACCTGCAATCTTCGAGAATCCCCGAATGAACCTCCTGTAGTATCCTGCTAGGCCCAAGAAACTACGAATCTCTTTCGGTGTCGTTGGCTGTCCCCACTCCCTCACCGTGGATACCTTCCCCGGATCAACAGATATTCCCCGGTCGGAGATAATATGTCCCAAAAACTGGACCTCCTTCAGCCAAAACCCGCATTTCTCATACTTTGCATACAACTCGTTCTGACGAAGTGTCTGCAAAACTTGCCTCAAATTCTCGGCGTGCTCCTCCTCTGTCTGGGAGTAAACCAGAATATCATCGATGAAGACAATGACAAACTGATCTAGGAAATCCCTGAACACTCTATTCATCAAGTCCATAAACACTGCTGGGGCGTTGGTCAAACCAAAAGGCATAACCCAAAATTCGTAAGAACCATATCTCGACAAGAACGCAGTCTTCGAGACATCCTCCTCCCTGATTCGTAACTGATGGTAACCCGATCTCAAATCAATCTTTGAGAAGAAAGAAGCTCCTCTCAACTGGTCGAATAAGTCATCGATTCGAGGCAACAGATACTTATTCCGTATCGTGACCTTATTCAACTCTCTGTAGTCCACACACAATCTCAGTGAACCATCTCTCTTCTTCACGAACAACACAGGGGCACCCCACGGCGAAGTACTCCTCCGTATAAACCTCTGACCCAACAACTGTTCAATCTGATCCGGTAACTCCCTCATCTCAGCTGGAGCCATACGGTACGGTGCGCGTGCTATAGGTCTCGTATCTGGCAATAAGTATATAACAAAGTCTATCTTTCGACTGGGGGGTAGGCCTGGTATCTCCTGAAACACATCAGAATACTCCCTGACAACTGGGATCGAATCTAAAAGAATCACAACCTCCTTAGAGGTATCCTCCTCTAGGTAATACAAATGAGCGGTCGAGCCTCCCTCTGGACGAGGCATCGCCACTACAAACATCTCTTGCCCCGGAATGGCAAAAACAATGCTCCCACCGAAGCAATCAATTATGGCTCTATAATCAGCGAGCCAATCCATACCGATAATCACATCGTGAACATGCATATCTAATACCAACATATCTGCAGGTAATACCAGACTACCAATCTCTACCCCCACTCCCCGGCATATAAAGAAAATAAGTGACCCACTCCCCAATGGTGAGTCTACACACGTCACTGTGCTCTCTGCCGTAGCTAATAACCCTAAAGCTTTCGCAAAATGTGTAGCTATAAAGCAATGCGTTGCCCCCGTATCAAACAAAACCCGACCCATAGTACCATGGATAGGAAACATACCCTCAATCGCGGGTGGTGCCTGCGGAGCTGCTGCCTGGTGGACGTTATAGACACGTCCATACTGTAACTATCCCTGCTGCACAGGAACTGCTGGAATGGCTGGAAGAGCTGGCACCTGGGCTGGAGCTGGGAGGGCTAGTGGAAAAAGTGGCCTATGTGGCTCATGTCGAGCACCCTGCTGCTGCTGCGGGGCCCTGCCCCTATCAGGACAGTCTTGGCGTGTATGGACAGTCTTTCCACAAATAAAACACTTCCCCGGAAAGTTTCCCCCTCTCGGTCCCTGCTGCCCCCGGCCCTGGTGGCCGTTACCATTCCTCCACTGGCCCTGCTGAAACTGATGCTGACCATTCTGACCCTGCTGGTGTTCATGGTCGTTCGGACCCTGATGGCCCTGCCGGCGACCTCCCTGTCCGTGCCTGAAGTTTCCTGACTTGAACCTCTTGTGATCCCCCTGTTGAGTACCCTGATCACCCTGCCTCTGCCCCTGAACAGATTGTGCCCCACTAGCACCATTTCCTCCAGTCCTGCCCTGATGGTTAGACTCTCCCGATCGTTTGCCCTCAGCCATGTGAAAGCGGTGATCCTGCAATGGAGCAATGCAACGTTAACCACATCAGAATAAGTGGCTAACGAGAGGTTCCCTAACAAGTGCTGACGAATCCTCCATGTCAACCCGTCCGTGAATTTCTGTATCTTCTTCTCCTCCGTCGGTATCTCATCCGGAATAATGTTCAGAAGATCAGTAAATTCGGCCTCATACTCGGCCACAGTCTTACCCTCTTGCTTGAGGCTCATCAACTTTCTTCTCATTTCTGTGTGAACAACCGACAGAAAGTACTTGCGGTCAAACCGCACCCAGAATTCCTGAATAGTGAGAGTATCCCTCTCCTCTACGTGGTAATAGACTCCCACCACTGCAGTGCTGACCCCACTAGCTTAAAAGTAGCTAGTATCTGCTTCTGGACATCTGTGCACTCATACATCCTCAAGTGCCGTTGTATATCCTTCCTCCACTGACTCGAAACTACCACATCGGAGCTACCTGCGAACTCCGGATGGTGTGCTTTCTGAAAAGCATCACGTACACGTTCCCAAGCAGACGGGAATGCATGAGCCTGAACTGGCGCGGCTATCGGCGCCTGAGGTGGTGCCTGCTGAACTACAGCTATTGCGGCATTTACCGCCTGAGCCACAATGACTGCAACCTCGACGGCATTCATCGTGCCCTGAGCTGGTGCGGGCTGTGGTTCTGGCGTCGCATCCCTGGGAACCCTTCGTGCACGTCGTGGAGGCATCTGAAATAAGAATAAAGTTTATAAGTTCGCAGTTATAAACTTAAAATAGCTGAAGAACGTAGCATAAACAAAAGAATACAACAATCCTAAAGTATAGGGCTCTACATCAAAGGAAGCTCAGCGGAAACATAATAAGCTGTTCAGATCCTAAAGGACACTAGAACCTGATGCTCTGATACCATCTGTGACACCCCGACTAATTAAATACCGGGTAGATACTCCTTTATTAAATTAATTCAAAATGCCAAGTTGGTTCAATTAATAGCATCACTGTCGAAAACATTTTAATAATTACTAACCACCCAGTATTTAAAAGGTAAGTGCCAAATTTTAAGTTAAGTCTGACTAACATGCAATAAAATAATAATGGAAGAGTCAACATAATCCATTCACCATACGAAGTAATGAAATAACCAACAATAATAATAAGAAATCCGGAGGAAAACTCCTCGCAACAATCCCAACAAAAGGAAATAATACTACAAGTCTGAATCCTGAATAATTACATGCCAAAAGTCCGAATAACTGAAATAAATGCAAAGTCTCTAAAAGAAATGGGCGACATGCCCTACAACTGAATACAGATAAATATCGAGTCAAGATCGATGAAGCGTCTACAAGCAAAGTCCTGTAACTTCCACAAACAGCTACAGCTCGTCACCTGAATGAGAATCCTATGCATGGTGTCCTTGTGGCTGGGCACCTAAAATGGTTTTTACAAAAATAAATTTGAAAGCAAATGGGTCAGAGCCCGAAAGTGGAAAACATTTTGAAAGCAGCAAGTGTTTTAATAACATTAAAACATTAAATGCAAAATACATGTTAGGACGTGCACTCACATGAAATTCTCACCTCTCGGCTACATGTGCACTCCTAACGTACATTACCCATCTAAATGACACATATACCTAACCAAGACGTAATAAGTTCTACCTTTTACTACTCGATTCCCATATTACATTCTAACGTTACCAAAGAATAGAGGGCTTTACTTAAACTCAGATTCTCAATATGTAATACATTTCACTATAGGTTAACCCGTTATGTTTTCTCAAAACAATACTATAATTTTATTCACCATATTAACATGAAAATTCCCATTAATTAAGTGTATATTATTCACGTCATAAATATACAATACAAGCACCCCGAGACTAGCTGCAGTGCACACATACTCTGCTACCCATCCCGGTACATCACGTACATAAGGATCACATATTCCGAATCTCTCAGGAATAGTTCACAGATAACAACATCACAAATAATGGAGGCGAACACAGTCACATCACATGGGTCACGCACATACCTGCGCTCCCACGATCAGCAAACTTATTAACATCCCAATAAGTCCTTCTCTGACCTATGTTCATCGAGGTAACCCGTCTAAATCCGGGCAACACAAGGATTAGAGGGCCCTAAGTGAACGCAAACCTCCCGTGATAGCAAGTATGATAGGTATGTCATACACATAAAATCAGTACATATATACTAAGTATGCACACGTCTTAGTAATCACCATAATATATTGGTACATATCTCTTCTCGTACTGACATATAATACTACACCATTTATATGTTCCCGGTTAATATAATTAATTAGGCCGTCAATAGCTCGCATCGTAATAGACACTCACGTCCTACTTCACATTTTCCCTTAGGTTCAAACTACACTTCTAGGTTTGACTCCTCATAATATCCCAAACATCTCAAATATATCAATTACTCATCAAGGAAAGGCTATCTCTACCTATACACAAGGTTACGGGGCACTCGGGATCAAAACAGGCTAAAAAGCCTAAACTGTCAACTCGTTCAAAGTCTCGTTCGAACGAGGCTGTTCGAACGAGACTTCGTTCGAACGAGCTGAGTCTTCTAACGAGATCTCGTTCGAACAAAGTGGGCTTTCTAACGAGATCTCGTTCGAACGATCTTATCGAACGAACTTCACCCTCATTAGAATTCAATGGTCAACTTGTTAGAAGCTTGTTCGAACGACCTGGGCAGGTCTTCTAACGAGTAGCCAGTTTCAAGCCCAGAAATCTTTATTTCGTTTCTTCCTCTTTTCTTCACTTCTAATCTTCTCTAAACATTAGTCCAACAATATATCAAGGTTCCTAATCGTCTCTAAACATACATAGGTCACCTACTAACGTTTTTGTGGGGATTAAATCATTATAACCATCATCCAAATATCAAATCTCTACATATTTTTCCCCAATTTCAAACACATGAACCCTAGAATTTATAAGTCATCTAGAAGTATAATTAAATCCGTTTTTGGTTTCATACTAATTGTAATATCATCAGAATAATCATCAACTACAAATCTACATGCAATTTCCTCATCAAGAATGAAATTTCTATTTTCAATTTAATGGGTTATCCATTAACTCCCAAGAACAAATCAGATTTTTAACAATTCCTACGCATGGAAAAAACATTCTCTATAAAAACGAAATTAAATCACTTGCCTTAATGGTAACTCTGGATTTGATGACGAATTTGATGAATGGATCTCTCTCCTCTGCAGATTTCTCCTCTCCTCTCTTTCTACAAGCTCTTCTCTAATGGTGGCTATGGAGGCTAGGGTTTTATCTTAGGAAACTTTCAATAACCTCCGTAGTCTATTTGGGTATTAGTGGGCTTAGTGGGTTAATGCCTAATCAGATATTAATTCCCAATTTTCGTAGCTTTTAATTCCTCAAAATTCAAAATTACCAAACTACCCTTATATGTTGCCGGTATGGCCTAAAAATGCCCCGGGACCCAAACCAAACTCCCGGCTAGTGTTTTCTGACTATTTCGATCCTTCTGGACGCGTTGGCGCACTCAAAACGACCATACGGATAATAGAAATAAAATTCACTTTTTAATTATCATAATTATATACCATGACGCGACTGTCACACGCGTCTCAACAAAATTTCCAAATTGCCGTATTTCAATCTCACGACAAATTTCAAAATTCTAAATTCATATATAATCATATATGCACATATAATCAAGTACCAATTCGCATCTCGCTAGTATTTTAATCCGGATTAATTTCCAATTAATACGCATTTAATTTAATTAATCCCATAAAATAATTATCACAAAAATACGGGGTATTACACAACTTTGACTCCTTGGTTTCATAAGTGTTCATCATTTACTACATTATTAAGTTACACACTACTTTTCCAGGTTTACCCATTAACACTTAATGAATACTTTTATCAACATTTTTCCGAACACACATTTCTTTACGTCTTCAATAAAGAAATCCATTTACACTTAAGACTACTTTTATAAGAAATTTTCATTTCATTCATTTTATATGTAGCCTTAAACTTTATCCTTATCATATTTTTAATTCATTTTTCATACACTTTAAGGGCGAGAATTTCTACTTTTCTTATTTCATGTTCAAACCCAACAAAAACCTTCTCTAAAATTGCTTATGAATTTGATGTCAAATTACTACAAGTTTGTATGTGTGAGAATAAGTATTTTAAACCCAAAATTCTATTACTTGGTTTAAAAATACATTTCATATTGAAAAATCATTACACTTGCAAAAATTACATTTTTAAGGCACAAAACACATTTTTATTTCTTCAACAAATGCCTATTTTTCATAAAACCTTATTTTTGCAAGAGCATTGATATGTTATTATTTCACCAAACATTTACTAAAGTAAATCTTTGTTCCAAAACATTATATTTCATAAAATGTTTTACACCAATATTTCTAGAAAATGCTCATTTTCATAAAAGCATCAACTTTCAATATTTCAAGCTTTGAAATACTTACTTATTCTTTGTTTTCAACAAAATATACTTTTTTCAATATTTTTATTTCATAAAAATATTTATTCTCTTCTACGTAATAATCACACCATTTAACTAAATACACCCTACTTAATTACTCTAATTACAAGACTACAATGTCAAAAGATAAACTAGTACACTAAGAGTAAGGTTTTCCACCTCTAATGGCTCCAATGGAAGTGTTTGTGTAGGAGGATCAACCCCCACCTCCAAAGGTGGCCTCATGGAGTTACCAAATGCATCCTCAAAGATCCAAAGTGTGCTTCAAGATAAGAACACTTTCAAAACCCTCTTCACACTCCATGAAAGCTCCATCTTCATCTCCAAAAACTCCTAACAATGCCCCCAAAATTCACAGCTCTCCTTTGTCAATCGTGGAAATGGGTATATTTGGGTTGAACACACTATAAAAATAGTGGAATAGTGGTTCTTTGGTGGTGGAATGGTGGTGGGTGGAGGTGGAAGACCACCCACCTCCCTATTTATCTATCATTCTTTCTCCTTCTTCTATTTCTCCCAACACACATAACCTTAATACACGAAACAAACCTTTATAAAACCTCCCTCAATACCAAAAATCCCGTTTTATCCTTCCTGGGATGATTTGGGCTCGACAACTCAATGATCCAACTCTAAAAATTATGACAACACACAAGGACAATTAGATATTTAAAAACTCGACCAACGTCGTTCGAACGACTTAGCCTATTTCGTTTGATCTATAGATTGCGCGACCCTTCGCACAACCTGCTACTGTAAGTTAGTAGCATGGCGTTAGAAGCCCTCTATTTCGCGGCCTTCATCCTGTCGTTCGAACGACAATCCCTTGTTGTTTGAACGACCCTGCTTTATCATTTTATATTTAACGGGATAAAAACGTGATAACGGGATAAAACAGTGGGAATAATTTTCATAAAAAAAATTACCGGTAACACTCTTGATTTAGTTCCCGCCATTTCTTGTTTTGTCTTTAGTGACTAACATAATTCCTTTAAAAAAATTAATTGGGAATTTGACACAATGATTTGTTGATGAAATTTATTTTTTCTCGCACACTGGTAATAATTATGACTAACAATAATCTTCACAAAAGAAAATAATAAATTTTACTACTTTTCAGCTACTAATATTTTTTCATCTATAAAGATAGCTTTTTGTGAGGAATTTGAGATCATCGCAAAATAATTCGTCACTAAATTTTGTTTTTGTTATTGAGTTCCTATTGCTTTCACAAAAGTGGGGTGCCCTTTGGGACCCAATCCTAAAGAGAAAAATAATTTTGTGTAAATACTTCACTTTTCCACCAAAGTTCTAATATGAGAGAAGTATTTTACACTCCCAAGTTATTAAGCTTCATTCATTCAAATGGGTTTAATAGTTTTGAGACAAATTTCTCATTCATTATTTAATAGTTTTGAATAAAAAAATATTTTACATTCCTTATGGAGTAGAACGTCTTTATGTGTGGTCCCGACTAAATCGAAGAAAGGTCCCATATTAAATTCAACCTAAAGTTGCTCATTTTCTATTTTTCCAAACCTATTTCCAACACCATCAACATGAGGAAATTAGACTTCCTGTCGGGCACAAAAAGTAGTCAATCCAAGGTGGAGCATGCACTTAGCGGAGCTAATGGACTATAGATGAGTCCCCATGCACCATAGTGGATATCGAAATTGGATGATTATGTGATACAATGATGTTTAATGGTTGAAGACCGTTGGGTTTGATCGAAGGTGGAGTGTTAAACATCTTGTATATATCAAATAATTTTCTCATATTCAAAGATGAGATTTTTTCCACTTTGATTTGGAGGTTGACCGTTCCAATGCCACTTATAGACCGCTGAAGGAAGAGTAAGATTGGTCTACCCGTTTGATGTAGCACATTTGGTGACTCAAATGTCCAAATTTGTGGAGTTTATATTGATGTTTATACTTCCGAGATGAAAGAATCTCCCACTACACTAAATCTGTCGAATTGTCACGGTCATTAACCATGACAACTTAGACTTGTCAAGGTCAATGACCGTGACAATTCTGGGGGTGATAACTTTTTTTGTCACGGACTTGTCATGGTCATTGACCGTGACAACTTCATTAGAATTGTCACGGTCATGTCACGGGCCTTGACCGTGACAAGATTTATCACGGTTAAGGACCGTGACAAAACCATGCCAGTGTTTAAAAAATTTGTCACTACCATTGACCGTGACAAGTCCGTGGCAAATTCCTTTGTCAAGGACTTGTCACGATCAATGATCGTGACAATCCTGAGCAGAATTGAAAAAAAAATCTGTTGGGCAGTATGGCCACTGCCACTGCCACTGCCCAGCAGTATATATGTACCTGTTATAGCAACGTTGTACCTGTTCAAACATTATATATCCAGATAAAATAGAGGTAGTGCAAATATACATTCAAAATAGAAATAATTCCGTACCTGTTTAAAACTTTGGCATTCTCCACAAAGTACCTCAACTGTTCAACTCCATTGTTCGACCCCAATCCTCCCGTAATTTTGATTGTCTTTAGATGTGATCTCAAACAATCAGGTACATACCATTCCAACCACGATGTCCCTATTTGTTCACAACAAAATGAAAAACCCTAATATAAGTAGAAACAACATCACCATCAATTATCTCCAATCTACAATCTATTTAGCTGGAAATGATGTTATGAACCCTTGATGTACCTCAAAGATAAGAACCTCTAGAAGAGGACAACTTTTGAGAAAATCCAGCACCAATTTCCAGTTCCAGTTCCACTATAAGAATGAGCCACTTCAAGACACTGCACAAGAGTGTAGTGCCACCTAACAAGTAAATATTCATAAAAATTGGAATCAAATCGAAATTGAAATTTAAATATTCATATAAATATAAATATAAATACATTACCTGTAGTGCCACCCAAACAGCTAACTTGAGCTCATATGACACCTCCTTCCAACTAATATACCCCGGGCAATCGTGTCAAATATAATTCCCTTCATATCCGAACACTAAGAAATGCCATAATCCTATGGATTTATGCTTTGCAAATTCCTTCCAACCGTTGTGTTGCCAAACATCACCAGTTGAAGTTGTCAATTCAACTTTCCATATTTTTCCATGTTTTTCTAGAGGTTACAAGTGGTGGGGTATGGAAGTGTATTCTCCTTGGGTAATAAGCCCTTCACCCATTTCAGGATTCTTGTCACGCAATTGCCAGACAAACCGTACTACGTCTTCAAACTGTCCAAACCAACCATGGCATATAAAGTTGGATGATCTTTCTCACAACCAGAGTATAACGGTTGGGTCGCCTTAAATTTTAAACTTTGGTAGCCATCGTCAAGTTTTATCGTGATATCTTCACGAGCACTTGAACCTTCTACATCATCAGTAACCTCATTCTCCTCTTCTTCATAAACTCCGTACGCATCATCAACTAAATCCTCTAATATATTATGATCTACGTCATCCCCTTCTACATCTATCCTACTTGTTGATGGTTGTTATGAAGGTTGGTCAGGTACAAAAGGAATTTTCAATTCACCGTGAAAACTCCAAAATCGATAACTATCTTGCATACCCGATCTTAACAAATGTAGTTCAACTATTTTCCACTCAAACACCTTACCATTCTTACACCTAGCACACGGACACGGAAACTCTTCATCATTATGACATCTCTTTGCATATTTCACAAATTCATTAGCACCTCTGTGAAACACATCCCCCATTCTATTTGTCTCACCCGTACACTCTTTGTATTTCGGATATCCCATCACAACCACCACAACTAATCACCTATTAAAGGTACGAAGCGTATAATCATGGATTAGTATAAACAAAACTTAGATTTATACTATGTTTCATTTAATTATGTCTTATTTATATTCAAATTCAATTTATAATAGAAATTTCTATTTTCTCAATCTCCTCTAAAGGGTGAGTGGTCCTATCGGATTCAAGACCGCATTTTTCTGTAATATACTTAACAACTCATGCACATTGTTACAATTTTAAAAACATTCGGCGACATATCCCCGTAGTTCTCCAAGTACACGACGTAGATTGGCAAGCGTGAGTGTTAGTTCAATTGATCAATTGAAATAACACTCACACTTGTCAATTTAGTATTTACCCAGAGAACATTAGGATACGACTGCAGAACTTCCTCAAAAAGTAACAACTTTAAGCCACTAAGAATATTATACATAAATTATGCAGTCCCAAACTGTCCAAACGGAACAATTTGAGAGATCTCATTACAGGGGTAATGACTCTCGAACGGGTCTAAGGGCTATTGAATGCGTACGCATAAGAACTAGAAGGCTACTATCTATGTCCACTATATGTAATTTCAAGTATGTTTCATTTAATCATCATACTATATATATATTGTTCGATATACAAAGTAATTTTCAAAAAAAGTTGAAAAATCCCACCCCCATATGGACAATAATCCAGTGGTCATGCCATTTTTAAAATTAACCAACCCAACATCGATCCACTATAATCCAACAGCAATGTCAACAACAAATGTGTATCCCGTACTCATTCTAGTTCATCTACTCAATTAATTATTTTCATCAATTAAACTAACAATTAAAGTATACAATTATTAATTTACTAATTTATAATGACGGACAATCCTACTTTCATAATTAATCATATATTAATTTACTAATTTACAATGAGGGACAATCAATCAATTCGTTTACAAGGGACATTATGCACAAACATGCACACTACACACACATATACACACACGCGCACATACGCGCGCACACACACACACGCAACCCCCCACCCTTACCCTCCCCCCAACCCACCCATCCCTGCCCCCTCCCTCCCCCCCACCTTGCCCCCCTCCCTCCCCCCCCCCCCCCCCCCACCACACACGCACACACAAACACACAAATAGCCCCCCCCCCTGCCCCCCTCCCCACCCCCATCCACTACACAAACATACACAAGCACAACCCCCCCCCCCCCCCCCCACCTTGCCCCACGCCCTACCCTCACCCACCACACACGCACATACACACACACACACACACACACATATAAAGGGCAAACCCAGTGCACGAGGCTCCCGCCACTGCGGGGTACTGGTGGGGTTGGATGTACGCAGCCTTACCTCTGCATACGCAGAGAGGCTGTTTCCGTGACTCGAACCCGTGACTTCCAGGTCACAGCGGGGGCAACCTTACCGTACATACACACACACACACACACACACACACACACATATATATATATATATATATATATATATATATATATATATATATATATATATATGGAAGAGAGAGAGAGAGAGAGAGAGAGAGAGAGAGAAAGTAACCTGAAAGTAGAGAGAGAGAAAAAAGGAGGGAAGGAACGGCGGGGAAAAAAGGAAGGGGAAAGGGTTTTTTTACATTTGTCACGGTCGTGTCACGGTCATTGACCATGACAACATTATAAGTATTGTCACGGCCAATGACCGTGATACAAAACGCGTGTTTGTTGTCACGGCCATTGACCGTGACAAGGCTAAGTGCTGAAAGGGTGTCAATTTACCCATTTTAGTGTAGAGTCCTAGGTCTTTAGGAGCTACTCATCCGTCTTTGTTATTTAAAAAAACAAAAAGACAGGTGGTAACATTTTCACTAATACTGAGTTCTTTTGGGTTTATTGGACTAAACCCAAGTGATTACTTGGGGCATATAGATGACTTTTTATAAGTCTAGGACCTAATACCAGTGAACCACCAAAACACGTGTTTAAAAGGAGAGAGAGATTGCCAAATTGCCCATCCATGAACGTAGTAAATACAATACAAGATCAAAGAGAAAGGGTGAAAAATTGCAGGATGTTTTTTAAGGGCTATCCTATACATCCAATTAGATCCATATACGACTCGCTGCTAGACAATTGATGGTACATAAGTCCAAATACCGAAGCCTTTTCTATGATAATTTCCTAGACTCCAGAAAACTCTTGCTTTTGTGATCACAACGTGCAAAGTACTCTAAAAGAGTAGCAAAATCCGTGTCCATGTAACGTTTTGGATTATCTTCACTAACGAGCTTGGGCGATGGTCGAACCATGCTCTTGAAAGGAAGACTATGCAAAGAGGCAACTGAAATGCGATCCTTGATGGAATTTGCAAGAACTCTGTGCAACACACTCCTGTACCTCCCATTACTAAATATCTGCCATTAAGAAACAAGTCAAACAACAAACATTTGTAACCATTGTTTTCCTGATGTACTCTTAAGAGATCCAAATAAAACGTCAAATTTGTAACTCTTAACAAAATAAAGAACAAACCTCAAGATGGTCTCCGACGTTGACAACAAAGGAATTAGGGATTGGGTCCACAGTGACCCACTTATCTTTGAATTGTATCTGAAGACCTTTGACTTCGTCTTGGAGGAGAAGTGTGAGGAATCCATAATCGGAATGGGGTGGCATTCCAAGAGTCAAGTCGGGTTGGGGGCAAGCCGGGTAACAATTCACAGCTATTAGCTGGCTTCCATCTTCTAATTCTTTTAAAATGTCATATTCGTCATCTTCTCTTGTCGTGTTCTTGGTGGTGGTTAGTCCAAGGCTCTCTAGGATTGCTTCGGCTAGCATTAGGAACAATATTTTGGTTTCTTGCGAGTATGTAACACCTGATTTCCTGTTTGAATATAAACAACATAAGATCATCTTTATATTACTATTTATTAGCTTGTACCTGTTGGTGAGAGAGAGTTCTTACTTGAGGTCCATGGGTGAAGGAGGCCAATGAGAAAGGACATCTGATAAAGGATGACAAGATAATTTCAAAAAGTCTCTCCAGCAAAAGACAACATCTTTTTGCTGGCTGAAGCTGGTTCCATATCTAACTGGTGATGTCATATCCATGGACATGTACTTTTCTCTTTCTTCGAAAGGGAGCTCGAAAAATCTTCTACCCACATCTATCATGTTGCCTATAATATCAGTGGGAATACCATGATTTACCAACTGCAGCAATACATGGAAACATACATTTGATCAAGTCCTAAACTGCTGCTTGTATATGTTTGAAGAAGCAGTGAACAATCGCATGGATCTTTATGAAAAAGTCAGTAATATAAGATATTAAATAAAAAAGAAAGAGACTGTAGTCACCTATTTATGTTCACGATCCAATATATAGTCTTATTTGTAACGACATAATTAACGACTGACTACAATTTTAAAAGAAACATGAGAGTGGCCACAACTAAAACTATGTCAATAGGAAAGAAGACTATATTTTCAAATGTAATATTATATAATGTGTAAATTATTCATTTGTTGCGCACTTAAAGTCCAAGCTGTGTCTATTCTTGAGCACTTAGAGTCTTCGATTGTTTCAAATTGACATTTCTGTCTATTTTCCCTGTAAATAATTACAGAAATACCGGTTAAAATTCTATTTTGTGTTCATACTAATTAATTAATTCTTGAACATATCTTTACACCCGTTCAAAACTTCTCTTTTTCTTTATTTCAAAACACGTGGTGAACCGGGTGAAACCGGTTGTTCTTCCAATAAATAAATATGATAGCCATAGTATTGATTAATAAATTAAATACAAACAAATCTAAATATTTTCGAAAATATCTTTCAAAATATATGCAAAAATAACCATAACTAGTAATTTAGAAACTAGTTCTCAATCTTCTCTCTCTCTCTCTCTCTCTCTCTCTCTCTCTCTCTCTTATATAAACTGGCATCTTGTTATATATATATATATATATATATATATATATATATATATATATATATATATATATATATATATATATATATATACGGCGGACTACTCCGCATTTTAAGAATGCGAATCGGACATGTGTCAACTGGCGGTGACACATATCCGGTCTGCATTCTTAAAATGCGGACTAATCTGCACAAGAACATATATATATATATATATATATATATATATATATATATATATATATATATATATATTGTAAAAAAAGAATATTAAAACTTTAAAAAACATGCAAAAGTGAATGGTTCATTTAACAAAAACTCCCTCAACATATTTAATTAATATTTAGTACAAGATTTTCATCTTGTTACAAAATGTTTCTTACTATGTAAAATACTCACAAATACTCTTTCTCTTATCCTAAACTTATGATATATTTATATACAAAAAATAGATAATAGATTTCTTAAAACATAAAAAATAAGGTAGATTAATTGCAAAATATACTTAGCTCTCACGTACTAAACATTATATCCATTATTAAAAAAATGATGCCTTTCAAAAATGCTAAAAAATGAAAAGATTGCATATTATAGGTAATTTACTGTTAGATAATAAATACATACATGTATAACAAGTCTATGTACGAGTATTTTATTATCAAGAATCAGAAAATTCTCGAAGGTGAACCTGAGTTGTTTGATAACCCACCTGAAAAAAGCCATAATTTTCACAAGCGTGGGAGAGGGACCTGAGGACTTGATGCCGGTTTGAACCTTGGAGTTGTGCAAAATCAATTACTGGCAGCTTACATGCATATGATACTCTAGTCATGGCAACGGGTCGTTCCAATACGGGCAATATATACTTTTTGGGTACCTTCGTAATCCCACTTTCACATAGGTGCTTCACTCCTTTCTGGTAATCTCTTTCTGAATCATCGTTATTCTTCATAGTCTCAATTGTCATTACCACTACTTTTTTTTTCCTTCCGGGGTGTGTGTGTGTGTGTGTGTGAGAGAGAGAGAGAGAGAGAGAGAGAGAGAGAGAGACGTGGCTACTTTACTCAATACAACTTAAGAGCTTGAAGAAAATTGATAAGATGAGGCGAGGTGAGGATAATGAAAAGAAAACGACGTATTTATAGGTATAAAGGGAGCTGCCAGTTTTAGAAACAGGGGTTCACATTTGTTGAATACCAACGACTGGTTTTCTTTGAACGAAACCGTTGACAAATCTTCAGTCAGACAAGGAGATTGTAGGGACAAGAGACGCCCATATACCACTGCATTGCAAAATTTTTACTGAACCTCTTTGTCCTCCATACTCAGCTTCACTAACTGAATTACCACACACTAATTCGATATGTAGAGTCTCATGCGATGGTGACCTGGCTCAGCTCTAGGACCAAGTGCCCAATTCAATGCGCGTTAGAGCCTGAATTACCACACACTAATTCGAGAGCGTCTATATTGCATATGAAATATATTTATTTCGCATCGATAGTACATTTGTGTAGCTACTAACATCAATATTGACGTAAAAAAAAAACAGGTGATGAGCAGGCATATGTAACATGGTTATTGAGTTGTTGTTTAGCGTTGCAAAAGGATATTCGAAAAATTGAATTCATTCCCTATTCAAAATCAGTTTTTTGGATATTTATTCCCACAGAAATCTTGAAGATCGAAGTCCAATAACACTTTCAAATATTCGAAAAAAATAAATACGGATAATAAGGTATTCGTCACGGATAATTCGTATTTGAAGCAGATCCGTATTAACGGATATTTGTTCTGGATATCCGTAACCGTAATACTATCTATTATCTATTATTTAAAATATATATTTGTAATTTGATTATTTGGATGGTTGTTGGGAAAAAAATTAAATCAATAACTATTTAATGTATGAACACAATAAAGAAAATCATATTTCTATCTCTTATCTTTAACATAATCTTATACACTACGTATATGTAGGGATCTTATTATCTAGAGTCACTGTAACTCCAAATAATGTCCCATTTGGTTGACATATTAATGACTCATAGAGATAAAGATTTATGAAGAGTCACTTAAAGTATCCTAAAATTTTATTCTCTATATTTCTATATTCACATTTAATAAAGTATTTTATCTTATGTTGTGTAAAATTTGTTTTTGTTCAAGATTTAGCAAATTTAATAAACTATGTTATATATTACAATGGTGGGTAATAAATATAATTGTTTAGCTAATTTATGAACTTTGGTGGATGTTTGTTAGAGGGAGAGAGAATCAAGCGCTCTAAATACACCCAAGGTAGACATGTAAACACCAATGTATCGAAGGAATAGTGTTTAAATTTCAATAAATGCTCGAGTTATTATTAAGAGCTTGCACAAGCGTATTAATAGAGGAGAGTAAAAGATTTGGTTTGCAATAAATATCTGAAAGTGATGTTATGACTTCAATATTTGATGATTTATCAAAGGATAAATGGGTATATATAGGCTTTAGGCTGTAGGCAAGGAACCTCAAGTACATTAAATGTTGGGTCAAACTATCATACCTAAAATGTTATTAGCATTAAATGCTAATTAAAATTCTCGAGTAACCAGCCGTTGTATTAGGTGGCACAGCAGGTGTCTCAGCAGATTTTTGGCTAATTGTTTCAACCAACTATCACTCTTTGAGGCAGGTTTAATCTGACATATTTTAGGTATGGTATGATGTCACAAATATTTTATGCAAAGTATTTTTAGCGCCAAAACTTTGTAGTTGAGAAATAAGTTTTTGCCAAGGCTGCTCAAGTAATGCTCATTTGGGCTAAGTTGGAACTCTGTTGTAGCTGTGAATAAGTTTAGTCAAGGTTGGTCGAGAAATGCTTATTTGAGCTAAACTGGGGATTTTAGCTAGTGTATCTAAAATGGTAAAGTCATGCCTCAATGACGACTTGCTCTCTATCCTCCAAACAAATTATGTCAAAAGTTCGCAAATGAGTTGCATCGATAGGGCATGAAAGCTCTATAAGGTCCTGCCAGACCTGGTCCATCGCTGGTACCGAGTAACATCACCAATATTATAGTGTGAAGATAAATTATAACAAAATAGAAAAAATTCATTGTGGATTATCTAGCTTCTTCCCAAAAGGTTCACTAGTCTTTGATTAAGCTCCACATTGTCTTGATCGGCCATTAATCTAATAATGAGGAGTTTTATCTCTAAATGGGGAGGATTAACTTTAAGCCTCTCCTACATTTTCCCCCTCGTAGAGAAAGTTGTTGTGTAAACAATACGTTTTTGTACGAAACACCTTCAATTGACATATAATAATTCGAAACATCTTTGGTCGACATATCTTAAATCGAGACATCTTCGACCGACATATCTCAAATCAAAACAACTTGTTTCTATCTATGTTAGCCAAATCTGTTGTATATCTCTAGCATTTAATTCTCAAATCACATCACCTATCACCACCTATATCCTTTTTTTACATACGGCACCTTGGGCTAAACTCCGAACTACCTCAATTCACGAAACCATTATTTTCCCTCAAAATTTAAAAATGTTCTCTAGGCGATTGCACTGTCGGAAAACTTCCAATACTTATTTTTCCTAACTCTTTAAGTAACTCTTCGTCTCTTCGTTTCAAAACTTCCTAACATTTTTTCCATTAAAGAACTCAAAGTGTTTCTTGCCTATGGAGAAAGTTTCCACTGTTGTCCAAACTCCCATTAAAATCTATTTTGATCTTATTTTCACATGTTATTTTGTTCTGACATCAATTCTATGCCACTTGTTATAAGTGAATTTGTTTTGTCATTGCCCCTAGTATCTAGAAATTATCCATATAATCTAGTTTACATTGAGTATGGTATATCTCGTTATTTTCATCATGGCACTTCACATTCACACATTTACTAATATGTACAATATACCTGCTTAATTGCACTTGTTAAGCACTTGCTATTTTTAAAAATCTTTTACAATCGGGTTCTGATTCGTTTACTTGCACATTTCTCTTCTCTACTATATCTATTACACCAGGTTCCCAGCAGCAGGGATGCCTTGCTTAGAGGATGGATATTTTGGCGTGTTTCTGTAGATGCAGCTTTAGATTAGACGCTTTCATTCTATTGATTCCTATCTTTATAGTACTTGAATTATTTAGGGCATGTCGTCCAAAATTCTAGTAGTTCCATTTCTATTTCGGATATTATATTGGTTTTATGTTGATATTATTATCATCATTTTGTTTTGGATGGTGATATTAAGATATTTCAACTGGAGTGTTTATTCCAGTTACATTTATTCTTGTTAACTTTTAATTCAGTTGTGATGGGATGTTACTTAGTTTATTTCGTATGGTGGAATGGATTTAATTAAATTAAAATTGGAAAAGTTTTAACACTTAGCTTAATTAATTATTAGGTGAATTAATAAGAAATTATTTTTCGATGGTGATGCTAAGAATGAACCAACTGAATATTATGATTTAATTTAATAAATGACTGATCACCCGGTATGTAAGTAGGTGAGGTATCACAGGTGGTATCAAAGCATTAAGTTCTAGTGTCCTTAGGATCTGTACAGTTTACTATGCTTTCTGTTTAACATCCTTTGATATAGAGCTCTATCATTAGGATTGTTATTTTCATATTTGCGTAGTTACGACTTTAGCTATGTTTGCGATATAATAAATCCTGATAAAATATCTCTCTCTCGTTTCAGATGCCTCCTCAATGTGCACGACGAGCCCCCGGAGAGGCACAACCATCCCCACAACCTGCTTCAGCCCAAGGTATTATGAACGCATCAGAGGTTGTTGCCATTATTGCCCAAGCCATTAATGTTGCCTCAACGGTTGTTCAACAAGCACCGCCATCAGCACAGGCAGTGCCACCAGCACCAGTTCATGCATTTCCCACTGTATGGGAGCGTGTCAAGGATGCCTTCCAAAAGGCACATCCACCAGAATTTCAAGGGGGTTCGGATGTTGTGACTGCTAGCCAATGGAAAAAGAACATCCAACGGTATCTGCATATGTATGAATGCACGGAGGTTCAGAAACAGATATTAACGACATTTAAGCTGGTTGGAGTAGCTCTTAAGTTGTGGGAGTCCACTACTACAGAAGACGAGAGGGATAACACTACACCAAAAATCGAAAATGGCATGGAAATGGGGTCACGACCAAGAACTATGACCAGATGGTCACGGCCCAAATTCGTGACTAGAATAAAAGCGTGACAAATTCCAAGACCCAGTGTGGTCATGGATCAACTTGTAGGTGGTCACAGCCTTCAACCGTCACTTGCATGGGTCACGATTGACAACCGTGACCCAGCCGTGACCATTATGGAGCCAAGTTTCCGGCCAAGTGTGGTCATGGATGGAGTCACGACTAATGACCATGACCAAGGGCCCAAATACACACCAATATAGTCATGGCTTAGGACCGTGACGATTGTGAGGATAGAGTCACGGCTTTTGACTGTGATTATGGTCATGTTTCTACGTTGACATGTTAAAAATAAAGAGGTCACATCATGGGATCACAACCCTAAGCCGTGACCATGGTCTTTATACTTAAAAAACCTAGAAAAGGTTTTCATTTCCCTAGAAAACACTTTTCCCTCCCTCTCTCCGTCGATTTCATTTCCCTCATTCTCTCAATCTCTAAAGGTAATCCAAACCCTAATTTTTTCATGGTTATTTATTTCATTATATTTCTGTATTTCTGTGTTATTTCTCTCTGTGTGTGTATACGTGTGTGTGTGTGTGTATACATGTGTATATAATCTCATGCCCTTAGTAATTATTTCATTGTGTGTGTATTTTCAAACCCTTGTTACTTATTTCATTGTGTGTGTTTGTGTATGTGTGTATGTGTGTATGTGTGTATGTGTATGTATACATGTGTGTATTTCTCTCTCTGTGTGTGTGTGTGTATTGTGTACATAGGTGTGTATAAATTATCATTGTGTATTGCGTTTGTATTTTAGAAAAAAAATACATATATATGATTAATGTTGGTTTAAGTTTCAAACTAGGGGAAATTTTAATTTAATGGATATTGTTGGTTTAATTTTCAAACTAGGGTAAATTTTAATTTTATGGATATTGTTGGTTTATGTTTGGGGCTGAAATATAAAAAAATACCTCTCCATTAAAAAAACACCAGACCATTAAAAAAATACCAAACATAAGGGTTAATTTGAGGGATTGTTAGTTTAAATGACAAAAGTAGGTATTCAAAACATAATAAATTAATAGTTGATGATTCATTAGAGCCATTATTTATAAGAATCATATATATGCCCTCGTACACAATAACTAGTTAATGATTCATTAGAGCCATTATTTATAGAAATCATATCCACGCCCTCGTTCATTGTTCTCAGGAAAAATGAGTCACGGTGATAATCGATGGCAACAAGAGTATGAAAGGTTGCAATTGGTCTGCACTCGTACCTCTTTCATTAATGATCCTCATAAAGTGGGTACTCCGATTTATTGATATGGTAATAAGAAGATCAAACAATTTAACTACCTTGTAAACTGTGGAGTTCATTTCCAGCAAGAGTATTTGTTTGATCATATTTTTTTTCCTTACAAAAATGTTAGGATGAAGCTGTACAATATATATATATATATATATATATATATATATATATCGCGTACATAATCCCGATAGAGCACTGACCTTGCTTATACTGTTAGAGAAGGCCGAATTTTTTTTTCACCCATTATGGATATAATTACGTACAAAAAGCATTGACGAAGACTGTGATGTCTCACGACATATGCACGTCGAACTCGATCTTGCCAATAGGCTGAAGAGGGTGAGATTTCGAGTTCATGTCACCGACATCTAGGCATCCATTATAGATACGCTTCCGCCTAATTATCCACGTGCAAAAATTCATAGGTTTTTAAATAAAAATCCAGAATGGATGGAGATCTGATACATTGAACTTTTGTTAAAGTCTTACCATGAACAGGTAGATTATAATATACGGTCAAAAAATTTATTTTGTTATTTATATTTTCATATTGAACTTTGAAATTATGCATCTATTATTATAGATACACATTTAACTTTTATTATTTTTGTAGATAATGTCGGGCGGTAATGGAACAACCGCTCCAACAAACAACAACCAAAAACCAGAAGAAAAATTCTCATCACCAATTGGTGAGCAATACTCAACTCCACCAACTGTTCACGGGACCCATTCTCCATAAATTACTCACTCCCCTACTTCGAGTTGCAGTAGGCAAGGTACTCCTCCCACTAATCCAACAGACATGCCTAACTCTCTTGAAACTGTCGGTCCAGTTGAGAAGAAGCCCATTGGATTCTCTCTTTTGGGAAATAACCCCACGAGGGATAAGAATCACGTTCAACAGTTTAAAGCCCAGTGTTTATCATTGGAAAAAATGAACGTGGGAGTGGGAGGAGTTGGAAATTGGAACCTCATAGATAAAGATATTAAATGTGACATCTACAAGAAACTCAGCAAACGGTTTTCATTTTCCTCCAACTCAAAAAATAAGGTGCTTTCTCGAGTTACTGAACAACTCCGAACATATCAGAGAAACCTTAGGCATAAGAATTTCCCTAAGGGAGCATCAAGCTCCGACGTTTTGGCACTCAAAGACAAAGTTCCTTCTACCGTTGAGATGCCACTCTCTCAACGGAATGATTTTCTAGAGAATGACGTGAAGGACTACGAAATGATACAAAGGGAGAAAAATAAGCAGAATAAGGACAAAAAAGCTGATGTCCATCGGCTTGCCTCTAAATCTTATGAAGATTTGAAGAACGAGTGGATGATCATTACAAAAGGTAGCCTAGATAAAGGAAAGGCACCGAATAGGTCCAACTTGTACGTGCATGTTAGACGGGACAAAGATAATAAATTCCCTCCTCACTTGGCCAAGACTCTAGAATCAATAGAGTCTATTAGTAGTCAGTTAGATTTAAGCCTGATCGAGGATATTGACAATGATGCCATCGCACAAAATTTTAGGAAGGATCATATAGGGAGGACGAGAGGTTTGGGGTCGCATATGTCAAAAATAAGATTCAAACACACCGCACCTCTCGTGGACGAGCTTTCTTCTGTTAATAAGCGTTTTGCGTCCGACAACGATCGTCAATCTAGGACTGAAGGGGATATAGTGGGTATTAGAAATGAATTGGAAGGTGTGAATGATAAACTTGCACAAATTGTGTACCTTTTAGTCGGTCGTATGGCCCTGCAACCCCCAATGCATCCCGGTTTCCCTCCACAGATGCCAGGAATTCCTCAAATTTTCCCTGTTCTCCATTCCCCCCCCCCCCCCCACATTCCGGTTCCTCCTTCAACATTCCATTTCTCAGCACCTCATCATGGCATAGGTCTTGGATCATCATCAATAACCCACGGTGACTATGGCGAGAAATACTATATATAGGACCTGGCCGGTAAATTTGTCATTGGGATCTGCACGCTCATGTCCACTGTCGTAGGAACTTTAGTACATAATCGACCTTTGTAGGAAGGTGAGTGTCAGATCGCGGTTGATACAATTTATGAGGGTTGTGAAATTGTTCCAGCGCACGTCAACAGTGAAGAAAGGGAATTTTTTAAAAAATTATGTAGATTGTTACCACTTGGCTAGTTTATTGTTTGATGAAGATGTAGTAACATTTTTCTTATGTTGTAATAATATCAGTGGAAAAATTTATTTAATTTGAGTTTAAATGGTTTTGTAGTATCGTTGATTGGCGTGTTATTGTATTTAAGTTATTGCATAGTTTGATTGATTTGTGCGTTATTGATTATATTAGTGCTTTGCTTTGATACTATATTTGTGATATTTATTTTATCATGTTAACACAGGGCTGTAATTTGAAGATTATTAAACGGATTTTCCACAATACAAAGAGTGAATGGGGGGGGGGGGACTAACCGAATAGCTAATAGTTATGTTAAAGGCGTTAAATAATTTACTAGATACGCTTTTAAGAACCTTAAAAGTGAGAAGATTCAATGTCCGTGAAACCATTGTACAAATGAAAAATATAAATCTTTAGAAGATGTTGAGTTGCATTTAATAATGTGGGAAATTTTTCAAGATTAAAATAAGTGGACATACTATGGTGAAAAACATGTACCTTATGTTCCTGAAGAATTACCGGTAATTGACCACGTAACGGAACACCAACGAGTGAAAGTGGTAAATGATTCGCCAACACATCATTCATTGACCGACCTAATTGGCGATGCTTAAGGAGTCCACCATGACTAAAACTACCAACCTATGGAGACAGATAATGCGCACAATGAATAATTTGATACTGAACTACTAGGAGATAGAGAATACATATGGTTGAAACCTGGTGTGGCTAGACCATTGTATAAAGATTATGATGAAGATTATTCAGTATTATATGCAATGATTGGTTTTCATAACTTGAAAAGTCAATTTGGCTTGTCTCGGAATAGTGTAACGAGAATTCTTAAGTGGGTTAAACAAATTCTCCTAAAAGAGAACATATTACTAGGCAATTATCTTACTATGGAGAAGAGCTTGAAGGTTTTGGGATTGAAATACAAATCTATTCATGTATGAAAGTATGATTGCATATTGTATCGCAACGAACACAGAGAGAAGGATGAATGTCCAGAATACGGTGAGGCTAGATATGTCATTTGTGAGAAGGTAAATGACAAACCTGCAAAATATCAAAAGAGCTCGCAAGTCCCACAAAAGGTTTTGAAGTATTTTACACTTGGGCCACGGTTAAAACAATTTTTAGTGTACCATGGATAATGAAGGCCATGACATGACACGCTCGATGAGAGGTGGGTGGGAATATGATGCGTCATCCGGCTGATTCACTCGTCGGGAAACTTTCAAATACATGACACCATGAATTTGCAAAAGAACCACGCAACGTTCGTCTTGAAATCTCCACTGATGGGTTTAACCCTTTCGGTAATTTAAGTACTAGTCAAAGTTATTGGCCAGTTCTAATGGCGCCTTTAAGTCTCCCTCTGACACTGTTTATGAGAAAGGAGTTCACATTATTATCTTTATTGATACCCGATCTGAAGGCTCCGGGTGATGATATTGATATATTCTTAGCCCTATTAATCGAAGAGCTTAAAGAGTTATGGAATAAAGGTGTGATGACATTCGACTCTCACAAGGGTGAAGAGTTCACAATTTAAGAAATGGTGATGTGGTCGATCTATGACCTTACTGCTTATGGGACCTTGTCCGGTTGTAATGTTCATGATTCTTATGGATGTCGCATATGTGGGGAGGAAACTAAAGCCATTTGGCTACAATATAATAGTAAGATGAGTTACACAGCTTATCGTAGATGTCTACCGACCATTCACCCTTTCAGGAATGACAAGTCTAACTTTTATCCTATTGGTCCCGAGCGCCGGATCCAACCTGCTCGACTTTCTGGCCAGCAGGTCAAGGAGAAGGCGATGGCTGTGACTGCAGGGAATAGGTATGTAGGTAAACACCCCAAGTTTCTAAAACTGAAGCGTAAAGAAAGGGGATATCCCAACGACCCTACTAAAGCAAAACCATGGTCCAGGCGATCATTTGTTTTAATTTATCGTATTAGAAAGATCATCATGTAAGGCATGTAATTAATGTGATGCATACAGAGAAGAATGTTGCAAAACATTTGATAGGAACATGTCTGGGTGGATCTCATTCCAAAGAGGGAGAGCGGGCCCGCCAAGATCTACGGGATATGAAGATAAAGATGAAACTCTGGTTAAAAAATGATCCTACAACAAGAATAATTTATACCTCTCTGACTGCTTTCACTTTGACTACTAGTGAGAAGAAGATCCTCTTAGACATGTTATTCAACTTGAAGACTCCAACAAGTTATTCTGGTAATATACGCAGGTTCGTTAACTACTAAGAAAATGACTTAAAATAGTGCAAGTATCATGACTGCTATGTAATCATCCAATTAATCCCTCTATTATTTTGACATTGCTTCTCTGAACACAAAGATCTCCATCAGGCAATTATGCAAATCAATTTGTGTTTTACCCTAGTTTGTGCAAAAGTGGTAAACAGAAGGCACATTAGAGCTACAAAATCAACTTTAGCCGAAGCAGTTTGTGTATTAGAGAAATATTTTCCTACTTCGTTCTTCGATATTAACATCCACTTGCTTGTGAATTTATGCGATGAAGCTTTATTATGTGGTACTATTAGGTATCTTTGGATGTATTATTTTGATCGCTTGATGAAAACTTTCAAAGATTACGTAAAGAATACACGGTATATTGGAGGGTCAATTGCTAAAGAATACGTAACTTTGGAATCATCGTTATACACTAGAGAATATATGCTAGAACACGAGGTGAGGAGGTTTAATTCTCGTAGAGGATAAATGATCGAGGAACCTGACAAGTTTGAGGATGAAGTACCATTTAGGAACCCCAAAGAGGTGAAACTCATAAATATACAATACGAGCAAGCAGCTCATTATGTCTTCGAATCGCAAGATGAAGTCGAAGAATGGAGACAGTGAGTATCTATTAAATTCTTCTTCTTTGATTATATGTATTTTATATTTTACGATCTAAATTCTACAATTTACCCGTAGGAATTACGAGAATGATAGTGCTCAAAATCAAAGAAGAAATTGCACGACAACTGATTTTAGGGCATGCGTATTAAAATAGGAAAACTTCACATCTTATGTGTGCGATTATTTATTCGTGTGTGACAAAAACATGCCTTAATACAAATCCATTAATAAATGCAGCTTTTAAAAAGAGGTGATGTCTCTTCCAGGCTCGCACACCTAGCAAAAGGCCCTAATTTTCGTGCAAAAAGGTTTAAGAAATTCCTCACCAACATTTTTTATTTCATTCCATATCCATACAAAATAGTGGAATATCAATTTCTGCCCTGACCATCTGTATCTCTAGCAGAAGCGATAAAAATTCAAAGAATACGGTGCTAACCTATTATGGGATAGTCCAATAAATCCTTGAACTTGATTATTTAGATTTCACAGAAATCGTACTATATTGTGATTGGGTGAAGGTGGAGGATACTACAAATGCTTGCAAAGTTGATCCTAACTCCAAACTTATTGTGATAGATTTATCAAAGCTGAAGAGTAAAGATCGCATAGTCGACGAGCCATTTATTTGTGCCTTTCGGAACGTAAAAAATATATTCTCCAAGTGCATAAACGATGACAATTGGTCTATTGTTGTGCATGCACCAAATGGTATGACTACTTAAATGGATGCATTGAAGTCTCCAAAAGAGTTCCAATCAGCTCTTGATGACAACCCTAATTTGAAGGATCTTTTTATTGATTTAAAGGAAGATTGAGTATCAAAATATTATGTTAACCTTGTCAATTTGTATCCTATTTTGATATTGACATTGTATTAGCGCTTTACTTTGATGTAAGTTAACTTTCGATAATATGTTATGCTCAGTCGAATATTTAGATGTATGGGATGATTATTGGTTTTGTTTAGTTTGGGTGTTAGATAATTATTGGTTATTGGCTTGTTGTTGAATATTATGTTAGAAGGAGTACGGGATAATTATTAGATTGTTTGGTTTGGCTGTTGGGTAATTATTGGTTGTTGGCTTGTTGTTGGATAGTATGCTAGAAGGAGTACGAGATAATTATTAGTTTTGTTTGGATTGTATGGTGGATAATTATTGGTTGTTGGCTTATTGTTGGATAGTATGTTAGAAGGAGTACAGGATAATGCTTTGGGTTTTCGCCCTCTAACAGCTTGTTTTTAAACCTAATTCTAGATATTTTCAAATTATCGTCATATTTTCAAATCGGGAGTCCCTTGACCACGCGGTCAGTTCTTGCGCGTTACGTTGGTCCCGTATGAGGTGTTTAAACTTCTTTAGGGGTTGTAGGGTGGGCGTTAAGGGGTTTCCCCTCTAACGACATGTTTTGAAGCCTAAATGTGGATTTTCTCAAATTATCGTCATATTCTCAAACCGTGGGTCCTATGACCACGCGATTGGTTCCTGCGAGTTACATTGGTCCCGTTCATGGTGATTGCTCCCCTAAAAGGGCCGCTTGGAGGCGCTAAGGGGTTTCTCCCTCTAACAACACATTTTCAAGCATAAAATATTGATTTTCTCAAATTATTGTCATTTTTTGGAACCAGGGTTCCCGTGACCACACGGTTGGTTCATCCGAGTTAAATTGATCCCATAAGAGGTGTTTTCACCTCTCACGGGGCCGTTTGGGAGGTGGTTTTGGTTTTCGCCCTCAAAAGGCATGTTTGGTAAGAAAATTTGAATAGTCATGGCACATGAACACTAGAACCGTGATCTATATGGTCTTTGGAGGAACAGTCTCTGGACCAACGAAGCCACGTAGTCTCTCACAAGTGAATCCCTGACTTTTTATAACTATAGCAAGTGTTCCCATTATTGATTTTAGATGGCTGAGTTCGATTTTGTTGAGTAGAGTGAGCAGTAATGTTTGAAATGGATTGATTTCAAGGTGCGGGGAGCTCAACATTACAAGGTGGCCTCACAGGAAGATTAAGAGCTTGACAACCCTCATTTGAGCTCACAATCTTGTCATTTCTGACTAACTAAAGTCTCAAATGAGGGTTGCCAATCTCTTAATCTTCCTATGAGGCCACCTTATAATGTTGACTTCCATGCACCTTGGAATTAATCCCTTACAAACATTATCGCCCACTCTACTCAACAAAATCGAACTCCACCATCTAAAATCATTAATAGGAACACTTACAATAGTTGTAAAAATCCAGGGATTCACTCGTGGGAGACTATGTGGCTTCGCTGGTCCAAAGACTGTCCAGACAAAACTCCAAAGATCATTTAGATCACGGTTCTAGTGTTCCCGTGCCATGACTGTTCATATTTTCTTACCAAACATGCCTTTGGAGAGCAAAAACCAAAAGAACCTGCCAAACAGCCCGATGAGAGGTGCAAGCACCTTTTACGGGATCAATTTAACTCGCAGGAACCGACTGCATGGCCACGGGACCCCTGGTTCCAGAAAATGACGATAATTTGATAAAATATATATTTTATGCTTGAAAACGTGCCGTTAGAGGGTGAAAAACATTAGTGTCCCCCAAGCGGCCCCTTTAGGGGAGTGATCATCGCGAACGAGACCAATGCAACTCACAGGAACCGATCGCGTGGTCACGGGACCCACCGTTTGAGAATATGACGATAATTTGAGAAAATCCACACTTAGGCTTCAAACCGGCCATTAGAGAGGGACCACCTTAATGCCCCCCCCCCCCCCCCCCAAATGACCCTTTTGGGGGAGAGATCATTATGCACGGGTCCAATGTAGGTAGTAGGATCCGATCGCATGTTCACGGGACCCTCGATTTGAGAGCACGACCCATATTTCAGAAGCCCACATTTATGCTTGAAAAGGTGCCGTTGGGGGGCGAAACCCCTTAGCACCCCCTAAATGGCCCCGTGAGTGGCGTCAACACCTCGCACCGGACCAACGTAGCTCGCACGAGCTGATTGCGTGCCCACGGTAGCCCCGGTTTGAGAGTACGACCCATTTTCAGAATGCCCAAACTTAGGCTTGAAAAGGTGCCGTCGGGGGGTGAAACCCCTTAGCGCCCCCCAAACGACCCTGTGAGTGGCGTCAACACCTCGCACTAGCCAACATAGCCCGTATGAGCAGACCGCGTGGCAACGGGACCCTAAATTTGAGAGCATGGTCCATATTTCAGAATGCCCACACTTAGGCTTCAAAAGGTGCCATCGGGGGTGAAACCCCTTAGTGCCCCCCAAATGCCCCAGTGAGTGGAGCCAACACCTCCCACGGGACCAATGTATCCTGCACGAGATGATCATGTGGCCACCAGACCCCCGGTTTGAGAGCACGACCCATATTTCAGAATGCCCACACTTAGGGTTGAAAAGGTGCTGTTGGGGGGACAAAACCCCTTAGTGCCCCCCAAACGGCCCCGTGACCAGCGCTAAGACCTCGCACGGGACCAACGTAGCCCATACAAGCTGACCGCGTGGCCACTAGACCCCTGGTTTTTTAGAGCACGACCCATCTTTCAGAATGCCCACACCTAGGATTGAAAATGTATTGTCGGGGGGTAAAAACCCTTAGCGCCCCCCTAACGGCCCCGTGAGTGGAACCAACACCTCGCACGGGACCAACATAGCCCGCACGAGTCAACTGCGTGGCCATGGGACCCCCGGTTTGAGAGCATGTACCACATTTCAGAATGCCCACACTTAGGCTTGAAAAGGTGCCGTCGGGAGTGAAACCGCTTAGCGCCCCAAACGGCCTCATGAGTGGCGCTAACGCCACCTACGGGACCAACGTAGCCCGCACGAGCCGACCATATGACCACGGGACCCCCAGTTTGAGAGCACAGTCCATATTTTAGAATGCCCACACTTAGGCTTAAAAAGGTTCCATCGAGGGGAGAAACCCCTTAGCGCCCCCCAAATGGCCCCGTGAGCGGCGCCAACACCTCGCACAGGACCAACGTAGCCCGCACGAGCTGATCGCGTGGCCATATGACCCGACCCATATTTCACAATGCCCACACTTAGGCTAAAAAAGGGGCCGTTAGGGGACAAAATCCCTTAGCGCCCCCAGAACGGCCCCGTGAGCGGCGCCAACACCTCGCATGGGACCAACATAGCCCGCACGACCTGACCGCATGGCCACCACCCTCGATTTGAGAGAATGGCCCATATTTTAGACTTCCCACACTAAGGCTTGAAAAGGTGCCGTCAGGGGGGAAACGCCTTAGTGCCCCCCAAACGGTCCCGTGAGTGGCGCCAACACCTAGCACGGGACCAACGTAGCCCGTACTAGTCGACCGCGAGGCCACTCGACCCCCGGTTTTAGAGCACGACCCATATTTCAGAATGCCCACACTTAGGCTTGAAAAGGTGCCGTCGGGGAGGGGGGCGAAACCCCTTAGTGCCCCCCAAACGGCCCCGTGAGCGGTGCTAACA
The DNA here is from genome assembly GCA_949130495.1 of Sambucus nigra. NCBI lineage: Eukaryota > Viridiplantae > Streptophyta > Magnoliopsida > Dipsacales > Adoxaceae > Sambucus > Sambucus nigra. The sequence continues at coordinate 533,277,284 of OX422208.1, read as the reverse complement.
CCTCGTATGGGACCAATGTAGCCCGTAAGAGCCGATCATGTGGCCACGGGACCCCCGGTTTTAGAGCACGACCCATATTTCAGAATGCCCACACTTAGACTTGAAAATGTGTCGTCGGGGGGCGAAACCCCTTAGCGCCCCCTAAATGGTCCCATGAGCGGCGCCAACACCTCGCACGGGACAAACTTAGCCCACACGAGCCGACCATGTGACCACCCCCCTATTTGAGAGCACGACCCATATTTCAAAATTCCCACACTTAGGCTTGAAAAGGTGTCATTGGGGGGCGAAACCCCTTAGCGCCCCCTAAACGGACCCGTGAGTGGTGCTAACACTTTGCACAACACCAACGTAGCCCATATGAGCTGACCGCGTGGCCACTAGATCCCCGATTTGAGAGCAAGACCCATATTCCATAATGCCCACACTTAGGCTTGAAAACGTGTCATCGGGGGTGAAACCCCTTAGCGTTCCCCTAACGGCCCTGTGAGCAGCGCCAACACCTCGCACGTGACCAACGTATCCCGTACGAGTCGATCGTATGGCCACCGGTCCCCCAATTTGAGAGCACGATCCATTTTTTAAATTTCCCACACATAGGCTTGAAAAGGTCCCATCGGGGGGTGAAACCTCTTAGCACCCCCTAAACGGCCTTGCGAGCGGCGCCAACACCACATACGAGATCAATGTAGCCTGAACGAGACAACCCCGTGGCCACGAGACCCCCAGTTTGAGAGCACGACCCATATTTTAGAATGCCCACACTTAGTCTTGAAAAGGTTCCATCGAGGGGAGAAACCCCTTAGTGCCCCCCAAATGACCCCGTGAGTGGCGCCAACACCTCGCACAGGACCAACGTAGCCCGCATGAGCTGATCGCGTGGCCATACGACCCAACCCATATTTCATAATGTCCACACTTAGGCTAGAAAAGGTGTCGTCGGGGTGCGAAATCCCTTAGCGCCCCCCGAACGGCCCCGTGAGCGGCGCCAACACCTCGTACAAGACTAACATTGCCCGTACGACTCGACTGCATGGCCACCACCCCCTGATTTGAGAGAATGCCCCATATTTTAGACTGCCTACACTAAGTCTTGAAAAGGTTCCGTCAGAGGGGAAACCCCTTAGTGGCCCCAAACGGCCCCGTGAGTGGCGCCAACACCTCGCACGGGTCCAACGTAGCCCGTACAAGTCGACCGTGAGGCCACTCGACCCACGGTTTTAGAGCACGACCCATATTTCAGAATGCCAACACTTAGGTTTGAAAAGGTGCCATCGGGAGGGCGAAACCCCTTAGTTCCCCCCAAACGGCCCCATGAGCAGCACTAACACCTCGCATGGGACCAACGTAGCCCGCAAGAGCCGATCGCGTGGCATCGGGACCCCCGGTCTTAGAGCACGAACCATATTTCAGAATGCCCACACTTAGACTTGAAAATGTGCCGTCGAGGGGCGAAACCCCTTATCTCCTCCAAAACGGTCCCGTGAGCGGTGCCAACACCTCGCATGGGACCAACGTAGCCCGCACGAGCCGACCGGGTGGACACCCCCCGATTTGAGAGCACGACCCATATTTCAAAATGCCCACACTTAGGCTTGAAAAGGTACCGTCAGGGGGGCGAAACCCCTTAGCGCCCCCTAAACTGCCCTGTGAGTGGTGCTAACACTTTGTACAGGACCAACGTAGCCCGTACGAGCGGACAACGTGGCCACTGGATCCCCGATTTGAGAGCAAGACCTATATTTCAGAATGCCCACACTTACGCTTGAAAACTAGTCGTCGGGGGGTAAAACCCCTTAGCGCTCCCCTAACGGCCCCGTGAGCAGCGCCAACACCTTGCACGGGACCAACGTAGCTCGCACGAGTCGATCGGATGGCCACGGGTCCCTCGATTTGAGAGCACGATCCATTTTTCAAAATGCCCACACATAGGATTGAAAAGGTCCCGTCGGGGGGTAAAACCCCTTAGAGCCCTCTAGACGGCCTCGCGAACGGCGCCAACACCACGTACGGTATCAATGTAGCCTCCACGAGCCAACCGCATGGCCACGAGACCCCCGGTTCTATAGCACGATCCATATTTTAGAATGCCCACACTTAGGCTTGAAAAGGTGCCATCGGGGGACGAAACCCCGTAGCGTCCCCCAAACGACCTCGTGAGCGGCGCCAACACCTCGCATAGGACCAACATATCCCGCACGAGCCGATCGCGTGACCGCGGGACCCCATTTTTGAGAGCACAACCCATATTTCATAATGCCCACACTTAGGCTAGAAAAGGTGTCATCGGGGGCGAAACCCCTTAGCACCCCCCAAACGGCCCCGTGAGAGGCGCCAACACCTCGCATGGGACCAACGTAGCCCACACAAGCCGACCATGTGGCCACCACCCCCGGTTTCAGATCACGACCCATATTTCAGAATGCCCACACTTAGGCTTGAAAAGGTGCCGTCGGGGGGTGAAACCCCTTAGTGCCCCCCAAACGGCCCTGTGAATGGCACCAACACCTCGCACGGGACCAACGTAACTTATACGAGTCGACCACATGGCTACTGGACCCCTAATTTTAGAGCATAACCCATATTTCAGAATGCCCACACTTAGGTTTGAAACGGTGTCATCGGGAGGCGAAACCCCTTAGCGCATCCCAAACAACCCCGTGATCGGCGCTAACACCTCGTACGGGATCAACGTAGCCCGTAAGAGCCAATCACGTGGCCACGGGACCCCCTGTTTGAGAGCACGACCCATATTTCATAATTCCCACACTTAGGCTTGAAAAGGTGCCGTCGGGAGGCGAAACCCCTTAGCACCCCCCAAACGGCCCCGTGAGCAGTGCCAACACCTCGCACGGGACCAACGTAGCCCGCACGAGCCGATGGCATGGCCCCGAGACCCTTGGTTTTAGAGAACGACCCATATTTTAGAATGCCCACACTTAGTCTTGAAAAGGTGCCTTCGAGGGGCGAAACCCCTTAGCGCCCCCCAAACGTCCCCGTGAGCAGCGCCAACACCTCGATTGGGACCAACGTAGCCCGCACGAGCCGGCCACATGACCACGGGACCCCCAGTTTGAGAGCACGATCCATATTTTAGAATACCTACACGGGTCTCATGACTGATTGGTCACAAGACGCCTCGATTTGAGAGCACGAGACCCACGATTTGAGAGCATAGGACCTCCTCAAGGTCACCCAAGGAGCACTTGCAGCAACAAACCGATTAGCCTCCCAATTCGGGGATTTTTTTTTATTATTATTAAAACTAGTTACGACTTAAAGTTGTGACAATGATTTATGCACAGTAAGTATAGTCACGGCCCAAAGTCATGATAATATTTAATGCGTAGCAAGTATAGTCACGGACCATAGTCGTGATAATATTTAATGCACATGAAGTATAGTCACGGCCCATAGCCGTGACAATATCATATGCACATTAAGTTTAGTCACGGCCGTAAGTCGTGACAATGATGGATGGCATAGAGAACTGGTCACGATGGAAGTCCATGACCACATGTTCTTTAATCGTGAAGTGGTCACGCCACGCATACAATTAGGGTCAGGTCTATGGGGTGTGACCACATCTGTGACTACGTGAGATCCGTGACTAGGCTTTGAGTTAGGGATTTGGGTCGTGACCACTGGAAATGGTCACACCCAATTTGGTCATGGAACAAATCCGCGACCCTCCCTTCATGGCTAGGGATAAAATCCGTGACCATTAGCCCAATTTTGGTGTAGTGTAGGATGGTTATTCGGGACTTCTCGGTGCGATTTGACTGCAAATATTTTCCATCCGTTGTTCAGACCAAAATGAGGAGGAAACATTTGGACCTCACCCAGTAGGGGAAGTTAGTTATCGAGTATGAATACGAGTTTACTATGCTAACTAATTTGGTGCCAACCGAGGTACCCACCGAAGATAAGAAGATACAAATGTTCTGAGATGTCCTTACATGGAGGATTCCCCAGCATCTTTTGGGCAATCCTTCTATAAATACTTATACAAATGTTTTGAATGTGGCATTACGTCATTGGAAGGACCACCGTCTTTATAAGGGAAGCAAACGGGGGTCTGAGTCCAGTCTGCGAGGTCGAACTGGGGGAAATAGTGATAGTGGATCATCACCAGTTCAGGCGCAACAGAGATAAAGTGAGCATAGTACGCAACAGGGGGATTATGCTAAGCGACTGAGGTAGGAGGGATTTCTCTTTGGGCAGGGAGATAATAGACAAGGCCACCATGGACAACAACATAATCAGCATGGCCATCAGGGCCAAGGGAAGGGTGGAAATGGTCATCAGGGTTGTGGCTAGCAGGGTTGAAATGGGGGACAATTTGTAGGTAGATATTTCACTTATGGAAAGATTGGCCACAGGAAGAAGGATTGCCCAGATAAGGGCAAGATACCCCAGCAGCAGGGTGCATATCAAGAGCTGCAGAGGCCTATGTTTCCTGTCACCCTTCCAGCACCGACTCAGGTGCCAGCCTTACCAGCCATTACTCCCGCAACCCCACCACAACAGGGGCAATTACAGTATGGGCATATGTAAAATGCCCAGTAGGCACTAGTTCAGCAGCCACAACCCACAGTTGAGGGTATATTTTCTATTTATGGGGCTATGGGATGTATTTTGTTTGATACAGGGTCTTCACATTCTTTCATAGCCACTAGATTTGCACGGGCCATGGGGTTATTAGACACGGCCAACAATACTATTACTTATGTAGATTCATCGATGGTTAGTGGGACACCTATTTTCTTTATATGTCAGAGTGTGAGTATAGAGATTGGGAGTCTGATTTTACCAGCTGATACGCTTGTGTTAGACATGTTCGAATATGATGCTATTATTGATATGGATTGGCTTGTTTCTTATAGAGCCACGATTGATTGCTTTGGTAGAAGCATTAAATTTGCTATCCCAGACCAGGAGATATTTTTAGTGGCGATGCCTCACCCCGAGGGAGGATCGTCCACTCATTTGTATTATATAGAGGAGGAGAGCTTTATGAGAGTTGTGATTCCCCTTGATTCGATTCCGGTTATTAGGTAATTCACAGACGTGTTTCATGATATACCAGGGTTACCGCTGAGTAGGGTGATTGAATTTGTGATTGATTTAGCACCGAGTACTCAACAAATAGCCCGTGCCCCCTACCGTATGGCTCTTGTAGAGATGAAGGAGCTGAGAGATCAGATTGAGCATCTGCTAGGACAAGGTTTCATCTGTCAGAGTACCTCGCTCTTAGGTACCCCAATTCTGTTTGTGAAAAAGAAGGATGGATCCCTACGATTATATGTGGATTATAGAGAACTTAATAAAGTCATGATTCGAAATAAGTATCCATTACCCCTCATCGATGACTTGTTTGATCAGTTGAGAGGAGCAGTGTACTTCTCAAATATTGACTTGAGGTTCGGATATCACCAGTTGCGAATTAGGGAGAAGGATTTGTCGAATACTACTTTTTTGACAAGAATGGATCTTATGAGTTTTAGGTTATTCCATTTGGGTTAACCAACGCACTGACTGTATTTATAGACTTAATGAATAGGGTGTTCAAAGAGTTCCTGGATCATTTTGTCTTTCTTTTCATAGATGAAATATTGGTTTATTCTCGTACAGAGGAAGAGCATGTCGAGCATTTGCGAAGGATCCTACAGACACTACGGGAGCATCAGTTGTTTGCCAAGTATGAGAAGTGTGGGTTTTGGCTCCAAGAGGTGCATTTTTTGGGGTATATAGTGTCAGAAAGGGGTATTGCAGTAGATCCTAACAAAGTATCAGCGGCGAGAGAGTGGCGAAAACCCACGACACCGATTGAGGTCTGCAATTTCTTGGGTCTAGTTGGTTATTATAGATGGTTTATATTGGTTTTTTCAAAGATTGCGGGTCCGATGACCAATCTAACCTGTAAAGCCGTACCGTTTGTTTGGAATGATTCTTATCAGTTGTTGTTTTATGAACTAAAGGATAAGTTAACTTCAGCACCCGTACTAGCACTGCCGAGGCAAGGAGTGGAGGACCTAGTGTACACTAATGCGTCCTTACAGGGACTTGGTGGGGTGTTACAGCAGGAATAGAGGTCTATAGATTATGCCTCTGGGAATCTTAAGCCTCATGAGAAGAACTACCCTACCCATGGCTTAGAGCTAGAAGAAGCCATTTTTGCCCTTCGGATATGGAGACATTATTTGTTGGGTGAAAAATTTCGTCTATTCACGGATCACAAGTTATTGCAATATTTGTTCACTTAGAGAGAGTTGAATATGCGACAGTGTAGGTGACTTGAATTTGTGAAGGATTATCAGTTTGAGATACATTATCACCCAGGGAAGGCTAACGTGGTAGCAGACACGTTGAGCCGTAGGCATGAGTGTGAACTAGCCGCGGTGTGGAAGGCTAAATGGAAGGAACTGGGCCATTAGGATGCCGTTGCTAGGTCATTTATGTCAATTATGACCATTACTCCTTAGATCGTGACGCGAGTAGTATAGGCTCAGGAAGTGAATCCGTTCTATCAGGAGAAAATTTGAGAATTTTTGGCTGAGGAAGAAGAGTCTTACTCAGTGAGTTAAGAGGGAAGCTTGCGCTTCAATGGTAGACTGATTGTACCAGAGGGGGAAGAATTATGGCACGTAGTGATGTCAGAGTCTCATGGATCCCAATTTTTGGTACATCTCAATGGGGAAAAGATGTACCAGGATATGTGACGACAATATTGATGGAGTGGGATGTAGAGAGACATTATTGAGTTCATCTCTAAGTGTGCTACCTGCTAGTTAGTGAAGGTGGATCACCAAAAGCAAGTCGGGTTTCTTCAGCCGCCGCTAGAGATTACAATGTGGAAATAGGAGAGTATTTCTATGGATTTTATCACTGGGTTGCCTACTACTCAGAGGGGTCATGATTCCATATGGGTGATTATGGATCATTTGACTATGGTAGATCATTTCTTGATGGTTTGGACTAATTTTACGACAGTCCAGTATACGCAACTCTTTATAGCAGAGATTGTGAGGTTACATGGGGTACTGCTTGATATTATATCCGATCGGGATAAGATTTTTATCTCCTAATTTTGGGAGTGTTTTCATGAGGCCATGGGTACTGAGGTGCGATTGAGTATGGCCTAACACTCACAGACAGATGGGTAGACAGAGTGTATTAACCAGATGTTAGAGGATATGTTATGCATGTGTATTCTAGATTTTGGAGGGAGTTGGGAGCAGTACCTTCCACTGGTGGAATTTACTTATAAAAATTCCTATCAGTTCACCATTGGTATCACCCCATTTGAGGCGTTATATGCTAGACCTTGTTTCTCTCCTGCATGTTGGTTAGAGGTGGGGGACAACAAGTTACTTGGATCGAAAATCATTCAGGACACGTCTGCCATAATTGAAATGATCAGGATTCGCATTTGGGTAGCCTAGGATAGACAAAAGAGCTACGCCGATGCCAAGGGGTTCTTCTAAGAGTTTAATGTGTGGGACCAGGTGTTACTGTGGGTATCTTCTATGAGGGGGATCATGAGATTAGGGAAGAAAGGGAAATTAGCACCGAGATATGTGGGACCATTTCATATTATTGAGAGGGTTGGAACAGTAGTGTACAAACTTGGGTTGCCGGAGCACTTGCAACGTATACATGATGTGTTCCACATTTCTTCACTGCGGTGATATCTAGGAGATGATTTGGCTCACACTCATATTGCATTAGAGGAATTTGATTTGTAGCTAGATAGTTCTTACGAGGAGAAACCAGTGGCGATCTTAGACCGCAGTGACCAACGTTTGAGGTCGAAAGGAATACCGCTTGTGCGTGTTCAGTGGGCACATCATAATGTAGAACATTCTACATGGGAGCATGAGGATGATATGTGAAATCTATACCCGGAGTTGTTTTTACCAGGTATCCCCTTTTCCTGATTTCGGGAAGAAATTCCATTATAACGGGGGAAGTATGTAATACCCCGTAATTTTAATGATTTTCAAAATGGGATTAATTATGGGATAAATTAAAATTAATTCGAATTTCAATATTACTTGGGAATAAAGTAATATGTGATTTATGTTGAATATTACTTAGTAATTAAAATTAATATATGATTATAACTTTACATATGATTATGATTTATAGTAAAAAAAATCCCTAGTGATTAATACGACAATTACGGGAATTAAATCAGGACGCGCGTGGGAGTCGTGTCGGGACTAACTTTAAAGGAAATAAAAGTAAAATATTTTTATGTCATCCAAATGGGCATTTTTACTACGCCGGAGTTTCCGGAAGGGTTAAAATAATATAAAAAGTCTATTTAGGTATTTGATTTGGATCTCGGGGCACTTTGGAACCGAATAGACACCCCGAAGGGGTATTTGGGTCATTTGTCAAAGTATGTGAATAGTACCTATGAATTTTGGACTCATATTATTTAAGTGTAGAGTTTATCAAAGTTAGTTCCATTCACCAAAAATCAAAAGACAAGTTTGTGAGGAGAGGAGAGGCCTTTCTAAGAAAGGAAGAGACACCCTAGGAAGCCAATGTAATACTCCGTAATTTTAATAACCTTTAAAATGAGTTATATTTTAAATAAATGGATTATTGGATTTTATTATTAATTAATTCATTTGGGTTTTATATCCGAATTGTGGATATTAAATTGTATAATTCTGAATATTACTTAAAGATATTTAGGTAATATATGAATGTGATGATTATTGATAATTGTTGTTCGGTAATTTGTATTTTTAGTCGGATGCGGTATGGGACGTGTCGAGACTAATTTGTTAAATTAAAAAGGAAATTTATTTTCTATCAACCTTATAGTCATTTCAACTGCGTCGGTGCGTCCGGAAGGTTCGAAATAGTCAGAAAAGTCTATTTGGATGTTAATTTTGTGTATCGGGTCATTTGGAAATGAAAAGACAACCCAAAAGGGCATTTTGGTCATTTTTACAAGGGGGATGAATTGTGATTTCGGATTTTGTCCTATTATAAGTATTGGTAGATTAAGTGTACGTGTGTTATTCATCTCCTCTACAAAAAATAGAGAAGTCATCTTCCTAGAGAGAGTAAAAGCTTGCTTAGGAAGGGAAAAGCTTACTTGGGAAGGAGAAGAACTAAGAACCAAGGGTCACCACCACCAACCACCACCGGAGGTTGATTGGAGAAGGGAGAACTAACTGAGATACACTACACCAAAGGATTAGACCTTCAGTAGAGGCAAGTGTTTGATAATGCCAATCTAAGTTTGTATATTTTCCATGTTAGAATAGTTATTAAAAGAGATGATTTTTCATGTTTGGAAGACATAATGGAGTTGTTAAATGGATTTATGAAAATTGAAAAGATAAAGGAATCAAACTCATGTTGTAGGATGATAATAATCCACGAAATAATCATATAACAATGGAAGAAATTCTGAAAACCATTGTTGTGTTCTTGAGGATATTAGGTTGATAATTTTCTGGAAAAAGCGGAGATAAACGTGCTTTTTAATCCAATCTCTTGATGATTATAGGATGTTTAGATCATTAGAAATCATTTGTATATGTTGGTATATCATGTAGTAAGAATCATAAGTCATTTGGGATGTTAGTATGAAGGTTTGAATGGTATAAATTGGTTAAACCCGTAGTTGCAGAAATGCAGAAAAACCAGGCTGTTACCTGAGTGATCGATCGATCGACCCCCTGCCTTCGATCGATTGACCTCCCCAGAATTCCTAAAGATGTTCCCTTTTAATGTTGATTCTTATCCCAAACCTTTGGTAGATTTTTGGTGATTATTAATTGGATATTATGGGACTTAAAATAGATCAGTAAGCCCTAGTTAAGATTTGAATTAATTTGATTGGGATTTAATTGATTAAGAATAATGATGATTAATCTAAAGAAATTTCGATTGCTAGATTCAATTGTTGGATTATAATTGGTATGCATGAGGATTGAAGATAGGACCAGTAGGGGTGATTGAACATAACACATGGGAATCCTTAAGTTTAGAAGAGGGTTTAATCCTAAGTGAAAGAAGATGTGTTTATAAGAGATTTGAAACAAACGGCTTTAACCTTAATTAAAGGGAGAGTTTAATTCGTAGTAATTCGGGAGATATGACGCTATGGACCAGTAGGGTATTAGTGACCTCTTACTGAATATATGTTGAGGAAAAACCTATTTTAACCTTGAGTATTGAGTGAGGCTTGGGGATAATCAAACTAAGAAGTAAAGTTATGATATTTTAATACGTGGGATTTAAAGAGATATAACGCTACGTATGGGAATCATCTAAGGGTAAAATGAGTACCTTGTTGATAGTATATTATAGGTATGATAATGCCTATTTGATTGATTGATGATTATGTGTATGACATACATAGCTTACTTGCTATCGACGGGAGGTTTGCGCGTGAGGGCAGTCATATCCTGATGAATCCATGGGATCTTTGATTTGTCGCTCGAGAACATAGGTCTATGAAAGACTTATCGGGGAGTTGATAAGTCTGCTGACTATGAGATTAGGTATGTGCATGTCCCGTGGGTATGAGAACTATGTTCGCCTCCAACTTGTATGTTGTTGTTTATGGTTCGAGGAATCCTTACCGAACCTTATGTCCCCTATTCGATGACCTGCGATATTGGGACGTGATAGCAGAGTAATGCATTGCAGCGTAGCAATGACTCAGGGTGTCGTATTGTATATGAATATATATATATAATTAATTAAAGGAATGAATGGTTATAGTGTGGTTAAATCTATCTACTATGTGATAATTATAGATAACGGTAAATTGAGAAAGAATGAAAATAAGTTAATGAATATCTATTGAAGAGCTTAATTCATGTTAATGGGAAAAGATTCATATAAACAAATAACGTAAATGAATGATTATATGACGTATGGTATAGGACATACGGGGTTATAATCTGGGATGAAATCATATTATGAAAATTCGTAATGAGGAACCATTAACTAGGAGGTTAATAGGAAACGTTAAGTGTGCACTCTAGATGAGAGGTGAGAATAGCAAGTGAGAGTTGGATACTAACATGTACATAATAAATGCTTTATTGCACTTGTTAAATACTTGTTGTTTTAAAAATCATTTTCATAGGCTCTGACCCGTTTCCTTGGATATTTTCTTTTCTATTGTATCTTCTATATCAGGTGTCCAGCAATAGGGACGCCAACCTTAGCGGATTATGACAAGCTATGGAGCTATGGAGTATTGCTTAGACGCTTATCTTCTTTTGATTCACAATATTCTCTTAGTTAGGGCATGTCGCCCAAAGGATCCAGTTATCTCTTTTCTATCGGGGTCAAATACTCTTGTAGTCGTTTTGCTTTAATACATTTACTATTGATGGATTACTGTATTGAATTATTACTTGGGAATGTTTATTCCAATTGCATTTAAATTCATATGTGTTATCTATTCAGTTATAAGTGTTGTGGAATAATATGTGTGGTGTTATTCTTAAATTTAAAATGGATTTGTTGAAATTAAAATTTGGAAAGTTTTTAACACCAACTTAATTGGGTATTGGGTGAGTTGTGAATGTTTTCGACAGTGATGCTAAGAATGAGCCAACTGTATATTCTGTTTTAATTTGGTATGGGGATGGCCACCCGGTATTTAATTAGGCGGGGTGTTACAGGTGGTATCAGAGCATCAGGTTCTAGTGTCCTTTAGGATCTGTACGGCTTATTGTGTTTTCAGCTTAGCGTTGTTTGATGTAGAGCCCTATGAGTAGGATTATTGCTTTTCTATTTACGCCTACGTTCTTCATTTATTTTGTTATATCAAATAATGATAGTGTTCTCTAGTTTCAGAGGCCTCCTCGACGTGCACCTCAGCCCGCCCAAGCTCAGGGTACGATGACTGCGACCGGAGTTGCTGCAATTGTTGCTCAGGCAGTCAATGTAGCTCTAGCTGCTGTTCAGCAGGCTCTAGCACCGGCACCGGTTGTGCCACCCATGCAAGGGAAAGTGTTTCCTACTGCATGGGAACGAGCGAGGGATGCATTTTAGAAGGCGCACCCACCTGAGTTTTAGGGAGGATCAGATGTTGTGATTGCAAGCCAATGGAAGAAAGATATGCAATGGCACTTGAGAATGCTCGAATGCACTGAGGTTCAACGTCAAATACTAGCCACATTCAAGCTAGTAGGGGCAGCTTTGCAATGGTGGGAAGCTACGACCACTATGGAGGAGAGAGACACAATGACTATCCAAGACTTTTGGATAGGATTTTTTGGGAAGTAATTTCCTTCCACCATCCAGATAGAGATGAGGCGGAAACTACTTGATTTTAAGCAGGGAGAGAAGACAGTGGCGGAATACGAGGAAGAATTTACGAGATTAACTAATTTGGTACCAGCAGAAGTACCCACTAAAGAGAGGAGAATTGTAATGTTCACTGATAGGTTTAGCTATAAGATTCGCCAGCATTTATTGGGGAATCTTTCACTACGTACGTATGCAGATATTCTTAATGATGCAGCGCTCCACTGCCAGGATAACCGCTTTCATGTTCCGGGTGTTAAGCGGGGGGGTGGATCAAACCCGCAAGGGAAAACTACTGGGGGCAGTTCTAGTGGGACTCAGTGAGGGCAAAGTCATCAGCGTCAGAGTGAGCAGGGTTCCCAGACAGGGGACTATGCTAAGCATTTGCGATCTGGAGATTTTTTATATGAGGATAGAGGTAATGGCCAAGGACAGCAGGGCCATCAGGGCCAAAGACATGCACATCAGGGCCAAGGGAAAGGAGGTAATGGCCAGCAGGGTCGGGGTCAGCAGGGGTAAAGTGGTGGAAAGTTTGCGGGAAAATGTTTCGTGTGTGGCAAGTATCGCCATAAACGACAAGATTGTCCTGAGAAAGACAAATTCCCTCAGCAACAAAATGCTCGACAGGAGCCACAAGTACCAGTGTTTTCACCAGCTGCTCTTCCAGCTCCAGCTCTGGTGCTAGCACTACCTCCCATTCCAGCAGCACCCGCGCAACAGGGTCAGTACGGGCGTGTATATAACATCCATCAGGCAGCGAATCAACAACCACCACCCGCGAATGAGGGTATGTTTTCTATCTAAGTAATTATGAGGCGTATTTTGATTTTGTGGCGATTAATATTGTGTGGGCAAATGGGTTGCTAAACTTAGCCTATAACATTATTATTTACGTAAACTCACCGAGGGGCGTGGGGACACCTATATTTTACATGTTATCACGTGGGTTTTATTTTTATCATGGGATTACTTACTTTGGGGGATGTCCGAGCATGATGTGACTATCGGCGTGCATTGACTTGTGGTGTATGAGAGCATATGTACTACTACTATCCAGCATCTTGTCTTCTATAAGAGAGTAGATAAGAGGACTCAATTTGAAATCGTTAAAACCAAATTTTTAAATCAATAAACCTTATTTTTTTTAAATTGATAAACCTAATTTTTATATACTATTGACTAAGGACCTGAGGAGTTTCGATGACCGACTACTTTAGGTAGTAGTGTATCGGGGGGGTTCCTTGTTTGGATTTCGCTTGCAAGACACCCCACGCATGAAGCTAATAACCATTGGGAGTCGAAATAAGTTAGGTCTTTGGGATATGAGTTTATAACCTTTGCGAAATTTATTTTATAATGAAAGTGGTATGCTAGGGTGTATGGGCGCCCTGGATGGTTGAATGGCAGTAGTTTCCAAAATTGTGAAAGTATAAGGATCATTTTTTCCAAACTTGGTTACTTCGATGGTATAAGAAAGATTGGATAAAGATTAAATTCGATTCAGTTGAAACTATACGGTGAGGTTGGGCGTATAACATCGATGGGGATTTTCGTTATATTTCTTGCGATGAGAGATTTATACTCGGAGTTGACCTTACCGATATGATTTATATTCCTGAATTTCGGGACGAAATTTTGTTATAAGGGGGGAAGTATGTAATACCCCGTAATTTTAATAACCTTTAAAATGACTTATATTTTAAATAAATCGATTAATTGGATTTTATTATTAATTAATTCATTTGGGTTTTATATCCGAATTATGGATATTAAATTGTATAATTCTGAATATTACGTAAAGATATTTAGGTAATATATGAATGTGATGATTATTGATAATTGCTATTCGGTAATTTGTATTTTTAGTCGGACGCGGTATGGGACGTGTCGGGACTAATTTGTTAAATTAAAAAGGAAATTTATTTTCTATCAACCTTATAGTCGTTTCGACTGCGTCGGTGCATCCGGAAGGTTCGAAATAGTCAGAAAAGTCTATTTGGATATTAATTTTTAGTCTCGGGTCATTTGGAAATGAAAAGACAACCCAAAAGGTCATTTTGGTCATTTTTACAAGGGGATAAATAGTGATTTCGGATTTTGTCCTATTATAAGTATTGGTAGATTAAGTGTACGTGGGTTATTCATCTCCTCTACAAAAAATAGAGAAGTCATCTTCCTAGAGAGAGTAAAAGGTTGCTTGGGAAGGGAAAAGCTTACTTGGGAAGGAGAAGATCTAAGAACTAAGGGTCACCACCACCGGAGGTTGACCGGAGAAGGGAGAACCAACTGAGATACCCTACACCAAAGGATCAGACCTTCAGTAGAGGCAAGTGTTTAATAATGGCAATCTAAGTTTGTATATTGTCCATGTTAGAATAGTTATTAAAAAAGATGATTTTTCATGTTTGGAAGACATAATGGAGTTGTTAAATGGATTTCTGAAAACTGAAAAGATATACGAATCAAAATCATGTTGTAGGATGATAATAATCTACGAAATAATCAAATAACTATGGAAGAAATTCTGAAAACCATTGTTGTGTTCTTGAGGATATTAGGTTGATAATTTTCTGAAAAAAGAGGAGATAAACATGCTTTTTAATCCAATCTCTTTATGATTCTAGGATGTTTAGATCATTAGAAATCATTTGTATATGTTGGTATATCATGTAGTAAGAATCATAAGTCATTTGGGATGTTAATATGAAGGTTTGAATGGTCTAAAATGGCTAAACCCGTGTTGCAGAAATGCAGAAAAACCAGGCTGTTACCTGAGTGATCGATCGATCGACCCCCTGCCTTCGATCGATCGACCTCCCCAGAATTCCTAAAGATGTTTCCTATTAATGTTGATTCTTATCCCAAAACTTTGGTAGATTTTTGGTGATTATTAACGGGATATTATGGGACTTAAAATAGATCAGTAAGCCTTAGTTAAGATTTGAATTAATTTGTTTGCGATTGAATTGATTAAGAATAATGATGATTAATCTAAAGGAATTTCGATTGCTAGATTCAATTATTGGATTCTAATTGGTATGCATGAGGATTAAAGATAGGAACAGTAGGGGCGATTGAACATAACACCTGGGTATCCTTAAGTTTAGAAGAGGGTTTAATCCTAAGTGAAAGAAGATGTGTTTATAAGAGATTTAAAACTATCGGCTTTAACCTTAATTAAAGGGAGAGTTTAATTCGTAGTAATTCGGGAGATATGACGATATGGACCAGTAGGGTATATGTGACCTCTTATTGAATATTTGTTGAGGAAAAACCTATTTGAACCTTGAGTATTGAGTGAGGCTCGGGGAGAATTAAATTATGAAGTAAAGTTATGATATTTTAATACGTGGGATTTAAAGAGATATAATGCTACGTATGGGAATCATCTAAGGGTAAAACGAGTACCTTGTTGATAGTATATTATAGGTATGATAATGCCTATTTGATTGATTGATGATTATGTGTATGACATACCTAGCTTACTTGCTATCGGTGGGAGGTTTGCGCGTGAGGGCAGTCATATCCTGATGAATCCATGGGATCTTTGATTTGTTGCTCGAGAACATAGGTCTATGAGAGACTTATCGGGGAGTTGATAAGTCCGATGACTATGGGAACGTAGGTATGTGCGTGTCCCGTGGGTATTAAAACTATGTTCGCCTCCAACTTGTATGTTGTTTTTTGTGGTTCAAGGAATCCTTACCGAACCTTATGTCCCCTATTCAGTGACCTGCGATATTGGGACGTGATAGCAGAGTAATGCATTGCACCGCAACTGTGACTCGGGGTGCTGTATTGTATATGAATATATATATAATGAAATAAAGGAATTAATGGTTATAGTGTGGTTAAATCTATATACTGTGTGATAATTATAGATAACGGTAAATTGAGAAAGAATGAAAATAAGTTAATGAATATTTATTGAAGAGCTTAATTCATGTTAATGGGAAAAGATTCATATAAACGAATAACGTAAATGAATGATTATATGATGTACGGTATAGGACATACGGGGTTATAATCTGGGTTGAAATCATATTATGGAAATTAATAATGAGGAACCATTAACTAGGATGTTAATAGGAAACGTTAAGTGTGCACTCTAGATGAGAAGTGAGAATAGCAAGTGAGAGTTGGATACTAACATGTACATAATAAATGCTTTATTGCACTTGTTAAATACTTGATGTTTTAAAAATCATTTTCACAATCGGGCTCTGACCCGTTTCCTTGCATATTTTCTTTTCTATTGTATCTTCTATATAAGGTGTCCAGCAACAGGGATGCCAACCTTAGCGGATTATGACAAGCTATGGAGCTATGGAGTATTGCTTAGACGCTTATCTTCTTTTGATTCACAATATTCTCTTAGTTAGGGCATGTCGCCCAAAGGATCGAGTTATCTCTTTTCTATCGGGGTCAAATACTCTTGTAGTCATGTTGTTTTAATACATTTACTATTGATGGATTACTGTATTGAATTATTACTTGGGAATGTTTATTCCAATTGCATTTAAATTCTTATGTGTCATCTGTTCAGTTATAAGTGTTGTAGAATAATATGTGTGGTGTTATTCTTAAATTTAAAAATGGATTTGTTGAAATTAAAATTTGGACAGTTTTTAACACCAACTTAATTGGGTATTGGGTGAGTTGTGAATGTTTTCGACAGTGATGCTAAGAATGAGCCAACTGTATATTCTGTTTTAATTTGGTTTGGGGCTGGCCACCCGGTATTTAATTAGGCGGGGTGTTACAGCCAAGAGGCCAAAGGACATCCTACACCACTACCGCCATCGAAAGTTGTCCAGAAAAAGGGGAGGACCACCAGTAGCCTATCATTCCCAACGTTTCACACCTAGAATCTGAAGGCAAGTGACTTAATCTTTGCAAATTAGCATGTATAATGTCCATGTTAGGATAGTTGTAGAATTATGAGAATTTGAATGATTTAGAGATAAATCATGATGATTTTAATGGACTCCTTGATATGAGATACATGTAGGACAAACCTCATTTTATTATATATTTTAATCCATGGATTTGGAATTAATTGATAAAGAAAATATGAACTTTTTTTATATGTTATTATTGGAGAATTGATAAAATATGGATTTTCTGGAAATCATGAGAAATAACATGTTTATTCCAAACTTCTTGATGATTCTAGGTTTTTTAATGTTTGGAGATCAATTCTATATATTGGTATATCACGTGGAACAATTTATATGAAGTTTGGGATTATAAACTAAATGATTTAAGGATGAAAGATGATGAAACCCGTAGGCCAAATATGCATAAACAGTAGGCTGACACCTGTTTGGTCGATTGATCGACCCTTGAATGTCGATTGATTGAACAAATTGATCAATCTATCCAAACCGTCGATCGATCGATGATACCAGAAAATGTGATTTTGTTTATTTTAAGGTTTGGTTAAATTCCCCACTTCCAAGGATGCTTAATGTAAATTAAATATAGCATAATGGGATTTTCGAAAGATAAGTAAGGTAGTAATTGAGGCTCAAAAAATATTTATGTGTGCGATTAATCCTTGAAAATGAAATAATGGATTAAAAGTTAATTGTAGTTTATCAAGGAATAAACCCATTTGAGGATAATATGAATTTGTGAATTCAGGAATTAGGGTGATATGGACTAGGACCATTAGGGTGTGAATAATTACCTACTAAATTTTATTTGTGGAATAATGAATATTTTTCGAGTGTTGGGAAATCTCGAGAAATATATGTTAAGTAAAGTCATAATCTATAAATACGTAGGATATTAGATAGAAAAATATACTACGTATGGAATTATCACATGGTTGTGTTAACACCTTAGTGATATTATATACGTGGGGTGAATACCTATACTGTAATTTGTATTATGTATGACACACCTACGTTGCTTGCCATCGGGTTAGAGGTTTCGCGTTATGGTCGATCTTATCCTGATGAGCCCATTTGGGGGAATTTTAGATTCATACCTTGAGCATAGGACCTTGGACACGTTCTATCGGTGTAAATGATAGTTTTGACGGTTGAATGGGAGCATAGGTATGTGGGTGACCCATTTGGTTGGGGAGTATGCTCGCCTCCAAATATGTGTATTATGTTATTTATGGTTCGAGAGAGATGATGAGAATATAGTCCTTTTTACAGTGAGAGATATAACTTGACATGATAGTAGAGTATGCATGCACCACAACTGTGTCTGGGAGGTGTCGTATTAGTATATATAACACTGTGATGAATATATATACTATGATGTGATCAATTGTGTGAATTAGTAGATACAAATGAATAACAAAATCTAAATTGAATTAAGTAAGTAAATACTTAATTCTTGAAGGCCTCGTTTATCTAAAAGAGAAATGAACATGTTTAATTAATATAAGTATTGCGTGGGAAATACGGGATAATGAGAAGAGATATAATAATAATTGAGAACCTTATTTAGGGGGATTATAAGGTACGTTAAGAGTGCACACTAGATGAGAGGTGAGATTCTCAAGTGAGAGCCGAGAACTAACATGTACATAATACCTTATTAATTTCACTTGGTAAGCACTTTCTAATTGTAAAAATCTTTTACAATGGGGCTCTCTCTCGTTTACTTGGATATTCTCTTCTCTACTATATCTATTACACTAGGTGCCCAGCATCAAGGATGCCCAACTTATAGGATGGATATTTTGATGTGTTTCTGGAGATATAGATTTGGATTAAATGCTTGAATTCTATTGATTCCTATCTTTATAGTACTTGACTCATTTAGGGCATGTCACCCAAAATTCTAGTAATTCCATTTCTATTTTGGATATTGTATTGGTTTTATATTAGTACTATTATTATCATTTTTTTGGATGGTGATATTAAGATATTTAAACTGGAGATTTTATTCTAGTTACATTTATTCTTGTTAACTTTTAATTCAGTTGTGATGGTATGTTACTTAGTTTATTCCGTATGGTGGAATGGATTTAATAAATTAAAATTGGAAAAGTTTTGACACTTAGCTTAATTAATTATTAGGTGAATTAATAAGATATTATTTTTCGACAATGAAGCTAAGAATGAACCAACTAGATAATATGATTTAATTTAATAAAGGACTGATCACCCGGTATTTAATTAGGCGGGGTGTCACAGATTTTTTTCGATGACTTCGCCCTATTTGCAAAAAAAATTAAAACATTTCTCAATTTTTTTGAACATAATTCTTCCAGAAAATGATTTTTGAGAAAAAAAAACATGAGGTCAAGGATAATGGTGAGAAAGGGGAAGATATAAGATGTTTTGAGTGTGAGTGTAAAGGTCACAAGGCATTTGAGTGTCCCACTATGATAAAGAGAAAAGGCAAGAAAGTTGCTAATAAAGCCACTCTTAGAGATAGTGACATTGAGTTGGTTGATTTCGAGGGAGAATAACCCCATGAAAAGTGTGTTGCTTTCATGGCTAGTCACGTGAGCACATCTAGTTTATCCCACAACAATGAGGACACATGTAAACGTGAGAGCCTCGATGATGTTTCGAGCCATTCGAGTTAGTGTGAGGATGAGATTTCAAGTGAGGGAGAAAGGGATCTCCAAAAATCCTTTAGTGGTTTAGACACCGAGATGTTGAAAACCAAAAAGTTGAATAAATATTTGAGTCTTAAGGTGTTAGATTAGGAGAGAAAAGTGAAAGTTTTGAGGGTGTGTGAGGCATCGGCAAGTTAACTTGAGAAGGTGAGGGTTTCTTTTTATGAGAGTTGATCGTTTTAGACTGAGAAAAGAGTGAACTGACCAACACCGTGGTACAGTAGATCTTCAATCTTCATTAGAGACTCGTGATAAACTTGAAGCCCGTGTATCCAAACTCGATAGAGATATCGAAGGAGCCTAGG
Organism: Sambucus nigra; assembly: GCA_949130495.1. Classification (NCBI taxonomy): domain Eukaryota; kingdom Viridiplantae; phylum Streptophyta; class Magnoliopsida; order Dipsacales; family Adoxaceae; genus Sambucus; species Sambucus nigra. The sequence continues at coordinate 533,257,088 of OX422208.1, read as the reverse complement.
AGGTCAAGATTACTTCAAATAACACATCTAAGAAGGTTAGAAAGATGCTCCTCGGTCTCTCTTTGGGTAATGTTGAGAGACTAGGAATAGGTTACTACGGTGCTCCACTTTCCATGTTGCACTTGAGCCAGTTCCTGAGTTTGTGATAGATCCTTATAGTTCTCGACCCAATCCACGTAGGCATTCATTTCCCCCTAGAAGAGCGTGACCTAGACATTTTGAGAGAGGTATTCCTAAGATCGTGTATGTTTGTTCCCATTTCAAGCAAAGAGGATACCTTAGGGAATTTTGTTATAAGTTGGGTAGTGTGTCTCATAGGTATATTCTATGATATGCTACTACACATGCTCCCACACTCACTCCTAGACATGTTACTCTGCATGTTCCCGTACATCAAATGAGAGATTTGGAGTGTTTTCAAAAGCAAGCTGAGTATTTGGTCAAAACCTCACATGATTTGATGGGTGTTTTTATAGGATTTCACCTCCTTTGGAGAACTTATCTGGACCTAACGATTGAGATTTAGACTTGTTTTCTAGCATAGGACAATTTTCATGTTTATATCAATCATACATATTTCTAGTATGTACTACCATTATATTTATCTTTTTCCATTTTGATATATTTTTGAAAAAAATCAAAAAGATTTTGTTTTTCTTAAAGTTTTTTGGAAAAACACAAAAAGATTTTCGATTTCCTTTTTAGAAAAAGTGAGTAAGCCAAAAAAAAATTATTTTTGATAAAGTTTTTGAATTTTTCTAAAAGATTTTTGTTGTTTGTTTACACCTTATATCGATGGACATTTAGGATTTTCAAGTCACAATATCATTCCATTACGCACGTGACTTTTTAATAGTGTTTTGAGACACAAACATCATTTCATCCATGTGTTTTATAATATGTTGGAGTCATTGAGATGTGATTAGCGATTAATTTCTACATGTTTGACTCATTATCTCCATTAATGCACACATGCACGTATTTATTTGAACATTGTACTTGTCTGTCACATGTTGGTAAACATATTTTCATCTCAATCCTACTATTAAAAATAATCAAATGTGATAAAACAAGATAATGAAAGTATTGCTTGTAAGAACCATTGCCCGGATTGGAAAAATTGAAATTATAACTCTGGTAAATATGTTAATTTAAAAGCAATGAAATTGGGTTGTGAAAGTAAAAAGATCTTTGCATTAATATCCACCATTTGAAAAAAAAAAGCCTAAAAGATTAAAGGCACATAAAAGAAAAAATATAAAGTGCCAGGCCAAATTCAAATAACATTAATTCTTCGCTACATATGAGCATTGATTTCTTTAAAACAAAAGAGTTGAGAGAAATATTCTATATGAGAGTTTTGTGGGTGTTTAGTAAAAAATCAATGGGTTTGCAAATCCTGAAAAAGTATCGTAAAAGAATTATATTTTTTGGCGTTATTGGTGATTAGATTGAGTCGATATCATATGAATTCAACATTTTTTACACATAAAGACGATTTTGAGTTCATTCATTAGGAGTATCCAAATTCACTGTGCACATATGTTATGATTGTTTGAATTTTTTCACACCCATTCATTACGCGTTCATGATTTGGTTATCTTAGTGTTAGTTCATGGTGTGTTATTTTTGGAAAAAAAAATTGCTTGAAAATTTTAAAAAATAACAATTTGTTGGATTTTGGTTAGTTTATTATTACTTTATTCTTACTCCATTATATTTTTGATGATATTCTATGATTTTTGTGACACATTGCAGTTTATTATTTTTTTATTTTCGTTGTCTATTTCGAACAAATAAAAAGGTGGAGAACGAATTATAAGGGAGTGAGAGTTTGATATATGTAGGAGAATTGATTTATTAGTTTTATCTTATTTCAAAATCGATGTGTCACAAGGTATATTTCTTTTCCTATTATGTGTAGGTACACTTTGATGAGCATGTGAAAAGTACACATTTGACAAATCTCCCAAAAGAAGATCAAGAGAAAGAACGAGAATTGAAGATTTAAAAAGTTGAATATTTTGAAGACTTGGACATGTTTATTATCTTTCCATTTTTGGGTTTTTGTGAGGGTATTAGATTTGTATAGAATTTGTTGGATAATTCATTTTTTGTACCGAAATAGCCATAGCAGGAGATTTGTAAGGGAAAATTTTCTATCATTGCCCCTAGTATATAGGACTTGCCAATAGAATCTAGTTTACATTGAGTATGGCATATCCCGTTACTTCCGTTATAGCACTTCATGTTCACACAATCGAGAAGACATATTCAATTACAAGGTAAATTCAATATGCTCCATAACTTCACGTAATATTGCTATAGTTGTTATTTTGTTTTGTATGGACTTTTACAAAGTATTGGGAGACTTTTATAAATTATTTTTTTACAAAACGAGGCAGTTTTGAAAAAGTTTTTTTGAACAATTTTTCAAATTAAAATACTTTTTATTTTGAGAGTTTCGTTCAAATGAGATTGTCATCTCGTTAGAATGAGGTGGATCTCATTAGAAGGTCGTTTGACGCATTTACCAAATGAGGTTCAAACGAGGGCTTATTATCTTGAATGTTTCCATCTCGTTAGAAGCGTACTCCATGTCGTTTGAATGACATCACCATGTCGTTAGAACGAGGTCATCTTCGTATTCAAACAAGGTTGCGCTGCTTCAATTTTTATGTCTGCCTATAAATACCTATTTTTGATAGGTTTTTTGTTAAGACTTTGCATTTACGAAAATTACATAACTGCTTCTTTAAGTCTTCATTGTTATATAGAAAAACACTTTTTGATTCACACATTCTCCCATATATATCTTTTGTGAATCATCTTTGAAACACAAATCACTTATATATTGAAGTTACTCTTGTGAATAAGGAGTCTTTAATGTTAACCTTGTAGAGAATGAGTCTCTACTGCTGCTCTTGAGATATTTGTGAGGGAATTCGTTGCTGAAGACGAAATGGTCACCGACGGGATATTTGGAAACTAGAGTGAAATAAAAGGTTTTTCCCTTTGTGTTTTATCTCCTGGAATTGGGATTTATCTACACCCTTTATTTAAATCACATAGTTTCATGCTCTAGGGTTAATAAGAATTAAAATTTGTTTGTGAGCTGATATCTAATTGAATAAGTTTAATCCATTAAAGAATTCAACACTCTTCACTTGTGCTCATTTTTTACCATACATAAACCCTTCATTACTGATGTAGAGACAATATATATACTAGTTTCAGTGGCTTCAAAGTATCAATATAGGATATGCTCCAAAGCATCGTGACATGTTGATAGGGAAAAATGCCACAATGCCAGTTTGCCCAACCAAAAACAACTCTTGGATCTAGAGAATTGTGCATGTTGTCCACCCTTCCGGCGACATTTGGATGGCCAAGCAACACATCTGCCTGTGGCATTTCACCTACCGCAGGATCAACACCATTTTTCAATGTCTCTTTTGGTTATCAATGATCCAAGTTCCAAAATTTATATCTATAACCCTTCAATTATTAAAATAAAATATAAATAAAACAAAACTCAGCGTCCATTTCAATCTCAAGCTCATTCAACTTATTTTCAAATATCTTCACAAGCTCATCCTCTCACTCGATCTCAATACAATAGAATTCAACATATAAACCCAAGATAATAAAACTAAATAAACTCAACTACAAAAGGGTGTGAGGAGTCGCCAGAATAATTTTTTTGCCAAAGATAAGGACGCATTAATTTTCTCTTCGTGGGAACTAGCGTGTTAAAGGAAACAGGGGTACTTATTAATGTGGGAAAAATGTACGAAAATCGTATGGGCAGATACTTCGAAGGCTCTGAATTATAGCGCAAATCAATGGAGGTTGGACATGTGGTTGAATGTTACAGAGAAATTAACTATCAGAACCGATCATCGCCCGATGCTATGAGTACCGAAATGTGTGTTCACTCACAACTCGATGCTGCACTATTAGTAGGTCCATGGGCAAGCTGATCAAGAAGTCTAGTACCGAGCAACATGTACTAGTGCGTCGACTCGAACTCAGATTATCGTCTGCGTCCACCAAAGAGCATTATCTGCCTTCTATGGATGGCGTGTCATTGGGCATTGACACCCTCCCCACTTTTATTTAACATCGGCAAAAATGTCGCAAAAGAGAAGAAAAAAGTGGGTAAAAACTCATCCACCACTAGTTTTCCCGACTGTGGTGAACATGAGTCGGCACATGGATTCCCTGCTGCCAATTTAAGTAGTCTTTGTTGCAGGCAAAATTAAGAATCACCCTAAAATAAATTTTATGTGGGGAAGAGAAGCATGAAGAATACTTTAATTTTTCATTACATATTCTGAAGTAGATCTAAAGTGCCTAATAAACTAAGCAACTTTACTCAATTTACTGATTGTACAGATTGGTACTTTTGGGATAAAATGAGTATGAGTGGGTTGGCAGACGGTCAAACTCATGGATTTGAGACAATCCAGGAAAATGGGTTCCAAACACCAACTTGTAAACATTAAGGGGTGTAAAATGACTAGGGTAAAATAAGTATATACAGGAAAAAAATGAAATTAAAATGATGTAGACTTCCACTATCTATAACCAATCAAAATAAAAATGATTTGATAAATCTCATGTTAGGGGATAAAAACACCACCATCAAATTTAGGACATTCTACTTACAGGCACCCACGTGCCAACGAGAATTTCAGCACCTGCAGCAACCAGAGATTTTGCAATAGCCCACCCATATCCATTGTCATCAGCTACACCAGCTGTGAATGACCCTTTACCTATAAAAATATAGTTTTAGATGAGAAAAACATATCCATACTATACTATCACAAAATATAGAGGCAAACAACCATTTATTGACTTAGTTCCACCATGACGTAAAATGTTAAACCGCCAATGAACATGTTCTTGAGTAACTCCACACTAAAGTTGTGACTGTTGTATTTTGTATTTGAAATGTTGTTGGCTTTACTCTGTGTGAAAGTGATCATTTTGATCTTTTGTACTTCCAAGTCTAGATGCCTGATCAGTGCTAGCCCTAGGATTTTAAAGGTGTAAGGCAAACAGGTGACCATGGCCTTGTAAAAAGATACTATATTCATTATAGGCATGCAAATAGGATAGCCATGTATAAAATATATACAGTATGTGTCAAATTTTATTTTGTTAACTCTGAATGTATTTCATTATCTTATAACATTTATGCATTACTTTGAAAACATAATTTAAGTTGTTGGTACCTCAAATTTTGACTTCACTAATGTCTTTTGGCTCAATGAACATTGTAATTTCTAAATTACATGATTTCTTTTTGGTTCAAGGAACTAACATGTTATACCTTTGCGAAAATGTAACTTTTTCTATAATTATTCCTGACAAACTTTTCGGCACTATAAGAAACAAGCTTAAGAAACATGATTGTTTCATAATTAAATAATTTCATTTTTTTCTTTTGAGGTAAATGAAAGGTGACAGTAGGTGATGATACTCATGTATTTTCTTGTTCTCTCCTTTCTGCTTAGTCTACTTAGTACTTATGTATATTCTTCCTACTCTATTGAACCTTCAGTCACCATCATTGCCTTTTTCCATTGGGTTACATATCTTTTAGGTAATCAACCTGATTCGGTGTTCACCCTTTGTTATTTCTCAAAGCACATCATTTATTATTTTGAAATAACATGTGAATGTTTCAGTTTCCTTCTTGAGAACCCAGTTATTGTTTACCTTTTATTACCACTTGAATGTCAATTGAACATAAAATTTTGAGAATTAAGTAATAAACATCCAAATGGGGAAAGTGTAATGAGACATTATGATATAATATAACGCTCAAAGCTGGAGGAAGAAGTTTCACACTCTCACATAAAAAAGAAAGAGCTGGGCTTGCAAATCATATTGTAACTTCAGAAAAATAATGTACATAAAGAGAGAGATAAAGACCAGGATAAGAATATCATCACAACTTGGAAAGGAAAAAAGATAAATAATATGTGAGGATTATTGTAAAAAGATTGCCATAATGCTTTACCTTTCATACATAAGTTTCAGAATAGATAATATGTGAGGATTGAATTCTATCAAACACTACATAGGTATCATACAGGACATAACTCGAAATTTTACAGCAACATAAGTTTCTCACTCAAATTCTCGCTAATAATGTGTTCGACGACTAGATATCAGTTAACATATAATGTACTCGTATAACTGATGCAACAAAGTGACTTACACAGTTCCTGAGCCTAGTCCAAAATAATTCACTCTTACTTCTACCCACGAATTGAAGGCAAAAGTAAAGCAATATACTACCATCCATGGTTAATAACATATATAAACAGATGATTAACATAGGAATGAGTTAAGAATTTTTTTATATTTCTGATTCATAAATAATCCAATTGGCAACCAATATAAGCATTTTTCTATCAATTTTTCAAAGAGAATGGTAGCAAACATTATGCAAAAGGAAAAAAATTTAACTAGAAAGTAACTCAATACAATCTTCAAAAGGAACCAATTGTTCTAAATTTCTTGCGTCTTCATGGAACCTTGGTTCTACTTGCATTGTCCACTGTAGAGTATATTGTATCAGCAACTTATAGAAGCAGTGAATTGCAGGGGAAAATGAACTTGGAAGAAACGACTTTTACTCGTTGAGCTTTTATACTTTAGAAGACTTAGCGAGAAATTGGAAAACAGATAGTCCTTTTACAATGTATAATCATCTTTTCTCCTTTATTTAACCTCATTATTATATAACAGTAGAAATACCAGTGGGACTTATAAATCAATACCAAGCAGTGACTGATGAGTACAAGTGTAGCAAATATTTTGATTATGAGGTGCATGACAATCTACCTATATTTCAGGAATGGAGTCTACAATTTTTTTTTACCAAAATCAAAACAAATTTATTTATGTTCTTAGGCCGACAATGGTAACAATGAACATCCTTCGAAAAATTCCACAGTTGGCACTTTTAAATACTAGTGCTATATACTCCCTTAGTACCAAATTAGTAGTCCCTAAATCCCTATAAACGATGGGTTTTAAGGAGATTTAATCAATGGCTAAGATAAAAACTTGTTCACTATCGTGGAGTTATGGCTCCTTCATAATGTCCAAAAAAGGAAAGTAGGCTCTTAATTTGGACATCCCAATACGAAAAGTAGGACTCGTAATTTTAATCTGTGACAGAGGACTCTGAATTACGAGTTAAAAAAAAGTCAGTATTTCTTAGAGTCAAAAGAATTTGCACATATTCCACCAAAACTATTCTTAGATCTCAATTTACCCCTTCAAGTATTTTATGTTTCAATCTGTCTTAACTATTTAAATTAGAAGTGAGGATCTAAATGAATAGGATAAGAGTTGAAAAGAATTTGGGGGTTATGGAGGCAATAGATAATTGCATTAGAGGTGAGGGTTGGGTCCCAAAAAACCTTCGGGCCCTCTCATCAGTGTTATGACTTCACTGGATCCCTTGCATAGCGGCGTTGTGTCGAGTTTGCCAAACAAAGACCGTTACAAACTGGGTGAATTGAGAGTCCCTGACACTATTGATTTGATAAACATATATATAACAACAATAACCATTATTTTGAACGATATATTATTGCCTAGTCGGTCTGAATTATTGAGGTAATGGACGCATGAGGTGAAATCAAGATCTAAACTCATGAATCACATGGAATTATGGAAAACCTAACATGAGGATCTGCCCAAAAGGTAGTTTTATTTAGTTTGGGGACAATAAGAGTGACGTTCAGAGTCTCTTATTCTTTAAGTACTACTAATAGTAATTGAAGGTATCCAATCACAACATGTTGGTACAAAGATACTACTTGAGATTAGAATGTTGTAATATGAGACTAATTATAGCATAAGATTCCTAAAATAACAACCAGTACAAATTAAATAACAAAGTTGGGAGTATACCCAAGAAGAAACTCTACCATATAACCTACAAAAAACTTTCTAGAAATTACCTTCAACAAAAATAATCATGAATCCCATTAAAAAAATTACAAAAATCTAATATCTACAGACATTATATATGAACTCAAATTAATACAAAGCACAACCCCAAGAAGTACAAAACATATGCTTTGAGCAACACACGTGTGTTATGTCAATCACACACTGCACCATGTAAACTACATGCCCCGCACTATTTTTCAAACAATTTCACGATAGAAGTTTTGCCAAATCTACAACATACTTCGATTTAGAAGTGGACATATAAAAGATCATAATTATTCTAATTAAATAATTTATGATTTTCTATTTATATAAAACTCATATAGCTTATTATATCAACAAATAATTTATCACAATAAATATGAGTAAGATATGATTAAAAATAAACATAAATTATACAGAACTAACTTAAGTAATTCATGACAGTAAGCAACCAGCAATTCAAATATTTGACTAACTAAAGTAAGTGACATAAACCAACCACCAATAAAATAAACTAACAATTAATTCAAACCATCTAGCGAAATTATCTGAAGACAACCTATGATTACCAAAATCATCCTTTAAACAAAAGGAAGTTTGCATACAACAACCTCTAGATGAGAATGGTTTTAAAAAAATCCACATCATTAGCAATACGCACAAAAAAATTTACCTTGTATTAGATAAACCTCACCAACAAAAGAAAGACAATATTAATCTCCGCAAAATTAATAGTTAAATAAGATTTTGAATTGTCCAATTGATAACATAGTTTTCTATTTTATAAATAGATTATGAATTCGAAATTAGAGAACACCATTTCGAAATATGAATGCAACATTTGAAGAGGGTATATCATAAGGCCCCTTATTTTTATATGCAAGATCGTAATTTAACCTTTTTCAAAAAACTACTCGCATTGGAAATAATTTTTTTATCTCATTCAATTCATCACACTTCCCCCAACCACCACCAAAGGAAACATACAAATCCAGAGAACAATATGGAATGCAACCTAAGGAAAACAATGTAATTGGGAATCATTTTGGTATATGAAATGGTACCAATAGGATTCTTCGTCAGTTTGTTATATGATAACTTATTTGGTTAACATTTGATTGGGTAATCACTTGTTTCCTCCTCGGACTCGAATCAATCTTCATAAGTTTAAAAAGTTCCTCGATTAAACAACATAAGTCAAAGGTTAGAGCAGTATTAAGGTCAGTTCGCCATGAATAATTTTCTATCAATATTAGGTTCGATTCGCCATGACTAATACTAATAGACCTACATTGTTGGGGGCCTTATTCTAGCTTTGGCATGAAAAGTACTTGTGCATACATATAGTGATTCCTCGTTAGACCCATAACTCAGTGCCAGTCATTTAATGGTGATGTTATACTTGATATTGTGTCATACTAAAATTACCAATGTGATATTTAAGATTAAACCAATTTTCTCCTATTACAATTAAGTGAAAGGGTTACATCTCCGGGCAACCTTGTGGTTGGCATATAGTCATTTAGTTTGGATGTTGATGCAATAACCGTTATTACAATTTTGTTTTATTTTTGTCTATATATAGTCTCACTAATTATTTGTAATCAATTTAAATTGTGTTTTTCACTCATGTGTGCCATTTGTTATTCTTGAGCTTCTATCTATATATGGCCCATTCCCATGTTAATTTGTGCCACCTCTTTTAAGCAATAGTAACTTTATAAATAAAATTTACCTAAAGAAACACTCATAATAGTAATAAATTTCTATTTAACAGCATACGCATACACACACACAAAAAAAAAATGTTTATATGGCCCAAAATTTTTGAACCCTTATTAACATACCAAGAGACAAACATGCAATCATTTTACACACAACATATGTGTAATATTCTTTCTATGTATGAAATTATAGAAATATATAAAGAAAAATAAAAAAAGCAATCACACAAATCCAACCATATTCATTAGTAAAGAGGAATAATATGTCTTACCTTAGAGCACCACAAAGATTTTTGGAAACTCGGAGCACCTGCGATTGTCAAAGGAACCGATCAATGAGAGCGAGACAGAAAATTGGGCGGGGTGAGGTTTTGCCTGGTAAATAAAGTGGCAGGCTTTTTAGGTTTTGTTTTGGAGTTTTTTTTCATTCTATTTTTTCTTATATATAATGCTAATAAAATAAGTTTGAAGAATCGAAAGATAAGTTTTAAAGGTGGGAAAAAAATTAGCCATCTCATAAGGTATATCTTTTGAGATGGCTACTAATTTGCGTCTCATAAGGTATACTTTTTGAGATGGCTACTAATTTTCTGTCTCTTTAGTATTATTTTTTGGGACGGGTAATAAAAGGAGTTTTAAAAACTACTAGTTTTTAAGACCACAAATTTTAGCCGTCTCAAAAGGATCATTTTAGGGACTCAAATTTAGCCGTCTCAAAAGGTCCAGTATTAAAAAGTACTTTTTTTGTAGTGAAACCCAATGATCAACCTTGCACGGATTTAATCAAAATTTTTATTAAATTAGCTCATGGAGTAAATAATCCTCTAGAAGCTATCGCTCTTGGGTCATTGTATACCTGGTTGAGAATGTACTATCGTGATATGGCACACCTAGTGAGCCGTTTTGATATGTCTACTCTTTCCAACACTAATTTGTTAATGGGGTCCTCTATGCAAGGTTCCCCCAGTTTTCCCCTAAAGCTCAAACTATTGGGCCCCTTCCTCTAAAAGTCCACTCATAACTTAATAGAACAAAAATCAGAATAAAAAACCATTATTACCTTTTATCAATAATATTGACTACTTCGAGTTTTGCCTATATGTTGAAGAGGCCAACTGTAAGAGTTAGTCATTCTTCAGAAAGGAAGCTTCATCTGTGAAGCTTCTTATTTAGGTAGAGAAAGCTATTGTGGACGATCCCTCACTAGCCGTAGTTCTTCTAATAACTCATAGTCATCTTCCAACTCACACTCAATGGGAGGTTGAGTGTGAAGCCTATAACCCTTACAAATATGCCAAACAGTTTGGTTATGTCCAAGGAATAATCAAACCTATTTGTGGGTTAAATATTGTAGATGAATCATTTTTATCTATCAGTCATGACTTTTGGAGGGGAAATGTGATTATTCTGTGTGCATGGTATTAAAATCTAGTCCTTCTTATTGAGGATAACATAAAAGATGATTTTTTAGGCTGGTAGCCAACATTGGTCAATGCACCTCAAAGCCTTTGAGGACTATATACAAATTGAGCCCAAATACCCTCTTATAGAGAGAAATTTGGTACTCTTGAAATTGGGCCAAAGAAGCTCTCTACCATATGCGTAGAATTTCCTTTAATTATGATAAAAATACTTTATCTTAATGATTTTCCTCCTTGACCACCAACTACAGAGGTTGCTCCTATTCTAGATAAAGAGAAGAATAATGATTTATAAACTCTTAATGGATCAAAAAGGAAAGCATCTTCAGATGCAGGTTCGTCCAAAGGGGACGCTACCGCAAAACCCAAAAAAATCACATTGGTGGAAATCATCTGAAGTATATTTCTCTCCTAAATCCAACTCTAGAAGATCAGATAGTTGACTTAGTATCTGATGTTCTTTCTAGGATGGAAGTTATTATCATCACTACAGATGATGACTTAGAATGTTTGGAGAGATACCATCCAAATGATGATTTTGTGCTCCCTCGGATTGGAAAGAGGAATATTTCTAAAGGGGAGCTAGTGGAGAAGATTCATCTGGCTAAAGTGTCCCGCTAACTATAACACCCCGAGATTTTTGAGCCATAAAAATCATTGATAAATTAAAATTTTTGAAAAAAATTGGAATCTTTTTAATTTTGGTGTGTAAAAATGTTGGTATTTATATATGAAAATAAGGTTTTAAGTGGAATTTAAATTGGTATTAAAATTTGAAAATTATAAATTTTTGTATAAAAATCGGGGGAGGATCCGACCTGAGGAAAAAAACTATTTAATCGTCCAATCGAGCAGAATTTTTTGTGCAGCTTCATTTCCCCTTCAACTAATACGCCTCCAAATTTCTACCAATTCAAATGGTGCGATCATCCATAATGTTTTTTTAGTGTTTGTATTTGATTATGACTCAAAATCTTTTTGGTATATAAACATAACGTGACGGGTTTAGGACTTTTAAAACAAATTTTAGCCTTCTAAAAAATTAGTAGCCTCCCAACTTTGAACCCAAGTTTTGAAGATCTAAATCAAGTTTTCTCAAGATTGTTCAAGCACGAGTCTTTATCAATTTTTTGAGAGGAACGCAATCATGTAATCAGAATTTTCAACCGACATTTCATTTGGCATGAATATCTCTACTCTATCTCTCTTTAGTATTTTGTGTTTTAAATGTCGCCTAAACATTAATTTACATGTTTTTCTTAAAATAAATTAACAACCTTAATTAAGGAAAGTGAAAACTAATTTAGGACTGTTTTTTTGAAAAATATTAATATGAATTAAGACTTGTAACCCTTGTGTGCTTAGAATAGAGGTTGGAATTTCGGTTAGAATGGGTGTGGATTTACATGTAGAAATCATAGTGATTTTATTTAAATGAAAAACGCGACTTGTACTCTTACATAAAATTATGTAGATTTGGTAAAGAGGGAAACTTGGGTGTGTACTCCATAAACTTGCTTAATGTGGAATTTATAATTATTGAATATAATAAATAGGTCTAATTATAATGATGGGTTAAAAGAATTAAGTTAAAATAAAATTGTTATTGCGTTCTCCACGAACTCACATGATGTTAAATTTATAATAGTTGAATAAAATAAATTGTGTTAATTATGATGATGGATTGACTAATTAAATTAAATTAAATTGAGATTGTATGAATAAATTGTATAATTGTTAATAAATTGGATTGTGTGATTTAATTTTATTCTTAATTACCACCATGGGGATGACATAATTTTTGGTAGTTATGCTCTCACCTATATTTTAGGAATACTTCTAAGGTATGGGACTAGTAGGTATGCCTTAGGTGCGGTTATCACTTTCTAGATATGGGAGTAGTTAGTTTAGAATTTTTAAGGATGGGATATTCCAGGGTGGGGCTGATTTTTATATCGTTCCATTGATTTGGATAGCCCATGCATGAGACTAGAAAGAGATAAAAGGTAGAAATTCCTCCTATATAATCTGGTAGGACGTGTTTACATTTTGAAGACCTCTAGGTATGGGACTAGGGATAGGTTTGAGGATTTATGCTCTATAATAGGGTAGGCCTAATTCAAAATAATGAGAAAATAAGATAACAAACAATTAAGAAATTGAGAATTAATACCTAAGATAATAAACGAGTATTAAAATGAATTTACGGCGCGAGTATGTGCAGGACTAACAGTTAAATGGGCCGACTGGCTATAACGACGTGGGTGTGCGTTAGCGTCATGAGTATGTGCGGGCTAACAATTAAACAAGCTGATGGGATATAGTGATGTGTCGTGCGTGGTATGTGCAGAGCTGACAGTAAAACTTGTTGACTGACCATAGTGAGGGGAATGGGTGTGGTGTAAAATATTAAGTGGGATTTCCGCAACTAAAATGGTGTAAAAATTTAAAAGGGAGTTTCACGACTGATATTAATGATGAATAAAAAAAAATTCGGTTAATTGAGTTGAATTATACGGATAGCTTTCGTTAAAATCAAATGGTTGGACTTGGATTCTGGGGGTGGCTTAGGTGGGGATTAATAGTAATTTATTTTTACTCATTGGTTAATATTTCTCGTAAAATATTCTATTGTAGTATTTATCATGTATAATGCTACCATCTGGGTTCACGAACCCTAATTGGGGATAGTATGTGGTATTCATGCACTGGGCTCTGACCCATTGCGTTGACTAATATTTTTCAGGTATAGTGTTGGAGTAGCTGCATAAGTGTAAGTGGAGATATATTTTAAGGTGCAACTGGAGACGTACTTATTTTAAAGGCTTAGTAGTTTAGATTTATTTTCAATTCCTTCGCATTTGTTATGAGACTTTATTTACGGATTTGGTGGGCCAATCGGTTCCACAGTTCTTTAGATTTTATTCAGATATTTATAGTTGTATCATTCTTTTAGAGTTTATATTTAGTTAGAGTTGGATTTATTTTTTAGATTCGTATGGTGATGAATTTTAATATTCCATGAATGGTTATAATTATTTCTATTAATCTGATTATTATCTTGTGGAATGAGTTTTATGTGTCTCATATCTGTCATATGCTAAGAATGATTACTTATTTAGTGACTCCCGACGTAGTTTGGCGGCGGTAGTTGGCCACCTCGCTTGTCAGATTGGGCAGGGAGTTGCATTAACAAAAAAGAAGTTGGTTAAGAAACCTACCGACCAATGTGTGCTTTTAAATCTCACCCCAACAGTTTCCTCAGAATAGAGTCGGGATTACAGACAAAATGATGAAGTGGTGGATGTTTCCACTCCAGTTAGTCTGTTTGCGCCTCTTTCCGTTTGTGCCTCCTTCTGAGGCCCAATAGGTAAATTTATATTTCTCTTTATCCTTCAGAATATAAACATTTTTCTAAGTGTTAAGTTATGTCTTATGAATATTTTTCCAATAATTTTCCTCTTTCTTTAAGATGTCCCTCCCAAACTTGTGGAAGTTATTTCCATTCCAGATGATACTCATCGCACATAAGGATTTTTAAGTCTAGTTGTTGAAGAATATAACATTATAACTCCATGTTTGTCATTATATTTAACGAATGGGTGAGCTTCTTCAATACGTGTCTCTTCGAAACCTGCTTCTTTTAAGCATGCTATTGTGGTGGTAAGAAAATTTCCAATGAACGAAAAGGCTTCGGGGGACTTAGGTGGAAATGTAGAATGGTCATGTAAAATTATTCTCCTGGTTCCATCTAAGTAACCATTGGTGTCCATTCCTCCAACTCATTCTACTAAGGTAATTTGAATGAACTTTGACTTGATCACTTGGTTATCCTTAATCATTGTAATTTCTCAAAGCTTTTGATTGATTTATGTATGTAGGGAACCGAAGACATTCTTTATCTTCCTCCCTATGTGGATTTTTTGGCCCTTGTGAGGTCTATCAATAAGGAAATCCTTCCTCATATCCTTTTAAGGCTAGTTATCTTGTTGTACTTCCCAGTTGTAATACTAGAATCTTCAGTGTCTTTGGATATTTTTGCGCATATTCATCAAACCAATGTTGAGGTAATTTATTTATAAAAAATTTCTCTTTTTGAATATAATTTATCGTATGCATTTTTATTCTAAAGCCTCTCTTTTGTGGTCTTTCAGCCTACCGTTAGTGACGAAGGGGAGTATCCAACTCTTCCATCTGAGATTAATCTTACCTCAGTGAATAATGTTCATTATTCAATGGAGATTGGTCATCCTCCAGTAGAGCCTATTATTTTTTCTCTTAAGGATTTTCCAGGTGTTCAAGATCAAACTCAATATAAAAATATGGATATTACCCCACCTTTGGGCAACGTTGCAGCTGTTGATGAGGTAAAATTATACACTTATCTTTTTATCCTCAACTTCTTGTTTTTAATTTTTTTTTTGTATGAACTAATAACTTAGTGTTATACCATGCTTGCATACAACTGAGGAAAAAATATGTGAAAGGCGAAACCAAACCTAAAACTGCAAAAATTTTCATAACCAAAAGTTTATATTTTGTCGTTGGTAGTCTTGGGCAACGAAAATCATTTCGTAGTACATTTGTGGCCAAAGACCCATTGCAAAATGTATATGGCCATGAAATTATCTTTCATTTCCAATTATTTACGTCATTTTCTATGAAATTTTCTTTATGAAAATTATCATATTTAGGCTACAATTTATTTTATAGCTAATTGATCAACATTTCCTTGCTAAATCTCTTCATTTCGTTGCCATTTTTATTAGGAAACTATGCTTTAGAAGATTTTTGTTACAAAATTCCTGCCTTCCCTTAAGAACTATATGCTACGAAATTTGTACCTTCTCTCAAGAACTATTTGCTATGAAATTTAATTATTGAAGAATGATTCTTAATTATTAAATTTTCAATAATAAACTACCAAATCTTAAAATGGCACTTTTATTTATCATATGCATATTTGACTACTAAAACATGTATTTGGTAATGGAATGTTCCAAAATATATAATTTTTAGTTTGAAAATAAATTTGATGGACTAATTTATAACACCAAATTGAAACAAATTTCCATCTAAAATAAAATACATTTATTAAAATCCATGAAATAACTAAATTATCAAAACAAAATCCACATTAAGTCATCTATACATACATTATCAAGTCATCTAAAGACTAGTTACATGAAAGAGAAGTCCCATATTTCATTCCCTTACAAACGACAAAAATCCATGGTGCCAAAAATAACTTAAACTAGTTAAAGGACTTAGAAGTCTAAGATTTCATCCAATTGCAAACATCAAGAGTCAAAAGTCCATGGTTCCCCCAAAATAACTTCTCAGCACGTCAAATCTGAAATTAAGAAAATACAATATCATTAGCTAAGATAAAGTAGGATTTGATTTGACTTTAACATGAAACATTTATAACAATGAGCAAAAGTTGATAATTAAAGAGATAATAACCAATTATGAATGCGGACATATTAAATCATACGAGTAGCAAAACTAAAGGATGTCTAGATTACCATCGTTGAGAAGATGAGACACATGTTGCTATTAACTACTGAATCAACTTATCATTCTTCGCTTGTCGAGCTAGAATATCATCAATAATTGGATGTTGAGTTTCCATAATAGCCTTTTGAGTCCCTGACTCTCCTCGTTGAATTGTTGACTTTACCTCACGAGCTTGTAAAGGGTCCACAAAATCTTCTTGAACTTTCATAGACTACTTGAGTGCCTATTCCAATTCGGCATTCCTCAATTTCATTTTATTAATTCTACAATCCTTTCATTTGGGACCATACCCAAGACCGCTAATATACCCCAGTTTTGTGCCAACAGTCTTATCTGCTATCTCGTTTGAGCTCATCATAGTACCATCCTCAGATATTGATTCAGATTTAAGGCGTTTCATCTCATTGTACAAAGAAAATGGATTACATGTTTGTCCAAACTATCAAGATGTCTACATTTTATAGGCCACTTGAAGACATAATAATTTAATAATAGTAAAGCATATGATTTACATTATTATTGTAATGAGTCTAAAGAAAATTTATAAAATTTCGACACTTTCTATTGTAACAATCAAGGAACTAAATACTGCAATACATGTTTTAAATTACTCCATGACAAATGTAACTGTTTGAAGATGATAAATAATATCGGAGAGGGTAAAAATCAAGGCACTAAACCTGTTGTAGTTTGGTTGAAGAAAAATAACAAACTAGAGGAAAATGAAAGAACTAGCAATTTTTTTTCTAATATGGGAAGGCTGATCCTAATCAAAGTAGTGCTTAACTATATTCCAGCGTATACTCTTTTAGCTCTTTCTCCCATATCTCTATGTTATGATGTTTTTTTTATCACGTGACTCCTCTCCACTTTGTTGCCTTGATAAGGGGCTTATTAACCAAGTATGGTTGTCAAAGTTTCCTCAGACTATGATTAAAAACTTGAATGGGTACACAAAGTGGAGAGGAGTCACATGATCAAAAATGTTATAACATATACATATGGGGTTCAGAGCATGGATTCACCAACAAAGTGATACGACTTACATAGATCATTTTGACTTCAGGAGATGTCCACTTTTGACCTCTGTAGCGCGTTTCTTCATAAAATATGATCATATTCGAATTTTAACCGCAAATGTAACAACACACCCTAAATATACCTTTAGTCCCTCTAAAATCCAATAATTCCCAAGAAACCCTAGATTTTTGCCCCATTGGGATAATACCCCTAAAAGTAGAATCATGTTAACATACTCTCTCCTATATCAATTAAATGCCAACTTTCACCTAAAGCTTGACCAAATGACTTATGTTTTATATAAATATCATGAGATAATCCATTAAGTTTGAGAAATTTCACTTAACCCCCTATACTTTTACAAAGTAACTTTAAATCCTTAAACTCTAAACAAAAACTATCTAATGACCCAACCCAAAACCAACACTTATATATACTTTCTCCTCTACTGATGTGGGACCAGTTGGACTACCAGCATGACCTATACTATGTGGAGTACCCATGGTACTCATTTAAAGTCCATATGCACAATGGTGAAACTTGCGCAAACCAGGCTGAAATTCACCTACAAACCCACCAATGAAATCCTCCCCACAAACCCAATAAAAGGCACCCTTCAACTTTATAAAAATTCACTTTACCTGAGACTTATTCTAAATTAAAATTTTGAAATTTTATGCATTTATGTCATTTTATGTGTGAATGTTTGATTCTCAAATTTAGTTATGTTTATGTACTTAAATAGAGCAGAATTATGTGTTTATACGTGAATTTTAACGTGTGAAAACACTGAAATAGCTCAAAAATCAGAAAATTCAATTGAACCTTGACTTTAATGGTGGATTATGCTTTCTTGACTTTGAACAAGTTTTAAAGCGAGGAAAGTTGAGCTTAGGTTCTTAGGAACCTAAGTGAAATGCTTAATTGAACCAAAAACAAGTTTTGATACCCCAAATCGAAGCTTGATGTTTTCGAGATTGGAATTTACTCTACCAAAATCCCTCAAACCAAGCTTGTTTTACTACATTTTCAATATGAAAGAGATTCATTACTATGCCAGGATAAGAATCATAGCTTTTAGTCACCTATGTTCAGGTCAAATTTTTTCCATTTTTATCGAATATCAATAGATCAAACTAGCCCCCCAAAATTCTTGAAACCAATATGGTTGGATTCCTCTTCAAGAATTATACAATTTTCATTCGGGAACCAACTTAAATGGATTTCTAAAATGTCTTAAACATAGGGTGAAAGTTTCAAAACTCGAAAGTCAAATTGTCGAATGTTGAAAGTGATGTGGGTATACGCGCACGAGTGAGAGTCAAACCAGGCGTGTGTGATGTTTGACCCCGCACGTAAAGGTAGGTCTCCACTCAGAAAATTTTGATTTTTTTCCAAATATTCAATTTTTTTAATTCTGAACAAAATGGTATTTTACATCACCCTGTTTGGATCCCAGAAAGCATTTTCTCGAGAAAACCAATTATTAAAATATAAATTCAACTTTTTGTTTTGAACATAATCCCCTGGCCAGTTTTTTAAGTATTTCAAAACACTCCCAAACTTTTTCCACAAATGCTTTACTTCGAATAAATCCATTTTGTCTCTTGCCACTAAATGAAAATCCAAATAGAAACTAAGAAAAGTATTTCTTTTCAAACTTTTTTAATTTATATATTATACCCTTTTAATTATTTTTACCCTGAAACTTATCAAAATTTAGCATCCTACCGCATCACATAAGAATTATTTTAGACCTATACTTCCTACTTATACTCTCTATGATTTCAGACTACCCAATCAACCCCGGTGAATTAGATGCACGAACCCATAATCTGTAATTTCAATGTAAGTGATTTTATTTCAGTACTGAACAATTGAGCTTATGCCTTTCAAATTACTGATTGTTATATCACTCATTGGAAACTTTGAACTCATAGTTAAATTACTAAAACTTTTGTGTTGTTCATATTTATTCCATATATTAATTCTCTCAATATTTCAGTCATCCCTAAAATTCGATAAACCGCTATAACCTAGGATTTAAGTAAAAGCCACTGAACTATTTGTTACCCTTAATTGTGGTATAACCCTGCAACTTATTACAATCAATTGCATTTACCCTGCAATTTATACCCTTATCAGTGAAATCCTTAGTAGCATACCTTATGATTCAGGGATTAGACCCCGGTATACTACGATAATTCTAATTGTCCCATAGGACTCAGATGTTTAGTGCCTAGTTTTATTTAATACATACCTATGCGTTCCACTCTATCTAAGTTTGCCAAGCAATTTTATTATTCCCCAATTATTTCGGATTTCTTGTCCATATGTACAGTATATTCTGGACGATATTGGAACAGTATGTCTACGCTATTGAAGCCCTATAACTGATAATTTATGGGTTATCTTTTTAAAGTCTAAACCTTTAATTATAACTCCATAAACAACATATCAAGTTATAATCATCATACTATTCTTTTACATATCATTAGACTTCAGTATACCCCTCACCTCTCTATGATATTTCTGTTTACATCCAGATTAAGATAATATCAACACTAAATCCAGTTGCTCATTAACATAACATTTTCTTTCATACCTTGTATAGAAATAAAAATATCCACTTCGCTGCTTAATTTTTTTCCTTCTAGATGAACGATGAACTCAAGAAAGATGAGGCCCCACCCGCACATTTGGATTTCTATTCTATATTACGTATGTATGGGTGGTATCAGACAAGGATGCTAGCCCATGATGGATTATCTACAAGGTAACTTTTTAGCTCTTGTGATTCCCGAATATTCTCTACAAAGTTTCCCGTTATGTATGGCATGGATGAATAATAATGTGTTTCTCTTTATTTTAAACTCATATATGTAATAGGATGTTAGGCATCCCCATATTAAAAATCATTTAATTTCCACTTCCTTTAATTTATCCGTTGTATTTACTTTTACTCCTTGTTTATCCTTAAAAAACATAAAATACGAAGCATCGATCATGATTGGGAAATCACTACTCCAAAGATCAAACATAACATGCTTATTGTTCGCCTTATGGGAGAAGATCTAGAAATCCAATAGGCCAAGAGATTCTTTAAAGACCCTAACACTCTTCAACGAGCAATCCATTTTGCATGGGACGTCGTGCCACCTAATCAACTCATAGTTACTCCCCCGACACTCGGTCGACTATGTATCTATTTATCCCACCACTACTTGCTTTACCCCCACGACTACCAATACTTCATCTAATGATTCTGATCCTTTAAAAACTAACCAAGATCCAGAGTTGGACCAAGTGGTTTATCAGATAGCTTGAAAACTTTCATTGGAATTTGGCTATAAATAAATAAAATCTTCAAGTGTATGTGTGCAAGTAGACGAAGTCTATATTCCATAATGATGGCAGTAGTTAAAATCTAATAGTTATTTTATAATAGTTAAATGTTCTATTTAAATAGGATCCAACAGTTATGTATTTTTGTTTTTTCCCCTAAGTTGATTGTGTAATACTATGAAACCCGATATGATATAATATAACAAGTTTGCTTGATTTATATCTACTTGTAATTTATCCATCAATACATTGTTTATATATGATGGTTAATACTCACACAACTACCAGTGGAACCCAAGAAGAGTGATCTATTCGATAGATGCCTAGTCCAATTACCACCAATGAATAAATCTTACGTTGTGTACAAGAATTAACTATAATATACCACCTCCACCCCTGGATAATTATCACATACCAAAAGAAACTTGAAGAATGGATGCCCTTAATGAATTTATGAGGCAAGCCCCCCAGCATTCTTTAGAAAGCCCGTTCATTCGAAGCGGAAAATGGATTCGTTAAACACTTAAAGAACTATGTAGTCACTCAAGTAGGTACACAAGTAGATTCAACTAAAAACACCACAGTATTTGAATGGACTCAACCCACCGCTCTCATAGAACTATGTAGTTTTTTAGGACTCGTTGGGTATTATCGATGCTTTGTGGAATGACTTTGTCCAATTTCCATACCTTTGATGAAGTTGACTAGAAAATATGTACAAACTATGTGTACCTCTGAATGAGAACAATCCTTTCGTACCTTAAAAGAAAAGTTAACCACCGCCCCTGTACTGAGAATTCCTTCATGTAATAATAGCTATGACGTTTACACCTACACCTCCCTAAAAGGACTCGGTTGTGTATTAATACAATAAGGGAAAGCAATCGAGTATGGATCTCGATAATTGAAAATTTATGAGTCTAATTACCCGGTACAAAACTTGGAATTAGCAGCAGCAGTCTTTGACCTGAAAATTTGGAGTTGTTATCTATATGGAGAAGAATTTTAGGTATTTTCTTATCATAAGATCTTAAGTATATCTTCACACAAAATATCTAAGGCTCCGATAAAGATGATAAATAGAATTTTTAGATGATTACATGTGTAAATTACTCTACTATCCTAGATGAGGTAACTTAGTTGTTGATGCCCTAAGCCGCGGGGCTCAGGGAAACCTCCATTGTATGTTTGTATTTGTAGAAACCATTGAAGATTACAATGTACAAAGAAAATCCTCCCAAACCCAAATTGTCCTATGAAATATTATAGCTAGCCCTATTCAGCATAAGAAAATCATTGACCTCAAAGACCAAGATGAATTTTTGCATTCCCAAAAGCAAATACTCCGAAACAACCATGGACTTTGTCAACAGATTACACCAAACTTTTCATGGATACAATGGGATATTGGTCATCGTGGCTTGCCTTACAAAATCTGCACATTTTTTACAACCAGATCCACTGATTCATTCTAATGATTAAATGAACTTTACGTCAAGGAAATTCCCATTCAAATTCTCAACCGACAAGAGA
This sequence comes from Sambucus nigra, assembly GCA_949130495.1. Classification (NCBI taxonomy): domain Eukaryota; kingdom Viridiplantae; phylum Streptophyta; class Magnoliopsida; order Dipsacales; family Adoxaceae; genus Sambucus; species Sambucus nigra. Next base: position 533,234,557 of record OX422208.1, on the reverse strand, counting down.
AGGATTTCCTGCCTAAAACTATACCATTAATCAAAGTTCTTTAGCAACACCACAAAACTGAAGAAGCAACATGGGAAATGGAAGACGATATGAGACAACCGTACCCCTCGTTTTCCCCATGTAATTTCGAGGATGAAATTTTTTAGGTGGAAAGAATATAACAACACACCCTAAGTATACCTTTAGTCCCTCTGAAATCCAATAATTCCCCAAAAAACCCTTGATTCTTGTCACATTACCAAAATACCGTTAAAAGTATAATCATGTTAACCTACACTTTCCTGTATCAATTAAATCCCTACTCTCACCTAAAGTTTGACAAAATGACTTATGTTTTATAATAATATCATTAACCAGTCCATTAAGTTTGAGAAATTCTACTTAAGCTCGAAAACTTTTACAAAATAAATTTTATGCCCTACACTCTAAATAAAAACTATCCAAGGACCCAAACCAAAACCTAAACTTATTTATACTTTCTCCCCTGCTGATGTGAGACTAGTTGGACTGCCAACATGGACTGTATCATGTGGAGTACCCATGGTACCCATTTAAAGTCCACATGTACCATGGTGAAACCTATGAAAACCAAGTTTAAATTCACCTCCAAACCCAACAACGAAATCCTCCCCACGAACCCTATAAAAGGCACCCTTCAGCTCTATAAAAACTCACTTCAGCTGAGAGCTATTCGAAAGTAATTTTTTAGATTTTATGCATTTCAATCATTTTATGTGTGAATGATTGTTTCTTCAATTTAGTCATGTGTTTACACTTACATGGAGTAGAATTATGTGTTTATAGATGAATGTTAACATATTAAAGCAGTAATATACCCCAAGAACAATAAAACTCCATGAAAGCTTGCGCTTAAATGGTGGATTACACTTCTTGACATTGAAATAATTTCAAAATGAGGTAAGTTGAACTTAGGTTCTTAGGAACCTAGGTGCAATGCTTAATTGAACCAAAAATAAGTTTTGATAATCCAAATTAAAGTTTGAATTTTTGGGCCTAGAGTTTCCTGAATACAAATTCAGGAGTTTTACTCGACCAAACTCCCTCGAACCAGGCTTGTTCTACTACATTTTCAATATAGAAGAGAATTATTACTATGTTGGAATAAGAATCATAGCATTTTGTCACTTATATTCAGGTCAAAATTTCACCATTTTTATAGAAATTCAATAGCTTAAACTAACTCTCCAAAATCCTTGAAACCAATATGGTTTGATTCCTCTTCAATAATTATACAATTTTCACTCGAGAACCAACTTAAATGGATTTCTAAAACGTCTCAAACGTACGGTAAAAGTTTTAAAACCCTAAAATCAAACTTTCGAAGCTTGAGGGTGACGTGGGTTTCATGCGCGCGAGTGAGGGTCAAACCAGACTCATGTAATGTTTGACCCAGCACGTGAGGCCGAGTCTTTAATCAGGAAAATCTGAATTTTTTTAAAAAAAATTCTATTTTTAAATTTTGAACAAAATGGTATTCTGCATTACCCTGTTTGGATCCCTAGAAAGTATTTTCTCGAGAAACAAGTTTTAAAGTTAAAATTCAAATTTTTACTCTACGTATAAACCCCTAAACAATTTTTACAATTATTTAAAACCACTCCTAAAATTTTATCACAAATTCTTTAGTCCAAACAAAGCCATTTTGTCTCTTGTCACTAAACCCAAATACAAACAGAAACCAAGAAAACTATTACTTTTAAAACTTTTTTTATTTATATATTTTACCCTCTTAATTATTTTTACACTGAAACTATCATAATTTAGCATCATACGACATCACATAAGCATTATTTTAGACCTATACTCCCTACTTATAGTTTCCATGATTTCCGACTATCCACTCTATCCCAGTGAATTAGAAGCACAAACCCCAAATCCTTAATTTCAAAATAGGTGATTTTATTTTTAGTATTAAATAATTGAGCTTATGCCTTTCAAATTAGTGAGTGTTATATCACTTTATGAAAACTTTAAACTCGTGTTTCAATTACGAAATCTTTTGAGTTATTCATATTTATCCCATATATTGATTCTCTCGATATTTCAGTTATCCCTAAAACTAGATATAACGCTACAACCTATGATTTCAGAAAAGGCCACTGAATTTCTTTTTACCCTTAATTATTGTATATCCCTGTAACTTATTACAATTACTTGCATTTATCCTGTAATTTATATCCTTATAACTAAAACCCCTAATAGCATACCTTACGATCCAGGGATTAGACTCTGGTATACCATGATAGTTTTAATTAGCCTGTAGAACTCAGATGTTGACTGCCTAGTTTTTTTTGGTACATACGTATGAGTGCCACACTAACTAAGTGTTCGAAGCCATTTTGTTATTCCCCAATTATTTAGAATTGCGTGTCCATATTTACAATATACTTTGGAAGATATTGCAATGGTATGTCTACGCTATTAAAGCCATATAACTGATAATTTATGAGTTATCTTATTATAGTCTAAACATAACTCGACAAACAACATATCAAATTATAATCAACATATTATCCTTTTACATATCACTAGAATTCAGTATACCCCTAACAGCTCTATGATATTTCAGTTCGCTTCCAGATTCAGATAATAACAACACTAAATCTAGTTACACACTAACAAAAGGTTTTCTCGTGTACCTTGTATTTTAATAAAATTATCTACTTGGCATGTCTGCTTAATTTTTCCTTCCATATGAATGATGAATTAGTGGAAGATGAGGTACCACCCACACATTTGGACATTTATTCTATATCACCCCAAAAAATATTTTCGATTACGTACATATGGGCGGTAGCATACAAGGGTGGTAGCCTCACTGGAATATCTACACGGGAACTTATTAGCTCCTCTTATTACCGAATGTTTTCTATAAAGTTTTATGTTATGTATGGCATGGACATATTATAATATATTTCCATTTATTTTTTACTCGTATATGTAATAGGATGTTACGTATCCCCATAATAAAAAATATTTAATTTGCACTGCCTTTAATTTATCTGTTGTATTTACTTTTACTCCTTGTGTACCCGTAAACAACATAAAATTCACCGATTCGACAGTTAACCTCTTTACTCCGCTATTAAAGAACACACAATTAATAATTATACTTGAAAAATAAAATTCTCAATTGACACACCAAAAAGGTAGATATATTACTAGTTCATTACTATTGATGCAAAAAACTACACTATATCTAATTATTTGATCACAGAAAAATAAGTAAATAAAAGAGACACAAAAGATTTTTAAAGTGGTTCGGCTCAAGGGAAAAGCCTACGCCCATTGTTATATGTTGTCTTGCCTTTGTTTAAGTGTGTTCCTTGTCCCTTGGATTCAGAGATTACAATGTATTTATAGCCCATGAGGCAGTACAAGAGTTGAAATATCAAAGGGTGGAATGCCTTTATAAATTAAGTATTAACATATGTACAAAGTTCATAATGTATACAACTAATGTCGCATTGAAACGGATATACCCCCAACTTTAAAGATTTTTTCTTCACGAAAAGTAATTTCCTTGTATGAGATGCGGAAGCGTAGATGGTTCAATTAAACAAACTTCAAATTAAAATTAAACCAAGTGAAAAAGATTAAATCCACACTTAGGTTAATTTCACTTAAACCAACAAACAAATTTTAATTTACATCAAATTAAAATTGAACACAACTTAAAACCTAATTAATTTAACCTAGGTCCTAGAAATTTGCCTAAGTCATATTTTCAATATTACCAAATTAGGCCAAACCAAATTTAACAAATTAAGCAACAACTTGAATTAAATTAACATAAACATTACCCAAATGAAATTTGCACCAATTTAATTAAGTAGTGATTAAAACCAAATTTTATCTTGAATTACCTAAGCATGCGTTCTAAGTAATTTTGCAAAAGATAAAATAAACAATAAATCACTACGCCGCGATGTACGAGGAAAAACCCCCAAACGGGAAACAACCTCGGACGACCCTAGCTATAAGTCCACTACGTATGGTATTTTATAAGTACAAGACACGAAAGACTTACAACACATGACTCGACTCCTTTCAAGCCCCGATGATCCTTCTTGTACCGACCTCTGCTTAGTTGACAATCCCGAACTCCACCGAAACCTTGGAATTCACCAATGAGGAACTAGTAAGCAACCGTCAACCACATATGGTGCCTTTCACCATATGAGAATATCGTAGCAAAAACACCTTCTTCTTCTTTGTGGGATTTAGAAGCAAACCCAAACTTCTCTTCAAATGGTAGAGATAAAAATTGGTGCCAAACTCCGAGCAAAGTATATATGTATGGATAAACTTGGATAAAACAAACTTTGGGTTTAAAACAAGTGTTTAAAAGATTTTTCTTGAAAATCAACAACACTTAAATAATGAACTTTTTCCTTTTGGAATTATGCTCTCAAACTCTCTCTTAGAGATGGGAAGATGTGAAAAAGTTAAGTTCAAAATAGTTGGTTCCCACACATATTAAGTCTATCAAAAAGTTTGTGGGGAAAACAAGTGGGAAAGTGGGAAAACTGCTCAAAACTTCCACAAAAATTGTTCCGGCCAAATCTCGTTCGAACGAGATTTTTGTTCAAATGAAGTCTCATTTGAACGAGCCTTCTAATGAAGTTCCAGTTCATAAAAGTTGAACTCGTTCGAAATCTCGTTGGAATTATCGTTAGAACATCATTCTCGTTCGAACGACATTCCAGTGGCCAATGTGGGAACTCATTGGCAAACTCGTTTGAACGACATTCTCGTTCGAATGACAAACTCGTTCGAACGATAATTCGAACGAACTTCCAGACAACTGAAATTTCTATTTTTAGCCCAGAAACTTTATGTACTTTATTTTAAAGTTTTAATAAAAACTTCCTGAAAATAAACAACAGTTTAAAAACGAAGTACACCCAATGAAAAATGTTCCAAGCTCCTATATATATATATATATATTTATAATGCATTCATACCTTAGGAGCAAACAGAACATTATTGATGACGTAGAAACGAGGCACTATAAACTCGGCATTTTGATGAAGCTTTAGACTTGGTCGCTACGTCTTCAACTTTAGTATGTCATAGGATTGAAGGATGGTCAATAACTCTATCCTCTGACTCAAATGTTTTTGTCTGGAATTGAGCCAAAACTACAAAGGACTCAATTAGAAATTTGTGTCCTTACAAATCTTCCCCTTTGGCTATTGTGGGACAAAAACTAAACAAAAATCCTAAAGGACTGTCAAGCGCTACTAGACTGACAAAAATGTCCCACCCAAAATAAAAATACATAGCTTGACTCAAAACAACCGAAGGATCAATATCTTCTCCCGATGATGAACATTGCCATGTAGAAGTACTCATGCACACTAAAGCAAATTATCAAACTGTGACACCCCGACTAATTAAATACCGGGTAGCTACTCCTTTATTAAATCAATACAAAATGCCAAGTTGGTCCAGTTAATAGCATCACTGTCGAAAACATTTTTTTTTTATTACTAACCACCTAGTATTTAAAAAGTGAGTTGTCAAATTTTAAATTAAATCTGATTAACATGCAATAAATGAAATATAGAAATGTAACACAACCATTCACGATAAAGTCCAACTATAATGATTCAAAAATTAAAGATGAGTCTCGAGGAAATACTCCTCACAACAATCCCAATATGAAAGGAAATAAAACAACTATGCATCCTGAATTAATTACAAACCAAAGTCTGAATAACTGAAATATAAAATGAAATGTCTCTAAAAGAAATGGGCGACATGCCCTACAACTGATGAAATCTGAATATAGAGTCAAGGCAAATGAAGCGTCTACTAGCAAGGCCCTCTAACTTCCACAACAGCTACAGCTCGTCACCTGACTGGAAATACTATGCATGGTGTCCTTGTGGCTGGGCACCTAAAAATGGTTTTTACAAAAAGATAGATTTGAAAGCAAACGGGTCAGAGCCCGAATGTGGAGAGTATTTTAAAAACAGCAAGTGCTTTAATAACAATTAAAACAATGAATGCAAGATACATGTTAGGACGTGCTCTCACATGATATACTCACCTCTCGTCTAACAATGCACTCCTAACGTTCCTGTACCCATTCATGTGTTATTTATCTAACTAAACCATTATAAGTTCTAACCCAACTACTCGATTCACAATATGAATTCCCAATGTTATTACTTAAATAGATAGCTTTACTTGAACTCGGATTCTCAATTGTTAGCATTACCGTTTACTGGAGGTTATCTCCTTATTTATCTTCTCATGGAGTTACTATAAATGATTCTCATAAATAAACATCACAATTCCTTTTCATTCAACCGTATATTATTCGCGTCATAAATATACAATATAAGCACCCCGAGGCTAAGCTGCGGTGCACACATACTCTTCTATCCATCCTGGTACATCACGTACATAAGGATTACAAATTCCGAATCTCTCAGGAATTGTTAGAATAAACACCACACACAAAAATGGAGGCGAACATAATTCAACATATCCATGGTCACGTACATACCTACGCTCCATAGTCAGCTGGCTTAATAACTCACAATTAAGTCATTCCCTTGAACTATGTCCTCTACGTACCAAACTAAATCCGGGCACACAAGGATTAGAAGGCCCTAAGCGAACGTAAACCTCCCTTGATAGCAAGTATGGTAGGTATGTCATACACATAAGATCATATACTAAGCATGCACACATCTTAGATATCTCAATATTAATAAAGGTATTTTCTACATCCTTATACCATTATTCTAATTGTATACATTTTTAGTCTTCCGATAATATATAATGTAGACTGTCGACACATCTCACGTCATAGATTTTTATACTTAAAACCTATCTCAAAGGTGTTATTAAGTTTCCTATTATTCCCACATATTACATCATTATTCTTAAGGTCCTTACTTCTGCCCCAAACCTCAATTCATCAACTTATTCAAAGTTACTCTATTAATCCTAATATTATCTCACTCATCGAGCTTCATTAGCCTTTAGCATAATTCCTCAAATTAAATTCTAATTAAGGTCCAAACTTTATAACCATACCTACTGGTCTTCTTTAAGTCTAAGGATATTCATAAGGTCTCCAATAATATTTTCCAAGGGTTAACATCATTAAAATTTAACTAGGGGAAATTTTACTCTTTCTGGGAAGGTCGATCGATCGACCTTGACCTTCGATCGATCGATAGTGGTCGATCGATCGACTGATGAATGTCGATCGATCGAACGCACCAGGTAGGCTGCGGACTGCTTCGTTTTGCAGTTTTAAAATCATCTCAAAACACCATTAACAAGCATGAAACTCCAAGAATACGTTATAATATCATCATACAACCATCCTACAACAGTATTAACATTCTAAAACCAATAATTCATCATTCCAGGGCTTTGTTTGGATCCAAACTTCATCAAGAATTCTAGTTTTCTATTTCTTTCAAGAACATTAATAAACTTCTTCTAAAATCCATTTTTAGATCATCAATGGTTCTGTTTTGAATACATAATTCGTCCAGAAAGTTTCTACATGCAATTCCTAACATAGTTCATAATTTTAATCCTCAAATTCATGGGTCTAATCAATCTTCCAAGATAAATTTGATGATTATCCTAAATATGGAAAAGCATAGCATTGAATCAATTATAATTAAACCACTTGCCTCTAATCTTTCTTTGAATTTGATGTTGAATCTTGAAGGCTGAGTTGTTCTCTCTCTCTCTCTCTCTTTCTGCAGAATTCTCTTCTCTCTCTCTCTCTACAAGTTCTTCTCTAAGGATGATAACAATGGAGGTGGGGTTGGTTTTTGGCAAGTTAACACTATTTCTTAACTTTTCTCCCGTAGCCCATTAAGTCCCTTAGTGTAGTTAGTGGGTTTAGTGGATAAAGAATAAGTCAGATTTTTGTTTCTAATTTTCGTGGGTTTTAATTCCCAAATTTCCAAAATTACCAAAATGCCCTTTTTAATTACCGGTATGGCTCAATAATGCCCCGGGACACCAACTTAACCCCGGGCTAGTGTTTTCTGACTATTTCGACCCTTCCGGACACGTTGGCGCACTCAAAATGACCATACGGTTAATAGAAATAAAATTCACTTTTTAATTAAATAATTACTTTCTGGACGCGACTGTCACACGCGTCTCAACAAAATTCCCCAAATTGCCGTATTTCAATCTCGCGACAATTTTAATAGTTACAATATTCGTATATTGCCATATATACACATTATAATCAAATACTAACTCACATCTCATTAATATTTTATCCGGATTAATTCTCAATTAATTCACATTTAATTCAATTAATCCCATAAATAAATATCAATAAAAAATGCGGGGTATTACATACTTTCCTCCTAATAACAGAATTTCGTCCCGAAATTCGGAACTAAAAAGTACCTTGTAAAAATAACTCTGGATAACGTTCGCGCATCTCATCTTCGCGCTCCCATGTGGACTCCTTGACATTATGATGTTGCCACTGAACACGCACTAACGAAACTATCTTTGACCGTAGTTTCCGCTCACTTCGGTCCAAAATAGCAATCGGTCCCTCCTCGTAGGAGGTATCAGGCTGGAGATCGATGTCCTCCAAATCAATGTGAGAATGAGCCAAATCGTCTCTAAGGTATTTCCTTAGCGAGGAAATATGAAACACATCGTGAATCCGATGTAAATGCTCCGGTAACCCAAGTCTATACGCAACCGGCCCAATCCGCTCAATAATAGGAAATGGTCCCACATATCTCGGTGCCAACTTCCCTTTCTTCTCGAAACGCATAATCCCCTTCATTGGAGATACTCTGAGCAAAACCTGGTCCCCCACTTCAAATTACTTGAAGGATCTCTTCGCATCAGCATAGCTCTTCTGCCTGTCCTGAGCTACCCGAATGCGACTCCGTATCAGCTCTATCCTTGCCTAAGTATCCTGAATCACTTCCGGCCTAAGTAGTTTGTTATCCCCCACCTCCAACCAACATGCTGGGGAACGACAAGGTCTATCGTATAGCGCCTCAAATGGATCCATGCCAATGGTGAACTGGTAGGAGTTGTTGTAAGCAAACTCCACCAGTGGAAGATACTGCTCCCATCCACCCCCGAAGTCAATGATGCACATCCGCAACATGTCTTCCAACATCTGATTTTGTACTCTCGGTTTGCCCATCGGTCTGCGGATGATAAGCCGTACTCAACCACAATTCCGTGCCCATGGCCTCCTGAAAACTTTCCCAAAACCGTGAAACAAATATCTTGTCTCGGTCAGACACGATATTTAGGGGCACACCGTGAAGTCTCACTATCTCTGCAATAAAGAGCTGGGCATACTGTCCCGTAGTGTAGTCTGTCCTTACGGGTAGAAAATGAGCGACTTTGGTCAACCTGTCCACAATTACCCAAATGGAGTCGTGACCTCTCTGTGACGTAGGCAACCCCCTGATAAAGTCCATGGAGATGCTCTCCTATATCCACATCGGGACCTCTAATGGCTGTAGAAGTCCTGCCGGTCTGTGATGGTCCACTTTTACCAGCTGACAAGTGGCGCATTTAGAAACAAACACGGCAATATCTCTCTTCATACCGCTCCACCAATACTGACGTCTCATGTCCTGGTACATTTTGTCCCCACCGGGATGTACCGCGAACCGTGAGCCGTGCGACTCTGCCATCACCTCGTGTCGCAATTCCTCCCCTTCCGGAACTACCAGTCTCCCATTGAAGCGTAATCCCCCATCTGAGCTAACGGTATAGGACTCGGCTCCCTCTGTTAATAATCGAACTATCGGCTCCTGATAGAACGAGTCATCTGCTTGTGCCTTTTCTACTTTCGTGACAATCTACGGTGTAACAGTCATCACTGACATGAATGATCGGGCCACTGCATCCTGGTGTCCCAACTCCTTCCACTTTGCCTTCCACACCCCTGCCACCTCATCTACTGGCCTACGACTCAACGCGTCTGCTACCACGTTAGCCTTCCCCGGGTGATATTGGATATCAAACTGATAGTCCTTCACAAACTCAAGCCACCTTCGCTGCCTCATATTCAGCTCCTTCTGCGTGAATAGGTACTATAGGGACTTGTGGTCTGTGAACAATCGAAATTTCTCCCCCAAAAGATAATGTCTCCAAATCCGAAGGGCAAATACCACTGCCGCTAACTCCAAGTCATGGGTAGGGTAATTCTTCTCGTGAGGCTTAAGCTTACGGGAAGCATAAGCTATGGTCGGACTCTCCTGCTGCAGTACACCTCCAAGTCCTTGTAAGGACGCATCGGTGTAAACAAGGTACTCAACTCCTGGTCTCGGCAATGCTAACACAGGTGCTGAGGTTAACTTGTCCTTCAACTCATCGAATGCTAACTGACAGGCATCACTCCAAATGAACGGCACACCTTTACGAGTCAGATGTGTCATGGGACCCGCTATCTTGGAGAAACCCCGAATAAACCTCCTGTAGTATCCTGCTAAGCCCAAGAAACTACGGATCTCAGTCGGTGTCGTGGGCTATCCCCACTCCCTCACCGCGGATACCTTCCCCGGATCAACAGATATCCCCCGGTCGGAAATAATATGCCCCAAAAACTGAACCTCTTTCAGCCAAAACCCGCACTTCTCATACTTTGCATACAACTCGTTCTGACGTAGCGTCTGCAAAACCTGCCTCAAATGCTCGGCGTGCTCTTCCTCTGTCTGGGAGTAAACCAGAATATCATCAATGAAGACAATGACGAACTGATCTAGGAACTCTCTGAACACCCTATTCATCAAGTCCATAAACACGGTTGGAGCGTTGGTCAAACCAAAAGGCATAACCCGAAACTCGTAGGAACCATATCTCATTAAGAAAGCAGTCTTCGAGACGTCCTCCTCCCTGATACGCAACTGATGGTAACCAGATCGCAAATCAATCTTCGAGAAGAAAGAAGCTCCTCTCAATTGGTCGAATAAGTCATCGATTCGGGGCAACGGATACTTATTCCGTATCGTGACCTTATTCAACTCCCGGTAATCCACACACAACCTCAATGATCCATCCCTCTTCTTAACGAACAAAACAGGGGGACCCCACGGTGAAGTACTCCTCCGGATGAACCCCTGACCCAACAACTGCTCAATCTGATCCCGTAACTCTCTCATCTCAGCTGGAGCCATACGGTAAGGTGCGCGGGCAATAGGCCGAGTGCCCTGCGTCAAATCAATCACGAAATCTATCTCTCTACTCGAAGGTAATCCAGGTATATCCTGAAATACATCGGCAAACTCTCGAACAACCGGAATCGAATCAAGTGGTATCACCACTTCCTTAGAGGTCTCCTCCTCTATGTAGTAAAAATGAGTGGATGATCCTCCCTCAGGACGAGGCATCGCCACTAAAAACATCTCCTGCTCGGGAATGGCAAAGATAATACTCCTACTAAAACAGTCAATCATGGCTCGGTACGCTACTAGCCAATCCATACCAATAATGGCATCATACTCGATCATCTCTAACACTAACATATCGACGGGTAAAGTAAACCTCCCGATCTCTATACCCACACCTCTACACATAAGCGAAATCATGGAACCCCTACTCAACGGTGAGTCTTCATAAGTAGCGGTGCTCTCTGCGGCGTCTAACAACCCAATGGTGCGTGAAAATCTCATAGCAATAAAACAGTGTGTAGCCCCCGTGTCAAATAAAATGCGCCCCAGAGTCCCCTGAATAGAGAACATACCCTCAATAGCTGGCGGATTCTGTGGGGCTGCGGCCTGCTGAAGCTGATACACTCTCCCATACTGAAGCTGTCCCTGCTGAACTGGGACCGCTGGAATGGGTGGTAATACTGCCATCTGCGGTGGTGCTGGGAGGGCGGGGGGAAACATAGGCCTCTGTGGCTCGTGTCGAGCACCCTGCTGCTGCTGTTGTGGGGACCTGCCCTTATCAGGACAATCCTGACGTTTGTGGCCAATCTTACCAAAAATGAAACACTTCCCTGGGAAGTTTCCCCCTCGCTATCCCTGCTGCCCTCGGCCCTGGTGGTCGTTACCATTTCTGCCCTGGCCTTGCTGGCCCTGGTGAAACTACTATTGTTGACCATTTTGACCCTGCTGGCCGTTATGACCCTGCTGGCCATTCCGGAATCCTCCCTGACCGTTCCTAAAACCCCCTGATCGGAATCTCTTATGATCCCCCTACTGGGAACCCTGATCACTCTGCCTATACTGACCCTGAGCTGATTGTGCCCCGCTGACACCATTTCCCCCTGTCCTGCCCTGATGGCTGGACTCTCCTGATCGCTTCCCCTCTGTCAAGTGAAAGCGGTGGTCCTGGCAATGGAGTAATGCAGCGTTAACCATGTCAGAATAAGTGGCCAACGAGAGGTTCCCCAATAAATGCTGACGGATCCTCCAAGTCAATCCATCTATGAATTTCTGAATCTTCTTCTCTTCCGTCGGTATCTCATCCGGTACAATGTTCAACAAATTTGTGAATTCGGCCTCATACTCGGCCACAGTCTTTCCCTCCTGTCTAAGGCTCATCAACTTCCTCCTCATTTCCGTGTGAACAGCTGACGGAAAATATTTGCGGTCGAACCGCACCCAGAACTCCTGTATAGTGAGAGCATCTCTCTCCTCTGCGGTGGTAATAGACTCCCACCACTGCAATGCAGCTCCCACTAGCTTGAAAGTAGCTAGTATCTGCCTCTGAACATCAGTGCACTCATACATCCTCAAGTGCCTCTGAATATTCTTCCTCCACTAACTAGATATCACAACATCGGAGCTACCTGCGAACTCCGGAGGGTGTGCTTTCTGAAAAGTATCTCGAACTCGTTCCCAAGCAGACGGGAATGCATATGCCTGAACTGGCGCGTCTACCGGCGCCTGGGGTGGTGCCTGTTGTACAACGGCGAGAGCGGAATTTACCGCTTGGGCTACAATGGCTGCAACCTCGGCGGCATTCATGGTGCCCTGTACTGGAGCTGGCTGTGGCTCGGGCTGTGCATCCCTAGGAACTCGCTGCGCACGTCGTGGAGGCATCTGAAATGAGAATAAAGTTTATAAGTTCGCAGTTATAAACTTAAAATAGCTGAAGAGCGAAGCATACATAAAAGAATACAACAGTCCTAAAATATAGGGCTCTATATCAAAGAAAGCTCAGCGGAAACATAATAAGCCGTACAGATCCTAAAGGACACTAGAACCTGATGCTGTGATACCACCTGTGACACCCCGTCTAATTAAATACCGGGTAGCTACTCCTTTATTAAATCAATACAAAATGCCAAGTTGGTACAGTTAATAGCATCACTGTCGAAAACATTTTTTTTTTTATTACTAACCACCTAGTATTTAAAAAGTGAGTTGTCAAATTTTAAATTAAATCTGATTAACATGAAATAAATGAAATATAGAAATGTAACACAACCATTCACGATAAAGTCCAACTATAATGATTCAACAATTAAAGATGAGTCTCAAGGAAATACTCCTCACAACAATCCCAATATGAAAGGAAATAAAACAAGTCTGCATCCTGAATTAATTACAAACCAAAGTCTGAATAACTGAAATATAAAATGAAATGTCTCTAAAAGAAATGGGCGACATGCCCTACAACTGATGAAATCTGAATATAGAGTCAAGGCAAATGAAGCGTCTACTAGCAAGGCCCTGTAACTTCCACAACAGCTACAGCTCGTCACCTGACTGGAAATACTATGCATGGTGTCCTTGTGGCTGGGCACCTAAAAATGGTTTTTACAAAAAGATAGATTTGAAAGCAAACGGGTCAGAGCCCAAATGTGGAGAGTATTTTAAAAACAGCAAGTGCTTTAATAACAATTAAAACAATGAATGCAAGATACATGTTAGGACGTGCTCTCACATGATATACTCACCTCTCGTCTAACAATGCACTCCTAACGTTCCTGTACCCATTCATGTGTTATTTATCTAACTAAACCATCATAAGTTCTAACCCAACTACTCGATTCACAATATGAATTCCCAATGTTATTACTTAAATAGATAGCTTTACCTGAACTCGGATTCTCAATTGTTAGCATTACCGTTTACTGGAGGTTATCCCCTTATTTATCTTCTCATGGAGTTACTATAAATGATTCTCATAAATAAACATCACAATTCCTTTTCATTCAACCGTATATTATTCGCATCATAAATATACAATATAAGCACCCCGAGGCTAAGTTGCGGTGCACACATACTCTGCTATCCATCCCGGTACATCACGTACATAAGGATTACAAATTCCGAATCTCTCAGGAATTGTTAGAATAAACACCACACACAAAAATGGAGGCGAACATAATTCAACATATCCATGGTCACGTACATACCTACGCTCCATAGTCATCTGGCTTAATAACTCACAATTAAGTCATTCCCTTGAACTATGTCCTCTAGGTACCAAACTAAATCCGGGCACACAAGGATTAGAAGGCCCTAAGCGAACGTAAACCTCCCGTGATAGCAAGTATGGTAGGTATGTCATACACATAAGATCATATACTAAGCATGCACACATCTTAGATATCTCACTATTAATAAAGGTATTTTCTACATCCTTATACCATTATTCTAATTGTATACATTTTTAGTCTTCCGATAATATATAATGTAGACTGTCGACACATCTCACGTCATAGATTCTTATACTTAAAACCTATCTCAAAAGGGTTATTAAGTTTCCTATTATTCCCACATATTACATCATTATTCTTAAGGTCCTTACTTCTGCCCCAAACCTCAATTCATCAACTTATTCAAAGTTACTCTATTAATCCTAATATTATCTCACTCATCGAGCTTCATTAGCCTTTAGCATAATTCCTCAAATTAAATTATAATTAAGGTCCAAACTTTATAACCATACCTACTGGTCTTCCTTAAGTCTAAGGATATTCATAAGGTCTCCAATAATATTTTCCAAGGGTTAACATCATTAAAATTTAACTAGGGGAAATTTTACTCTTTCTGGGAAGGTCGATCGATCGACCTTGACCTTCGATCGATCGATAGTGGTCGATCGATCGACTGATGAATGTCGATCGATCGAACGCACCAGGTAGGCTGCGGACTGCTTCGTTTTGCAGTTTTAAAATCATCTCAAAAAACCATTAACAAGCATGAAACTCCAAGAATACGTTATAATATCATCATACAACCATCCTACAACAGTATTAACGTTCTAAAACCAATAATTCATCATTCCAGGGCTTTATTTGGATCAAAACTTCATCAAGAATTCCAGTTTTCTATTTCTTTCAAGAACATTAATAAACTTCTTCTAAAATCCATTTTTATATCATCAATGGTTATGTTTTGAATACATAATTCGTCCAAAAAGTTTCTACATGCAATTCCTAACATAGTTCATAATTTTAATCCTCAAATTCATGGGTCTAATCAATCTTCCAAGATAAATTTGATGATTATCCTAAATATGGAAAAGCATAGCATTGAATCAATTATAATTAAACCACTTGCCTCTAATCTTTCTCTGAATTTGATGTTGAATCTTGAAGGTTGAGTTGTTCTCTCTCTCTCTTTCTGCAGAATTCTCTTCTCTCTCTCTCTCTACAAGTACTTCTCTAAGGATGATGACAATGGAGGAAGGGTTGGTTTTTGGCAAGTTAACACTATTTCTTAACTTCTCCCGTAGCCCATTAAGTCCCTTAGTGTAGTTAGTGGGTTTAGTGGATAAAGAATAAGTCAGATTTTTGTTTCTAATTTTCGTGGGTTTTAATTCCCAAATTTCCGAAATTACCAAAATGCCCTTTTTAATTACCGGTATGGCCCAATAATGCCCCGGGACCCAAACTTAACCCCGGGCTAGTGTTTTCTGACTATTTCGACCCTTCCGGACACGTTGGCGCACTCAAAATGACCATACGATTAATAGAAATAAAATTCACTTTTTAATTAAATAATTACTTTCCGGACGCGACTGTCACACGCGTCTCAACAAAATTTCCCAAATTGACGTATTTCAATCTCGCGACAATTTCAATAGTTACAATATTCGTATATTGGCATATATACACATTATAATCAAATACTAACTCACATCTCGTTAATATTTTATCCGGATTAATTCTCAATTAATTCACATTTAATTCAATTAATCCCATAAATAAATATCGATAAAAAATGCGGGGTATTACACAAACGTATAGGGAATATTAAATATTAAATGCAATATAAATAAAGACTCCCCCTTAATCGATTCACCCATTTATCAACTATGATCTACCTAAGAAGGTCGCAACTCCCCCAAAGTTAAATATCCCAAACTAAGATACGATGACAATATGATTAGATACCATTTCTCCCCCTATCACGCTTTACTAACGAGGTTGGTCGGTCTTCCTGCTATTGGTCGGGATTCTTAATATGTTGGTCGACATTCCTGGACTTGTCGGGGGATTACTCCTTGCTGACTAGGACTAATGCAATGTTGGATAACACATGTTCATTTCTGATTGGCCCACGTAATATGGAAATTTTTTACATCAATAGAAGCCCCCAATGTTTCATACTTAGGTTTTTGCAAGAGTGTGGAACATTTAGCTCTTAAAGTTGTTCGAGCAATAATTATAATGCTTAGTCGGCTACCGACTTCCCATACTTGTAAGATTATTGGTTTAACTAGTGTCACCTGATGTGGATGGAATTTTTGTAATTATCTAATGTTTTAACGAATCGATTTTGGGCAAAAGTGTCTTTTTTGTCTTTAGCGACCAACAGCTCAATCGATGCTTCCTTTAATCATTACCTTCACCAGTTTCCGAGGCGATCTATAAAAGGCAGGAAAAACTGCATTTGTCTTCTACCTCAAACTTTCTAGGTTTATACTACTGTCCTTTTGAGCTCTCTGTGCGACAGTTTCCCCTGTTCTTTAGTTCTTCCTGAATCCTTAAATTCTTATAAGAATCTTCCCTCTTCTCCTTTTCTTCATCTTTGAATATGGTTTATTATGTAATTTCTCTATAGGAATTTAGGAATGAATGGAACAAACCTTCGTAGGTGGAGTTGGAACATCCCAGTCCTCCTGTTGATCTTTTTTCTTTATCTGTGGCTCATTGGCTCCCTTCAACTTTTATAGCTGAATGTGGGTTCACTTTTCCCTCAAACCCATTTTGTCTTAAATTTTGCTACTATTTTGATGTGGACCCTTCTAGATTATCCCCCAACACTTGGAGAGTGGTTAATGGGGTTTATAGATTAAATCAGCTCCATGGGACTTATATAGGAATCCCAGAAATTATGTTTTATTATAAGTGGGTCACAAGTGATACTACTAATTATTTAAAGACTAAAATTTGAATAGGGCTTTAGTTGTTAACCTCCATGACTCCAACAGAGATTACTTCAATCATAGGGTAATTGTCAAAAATTAGCAATATGCTCCCATGACTGGATATGATGGATACCAATGCCCCAGATGCTCACAATATGGCAATGTGATAGGTTGCAATAATTATATTTAACTATGTTTGCGCATTCTACTGATTATTGATACTGACCTTTATATATTGATTTTTGTTGCAGTTGATCAGAAGAGGAGGTTTCCCAAAGAGGGTGACGTCAATCTCAGGGAGTTGAAGATCATTTGGGGCATTCATCAAAAAATAGGGGAGGATCACATTTGGCCGATTTCGTACTTATTGGAGTATAAAAATACGATCACCTCCTTTGTTGCTCGCCTAACTGTTGATGTTCCTTCCCCTTTGATTGACCTTAATTAAGCCCCCATATCTACTTCATCTTCCACTGGATCTGGCAATGGTGACCTTACGGATGCCCCATCCTCTTCTATTGATTCAAACTTTCCCCTTATCACATCCATGAGGAAGAGGAAATTCTCGAATATCTTGAGTAATATTGTTGCTACTGGTTCCACCAAATAGGCTGCTGGTGAGGCCACTAATAAAGAAGAAGCTAGGAAGAAAGACCCATTTAAGAAAACTGATGAAGCCTACCTCAAGAGGCAAAAAAGGGCTTCCTTCTAGACTGGATGAAGGCTTTTCTGCTAGAGTAAGAGTTGGTCAATTTGGCTGATTCTAGATCACCAGTAGCCACTGGCCCTAGTTTGGCTAGACAATTAATACAGTCTTTACACTGCCAAACAACAGGGTAGCGACTTCTGTAATGAACCGATCTAAAATCTATAAGAGGGCTGCTCAAAGCCTTGCTTTAGTAAGTAATGTTACTTCTTCTCCTTTTTTATTAATATCTTTGACATTTCTTGCACTAATTTTCTCTAATTTTATTTTTATAGTTCTTGGTTAATTTTATCTAAATGCCGAAAAAGGACGATGCCCTTCGTTCTTCTTCGAACGAGGTAGATGAGGCATTTGAGAAGCTTAATAAGTCATGGCTTGAATGCCAATAAGCATTGGCAAATCAGAAGAAGAAATGGTAAAGAGAAATAAAGACTGTAGAGAATGAGAGTGCAGTTATTCGGGGGCAGGTTATCGAGCTATAGAAGAAGTTGGGTGCAGAGAAAGCCAGAAGGTTGAAGGCCAAGCAATCTGCATTCAACAGGGGTTGGGAAAAAGCTATGTGCACTGAATCTGCTCAAATTGAGTTTGCCAAGAAGAAATGTTTCAAAGATGGCTAGTCGGAAGACCTTGTTGAGGTTGTCACTCCCAAGCCTCTGCGTTGTTTGCATGATCCTGGGTCTTCTCCTAACATAGATGAGGAGATTGAGGATGATGGAGGGTCAGAAGAATCTACCCTCGCTTTGGGTTTTGTTTAACAACTCCAGATTGCTGCAGTTGACTCTTTTATCCCTCCATCTAGTAGACAAGCTAATATACCTTCTTGTGCTTCCAACCCCTCTAGGTCTACCTCAGACATAAAGAAGGTGTAGACCAGTTTGTCGAGAAGATTTTTTTTTCTTCAGTTGTACTTTTTCTTTTCATTTTATGTTGATGTATTTGTAACCATTATTTTATCAATGAAAAGGAATATTTCTTCACACTTGCCTTCTTCTTATGTTTTACATTCTACCTTTGTTATTGAATGGAAACTTTTTTTGCTCTTTTTAGTTCATAAATAAATTTGATTAATTCTCCTCAACTAACACTGAGCTTCTTCAGAGATGAAATGATCTCTTCAAGGCTGGTCACCTGGCTTTGACCGAGGAAGAACTATCCAAGTTTCTTGGGGAAATTGTCTCTGATCAAGCCAGGGAAGCCTATATTTATTTGAAGTGTCTTCTTGATCAGGTAGTGGCCAATAATGTGGCTTATTATAAGATAATTGAAGAGCTGTAAGAAGATCACAAGGAGGCTAAGGCTCTTTTGCATACTGACTATGAGCATAAATACCAAGATCTGAGTAAAGGTTGGAGTTCTGAGAAGAATTTTGAAAAATATGCTTCTCAATTCAGGATGTAAGAATTTTACTCAATCATGAAGTGAAGGAAGCAGTGGCCATTGCTAAGTTGCTAGAAGAAGAGAACAATAGCTTGAGCAAGGAATTGAACACATTGAAGGCTACTCTTCCTTCTACTGTTGCTACTGATAATGATGGGTTTCCTTCCTGGAGATTGGAAATGCCAAATTGATGGAGAAAGTTGAGGCCCTGAAGAAAACCAAGTCTGGTTCCTCTTCCTGAGAAAAAACTAAACCAAGTCGAGCTACTATAGATGAGGCTAGGACGTAGAAAACTCTTTCTAACCAAGCTTCTCATTTGAAGGTAAAGAATTTTGCCATTTTTTAGATATCCCAAAAACTTCAGACCCAAGTCGAGAAATTTTGTACTCGGTCTTCTTTATTACATGCCAAAGATGGAGTACTGAAAAAATTGCACCACCAGGTTGATAGTTAAACTTTCCAATTACATAAACAACCTAGGGAGAGAAGGATGAAGGGATACAATGAAACTCTAATTCCCATTCATAAACGGTTCAAGCAAGCTCAGAATGAAGGCTATAAGTGGGGCCGGATCAACTGCTTAACAGTGATGAAGGTGGATTAGAACAACCCACTTTGTAAATGGTATGACCCTGGTTTATTGAACTGTGATGATCCTCCATTCAAATTGGATGTTAATTAGATTCTTTTCAACATGATTCCTTAGTGCCTGCTTTTAAATTATTTAGGGGACTATGGCCTTCATGACGAGATAGAGATTATTCGTCCTCCTCATATGTTAGATCATTTGAAAGCAGCAATAGAATAATGCTCCAGGACTTCAACTTTATAAATTCTCCTTACACTTTAGATGATCATCCAGCAGGCATGGAGCCAATCTCTATGGCTGAGGGAAAATGTCCCTTAGAATAATTTTCATTCCTGTAATTCTGTTATGAGCAAAATCATGTAATGATTATTAAATGAATGAAATATATTAGATAAACATATCTTGTTAATCTTTGAATATGGATGGATTTTTTTATGTGAATGGCCTCTTCTTTTTCATTAGTTCTATTGACACACTTAAGATTTTGCCTAAGTTTAGCATTATTTACTAATGAGCTCATAGGTTCTACTAGTACACTTAGAATGAAATTCAAGTTTGTCACTAGTTACCCATGTGTCTCCAGAGGTTCTACTAACGCACCTAAATTTTTAGGTTTTTTGCATTAGTTAATAGTGGTGTGACTAGGCGTATGCGGAATATGTGTCTACATTCCTTTTTTAGGAATCTTCACAGCGTTCTTCCTTCACTTTGTCCAGTTGGATAAAGATCTTGCTTTATCCTTAACTTCATTGGAGATCAAATCTTGTTTTATCTTTGTCTTAATGGACCAAGCTTCTTGAGGACTTAATATCCTACTTTACTTGGGTTTTTTCTACTACCGAGCAACTTTTTGCTCATGCCGACCAACTTTCGAGCATTAGTAATCAACTATGTGGTTGTTATTGCGAATGACCACTTTTTTTAGCAAATTTTGACGTATTTGAAGTTTTTGGCAACTTTTAGACTTCATCGATCAAGTATATGGTAGTGCATAGCACTACTACTCCCGAAGAAAAAAAACTAAAAATGGAGGAAATCATAATTTTTATTAATACAAAAATGCGATGAGTACATTTTGTTTCATTACATTTGTGTCCATCCCTGGATATATCCTCCCCCCCCCCCCAGGGGAGGGAGAGGATCCCTCTAGGTCTCGAGCCTCCCTCTCGGGAGCGCTTCGGTTGGCGTCGGTGAATGCGGTGAAAAATGTAGAGAGATAGAGTCGCCAGTCTATTTTACTCAAAACAGATAAAAGAAAAGGGAGCCATACCTAAGGACAACATCCAAATACATACTGATACATACGAAACCAAAATGATTCAAAAAGGGTCTGAAAGCTAAGTTAGGAAATGGGAAGGTGTTAGGCACCCATTCCGCCCTTACGATCTCTCATGGGTTATTGTTGTTTCGTTTATTTCCCCGTGATATGTGTGCATGTGTATACGTAGTCGAGATAGGAATCATTGACTTGTATCATGGGAGAGATAAAGCGAGTCACCCATAGGAATGTTCCTAAAAAGTAATATTAGAAAACAGGATTTATGCGATTATCCTAGTGTCGATCATTATAGAAATGATAACGCATGTGGAATAATATGCCATTGAGAACAATATATATATATATATATATATATATATATATATATATATATATATATATATATATATATATATATATATATATGATATGCCCCAAGTGTAACATCGTCCTGGAGACACCAACCTCGGTCGAGATCATGGCCGACATTGGACGAGCCTCGGGTATGGGGCATCAGCACTCAGCCATAGCAAGGTCGGCCCAGGCCGACACCACCACCAGCCTCTCGAAGGGACATCGCATGCATCACAAGGATAAGAAGCATTCACGTATACCTTGGAATGGAAACCTTGGCCAGGCACAGGCCGAGGTCGCAGGAAGCCACCAGCAACCTCATCAAGACATTAGTCGATACTCTAAACACTCCAGCTCAACCTCGTCTCAGGCCGACCCTGTCCATTATCTCGGCTACTATTAAGCCGAGACCTCCATGGTCACCTCGGACTGAACTAGCATCTGAACTTACCAACCTCGTCCTCTCCCATGCCGAGGTCATACACCAGGCGCGATAGCCGAGCATTTGCTGACATTTGGATAACAAAACAAACTAATGAGAATTTAGGCGAATTTAATGAGAGAGTGTAGAAAGTTGGACCTTCTTGAAGATCTTGAGCTTGATCTTGGATGTTGGAGAGTAGCCCTTGCACTTGGATGATGATGGAGAGTACTTAATTCACCAAGTTTGGTGAAAAGGTGATGAAAGGTGAAGGTTGAAAAGGGATTTGGATGTGGAAATCACGTTGACTTCGAGAGGGGTTTTCTGAGCTTGGAGAGAGTGATGGATCTCTGATTTTTTTTTTTGGAATATGGTTAGCCCCTCATTTTTATAGTCCCAGAGCATTGCCGATCGGCATAGACCTAGTCCTACTAATCGACATGTGTGTTTAGGCACACTACCGATAGGCAGGGCTTGGAACCTGCCGTTTGGAAGTGTGTTTCAGGTTCCTTCAGAAAATCGGTCGTAGAGCACAAAATGTTGATCCAAATCACACACGGGGTAAACCATTGGAAAGTTATTTCAGATACCTTCCAAAGTCCTTTGGACTTATCACGAGTTTGGGAGTTGACTTTGGGTCAAATGTGGCTCGAAAGCGCTCATCGGTCCTTTGGATGAGGGAAATTCGGATGCAAATGAATCGTTCATCCGCATGGTAAGTTAGAATCCCGTACGGGGTGGATCGTTGGAAATATGAGGAGATTAATTTGACATTTCAAAGAGTTTGACCTAGTTTGGGGAGTTGACTTTGGTCAACCGAGGCTTGGAAGTGTTCGGTGACCTTTCGGAGTAAAACGGATCATTAGTCCATACCATAAGTCAGAATCACAGACGAGATGGGCTGTTGGAAAGGGGTTTTAGTGCCCTTTGAGGATTCATTCAATCTTGGTTGAGCTAAAGAGTTAACTTCGGTCAAACGGGGTTTGGGAGCATCCGGTGACCTCTTGATCGAGTTTCGAGGAAAAATGGGTCTTTCATCCGCATAGTAAGTCATAATCGCACACGGGATGGACCGTTAGAAAGAGGATTCAGTGCCCTTCAAAGATTCATTCAGTCTCGGTCGAGCTGAAGAGTTGGACTTTTTGTCAAACGGAGCCTTGGAGTGCTCGATGGCCTTTAGGTAAGTACTTGGGGTATGACTTGGGTTTGTAATGATAAAGGGAGGTGTTAGGGACCTTAGGAGAGGTTAGGGGGTATTATAATGGGGTGTCTACAAATACCCTCGACGGGTGAGTTTGGAACAAATGATAGCCATCGAATAGACACCACATGATGCCTTTGAAAGAGGATGACCAGAGGGTCGAGGTCAATTTTGGGGACCTAGAGGGCGTGAAGATGAGGGTGACCGATTCCGTGGGTGGAAGATAATTCTAAGGGCTTGAAGATGAGGGTGATCGATTCTACGGGTCAAAGCTAATTCTGCGGGCTTGAAGATGTGGGTGACCGATTCTGCGGGTCGAAGCCAATTCTGAGGGCTTGAAGATGAGGGTGATCGATTCTGCGGGTCAAAGTCAATTTTGCGGGCTTGAAGATGAGGGTGATCGATTCTGTGGGTCAAAGACAATTCTGAGGGCTTGAAGATGGGGGTGACTGATTTTGTGGGTCGAAGCCAATTCTGCTGGCTTGAAGATGAGGGTGACGGATTCTGCTGATCGAAGCCAATTCTGCGGGATTGAAGGAACATTCTAGGGATGGTATTAAAGGAAGTGATTACCAAAGTAATGATGGGGGTAACCAATTCTGCGGGTCGAAGCCAATTCTAAGGGCTTAGGTTGTGATGACCGATTCTGCGAGTCGAAGCCAATTCTTTGGGCTTAAGTATGAGATGATCAATTTTGCGGTTTGAAGCCAATTCTAAGGGTCGAAGCTAATTCTGCGAGCTTGAAGGATGAGAAAACCAATTCTGCGAGTTGAAGCCAATTCTGCGGGCTTTAGTTAAGATGACCTATTCTGCGGGTCGAAGCCAATTCTGCGAGCTTTAGGTGAGATGACCAATTCTGCGGGTTGAAGCCAATTCTGTGAGCTTTAGTTGAGATGACCAATTCTGCGAGTCGAAGCCAATTCTGCGAGCTTTAGTTAAGATGACCAATTCTGCAGGTCTAAGCCAATTCTGCGGGCTTAAGGTGAGAAGTTCTTGGGGAACTCTGTCGAGAATATTATTTCATGATTTTGATTTGAGCTGGGGATTCTATTGTTGGGGAAATACTTGTGTCTTTTACCTGGGGAACAACCAATCTAATGCTGGGGAAGTGATTAGGTGGTCCAGGGTTTGGGCGTATTTCTCAGGGAGATTTGGGATCTTTGGGAAATAGGATATGATCCTGCATTTTTGGATATTTTGGAGGTCCTCTGGGGACGTCGCCGGGGAGAGATTCACTTGGCTTTTGAGAGTTTCGCTGGGGAAGTAGGGGTTCCGCTTGAGGAAGTGAGAAATTTTCTTGGTGAAAATGCTCTAAATCCTTTTTGGGATTTTTCAAGGTTTTCTAGTATTTCGGGGAATTTTTGTACGAAAATTTAAGGGGGTGCCGATCGGCATGGTGTGGAGGGTGCCATTCGGCAGTGGCATGAACTTTTGGGCTTCCTCGAGAAGGTAAAGGGGCAGTACCGATCGGTAGGTGGGGGATAAATGTCGATCGACATGACCCTTGGCATCCTATATAAAGAGGGTGAATTCCCCTCACACCTTCTTGCCTTCTCTCTTTCTGCGATTTTCTTCTACGAATTGTTCTAGCATTTCGATCTCTAAAAAATGGCTGCTTTTTTTAGCACTATAGTACACCGGGAATTATTGGCTGTTGATGACTGGGAAAACATGGAGTGGAGGGTCAGGGCGCCTCTCGCCTTAGGGAGAAATAATTCTTTTGACACATTCGAGCTGGTTGCGGATGAGCGGACCTTGCTGCGGGAGCCGTCGCGTCATCGTTCTTCGAGGGTTGTGAACCCTGACGGTTATGTAAGTAAAATGACTTTTGGCATTCTCTCTTTTTGGGGTTTTCCTTTTTTCTTCGATTCTGACAAGTTTTTTCTCTTTTGGTAGTCTGGTGTTTCTCTGTCGAATATGCATGCCCGCGGGACAATGGGGCTTAAGGATGTCTGGGAGCATCTTCCACCTATGGTGCATTGGTAGTATCATCATCATGTTTTGGGAGGTTGGCGTTTGTTCCGGATGAGATGCCTCGTTCGACGGAGATTTTATGCGTTATGGGGGAGAGGTGGTGGGACACTACCCACACCTTTAATTTTGGCTTTGGGGAGATGACTGTGACTCCCATAGATATGCAATAGCTACTGGGGCTGGATTGCGATTGGGAGAAGATAGAGGTGGATCACTCTTTGCGGGTGAGGTCGGAGGCTGTCCGCAAGACGCTTGGTGATGTAGGGAGGATAGTGTCTAGGGACTCCATCCATTTGTCGCTGCTGAAGGATGTTTTATTGGGCAGAGTGATCGATGTGGAGGACGGGCGACAGGTGAGAAAGATGGCCCGATTGTTAATTTTGCTATTGTTGGGGAAATTTCTGGTGGTGTCGAGTAGAGACGTTGTCCACTTATGGGTTTTACCATACCTAAGGATGTTTCAGAACATCCCTCTCTATGATTGGGGGAGCCTGACTTTGGAGACCCTTTATTTTTTCTTGGATTCATTTAGTCGGTGCTGTCGGCAGTCTTTCACTGGAGCCATGTATCTTCTTGAGCTATTATTTAATTTTGTGCATTTTCCTTTCATGCATTTGCATTTTCCTTATGCGTTTCTTTTTAATTGCGATTTTTTTTATCTTTGGCAGACATGGTTCTATAAGGTGATCGAGTGTAATACCCAACTGATTGATTTAAAGGATGACACCGTTGGGGATTTTTATCGATGGCGGAAGGCCAATCGGCAGTCGAGGAACTCTCTCTCTTTGGAGGCGGTGCGTCAGGACTTGAGTGTCCTGACCAGTGGCAGGGTAAGACTTCTTTCTTCTTTAGTCTTGGTCTTTGTGTAATCTGATTCTGGATTGACTTGCACCTGCTGGGGATTTTTTTCAGGTGACCTTTTACCCTTGGGGGACAGTTGTTCAAAACATGGGGTTGACTGGAGTAAATGAACAGATGAGGCATTTGCTGGCGCATGAGTTCTGCCATACTTGATATCTTAGGGAGAGGATGGTCCGACAGATTGCTGAGGGAGAGGTGGTCGGGCCACCTGCGAGGCCCCCTATATCTATGAGGCGGGAGCAGCTGTTGCCAGAGGATACAAGGATTGCGACGATAATTGGTGAGTCTTACCTACTGTACACCGATACAGCTATGACATATGATTATATGGACTTCGTGACGAGCTGGCTGATGGCGCCCAACATATATGATGCACTTCCCTTCCTTCCTTTGGGTTCGAGTCGGCCAGTGGGGTCCTCCAACAGTGTTGGCGGTCCATCAACATCTGCAGCGGTGACGACTTCGGAGGTCCCCTTTATGCGACTACATACCCTTTCATAGAATATCCGGTGGGCTGATGGAGGGATGGTGCCTATGCTGCATCGTCCTCATGTTATGAACCCAGAGGAGTTGGGCTCGACAAAGGAGGTTCTTTGTCGTAAGGTATATTTTTTCTGTTCTTCTCCTTTGGTTTATTTTGATTTATTTTACTTTGATACCGATTCTGCCTTTTCTTCCAGCATGTCCGGGTGTCCACCACTTGGTTGAGGGATATTAGGGACTGGATATCTTCGACGACTGCCCATATTCGGGATGAAATTTATGTTCCTTCTTGCTTGGTGTCGTCTGCCTCATCCAGGGAGGAGTCAGGTTTAGGTAGCGGTGGTGCATCATCTCTCCGCAGGGGAAAGAGAGCGTGTCGCAGGGGTGGAAGCTCTTAGGGGAAAGGACAAGTGAGAGATAGCGAATGTGGGTTCGGGCTGAGTCCCGTTTGTTTTTTTCTTTTCTTTCCTACAAGATTGATGTAACACAGAGAAATATCTATGCAATGCAATGAAGTTTTTTTATTATCTTATGTTAATGATGAATGAATGCATGCACATGCACTTTTTACTTTGCTCATGATACCGTAAAAAGAAATATTTTTGGGATTTGAAGGGAATTTTTATTTAAAATGAGAATTTATATAAACATGGAAAGAGGATTTTTGAAATTCTGTTTGAGAATATCAATATATTTTGAGTTTTCCGAATTTTGACAAAAGAGGAAAAAGGAAATTTTCTAAAAGTAGGGGGTTGCCGATCCACAAGCACCTTGTCCTGCCTATCGGCAGGTCAGTCTAGTCCCATCAATTCAATGCTTTGATTGGTACCCTCTTCAGCCTTTGGTAACTTATGGGGCATGATTTCCTCTAATTTTTGCAAGGGTTATGTCTTTTGTGGGAGTTTTTAAGTATAAAAGAGGGGTAAGAGTGGAGTGTTTTTTTCACACCTTCACATTATTACTTTCTTATTCTGTGAGATGGATCTCCCTGGTAGTGTTGAGTTTGCCAACTACATAGAGACTTTGGAGGCAATGTGCTCCTATAACGTCGACTACAATTCTTACAACATGCGTCGAGTTTCTTTATGGCATGATAGGCCCATAGTGTGGAATATAATGATGGAGGCAGTATAATTTTAGTACCCTGAAGACCATGTATTCCGCTTTGGCTTGGAAGAAGTCTGTCTAACAAATGAGGAATTTTTTGCCATGTTGGGGATAAATCTCGATGTTGCTGTGACTCTGCCTGAGTTTTCTCGGTATCCTCGGGATTTGTTGGCTGGACTTCTCCACGTCTCGTCCTCGGTGGGTAGATCCTTGGTTACTGGAGGAATGATTTCTCTTCCAGCAATGCTGTGTTCCATGCATTTGTAGGAGGTTGGTGTTACTGGATATGTCGGAGTTGTCATTCTAGGCTTGGTTTCAAAATTATTGCTAGTGACTGGGAAACTGCTGGTGGACCAACAACTTGTAGCTATTACCTTATGGATGTCCTACCGTCGCAATCCTGCGGCGGTGATACTGGCGGAGACTTTAAATGGCCTAGATGCCTGGAAAGAAGGTCGTTCTGACTTTCTGATAGGGAGCCCTGTGATGCTGTTCATGTGGTTATCTGAAAGATTCGGCCTGGTGACTCCTCCAGAATACCCTTTGTCGACTATACCCAACTTTTTTTCGGTCCATTTCATCAGTGTTGGCCTGGATATTGAGAGCTGGGAGAACTGGTTCGTGGAGAATGGGGCTTTAAATCTGTATTGGTTAGTGGCTTGATGGGGACAGCTTCTACATATTCTGGAGCTAGGGGAATACCCGTATGTCCGGCTGGTTGGTCTTATACAAACCTCTTTTTATTTCCTTTGGCAACTTCTGCGCTAATTTAGCTGGGAGCAGATCGTGCCACCTCGGACACTAGACTTCTTTCCAATAGAAGATCTGACAGAGAATTTGTGCTTGCGACTTGGCTCTTTGTGGGAGAGTCAGCGTCCGTCGACCAGTCCCTCTCAGTCTACTGAGAGAGTTTGTCACATCTCTGGGGATTATATGAAGTGGTTGTGGAGAAGAGTAGTCAGCAAGATGTTGGTAGTGGAAACTGAACAAAGGTGGTTTGTTTATCTGATACCATGGAGGGAGGTGTGGTAGTTTTTCTGAGGCTGGTTCGAGCCTATCGGTCCATGGAGCGTCTACGACACTCCATTCAGGTAGGGGAAGCTTGGGGGCCCAGGATGTAGAAGATGACGATGAAGCGGGATCCTCTGGTAGCTGTGGGTAGGACTCTTGGAGAGTTTGAATAAATTTGGGAATTTATTTGGCTTTTTAGGAAGGTAGGGGGGAAGGTAGTTATCCATTCCTTTTCTTATGTAATTGTACTGTAATTTCTTTATTAATGAAATAAACAAGTTTTGATCATCTAGCAGTGCCTTTTGATGAATTTTGTATTTGTTTGAATTATCTATACCGATCGCTAAGGCATGCATAATCCTTTTGTTAAACTATATGTTAAAGTGAACTGTCATTCTCAGAGATATGAAAGAATAGTTTTTTGTGAAAAAAGAATGGGTCGTTCTCATGTAAGATGTATGAGCTGCTTACGTACCTCTAGGGGTTTTTGGAATTTTTTTAATTTTTATGAGAATGATTTTTGCAGAGCATTAGGGCCACGTAGTTCTGGGTAGAGGGAAATGAAGATATTTTTTTTAGAACAGAAGGGAAATGAGAAGAGTTGTAGCGCGCCAAGATTTTGGACTAGAGGTAGAACTTCTTGAGGCGATCCAGGTTGACTGGACGAGCCATCTTTTCTCCATATAGATCGATGAGCATGGAGGCACCGTCAGATAAGATCTTCTTCGCGATGTATACGCCACTCCAATTGGGCTTGAATTTCCCTCTAGGGTCCCAGATGGGCACTATTATTTCTTTCATGTCTAAATCCCCTTCTCAGATGCTACAGTCCTTGACTCTTTTATTTAATGAACACGCTATTTGGTGATGGTACCCTTGTATGTGGTATAGAGC
Organism: Sambucus nigra; assembly: GCA_949130495.1. NCBI lineage: Eukaryota > Viridiplantae > Streptophyta > Magnoliopsida > Dipsacales > Adoxaceae > Sambucus > Sambucus nigra. The sequence continues at coordinate 533,204,981 of OX422208.1, read as the reverse complement.
TTTCAATCTCCTTTTATCTAGGAGGGTCAGATCGTAAAGTTGGCTTTGGTGCCAGTCTTCTTTGCTGACCTTGCTTTTAAGCATGACGTGCAACGAAGGTATTTCCAACTCCACGGGTAGGACTACTACCATACCGTAGACTAGAGAGTGAGGGGTATCCCCAGTAGAGGTTCAAATTGAGGTTCGGTAGCCCTAGAGGGTGTAAGGGATTCGATCGACCCAATCTCAATAGCTTTCGATCATCTTACTCATGATAGCTTTGAGGTTCTTGTTGGATGCTTCGATCGCACCATTGGTCTGAGGTCGGTAGGGAGAAGATTTGTGTCTCTTGGCAAGCATGGGACCATTCATATGGGGTCCACATTCCCCGCTCTGGATTCTCTACATTACCTTTTCAATGTCAGCCCCTGCGATTTAGTGTAGATGGGTTCCATCGAAGTTTCTCTTGAATAGTGCTTTATAACAGATGATGTACAGGGCAACCAGTCTTCGGAGGGTTGCTCGGTCTTTATTGTTGGAACCCTTAGGATACCTACTATGCTTGAGGATGTGCCAGATATCACAATACCAGTAGTTGGCTAGCTCGGGATCTTTTGTTGTGATAAGCTCAATGTGGTAGCAGTGGGTTGAATTGTCTTATTTTTAGACTAGGAAGGGGACCACTGTTATTCCTTCGGGCATGTCGACTATGGAGGCCAAGGTAGCAAGGGAATCGGATAGGTTATTCTTTGCTTGAGGTAGGTAGTGGAATGTGATATCTTGGAATTGGGAGGCTAGTTCTTCTAAGTGGGCATGGAAGGGTTGGAGTTTCTCGTCCTTAACTTTCTATTTTCTGAGCACTTGATCGATGATGAGGGAAGAATCCCTGTAGACATCTAGGAATTGAATTCCTTTATTGAGGGAAACTTTGAGGCCTACTGTACACGCCTCATATTCAGTCATGTTATTAGTGCAGGGGAAATCCAACTTGATGGAGATGGGAGTGTGGGAGTCATCTGGGGCAATCAGAAGTATCCCAATGTCGTATCCCTTTTTGTTAGTATCACCCTCAAAGAGCATTTTCCATTACGGGTCGTCCTGAGCAGTGTTGAGGATGTTTTCATTGGGGAATTCGGAGACCCAGACATCAGCTTCTTCCATGGGGCAGTCAGCGACGTAATCCAAGATGGCTCTTCCTTTCATAGCTTTCTGTGTGACGTACACGATATCAAACTTGGTTAAGAGCATCAGCCATCGATCCATTCGAATGGATAAGGCGGGTCCATTCGGGATACAAGTTTAATGGGGAAGGCGAGCATGTAGTGTCGTAACTTTTGGATGATCCAAACAAGCACGGTGCATGCTTTTTCCAAAGCAGTGTAGCTGACTCCGTACCCAACCAATTTGTGACTGGCGTAATAGATAGCTCTTTATTTTTGAGAATCCTCAAGTTATTGAGCTAAAAAATCCCTAGGTGTACTGTCGATTATGGTTAGGTATAGGAGCAAGGGGAGACCAGGTTGTGGTAGTATGAGTATCGAAGGTTGAGTCAGGTATTATTTGATTCGGTTAAAATCTTCTTAGCATGCCTCGTTCCAAACCTTGGTTGAATCTTTTCGGAGGAGTTTAAAAATTAGTTCACAAATGGAGGTGAGTTGGCTGATGAATCGGCTGATGTATTGCAATTTCCCAAGGAAACCTTGGACCTCTTTCTCCGTTTGGGGAGGTGGCATCTCAAGTATGTCTTTTAGCTTGACAGGATATGCTTCTATCCCTCTTTCACTAACCATGAATCCCAAGAGTTTCACCTTTGTAATGCCGAAGACACATTTCTGTGGATTGAGTCTCATTTGACACTGTCATAGTGGTTCAAAGAACTTTCAATGAGCGGGAACATGACCTTCTCTAGTTTTGGATTTGATAATCATATCATCCACATAGACCTCGATTTCTTTTTAAATCAGATCGTGCAGGATGGTCATGGCAGCCCTCTAGTAGGTATCCCCAGCATCCTTGAGACCAAATGGCATAATAGTGTAGCAAAAGGTTCCCCATGGGGTGATGAATGCGGTATTTTCTTGATGATCCAGGTGAATTTTAATTTGGTTGTATCCGACAAACCCATCGATGAATGACTTAAGAGAATGATTGCCTATATTGTCCATAATCATGTCTATATTGGGTAAGGGGTAATCATCCTTTGGAGAGGCTTTGTTCAAATCCCTGTAGTCTACACACATCCGAACTTTCCCTCTTAATTTTGGCACATGCACTATATTGGCTAGCCATGTGGGATATTCGATCACACGAATGAAACCCATGTTTCGCTGTTTGACCACCTCTTCTTTGACTTTGAGCGACCATTCGGTGTGGAGCTTTCTCAACTTTTGTTTAACCGGCTTATAATCTGGAAGAGTCGGGATCTCATGTTGATCTATTTCGGGATCAATGTTGGGCATATCATCGTAGGACCATGCAAAGACATCCAGTAATTCTTCGAGTTTTGCGCGCTCATGCTCGTCAAGGGTAGCCCCTATCCTAATCTCGCCCAGTTGGGTACTAGAATCGAGGTTAATAATAGCAGTCTCTTCTTGATTAACTTGAATGTGGTTATGTTGTTTGTTATTAACCTTATTTAGATCAGTGAAGAATTGTTCATTTGCAAAATCATCATCATCAAAAGTTTGATTAGAATCTAAATAATTAATGTAAGGCACAACAAGGTACTCTAAATATTCATTTATTTCATTGATAGGAAAAACATCATTTAGAATCTCATCAAAGAAGGTCTCGATTACATTTGAGCAAGGATAGATTACAGAAGAAGAAATGCAGTATTTCAACAAGTAGAACCCGCGCATCATGCCAGTTGAGGAGAGGTGTATCAGCAGCTTTAATCAAATGGGATGGATCCAGTGATGTAGTGCTTGAATGAACCATGTCAACCCTAGTGTCTGTAAGTTGAAGAAATCCTCAGAGCCACTTTCCTTAGTCTCTTCGATATGTTTGATGATTGGTTGTACATAGTGTTGGGAACTTTCGGCCCATGAGTAGCTGTCTTGGAAAAATATCTCAATTTTGGGTTTCATTTTTTTGTCTGTATGGCCATACCATGGTTCTAAAAAACCGTAGAAGGGCCAATCCTCACCCTCTTTGCTGAATCATCCATTCAAGGAGTCACTTAAGATAGTCTGGATGCAGTCTAATCTTCTCTTTGATCGAGACTAGTGGATCATTCTGAGCTCTTGTTCCGATAGTTGATACCCTAAACCATAAGAAGGGGAAAGCTTTCTTCAGTTCAATGGGCTCAAGTATCCCTTGTTCTCTTTGTCGTAGCCCCAGTCCGGGCATGAAGTGCATGTTTCTGAACATCTGAATCACATTGACATTGCTATGAGGGTCGTATTCTAGACAAACACTTTCCTTGAAATCGTCCCCTACCGGGAGTAGGAGTGGCTCAACTCGAAATCTTGATAGGATCATATCATTTGACCCGTGTTGTATCTCAAGGATTGGATTGATGGTACTTGCACCCTCGGTATTATAATCGTCGCCCAAAATGGTAATGACTTGTCCGTCGGCGAAGAACTTCAATTTCTGATGGAGTAAGGAAGACACACCTTTGATACTATGGAGCCAAGGTCGTCCGAGTAACAGGTTTAAACAAGTTGGAATGTCAATAACTTGGAATTCAACGATGGGGTTTAGAGGGCCAGCCCCTATTACAAGTTTTATGGATCCCATCACCTCCCGGTGGGTATTATCATAGGCACGTACAGTAACGAAAGTTAGAGAGAGATCACTTTCCTTCACTCCTAAGCATTTGAAGGTTCTTAATGGGAAGACATTCAGGGCGGATCCATTATTGACAAGAGAGAGTGGTACGATTTTCCCTATAACTTCGACGGAGATGTTGAGTGCATGATTGTGGTTTGGCCCAATTCTGGGGATTTCTTCTTCGAAAAAGGATAACATTCGGGTAGAGGTCAAGGATCTGACCAAATTTACTGTTTCTTCTGGTGTAGTAGAGGGAGGAACTATGGGCCAGTGAGAAACTTGATCAAATAGTTTCTTTGTAGTTGGGAAGACATGAAAAGCCCCCATAGAGTGATGTTAGCTTGAGTTTTCTTCAGTTGATCGAGGATCTTGCTCTCCTCGAGGGTCATTTCTGGCATAGGAAGGTTTTCAACGCCCTTCCCTTGGTCATTTGCGAGTAATTTGCTTGGGATTTGGTAATGCCTTCCTGATCTGGTCATTTTACTTATTGTCAATCTCGGGTTGTTCTTCCACCTTGTTTATTTCTCCGATGAGTTCTTCAAATGATATTATCCCACACATGTCAGTTATCGGGCCAGTTTTCTCGAAAGCTTGCTCCTTATTTGAATCTTCGAATTCTCCCCCCCCCCCCCCCCCCCCCCATCCGGTGGCAATAATTCCATCTTTCCATGAAAAGTCAATGAACTACACAACTTCAATGGCTTCTTGATACAGGTCTTCCCATTCTATGAGGATATGTGAGGGTGAGGGGACCAGGCGACCTTGCAATTTCAGAGTATCAAGTAAATCGGTCATACTGCAGATGTCGATGGTTTTCCTGAGTAATTCTGCCATGATCTGGACGATGTCATCTAGGCTGACTTCATCGATGGGTACCACCCAACTGTGTGACTCTCGGGCCCATTTTCGTGCTTCCAAGAACAGCGTGTTGAACATATGGAAACCAACGATCATCTGTGAGGGCAATTTCATCCCGAACTCTAGGAGTTTGTTTAACACTTCTGATAATTCCATACCTCCATTTTCAGAATGGGTACATATAATGATGCATGCTCTGGTGAGGAGCAACAGTGCTTGATCAGCGAGGCTAACAGGGTGTAGAAGGAAATATGGGCAAGTTTGGAGAGGTTTGGGAGAGTGTATAGGTGTCATTTGAGCTGAGGGATCAAATTCTGGGTTCATTTCTAAGAAAATAGCATTGGTATGATTTGGGAGTGGGTTGTGAGTAGTGTTTGGCTTAAGATTGGCTTGTGGGGAAATGGTACCCCAGTCAATTAGACCTTAGATTATGTTTCGAAGGTGAAAGCATTGGTCGGTGGTATGACCAACGATTTGGTGAAAGGCGCAATGGGCATTTGCCTTGAAGTTTCTTGGAAGTGGATTTGGCAATGGACGGGGATCCAAGGGTTTGATGAGGTTTTGTCTTAACATGGCTTGATAAACCTTGGAAAGGGTAGCATGAAGCTCGTTGTATTCCTTTCGGACTGGGACATGGCGGCTTTTTGGATCCCACGAAGTGGTTGGTTGAGAGATGTTGTTGATGGTTGAGACTGCAGCACTGGCAGGTTTGTCATATTTTCTGGGGGTGAACTTTCCGGACACTTTCTTTGGTTCAACCTTTATTTTAGTAAGACCTTCCTCGATTTCTATTCCTTCTTCCATGAGAGCTCAGAAATGGGGATAGTATTGTCCTCCCATGGTTGCTCGGACATGAGGCAAGAAATTCTTCTTCACTATGTTGACTTGTTCTTCCTCGGATGTCCGATTGGTCATAGTGGTTGCCTTTTCCCTCCATCAGGCTATGAAGTTACTGACTGATTCCCTAGAATTATATTTCAGAAGTTCTAAATCACTGTGAGTGACCTCAATCTCTTCGTTATATTTGTACTGCGACATGAATTCTTGGGCTACATCCTCCCAGATATGGATTCTGGACTCCTCGAGAGACAAAAACCATCGGAGAGAGTTATCCTTCAAAGTTTGCTGAAAAAATTAGGCCATCAATTCTTTTGAAGCACCTAGTAGAGTCATAGCACGGTGATAACTGCGAAGATGGACAATCGGGGGGTCCACTTCCTCCAAATTTATCCATATTCGGCATCTTGAACTTCTCGGGTAGTATTGCCTTAGGATAAGGAGACATGTGGATGTAGTCCATGTAATTTCCGAAGATTCTGACTTGGTTTAACTTCTTAGTCAGTATCTTGAGATCTTCTTTGACCTTGTTCAATTCTCCCTCTTTCAGATCAATGATCACAAGTAAGTTAGCCCTAAGCTGGGCAAGGTTTGGCTTAGGAAGCTGGGCAGGCGGCGACCCATTAACATAAGGGACACGGGGAGCATGTTCATATTCTTTGGGAACCTAGATAGGCTCGGGTGGACCCATAATGTAAGGGAATAGGGCCTCGGGATCTTAAGGAACAGGAACCTGGTTTCGTTGCATCTCTCGAACCTCAGTCTGAAGGTTGTCAATCTTGAACACGAGCTGAGATAAATCTGTCGTCAGATTTGGCTGCGCAACTAGTGCTTGATCTGTGTTCTCCATGGAAAGCGGATTGATACTGGACTTGGAAGAGGTAGCAGGGGAACAGACGAAACTCCGGGGTGACTTGACTAAAGGCCGAACCCAATAAGGAGTCAGGCCAAGGACGTGCGATCGACCTGAGAGGGTGTAAAATTGGAATTATTTTTCAGAAAAAAAGGATGAAAATATTTTTGACATGTTTTCTTTTTTTTAGATTGAAAGATAAAATATTTTTGGATTTTTGGTAAAGAAAGGAGAAATGTTTTTGGATTTTTTATAAAGAGAGGAGAAGTGTTTTTGAAAGACGGGTCTCAGCATGATTATTATTATTATTATTATTATTATTATTATTATTATTATTATTATGTTCTCACTTGTATTAAATTTTCCTAAATGCAAAATGAAATACTGGACGGGACCCAAGACTAGAAAAGTTGGGTTTGTAACACATGCAAAATTATGGCTGGACTTGTAACTAGGCTCACGTGCAGGGTCCCATTTTAAAAATGCGCAAAAATTTGGGCAGCAAGCCGACCCGGAATTTGGACAGAGTTTTGGGTTGAAACTAGCAATCTAATATGTGTGTCCTAGGCTTGACACCTATATGTGGGTATGCAGTTTGATTGGGTGAATTGGAAAGGGTTCCCCTCTTTGGCGTGGCTTCCACGATATACGTCTTGCTTTTGAGGGAAATCGGTACGTGTAGACAAGCCATTTGACATACCTGAGTGTACGTGAATTGCCTAAATATATACCTAGTGGGGACGGTACGTGTGAGAGAAAATTCGATATACTCGGCGTATATGAATGAGTTCCCTGCTATATACCTCCCATCATGACTTCGGTCAAGCGGTACGATGGTGGGGAACCGTTCAATATACGTCGAAGGTACTTGGCCAATGGAAGGTGAGAGTCATATCGCTTAGGCTAACTGTGCCCTGCCGGACCAGTGCCCATCATGAAGTGACTCTCCAGTTACTGGAAAAAATTTAGTCAATCATAATGCTCTTTGGTGATATCGTGTGAATCATGTATGATTCTCTTATTAGTATCGTATGATGAGAGTATATTTCTTGATCATGCCCAACAGGGAGCAAAGTATGAGTATCAATGGTATACCAAGTATGGGTGATGCGTGCAATATGAGGATACATGTGATCCTAGGTGCACGTGGTGTGAAGTGTACATGGAGAATTTTCTACAAGTGTGTGAATAGAAGCATAAGCATGAGGTACACATAAATAGTAAAGGGGAAACTAGGGGGATATATAAAAAAATTAAACACCCATGTAAATAGAGTATAGCCCTCAAAAATCAAAGTCCCCAGCAGATTTGCCACTGTGGCCATCCCCGCATATATCCCCCCCCCCCCCCCCCCGGGGGTGGGAAAGGATCCCTCTAGGTCTCGCGCCTCCATCTCGGGAGCGCTTCGGCTGTCGTTAGTGAATGAGGTGAAAGATGTAGAGAGATAGAGTCGCCAGTCTATTTTACTCAAAACAGACAAAAGAAAAGGGAACCTTCCCGAAGGAAAACATCCAAAGACATACTGATACATACGAAACCAAAATGATTTAAAAAGGGTCCGGAGGCTAAGTTACGAAATGGGAAGGTATTAGGCACCCATTCCACCCTTACGGTCTCTCATGGGTTGTTGCTATTTCCTTTATTTCCCCATGATATGTGTGCATGTGTATACGTAGTGGAGATAGTAATCATCGACTTGTATCATGGAAGAGATAAAGCGAGTCATCCATAGGAATGTTCCTAAACGTAATATTAGAAAATAGGATTTATGCAATTATCCTAGCGTCAATCATTACAGGGGAATGATACCGCATGTGGAATAATACGCCATTGAGAACAAATATATATATATATATATATATATATATATATATATATATATATATATATATACACACACATAGAATTTGAGAGAATTAAGTTTAAAGAATATTGAAAAATAGGAAAATATTAGAAAAGGGACAAGAGTCTCGGGTTTTACCCCGAGACGCCTACGTAGCCTATAGAGGCATCAAAGTCCATGTAGTTTGTATACAAAATGAGGGGTGGGATTTATCCCATAAATCCAATCAGGGACTTCTCTTATGTTGGTGGGTGGGTGTAAAAAAGTGTTTTAGTTGTGAAAAAAGTGTGAGAATTCCCGTTTGGAATTTATGAGCAAATCCCCTTTTTCTTATTTTTCTTGAGTTTTATTTATATGAAAATAAGAGATGTGCGATAATACTAGATAAAAAGTATATTAGGATATGTTAGATAAGAGAATAAAAGTACTAGGTAACAAAACAAACTAATGAGAATTTAGGCGAATTTAAGGAGAGAATGGAGAAAGTTGGACCTTCTTAAAGATCTTGAGATTGATCTTGGATGTTGGAGAGTAGCCCTTGCACTTGGATGATGATGGAGGGTACTTAATTCAACAAGTTTGGTGAAAAAGGTGATGAAAGGTGAAGGTTGAAAGGGATTTGGATGTGGAAATCATGCTTACTTCGAGAGGGGTTTTCTGAGCTTGCTGAGAGTGATGGATCTCTAATTTTTTTCTCTGGAATGAGGTTAGGCCCTCCTTTTTATAGGCCTAGGGAATTGCTGATCGACATAAACCTGGTCCTTCCAATCGGCATGTGTGTTTAGGCACACTACCGATAGGTAGGGCTTGGAACCTACCATTTGGCAGTGTGATTCAGGTTCCTCTGGAAAATCGGTCGTAGAGCGCTAACCATTGATCTGAATCGTGCATGGGGTGAACCGTTGAAATTCCTTTGGACTACTCTCGAGTTCGGGAGTTGACTTTGGGTCAAATGTGGCTCGAAAGCGCTCGTGGGTAACTTCAGACGCAAACGGATCGTTCATCCACATGGTAAGTTAGAATCGCGCACGGGGCAGATTGCTGTAGATTTGAGGAGATGTACTTCGAAATTCCAAAGAGTTTGACCTAGTTCGGGGAGTTGACTTTTGTCAATCGGGGCCTAAAAGTGTTCGGTGACCTTTCGAAGTAAAACGGATCGTTCGTCCGTACCGTAAGTCAGAATCGCACACGGGATGGATCGTTTGAAAGGGGTTTCAGTTCCCTTTGACGATTCATTCAGTCTCGGTCGATATGAAGAGTTGACTTTGGTCAAAAGGGGCCTAGGAGGGTCCGATGACCTCCTGATCGAGTTTCGGGGAAAAATGGGTCTTTCGTCTGCATGGTAAGTCAGAATCGCGTACGGGATGAACCGTTGTAAAGGGGATTCAGTTCCCTTTGAAGAATCATTTAGTCTCGATCAAGTTGAAGAGTTTGACTTTTGGTCAAACGGAGTCTGGGAGTTCCCGATGGCCTTTAGGTCAGTACCTTGGGTATGAATTGGGTTTGCAATGATGAAGGGAGGTGCTAGGGACATTAGGAGAGGTTAGGGGTTATTAGAATGGGGTGTCTATAATATTACTAGTAATACTTCCTAAGATGCTCAACATGCCACGGATTCTTGAATTCTTGTCCCTCCAAAGTTTCAATTCTGTTGGTTCCAGGTCGGACAACTGCTAAAATGCGATATAGCCCATGACAATTAGCCTCAAGTTTGTTATTCTTCTGGATTAACTTGTTCAACATATATTCTCCTTCCTTCAAGTTTGTTGTCTTCATTCTTTTATTGTAGAAACGTGTTGCTCCCTGTTAACAAGCAGCATTTCTAAAAGCAGCGACCTCACGTACCTCCTCCATCATGTTCAAATCTAACCTCCACATTAAACCACTTATAGGGGAGTTAATGTTTAATACTCTATGGGATGGGAGGCCCAATTCAGCATCTATTACTACCTCTGTCCCAAATGCCAGCATGTGTGGAGACTCTCCAATCGCAATCCTTGGAGTTGTTCGGTATGCCCACAAAACAGAGTGCAACTCATTGATCCAATTTCCCTTGGCATAATCAAGTCCTCTTATCAGCCCATTAAAGCAGAGTTATATTCATAACTTCAGTTTTCCCATTGCTCCGAGGATGACCTGGTGCAAAATGAAACTTTTGGATATTGGACTTAGCACAATAACCAACAAATTCTTCATTATCGAATAACATACCGTAGCCGATAATGCAGGCATAAGGCAATCCATATATGCAAATGATATATTTCTAAATGAATTGGTAGACCTTCACATATGGCATATCCACCAAGGGTTCCGCCTCAACCCATTTTGTAAAGTAATGCACAATAACAACTAAATATCTAAATCTTCCTCAAGTGGTCAGAAATGGGCTAACCAAGTCTATTCCCCAAATTGAAAATGGCCAAGGTGAAGTGATTAGATGAAATGGTCTATGCAAGGCTTGCCTAAGAGGCATATCAGTGCACATCACAATTGTATGGGCTAGAAAATATGGCTTAATTCATCTAGATGACTCTATCAAGTCCAGTGTTAACTTCTCCAGGTGTGGGTATCTAATTTCTTCTCCTCGAAAAGCTTTATTGGTGTAGTCGACTAGTTTTTAAACTCCATTCTCTTCCCGGATCAAGCAAGAAATTACAGCTGACTCAGAAATAGCTAAGTATAAATATAATTGTTCTCCCAAAATTGGTCGAGAAAGCGGGGGGTGATCCCAAGTACTTTTTCAACTCCAAAAAAGCTTGTTTGCACTCGTCGTTCCATTGAAAACTCTTTCTAAGAACTTTAAAGAATGGTAGGCACCTATTTGTAGCCTGGGACATAAATTTGTTCAGAGCTACCACTCGCCCAGTTAGCATTTGTACATCTTTTTTGCAAGTTGGGGATTGCCTTGATCTTATCTGGGTTTTACTGAATTCCTCTCTGATTTACTATATACCCAAGTAATATTCCTTCATGTACTCCAAACACGCACTTGGTCGGGTTTAATCTCATCTGGTATTTTTCCAACTAGTTGCAAGTTTGGTTGAGATCGAAAATATGATCGGCTGCTTTCTTGATCTTCGTCAGCATATCATCCATATAAACTTCCATATTTTTACCTTTTTGCTCCTCAAAAACTTTGTTCACCAATCTCTTGTAAGTAGCACCTGCATTTTTCGAACCAAATAGCGTAACATTATAGCAATAAGTTCCTCGGGGAGTAATAAAAGAACTGCTTTCCCTGTCTTTAGGCTTCATCTTGATCTGGTTATAACCAGAATGTGCATCCATGAAACTGAGAAGTTCATATCCTGAAGTGGCATCAATAAGATGATCAATTCGTGGTAAAGGAAAAGTATCCTTTGGACACGCTTTGTTTAAATCGGTGAAGTCCACACACATTCTCCACTTGTTATTCTTCTTCTTGACCATTACTGCATTGGCTAACCAATATGGATACTTCACTTCATCAATAAAATCATCTTTTTGAAGCATTTCAACTTCCTCCTGAATGTCTTGCTTCTTCTCAGGGATAAACACTATGCGCCTCTGCTTCACTGGTTTGACATCCTTATTAAAATTGAGCTCATGGCAAAGAAAGTTGGGGCCAATCCCGATCATATCTTCATGACTCTAGGCTAACACATGATTACTTTGTCTAAGTAAAATAACTAGTTCCTATTTAAGAATAGGATCCAACGTTGTTCGTATTTGAATGGTGCATTCGGCCTTGTCTTGTCTAGCAGAATGCTCTCTGTCGCTGCCATTATTTGACCTTTCACCAATTCTGTTTCTTCTCTTGGATATAAGGTTTTAACCTCAGATTCACTATTAGATTATGAGTTGTCCACTTGGTAAGTGTTGATCTTTCTCTTTATTTCTTCCAAATTTTCTTGCTCGGCATATGAGTTGTAGCATTCTTGAGCTACTTTCTGGTCACATTTTACCACACCTACACCAAAATTATTCGGGAACCTCAAACACTGATGGACTGTAGATGGTATAGCCTTAAAATTCTCCAACCCTACTATTCCCATTATCATGTTATAAGCAGAATGAACATTTTTTTCCATTACAAAGAAACATATATTCTTTGTTCGGTTGGATGGCCATCTTCTAAACAACACCTTAACCTTAATTATTCCCAAAGGGAATACTTTTTTGCCGAAAAAACCTATTAAAGGTCTATGGTAAGGCTCCAACTGGATGAGCTTGATGTCCAAACTTTCAAAACAAGGATATAACATAATATTTGAAGAGCTGCCATTATCAACTAGAACTCTGCAAATAATTATATTCTCTTTTTTTACTTTAATTATGAGAGGATCATCATGTGGTTACAATACCCCTGAAAGGTCATTTTTAGAGAAAATGATTACCAACATGTCTTTATTTACCTTCCTCGGTCGATCTTCTTCGGCTATATTAATCCTTTGTATATATAAAAAAAACTTGTGCCTCATTGAGGTAAGCTTTCCGTTCTAGAGTATGATCTCCTCCTCCTACATCTCCACCTGTAATCATTTGACAATTAAAAGAACGAAAACTGAGCATTAATACCTCACATTTTGATTGCTTGGGGTTCTTGGGTAGGTCTATATCATCATCCTAATTATCTTCATGAATCCTCTCTTTCTCCTCTTTGGGCTTCCAAGGTGATTTTGACCTTCATCAATCTCCCTTATTTTCTGTCGATCAATAAACTGATTTAATTTGCCTCTTCAAATGATAGTTTCAATCTCGTTCTAAAGATAAATTCAACGATCTGTCATTTGACCATGGTCTTTGTGAAATTCATAATATTTGGATTTATACCTCTTGGTAGGAGACTTCCTTAACTTCTCAGGCCAACGTACATCTTTGTTATGCTTGATTTCCTCCAAAACATGGTGGATACCCATTATTAATGGAGTGTAATTATTGTACTTCTTGAGCCAGCCTTTAACCCCTTTTTTCTTTGATTCCCTATCCTCCTTGGAATCTTTATGTTCCCTTTTGTCAGTTTTATATTCAACTTTTTCCTTTGAGCTCCACTTGGCTGCCATTGCCTCCTCGATATTCATAATCTTGGTTGACTTTGCCATTAATTCTGTCATTATCTTTGGAGGATCTTTAACAAGCATGTAGTAGAGTTTCTCGGGGAGAAATTCACTCATAAGATTCGTAATAGTTGTCTTATCCTAATAATTAACAACCTCTAACTTTTCATTATTGAACCGAGTGATGTAATCTCTGGTACTTTCTCACACCTTTTGCCTTACACTGAGAAAATGAACAGAATGGTTTAGCTCTAAAGCATAAGTTACCAATGAATAGCTCGAAAAGCTGGTGGAAACTAGAAATTTCCCCACCGAGGAAGATTGTTATACCATATCAGATCAGGTTCTGTAATTATTCATGAGAATGCCATGCATCTCATTTCGTCGGGGATGACATTGATGTCAGCTATTGCCTAATATTTCTCTATATGGAGGATGGGATCAGTTTTCCCATCAGATTTGGGAGTAATTACAGAAGATTTAAACTTCACAAGACTGGGAAAATCCACAATAGCTAGTACGAAACGAGATCCATTAACAAAGCTTATTTGTAACCGATTTTTGGCCTTAGCCTCCCAATCTATCTTTCGGTCATTGGATAGAGCCTTTCCATACATTGTTGCCAACATCAAATCTATATGTTGTTGCTCGATTATTTGCTGAACTTTTTCCTATGATTATTGCTCGACGTGGGAAGTTTGTCAGGCATCTGATCTAGACTGGGCTGAGCCTTCCCTTTTATCGGTTAGTCATTGAGTGTTTCTTGACAATGCCCTGTGAACATTTATGTTCCCCCTTGGTCCCAAATGATTAAAAGGATATTCCCGACTTAGCCCTTTCAAGGCACTTAATCTTTTAGGAGTAAAATACTGATCGTCATACGACTCTGATGTTCTGAATGAAGAGCTTACTCTTGGGCGATAAGAAGTATTTCTAGTTATCCTTAATTGGCTATGTCTACTTCTTCTTGGAGGCGGTGGTGGCATATTTCCACGAGTAGATAGGTAAGGTGACCTGGCTTGAAGGGTTTGCACTAACTGCCTCATGGTGTCTTGCATAGCCTCTTGTCCTTTAGCGAGACTAGCCAGGATTCTAGTCAAATCATTGTTAGTTGGTGGAGATTAAGGAATAGGAGGGGTGCCATCATTCCTGTTACTTGACTCAGGGATATCAACCATGTTTTAGTTAAATAAAAGAGTGAAAATACTTCAAAACATGCTCACACAAACGGTGCCAATCTACTGATGCAAAAAACTAGACTATATCTAATTATTTGATCACAGATAAATAATTAAATAAAAAAGATACAAAATATTTTTAAAGTGGTTTGGCTAAAGGGAAAAGCCTATGTCCACTGTTATGTATTATCTTGCCTTTGTTCAGGTGTATTCCTTCTCCCTTGGATTCAGGGTTACAATGTATTTATAGCCCATAAGGGAGTACAAGAGTTGGAATATCAAAGGATAGAATGCCTTTATAAATTAGGCATTCACATATGTACAACGTTCATAATGTATACAACTGATGGCGCTTTACTGACGAAGTTGGCCGGCCTTCTTGCTATTGGCTGGGCTTCTTAATATATTGGTCGATAATCCTGGACTTGGTCGAGGGATTTCTCCTTGATGACTAGGATTGTTTCCACATTGGATAACACATGTTCATTTCTGATTGGTCCGCGTAATAAGGCAATTTTTTACATCAACGATTATGAACCACCACAAATGTTTATAACCCGTGATTACGATTTACAATTTATTTAGATCTTGTTATTCTATTTTATAATAAATTGTCTCTGAAGTAATTTTTCAAACATGATAAGTATGCCAATTTTAATAAATAAATATTTACAAGTAAGTGATAAGGTCAGCAATAGTTTAAACCTGATATCTCGGACTTCGATAAAAATTGCATAGACTAAGACAATTACCCTTAGTCATACAAGTAGGGATATTTTCTCGAGCCTCCTCTATTGATACATTCTTTTTATATAGTTGAAGAATATTTCTCAATTGAATCCAACTTTTCCCATTCATTACCTCTTCTAAACTCTCCTGTGCCTTGTCATCCAGAGCAATTTTGAATTTCTCCTGAAATATTATACTCAATGAGTAAACTAAATAGTTACCCAACAAGATGGGAATGTCTAGTTAGATAGAAAATCTGATGCAATATTCTATATATATATGGATATCTGACGCAATATTCTCTATGTATGTAGATATGCGGATAGGTAGTTTAACTAGTTTTACATTTGAAATATCTTATTGTAAATGATCAAACTAGTATTCCTGCCACACTGTTGTATGAAAATGACTATAAATTTTACTAATAATTTCCTATAAGAAGCATAATGGCAAAGGATATTTGAAATATATGCCTAGAAATAAGTTTTAGTTGCAAAGTGACTTTGATTTTCAACTGAAGAAGTGTAAAAGACGAATGAAACTATCCAATAATGTGACTTCCCTCCCTTTCAAGTACATGTGATGTGTAGAGTACTAGAATCTTGGAAGGACTACATGAACAGGAACATTATGAAGAAATCATCTTCCTTCATTTGGTCAACAGTTATAAAGAAGAGATTTGGATAATTTTTCTATTTTTCTTCCAAAGATTGGTAGTCTTTACGAACAACAGTGGATAATCCAACTCAAACTTTACTAAAACCATTTATTTATCTATCTAGAGGAAATGATATTCAAACTTTATTTTCACCCCTGCCCATAAAAATCCTTATATACACTCTACTAATCTCCAAGAAAAGAAAAAGGAGAAAGAAATTGTATTAAAGATATCGGATGAAAGAATTTTTGTTTTTTGGGTTTGCCAGAATCATCATCATCAGCATCATCCTTTCCTTAATCACTTCACATTGGGTCGGCTACATGGATTCTTCCTTTACATTCTAATCTATTTTAGGCAATATTATTATTCAAGTTTAATGCCTTAAGATCTCTCCTAATAATTTTCTCCCACGATAGATTAGGACGGACCCATTCTCTTTTACCCTCTATTTCTAATAATTTTTCTCTAGTAATAAGTGCATCTATTGGTCTACACAACACAAATACATACCATATAAGTCTACTTTTGCTTAATTTATCGCTAATGTCCTAACTTTTCTCTCACACAATAGTTTTTAACCCTATCCTTTCTAGTAATTCCTATCATCCATCGGAGCGTCCTCATATCACTAACATGGAGACTTTTTCATGTTTTTTCTTTAAAGCCCAACATTCAACTCCATGTAAATTCGTTGGCCTATCAATTGTTTTATAAAATTTTCCTTTTAGTTTACCCACTTGCTTATCTCCATTTCATCCAACCAGTTGATATTCTACTCGTAACATCCTCATCAGTATTCCCATTGCTTCATATTAATGAACCTAAATAATGAAATTTACTAGCTTGGCTTATCACTTTTTCTTCAATCTTTAATATTATGCTATCAGACGCCTTATTGGTAAATTTACATATCATAAATTCAGTTTTATTTCTATTGATTGTCAGTCTCTTAGACTTTAAGGCATTACTCCAAGTATCTACTCTCATTACTAAGGCCTCCTTTGAAGTATCATCCACAAACAACATAAATTATGGGACATCTTCTAGTATGTTCTTCGTAATCTCATCTAATACTCCAACAAATAAGTAAGGACTTATGAATGATCCTTGATGTAGACCCACTTCAATCGTAAGATCATTATTTTCTCCACAAATAGTTCTTACTCCAGTCTTTGTGTTATCATACATATCTTCAATAACTGTAATGTAACTCATAAGGATTCTTTTCCTCCTTAAAGCCCACCATATTATATCCCTAGGTACTTTATCATATGTTTTTTTCTAAGTCAATAAAGACCATGTGTAAATTTTTATTCTTCCTTCTATATTTCTCCATTAACTATCTTAATAAGTAAATAACTTTTGTGGTGGATCGCCCTAGCATAAATCTAAATTAATTGTTAAAAATAGTTGACTTATTTCTTAATTTTTGTTCTATAACCTTTACCCATAATTTCATAGTGTGATTCATTAGTTTGATTCCTCTATAATTATCGTATTTTTGTATATCCCCTTTATTTTTATACAAATGTATTATGGTTCTTTTCCTCCACTCATCTGGAATTTTTCCTTCTTCTAAAATTTTATTAAATAAACCTATTAACCATTCTACCCCTATAATTATAAGGGTCCTCCATACCTCTATGGGAATTTTATCTGGGCCAACTCCTTTATTCCTTCCTATTTTTCTTATTAATATATCTACTTATTTTACAATAATTGGACATACGATTCCTATATTCGGTTCAATGTCCTCGGCATCTTTTTTGGGATATTCCTCATTCAATAATCCTTCAAAATTCTCTTCCCATTTATCTAGAAATTCTTTATCATTATTTAATATATTTTGATTTATGCCTTTAATACACCTAGTTGCATCCATATCCATTGTTAATATATCTCTGTTCTTTGCAAATTTATATATCTCCTTGTCACTTTCCTTGGTACCTAATTTACTGTAAAGATTATCTAGTGTGTTTTATGGCACATTTCTAATAATGTTTTTTACTTCCCTTTTTATCTTCTTATACCTTTCTAAATCTTCTTGTTTTTTACTCTTTTGCCATTATTTAAAACTTACTCATTTATTTTGTATTATCTTTTGCACTTCCTCATTCCACCAATAAGAATCTTTTTTCTTTAGTCTCACCTAAAATTTTCTTACCTACTTTCTCAATATCATTTTTTCTTCTTGACCAAATGTTGTTAACATTATCATCCCAATTCCACTTCATGTTTAACATGAACTTTTGCCTAAATTCTATCACTTTTCATCCTTTTAAATCCTTCCATTTTATATTTCGATAGGCTATTTTCTCTTCTAGGTACTTAAATCCTTTAATGGATAAATCTATTACTAATATGCGATGTTAATTTGTTAAGCTTTCACCTGGTATAATTTACAGTCTTTGCATGTGTTCAAGTTCCTTCTTCTAAATAATCCGTTGTTTTAAAAAATATGTTTGCTAACGCTTGATCGTATTCCTTAGCAAATTCTAAGAAATTTTTCCCTCCTTCATTTCTCTTATTAAAACCATAACCTCCGTGTATCCTTGGATAATGGTCCCATTTTACTCCTACATATCCATTTAAGTCACCTCCTAAAAAAATATTTTCATTCGTAAGAATTTTCTGTAATACTTCATCTAATATAATTCATAAAATAGTTTCTTTATATTTTCATCTAACGTTCCTTGGGGCGTGTAATCACTTATAACATTCAATTTTGTTTTATCTAATACAATATTAATGTTCATTAATCAATCTCCCGATATTTTAAAATCCATCACTTTATCTTTCGTATAGTTGTCAACAATAATACCTACCCAATTTCTACAATTATCTCTCGCTCCCGAATAACATAATTTATAACCTTCTCTATAACAACCCAGACTTTTGAGCGACTATTTTATATTATTTTGCCCGATGGGAAAATTATATAAATAGAGGAATTGGAGTAAATATTATTTACCGTGATATTAAGGGATAATATTTACTATGTTTTGCCTATTTACCGCTATGAGAGGGTAAATAGCATTATGTTGTGTTTTATTGCTTCGTTGTGCTTTAAACGACGGTTATGAATTATATGTAAGTTGTAGTATAATTAATAGAGTAAAATGAGTTTGGAACAAAAAAATACTTCACTTTACTTCGGATGCCAAAATAGAGGGTGCGGTTGGTTTTAGAATTGTCGAGATAGTCAAAATAAGTGACAAGTTGTATTTTTGAGTTTCGGGCACTTTTGACCGGTTATGACTCAATTATGTAGTTACGAGTCATTTTAATGGGGTATAAACATTTAAAAGAGGAGAAATTATGTTTAAGACCCGTATAAGTCTCCCAAACCCCTTTTATCCCTTATCTTGTGTTATAAGCCAAGAGAGAAAGAGAGAGAATAGAGAGTTGGGAGAAATGGGAGAAAAGAGAGAAAAGAGAGAAAAATGGAAGATTTGATCCGGAATCCGTTGCTACCAGAAGAGCATGCGAGACTACAAACTAGAGGCAAGTTTCTTACTTTCTAGATATTGATTTAATGTGATAAATTGCATGCATAGTTGTATTTTGGAGATTTAAACCATTTTTGGGATTTATAGGTTTTTAGTGATTAAACCTTTAATCTTGTACTTTAATTTGATTTGAGTTGTGAAAATTAGTTAGTTGATATGTAGGAATGATTGGGTAGAATAAATTGTTGTTGTTGTTGAGAGAAATTGAGAGATTTGGGTTTTGGGATTTTAGGGTTTATACAACCCGTAGCCCAACTTGGGTAAATTCTGTAGGGTCAAATCGATTCGCCCCTAGCGAATCGATTCGGTAATGGGGAAGGTGTCAGGTCTTAGTTGACTGTATCGATTCAGACCATCTGAATTGATTCGGGGTTATGCAAAATGTCAGGGTCTTCTTGCCCGAATCGATTCGGCCTATCCAAATCGATTCGCTTTCAAAACGAATTGATTCGGCCGGGGCGAATCGATTCTAAATTCCTGCATTTTTTAGATGTTTTTCTATATTAGTTTTCAAACCTTTTCTTTTAGGGTCTAAGCTTAGGGGCCTTCCTTTGGGAAGTAATATAGGATCCTATAGGTATGTATCAAGGAGGTAATTGTCCTAGGCTAGCATGGGGATATTCGGGCTTATCCCGAGGGTTAGTTTATAGGAGTTAATGTCTTGTTTGATATAGGATGTTAACCGAGAATCTATCGAACATAAAATGATAATGTTGGGACTTTTGGGGAGACTATTACTGAGGGAGACTCACCTTGATGATTTAGAGTATTTTGTCGAAGTCTTGGAGACTAGTTTGAGGATAATGGTACTTCGGGTCTTAGGTCATTAAATAAATATGACTTTAAGAATAAGAAATCCATATTCTAAAATTGGTATTTCTTCATTGAAAATAAATGATTTCTGAGAATGTAAAATATGAATGTTTTCAAATGGAAACATAAATGATTTTCATAAATGATAATTTATGTAAACACACCTCTCTAAATCGCTATCATAAGGGAAGTTGTGTGCGTAAGGTGAAGTACCCTGGCTAATGAATGTAGGGTGAATATAATCCTAGGCCATATGAGGGTTTATTGTAGGTTTTCTGCGATGGTGAGGTAATTTTGGGTGTGTTTATGACTCTCCCGTAGACATATGGCCGCTTCCCGACGTTTCGTTAGGATCCTAGGTTGTCTTGATGATAGGCCCTGGAAGATGATAGCCATTTAGGGGCGTGCATAGTGGGGAAACCCGGACGAGCGGTCTTAGAAAACGTTATATGATATGATATATAACTATTTTAATAATGTGGGACATCATTGTTGTTAAAGCATTTTATGATAATAAAATGGCTTTAAATACATTTCGTGGATGGAAGAAGGGAAATGGGAAGTTAAATACATTTCCTGGATGGAAGAAGGGAAATGGGATGTTATGAAACGGAAAAGCATTTTTATGATAATAAAACTTGATTTAAATATATATTTTTCCTGGATGGAAGAAACGAAATAAAATTGGTAAAGAAGGTTTTGAAATGAAATTGTATTTGTAAGCATTTAATAAAATGAATTGCCATATATGCTTTCCTAATGAGAATAGGAACTGTGCCTTTAGATTGTGAATGGATTTATTTATGTCTCCTTGAGTATTTATAGATGAGTTCTCCCATACTTATATGATCATTGAGCATCATCATTGATATTGCGCTAGGTTGTGCTTTTAGAATAAGAGTGAGAACCTTTATGTTATATTGTGAGAGATAATTACGCACTTAACTGTCATGCATTTTAGTCACATGGTAATCATATCAAACCGGGCCCTGACCTGTCTATATTTCTTTGTTTTGCATGCAACTCTTTGTCCGTTCAGGTGCTCGTTCGCATGGACGTCCATATTGACCTCTCCATTCCAGTTGTCTTGGAGCTTTAGCATTTTGCGAGTGTTGTAGGACATTTGTTTTAGACGCCTCTATCTTTTGTACTCTAGTTATGTCCAGTACATTTATTCGGGCGTGTTGCCCATGCTTTGTATTCATTTATTATATTGTGATATTTCATTTGTAATACTCGGTGTAACTATTGTATTGGTGTGTTAATCGACAACTTGTTCGGTTATTATTTATTATATTGTCATTTCTTTATCCGTTGATTTTTGGTATCCCCCATTTTTGCAAATTGGATTGTCTAAGTGTTTTTCTTTTACTTACAAAAAATTTAAATTTGACAGTCCATTTTCTAAAATGATTGGTGGTTATCTCGTACTATTATTTTAATCGACAGTGATGTTGAGAATGGACCATCTATGATTCCTGTGATTATTAGAGTATTGGGCTGGCCACCTATTATTTTAGTAGGCGGGTTGTCACAAATGGTATCAGAGCATCACGTTCTAGAGTCCTTAGGAATCTGTGCGGACGTATTACGCTTTCAGCGTTACTTTTAATTTGACATAGAGCCTTAGGATTAAGAACGTTGATTTCTCTTGTGAGATTTCGTTCTCCTACCATAACGTAAGAACCCAAAACATCTTTTGTGTGTTCGTGTGAGATTCATAGGTCGAATGAGGAAGGACATCAGGGAAGGCCATTATGAAGGCATCATGAGAAGGGATTACTAAGAAGTGTAAGTTGTAGTCAGGGATGAGGGCCGCTTTGGGGGTCTCTCCCATCGTAGCATTATCTTATATTGCTACTGTGACTATTAAGTACAGTATATGTAGTTTTCCAGGTACCGCTGCAAGTAGAGAGTGGTACTAAGTTTGTAATTCCTAGAGACGTTGATTTGGAGTTGAAGAGTCCTTGATAAGGACCCCATGTTGAAGTTAGGCCAGATGGAGGAAGTCTAATCTTGTTCAGTCGAAATATAAGGCCTAGGAGCTTTGGTCTAGAGAGGGGTATAGAAGTACCCAGGCGCGAAGAATGGAGGGAAATCTTTCACCCATAGGAGTAAGGTTGAAACGGTGGGAACATAGTCACCATATTTATTGGTGCAGGAAGTTTTGCCCATAGAGAAACCCGGTGGATATTTTCAACAGCGAGTTTCTATGGGATAACTGGAATGATGAGAAAGTAGATTCTCAAATATTCACACAAGGTTCGGTCAGAGTCTGATCATGAATAAAGAGTGGTACGGTTAAGGAAATCGTGCATCGAAGTAGGTAGGTGCAAGGAAGAACGAGCCCTTCAGTGGAATGATAGGCCCATGAATAAGTGTTGTTAACACTTCTGGAGAAGAAGTGTTCATGAAACCCCATTGGTGGACATCCATCCGAGGAAGATTCATTGAACTAAGGCAGGGGAGACCGGTAGCATGTTCTCTTTTGTTAAAAAAAACTAAGGGAACTACGCGGGTAATCACCGGGTAGCTAGAGACGGAGATATGGTTATGATGCGGAATGTAGAACCATGCGTTTTAAGTCTTGTGGATTGGATAACAAGGGCAAGAATAGGGTGCCTAGTTGGGGCGTTGATGGAAGTAGTTTGGTTCGGTTAAGACTAGAGTACGACGTCTGAGGACCATTGGTAGTGGCCAAAGAAATTGGCAAGAATATTAGCGGGAGTTCCACCTTAGATGAGGGTAGAGCATTCAATATGATAAGATGGAGTAGTATGGTATCAACCCTAGATTCGGGAGTGTAAATCGAGCTTGTGGTGGTATTGATATTATTATAGTGAGTGTATCTATATGACTTCCATGGTAGGGAGTCCTATATTTTTCCTTCACTCGTTATAAGGCGAGTGATGATATTTTAAAAGTATATGTGTGGTATGTGCTACTCGTATTATATATATTATACGAGTGGGAATATTCTTGGTTTTATTGGAGCGATAGCAAGTGAATAAATTGCGAGGCTATCATATTTGTAGTTCTAGAATGGAACTAGTTGTTCTATAATATCTCACCTGGATACATGATTGAGACTTTATACATGTAGTTTTAAGTATGTGAGAAATTTTCATTATATTTCTTTGTTTGGTTTGTTGTTTATTTGCCTTGCATGCATGATGTTGCCTTATCTCCACGACCAACAAAGTTAAGTAGTAATGCATAGGAGGGGTTCTTTGTTTGGTTCGCTTTGCGAGACGCTCCACGCGTGAACCTTAACGACGTTGGAAGTGGAGATATGCTATTTTTTTTCTTTCTTCTTTCTTTCTTTTCTTTCTTTCTGTTGGTAGAGTGATGGGTTGGAAGGTTTAGCCGAGAATCATGTGATTGAGTGATTAAAGGGCTATTAAAGTGCAAAATAGAAGCACTGTAAATAGTTCTCTCCTCTGATCGATGCGAGGGAGACTTGGATAAGAAATTCAGATTGAGACTTATGGTATGCCTTGATGAGAAGTCCATTTAAAAATATATGTGTATATATTGGGATAAAGAATTTATGGCATCTTACAGAAAGAAAATGCCCGATTAGTTAAATTTTCAGTTATTTGATATGGTAAGACATAGAAGTAGAATTGCATTAGTTGGGTTACGAGTTAGAATTTTAGTGGTCCCGATCATGTGTCTTAGACCGTTATGTCTTGATGACCGACGATGTGAGGTAGTAGTGTAACGGGAGGGTTCCTTGTTTAGATTTCGCTTTTGCGAGACGTCCCACGCATGAAACCGAGCAAATGTCGGAAGTTGGGAAAGGTCTTGGACACTAGGGATATTATTAGTATAATACTTATAAGAATTGATTAGGATGTATATTGACCTTAAAAATTTTAGGACATAAGGCCCTTAGGGCATGTGACGCGATTTTAGGAAGGCGGTAGGTATTTGACCACGAGTTGTTTGTGGGTTAACTCTAAGAGGGATTAGGTCCCTAGAAATAAGAAGTATAGGATCTCGAGTGATTCGGAATGTTAGGCCAAGGTGAGGCCTATCTTAGGAAGAAAGTTACGGCGGTAACTTAATTTTTGAGGAGTCAAAAGGATGAGCCGACTTTCACTCCTGCACTCGTGTTGTTAAGATCAGGAGCCGATTTAGCGAACGAGTCTCTGCCAGGAACGGAGAGTATTAATACTAGAGCATGGACACATTATTTATGCATCTCACAAACTTAAACTCTGTGAGAAGTATTATCCCACGCTTGATGAAGAGTTCATAGCGGTAGTATTCGCCTTAAAGAAATAGAGGCACTACTTTCTGGGCAGGAAATTTGGTCTTTTTACGAACAACAAGTTGTTGTAACATGTTGTTGGGACAACAGGGTTGGTGTTTAAAGTTCGTAAAGGACTATTGATTGGATATTCCTTTTCGCTGAGGAAGTGTGAATGGGGTAGTTGAGGCGCCGAGTAGAAAACCCGTCAGAGAGATTAGTGAAGGTATAGAAAGCCAAGTGGAACGAGCTTAACCGAGAGGACGCTATAACAAGTGTATTCATATTCGTGATTGACCATTTCACCTACTAGTATGAAGAGAGTATTGTGGATCGAGGAAGGGTATATTCATGGACATTTTCATTGAATGCCGACACCGTAACGGTCATGATCCTACTTGAGTAAGTGTGGATCGTTTGACCAAATCGTTGCTTTTCCAGCCAATATGGGCGAACTAATTATGAAGGAGTACGCCCAGCTCTTTATGGTGAAGTTGTGGAAATATATGAGGTTCCTATCAAAATAGTATTGGGCTAAGATTAGACTTTTGTATCAGAGTACTGGTAAAGTTTCAAGAAAGAAATGGGAACCGAATGGAAATGGGGTGTATCCTACCACCCTAAAGTGGATAAAGGAATGGAGAAGTTAACCGAATGCCGAAAGGCCTACCTGTTTGGCCTGAAGGAAGGATGGGAGCAGTAACTTTTATAAATTGAAGTTCCGTACAATAATTCGAATCATTTTTCTAAGATATGGTACCGTGGGTGGCCTTGTGTAGCCGGCTGAGAAATTCACCTGCTCGTTGGATGGAACCAGCGGACAATATATTCCTTGGACTTGGAGAGGTCCAGGAATATTTCTCTAATGATTGGGCTCTTTGAGCCTTATATTTTGAAGGGCTACGCCAATACGATGAGAAGTTAAGTAGTGTTGGGGTTAAGCAATTTAGTGTGGTGTAGATATCCCCAAGGAAGGGTATAATGCGATTCAGGAGGAATGGCAACTTATGCCGAGTTATGTAGGTATCTTCTTCTGTTGTAGAAAGGTAGTATCGATAGTTCATGGAGAACGATTTGGTGCTAAGTTAGAGCACAAAGAGGGTAGACTGAGATCGAATAGTGACGGCCTTAGTCCAAGTCCAATGGGGAGGATAATACCGAGGAGTTTGCTAAGGATTAAAGAACGATAGTTTAGAATAGTATACCCTTTATATGATTTTTGGGTACGCCTGAATTTTGAGGGCAAAATTCCCTTCTATGGGGGGAGTATGTATTAATCCAGACTTTTGAGCGACTATTTTATATTATTTTGCTTGATGGGCAAATTATATAAATAGAGGAAGTTGGAGTAGATACAATTTTTCGTGATATTAAGGGATAATATTTACTATGTTTTGGCTATTTACCGCTATGAGAGGGTAAATAACATTATATTGTGTTTTATTGCGTCGTTGTGCTTTAAACGACGGTTATGACTTATATGTAAGTTATAGTATAATTAATAAAGTAAAATGAATTTGGAACACAAAAATACTTCACTTTACTCCGAATGCCAAAATAGGGGGTGCGGTTGGTTTTAGAATAGTCGAGATAGTAAAAATAAGTGCCAAGTTGTATTTTTTAGTTTCGGGAACTTTTCATCGGTTATGACTCAATTATGTAGTTACGAGTCATTTTAATGGGGTATCAACATTTAAAAGAGGATAAATTATGTTTAAGACCCGTATAAGTCTCCCAAACTACTTTTATCCCTTATCTTGTGTTATAAGCCAATAGAGAAAGAGAGAGAAGAGAGAGTTGGGAGAAATGAGAGAAAAGAGAGAAAAATGGAAGATTTTAGCCGGAATTCGTTGCTACCAGAAGAGAATTCGAGACTACAAACTCGAGGCAAGTTTCTTACTTGCTAGATATTGATTTAATGTGATAAATTGCATGTATAGTTGTATTTTGGAGATTTAAACCATTTTTGGGATGTGTAGGTTTTTAGTGATTAAACCTTTAATCTTGTAGTTTCATTTGATTTGAGTTGAGAAAATTAGTTAGTTGATATATAGGGATGATTGGGTAGAAGAAATTATTGTTGTTGTTTAGGGAAATTGAGAGATTTGGGTTTTGGGATTCTAGGGTTTATACAACCCGTAGCCCAAATTGGGCAAATTCTGAAGGGCCGAATCGATTCGCCCCTAGAGAATCGATTCGATAATGGGGAAGATGTCAGGTCTGAGCTGACCGAATTGATTCGGACCATCCGAATCGATTCGGGGTTATGCATAATGTCAGGGTCTTCTTGACCGAATCAATTCAACCTATTCGAATCGATTTGCTTTCAAGACAAATCGATTCGGCCGGGGTGAATCGATTCGCAATTCCTGCATTTTTTTAGATGTTTTTCTAGATTAGTTTTCAGTCCTTTTCTTTTAGGGTCTAATCTTAGGGGCCTTCCTTTGGGAAGTAATATAGGGTCCTAGAGTTATGTATCAAGGGGGTAATTGTCCTAGGCTAGCATGGGGATATTCGGGATTATCCCTAGGGTTAGTTTATAGGGGTTAATGTCTCGTTTGATTAGGACGTTAACCCAAAATCTATCGAACATAAAATGATAATTTTGGGACTTTTGGGGAGACTATTACTGAGGGAGACTCACCTTGATGATTTAAAGTATTTTGTCGAAGTCTTGGAGACTAGTTTGAGGATAATGGTACTTCGGGTCTTAGGTCATTAAATAAATATGACTTTAAGAATAAGAGATGCATATTCTAAAATTTGTATTTCTTCATTGAAAATAAATGATTTCAGAGAATATAAAATATGAATTTTTTCGAATGGAAAAATAAATGATTTTAATAAATGATAATTTATGTAAACACACCTCTCTAAATCTCTATCATAAGGGGAGTTGCGTGCGTAAGGTGAAGTCCCCTGGGTAATGAATACAAGGTGAATATAGTCCTAGGCCATATGAGCGTTTATTGTAGGTTTTCTGCGATGGTGAGGTAATTCTGGCTGTGGTTATGACTCTCCCGCAGGCATATGGCCGCTTCCCGACGTTTTTTAGGATCCCAGGTTGTCTTGATGATAGGCCCTGGAAGATGATAGTCATTTAGGGGCGCGAACAGTGGGGAAACCCGGACGGGTGGTCTTAGAAAACGTTATATGATATGATATATAACTATTTTAATAATGTGGGACATTATTGTTGTTAAAGCATTTTATGATAAAAAAAATGGCTTTAAATTCATTTCCTGGATGGAAGAAGGGAAATGGGAAGTTAAATACATTTCCTGGATGGAAGAAGGGAAATGGGATGTTATGAAACGGAAAAGAATTTTTATGATAATAAAACTTGATTTAAATATATATTTTCCTGGATGGAAGAAAGGAAATAAAATTGGTAAAGAAGGTTTTGAAATGAAATTGTATTGGTAAATATTTGATAAAATGAATTGCCATATATGCTTTCCTAATGAGAATAGGAACTGTGCCTTAAGATTGTGAATGGATTTATTTATGTCTTCTTGAGTATTTGTAGATGAATTCTCCCATACTTATATGATCATTGAGCATCATCATTGATATTGCGCTAGGTTGTACTTTTAGAATGAGAGGTGGGAACCTTTATGTTATATTGCGAGAGATAATTACGCACTAAACTGTCATGCATTGTAGTCACATGGTAATCATATCAAACCGGGCCCTGACCCGTCTATATTTCTTTATTTTGCATGAAACTCATTGTCCATTCAGGTGCTCCTCCGCAAGGACGCCCGTATTGTCCTCACCATTCCAATTGTCTTGGAGCTATAGCATTTTGCGAGTGTTGTAGGATATTTGTTTTAGACGCCTCTATCTTTTGTACTCTAGTTATGTTCAGTACATTTATTCGGGCGTGTTGCCCATGCTTTGTATTCATTTATTATTTGGTGATATTTAATTTGTAATATTCAGTGTAACTATTGTATTGGTATGTTAACCGACATTTGAAAATATGTTACTAAAGCCATTTATTAAAAATAAACTATTTAAGTAACTCCGAGCTGTTTTTTGAATAAACTCTTTTCTTAAAAATCAAAACTATTTGAACTCAAGATGTGTTTAACAAAACAGTATGTAAGAGATCTATTCAAGATTTGACTAATAGGTTTATAAAATAGTTTAAACAAACTTTAAACTCAGCACAACCAAGAATGAGATGAGGAGATGTAGAAAGATTAAATTCACGATTTTTTACGTGGTAAAACCTCACCAATTGAGGAAACATCCACGACTCCCTCTACGGAGTAAAATGAAAAAAAATCGCTAAAACAAATTTATGAGTTACAAACTATATAACTAACATGAATACAACTCAGACCTATATAAGTTTAGGAATGTACCCTCTGGTATCCTTATAACTTCTCTGCAGTTCTGATTGTAGATGTTGTTCTCCCAATTTGTTAACTTCTGATTTGTTCCAGCACTTTACGTCGACACTTGTTCACAAGATCTTATTACCAACACTTTTCGTGTTGTAGGGTGAAAGTGTTTGTGGAGGTGCTCTCTAACACATGCATGCACACACTCACACTTATTAAGTACAAACAGTCCTAGAAAATTTCATATAAGGCTATATTCAATGATTTTTCTTTTTCTCTCTTCTCACAAAACTTTGAACCTGTTTGACCTTTAAATCAATCCCAGAATCCACGGATATCTTGCTTAGAAGACAGTCAAGATCTTAATCAATCTCAGAGTTTTGAAAAGATTTTCGAGATTGAAAACCTCCAAGTGTGATTCCAAACTAGGTCAAATGTTTAGTTTTATGAGAACTAGAAACAAAAAACATTTATTGTTGATTTCAAAGTTAAAAGCAATTCTCAGAAAAGAATCAACAATATATTTCTCAAGATGAGAAATAAAACATGTAGATCTAAGTGTGATGTAACATGCAAAACCTAGATCTGAAATTTCTATGAAGAAGAAAATAGATCTAAGTAAACAGTTTAAGTTGGGAACAATATCTAACGAACAAGAGGTTACAGCAACACAAATATCTCTCAAAAACTCAAGAACACTCAGGGTAGTGTTTTGGATATGTAGGAGTTTTTGTGGAGTGTTTGGTTTGAAAGAGGATTGACGAACAGGGGTAAGGGTTAGGGTTTCTAACTCTCTCTCTCTTTCTTTCTGGTTTCTCTCTTTTCTCACTTCTCTCTCTCTTTCTTTCTTACTCTCAGGAATGAACTGGCCAAAAGTCTTGGACGATTGAGAGGAGGGTCCCTTTTATAGGACGAAGAGAAGGATAGAGAAGCAGGTTCAAAAATAAGGGTCAGGATTGAGTCAAGCTAGATTGACTTAAATCCAAGGGCTCACAGAAAGCGGTGATTAAAAGTCACCTGATTGGTTTAGGAGGGATACACTGGGATTATCGAAGAAAGCATGCAGGACGTTGATAAGGTTTAATCCAACGGTTGTAAAGATACGCGATTGTATACTCATTAAAGAAACACAAAATGCACCAATCAGCAAGCAACAGGTGTTGATCTGTAAGGCGATATAAAACGCACGTCTAAAAGTAATTACAACCACAGCCTGAATTCTCTGCCGCTTTTGGTTTCTACCCAAACCAACTTTAACCCAATAAACCCTTTAAACCATAATTATAGATTGAACCAACAAACTTTTAAAACCTAGTTTTAATTAAAAAAACTTTATTAAAAAATGTTTATAAAATCCCAAAAAATATTTAAAAATCAAATTTAGGGATTTAAACATACTTAACATATATACACACATAAATATGCAATATGACATGTTTATGATGCATTTTACTATGTGTGAGTGTTGGTAATTTGGTCTTGATCACTACAAGATAAATGAATGAAATAGCAATCCAATCTCTGAGGTTCTTTGGTTTCTAGGATAGACATAATTTTGTCCTAATTTCCAAACTAGATGAACTCTCATACAATATAGACTCAAGTGAGTCAAGTGTATAAGGGCTTCAATCTCCCCCTTTGAAAATATGAGACAAAATCTCCTTTGAGTCAACTAGGACTCGTAGGGCGACAAAAAGATAAGAAAAACCTATTCCTATAAAGATTCTATCTACCCAAATCCTAGAAAATAAAAGTACATAACTCAACTATTAACAATTGAATACCCTATTACATCAGTTGAGAAAAATTGTACAAAAACCTGCAATGAATCACTAAGATCAAGCAGTTTAGCATATATAAAAATATTCATAACGACTCAAATTTCTCCCCCATTTTGTCTCAAATGGAAAAAGGGAAAAACTTGGATAATCAGCAAAGGTATTACTCAGCACAAACCATACCAATAGATTTCCGCAAAGAAATGAATCTATTATAATCTAGAGGTTTGGTAAACATATCTGCGAGTTGCAAATCAGTAGGAAGATAATTGATTTCTAATTCCTTAGTTTCAACCAATTGGCGTATAAAGTGATGTCTTATTTTTATGTCCTTTGTTCGCGAGTGTTGAACAGGGTTTTTAGAAATATTAATCGCACTTTGATTATTACAATAGAGATGCAATTGGTTTTCTTGAATACCATAATCACTTAGCATTTGTTTAAGCCACAGTAATTGAGCACAACAGCTTCCAGCGGCTATGTATTCAGATTCTGCTGTCGAGAGTGATGTGCAGTTTTGTTTCTTACTACTCCATACTACCAAGTTATTACCTATATAATAACATGCTCCTGATGTGCTTTTACTATCATCAGTACACCCAGCCCAGTCAGCATCAGTGTACCCAATTATAGTGCTTGGTGTGTCATTAGTGTACCAAAGTCCTAGATTCAGAGTGCCTTTCACATATTTAATGATACGTTTAATAGAATTCAAATGGCTCTCTTTAGGATTATTTTGATAACGAACACATACACACACAGCATACATAATATCAGGACGCGAGTCAGTAAGATATAGTAAGGTTCCTATCATACTACGATATAGAGTAGGATCTACGGATTTTCTATTTTCATCTTTAGAAAGTTTTAGCGTAGTACTCATGGGAATTCTAGCATCTTTAGCACTCTCTAGGCCAAATTTCTTTACTATCTCTAAAGCGTACTTAGATTGCGATACAAATAATCATTCTGAATTTTGTTTGACTTGAAGGCCTAAGAAGAATTGTAACTCCCCCATAAGGGACATTTGAAATTCCTTATGCATAGTTTCAGAGAAGGATTTTACTTCTGAGGGAGAAGTTGATCCAAAGATAATATCGTCAACATAAACTTGAGCAATAATGATGTGTTTGTCAAAATGTTTGACAAAAAGAGTTTGATCATTTCCACCTCTTTTGAGACCTTTATCTAAGAGGAAACTGGAAAGACGCTCATACCAAGCTCTAGGTGTTTGTTTAAGGCCATATAAAGCCTTTTTAAGACGAAATACATGATTTGTATATTGAGGGTCAATGAACCCTTTAGGTTGTTCTACATAGGTCTCTTCAGTCAATATTCCATTAAGGAATGCAGATTTGACATCCATTTGGTAAAGTGTAAAATGCAAGTGGCAAGCTATAGCAAAGAGCAGACGAATAGATTCTAAACGAGTAACAGGTGCAAAAGTCTCGTTAAAATCTATTCCTTCAATTTGAGAGTATCCTTGAGCAACTAATCTAGCTTTATTTCTAATTATTATCCCATTTTCATCAGTCTTATTTTTTAAAATCCAACGTGTGCCAATAACCTTTTTGTGATCAGGACGAGGAACAAGATACCAAACATCATGAATGACAAATTGAAGAAGTTCTTCCTGCATAGTAGAAATCCAGTGAGAGTCATTCAATGCCTCATTTACATTCTTTGGTTCCACAAGGGAAACAAAATAGGCATAATGTGTATAATTTCTTAGTTGGGATCTTGTACGCACTGGCTCACTAGGGTTACCAACTACGTTATTTATGGGAAGATATTTAGAAACCCAGTTAGGTACTTCAGGAATCTCAATTGGTAATGAATTATCTATTTCAGAAGAGTCATTTTCTAAAATGTTTGTAGACTCTTCCTCAATAGTTTATTCACCAGTCTTGTTATCTACAGTAGTGTCACTTACAATTACATTTATGGATTCCATCAAGGTTTTAGTGCGAAGATTATACACTCGATAGGCTCTACTGTTAGGCGAGTATCCTAGAAATATAGCTTTATCTCCCCTAATCTCAAATTTGGATAAGTGTTCCCTATCTTTGCATACATAACAAGTACTGCCAAAAGTTCTAAGGTACTTAAGATTAGGCTTTTTATTGTACCAAAGTTCGTAAGGAGTTTGTTTGGAATTCTTTCTAAGATAGACCCTATTTATGATGTGACATGCAGTACGAATAGATTCTACTCAAAAGTATTTAGGTAAATTCTTGGCATGTAACATAACTCGTGCCATCTCTTGAAGAGTACGATTCTTTCTCTTGGCAATTCCATTTTATTGAGGAGTCTTAGGAGCACTGAATTCATGTTTGTAACCATTATAGTCACAGTATTCAATAATACCAGTGTCTTTGAATTCACCACCTCTATCACTACCAATTCTATTTACTTGAGTGTCCTTTTCATTTTCAATCCGAAGAAGAATTTTTAGGAAAGTTTGAAAAGTGTCGGACTTTTTTTTTAAAAAGGCTACCCAAGTAAATCTGGTGAAGTCATCAACCATAACTAGAATATAACTGTGTCCACAGAGACTAACAGTTTGGGAGGGACCCATTAGGTCCATATGGATGAGCTCCAAGGGATTAGAGATAAGAATATCATTAACTTTCATATGAGGTGCCTTAACCATTTTACCTTTCTGACAAGAACCACAGACAATGTTGGGTATGAGTTTGATTTTAGGAACTCCTCTAACTATTTCCTGAGAGGTCAGTCTACTAAGATTATCGTAATTTATATAACCCATTCTCTTATGCCATATCTCGTTGTCATCCATTCTATCAACATTACAGATTTCAGACTTGTTCATGACAGTATAACAATTGTCAGGAGTCCTAAATCCTGTAATTATGCATTCACCTTTTTTATTTAAAATTTTTCAATTGTTCTTTGAAAAGGTAACACTATGATCTGAGTCACAAAATTGCGAGATACTAAGTAGATTGGCCTTAAGACCTTTAACTAGAAGAACATCTTCAAGAATAGGAAGTCCATCTTCTTGGAGAGTTCCTTTGCCTATGATCTGGGCTGATACTCTATCACCAAAAATGACTTTTCCACCAGCAAAGATGGTTTTATTTAAGAGTTTTGTATCATCACCAGTCATGTGCTTAGAACATCTAGAGTCTAAATACCAACCAGATGATGTGTGTTCAGCTTTTAAAGCAGTAACAACTATGTTACACTTCATCTGAGGTAATAGATCATCTTTTCTAACCCAAATTGCTCTAGTTTTCATTTTGCGCCTATTAGCTCTCAATTGATAAAATTTACGAGCATTGGCCTTTTGCTGAAAAATGTTTTGCGCGTGATTTTGAATTTTGTGAAAGACTTGAGCATTTGGTTTAGAAAGATTCTTAGGCATCCCGCTAGGAAATGTTCTTTTAGGTTTGGTCTTTTTCTTCCTATAATTAGAGTTTTTGTCTGGTTGTCTAGGAAGTATATAATTGTTGCGACTCCTCCTAGAATAGTTAAAATTCTGATAGATATGAGGATTGCAGACAGGTTTGACAAGTCTCCTAGCATAGCAAACATCAAAAGAGTGACCATATATGTCGCAGTAAGAGCAATAAAGATTGCTCAAAATTGGGGTCTCCTTAGGAAAGTCTCTAAACAAAGGTTTTGAGGAATTTTGAGGTTGAACTCTATTCCTAGGTACTACAGGTTTGAATGTAGATTCACTCATTCTAATGAAGGGGCAGACGTATTTAGCCTTAGGTGAACTTTCATGTTTAGAGAAACTTGATTCCCCAATGTTAGAATTTTGATGTTTTGAATCAAACTCAGTTTTTAAGGAATGAAAATCTGGGCATGTTTCAATAGGTCTTTTACCTCCTAACACAAACTTGATAGGTTCAAAAGATTTTGTTTGTGTCTTCAAATTGGGGCAAAACCCTATTCCAGTTCGATCATCAGAATTGATTTTAGATTCAGCAACAAATTCATCAAAACAGTTAAAATTATTTTCCAATTTTGTAAATTTTTTGAAAACAGTTGCTGTCTTTTCTTTAGTTTGTTCCAATTCTAACAATGTCCCTTTGTATTTTTTTCTCTAGAGTTTCATTTATTTCAGTCAAATTTTTGAGTTTTTCATCAAACACTTTAATTTCACTTTCATGAGTTAAACATTGGGTGGTATACTCTTCAGCATTCAGTTTGACCATCAGGCTTAGGTCTTCCAACTTTTTGGTGAGATCTTTTACAATTTTTTCTAGTCTAGCGCTTTTCTTGAGAGTTTTAGTATAAAGTGTGTGAATGTCTGGGAGGTCTTCATTTTCCGAGTCACTAAATGTAGTGTGTGAAGTGACCCCTAAGGCCTCATTCTTTGAACTCACACACCCATTGACATCGTCATTATCGCTTTCCCTTTGACTCACACACCCCGAAGAAGAGATAGCAATATTCTCAGTAATCAAAGCATCTAAACCA
The DNA here is from genome assembly GCA_949130495.1 of Sambucus nigra. Lineage (NCBI taxonomy): Eukaryota > Viridiplantae > Streptophyta > Magnoliopsida > Dipsacales > Adoxaceae > Sambucus > Sambucus nigra. Next base: position 533,170,071 of record OX422208.1, on the reverse strand, counting down.
GAAACAGCAATATTCGAACCATCAGACATAGAATTATTTGATTCATCCTCACTAACAAGCACAGGCATATCATCATTATATATAATCTTGGCAAAGAAAGATATGCAAGGATCAAAAGCATCAGATGACTCAGGTTCCTCATTTTCAGAGTCACTTGAATCATCCCATGTTTTGCAAATGTTGGCTCTAGTGTGTTTGTTTTGAGCATTCAAGTTAACTCTAAAATCTTGTACAATGTGCCCTAGTTTACCACATCTATAGCATTCAGTCTTCTTAAGGTCTTTGTTAGGTCGAATGTGAGAATCCTTATGATTTTTGTCATGGCTTTTCTCATGAGGTCTGTGATTAGAGGGAGTTGGATAATTTGTCTTGCCTTGTTTATTTGCCATTTTGTTTCTAAACTTAATGATTTTCTTAAACAGTTTTGACATTAAGGCAATCTGATTGTCCAAACTCTCTATATCGCATTCCTCATCAGAGTCATCTTTGAAAGTATTAAACTCAGGCTTAATCAATTTAGAAGAAAAGCTTAGATTGGAACTAGTCTGTTTTCTATGGGACTGGGTCAGTTGTTTCTTAAATTCCAGTTCCATTTCCACAGTTCTTAATTTACTACTGAGTAGTTCAGGAGTGAGATTAATATCACACATTTCCTCAATACCATATCTTTTGTTATCAAATTTCTGTGGTAATGATCTCAGAATTTTAGATACAATTTCTTGTCTATCATAAGTTATCCCATTAGCATGCAGTTTGGTCACAATATCAGTTAGGTTCATATAGAAGTCATCAAATGACTCAGTTTCAGACATAATTAGGGAATTATACTATTGAATGAGCATTTGAGTTTTAGCAACCTTAACTCTAGTGTCACCTTCATGAGCAGTAACCAAAGTGTACCAAACTTCCTTAGAAGTGGTACAAGATGAGATTCTTTTGAACTCATATTCATTTATGGACATAAATATGGCATTCTTTCCTTTGTTATTATTTCGAGAAACTTGTTTCTCTTCTTGAGTGAACTCACTTAATGCTTTCTTAACCCTCTCATTTCTTCCTTCAGTGGCTGGTTTTGTAGGAAAAGTGTAACCACTTTCAACAATGTCCCAGACATCATCTCCCAGAGTTCCTTGAATGAAAGCAATCATTCTTACTTTCCAGTAAGCAAAATTGGTTCCATCAAAGATAGGAGGTCTGGTCAAGTTACCAAATCTTTCATTTTTCTCGTCCATATTTGATTTTCAGAAAACAATTTCAGAAACATAGGATCTCTTTAAAAGAAGTTTACCAAGCTCTGATACCAATTGAAAATATGTTACTAAAGTCGTTTATTAAAAATAAACTATTTAAGTAATTCCGAGCTGTTTTTTAAAGAAACTCTTTTCTTAAAAATCAAAACTATTTGAAGACAAGATTTGTTTAACAAAACAGTATGTACGAGATCTATTCAAGATTTGACTAACAAGTTTATAAAACAGTTTAAACAAACTTTAAACTCAGCACAACCAAGAATGAGATGAGGAGATGTAGAAAGATTAAGTTCACAATTTTTTACGTGGTAAAACCTCACCAATTGAGGAAACATCCACGACTCCCTCTACGGAGTAAAATGTAAAAAAAATCCACTAAAACAAATTTATGAGTTACAAACTATATAACTAACATGCATACAACTCAGACCTATATAAGTTTAGGAATGTACCCTCTGGTGTCCTTATAACTTCTCTGCAGTTCTGATTGTAGATGTTGTTCTCCCAGTTTGTTAACTTCTGATTTGTTCCAGCACTTTACGTCAACTCGTGTTCACAAGATCTTATTACCAACACTTTTCGTGTTGTACGGTGAGAGTGTTTGTGGAGGTGCTCTCTAACACATGCATGCACACACTCACACTTATTAAGTACAAGCAGTCCTAGCAAATTACATATAAGGCTATATGCAGTGATTTTTTCTTTTTCTCTCTTCTCACAAAACTTTGAACCTGTTTGACCTTTAAATCAATCCCAGAATCCACAGATATCTTGCTTAGAAGATAGTCAAGATCTTAATCAATCTCGGAGTTTTGAAAAGATTTTCGAGATTGAACACCTCCAAGTGTGATTCCAAACTAGGTCAAAGGTTTAGTTTTAAGAGAACTAGAAACAGAAAACATTTATTGTTGATTTCAAAGTTAAAAGCAATTTTCAAAAAAGAATCAACAATATATGTCTCAAGATGAGAAATAAAACATGTAGATCTAAGTGTGATGTAACATGCAAAACATAGATCTGAAATTTCTATAAAGAAGAAAATAGATCTAAGTAAACAGTTTAAGTTGGGAACAAGATCTAACGAACAAGAGGTTACAGCAACACAAATATCTCTCAAAAACTCAAGAACACTCAGGGTAGTGTTTTGGATATGTAGGAGTTTTTGTGGAGTGTTTGGTTTGAAAGAGGATTGACGAACAGGGGTTCGGGTTAGGGTTTCTAACTCTCTCTCTTTCTTTCTGGTTTCTCTGATTTCTCACTTCTCTCTCTCTTTCTTTCTTACTCTCAGGAATGAACTGGCCAAAAGTCTTGGACAATTGAGAGGAGGGTCCCTTTTATAGGACGAAGAGAAGGATAGAGAAGCAGGTTCAAAAATAAGGTTCAGGATTGAGTCAAGCTGGATTGACTTAAATCCAAGGGCTCACAGAAAGCGGTGATTAAAAGTCACCTGATTGGTTCAGGAGGGATACATAGGGATTACCAAAGAAAGCATGCAGGACGTTGATAAGGTTTGATCCAACGGTTGTAAAGATATGCGATTGTATAGTGAGTAAAGAAACACAAAATGCACCAATCAGCAAGCAATAGGTGTTGCTCAGTAAGGCGATATAAAATGCGCGTCTAAAATTAATTACAACCACACCCTGAATTCTCTGCCGCTTTTGGTTTCTACCCAACCCAACTTTAACCCAATAAACCCTTTAAACCATAATTATAGATTGAACCCACAAACTTTTAAAACCTAGTTTTAATTAAAAAAAAAACTTTATTAAAAAATGTTTATAAAATCCCAAAAAATATTTAAAAATCAAATTTAGAGATTTAAACATACTTAACATATATACACACATAAATATGCAATATGACATGTTTATGATGCATTCTACTGTGTGTGAGTGTTGGTAATTTGGTCTTGATCACTACAAGATAAATTAATGAAATAGAAATCGAATCTCTGAGGTTCTTTGGTTTCTAGGGTAGACATAATTTTATCTTAATTTCCAAACTAGATGAACTCTTATACAATATAGACTCAAGTGAGTCAAGTGTATAAGGGCTTCAACATCTTATTCGGTTATTGTTTATTATATTGTCATTTCTTTATCCATTGATTTTTGGTATCCACCGTTTTTGCAAATTGGATTTTCTAAGTGTTTTTCTTTTACTTACAAAAAATTTAAATTTGATAGTCCGTTTTCTAAAATGATTGGTGGTTATCTCGTACTCTTATTTTAATCGAAAGTGATGCTGAGAACGGACCATCTATGATTCCTATGATTATTAGAGCATTGGGTTGGCCACCTATTATTTTAGTAGGCGGGTTGTCACGTTCTCCTATCTCTCTTTCCTTTGCACCCCTCCTTTTAGTTTTTTGCAAGCATGCTATGATGATTTTTCTCCGTTTTAAGGTATCCAGAGATTCTTTACACTTACCAGTTAATGTTCCTAAATTCAACGTACCAAATCTAATTAAATGTACACTATTTTTATTTGAGTTTCATCCTTTAATTAAAGAACCTATCATCACGATTTTAGGTAACTTATAACTTGGGTTATTCCAAGAGAAAACACATATTTTCTATCTATATGGTCATTCACATCTTCTTTGGGCACTATGTAAATAGAAACAATGCCATTTTAAATAAGAAATTACTTGTACTGAGTAAGTTGAATGCTTTTGTCTTATCCGCTTCAGTGAGGTGTTTCCATTTAGTTGGGACTGGAACTAGGTTATGAGTGATAATCCCAAGTTCATTTAATAATTTAGAGGCCTCATTTTTATCAAGTGGCCTATTTTTCTCTGTTGAAATCTCAACATGCATCTTTTTCCAAGTAGCTTTGATCATCTTCTGATGCCCCTTATCCCGTTTAGATCCATGGACGTTTTCATTATGATAGAATCTGTGTTCGAAGAAAATACTTTATAAGAAAAGATGATCTTCTACTTCATCAATATTTCTGAGATTGATGTTAAGACAATTTCCACATGGGAACTTAATGTAATCATCGGATCCCATATGATCCTTCACAAATTGAATGAATTATCTAACACCAAAGACATAATTTTCACAAAATCTATTTATTTCTTGCATCCAACTCTTATCAGTCTAGTTCACATGAAAAATCAAATGACATGTTATAATTAACACATTATAAGTAGGTGTATTTTTATAATCAACATATAAGGCTATCGATTACAATATAGATCTATGACAAAAACAATGTGGCTTCAATTATGTTTAGACATGATTAGTTTAGATAGCAGAGAAATAACGTATTTAAGAGAGACAAACTTTGTTACTCCTCTAATGTGTATAGAAATTTCATTAATTCTGGATACAGATCGATACACCATATATGGAAAATAACCTTTTACGAATAATACTGAAACATGTAAAGACCTAATTCTCACATGCCATTCTAAACTCTTTAATAATAAACTCGAGGCTATAAATTTGATCCTTGATCGACATTAAAAGTAAAAATCCATCTAAAAGCACTTTTTTTAAAATTAAAATACAAATCAAAACCATAGTTTTCTGAAAATAACGAATTTCAAAGCAACGAGTAAATAAATTCGCGTGTGATAATTCAAATATGCTTTAGGATACATCAATCGGATGATAATCGTATTACTATATTTTGTAAACATATAGTTAGGGTTATTACCTAATTTGATGTGGAAAGTGGAGGAATTAGGCGATTGGGCACAACGGAGAGAAGAGTGAGGATAGGTGACGACACGTAGAGAAAGAGTCACTGTGGATGAGAACTTGGAGAGATGAATTTGGATATTTGGGGATCGATTTGCTATTTTTAGTGGGTTTGGTTTAGGTATTTGGAGAGATAGGAGATCTTGATTTGGAGAGATTCCCCAGTTCCAGACATGGGGTGATATTTCGAGTTTTGAGAGGTTAAATAAGGGGTTAAAAAGACTAGAATATTCCACTGCAAAAAACATTATTGCGTAATGTTTTTAAACTTTACACCATGAAAAATATTTCGTTGAAAAACATAAAATTATTTTTTATGAAACATTTTATTGCCAATAGTATCTATTTCGTTCCTAAATTATTTTCTTTTTCGCTGGAATATCAACGACAATATATTGGGAGTTACTGTCAAATAAACTCTGAATTTCGTGGGCAAATGTAATGTTTTGCTCCACGAAATATTTATCGTGGCAAATAATACTTTTTCCCTACAAATTTAATTTTGTAGATAAGAAATTCACAGCTAAATGTAAGAACTGTTGTAGTAGGGGGGATATGTTTATTTTCTTAACATGCTCAATTTTAGAACTTCAAAAAATTCCTTCCAGATTTTAGACACTTAAACAAAATTTAAGACAAAATGTCAAAAAACAAAAATACGTAAGATGAAAACCTAGATCTAGATAAAAAAGAAAACTCAAACTAACCCATGCACATCCAAAAATGACTTAGATATAGAGATGCAAAAAATTAAAGTGAGATGTATGAGTAAGTGTATTAGATATGGACAAAAATAAGCGCGAACACACTAACGACATATCTATGAGAAAAAAAACACCTATTGGTTAAAAACCTCAAACACACCCCAATTTCTATTTTTACTTAAAAAGAATTTTCTACAAGACAAGAAGATACCTCTCCCTCATGCATTCGTGATTAGCTACCTATAAACCTTGACCTTTTCCCCATAGAAAATAGAAATCCATTTCCATATCCACGAATTGGACGATAACCTTCACTATTTTCCTAGGAATCATGCCATGCTTCAACTTCTTTAATAAATTAAACCATATCTATCGCAGAATACTTGATCATCATAGCAAAACAGATATATTAATTAAACTTTGTCTAGTGTTGATCTCACAAAAAAACCCTCACAAAAGGACTTGATCCATGATTACATCAAGGATATTTGAAAAAATTTAGAGGTAATAGTTTGGAGGGATAGTAAAACATTCTAAGATCTTAAAAACAATTCAGATCCGTATTTTGATTATGCAAAGGTGAGATCTCCACAAATGGATGACAAGGGTCACCTATATATAGTATTTTGAATACCTAGATTCGACCCTGGGAATGATCGAACTTAATCATGCGCACACCACGAACCAATGAAAACTTTCCTATTAGGTCGCATTCATGGTAAGAAGGTGACACTGTGCTCCATGCGCACGGTAAAAAAGAACCCGTTTGTAAAAATATGTTTGAAAGAGTTCTCATCAAAAAATGTTTTACCTCGGAAAATTTTTTCTCCAAACTACTACAAAAAGAAGTTTGACAAAATATTATTTACTTATGAACAAAAAGTCACATGTTTTATAAAATATTACTTTCAGTGCATGTATATATAGCCAAATGGAAGTTCACTGAAATATCTACAAAAGGATATAATTTTTGTAAAGTCTTTGACCATCAATCTTTCGAAGAGCCTTCATAAATTGTTAAAAGTCTTCACATATTCCGCATTTCCCTTCTTCAAAGATAAAATTGTAGATAACAACTTGACCTCACTCTAACGGATCAAGTCGATATGACTCAATAGACAAAAACATTTTGTCACATGAAGTATTCAATATATGTCCTATACAAGATCTACATTCACAATGTACCCCCTTTGGCTATTTCGTGGCAAAACTCCTAAAAGCCTAAAAATAACTTATTACTTCTACAAGAGGCACACCCTACTTGACATATAGAGGGGGAAGTAGGAATTAATGTACAAATCTAAAAGACTAGCTAAAATATCCAATGAAAGCTTATTGAATTTGTATAATGAGATAAATCTTGTAAAATCTCAAACAACGAGAAACCATTACACATGACGTATAAATTAAGAAATTCTCCCCGCTCGAGAATTCTTCCTAATGAGTAAAATCGTTAACGTGTGTGTGTGTCTATATATATATATATATATATATATATATATATATATATATATATATATATATATATATATATATATATATATATAATCCCAAATATCCCCATGAATTAAACATCAAATAATGATAGCACATAACATAATATGACTCTCCCCTATGAAACACGATATCTATAAATAAGTAAGATAGAAAAATCCGCCCCCTTGTTTCACGGTATAGCAAAAACGAGGAGTAAACCTGTCAAGCATGAAGAAAATGTGATGAGAACATCAGAGTATAAACCAATGGAAGATCAAAATAGTAAGGCTAGAAAATAGAGCCAGTGCACATTCCAAGGATACTGGGACGTGAAAACGGATACCTATGTACGGTAACTCGTGCTAGCGCTAGATCCCAAGAATATAAGATTATCTAAAACCTAACAATTGTGCAAGCACCTTACAACAATGCCTATGAGCATGGCAAATTGGAAGACAACTTCCAGAAATCTGAAAAACTAATGAATCATATGAAATCTTGCTAAATCAAGATAAAACCCAACCATATCAGTCTTTTCAAAGATGTTAACCCCACCCCCACCCCAAATATCACATCACAAAACAAATTCCAACTTATCAATATATCACAAAATTTCTCAATGATTCAATCCATAAAGTATAAACCAAACTCAACCAAGAAAGATGCTCAAAATATAACAACCAACAAACGATCATGGAGAGAAAAAAAGCATATATACTGAAAGTAGACATGGAAATATCAATGAGTAAACTGTAGCCACCACATTCTAGGACCCTCTAAATCTCTCCTTAGGTCCCTAGCACCTCCCCATTTCACTACAAACCCAAGGTCATACTCCGAGTACCGATCTAGAGGCCATCGGGCGCTCCCGGAGCTCGTTTGACTCTGGTCAACTCTATCTTCAGAGGAAAAGCTCAATAAATATTTGAAGGGATATGAATCCCCATTTCAACATCCACCCCGTGCATGAAACGACATAACCTTTTGGATGAACGAACAATTTTACCACCAAAAATCGATCTAGAGGCCACCGGGCGCTCCTGGACCACAATTTGACCCTAATCAACTTCATCATTAGAGAAAAATATCAATGAATCTTTAAAGGTAATAAAAACCCCTTTCCAGTGGTCAATCCCGTGCACGAAAAGGTATAACCGTTCGAACGAACCATATATTTCCCCTAAAAAAATGATCTAGAGGCCATCGGGCGCTCCCGAGCTCCATTTGACCAAGGTAAACTCTTCAACTCGAATGAGACTATACGAATATTCTAAGGGCACCGAAAACCCTTTACAACGGTTCGTACCCTGTGCGAATCAGCCTTACGATAACGAAGAATGATCCATTTTACTCCGAAAGGTCACCGGACGCTTTCAGGCCCCCCATTGACCAAGGTCAACTTTCTGAACCGAGCGAAGCTCTTTAGAATATCAAAGTAACTCTCATAAAATTTCCAAAAGTCCTACCCATGCTTAATTCTAACTTATGATTTGGACGAATGACCCATTTGCGTCCGACAATCTCCCGCCCAAAAGATCGATGAGCCCTTTCGAGCCCTGTTTGACCCAAATTCAACTCCCGAACCCGCGAGCGGCCCAAATGAGTCTTGAAGGTTCGAAATTACCTTTCTAATGGTATGCCCCGTGCACAATTTGGATTTATGAATTGTTTTCTATGATCATTTTTCTGGAAAAATAGGCACGAGACTATCGATTGGCATGTCCATTTCCCTGACTATCAGTAGAGGGCATGATCTCACTCCCACGGCTGACCTCAGATCCATCAATATCAGTTATCTTAACAACATTCTCTTTCAATCAGCAAAGTTTTGGTGTGTGAAATTCCTTTTGATCCTTCATTCCCATCCTTTTCATACCCAGTTTAGCAAAATTTCATTCTCTCTCATCCAAAATTCATCTCAATAATTAAGGGAGTTCATCAAGGATCAAGATAAAGCCTCAATTCTCTAAAGAAGGTCCAAAATCCTTCTATCCCCTTAAATTCTTTATTTTTGCATAAGTTACATAAATTCTTAATCTAAATTTTACTTTAGTTCATACCTTCAAACTATTGGTTTTGTAAGCATCACTTTGTCTTTGATGCCACTCTCTCAGGGGGCGACATGTTCTTTAGCCTATTTTGTGCAAAATAGGCTGGCGACTCCATATTTTTACATCACTCCATAATGAAAATGGCCTAAGCGCTCCTAGAAGAAGAGGGCGCGAGACCTTAACACCTGGAAAGTAGATAGGATGGCTATAGTGGCGACTCTACTAGGGAATAATCATAAGAGGGATAGACTCGGTTTGCATGGGTGTTATTGTTTTCTTCTTGTATGCGTATGAACCTACCTCTATGTTCCCTTTTTTCTCGTATATTATTTCTCATACATACCTACATCATGCTTGTATAACATCTCATTCACTCCTCACTCACACACTTGTAGATACTTCCCATGTACACTTCACATTACTTACAATTTGGATCACTTATCCACATGTTCCACACACCACTTAGAATATCCACGCTTAGGTATCTTTAACACACACTTCCACTTATCACACTTGTAAATATCCATGATCACTCACATTTATCACACACCACTTATAGTTGATCCATGCTTAGGTTTGCTACCACACACTCACTCATAGATAGTCACGCATCACTCACTCTCACATATACATGCTTTGTATAATCTCTATGCTCCATGTTAGATTTATTTTTATACTTGTACATTCTTCCTTATTAACATAGTGCTCATCATAATAAAATACTCTCTCCATAATATGTTAATCAAGAATCATGCATTTTGCACACTACATCACCAAAGAGCATGGCTATTGACCAAATTTTGTCCTATAACTGGGGGGTCACTTAGTGATGGGCGCTGGTCCGGCAGGTCGCAGTTAGTGTAAGAGATATAACTCTCACCTTCCATTGGACAAGTACCTTAGATATATATCTAACGGTTCCCCCACATCGTACCGCTTAATCAAAGTCATGACAGGAGGTATATCATAGGGAACTGGTTCATGTACATCGAGTATATCGAATTTACTCTTACACGTACTGTCCCCACGAGGTATATAGTGAGGAAATTCACGTAAACTCAGGTATATCAAATGGTTTTCCCACACGTACCAATTGCCTTCAAAAGTAAGACGTATAACGTGGAAGTCATGCCAAAGGGGGAAACCCTTCCAATTAACCCAACAACTGCATACCCTCGTATAGGCGTCAAACCTACGGCACTCATATTTAGTATTCTGGTTACTCTATGAAACTTTGCCGGAATGACGGGTCGTCATGCCGCTCAAATTTCCTCACAATTTCTTCTTTTTTCAAAACGGGACCCTGTCTATGAGCTTGACAACAAGTCCAACCGTGTTTTATATATTTTCAAACCTAATTTTCACAGGCTCGGGTCCCGTTCGGTGTTTCTTTCTGCATTCAGGTAAACCTAATATGAGTGAGAACATAATAATAATAATAATAATAATAATAATAATAATAATAATAATAATAATAATAATAATAATAATAATAATAATAATAACAACAATAATAATAATAATAATAATAATAATAATAATAATAATAATAACAATAACAATAATAATACTAATAATAATAATAATAATAATAATAATAATAATAATAATAATAATAATAATAATAATAATAATAATAATAACCATGCTGAGACCCTTTTTCTCGTTTTTCCTCTTTCTATAGCACAAGTGTCAAAAATATTTTATCCTCCTCTTTTTCAAAAATGTCAAAAACATTTTCCTCCTATAAAAGTCTTTCCTTCCTCTCTTTAAAAAATAAATTTGACCATTTTTCCTTCTCAGGTCGATCGCATACCCGACCCTTGGCCTGAATCTCTATTGGCTTCGATCTTCCATCAAACCACCCCAAGGCTTCGTTAGTTCCCTCGTTACTTCCTCCGAGTTTGGAATTCACCTTCATCCACTTTCCATGGAGAACACGGACCAAGTACCGAATGTGCAGCCTAATTTGATGATGGTTCTAGCCCAACTCACTGCCAATATTGATAATCTTGAAACTGAGGTTCTTGAGATGCAATAAAATTGGGTCCTTATTCTCGAAGAGCTCGAGGTCCTCTTCCCTCAATCTATGGGTCTTATCGCATTTGAGCCCATTTGGGTCCCGGAGAAATATTAGAATGCTCCATGTTCCCCTCCTACTAATGTGTCACAGCCAACTTAGCTCCCCATACCGAATCTTGCTGAGCCAGGGGCTAACCTACCCGTGACCGATGATCCGAAGGAAAAATATTTATAGAAGTTTAAGGAAGACCTTAAGATGTTAACTAAAAACTTTTACCAAGTTTGAATCTCTGAGAACTACATGGATTGCACACATATGTCTTCCTATCCTAAAGTAAGGCTTCCAAAAAAGTTCAAGATGCCTAATATTGAGAAGTTCGAGGGTAGTGGACCCCCAATTGTTCATCTTCGAAGTTGCCACCGAGATATGACTCTCCTAGGTGCCTCCTAGGAAATAATGGCCCAAATGTTCCAACAGACTTTAAAGTACAACACTCTTAGTTGGTTCTTATATCTAAAGGAGTCCAGGATTCGCAGTTGGGAGGATTTTTCTCGTGAATTCGTGTCATAGTACAAGTATAGCAAAGAATTGGAGGCTACCCGCTACGATTTAGAAATTATCGAACCGAATATCAGGGAATATTTCAGTAACTTTATAGCTAGGTGTAGAGAGAAATCAACCAACATAACCAATTGGACTTCAGAAGTGGAGCAAGTCAGTATTGCAAAGAAGAACTTCTTACCCCATGTCCGAGTCATGATGGGAGGATAATAATACCCCCATTTTTTAGACCTTCGAGAAGTAGGAGCATAGATATAATAAGGTCTTGCCAAGACAAAAGTTGGGACAAAGAAAGTATCTGGATAGTTCACTCCCATAAAGTATGAGAAGCGTGCCAATACCGCAGGTTCAACCATCAATAACATTTCTCAGCCTGCCACTTCATGGGCACCAGAAAGCCTCCCTAACTCGGTACAAAAGGAATACACTGAGCTTCATGCTCCCCTCTCCAAAGTTTACCAAGAACTTTTAAGTTGAACCTTTATCAAGCCATTGGACCCTCGTCCATCGCCAAACCCACTTCCCAAAATTTCAAACCAACGGCCCATTGTGATTTTCAATAAAGTGCTTGCCATACTACTAATCAGTGTTTCCACCTCCGAAATGTAATCTAAGGTCTGATTGACCGGGGTATAATCTCCCCCACCAACCAATCCTAAGATAAACACTACCCACAATCCATTCCCAAATCATGCAAATTCCATCTCCCTAGAAGAAGACCCAGAATTTGATCCATCTACCCAGATTATACCCAATAAATCACCCACCATACCCATATATTCCCCTATACCCCTATAAGTTTGCCCATATTTTCTTCTACATCCTACTTATTTTTCCTATCAAGACGTGTCACTCCTTACAAGAGCATGCATTGTCGTTCGTACCCTCTCCGGAGGGAAATATATGGAATTATCAATAGTATTTAATAGCTTCTAGAGTTTGGGCTGAAATTGCCCTCAGAGATGACCATTGACTGCTAGAGATTAAGTATACTATTCTTCGAAGCTTGGAAATGATCTTGAGAGTCAGATATGTTGGTAGTGCCTATCGATAAAGTCAGCTTAGATGATATCATCTAGATCATGGAAAACTTATTCCGACAAATCGGTGAAATTTTCAGCATGTTTGAGTTACTTAATGCTTTGTAACTATAAGGGCGCCTAGTCCCTTCACTTTTATATCTCCCTGTTGAGTGGGAGGATCTATACGAAGAGTCCATTGAGGTTTTGAAGTGTAGTGACTTCTCATGGAAAGATTATGTCATTGCGATCGGATGGGGAGACGAATTTGATAGTTCAGATGAAGAGCAAAGCCCAAACAGGACTAGCCCAGTAGTCAGCATATGTGGAATGATATCATTTAAGGAGCTTCAAGGAGAGATTAATAAGGTGGTCGAATAACCGGAGATAGATGAGTAAATGGGGTTTCTATTTTTTACCTCTTATGTTAACCATATGACTAGATTAGGCAGGCATTAACAGGTTCAAAATTCGCAATCATTAGTGATCGACAAGGGACAAGCTGTTGATAAACTTTTTATACCGAAAATGACCCTCCAGGAGAGCAAGATCCTCAATCAGTTGAAGAAAACCTAAGCTAACATCACTCTGTGAGGACTGTTTATGTCTTCCTAGTCAAACCAGAATGCCTTGATAAAACTACTCACCGGGCCCACCGTCCCTCCTTACACCACTCCAGAAGAAATAATGAATATGGTTGGATATCTAACCTCTACTAGAATGTTCTCATTCTCAGAATGGAAACTCCCTAAGTTTAGATCAAATCACAACGATGCTCTTAATATTTTTGTCAAAGTCATGGAAAAAACTGTCCCACTTTTGCTTATCGATAATGGATCAGCTCTTAATGTTTGCCCATTGACAACCCTCAATTTCTTGGGACTAAAATGAGCGAACCTGCTCCAAGCTATGCCACGGTGTGTGCTTATAATAATACTCATCAAGAAGTGATGGGATCAATAAATCTTAGGCTTTCTTCAATCTGTTGCTCGGACATACATGGCTCCACGGTATTAATGGTGTGTCTTTTTTCCTCCATCAAAAGCTAAAATTCTTCGTCAACGGGTAGATCATCACCATCTTGGGTGACAATGATAATAATGAGAATGAAATCACCAGTAATCTGGTACTAGAGATACAACATGGGGAAAATGATATGCTTTTGTTAGGTTTTCGAGTTGAACCACTTCCGCTCCCAACAGGGGATAACTTCAAAGATAGAGTTTATCCAGAACACAAGCCTTATGGAAATGTAAATGTGATACATATGTTCAAGAATGTGCACCTCATGCTCATACTAGGGTGGGGAAGAGGTCAATAGGGAATACTTGAACCCTTAGTAATGAAGAAGGCCTTTCCTCCTTGTGGCCCGGGTTATTAGTTATCAGTAGAAGAACTCAAAATGTTTCGACAACCTCGATTGAACAGAAGGCTAGAAAGTACCAAGACTATCTCGAGAGTTTTTTGAACGGAAGATGCATTAAGTAGGGTGAAGATTATCCCTTTTGTGTCTTTCTCGAGTTGTGGTATGATCATGTGGACGGGAAAATGAATCTAGGAATGGAGATCCTTTTTCAAGACAGCTACTCACGGGTCAAAGGTTCCTATCATCACGTGCGACCACTCATTGAGAAGACTATGGTTGCTATTGGAGGCTCCTGGGGAAGCGACTCTGAGGATTCATTCAACTTGCAGATAGTGGGGATAACACTTTTCATGGTCCACTCAATCTCTACATCATCATATCCATTTTGCCTGATCAAAGCTCTTAATGCACCTCTCCTCAATTGGCACGCTATACGAGTTCCACCCGTTAAAATGTAACCCAACCTAGATTTTTATCCCATTTCCTTGTCTTTTGTTGTTCCTCCCTATTCTAATGTAATCAAGACCTCCTTCAATGAGGTTCTCAACACTATTTTTCCCAATAATGAAATAAATGAAGATATTGAGTCTCTTGTTTTGCCTTACATTAATTGTCTTGATTCTAATCAAACTCTTGATGATGATGATTTTGTAAATGAATAATTCTTAACTGATCTTAATATGGTTAATAACAAAAAACATAATTGTGTTCAACTTAATGAAGATGAAACTGTTGTTATTAATCTCGGTTCTAGTAGCTAACTGCACGAAATTAGGATATGGTATACCCTTAATGAGAAAGAGCACACGCAACTCGAGGAATTACAGAAAGAATTTATGGATGTATATGCATTGTCCTATGATGACATGCCCGGCATTGATCTGGAGACAGCTCGGCACGAGATTCCAACTCTCCCAAAATTTAAACTGGTCAAACAGATATTGTAAAATCTCCACACTGAATGGTTGCTCAAGGTTAAGGAAGAAGTAGTCAAACAGTTGAACGTGGGTTTTAGTTATGTGATCGGATATCCCGCATGGATAGACAACATTGTACCTATGCTGAAATCTGGGGGAAAGGTTTGCATGTGCGTTGACTATCTAGATTTGAATAAAGCCTCTCCAAAGGATGATTACTCACTACCCAATATTGACATGAATGTAGAAAATATGGCCAGTCACTCTGTCAAATCATTTATTGATGGTTTTACCAGATACAATCAGATCAAGATGCACCCAAATCATCAAGAGAAACCGCATTCATCACCCCTTGGGGAACATTTTTTTACACCATTATGCCATCTGGTCTAAAAATTGCAGGGTCTACCTACCGAAGGGCTGCCACAACCATCTTTTGGGATCTGATAAACAAATAAGTCGAGGTCTACATGGATGATATGATTATCAAGTCTAAGGCTAGGGAAGGTCATGTCCCCTCTCTCCGAAAGTTCTTCGAGTGACTACGGTAATACCAGATGCGACTTAACCCATAAAAATGTGTTTTTGGAGTTACCAAAGGAAAGCCCTTGAGATTCATGGTTAGTGAGAAAGGGAAAAAAGCAAATCCTGCCAAACTAAAATCCATACTCGAAATGCCACCAGCCTACATGGAGAAAGAAGTCCAGGGATTCCTTGGAAAATTACAGTATATCAGCCGATTCATCAACCAATTGACTTCTATCTGTGAAACTCAGGAAGGATTCAAGTAATGTTTGGAACAAAGCTCGTCAAGAGGCCTTTGACCGAATCAAACAATATCTAACCCAGCGTCCGGTACTAATGCCACCATATCCCAGTCTTCCCCTACTCCTATACCTGACTGTAACAGACACCGCAGTTGGGGCTTTGTTGGACCAATACCTTGAAGAGCCTTGCAAAGAGAGAGACGTCTATTACGACATTCGCAAGTTGGCTGGGTATGAAGTTAACTACACTGCATTAGACAAAGAATGTGTCACTCTTGTCTGGGTCACGTAAAAATGATGTCATTACATGCTCGCCTTTCCTATCAAACTTGTATCCTGAATGGATCCTATCAAATACCCGCTCAAGAAACCTCTATTGTCTAGACGAATGGACCAATGATTGATGATGTTAGCCGAATTTGATATTGTGCATGTCACGCAGGAAGCCATGAAAGGAAGATCCATCTCTGACTACCTCACTGACGACCCTATGAAAGAAACTGATGTTTGGATTTCCGAGTTCTCGGATGAAAATATCATTTATACCTACCAAGAAGACCTCCGGTGGAAAATATTATTTGACAGTGCTGCCAATAACAAAGGGTATGGCATTGGGATACTCCAATTTCCCCCTAATGACTCTCCCACACCCATTGCCATCAAACTGGATTTTCCCTGCACTAACAACATGACCAAATATGAGGCATGCACGGTAGGCCTCAAAGTCGCTCTCAAGAAAGGAATTCGACACGTATATGTCTATAGGGACTTATCCCTCATCATCGTCCAAGTACTTAGAAGGTGGAAAGTCAAGGATGAGAAACTCTTACCCTTCCATACCCACCTATAACAGTTGACCTCCTAATTCCAAGATATCACCTTCCACTACCTGCCTCGAGCAGAGAATAACTTAGTCGATGCCCTTGCTACCTTAGCGTCCGTGATTGACGTGCCCGAAGGAATAACGATGGCCCCCTTCCTAGTTTAAAATCAAGCTACACCTACCCACTGCCACCACATTGAGCTAGTCATAGAAGAAGATCTTGATATAGCCAATTTCTAGCACTATGATATTTGGCGCCTCCTCAAGAACGATAAGTATCCCCAAGATTATAACAAGAAAGACCAAGCAACCCTGCATAAACTGGCTGCCCAGTACATTGTGTGCGATAAAGCACTGTTCAATAGAAATTATGATGGAACCCATTTACACTACATCGCAGGGGCTGACATTGTAGAGATGATGAAGAAAATCCATAACGGGGAGTTCAGACCCCACATGAATGGCCATATGCTTGCTAAGAAAATAATCCAACAGGGTTACTACTGGACTACCATGGTGCACGATGGCACTAATTATGTTCGAAGATGTCTTAAATGCCAACATGTTTCCAACCTCCAACACTTGCCTCCAAAGGAATTATATAACAACACTTCTCCTTGGTCGTTCTCCACATGGGGTATCGATATTATAGGAAACGTTACGCCTAAGGCCTACAATGGGCCTGAATTAATCTTGGTTTCCATTGATTACTTCACCAACTGGGTCAAAGCCGAGTCATACGCAGTTTTAAATGCTGAAAAAGTTGCCACATTCATTCAAAAAAATATCATTTGCCGATATGGGGTCTCGCATGAGCTGATATCGGACAACGGGTTACATTTCTAGGCAAAATTCATAAAATTGGTCGACGAGTATGGGATTCAGAGACACAAATCTTCTCCCTACCGACCTCAAACCAATGGTGCAACCAAAGTCGCTAATAAGAACCTTAAAGCAATCATCAATAAAATGATCGAGAGTTACCGAGATTGGGCCAATCGGATCCCTTACGCCCTTTGGGGCTACCGCACTTCAGTTCGAGCATCTACTAGGGATATCCCTTACTCTCTAGTATACGACATGGAAGTATTCCTACCCGTTGACCTAGAAATTCTTTCACTACGCGCCATGCTTGAAAGCAAAGTCAGCGAAGAAGACTTGCATCAGAGCCGTCTTGACGATTTGTCACTCTTGGATGAAAGGATACTGAAATCTCTATATCATATACAAGGGTACCATCATCGAATATCAAGATCATTCAATAAGAGAGTCAAGGACAATGGTGTTCGAGAAGGGGATTTATCCCTTAAATAAATTATAGAGCCCATCTGGGACCCCAGAGGGAAATTCAAGCCCAATTGGAGTGTCCACTACATTGTAAAGAAGATCCTATCCGTCGGCACCGCTATGATCACCGACCTCGATGGAGAAGAGTTGGCCCATCCAATCAACCAGGACCATCTCAAAAAATTCTACCTTTAGTCTGAAATCTCATCACGCTACGACTCTTCTCATCTCCCTTATATTCTAATAAAAAAATCCTTCATTTCCCTCTATTTAGAACTATGTGGGGCCTAATCCTCTAAAAATATTTTTACTTTAAAAAATGCAACTCAAATTTTTTTTCAGAACCCTAGAGGTACGTAGGCCACTCATATGCTTTACATGAGCATGACCCCCTTATTTTTTCACAAAAAGCTATTCTTTTCTTACCTCCGAGAACGACGGCTCATTTTTATCATTTACATGAACAAATGGATTGTGTCTGCCTTAGAGATTGGTATAGATAATTCAAACGTAAAACTCATCAAGAGGCACGGCTAGATAATCAAAAACTTTTTTATTCCATTCTTGGGAAATTTCAGTACAATTACATGAAATATCAGTGCAGGAGTCAAACAACTTCCCCTGCCGATCTAACATCCTAAAAACAAACTCCTAAATAACCTTCCCAAAAGTTATTCCTACCAGAAAACAACCAGATACATAACCAAACACCAGACAAAATCTTCATAAAAACCTTTCAGGGATCCTACCAGCAGCTAACAGAAGAACCATACCCATCATCATCTATATCTTGGGGTCCCCCAAACTTTCCCTACTTGGATGGAATATCGAAGGTGCTCTATGGAACGTTAATCACGGACCAACCTAGGAAAAACCAAAACACCTCTCTCCATGGTATCAAACATGGAAAATCACCTCTGCCCGATCTCATCAACCAATATTTTAGCCACTACCCTCCTCCACAATCACTTCATGTAATCCCCAGAAACATATCAGACTCGGCCAATAGATTGGGAAGGATGGGTCGATGGTTGATGATTCTCCCACAGAGATCCCTGGCGCATGCTCAAATGTTATGTCAAATCTTCCATTGGAAAGAAGTCTAGTGTGTGAGGTGGCACAATCTGCTCCCAATCAAATTGATGCAAGAGCCGCCAAGGAAAGTAAAAAGAGGTCTATCGGAGGCTAACCAACCAAACATATTTATATTCCCCCAATTCTAGAATGGGCTGCAACTCTCCCCACTAAGGCACTGAACAACACAAACCTCGAGTCCCGTGCTCCATAAACCAGCTCTCCCGGCTCTCGATATTCAAACCTATACTGATAAAGTAGCGAGTAAAGAAATTTGGTGCATCTACTAAAGTATATTCAGGAAGGACTGCCAAATGAAATCTCTCTAAATACCACATAAACAGAATAATGTGGCTGCCCCTTAGAAACTCAGAACAACCTTCCTTCCAAGCATCTAGACGATTCTGGGTCTTCGCCAGTATCACCGTCATAGGATTACAATGCTACGACATCCACAAAGTGATGGCCACTAGTTGTGGGTCCACCAATAGGTCCCCAATCACCAATAATAATTTTAAAGTTAAGCTAAGGATGATGTCTTCGGTATAGCCCGCATCAACAACATCCTGTAAATGCAAAGAATGTAGCACAATCGGGAGAGAGATCATTCCACCCATAACCAATGATCGAGCCTCCTAAGGCAAGATATGGAGAATCCCCTCTAATAACTCTTAAGGAAACCAACAAAATTCAGGCATGGCCTCAGCAACACTAGGATTTATCCCTAGCATAGCATATAACTGTTCGCAAGTCAAACAGACTTCATCCAAGCCAAAGTGAAATCCATGGTCCTCGAGGTACCAGAATTATACCGCCGCCATCAGCATGTTCCATTCAATAGGTCGATTGCGCCACAAGAAAACCTGACGCATGTTGAAAGCATCGTAGTCAACATAATATGAGCACATACCCTTTATATTTTCAAGGTAAGAAGAGAATTCAACACATCCGGTAAGAGCCATATTAGAAATGATGAGACAAGAAGAAAGAAGTAAGCAAAAGAAAGGAAATGTGGATAGGTGAAGAAAATACTCCACCATTACCCTTTTTTATACTTGAAAAACTTGGATAAAGACAAAGGTCCTGCAAAATCTGGAGGAAACCATGCCCCATCATGGACCAGGTTATTGAAGAAAGTGCAATCAAAGCCTTGGGGTGATTAGACTGAACTGACCCGCCGATAGACAGGACAAGGGGTATGCCGATCAGCAACCCCCTATTTTTGGAAAGTTTCCTTTTTTTTCTTTTTTTTTTAAATAAAAAACTTAATAAAAATATTTTTTAGTCTATGGAATTCATAATCTCCTTCTCCCTATATTTTTACTCATACTGTTTTGAAATAAATTTTCCTTTGAGTTATTTTAAATCCTTTTACGGTCTCAGCAAAGAAAGTAAAAAGTGCATATGGATTAAGTCATTGAGCGAAGATAAATTAATAAAAACTTCATTTCATTGCATATATATTGCTTTATTATATTTTGGCTTGCAAGAAAACACAAAAACAACAGGACTCAGCGCGATCCCCCACACTCTCTTTAAGTATTCTCTCTCTCTCTCTCTCTCTCTCTCTCTCTCTCTCTCTATATATATATATATATATATATATATATATATATATATATATATATCTCTATCTCTATCTCTATCTCTATCTCTCTCTCCCCCTACATTATTTATCTATCACCTTCTATATTTCCTTTTTTTCTCTCCCTCTAAGACCCCCATCCCTACGGCATATGCGCTTTCCCTGACAACGTGATGAAGAGCCTCATCTACCTGAAACAGAACCCTCCCCAGACGAGGAAGGTGGCACCAAGAAAGAAGGAACCGAGATCGAATCCCAGATATGAGCTATCGAGGAAGCCACCCAATCTCGTAATGTCCTTCATCTAGGTAGTCGACACCCGAACATACTACAAACAAAGAGAAAAAGAAAATCAGTCAGTCTGAGGGAAGAAAAAAAAATCAAAAGGATAAAAGTCAAAGAAATAAAAGGTATACCTCCAGCTGAAAGACATCCTCTGTTAGCCCCATCACCTTTAGGTCCATCGTATTGAGACGATGTAGTGTACTCATCGATCCGCCATCAGACTGTCTAATGTTATAAAAAGGACGATCCAACCGTAGAAACGGAACCTTTGATGGCGTCGCCGTCGCCGATGTCTATACACCACTCGCAGTGTGGGCAGACCCCCATTGGCTGACTCGTGCCCCTATCAAAAATTACAGGGGGAAAGTCATAACATCATATATGTTGGGCGACATCAACTAGCTCGACATGAAATCCATATAATCATAGGTCGTCTTCGTGTCAGTCTACGACGAGTAAGTCTCGCCAACCATCGCCACCGCCCTCACCTCCTTCGGTATTTCCCTCACCCGCCTCATATATCTCAGAGGCATCAAAAGTGGCACCATAACCTCTTCCTCCACCACTTGTCGGACTACTCACTCCCATAGGTACCAGCATTAGCCAAACTCGTGGGTCAATAGATGACGCAGCTGCGCATTCTCCCCGATAACCCTTGTGTGCTGGATGGCCGTCCACGAGGGATAGAAGGTCACCTGTAAGATAACCAGTGGAAAATTAATATTTAAAAAGTACACCAAAGAAAAAATTTCCTCAAGCAGAAAGAAGAATTTACTCGATCGCTCGTTAGGCCATTCAAGACATGACGCACCACTACCAAAGAGAGACAACCTCGAGTGCCGCTTGGACTTCTACCACTGGTACATATGGCAAAAGTCCCCAATTGACTCATAATTCAAATTTATTAAATGGTCATTAAGCCCAATCACCTCATAGAACCACGTCTGCAAATGACAAGGGCCATCAATTAAGGAAACAAGATAAAATGCATGAAGGAAAATGCAAATGCATAAAGAAACATGAATACCTCCAAAAGATACGTGGTGCCAGTAAAGGTATGCATCCAAAGATGAATAAAGGGTCTCCAAAGTAAGGGTCCCCCAGTCAAAGAGAGAAATATTCGAGAATACCCTCAAATAAGGCAAAAACCATAAGTGGACGACGTCTCCGCTCGTCGCCACTAAAAACCCTCCCAACAGCAAAATAATAAACAAACAGGCCATCTTCCGCACCTACAGTCCAGCAGTCTCATCGATCCTCTGACTCCATAAAACCTCCTTCAGAAGAGAGAGACGAATGGAGTCCCCTGAGACTATCCGCCCAACATCACCCAATGCCGCTTCCACCGTCATTGATGTCACCCACAAAGTTTGGTCCACCTCTATATGGACCCCCGCACAGTCTAGCCCAAGTAGATTTTGCACATCGATGGGAGTCACTTTTATCTTCCCAGAACCAAAGTGCATGGTGTGGGTGGTATCCCACCACATCTCTCCCAAAGCCCAAAGGATAGCCATCGAACAAGGCATCTCATCCAAAGAAAATGCGAAACTACCAAAGAAAACTAATAAAACCACCCAACGTACCAACAAAGGCAGGTTCTCCCAGATATCCTTGAACCCTTCGTCCCCCGAGAACGTAGGTTCGATGTAGATATATTAGTCTACCAAAGACAAAAGAAAAACCCTTGTCAGAATTTAGAAAAATTAAGGAAATACACCAAAAAAATATACCAAATGTCATTAACAGTTACATAACCACTAGGGTTAACCATCCTAGAGGATCAATGGTGCATCGACTCACATAAAAGAGTCTAATCGTCTGCAACCGTCTTGAACAAGTCAAAGGCATTCTCATTGCCCAGCATTAGGGGTACCCTGGCCTGCCACTCCAAATGCGCTCAGTCGTCAACACTCAACCACTCCACGTGGATTGCACTGCTTGAAAAATCCTCCATTTCTTAGTCTTAAAAGGGAAAAGAATGCTATAACAGTTTGCGTAAAGGAAAGGTAGAAGATAGAAGATCTGAAAGTTATGAAAAATGATCAAATATTGCCCCTTTTTATAGGAGGCTAAGGGGCACGCCGATTGATAGTCCCCAGCCATATATCGATCGACATTGCCCCTTCACCTGCTCGAGGTAGTCCAAAAGTCCATGCCACTACCGTTTGGCACCCCCTAAACCCTGTCGGTCGGCATCTCTCTGAAATTTTGTAGAAAAATTCCCGAAAATCCCCAGAAATTTCCTAAAATTATCCAATGAATTTTAGAACCTTTTTTCAAGCCTCTCAAATTCCCAACCGGATTAATAAAAAAATTCTCCAAAATAATTCCCTAATCCAATTGGATATCTCCTCAGAAACATCTCCAAAGACACAGTAGAAATCGAGGAAAATTCCCCAATAGGGCTGCACCCAATCCTCAAATTAATATCTTCTCCCTAGTGGAGTCTCCAAACTTTCCCAAGAAAACTATGCCCCACAACCTACTTAAGACATCAGAATTGGTCACCCTACTTAAGCCCTCAGAATTATCTTCGACCCTCAGAATTAGTCACCTTTACTAAAGACCTCATAATTTTCTTCGACCCACAGAATTGGTCACCTCTACTTAAGCCCTCAGAATTGGTCACTTCTATCTTAGGTCCTCATAATGGACTTCGACCCTCATAATTGATCGGTCCTACTTAGGTCCTCAAAATTGACCTCATCCCTCAGAATTGGTCACCTCTACTTAAGGTCCTCGGAATTGACCTCAGACCGCAGAGTTGGTCGCTCCCATCCTAAGCCCTCAGAATTGGATTTGATTCTCAAAATAGGTCACTCCATACCCTAGGTACTTGTAATTGACCTCAGTCCGCAGAATCACCCATCCTCAACATTTCCTTAGGTCCTCAAAATCGACCTCGACCCTCTGAAACAGTCATTCTCGTCCCTTTAGGTCCACAAAATCGACCTCTTTTCAAAATATCATGTGGTGTCTATTCGATGGTTGTCACTTATTCAAGCTCATCCATTGATGGAATCTATAGACATCACATTCAAGGACCCCATAAGTCTCTCCTTAGGTCCCTAATACCTTCCCATTTCACTACAAACCCAAGATCACACTCCGAGTATCGATCTAAGGTCCATTAGGCGCTTTTGAGGCCCATTTGACTCTGGTAAACTCTATTATCAGAATGACAGATCAATGGATCTCTTAAGATCCCTGAATCCCCTTTCCAACGATCCACCCCATGCACAAAATGGCATAACTGTTTGGATGAACGAACCATTTTACCATCAAAAATTGATCTATAGGCCACTGAGTCCTCTCCGCCCCTGATTTAATACCAATCAACTTCATCATCAAATTTAAAGATCAATGAATCTTTTAAGGGCATTAAAACCCTTTCCAATGGTCTGCCCCGTGGACAAAATGGAATAACCGTTCGAAAGAATGATCAGTTTTCCCCCAAAAATTGATCCAGAGGCCATTGGATGCTCTCGAGATCCAATTGACCAAGGTCAACTCTTCAACTTGAATGATATTGAATGAATATTCTAAGGTAACTGAATACCCTTTCCAATGGTCCACCCCGTGCATGAATTAACCTTACGGTTCGGACAAATGACTCATTTTACTTTGAAAAGTCACCGGGTGCTTTTGGCCCCTAGTTTACGAAGATCAACTTTTCAAACCGAGCAAAGCTCTTTGTAATGTCAAAATACCTCGCACAGTCTTTCCAATGGTCAGTCCCGTGTGAAATTCTGACTTATGGTTTGGACAAACCGTCCATTTTCGTTTGACAATCTCCTATCCAAAGGATCCACGAGCGCTTCCGATCCCTGTTTGACCCAAAGTCAACTTTTAGACCTGGGAGAGGCCCAAAAAACCCTTGAAAGTCTCTGAATTACCTTTTTAACAGTATGCCTCGTGCACGGTTTTTATTCACGGATTGCATTCTACGATTGTTTTTCTAAAAAAAATCGCATGAGACTACCGATTGGCAGGTCCATTTTCCTGCATATTGACACTGTTTTTAGGGTTATTTGCCGATTGTTAGGGCTAGAGCTATGCTGATCGACACCCCCACCCTATAAATAGAGGGAATGACCGCACTCCCATTATAGACCTCAGATTCATCAATATTAGTGATCTCATCAACATTCTCTTGCAATCAGTGAAGTTTCCTTATGTGAAATTCCTTTCCATCCTTTTCATACCCAATTTAGAAAATTTTCATTCTCTCTCATTCAATATTCATCTCAACATTCAAGGGAGTTCATCAAGGATCAAGACCAAGCCTCAATTCTCCAAACAAGGTCTAAAATCCTTCTCTCGCTCTCTCTTTAAATTCCTTATTTTTACATTAGTTACATAAATTCCTAATCTAGATTTTACTTTAGTTCATACACATTAATATCTCATCCTTTATTAGTTATATTGCACATACTTTTTTTCTATATAAAAAATAAATAAAGGGTTACACTTATAAATTCCAACTAGATTATCCACCACAATTTCTCAAAACTAAAATATATTTTCAAGACACACATATATAATAAATTTTTGTTTGAATCTATGGGATAAACCCCACCCTTATGTCGCATCTGAACTACATAGACTTTGATGCCTTTATAGGCTACGTAGGCATTTCGGGCTAAAATCCGAGACTCGAGTCCAATTTTCCCATTTTCGCATTTTCCTCCTTTTCATCTATACATTATTTTAATATATATTATATTTCTGATCCTTATTGGTGTTTTATCCAACATATATTATTATTTTAACATAACGATCAATATCTCGATAAACGCATACATCGTATTTTCTAGATATTATTTTGGGTACAACCCTATGGATGACCTCACTCTATCTTTTCCATGATATGAGTTGGGCGATTCCGATCTCCATTTATATATACACACACACACATTTTATGGAGAAATTAACAAAAACAGTAACACATGCCCATGATGGACCGAAAGGGAGGGATAGGTGCCTAACACCTTCCCATTCCGTAACTTAGCCCCGAAACCTTGAAATCATTGGCTTCATAAGCATCAGTTTGTCTTTGATGCCTCTCTCTCAAGGCGACGACATATTATTTTTCCTGTTTTGTGCAAAATAGGCTGGCGACTCCATCTTTTACATCACCCTATATCGACGATGGTCGAAGTGCTCCTAGAGGAAGAGGGCACGATACCTTCACCCCCCCCCCCCTGGAAAGGAGATGGGATGGCCACACAAACAATTAGACAAATCATACAAGATCACATATAGTTGTATAGGAAATCACTTTAGATGCACGAAATTAAGATTATTTATAAATGTTAAGGTTTTTAATACATTTTGAAACCGCATTTGAATCATAACTCAAGTAAAATGAGAATAGGCATAATTGTGCATCTAAAAGTAATGGCATAACCTTAAGGAATCAAATTGTAAAAATTGACACATTTAAACAAACTTGAATTGTAAAAACAATACGATCATGAATTTAGTCTTAAAAGTGGAACTCCATCTACAAAAACTCCTTCAGCTAGTATAGATTTAAATTTATGTTATACACGAGTCTAAAAAGTGATTTCATTATTGAAATGCTCAAGCACTATCTTGTTTTTAATGCACGTTAATCTCTTGGCGTGTGGTACTTTCCAACATATTGTCTTTTGTCGTTAATTGTCTTTTCACATACCTAGATGACACCAACCCAATGACACCAAAATTATAATTAGGCATTATCTCATTAATGGTAGCCTTTATCAATGCTTAAAGACATTCCGTATTTAACTCCAACCAAAATAAAAACACTCAAATCTCACAAGTAGATTTTTGGGGTACTTTCTTATAACCCATGCAAGATGCTTTTGTTTAAGTATGTAAATGCTTGTATAAGTGATAATTCAACTAATCAATTGGGCATTTGTTCAATGTAAGGGAAAGAAATCACATAATTCATCAAACTCATACTTAAAGTCAATATATACTTGCACCATAATGATGAAAAGATTAAATTCAACAAAACATGTTCAACAATCTACATCCTTAATACATCTCGTAAGGAAATATCACATCGTGATATTAAACATTATAGATTTGATACACATGTTTGTATGAGATTTCACTAAAAAAATAAAACAAATCAAAATATTTTGTAATTTTAAAAACATGATAACATAACCCAACAAAACAAATAAAAATCTAGTCATATGATACCATAACCCAAATTTTTGAGTTCCACTCACTACATTAATGACCCTTTTAATAACTTGAAGGTATGATTCCTTAGGCTTGGATTGATAGCATTCACTAACCCCAACGCTATAAGTAATATCGGGTCTACTAGTCGTTAGTTACAAAAAATTCCCAATCATACCCCTATAGATCTTCTCCTTAACATTTGTCGTTATGTTAGAATCTAAACCCATTGTTGTTTTTGCATGTTTCACCAAATCCATTCAGAATTTCTTTACTAACTCCTTGGCTTACATGGAGTGCGATATGAATATCCCACCATTAACTTGTTTCACTTCTATACCAAGAAAGAAAGTAATTTCCCCTATCATGGTCATCTCAAACTCAGTTTTCATCTCTTTCGCAAAACTCAATGCATATTTTTCAATTGTCATTCCAAACACAATTCCATCCACATAGATTTGAGGCACAGTGATGTAATCCTTGACTCGTTTCATAAATAATGTTTTATCAACACCACAACACTTAAATTCAATATTTAACAAATATGATGACAATCTCTCATACCAAGCTCTTGGAGCTTATTTGAGACATAAACCTCCTTGTGAAGTTTAAAAACATGATTTGGAAATTTTCCATTTTAAAAGACTTTTGGCTGTTCAACAAACACATTTTCATTCAAAACAACATTTAAAAATGCACTTTTAAGATCCATTTGATAAAGTTTAAATTTCATGAAACATGCAATGACAAGTAAAAGATGAACACTCTGCAATCTACGTACATGGGAAATAGACTCCTCAAAATAAATACCCTTAATTTGAGTAATTCCTTGAGAAATAAGGCGTTCCTTATTCCTAATGATTGCTCCATAATCATCAAGATTATTTTTGAACACCTATTGGTTGGCAATGCCATTTTCCTCTAAAGGACGAGGAATCAACTCCCAAACTTTAAAACTCTCAAATTGAATTATCTCATCTTGATTCCACCTATCTAACTTCAACCAATAAAATACTCTATAATGTTCCTTGTCTTAGAAGTAAAAAATTGGTAATTGAGCTCATTACGAAATTAGTTACATGTTTTTCCTCCACTCTCTAAATTGCCAATAATCTTGGATGAAGTCTGTTCATGTTGAACCCACATAAGCACTCCTCTCTCTCCCTTTCATCTTGAGATATATATTTGGAAGAAGTTACATCTATGTCTCTCATACATACACTCGGCACACCTACTTCCACATTTGTAGAATTAACAACTTTTGAATCCAAAATCTTATAGTCCACATCATCATCAAGAGTCACAACCTTACACGAATCATCATGTATGAAAATATTAAAAATTGCCATCACTTTATTTCTTTCAACGTTATAAATTCGATAAGCTCGACTATTTTGAGAATATCCTAGAAATATTCCATCCTCACTCGTTGAATCAAGTTTTGTCACATACTCTCGGTCCTTCAATATGTAACACTTATAACCAAAATAATTTGAAATACTTAATAGAAGGTTTTTTCCCTTCCATAACTCATAAGGAGTTTTCTTTATAAATGGTCTCAAAATACATGATTTGAAGTATGACATGTCATTTGTAATTCTTCGGCCCAAAACTTTTTACCCTCAAGCATACACCTTGCCATTTATTGGAAGGTTCTATTTTTACATTCAACAACCCCATTTTGTTCTGGAGTTACAATGACTGAAAATTCATCAGCTACTAATGTCATCACAATACTTGTCCACCTTCAAATCCTAAAATTCGGTGCCATTATCACTCCTCATTTTAACAATTGGTAGTGATTTCTCATTTTGAATGTTTTCAAACAAACATAATTATTTCAAAAGAATCATTCTCCTCTCGTATGAAAGCAACAAACGTGGACCTAGAGTAATCATCAACCATCATAAAGTAATATCTCTTTCCTCCTAGACTTTTGGTTTTTGAAGGACCCATCAAATCAATGCGAACTAACTCTAAACACCTTGGGGTATTTACGTCGATAACTTTTCAGTGGGAATTCTTCATTTGTTTCATATTTTGACAAGTACCATAAACCTTGCTATCAGGTTTCCCTAGCCTAGGTAATCCTCTAACTCTCTCTTTTTTTGATAAACTCTCCAAATCTATAAAGTTTATATGCTCAAGCCTTTGATGTCATAGATAGATTGAATCAAACCTATACTTTTAACATACTAAGATCTAATCACTCTCCAAAATATAGCAATTCTCAATAGATCTAACTTGTCTCATCAACTCTCCTTCGTCTCCTTACGAATAAGATATTAACCTTTAGATAAACTAACACAGTGACCATTATTATAAAGTTGACAAATGCTGATTAGATTAGCAATAAGTCATTTAATATAAAGTACATTAGTAAGTGTCTTGTTTTCAATAACCTTCACCAAACTTTTCCCACTAACACGCGATTTTTTCCCATTCTCGAAAGGAACCATAACCCTATCATAATCACAAAGGGTGGTAAATAAGGATTTCACACATGTCATGTGTCTAGAACACCCGCTGTTTAATATAGGCATTTAAAGAATTTGGATCTTTGAACGTCACAATGAGAACATTACACTCTTGACTTTATTTTCTCACCCACTTTGACTTCACATGAGCACTCTTCTTGAAACCACTTGAAACTCTCTTCAAGTCACTAACTTCCTTTTGGATCTTTCTAAGTTCGCTATCAAGTCTAAGATTCTTTTCTAGAAAATCCTTTTTCCTTAAAAACTTAGGAAATGAAAATTTCCATCTCTTTGAAGTTTAAAGAAAAAATTTCTTAAGTAACCCCTCATGTGGCAATATGGGCACTTAAAAGTTTGAAAATGTTTTGCAAAAAATCTCAAATTCCTTTTATCAAAATGTCAAACTCAATGATTTTAAAAAACATTATCTCTCCAAGGAAGATTTGGAACATGTATAATAGTAGGATTTTTTTCCATGAACTCTTTTCTCAAAAACATGCTTTTTAGGTTTTTTAATAATCTTGCTATAAATAACTTTTTTATTCTTCTTAATTTTATTCGCATTAACATTTGTACTTTTAACCGACAAAACTTTCTCCTTAAGGTTCTTTTAACTGAAATTTCTTTGTCTTTGCTAGATTGAGATGAAATATCTTGTCCGTTATTCTTCTTTTCACACACAAAATTCATGGTACCATTTGAAGGAGGATCAAAAGGATCAAATCTAATTCGTTTAGCACCATTCAGAAGCATAGATGTTTCTAACAACATTTGTTAATTTTTTCCAAACAATTTTCTAAAAGGAAGTTCTACGTTCAAATCATTTTCCAAATACCTCTTGAGAGAAAGAATTTCTTTAGTGTATTCATGTTCCATGAGTTCAGACCTCTTTCGTTCTTTTTCAAGTCTACTATTCATTTAGCAAAATTTTCTTTTATTTTCTCAAAAGACGAGTTTTATTCACTAATTGTTTTTAACTCACATTTTAGTTTAAAAATCACTCCATACCTTTCTTTCAAAGAAACTCTTTCTTCTTCAAAGCCCTTTACATTTTTTCTTAATTTGATATCAATTTCTTGAATTTTAAAGATTCATGAAACAACTTGTTATAGGCATGATTCAACTCACTCAACTTTTCATCATCACTCTCACTATCATCATTTAAACTAGATTCAGTTTGAAAAATGTTTCTATCATGTCACATGAGTGATGAAGTTTCCAAGTTAACAATACTTATTCCTAAAGCATATTTTTAACAAACACATTAGTACAAATTAATAAGCACGAAAACAAAGCAATCATACATATAAGGATCTCACTCTAGTACATAAATGCTAACATAAATGAGAACCAATGCTCTGATACCAATTGAGGAAAACATACGTACAAGACCAAAACACACCAAGAAGGTGGAATAGGTTTATTTTGTTAACATTATCAATTTTAGAATTTCAAAAATCCCTTCCAAATTTTATACACTTGACCAACAATTTAGACTAAATGACAAAAAATAAATATACATAACATAAACACCTAGATCTAGGTAGACAAACTCAAACTAGCCCATACATAGATAAAACTTAGATATAAATATTCACACAAACTATAGTGAGATGTATGAGTAAGTGTATTAGATACGGATAAAAATAAGAACACACACTCCAAAGATAGATTTATGAGGAACACCCCCCCAGGGATAAAAAACCTCAAACGTACCCCAATTTCTATTTTACATGAAAGATTTGTATAAAAGACAAGAAGATGCCTTTGTGCAAATGCCTCTGTGCATACGGTCAAAAAGGATCCATGCGAATGGTTTGTAAAAATATTTTTGAAAAAATTCTTATCAAAAAATGTTTTACCTCGCAAAATTTTTTCTCGAAACTACTACAGACAAATTTTGAAAAAATCTTATTTACTCATGCACAAAAACTCACACATTTTAGAAAATATTACTTTAAGTGCATGTGTTTGTAGCCAAATAGAAGTTTACTAAAATACCTACAAAAGGATATAACTTTAATGCAAGCTTTGGCCATTGATATTACAAAGAGGCTTCATGAAATCTTCAAAGCCTTCATAGCTTCATGGGATATTACAAAAAGGCTTCATGAAATCTTTAATTCTGGATGAAAATTAGGCTTCACTCAAATGGATCAAGTCAATATGACTCAATAGACAAGAAAACATTTTTCATGGGAAGTAGACAATACATGTCATACACAAACGGATAAAGTCGATTGTAACACCCAGTGTTTTTATTAATTAATTTAATTAATTAATTGGAATATTCGAGAAAAACAAATATTTGGATTTAATAATTTTTATTAGTTAAATATGTTGGTATTAATATTAGAAGAATAAAACTTCAATCGAAATTAAAATCGGAGTCATAATGTGATTTTAAAATAAATAAAAATAAAAAGGCGTTTATCACGGATTTAGGCCGTGACTAATGGGAAATATTTTTTTGTAGAGTTTGAGTTGGTGTAGGATTCTTAATTGGTATTTAACCATTCTAATTCGTGTAGGGACTTCTCATAATCACTTTTTTCCAAGTTTTTCGCCAGAGAGATCTTCCAAAAGTTTTTCCTTTCCTCCAGAATCATCAACCTCCAATATAATCAAGTTTTTGTCACAAGTTTTGATGGCTTAATTGGGGTTTAATCAAATTTTTTCAAGAATAACTCTTTCTAATTTTTCGAGAGGAATCCAGATTTCTAATCAAATTTTCAAATCGATCTTTACTCAGGCATGAATATTCTATTCATTTCCTTTGGTATTATGCGTTTTAAGTATTACCCAAACTTTTAATCATGTTTTTCTTAAAAGAAAGTAGTGACTTAATTAGGGAAAATGGACACTAATTATGGGACTGTTTTTATTAAATCTTTTAATCTGAATAATATTCATAACCCTTGGATACGTCGGATTGATGAGTGAATTTGGGGTTTTATTGGTGTAGGTTGCATGTATAAAAATCTTGATTTTAAATTGAATGAATTTGGGGACGTATAACTCATGTAAATAATGTAGAGATAATGAGATTGGAAATATGATGTATATATGGTGAAAGCTCGGCGTATTTAATTTAAAATAATTAAATGGGATTAATTGTGTGTTTGTGACAATGTGATAATTAAATTATAATTTAATTAAATTGGACTATTATGCGTAGTTTTATAAGTTGGCTTATTTATGCTTGCTTGCGTGAGTTGTTGGTATTATTAAATTGCAATTATGACAACGGGTTGTTGGGTATTTTTTCTCTCCCTATATTTTAGGATGCCTTTTAGGTATGGGAATAGTGGGTAGACCTTTTAATGATTTACGCCTTCTAGGTGTGGGACTTGTGAGGGTAGATTATTGCGATTTTATCATATCGGGGGGTGGGCTGATTTTTATATTTTATCGTCGTCACGCTAGCCTAGGCATGAGACCAGGATGAGTAAATATTGGAAATTCATCTTATTCGTAGGATAGGACGTATATGTACTTTGGGAACCCTTAGGTATGGGACTAAGGGGTATTTTGAGGATCTCACATCGATTAAAAGGGTGGGGTAAGTTGTTGACTATGAAATTGAGAAATTGAGAATTTAATACCTAAGATAATAAAACGTGTATTAAAATATATTGGAGACATAATCAGCGGGGGCCGACAGTTTAAACGGGCCGACGGTTGATTATTACTCAGTTTTCATTAAATTATTTTGGAGATTGGATTTATTCGAAGTTTTAGCATGTGATGGATCTTTTATCATTCAGTTGTTATCATCAATTGGGATTGATTCAATTATCTATCTTGTGGATTGATTTAATTATGTCTCATATATGTCTCATCCTAAGAATGGTATCTTATTTACTCACACCTGGCTTAGGTTTGGTGGCGGCTGATGCTAGAATTAAGAGGGGTGTGACATCGATATGATTCAATTAAACATAAATGATTTTCTTGGTGTTATACCCTTCTAGAATACAACATAGTGAAAATTCTCCCCTACTTTGTGATTTACTCCCTCTATTTTAGTAGTGTTCCTAAAAACTTGAATTTTGTCACATGCTTTGTACCCTTCTCGAGTATGAGTTCTTTAAAAAAAACATTCTTAGTGACTTGGCTTCATACTTGCTAAGGTTTTATGGTTTCACCTACTTGATAAAAAAAACTTGAACTTTTGCTTAAATCTTTTACTCCCTCTATTTTGTAGCTTTTAATAGAGAATAACCCTCCTGAAGCACCTCAGGTGGTACATCCTGTTGTTTATGTACCTACAAAAGCAATGGAAGTTGATCACTACATAGCTTATCCTAAAAAAGTTGAGTCATCCGGCCAAAATGATCATGGTTCGCTAACCACTATGACTAGGGAGGAAAGAGAGTGTGATTGTAGTGCCCCTATGACAAATGTTGCGCAACTCAGTATTGTTTAGAAGTACTTCTAAGTAATGCCTTCATTTAAGGCTCCTTTTGCATTGTGTTGGATTGGATACTTGATTCTCATCCAGATACTTTTATTATTGAATGTATGAGGCCCTACAGTATGATAATGTATTATGAATTACAGGATGTAGCGGTTGTGATATCTGAAATTATGAATACCTCAATTTCTTCTCTTAAAAGGACCATCCTTAGTCATCATTTGGGCACTATCAAGTATCATAGGAAGGATGGGTTTGAATTTTCATGTCTCATTAACAATTTAAAGTACCTCAAAGATCCCCACATGATGACTTATTGCGCTCAATATCTCAAGAATGTCGAGGAATTAAAAATTGAAGAGGAAAAGTTGAGGAAGCTTGCCCCAAAAATTGGAGAGAGTGCCCAAGAGTTAAAGATGGAAAAAAATCTTTGTACAAGTCCAAGAGGAAGCATGCAGATAATCTATATTTAAAGGAAAAAGTTGAATCGGATACTTCTATTATGTCTGAATATCTATGAAGGCTTACTAATAATGTTGTTCATTAATTGGGTAAGGCTTCCATACTTCTCCAGATTTATAATTCCTCTTAGGATATATTCTCTTTAATGTATTTCTGGGTAGTAGTACCAATTTTGCATCGTAAATATATTTACAACTGAAATACAAAGGGAGTTTGTTCTTTAACATCTGTGAACATTACTCATATCCTTTACTTCAACACTTGTCTATATATTATAAATTTTAACCTAAAATTTACATGTGCTTATTTGCAAATTATTAGTAGAAAAGTAAGAAAAAAAATTTTATGTTCACTCTATAGACAATAAACCTCCATCCATTTGTTGTTCACTTTCAATGGTTTATCGTCCTCAATATTTGAGATCAAAGAGTAACATGAATCATATGCCTCCTTAATAATATATGGTCCCTCCCAATTTTCTATGAACTTTAGCAAAGAGAGTCCTATAATATGGTTTACAACAACTTCCAAAACTAGGTCACCTTCCACAAATTTTCTTGGTTTCACTAAATTCTCATAAACTCTGGAGACTTGTTTCATGTAGATCTGGAAATGCCTTCTCACATTATCTATGGGTTCATATAATGATTCTATTTGGACGTGACTACTCTATGAAAGAATGCTACTTCTCAAGGCATATCTAAAAGTATGAATCTGTAACAACCCTCTCTTTCGGTAGCCTATTTTATATTTATTTACTATGTGTAGTAATTAATTATAAAATGATAGATGTTGAGTAAATATTAATTTAATATGAGAAAGGTTAATATTTACTGAAATGTTGTATGATTACCTGATGAGTAGGTAAAAATATCCATGTGGTGATTTACGGTGTCATAAGATATAAAATGACATTTTGGTTTAATGAGAAATCGGAACTTAAAATGAGTTATAAAATTTTCGAATGATAATTTGGAGGGTGTAATTAGTCCCGGTAGGTGCGAGACAGTCAAAATAAGTGCCATATTGTATTTTGGCATTTCGGACACTTTTGACTGGTTATAGCTTAAATGTGTAGGGCGTATCATTTTATCGCGTATTAGTCATTAAGTTGGACATTTTAGACTAGTGGTCCGATTTAGTTTTGCTAACCTCATTATTTTCCTCATTTTCTCTTAACACACAATTGTTAACCTAGAGAGAGAAAGGAGAAAGAAGAGAACTTTGGAGAAAAGAGAGATTGAAGCTTGGATCTTGCTTGCATCTTCCTCAAATCTGATTTTCTACATCAAGGCAAGTTATCTACTTTCTATTATATGATTTAAGGAGAATAATTAGTTGTGATAGTTATGAATTTGTTGTGTTTAATCATTTTAGGGTTTTGTTGGATTTATGGGTATTAACCCTTGGAAATTGATTTGGATGATTAATATTGTAAATGATGGTAATTAGACATATTTGTGGTGTATTAGTTCCATTAAATGATATGGGCTTTGGTTGTTGGAAGAAGAAATAGGGAGGCTAGGTCTGCTATGACCGATCGACCGCGGTTATCAGACCGGTCGACCGGGCCTTCGGGAGAGGGCACACTACCTTCTTTCAAAGGCATAAATGTTGAGGCGCGGTCGACCGCATCCCCCTTACCGGTCGACCGGCCCTGCCAAAGTGAGTTTTCTGCTTTTCTTCTTAGGCAAAAACTTGAGACGCGGTCAACCGGTCCCCTGTTTTCTTGCCAAAATTTTACTTTTGCTTTTAAATCTTTTCTTTTCATAGGGACTTAGGAAGCTTCTTGAATGAAGTAAACTTTGGCTTTTAGAGTCCTAGTTGAGTCTGGTTGTCACCCTAGAGTGGAATGGATTTCACTTGGGGTTAAGTCCAAAAGGGGGGGTGTTCCAAAGTGATGTTTAGGCATCACTCTTTTGGTTACTTCTTAATAGGAGGATAGGGGTTGTAGGCCCATGTTTGGAAGACTTAAGGGCTTATCAAAAAAAAATTATGAACTTTGGGGACTTGTAAGATCATAATGATCATTTGGAGATTTAGTCGGGACTTGTAATTTGAGGAATATTAATGATGATATTTGAGGGGAATTAGGTTCAACTAAAATGAACCCAGTTGTTTAATGATGATAGGTTCGAATAAAAAGAACCAAACACATGGATATTTGAAATGGAATTTGGTAATGGTAATTGAAAATGAAAATGAGATTAAAATGGTAAATGTTAATTTACTGATTACACACCTATCTAAATGACATCATAAGGGAAGTTCGCGCACTTGGTGATGCCCCCTGGCTAGTGAATGCATGGTGGATATAGTCCTAGGCCATATGCGGGGTTTTTATATGTTTTCTGCACTGGTTAGGGGATTTTGGGTGTGGTCCTGACTTTCTCGCAGGCATATGGCCGCTTCCCGACGTTGCGTTATGATCCCAGGTTGTCTTGTATAGATAGGCCCTGGAAGATGATGGTCATTTAGGGGCGCGCCCAGTGGGGAAACTCGGAGGGGTGGTCTTAGAATCGTTATATGTATATGAATATAACTTTTCTGCATCAAGTGGGACTTGATGGATATATGCCATAAAGAGCATGATACGTGCCATAAAGAGCACGGGAATGAGATTAATGAGATATGTGCCATAAAGAGCACTTGATATTAATGGTATTCCTATTAAGGAATGGAAATATGAAACGGTAAGATAATTAACTATGGAAGTTAATAAATGGTTTTATTCCTATTAAGGAATACAAAAGGTAATGGAAATTTGATAAATGAGGAAAGGTTTTAAATTTAAGTTATTACTTTTCTTTCTTTTATGTCAATGACATTTCATTTCATCATTTAGTTAAATTGTAATGTAAATTTATCACCCTTAGCATTCATACATAACTGTTCATTTCTATCATGCTTTTTATTTCTTCTGGTGATTATATAGAACCCGGCCCTGACCGGTTTACTTTCCTTGTTGTGTATATGATTGTATCCGCTCAGGTGCTCCCCCGCAAGGACGCCAGTTTTGATGTTCCCATTCCTTTCCTTTTGACGAGCTATAAGATTTTGCGGGTTATTACAGGACATTGTATTAGACGCTCTCATCTTTGTATTCTAGATATGATCGGGTCTTTTCATCGGGAGTGTGGCCCAAACATTTGTACTTGTTTAATGAATGTATTAGGTAAAAATATTTAAATTGGGTACTTCGTTGTATGTTATTGTGGATCGACAGCTTATTCGGTCCTTTTGTATACATTCGTCTTAGTTGTATTATATATACTCTTTTGGAATTCCACTTGCTTATCAAATGGGGTTGTTTTAATTTAAATTTCTTAACTGAATTTTAAACTTCTAAACTTGTTGACAACCCGTCTTCTGATTTATTGGGTGGTTTTCCTGTATACTCAGTTTATTATTGTTGATGCTGAGAATGTTATCCATCCATGATTCCTGTTACGTTTGAGTATCGGGCTGGCCACCCCTTATCTCGGATTGCGGGTTGTCACAGATGGTATCAGAGCATCAGGTTCTAGAGTCTTTAGGATCTATGTTGATTCGTCACGTTCTACCGTAGCGTTCTTTGATATAGAGCCTAATGTTAGGACTGTGTAGTTGTCTATATTTGCGATCTTCTGCAAGATAGATAGTTTCAAATAGTATTTTAACTCTATTGTTTCTTCATCTCGAATTCCGCCTAAAGAGGTCTCCCAGCGAGACGAAATAGAGTTGTAGAAGAGGAGGTAGATTCTCCACCGCCGCCATAAGGGACCATTAATGCTGTGGATGTAGCAAACATAGTAGCCCAAGCGGTTAGCGCCGCCATGACCGCAGTGGTTCAACAATTTCCAGGGACTCATGATGTTCAAACTCCTATGAGAGTCCTTTCTAAAAGGCAATTCCCCCAGAATTCGAGGGAGGCACGAATGTTATCAAAGCCAATAAATGGAAGGAGGACAGACAACGCCACCTTCGAATGATAGAATGTAGCGAGGAAAGAAACAAGTCCTTGCCACTTTCAAGTTAGTCGAATCTGCATTATACTGGTGGGAGATGATGACCACACCAGAGCAGAGAGACAAAAAAATTACGATCACTAAGTTTTGGGCTTTGTTAGATCGTGAGTACGTTCCTCCCGCAGTTCAAAAAGGGAGATGAGAAATAAGCTCCAGGATGTTGTGCAAGGAGAGAGAGATCAGTGGTGGAGTATGAAGCGGAGTTCACCCAGTTGGCGAGTTTCGGATGAAGTGGCTCCGAAAGATAGAAAGATCTCAAAGTTTATGTGAGGTCTAAACTGGAGAATCCGACAACAATTGCTGGGTAATCCAGCTTTACAAACTTTTGGTGAGGTTATTAATGAAGCCTCGCCCCATTGCCATGAGCATCGGTTATATACACTGAGTAGCAAGAAAGATACTAACGTGGGGCAAGCAGGAAAGCTTGGAGAACATGGGATTGGAGGAGGAGCATTTTCCCTCATCCCAACCTTTGGGTTATGAGCAGAAAGAGAGGGACCCTTGACAAGGGGTTTCGTCTTAGATACTACGCTTTGGAATGTTTATTGCTGGTGGCAATAAATTTAGGCACGGTGAGGGTGTTTCACAACATGTTGGTCGGGGTGGTCATGGAGGTAAATACCATTTGCGCCAAGGCATTTCCCAGTTTAGAAATAACGGGGGTCAGTTTCCTAGGGCTTCGCAGCAGCCATACGTTTAGCTTCCACCTCAGGTACCTGATCCGGTTGTTCCCATGCAGCAGGGACAGCTACTATATGGGAGAGTTTATTAAATTCGGGAGGTTATACTTCCTCCAGCTTCGTTAGCATCGCCTACTATTATGGGTAAGTTTTATTTTGGAGGTGCTTGAGTTACATATTATTTGAGGCGGGTGTTACGCGCTCAGTTGTTTTATGAGCTCTTCTCAGACTACAGATTTGATGAGATCTGCTGAGAGTATTTTTACTAGTGTTGAGTTTTTCTACGAGTGATGGTTCGCTCAATTCCTTGTTTGTTTACACATAGGGATTTATTGTGGTATTTTGTGTTTTGAGGCCGATTTACTCGTCCTTGATATGGTCGGGTATGATGTGATTGGTATGCCTTATCTCTACGACCGACACAGTT
The DNA here is from genome assembly GCA_949130495.1 of Sambucus nigra. Taxonomy (NCBI): domain Eukaryota; kingdom Viridiplantae; phylum Streptophyta; class Magnoliopsida; order Dipsacales; family Adoxaceae; genus Sambucus; species Sambucus nigra. The sequence goes on along the minus strand of OX422208.1, from coordinate 533,130,514 downwards.
GAGTAGTAGCGTATAGGAGGGGTTCCTTGTTTGGATTCCTCTTTTGCGGGACGCTCCACGCGTGAACCTCGACGACGTTGGAAGTGGAGAGATGTTGTTCTTTCTTCTTTTAGTTAATTTCATTTTATTTTATTTTATTTTATTCTGTTGGTTGAAAGGTTTAGCCGAAAATCACGTAGAAGAGTGATTAATGGCTATTAAAGTGCGAAATAGAAGCACTGTATACAGTTCTCTCCTCTGATCGATGTGAGGGAGACTGGGATGCGAAGTCGAATTAAGGCTTCGGGTTATGCCTTCATAAGAAGGCTATTTGAAAAGGTATATATATATTGTGGGGTATATAATTATAAGGCTTTATGAAAGTGAATGTTTGATTTGTTAAATCTTTAGTTATTTATATGGTAATGTATATAAGTAGAATCTTTTCGGTCCCGAACATGTATCTTAGACCTGTATACCTTGATGACTGACAACGCGAGGTAGTAGTGTAACGGGAGGGTTCCTTGTTTGGATTTCGCTTCGGCGAGACGTCCCACGCACGAAACCGAGTAAATGTCGGGAGTTGAGAAAGGTCTTGGTCAATAGAGATATGCTTAGTATTAGGTGCATACGACTTAGATAGGATATAGGTAGGTAGACCTTAGGATTGTTTGGACATAAGTCCTTTAGTTTATGTGACGTTAGTTTAGGAGGGTTGTCAGGAGTTTACCACAAATAAGTTGTGTGTTAACTCTAAGAGGGATTGTTTCCTAGTAACGAGAAGTGTGAGATTTCGATAATTTGGTTGGTTAGGTCGAAGGAGATGGGGCCTCTCGTAGTTAGAATGTTACGTTGGCACTCAACTTTCGTAAAGAAGGGTGAATTGACTTTCACTCCTGAGCCCATGTTTTTAATCTCGAGGATGGATTCAATTGTCAAGTCTCTGCCATGATGAGGGAATAATAATACCGAAGTATCGACTTATTGTTGATGCGCCTCATAAGTTTAAACGTGTGAGAAGTATTATTCCCTGTTTGAACTGAAGTTCAGCGTAGGGGTGATCGCTGTGTAGGAAAGGGAACTGTTACTTCCTGGGCAGAAATTTAATCCTTCGTTCGAGGAACAATTTTGTTGCAAGATGTCGTAGGAGAGACAAGGGTGGTTAAGACCACATATACAAGCTGTTGATTTAGGAAACAGAACTCTGCTCTTATGACCTTGAGGGTGGGGTGCGTTTCCATAAGAGAATTTTTGTCCCAAATGAATGGACTTAAGAAAGGCAGATATGGTGGGATCTTGCGGTTCTAAGGTTGCGTTATATCCGGGTAACGGCATAATGTGTCAAGTTATGCGCCGCCAGTAGTAGTGGTCGGGCATGGCGAGGTTGTTGGACTGCATGGGGTGCCTTTGATTTTAGTTTTCGATTGAGACAAGTTTTCATTTTCCACTTGTGGCAGGTTTCCAAGAAGCCATGGGAACCGAATGAAGATTAAGCACTCCTTATCATCCTTAAACGGATGGCTAGACCAAAAGGGTAAACCTTATGTTGGGGGATATACTCCTTATGTGCGTGCTTGACTTCAAGTATAGTCGGGAACAGTGTCTCTCTCTAGTAGAACTCGCTTATAATGATTTGCATCGATTCGCTATCGGGATGGCGCTTTATAAAGCCTGGTATGGTAGGTCTTGTGGATCTCCCGCTTGTTGGTTAGAGGTACGAGATGATAAGTCTCTCGGACCTGGAATAATCCGAGGTACTTCTTCGAATATTGAGCTCATTCGGAATCGCATTCATATAACCAAGATCGACGAAAGAGCTATGTCGATGCGGGGAGAAGACATGTGGAGATTGAGGTCGATAGACCAAGTGTTGGTGCGAGTATAGCCTATGAATGGCATTAAGCATTTCGAGTAAAAGGAAAACTTGCACCGTGTTACGTGGACCTTTCCAATATATGATAAGGTGGGTCTGGTAGCCTATTAACTTGCTTTACTGAAACAATTGCAACAAGTTCATAGCGTGTTCCATATCTCTCCTGTATAGTAGTACAAGAGATGTGATTGGTGCCCTTAGGCACATTTCTTTCGAAGTAGATGCAACTTGACGTTCCTTATGAGGAGTAGTCAGTTGATATTTTAAAGCAGGGAGAGTGGCGATTGAAACCGCCGGTAGTACCTTAGTTAAGGCGTATTGTAATTATCCTAGTGTTGAGAAGTCGACATGTGATCGCGGGGATGACATGCGGAAAGGGTATCCGCATTTCTTCTTGCGAGGTATGCCTGAATTTTGGGGGCAAAATTCCCTCATAAGGGGGGGAGAATGTAACAACCCTCTCTTTCGGTAGCCTATTTTATATTTTTTTACTATGTGTAGTAATTAATAATAAAATGATAAATGTTGAGTAAATATTAATTTAATATGAGAAAGGTTAATATTTACTGAAGTGTTGTATGATTACCTGATGAGTAGGTAAAAATATCCATGTGGTGATTTACGGTGTCATAAGATATAAAATGACATTTTGGTTTAATGAGAAACCGGAACTTAAAATGATTTATAAAATTTTTGAATGATAATTTGGAGGGTGTAGTTAGTCCCGGTAGGTGCGAGATAGTCAAAATAAGTGCCATATTGTATTTTGGCATTTCGGACACTTTTGACTGGTTATAGCTTAAATGTGTAGCGCGTATCATTTTATCACGTATTAGTCATTAAGTTGGACATTTTAGACTAGTGGTCCGATTTAGTTTTGCTAACCTCATTATTTTCCTCATTTTCTCTTAACACACAATTGTTAACCTAGAGAGAGAAAGGAGAAAGAAGAGAACTTTGGAGAAAAGAGAGATTGGAGCTTGGATCTTGCTTGCATCTTCCTCAAATTTGATTTTCTACATCAAGGCAAGTTATCTACTTGCTATTATATGATTTAAGGAGAATAATTAGTTGTGATAGTTATGAATTTGTTGTGTTTAATCATTTTAAGGTTTTGTTGGATTTATGGGTATTAACCCTTGGAAATTGATTTGGATGATTAATATTGTAAATGATGGTAATTAGACATATTTGTGGTGTATTAGTTCCATTAAATGATATGGGCTTTGGTTGTTGGAAGAAGAAATAGGAAGGCTAGGTCTACTATGACCGATCGATCGCGGTTATCAGACCGGTCGACCGGGCCTTCGGGAGAGGGCACACTACCTTCTTTCAAAGGCATAAATGTTGAGGCGCGGTCGACCGCATCCCCCTTACCGGTCGACCGGTCCCCTATTTTCTTGCCAAAATTTTACTTTTGTTTTTAAATCTTTTCTTTTCATAGGGACTTAGGAACCTTCTTGAATGAAGTAAACTTTGGCTTTTAGAGTCCTAGTTGAGTCTGGTTGTCACCCTAGAATGGAATGGATTTCACTTGGGGTTAAGTCCAAAAGGGGGGGTGTTCCAAAGTGATGTTTAGGCATCACTCTTTTGGTTACTTCTTAATAGGAGGATAGGGGTTGTAGGCCCATGTTTGGAAGACTTAGGGGCTTATCAAAAAAAAATTATGAACTTTGGGGACTTGTAAGATCATAATGATCATTTGAAGATTTAGTCGAGACTTGTAATTTGAGGAATATTAATGACGATATTCGAGGGGAATTAGGTTCAACTAAAATGAACCCAGTTGTTTAATGATGATAGGTTCGAATAAAAAGAACCAAACACATGGATATTTGAAATGGAATTTGGAAATGGTAATTGAAAATGAAAATGAGATTAAAATGGTAAATGTTAATTTACTGATTACACACCTCTCTAAATGACATCATAAGGGAAGTTCGCGCGCTTGGTGATCCCCCTGGCTAGTGAATGCAGGGTGGATATATTCGTAGGCAATATGCGGGGTTTTTATATGTTTTCTGCGCTGGTTAGGGGATTCCGGGTGTGGTCCTGACTTTCCCGCAGGCATATGGCCTCTTCCCGACGTTGCGTTATGATCCCAAGTTATCTTGTATAGATAGGCCCTGGAAGATGATGGTCATTTAGGGGCGCGCCCAGTGGGGAAACTCAGAGGGGCGGTCTTAGAATCGTTATATGTATATGAATATAACTTTTCTGCATCAAGTGGGACTTGATGGATATATGCCATAAAGAGCATGATACGTGCCATAAAGAGCACGGGAATGAGATTAATGAGATATGTACCATAAAGAGCACTTGATATTAATGGTATTCCTATTAAGGAATGGAAAGATGAAACGGTAAGATAATTAACTATGGAAGTTAATAAATGGTTTTATTCCTATGAAGGAATACAAAAGGTAATGGAAATTTGATAAATGAGGAAACGTTTTAAATTTAAGTTATTACTTTTCTTTGTTTTATGTCAATGACATTTCATTTCATCATTTAGTTAAATTGTAATGTAAATTTATCATCCTTATCATTCATACATAACTGTTCATTTCTATCATGCTTTTTATTTCTTCTGGTGATTATATAGAACCCGGCCCTGACCGGTTTACTTTCCTTGTTGTGTATATGATTGTATCCGCTCAGGTGCTCCCCCGCAAGGACGCCAGTTTTGATGTTACCATTCCTTTGCTTTCGACGAGCTGTAAGATTTTGCGGGTTATTACAGGACATTGTATTAGACGCTCTCATATTTGTATTCTAGATATGATCGGGTCTTTTCATCGGGCGTGTGGCCCAAACATTTGTACTTGTTTAATGAATGTATTAGGTAAAAATATTTAAATTGGGTACTTCGTTGTATGTTGTTGTGGATCGACAGCTTATTCGGTCCTTTTGTATACATTCAGCTTAGTTGTATTATATATACTCTTTTGGAATTCCACTTGCTTATCAAATGGGGTTGTTTTAATTTAAATTTCTTAACTGCATTTTAAACTTCTAAACTTGTTGACAACCCGTCTTCTGATTTATTGGGTGGTTTTACCGTATACTCAGTTTATTATTGTTGATGCTGAGAATGTTATCCATCCATGATTCCTGTTACGTTTGAGTATCGGGCTGGCCACCCCTTATCTCGGATCGCGGGTTGTCACAGAATCCTAACTTTACTAGAATAATTGCTTCAACTCTATAAAAAAAATGGTTTATAGCCTGTTGGGAATGTCTTTGTTGTTCTATAGGCCTAAATCACTATTGGGAGTTTTCCATCCCAGCACCAAGAAAATGGGTTAAACTATTAACCAAGATTTTGTTTGTGGCCTCTGCTTAACCACTACCTTTGGGGTAAGCCTCTATTAAAGTGTGGTCGATGATTGAATATTTTTCAGTTAGCATTATCATTCCCTTCTATGATGTTTATGTTTACGTAAAGGTGTGTTAGTTCATTTTGAAATAAGAATCATGGTCTTATGTATTTTGAAATAAGAATCATGGTCTTATGTGTGTGTGTGTGTGTGTGTGTGTGTGTGTGTGTGTATGTGTGTGTGTGTCGATCAATTGGACATTGTAAGAATTTTGGTCAGTTGGGTTAGACTTGATCACATGAGATTGGAATTTCGGTTTTAGTTCAATTAAATAGTTCACAATATAGGTAAGGAGTTGATATCCTATCGGTATAGTTGAGTGTACAATCCTAATGATTTATCTCAAACTATAGGAAGCTGTCTAATGGTTCGAGAACTTATATGATCGATCAAATGAGTATTATGACCTGTACATATAGGAATATATTGAAAATGATCACCCATGAAATTTAAGTGTAAGGGTTATCTTGATTAGACTAAGGTAATATTACACCAAGCGGTTATGTGAGACTTAATGTGGGAAATCACATTATAAATCATAATCAACTTTACAAATAAGACCTCTTTATTCCGAGTGATTTAGAGATAATTAAATTGGACCGCAATCGTGATTATTTAGTGGAATTAATCTCAATTAAATAAAAAAAGAAAATAAATTACGCTAATTATAATTCAAAATTTTTGAGTATTTATTTGGAAGTCAATCTAGTTATTTATCTTAAGTCCATAGTATTGTCCAATAGCTATGCAGTACGCCCAAAACTCTATGCGAGCCAAGTTAAGGCTCAACCCATGATATTAGTGTAAGCAAGGGCTTTAGGATATTGGTCCATTATGGAAGGTTAGAGAGGGGTAGAAAAAAAATATTATTCATTTTTTTATGAAGAGGTGAGGAAAGAGAAATTAATTTCTCATATTTCACTAAATTTTTATCTCCAAGGGTTACCACACACAAGGCTTAATTTAGGTGAATCATATACTAAAATATTCGAGATGTTGAGAGCATTCTATCAAGGTTTTTGGAGACCTTGGATGGTTTGCAAGATCATCATCTTCATCAACATACTTATCCTCACATAGATCGCATCAAGATCCACTATGATATTGTTTCTTGAAACCCAAGCTTTAGTCATTAATCACAATTCTTAATTATTCTTTCCAATGCATGATTAACTGAAGTTCTTTGGGATGGATTTTTTTCGTATTTATGTCAATCTCGATTTCTCAAATACGACACAAAAATTATAAGTTAATCAGTTTAGTCCTATGGGGTTTGGGTCAATATCGGTTTAACACGATAAGCTTGTTGAGATAATAGTTATGTCTTTGTAATTATGATACAATCGATGCAATAACACGACATGAAATTATAAGTTAATAGGTATAATCCAATGGAATTTGGGTTAATATTAAGTTAACATGAAATTTTTCTTTAGATAATGGTTCAAATTGGGTAATTATAAAACAATCGACACGATAAGACGTTAAGACCACACCTGTTTGCTTATAAATTACGTTTAATACATTTTGTAATATTTGTGACTTTGATTAAGGAATACTTTGTTGTTTGGATCCTATTACTAATAGCATTTGAAACATGTTGTAATATTTATATCATTAGTCATGTGGAAGCAGACCCAGATTAGAACGAGACTGCATATGCTTTGGGGATACCAATGAACATTTCAAGGATTTTAATACTATTAGTTTTGGAATTATATAATTAATTTGATGGTTTGATAAATTTAATATTGTTTCTTTTGAATTGATGTATTATTTAGTTCTATAATGGAATTGTATGACCAGTTGGAAACATTTACAAGATTTCTTTTGGAAACAAACAAATCAAATTATTTTTTGAAATAAATTTATTATTGGTCATGATCTAGAACCATAACAATTTTTCATAGGTTAAGAAATGGGCCACGGTCATGAACCGTGACCAATGAATCTATGTTCACGGTAAGGGGTCATGTTCATGAACCATAACTAATGAATCAATGTTCGCGATGAGGAGTCACGGTAAAAAATCGTGACCAATGAACATATTTTCACGGAACGGGGTTAGGGTTCATAATCGCGACTAGTTAATTGGTGGTCACTATTAGGGTCATGGTCAGGACACGTGACAAGTGGTAACAGTTATTAACCATGATCATGATCCCAATTCTAGATTACGTATGTGATCGTGTCTCTTCGAAATGGTCATGGTTTTGAATCATAACCCACAAAATACTTAGTGTAAATACTATCACGATCACGAATCATGACCAATGTTATATGTCACGGTCATAAACCGTGATAATTTGTGTTATTTGGTATAATACTAGGTGGTTACAACATAGAAGACCTAGATAGATAGGTTTGGTTTGAACCATCTCCTATCATTATTTTTGTCTTTGCCCTATTAAGATCAAGCCGTCTCTTCTAGAACCCTTGTTCATTCTAACTCCTCAAAAATAGTGGTGGGATCCACCATGTGTTTCTTAAATTAGGCATAGGTTAAATGCCTAACATGTATAAACTGACAATGTGTTATATAGGACATCAGACTTATATTTTGTTGTAATACATGTTATAAAATCATCTCAAAAGTTGTTGTGAAGAAGATGGGGGGAAATTATGCCCAGTTTGGTGAACACTAGGCAGTCTGCCTTTACAAAAGGCAGAATTATCACTAACAATGTGTTATTAATGCAGGAAATTATTAGAGGCTATCATATAAATATTGGAGAACCTATATGTCCCTGAAGAATGATCTTATGAAAGCCTATAATTTAATGAATTGGGAATTTATTCGTGATGTTCTCAAAACTATGGAGTTTCCAAAGACTGTTTGACAATGGATTGTGGAGTTTATTACAACCGCTAACTTCTCTATTAGTGTGAATGGTGGAGTTAGTGGGTGTTTTAAGGGTACTAATTTCCTTAGGCAAGGTGACCCAATACCCCCCTATATTTTTATTCTTGTTATGAAAAAATTTCTTGGATTTTGGATGATGAAATTAGCAAAGGCCTATTTTTTTCCACCCTCAATGTAAGGATATAAATATATCACATATTATGTTTGTTGATGATTTATTTATTATGGTAAATGATGAGGATTCCTTGAAGATTATTGATAATGCTTTAAGGAAGTTTAAAGTCATGTCTAGATTGGGAGTGAGTAAACAAAAATGTGAAAAAAATTTGTTGGCATTAATGAAGATGAAAAATAGAGGCTTGTAGACTATGTGGTGATGAAAGTTAGTTGTCTTCCTGTTAAGTATTTGGGTGTTCATCTCATATCTACAAGGATTAAAGAAACTGATTGTAATGTTCTTGTGAAAAAACTTATACCAAAATTCAGAAGTGGACTAATAGGTGGCTTTCTTATGCAAGGAGAGTTCAATTAGCTATTTAAATGGTTAAAGGTATACATGAATACTAGATCAACATCTCTTGTTCTTCCTAAGAGTGTTATAAAATAAATTGATCAAGTTATTAGAAGATTTATTTCGTCTGGAAATGATCTTAAAAAGAAAGGTGCTAAAGTTGGATGGGAAGATATTTGTTATCCTTTATATGAAAGGGGTTTGGGGGATTAAAAACTTATTGGTTTGGATGTATGATAAGATATATATGGGATTTGGCCGGGAAGAAGGAATCTTTATGTCTAAATGGGTTAACTCTATTATTATTAAGTAGAATACTTTATGAATAGTGAAGTTATCTAATGAAGACTCTTAGACATGGACAAAAATTTGGAACGTAAAGAACAAAACTAGGGGTTTTATTAAATATCAAATTGGGAAGGGTGACAGTACATATTTTTGGATTGATAATTGGTTTGAAAAGGGGCCTTTAATTAATTATTTGGGAAGGAGAATTTTTTATGATGCATCTAGTTATGAAAGAGCTAAAGATAAAGAATTTATTTGTCCCAATGGATGGGTTTTTCCTAGACCGGTTTCTAACGATATAATTGAGCTAACTAGAACCAATGTGGTACCAACTGTTGATATTAAAGATTGGGTTAGTTGGACAGTTTATAAGAATGCGTAGTTTCAATGCAAAAATACTCATGAGTCTTTAAAAAATAAAAAGGAGGTTGTGATGTGGTGGAAGGTTGTTTGGTATGCTAAAATAATACCAAAGTGTTCCCTTTTATATGGGTTGCTTGTCTTAAAAAAATATAGACGAGAGACAAGATGAAAGCATGGGGCATTATTAATGAGGATAATTGTATTTTATCTAGTTTAGATGTGAAAAATAGAAACCATCTCTTTTTTTAATGTCAATTTTAAAAGAAAATGGAAGTCTTGGATTTTAATTGTTTAATTAGAAGAGGGTTAAATTTTGTAGAAAAAAATCAATCTGATTAGTTATGGAAGTAAAAAATTTAGGCTGACATTAAGGAAATTAGGCCTCTCTATCACTTTGTATTGTATATGGAAAGTCAGAAATGATTTGATCTTTAAAAATATCGAAACAGCGAAAAAACCCTTCAGAACATTGTGAAAATGGTTCAAGATTCTATATGCATGTGGACAAAAGTTCTTGGAACCTATGAAAATGGGGAAGTTGGTATGAAATACGGTCTATCAAATAATATTTTTTAATCTACATGAGGGGTTATGTTTGAATGCAACAAAAAATATAGAGTTCTTAAGTTTGGCTACTTGATCTATTTCTTAAGTGAGATTAGATGTACTTATTTTAATTTGATGATTGATTTAGTGGGGATTATTCATCCCTTCTTGGTTGATGTCCCTGTCTCCTTCCAGTCGTGATGTGTGTTATGCTTGCATGTGGGTTTTGATTTCTTGATTCTCTCTTTTTTTGAAGATGCTTTTGGTCTGGATTCGGCGTCTCTTTATTTTACCGTTTCTTTGTCTCAAGGTGGTATATTTTTATTGAGGTCTGTTGGTTGTTCGTGCATGAGCTTGGACTTTGTTTTTCTTTGATGTTTTGTGTTGATTGACTATTGTTTCAGAACTTTTGAGGATCTCAAATATGGGTATTCTTCTAGTTTATTTAAATTTAGTAGTTCTGATAGAGTTGGTTTTGGTTGCCTCCTTTTTCAAATCATTGAGTTTCTTTTGGTTTTAGTTGTTTTGATCTCAGTTGTTTTGTTTGTGGTTTTGAGAATGGATTTAGAGTTTTCTTATTTATTGGTGGTCTTTTCAGTGGATTTACAAGTGGGGAGGTTGCTAACATTTGCTGGTAGATTATTGGTTGCGGTGTAGGTGAGTGATAGGTGTATAGGTAGGTGTCTTATGTGATAATTGTTCATCAGATGTGTGTTTTAGTTTGGTCAGTAGAGTTTTCTTAGGCTGGGCCGGTTGTGTTGTATATTGTTGTGGGCTTTTGTTTGTTTGTTGTTTTTTAGTTGTCAGTCTAGGCTTGCATGTCCATTTTGATAGCTTGTTGCCCTTGTGTATGTTTGAGATTTTGAGCTTTGGTTTGGACTCTATCTTGTATTCCTTTTGGGTTGTTTTCCTTGGTGTTAATATATTCACATTTAATTAAAAATGTCTAAACAAACTCTGTTTAAGAGATCCACTAATAATGCTCACGAGTAATGATAGAGAGACCCACTTTTTAAACACATTTTTTGGAGATAGTGATGCGTCTCACTATAATGAGTGGTATGTGTGGATCATATGAGTTCTACTAAAAACAACACCCAATGTGGTGGTGACGCATCAATGTGTACAAAAACTAGATCTTCTATTATTACTCTTTTTCTCATAAAACACCTTATAATAACCCTTTCTTGATGTCCATTGCGTTCTTCCAATACTGAAGAAAGGAAGCGTCCAATTTCTTTCCATTTTACCTTTTTTTACCATGCTAAATGAATTTTAAATATATATTGTTAATAATAGATTAAGCTTTAATATCGAATATATCATTGATATGTTTTTTAGTTTTGAAATGAATTAAAGAATACATGATAAAGGTCCCATTTATAAAGATTCCCTATTATCACTTCACGACAATACTTTACACGGCAACAAATTAGACTATTAATGAGATTTATATAGTGCTAGAATAGCTAACCGATATTTTTTATGTAGTATTTGTTGATAAACATTCAGTTTTTACAAAACTTCATACTCCATATATTAATAATGCTCTTTGTGCGGACTGTTCTAAATTTTAACATTGCGGATCGAAAATGTGTCGCCTAATGGTGAGTCTAAAAATTATCGCCTAAATTATAAGAGCTCTCTCTCTCTCTCTCTCTCTCTCTCTCTCTCTCTCTCTCTCTCTCTCTCTCTCTCTCTTTCTGAGCTCACTGTCAAGTGACACATGTCCAGTCCGCACTGTTAAAATGCGAAACAGTCTCCACAAAAGAAGTACTGCTCCATGTATAGCTTTTATTTTTTGTTTAAAGAAAAGTGCTAAGGGTCGTATTCAATATTGCTTATTTTATAGGGGCTTTTACGGTCTAGTCCTTGGACTAACAATTTTGGACAAAAAAAATAGGCCCAACAAATTTTAAACGATTAGGTCCAACATATAAATAGCCCAAAATTAAAACAAACATACACTATTCAAAAATCGAAGGGCCAAAAATTCTCTTCGTCAAAAATTTCTATTCGATCAAAACCCTAACTCTCTTCGATAAAAAATATAACTCTCTTCGATCAAAACTCTAACTCTCTTCGATCAAACCCCAATCGTTGAAGTTCTACCGAGCATTTTACATTCTAAATCAAATTCTTCCAAACACCACTAACAAGTATATATGCATTCTCTTATCACCTGTTTGTCCTTGTGTATTTTGTGTTCTCATCTGTATAAATTTGTAGACTCATGGACTGATGAAATCACATTCTTCTTCTTCATGATATGAAAAAATATATTTGTTTCCCTCATTTTAATTTCAAAACACACTTTTTGCATGTTAGATATATGTATTTCATCATTGTACTTTTTCTCCTGTAAACATCATTTATCGAGGATTTATCAAGGACTAGGAATATATACATGATTGGAATATGTACATGTACAAGCCCTGTTTTATTGAGTGTACTATGTGTATTTTTGCGTGTACTATCAAAAAGTACACGCAAAATACACAGAGTACACGCACATTGAAATTGAATTTCTCAATTCAATATGTGTGTACTTGTATGTTTTATACGTGTACTCTATAAAATATATATTTCAAATCCATATTTAATCAATCCTATGTTATTTTGGTCCGCGCCAACGGCATTTGAATGATATTCCATGAGTTTGTAAGAATTATTATTATTGTGTTAATATTTAGGAGTGTTTTTGGTCCGCGCCAGCGGCATTTGAATGATATTTTATTAGTTTGTAATCAGTATTATTGCGTGTGCTTTTTAATTTTTTTTGTGTATTTTGTTGAAAGTACACGCAAAAAATTCATAAAGTACACGCACATTGAAATTCAATTTGTTCAATCCAATATGCGTGTACTAATGTGTATTATGAGTGTATTATTTTGTATTGTTGTGTTATTGTTTAGGAATCATACAAACAAGCATGTTCAACTACAAAAGTGCTGCTTGCACGTTCGAAGATCTTAATAATACAAAACCTTTCACATTGGCAGTCAATAGTACTAATGATGACGAAATTCATTTTCTCCTTCGCATCAATGATAGAGCTAAAAGGTTACTTGATTTCTTCTACTACTATGAATACATTTACTACACTTTTGATGTGCAAAAACATCAAGTAACTGAATCGAAAGCGAAGGATTTAGCTAAACAAATTGAGCAGTATTGCTTAAGAGGTTTTGATAATATTGGAGCTTTTAGCATGAAGCTATTGTATCACTTCTTTACTGAATATGTTAGGAATAGAGAATCTTGGTTTTTGACTTTTCGAACAACCTCTGTTAGGTATTACCATGAAAGTGACGATATATATTATCGCCTTTAGCATGTATTTTGTTGAGACTTTTATAAATTATTTGTGAGAATATTGCATGTACTTTTGTTAAATACACTTGTATTTATAACTGTTTTAGTCTATTTTTTTATTCTAATTCACATGTATTTTATTTTTTGTACATATCATTATAGGTTAGAAATTTAAATTTTGTTTATAGATCAATAAAATGGATATGAAGATGAAGGCAAGAAGAGGAAAGAAACAAAAAAAAGAGCAATTCTGATGATAGTTCTTCATCCAGTTCCAGTTCTAGTTCTAGTGTGGCGTTGAAATCTAAACGTCCTGCAAAGAAAAATGACCAATATCGATCAAATATTGTTAGATTTCTATATGATTTGCATCAGATTAAAGAGAAAATAAACAATAGGCATATTGAACTTCTTAAGAAGACTCCAATTTGGGAGCTTTTCAATGCCTACTATAGTGAGAAAGTAGTAGACGTGGACCACAAGAAGACGGATAAAAATATTTTATCAATTATCCAGTTGTACAATACGAAAATCAAAAGATGAAGAGTAGGATTGCAATAATGCTAATATATATAAGTGAAATATTTGGCATACCACTAGTTGAGGGTTTTAAATCAATTGAACTGAAAAAGCGACCGAATACTGCTCAAAAACCTGGATTACAAGCATGATACTTCGCAAAAAGAATAGGAAAGTCAGAAATATTGAATGGTTTGAAGAAATTAGTTGAATTGGAGATAGATGAAGACATTGCCGATTTTGTAAAAATTATGTGTCTCCACTTCTTGAACACGTTGTTTTTCTCCAACTCAAACTTCACCCTTGCAGAATTTTGGTTGAAATACATCGACAATATTGAGAAAATGAATAAGTATGATTGGGCATCTATTGTGCATGAGTTTCTCATACATTCACTTGACAAATCAGAAAGTTCAAAACCTAGCACAGTTACTGGATGTGTCATTTTCCTACGGGTGAGCAAAAAACATCTTGATATTTCAAAATTTACATATCAATACTCACGTGTACTTAATAAAAATCACGTGTATTTTGAAAATACACGTGATATTTTCACGTCCATTTTAAAAATACACGTGATATAACAAGTGTATTTTGAAAGTACACTGGTTATATTTACAAAACATAGTACGCGTGTACTTTGTAAAATACAAGTGTACTTTATAAAGTAGAAGTGAAGTTTTAAAATACATGTGATATAAGACGTGTTCTTTCAAAATACATGTGATATTTTCACTTGTATTTTCAAAATACACGTGATAATTTAACGTGTATTTTGAAAATACACGTCTTATATCACGTGTATTTTGAAACTTCACTTCTACTTTATAAAGTACACTTGTATTTTACAAAGAACACGTGTACTATGTTTTGTAAATATAACCAGTGTACTTTCAAAATACACTTGTTATATTTTTTGTCAATATTATAAATGTACTTTAGAAAGTACACATGAACTTATATTGACAAAGTACACGTGAACTTTGTAAAAATCATGTGTACTTTTAAAATACAATTATAAAATTTGCAAAGTACACGTTTAATTTTGCGTGTATTTTTAACAAATAACTTGTACTTTCCATTATGAATACCTAGGTAATACAATTATTAATTGTAATAACCCTCGCTTATGAGAACATATTTTATATTAATTACTAGGTCTGGTAATTAGATATAAGTGTTGGGTTATGATTTAAATGTTAATTTTATGAAGAAAAGTTAATATTCACTATGAGTTTTCATATATGCCATAACTATGGGTGAATATTGCTATGTTATGCTTATTAATATCATATGAATTAAAATGATATTTGGCTTAATAATGAGACCGGAACTTAAATTTATTTATAAGATGTCCAAATGATAAATTGGAGGCCGCAGTTGATTCCGGAACGTGCGAGATAGTCAGATATTGTGCCATTATGTGTTTTGAGATTTTGGGCATTTTTTACTGATTATACCTTAAATATGGAATTGCGTATTATTTTATCGCAATAATTTATCAATTGAATTGGGATTTTGACTAAAGGCACGATTTATGTCTTGTTTGAGTCACTATTCACCTAAGTGTCTTTCCTAGAGAACTAAAGAGAGAAAGAGAAAGAGTAGAGAGAAGAAAGGGAATTGAAGACTTGAGAAGGATTCTTGATCCCATACCAAGAAAATCTGTATTTTCTTCTTTAAGGCAAGTTTTCTACTTGCTGTTTATGGTTAAGATAAATGATTTGTTATGATAATGATGTATTAATCATGATTTAGCTATTCTAGGGTTTCCTTTGTATATTTGTGGATTTTGATCCATTGAAGAAGATGTTGGATGTTTGATAAAGTTTATGGTAGTAGTTAGTAGCATTAATGTTATGTTGGTGGCAATAAATGAGTTGGTTTTGGGAGTAGCTTGAATAGGAAGATTTGGGTTTGGTCTAGGTCTGCGAAAACCGGTCGACCGCGTTTCGCAGACCGGTCAACCGGGTCTATGGGAGAGGGTTCACTGCATTTCTTTCAAAGGCCTAAAATTATAGCGCGGTCGACCGCGGTCCCCTGACCGGTCGAACGGTCCTGCCGAAATGACTTTCTGCTTTTCTTCTTAGGCCAAATCTTGAGACGCGGTCGACCGCGGTATTTGGACCGGTCGACCGGTCCCCTGTTTTCTTCCCAAATATTTTATTTTCAGTCCTTAACTTCTTATTTTCATAGGAACATAGGGACCTTCTTAAATGAAGAAAAATAGGGACTTAGAGTATTAGTTGAGTTCGGACGACCCCCTAGACTCGAAGGGGTTCATCTAGGGTTCGTGTCAAAGGGGAGATTTAAAGTAATGTTTAGGCATTATTTTTGTCAGGTAGTTCTATAAAAGTGTAGGAAATCTTAAGGTCGAATTTGGAGACTTTAGGAGTAAATGCGAACTAAATCTCATTTGATGAGTATCATAAAGTCCAAATAAGGACATGTGGGAGAGATAACTTGGGAGTTTAAATAATCTTCGAGGTTATAGTGATGATGTGAAATATAATACCATAATGCATTTGATAAAATGTAAAATGGATAAAGTAAACCATAATTTACTGAATCATGATATGGAAATTAATAAAATGGATGTTACACACCTCTCTAAATACCATCTTAAGGGAAGTCCGTGCGTGAGGTGAAGCCCCCTGGCTAGTGAATGCAGGGTGGATATAGTCCTAGGCCATATGAGCGCTTGTTTTATATTTTTTCTGCGATGGGTAGGAGATTCTGGGTGTGGTCTTGACTACCCCGCAGGCATATGGCCGCTTCCCAACGTTTGCGATAGGATCCCAGGTTGTCTTATGTTAGGCCCTAGAAGATAATGGTTATTTAGGGACGCGCACAGTGGGGGAACCCGGACGGGCGGTCTTAGAATCGTTATATTTATATTTATAACTATTCTATTATCGAGTTGGACTCGATGGAACATTAATGCCATAAAGAGCAAGTATATGCCACAAAGAGCATACTATTGAGATAAGTGCCATAAAGAGCACATGGTGATAAATGCATTCCTGATAAGGAATGGAAAGAAGATGGAATTGAAAATAATGAAAGATAATAAAGGCTTATAAGTACTTTTATTTCTTTGTATAATTGAATTTCATTTTAATAATCATTTAACTGTCTTAGTTCTTTTTACGATATTATCCATGCTTACCTGTACATTATTGTCATACCTGTCATTTATCTAGTGATCATATAAAACCGGCCTCTAACCGGTTCTTCATTTTCTTGTTGTGTATGTATCTCCTATATTCGTTCAGGTGTTCCGTCGCAAGGTCACCCGTAATGACTATCTTTTCTCTGAGTCTTTTGAGGAGCCGTGACATTTTGCGGGGATCACGGGATATTTTGTGTAGACGCCCCTATTATTGTTTTCTAGCTAAGATGAGTCTTTATTCGGGCGTGTGGCCCAAATGGTTGTAATTATATAATTGATATATTATGTAACACATGGAACTTATTGCATGTTGTATGGACTGTATTGATCGATGCTTTATTCGGTCCTTTCTTATCTATTTGTATTAGATTATATATGTTTGTGGGAGTTTCCATCCTCTTTTTCTATTATGGGTTGTTGAAAGTGTTTTCTTTAAATTGCAAACTAAAGTTTTTTGATAACCCGTTTTCTGGAATATTGTGTGGTTATTCCTGGTACTCTGTATGATGATAGTGATGCTGAGAATGGTATCTATCCATGATTCCTGTTTCATCGGGGTATTGGGCTGGCCACCCTTTATTTCGGATAGCGGGTTGTCACATTAATATCATTTTGTTTTTTGTATGATCACAGTATTGGGCATGTGAGAAATTTGAAATTATTTCTCCTGTTGAAGAATTTAAAGATAAGACGCCAAAATTTCTAAGGTGTAAATTGTCTTCTTTGAGAAAATGGTTTGTGAAGAATGGCATCGCAACAGCAACTTTAAAGCAGGCTACAAATAAACCAGCTTGTAAGGACAGTTATGTACAAAAGGAATCTCAGTTTGAAGGGCCAAGTTACTCTTTGAACATTTCTACAGAAAGTCCTATACATGCCGATTCATCATAAAAAAAAGTTGCTGAAGATATTTATGACAATGAGTTTTCACATTGTTGGAATATTCCCCATAAAAATATTGTGACTCCAAAGAAAAAGAAGGGAAAAGATCAACGAAAGGTTAATTTGGAGGAACAAATAGCTGTTTTGAAAAGGGAATTGTTGGAAAAAAATAATTAACTATCTAAAACAGCTGAAGACTTTAATGGTGCACTTGAGAAGGTGACCTCTTTGGAGGTGGAGAGTGACATTTTGAATGTATAGTTACAGGTAGATCGTGATTCAAGTTTTGAAGCCCATGAGGAAATGAAGAAGTTAAAGGTGGATAATTCCAACCTTTTGAAGGAAAAAGATTTACTAAATAAGTTGGAGGTGAAAAATGCCCAACTAGTTGAGTTAAATAATTGTTTAAAAGAAAAGCTTGATCAAGTCACAATGAGTGACTCAAATAGAATTAAAGAATTTGATGAATCATTGAAAAAAGAGGCAGAATCAACACGGATTTTGGAACAAAAATGGATATATGTCTCTGAGTAATGAAGATCTCATAAAAAAGTATGATGATACATTGCAAAAATGGAAAGATGCTGACATAGAAAAGATGGCATTGAGGCAGAATCTTGAGGAGTCAGAATTGAAAAGAACTCAACAGGTAGTTTTGATTATAAATAATACATAGTACACGCAGTTTTATTTCATAGTATTTTTAATTAAGTTTTATTTTATATTAGAAATAATGCAGAGTAAATGCATTATTTGATTAAAAATAATGCAGTTTTATTCAAGTATTACTTACAATGTAACATTCTTTTTGTAATACAGGAAAACAATAATAAAATCCTTAATGACGAAATTTCGGAGTTGAAGAAAATGCTTGATGAATCAGCATTGAAAAAAACTGATCAGTTATCTATAAAGTACAATAGATATATAGTACACGCGTTTACTTTCTAAAGTAAACACAAATTATGAAGAAAGTACACGTGTATATTATAAATTTTATAAAGTACACGTATTTTATAATACATGTGTGTGTATTATAAATTACACGCATGTATTTATAAAATGCACGCGTGTACTTTATAAAATACACGCAAGAGAAAATGAATCATTTTTAAAAAAAATGCTTACAATCCAACATTCCTTGTTAAATATATAAGGCAAACACTAATAAACAACTCATGGACGAAATTTCGAGTTTGAAGATTGAACTAGCCTCAAAGACAGTTCAGGGCACCCCCAAAATATCCAAAATAAAAGGGCCTCTTACTAGAGGATAGAAGAAAAGAAAAGTTGACAGCGAAACCGAAAAGTATGAACCAATTAAGAAATAAAAAGAGTCAAAGCTGAGAAAAGGCCCTCTAACAATAGCTCAACGATTGAAAGAAACTCACTTCAAGCTTGAAGCAATCAAAGTATACAAATATCTAGATGAAGCTGCGAAGAAAAAGATTGAAGAGTTTATTCAAAAGGCTGAGCGAGGGTAAAGTGTAGTGTTTTATGATTTATCACTTCGCTAATTTATATTTTTTTGGGTGCAAAATAATAAGGTTATTATTATTATACAATTCTTAGTGCTTATATAAAATGCAGGGAATTTATTTTTCAAGGGTTGGTTTCGTATGTCCTGTGGGAAGATTTTGTTGAAGTCCTCAAAAATCAAGAAATTTCAAGCCAAGTATGTAGTCCAAATATTAGACATTCATTAAATTTCAACATTATTATTTCCTCACAATTTTATATTGTGTGAAACAGATAATACTTGCCTTTAGTGAAGTATTGATGTCAAAATTGTCAGAGGAAGGGCTCTCCCAATCACACACTTTTTCTGATTATTGTTGGGTAGGTAAAATTAAATCGAAAGATTTGTGAAACAAAATTTTAGTTTTTTTTATTAACACAATGTCTATAATTTTTATTCAAATAAAAGTTTGTAGCACAAATGAAGTCAATAAGAAGGGGGAGTTATACAAAGATTTATTTGAATACTTAGGCACTTGTAATAATTGTTCATTGTACTAAGACATACATAGGAAATTTCACATTACTTGTGATATAAATAAAAGAAAATAAAGCGGTCCACATGGATTTCCTTCGACCGAACGACAAGGAAAAAAATACAATATACTTCGATGATGCGAAAAAAAATGATTAGTGCCTAAACTTAATTAGTAATGTTACCTATACTTATATTATACACGTGTACTTTATCATATAATGTGTGTACTTTGTATTAGTTTCACATAATCACCCAGATTATCAAAGTACACGCATCATATTTTAAAATACACGTGAAATGAACCAATACAAAGTACGTGTACTTTAATATTATGCGTGTACTTTTAACTTTTTAGGCAAAGTACACGCATCATATTTTAAAATACACGTGATATGAAAAAATTAAATATGCGTGTACTTTAATATAATGCGTGTACTTTTCACTCTTTAATCTTCATATACTCTTTTATTCGTATACACTAAATATTTGTCTTCTTAACAGTTTCATATCTTGCAAAAAACACTGTACCTATTAAAGACTGAAGCAGAAACAATGAAAAACAATGGTTTCGAAATTCAGAGAAAGTTTGATGAAGGTACATTAAATGAGTTTACATTGGATGACGATCCATTGACAGAGCAAGAAAAAATGATAGTAGATTTCTTGATGGAAAGTGATCTCAAATTTGACCTAATAAGAGATCATTAATGCCCTAAGCAATATAATGGGTAAGCAAAAACTTCATTTTTGAAAATTACTAATTTTTATATTTTCAAAAAATTTCATTCACATCATACTAATTTGTATATTTATTTTATTTTAATTTCAGGGTTGACTGTGGGGTGTTCTGCATGTACTATATTGAACAAATTATCAGAAACAAGGAAATGCAAAAATTGTTTGAAGACCCTGACATGCTAAAACACAGAGCATAAGCACTAAGGGAAATTCTTCTATCAAAATATTTCTTCCCCCGAAAGGAGAAAAAACTTCTATAAATTGATTCAAATACAAACCATATTTGTAATTTGTTTTGTGTTATATTGGTTATTGTTTACAATCCACGTACGGTATAGAAAAACAATGTACCTGAGTGTTATGAAACAATGTACACACATTTTAACTAAAACTACAAGTGATAATTACTAAGTACACACATGAATTCCTCAAAGTACACGCAATATAAACAATGTACACACACTGGTTAATGTAATAATTTTTTATTTTTAATTGAAAACTACTTTATATTGTTTATCAAAAGGACACAATAACCAAAATCAATTTATTAAGCTCAACTACTCACTTCTCAGCTACTTCTGGTCAAAGAAATAAATAGCTTCAACTTTTCCTATAAAAGAGAAATATGTGTTCCTTTCTTAACCATTACTTCTGGTAAAGATTACATAATGATTGTTCCAGTAGAAAAGTTGCGAGATACTCTTGAGAGAGATGAAAGAAATAAAAAAAATAAGGCAAATTACAAAAAATATTTCCTCATATGAAACTGCCTTTGAGAAGTTTCAAACATATGTGAGGGAAGGATGTTCTGAACTTCCACCCAATCCCATAGATTTATTTGATATGGATGATGGCACTCCTCATACACATAAAGACCACATGTCTTTCTATAGACAAGAAGTTCCCTTGAAAATCGCCAAGCTAAAGGAGAAGAAGGCTCACCATGAAGGCATTGTAGCTGTTATAGAAGAATAAATTCGACACTGGTCGAATTTAATTGACTCTCTTCCTGACACCATAGATGCCTTTAATAAATTTTCCTAATTGAAGCATTCTTCAGTTTTTTCAGCTTTTGTTATGTAAAAAAATTGTACTTTATTTTTCTGTTTTAATAAAAAATTTATTTCTTTCATGCATATATTCTCACTTATATCATACACCAAATATAGTCAAATACATGTGAACCTTTATAAAAATGATCACGTGTATTGTAAACAATGTAAACATTAATATCATTTCTTGTAAAAACATTGGTATGTCAAAATATGAGTGTATTGTCAAAATATGTCAAAATATGATTCTATCTATTATAAATTATAATACACGCAAGTTTTTATAAAGCACACGCACAAGATATTGTCTCAAACCATTATATAAATGTGTGTACTTTATATATTACACGTGTACTTTATAAAGTACACACATAGTCTATAAAGTACATGCTTACTGAAATACTTGTATAATAATGCCGCTGGAGCGGACCATAATACACATAGGAATTTAAGAATATGAGTGCCCTAAGTGTCTTTTATAAAGTACAAGCACAATGTAATGTCCAAAACCATTTTCCAAATATTTCATGCATTTATATAAGTCTACTTGATAAAATTACATGCAGAATACATAAAGTACACATATATTGAATTAAATTTTGGTCATATCAATACGCGTGTACTTTATAAAAATATGCGTGTACACGTATATTTAAAAGCGTGTACTTTATATATTATGTGTGTACTTCATAAAGTACACGCATATTTCATCAAGTACACGCATATTATATTTATATTATGTGTGTACATCAAAATGTACACGCATATTTCATCAAGTAAATCTAAATTAAATGTATTAATAAAGTACACGCATGCTTTTATATAGTACACGCAGATTGAACTGACCAAATCCATTTCTAAATGTGTGTACTTTATATATTATGCGTGTACTTTGTAAAGTACACGCATATTTCATTAAGTACACGCATTGATAAAATGACGTTGGTCATCAGAATGCACGTGTACTGTACATAACTTGCGTTTACAAATGTAAAGTACACGTGAACATCAGGAAAAATGATCACGCGTATTTTATGAAAAATACATGTACAGCTACACAAAAAATAAACTAAAAATGAGACTAAAATCTAAAATGACATTCATTTAAAAGAAACAAATGGGTTATTAATTAATTTATTCAATCAAAATGGTTAAAATGAATTAATTCAACAATTTTAAACGTACTCAAATGGGTTCCTTACAAGTAGACCTGTAACGACCCGTTTTACTACACCTCGAGCAAGTAACTTCCCTTACTGTGATCTCACCAGAAGACTTTATTCTCTTATTTCTTGGTCTGCCTATCGGTCTCTTAGTCATTGGTGGAAGGACAGATGGATTTTCAAGTATAGGAATATTTAACGAAATCAAATCAGGAAGAGGAACTATAGGTATCGAGTATGATTTTCTGTAGAAAGATACCTTATAGTACTCCTCAATATAATCATAAATACTGGTCCCTTTCCTTCGTACAACACAAACAACATGAGAACATGGAAAACATCTAATCTGCCAACTCTTACAAGAACAAGTGATTTCTCCTAAGTCAACTGTTGCTCGAACTTCTAAATGAACTTCAAATACGTTTTGACTTGAGCGACTAATAGTTCAATGTCGGCTTTTATTCCAATTTCATTCAGTAACTTTTGGAAAAAAGGACATAACTCACTTGTCCAAGTGTCAGACTCAACTAGTTTGTTTGTATTGAAATTCATAATCTTCACTCTCAATTTATCAAGGATATTCATTACTAGTAAATGCCTTTCCTCCAATATCCATGAATTGAATGACTCCGCAACATTAGATGCCATGTCACCATACCGTTTACGAGGGAAATATGCACAGGACCAATTCTCGGGAGGCAAACTATCAATGAAATCAGCAATAGAAGCTCCTATTTCCTTCTTCAATGCTTCAATATTCTTGTGAAATACATTTACTGAGACAACATATGCACAAGACAAAAAATCTTTAACAATTTTCTATCGAAATCCAGCACAATTTCCACGAATTTTCTTTTTTATATTCCTTTGTAAATGATGTATACAGTAGGAATGTGTAGACAATGGGAAGACCCTCAAAACTGTTTCAAGTAATCCATTATTTCGATCTGATATAAATGTTATGTTTCGATATTGCTCAATTAGTGCACTATACCAATTGACAAGAAACCACATCTAGTTATCTCCGGTTTCAGAATCAATAACAGCATATGCAACAGGAAAAAGGCTTAAAATATAAAAATATATCAAAATTAAAATAAATAACATATCCATGTAGAACACATCGTAAATTAATACTGCTGGTGGAGACCTTAACACGCATGGGAAATACATTATGTGTTTAATATAAATTATTTGTAAATAACAAGACAAAACATAAAAATGTACAGTACACGTGATAAGGATAAAAAGACATGCACATTTACTTTTCAATATTTTGCTTGTACTTTGAATTAGTTTCAAAAAACAACACTAATATCAACGTACACGCATAGTACAGGTGAACTAAACAAAGACATTCAAATGTACTTTACATTTTTAACGTGTACTTGGCTTTATTATTTCTAAATAACAACACATATCAACAAAGTACACGCATAGAAATGAAAAGTACACGTGAAATTAACAGAAACATTCATGTTTACTTGACATGTACTATGCGTGTACTTTAGTTTGTATTCAACATAACATCATCATCAAAGTACACGCATAAAAATGAAAAGTACACGTGAAATTAATATAAAGATTAACGTGTATTTGACATGAACTATGCATGTACTTTACTTTGTATTCAACATCATTGTTGATACCAAATTTAGTCTGCTGACATGGCTCAATTGAGTGAAGACACGTGGCAATCTGCGTGGCAATAACAAACACTTCCGAACAACACCTTGACCCACTCAGATACTCCGAGCAATAGATGCTCTCCGAGGAACCATACTGCAACGAGGAACTCTGCTTCCCCGATCAACTCAGACGCTCTGACCAACAAGAGTTCTCCGAGGAACTTTAATACACCGAGAAACTTATGAGTACCGAGCTACTTAGGCGGTCCGAGCTGCACCTCGAACAGAGCATTAATAGCAGGATAACCAAAAGATTAACTGCGCATTAAATGCTTATTATTATCATACAGATGTATACGCCTAATGGACAACTATGTATTACCCTTTCACATGTACATCCTGAGGGCTATAAATACATTGTATCATCCTCATTGTAAGGGGACCGGGAATTTCTTGACTAAACTGGTAATTAAGAATTCCCAAACAGTCAGCAATAATAGAAACAGTGGACGTAGGCCATTCTTATAAGGCTGAACCACTTTAAAATTTCTTTGTCTCATTTTATTTTATCTGTGATTAAATAATTAGATGTAATACGAGCAGCTCTTGCTCATCCCCGAGGAGCTCTTGCTCATCCCCGAGTAGATGTAGAAGGGACAGCTCTCTTCAAGGTTTCTAATTCATCCCTCAGGTTGGCGTTTTCGACCTCCAAGAAAGAGAATCCCTCGTTGTTCACAGGGACCAAAGCGTTTGAGGTGGAAGCTGTAGACTTCAACTGAGACACCTCTCTTTGCAGGTTATTATTTTTCTGCTCTAACAACTCAGTTATCTGTCTGTGCTCTTCGACCTCAGCCTTTAAAGTTATCTCCCTCACATCGTAAGCAACAAACAGTTTATCGTATCCCTTATCAGCATTGAGTTGCTGATACTTCTTGTCGTATCCTTCGTGCAAAAGGGCTGTAGATTCCTTATATTGTTGTTGAAGCTCTTCAAGAGTTCCTTGGAGATCTTCAATCATTTCATAATATGCTACATTGTTAGCCACTGCACGGTCAAGCAGGCACTTCAAATACTGGTAGGCTAAAATTGCTTGCCCTGAAGCACCTTGACCGAGGATGTCAACGATTTGTGCTGCATTCATATCTGTATGACCAGCTTTGAAGTACTTATTGCATTGCCTCGACAATTTTGTATCATGAGCAGACAATAACTCCATCCTGGCCATAAACTAGTAAAGGAAGAGAAAGCAAGAATCAATAAGAGTTCAAACAGAGCATGAAGAAGAGAAACAACGGTATGAATAGGCGAAAATTCAAATTTTATTACATCATAAAGGAGAAGTACAAAATTCAGAGTTACATTTGATAAAGAAAAATAAACAGAGAGAAAAATCCGAACAACTCTATACCTTTTCCTTATCTCCCAAAACTTTCTCGGGAGGCTGGGACGAGGAGGTAGGTTGCTCGGATGGTACAGATGGTTGCTCGGGGAGTGCTGGAAGTTGCTCGTTTGAAACAATGGATGGTTGAAGTTGCTCGATGGTGGACTGGATAGCTGGGGAATGAGGAATTTGATCTCCCATCACCATGGAGGATTCCTCAGAGGCAGCTTCGTCCTTTTCTTCTTCTTCAGGAGTTGGAGGGGGGCCCGGGATGTGTCGCTGAAACAGGTCAGAATTTTCATCGACCTTCATCTCTTGCAGAGCAGCGACCCAGCCATCCCTAAAGTATTTGTGGCTACCATATTCCACCCGCGACATCATAGCAGCCAGACCTTTATTCCACCCCTTATCCCAGCCAGTGCTGAAAGACTTTTTTATAGCCAACTTCCTTTTCGCTTTCTCCAAGGAAAGCTTATCGAAAAGAAGATCCTCGGCAGCCCTCAGCTTATTCTCTATTTTTTCCTTTTGACGACCTACTTTACGAAGTCGGCCCAACTCTTCTTCAGCATTTTTTAGCTTACTTTCAAGCTCCCTAGCATTTTTTAACTTCTCATCGAGCTCTTTATTCTTCTCTTCCAAGTTTTTTATTTTTTTCTCCAAACCTTTGGAGACTTAAACAGCTTGGTTTCTCTCTTGCTCGGTGGAATCAAGTTTCTCCTCCCACGCAGCCTTATCATCATCATACTTTTGACGAGAATCTTTCAAAGACTGCGTCAGGCCCACCAAAGCTTCCTCTACACCAGATGAGGATCTTGAAGCTTTAATAGCTTCATCTTTCTTTAAAATGGTATTAAAACAGGTCACCAACTGGGAAAAGAAAATGATATCAAGTCAGTACACAGATGTAACAATGGAAAAATGAAAGTTGAGGACAATGATACTTACAGAAGCTATATGACGAGCAACTAATGAGGTAACCATGTCCCGAGAAATATTTTCTTCCATACCTTGGATCTCGGGAATGATCCAAGACTTAACCGAGCTCATGGAAGAGCTCGGGGCAACAAAAGTGGGAACACCACTTCCAGTAATCGAGGGCTGAGAGACGAATTTAGCCAAATTGACCGAGGAGCTCTTCTTCAGCTTCCTCAAGGGAACATGAATGGTCTCGACTAACGATGTAGTCTTAGTCGGAGAGATAATAATCACCTCGCTTGGAACAGCGGCCTTGCTCGGAGCCACTGGGGCTTCTCGGCAACCTTCACAGTAGTAGTCGTAGGGGGTGCATCAATCTTCTTTGTCCCCTCTTCTGGAACATCATGTTTACTTCTCTTTGCCTCTCCAGCAACAGAGGCAGATTTCTCGAAGATGGAAGGAGCTCTTCTTTTGTTCATTATTTCACTCAGAGGGATATGAGACTCAGGTGAAGAACTTGCAGAAGCAGGTACTGGTTCTACCTCACTTATCAGCGGACGAGCAGTAAAAGATGAGGTGTAACTCTTATACTGCAACAAATATGAAGCTAACCTGATATGCTCATCAACAACAGTCTGATGCAAACCCCAGATAAGTTTTAGATGTTTTAAATTAACTTCTGTCTCTGTTGGAGACCTTCTTTTGCTGTCAACTGCAAATAAATGAAAATTAAAATATCAGTGACACATTTTATCAAACACAAAGGAAGCATAATTTCAAAAATAAAATAAAATAAAAACAACATATCCCATTGCCATTGGGAGGACATCTAGGACCCTGGTACACATCATTTACAGTCAGTGGAGTGTGTTGCCAATCTTTCATAACAACCCCGTGCTCGAAGTAGTCCTTATTGGCATCTGGGAGATTGACCACTAAATCCCTATTTAAAAACCTAGTTTTTAAATAAAAAGTATTGTCACCAACAACCCATCTATAACAGAACATAATTTCAGGAATTCCTATACGAGTTCCATGAATTTGATTTAATCTATGAACTCCGTTAACTATTCTCCACGTATTGGGGGCTATTCTTGCATGAACCACGTCAAAATATTGACAGAATTCCAGACATAAAGGGTTTGGGGGAAAAGAAAAGCCACATTCAGCGACAAAGAGACTGGGGAACCAATGTCCCTCAGCCAAACGAAAATAATTTGAAGGCTCAGAAAGTTCCTCCAAAATAACCCTTGAAGGAATAGAGAAATCAGAACGAAACTTATCAAGCGACTCTACAGGGTAAACCATGATGAGTAAAGGAAATCAAAGAGAAAGAAGAAGATCTTACAGGAAAAAGGATGAGTCTGTTGACAACGAATGATGAAAGGGATGAATGCACAGGAGAGAGAGACAATGGAAAACTCAAAGAGACAGATTTGAAAAAGTAGAAGACGAGGGGAACGCTTAAATACCATGTCTTGGGAATGGGTAAAGATAATGATTACAAAAAGAGACGGTTACGTTACCAGCGGCTAAAAAGACAAAAAGGGCATGGGAATCGAAGCGGTTATAAAAATTCAAAAAGTCCGATTCTACGAATTTGGAAGGAGAAATAAATACAAAAGAAAATACTCCTAAATTTCACGATGACCATTTAAAACCGCCATATTTCGAGAAAGAATGTTCCACACTCCTCAAATTTCGAACTGTGAAACATTGGGGGCTTCTGTTGATACCAAATTTAGTCTGCTGACATGGCTCAATTGAGTGAAGACACGTGGCAATCTGCGTGGCAATAACAAACACTTCCGAACAACACCTTGACCCACTCAGATACTTCGAGCAATAGATGCTCTCCGAGGAACCATACTGCAACGAGGAACTATGCTTCCCCGATTAACTCAGACGCTCTGACCAACAAGAGTTCTCCGAGGAACTTTAATACACCGAGCAAGTTATGAGTACCGAGCTACTTAGGCGGTCCGAGCAGCTTAGGCGGTCCGAGCTGCACCTCGAACAGAGCATTAATAGCAGGATAACCAACAGATTAACTGCGCATTAAATGCTTATTATTATCATACAGATGTATACGCCTAATGGACAACTATGTATTACCCTTTCACATGTACCGCCTGAGGGCTATAAATACATTGTATCATCCTCATTGTAAGGGGACCGAGAATTTCTTGACTAAACTGGTAATCAAGAATTCCCAGACAGTAAGCAATAATAGAAACAGTGGACGTAGGCCATTCTTATAATCTGAACCACTTTAAAATTTCTTTGTCTCATTTTATTTTATCTGTGATTAAATAATTAGATATAATCTAATTTTTTACATCAACAATCATCATCAAAGTACACACATAAAAATGAAAAGTACACGTGAAATTAACAAAAATATTCACGTGTATTTGACATGTACTATGCGTGTACTTTAGTTTGTATTCAACATAATAACATCATCATCAAAGTACACGCATAAAAATAAAAAGTACACGCATAATTAACAAACACATTCCCATGTACTTGACATGTACTATGCATGTACTTTAGTTAGTATTACACATAATAAGACATATCATCAAAATACACGCAGAAAAATAAAAATTACACGTGAACTAAAACAAAGACATTCAAAGGTACTTTATATTTTTATGCTTGTATTTTGATGATCTGGAATGGAACAAACAAAATGTCAATGCAATACACAAAATAAAATATTTAGAATTAATTTACCATTGTTCCCATTCCTTGCAGTTGCAGATAATATTGTTCCACGGTAATGGCTCTTCAAAAAGGCACCATCAAGAAATAAAATAGGTCTGGAGTACTGAAATCTATAAATACATCCTCTAAACATTACAAATATTCTCTTGAATTTTTTACTCTCATGTTCCACGTCAAAGATGCAATGTGACCCAGGATTATACTGCAATAGAAGGTCACGATAATTATTCATTAATGCATAAGAAATCTTTTTATCACCATGTATATCAACAACAACCATCTCTTTCGCACGCCATGCATGTTGATAAGCTATATCAAGACCATAATTCTTCTTCATATCTCTAACTACATCAATTGGTCTCAATAGCAGGTTATCTCTAAGATCATCAGCTACCAATGTTGAAACGAACTTGGAGGCTATCATTTTGACTGACGGACTACGAAAGACACCTCTATATGTATGCTCATTATTCATTGCACGTATGTAAAAGTATCCATTTATTGTAGATAATGAAGCATGAATTCTCCACATCCAATTCTCAGTAGTCTTTTTAGAGCATTCAACCGTCACTCGAGTTTTATCATTCTTCAAATACACATACTTGAATCAAACGTCAACGGCATACTTTCGCAATTTATCCCGAAATTCCACTACACCTCCTTCAAAACACTGTTTCTCATGACTTATATAAGTCTTCCAATCATTCGAAAGATAGACTTTTGACTTACTTGGCTCTACACCTCCAAGATAAAAGTCATTTTCAATGCAACAATTAAAATCATTTGCAGTGCCTGATGATAAAGACTCTAACCTCTGTGTATTTGTATCACCACAGTCAACCCTCTCAGAACTTGTATTACTGCAGTCAACCCCTTCAAAAATTCGATTAGAGCATTCAACCTGTTCACGACATGTATTACTTGGCAATGCTAATGAATCAATGACATATATCCAAATGAAATTAGCTTTCACGATCAATTGGGACCGCAACATACAACAAACATCGTTGTCATAAACCAACATGCACCGACATTCATCACCAAATGAATACCTCAATGAAAAACTTTCACTTCTCAAATTAGTAAACCTAATACACAACTCATTGCATATGAAATCTAATGAGTTATCTTCAAATATTTCAATACAAGCCAGATTATCCAAATAACAACACCTTGCTATTATACTACTTACCATAATGTCCTGCAGTAAAAGAGAGATGGAAAATATTTAATTCAAGGTCGACAATTTTAAAAATGTGTGCAATAATTTAATGCATGAAATATCAAAATGTTTATATATAATTAATATAAAATTACAGGCACTATTTAAAAACCTATACATGAAGCAATAAAGTAGACGCATATTTTCAAAAAAACCAATAACGTCTACTTTATAAATACTGCGTGTACTTTGAAAAATGATGTCGAACCGGTTAGTTCCGCTGGCGCGGACCTATATCAATAAGTGATTCAATACCAATTCAAAATCAAGTACTCTTAAAATTAAAATGAAACATCAATAATATTCATTCAGCACATTCAACTAACAATTACAAATATTGATAAATATAACTTATAGATTAAGAATCCAAACATAAATGCATAAAAAACACAAAATCAAAACATATACATATGAAACATATAAAAAGGTATTCAATCACATGAGGTACGAAATTACAATGAGTCTTTTGAATCAAAACAAAGTACATTGACCTATTGTAATCGATCGAAAATAGAAAAACCAACTGCTGATATAGATAAACTTACAAATGATAGAGCCAAGTGATACAGGTAGAATCGATTAAGAACACTGTAATCGATTATTCGACAGACGAAAAAAGCATCAAAATTGATTTTATTTTTGATTTTGGAGAATAGTGGTTAGTTGCAGAGGAACCTCCAATAGCCGATTAGATTTATAATTTTTTTGGATTGAGAGTATTTATATATTGGGCCTAATTATTTAAAATTTATTTCACCGATTTTTTTATCCAAAATATTTAGTGAAAGGAATAGACCCTATATTTTATACAACTAGTTTAATCAATGGAATTATATGCATTCATCGAAGGGCAGTGTTTGGGGAAAGATGGTAAAATATGAATTAAAAATCAGTTTAACATAAAGTAACATTCGAGAAAAGAAAGAGAAAAGAAGTTCAGCCGCCATCTCCAACAAGAGCATAATAATACATATAGAAGTAGGTTTCATGAACTTCCACATCTCATTTCTGGATAGCAGATATATACTTGTCCGCACATATGACAAGTGTCATATCTTTCTTCAAAGGAACTCATTATCTATATGACGAAATATTTCAACGGAAGTCGATACTAGAAGAAAGAATGTTAAAATAAAAAAATAAAAGCTTTCTCTAGCCTAAATGGACTTGTGTGTATAAGGAACTGTTTTTGGCTACTCATGGACCAATATCTCGATATAGTCTGGTCTGTGATTGTGAAGTTGTTTTAAAAATTAATGCTCTCTCTATTCTATACTCTCAATACAATACAATCCAATCCATCTACTTTACGTATACAATCCAATCAATCAGCGCCAAATATTTACCCTACAAAAGTCAAACTGCTAAAAAAAAATTCAATTCAATTTGTTATTGAATCTCACGTGGACTCCAACAAATTCTTCCTCTTGGAATCACGATGCAATGTCCTTGAGAAAACTAGCCATCATTGTCCATGGAAACTTTAGATTCGTTTCACTAGCAAGTTTGTTAATGACCTAACAATCATATTGAAAGGAAGAATATGCAAAACACACCGAAATCCGAGACTTCAAGGAATTCGCTAGAACTGTATGTAATACACTTCGGTATCTCCCGTTAGTGAATGTCTTCATGAAAAACAATCACCTTGAGAACATAAGGAATACAATGTTAGAATATTTTTAATACTTTAATATGAGTTTAATATCAAAATATCAATTGTATTTGAATTTTTATTCTGTGACCTAATTAGTAGAGCATAATAAAATATCTACAAAATGAGTACGAGCTTTCTAATATATGGTTATTCAAGAGTCACCTAATGGTTATTCAAAAATCGAGTTACTCAAGAGTTACCTATTAGTTACTCAAGAGTTACCTAATTAGAATTTATATGATTGTAATTAGATGCCTATAAATATAATGAAGGGTTCTAGTCCACAAGGCTAATGCACTCAAAACACTATCCTCCTCATTCCCATCAATGAGAGAGAAATCATAGAGAAAAAGAGGGATTAGTGTGTGGAAGACCTCCAAACTCCAAGTCTCAATCACCACTATGGATCCAAATACACAGTTTCTACAATTCTTTTATTAGGTAATCTCGATAATCTAATATATTGGTGAATTTTATTTAATATTCCAACAAGTGGTATGAGAGTATGTTCATATTAAATTATTGGGATTGGTATTGTGATTGTGATTTAGAAGTGATTTACTTTTATTTAGCATACATGATCTAGTTAGAACTCATATGACTTTTAAGATTGTATATGTAGGATTTATGATAATTTTCATAATCATAGTCCCAAATTGATTAACGATTTAACCCATAATGGGTTTAATTTATAATGGATTTGGATGGATTAATTCAGTTTTGTTCAAAATTAATATGAGAATTGTTGAAATCTTGATTTAGAATTTTGAGGGACATTTTCAATGACATATTTCATTTTCTTGCTCAGAATTTTACAAAATTGGTCATTTGGAAACGTCGAACTAAACAAAATCCATTGTATACAATGGGCACCACCCTATCTCAGCGATCTGACGTCGTTTAAACCTCTAAAAACACATTTTTGTCATTTTTGGTAATAATGTCAATGCTAATAACTCTCGCTTAAAATTAAGCTTGCGATTCCGCGAATTGGAGAGTGATCCTGAAGAGATTGTTCATATTACTGTAGTGATAACTCAATTTTTTCTTTTTTGGGAAAAATAAATTATTTTCCCATACTTTATGGTATAAATCACTACACATATTTTTAAAATTAAATGTTTGTTCTAATATTTATGTTATATGTTATTTGGTAGATCAAAGGTTCAATATAAAGTTTTGAATATTAGATTTATGATAAAGTGTTCATATGGTTAATGGAAGGAAGAAGAATACCGTTAGGAGAACATATATTTTCTAAACGATTTGGATGCAAGATATTGTTTTGAAACCAAAGGGTTGCTCCCATTTGTGGTATTTAATTAATACCCTTTTGTCTTATATCTTAAAATAAATTAATTGAAGTAATATATTGCCAAAGTAACATCAATTACATAGAATAATTTATTTTGACTTATTAAGATGTGTATATTTATTATTTAGATTAAAGATCGTCCCAAAGGAAGATTGTTAATAGGCCAAATAATAAATATACCACTACACCAAAAAGAGGATTCTGACACTGTTTAAAACTGTGTCAGATCAAATATGACACGATTTTAAACTGTGCCTGAATCAGGTGCTCCAAAATGGTCATTTTTCTGGCACGGTTTAAAAGTGTGTCAGATTTGACCAAACAATAACACTTCTGGCACACTTTTAAATCGTGTCAGAATTTGATATTTCTGGCACAATTTTGAACTGTGCCAGATTGAGCACATTTTGATAAACTTTTGGCACAGTTCAAAACCGTGCCAAAATTTGATACACTTTTGGCACGATTTTGAACTCTGTCAAATTTTTGGATAAAAGAAAATAAAAATTAATTATTTGAAAACAAGAAAATTCACAAATTGTAAATATTGCACGTTATTGATAAACTAATGTACATACAAACTTCAAAATATTACAAGCCCTTAGTAGTTCACAGATCAAACAAAAAATTGGGTAGAGTTTTCTCTATTTTCTGGACATTCTAAAACCTGCTAATATAGAACCTGCGTAATATAAAGCTCGCACGTCCATAAAATATAATAATAAACTTACAAAAGCCCGTACGACAATAAAAGTTAACAATAAAACTAAAAAACCCCGCACGACCATAATACAAAAAAATAGAATCATGAATATTAATGACATTAAATAAATAAACCCCTTATTGTAAACCATTGACTTCTCCATGTGTTCCACGTGTATAAATGCTAACGATAAAATGTTATCCTGTAAAAAAAATAGGCTACAAAAAAGAGACGATATTAGTAACCAAGTAATTTATAAAAAAAAGCTTACTCAGACTAAAAAATTACGTATAGGAGTTACAATTATTACTATATTCTAAAATTAAAAATCTGACGCAAGTTACAACTACCTGATCAGTTCCTACGAGTTACATTGGTCTCGTGTGAGGTGTTAGTGCTTCTTACGAGATCGTTTGGGGGTTGTTTTGGGTTTTCACCCTTAACAGACTTGTTTCTAAGCCTAATCCATATATTATAAAATTATTGTCATATTCTCAAACCGAGAGGTCCGTGACTACGTGGTCAGTTCCTATGAGTTACATTGGTCCTATGCGAGGGTTTTTTTACCTCTTACGAAGTCGTTTGGGGGCTGATTTGGGTGTCCACCCTTCAACGACTTGTTTTTAAGCCTAATTGTTGGAATGATAGGCCCCCAAATTTTAGAGTTGTTATTACGAAAAGTAATTTCCCTTTTAGATATGCGGAAGCGTAAAGGTGATGGTTCAACTTAAAACAAATTTTAATTTCTTAACAAATTAAAATTAAGACAATTGAAATTAAATTAATCCATTAAAATATTTTAACTTAAATGAGGTTAATTAATCCAAATCCTAGAATTTGCCTAAGTCATATTTTTCAATTATTCCAAAATTAGGCCAAACCAATTTAAAAAAAAATGACTTGAATTAAATTAACGTTACTCAAATTTAATTTAGCACCAAATTAAATTAAATGTGACAATTAAAACAAATTTTATCTTGAATTATCCTAAGCATGCGTTCTAAGTTATTATGCAAGATAAAAGTAAATCAATCACACTAAGCCGCAATGTACAAGGAAAAACTCAAAACAGGAAACAACCTCGGACGGCCCTAGCCTCAAATCCACTAAGTACAGAATTTACATTTACAAGACAGATGACTTACTTCCTCAACTCGAACCCTCTCAAGCCTTGACGTGTCTTCTTGTAATCACCTCTTCCTAGAGGATAACCACGGAGCTCCACCGCGATCTCGGAACCACCAATCGGACTATAGGTACACCGTTAACCACACATGGTGCCTTTCACCATGTGAGAAAGCCGCAACTAAAAAATTCTTCTTCTTTCTTTGAGGGATTTAGAAGAAAACCCAAACTTCTCTTCAAACAAATGTAGAGATAAACCGGTGCCAAAATGCTCCAAGCAAAGCATATGAATATATATGAACTTGGAAGAAACACATATGGGCATAACTAAGTGTTTAAAGAATTTTTCGTTATAAAATGAACACTCAAACTCTTGAACTTTTTCTTGGAAGAATCAACTCTAAAAACTCTCTCTTGGAGTTAGAATATTGTCAAAAGTTATCTTTGAAAAAGTTGTTCCCGCACATAGATATTCAGCAAAAAAGTTAGTGGGGTAAAACTGCTGAAAACTGCCAAAAAAATTTCCCGCCTGAAATGTCATTCGAACGAGATTTTCGTTCGAACGACATATCGTTCGAACGACATATCGTTCGAACGAGTCTTCTAACGAAGTTCCAGTGTGAACTCGTTAGAAACTCGTTGGAAATCTCGTTCGAACAGCCATCTCGTTCGAACGAAGTTCCAGTGTCCAATGGGAAAGCTCGTTGGCAAACTAGTTCGAACGACTTGTGATTCGAACGATAATCTCGTTCAAACGTTACAGAAAGTTCTAAAAATTTCATTTTTATCCCAGAAACTTTGTATACTTGATATAAAAGTTTTAATAGAAATCTTTCTCAAAACAAAACACAGTTTTAAAACCTAACACCCAATAAACTTGTTCCAAGCTCCTATATATATATATATATATATATATATATATATATAATTCATTCATACCTTGGGAGCATGGAACCACTGTGATGACGTAGAAACGAGGCACATAAACTCGACATTTGATGAAGCTTTATACTCTTTGCCGCTACGTCTTCAACTAAACACATCATACGCTTGAAAAGGTACACTTGAAAACTATCATATGACATAAACGTTTTTGTCCCGGAATTGAGCCAAAACTACATTAAGACTCAATTTGAGAATTGTGTCCTTACAAATCTCCCCCTTTGGCTATTCCCGGACAAAAACCAAACAAAAATCCTAAAGGGCCGTCAAGCTCTACTAGACTAATAAAAGTCCCACCCAAAATAAAAATACAATGCTTGACTCAAAACAACCCAAAGGATCACAATCTTTGCCGGTGAAAGTTGCCACTTATAATATTATTCCTGCACACTTAACCAAACATATTACACGTATGGGAATATCAAAATATTTAATGCAGTAACTATTCCCCCTAAATTAATTCTCTCCCTTTATCAACAGTACACGCATGGGAATATCAAAATATTTAATGCAGTAAGTACTCCCCCTAAATTAATTCTCTCCCTTTATCAGCAGTGATCAGCTTAGAAAGACGTCTCGCCTAAGATAAATCTCCCCCAAACTAAGATACGATTATAATAGGTTTAGATACCATTTCTCCCCCTATCATCATTCTCCCCAAAACTAAGATACGATTATAATAGGTTTAGATACAATTTCTCCCCCTATCATCATTCTCCCCCTTTTTGTTCAGGAATAGAAAAAGGTTAAAGAATAAAACATGTAGTTGTGTATAAAGTGATACCAATAAAGCATATGGGAAGCAAAAGCACAACTAATCCAACAAATAATAACGGATACCAACTAGGATGCAATAAAATGATACCAATAAGATACATAAAGTATTAAGCATGTGCTATCAACAAAGAATGCAACAAGATAGATACCAATTATGAATTAAAGCCTATATGGACTAGAAAGCAAGGCAAAGACAAAACAATAACATATATATATATATATATATATATATACTCGAAAAGTATCAATAACGTACACACATATATAAATATAGATATAACCACACAAATGACACGAAAATACAATAATTTTAGCACACCCGTATGGCAAAAATGTGTCATATGAAAACGGTAGTGTAGGGGTGTGAACTAGTAACAATTAAATTTAGACCCAAACACTTAAAATATGTTCACGGAGTTCTCATTTGATTGCAAACTTTATCACATTTGAATATAACCTCATGTGACAATAAAGATTGAACTCAATGAACAAACATACACAATGCATACAAGCCTAGCATGTTGATGATTCTACAAACCAATAGAGTCATGACATTGATAGCGCAACTAGGATAAACGGATATTGTTCAAACTCTTGATAAATCATCCAAAATCCATCAATAAGCATATATGTTATTCTTTTAAATGAATAAATCAACTAAACATAGGCCTTGGCAAATATTTTTCTATTTAATGCGATATTTTCTGTTTTTAGGTCTTTGGACTGTAACCCCCCGCTTAAAATAATAACAGGTGGCCAGTCCTATACTATATTAAATCAGGAATTTCAGATGGTCCAGTCTCAACATCAACTGTCGGTACTATATAATATAGGACTAACTACCCGATATCATATAAGAGAGATGTTAAAATAAATTAAAACATGCAACATAACACAACCCAACACTATGAATAAAGGAAAGAATTGTGAGAAAAGAATCGCTAGAATAAAATGAAATAAATAACTACAACTGAAAGTACAAAAGTAGACCCGAATAGGCTGTCGGGTCACAGCCAATACAATAACTGAAATGAAATAAATATAAACATCTATAAATATCCCTGGGGTACAAACCCGATATACAATGAATCCTACCTAGATTTTTAAAAGTAGGAAGCGGCTACCAGATACATCCCGCAACAGTCCGCACATGTCACGGTTCCCAAGACTCTGGATAGGAAGGTCATCCGGCATCCATGCGGTAGGATACCTGTAATAATATATATATATATATATATATATATATATATATATATATATATATATATATATATATATATATATATATATATATATATATATATATATATATATATACAAGCAGGGGAGAAAAGTAAACGGGTCAGAACCCGAATTGTGAAAAATATTTAGCAAGTGTGTTAACCGTGCATAATAATTATCGGTGCACTTATTTCATAATTAAAGTGGAACCGCACTCTCGTGGAATCCCAACTCACCTCTCATCTAAAGGCGCGCACATATTCGCGTCCTCAAATTTTAGTTAATTTACCCCCATTTATTAGGACAACCTAACTTATCAAAGGCCTAGCCTATACCCACGACAATTTCCTTCCTAACTTAACCTAAGAATCCACCCCTTTTCTAAACACAGTTAAGTATTTATTTTCAATCATATGTGCCTTATTAGGCCTAGTGGATTTCAGTTCATACATTAACCATATATAATTTAATAAGTTACCCAATATTCATTGGGTTTGAAACATCGGATTTAATTTCTAATTAATAAGCATGCAAAACTATTATTGACACAAATTCCCTCCAATTTCAACGCTGCGCTGCTTTTCGTGCGTGAGGTGTCTCGCAAAGTGAAATCCAAATAAGGAACCACCCCGTTACACTACTCCATGTCAACGTCGATCCTGGAGATCCATTATGCCACACATAAATATTAACAGAACTTCTCTCTAATCTCAACAATGCACTACGTTTCGTGCGTGAGGTGTCTCGCAAAGCGAAATCCAAACAAGGAACCACCTCCTTACACTACTCTCGGGCAATGTCGATCCTAGAGATCCATTATACTTAACATACAACTTACTATTTCAATCACTAAGTCTAGATTATAATATAAAAATAACTTAATATCTCCAATAATAACCTTGGGATGATGTGACCGAAATATTCCTCAAATACGATACATCAACCCCCAATTGATCTGGTACACCATAATCATCCAAGATGTACCCCAATAGAAATACCATATCCTCTGATCTATAGGATATATATAAATATATATATATAGGTATTTTATTCCAACCATATATATACATGTACCATCATCATTCATCCAATAGCCAAGTGTACATACAGCATATGATGTACAAGGCCATGCACATAATATACCCGGCTATATATATATCGCCGATAAACTGCATCAATGCTATCATCTTCCCAGTGCCCGACTCATGTAGCAATACTGGGGCCACCATGGTGGGACTAAATGACACCCATCTCGTGGTAAACTCACGCACACGACGTCCCGGGAAGCGGTCATAGATCCAAACCGGCAATGAGATGAAACATACCCACCACATCTCATCCCAAAATAAATATATATATCATATAATAGCACACGGGACGACTATGACCTGGGGAATATCCACACCCTGCTTTTCTAGCCAGGATGCTCACCCTCTACGCGCGCAACTTCCCAATGATAGCATGAGCGGGGTATGCTTAATCAAATAAGTATATATATCATTCACATGCACAATATATATACATCCATATGATCCAATCATATGATCAAATATTAAACCATCATATAAGGTTTAAATATCCATACCATGTATATCCATAACATAAATATATCCATATATTCATATACATACAGATATATATCAACACATGTTCACATATCCTTATATCTATATATATAAACTAATTCTCGTTCATATGTATAAGATATATATATATATATACCCGACTATAAGTATACATAATCCTCAATATACAAGCCGTCACCACCATTTCCTTTAAATTTACCTCGATATGTGAATACAATCCCTCACTTGAAACATATTCAATCATTTTTCCTATGATGAATAGTCTCCCAAAACCATATGTATATATATATATACATATATATTCTACATTAGGGTCATCACCCGAGAGCTTGTGTAGGAATCCATCACTACACATTTCACTTCTAAATGTGAAAGTACATAATTTCCTTTAGTACTATTTACCCATAGGCACACACATGACTTAATAGTCTAAAACCTCAAATTTATTCCAACCTCGTTTCAATTATTGGAATCTCAATGGTTATATCCCCATAATTACGTGTAAACTATCCTAACTAGAATTTATGCTACCGCTTATTCTAGTCGATAGTACGATCCCAAACCGTTCCCAATTTTACCTATGGTTCAATTAATTTTATGAACCCTTACTCCTATTGAGTTATCAATTGTTCCTTAGTCTAAACATTTTCTAAGGATATGAGACCCCTCACTCTTTAAGAGTATGCGACCACTCTCTTCCATTTGGCCCCAAATTGTATCTTAACCCTATCCTATCCTTATAAGGATTTGACATAAATGTCGGCCTAGAAAT
This sequence comes from Sambucus nigra, assembly GCA_949130495.1. Taxonomy (NCBI): domain Eukaryota; kingdom Viridiplantae; phylum Streptophyta; class Magnoliopsida; order Dipsacales; family Adoxaceae; genus Sambucus; species Sambucus nigra. Next base: position 533,089,900 of record OX422208.1, on the reverse strand, counting down.
CTCACAACATTCAGGGGTATTTCTTATCCAATTATTCCAAGAAGTCCCCACTATCATATACTAAGTGAGAGACCCTCTATAAGTCACCAAAAGTTATCTCTTACTTCATAAGAGAAAGCCCCAAATCAATAACCCCAACCAAAAAGGGCTAGAAGTCCCCATAGATAAACCCCATAAACAACCATTAAGGAAGCCCCTAAGAATAACTCCAAAAGAAAAAAGGATAAAAGAAATCCAAATTTTGGGCTAAAAACGGGGGACCGGTCGACCGGTCCCAGACCCACGGTCGACCGCGGGTCAAAATTTTGCCTACGAAGAAATGCAGTAGGCTTTCCCTTAAGGCGCGGTCGACCGGCCATACCAGATATTCTGGCCGATTTCCCCTTCTCAACAAACCCACGAAATTTATACCCTAAAATCTCAATTCCAACCTCCAAATATTTATCACAACATGGTTCCAAGCAAAATAAATCAACCCAAAGTTGATCTCAATCAATTCTACACCATTAAACCTATATTTAAACATTGATTTCAAGATTTATATCCAAAAATCTAGGTTTTGACATTAATACCCAAAAATCCATTTCTTTAACCCACAATTATGAAATGAAATACACAAATAGCTATTTAGCAAGATTAAACACTTGCCTCAGATTTGTAGAGGTTGGATCGTCCTCGATGTCGTGGTTGGGCCGGAATCTCCAAGCTTTTCTTCCTCTCTCTCCTTTCCTTCTTCTTTCTCTCTTCTTTCTCCCTCTAGGGCTTTTTCTCTCTTTATCTAAATGAGAAAGGCTTGATCCGTAAGCCTTAAATCCTTTAAAAAAATAAACCCAGTTTTAAATGTTAATACACAATTTAAATGACTCGTTTACTCCAATTCGAGCCAAATATACTTAAAAACATTCCGGAGCCGAAATAAAACCCAATGACAGTCATTTTGACCCTTCCGGGATCGATGGTACCCCCAAAATCATCATCCGGAATACTTTGAAATATTCTCTATTTTTGGACCTCATTTCCCAAATTTTAAAATTCTCCAATTTAATTAAATTTTATTTTCCCAAAATTTAATTTCTCAGTCTCAAAATCACGGGGTGTTACATGAACCACGTATTTCTTTTAGGTCCATTTCAAATGGTGGCTTACTATTCGCAAAGGTTAATAAATCCTTTCGGAGCCCTTCCCCGTGCACACTTATTTATCATTTTTTATATCTCACAAACCTCACGTGCAACGAATTTTGACATGCACTAGTCCTCCTAGGTCACAAATATGTAAATGACTAGATTGGTAGGAGAACACCTCAAAAAGCTCAAATATACATATGAAGTTAAATTTCAAAAAAAGCTCGTGCATGTGTGAATAGAGGCATATAAAAATAGAATCCATTTAAACAATACAAAATCCAACTACTCCTTGTAAGCATGGTAAAGAACATGATAAGGATTGACAAAACCAAAAGTTCTAACCATATGGGAGCGTAAAAGATGGGATTCTAACACAAGTGTATGCCACATAAAGTGTGTCAAACTAAAAATACACACAAAATAAAAATATTTTTGAGTTTTTCAAATTTTTAACCAAAAATAAAAATATATACTCAAAAGACAAATAAAAATCATTTGAATTTTTCATTAAGCTTAAATTACCAAAAGATAAAAATTCAAATGATAAACAAAAATCTTTTTGTATTTTTCATTTATTGCAAACAAAATGAAGAAATAAAATACAAAAGATAAACAAAAAACATTATTCTAGCATGTGAATAAGCACGGAGTATAGACTAGAAAATGATTAAGCAAGCATACATTTAGCATGTGAATATAGCATGAAGTACACAAGCTAAAGTATGCAAACACAAACACATTCAACCTTTACATTTAGCAAGGGAGGAAGCATGTGATAGTAAATGAGAATCAAAAATCCTATCTTGTAAAGCTACCAAGTCGGATCTCCTAACCCAAACTAATGACGAGTGACTTACTCGGGGTGTAGGAATCTTGGCTACCTCGGTTACCTTACGAAAGGATTTTCTAGGACCCTTTTTAAGATCAAAACAAAATTTCCTAAGTTGACCTTTTCGACCACAATGTGAACACTTGAACTCACGACGAAAAGATTTTCCTAAGGAGTGATCTCTAAAAACTTTCCTAGTGGATTCTCCTAAAACATTGGTTTTGGATTTATTCGTTGATTCACTACAAGTATCTAAGCCTAAACCACAAGTGTCATTTTTAATTTGGACCGTTCCTAATATTTTATCTAATTTTTCCGAAAGACACTCCAAATCAAATTTGACATTACTAGAGTCTTTTAATTTATTTTTTAATTCAAGGATGTTAGACTCTAATAAAACATTTATCTCTTCGAACTCGAGAAGCTCCTTTTTCACGGATTCCATTAAACCTCTAAGGCTATCTCTCTCGCCTTCTACATATTCAAGATTCTCTCTAAGAGTCCTCTCACGTGTCCTAAGGTCTTCTACCAACATACTATTATCAACTACCTTGACACGTTCTTTGAAACTAGCTTCTAGCTTCAAATTAGCTCTTTTTAATTTAATAGATTCTTCATAAAGTTCTTGAAAAGCATTTTGAAGTTCACACACATTAACCTCTTCTTTATTTTCACTCTCTCTTTCATATTCACTCTCACTACCATCAAAAGCAAGGGAATCATAAACAATGACTTTGGAAGTGTCATGTGTCAAAGTTTCATCAATAGATTAGTTCTCACTATCACTCACATGACTAGCCATAAAAGACACAAAGTTGGGCTTAGTGGGGGAATCGGGTCCCTCTTCCTTATCACTATCACTAAGGGTCGTATTATATGAAATGGGTTGCTTACCCTCTCTCCTTAGTTTAGTGGGGCACTCAGAAGCCCTATGGCCATAACCCTCACAACCAAAACACCTATTTGACTCGTCCCTATTCAAATTTTCATTAATAGTTTTAGGGATCTTCTTGGCTTTGTCATGCTTAGAAGTTTCAAATTTCTTAAAGTCATTTTTAAATTTATCTTTGTTAATTTTAATAAAATTTCTAAATTTCCTAGCAAACAAGGCCATATCTTTCGAGTCACTATCACTCTCTCTCTCTACTACTTATTTTTCCTCTTTTCGGGCTTTTAAAGCAATGCCCTATTCAATTTTCTTTTCAGTTTTAGGGGGAAACATGTCCATTTCATAGGTTTATAAATCACCTACAAGCTCTTCTAATTTTGTATAGGCTAAAGTTGGTAAAGAATTTAATACGGTCACTTTTGGAATAAATCTATCGGGTAGGGACCTTAAAATTTACTTTACAACTCGGTAGTCGGGTATTTTCTCTCCCAAGTTAAAAGATGAATTAACAATATTGGAAAGTCTAGGATAAAATTCATCAAACGTTTCATTTTCATTCATTTTGATAGTTTCAAATTGAGTGGTGAGGTTTTCGAGTTTCGAAGCTTTAACGACACTTGTACCTTCATGAGTGAGTTGTAAAATATCCCACACTTCTTTAGAGATCTCACACGTTATAATACGTCGGAATTCATCCGGTGTGACAGTGCTAAACAAGGAATTTAAACCCCGAGAATTAAAATTAGACAGTTTAAATTCACCGTCACTCCATCTATCGGCCGGTTTGGGAACACGTTCATTATCAACTAAATGAGTTGATGGAGACCACCCGTTAACTACCGATAACCAAACTCTTTCGTCGATAGATTTTAGTGCCGATTTCATTCGCGCTTTCCAGTACGCGTAGTTAGAACCATCAAATATAGGAAATTTTGAAAATGGGGAAAAGTCCATTTTGGCAAAAAAATAATTTAAAGGATCTTAACGAAATAATTTATCGATTTGGCTCTGATACCACTTGTTGGAATGATAGGCCCCCAATTTTTAGAGTTGTTATTACGAAAAGTAATTTCCTTTTCAGATATGCGGAAGCATAAAGGTGATGGTTCAACTTAAAACAAATTTTAATTTTTAAACAAATTAAAATTAAGACAAGTGAAATTAAATTAATCCATTAAAACATTTTCACTTAAATCAAGTTAATTAATCCAAGTCCTAGAATTTGCCTAAGTCATATTTTTCAATTATTCAAAAATTAGGCCAAACCAATTTTAAAAAAAATGACTTGAATTAAATTAACGTTACCCAAATTTAATTTAGCACCAAATTAAATTAAGTGTGACAATTAAAACCAATTTTATCTTGAATTATCCTAAGCATGCGTTCTAAGTTATTATGCAAGATAAAAGTAAATCAATCACACTAAGCCGTGATGTACGAGGAAAAACCCACAACGGGAAACAACCTCGGACGACCCTAGCCTCAAATCCACTAAGTACAGAATTTACATTTACAAGACAGATGACTTACTTCCTCAACTCGAACCCTCTCACGCCTTGACGCGTCTTCTTATAATCACCTCTTCCTAGAGGATAACCACGGAGTTCCACCGCGATCTCGGAACCACCGATCGGACTATAGGTACACCGTCAACCACACACGGTGCCTTTCACCATGTGAGAAAGCCGCAACTAAACAATTCTTCTTCTTCTTTGAGGGATTTAGAAGAAAACCCAAACTTCTCTTCAAACAAATGTAGAGATAAACTGGTTCCAAAATGCTCCAAGCAAAGTATATGAATATATATGAACTTGGAAGAAACACATATGGGTGTAACTAAGTGTTTAAAGAATTTTTCGTTATAAAATGAACACTCAAACTCTTGTACTTTTTCTTGGAAGAATCAACTCTAAAAACTCTCTCTTGGAGTTAGAATATTGTCAAAAGTTATCTTTGAAAAAGTTGTTCCCGCACATAGATATTCAGTAAAAAAGTTACTGGGGTAAAACTGCTGAAAACTGCCAAAAAAATTTCCCGCCTGAAATGTCGTTCGAACGATATTTTCGTTCGAACGACATCTCGTTCAAACGAGTCTTCTAATGAAGTTCCAGTGTGAACTCGTTGGAAATCTCGTTCGAACAGCCATCTCGTTCGAACGACATTTCGAACGAAGTTCCAGGGTCCAATGGGAAAGCTCATTGGCAAACTCGTTCGAACAAATTGTGGTTCGAACGATAATCTCGTTCGAACGACACTTCGAACGGACTTACAGAAAGTTCTAAAAATTTCATTTTTAACCCAGAAACTTTATATACTTTATATAAAAGTTTTAATAGAAATCTTTCTGAAAATAAAACACAGTTTTAAAACCCTAACACCCAATAAACTTGCTCCAAGCTCCTATATATATAAAATGCATTCATACCTTGGAGCATGGAACCACCATGATGACGTAGAAACGAGGCACATAAACTCGTCATTTGATAAAGCTTTATACTCTTTGCTGCTACGTCTTCAACTAAACACATCATAGGCTTCAAAAGGTACACTTGAACACTATCCTATGAAATAAACGTTTTTGTCCGGAATTGAGCCAAAACTACATTAAGACTCAATTTGAGAATTGTGTCCTTACACTAATCTATATATTTTTAAAGTATCATCATATTCTCAAACCGAGTGTCCCGTAACTACGCGGTTAGTTTCTATAAGTTACATTGGTCCCGTGCGAGGTGTTCGTGCTTCTTACGGGGCTGTTTGGAGGCTAGTTTGGGTTTTCACCCTCAAATGGCTTAATTTTAAGCCTAATCTAGGTATTTCCAAATTATCATCATATTCTCAAACCGGGAGACCCATGATGAAGCGATCAGTTTATACAAGTCACATTGATCCCGTGCGAGGTGTTTGTGCCTCTTATGGGGACGTTTGGCGATTGATTTGGGTTTTCACCCTCAAACGACTTATTTTTAAGCCTAATATAGATATTTATAAATTATCATTATATTCTTAAATCGGGAGACCCACGACTACGCGATTAGTTCCTACAAGTTACATTAGTCCCGTGCGAGGTGTTCGTGCCTCTTACGGGGCCGTTTGGGGGCTGGTTTGGATTTTCACACTTTAACTGCTTGTTTTTAAGCCTAATTTAGATATTTTTAAATTATCATCATATTCTCAAACCGGGAGACCCGTGACTACACGGTCAGTTCCTACGAGTTACATTGGTCTCGTGTGAGGTGTTAGTGCTTCTTATGGGATCGTTTGGGAGATGGTTTGGATTTTCACCCTTTAACGGCTAGTTTCTAATCCTAATCCATATATTATCAAATTATTATCATAATCTCAAATCCCGATGCCTGTGACTACGCGGTCAGTTCCTACGAGTTACAATGGTCCCGTGCGAGGTGTATTGCCTCTTACGGGGTCGTTTGGGGGCTGATTTGGATTTCTGCCCTTTAACGGCTTATTTCTAAGCATAATCTATATATTTTCAAAGTATCGTCATATTCTCAAATTGAGAGGCCCATGACTACGTGGTTAGTTACTACAGTTACATTGGTCCCGCGGGAGGTGTTCGTTCCTCTTACGGGGCCGTTTGGGGGCTGGTTTGGGTTTTCACCCTTTAACTGCTTGTTTTCAAACCTAATTTAGATATTTTTAAATTATCATAGTATTTTCAAATCATATTCCCATGACTATGCGATCAGTTCCTACGAATTACATTGACCCCATGGGAGGTGTTTGTGCCTCTTATGGGACCGTTTAGGGGCTAGTTTGAGTTTTCACCCTCAAATAGCATTTTTTTTAGAATAATCTAAATATTTTTAAATTATCGTCATAATCTTAGATAGGGAGACCCGTGACTACATGGTCAATTCCTACAAGTTACATTAGTCCCGTACGACGTGTTTGTGCCTCTTACGGGACTATTTGGGGGTTAGTTTAAGTTTTCACCATTTAACGGCTTGTTTTTAAGCCTAATTCAGATATTTTCAAATTATCGTCATATTCTCAAACCGGTAGAACCGTGACTACACGGTCAATTCCTACAAGTTACATTGGTCCCGTGCGAGGTGTTCGTGCCTCTTACGGGGCCGTTGGAGAGCTAATTTGGGTTTTCACCATTTAACGGCTTGCTTTTAAGCCTAATCTAGATATTTTCAAATTATCGTCATATTATCAAACCAAGAGACCAGTGACTAAGTGATCAATTCCCGCGAGTTACATTGGCACTGTGCGAGGTCTTCGTGCCTCTTATGGGACCATTTGAGGTCTAGTTTAGGTTTTCACCCACTAACGACATGTTTTTAAGCCAAATTCTAGATATTTTCAAATTATCATCGTATTCTCAAACCATATGTCCCGTGACTAAGCGGTTAGTTCCTATGAGTTACATTGGGCCCGTGCAAGGTGTTAGTGCCTCTTACAGGGCCGTTTGGGGGATGGTTTGAGTTTTCACTTGTTTAAAAGAAAATAATTTTTTTATTACACGTGTATGTTTTCTAATATTTCTAGCTCCATTAATCATACAACTATAACCACAAGATGAATCAATCGAACATAAACATAAAGAAATTTACAAACCTCACTGTTATTTGAAGATATGAATAATTTTTTTACTTTCACCCGCACTGTTATTTAAAATTTAGTATTACACCCTCACTTATATAAATAAAAACTCAGGGTGAAAGTTAAATATCGCCCTACAATCATTACATAGATATGCAAGTAGCTATAAGGGTAAGCACTTCCAAATGAAGTCACAAGATTTTAACACGATATGATAATAGCAAAAAAATGGAATGTGAGTTGAAAGTTTTAGAATTCAAAACTTTGGATTGTTTGATCCTTAATTATTCAAACAACATACCTGCACCATTTCACTGATGAATTTAAAACCACTAGATCCAATAAATGAACCCGCAAGTAGATAGCCAATAATAACCTACCAAAAATAGTGATAAGGAAACAATATAACCTGCAGAACATGATCAGAATAACCATATTAGCACAAGAGAGATCATAGCAAAAAACTAATGTAAGAGTAGAACAAACGTTAGATTCGACACTAATCATAGATCCAAGCTCTCAGAGTGAAAAGTGGCCCCAACTAGGTTGGTCACACTCCCAACTTTAAGAAGAAAAAGAAAAAAAACTGGGGTTCTTTGTAATGTTGAACATATGAATATAATCATAAACTTGATTTTTAGAAGCCGTCCCCCGCCCCCACCCTGTAAACCAAAAACCAAGCGAAAGATCAGAAATCCAAAAAGAAATGTTCGAAATAAATGAACTCAAATTTGAACCCATCAGCACTAATCCATTACTTGACAAAATAAATCCAGTATTAGTATTGTATATGTGGGGGCAGTGGCATGAATTTATGTATAAATCTTACCTTTTCAAGTGTTGCAAATTCTTTAAATTCTAGGTTGGTGTTTCACTTGCTTTCGTCATCCTTGAATTAATGAATGTTGTTCCCTACCATAAAATCAAGAAAAACTAATTAACTACCAAGCTGCCAATTTGAACGCACTTTAAAAGAGTATTAGATCTGAAGAACTATAGCTAAGACATTCTAATTTCATTTGCACATATAAAAGGATACAAGAAGATAGATGATACTTGAGAATCTTGTCGAAAGCCAAACCATGCGGAGAGAATCACGGGAGTACATGGATGATACTTGTAGAACAAAATAATAATAGAAATTAGAACTCCAAAACGAATCCCCATGAAAAGCCTAAAACCATTAAACTCCAAAAGGAATCCCTATGAAATTAGAATTACAAAAAGACTCAAATATACAAATATTTCTATCAAATATACAAAAAGTACTGAAATTTAAAAGCATGGCCCAAACTCTACAATGAAATTATTTAAAGTTCACTTATAGTATGTTATGAGTTCTAAATTTGATGCCAACTGAAAAAGTGTGATTTTTATCAATTAGAAGCATAGAGAGATAGAGGGAACCTACAAATGCCAACTAAAATTAACATTTTAGTAAGAAATTTCAACTAAATTTACATTAGCTGAGTAGCTTTACAAAAAAGTTGCAAATTTACTTCTTACTGGAAGTGGAAACATTATATTAAGTAATAACAAAAAAATTTGCATATTAAGTAATAACAAAAATAATCAAGTCAAGAATCCAACCCAAGTACCATAATTTATTGAGAAATTGCTACATGTTCGGTGTTGTGCCCGAGTCACACTTCAATGTCCATGACCCTATACACATTAAATAAGAAAATGAGTAACTAAATAAATTATTCATAGTCTAGTACTTATGGTAACTTACATTTGTGAATAATTTCCCATCCTCATAATATTCAAGATATGAACCTATAATTTGATATCACAACATTCATTAATAGTGTACGTGAAATACTTGTATGAACAAAGGCATGAAAGCTAACATTTTACCTCCAGTGATCATTGTTAGGTGTTTTGATGCACGGTCATTGTTGTTACCAAAATTAGTATGCTGATATAGACGAATCACAAGAAGACACGTGTCGATCTACGTGGCACAATAGCAACGAGGAAGTCTATTCCCCCGACCAAGTCAGACTCACTCCGAGCAACAAGTATACTCCGAGGAACTCCAGCTCTCCGAGGAACTCCAACGCTGGCCATTTTAGTGGTGTCAACAGTCATATAAAATTTTTTCATTTTAATTATTTCACCTGCAAAAGGTTCCAAAAAAGTAAGGAAAAAATTTTCGAATGTTACAAAGCATCAGTATCCCTTACTTTCTTGCCACTAGAACTACAATAAAATGGAAAACTTCATAAACATGGTATTTCAAACTTCATAAACATGGCATTTCAAGTAAACATGTAAATTGGCAACCCACAATGCATATAGAGAAACACAAATAATTTCACCACTTTTGTGAAAACAATGAAGAGAAAGGGAGGGATATCATATTACTTGGACACATTGACATAAAATTTCTTATTTTTTAAAGTTATCCTGCATACCAAGACAATCCAATAAATTGGTAATAAACCTACATCATCCACAGTTGACAGATATCCAACACGATGTTTATTAAGTATAAATGTCGTAAGTGCTTCACTATTCACATCTTCAGCAACAATCACAAAAAAACATAACATATTCAAAACTCAAGTAAAGTACAAAATTGTTATCAAAGAATAATAAACATGAAAATTTCTCATCCACCCAAACATTATAGCATGAAAATTGTTACATGACCCATGAAAAAAATTGATTTGGGCATGTTGACAAACATTTCATGGTGAATCTATTGTATACCAATCTCAGGTGTATATTTTATCGATCAAAGAACAATTAAATCGATTTTGAGAAAGTTCAAGCTCAACTCCCTAATTTCTTTTCTTCTTTATACCCATCTCAGGTTGGTTTTTGTCGGCAACAAAAACCAATAAATTTTTAACTGATTGTGGAGGACAAATTGATATAGGAGGACTACCCGATATAAAATTTCGGTGACATCAAACAAAGGAAAAAAATGGAAAAAATAATAAGGACAAACCTTGAGTGCGGAGGAGAGCAGCGCCGGACTCATATAGGAGGAGCAATGCCGGACTGAGTGCGAAAGAGAGAGGGAACTATTGAGGGTTCTCGGGGAAGAAGGAGAGTTGAACGCGGAGCGGGAAGATTGAGCGGGACATAACAAAGGGGGAGTATAGTGAATTTTTTTAGGGCTTTTATTTTGTAGTTAACTGTACTGAATTTTGGCACACTTTAAAACAGTGCCAAATTTTGGGACTGTTTTAAAGTTTGTCAGATTGTCATTAAATCGTGCCAAAATTTGGCACAGTTGATTTTTAATATTAGGGTGTGCTAAATTGATGTTTTTGGTGTAGTGTACATGCATAAATAAATGTGTGACAATTATAAATTTTCCATGTGGATAATATACCGACCCGAAGGAAGGTTGTTGTTTGACCAGAATTATGATCAATGTTTGATTTATGTAGTGAGAGTACCATTTACATGTTGATTTTTATGTCCAAAGATGAAATATTAGTGTTGTGCTAGGTATCTTTAAAAAATGGTCAACCATTACAGTTGTATAAAATTTATGTCTTGCATTTATGAATAACTTGACATGAATTTTAATTTGAGTTTCTATTATTTATTTGTTCTGTAAATTCATTTATTTCTTCTACTACTAATATCACTGCCAACATGAACACAATACCTATGCATAACTGAACAAACTTTAAGAACTGAAAAGAGAACATTATGATAGTTCTCAGCTACATGGATTTAGACTGCGCACTAAGGAAAGAACAATTCACTCCTCTTACTGAGAAAAGTTCCATTGAGGATAAAGCGAACTTTGAGAAGTGGGATCATTCTAACTGCTTAAGTCTAATGATGTTAAAACACAACGTTCCAAAAGAATTCCGGGGTGGTATGTCCGATAAGGTAACTGCTAAGGGTTTCCTTCTAGATATTGAAAATCATTTTGTTAAGAATAAAAAGACTGAAAAAAGTACCCTTCCAGCTAACCTTAATGTATAAAGGTAAATGAAACATTAAGGAGTACATTATGGAGATGTCTAACATCGCTTCAAAACTTAAGGCACTAAGCTGTCTGTTGACTTGCTCGTGCATCTGGTATTGATTTCTCTTTCTACACACTATAGACAGTTTATAATTAGTTATAATACTCAAAAGGAAAAATAGACTCTGAATGATCTCACTTCTCATTGTGTGCAAGAAGATGACAGATTGAAGTGGGAAAAGACAATTAAAAGTGCTCATATTGCATCTACCGCAAAGGGTAATATGCGAAAAAGGAATGATAATAAGAAAGCTGCAGCAGGAACATTACAACCCAAAATTCATCAAAAGAAGCAGGATCCGTAATTTAACTGATACTTTCGAAAGAAAACTTGGCATGTAAAGAATAATTGTTCCATGTTCGACACGTGGCATTTAAAGAAAAGGTACACTTTTCACTTTGGTTTGTTCTGAAGTTAATTTATTTTTTGTACCCAGTCATACTTGGTGGGTAGATTCTGGTGCTATTATTCATGTAAGTATGTCTATGTTGGGTTGCATGTGGAGCCGATTGCCAAATGATGCTGAAAGATTCATCTATGTGGGTAATGACAAAACAGTTGGAGTTGAAGCAATTAGGACCTTTAGATTATCTTCTAAGACTATTCATTTGATTGAATTAAGATACTGATCATTATCTCTAATTGATAAATTGTATATGTTGAACACCAATGCTTCATTTAATAAAACCTTGCAAACAACTACAAGAGGCACAAAATGAAATTTGACTAATGAGAATTTCGTCGCCTTATGGTACAAACATTTGGGTCATATCTCTAAAATAAGAATTGGAAGGCTTGTGTCAGACGAAATACTTGAACCCCTAAATTTAACAGACTTTGATGTTTTGTATTGGGTGTATAAAGGGGAAACAGACAAATATTTGAAAATTATGTGCCAAAAGGAGTTCTAGCATCTTAAAATTGATACATACTGATATTTGTGGTCCATTCCCTATGGCTTCTTAGAATGGTCAATAGTATTTTATCACTTTTATAGACGACTATTCTCGTTATGGGTACATATATTTAATTCATGAGAAGTATCAATCCTTGGACCTTTTTTATGGCCTTCAAGTCGAAGTTAAAAATTAACTAGCCGAGAAGATTAAAGCTATCAATTCTAATCGTGGTAGTGAATACTACGGTAGATATGATGGATCAGGTGAACAACGTCCAGAACCTTTTACTAAATTCCTAGAAGAATGCGGTATCATCCTATAATACACAATACTAGGGCAACCTATGAATGGTGCTGCTGAAAGATGAAACAGAATATTTGAGGACATGGTACGAAGTATGATTAGTCATTTTTTTTCAGAATTACTTTAAGGAGAGGCACTTAAGACTGTAGTATAAACAAAACATTTCAGGACATGGTACAAAGTGTGATTAGCCATTCTTTTTTGCCAGAATTACTCTAAGGAGAGGCACTTAAGACTGTAGTATATATTCTAAATAGATTAGTTAGGAAAGCGGTAACTAAAACCCCTTATGAATTATGTATAAGCTGAAAACTTGTCATTAAACATTTACACATTTGGGGACGTCTAGCTGAGGCAGGGCATTATAGGCCAACTAAATTGGACCCAATAACTATTAGCTGTTATTTTATTGGGTACACTAAAAAGTCGAAGGATTTCAAGTTCTATGATCCCTCAACTAAGTCCTTTTTCGAGATGGGAAATGCGAGATATCTTGAGGATGTTGAGTTTGAGGGGGAAGATACGATTAATAATAAGAATGGTATCTTTAAAGAGGAATAATTTCCTCTCCTAAATATTGTTCAGTCGGTTAACAGTGTTCAAGAAGACAACAATGAGGACTTCCCTACTCAAAATCAAAGAGTTGTTCTACAAGAGCAAACTCAACAACCTCATGATCACTTGTAGATCATTTTTATTTAGAGCTGCATCAGATGAATGTTAAGATGTATTTTCTCAATGGTAACATTGAGGAAACCATGTATATAGTGAAACCAAAAAAATTTGACCCATATGATCCAAAGTCTATAGTTTACAAACTCAAGAAATTCGTATATGGTCTCAAATAAGATTCTCGCCAATGGTATCACAAGTTTCATCAAGTCATTATCTGATATGATTTTGAGGTTAATTCAGTTGACGATTGTGTATCTCATAAGTTCAGTAGGATTAAATTTATCTTCCTTATGCTCTATGTTGATGACATACTATTGGCTACAAACGATATAGGGTTATTACACAAAATTGAGAAATTTCTAACTAAGCATTTTAAAATGAAAGATCTTGGGTACGCCTATTTTGTATTGGGAATTAAGATACACCGAGATCACTCTTGGGGGTGTTCTTAGAATATCATAAAAGAGCTATATCGAGAATGTACTTGCTAGATTTGGCATGAAAGATTGTGCACAAGGAGATACTCCTATTGCTAATCTATGTCAATGCTCCAAGAATGAGACTGAAAGTGAAGAAATAAAAAAAGGTTCCTTATGCTTAGAAATAGGGATCCTTATATATTCTCAAGTATGCACGCATTTGAATTAGAGTACATTATGGGTATGTTAGGAAGATATTTGAGTAACCGTGGAATAGATCACTAGAAAACAGCCAAACGGGTTGTGAGGTATTTATAGAGAACAAAAGATTACATGCTCATCTATAGGAAGTCAGAAAATTTGGAGATTATTGATGCAAAAAACTAGACTAGGCTAATTAATTAATCACTGATAAATATAAGTAAAAGAGACAAAAGATTTTTAAAGTGGTTCGGCTTAAAGAAAGAGCCCACGTCCACTGTTTTGTATTACTTTGGGCTTGTTCAATTGCCTCTTATCTCATGTCCCTTGGATATAGGGTTTACAATGTATTCATAGCCCCCAGGGGATGTAAAAGTGTTTGAATATCAAAGCATGTAATGTCTTTATAATGTAGACATTTACATATATACAATCATTTATATATACAACTGTTGGAATTTTACTGTCATTATTGGTCGGTGTTCCTGGACAGGTTGGTCAGCATCCCTCAGTAGTTCGGAATGTAGTCCTTGATAACTAGTATTAACCTTCCACTATATATCACGTGTTAGTATTCGATTGGTCCACGTAGAAAGATAATTTTTGGTATCAACAGAAACCCCCAATGTTTCATGCTTGAAGTTTTTACACGAGTATGGAACATTTAGCTCTTAAAGTTGCTCGGGAAATAATTTTAGGCTTGGTCGGCTGCCGACTTCCCATACTTGTAAAAATTATGACTTATCTGTGTACATATAAAGCGCATGGATTTTTGTAATTATTCATCACATTAATGAATAATTTTTTGGCCAATTCGTCTTTTCAGCTTTTAGTCGCCGCCAATTCAATTGGCGTAGCATTTTAAGTATTATTTTTCCAGTTTTCGTGGCAACCCATAAAGAGCAAGAAAAGCCACGATCTTTGCTTACCTCAAATTTTCTGAGTGTTTTGGGGTGTTGTGTCTTCAAGATTTCTTTTTCTCTCTTTTGCGATCATTTTCTGTCTTTCAGTTATTGCTGAATCCTTAATCTCTGTAAGAACTCTTTCTCTTTTCTTTTATTCTTCATCATGATTTAGTCTATTGATTCTCTTGACGAATTCAGAAATGAAATTAACATTCCTTCTTTGGTTGATCTGGAATACCCTACTTTACCTGCTATTTTTTTCTCACTTGTCGAGGGTCACTGCTTTCTCTCTATCTTTCTAGCTGAGTGTGGGTTTACCTTTCCTCCAAATACATTTTTCCTTGAGTTTTGTCAATATTTTGGCGTTGTCCCAACTAGGGTAGCCCCTAACACCTATAGGGTCGTAAATGGAGTATATAGGTTGAATCAAATCCATGAAACCCATCCAGGGATTCCAAAAATAATATTTTGTTATAAGTGGGTAACTAGTGTCGCCACTTTTTTATTTAAAGACTATGGCTGCAAACAAAGCATTAGGAGTCAATTTTCCAGACTCCAAGAGAGATTATTTTGATCATGGAATTATTGTAAAAAATTGGCAATGCGACCCTTTGACTGGGAATACTGAGTACCAGGGGCCTAGATGCCCTCCTTTTGGCAATGAGATAGGTTATTCTTCATTTAATTGTCTTGCTATGTACATGCTTGTTTAAATGTAATACTAATTATTGCTTTGTAAATTTTTATTGTAGTTGATCAGAAGAGAAGGTGCCCAAAGAAAAGTGAAGTGAACCTCGAGGAGTTGAAATTCATTTGGAGACTTCATCAGAGAATTGGTGAGGAGCACATTAGGTCTACATCCTATTTGCTGCAGTACAAGAGTACGGTTTCCTCCCATGTTGCTCGTCCCATAATATCCATTCTTTCCCCTGATCTTGACTAGGAACCTCTATCTACCTCCTCAGCTGCTGCATCTGGCAATGGTGATCTTGCTGTCCACTGCCATTATTCCTTGGATTCAAACTTACCTCTTGCCGCTGCTATGGAAAAAAGGAAATTTCTCAACATTTTAGGAGACATGGCTACCAATGCCCCTGCCAAACAAGATGATGAGGGGGTGAAAAATAAATATGAAGTTGAGAAGAAACCCCCAGCTAAGAAAACTAAAGAGAGTCGCTTGAAAAGAATAAGGAAATAGCTTCATTCTAAGTAAAAAAAAGGTTCTTCTGCCCTTCTCGACCAACGAGATTTGGACGATATATCTTCTTTTCACTCTCCAGTAGTCCTTAGCCCTGGATTGGTAAGACAACTAATAAGGTATGGGACTTTACCAGACCACAGGGGTGCTTCAGCTGCACTCCCTCGTTCTAAAAGTTCTGACAGGGCTTCTTAAAGCCTTGCTCTGGTATATTCTTTTACCTTCTTTATTTTTCTGTCTCTTTGTTTGTTCTTCATAATACTAACTTTCCTTATTATCTTTGTGCAGTTCCTTATTGACTTCAACAACATATTGGAGAAAGATAAGGTTTTGAGAGCTTCTTTTGGGGAAGTTAGAGAGGCTTTTGATGAGCTAAAAAAGTCAGTGCTTGACTCCCGATAAGTACTGGCCCATGAACAGAAGAGATGGGAAAAGAAGGTGAAAACTGTTGAAGGAGCTGCTGAAACTGTCCGGGGTCTAACTAATAAGTTATAGAAAGACTTAGATGATGAGAAAGTCAAGACCACCAAGCTATAGAAAGATTTGGATGTTAAAAAGGAGAAAATAACTAAGGTTAGGGAGGTTGGCTTCAACAGAGGCTGGGATAAGGCCATTGGAGGAGATTATTCACAAATTGAGTTTGTTAAGAAGAAATGCTTCAAGGATGGCTGGTCAGGTACCCTGGTGGAGGTCGGCACTCCACAAGACTCCGAGTTGTTCTTGCGACATGATCCTAGGACCTCTCCAAATATGGACGAGGAAGTTGATGATAATGGGGGTTTCGGTGAATCCCTTATGGTAATGGAGTCTGCCAATTAACACCAGGATGTTGATTCTTCTCCCCCCTCCACAGTTAATCATCCTCTTCCTTCTGCCCCTGCTTCTACTTCAGCTGATCCGAAGGTAGATAAGAAGGTGTAGATCTAATAGGCTTTTTGTTTTCCTTTTTCAGTAGTTGTACTTTTTCTTTTTCTTCTTGAAAATGTGCCTATACTTTCCCCTTTTATTAATGAAAAGAGAAATGTTTTTGTTCCTCTGCTTGTATTTTTCCATGCTCTGGACATTAGTGATTGATGATTTTCTTCTTCTTAATAATTTATGGATAAATTGGAACACTTATCATCCATTGACTCTGAGCTACTCTAGAGGTGTAATGAGATTTTCAAAGTCGGTCACTTATCTCTGACTGAGGCCGAGCTACTAAAGTTTCTCGGGGAAGGGGTATCCAATCAAGCCAAAGAGACCTATGTTCATCTGAAATGTCTTCTTGATCTGGCAGTGGATAATAACGTTGTCTACTACGAAATTATTGAAGATATACAGGAGGACCATAGGGAAGTTAAGGCACGTTTGCATGAGGATTATGAGAAGAAGTTGAAGGTACCTATATAGAGCACACCTAGGGTTTTCTTTCCGTGCTTTAGCTATATAGACCTTGATCTAGTTGGACTACAATTTTGACAAAATATTTTTGTAATTAGTATTGTGTCCTGCCTATCGATGTCAAGCTCTCTATGTTCATCTATATCAAATGAGCTCTGGATTCAGTGTTTCATCTCAGAAAAAGGTAATTTTCATATTTTATGGCTTATAGGATTTAATTTGTCACGTAGGACATGACAGCACGTTGCATTTGCATTTCATTTATCATATCTTATGATAATGCTGGGTTTAGTCATAATAAAAAAAATCAATATTTTAATTTGAAGTTTTTATAAGAATAAATATTTATGTGAAAGTACATCTTTGACACTAAATATTTTTTTTGAATAAAATTTGCAGAATTAATTTTTACAGTTATATAATTTTTTTAACTAATTCGTATGTGTATATGTAGTAGTATATTATTACATGTATATGTGTGTGGCCGTAATATGTGTTGGTTGTTAATGCATATGTGTACTATGTATATATATATATTTTACGGTGATATGCATGTTTGTATGCTTTGTATTTATAATATAAGTTGGCTTGCAGATTATCCATAGCTGTACAGACCCATTATTACCCCTAGTTGATGGCGTGTTCCCCCAGACCCTAGCAGGTACAACCTCATGTTCCCCATGCCTTACCTATTAGTTGTTTTGTCCAAGATTTAAAGCTAAGTATAGTCCATAGCTGTTATTAGCTTTTGTGTACTTAAGATATTATATATATATATATATATATATATATATATATATATATATATATATATATATATATATATATATATATATATATATATATATATATATATATATATATATATATATATATATATATATATATATATATATAAACAATTGTCTGGCCCTTAGCTATAAAATTATAGTTGTTGGCCCTTTCTCTTACACGGGATTATAAATGTTTACATGCATGCATGTGTTTTTATATATTAATATATTGTATAAGTCTGAATATGGGTATTAATCTATATGTTAGCATGTCCTATTAAATACGTATATACCTGTTGTACGATTGTCACATAGCATGCGAATTAACCAAAGATGATCCTGAACTTTACCTGCTTGCGTGCATATGTGTGACCATAGTCTATGCCATGCCGATTTGACCTTTGTTACACTATTTCGGCATAGACTACTGTTGGCATGTACATGATTTGATATTAGCTGTTCATGACCTTAACAATGCGATTTGACCCTAGCTGCGAAGATATGACACCATAGCCTTAGGCGATTACAGCTGGCGTGTTTAATGACCATAACAGGTCTTACAACGTGTGATCTGTTATCCTAGACTTTAAAAACCAAAATTGGTTTTATTTTGCTGGACTTTGAAACAACACCGCTGATGTGTTTATCCCAATGGTAATTTTCCTAGTAGGTTACAGCTGGCATCCAATAAGTTAAACGCCAATGTTTTAATAAAACTAAAAGCTCTCGTGTTTAGTTTGTTATAGCTGGGTAACGCGTGCCAATTTTTTAATAGACCACTTTGTGTTTCTTTGTGGAACCTCAGATTATATTTTATCAACGGCTATTGTGTATTATGTGTCAATCCATGTGAACCTATTCTACACCAATCAATACACACTTGTGCACTCTATAATAGAACCCTTTGGGTCTCATTTTTAAGATTCCGAAAAAATTATTTTTGTGACCACACTCTGTCAAAATTTCTAGAGAGCGAGAGAATAAACAAGAATAATTTTTTGTCATCTTCAAGGGTTGATTTCTGTCAAGACCAAAATGAAAATTGGACATCTCTCATTCTAAATCCGTACTTACGAATTTTCAAGAGTTCATATTTTTGTAAGTGATTTCTCTCATCTTTTGTGTGTATTATTTAGATCCGTCTTTAGATATAATTTTTGCACACAACACACACTTGATTCACGAAATTAATTTTTGTGTGTGAATATTATGTTTGTATCTGGCTTGTAAGATCTTAAATGTTTTTAAACATTTTGTTTTAAAAACATATTTTTTAGAAAAAATATTTTGTTAATATTCAGATTATCTTGTTTGTGATTTATAAATTTAAACCTAAGTTTTTGTGAGAACTAATTTGTGAAGATTTAATTTCTGGACTAAATATTATTTTCTTGAGTGTTTAAGACTGTTTTGGATTAATCTGAATTTTTTGTAAAAATTGTCTTGATAAGTTTTTAGATTAAAATCTTATTTAATCTAATATTTATTTTCTGAAAAATAAATTGTGAATATTTGACTTTGTGATTTTATTGAATATATTTGAAGCCATATTATTTCGTGAATATGATCGCTTGGTCTTTGATGTGATTTCAGGATTATTCATGTGCATATCACTTAGAAATCACTCACTACACAACACATTCACTTAGACACTTTTTGATGTGTATATATTAGATCAACTCTGATTGTTCTATTTTTGAGAAAATAGAAAAGTAAAGTTTGAGAACATTGTGTTAAATCAAGAAAGTTGATTTAAACAAGAGAATAGAACATAAGAGTTGTAGCTAATATCTAGAAGAAAGATATATTGTTGCATTGCATTCGGTTGTAGCATTTAAGTGTGGATGTGTCATCTAGGATAGAACACCGCACACAACTACTTCACTAAGAACTAGGACAATACACACTGAGTCAACCTGCGCTAAAGAAGCTAGAGTGGCGGCAAAGATGTGAAGAAATCAAAGTGAATAAGAGCTGCATTGTGAGGATAATTGCGAAAGAGCAACCATAATGGAGAGAAGCTTGGTCTAGATAGGTAATAGCTTGTTCTGATTTATCCTGATTTGAGTTTTATTGCATGTTTGTATAATCGTTCTTATTTAGTTTGGTTTTAGTGAAAGTAGACTAAGTTGACTCTTAAGGAGAATCCGTCGTTTTTCCCGGGGAAGGGTTTTTGCGATGTTAAATAAATACCGCGTGCTTGACATTTTTTGTATATCACCTCACACGAAAAAGTAGGTTTAAATAAATAGAAACTTGCCTAAAAGTTGAATAAGTTATTATTTTGTAAATCACCTAGATTTAACAAAGATAATAATTTAGACTTTTAATTGACTTTGGAAAATAAAATTATTTTTATAAAGTTAACAATTCAAGAAAAGTTTGAATTTATCCCTCCTATAATAACCGATAAAACTCGTAGGTAATTTGCGCTTAATCGGCAATCGTTTATTCCGCACAAAGTCTTTTTGAGCATCGTTAGGTGTTTTCAGAAGTTCCAGGCCCTGAGTGAAGGTTGGGGATTTGAGAAAAAAGTTGGATAAATTTCCCTCCCATTTTCTAAGGTAAGAATTCTTCCTTAATCGTGAAGTGGAAGAAGCAAGGGACATTGCGAAACTTCTGGAGGAAGAGAACAACAATTTGAGAGATGAACTTGCGGCCTTGAAGTCATCCACTGATGTTGTTTCTATTATGAATGAGGGTCATTTGTTCTTAGAGGATGAGAATGCAAGGTTGAGTGAGGATTTCGAGGCCCTGAAGAAATCAAAACCTGCTTCTTCATCTTCTCGGGCTAGAGTCAAACCTGGCCGAGGTACTACAGAGGAAATCATGACCCAACAGACCCTTACCAATCAAGCTGCACAATTAAAAGTTAAAAATAAAGCCGCACAATTAAAAGCTAAAAATCAAGCCATTGCTGAGATGTCTTAGAAGCTACAAGCCTTGTTCGAGAAACTATCCACTCAATATTCTCAGTTACAACCTAAGGATGGAGTGTTGAATAAACTGAATCAACGAATTGACAGATTGACCTTCCAATTCCACAAATAACCAAAGGAAATTTGGATGGAAGGTTACAATGAAGCTCTGGGGCATCTTGATGACAAGCTTCAACAAGCTAAGAATCTGAGCTATAAATGGATTTGGATGAATGCTTTGATAGTGATGAAGGTGGACCAAAATAACCAAGTGTGGGACGGGTATGATCCAAGATTGTTTGACCTTGAAGATCCACCTTTTAAACTAGATGTCAATTGGATTCATGTCCAAAGTATTCCTCAATGCTTGATTTCAAAGTACTTGGGAGATTATGAGCTTCATGATGAATTACAGATCGTCTGACCTCCTCATGTGATTGATCGTCCTAGTAAAAGCAATGCCAGAATGCTTCAGGATTTTAACTTCATTGATTCTCCTTACACTTTAGATTATCCTCCTGCTGGAATGGATCCTGTTTCCAAAGCTGAAGGGAAATGTCCTGCAAAATGAAGCTTTGTACTTTGTTTTGTTAACACAGTTATGTGATTAATTTGATTTAAGGAAATGAAAGTTTAATCAACTTATCTTGTGTTGAGTGTATCAATAGAATTAATAACAAAGAAATGATTAATTTGATTTAATGAAATGAAAGTTTAATCAACTTATCTTGTGTTGAATGTGTAAGATTAATCATTTCTTTGTTATTAATTATATTGATACACTTAGATTAAAATCTAAATTGAATATCAATTACCAATGAATGCAGATGTTCAACTAGCATACTTAGATTAAAATCTAAATTTAGAGCTAATTAGATGAATACATAGGTTCTACTAGTATACTTAGATTAAAATCTAAATTTGGAGATAGTTACACATGTGTCTCCAAAGATTTTACTAATGCACCCAAGTGTTAAGTTTTTGCATTAGATACCAGTGATGTGACCAGGCATATGTGGAATATGTGCTTACATTCCTCTTGAGGAATCTTTGCAACATTTTTTCTGCACTTTTCCCAGTAGGATAAAGATATTATTTTATCCTTATGTTTGTGGAACAAGTTTCTGCGCGATCAAGTATGTGCCTTTTTCGATCAACTTATTTCTTGTGTCAAGTAACTCTCTTGTCTTCTTGTGTTCTGCTGAGCATCTTTAGGGAAAGATTTTCTTAACCGGGCAACAATTTGAAGTTTTTATGGCAATAACTTCAGACTTTCGTCAATTTGACTATTATAGTTTTGCATAGCACTAGTACTTCCAAAAAAAGTCAACAATAAAAATTAAAAGAATTGATTATTTTATTGATACTGAAATTTGATTTCGAACTGATTACAAGTGATAACATCATTGATAATATTTTCTGAGATGCTCGGCGTGCCATGGATTTTTAAATTCTTCTCCTTCCAAGATTTCAATTTGATAAGTTCCTGGTCAGATGACTGCTGAAATACGGTATGGACCATGTCAATTGGCCTCAAGCTCGTTATTTTGCACTTTCTTCAGCACGTAATCTCCTTCCTTCAAGTTGGTCGGTTCCATCCTTTTATTGTAAAAATGGGTTGTTCTCTATTGGCAAGCTGCATTTCTCAGGGAAGCATCTTCTCTTACTTCTTCCAGCATATCTAGATCCAACCTTCTTATTAGGTCTCTTATAGGAGAGTTAAAATTTAAAACTCTATGGGATGGTAAACCCATCTCAACAGGTATAATAACTTCAGTCCCAAATGCTAACATATATGGGGATTCTCCAATTGATGTTCTCGAAGTTATTCGGTATGCCCACAAGACAGAGTGTATCTCGTTTATCCAATTTCCCTTCGCATCATCGAGCCTTTCCTTCAACCCATCGAGTAGATTTGAGTTCGTAACTTCAATTTGTCCATTACTCTAAGGATGTCCTAGCGCCGAATGCAATTTTTAAATATTGGACTAAATAGAGTAAGCTGTGGATTCATCATTATCAAATTTGTTCCATGGTCGGTAATAAAATCATAGGGCAACCCATACCTATATATGATGATTTCTCATATGAACTGATACACCTTTTCATAAGGCATGTCTATGAAGGGATTGACCTCGATCTATTTTGTAAAGTATTCCACTGCGACGACCAAGTACTTAAATCTTCCTCGGGTGGTCGACAGTGGTCCAACCAAGAGTATGCCCCACATTGAAAATAGATATGGTGAAGTGATTGAAATGAGAGCATCTTATAAAGTTTTTTGAATGCTGGAGAATCTTTGGTATTTATCAGACTTCTTAGCAAAAGTTTCACCATCTTCTTGCATTATTGGCTAGTAATATCCTTGGGCACTTATTCTATGCAGAAGTGTTATCCCTACTATATGAGCTCCACATGATCCTTCATGCACCTCCTGAATTAGGTCTTAGACCTCTGATGGATGCACACAGCGTTACAAATTGACTGTTAGTCCTCTGCTATACAAAACACCTTTGTCTAGCACATACCGAGCTACTTTATACTTCATCTTCTTGGCTTCCCCATATCTTCAGGTAGAGTTCCCTCTTCAATGTATGCTCTGATGGGGTCCATCCATGATGGCCCAATGTCTATGGCAATAAAATTGATCATCAGATCTTCATCTATGCTCCTATTAGCCAAAATCTCAATAGGGATAGTTCATCGAAGTTCAATCCTGGTAGCTGAGGCTAGCCGAGCAAGAGCATCAGCTCGGGCATTCTTTAACCTTGGGATTCTATTCAGCCGAATAACTAGTAATTTTGTAATTACTTCCATCGCCTTGGATAGATAACTAGATGTTTATTCTCCTTTAGATCCATATAAACCCAGTACTTGGTTCACCACCAGCTGAGAATCACTGTGTGCCACAACTTGCTCAGCACTCAATGATTGGGCTAAAATTAAGCCCATAATACATACTCCACTTCATTGTTTGAGGACTGGAATTGAAAATGAAGGGCATACTCAATATCAATACCATCGGGAGTGTTAAGTATTATACCTTCTCCACTTCCGATTGCATAAGATGACCCATAAAAATATAAATTCCATATTGGGAGGTTTTTGTCAAATGCTTGGTATGTTAAACTCTAATAGTGGAATATTTTTTCTCTTGCTTCTTTATACTTCCTTGTCATCTCCTGTGTTCAGGAAGAGGAATCTGGTAGGTCAGCAACTTCTTCTTTCGATGAAGGTTCCTCAGGCGCTTTCTTGTTAACATCACTTCCTCCTGATTCTTTTTCGGCCTGTTCACTTTGTTGCTTGGGGACCTTAGAGTAAGTGAACCCAGCTATGAAATCTTCCATTGCCTGTCCTTTCAAAAAAAGACTTTAGTTTATATATAATATTATACTACCACAATTCCACGGCCTAGTACATTAATCTATAATATTTCACCGATTTATGCAAATCCTTCTTTAGAGGCATATCAGTGTAAACAATGATTGTATGGGCTTGAAGATAAGGTTTCATATGTCTCGATGCTTCAATCAGTGCTAACGCTAATTTCTCCAAGCGAGGGTATATGATTTCTTCTCCTCGAAAAGCCTTACTGGTATAATAGACGGGTTTTTGAACTCCATTCTCCTCTCGGACCAATGCAGAAATCACGACTGATTCAGAAACAGCTAAGTACACGTGCAATTTCTCACCTATGATTGGTCAGGAGAGCAATGAAGGTAACCCCAAATACTTTTTCAACAAAAAAAATATTTTTTACATTCTTTGTTCCATTCAAAACTCTTTCTGAGTACCTTGAAGAACGACAGGCACCTATCTGTAGCTCGGGACACGAATTTGTTCAGTGCTGCTACTCGTCCAGTCAGCCTTTGTACATCCTGCTTACAGGTTAGGGATTGCATTTCAATTAATACCTTGATCTTATCTGGATTTGCTTCAATTCCCTTTTGATTTACTATGTACCCGAGGAACATTCCTTCTTGCACTCCAAAAATGCACTTGGTCAGGTTCAACCTCATGTGGTGCTTCTCAAGTTGATCAAAAGTTTGGTTGAGGTCTGTAATGTGATCAGATGCCTTTTTTCTCTTTGTAAGCATATCATCCACGTAGACTTCCATATTCTTGCCTATTTACGCCTCGAACACCTTATTGACCAGCCTTTTATATATATCACCTGCATTTTTCGAACCAATAGGCATAACATTATAATAGTATGTTCCTCGAGGAGTGATGAAAGAAGTGCTTTCCCTGTATCCAGGCTTCATTTTATCTGGTTATAACCAGAATAAGCATCCATAAAACTGAGTAGCTCATGTCCTGATGTAGCATCCACGAGACGATCTATTTGGGGGAAAGGAAAGTGATCCTTTAGGCATGCTTTATTTAGATATGTGAAATCTACACACATTCTCCACTTGTTGTTCTTATTTTTTACCATAACTACATTGACTAACCAATTTGGATATTTCACCTCATCAATAAAAGCTTCCTTCTGAAGATTTTTTACTTCTTCCTGTATGGCTTGGTTCTTCTCGAGGATGAACACTCTTCATCTTTGCTTTACTGGTTTAACTTCTTTATTTACGTTGAGCTCATGGCAAAGGAAATTAGGATCTATCTCGGGCATATCTTCGTGACTCCAGGAAAACACGTGCTTTCTCTGTCTAAGGAAGCTCACCAGTTCCTATTTAAGAACAAGATCCAACGTTGTCCCTATCTCAGTGGTGAACTCTAGTTTGTCATCTTTTAACACTATGCTTTCAGTTGCTTCTATAATTTGTCCCTTTAACAACTCTGTTTCCTCCCTTGGGTCTAAGGTTTCAACTTGAGATTCTTCATCAGGTTCAGAGGTATCCACCTGGTAGTTAGTGGTTTTCTTCTTTATTTCTTCCAAGTCTTTTTTCTCGACAGAAGAGTAGTATCACTTTCGAGATAATTTTTGATCATATTTCACAACTCCGACACCAAAGTTAGTAGGGAATTTTAGATACTGATGGGAAGTGAAAGGTACTGCCTCAAACTTCTTTAGCCCTACTCTCCCCATGATTATATTGTAAGAGGAATGGACGTTTTTATCCATTACAAAGAAACGGATCTTCTCTGTTCGACTGGCTAGCCATGTACCGATCATCACCTGCATCTTAATAGTTCCCAAAGGGAAGAATTTATCACCTGTAAAGCCTATTAGTGGTCGATGATAGGGCTCTAATGGCTGAGTTTAAAATCCAAGCTATTGAAACAAGGATAAAATATGATATCCATCGATCTCCCATTATCTACTAGTACTCTAGAGATAATGATTTCTTCCTTTCTGACTTTGATTACCAGTCGTGAGGGTACAGTACCCCTGAGAGATCATCTTTAGAGAAACCAATAACCATCTTGTCTTTGTTAACCTTATTTGGTCGATCTTCCTCGAGAAGGTTGATCCTCTGTGTGCACGAGCAATGTTGTGCCTCATTGAGGTAAGGTTTTTGTTCTACTGTATGATCTCCTCCTCCTGCATCTCCACCTGTAATCATTTGGTAATAAAAAAAACTAAAACTAATACAGAATACAGAATACCTCGCGTTTTGGTTGCTTGGGCTTTTGGGGGACATCGGGATCATCATCATGGTCATCTTCATGAGTTCTTTTCTTCTCCTCTCTGGACTAGCTCCTTTATTGTTCTACCGATCAACATACTGATTCATCTTTCCTCGTCGGATGACAGTTTTAATCTCATTTGGAAGATTTATGCAACGCTCCGTCGTGTGACCGTGCTCCCTATGGAATTCACAATACTTAGTCTTATCCCTCATAGTCAGAGAACTTCTCAACTTATCAGGCCAACATACACCTTTATTATGCTTGATTTCTTCCAAAACATGGTGAATTACCATGGTCAACGGAGTATAACTATTTTACTTCTTCAGTCGCTCAAAAACTCCTTTTTGTTTTGACTCCCTGTATTCTTTGGGGTCTTTGTCATCTTTCTTATCATTTTTCCCATCAACTTTTGTGCTCGGGATACGGTTGGTTGTCATTGCTTCCTCGGCATTTATGATCTTTACTTCTTTAGAAATCAATTCTACCATTATCTTTAGAGGGCCTTTAGCAAGAGTGTAATATAGTTTCTCGGGGAGCGGTCCACTCTTAAGGGCGGTTATTGTAGTCTTTTCTTAATAGTCCAAAACTTCGAGTTTCTCATTATTAAAATGAGTGATGTAATCTCTGGTGCTCTCTCCTTCTTTATGTCTCACACTAAGTAAGTGTGCCAACCTTTTCACAAGCTTTGTTCCGAAGAAAAATTTGGTAATGACTAGCTCGGCCAGTTGGTTAAAGCTAGAAATTTGTCCCCGAGGAAGACTATTATCCGAGATTTTGGAAGATCCAGTAATAGTTCTAGAAAATGCTCTACACCTCATTTAATTGGGGATGGCCTAAATGTCAGTATCCTCTTGATATTTTTATATGTAGAGAACTAGGTAAGTTTTTCCATCATATTTGGGTGTTACCACTAGAGCCTTAAACTTTGCTGGAGTAGGGAAATCCATAATTGCCTGCACAAACGGAGGCACTTTTACAAAGCTTCTTTGTAGTGGGTTTTTGTCCTTCGTCATATCTCATAATCTGTCTTCCAGTCTCTATATGGAGCCTTTCCATGCATCATTGGCAGCACCAGATCTATGCGTTTCAACCCTGTTATTTGCTGAGCTTTTTTCCTGAAGTTGTTGCTGGGTCCGAGCAACAGTTCATCGAGCATTTGATCTAGACTGGGCAGTGCCTTCCCTTTGATCAGATGGTCATCGGGTATTACCTGAAATTTCCCTAGGAACATTTTTGTTCCTCTGGGTCCTAAACGATCGAAGGGAGAAGCACGACTTAATCTCTCTAAGGCACTTGGTCTCTTTGGAGAATAATATTGCATGTGGAAAGATTCTGATATCCTGCGCAATGAATTTGACCTTGGATGGTAGGAGACATCCCTTGTCGTCTTTGATTGGCTGTGTTAACCACCTTTTGAAGGGGGTGGTGGCATATTTCCTTGGCAGATAGAGTAGGTTCCCCCACTTGAAGAGTTTGTGCAAGTTGCCTGATAGTATCTTGCATATCCTATTGCCCTCTTGCAAGACTGGCCATAATTCCAGTTAAATCTTTTGCAGATAGAGGAGCGGAAGGGACAAGCGCAATGCCCTCGTTCTTGAGACTTGATGCAGGAATATCAGGCATTTAGATATTTGAATGAGTGAGATCGATTAGAAATACGCTTCCCATAGACTGTGCCAATCTGTTGATGCAAAAAACTAGACTAGGCTAATTAATTGATTACAGATAAATATAAGTACAAGATACAAAATATTTTTAAAGTTGTTCGGCTTAAAGGAAGAGCCTATGTCCACTGTTGTGTATTACTTTGGGCTTGTTCAATTTCCTCTTGTCTCGTATCCATTGGATGTAGGGTTTACAATGTATTTATAGCCTCTGGGGCGTATAAGTGTTGGAATATCAAATGATGGAATGTCTTTATAACGTAGACATTTACATCTATACAATCATTTATGTATACAACTGTTGGCGTTTTACTGTCATTGTAGGTCGGTCTTCTTGGTGTTGGTCGGGCTTCATCGACAGGTTGTTCAGCATCCCTCAGTAGGTCGGCATTTTGTCCTTGCTGACTAGGATTAACCACCCACTATATAGAAAGTGTCAGTATCCGATTGGTCCACATAGTAGTATAACTTTTTGTATTAATAGAGATCATTGAGTATTCTGATGCCAATCTTGCGGGTTGTCAAGACACTAAGAGAACCACTTCTGGCTATGTATACATGTTTCTGGAGGTGCTATTTCCTAGAGGAGTGCTAAGAAGTCACTGATGATGCTAAGATTTAGCACCACCGAATAAGTGATAGTGAGCTCAAACAGTAGCAGCCATGGCAGCCATAGAGATGTGTAAGTGTATAAGTATGTAGAAGGGGATGAGTATAAGAGGAGATAAGACAATGATGTATAGTGGTTCAGCCAATTTGGCCTACATCCACTGTGAGTGTGTGATCCACTAAGTATGGGCACTAATGGCCTTGGATACAATGCACATAACCCTCTCTCTCTCTCTACTGTGTGTACAAGCAGAGTTTTAGCTAGGGCTACAGTTAATGGATCGATCCCCTGTAGGGTTGTAGGTGACAAGTATATATAGGTCTTGGGGGGTGTAGTGTACCCCCCAAGTATGCATGGTGCATGTGAATCATGATCTAACCAGTCCCCTGTGGACACCTGTAGATGCCAAATGATGACATAATATTCCCTCACGTGAGGGTGTGATTTTGTTATAACGGTCTCCCCTGTGCCATGTCAGCCTCACGCGCACTGTTCCACGCGTCTCCCAAACCACGCGCTGCGATGATGTCACCCTCGGCCTATGGGTCGAGGCCGAGGGCAAAGTTCCCTCTGGTAGCGCATCTGGTCCAATTCTGGCCTCGTACTGTCGGCCCCTCGTAGGGTCGTCTGGAGAGTGGTGAAGGGGTCGGCCCCTCGTAGGGTCGTCTGGAGTCTGGCGAAGGGTCGGCCCCTCTGAGGGGTCGTATGGAGTCCGTTGGAGGGGTCGGCCCCTCGTAGGGTCGTCTGGAACATGATGAAGGGTCGGCTCCTCTAAGGGGTCGTCTTGAGCCTGATGAAGGGTCGGCCCCTGTGGGGTCGTCCGTTTGGAGGTAATCCTCAGCCAGGCCGAGGATACAAACGGGTATATCAGTCACTTATTGCACTTCCACTATGGATGCGGAGTTCATAGCCTGTTACGAGGCAACAAATCATGAGATATTGCTGTTAAATTTTATCATTGGGTTGCGAATTGTGGATAGCATGGAAAGACCACTAAATATATATATTGATAATAATTCAGCACTTCTATATTCAAATAATAACAGAATCTTGTCGAAGTCTAAGAACATATACATTAAATTTCTTGTTGTTAGGGAAAGAGTTCAAAGTAAGATAGTGTCTATTGAACATATAGGAACAAACTCCATACTCGCGGATCCTCTTACTAAAGGCTTACCACCCAAGGTCTTCCATAAACACACTGCTCACATGGATACTGATTTATTTAACGATATTAAGTTTTAGTGGGACTTTGTCCTTGTTATAATGTTTTTTTCTTTGACACTATTTAGATATTTTATGTATGTTTCAGTTTACTGCATAATAAAGTTGATGGTATTTTCATTTGGTTGTTTACTATGAATGTATTGTCTTTTAATTGTGGTGTAACATAAGGTATAAAAGACTAAGGTTTGATCTCATTACGGAATAAAGTTAGGATCAATTGGAAATAGGCATGTCTAAGATCACATTACATGTAATTTCCAGCCACACATCCACACTTGATATATGTCGTTGAATATATTTGGTATGGTGATCATTGATGGATCGAGTTATGTAATAAATGTAACAAAGGTCGCTTTGGTCTCATACTGGTATACGAAATGTACCACATTGATTCGGGATATGTTTTAAGAATAGATAGCATATATGGTGCGCCCCAAGGATATCGAATATAATTGCCTTTGGAATTAATATGTAGCCCAAGTGGGAGATTGTTGAAATATTTTTAATATTCTAATATAGGCTTACATATAAAAATAGCAATTGTATTTGGGCTTCTATTCTATCTGGATTAATTAAGTGATCTAATTTGTAGAGCCCAATAAGATATCTAAAAAATGTGTATGAGCTTTATAATGTGCGTTTAGCCAAGAGTCACCTAATGGTTACTCAAGAGTTGTGTTACTCAAGAGTCACCTAATTAGAATTTATGAGATTCTAATTATATGCCTATAAATATAATGAAAGGTTCTGGTCCTCAAGGCTAATACACTCAAAGCACTCTCCCCCTCATTCCCATCAATGAGAGATAAATTATAATCCTCCAAGTCTCAATTACCACTATTGATTCAGGTACACATTTTCTATAATTATTTTGTTAGGTAATCTCGATAATCTAATATGTTAATAAATTTTATTTAATATTCTAACAAAAAATTCATTATTATTGAATTTGGGAAAGAATAGCAAGATGTCACGTGGAAGAAATCTAGTAACACAATTTCACTTGTTCATATTTTCTTGTATATTTACCAGGGGAAAAAAAGCATTGCGTTTTTGGGTGTTTTGTCCCATTTTCATGATGTGAAAACATTTTAATAAAAACACACACATTTTATATATTTATTAATATTTTCTCCTACGATAATAAGTAGACTGCAAATATATTCTATACTTTTGTTTCCAATTATATTATACAAAACCAACAAATATATTAAGATGTATTTTAAAAATATTAACTTAATTCTAAAACTCAAGAAGGGCATTAATTTTGGGGCTTTGTAAATTTAGGACCTGTTGTAATATGTATTTTGAAAATAGGACAACAAACATTTTATTTATAGTTTTAGTCCCTATTTTTTAATAAAGTCGCTAGGGCTATAAACGGATATTCGAAAATTCGCATCCGTCCGATATCCGAATCCGAATTTGTGGATATTTATTCGAAAAAATTGAAACGGATACGAATATGGATACCCTATAAAAATATCCGAGAAAACGGATACGGATAGTACTAGTATTCGACACGGATAATCCGTATCCGATACGGAATATCCATTTTACCGGATATCCGTATCCATCAAACATATGTTTAAAATATTACTAATAATCCTGGTATTAGTATTACTAATAAAATAATATTAAAAAAATCTTAATCGTTTATTCCCTAAAACAAAATAAAAACATACTCCACTCAAAACAAAAACGCCCTAAAGTTATTATTTTATTGGATATACTGTAAAATGCCATGTATTATTATTTTATTTAGTATATTATCATGGAGTTATACTAAAGTTATAATACATCATATCACACATAACATACACTCATTAAAGAACATATACTCCACTCAAAACAAAAACACCCTCATTTCACTCCACATAAAACCCTCATTCTGCCCCCTCCCCCCGGGCCACATTAGCCTGTCGCTGCTCATCAACCCCCCACCGCTTCTCATCAACCCCTCCGCTGCGTATCAACTCCGTCGCTCCGCCACTGCGCATCCCCTCCTCCTGCAACAGAAAGTTAGCAACAACACGTACATACAAAATATAAATATAAATATATAACAGTATTTATATATTGTTTATGTGGTTGTTCATTAGTTTTCTCAATTATAAATAAATGTAAGAGAGAAACAAAAAGGTGAAGAGATGATTTTGATTATAATGGGAAAGGAAGTTAACAACAAGTATATTATATACAAAATAAAAATGTATACTTATTAAAATAAAAATATTAATATATTTTGAAGACTAAAAGGTCCATGAGGTTATTTTTCCCAATAAATTTGATTTAATCTAAAAAGTGCATATTTATATCTACTGATATGGAATGCTACTGTTATTTTTTTTATGACTTTAAGCTTATATGGTTGTAAAGTATGGATGACTTTAAGTCATATTATCATTATGGAATGCTACTATTATTATGAAAGCCATAATTGTTGATGTTAGGAGGTGGTAATTTTGTTATATATTTATTTGGATTGGATTTGATATTTTAATAGTTATTTTTTGTGATGGCTAAACAATATAAACGGATACGAATATTATCCGAATCCGAGGTATCCGAGCGGATACGGATATGGATAGTTGTTTTAACTATCCGGTCGGATACGAATACGGATAGTACATCCAAATAGCGGATACGGATATGAAAAACATGGTATCCGGTCCGTATCCGTCCGTTTACCACCCCTAAAAGCCGCTGACGCGGACCCATTTTCATAAAAACGTCAGTCAATCACAATATGTCACGTGTTCCTTTAATTTGATTTTTCATATTTATAATTAATATTATTTTAAGTCCTAAAACTCATAATCTAATTAATTTTTCATAAAGAGTAATTTTTTAGTATGTTGGCTAAGTTTTAATGCGATGAACGCTTAGAAGAAAAGCGGAGCTGCTTCATCGGTGACCCCGTTTTTTTTCTTTACTTTTTTATCAAATATATCTCAAGATCCTAGACCTCATCCTGGACGAGAAGGATGAGGATTTCATAATAAGGATAATAATATACTTGGATGACATGATACGCGGACATACTGTGTCTTACATTTATTCCAAAATGTTTTCCAACAGTGAAGTCAGTGAGTCAAGCCGGGTACCAAACGATATTAGCTGGCTTCCATCTTTTAATTCTTTTAAATTGTCATCATCTTTGTCTTCTCCTGCCTTGTTCTCGGTGGTAGTCAGTCAGCCAAGACTCTCTACTCTAGGATGGCCTCCACTACCATTAGGAACAAGCGTTTGGTTTCTTCTGTGCAGGTGACCGCCAGTTTCCTTTTTTTTGCACAATCAACATTAAATTATCCTTATATGAAATATGTATTTAGTCTAGGCAACCATAACAAACAAATGTGCTTGTTGAACTAGTTTTTCAGCCTATGTCTTGGCCGAGGGTGTTCAATTTTGGGATGGTAATAAAATATATAGATTATGTACTTTTAAGACTTAAAATAATATTGATTATGGATATAGGACAATAAATATTTCGTTTTCATTTTTAGTCCTTATTTTGAAATTAAAGAAACATGTGACATGCTGTGATTGATTGATATTTTATGAATATGGATCCGCGCCAACGACTTTATTAAAAAATAGACACTAAAACTATGAATAAAATGTTTGTTGTTGGAACATTTTTCATAGATGTTAGTATTTAGTGCAAAACTTGGGAAAAGAAAAGCTTTTAGTCTTCCACTTTTAAACGAGAGCAGATGCCCAATATTTGTTTTTGTATTGTCTCGCATCGGTAAGCCATTAATATTTGGAGTGAGATATTTATAATTAACTGGCATGGAGAATGTATAATACTAAGGCATCGTTTGATACGCCGTATAAGGAGTCCGGATAGGATAGGATAATAGTCGGATTGGATATGATAAGGATGGACCGTATAAGACTTATTCCAATACTGTGTTTGGAACAGTTCCGTAAAAGAAGACGAGATGGGATATAATAATACAGTCATGTGTATCAAATGCTCCGGATATAATTAATTTATCTCCAATTTTTCAAAAATACCCTTCTTTTGTATTTAATAATTAAAAAATATAAAAATATATTGTTATCACATATTTTAACTCAATAACATAATATTTAATTCCATGCGGGATGTTAAAAAGTAATATTTTGAGATGAAAATATGTATTTGTATTTGTATTTATAATTTGTACACACTCAAGTACTAGTAATCAGTTATACGCATACAAAAACCACGTGTACACAAACTAGCCAGCAAAAATAATGAGATAGTAAAACTGGTTGCTTACTATCTTCTCTTTCGATTCAAAATAAATCAGTTATAGGAAATTGCTTTAAGTCACAACTGAATAACATCGATTTTATCCAAAATAGTCGTCGGAAACACACAAAAACAAATAAATTAAATTGTACACAACTTTCAACTTGTCTAGCATATAGGTTAATAATACATTAAAAAAATATGTGTAACAAAATATTAGCGATGAATTAACACATAACTTTCAACTTGTCTAGTAGGCGAGTAAACATAATATTTGCATCGATTTAAACTAAAATAGTAGTTCATGATAAAGCAACAAATAAAAAAAAATAGAAAAAAAATGAGGTTACCCTAGCGTGATGAAAAATATGAATGGAGAGTTATGTAAATCAAAAGGATCGTTGACTGCTATTTAATACTTGAGGTAGTGCAAGTTGCGTAAGTTTTATTTACAACTTAATAAAGGTAGAGTAGTAATTTTTAATCGAATTTTGACAT
Source organism: Sambucus nigra (assembly GCA_949130495.1). Classification (NCBI taxonomy): domain Eukaryota; kingdom Viridiplantae; phylum Streptophyta; class Magnoliopsida; order Dipsacales; family Adoxaceae; genus Sambucus; species Sambucus nigra. The sequence continues at coordinate 533,054,977 of OX422208.1, read as the reverse complement.
CGTATAATTTTATACGACCTTAGAGGTGGAATTTTTTTATCCCACTCCATTTGGGATAAGGAGCTCACTTTGAATAACTTATACCATCTCATATCCCATCCTAAGTTACACCAAACATTGGATATGATAATTTTATCCCATACAAACCTCTTATACGGCACATCAAACGAGCCCTAATAGTTTTGAGAATGAATATAGGATTTCATTAAGAAGGTTGTATCGAGAACCCAATCAAATCTAGTAAAATTCCCACGGACTAACATGCTGCAAGAACAACCAACATCAATGGCCTTCTTTCCTCAACTAATGCTAAACAAAGTGTCGCTAGTTTTGTTGTAGCCCCTAACGAAGTTGATGAGCAGTGACACGACAACATTGATATATTTCTCTTTTTATTTTTACCTCTCATATAACCCATCATAAAAAATGATATTGACTCAGTTAAATACTATATTCAATTTATAGTTCTCTATTGAAAGACAAAATGGAATTCTTCTAAACAAATTGATGTATAGCAAGTAAAACATAACTTACATGTGAAAGGTATTTCAAACAGATCTATCACCGGTAAATTGAGTATAAATTAACATGATGGCCAGAACAAGAATGGAATTCATATAATACATATGGAAACCATATCATTTTCTTATCTTTCACGAAGAATCAAATAGCAAAACAAATTTTAGTGGTACCAATGACTTAATATTTCATGATGATCCGGATAGAGAGTTTGATGACCCACTTCTTCACCTTCCTCTTTATCATGCCTCTCAATTCCCAACCGCCTTATAGTTTCTACAATGCCCAAAAAGAATACAAATATGTATAACAATAAATGATCGCATTCCAAAGATCACTGCTTTAAATTCAAGCATAACAAAAAACGGATCTTTTAACTATTAAAGAGATAAAAAGTACATTGAATGTCATCAACCGACAGATTAGAAGAAATGTGTACACTACCATCCCTCTTCCCTTGTCGATTGTCCGGCATCGATGATTCAATATCACAAAACAATGTGTTTTTGCATGCATGTGTGTGTGGTTGTTTTTTACACTCTAAACAGCAGTACACACTCTGTTTTTGAATACTTTAATCATACAAATATTATTTAGCCTATTACACACAACAACAATTCATATTCAGGTAGGTAGGGAAATGCAACTTCTCAAAAGGAAATGAAGTAATTAGAGACCCTGATCAACGAGATAATCACTCAACCTCTTAACAACCATGTTGCACTAACACCTGGGGCCATCTGCTCATCATATATTCCAAAAAGTAAATCTTGGTCTGTCTTCTTGATAGTCCCACCACCAGGGCATTCTTTCCTCTATTGACATTGCCTTCGATTTCGCACATGAAGTGCTCGCCAACATATGTTTGCCACTATATTTTGGGTTCTATTTTTTCATGCTTTCGTGCGTGTGTGTGGGTCTAACACACCTTAGACTGTTACTTGTGAGCTCTTTAGATCAGGGTCGGCACTCTCCACCTCTATATTTCTATCATTCATTGTGTTAATTCATAGAAATTAAAGGGACTGACGTTGATGATAGTCAAAGATTTTGTGTAATTTGACATTGAATTCAAATTGACTGTATTAGGATTATGAGAAAGTGCGAATTGACTTCAAGTCGAAAGAATTCCATTAAATCTAGTGTGTTGAATATTTTAATTCCATTAGGCCCAGTTTGGTTGCGCAAATTGTTTGATTATGTAAATTGTTTCATTGTGAATTAGTGAATTATAAATGAGTGAATTTGAAATGAGTTAAATCCAATTTTACACAATGTTTGGTAATTTGAAATTGATGTTAAGGTTCTATGAAAAAAATATAAAAACAAATCAAGAGAGAGAGGGGGAGGGAAAGAGAGAGGGAGAGGGGGAGGGGAAGAGGATGGGGGAGAGGAGACATGTACCTAATGTGACTCCTATTTCAAATGGATTCATTTCACATTTTTTGTGAAATGATCCAATTTCAGATTTTGCACATGAGTTAAAATGCGACAATTAATGAATCATTTTATTAAGGAAACCAAACACAATTAATGAGTCAATTTATAAATAGGACAATTTATTAATGATCAAATTTACAATTTTGGGACAACCAAACATGGCCTTAAAGAATGTACAGATTGTGAAAGACTGAGAATATGGAACCATAAAAATCTATATTGTTTACGAGATCCTAAACGATATAAAGAAATTTTTTCTTTACAAATATAGCTAAAAAGGGTAGTACTAAACAAAACCGAACATAGAGTTAAAGAAGAAAAATAAAATAAAAGAGAAAATTTTTACCTTTCATTCTCTGAATACGCTTCTTGATTTCCCGAGGATAAGCCTTGTAATGCATGTGTACTTTCAAAACCACTATTATCAACCGAAGCTGAAGTTGAACCACCCCCACACTACAATAAAATCATGACCTAACCATCGAATAACTATAAAAAAAATTAAAAATATAAAATAAAGAAAACCTCTGCTTTTTTCTCTTCCGGTTTTGGTGGTTCTTTTTCTTTGGGTTTGTTAGAGCAACCCTTATGGGTACCTCAAATTTGGAAATGAGTAGTCTAAATTTGCAGTACAGAAAGGAAGAAAACTGCTACAGGCGATGATTTGAAAAGGGTAAAAAAAAAAAAAAAACAGAAATAAGCCAAAACGACGCCGGTTTATGCCAAAACGACGTCGTTTTGGTCATTAAAAATCCAAACCTTGCGCGGAACATCATGTTCCGCCTAAGGTTATCCCAAATTCCATTTTCATCCCCAAATCTCTTAACCCTTTAATCTTCGCCCCCGAATTAATATCCTCAACTCCCCACCTACATTTCACCTACTCAAATTAAATCCAACACTTTATTTAAATCCAACCACGGTAAATAATCTTTATCACTTCAAAAGAAAATAAAATCAGCAAGTAATCCGGCCAATACAAGGTAAATCCTCTGTTTATTTTTTTTTTGTAAATTATTTAGTTGTAAATTATTTTTTGTAAATTATTTTTTTGTAAATTATTTATAAAGAATATCAGTAATTATTTATAAATATTATTTATAAATAATATTTGTGAAATAATTTCATATAAGTGAAATATGTTAGGTTTTTTGTGATATATGAAATATGAAATTATTTGTGATATATTTGTCTGCTATATTTGTTATAGTAAATAAATTAGTAAATGTTTAATTCAATGTTAGGTTTTTTTAAATACAAGGTAAATCCTCTGTTTATTTTTTTTTGTAAATTATTTAGTTGTAAATTATTTTTTGTAAATTATTTTTTTGTAAATTATTTATAAAGAATATCAGTAATTATTTATAAATATTATTTATAAATAATATTTGTGAAATAATTTCATATAAGTGAAATATGTTAGGTTTTTTGTGATATATGAAATATGAAATTATTTGTGATATATTTGTCTGCTATATTTGTTATAGTAAATAAATTAGTAAATGTTTAATTCAATGTTAGGTTTTTTTACGGTCCTATATGTAACAAATTATTTAAGTGAATTTACAAAAATAATATGTTTTTATATTTTTTAAATAATATCTTCCTTTTATGTTTTTTAAATAATATCTAGTTGTGTATTTGTAATTGTCCTATTTATTACGTATTTAGTAATTATCATGTAAATTTAGTAATTGGCTAATGTGTATAAAAAATTTAGTAATTAGCTGATGTGTAAATTTAGTAAATTTAGTAAATATTAAACGGTTCGGTTATGTTTATTTTATGTTTATGTTTTTAAGAAACTATTTAAGTGGATGTTTATAAAAAAAATAGTGAATGTGTATAAAAAATTATTTAATAAATTATCGATTCGTTATGTTTTTTAATAAATTATCTGTGTTGTTATTTTATTTAAATAATAATATGTTCTATTTTTGTAAAGATTTCTTAAATTGCAGTGTTGATAATGGAACAAATTGGAAAGAAATTTAGACGGGCTGTTGGGGCTAGAAAGTCTCGAAAAATGGGAGAAGGTAGTCGACAGGCCGAAACTACTACTGCCGAGCGACCTGTAGTTTTTGAGAACTATAGGCGTATAGTGGACGACGGAGATCACATTAAACCTTCTCCGGAAACGGCCACAAACGGGAACTCAATAAAGATGCGTGGCAATTGGCATAGTCTTAGGGCCACTTACAAATATTTAAAAACATATCCTGAGGTTATACAGTTTATACACCGTAGCGGTTGGGGAGATTTGTTGGATGCTCAAATTCCAAAGACAAGTTGGGGATTGGTACAAGCGCTCGGTGAGCGTTGGTGGGACATAACCAACACGTTCCAACTACCAACCGGGGAACTCACCATTACTCCATATGATTTTACGATTTTGACTGGTTAGTTTCTGCATATAAAAAATAAATTCAATATTAACATTGATTAGTACATTAATTAAATTTACAACTGATTGTTATCCTTCCCATCTTGCAGGTATTCCTATCGGAAGCGGTCCTATGGTACCGATGAGTGACAGAAAATACTTGATTGTAATTGACGGAAAAACTCAAATACGGCCTGACATTATACATAGATACTTTCCCGGCATCGAACCAAATTGCAGTGATTCATGTGGCGTGAAAGTGTCGAGCTTAAATAAGTGGTTCGAGGCCATAAAGTTAAATACTGTGATTGTTGGGCCTGAAGACATTGCTAGGGTTTTTTTATTTTTTTGTGTGGGACATATTTTTTCCCGACCGCAAGAGACAGCGTTCCTATTGGTTGGTTGGCTGCTTTGGAGGATTTGGAGATTGTGGGATCATACGATTGGGGTTCTGCAATTCTAGCTCGCATATACTACTCTCTCCATCTCTTGTCAAGATGTCGCGTAGAATCTATGAATTGTTTTTGGCAACTCATATTGGTAAGTGTAAAAAATTGATATTATATGTTTTATATCAAAAATTTATGGTTTAATAATAATAATAATTTTTGTATTGCAATTTTTCGGGTTCGAATATATACAGCGGGCGTGTCCCTTATTGAGGGAAGATACAGGTGACTGCTGGCCTAGGATTAATCGATCGAAGAAAGAAAATCGGTTAAATCGTAAGGAGACAAAGGGGTCAACCCAATATAATTTTCCCACAGCCCAGAGTCAGATTGAAATGCGATCGCTAGGTTCAATCAATTGGCTACCTTACTCGGGGTCTACTGTGGAGATGTATGCCTACGTTCAACATGCGAAGTACATATCGCTGAAACGATGCGTTCTTATGGATCCTCAATATGGTGGGGTATATTACTTGGGTGATCGATGCCGGCGACAGATCACCGGTGAGATTTGCATACCAAATGACCCTCCGTCGCAAGTGATGAGGATACCCTTTCACCATGATGGGCATGGAATTATTATTGACGAGATGGACCCCAGTGTATCTGTTGTTTCCCAACCCATGTACGACCGTTATTGGAAGCAAGTGTCCCTAGGCCTTGTAATGCCACCCCTATATCGAGCAGTCAACACGGATGTCATAAGTCCCAGCGCACTTCCATACCACATACAAATACCGACTGTCCCTTCACAGGCACCTGGCGCTTATGAGACTCCCATAGGTCGGGTACATCCCACTCTACCCCAAATGACTTGGGATCTACCGTTTTGCAGTCCTGCAGGTGTACCCATATTGATTCCGGTTCCACGGCCAGACAGGATTGCGGTCGATGAAGAATTGCCCACATACGATGACCTCTTATTTACTAGTCGGGAATTCTCAGATTATTGGCAATCATCGAGAGCCACCGCTCTAGGTGCAGCCATGCATCTTAATAACTATTGGAGTCATGAGTTGGATATAGCTACAAGGAAGCTCCAAGAGTTGGGTGTATCTCACGAGCGAACTGCGCCCCCGCCTAATTTCTTTAGTGGTACAACTGCGGCTTTTTACAACCCCACAGTAGATCCCCGGCCTCCAACCACAGTATATCGACCGCAGATGGATGATATTGGTGCCCAAGAAGATACTAGCCAACCTGGTCCATCAACGCAAAATTATGACATGTCTGATGCTGTAAATTTGGATGATGTAGAATGGGATTTCGATAATGAATATTAATATGTTTTGTAATGTTGTTATTTATGCTGTTTTCTTTATTATTAATGTTGTATTGTTCAGATTGACGCAAATTCAGTTCACAATATGAAGCTTCATTTCAGAAATTAACATGCAATGATTCCGTTACATTTAATTTAGCAATAAACAAGATATTAATAAACATGCAATGATTCAAATTAACATGAATAGTAAAGGTGATGAAAGAAAAACTAGTAAAACTCCTTCCAATAAGCATTTCTCCTCAACGCACACCATGTCATTAGGCCTTCAAAATTCTCACCGAACGTGCGAATGTATGCATTCACCGCCTCCTCATATGGATCGTCTTCCTCATCCAATGGTTGCATTTCTTGTTCAACCCTATTGAAAATGTTATCAAATTCCTCGATGTCGTCTTTAATTTCCAACCATCGATCCATCAAGTTTCGCGGGCTTTGATATTCATGCCTCGGTAGCAACTCATGATATTTGTCGGCAATTATTTCCCAAGGGGTTCGTAGATCATTAACTTGGCTAATCTCACAACCAAAAAGACCGCGTGGAAATGAATCTATCAAGGCTTCAGCCAATAACTCATCAATCACATCTTCGTAAGATGCCATTGTGCTCATTACCACTCAATCTGGCCATTCACATTTATAGCAGTATAATTAACTACATAAACCGTCCTAGCTATTCCGTCCTTGTTCTTCCGCTTAGTATGATCCGAGCTACATCTTCCGCCCTAGATTATCCGCCTAATGTCTTCCGAGCTACATCTTCCGCTCTAGATATTCCTGCCAAGATTATCCGCTCTACATCTTCCGCTCTAGATATTCCTGCCAAGATTATCCGCTCTACATCTTCCGCTCTAGATATTCCGTCCTACATCGTCCACCTATTATAAATATTACAACCAATTATACTTTAAGTTCATCAACATATTGCAACATATTATTAATAGAAGAGCTTCAAATTCTCTTTACTGATCAAACGTCATACCAAAAAGAATACGAAGAATACGAAGAATGGAAGAATACGAAGAATACGAAGAATACGAAGAATTACAAGCCATGCAAATCGCCCATTCAAATACCGACAAAAAGAAAAAGAAAATAGCTATGCGCCATATGCAACAAATTCAAAATATGGCCCTTCATAACATAGTTTGTGATTCCCATGAGGATCAAACGAGGAGGACGATATGTCGGACCAGAGAGGTGGGCCATGATAGACTAATCGCCGACTACTTTGGTGAAGCATCGGTATACAAAGACTACCATTTCCGGCGACATTTTAGAATGAATCGAGCCCTATATGTACGTATTCATGATGCCGTATGCAGTTACGACTCCTGGTTCATACAAAAACCAGATGCACTTGGTCGTCTTGGCCTGTCCTCGCATCAAAAAATCGTTTCTGCTCTGCGAATGTTAGCATATGGGTCTTCTGCTGATATAAATGGAGAGTACCTGTGTATCGGAGAATCGACAACCCAGAAGGCATTGGTGCGATTATCCCTTGCCATTGTGGGGATATTTGGCTCGGAGTATAACAGAAAGCCTACCGCTCTCGATGTGCAAAGGCTTACCGAACAAAATGCGGCGCGTGGATTCCCCGGAATGCTGGGGAGCATAGACTGCATGCATTGGGAGTGGAAAAATTTTCCAACCGAATGGCATGGGCAATATACTGGACATAAAAAGTCACCGATAATTATACTAGAGGCGGTAGCATCACATGACCTTTGGATATGGAGGTCATTTTTCGGGATGCCGGGTAGTTGTAATGATATTAATGTATTGAACAGATCTAGAGTTTTCTCTGATCTTGTCCGCGATGAGACTCCACCAATCCAGTTTGAGATAAATAACAACGTATATGATATGGGGTATTTTTTAGCGGATGGCATTTATCCGCCTTACGCTAGTTTGGTGCAAACTTTTAAAAGGCCAACCAACCAGAAGGAAAAACTTTTCGCTCAAGTGCAAGAGGGGGCAAGAAAAGATGTAGAACGAGCGTTTGGTGTCCTGCAACTTAGGTTCGCATTCGTTCATACGCCGGCAAAACTATGGAGCAAGGATAAATTATCATCTATTATGCAATCGTGCATAGTAATGCACAACATGATTGTTGAAGACGAGAGGCGTGATTGTGATTGGAGAGAGGAATACGACTTCCCGCCTGACCCGGTTCCTATGTTTCGAAACTCTCTTGAGCAACATTATGCGATCGAGGCTAGGACAATGCACATGCACGACAAGAGGAAGCATTTACAGCTACGTGCAGATCTCGTTGAACATGTTTGGGAAAAGTTTGCCAATATCAGTGTGTGATTTTACACAATTTATGTATCTTTTCTAATGTTGTTATGTTGTTATCTATATTATTAATGTTGTATCGTTAATATTGTACCGAACTGATGTTTATGTATGAAAATTTGAAACAAATTCATTTCACAACCCATAAAATAATATTACATAGTAGATCAAACGATAAAAATAAATAACATGTTACATACTCAGAAGCATATAAATTTTAAAATCCAGATTGACCCCCGTGTGGTGGATAGTTTGGAAATTTCGATTGGCGCCGTGCTTTGTTGATTATATTAAGCACGAGGTATTCATGGTACTCCTTCTGGATTGAATTCATGTTTGAGGTGTCAGTGCTCATAATTTGTTGATCAAGCAATATTTGTTCACGCATATCTTTCCTCTCCATAGCCAATATACTGCGTTCGTTGAGCTCCAAACTTTGCTCCTTTAGTTGCAGTGAACGGTTAAGCCCCAAACGGGCCTCTTCGTCACGTACACGATCAGCCTGACATGATCGCTCAAATGATTCATTGAATGAAGAGCAACTATTCAGTATTTCTCGGTTCACCTCAATGTTTGTAGCCTTCGCTTTTCCTTTAGCCCGTTGCTTCATCTCTTTCCTTCCAGGTGGCCTCGGATAAGGCCTTTATATATCAACTTCTGCCCCATCTCTGGAATTTCCCTCGTGAAACCCAGGATTCAGACTTCCTTCAGTATCTGTCGCACCCGTCATTGGCGAATCAAAATGAAATTGAGGGGAGTCTAAAAAAGTTTGGGAAAGTTGAAATTTGTGGAGTTCTTTTAAAATTTGGTAACAAGATTCAAAATTAAATGATTTTCCCTTGTTCTCTCGCTAGAATGCTAGATTAGCTGCAGTAACCTGAGAAAATACGACAATGTATATTTATTAACTCCACAAGCAACTGATTTATAAGAAATAGTATTTTAAATAAATTACAAAAGGTAAAAGTTATTTTACCCAATCTGTGTTAACAGTCCCACTAGCACGATTTGTCATCGATGCTTCTTTCAATTTCGAAACATATAACATTACGTGCCTCGAAATTTTACCGTACCGGGTTTGTAGGCTGGCGCCCGTCCGACGTTCCGTGATACCCGTCGTTGTGTTATATTCTTCGGCGACCGCATCCCAAAATAATGTGCTAGGTCGATTAGTTCCTCGTAAACCATCATTTGTTTGATTTACATATGCGGTGCATAATACTTCATCATCGTGTTGAGACATATTTTGACCTCGAACCATTGTAAAATAATCACGAATATATTAATGCAAATATATAAATTTTATAATATTTTTTGGTAAAAAAATTGGGGGGGGGGGGGAAATTAATGCACTTATAAAAAAAATTAATGCAAATATATTAATGCAAATATTATAGAGTAGACACTGTTTGGAAAAAAAAATATCAATTAATAATTTAAATGAGAGAGTATACACTGTTTGGAATAAAATTTAGATGAAGATAATAATTAAAATGAAGAAGACACGGTTTAAACTTGCTATTTATATAAAAAAAAAAGAGCCGTTGAAAAATAGAGCTGTTGGAATAATTGGGGGGGAAAGTTGAAATAGGGGAAATATTCAAAGGGCTTCCGCGGAACATGATGTTTCGCTTTACCCTTTTTATTTATTTTTTTATTTCTTGCGCGGAACATGATGTTCCGTTTAGGTAGTGGGTCCCACAAAAAACCAACTAGGGCAATTCTAAATTTGTTATTTTTTAGCCTACGAGAGTCTAAATTTGCAGTTTTACCCTGCGCACAGGAACCCTAAAAAGTCCAAATATACCGGTTTGCGGTACCCATAAGGGTTGCTCTTAGGCTCCTTGCTCGGAGGCTTAGGGATCGGAGAGAGCACCTCAACCTGACGGCGACTCTTTCTATGGATACTTTCTAGAACCTTAAGAGAATCTTCTTTTTCTCTCTTCACCACAACCTTATGGGTCTTACAATCCGTATCAACACTTTTAACAGATAAGTTACATCTGACGATTTTGCTGGTGCCTTTGATAGTGTAGGAATCAACGTTTTTCTTTCTCGATTTTGTCTTCACATTCCTCCAATCATTTATTACAAATATTGGAGAGAGAAGGAGACGAAAGGATCGCTTACAGGAGATGGAAAGGTAGAGAGAGGTTTGTTATTTTTTAAAAGAGAGAGATAAACGTTGTCATTTAAAAGATGAGATGAGTGCATTAATTGGTATTAAACCTCTTATACTATTGTATTAGAGGTATAATATAAATTTGGGACTAACGGATAAATTCTTTAAGTATTAGACCATTTCCAATAAGGGTTTCTATCAGCCCCTCTTTCTACGGGAGAAGTAATTACAAGGAAAAATACTCTCCAATGCACCTTTCCTTCCTATAATTCATCTTACGTGGCTGCTGAGTCATGTTGAAAATGTCTACCACCATTTCTACATGTAGAAATGCTCCGACGGTTTGCCAAAGTGACGTGGAGTTCCACGTTCTTATTTGGCGGCATATGTTGACCCATTTTCCCTCCAAAATAAACCATCAACTGTAGCAACTCTATTTCTACTGCTCTGCCTACGAAATCTGTTTTTGTTGTGCCCAATTGAAGGAAAATTGCAGACCTAGAATTGAAGGTATGTGCTATATATATCATGTATTTCATGTATTGTCTTAAAATTGTAGAAATGCACTGTATTTTATCTATTATTTTTTTACTATTAATTCTCAGAATAAATAGTTGTGAGTGTTAACCCAATTCTTATATTGATTTGTATTTCTTCTATTGATAAAATGCACTGAGTCATGTTGGCAACTCACAATATTTGTATTTCATCTATATATTTTTTTACTCTCAATTATCAAGTTTTGATAAGAAAATGCAAAGATATATAAGTTGCCTTTAAGGTGTTTGATGAAATGAGCTTCACTAATGTGATTAAGTAATTACATATTAATAGTAACAGTGTGTTTATTTTTTATTTAATTACTTAATAAGAGTTAAAATTTATCAGTTGTCATTAATGGGCAAATAGAATGTTGAATGTTATTTCAATTTTATCCGTAATGTTTTTGCTAAAAACATGATAATGTGATACATTTTATTGATTCTAAGACATAATATTTTATTTTTTTAACAGTTACTAAATGATGGAAATTAATTCAGAAGGCAATCATGAATTTTCAATGCCTAACCCCAATGCTAATGACGACGATCAATGTGCCGATAATGATTTCCACATTTCTCAATTCAACTCCCAGAATTCAATCCCCCCCTTTCCAACTCACTACCCCAACAGTGTAAACCAATTTCAAACAAGTTATGGTCTACACTCGACCAATTTTGCGCCTCATTTACAACGACAATATTCGTTCCAAGGTCTAATGAATGCCCCACTATTTTCCTTTGAAACTCAAATGCCAACACCCTCAGAGAAAAATGGGAGAAAGCGAAAAGGAAATCTGAATTCTCAAAACAAAAATTCTGAGGTCCCTCAACCTATTCGACGAAATTGGAGTAAGGAGGAAGATGCTGCTTTAACTAAAGCCTGGTTACATAACTCGATTGATCCTTTAGTTGGAACTGACCAACCGGCGATTGCATTGTGGGTACGCATTAAGCAATCTTGGAAGGAGTTTTTAGCGGGTGATTTTGTAGAAGATCGACAGTTGAGTGGTTTGTCCAAACGTTGGTGCACAATTCAAGCCGCCGTGAACAAATTTCATGGGATATATGAGCAATTGGCTAGGACTCCGAGGAGTGGAACAAATATAGACAATTTGGTGAGAATTATTCTGGTTTGTTAATTGTAATTTAAGTTACTTAATGTTGACTTGTGATTTTCATTGATATCATACTTATATTGTTCTCATTGTCATATGTAGAGGGAAGATGCGCATAAAGTGTACAAGGAAACAAATGCCGATAAGAAGTCATTTCTGTTTGAACATTGTTGGGTTGAATGCAAAAAAAATGCAAAATGGTGCACTGAACAGTTAACCACGAGTGCATCGAAGCGACAAAGACAAAATGGCGATGATCCTTCAGAGGGAGAAGACAATAGTGCGGATGGGGTTGTTAGGCCGCCTGGAAGAACAACAACAAAAGTTAAAAAGAATATGCAAATACAAGATAAGGGTACTGCTGAGATTCTGAGCAAATTGCAAGTATCGCTACAAGAGCAATTTAATCACAACAAAGAGGAGTTGGAGTTAAAGCGGGAGAATGCTATAATTGTAAAAAAAGAATATGAGTTGCGGGAAAATGCGATGAAAAAGGAATTGGAGCTAAAGGAGAAAGAATTAACATTGAAGACTAAAGCCCAACGACGAAGAGATCAGCAAAAGATATTGATTCAAGATCTCTCGAAGCTTACTCCCGCGGCTCGTGTACACATGGAAAAAATGCAAGAAAGGATATTGCACGAATGGGAGGAGGAAGACTTTCAAATGTAATGATAAACGTTATATGCGTTGCGGTGTTTGGACAGTCGAATAGTGTATTAGTATTAAATTTATGTTCATAGTTATTTGATTAGTCCTCGGATTCTATTCAGAATTTGTTGTTGAATTTGTATGCTACCTATTTGTTCTTAATTTGTTGGTACTTGCATTACTAAAATTCCCAATGTGTAATAGATAACACTGCCATCAGTCCTGAGCTGATTCATGTTTTCCGCATCATGCAGCTATCCATAGTGCAGAGCCACGAACTGTGTCGTGCATCTGCACATCTTTGCCACTCTCCAATAAATATGCGGATTTGAGAGTGCTAATAATGCTGTACCCGACATTTCGGTTTTTACTCAGTTCACAAAATTTGTTTAAGAAGCTCTCCCCGATCCAATAATTTATGAGCTCTTCCAATTGAATAGAAGAGGCTCTGGGAAACAGAGAGCAATAGAGGAAACACACCCAATGGTCTATCATATCAGTGTTGCATCTGATTAGCTGTTTAGGACCTGCCATTTTAGGACCTGCCATTTTAATTGATACTATCAGGCGCAAAACTTTTAGAGTATATAACCATTTTATAGCCATATACTATCAGTTGCCAAATGTTAAAAATCTTTTTTTGGAATGTTAGAGGAATAGGCAACAAGCCTACTATTCACAGACTTAAGACACTGATCAAAACTCATAGCATCTTAGTGGTGGCTATCAGGGAACCAATGATTGAGGCTTACAATCTTAATGATCTTACTCTTAAAATTAATTTTTCTAATGACATAGAAAACACCCGCAGTAATATTTGGATATTATGGAAGCATAAATAGGACACCAAACTCATGCACTAATCTAATCAATCCTTAACTCTTGAAATATTCAACACCCTTTTTCCTTCACCAATTAAATTTATGGCAGTTTATAGTAGATGCTCTAAGGAGGAAAGACTTTCATTGGGGATTGATATCACTCAAAAGCGTTATGTTAACTCCCCAATATATGTAGGCTGTGATTTCAATGTTGTTACTAGACCTGTAAATGAGAATGATCACGAGGTTGTTCAGCTTCAATTCATAATAGCTGATTGGTGTAACTACTACACTGTTCACCTGGAACTGATTTCATACTATCAGGTAAGAAGTATTTAAGGCAGGCCATGAGCTTGAGCCTGAAGAGAATAAGTTGCAAAATGAATCACTAGACAAGTTCACTATACTTATTTGTTGTTTTTACTTTTCCATTTTGCAAGAAATATGTTATTAATTTGTGCTTGATTGGGCTGCAACGGTTCAAATTGCAAGAAATATGTTCTTAGTAAATGAGAAGTAAAATCAGTCCTAGTAACTGATAAGTAAAATCAGTCATAGTAACTGATTACTAGTAGTAAGAGTGTAGCACTGACTGAGCTGATCCATATCATTTATATTGCATCTGATTAGCTGTGACTTATTAGTTGTTTAAGATAATAGTCCATCAGTTCTTGGAATTACTCTATTACATAAGAATCTCAGTGCATCATACTAGGAAGAATATTAATTAGTTCTTAAACAATGATCAATTTATTAGTTCAGCTACATGGTCACTTACTAAAATTCCTATTCACCTAATATTTAACAGTGAAACCAGTCCATGTAAAATCCAACACTGAGAGTAACAGTTGCCTACTAATGTATGCACTTCTGAGCTAGTATATGTACTAGACTTACGATAATTACTGACATGCAGTAGTGATCCATATCAGCAATTGTCTAATATATGCACTTTTGAGCTAGTATATGTACTAGACTTACCATAAATGCTATGCAGTAGTGGTTCATATCAGTAAATATCCTGGTATGCACTTTTGAGGTAGTACATGTACTAGACTTACCAGCAATGCTATGCAGTAGTTCTTAAACAATGATCAGTTTATCAGTTCAGCTTCAATTCATAATAACTTAAATTGAGCTAACACTATAATGGAAAGTTCACCACCATTGAAATTGAGATAACACTATAACAGAGTACATTACTAAAATAAAGATTAAATCAAATTATGGTCTCACTAAAACAGAGTACATTACTAAAATAAAATTAACAATACCTAGATCAAATTAACAATACTTAGAACTAGACAAGATCATTATCTCCGTAAAGCTCCCACAAATTATCTATTAAGTCTCTCTTCAAATCATTGTGGACCTCTTTATCCCGAACTTCTTTCAATCTCTTAATCATTACGTGTAAGAGGAATTGACGATCACGTTGTATCTCAACACTAGGAAAATTTTCATTCGAAGGGGGCTCCCAATTTTCAGGGTTCAATCCTTGATGATGTTCATTTTCAATTATCATATTATGTAAAATGATGCAAGTTTTCATAATGTTTCCTAAATCTCTTGCTTTCCACATACATGCAGGCCCTTTAATAATATGCCACCTTTTTTTGTAAAACTCCAAATGCCCGCTCCACATCTTTTCGTACACTTTCTTGTTGTTTTGCAAATAGTCTCTCCTTCGAATTGGAAGGCTCAGATATTGTTTGAATAAGAGTTGCATACGCGAGATATATGCCATCGGAAAGGTAATACCCCATGTTGTAATGATGACCGCGTACTTCAAAATTACACGGGGGAGCAACACCATTTACGATGTCTTCGAATAATGGAGATCGATCTAAAACAGTGATGTCGTTATTTGTTCCGGCCATTCCAAAGAATGCATGCCAAATCCACAAATCATATGATGCAACAGCCTCCAAGATGAGAGTGGGGACTTTTTTATAACCATTTCTATACATGCCGTGCAATGCTTTAGGACAATTACTCCAATGCCAATGCATACAATCAAGGCTACCGAGCATGTCAGGAAAGCCTCTTTCTTCATTTTGTTTGAGTAACCTCTCGATATCATCGCTATTTGGCTTCCTTAAATATCGTTGTTCAAATATCCCAATAATAGCATCACAAAAATGGATTAGGCTCTCAATCGCAGTGCTTTGACCAATTTGAACATACTCATCAACATAGTCAGCTGGGACACCATATGCAAGCATCCTTAGTGGTGCTATCATCTTTTGCAAAGGACTTAATCCCGCCCTTCCCGTTGCATCAAATTTTTGTGTGAAGTAGGTATCATAACTTTTAATTTCCTCAAAAATATGATTGAAAAGATCCACATCCATACGAAAGCGACGACGAAATGTCTGTCGTGAATACTTTGACTGTTCGCCCATAAAGTAGTCTTTTACAATTAGTTCATGTCTCTTCTCCCTATCACGAGAAATGTAGCGCCGACCAACAGTAGAGCCACCATGTGACCGTTTCTTTGACAAGACATTCGAAGCTATAAGAGGAACATAAGTTGCGGCCATTTCGATTAGTTTACGTGTTACATTAGCAGAAGATTCGAATGGGACTTTTGTGTTGATGGGCTCGGCTAATAGGCATTTGGTGATCGAGAATGAACCATCGTTAGGACTTGAGATTTCAGAGTCCGTATCGGAATCGGAATTTGAATACGACATTTGCTTGCAGTAAGCCTGTGAATGAAAAAATAATGTTATTAATATCACATAATAATGATAATTAAAATAAGGGGCATATACCACATAGTTCCTCGAACTTTTTTTAATACACGTCTAATCCAATCCTTTTTATTTTTGAATGGATGTTTGAGGGACTTTTTTGAGGGAAATAAAAGGCTTGGACTAAATGTGTATTAAAAAATATTTGAGGGACTTTTTGGTATTTGCTCCTTATTATAATATAAGTGAGATAAACCAACCAAGAAAAAAATTTAAATGTAATTAACCTTAAAATAAATATAATTGTTAAATTCTAATGTATTGTGGGGCTTAAATTTGAATACCCGTATTTTGTAAGATTAAATTGCAAATGTATTTTGGGATTTAAAATCGATGTGTAGATTAGAGAGAAAATAAAAAGTAAAATAGAAGAGTACCTTCTTCAAAAAAATAAGTGTACTGTCAAAATGAAAAATATGGAAGATCTCGCATTTGAGTTAATAGCTATTTGAGTGGCTAAAATAAGTATACTGTCAAACTGAAAAGATATCCGTTAACAGCTTTTTTTTTAAAATCATGCCACATCACATGTGTAGAAATTGACCGCTGGAGAAGGGAAACAAAACCTCCCGTCCACAATTTTTGGTAGGTTGCCAGATGTATAGAAAAGTCTGTTAACTGCTATCAAGAAATAGGTTTAGAAACTCAACCATTGGACTCGGTCTTAGATCTTTTGTGTATATGAGTGAGAGATTAATTGGACCAAGTCACACGGGGCGCACGCGTCGACGCCGCTCGGCCCGTGCTCGGGTCCGGGTCCGAACATTTTAGAAAAATAAGTTACTGTTTTTTGACTTAAAAATTATTATTAATGGCAATTAATTCTGAAAAAGTGAGTTATTAATTGTTGAAACATTCCACCACTCAACACGTTTTTCCAAAATTACCTCCCTACTAAACCACTACCAACGTCCATAATTTTTTTAATAAATTGAGAGTCACAGATTTTTAAAAGAGAACTGAACAACAACACTTACTAACACAAAAAGAAAATTTCTCCTACTGCTTTCTCTCTGGAATTTCTGCACAGAAATAATAAATCCTCCCCATATTTATATCTAGACTCGAGCAATTAATACGAATGGATGTAGATGGACCGAATTATTTCTTGTGCCGAATTAATTTGTTTTTTCTAATTATTGGAGGTTGTTTTATTCTGGGGTGGCGGAGCTGTGGAAACTGTCAGCACATATTGGGCAGAGTGATGAAACACCTTAAAGAGATCGACATTGTCCGCGACTCAATCGTGTTTTTGGAATTCTTATTTTAGTGTCACCATTTTCCGACTCGCCATCTCGATAAATTCGTTCCTTTTATTCCACACTCAATTTCTGCAACAACACATGCATAAGTACACTAATTAGTGGGCATGTGCATTCCAAGTTTTTACACTTGGTTTGGAAAAAAAATTATATGGAAACAAATAATACTAAAATTAAGTTGAAGCGTACGGAGTGCTTACCAAAGCAAAACCCCGGGTCATTAGATAACTTAACCATCATGTTGACTTCTATCGAGGACCTCATAAAATAGAAAAGAAACTTCGGGAATTATATGATAGTTATCTACCAAATTATGTTTTCCTTTTAACCACAGCGTGTCAACAAATATAATTTGAGTGTGACCCTAAATAATAGTATGAACACATAATGTATATGGGTAAAAAATACACACTCAAGAAGACATAATACTTAAGTGGTTAACCAATTTTGCTACGTCTAGGACACTCGAATCAATTCAGTATTGCAAATGAGTTATAAAAGAGGCTCTTAGAAATACACTCCAAATGAAAAATATACTGTATATTTTTCTACAAAACTTTTTGTACTCCAAAACAGTCCAAATGAACTCTCTTTCTCACTCTCTCACTCTTTTTTTTTTTCTTACTCTTCAATGTGTATTCTCATGCTGATTTCATACCATATATATAGGAATTTTTGGCTAAGATATGAAACATGTGGAGGGAGACATTGAGTAAAACATGGAAGAGTATGGAGGGTTTTATGGATTGTCTCCCAAATGGAGAGATCCACACATATAGAGGGGAGATATAAACAATCTCCACCTTGGCGAGATATATACGATTTCATCCCAAAAATAAGCGAACGATTTGAGATGACTTCAATTGATCTCAAAAGTACCATACATCCAAAGGTGTTCAAATCCAAAGAATATTGTTGAATTTCAAACAGTGTTCAAACTTAACCGTAGTCACGAATTTTGTCAGCATATCCGCAAGATTGTTCGCAGTTTTAATCATCTTGAGGAGAATAGTTCGTTCTACCAAAATTTCTCGAACGAAGTGAAAATGAACATCGATGTTCTTTGTCCTTGAATAATGAAGTTAGTTATTCGCTAACTGGATGGCATTCTGACTATCACAAAAGACTTCCATATGATCCTGAACGATCCTTAAGTCTGCAGTTAACCCATGAAGCCAAATATCTTCCTTAATGGTCTTCATCACTACCATGTACTCTATCTCTGTAGTAAATAAAGCAACTGCAGATTATAGCATAGACCTCCAACACACCGATCCTCCAAGTAAGTGTAAACACAAAACCTGTGGTGGATCGATATTTATTTAAATCACTAGGGTAATCTGAATCCACACATATAAACACATGCTAATGAGCACGAGTATCCTTCTCAAACTTTAAACTAACATCTATGATAAAATGGATGTATTGTAAGATCCATTTCATAGCTTGCCAATGTATTTTTCCTGGACCATGCATGTATCTTCTGACCATACTAACAATTTATAAAATGTAGGGTCTCCTACACACCATTGCACACATAAAACTTCCAACTGCATTAGCATAGGGAACATGAGGTATCTATGAACGTTCCTCATCTGTCTATGGATAGTCCATGACACTTAGCTTCAACTGTGGGGCCAACAGAGTACTTATGGGTTTTGTTTTGAAATCCATACCAAAACATTATAATACCTTCTTTAAATACTATTTTTGTGACAAACAAACAGTTCCTCTGGAATGATCTCTGCTAATCTCCATGCTAAGTATTTTTCTTGCCTTGCATAAATCCTTCATCTCAAATTCATGACTTAACTGGATTTTTAATTTTTCGATCTCCACCTTACTATTAAAAGCAATCAACATATCATCAATATAAAAGCCCAAATAAATAAGGGGTCCATCATGATGTTTACGAAATACGCACAATGATTATTGTTTCTCCTTGTACTATTGACCAAACATAAAGCGATCAAATCATTTGTACCCCTGCCTTTGACTTTGTTTCAACCTATATAGCGATTATCTTAGTTTGCATGCCCTTTTTTATCTTTACTAGCAAACTTGGAACCTTTCGGTTGAGTCATATAAATTTCTTCTATAAATTTCCATGTAAGAATGCAGTTTTCACGTTAAATTATCTCAACTCGAGATCAAATTGCATAACCAATGCTTGCAAAATACGAATGGAAAAGTGCTTCACAATCGAAAAAAATATCTCATTATAATCAATCCCTTCCTTCTGCACATAGACTTTCCCCACTAACCTGGCCTTGAATCTTACATTGTCTTTCTCTGAGGAGGCTTCATTCCTGGTGTATATCCACTTGGACTCAATGGATTTCTTCTTTTTTGGAAGTTGGACTAACTCCTAAGTCATGTTCATATGAAGAGACTACATCTCCTTTCCAATCGCCTTCTTCAATCTAAACTTTCTGAGCTTCTTTCGTCTTCTCTATAAGTAGATGGAATATCATCGTCAACCGTGGGTAGCGCATATACCACCATGTGAGTAGGAGGATATGAAGGTTTTATTTTGTCTTTTTGGTCTAGTAGATACAATAGAATTTGATTGCATAAGAGAATCTTGGGTGGGATCCTCCATCTCATATGTACTTATCTCATCATTTTCTAAATTTATGACCAGTCTATTGGAATAATTGGAGCCTCAATCTCCACTTACTACGAAACTTCTATGGTTTTGTTCTCCCTAGGAGAACTCTTCAGCATTGAAGATTCATCTAATGTAACATCCCTATTATTTATGATCCTCTTTGTCTCGAGGCACCAAAGTCTATAACCCTTCACTCCATCACTAAAGCCTAAGAATGGGGATTTTGGGCTCTAGGATCCAACTTTCTTTCCCTGGCATAAAAATCTGCAGGGGAGCTAAAAAGATGTAAAGAATCATAAATTGTAGAAGGTTTTCCTGGCCATACCTCCATGGGCTTTTTTCCCTTAATCATAGCTATAAGCAACCTATTAATGAGGTGACATACATATGTAACAGCTGCAACCCAAAACGCCTTGCTTAAACTAACATTGGACAACATGCATCACACCTTTTTCAATAAAGTGTGATTCATACGTTTAGTAACCCCATTTTATTGTGATCTGTCTCTAATTATGAAACGTCTCACGATACCCTTATCCTAGCATGCTTGTAAGAATGAGTCTTACTTATATTCATCGTAATTATCTAACCCGAGTCTTCTAATTTTTCCTCCAGTTTGGGTCTCTATCATCTTCTTTCACTTCTAGAAAATCTTCAAGACTTCATTCTTTTCTCTCATTGTGTACACCCAAACTCGTCTGGATAATTCATCCACAAAAGATAAAAAATATTGATGACCTCCCAAAGATGCAGCTTTGGTAGCTCTTTAAACATTCGTGGGAACATACTCAAGAGGTCCATTCATACCATGTGCTGATGGGACAAACTTAGCTCTTCTTTTCTAGCCCAGAACACAATGTTCATAAAATCCAAGCTTGCAGGTCTTGGCACCTTTCAATAGACCTTGTTTTACTAACCTCTGCAAATCATTCTCTCCCATATGTCCTAAGCGTATGTGCAATAATTTTTTAGCATCATATGCAACCTCGTTTGAACTTTCTAAGATGGTTGTTGCACCTATAACTGTATTTCCAAGGAGAAAATACAAGTTACTCTTTTTCATTCCATTCATCATAACTTGGGCTGCATGTGAAACTTTCGGAACATTGCCTTACAGTGTGATCTCATAGCGCCTAGTTTACAAAGATCTAAATGAGATAAGATTCTTCTTCAGGTTCGGTACATACTGATTGTCTTCCAACACTCCGATAATTCCATTATGTATCTTTAACCAGATTTTTCCTACCCCTTTTATTTAACAGACATGATCGTTTCCCATCAAAATAGTGCCACCTTTTAGCTCCTTAAACCTAGAAAACTAGTCCTTATTGGGACACATAGGTAGGAGCAAATTGAATCCAAAATCCACTCCTGGGAATTGGATCCAAACGGTGAAATAGATAAAGAAAATTCAGAATCTTCATGTTCACTAGTTGCAAGTTTATAATGGGTTTATTCATGTCCTTCCTTAACTCATGACAATTTTTCTTCTAATTCTGTTTCTGATGACAAAAGGCACATTCATCTTTGGAAGGAATTATCCTACCCAAAGTTGATGCTCTCCCTCTCGATTTTTATCGAGATATTACCCGAATACTATAATTCCTTTCATTTGCTCTACCAAGAACTGTCAACACATCAAATGTTGAGTCTTTGTATACCTCTTATCCTCTTACGATCCTCATTATTCATTAAGGTATTGGAAATGTCAACATATTTTATTTCTTCCTTTTCATACAATAGTGTGGTAATGAGATGTTTATACAAATCAGGTAGAGAATTTGCATTAACAATGCTTTATCCTCATCGTTAATTCAACATCCAAATTTTACATATCAATAATAACTTTATTAAAATTATCGAGATGCTCAGACATAGGATTACCTTATGCGTACTAGAACCGAAAGAGTTTCTTGTTCAAATTGAGCCGATTTTTAATTCTCTTTATGATATACTTGTCCTCCAGTTATTTCCATAATTTATGTTTTGAGGTCTCGCATATATAAGGATATTTTTATCCTTACCGAGATAAAGACGAATCTGACTACATGCCTTGTGGTTGATTTTATTCCAGTCACCCTCCTTCATGTATTCTGACATATTTTTAAGAGAAATTTTGATCTCTTGTTGTACTAAGACATCAATAACTTCACACTACCATATGCTGAAATTTCTTTACCTATCCAATTTTTCTATGTTAAATTTAGTGGTTGCCATTTTTTAAATGCTCACAATCATAAAAAATGGAGACGAACATTTACAAATTTAGAAAAAAATTCAGGTTATGAATAGTAACTATATGAATAGTAATGGATGAATAGTAATGGATATATGGTTATTTCTCCACCAAAAAATTGAATGCCTATTTTGGAGGACCTTATCTCTGATACCAATCTGTTGGGTGGAAGTGTGTCAACAAATATAAATTAACTGTGATCCAAAATAATAATATGGAACACACAATATATATGGGTAAACACACACACACACACACACACACACACACACACTCAAGAAAATATAAAATTTAAGTGGTTCACTAATTTTGCTAATTCAAATGACACTCACATCAATTCACTTTGCAAATGAGTTAAAATAGAGTCTTTCACAATTACAACCCAATTGAAAAATAAAATGTGTATTTTTCTACACAAATGTGTATACTCCATAACACTCTAAATGAACTATTTTTCTCACTTTGTAACTCTTTTTTTTTCTTACTCTTCAATGTGTATTCTTATCTTGATTTCATATCATATACATAGGAATTCTTCCCCAAAGATATGGGATATGTAGAGGGAGATATCGAGAAAAACATGGAAAAAAATATGGAAGGTTTTATAGGTTGTCTCCCGAATGGAAAGACCAACACATATGGAACCAAAATATCAACAAAAAACACAAAAAAGCCCAAATTAGTCAATTGGTTTATAAGAGAAAATTTTAACATCACGACCCAACTAAGTATCCCAATAATTCGACAACTAACTAGTAATTAAGAACACGTGTTTTCTTAACATTATTTAAAAGAGAACAATGCATCGTAACAATAATGTGTTACTGATTAAGGTAAAGCCACAAAGGCCCACACCCATACGAGGACATAAGATGATAAAAATATAACCTTATGTTCCTTAACACCAATTATCTTACACAAAGCATTACATGTAAAGGTACACCATCACAATCCATTTAATTTATTAATGTTAAGATTATTAGCCACATTTGTTTAAAAGGAATAACATTACTAATTGTGAGTGAATATAAGGTAATGTAATCATAAAACTTAGTGTTTAAACTGAGGTAAATACTTGAAACATAAACTCTATATGGTAACAATGACAGTGATAGAACATAAAGTAACTTGATTGTAAAATTTAGTCTTAAAATAAAAATACATATATCAAACATAATCCCTACATAATCATTTTTTTATAGATAAATGATTTGATATAAAAACTGCCAAGGGGGTCGAACCCATATATAAGAAATATACACAACAGTCAAGAAAAAACAAAGAGGACTAGGTAATACCTCCCCCCTCCCCAAGATACCTTGCTAGACTACATAACTCGATTAGTCTCTGCTAAAAAAATCCAAAAAAATAGGAATGGATGTGTTATGGCTTTCTTTATACAAAATCAACAGTGAGCTCAAATTTTTTTGTCATAGTCTAGATGGAGCAACTTCCGTTCCTTTAAAATATCTCGAATTTCTCTCTCGCCAAATCATCTAAAAGATACAATGTGGGACACACCTCCAAATTTCTCTAACTCCCTACCATCCTTTCGGGGGTTGCTATGACTCTGACAATGCCCTCACTGATTTTGACACCACCCAAGCAATCTGGCTAAGGGAGAAAAAGACCTCCCATAGACCCCTTATAACCTAAAAATGCAAAAAAGGTGATTGGTCATCTCTTTAACCTCCTTACACAACCAACACCGACCAACCATATGACGTTTCATCTTCTGCAGACCCTCGGTCGTGAAAATCGCATGTCTAGCTGCGGTCCATACAAAAAATGTGACTTTCGAAGGGTTCTTTTCCCTCTAAATCTTTTTCTAAGGGAATCTAGCATTCTCGTTCCTATTTCCTCTCAAAGAAAAGTAGTAATATTTCACAATAAAAGTCCCCTTCCTTCTTTGCCCCCATTTCAAATCATCTCCCCCTCCCGATTGTATAGGCTTTGTTCCCAACCAGTCCAAGAAAGCCACCACTTCCCCTAATTCCTAGTCCCACATTCATCTTCAAAATTTTGGATTCCAAATAACTCGATCCTCAACCCTCGTCATATGATCATCTACCATTTTGTCCTTATCCACTCTAACACTTTATATCCTAGGGAATTGATCATACAGGGAGCCATTCTTGCCCCACCTATCCTTACAAAATCTAATCTTATTACTGTTCCCCAGATGAAACTCCGTGTATCTCTAGAACTCCCCCACCCCTTCAAAATATGCTTCCACAACCCCACCCCATGGGTGAAACACCCCCTCCCGGACCCCACCCAAGTTGTGGACAACCTCCTAACTACCACCACTCTCCTCCATAACCGATTTTCCCCATGTGAGAACATCTACAACCATTTACCTAATAGAGCTTTGTTAAATTAATCAAGTTTTTTAACTCTCACACCCCCTCCTAAATCGTCTTTCACACTTCCTCCCAACACACTAGACAATATGTAATACTATCTTCCTTACCTCTCCATAGAAAATCTCTCACAATCTTCTCAAATATCTTACGCACTGAGCACGAAAGCAGCCGAATGGATAAGAAGTAAGTTGTCACGATCGACAGAGTGCTATTTATCAATGTTAACCTCTTTCCATTTGACAGATAAAAATTCTTTTACCCCACCAATCTATTTATTACCCTTTCCACAATCGGGTCCCAAATAGTTTTAGTCTTGTACTTAGCTCTTAATGGCAATCCGAGATTTGTGGAAGTGAGAGAACCCACCCTGTATCCAAGCATCCCTTCTAGATTGCCCACATTCTCACCTCACCCAACCTGAATCATTTCACACTCCCGATATTAATCTGTAGTCCCGATACCACCTCAAAGCACATCAGCAGAAGTCGTAGAAGTCTCACATAACCCTTTTTTGCTTTACAAAAGACAATCATATCATTTTCAAATAATAGGCGGGATACCCTAATCAGACTCACGTTCAGATGCCCAAATCATAAATCTGCTAATCGACCCCGCCTCTACCATACGTCCCAGCATCCGACTAAATTCTTTCATTACCAAAGTAAAAATAATGGGAGACATATGATATTTCTACCGCATGCCTCAAAATTTGGAAAAGAACCCCTCCAGAACCCCATTAATTAGGACCAAAACTTGAGAGATGAAATACAACTCTTAATAAAATGACACCACCTCTCTCCAAATCCCACCCTCTTCAGTAAGCATAACGGAAATCCCTAGTTGACATGATCATATATCTTCCCAATATTTAACTTGCATATAATTTCAAGCTCCCCACTCCTAACCGTCACATCCATATACAACCATTAGCCAACAAGACCACATCGAGGATTTTCCTTCCTTCAATGAAATCATTTTCGACATTTTGAAATGAGAGGATCAATAACCCTCTTAAGCCTAACTGACAGTACTTTGACAATGATCTTATAAGCACTCCTGGTTAGGTTGATTGGTTTGAAAACTCATACGTTAATCGAACCCATAACCTTGGTAATCAAGGTTATGAATGTCTTAAGACTCATAAGGAAGGAGCCTCTGGCATGGAACTCGAGAAATAACTCGACCACCTCCCCTCCTACTACTGACCAACAATGTTAAAATAAGGTCATAGTTAAACCATCCGGGACAGGTGCCTTATCTCAACTCAGAGAGCTCAACACCTCCACAACCTCCTCCTCCTATATAAAAGGTCCCCTCCAACATCTCTATGTCTTCACCCAAAATTCTCCCTATCATGGACCCATCCTCTTTATATAGACCCTCATAAAATTGAGAAATACCCCTAACCTCGCTCATTTCTTCAATCTCCACCCCAACTACCAAGATCTTCCCAATATAATTAAAACGATGATGTGAACTATCCACCTTTTGGAAGAATTTAGTTTTCTTATCTCCCTCCTTTAATCATAATGCTCGGGAATTTTTTTCCCAACTAATTTCTTCCTGAATCAGTCTTCTTCCAATATCACCTTTTCTCTCCTCCCCCAGAAACTCCATCTCCCCTGAAAGCCCACCCCTCCCTTGTTTATTATCTAGGATTCTGAATTCCTCTATATAACTCAAGGTAGTCTCACTCATGTTCCTAACCAACCTTTTTTCCCACTGTTTGATATCTTCCCTTAGGAGATTAAGTTTTCTCTCCAAAATGAAGCTAGCATATCCCTCCACCATATAACCTTTACACTACTCTTTCACTCGGTCTACAAAGTCCTCCTCTTTAAGCCACATATTCTCACATATAAATAGAGTACTCCCTTATCTCCATCCCCCACACATTAAACGAATCAGGATATGATTCAGTGTTACCCTAGGTAAACAAGATTGAATTATCCCTAGTAAATGATCCTCCCACCCCTGATAAATCATAAAATTGTCTAAGAGATATATGTAAGGGTTATTTTTATTGCTAGACTAAGTGTACACGCCACCTCCTAGTTATACCTTATATATCTTCTAGTTCTCCCTCCTTTGCTCTTTTATGAAGAAAATCTCACCACGTTAAAGTCTCCCACTATGCACTAAGGAACTCCCCAGTTACTAACTCCTGTTAACTCCTCCAACAATTCCCACCTACTAGCATCTTCCACCATCCAATAAACCCCTAAATATCACCAAGTAAAACTATCTTTCACATTCCTAAATAAACATGATACATACTACTCACATAAGAAATTCTCCACTTTTCAATGACTTTGGAATCCCACACAATAATCACTCCACTCGATGCACCTTCAGCACGCACACTACACCATTGAACCCTACGGCCTCCTTAAAATAGATCTAGCTATCTCTCTATCCACCTGACTCAACTTTAATTCCTAGAAACATAAAATATGTGGCTCCATCTCGAGATGGAACCACTTACGATGCCATGCTTCTAGATATTGTTCAAACCCCTCACATACTATAAAATCAAATATAAATTAATAAAGTATCATTTTCTCCCCCCACTCCCTTACTTTCCCTCATAATTAATAGAATGCTAAAGCCTCTGAAGCTGTCTGTCCTTCTTATACACACATGATAAAGAAAATCCCCCCTCTGTCTTCCTATTGTCCCCCCTCCCTAGACTTCTTATTTTCTCCAATAACACACCTGCCTTACATCCACTCTCTTCATAAGCAACCCCCACAACCTTACTAAATCCCCCTATTAAATCCTCTACCCTTACCTCTGACTCGCTATCCTCCCTGCCTACCCGTCCTCCTTTTCCCTCTCTTCCATGTCATCTCACCACCATTTCCTTGCTTCATTTAGTATAATAGCTCCACAGACACTATTATCTCTACCTATCTATATCTCCTCGTCCCCTCTTGCAACTTCAATCTCCACCCAAAGTTTAGAATTATGCCGTTCCAATAAATTGGTAGTGTTTGGAAACTTTTGGAAACATTTCTAACCTCCCCACCCTAGTCCCTTCCCATGTGCAAACATTGGATATGACCCTTTGTAAAAAAAATCTAGATTCTCACTAGCTAATATCATAGTTAAATTGTTCTCATAGTACCCTGTCTCTATCACGCCTATTGTCACATCCTCCTTAATGTCCCCTATTTTGTTGTTTCTTCTCCCCGATTTAGACTTATTTTCCTCTTAACTATTTTACTCGAACTTATGAGAGACCTCCCATTTTTAAACTAAACATGGAGTTCCTATAATAAATATATGTATTGCCAGGTCTTTGGGATTTGACACGAGTTTCCCTATTTGTCCAATAAAAATATCCTATTTTGGGGTGATCTTTATCCACTGCTGGCGACTAAGAGAACATTTGTACGCCCAATCTTGTATCCACTTATTCACCATTTATCTTATGGTTCCCAATTAATTTATATTTTAATCCCACGCCTAATCTTCCCATACCTTATTCCAAAAATATTTTGTTTTTCCTAATCCTCCCATGATGTGAGAATCTTCTTTTTCCTTCCCTACCACACCCTTTGGTTGTATTCGCACGTTTTCAGCCTTGACAATGCCCCAGACTTCCTCAGGTAAGTCGTTCCTCCGTCTCCGAACATTATCGTTTATGCTAGTATCTCCCTTCTGTGCATCGTGACATCATTTTTTGCCTCACCGGTGCCACGTGATTTCCGGTCATCATTCTCACCTCTATGAATGTTCATGCTTTCTTCAAATGCTCTTCAATTGATAGCCTCGCTAGTGTTTCCTACTTTCTAAACGAAAGCCTGAGGTATAGAACTTCTATTGAAGTTGTTTTCAATTCTACATGGGGTCTTTTTTCCTTCATTTCTTATGTGTTCCTATAGGTTAATGGAATTCCACTTCTTCTTTTATCCCCCTTCGATGTAGAATCTGATTCTATGTTGCTTCCCCTTCTCTTATCAATCATGTACGGTTTTTTTCCTCATGGTAGATGTCTATTCGGCGAAATAACAAATAGGGTCTTCAACCCACATCGCTAGTTCAAATACCTAGTCTCCACAATAATCTTTAACCAATATGGTTTTCAACCCACATAGTAGATGTCTATTCTTGCCCATTGTAACTCTTCTCCCAACTTAGTGTCATTATCCACGTTTAAAAACCTACAGATTTCTCTTAAATGGCTTTAAAGTCTCCTTCCCCATAAATGAAGAGAAAGTCCCATTACCCGGAACCACCTGTGGTTTGGCTATTATCGTTTCTTTGTGTAACCTGCCAGAAGGTGCCACCATTGTAGACGCAACTGATTTCCATAAAATAACTAACGATTGCCTTCCATAAATCTATCTATCTCGTTGACTGATGCAAACACAAATAATAAGAAAGAGGAATTATGGTTCCAAACTTATAATTCCCTTATCGATTTTCATCTTTCCTTTACCCACTATTTCATCTTGTGTATTGGCGGCAACGATACGATCGGTTTACATATCCTTATCATTACAACTCTCTGGAATTACTCAACTCTAGTAATTCATGAATAGTCATTTACACTGAGGTTTGCTTTTGATGTCGAAAACTTGGATATTAATTACAGAAGTTGGCCACAGATCCACTTTAATATAGGACCTAACATCCTCTATTTTGACTGAGTTGTCTCCCCATTTCCTTACAAAGAACCTCCGGTTACATGCGTTTAAAAATGTCTTTGGTAT
Source organism: Sambucus nigra (assembly GCA_949130495.1). Lineage (NCBI taxonomy): Eukaryota > Viridiplantae > Streptophyta > Magnoliopsida > Dipsacales > Adoxaceae > Sambucus > Sambucus nigra. The sequence continues at coordinate 533,025,403 of OX422208.1, read as the reverse complement.
ATCCCTATCCTCTTCCTTTCCCCATCGCCAACATCTAAAAAAACAGTTGGCTTTTATCATCTCTAATAATGATATTAAACCAAATATCACCCCTGATGTAGATCATATAGACTATGACCTCCCTCCTCTTACATTATCTTCTCCTATAGATACTGCCTATGGTGCCTACCATAAGCATAAAATTAGCCATAATACCTCTCCCTTGGATAAATAGGCTTCTTTAGTGTATTCTCTACCCCTAACACAAATCCTGAAAATGGTAGCTTCTATATAAGCACTCCTTGATAATTTCGAATGTGACCCATCAAGCTTGGAAGATAACCTTCCTAGTATTATCCATTCTGTAAATCATTACAATCTTATTAATTGATGGGAATGGTTTTTAGATCCATTATGGTAAGTTAGCTTGAAGGAATTACTTAATGACGAGGTTCTTATTTAAAGAAAGTAAGATTGGTTTAGTTTACCAAAATTTTTCCATTTGAGTTATTTTAGAATGTTATTTTTTACAACATTGTGAAACTTTATTTAAACCAACAATATTTTATAGGAGGTGTTGAATGCTGCATGCCTGAGGACTGTGCTACGACTCATATCATGAAATAAGAAAGGAAAAATAGATGAAGGAATATACATAAAAACTACAAAAAAAGGACGCAAAATCGAAAAAGTAGCAAGAACATCAGCACACATATTTTCTTCACTGTTGATGTAAAAAATTAGATCGCTCTAATTATTCAATCACAGATAAATAAAATGAGACAAAGATTTTTAAAGTGGTTCAGCCTTATATGAATGGCCTACGTCCACTGTTATGTTATTGCTGAATGTTTGTGAATTCTCGAGTACAAGTTCTCTCAAGAAATTCTCCCCCCCATGAATGAGGGTGATACAAGGTATTTATAGCCCTTAGGCTGTACATGAAAGGGTTGATACATTAAATGATATACATATGAAAGGGTAATACATTTAATGTAGCGTGTACGTCAAGATGATGAACATTCAATGAATAGTTGAACTGTTGATTATCTGGCAATTAACGTTACAGCCGAGCTGCAGCTCGGACCGCTTCCAGTTGCTCGTTGCTCAGGAGTTCCTCGGAGCGCTAGAGTATCTCGGAGTGCTTTAGTTCCTCGGTGTATCCTCGTTGCTCGGAAAGAATATGGGTTAGTCGGGGAAATGAACTTCCTCGTTGCTATTTTGCCACGTAGAAAGACACGTGTCTTCATATTATTCGTCCATATCAGCGTATTAATTTTGGTATCAACAGAAGCCCCCAATGTTTCATATTTCGAACTTTGAGGAGTATGGAACATTCTTTCTCGGTATATGGCGATATTAAATGATTTTCCTGGGTTTTAGGAGCCTTTTCTTCATATTTGAATTTCTTTCAAATTCACAGAATCCGCCTTTTTCGAATTTTTATGAGTGCTTCGATCTTCGTGCCCTTTTTGTCCTTTTAGCCGTCGGAAGTTCGATAGTTTCTTTTTGTAATCATTTCCTTCGCAGCTTCCCAAGGTAAAGTATTTAAACTTCTTAGGTAACCATACCGTCTTCTTCCTTTTCTCATTTTCTGCATTCAAGCTTTCTGTTTTATCTCTCTCTTGTGCGTTCGTCTTTTCCTTCGCTAGTTGTCAGCTCTTCCTTTTTCCTGTAAGATTCTCTTCTTTTCTTCTGTATTTCTTTTATTCACTATGGTTTATCTTGTGGAATCTGTTGAGAAATTTCGTTCCGATTTTTCCATTCCTTCATGGGTAACTCTGGAGGTTCTTTCTGAGCCTTTAGATTATTTTCGATTGGCTGAGGGACATTGGTTCCCCAGTCTATTCATTGCTGAATGTGGATTTTCTTTTCCACAAACCCCTTATGCTTAGAGTTCTGTCAGTACTTTGACGTTGTTCCTGCAAAAATAGCCCCCAATTCATGGAGAATAATTAATGGGGTGTATAAATTAAATCTGACTCATGGGACTCGTATAGGGATTCCTGAAATTATGTATTGCTATAGATGGGCTATTTTAGATAATGTTTATTACTTAAAAAGTAGGTTTTTAAATAGGGCTCTTGTAGTTAACCTCCCTGATGCAAATAGAGATTATTTTGAACATGGAGTGGTTATTAAAAATTGGCAATATACCCCCTTGGTTCGAGATGCAGTATACCAGGGTCCTAAATGCCCCCCATATGGCAATGGGATAGGTTTATTCTCATTTTCCTTTACTTATGAAATTATGCTTTTATCATATTTGACAAAATGTATGACTGTTTTTTCATTATGTATTTGTTTGCAGTTGATAGTAAAAGAAAAACTCCAAAAGAATCAGAGGTTAATATTAAGCATCTGAAACTTATCTGGGGTCTACATAAGAACGTGGAAGACGAGCACATCAGGTCTGCATCATATTTGCTGCAGTATAGGAGTTACACGACTTCTTATACTGCTCGTCCTGTGATTAGTTCTGTTGAGCCAGCCTCAACTCCAGAAGATTCTTCTTCAGATTCTCATATCCCTTTAAGTCAAAGAATGGGTAGGAAAAGAGCTCCCCTGCTCTATTTGATGACACTACTTCTGCTGCTGAAGCCAAGAAAAGCAAAATTGATGTCCCAGAGGGGACTAAGAAGGTGGATGTTGCGCCTTCCAAAGCTACCGAGAAGCCCCCAGTGGCTCCGAGCAAGAAGGTTGCTCCTGTAGAGATGATGATATCTCTCCGACCAAGAGCTCTTCCTTGGTTGAAGTTGCTGAAGTTCCTTTGAGGAGATTGAGGAAGTCTTCCTCAGTCAATTTGGCTGAAATTGCCAATCTGACTGAAACCATCTCTTCTCTACCAGTTGGTGGTGTTGGTGTTCCAACCATCATTCCTCCGAGCTCTGCCATGAGCTCGATAAAAACTTGGATCATACCCGAGGTCCAAGGAATTGATGAAAAGATTTCTAGGGATATGCTGACATCCCTAGCTACCCGTCACCTTGCTTCAGTAAATTTCTCACACTCTGAATTTCCTTTCTTTCTTTGAATACTTGTATTTTTGTACTGACCTGTCACTTTTTCCTTTGTTTAGCTGGTGAATTGTTTTAACAACATCGTGAAGAAAGACGAAGTAATTAAAGCTTTCAGCTCCTCGTCGGGGGTAGAAGATGCTCTGCTGGGTTTAACCCAATCCTTGAAAGATTCTCGTCAGCAGTATAGTGAGGACAAAGCTGTCTGGAAGAAAAAGTTGTCTATAGTTGAAGCTGAGAAGGTGAAGTTGGCTGAGACCTCCAAGAATTTGGAGAATAAGGTGAAAAGTTTAGAGATTGAGCATCAAAAATATGACGACAAACTCAAGAACTTTGGAGAGCTTGAAGATAAGCTGAAAAAGGCAGAGGAAGAGTTGTCCGTCCTGCGAGATGTAAAGTGCCAAAAAGAAGAATTGGATGTGAAGTTAAAGACTGCCGAAGATCTTCTATCCGAGAAGCTATCCTCGGAGAAACTGAAAAGAAAGCTCGCAGTTAAAAAATCCTTCAGCGCTGGCTGGGATAAAGGATGGGACAAAGGGATTGCTGCTATGACATCCCAAGTACAATACGGGAAGTTGAAATACTTCCGAGATGGCTGGGTAGCTGCCCTGCAGGAATTAAAGATCAAAGACGACTCTGAACTATTTCAGCTACACCTCCCTGGTCCTCCCCCACCAATTGTAGAAGAAGAAGAAGAAGATGAGCCCATCTCTGATGAATCATCCATGGCCATGGGTGATCAAGTCCCTGCCTCTCTACCTTTTGCCAACGAGGACATTTCTTCCATGCCTCCTCCTCCTGAGAAAATTTCAACTCCTGCTGATCAACCTGCCGTTACCACCGAGCAACCAAGCTCCTCGTCCCAGCCTCCCGAGAAAGTCTTGGGAGACAAGGAAAAGGTGTGAAGTTGTTCGGTATCATTTCTATCTTTCATTATTTGTAATCAAACAATGTAATATTTTTGTGATCTAATAAAATACATCTATGTTCATCTCTGTTGTTGATGATTTATTTTTGTTGACTGTTGTCTTCTCTTCATTATTACTTTGTGGCTAGAATGGAACTGATATCTGCACATGATACAAAGCTGATGCAGCAATGCCACGAATATTATAAAGCTGGTCATACAGACCTTAGTACATCAGAAATTGCTGACATCCTTGGCCATGATGCTTCAGAGCAAGCAATTGATGCTTATCGGTACTTGAAGAATTTACTTGACCGAGCTGTGGCCAACAACGTGGCCTACTATGACTTGATTGAGGAGCTTCATTATTCCTTAGAAGATCTTCAAGGTCAGCACAATGAATCAATTACTTTGTTGCACAAGGAATATGAGAATAGGTACCAACAGCTTTCTTCTGAGACAGGTCATAAAAAGATCATTGCTGGATACGATATTAGGGAGAGAACCCTAAAAGGTGAAATTGAGGCCTGCAGACAGATCGCCGAGCTGCTGGAACAAGAGAACAATAATTTGCAGAAAAAGTTGGCGCAATACGAGTCTACAGCTTCATCCTCTGCTGCCTTGGTACCGATCAATGATGAAGGAGTCTCCTTCTTAGAGGTTGAAAACGCCAAATTAAGGCAAGAATTGGATACTCTGAGAAGGTCTGGTATCTCTACTACTGCTCGGGGACGAGGAAGAGGTTCTCGTGGGCGAGGAAGAGCTATTCAAAATGTTGTCGAGGAACAAAGCTCTCCACCTGCTCGGAGTCGATCAAGAGTTCTCAGCCGTAATGTTGAAGAAGCTCGCACTCAATCTACTTTGGAAACTCAAGCGTTCCAATTGAATGCAAAAGATCATGCTTTGTCTGAAATGTCCAAGAAAAACCTATCTTTAGAAGATCAACTTACTGCCACGAAGTCTGCTTTACATACTAAGGATCTTTTCGCCAAAAACCTTCATGAACAATTGGATAGATTAACCTTACAATTCCATAAACAGCCCAGGGAATTTTGGATGGCAGGATACAATGAAGCCCTTGTTCATTTAGATGCTCGTATTGAACATGCCAATAATGAAGGTTATAAGCAGGGGTGGTTGAATGCCCTGGGTGTATTAAAATTGGAGCAAGGGCATTTTTTATGGGATTATCATGCTTCAGGGTTACTAGACTTGCCTGTGCCACCTTTCAAATTGGACATGGAATGGATCCCAGCTCGTTCCATTCCTCGGAGTTTAATTTTAAAATATCTCGGTGACTATAGTCTTCATTCTCAGATTGAATTATCTCGTCCCGAGCATCTCTTGGATACACCTTCTGTGATGAACGTCAGAATGCTCAGAGATGTTAATTTCATTAATTCTCCTCTTTGCCTAGAGGATCCTCCTGCTGGCGAAGAGTCTGTTTCAAAAGCTAAAGGAAAGAAACCAATATAATAGGATTTTCAATGTAATGGTTTAGTATATATACATGTAACTTGTAATCTATTTTGATTTTTAATGAAAGACTTTCATTTTCTGTTTGTAAATCTGTATTGCTATTCTGTTGTGCTTGTTAAACACTTTATATTTGTGCATATGTATCCGTTAAAAAGATAACAATTTTGTGCTGTTCATCAACCAACTTAGTAATAAACAGTTACAAGTATAAAAAAAATGTTGCCCGATCACTTAATAATAAAGTGATGAGTATAAAATGTTTAAAATGTTTCCAACCAACCAAGGTTGTTAAATAGTGTTTGTCGACCAACTACAGTTGATGGGTTTTTATCCCCGACCAGCTATACTTGGTTCAATTTGAAATATTTTCATAAAATGTGTCCGACCAACCAAGGTCGATAATTTATCCTCGTCGACCAACTACAGTTAGTGGGTTTTGATCACCTACCAACTATACTTGGTTCAGTTTGGAATTTTTGTATTTTCTGGAAAGGTTTTACCTTCCGACCAACTTGTTGGCATATTTTGTTTCTTAACTAGCCAAAATTGGCATTTTTAAGAATGTTGTTCTTGCCCTTTTACCAACCAAAGTTGGTCGTGGGTTTGAACTGTTAGGTTCTTTCGAACTATCTGGTTCTTTCGAACTATCTTATCCACAAGCTCTTTTACCAACCGAAGTTGATCACGCAAGTGTACGCCTCCTAACAAAGGAGTATAATTTGTTCTCGCTATTTTACCAACCGAAGTTGATCACGCTCGAACTATCAGGTTCTTTCGAACTATCTGGTTCTTTCGAACTATCTTATCCACAAGATCTTTTACCAACCGAAGTTGATCACGCAAGTGTACGTCTCCTAACCAAAGGAGTATAATTTGTTCTCGCTATTTTACCAACCGGAGTTGATCACGCTCGAACTATCAGGTTCTTTCTAATTATCTTGTCCACAAGCTCTTTTACCAACCGAAGTTGATCACGCAAGTGTACGCCTCCTAACCAAAGGAGTATAATTTGTTCTCGCTATTTTACCAACCGAAGTTGATCACGCTCGAACTATCAGTGTAGTGTATCACACTAGTATTCCCAAAAAACTTGTAATAAAAGGAAGGAGATGATGAAACATCATCGTTTTATTCATAATGAAGGAATTGCTTTACATTTTACATTACTGATAATACTTGCGTAGGTGTTCAGCATTCCATGCATTCTTAAATTCCTCTCCTTCTAGAGTTGCTATTCGGTAAGTTCCTGGTCGAACAACTTCTGTAACTCGGTAAGGTCCATGCCAGTTTGCTTCCAGTTTATTGTGCTTCTGAATGACTTTCTTTAGCACATAATCCCCTTCTTTTAAGTCGCATTTTTTCACCCTCTTGTTGTAGAACAGAGCTGTGCGTTGTTGATAAGCAGCATTCCTAATGGCTGCCTCTTCTCTAACCTCCTCGAGCATGTCCAAATCTAATCTTCTCATCAAGTCACTGACTGGGGAATTGAAATTTATCACTCTGTGTGTTGGGAGACCCAACTCAGCAGGTATTACAACCTCACTTCCAAATGCCAGCATATATGGTGATTCTCCAGTCGCTGCTCGGGGAGTTGTTCGGTAAGCCCACAATACTGATTGTAACTCATTAATCCAGTTAGCTTTAGCTTCACTTAGCCTTTTCTTCAAGCCACTCAGCAATGTTCTGTTCGTCACTTCAGTCTGTCCATTGCTTTGAGGATGGCCTGGTGCCGAATGAACCTTCAAAATGTTCGACTGATGACAATAGGCAGCAAATTCCTCGTTATCAAATTGGGTTCCATGATCTGTGATGAAGGCATGAGGGAGACCATATCGACAAATGATGTTCTTCCAAACGAACTAGTATACCTTCTCGTATGTCATATCAATAAGCGGCTCAGCTTCTACCCACTTAGTAAAATAGTCCACTACAACGACGAGGTACTTGAATCTTCCTCGGGTGGTCGGCAGTGGTCCAACCAAATCAATTCCCCATATGGCAAATGGCGAAGGGGAAGTTAATGGTGTCAACAATGCTTGCGGAGTTCGTCGGATGGAGGAAAAACGTTGACACTTGTCACATTTCTTAGCATAGGCTATACAATCAGCCCTCATCGTCGGCCAGTAGTATCCTTGAGTCATTACCCTTTGTAAAAGTGTTCGACCTGCTACATGAGCTCCACAAGACCCTTCATGGATTTCTTCAATCAATTCTTTCACCTCGGAGGGATGTACACATCTCTGCAAACCTGCCATAATTCCTCGTCTATATAAAATACCATTAGTTAATACATACCGAGCAACTTTATACTTCAATTTCTTGGCAGAGAGCTTATCCTCTGGCAATTCTCCCTCTTCAATATATACCCTGATGGGATCCATCCAAGATGGTCCTAAATCAAGGGTAATAACATTCATCGTCTGGTTTTCATCTATGCTCCGACTTTCCAGTACTTCAATTGGTATCGTTCTTCGCAGCTCGGTACGAGTAGCTGATGCTAGTCGGGCCAGTGCGTCTGCTTATGCATTTTCTATTCTGGGTATTCTGATCAACTGAATGGCATCAAATTCTGCCAATAATTCCATCACCTTCGCATGATACTTGACCATTAGTTCTCCTTTAACCGCATATGTTCCCATTATCTGATTCACAATCAATTGAGAATCAGTGAATACCATCACTTGTTGCGCTTCCATAATCTTTGATAAATTAAGACCTGCTATCATGGCCTCATACTCAGCCTCATTATTGGAGGATTGAATTGGAATCACAAAGCATATTCCATGTCAATCTCGTCTGAGGTGTTCAAAACAATTCCTGCCCCGTAACCTGCTGTGCAAGATGAGCCATCTACATATAATCTCCATAAGGGCAACCCGTCTTTAAATTTCTTATCTGACAGCGTTCCTCGGTGAAATATTTGTTGCTTCTTTTCATCCTCCCCTGACACTTTTCGCTCCTTGTTGACCATCTCTTCTCGCTCTTTTACCAACCGGAGCTGGTCTCAGCTCGAAGCTGATGATCTTTCTTCATCCATAAGTCCTTTTACCAACCGGAGTTGGTCTGGACTTATGTCTGTTGATCCTGTAACATCCATAGGTTGGTCAGCGAGCAATTTTTGTTCCTCGGGGGTATCAGGATATGTAAACTCTGCTATAAAATCTGCTACAGCTTGCCCTTTCAGTGATGATCTGGGCTCATACACAATATCATATTCACCGAGCTCTATTGCCCAGTACATCAATCTCCCTGATTTTTCTGGCTTATGAAGGGCTTGCCTCAATGGCATGTCGGTATAAACAATGATGGTATGGGCCTGAAAATATGGCCTCATTCTTCTACTTGCTTCAATTAATGCCAATGCCAATTTCTCCAGCTTTGGGTACCTGATTTCCGCACCTCAGAAAGCCTTACTTGTGTAATAGATTGGTTTCTGGACTCCATTCTCTAATCTGATCAATGCTGAACTGACTGCATTCTCTGATACTGCCAGATACAAATACAACTTCTCTCCTGTTATTGGCGTGGACAACAATGGAGGTGTTCCCAAATACTTTTTCAAGTCTTGAAAGGCCTTCTCACATTCATCAGTCCACTCAAAAGTTTTTCGAAGTGTTTTGAAGAATGGGAGGCATTTATCAGTTGCTCGGGACACAAATCTGTTGAGCGCTGCAACTCGTCCTGTAAGACTCTGCACTTCTTTCTTTGTTGTTGGATATCGCAACCCTAAAAGATCTTTGATTTTATCTGGATTTGCTTCAATGCCTCACTGGTTGACAATGTACCCGAGAAACATTTCTTCTCGTACTCCAAATGTGCACTTCGTCGGGTTGAGCTTCATCTGGTATTTATCCAGTTGATCAAATGTCGGAGCTAAGTCAACTAGATGATCTGCAGCTTTCTTTCTTTTTGTCAGCATATCATCGACATAGACTTCCATGTTGCAACTGATTTGTTCGGCAAAAATCTTGTTCATCAGCCGCTGATATGTCGCTCCTGCATTTTTCAAACCAAAAGGCATAACATTATAGCAATAAGTTCCCCTAGGGGTAATAAAAGAAGTACTTTCCCTGTCTTCAGGTTTCATTTTGATCTGGTTGTAGCCAGAGTAAGCATCCATGAAGCTGAGCAGCTCATGTCCCGAGGTAGCATCCACTAGTTGATCAATTCTGGGCAATGGAAAATGATCCTTTGGGCATGCCTTGTTAAGATCGGAGAAATCAACACACATTCTTCATTTATTGTTTTTCTTTTTTACCATCACCACGTTTGCCAACCAGTCTGGATACTTTACGTCTTCAATGAATTGGGCTTTCTAGAGCTTCTCGACCTCCTCTTGTATAGCCTGATTCTTCTCGGGGCTAAATACCCTTCTTCTCTGCTTTACAGGCTTGATCTCCTTATTCACATTGAGCTCATGACATAAGAAGTTTGGATCTATTCCTGGCATGCCTTCATGACTCCACGCAAAAGTTTTCTTCCTGTTTCTCAAGAAAGTTATCAACTCCTGTTTTATTGAAGCATCCAACGTAGAACCTATCTGGGTTACCCGTTCAGGGTGCTCGTCGTCCAGAATAATATTTTCTGTAGATTCCAGCACCTGTCCTTTTACAAGTTGGGATTCATCTCGAGGATCCAGTGTTTCAATTTCAGTGCCTTCATCTACTTGGTAGGTAGTAGTCTTTTTTCTTGAATCTTCAAGTTCCTCTTGCTCGGCAGACGAATAATAACATTCCCGAGCTACTTTCTGATCACCTTTCACAACTCCTATTCCAAAATTTGTTGGGAATTTTAAGCACTGATGCACTGTAGATGGAACTGCTTCGAACTTCTTCAAACCAACTCTTCCCATGATGATGTTGTAAGCTGACTGCACATTCTTATCCATCACAAAGAAGCATATTCTCTCTATTCGACAAGCAGGCCAAGTTCCAATGAATATGTCCAGCTTGATCGTCCCAAGTGGAAAAACTTTCTCGCCAACAAAACCCAGGAGGGGTCTGTGATACGGTTCCAATTGAGATAATTTCAGATTCAAACTGTCAAAGCATGAATAGTACATGATGTCTGCCGAACTTCCATTGTCTACCAACACCCTTGAAATCACTACTTCCTTCATCCTCATTTTGATCACCAAAGGATCGTCGTGAGGATAAAGAACACCTGCTAGGTCATTTTTTGAAAAGCCAATGACCAACTTCTCTTTGTTTACCTTCCTCGGACGATCGTCCTCGGCCAGATTTATTCGCTGAATATATGAACAAGTTTGAGCCTCTCCAAGGTAAGCCTTTCTTTCTGCAGTAAGGTCTCCTCCTCCTGCATCTCCTCCTATAATGACATTACAATCAAATGACCCAAAACGTATAGAAAATACCTCTCGTTCTGGCTGTCTTGGTTTCTTGGGAAGATCGGGGTCTTCATCTGGATCATCTTCATGGTCCCTTTTCTTTTTATCCTCTGTTCGGCGAGGAGATCTAGATCTCTCTCTAGTTCGATCATTATTTCTTTTTTCGCCTCCCCGATCAACATACTTTGCTAACTTTCCTCTTCGGATGAGTGTTTCAATCTCATTCTGAAGAGCTATGCAATTTTTAGTCATATGGCCATGATCTTTGTGGAATTCACAATATTTATCCTTACTCCTCGAATCAGGGTCTGATCTCAGTTTCTTTGGCCATTTTACCTCCTCGTTGTTCTTGATTTCTTCCAAGACATGATTAATACCCATTTTCAAAGGAGTATAATTATCGTACTTCTTCATGATTTCCCATTTATTCTTGGAATGTTTATCTCCACCATTGCTTTTATGCTCTTTCTTCTTAGATTTGTCGACTTCCACTTTGGTGTCTTTATCCATATTCTTCTTTGCAGCCATAGCCTCCTCGGCATTCATGATTTTGGCCGCTTTTGCCATCAACTCTGACATAGTTGTAGGTGGATCTTTCGCCAAGGTGTAATACAATTTATTAGGCAACAACCCACTCATCAAGGCGGTGATTGCTGTCTTTTCTTCGTAATCTATGACTTCCAGCTTCTCGTTATTGAAACGAGTTATGTAATCTCTAGTACTCTCACCAGTTTTTTGTCTAACACTTAACAAGTGTGCTACTCGTTTTACTGGCTTTGCTCCAAAACAGAAATTGCCAATAAACAACTCGGCCAACTGAAAGAAAGTTGAAATCTTACCCCGAGGAAGATTGTTGTACCATATCTGGGCAGCTCCAGTAAGAGTTCCTGAGAACGCTCTGCATCTCATCTCGTCGGGGACGACATAGATGTCGGCAGCAGCTTGATATTGCTCTATGTGAAGAACAGGATCTGTCTTTCCATCATATTTGGGGGTCACTACAGGTGCTTTGAACTTTGACGGTGTAGGAAAATTCACAATGGCCTGCACAAAAGGTGTTCCTCGAACAAAAGTTCGTTGTAGGGGGTTCTTTGCTTTGGCCATTTCTCCCAATTTATCCTCCAACCGTTGGAGAGATCCTTTCCACGCTTCATCTCCTTCCTCGGGCCTATTGGTTCGAGCGATTGATCGTTCTGAGGTAGCTTCTTGATATCTATCTTGACGAGCAGCCGATCGTGATTATGCTGATCCTTCTCTTAGATCTGATGGTTGTCGAAAACTCCTCGACATGGTCTTAGGTGGACTCCTATTCCTCCTAGGGCCTAATCGACTGAAAGGAGACACCCCACTCAATCTTTCTATAGCACTGGGTCTTTCTGGAGAGAGAGTGATACGTTGATCAGTATCTGTAGCCCTTATTGACGAAGTTCGCCCAGGTTGATAAGAGAAATCATCAGACTCCTCATTACGATATGACTCAGTACGTTTGGATCGTGAAGAAAGTAAATAAGTTTGCCTCTGACCACTTTGCTGTCCTGAACGTGCAGGTGCACCGCTATGAAGGGTTTGTATGAGTTGCCTCAGTGTGTCTTGCATGGCGGTTTGTCCTTGAGCCAGATTCGTCATAATTCCGGCCATATCTGGAGATGCAGAGGGATTTGGAGGATTTCCAGCATTTCCAGCGTTTCGATTGCTGGATTCTGGATTATCCGCCATTGATGATGAATGATTCTTGGTGAAAAACGATAATAACAATCATTCCCACAGACGGCGCCAATCTGTTGATGTAAAAAATTAAATCGCTCTAATTATTCAATCACAGATAAATAAAATGAGACAAAGATTTTTAAAGTGGTTCAGCCTTATATGAATGGCCTACGTCCACTGTTATGTTATTGCTGAATGTTTGTGAATTCTCGAGTACAAGTTCTCTCAAGAAATTGTCCCCCCCCATGAATGAGGGTGATACAAGGTATTTATAGCCCTTAGGCTGTACATGAAAGGGTTGATACATTAAATGATATACATATGAAAGGGTAATACATTTAATGTAGCGTGTGCGTCAAGATGATGAACATTCAATGAATAGTTGAACTGTTGATTATCTGGCAATTAACGTTACAGCCGAGCTGCAGCTCGGACCGCTTCCAGTTGCTCGTTGCTCAGGCGTTCCTCGGAGCGCTAGAGTATCTCGGAGTGTTTTAGTTCCTCGGTGTATCCTCGTTGCTCGGAAAGAATATGGGTTAGTCGGGGAAATGAACTTCCTCGTTGCTATTTTGCCACGTAGAAAGACACGTGTCTTCATATTATTCGTCCATATCAGCGTATTAATTTTGGTATCAACATTCACGAAAACAAAAAGATAAGACTACATGGTGGAATCTCTGTAGGCTTTCATGGATGGGTTGCAGCAAAGCCTCGTGGGTCTGTTGATGAGCCTGGTTCTTGGTAATCATATTGAATGCATTTTGATAGTACGTTTCGATTTCAATACATTTTATTCCTGTCTGAAAAGATAGATCAAGACAAAGTCGCCTCGCGCATTTGTGATTAATTCGCTGATGGAAGTAAGACCAGTGATATGAGATTTGGCCCCATCAGTGCTACATTTAAAAAAAAAAACTGCAATGGGGTTGTCCGTGCAATTTGCAAAGGCACCATCTGATGCTGCCCTGGTCTATGAATACGGTTGTGGTGGGTATAGATAAATTGGCTCACTTGGTTAGAGATGGCCCGAGTTATATGAGTTTTAACAATTGGTTTATTATTAAACGTGCCTCATTTTGTGCAAGCCAGGAATTATAGAGTTCAAAGAAAGGTCTAATTCCTTATGCCGTTAGCCGCCCTGGCTGACTGGTATCCCTTAGCCGTCGGAGAATGGCTAGTGAAGATACATTAGTCTGCGTATAAGTCATTCGAACCTGAAATGTCGCTGGATAGTCGATAAAGATATGGTCATTCGAATCTGGGAGGTCACATAATGGACAATTTGAATGACGAATTTTATGGTAATAGTACAGACGGTCCGCTGTAGGTAAAGCCTAATGGATGAGAAACCGTAAGAATAGTTTGATTTTCGAGGATATTTCACTCTTCCAAAGCCACATCCATGGTAATTAAGGCATTTGAATTTTTATCTCCTCATTATTTAGCCAAGTACAAGTGTCTTTAATAGTAAATTTTGTTCCTTGACTCAACCACTAGAACGAGGAGTCCTTTTCAGTCGTGGGAGATATGTAAAGAGATTGAATAAGAAAAAGAAAGTCCGATGGCAAATATTGGGCAAGAAATCCTAAATTCCATTGACATTTATGAATGAATCGATGTATAGGGTTAGACAGAATGTTGGGAGGTATATTCAGGAATCGATATTCCAAAGTTTCATATAGGACCCAGATATGTTTCCCGAAGGAGATATTGCCCGGTCCAATTTGGCATTTAATTCCTTGCCTAAATAAGGGGATTAATTTGGATACACGCGTCAAGAACCAAGATGCATTTGAATGCCCTGTTGCTTTAAGTACAGAGGATTCAGCAAAATATTTATGCTGGAGAAGCCACACCCAGAGGTTATTCTGATTATGATAAAGTTTCCATAAAAACATAAGCATGAATGCAGTATTAAGTGTGTGCAGATTTTTAACTCCTAAGCCTCCAACTTGTTTGGGTAAGGTAATCGTGTTCGAAGGTATGGTAGACGTCTTGTGTGTTTGAGAGTTTGCATTCCAAAAGTTTTTTTTTTATTTTGTCGTTGAGTGTGGAAATGATGGATTTAGGCAATGGGTAGGCGGACATACTGTATACTAGAAGAGAGGTACAAACTGCATTGACGAGAGTAGCTCTACCAGCATAGGAAAGAAAGTGAGAATACCATATGTGAAGTCTATTTTCAAGGTCTTCAATGAGGTGAACGAACAGGCTGCGAGTGACAAACCTAGTAATGAGAGGGAGTCCTAAATACTTTTCATGTCCCATATTTCTCTGAAATCCAAGCATCGATCGAGTTTCACACATAATAGTGCATGGAATAGATAGACCAAAGGTAATGAGAGATTTTTCACTATTTATGGTTTCCCCTGATCCTTTCGAAAAATCTTCTAAAATGGTTCGAATTCTGGATATCATCTGACGAGATGGTTGAATGAAAAGGATACAATCATCACCAAAAGCGAGCCATGGGATTTGGGGCCCAGTTCTAGAGGCCCAGAGAGCAGTGATGGTTTTGCGTTGACTTTCCATATTTATTTATCGTAACATAACTCTACACCTAGGATAAAGAGAAGCGGGGATAACGGATCTCCTTGTCTTAGACCCCGTGAAGGTCGGAATTTGGGTCCCATATACCCATTAATCAGAGCTTGAAAGGATGTAGGAGATATGCATGTTGTCAAGTATGAGATCCATTGTTCTGGTATGCCATGTTGACGTAGAACCCATTGTATATAAGGCCATTCCATTTGATCATAAGCTTTAGATAGATCAATTTTTATGGCGCAACTCCCTTTTTTGGATTTTGACTTCTTCATGGTATGGAGCATCATGTGAGCTATGAGAATATTGTCTTGAATATATCGCCCCTTTACAAATGCTGCTTGGAATGGTGAAACAAGATATTGTAAAATAGGTCGAAGTCTTTCCACTAATATAGTGGAGATAATCTTGTAAATAACATTACAAAGGCTGATAGGGTGGTAATGGCTTACCTGAGTAGGATTTTGCCTTTTAGGTATAAAAATAAGAAACGTGTGATTTATGTGTGGAGACATATGTCCAGTGGAAAAAAAATTGCCCATAAGGTTATAAATAGTTGGACCCACTTCATGCCAATGGGTTTGGTAAAATTTCGTAGTAAGCCCATTCGGGCCTGGACTTTTGTTTGTACCCATTCGTTGAATAGTTCCCTAAATATCTCGATCCGTGATTGGTTGTAGTAGTCGTAATTTATTCGAGTCACGAATTTGAGTGAATGGGTGATTACCATCGACCATCGTCGATTTTGTGGTTTGAAATAAAGTTTCATAAAAATTCAAAAATTGGTGTTCAATATCTTGTTGGGTTTTATGCCATCCAGTATCAGGATAATAAATTGCATGGATGAAATTTATGCGATGATGATTAGTGACATAAGCGTGAAAAAATTTAGTATTGGCTTCCACATATAGGTTCCACTTAAGTTTATATTTATTTTTCCAATATAAATTTTCGTGGTTAAGGTGATAAGTTAATTTGTCCTGAAGTTCCTTTTCCTTTAATAGAAGGGCCGGTCCTTGGTTGGTTTCAATAAGAGTTCTGGTGCTAAGTAGATTCTATTGGAGACATGAGATGTTTGTCGCCATATTCCCGTAGACTTTAGTCTTTCAGGATAATGTTGCCTGTTTGAAGGAAGTAGACTTCCTAATAAAACAGCTCGCAGGTATTCCTTCTAATGTTGGGCCCAATGAGCCTGAAGGATCTCATGAAAGTACGGAATTGAAGCCCATTATTTACAATAAATTATTCTTCTAGGATTTTTGTCAGTTGTAGGCATACTATCTAGGATAATAGGACACTGGTCCGAACCTGCATTGGGAAGGTGAGTGATTGTAGTAGTAGGATATAGGTCCATCCATGCAGTATTAGCTAGACCCCTGTCTAATCTCACAAACATGTTGACCAAACGGGGTATTAGCTTTCCACGTAAAAGACGGGCCCTGGAATTATAAATCAAGAATATCATGTGTCATCATAAAATTATTCAGAGCTTTGGCGCAACAGGGCTTGAAATTATGGCCTCCTAGCTATTCATGTGGGCGTAAAATGGTATTAAAATCCCCAAGGAGAATCCAGGGATGGATAACAGATGTGGAAAAAATATGGAGTTATTTCCATACCTGGTTCTAAGCGGCATGGTTCGGAGGCATGTAGATAGCCGTGAGTTATGATGGTCTTGTTGTAGGATCGTGCTCTACCAGGATGTGAATAAAAAATGGAAAAACTGTAACCTCGTGTGCCTTGATATTACCTTCCATCCAGAGGACCCAAATCCCGCCAAATTGTCCGAGTGTGGGAGAAACGATATGATTTCGAAAAAGGAGTCGACCAATCTCGTCTAATGAACGACGGGTATCCATTCTAGTATCCAGGATAACCACCAAGTGAGGTTGTTGTTGATGAACCATATTCAGAAATTCTAGTAGAAAGGTTGGTCTGGCAACTCCTGTAGCATTCCATAGTAGAATTTTCATTAAATGGAGTTGGTGGTGAGACTTCAGGAACTAGTCGGGGAGAATGTAAACAAACTCGTTTGCTCTTATTGGGTTCATCAACAGTTGCGCCTCGTTTGGAAGTGGATGATCATGGAATGTGAATATTGACACTGACTCTGGTTGGATACGGTCTCGGTATTGGCCTACCTCTACGTGTACGTGATGTTGCAGTAGCTGGTAGTGGAACACATGCGGTAGTGTGCAGTTGGCTTATATTCGAAGGTCGTGAGGTCCTCTTTGGATTATTCTGTTTGTGTCGAGTGGTGATCGGGGGTAGGGATGATAGTTTGCCATGTGGTTTCCTGGGTGAAGGTGTCAAAGTCAGGGTGGTAGATTTCCTGGCTGAAAATTCGTATCTAGGTGGTGCATTGGGTTCATGTTGTAGTTTGTCATGCCTGGGCGGGGAGGTGGTCTCTAGAAAAGATCCAAGGTTGGGGAATCTAGGGGGATGCTGGAAAAGATCAGAAATTCTGGGCATGGGCTCCGGCTCCTGTTCATCATGTTGATTTGTGGGTGACTTGGCCTTAGATGGAAATTAAAATATAACTGGTGAATAAATACCATAATCCTTTTTATTCGGGCTGCAGGGCGATAAATTTTGCATGGCCAAGCTATCTTTTTTAACTGTGTTGCCACGTAAGTCATTAATCGCCCCATCCGGGTAAGCATTATTTCCCTGTGCATCGGTGTTATCAGAGTTTTGTGTTGACAAAGATGGCTTCAATTTTTTTTTACTTCCACCGCTTTGACGAGTGGAGGAAACTTATCATTTTTTCCAATTGAACTTGAGTGGTATTCAAGATGCTACGGCTAAGGGCGATGTCCATCAGCTTGACATTGTCATGATGTCCAGCTGGACAGTTAACTAATTCATCACTGGTTGGCTCCTAAGTAGGTACGGGGCAGGTCTCCCCTTGGTGGGACGTCATCCCATGCACAAAATTACTAGTGTGCCCCTCCAGTTTGTCCAGCGAAAAACTGTTTTCATGAACCGACCCTTTTTTTTCATTTTTCCTTTGTACCTTTACTGGTAGCTGTTCGGTCCTGACTAGTCATCGGAGACAGCTAGTTCCGACGCGGTGGTCTACGGGTTACCACTTGCCACTGTTGATCTACTACCTTTATATTATTCAGTTGTTACATGGCATTTGTTGTGGTATGTTTGCACTGTCCTTAGGAGTGTCCAACAAGTCCGCATGCAAAACATATGTCCATTTTGAGTTCGTATAGAATACTACGAAGGATATGTCCAATTTTTATTTTTGAAGGGAGAGGATGTTCAATATTGAATTCAATACAAAGTCGAGCATATCGTGCACGTCCCATTTATTCCGTGTGGAGATCAATTTTTAATGGTTTTCCCAACGATGTGGCTATACGATGTAAAAATGCTCGTTCATAATATTCTATACGCAATTCATGAATTAGTACACATAGACTCATGTGTTTGATTGTTTCAACCGAAGGTCAAATTGTTTTTTGCCATCTTTCAATAATAGGTAATGATCTTCCATGAACCACATCCCTCCTTTTAAATTTAATGATCAAAAGTTCAAGTTAGAAATTAATTACAATCAAACAAATAACTAATTTAGCTTTTCAATCGAAAAACTAAAGAAAGCATCTATCTTTTACTCATCTAAAATATACATGAAACATCTCTCTTTAACACACACACACACACACACACACACGCGTGTGTGTGTGGTTTTTTTGAAAATATCAATAAAATTCTTTGGAATAAACAACTTAAAAATCACCACCTCAGAGTATCGCAATAAAAAAGAGCTAGAAATATTCCAGACCCGGTTTGTTGTTTCACGCATATGAGGTCTCTCCTAAAATTCTTTAGAATAAACAACTTAAAAATCATCACCTCAGAGTGTCGCAACAAAAAAGAGCTTGCAATATTCAAGACCTGTTTTGTTGTTTCACGCATATGAGGTCTCTCTCTACTGGGATTTTATTCTTCAAACCCTATAAGGACATTTTGTTTATTAATAAAAGGATTGTCTAGTTTGTTTTGTATAAGCATTATATTTGTGAGAATACTTTATGTTTATGTTTAAAATATCTTGTTAACATGTTAGTCAATTCTACTTTGTAGGAATTGTAATGAGTTAGATTCTTCTTGATCATAAGCGATCAAAATTTTGTATCTAGTATAATTGAACATTCCAGAGCCTAGATAGGGAGTTTACATCCTATCAGTAAGGTTGCGTGTAAAATTCTAGTAGTTTATCTCAAACTCTGATAACCTTTCTGATGTATCATAGTTAGAAAGAGTATTATGAATAGTACATCTAGGGATGTATTGAATATACCACCGGTGAGATTCAAGCCTAAGGGTTGTCTTTATTAGACTTGAGGAATCTGACACCATTTGCAAATGGTGCATAGATTCCCAATCCCGAGGGTTATGAGGATTGAATTGCTTTCACAACTGTTGCTTTGATTATAATTGGTGTAATTCAATTTTAGATTGGGTCAATATATCCCCTTATGTTGGACAACAGTTTTATTAGGAGGTCTGAGATCATAATTCAAAGGAATTTGTATATAAGAGAGATTTTGGATCATGATACACCCTTGGTTAACTTATAAGATCTGGTTCCACCATAAACATGATCATTGGATTATTTTTTAATCAGGTGGAGTAACAAAATAAGTTTAGTATGACAATCAAGGAATTGATTAGATCATTTCAATAAAAAGAAAAATTCGTTACATGCTTCAGCGATATCCATATTTTTCGTGTTGCCAAAGGGCATATTTTGGCGACTCATATATTTTTTTTGTCGCAAAAAGGTTTTATTTTGGTGGGATCTACACTAAAATTTCCACTGCCAATATCATTTAAATTTGGTGACATCCAATTGATGTCACAAATTTGATTCCCTACTTTCAGCGGCACATTTTTATGTCACAGAATTACTCCTTACTTTTGGCAACATGTTTTTCATGTCGCGAAATTATATATACTTTCAGCTTCATCAAAATCACGCCGTGATAAGTATTTTAGTTTAATTTTAAAAACAAAACCTCCAATATTTATCTCCCCCTTTTTTCGGCTACCCCCCCAAACCCTAAAACTCTCGCTTCTAAAAACAAATCCCTTCCTACTCATTAAAAAATGTGACACCTCGCCCATTCTAATACCGCTTGATCAAGCCTTTATTAAATTAAACGGTAATCATACCTGATTTCATTCTTTGCACCACTGTCGAAAACCAATAAATTAAACTAATAACCTATTAAGTTTGGAGTCAAATATTCAACCTTATTAACATGCATATGTGAAAACCATTAAACAGTATAAATACAAACATCCATAGTGACTGAAACATAATAATACTTATAGCATAAATAATAGGCCTAATAAATCCTCGGCATACTGAATATCATAATCCAAATGCTAAACAAAATACGGTAAATAAAGTTTGATAATAACACTGTCTAATTGTGGGCAATATGCCCAAGAAAAATACTAAAATGACATCCTAGCTAGATACAATAGAATGAAGAGTCTAATGAAATCCTGCATCCATCCATAGCTGCTACAACATTGTCTAAATGGAATGAAAAGTCTATCCCTCGTGAATCTGTGGCTGAGCACCTAAAAGACTTTGAAACGATTTTTGCTATGGGTCCTCGCCCAAAACGTTTGAAAAATAGCTGCAAGTATTTAAATTCAATAATAAATAAGCAACTAGAAATATCAATCTTCATCTGGTATCACACTCATATGATCCTATCCTCACCCCTCATCTAAACTGCACACCTAACGCATTTAGTTTATTTGCCTAGTTATGCTAGCTCGCCAAACTAGTCTAACCATCCTTAACCTACTTTGATCCGCTAAAAATCTAGCCCATGCATACCGCCCATCCGATATCTCACACTATGTACTACATAGTTAATCCATACTCTATAACTTAGGCTTTCTTAATTATATTTGTCGCGCTACATAGGTAATGTAACCATACACTAGCTACACTTAGATGTTCATACAATCATTTAAACACATATACATATATCACTCTTTATATGTACGCATATAGCATTCGTAAACTGTACCTCCCGAATGCATCCTTAGTATGCTTTTAGGCACTAGGTATGTCTCGTATTACCACTGGGCCACCTGGTCGGAGTCCCACCACCAATCCCAAAACTTAAACATATAGTTGAGACGGTCATAAACATACATCCATGGGTCGTAACCATACCACTTCACTCCCAGCTGGACTCAAAACTAACACCTATCCCCACATACAAATATTAGTCAAGAAACAATATGTGACCTCCAGAAACAATCCAACACCCGCGAGTCAATGCCAGGACGGACCGCCCACTATGCGCAATATCTAACAATAGCATAGTTGAGTAGGTATGCGCACATAATGTCAATAAGTCATAGGCATAAATATATATATACTCGTGACACTTACATGTTTATATATGTAGTTGGTTAATGTGTTTAATATCTCTTGTAGCACCAGACTGCTAAATCCCAAAGTCTAACTCGAATTACTGATCATATCTCAGTATTCCCTTTACTTATAGTTTAACCTAATTACTATATGCTTCTGGTGAACATGCTGATTTAACCAAGCACTAGCCTATCCATCTCGAAATCCTAACTCGATTTCCCGATTTCAACCCATGATCATTTACTAATTTAGTCACGTATTTCCTTAGATGAAATCCATCTCTGGGTAGCCTATCAAACTTCTGAACCCTCACACTGAATTCTTAGAAACCTAAACTCATCCCCGAACCCCATGTCCCATGACCAATACTCAAACCTTCTACATGAAAAACTTCTTAAATGGAGGTTAGAGTATTTGTGAAAGAGGGGAGGTATTTTGGGAGAGTAATTGTAACACCTCGTAAATTCGAGAGCTTTGAATTTAATTAATTTGGGAAAATTTAGTCATTTTGGGAGAAATGGAACAAATTTAATCATTTTTCGTAGAAATGTAACTTATTCATTTTTGAGACATTTAAATTTATAATTTGGAGAAATTGTTTAAATTGGTGAATTTATTCAAATTGGCTAATTAAAATTAAAATTAAAATTGTACAGATTATTTTGTGTCGCATTTTTGGAAGTCAAAAATTTGAGAATGTTATAAAGTAATTCATATGGAAATTCTGAGTGCACGGTTGACTCCGGATAGGTCAAAATAGTCAGAAAAGAGAGTGTTTGGGCCGAAATAGTCGAAAATAGTCGGGTTTCGGAGCATTTTTAGGTATAACCGGGTCCACACGAGAGTGTTTGGGCCGTTTTAATTAAGGCCATTAGTCTAAGAATGGTATTAGCCCAATAAAATCCAATTAAGGGAGTTGGGGGAAGCCATAACTTAAAGGGAGAAAACCTAAACATGCAGAGGAAGTTTGGGAGAGCAAATTGGGCTTTTTTGGGAGCCAAATCAAGAAGAGGAGATTAATGTGTTCTTCGTCAAAATTCCCGTTTACATCAAAGGATCAAAACCTATGAAATTATCCAGGCCAGTAGTTAAACTTGCTTTCATTTAAATTGCGGTCTTGGGATTCATATCATGGTGGGTGTAAACCATATTCATTTTGGGATGAGTTATTATAACAAAATTAGTTTTTGGAGGGTATCACATGTTAAATATGGGTTTTGGAGATTTAAGCATTAAGGGTGAAATTGATGTGATAATTATATCATATGAGGCTAGAGTATGATTTAGAATCGAAAACCTGTAGAAATTATTGTTCAATTCGGATTATTGAATCGAATTGAGAATTGTGATTTAAGGGGTATTGAGAAAAACCCAATTTATAAACGCAAGAATTTTAATGAAAATCACAGAGGATTAATGTCATATATTAGTTTTTGAACATGTTTATAGATGAAATAAATATGGGAGATAAAGTAATCTAGGTTTGGATTGAAGTTGGAAACCTTCGGAGTTTAAAAATGGTGGAAACAGAATCAGGGAAAAAGATAGATATCTGGTCAATCGATTGATCGACCTAAGGATTATATCAATTGATCCCTTTAGTTATTTTATAACATGATATTGTATATATTTTTGTTACGGTCGCGTGGGCGCCGACCTCATATTTTTCTAATTGTTTTTGAATTTGATATGATTTTTCTACGATAGGGTGCGCGAGACTGACATCTTTAGGAAGAAATAAATTTGGGTTATTTTGAGATCTCCGTAGATGAGTGAAGGACTTTGGAAAATATTAAGAAACATTATTTTATCCTTGGATTAAATAGGGATGAATCCGGAGTATGGATTTAGGAGTGTTTGGAATGAACAACACTAAAAAATATATGTCAAAAGTATATGAGCGTATTCGAATGGGAATTTCGAAAGAATTTAACATACGGGATGGTATATTAAGGTGGTTTTAATTTAATGAAATTAAATGGAACCAAATACTTAGAGTCTTATGGTATGAGTATTAAGGGGTTCAAGATTTAAAGAAGGGGGGAACCTTAAGAAGTGAATTTTGAGTATTAAACTCATAAGTATGTAATTACTGTCCACGTGAATGTGTCCGAGCATTGTAGTGGAGCGACACTACTTTAATAAATTAATTATTTTGAAATTGATTAGATTAATCGGTGTAATTCGCAATGTAAAGAATTCGGGGTTTAATAATGAGTCACGGTGAAGATGAGTAAACCTATGACTGAGACCAGTAAAATATGAGTGAATTACCTACTGAAATATTAAAAGGTTAATTGTCACACTTCGAGTAGTGATGGATACTCGAGAATATACGATGATATGTATAATTGAAATTTAATAATACATACCATGTCCGTGATATATATATATATATATATATATATATATATATATATATATATATATATATATATATATATATATATATATATATATATATATATATTGCGTATGAGACACATACTATAGGTTGCGTGAATACCTATACGTCTGATAGTAATTTATATATTTGGGTTGTGTGAATACCTAATGATTATTATAGTTTGTGTGAATACCTATTGGTTGATTTATTATGTGTATGACATACCTACGCTACTTTCTATCGGGGTGGAGGTTGCGTGTAGGGACGATCTTATCCCGAGGAGACTTTGGGGGGATTTTAGACTCGTGCCCTAGAACATAGAACCTTGGAAATGTGCTATCCGAGATATGATAGTTCGGCGGTCAAATGGGAATGTAGGTATGTGCGTGACCCATGAGGCTAGGGACTATGTTCGCCTCCAATATGTGTGATTTGTATTGATGGTTCAAGAGAGATTGAACCAATAGTCCTTTAAGCAGTGAGCGATGCACCAGGACATGATAACAAAGTATGCATTGCACCAAGTGGTTCAAACCTAGGGGTGCAGGATATATATATATATATATATATATATATATATATATTGATAAATATATGTATGCTTGTGATTAATTCTAATGTGTGTATTTAGTAGATACGAAAACACTAGTATTTGAAGTAATCTTAATGGGAAAAAGATTAACTATAAGAATGATGAATACATAGTTGACTTCCCTAGATAAATTAGTTACTAATTCAGTATGTTTGTGATTAATTCTAATGTGTGTATTTAGTAGATACGAAAACACTAGTATTTGAAGTAATCTTAATGGGAAAAAGATTAACTATAAGAATAATGAATACATAGTTAACTTGCCTAGATAAATTATTTGATAATGAAGTAGTGTATATATATATATATATATATATATTAATGCTCCTGTGCGGACTAGTCTGCATTTTAAGAATGCAGATCGGACATGTGTCACCTAACGGTGCGCCTATAAATTATCGCTTAAATTATAGGTACACTCTCTCTCTTTTCTGGGCTCACCGCCAGGTGACACATGTTCGGTCCGCATTCTTAAAATGCGGACTAGTCCGAACAAGAGCAAGACTGTATATATATATATATTAGTGTGATAAAAATATATACCGGGGATGTGTCCAACTGTGGGTACTTAGTTGAAAAGTAAGATATTGACATCTAAAATAACTTTAATGTGTGAAGAATTAAATATAAAATGAGAAAGTCATAAATGTTTATTCGATATAAGACATTTAGTAGCGTAATGCGTGGGCGGTATGGGTGAACACATCGATTTAGTGTGAAGAAGGAAACTTGATATGGTTAGTTAAGGGGGTAGCTTAACTAGAGAGGGTTAGCAGGCAACGTTAGGTGTGCACACTAGACGAGGGATGATATATACCTCAAGAGAGTGCGACACTAGCTTAAATATGAAAAGGGTTCATGCATATTTAATTATTGTAATTTAACTACTTGATAAATATTTTCAAACTGTTTTACTTAGGCTCTGACCCGTGTCATAACCTTTTCTAAAACATTTTTGGTGTCCAACCACAAGGACGCCTAGTTTGAGGAATCTATAAAGGGATGCGTAGCTGCAGCTCATGTGAAATTTGCAGGACTTTGTTATAGACGCTTCATTCATTTGTTTGTAGTATAGGGACTTTACTTCAATATGCATTTGGTCATGTCGCCCCCAGATTTTGTATTCAGTTTATTTATTGGACTTTGTGTATCCAGGTTATTGTTCCCGTTACTGTTGTATTTTATTGTTTAACTGATAGTGGATTCGGTTATTTTCATTTATAGTATTCATCTGTGTTTGATTTAATTATCATGGTGTGTTGATGGATTAATTTATTATTTATTTTCGCATGTTGTTAATTAATAAAAGATAAAATTTGGCACCGCTCTAATTAAATTACTAGGTGGTTATTAACTTGAAAAATGTTTTCGACAGTAATGCTAAGAATGATCCATATGAGAACAACATTTTATTTTAATTATGGACTGGCCACCCGTTATTTTAATAGGCGGGGTGTCACAGATGGTATCAAAGCGCCAGGTTCTAGAGTCCTTAGGATCTGTACGACTTATTACGTTTCAGCGTAGCGTTCTTTGATATAGAGCCTTATTATAGGATTGTTGTATTCCTTCACATATGCGACTTACGTTCTCGTGATATTAAGTGTAATTGATGTGATTAATATACGAGTTCGATTAAGCTTCATACACCGAATAATTTTGGGACGACCAACGAGGGCCATTAAAAGGATGGCAGAAGCGGAGGTTCAGCAGAAGCTATTAAATATTACGAGAACGGTAACCATGATAGGAATCACTATAGTAATGGGAGGAGAAGATCCAAAGATAATTGTATAGGGTGGAGTGCAATGGCACCCATTATTAAATTTTGGGAGCAAAATTTTAACTCATAGGAGCAATGTTGTAGTAGTGGGAGTCTGTCACCATAACCATGGAGGGATACCATGAATAACAAGGAATTTGGGGGTGTGGTTTGATTGAAAATCCTCTCATCAACTATTTAAATAAGGTAGGTAAAGGAGATTTCAAGACTTATTTCAAAGGGTCGTACAGTGGCCGATCATGAAGAGAGTTGAAAATTTTAGCGAACTTCGTACCTAATGAGGTGGATACGTCCATAAGTTGATATTGGACTCGTGGGTAAAATGCACAAGCTAGGATGGGAAAATCCGACTAGGATGACTGGTGTTGTTGTCATCAAGGTTGTATGTTTACAAATTGATATCAATACTTCCTTGAGAAAGGAACCAAGAGTGTTGGGAAACGTAACAGAAAGGAAAAAAACTAAATTTAACGGTGCTAGTGAGGCACCATAGGAGGGTGTACCGGTAGAGAACCCATTTTAATGATTGATACCAAAGGAATCCTTACCAGGTGATGGTGAATTCAGTCAGGTTTGCCAAGGCCAGCAATGAGTTCCATAGGGTCAGCAGAGCCAAAGGGGTAACGGGGGTAGCAATCAGGGTCAAGTCTATTAAGTCAGTGAGAATGACAACGCCGACATATCCAGTGGGGCAAGGAAAAGAGGGATGACACATAGAGGTGTCTTAGATGTATAGAGTAGGAAGACATGTGTGGATCTTATCCGGAGCGAATTGGGGAACAAGGAAGGGATGCCCAGTAAGGCCAATGATTATAAGAAGTTTTGGTTCGGATGAGGGTGTTATGTCCAGGAACCATTTGAACTGAAAGTGGTATTGGCAATTTAAGGCATGAGTTTTATCTCGGAGTTATTGGGATATCTTTTGTGTGACATGAGCGAGTCAGTGTAGGTTATTAGTACTAGATTAGCATGTGAAATGGGTTTAGTAGATGTATCGTTAATACTACCATAGTGTGTGTTTATTCACCGTTGAGTGGAGAGTTTTTAGCTCATTGTTGTTTACGTTCTAAGAACTTAGTGATAGTGAGAGCATCGTATAATGTGACGCCTTGAGAAACATGGACATAGACGATTTGATTGATTGTTGGGAGACAAAATTTATGATATCTTGGTTATGTGCTTGGGATGCAGGAATTTCGATGACCGGCAATGCTAGGGGATAGTGCATTGTGGAAAGTTCTTTTGAACTTTGTTACGGGAGGTTACACACATGGATCGTAATAAACGTTGGGAATAGCGAGATGTTGTTGGATGCTAGTGCATCGGTTGTAAATGTTAAATTAATAAAAGAGTAGAGAAAACACTTTAACCTGAGAGCTAATATGATATATGGCCAGTGGAGCCAGGTAGTGTTACAAAGGATGCATTGAGAAATTTTTTTGCACCATAAGTTAATGGGTGGGGCATGGTCGAGAAGGATTTAATTTGCAAATTGGGGTAATCCAGAATACCCGTATGACATAGCCACGCCGAGACTGCGGAGCTGAGATTGAGATAAATATATTACACATGAGACGTTACTGATAATTATACTAAAATGTTTGGGCTATAGTGTATAGAATGGTGGGACTTTGTGTTTCCTGTTCCGAGATATGATTTTTTTGTGCTAGTTATCACCTAAAATAGGGTCTAGTCTACATATATTCATGTATATATGTTATCGTGTGTTTCATAATATACTTATGAGAAAGTGTATGTATTATTATATTTGATCCCGGTGAGTAGGGATATTTACTGATGAGATTCAGAGGGGATATGTTTAGTGACGAGCAAGGATATATAACTTTTCATTTACTCGCGCTAAGATAATAGTGATAGTAAGGGGTGCTATAGTCTATGATATCTTCGGTAACATGAATATGGTCGAGTATAATTTTATGTCAGGAGATGGAATTTAGGGGTAAGTGCCATTAAATACCGGGTGGCCAGTCCCATACCAAATTAAAACAGAATATACAGTTGGCTCATTCTTAGCATCACTGTCGAAAACATTTACAACTCACCCAATACCCAATTAAGCTGGTGTTAAAAACTTTCCAAATTTTAATTTAACAAAATCCATTTCTAGTTTAAGAATAACACAACACATTTTATTCTACAACACTGATAACCAAATAGATAACACAAAAGAATTTAAATGAAATTGAAATAAACATTCCCAAATAATATAAATCCATTACAATAATTCCCAACAATAGAAAATTTTATTAAAAAGACACGAATACAATAGTATATGACCTCGATAGAAAAAATATAACTGAATCCTTTGGGCGACATGCCCTACTAAGAGAATACTGAGAATCAAATGAAGATAGGCGTCTAAGCAAAACTCCATAAATCCATAGCCTGTCATAATCTGCTAAGGTTGGCGTCCCTGCTGCTGGACACCTGATATAGAAGATACAATAGAAAAGAAAATATGCAAGGAAACGGGTCAGAGCCCGATTGTGAAAATGATTTTTAAAACAGCAAGTATTTAACAAGTGAAATAAATCTTTTATTATGTACATGTTAGACCCAACTCTCACTTTCCATTCTCACCTCTCAACTAGAGCGCACACTTAACGTTTCCTATTAACCTCCTAGTTAATGGTTCCTCTTTTCTAGTCTCCATATTATAATTCCATCCTAATATCATAATCCCCATATGTCCCATACCATACGTCACATTATTATTCATTTACATTTCTCATCGTTTCTCATTAACATGAATCATTTCTCATTAATATGAATTAAGTTTTTCAATAAACATTCATTAACTTAATTTAATTATGTTTCTCTATTCACCGTTATCTACAATTATCACCGTAGATAGATTTAACCATAATAAATATCCATTCATTCATTTAATCCATTATATATATATATATATATATATTCATATATAATACGGCACCCCGAGTCACAGCTGCGGTGCAATGCATTACTCTGCTATCATGTCCCAATATCGCTAGTCGCCGAAAAGGGGACAAAAGGTTCGGTGAGGATACCTCGAACCATTAACAACAACACAATCATTGGAGGCGAACATAGTTCTCATACCCATGGGCCACGCACATACCTACGTACCCATAGTCAACGGACTTATCAACTCCCCGATAAGTCTTTCATAGACCTATGTTCTCGAGCGACAAATCAAAGATCCCATGGATTCATCAGGATATGACTGCCCTCACGCGCAAACCTCCCACCGATAGCAAGTAAGCTAGGTATGTCATACACATAATCATTAATCAATCAAATAGGTATTATCATACCTATAGTATACTAACAACAAGGTACTCACATTAACCTTAGATTATTCCCTTACGTAGCATTATATCTCTTTAAATCCCACGCATTAAAATGTCATATCTTTACTTCATAATTTAATTATCCTCGCATCCTATAACATCTCTCCACTCCCGACGTCGTTAAGGTTCATGCGCGGAGCGTCTCGCAAAGCGAAATCCAAACAAGGAACCCCTCCAATACACTACTACTTAACTTTGTCGATTGAGGAGGTTCGTCAACTTCAAATATGCGATCGGAATAACCTCATCCCCTCTTTCAAGCAAATGTGTTCTAAACTCCCATCTCTATCCAGGAGTCATACTGCTAAGCGCTCGTATTACACTTAGTCCTTGCACAATCAATAATGAGCTTAAACTCAGTCCTTGATGTTCATATTGTAATCCCAAGGCTACCCAGGTGTTACATTCAATCACCACTACTGGACCTATCCTTAATCCTCAAGCAAACCAATTATAATCGAACAAATGAATCTAGCAACCGAAATTTCTTTAATTTAATTATCATCATTCTAATCAATTTAAATCCCAATTAAATTAATTCAAATCTTATCAAGGGTCTACTGATATTTTCTAAGTCCCATAATATCCAATTAATAATAACCAAGGATCCACAAAAGTTTTGGGATAAGAACCAACATTAAAAAGAAATAACATCATGAATTCTCATATTTTAAATACTCAGAAAAATCAGATCCAAAAATTATTCGAATCATCAATTCGACTTCAAATTTGGATTCTACACGAAAAATTGAGTCAGGTATGTGTTTTGAGTTTTTCTTAAATCTCATCCAAATGCACTCAAAAAGAAGATCTAAACATTCCAAATTGGCTCTTCTCATTCCACTCGTTTTTACCTCTTTTCCCAGAAAATTATCAACACATTATCTTCAAGAACACTAAATTATTTTCAGAATTTCTTCCACAGATTGATGAATATTTATTGGATTACTAACTACCTACAACATGAGTTTAATTCCTATATATTTTTAGATTCCAAAAATCCATTAACAACTATATCCTTTCATCTTCCAAGCATGAAAATCATCTCTTTTTATAACTATCCTAACATGGACAATATACGAACTTAAATTGCAAATATCAAACACTTGCCTCTAATGAAGATCTGACCCTTTGGAGTTGAATAACACAGGTGGTGATGGTGGTGGTGACCTTTGACCTTTGGTTCTCCTCCTTCCCAAGCAAACTTCTTTTTCTTTCCAATCAACCTTCCACTCTCTCTAAGAAGATGACTTTTCAATTTTGTGTAGAAGAGATGAAATGAACCTACATACACTAATCTCCAAATACTTATAATAAGACAAAACCCGAAATCACTACTCATCCCCCTTGTAAAAATAACCAAAATGCCCTTTTGGGTTGTCTTTTCATTTCCAAATGACCCGAGACTAAAAATTAACATCCAGATAGACTTTTCTGACTATTTCTAACCTTCCGGACGCAACGACGCAGTCGAAATGACTATAAGGTCGATAGAAAATAAATTTCCTTTTTAATTTAATAAATTAGTCCTGACACGTCCCATACCGCGTCTGACTAAAAATTCAAATTATCGAATTTATATCATACCGTCATATCATTGACATCACATTCATATATTACCTAAATATCTTTAAGTAATATTCAGAATCATCCATTTTAATATCCACAATTCGGATGAAACCCAAATGAATTAATTTATAATAAGATCCAATTAATCCATTAATTTAAAATACAACCCATTTTAAAAGTCATTAAAATCACGGGGTATTACATACTTCCCCCCTTATAACAGAATTTTGTCCCGAAATTCAGGAATATAAGTTATAACGGTAAGGTCAACTCCGAGTACAAATCTCACATCGCAAGAAATCTAAGACGTACCGCCCATACAGTACATTAACGAAAATCCCTATCGATGTTATACGCCAAGCCTCACCATATAGTTCCAACTGAATCGAATATAAACTTTACCCAACCTTCCCTATACCATCCTCGTGAAAAACTTTGGGAAAAATAAATGATCCTCTCGTATTGTACAAATAAATCCTGAAGTCTTAACTACTTACCTTTTTCACAATTATGAAAACTACTACAATCCAACCATCCAGGGCTCCCATACACCCTATCGTACCACTTCCATAATTATAGCAAAGCTTATAAACTCATATCCTAAAGACCTAACTTATTTCGACTCCCAACGGTTATTAGTTTCATGCGTGGGGTGTCTCGCAAGCGAAATCCAAACAAGGAACCACCCCGATACACTACTTCCTAAAGTAGTCGGTCATCGAAACTCCTAAGGTCCTTAGTCAATAGTATATAAAAATTTGGTTTATCAAAAAGAAAAAATATCAGATTTATCGATTTAAACAAAAAATTTAGGTTTCATTGATTTCAAATAGAGTCTACTCATATACTCTTCTCTAGAAGACAAGATGTTGTTTAATAGTAGTACATACGCTCTCGTATACCACGAGTCAATGCATGCCGATAGTCACATCATGCTCGGACATGCCCAAAGTAAGTAATCCCATGATAAAAATCAAACCCACGTGATAACATGTAATATATAGGTGTCTCACACCCCTCAGTGAGTCTACGTAAATAACGATGCTATAGGCTAAGTTTAGCAATCCTTTTGCCCACACAATATTAATCGCTACAAAAAATCAATATACGCCTTATAATTCCTTAGATAGAGAACATACCCTCATTCGTGGGTGGTGGTTGTTGAATACCACTATTATAACTTTGCTCCGATAAGTCAAGAAATATTTTACCCCAAATTTTCAGTTCTAGTTAACCACACTCCACTATATGCCCAAGCCTTTGAATATATTGCCTTCGTTAGGTAACACACGCAATTCCCGCATTTCAATAACTTCTACTGATGTCTCTCCTTAATTTTCCATAATAGGGGTGACCTCGACTACGGTCATCATACTCGAACATACTTCATAACCTCCTAAGTACGATCTCCGCTATCCGTCCAATGGCCCTCATCTGCCATACTTTATTGTTCGATCACGCTCGAACGCAAATAAGATTCACTAATATATACGAAATCTTACCAAAGAAATCAACAATCCTAAACATAGGTCTCTATATCAAATAACGCTAAGCTGAAAACACAGTAAGCCATATAGATCCTAAAGGACACTAGAACCTGATGCTCTAATACCACCTGTAACACCCCGCCTAATTAAATACCGAGTGGCCAGCCCCATACCAAATTAAAACAGAATATACAGTTGGCTCATTCTTAGCATCACTGTCGAAAACATTTACAACTCACCCAATACCCAATTAAGCTAGTGTTAAAAACTTTCCAAATTTTAATTTAACAAAATCTATTTCCAGTTTAAGAATAACACAACACATTTTATTCTACAACACTGATAACCAAATAGATAACACAAAAGAATTTAAATGAAATTGGAATAAACATTCCCAAATAATATAAATCAATTACAATAATTCCCAACAATAGCAAATTGTATTAAAAAGACATGAATACAATAGTATTTGACCTCGATAGAAAAAATATAACTGAATCCTTTGGGCGACATGCCCTACTAAGAGAATACTGAGAATCAAATGAAGATAGGCGTCTAAGCAAAACTCCATAAATCCATAGCCCGTCATAATCCGTTAAGGTTGGCGTCCCTGCTGCTGGACACCTGATATAGAAGAT
The DNA here is from genome assembly GCA_949130495.1 of Sambucus nigra. Lineage (NCBI taxonomy): Eukaryota > Viridiplantae > Streptophyta > Magnoliopsida > Dipsacales > Adoxaceae > Sambucus > Sambucus nigra. The sequence continues at coordinate 532,992,191 of OX422208.1, read as the reverse complement.
ACAATAGAAAAGAAAATATGCAAGGAAACGGGTCAAAGCCCGATTGTGAAAATGATTTTTAAAACATCAAGTATTTAACAAGTGCAATAAATCTTTTATTATGTACATGTTAGACCCAACTCTCACTTGCCATTCTCACCTCTCAACTAGAGTGCACACTTAACGTTTCCTATTAACCTCCTAGTTAATGGTTCCTCTTTTCTAGTCTCCATATTATAATTCCATCCCAATATCATAATCCCCATATGTCCCATACCATACGTCACATTTAATATTCATTTACATTTCTCATCGTTTCTCATTAACATGATCATTTCTCATTAATATGAATTAAGTTTTTCAATAAACATTCATTAACTTAATTCAGTTATCTTTCTCTATTCACCGTTATCTACAATTATCACCGTAGATAGATTTAACCATAATAAATATCCATTCATTCATTTAATCCATTATATATATATATATAGAATACGACACCCCGAGTCACAGCTGCGGTGCAATGCATTACTCTGCTATCATGTCCCAATATCGCTGGTCGCCGAAAAGGGGACAAAAGGTTCGGTGAGGATACCTCGAACCATTAACAACAACACAATCATCGGAGGCGAACATAGTTCTCATACCCATGGGTCACGCACATACCTACGTACCCATAGTCAGCGGACTTATCAACTCCCCGACAAGTCTTTCATAGACCTATGTTCTCGAGCGACAAATCAAAGATCCCATGGATTCATCAGGATATGACTGCCCTCACGCGCAAACCTCCCACCGATAGTAAGTAATCTAGGTATGTCATACACATAATCATTAATCAATCAAATAGGTATTATCATACCTATAGTATACTAACAACAAGGTACTCACATTAACCTTAGATTATTCCCTTACGTAGCATTATATCTCTTTAAATCCCACGTATTAAAATGTCATATCTTTACTTCATAATTTAATTATCCTCGCATCCTATAACATCTCTCCACTCCCGATGTCGTTAAGGTTCATGTGCGGAGCGTCTCGCAAAGCGAAATCCAAACAAGGAACCCCTCCAATACACTACTACTTAACTTTGTCGATCGAGGAGGTTCGTCAACTTCAAATATGCGATCGGAATAACCTCATCCCCTCTTTCAACCAAATGTGTTCTAAACTCCCATCTCTATCCAGGAGTCATACTGCTAAGTGCTCGTATTACACTTAGTCCTTGCACAATCAATAATGAGCTTAAACTCGGTCCTTGATGTTCATATTTTAATCCTAAGGCTACCCAGGTGTTACATTCAATCACCACTAATGGACCTATCCTTAATCCTCAAGCAAACCAATTATATTCCAACAAATGAATCTAGCAACCGAAATTTCTTTAATTTAATTATCATCATTCTAATCAATTTAAATCCCAATCAAATTAATTCAAATCTTATCAAGGGTCTACTGATATTTTCTAAGTCCCATAATATCCAATTAATAATAACCAAAGATCCACAAAAGTTTTGGGATAAGAACCAACATTAAAAAGAAACAACATCATGAATTCTCATATTTTAAATACTCAGAAAAATCAGATCCAAAAATTATTCGAATCATCAATCCGACTTCAGATTTGGATTCTACACGAAAAATTGAGTCAGGTATGTGTTTTGAGTTTTTCTTAAATCTCATCCAAATGCACTCAAAAAGAAGATCTAAACATTCCAAATTGGTTCTTCTCATTCCACTCGTTTTTACCTCTTTTCCCAGAAAATTATCAACATATTATCTTCAAGAACACTAAATTATTTTCAGAATTTCTTCCACAGATTGATGAATATTTATTGGATTACTAACTACCTACAACATGATTTTAATTACTATATATTTTTAGATTCCAAAAATCCATTAACAACTATATCCTTTCATCTTCCAAGCATGAAAATCATCTCTTTTTATAACTATCCTAACATGGACAATATACGAACTTAAATTGCAAATATCAAACACTTGCCTCTAATGAAGATCTGACCCTTTGGAGTTGAATAACACAGGTGGTGATGGTGGTGGTGACCTTTGACCTTTGGTTCTCCTACTTCCCAAGCAAACTTCTTTTTCTTTCCAAGCAACCTTCCACTCTCTCTAAGAAGATGACTTTTCAATTTTGTGTAGAAGAGATGAAATGAACCTACATACACTAATCTCCAAATACTTATAATAAGACAAAACCGGAAATCACTATTCATCCCCCTTGTAAAAATTACCAAAATGCCCTTTTGAGTTGTCTTTTCATTTCCAAATGACCCGAGACTCAAAATTAACATCCAGATAGACTTTTCTACCTATTTCTAACCTTCCGGACGCAACGACGCAGTCGAAATGACTATAAGGTCGATAGAAAATAAATTTCATTTTTAATTTAATAAATTAGTCCCGACACGTCCCATACCGCGTCTGACTAAAAATTCAAATTATCGAATTTATATCATTCCGTCATATCAATGACATCACATTCATATATTACCTAAATATCTTTAAGTAATATTCAGAATCATCCATTTTAATATCTACAATTCGGATAAAACCCAAATGAATTAATTTATAATAAGATCCAATTAATCCATTAATTTAAAATATAATCCATTTTAAAAGTCATTAAAATCACGGGGTATTAGAAAATTGATGTGAGAATAATATCATATGAGGCTAGAATATGATCTAGAATTGAAAACCTATAAAAATTGTTATTGAATTCGGATTATTGAATCGAATTGAGAATTGTGATTTAAGGGGTATTGAGAAAAACCCAATTTATGAACCCTAGAATTTTAATGAAAATCACTGAGGATTAATGTCATATATTAGTGTTTGAACATGTTTATAGACGAAATAAATATGGGAGATAAAGTAATCGAGGTCTGGATTGAAGTTGGAAAGCTTCATAGTTTAAAAATGGTGGAAAGAGAATCGGGGAAGAAGATGGATATCTGGTCGATCGATCGATCGACCTAAGGAGTCGATCGATTGACCCCTTTAGTTATTGTAAAACATGAGATTGTATATCTTTTCATCATGGTCGCGTGGGTACTAACCTTGTATTTTTTTTTTGGATTTGATATGATTTTTCTACAATAGGGTGCGCGAGACCGACATCTTTAGGAAGAAATAAATTCAGGTTATTTTAAGATGTCCATAGATGAGTGAAGGACTTTGAAAAATATTAAGGAACATTATTTTATCATTGTATTAAATAGGTATGAATCCGTAGTATGGATATAGGAGTGTTTAGGATGAACAACACTAAAAAATATATGTCAAAAATATATGAGCGTATTCGAATGGGAATTTCGAATGAATTTAACATACGGGATGGTATCTTAAGGTGGATTTAATTGTTAGAAATTAAATGAAACCAAATACTTAGAGTCTTATGGTATGAGTAATAAGGGATTAAAGAGTTAAAGAAGGGGGAACCATAAGAAGTGAATATTTAGTATTAAACTCATAAGTAAGTAATTACGGGCCAAGTGAATGTGTCCGGGCATTGTAGTTGAGCGACACTACTTTAATAAATTAATTATTGTGAAATTGATTAGATTAATCGGTGTAATTGGAAATGTAATGAATTCGGGGGTTAAGAATGAGTCACGGTAAAGGTGAGTGAACCTATGACTGAGACGAGTATAACAAGAGTAAATTACCTACTGAAATATTTAAAGGTTAATTGGCACACTTCGAGTAGTGAGGGATACTCAGGAATTTATGATGAGATGTATAATTGAAATTTAATAATACGTAGGATGTTCGTGATATATATATATATATATATATATATATATATATATATATATATATATATATATATATATATATATATGAGACGCATACTATAGGTCGCGTGAATACCTATACGTCTGATAGTAATTTATATATTTGGGTCGTGTGAATACGTAATAATTATTATAGGTTGTGTGAATACCTATTGGTTGATTTATTATGTGTATGACATATCTAAGATGCTTGCTATCGAGGTGGAGGTTGCGTGTTGGGACGGTCTTATCTCGAGGAGCCTTCGAGGGGATTTTAGACTCGTGCCCTACAACATAGAACCTTGGAAACCTGCTATATGAGATATGATTGTTCAACGGTCAAATGAGAACATAAGTATGTGCGTGACCCATAAGGCTAGGGACTATGCTCGCCTCCAATATGAGTGAATTGTATTGATGGTTCGAGAGAGATTGAACCAATAGTCCTTTAAGCAGTGAGTGATGCACGAGGACATGATAGTAGAGTATGCATTACACCAAGTGGTTCTAACCTAGGGGTGCAGGATTAATATGTGCATATATATATATATATTGAGAACCCCCGATTTTATAATACTTAAAAGTCTTAAAATCTTTATACTTCACAAAGTAATAATTTCCTTTTTGTATGCGGAAGCGTTAGAGATGATTGTTCAATAAAATAAACAAATTATAATTTCTTAACACATTAAAATTAAACCAAGTGAAATTAAATTAATCCATTAAAAATCATTTTCACTTAAACATAATTAATCCAAGTCCTAGAAATTTTCCTAAGTCATATTTTTCAATTATTCCAAAATTAGGCCAAACCAATTTTAACAAATGACTTGAATTAAATTAACATTACCCAAGTTTAATTTAGCACTAAATTAAATTAAGTGTGATAATTAAAATCAATTTTATCTTGAATTATCCTAAGCATGCGTACTAAGTTATTATGCAAGATAAAAGTAAATCAATCACACTACGCCGCGATGTAGGAGGAAAAACCCACAATGGAAAACAACCTCGGACGACACTAGCCTCAAATCCACTAAGTACGGAATTTACATTTTCAAGACAGATGACTGACTTCCTCAACTTGAACCCTCTCAAGCCTTGACGCGTCTTCTTATAACCACCTCTGCCTAGCGGATAACCACGGAGCTCCACCGTGATCTCGGAACCATCGATCGGAAAATAGGTACACCGTCAACCACACATGGTGCCTTTCACCATGTGAGAAAGCCACAACTAAACAATTCTTCTTCTTTAAGGGATGTAGAAGAAAACCCAAACTTCTCTTCAAATGGTAGAGATAAACCAGTGACAAAATGCTCCAAGCAAAGTATATGTATATATGAACTTGGAAGAAACAAATATGGGTGTAACTAAGTGTTTGAAAGATTTTTCTTTATAAAATGAACACTCAAAGTCATGAACTTTTTCTTGGAAGAATCAACTCTCAAAACTCTCTCTAGGAGTTAGAATATTATGAAAAAGTTAAGTTACAAACTTTGGTTCCCGCACTATAATAATCTGTAAAACGTTAGTGGGGTAAGGAAGTGGGAAACATGGGTAAAAACTACCAAAAAAAATTTCCCGCGTGATATCTCGTTCGAACGAGACTTCTAACGAAGTTCCAGTGTGAACTCGTTAGAAATCTCGTTGGAAGCTCGTTCGAACATCAAGTTCGTTCGAACGACACTTCGAACGACATTCCAGTGGACTTATGGCAAACTCGTTGGCAAACTCGTTCAAATGACTTGTGGTTCGAACGACAATCTCGTTCGAACGACACTTTGAAACGAAGTTACAGAAATTTCCAAAAATATCATTTTTAGCCCAGAAACTTTATATACTTTATATAAAAGTTTTTAATAGAAATCTTTTTGAAAACAAAACACAGTTTTAAAAACCTAACACCCAATAAACTTGTTCCAAGCTCCTATATATATGTAAAATGCATTCATACCTTTGGAGCATGGAACCACTGTTGATGACGTAGAAACGAGGCACATAAACTCGGCATTTGATGAAGATTTATACTATTTTGCCGCTACGTCTTCAACTAAACACATCATAGGCTTGAATAGGTACTCTTGAACACTATCCTATGACATAAACATTTTTGTCCGGAATTGACCCAAAACTATATTAAGACTCAATTGGAGAATTGTGTCCTTACAAATCTCCCCCTTTGACTATTTCGGGACAAAACCCAAACAAAAATCTTAAAGGGCCGTCAAGCTCACTAGACTCAAAAACATCCCACCCAAAATAAAGAGTACAATGCTTGACTCGAATACCACTTTAGAATTAAAGACTTTGCCACTTGAAGGTTGCCTTTTTAGAAGAATTCCTACACACTTAAGCAAACTATCATACGCATAGGGAATATCAAAGTATGTAATGCAATGAAAATAAATACTCCCCCTAAATTAATTCTCCGCCTTTATAAAAAGAAATCTACCTAAGAAGTTCATGACTCCCCCTAAGTTAAATTTCCCAAACTTAGATACGATTACAATAGGATTAGATACCATTTCTCCCCCTATCATTCTCCCCCTTTTTGTTCAGGAATAGACAAAGTTTAAAACTAATTAACCATGTTGAAGCTTAGAGTGATAAGACATTAAATCATATGAGCAACAAAAGCATAACTAATCCAAGATAGATACCAATTAATGAAGTAGAAGCATAGATGGACTAGAAAGCAAGGCAGAGATAAAACAAGATCATATATATATATATATATATATATATATTCTAAGAGTATATATATATAGATATAAACACACAAATGACACTCAAATATAATAAGTTTAGCACACTCATATGGCAAAAATGTGTCATATGGAAACGGTTGTGTAGGGGTGTGAACTAGTAACAATTAAAGTTAGACCCAAACACTTAAAATACGTTCACGGAGTTCTCATTTGATTGCAAACTTTATCACATTTGAATATAACCTCATGTGACAATAAAGATTGAACTCAATGAACAAATATACACAATGCATAAAAGCCTAGAGTTTTGATGATTCTACAAACCAAATAGAGTAATGCAATAAAGACCACTGGGATAAACGGACATTGTGCAAACCATTGATATACCATCCAATCTCCCTCAAGAAGCATATATATTCTTTTTATATTGAATGAATGTATCAATTAAACATAGGCCTTGGCAATTATTTTTCTTTTAGTGCCATTTTTCTATTTTTAGGCCTTTGGACCACATATTTCTTTTAGGTCCATTCCAAACGGTGGCTTACAATCACAAAGGATTATTATTCCTTTCGGAGACCTTCCCCGTGCACATTTATATATCGTTTTTTTATATCTCACAAACTCACGTGCAACGGATTTTGACATGCACTAGTCCTCCTAGGTCATAAATATGTAGATGACTAGATTGGTAGGAGAACACCTCACAAAGCTCAAATATAACATGTGACATTAAAATTTCAAAAGAGCTCGTGCATGTGTGAATAGAGGCATACAAAAAAAGAATACATTTAAACAATACAAAATCCAACTACTCCATATAAACATGGAAAAGAACATTTTAAGGATTGAAAATCTAAACCAAAAGTTCTAGCCATATGGGAGCGTTAAAGAAGGGATTCAAACACAAATATATGCCACATAAAGTGTGTCAAACTAAAATACACACAAAATAAAAATCTTTTTGAGTTTTTGACATTTTAACTAAAAATAAGAATATATACTCAAAAGACAAACAAAAATCATTTAAATTTTTCATTAAGCTTAAATTACCAAGAGATAAAATCAAAATGAGAAACAAAAATCTTTTTGTATTTTTCATTTAATGAAAAAAAATGAAGAAATAAAATACAAAAGAAAAACAAAAATAATAATTCTAGCATGTGATTAAGCATGGAACATAGACTAGAAAATGATTAAACCAGCAAACATTTAGCATGTGAATATAGCATGAAGTAGAAAAGCTAAAGTATGCAAACACTAACACATTCATCCTTTAGATTTAGCGAGGGAGGAAGCATGTGAAAGTAAATGAGAATCAAAAACCCTATCTTGTAAAGTTACCAAGTCGGATCTCCTAACCCAAACTAACGACAAGTGACTTACTCGGGGTGTAGGAATCTTGGCTACCTCGGTTTCCTTACGGAAGGATTTTCTAGGACCCTTTCTAAGATCAAAACAAAATTTCCTAAGATGACCTTTTCGACCACAACGTGAACATTTAAACTCACGACGAAAAGATTTTCCTAAGGAGTGATCTTTAAAGACTTTCCTAGGTGATTCTCCTAAAACGTTGGGTTTGGCTTTATTCGTTGATTCACTACAAGTATCGAAGCCTAAACCACAAGTATCATTTTTAATTTGAACCGTTCCAAATATTTTATCTAATTTTTCCGAACGACACTCCAAATCAAATTTGACTTTACTAGAGTCTTTTACTGTATTTTCTAATTCAAGGATGTTAGACTTTAATAAAAAAATTCTCTCTTTAAACTCGAGAAGCTCCTTTTTCAAGGATTCCATTAAACCTCTAAGGCTATCTCTCTCACCTTCTACATATTCTAGCTTCTCTCGAAGAGATCTCTCTCGTGTCTTAAGGTCTTCCACTAATGCACTCTCATCAATGACCTTGACACGTTCTTTCAAACAAGCTTCTAACTTCAAATTAACTCTTTTTAATTTAATTGATTCTTCATATAATTCTTGAAAAACGTTTTGAAGTTCACTCACATTAACCTCTTCTTCATTTTCACTCTCTCTTTCTTCTCCACTCTCACTACCATAAAAAACAAAGGAATCATAAACTTTGACCTCATAAGTGTCATGTGTTTTAATATCTTCATGGGAAGATTCATTATCGAAATTCACACAACAAGCCATAAAAGCTACGAAGTTAGGCTTAGTGGGGGAATCGGGTCCCTCTTCCTGATCACTATCACTAAGGGTCGCATTATATGAAATGGGTCGCTTACCCTCTCTCCTTAGTTTAGTGGGGCACTCACAAGCCCTATGGCCATACCCTTTACAACCAAAACATCTATTTGACTCGTCCCTATTTAAATTTTCGTTAGAAGATTTAGGGATCCTTTCGGCTTTGTCATACTTAGAAGTTTCAAATTTCTTTAAATCATTTTTAAATTTATCTTTGTTAAATTTAAGAAATTTTCTAAATTTCCGAGAAAACAAGGCCATGTCTTCCGAGTCACTATCACTCTCTCTCTCTACTATTTGTTTGACCTCTTTTCAGGCTCTTAAAGCAACACCCTTTTCTATTTTCCTTTCAGTTTTAGAGGGAAACATGTCTAGTTCATAGGTTTGTAAATCACCTACAAGCTCTTCTAATTTTATAGAGGCTAAAGTTGGAAAATAATTTAAAACGACCACTTTTGGAATAAATCTATCGGTAAGGGACCTTAAAATTTTCTTTACTACTCGGTTGTTGGGTATTTTATCTCCCAAATTAAAAGATGAATTGATAATATCGGAAAGTCTAGCATAAAATTCATCAAAAGTTTCATTATCGTTCATTTTGATGGTTTCAAATTGAGTGGTGAGGTTTTGGAGAAGCTTTAATGACACTAGTACCTTCATGAGTGAGTTGTAAAATATCCCACGCTTATTTAGTGGTCTCACATGTCATAATGCGTCGGAATTCATCGGTCGCGACAGCGCAAAACAAGGCATTTATACCACGGGGATTAAAATTTGAAATTTTAAACTCATTCTCAGTCCATCTATCGGCCGGTTTGGGAACACATTCATTTTCAATTGAATGAGTTGGTGGAGACCACCCGTTAACAACAGATAACCAAACCCTCTCATCGATAGATTTAAGTGCCGATTTCATACGCGCTTTTCAGTATGCGTAATTCGAACCATCGAAAATAAGAAATTTTGAAAATGGAGAAAATTCCATTTTAGCCAAAAAATTATTTAAAGGATCTTAACGAAATAATTTATCGCTTTGGCACTGATACCAATTTGAGAACCCCCGATTTTAAAATACTTAAAAGTCTTAAAATCTTTATACTTCACAAAGTAATAATTTCCTTTTTGTATGCGGAAGAGTTAGAGATGATGGTTTAATAAAATAAACAAATTTTAATTTCTTAACACATTAAAATTAAACCAAGTGAAATTAAATTAATCCATTAAAAAACATTTTCACTTAAACATAATTAATCCAAGTCCTAGAAATTTGCTTAAGTCATATTTTTCAATTATTCCAAAATTAGGCCAAACCAAATTTAACAAATGACTTGAATTAAATTAACGTTACCCAAGTTTAATTTAGCACCAAATTAAATTAAGTGTGATAATTAAAACCAATTTTATCTTGAATTATCCTAAGCATGCGTTCTAAGTTATTATGCAAGATAAAAGTAAATCAATCACACTATGCCGCGATGTAGGAGGAAAAACGCACAATGGGAAACAACGTCAGACGACCCTAGCCTCACATCCACTAAGTACGAAATTTACATTTACAAGACAGATGACTTACTTCCTCAACTCGAACCTTCTCAAGCCTTGATGTGTCTTCTTTTAACCACCTGTGCCTAGCGGATAACCACGGAGCTCCACCACGATCTCGGAATTACCGATCGGACAATAGGTACACCGTCAACCACACATGGTGCCTTTCACCATGTGAGAAAGACGCAGCTAAACAATTCTTCTTCTTTGAGGGATGTATAAGAAAACCCAAACTTCTCTTCAAATGGTAGAGATAAACCAGTGCCAAAATGCTCCAAGCAAAGTATATGTATATATGAACTTGGTAGAAACAAATATGGGTGTAACTAAGTGTTTAAAGTATTTTTCTTTATAAAATGAGCACTCAAACTCATGAACTTTTTCTTGGAAGAATCAACTCTCAAAACACTCTCTAGGAGTTAGAATATTTTGAAAAAGTTAAGTTACAAACTTTGGTTCCCGCACTATAATAATTTGTCAAAAGTTAGTGAGGTAAGGAAGTGGGAAACATGGGTAAAAACTACTAAAAACTGCCAACAAAATTTCCCGCCTGATATCTCGTTCGAATGACATTTTCGTTCGAACGAAATCTCGTTCGAACGAGACTTCTAACGAAGTTCCAGTGTGAACTCGTTTGAAATCTCGTTGGAAGCTCGTTCGAACATCAAGTCAGTTCGAACAACATTCCAGTGGCCTTATGGGAAACTTGTTGGCAAACTCGTTCGAACGACTTATGGTTCGAATGACAATCTCGTTCGAACGACACTTGTAACGAACTTACAGAAAGTTCCAAAAATATCATTTTTAGCCCAGAAACTTTATATACTTTATATAAAAGTTTTTAATAGAAATCTTTCTGAAAATAAAACACAGGTTTAAAAACCTAACACCCAATAAACTTGTTCCAAGCTCCTATATATATATAAAATGCATTCATACCTTGGGAGCATGGAACCACTGTTGTTGATGTAGAAACGAGGCACATAAACTCGGCATTTGATGAAGCTTTATACTCTTTTCCTCTACGTCTTCAACTAAACACATCATAGGCTTGAGTAGGTACAGTTGAACACTATCCTATGACATAAACGTTTTTGTCCAGAATTGAGCCAAAACTATATTAAGACTCAATTGGAGAATTATGTCCTTACACACACACACACACACACACACACACACACACACACACATATATATATATATATATATATATATATATATATATATATATATATATATATATATATATATATATAGTGATAAATGTATGTATGCTTCTGATATTCTAATGTGTGTATTTAGTAGATACAAAAACACTAATATTTGAAGTAATCTTAATGGGAAAAAGATTAACTATAAGAATGGCGAATAAATAGTGGACTGCCCTGTATAAAATATTGATAATGAATTAGTATATATATATATATATATATACATATATATATATATATATATATATATATATATATATATATTATGATAAAAATATATACCGGGGATGTGTCCAACTGCGGGTACTTAGTTTAAAAGTAAGATAGTGACATCTAAAATAACTTTAATATGTGAAGAATTAAATATAAAATGAGAAAGTCATAAGTGGTTGTTCGATATAAAACATTTAGTAATGTATTGCGTGGGCGGTATGGGTGAACACATCGAGTTAGTGTGAAGGCGGAAACTTTCTATGAATAGTTAAGGGGTAGCATAACTAGAGAGGGTTAGCAGGCAATGTTAGGTGTGCACATTAGATGAGGGGTGAGATTTACCTCAAGAGAGTGCGACACTAACTTAAATATGAAAAGGGTGCATGCATATTTAATTATTGTAATTGAACTGGTTGCTATATATTTTTAAAATGTTTTACTTGGACTCTGAACCGTGTCAAAACCTTTTCCAAAACATTTTAGGTGTCCAGCCACAAGGACGCCCAATTTGAGGATTCTATACAGGGATGCGTAGCTGCAGCTCATGTGGAAGTTGCAGGACTTTGTTATAGACGTTTCATTCATTTGTTTCTAGTATAGGGACATTACTTCAGTATACATTTGGGCATGTCACCCCTAGATTTTATATTCAGTTTATTTATTGGACTTTCTATATCCATATTTTTGTTCCCGTTACTGTTGTATTTTATTATTTAACTGATAGTGGATTCGATTATCTTCATTTATAGTATTCATCTGTGTTTGATTTAATTATCACGGTGTGTTGATGGCTTAATTTATTATTTATTTCATGTTGTTAATTAATGAAACATAAAATTTGGCACCGGTCTAATTAAATTACTAGGTGGTTAGTAACTTTAAAAATATTTTCGACAGTGATGATAAGAATGAGCCATATGAGACCCACGTTTTATTTTAATTACGGGTTGGCCACCCGGTATTTTAATAGGCAGGGTGTCACAGTAATTCTCTTGGGAATAGGTTAATATGAGTTTTAACAAGCCCTGCCACGAGATCCCTTTAAATAGGTAAAAATATAAGAGTCGTTATCCCATTATATTCTTAAAAATCACAAATTTGCACAAATCTAAAATTCTGATAGATTAAACACCTTTTACTAAAATCATTATTACTCCCTCCATAATAGTCCAAATGACCTAATTAAAAGCTCATTGGAAAGTAAGATCCATTCCTTCTTTAAATATGTGGATCGTAGTCTAATCTAAAGTAAAAATAAAATGTCATGAGTATGAAATGACGTCAAAATTTGCAAAATAAAATATTTGGACAAATTAAACGCTTTTTACTAGAACAGTTATTATGCCCTGTTCAGAAGTCCAAATGACCTCATTCAAAGCTCATTGGAAAGATAAGATCAATACATTTATTTAAATCTATGCCTCATAGTCAAATTCAAACTATAGTTAAATTAACATGCATTTCAACTGACGTTAAAATTCACAAAATCAAATATTTTGACACATTAAACACCTTTTACTAAAACATGTTTTACTCCATCGACAGAAGTCTAAATGATCAGATTCAAACATTATTGGAAAGATAAATCCATACCTTTCCTAAAATCTATGGATCCTCTTCTAATTCAACGTACAAATAAAATTTCATGAATTTTAAGTGACATTTAAATTTCTAAAATAAAATTTTCTGACAGATTACACACTTTTTACTGAAACAGTTATTTCCCCCTCCACAAAAGTCCAAATGACTTGATTTAAATATCCTTAGAAAGATAATATTCATACATATTTATATTTATGACTCAGTATAATTCAAAGTTTAAATAAAATGGCATGCGTTTGAAGTGACATCGAAATTTATGACAAATTGCCATCATAACATAGAGATGTTGATCAATTAAATCCATAAATCATGCAATATTAAACCCTTGTTTCAAGATTTGATTGTTTCTTCTTAAATCACCCAAGAACCTATTTTTCTTTATAAATTTATATCAGATTCAACATATAATTATCCTTTGATTTATCTCCTAACATTTACTTCATTAATAACCTGGATTTACATAGTTTTCCCAACCCGAAAGTTATGTTATTCTACCCTAAATTGCATGAACAATAGAAACTACATATGGATATTAAAGCAAGTAAATACTTTCTTTTAAAATAATGGATTATGAGATTTCTCTCCTGAAACTCCTGTTTTGATGATGATATTCAACACGGAAATAATAACTCTTCTCCTGGATCCTCTTTTCCTCCACCTTTCTCCCGTTTCTTCATTTTTCTCACTTTCTTTCAAACCCTAGACTCTTGGGTGGATGGATAACATCCCACCTCTATCAACTTTGATTATATATTAACATATAACGCTCTATTCCCGAAATACAATCAACCACTTAAGTAAAATGACATGTACACCCTACTATGGCCCCCGCTTAGTCTAAAAATCCCCCGGAACCCAATTGTAGCCCCTCGGTACCTATTCTTAACTATTTCAACCCATTTTGGACCATCCATGCACTAAAAATTTCCATCCGATTCACCTATCATTAAATTCTATTTCAAGTCCGACACGACTCTACTCACTTGTCCCGAATAAAATACCGATAAACTCGTCGCTTTAACTCACTTACAGCATAACATAATTTAGAAAATTTTCATTTAGGACAAGTCTATATGCAACTGGAACAATCCTCTCAATGATTGGTAAAGGTACCTCATACCTTGGTGAAAAATTCCCCTTATTTCAAAACCGCATAACTTCTTTCATGGTCAATGCCCATAATAACACCTAGTCACCCACATCGAACTCTAAGTGTCTCGGCTTTACGTCTGCATAACTATTCTCTCTATCCTGAGCTATTTTTATATGGACCCGAATCAACTCAATCTTTGTAGAAGTGTCTTTAATCATCTCCAATCCAAGAAGTTTGTTATCCCCCCACCTCTAACGAACAAGCGGGTGATAAGCCATAATCTGCCGAAACTCTATCCCCTTCACCTCTTGAAACCCTCTTAGGAGTGGGACATAAGGATATTATCTTGATACCCAAAATAATGTTGAGCAGAATTTGTTCCGGCTCACTCTCTTTTTACAATGAAAAGTGGGGCATTATTGCCCCGTCATGTAATCCACTCTAGTTAGTAAGATCTGTTCCACCTTAGTCAACCTATCCAATAATCTAAATGGAATCTTGACCCCTCCATGACCTTGGTAACTCCCAAATGAAATCATCTATATATACCTGTATTCCCTCACTGGAATCTTCAATGGTTATAAAACTCCAGTTGATCACCTAAGATTAACCTTATCCATTCGACAAGTGATGCACCTAGAGACAACTTTCCTATGTCTCGCTCCATACCGACCCATTGTTCCATCATCACCTCGTATATCTTATCCCTTTTTGAGATATACCAAATATCCGTTACCCATTGTCTTTTTTTTTTATAACTATGAGATATGGGTCCTTATTATCTGGGACATTTAACTTCACATTTAAGCCTAAGCCATCCTCATCACAGACTGAGTAAGACTTCGCTCCATCTACCAATAATTATTTAATACTCTCTTGACAAGACGTATCCCTTGCCTGTGCCTTTACCACCCTCAGAATGATCTCGGGTGTTACAATCATCGCTGTCATATTGGCCCAGATTATCTCCTCCTTCTAAAGGAGTTCATGCCACTTTGTCTTTCACATTGCTTCTATATTCCCTACAAGCCTACGAATCAATTCGTTTACCTCAATCGTAGCCTTTTTCGGATGATACTGAACATTGAACTGACCATGGTCACCATACACCTGATAAAATTTGCATACATGCACAACTACCAAAAAAGCAACCTACAAACATCAAATTGACCCCACATTCTCTGCATAACCATACAGTAAAGGTAGATTTGGTTACCCTACTAATTTTGACTCAATTATTCCTGATATTGTCCCACTTATCAACTAGTTGTACAAACGTTCTGCAGTGCTTTCTACAGAGCACTACCTAGATCCGCTAGCCTTAAATCGTATACTAATTCACTGCTTGAAGCCTTATATATTCCCACATGTAGTGACTATCATATTAAACCACTGACCTAGAGACCAAATATCTCCTCACTCTCGACGCTTACTAAGGTTCACGCATGAGACGTCTCACAAACAAAATCTAAACAAGAAACCTTACCAATACACTACTACTTAACTTTATTGGTTATCGAGATTCGTTTAGCCTAAGACACATTATTAGGACACTCAAAAATCCTTCCCCCAAAAGTCACTAAATCTAGTTCTAACCTACTACATCTCTAAAGGAGTCATACAATACATTTCTCGAACTATCGCTAAGTCCTCAGCGCTAAGTCAATCATAACTCGATCTCTCAACTCGTCTATAACCCCAGTATCCCTTGAATCATGTCAGGTAAGTCCCTAAATATGGGGATCAAATACAACGAGACAAATACACTCTCTGAAGTATCCTTCCCAATATAATATAAACATGGGATTGAACCTCACTCATGACGAGGCATCATAAAAAAAAACACATCATGCCCTTAAATAGTGAACACGATAGCCTTATTGTAACAGTCCACCATCGTTCTACCCATCGCTAACTAGTCCGTACCCACAATAAAGTCATACTCATACCTATAAAACAAGTAGATCCACTAAAATATAAACTCCCAGCATCCACATCCTCTCCCGTGCAAATGGAACGAAAGAGATCCCAGCTATCCAACGGTAAATATACACTAATAATAATAATAATAATAATAATAATAATAATAATAATAATAATAATAATAATAATAATAATAATAATAATAATAACTGACGTTACATCCATTAAAACCATCTCATTCGCGAATCTAATGCTAACAAAAGAATGTGACGCACCCTCATCACAAAAAACTCACCCCATGTACCCATGGATATAAAATACACCCCCAATTGCTAATGGCACTAGTTGTTCAACTGGTTTACAAACATGATACACACGCCCAAACTTCCCTTCCCCTTGTGGAGGAGAAAATGTTAGAACTGCTGATGGTGCTGGTAGAAATGGAACCTTTGGCCACTGCTAGGCACCCTGCTTCTGACTCCTAGTCCTATTCAGGCATACACATTGCATGCAGCCCTACTCCCCACATATGAAATATTTCTCTATGAAACCTATTGGCCTCTGTCCTTGCTGGCCTTGGCGAGTTTGCCTATGTCTCTGGCCCTATTGGCCTTGATATCGGCAACCCTGCTGGCCTCTTTTCCCGTTCTCTTAGAAATTATGGACCCGTCTGTAACTACCATTACCCAACTTAAATCTCTTAGCTGAGTCCCCTACTGGGGAACTGGTTCATGTTGCCTACCCTATTACTGTAGTACCTCACTAGAACCGTTGCCTACAGTCTTAATCTTCTTGCTCGACTCTCCTGTCCTCTTTTCTCTCATCTGGTGGAAGTGATGATTATGGAAGTGAACATAGATGTCATAGTGGCATTTATCTCTTGCACTACTATGGCTGCGACCTCCGCAATGGTCACAGTCCACTGAGCGACCTATGGCTCCAATTTCCCTCTCCTATTATTTGCCATCTGAAACCAAACCGAAATAGTAAGAGATTCACTTCAGCTATATAAAATAGCAAAAGAATGTAAATGCACAAATGAGAATGCAACAATCCTAATCATAGGGATTTATACCAAACAAATGTAACGCGAAAAATTTAGCAAGTCCGCACAAACCCTAAGGACACTAAAATTTGATGCTCTGATACCATTTGTGACACCCCGCCTATTTTAATACCTCAGTTGATTGGGACTTTACTAAATTAAATGGGAATCATATCTAATTTCATTCTTATAATAACGGTAAAAAACTAAGTAATTAAACTAATAACCTATTAAGTCCGGTGCCAAATTTTAAATATTATTAACGTGCATACATGAAATCATTCAATAGTATACGTAAAAACATTCACAGTGACTGAAAAATAAGAATACTAGTATCATAAATATTAAATCGAATAAACCTCGGCATCCCGAACATAATAATCCAAATATTAAATGAAATACTATAAACAAAGTCTAATAATAATGTTGTCTAACTGCAATCAAAATGACCAAGAGAAAATTTGAAATGACATCCTAACTACATAGAATAGAATGAAGTGTTTAATCAAATCCTGCCTGCATCCACAACTGCTGCAGCATCGTTTGACTGGAATGAAAAGGCTGCCTCTAACGAACTTATGGCTAAACGGCTAAAGGGTTTTGAAAATATTTTTGATATAGGTCAGCACCCAAAACATTTGAAAAATAGTTGCAAATATTTTAATGCAATAATAAACGAGTAGGAAGAAATACCCATGTCCACCTGGTGTCGCAGTCATAAGATATTATCTTCACCCTTATCTACAGTGCACATTTAACGCATTTATTTTGTTCGCCTAGTTATGCTACCCCACTTAACTAGTCTAACCATACTTAACCTACTTTGATATGCTAAACATATATCCCATTTGTACTGCCCATACGATACCTCATACTATGTACTGTGTAATTAATCCATACGTTAAAACTTAGGCTTTCTTAATTATATTTGTCTCGCTACATAGGTAACGTAACCCTACACTAGATACACTTATATTTTCATACAATCATTTAAACACATATACATATGTCACTCTTTATACGTATATAAATTTCACCCCTAAGATGGACCTCCCGGATGCATCCCTTGTATGTTATCAGTGACCAAGTACATCACATAACACCCCTGGACCACCTGGTCGGAGTCTCACCACCGATACCAAAACGTAAACACATTACATAGGTAGTCATAAACATACATTCGTGGGTCATAACCATACCACATCACTCCCAACTAGACTCGAAACCAACACCAATCCTAACGTGTAAATCATGGTACCTGTGGAACTGTGCAACACTTATGGGTCAACGCTAGGGTGGTCGTCCCACTATGCGCAACCTCCAATGATAGCATATTAGCGTAGGTATGCACAAATAAATTCAATCACACACACACACACACACACACACACACACTAGCGTATGCCCATGCCTGAAGGCACGAAGAAAATTTTCCAAAGTACGTAATCGCAAAACGGTGATAATTTTTTAAAGTACATAATAGTTAAACGCAAAAATTTTTGAAGTGCATAATTACAAAACCACAAAATTTATCTTCCTCGACAAAACAAAGTGTAATTTTAAAAAAATTGGCCATAATATCCTTTATTTATAGGACTATCCTACAAAATGGTAGTGTTCACAATTGGTAATAAAATCTCATCTCCTGAATTCACATTGCCTCTAATAAACGAAGTGTCCATTTAAAAAAAAATGGACATAGTCTCCTTTGTTTATTAGACTATCCACCATCTTAAGGGATAACAACAAATCCAACAATACTAAATGATCTCAAATTCATCTTATAAATACTTCAACGAAACAAACTTCGTAACAAAAACAACATATATATCAACTTAGGTTGAAGGGCTTTAGATGGTTCTTTTTCTTCTTCTTCATCATCCTCGCTGAATGAGTATGCCACATCCTTAGAAGCTTTAGAGATTCTCGAGACGACAACTTGTGGAGAATTTTGACCAAGAATAACTGTATTTGCAATCAATATAGAAAAATTATGTCAAAATTCTAAAAAATGTCAGAAAAATAAAATAACCAATATCATATCTAAAGAATAGAAAAGATTATACATTTCATCCACATGAGTTTATATATCAAGACCCTGAAACATATGTCATTCCGGATCTTGGCTTTATGAGTCATCTATCAACAAATACAGTGTACTTTAGCCCTGCATTTGAACCAAAAGTTAAAAGTAAGCATTAAAAAAAATTAGATGCTTAGGAAAAAAGAATCAAACTGAAAGGATCCCCTTGATCCTACACTTTATGAATTTGACCAAGCGATGTGTGTTATATGCATCACGGAAGCTAAACACATGTGATTGATATGTGCTGTGTATTATATGTAGAAAAATGGGGAAATTAAAAGCATATGATTAACATATGATTTTGTTAAAAATTTAAATGGACTTTTACCAAACGATAGATAAATGTGATTATTTCTTTTGGTAGAAGTCCTACCCGGTGTGGATGAAAGAAAAAACAATAAAATCTAGAAGCGTAGAATTTATCGTTCATGGAAGCAGCGTTACTGGCTCAACAGATCACATTTTGCATTAACAAAGTAGGTGAGTCCTTAAACCGATCACATCTGCATTAACAAAATCAGTCAAATGGTGCAATGAGTTCAAATATTTTTTTTCACATTACCTCAAAGATGAATAAAAATGAAATATACTATCAAACACGTAAGAATTGAATTCCCACATATTGTTCAATGGAAAGGACAAATTCGATTATATATTCTCGGCATTCAAGTACAATTAATGATCCCCTATTTTCTATTGAAATAAATAAAACAAAAATATATTAAGTGACAATCTGAGAACCAATCCGAGAACCGCAATGACAACGCGTTTCTACCAGACCTGAAAAAATTAAGTGAAAAAAAAACATAAATACATAAATGAACTTGAATGAATAAAAGAATAATTAAAATTTGAAATATATACACCTATTACCCAAAAAATAAAAGTTCCAAGATTAAAAGTTCCACCAATATGCTTTCCATTTACAAATATTTGGGGAACAACGTTGCGCCATCAAATAAACAAATTGTATCATTTTTACCAAAGCTTCGATAATGGTAATATCAAATATCTCTAATACGGTAGTAAAAAATGCAAATTTATATTATAACTGTATTAAAAATGCACTATCATTATGTATTTTTTAATATCAATTCTCTCAAACAAAAAGTTTGAGGGAATCTAGTTACCATGACCCATGTAAGAACTGCCACCTTGCTATGGTCTACTGCTGGAACCACCCCGATATTCAGCCTGTAGCATCTGGTACCCACCAAGATACCCACCACTCTGAGGATTCCAGTCATTTCCTCCAGAACTTCCACTGCCCTTGTTTCCATACCCTACATCCCCTGACTCGATCTAAGCACATTGGTAATTCCAAAATAAACTCCCTGGTCATAGTAAACAAAGCAGTCCTCTGGCATGTAAACAAAGCAGTCAGCGTCTCCCTAAGAGTAGTGATCAAAACCGGCGGTGTAACTTCTACATTAAAAACCCCTGCAGGAGGTCCCGATGGTGCCATTAGGCGTCCATGTCCGGACCCACCACGGGTAGAATACTTGCCCTTCTTGGAAGGGTAGTGGTGGTGGTGCTGTTGATGTTAGTAAGAGTTATTTGGCTTTGGTCCGTAGCCCTCTCGCATGCGAGCCTCAAATTTCTTATAATGGATGCACCTGTACAGAACATAATACACATGAAACGATTAGAAAGAAGCATGTGCACGCTTATAGCCACAATGTGCAAGCTGAACGGAAAGGGAAAAAAAGTCAAAATCGGAATTATTTAAGCAAATCATCTACAAATATAAATTTAGCTACTTAAAACACGTGTCGAGGGTCCTCTTTGGTATCTACCATGTTTGTGCTACTAAAACAAACTTGACAAATAATCCATCTTAGTAAAGTCATTTGACTAAATTAATAAGTAGTTGAAACTAAAATAAATCTATAAAATTAAGTGACCATATGAAAATGTGGATTTTGTAATTATATCAATAGTAAATGTCCAAAATCAACTTTGAGTGTGAATTTATACCAAAATGGAAGTCCTATTTAAAACCAATTTTGAGTCTGTAAGTTATTCACCACTGATTTTAAGTCTTTAAATTATAGAGAAGCAAAATCGAAAAATGTATAAGCAGATATATGTATCCAAATAATTGAAGAATCCTTCCATCGCCTATGGATTAAAGAACGCTGATATGTCGGAAAATTCCTAATGAGGGTCTTAAAATGGTCCCCTCATTTTCACATTGATTCTGAGTCCTTAATAGTGCCGATATGAGTAAATCTTCCTTCCTTTCCATAGTGAAACAACTGAATAGTAACAACCAAAAATCAAAGGAGTAATTTTCATACATATACTTTATCAAACAATTAATAGGCTAAATTTTATCAAGCATGCATGATACATTGCATGGTTTGGAAAAACATGAAAAATTCAAAAACATATACCAAAGATAAATAACTCACATTTTTAAAAAACCTATAGAGATTGGCTAGGCTTTAGAGCTACCAAAATCAAACAAAGAAAAGTTGAACAAATTCAATGATTGGGGTATTCTTTCAAACACTTGGAGTGCATGGTTAAAACATTTCTATGGTGGTACAATTCGTTTGAAGGAAGCCCCCAAGTTTTTCCAGACAACAACAATCAAACCCCAAGCAAAACAAAATCATCAAACACCAATAATAATGAATGAAATGCAGTAACAAAATAATGAACAAACGTGCAAGTGTGGATGGGTTATAATGATTAATAGAGTGACAAGCAAGTAGGGGAGTAAACTTGGGGTTTACGGGTAAGCAAGTAGGGGAGTAAACTTGGGGTTTATGGGTAAGTTTGGGTAGGACGCATAGAGGCATGGTGATTACGGGTAAGTTTGGGGTATATGCATGTGGAGATGGGTAGAGGGAGGTTGAGGGTTGGATGGAAAAATGGGTACAGGGTTAGCTGGTGTAAGTGAGGCCAAGGAGGGAAAGAGGTGTTACGGGTTTTAGAAGGTGTGTCTGGGGAGTCAGCGAGTTTTGTCATGTGTGTGTGTAGGAGTGAGGTGAAAGTGTGTGTGGTAGCGGCTGGTGTATTGGGTAATGGGTTAGGGGGTTAGAGCATTTGAGTACTGGGGTTGTGAATTGGGGTAAGTACTTCCAATGATTTAGAGTTTATACCTGCCAAATCCAATGACATTTCTCTGATACACATTTTAACAACCCTATAGTGGAAAAAGCGTTATGCACTGCACTGTTTCTTCTACTTTTTTACAAAATATTGTAAGTATTAAAACATTGAGTAAGTCAAAAGTTTCATACCTTTCTTTATTCCCCTTAAAGTAACGAATACATCCATGATCACAAATAGATAGATACCACAGTGACTGTGAAAAGAGAAATTAAAACAAACTTTTTGTCACCACTTTGTCTAATGAATCAACAGAAGGAAGTTATAGCTCTAAAAGCCTATAACAGAACTTGGGTGGTGGGTAAAGGATATACAATCAGGTAAAGTCTAACTAATTAATTTACAAAGGTGATATACATTTGCAAAGGCTCTCTTAATATACAAAGTCACATGTTAAGCGAGTAGATAAAATGACTAACTAATTAATTTACTCATTTTCACAAAATATGAAGTCCACATTCTGAGAGGGACAACAATGCAACTCTAAGTGATATACATTTACTCTAAATTGATAATTGACCAAAACAAAGTATATCACCTAGTTCATCGCAGACTGGGACCCAAATGTATCATCATTCAAGCATGTGAGTAAGTGTCTCGGCGGGGAATTATCATCAGTACTACCACCAAACTGCTTAAGCTTCATCTTGTCAAAGTTTCCACTGTTCATTTGATTGTCCATAGACTAATTTCAGGTAATTTCTATTGGCATGCCAGATACTTTAGGCTTTTCATCACTTGCAGTCTGTGAAAAAATTCAAATGAGCATAAATAGTTGAATTTTGAAGAAAAATAAGAAGAATACTAAGAAAAGAACTCATATAATCCGAAAAAAATCTGGAAATAATGCTGATAATGTATCCATCATATGTGAAAAACAATATTGAATAAAGTTTTCTATCAAATTACATGTGATAAAAGTTATGAAGGATATAGAATTTTATCACTTATGGCAGTATCTTCACCATGTATCCTATTACAATAAGTCATGCAGGATATAGTTTTTGTTCAATTACACTATAAATTTTGCTAACAATTCATCCTATCTGCTGACACGGAGAGAGAAACCATTACCAAATGGCATAGTCCTGGTATTGCATTTGAAAGTGAAAATTAAAAATAGTAGCCAAATACTAACTGTGCACTCATATATACGAGCATTTTGAAGAATTGCACTAAATTTACAATTATCAGGGTTAATGTGCAACTGTGCATATTA
Organism: Sambucus nigra; assembly: GCA_949130495.1. Lineage (NCBI taxonomy): Eukaryota > Viridiplantae > Streptophyta > Magnoliopsida > Dipsacales > Adoxaceae > Sambucus > Sambucus nigra. The sequence continues at coordinate 532,968,430 of OX422208.1, read as the reverse complement.
ACAAAACTATACCTACAGATTTTAGAAAGTCAAGCACTGGATATTTTGAATGTATATAGTAACAAAACTATACCTACAAATTTTGGTACAATAAACTTTAAACGCAACCTTCTTAGTCCTTAAACTACCTATCTTGAATCTGAATTTTGCAAAAAAAAGGCATGTATTGGTTAAGACCTGCTACCAACAGTTTTGAATCAGATAATTAAGGCTTGCAATACTCTTGAAGATTGATATTAGACCATATTTCTTTGAGAAAAAAAAACTCATCGAAATTATTCAAAATATAAAATCCATTCGATGTAGATGGAACAAATATTCACTATACCCAATCCAGTTGATGTAGATGGACCAAAATCATCTCTGCCAAGTCAAAATGAAAAATCTCTCCGTATCACAGCTAACCGTAAGCATACTTTAAAAATTTAAAATCAGTACTCTAATTGATTGACCAAAATGCAATTACTCAACCTACAATAGCCCTAACTCAACCTATAATTACCAAAAGAAAAATGCTGAATCAAATGTGAATCAGTTGTGAATCAAATGTGAATTAGTTGTAAACCCTTAATGCAACGTACCTGTTTTCATATTTCTTGTAGCATAATTGAACCATAAACACTCGGCACCTCGGTTACATCTAAAACCCCAAAGCCATATAACCACAACAAAGTAGTTCACCTTAATCTCAAAGCCATATAACCACACGTAGCACCTCGATTACATTTAAAACACCAAAGCCATATAACCACGCTCATCATCTGGATCGATGCTAAGCAATGATCCTTGACATTTCACTAAAAATTAAAACCACCCTATTTGAACATTTTATCAAACAACTAAAGTGCAAAACAGGAATATAAATATTTAAAACCCTTAAAATTACCTCAAACCCTTTGGAACATTGTCATTGTCCAAAAATCCCAAAATCCATACCTAAAAAAAAATTGAGATGCCAAATTAAACACAAAAAATCCATAAAAGATGCTGAACAATTACCATACAAATCTGCGGCATTAAAATATAACTATGAGAGTGGATCTAAAAATTAGATTCGTGGCATTGATACTCAAAATCGTGCCATTGATACTCAAAATCATGCCATTGAAACATAACAATGCTATTGATACTCAAAATTGCGATACAAATATGAAAAGGAAGTAAATTAGAACCATACAAATCTCAAAGCTGCTATACAAATCTGAAAAACAACCATACAAATCTGAAAAATTATCATACAAATTAGAACTCATAAATAACCATTCACATCTGAATAACAGATGGAAAAGGGTAAATAAAAGGTGTGTGAGACGTTACCTCATGGCGTGTGAAGTTCGGGAAGAATGAGAGGATGTGTTTTTTAGAAATGATCTCGAGAGAGAGAGATAGATGGGCCTCCATGTGTAAAGTGGGAGAAGATTAACAAAATACCCCATTTTTTGAATTTAAGGTTAAGTTTGGTAAGGAAAAAAGAGGGGGAAGCCAAATATTTGAGGGGTAGATTTGTAAAAAAGAAAAGGATGTGATCTAAACCCTTAAAATTTGTAAAAATATGTGAGGAGGTGGCATTGATCTAGACCGTTAAAAATGTGTACATTTTCAAAAACCAAGCTAACTTATTTTATATATATATATATATATATAAAATAATGCTCTTGTGCAGACTAGTCCGTATTTTAAGAATGCGGACCAGACATTCGTCACCTAACAGTGCGCCTAGAAATTATCGCCTAAATTATAGTCACACTCTCTCTCTTTTCTGGGCTCATCGCCAGGTGACACATGTCTGGTCCGCACTCTTAAAATGCGGACTAGTCTTCACAAGATCAGAATATATATATATATATATATTCTGATCACACTCGATACATGTATATATATGTAGTTGGCTAATGTACCTAATATCTCTCATAGTATTGACCTACCAAATTACAAAATCTAAACCGACTTAAATTTTTTATCTAAGTATTCCTTTTACTTATTGTTTAAATCATTAATTATATGCTTCGGGCCAACAAGATTATCTAACTAAGACCTAGCCTAGCAATCCTGAAACTCTAACTCGATTTGTTGATTTATAACCATGATTATTAATTACTTAGTCACATATTTCCTTATACTGAATCTATCCTCGTTTAGCCTACGATCCTTCTTAAACCTTACACTGAATTCTACGAAACCTAAACTTATCCCCGGACCCCAAGTCCCATGACCAATCCTTAAATGGTCTACTTCAAAATCTTCTTTAATGGAGGTTAGGGTCTTTATGAAAGGGGGAAGGTATTTTGGGAGAGAAAGTCTCCTGGGAATAGGCTAATATGAGTTTTAAAAAGTTCTCCCACGAGATCCCTTTAAATAGGTAAAATTATAAGAGCCCTTATCCCATTCGAATTTTTAAAAATCATAATTTCGTACAAATGTAATATTTTGACAGATTAAACACTTTTTATTAAAATGGCTATTCCTCCTATAAGGAAAAAATTTCCAATTGAGTCCATTGTAGTATTTGACTTATTCTTAGAACAAAACACATTTGAGTGACATATAGATTTTTTATCGTCACGATCCCACATATTCTATGACGTATTAATGTATATTGAAGATGTTGCGGTCGAGCTTAAAGGAATTAGTTATACCGAATTTTATTGGTGCACGTTTTACATCTTCATTGCATTCTGAGATCACTTAGGTATGAATGCGTAATGCTAATGGGACTCAGAAAATCTTATAAAATGTTTAAGGATGTTATTTTATTAATGAAATTCTTTAAAAATATTTTTAAAGTGTTTTAAATTATTTAAACTTCGTTTATTCTGAGATAAACATGGTTTAGAGTTTTGTAAAGCACAAACTCTTGTTTTTAGTGGTTTAAATGACTTTGAATGTCGTTCAAGCGAGATCACTATGTAGTTTAAGCGACATGCTTATTTCGTTCGAATAATCCACCGCCTCAGCTTTTCTATATAAGGCTTGTTTCACTCAGAATTTCATAGGTGTGCAGTCCAGAAAAATAGTTTACAAATAGTACATTTTCTGCACAAGTTATCTAAGGTTTTCTATGTCTAAAAACATCTTTAGAATTTTAAAGATCCGATCTTTCATTATCATATGCTATATTGATATTTGTTTGCATCTATTGGACTTTGTTCTTCATTAACCATCGTTGGGTTTTTGCGGTGAAGAATCAAAGAAGTTCGTGTTGAACATCGTACAGTTTCCAAGATACATCGATGGACACCGAGACATTCATGGACGCGTTTACTGTAGACAAGTATCGTGGAAGGATTCACGTGGGCACTGTGGATGAGTGGTTGAAGATTAGAAGAGCGTCAAGTCTCGTGGGGATCGAGTCATTGTGTAAAACTTTTGTCTGCTCTTTGTAATTCCACAACACAGTGATTGTCTGGCTTGGGTCATCCGAGATTTTTTCCCTTTGTAGTTTCCTCGTACATCTGGCGTTGTGAGTATTCTTTACTTTAATTTGCTTCCTTTAATCACTAGATGAATGTTTAGTATTAGACAAGATAAAATTTGGTTAAGTTAAAATTGATTCACAACTTAGTGCGATTTGAAATTTTGAAAAAGGGTTTTTGAAAAAGAAAGTTGGTTTTGACATCCTTGAAACAATTTGAAAGAAAAAGGGTCCTATATCTCCCTCCACAAAAGTCCAAATGATTTGATTCAAAGCTCATTGGAAATATAAGATCAATAACTTTCTTTAAATCTATCGCTCATAGTATAATTCAAAGTACAAATAAAATGTTATATATTTGAAGTGACGTTAAAATTCACAAAATCATATATTCTGACACATTAAACACCTTTTTACCAAAACGATTATTACTCCCTCCATAGAAGTCCAAATGACCATATTCAAAGCTCAGTGAAAAGATAAGACTCATAACTTCTTTACAAATATATCTCTGAAGCACCCTTACTAGTTTGTTTAACAAAAGTTAAAGCTGTTAAGACGGGTCCGATCTGTCTTTTTAGAGAAATTATTTTAAAAAATAAACAAAATAAAAGAAGGTGTGTTTTACAAAAACCTATGAACGAGTTATATCAAATATTAGTGAAAAAGTTTTGAAAACTAAAACTAATTTAGTTAAAGTAGCAGTATAGCAGTATGGATGAGAGAATTATCAAATATGCACAGTACATAAGATTTTTTAACATGGTAAAACCCTAAAATAAGGGAAACATCCAGGGTGACCTTTGTGCCACAAAAAAAATCCACTAAATGAAGTTTTAGGTTTTAAATAGGAAGCGAATTATACACACAAACAAGACCTAGTCTAAGTCAAGAAATATACCAGCACACTCTAGCACACTGACTTTTTCACGCTCTTGATGTTGTCCTTGTCGTTATTCTGTTTGGCTTCTCTTGCTCCTTTTAGTCTTTACGATGTCTCAACAATTTAAATCTATCAACCAACACAAGTGAAGTAGTGTGATGGTGTTAGTGGGTGTTGTTCCTAAACACATGCACACACACACACACACATACACACACACACACACACACACACATACACACACACACACACTTGAACATACGGTTTCCTACAAATTTCAAATATTATAAGAATGATATGTAGGGTTTTTCACAATACTTAAATCGTGTTTGAATCTTGAGGTTTATAAATTTTCAAATCTTGTTTCTTTAAGAATCGTTTTAAATCCAGATTCTTCGAATCTTATTTAGCTAGAAGTTTTTCAAAATGAAAAACTTAGATCTGAAAATATGAAAACACAGTTTTTTGTTTTGTTAAAGAGATTTGTTGGATTCACAAAAAAAACTTGCAAAGATGTTTTATTGTAAAATAGATTCAATAAAGAGAGACAAGGATTTCTCAATAAAGAAATCAACGTAACTACGTGACTATTTTCACTTAGAAAATCAGGCCTACAATTTTCTTTTTATTAGAAACGAGTTTTGATTTATGTGAAAGGTGTTAGGAGAGAGATAAAAACCTAAGAGGTTTGAATCACTAACGAATAGAAACCCTTAAACTCAAAATAATTTTCTTGAAGAAAAATTGGACGGTGTTTGGTTAGGGTTTGAAAATTTTCTCTCAGATTTTCTTTTCTCTCTCTCTCCCCTATATTTTTCTCTAAAAACTCACTTATGCCAAATATCGTAAATCAGGGGATGGCATGCTCTATTTATAGTGAGTGTGGAAGGATCTGGAAGGAGTATTTGAAATGAATTATCAAGATTAACTTGTCCCATCGAATTATCAATCGTGTGGCTCACAAATCACCGCTATTAAACAGGCTTTGATTAGTTCACTCAGGCATCACATGGATCATCTCAATTACATGTAGGCCATTGATTAAAAAGGATCGAACAATCAAGATTGAGTCTCAAGATGTGAGAGTCAAGAAACACAAATCTAGACCATAAATATGCAACACGTGTAGGGTTGTGATGGACTCTCAGACGCGCATTTTTTATTTTATAAAAAATCCCATTTTCATCCCCAACATTCTCTAGCGCTTTCGGATTCTACCCAACAAGGTTTTTAGGAAGTTTTAAAAATTCCAATTAAGCCCAAAACAATTTAAAAACCTAATTTTAATTTCTTAAAAAAAGATTTTAGATGTTTAAAAAATTCCTAACAATCATTAAAAATATTTAAAAAAATACTTTAAGCCAAATTAAATACACACACACCCCTTATAAATGTTGTATGCAATGAAAATAAAATCCTAGAGTGATTATGTGTGGGTTTTCTACCTGATCAAGCATGTTTGATTGTATTTGAAGATCATGAAGAGGCAAGGAGGCTTGGGTAAAAAAGGATGACACAAATTTTGACTTTATATCCAAACTAGATAATCTCTTATATTTTAGACTCAAGTGAGCCATATATATAGTGCGCTTCAATCTCCCCCTTTGAAAATATGAGACAAATCTCCTTTGAGTCATCTAGGACTCGTAGGGATAACAAATAAAATAAGAAAAATTTATTCCTATATAAATTTCTAATTACCCCTAAATCCTAGAAAATGGAAAAGTACATAACTTAACTAACTACAGACCAATACCCTAAAAATGTATGCAATGAAAGCAGGCGATACTAATTCCTGAAAATAGATAACTAAGATCAAGATTTCTAGTTGAATTAGGTATAACAATATCAATAAAAGACTCAAATATTTCTCCCCCATTTTGTCTCAAATGGACAAAGGGTAAGAAATCACAATTCGTAATATATATATATATATATATATATATATATATATATATATATATATATATATATATATGTGAAAGTTGAACGTGGTGTTCGACAAGATGATCCTCTTTCACGTACCTTATTCGTAATTGTAGCAGAGGTTTTGAATAAAGGTGTTCATAATTTGATGCTATCGGGTTCCATTAAAAACTTCTCCACGCCTTCAAGTTGTCCATTAGTTTCTTCTTTATCATTTGCCGATGATATTATTTTTTTCCAGAATGGTCATGTGGGCTCTCTCAAGAATTTCATAAAGTTTTTTTCTACATATCAGGAGCATTCAGGGCAGCGCTGTAATGCAGCCAAGAGCTGCGTCATAACAGGTCCGTCTTGTTCTCCTTCACAGCGCAGTCGTATTCAGTCTATCATAGGTTTCGGTGCTAAATATTTGCCGACTAATTATTTGGGTGTCCCACTTTATAAAGGTCGAAAAAAAAACATTATTTTTGTTCCCATTATTGACAAAGCAGTGGATCGTATAAAAAAGTGGCAGTCCGGTTTTTTAACCATGGCATGTAGACTTGTTCTAATATAGTTCTGATGATTTTGGGTTCCCATGTATTTTCAGTTATATTTCCTACTAAAGCTTTTATTCAGGATTTCAATCGTATTTGAGCAAATTTTTTTTCGGGAGCTCGGATGATGTTTTTAAATATCATTGGTTTTCTTGGGATAAGATTTGCAGACCCAAGAATGAAGGTGGTTTGGGTATTCGTAGATTGTTGTTATGTGAGCATGCCTTCTTCTTGTAAACTGTGGTTTTAGTTTCTTCAAAACAATTCTTTATGGTCTAATTTCATGAATTCAAACTACAAAAAATTAGTTCACTTGAATTTTAGAGGTACTCCTTCATTTTTGAGTGGTCCTTGGAAAAGGATGCAATCGGTTTATGAGATTGTTAAAGAAAATATTTTTGAAGCTCCTAATCGAGGTTGTCTTACAGATGTTTTTTCATTCAAACACACTTGGGATTTGGTGAGACCTAAATATGGTATCCAATTGTGACACCCCGCCTAATTAACCCCGGGTAATTAGTCCTAAATTAAATTAGAACATGCTTCTCAGTTGGTTTATTTTTAGCATCACTGTTTTCTTTTTAATTACCAATCACCTAAGTGAGAAAATTAGACTGGTGCCAAGTTTTATCTTTCATTAATTTAATGAAATAATCATGCGGAAAAAAATTAATTTAAACAATCACAATTAACTGAAACCACTATTAAGATCTAAATAACTGACCGAATAAACAATTGGCTCAAATTCAACAAAAGGAAAGACAAGTAATAAATCTTAACAAGTCTGACATAGTATTGAATAAAACAGTGAGCGACATGCTCGAGTAACTGATAGGAAATTTCTACACTAGAAATGAAACGAACTAAGCACCTATCAAACTCCCGCAACATCCACATGTGCTGCAACAACAGATCCCTGGAATAAGTCAAGTCTGGCGTCCTTGTGGCTGGACACCTAAAAGGTTTTTAAAAGTTTTTATAGCAAGGGTTAGTACCCAAAACATTTGGAAAATATTTAGCAATTGATTAACTTGCAGTAATAAATATGTATGCATGCTCTTCATATTTTAGTTAGTGCTGCACTTCCTTGAGGACATCCTCACCCCTCCTCTAATGTGCACTTTTAACGCCTTAATTAATTTACCTAGTTATTTATCCCATGACTAGATAACTGATATAACCCTTGCAACCACCCCACTTTAATCGAGTATGCCATAATTATGACTTCTAAGTTATTATCAACACTAACTTAATTAATCATTCTCCTTTTTAAATTCATATAACTTTCACACCCATTATACATGTAATACAATTCACGGTTGTATTAATTAACCCGTATATAATTATTTACCTCATTATATACGTATAGTCTTATTACAACATTCACAAATATGCTGAAATAATAATTAATAATGAACATCGTCCCGAGTAATAACTCACCGGATGTATATTCTCTAAAGTGCTATCCCACTAGGTGTATTCACATACCCTAGGTACCCCAAATCAGAATCGCTCACTAACTTGGTAAATAACATAAATATTGAAGGGGTCATATTCCTTCCCTGAAAGTGAGATGCCGCTCACCCATATAATGGACGCTATGACCTGGGGTATACTCTCCCTACTCCTCAATCTAGAGGATTCACCCTCTTCACGCAACCTCCCTTGATAGCACTAGAGTATATATATTAATAATATCTAGCCACTGATATTAATGTACATACCATATATATATATATATATATATATACTATCGCACACCGTATATATAAATCCCCGGGCTATATCGTGTACTAAGTCTGTAACACAAGCCCATATAATTTATCATGAGTTTACGACCCAACTTTGATTATTGATTAATTAGATTACTTTTGGTGTCGCTCCAACCAATATATTCGGTCTCTCTCGTGGCCCGAAATAAAATAATACCCAAGTCTAAATCCCCGACTCCAAATTATTTATCTTTCACTCTAAATTAATTCAACACCTTGGTATCGATCAACCAATATACCCGGACTTGCCCACTCGGTCCATATTTAATTATTTCAAAATATTTTTCCCAAAGTTTAACCATAGTGTGTCACTCATAAATTACCTCCAATCCCAATTACTTTTCCCTCATAATTAATTAGGTTGTGTGTCTTATATTTATTTTTCATTAAAAAAGGCATGGGAAGAAGTTTTACTTAAATTCCCCTTATATATATATAAACTGGCCGAACTGCCAAAAATCCCCGACCATCGATCGATCGATCCCCAACCATCGATTGATCGATCGATCAGGTCTTCGTCTTCCCCAGGTCTCTGTTTCAACCATGGACGAAAAACTCAAATCCCCAACTTCTTCTACAGTCTAACAAAAGTCCTCTCATCAATATAATACACCGAGAACCTCATAAAAAAAACCCCATAAAGTCCCTAAACATAATTTAATTTCCGTTCTCTATTATTTTTCTAAATTGGAGAAAATCCATATTATTCGTTAACTCATCTCAATATCAAATCTTTATCTCAAATTCATTCCTAACTCGTTTGGGTTTACACATCTTACCAAATATATACAAATCTCAGATTGTATATAAATTCCTACACAATTTCGAAATCAGGAGATTGATTTACAAAAACCCCATTTTTGTACCCCCTTAATCCCAAAAATGAATTTTGATTTCTTACATCACATAAATATGAATCATAATGCAAATTAATGCTACAGCAATTTAACCACTTGCCTTATGATTTCGTAGGGTCTGATTTGAAGTTGTGAATCTCAAGGTTGAAGATGAAATCCCCCTTTTGCTCTTTCCTTTGACCCCCAAATTGCCTTTAACTGCTTCTTAGGGTTTCCTCTCCCACTAAGTGTTTTCTAATCTCCCATCAGCCCTTCCCCTTTTTCTTTTAATTATTTAATTAGGCTTGATCCCGGTTTTTGCCTAATGGTCCAAGCCCAAGTGGCCCAAGTGACCCAAATACCCCAGTGTGGGCCCGACTATGCCTAAAAACGTCCCGTTACCCGTTTACTACCCTCGGGTACACTTTTTCGACTATCTCGGCCCATCCGGACTCAAATCGTACACTCAGAATTGGCATCTGAATTAATTTATAAAAATCCTTATCTCACACCCAAATTAGTCTATACCGACTCCCGGTTGAGATAAGTACATACCCCGTCACTAATACCCGAATGACGTAAATAAATTATTACTATTCACTTAGTAATTAAATTTTCCTAAATATTAACCATTCACTCCCTGATTAATATTTAAATAAATATTACCATAATTAATTCAATCAAAATTACGACACACAAGTAATTTAGAGTTCCTGAATTAATTAAATGTTGAATGCATAAAATTACGGGGTGTTACACCAATTTTCTTTTACCATGATTTGGGATCCTAGACTCCCTCCCAAAGTGTCTACGTTTATGAGGCATGTTCTTCATGATGCTATTCTGCTAGATGAGAATTTACGAAAGATTAACATTCCTCTTGTTTCAAGATGCCGGTGTTTCTTTCATCCTAGTATGGAGAATAACCAACATTTATTTTGTTCAAGTGATTTGGCTTCTAGAGTTTGGGATCATTTTGAAAATCTTATGGGTCTCAATTTTCATACTTCGAGATTTAGATCCTGTCTTTTGCTTTGGCGGTTGAATTCTAATGGGAAGAATACTTGGGCTGTTTTGTGCAAATTGCTCCCCAGTATCATTTGTTGGAATATTTGGTGTGCTCGGAATAAAGCTTCTTTTAAGGGTGTTGAAATGAATGCAAAGTCAATTATTAATGCTATCCATGCAGAGATTTTTCTATCTTTCAAAGCTAGGCCATATAAAGGTCCCTTGTCTAGATTTTTGACGTCTTTCATTTCATATTTTTTTATTTCTTATACTCTGCTGTAAGCCCCCGGAGAAAGGCTTTTTTTCTCTGTTATATTTTATTTGGGGTTTAATCCTCTTTTAAAAAAAAAGGAAAAAAAATCAAATCTCAGTCAATTGGAATTGTGTGGGAAAATAGTTAATCTCTAATTCTTTTGATTCTACTAACTCTAGAATAAAATGACATCTAATTTTTATGTGTTTGGTACCAGAGTGCTGAACCGTATTTTTTGAGATATTTATGGCACTTTGATTGTCGCAATATAAAGTTAGTTTATTATTTGCAATGTCGTAATCACTCAACATCTGCTGAATCCATATTAATTGGGCACAACAACTACCTGTTGCTATATATTCAGATTCAACTTGGAAAGCGATGTGCAATTTTGTTTCTTACTTGACCATACTACCAAATTATTTCCTACGTATTGACAAACACCTAATGTACTTTTGTTATCATCGAAACAACCAAACAAATCGGTGTCTGTGTATCCTATAATAGCACTAGATGTATCCTTATTTTACCACATTCCTAGGTTTAAAGTCTCTTTAACATATTTAATAGTACGTTTGACACATTGAGGGTGAATTTCGTTGGGATTGCTTTGATAGCGTGCACAAACACAAACTGCTTATATTATATCTGGGCACGAGGCTATAAGATACAATAGGCTACCTATCATACTTCTGTATAGGGTAGGGTCTATAGGTGTTCCATGTTCATCTTTAGAGAGTTTAATTGACGTACTCGTGGGTGTCCTAGAAATTTTGGCATTATTTAGCCCGAACTTTTTAACTAACTCTATTGCGTATTTAGATTGCGAAATGAATAACCCATCAGACTTTTGTGTGACTTGAAGTCCTAAAAAGTATTGAAGTTCTCCCATTAGGGACATTTGGAACTCCCCATGCATTACATCAAAAACATTTTAACCTCAAATGGGGAAAGTGATCCAAAAATGATATCGTCTACATAAACTTGGTCTATTAAGACATTTTTGTCAAAGTTTTTAGCTATAAGATACAATAGGCTACCTATCATACTTCTGTATAGGGTAGGGTCTATAGGTGTTCCATGTTCATCTTTAGAGAGTTTAATTGACGTACTCGTGGGTGTCCTAGAAATTTTGGCATTATTTAGCCCGAACTTTTTAACTAACTCTATTGCGTATTTAGATTGCGAAATGAATAACCCATCAGACTTTTGTGTGACTTGAAGTCCTAAAAAGTATTGAAGTTCTCCCATTAGGGACATTTGGAACTCCCCATGCATTACATCAAAAACATTTTAACCTCAAATGGGGAAAGTGATCCAAAAATGATATCGTCTACATAAACTTGGTCTATTAAGACATTTTTGTCAAAGTTTTTAATAAAAAGAGTTTGGTCATTACCACCACGACGAAACCCGTTTTCAATGAGAAAGGTTGAAAGTCGATCATACCAGGCTCTGGGGGCTTATTTCAAACCATATAAATCCTTTTCTAAACGATAGGCGTTGTTAGGGTATTGTTGATCTATGAATCCTTTAGGCTTTTCTACATAAGTTTCTTCAGTTAGAATACCATTAAGGAATCCAAACTTTACATCCATTTGATAGAGAGAAAATCTTAAATGACAGGCCATGGATAAGAGAAGACAAACATATTCGATATGGATTACGAGAGCAAAAGTTTCTTCAAAATTGATCCCTTCAATTTGGGAGTATCCTTGGGCCACAAGTCTAGCCTTGTTTCTTACAATCATCCCTGTTTAATCAATTTTATTTTTAAAAATCTATCTAGTGCCAATAACCTTTTTGTTTTTATGCCTAGGAACAAGATACCATACGTCATGAGTTTTAAACTGAATGAGTTATTCTTGCATAAAACCTATACAAAAAGAATAATTTAAAGCTTCATTCACATTTTTTGATTCTACAAGAGAAATAAAACTTGTGAAATGATCAGTATTACATAACTGGGATCTTGTTTGAATAAGATCATCTGGGTTACCGACCACATTATTTAAGGGATGATCCTTAGAAACCCATTTGGGAGCTTTAGGGTTCTCATCAGGTAAAGAAGCATTTATAATATGAGGGACATGATTAAAATAGGTTTTGACCTCCTCTAATATAGTTTCTTCTATGGTCTTACTATCAATGTTGGTGTCACTATGTATCACATTGATAGACTCCATTATCGCCTTAGTACGAAGGTTATAGACACGGTAAGTTGTTTTATTAGGGGAATATCCTAAAAATATGGCTTTATCACGTCGTGTTTTGAATTTTAGATAGATGTTCTCTGTCTTGACACACACAGCAGGTACTAACAAAGGTTATAAAATATTTCAGGTTAGGCTTTTTTTGATACCGAAGTTCATAAGGAGTCTATTTGGTATTCTTCCTAAGATAAACTCTATTTATGATATGAAATGCAATTCAAATATCTTTAATCCAAAAATACTTGGGGAGATTCTTAGCATAAATCATCACCCTAGCCATTTCTTGAATGGTACGATTCTTACGTTCAGCTATTACATTATATTGCAAGGTCTTGGGGGCACTAAATTCGTGTTGGTAACCACTGGCTTCACAATAGTCGGTTACTTCTAAATCTCCAAACTTACCTCCTCTGTCACTGCGAATACGGTTAAATTGGGCATCCTTTTCATTTTCTATACGTAACAGAATTTTCAAAAAATTTGAAAGGTATTGGATTTTTGTTTAAAGAAGGCTACCTAGGTGAAATGAGTATAATCATAAACCCTTACTAAGATATAATTATTTCCATATGGGCTTACAGTTCGAGAGGGACCCATTAGGTCCATATGGATAAGCTCTTGAGGTTTTGAGGTTATAATGTCTTTAACTCTTTTATGAGCAGTCTTAACTATCTTCCCTTCTTGGCAAGGCCCACATATAATGTTGGAAATATACTTTATTTTAGGGATACCTCTAACTATTTATTGGGATCCCAGTCTACCAAGGTTATCATAGTTTATATGTCCCAACCTATTATGCCAGATTTCATTTTCATCCATTCTGGCAATGTTACAAACCATAGTACCCGGATTGACTGTGTAATAGGTATCTGGTGTTCGGAGGACTGTAATGATATAGTAACCATTTTTGTTTGAAATTTTACAATTATTTTTTGAAAATGTGACAGTATGGTTGGAGTCAGAAAACTGTGATATGATTAGAAAATTGGATTTTAGACCTTTCACTAAGAGAACGTCTTCGAGAATAGGCAACCATTTTTTATGAAGTGTCCCTTTACCAATGATCTGAGCTGATACACCATCTCCAAAAAAACTTTACCTCCTAAGAAATTAGTTTTGCTGAATGTTTGGTATTATCTCCGATCATGTGTTTAGAATAACTCGAGTCTGAATAATAACCAGAGGTAGTATGTTTAGCTTTTAAAGCACTGATTACAATATTACATCTCATCTGGGGTATTAACCCATATTTTCTAACCCAAATTTCTCTGGTTTTCAAAAGTTTGTGAGCATTTGGTTTAGGATTAGATTGAGCGTTCTTTCTCTTAGACATTCGGTTAGAGTTAGATCTCCTCTTCCTATTACTATAATTAGATTTACGAGTGGGATACTAAGGGAGAACATAGTTGATATACCAAAATATACCCTCGGCTAGGCCGAGGGTATCGTCGCCCAGGACGAGGATTCAATAACTACTGCATAGGGGGTCTTATCAGGTCAAGACGACCCTTCAATAGGCCGACCCCTCATCATAGGTCAGATGACCCTATAACAGGCCGACCCCTCATCATAGGTCGGACAACCCTATAACAGGCTGACCCCTCAACATATGCCGGATGACCCTATAGCAGGCCGACCCCTCAACATATGTCGGGCGAACCTATAACATGCCGACCCCTCATCATATGCCGAACGACCCTATGATAGGTTGACATCTTATCATATGCTGGATGACCCTACGAGGGAACGACAGTACGAGGCCTACTTTGAAAAGCCAAGACCATGGGACAACTTGAACCTTAGCCTCGGCCTAACATCATAAGCCGAGGGTGACATCACTATGGCGCGTGATTTGGGAGACGCGTGGCATAGTGCACGTGGGACTCATATAGCACGTGGACCAGACCATTATAACAATATCAACCTCTCATGTGAGGGAATATTATGTCATTATTAGCCACAAGTGGCATAGCCAGGTGTCAGCAGGGGATTGGCTAAATCATCATTCACATGCGCAATGCATGCTTGGGGGGTACACTATTCCTCCCAAGCCTTATATATATTTGTCATCTTTAACCTTGCAAAGGATCGATAATTATAACCCTAGCTAAAACTCTTCTTGTACACAGTAGAGAGAGAGTGAGCTTATGAGAATTGTATCCAAGGCCATTAGTGTCCATATTCACTGGATCACACACTCACAGTGGATGTAGGCCTGATTGGATGAACTACTATACATCATTGTCTTCATTCCTATTATACTCATACCCTTCTATATACTTATACACATGCATAACTCTATTGCCACCATTATTCTTACTGTTTGAGCTCATCATCTCTTATCTGGTGGTGTTGAATCTTAGCATCATCAGTTTGGCGTCGTCTGTGGGAACGAAAAGCTATCTCTTCCTTTATACAGCTTGACCTTATCGGTAACTCTGGTGGTGAACCAGTTCTCCCCCCTTAGCGTGGAGTTATTTTACTATTGAAAGAGACCCATTAAGGTTCTCAAGCTCTTTTGATTATCACAACTCAAACATATGGATCCAGAGTTACCACTACCACCTCCTCCACTAGCTAGTGGAGTAGGAACTTCTTCCAGTCAAATACCACCTCAGTGTGAGATGGAAGATGTGGCTGATGCCCTGAAGTCCTTAGCAGCAAGTTGACATATTATGCATGAGCAATTTGCAGCTCTTAGCCAAAACATAGTGAGACCACCCGGAGTCTCACTGTATATGATTACTCCGGCAGTAGCTCCAGGGCAGCATAAGCCCAGGGGACCACCCCAGGCTCCATGCAAAAACTTAACAACTCCATAATGGGGGAGGGATGTTGCTGACCCCCGACGTCTACGCCTGGGGAGGCAAGGAAACCCTTGCCCAGAGGACAGATATGATGATGTGGAGGTGGAAGAGGACCCCATAGATTGCTGGGATCCATATTAAGTCTTCAATAATACTATACGACCTATCTAGGAAAGCAAAGGGAAGTGTAGGGGACAAATCCAGACGATCGCCCGAGAGGCTCAGCTTTTGATCGTCTGAGCAGGGGGTCGACCTTTGACAGGCTGGGTCGAGTAAATGACTTGAGGGAAAGATTATCCAGATCTAAGAGTATTATGTGGCCTAGAAGGGAGGCAGCAGATGGCCGACCCCATGGGGCCGACTCCACGGACGGGACGATATTCAGGGGGAAGTGAACAACCGACACATACCTATCACAGCGAAACCCTCAGTTCACCCTAAAGAGGCGGCAGGGGATAACATCGGCCAAGTCGACCCTACAAGGCCCTGTAACGACTCAATCCAAAGGCTAGAAGACAAAATTGGTGATATCCTAAAAATATGGGACTCCCTTCAAAGAGGATACTCCATAGGCTCACCCTTTGTGCCGAGGATAGTTAACTTCCCAACGCCATCCAAGTTTAAGCCACCTGTGGTCACCCCAAGGTATGACGGGAGCACCAACCCTATCCATCATATTGAGATATACCAATCAGTGACAAACATATACTCTATATCACATGAGATGAGGTATCATGCCTTTTCCATCACTCTAATAGAGGCCACACATGTCTCGTATACCTCTCTTCTAAAGAACTCCATTGAAAGCTTTGAGCAACTGGCAGACTAGTTCATCCACAACTTTTGCTTCGGAGTGAGGCCACAGAAGAAGACCACACACCTGCTATATGTTAAGCAGGGGAAGAACGAGATCCTAAGAGACTACATATCCAAATTTAACAAGGAAAAGTTAGAGGTCGAAGATTACGAAGAGAGTATAGCCATGCCAACCCTCATTGGAGGACTCCAGACAGGGAAGCGGTTATAGAAGTTTGCTGAAGACCCCGCAAAAATGATGGCTAAATTGCTGAAAATAATGAGAAAGTTGATGAACATCGAAGAGGCGATGGACGCAAAATATGAAAATGAAAAAGTAGGCACTAGTGGTAGTAAGTACAAGAAAAAGAATAAGGAGGGGAAGAAGAGGTTAGTAGATGATAAATTTGATGATTATTCCCCTCTAACAGTCAGTTGTGAGCACATTCTGAATGAGATAAAGAGTGATCGATCCTTAAAATGGTCCGAGAAGTTGAGGGCACGTCCTCACAAGAGGAACAAAAACTTATGGTGTGAGTTTCACCAAGACCATTGCCACACGACTGATAAGTGTTTTGCATTGAAAGATGAAATTGAAAAAATGTTAAAATAAGGGAAGTTAAGGAAATACGTTGACAAAGGTGCATTCAAGAGGGGCCGAGGGGATGACCCCAGGAAAAAGAGAGGTGATATGTGCAGAGAACATCCTCCAAACAGAAGGGATGACCCTTCGGATGATGAGGATGACCCTGACCTCCCACCGAGTGATGACGACTGCCCTGTAAAAAGACTTAATATGATCTCATTCGGTGTTAGGATGATCTCTGTTGGACTAGCAGGAGGAGGATCAGAGGTTGCTGACAGGAAGGCCCGTGTAGCTGAAGCCAAGGTAGTAACAAAAGATGTACACTCGACCTCTATTAAAGCAAAGTCAGAAAAGAGGAAGAAAGTTAATATGGACACTCTGATAGTGGGTTTCTCAAGAATGGACTTCAAGGGCCGCTTAGCCCCGCATGATGACCCTATTATCATGACCATCGGGGTACACGGATGTGAGGTGCCGAGGATCTTGGTGGATGGGGGTAGTTCTACAGAAGTGATGTTCTGGCCATGCTTTAAGGTCTTAGGACTCATCCGTGCTAGGCTCATCCCATACCATCACCCCTTGATTGGTTTCGGTGGGGAAAAAGTTCATCCCCTAGGAGTGTATGAGGCTGATGTTAGAATGGGGGACAAGTGGCCAAGATGGCTTACCAAGAAGGTAAACTCTTTCGTGAAGGATGAACAAGTCTTCTCAGCCTACAACATTATATTGGGGTGAGTGGCCCTCAAGAAATTTGAGGCCGTGCCTTCTGCGATTCATCAGATGATAAAATTCCCGACACCTTACGAGATAGGGGAAGTTTAGGGAGACCAGACAACGACATGGGAATGCTACTTCAATTCTGCCAAAGAAAGAGAGGCGTACTAGAAAGAAACAAACACTTACAATGTTGATACCCTCGACCCCATGGATGAGACAAAGCTGAGGAAAGGAGAAGCCGATAAAGAAGTAGAATCCATCATCCTCAATGAAGATGAGCAAAAAAAAACTGTTCAAATTGGCAAAGCTCTAAAGACAAAAAATAAAAGAAGATCTCATCAAACTGCTAAGGAGGAGAGAGCGTCTTTGCATGGAGTCATGTAGACATGCAGGGGATCAACCCTGAAATCATGTGTCACAAGCTCAACGTGGTAGTGGACGCAAAGCCAGTAAAGCAGAAGAGGCGGATTTATTCTCGAGAAAAGTATGTGGTCATTAGGGATGAGGTCAAGAAGCTGGAAGAGGCCGAGTTCACCAGGGAGGTCATTTATCGCGAATGGATATCTAACACGGTCATAGTCCCCAAAGCCAATGGGAAATGGAGGATGTGTGTAGATTTCACCGACCTCAATAAATATTATTCCAAAGACAGTTTCCCTCTGCCCCGCATTGATCAGATGGTAGACGCTACAGAAGGCCATGAGCTAATGAGTTTTATGGATGCCTATTCAGGCTATAACCAGATCTTCATGAGCCATGAGGGCTAAGAAAAAATGGAATTCATTACCGACAAGGGGACATGCCGTTATAGGTTCATGCCCTTTGGCCTAAAGAATGCGGGGGCAACGTATCAGCGCCTTATGAATAAAATGTTCGAAAACCAAATTGGGAAGTCTATGGAGGTCTATGTAGATGAGATGTGGACCAATATTTTGAAGGTCAAGGATCATGTGGATGACCCCGAAAGGACCTTTAACAAGATGGACAAGTACCGAATAAAGCTCAACCTAACTAAATACGTCTTTGGGGTCGGAGGAGGGAAGTTCTTGCAATTCATCTTCAATCAAAGAGGCATTGAGGCCAATCCTGAGAAGATAAAGGGCCTCCTAGAAATGAAGAGCCCCAGGACCATTAAAGACATTCAGAGGCTCACGGGGCGAGTGGTTGATTTGAATAGGTTTGTATCTAGTGCCATAGATAAGTGTCTATCATTTTTCAAAGTTCTCAGAAAGGCCTTCAAATGGAATGAAGAGTGTGACTAGGATTTTAAAGAACTAAAGTCATACCTAGGGTCTCCCTTGCTGTTGTCGTGACCAGTGCAGGGCGAACGATTATACGTGTACCTAACCATCTAAGATTCAACCATCAGTGCAGCCATTATAAGAGAAGAAGAGCGGGTCCAGAAGCCTGTGTATTTCAATAGTAGGGCACTCTAAGGGGCAAAGCAAAGATACCTAAGAATGGAGAAGTTAGTATATGCCTTGATCCATGCATCAAGAAAGATGAAGCCATACTTACAGTCCCATACAAGGGTCATCCTCACCGACTCTCCTCTGAGGCAAGTCTTACACAAGCTAGAAAAATTGGGGAGGCTAATGGCCTGGGCTATAGAGTTGGGAGAGTTTGACATTGTGTATACACCTAGGGTGGCCATTAAAGGGAAAGCATTAGCAGATTTCATGGATGAATTTACTTGGGAAGATGATGAGGCTGAAGATGAGAACCTCGAGAAGACAGATACCCAGCAAGGTAGAGTTGTTGGCCCGTCCACAGGTAAGGTTGAGACAACCACCGCTAGAGAAAAAATTATCGTAAAATGAGACGGGAAGATATCTATTTAGACAGCGATCCCTCACCGAGGGAAATTTTCCAGAGGAACAAGCCGTGTGGAGTCTCTTCTTTAATGGGTCCTCTTGCGAGAGCGAAAGTGGAGCTGGATTAATAGTATCAATGCCTGACGACATGGACGTTGAGTATGCCCTGAGGTTCAACTTCAAAGCCTCCAACAATGAATCTGAATATGAGGCCTTGATAGCAGGCCTCTCATTGTCTAGGTCTCTTAGTGTTGGCCAGATCTTGGTCCATAGTGATTCAATACTGGTGGTGTATCAGATACTATAAGCATACGAGGCTAAAGATGAGAGAATGGCCAAATATCTTGAAAGATTGAAGTCACTATTAAAGAGCTTCAAATAAGTAAACTTGAAGAGGATACCTAGGCTTGATAATGACCAAGCCGATGCACTTTTTAGGCAGGCCTCAGCAACTAAAACAGGTATCAGGAGGACAGTCCCAGTGGAAATCTTGCTTCGACCAACGATTGAAGATGCAGATGGAACACTTAGATCTTGCTTAAATATTAAAAGGGAAGATTCATGGATGAACCCTCTAATTAGATACATCAAAGAGGGGGAGATGTCAGAAGCAAAATAAGAAAGGAAGAAGTTGAGATACATAGCTGCAAAGTTCACTGTCGTCGAAGACACCTTGTACAAAAAGGGATTCTTGCTCCCTTTACTCTGATGTGTGCACCGACTGAAGTCCCACACATCTTGTGAGATGTGCACGAGGGGTCTTATTCAAGCCATAATAGGGGCAGGTCATTAGCAAAGA
This sequence comes from Sambucus nigra, assembly GCA_949130495.1. Lineage (NCBI taxonomy): Eukaryota > Viridiplantae > Streptophyta > Magnoliopsida > Dipsacales > Adoxaceae > Sambucus > Sambucus nigra. The sequence continues at coordinate 532,948,073 of OX422208.1, read as the reverse complement.
GGATAGTCACCCATGGATACTGGTGGCCGACCTTGGGGAAGGATGGTACAACATACGTTAAAAAGTGTAATAAATGTTAGAGGTTTTCTACCATCCCTCACCAGCCCCATTATTATCTTACCTCCATCACATACCCATGGTCATTCGCAGTATAGGGAATCGATTTGGTAGGACCTTTGCCTAGGTCCGTCAATAACTATCGATACTTGATCGTAGCAATTGACTATTTCTCAAAGTGGGTGGAAGCTGAGTCGATGGTCACGATTACTGATCTTCATCTAGAAAAGCATTATATGCAGATATGGTCTCCCCAACACCCTCATCTCAGATAATGGGACTCAATTTAAGAATGTATCCTTGGAGAAATACTGCAAAAGGGTGGGGGTCAAATAGTTCTTCTCTATCCTAGGACGACTTCAGGCTAATGGGCAAACTTAAGTTATAAACAGAAAAATCCTAGATGGGATCAAGAAAAAACTCGAGGAAGCAAAAGGAAGATGGGTTGAGGAGTTATATGCTGTATTGTGGGCCTATAGGAAGACGACAAAGACACCTACCGAGGAAACTCCGTTCATGCTGGTGTATGGTTCAGAAGCCGGCATCCCCACCGAGATTGGGTTTCCTACTCACAAAGTCCAAATATATGACCCCCAGAGAAATATGGAAGAAAGGAAACTTGATCTAGACTTGATTGAGGAGAGAAGAGAAGAGGCGGAGATAAGATAAGCAACCTATCAGCAAAGGACTGCCAGGTTTTAGAGTCAAAAAGTAAAGCAAAGAAAAATCATTGTGGGGGACCTATTCCTCAAAAAGACATGGTAAAAACCACTGTTCTAAAAAACCCGTCTAGGCTCCGCCTAGGCACGCCTAGGCACGCCTAGGCTTGAGTCTTGGGAGAAACGCCCCGCCTTAAGATTTTGACGCCTTATGCTTGGTAAAATCCTTAAGGCGTACTTTTTCTCTAAAAACAACAATGCTTTAGTGAAACGATATTGCCTTTTAAAGATTTTTTTGCAAATCGGACCATTATCTCATCCAAAATAATCAAATAGTATTTTTATTTGCAAATATTCAGACATATTTTTATGATATGTACAATTTTAGTATTTTAATAGCCTTATTATGGTTAAAAAATATTAAAATATATTAAAAAGACCTAAACGCCTTTTCACGCCTTTTACGCCAAGGCCCGCCTAGGCTTCTAAGGCTTAAGGCTTGGTCTCCACGCCTCGATCACGCCCCGCATTTTTTAGAACCTTGGTAAAAACCTAAACACAGCCACCCAAATTGGCATGTCCCATATAGGGTCATTAATGAAGTTGTGCCTAGAACCTATAGACTAGAGAACCTTGAAGGGGAACCCTTTTCGAACCCCTAGATGCATATCATTTGAAGAAATACTATCAATAATGTTGTAATGTCCTATCAAACCACAGTTGTAATGAATGTATCGCTCCAATAGAACAATTGGAATGCTAATGAGAATGTTATATTGGCCCTTCTTCTTATGTTTGTCATTTTAGATACGTTGGGGTAATTGTTGCTCAACCACCCTCGGCTATGATGAGGGTGAATGGTAGGGACGACCCTCCATTCACTCTCAAGAAAGATGAGAGGGACTTAAAATTGAAAACATCATTAGCTTAGTGGTAACTACCCTCGGCTATAATGAGGGTGAATGGTAGGGACGACCCTCCATTCACTCTCAAGAAAGAAGAGGGGGGAATTGAAATTGAAAACATCATTAATTTGGTGGAAACTACCCTCGGCTATGATGAGGGTGAATGGTAGGGATGACCATCCATTCACTCTCAAGAAAGACGAGGGGGGACTTAAAATTGAAAACATCATTAATTTGGTGGAAACTACCCTTATAATGAGGGTGAATGGTAGGGACGACCCTCCATTCACTCTCAAGAAAGATTAGGGGGACTTAAAATTAAAAACATCATTAATTTGGTGGAAACTACCCTCGGCTAGAATGAGGGTGAATGGTAGGGACGACCCTCCATTCACTCTCAAGAAAGACGAGGGAGGACTTAAAATTGAAAAACATCATTAGATTGGTGGTAGCCACCCTCGGCTATAATGAGGGTGAATGGTAGGGACAACCCTCCATTCACTCTGAAGAAGGACGAGGGGGGACTTGAAATTGAAAACATCATTCATTTGGTGGAAACTACCCTCGGCTAGAATGAGGGTGAATGGTAGGGACGACCCTCCACTCACTCTCAAGAAAGACGAGGAAGGACTTAAAATTGAAAAAATCATTAGCTTGGTGGTATCCCACTACACCAAATCTGCCAAATTGTCACGATAATTTACCTTGACAAGTTGGACTTGTCAAGGTCAATGACCGACACAATTCTGGGGGTGACAACTTTTGTTGTCACGGACTTGTCACGATCATGTTACGGTCCTTAACCTTAACAAGTTTTGTCACGGTTAAGGACCGTGACAAACCTATGACAATGTTAAAAAAATTGTCATGGTCATTGACCGTGATAAGTCCGTGACAACAATCTTTTGTCATGCACTTGTCACGGTCAATGACCGTGACAATTCTGGGGAGAATTGAAAAAAAATCTGCTGGGTTGTTTGGGCACTGCCACTGCCCAACAGTATATTTGTACCTGTTATAGCAACGTTGTACCTGTTCAAGCATCATATATCCAAATAAAATAGAGATAATGAAAATATAAATTCAAAATAGAGACAATACGCATCACGATATAATCTAAATATAATTCAAATGTACCAACTTAAAAACAATTCAATTCAAATAATGTCACTACATGTCTTGGGTAAGGGTAAATTCGAGGAGGTGAGTAGGACACACGATATACGAATTGAAATACCCACTGATATACACCATGACGCATTGTTCGCGCAACCACAATGGGGAGTTCTCCTTCCCGGGTATCACATGCGTGACGAGCACCTTGGACTCGATGTTTTGAAGCTCACATCCATGAACTAGTCCACCCTGGATGATATTCCGGTCCCTCAACCCCCGCCCTATCCGTTGGCCATCAAATATGTCCAGTATAAACACGCTCGACCGACCAAGTGTCGACATCGGTCGGTTAAAGGGAGCCAAATAGGGAAGTGGATCATCAAAGTCCGCACATGTCGACGATGAAGCAGCGAGGTCCACATCCTCGTCATCCTACACCTCGTCCTCCCGCACCTCATCCTCCCTCACCTCCTCCACCACCACAATATCCTTCCCTTTCCCCTTGCATTTTATGCCCTATGAATGTTTCATGAATGAGAACATATCTTGGACCGTTGCCTCCAAATGGGACACCTTCGCGTCTTGCGATTCCACCGTTCGAGCCAACCCGGTGTCGCTCATCTCCAATCCGATGATCCTAGATTTGGCTACCCGTGAGCTCACCCCACTTATCCTCCCATTGCGATCAGATCCAAGCACTTGGCTGAATGCATTTGTGGACAAATTTTCCTTGTCGGCATCAGACTGCGACTCATGCACTTCCTTAAGCTTTGCCTGAAACGATAAAAAGCACATGATTAGTAAAATAAGTAAATTAAAAAATTAAAACATAATTAACAAAAAGTAAACTGCCAGATTACTTACAATCGTGGACGGAATGCTCAGGGACACCTGCTTGTCCTTCCCCTTCTTCGTCCGAAGAGCCACATAAGTATCGAGCCTATGTGGCCTACCCCCAGGGCCACTCCGTGTCCCCTGAAATAAAATAAAGTAAAATTAGTATCGGCCCCGCAAAGTAAAATAATACAGAATAATATATTTCTATAGTTATAGAAAAATAAATCTTACCATTATCCTATGCTCCACCTCGGCGGGCCGGAGTATTGCGCGTCCATCTTTTTTGCTCAGTTTTCCCTCCCCGATTGGCGAGATGCCAATTGTCGCTCACCGATCTCATTATCAATGAACTATTGCCATTTTACTAATGAGATCGGCTCGTTCGGCAGGACGGATTCACGCATTCGGATAACGAACTCTCGTGTATTCCCAAAGTACCGGGTCCACATATTTTTCTTCCACGTCTTGTGTTGCTCCCTCAACTGCTCCAAGACGGAATCGCGTAGCTTTGTATCCAGGCTGAATTGTTCCTGTCCAACAAATACAATGTTAGTTGCGAATAAATATAAACATAAATATAAAATGAAATTGAAATCTAAATTGAAATTGAAATATTCATATAAATATAAATATAAATATAAATACATTACCTGCAGTGCCACCCAAATAGCTAACTTGATCTCATATGGCACCTCCTTCCAACTAATGTACCCCGGGCCGATGATCGTCTTTACCAGCTCGAGAGATCTCTTTAATAGCCTCGACTTGTTCTCGATGACCATCCCCAATTTGCCATATTTGGGGAGCTTAGGGGTCGAGGAGCCCGCGTCGCCTCCGCTACCACTGAGCCCAGACGACATCATCATAACCAGCATCATCATCCTCGCCTTAATACCTGAAGGAGACATTTGCTGTAAAAAAATGTTATTAGTACAAATCAAAATGAATTAGAAGAAGACATGCAAATATGTACAATTACTACAAATAGAAATGAATTGTTATTGTTAAATACCTCAATTCTGAATTCCAAAACAACAACGTCTAGCTCATAATATGTGCAATTACTAAAAATCCGAAACATCCCCACCCCCACCCCTAATGCCCACACACGCACACTACACAAGAGTGAAAAAGATAAAGTGCAGATAAATTAAAAGAATTAAAAATGGATGTTTCGGTACAAATTGGAATATTTATTACAAATTGAAAAATTGTTTAAAATTTGCGTTATCATAAAAAATGGATTGATATTCGGTAGGAGTAGCCAAGTCATCCACACTACTAGTTAGATGCTTTGGCGTGTGTTGGACAATTGACCATGACTCATTGTTGATATACTCCGAGTAAAACATTTGGTTAACCTTTTGAAAAGCACAAACAAACGCCTCATCGCTCACGTAGTCGTTGCTCTTCAACTTGGACAAGTCAGCCATGATCAAATTGGTGACAGGATCAACTTTACAAGAATTTTTATCCTCAACTCTTACCCAGTCACATTAAAATACAACCTCTGTGAAGCTTATATAATCCAATTCGCATATATTTCGTATTACACCTTAGTAAGTCATTTCAGCTTCAAAGAGGTTTTTATCTTTTGCGCTCTCTCGAAAGAAAGTAAGAGCCTTGTATGAAATGCCCGAGTTCTGTACATCCGTAACCGTTCAATCACAGCTACCACAACTGATCACCTATTAAAGGTAAACAAAACTTAGATTTATAGTATGTTTCATTTAATTATGTCTTATTTATATTCTATTTTTAAATTTCAAATTCAAATTCAATTTATAATAGAAATTTCTATTTCCCCCATCTCCTCTAAAGGGTGAGTGGCCCTATCCCATTCAAGACCGCATTTTTCTGTAATATACTTAACAAATCATGCACATTGTTACGATTTGAAAAAAAATTGGTAGCATATCCCCGTAGTTCTCCAAGTATACGACGTAGATTGGCAAGTGTGAGTGTTATTTCAATTGTTCAATTGAAATAACAGTCACACTTGTCAATCTAGTATGTACCCAAAGAACATTAGGATACGACTGCAGAACTTACTCCAAAAGTAACAACTTTAAGCCACTAAGTATATTATACATAAATTATGTAGTCCCAAACTATCAAAACAGGACAATTCGAGAGATCTCATTACAGGGGTAATGACTCTCGAAGGGGTCTAATGGCTATCGAATGTGTATGCATAAGAACTAGAAGGCTAGTATCTATGCGCACTATATGTAATTTCAAGTATTTTCATTTAATTGTCGTACTGTATATATATTGTTCGATATACAAAGTAATTTTCAAAAAAAGTTGAAAAATCCCACCCCCATATGGACAATAATCCAGTAGTCATGCCACTTTTAAAATTAACCAACCCAACATCGATCCACTATAATCCAATAGCAACGTCAACAACAAATGTGTATCCCGTGCTCCTTCTAATTCATCTACTCAATTAATTATTTTCATCAATTAAACTAACAATTAAAGTATACAATTATTAATTTACTAATTTACAATGAGGGGCAATCTTACTTTTATAATTAATCATATATTAATTTACTAATTTTCAATGAGGGGCAATCATATATTAATTTACTGTAAAAATTAATAATCAATCAATTCGTTTATAAGGGACACTACGCACAAACATGCACATACACGCATACTAAACACACATATACACACACAAGCACATACACACACACACACACACACACAACCCTACTCCACCACCCACCCATCCATCCCTGCCCCCGCCCCCTAACCCACCCCCTTCCCCCACCACCACACACACACAAACACCTCAACCCTCCCCACCCCCACCACACACACACACACACCCTGCTCCACCCCCTTCTCCCACCACTACACACATACACAACCCATCCCCCCTCCCCCAACCCCCACCCGCCACACACATGCACACACACACACACACACACACACACACACACACACATACACGCACATATATATACACACACACATATATATATACACACACACACATATATATATAATTGGAAGAGAGAGAGAGAGAGAGAAACTAACTTGAAAGTAGAGAGAGAGAGATGGAGAGCAACGTAGAGAGAGAGAGAGAGAAAAAAGGAGGGAAGAAATCGGTGGGGGAAAAAAGGAGGGGAAAGGGTTTTTTGCTGGGAAATTTTTAACGGACGTGTCACGGTCCTTGACCGTGATAATATTATACAAATTGTCACAATCAATGACCGTGACAAGTCTATGACATGGACAGCTGGCACGGCCTGGTCACGGTCAATGACCGTGACAAGTCTTTGTCACAGAATTATCACGGTCAATGACCGTGACACAAAACGCGTGTTTTTGGTCATGATCAATGACTGTGACAAGGTTAGCCACTGGAAGGGTGCCAATTTACCCATTTTGGTGGAAGGGACACCCTCGTCTATAATGAGGGTGAATGGTAGGGACGACCCTCCATTCACTCTCAAGAATGACGAGGGGGGACTTGAAATTGAAAACGTCATTAATTTGGTGGAAACTACCCTCGGCTATAGTGAGGGTGAATGGTAGGGACGACCCTCCATTCACTCTCAAGAAAGACGAGGGGGACTTGAAATAGAAACATCATTAATTTGGTGGAAACTCCCCTCGTCTAGAATGAGGGTGAATGGTAGATACGACCCTCCATTCACTTTTGAGAAAGACGAGGGGGGACTTAAATTTGAAAACATCATTAATTTGGTGGAAACTACCCTCGACTATAATGAGGGTGAATGGTAGGGACGACCCTCCATTCACCCTCAAGAAAGACGAGGGAGGACTTAAAGATGATTAACAAAAAATAGCATAGCCAAGACACAAATCATAAAAGAGGCGAATATCGAAGATAGGAAGAGAGAAATTCCATTATAATTTTTTTACAATATTTGTCCAAAAGAAAGTAAAATATAAGAACTTTACAAGAAGAGGGTATGGGCCTGAGACGGCCACCCTATTGAGAAACATCGAAAGGAAGGGATTCAACATCAACAAGAGGAGTCTCTTCGATGACCAAAATAGGAGGTCGATCCTCAGATGTTCCGGTATCTTCGACGTGCACTTGTGACTATACATGTGCTAGAGCCTCAATAATAAGAGGGTCATCCAGATCCACTGCTTCAATAGAGGGGCGAACAGATGACATGACATCAACAAATTTCAAGACAACCCACCGACAAGCCGTTTTGATTCCCCTCTCCAAGTACTCAATACCGAAGCCCTGGAACTCATCGTAGAGTTTGTAAGCCTCCAAAGAATCAATCTAGGTCCTCTTCACTGCTTTAGCAAGTTCATTCTTGAACCGGCCCCCTGGTTGGTCAGAGCCTCGTCTTTTTCTTTTATGAGGTTGTCCTTCAATTTTAGGTTGGCATCATGTTGCTTCACAAGATCATCCAGAACCCTCGCATGCTCGATCCTCGCACTCTCCAGCTCGGCCCTGGAAGTCTCCAACGCAGTCTTCAAGTTGGCCTCATTATGAATAGCTCTCTCAGACTCTTAAAACTTCTATTGGTTTGCAGGCATCCATTTGGTGGTTGATGTGAAGGCGCAGACAGACTGCATAAGACAAAATAAAGCTCATATTAAAGAGTCGAGGGAAAAATTTACAAAATACTGGTGAATCAAAAGCTGAGAGATGAATGAAATACCGGAGATAGAGTATAAAGAACGTAATCATAAACCTTGGCCGGGGACATCTTGGATAAGAATTGATAGTTCACGGCTGAGGGTACCGAGAACATGGAGGCCTTAACTGCGCTCAACTTGGCTATGAGAGAGGAAGGTTCGACCCTCAATAAGGTCATATTCTGAGACATGTAGGCGACCATGCATGAAGAGGAGTTGGTCCCCTCAGTGTGTGTTTAAGGGATCTCTACCCTTGCCCTCGTTCGAGAGTCAAGATAAGAGACAGTAGGGACTTCTGGCTCCTTACATTTGCGATTGTTCGTGGTTTGCTCTACTTGTGTCGGCCCCATGGACTTTGTCTTTTTGAGAGGCTACTGAGGCTCCTTGTCTTTCTTTCGGCCCAGGCCAGACATCAAGCTGGGAGCAGCCATTTCCCAAAGTTGATCAGACATGTTTGCAGGCCGACCTGAAAAAGATACGATACATCATAAACAAGCAGTAATAATGAGGAATTACTTGGAAAGAAATGGAACAAAAATCAACTCACATCATTCTGTGAGGGGGCCGACCCTTAGACCAGCTTCTTTGAGGAAACAAGGTGTCATTAAATATTCAAATTTGGCAAGTCTACCCTATTTCCCTTGTTCCCTCAGGTAGTTAATAATATCCCTCTCATCCAAGCTAAGTTCGGGGTCTAACCATGCTTTCATTGAGGGGTTGTACCATGCCCTTGGGACCCTCAAATTGTCTTCTAAGAGATCAACCCCGACGGGGAATTCCCAATCCCTAGAGATGAAGAAGAACCTCTTCTTACAATCATGGTTGGAAGCTTACGCAACATGAAGAAGTCTTTGTCAGACTTCCTCGCCCCTAGATGAAAATACTCAGGTTGCTTGGACGAAGAAGTTATATTGTAGAAGGCTATGAACAAATCGACCGAGGGATCGTCAATGAAAGTATTCTTTCAGAGGGAAACATAATATAGAATGGTCCTCCAGGAGTTAGGAGTAAGTTGAGAAGGAGCAACCCCAAGGGCGGAAAGTATATCAACTACTGTAGGGTGTAGAGAGAACTTAACGCCTACTCCGAGCCTCTACTCGTAAGCAACAACTTCCCCTGCATTCCCCTAGAAGACCCTCTCATCCTCATTCGAGACCCTCATACTTACATTTGGTTATATACCAAAGAGGTGCCTCCATTGTAAGAGGTTACGATCCCTAACATACGAGACATAAGCCCAGGCACTAGAAGTGTCAACTTGATCAGTATCAAAATTCTCACTATCATCCTCATCCCTCTCGTCCCCAGATCTCTAAGCCTCGTCTCCTATCGATGGGCCATCGGGAAAAGGTACTTGGAAGGAAAGAGGGGATAGGGCTATCACATGGATAGCCTCAGGATAAATTATTCCCCCATTTTGTCAATTTGGGCTAAGTGTTGATGTATTCCCTCTCCCAGAAGGCCCAGCACCTGTTGGCGACGATGCTCTTTCATTCATTTATCCCTCTTATGTCGAACTCTCGACTGGATGATAGGAAGACCCAAAGGTCTCAGAGGGTGAAATTATGGTTATTGGAATTTGAAAGATGGGTCGTACCTAAATAGGGTCAGCCCCTTGTCTACGCTCATCCTCTTCCTCTATTCGCCTAATTTCTATGAAACACCTATCTATCAAAGTCAAAAACTCCTCGGTTAAATCATATAGTCTTTTGAGCATGAAGAGGGAGACCCTACACTTACAAAAATTTTCTCAAATGATTTACAAACAAATTAAACAGTTGACCAAGTTGACTTATGGATCAAACCTAGAAAAATGAAAGGTTTTTGTTGATGAACACCCAAGAAGAAGAAGAACCAGCTTCATCGAAAAATAATGCTGGGGAACAATCGAAAAACCTAAGAAGCGTCATGAAAAGGCACCGAACCATCACGAAAAGGTGGAGGTAGAACCCTGAAAAGCCTAAAACTTAATAACCATCCCTATAACCACCACAGGAGGGCAGGTCCTCACGCCAGAGAAGTATAAAACAACCAAGAAATGGAAAATAAACCCAAAGAAAGAAACAAGTAAGAATAGAAGATAAATAGGGAACTTAAGCCATAAAGGTTACCTGAGAATGAAGATTGAAACTCAGCCAAGCTTGGAACACGAAGAAATGCGGAGAATGGCAGAAATGTCGTTGAGGCTGCTTAGAAATTAGAGAGAGAAAGCTTACGCATGAAGAAGAAGAATAAAAAGAAATGATTGTTTAAAAATAGTTTAAATACTTTATTATAAGTGGGCCCATTACTCAAGGCAATGCACAGCCCACGAGGAGATGCATCATTAGGGCACAGTCCCAAGCAAGTGTGTAGTCATCACATATAGGAAACACATTATGATTAACACCTGATAAGACGTCAATCAAATTGACAAATGTCACTCAACCTGACCACTATTTGGCATTTCAAGGCAACATTACCCCTCAGCCTTCTCAATAGTATCGATGACCAAGGGCTAGGGGATGATTTATATACCAAAATATACCCTCGGCTAGGCCGAGAGTATCCTCATCCAGGATGAGGATTCAACAACTACTGTACAGGGGGTCTTATCAGGGCAGAAGACCCTTCAATAGGCCAACCCCTCATCATAGGTCGGTCGACCCTATAACAGGCCGACCCCTCATCGTAGGTTGAACGAACCTATAATAGGCCGACCCCTCAACATATGTCGAATGACCCTATAACAAGCAAAACCCTCAACATATGCCAGATGACCCTATAATAGGCCGACCCCTCATCATATGTCGGATGGCCCTATGATAGGTTGACCTCTCATCATATGCCGGATGACCCTACGAGGGGACTACAGTACGAGGCCTACATCGAGCAACCAGGACCTAGTGACAACATGAACCTTAGCCTGGGCCTAACATCATACGACGAGGGTGACATCACCATGGCACGTGATTTTGGAGACACGTGGCACAGTGCGCATGGGACTCATATAGCACGTGGACCAAACCGTTATAACAACATCATCCCCTCACGTGAGGGAATATTATGTCATCATTAGCCACAAGTGGCAGAGCCAGGTGTCAGCAGGGGATTGGCTAAATCATCATTCACATGCACAATGCATTCTTGGGGGGTACACTACTCCCCCAAGCCTTATATATATTTGTCATCTTCAACCTTACAAAGGATCGATAATTGTAACCCTATCTAAAACTCTGCTTGTACACAGTAAAGAAAGAGTGAGCTTATGAGCATTGTATCCAAGGCCATTAGTGCCCATATTCAGTGGATCACACACTTACATTGGATGTAGGCCTGATTGGCTAAACCACTATACATCATTGTCTTCATTACTCTTATACTCATCCCCTTCTATATACTTATACATATGCATAACTCTATTGCCACCATTGTTATTACTATTTGAGCTCACCATCTCTTGTCTGGTGGTGCTGAATCTTAGCATCATCAATAGTTATTTCTTCTCTTTCTATATTAGCCAAGTTTTGGTATACAGAAGAGGTAAAGACGGGTTTGCATAGATGATTTTGAAATCATTCGTCGAAAGACGTCATAGTAGGAACAATAAAGATGACTCGTTGGTTTCTTAACATTTTGTAGACCTTCAAAAATTAGTTTGTCTAAGTGTTTTACTTTAGTCTTACGTCTAGAGGCTACAAGTTGAAATTAGGCTTCAATTTTCCTTATACGAGGACAAACATATTTATTCTTTTGATCAACAATGTTTTAAGGATTACTAGTTGAAGTAATGTTTGGGTATTTATGTTTTTTTATCAAACACATTTTTTAAAATTTGAAAATCTGGACAAGTTTCAACATGCCTTTTTCCACTTGATATAAACTTTATAGTTTCACAATTTTTGGTTTCTGCTTTAGTGTTAGGGAAAAAAACTATACCCGTTTTATGCTCAAAATTGGTTTTACTTGATGCTACAATGCAATTAGAGTTATTTTCAAATTTGGAAAACTTTTTGAAGAGTGTTGAAGCTTTTTCTTTTATTTGTTCCAATTCTAACAACGAGGCCTTACATTTATTTTCCCAAATTTCATTTGATTCTGATAAGTCTTTAATTTTATCAGCAAAAGACTTAGACTTTTTTCCATACTCCAGACATTGATTAGTGTAATCCTCAGCACTTTGTTTCACAACCAGACTTAGGGCTTCTAATTTTTTGGTGAGGTCCTTAAGTGTTTTCTTAAGCTTATTGCTTCTCCTAAGGATCTTGGTGTATAGTATGTGAACATCGGGAAGATCTTCGTTACCTAATTCCTCTAGTATGGTGTGTGAATTGTTTAGTGATGTGTGTGATGTGTTCATTATTGCTTCATTACTCACACACCCATTCAATTCCTCTTTGATACGAACCCTTGGACTCACACACACTGCGTCTGAACTACTACTTTCAACATTAACATGATTTGCATTCTCTAGGCAATAAGCATATAAACCAAGAATAAGAATTGTATCACTAGTCATGACATTATTAGACATGTTATCATCAACATAATCACTACTGGCAAGTACATCATCAGAATAGACTATCTTTGCAAAAAATGACATACAGGGGTAAAAAATATTGGATGATTCAGACTCATTATCATATGATTCACTTAAATCATCCTAGGTTTTGCACAAATTAGCCTTATTAAATTTGTTATTCAGATTGGACCTACAGTTAATGGCAATGTGACCTATTTTCCCACATGCAAAGTATTAAGTTTTCTTATAGTCTTTGTCCGGTCTACCATTATAGTCATTGTTGTGTTTATCTGTCTTTCTCTCACGGGGCCTGTTATTAGACTAATTTAGATAAGGTGCCTTTCCTTGATTAGAAGCAACATTATTTCTAAACTTTAGTATTTTCTTAAATTGTTTAGACATTAAGGATATTTGATTATCCAAATCATATAAATCACAGTCCTCACCTGAGTCAAGGTAAATGTTGGTCACTACAACCTAAAGAGTTATCATCTTAGATTGAAAGACAACATTGGGACTGCTATGTCTCTTTTGATTACTGAGAAGTTATTTCTTATACTCCAATTCCATTTCCACAGTTCTAAATTTGCTATTGAGGAGTTCAGGGGTAAGATTTGGATCTTTCGTTTCCTCAATAACATATCTTTTATTATCAAATTTCTGTGGGAGGGATCGCAATATTTTAGAGACAGTTTCTCTTCTGTCATATATGATATCATTGGCATGCAACTTAGTAATGACACTATTTAGTTTGATATAGAAATCATCAAAGGTCTCAGTGTCTGCCATAATTAAGGTGTTGTACTGTTAGATCAGCATTTAGGTCTTAGAAGCCTTAACACGTGTGTCACCTTCATGGGCAGTGACCAGCGTGTCCTAAGCTTCCTTAGAAGTTGAACAAAAATATATTATCTTAAATTAATGTTCATTAATCGACATAGATATAACATTATTTCCTTTATTGTTATTATAAGGGGCCAGTTATTCTTCTTTTATGAACTCATTGAGTAGTTTCTTAAATCTTTCATTACTACCTTCTGCTACAGGTTTAGTAGGATGACCATATCTATTTTCAATAGCCTCCTAGGCTTCATCTCCTAAGGTACCTTGGATGAAGGCTATCATCCTTACTTTCCAGTAAGGGAAGTTAGTTCCATCAAAGAGGGGAGGACTCGACAGATTCCATAATCTCTCATATTTCTCGTCGATGTTTGTTTTGAAAACTAGTTTAAAAAACACAGGATCTAAAAAGATTTTGCGAAACCCAAACCCTTGTTCTGATACCAATTGAAAATCCCTTACTAGATTGTTTAACAAAAGTTAAAGCTGTTAAGAAGGGTCCGATTTGTCTTTTTGGAGAAACTCTTTTAGAAAACAAACAAAATAACACAATGTGTGTTTTACAAAAACTTATGAACGAGTTATATAAGATATTAGTGAACAAGTTTTGAAAACCAAAACAAATTTAGTTAAAGTAGCAGTATAGAAGTAGGGATGATAGAATTATCAAATATGCATAGTACACAAGATTTTTTAACGTGGTAAAACCCTAAAATAAGGGAAACATCCACGATCACCTCTACGCCACAAAACAAAAAATCCACTAAATAAAATTTTAGGTTACAAACAGGAAACGAAGTATACACAGAAATAATACCTGGTCCATGTTAAGAAATATACCAACACACTCTAGCATATCTGACTTCTTCAGGCTCTTGATGTTGGCTTTGTCGTTCTTCTATTTGGCTCCTCTTTCTCCATTTAGTCTTTCTGACATCTCAACAATTTGAATCTCTCAACCAACACAAGTGAAGTAGTGTGATGGTGTTAGTGGGTGTTGTGCCTAAACACATGCATGCACACATACAGAAATTCACTTATACAGACGGTTTCCTACAAATTACAAATATTATAAGAATGATATGCAGGTTTCTTTTGAATCTTCAGTTTTATAAAGTTTAAGATATGAGTTCTTTAGGGATATCTTTAGAACCAGATTCTTCGAATCTTATTTAGGTACAAGTTTTTCAAAATAAAAAACTTAGATCTGAAAATATGAAAAAACGGTTTTCAGTTTTGTAAAAGAGATTTGTTGGATTCACAAAAAAAATTATAAAAACATTTTATTATAAAACATATTCAACAAAGAGAGATAAGGATTTCTTAATAAAGAAACCAACCTAACTACGTGATTGTTTTCATTTAGGAAATCAAACCTACAAATTTCAATTTTTTTTTTAGAAAGGAGTTCTGATTTTTGTGAAAGGTGTTATGATAGAGATAAAAACCTAAGAGGTTTAAATCACAAATGAATTGAAACCCTCACACTCAAAAATTATTTTCTTTAAGAAAAATTAGATGGTGTTTGGATAGGGTTTGGAAATTTTCTCTCAAATTTTATTTTCTCTCTATTATATCTATTTCTTCTCTATTTTTTCTCTTTAAACTCACTTATGTTAAATATTATAAATGAGGGGACAATAGGATCAATTTATAGTGAGTGAGGAGGGTTATGGAAGGAGTGTTTGAAATGAACGATCATGATTAGCTTGACCCTTGGAATTATCAATCGCGTGGCTCACAACGCACTGCTATTAAATAGGTTCTATTTGGTTCACTCAGGCGTCACATGGATCATCTCAATTACATGCAGACCATTGATTAAAAAGGACCGAACGATCAAGATTGAGTCTCATGGCTGTGAGAGTAAAGAAACAAAAATCCAGACTATAAATATGCAACACGTGTAGGGCTGTAATGGACTCTCAGACGGGTGTTTTTGGTTTTATAAAAAATCCAATTTTCATCCCCAACATGCTTTAGCGCTTTTGGATTCTACCCAACATGGTTTTTAGGAAATTTCAAAAATTCCAATTAAGACCAGAACAATTTAAAAACCTAATTTTAATTTCTTAAAAAAGATTTTAAATGTTTAAAAATTCCTAAAATTCATTAAAAATAGTTGATAAATATTTTAAGCCAAATTAAATACAAACACACACACACACACTTGATTATACTTTAAGATCATGAAGAGGCAAGGATGCTTGGGTTAAAAAAGGATGACACAAATTTTAAATCTATTTACAAACTGTATAAGCTCTTATATTTTAGAATCAAGTGAGTCATATATATGATATGCCTCAATCTCCCCCTTTGGAAATATGAGACAAATCTCCTTTGAGTCATCTAGGACTCGTAGGGATAACAAATAAAATAAGAAAAACTTATTCCTATATAAATTTCTAACTACCCCCAAATCCTAGAAAATGGAAACGTACATAACTCGACTAAATACGAACCAATACCCTAAAAATGTATGCAATGAAAGCAGAGGATACTGATTCCTGAAAATAGATAACTAAGATAAAGCTTTTTAGTTGAATTAGGTTAACCAATATCAATAAAAGACTCACATATTTCTCCCTCATTTTGTCTTAAATGGATAAAGGGTAAGAAATCACAATTCATAATATATATATATATATAAATATAAATATATATATATATATATATATATATATATATATATATATATATATATATATATATATATATATATGATGAATGTACAAAGTGATATCAATAAACTATCAATCAAAGAGATATATATAAGTGAAAGTTGATAGAGAAATATTCTAAAAATATCATGCCAATGGATTTTCTTAAAGATTAATTCGCGGCCTTTCTTTAAATATATGACACATAGTATAATTCATAGTACAAATAAAATGGTATGCTTTTGAAGTGAGATTAAAATTTCTGACAAATTATCATCATAACTTAGGGATATTCATTAATTAAATCATTAAATTATGCAATACTAAACCCTATTTTCATGATTTGATATTTTCTTCTTAAATCATTAAGAAACTGTCTTTACTTATCAATTTATATAAGATTCGACATATAATTATCCTTAGATTCATATCCTAACATTTACTTCATTCAAAACCCTAATTTACATAGTTTTCCCAACCCGAAATTTGTGTTATTCAACCCAAAATTGCTTGATTAATTGAAACTACATATGAATATTAAATCAAGTAAATACTTTCCTTTAGAATAGTGGATTCTCATATTTATCCTCTGAAACTCTTGTTTTGATGATGATAATAAGAACTCGTTTACTCGGATCCTCTTTTCCTCTTCTTTGCTCACTTCTCTTCACTTTTATCACTTTCATTCAAACTCTAGTATCTTAGGTTGATGGATAGTAGCCCCCCTCTATCCAAATTGATTAAATATTAATCTAAAACACTATAATCCCAAAATAGGGTCAGCAACCTTAAGTAAAATGACCCCATACCCTTCTACAACTCCCCCTTAGTCTAAAAAGTCCATGTAACCCAATTGCAACCCACGAGGTACCTATTTTAGACTCTTTTGGCTCATTTAGGATCATCCGTGCACTCAAAATTACCATAAGAGTCAGATAACATTAAATTTCATTTCATAACCGACAAGAGTTATTCCAAATGAAATACCGATAAAACTGTCGCTTTAACTCACTAAAGATGTAACATAATTTAATACGTTTCCTTTTACTTATAACATAAGTAAATATAGATATAAATAAATATTAATACTTTTTTATTCGCTAATTAATATTTAAGTAAATTCATTTTTTAGTTTAATTAAAATTATGCGCACGTGTAATTTAAAATACTTTAAAAACATGGAGTGTTATAAAACATCCAATACAATAATCCTCCCTACCCCCACTTAACTCTCTAGCCCAACTTCTGCCAAAAACACTCCTTCTCGTTGCAAAGAAGATTCCCTCCACTGAAGAAAAAAACCCTCCCCTAGCAAACAAAAGGTTCCAAATCATTCACTTATCCATATTAGCCATCGATTGCCATTTCTATTATTTCTATTGTCGATTGAAATCGAGATCGAAAAAATCAAGATGTCGATAAGAGAAATATTTCGATTCCACCGTGTCTAGGCACTGACCAAGGCTCCCAATTCATGGTATTCTTCTATTCCCATCGTCGATCGATGAAGCTCTTGTTTCAATTTCATTAATCAAATGTTCAGATCTAAGTAGAATTCTTGTATGGTTGGTTTTATTATTTTAAATGAAATTTAGTTTTGTTCATTATGATTCATTATTGAAGAAGTATCAATAGAAGATAATGACAATGATAATGATGAACTCTTTTTTATGAGTTTTATGTTAGTAACCACCCTTTTTTGTCTTTAGTTTTAAATTCTATATTGTTTGTTTCATTAAAAATAATAAAATAAACTGATATTTTGTGGAGCTATTTGTGAGGGGTTAGAGTGGGTTGTTTTTCAATTAGAATAGTTTCACTTTGTTTAATTTGTCTAAATTAGTGAGTTCGTGGAAAATTGGGTGTTTAATTGGTCTAAATTAGTTTTTATTTGTTATTGTGCTTAGAGAATCATATATATGTCATGTCAATGAGCTTTATGAATCGGATGAAATTTTTTGTTATAGGTTTGTTGTTTTAATATCCTCTAAACTTGGGTTGAAGATTAGATTTGTTTCAAATGTGTTACATGTATTTGTTAGTATTTTTATGAAGTTTGTTTATTATTTATTATGTTTATGTTTGGTATTTTTTGCAAACTTTGTCTAATATCTTTCACAATTCATATAAAATTTGACTATAATATGTTATAATTTGTTTGTAAGATGTTTTATTAAGATTTTCAAATTTTATTAAAATTTCTTTACTACTAATAGCATTTAGATTTTGGTACTTTTATACTTGGTTTATAGTTAGACTAATGCAAGATAAATTCTTTAATATTTTTTAAGAGGTTATCATAAAATATCCAAAAAGAGTACAACCTTGGGTGTAATCTTAGGTAGGCTTTAGCTTGACACGGTACAACCTTAAGTAATCTTTAATATTTAAAAAAACGAATACATTACTTGTTCTCATTATCACTTCGATAATTAATTACAAATCTTGACTTTTAAGAATAATATACATATTTAGTTTATTTGAATGTTATATTTGAAATGAATAAAAAAGGGTAAGAAATATTTATTGTTGTTATATAATTGTCGTTGTCGAGATATAGAACCACATTATTGACATTAAGTGTAATCTGCTATTTAAATGGTACCTTGTAATACCCTCATTAATCATCATTGTCGGGTTAAAGCATCACATAATTGGATAGTTTATTGAGTGGACTTTTATGTGTTTTAGTCCTATTAATAATGTAGTGAACCAATTAATCATGGTTAAATAATTTATTAGTTGGTGGTACAAATGATATGGAGGAAAAGAGTTGGATGGCACTTAGGCACATAATATGCAAGCAATATTATGACGGGGTGAAAGCTGTTATTGAATTTGGAATGGCCAAAATGAACAACAATGGTACTATCCAGTGTTCGTGTAATGAATGTATAAATCAATATTAGCATAGTGGTGAAGTGGTAAACAATAATTTAATCTGACAAAGGATAATGCAATCTTATAAGAATTGGGTATACTATGGGGAATCTATTCCCGAGTGTTAAACCCATGTATCAAATAATGAGAGTGAAAATGAAGCGACCGATAGCAAAGAAGAGCATGGGGATGAGATTCTTGACTTGATGGAAGACTATTGTTAGGGTGCTTACATGGATCGTGTTTGGGGGGATTAGATACGGGTAAAGCGAGAGTGACAGTGCAAAAATGAAGAGGTTAAAAACATTTAAAAACTATTGGTAGTTGCACAATGTAAGGTGTACCCAGTCTTCAAGAAGCATACTTTGTTGAAATTGGTGATTATAATGTTTCATTTGAAGGAAAGTGAAAAGTGGAGCAACAAGTAATTCAATATGCTAATGGGGTTATTGTTGGAACTTCTACCAGAAGGAAATTGGGTTCCAAAGTCAATCTACGAATCCAAGAAATTCTTACGTGACTTGGGCTTAGGATATGAGACCGTCCACGCATGCAAAAATTATTATGCAGGTTCTTGGAAAAATAATGCCATTGTAGAATAGTGTCCTATATATGCGGAGTCTAAATACACACTTAATGATGGGAATGGTAAAACAATCCCTCATAAGGTCCTCTGTTACTTCCCTTCGACGTCGAGTGATAAGAGTGTGGATGATTGGATCATAAGGCATTCAATTGATAGTTAGACGTGGAAGGACTTTTATCATAATTATCCCGAGTTTGCTCATGAGCCTCTAAATATGAGGCTAGGTACAACTAATGATGGATTAAACCCTTTAGAGAACATTAGCAACTCATATATTATGTTGCCCATAATACTTATGTATGTCAACATGCAACCCTGAAAGTGAATGAAGGATCCCTTTGTAATACCCCGTATTTTTATGATATTTATTTATGGGATTAATTGAATTAAATGTGTATTAATTGGGAATTAATCCGGATAAAAATACTAGCAAGATGCGAGTTGGTATTTGATTTTAATGGGTATATATGGCTATATATGAATATGGAAATTATGAAATTTTTCGTGAGATTGAAATACGGCAATTTGGAAATTTTGTTGAGACGCGTGTGACAGTCGCGTCAGGAATATAATTATTTTAATTAAAAAGTGAATTTCATTTCTATTAACCGTATGGTCGTTTTGAGTGAGCCAACACATCCGGAAGGGTCGAAATAGTCAGAAAACACTAGCCGGGAGTTTAGTTTGGGTCCCGGGGCATTATTAGGCCATACCGGCAACGTAAAAGGGTAGTTTGGTAATTTTAGAATTTGGGGAATTAAAATCCCCGAAAATTAGAGTTAAAAATCTGACTTAGTCTTAACCCACTAAGCCATTTACAACCCCAATATAGGTAGTGGGATACGGGAGAATTTTAGAAACCTTAAACTTGCCAAACCAACCTCCACCTCCATTGTCATCCTTAGAGAAAAGCTGGTAGAGAGAGAAAGAAAGGAAAACTCTGCAGAGAGAGAGGGAGAACAAATCAACCTTCATTAATCCAACACCAAATTCAGAGATATATCAAAGGCAAGTGGTTTAATTTCGTTTTTGCAAAGAATGTTTCTTCCATGCGTAAGAAATAATGAAATTGTATTGTTTTGGGAGTCTGATGAAAAACCCATTGAATTGGAAGTAGAAACTTATATTTTGATGAAAAGATTTCATGTAGAATTGTGTTAGGATGATCAATCTGATTGAATTACATCTTTTATATAACAAAAATGGATTTAATTATGCCCATTGGTGATTTTAAAATTTTAGGGTTCATGTTCATGGGATTTGGGGATAAATGAGGGGAATTAATGATCTGATGATGTTTAGGAAGATTTGGCCCTATTTAAAATGTTCTATTATGACCTACGAATGTTTAGTATGGATTAGAAACCATAAAATAATGCTGGGATGATTTTTATGTGGGATTAGAAGTGAAGAAAGTTGGAAAAATGAAAAAGGGAATTTCTGGGCTCGAAACTGGCCTCTCGTTAGAAGACCTGCCCAGGTCGTTCGAACGAGCTCGTTCGAACGAGCTTCTAACGAGTTGACAGTTTGCCTTCTAACGAGAGGAATGTTCATTCGATGCCTTTCGTTCGAACGAGATCTCGTTAGATGCCCAATTCGTTCGAACGAACTCTCGTTCGAACAGCCTCGTTCGAACGAGACTTCTAACGAGCTGACAGTTTAGG
Organism: Sambucus nigra; assembly: GCA_949130495.1. Taxonomy (NCBI): domain Eukaryota; kingdom Viridiplantae; phylum Streptophyta; class Magnoliopsida; order Dipsacales; family Adoxaceae; genus Sambucus; species Sambucus nigra. The sequence continues at coordinate 532,926,724 of OX422208.1, read as the reverse complement.
CTTTTTGGCCTGTTTTGATTTCGCGTGTCCCGTAACCTTGTTTAATTGGAGAGATACCATTCCCTTGATGATAAATTAATATAGTTGGGACATTTGGGATATATTGAGGTGTAAAACATAGAAGTGTGACTCGAATTGAATGGAAATTGAGGAATGGGACGTGAGTGACTATTACGATGCGAGAATTATTGGCGGCTTAAATAATTATATTAACCGGGAAATATGTAATTGTGTAACATTATACGTCGGTACGAGAATGAGAAGTGTACAACAAATAAATTACGGTGATTACTAAGATGTGTGTATACTTAGTATATGAATATGATTTTATGTGTATGACATACCTACCATACTTGCTACCACGAGAGGTTTACGTTCGCTTAGGTCCCTCTAATCCTTGTGTTGCCCGGATTTAGATTGGTACCTCGAGAACATAGGTCAGAGATGGACTTATTGGGATGTTAATAAGTCTGCTGATCGTGGGAGCGTAGGTATGTGCGTGACCCATGTGATGTGACTGTGTTCGCCTCCATTGTTTGTGATTGTTGTTATCTGAGAACGATTCCTGAGAGATTCGGAATACGTGATCCTTATGTACGTGATGTACCTGGATGGATAGCAGAGTATGTGTGCACCGCAGCTTAGTCTCGGGTGCTTGTATTGTATATTTATGGCGTGATTAATATACACTTAAATTAATGAGAACTTTTATGTTGGTATTGTGCGTATAAATACAGAAACGCTTTGAGTAACTATAAAGGGATAACCTGTAATGAATTGTAATACTAATGATTGAGAACCTGAGTTAAGTGAAGCCCTCTATTTATTTGATAACGCTGGAACGTATAATGGGAATTGAGTAGTAAGGGGTAGAACTTATTACGGTCTGGTTAGATATGTATGTCACTTAGATGGGTACGGTACGTTAGGAGTGCACAAATTAGTCGAGAGGTGAGTACTTCATGTGAGTGCACGTCCTAACATGTATTTTGCATTCATTGTTTTAATGTTATTAAAACACTTGCTGTTTTTAAAATAATCCCCACTTTCGGGCTCTAACCCGTTTGCTTTCAAATCTATTTTTTTGTAAAAACCATTTTAGGTGCCCAGCCACAAGGACACCATGCTTAGGATTCTCATTCAGGTGACGAGCTGTAGTTGTTTGTGGAAGTTACAGGACTTTTCTAGTAGACACTTCATCTATCTTGACTCTATATTCAGCTTTCATTAGTTGTAGGGCATGTTTCCCATTTCTATTAGAAACATTTCCTATTTCAGATTTTCAGACTATTTGGCATGTAATTAATTCAGAATACTTTGTTTTATTTAGTTCAGTTGTGGGATTGTCGTGAGGAGTTTTTCCTCCGGACTTATTATTATGTTGTTGGTTATTCTATTGTTTCGTTATGGTGAATGTTGTTATTCTATCATTATCCTCTTATTGCATGTTAATCAGAGGTAACATAAAATTTGGCAACTCACTTTTTAAATACTAGGTGGTTAGTAATCATTAAAATGTTTTCGATAGTGATGCTATTAACTGAACCAACTTGGCATTTAGTATTGATTTAATAAAGGAGTGGCTACCCGGTATTTAGTTAGTCGGGGTGTCACAGGTGGTATCAGAGCATCAGGTTCTAGTGTCCTTTAGGATCTGTACGGCTTATTATGTTTCCGCTGAGCTTTCTTTGATGTAGAGCCCTGTATTTTAGGACTGTTGTATTCTTTTGTATATGCTTCTTTCTTCAGCTATTTCAAGTTTATAACTGTGAACTTTCAAACTTTATTCTTATTTCAGATGCCTCCACGACGTGCACAACGGGTTCCCAGGGATGCAACGCCATAACCACAGCCCGCACCAGTTCAGGGCACGATGAATGCCGCCGAGGTTGCATCCATTGTGGCCCAGGCGGTAAATTCCGCACTAGCCGTAGTTCAGCAGGCACCACCTCAGGCGCCAGTAGCCGCGCCAGTTCAGGTACATGCATTCCCTTCTGCTTGGGAACGTGTACGTGATGCTTTTCAGAAAGCACACCCACCGGAGTTCGTAGGTAGCTCCGATGTAGTGGTTTCGAGTCAGTGGAGGAAGGACATTCAGCGGCACCTGAGGATGTATGAGTGCACCAATGTCCAGAAGCAGATACTAGCTACCTTTAAGCTAGTGGGGTCTGCACTGCAGTGGTGGGAGTCTATTACCACCGTGGAGGAGAGAGATACTCTCACTATCCAGGAGTTTTGGGTGCGGTTTGACCGCAAGTACTTTCCGTCAGCTGCTCACATGGAAATGAGGAGGAAGTTGATGAATCTCAGACAGGAAGGTAAGACTGTGGCCGAGTATGAGGCCGAATTCACCAATCTATTGAATATTGTCCCAGATGAGATACCGACAGAAAAGAAGAAGATACAGAAATTTACAGACGGGTTGACTTGGAGGATCCGTCAGCATTTGTTGGGGAACCTATCGTTGGCCACTTACTCTGATGTGGTTAACGCTGCACTGTTACACTGCCAGGATCATAGCTTTCATATGGCTGAAGGCAAGAGATCGGGAGAGTCCGGCCATCAGGGGAGGACTGGGGGAAATGGTGCCAGTGGGGCACATTCTGTTCAGGGGCAGAGACAGGGTGACCAGGGTTCCCAGCAGGGGATCACAAGAGGTTCAGATCGGGAAATTTCAGGCACGGACAAGGAGGTTTCCGGCAGGGCCATCAGGGTCCGAACGGCCATCAGAACCAGCAGGGTCAGAATGGTCAACAGCAGTTTCAACAGGGCCAGGAGAGGAACGGTAACGGCCACCAGGGTCGGGGGCAGCAGGGACAGAGAGGGGGGAACTTCCCGGGGAAGTGTTACGTTTGTGGTAAGACTAGACATAAACGCCAGGACTATCCTGATAGGGGCAGGGCCCCGCAGCAGCAGCAGGGTGCTCGACAGGAGCCGCAGAGACCCGTGTTTCCCGCCGCCCTCCCGGCGCCACCACAGATGGCAGCATTGCCACCCATTCCAGCGGTCCTAGTTCAGCAGGGGCAGCTGCAGTATGGGAGAGTATACCAGCTTCAGCAGGCAGCAGCTCCACAGGCACCACCCGCTATTGAGGGTATGTTTCCTATCCATGGCACTATGGGTCGGGTTTTTTTTTTATACGGGGGAAACACATTGTTTTATAGCTACACATTTTGCGAAAGCCTTAGGGTTTTTAGCCACAGCAGAGAGCACAGTGACGTGTGTAGACTCACCATTGGGGAGTGGGTCACTTATTTTCTTTATATGCCGGGGAGTGGGGGTAGAGATTGGTAGTTTGGTATTACCTGCAGACATGTTGGTATTAGATATGCATGAGCACGATGTGATTATTGGTATGGATTGGCTCGCAGATTATAGAGCCATGATTGATTACTTCGGTGGGAGCATTATTTTTGCCATTCCGGGGCAAGAGATGTTTGTAGTGGCGATGCCTCGCCCAGAGGGAGGCTCGACCGCTCATTTGTATTACATAGAGGAGGATACCTCTAAGGAGGTTGTGATTCCTCTAGATTCGATCCCAGTTTTTAGGGAGTATTCAGATGTGTTTCAGGAGATACCAGGCCTACCCCCCAGTCGAGAGATAGACTTTGTCATAGACTTATTACCAGATACGAGACCTATAGCACGCGCACCGTACCGTATGGCTCCGGCAGAGATGCGAGAGCTACGGGATCAGATTGAGCAGTTGTTGGGTCTGGGGTTCATACGGAGGAGTACTTCGTCGTGGGGTGCCCCTGTGTTGTTCATAAAGAAGAGGGATGGATCGTTGAGGTTGTGTGTGGATTACCGAGAGTTGAATAAGGTCACGATAAGGAATAAATATCCGTTGCCCCGAATTGATGACTTATTCGACCAGTTGAGGGGAGCTTCTTTCTTCTCGAAGATTGATTTGCGATCGGGATACCATCAGTTGCGTATCAGGGAAGAGGGTGTCTCAAAGACTGCGTTCTTAATGAGATATGGTTCTTACGAGGTTCGGGTTATGCCTTTTGGCTTGACCAATGCTCCAGCCGTGTTTATGGACGTGATGAATAGGGTATTCAGAGAATTCCTTGATCAGTTCGTCATTGTCTTCATTGATGATATTCTGGTTTACTCCCAGACAGAGGAGGAGCACGCAGAGCATTTGAGGTAGGTTTTGCAGACGCTACGTCAGAACGAGCTGTATGCAAAGTATGAGAAGTGCAGGTTTTGGCTGAAGGAGGTTCAGTTTTTGGGACACATTATTTCCGATCGGGGGATATCTGTTGATCCGGGGAAGGTATCCGTGGTGAGGGAGTGGGGACAGCCCACGACACCGACTGAGATCCGTAGTTTCTTGGGCCTAGCAGGATACTACAGGAAGTTCATTCAGGGATTTTCGAAGATAGCGGGTCCTTTGACACATCTGACTCGTAAGGGTGTGCCGTTCATCTGGAGTGATGCCTGTCAGTTGGCATTTGATGAGTTAAAGTATAAGTTAACCTGAGCACCTGTGTTAGCATTACCGAGACCGGGAGTTGAGTATCTAGTCTACACCGATGCGTCCTTGCAAGGACTTGGAGGTTTATTGCACCAGGAGAGTCAGGCCATAGCTTATGCTTCCCGTAAGCTAAAGCCTCATGAGAAGAATTACCCCACTCATGACTTGGAGTTAGCGGCAGTGGTATTTGCCCTTCGGATTTGGAGACATTACCTTTTGGGGGAGAAGTTTCGATTGTTCACGGACCACAAGTCCCTACAGTACCTATTCACACATAAGGAGTTGAATATGCGGCAGCGAAGGTGGCTTGAGTTCATGAAGGATTATCAGTTTGATATCCAATACCACCCGGGGAAGGCTAACGTGGTAGCAGAAGCGTTGAGCCGTAGGCCAGTAGATGAAGTGGCAGGGGTGTGGAAGGCAAAGTGGAAGGACTTGGGACACCAGGATACAGTGGCCCGATCATTCATGTCGGTGATGACTGTTACACCACAGATTGTCACGAGAGTGGTAAAGGCACAAGTAGATGACTCGTTCTATCAGGAGAAGATAGTTCGATTATTAGCAGAGGGAGCCGAGTCCTATATCGTTAGCTCAGATGGGGGATTACGCTTCAATGGCAGACTGGTAGTTCCGGAAGGGGAGGAACTGCGACACGAGGTGATGGCAGAGTCGCACGGCTCATGGTTCACGGTACATCCCGATGGGGACAAAATGTACCAAGATATGAGACGTCAGTATTGGTGGAGCGGGATGAAGAGAGATATTACCGTATTTGTTTCTAAATGCGCCACCTGTCAGCTAGTAAAAGTGGATCATCAGAGACCGGCAGGACTTCTACAACCATTGGAGGTCCCGATGTGGATGTGGGAGAGCATATCCATGGACTTTATCATGGGGCTGCCTACGTCACAGAGAGGTTACGACTCCATTTGGGTAATTGTGGACAGGTTGACCAAAGTCGCTCATTTTCTACCCGTAAGGACAGACTACACTTCGGGACAGTATGCCTAGCTCTTTATTGCAGAGATAGTGAGACTTCACGGTGTGCCCCTAAATATCGTGTTTGACCGAGACAAGATATTTGTTTCACGGTTTTGGGAAAGTTTTCAGGAGGCCATGGGCACGGAATTACGGTTGAGTACGGCGTATCACCCGCAAATCGATGGGAAAACGGAGCGTACAAACCAGATGTTGAAGGACATGTTGCGTATGTGCATCATTGATTTCGGGGGTGGATGGGAGCAGTATCTTCCACTGGTGGAGTTTGCTTACAATAACTCATACCAGTTCACCATGGGCATGGCTCCATTTGAGGCGTTGTACAGTAGACCTTGTCGTTCCCCAGCATGTTGGTTGGAGGTGGGGGACAACAAACTACTTGGGCCGAAAGTGATTCAGGATACTTCGGCAAGGATAAAGCTGATACGGAGTCGCATTCGGGTAGCTCAGGACAGGCAGAAGAGCTATGCTGATGAGAAGAGGTCCTTTAGAGAATTTGAAGTGGGGGACCAGGTTTTTCTCAGAGTATCTCCTATGAAGGGGATTATGCGTTTCGGGAAGAAAGGGAAGTTGGCACCGAGATATGTGGGACCATTTCCTATCCTTGAGCGGATTGGACCGGTTGCGTATAGACTTGGGTTACCGGAGCATTTACATCGGATTCACGATGTGTTTCATATTTCCTCGCTAAGGAAATATCTTAGAGACGATTTGGCTCATTCTCACATTTCTTTGGAGGACATCGATCTCCAGCCTGATAGCTCCTACGAGGAGGGGCCGATTACTATATTGGACCGAAGTGAGCGGAAACTGCGGTCAAAGATAGTTCCGTTAGTTCGTGTTCAGTGGCGACATCATAATGTCGACGAGTCCACATGGGAGTGCGAGAATGAGATGCACGAACGTTATCCAGAGTTGTTCTTACCAGGTATTTTCTAAATCCGAATTTCGGGATGAAATTCTGTTATTAGGGGGGAAGTATGTAATACCCCGTATTTTTATGATATTTATTTATGGGATTAATTGAATTAAATGTGTATTAATTGGGAATTAATCCGGATAAAAATACTAGCAAGATGCGAGTTGGTATTTGATTTTAATGGGTATATATGGCTATATATGAATATGGAAATTATGAAATTTGTCGTGAGATTGAAATACGGCAATTTGGAAATTTTGTTGAGACGCGTGTGACAGTCGCGTCAGGAATATAACTATTTTAATTAAAAATTGAATTTCATTTCTATTAACCGTATGGTCGTTTTGAGTGCGCCAACACGTCCGGAAGGGTCGAAATATTCAGAAAACACTAGCCGGGAGTTTAGTTTGGGTCCCGGGGCATTATTAGGCCATACCGGCAACGTAAAAGGGTAGTTTGGTAATTTTAGAATTTGGGGAATTAAAACCCACGAAAATTAGAGTTAAAAATCTGACTTAGTCTTAACCCACTAAGCCATTTCCAACCCCAATCTAGGTAGTGGGCTACGGGAGAAGTTTAGAAACCTTAAACTTGCCAAACCAACCTCCACCTCCATTGTCATCCTTAGAGAAAAGCTGGTAGAGAGAGAAAGAAAGGAAAACTCTGCAGAGAGAGAGGGAGAACAAATCAACCTTCATCAATCCAACACCAAATTCATAGATATATCAAAGGAAAGTGGTTTAATTTCGTTTTTGCAAAGAATGTTTCTTCCATGCGTAGGAAATCATGAAATTGTATTGTTTTGGGAGTTTGATGAAAAACCCATTGAGTTGGAAGTAGAAACTTATATTTTGATGAAAAGATTTCATGTAGAATTGTGTTAGGATGATCAATCTGATAGAATTACATCTTCTATATAACAAAAACGGATTTAATTATGCCCATTGGTGATTTTAAAATTTTAGGGTTCATGTTCATGGGATTTGGGGATAAATGAGGGGAATTAATGATCTGATGATGTTTAGGAAGATTTGTCCCTATTTAAAATGTTCTATTATGACCTACGAATGTTTAGTATGGATTAGAAACCTTAAAATAATGTTGGGACGATTTTTATGTGGGATTAGAAGTGAAGAAAGTTGGAAAAACGAAAAAGGGAATTTCTGGGCTCGAAACTGGCCTCTCGTTAGAAGACCTGCCCAGGTCGTTCGAACGAGCTTCTAACGAGTTGACAGTTTGCCTTCTAACAAGAGGAATGTTCGTTCGATGCCTTTCGTTCGAACGAGATCTCGTTAGATGCCCAGTTCGTTCGAACGAACTCTCGTTCGAACAGCCTCGTTCGAACGAGACTTCTAACGAGCTGACAGTTTAGGCTTTTTGGCCTGTTTTGATTTTGCGTGTCCCGTAACCTTGTTTAATTGGAGACATACCATTCCCTTGATGATAAATTAATATAGTTGGGACATTTGGGATATATTGAGGTGTAAAACATAGAAGTGTGACTCGAATTGAATGGAAATTGAGGAATGGGACGTGAGTGACTATTACGATGCGAGAATTATTGGCGGCTTAAATAATTATATTAACCGGGATGTATGTAATTGTGTAACATTATACGTCGGTACGAGAATGAGAAGTGTACCACAAATAAATTACGGTGATTACTAAGATGTGTGTATACTTAGTATATGAATATGATTTTATGTGTATGACATACCTACCATACTTGCTATCATGGGAAGTTTACGTTCGCTTAGGGCCCTCTAATCCTTGTGTTGCTCGGATTTAGATTGCTACCTCGAGAACATAGGTCAGAGAAGGACTTATTGGGATGTTAATAAGTCTGCTGATCGTGGGAGCGTAGGTATGTGCGTGACCCATGTGATGTGACTGTGTTCGCCTCCATTATTTGTGATTGTTGTTATCTGAGAACGATTCCTGAGAGATTCGGAATGTGTGATCCTTATGTACGTGATGTACCTGGATGGATAGCAGAGTATGTGTGCACCGCAGCTTAGTCTGGGGTGCTTGTATTGTATATTTATGGCGTGATTAATATACACTTAAATTAATGAGAACTTTCATGTTGGTATTGTGCGTATAAATACAGAAACTCTTTGAGTAACTATAAAGGGATAACTTGTAATGAATTGTAATACTAATGAATGAGAACCTGAGTTAAGTGAAGCCCTCTATTGATTTGATAACGCTAGAACGTATAATGGGAATTGAGTAGTAAGGGGTAGAACTTATTACGGTCTGGTTAGATATGTATGTCACTTAGATGGGTACGGTACGTTGTGAGTGCACAAATTAGTCGAGAGGTGAGTACTTCATGTGAGTGCACGTCCTAACATGTATTTTGCATTCATTGTTTTAATGTTATTAAAACACTTGCTGTTTTTAAAATAATCCCCACTTTCGGGCTCTGACCCGTTTGCTTTCAAATCTATTTTTTTGTAAAAACCATTTTAGGTGCCCAGCCACAAGGACACCATGCTTAGGATTCTCATTCAGGTGACGAGCTGTAGCTGTTTGTGGAAGTTACAGGACTTTGATAGTAGACGCTTCATCTATCTTGACTCTATATTCAGCTTTCATTAGTTGTAGGGCATGTTGCCCATTTCTATTAGAAACATTTCCTATTTCAGATTTTCAGACTATTTGGCATGTAATTAATTCAGAATACTTTGTTTTATTTAGTTCAGTTGTGGGATTGTCGTGAGGAGTTTTTCCTCCGGACTTATTATTATGTTGTTGGTTATTGTATTATTTCGATATGGTGAATGTTGTTATTCTATCATTATCCTCTTATTGCATGTTAATCAGAGTTAACTTAAAATTTGGCAACTCACTTTTTAAATACTAGGTGGTTAGTAATCATTAAAATGTTTTCGATAGTGATGCTATTAACTGAACCAACTTGGCATTTTGTATTGATTTAATAAAGGAGTAGCTACCCGGTATTTAATTAGTCGGGGTGTCACACCCTTTTTCCTGATGTCCATCCTTATTCTTGGGCCCAGGCCTTAGAGAGAGATATTAATGTTTACATGCAACCGTTTATCGACGAGATGAATTATTTGTGGGAAAATAGTGCATTGACTTATGATACCTCTCGTGAACGGACTTTTTAAATGCATGTATCTATAATGTGGATGATGTTTTGTATATGGTAGCAGGCCTGTGTGTAGAACAAAAGGTTATCTTACTTATCCCACCTGTAATGAGGATTCACTATATCAATGTTTGAAAATTAAGATTGGGTACATGGGTCATAAATGTTACATACCAAAGAACCACCCTTGGCAAATGAGTAGGGACTTTAATGGTGAGGTTGAGCATCGATCTAAATACTTATAATTACAAATGGAAAAGACCCTTAGTCCATTGTATTACCTGTCAGATGTCAAGTTTGAGAAGCATACAAATAATAAGAAAAGACATCATGATCAAGCGTGTCACACCCGATGTTCTATATATGGGTGTAATACTAATATAAAATGATAATTGAGATAAATATGATGTTTCAAGAAGAAACGTTAATGGAACTTTATTTAGGTAGGATACAACTTCATCTTATTACATTTTTTGAAGTCTTCATATAATAGAAATAAAGGAAGGACTAATAGGGTTACATAAGCTAATATGTGGTGATGAAAGTATTCCAGCTTGTGTTACCGTGTTTGCTAGTTACCTCCCATACATACGTAACTGAAAATATTTTCCTTGGTATGACAGAATAAAAAACCATTAGGGCGTGGTGCTATCTCTCCCTTTTTAAGTTCATTTTTCACCTGGAAGGGAAATGAATAAGAAAAAACCTTTTCCAAGTAGATAATTTTATTTCTATAACAAATGTATATTTCAAAGTTTGTAGATAACATAATTGGAATGAAGTACAAATAGTATATCACAATTTATAGTATTTCCAAACAAAATGAGATATCAACAGTAATGAAAACTATCATAATGGAGTCTGCTGATATTTATAAGAATAGTATGGTGATTATAACCGGATAAGTGTTTATCGAATTACAAATATAAGGGTCTAGGATTTTCAATAACATGATAACCCATAATTATCAATTATAGAGGTTTCAAATGCATAGGAATGCCCTTATAATATCATCTATCCAAAACCTTTGGAGATAGAGTATCATTATCTACCCCATCTCCAAAGAGTGGCATCCATATGGTAAGCACACTACGCACTCAAACCCTGAGTCCTATAGGCCAAATAACACCTATGTGGTATATCGAAAGTCTATTCCTTGAATTATTATGTATGATACCAGGTTAAATGAAATAATATCATGTTTATAAAATCATTGGTTTATTGAAATCATCGATTACATGAAATCACAGGGTTAATATTTTTTCGAATAAATATTGAATCAAGTTTCACAGATTTTGTGAACTACACAAACGAGTTCATAAATGAGAATAAGATATCTGGGGCTATTAGAAAGTGATATGAAAATTGACGTAAGCAAGGTAATTATGTGAAATAATACCGAATTAAAAGTTACCTACTTTTTAATTTCGAGCTTGACGTAATTGATCTTCTTCTTCAAAGGCGTAAATCGGGGATTTTGAAATGATGTATATAGTCAATGTTTGGGGTATGACGAATAAATATGATTCAAGGTAAAGTTGGGGGTTTATATGTAATTTATTTGAAAATTAAAATTCTTATAGGGTTAAATATAGAATTATTAATAGTTTAAGTAATATGGTTAACTAATATTCTAAGTCTTATTCATTTTTGGGATTGGTGAAAAGAGACAATTATATTATATTTGTTAAAAAAGATTTATATATAAACGTTGGGGTTGATATTTAATAGTTTGAAAGTTCAGGGGTTTATGTGTAAATTAAAAGATTATTTATTTAGTTCATAAAACTATTTTTTCTGAAAATTCTTTTTGGGTAGCCACACAGAAAGGTGTAATATATTAATGACAAGAAAAATAAAATAAATTTTATACAAAAAATCATAATTATCTAATTGGGGACTCGTCCTCACAAGTTGGGTCAAAGGCCACACGTGTCGGGTTTTAACCTCACTCTCGCACGTGTACCTCACTTCATCTTCAACCTTCGATTGGTTGACTTTAGGGTTTTGAAACTTTGACCTCATATTTGAGAAGTTATATAATACAATTTGGGTTAATTATTTAATGAAATTTGTTTAGCATTTTGAGAAGAATCCAACTATACTCGTTTCCAACAATGAGGTTCACTAGTTCGAGGTACTAGTTTTTGGGAAAAAAAGGTGAAAATTTAACTATTCAAGGATCTTGGCTATATTTTGAACCACGACATGACTCTATATGTGTTGAATCGAGCCACTTTGGTTTCTTGGATTATGGTTTATCATAACTCCTAAATTTCGTTTCTAAAATTTCTAGCTCTGTAAATACAAACTTTGATTTGGGTTTTTAAAAGTTGTTTTAAATCGAATTAACCTATGCACCTAGGTTCCTTGGACCCATACCTTGAGTTTTACCACTTTAAAACCAGTTCAAATTCATAATTAGGGATTCCAGCATTGAAGCTCAAGCTTTAATGGTATTTATGGTATTTAAGCTTTTTCAATGCCTCTTCTATGTTAGGAATTCAATGCAAAACCATAACTGAAACCTATGAAATTGCAGGAGCTTAACCAATTGAAAAAAATAGGAATTCTATATAAAATGATAGAAATACCAATCAAGATAAACTTCTCTTTTTGTTTTTCACTATGAAGGTGTGCGTTTTTAGTGTGCTGAAATGGGGTCTATGTATTGTTATGTGAGGAGATGGGATTGGTGCTGGCAAAGGTGGGGTTAAACTATGGTTTCCTTAAGTTTTGATTAAGTTCCATGTGAGGAGGATATGGGTACCATCGGTATGCATGTGGTACAGGCAGCTCACTAGGCTTTCAGGTCTAAAAACATCAAGATAAAACTTAATCAAAAATACATTAGGAATGTGTATGCCATCCCAGTCAAACAAAAGCCTCAAAAACATCAAGATGAGTTAATATATTAAACAAATCTATGTAATAAATACGGGTTGTTAGAAAACATAACTGGATTGTTGTTAGAATATATATATATATATACCCCATGCCTTAAAAACATTCGATCGAACGAATCTGGATGCCAAATAAACGTACATCAGGAACATGTCTACCAACCCGATGAATAGAAAAGACTAAAAAACATTAAGATGAGTTAATACCTCAAACAAATCTATGTAATGAATATGGGTTATTACAAAACATAATTGAATTTGGATTATTTGAGCTCCCATATTAGAAGAAACATAAGATCCGTCACAACCTTGATGTTATGTAGAAAGAGAAGAAATATGCGATAATTTGTTTGGAATGATGTTAAACATGTATGGAAGAACAAGGACACTGAAAAGACAAGTTTTTATTAGCTGGATATGGGCATAAGGACATAATTACATCTACAAAGGAGAGATATAGTTTCTATGAATTCATAGGGACATAATTAACCCCAAAGGAGAGATATAATTTCTATGAATTAAAGAAATGTGTTAAGTATCTAGATGGTTATGCTGTGAACATCTCAAAGTGTGTGATCACAAAAGATGGTAAATTAATGGGCTTAAAAAGCCACGATTGTCATGTCCTGCTTCGACTTCTTGTCATTGGGATGCTAGAATACCTCCCTAAGGATATTTATATTACTCTTTCTGAGTTAAGTACTTTATTCTAGGAGTTGTTCTCCAAGACACTAGTGAAGTGTGATATGGCGAAGTTAGAAAAATGAATAGTTCTAATAATCTGGATGATGGAGAAGATTTCTCCTCCCAATTTTTTTGATGTGATGGTCCATTTGATGGTTCACTTAGCACCTGAGACCAAGCTTACGGGACCTATGCAGTAGCACCCAATTGAAAGGTAATTATTACATTAAGAAGACCTATTGCAGATTTGGAGATTTTTTTCCAATTGTTTTATATATGTTTTAATGACTTTACAAGCGTTTGTTTCAAGGTTTCCTAGAACCCTGAATGAGTACGTATCCAATAGAGCTCCACCAAAAGGTTCCGTTATTGAGGGTTACATTCTCACCGAGTGTCTAACTTTTGGCTCAATCTACCTTACTCGATTTGTTTTTAATAGATAAAAACGAAATCAGGATGGTGGTAAACATGGCCCAGGGTTGATGCTGTTTACTCAATATTTTTATCCTTTTGCAGAAATCACAAGAGCTTCCAATGTGTCTGAGAATAAGCTTAATATATCTAAGTGGTTTCTATTGTTTAACACATATGAGGTCGATATGTATCAAGAGTATGTTGTTCAAACTAATTACACACACACACACACACACACACACACACATATATATATATATATATATATTGAGGCTAGGTTAGCCAAAACATGGTTATCAGTTCAAGGATGTAAGTTAACTTATAGGTAGGGTTTCGCCGCGGCGCGAGCGTCACTTGCGCACCGGTCGTTTTGAATTCGGCTCACCTCAACTATACAAAAACCTAAATTACGACTACACTCAACGGGTGACTATAGCAGTAAGTCAGGTATCGAAAATCGACAAAGACGAGTTGCTAGAATTTATAAGGTTTAATACTTCAGAAATAAAAGTGTAAAAGGTAATTACAATAGGAAAAGGAAAAGAAGCAGAAAGGAAAATATTAATCTAGGCAAGGGAAAATAAATCTAGACTAATAAAGCGAGTAAAAAATATAGGTTGCATCGAATATCCCTCACCCGAGTTAATTAGTATAAAATGGTTACATGGGTCGACGAGTTATTACAAATATGTCTCGTTTCGACAATTAATTAAATCAAGGGTTGTCACGCCCCTAAATTCGCATAAAAGCCTAATATGATTTTGGCGTCAATAAATACCCCAGAAATTACGCACGCAAGGTCGTAACCACGGAGCATACATGATATGCCCCGTCCAATCTCCTAGGAGTAATAACTAAGACAACACACCTGAAATAGACCCGTAAACTCCATCACTAAAGCAAAGAAACATGTCAACCCGAAATGAGTTCAATCCGACACAACCTAAATTAATTTAGCTAGAAAGCATGATAAAAATGGTGTAAATGAATGCACTAAATAAATGCAATAAAACTACACAACAAAGAAAATAAATAAAGCAAGTAAATTAACTACAAAGCAAGAAAATAAGGAAATACAAACTATATTAATGGAGAGGGAAGATGAAAGTACAACTTACAAACCCTAATGGGCGTCAAACCAAAATGAGGAAGAATATGAGCTCTCAACACCCAAACCCTAACCTAAACTATCTTCTAAATTAAAGTATCTACTGAATATCTGATTATTACAACAAAAAACTTTTATATAGTAAGTTGGAATTATATTAGAAAAGAAAAGGAAAAAGAAAAGAAAAGGGAAAATATATGCAGAAAACAGGGAATCAATTGATCGATCCCTTTGATCGATGGATGGATCGATCAGATATGATCCCACTACTTCACATAATGAATGAAAATTGGAGGATCGATCGAATGATCAAGCAGGTCTGCATCAATCTTCCTCCTGCTTTTGTTCACTTGGAATTCGCTTTCACTAAAATCGCCGTAACTTCTTCGTTATGGATCGGAATAGTGCACCGTTCACTGCCACGCAAAGCTGCAAGGAGGGATACAACTTCGGTGAAGATGTTGCGCCAGGTGAACAAATTGTGAATTGACCGAATTGCCCTTGAATGTGTTGTTGCGTAGAGAAATTAGCTGAAAGGCTTCCAAACTCCATACTTAGTCCTAAATACCTACAAAACACCAATTATACCTCATATAGCATGTTAATAATATAAATCCGAGGTTGTCTGGTTAACGGTCTTAAATATAGAGATTAAGGCACCAAGGGGGCTAAAATGCGTAGGTTCGAGGGATGAAATACGCAATATTTGGGTATTATCACACCCCCCAACTTACACATTGCTAGTTCCTAGCAATGAAATAGGATGCAAAAAGAAATACAATCAAACCAAAAGCAGGATAAAAGTACAAAAATACGGTAAAAAGCATAAGGCCACTTATGAGGGCGATTCAATTGCATTTAGCATATGCAATAAGTCGTTAAATCCCTAGGTTACCCTAGTGGACGAGTGCCGTCTTATGAGGGTTTTCAGGGATGAAACCCATAAACATCACATGGTTTCCTCAAAATAAGCCCAACCCAACATGAGACAAGCCCAATAATAGCGAACATAATTTCATATGCATTATTAGCAAAGTAAACGAATTCAAACAAAAGTCTGAATCATTAACATTATAGAATGCACCTCATAGAATTGAAACCTTAAAATGTGGGAGGGGAGCGAGCACATGTAAAGTGTGATTTCTCAAAAACTTATATAAATCAAATACTAAATAAAGCAAGCATATATTCAATCCTCACGGGCATTACACTCATAAAGTGAATTCACTCGAAACAGGGAGGTAACACACGTGACATGTGGGCATAAAGAGTAAGTTGTAATAACCCATCCTTTTGGAGACACTTAAATCCCACATTTGGGTATAAATTGGGAATTTGGAGAATTTCTCGAGATAGTGATTTTTGGATTTTCGAGGATTTAATGATTTTCGATGGGCGTTGTAATTATTTTTGGAACTAAATATGTCGAAGTATTTTAATTATATGTCGTCGTGGAGAAAAGCGACAAAAGAGGTAAGATTTTTATTAGAAACTCGCATTAAGTTATATTGGGTTAGAATAGCGATTTGTGATCAAGTACCTCGTATGGGAATTTCGACTGCGCCGTGAGTCTCGGAATATCCGAGATAGTCGGAAAAGAGTGTCCGATTGTCGAAATTGAGTTTCGGGGAATTTTAGAGTAAAAAGGGCTCGTAATTGAGTAAACGAGTCGTTTTCAGGTTTTAAGGGGGTATAACCCTTTTTATTCTTATATAAAGAGGGGGATAGGGAGAAAAGTAGAAAGAAAGAAATAAAGAAAGAAAAGAGAGAGAAGAGAGAGAGGAGGAAGAGAAGAGAGGAGAAAAAGGAAGATTCGGGCCAAACTCCGCCGGATTCGGCTCGAGGTCGTCGGATTATATCCACGAGGCAAGTGTTTACTTGCTTTATTTCCTTTTTTGCATAAATATCTCATATCGTAGTTTGGTATAAACAAACCCTAAAGATTTTGGGTTGGGTTTTCGTGGATAAAACGGGTTTTCGGGAGTTAAAACTAATAAACCCTCAAAATTTCCTAATTGGAGAAACCTAGATATTTAATCGAAATAAATTGGTGGTTTAGGGTTCTAGGATGTTTATAACTCTTAATATATGTGTATTTATAGTTGGTTGAGGTTGTAGGACGTTGGGTGAGGCGAAAAAAGCTCAGGAGAAACTTTAATGGCCGAAACCGTCTCGGAGAAGATGATGAATAGTTGACCTGCGTCTTTTCAAAACGATTCGGCCTTGATGCGAATCGATTCGGCTCCTGGTCAAAAAATAAAAACTTTGGGTTTGTAGGAATAACTCCAAGTTATGATTTAAATGGAGATTGGATTGAATTTTGGGTATTTTGGAGATTGAAAAAAATTGCCCAAACAGTGCTCCTCGAACAAGCCGAATCGATTCGGGTCTTGGCCGAATCGATTCGCCTAAGGGAATCTGGGTTTCTACAGTTGGCCGAATCGATTTGGATCTAGAATGAATCGATTCGCCATTAGGGACCTGTTTCCATAACACTTTACGAATCGATTCGGATTGGGAGCCGAATCGATTCGCCCAACCGAATCGATTCGCAAATGGGGCGAATCGATTTTCTTTGGTCAGAAATGCCAGTTTTCTCTCCTTAAGAGTATGAGGAGTTAAATTACAATTTGGAGATTTGTATGGGGGTTCCTAGTTATTATATTGGGACTCTTAAATGATGGTTTTGAGGGTTAATAAACCTTTAGATGAAAGAATATTTCAGTGGGCATTTAGGCTATATAATAATGCAGATAGAAAGCATAATTATATCGATTGTTGTTGGGCTAGTCCTATGAGGAGATTAGGATGAAATTAAGAATCTTTGGGATTATTGGTCATCGTTAGATGGTTTGCAAATATGGCCATTTGTATATATTCTAGGAGGAATATATGGTATATGTATACTATGTGATTCAAGTATATATATAATTTGAGATAAATGATTTTGAAAATAAAATATAAATGTTTTCAAAATGGAAAAAGAAATGATTTTCATAATTAATGATTTATAGTCAACACCCTCTCTAAATGACATCATAAGGGAAGTTCGTGCGTGAGGTTAAGCCCCCTGACTAATGAATGCAGGGTGGATATAGCCCTAGGCCATATGAGCGTTTATGTTATGTTATGTTTTCTGCGATGGTTAGGTAACTAGGGGTGTGGTTATGACTAGCCCGCAGGCATATGGCCGCTTCCCGATGTGTTGCGTATAGGTGCCCAGGTGTCGTAATTAATAGGCACTGGAAGATGATGGTCATTTGGGGGCGCGCCGTACGAGCGGTCTTAGAACGCGTTATATGTTAAAGCAATTTATGATAATAAATTGGCTTTAATTTACATTTCCTGGATGGAAGAAGGGAAATGGGATAAATGGTTTGGCTTCGGTAACACCTCCCGGATGGAAGAAGGGAAGTGGAAGCATATGATATGGTAAAAGCATTTTTTATGATAATAAAAATGGCTTTTAAATACATTTCCTGGATATAGGAAGGGAAATGGGATGTTTTGAAATGGAAAAGTATTTTTTATGATAATAAATCTGGCTTTCAAAAGTATATGGTATGTTAAAACAATTCATGATAATGAATTGGCTTTTATATATACATTTCCTGGATATAGGAAGGGAAATGAAAAGTTTTGAGATAAATGGAAATAAATTAAATGAATTCTCATTCCGGAAGATATTTCGGGATGTATATTGTAGTATGAATATATATATGGATGAATCGAGTACCGAGGGTCTAATGGATCCCGACGATCGACCTTGCCGCATAGTAGTGTATCGGGGGGTTCCTTGTTTGGATTTCGCTTTGCGAGACACCCCACGCACGAATATGGCATTGGGTTGAGACTGGGGAGAAGTTTTATCCTTAGTGCTCTTATATTAAGATTTATCATATGTGTATATATATAGATATATATATATACCCTATACTGAGGGACTGGCGGATCTCGACGATCGACCATGCCACATAGTAGTGTATCGGGGGGGGGGGGGGGGGGTTCCTTGTTTGGATTTCGCTCTGCGAGACACCCCACGCACGAACTTGGCTTAGTGTTGAGACTGGGGAGAAGTTAGACCTTAGTAAATTACTTGGACTATCTAGGGTTGATAGTGGCTGGGTGATAGACTAGTTTAGTAGGGTAGCTTGACTAGGATGTTTACAGGGATGCACTAGGGGTGCACTGTTAGTGTAGAAGTGAGGGGTATCTCATGGGAGTGCGATACCAAACTTAAATATGAGAAAAAAATCTTTTCAAAACTTGGGCTCTGACCCGTTTATCTACTTTTCCTTTCTTGCTATATATATACATATATATATATATACATATATATATATATATACATATATATATATATATATATATATATATATATATATATATATATAGGTGTCCAGGCACAGGGACGCCTGGATGACATTTCCTTCGAGTCACACGTAAGCTACAGCAGCTGTGGATGCATGCAGGATTCTCGATAGACGCTTCCATCTTTGTAATCTAGATAGGAGGTACTGTATAAATACTCGGGCCAACGGTCCAATTGCATTTATTTATTCTTTTAGTACATCATTCGATATGGTTGCATATTTTGACCGAGTGTTCGGTTATTTTATTTCATTTTAGTTTCATTTACGCAAACTGTGTGGATGTTTTAATTTTTGATGTGGTTAAATAGAGTAGTTAAGTAAAATTTTGACACCGGCCTAATAGGTTATTAGTAATTAAATGGATTTTCGACAGTGATGCTAAGAATGATCCATATGAGACTCCTATTTTAATTTGATATAGGAGTGATCGTCGGGTATTTTATTAGGCGGGGTGTCACAGATGGTATCAGAGCATCAGGTTCTAATGTCCTTAGGAATCTGTGCGGACGTACTACGCTTTCAACGTTTCTTTCAATTTGATATAGAGCCTCAGGGTTAGGACTGTTGATTTCTCTTGTGAGATTTTGTTCTCCTGCCATATTATAAGATTATAGTAATCTTTTACGCGCTCGTTTGAGATTCGTGTGCGGGTCTTGGATGACAGCAGGAGGTGAGGCTTAGTTGGAGTAGATGGTAGAAGGTTGGGATGAGGACCTTAGTAGAGGTCACTCTCCTTGTGATAATAGTTAAGGGTTTGAAAGGGATCTTACGGATAGTCTTAACCGTGAGTCCCCACGATTTAGTCGGAATGAGAAGAATGCTGTTTTGAATTATTCACATAAGGATCGTCCAGAGACCGACTGTGGATAAAGGCAAAGTTATTGTTACGAGTTTTACCTTAGAAGGAAGAGGTATAATTAGCGTGACTAGATAAATTCACGGTGTTCGTTATCCCTAGACTCGTGTGTGTAAATTTGAGTTGTGGTAGTATCGATAACATTATACATTGTATGTCTATGTGTTTTTTCGCGGTAGTGGAGTTTTATTTTTCTTCATTCGCCATAAAGGCGGGTGTTGATATATTAAATGTATATATATATACATCTGGGTTGTGATACTCGTATTATATGTCTATACGAGTATGGTAGTATGGTGAGTATATGATGTTGTGGTATTTTCGGAGCGATAGAAGGCTAATGATGGCAAGACTATCGTGTCCGTAGTTCTAGGGTGGAACGGGTTGTTGTTGCGATTTCTCACCTGGATACAGGTTGAGTTTGCCTTTATTATTAGGGGTAGATGGAACTTCGATGAGCAGAGGTTTCATTATCGTGATTGGAGTATATGGCGACCTTATAGATATGATTTGAGGGGCGTCGAATTATTGTTGAGATGTAAGATTAAGCTCATTATTGATTGTGCAAGGTCTTAAAATTAGTGCGAACGCTGGGTGGGGTGACTCTTAGTTAGAGACGGGAGTTCATACCACATTTTTTTTGAGAGAGGGGATAGGGTTATCCCGGTTGCATGTTTCAAATAACGGACCTCCATGACCGACAAAGTTAAGTAGGAGTGTGTGGAGGGGTTCCTTATTTGGATTTCGCTTTGCGAGACACTCCACACATGAATCTTAACAGCGTCGGGAGTGGAGAGATGTTATAGGATGCGAGGATGTTGGTTTTGTGGTAAAGTCTTATAGTGTGGATGAACCACTATAGACTATGAGCCATGTGATGATGGTATACTTATGGAAATATTGTGCTATGGAAAAGCACTAAAGTGGTCCTCTCGCCACAAGTGGGTGGGTGGAGTAGGACTTAGAGAAATTGATTTGAGGATAATGGTCAGGCCTTAATGAAAAGGCAAATTTTGAAGAAATATGTTTTGGGTATAATGTTTGTGACACTTTTACAGAAAGTAGGCACTTCGATTAGTTAGGTTTCCTTTCGTATGGGCGGAAGGATAGAATGGTAGGGATGCGTTCTTAGGTTAGCGAGGTAGGATTTAGGACGTCCCGCTGGTGTGCCTTAGGTCGCTATATCTCGATGACCGAAAACGCGAGGGAGTAGTGTAACGGGAGGGTTCCTTGTTTGAATTTTTCTTCGGTGAGACGTCCTATGCATGAAAATGAGCAAATATCGGGAGTTGAGAGAGGCCTTGGGCACTAGGGACACTTAGGATTACATTCGTTTCGCGTAGGTAGGTCTTACCATAGACCTTAGTAGTATTAGGATGTAAGTTTAGTAGGATTAGTGGCTCCGAGGTTAGGAGAATTGAATTTCGCGGATTGGGAGGACCCATGTGTGAGTATTACACCGAGGAAAGGAGACCCTTATTGGGAGAGAGTGTGATGTGTCAGACGTTCACTAAGGATGTGCAGATGTGCACAGGTTAGAAAGGTGTATGGGCACCTTAGTAAGTTGGTTTATGTACCGCCTGAAATAGAATGGGCGTAGTATACAAATTTGAAGTTTATGCAGTTAGGCACTAGAAATGATGGGTGCGATGTGACGATGTTCGAGTCACTTTACGACTGTGGTAGCCGTATGATATATGGTTAAGAACCATTGGTTTAGTATCGTTACCCTTTGAGATATTAGGAGTTGGAGCGATTCTAGGATTTGCAGTGTAGGTTGTATCTTAATTTTGAGGATAAAATTCCGTTCTAAGGGGGGAGTATGTAACAACACGTCCTTTTGGAGACACTTAAATCCCACATTTGGGTATAAATTGGGAATTTGGAGAATTTCTCGAGATAGTGATTTTTGGGATTTTCGAGAATTTAATGATTTTCGATGGGCGTTGTAATTATTGTTGGGACTAAATATGTCGAAGTATTTTAAATATATGTCGCCGTGGAGAAAAGCGACAAAACAGGTAAGATTTTTATTAGAAACTTGCATTAAGTTATATTGGGTTAGAATAGTGATTTGTGATCAAGTACCTCGGATGGGAATTTCGACTGCGCCGTGAGTCTCGGAATGTCCGAGATAGTCGGAAAAGAGTGTCCGATTGTCGAAATTGAGTTTCGGGGAATTTTAGAGTAAAAAGGGCTCGTAATTGAGTAAACGAGTCGTTTTCGAGTTTTAAGGGGGTATAACCCTTTTTCTTCTTATATAAAGAGGGGGATAGGGAGAAAAGTAGAAATAAAGAAAGAAAGAAAGAAAAGAGAGAGAAGAGAGAGAGGAGGAAGAGACGAGAGGAGAAAAAGGAAGATTCGGGCCAAACTCCGTCGGATTCGGCTCGAGGTCGTCGGATTATATCCACGAGGCAAGTGTTTACTTGATTTATTTCCTTTTTTGCATAAATATCTCATATCGTAGTTTGGTATAAACAAACCCTAAAGATTTTGGGTTGGGTTTTCGTGGATAAAACGGGTTTTCGGGAGTTAAAACGAATAAACCCTTCAAATTTCCTAATTGGAGAAACCTAGATATTTAATCGAAATAAATTGGTGGTTTAGGGTTATAGGATGTTTATAACTCTTAATATATGTGTATTTGTAGTTGGTTGAGGTTGTAGGACGTTGGGTGAGGCGACAAAAGCTCGGGAGAAACTTTAATGGCCGAAACCGTCTCGGAGAAGACGATGAATAGTTGACCTGCATCTTTCCGAATCGATTCGGCCTTGATGCAAATCGATTCGGCTCCTGGTCAAAAAATAAAAACTTTTGGTTTGTAGGAATAACTCCAAGTTATGATTTAAATGGATATTGGATTGAATTTTGGGTATTTTGGAGATTGAAAAAAATTGTCCAAACAGTGCCCCTCGAACAGGCCGAATCGATTCGGGTCTTGGCGGAATCGATTCGCCTAAGGGAATCTGGGTTTCTGCAGTTGGCCGAATCAATTTGGATCTAGAATGAATCGATTCTCCATTAGGGACCTGTTTGCAGAACACTTTACGAATCGATTCGGATTGGGGGCCGAATCGATTCGCCCAACCGAATCGATTCGCAAATGGGGCGAATCGATTTTCTTTGGTCAGAAATGCTAGTTTTCTCTCCTTAAGAGTATGAGGAGTTAAATTACAATTTGGAGATTTATATGGGGGCTCCTAGTTATTATATTGGGACTCTTAAATGATGGTTTTGAGGGTTAGTAAACCTTTAGATGAAAGAATATTTCAGTGGACATTTAGGCCTATATAATGATGCGGATAGAAAGCATTATTATATCGATTGTTGTTGGGAAAGTCCTATGAGGATATTAGGATGAAATTGAGAATCTTTGGGATTATTGGTCATCGTTAGATGGTTTGCAAATATGGCCATTTGTATATATTCGAGGAGGAATATATGGTATATGTATACTATGTGATTCAAGTATATATATAATTTGAGATAAATGATTTTGAAAATAAAATATGAATGTTTTCAAAATGGAAAAAGAAATGATTTTCATAATTAATGCTTTATAGTCAACACCCTCTCTAAATGACATCATAAGGGAAGTTCGTGCGTGAGGCGAAGCGCCCTGACTAATGAATGTAGGGTGGATATAGTCCTAGGCCATATGAGCGTTTATGTTATGTTATGTTATGTTTTCTACGATAGTTAGGTAACTTGGGGTGTCGTTATGACTAGCTCGCAAGCATATGACCGCTTCTCGACGTGTTGCGTATAGGTGCCCAGGTGTTGTAATTGATAGGCACTGGAAGATGATGGTCATTTGGGGGCGCTCCGTACGGGAGGTCTTAGAATTCGTTATATGTTAAAGCAATTTATGATAATAAATTGGCTTTAATTTACATTTCCTGGATGGAAGAAGGGAAATGGGATAAATGGTTTGGCTTCGGTAACACCTCTCCGATGGAAGAGGGGAAGTGGAAGCATATGATATGGTAAAAGCATTTTTTATGATAATATAAATGTGTTTTAAATACATTTCCTGGATATAGGAAGGGAAATGGGATGTTTTGAAATGGAAAAGCATTTTTTATGATAATAAAACTGGCTTTCAAAAGTATATGATATGTTAAAACAACTCATGATAATGAATTGGCTTTTATATATACATTTCCTGGATATATGAAGCGAAATGAAAAGTTTTGAGATAAATGGAAATAAATTAAATGAATTCTCATTCCGGGAGATAGATCCGGATGTATATTGTAGTATGAATATATATATGGATGAATCGAGTACCGAGGGTCTAATGGATCCCGACGATCGACCTTGCCGCATAGTAGTGTATCAAGGGGGTTCCTTGTTTGGATTTCTCTTTGCGAGACACCCCACGCACGAATATGGCATTGTGTTGAGACTGGGGAGAAGTTTAATCCATAGTGCTCTTATATTAAGATTGATTATATGTGTATATATATACCCTGTACTGCGGGACCGGCAGATCTCGACGATCGACCTTGCCGCATAGTAGTGTATCGGGGGGGGGGTTCCTTGTTTGGATTTTGCTCTGCGATACACCCCACGCACGAACTTGGCTTAGTGTTGAGACTGGGGAGAAGTTAGCCCTTAGTACATTACTTGGACTATCTCGGGTTGATAGTGGTTGGGTGATAGACTAGTTTAGCAGAGTAGCTTGACTAGGATGTTTACAGGGATGCGCTAGGAGTGCACTGTTAGTGGAGAGGTGAGGGGTATCTTATGGGAGTGCGATACCAAACTTAAATATGAGAAAAAAATCTTTTTCTAAAAATATGGCATTTATGCACTTGCTAAATATTTTCAAAACTCGGGCTCTGACCCGTTTATCTACTTTTCCTTTCTTGCTATATATATATATATTATATAGGTTTCCAGACATGGGGACACCTGGATGACATTTCCTTCGAGTCAGACGTTAGCTGCAGCAGCTGTGGATGCATGCAGGATTCTCGATAGATGCTTCCATCTTTGTAATCTAGATAGGAGGTAATGTATAAATACTCAGGCCAGTGGCCCAATTGAATTTATTTATTCTTTTAGTACATCATACGATGTGGTTGTATATTTTGACCGAGTGTTTGGTTATTTTGTTTCATTTACGCAAACTGTGTGGATGTTTTAATTTTTGATGTGGTTAAATAGAGTAGTTAAGTAAAATTTTGACACCGGTCTAATAGGTTATTTGTAATAAAATGGATTTTCGACAGTGATGCTAAGAATGATACATATGAGACTCCTGTTTTAATTTGATATAGGAGTGATCGCCCGGTATTTTATTAGGCGGGGTGTCACATAAGTGTAAATGGAAACTAGGCCATGCACATGTCACAAATGAAGAACGCTATATATAAAATGCAAAATTATAATATCAATGAAAGATATCGCTCACTAAAGGAGGCGAAATGCATTTTCACAGATTATCAAAACTATTTGGACTTTTAAATTGAAATCACCCTAAGATCACATACGACTTGTAAATGGTTATAATGTAGGCTAGTCTAGGGTACGGAATCAAGGATATGTATATACGGGTTGAAAGTGTTCGGAATGAAAACTAGAGAAAATGGAAACAATGCGGGAAAAATTAAAATTGGAAAACACAATCCAAACAAGGCCTTGAATATAACAATGGGGAGAGTAATCAAAGCTTATTGACCTATATACACATATACAAACTTCTCGTTCTTTTATTTTCTTCTTTTTCGTGTTTTCTTTTTCTTTTTGCTTTCTCTTTTTCTTCTCTTTTTCACTTCTTTCTTTTCTTTACTCTTCTCACTCTCACATGCCTAAATTGCAACCGTCTTCATTCAATGCCAAGTAACATTCCAAACAAAGGTATGGAAGGTATATGTATGGGTTATAACTCCAATGTGGAGATGGTTATAGGATTTGCGTTATGAAATGAAAGGCTAATATTAAGTCTCAAAGGGGTTGACGAGGGGAAACATATAAGTTGAGGTCAAGGCTAATATGGGTGATATAACAAGGATGGCCTATGATCATTTCCTAAAGTTTGCGCAATTCTTGAGTCAAAACAAACTTTGAAAATCATGCTCAAGTAACACATTTCATATATAAACTCAATTAAAAAACGATCAAATGAAAGAATAGAGAGATTACCAATGACTATAACATTTTCAAAGAGGAAAGAATAGTGTATACACTCACAAATGATGAAAAGTACAAAGCTTACACGGTGTAAGTATATACAATGCAACAAAGATTATCGAGTTATAAAAATCTTAAACCAAATCAATAAAGAAAGAAAAGTGCATGTGCTCATGGGATAAAGTTTAATTCATAAAGTTATTCATAATATCAATGATTGAGGACTAAAGTCAAATAACTTCTAAAATTGAGAACATGTATCATTGAGTTGTCTATTGGATCGGGCAATTATTGAAATTTATCATCGAAAACAAAGTTAAGAAGTCCAAAAAAGGGGGAAAAAGAGAGAAAATATTTTTGAAATTTTTAATTTTTCTAAGAAAGCACACTTAGTAACTAACATATAAACACATCAAAGAAACTACCAATGAATGGATAGAATATCCCACACCCCCTAACTTAAAACCTGACATTGTCCTCAATGTGAATTAAGAACCAAATTAAAGAGTGGAAAAGAGTGATATTACCCACAATGGAGCGATCTCCGGAAAGTATAAGTCCAATGATTCGACAAAACATTTTAGTACCAAAGCATAACAAAAAGAAGAAATAAGATTTTAACTAATTACACTAAACTATAAGTAAGAAGAAAAATAATCTACTATATGCAACCTACTATTTAGGCTTCACACTAACTATACACTAGAATTCTAAATAGTTGAGGGTCCACCATGAAAACGATTTGAGTTTGGAGGGTGACCGATGTACCCTCACTCTCAAGCATGCCTTCGAAAAAATATGAATTCCGTTTGAACAACGAAAGGCATGTGTAAGGCGGAAGAAATGAACCATGGTCAATTAAAAGTTTTGAAAGGAAGATGGTGGATTTGGATTGAATGGGTGACAAAAACATGTGGGGACCGAGAAAAGTAGAATATCCTCCCAAGGATTTTGAAATTGGAATGGGAGGTGGCGTACATGAGGGCAAAGGTGCCTTCATGGAAGACGACTCGAGCAAGTACTCCTCATTGGCAAAAAGGTTTAACACATTAAAGTTTGAAACCGATTCATCGAGTACTTGTGAAGGTGTGATAACAGAGAATAAAAATGGGGAGAAAAGAAATTCAAACTCAAGAGATGAGTCATCATCGCTTAAAGATTGAGTTTCGAAGGAAATAAGATCGTTTTCGATGAAATGTTCTTCTTTGGGGGCCAAAGAAGATATCATTTCATTGCAAATGGATATTACTTCCATTTCATCCTCACTTTCAGTATCTATTATGCAATGGGAAAATTCAACAATGGTTTGTTCCAAAGTAGGCACAAAGTCCTCATTTGGATCAAAACATTCCTAGACTTCAAAAGTCTCGGAAGAAAAATCGTTGTCGGATTCAAATAGTAAATCTAATTCATGCTCCTAGAAATGATTTTCTTCCTGATAACGAATTTCCAGTTTCTCATTTTCAAGCATGCACAAACCCTCATCGAAAGTCATAGACCGAGGTGCGGATTCTTGAAAATGCAATTCGTTTCAAAATTCCTATTATAAGGAATTAGAGGCCCAAAATCGTTATCATCATCCTCAAAATTCCAATAACCCAAGTTTTGACTTTCGTTATACTCGCCCAAAGTCATTTTTGAATTTGTAATTTTTTTGGAATCTAAATATTGACCGAAAATCATAGGATTAAGAATATTTTGAGAATTATAATAATGATTACCGAAAGAATTGGAGTAAGACATGCTTACCCCAAAAATGGTTCAAAGTGGCGAATTCCACAACTGATGCGTGCGCGAAAAATTCAAGTGGTTCTTGGCGCTCAAATGTAGACGTCCTGCAAAAAGGTTAACCAAAAATTACAAATAGAAAGAAATTACTGCGATATACTAAATCAAATAAATTCTAAAACAAACTCATCCCCAATAAAGGCGCCATTTTGATTTAGTAGGTTTCTCCCTGGCGCGAGCATCACCTGCACGTCGGTCGTTTTGAATTCGGCTCAACTGAATTATACAAAAACCTAAATTACGACTACACTCAACGGGTGAGTATAGCGGTAAGTTAGGTATCGAAAATCCACAGAGACAAGTTGCTAGAATTTATAAGGTTTAATACTTCAGAAATAAAAGTGTAAAAAGTAATTACAACAGAAAAAGGAAAAGAAGCAGAAAGGGAAATATTAATCAAGGCGATGGAAAATAAAGCTAGACTAATAAAGCGAGTAAAAACTATAGGTTGCGTCGAATATCCCTCCCCCGAGTTAATTAGTATAAAATGGTTACATGGGTCGACGAGTTTTTACGAATGCGTCTCGTTTCGATAGTTAATTAAATCAAGGGTTGTCACGCCCCTAAATTCACATAAATGCCTAATATGATTTTGGCGTCAACAAATACCTCAGAAATTACGCACGCAAGGTCGTAAGCACGGAGCATACATGATATTCTCCGTCAAATCTCCTAGGAATAATAACTTGGACAGTGCACCCGAGATAGACCCGTAAACTTCATCACCAAAGCAAAGCAACATGTCAACCCGAAATGAGTTCAATCCGATACAACCTAGAATAATTTAGCTAGAAAGCATAATAAAAATGTTGTAAAGGAATAAGGTAAATAAACGCAAGAAAAATACACTACAAAGAAAGTAAATAAATTAAGTAAATAAAAAAATTAAATTAACTACAAAGTAAGAAAATAAGGAAATACAAACTATATTAATGGAGAGGGAAGATGAGAGTACAACTTACAAACCCTAATGGGTGTAGAACGAAAATGAGGAAGAAAATGAGGTCTCAACCCCCAAACCCTAACCTAAACTATCTTCTAAAACTAAGTATTTAATGAATATGTGATTATTACAAGAAAAAACCTTTATATAGTAAGTTGGAATTAAATTAGAAAAGAAAAGGAAAAAGAAAAGAAAAGGGAAAATATCTGCAGAAAATAGAGGATCGATCGATCGATCCCTTTGATCGATCGATCGATCGATTTAATATGAGCCCAGTGCTTCGCACGATGAATGAAAATTGGAGAATCAATCGATCAATCCTTCGGATCGATCGATCGATCGATCAAGCAGGTCTGCATCGATCTTCCTTCTGCTTTGGTTCACTTAGAATTCTCTTCCGCTAAAATCACAGTAACTTATTCATTAGGGATCGGAATCGCGCACCGTTTATGGCCACGCGAAGCTTGAAAGGAGGGATACAATTCCATGAAGATGTTGGGCCAGGTGCCCAAATTATGAATTGACCAAATTGCCCTTGAACGTGCGGTCACGTACGGAAATTATTCGGAATGCATCCAAACTCCATACTTAGTACCTAAATACCTATAAAACCCCAATTATACCTTATATAGCATGTTAAAAATATAAATATGAGGTTTTATGGTTAAAGAGCTTAAATATAGAGATTAAGGCACCCGAGGGGGATAAAATGTGTAGGTTCGAGGGATGAAATACGCGATATTTACGTATTATCAGTAGCCCTGATTTTTCAGGGTTAGAAGGGGTAGAGAAAATTCCTCAAGCCAATGTTCGAATACCAGGCACTACGATGCTAAAGTAACCCATGCGATACTCCAAGGAAAAGATTAAACGGCCTTCAATAAAAGGGTACCTATAGACGAAACCGACACAGGCGGGTAGCTAGAGAATACTTAGTGGTGTGAGATAACTCTCTCTAAGGAACTCGATTGAATTACATGATAACTCTTGCTAAAATAAAAATGCATAGTTATCTCTCTCTCTCTCTCTCTCTCTCTCTCTCTCTCTCTCTCCATATATATATATGTATACATATATATATATATATATATATCCCACGTAAACCCTAATTAGGGTTTGCATGGTAGCCTCTTCAAGCATTCCTCACATGGACCCTAAGCCTCCAGATATACCAAATGTTTGGAAGAAGTCTTTTGCAGTAGTGGTGGCTCATAATTCTTCAAGGGAGATGGATGTTTCCATGAAATCACCAACCACATTTAAGGGAGATGTTGCAATTTTATTTTCCAAAGAAGAAATTGAAACATTAGCTCGACCATTCAAGCATGCCATTGTTGGGAAGTTTTTGCATCGAAGGCCTTCAATGGAAGTGATAAAAAATGTAATTCAAACATTTTCCTTAAAAACTGCATTTAGTATTGGATTGATAGATCAAAAACATGTGTTGATTCGATTGAATAGTGAAGAAGATTATTCACGAATATGACTGTTGATGCAAAAAACTAGATTGATATAATTAATTAATCACAGATAAATGTAAGAAAAAGGAAAACCTATGTCCACTGTTGTGTATTGCCTTGGGACTATTTAATTACCTCTTCTCTCATTTTTCATGTCCCTTGGATGTAGGGTTTACAATATATTTATAGCTCCTTGAGGGTGTACAAGAGTCAGAACATTAAAGGATGGAATGCCTTTATAACATATGCATTTATATATGTACAATGTTAATAATGTATATAATTATTAGCAATTTACTATCATTATTGGTCGAATAAAGAAAGTTACTAAAAAAATGTGGTGAAGGCTAATACCAATTGAAGGAAAAGACTACTGAATATCGAATAGAGAAGAATGTGTTAGCAATTGAAGATGCATCCGAGTCAGACAAGAAGGAGCAAGAGTCCCAAATAATTATTGAAGAAAACCAAAAATTAAACCCATTCAATCGAGGAAAGTATTTATCAAAGTTAATAAGGAGAATCAATCAGATGGTGATATGTTTATAGATATTACTGATATAATTATTAAGGAAGAGGTTGAAGAGGGTGAAATTATGAAAGATCTATAGAAGCCTACCAATAAAAAATCAGCATTGTTAGTGCCAACTTATTGGAGGACAAGAAAGAAAGGAGCGAAGAAGGCTCAAGACTTCATAGATTAGATTAAGAATCAAGACCTAAGAGATGAGGAAACAAAAATTATGGACCACAGATCTCTATGCCTAAGAGATACTGAGATTTCAGTAATTGATCAACCACAACCTATGCGAAAGATGTATTTATCTGATGGTGAAGATGAATATGATTTCCATGTTCCGTTGATTGAGGAATTAACCACTTTCTCTACAACAGTGCAGCAAAATATTAGTTAATTCAGAGACAAAAATTGGGACATACCTAGAATTTTAAAGACACCTATCAATAGTGGAAAAGAAGTTATAATGTAGAGGAAACCAGATCCTATTTATATCAGACTCACAAGATCTCTAGCTAGAAGTACCAATCAATCCTAAATCCACGATTATCAACATTAAACTTTATTATTAGGAACATAAGGGGAGCAAGCAAGAAATCAGCAAATAGAAGACTTAATAAACTATGTAGAATTCATAAAGAGCCTTTGATAGCTTTATTGGAGACAAAGGTTCAAACGAATAAGTTGGAAACATTCAAGGTGAAATGGGGTTTTGAAGGTAGGATATGTAACTGTAATGTGAAAATATGGTTGTTATGGAGATTTAATTTACAAACTTAAGTAAAGGTGGATCAAGATTTAATGTTGTCTGCTCTAATTACTCATCCATGTCAGAAATCATAGGTATGTGTATCAGTTGTGTAAACCAAATTTGGTAAGATTGAAACGGGGTATTGCTAGTTTCAAATGATAGATGTTGCTAATGAGATGGAAGCTAATACCTACATTATAATGGGAGATTTTAATGTAGTGGAAAATCAAGATGAGAAGGTTGGAGGTAATGGTGTTGATCATTCAACATTAGGTGACTTTATTCAGGCTATTGAAGACAGCGGTCTAAAAAGATTACGGTATCAAGAAGCTACCTCAGAACGATCAATTGCTCGAACCAATAGGCCCGAGGAAGGAAATGAAGCGTGGAAAGGATCTCTCCAACGGTTGGAGGATAAATTAGGAGAAATGGCTAAAGCAAAGAACCCTCTACAACGAACTTTTGTTCGAGGAACACCTTTTGTACAGGCCATTGTGGATTTTCCTACACCATCAAAATTTAAAGCACCCGTGGTAACCCCCAAATATGATGGAAAGACAGATCCCGTTCTGCACATAGAACAATATCAAGCTGCTGCTGACATCTATGTTGTTCCCGACGAGATGAGATGCAGGGCTTTCTCTGGAACTCTTACTGGGTCTGCCCAGATATGGTACAACAATCTTCCTCGGGGTAAGATTTCAACCTTTATTCAATTAGCTGAGTTGTTTATTGGCAATTTTCTGTTTTGGGGCGAAGCCGGTAAAACGAGTAGCACACTTGCTAAGTGTTAGACAAAAATCAGGTGAAAGTACTAGAGATTACATAACTCGTTTTAATAACGAGAAGTTGGAAGTCATAGATTATGAAGAAAAGACAACAGGGGTGAAACACTCATCCGAAGAGGAAAGAGATTGAAACACTCATCCGAAGAGGAAAGTTGTCAAAATATGTAGACCGCAGGGGTGAGAGGAAGAATGATGATAGAACTAGAGAAAGATCTAGATCTCCTCGTCGAGCAGAGGAGAAAAAGAAGAGAAACCATGAAGATGATCCAGATGATGACCCCGATCTTCCCAAGAAGCCAAGGCAGCCTGAACGAGAGGTATTTTCCATACGTTTTGGGTCACTTGATTGTAATGTTATTACAGGAGGAGATGCAGGAGGAGGAGACCTTACTGCAGAAAGAAAAGCTTACCTCG
This sequence comes from Sambucus nigra, assembly GCA_949130495.1. Lineage (NCBI taxonomy): Eukaryota > Viridiplantae > Streptophyta > Magnoliopsida > Dipsacales > Adoxaceae > Sambucus > Sambucus nigra. The sequence continues at coordinate 532,894,065 of OX422208.1, read as the reverse complement.
GAGAGGCTCAAGCTTGTTCATACATTCAGCGAATAAACCTGGCCGAGGATGATCGTCCGAGGAAGGTAAACAAAGAGAAGCTAGTGATTGGTTTTTCAAAAAACGACCTGGCAGGTGTTCTTTACCCTCATGATGATCCTCTGGTGATCAAAATGAGGATGAAGGATGTGGTCATTTCAAGGGTGTTAGTAGACAATGGTAGTTCGGCAGACATCATGTATTATTCATGCTTTGATAGCTTGAATTTGAAATTATCTCAATTGGAACCTTATCACAGAACCCTTCTGGGTTTTGCTGGCGAGAAAGTTTTTCCACTTGGGACGATCAAGTTGGATATACTCATTGGAACTTGGCCTGCTTGTCGAACAGAAAGAATACGCTTCTTTGTGATGGATAAGAATGTGCAGTCAGCTTACAACATCATCATGGGAAGAGTCGGATTGAAGAAGTTCGAAGCAGTTCCATCTACAGTACATCAGTGTTTAAAATTCCTAACAAATTTTGGAGTCAGAGTTGTGAAAGGTGATCAAAAAGTAGCTCGGGAATGCTATTATTCGTCTGCCGAGCAAGAGGAACGTGAAGAATCAAGGAAAAAGACTACTACTTATCAAGTGGAGGAAGGTACATAAATTGAAACCCTTGACCCTAGGGATGAATCTCAACTTGTAAAAGGACAGGTGGTGGAATCCATAGAAAATGTTGTTCTGGACGACGAGCATCCTGAACGAGTAACCCAGATAGGGTCGTCGTTGGATATTTCAATAAAACAGGAGTTGATAACTTTTTTGAGAAACAGGAAAAATACTTTTGCTTGGAGTCATGAAGACATGCCAGGAATAGATCCAAACTTCTTATGTCATAAACTCAATGTGAATAAAGAGATCAAGCCTATGAAGCAGAGAAGGAGAGTGTTTAGTCCCGAGAAGAACCAAGCCATACAAGAGGAGGTCGAGAAACTCCAGAAAGCCCAATTCATTGAAGACGTGAAATATCCAGATTGGTTGGCAAATGTGGTTATGGTAAAGAAGAAGAATAATAAGTGGAGAATGTGTGTTGACTTCACTGATCTTAACAAGGCATGCCCAAAAGATCATTTTCCATTGCCCAGAATCGATCAGCTAGTGGATGCTACCTCGGGACATGAGCTACTCAGCTTCATGGACGCGTATTCTGGCTACAATCAGATCAAAATGAAGCCTGAAGACAGGGAAAGTACTTCTTTTATAACCCCAAGGGGAACTTATTGTTATAATGTTATGCCTTTTGGTTTAAAAAATGCAGGTGCAACATATCAGCGGCTGATGAACAAGGTTTTTTCCGAACAAATCAGTTGCAACATGGAGGTGTATGTCGACGACATGCTCACCAAAAGCAAGAGAGCTACTGACCATCTAGTTGACTTAGGCCAGACCTTTGATCAACTGGATAAATATCAGATGAAGCTCAACCCGACGAAGTGTACCTTTGGAGTACGAGAAGGAATGTTCCTCGGATACATCATCAACCAACGAGGTATCGAGGCAAATCCAGAAAAGATCAAAGCTCTTTTAGGGCTACGATCCCCGACGACGAGGAAAGAAGTACAGAGTCTTACCGGACGAGTTGCAGCGCTTAACAGATTTGTATCCCGAGCAACTGATAAATGCCTTCCATTCTTCAAAACACTGCGCAAAAGTTTTGAGTGGACTGATGAATGTGAAAAAGCTTTTCAAGACTTGAAAAAGTATTTGGGAGCACCACCATTGTTGTCCAGACCAATAACTGGAGAGAAGTTGTACTTGTATCTGGCAGTATCAGAGAATGCAGTTAGCTCGGCGTTGATCAGATTGGAGAATGGAGTCCAGAAGCCAATTTATTACACAAGCAAAGCCATCCGAGGTGCAGAAATCAGGTACCCAAAGCTAGAAAAATTGGCATTGGCATTAATTGAAGCAAGTAGAAGAATGAGGCCATACTTCCAGGCCCATACCATCATCGTGTATACCGACATGCCATTAAGACAAGCCCTTCACAAGTTAGAAAAATCAGGAAGATTGATGTATTGGGCAATAGAACTCGGTGAATATGACATTGTGTATGAACCTAGATCATCATTGAAGGGACAAGCTGTAGCAGATTTTATAGCAGAGTTCACATACCCTGATACCTCCGAGGAACAAAAGGTGCTTGCTAACCTACCTGTGGACGATACAGGATCAACAGAAACAGGTCCAGACCAACCAAGGTTGGTAAAAGGACTTGTGGATGTAGAAAAATCATCATATTCAAACCTAGACCAACTAAGGTTGGTAAAAGGGTGCGAACAGATGACCAACGAGGAACGAAAGATACCAGGAGATGATGAAACCAAACAGCAGATATTTTACCGAGGAACTCTGGCAAATAAGAAATTTGAAGACGAGGTACCTACATGGAGATTGTATGTAGATGGATCATCTTGCACAGCTGGTTGTGGAGCCGGGATCGTTTTAAACACTCCAGATGATATTGACATGGAATATGCCTTGCGATTCCAATTCAAAGCTTCCAATAATGAGGCTGAATATGAGGCTATGATAGCAGGTTTTCATTTGGCAAAAATTATGGAAGCACGACAAGTAATTGTTTTCAGTGATTCTCAATTAATTGTGAATCAAATGCTGGGAATATATGCAGTTAAGGGAGAATTAATGGTGAAGTACCATACGAAGGTAATGGAGTTATTGACAGAATTTGATGCTATTCAATTGGTGAGAATACCGAGGATGGAGAATGCTAGAGCAGACGCACTGGCCCGATTAGCGTCAGCCACGCGCACCGAGCTGCGAAGAACGATACCAATTGAAGTATTAGAAAGTCGGAGCATAGAAGAAGATCTGATGGTGAAGATTATAACCATTGATTTAGGACCATCTTGGATGGATCCTATCAGGGCATACATTGAAGAAGGAGAATTACCGGAGGACAAGTTAGCTGCCAAGAAATTGAAGTATAAAGTTGCTCGGTATGTGTTAACTAATGGTGTTTTGTATAGACGAGGAATTATGGAAGGTTTGCAGAGATGTGTGCATCCATCAGAAGTCAAAGAATTGGTTGAAGAAATCCATGAAGGATCTTGTGGAGCTCATGTAGCAGGTCGGACACTTTTGCAAAGGGTAATGACACAGGGATATTACTGGCCGACGATGAGGGCTGATTGTATAGCCTATGCTAAGAAGTGTGACAAGTGCCAACGTTTTTCCTCCATCCGAAGAACTCCACAAGCATTGTTGACACCCATAACTTCACCTTGGCCATTTTCCATGTGGGGGGTTGATCTAGTTGGACCACTGCCGACGAACCGAGGAAGGTTCAAGTATCTCGTCGTGGCAGTAGATTATTTTACTAAGTGGGTAGAAGCTGAACCCTTAATTGATATGACCTATGAGAAGGTATATCAATTCCTTTGGAAAAACATCATCTGTCGATATGGTCTCCCCCATGCTTTCATCACAGACCATGGAACACAATTCGATAATGAAGAATTTGCTGCCTATTGTCATCAGTCAAACATTTTGAAGTATCATTCAGCACCAGGCCATCCCCAAAGAAATGGACAGACTGAGGTGACGAACAGAACATTACTAAATGGCTTGAAGAAGAGGTTAAGTGAAGCTAAAGAAAATTGGATTAATGAGCTCCAATCAGTACTATGGGCTTACCAAACAACTCCCCGAGCAGTAACTGGAGAATCACCATATATGTTAGCATTTGGAAGTGAGGCTGTGATACCTGCCGAATTGGGTCTCCCAACTCATAGAGTACTGAATTTCAATTCCCCTGTCAGCGATTTGATGAGAAGATTGGATTTGGATATGCTCGAGGAGGTTAGAGAGGAGGCAGCTATTAGAAATGCAGCTTACCAACAACGTACAGCTCTGTTCTACAATAAAAGGGTGAAGAAATGTGACTTAAAGGAAGGGGATTATGTGCTAAAGAAAGTCATTCAGAAGCAAAATAAGTTGGAGGCAAACTGGCATGGACCTTACCGAGTTACAGAGGTTGTTCGTCCAGGAACTTACAGAATAGCAACTCTAGAGGGAGAAGAATTTAAGAACGCATGGAATGCTGAACACCTGCGCAAGTATTATCAGTAATGTAAAATGTAAAGCATTTCCTTCATTATGAATAAAACGAGGGTGTTTCGCCATTTTCCTTCTGTTTGAAAGTTTTTCGTGGAATACTAGTGTAATACACTACGCACAAAAAAAGTGCTCTAAAAAGTGCTCTAAGGAGCCAAAAAGTGCTCTAAGGAGCCAAAAAAGTGTTCTAAGGAGCCAAAAAAGTGCTCTAAAAAGTGCTCTAAGGAGCCAAAAAATATTCCTTTGGTTACAACTTATGTTGGTCGGAAGGCAAAATTATTACAAAAAGTTCTTTGAAGAACAAAATATTCCAAAATACACCAAGTATAGTTGGTCGGGGATAAAAACTCATCAACTGTAGTTGGTCGACAAACATTATTTATCCACCTTGGTTGGTTGGAAACAGTTTGAACAACCTTGATATTTGTAACTTTTTATTACTAAATTGCTTGATGGACAGCACAATATTGTTATCTTTTTAACAGATACATATGCATAAATGTAGAATGTTTGATAAACATAAGACAATCGCAATACAAATTTGCAAACACTGAAAGTGAAATTCTTTCATTAAATTCAAAATAAAATTATAGGTTACAAGAATGTACTAATTATTACATTGATATTCCTATTCTATTGGTTTCTTGCCCTGTGCTTTAGAAACAGGTTCCTCGCCGGCAGGAGGGTCTTCTAGGCAAAGGGGAGAATTGATGAAATTAACATCTCTGAGCATTCTAACGTTCATCACAGAAGGTGTATCCAAAAGATGCTCAGGACGAGATAATTCAACTTGGGAATGAAGGCTATAATCACCGAGGTATTTTGAAATTAGGCTGCGAGGAATGGAACGAGCCGGGATCCAGAATATGTCCAATTTAAAAGGTGGCACAGGCAAGTCCAGTAGCCCAGGAGCATGATAATCCCATAAGAAGTGCCCTCGCTCCAATTTCAACACACCCAGTGCATTCAACCATCCCTGCTTATAACCTTCATTGTTGGCATGTTCAATACGAGCATCTAAATGAACAAGAGCCTCATTATATCCTGCCATCCAGAATTCCCTGGGTTGTTTATGAAATTGGAAGATTAATCTATCCAATTGTTCATGAAGGCTTTTGGCAAAAAGATCCTTATTATGCAAGGCAGATTTCGTCGTTGTAAGCTGATCTTCCAGGGACAGATTTTTATTGGACATTTCAGTCAGAGCAAGGTCTTTTACATTCAACTGGAACGCTTGAGTTTCCAGAGTAGACTGAGTGCGAGCCTCTTCAACATTTTGGCTGAGGACTCTTCCTCGCCCCCGAGAACCTCTTCCTCGTCCCCGAGCAGTTCCAGAAGTGGCAGATCTTCTTAAGTCCTCCAGCTCTTGCCTTAGTTTGGCGTTTTCGACCTCTAAGAACGAGAAGCCTTCATCAGTAACTGGTATTAATGCAGTGGAAGATGATGCAACAGATTCATATTGAGCCAACTTTTTCTGCAAATTATTGTTTTCCTGTTCCAACAGCTCAGCAATCTGTCTGTAAGCATCAACTTCACCTTTTAGAGTTCTTTCTCTAACATCATATCCAGCAAGGATCTTTTTATGGCCAGTGTCAGAAGAAAATTGTTGATATCTATTTTTATAATCCATGTGCAATGAAGCCATTGATGCATTGTGTTGATTTTGAAGATCCTCTATGGAACCATGAAGTTCTTCGATCAATTCATAGTATGCCACATTGTTGGCCACCGATCTATCAAGAAGATCCTTCAGGTACCGGTAAGCCTCAACTGCTTGTTTTGAGGCATCGTGACCAAGGATGTCGACAATCTCTGATACACTTAGGTCTGTATGACCAGCTTTATAATAACCATTGCATTGTCGCATCAACTCAGTATCAGGAGCAGATATCAATTCCATTTTGGCCAAAAACTAATAAAGAAGAGGAAGCAAGAGTTAATAAATAAAAGCAGACAGAGTATCAATAATGAAGAGGAATGAAGATGTATTTTATTAGATCATCAATAAGGTTACATTGTTCGATTACAAAAATTGAAATATAGAAATGATACCGAACAACTTCACACCTTTTCCTTGTCCCCCAAGACTTTCTCGGGAGGCTGGGACGAGGAGCTCGGTTGCTAGGTGGTAACAACGGTTTGATCAGCAGAAATCTTCTCGGCAGGAGGAGGCATAGAAGAAATATCCTCGACAATAGAGGGTTGAGGAGCAGAGACTGGGTCATCCATAGCCATAGAAGATTCATCTGAGACAGGCTCATCCTCTTCTTCTTCCACAATTGCTGGAGGAGGACCAGGGAGGTGTTGTTGGAATAACTCAGAATCATCCTGGACCTTCAGCTCTTGCAGTGCAGCTACCCAACCATCGTGGAAGTATTTCAACTCCCCACATTGGACTTGGGATGTCATAGCAACAATCCCTTTATCCCATCCTTTCTCCCAACCAGCACTGAAGGATTTCTTGACTGCGACTTTCCTTCTCAATTTCTCCGAGGAGAGTTTTACATCCAATTTTTCCTTTTGGACCTTGATATCTTGCAGGGCAGACAACTTCTCCTCTGCTTTCTTCAACTTATCTTCAAGCTCTCCCAAGTTCTTGAGCTTGACATCATACTTCTGATGTTCTGCCTCCAAACTTTTCACTTTACTCTCCAAACCTTTGGAGACCTCAGCCAATTTCACCTTCTCGGCCTCAACTACAGATAACTTCTTCTCCCAAGCAGTCTTGTCTTCATTGTACTGTTGGCGAGATTCCTTCAGAGAGTGAGTCAAACCCAGTAGAGCATCCTCTACACCGGACGAGGAGCTGGAAGCTTTAATAGCTTCATCTTTCTTCACGATGTTATTGAAGCAATTCACCAGCTGAAAGATGAGAAAAACAGCAAAGTCATTACACAAATGCAAGAATTCGGAAAAAGAAAAGAAATTCAGAGTGTGAGAAATTTACTGAAGAAAGATGACGAGCAGCTAAGGATGTCAGCATATCCCTAGGAATTGTTTCATCAATACCATGGACCTCGGGTACAACCGAGCTCATTGCAGAACTTGGAAGAATGATGTTTGGAACATCAGTACCACCAGCAGGTAGAGAGGAGGCAGTTTCAGCCGGAGTAACTGAGGATGATTTCCTCAATCTCCTCAATGGGAGATCAGCACTTTCAACCAAAGAAGTTTTGGTCGGAGAGATCGTAATTACTTCCACAGGAGCATGTTTCTTGCTCGGGACCACTGGGGGCTTCTCGGCAGCTTTTGAAGGCGCAGCATCCACCTTCTTAGTCCCCTCTGGGACATCAGCTCTGCTTTTCTTGGCCCCAACAATGGAAGTAACATCATCAAAGAGAGCAGGAGGAGCTCTTTTCTTACCCATCCTTTGACTTAAAGGAAGATGAGAATCTGAAGATGAACCTTCTGGGGTGGAAGCTAGTTCAACAGGGCGAGCAGTATAAGAGGTTGTGTAACTCTTATACTGTAGCAGATATGAGGCAGACCTAATGTGTTCGTCTGCAACGTTCTTGTGCAAACCCCAGATAAGTTTTAGATGCTTGATATTAACTTCTGATTCCTTTGGAGTCTTTCTTTTGCTATCAACTGCAAATAAATACATAACGAGATATCAATCATACATTTTGTCAAACATGATGAAAGCATAATTTCATAAGTAAAATAAAATGAAAAATAAACCTATCCCATTGCCATATGGGGGGCATCTGGGACCACTGTATACGCCATCTCCAGCTAAAGGGGCATGTTGCCAATTTTTTATAACCAACCCATGTTCAAAATAATCTCTATTTGAGTCAGGGAGGTTAACTACAAGGGCTCTATTTAGAAACCTAGTTTTCAAATAATAAATATTATCTAAAGTGGCCCACTTATAGCAGTACATAATTTCAGGGATCCCTATACGAGTCCCATGAGTTAAATTTAATTTGTACACCCCATTAATTATCCTCCATGAATTGGGGGCTATTCTTGCAGGGACAAGATCAAAATATTGACAAAATTCAAGACTCAATGGGTTCGGAGGAAAGGAAAAACCACATTCAGCAATAAAAAGACTGGGGAACCAATGTCCCTCAGCCAAATGAAAGTAATCTTGAGTTCCAGCAAACTCTTCCAAAATTACCCAAGATGGGATGGAAAAATCAGAGCGGAATTTTTCAACAGACTCAATAACATAAACCATGGTGAGTAAAAGAAGAAGGAAGAAAAAGCTTACAGGAAGAAAGGAGAGTTGTCAACAACGAACGAAAACAAGGACGAACGCACAAGACTGAAAGAGAGAATAGAAAGCTTGAAAGTAGAAAATTGGGAAAAGTAGAAGACGGTATGGTTACCCAAGAAGTTTAAATACTCTGCATTGGGAAGCGGCGAAAGAAATGATTACCAAAAAGAAACTACTGAACTTCCGGCGGCTAAAAGGACAAAAACTGCACAGAGATCGAAGCGCTATTAAAAATTCGAAAAAAGGCGGATTCTATGACTTTGGAAATAAATTCAAATACGATGCTCCTAAAACCCAGGAAGATCATTCAATTTTGCTACATACCGTGAAAGAATATTCCATACTCCTCAAAGTTCGAAATATGAAACATTGGGGGATTCTGTTGATACCAAATTTAATATGCTGATGTGGACGAATATTATGAAGACACGTGTCGACCTACCTGGCATAATAACTCCGAGGTACTCTATCATCCCGAGATACTATATGCGCTCCGAGGAACCGAGATACTACATGCGCTCCAAGGAACTTTTGATCAACGAGCAACTAAGGCGGTCCGAGCTGCATCTCGGCCGTGTCATTAATTACCAGACGGACAACTGTTCAACTATTCATTGAATGCTTGTATTCTTGACGCGCACGCTGCATTAAATGTATTACCCTTTCATATGTATGTCATTTAATGTATCGAACCTTTCATGCACAGCCTCAAGGCTATAAATACCTTGTATCATCCTCATTCAAGGAGGACAGGAATTTCTTGAGAGAACTTGTAATCAAGAATTCTGCAAACACTCAGCAATAACATAACAGTGGACGTAGGCTTTATTCCTAGCCGAACCACTTTAAAAATCTTTGTCTTATTTATTTATCTGTGATTGAATAATTAGAGCGATCTAGTTTTTTACATCAACAGGAACATAAGGGGAGCAAGCAAGAAATCAGCAAATAGAAGACTTAATAAACTATGTAGAATTCATAAAGAGCCTTTGATAGCTTTATTGGAGACAAAGGTTCAAACGAATAAGTTGGAAACATTCAAGGTGAAATGGGGTTTTGAAGGTAGGATATGTAACTGTAATGTGAAAATATGGTTGTTATGGAGATTTAATTTACAAACTTAAGTAATGGTGGATCAAGATTTAATGTTGTCTGCTCTAATTACTCATCCATGTCAGAAATCATAGGTATGTGTATCAGTTGTGTAAACCAAATTTGGTAAGATTGAAACGGGGTATTGCTAGTTTCAAATGATAGATGTTGCTAATGAGATGGAAGCTAATACCTACATTATAATGGGAGATTTTAATGTAGTGGAAAATCAAGATGAGAAGGTTGGAGGTAATGGTGTTGATCATTCAACATTAGGTGACTTTATTCAGGCTATTGAAGACAGCGGTCTAAAAAGATTACGGTATCAAGGTACATGGTATACTTAGTGTAAAAATAGATGTGATGAAAATTTAATTATGGAAAGACTAGATAGGTGGTTATCCAACATGTAATGGGATCTTTATTATCCCTATTCCTCTCTCCAACACTTGAATAAAACAACCTCAAATCATTCTCCTCTTCTCCGATCAGTTAAGAATCAAGCAGCTGAATATCAAATTTTGTTCAAGTTTCTAAATTTTTGGAGTACTCACCCAGACTTCTTTAAGACTGTTGCAGACTCTTAGAGTGTTAATAGATCCTACGTAGGTTTGTGGAACTTCTCAATTAAGATTAAAATGATTAAATGAGCGCTAAAATCTTGGAGTAAGGAATCATTTAAGAATGTGAATCAAGCAGTGATAGAATGAAAATATAAAATCTTCCAATTAGAGCTCAGTTATGAATTGGCCAGATTTGATGCTAATAGAGAAGCTTTGAATCAAGACGGGGCTAAGCATCACTCTACTCTTTAAGTTGAGGAAATCTTCTGGAATCAAAATTCCCTAGTCAAATGGTTTGAACTGGGGGACTCAAATACCAAATTCTTTCATGTTAGTACTAATGCAAAACACCAAAAACTTATGATTCATGGTATTAAAGGGGATAATGGAGTTATGATTGAAGACAAGCTGGGGATCAAAAACCATATAGTCCGGTTTTTTGAAAATCAATTAACTACAAGTAAGCCTTTATAAGAAGATTTCCATAAAGATTTTATCCCTAAAATTATCTCTACGGAATCAAATTCATAATTAAAAAGTTTTATTTATGAGGATAAAGTGTGGTCAACTATTCAAAACATGAATTCAAAATGCTCACCAGGTCCTCATGGTTTTGGAGGTCATTTCTTTATGGTGTGTTGGAGTATTATAAATGAGGATCTATGATTTGATGTTAATGATTTCTTTGTAGGTGAAAAATTACCTTAAAGTTAGACATCCACATTAATAGTCTTGATTCCTAAAGTTAAAATTCTTAAATCTTGAGGGGAATTTATGCTAATTATCCCATGCAACTTTTGTTATAAGCTTATCATTAAGATCTTATGCACAAGACTTGCCAAGCTGTGTCCTATTATAATATATCCAACTCAAAATGTATTTATTAAAGGGAGATCTATTCAAGATAATGTGTTTCTAGCCAAGGACATGGTTCATGATATTGGTAAGACGATCCATGGAGGAAATGTCATTATTAAATTGGACATGGAGAAACCATATGATAGGATTCACTAGGGTTTTCTAATCAAAGTTCTCAAAGGTTTTAGATTTGGTTAAAGGTTCATAGATTTAATTTGGAGATGCATTTCCAACATTTGGTTTTTAATTATAATCAATGATCAAGCAACTAGATTTTTAAGTCCAATAGTGGGCTTATGCAAGGGGATCCAATCTCCCCAAGACTTTTTTATTATTACCGCTGAGTATTTAAGTAGAGGTTTGGATATTATAGTGGAAAAAAGGTTCGTTAAGCCTTTCTATATGCCTAGTGGAAGCCCAATGATTTCTCATCTAGATTTTGCAGATGATGTTGGTATATTCTGCAGGGGATAATAGAAGTTGGAAGAATATTATATATTTCCTTAATACCTGTTTTAGAACTTCAGGTTAGAAGATTAATTTATTTAAAAGTTCTTTCTCTGTAGATTTCAAGAAGCCTTTGAGATAAAAAAAGTAAAGTATATGAAGCTTTGGATCTGAATTAAAAAAACCTCCCTATAAAATATTTGGGATGCCCATTATTTAAAGGTAGGAACAAGGTCAAATACTATGATCCTATAATTTCTTCTATAAGTGGAAAAATAGCAGGATGGAAGGAAACTATGCTTTCTGCAGGTGGGAGATTTACTCTCATCAAACATGTGTTATCCTCTATGCCTTCATATTTCTTAACTTCTATTAACCTTCCTAATATGGTGATTAATAAAATTTATGTGATGTTGAATAAATTCTTTTGGGGAGGAAATGAAGATCAAGGCTGGAAATATTAATGGAAGAATTCGTGTGTTCTATGCAAAGAACCAAATGAAGGTGAGATGGGATTTACAGATTTTGGCCTACTTGCTAAGGCAGATTGTATGAAGAGGTACTAGAAATTTAAAACTAAAGACTCTTTGTAGTCTAAATTCTACTCTAACAGATATAAGAATTGGCATACCAACTCAATAGGAGGCTCTCATACCTAGAAGTACATGATACAAGTTGGAGAAGATTATTTAAAGCAAATGGATCTATTGGAGGACAATTTTGTTTAGAAGTAAAAAAATTCAGGTTGATTCTCTTTATCTTCAGCATATGATAGCATCAGATCCACTGTCCATCTTCTACAGTTGATTATAAAATTTGGGATGTAAAAATTCCTAAGAAAATTTCAATAAACGTGTAGAAAATTATAAACAATTATATTCCCACTAATGACAATGTTGAAAAGTTAGGTATAAGAATGGGCTCCAAATGTCATTTATATAACAAAAGAGAAAAATATTCTCATTTGTTCATTACCTATTCAGTTGCCTCAAACATGATGATGCTATAATCATCACTACCAGATTAAGATGAGATTAGGAATAGCTTAAGCTTAATCACAAAAAAATAATGGAGATGGATATATGTATATATAAGATAAGGAGATGAGGAGATGAGGATAAGAAGATGTACTCAATGATTTAGAGTTGTTCAGCTAATTTGGCCTACAGTCACTATGTGAGTGTGTGAGAAATCAACTAAACAAGGGCACTAATAGCCATGGATACAACATTCAAAGCTTTCTCTCTCTTCTGTAAACAATTGGACAAAGTTTTGTTCAAGTTTTGAATTAAGAGACATTAATCCCCTCTCAAGGAGAAGATGAAGTGAATCTATAAGGCTTGGGGGTGTAGTGTATCCCCCAAGCATGTAATCAGCATGTGCATAAGGAAACTCCCAATAAGATGAAGACACATGTCCCTGGAACATGGATATAATAATGATGCCATATTCCCTCACGTGAGGGAATGATATTATTATAACAGAATTGTTCACGTGGGCATGCCACTTCTGTACTTGCATATTCTTTCGCTACTTGGTATCGTCCGCTGGGAGCTTAGCCTGGCAGGATACAATGTTGCTAACTTAAATAGGATGGTTCCATACTCACAGACATAAGTATGACCTCAACTAAATAAATCAGGCCGAGGTTGGATTAGCGGGTTCACTCCTATTATCATCCATGGCAGAGTATGAAGTTTGGGCTTGATGAACACGTGATGCTCTTACAATTTTGGATTTCCATATAGACGAGGCTAATTAAGACAAGGCCGCCCCTTATTGGGATAACCCCGCCAATGACACATGGGGCCCCTATGACAACTCAACCATGAGATATGATGCCCCTCGTCCTAAGTGGCGAGGGTACACTTTAGCCATATCAATTACCCTTAGCCCTTAGCCTCCTGTGTGAATAGGAGGTTGAGGGGTATGAGTTACTGAGGGTGTGATGTGATGTTTCCCTAACGTGTTGGCTGCATAGGGCTTGATACATGAGTGCGTGACACATGTCACTGACTTGATTGATTGACGTCTCCCCTAAGTAGGGTTTGGTGGATATGAGCTTGGGCTCAATGATGGAACTATTAGGAAACGTGCATAATCATTAGGGGAGATTTAAAGACCTAAAATTTCTCATTTCACTTTCTTCCCCAAACAACCTTCGCGCCTTTACTCCTTTTCTGTAAAAACCTCCATAACTACCAAACTGTGAAAAAACAACAAGTCTTCCAAGCTCAAGTCACCTCCTTCCATTCCCCATGTCTCAAGAGCTTTAGTTTGCTCAGGTAATCCTCTTCACCCCAACTTTATTCATTTCTAGCAATTCCAATCACTGTTTAAAAATTTTCAAATTGGCATTTTGATTTTTCGGTGGCTATCCTGGCATTATTGGGAGGTCTTTATGCTGAGAAAGGAATTTTATTGGTGGTTTGGAGTGTGATTTGGTGGTTGCGAAGAGGTTTTAGGGTTAGGCTAAAAGTATATAGGTTTTCAGGAAACCTTCAGTTATCATCTTCGATGGGTAAGATTAGGTTTGTTCTTGGTGCTCTTGGGAAAAACCTTTCAAATTTCCAAGTTTTAATCCTTGAGTCAACTACAGTCAAACTTTAAGTTATTTTCCCTTTATTACTTTTTCTTATTTCACCCAAGTGTAGCCTCATCCTTCCGATGCTACGACCCTTGTACAAGTTAGCAGAGGACTTCCCTAGTCTAAGAGAGAAGTTATTTGACAAGATTAGGAAAATAGAGGAAGCTCAAGACTAAAGCCGAAAGGCTGAGGCTTTTTAGTCCGACCAATCTTTCCAGCACCCTTGGTTGCAGTATACCCTAAGTCATTGAGAATCTTGAACCAATGTCACAGTAGTCTGTTGCTTCCACCTCTTAATAAGCCGAGAGAGTGGACTCATACGAAGAGGCTATGGATTATTACCATACATGAAGTGCAGTGTCTGATGTTGATGGGGTTTCCTATTATAACTCGACTTTTAAAGGAGCCGAGTCATCACATGACTCTGATTCTGTGAAAATATTAGAACCCAATGTTGCATTCCCTCCTTTAATAAATACCATTCCACTATCGGCCGCGACTGGAGCCGAGTTTGCTTAGAGGTTCCCTAGTGGTGACCCAGACAATACCCAGGCCGAAGTCCCAAAAAATAACAATGTGGAGGAGATTTAGCTTGATACCTCCATTTCCACTGAGTATGAGATTTTTTTTTATCTCAGAATGATCTCTTAGTCTTCAGACACCTCTACGGCATAGATCCCACTATTTCTATGAGGGTAGTTCTTGAGAACGAGAGAGCCTTTAATGGTCGGCATGGTGAGATATACGTCTATGAGCAGATGTTTAAGTTAGGTTTTCGTCTGTTTATTCACCCCGTACTCTAATCCATGCTTTCTCACATAAACCTTAACCCTTATCAGCAATCTCCGAATGTGTGGAGAGTTATGATTGGATCAATCTTCTTTTGGAAGACTATACATTATACAGACCTTTCAGTTTACATATTTATTTATTGTTACACACCATCGTCTTTAAAGACTCATCTAAGATACTATCATTTTGCAGATAAGAATTCTGAAAAGAAAATCATATTGGTAACTCAGGCCTCCAACCACAATTAGAAACCCCAATACTTCTTCATTTCGGGTGATTAGGAGTTCGACCCCAACCAAGCCTACGAGACGTCTGCGTTTAGAACTCCTCTGAGGTGGGAAAGTCCCCATATCGGCCAAAGCTGACCCGAGATTGAACCCTGACACCTTCGAGAAGATTAATAAAATTCGTAGCCAAGCTGATAAAGGTTATCTTGTGAAGTTTGAGCATCTGATGATCCCGTACTACCTTCTCAGAAAGGTCTAGGGGTGGCCCCCTGACTCAACTTCATAAGTTATTTGATTATTATTTCTAAGTGATGCCTCGTACCTTTACATAGCCAATACACTGATTCTGAGACTTTTCTTTTATAGAGCATCCATAAGGAATTTTCAAAGAACTTTGGAAAATATCTTCCCCAAATTTGAGCAAGCTTACTGACTGGCATGGCAATAAGGCTACCCCTCCAACTGTACTTTCGAAGAAGAATGTCATCTCCAGCAGAACCAATGGTGCCAGGAAGAAGAGGAAGGTAAAGCCAACCTATCCAACCTCCACTCAGCCTTCCAAAACTCAGTGTTCCAACCGTGCCATCCCTATTTCAACCAACGATGCTCTAGCTACTCGTCTGTCATAGCTAAAAATAAATGACGATAGCATCATTGGTCATAGTCTGAAGGCTACAGACACCCTCAGCACTATGATCTCAAAGGACGATAAGCATTTCCTTCAGTCCATGGACATCCCTCTGCTAGTTGAATTTTCCATTCTCAAGTTTTTTAACCTCATCTCTAATGACCTCATACTTCTCCCTTGAGTAGATCCTCCTCCTTTGCTTTATTTCCTTTGCACCATCAACAACATTCAACTTGTGCGACATTATTTTTGGGTCAATCCTAGGCATGTCATCATGACTCCATACGAAGATGCTTTATCTCTTCCTCATAAATTCAATCATCTCATCCTTGATCTCTTATTTTATATCTTTTCCGACCTGAACGGTTTTTTCCCGCTCATCCTCATTGAGGACGATGGATTCTACCTCTTCCGTGGCCTCCCCTTTCTTATGTTTTATCTCGTCTCTAGGATCAAGGGTGTCAATGCTATATGTGGTTATTTCTTTCTTGTGTGCTTCTCTCTTCTCTACTGAGTTAAAGAAGCACTCTCGTGTTGATGTTTGGTCACCTTAAACTTCCCCTACTCCGTAAGGAGTCAAGAATTTTATCATTTGGTGAACCATTGAAGGCATAAACTCAATCTCTTTTAGATCTACCCATCGCAATACGAGGTTGTTAATTAAGAAGACGTTCTGATCCATAAAAAAAAAGTTGATCTTCTTGGTCAGCCTCTTTGGACAATCGTCACCCATTTTGACATCCATTTCTTACATCCATAGAGGGTGAACCTTTTCTCCACTGAATCCTATCAGAGGATGATGGTACGGGAGCCTAACTAAGTCCTAAGCCTTTGAATCATGACCAAAACATGACATATGTAGAGATTCCTCCATCAACTAAGATTCTTAATACCTCAAACCCATGTACTCCGGTGGTAATAACAGGCAGGTCATCATAAGGAGCTAGGATACCCTCGAAATCTAGTCTTGAAAATCCGACTATGAGGGTTTTTATATCCACTTTCCTCCTCTTCTTGGCCTTAACATTAATAGAGGACGAGTTTATAACCCCGACCTTTGTTATTGCCTTTGCCTCGACTACGTGCACCTTGCATTCAGCTACCTTAGAGACTCCTCCTTCTAAGCCACCACAAAAACATTCCCACACCAAATAAAAGCATGTTGAGCCTCTTCACTAGGATGTTATCGTCCTTTGGTGGGAGATCCAGATCATCACTATCATCATCCGAAGAGTAATCCCTCTTGGTAGGATTGTCCTCTCTGCGTCTATAATTTATCCTCTTCCTGGGGTCGTCCTGGCCTTGATCTGAATCGCTTTTATCAACATATTTCCTCAACTTACCATATTTCAATATTTTTTCTATATCATATTTGAGGGAGAATCATTTATTGGTCATGTGCCCATGGTCTTGGTGAAATTCGTACCAAATATTTCTATTTCTCTTGTGAGGAGATGTCTTCAACTTTTTTGACCACCTAAGAGATCGGTCATTTTTTATCTCATTCAAGCTGTGCTCATAGCTAACTGTTAGAGGCGTATAGTCTGCAAACTTGTCATCTATCGGCCTTTTCTTTCTATCATTCCCCTTGGACTTGTGACCCTTTCCATCACTGTGGAATATCTTTTATTCATCTTATTTGGTGGCTATCGCCTCCTCTATGTTCATGAATCTCACAACCATATCCAGGAGTTCATCCATGGACTTTGGAGGGTCCTCGACCAGCTTCTAGAGTAGCTTTCCTTCCTAAATACCTCTCATAAGGGATGTCATTTCGATACTTTCTTCATAATCTTTGACTTTCAGCTTCTCCTTGTTAAAATGGGCTATATATTCCCTCAGAGTCTCATCCTTCCCCTGTTTGATGTACAACAAGTGGGTCGTCTGCTTCCTTGGTTTCACCCCAAAGTAGAAGTAGTAGACAAAAGTATCGGCCATCTACTTAAAAATCCCTATAGAATTCTTGGGAAAGGAGGTGAACCATAAGTGGGCTGCCCCTGTCAACGTGCTTGAGAATGCTCAGCATCTCATCTCATTTGATATTAAATATATGTTAGAGGTCGATTGATACATCTTCACATGATGCACCTAATTCGTGCTCCCATCATACTTCAAAGTAACTATCGACGGTTTGAACTTAGCCGAGGTTGGGTAGTTTAGTATATTTGCCACAAATGTATATCCTTTACCATATACCCTCTCCACAGGGTCTCGACTTTTTATGATATCCCCTATTTTATTATCCAACCTCTATATGGACTCATTCCAAGGCTTGTCCACTGAAATGTCAGCTCTTGCAGGGATAATATTTTCCTCGGTCCCTTCTCTATCATCTAGCCGAGCTGATCATTCTCTGTTAGCTTATCGGGCCGAGGGTACCGTCTCTGCACACCTAGGTCAGCTGATGACCTCTCTTTTCTCCTGTCGATCTTGGGGAGGTCTGGAGTCATCTCTCCTCTCATTTTTTCTTGAGTAGACAACACTCCTTGATCTGAACAGATGGTTCCTCAAATATCCCTGAGGGCTGAGCCTATCAAAGGATGACCCTCTGCTTAGCTTGTCTAAGGTTTATTACCTTGGTCTTCCCTCTCTTATTTAGCTACACTCTTGATCCCAATTCAGTTTTGAAGGATGAACAGTTCCCTTAGAGATCTGATATGATTCCTAGCATTCCCTCTCTTCATCATCCTCATAGAGGTTATCCCCCACCCTCTCATCACGGGGTTCTTAACTTTGCCTCCCCAGGCATAGACGCTTGGGTCCACTAACGCCTCTCTATCTCTGTTGTGGAGGGAGATCATTTTTCGATGTCGGGGGTAGTCCTCTGGCTTGTTTATTAGGAATGTTTTCTCTAACTGCTGGAGTCACAAACTCAGTTTCAGCACCGTTAGTCCAGGCTGCTAAATTTTGGATGAACATTGCAAATTGGTTTTGTATTTGCTATTGGCAATATTTGAGGGATATGGGCATAATCTCCACCTTATCCATCTCTGACTAGGGCGGTGCTTGACTGGAGCTTACACCGCCTCCATATGGTAGTGCCCGTTGATTCTCAGGAGGAGGAGGAGGTGGATCCATTAGCATTAGTGTAAGATATTTGAGCTATGAGCTGGAGAATGAGAGATTAAATGCTTAACATGAGCTCCTTCAATGGTTAAACAACACCACGAAGAGGGAGGAATGGTTCACCACCAGAGACTCTGATGAGTATAAGCTAAAATAGTGCAAATATGGCTATATTTGTTCCCATAGACAGTGCCAAATTGATGATGCTATAATCAACACCACCAGATTAAGATGAGATTATGAATAGCTTAAGCTCAATCATAACACAATAATGGAGATGTATATATGTATATATGAGAGAAGGAAATAAGGATACCAAGATGAACTCAATGATTTAAAGTGGTTCAGCTAATTTGGCCTACATCCACTGTGTGAGTGTGTGAGAAATTCACTAAACGATGGTACTAATGGCCATGGATACAAAACTCAAATCTTTCTCTCTCTTCTGTATACAAATGTATAGATTTTTGTTAGGGTTTTGAATTAAGAGACATAAATCCCCTCTCATAGAGAAGATCAAGTTCATATATAGGTCTTGGGGATGTAGGGCATCCCCCAAGCATGTAATCAACATATGCATGAGGAAACTCCCAATAAGATGAAGACACATGTCCCCGACATATGTATATAATAATGATGCCATATTCCTTCACGTGAGGGAATGATCTTATTATAACAAAATTATCAACGTGGTAATTCCACTTGTGTACTTGCATATGCTCGCGCTTCTTGGCATCATTCGCTGGGATCTTGGCCTGGCAGGATACGAGGTTGCTAACTCTGATAGGATGGTCCCATGCTCACTGAAATAAGTATAACCTCGGATGAAGAGATCAGGCCGAGGTTGGATTAACGGTTCCTTCTATTAGCCATGGCAGAGTACGAAGCTGGTGCTTGTTGAACATGTGATGCTCTTGTGGTTTCGACTTTCCATATAATTGAGGCTAGTTGAGACGAGGTTGACCTTTATCGGGACAACGATGCCAATGACACGTGGGGTCCCTATGACAACTCGGCCATGAGATATGACACCACTCGTCCTAAGAGGCAATGGTACACTTTAGCCATATTAAAACTTATGGGATTTCTTTTCAAAATTAATGGGAGTGAAGCTAGATATGAACAATAAGTTAATAATTCTTCTTAGTTGGTGGCTACAAGTAGGTATTTATGACTCATTTTTTTGCCAAATCAATTCCTTTTGTTGTTGTGTAGGAAATATGGAAGACTATAAACAAAGCTTTATTTGAAGGCATCAAATGCAATTTCCTTTGTTTAAAGAATCAAATTGTGACAGTGATATCAAACTTATGCAAAGGTCAATTATTTTAAAGAAGAAGATCATGTTTCTCTCAAGGTGTAAAGGAGTTATTTATTTTGTAATTCAAAACAAAATCAATACACTTTCTTAAAGTAAAATGGAATTTCCCAAATCAAGGTAGGTTCAAGCTAAATATTGATGGGGCTAGTAAAGGCAATCTAGGCAAAGGAGCAATGTGAGGTATAGTGAGAAATGCCAAAGATGAAATGGTTTTTGCTTTTGCCAAAGAAGAAGTGTTTGATACTAACTCTGCTACGTAACTTAAAGGCTTAAGCCTTAATATTGATTTATGTTTACAAAGGAATATTAAAGAGATCGAAATTGAATCTGATTCTTTATTTATGGTGAAGTTGATCAACGGGAAGTGAAGACCTCCACGGAATCTTAAATCCTTTATTGAAACATTATATTAGATCTGGCAGAGTTTAATTATTCAATAGGCCACTATTACAGGGAAACAAACATGGTTGGTGACTACCTTGTTAATGTTAAAGTTAACCTGAAAGGGATTCAAATCTATGAGGATGTGAAGGATCTTCCATCCATGGTCAGGTGTGCTTACAAGTTAGATAATATGACTTGCTTTTATATTATATCTGTTGTTCTTTGATTGCTTATTGTAATGGGGTTATTATAAAACCCCAAATTTCTCTTTCATCATCTTTTGGCAATTGGCTCCACTAAAGCTTTTATTTTATTCTTGAGCTTGTACTCCCATTCGGAGAGGCTTTTTCTCCTATAATTAATAATATGTGTGGGGGTTCCGTCCCTCTTCGATAAAACGAATGTCTGGAATGTATTAAATATGTAGGAATAGTAGAATAAAGAGAATTTTCTACTAAAATCGAAATTTGCAACAGATACAGATGGAAAGGGGTTGATAAAACATTTACTCTAAACATAATTCTTCCACTTAAGCTTACTATGCTATGATATTTTGTATAAAATATCAAAACAAAATGGATTTCATTTCTACCATTATTATGATATTACATATTCCATTCTGCTTGAATACCAGAAAACTAACTGAATTTTTGTATTTGATCTGTTTGCTGAGATAAAGCCATAAAAATCATAACAACATAGATATAGATATAGATTTTTTTATCCAATAACTTATGTTTATGGATTCCATTGTTAAAAAAAGACCCAAAGAGGTATGCATAAAAATATTTTTCTTAAGGAGAAATCCTAGAATTCCTTTTATTTTTAGGGTTTGGAAAAGTGTTGATTTTCAAGAATGGGAATCCTATGATGTGTTGGGAATCATGTATGATAATCATCCACGTTTGAAACATATCTTAATTTATGAAAGTTGGATTGGATGGCCTTTATGTAAGGATTATATTGCCCCTAATTTTTATGGAATACAAGAGCTCATTGAATGATAAGAAACTAATCTTCACTTGAATCTATTAGTATGGAACATTTTATTTTCCAAGCAGCATCCCTTAGTATATGAAAGAGTGAAAAAGTTCTTTTATTGTTGTAGAATAAGAATACTTTATATCATAATGAATGTATTTAATTTATTTGGATCTATTAGAGAGGGATCCACTTTTTGGTGAATATGAGTCGAAGAAATAATAAGAATATTTTTAGTGGAACATCTTTCACAATTCTTGGAACAAACTCGATGAAACAGAAGAGATACGAGTGAATGGAAAGAAAAAACAAAGGATGAATTCCACATTATAGAGAGATTCTATAACAATAGACAAGTTCCTAAAGTTTCTTATCTGCATGGGGATAAAGATGAGAAAATAAAAAATTCAAACTACTTGAAAAATAAGATAAAGACCTCTCCTGGTTTGAAAACCCTCTTGTGACCCCTTTTTTTATTATTATAAACGATGGATATATATATATATATATATATATATATATATATATATATATATATATATATATATATATATATTATGAACTAAATTTCATTAAATAAGGAGCACAAAAATCTATTAAAGAATCCAAGTGGGCTTCACGTAAGTCAAATACAACGTCAAACATTTCCAAAGTGGTTCAAAGAATGAGTAAGATAATTAAATAAATCTACATAATATTCAATTAACATTTAACATGAACTTCTAACACATTTTATTTGTATGCAAAGCTTGCCAGAAGCAATTGATGAACTTTGGTCATTAGCAAATGGTCCCAATGTGATAATGAATCTTTATTCGAGTAACATTTACAATGGAGTCCAGTTTTATGCTAGAAACCGTGACAATCGTCGTAGAAGTCAAAATAGTGGGTTGGTATCTAAGTTGGAACACGAGGGACATGAAATTGACTTCTACGGTTACTTATTCAAAGTTTAGGGAATGACATACATTTATGGGCATAAGGTTGTTTTGTTTCAATAATAGTCATTCAACACTGGAATTGTGAGAATAATACAAATAGATGTACATCTCACAAGTAGTGATGTATGGAGTGGTTGGTATTAAGATGATCCATTTTTTTCCAAGTCAGCTGAAATAAGTCTTTTATGCAAATGATACAGAATTATTCGCAAATTGGCAAGTCGTACAATGGGTCCATCATCGGGAAACCTGAGATGTTCCAGAGTTAGAGGATGATGAATCTTTTGGACTCAATGATGCATTCCAACAAGATGAAACCAATGGGTAGACCCCAATTATGGTGTACGATATTAATGTTCGACATCATAGTATTGGTTCTAGAAACAACCTGTGTAGTCATGAGACTCGTGGGTTGAAACTTCAATATAAATCTGAAAATTCCCAGGGTTAAAGCTTGAAAATTGGGTATTGATGGACAAAAACATAAAACAACAATCAAAAATACTGGAACGAGGCACAAATACATCATACATGTTTAATGAAACTTGTTTAAACAACTCATACAGTAAAGGGACTCACGTATTCCTATGTCATACTAAATTTCCAATTTTGAAGTATAAAATTTAAGGATTGGTGGTGAGAGGATGAAAATGTAAAATAAGAGCTAAACGCCTCAAAAATAGGCACAAATATCTCAAATCACACTAAAGTAAGACTATTATTTGGCCGTGCGGGACATGTGAGACTATTGTTATATATTTATAAAACTTGAGCATGAGTTCAGTGAACCTTTTATGCCAGTGGACTTAATTTATGAGCTTCTTTACGTTAAATAGGTGGAAGGGGTTTACTGATGGTTTAACTGTGGATTTTGTATTTGTTTTTGAGTTTATTTTAAATGTTAAAAGAGGTAGGATTTCATGAATAAACAAAGAAAACTCTACCGAACTTTTTTAAAATTAATAAGAGTTCTAAATTGATTTACTTGGACATACACGAATTTGAAAATGATAAAAGTTGACTTTTTTTATAGTATGTAACACAATTAAAGACAACACATGTTTCTTTATTTCTTATCACATATTGAAGTGAGACTTTGATAGATATCATCGAATTTCCTCAGGCTTGTCGATTGGATGACCCGGGGTTTATTGTGTTTTTGTCTTATTTTTGCATTCAGTGCTATTTTGAACACTTGTTATATATATATATATATATATATATATATATATATATATATATATATATGACTATGACAAATTATCTTTTAAACTACTTGTTATATTTTAACTGGCTTCATCTATTTTATGGACATACTTATTTCGATGGATAATTGTAGAATTGCATTTCGGTAGATACAATTTGTAATGCCCCGACCCGAATTTGGGTCACCATTGCATCAATCTGCAGTGAGTTAAGGAGTTAAAGAGGGAGGGGGAGGTCCATTTGCTTTATTCAATAAAATCTTTTACTTTTCTTTATTAATTACGAATGAAATTTGTTGGTATTAACTTGAGAAAAGAAGTGATTACTTTAAGTAATTAACCAATTTATAAGGTTTATTTATAAAAATTAAATTTGGTCCACAATGCTAAATAAAATGGAAAGAAGCTACATTTTACTTGTATTATAATAATCCATGGACATAGGCCCAAATAAAAGTTTGAAGTGCCAAATATTTGAAATACCAAATTTCCAATGTTCAAAATAAATTGCATAGCAACTAGCGATGTGAGTTTCCCTATGGGGCCTTACTAGTGTCCTTTCCGACGTCCCTACTCGATGTAACTAGGGTTAGGGTGGATGTTTTATTATGAGGATAAAGGGTTAGTTAACTCTCATCATGGTGGTTAATACTAAGCTATGCATTTTCTATAAAATACTATACATAATTATTACTTATTGTGTAACACTAATCGTTTTGTGAAATTTGTTTTTCCTTGTAGTTGATGTTGGTTAAAATCGATTAGCGATAAATTGAATTGACTAAATGAGTGTCGAAAACTTAACACGAGGAATCAAATTATGTACCATAATCAACTTTGCAACAAGAACTCATTATCTCAAGTGACTTTGAGATAAAAATTAGAGTGAAATCATAATTATATAGAGGATTTAATTATGATTAAATAAAAAATGAAATAAAATATAAGGTTGTAATTTGAGATTTTTGAGTATTTATTTGGAAATATATTTAATTATTTTCCCTAGACTCTATGGAAACTAGTTATGTTGAAGCCCATAATTTATACCTATTTATATTGGTGTAATATAGGGGTTTAAGCTACATATTCATTATTTAGGTTAGAGAGTGGGAATAGAAAAACTATTCACGTTTTTGTGAAGAGGCTTAGAGAGAGAGGTCGATATCTCACTCAAAACCAAAGTTTTTCATCTCCAAAGGTTCCCACAGATCTAGCTAGATTTGGGAGGATCATATATTATAAGATCCAAGTATTTCGTAGAATACAAGGATTCTTTTGTTAGAAAAAAATAGGGAAAACATTTAATCCTCTTCATATATCTTTTCTCCATATTTGGATTGAAACTAGATTCGCAAAAGTTATTATGGTGTAAAAAAATCTGGGATATGGGGGTGCCCACGTACCACAATGAATGAACAATAATAAATAAAAGAGAGACAAAGATGTACGTGGTTCGACCATGAATGGCCTACGTCCACGGAGCTGCTGTTGTGTTTCATTATGATAATGAGAGAGTTTCTCTAGCCTTCTGAGCCCCCTTTCACAATGGGGGGGGGGGGGGTGTCCCATTTATATAGAGTTAGGGGTTAAATTAGGGTTAAAAATGGATGAGTCCCCTCTTAGGAGAGTTTAAGTTACAATCAACTATTGTTCCTTAGCTTTCTACTTTATCAAGGACTCGAGGTCGTCCTTATCGTGTGGAAACCCATACTGGTCACCATCTTGACAGGTGTTCTCAGCACGTGTCCTTCTATTTAGGGAGGTATATTTATTGCCCTTCCCCCACAATAGCCCCACAGGTCGCAGTTCAGCTGATTTGATTTTGAGATGAGCTGGGAGGTGGTCCGTATTCTCTTCAAACGTGTGCAATTGCCGATGTGAACTGGACTGGCATTCTTTGATTTTTCGTTCAAATTTTAAGCCTTGTTTGGTTGATCTTCTTGCCATTATAAGTTTTTTGATGAATGATTGGCTTGAGTTGATAGACGTTCAATTGATATGGGAACCGAACTCGGGAGTGTCGAGCTGCCTACGTAACCTTATGGGATCAGGTCGAACGTAGTTCATTGTTCAGTTTTATTGCATGACCTAATTATAGAGGTCGACCACAGGCCTGTTAAGAATTCGTTTGCAGAGGCTTTCTCGAGCGTGCATCAAGTTTAGGGCATTTCCCTGTATTTTGATCTTATATGTTCCAATTGGTGAGGCCGACCACATGCCAATGTGTCGAGCCTTGCTCGAGCATGTACCTAGTCGGGGTAAGACCCTGCATTAGGTTTTTCATATAGTCCAGTTAGAGAGGCTGACCATAGGCCTATGTGCCGAGGCTTGCTTGGGCATGTACCTAGTCGGGGTAAGACCCTTCATTAGGATTTTTATATGGTCCCATTGGAGAGGCACACCACATTCCTATATGTCGAGCCTTGCTCGGACCTGTACCTAGTCAGGGTAAGACCCTGCATTAGGTTTTTTATATGGTTCCATTGGAGAGGACGACCACATTCCTATGTGTCAAGCCTTTCTCGAGCATGTACCTAGTCGGGGTAAGATCCTAGATTAGGTTTTTCATATGATCCAATTAGAGAGGCCGACCAGAAGCCTATGTGTCGATCCTTGCTTGGACTTATACCTAGTAGGGGGAAGACCCCGCATTAGGCTTTTTATATGGTCAAGCTGAAGAGGCCGACCACATGTCTATGTGTCGAGCCTTGCTCAAGCATGTACCTAGTCGGGGTAAGACCCTGCATTAGGTTTTTCATATGGTCTAATTGGATAGGCCGATAAGAAACCTATGTGCCAATCCTTGCTCGGACCTGTACCTAGTCGGGGTATGACCCTACATTAGGTTTTTAATATTTGATATGTAATCATTACACTTATTGAACTTAGGCTTTTCTCGCAAGTCAATGTAATACCCATTTTGTTCGCATTTTTCCATTTTGTAATGCCTCGCATGTAAATATCCTTATATTGTACCTTTTAGGTTGTCTCGTCACACTTCCTTAGGCCTAAAAGACAATGGAAAAAATGCACCTAGTTTAAAGGCCATCCACCCATTCAAGATTTTAATCTACCAACAAAGTTGGCGACCAACCTTAGTTGGCTTTTTTCCTAGGGATCCCCCGTAGGGCTTTTATTATTGTCGGGGGAAACTTGTGAGGACATTTGTGTTTGGTGATGACAAAGACCTAGGGACTTTCTTAATTTAATTGAAATAAGGAAGATACTTGTTGTAATTAAATCAAGCTTAATCCTGGTCGGCATTTGAAAGACTAATGTCAATGTTAAACATGTTGGTGACCACCCTAAGTTGGCCTTTTCTATTTTTTTTAAATGTTGCGGTGAATCAATTCATGTGTCATCGTTTCCCTGGAGCCCCCAATCGGGCTATGCAGAGAAGACTAAGTAAAGATAATGCCCGACCACCCATCGGGTCTTTCATTAGGTTTAATGTCGATCATATGAATAATCGAGATGATAAGTGTGCCCGACCGTTCCTCGGGGTTTTGTTGTGTTAAAGAACATCGCGTCGATCGTTCATCGATGTGTATATAATTCAGGATTATCTTGCCCATACTGCTCCATGTAATGTATTATTATTCGGGGCACACTTGTTTTCCAACCACGTCTGGTGGTTACAGGATGTTGCTGATATGTGGATAACTCTATATAGCTCTTGCTTCTGAAGAAAGTGATATGAGTTCAAAGCATCTTTGTGCAAAAATGCAGTAATTTGATATGGCATTCAAGAAAAGTTGTTCCTCTAGAGTGAATGTCTTAGTGCTAATGACGACCTTTTGATGTCGAACAGTGATATTTCATTACCCAGTAATCGGTGATCACCATGGGTTGTCCGACGATGTTTTTGATACATTCAGGATGGTCTAGTGTTGTTATCAACATGTTATGTTCGTTGATTGTGATCTTGCTGGATATGTGACTTCTTACATGATGGATTTGCTCTTGTTGATAAATATAGTTGACATCGCACTCCATACTCTTTATGCGATATTGGGTCTTTGTTATACAGGTTTCCCAACTTCCCATTCATCGAGGTTGAATTAAATAAGAATTGCATTGCCCAACTGTCCACTGGATCCTGAGACATTATCATATAATGTCGACTATCCATCGAAGCTGAGGGTCCACCGAGGAAAAATTGCAAAGGATCTAGTAGATATTGTGAATAACCATGCTCGAGCATCTGTCGAGGCAGGATTATCGAGGACCGAGCTGATATTACTAATGATCCTGCAATGTTAGTGAAAAATAGATTTTAAGGTTAAATATATGATGCTCCAATTAACTTAGAGGTAAAAATTGTAGAGGATCTAGTAGATATTGCGAGTGATCCATGCTCGAGTAACCGTCGAGGTAAAAAGGACCGAGAAGATATTACGAACGATCCATATGTCGAGACTGAATATAAGAATTATCCTGACCAACCATTTGTTGGGGATAAAATGAGACATGTAAGGAAAATATCTTCAGGACTATATATATAGAAATATTTTTCTGATCATTTGCCGAGATGAATCTTGCATATGCGTGACCGTCCATAGAGCCAGATAATGAATACTGAATGTTGAAGAAATATAAACACCTGTACATCCATCGGTTACAACATATAATCTTGCCCAACCATTTATCGGGTCTTAATAGTGTAGTAAGGATCACTATCATCCTTCAGAACAATAACAAGATAAATAGCGCCTGGCTAGTCTGTCGAGATGGAGTAGTACAGTGCCGAGTAGATATAGAGAGCGATTCGTGCTCGAGCATCTATCGATGCATTAATAAGATTTCCAAGATCTTAAGGTTATGGTCGAGCATTCGTCGGGACTGAATCTTGTACTTATGGAAGTTAATAAGTTGCTCGACCATTTGTCTAGGCTAAATCAAATAGAATTTATCATGCAACTCGTTTATTCAGTCAAGGACTATATGATGTATATCTTCTCGACCACGTGTCGAGGAAAATATTTCATACTATTGAATGAATGAAATGAATGGTTCCATAATTTTTATGATAAAATCTCACAGGTATGGCCGTGCCCGAGCATCCGTCGTGGCTACGCTAAGTACTAGTAAAAATATTACACCGACCATCCATTGGGATAACCAATAATTTCCTTCCGTCGAGATTAAATTATAGTAGCTTAGACGACAATATTGAAAATTAAATGGTCGAATAAATGACATGAGTGCTATACAAGTGCGCGCCACTATTTATGTGAACAAAATAATTGTAATAAAGTAGAATAAAGGATGTAAAATTTGTCAAATATATCTAGATGTGCGACATAGGAGTTAATTTGGAATTTATGCAAATAGCTCTAAGCAAATGCTCAATTGTAAGATGGTTTCAAAAAATTGTTTTCACAGAAAATTGTGTAGTGACAGTGTTTTTCACAGAAAATTGTGAAGTATAAAGTATAGATATAGATAGCCCACTACTAACAAATATATAATGATAAAAATCGTGAGCATAATTTGTGAGCAAATAAAATATTATGAGACAGAAACGAACAATGCACAAATAAATGTGCGTATCCATAAATTGGGGTTGTGCTAAATATAAGAATTATCCTTTCGAACCATCCATTGGGGATAAAATAAGACTTGTGCGGTAGATATTTTCGAGACTAAATGCATAAAAATATATTGCCGATCATCTGTCGAGATGAATTTTGAATGTGCCTGACCGTCCTTTAGGTTATGAATCATATAACTCGAGCTCCATTTGGAGTAATAATAATTTTGCCCAAGCATTTTTTATGTCTAAAGTGCTATAGTGTGCTCGACTATCTGTCGGAGCATTAATAAAATAAATGGTGTCTGGATAGTCCGTCGGGGCAAAGTTATACAATACCCAGTAGATATAGCAAGCAATTTGTGCTCGAGCATCTGTCGAAACATCGATGAGATTTCCAATAAATTAAGATTGTTGCCGAGAACTCGTCGGGAATAAATCTTGTACCTGTGGAAGTTAATAAATTTCCCAACTACCTATTAAGGCTAAATCAAGTATAAATTATTAGGAGAATGATTTGTTCAGTAAAGTATATATGATATGCATTCGCTCGGCCATTTGTTGAGGAACAGACTTTATAGTAGTGTATGAATGTAATGAATGATCCAATGATCTTTATGATAAAAATCCACTGAGACAACCGTGCCCGAGCATCCGTCGACGCTGAGATAAAGAACCAATAATCTCCTTTTGTCAAAATTAAATAGTTGTAGCCGGATGACAATATTGGAAATTTGAATGATCAAATAAATGACATAAGTGTTCTATAAGTTCCGCCCACTATTTATGTGAACATAATAATTTGTAATGAGGTCACATAAAAAGTACCAACTAAAATTGTTGTAACAATTGTAATAAGGTCACATGGTCCCTTAAGAAAATTTCAGATAGAACCGAGCAGTGCAAAAATTAGTCAAATATATCTCAAATGTATGACATAGGTTTTGGTTTAGAATGTTTGCAAAATTGTGTGGATTCCAAACACATAATGTAAGATGGTTTCAAATTTTTATTTCCACATAAATATGTGAAGTAAGAAAATGTTAATTTTAACAATTTCCAAAGGGCTTTAAATAACAAATGAATTTGTGCCCCAAATAGATTTTAAATATGTTTATGAAAACACATAAGGGTGTGGTGAGCTGATGTAATGCTCGTCCCTGTCGCCGACCATCTGATGTCTTACTCATCACTGCCCGTCCCTGCCGCCGACCAACTGATGTCTTGCTCGTTATTTCTCGTCCCTATTCGGGAAGGTAATCGGTGGAATCTAGAGATTCCGAACAGAAGCTTGAGGTTGAGGAGAACTGTCGACCAGTTTATGGTGGTCTAGTGGAGACCTGATCTTGCTGAAAATGGTGACCAAGACAATGACCAAAAAACCCTTATTTTGTATCCTCGCACGTTAATCTATGATCAGTAAAGTGGTATATTTGACATTCGTCGAGGTCTTGTAAGTTAATAGACTTGGTGAAAATTAGAATCTGCCAGTGGTGCTATACTGGATAACAACTGCAAATTGCAGATCGGGGACGACCTCGGGTCGCATATTACACACAACTAGAAGAGGTGAGCAAAAACTTGTTGGTTCCCTCCTGATTCCACTCTGGTCAGGTCGAATTTGTGGGGAAATCTTCATGACCACTAGGTCGGAAAAAGGGTTCCCATTGGGTCTGACATTCTTCCAGAGTTGTGAGAGTGGGTGTTGTTAAATCTTATAAAGAAATAGACACTTGTCAGTAGCAGGTCGACGTGGCCGAGGAAAGTCTGCTGGAGCTCGGCTAAAAGATAATAGTTGGGGTTGTTTCACAAGTCACCAATTTTTAATTTCCTTATATGAGAAGAAGAGATCTTTTAAAGAAAGATGAAGATTGTTAGGATGTCTGCAGACCAAAAACTCATAAGCCATCAGATGAAAAAACATGTCGATGAAGACGGGATGCTGATGCTTGCATGTTGCCCAAAATTTTACCGTATGAGGAAATCTGGCGTATCTCTGTTCAAAATAAATTGTGGATGGAGATAAAATTTGATGGAGGACTAGCGTGCCCAAAATTTGTTTATCTTTGTGAAAACATATCTCTTGAAAGAATATCCTTAGATATGTTTGAAAAGATGTAATCAAGATCTATGGGGAGAGAGAAACGTTTTGGATGGTTATCCCCTGCTCGAAAATTAGGGATATGGGAATCAAAATATTATGTAACCCAACAAATAAATGTGTTTGCCCAGTAAAATCTGAAGGGAATCCGTATTTTTAAGGATTCATACAAAACTCAGAATTATAAAACTCAGTTATGCAGTTCGTAAATAAAAATTCAATACAAGGTTTATGAATATAAACATATAAGAATCATGATTGCACAAAAAGGTGTTTGCAAAAAATATAATTATGTATATGCTAAGAAAGGAAAAACTTAGTTCTTGATGAGGTTTTGTGCATGTAAACCATTGCGTCGCAACGTAAATCTCCATCTCATCAACAAGAAGGAAGGACTTTTTGTGTCGATTACCACAGATGGTGCCAATTATTGTGTCAATAAATCTGGGATATGGGGGCTTCCCATGTACCACGATGCATGTACAATAATAAATAAAAGAGAGACAAAGATTTATGTGATTCGACCATGAATAACCTACGTCTACGGGGTTGCTGTTGTGTTTCATTATGATAATGAGAGAGTTTACATGAGAGAGTTTCTCTAGACTCTGAGCCCCCTTTCATAATGGGGGTGGGGGTGGGGTGTCCCCTTTATATAAAGTTAGGGGTTACATTAGGGTTACAAATGGATGACTCCCATCTTCGTAGCATTTAAGTTACAATCAACTACTGTTCCTTAGTCTTCTACTTTATCAAGGACTCGAGGTCGTCCTTATCGCGTGGGAGCCCATACTGGTCTCCATCTTGACTGGTGTGCTCTCCATGTGTCCTACTATTTAGGTAGGTATCATTATTTCTCTGCCCCCACATGTATTGTATTCGTAACCCTAGGTTTAATCTTTTAAACCTATTTTTTAGTTTTCACTATCCCCGCAGGATTGATGAAATATTTTTGGGCTTTGTTTTTTACACATATATCGATCCCCAACACTGTCTACAATCAATTATTTTGTGGTTATAATCTTATTTCTTTGACCAACCAACCATTTGGATAGAATTTTAAAAACCCATCGCCCTTCCATGACGATGATGAGATCTAATTCTTTTATTATCTTAGGAAATTATATTATATTAATTCCTATAATAATTTTACTATGACCTTGGTATTCAATTAGTCAAGAGAATAACAAAATACAACTTGTTTGGAATCTCCGCTGTATTGGTGTGAATCTAAAATCATATCATTAGAATAATAATGAAAGAAAATACGCAAAAAATATACAATATAAATATTTACATGGTTCAATAAATTTTGTCAACATCCACGACTCACACCCACTTTCATAATAAAATAGTTGGGAATACTACACACTCTATCTTTGCTCACTTTTGCACACACAATGTTTTTTTTCTCATCTCTTTGTTTGCTTACAAAACTCAACTCTTACTCTCGTGGTGGTGTTTATAATTACTCATGTTCTAACTCCATATTTATAGGACTTCATGAGAGCATCAATTTATCATTGATACTTAGTCACCAAGTTAATAACTTCAGCAGATAGTTTACTCAATAACCAAGTACTCTAACTTCAGAACCAAGTTCACCAAGTACATCATTTTTTCACACTTCAATAATCTCCCACTTGAACATTAATATAGTAAAAAGAGCTACAACTTGCAACATCTTTGCTCGTCATCAATTTGTTTCTATCACTGAATTGGGTGTGAGATTTTATTTTCTTCAAGCTTTAAGACCTAATATAGTTGAGAACAACTTCAGTATTTCTATAGTCATTGTATCCATTAACTTGTTACATGGATATTCTCAAGTGTTAACACCCCATTCTTTAGAAGTGATCTAACACAGTTATAATGAAGTCCTATGTACTTTTTCCTCAAATGACATGGTGAATTCTTTGCTAGATGTAAAACACTTTGACTCTCATTAGGAAAAGCATTCTTCACTTATTTGAACCCCAATTATGATAACAATCCTTATAATATCTCTTTCAGTCTTTGTTATTTCCACATACTACAGTTTTGTAGTAGATAATGCAAGTATCATATGTAGTTGGAAAACTCAACTAACAACATTCATACCTATTGTGAAAATCTAACCTGAATTTCTTGTCCAATGATCAAATCACTAGCAAAGTTATTATTTACATATTTTCCATTCTCATCTTTTCTTATTTTTATAATAAACATTTGTTGGCAGTACCATGTAAAGACCTGAGTACCAATTTCACTTCTTCCAATTGTTGTTTTCCACAATTTGTCATAAACATGTTCATTACTCCCACTGTATGAGAAATATATGGCCTCGTTCAAACCATGGTATAAATCAAACTTTTATTGGAAGATTCATATGGAACTAATTCATAAATTTCTTATCCCCGTGTATATCAAGTAACTGGTCTTTTGAGCATCGAAAGTAATTATCTGATGGAGTGCTAGCTACCTTGGTTGACAATTGAGGTCCAATGACCATTAACACTTTACTACTATCTAATCTGATCTAAGTGTATCAGGGGGTACTTTTTTGGATTTCAATTTTGATGCATCTAATACATGGAGTCTAGTGCTAGTTAGAAGTTAGGGGATGATGTAATGTTTTGAAGTTTAACCTAGTTTTGATATTAATTGCTCTTGAGAAATTTACTTCATAAAAATAATTAAAGGTTGGTTTTTGGTATTTTATATATGATTTAGGATAGGGATCACAGTTGAGGAGTTGTGTTGTTTTGTACTCTTTTATATTACTTTGGTAGTGGTAGAAGTTGTAATTATGTATCCAGTTATCCTATTTGCATTCTATGAAGTTCTAATGTATTAGAGTTGTTTATTCATTATAGATTTAGATTATATTATACATATATAAATTTATGTCTTTAATCATTGTCATATTCGTATGGTTTTATTTTATCCATACTCTTGTTCCACTCTTATTTTATTCCACAATTTTAAAATGTTATTAGTTTTTTTATTCTCGCTAATTAGATATTGAGGACTAATAAATCTAAATATGGAATTTATTGTGTGTCACATTAGAGTTTTTCCAATTTATAAAAAGATCACTATGTTTTGTTTTCCAAAGATCAAACTTTCATAAAAGTAAATATTAACTAATTATAGTGTAAGTAGTTTTACCTTGGAGTGGATAACCTTTAGCCCTTTTTTCACTCGGGTGATCAAGTCTCTGGTGCTATAAGTTTGAGACTTGTTTTTTATTAAAAACTCCAATTGACCCATAAGACTTTGTTGTAATATAGAGTGTTCTAGTCTTATTTCCCCGTGCAATGGTCATTGGACCCCTAGAACAGTTCTAGGTATCATTATCAAAGGTTATGACATAACCTTCATTTTCTAAGTGGCCAACATAAATAATATTTTTTCACAATTTAGGGATGTGCCTTACATCCTTTATTTCCAATATAGACCCATTCATCTTGATCCGCATTTTTACTTTTCGAACCATGTATTTAGAGTGGTGGTCACAAAGATACACCTTCCCAAAGTTATCTAGTATATAGTAGTGAAATAAGACTTTACTTGAGGTTACATGAAATGATGTTCAAAATTTAACACCCAAGACTCTGCCTTTTTCTCCAAAGAGCATATCAATCCATCAACCACTTAATTTAAAATAAAATTCTCTTTAGGCTCATCTCATGTGTCTTTGTTCGGAGCTCGACACTTGTTCTTAAAATGTTTAATCTTTTCATAATTATAACATTCAATCCTTTTCTAATTCTGGTTTTAAGTGTTTGAATTTCTTATATTTCAAGATTAAAACCTTCCATTCCTTTATTGGAACCTCCCATGAAAACACGAGTAGCCCCCAAATTTTACAAAATCTTTTAATAATTTCCTTTTATGAGATGATATGCGGAAGCGTAGATGGTTCACAAAAACACCAAATTTTAATTTCTTCTTAAAATTAAAATTAAACAAAGTGAAATATGATGGAAGACACACTTATTTTTAATTTCACTTAAACACAAATAATTAACCCAAGTCCTAGAAATTTGCCTAAGTCATATTTTCCAGTTTAATCAAATTAGGGCAAACCAAATTTTAACACATTAAATTGATGACTTGAATTAACTACACATTACCTAATATTTATTTAGCACCAAATTAAACAAGTAGTGATTTTAAACCAATTTTTATCTTGAATTACCTAAGCATGCATTCTGGGTGATATAGCAAGATAAAAGTAAATAATGAATCACTACGCCGTGATGTACGAGGAAAAACCCACAACGGGAAAAAATCTCAGATTGCCCTAGCCTCAAATCCACTAAATACGGAATTTAAAATTATAAGCAAGATGACTTGCAACACTCGACTCGACTCCTTCAGCCCCAATGCGTCTTCTTGTAACTACTTCTGCCTAGCGAATAATCGCGGAGCTCCACCGCGGTCTCGGAATCCACCGATCGTACTTTATATGGTCACCGCCACCCGAATAAGGAGCCTTTCTCGATGTGGGTAAATCAACGCAAACTTCTTCTTCTTTGTGAGATGTAGAAACAAACCCAAATGAACTCTTCAAATGGTAGAGTAATACCCGGTGCCAAACACTCCAAGCAATGATATACATATTGTAACTTGGAATAAATAATATGGGTGTAAACTAGAGTGTTAAATGATTTTTCCTTGAATGATTAGACACTCAAAACATGAACTTTTTCCTTTTGAAATCTTTCTCTCAAACTCTCTCTTGGAGATGGAATAGAATGAAAAAGTTAAAAGTAAAAAGTTGGTTTCCGCACATATTAAGTCTATCAAAACGTTAGTGGGGAAAACAAGTTGGAAAGTGGGAAAAACTGTTAAAAACTGCCCAAAAAACTGTTCCCACCAAATCTCGGTCGAATGAAGCCTCGTTTGAATGAGCCTTCTAATTAAATTCCAGTGTGAACTCGTTAGAAATCTCGTTGGAAATCTCATTGGAACATCATTTTTCGTTCGAACGAAACATCGAACGACATTCCAATGGCCAATCTGGGAACTTGTTGGCAAACTCGTTTGAACGACATTATTGTTCCAACGACAAACTCGTTCAAACGACACTTCGAACAAACTTCCAGAAAGTTTGAAAATTTTGATTTTTAGCCCAGAAACTTTATATACTTTATTTTAAAGTTTTAATAAAATCTTTCTAGAAAAAAACAACAGTTTAAACAAAACGTTCACCCAATATAAAATGTTTCAAGCTCCTATATATATATATATTAAAAATGCATTCATACCTTATGAGCAATGGAACCAATATTGTTGACGTAGAAACGAGCCACATTAAACTTTGCATTTGATGAAGCTTTAATATCCTGGACGCTATGTCTTCAACAAACACGTCATAGCCTTGAAGGACGATCAATAACTCTATCCTATAACTCAAACGTTTTTGTTCGTAATTGAGCCAAAACTACAAAGGACTCAATTGAAAATTTGTGTCCTTACAAATCTCCCCCTTTGGCTATTCCGGGACAAAAACCAACAAAAAACCTAAAGGTCCATCAAGCTCTACTAGACTGACCAAAAATGTCCCACCCAAAATAAAAATACAATGCTTGACTCAAACAACCCAAGGATCAATATCTTTCCGGGTGAAAGTTGCTGCTTAGAAACATTCTTGCACACTTAAGCAAATAATTAAATGCATAGGGAATATCAAGAATATTAAATGCAATATAAATAAAGACTCCCCCTAAATTAATTCTCCCCTTTATCAAACAAATGACCTACTTAGAAAGACGTCTCCCCCTAAGATAATTCTCCCTCAACTAAGATACGATAACAATAGGATTATATACCATTTCTCCCCCTATCATTCTCCCCCTTTTTGTTCCGGAATAGACAAAGGCTAAAGAATCAAAACATTAACTTATCTTCCCCAATTAAAGCATATACACCCTTAAACTAAACAAGGGATAAGTAGTATGGGATAACAAGCTAAACATGCAATTGTGCATAAAGTGACGAGAACATTAAAGCACATGGGTAACAAAATCCTAACTAATCCAACAAATGAATACTAATTATGATGAGAAAACAAATGATAGCAAATTGACAAATAAGATTCTAAGCATGTGATATCAAATAAACTACGCAACAAACAAGGTACCAATTATGAATTGAAGCATAAATGTACTAGCTAAACATGGAAAAGACTTAAATAAAATATCATATATATGTATTCGCAATAGATACAAGTTAAGCATAAGTACACACATATATATATAAACACCAAAATGACACAAAACTGAATAACATAATATTTTCCACACTCTTCTAGCATAAATGTGTCATATGGAAACGGAAGTGTTGGGGTGTGAACAAGATACCAATTAATTAAAACCCAATCACTTAAATGTGTTCACGTAGTTCGCATTTGATCGTACAACTTTATCAACTAGAATTTAGCATTTATGTGACAGGATAAAGTGAACTAATGAACAAACAAACACAATGCATAAAAGCCTAGCATGTTGATGATTCTACAAACCAATAGAGTCATTCCATTGTAAGTGCAACTAGGATAAACGAACATTGTGCAAACCGTTGATATATCATCCAAACTCCCTCAATAAGCACATATATTATTCTTTTGAATGAATAAATCAACTTAACAAATAAAGCCTTGGGAAATTATTTTTTCTTTTAATGCCATATTATCTTTTAGGCCTTTGGACCACGTATTTCTTTTAGGTCCAAATAAACGGTGGCTTATTATTCACAAAGGATAATAAATCCTTTTGGAGCCCTTCCTCGTGCACATTTATACATATTATTTTTTATTTTTCACACAAGTCTCACATGCAACGGATTTTGACATGCACTAGTTCTCCTAAGTCACATAACTTGTAGATGACAAAATTGGTAGGAGAACATCTCACAAATCTCAAATATAACATGTGACATTAAGGTTCAAAAAGTTCGTGCATGTGTGTAAAGGCATATAAAAGTGAATCCATTAAGCAAGTCAAACTTAAGCTACTCCATGTAAACATGATAAAGAACATTTTAAGGATTAAAATTCTAACCAAAAGTTCAAGTCACATGGAAGAGAATTGAGGATTCAACTACAAACATATGCCACAAAATGTGTGTAAGACCAAAATACACACAAACAAAAATCTTTTTGAGTTTTTGAAATTTTTAAACCAAACAACAAAAATATTTACTCAAAAGACACACAAAAAATCAATTGTATTTTTCATTAAGCCTAAATTACTAAAAGGTAAAACACAAATGATAAACAAAAGTCTTTTTGTATTTTTCATATAATGCAAGAAAAATGAAAGAAGTAAAATACAAAAGATAAACAAGTCATAATTTCTAGCATGAGATATGAAATAAAGCAATGACTAGAAAATGACTAAACATGCATACACCTAGCAAAGATATAACATATGAAGCACAAAAAGCTAGAGTATGGAAACAAAACTAAGACATTCAACCTTTAAATTTAGCAAGGGAGGTTTCACGTGAAAGCAAATGAGAATCAACAAATCTAATATCTAGCGCGTCTAAAAATGATTTCCGAACCCATATAGATGTATATTTAAAATGATGGAATTTGGAAACAAATGGAATGCTAGACATAGACTTCCTAGGACTTCTTTTAAGATCAAAACAAAATGACCTAAGGTGACCTTTCCTACCACAATTCAAGCGTGTGTAAACACGAGAAATGTTACCTAAGGTGTGACCTTTTCTAAAGTCTTTGGATAAAGTAGACCCTCTAAAACAAATAATGGTTTTAGCTTTAGCAACGGAAGTATTTGTAGTAGATGAGCTAGAACCATCACAACTACTAATCGAGTCTTGTAAGTCATTTTTAATTTTTAAAATATTGGACTCAAGTAATAAATTAGACTCCTCAAATTTACGGGACTCCTTCTTTAAATTTTCTATAACTCCTAGAAGGTTATCACGCTCCCCATCAATGTGAGAAAACTTGTCCCTAAGAGTCTTTTCTCGACTATCACTCTCTTTTTTGCACATTTATAAAATATTATAATTGTAATTTATGTCCATGAGCTTTTCATGAAAAATATCTTTTAGAGATAGCGAGGTTTGCAAAAATTCAACTTTTACTTTAAAACAAGAATTTTCATCTTCAAGAAATTTAATTCGTTTTGAAAATCTCAAATTTAATTCTTTTAATTTTTCGTTACACTTATTAAGCCCATTAAATTCCTCTCGAATAGTAAAAACATCATTATCATTAGAAATTGACAAATTATCATTAAGGCGTCCCATCGACAGATATAAAAAAAAGATGAGAGTGAGTAAAAATTGAACCACCTAAAAAATGCAAGGAGCCCAAAAATTGTAAAAGCCGAAAAATGGATCTTTGACGAGATAAATTAGCGATCCGGATTTGATACAACTTTGAAAACGCGAGTAGCCCCCAAATTTTACAAAATCTTTTTACTTCACAAAAAGTAATAATTTCCTTTTATGAGATGATACGTGGAAGCGTAGATGGTTCACAAAAATACCAAATTTTAATTTCTTCTTCAAATTAAAATTAAACAAAGTGAAATTTGATTGAACACACACTTATTTTTAATTTCACTTAAACACAAATAATTAACCCAAGTCCTAGAAATTTGCCTAAGTCATATTTTCCAATTTAATCAAATTAGGCCAAACCAAATTTTAACACATTAAATTAATGACCTGAATTAACTACACATTACCCAATATTTATTTAGCACCAAATTAAACAAGTAGTGATTTTAACCCAATTTTATATGAAATTACCTAAGCATGAGTTCTAGGTGATATAGCAAGATAAAAGTAAACAATGAATCAATACGCCGCGATGTACGAGGAAAAACCCACAACGGGAAAAAACCTCGAATGGCCCTAGCCTCAAATCCACTAA
Organism: Sambucus nigra; assembly: GCA_949130495.1. Lineage (NCBI taxonomy): Eukaryota > Viridiplantae > Streptophyta > Magnoliopsida > Dipsacales > Adoxaceae > Sambucus > Sambucus nigra. Next base: position 532,854,112 of record OX422208.1, on the reverse strand, counting down.
GTACGAAATTTACAATTACAAGAAAGATGACTTACAACATTCGAATCGACTCCTTCAAGCCCCGACGCGTCTTCTTATAACTACCTATGCCTAGCGAATAACCACGGAGCTTCACCGCGGTCTCGAAATCCACGGATCGGACATTATATGGTCACCGCCACCCGAATAAGGAGCCTTTATCCATGTGGGTAAATCAACGCAAACTTCTTCTTCTTTGTGGGATGTAGAAGAAAACCGAAATGAACTCTTTAAATGGTAGAGTAATACCTGGTGAGAAAAACTCCAAGCAATGATCTATATATATATTGTAACTTGGAATAAACCATATGGGTGTAAACTAGAGAGTTAAATGGTTTTTCCTTGAACAATTAGACACTCAAAACATGAACTTTTTCCTTTTGAATTTTTTCTCTCAAACTCTCTCTTGGAGATGGAATAGAATGAAAAAGTTAAAAGGAAAAAGTTGGTTTCCTCACATATTAAGTCTGTCAAAACATTAGTGGGGAAAACAAGTGGGAAAGTGGAAAAAACTGTCAAAAACTGCCCAAAAAATTGTTCCTGGCAAATCTCGTTCGATGAGGTTTTCGTTAGAATGAAGTCTCGTTCGAAAGAGCCTTCTAACGAAGTTCTAGTGTGAACTCGTTAGAAATCTCGTTGGAACATCATTTTTCATTTGAACGAAACTTCGAACGACATTCCAGTGGCCAATCTAGGAACTCGTTGGCATGTTGTTCTAACGACAAACTCGTTCGAACGACACTTTGAACGAACTTACAGAAAGTTTGAAAATTTTGATTTTTAGCCCAAAAACATTATATACTTTATTTTAAAGTTTTAATAAGATCTTTTTGAAAACAACAACAGTTTAATCAAAACGTTCACCCAATATAAAATGTTCCAAGCTCCTATACATATATTCAAAATGCATTCATACCTTAGGAGCAATGGAACCAATGTTGTTGACGTAGAAACGAGGCACATTAAACTCGAAATTTGATGAAGCTTTAATATCTTGGCCTCTACGTCTTCAACAAACACGTCATAGGCTTGAAGGATGATCAATAACTCTATCCTATGACTCAAACATTTTTGTCCGAAATTGAGCCAACACTATAAAGGACTCAATTGGAAATTTGTGTCCTTACATCCCATGATCTGGAATCCTATTCGAACCTGTGCCTCTTCTCCCCTATTCAAAGTCGATGCACATTTTAAAGCATTATATGACTTATTTTGGATCTCATATATCATAATCATATAGATGATGTCATTAAGATTTAGTTTGGACTTTCTTGAAGAACTTCAAATCAGAGTAACTATTTCGATCTAACTCTCGAGCAGCTAGCCTAGAATTAGTGTACCTTTAATCTCATAATTAAAATCAATCCCAACTGATTGTAATGAATCCATTAGTTTATTTTACATGTTTACATCTTCTCTAAACTATCCTCCTTTGGATATCTTCGAATTAAATACTGTTTTCATCAAATAACTTTTATTTGTAACATAGGGTTATTGATACACACTAGAGAAGGATGTTATGAAAGAAATCTTCATCTTCTCATTTTTAATGTTTAACGCCACCAAATTTGAGAATGATAGCCTCATGGTGTCATGATCTTTTCGATCAAGCAACTTCCATTCAGAATCATTCAAATTTTATGGATTTTCACCTAGTTGTAAATAAAAATATTTTTGGAATATAATATCCTCCACCCAAAATATAAATTTTTAACATTAAATTTGTTGACTTTGGATGTATTTTTCTTTAAGGAAATTCTCGAATCAAGCAAATATGTTGCATTCGAAAATTAACTTCGTAGTGTAATTTTGTTAAACAAGTTACTTGTGTCCAAATGTTCTAAAAATAAAACCAAGATTTGTAATTGTTATGAAGTTTGATGCTACTAATTCCACTAATAATTTTTCCATGGCCATAAGATTCAATGGATTAAGAGAATAACAAGATACCACTAGTTTGGAAACACCGTTATTTTGACATGAATCCAAAATTATATCGTTGGAAAAAATAACATGAAAATAATAATGCAAGAAGATTTGAAATATCACACAAGACATGGATTTACCTGTTGCGAAATTTTTTTTTCACGTCCACAACTCGCACCCACTTTCAGTATTAAATATTTGAACTATTATACACTTTGTATTGGCGAACCCTTATGCACACACTATGTATTTTTCTATCTTCTCTTATGTTTCTTACATAACTCAACCATTAATCACTTGGTGGTGGTAATATTTGCTCAAGTTCTAACCTCGTGTTTATAGGACTTGATGAGAGCATTATTACCTATTGACATGTGATCACTGTGTTTTCTTAGTATGTAATCTTAGAACTTGGGAACAATTTTTTCCTTGTCACTACGTACTCCAACCTTGTCCCCTAGTTTACCAAGTACATCATTTTTGTACTTGAGAGGGAGAGAGAGAGAGAGAGAGAGAGAGAGAGAGATCGTTCGTGTGTATAATTTTAAAAAAAGGTAGGTGGTTTAGTATTTGAGAGGGAGAGCGACTTTAAGTGAACATGCGAGATAGGATGGGAACGAGACACACTTTACTAATTCATGTATATAGAGGCGCTCTTTGTATCCACGTAACGAGATAAAATGGTATTTAAGTAATTATATCTAGAAATGGGTAAATGGCCAAAATAATGAATTTGGGTTTAATATGAATTTAAATATAATATTGGTAAATACTATATAAACATGAATTTTTAAATATTATTCCACTAGACCATTTTAAGGGATGGTTATTTTACATGATCAAAATGGGTTTAAATAATTTTGGAAAAACGGTTATATTTAAGCCTATACATTTCTATCCTTTCAGAAGGAGATATTATGTTGGTCAAAAAATAAAAATAGAAATATTGAGGAAAATATGTTGACAATCCCACGAGAATAATTTTTTATGACCTTTCTAGAGAAATCACCAAAAAAACTACATATTTGGTATTGCCACATCATCAATTTCATCGTCATAGTAGTAAATGCTGGCCTGAAATTACCACATCATCTTTCATATGTTGCAAGAGTAATTTAACTAAAGGAATAAAAACTTTAGTCACTTGTAATGATATTTTGGATACTTGCGTCCATTTAAAAATGAAATAGATTATTTTTAGAGTTTTGAAACAAACCCTTTTCCTTCAACGCAATCCATCCTCTTTCAATTCTAATTACAGTATGTCCCTGAACCCTTAACATATTCTTACACACAATCATTAGTTATTTGAGTATGATTATTAATCAAACAACACAAACATGATTTTAAGATACCTTTGTCACCAATTTCCTATAAAAAAAATAATCAAATACAACCAATATCGCTTTAAAGCGCATGGTCATTCTTTCCATTACGCAGATATCACACTCGATTTCAAGCTAAACTTAAAAATTATAAAATAATTATATTTAATTATAATCTATAATAATATGGATTAATTTGAAAAAAAAACTTACATATAAGAAATTTAATGTGCGGTGGGGAGGACTAATGTGTAACAACCCGCCTAATGGGATACCGGGCGATCACTCCTACATCAAATTGAAACAGGAGTCACATATGGATCATTCTTAGCATCACTGTCAAAAATCCATTTAATTACTAATATCCTATTAGGTAAGCGTTAAATTTTTTTACTTAAGTACTCGTTTTAAATAACTATAAATAAAACATCCACACAGTTTGCGTAAATAAAACTGAAATGAAATAAAACAACCGAACACTCGATCAAAATATATAACCATATCGAATGTTGTACCAAAAGAATAAATAAATGCAGTTGGACCATTGGCCCGAACATTTATACAGTACCTCCTATCTAGAGTACAAGAATGGAAGCGGCTATAAAAAACCTGCACGCATCCACAACTGCTGCAGCTGACGTCTGACTCGAAGGAAGTGTCATCCAGGCGTCCCTGTGTCTGGACACCTATATAATATATATATATATATATAATATGGGATAGGGGTGTTTGAATAGTAACACGATCTAACGGGTGTAAATTGTTCTCTTGGTGCGATCTAATGGGCTTAGAACGTGCCACATCATAAGGAGAGCATTATGAGGTGGCAAATGAGAGAAAAAAAAATCCCTTCTAATCCCTCTCCCATTTTCAGTCCCCCACATCACAAATCCCCCATTCCAAACCCTCCTAAGCTTATGCCCACAACCCTTCGCTCGCCTCCCGCCTCTCCCGCCCTCCGCCTCGACCAACAGGTAATCATCCATTTCAACTGTATACTCTTAAGGCTATGTATGTTTGAATGTTTAGATTTTATTTATGCTTTTTAGGGTTTTGTGTTTAATCGTACTCCACAAACCTTCTCTTTACGGCTGCAATCCTAACCAAATCAGCTCCCCATGCCATAAACCCTAGATTTCTCTACGGAAACCAAATCTAGGGTTTCAGTTTCATCATCGATTTGATGATTCAATATTCTCTACACAAACCCTATATTTCCCTCATCGAGCTAAACATGGGTTTTTCCTCCCTCTCTCACTGTTGAGTTGTAAATTTGATGTTTTAAAACCCTTTGTTTACGGTTGCCGTGTGTTTTACGAGTTGGGTTTGATATAAAATTTGGGGTTTAATTTTCATCTACAGATTTGGGTTTTAATTTTGTCTCCATGAAAGATATAACTAATACATCCCTGTTGTAAATGTTTTAATTTGTCTCCATGACAGATATAAAATTTGGGGTTTATTGCTTGATGTTGTCTGGACGTTGACTGACATGGAGTATGTTTTGTTCCATGCCACTATCAACACCATAGGAGACATAGCCTATACGGTATATAATTTCTCTTCTAATATATTTACTTTATTATGTTATTAGTGTAATTGGGACAATTTATTTACATTGGTTTATTTAAATTTATTTCAGGAGTTTTTCACTAGGCATACATATGGAACCCCAATTAGATCGGAAGCAGAGAAGCAATGCGTGATTCTCTGCTTACAAGCTGCCATTGAAAGAAGAGAATCTGAGGTGTGGATGTTATTTGGTAATTTGGGTTCTTTTGTACAAGCTTCCATGGAAATGAATTATCTTCCACTTTTTTTTCTTTCCGAGACATTGGAAGATTATATGTACACTAGACTGAAGGAATCAATTTTCAGTTCTTATTGTCTTTCATCCATCAAAAAAATTGTCTTCGAGTTAATATTTTTTATTTCATTTTTATTGTCCCTTAATTGTATTTTCTTTTGTAACTAGGTAGCTTTAAACCTATGAACTTTTTGAACCTGTTTAGAGGTCCATTGTGTTGGTAAACCATTTCGTGCATTAATATGTTATGACTTTGGCCTTTGCCTTTAGTTGAGCTAAATTTTTATGCATCTTATATGTAAATTGATTTTCCTTTTTTCAATTTATCTTAATTGTTTGGGGATAATTCTGAGTAGAAACTATATTTTTCATTTATTGTCTTGGTAGTTTTTATTTGTTAAAATGATTTTTCATTCATTATAAAACTCGCGTATTAACTCTTTGTTTTGTTTAAGCATGTATGTTTATTCTCCATGTAATTTAATCAAGAAACTTTCAAAACATATAAAGACATAGTTCATTTTTCTCCTCCAATGCTATTCGTATATTAAGCTTTTTTCTCTTGATTTTTGCATTTCTTATATTTTTCTTTCCATTTATTTGGATTCACATGTTGATAGGTGCTGTGCACAAAGGATTTTGTTTTCTCTCACTTTGTACATTCAAAATTATTTTAATTCCCTAAAATGTCCCAATTGTCATCTTGCTATTGCATACTTTAGATATTTTCGTTATTGCACGTGGAGGGAACTGTTACCTCTACCTTCCTCAATGAAAGAACAATTCTTTCGGCTCGCAATGACGATGTGAATGCCATAAATACAGCCGCGCTCAGTATTTTCCCCGGTGAAACAGTTACAAAATGTATGTTGCATTATCACGTTGCACGAGTGCTAAATGTATATCTATCCTGCTTCCCACCGATGAAGGGAGTTCAAATACTAACATTGTATATCCAGAGGTTCTCTTATAATCATTTTTTTGATGTACGTTTTGATGAAGGGAGTTCCAAATAGCGGTATCTTCATTTTTGTATGAACTTTTGGTACTATTTCCGCCTATGGTGTTTAATTTAAACTAATACTATTTTGGAGCTATTTATAGTTTATTCAAACAGTGTGCCAATTGTATGTTGCATGGTATGTTCTCAAGATCATTTTCTTTGTAAAGGCCTTTTGATTCGGTATAGAGATGATTCGGAGATCATTCAATCTTATTTATTCATCTGTTTTAATTCTAAAGTTTGTTTTTGTCTATTTGCATCATTCAATAATTGTGATTTGATCAGGTGAATAACTGTGATTTGATCAGTTTGGATTCTTTTACACACCAAAGGTGTTTGCAGAGTGAAGCTGGTACAGAGGCCTTGATTGAACAATTGAGGATGGCTGCCAGTTTAGCAAAGGTCCCAAACACTAGGATGAGGAGTTATTGGGGAGTGAGTTTAAAGTTGAAGCGAATTTCTGGAATGGTTTGAATCTGAGCTAGAATGGTTTGAATTTCTGGAATCTGAGCTTCACTTAAAGAAGCACACGGTAATTTGTTTGAACATTCCTTTTTACTTCCTTGATTTACCAATTACTTGCCTCTTGAAACCATATTTTTATGTTTTAATGTTTAGTGTTTCTATTTCTAAAACTTTTCTTAAGTTCAATGTACATCTTCTCTACTTTTCATATTTTTCCCATATTTTTTATGCAGGTCCAAGCAGCAGCAGACCTTAAATTTGCAGGTCCAAGCATGTAAGCAGCAACAGCAAACCTTGAATATGCGTAGGGAGCAGACCTTGATCCGCACAAATCTTCTAAATTGATCAAAGGTGTTCCTAGGACTTTCAATTCCATAATATTTTAGAGTATCGACTAATTTGGCACTATGCTCCTTTTCACACCCATGCTATATGGTTCAATGACACTATGTTGGTCATCTTTGCGTCCCCCATAACAATTTCCGCTTTAGTTGTTATGTTATTAGATTGCACTCTCCACCGTAGAGGTGATGGACGTCGGAAAGATAGTGGCTCACATTGGTGGCAGAAGTTCAGGGCATACAATTTAGATGCTAGGACTGATGAAAACATGATAAGCTTTACCCGTAAGTATAAGCTTCTAAAGTAATGGCTTTTGCAACTTTAATTCCTTTTTTCTTTCAGGAATATTGTCTTTATTTGTAATGTGACCAGGTGTTAATTGTGTGACTTTTTGATACATTAAACAAAAAATAGATGGTTGAGTTATGAACAATCGTGCTACGTACCTGCCCTTGGGAGATATCATCTTCAAAAGTTGCAGCACCTTCTAAAGTATCGACTATTCTTTTTCAGTCTCTTGCTTCATTAGAATTCAAATACGCAACTGCAAATCTTGCTCGAGTGTTGTTCAGGAGTCCATCTGAGTTGCCGATGCCAATTCAGCCTTGCCGATGCCCTGTTGCCGATTGATGTTTTTCGCTGCCCCGACGTTGACTGCTGCATACAGACAGGCCCTGCCGATGCAGCCCTAATGCTGGCTGATGCCTGTTGCTGCCTCGCCGAGCTTACCTCATTGATGTTGGTGCCGCCGGTGAGAGGTAAGATCTTACTTGGAGATAAGTTACGTTCCATAATAGTTAGAGACTGTCCATAACTTGCAACTTCATATCTCGCAACTTCATATCATATCTGAAAATTTATAAATGTTTTACACCTTTATGTTGCAATTTTTTTACACGATTCAATATCTACATTGTAATGTTTTCACGATGTTCGATTGTAAAAGTTTTATGCTAATGAGTGCACGATTCAAGATTTTTACACGATTCAAGATCAGATCAAAGTTTTATTTAATACCGGATCAAATTTTTTACACGATTGATCATATCAAATTTATAAGAAACTTTTATGCTAATGAGTGCACATTATATAGTCCAAACGATCTACATTGTAATGTTTTCATAGTATAAATTCTTCATTTTATCCACTTGATCATAGATATGTATAAAATTAGATAAATCGTATTCCACTTTCAAGAACATTTGTGAAAAAATTGAGATAAACCTCTACAAGCGTCTCTAAAGCTCACAATGTGTTATTTTATCCCGTCATTTTGAAAGATTTCATTTATTTTCCGTCATTTTGTGCAGACTTCCGTGGCTGATTTTTCATTGGAGAATTACGTCGGTATTTTTCATTCAATGACACCAGCTCCACTCCACTTTTAGGCATATTATGAGCTGAACCGCATCAACAAGAGAGCTCATATTGTCCAATAAACAAAGGAGGTTATGTCCATTTTTTTTTAAATTGACACTGTTTACTTGAGGCACAATCTGAATTAAGTTGATGAATATTGTATATTTAATATTATTTGTGAAGTTTTTCGACGAATTTATATTATTTGGATTTTGATGGGATATTTTTTATTTGTTAAACAAGGTGGATAGTCCTATAAACAGAGGAAATTATAGCCATTTTTTAAAATTTTACTTTTTTATTTGTCGGGGAATGTCGTCTTACGATTACATACTTTGGCAATTTTTCGCCGTGCCTTCAGGCACGGGCATATACTAGTATATATATATAGCAAGAGAGGAAAAGTAGATAAACGGGTCAGAGCCCGAGTTGTGAAAGTATTTAGCAAGTGCATAAATGCTTTATTTTAAAAATATGTTTTATCTCATATTTAAATTGGTATCGCACTCCCATGAGATACCCCTCACCTCTCTTCTAACAGTGCACACCTAATGCACTTAACATCCTAGTTAAGCTACCCTGCCTAACTAATCTAATTCACCCATATACTAGAAACCTCTACAACCCGAGCACTAAGGGCTAAACTTCTCTCCATTCTCAACACTGCACTATGTTCGTGCATAGGGTGTCTCGCGAAGCGAAATCCAAACAAGGAACCACCCCGATACACTACTACTTGGCAGGGTTAATGGTAGAGATCCATTAGGCCTGTAGTACAAAACTAATATATAAATATATTTATATACATATTACAATATACATCCGGATAATATCTCTTGAAGTGAGGATTACCAATTCAATTTCATCTTTATAATACACATCCGGATCTATCTCCCGGACTGAGGATCCATATACAAAGTATTTATCAATACTTATTATATTTATCTCAAAACTTTCCATTTCCTTTCTTATATCCAGGAAATGAATTTAAAAGCCAATTCATTATCATGAATTGCTTTAACACATCATATAACTTTTTAAAAGCGAGTTTTATTATCATAAAAATGCTTTTCCGTTTTATACCATTCCATTTCCCTTCTCATATCCAGGAAATGTAATTAAAAGCCATTTTTATTATCATAAAAATGCTTTTACCATATCATATGCTTCCACTTCCCTTCTTCCACCCGGGTCGTGTTTTTGAAGCCAATCCATATAACCCATTTCCCTTCCTATATCCAGGAAATGTAATTAAAGCCAATCCATTATCATGAATTGCTTTAACAAATCTAAGACCGCCCCTCTGGGTTTACCCACTGGACGCGCCCCTAAATGGCTATCATCTTCTAGGGCCTATCAAACAAGACAACCTGGGAACCTAACACATCGTCGGGAAGCAGCCATATGCCTGCGGGAAAGTCAAGACCACACCCAGAATCCCCTAACCAGCATAGAAACAATAATCGCTCATATGGCCTAGGACTATATCCACTCTGCATTCATTAGCCAGGGGGCATCACCATACGCACGCAACTTCCCTTATGATAGCGATTTAGAGAGGTGTGTAACCATAATATATCAATTATGAAAAATCATTTGTCTTTCCATTTTGAAAATATTCATATTTACATTTTCAAAATCCTTTACATCATATCATATATATATATATATATATATATATATATATATATATATATATATATATATATATATATATATATACTTTAATCACATAGTATAACATATACCATATATTCCTCCTCGAATATAAATATGGCCATAATTGCCAATCTCATCTAGCGATGACCAACAATCCCAAAGATTCTCTCGAAGAATCATAATCATGCATTCATATACGCATGATACTAAACCCAAAGTATTTTCTTACTTTGATGACTAATAATTACCTTAATCATCTCTTAAGGATTTATGGGATATCTCCAATTATACTAATTCACTATAAGTGAATATACATATACATACATACATATATATATACATACATATATATATATTCCCAATTCCTCAAGTCCTTTAGGACATAACCCTCTATAATACTCTAATTTAGAAGTCCCTTAAACTTTAAACTCAAAGAGGAGAAGTAATAACAATCTCCAAAATCTTGGGCTGAAAATAGGGTACTGGTCGACCGGTCTTGGACCCCCGATCGATCGCGGGTTGTAAATAAGCCTACGAAACAAAGAACTAGGCCATTTTTCCTTGACGCGATCGACCGGCCATAGGGGCGCGGTCGACCGGTCACACCAGGTCCTCAAAACTTTATTACTCAAATCCTATATCCAACAACCCAATTCCATTATCGGGGTTTCAAAACTACACCAAAAATCATCCCAAACATCTACACAATTAATTCTAGCCTTTATTTTTCCAATTCCCGATTTGATTTCCGAGTTGATGATTTCAACCCGAATCTGCCATCTTATAAAAATCATTTCAAATCGAGAAAAAATCAGAAAAATACGCGGTTGGATCCCACGCGACCGTATCGAAGAGATCTACGATTTTTGTGTTTTGTCCGAGATTTAAATCAATTCTTTTACTGGCCAAAACAGCCCCATAAGCTACGGGTTTACTATTCATCATCCTCCCCAAAATCCCAAACTCCATTTTTCTCCATTTCTGTTGTTTCTAACCTCATCCAACAACTCAATAAACATCTAATCTGTGTTTTACAACTAACACATCAATTATTTTGGGGTATTAAACCATTTCTCTTAGTTTTAAACCCTAAAACCATAAAAAAAATTATCATTTCAACCCATTTCAATCCATTTATATACTCCATTAACATGGTTTTAACACTAAAAATCATTAAGAGTTTACATTAAATCAATATGTAAACTCATATTCAACTTTTCCCAAATTTATTTTAAGGGTTCTAACCCAAAATCATATAGTTTACCAACTATGATATGAAATAAATGCACAAAATAAAATAAAGCAAGTATACACTTGCCTGGAGGATGAAATTCGATGACCTCGAGTTGAATCCGGCAAAGTTTGGACCGAATGATCCTTTTTCTCCTATTTTATCCTTCCTCTCTCTCTTTTCTTTCTTTCTTTCTCTTTTCTCCCTATCTCCCTCTTTATAAAGAAAGAAAAAGGGTTTATACCCCTTAAATCCCAAAACCGACTCGTTTACTCAATTTCGAGCCCTTTTTAACTTTAAAATTTCCCGAAACTCAATTTGGACTTTCGGACACTCTTTTTCGACTATCTCGGACCTTCCGAGACACACATTGCAGTCAAAATTTCCATCCGAGGTACTTGACCGCAAATCACTATTTCAACCCAAAATAAATAAATACGGTATTCCCATTAAAATATTATCTTCTGTCGCTTTACCCAACAACGACACATTATTAAAATACGCCAATTCATTTACTTAACACAAAAAGTAAATATACCATCCATCGAAAATCATATAATCGTCGAAAATCCCCAAAATTACTATTTAGGGAAATTCCCCAAATTCCAATTTATACTTAATTATGGAATTTAATAATCTCCAAAAGGACGGGTTGTTACATACTCCCCCCTTTACAACGGAATTTCATCCTCGAAATTCTGATACAGCCTACACCAACAAACTAGGATTACAAATCCCACTACGTCTTAGTACCCCCAAAATAAAAAAGGTGCTAACACGATAGTCCTTTACCATATTCCACCCACCTCAAGGTGTACTCCAAAGCACTAGCTTCACTATAAGCCAATCTAAATTCTACCTACTAACGCACAACATCTACGCGTTACTCCAATGGCTTCTCTTACAGCCAATAAGAGAAACAAGTCTATAACTACCGCTTTACATCTCGCAAAGCTTCAACTTTATATACTAGGCCCCTTCTATTTTAGGCGGTATATAAACCAACTTACTAAGGTGCCCATACACCTTTCTAACCCGTGCACATCTGCACATCCATTGTGAACGTCTGACACGTAACACTCTCTCCCAATAAGGATCTCCTTTCCTCGGTGTAATACTCATATATGGGTCCTCCCAACCCGCAAAATTCATTCTCCTTACATTGGCGCCACTAACTCTGCTAAATTTACATCCTACAAATGCCACAATCTATGTGTTACCCTACCTACGCAAGACAAGTCTAATCCTACATATATCCCTAGTGTCCAAGTCCTCTCTCAACTCCCGACATTTGCTTCGTTTCATGCGTGGGACGTCTCGCAAAAGCTAAATCCAAACAAGGAACCCTCCCGTTACACTACTCCCTCACGTTGTCGGTCATCGAGATATAGTGACCTAAGGCACACTAGCGGGACGTCCTAAATCCTACCGCGCTAACCTACGAACGCATTCCTACTATTCTGTCCTTTCGCCCATACGAAAGGAAACCTAACTAATCGAAGTGCCCAATCTCTGTAAGAGAACTACGAACATCACACCCAAATCATATTTCCTCAAAATTTGCCTTTTCATTAAGGCCTAGCCATAACCTTCAATCAATTTCTCTAAGTCCTACTTCACCCACTCACTTATGATAAGAGGACCACTATAGTACTTTTCCATAGCACAACATTTCCATAAGTATACCATCATCACAGGGCTCATGGTCTATAGTGGTTCATCCACACTATAAGACTTTCCCACAAAACTAACATCCTTCATCCTATAACATCGTTCCACTCCCGACGCTGCTAAGATTCATGTGTGGAGCATCTCGCAAAGCGAAATCCAAATAAGGAACCCCTCCACACACTCGTACTTAACTTTGTCGGTCATGGAGGTCCGTTATATCAAACATGCAACCGGGATAATCCTATCCCCTATCAACAAAAGGTGATCTGAACTCCTATCTCTGACTAAGAGTCACACCACCCAGCGCTCGCACTAATTTTAAGTCCTTGCGCAAACAACAGCGAGCTTAATCCTACAACTCAACGAAAATCCTGCGGCCTTAAATCATATCTATAAGGTCACCACATACTCAAATTATGAAGATGAAACCTCTGCTCATTGAAGTTCCATCTACCCATAACAATAAAGGCGAACTCAACCTGTATCCAGGAGAGACATCGCAACAACAACCCGTTCCACCCTGGAACTACGGACACGATAGTCTTGCCATCATAAGCCTGCTATCGCTCCGAACAACCAATACATATATACTCACCATATCACCATACTCGTATAGACATATAAAACGAGTATCCTAAACTAGATATATATATACAATATATCGACACTCGCCTTTATGGCGAATGAAAGAAAATAAAACTCCGCTACTGCGGACAATACATAGGCACACATGATATTATGTTATCGAAACCGCCACGAAACTCAAATTACACACACGAGTCTAGGGCTAACTAATACCACGACTTTATCTAGTCACACAAAACATAAACTCGTTATCCGAGGTAAAACTAATAATAACAACTTCGTTTCACAAATTACCTGGGTGGATGACCACCAATGGGGTCCTTGAACATACCCATTCTCCATATCACTCTTTATTCACTATCGGCCTCTAGCCGATCCTCATGTGAATAATCCAAAACAACATTCTTTTCATTCATGCTGAAATCATGGGGACTCACGGTTAAAACTATCTGTAACATCCCCTTCGAATCCTTACTTCACTGGGAAATCCAACTTTAGTACCACACTCTACTACGGCGGTACTACGGTACTCATAACTACTATAGTTTAGTAGTAGTCACCAAAACTCTTAGCAATTGCCACAAGGAGAGTGACCTCTACTAAGGCCCTCGTCCCCAACTTCTACCAGCTGCTCCAGCTAAGCCCCACCTCATGTTTCCATCCAAGTCCCGCACACGATTCTCATACGAGCGCGCAAAAGATCACTATAATCTTATAATATGGCAGGAGAACGATACCTCCCAAGAGAAATCAACAATCCTAATCCTGAGGCTCTATAACAAATCGAGAGCAACGCTGAAAGCGTAGTACGTCCGCACAGATTCCTAAGGACACTAGAACCTGATGCTCTGATACCATCTGTAACAACCCGCCTAATGGGATACCGGGCGATCACTCCTATATCAAATTAAAACAGGAGTCACATATAGATCATTCTTAGCATCACTGTCGAAAATCCATTTAATTACTAATATCCTATTAGGCGAGCGTTAAAATTTTTACTTAACTACTCTTTTTAAACAACTATAAATAAAACATCCACACAGTTTGCATAAATGAAACTGAAATGAAATAAAATAACCGAACACTCGATCAAAATATATAACCATATCGAATGTTGTACAAAAAGAATAAATAAATGCAATTGGACCAATGGCCCGAACATTTATACAGTACCTCCTATCTAGAGTACAAGAATGGAAGCGGCTATCAAAAACCTGCACGCATCCACAGCTGCTGCAGCTGACATCTGACTCGAAGGAAGTGTCATCCAGGCGTCCCTGTGTCTGGACACCTATATAATATATATATATATATATATAGGGAGAGGTTCACAAGTGGACCAAAAGAATGGACTTTTTAATGGACCTTAACAAAAAACACATAATAACACATTAATTTTAATTTCTATAGTGTAATTGGTCCGCGCCAGCGGCACCAAATACGCGTATCGATCGATCCCCCACCCCCTCACACGCCCCCCACCCACCCCACCCCACCCCCCACCCTCCCACCCCCACCCCCATGGCAGCCCTGTTGTCATAAGGGCATCCACAAGGACTGCTACGGTGATGGTGGTGGGGGGGTGGGTGGGGGGGCGGTGGGGGTGGGGTGGGGAGGTAGTGGGGTGAAGGTGTGGTCTCGGGTGCCGCTGACGTGGACCAATTATACTATAAAAATTAAAATTAATGTGTTATTATGTATTTTTTGTTAAGGTCCATTCTTTTGGTCCACTTGTGAACCTCTCCCTATATATATATATATATATATATATATAGCAAGAGAGGAAAAGTAGATAAACGGGTCAGAGCCTGAGTTGTGAAAGTATTTAGCAAGTGCATAAATGCTTTATTTTAAAAATATGTTTTATCTCATATTAAAATTGGTATCGCACTCCCATGAGATACCCCTCACCTCTCTTCTAACAGTGCACACCTAACGCACTTAACATCCTAGTTAAGCCACCCTGCCTAACTAATCTAATTCACCCATCTACTAGAAACCTATACAACCCGAGCACTAAGGGCTAAACTTCTCCATTCTCAACACTGCACTACTACTTGGCAGGGTTAATGGTAGAGATCCATTAGGCCCGTAGTAAAAAACTAATATATAAATATATTTATAAACATCTTACAATATACATCAGGATAATATCTCCCGAAGTGAGGATTGCCAATTCAATTTCATCTTTATAATACACATTCGGATCTATCTCCCGGTCTGAGGATCCATATACAAAGTATTTATCAATACTTATTATATTTATCTCAAAACTTTCCATTTCCTTTCTTATATCCAGGAAATGTATTTAAAAGCCAATTCATTATCATGAATTGCTTTAACACATCATATAACTTTTTAAAAGCCAGTTTTATTATCATAAAAATGCTTTTCCGTTTTATACCATCCCATTTCCCTTCTCATATCCAGGAAATGTAATTAAAAGCCATTTTTATTATCATAAAAATGCTTTTACCATATCATATGCTTCCACTTCCCTTCTTCCATCCGGGTCGTGTTTCCGAAGCCAATCCATATAACCCATTTCCCTTCCTATATCCAGAAAATGTAATTAAAGCCAATCCATTATCATGAATTGCTTTAACAAATCTAAGACCGCCCCTCCGGGTTTCCCCACTGGACGAGCCCCTAAATGGCTATCATCTTCTAGGGCCTATCAAACAAGACAACCTGGGAACCTAACACATCGTCGGGAAGCGGCCATATGCCTGCGGGAAAGTCAAGACCACACCCAGAATCCCCTAACCAGCACAGAAACAATAATCGCTCATATGGCCTAGGACTATATCCACCCTGCATTCATTAGCCAGGGGGCATCACCATACGTACGCAACTTCCCTTATGATAGCGATTTAGAGAGGTGTGTAACCATAATATATCAATTATGAAAAATCATTTGTCTTTCCATTTTGAAAATATTCATATTTACATTTTCAAAATCCTTTACATCATATCATATATATATACTTTAATTACATAGTATAACATATACCATATATTCCTCCTCGAATATAAATATGGCCATAATTGCCAATCTCATCTAGCGATGACCAATAATCCCAAAGATTCTCTTGAAGAATCATAATCATGCATTCATATACACATGATACTAAACCCAAATTATTTTCTTACTTTGATGACTAATAATTACCTTAATCATATCTTAAGGATTTATGGGATATCTCCAATTATACTAATTCACTCTAAGTGAATATACATATATATATATACCCTATATAATACTCTAATTTAGAAGGCCCTTAAACTTTAAACTCAAAGAGGAGAAGTAATAACAATTTCCAAAATCTTGGGCTGAAAACAGGGTACCGGTCGACCGCGGGTTGCAAATAAGCCTACGAAACAAAGCAGTAGGCCATTTTTCCTTGGCGCGGTCGACTGGCCATAGGGGCGGGATCGACCGGTCACACCAGGTCCTCAGAACTTTATTCCTCAAATTCTCTATCCAACAACCCAATTCCATTATCGGGGTTTCTAAACTACCCCAAACATCATCCCAAACATCTACACAATTAATTCTAGCCTTTACTTTTCCAATTTCCGATTTGATTTCCGTGTTGATGATTTCAACCCGAATCTGCCATCTTATAAAAATCATATCAAATCGAGAAAAAATTAGAAAAATACGCGGTTAGATCCCACGCGACCGTATCGAAGAGATCTACGATTTTTGTGTTTTGGCTGAGAGTTAAATCAATTCTCTTACTGGCCAAAACAGCCCCATAAGCTACGGGTTTACTATTCATCATCTTCCCCAAAATCCCAAACTCCATTTTTCTCCATTTTTGTTGTTTCTAACCTCATCCAACAACTTAATAAACATCTAATCTATGTTTTACAACTAACACATTAATTATTTTGGGGTATTAAACCATTTCTCTTAGTTTTGAATCCTAAAACCATAAAAAAAAAACTTATCATTTCAATCCATTTATATACTCCATTAACCTGGTTTTAACACTAAAAATCATTAAGAGTTTACATTACATCAATATGTAAACTCATATTCAACTTTTCCCAAATTTATTTTAAGGGTTCTAACTCAAAATCATATAGTTTACCAACTATGATATGAAATAAATGCACAAAATAAAATAAAGCAAGTATACACTTGCCTGGAGGATGAAATCCGACGACCTCGAGTCGAATCCGGTGGAGTTTGGCCCGAATCATCATTTTTCTCCTCTTTTCTCCTTCCTCTCTCTCTTCTCTCTCTTTTCTTTCTTTTTTTTTCTCTTTTCTCCCTCTCTCCCTCTTTATAAAGAAAGAAAAAGAGTTTATACCCCTTAAATCCCAAAACCGACTCGTTTACTCAATTTCGAGCCCTTTTTAACTTCAAAATTCCCCGAAACTCAATTTCGACTTTCGGACACTCTTTTCTGACTATCTCGGACCTTCCGAGACACACAGCGCTGTCAAAATTTCCATCCGAGGTACTTGACCGCAAATCACTATTTCAACCCAAAATAAATAAATGCGGTATTCCCATTAAAATATTATCTTCTGTCGCTTTACCCGACATCGACACATTATTAAAATACATCAATTCATTTACTTAACACCAAAAGTAAATATACCATCCATCGAAAATCATTTAATCCTCGAAAATCCCCAAAATTACTATTTAGGAAAATTCCCCAAATTCCAATTTATACTTAATTATGGAATTTAATAATCTCCAAAAGGACGGGTTGTTACATAATGTGAGAGCAAAGAGAAATACCATATTCTCATTAGAATATAGAAAAAATGGTGAAGTACACATGAAATTTAGCATGAACTTATCCAAGTACATCAAAAAGTGTGATTTCATAAAGCATATGTATGATTTCCCATGAATATTGTAAAATACCCACAATATATATGTACTTTAAAAAAATGTTCATATGCATGTACATTCATAAATGATTATATTTTCATAAAACGCATTTAGTGTTATAAGAAAACTTTGTAATGTCATTGGCAATAGCGTTATAACTTTTAAATATCTCTTTACTACAAAGTTTACGCAAAAATTCTCATATTTTCATTGATACATTTAGAAATGTGGACAACCCACACGTTATAGGTTTATGGTTTAAGTTTGAGGTTGGTGAATCCTAATAGGAAATTTAGTGTTATCATTGACACAAATGCCAAATGAAATATAATAAAGTGAAAATAAAATTTTAAAAGCCTTAAAATTGCCTACTTTTTATCAAATCTTTGGATATAACATGTCATGAAAGCTATAAGAAATATCATTTAAATCGGAATTGTATTTTGAGAAATATTTAATTTACATGATCATTAAAGTTTGAACATTAGTGCTAAAAATAAAATATTAAAAACTTCAAAAATTACCTATCATTCATTGATCGCTTTGGATATATCTTGTCAAGACATTTACAAATATAAAGAATTTTAATTTTGAGGGTTAATTTCATTATTAACTCCAAGGTTTCTATTGATTTTGAATATTAGACCCCCACTTTTCAATTTTTGGAATGTTAATTATGAAGTTATAAATAATTTGGAAAACTATTCGTCTCCATAAAATAACTAAAAATGTTTCTTTTTGGAAATATAGAACAAACATCGTCCCTAGATCCACTCTTTGTATTTCCTCTCAACAATATATTCCCTCATTACCATTTTCTATTGCTATAACATTATTTCTCTATCTTGGTCGTCCCTTGTTTCTACTCATTAAATATTACTAAATTCTAAGAGGTCATCATCACTTGACATCTTCCTATCTGTCACCCAGCTTCCATAATTTTCTGGTCATCAGTGATGGAGCCAAATTTTTTCAAGACTGGGAGTTAATTTAATGACGATTTTAAGGGGTTCGGGTGTCGGAGTCCCCGAGCCGGATTTTTTTATGTTATTTTTTCGTGTTTACCCAAAAATAATGTAATATATTTAATCTAATGAAAAGAGAAACAAATATTTAAACTAACATTTCAGCCCCAAAATTTAACTAACAATTATTTCCTAAACTTAATCTTGGAATATAAACCAACAACAACATTAAAATAAACTCTAACAAACATTAACAATTTAAAAATTATTTTTTATATCTGTATTTTTTTAAAACCTATATATGTATATATTTTTTAAACGTTATGGGGCATATAGCCCCCACTAGGCCCTATGAGCTCTGCCCGTACTGATCATCTATATTTTTCGAAAATACCTCCACTTTAGCACTCATATATACAAGAAAAAAAAAACTTAACCCCACCCATCACTAAGCAAGAGAAAGGGAGGATACCATCAAATAATATGAATCGTGACAAACATGGTTTATCCATTTCGAAAGATCATTGCCAGTGATACCACCACTGTTGGAAATTGATATTAAGTGTCGAAATTAATTAATTAATTTCAATTACATTAAATTTTGAATTTCCCATTTATGTGGTCTTGATAAATGTCAGATAATTAATTAGGAATGTGATACATAATGATATTAAAAGATTGGGTAAATCTTATCTGTTAGTCACATGATGGTTAGTGGCATTAGTGGGAGACTTGAAAAGAGTCCCACCTTGACTAGGATTTCGGCCATCTTCCCCATATAAATAGAGACCTCTACACCATCTAGATTCATCTCATAACACACTGTTTCTAAGGAGGGAGAGAAAATTCTAAATTCCCTATATTCGTATTTTCTCACAAAAGTTATGGGCACACAAGAAAGCAATTGTGGGATGTTCAACAAAAGATTAAAAGGAAGCTTTAATAAGAGAATTTAAGTGAACTTATTCCAATTAATTGCAATGGGCAAAGGTTAGTTTTGGTCATAGTTATAAAGAGCTTATGATTTTGTGATTGCATAAAGATTAAACATCCTGGATTCATGACAAAACTGTTTTAAACATGATGTAACATTATGCTTTATATCTGTTTTTATGATTAACAAAACAGTCTTGATTAACATGTGGTATCATAGATTTTGGTTTATAATCTCATGCTTTCCTTTAACGAGCTTTTCCTAATAACAGTTCTGATCTTTGATCTTTTGTATCTAGAAATCTGGAATTTTTTCGTTTGATGAATCTGGGAATCTGGAATTTTTGAAAAATCTGGAAGTCTGGAATTTTAAGCAATCTGGTAATCATACACTAATCTGAAATTAGTAATTCGAAATTTTGTTAGGTATGATGTTAAGAACGAAATTGATGTATATAGTCCTTAACCTAATGATAATTGTCCCATTATTGTGTAACCCCTTTTATGTGTTGTTAGAACCGTAATATGCCGCCAGCATGATTTTTATTGTTACAAGTTTGTATAAGCGTTCTGGAAAACAATTTTTTTAATCATGATAAGGAAACGAATCTATTTTTAAGATTAATTAAGTGAAAACTGTGATTTGACGCAAAATAAATTTTCGGGAGAATTTTTTTTGGCATAATGAACAGTGTTTTTTGAAATTTTTGGTGTCCGATTGACTTGAAACTTGGTGGGTTGACTGGAAACGGGCCAACGATCGAATTTCACCGCCTCTCGCTGTGATGTAATGTGTTTTACAACAATTCGAGTCTGTTAAGGCCCTCAAAATCCCGTTTTTGCCATTTTAGGAAATAATCTCAGGGCTTATTACTCTTTACAGAAAATTGATATTAATGTTCCACAAAATATTTTGGTTTTCTGGCATGTTTTACTTCGATTCTATGGTGAAAACTCATTTTTGCCATTTTTGGCAAAATTCATGTATTATCTGTTTTTACTATACCTGGGCAATTATGTTTTTAAGGCATTTAAGCTGCTATTGATATCTTGGTGATTACTTGTAGATTACATATTATAGTTAATATTTAATATAGGATTAACTATATTTAAGTTGGTACATATAAGAAATTATTCATTTGAGTTAAGTCAAAGGCCAAACACAAGTTGAGACTGCATGTATGAATAATACACTTACATTCATTAAAGGTTTATTCTAATGTTAGTTATAAAATTGGATTGAGGCGCAACACATGCTAATATCTGAATTAAACAACATTGGAACTGGTTTTGTGAAAATAAAACAATTGACATTAAGTCCATTAATCATGGTAATAAGCGTTTAGGCAAGAAACACAGATACCAAAATTATGGGACCATGATAAATGAATTATAGGGTAGTATATATTTACAATCTGAACATTATGTGATGATTAAAACAGATTCTGTGATATTTAGATTGTAAAAGAGATCTACCAAAATTTTTAGTCAACAATTCAATATTCACCCCTTGTAATTTTTTTTTTGTGTAAAAATTTAATTTGTGAACATTATTAATAATTGCAGTTCCCCTTAACCTGTATTTGCAAGCTCGGTTCTATTCCAAATTTGGTGGAACTAATTTTTCTAAATGGAATCAGAAAATTGAGTTCAGCCTTGACCTGGACATGGCAATTATGTGTGATGAACCCTCTTCTATTACTGATGCCTATAGCGAGGATGAAATTGTTGTCAATGAAGCATGGTCTCGATCCAATAGTTTGTCCCTTATGTTTATGCGAATGTGCGTTGCTGCTAACATTAAGACCTCCCTAACTGAAACTACGAAAGCGAAAGAGTATTTAAACACCATTAATAACGCTTCTGCACTGCTGATAAATCCCTTGCTGGGAAACTGATGGCTGACCTTACCACTAAGAGGTTCGATGGTACTCGAACCATGAATGAGCACATTATAGAGATGACCAATCTAGATGTTAGACTTAGAGTTTTGGGCATGACAGTGGATGAGTCTTTTCTCGTCCAATTCGTCCTAAACTCCCTACCTCCTGAGTATAGGCATTTCCAAATCAATTACAACACTAGAAAGGATAAGTGGAATGTAAATGATTTGCAAATCATGTTGGTACAGGAGGAAATGGCCATGTGACTAAGGGACAGGTGGCAAATCTTACAGTCAAAGGAGCTATCTTTAAGAAGAAGTTCGGTAAGGGCATTAAGAAAGGTCTTGGGTCATCTCATCAAGCTGAACCATCAATTGTTGCTTTAAAGAAGGAAAAGAATGATAAGTGTCAATTATGTAAAAAGACGAGCCATTTCCAGAGAGATTTTCATAAACGAAAGGTCTGGTTCAAGAAAAAGGGTAAGACCTTTATTTATGTTTGTTTCGAATCAAACCTTATTAACGCTCCTTCTAACACTTGGTGGATTGATTCTGGTTCTATGTGCCATGTTTCTAATTCAATGCAGGGCTTCACTTCGATCCACCAAACAAATCCAATTGACCATTTTCTCTACATGGGCAATAAAGCGAAGGCTAAAATAGAAGCTATTGGAGTCTTTCGCCTGATTTCAAGAACTGTATTTATTTTAGATTTGCAAGAAACTTTTTATGTTCCCACATTTTCTAGGAATTTAATT
This sequence comes from Sambucus nigra, assembly GCA_949130495.1. Classification (NCBI taxonomy): domain Eukaryota; kingdom Viridiplantae; phylum Streptophyta; class Magnoliopsida; order Dipsacales; family Adoxaceae; genus Sambucus; species Sambucus nigra. Next base: position 532,831,319 of record OX422208.1, on the reverse strand, counting down.
TCCTTGTCCAAACTTGCTTTAGACGGTTTTTCAATTTAATTTAAGTACAATGGTTTTGGTTTGATTAAAAATTCTAATAATGTTGGTTGTGGATTTTATTAGATGGTTTATATCAATTGAATCTTGAAAATAATTTTTCTGAAACCCTTGTGACCCTGCATCCTAATGTTGGTACGAAATGTACACTTAATGATGAAAAATCTTCTTACTTGTGGCATAAAATATTAGGGCACATATTCTGGCAGAGAATTGAAAGGCTCATTAAAGATGGAATACTCCATAACCTGGATTCGGCCAATTATGATGTATGTGTGGACTATATTAAGGGAAAATAGACCAAACATAAAAAGAAAGGATCCACAAGAAGCACCCAGCTACTTGAAATAATACATACAGACATATGTAGATCTTTTGACATTCCATCCAATGGTGGAGAGAAATATTTCATCACCTTTATAGATGATTTTTCATGTTATTGCATTTTGTACATGTTGCATGATAAATCTCAGTCTGTGAATGTTGTTGAAATATACATTAATGAGGTTGAGAGGCAACTAGGAAAAAAGGTGAAAATTATTAGGTCTGATAGAGGTGGTGAATATTATGGTAGATATGATGAGTCAAGGCAATGCCCTGGCCCATTTGCTAAGCTCCTTGAAAAATTATTTATTTGCGCCCAATACACAATGCTAGGATCACCTTGGCATAATGGTGCAGCTGAATGATGTAATCGTACCCTTATAGAAATGGTTAGAAGTATGATAAGTAGGACCCAATTGCCTACATTTTTGTGGACACATGCATTAAATATCGTTGTACATATCTTAAATAGGGTTCCTAGTAAGTCACTTTTAAAAACCCCATTTGAACTTTGGAAATGATGGAAACTTGATTTAAGGTATTTACGTGTGTGGGGCTGCCCAGTGGAAGCTAGAATCTATAACCCTCATGAAAAGAAATTGGATCCTAGGACATTATCGTGTCATTTCATTGAGTATCCAGAAAAGTCGAAGGGATATAGATTCTACTGTCCTAATCATACAACTAGAACCATAAAAATTGGAAATGCTATACTCATTGAAGAAGATGAAGTAAGTAAGAGTATGAAAGAAAGAGAGGTAATCATTCGAGAAGTCAGGGTACAAATTCATATACCCAGAGTTCATAATATACCTGGTGTTCCTAATGTAGTTGTTGACCTGGTCATTGACCCAATGAATAACAATGAACAATAAGTGAATGATCAACCAAGTGAACAACCACATAATGAGACTATAACCGATGAAACGTTTGAAGCACCACAAGAAGTGCCATTAAGAAGATCTCAAAGAGAAAAGAGATCGATAATTTCGGATGATTATGTGGTATACCTTCAAGAAACCGAATTTAACATTGGGAATATTAATGATCTAGTTTCCTATGAAAAAGCTATAAATAGTGATGATACCGATAAATGGATTAATGCCATGAATGAAGAAATAAAATCTATGAATGATAATAAAGTTTGGGAGTTGGTCAAATTGCCAGAAGGACAAAAATGAGTTGGGTGCAAGTGGATTTTTAAGACCAAACTTGACTCAAAATGCAATATCAACCGATATAAAGCTAGACTTGTTACCAAAGGTTTTAATCAATGAGAAGGCATTGGTTATAATGAGACCTTCTCTCCAATTTCATAGAAGGAATTATTAAGAATCATATTACCATTAGTGGCTCATTATGATTTGGATTTGCACCAAATGGACATAAAAATAGCTTTTCTAAATGGGAGTTTAAAAGAAGAAGTTCATAAAGGGAGGAAAGGAAAACATGGTCTGTATGTTAAAGAAGTCAATATATGGTCTAAAGCAAGCTTCTCGTCAATGGTACATTAAGTTCCACGATACCATTACATCCTCTAGGTTTAAGGAAAACACTATTGATCGGTGTATATACCTGAAGATCAGTGGGAGTAAGTTTGTGTTTTTTGTAATATATGTTGATGACTTACTTATCACCAGTAGTGATCTTGGTTTATTAAGTGAAATCAAGAAGTACCCTTCTAAAAACTTTGAAATGAAAGATTTAGGTAAGGCATCCTTCATGATCGAGATAGAAATATCTCGGGATAGATCACATGGAACGTTGGGATTGTCTCATAAAGCTTACATTAAAAAAGTTTTAGAAAGATTTAGCATGAAAAATTGCAATATCATTAATGTTCCACTTCAGAAAGGGGATAAGCTCAGCTTAAGTCAATGCCCTAGAAGTGATTTAGAAAGGGAGCACATGAAATGCATGCCTCATGCTTCGCTCATAAGGAGCTTATTGTATGCACAAGTCTACACTAGGTCGGACATCAGTTTTACCGTTGGGATGCTAGGCAGATATAAAAGCAATCTGAGGATTTACCATTAGAAAGTGCTGAGTTACCTACAAGGGACCAAGGATTATATGCTCACATATCGAAAGACTGATCAACTTGAGGTGATTGCTTATTCAGACTCAGATTTTGGGGGATGATTTAATAGTAGGAAAAGAACTTAGGGTTATGTCTTCCTTATGGTTGGAGGAGCTGTTTCATGGAAAAGTGCTTAGCAAAGCATCATTGCATTGTCTACTATGGAGGCTGAATATGTAGCTTGCTTTGAAGCTATAAATAATGGATTATGGCTGCGAAAGATTATTTCAGGACTAAGAATTATGGGATCAATATCTAAGCCGCTGAAGATTTATTGTGATAATATCGCAGCGGTCTTCTTTTCGAAGAACGATAGGTACACTAAGGCAGCTAAGCATATTTAGATGAAATACCTATCGGTGACAGAAGAATTTCAGAACCAAAGAGTATCAATTGATCACATTAGTATGCATGATAACATAGCAAATCCCCTTACGAAAGGACAATCTCTGAAGACCTTTACGTAACATGTCAAAGAGATGGATCTCGATTAATTAGATTATGATTGTTATTTGGCTTAGTAGTTTGACACTATTACTTGAATTCAATAAAAGTGTTTCTGATTTCTATTATTTTTGTATTTTCTGAATGGATGCATATAATTATAAATTATTGTTGACATAAATATGAGGCCATTATGATGCCCAATATTAAAGGCTTAGTTGAATGAAAAATTGTTGTTGTGGTACATGGAAGGAACCATGCTCTTGAATAGCATGGAACCGCCATGACTCGCATTCGTGAATCATTTGATTTAGAAAACTATATTTATCAATGACTGTGCACCTTATGATAACTAATCTAATTATACGAATTATTAAGACCAAGTGGGAGACTGTTCGAAATTAATATTAAGTGTCGAAGTTAATTAATTAATTTCAATTATATTAAATTATGAATTTTCCATTTATGTGGTCTTGATAAATGTTAGATAATTAATTAGGAATGTGATAAATATAGATATTAAAAGATTAGGTAAATCTTATCTGTTAGTCACATGATGGTTAGTGGTATTAGTGGGAGACTTGAAAAGAGTCCCACCTTGACTAGAATTTTGGCCCTCTTACCCTTATAAATAGAGACCTCTATACCATCTAGAGTCATATCATAACACACTATTTCTAAGGAGGGAGAGAAAATTCGAAATTCCCTATATTTGTATTTTCTCACAAAAGTTCTGGGCACACAAGAAAGCAATTATGGGCTGTTCACTAAGAGATTTAAAGGAAGCTTTAATAGGAGAATTTAAGTAACCTTATGCCAATTAATTTCCATGGACAAAGGTTAGTTTTGATCATAGTTATCAATAACTTATGATTTTGTCATTGCATAAAGATTAAACATCCTGGATTCATGACAAAACTATTTTAAACACGATGTAACATTATGGTTTATATTCGGTTTTATGATTAACAAAACAGTCTTGATTAACAACCACAAACCCACCTTTTCCATCAAATAAGCCATAACTCTACAAAACTAGCCTCGTACCTACCTTTCAATAATCTCACCTTGTTGTTATCGGATGTGTTCCCATACTTTTATTTAATCAGTAATGTAATCCTTATCCTCCACATTATTGCTTTAATTTATGTCCTCTACCACCCCATCGCTACATCTTTTCTATCTCCTATGTCCAAATCTTCTACTTCTTTCATCCAGATCAAATATACTTCCTTCACAAACAAAAAGAAGTTGTTTAATTTTATTTTCTTTTTGAATTTATCTTTCCTTAGGGGTATCTTTACGTTATGCTTGAACGTGCATCTGTGTGTGTATGTGTACTCTAACACAATTTTTCATATAGGCACGCATTGTTTTTTTTTCCGAAGAGGTTCAAAGACCCCAAATTATTAGATATGATACAATAACCCTCTCAAGGTAGCTTATACAAGATAAAGAAAACTTGAAGAATAAGGTTAAAAACTGAAAAAGAGCAAACAAAGAGAGCAATCAACCAACAAGTTTGACTGATTGGACTCCTTGAAGATCCATTCTATAATGACCTCTAGCAATGCTTGGAAGCTCCATAGATTGATTGAATCAGGAGTAGACTTTAGACTGGATTCCATATCTAGCTAAACTGTCCTCCACAAAGTTTGTTTCTCTCCAAGAATGGGTGAAGGTAACCAAAAGCTGAGATAAAATAATTTTAATGGAGGAAATCACTTCAATGAGGTGCCATTTGGGGTTGAAATGATGTCATTAAGCACATCGATGATAAATTTATAGTCAGATTCCACTAAAACTGTATGCAGATTGAGACTTATACAAAGCTTTAAATCTCTTAAAATGGCCAAACATTCAGCTTTGTTATTAGAATCAATGCCTTCAAAAGAGGAAAAGGCTTTTATAAATATCCCCTTATGGTTTCTAAGAATTCCCCCTGAACCTGATGGACCTGGATTGCCTATTGAATTACCATTTGTATTTAACTTTATCACTCCTTTATTGGTATTGAACCATTTAATCATGTGAAAGGTGCCTTTCTTTTGGTTATAGCTGATGAACTTGAAAAATCATAGGTATGTGCTCAATGTGAAGATCCTTAGAATAGAATCTTTTATTTGAGCAACAAATAGAAGCAAGATGAATAACTTGATTGATGATCAGACGGTGATCCATATGTCCTCCTTCAAATCTGTAATAGTTTATACTCTTCCATATTTCCCAAAGTATAATACTAGGAATAATGATGAAAAGGAATTAATTGAAATCTTAATTTGGTTTCCTGATCCACCATGGCATAAGCATTAAGTTCAAAGATGAAAAATTAACCTTCAGACCCAATAAATTAGCAAAGTAATTCCATATCTTGAGGGCAATGGGACCATTACGGAACAAATGGTCAAAGGAGTCAATGTTGTATTGGCAACAACAACATTTGGATGGTAAGAGGATGCCTTTAGTTTGAATGGTCTCATCTGTGGGGACAATTTTGTGAAAACATTTCCATAGGAAGATGGAAATTTTATGAGGGTACCCTTGGTTCCATATGAATTTACAAATAAGAAAGGATGGTTTGTTATTCCTAATAATGTTCCAAGCAGATTTAGTTAAAAATTTACCATCAGTTGTTGGAGTCCAGTATTTTTCCCCTTTGATCTCCATCATATGTTGTTCAGTGATTCCTTCAATAGCTTGGATCCTCTTATAAGTCTGAGAGCCACCTGTGATGGGTCTATTCTTGTACTTATTCCAGAAAAACTCTAACCTGAGGGTTTTATCGGTGTTAAGGCTCCACCAAATCTTCAAACTAAAAGAAGAGCATAAGTCATTTATAAGTTTCAATCCAAGCCCTCCTTCCTTCACTAGTAAGAAGATGTCAGGCCACTTCAACCAGTGATGCTTAGAGCAATAATCTCTTGAAGAACACTATAAAAATTTGTTAAAAATCCTCTGGATATGAAGAATGGTTTCTTTAGGAGGCTTGAGGGTTGTTATAGTGTGAATTGGGATAGAGGTAAGAACTAAGGAGATAAGAGTTTTCCTACCTGGGAAATAGAGGAATTTAGTCTGTCAAGAAGATAATTTCGATCTTATCTTTTGAATAATTTCTTTAAAATAAAGATGTTTTCTCTTCCCATAGTAAATAGGACAACCTAGGTATTTCAGAGGGATTTTTTTAAAAGTTAAATCAGTGAGTTTAGATATGGCTCTTATTCTAGTAAGGCTGACAGAATGGTGCGTAATAAAGCTGCTCTTTGAGAAATTAATAACCCGACCCGATGCCAATTCAAACCTCTTGAGGAAACCAATCAAATGTTTAATACTATTAGTGCTACCATTGCAAAAAACAATGGTATCATCAGCAAAGCTAAGGTTACTAATTATATGACTATGTCTAGGAAGAGAATATGGTTTAACTTGGCCATTTAAAACCATATTGTGCAGGATTTTGTTGAGAGTTTCAGCTACTAATACAAAAAGACCTGGGGATAGGGGATCTCCCTGCTTTAAGCCTCTAAAGGACTTGAAAAATCCGGCACTTTGACCATTGATAATTATAGCAAACCAATTATTTGAGATGCAACTCCAAATTCTATCATTCCACATTCTAGAGAAACCAAATTGTCTAAGAGTTTTAACAAGGAATAGCCAGGATAATTTGTCATAGGCTTTTGAAATATCCAATTTAATAACCACATTTAAACCACGAGCCTTCTTACCAATTAACTGCATCATTTCCTAGGCCAATAGGATGTTGCCAGTGATCTTCCTGCTTTTATAATTCCAGCTTGAGAGTTCCCAATTATTGTAGGGAGTACTGAAGCTAATCTAGTTTCTAATATCTTGGTGATAATCTTGAAGAAATAGTTACAAAGGCTTATTGGCCTATAATCAGAGTAGATATTAGGATTGCTATCTTTTGGAATAAGCATGGTATTTGTGCTTGTCCAACTCTTAGGGAGTATACCACCTGCAAAAAAATATGAAATAGCATGTAATATGTTAGATTTAATGGTGTCCCAAAAAGTCTTGTAGAACACTCCATGGAAACCATCAGGGCCTTCACAACTATCTTCATTTAGATCTTTAATGGCCTTCCAAACTTCTTCTTCAGTTGGAACTTCATCTAGCATTATTGATTGGGCAAAAGGATATTTGCTGATCAATAGATCCTATGATGGCATCTTCACCTTGTATAGGAGTTTCATGGAAATGTTTTGATAATAAGTTATAAATTCATCTTTAATGTCTTCTATATGTCTATCCAGGTGCCATCTTATTTTTTTACTCTATGGATCATTTGGTGAATTCTTCTAGCCTTCACAAATGAATGGAAAATCTTGGTATTAGAATCTCCCTCTAGAATCCATCTACTTTTCATTTTTTTCCTCTAGAAAAGTTCTTCATTTTTTAAAGCCTTGCAGTAAGGCTCTAGATTTGGATAACTGCTCTCTATGGGTTGAATAAGGGGTTGCTTCATATTGAACTTCTTTTTGTAACACCTCATCTTTAAGCTTTTGGATCTCATTGAAAACATTTTTGAATGAGCTTTTATTCCATATAATAAGATCTTCCTTAATCCTTTTGAGCTTATTAGAGAAACATCTTAGAGGATTTCCATCAGCAGGAGTATTCCAAGAGTTTTCAATGATGCCCTTAATATCCCTATGTTTACACCACATGTTTTGAAACTTAAATGATTTAGGAATAGAGTGAAGCTGAGTTAGAATAGAGAAAAGGAGAGGGGCATGATCAGAGCATGTTTTGTTGAGATGAGAGAGTTTAAAATTGGGGAAAGAAGTGCTCCATTCAATGGAAGCATTGCCTCAATCAAGTCTAGCCCAAATCTTGCCTATAACCCTGAAATTATGCCAAGTAGACCTCGATCCGTTGTAATTAATCTCCTAAAGAGAAGAGTTAATAATGAAATTGTTGAAATCTTCAATTGAATTGAAGTCAACCTCTTTGCCCCAATGTTTTTCATCAATTTTTGTAACTAAATTAAAGTCACCCATCACTATCCAAGGCTTAGAGTCAACCAAAAACTTATGCTGATTGAGATCATCACATAAAGGATATCTTTCAATTCTGGAACATATAGCATTGACAATATAGAGGAACACTTCTGATGGTAAGTGAGGGTGGGAAATCTTTAAAGGAGTTGTTTGATCCCCATTCTGAACAGTAGAGCATTGAACTCCAAATCTCCATAAGAACCATATCTTATTGTTCAAATTATTAAGACAACCTTCAAAGTTGATTATTCTACTCAATTCTTCCAGATTCTCCTGCTTTGATTTTGGTTATAAGATAGCTATGAATGGTAGATTATGAAGATTACACAACTTTTTTATCCTTCTCTTAGAGGGTTTATTAGCACACCCTCGAATATTCCACATAATGAAATTTATCATTGGCAAAGTTTAGGATCACTACCTTTTAATTTTTCAGATGCAACCCTGTTAACTTTCTCAACATAGGGTCTAGAGGCCTGCTTCTTTCCAAATCTTTATATGTGTGTGTGTGTGTGTGTGTGTGTGTGTGTATATATATATATATATATATATATATATATATATATATATATATATATATATGTGTGTGTGTGTGTGTGTGTGTGTGTGTGTGTGTGTGTGTGGTGTGGTGTGGAGTGTGATGTTTAATGTGATTAAGAATAAGAGGGTAAAAAAGTAACTTGGTGCAAATTATAGAGAGTTTGGAGAGAGAGAAAAACATGCAGGAGTCAGGTGATAACAAAGGGTAGTAAGAGAAAAAAAACAAAGGTTGTAAGAGGGAAGAAAATATATTAGAGAGAAATAATATGAAGAAGATGATAAGAGCTGAGAGAGATCTTCTTAGAGAAAAAAAATTAGAGAGCATTGGATCATGAAAAGACATAATATTGTAGAGAGAAACAATGTGTGTATGAGAGAGATAGGCGATGATAAGAGAGACTTCAAAGATGAATTTGGGAACGCGTGATCTACAAATGGCATATGTCATTTGATCGCAAAGTTATAAAATTGTCACTAAGTTATTTGATGGGTACCGACTGTTGGTCAAAATTGATGAAATTTATAATTCCAAGGATAACATTATAAAATTAGAAAAATGGGTATAAAACTCAAAATCATCCTAAACCCTGAGGTTGATATTGAAATTAACAATAATTTTTAATATTCAACACAATAGATAAGGAAAATGAACTTCGCTTTTGACAAATCTACCCCCAATAATAAATTGAAATAGTTAATGTTTATACAAAATATGTCTATACCATACTATTCATAAAAGTATAACAAGGTCCAACAAATATAAATCAAATTTAAGTATTCGGGTATATAATGTTTTTGTGTATCTTTATAATATTTTTGAAGCTATAGTTGACTAAAAATTAAATGAATACTATTTATGCACTAAACATTATTCTAAATTATATTTAAATATTATTTGATTAACTTTAATATATTAATTCATGTCACAAATTGAAATGCACACACACACACACCACTATATATATATATATATATATATATATATATATATATATATAGAGAGAGAGAGAGAGAGAGAGAGAGAGAGAGAGAGAGAGAGAGAGCCAACATATCATATTTTTTTCACTATAAAAAACTCAAGGATGTACTTTCTTGTACATTAAGTTAAATTGGTTCATAAGAAAAGAACAATAATAATGTAATAAGCTGACTTTTATATGCTTTGATTTTTTTACATTTTTTTCGTAATGTATGATAAAATGTCATTTGGTAATTATTTATAGATATTAAAGTTTCTGATAAATATATTTTTGTAAGAGTACTCATATATATATTTTTCTAAGAGGGACAGTACCCCTACAAGTTATATTAAAACCATAGAGAAAAAGCCTCTCTAGTGGCACTTACAAGCTTTGGGGGGAAAGCAGTAAATTTGGGGCTTTATAATTATCCCCATTACAAAAAGATATCCTAACATCATAAGAATATACTACATTGGAGACAAAGTCCCCAAACAAAAGACTAATGTAAGAGTACTCATATAATGTTGAGAACTTTATGTTAATGATCCTCTCATATCGGTTAAAAACACCTACATAGTGGACTATGAAATTAGTTCACTAGAATGTTAGCAATACATATAAAGTAATACATCCCGTTTAAATTTATTTTGATTTATTGAGATTATTGAAAAAACCCAACCCTGGCATATAGAGTGTAAACATTGATTTAATTAAATTAAATATTAAATAGATAATAAAAGGTATTTTAAAACCTAGAATTGTTATTAAATTTGAGTTTTAAGTAAATGATACATCTTAGTGAGGAAAATGTAATTTTACAAAACTTCATGGATTTGTTATTAATAACAAACGTTTTGAGGAATAAAATAAAAAGTAGAAAGTGAACTTTTTGTATATAAAATATTTCTACGGACCACTAATAAATATTGAAAATATGTATAGTGTGAAATTATCAAAATGCCCACAAAGTATAAAATTATGCATACGCCCTCACCACCGTTCCATCTAATGTATAACACCTTTCCTCATCGTGATTGACACTTTGTGCCCCATTATCACAATTCCACCTTACCTAGAAAAATATGTGTCTATAGAGAGAAGCCTTAGAATACTTGTTACAATTTGGTGAAATTATGATTGCAAAACAAGTCCGACACACTAGACCTTAACATTTACTCACCGAAGTAAAAGTCTTGTCAGTCAACACCATAATGCCTTTAGAAACCTATATATATGATACTTGTAAATAAATTGAAATTCACACTAATTCCTTGAAAATAATAATGGGAGTGAGAAATATAATGTTCGGGGATGTTTAAGAAACAACACTACACCAAATTATACGAATAGTCACAACAAGGGGGTCACGTATTTGGTCTGTGACCATCCCAAAACAGTGATAATATCAACCATGGGAGTGACTACTTCCATGACTAATTATGGTCATGTAAGTACTTGGAGCTGGTCACGGCCTTGAACCCTGACCGATGTGGGTCACAACCTTCATCTATAACTAATGTGTGACCATCGTGGCAACATATTCGTGCAAAATTCCCTCCAAGTGTGGTCACGGACTAAGGTCGTGACCATGTCAATGACCAATGCTAAAAATTCATCAAATAAGGTCACGATCTTAGGCTATGGCCAGATCAAAATGGTCACACGTGTGGGTCAGGGACTATGACCGTTGCGACAACTATTTTAAATCCCCTAGTAATGGCTAATGATGTGGAAACATATTTGATCACGACAATGGGTCTTGGATTTTAGTCGTGAACATTGTCTTTATATTTAAAATCTATGTAGATTTCTCATTTCACCCGAAATATCTCTCTCCTTCTCTCAAAACCTAACTTTTTTTGGCTTCCTCTCTCTCAATCTCGAGTTTTTCGGACTCATCTCTATCTAAATCTTAAGTTTTTTGGCTTTCGCTTTCTCTCAGTCTCAAAGGTAACATTTTTATGTATGTGGGTATTTGTGTATTTGTATTTATATATATATATATGTGTGTATGTGTGTGTGCATGTGAGTATTTGTGTATTTATATGCGTATGTGTGTGTATTATGCGTGTACTATGTACTGTGTTATATATATATATATATATATATATATATATACTAGGGTATGCCCGTACCTGAAAGCACGCTGATAATTGCAAAATGATGAACATTTTCAAAAGTACGTAATTGCAATAAGATAAAAATCTTCCCACGTACATAATCGTAAAATCGCAAAAATTTCCAATGTATGTAACTAGAAAACGGCAAAAATTTCATTCCCTGACAAAACAAAGTGTAATTTTAAAAAAAAATTGATCATAATATCCTTTATTTATAAGACTATCCACCCTGTTTAACAAATAATAAATAGTTCAACATTAATGTGCACCAAAAACTCCAACTGACATGTTAATCATCAAATTACAAAAAAATAAAAACAAAGCATAATATTTTTCAAGAGTATCTCAAAAAACAATTATTTGGTTCAATTATCAAACTAAAACATTAGAATTGCAAAATTCAAAACAATAGAGTTACTCTATATCTATATCCATAGAGAAGTAAATAAATATGTACCATAAATGAAATCTATACAATAAAAAGCATAACAAATAAGTAGATTAACAAATTAAAGTAAGAAGTTACATAGACATCAATAACAACAACTTTATAAGATCCGACCCATTGGTTTATCTCTACCAATTTGAAGTGAATTGTATGCATCATAAATATGGTGAAAAGAATGACTAAGGAAATACTACATAGTAAGATTTCATTCATTTCTCCAAAAATACATAAAGGTAAAGACAATAGTTATAGCAGCATGAGCTCTAGTTCAAAAAGGCATGACTATACCACACAGATTCTCACTATGTAGATCGCATGCCTTAGTTAGGTAATGAGGTAAAGACAATAGTTATAGCACTATGTAGCAACAGGTCAGGACCAAATACTATGAAGAATGCAGTTGATAAACTAATGAGAGTGTACAACATATTTGGGTAATGAGGTAAAGGCTTTAGTTATAGCAGCATGAGCTCTGGTTCAAATGGCCTGCTCTGAAGAATGCAGATAGGACCTGCTGCAAAGACATAAACTAAGGACATGGAAGTAGCGACATGAAGGGTAAACTAAATCCAAGTAAACACAATAAAATTACAAATTAAAAACTAAAAATTAAAACTCATTCAATAAATAGAATACACTTCAAATACCAATAAAGACCATGAAGGCATTTCCTGTCATTTCACAGAATAACCACTAAAAAGGTCATAAATCATAACAAAAATGACTAAATGAAGAGAAAAAACTGAAATAACAACTTCTTTTACTAAACTAATTTTAAAATAAAATAAAGGAACTTAAACAAAACTATCATCTTAGATCAAATACGAAACAATGTTTTACCTACAAAGAACTATGGCAATACAAATACCCTTTAATGACCATAGACGGCTTACCTCATGCAGCAAATAAATTGTTATAAGGTATTATGGGACAGTGTTCGGATATCTCACATTGATTTTAACTCTTACCATTAAAATAACTAACGGATAACAAAGAAGGATGAAATATTAAAAGAGGATTTTGAAACCAAAAAAAATGTCTGTGGGTTATTAACAAATCCAAATGCTATAAAGTATTAGTAATCCACACACATATTATTTAAAAACAAAGCAATGTAAAAGTTTTAAGAAGATATTATTTCTGTCTAACTTCATATTAAAAAAATAAGACTTCAGTAATCAGAAGATGTTTTATGGTCTTAAACTTACATAAAAAATGAAGAAATAGTGAAACGGACCTTTAGTTTACTTTAGGTAAAAATAACTTTGTTCCAAGTTTTAGTTAAAACCAATTTTAACTTCTTAAACCATAACATGCATTTAAAAGATTAAATCCATTCGATGAATAAAACATGCGGTAAAAGAAACAATTTTAGGAAAAAATCCCCGAAGGGAAAAACCTTTTTATTTCACTATAATTTGTAAGAAAGGGGCTTACACGGATTACAATGAAATAAGTTCGACATACGAAATACCCGCAGGTGTCGGTTTCGATGTCTCGGCTGGAACTTTCCCTTTCCAGGAGGGGATCAGTGAAGAAAAGGACGGTTCCTTCACAGGATACTTCGTAAGGTCTCCTTCTACAATAGCAATCAACTCTCGGTTGTAGAGTTCTCCTCACAAAGTGCAACACGGTGTTGTTGATGAACAAATAGTCTTCCGGTAAACCGCGTTCAAGATCACTAACTTTAGAATTGAGTAATACGATCTTGAATAAACACCGAAAGATGAAAAACTTGAATGGGAATAAGTTTTTCTAAACTATTCTGCCTGTAGAAACGTTTAAAGATATATTTTACTTATAACTGAGCTGCACAGAGTCCAAGAAAATGAAAATACTAAAATCGAGGCGGCAGGTCGTTCGAGCGAGATGAGATCTCGTTCGCGTGACATGTAATGTCGTTTGAACGATACTCAGTCTCGTTCGAGAGAGACACAATAAAAAAATATTATTTTTCTTTTTGATTTGATCCTCGAATTTTCTTAGACTATTTGCAACTCAGAAATAATTTTTAAAACGATAAAACAATTTTAATTCCCGAACAAATAAATCACCCAGTATTTAATCAATATACAAATTACCCAACTACTCGTAAGTATTCATACATGAGTGATCTTAAACATATGAAACACATCTTGACATGTAATCTTCTTAAAATCTTTGATTGCACATTCTTGGACTTAAACTATGTGTAAGGCTTTTAAATAGACTCCATAAATTACTAGCCTAGCCTTAATTTATTTTGTCCGGAATTAAGCCAATAAAACCAAATGAATATACTAAGAATTATGTTCTTAAAAATCTCCCCCTTTGGCTATTTCGAGACAAAAATAAACGGATTTATATGCCATAACCAAAAACATATACATGTCCTATCTCAAAAACACAGAAATATAAAAGTACAGGACATAGTGAGACTGAATAAACGGTAGGCATCTAAATCCGTCTCTGAATGGCAATCATTTGAATCTGTCTCTGTATGTGATGTATAAATGAATATCTGAATCTATGAAAACAGTACCTACACACACGAGACACAACCAAATACCCAAGTGAAGTATGGATGAAATAAACAAATATAAAATCATAATAAATACTCCCCCTACATCACATATCTCTCCCCCTTTTTCCTGGAATAGACAAACGGTGGGACAAACACACGAGATCTATCAATAATATATGAGAGTGAATCAACATATCTAGATAAGCAATAGCAATATGACAATGGGTAGGATAACAGAATCATAATAATAATGCGAGAATCACTAAAACAGCAAAAGTAGACAGTACATCCATGTCATAAATACAAAGATACAGCTGATCGAAATGGTACATCATATCAGAGAGAATACAAAATACATCAGGAATATGGATGTCTCAGATACAAAAAAAAACTACAACTAGGCATCAACAATATCATCATCATCATCATCATCATCATCATCATCATCATCATCATCAGTGTATGTGGAAGAAATATGACCAAGTCTAGATGAACCGGCTCCTCTCCGTTGCTTTTTCTGCCGCATCTCATCAAAAAATGCTGTCATCCTGGACTCAACATGAGCACGGGCATCAGCCTCAGCATTAAATCTAGCCATGATAGAATCATAAAGTTTGGACTGGGCAGCTACTTGTGCCTGTAAAGAATAAACCTCCTCCTCAATAGTTAGTGTAGGTGAAAGAGTGGGAGGTGGTGGCGGAGTAAACAAGCTCGGATCAGTGTGATCAGAGGCCTGACAAGGATCAGCATCAGGGAAGACTCCCTCTGGGGGTGGAGCTCTCGCTCTCGCTGACTGTGGCAAATGGCTCTCAGAACGAGCAAAAGTAGACTGATTAATAATACCAGGCGTAGGTAGACGCAGATCACCCTCTAAAATAGGGACACCAGTAGAAGTGCAAATGGTGGAAATGAGAATACCATAAGGAAGAGTAGGACGGACAGGGATGGAACCATGGACAGTGAATGAAGATATGACTCGAAGCATGACAGTCGAAAGATCGATATCCCACCCCTGAGAAACATGGTACATACAGTAAACAATATCTTATCCTATCTGAGTATGATTTATCCGAGGATAAATGGATGATGATACAAAATGATTGAGTACACGAAAGGCAGGATAAATCTGGCGATGATATATCGTAGACCCTGCTAGAGGAATCTCCCAGAAATAATGTCGCAAAATATCATCATAAGTCGGTCCATCGTCGGTGTAACGAGGGAAAACAGCGGCTGGGACACGAGGAAGGTACAGAACAGTTGCAATGAGATCTGCAGTGACGAGTACAGGACTGCCACATACAGAAGAGAAAATTCCCTCAGCGTGGGGAAGAGCACGAAAGAAAAACTCCCGGACAATATCCGGATAAACATCCCCTCGAATCTCGAACATATAATCCCAACCTCTAGAAGAGAACCAACGAGGAATACCTAACTCATGAAACTCAGTATAACGAAAAACCCTCTCGGAAACAACTGACCGAATATGAAGACCCAATGAGCAGTACTGATCATACTCAGCATGAGTGGCCCACCTTACAGGAGAGTACGGGGGCTTACTAGCCTGAGCTCTTTGAGCTCGAGCAGAGGGTGGATCCTCATCGAGTCGCCCGGTAGGGGCACCACGGCGTCTAGGAGGCATGCCCAGAATGTGCAATGTGTGATGTAAAAAAATACCGTCTCGGACACACGTACACCTAAGCACCTATCTCCGTACAATCTTCCAACCAAACCACCGCGAACACCAGCCACAATCACAGTCAAAATCAAAATCAATAATGGAAACAATAAATTTCTCAAAACAAGTTAATAAATATCATTATTACCTCGAAACCACCGGACAACGGGAATAATACGCTGAAGAGATAGTGCAGGAGAAGTGTTGAACTTGAAAATCTCCTGAGAACCACTGTCCAGAGGTAACACACCGGAAAACCGTACCACCGACGAGACAAATCTGAAAACCCGTTGAATCAGCCCCTTAAGAGAAACAATGTATGATTCTAAGAGCTTAAGGGAGATAAACGAAGTGCAGAGGAGTGTTAAAGAGGAGACAAAGCTGAGAAATGAAGCTTAAACCACTGAAGATGGCGAAAAAATGAGTGCAGGGGCTGCTGTCGCGTGAAGCAGATGAGAACGACGGCTTAAATGAAAACCTAATCTCGCGTGAAGTTGTTCGATCGACTTAAGGATGTCGCTTAAACTAAATGAGATGTCGCTCGAACGATTTGTAAAGTCTCTTGAACGACGTGTTCGAGCGACATGATATGTCGTTCGAACGATAAAACAAAATTTCCAGAAATATCCCAAGAACATGCAGAATTTGCCCAGTGAAAAAATTATCCCAAAATAATACCTGGAACACAAAAACAGACTGTAAAACAGAAAAAAAAAAAAAAAGAAAAACAGTGCAAAAAGCGAAAAAATGGGAATTACATGTTAACAAGGTACTAATGTGCTCAATTAAGAAAGAGGATTGATTGGGAGGGAACTACAATAATTGAGCCATCATTTTAATACGTCGAATCGATCAAAGAGTTCTTATTGATAGCAAGGAATCATCAAACATCATCAAAGCCATGTGTGACAAAAGTGTGAGTTTGATGGACTAAACTTAATCAACATGCATACAAGTCCGGATTGTTGACGATTCTACAAACAATAGCGATATGATACGATGTTTCAATATAGGATTCGTGGTGCAAACCCGTTTACTTTAATTTCCAACCAAACTCCCTCAATATATGAATTTTTCAAGATCTTTAGAAATATCTATCAATCTCTACTTAGAGAAAGTCCTATTGGCCCCAATTATGGCATTGATTTCTTTTTATTTCCTTGATTTTCTTTTGGGCTCTTTTAAACGGTGGCTTTCACGATGAGTCAATTATATACTCTCGCAGCCCTTTCCCGTGAACACTCAATACATTTTTAATACAAATTCTCACGGAAAAAATGGTTCTTACAAGCACACCTCCTCCTTAAGTTTACTTATGCATAGATGACAAAATTGAGATAAGGACGTATCACCAAACTCAAATATGCAAGAGAAGTCAAACATCCATATAAACTCGTGCTTGTGTGCAAGGATGGCATATAAGCAAAGTTGAGTCAAAAATGCATATCAACATCGAAACAACCCCATAGTTCAAAGGTTAAGATCATTCTAGGCATCAATAATAATGACCAAAAATCCTAGCCCCAATAAAAAGAAGGGTGGAATCAAGCACACTAATATCCCTATATCAATCATGTAACCTCACGACTCAAAAATCAAAAATCTTTTGTATTTTCAAAAGTTCTTATAAAAGACAAAATCTTTTTGTATTTTTCTAAAACACTCAAATAAATGAAAAAACAAGAAACATGCCATAACACTAGCCAAATATAAGGAAAAATGAAAATACTAGTGTATGACAAATCAATGAACAACCTTAATCGAAAGAGGAAAGATGAGAAGAACCCTGAGCAATAATACGAGAATCACCAATCTTTAAGCATAACGCTTCCAAATCTGACTTCCTAACCCAAGTAGGTGTGAACCGACGAGAAGAGGTATTGGGAACCGGAATGGCTTTAGACTTTCTAGGTACATTCTTGAGGTCGTAGCAAAACCTTCTGAGATGACCTCTCCTACCGCGAAATGTGTAAGTGTAGATACGGTGATGAGTGTGTCCTATAGGCCGATTATACCTCACGTTCCTAGGTGGCTCTCTCCTAAAGTTCCTACGCAACTTTCTTGTTTGGATGGTTTTGGCTTTAGGAGCAGGTGAGACAAGATTATTAAAGCCAATACCTCTCCGATTATCTTTGATTTCGACGGTGCTTAAGATTTTGTCTAACTTTTCAGACCTAGCCTCCAAATTAAACTTAACTTTACTCGAATCTCTCAGTTTTTCTTCAAGCTCACCTAACCTTGACTCAAGTAAACGCATAGAATTTCAAATTTCAGAATTTCTTTTTTCATAGTCTCCATCAATTCCCGAAGACTATCTCTCTCACCCTCGACATATTCTAGCTTCTCTCGAATTTTCTTTTCTTTTGCCAGAAGATCCTCAATTAAAGAATTGGAATTATTTATTTCTATGACATGTTCTTTTAACAAGGCTGCTAGTTTCACGTTTGCTTTCTTTGTTTTTAAAGTTTATTCATACAATTCTTTGAAAGAAGTTTGCAAATCTCTCTCGTCTTCGCTCTCATTCTCATTCACCTGCTCCTCACTCTCAGGAGTATCAACTTCAGTGATTGCGGAAGACTCATGCAAAGGTAAGTCTTTATCACTTACATGACTAACCACAAAAGTGGAAAGATCACGCTTGCTAGCAAAAAGAAAATCTTCTTTTGGGTCACTATCACTAAGGGAAGAAACGCGATTTATTGATTTATTAATATTCTCCCTCAGTTTTGTGGGACACTCATCTATCCTGTGACCAAAACCTTCGCAGCAAAGACACTTTTCACAATCACCTTTATTGACAAGTTTTTTAAGAGCAGTTTTCATGTGTGATTTCCAATTAGATGAATCAAAGAGTTGAATTCTAAAATCATCAAAACCACCGAAAGGCATACCTAAGGACACGGGATCACAAACACAATAAAATAGTGCAACATGCTCTGATACCAATTTGAAACGGCCCTTTAGTGTACTTTAGGTAAACACAACTTTGTTCCAATTTTTAGTTAAAACCAATTTTAACTTCTTAAACCATAACATGCATTTAAAATATTAAATCCATTCGATGAATAAAACATGCGGTAAAAGAAACAATTCCAGGAAAAAATCCTCGAAGGGAAAAACCTTTTTATTTCACTATAATTTGTAAGAAAAGGGCTTACACGGATTACAATGAAATAAGTTCGACATACGAAATACCCGCAAGTGTCGGTTTCGATGTCTCGGCTGGAACTTTCCCTTTCCAAGAGGGCAGCAGTGAAGAAAAGGACGGTTCCTTCACAGGATACTTCGTAAGGTCTCCTTCTACAATAGCAATCAGATCTCGGTTGTAAAGTTCTCCTCACAAAGTGCAACACGGTGTTGTTGATGAACAAATAGTCTTCCGGTAAACCGCGTTCAAGATCACTAACTTTAGAATTGAGTAATATGATCTTGAATAAACACCGAAAGATGAAAAACTTGAATGGGAATAAGTTTTCTAAACTGTTCTGCCCTCAGAAACGTTTACAGATATATTTCATTTATAACTGAGCTGCACAGAGACTAAGAAAATAAAAACACGAAAATCGAGGCGGCAGGTCGTTCGAGCAAGATGAGATCTCGTTCGCGCGACATGCAATGTCGTTTGAACGATACTCAATCTCGTTCGAGCGAGACACAGTAAAAAAATATTATTTTTCTTTTTGATTTGATCCTCGAATTTTCTTAGACTGTTTGCAACTCAGAAATAATTTTTAAAACGATAAAACGATTTTAATTCCCAAACAAATAAATCACCCAGTATTTAATCAATATTCAAATTACCCAACTACTCGTAAGTATTCATACCTGAGTGATCTTAAACATATGAAACACGTCTTGGCATGTAATCTTCTTGAAATCTTTGATTTCGCATTCTTGGACATAAACTATGTGTAAGGCTTTTAAATAGACTCCATAAATAGCTAGCCTAGACTTAATTTATTTTGTCCGGAATTAAGACAATAAAACCAAATGAATATACTAAGAATTATGTTCTTACAAATAGAAAGTTAACTAAAGGATCTAATTTGAATCATAGCACCATGTGATTATCGGGTCACCCTGTAAAACCTGGATCAATTAAATAGAGCACCATATAAATTCCTTCGCTCAGGTGTGCGGTCCCAATATCATATTGATTGTACCAAATTGTTGAAACTTGAGGGGAACACCTGAACAATGTATATAAGCCCTAAATGAACCTCCATATATAAACCATATGTATACTGATCAAATAAAACCGAAGCATAGCTAGATTCCAAGTAATTGAACTGAAAAATAAAATAAACATATTGATGTTCACTTGCAACCGGGAAAATGCAAGACCAAATATATATTAATAGCATAAAATATAAACATAAAATTACATATTCAAAGGCATTGATATATCTCTCCTTAGGTATGTCATGTTTTTGCAACAGCTTAATCCCCAGGCACTCTTTGTATAACCTGCAGCCACCATATGAGTTCCCCAGGAACCCTAGTAATGTTAGCTTTCGGCAATAGCAGTGTTAGGTTGTACTGAAGATGGATTCATATTAATCCTTGAACACTTTCCAACAAAGCACGATACTTTATATTGAGGTTGAAACCAAATATTTAGTGGTTTTAAAAATATTGTCATCATAGATTGGAAATTTAAGCCAAATAACTCAAATTCATGACAGTGAGTAGTAGTAGTTAAAATCTGAAAACCAAAAAAATGAGTTAACGAACTGGTTTGAAAAATTGAGACCCTGTCTTGAAAAACAAAAAGTGCTAATGACATTGATTAGTAGTTAAAATCTACAAAATAAATGTACCAAAATCGGATAAATTTACATTAAAACAATATAGTTAAAACTCAGATTTAAACCTAATAAAATGTATAAAAATCCAATGTATAAAAAGTAAATTCTAGCTAAGGATAAAAGAAACATACCGTGCTCAGATAAATGATTTGAGGCATCGGTTGCACTCAGATTTCCTGTTCGTAGACTTGCACAGGCTGCTAATTCAGTTTCAATATGTTTATCAAAAGGTCTTGGTGCTCTAGCAAGAAGTGTGATTGTTGGTTTAGAGACTATGAAGAACATTTTAAAACAGTTATTAAAACAAAGAGTGCTCATAACATTCCAAGTTGTGATAAAAGATTAATATGATATTAAAAGAGAAGTTAATCAACTGCAACATGATTGATGCACATATTAGACTATCGACTTGGAAACCAAGTTCTTGTAGATATTCATGGCCGAAGTTCTTAAGGGATCTACATTTATAGTTGTTCACATTTCTACAGATCTACATGAAGTGAAATGCGAGCATAGAATACATGACATAGCAAGAACTGTGATTATTGGTTTAGAGAGTATGCAGAAAATTTTAAAACATGTATTAAAATAGAGAGTGTGCTTAACATTGCAAGTTGTGATAAAACATTAATGTGATGTTAAAAGATAAGTTAATCAACTGCAACATGATTGTTACACATATTAGGCTATCAATTTGGAAACCAAGTTTCTTGTAGAGATTCATGGCTGAAGTTCTTGAGGAATCTACATTTCTAGTTCTACACATTTCTACAGATCTACATGAAGTGAAATGCAATCATAGAATAGTAATTGGTGTCTTGAAAACAACAGTTATTTTTATTTCTTCATCTCTAATGGTTTGGTGATTCTAAAATAAAAAATTGAATAGACATTAATACATTTGTATTAGTTAGGTAATATAGTAAGGTATTTAGGTATACTAAGGTATTCAGACATTTGCCTCTGTGAGGAAATATACATATCTACAACTCACGAACTAAACGAAGTAACTATCTACAAAAGCCAAATATTTACATCAGTGTAAACTAAAAATGCTTATTGAAAAAATAGTTCATTAAAAAAACACAAAATAAGAAGGAAACAAATGATGATTCGAGCAACAACAGACGATTCATACAAAAAATGGGAGAGATACCTAGGCTGGTGATATGATGAGGCTTGTCATTATATTGGACAATACCGAGTCATTGAAGAACCTTAGTATCTGCAAAAAAAATAGTGTGTGTACAGTATAGGCGAAGTGTCTTTTCAAACACACAACACAAACGATTACTGACTTTAAATACTACTTTAGAACTAAATGAAAATTTTCAAGACAGTGATAAAACATGTCAAAAAACTTTTAACTTACCCATAGATCTCCACTTGCTTATGGATTCCATGTCGTTAAATGAACTATTGTTCAATATGTTTACACTTCATAATCAAACAGGACATAATCGAAACAAAGTGGACCCCCCTCCACACTTATAGCGGATAGGATGATCCGTAAGATTGCAGCGTTTAGGAATTTTTCAAGGATGGTGGAGAATCTTTGATAGGAATGAATATTTAAAGAGGTGCAGACACATCAAATTGTAACAGAATTCAGCTTTAAGAATGTTTTGTTCCTTGGGATAAATAAATTCAAAAGAGAGATAAAAGGTACCTTAATAAAGCCAAACAATTCATTAAATGCACTACCCTGCTTTGTTTTCTTAGAAGCAAAACATAAAACATATATGAATTATATTAATATATAGAAATTATAAATTGGCATATTAGATGGAAAATGAGGGAAAATAGGACAACTGGGGACATTAAATAATAGTGAAATTGAGTACCATTATTTGGATGCCAAAGCGTTAATGATTAAGATAGAACCAATTGGTGTCTTGAAAACAATAGTTATTTTTATTTCTTACTCCCTAATGGTTTGGGGGTTCTAAAATAACAAATTGAATAGGCATTCAAACATTTGTCTTAGTTAGGTAATAGCGTAAGGTATTTAGGCATACTAAGGTATTTAGACATTTGCCTCTGTTAGGAAATATGCATATCTACAACTCATGAACTAAACGAAGTAACTATATACAAAAGCCAAATATTTACATTAGTGTAAACAAACAATTCTTATTGAAAAAGTAGTTTATTAAAAAAAATACAAAAAATAAGGAAACAATCTACTTAACCAATAGAGATCAAGGTAATACAAAAATAGAACTGCAAAATCATTTATTGAATGCAAAAAAATAGAACTGCAAAAATATTATATTTTATATCGGTAATACAAAAATAGAAACAGCAAAATGCAGCTCATGTAGTTCCGTGATCCAAACAGAAAAATGCATTTCGTGATTAAGAAGGATCGAGGGGTATGAATATGATGTATAAAAAACCAACTCTCGCATTTCTTTGACAGAGTTGTATAGAAGACTCTTCCCCTTATTTACTACAGTTACAACAACAATTGGAAAATATGAAAACATAAAAATAGATATCTACTACATTTACAACAACAAATGACATGATAAAATGTTTTAGAAAATTATGAATGAGATAGATTTCTCACTTTCTCGTATGCCTTGGGTCATCTAGAAGGGTCAATATAATGCAAATAAAAAACTTTTCCTCATTGATTAATTCCTTCAACATAAGTGTCTCTGCGCATATCAATACATGAAATTGTCCAAGTAAAAATGGAAATCAAGTTGAAAACATTAGAAAAACCTAATTACATGAGCATAATTAGAATTAGGGATTAAAAATGTGAGTAAAGTAAAATTACCTGTGCGAGGACTTATTTAGGAAGATTGGAGCCTTGGAGGAAACTAATGGCCTCGGATCCACTGATCTGACTGTCCTGATACAAATTGGCTCCCCGAAAAAGGCTTCGAATTGATCCATATTCACCCCTGCCCTTCTAGATATCTAGGTAATCGACGAATTATGGACGATTAATAAGTTTTATTATCACAGACAAAAACTTATAGATCGGTTTAGAATAGTGGTGTCGGATAATTTTGAGGGAGTAGAAAAGAATTGGGAAATTGAGGAATTGGATTTGAAATTATGTCTTTTCTCATGTATAGTTTTGCAAAGGATAGTTGAGTGTCACTGAAAAGATGCTGTCACTTCAAAGTTTGTAAAGGAACTCCTCAATCTCCCTTCAATCCCGAAAACGCACAACCTCCTCGTATCAAAACCAATTAACAGCGATGTAGAGAAAAATGATTACATTTTTTATATGTTTCAAAGATCTAACGATGAAGATAATAGCAGCTAAAAAATGTTTAGAGTATAGTGATTTCATTTAACTTCTTGAAATGAAAGTGTAATAGATGAAACCATGATTCACAATAGGGTTTGAAGAAAAAATTAAATTTCAAAGAATGTAAAGCCTTTTTTGGACTCGACTGGTAAAAGGTAGGAGCCAAAACTACATACAACTCAACAAATGATAATAAGGTAGCACCCAATGCTAAAATAAAAATATACTTCTTCATCGTAATCTTATGTCGTGCTCGTGTTGTGGCATTGCGTGTTGTGGCGTGTCTCAGGCCGTGCTCATGTTGGGTTTTATATGAATCATGTTCAGATAAGGTAAAAACATGATTTTGCGCTGTGTAATGTCAGTATCTAATTGGTGTCGTACCGTGTCAAGCACAACATGAAATTATATTACCCACAAACATTTAAAATATTACACATGCATTTATTCAAAAAAATAACATGCAATGAGAATTGAGAGTCAAGATACATTTATTCAAACTCATTCATAAACCTAAAGCAAAATGACGAAGTCCTATGCCAAGAACTCACCGAAGTAAACCATATGATGATCCGAAACGAGCACAACTAAAATCTGAAGATGTAACTCGATATATTCAATATAATTCAGGTCATCCATTCAAACTTTAGAACACAATATATTCAAATTGAACTATATGAAACCCAACAAACTTCATCCTATGTGAGAGAGAGAGAGAGAGAGAGAGAGAGAGAGAGGTTCATCAATTTTTTGATGGTTTGAAAAAATCAATCAAAATCGTTTATTGGAATAAATGAACAACTAAGAAGGAAACCAATCCTAACAAACTCAATATCAAAATGTGATGAAAAAAATATGAATTGTCATTCTCGTAGATGAGGTACGGAATTATTTCTCTTTGGTGTAGAATGTAAATCGTTGAGAATTTGAAAACGATAGACATTATGGGTTGAAATAGCTTATGGAAAGAGAAATATAACACACAAAAAAGATAGAATAGTTTAAAAAACATACCCAAAGAAACATAATCCTTCATAAACTTGGTACCAAAAAAATTGAAGGCTAATATACGATGATATATACTAAAAATAATACATAATAAACCTGATTTGACCCAACGAAACAAAGATATCTCATTTGGCTTCTAAGATATGATTCCAAAGTTTTTTCATCTGAATCATAATCAAAATCAAACACAAAAATCACAAAAAATGTACAGAATACTTAGTAACAATCCTTCATAAAAATGTACATCAGACCTAATATACACAAAAATGAGAAATTTACTCTACAATCCTTCATAAAATTAGTACCAAATAAAATTGAAAGCTAGTATGAGATGATATGTAGTAAAAATGAAAGAGTATACCTGATTTGACCAAACAAACCAAAGATATTTGAGTCGAGCTCCAAGATCTAATTCCAAAGTTTGTCGATCTGAAACAAAATCGAAGACAAACACAGAAATCATAAACAATAGACTAATATCGAAATCCAAAAGAGGAAATGAAAAATTGTATCAAGATCGATAAAAACCTTTGAGCACAAACAAACCATCAAACGCATAAAAAATCCATTCAAAAAGACCTAAGAATGAAGATCTATGAAAATGTATACGAACACAATAAAAACTTCAAATCCATATACAAAAAAAAAAACTAACAAAGCAGATCTACATAATAAAATTAAAAAACTGCACCCTAGAAGTGTGCATGAGAGAGAGAGATGCATGAGGGTTCAAACTATGGTTGTCATCAAGAGATGACTGGAACTCTATTGGGGACTTTAGTGTGTTTACTTGAGTATACATACCCTTTGGTTCATGCACAACAATAGATTGAGTATCAAAATATTACTTTATCCTTGTCAATCTTTTTTGTATCCTATTATGATATTGAAAATATATTAGCGCTTTACTTTGAGGTATGGACGTTTAGTTTGATGTATGGATGTTTAGTTTAATTTACAGATGTTGAATATTATTTATGTATGTTTAGTTGTGACATTTCAGAAATTTTCTTGTTTAATGTATTTGTTGTGTGTAATAAGACTGTAATGACATATACCAATTTTACCATATTCATTTGCATAAGTAGGTTTTTCACTATTGTACTTGCTAAT
The DNA here is from genome assembly GCA_949130495.1 of Sambucus nigra. Taxonomy (NCBI): domain Eukaryota; kingdom Viridiplantae; phylum Streptophyta; class Magnoliopsida; order Dipsacales; family Adoxaceae; genus Sambucus; species Sambucus nigra. The sequence continues at coordinate 532,804,963 of OX422208.1, read as the reverse complement.
GATGGAGAGTGCCTAATCTTATTTAAGGGGAAAATTTTATTTTCCTTCCAATAAATATTGATTTGGAGGCATGTAAGTTAACGTTTGATAACATATTATGTTCAATCGAATGTCGGGGGCACGATAACCTTTCACAAGACACTCGGTTTAATAATAGAGTCTCCTGAGTTTGTGATTGGACCAAATTGACCTATATCAATTTCCATGTGTTCCTATACATGATCATTTGTTGATCAGTTTTATCGATACAATATTCATGAAATGAAGGAAAATTGACATCTCAAGTGGGAGAAAAATTAATATTAGTGATATTCTCAAAATTTATAAACACAAAGTAGGTGACGAGTTTCCAAAATTTGAGGATATTAGTAATGCTGATTTTTATCCCATTTAGGACGTTAATTATATCTTCATTTGATGAAGATTACATCAAAGAAACTAATCAGCAAATCTAGAATATACAAGAATACGCTGGGGCCTCCAGGATCAATTTGGTCTAATGACATATTCAGAAGACTCTATTTATTGGCCTTCTTGGATCGCATAAACCAGATATTATTTACTTTAGGTGACATTTTTATATAATTGATATGCATAATATTTTAAATCTTTTAGACTATAGAAGGAGTACGGGATAATTATTGAATTTGTTTGGTGAGAGAGAGAGAGAGAGAGATCTTACCATGGGAGGGGGGGGGGGGGGAGGGGGGGATGGGTTGAAAGTAAAGGGAAGAGAGATATCGAGGAGTGAAGTAAGTGGATGAGGTTTTGTGGTGAGAGTATGTATCGCATGTCTTTACGAAAATATCCCTAATTTTGAATTGAAATGTAAATTTGGTAAATAAAGAAAGAGGGGGAATCAAAGATGTGAGGGGGGAAAAGAGGCATTACAAAAATAAATCATATTAATGACATCATCGATCAATGTTATGACATACATAAGTTTCCTACTTCATTATATAGATAGTACCGCTCTTGTGGGGACTTGTCCGCATTTTAAGAGTGTGGATCGGACATGTGTCACCTAGGGGTGAGCCTAGAAATTATGGACTAAATTATAGGCACACTCTCTCTTTTCTGGGCTCACCATTAGGTGACACATGTCCGGTCCGCCCTCTTAAAATGTGGACTGGTCCACATGAGAGCAGTATTGTATATATATATATGTGTGTGTGTGTGTGTGTGCGCGCGCGCGCGCGCAATGTGTGTGTAGGATAGTAAGTGTTGATGGCTAGAAATGGCCAGTAAGATACCAAGAAAATGACTTGAAATAGTGTAAGTCTCACGACTAGTACATAATCATCTAATTAATCCCTCTGCTATTTTGTCATTTCTTCTCTAAACACAAATATCTCCATCGAGCAATTATGTAAATCAGTTTATGTTTTACCCTACTTTGTACGAAAGTGGTAAACAAAAGGTATATTAAAGTTATGAAATCAACTTTAGCCGAGGAAGTTTGTGTATTAGAGAAATACTTTCCTCCATCGTTTTTCGATATCAGCATCCACTTGCTTGTGTATTTATGCAATAAAGCTTTATTATGTGGTCCTGTTAGGTATCTCTGGATGTATCCCTTTGAGCACTTGCTGAAAACCTTCAAAGATCATGTAAATAATACACGATATATTAAAGGGTCAATTGCTGAAGAATACGTAACTATGGAATCATTGTTATACTCTAGGGAACATGTGCCAGAACAAGAGGTGAGGATGTTCAATTCTCATGAAGAACGTTTGATTGAGGAATCGGACGAGTTTGAGGATTAATTGTCTTTTAGGAACCCTAAATAGGTGAAACTCACAAATCTACAATTTGAGCAAGCAACTCGTTATGTATTAGAATCACAAGATGTATTCGAAGACTGGAGAGAGTGATTATCTACTGAAATCTTCTTCTTTGATTATATGTATTTTATATTTAATGATCTAGAGTCTATAATTTACTTGTAGGAAGTACAAGAACCAAAGTTCCTAAAATCAAAGGAGAAATTTCACGATAACTGATTTAAGGCATGGGTATCAAAAGAGGTAATGTTCACCTCTTATGTATGAGGTAATTTATTCATGTGTGGTAAAATCATGCCCTAATATAAGTTCATTAATAAATGCAGCGTCTAAAAACATGTTATGTCTCTTCGAAGCTTGCACGCCTAGTTAAAGGTCATGGTTTTCGTGCAAAAGAGTTTAAGAAATTTTGCATTAATGTTTTTGATTTCATTTCATATCCATATGAGGAAAAGTTTTTGAAGAAAAACAGTGAAATTTCAATTTCTTCCTTGACTACTTGTATCGCTAGCAAAAGAGATGAAAATCCAAAACATACGGTGCTAACCTATTATGGGATAATCTAATAAATCCTAGAACTTAATTACTTAGATTTCACATAAACCATAATTTATTGTGATTATGAGAAGCTGGAGGATACTAAGAAGGCTTGCAAAGTTGATCCTGAATCCAAACGTATTATGGTAGATTTATGAAAGCTGAAGTGTAGAGATCGTAGAGTCGATGATACTTTTATTTGTGCCTTTCAGAACGTGAAGAAGATATTATACTCGAAGTGCATAAACGATGGAAATTGGTCTATTGTTGTGCATGAACCAAAGGGTATGTGTACTCAAGAAGACACACTAAAGTCCCCAAAAGAGTTCCAGTCAGCTCTTGATGACAACCATAATTTGAAGGATCTTTTAGTTGATTTAGAGAAAAATTGAGTATCAAAATATTATTTTATCCTTGTCAATCTTATTTGAATCCTATTATGGTATTGACACTATATTAGCGCTTTACTTTGAGGTATGGACGTTTAGTTTGATGTATGTATGTTTAGTTTAATTTAATTTACAGATGTTAAATATTATTTATGTTTAGTTGTGACATTTCAGAACTTTTCTTATTTAATGTATGTGTTGTGCGTAATAAGACTGAAATGACATATACCAATTTTACCATATTAATTTGCATACGTAGCTTTTTCACTATTGTACTTGCTAATGATGAAGAGTCCTTAATCTTATTTAAGGATCCTTCTCACAAATATTGATTTGGAGGCATGTAAGTTAACTTTCGATAATATATTATGTTCAATCGAATGCTGGGAGCACAAAAACCTTTCACAAGACGCTCGATTTAATAATAGAGTCTCCTGAGTTTGTGATTGGACCAAATTGACCTATATCAATTTCCACGTGTTCCTATACATGATCATTTGTTGATCAGTTTCATCGATACAATATTCATGAAATGAAGGAAAATTGACATCTCAAGTGGGAGAAAATTTAATATTAGTGATATTCTCAAAATTTATAAACACAAAGTTGGTGACGAGATTCCAAAATTTGAGCATATCAGTAATGCTAATTTTTATCCAATTTAGGACGTTAATTTTATCTTCATTTTATGAAGATTACATCAAAGAAACTAATCAGCAAATTTACATGTACATGAATACTCTAGGGCCTCCAGGATCAATTTGGTCTAATGACAGATTCAGAAGACTTTATTTATTGGCCTTCTTGGATCGCAGAAACAAGATATTATTTACTTTAACTAACATTTTTATATAATTGATAAGCATAATCTTTTAGAATATAGAAGGAGTACAGGATAATTATTGATTTTGTTTGGTTTGGTTGTTAGGTAGTTATTGGTTGTTGGTTTGTTCTTGAATAATATGTTAGAAGGAGTATAAGATAATTGGAAGGGGTGCATGATAATTATTGGTTTGGTTGTTAGATAATTATTGGTTGTCGTAGAACTTAGTCTTGAGAATGTAACACATAGCAACAGGCCGTGCAGTCGCAGGACTCCCGCAAGGGGGAGAATACTTAGGCTTAAAAATAGACATACTTAGGCTTAAAAATGTGACGCAAGGGGGAGAATGCCCCCCCCCCCCAAAATTGGTAACGCGAGTGGAACAAACACCTCGTGCAAGTTCAACGTAACACGAAGAAATTGGCCACTCGGTCGTGGAACTCATGGTTTGAGAATAGGATGCAGATTTGAAAAGAGGCACACTTAGGATTGAAAATGTGTGGCGAGGGGAGATTGCCTCCCCCCCCCCCCCCCCCCAATGACACCCTGTGTGGCACAAATACCTCATGCGCATCCAACGTACTACATAATAACCGATCGGGTATTCGTAAAACTCCCGGTTTGATAATAGCACCCCAATTTGAAAATAGGCACAACGAGGCTTGAAACAATTCTGCGAGGGGGAGGACACCACCCACCCACAAACGGCACCGTGAGTTGTGCCAATGCCTTCTGCGCATCCAACGTAACACATAGCAACTAGTCACATAGTCCTAGAACTCTCGGTTTAATAATAGGACCCGAATTTGAAAGTAGGCACACTTAGACATGAAGATGTTTCGCGAGTGGGCCAACTACACCCCCATCCCCTAAATGACACTGCAAGTGGCACGAACACCTTGTACGAATCCAATAAAACATGTAGCAACCGGTCACACAATCGTGCAACTCTCGGTTTGCGAATAGGAATCGAATTTGAAAATTAGCACACTTTCCCAAAAAATGGCACCACGTGTGGAACGAACACCCGTGCACATCCAACGTAACACGTAGCAATTGGCTGCACGGTCCTGGAATCCTGGTTTGACAATAGTACCCAAATTTGATAATAGGCACACTTAGACTTGAAAACATGTGGCAAGGGGATGGACGCCACTACCCCCTAAATGGCACCGTGAGTGGCACGAACACCTCGTGCGCGTTCAACGTAACAAGTAGCAACTGACCATGTAGTTGATGGACTCCCAGTTTGATAAAGGACTCGGATTTAAAAATAAGCACTCTTAGGTTTGAAAATATCTCAAGGGGTAGATTCCACCCACCCAAACGGCACCGGAAGTGGAACAAACACCTCGCTCGTGTCCAACATAACACGTAGCAACTCGCCGCTGGACTCTCGATTTGAGAATAGAATCGAGATTTGAATATAGACACACTTTTGCTTGAAAACGTTCTGCGAGAGAGCATACATAATCCCCCCCACCCAAAAAAAAAGGGCACCGTGAGTGCCACGAACACCTCATGCGCAACCAACGTAATACCCAGTCGTGCAGTCGCGAGACTCCTGATTTAAGAATTGGACCCAGATTTGAAAATAGGCACACTTAGGCTTGAAAACGTGTCGCGCGGTGGTGGACGACCCCCCCCCCCCCACCCAAACAGTATTGCGAGAGGCACAAACACCTCGTGCACATCCAACATAACACGTAGCAACCGTTCGCGCCGTTGTGAGACTCCCAGTTTTAGAATAAAACCCGGGCCTTGAGGAGGAGGACAACCCCCTTCCCCCACAACTCAAGTGGCACTAACACCTCCTACGTGTCCAACGTAATACGTAGCAACTGTTCGCGCAATCAGAGGACTCCCAATTTGAGAATAGGACCCGAATTTGAAAATAAGAACACTTAGGCTTGAAAATATTTCGCGGGGGAGAGGACGTTATGAAGTCCCCAAATGTCACCTCGAGTGGCACGATCCTCGTGCGCATCCAGCGTAACACTTGTCAACCGGCCACGTAGTCGCGGGGACTCTTGTTTTGAGAATAGGACCCAAATTTGAAAATAGGCACACCTAGGCTTGAAAATGTGCTGCGAGGGGCTGACGCTACCTACCTACCCCTAAACAATGGCATCGTGATTGGCACAAACACTCGTTCTCGTCCAACGTAACACGTAGCAATCAGTCATGAAGTTGTGGACTCTCAGTTTGAGATTTGGATCCGGATTTTAAAATAGGCACACTTAGGCTTGAAGACATGTTGCGAGGCGACAAACGCCACCTACATCCCGCCCAATGGCACCGTAAGTGGCAAGAACACCTCGTGCATGTCTAATGTAACACGTAGCAACAGACCGCGTAGCTGAAGGACTCCCTATTTGAGAAAGGACCTGAATTTAAAAATAGGCACACTTAGGCTTGAAAATATGCTACAAGCGGGTGGATGACCCCCCCAAACGGTAGTGCGAGTGGAACGAACACCTCATGAGCGTAAAAAGTAATACGTACTAATCGATTGCGTAGTCGCAGGACTATCGGTTTGAGAATACGATCCGAATTTTAAAATAAACACACTTTGTCTTGAAAATATTCTGTGAGGACGGACGACACCCACCACCCAACCAATTGCACCACGAATGGCATGAACACCTCGTGTGCGTCAAACATAAAATGTAGTAACCGTTCGCACAGTGCGGGAGTACCATCTTGTGAATAGGACCTAAATTTTATAATAGGTACAATTAGGCTTGATAAAGTGATGCGAGGGGGTGGATGCCACCACCATCACCCTCCCCCTAAATGGCACCCCAAGTGGCACGAACACCTCTTATAGCAATCGAACGCGCAACCGCAGGACTCTTAGATTGAGAATTGGACCCTAATTTGAAAATAGTCACACTTAGGCTTGAAATTGTGCCGTGAGGGATCTGACTCCACCCCTCTAAACGTCAACGCGAGTGGCACGAACACCTCATACGTGTCCAATGTAACACTTAGCAACCGACTGTGTAGTTGTGGGACTCATGGTTTTTGAATAATTCCCGGATGGCACATGCAGACTTGAAAAGTGCCGCGAGGGGGAGGACACCCCCCCCCCCCCGCTCCAAAAAAAAAATGAAACCATGAGTGGTATGAACTCCTCGTGTGTATCCAACATATCATGTAATAACTGGCCGCGCAATCGCAGGACTCCCAATTGGACAATAGGTTTTGGATTTGGAAATAGGCACACTTAGGCTTGAAAACCTGTGGAGAGGTGGTGGACGCACCCCCCCCCCCCCCCCCACCCCCACCAACCCCACCCACCAACGGTATTGCGAGGGGAATGAACACCTCATGTGAATACATCATAACACTTGCAAACCAACCGCACAGTCGCAAGACTCCCTATTTGAGAATAGGACATGGATTTGAAAATAGGCACACTTAGGCTTGAAAATGTGCCGTGAGGGGGAGGATGCCATCAACCTCTCCTCCCCAATCGACACCACGAGTGGAGCGAACAACTCGTACGCATCCAACATAACACATAGCAATTGGTCACGAGACTCCCGGTTTGAGAATAGGACCCATATTTTAAAATAGGCACACTTAGGCTTGAAAATGTCGCGAAGGAGAGGACCCCACCCCTCCACCAAAGTCAGCGCGAGTAGAACGAACAGCTCGTGCGCGTCCAACGTAACACATATCAACCATCCTCGCAGTCACGATAATCCTGGTTTAAGAATAGGACCCAAATATGAAAATACTCACACTTAGGCTTGAAAACGTGTGCCGAGGGGGAGGAAACTACCCCCTTACACACAAACACAAACTCCCCTTAACGTCACCGCGAGTGGCATGGACACCTTGTGCGCGTCCAACATAACACGTTGCAACCATCTGTGCAGTCGTGGGACTCTCGATTTGAGAATAGGACCCACACTGTCCATATCTTTTTTTCCAGTTAAATATGGTCACGGCTCCAGTCCGTGACCATATTTTTTTCATGATATATGTTGTCTTAGTTGAGGCTTGTGACCACACTGGAAAGAATATAATGGTTGGTCACGACTATGGACCATGACTAAATGGAAAGGGGAAAAGTATTGTCATGGCGTTGTGACCACCATCATGAGGTGTAAAAAGCAGTCACAGTTATGGCCCGTTGTGACACCCCGCCTAATTAAATACCGGGCGATCACTCCTTTATTAAATTAAATCAAGGTAAACATTTGGTTCATTCTCAGCATCACTGTCGATAAAAATAAATTTTCCAATTTAACACCCTAAATAATTAAGCTAAGTGTCAAAACCATTTTCATACATACTTTCCAAATTTTATTTAAAGAAAATCATTTATTGTATTAACAACATTCAATAAGTAAGAATCACACCACATTAAATATCTACAACATAGTCCAATTAATTTAAAACATTCGTCAACCGAATGTCAACATGTGAAATATAAAGTAACACCATCAACTGAATAAAACCCATAGTAACAATACTGGAAATAACTGAAATACAAATGTCCCAATAATAATGGAATAATGGAAAGAGCTACACATGCTCAACTAAATGTAAATACTAAGAGTGGATCCGAATGAACGAAGTCGTCTAATCAAGAGACCTACAACTCCCACCTAACCTGCAGCGCATTCCTTCCAAGATATCCTAAGCAAGACGCCCCTGTGGCTGGGCACCTGAAATATATACATATATATACAAGAGGGAGAGAGAGAAAAACGGGTCAGAACCCGAAAGTGTGTTTGATTTAAAATACATTTAGCAAGTATTTAAATTGATACAGGCCAATGCAACAACATATTAGAGCAACACTCTCTTGAGAAATTCTCACCTATCTTCTAATGTGCACGCCTATCGTACTAACCTTCCCAACGGGTTATATTATCATTTATCGCACGAATCTTCCCAATGATTTAACTTATCTTAGATTACTCGTAAGATTCAATATTTAACGATTTCATTTCGAAAAGGGTATTTCAATTAGTAATCAAAGTTCTCCATTTTAACTTTATAAAATCAATAAAGTTTTTCAGTGTCATATTATACTTTCTCAAAACAAGTATTTACCATTTGAGTCATCAACCATGTCCTACTTATCAAATCACAGTAGGCAGTTTCAAATTCCAAATCTCATATATATATATTAACTACTCGACTAATATATATAAAATAACAGCACCCCACATAAAACTATGGTGCGTGCATACTTCTACTATCCAAACCCCATACCACTCATATCAAGGGGAATACAAGTTCGGAATCACTCTCGAACTGTATTAACACATACACAAACAATATCGAGGCGAAGCATAGATTCCAAGTCTCTAAGAGGATGGCACATACTCGCGTCTCTTAGGACCGTCTGAACTATCAATTTGATAGTCTGTACCAAGGATATCTATCTTCTAGGGTACAAGTCAATATCCCCCATAAAGGTCCCATCGAGATAAGACTGTCCCAGCGCGGTAACCTCAAGGATAGCAAGTAGCGCGGTATGTTTTTCACATGTATATAATATATGTACACACAATCATATAAATATACCACTTTTATCATATTAATATAGGTTCCTCTCGTCACCCATAATTACAACATTTATCCTAAATTTCACATTATTAGTATTATGTATAAGGTTTCATCTCTAACCTTAACTCGAAGGGTTTTCTCACTTATTACGTTACACTCGTGGACTCTATCCTTCCAAGTAGAAAATTCAGTAGGTGTCCTATTTATGTTTCAACGTGAGTCTCTTACGCGCCTCACCCTTTAGTATATCAATTTACTAACCCTAAAGTAAATATCCCATAAATACCATTCTCGTCGAATATTAATGATCCCAACATTTATTTATACGCCCTACTGGTCCTCTATGTCTCCCAAATCATTATACTAAGAATGCCCAAGAATTATATTACGACAATTTGATTTTTAAATCATTTACAAAGGGAAATAGGAGTCTGCCAGGAGGGGTCGATCGATCGAAGTTTGGGGCTCGATCGATCGAAGCTCTAGGCTCGATCGATCGATCAAGCAGGTCTGCGAAAATCTGCAGAATTGCAGTTACGGGTTTCATCTCCAAATTTTCACCAAATCTATATTTTCAAGTTCCAATCGTCCAGAATTAATACTACTAACCTTACATCATCATAACAGGTATATTCAACGTAAAACATATCAAGTTTCATCACTAAACATGGATTTATTATGCCATAATTCATTTAAAACTCAAGAACCCTAAAAATCTCTAACTCATGATTCTAATCTGTTTAATCCCAGAATTTCCTTCTTATTTATACCAAAATTTCGTGGGTTATTTTCCTCTACATAGCAAGGGTTCCAGAATTTTCATATAAATCAAAACTACATGGATTTTCCTATCACAAATTGGGTTTTCTTCTACATAATTCATCCCTAATCATTCCTATACTAATATGAAGATTGCACCAACGAAAATAACAAGTTAAACACTTGCCTGGGATTTCTAGTATTCTGATTTATGGATGATTTTGGTATGGTTGCGTTCCTCTTCTCGCGATCTACGCGTTGGTGGTGGCGGCGGTGCAAACCGGTGACTTTTTGGCCTTGAATTGCCTTGAGAGCTTTCCCTCTCTTCTCCAATGGCCGTACTAGAGTTTCTGAATATTCTAACCCTAAATGACTAACCTAAAAGGCTGATATAGGTTGCTGAATTTCGTGGGTTTAATTACCCAAATATGTAAAATGACTAAAATGCCCTCCCGAGTCACTAATTGGCCTAGAACCCCCCGAGACCCAAACTACACCCCCGGGTACACTTTTCTGACTATCTCGGCCGTTACGAACGCGTTGGCGCACTCAAAATGACCATATGGACAACTTATAAAATATTCACTTTTTATTTAACAAAATTTAGTCCCGACGCGACACGGGCGCGTCCCGATTCAAATTTCCAAAATTATCATTTTATTCACTGTGACATTCAATATAATCAATATCATATATTACTTTGCTCATTAGTAATATTCAACAAATTTCCCATAATTACTAACTCTCGTCACGTTAATAATTATTACATAATTAATTTTCGGATTTTTATTAAATAATTCATTCACATTAAATTTAATAAATCCCCAAATTAATATAGCATAAAAATATGGGGTATTACATACTTCCCCCCTAATAACGGAATTTTGTCCCGAAATTCGGAAAATAAGGCATACCTGATAAAAACAACTCTAGATATCTCTCGCGTATATCTGCCTCGCGCTCCCAAGTGGATTCCTCCACATTATGATGCTCCCACTGGACCCGCACAAGTGGAACTATCTTCGACCTCAATCTCCTGTCACTATAGTCTAGGATAGCCACCGGTCTCTCCTCGTAAGAGCTATCAGGCTATAAGTCTATCTCATCTATCGCAATGTGAGTATGGGCCATATCATCCTGAAGATATCGTCTCAAAGTCGAGATGTGGAATACATCGTGGATGCGATGTAAATACTCTGGCAGTCCCAACCTGTATGCAACCGGCCCAATCCTCTCGATGATGGGAAATGGTCCCACGTACCTCGGAGCCAACTTCCCCTTCTTCCCGAACCTCATCACTCCCTTCATAGGAGATACACACAATAACACTTGGTCCCCCACACTAAACTATCGGAAGAACCGTTTCGCATCGGCGTAGCTCTTCTGCCTGTCCTGGGCTACTCGAATACGACTCCTGATCATCTTAATCCTCGCGGAGGTCTCCTGAATCACCTCTAGTCCTAGCAACTTGTTATCCCCCACTTCGAGCCAATAAGCTGGGGAACGACAAGGCCTGCCGTACAAAGCCTCAAATGGAGCCATGCCAATCGTGAACTGATAAGAGTTATTATAGGCAAACTCTACCAGTGGAAGATGTGGCTCCCAGCCTCCTCCAAAATTGAGAACACACATGCGTAGCATATCCTCTAACATCTGATTGGTACGCTCTGTCTGTCCATCTGTCTGTGGGTAGTAAGCTGAACTCAGCCTCAACTCAGTACCCATAGCCTCCTGAAAGCTTTCCCAAAAATGTGACACAAAAATCTTGTCCCTATCTAACACAATATTTAGGGGCACCCCGTGTAATCTGACAATCTCAGCGATGAACAACTGAGCATACTTACCCGTGGTGTAATCTGTCCGCACCGGCAGAAAATGAGCCACCTTGGTCAAACGGTCTACAATCACCCAGATAGAATCGTGGCCCCGCTGTGATGTAGGCAACCCTGTAATAAAATCCATGGAAATACTCTCCCACTTTCACGCGGGTACTTCCAATGGCTGAAGCAATCCTGACGGTTTCTGGTGGTCCACCGTTACCAGCTGGCAGGTAGAACACTTGGACAAAAACTCAGCAATGTCCTTCTTCATTCCACTCCACCAGTATTGCCTCCTCATATCCTGGTACATCTTATCTCCTCCAGGATGTACTACAAATCGGGACCCGTGAGAATGAGTCATCACTGCATGACGTAATTCTGCTCCTTCTGGAACCACCAATCTCCCATTAAACCGCAAACCTCCATCAGAACTAACAGAATAGGACTCAGCACCCTCGGCTAGAAGTCGCACAATCTGCTCCTGGAAAAACGGGTCTGTGGTATGTGCCTGTATCACCCTCGTAACAATCTCGGGTGTGACTAACATCACGGATATAAAAGAACGTGTTACTGCGTCCTGGTGACCTAACTCCTTCCACTTTGCTTTCCAGACATCTGCTACCTCGTCTACCGGTCTACGACTCAACGCATCAGCAACTACGTTGGCCTTTCCCGGATGATACTGTATGTCGAACTGGTAGTCCTTCACAAACTCTAGCCATCTGCGCTGACGCATATTCAGCTCTTGCTGAGTGAACAGGTACTGCAACGACTTGTGGTCTGTGAACAAATGGAATTTCTCTCCCAATAAATAGTGCCTCCATATCCTCAATGCAAAGACGACCGCTGCTAACTCCAGGTCATGGGTGGGGTAATTCTTCTCATGCGGCTTAAGCTTGCGGGAGGCAAAAGCTATAGCCTTCTCTTCCTGTTGAAGTACTCCCCCAAGTCCCCGTAAGGACGCATCGGTGTAAACCAGGTACTCCATACCCGACTGCGGTAACGCAAGGACTGGCGCTGAAGTAAGCTTGTCTTTCAGCTCGTCGAAATCCAACTGACAAGCGTCATCCCAAATATATGGTACTCCCTTGCGAGTCAGATTGGTCAATGGACCCGCTATTTTGGAGAATCCCCGAATGAATTTCCTGTAGTAACCAGCTAACCCCAAGAAACTACGCACTTCCGTCGGTGTCGTGGGCTGTCCCCACTCCCTCACCACTGATACTTTACTCGGGTCGACTTCTATCCCCTGCTCAGAAACAACATGCCCCAAGAACTGTACCTCTCACAACCAGAATCCACACTTCTCATACTTAGCATACAACTGATGCTCTCGCAGAGTCTGAAGAACCTGCCTCAAGTTCTCAGCATGCTCCTCCTCGGAGTGTGAATATATCAAGATGTCATCTATGAATACGATGACAAACTGATCCAAGAACTCTCTGAATACTCGGTTCATCAAGTCCATGAAAACGGCTGGAGCATTTGTGAGTCCGAACGGCATCACCCTGAACTCATAGGACCCATATCTCGTCAAGAAAGCAGTCTTCGAAACATCCTGCTCCCTAATACGTAGCTGATGGTACCCCGACCTCAGATCTATCTTCGAAAAGAAAGTTGCTCCCTCCAGCTGGTCGAACAGATCATCGATTCGAGGTAACGGATATTTATTCCATATCGTGACCTTGTTCAGCTCCCGGTAGTCCACACACAATCTCAGTGAACCATCTCTCTTCTTTATAAACAAAACTGGAGCGCCCCATGGTGAGGTACTCCTGCGAATGAAGCCCTGACCTAACAGCTGCTCTATCTGATCCCGTAGCTCTCGCAACTCTACCGGAGCCATACGGTACGGTGCGCGTGCTATAGGTCTCATATCTGGCAATAAATCTATAACGAAGTCTATCTCTCGACTGGGGGGTAGGCCTGGTATCTCCTGGAACACATCAGAATACTCCCTGACAACTGGGATCGAATCTAAGGGAATCACGACCTCCTTAGAGGTATCCTCCTCTATGTAATACAAATGAGCGGTCGAGCCTCCCTCTGGGCGAGGCATCGCCACTACAAACATCTCTTGCCCCGGAATGGCAAAAACAATGCTCCCACCGAAGCAATAAATCATGGCTCTATAAGCTGCGAGCCAATCCATACCAATAATCACATCATGCTCGTGCATGTCTAAGACTAACATGTCCGCAGGTAATACCAAACTACCAATCTCTACCCCCACTCCCCGGCATATAAAGAAAATAAGTGACCCACTCCCCAGTGGTGATTCTACACACGTCACTGTGCTCTCTGCTGTGGCTAACAACCCTAAGGCCTTTGCAAAATGCGTAGCTATAAAACAATGTGTTGCCCCCGTATCAAACAAAACCCGACCCATAGTACCATGGATAGGAAACATACCCTCAATCGCGGGTGGTGCCTGTGGAGCTGCTGCCTGGTGGACGTTATAGACACGTCCATACTGTAATTGCCCCTGCTGCACTGGAGCTGCTGGAATGGCTGGTAGGGCTGGCACCTGGGCTGGAGCTGGGAGGGCAGGTGGAAATAGTGGCCTATGTGGCTCATTACGGGCTCCCTACTGCTGTGGGGCCCTATCGCCCTCTGGACAATCCTGGCGCCTATGGCCGTGCTTACCAAACCCAAAGCATCGTCCCTTGAAGTTGCCTCCCCTCTGTCCCTGCTGACCACGACCCTGATGGCCGTTGCCTCCCCTCCACTGGCCCGCTTAGCCCTGATTAGCACGTTGTTGGCCCTGCTGCTGCCCCTGCTGTCGGTGTTGGCCCTGCTGATTAGGTTGGCCCTGCCTATAGCCCCCATATCCCTGCCTAGAATCACCTGAACGGAATCGCTTAGCAGGGTCCCCCTGATGGGAACTCTGCTCGTGCTGACGAGTCTGTCCATGAGATGGTGCCCCACTGGCACTATTACCCCCGGTCCTGCCCTGCTGGCTGGACTCTACTGATCTCTTGCTTCCCTGAAGATGGAAGCGGTGATCCTGGCAATGTAGTAACGCTGCATTGAGTACATTAGTGAAAGTACTCAGAGATAAATTCCCAATAAGGTGCTGACGGATCCTCCAAGATAACCCGTCGACAAACAACATAATCCTCTTGCTCTCAGTAGGTGCCTCATCTGGCACAATGGTGAGAAGTCTCGTGAACTCCTCCTCATACTCAGCTACAGTAAGATTCTCCTGCTTCAGGTTTAGTAATTTTCGCCTCATCTCAGTCTGCACGGCGGGTGGAAAATACTTGCGGTCAAACCGCTCCCAGAACAACTGAATAGGGATCGTGTCCCTCTCCTCCAAAGTGGTAGTGGACTCCCACCACTTCAATGCGGCTCCCACCATCTTAAAGGAAGCCAATAACTTCTTTTGCACATCAGTGCACCCATACATACGGAGGTGTCGCTGGATGTCCTTCTTCCATTGGCTAACTGTGACAATATCGGAGCTACCAGAGAACTCAGGGGGATGCTCTTTCTGAAAAGCATCCCGAACCCTCTCCCATGAAGATGGAAGCTGTGCTGGTACTGGCGCCACTGCCTGAACCTGGGGTGGAGCCTGCTGAATCACCGCTATCGCGGCATTCACCGCCTGAGCAATAATGGCGGCTACTTCATTTTCATTCATTGTGCCTGGTGCCGGAGCTGCTGGCTGCTCGGCCTGGGCACGCCTATCTTTCGGAGCACGTCTCGGAGGTATCTGAAATGTGAACAAGTTTATTAGTCTACAGTTATTATCAAATCTCAAATAGCTGAACACTTAAACGTAAAAGTAAGAGTACAACAATCCTAAAAATAGGGCTCTATAGCAATAACGTCAAGCTGAAAGCGAAATAAGCCGTACAGATCCTATGGACACTAGAACCTGATGCTCTGATACCACCTGTGACACCCCGCCTAATTAAATACCGGGCGATCACTCCTTTATTAAATTAAATCAAGGTAAACATTTGGTTCATTCTCAGCATCACTGTCGATAAAAATAAATTTTCCAATTTAACACCCTAAATAATTAAGCTAAGTGTCAAAACCATTTTCATACATACTTTCCAATTTTTATTTAAAGAAAATCATTTATTGTATTAACAACATTCAATAAGTAAGAATCACACCACATTAAATATCTACAACATAGTCCAATTAATTTAAAACATTCGTCAACCGAATGTCAACATGTGAAATATAAAGTAACACCATCAACTGAATAAAACCCATAGTAACAATACTGGAAATAACTGAAATACAAATGTCCCAATAATAATGGAATAATGGAAAGAGCTACACATGCTCAACTAAATGTAAATACTAAGAGTGGATCCGAATGAACGAAGTCGTCTAATCAAGAGACCTGCAACTCCCACCTAACCTGCAGCGCGTTCCTTCCAAGAGATCCTAAGCAAGACGCCCCTGTGGCTGGGCACCTGAAATATATACATATATATACAAGAGGGAGAGAGAGAAAAACGGGTCAGAGCCCGAAAGTGTGTTTGATTTAAAATACGTTTAGCAAGTATTTAAATTGATACAGGCCAATGCAATAACATATTAGAGCGACACTCTCTTGAGAAATTCTCACCTCTCTTCTAATGTGCACGCCTATCGTATTAACCTTCCCAACGGGTTATCTTATCATTTATCGCACGAATCTTCCCAATGATTTAACTTATCTTAGATTACTCGTAAGATTCAATATTTAACGATTTCATTTCGAAAAGGGTATTTCAATTAGTAATCAAAGTTCTCCATTTTAACTTTATAAAATAAATAATGTTTTTCAGTGTCATATTATACTTTCTCAAAACAAGTATTTACCATTTGAGTCATCAACCATGTCTTACTTATCAAATCACAGTAGGCAGTTTCAAATTCCAAATCTCATATATATATTAACTACTCGACTAATATATATAAAATAACAGCACCCCACATAAAACTATGGTGCGTGCATACTTCTACTATCCAAACCCCATACCACTCATATCAAGGGGAATACAAGTTCGGAATCACTCTCGAACTGTATTAACACATACACAAACAATATGGAGGCGAAGCATAGATTCCAAGTCTCTGAGAGGATGGCACATACTCGCGTCTCTTAGGACCGTCTGAACTATCAATTCGAAATCCTGTACCAAGGATATCTATCTTCTAGGGTACAAGTCAATATCCCCCATAAAGGTCCCATCGAGATAAGACTGTCCCAGCGCGGTAACCTCAAGGATAGCAAGTAGCGCGGTATGTTTTTCACATGTATATAATATATGTACACACAATCATATAAATATACCACTTTTATCATATTAATATAGGTTCCTCTCGTCACCCATAATTACAACATTTATCCTAAATTTCGCATTATTAGTATTAAGTATAAGGTTTCATCTCTAACCTTAACTCGAAGGGTTTTCTCACTTATTACGTGACACTCGTGGACTCTATCCTTCCAAGTAGAAAATTCAGTTGGTGTCCTATTTATGTTTCAACGTGAGTCTCTTACGCGCCTCACCCTTTAGTATATCAATTTACTAACCCTAAAATAAATATCCCATAAATACCATTCTCGTCGAATATTAATGATCCCAACATTTATTTATACGCCCTACTGGTCCTCTATGTCTCCAAAATCATTATACTAAGCATGCCCAAGAATTATATTACGACAATTCGATTTTTAAATCATTTACAAAGGGAAATAGGAGTCTGTCAGGAGGGGTCGATCGATCGAGGTTTGGGGCTCGATCGATCGAACCTTCGATCGATCGAAGCTCTAGGCTCGATCGATCGATCAAGCAGGTCTGCGAAAATCTGCAGAATTGCAGTTACGGGTTTCATCTCCAAATTTTCACCAAATCCATATTTTCAAGTTCCAATCGTCCAGAATTAATACTAATAACCTTACATCATCATAACAGGTATATTCAACGTAAAACATATCAATTTTCATCACTAAACATGGATTTATTATGCCATAATTCATTTCAAACTCAAGAACCCTAAAAATCTCTAACTCATGATTCTAATCTGTTTAATCCCAGAATTTCCTTCTTATTTATACCAAAATTTCGTGGGTTATTTTCCTCTACATAGCAAGGGTTCCAGAATTTTCATATAAATCAAAACTACATGGATTTTCCTATCACAAATTGGGTTTTCTTCTACATAATTCATCCCTAATCATTCCTATACTAATATGAAGATTGCACCAACGAAAATAGAAAGTTAAAGACTTGCCAGGGATTTCTGGTATTCTGATTTACGGCTGATTTTGGTATGGTTGCGTTCCTCTTCTCGCGATCTACGCGTTGGTGGTGGCGGCGGTGCAAACCGGTGACTTTTTGGCCTTGAATTGCCTTGAGAGCTTTCCCTCTCTTCTCCAATGGCCGTACTAGGGTTTCTGAATATTCTAACCCTAAATGACTAACCTAAAAGGCTGATATAGGTTGCTGAATTTCGTGGGTTTAATTACCCAAATATGTAAAATGACTAAAATGCCCTCCCGGGTCACTAATTTGGCCTAGAACCGCCCCGAGACCCAAACTACACCCCCGGGTACACTTTTCTGACTATCTCGACCCTTTCGGACGCGTTGGTGCACTCAAAATGACCATTCGAACAACTTATAAAATATTCACTTTTTATTTAACAAAATTTAGTCCCGACGCGACACGGGCGCGTCCCGATTCAAATTTCCAAAATTGTCATTTTATTCACTGTGACATTCAATATAATCAATATCATATATTACTTTGCTCATTAGTAATATTCAACAAATTTCCCATAATTACTAACTCTCGTCACGTTAATAATTATTACATAATTAATTTCCTGATTTTTATTAAATAATTCATTCACGTTAAATTTAATAAATCCCCAAATTAATATAGCATAAAAATACGGGGTATTACACCCGTGACCAAGTTACGCAATTAGTCATGAGTGGGTTGGGGATTTGTGTTTTGACTAGTTGGTCATAACCTTTATCCATGATCGTGTTCTCTCATGCCATGGTCCATCATGCTCATGCCATGGCCCGTGACCATTTCTTTTTGGTTAGGGACTTGGTTCGTGACCCGTAATTTTGTTCACGCTCAATTTGATCACGGCTCAGGTCCATGACCCTTGGGCCTGGTCATGGCCCAAGTTCGTGAACATTCGCTTAATTTGGTGTAGTGCAAGTTTTAAAAGTTTAAACATAAATTAACTATAGGTAAGTTGTTTTTTAATGTTTTGTTGAACCTAAAATTGCAAGGTACAACTTTTTCATCACGAATTTTTGAGTTTAAAAAGGGATTTTTCACTAAATTAATTTATAATATTTTGTCAATATAAATCAATATTGTTAATTTTTAAACACATCATGGAAAACTTTTATGGGTAAATTTACTTATGATTTTTAGAGTAATTTATGATATTTTTAAATGTTTTTTGTATTAGTGATTCATTACTATGAAATCCAACTAAGTAATTCTAAAGTTAGGCTCGGTCAAATTTTGTCCAAACAATCTTGTATTTAAGAGGTTCCCCTATGACCCTCAAGCTCTACTGGTAATGAATTTAGAAATGTTATATCTAGATGAGATGGTATTTAAGTAGTGCCTTTGTGAATCAACATCTCTAATATGAACCGACTGATTACTAAAGACTATAGACTAAATTTTTAAATCATGATCTTCGAATTTAAAAAGGTTGGAAATATGATTTTATACTAAGTTAGTATGACATGGCGGTAATATTCCCAAGTTGATATAGGATTAAATGAAGTAATGAATTAAATAGCTAAACTTTATGGATAATATCATGTGGAAACATATGGGCAACAAGATTTGACAATGTTTTGGAGTGGGCATTGATGATCTTGGAAATGGTATCATATACATAAGCAAAATAGTTTATGATCTCCATGCTTATATCCTTGGATGCATATCCTAATCCCTAAGGAGTCGACCATATGAGGGTTGGCATCAGCAGGTCGACCTAATTGCGATGGATAATTAGAAAAGCACATAATTCACCATAAAGGACATTTCATGATTTTCTAAAGCCATGTGAGCATGTGAACATATCAATAAAGCATATGAAGGAATAATAATTCATTTTATATCTTCGAGAACGAGAGGTGGTAGCAACCAAAAGTCTTATATGTGTGTTGATCTTGTTTGTTTCCATTTGATTTACTTCATAGTTATTCTACATTACCATACCTAAACAATGTTCATATTAAGCACTCATTAAGCTCATCTTTTAACTGAATAGTTGAATTTTTGTGCAGCATCAGTTTAGCACCAACTGTGCGAATTTGATTGATAACTAAGTGTATTTTCATGAGTAAAGTCTCTCACGACCAGATTATAGGCACATATATGAGTTATTTCAAATATGGATCTATAATTTGAAGGTTTTAGTTAAGGGTTTTCCTTATCCTCATTCTTAGATCATTTTTGGGTATCTTGGTAATTCATTCTTCAGTTAGGTGAAATTATGTATTAAATCACTATTCACCATCATATTTAGGATAGATTGATCTGAAAAAACGTAGCCAAATATCTCAAGATCCTTTTGGTTATTGTTAATCTTCCTACTTAACCTGTTTTAGGAAAGATATAGGTTTAATCCAAAATTTATTCATCCACAATGTCATCATGTCTTCCACCTCCATCGCATTCTGGGGGAATGCATGCCTCAAGCAATGCATTACCTTCTAATATGTCTAGGTTCACCGGAGTAGTAAAAAAAATGATATCCAACCATAAAAATATGCAATTATAAATGTTGTTTCTTACTCAGGCATTTGAAGGAATCCGTAAGAGGATGTAGAGAAACCTCATATTCTTGCATTCATGGGTAGCCGAAACCCATCGAAGGAGTTTCTTTATGCCCCATAAAAAGAAAGACCATCAGTGATAATATGTAGAATTTGGAAGGATCCCATCATCTTGAAATGGTATTAGAAGATGAAAATCCATGTTGTGAGATACCTGAGGCAAAAGAGAAGGAGTCCGAGCAACCAATAACCCAAGTGCAATCCTACAAACAAGGTAAGACCTCTTCAATTCTAAAAACTATACAAGCCACATGGGTAAGGAATCCATCATAGTATAGGCAGGTACCTTCATTAAACTATCAAAGTCTTCGACCTTCGATAGGATAGGAGCCATACGTCATGTACTTTCTAATACTCATAATTCGTGTGAAATGAGAAAATAACTAGAGGAAAGTAAGGGAACTTGTACCCCTAGGAGATCGAACTATGTTAGACCTAGGGATCTATCCCATAAACTAATAAATAGAATTAGTGGAGAATTAATGAGAAAGGGGTATGGGTATAAACATCTAGAGGGTGAAAGTCCTTGGAAAAGCCCCATTGAAAGGATGTAAAATAAGTCAGGAGACTTGATGAAAAACAGTAACCCTTTTGAGAGGAGATACATGGAAGGTTCACCTTTTGTCACGAAAATCATTTATTCTCCCACTCTTGTAAATTTTAAGCCTCCTTTGGTTACACCAAATTATGACGGGAACTCAAATAACGTTCATCATATTGATATGTACTAGTCAACTGCCAATATATATTATATACCCTGTGAAATGAGGGGCGAAAACTTTTTTAGGCACTCTTATCGGTGTAGAATTTGGTTTTTTATTTGAGAAAAGGATAAAATTTTAAATGTTTCATTATGATTTAAATTATATAAGGATTTTAAATAATTTTTTGGAAACTAAATCATCTTATTAGTTGGATGGATAAGTTTAATAAGGTAATTAGAGAATACTTGGAGAGAAAGTTAGGTTTTAGGAGCACTAATATAAGAAAATAAATGAAACATTAATGCCTTCTAAACCTAAAATCCAACTTCCAAACATAACATAAAATACCTACTTTCATTTTAACAAAAAATCCTATAATTCTAAACTTTGGCTAAACTTGGTTTTCGAAAATTATCTACCCAATTATTAAAGCAAAACACTTTTGGGGACATCTTGGAAGAATAATTTAACTATTTATTAAGAGGATTATTTTCTACATCATTGTTAGCATCCCTACAAATTGGGGATTTTGAAGAAAAATTACAAGGGAAGAAATTTCCCTTATCTTTCTTTTGGAGATTCTCTCAGGATGTAAATAATGATTTCTTCCCAAATAATTTTTTATAAATTATAAAAATGGTGTAGAAATAATTAGGGTTACTTGATATATAGAAAAACAGTTATTATTGTACATAAATAAATCAACCCAAATCTTGAAATCTAATGTGTAGTTTAATTTAGTTTACCAATTCTTCAAATTTCATATTTAGCTTAAACTAGTTTAATGGAATTGGGTAGATAATTGTAAATTCCTTTTATATGTTCCTATTTAAATGGAATCATGTGATAGACTATTACTTTACATGTAATTGCATATTTCTCCTCAAATTTTAATGTAAAACTTATGGAATTATGTATTCAAATCTCACAAGTATATATGAGAAAATGACATTAGTAAGAATGGATTGACTTTAACAACTCTCCTAGATAATAGTTTGGGGTATTGAGGCATATAACTTAATTTTAAGATGAAAATGGTGATTTGAATTCTAGGCTTAAGATATGGGTGTAGAAAGATGTTTCTGGGCGACTTTGGTTTCCATGCACCATGGTAACAAACATAGATTAAATCGTACAGATGGTCTGTGCGAACGACAGTGTTTTTATCGTGCAAACGGTAGAGTGCGAACGGGTAAGGTTTGATACCATGCGTACAGATCGAGTGGAGTTTGCAACTTAGTTAATTTTATGAACCTGTATGACAATTGTACAAGTTCACCTTTATTCAGTGAATTATACTTATATGGGAAATGTTGGGATTTAAAATATAGAAAGTTAACATAGTAATACTCCAAATGGTTTTCAGTAGAGGTTGGGGGTATTATATGTGTTATTGACCTTATGCGTAAGGGGATTTGCAATGAGTAATAGATTTATGAAATCGTTGGATAATTTTAGGATACACTATATGGGCCTATTATGAATTAGCAGATTATGTTGCATGGCTTGACTCCAAGACAAGGGTTAGGTATACCCGATATAAATAAGTGGAAGAATGAATCGACATAGGTAATACTAGACTTATATGAATAATAGTTAATCTAATAACTATAAAGTTTATTATTTATACTTATGATTGATAGTTTTACTATTCGATTGTGTAGGTAATATCTTGTTGCGGTGGGCCCGTACTGTCGCATTGTTCTAGGTACTCTCATATACCCGATCCAATTTTTTTACTCGAGCACATTGCGTTCCTTTCCATCCATCATCGGACTTTGAATATGTAGGGATTGTACCAACTTTTAGATTTACTTCATTTATTTTGAGAGATGCAAGGTTTACTTTATTCTTCTTATTTTTACTCATTTGTAAAAATTAAGTTGGGTTTGAGAGAATATGTGTGTACCAGTTTTAGTTGATGATATAATTAAATCTTATTCATTACATATAAGTTTTTGAGTACTTTTTATATCGTTCTTTACCTTGATTTATCTAGATTCATTGATTCTCGTTACATGTTAAGCATGATATTTAATTATTTTAACAGCCCGTGTAATTTTAATAATTAGACTTGCTCAACCTAATTAATAAAAATATCTGGGTTGTCCCATTTGGCACAGGATAATAATCCTAGGTCTTGAGGGTTATATGTTTATTCTAGTTTTCCACATACCATTCTTTAATACACTTTGTGGATTTGTACTCACTTTAGACTTTAAGTCTAGTACAATCTATGTTCCTATATTTTCGTATGGTGAACACTAGTATGATATAATATAGGAGTGCCCTGATGGCTAATGTAATTAGGGGTTTGGTAGAACAGACCCGGCGAGGTTAGTTTATTGTGAGAGCTAAAAATTTAGCAGCAATCATTCGTGAGGCCAAAACGGCCAGAGTTGAGATAAGAATCCAAAGAGATAAAACTCAGTTAATGAAAAAGTAAGAAGTTACCATATTATCTTGGAAAAAGGCGAGGGAAAGTTTCCACAAGGGTAATCCACCTACGTTTTGAGGTGGATTTGATCTAAAGGTCGATCATCAATGGAGGCAAGACTTAGAGAGACGCTTTATGATGTTATAATGCACGTAGGTGCAAAAATAAAGGTTGTATACCTTTAAACTAACTGATAATGCTTTGCAGTTATGATAGGGTATTACCACACCTAAGGCGTGGGACTAATTGACTTACGAAGAATTTATATAGAGATTTATTGGAAAATATTTTTGGCATACTATTAGATTTTAAAAGAGAGAATTATGCACTCTAAAGAAAGGTTCACCTAACGTGAATGAATATGAGCAAGAGTTCAGGGATCTATCTACACTTGTCCCGAATGAAGTGGGCACTGAGGAAACGAAGAAGGATTGTGTCATTCGAGGTTTGAATTGGTTGATTAAGAAGTTTATATTAGGAAACCATATGATGATAAACAAGTTATACATATGATCAACAAAGGGAGAGAGTTATGCATACTTAAATAAGGTCAAGAAATTAGAAATTAACGTAAAATAATATATGAGAGATAAATTTATAAACACAATCATATACATGGCTCAACCCTTAGCCTATGTCCATTGTTTAAGTTGTTAGAGAGTTTCATTATATTGAGAATGAAGAGCCATTTATGTGTAGAGTAAGTTTATTGAGTAACAGTAGGGAAATGGATTAAACATCCTTATAAAAGAGACCAAGTGATACTTATATAAGCTGGGGGTACGCAGTGTCATCCCACAGTGTTAAGCACACTCTTGATAGTTGTGAGAGCCTATGAGAGATTGCCAATTGTTTTTTCATAAAGAAAGGTCATCATACTGAAGATTTTCTCACGTATGCTATTGATCCTCGATAACATTTTTGTGATCATAATGCCCCTATCATGACTTCTATATCGGGATGAATATGTTTGATGATGAAGTCAATGTCTTTCAAGATGAGACTTAACATATGTAATTGGTTGATAGCTAATTTGATGCACATTCCCATGCTAGTAATCGAGACAAGATAGGATGGTCTTCTATCAACGACACACATACCCCCAGTTCTTGGGTATAATGCCTTGTAACTTGGGTGTCATCTGAAGTCTAACCCTCATATTTGCTATCGATGAGATGACTAGTCTCATTAATGAGATGAAACTATGAATACCAGATGATATGTGGGTTTTATTAATATGGGAATAGATTTATGTATATCAATTACCCCTATACCTTAATCTTCTGCATCGATAGGAAGATGAGGCTTACGCATTTTTACTCTAGGAATTAAGATGATTTAGATTGGTGTCTCTCTCTTACGATGAAGGGGTTACAGCTGAAATCTTAAGGGCTTAACTATCTTGTCAATTTAATCTCTAGGGTGTAACTATCATCTCCTCATACGTAATGGTCTTATCACCCATTATTTTTTTGTATTATTTTCATGATGAGCCGTCTTCCACTAGTCAACTATCCTTTAGTTGTGTCATAGGTTGAATGATCTTCAAGAATTTAATGTGGTATTCCAGGAGAATGCAGTCCATGTGCTCAGCTCTTCACAACCACTATACCTTAGGAAGTGAGTCTAATCATTGCCATCTAGGCTTAAACAAACCCATATTAGGAGGGAAAATCCTCCTCTTGATCATTTACCCAAACATTCAAACTAGATAAGCTTTCTCTTTCTCTCTATAGAACTCCACCAATTCTTCCGCCATCTTCATTCATTTTCAGCATTTTCTTGCATTTTCCACTTGTTTCCCATTTTGAGGTACACTTCCACATCCCATTTCCTTTTGGTATTCCATTAATGTTTGCTATAATATTTGGTAATAATTCAAAATAGACCACACGTTTTTTCGCAATTACCAAAATACCCCTAAACGAAGAATTAAGTTGACTTAAACTTTTATATATCAATTAAACCCAACTTTTACTCAAAATTTGACAAAATGACTTATATTTTATTGGAATATCATAATCAAATCCATTAGGTTTGAATGATTGCACATAAGACCCTAAACTTTTACAAAGTAACTTAAAAGTCCTAAGTTCTATATAAAACTATCCAAGGACTTAAATCAAATCCCAAACTTATTTATACTTATTCCCCTGCTGACATAGGACCAATCAGACTACCAACATAGCATGTACCATGTGGAGTACCATTGGTACCCAATTTGCATCCACATATACCATGGTGGAACTTTTTCAAACTTAGCTAAAAATCACTTTCAAAACAAACCAATAAACTCCTTCCCACCAACTCTATAAAAGTCCCCCTTCACCTCAGTAAAAACCCACAGCAGTTGAGAGCTTTTCTAATGTAAATTTTTGAGAGTTTTTGCGTTCTTATGATTTTATGTATGAATGTTTGTTTCTTCAATTTGGTTATGTTTATGAACATATATAGAATAAATTTATGATTTTATCTGTGAATACACTGAAATGGCTCAATAACTAGAAAACTCCATTAAACCTTGCGCTTCAATGGTGGACTCTGCTTCCTTGACTTTGAACTAGTTTCAAAGTGAGGTAAGTTGAGCTTAGGTTCTCAGGAACCTATGTGGAAGGTTTAATTGATCCAAATAAAGGTTTTGATACCTCAAATTAAAGCTTGATATTTCTGGGCCTAGAATTTTCAAAAAAAAAAAATTCAAGAGTTTTACTCGACCAAAATCCCTCAAACGTGGATTGTTTTGCTACATTTTCAATACAGAACAAACCATAATGATGTCCGAATGAGAATCATAAATTTTATTATCCGAAGTTTAGTCATAATGTTACCAATTTTTATATAAACTCAATAGCTCATTTTAGCCCACCAAAGTCCTTGAAACCAATATGGTTGAATTCCTCTTCAAAGGTTATGAAATTTTCAACCAGGAACCAACTCAAATGGATTCTTAAAACATCTGAAATGTAACGTCAAAGTTTCAAAACCCTAAATTCAATTTGTCAGAAGGTTGAATATGATAATATTACATGCGTACAAGTTAGGTTCATACCAGGCACGTGAATTGTGTGACTTGGAGCATGAGGGTGCATCTCCAATCAGAAAATTTTGACTTTTTTCCAATAATTTTTTTTTATTTTGAAAAAAAGGTATATTGCATCACCCTGTTTGGATTCCTAGAAAGCATTTTCTCAAGAAAAATAATTTTAGAGTTTAAATTCAAGTTTTAGTTTTACACATAACCCCTAACCAATTTTCCAAGTATTTCAAACACCCCCAAACTTTTTCCCCAAATGCTTTAGTCCAAAAAAAGCCATTTTGTCTCTTGTCACTAAATCCAAATACAAATAGAAATGAAGAAAAATATTATTTGTAAAAAATTTTAAAATTATGTATTATACCCTCTTAGTTGTTTTTATACTAAAACTTCTTACAATTTAGCATCCTACTACATCACGTAGGCATTATTTTAGGCCCATATGACCTACTTATACTCTCCATAATTTCAAACTATCCAGTCAACCCCAGTGAACTAAACGCACAAATCCGAAATTCGAATTTTCAAAGTAGGTGATTTTAATTTCAGTATTAAACAAATTGAGCTTATGTCTTGTTTCAATTAAAAACTCATTCCTATAGTTTATGTTTATCTCGTATATTGATTCTCTTGATATTTCAGTTATCCCTAAACCCGATAAACCGCTACATCCTACGACTTTAGTAAAATTCACTGAACTCTTTTTACCCTTAATTGTGGTATAGACATGAAACCTTCTACAATAATTGCATATTACCCTCCAATTCAATACCATTATCAATGAAACCCCTAATAGTATACCTTACGATTCAAGGATTAGACCCCAGTATACCCCGACAGTTCTAATTAGCCTGTATGACTCCAATGTTTAGTGACTAGTTTTTTATTTTCTATATACGTGTGAGTGCCTCTCTAGCTAAGTGTGCCAAGCCATAATTATTATTATTTTTCCCAATGATTTTGGGATTACCTATACAAATGTATGATATTCGTTGGGTGATATTGTAATGGGATGTCTACGCTTTTAAAGCCCTATAAATGATCAATTATGGGTTATCTTGTTATAGTTTGAGCCTTTATCATGGTAACTTGAAAAACAATCATTAGACTTCTAAATACCGCTGGCAGTTTTATAATATCTCAGTTTGTGTCCAGATTGTTACGATATCAATATTAAATCCAGTTACTCTCTAATATTACATTTAATCTCGTATCTTGTATGGAAATAAAATTTTCTAATTAACATGTATGCCTAATTGTTTTTCTTCCAAATGGACGATGAACCTAAGGAAGATGAGAAACCTCCGGCACATTTGGACTTTTATTCTATATTACCTCGATAAATCTTTTTACTTACATACGTATGGGTTGTAGCAGACAAGGATGGTAGTCCTTGCTAGAATATCTATACAGCAACTTATCATCTCTTATGATTCCCGAATGTTTTCTATAAGTTTTATCTTATAATGTAATGTACAAGTAATTATACATTTTCATTTATTTAAGACTCAGCTATGTAATAAGATGCTTGGCATCCCCGTAATAAAAATCTTTTAATTTTTTTTGCCTTGAATTTAATTCAAAATATTTATTTTACTCCTCGCTTCCCATTAAAACATATAATTCGCAGATGCGACAGGTTGGGTAGATTTTTGGTGCTAATTAGTTTTTATATTGAGTTTTAGCAAGAAACTAGGGGTTTCTGGTGTGGTTAATTGAGGTTTCACCGTTTTCGATTACTTTCATGATTTGGGTTGTGTGATTTTAGGTTTGGAGTTCTTGATTGTTCTAAGTTGTTCTTTGAGAAAGATAATTCATATCCCTTTTAGATCTTCAGAACTTGGGGTTTTATTTAGGCCAACTATTTGTGAATCTATAACTACTTGTACAAGACTTGGCTAGAGCTATGTCTCCTTCGCAAAAAGGTTCGCCGAGAGAGGTCATAGGCTGAGACTCTTTTAGCTGACAGGGGTATAAAAATATAGTGTTCCTCTGATAGTTATCCCCGACGCCCTTAGTTTTGATAGTTCCCCCACTATATCTAACCAACTTTTCTCATCAAGAAATTGTTAATTAAAATATATACTTTTTTATTTTATTAAATTTAAAATATGAAATAAATCATATTTATGCAATAAATTTAATACCACTAGAAAACTTACAAACGAAGAAGATGACCGAGTCAAGTGTTTGACACTCTCTCCTTAAGACAAAATGTGCTCCCGCTACGGTGCTTACGGCAATGAACAATGAGCGTTTGCCTCCCAGGATAAAACGGTCTCAACACGCACAAGAAGAACTTCAGTGTGCGTGTCCCACGAACCAATTATGTTTGATACTCTATCCGACTCGATCGGGAATGAAAAGTATTGACAATATATTTTCTCTCCTTTTTCTCTCTCTAAAAAATGAAGACAAGTCTTGTATTTATAAAAGACAATGGTGTTTTCATGAAAAGACATGTCTTTTAGAAAACAGTCACTTTAGGGACGTTTTTCATGAACTGTCACAACTTATGGTGAACAGTCACGACCTTTAGGGACGGTTCTGAAAAGCAGTCACTATATAGCGAACAGTCACAACCTTTAGCGACAGTTACGAAAATCCGTCCCAGAAAATTAAATAAAATTTCCCAATAAACTTCATACATAAATGGGGCACTTTGATACCAAATTTCTTATTCATCATTTATCCGTTTTAAACAAATAAATATATCGCGTGACTCGTCATGCTACAAGGAACGCGCACGTACTTGGTCCTACTTTTACCAATATATTAATTTGGTCATAAAATAATTTGTGTAAACACACAATATTTTCCAACAATCCCCCACATGAATGAAATTTGGGTGAAGAATCAAATGAACATGAAGAAAAATTAGACAGAGTATCGGTGGAAAAGACCTGCATCGGTAAAGATAGCTTTTGGCCTTGAATCTTTTCTAGTGAGAGACTATCGGGTTTACTGGTCAATCAATGAACACGATGTCTTGAATTGATCAACCTTTTTGTGTAAACCGAGACAATAGAATTCACACAGTCCTTCTCCGAACATTTTTGGTTCTCACTGTTGTGTCCGTTTTGGCCTTGGACACCTCATGGTTTCATGAGTGTGTTAGAGAATTTAACAATGTAGCCGTTGGTTATTCTCATAGAAGTGGCCCCTTCTCACTCACATAGGTGATTTATATAAAGAGTATCCTGCTAATACCCCACTTGACCCATATGTTCAAGATATAGAAATCATTAAAATAAAATTTATCCCGTTACACGCGGCAGATAGTGCACTGACTCATCCTAGGAATGGGAGGAAGAATTTATTTTCTTCTCAGTGCTAACTGAATCGCACATAATTTGGTTGTCCCGTTGAACCTAATTCTTGGGATCTCTAGTCATTTAGGTTGGGTTTCCATTATGGCAATTCTTTTAGGTTTTAACCGGTTGTAAGCCCATTCCCCTTGATGTACATATCTTACTCTCTTGTTAGCGGATCCGCAATGATTTTATTAGGCCTAATGTTATCACTAACATAGAAAGATTTCTTTATAGTCTTATGTCATGACTAATAATTCGTGACTTGCCAAATTACTTTATGCCTTTTCAAGCAATTATTTTCAATTGCAAGAACATGCATTAGAATTGTTATCTCAAATCATGCATTAGAATTGTTTGTATGCACATGAAAATTTTGAAAAGTGTTTCATTTGATAATAATGCATTGACTACTGGACGTGTGGTATTATAACTCACTATGATTTATTTCATGATTTGTCACTTTTGTAAGTGTGATACTAGTAATAATGCAAATGATATCACACCTGGGATAAAATATAATGTTAATAGAATCTAAATGCGGGTGCATTGTCTTTAATTTTGGAAGTTTTGTCCGTAATTGTGCGTACTGAATGATGAGAAGGCATTGTTTACTTTTGGTAATTGTATATTGCCATCATCTAAGTTGCAAATGGCAACTGAGTGACCATTCAAAATATTACGAGGCTTTGTTTGATTGGAATTGATTATAAGAACGTTTCAAAGTTTGTTGTCGGATCATAATTGTTACAAATGTCTCCTTCGTTTATGTTAAAATTATTGAAGTTTGGATGTCATTATTGAAGATATAATTTTTTGTTTTTTTGAGGTATTGGTTAAATTTGGAAACTCAAATTTGATATATGAATACTTATGGTGTCATTTGGTTATTTGACGGTTTGAATCCATTAAGTATGAGTAATGTTCATATGCATTTAACTTGTATCTTTTCATCTTTAGTGATGCATTTTTTTTATGTCTTTGACATGGACTATGGCATAAATGGAATAAAAAGTGATTAGTTTATGAATAATGCATTTTTAATATTTAATTTGATTATTAGACTTTGCATGGCGTGCGATAATTTTAGCGATAAAATTAACTATTTTTTATTAGCATTCTTTTGAATGTCTAAAATTAGAATAGTGCATCCCAAATAAGGTGATTTTGAATACATTCATTCATATTTGTCCAAATGAACAAAGGGATAACAAGACTGTGTTTGATTCATAGTATACTTAAATAATTTATATATTGATGGTAGAGCTAAATACCCTCTTGGATCGAAAAATAAATTAGTAAATAATACATGTGTAATAACGTGCATTTATGTATATTATCACATGATAATCAAATGTCTGATTAATCAAATGTCTGATTATGCGTTGAGATTTAGTCACATCTTTGGTAATGATATTCACATTATTTTCAAAGTGCATCACATTATGCGAATTAATGTGAAAATAATATATGCGATGATATTATGGTCTCTTGTATGGTTACATGTATACGTGTAACAGTACTATTTTAGTGTGACTAAATTAAAATAGATTACATGAACGGAAATGTGATATATTTAGAAACATGATTTGAGTTGCATTCCTTGTAGAATGTCAATATTTAATTATTGTGATAATTTATGTAATCTTGATATTACATTTAAATTTTTTTTAATCTCCCGTGTCACGAAAAAGAGAAAAAGAAAATATAATGCATTGTCCATTATTGTTGGTATGTATGTTAAACATTGCAATGCACGCATTATATCGACTCTTAGAGATATGAATATGCACTATTGTTTAAAATGATGTGAACCAACATGTTGAAAATTTGAGAATATTAAATTCACGCATAATAAATTAAAAAGTCCTATAGGTTAGGAATTTATTATGTTTGCATAAATATTACAGTTGATGACATGTTGTGGCATCCGATGACCTAATGTCCTGTAATGAAAATTGAGGTGTGTAATGACATACTATTCTCATGTGCAGAAGTTTATTGGATATTTGTGGCATGATTGTATATCATTAACCATATATTTGAATAGCATATTTATAATGCGACTTTTAATTTTAGGGGTGACCCTTTCACTCTCAATTTTGTGAGACATTTTCATCAAAATATCATTGGAACATGCTATGTTAAACATGATGTTTCATGAAGAATTACATTTTTATGTAACATTCAATTGATGTTAACGTTGATGAAAAATAAATACAATTTGTATTGATATCGTGGTGCTCAATTTTCCATAGACTTGAAAGAGTGGATATGATTAATTTCAATATGTTACTCCTCTTGACTATATTGAATGTTATCAAATGTGATGAAGATTGCAAAAGATATGAGAGTCTTTAGTTGATATAAAGTGCTACATTCCTTTTCGTAATATATAAATTCATTTTGGAAGAATCTTATACTTACAATTAATGCGTTTGTCGAACTTGTTCTTCAATGGAGAAAATTTAGTGTGGCATGATTACAGATTTATTTATTGAATTTATGATTCAAAATTCAGAACCGAGCGGTTTAAAGACTGATTTAAAGATGGTATAGAATTAAATCATAAATCCATATAAATGATCAACGGATTCAGAACCGAGTGGTTCCACAACTGCTTTAAAGAAGGTAGAATCAAATTATGATCTCATTGGAGACTTAGGCGTAAGCTCAAGACACCACAACTAGTAAATTCAAAGAAGGGCAAGTAACCAAATTGCATATTTTATATTATGATATTTTTAAAGTCCATAATCATAGACTATGTTGAAATGGCTTTGAGGCATATAAATTATGTGTGACACAACTTTAGTTTAATACTAAGAATTGTGACAAGTGCATTTTTAGGCCTATGGAACAATAAGGAATATACGATTAAATGTCGAAATCACTAAAGTAGAGAAACTTATCTCAACTAAATTTTATTTAGAATGAAATGAATGTATACCTTCTAAATGGACATATGTGTTGGTCCAAATATACATTAATATCATTTCATTTTAAAGAAAAATAAAGAGTTTGGAGGTTGAGAATAAATGTATCAATTTTGTATAATTTCAAATTTATGTTTGAAATTGTGGGGGAAGTATTGTGTTTTCTATGAGTTATATTCTCAACACATTAACCCACGATAAAAAAATTATGGAAAAAGTTGAGAACCTTTGTATGAATTATAATAAATGTGGGGGTATTTATCTAAGGTGATAGCGATAATTTCTATCCAAAAATAGAAGCAAAGATGATTCCTATTGAAAATAGGATAAACACTACTGAAAGTGTAGTATTTGATTGCATAAGTACATTTAATGTACTATAGTATTTCCAATGTGCATTTTGTCTTAAGATTGTTAATTAAAATATATACTTTTGTATTTTATTAAATTTAAAATATGAAATAAATCATATTTATGCAATAAATTTAATACCACTAGAAAACTTACAAACGAAGAAGATGACCGAGTCAAGTGTTTGACACTCTCTCCTTAAGACAAAATGCGCTCCCGCTATGGTGCTTACGGCAATGAACAATGAGCGTTTGCCTACCAGGATAAAACGGTCTCGACACGCATAAGAAGCACTTCAGTGTGCGTGTCCCACGGACCAATTATGTTTGATACTCTATCCGACTCGATCGGGAATTAAAAGTATTGACAATATATTTTCTCTCCTTTTTCTCTCTCTAAAAAATGAAGACAAGTCTTGTATTTATAGAAGACAATGGTGTTTTCATGAAAAAACACGTCTTTTAGAAAACAGTCACTTTATGGACGTTTTTCATGAACTGTCACAACTTATGGTGAGCAGTCACGACCTTTAGGGATGGTTCTGAAAAACAATCACTATATAGCGAACAATCACAACCTTTAGCGACAGTTACGAAAATCCGTCCCAGAAAATTAAATAAAATTTCCCAATAAACTTCATACATAAATGGGGCACTTTGATACCAAATTTTTTATTCATCATTTATCCGTTTTAAACAAAAAAATATATCGCGTGACTCGTCATACTACAAGGAACGCGCACGTACTTGGTCCTACTTTTACCAATATATTAATTTGGTATATTGGTAGTGATCGTATGTGTCAAAGAGTGATACCATGTCAAATGGTTACACCAAGACTAGGAGTTTTAATTCCCCATCCGATAGTGTGAGCTCCGATTCATTTAGAAAAGCTACAGACTTATCAATTTTCATCGTGACCCAACCGAGACTTTGGACTTCATTGAGTTAACTATTAAATATCATCCCAACCTTTCATACTGGCTGCCCAAGGATTTTTAGCCTCAGATATATGATATCTCGGATGACAAGATCGGAGATAATATTTCCCCAAATGTTATACTTAATCAACCGACTATCATGTATGACCCACTATTGCTCATATAATCTAAGACGATTGTGGGAAAGGACCTATGGTTCATGATTATGAAGAAGAGGTTTTTGAGGTTAACACATGTATGACGTCAACTTATAAAAGTGATGTCCAAGAAATCAACCTCATTATCTGGTTACCCTTATATGACATTGATCCCACAATCACCATGGGGTGCTTGCTGAAGATAAGAAGTCATTTGATAAACAAACAGTGACGAGATAGATGTGCACGATAAAATGTTCAAAGTCTGACTTCCAGCTTTTATTTGAACCGAACATTATAGATGTTTTGGATGCTATCGGCCTTGCCATAACACATTTAGCTCCCAATGCCTGGAGTATGGTCATGGGTTCAATCAGGGTTCAATTAGTGTATAGAGACTTGGACATGTAAAATATTTACCCCTTGATGTCTTCCAGACATGTTATTCTACCCTCGTCACAAATTCAATCCATGCTATTATCATTTCATCGCATACAAGACTCATCAAAAGCTCATGCACATAAACCATACTTCCAATCATGACTGGACGTCTCAGTACTTCTTTATTTTGGGATTGTGGGAGTTCGGTGATAATGAGCCTTCGAAGTATAGGGAAGTTAAAGTGCCCCGAAATGGGGATTGGATTTATCTTTCAGTCGAGGTAAGTACTAGGTTGAGTCTGATCAATAGAGAAACAGTAGACCAATTGAGAGTAGATGATGGTCCAATAAAATTTGAGGAGTTTCTCAATCCAGAAATTCTCCGAGAAGTGGGGATTGGATTAGACCCATTAGAGTCTCTCCATAAGATTCTTTGCTATTGAAATTTTTCTAAGTTTTCTTTTCATCTCATTCTTAAGTCGATACTGACAATTGTTGATCTTATTCATTTTATAGATCGTCCCGATAACACACCAGACAGACCACATCTGGGAGATGGAAACACTAATCACAAAAAATTTTCGCGCCCAGCTGGAAGGAAAAACTGCAGCCCAGCTGATAGGACCTTAAAAGAAAAAATCTAGAACTGGTGGCCCAAATTCTGAGGTCTTAGAAAATTGGAAAAAGATTACTGGGCATGTGGCCGAAACTCGGCAATAGAAGGAAATTGAGGTTTTGAGAAGACCCACATCCCCCATTGTTGTAACTTCTGATGATATATTGATGGTAAATCACTTATTTCATCTCAGCTTCAAGCATGAGTCTCTTTTCAGAGGCCAGCCGAAAACCCAAGAAGTAATCTATTTTATGACTCACTTGTGTGATTATTGTTTCTTCGATGCTCAGAGTAGCTCTAAGAACGTTGACTTTTCTCAAAACAGAGCCATTCAAGTAATAATATTCTTTCATAATTCTTCCTAAAGTTATTCTCGTCCCATACTGAATCCAGCTATCATATTTGCCATATTTCAGCATATCCTTTATCTCTAATGCCTTTATAAGTGAGCTTAGGAGAATGAGCCCAAGATGAAGCTAACCGAGTAAGATGAGAAAAAGATGGTTGATCTGTAAAAGAAAATGGAAAAATGAAAGGTCTAATATGATGACATGACCAAAATCCGAGATTACTATAAGGGTCGCATCAAAGTAATAAAGGACGACAATAAATAAGTTATGAAGAAGAGGGTCGAGGCCAAGAAGGATCTCTTAAAGTCCATCTATGAGGCAGTTGTGGAAGAATTTTAAAAGTTTGAGGAGTTCAGCAGTTATGAAATCCAATATCTAGATAAGGGATCTAAGGCCACCATTAGGTGACTCGTCACCTAATTTCCTGATCTCGCCCCTAAATTTATTGAAATAGTTGATTGTCTTAATTTCGCGAGATTGTTTTTACCATGAGATCGTACCTAACCTGGAGGACATCCAAACCGAAGAAGTTGTTATCCAATATTTTATTAAATAAACTTGTGTGGGTGTCGATAATGATGACACCACACTTGTACTGATGGAGATATGCCTGCAGGCAAGAACCAAGAAGCCACAAACGCTCAAGTTAGGTCAACTCTTTAGGACAATACTAACAATGCGAAAGACAACAATACAACAATTGAAACTTGAAAATTTTTCATTTGCGGGTGACCATATACGGCCTATGATGCCCTTTTTTTTTTGCAACGCAACTTTAACCTCAGTCTTCTATTAGGATTTTAACAATTCTGCTACATTCACCATCACCCCTCTGTTGGGGTCTTTTAGTTTTTTTATTAATGTGAATGCTATGATGATATATCTACTAATTAGCATTTCCCATATGTAGTGTTATTTCACGTTTATCTCCATTATTCATAGAGTTATGATAAAAAGAATTTTGGATTATTGAGACCTATCTCATTTTAGTTCATTATTTTACGATCTGAGGACATAGTTACCAAAAGCCTTCTCGATCGAAAGATGATATGAGACATTATATCATGACTTTTTTAGTTTTCGATAATGTTTCCTAATATCTTTGAGAACTTTCACCATAATATAATGATAGTAAGTTTCCCACCTCTCACGGGTTATACAAGACATGTCTAGGAGCCTAGACTGCAAGTGTTTTCACCGTCTAGAGAGAGATTTCATAAAAAAATCGCCATTTGATAATGATGTTAAGTTTTCCACCTCTCAAGGGTTATGCGAGACATTCCTAGGAGCTACGACTCCAAGTGTTCTCACCCGTCGAAAGAGAGATTTCATAAAATTTTCACCATAAAATTGTGGTGTTTAGTTTCACCATAAGCTTATGATGTTTAGTTTTCCACCAATCAGGAGTTCTACGAGACATGCCTAGGATTTGAGACTCCAAGTGTTCTCATTCCGTCGAGAGGGAGATTTAATAAATTTTCACCATAGTATAATGATGTTTAGTTTAGGATTTTATTTGGGTAAGAAATATTTACAGTGGGAGTATGATGTTTATGTCTTTTTCCACCTCTCGAAGATAAGACATGCCTCGGAGATGAGACTCCTAGTGTTCTCAACCCGGGAAAGAGATTGCATGAGTAAAATAAATAGAGATAAAATTTGTATAAAATGAAACAATAATACATTTTCATTCTTTGATAACATTTATTACTTACAATAATGTCGTCATTCATAATACCTACCCTTCTGCACAAAATTATAATTTTAGTGGTATTATTTCTTCAAGTTCTTGGCATTCCATGGGTTAGAGAATGCCTCTCCTTCTAAGTCTTCAAGACAACATGTTCCTAAAAAAAATCTTCTATGATTTTATAGGTCCCATGTCAATTTGGATGAAGTTTGTTGGCCTTTTGGATGACATTTTTCAATAATTAGTCACCAACTTTCAATGCAAAAGCTTTAACCCTTTTCTTTTAAAAGTTTGCAACTCTCTGTTTGTAGGCTGACTATCAAATGAAAACATCATATCTTCGTTCTTCAATTATATCTACGTCCAGTCTGCTCTCTTCAAAGTTCAACGCAGTATCATATGTCAGGACTCTATGACTCGATAATCCAAACTCTGTAAGGATGATTACTTCTGACCCATATGGCAGCATGAAGGGAGTCTCTCCAATGAGTGTCCTCTCAGTGGTCCGATATGCCCATTAGACATTGTGTAGATTATTAATCAATTTTCCTTTGGCATGTTTCAATCTCTTCTTTATTCCATCAAGTATCGTCATGTTGGTCACCTTGGTTTTCCCATTTTCTCTAGGTCGACTAGTGCTGAGAAGAAATATTTTATGCGGACCCTATTACAATAGCCTGATAGAGACTTATTCTTGAATTTTTTTCTATTATCTGATATCAGGGTATTTGGGATCCCATGTAGGAACATGATATTTCTCCAAATATATCTGATGCATTTTTTTGTGGATTATGATCGTGGCCTCTACCTCTACCCATTTTGAAAAATAGTCGATGATAACGACAAGGAGATGATAGTTCCCTTTAGATCTCGGTAGTTGGCTGACCAAATCATTTACCCACATTGTGAAAGGCCACAAGACCGACATGGGAGAAATTTATTGATGAGGATGAAAAAGTATATTTACATAACACTAACACTTATCACATTAACAGACATATTTGGCAGCATCCGTAGCCAGGTTCGGCCAACAATAGCCTTATGTTATGATTCTCTCTACTAACGATCATCCTGCGACATGACTTGTGCAACTTCTTTCATGAATTGAGGATATACCTCACCTTAGAAGTATGAACACACCTCAAGAGGGGGATCAGATAACCCCTTTTATAAAACACATTTCCTATAATGGCAAACCTTGCATTATAGTAACACACTTTCCTTCGTTAAAAGTTACCCTCTAGGATCTTTCCATCCCTCAAGTATTTGATAATTGGGTCCATCTAAGACGGTACCAATTTCCTGTTAAAAAATTTCGTACTATCAACCTCCTCATGATCAATGATTGGTTCTTAGAGGATTTCAACTAGGATCGTTCTTCGAATATTGATTCTCGTAGCCGAAGCAAGCCTTGCGAGGGCATATGCTCTTTTATTCTCAATTTTGGTAATCCTCTTAACCTTTACTCCCTCAAAACTTAAAATGGACTTCTTTAGTCTTTTCAAGTACTTGTCCATTTCTCATATTTCACTTCGTAGATTCCTAGAATCTAATTCATAAACAAATGTGAATAACTATGAGCAAGAAATTGGTTAAAATTTGGTGACTTTGCAAGTCCTTCTAAAAAAGATTTGAACTTGGCCTAATTGTTAGAAGCCTAGAAGTTTAACCTTAATGCATATTCAATATCGATCTCATATATGGAACATATGATTAGTCATGTCCCACTACCGACTATGCACGACGAGCCATAAATAAATAAATTATAAATGGGCATTTCTGAAGAGAATGGGCCCTCGTCAAGGACACCATTATTTAAAACCAAATTTATCTCCATAATACCAGCTACAGTGTCATCCTTGACATTATTGGAGGTTCCCCATTCTGAACTATAATATTTCTCAAAACTTTTATCACTACACCAAAATAGGCGGATGGTAATGGCAGCTTAGTCATGGTCTTGGTCTGTGACCAGCTAGTCATGACCCGAAGTCATAACCACAGTGAAAAATACGTGACTAGTTTCATGACCATAGACTGACGTGACCTGAACTGGAGTTGGTCACGGACGTAGGCTATGACCAGGTTAGGTCACAGCTATAATCCTTGACTAGTGCATGACCATCATGATGGAAAAATTGTGCTAATATTCCCTCCAACTTTGGTCATTGTCCAATGTTGTCATGACTTTGGTTTGTGACTATTTTGAATTAGTCAAGGCTCAAGGTCATGACCATTCTTATCATAATGAGATGGTCATGGAGGATGATGGGAAAATGGGTAATGGCATTTGGTCATGACCCTGAGTCGTGACCAACCTTTTTATTTATAAACCCTTAAACCTTTCAGCCATATCACGCAAACTCATTCTCTCTGTCTCAAATTATAAAACCCTTGCTCTCTGGCTTCATCTCTCTGACTCTCTTAGGTAACATTCTTTCTCTATGTGTGTATTTGTGTATCTGTATTTATATGTGTGCATTTCTATATGTACTTATGTGTGTATGTGCATATGAGTGTATTTCTGTGTGTGTGTGTGTGTGTATACACACGTATATATATATATATATATATATATATATATATATATGTGTGTGTGTGTGTGTGTGTATATTTGTGTGTATATACTATGCGTAAATGTGTATATGTTTATATGTATTTATTTTAATCCTAATTGAAATTTTCCCAAAACCCCAATTTAGTGAGAAACTACCCTAATTTTAAATTTAAATTTTTGCCCAAAACTCTATATTTAAAATTTTCAATTCTTAAACTCTAATTAGTGAAAATTTTGCCCATTTTTTAAAACTAAATTAGTGAAAAAATACCTTATTTACTAAATCCTAATCTAAAACTAATTTTGTGTGAAAATACCCTAAGACCTGTTTCTCAATCGTCATTTAGGGAGAAAATACCCAAAAACCTAATTTAATGAGAAACTATCCTAATTTAGTGAGATGTTGTTATTATTGGTATGTCTTTTTATCACGTAGATGATAGAAGGAGTATGGGATAATTATTAGCTAGTGGTTTGGTTATTTGATAGTGATGTTGGATTGCTTGGAATGGTAATACACATAGACTTTCAAACTCTCTCATAATAAACCCTAACAAAATGTATCTTAACACTTACGATGGGTACTTATTCGAATTTCACCTCGATGAGATCCAACACGTACGGGGTTAAGAGAAGGGCCGTGATGAATCAAAACCTTAGTCGAACTAATATACCCTTATACATCATATGTTAAAATTAGATAAACTTTAAATTGGAACAGTTGAAAAAGAATAACTAGTTATTGATTAATTAGAGCCATTATTTGTAGGACTCATAATAACGCCCTCGTGTATTTTTATGAGGAAAAATGGGGCACGGTGATCACTAGCAAAAAGAGTACGAGAGGTTGCAATTGGACCAAACTTACACCATTTTTATTAATGTACGCCATTTATAGGGAACTCCTATTTATAGGTATGACAATAATAAGATCGAACAAATTAACTACCTTGTAAATCGTGGTGTTGATCTCTACCAAGAGTACCCGTTCGATAGTATTCTATTTTCCCTACCAAAAAGATGGGATGACGGTATAGAGAATATATTCCGCTTCCATAATCTCGATGTATCCCTGACCTTCTTATGTTGTTAGAGGAGGCAGAAAAAAATTCACCCATTATAGATACAACTATGTACAGATAGCATTGGGATAGACTGTGATGTCTTGCGATATTTTCACATTAAATTGAATCTTGTCAATAAGTTGAAGAAGATGGGATTCCGAGTTCATGTCACGGACATCTATACATCAATCATAGGTACGCTTATCCTAACTGGTCACGTGCAAAACTCCATAGGATTATAAAAACTAATACCGAATGAATGGAGATCAAACATATTGAACATATTTTAAAGTCTTACTCTGAAAAGGTGTGTGTGTGTGTGTGTATATATAGTCATAAAATTGATTAGTTAGTCATAATTTCAAATTATTATAATTATTTAGTCACTTATTAATTTTTATTTTCGTAGATAATGCCGGGCGATAATGGACAAAATGTACCAAGTGACGGGATAACACCCCAATGAGGATACTCATCTTGTGCACACCAACGAGAATTCTCATCACCATTTGCTAAGCAGTTCCCAACTCCACCATTGGTTCAGTCCACTTCTCCAAGTATGCCTCCAAGTATGAGTAGGCAATAAACCCCATTGCTCCAATGCCCCCACCCAGCGCACCTGACACCTCCTATTGAAATGATAAGAAGCCCGTTGGGTTCTCCCTTCTCGGAATAACCCAACTAGTGACAAAAATAACCTCCAAATATTTAAATCCCAATTTTTATTGCTTGGGAAAATGAATGTGGGAGTTTGGGGAGTAAACAACTAGAATCATATTGATCAAGCCATCAAAAATAACATATATGACCAACTCTACAAGTGGTTTAATTTTTTGACCGTTCAAAGTAAAAGGTTATTTCCCGGATTGCTAAACATCTAAGAACATACCGTAGAAACCTTGGGCAGAGACATTTATCGAAGGGGGTATTGATCTTCGACATTTTGGGTATAAGAGATAGAGTGCCTCCGAATGTTGAAATGCCAGTTGATAAGTGGAATGATTTTTTGGAAAATTATGCGAAGGACAAGAAGCTAGGTGTGACACTTCGCTAAATAAAATATTAGGTGATCAGTCTACTATTCAATTAAATAGGATTCATAAATGGTCCATCATAACTGTCGAAAACATTTTTTTAATCACTAAATACCCTAATAAGCCGGAACTCAATTTTAATTAGCAGAGAATAATAATAATTAAATAACAGAATAATGAATAGAACAACCACAATAATAATAATAACCACAATAAACTGATAGGATAATAATTGAATAACTCATCCAAATCCAAATCTCCATCCAATCCATGTACAATACTGAGACAAATCGATGGTATAAAGTTAATATTAAAAACCAAATGTAAAGTCTATACAATGAACAAACAATCCCAAAAGGAAATACTAAATTATAAGCTAGATGACAAGAATGATAGATGCATCTAAGTTCTAGGTCCTACAGCATATACAAAATTGCTGCACGCCAACTCTTGAATGAATCTCCTAACCCTGGTGTACCTGTGGTTGGACACCTAAGAGGTTTGGCAAAAGTAGATTTGATTCGTGTTAAAGACAGAAAAATGTTTTACAAATATTTAACAAGTGTTTAAAATGATATATTACGAGTAATGTAAATATCCGTGTTAGATTTGCATACTCTCATATGATTCCTCACCTCTCACTTAATGTACACACCTATCGTACTATAATATTCCTTCCTAGTTAAGCTATCCTCCTAACCAACTATAGACCACTTGATTAATCATTATTAATTTATATAAATATCATAACCCATCCATATCTCCCATATGACACGTTAATGTTATCTTACTTTCTTAATCATTTTATTCTCATTGTTTTAAATGCTTAGGTTCACATACTTAAAGTACATTTTAAACATTCACAATAGTCACATTTACAACACACAATAGAGTAGACTATCACAAGTTTATATGTATAGATTACAATATTTAATATATACATATACGAATATGACATCTAAATGATGAAACTCGTGATGCATGCATACTTTTCTATCTAGTCCCTACATACCTCACGTACCAAATTAAGGACTGAGGCTAGGTATGACACCTCAACCTATAAAATGATAACACATAATGGAGGCGAACATAATCCTTAACACCAAAAGGATGATGTCCATACCTAACATGTCCAAATGATCATTAATAGACTACCATCTTTCAAGGTAAATACA
Organism: Sambucus nigra; assembly: GCA_949130495.1. Taxonomy (NCBI): domain Eukaryota; kingdom Viridiplantae; phylum Streptophyta; class Magnoliopsida; order Dipsacales; family Adoxaceae; genus Sambucus; species Sambucus nigra. Next base: position 532,761,764 of record OX422208.1, on the reverse strand, counting down.
ACGTATGTGATATGTTATGGGGAACGAATCCAAATCATCCTTAATGGCACACAAAGATAGGATTACCCATTACACATAACCTCCCATGATAGCAAGTAGTTAGGTATGACATTACACATAATATCACAATCAACATAATATAGGCATGGTATGACATTACACATAATATCACAATCAACATAATATAGGCATGCACTCATCTTATACATACATAGAGTATATTTCAAGTTTATCCCATAAACTAATAATTTACATGTTATTTCCATTTCCCATTATTCCTAACATCTCTTGTTAATCGAGGGGATTTAAATAATTTAATTAATTATTTCACTATCTACCCTCAACCCGCACCTACTGGTCTAAAACCCGAAAATATTAGAATAAGCCTGAATTGTAATTTAATTCCCAATAATCATTTTTCTCGATAAAGTTACATTCTGTCTAGAAATCTAAAATGACGATTTGAGGCTAATCTGATCTGATTTTGTAGAAACTTAAAACTACAAAGGTGTTCAGAACATGATTTTATATAAATAAGCACGAGCACACTACCAATTTTTGCTTAGAACAGACCTAAAGTCAACATATAATGTTCGTTATTTTTTAATGCGATTTTACAGTCGTATGATTTTTGAATTCATATGAGTTCACTTCGTTTTTAGTTAGATAGTTTAATCTCCAATTTAATCACATAATTTTCTCAAATTTAAAAATCATCAATAAAAAATATAATCAAAATCATGAGTTCTATAGTCCCAATTGATATTCTCTCAAATCAAAACTTCCTAAGCATGGGTTGTTATCCAAAAATTATATAATCTAGCTTGTGTTTGTAAAAACTCATAAATAAGCAACTTTAAGAAACTTGACCCTAAGGATAATTCTGATTTTGCATTGAAGAAGATAATGTGGTTTCCTCATCCTCATTCTTCCTAAATTCCGGCATTGTATGGTGGTGGTGCAAGGTGGTTCTAGATTTTGCTCCTCTTCTAAGATCCTCCACCTCCTTAAAAAGCTCTCACACTTTCTCTCCTTTAGTTTCCTCTCTTAGAGACTCATCATCATAGTCATGTCCTGCCAATAATCACATCGATCCTCCCGATACTCGACCATGAACCCGTCGAGACGGGCCTCGAACTAATCCATATGTTTATTTATCATCGCCATATTGTATGCACTTTCGTCAAATTAAGCCTCATCATAGCCACCTTGAGCCTCCCCCTCCCCCTCCCCCTTTTCTTCTTCTTCTTTCTCGACACTCCTCTCCTTCATTTCATCGTCCTCAAAGATAGGTGATAACCGGCTTTTTGCATATGGTCGTTTTCTTCAAAAGCCAATCATAAAATCCATTGAATACTCACAAAACTTGTCTAAAACAACTCGTATTGTGGTAAGTACGGGTATCAATCCAACTTCCAAGGTGAAAACTTGCAACTCAATTTTTTTTCTGAAAATATTTTTTTATTTTTTTTATTTAAAACAACTTCAAGGGAAAATTAACTAATAAATTTTAAAAGTTATGAAATTACTAAATAACGAAAAATAATGTGCAATCGAGTGTGAAAAATATGAGAATGATCAAGAGATGGGATTACACCGCATTATCAATTATTTTAATTTCTCAATTTATTAATTGAAAATATTTCGAGATAATATTAAATCGATAATCAAACTCTCGTTACAATTATAAATTTAATCATATATTTCTTAGAAAATTAATTTAAAAATGCCAAGCGACGAAAAATTAAGAACTATACTATTTTCAAGAAAATTACCCGCTATGATCAATTTAATAAAAACAGTATGAATTCTCAAATTTCAACACATAATTAATATTCAAATTTTAAAAAAAAACTATCCCTAGTTAGATTCCTAAATTCAAGAAAATTAATTTTCCTAGAAATATAACAATTAAAGAATTTAATTAATTGATATAATATCCTACACAGTGCATCCCACCCCTTGAACAGGGTAATTAGCCAAACATTCCCATGTGTGCATAAACAACAATAAATAATATGTCAAGAAGGATATAAATTGAAAAGAGAAGGAAGAAATACAATACGTAATTTTTTTCCACAAATATGTCTTGAAATGCGCCTTGACATGCGCCCAACTTCTTCACAATTTTCAGCACTTGATTGTAAAAATTAAAATAAAAAATAAACCTAAAAATTATTCTAATGCTAAACTAATTTTTTTTGTATTTTTTTATGTTCTTAAACTGTACAAAATAAACAGAGAACTTCTCTTTATTTTTTATCTCTCCTGTGTGTCTCTTCTGTATGAGAGTCTTCCTTTTAAATGACTTGCCATCCCATTTTTTAGAAGCCCGCGATTTGGTTGTTACTTAAGAGATTTTTGGGATTTCCAAATGTCTAAATCAAAATGTCGGCATGGGATAAGATTTCGATTTTTGTGGAGAGAAAAAGGCTAGGCAGGCGGGTCAAAAATTGGTTTGAATCCGATTTGAGCAGCTCCGGGTTGTCGCGGGTTGCTGGATTGGGTCGCGGCTTGGGTATGGAAGGTGGGTCACCAATTTTAATGGAGGTCGCCGACCGGGTTAGTTATGGCAGCATGTCGCTGGGTCTGGGACGAAATGGGTCTCCGGTAAGAGAGTCCAGCGAGATCGGGTTATGCTGGTAACGAACCGACGGTTTTGATTCGACGGGTAGCTCGGGTTTCAAGGTTTTAGCAGGTGAAGTGGGTAATGGTTGGGAATGGGTAAGGGTCGGATTTTGGTTGCGACAGGTTTGGATGGTTGAGGGTGGTTTTTTTTCTTTCTTTTCTTTGGTTTAATTTGGGTTTTGATTTAATGGTGGGATTTTTTTTTTTGGGTTTATGGTTTGAAAATGGTGGAAAGAGGAGAGAGAGTGGGTGCGGTGAGGAAGATGATGGTTGAGTGGTTAGTGTCTGTGATGGTGTAGGGAGGTTAGTGTGAGGGTGAGGGTTTAGTTTAGGTATGTGTGTGGTGTAGGATAGTGAGATCTATGTATGTTTGACTTTGTACCCCATTAAAATAAAATAGGAAAATAATAAAAATAAACCTAATAGAATAAAAACAACTAAAAATAAAAACCAAATTAAACTAAAAATAAAATCAACTAAAATAAAATTCACTAAAAAAATAAAAATAACATGACACACAATACAAACTCTAAAAACTAAACACGACTTAAATAAAAACTAATAAAATAAAATAAACAAAACCAAATAAAAATAATAATAAACTAACTAAAAGCTAAAAACAAACCAAAATAAAGAAAAACAAATACTCGACGCACTAAAAATAAATAAATCCTCTAAAAATAAATGAAATCTATTAAAAATAAAACTCAAATAATAAAAAATTAAAGCTATAAAAGAAGTAAAAATAAAACCTAAAGTCCTAAAAATATAAAATCTAGCAAAATTAAAAATAAAAACTAAAATTAAAAACTAATAAAAATCAAAACTAAAAATAAATATAAAATAAATTCAAGAAAATTCTAAATAAATCTAAAATAAATCCTAAAAAATAGAAACGACTCACACTAAAAATCTAAAAAATTAATAAAAGTACAAACTCAACACACATGGCTCGGTTGATTGTTCTGGGCTCGATGTAGGCTTAGGTTTGATTTGGGGACGGGGTTCAGAACATCGAAACTCTTCTGGGCAAGCTCAATGGGACTTCTGACTTCACGGTCTCTTTGATTTCTTCGATGCATGCTTTTGACTGCTATTGTGTCGTAATTATACTAATTTAGCATTATTTGTACCACAACTGTGTATTGACCTGAGAAATAAACAAATACGAACATAAGGCCAGTTTTCTTAAAAACGAGCGACTAAAATGCATATATCCGGGGCATAAAATAGACACTTTTGGGTTCTTATCAATAGGTGCGGGAGGAGGTTGGACATTTCTTATTTGTGTGGTGCTCCACCCAATAGATGTAGACCCAATGGGTTTGGGCTCACTTGCTACGGGGCCCCACCCGCCAACATGATAGTCAGATCAAAGAGAGTTAATGAAATGATCATATGATATAAACATTTTCCCGGTGTCGTCATAGACCACGATAGTGATTTCATTTAAGTAGATGAGAGGGGGGCTTATTTGCACTTGCTCATCAAAAAGAAAGTATATGAATGTACCATGCCTAAGGTGAATCTTTGAGTCGTTCTTCGTTGGAAGAATATTTCCACATGTGATAAGATTGGCATTTCCTGAAAGAGAAAGTGTCCTGCTCCCTCGAGGTGTCAGGTGCCCAGCGGATTGAACATTGGACATGTGTGAGAGGTGGACTAAAATATGGGTAGGTGGTATTCTCGTAAATTTGAACACCTTTTTCCAGCATTTACCACTTTATGATATTAAGTGTGAATGGGACTTTCGTTCTGTTAACATAGGCCTCATAGTGAACTTTGGATATTTTGACGAGGGTCCAATAAAAAATGCGGACAACATTATCGTGGACCTCAAGTAAGTCATCGTCCATCCAATCACACCACCCAAACCGAGAAAATAGTCGAGTGACATCGGTGGGATGTTGTTCCCACATGAATTTATTCTCCATGAAAACCGTTTGGTAGGAACCAAAATATTTGTCGACCCAATTGAACTCTTGCACCAAGAGAAAAATATATCGAGCATCATTGCCCTCAATTTCGGTGGAGTCGTATCTGCACACAAATGATCTACGGGCCATGACGGAAATATGAAAATAGGAAGACTTAGAGAATTTGTAAGGGAGAATTTTTTGTTTAGTAGAAAAGATGGAAATGGGTTGGAATTTAAAGATGTTGGGGGGGGGGGGGGGGGGGTAAAGGGTGAGGAAGTGAAAGTGTTTGGTGAGAAAATGGAGGGTTAAGGAAAATGAATGGTTTTGGGGTTGGAGGGAGTTAAAACGGATGGATTTTCTTATATGGAGGGAAGGGGGTAAATTGGAGGGGAGGAAAGGTGAAAATATGTGAAGAAAATGGAAATATAGGGAGAAAATCACGTATTAGAAGCAACTGGGGCTATCCTGGTTCTCCCAGAGGCTCGAACCGGTTCGCTTCTAAGGCAGAATCGATTCAACTCAGATTACTGCAAAACCATTATTTTTACATATTTTTTAATTCGCTCAGGCACAAAGGTAAGGGAACCTACAAATCTCTCCATGTTGATCCTAAATTTAGTAACAATGACAGAGGGCACCCAAAATTCTCCGCATTCTCACTCTCGGGACATGTTTGGGTAAAATCGAATGCTCACCTCTCTTACTAACATGGAATCAACTCACACCTAAACCAGCTAAACTCACACACGACTCAAAAATACAACATAACATCACCCCATATGCATCGGGCGTGTAATGACCTCTCTCTAAATTACCTTTTCATCCTGGTATATGGGGTTTGACAACAAGTTGTCTCAGCTTCCACAATATAGGCCTCAATATATGGCTTTAGATGTTGTCCATTTACCCTAAATGTGTTCCTATTCTTAGGATCCTCAACCTCTATCGCACTGTGTGGGAACACCTCTTCAAAACGAATGGGCCGGTCCACCGCCAATGTAACTTGTTGGGAAACAAATGAATTCATAAGTTGTACAAGAGCACTTTTTGTCACGACCCCGTCCCAAATTAGTAGTAGGGAACGAGTGTCTTGACATGCCACTAAGGCAACATATATTCTGACATAATTGCTTCCTTAAATAAGTGCAACGGAAATAAAATCACATGGTTATGAATCGTAAAATACTGAAAGTAAAGGAATTACGTCATCAAAGCTTTCTAAAGGAAACTTCATTTGTATTAAATTAACGATTAATTACAACTTTAAGACAAACTTTAAAAATTTATTACTAGGGAGCCAGACATGCTCTAAATGTTAAAAGAAACATAATAACAAAAGGAGCTCTAAAAGCTGAATCTTCAACACAATCCTTTTTAGTTCCCTCCGTGAACCTACTTATTTCCTGAAAAATGATTATTTATACAACATCAGCTAAAATCAGATGAGAATTAATCTCCAGACATTCCATGGTTTTTCAGAAAATTGATACCTATTCAATTTCCAACAGAAGGCATATACATATATGGACAAGAATTTGTAGTAAAATATATAAAGTAAACTAGTAGTATATATTTTCAGAATAATCAGTTCAGAATAGAACAGATAAAACAAATGATAAATATATCAATTATTCAATTTTTATTTTGATGGACATGGACACTCAAATACCCAAATAAATAGATAGTGTTACCAAATGTTTCCACCCGGCAACAACACAGACAGAAAATCATGATATATGAAACGTCTTATTTAGGGCACACCAGCGATAAACCAGCTGGGAAGGTACCACCCATATATTTCCACCCAGTAGTCAAGGCCAACATAGTAAGAGAGTTTCCATAGGCCGAATCAATAATTTCAGAATTCAAATCAGAAGTATACATCGAGAGATATACACATATAACAAATGACAAAATCATCGGTATCAGATGTATTTTGAGGATAAAACATTTCACAAAATAGATATAGTTTGCATAATATCATATGATAAAACTACGCAAGGAATGTCACATAGTACTCACCTAGAACTGAAATCCGAAGTTATAGAAACAGAGTCTTGGATCGCTCGTTAATCTTGAGACGAACCTTCTTCTTAAACTTTCCCCGCACTTTCTCTCACTATTTCCTTTTGAACTTTTGGAGTAATTTCATATAGGAACTGATATTAAGTCCTTATTTATAGTTTCCCAAAGTTATTAGGGTGTTGACATGTGTCCCAATGACTAAGCATCCATTTGGGTGAGTCAGCATGTCGCGTGTCATGTAACGGGGCTATCTTGCAACCTTAATTCACCCAGATGCGACATGTGTTTTATCTTTATCTAATTGCATGACATGTGTTTTTTCCCTAACTTTAAAGGCGACACGTGTACGGTGTGGTGGAAAAATTATATCACGAGGTGTCAAGCACGAGGTGTAAAGTTATAAAGGGTATTAGGGTCATTTTACACATGAGGGTATTTTAGTAATTTTACACCATACATTTTCAATATTTCTTAGAGGTAATTGAAAATATTTTATTTACAAAATGGTCCTTTATATATTTTCATTTTAGTCCCTAAAACTTTCATTATTTCAAAATCAAGTCCCCAAAGTTTCATAAATTTCATTTTCTACCCCAAAACTTATCATTTAGCTTAGGATATGCTATAAAACTTTGATTTAATCCATTTTTATGAATAATGGGGTTACTTTATAGTGTTTAAGTTATCCTAAATAGCCTCCCCTTCCATCCAGTCAAAATATAACACATAGTGTGGTAATAGGACAAAATACAACTTAAAGGATGGACAGATTTACCCTTATATCGTAATTTCGACATAACTTCTTGGTCGGACCTCTGTTTAACGCACCGTTTGTTGTGTTACAAACCTAATTTATATATCTACAACTTTATTGTTTTTACCTCCAGTCAATGGTTATATTATAATGGTCAAAACTAGTCTCCCATATGAACACTCCTATCAAAAACTTTAAAATTTTATGTTTGTACTAATTTGATATTTCATGATTTCTGAAGGATTAGACTAAAATAATAAATTAACATTATTCATATCACATATGAAATAATACAACATTTAAAACTATATATGAACATATAAAAGTGGGGTCATTACATCCTACCCTCCTTATAAAAGGTTTGGTCCCCAAACTTGACTTACATTAATTGCCAAACAAGTATGGATATTTCTCCTTTATTTAATCTTCCCACTTCCATGTTGCTTCTTCAATGGAATGATTACGCCATAACACTTTGACCAACATAATTATCTTGGTTCGTAATATTTGATCTTTATGGTCCAAAATCTCTATTGGATGCTCAATGTATGACAAATCTTCTCTAACTTGAAGAGGTTGGTGACTTAGGATATGTGTTGGATCTGGGACGTATTTCTTCATCATTGACATGTGGAACACATTATGCACACTAGAGAGTTCAGGGGGTAAGGCTATTCTATACGCAATAGCTCCTATCCTTTCAAGGATTTCAAAAGGTCTTAAGTATCTTAGACTCAATTTCCTTTTTCCCCAAATCGGATTACTCTATTTGCTGGTGATACTCGCAAGAAAACATAATCTCCTATTTGGAATTCCAACTCTCATCGGCGATTGTCAACATAACTCTTTTGATGACTTTGAGCGATTCGAAGTCGGTCTTGTATTAATTTCACTTTCTCTATTGTGATCTGGATCAATTCTGGTCCCAATAATTTTCTTTCTCCAACTTCTATCCAACATGCAGGGGAATGACACCTTCTACCATAGAGTGCCTCATATGGATCCATTTGAATACTTGCTTGATAACTATTATTATATGCAAACTCCACTAACGGTAAATGATCATCTCAATTCCCTTTCAAATCAAGTACACATACCCTAAGCATATCCTCTAAGGTTTGAATGGTTATCCCAGATTGTCGATCTATTTGATGATGAAAAGAGATGTTGAAATTTAATTGTGTTCACATGGTTTCTTGTAGGCTTTTCCAAAAGTGAGACATAAATCTAGGGTCACGATCAGAAACAATTGAATCTAGGGTTCCATGAGGCCTAATAATTTCCCGCACATACAACTTAGCTAACTTTTCTAAAGAATGGGTAATCTTAATGGCAAGAAAATGAGTAGATTTAGTTAACCTAACAATAATTACCCAAATAGAATCATTACCATTTGAACTCTTTGGTAAACTTGTCACAAAATCCATAGTAATATGTTCCCATTTCCACTCAGGGATAGGTAGGGGTTGTAGTAATCCTGATGGTTTCTGATGTTCAGCCTTTACTTGTTGACAAACCAAACACTGAGATACAAATTCCGCTATCTCCATTTTCATGTTATTCCACCAAAATACTTCTCTAAGGTCTCTATACATCTTTGTACATCCGGGATGAAATATGAATCTCGAGTAATGACTTTCCTCCAAAATTTACCTCTTTAGTTGAGCATCAGTTGACACACACACTCTATTTCCAAATCTCAATGTATTATCTCGTATCACAAATTCAATCCACTTCCCTTCAATAACTTATTCTCTAATCTTCTTCAGTTGTGGGTCTTGTACTTGTGCAATTTTGATCCTTTCCATCAACATGGGTTGTACTTGTAAGTTAGCGATTGTTCCTAATTCACTACAAATACGTACATCTATTTCCATACTTCTCAAATACCTCAATAGTGATTCCTGGCTTGTAATAAGATACGCTAAATTTGGTGTAGACTTCCTACTTAAAGCATCAGCTACTATATTAGCTTTCCCCGGGTGATAATGAATATTCAAATCACAATCCTTCATTAATTCTAACCACCTACTTTGTCTCATGTTTAATTCTTTTTGGGTAAAAATATATTTCAAACTCTTCTGATCGGTATAAATCTCACAAGTCACACCATACAAATAATGTCTCCAAATCTTAAGAGCAAAAATTATAGCTGCTAATTCGAGGTCATGGATTGGATAATTTTGCTTTTGTGGTTTTAACTGTCTCGAGGCATAAGCTACTACTTTTCTATTTTTCATTACCACACATCACATACCATTTTTAGAAGCATCACTATAAATCACAAATCCCATTGTCTCGGAAGGAATAATCAAAATTGGGGCAGTTACTAATCGATTCTTAAGTTCTCGAAAACTATTCTCAACTTCCTCATACCATTCATATTTCACCTTCTTTTGGGTTAACCTAGATAGAGGTTTGGCAATACTAGAAAATCCTTCGACAAATCTTCGATAATAACCTGCTAATCCAAGAAAACTACGAATCTCCGTCACATTAGTTGGTCTAGGCCAATCCAGTATAGCTTTGATCTTTTGAGGGTCAACTGAAACTCCCTCCTTGGAAATGACATGTCCTAGAGAAGAGACGCTAGGTAACCAAAACTCACACTTGTTTAATTTTGCATATAATTTCTCCTTCGTAAGGATTTGTAATACTGTCTCTAAATGCTTTTCATTTTCTTCAATACTTTTGGAATAAATAATGATGTCATCAGTGAAAATAACCACACACTGATTCAAATACTTCCTAAACACCCTATTCATCATATCCATAAAAGCGGCTGGTGCATTAGTCAGTCCAAATGGCATCGCAAGAAATTAATAGTGACCATATCTAGTACAAAAAGCTGATTTCAAAATATCATCCTCCTTAATCTTCAATTGGTGATAGCCTGACCTAAGGTCAATATTAGAAAATACTTGCGCACCTTGCAGTTGGTCAAACAAATCATCTATACGAGGTAAAGGGTATTTATTCCTAATGGTCACCTTATTTAGTTCACAATAATCTATACACAACCTCATCGTCCCATCCTTCTTTTTAACAAATAACACTGGAGCACCCCAGGGGGATACACTTGGTCTAATAAAACCCTTGTCTAACAAATCTTGTAATTCAACTTTTAATTCCGTTAGTTATAAAGGTGCCATGCGATAAGGTGATTTCGAGATTGGTATAGTTCCGGGAATAAGGTCAATAGTAAACTGTATTTCTCTACTAGGAGGAAGACAGGGTAAATCATCTGGAAAAACATCTGTAAAATGTTTAGCTATAGGAATATCTTCTAAAATTGGCTCTTTTATTTGCAAATCACTAACACTCGCAAGGAATCCTTGACATCCTTTATTAAGATAACTGCAAGCTTGCATTGCAGAGATAATACGAATGGGAGATAGGATGCATGTTCCTTCAAAACTAAATTCTGGTTGGTTAGGAATTTAGAAAGTATCTCTCTTCTCAAAACAATCTACCTTAGCATGATACGATACTAACCAATCCATCCCCAAAATGACTTCAAAGTCTTTTATGTCTAAAACTATCAAATCAACAAATAGTTTATGACTACTAACATCTATAGGGCAAGACTTATATACTAAGGTTCCCATCAATAACTCACCCTAAGGAGTAGAAATGTGCATGCTATGATTCAAGGGTTCGAGCCTATTAGGAAAGCGATTAACAAAATGCACAGAAACAAATGAATGGGTTGAACCAGGATCTATTAAAACTTGAAAAGGTTGTGCACATATAGAAAGTGTACCTGACACTACTGCATTAGAATCTTGGGTATAAGAAAGTGAAAAACTCTACCTTGTTTGCCTTGGTCCTTCTTTTCACCTAAAGGTTGTATCGAAATCCTTATTGAGGTTAGACAGTCTTTTATCTAATGTCCCTTCTGTCCACATCTAAAATAATCTCCCGTATCTTTGTAATAAGGTCGTCCTCTGTGCATCTTCCCATATTGTTCACATATCTTGTTATTATACCGTTTGTCATCCCTAGCTCCCCCAACATTGGGTGTATTCCTAAAATTATTTCTATTATTTGTGTTCTTCCCTATTTGTTCCCCAAACTTCCTCTTACCATCTCTTATTCTATTATACTCCTCGCCATCCCTCTCAGCTATCGTAGCCCTAGCCACGATGTCACTATATGATGTCAACTTCAGGATGGAAATATGACTACGAATACTCAACCTTAACCTACGCTCAAACTTTTTGTCTTTTAAAACATCAGTTATCACGATATAAGGTGCAAAATGGGATAACTCGGTAAACTTGGCCTCCTATTGACTAAGCGTCATATTCCCTTGCACCAGACTCATGAACTCAGCTTCCATTGCAAGGAAATATTTCTCATAAAATATCACCAAGAAGTCCTTCCAGCCTATACAAGTGTTCCTCTCCTCGTGTACTCTCTTAGTCATTCTCCACCAATGTTCGGCTTAACCTTATAACATAAATGTTACAAATGAAACCCTTTGTTCATCGGTACACTTAAGAACATAGAGCATCTTTTCCATCTGCGTCACCCAACTTACTGCTTCAGTGGGGTTAGGAGTACCTTTAAAAGAAGGCGGGTTCAACTTCTTGAAATGCTCAATGGTACAGCTAGTTGGTTCAAGATTCCTCGGTGCTCCATTATTCATTTGATGATCCGCAATCTTTCCTAGACTCTCAATCGCCTTGTATGCACCTTCTAGTCCTTCCATACTTGAACCACTTGTTCTCACAATTGATCTTGGCTTAGTCATTTTCTACAATCATGGCTAAACATAAGACGTATTATACTAACTCAAGATTGAAAATTAGAAGAACAATTATATATAAATAATTATATGTAAACTATAAGACACATGGAGGGTTATCACATAAGACGGATATTTAATCCTATATCCTATGTATGGAGACTTAAAATCGATGACGTTCGAAACTTATGTTCAGTAGTCTACGGGTTCATAACCTATGCTCTGATACCACCTCTGTCACGACCCCATCCCAAATTAGTAGTAGGGAACGAGTGTCTTGACATGCCACTAAGGCAACATATATTCTGACATAATTTGTTCCTTAAATAAGTGCAACAAAAAGAAAATCACATGGTTATGAATCGTAAAATACTGAAAGTAAAGGAATTACGTCATCAGAGCTTTCTAAAGGAAACTTTATTTGTATTAAAAGTAGCGATTAATTACAACTTTAAGACAAACTTTAAAAACTTATTACAAGGGAGCCAGACATGCTCTAAATGATAAAAGAAATATAATAACAAAAGGAGCTCTAAAAGTTGAATCTTCAACACCGTCCTTTTTAGTTCCCTCCGTGAACCTACTTATTTCCTGAAAAATGATTATTTATACAACATCAAGTAAAATTCGAGTGAGAATTAATCTCCAGACATTTCATGGTTTTTCAGAAAATTGATACCTATTCAATTTCCAACAGAAGGCATATACATATATGGACAAGAATTTGCAGTAAAATATGTAAAGTAAACTAACAGTATATATTTTCAGAATAATCAGTTCAGAACAGAACGGATAAAATAATTGAGCAATATGTCAATTAATCAATTTTTATTTTGATATTCAATTTTTATTTTGATTGCCATGTACGCTCTAATACCCAGATAAACAGATACTGTTACCAAATGTTTCCACCCGACAACAACACAAACAGAAAATCATGATATCTGAAACAACGCCTTATTTAGGGCACACCAACGATAAACCAGCTGGGAAGTTAGCACCCAAATATTTCCACCCGGTAGTCAATGCCAACATAGTAAAAGAGTTTCCATAGGCTGAATTAATAATTTCATAATTCAAATCAGAAGTATATATCGAGAGATATACACATATAACAAATGAAGAAATCAACGGTATCAGATGTATTTTGAAGATAAAACATTTCATAAAATAGATATAATTTGCATAATATCATATGATCAAAATACGCAAGTAATGTCACAGAGTACTCACCTGGAACAGAAATCCGAAGTTACAGAAACAGAGTCTTGGATCGCTCGTTAATCTTGAGACGAAACTTCTTCTGAAACTTTCCCCGCACTTTCTCTCATTATTTCCTTTTGAACTTTTGGAGTAATTTCGTATAGTAACTGATCCTAAGGCCTTATTTATAGTTTCCCAAAGTTATTAGGGTGTTGACATCTATCCCAATGACTAAGCATCCATTTGGGCGAGTCAGCATGTCGCGTGTCACGTAACAGGGCTATCTTGCAGCCTTAAATCACCCGGATACGACACGTGTTTTAACTTTATCTAATTGCATGACATGTGTTTTGTCCCTTCCTTTAAAGGAGACGGGTGTACGGTGTGGTTGCAAAAGTATAGCACGAGGTGTAAAGTTATGAAGGGTATTAGGGTCATTTTACACATGAAGGGTATTTTAATAATTCTACACCATACATTTTCAATATTTTTTAGTGGTCCTTGAAAATATTTTATTTACAAAATGGTCCTTTATATATTTTCATTTTAGTCCCTAGAACTTTCATTATTTCAAAATCAAATCCCTAAAGTTTCATAAATTTCATTTTCTACCCTAAAACTTATCATTTAGCTTAGGATATGCTATAAAACTTTGATTTAATCCATGTTGATGAAGAAGGGGGTTATTTTAAAGTGTTTAAGTAGGCCTAAATAGCCTCCCCTTCCAACCAATCAAAATATAACACATAGTATGGTAATAGGACAAAATAAAACTTAAAGGATGCACAGATTTGCCCTTATATCGTAATTTCGGCATAACTTCTTGCTCGGACCTCTGTTTAACACACCGTTTGTTGTGTTACAAACATAATTTATATATATAAAACTTTATTATTTTTACCTCAAGTCAATTGTTATATTATAATGGTCAAAACTAGTCTCCCATATGAACGCTCCTATCGAAAACTTTAAAATTTTATGTTTGTACTAATTTGATATTTCATGATTTCTGAAGGGAGGATTAGACTAAAATAATAAATTAACATTATTCATATAACGTATGAAATAATAATACATTTAAAACTATGTATGAACTTATAAAATTCGGGTCATTACACTTTTTCACCCAAATGAAACTCATTTCGATTGATATTTATATCGTACGCTAGTTTCGTCCGCTCTTTGGCAATGCGGGTGCCCTCATACACATCATTGCCTATTTCTTCCAACTCACTCAATTCAAGTTTTTGCACTTCACCAACTTTATCAAGATTAAAATTCAACCTCTTAATGGCCCAATATGCTTTATGCTCTAGCTCAATGGGGAGATGACAAGGCTTGGCACACACAAAGCAAAATGGGGACATTCTGAGGGGGTTCTTATACACAGTCCGATAAGCCCATGGCGCATCGAGTAATCTATTAGACCAATACCTTCGGTTGGGATCAGCGGTCTTTTTGAGAATATTCTTGATTTCTCGACTGCCTAGCTTGGCTTGCCCATCATTTGTAGGTGGTAAGTCGTCATAACCTTGTGGAGGATGCCATACTTGATCATTAACTTCTCAAATGGCCTATTGCAAAAGTGTGTGTCGTTGTCACTAATTATGGATTTCGAAGAACTAAAATGAGAAGTTATGTTTTCATGGATGAACTTAACAACCATTTTACAGTGATTTTTCCTAGTAGCTATTGCCTCTACCAACTTAGACACATACTCTGCCACAACGAGGATGTAGAAGAAACTAAAAGAGTGAAGAAAATATCCCGTAAAGTCGATGCCCCAATAGTCGAACATCTCAATGGTGAGAATAGGGTTCAACGACATTGTTAATTTAAAAAATTATTCGCATACATGGACCAATAAAAAATAAACACTTGTCATCCAACGCGGAAAGAGTCTGTCATTAGACTCGCCGACCAACGAGGTTAGCAAGGCGTCAACAGTTATATACATTATCAACTCCATGTACTGATGTAAAGGCCTAATTTATAAAGGCATTCCATCCTTTTACATTCCACCTCTCCATCTCCTTATGAGACTATAAATACACTATAATCCCTTCATCAAGGGAAAGTAAAAAACCATTCAAACACGAGAGGCAACACAGCGAACAAAGCAAGAATAAATACACTGGATGTAGCATTTTCCCTTTAGTCAATACATTTAAAATTCTTCGCCTCTCTTTATCTATGATTAAATAATTAGACCTAGTCTAGTTTTTTACATCAACAGATTGGTGTTGTCTGTGGGAACGTATTTCTAAATGATTCCACTCATCCATTTATCAGCATTCCCAAAAATGACTGATATTCATGAATCCAGTGCTAGACACGATGGAAATCCTCCTATTCCATTTGTTCCTCCAACAAATAATGAACTGACTGGAATTTTGGTTAGTCTCTCTAGGGGACAAGATGTTATGCAAGCTACGATCAAGCAATTAGCCCAAACATTGCAGGTCGGATCTCTTTCCTAATCTGTTTACAAAAATATGTCATCGCCACCTCTAAGAACCAACACGTATAGCCACTCTAGAGCTTTTAGAGATGCGTCATATCATCCAGGAGTAAGTTCTCCCCTCAGGAGGCATAGCCATTCCACGACTTCTATTGATACGTCCTATCGTCCAGTAGTAAATTCTCCCTTAGGAATTCAGAGAGATATGATGAGAAGTCTTTTTCTCCTAAAAGGATAAATGGTTTAGAAAGACTAAGATGAGCATCGCCCTTTGATCTCTTGTGGCCCAGAAGAAATAAAAATGTTCCAAAGGCATTGTCTAGGCATAATACATGACCCGCCGATCAATGTGAGGCCTCGACCCAATCCATCTCACGGGCTCGATAATCCATCCATATTGAATAGACCTCTCAGGAGGAAAACTCAGCACAGATAGTTGGTCAGAACAGTCGAGCTGCAATGCATACACCTGATATGGGTAAGCATGCATGGAAAGGCTCAATCCAAAGATTGGAAGATATGTTGGTAAAAATGGTGAAGACAAAGAACCCTTTGCAGTGAAGCTTTATGAAAAAGGGTCTCCTTTTGTTACTCCCATGTATGATGGAAAAATAGACCCTGTTCTGCACATAGAACAGTATCAAGCAGCAGCATAAATTTATTCTCTTCCCGACGAAATGAGATGCAGGGCATTCTCAGGTACCATAACAGGTCCTGCCCAAATATGGCACAACAACCCTCCTCGGGGGCAATTTTTTTTATTTTAACCAACTTGTCAAGCTATTCGTTGGTAATTTCTTCTTTGGGGATAAACCAGTAAAGCGAGTGGCTTACTTATTAAACGTGAGACATCGTGTAGGAGAAAGCATGGGGGATAATATTACTTGGTTCAACAATGAGAAGTTGGAGGTAATTGATTATGAGAAGAATCAAACTACTCAGGAGTAGGTAGAGAATCTTCAAAAAGCCTAATTTATTGAAGATGTGAAATATCCAGATTGGTTGGCCAACGTTGTTATGGTCAAGAAGAAAAATAATAAATAGAGAATGTGTAGACTTCACTGATTTTAATAAAGCATGTCCAAAAGATCATTTTCCTTTGCCCAGTATTGACTATCTTGTGGATGCTATGTTGGGACATGAGCTATTAATCTTTATGGATGCCTATTCCGGTTATTACTAGATTAAAATGAAACCTAAAAATAGGGAAAGTACTTCTTTGATTACTCCCTGAGGAGCTTACTGTTATAATGTCATGACGTTTGGTTTGAAAAATGTAGGTGTTACCTTCCAGAGGTTGGTAAATAAGATATTTGAAGATTAAATAGGGAAGAACATGGAGGTATATATGGATGATATGATGATGAAAAGTAAAAAAATAACTGACCACATTGACGACCTCAGCCAAACCTTTGATCAGTTAGAAAAGCACAGATGAAGTTGAATATGACCAAATGCGTGCTTGGTGTGCAGGAAGGAATGTTCCTTGGGTACATAGTAAATTAGAGGGGAATTGAAGATAATCCTAACAAAATAAAGGCGTTGATTGAAATGCAATCCTCGACTTTTAAGAAGGATGTTCAAAGGCTCACTGGGCGAGTAGCCGTTTTGAACAAATTTATCTCCCGAGAAACTGATAGATGTTCACCATTATTTAAGGTGCTATGAAAGACCTTTGAATGGAATGACTAATGCGAGAAAACCATTCAAAAGTGAAAGAAATATCTGAGATCACCCCCATTGGTCTCCTGACCAGTTTTGGGAGAAAAAATATATTTGTACTTAGCAGTTTCTGAGTTGGATGTAAGTTCTTCTTTGATACGAGAAGATAATGGATTGCAGAAACCAATCTATTACACTAGCAAAGCCTTTCAAAGTGTAGAAATTAGCTATCCACAACTAGAGAAACTTTCTTTGGTGCTAATAGAGGCATTTCGATGCATGAAGCCTTATTTCGAAGCACGTACTATAGTTTTGTACACTGATATTCCTCTTCGGTAAGCCTCCCTTCATAAACCAGAGAAGTTTAGGAGATTGATGTATTGGGCAATAGAACTGGGGGAGTATGATATTGCATATGATCCAAGGTCCTCATTAAAGGGCCAAGTTTTCGCAGACTTTATTATAGAATTCACTTATCTGAAGGTCCTCGAGCCATAAAGAATTCAGGCAGAGCAATCCCCAATAGGGGAAAGCTCAACCGGAGTCATCAATGACCAACAATCCAAGTAGACCCCAGCAGGGGACAGTTCAAAAGAAATTGATGCCTAACTACCAGAACAATCAACCAAGATACAGGAGATAACTCAAAAATATAATGAGATAAGAAAGAAGGTATTCCACTATAGGGCATTGTCAGAACAAGGCTTTAACAACAACGTCCCAGTATGGGATTTATATGTGGATGGATCTTCGTGTGTGACATGAAGTGGTGCAAGTATCATATTCAATACCCCTGACGGGATTGATATTGAGTACGCACTTAGATTGAAGTTCCAGGCCTCAAATAGTTAATCATAGTATGAAGCATTAATTGCGAGAATAAGTTTAGCTCAGGCACTAAATATCGCCCAAGTTATGGCACACAATGATTCTCAATTAGTGATAAATTAAATCTTAAGTTTACATGGAGCAAAAGGTGAATTGATGACAAGGTACCTTTCCAAAGCTATGGAGGTTATATACAAATTGCCTACTATTCGAATGAGCAGAATTCCAAGATTGGAGAATGCCCAAATGGATGCACTTGCCCATCTTGCATCATTAACCAGGATAGAACTTAGGAGAAAAATCCCCTTTGAGATTCTAATTGCTTAGAGTATTGATGAAGATTTGATGATTAATCTCATTACATTAGATATGGGACCTTCCTGGATGGATCCATCAGAGCTTACATTAAAGAAGAGATTCTACCAGCAGATTCAGTTGAGGCCAAAAAGATTAAGTATAAGGTGATAAGGTACGTGTTGGACAAATGAGTTATGTACCGAAGAGGGTTAGCAGTTACTTTGCAGTGTTGTGCTCACCCAATAGTGGCTAAAGATATAATAGAAGAAGTTCATGAAGGATATTTTGAAGCTAATGTGGTAGTAAGATCATTACTATAACGAATGAATACTCAAGGATATTACTGGCCTACCATGAGGGAAGATTGTACAACCTTTGCAAAAAGTGTGACAAGTGCCAGAAGTTCTCCAATATTTGCAAAAATCCACATGAATATTTGACTCCCATTAATTCACCTTAGCCATTTACTATTTGGGGGATAGACTTGGTCGGGCCATTGCCGACCACTCTAGGAAGATTTAAGTACTTGGTCATAGTTGTTGACTATTTCACGAAATGGGCTGAAGCAGAACCATTAGTGGATATGCCCTATGAGAAGGTGTACCATTTCATCTAAAAAATATCATTTGTATATATGGTTTGAAATATGCCTTCATTACTGACCATGGTACCCAGTTTGAAAATGAGGAGTTCGCGTCATACTATGCCCAATCCAAGATCCAGAAGTTACATTATGCTCCAGGTCATCCTCAAAGCAATGAGCAGGCCAAGGTGACAAATAGGACCTTACTCAAAGGGTTGAATAAAAGACTTGATGAGGCAAAAGGAAATTGGATAAATGAATTAGACTCGGTATTATGGGCCTACCGAACAACTCCTAGGGATGCAATAGGGCAAACACCATATATGCTAGCATTTGGGGTTGAAGCAGTGATACTAGCTGAGATAGGTTTCCCAACTCATAGAGTATTAAATTTTAATTCTCTCGTCAGTGATTTGATGTGAAGGCTAGACCTTGATATGTTGTAAGAGGTGCGAGAAGATGCAACCTTGAGGAATGCTACCTATCAATAATAAACAACACGCTTTTATAACAAGAGAGTGAAGTTGACCAACTTTAAAGAAGGGGATTATGTACTTAAAAAGTTTATTCATAAGACCAACAAGCTTGAAGACAATTGGCATGGACCTTATCATGTCTTAGTAGTTGTTCGACCAAGAACTTATCGAATTGAAACTTTAGATGGGAAAGAATTCAAGAATCCTTGAAATGCCAAGCATCTTAGGAAGTACTACCAGTAATGTAGAAAGAAATATCATTTGTAATCAATTTTCTTCGCTATCAATAAAAAGTGATATTTTTTCCATTTTTTCTATTTTTTGGGGAATATTGGTGATATGTGTAATACCCCGTACTTTTGGCTATAATTATTTTTGGGGATTAATTAATTAAATGCGTATTAATTGGAAATTAATCCGGATTATAAATACTAATGTGATGTGAATTGGTATTTGATTATGTGCATATATGATAATATATGTATTTGGTATTATAAAAATTGTCGTGAGATTTATATACGGCAATTTGGAAATTTTGTTGAGACGCGTGGGACCGCCGCGTCACGGTATAATATTTTGTTATTAAAAGTGAATTTAAAATCTATAATCCGTATGGTCATTTTGATTGTGCCAACGCGTCCGGAAGGGTCGAGATAGTCAGAAAACACTAGCCGGGGGTATAGTTTGGGTCCCGGGGTATTTTTATGCCATTCCGGCACCATAAAGGGTATTTTAGTAATTCGGTATTTTTGGATAATTAAAAGTGACGAAAATTGATAGTTGTAATCTGATAAGGATTTGACCCAACCAACCCTTATTAACCCAACAAGCTACGGAGGTTTATTAAAATAGGTTTTCACAAGTTTCCCCAAAGCAAACCCTAGCCACCATAGCCTTTTGGAGAAGAAAGCTTGGAGAAGGAGAGAGAGAGAGAGGAATTCTGCAGAAATTCTACACCGAATCCACATCAAAACCAGAAATCAAACCAAGGCAAGTGACTTTATTTCCATTTAATTACTGAGAATGTCTTTTCCATGTTAGAAAATTCAGATTTATGGTTGTTCTTGATGAAATATGAAAACCCATATAGTCTAGATGATAAAACTTGAGGAATTTGAGAAGGATTGCATGTAGAAGGATAGGTAAATGATTAATCTGATGTTAATACATGATTTGGGTGAAAGAAAAACGGATTTTATTTGATGAATTGAAGGTTCCAAATTTTAGGGTTCATGTTCATAAATAAATTGGGGAAAAGTTTAAGTAATTGTAAATTGATTGATGATTTGGGTGAGTAAATCCATACACGCGTGATAGGATGTGGTTATACTATGTTTAGAATTGTTTAGAGACTTTAAAACAATCGTTGGGATAAATTTTAGAGGTGATTTGAGGAGTAAAAATGGTGAAAAACGATTTTTGGGAAATTCTGGGCCGAAACTGGCCTCTCGTTAGAAGCAACCCCCAGGTCGTTCGAACGAACTCATTCGAACGAGCTTCTAACGAGTTGACCAGTCGCTACTAACGAGTGGGAATTTCGTTCAATATCTCGTTCGAACGAGATATCGTTAGAAGGGTCAGTTCGTTCGAACGAACTGGGATCTCGTTCGAACAGCCTCGTTCGAACGAGACTTCTAACGACCTGACAGTCCAAACTCTTTCGAAGCCTCGTTCGAACGAGACTTCTAACGAGTTGACAGTTTGGTCCTTTTTGGACTGTTTTGACTTTTGGAGTTCCGGAAACTGGTTCAAGGGTAGAGTTAGCATTCCTTTGATAATATAGTGATTGATTTGGGACTTTTGGGTTACTGAGATGAGTAAATCATATACTAGAGTTATATTCTGTGAACCTTTTTGGGTTGAGACGTGAGTGTCTACTACAATGTGAGGATGAATTATGGCGCGTATAATTACAAACCGGAATAATATAAATTGTGATAATTATAGTTAGTACGAGAGTGCTATATGTACTACGAATATAATACGGTATTACTAAGATGTGTGTTTACTTAGTATTGGTATATGGATTGTATGTATGACATACCTACCATACTTGCTATCACGGGAGGTTTCGTTCGCTTAGGACCCTCTAATCCTTGTGTGCCTACGGGGGGGATATAGACTGGTACCTTGATGAACATAGGTCATAGAAAGACTTATTGTGATATTAATAAGTCCGCTGACCATGGGAGCGTAGGTATGTGCGTGACCCATGTGATGGTGACTGTGTTCGCCTCCATTATTTGTGATGTTGTTATCGGTAAACTATTCCTGAGAGATTCGGAATATGTAATCCCTATGTACGTGATGTACCGGGATGGATAGCAGAGTATGTGTGCACTATAGCTTAGATTGCGGGGTGCTTGTATTGGATATTTATGAGATGAATAATATACATTATATTAATGGGAATCCTCATGTTAATGTTGTAAATATATTACGGTGTTGTTTCGAGATATATAGTGAGTTAACTAATAGTGATATATTTATAGTGTATATGGAGTATCTGAGTTACACTAAACCCTATTTAATTAAGAGCGTTATATGATAATGGAACCAAGTATTATGGGTAGAACCTTTGGGGTAGTCTAGCTAGATACGTTGCCACTTAGCTAGTAGTATGGATAGTTATAGATGGGTACTTGCGTTAGGAGTGCACAGTTAGACGAGAGGTGAGAATATAATGTGAGTGCACGTCCTAACATGTACTTTGAATTTAATGTTTTAAATGTTTTTAAAGCACTTGCAGGTTTTTAAAATATAACCCCACATTCGGGCTCTGACCCGTTTGCTTTTCAAATCTTTTTCTTGTAAACCCATTTTAGGTGCCCAGCCACAAGGACACCAAGTATAGGTACTCATTCAGGTGACGAGCTGTAGCTGTTTGTGGAAGCTACAGGGATTTGTTCATAGACGCTTCTATCTTTTGGATTCCAGAGTCACGATCTATCTATCAGTTGTAGGGCATGTTGCCCATTTCCATTTAGACATCTTTTACATTTCAGTTTTCAGACTTTAGCATGTATTGTCTCAGTTTATTTTTTTCAGTATGGGATTGTAGTGAGGGGTTTCCTCCAGACTTTAATTACTCTATTGTGATGGTTATTCGTTTTACTTCAGTATGGTGAATGATGTTATTTATTTCTTCATTACTCTTGTTGCATGTTAATCAGACTTAAATTAAAATTTGGCAACTTGCTTTTTAAATACTAGGTGGTTAGAAATAATAAAATGTTTTCGACAGTGATGCTATTAACTGAGCCAACTTGGCATTTTGAATTAATTTTATAAAGGAGTAGCTACCCGGTATTTAATTAGTCGGGGTGTCACAGGTGGTATCAGAGCATCAGGTTCTAGTGTCCTTAGGATCTGTACGGCTATTATGTTTCCGCTACGTTTCTTTGATATAGAGCCCTATATTTTAGGACTGTTGTATTCTTTTGTGTATGCTTCGTTCTTCAGCTATATTAAGTTTATAAACCGTGAACTTATAAACTTTGTTCTTATTTCAGACGCCTCCACGACGTGCACGACGAGTTCCCAGGAATGCTACTCCTGAACCCCAGCCCGCTCCAGTTCAGGGCATGTTAAACGCCGCAGAGGTTGCTGCTATTGTAGCCCAAGCGATAAATGCCGCGATTGCCGTGATTCAGCAGGCACCGCCTCAGGCGCCAGTACAGGTTAATGCATTCCCGTCTGCTTGGGAGCGTGTACGAGATGCTTTTCAGAAAGCGCATCCGCCAGAGTTTGCAGGTAGCTCAGACGTGGTAGTCTCGAGCCAATGGAGGAAGGACATACAGAGGCATTTGAGGATGCATGAGTGCACAGATGTTCAGAAACAGGTGCTAGCTACTTTCAAGCTAGTGGGATCTGCGCTACAGTGGTGGGAGTCTATTACCACCGCGGAGGAGAGGGATACCCTCACGATTCAGGAGTTTTGGGTGCGGTTCGACCGCAAGTACTTTCCGTCGGCTGTTCATACGGAAATAAGGAGGAAGCTTATGAGTCTGAAGCAGGAAGGCAAGACAGTGGCCGAGTATGAGGCCGAGTTCACTAACCTGTTGAACATCGTTCCAGACGAGATTCCAACAGAGAAGAAGAAGATAGAGAAGTTCACTGATGGGTTGAATTGGAGGATCCGTCAGCATCTGCTAGGGAACCTATCGTTGGCCACGTATTCTGATGTGGTTAACGCTGCATTATTGCACTACCAGGACCACCATTTTCACATGGCCGAGGGCAAGCGGTCGGGGGAGTCTAGCCATCAGGGCAGGACTGGAGGACATAGTGCCAGCGGGGCACAATCGGGTCAGGGGCAGAGGCAGACTGAGCAGGGTACCCAGCAGGGGGATAATAAGAGGTTCCGGTCAGGGAACTACAGGCAGGGACAGGGAGGTTTCCGCCAGGGCCATCAGGGTCCAAACGGCCATCAGGGCCAACAGGGGCAGAATGGGCAGCAGTTTCATCAGGACCAGCAGGGCCAAGGGAGGAATGGTAACGGCCACCAGGGCCGGGGACAGCAGGGGCAGAGGGGAGGGAACTTCCCAGGGAAGTGTTTCACTTGTGGCAAGACTGGCCATAAGAAACAGGATTGTCCAAATAGGGGCAGGGCCCCACAGCAGCAGCAGGGTGCTCGCCAGGAGCCACAGAGACCTATGTTTCCCGCCGCTCTTCCTGCACCGCCACAGATGGCAGCTTTGCCACCCATTCCAGCAGTCCCAGCTCAGCAGGGGCAGCTACAGTATGGACGTGTCTACAACGTTCACCAGGCTGCAGTTCCATAGGCACCGCCCGCGATCGAGGGTACGTTTCCTATCCATGGCACTATGGGTCGGGTGTTATTTGATACGGGTGCTACACACTGTTTTATTGCTACACACTTCGTGAAAGCCTTAGGATTTTTAGCTACGGCAGAGAGCACAGTGACGTGTGTCGACTCACCATTAGGGAGTGGGTCACTTATTTTCTTTATATGCCGGGGAGTGGGGGTAGAGGTTGGTGGTTTGGTATTACCTGCGGACATGTTAGTATTAGACATGCATGTTCACGATGTGATCATCGGTATGGATTGGCTCGTAGCATATAGGGCCATGATTGATTGCTTCAGCGGGAGCATTGTTTTTGCCATTCCGGGGCAAGAGATGTTTGTAGTGGCGATGCCTCGCCCAGAGGGAGGATCGACCGCTCATCTGTATTACATAGAGGAGGATACCTCTAAGGAGGTTGTTATTCCTTTAGATTCGATCCCGGTTGTCAGGGAGTATTCGGATGTGTTTCAGGAGATACCAGGCTTACCACCCAGTCGAGAGATAGACTTCGTTATTGATTTGCTACCGGGTACGAGACCTATAGCACGTGCACCGTACCGTATGGCTCCAGCTGAGATGCGAGAGTTACGGGATCAGATAGAGCAGCTGTTAGGGCAGGGCTTTATTCGCAGGAGTACCTCACCTTGGGGCGCTCCAGTTTTGTTTGTGAAGAAGAGGGATGGTTCACTAAGATTGTGCGTGGACTACCGAGAGTTGAATAAGGTCACGATACGGAATAAGTATCCGTTGCCTCGAATCGATGACTTATTCGACCAGTTGAGGGGAGCTTCTTTCTTCTCGAAGATTGACTTGAGGTCGGGATACCATCAGTTGTGTATCAGGGAGGAGGATGTCTCGAAGACTGCGTTCTTGTCGAGATATGGTTCTTACGAGTTTCGGGTTATGCCTTTCGGCTTGACCAACGCTCCAGCAGTGTTTATGGACTTGATGAACAGAGTGTTCAGGGATTTCTTAGACCAGTTTGTCATTGTCTACATTGATGATATCCTGGTTTACTCTCAGACAGAGGAGGAGCACACCGAGCATTTGAGGCAGGTTTTGCAGACACTTCGTCAGAACGAGCTGTATGCAAAATACGAGAAGTACGGGTTTTGGTTGAAGGAAGTCCAGTTCTTGGGTCAAATTATTTCCGACCAGGGAATATCTGTCGATCCGGGGAAGGTGTCAGCGGTGAGGGAGTGGGGACAGCCCACGACACCAACGGAGATTCGTAGTTTCTTGGGTTTAGCAGGATACTACAGGAGGTTTATTCGGGGTTTCTCAGAGATAGCAGGTCCTTTGACACATCTTACTCGTAAGGGTGTGCCATACATCTGGAGTGATGCCTGTCAGTTGGCATTCGATAAATTGAAGGACAAATTGACCTCAGCACCTGTGTTAGCATTGCCGAGACCAGGAGTTGAGTATTTGGTTTACACCGATGCGTCTTTGCAAGGGCTTGGAGGTGTATTATAGCAGGAGAGACAGGCCATAGCTTATGCTTCCCGTAAGCTTAAGCCTCATGAGAAGAATTACCCCACGCATGATTTGGAGTTGGCAGCGGTAGTATTTGCCTTACGGATTTGGAGGCACTATCTTTTGGGGGAGAAGTTTCAGCTGTTCACGGACCACAAGTCACTACAGTATCTGTTCACGCATAAGGAATTGAATATGCGGCAGCGTAGGTGGCTTGAATTTGTGAAAGACTACCAGTTCGACATCCAGTACCACCCGGGTAAGGCTAACGTGGTAGCAGACGCGTTGAGCCGCAGGCCAGCAGATGGGGTGGCAGAGGTGTGGAAAGCTAAGTGGAAGGAATTGGGACACCAGGATGCAGTGGCCCGATCTTTCATGTCTGTGATGACCGTTACCCCACAGATTGTCACGAAAGTAGTACGGGCACAGGCTAAAGACTCGTTCTGTCAGGAGCAGATAGTTCGATTACTTGCAGAGGGAGCCGAGTCCTATACCGTTAGCTCAGACGGGGGATTGCGCTTCAATGGGAGATTGGTAGTTCCGGAAGGAGAGGAGTTACGACAGGAGGTGATGGCAGAGTCGCGCGGCTCACGGTTCGCGGTACATCTCGGAGGGGACAAAATGTACCAAGACATGAGACGGCAGTATTGGTGGAGCGGTATGAAGAAAGATATCGCTGAGTTTGTCTCGAAATGCGCCACTTGCCAGCTCGTAAAAGTGGATCATCAGAGACCAGCAGGATTGCTACAGCCGTTGGAGGTTCCGGTGTGGATGTGGGAGAGCATATCCATGGATTTTATCACGGGGTTGCCTACGTCGCAGAGGGGTCAAGACTCCGTTTGGGTAATTTTGGACAGGTTGTCCAAGGTCGCTCACTTTTTACCCGTTAGGACTGATTACACTACGGGACAGTATGCCCAGCTCTTCATTTCAGAGATTGTGAGACTTCACGGTGTGCCCCTGAATATCGTGTCTGACAGAGACAAGATATTTGTTTCGCGGTTTTGGGAGAGTTTCCAGGAGGCCATGGGCACGGAGTTGCGGTTGAGTACGGCTTATCATCCGCAGACCGATGGGCAGACAAAGCGCACCAATCAGATGTTGGAGGACATGCTACGCATGTGCATTATTGACTTCGGGGGTGGATGGGAGCAGTATCTTCCACTGGTGGAGTTTGCTTACAACAACTCCTATCAGTTCACGATTGGCATGGCTCCGTTTGAGGCATTGTACGGTAGGCCTTGTCGTTCCCCAGCATGTTGGTTGGAGGTGGGGGACAAAAAACTGCTTGGGCCGGAAGTAATTCAGGATACTTCGGCAAGGATTGAGTTGATTCGGAGTCGCATTCGGGTAGCTCAAGACCGGCAGAAGAGTTATGCTGATGCGAGGAGGTTTTTCAGGGAGTTCCAAGTGGGGGACCAGGTTTTGCTCAGGGTATCTCCGATGAAGGGGATTATGCGATTCGGGAAGAAGGGGAAGTTGGCACCGAGGTATGTGGGGCCGTTTCCTATTATTGAGCGGATCGGACCGGTTGCATATAGACTTGGACTACCGGAGCACTTGCATCGGATTCACGACGTGTTCCATATTTCCTCGCTGAGGAAATACCTTAGAGATGATTTGGCTCATTCTCACATTGCTGTGGAGGACATCGATCTCCGGCCGGATAGCTCCTACGAGGAGGGACCAATTGCTATTTTGGACCGAAGCGAGAGGAAACTGCGGTCAAAGATAGTCCCGTTAGTGCGTGTTCAGTGGCGACATCACAATGTCGAGGAGTCCACATGGGAGCGCGAGGATGAGATGCGCGAACGTTATCCAGAGCTATTTTTAGCAGGTACTTTCTAGTTTCGAATTTCGGGACGAAATTCAGTTATTAGGGGGGAAGTATGTAATACCCCGTACTTTTGGCTATAATTATTTTTGGGGATTAATTAATTAAATGCGTATTAATTGGAAATTAATTCGGATTATAAATACTAATGTGATGTGAATTGGTATTTGATTATGTGCATATATGATAATATATGTATTTGGTATTATAAAAATTGTCGTGAGATTTATATACGGCAATTTGGAAATTTTGTTGAGACGCGTGGGACCGCCGCGTCACGGTATAATATTTTGTTATTAAAAGTGAATTTAAAATCTATAATCCGTATGGTCGTTTTGAGTGCGCCAACGCGTCCGGAAGGGTCAAGATAGTCAGAAAACACTAGCCCGGGGTATAGTTTGGGTCCCGGGGTATTTTTAGGCCATTCCGGCACCATAAAGGGTATTTTAGTAATTCGATATTTTTGGATAATTAAAAGTGACGAAAATTGAGAGTTGTAATCTGATAAGGATTTGACCCAACCAACCCTTATTAACCCAACAAGCTACGGAGGTTTATTAAAATAGGTTTTCACAAGTTTCCCCAAAGCAAACCCTAGCCACCATAGCCTTTTGGAGAAGAAAGCTTGGAGAAGGAGAGAGAGAGAGAGGAATTCTGCAGAAATTCTACACCGAATCCACATCAAAACCAGAAATCAAACCAAGGCAAGTGACTTTATTTCCATTTAATTACTGAGAATGTCTTTTCCATGTTAGAAAATTCAGATTTATGGTTGTTCTTGATGAAATATGAAAACCCATGTAGTCTAGATGATAAAACTTGAGGAATTTGAGAAGGATTGCATGTAGAAGGATAGGTAAATGATTAATCTGATGTTAATACATGATTTGGGTGAAAGAAAAACGGATTTTATTTGATGAATTGAAGGTTCCAAATTTTAGGGTTCATGTTCATAAATGAATTGGGGAAAAGTTTAAGTAATTGTAAATTGATTGATGATTTGGGTGAGTAAATCCATACACGCGTGATAGGATGTGGTTATACTATGTTTAGAATTGTTTAGAGACTTTAAAACAATCGTTGGGATAAATTTTAGAGGTGATTTGAGGAGTAAAAATCGTGAAAAACGATTTTTGGGAAATTCTGGGCCGAAACTGGCCTCTCGTTAGAAGCAACCCCCAGGTCGTTCGAACGAACTCGTTCGAACGAGCTTCTAACGAGTTGACCAGTCGCTACTAACGAGTGGGAATTTCGTTCGATATCTCGTTCGAACGAGATATCGTTAGAAGGGTCAGTTCGTTCGAACGAACTGGGATCTCGTTCGAACAGCCTCGTTCGAACGAGACTTCTAACGACCTGACAGTCCAAACTCGTTCGAAGCCTCGTTCGAACGAGACTTCTAACGAGTTGACAGTTTGATCCTTTTTGGACTGTTTTGACTTTTGGAGTTCCGGAAACTGGTTCAAGGGTAGAGTTAGCATTCCTTTGATAATATAGTGATTGATTTGGGACTTTTGGGTTACTGAGATGAGTAAATCATATACTAGAGTTATATTCTGTGAACCTTTTTGGGTTGAGACGT
This sequence comes from Sambucus nigra, assembly GCA_949130495.1. NCBI lineage: Eukaryota > Viridiplantae > Streptophyta > Magnoliopsida > Dipsacales > Adoxaceae > Sambucus > Sambucus nigra. The sequence continues at coordinate 532,732,478 of OX422208.1, read as the reverse complement.
GAGTGTCTACTACAATGTGAGGATGAATTATGGCGCGTATAATTACAAACCGGAATAATATAAATTGTGATAATTATAGTTAGTACGAGAGTGCTATATGTACTACGAATATAATACGGTATTACTAAGATGTGTGTTTACTTAGTATTGGTATATGGATTGTATGTATGACATACCTACCATACTTGCTATCACGGGAGGTTTCGTTCGCTTAGGACCCTCTAATCCTTGTGTGCCTACGGGGGGGATATAGACTGGTACCTTGATGAACATAGGTCATAGAAAGATTTATTGTGATATTAATAAGTCCGCTGACCATGGGAGCGTAGGTATGTGCGTGACCCATGTGATGGTGACTGTGTTCGCCTCCATTATTTGTGATGTTGTTATCGGTAAACTATTCCTGAGAGATTCGGAATATGTAATCCTTATGTACGTGATGTACCGGGATGGATAGCAGAGTATGTGTGCACTATAGCTTAGATTGCGGGGTGCTTGTATTGTATATTTATGAGATGAATAATATACATTATATTAATGGGAATCCTCATGTTAATGTTGTAAATATATTACGGTGTTGTTTCGAGATATATAGTGAGTTAACTAATAGTGATATATTTATAGTGTATATGGAGTATCTGAGTTACACTAAACCCTATTTAATTAAGAGCGTTATATGATAATGGAACCAAGTATTATGGGTAGAACCTTTGGGGTAGTCTAGCTAGATACGTTGCCACTTAGCTAGTAGTATGGATAGTTATAGATGGGTACTTGCGTTAGGAGTGCACAGTTAGACGAGAGGTGAGAATATAATATGAGTGCACGTCCTAACATGTACTTTGCATTTAATGTTTTAAATGTTTTTAAAGCACTTGCAGGTTTTTAAAATATAACCCCACATTCGGGCTCTGACCCGTTTGCTTTTCAAATCTTTTTCTTGTAAACCCATTTTAGGTTCCCAGCCACAAGGACACCAAGTATAGGTACTCATTCAGGTGACGAGCTGTAGCTGTTTGTGGAAGCTACAGGGATTTGTTCATAGACGCTTCTATCTTTTGGATTCCAGAGTCACGATCTATCTATCAGTTGTAGGGCATGTTGCCCATTTCCATTTAGACATCTTTTACATTTCAGTTTTCAGACTTTAGCATGTATTGTCTCAGTTTATTTTTTTCAGTATGGGATTGTAGTGAGGGGTTTCCTCCAGACTTTAATTACTCTATTGTGATGGTTATTCGTTTTACTTCAGTATGGTGAATGATGTTATTTATTTCTTCATTACTCTTGTTGCATGTTAATCAGACTTAAATTAAAATTTGGCAACTTGCTTTTTAAATACTAGGTGGTTAGAAATAATAAAATGTTTTCGACAGTGATGCTATTAACTGAGCCAACTTGGCATTTTGAATTAATTTTATAAAGGAGTAGCTACTCGGTATTTAATTAGTCGGGGTGTCACAATATGCATCCCCCAATACTTGGTCGGCAGGAATTCAGCAATTGGTATTGGTCAAACTTTATCAAAAAAGGCGATACTTGATTGGCAATATAGAAGAAATTCAATACTTGTTCGGCAAAACACAAACCCAAGTCAAAACATGATTTTAAGTCCTTAGTACTTGGTCAACAAACATCAAGGATAAAACTCTGTATAAAAATCAACAAGTTTATACAAACTGAGCAAAATAGAGGAAGAACGTTGTGAATATTCTTAAATAGGAATGTATACACATATTCCACATACTCTTGGTCACCACTAGTAAGTAATGCTAAACCTAAGATTTAGGTGCATTAGTAGGACCTATCGCAATACCACAGGTGACTGGTGCTAAACTTGGATTTTACTATAGGTACACTAGTGGAACCTATGACCACATCAATGGTAACTCGTATTAAACTTAGAAATCTAACTGTATCAGTAGAAATTATGATAATCTCATTGGTAATTGATACTAAATTTAGGAAAATTCCCAAGTGTACCAGTAGAACTAATGAAATAACAAAGTCATTCAAACCTCCAGAAATTAACAAGATAAGTTAATAAATTTCATTTTATATACATTAATGATAATTACATGCAAATATTATGTATAAATGAATTACATGAACAAATTATTCTCAATATTATTCCACTAGACTCTTTCCTTCAGATTTAGAGTAGCTCAGAGCTGGTTCCATGCCTGCTGGAATATCATCCAATGTGTATGGAGAGTTAATAAAGTTAAAAATATGAAGCATTCTCCTATTACTGTCAGAGTATTCAACAAATGAGGAGGCAAAACTATTTCTAACTCATCATACACACCATAATCTCCTAAATATTTGAAGATTAAGAATTGAGGAGTGGTTTCCACAGGGATCCAACTAATATCGAGATGAAAGGGAAATTTATCACAATCCAAGAACCCAGGATTAACCCAATACCATAGTTTGCTGTCCTGGTCGACCTTCATAACTGTTAGGCAATTGGTCCAGCCCCATTTATAGCCTTCGGCCTAAGCCTGACTAAAATGATCATCAAATTGTCCAAAAGCTTCATTGTACCCTTCTATCCAAACTTCTCTAGGTTTCTTATGAAATAGGAAGGTTAATCTTTCAACCCGGTGTTATAATTTCTTCGGCACTCAATCATTAATTTATAATTGAGAAGACTGGGTAGGAAGTTGCTCGTCCTGAGTTTGGATCTTTTGATACATCTCAACAATGGCTAGGTTCTTGGACCTGTGTAGCCTGGTTGGCAAGCGTTTGTTGAATTCTGGCCTCATCAGTTGTGGGTTGGTTAAATATAGATCTTGGTCGATAAGTAAAAGAAATTTTGGATTACTTCAAGGGTTCCAATTCCTTCATTATTCTAGCATTCTCATTTTCTAAGAATGATACCCCTTCATCAGCAGAAGAAGTTGTAGAAAGAGCCCTTAAATAATCCAATTCACTCATTAATTTATTACTTTCTTCATCCGATAACCTAAAAATGGCTCTATCTTCATCAACTTCACATTTAAGTAGGAATTCCTTCTTCCTAAGGATAAAAAGGTGTTTCTTCAACTTCTCCTCAAATCCTCGAGCTCCACTTAAGGCCTTATACTTGGCCTCATAATAGGCATGAAGTATAGCCTTAGATTCATTATGCTCTTCTTGAAGTTCATCAATCATAACAAATTAAGCCACGTTATTGGCCACAGCCCCATCAAGAAGAAACTTGAGATAAATATATCAATCTTTAGCTTGATCAGTGGCATTAGCCCCAAGCAAGTCTGATAATTTTTCCTAGGTTAAACTCATATGACCAGCCTCAAACAAACTATTGAAGTTCTTGAATAGATCTGAATTATTGGAAGATAGTTGTTCCATCTTGGCCATTAACTATAAAAATAAAGTGGTATTCAATCAACAACAAGAAAAGGAATATATGAAAGCAATAAAGAAAGAATGAACAATCAAGAAATGATAAAAAGTATAAAGAAGGAAAACTATAAGTACAGCAAAAAAGAAATGAAAGAAAGGAAAAAAATGCAAAGGCCAATTGCCGAGCAAATCTACAGCTTCTCTCTGTCAGTTTCAACTCCTGCTTGGTTGGAAGAAGGGATGGCTACAGTGACTTTCTTGGTGGATGGGAGGATTGACTCAACAACATTCTTAGGTTGACTAGTTGAAGACTCAACCACCAGAGATAACTCCCCAGAACCAACACCATCTTCAACTTCATCATCCATGTTAGGGGGAGATCCAGGCTCATGCCTTTGGAAGAGTTTAGAGTCTTATGCTATGCTAACCTACTTTAGAGCAGTCGACCAACCATCCTTAAAATATTTCTTATTTACATACTCAATCTAAGAAGAGGTAGCAGTGATAGCTTTATCCCATCCTTTATTGAAGGAGTTTTCTCTGGACTTCTTTCTTTTGGCCTTCTCATCAGTTAAGCTCTTTGTCATCTCAACGACCTGCTTCTGAGCTTTAGTAGCCTCATCCTCAGCCTTCTATCGAGCTTCCTTAACAGATTTTATTTTGTTCTCCCAAGTCTTCTTTTCAATTGCCAATTCTTGTTGGGAATCAAGAAAAGACTTCTTAAGACCAGCAAAAGCCTCTTCAACATTAATTGAAAAAGAACGAAGAGCATCGTCCTTCTCCAACATCTGGTTGAAATCACACAGGAATTGCAAAGAAGAAAGGAAAAATCACAAAGTGTGAAAGCGAAACAGAATAATTCTCACCATGGAAAGGCTTTGAGCAACCCTTTCAAAAATTTGAAGTCAGGACATAGAGGAAGTAACACCCCTGTGGTTCGAAAGAGTACCAGACTTAATTATTTCCTGGCCAAGACGACACCGATGGTTACAAAGGAGCCAACAGCAGATGGAGTAACACTAACCAAGCTTTGTTGGTCGGCATCAATAATTCCTTCAACCCGCTTAATAGCAGAACCTCTCCTTAATCATTTTAAGAGGGAATCATCTCCTGGGGGCTTCTTCCCAACATCATCTTTCTTTTTGGCCCCACTATCCAGAGGCTTGTGGGTGACAGTAGTCAAATCATCTCCAATAAGGTTGGGACACTTTGTTTTGCCCATGGAGGCCAAAAGAGGACCATCTAATTCAAGATAAGAAGGGCCAAAAACAAGTTCACCGCTGCGTGATGAAGTGGACACTTGGTCCTGGTCTAAGTCAAGCACAATGGTAGGAGTAACAGTAGAAGGTTGGGAAATAAAAGAGGTGACATAACACTTGTATTTCAGCAAGTATGATGCCGACCTAGTGTGCTTTTCACCATTTTTTTGATGAAGGACCCAGATAAACTTGATCTCGTCAAGCTTAATGTCACCCTCCTTGGGACACTTCATCTTCCTATCAACTGCAAGTAAACAACCAACCACTGTTAATTAACATTTTAGCATATAATTCAGCAACATAAGCATATAAAATATATTTAGAACAACCTATGTCATGACCCTCTTGAGGGTATCTTAGTCCAGTATATACTTACTCCCCTTCAAGAGGTACATATTGCCAATTTTTGGCAATAACCCAATGATCAAAGTAATCCTTGTTGGAATCAGGTAGATTGATGACTAGAGCTTTATTAACAGACCCACATGTAATAAACAAAATCTTAGGGATACCATTAACTATTCTCTAGGTGTTGGGCGCTACTCTCGCAGGAAAAATGTTAAAGTATTGACAAGATTCCAAACAAAAATGATTTGGGGTAAAGTAAAACCACATTCAGTAACGAATAAGAAGGGATCCAGTGACCTTCTGACAAAGAAAAAAGGTCTAGAGGGGGATTGGAGAACTCTAAGTCTACCCAGCCTGGTATATTACATTCCTTTCAAAACTCATCTAGAGAGACAACAACATAAACCATGATTCGGTATGAAAAAAATAAGAAAGAGAAAGAATTCTTACAAAATCTTAAGAATTTAGCAAGAACTAGAAGTCCGGAAGAACGATTGCACGAAAGCTCAAGAATTTTCAGTAAAAACTTAGAAGGTTTGAGGTAAGAGACAACCAGAAATGTACCATATTTTATAGATTGCCTCGAAAATCAGTAAGCACAATGATTAAACAAAAACGGTGATTGGAATTTTGGCGACGATGCTGCAAAAGACATATTTGCCCTAAGAATGTTCGCTAAAGTTTGGAATATTTAAAAAAATTCCATCAATAGAGATGCTACCACCTAAATCAATGAAATTTACAAGTGTGGGAAGTCAAAAACTGATCAAGCATCAAGAATATAACCCAATCTACTACCAAAGCTAAATGCTATATAATTTCAAACAAGCATCAAGCATGGAACATTGGGGGCTTATGTTGATACCAAAAATTATCCACCTACATGGACTAATAAAAAATGAACACGTGTCATCCAATATGGCAAAAGTGTGTCATTATACTCGTCAACCTACATATGTGAGACCGACCATTAGGCAGAATGTCGACTAACGGGGTTAGCAAAGCGTCAATAGTCATTTACATTATAAACTCCATGTATTGATGTAAAGACCGAATTTATAAAGGCATTCCATACTTTTACATTCCACCTCACTATCTCCTTACGAGACTATAAATACACCGCAATCCCTTTATCAAAGGAAAGTGAAAAGACATTCAAACAGGAGAGGCAACACAGCGTACAAAGTAATAAGAAATATAGTGGGCGTATGTTTTTCCCTTATAGCCAAACCACTTTAAAATCTTTGTCTCCCTTTATATGTGATTAAATAATTAGACCTAGTCTAGTTTTTTACATCAACAGGCATCATGTCACGGTGAGTAATGGCTCCAATATTTTGGTAACTATCATAAGATCTACAATAAAAGTACACATCCCAGAAGATTGTGGGCCAATAGATACCGCATTGAAGAATCTTTACAATCGTCTTTTTCATGGAAAAGTGGCATCCACGTGCTTCTGAATGACAAAACCAAATAACACTAGGAATCTCCTCATTCGACACAAATTTTTGGATAATTTGGTCGCTGGAATAATTAAACAAATAGGTATCATCAATGAAAAATGTGCACGACCATGTAAAGAACTTTATCTTCTCTTACGGTGCCCAATCAAAGGAGACGACCCATGGGACTAAATAGTCCACGATATCCGCAAACCAAGGAAGAGAGTAAGAGTTAAATAATTGTTCATCCAGAAAATACTCGTCTATGGGTATGGGATCTTTAGGTACGTCGGATGAAAGCCTATTTAAGTGACTGGAAATGATATTCTCTACTCCTTTGTTGTCTTTAATGGAACGATCAAACTCTTGGAGTAGAAAAATCCACATAATGAGGCACATCTTCACATCCTTCTTGTAAAGGAGATATTTGGAAGACGCATGGTCGGTAAAGCACGTTATGGGTGACCCGATAAGATATGAATGATATTTGTCGAGGATGAACACTATGGTTAGATATTATTTCTCCGTGGTGGAATAGTTCAATTAAGGTCCTTTTAACGTCCAAATACCGTATTAAATGACATGGGAATTTTTATCTCTCCTTTTCCCTAAAACATCCCCTACTGCATAATCACTCGCATCACATATAAGCTCAAATGGAAGGGTCCAATCCGGAACATGCATGATAGGGGCGGAGACTAGCATGCTTTTCAATTTATCAAAAGCCTCTTAGCACGCTTCACTCCACTTAAAAGAGTCATCCTTTGTGATTAAGTTACTTAAGGGTCTAGATATGGAGCTTAAATTCTTAATGAACATGTGATAAAACCCTGTGTGGACCAAGAATAAGTGAACATCCTTTAGTGACTTGGGTGGGGGAAAGTTTGGCAATAATGTCAATTTTTGTCCTATCGGCCTATATCCCCTTGGATAACATGATGTGTGTAAGAAATAATCCTTCGATAACAATAAAATGGTACTTCTCACAATTTAGTACCAAGTTATTTTCCACACTCTGAGCAAGCATCTTTTCGAGATTACCAAGGCAATGGTCAAAAGAGGTACCGAAGACACTAAAATCATCCATAAACACCTCAAGGTCCCTTTTGACCATGTCGCTAAGTAGACTAAGCATGCACCTTTGAAATTTCACGAGTACATTACATAATCCAAATGGCATATGTCGGTAGGCAAACATGCCAAATGGACATGTGAACGTAGTCTTCTCCTAATCTATAACATCCACCTCAATTTGTTTATACCGTGAATAACTATCTAAAAATAGTAAAACGGGTGGATCGAGACTCTCTTAAGAATTTGGTTCATGAATGGCAAAGGGAAGTGGTCTTTTCTAGTGCTGGCATTGAGCTTTCGGTAGTCAATGCAAACTTGCCACTCGGTGGTGGTACGTTTTGGAATAATTTCTCCCTTTGCGTTCTCAACCATAGACATTCTTAATTCTTCGGGATTACTTGAATATGACTCACTTATTTACTATCTGAGATGGGATAGATGATACCGTATCCAATAACTTAATAATCTCCATTATAATGGCGTCTTTGATGATCGGGTTCAAACACCTTTGCATCTCCCTAAAAGGCTTTACGTCCTCCTCTAGGTGGATTTTATTGATACAAATTAAGGGACTTAAAGCCTTTAAACACATGATTTACCCTCTCAAAAAACTTTTGTTCTTCCTAAAAATGGTCATAATGTTCCCTTATTGCTCTTTGTTCGGTCTCGAGGATACAACAACGGGATATGTCTCATCCTTTCCCAAATAAGCGTATTTTATGTTGGAAAGAAACTTCATCAATTCAAGTTTTATGAATTTAACATCAAAGGGAGCCGGGTATGATTCCCTTGGTGGTAATTACTAGAATCGGGAGACCCAACTAACATCTCTCACGTCCTCATCACTCTTGCCCTTGTAAAAAACTCTCTCATCTTACTCACCTTTCGATCAAAATCAGTGTACGCACTTTCTCTCTCACTCACCATTACTAGACATGACTAATGTGTATCCTTAACTTGATTACTGTCAAAGTATTTGTGTACTACCTCCTCATTAATATATTACTCGTGTAACTCGTCCTTATCACCCATTTGTATGATGATGTTGAAGATATTTGTTTCGAGTGTCATATGCCCAAACGTAAGCTGCATTTGCCCATTACGCATTTTAATCCATGCATTAGTCGTGGCTACGAAAAGGCAGCTAAGAATGAAGAGAACATGATGACTTGAGGGGGAGGATCGCTCCGTGTCCAAAATGACAAAATCTATCGAGAAGTAGAAAATGTTGACTTGGACGATCACGTCCTGAACTATCCTACAGGGTATCTTCACGAAGCGATCTGCAATTTCAAGATTATTTTTTATGGATTAAGATCTCCCAATTTTAACTTCCTATAGATGGAATAAGGGATAATGTTGACACTTGCCCCTAAATCTAGTAAATCTCTCTCGATTTTATTCTCTCCAATAATGCATGAAATGGTGGGCACACTCGGATCTTTATACTTGGGTGGGAGGTCACTATAAAGTACCGAACTCACATTTTGTGCTAAGATCACCTTTATCTTCATCTTTACCTTTAATTTATGTTCACCATGATCAAGTACTATAGGAACTTAGCATACTCAGCAATTTGCTAGATAGCCTCAAGAAAAGGTAAGTTAAGCTCCACTTGCTTAAGAACTTTTAAAATGTCATCATGGGAGGCCCCTTTAGCAGGAGGACCAACCGTTGATGATAAAGTGAGGCTATAGGGGTTTGACTACCACCTCGGGCCTAACCGGGTTGTCTTTGTCACTCCCTTCCAAGGGGGCATATTTGGCCTCATGTGTGCCACCTTGGGGAGGTCGTTGCCTTTGGGCAGGAAAATTTTCCTTCTCTTGGACACTTAAGGAAGATTGCAACTTAGAAAGAAATGCTTATAAGTCAGAAAATTTTTGAGCATTTTGGGCATTTATCACTAACTGGGTTTACATAAATTGGGCATTAGTGTCCTCGATACTCTTCCACTTTAGAATCACATAATGCGTGGGAGGAGGCGCTTACATGGGTGGCACTTGTTGATAAGGTGGGAGTGGTCATGGTTGTTGGGAAACATGTTAATTCACGTTCATCACTGCATTCGATTTACCGTAACTAAAACCAAGATGGTTTCGACATGAGGGATTAAAAGAATTCCCATGAGGAGCATTAAAATTACCCTTATAAGCTCCCACCGCCTCAACTTTCTCTTGGAGAATAACTTTGTAGGAAGGTATAGTCGGACATTCCTTTGTTAAATGTGTTACCTCATAAATTGCATAAATCTTCGTAGCATCCCATAAATTTTAGAATATTTAAATAGAGAATATTCAAATTACACGTGTCACAATAATTTAATTAATTCGAGAAGTAAAGTAAATTTATATAAATATTAATTATCCAGAAATTGATTAATATTTACGTGATATAATATTTAATTGTGTGATAAGTAAATAAAATTTCATTATTTTACATAATGCCGTAAGTGAGTAAAAGTGATGGGTTAATAGTATCTTATTCGGGACGCGTGTGTGGGGTCGTGTTGGGAATAAGATTGTAAATTGATGATGGGTAAATCGTATAATGATTTCGAGTGCACAATTGATCTGAAAATAGTCAAAATTAAGTACCTAGGGGTAGTGTGTGGGTCTCGGGGGCTTTTTAGACTAGTCAGGACTAGTATATGAGTATTTTGGTGTTTTTAATGGAACATGAAGAGGCAATTTCGGGATTGATGTTATAAAATAAAGGGTTTAAGGGAAACAAACAATCACATTACAAATACAAAAGGTTTATTTGAATATAACAAAAGGTAAAGTGAAGAGAAAAGAGGAGAAAAACTCAAGAGTTTAAATGAAAGCTAAAGGAAAATTGTAGAGAGAATCAAATTGAAGAAAAAATGAAGGAAGTTTTCAATCAAAATCAGTCTTTATAAATCTTAAGGCAAGTGATTATCTTGTTATTTATTTATGTTCTCAATTTTAATTCATATCAAGATTGGGAATTGATTTCTGGGTTGAATTCATAATCAAATGGGGTTCTTGACAAATGATATTAGAAAAATATATGTGTGATTATTTAAGACTGAAATTTAGAATTTGAATCCCATTTTGATAGATGTATTATGAACTTTCAAGATTGAAATTGACAATTTTTTATGAGATAGGGAAACTTTTATCATATGTAGAGAATTATTTTAAAGTTAACAAAGTGATCATATATAGAGACATCTATGTTCAAAATAAATCGATTTCATGTTTAAAATTGTTGGCAATTGAATTTTATTGAAGAATATGATGTTAGGACTTATGGATTTGGGGTTGAACTTGTTGAACAATGAATTTAGGACACACTGTTGCAGTCTGCAAGGGCGAATCAGTTCACCCTCAAGACGAACCGGTTCAGTTGTCCTGCTACGTACAAGTTAGCTTATTTGATGAAGAATGTTTGTAATTTAAATTCAAAAATTAGATTATGATGTCTGGGATAATTTCGAACTTTCAAAAATTATATGAATTAATATTATGGCTTAGATTAATTGGAAATTTTATTCAGGGTAAAAATTTGATTATTTGGGGTGAATTATACTCAAGCGATTTATTAATGAATTTGTAATGAAAAATTTGGCAAAATAGGGATGCAGAGTGATTAAGGGTGGTTCATGTCCAGAATTAATATTATGAGAATCAATTAATTTATTAAGTGGATAATTAGGTAATTGAGAATGGAAATGATATTATGAATATGTTTGGCTAGTGGCATGAGTAATAGGCACGTTTAACCATAATTATTGAGAAAATATATATGGGTATAGAGACATGATATATATATATATATATATATACATATGTGTGTCCATTTTCTAAAAATAGTAAAAAAAAAATTCTGCGCTGATTTTTTTTTTTATGGTTTTTAAACATTTCAGTATGATCATAAAAAAATAATCATCTCAAAATGAATTTTTTAATATTTTAAAAAAATCGATCAAACTTTATCAGTTTTTAACACCTTAAAAACTGATACAGTTTTATCGATTTTTTTAAAATAGGAAAAAAATTCATTTTGAGTTGATTATTTTTTATGGTCCTATTGAAATGTTTAAAAACTAGAAAAAAAATATCAGCCCAAAAATCTTTTTCTTACGATTTAAAAAAAATGGACCTCATTCAGGGTCCTCAAACTGAAACCACACTTAATCCTTTCCTTATATATATATATATATATATATATATATTTGTGTGCATGATATAATTATTTGCACATACCACTCTTGCAATCATTGGAGGTTGTGCAATATGGGTGATCTTTCTTGGTGAAAGACCCCAGGTCAGAGTGCCACGCATGCACCTTTTGAGGTTTAAGTTCGAAGTGAGGTAATTTGGGTATGGTTATGACTCACCATCGAAGAACCTATGACCGCCTCCAATGCATTTACGATTTCATCAGGGTTCTATGTGAGAGTCTAACCCGATGACCCAGGATCATGTGTGTATGCCCCGGTGCATGATAGCATTTTAGAGATTCACATCCAGTGAGTTATTACTCTAAGGGATGGTGGATATACGTATATATCAAGTTATATATATGTATGCCTAATGTGATATTGAAGTACGTATATATTTGTGAAGAATAATATATACGGGCATGAGATACTAATGTGAATATTAATTTAATAACTAGTGAAAGTTATTTGGAATGAATCGATAAATTATAACTGATAATTATAATTATTGAAAGTTATCTGATATGAATTAATTTATTATAATTGAGAATTTTAATTATTAAACGTATGGTAAACTTAATTATAAAATACACGTGACACAGGGTAGTGTATGTACTTAAGGATATTGGAGACTAGTTAAGAGGGATAGCATAACTATGGGTTAAAATGCATATGTTAGGTGCGCACTATAGTTAAGGGGTGAGTATTATTTCATGTGAGTGCGACATAAATTTAAATATGGAAGAATGCACATATATTTATTTATGCATTTAATCACTTGTAACATATTTCAAAAAGTTTTGGGCTCTAACCTGTATCAAAATTATTTTCAAAACTTTTAGGTTTCCAGCCACATGGATGCCAATCATGAGGATCTTTCTAAGTTATCGGAGTTGCGACAGGTGTGGAGTGTTGAACAGCTTTACTTTAGTCACCTCTTATTTTTGAAATTTTAGACAGGATTGGTATCTTTATGAGAGGGCCCTTATGTGTATGGTTTTAGGCAAAGATAATCTTTTCAAAATTTTCACAATTTTATTACGCACCAAATATGTGAACCAATTTAATTAACCCAATTTTATCTTCTTAATCCTAAACATGCATCAAGTGAGATTGAGAAGATAAAGTAAAGCTAGTTTACAATGTCGATGTACAGTTAAACAACTAAGGGATAAAACCTCGTACAACTTAGGTAAGACAATCACTATGATATGGTTTTACAAAGTATAAATAGTAGACTTACACAATAACTCGACCACCATAAGACCTAATACTCTTCTATCTTCAACCATTTCTCCACGGTGCAACGTAGGAGTCCACCTATGCAAGGTCCACAATATGTATGTCTCGGTATCCACCAATACTACCTCAGTAATCGTCTACGATTCTAAACACGAAATCTGCTGCTTCTTTACTGTAATCAACATGCACGAAGTCCACTGCATGAACACAGTTCTTGTAATGATGGAAGAATCAAACGAGTGGTGCAAACCAATATCTCTATAACATAAGGATTGTGTAAATTCGGATAATAAAACAATGAAGTATGTTTATTTTTTTACTTTGGAAGACCTTTGTAAAAAAATCGTAGAAAACGTATATGTTTATGTTCTGTTCTGCATGCCTATTTTCCCGAGTCAAACACGCCTTAAATAATAAAATGCAAATTTCAAGGTGACATGTCGTTCGAGTGAGAACAAATAGTCGTTCAAATGAAAACTCTATATCATTAGAACGAGAAAACAATCTCGTTTGAATTAGAGAACAATCTCATTTGAACAAGGTATAAATTCGTTTGAACCAGGATAAATGCAAGACTTGGTCCATATGACTCTAAACTCGATTTAGCTCAGAAAAGATTTTGTAACACCCCGTAATTCTGTGCATTTAATATTTAATTAATTTGGGTAAATTTTAAATTACTTGTGTGTCGTAATTTAATTGAATTAGTTATGCTAATATTTATTTAAATATTAATCGAAGAGAAGAAGGTTAATATTTACGAAAATTAAATTACTAAGTGAATAGAAATAATTTATTTACGTCATAACGTGTATAAGTGATGTGGCATTTATTTATCTTAGCCGAAAGTCGGATATAAACTAAGTTGGGTGTGTGATAGGGACTTTTTATAAATTAATTCAAATATAAATTATGAGTGCACGGTTGAGTCCAGATGGACCGAGATAGTCGAAAAAGTGTACCCGGGGGTGTTAAATGGATCAAGGGATATTTTTGGGCATAACCGAGCCCATTCGGGGGTATTTGGGCCATTTTAATTACGCCCATATGATTAAAAACAAGATTTGGAAATAAAAACCAAAGTTTTGGAGTTGTGGGCAACCATAACTCATTTGGGAGAAATTTGAGAACATAAGGGACAAAGAGGGAGGACTCTTGAGAGCAAAAGAGGAAGAACAAGCAAGGTGTTCTTTATCACACAATGATCTCTACACTAAAGGATAATCAAACACTACGAATTTATAAGGCAAGTGGTTAAATTGCTTCAATGTAAATTGGTGATATTCAATTCATATCATAGTAGGTGTTATACAAATGATTTTTGGATTGGGTTAATACCAATTGGGTTTTGATTTGGGGAAGTTACAAATCAAGTTATTGGGACTGGTTTTGATTCATAAGGATTTTAGTGGATAATTATGGGTAAAAAGCTTCACACAAGCTGCTAATGGTGATTCTGTCCGCGATGCCCTCTAGAAAATGGCGTTTTCTAACTTTCGTTCTCTAATACGCTTTTTCCAAAACGGCCCTAAAACAACATTTTAAAAATCTGGGCAGATTGAGTAAATTGAAAACCTCAAATTAATAATTGTGCAAACTTTATTGAGGGAATTTTTAATAATTAATTGGGGATATTGTATTATGGACCAAGGGGGCGTCCGGATATTTTGGTTTAGTGATGCCATGATAATATATTACTTATTAAGGATTAATTAATTAAAGCTTATAGCTTGAATAATTTATTATAGGATGATATAATAAATTGTTAAATATTATTTAATTAGGAGCGTTCTCTTTATAATGGAATTTTGAGGAGTACATTCTAAGAGATGGAAATTCGGGTCAAGTGAGCAAGTTCGGGTACATTAGTTATGGGACACCAGGAAGATAATAAGTTAACTAATGATTATATTAATTAAATTAGAGTCGGACCATAGACTTTGGGAGATATTAAGTTGATTAATGGGCATATTAATTAAATTAGTGTCGGACCCTACAATCGGGGAGATATTAACATAATTAATGGGTACCATAAACTCGGGAATATGTTGGCTAGTGTTACGAACTTTGTACATGGTAAAGCCGGGATTAAATTATATATATATATATATATATATACATACGGTAGTGTGATAGTATATTGTGTTCACAAATACCGGTGGCTATGTATTTATTTAGAATTATTTGCTCTAGTGCTATCAGGGGAGGTTGCGCGATGTGGGTGAATCCCCTAGCTTAAGGAGTAGGGAGAGTATATCCCCAGGTCATAGCGTCCAAATAGAGGTGGGAATTGAGATGATTGTCTTTACACTCGGGGAAATATGACCACCTCCAATACGTTTATATTTCTATGTTCTGATTCGGCGGTAACTAGCTGTCTCAATAATCCAGGTGGGACTGAGTAGACATGGCAAGATAACACTTTAGAGAATGCATCCGATGAGGCATTACTCAGAAGGATGGTTTTAATTATATTCAACATATGTGTGATTGTGGAATATAGTTCCATGTATATAATGGTGTAGATAATTATATACTGGTAATTAAATACATGAAGAGAATTTGTATTACTTATATAACTAGTGAATGTTATATGATTTTTAAGGAATGATTAATTAAGTTAATGCGATAAATAACTTACAAAGTAAAGATAAAAATTACTCGGTTTAGAGTAGAGTTCAAGGAGTTTCATGACAAGGCTAGTTAGACTAGGTGGTGTAACTAGGAGGGTCAGGAAGAAAGTGTTAGGTGTGCACTTTAGAGGAGGGGTGAGATGTATCTCAAGGGAGTGGGACACTAGCTTAAATATGAAGAGCATTCATATATTTTAATTATTGGATTTTAATTCACTTGCAAAATATTTTCCAAAGGACTTTGGGATTTAACCCATACTTGCAAAATATTTTCAAAACCTTTTAGGTATCCATCCAGAGGGATGCCAGACTTGAAGATCTGTTCCAGGGATGCTTAGCTGCAACATGTGTGGATGTTGAAGGATTTGGACATAGACGCTTCAGTCATTTCATTCCTAGACTAGGATGCAACTTGGTATTTCTTTCGGATATGTTGCCCCAACTATTTTCATTTCAGTCGGACTTTGTACTGGTTACTATTCGTTGTTGGATTATATTAGTGGATGTTACTTTTATGCCAATGGTTTATTCGGCCGGTCATTTATTGATTTATTCACTGTTTCTTTAGATTCATGGTTTGTGTGAATGGTTCGTATTGATATTCATATGGTTGTTGTTGTTAAATAAAAACATTAAAATTTTGACATCAGCTTTTGAATACTAGGTGGTTAGTAAGTTTTAAAAAGTTTTCGATAAAGGTGAAAAGAATGAACTAGATGAGATTCCTATTTTAATTTGATATAGGACTGATCACCCGGTATTTTATTGGGCGGGGTGTCAAAGATTTTTAAAAATAGTTTTAAAAATAGTTTTAAATAAAATAACATCCTTAAAAAAATTCCAAGAACCATAAAGCATTATGCCTTCATATCTGAGAGAATCTCGGAAATCCATGTGAAGACTTAAAACGTGCATCAAAATTGTGGCATGATCTTTGTTTGAAGCTTTACTGCTACATAGTCATCACAACGTCATAGGATTAAGGGAATCGTGACACACTCAAAGTGGTTTTTGTCCGGAATAATGCCAAAACAAACAAATTGACACTATTTGGAAATTTGTCCTTAAAAATATCCCCCCTTTAGCTATTCCAGGACAACACCAAATTAGTCAAATGCTAAGACAGACCATCAAGCTGAATGACCTATGTCCCATCTCATAAACCCAAAAATAAAAATATAGGACACAGACTAAATTGTTTAGAATAGGGAAGCATGAGCTGCCTAAATGTGAGGTAGCCGAAAAATCTGAATCTTTGAACAATCACTACACACACAAAACAAACATATACCAAGAGAAGTATGGAGAAATAAAAATGAGATATAAACAATATGATCAAATATAAAATCTCCCCCACATCACATATCTCTCTCTCCCTCATTTTGCCTGGAATAGGCAACAACTGGGGTAAATAAATAGAAAACATCATATCTAGCATTGGAATAACACGTGAAGCATAACTAGATAAACAGGAGTAACCAGCTAATGACAGATCAGGATATGACAAAGTATAGATAGAAAATAGTCACAAGAATAAGTCATCACAATAACAAATGATGTGACTAAACAAAATATTATCCAACAATTCAGTATAATTATAAAAAAAAATAATCCAAGACAACTTCATATAATCTGTCACCAATAATCTAGAAGTACCATATGAGAATCTCATAATAATATCAATCACACAGGTATAAAAACTGATTAATTTTTTTTCGAAAAAATTAGGTCGTTTGAACTATAGTGAATTTCATTCAAATGACAAAAGGGTATCATTCGAACTAGAGAAAGCTCGCTACTATCCACCAGAAATAGTAAGAATTCATTCGAAGCTCGTTTGAAGAGGGCATCTAATGACCCAACATTGTACATCGAAAACATTCCGCACAAACCTTGCTGGAACCACTCATCGAACGATATAAAGAATTAGTTCAAATGAGAGTGAGATGTCGTTCTAACGACAACAACAAAAGTTGATTCCAACACATAAAATAATGTAACATCAACCCAGAAAGATGAATCAGACAAATGAACACTTGACACTTCGAAATAGGTAAAATATTGACTCAAAACAAAAATGAGTTACACATTAACACGATATTGATGGGCATAAACATGGAATGGAATGTATGGGTGTGAACTAACACAAATAAATCATAATTCAAACTCATAGATACATTCAAGAAGATCTAGTTGACTGCTAAATATCATCAAACTATAGTTTAGCCATATGTAACAATTATAAAGTGGAATTGATGAACTAAACAATCATCGTGCACATAGGTCTATAATTTTGATGATTCTACCAAACAATAGCATCATGGCACAACTTTTTCAACCTAGGACTCGTTTTGCAAACCCATTGATCTTTAGCTCAACTCCCTCAAAACATAAAAATAAATGATAATTCTTTTCTAATTCATTCTTCTTTTGAAGTTCAACTTTCTCTTTTTAGAGATTTCCTATTGTCCCATTTTTGACAAAATGTGCTCTTTTTAATACCTTAGTTTTTCTTGGGCTCTTTTAAACGATGGCTTTCACGCTGAGTTCATATGCCTCTCGTAGCCCTTTCCCGTAGACACTCATCATTTTTCAATTAACCATACATATCCTCATGGGCAACGGTTCTTACATGCACAACTCCCCTAACTCTTATATGCAGAACATCTCAGCAAACTCAAATGTGCATGAGAAGTTAAACATCCAGATAAGCTCATTCATGTGTGTTCAGTGGCATATACATAGTCAAATCTAAATGCAAATCAAGTTCCAAATAATCCCATTAAACACATGGTTAAGATCAATCTATACATATAAAATCATGAATAAATGTACTAGCCACATGGAAATATGAATTTAAGGGGGTCCAAGAACACTAATATTCCATATCATAAGTGTAAACTCAAGACGCAATAGACATCTTTTAGAGTTTTTCAAAATATTTTTAACCCCAAAAGAAAATCTTTTTTTAAAATATAAAAAAAAAATATTTCAATTTCAAAAAATATATCAAACCAAAAGTCTTTTTGTATTTCTCAATAAGACTCAATAAAAGAAAAATAAAATACAAGAAATACCAGTGTGATAACACTAGAAAATATATATCATGAAGCAAATACTAGCATACGACAATATACTCTAACACGATCATACGTAAAATTTATCATGGGAAGAATCACGTGAAAGCAAACGGGAGTTATGAAGTCTAATTCCTAAAGCCTATAAGTTGGATTGACTAACCAAAGTAGGTGTGTGACGACACATGGGGGTTTTGGGAACTGAAATGACATTGTTCTTGAACTTCCTATGAGCATTATTAAGGTCATAGCAAAAATGCCTAAGGTGACCCTTCCTACTGTAATGAGTGCAAGTGTAGATATGGCGAGGACTGTTACCTAAATGTGGACCTATCCTAAATTTCCTAGTTGGATCTCTCACACGTGTGGTGATGGCTTTGGGAATGGGAGTAATATGATAATCGAGGCCAATTCCATACCTATCATCTTTAATTTAGATGGTGCCTAACATCCCATCCAACTTTTCCAACCTAGCCTCTAAGTCAAACTTAAACGTACTCGAATCTCTCAATTTCTCCTCAAGCTCTCCTATCTTGGACACGAGTAAACGCACAGACTCCTCAAACTCTATAATCTCCTTCTTCATAGCCTCTATCAGACCACGAAGAATATCTCTCTCACCCTCAATGTATTCTTGTTTCTCCCAAAGAGTATTATCCCATGCCCTCTCAATAAACGCAACATTATTTTTTATGGCATGTTCTTTAAACCTAGCTTGCAACATCAACTTAGCCTTCTTCATCTTCACAGTTTTCACATAAAATTCACAGAAGGAATCTTACAACTCACTCTCATATATATCCTCATCATCCCTGGCTTCACCCTCACTCATTTGGGCTTCACTAACTATAGCCTTGGAAGTGTCATTAACATGAGTATCTTCATGAGAAGATTTATCATTATCTCTCTCATGACAAACCATGAATGTGGTGTAGTTATGCTCAAGGAGGAATCTTCTCCCTCTTTCGGATCACTATCACTAAACGTGGTGTTAAATGTTATCGATTTGTTTCCCTCCTTCTTAAGTCTAGTGGGACACTCTGCTACACTATGGATATAACCCTTACAACCATAACACCTAACTGACTCATCCTTCTTATAATTCTCACTTTGGTTATTATGGATGTGATTGGCCTCGTTGTTCTTGGATTTCTCAAGTCTTTTTTCATCTTTCGATTTATTTGGATCTTAAGAAACGTCTTGAACTTCTTTGCCATCATGGCCATATCTTCAAATTCGGTATCGGATTCATTATCCAAAACTTTAGTTTCCTCCTCTAGGCTTTCAAAGCAATTCCCTTTTCTTTCTTTGGCAGTCGCTTGGAAGTAAATGTGTCAAGATCATAAGTTTGTAGGTCACCTATAGGCTCTTCTAGTTTTGTTGAGTCAAGCATACCCAAGTAGTATAAAACAGTCACCTTTGAATCAAATCTTTTCGGCAACGACCTTAAGATTTTATTTATGACTCAGTTGTTGGGTATCTTCTCTCCTATGTTATATGACAAATTAACTATATCGAACAATCTGGCGTATAATTCATCAAAGGTCTCACTCTCTAACATCTTAACAATCTCAAACTGGGTGGTGAGGTTTTGGAGTTTCGATGCCTTAACAGTGTTGGTTCCTTCACGGGTGAGTTGAAGTATATCCCAATCCTTTTTTGACATCTCACATGCCATAATATGGCAGAATTGCTTCGGTGTGACTAAAGTAAAAAGTCGTGTAAACTTTTAGAATTATATATAGGCAATATATTGTCGGCATGAGTCCACGACTCAACAAATTTCAAATGAGTGGCCTCTCCCTCTCTCGTGACTGGTGGAGTCCACCTATTTTAAATTTCTAACCATACACGTTCATCTATAGCCTTAAGTGCACACTTCATACACATTTGCCAATAATCATAGTTCAACCCATTAAACATAGGTGTTTTAGAGGCATAAAACATTTCAAAACTCATACCTAAAGACACACGTCATCACTCACACGAAAACCTAGTGTTCCAGCTCTGATACCAATTTGAGGAGGCCCTTATGTGTATGTGCTTTAGGAAAAGACAATATTTTCTATATTTTCTCAATTTTATTATGCACCAAATATGTGAACCAATTTAATTAACCCAATTTTATATTCTTAATCCTAAACATATAGTGAGATTAAGCTGGTAAAGTAAAGCAAGTTCATAATGCTGATGTACGAGGAAACCACTAAGGGAAAAAATCTCAGACGGACTTGGCCAGGCAATCACTATGATATGGTTTTTCAAAGCATAGACAATAGGCTTAAACAATGACTCGGTCCCCATAAGCATTGAAGATCTTCTACCTTCAACCACTCCTCCACAGTGCAATGTAGGAGTCCACTTATGCACGGTCCATAACACACAAGACCACATATGTCTTGATATTTACTGATACAGCCTCAGCAATCGTCTAGAAGTCCGAACATGAAATCCACAACTTCTTCACCGCAATCAGCACGCACGGAGTCAACTGCATGAACACGATTCTTTGAATGATTGGAAGAATCAAAGCAGTTGCGCAAACAAAGATTTATATGATATAAGGATTATATAAACTTGGATCTTGAAACAGTAAAGGATGTTTATGATTTTAACTTGGAAAACCTTTGTAAACAAATTGCATAAAACGTATATGTTTTTATTCTATCCACACACCTGCTTTTCTGAGTTAACGACGCCTTAAATAACAAAACCCAAATTTCAAGGCGGTGCGTCTTTCGAATGAGAAAAATCATTTGTTCAAATGAAAATTGTATCTCGTTAGAACGAGAAAACAATCTCGTTTGAACGAGAGAACAATCTCGATTGAATGAGGTATAAAGTTGTTCGAACTATGATAAATTCAAGACTTGGTCCATACGACTCTACACTCGATTTATATTAGAAAAGATTTATGAAAATAATTTTTAAAATAGTTTTAAATGAAATAACATCCTTATAAAAAAATTGAGAACCGTAAACCATTATGCATTCATACCTGAGAGAATCTCAAAAATCCATCTGAAGACTTAAAATGTGCATAAAAAATGCGGCATAATCTATTTTTGAAGCTTGGCTGCTATGTCTTCATCACAACATTATAGGCTTAAGAGAATCACGACACAAAGTATATCCTATTACTGGAAGTGTTTTTTGTTTGGTATAAAGCCAAAACATACAAATTGACATTATTTGAAATTTTGTCCTTATACTTTACTATTAGAGCATATTTCCCATGTCAGAAGGTTTTATTCCATCTTAGCTTATTTTATTTATGGAGATTATTGTATATATGTTATATCGATGGTTTATTCGGTTAATTTTGGCTTGTAATAGATTTCAATTTTTCAAGCTAGTTATGTGATTGTGGATTTAGTTATTTTTATAAATGAGTTATGGTTTTTGTTATAGTGTTGTTATAATATAAGCTAAAAATTAACACACGACTAAATTTTATAATATGTGATTAATAAGTAATTGGTTTTCGACGGTGATGCTAAGAATGAGCCAAATGAGATTCTTATTTTATTTTAGTACAGGGTTGGCCACCCATTATTTTAATAAGCAGTGTGTCACAGATGGTATCAGAGCATCAGGTTCTAGTGTCCTTAGGATCTGTGTGGACTTACTATGTTTTTTAGTATTATTTTTCATAGGCGTAGAGCCCTATGCTTAGGACTATTGATTCCTATTGCAATTTACGATCTCCAGCTATTGCATGTAATTGAAGTAAATCTTATATGAGTTCAGTTTAATTATGAATATCGAACATTAGAGGACGACCAAAGAATTCCATTAGGAAGACTTCAGGAGTAGAGGCTCAATCGGAGATGCAAACTATTCGGGGAATGGTGACTACAGCACAGGACGTCACGGAATTTAACCCTTTCATTCATTTCAATATATTTTAGTATTTCATTGAAAATCACCCTTTCAATAAACGCATTCACCATTTTAGAAAATACTTATTTAATATTTGAAAATCCTCTTTCCATATACACTTATGCAAATTATGGGTTTAACAACTTGATTGCTCAATCACCCATTTATTTTATCCTTTTTATCTTACCTTATGGATATTAATAGATTTACACATTTACTTGCCCATTTCACCTTTACCGGAATATTTATTATATTCATTCAAGTTAGGTTGTATTAACACATTTTACCACACAACCCATTTCTTTATATGTTCCATTTTTCATTATTTTTTCTTGAAATCTTCCGATATCGCATACTTCCACGGGCTCCACACTTCTGGTCGTGCTTACCATACGCTCTAGCTAGTGATTTAGGGATTTTAACCCAAGGGATATGGG
Organism: Sambucus nigra; assembly: GCA_949130495.1. NCBI lineage: Eukaryota > Viridiplantae > Streptophyta > Magnoliopsida > Dipsacales > Adoxaceae > Sambucus > Sambucus nigra. The sequence continues at coordinate 532,709,547 of OX422208.1, read as the reverse complement.
CACTTCTAGATTTATCCCGGTGTCATCCGAGTTCCTTCTAATGTGTTTTAACAATTTATAAATATCCACATTATCCAACTTATCCTTTTTACGAGGTCGAAGCCAAAACTCGGGACTTTATCACCATAATCTGTGTTACACTTGAAAATTTACCATTTCATGCCCTTTATACTTTAACCTTGATTCTTATTCCAAAAATCATATTCGTTTAGTACGACATTGTCTAACACCCTTTCCAACATTTTTATTACATAAATATGGACCATTTTAAGTGAAATTAGCATTTTACCCATATGTTTCCAAAATCACCTTTTACTCCATTTCTCAAGTGTTAATTTCACCAAAAACACTATTAAGTTATTCATACCAACTTCTTGATTATTTTAATACTTTAACACCCTTTACACTTGGAGTAATATCTTTTACTTGACTGGAAACACTTTTACACTTTTACTCCCTTTTTTTACTTCCATAAGTGTTAATATTCCACAACATTAGTATGTTACACTCACTAACCATTCCATATTTACCCATTAACACTTAATGAATACTTTTATCAATATTTTTTCAAACCACATTTCTTTACTTTCTTCACTTAAGACTACTTTTGTAAGAAAGTTTTCATTTCTTTTAATTAAACATCTACTCTTTTAATCTCATACATATCATGTTTTTTATCACAATTTCACACACTTTGAAGATTAAAATTCCAACCTTTATTATTTCATGTTTAAATCCAACAAAATCTTCTTTAAATTTGTTTGTACATTCTATGTCAAAATACTACAAGTTTATATGAATGAGAATATGGATTTTAAACCCAAAAAATCCTACTACATGGTTTAAACATATTTATCATCATGAAAAATCACTATGCTTGTAAAAATACATTTTTTGGGCACAAAGACACTATTATTTCTTTTATCCTCAACAAATCCCTATTTTGTGTCAAACCTTCATTTTTGCAAGAACTTTGAAATATTTTCATAACACTATTTTTCCCAAAAAAATCACTTCATTTAATAACATTTTATTTCACAAAATTTTTAACACCAGTATTTCTAGAAATGGACATTTTCAATATTCTAAAACCTTGAAATATTTACTTATTCTCTAATTTCAACAAAAATTCATTTTCCAAAAATTTACATAAATTGCAAACATTTTCTTTCATAAAATGTTTTTCATTAACATTTCTATGAAATACACTATTTTCACAAAGCACCCACTCTCACTATTTCAAAACCTTGAAACAATCATCCATTCCTATTTTTTTCAGTAAAATATCGTTTTCCAATATTTTTATTACATAAAAATATTTATTGTCTTCTACACAATTGAAAACATGAAGGGCCCCCAATTTTAAAATCTAACTTTAAAATCAATTTCCTTTTTTAAAGATGTGGAAGCGTGAGATGGTTCAAATTAAACAAATAGCAAATTTTAATTTCTTTCAAATTAAAATTAAACCAAGTGAAATTAGATTAAACACAAACATAATTTTTAATTTCACTTAAACACAATTAATTAACCAAAGTCCTAGAAATTTGCCTAAGTCATATTTTTCAATATTCTCAAATTAGGCCAAACCAATTTTAACAAATTAAATTAAATGACTTGAATTAACTACCCATTACCCAACTTTAAATTAGCACCAAACAAATTAAGTATAAGTAGTGATTAAACCAAATTTTATCTTTTTACCTAAGCATGCGTTCTAGGTGATTGCAAAAGATAAAATAAATAATGAATTACTACGCCGCGATGTACGAAAAAAACCCACACCGGGAAAAAACTCGGATGGACCTAGGCTTAAGTCCACTAAGTATGGTTTTACAATTACAAGACAGATGACTTACTTACTCAACTCGACCCCTTTCAAGCCTTGACGCATCTTTTTGTAAATACCTTGGCCTAGTCGACAACCCTGGAGCTCCACTGAAATCTTGGAATCACCAATACGACATAGGTACACCGTCAACCACACATGGTGCCTTTCACCATGTGAGAATGCCGCTGCAAAACAAACTTCTTCTTCTTTAAGGGATTTAGAAGAAAACCCAAACGAACTCTTCAATAGGTAGAGTAAACCGGTGACAAAAATCCAAGCAATTTATATATATAAAGGAATTTGGATAAACAAACCTTGGGTGTAAAACAAGTATTTAAAAGATTTTTCTTGAAAAACAACAACACTTAAACAATGAACTTTTTCTTTTTGGAATTATTCTCTCAAAATCTCTCTTAGAGATGGGTAGATGTGAAAAAATTAAGTTCAAAATAGCTGGTTCCCGCACATATTAAGTCTGTCAAAAAGTTAGTGGGGAAAACAAGTGGGAAAGTGGGAAAAACGGCTCAAAACTGCCATAAAAATTGTTCCTGCCAAGTCTCACTCGAACGAGATTTCCATTCAAACGAAGTCTCGTTCGAACGAGCCTTCTAACGAAGTTCCAGTGCATAAAAGTTGAACTCGTTAGAAATCTCGTTGAAATTATCATTATAACATCATTCTCGTTCGAACGACACTTCGAACGACATTCTAGTGGCTAATGTGGGAACTCGTTGGCAAACTCATTCGAACGACATTCTCGTTCGAATGACAATTCGAATAAATTTCCAGAAAGCTGAAATTTCTATTTTTAGCCCAGAAAATTTATGTACTTTATTTTAAAGTTTTAATAAAATCTTTCTGAAAATAAACAACAGTTTAAAAATGAAGTACACCCAATGAAAAATGTTCCAAGCTCCTATATATATTTACAATGAATTCATACCATAGGAGCAAACGTAACATTGTTGATGACGTAGAAACGAGGCACAATAAACTCGGCATTTTGATGAAGCTTTAAACTTGGCTGCTACGCCTTCAACTTTAGTATGTCATAGGCTTGAAGGATGGTCAATAACTCTATCCTATGACTCAAACGTTTTTGTCCGGAATTGAGCCAAAACTACAAAGGACTCAATTGGAAATTTGTGCCCTTACAAATCTCCCCCTTTGGCTATTCCGGGACAAAAACTAAACAAAAATCCTAAAGGGCCGTGAAGCTCTACTAGACTGACAAAAATGTCCCACCCAAAATAAAATACAAAGCTTGACTCAAACAACCCAAGGATCAATATATTTGCCCGATGATGAAAGTTGCTACTTATAAGAATTCCTGCACACGTAAGCAAACACATTAATTCTCCCCTTTATCAACTATGATCAACCTAAGAAGATAATGACTCCCCCTAAGTTAAATCTCCCCCAAACTAAGATACGATTACAATAGGATTAGATACCATTTCTCCCCCTATCATTCTCCTCCTTTCTGTTCAGGAATAGACAAAGGCCAAAGAATCAAACATTAACTTATCTCCCCCAATTAAAGCATACACACCCTATAAACTAAACAAGGGATAAATAGTATGGGATAACATGCTAAACATGTATTAGTGCATAAAGTGATGAGAACATTAAAGCATATAGGCAAAAAAATCATAACTAATCCAACAAATAAGAACGAATATCCACTAGGATGCAAGAAAATGATACCAATATGATACCTCAAGTATTAAGCATGCGAGATCAATAAAGAATGCAATAAGTTAGATACCATTTATGAATTAAAGCAAAGAAGGACTAGAAAGCAAGGCAAAGACCAAATAAAATATCATATATATACATGCTCTAGATATACCAAAGATGCACACACACACACACACACACACACACACACACACACAGACATATATATATATATATATATATATATATATATATATATATATATATATATATAAACTCACAAATGACATAAAATAAGATAAGCTTTTCACACTTGTATGGAAAAAATGTGGCATATGGAAACGGAAGTGTTGGGGTGTGAACTAGCAACAATTAAATTTAGACCCAATCACTTAAAACATGTTCACAGAGTTCTCAATTGATTACAAACTTCATCACATTTGAATATAACCTCATATGATAATATAGATTGAACTAAATGAACAAACATACACAACGCATACAAGCCTAGACTTTTGATGATTATACAAACCAATAGAGTCATAAAATGAAAGCGCAACTAGGATAAACGGACATTATGCAAACCGTTGATATATCATCCAAACTCCCTCAATAAGCATGTATATTATTCTTTTGAATGAATAAATCAACTAAACATAGGCCTTGGAAATTATTTTTCTTTTTAATGCCATATTTTCTTTTAGGCCTTTGGACCACGTATTTCTTTTTTTTCCAAACAAACGGTGGCTTACTATTCGCAAAGGATAATAAATCCTTTCGGAGCCCTTCCCCGTGCACATTTATATACATCATTTTTATTTCTCATAAATCTCACGTGCAACGGATTTTGACATGCACTAGTCCTCCTAGGTCATATAATATGTAGATGACTAGATTGGTAGGAGAACACCTCACAAAGCTCAAATATACATATGAAGTTAGAATTTCAAAAGAGCTCGTGCTTGTGTGAATAGAGGCATATAAAAATAGAATCCATTTAAGCAACACAAAATCCAACTCTTCTATGTAAGCATGGTAAAGAACGTAGTAATGATTGATAATCTAAACCAAAAGTTCTAGCCACATGGGAGCGTAAAAGATGGGATTCAAACATAAGTATGTGCCACATAAAGTGTGTCAAACTAAAATACACACACAAAAAAAATCTTTTTGATTTTTTGAAAATTTTAACCAAAAATAAAAATATATACTCAAAAGACAAACAAAAATCATTTGTATTTTTCATTAAGCCTAAAATACTAAAAGATGAAACACAAATGATAAACAAAAATATTTTTGTATTTTTCATTTAATGCAAACAAAAATGAAGAAAATATAATACAAAAGATAAACAAAAACCATTATTCAAGCATGTGATTAAGCATGGAGCATAGACTAGAAAATGACTAAAACAAGCATACATTTAGCATGATAATATAGCATGAAGTACAAAATCTAAAGTATGCAAACAAAACTAACACATTCAACCTTTAAATTTAGTAAGGGAGTTTTCATGTGAAAGTAAATGAGAATCAACAAATCTAATATCTAGCGCGTCTAAAAATGATTTTCGAATCCATATAGATGTATATTTAAAATGATGGGATTTGGAAACTAATGAAATGCTAGACATAGACTTCCTAGGAATTCTTTTAAGATCAAAACAAAATGACCTAAGGTGACCTTTCCTACCACAATGCAAGCATGTGTAAACACGAGGAATGATACCTAAGGTATGACCTTTTCTAAAGTGTTTGGATAAAGTTGACCCTCTAAAACAAACAATGGTCTTAGCTTTAGCAACGGGAGTATTTGAACTAGATGAGCTAGAACCATTACAACTACTACTCGAGTCTTGTAAATTATTTTCCAATTTTAAACTTTTGGACTCAAGTAATAAATTAGACTCCTCAAATTTACGGGACTCCTTCTTTAAATTTTCAATAACTCGTAGAAGTTTATCACGCTCCCCCTCAATATGAGCAAACTTATCCTTAAGAGTCTTTTCACGCCAATCACTCTCTTTCTTGGACATTTCTAAAATATTATAATTGTGATTTATGTCCATGACCTTTTCACGAAAAATAGCTTTTTGAGATAGGGAGTTTTGAAAAAATTCAAATTTAGTTTTAAAACAAGAATTTTCATCTTCAAGAAATTTAATTCTTTTTGCAAATCTCAAATTTAATTCTCTTAATTTTTCATTACACTTATTATGCCCATTAAATTACTCTCGAATAGCAAAAACTTCATTATCATTAGAAATGGACAAATTATCATTAAGACGTCCCATCGAGAGATACAAAACAAAAATGAGAGTGAGTAAAAATTGAACCACCTAAAAATGAATGGAGCAAAAAAATTGTAAAAGCCGAAAAATGGATCTTTGACGCGATAAATTAGCGCTCCGGCTCTGATACCAATTTGAAAACGCGAAGGCCCACAATTTTAAAATCTTACTTTAAAATCAATTTCCTTTTTAAAGACGCGGAAGCATGAGATGGTTCAAATTAAACAAATAACAAATTTTAATTTCTTTCAAATTAAAATTAAACCAAGTGAAATTAGATTAAACACACACAAAATTTTTAATTCACTTAAACACAATTAATTAACCCAAGTCCTAGAAATTTGCTTAAGTCATATTTTTCAATATTCCCAAATTAGGCCAAACCAATTATAACAAATTAAATTAAATGACTTGAATTAGCTACACATTACCAAACTTTAAATTAGCTCCAAACAAATTAAGTATAAGTAGTGATTAAACCAATTTTTTCTTTTTACCTAACCATGCTTTCTGGGTGATTGCAAAAGATAAAATAAACAATGAATCACTACGCCGCGATGTACGAGGAAAAACCCACAACGGGAAAAAACATCGGACGGCCCTAGGCTTAAGTCCACTAAGTATGCTTTTATAATTACAAGACAGATGAATTACTTTCTTGACTCGACCCCTTTCAAGCCTTGACGCATCTTCTTGTAAACACCTCCGCCTAGTCGATAACCCCGGAGCTCCACCGGAATCTTGGAATCACCAATGCGCATAGGTACACCGTCAACCACGCATGGTTCCTTTCACCATGTGAGAATGCCGCAGCAAAACAAACTTCTTCTTCTTTGAGGGATTTAGAAGAAAACCCAAACGGACTCTTCAATAGGTAGAGTAAACTGGTGTCAAAACTCCAAGCAATGTATATATATAAAGGAACTTGGATAAACAAACCTTGGGTGTAAAACAAGTGCTTAAAAGAATTTTCTTAAAAAACAACAACACTTAAACAATGAACTTTTTCCTTTTGGAATTATGCTCTCAAACTCTCTCTTAGAGATGGGAAGATGTGAAAAGGTTAAGTTCAAAATAGTTGGTTCCCGCACATATTAAGCCTGTCAAAACGTTAGTGGGGAAAACAAGTGGGAAAGTGGGAAAAACTTCTCAAAAGTGCAACTAAAATTGTTCCCGACATATCTCGTTCGAACGATATTTTCGTTCGAACGAGCCTTCTACCGAAGTTCCTGCGCATAAAACTTGAAATCGTTAGAAATATCATTAGAATTATCGTTAGAACATCATTCTCGTTCGAATGACACTTCGAACGGCATTCCAGTGGCCAATGTGGGAACTCGTTAGCAAACTCGTTCGAACGACATTCTCGTTCGAATGAAAAACTCGTTCGAACGACAATTCGAACGAACTTCCAGAAAGATGAAATTTCTATTTTTAGTCTAGAAACATTATAAACTTTATTTTAAAGTTTTAATAAAATCTTTCTTAAAATAAACAACAGTTTAAAAATGAAGTACACCCAATGAAAAATGTTCCAAGCTCCTATATATATATTTACAATGCATTCATACCTTAGGAGCAAACGGAACATTGTTGATGACGTAGAAACGAGGCATAATAAACTCGACATTTTGATGAAGATTTAAACTTGGCCGCTACGTCTTCAACGTTAGTATGTCATAGGCTTGAAGGATGGTCAATGACTCTATCCTATGACTCAAACAATTTTGTCTGGAATTGCGCCCAAACTACAAAGGACTCAATTGGAAATTTGTGTCCTTACAACAATAATTATATCATTTAACTAATTACACCCCGCTCAAATAGTCCAAATACATTACTAGAATGCAAAACTAACATTCTTACACTAAGATTAAGGTTTACCCACCTCTAATGGCTTTAATGGTGGTGTTGGTATAGGAGGAGCAACCCCACCTCCAAAGGTGGCCTACAGGGCTTACCAAATATATCCTCCTAAGCGCTAAGCTAAGAAGTCCTTCAAAACTCACTCCGAACTCCATGAAAGCTCCATCTTCATCTAAAAAAATCCGCAAAAATACCCCCAAAATTTGTAGCTCTACTTTGTCCATGGTGGATATGGTTGTTTTTGGGTTGAATACACCATGGAAATGGTGGGAGAGTGGTGGTTTGGTGGTCGAATGGTGGTGGGTGGAGGTAGAAGACCACTCACCTCCCTCTTTATCTCTCACCCTTTCTGTCCTTCTTCCATTTTCTCCCAATAATAATAAAACCAATAACCCCAAACAAACCCATATAAAACACTCCTTAAGCCAAAAAACTCTATTTTATCTTGTTGAACTGGTCCGATCTCGATAACATACAAAATCAACGCTCCAAATTATGACAGTGCACAAGGGCAATCTGATCTAAAAACTCGACCATTGTCATTCGAACGACTTAACTTATGTCGTTCGAATGAGTTAACATATGCCATTGGAAATATAGTTCGCGTGACCCTTCACATGACCTACTACTCTAAACCAGTAGCAGGTCGTTACAAGCCCTGCTTCTAATGACCCTTCGAACAACTCTATTTCTTTTTTTTTTCTTTTCATTTTTCTCCAACTTTTCATCCATAATTCCTCCATATTTATAATTAACTTATCCTCAATTATACCCAATATATAATTTAATTAGTTTAGCGAGATGGGATATAATAAAATGTCCAAGCTCTAAATTCTCCACCATAAATTACAAATCCCTAAAAATAAATAAATCATGAAAATATACATTAAAAGACAATTGAAGAAATTTTGAAATACAAAATGAATAAAAATACATACTAGCTAGAAATTTTTTTTTTATCTGAACTAAAAAATGGTGTTAATTCATTTCAATCAAATAGAGGTTTAAGTTCTCAATAGACATGATAAATAATGGGAGAAATTGGATTTTGAGAGAAAAATGACATATTTTTCCCTGTTACAACCAATAGTAGAGGAGCAATGGCCTGGGTGGGGTAGCAAGCCGCTAATGATAACAGCATCATATAGCAACATCGGTCGGCGGGTGGAGTGGTCTATCTGATGGGGTTGTGTTTCTCTGTCCAGTGGGTGTGAGTTCTTAAATATAGTTTTTTTTAGAAATGGGGGGCTGCCTTGAGTAGGAAACGAAACGGTAGGAGGGTTTTAGGTTTCAATTTTTTTTCTATATTTTTTACCCTTACTAAAAAAAATCCCATATTTTGGGGTGGGGCACTTGCCCACCACACGTACAGAATGCCTCCTCCATTGTATTTTAAGGAGTTAAAAGGGTGTATTTTTATGAAACTTGAAGTGGTTATTTTTACGAAGCTTTCTTGGAGCATTTTGATGAAGTTTGCAAGGATCTTTATTAGAGTTTTTAGAGCACACTCTTAACATAAAATTTGAAGAATTTCTACACTAAAGGTGGGGTTATTTTATGGCCTTTATATTCTGAAATTATATTTATGCGTGTTTAGAATATATATATATATATATATATATATATATATATATATATATATATATATATATATCTATGATTCACACATGCTACCTATTTTATGAGATTATGAATATGTATTACATATTTACGTATATGATTCACATGTTACCTATTTTACAAGAGTGTATAATGATTTCATAACTAATAATGTGTTCAAATGGGTTTGAAGCCTGATTTGTTGTTTGTAATATTTTTTAGATTATAAATGGAAAAAGTTGTGAAATTAGGGAATATATTCAAGAAAATGGAATGTTAAAAAGTAAGCTCCAAGTGTGGTTTCAAGGTATAAATTTTCAGAATATTAAATATTGTTTTTTATGAAACAAAAATCATATTAGGTGTCAAAGCTTAGTATTTTCATGGGAATATTTATGAAAATGTGAGACTTACGTATTTCAATAAATTGTGTAAATTTTGTGGATATTGGAAATATATTATCATGAAAGTGAGATGTAAAAGCAAAAATAAGGGAAAATGATATTTTTTCATGAAGAGAAATATAATTCAGAAAGGGGGCAATACTCTATACTAGAAGAAGCCATGATAAGTCATAAATTGATGTTGTAAATTATGTGGACATGTTTAAGAATTATTTACAAGAATGTGATAATCTAGAAAAGTGTTCACATAAAAGGAAGTTATAAGATGTTGTTTAACATTTTAAGAAGGATATAAAGTCGATTATAACAAATTTGGGGTTCAAATAATAAAGTCTTGAACTATGCAAGTTTTGTTTAGAAGTTTAAGTTTTTAAGATTTGATAAAGAATGTCACGTTTTCTAACGAGAAATTCCTAAACTTTCACGTAAACTTGAGAATGGACACTTAAGTTTTATAAAATGTGGAGATTATTATGTTTATGAGACTAGTCATGTCTCGAGTATTTGGCCTTGTCAGTTGGTATAAAGGTTAGATGTTAAATGAAGATAAGAAAAAGTGGATACAATGATATAATAAGCGAAAAGATACTCGGAGGAGGACTCAGAGCCCTAGGGTACGAGCTTCGGCTTAGACCCAAAACCACTCGCCAGGGAAGCATATTACGACATTTGTGGATGTGAGTGAAGGTCCATAAATATAAAAGGGATTGTACTCCTATCAAGAAAGTGAAATATGAATTAGAGCACTACTCTCCTTAAAGGTAAAGGCAGTAAGGTAACGATATCAACATATAATATGTTAAAATACGGTAATGGTTTAACTAACGTGAATTGGGTTAGAAATAAAGTTATTGTATATGAGTTTAGGAAAATGTAACAAGTTAATACAGTGAAGTACTGTTATGTGAAGCTTAAAGAAAGTAATGTGACAACGAATGTGCTAAGGTGGTAGATCATATGCTAACGTAACTAGAAAAGTAAAAAGTCTTTAAACACCCAGTGTATATGTGTTTAAATGTTATTTTCATAAATTCCACGATAGTGGTGGTAAGACATAAAGGATATAGTTTTGCTAAACCGAATAAATGATAAGAAAGTAAGTTTTCAGAATTATTGATTATATGGATTTATAAATTAAAGAAACATTTTTAACATAAAATAATGAAGTAAAGAGTTATAAGGTTAACAGGTTTTTTATGGAATTGTTTTTGAATGAACAAGTTTAATTCATACACTATTTAGTAGGGCATAATAGTTACTACATCATTCTTTTATGTCGTTCGTTTCTATATTGCATTGTTGTTAAGGACCCACTAGGCATCAACTCACACCCTCCATTTGTTACAAAAGGTTAAGCGAAATTTCATGTTTTGAGATCATTTCGCATGTAAGTGATTCTTATTATTTACATTACTAACTTTGATTACACGAACCCTAAGGCATCACCTGAGGGGTTTTACACTTGTTATTATTTATTTATAGGAATGAAAATGGAATTGCATGCCCACCTGGCTAATTTAATTAAATAAAATAGACTAGAAACATTATCTAGGTTGTTTTAATCTCTCCACACCCAACACAGTCGGACTAGTTCGGGTTAACCCACGGGTGACCTATAAATTTGGGCCAGAAAATTACAATGATTAAATTATAATTTTGTCATAATATTTCATCTCGGGGACATTTTCTTATATAATAATATTTAGGTTTTCATCATTCATGGATAGTAACTGTTCGTGGATTATCTCTGATTCGAATACAACTACATTAGAGTCACAATTTAATTCAAACCTAGATGTGGCCATTGAAAAAGGTAAAAAATCATGCATGGTGTTTATCCATAGTTGAAATATGAGAACAATCATGTTTCACCCGCAATAATCTCCCGATAGAGCACTAATAGTCATAGAACACTACACGTCTACAATCGATTTTAGACTCGTCCATAGTCCTTCGAAGATATGCCGAGAATTAAAATCCTTTGGAAATATAATACAAACTTTTTTGAGAAGATACCAATGATTGGTTTTCACTTTCTAGGTTATGAGTCTTCTTAAAGGTCTTGAAAGTGTTAAAAAGGATTTTTCTCGCTCAAACAGCATAATGTGTTATTTGTTGTAAAATAAATGGGACGCAAAGATAATTTAGAAGGAGAGATTTTTTTTAATTTCATTGATATTGTATACTCAAGTCATCCCTAATAATAGTAAGAAGTATGGTATAATGAGGTATACTAGGGGGCAACCACTAAAAATACACATTTTACAACACTCCCCCTTGGATGTACACGGTTTCCACAATTAAAACATTATAGAGGAAAACACAGTAGAAAAAAATGAAAGTGAAAGAAAAAGAGTAAAAAAAATTATCATTGAATCGTTATTGGACGCGCTTAGTGATGCCTCGTTAAAATCTTTATCAGTAAAACTAAATGAGAGAAAACCCAGTTAAAAGAAAAAGAGTACAACATGCAAATGTCCAAAATATTAGGTTCTTCTATTATCCCCTAATAAGATGCTCTTCTTGATTGGATATCCCCTTCATTATGGTATTTCTATGATAATTGGGTTGGCACATATCAGTCTCATACATAAACTTCCAGAATGTTGCTTTTAGCAATGACTTGGTGAATAGATCAAATAGGTTGTCACTTCAATCTCATTTTTTTCGAATCTCGAGTTCTATAAGACTTTGGTGAAGATGGGTATACATTTCACTTTATTTGATCTATTTGACTTCAATTGCAAGACTCTTTTGTAATTCATGTACATAGAGAAATTGATATGTATTGTGCATATCTCCCTCGATGTAGCCTCTTTGAATTTGAGTTATACATGCGCCATTGTGTTCATAAGTAGTAATTTCAACATGTGTTATTTGAGGCAAGTAATAAGTTCTTTGATTATTCTTTGTGGGGGTCATAGAGATAATATGAATCTATATAACTAAATAGACATGATTGATATTAGAGTCATGCTTTGCAATTAAATGGTAATGATTTCTTGCATAGAGATTGAGTGCAATTATTATGTCCGATATTATTTCATATATAACAATATACTATGAACGTACATGTGTGGAACATTTGACTAAATTTTTACAACGCAATAACAACATGCTAATATGGTACTTCTGGACCAAATTTACGTGTATCATCCTATTTAAGATGATATGGATATTATAATATTCAAAGACTGGAGACCATGGATGTACAAAATGGCATTCTTAACACATGCTAAAGTATTGAAGGGATTTTCAATCCATTTATTGTTTAGATCAATTTTTAGCCAAAATTATTCTCGACTTGCAAGCGGAGACAATAACTAATTATCCAAGGTTCTTAATTTTGAATTCCTTATTTGGGTATTTTGCAATTAGGTTGAGCTCTTCAGGATTAAGTCCTTTTGAGGATATTTGTGTAATGGTACATTAACATATATGATTGTTTTCATACATTTCCTCAAATGAGTATTTGCTAAGACAATTGCACCTATATCCATTTGGATTGCCTCTTGTACAATGAATACCTTAATGTTTTTAGTATGTAGTCCATATCTTTTCTTCAAGAAAAGAAAAATCCTTTTGGGATTTCAATATGTATTCTTTGTATAAGTCGCGTATAAATAAGTTGTTATAATATTCATGAGTCTCGTATATAATAAATTTAAAAAATTACTATGATAGTTAGATATCTAAAAAGTATTTGTGATCATAACGAGATAAAATGTTCATATATAATCAATTTTGGTTTTCTTCAGGAAATTAAAAATGTGTGGTTGGGGCTAATTGAAATATTTGTGTATCTTTGGATACACACGAACAAAAAAATTCAATTTTTAACCAAATTTTAACTTGATTAATAATTACGTGTGCATGCAAATAAAGTCCAAATAAAAACGAAATTCAACCCACTCAATCAAACCAAGAACATGAAGAAGTAGGAAAAATACCTTTCGGGCCAAGCTTATATTTCAGCATTGTAAAGAATTTGACAAACTATATGACTTATAGACTATAAAGAGATCCACTAATAATAATGCAGGTCTTTAATTCTTCTACAAATATGACACTGTCCAATACCATTCACATGAAGCAACTCTTTCCTCGGTATTCACCGATCATCCTTGGGATTTTGGATTGTTTCTTCTTCAACAGTAGAGACTTGGATCCACAAATCAGTAGTAAACTCTATAAGGGTTTGATGTAGAGTTTTTTGATCTAGGGTTTAAAACTTAAAAAATCATTCTAGGGGATGAGTGATTTTGAAAAAAAAATCTTGTTTCAAACAAACAAACGATTGAACACTTTTGGAACAAGTATGGGAAATTGGTTTTCACCAAACGTCTTGAGAAAAATGTTGAAAATAGTTTTTATAGAAAAACATTAATTTTGAGGTGGAGGTATTATTTGAATGAAATTAGAGTCTCTTTTGAACAAAAATACTGGTTTCATTCTAACGAGGTCAAGTCTCATTCGAACAAGATACTATTTCGTTTGATCAACCTTCCAATGAACTTCCACCGAGAATTGTTATTTCAAAAACAAACCATCTCGTTAGATTTTTATTAGAAGTTGGATCAAACGAATTAATCGTTTCGTTCCAATGATATTTGATCTCGTTCGAAAGAAATAAGGATCATGTTCTAACGAGATTGGAATCTTGTTCCAACCAACTCCAAAAAAAAACATTTTCAAAAACATTTTTATAAATGATGTCTCAATTAAAAAACAAACACCCCAGAATAATTTGACTGAGTAAAATCAAAACCACACGTTGTATAACTCCCTTAAATGTTCATGACGATTCCAACGGCTTGAATCTCAGACACGATGCCTAGTCACTTGGTGCAGCGGAAAAAGTGTGCGCGTGTAAGTGCACAGTCGTCGTGTGTTTCGCCGCCGCGATACGAAAGATAAAACCTAAGCTACAAATACACTTGACAAGCAAGCACAGCGGTAAGTCGGGTATCGAGAATCCACAGGGAGTAATTGAATTTTAGACTTTAATTGTTTTAATTACTTCAGGAATAAAAGTGTAAAAGGTGATAGGTTGGAAATGGTGTCAAAAGAAAAGAATAAGTTAACGCTAAATTAAAGGAAAGCGAGGATCGGGATCGCATCCTACCAAACGGATCGAAACAACTACTAATTAGAGTTAAGGCTCGAAAGAAATTTAATCGAGCTGTTTCAATTAAGCATAAACATCACACAATAAGGAATTTAAGCCAAAGTTGCGAGATTAAACATTTAATGGAAAATGGTCGCACGCGGATTAAATTCGGATTGTCGCTATAAACACTAAAGTTGCGTGACAAATAAAGTTAAATGCATAACAATCCAACTTTAATACACGCGGTTTCAATTAAACGCGATTTTGCACAAAACCTAGTTTTCGGAGCTCGGGGCCCGAAAATGGCGAAAATGAAATTCCGACCCTATTTATCTAAGGGTACATGGTGAGTTAAACTAAATTATGCTAATTAGGCTAGGAAAGCAAGAATTAAAACATGTAAACTAGTTAGAAAGCATGGAAACTAAATTACAAGGCAAGGAAAGAAGAATAACAAGCTATATTAATGGAGAGGAAGTGAATAGTTCAATCTTACAAACCACATGGGTTGTCAATCCAAGAAGAAGAGAGAAATGAACTCTCCACACCAAACCCTAACTAAAACTATCTAAATCAGAATATGTGTGTCTAAGTATATATATATCTCTTATTACAACAAAAACCAACTTATATAGTAAGTTGTAATAAAAGAAAAGAAGAAAGAAAAGAAAGAAAATATCTGCAGGGGAAAAACAGGGGATCGATCGATCGACCCCTGTGGTCGATCGATCGACATTGTAATTTGTGGCAAAAATAATAAGACTCGATCGATCGACCCCCAGGCTCGATCGATCGATCAAGCAGGGGCCGCCTGCAATTTCCCCTGCATTGGCATACAATCCAACGTCGCTCAAATCGCCGTAACTTTGTCGTTATGAATCGGAATCGCGCACCGTTCACGGCCACACGAAGCTAGCGAGGAGAGCTACAACTTCCGTGTAGATGTCGGGCCAGGTGCGCAAACTGTGAAAAGACTAAAATGCCCTTGCGCGTGTGATAGTGTACGTAAATCGAGCGGAATGCGTCCGACTTTCATACTAAGCATCCAAACACCTACAAAAGCTCAATTAACCCCTGCAAAACATGTTAGCATAGAAATCCGAGGTTGTCTGGTTAACGAGCATAAATATAGGGATTAAGATACCCGAGGGGGCTAATAACGCGTATGTTAACGGGTGAAAAAATGCAATATTTGCATCGCATCACACCCCCTAACTTACACATTGCTACTCCCTAGCAATGAAATAGGATGCAACAAGAAGAACAAGTAAACCAACACAGGAGAGAGTACAAAAGTATGGTATAAAAGCAATAAAAAGATAAGGCCACTTTCACGGCCGATTCGATTGCATTTAGCGTATGCAATAAGCCGTTAAACCCCTAGGTTACCCTAGTGGACGAGTGTCGTCTCGTGAGGGTTTTCCGGGATGAAACCCACAAACATCATAAAGTTTCCTCAAAATATGCCCAATCAAACATGCGACAAACCCAATAATGGCGAAAAGGATTTCATACGCATTATTAGCAAAGTGAATGAATTCACACAAAAGTCCAAATCATTAACATTATCGAATCCACCTCAATGAATTGAAACTTTAAAAGTGGGAGGGGGAGAGCATATGCAAAGTATGATTTGGCGAAAAACTTAAATAACTCGGATACTAAATATCAAAGCATGCATAAATTCAATCCTCACGGGCATCACACTCAACAAATGAAATCACTTGAAACAGGGAGGTAACACACGGGACATGCGGGCATAAGGAGTAAATGTAAATGTAAACTAGGCCGCACACATGTCACAATAGAAGAACTCTATATAGGAAATAAAAATTGCAATCTCAGTGAAAGGATACCGCACATATAAAAGAGGCGAAATGCATTTTCACAGATTATCAAAACTATTTAAACATTTGAATTACATCTACTTAAGATCACATAGGACTTGTAAAGGGTTGTAATGTAGGCTAAGTTAGGGTACGAAATGAAAGGGATGTATATACGGATTCAAAGTGCTTGGGGATGAAACTCGGAATAATGTGAAAAAGTGGGCAATATCAAAAGTTGGACAAAGATGTCCAAACGAGCATAGATATAACAATCGAGAGAGTAATCAAAGCTTATTGAAACACTACAAACAATATTTACAACTTTCTCTTTCTTTTTCTTTTCTTCCTTTTTCTCACTTTTTCTTTTGTTTTCTTTTGCTTTTTGCTTTCTCTTTTTCACTCTTTTTCTTTCTTTTTCACTCTTTTTCTTACTCTTTTTCATACTCAAATTGCAACCACACAACAATAATAACATTCAATTCCAAGCAACAATCCAAACAAGGGTATGTAAGATAATATATGGTATAAAACTTCAATTTGGAGTTGGTTATGGGATTTTGGGTAATGAAAAGAAAGGCTAGTATTTAGGCTCAAGTGGGTTGACTAGGGAACATATAAAGGGTGAGGTCAAGGTCATATGGGCGATAAATCAAAGAGGGCCTATGATCATTTCACAAAAAATATGCAATTCTCGAGTCAAAACAATATATGAAAATCATGCTCAAGTAACACATTTCAAGGATGAACTCAATTAATGAACGGTCAATGAAAGAATAAAGAGATTACCGACGAAATCAACGTTTTCAAAGAGGAAAGAATAGTGTATACACTCACAAATGAAGATAAGTCTCTAATCTCACTCGGTGTAAGTATATACAATGCAACAAAAGCATACCGAGTTATAAAAATCTTAAACCAAATCAATATAACAAGAATGGTGCATGTGCTCACGGATTAAAGTTTAATTCATGAAGTTATTCATAATATCAATAATTTAGGGACTAAAATCTAATAACTTCTAAAATTGAGAACATGCATCGTTGAATTGTCTATTTGATCGGGCAATTATTAAAATTTATCATCGGAAACAAGGGCAAAATTCTCAATAAAGTAGAAAAAAGAAAGAAAATATTTTTGAAATTTTTCAAATTTTTAACAAAAACATGCTTTGTAACTAAATTGTAATCAAATCCAAGGACTAAACAGCAAAATGGATAGAATATCCTACAACCCCTAACTTAAATGTTGCATTGTCCCCAATGCGTCCATTAAAGAACACAACACAAAGCTAGGAAAAGAATGATATTACCCACATGTGGAGCGATCTCCATAAGTACAAGTCCAAATGAAGCTACAAAACAAGTTAGTACAAAGCATATGAAGAATATGTACCGATGTATTAAGTTAAGAGAATCTATGTCACAAGTCACAATAATATAAAGGGGCTGAAGTGCAAATACTAGATAAATTGATGGTGAACTTTTTGATTTTATAAAATGGAAGGTCACACACATCAAAATCCAATAAACAACCACAAACTACATTTTCATTTCTCATTTCATAAGTTCAATACAAAATCACTTAATACATTACAACTCCTGAAATAAAAGAAATAAAAATAAAAATAAAAATAAAAAGTACAATATACTATCCGATCCCAGAATACAAAAATGAAACACAGTACAGCAACAGCCTAGTGGCCAGAACCACTAGGATCAGAGGGGTCCTGAAAATGAGGAGGCACTGGTGAGTCGGAATCACTGCGCTGCAGATAAAGATCTCTCATCATCCGCTGCATCATCCGGTAATCCTGTCTGCTCTGTGCCCTCGCCTGCCTCTGCACGGCCCACTCCTGCCGCTGCTCGGCCTGAAACTGCTCCTGCTTAGCCTGCTGCTGATCCAGGCGGGACTCCCAAGTCGCCCACCTGAGCTGGGTCTCCTCCCAGCGCTGGTCCTGCACGGCCTGGAATGCCGCAAAGCGGGCATCATCCTCTGTGTGTGGCGCGTGAGAACCCTCACCCATCTCCATCTCTATGATCTCATCCTCCTCGTCGTCAGGCAAGTCAGCCATCTCTGCCCTCTGTCTCTTACCCGCCGGTTGCCCCCACTCGCGCTTCAGCATTTTCGAGATGTTGTCATTCGAGAGAAGCCCGAGTGGCACATGCTTACGGTCTGCGTCCATCTCCGGACAACCGTATGAAATACAAATCTTCGTGATGAGGGCAGGAAAAGGAAGGGCAAATCTCCAGGCGACCTCCTTCGCAGTATCGCACATCATATCTAGAAAAATTCTGGGCAAGCTGATACTGCCCAATCCATTAATCATCGTGTAGATCAATGCAGCATGTTTGTGACGAACCTCAGACCGGTTGTTCGTCACCATGAAGGAATGGACATTGATGTAGTTTAGTAATCGAGGCAAGTCCTCCATCGCAGCCGAGCAGAAAGCACCCCTCTTCCATGCCTCGCCCGGTGCAAGGGCCTCTATCAATGTCCCTCGCCCGAAAATACTCCCATCGAGAAAACTGACTGGATCCGCGGGGAGAGGAACATCCATAAAATCTGCCAAGTCTGATATGATGAATGGAATCCTCACCCCACGAACCATGGCCTCATATGTACTCGGCCCACTGCTGCTCTTCACCTCTACTAACGTCGCGTAGAATATACGGACCAATTCCTCGTTGACACGCTCGTTAGTAGCAAGAAAGGGCTCCCACCCCTGACGGCGCAACAGAACCCGCGCCTCCCTCGGTATGTCCTCAAGGACCCACGCAAAATGATTACCAAGCGATTGCTCGAAAGTATGAAAGTGCGCACGGAACCAATCCCGCTCCTGCTCTGAGCGGAAACCATCGACGCCCCCGGCGGGCACACACCTAGTAGATGAATTTTTTTTTGGTGCCATTTCAACCTACAAAACACAAATTACACAATACAAAGCAAGTGTAAGCACAATTTATGGTTAGTAGTGTAAAGGTTGAAATGGTGGTGCAAGTGCGCAAAATCGAGGTGAAAATATGCAACATTGCGATGAAAAATGTCGGAATGCGACAAGGCATGAAAATCACCCAAGTGTGCGTCAAAATATGGATTGAAATCTGTTTTAGGCATTTTGACGAACACTTGGCGTGCGCAATGTGCGTCAAGGTTTGAAAATACCGAGTTTGAACCAACAAAATCACCCCACTCATGAACAAACAACAATGCAGCAATCTAAACATGTTCATGAGTGGATTTATATCAAGAATCAAGCAAAAATACAGTTGGAACAAACGAAATCAGGGGGTAAACACCAACATTCAACATATGTCAACCTAGGGTTTTAAACATGTAATTTGTGACATATTTCAAACAAAAACTACAAAACCATGTAAGAGTAATGAAGATTATACCTTGGATGTGTAGTAATTGGAAGAAAAAGAGAGAATTTGGTGTGGGAAGAAAGCTAGGGCACGAAATCAGTTATGAGAGGAGAGAAGAGAATAAAAGAAAAGAGGGGTTAAAAGTAGCAGCCTTCGGCTTAACCTGGTCGATCGATCGATCGAGGTCAGGTTCGATCGATCGAGGTCAGGTTCGATCGATCGATCGAACAGGGCCAGGCACACTGCATCCAATTTTAAATGGGGGGGGGGGGATTGCAATTCAGGGATATATATGGGGTCTAAATATAAAATAACTATAAATATAGTATATATATATATATATACATAAAAATATGAACTAAAAAAAAGAAAAAGAAAAATAAAAATAAAATAAAAATAATTACACATAGGCATACATATACACACAAAAAGGCCTATGCTAAAAAAATAAAAATATGTACAATGAGCAACACACACGCATGGTCACGACAAAATGAAAAATAAAATAAAATAAAATAAAAAGAAAAGCAAATGCAAATGCGTGAGGATGTGTGTGTGAGAAATAAAGGAAAAAATGTTTTTGCGACTTTTTGATTGTTTTCTTAAGAAATGTGTGCCGGGATGCATAGTCTCTGCAAATTCAAGTCCGTTGAACCTACAAAAGAGTTAGAACCAAGCATACAAAAAGAAATAAAAAGAGATTAACTAATTACACTAGGCTAATATGAAGAAAAACAAAAAATGAAGAAGTTAGTATATACAACCTACACTCGGGATGCGCAATTAACTATATACCAAAAGTTTAAATTTTTGAGGGTCCATCCAAAACACGATTTGACTTTGGAGGATCATCGGTGGACCCTCCCGAACATGAATGCCTCCCAGAAAATAGGAATTCCGTTTGAACAACGGAAGGCATGTGGGCGGTAAAAGAAATGAACCATCGCCAATTTGAAATTCTGGGCGGACGATGGGGGATTTGGATAACAAGGGGGAAAGGTACACCTGAGGTCCAAGAAAAGTTAATTCATCTCCCAAAGATTTTTCAAACGAAATGGGAGATGGTGCACACGTCGGGATACCATCCATCGAAAACAAGTCCGGTAAAGAGTCCTCATCGGCAAAAAGTGTAGAAGTTTTAATTTCTACCGACTCATATGAATCAACCGGTAATTCTAATGGTTCGATCACGGAAAACGAATATGGTGATGAAACAAATTCAATCTCAATCGACTCATCGTCGGAAGGAGATTGAATTTCGGGGGAGAAAGATTCACATTCGATGAGAAATTCTTTGAAAAATTGAGGTGAAACACTAGTTTCCACCTCCTCGTTGTTTTGTGCATAAGAATTCATCTCATCGCAAAGTGCACCAAGTCTCATTCCAGCATCATTTAGGCTTTCCAAACCTTGGGAGTAAAGAAGCAAAGTCTCTTCCAAAGTAGGCTTCCTCGGCTCAAGAGCCTCGGACTCCTCATTTGGTTGAAACTCGTCTTCGAAAGTAATGAAATAAGAATCGTCATTGGATTCGAATAATGAATCCAACTCAAGCTCCCAATAACGATTTTCATTTCGATAAATGTTTTCAAGTCTTTCATTTTCAAGAAAATCTTGAAAATGGAAAACTTGAAAACTATCCCCAAAGTAAGAATCATTAGAATAACCGTAATAACTATAATAGTAGGACATGATTACCTCGTTGTTGAAAGATGGAGAATCCAAGAAATAAAGTGAGCAACCGCGAATCAAAGTTTCTTAGCGCTCAAAGTATGCAAATTCTACAAAAAAGGTTAAAACAAAGAATACATATACAAAAGGAAAAATACTATGAAATAACAAAACAATTACTATCTAAAACAATTACTCCCCGGCAACGGCGCCATTTTGTGGTGCAGCGGAAAAAGTGTGCGCGTGTAAGTGCACAGTCGTCGTGTGTTTCGCCGCCGCGATACAAAAGATAAAACCTAAGCTACAACTACACTTGACAAGCAAGCACAGCGGTAAGTCGGGTATCGAGAATCCACAGGGAGTAATTGAATTTTAGACTTTAATTGTTTTAATTACTTCAGGAATAAAAGTGTAAAAGGTGATAGGTTGGAAATGCTGACAAAAGAAAAGAATAAGTTAACGCTAAATTAAAGGAAAGCGAGGATTGGGATCGCATCCTACCAAACGGATCGAAACAACTACTAATTAGAGTTAAGGCTCGAAAGAAATTTAATCGAGCATTTTCAATTAAGCATAAACATCACACAATAAGGAATTTAAGCCAAAGTTGCGAGATTAAACATTTAATGGAAAATGGTCTCACGCGGATTAAATTCGGATTGTCGCTATAAACACTAAAGTTGCGTGACAAATAAAGTTAAACGCATAACAATCCAACTTTAATACACGCGGTTTCAATTAAACGCGATTTTGCACAAAACCTAGTTTTCGGAGCTCGGGGCCCGTAAATGGCGGAAATGAAATCCCGATCCTATTTATCTAAGGGTACATGGTGAGTTAAACTAAATTATGCTAATTAGGCTAGGAAAGCAAGAATTAAAACATGTAAACTAGTTAGAAAGCATGGAAACTAAATTACAAGGCAAGGAAAGAAGAAGAACAAGCTATATTAATGGAGAGGAAGTGAATAGTTCAATCTTACAAACCACATGGGTTGTCAATCCAAGAAGAAGAGAGAAATGAACTCTCCACACCAAACCCTAACTAAAACTATCTAAATCAGAATATGTGTGTCTAAGTATATATATCTCTCTTATTACAACAAAAACCAACTTATATAGTAAGTTGTAATAAAAGAAAAGAAGAAAGAAAAGAAAGAAAATATCTGCAGGGGAAAAACAGGGGATCGATTGATCGACCCCTGTGGTCGATCGATCGACATTGTAATTCGTGGCAAAAATAATAAGGCTCGATCGATCGACCCCCAGGCTCGATCGATCGATCAAGCAGGGGCAGCCTGCAATTTCCCCTGCATTGGCATACAATCCAACGTCGCTCAAATCGCCGTAACTTTGTCGTTATGAATCGGAATCGCGCACCGTTCACGACCACGCGAAGCTAGCGAGGAGAGATACAACTTCCGTGTAGATGTCGAGCCAGGTGCCCAAACTTTGAAAAGACTAAAATGCCCTTGCGCGTGCGATAGTGTACGGAAATCGAGCGGAATGCGTCCGACTTTCATACTAAGCATCCAAACACCTACAAAATCTCAATTAACCCCTGCAAAACATGTTAGCATAGAAATCCGAGGTTGTCTGGTTAACGAGCAGAAATATAGGGATTAAGATACCCGAGGGGGCTAATAACGCGTATGTTAACGGGTGAAAAAATGCAATATTTGCGTCGCATCATCACTCGGATGTCTTCAAATGATCATAGGGGTAAATGCGTATGTAGTGTTCGATTTGTAGTAATGGTTTATCACGGGATACGGCAAACTAACTAACTTATGATAAATTGTAAAATCTTTCTCTTACAAATATCCTCCTTTGGCTATTCCGGTAAAAAAACAAAAATGGAAACCCAAATTATAATTAAAAAACAAGACAATGTATGCTAATGTCCTTCAAAACCCAAAACGAAATGACATTCGAGACTAACTTCAACTAAAAATATTCATTTTTTGTAGTCCATGAGATCAATATCAAAACGGAAGAAACCTACACACATGAAACAAAATAATAGTGTGATGCGTACAATTTTAAAGAAAAGTAAAACTCCCCATAAATCATTTCTCTCCCTTTTGCCCCTAATAAAAAAAGGGTAAGAAATTAAGGATAAATGGATTGCATCACATTAATCCAAAAGAAACACCATCACAAAGGTAATAAATTAAGCACATGCGATAGATTTCCAAAAGGCCATCAAAACAACTATTTTTTATTTATTTTTATTTTCAAGTATAAAAAGTATAAAAGGTACATATAAGTACAAAATACATGGCATCGTGGAATAACATTAAAATAATCGAATCATAAAATTGGAATGCAATTGTGTGAACATTTCCCATAGGTAAATCAACATAGACATTTATAATAAAGGCACACGAAGTCAAAAAGATACTTCTAAAGAAAAACTCAATTTCAACCTTAGGTGTAAAAATGTTGAACTTAGATAAAACTAACTTGACTTATTCAACATGCCATGAATTTAAATGATTCTTAAATCAACAACACCAAACTATTTAATGATTTTTAAGAAGGTTCGTTGTGGAAATGCATTGATCTTATACTTTATAACATCCTCAAAATCTCACATATATAAGAATTCACTCTCAAATTTAGAAGATATCATAATTCTCATATGTAGAGAATCATGAATGAATAAAAAAATTTCCTTGTCACTTTTGTTTTTCTGTGTTGTTAATCTTTTAGGAACTTTTTTGCAAATGATGGTTTTTAACGCAAGGAGAATTTTCTCCTTCATAGCCCCTTTCCATTGCCAAATATATAAAAAAATCGGGAAACGAAATCTGCTCAATGGTTCTTACAAGAACAACTTATCTCTATTTATAGTTAATTTGTTATTGAGCACGATTGATATGAGAACACCATATTCGACATATGATAAGTAAGAACAATATTAAAAAAGTTCGTGCATGTGTGTACTAAAGGTGATAAAGAGTCTAGCATTAAGAAAGTAGTAATCAATTATCAACGAAATGCTATAGAAATGAAGCCTTATCTCAAAACACTATGAAAAAAATTGCATGAATGGATGGAATGTAGGGATGATCCGAATATCTTAAATGAACATTCATATATAGTGAGAAAAAATACAAAAATATTTTATCTTTTTTCAAAAATTAAAAAAAATATATTTTTGAACTTTTTAAAACTTTTTCATAAAAATGAAAAATGTTTTGGATTTTTCTATATTTCCCCCCCAAAAAACATAGAAATACTATCTAGCAATATCGACACGAGATATGAATATGAAATAACCCCATACTACACAAAATGTCAAAACTCAATAAACTGTAAGAATACCCAATGATTTCCTAATATTCTCGAATCTAAGTGCATCTAAAGGTTTCATAAAAATATCGTTCATTTGACATTCAATGGTCACAAATATCAAGGACACGGCCTTCTCCACAACAATATCTCGAATAAAATTCTCACGTATCCCAATGTTTTTTTTCGAGAGTGTTGGATCGGATAACGGGATATAAGAATTGCACTCATATTATCATATAAAATAGTCACTGTGTCTTAGGAAATACAATAATCTTCTAACATTTTCTTCATCCATAACAGTTGTGTGTAACAACTCCCGACGGCTATATATTCAGCCTCCTCCATGGACAAAGAAATGGAGTTTTTCTTCTTGCTCATCCAAGAGACAAGACACTCCCAAAGTAAAAAAAACTACCTGAGGTGATCCTACAACCATCAACATCCTCGGCCCAATCGGCATCCAAATAGGGGGGAAAGTGTTTAGGGTGTAAAAGGAATACAAAATATCTTAAGAAAGAGTTCCACTCACGTATTTCATGATACGTTTAAGAGCGAGCAAGTGATACTATTTTGGTAAAGCTTGGATATGCTCACAAACTTCAACGCTAAAGCCAATATCGTAACAACTAGCAGTCAAATAGAGAAGACTACCTATCAGGCTCCTATAAATGATTTTCTCTATGTCCTTGCCTAAAGTGTATTTGTTAATCTTATTCAATGTACTCATAGGAGTGTGTGAGTGCTTAAAATTTCTAAACCAAATATATTCACTAGGTCTGTAAAATATTTGAATTTAGATATAAATATACATCCTCGAGTTAACTCACCTATAGACCTAAAAAGAATGTAAGCTCACTAACCATTCCCATCTTAAACTCACTCTTCATCTCATCCTCAAACGTGTAAGTAAGTTAAGAACATATGGATTTAAATACTATGTCATCCACAAGACCTTAGTAACCAATATAGTACCACTTTCTCTCCTCACAAACATCGCCATATTTATTCCCCTCCATTGAAGACATGAGCTAATAGATAAGAAGTTAGCCACTCGAATCAAGCATGGGGTGATTGTTACAAACCATAGAAGGCCTTCTTAAGATAAAAGATATGTTCTGGGTGCTTTGGGTGTTCCAACCCCTTTTCTTGTTCAATGCAAACTTCCTACTATAGAATGCCATTAAGAAAGACACTCTTGACGTCAATTTTATATAACCTGGAGCGTAGATGGCATTCTATGGTGAGTAGTAAGTGGACAGACTCAAGCTTAGGAACATGAGCGAATATTTTGTCAAAGTTTACACCCTCAATCTATGTGTATCCTTGAGCGACTAACCTATCCTTATTAAGAACTATGGTTCCATTCTTATCCTTTTTGTTCTTGAAGATCCACTTGGTACTAATCACATTAGTCTTGCTAGGTCGGGGAACTAACTCCTAGACATCGTTATTGCAAAACTGAAGAAACTCTTGTTGCATTAGAAGATATACAATACTCATCCTTAAGTGCTTTTTTCACACTCTTGGTCTTGACTAAGGAGGTGTAATAAATGTAGCTAACCACATTCTTATGTTGAACGCGATCCTTGACACATAGTGTGGGATCACTAAGTATAGCGTAAGGGTCGTGACTCTTTCGAAAGTAAGAGGGTGGATCCTCTAAATCAATAGTGGGTCCACCGAGGTAGTACTAGTAATGATGAGATCATCAACGGAAGGTACACCAGCCTCACACATAGGGTTAGGGGTTAATAGACATTGACGGGTCGTCGTCTCTAATGGTGACATTAATTGACTTTATAATCTTAGAGCTTGTAAGGTTAAACATACTATAATCTTTAATCAATGATGAATAACCTAAAAATATCAACTCATTGTACATGGAGTCAAACTTTCACAAGTCCTCTCCATCTCTCAAAATGTGGCAAGGACTCCGAAAGATAAGAAAATACGATAGGTTAGGTTTTTTCCCTATCCACAACTCATATGGCTGGTTTCATATGTATGAAAGAAGATATACCTAATTCACAATATGGCATGTGGTATTATCTTCCTCTGCCCAAAAATATCTAGGCACATTACTTTTACGAAGCATAGATTTATCAGTCTCTTGTATCATCCTATTCTTCTTGTCAACTATTCCATTTGTTGAGGTGTATGAATGGCCAAAAACTCTTACTTGATGCCCACGCCATCATAATACCTATCCACTCTAGCTTCGTTAAATTTAGTGTCGTTGTTAGTATGCGTCCTATTAATTATGACATCATGTTGGTTTTGTAGAGAACGACACTTGGTTGTTAGTAACACGACCACATCAAACTTTTCTCTAAGAAACCCCACAATAAAGTATCTTGAGAAGTTATCGACCATCGCGAGAATGTATCTTTTACCACTTATGCTCTCCGCATAAGTAAAACCCATAAGATCCATATGTATCAACTCGAACACAAGAGAGATGATAATGGTATTCAACTTTCAAAGAGGACTTTAATTTTTTTTCCTTTGTTGGCAAGGACCACAAACAGAGGAAGTTAGTTTCCCAAGCAATGATAAGCCACGAACTAGGTCTTTCTTCACTAATCCCTCAAGATCTTTAAAATTCACACGACCTAGTTATTGATAGAAAAGGTCCATGGATGATACCATGGAATTGTTGCACATAAATGATGAGTTGGGAATGATCTTATAGCAATTATCGTTGGTCCTCACTCCTGGTAGTAATAGTTCACCGAATTGATCATATACTTTACACTCGGACCGGTCAAACTTTACTACAAAGTTTGCATCGCACAATTATCTTCTGCTAACTAAGGCCACTTTTAACCCTTTGACGTACAACACATTGTATAGTTTAGGAAATCCTAATATATCAACACAACCATGTCCTAAAATACTAGACCTACTCCCATATTTAATAGTGACTTTGCCTTACTTGCGATCCATAAGGTTAGTAAAAAGTGATTTATCACATGTCATGTGCATAGAGCACCCACTATCAAAATACCATTTAGAGGTACCTTAAAACTCAAAAGAATCATGAATAATAAGGGCTTTGTCTCCATTATTAGGTACCCTTATAGAGATAAACTTTTGTTTAACCTAATCGTTGTTGGCTCTAGTCATAATATTGGAAGCGATCTCAAAAGGCATAAACATCCTTTGAAATTATTCCATTAGGCTATGAGATGTTGCAACTAGGAACTCAACTTGCTCTGTAAGACTAGCAAGGTCTCTATAGTGGTGCACGGGAGTATTTGTACATTGAGTTCTCCTTAACTTGTAGTAAAATTCCATAAGGTGACCTTTATTTTTTCAATATGTGCAAACATATACTTCTTTGGGTCTATCTAAGTTCACTCTTTTAGGTTGAACTTTCTTTTGTGGTTTAGGTCGAGGCCCATAAGGATATGTAACAAATTTAGGAACTAGTTTCGGTGAATCATAGGAAGTGGATGCACCATCGTAACCTATTCCATTCCTCTCCCTAAATTCTAAAGTCGAACCGAGGAACATCTTTGCTACCTTCTTCATTGTATCCTCTATAATAACCTTTACCCCTTGGGCACTTTCTAGGTCTTCTCATGTTAGGATACAAGGGCTTCAAGTTTCTCATGAGTCTTGAATGAAATTTGAAGATCTCTCATAAGACTAGCTACTTAGTTGGTCAAGTCACTAATTTTCCCTATATACCAAAACTACTCTCTTCTTAAGAAACTCTTAGTGAAAACTCGCTCTCTTTCAACTCTCTAAACTTTCTCTAAAGATAAAACCCTACCAAACATTTTTTTTTCTTTTTTTTTTAAAACTCTTGGCATAAAGTTCGACGTAAGCGCACTATAAGTCACTCTCCCCCTCACTTAAAATATCATCCCCATTACTCTCTCTGAAATGACTAGAATCACTGTCGAGGTCATCATATTTAGTGTTAGGACATAAATTTCCAATTGAGTCCCTGTATTGTCTTGAATTAATTCCGTGAACAAAACTTGTTTGCAATATGTCATAGGGAGATTTTTATTTTGTCACGATCCCACTTAGTCTATGACGTATTAAAGAAAATCGAAGACGTTGCAGAAAAGCTTCAAAGAATTAAATCATGCCGATGTTTAATTGGTGCAAGTTTAATCATCTTCAAAGTTAATTGCATTCCGATATCACTCTGGTATGAATGCATATAATTAATGGTGCTCAGAATTATTTTTATAAAAAATAAAGATGTATTTTTATAATGAAAAATGATTTAAAATGTTTTACAGTTCTCGAAAAAAGATGTTTGACTTTACTGGGTCTCTTTGAAGAGACGTGTTGAACTAAAAGTCAAAAAGTCAAACATCTCGCTCGAACGACATTAGATCTCGTGCGAACGAGATGCTAAGTCGCTTGAACGAGATCCTTAAGTCGTTCGAATGACACATTTTTTGAGGCGGCGTTTTAATCTTATTTAAACAGTATTTGCATCAGAATTTTGTAAGTGTGCATTCTGGAAAATAGTTTTACGAACCAGAAACTTTTTGCACATGTTTTCTAAGGTTTAAAAGATTGAACACATCCTTAGATTTTTCAAATATCCAAGATATCATACTTATATGTTTAAGTGATCTTGCGGCACCAAGAAATTTGTTCTACACTTGAACATCAAAGGGTTTTGCAGTAAAGAAAGAGAAAGACTTCTTGTTCGACATCGTAGACGAATCAAAGCCATACGGTGGACACCGAGACATACGTGGACGCGTGCGTTGTGGACGCAGAAGAAGGACTTTCTGCGTGGGCACTGTGAGAGGAGTGGTTGAAGATCGGAAGAGCGTCAAGACCCGTGGGGATCGAGTGGTTGAGTGAGACTTTGTCTGTCTTTGTAAAACCATATTCATAGTGATTGTCTGGCTTAGCCCGTCCGAGGTTGTTTTCCCATTTTGGGTTTTCTCCTCGTACATCCGGCGTTGTGAGTATTCTTTACTTTATTTTACTTTCTTTAATCACTAGATGCATGTTTAGGATTAATCAAGATAAAATTGGTTTAAAGTAAGAATTGTGTTTTTCACAACTTGGTTTGGTGCATAATTAAAAGTTGGATAATTTTTTCGGGGAAAAATTGGTTTCGTTTAAAACACACATATCGGGCCACACTTTCAAATTGGTATCAAAGATAGAAATCATTTTTTATTTATTTTGCGATCCCGTGTGTTTTTCAAAGATGAATTCTGGATATAATGAATTTTCTCAAACTCCTATTTTTAATGGCACTAATTACACTTATTAGAAGATGAGAATGAGATGTGCATTAAAATCAATTGATGAGAATGTATGTCTAGAAGTTGAGAAAGGTTGGACACCCGTGTCACTATTCTAGGTGAAGTCACTATTTTAAAGCCTGTTGAGTCATGAACCAAAACTGAACAAAGACTTGCACAATATGATTCTAAGGGTCTGCACGTTATTGCTTCACATGTCAAAGAGGAAGAATATAATAGAATTATGACTTGTGAAATATCAAAAGAGGCTTGGGATATTTTGGCACTCACTCACGAGGACACTAGTACGGTTAGGGCGTCAAAACTTTAAAATCTCACTACACAGTTTGAGACCATTAGGATGTTAGAGAGTGAGACTTTTGATGAGTTTTATGCTAGGTTATCCAATATTGTCAACTCTTCGTTTAATCTAGGTGAGAAAATTCCCGACAACCGTGTCATTAAGAAAATCCTTAGGTCGTTGCCTAGTAGGTTTGATGCGAAAGTGACCATTTTAAACTCCTTGGGTAGGTTAGATTTGATGAAACTAGAAGAGATTGTAGGTGACTTTCAAACCTATGAAATCGACATGATTACCTCCAAGCAAGTGCCTAAGAAAGAAAAGGGTATTGCTTTGAAAATCTGAAAGGAGGAAATTAAAGTTTCGGATTTCGATTCTGAGGATGTTGCTTTATTAAGTTTCAAAAGCAATCGAAAGATGCCAAGAAATTTGAAAAATTCAAGAACAACAAAGTAGATCCCACCTCTAAGGATAAGTTTGAGAAGCCTAAGAGATATGAGTCGGATAAGTGTTTTGGGTGTGAGGGGTACAATCACAAAGTTAAGGAGTGTCCCACTAGAATTAAGAAAGAGGGCAAGCAACTCGTTGTCTATAATGCGACCTTAAGTGATAGTGATCCGGAATAGGGAGAGAGTTCCCCCATTGAGCGTAACTTTGTTAAATTTATGGCTTATCATGTGAGCAACGACGATTCTCATGTGAATGACACTTTCGAGGAGGTTTTGGGTGTATTCCATGTTAGTGAGGGTGAAAAGAGTGATGAAGAGGAGGTAGAAGTGAAAGAATTTCAAAATGCATTTAATGAGTTGTATACCGAAACGGTGAAGGTGAAAAAGGCTAACTCAAAATTGCAAACTAAGTTGAATGAGCGTTCCATAGAAAATAATGATAGTTTGATTGAGGATATAGGGCACGAGAGAAGAATTTTAGGGAGAAACTAGAGTTTGTGGAGAAAGAGAGAGATAATCTCCATGGTTTGATTGAGTCCTTGAAAAAGGAGGTTTTAGATTTTGAGGAGTCTAGGCATTTGCTCGAGTCTAGGATTCACGAGTTGGAGGAGAGATTGAGAGACTAGTCTAGATTCAAGTTTGATTTAGAGGCTAGGTCGAAGTTAGATAAGATCCTAGGCACCGTCCAAATTAAGGGAGATAGGGGAGGTATAGGTTTTAGTGAGAGAGTTGTTCCCATTCCCCCCGCGCGTGTGAGAAACACTAGGACGGTTAGAAAAGGTCCACTTATAAGGAATCATTCCCACCACTGCTATGCTTGTACGTTTTTGGTAGGAAAGGTCACCTTAGGCGTTATTGTTATGACCTTAGACAAGATTCTAGGAAGTTTAGGAATAAAGTTGCACCGGTTCCCAAAACCCCCATGCGTCGTTTTACACCTACTTGGGTTAGGAAATCGAATTTGTGGCTTTAGGAATCAAACTTCATGATTATCGTTTGGGTGCACTTGATTATTCCCATGATAAATCTAAAGGATGATAGTGTTGCCATGTTTGTCATATGCTAGTTTTCTTCATCATTTATTCATTGCTAGTATAATGACATGTGTATCATTTTTGTATTATAGTTTTCATTTGTTTGAGTCCAATTGAAAAATACAAAAAGATTTTGTTTTTTTTTGAAAATTTTTGAAAATCCAAAAAGATTTTGTTTTTTTAGAAAACTTTTGAAAAACCCAAAAAGATTTTGCTTTTATTTGAGTCAAAATATGAAAAGCCAAAAAGATTTTCGGTTTTTGTATTTGAGTTTCCATGTTTTATGTGGCATATTGGTGTGCTTGGACCCCCCCCCCCCCATCGTTTCATTATCCATGTGGATAGGACATTTGGTCATTATTATCAATGCTTAGAATGATCTTAACCATTGTTTATATGGGAATGTTTCAAAGTTGATATGCATTTTGATTCGACTTGTATATATGTCAAAATTGCACACATGCACGATTTTATATGGATGTTTGACTTCTCTTGTATATTTGAATTTGGTGAGGTGTTGTTATCTCAATCTTGTCATCTATGCATAAGTAGACTTAAGGAGAAGTGTGCATGTAAGAACTGTTTACTGTGAGGACTTTTATTGAAAAAATGATGAGTGATTCACGGGAAAGGGCTGAGAGAGTTCAAAATTAACTCGTCGTGAAAACCACCGTTTAAAAGAGCCCAAAAGAAAATGCAATATGCTAAGAAAAGGGCAAAATTAGTTTAGTTCATTCCAAATTAAATATGATATTATTGAGGGAGTTTGTATGGATTAAAAATTTAAACGGGTTTGCACAACTAATCTTGATCTTGAAACATTGCAATTTGACGCTATTGTTTGTAGAATCGTCAAAATTTTGGATTTTTGTGCATGTAGTATGTTTAGTTCATTAAGCTCACACTTTTATTGTCATATGGCTATGATAAAGTTTGATGATTTATCGCTATCAATTAGAGCTTCTTGATCATTTCGATGTATTGGAATTGTGACTCATTTGTTGTAGTTTTATGCCCATTCACTCCATATCCATGTTTGAGCACATCGATACTATGTTTGCATGTAACTCACATTTTTAGTTTTTATGAGTTTTTACGTTTTGTGTTAAAAGCCTACTGTTTTAACACTGTTTCGCTGCTGTCAGGCCCTTCCTGGATTTTTTTTGTGGAAATTATTTCAATGGGCAAAAATATAACATATTTCTAGGAAAATGTGAATATTTGGCAGGTTGCAAGAAGTTGTTCAAACGACATCCCATGTCGCGCGAACTACCTCATACCTCGTTCGAGCGACTTTGCATCTCGTTTGAGCGAAGTCTTGTCTCGTTCGAACGACAGGCTGAATTTTGCCTTCTGATTCGTTTGTAGTCCACTGGGCTAATTTGGCATATTTTTGCTAGTTGGAAGTTTTTTTTCGGCTGACTGGGTTATATGCAGGTTTTAATTGGTTCCAAATTGGATTTTTTTTCATATAGTCTGTTTATCACACCTTATTAGATTGCTATATTCTTTGTGTGATTCCTTGGTTTACTAACTACCGATTTGTCATCTCTTGATCATATGTAGTTGGTTTTTTCATGGTTATCTAGCGTTTTCAATTCTCAAATTGGTATCCAATTAATTTAAGTTTATCATATTCCCATGCTATATATTTCAAAATGGGTTTATCTTTTCACCGAATTGTCTATTCGAGACAAAAATGGGGAGAGATGTATGTGATGTAGGGGAAGATTTGTTGAACGTTTCTATTGATATCTGGATTTACATATTGTTTGATTATATTTCTTCCTAATTGGTATCAAATAATTTCTCACATATTTCATATGACTTGTTCTTATTAGAAATATAAATTGATATCATTTGTTCCTTCATACTTCACTAGGTATTTATTTGTCTATTTCATGTGTGTAGGTATGCTTAAGAGATTCGAGATTTCAAGTCTACATCACATTCAGATAGTTAATGCTTGTCGGTGCTACATATATTAGTCTGTGCCCTGTAATTTTTGACTTTGTGTTTATGGGATGGGATTTAGGCGTCATACGGCTTGACGGCCCAGTTAGGCATTTCACTGGTTTAGTTTTGTCCCGGAGACATAAATTTCCAATTGAGTACCTGTATTGTTTTGACTTAATTTCATGAACAAAACTTGTTCGCAATATGTCATAAGGAGATTTTTTATTTATGGGATGGGATTTAGGCGTCATACGGCTTGACGGCCTGGTAGGTCATTTCAGTGGTTTAGTTTTGTCCCGAAATAGTCAAAGGGGGAGATTTGCTAGGACATAAATTTCCAATTGAGTCCCTATATTGTTTTGACTTAATTCCGTGAACAAAACTTATTTGCAATATGTCATAGGGAGATTTTTATTTTGTCACGATCCCACTTGGTATATGACATACTGAAGAAGATTGAAGAAGTTGTGGAAAAGCTTCAAAGAATTAAATCATGTCGATGTTAAATTGGTGCAAGTTTAATCGTCTTCAAAGTTAATTGCATTCCGAGATCACTCAGGTATAAACGCGTATAATTAATGGTGCTCGGAATTATTTTTATAAAAAATAAGGATGTATTTTTATAAAGAAAAATGATTTAAAATGTTTTATAGTTTTTTAAAAGATTTACACTTCGTTTTAATTCTGATAAGCTCGAAAAAGGAGTTTGAATTTACTGTGTCTCTTTGAAGAGACGTTTTGAACTAAAAGTCAAAAAGTTAAACAACTCGCTCGAACGACATTAGATCTCGCGCGAACGAGATGCTAAGTCACTCGAACGAGATCCTTAAGTCGTTCGAATGACACATTTTTTGAGGCGGCGTTTTAATCCTATTTAAATAGTGTTTGCATCAGAATTTCGTAAGTGTGAATTCTGGAAAATAGTTTTACGAACAAGAAACTTGTTTGCATATGTTTTCTAAGGTTTAAAAGATTAAACACATCCTTAGAGTTTGCAAAGATCCGAGATATCATTCTTATATGTTTAAGTGATCTTGAGGCACCAAGAAGTTTGTTCTACACTTGAACATCAAAGGGTTTTGCGGTGAAGAAAAGAGAAGGACTTCTTGTTCGATATCGTAGACGAATCAAAGCCATTCGGTGGACACCGAGACATATGTGGACGCGTGTGTTGTGGACAGGTATCGCGGAAGGACTTTCTGCATGGGCACTACGAGAGGATTGGTTGAAGATCATAAGAGCGTCAAGACCCTTGGGGATCGAGTCGTTGAGTGAGACTTGTCTGTCTTTGTAAAACCATATTCATAGTGATTTTCTAGCTTGGGTCGTTGTGACACCCCGACTAATTAAATACCGGGTAGCTACTCCTTTATAAAATTAATTCAAAATGCCAAGTTGGCTCAGTTAATAGCATCACTGTCGAAAACATTTTATTATTACTAACCACCTAGTATTTAAAAAGCAAGTTGCCAAATTTTAATTTAAGTCTGATTAACATGCAACAAGAGTAATGAATAACTAAATAATACCATACACCATGCTGAAGTAAAACGAATAACCATCACCAAAATGTAAATAAACTCTGGAGGAAAAACTCCTCAATACAAATCCCACCACTGATAAGTAAACTGAAGTAAATAACTAAAAACTGAATACTGAGCAATACATTCTAGAGTCTGAAAACTGAAATGTAAAAGATGTCTAATAGAATTGGGCAACATGCCCTACAACTGATAGATAGTGACTCTGGAATCCAAAAGATAGAAGCGTCTACATGCAATTCCCTGTAGCTTCCACAAACAGCTACAGCTCGCCACCTGAATGAGAATCCTATGCTTGGTGTCCTTGTGGCTGGGCACCTAAAATGGTTTTACAAGAAAAATAGATTTGAAAAGCAAACGGGTCAGAGCCCGAATGTGGAGTTATTTTAAAAACCTGCAAGTGCTTTAAAAACATTTAAAACATTAAATGCAAAGTACATGTTAGGACGTACACTCACATAATATCCTCACCTCTCGTCTATCTGTGCACTCCTAACGTAAGTACCCATCTATAACGACATAACCCACTAGCTAAGTGACATAATAACTAGCTAGACTATCATAGGACCTACCGTTACTACTTGGTTCTATTAACATATAATGCTCGTAAGTAAGTAGGGGTTTAATGTAAACTCAAGTGTACAATATGCCATATATAATACTACTAGCTAACCCATTATGTTTCTCAAAATAATACCGTGATATGTATTCACTACATTAACATACAAGTTCCCATTAAGTTAAGTGTATATTATTCACATCATAACTATACAATATAAGCACCCCGAGAACTAAGCTGCGGTGCACACATACTCTGCTATCTATCCCGGTACATCACGTACATAAGGATCACATATTCCGAATCTCTCAGGAATAGTTCTCAGATAACAACATCACAAATAATAGAGGCGAACACAGTCACCATCACATGGGTCACGCACATACCTACGCTCCCACGATCAGCAGACTTATTAATATCACAATAAGTCTTTCAATGACCTATGTTCATCGAGGTAACCAATCTATATCCGGGCAACACAAGGATAAGAAGGCCCTAAGCGCACGTAAACCTCTCGTGATAGCAAGTATGGTAGGTATGTCTTACACATTAAATTATATGCTAAGCATTCACACATCTTAGATATCACCGTATTAATAAGGTATACTCTACATCATAATACCATTATTCCAAACTTATATATTTCAAGTCTCCCGTTAATATAAAGTTAAATTGCCGACACGTCTCACGCCGTAGTCCCTTATCCTTAAAACCTATCTATAATAGAATATTAGGTTCCGATTATTCCCAAATATAACATCTTTATTCCTAAGGTCTTTACTTCTGCTCCAAACCTTATTTCATCAAATTACACAAATTTACACGATTAACCCAAACGTTATCTCACTTATCGAATTTCAATAATCTAGAATAATTCCTCGAATTGCATTAAAGTCCACTATAATAATCACGCCTACTGGTCTTCTTTAAGGGTGAGGGTATTCATAAAGTCTCTAAACATATTCTCCGAGGGTTACTACCATTAAAAATCAAATTAAGGAAAACTTCACTCATTCTGGGAAGGTCGATCGATCGACCTATGGATATCGATCGATCGATTGAGTCGATCGATCGACTGATGAATGTCGATCGATCGATCGAACAGGTATGGCTATGGACTGCTTCGTTTTGCTGGTTTGAAAACATCCCAAAACTTATTCTTAAGACATGATTCTCTAATATAACGCTATAGTAATGTCATATAACCATCCTACGATATTACTAACGTCCACAAATCAATATTTCAACAACTAAAGGCTACATATGGATCAATCTTCATCAAAAACCTAGTTTTTCCAATTTATCTCAAGAACATTCATAAACTTCATCTTAAATCCGTTTTTGGTATAACAAAAGTCAGTAATTCTCTTAATATAATCTTCCAGTAACATTCTACATGCAACCTATATCCCAAAATTTAAACTAATAACCCCAATCTTATGGGTTTTTCATTATCTTTCAAGAACACACAAAGTTTTTGAATAATCTAACATGGAAGAAGCATTCTCCGAAATTTAAATGGAATAAATCACTTGCCTTGATTGTCTCTGAATCTGGTGTTGAATTTGTAAGCTCTTTCTGCAGATTTTCTGCAGAATTCCTCCTCTTTCCCTTCCTCTCTAAGCTTTCTTCTTCCAAAGGTGGCTATGGTGGCTAGGGTTTTCTTTGGAAGAGTTGGAAGACTAAATGATAACCTACGTAGCTTTCTAGGTTAATAAGGGTTGGTTATGGGCTTAGTGGGTCTTATCCACATCAGATTTAATTAACCAAATTTTCGTCACTTTTAATTCCTCAAAACGTGAAATTACCAAAATACCCTTTAAGTTGCCGGTATGGCCTAAAAATACCCCGGGACCCAAACTATACCCCCGGCTAGTGTTTTCTGACTAACTCGACCCTTCCGGACGCGTTGGCGCACTCAAAACGACCATACGAATTATAGATTTTAAATTCACTTTTATTAACAAAATATTATACCGTGACGCGGCGGTCCCACGCGTCTCAACAAAATTCTAAAAATGCCGTATATAAATCTCACGACAAATTTTCAAATACCACGTACATATATAATCATATATGCACATAATCAAATACCAACTCGCATCACATTAGTATTTATAACCCGGATTAATTTCCAATTAATACGCATTTAATTAATTAATCCCATAAATAAATATAGACAAAAGTACGGGGTGTTACATACTTCCCCCCTAATAACTGAATTTCGTCCCGAAATTCGAAACTAGAAAGTACCTGCTAAAAACAGCTCTGGATAGCGCTCGCGCATCTCATCCTCGCACTCCCATGTGGACTCCTCGACATTGTGATGTCGCCACTGAACACGCACTAACGGGACTATCTTTGACCGTAGTTTCTTCTCGCTTCGGTCCAAAATAGCAATCGGCCCCTCCTCGTAAGAGCTATCTGGCTGGAGATCGATGTCCTCCACAGCAATGTGAGAATGAGCCAAATAATCTCTAAGGTATTTCCTCAGCGAGGAAATATGGAACACGTCGTGAATTCGATGCAAATGCTCCGGTAACCCGAGTCTATACGCAACCGGTCCGATCCGCTCAATAATAGGAAACGGCCCCACATACCTCGGTGCCAACTTCCCCTTCTTCCCGAAACGCATAATCCCCTTCATCGGAGATACCCTGAGCAAAACCTGGTCCCCCACTTGGAACTCTCTGAAAAATCTCTTCGCGTCAGCGTAACTCTTCTGCCGGTCTTGAGCTACCCGAATGCGACTCCGAATCAACTCAATCCTTGCCGAAGTATCCTGAATCACTTCCGGCCCAAGTAGTTTGTTGTCCCCCACCTCCAACCAACATGCTGGGGAACGACAAGGCCTACCGTACAAAGCCTCAAACGGAGCCATGCCAATCGTGAACTGATAGAAGTTATTGTAAGCAAACTCCACCAGTGGAAGGTACTGCTCCAATCCACCCCCGAAGTCAATAATGCACATGCGTAGCATGTCCTCCAACATCTGATTGGTGCGCTCTGTCTGCCCATCGGTCTGCGGATGATAAGCCGTACTCAACCGCAATTCCGTGCCCATGGCCTCCTGGAAACTCTCCCAAAACCTTGAAACAAATATCTTGTCTCTGTCAGACACGATATTCAGGGGCACACCGTGAAGTCTCACAATCTCTGAAATGAAGAGCTGGGCATACTGTCCCGAAGTGTAGTCAGTCCTTACGGGTAAAAAGTGAGCGACCTTGGACAACCTGTCCACAATTACCCAAACGGAGTCGTGACCCCTCTACGACGTAGGCAACCCCGTGATAAAGTCCATGGATATGCTCTCCCACATCCATACCGGAACCTCCAGCGGTTGTAGCAATCCTGCTGGTCTCTGATGATCCACTTTTACAAGCTGACAAGTGGCGCATTTCGAGACAAACTCAGCGATATCTTTCTTCATACCGCTCCACCAATACTGCCGTCTCATATCTTGGTACATTTTGTCCCCTCCGGGATGTACCGCGAACCGTGATCCGTGCGACTCTGCCATCACATCGTGCCGCAATTCTTCCCCTTCCGGAACTACCAATCTCCCATTGAAGCGCAATCCCCCGTCTGAGCTAACGGTATAGGACTCGGCTCCCTCTGCAAGTAATCGAACTATCTGTTCCTGACAGAACGAGTCATTAGCCTGTGCCCGTACTACCTTCGTGACAATCTGCGGTGTAACAGTCATCACAGACATGAAAGATCGGGCCACTGCATCCTGGTGTCCCAATTCCTTCCACTTTGCCTTCCACACCTCTGCCACCTCATCTGCTGGCCTACGGCTCAACGCGTCTGCTACCACGTTAGCCTTACCCGGGTGGTACTGGATGTCGAACTGGTAGTCCTTCACAAACTCAAGCCACCTACGCTGCCTCATATTCAATTCCTTCTGCGTGAACAGATATTGTAGTGACTTGTGGTCCGTGAACAGCTGAAACTTCTCCCCCAAAAGATAGTGCCTCCAAATTCGTAAGTCAAATACCATTGCCGCCAACTCTAAATCATGCGTGGGGTAATTCTTCTCATGAGGCTTAAGCTTACGGGAAGCATAAGCTATGGTCTGTCTCTCCTGCTGCAATACACCTCCCAGTCCTTGCAAAGACGCATCGGTGTAAACCAAATACTCAACTCCCGGTCTCGGCAATGCTAACACAGGTGCTGAGGTCGATTTGTCCTTCAACTCATCGAATGCCAACTGACAGGCATCACTCCATATATATGGCACACCCTTACGAGTAAGATGTGTCAAAGGACCTGCTATCTCCGAGAAACCCTGAATAAACCTCCTGTAGTATCCTGTTAGTCCCAAGAAACTACGAATCTCCGTTGGTGTCGTGGGCTGTCCCCACTCCCTCACCGCTGACACCTTTCTCGGATCGACAGATATTCCCTGGTCGGAAATAATGTGACCCAAGAACTGGACTTCCTTCAGCCAAAACCCGCACTTCTCATATTTTGCATACAGCTCGTTCTGACGAAGTGTCTGCAAAACCTGCCTCAAATGCTCGGCGTGCTCCTCCTCTGTCTGAGAGTAAACCAGAATATCATCAATGAAGACAATGACAAACTGGTCTAGGAAGTCCCTGAACACTCTGTTCATCAAGTCCATAAACACTGCTGGAGCGTTGGTCAAGCCGAAAGGCATAACCCGAAACTCGTAAGAACCATATCTCGATAAGAATGCGGTCTTCGAGACATCCTCCTCCCTGATACGCAACTGATGGTATCCTGACCTCAAGTCAATCTTCGAGAAGAAAGAAGCTCCTCTCAACTGGTCGAATAAGTCATCGATTCGAGGCAACGGATACTTATTCCGTATCGTGACCTTATTCAACTCTCGGTAGTCCACGCACAATCTCAGTGAACCGTCCCTCTTCTTCACAAATAAAACTGGAGCGCCCCAAGGTGAGGTACTCCTGCGAATAAAGCCCTGCCCTAACAGCTGCTCTATCTGATCCCGTAGCTCTCGCATCTCAGCTGGAGCCATACGGTACGGTGCACGTGCTATAGGTCTCGTACCCGGTAGCAAATCAATAACGAAATCTATCTCTCGACTGGGTGGTAAGCCTGGTATCTCCTGAAACACATCCGAATACTCCCTGACAACCGGGATCGAATCTAAAGGAATAACAACCTCCTTAGAGGTATCCTCCTCTATGTAATACAGATGAGCGGTCGATCCTCCCTCTGGGCGAGGCATCGCCACTACAAACATCTCTTGCCCCGGAATGGCAAAAACAATGCTCCCGCTGAAGCAATCAATCATGGCCCTATATGCTACGAGCCAATCCATACCGATGATCACATCGTGAATGTGCATGTCTAACACTAACATGTCTGCAGGCAATACCAAACCACCAACCTCTACCCCGACTCCCCGGCATATAAAGAATATAAGTGACCCACTCCCTAATGGTGAGTCGACACACGTCACTGTGCTCTCTGCCGTAGCTAACAATCCTAAAGCTTTCGCGAAGTGTGTAGCTATAAAACAATGTGTAGCACCCGTATCAAATAACACCCGACCCATAGTGCCATGGATAGGAAACGTACCCTCGATCGCGGGCGGTGCCTGTGGAACTGCAGCCTGGTGAACGTTGTAGACACGTCCATACTGTAGCTTCCCCTGCTGTGCTGGGACTGCTGGAATGAGTGGCAAAGCGGCCATCTGTGGCGGTGCAGGAAGAGCGGCGGGAAACATAGGCCTATGTGGCTCCTGGCGAGCACCCTGCTGCTGCTGTGGGGCCCTGCCCCTATCAGGACAATCCTGTCGTTTATGTCCAGTCTTTCCACAAACAAAGCACTTCCCCGGAAAGTTCCCTCCTCTCTGACCCTGCTGTCCCCGGCCCTGATGGCCGTTACCGTTCCTCCCTTGGCCCTGCTGGCCCTGGTGAAACTGCTGCCCATTCTGTCCCTGTTGGCCCTGATGGCCGTTTGGACCCTGATGGCCCTGGCGGAAACCTCCCTGTCCCTGCCTGTAGTTCCCTGACCGGAACCTCTTATTGTCCCCCTGCTGGGTACCCTGCTCATTCTGTCTCTGCCCCTGACCGGTTTGTGCCCCGCTGGCACCATATCATCCAGTCCTGCCCGGATGGCTAGACTCCCACGACCGCTTGCCCTCGGCCATATGAAAACGGTGGTCCTGGCAGTGCAATAATGCAGCGTTAACCACATCAGAATACGTGGCCAACGATAGGTTCCCTAGCAGATGCTGACGGATCCTCCAATTCAACCCATCAGTGAACTTCTCTATCTTCTTCTTCTCTGTTGGAATCTCGTCTGGAACGATATTCAACAGGTTAGTGAACTCGGCCTTATACTCGGCCACTGTCTTGCCCTCCTGCTTCAAACTCATCAGCTTCCTCCTCATCTCTGTATGAACTGCGGATGGAAAGTACTTGCGGTCGAACCGCACCCAGAATTCCTGAATCGTGAGGGTATCTCTCTCCTCCGCGGTGGTAATAGACTCCCACCACTGTAGTGCAGATCCTACTAGCTTGAAAGTAGCTAGTACCTGTTTCTGAACATCAGTGCACTCATGCATCCTCAAATGCCTCTGTATGTCCTTCCTCCATTGGCTCGAGACTACCACGTCTGAGCTACCTGCAAACTCTGGCGGATGCGCTTTCTGGAAAGCATCACGTACACGCTCCCAAGCAGACGGGAATGCATTAACCTGTACTGGCGCGACAACCGGCGCCTGAGGTGGTGCCTGCTGAATCACGACAATCGCGGCATTTACCGCTTGGGCTACTATAGCAGCAACCTCAACGGCGTTCATCATGCCCTGAACTGGAGCGGGCTGTGGTTCGGGCGTTGCATCCCTGGGAACTCGTCGTGCACGTCGTGGAGGCATCTGAAATAAGAACAAAGTTTATAAGTTCACGGTTTATAAACTTAATATAGCTGAAGAATGAAGCATACACAAAAGAATACAACAGTCCTA
This sequence comes from Sambucus nigra, assembly GCA_949130495.1. NCBI lineage: Eukaryota > Viridiplantae > Streptophyta > Magnoliopsida > Dipsacales > Adoxaceae > Sambucus > Sambucus nigra. The sequence continues at coordinate 532,666,571 of OX422208.1, read as the reverse complement.
AAATATAGGGCTCTATATCAAAGAAACGTAGCGGAAACATAATAGCCGTACAGATCCTAAAGGACACTAGAACCTGATGCTCTGATACCACCTGTGACACCCCGACTAATTAAATACCGGGTAGCTACTCCTTTATAAAATTAATTCAAAATGCCAAGTTGGCTCAGTTAATAGCATCACTGTCGAAAACATTTTATTATTACTAACCACCTAGTATTTAAAAAGCAAGTTGCCAAATTTTAATTTAAGTCTGATTAACATGCAACAAGAGTAATGAATAACTAAATAATACCATACACCATTCTGAAGTAAAACGAATAACCATCACCAAAATGTAAATAAACTCTGGAGGAAAAACTCCTCAATACAAATCCCACCACTGATAAGTAAACTGAAGTAAATAACTAAAAACTGAATACTGAGCAATACATTCTAGAGTCTGAAAACTGAAATGTAAAAGATGTCTAATAGAATTGGGCAACATGCCCTACAACTGATAGATAGTGACTCTGGAATCCAAAAGATAGAAGCGTCTACATGCAATTCCCTGTAGCTTCCACAAACAGCTACAGCTCGCCACCTGAATGAGAATCCTATGCTTGGTGTCCTTGTGGCTGGGCACCTAAAATGGTTTTACAAGAAAAATAGATTTGAAAAGCAAACGGGTCAGAGCCCGAATGTGGAGTTATTTTAAAAACCTGCAAGTGCTTTAAAAACATTTAAAACATTAAATGCAAAGTACATGTTAGGACGTACACTCACATAATATCCTCACCTCTCGTCTATCTGTGCACTCCTAACGTAAGTACCCATCTATAACGACATAACCCACTAGCTAAGTGACATAATAACTAGCTAGACTATCATAGGACCTACCGTTACTACTTGGTTCTATTAACATATAATGCTCGTAAGTAAGTAGGGGTTTAATGTAAACTCAAGTGTACAATATGCCATATATAATACTACTAGCTAACCCATTATGTTTCTCAAAATAATACCGTGATATGTATTCACTACATTAACATACAAGTTCCCATTAAGTTAAGTGTATATTATTCACATCATAACTATACAATATAAGCACCCCGAGAACTAAGCTGCGGTGCACACATACTCTGCTATCTATCCCGGTACATCACGTACATAAGGATCACATATTCCGAATCTCTCAGGAATAGTTCTCAGATAACAACATCACAAATAATAGAGGCGAACACAGTCACCATCACATGGGTCACGCACATACCTACGCTCCCACGATCAGCGGACTTATTAATATCACAATAAGTCTTTCAATGACCTATGTTCATCGAGGTAACCAATCTATATCCGGGCAACACAAGGATAAGAAGGCCCTAAGCGCACGTAAACCTCTCGTGATAGCAAGTATGGTAGGTATGTCTTACACATTAAATTATATGCTAAGCATTCACACATCTTAGATATCACCGTATTAATAAGGTATACTCTACATCATAATACCATTATTCCAAACTTATATATTTCAAGTCTCCCGTTAATATAAAGTTAAATTGCCGACACGTCTCACGCCGTAGTCCCTTATCCTTAAAACCTATCTATAATAGAATATTAGGTTCCGATTATTCCCAAATATAACATCTTTATTCCTAAGGTCTTTACTTCTGCTCCAAACCTTATTTCATCAAATTACACAAATTTACACGATTAACCCAAACGTTATCTCACTTATCGAATTTCAATAATCTAGAATAATTCCTCGAATTGCATTAAAGTCCACTATAATAATCACGCCTACTGGTCTTCTTTAAGGGTGAGGGTATTCATAAAGTCTCTAAACATATTCTCCGAGGGTTACTACCATTAAAAATCAAATTAAGGAAAACTTCACTCATTCTGGGAAGGTCGATCGATCGACCTATGGATATCGATCGATCGATTGAGTCGATCGATCGACTGATGAATGTCGATCGATCGATCGAACAGGTATGACTATGGACTGCTTCGTTTTGCTGGTTTGAAAACATCCCAAAACTTATTCTTAAGACATGATTCTCTAATATAACGTTATAGTAATGTCATATAACCATCCTACGATATTACTAACGTCCACAAATCAATATTTCAACAACTAAAGGCTACATATGGATCAATCTTCATCAAAAACCTAGTTTTTCCAATTTATCTCAAGAACATTCATAAACTTCATCTTAAATCCGTTTTTGGTATAACAAAAGTCAGTAATTCTCTTAATATAATCTTCCAGTAACATTCTACATGCAACCTATATCCCAAAATTTAAACTAATAACCCCAATCTTATGGGTTTTTCATTATCTTTCAAGAACACACAAAGTTTTTGAATAATCTAACATGGAAGAAGCATTCTCCGAAATTTAAATGGAATAAATCACTTGCCTTGATTGTCTCTGAATCTGGTGTTGAATTTGTAAGCTCTTTCTGCAGAATCCCTCCTCTTTCCCTTCCTCTCTAAGCTTTCTTCTTCCAAAGGTGGCTATGGTGGCTAGGGTTTTCTTTGGAAGAGTTGGAAGACTAAATGATAACCTACGTAGCTTTCTAGGTTAATAAGGGTTGGTTATGGGCTTAGTGGGTCTTATCCACATCAGATTTAATTAACCAAATTTTCGTCACTTTTAATTCCTCAAAACGTGAAATTACCAAAATACCCTTTAAGTTGCCGGTATGGCCTAAAAATACCCCGGGACCCAAACTATACCCCCGGCTAGTGTTTTCTGACTAACTCGACCCTTCCGGACGCGTTGGCGCACTCAAAACGACCATACGAATTATAGATTTTAAATTCACTTTTATTAATAAAATATTATACCGTGACGCGGCGGTCCCACGCGTCTCAACAAAATTCTAAAAATGCCGTATATAAATCTCACGACAAATTTTCAAATACCACGTACATATATAATCATATATGCACATAATCAAATACCAACTCGCATCACATTAGTATTTATAACCCGGATTAATTTCCAATTAATACGCATTTAATTAATTAATCCCATAAATAAATATAGACAAAAGTACGGGGTATTACATACTTCCCCCCTAATAACTGAATTTCGTCCCGAAATTCGAAACTAGAAAGTACCTGCTAAAAACAGCTCTGGATAGCGCTCGCGCATCTCATCCTCGCGCTCACATGTGAACTCCTCGACATTGTGATGTCGCCACTGAACACGCACTAACGGGACTATCTTTGACCGTAGTTTCTTCTCGCTTCGGTCCAAAATAGCAATCGGCCCCTCCTCGTAAGAGCTATCTGGCTGGAGATCGATGTCCTCCACAGCAATGTGAGAATGAGCCAAATTATCTCTAAGGTATTTCCTCAGCGAGGAAATATGGAACACATCGTGAATTCGATGCAAATGCTCCGGTAACCCGAGTCTATACGCAACCGGTCCAATCCACTCAATAATAGGAAACGGCCCCACATACCTCGGTGCCAACTTCCCCTTCTTCCCGAAACGCATAATCCCCTTCATCGGAGATACCCTGAGCAAAACCTGGTCCCCCACTTGGAACTCTCTGAAAAATCTCTTCGCGTCAGCGTAACTCTTCTGCCGGTCTTGAGCTACCCGAATGCGACTCCGAATCAACTCAATCCTTGCCGAAGTATCCTGAATCACTTCCGGCCCAAGTAGTTTGTTGTCCCCCACCTCCAACCAACATGCTGGGGAACGACAAGGCCTACCGTACAAAGCCTCAAACGGAGCCATGCCAATCGTGAACTGATAGGAGTTGTTGTAAGCAAACTCCACCAATGGAAGGTACTGCTCCCATCCACCCCCGAAGTCAATAATGCACATGCGTAGCATGTCCTCCAACATCTGATTGGTGCGCTCTGTCTGCCCATCGGTCTGCAGATGATAAGCCGTACTCAACCGCAATTCCGTGCCCATGGCCTCCTGGAAACTCTCCCAAAACCTTGAAACAAATATCTTGTCTCTGTCAGACACGATATTCAGGGGCACACCGTGAAGTCTCACAATCTCTAAAATGAAGAGCTGGGCATACTGTCCCGAAGTGTAGTCAGTCCTTACGGGTAAAAAGTGAGCGACCTTGGACAACCTGTCCACAATTACCCAAACGGAGTCGTGACCCCTCTGCGACGTAGGCAACCCCGTGATAAAGTCCATGGATATGCTCTCCCACATCCATACCGGAACCTCCAGCGGTTGTAGCAATCCTGCTGGTCTCTGATGATCCACTTTTACAAGCTGACAAGTGGCGCATTTCGAGACAAACTCAGCGATATCTTTCTTCATACCGCTCCACCAATACTGCCGTCTCATATCTTGGTACATTTTGTCCCCTCCGGGATGTACCGCGAACCGTGAGCCGTGCGACTCTGCCATCACATCGTGCCGCAATTCTTCCCCTTCCGGAACTACCAATCTCCCATTGAAGCGCAATCCCCCGTCTGAGCTAACGGTATAGGACTCGGCTCCCTCTGCAAGTAATCGAACTATCTGTTCCTGACAGAACGAGTAATTAGCCTGTGCCCGTACTACCTTCGTGACAATCTGCGGTGTAACAGTCATCACAGACATGAAAGATCGGGCCACTGCATCCTGGTGTCCCAATTCCTTCCACTTTGCCTTCCACACCTCTGCCACCTCATCTGCTGGCCTACGGCTCAACGCGTCTGCTACCACGTTAGCCTTACCCGGGTGGTACTGGATGTCGAACTGGTAGTCCTTCACAAACTCAAGCCACCTACGCTGCCTCATATTCAATTCCTTCTGCGTGAACAGATACTGTAGTGACTTGTGGTCCGTGAACAGCTGAAACTTCTCCCCCAAAAAATAGTGCCTCCAAATTCGTAAGGCAAATACCACTGCCGCCAACTCTAAATCATGCGTGGGGTAATTCTTCTCATGAGTCTTAAGCTTACGGGAAGCATAAGCTATGGTCTGTCTCTCCTGCTGCAATACACCTCCCAGTCCTTGCAAAGACGCATCGGTGTAAACCAAATACTCAACTCCCGATCTCGGCAATGCTAACACAGGTGATGAGGTCAATTTGTCCTTCAACTCATCGAATGCCAACTGACAGGCATCACTCCATATATATGGCACACCCTTACGAGTAAGATGTGTCAAAGGACCTGCTATCTCCGAGAAACCCTGAATAAACCTCCTGTAGTATCCTGCTAGTCCCAAGAAGCTACAAATCTCCGTTGGTGTCGTGGGCTATCCCCACTCCCTCACCGCTGACACCTTTCCCGGATCGACAGATATTCCCTGGTCGGAAATAATGTGACCCAAGAACTGGACTTCCTTCAGCCAAAACCCGCACTTCTCATATTTTGCATACAGCTCGTTCTGACGAAGTGTCTGCAAAACCTGCCTCAAATGCTCGGCGTGCTCCTCCTCTGTCTGAGAGTAAACCAGAATATCATCAATGAAGACAATGACAAACTGGTCTAGGAAGTCCCTGAACACTCTGTTCATCAAGTCCATAAACACTGCTGGAGCGTTGGTCAAGCCGAAAGGCATAACCCGAAACTCGTAAGAACCATATCTCGATAAGAATGCGGTCTTCGAGACATCCTCCTCCCTGATACGCAACTGATGGTATCCTGACCTCAAGTCAATCTTCGAGAAGAAAGAAGCTCCTCTCAACTGGTCGAATAAGTCATCGATTCGAGGCAACTGATACTTATTCCGTATCGTGACCTTATTCAACTCTCGGTAGTCCACGCACAATCTCAGTGAACCGTCCCTCTTCTTCACAAACAAAACTGGAGCGCCCCAAGGTGAGGTACTCCTGCGAATAAAGCCCTGCCCTAACAGCTGCTCTATCTGATCCCGTAGCTCTCGCATCTCAGCTGGAGCCATACGGTACGGTGCACGTGCTATAGGTCTCGTACCCGGTAGCAAATCAATAACGAAATCTATCTCTCGACTGGGTGGTAAGCCTGGTATCTCCTGAAACATATCCGAATACTCCCTGACAACCGGGATCGAATCTAAAGGAATAACAACCTCCTTAGAGGTATCCTCCTCTATGTAATACAGATGAGCGGTCGATCCTCCCTCTGGGCGAGGCATCGCCACTACAAACATCTCTTGCCCCGGAATGGCAAAAACAATGCTCCCGCTGAAGCAATCAATCATGGCCCTATATGCTACGAGTCAATCCATACCGATGATCACATCGTGAATGTGCATGTCTAACACTAACATGTCTGCAGGCAATACCAAACCACCAACCTCTACCCCGACTCCCCGGCATATAAAGAATATAAGTGACCCACTCCCTAATGGTGAGTCGACACACGTCACTGTGCTCTCTGCCGTAGCTAACAATCCTAAAGCTTTCGCGAAGTGTGTAGCCATAAAACAATGTGTAGCACCCGTATCAAATAACACCCGACCCATAGTGCCATGGATAGGAAACGTACCCTCGATCGCGGGCGGTGCCTGTGGAACTGCAGCCTGGTGAACGTTGTAGACACGTCCATACTGTAGTTGCCCCTGCTGTGCTGGGACTACTGGAATGGGTGGCAAAGCGGCCATCTGTGGCGGTGCAGGAAGAGCGGCGGGAAACATAGGCCTCTGTGGCTCCTGGCGAGCACCCTGCTGCTGCTGTGGGGCCCTGCCCCTATCAGGACAATCCTGTCGTTTATGGCCAGTCTTACCACAAACAAAGCACTTCCCCGGAAAGTTCCCTCCTCTCTGACCCTGCTGTCCCCGGCCCTGATGGCCGTTACCGTTCCTCCCTTGGCCCTGCTGGCCCTGGTGAAACTGCTGCCCATTATGTCCCTGTTGGCCCTGATGGCCGTTTGGACCCTGATGGCCCTGGCGGAAACCTCCATGTCCCTGCCTGTAGTTCCCTGACCGGAACCTCTTATTGTCCCCCTGCTGGGTACCCTGCTCATTCTGTCTCTGCCCCTGACCGGTTTGTGCCCCGCTGGCACCATGTCCTCCAGTCCTGCCCGGATGGCTAGACTCCCCCGACCGCTTGCCCTCGGCCATATGAAAACGGTGTTCCTGGCAGTGCAATAATGCAGCGTTAACCACATCAGAATACATGGCCAACGATAGGTTCCCTAGCAGATGCTGACGGATCCTCCAATTCAACCCATCAGTGAACTTCTCTATCTTCTTCTTCTCTGTTGGAATCTCGTCTGGAACGATATTCAACAGGTTAGTGAACTCGGCCTCATACTCGGCCACTGTCTTGCCCTCCTGCTTCAAACTCATCAGCTTCCTCCTCATCTCTGTATGAACTGCGGATGGAAAGTACTTGCGGTCGAACCGCACCCAGAATTCCTGAATCGTGAGGGTATCTCTCTCCTCCGCGGTGGTAATAGACTCCCACCACTGTAGTGCAGATCCTACTAGCTTGAAAGTAGCTAGTACCTGTTTCTGAACATCAGTGCACTCATGCATCCTCAAATGCCTATGTATGTCCTTCCTCCATTGGCTCGAGACTACCACGTCTGAGCTACCTGCAAACTCTGGCGGATGCACTTTCTGGAAAGCGTCACGTACACGCTCCCAAGCAGACGGGAATGCATTAACCTGTACTGGCGCGACAACCGGCGCCTGAGGTGGTGCCTGCTGAATCACGACAATCGCGGCATTTACCGCTTGGGCTACTATAGCAGCAACCTCAACGGCGTTCATCATGCCCTGAACTGGAGCGGGCTGTGGTTCGGGCGTTGCTTCCCTGGGAACTCGTCGTGCACGTCGTGGAGGCATCTGAAATAAGAACAAAGTTTATAAGTTCACGGTTTATAAACTTAATATAGCTGAAGAATGAAGCATACACAAAAGAATACAACAGTCCTAAAATATAGGGCTCTATATCAAAGAAACGTAGCGGAAACATAATAGCCGTACAGATCCTAAAGGACACTAGAACCTGATGCTCTGATACCACCTGTGACACCCCGACTAATTAAATACCGGGTAGCTACTCCTTTATAAAATTAATTCAAAATGCCAAGTTGGCTCAGTTAATAGCATCACTGTCGAAAACATTTTATTATTACTAACCACCTAGTATTTAAAAAGCAAGTTGCCAAATTTTAATTTAAGTCTGATTAACATGCAACAAGAGTAATGAATAACTAAATAATACCATACACCATGCTGAAGTAAAACGAATAACCATCACCAAAATGTAAATAAACTCTGGAGGAAAAACTCCTCAATACAAATCCCACCACTGATAAGTAAACTGAAGTAAATAACTAAAAACTGAATACTGAGCAATACGTGCTAGAGTCTGAAAACTGAAATGTAAAAGATGTCTAATAGAATTGGGCAACATGCCCTACAACTGATAGATAGTGACTCTGGAATCCAAAAGATAGAAGCGTCTACATGCAATTCCCTGTAGCTTCCACAAACAGCTACAGCTCGCCACCTGAATGAGAATCCTATGCTTGGTGTCCTTGTGGCTGGGCACCTAAAATGGTTTTACAAGAAAAATAGATTTGAAAAGCAAACGGGTCAGAGCCCGAATGTGGAGTTATTTTAAAAACCTGCAAGTGCTTTAAAAACATTTAAAACATTAAATGCAAAGTACATGTTAGGACGTACACTCACATAATATCCTCACCTCTCGTCTATCTGTGCACTCCTAATGTAAGTACCCATCTATAACGACATAACCCACTAGCTAAGTGACATAATAACTAGCTAGACTATCATAGGACCTACCGTTACTACTTGGTTCTATTAACATATAATGCTCGTAAGTAAGTAGGGGTTTAATGTAAACTCAAGTGTAAAATATGCCATATATAATACTACTAGCTAACCCATTATGTTTCTCAAAATAATACCGTGATATGTATTCACTACATTAACATACAAGTTCCCATTAAGTTAAGTGTATATTATTCACATCATAACTATACAATATAAGCACCCCGAGAACTAAGCTGCGGTGCACACATACTCTGCTATCTATCCCGGTACATCACGTACATAAGGATCACATATTCCGAATCTCTCAGGAATAGTTCTCAGATAACAACATCACAAATAATAGAGGCGAACACAGTCACCATCACATGGGTCACGCACATACCTACGCTCCCACGATCAGTGGACTTATTAATATCACAATAAGTCTTTCAATGACCTATGTTCATCGAGGTAACCAATCTATATCCGGGAAACACAAGGATAAGAAGGCCCTAAGCGCACGTAAACCTCTCGTGATAGCAAGTATGGTAGGTATGTCTTACACATTAAATTATATGCTAAGCATTCACACATCTTAGATATCACCGTATTAATAAGGTATACTCTACATCATAATACCATTATTCCAAACTTATATATTTCAAGTCTCCCGTTAATATAAAGTTAAATTGCCGACACGTCTCACGCCGTAGTCCCTTATTTTTAAAACCTATCTATAATAGAATATTAGGTTCCGATTATTCCCAAATATAACATCTTTATTCCTAAGGTCTTTACTTCTGCTCCAAACCTTATTTCATCAAATTACACAAATTTACACGATTAACCCAAACGTTATCTCACCTATCGAATTTCAATAATCTAGAATAATTCCTCGAATTGCATTAAAGTCCACTATAATAATCACGCCTACTGGTCTTCTTTAAGGGTGAGGGTATTCATAAAGTCTCTAAACATATTCTCCGAGGGTTACTACCATTAAAAATCAAATTAAGGAAAACTTCACTCATTCTGGGAAGGTCGATCGATCGACCTATGGATATCGATCGATCGATTGAGTCGATCGATCGACTGATGAATGTCGATCGATCGATCGAACAGGTATGGCTACGGACTGCTTCGTTTTGCAGGTTTGAAAACATCCCAAAACTTATTCTTAAGACATGATTCTCTAGTATAACGTTATAGTAATGTCATATAACCATCCTACGATATTACTAACGTCCACAAATCAATATTTCAACAACTAAAGGCTACATATGGATCAATCTTCATCAAAAACCTAGTTTTTCCAATTTATCTCAAGAACATTCATAAACTTCATCTTAAATCCGTTTTTGGTATAACAAAAGTCAGTAATTCTCTTAATATAATCTTCCAGTAACATTCTACATGCAACCTATATCCCAAAATTTAAACTAATAACCCCAATCTTATGGGTTTTTCATTATCTTTCGAGAACACACAAAGTTTTTGAATAATCTAACATGGAAGAAGCATTCTCCGAAATTTAAATGGAATAAATCACTTGCCTTGATTGTCTCTGAATCTGGTGTTGAATTTGTAAGCTCTTTCTGCAGAATTCCTCCTCTTTCCCTTCCTCTCTAAGCTTTCTTCTTCCAAAGGTGGCTATGGTGGCTAGGGTTTTCTTTGGAAGAGTTGGAAGACTAAATGATAACCTACGTAGCTTTCTAGGTTAATAAGGGTTGGTTATGGGCTTAGTGGGTCTTATCCACATCAGATTTAATTAACAAAATTTTCGTCACTTTTAATTCCTCAAAACGTGAAATTACCAAAATACCCTTTAAGTTGCCGGTATGGCCTAAAAATACCCCGGGACCCAAACTATACCCCCGGCTAGTGTTTTCTGACTAACTCGACCCTTCCGGACGCGTTGGCGCACTCAAAACGACCATATGAATTATAGATTTTAAATTCACTTTTATTAACAAAATATTATACCGTGACGCGGCGGTCCCACGCGTCTCAACAAAATTCTAAAAATGCCGTATATAAATCTCACGACAAATTTTCAAATACCACGTACATATATAATCATATATGCACATAATAAAATACCAACTCGCATCACATTAGTATTTATAACCCGGATTAATTTCCAATTAATACGCATTTAATTAATTAATCCCATAAATAAATATAGACAAAAGTACGGGGTATTACAGTCGTCCGATGTTGTTTTCCCGTTTTGGTTTTTTTCCTCATACATCCGGCATTGTGAGTATTCTTTACTTTATTTTACTTGCTTTAATCACTAGATGCACGTTTAGGATTAATCAAGATAAAATTGATTTAAAGTAAGAATTGGGTTTTTCACAACTTGGTTTGGTGCATAATTAAAAGTTGGATAATTTTTTCGGAGAAAAAATTGTTTTGTTTTTTTAAAACACACATATCGGGCCACACTTTCATTTAGTAACTTCCTTAACGATGTGAGGTGTACTTGATCCACTAATATGATTGGCCATGAACGCAGTGAAATTCCGTCCATGTGGTCATTCATCCCCAGAATCCACCAACTCGACATCGCTATCCCTAAGCATGGTATTGAAGGTTGCTTTGCCTTTGATTTGTATCATTAACCCTATAAAATACTTATGAGTTTTTTTATCTTTACCCTCTCACTCATAGCATATCATATCATCTTTCTTAAGGTACAATCCTCTTGTTTTTCAACACTTTTTTTGCCCGACATAAACTTTTTATTTTTCTCAAAATTTTTATTTTCTTTGGAAGAATTTTCTTTTTTAGCTTGAGATTTTTTTAGCTTGAGAATTTTCTTTTTATCTTTTCTTTTTTTGCCCGACATAAACTTTTAACATGATTTTTAGCTTGGCATAAACTTTTTTAGCTTCACATAAACTTAGATGATCTAAGCAAGAAACAGTTTTACGAACAAGATCATCTAAGTCAAAATCATGTTCAGAGTCAGAAGAGACCTCTTATTTCTTATTAGATTGGGATTTTAATGCAATCCCCTTTCTTTTGTCTTAACAGTTTTTTAAAACATTCGCTCTCATAAGTTTGAAGGTCTCCTATGAGTTCTTCTAATTTAAGCGTATCTAAAAGTCCCAAAGAATTAAGGACAATGATATTAGGATAAATCAGTACGAAATAAATCTCAAAATATTTTTCACGACTCTCGTCTCATGAGGACTTCTATAACCCAAATTATAACTAGACTTGATAATATCGGACAAATGTGCATAAAATTCATCAAATGTGTCAGTCTCTAGTATAGTAATGATCTCAAATTGTGTGGTGATATTTTGAAGCTTAGAAGTTTTCACAGTTCTAGTACCCTCATGAGTGAGTTAGTTGATATCACACACTTCCGTAAACATGGTGCACGTCAAAATATGGCGATACTAGTCGGGTAGATGGCCCCAGAAATAGCACTTAAGCTGCGAGAGTTAAAATTTCTCCATTTAAATTCATCACCCATCCAAGAGATGACTGGTTTAGGACTTATGATATATCCCTTAGTCACAGTGGGTTGGGCCACCCTTTTTCACACACAAGTCAAATTCTTTCATTAATAGATATTAAAACTAGTAGGCATAATTTGACCCATAAAAAATGGAACCTTATTATACAAATTATCCATTTTATCCCAATTTAAAGATCACACAATAAAATAGTGTAACCCGCTCTGGTACCAATTTGAAAATGTGCAGTTGGGGCTAATTAGAATATTTATATCTTAGGATACAGACACAAAGATTAAATTTTCCATCTAATTTTATCATGATTAATAATTTGGTGTGCATGAAAATCAAGTACAAGTTAAAACGATATTCAAACCACACAATCAAACCAAGCACATGAAGAAGTAAGGAAAAATCACTTTTAGGCAAAACCCATATTTCATCACTATAAAGAATTTGACAGACTCTACGACTTATAGACTACTTAGAGCTCCACTAAGTATAATAAGGGTCTTCAATTCGTCATCAGATATAGTACAATCTAGTATTATCCACGGGAAGAAACTCTTCCCTTAGTATCCATCAACCAGCCTCAGGATTTCAGATCCTTTCTTCTTCATGAGTAGAGCCTCGGCTTCACAAATCAGTAGTAAACTTTATAAAGGTTTGATGTAGAATTTGGGAAAAAATCATTCTAGGGGATGAGTGATTTGAAAAAATAAATCTTATTTAAAAAAATAAAATATTTAACACTTTTGGAAACAAATATGGGGAATTTGTTTTCACTAAAAGCCTTAAAATACTGTCTAATGCAGATTTTTTAATAGAGAACATAAATTTCGAGGTAGTGGTCTCATTCGAATGGAATTAAAGTCTCCTTCAAAGAAAAAAATAGTTTTATTCTAACGAGGTGAATTCTCGTTTGATGAGATGCCTGTTTCATTCAATCAACCTTCTAATGAAATTCTAATGAGTGTTGTTACGTCAAATGTATACGATCTCACTAGATGTTCACTGGAAGTTGATTCGAACGAGTTAAGCACTTCGTTCTAACGAGATTTGATCTCATTTGACTAATGAGATTGAAATATCATTTTAACAAACTGAAAAATAATGAAATATTTTCAAAAATTATTTTATATAAGATGCCTCGATTAAAAAACAAACATCCCAGAGTAATTTAACTAAGTAAAATAAAAATCACAAGTTCATATACCTCCATAAAATGTTCGTGACTATTCCAACAAATTGAATCTTGGACATGATTCTCGGTCTCTCTCATGTATTCAAATGATAATAGAGGCAAATGAGGATGTAGTGTTTGATTTGTAGAAACAATTTGAAACGGGATACGTCAAAATAACAAAGCTATGAGGAATTATAAAATCTCGCTCTTATAGAAACCTTGTGCCATAGGTAATGTACTTTTTAGCGAATTTATCAATTCTCTTTACTATAAATACTCATTTGTAACCTTTAAGGTTAATATCTTAAGGGTTTGTACTATAGTACTGAATACACCACGTTTATTTAAAGACTCAAATTATGCTAAAAAAGGCATTTTCTCAATTTGGGATGATATATTCTTTATCCACATTCATTCATAGTACATGTGTTTGAACCATTACCCGTCGACTTTTTATATCTACGACATATATAATTATATCATCGATGATCATCATTTCAATCCCACTTTTCTCTTGTATATGTACAAAACATAAAGATCTCATTAATAGTAGGTATCTTTGCCTACTTCAGGGGGCTTTATAATCACTTCAAAAACTTATTTCTTTTCAAAGACAATAACCTCTTCTGGAGTTTTAAAGAAAGTGTATATTTTGTTCTTAAAATCTTCTTGACGGTTATGTATAGCCTCTTCTGGAGTGTTATTTAAGCATTATTTATTTAACCTCCACTATTAAGGAGTTATGTTCATGGGACAGATAAGTTTGTTATGCTTATAGCGTGAAAAATGTTTTGAAATCATTTTTCATTTCATTTTCGTTTTGAGCAATAAGAGGATTACATGAGATAGAGTGAAATTATTTTATGATAATTATCTTCATTCTTCAATAACGGGCCATTCATCAACAACAATTTGTACTTCAGGTACGTTATATCCTCTCCTAATGGCGGGGATAGTGTATCATCAAGATAAAATTGCACATATACAAAAAAAAAATATTTGTAGGGGGTCTTGAGGGTAATATGGAGATTAAATATAATCCCCTCATTAACAACAGTGTTTAGTATTAAGGCAGCGATGTATCCCAAAGCGATGTAGCTCAGCAAAGCAGCTGAAGCGAGGTAGTTCAGCGTGGCAGCCCAGAGGGATCTTTCGACAAAGAAGTTGACTGAGAGAGCTCACCCTTTAGTCCTATTTCTTTAACTTAGTCTTGTTGCATCTCTTTATTTATATTGACCATGAGTTGTAATGATTATAATGATTTTAGTGTGAGGTCAAATGGTACTCGCGATAGACTAGGCTTAGTAGGGCTTAGGTGAGCTTTCATGCTCTATCGAACGACCTCGCCGTGGGAACTTTAGAGGGACTTGGTTTGGAGGATTGAGAACTGAGGAATGGTTGGGTCTTGTCCTGACCATCTTAGATACACCAGGTAAAACACCAAAACACCCTGAGCATGGAACCTCGGGCGGAGCAGCCTTGAGTTCTATCGAGCATTGACTTATGATCCAAATAACCCTTTACTTAATGTCACATCTACTTTATGTGTTGTCACTAATCAGTTAAGTAATGTCAAATCTGCACTTGAGTAAACCACTGTGGTATTCGGGGTTGTCAGATGGTCGGTAAGACACCCCTGTGAAGACAGCCTCCTGACACACAGTGGTTAAGCAAAAGGCATGCCTTAGTTTAATGTTTATGACGTGGAGATAACTAGTGCATCACGCAGTTAATGTTTGTGACATAAAGTTTGAGGGATGTCTTTCACAGTTATTAATGATTGAGTTACCTCGGGAGTGGTGTGGGGTTTATTTAAGAGCCCCAACCACCTCTGAGGAATGGATGTTCTTTTTAAGAGTTCAGATGTTATTACAAGAGAGAATATACATCAAAAATAGATTTTATTACAAACCAGAGAGTTTACTCATCCACCATTGTCATTTATTACAAAGCTTTAATACTTAACAGAGATCTTTGAGGGTAGTTGGGGTGTTTGGCTACCTGCCAAGGTGTATCTAGGGTGTTTACTTCTCTCTCCCTTTAAACGAGTTACTTCTGGGCGCATTATTGTCATTTAATTTATACACGAGAGATTTGTGAGTTCAAACTGAGTTTATCTTCACTAAGTTGTGTGTGCGTGTCTTGTAGTTAATTAATAGCGTGGTTAGTTAACTTATAATTATTGTACTCAAAAAGGGATTATGCATCCATCTAATCTAAACTACCCTCTTACAGTATTTTGCCAATGATTCAATAGAGAGTGAATCGTAAGAAGCATATATATACCCTTGTGATAACAATAGTAAATATAAACATCAATTAAAATCATAAATATTATATAAAAAACACAGGATATCATTTGCATGTTTAAAGGCTTATGGAAAACAAATAAGGTGATTACAATGGTCATTGTATAATATCACCTAATTGAACTATGGAGCTTTAAACTCATGACAAAGTGCAATTATATAACAATAAAAATTGTATAGTAATAATTAAATGATTATTTCCTAATGTACGCTTTTGGCTTCCAACATTAGAAGTAATGCAAAATTACTTTTTATTAGTTATGAAATATGGTACCATTGTATAGTATGCCCATAAAATGAAGAAAAATTCTTTTGGAATTGCTTTCACATGACTCATCACATATTAATGGGAGGGTATAACATAACAACATCACAGAGGCTCTTCTGAAGTCTTAGGTTCAACTATATTTAAAATATTTAGTATATTACATACTAAGTCAGAAAAAACTTTTGATTTTTCAAAATTGCGTGAGTTGTTCATTGTCGACTACACAAATATCATGATTTAATGACAGTTGACAATTATTACTCATAATATAGATTGTGAATTGCATGTCGTTGAAAATTTATATATGTACAATAGTAAAATATTTTTTATTATGATCAAATGTTTGGTGACCAAATCTAAACAATTGGAAGTATTTTAAAGCAGATATTTCTTATAAAATAATTATGAGATATTCAAAAGATTAGCCGGAGAACAAAAATTTTTAGTTTTGTAAATATGAATTTTAGAATAATTAATAATCTCAAAATAATTTCATATTTGAGGATATATATTATTTATGAAAAATAATACAAAGAAATATCTCAAATTTATGAAGTTTGATAACTTTTTTTTAAGAGGAATAGTACCCCCACAAGTTTTATTAATGAAAAAAAAATGGAAAAAAGCCTTCACACGTCTCACATATAGGAAGGGTACATAGAAACCTTACCTTCCTATAAAACAAAAGTATAAGAACTAGTCCCACTATAGTCTTTATAATAGACCATTGGGCTCACAATCGAAGGGTGTGGTATGTTCCATCAAACCAATCTTAAAAATAAAGAATAAAAAATCAAAACTAAATATTTTGGATTAAGACAACCTATAATAGGGAGGTGTTGAAAGACCTTTAGTGACCAAATGAACTACATAAAGAGGAGCATTCCACCACCACTAAACATCATTATGGATAAGGCTCATATTTGATAAGATGTCAGCCACTGAATTTCCTTCTGTATATATGTGAGAACAAACAAACTTCATTTGAGATATGAAGTACTTTCAATTGAATCATCTAGTATGAACATAACTCAGAGGGTTGTAAGATTTCACATGAAAGAAACACCAAACAAATTTAGAATTAATCTATGACCATAGCTTTGTATACTTATATTCCTATGAAAATTAAATCCCCATCATAGTATTAAGAAGTTTAGCATTAGAATCTAAATTAACATTACCCTTATAGTAGAAAGAGCCTCTAACAAACCCCTTACAGTTTTTGAAAACCCCACCAATAGCAGCCTTGTTATTCTAAAATATACCATCACTATTAACCTTGTTCCATCTTTGAATATGAGATTACTATTCGACCTCAATGATTTTAGGATCTCTCATTTCTTTGCCTTTGATGCTTAAATTTTAAAGGATCTTCCAATCTTCAATGTTGTTATTTATGAACCTTTTTCCTAGAAAACCAATGTAACTAATACATAGTTTCAATTGTTGGATAGTGTTGTTGGTAGAGGGATAGATGTTCTTGAATATGGCCTAATTTCTCTCTTTCCAAATAAAGTCTTTAGCCCCAAGAATAGTTGCCAACCAGATATCTTTGATTCGGGAGACAAGCCCCACACTAATATCTTGATTACATATGATCATTGGAAAACTATACCAAACATGATAATTGAAATTATCAGCAATCCAATCCTAAATTTTCTTGGCATGTTTACATTAAATGAAAAGATGAATGCGATATTCATTACACTCTTTATGTAGAATACATTTATAGACAAGATGAATGCCTCTAAACTGCAATAAATCATGAACTACTAATTTTTATGAAATAATTTCCAGGAATTCATAGAGACTCTTGGAGGGATACGAGTTTGCCACAATAGTTTAGATCCATTGTAATTATGCTTTTTATTCCAAAAAATTCATAAGAATCTTTAAATGAGACTAGAAAAGACTTACCAAGGGGACAAATAAGCCAGTTATTAATATCATTAATTGGAAGGAGGATGGCTATGATTTCATCTACTATTAAAGTGTCCATTGAGGTGATGATTTTTGAGTGGATGCACCCTTTACCATTGTTAAAGAACTCAAAAACTTTTATGTTACTATAATTGTAATCTTGACTAAGATGATCACTTAGCCAGTTATCATGCTAGAATCTAACTTTCTTACCATTAAAAATAATCCACATAGCATTAAGTTTGATTATGGTAATTTATTCTCTAGACCTAGACCCTATAGAACTATTTTCTAGCAGCCTTCATTCCCCATTAAATTAAATATAGCCTCCACAAATGAAGAAAAATTGATTATGTAGGAGGGGCTTATAGATAAACGTCCTTATTAAGAGACTAATGATAAGATCAAGGAAAAAACATATCTTAATATAACATTGAGGGAGACTCATAGTAGAAGCTAATTGACTAACCACATATTTTGTTTATTTATTTATTCAATTATGAGTTTTTATAAGTTTTGTTGAAATTATGATAAGTTTATTCTGTACCCGCGATGGACCACGTCTGGCAGGACCTGGGAAGCTATCATTCTCTATCAAACAACCATACTTGAGAACCTTTGAGGGAAATTTTTTAGAGGATAAAAATAAAGGAAACGTTAAGGCATGGCTTAATGATTTTATATACACTCGTCAAAACACTCTATTTTAACCCAATGGATCATACTCGAGCAACCTTGAGATACTAACCACGAGCTTACTCGGAAATAAAGTTTTGGAGATAAAGAGAATATATTTCCATAAAAAATATGAGTGATGACATTATATACCTACATATCTTAAATCAAATCTGTCTCCGTACAGTATTGAGTAGGTGAGATGTTGGCCAAAAAGGTTCTGACGCACCTGTGGTGCCACCTCACACCAAAACTGGTCACTTGAGAATTGTAATCATCATTTAATGCTAATGACATGTCAGGTATGGTTGTCTGGCCAAGAATTTAATGCACAAGAGGTTCCATGCATGTACCCTGAGCCAATATATACCCCATGTATCTTTTTAATAAAGCACGATCCAAAAAGACCTCTTCGAGATATTTATTACAAATTAGAGATTTTACTCCCTTAATTAATAAATGCAGACACCACATTCTAGGACCCCCTAAGTCTCTCCTTAGGTCCCTAGCAACTACCCATTTAACTATAAACCCTAGGTCGCACTCCGAGTGCCAATCTAGAGGCTACCGGATCCCATTTTGACCCCAATCAGCTTCGTCGTTAGGGAAAAAGATCTTTGAATATTAGAAGGGCTATGAAAAACCTTTCCAATGGTCTACCCTCATGTGTGAATCCACATAACAGTTCCGACGAACGAACCATTTTATAATCAAAAATTAATTCGGAGGCCACCGGGCGCTCCAGGCCTCGATTTGATGCTAATCAACTTTACCGTCAGGGCAAAAGCTCTGTGAATTTTTGAAGGGAACTAAAACCCCTTTCCAATGGTCCATCCCTTGTGTGAAATGACATAACTGTTTGGACAAACGATCAGTTTTCCCCCGAAAATCAATCTGGAGGCCACGGGGCTCCAGGGCTCTATTTGACCATGGTCAACCCTTTAGCTCGAACGATACTAAATGATTCTTTGAAGGGAACTGAATACCCTTTCTAACGGTCCACCTCATGCGATATTCTGACTCATGATACGGATGAATGATCCGTTTTACTCCGAGAGGTCACCGGGCGCTTTCGAGCCCCAATTGACCAAAGTCAACCTTCTGAACCAAGCAAAAATCTTTTAAATGTCGAAGTACATCTCCTAACCTTTCAAATAGCCTGACCTATGCGTGATTCTTACTTACCATGTGGACAAACGATTCGTTTTCGTACGACGATCTCCCGTTTAAAGGACCGACGTGCACTTACGAGACACATTGACCCAAAGTCAACTACGGGACCTGGGGGCGGCCCAAAGGACTCTTAAAGGTCTCTGAACAACCTTTCTAACAGTATTCCCCATGCGTAATTCAGGTCAATGAATTACATTCTACGACCATTTTTCCAGGAAACTCTGTACGAGACTGCCAGTTGGTAGGTTCAGATCCCTGTCTATCGGCAGTGTGTCTAGGGTCACCTGACGACAAGTAGGACAAGGGCAGTGCCAATCGGCAACCCCTTACCCTATAAAATGATGGCAAGACCTCACTACTAGAGACACTAAGACCAGAGATCCATCAGCATCAGTGATCTCAAGAACATTATCTTGAAATCAGCGAAGTTCCCCTTGTGAAGTTCCATTTAAGCTTATATTCCCATCATTTTCATACCCCATTTTGCAAAATCATATTCCCTCTCATCCAACACCCATCTCACATTAAAGGGAGTTCATCCAAAATCAAAGATTAGGCTTCAAAGAAGGTCCAATTCCTTCCCTCTCTCTTTAAATTCCTTATTTTTGCATAAATTTCATTAAACTCATAATCTTATTCCTATGTTAGTTCATACACATTAATATCTATATTTTTATTAGTATATTTCACATGCTTTATTTTTTATAAAGAACCCCAAAACAAACAAAAGAGGGTTACGCCCATAAATTCCGAACAAAATTATTTATCACACTTTTTTCAAAACCAAAAACACGTTTTCTACACATACACACACATCTATAATAAAATTTCGTTCGGATTTGTGGGATAAACCCCACCACCATGCTGCATTCTAACTATGTGGAGTTTGATTCCTTCATAGGCTACACCAGCGTTACGGATTAAAATCCAAGACTCAAGTCCAATTTTCTAATTTTCTCAATTTCACAAATTCCCCAATTTTCCTAAAATCTCCAATTTCCATGTTTATCATATGCTTGTATTACATAGTATGTTGATTTGCGTTTCATCCAACACATATTATCGTTTCATAATAACAATTAATATCGTGATAAACGCATCAATCGTATTTTTTATATATATTATTTTCGGAACATTCCTATGGATGACCTCTCTCTACCTTTCCCATGGTATGAGTTGAACGATTTTGATCTCCATTATATATACCCACGCACACATTTCATGGAGAAATAAAGGAAAATAATAACACTAACCCATGAGAGTCCGAAATGGAAGGATGGGTGCCTAACACCTTCCCATTTTGTAACTTTGCCCCCGAACCTTTGATCTATTAGTTTCATATGTATCAGTTTGTCCTTGATGCCGCTTTATCGAATTGGCAACATGTTATTTTGCCTGTTTTGTGCGAAATAGGTTGGTGACTCCATATCTTTACATTTTCCCCACACCGATGACGGTCAAAGCACCCCGAAAAAGGGAGCAAGACTGTTATCTTTAGAGGGATCCTCCACCCCCTTCCCCTCAAAGATTTCCCAAGATGGCCATAATGCCGACACTGATGGGGATTATTTTTCATAAAAGGGCTATACTCTATTTGCATGGGTGTTTTTGTTTTCTTGTGTTCGTATACCCCCATTTGTATGTTCCCCTTTTCTATCCTTATTTCCTGTACATACACACCTCATGCTTATGCCACTACTCACACACTTGTAGAAATTCTCCATGTACATTTCACACCACATGCACCTAGGGTCATATACACCACTTAGAATACATGCTTAGGTGTCACTAACACACACTTCCACTTGTATATATCCATTCTCACTTACACTTATCACAAACCCCTTGTAGTTGATCCATGCTTAGGTTCACTACCACACACTCACTTGCAGATAATCACACACCACTCACTCTCACATATCCATGCTTAGTATTGATTTATTTCTTGCACGTCATCCCCTTACTTGGCATGATGCTCACTAGTAAAGATACCCTATCCATAAGATACTAATCGAGAATCATGCATTATACAAACATTGACCAAATTTTGTCATGTAACTAGGGGTCACTTCAGGATAGTCATTGGTCCAGCAGGTCGTAGTTAGCCTACGAAATATGACTCTCACCTTACATTATACAAGTACCTTCGATGTATATCGAACGATTAGCCCACATCATACCCCTTGATAGAAGTCATGAAGGGAGGTATATCAGAGGAAACTCATTCACGTACATCGAGTATATCGAATTCTCTCTCACGTGTACTGTCCCCACAAGGTATATAGTGAGGCAATTCACGTACACTCGTACTTATTGCCCTCAAAATCAAGACGTATATCGTGGAAGTAATTCCAAAGTGGGTAACCCTTCCAATTAACCCAACAACTGCATACCCGTATATAGGTGTCAAACCTAGGACACGTATATTTAATTTTCTTGTTTCAACCCGAAACTCTGCCAAAATTCCGAGTCAGCTTGCCGATCAAATTTTTGCACATTTTTTAAAAACGGGACCCTACCCACGAGCCTGGTAACAAGTCCAACCATAATTTTTATATATTCTTTAAACCCAATTTCTTAGGCTTTGGTCCCATCCGACATTTCTCTTTTTGCATTTAGGTAAACCTAATAAGTGAGAACCTAATAAATATACTAATAATCATGCTAAGGCACATCTCTCACTTTTCCTTCTTTCTTTTTCTAAAAAGTGTCCAAAAATATTTTTCCTCTTTTACCAAAAATACAAAAAATATTTCCTTCCCTTTACAAGAAAAAAACATTTTGTCCTCATCTTTTCCACAAAAAATATCAAAAATATTCTTTCCTCTTTTCCTGAAATAAATCCCAATTATTTCTCCTTCTCAGGTCAATCGTATACCCTTGGTCTGGCTCCCTATTGGCTTCGGTCTTCAGTCAAATTGCCCCGAAGCTCCATCAGTCCCCTTACTTCCTCCAAGGTCGAAATTCATCCACTTTCCAAGGAAAACACAGATCAAGTATCGAATGCACAACGGATTTGTTAACAGTTCTAGCTCAACTTACTGCTAAGATTGACAACCTTCAAATCGAAGTTCATGAGATGTAATAAAATTGGTTCCCTATTCCCCAAGAGCCCGAGGTCCTATTCCTTTGCGCTATGGGTCCACCAGCACCCGAGCCTATTTGGGTTCCCTAGGAATACCACCATGCTCCACGTGCTTCTTATACTAATGGACCACTGCCAACCCAGCTTCCTATGCTGAATCTTGCCCATCCAGGGGCTAACTTACACGTGACCATTGATCCGAAGGAGGAAGAATTAAATAAATTCAAGGAAGACCTCAAGATGTTGACCAAGAAATTTGATCAAGTCAGTCTCTTTGGGAATTTCATGAACTACACCCACATGTCTCCATATCCTAAAGCGAGTTTACCAGAAAAGTTTTAGATACCTAACATCGAGAAATTTGAGGGTAGTGGACCTCCAATTGTTCATCTCCGTAGTTATCAATGGGCCGTGACTCTCTTAGGGGCTTTTAAGTGAATAATGGCCCTAAATGTTCCAACAGACCTTGAAGGATAGCGCTCTCCATGGGCTCTTATCCCTCAAAGAATCTAGAATCTGTAGTTGGGAATATATTGCCCGCGAGTTCATGTCACGGTACAAGTACAACGAGGAGGTAGAGGTTACCCGTTTTGATTTAGAGTTGCTCAAATAGAATCCTGGGGATTCAATCAGTAACTTCATAGTAAGGTGGATAGAGAAAGCATCCACCTTGATGAATTGGCCTTTCGAAGAGGAACATGTCAGTATTATGAAGAAGAACTTCTTACCCCATGTCCGAGCAATGATAGGAGGATAGTATTACCCTCATTTTTTAGGCCTTCGAGAAGAAGGAGTGGAAATCGAAAAAGGTCTGGCAAAGATAGAGGTCGAACTAAAGAAAAAGTTTGGACACTTTAGTCCTAGAAAGTTTCAAAAACATGACAATACCGCAGTTTCCACCATCAACAACATCTCTCAGCCTACCACTTCATGGGAACCAGAAAATTCTTTAACCCATCCCGAAAGGAATACACCGAGCTTCATAATCCCCTCTACAAACTTTACCAGGCCCTCTTGAGATGAAACCTTATCAAACCATTGGAACCCCGTCTGCTACCAAAACCACTTCTCAAAAATTTCAAGCCAGATACCCATTGTGACTTCCATCAAATCGTCGGCTATACCACCGACCAATGCTTTCACCTCCGAAATATGATCCAAGGCCTGATTGACTGGTGTATCATCGCCCTACTAGCCAATCCTAAACCAAACACTACCCATAATCCCCTCCCAAATCATAAAAATTCCATCTTCCTGGAAGAAAACCTATAATTTGACCCATCTACCCAGATCATACTAAGTAAATCACCAATCATACCCATATACTCTCCCACAGCTCTCCAAACATTCCCATACTTTCTCTTACACCCTATTAGCTTTGTCGATCAGGCTGTATCACTCCTCACTAGGGCATGTATCGTTGTCCGTACCCATTCTAAAGATGGAAGTATGGAATTATCAAAAGTACTGAACCAACTCCTTGAGTTAGGGATTAAATTGACTTTTCAAATGATCATTGATTGCCAAGGATTCAGTACACTGTTCTTGGAAGCACAGAATTGGGCTTGAGAATTAGACAGTTGGGTAGTTCCTCCTGATAAAGTCAGTCTAGACGATGTCATCTAGATCATGGTGGATTCATTTCAACAAATTGGTGATATTAGCAGCATGTCTAAACTGTTAGATGCTCTGAAAACTACAAGGACTCCTGGTTCGTTCACCTCTCCTTGTCGAATGGGAGGATTTATATGATTGAAGTTGTGGAGTGTATTGAATTTTTATGGAAGGACAATATTGTCTCCACTGGATGGGGAGATAAATTAGATGATTCAGATGAGGAGAGAATTTCATAAAGCACTAGCTTGGTATTCGACATATGTGGGATGATATCATTCGAGGAGCAACTGGGAGAGATCAATAGGGTGGCCGAACAACCCGAGATCGATAAGGAAACGGGGTTTATATTTTTTCCCTCTTCTGTGAACCATATGACCAGGTCAGGGAGACATTACCAAGTTCTAAACACCCCACCATCATCAAGTGATGGAGGGAAAGGTGTTGAGAATCTTCTTATGCCAGAAATGACTCTCGAGGAGAGAAAGGTCCTCGATAAGTTGAAAAAGGCCCAAGATAACATCAATCTATTGGGACTCTTTATGTCTTCCCAACTATAAAGAAATGATTTAATCAAGTTACTCGCTGGGTACAAAGTCCCTTTGTCTACCACACTAAAAGAATCTGTGAATCTGGTTCGATCTCTGACCTCTACAAGAATGCTCTCTTTCTCCGAAGAGGAAATCACCAAGATCAGTCCAAACCACAATTATGCTCTCAATATCTCTGTGAAAGTCATGGAAAATATTGTCCCTCTCTCTCTTATCGATAATGGATTTGCTCTTAATGTTTTCCCTCTAAGAACCCTCAATTTTTTGGGGTTGAAAGTGAGCGACCTTGCTCCAACCTCTACCACCATATGTTCCTCTAATAATACCCGCCAAGAGTTAATGGGATCTATAAATCTTGCTATAGAGGTTGGACCTTAAATTCTATTGTTGAGTTTCAAGTCATAGATATCCCGACCTATTTTAATCTGCTTCTCAGATGACCATGGCTCCGTAGCATTAAGGGGGTCTCTTCTTCCCTTCATCAGAAACAAAAATTCTTCGCCAATGGGCAGGTCATCACCATCTTGGGCAATGACGATAATAGAGAGAATGCAAGCACTAGTAATCTAGTACTTCAAACACAACACGGGATAAATGATATGCTTCTATCTGGTTTTCGAGTTGAACCACTTCTAATCCCAACATGGGATGATTTCAAAGATAAGGTTCATCCAGAATATGACCCCCATGTAAATGTCAATGTAATCCAAATGTTCAAGAACATGCACTTCATGCCCTGATAGAGTGGCTTTTAGTATGTCGTTGTTGTGAAAAGCTCTTCTAATAAAAAAACTCAATTACCTATAAAAATATAATCAAAGTATAAGAACATAACGGTAAGTGAGGTATTTATCCAAATCAAGGGAGTGAACAAAGAAGAAGCTCATGCAATTCAATTTTATTTAATTTCTTTTTTGGACTTTTTTACTTTTTCTAATTTTTTTGGCTTTTTCAATATTAAAACAATTTCTGTGATGAGAGTGAAATATGACTAAACTAAATCAAAGATGTAAAGAACTGACTAAAAAGTGACTAAAAATGATGAACACAATCTAACACTAAAATAAGAGATATAGTGAGGCAAATAAATGTTAGAACAATCAAGGAGTGGGATTACACCACATATTCTAGTTATTTTAATTAATTAATTCAATTATTTGAAATTGTCCCAAGTTAATATTGAAATTACAACCCAATTATCACATGAATGCAGTTTTAACACTAACGTTTTAGAAAGTTAATTTCAAGCCCCCGCAACTCTTAGAAAATATATTTATACTCCTTTTAATAAACCACCTGCTAGGATCGATTTATCAAAATCTCTATAAATCATTAAAAAAAAATAAAACTAGAGTTGAAATGAAAAGAATAATACCACATTTGAGAAACCCCTATCTTTAGCTCGATTCTAAAATGGGTATTATATCTCGAAAAATCATTTACCCTCTCTCGAGGCATAAATTAAAGGGTGAAGGATAAAAATTAACATTCAAAGGGAATTTTCAAATAGTCAAACTACTTAATCAAAGTATCATTAAATAAGGATTCACTCCACCCCTTAAAAGGGGTTTTTAGCCTAACATGATGTAAAATATGATAAACAATTCATCAAAGGCATTAAAATAAGAGTAGATAAGAGAACAATCAAACTAAATCTCTTTGCATCCAATTCAACTCTAATCCTTGAATTAGAAGCATACAACCCTCCAATTGAGTGATCAACAAAAATACAAATGAAAATTCACACTCAACTTGAATCTCACTATAATTTATTTCCCTCAATTTAAATAAAAAAAATAAAAAAAAATAACTACCTAAACTACAATTTATTTCTAACTAAAAATATCTATATACTTTTTCTCTAGAATTTAGGTCTCTTTAGATGGGTCTTCAAATGGCCTTGAGTCATCTTTTATATGAAGATGGAGCTAAATGGTGGTTTGGGTACAGATAAGAGTGTGCGTGGGGTATGTGAGGTGAGGTAGAGAAAAGAAATCAGATTTGTTAAAAGGGTATTTTGGGTATTGGGGTAAAAGGAGTTAGTTGGGGGGTTAATTTTGGAAATTGAGATTAAGGGGTATTTCAAAGTACATGTGGCTTTTGTTTGGCTTATATTTTTGGCAAGTAAAAATCAATTTGGTTCATGACTTATAGGTTTTGTGGTTGGCAATCGGGTATGGACACAGGTATAGCAGTAGGGTCCGATTGGGTTTGGCATGGGATCCGGGATTATTGATGCGGTCGGGTGGGGGTGGTTGAATTCGGGTTTAAAACCATGGTTGGGGAGAGGCACGAGTTCGATCGAGTTTGGCCACATGTAGTCGGATTTGGGCATGGATGGTAGGCGAGTATGAGGGGTCTTTTAGCTGGAGCAGAGGGGGCTGATCGGAGGTGATATAAGGTGAGCTGGGTCTAGGTGAGGAGGCAAAAAGGGGGTCGAGCAGTGTTTAGTAGGGTGAGGTAGA
The DNA here is from genome assembly GCA_949130495.1 of Sambucus nigra. Classification (NCBI taxonomy): domain Eukaryota; kingdom Viridiplantae; phylum Streptophyta; class Magnoliopsida; order Dipsacales; family Adoxaceae; genus Sambucus; species Sambucus nigra. Next base: position 532,639,193 of record OX422208.1, on the reverse strand, counting down.
CTGGTGGTTTAGTGTTAGGAGATGGTATTAAGGCAGAAGGGGGATTGGTTGGGGTAGGTGATGTGGGTTAGACAGCAGGTGGTATAAGGTTGGTAATGGTGGTGATGAGTTTGTTAATGGTGGGACGATGAGAGTTGGGTGTGTGTTGGTTACTGGAGGTAGAGGAGATAGCGTGAGATGGTATGGGTTTATTGGAGAAGATTAAGTAAGGGGTGATTTAATGTCTGAGGGCGTATGGAGTTAGGGTGAGGGTGATTTAGTGTAAATGGTGTGTAGGATAAGTTAGTGTGTGAGTATGTATGTTTAATTTGTACTATAAAAATAACTATCTAATAAAACTAATAAAACAAAAATAATAAATCCTAACAAAATAAAAATAAAAATAAAGTCCTAAAAAAATAAACGTAGAAACGTAGAAAAATAAATTCCTAAAAAAAACTTATCCTAATAAAAATAAAATAAAAACTAAAAATAAAAATAAAACAACACTAAATAAAAAGAAATATAAAAAATTACAAATAAATCCTAAAAATCTTAAAAGTATAAATTATAAAAATAAATAAAGTAAAATTTATTAAATTCCTAATCCTTAAAATAAAATTCAAATAATAAAAATAAAAACTTCAAATAAAAATAAAATAAAACCTGAAGTCCTAAAAATATAAAATCTAGTAAAACTAAAAATAAACTACTAAAAATAATCCTAATAATAAAATAAAAATAAAAATAAAGACTAAAATTAAAAACTAATAAAAAATAAAAAGAACTAGAAAATAAATTCTAGGAAATTCTAAATAAATCAAAAATGAAAAAAAAATAAAAATCTAACAAAATCCAAAAACACAAACTAAACACACATGGGATTCGGGTGGAGGTTTGGGCTAGGTTAGGCTTGGATAAGGTACAGGACTCGGGAACTAGCTTCATAAATCACACATTTTCCTTGAAATAAGCATTTGAACTCCGCAAACGGCGATCAAGTTGACACATTAAACATTAAGCATATAAGACCCAATCTATCGAGAATTAACAACTAAAATACGTCTATTCGGGGTATAAAATGTATACTTTTTGGTGCTTATCACACCATCCCCAAACAGAACATTTCTAGCCCTCGAGCAAAAAGATAGAGAGAAAGAGAAAGATAAGAAACCAAAATTCTATCACTTTCGTGGGAACTTGCGATTGCACTTAGCATGTGAAACAAGCCTTTGAACCTATAAGTTTACCTACATGACGATTTGTGTCTCGTGAGGGCTTGCAGGGAAGATACCCATAAAATTCTTTATTTGCAAATGGCAATCAATCTCTTATTAGACATAGAATAATCGTATAATCCATCATGAGAAGAATATTTTGAGAAATATAAGATAGAAAGTGCAAAAAAGGGTTTAGCTAAGTAAATACTCAAGGCACATCCTTCCTAGAACCTAATGTGTACGGTGTGGATCAGTCAAAATGGGTCGAGTATCACAACTGTAATTCCTTGATTGCGTTTTCAGAATCAACTCTTCAACTTCAAAATCTCACTAGATATCTCTCTCTCAAAAGAACTCACGAGATTTGGGTAAGTGTGTCGATCTTGTATGTGAGGAGGTGAGTAATGTAAGAAAGTTCAAACATCAAATACACACTTAAGAAAGAACGAAAATTTAGAAAGTAAAATGATCTCATGAAAGAATGTTGATCACTATAGTGAGAACGTCGAGTTATTCACCCTATTGACTTTTGTTTGCCTGAACACCTAGGGGAAATATGGATGTTTATAAGTGAGGGAGAAATGCGACGGTAAGGATGGAATGAGATGAGGTATGATATGATGGTGATGGATGGATGATGGATGGGTGATGGATGAGAAGAGTGTTCTATAATTGAAGAATAAATGTCTTTATTTCAAAAGAACTAACTACAAAACTCTCCTTTTCTTTTTTTTTCTTTTTTTTTCTTTTTCTCTTTTTTTTTTAGTTTATACTCTCAATACTGAAGACATTTTATATTTGGGAAAATTACTCTTTTCTGTTTCAAAAAATGAAGGATGATATATGAATGGAGAGGATAGATGGATGATGTGGGGAATGTGTTAATATGGAAGAATATGGGAAGGTAATGAAAGAAGTGAATGGTAATTGGTAGGTGTATGTATGAAAATTTAGTGATCGGGATAAATTTCAAGACACATGTTTCTTACAAATCGAAAGTGATGTCGTTCTCAATGATCAAGCTAAAATTTTAGTGAAGAATAATAAGATCATATAACAATTTAAGTGCAGACCCAGAGGTAGTTGAATCAACTTGTGACTCGGAGATTGCGTAAAACACTCTGAAAGGATGAAAGGCACAAATCTCACAGGCTAAAATCTCCACTAGTGATCCTTAAGATTTTTTTGAGAATTATGGTACTCTTCAACTCTAAACTGTAGTAACATGAACAGTGCGCAAATTTTGTCGAGTCTAGAAATTGATGGTGAAAATTCCTTGTAGGTATTACATAAGCTATTTAGAAAAACTATCCTCTAGATTGATTCCTAGACTTAAAATATGGATGATAGAAAATTTACATCAATGAATGAGATGAAAGAAACTGTACGAAAATTTAAAAATCAGGTTTAAAAATCAAAAAAATTGAAAAGAGGTACGATTTTTATAAAATTATCCACCCCCAAACAAAAACGAGCATCGTCCTGGATGTTAAGTAAAATGATATATAAAATTGAGAGATGAAGGTAGGAAAGATATTACTAGAATCAACCGCTAATGAAGTGGACAGATGAAGCCAAGAATAAACCTTAATAAATGATAAGAGAAAAAAAATGTGTATAAGCTTATAAACATAGAAAGCATAGGGTGATGTGAAAAACCACCCCCAAACAGAATGAGACTCATACAAGAACTCACGGGATGCCTCCCGATAGTGCTAAGTTTAATGTGTTCAGTCAGATCGAAGGGAACTCACCCTAAGGATAAGAACTATAAAAGTGCGAGGTGGTAGAAAATTGGGTGATGATAATCACCCCCAAACAAGACTGAAGAATCAATCTTATTGGATAAAGCCTAAAGGGGTCAATGCACTTGTATAGAAAATTGCATCACACGATGAAAAGCATCAGTGGACCATGGGTGGGTGGGTATTAGCATAAGGGTGAAGAGATATCGATCTCGAGCCTTATTGAGATGAAAAGTGAAGACAACGGGGGCCCTGTAAGAATGGTGATGTAGTTGGTAAGAAAAGCAATATGGTTTGACAATTATGATGGGGTGAGGATCATGGAAATTGGACGACCATTCTATAAATTGACGATGATAATGGTCACTCCGTGACACGCTAGGGAGCTGTCGATGGAAAAAATAAACACAACAAGAGCGTGGCGGGCATGGGGTAAAAATCTCGAGGTCACGGAAGTGGATAGTAGCACCATATAGACTCTCGAGAATGGTGGATGGCTTTTGGTTGGTATCCAAAGGTATGGATGGAAAAACGCAAGGTATAATATCAAGATCCAAACTAGGTGATGGGATAGAGGGAACAATGGGTGAGTCGGGTTGGATAAACGGTGGGGGAAGATGATCTATCTCTACAGTAGGGCACACACACTCATATGGAGGGTCAAAATGATCCTTAATATCCTCCTGAAGAGGGAGTGTGGTATCAGGTAATGGCAAGATCAACTTATCCACCAATGTATCACCATCTGATGTGGTGAAAGGGTCTAAAGAGGCATTAAGATCCGAGATAGATGAATCTACATCAATATTCGGGTCAAGGGGAGCCAAATATGACGGGTTAGGATCCATATCAAGAGAGGTGGTAACTCTCTCTGATGCTATCTCGGGACATTAGTGAGCACTCGTAGTCGGAGATAACCTAAAAGATATGGGCATGTGAGAGACATATGGAATTGGGGCATAAGGTAAAAGCTCAGGTGTATTTTTCGATATAACGGGAGTGGAAATGTGAAACTCAAGTGTGGGTTCATTTGGATATGACAGGAGCAAATAAATCTCACTAATGAAAGGTAAGTCAACATAATTGTCGACTTGGGGCCCCGACCATGGGTGTTTTCAACTTCGAGATTCTCGGGGTGAGAGGGCTGGTCACACTCAAAGTTAGTGGCACAAAATGACTCATCATCACTCCATGTGGGGGAAATAACGGGTTGACCTGGGGTGAAATCTGACTCTCTCTCACACTCAAATTCATTTAACCTTTGTTCAAGCCTTTTGAAGAGATTGATTTTGAATTTGAGTGGCCTGCTCTTGACCAATGATAAATTATTGCAAGAGTGCCTCAAGAGAAGATGTGGATGATGGTGGTAAAGTGTTAGTGTGTGGAGGTGGTGGTTGAGGTGGACACAACTCACTACTAACACTAATATGCGGACAATACTCATAGAAAATGTGGGAAATGGGTCCAAGTGTGTCATACACGAGAGAAGAATCTTCATGAGAGACAAGTGGTGGATAATCATTGGGTTCATCGGGAATGGGTGCACAAGGTTGCCATGACCATTATTGGAACGTGTGAGGATCCACAACATGGTGTTGGGATTCGTATTGCGTGGAAGGGTGATCAGGCCTCCACGAATAGCTAGGGTGCTCACACAATTCGGGATTAGATACATCGTGATAATAAGTCGGAGTGGGTTCCGAAACACTGTCATATGGATACACTTGGTCCATGGTGGGTTCGAAAGGATAAGGAATGTACAGGCACTCACGGGGCAAGTGATTGCCTAGAAAACACGATGTGCACAACAAATCATTTGATGTGGTAATATTTGTCATCGGAGGCGATATAATGTGAGATTCATGCCTGGATGATGCATGAGTATCAACAGTGTATGTTTGAGAGTTAAAGCCATTAAGTAAATTGGGGAGGTGGGACTCGGGCTCAACTTCAAACATGCTTCGAGAGAGTGGGAAATGGCCAAAATATTCCCGTAAAGGACGTTCGTCGGCCATGATGATAAAAATATATATTTTTTTTATTTTTTCAAAAGGAAAGAAAATATTTTTTTTTGCTTTTTTTTAGAAAATGAAGGAAAGAAAATATTTTTTGGAATTTGTTAGAAAAATAAAGGAAGAAAATAGTGGGAAAAATATTTGGACTCTTAAATTTTGAACGAACTCACTAAAATCGGACTACCAAAAAATTGAATTGGACACACACAAGTCAAGGATAAAAATTAATGAAAGGACTTAATTAACATGGGATTGAATTGGACTAGCACATACCTAATTTTTTTTCTTCAAAATTTAATTCAAATTTTAATTAAGTTCACAGGCGATAAAGTCACGAAAATTATCTGAGTGATCGCCTTTGCAAAAATATTCTCCTAGTGGGCTAGCTAGTGGGTTGATTTTAAATTTAATGATAGCTAGGGTAGCGCACAAATGGTAAACAAGTAAGTCGGGTGATGAAATCCCTTCTCTTGAATGACCGGGTATAGGTCTTAATTGATTAATTCGCCACACACATTCAAAAATAAATGCGAGAATTAAAATCAAGTAAGAGCACATAGTCACACACAAACATTGACTCGCTAATAGGAGAGGCGCGAGGGTTTTAGAAATGTACTTCCCACGATTTTTACACCATGGGGTGATGAACGATTTGAGTTGACCAGGGGGAGATATCTCCTATCTTAGTCGACCCTGGGAGTCCTACCGACCCAAAGTAGAGAGGCTTATTTTGCTCGCCCTTGGACGCTCTCTCTCTACCTTGTCCAGTTTTTCTATCACGCTTTTCTTCGCGATTAATTATGACAAATATAAATGAAAAATAAATGGTGTCTTCAAGCACTGTAAATACAAGACAAATAATAGAATCCTAATACAAGCCTTCTAAAATAATGAAAAATGGTACGAAAATGTAAAATGCAATATAAATGAATACAAAATGGATCCTCTCAAGCGCTTCAAGCTCCAAATATTGGCAACGGCGCCATTGGATAGAGTTGCTTTTTGGTATATCGTTCTTGAAAGCTTCTCTAATCAAAAATCTCAATTACCTACAAAAATACAATCAAATTATAAGAATATAGTGGTAAGTGAGGTATCCATCCAAATCAAGGGAGTGAAGCGAAGAAGAAGCTCATGCAATTCAATTTTATTTAATTTATTTTTTGGACTTTTTTACTTTTTCTATTTTTTTAGCTTTTTCAATATTAAAACAATTTTTGTGATGAGGGTGAAACAAGACTAAAATAAATCAAAGATGTAAGAACTAATTAAAAAGTGACTAAAAATGATGAACAAGGTCTAACACTAAAATAAGAGAAAAAGTGAGGTAAATAAATGTGAGAACAGTCAAGGAGGGGGATTACACCACATATTCTAGTTATTTTAATTAATTAATTCACTTATTTGAAATTGTCTGTGTTAATATTGAAATTGCAAGCCAATTCTTGTCATGAATGCTATTTTAACACTAACCTTTTAGAATGTTAATTTCAAGTCCCCCACAACTATTAGAAAATAGATTTATACTCCTTTTAATAAACCACCTGCTAGGATCGATTTATCAAAATTTATATAAATCATATAAAAAATAAAACTAGAGTTAAAATTCAAAGAATAATACCACATTTGAGAAACCCCTATCTGTTGCTAGATTCTAAAATGGGTATCATATCTCGAATTTTGATTTTCTCTTGAAAATCATTTACCCTTTTCCAAGACGTAAATTGAAGGGTGAAAGATCACAATTAACATTCAAAGGGAATTTTCAAACAATCAAACTTATTAATCAAAGGCATTAAAATAAGAGTAGAGAAGAGAACAATCAAACCAAATCTCTTTGCATCCAATTGAACTCTAATCCTTGAATGAGAGGCATACAACCCTCCAATTGAGTGATCAACAAAAATACGAATGAAAATTCACACTCAACTTGAATCTCACTATAATTTATTTCCCTCAGTTTAAATCTAAAAAATAAAAATAAAATAACTACCTAAACTACAATTTATTTCTAACTAAAAATATCTATATACTTTCTGTCTAGAACTAGCTCTCTCTAGATGGGTCTTCAAATGGCCTTGAGTCATCTTTTATATGCAGATGGAGCTGAGGGGTAGTTTGGGTAGAGATAAGAGTGTGCATGGGGTGTGTGAGGTGAGGGAGAGAAAAGAAATTAGATTTGTTAAAAGTGTATTGCGGGTATTGGGGTAAAAGGAGTTAGTTGGGGGTTTTATTTTGGAAAAAGAGGTTAAGGGGTATTTCAAAGCACATGTGGGTTTTGTTTGGATTTTATTTCTAGCAGGTAAAAATTGATTTGGTTCATGGCTCATAGGTTTTGTGGTTAGCAACCAGGTATGGACACGGGTATAGCAGAAGGGTCCGATTGGGTTTGGCATTGGATCTGGGTTTGTTGATGGGGTCGGGTGGTGGTGGTTGAATTTGGGTTTAAAACCATGGTTGGGTTGAGGCATGGGTTCGGTCGAGTTTGGACGGATGTAGTCGAATTTGGGTATGGAGGTTAGGCGGGTATGAGGGGTCTTTTAGCCGGAGCAGAGGGGGCTGATCGGAGGTGATATAAGGTGAGCTGGGTTTAGGTGAGGAGGCAAAATGGGGGTAGAGCAGTGTTTAGTCGGGTAAGGTCGACTGGTGGTTTGGTGTTAGAAGATGGTATTAAGGCTGAAGGGGGATTGCCCGGGGTAGGTGATGGGGGTTAGATAGCAGGTGGTATAAGGTTGGTATTGGTGGTGGTGACTTTGCTAATAGTGGGGTTGGTTAATAGAGGTAGAGGAGAGAGAGAGAGAGAGATGGTATGGGTTTGTTGGAGAAGATGAAGTAGGGGGTTATTTAGTGTGTGAGGGTGTACGGAGGTAGGGTGAGGATGATTTGGTGTAAATGGTGTGTAGGATAAGTTAGTGTGTGAGTGTGTCTGTTTAATTTGTACCCTAAAAATAACTTTCTAACTAAACTAATAAAACTAAAAAATTAAATCCTAACAAAATAAAAATAAAACTAATGTCTTGAAAAAAATAAACTAAGAAAAGTAAAAATTAAATTCCTAATAAGAAAACTTATCCTAATAAAACTAAAATCAAAATAAAATAACACTAAATAAAAAGAAATATAAAAATTGCAAATAAATCCTATTAATCCTAAAAGTATAAATTGTAAAAATAAATAAAATAAAACCTACAAACTACAAATGAAGTAAAAACTACAAATGAAGTAAAAATAAAACCTAAAGTCCTAAAAATATAAAATCTAGTAAAACTAAAAATAAACTAGTAAAATTAATCCTAATAATAAAATAAAAATAAAAATAAAGCATAAATTAAAAACAAATAATAAATAAAAAGAATTACAAAATAAATTATAGGAAATTCTAAATAAATCAATAATAAAACCTAAAAATGAAAAATAAAAATCTAAAAACACAAACTAAACATACATGTAGTTCGTGTGAAGGTTTGAGCTAGGTTAGGCTTGGGAAGGTACGGGAATGGGGAATTAGCTCCATAGATTGTACATTTTCCTTGAAATAAGAATTTGAACTTCGCAAATGGAGATCAAGCCTACACATTAAACAATTATGCATATAAGACCCCATTTGCCGAGAATTAGCAACTAAAATACGTCTATGGGGGGTATAAAATGTACACTTTTGGGTGCTTATCATGTCCGGACTGGGGCTTGGAAAAAGACAACAAGGGATATTTGAGCCTATTTTGTTGAATAAGGCATTTCCTCCCTGTGGCTTTGGCTATCAGCCATCATAAGAAGAGCCCAGAATGATCCGTCAGCCTCGACTGAAGTGGAGGTCAGAATGCACCAAAACTGTCTCAGAAGATTCCATAAACGAAATATTCATCAGAGAGGGTGAAGATTCCCCCTTTCTGCATCTTCTCCAAACCATGGTACGACCATGCCGATAAAAAGATGAAACTAGGAATGGAGATATTATTTCAAGATAGATACCCATGAGTCGAGAGTTCCCAACACAGTGTACAATCGCTCACTGAGGATACCGAAGATTATGAAGAAAGTGACTCTAAGGATTCTTTCAATTTACAGGCACTAGGGCTAACACTTTGCATGATCCACTCAGGGGTTACCTCGTCGGATCCATCACGTCTGATTAAAGAGGCTTATGCACCTCTCTTTAATTGGCATGTTGTACTAGTGTCACATGCTGATATTCAACCTACCCTGATGTTTATCCTATTTTCCCTTCTTTAGTTGTTCCTTTTAACTCTGATACAATCAAAATCTCCTTTGATGAGGTTCTCAATGCTATTTTTCCAATAAATAAAATAAATAAAGATTTTGAGTATCTTGTTATGCCTTACATTAATTATCTTGATTCTAATCAACTCTTGATGATGATGATTTTACAAATGAACAATTATTAACTGATCGAAATAAAGTTAATAACAAACAACATAACCGTGTTCAAGTTAATGAAGATGAAAATATTGTTATTAATCTCGGTTCTAGTAGCCAACTCCATGAGATTAGGAAATGGGCCACCCTTGATGAGCACGAGCGTGGGTAACGCAAAGAATTATTGAAGGAATTCATGGATGTCTTCGCATGGTCCTATGATGACATACTCTGTATTGACCCTAAGATAGCTCAACACGCGATTCCAACTCTCCCAAAATGCAAACCGAACAAATAGAAACTGCGAAAGCTCTGCACCGAATGCTCACTCAAAGTTAAAGAAGAAGTAGTCAAACAACTAAATGTGGGATTAATTCGTGTGATCGAATATCCCACATGGCTAGCCAATAACATACCCTTATCATCGTCAAGAGGGAAGGTTTTCATGTGTGTCGACTACCGAGAATTGAACAAGGCCTCTCCAAAGGACGATTACTCGTTACCCAATATCGACATGATTATGGATAATACGGTCAGTCACGCTCTCAAGTCATTCATTAATGGGTTTTCTTGATATAACCAGATCAAGATGCACCCCGATCACTAAGAGAAAACCATATTCATCACCCCTTGGGGAACCTTTTACTGCACTGTCATGCCATTTGGTCTAAAAAATGCAGGGGCTACCTACCAGAGTGTTTCCATAACCATTTTGCATGATCTGATACACAAAGAAGTCGAGGTCTACGTAGAAAACATGATTATCAAGACCAAGACTAGGGAGGGTCATCCTCCCGCTCTCTAAAAGTTCTTCGACCGACTGCGACAGTACCAGATGCGACTTAACCCAAGAAAATGTGTCTTCGGCATTACCAAAGGAAAACTCTTGGGATTCATGGTTAGTGTGAAAGGAATAAAAATAGATCCTGCCAAGTTGAAATCCATACGTGATATGCCACAACCCAAAACGGAGAAGGAAGTTCTGGGATTCCTAGGCAAATTACAGTACATCACTCGGTTCATCATTTAGTTGGCATTCCATTTATGAACCCATCTTCAAACTCCTCCGAAAGGATTCAACCAAGGTCTGGAATAAAACTTTCCAATAAGCTTTTGACTGAATCAAGCAACACCTTACCCAACCTACGGTACTCATGCCATCGTAGCTTGGTCTTCCCTTACTCCTATACCTAACCATAACTGATACTGCAGTCAGGGCTTTGCTATCCCAATTGCTTCAAGAAACTCATAAAGAGAGATCCATCTACTATAGCAATCACAAGTTGGTCTATTAGGAAGTTAACTACACTGCCTTGGAGAAAGCATGTGCCGCTCTTGTCTGGGTTACCCAAAAATTATGGCACTACATGCTTGCCTTTCCCATCAAACTTCTATCCCGAATAGATCCTATCAAGTACTTTCTTGAGAAACCTACCATGTCCAGCTGAATGGCCTATTAGTTGATGCTCCTAGCTGAATTTGATATTACCTACGTCATGAAAAATGCTATGAAAGGAAGATCCATATCTGACTACCTTGCTGACTACCACATAGAAGAGGTTGATGTATGGATATCTGAGTTCCCAGATTAGAATATCCTTTATACCTCCCAAGAAGACCTTCGATGGAAAATGTTCTTTGATGGCGCTACCAACAAGAAAGTGCATGGCATTGGGATACACCTAATTGTCCCTAATGACTCTCACACTCCCATTGCCATCAAGTTGGATTTTCCTTGCACCAACAACATGACTGAATATGAAGCATGCATGGTAGGCCTTAAAGTTTCCCTCAAGAAAGGAATTTGATACCTCAATGTCTATAGGGATTCAACCCCCATCATCGGTCAAGTACTCATAAAATGGAAAGTTAAGGATGAGAAACTCTTACCCTTGCATGCCCACCTTGAAGAGGTAGCTTCCCAGTTCCAAGAAATCACCTTCCATTACCTACCTGGGGCAAATAACAACCTAGCTGATGCCCTTGCTACCTTATCCTCCATGATTAACATACCCGAAGGAATAACTATGGCCCCTTTCCTTGTCCAAAGGCAAGATAAACTAACCCACTACTACCACATCGAACTCATCACAGAGAAAGATCTCGAGATAACCAACTGTTGGTACTATGATATTTGGCTAGTCCTCGAGCATGGTAGGTATCCCCAAGATTCTGACAAGAAAGATCGAGAAACCCTTCGCAAACTAGTTGCCCATTACATTGTTTGCAATAAAGCACTATTTAAGATAAACTTCGATGGAACCCATTTTCACTACATCGTATGGGCTGACAATGAAGAAATGATGTAGAAAATCCACAGCGGGGAATGAGGACCCCACATGAATGGCCATATGATCGCTAAGAATATCATCTGACAAGGATACTACTGGACCACCATGGTTCATGCTTATGCCGCCTACATTCAAAGATGCCTCAAATGCTAGAAGTTTTCTAACCTACAACACTTACCCACATGGGAATTGTATAATATGACCTCTTCATGGTCGTTCTCCACATGGGGCATAGACATCATAGGGAAGGTTATGCCCAATGCCTCTAATAGGCATGAGTTCATCCTAGTCTCCATTGACTACTTCACTAAATGGGTTAAAGTCGAGTCATACACAATCATGAATGCTAAGAAAGTGGCCAAGTTCATTAAAAAAACATCATTTCCTGATATGGGGTCCCGTACGAGCTAGTATCAGAGAATGGGTTACACTTCGAGGCAGAAATTACAAAGGTGGTCGACGAATATGGAATTCAGAGACATAAATCTTCTCCACGCCAACCTCAAACCAACGGGCCAATCAAAGCAGCCAATAAGAACCTCAAAGCCATCATCTTTAAGATGATCGAGAGTTATCGAGATTGGGCCAATAGGATCCCTTACGACCTCTCGAGCTACCACAATTCAGTTCGAACCACTACTGGGGCTACCCTTTACTCTCTATTCTATAGCATGGATGTAGTCTTACACGTGGAGCTAGAAATCATTTCAATACACGTCATGCTTTAAAGCAAAGTCAGTGAGGAAGACTGGTACCAAATCCATCTCGACGAGCTGTCCCGCTTGGAAAAAAAGGAGGCTAAAAGCTCTATGTCACATACAAGGGTACCATCGCCATATAGCGCGATCATTTAACAAAAGAGTCAAGGACCGCGGTGTTCGAGAAGGGGAATTAGCCCTCAAAGAAATAGTAAAACCCATCTGGGACCCCAAAGGGAAATTCAAGCCCAATTAGAGTGGACCCTAGATTGTGAAGAAGATCATATCTGGAGGCACCGTTATGCTCACCAACCTTGATAGAGAAGAAATGGTGCATCCAGTCAACCTCGATCGTCTCAAGAAATTATATCCCTAGACTAAAATCTCGGCGCACAATGACTCTTCTCACCTCTCTTCTATTCTAAGAAAAAAAGAGTCTTCGTTTCACTCTACACAGAACTACATGGGGCTTAATCCTCTAAAAACCTTTTTTCTTTCAAAAAATGAATTTCAAAAAAAAATTAAAACCCTCAGAGGTATGTAGTCAACTCATCTGGCTTACATGAGCCCGATGCCCTTCTTTTTTCATAAAATATTATTATTTTCTTATTCCGGAGAACGATAGTTAATTTTTACATATACATTAACAAAAGGATTATGTATACTTTAGCTATCGGTATAGCTAATTCAAAATGCAAAACTCATCAAGTGGCACAACTACATGATCAAGAACTCCTTTATTTCATTATTCGAAATTTTGGTATGATTACATCAGCATAGGGAGTCAAACAACTTCCCTTGTCAATCATACTCCTACCTTCCTAAAACCAAAATAAAAAAAATCCCCACTACTCCCAAAATAAACCTCAAATTACAAAAAATTCATAAAATTCTACCTGCAGCTGCGAGAGGAACCAACTCCATCATCACCCATATCCTGGGGTCCCCAAACTTCCCCTGCCTTAATGGAGTGTTGCAGACGCTCCATAAAGAGATAATCTTGGACTATCTTGGGGAAAACAACAATGCCTCCCTACATGGTGTCAGATATAGCAAACCACCTTTGCCTAATCTCCACAGCCAACATCTTAGCCACTATCTTCTTCCATAACCACTTCATGTAGTCCCTTGAGACGTGATAGACTCTACCAATAGATTGGGAGGGACGGGTCGACGAATGACGATTCTCCCACGGAGAACCAAGCCGTAAGGGTATACGCTCTGTCAGGTCCTCTATAGGAAATAAGTTTAGTTTCCACGGTGGCATAATTTTTTCCCAACCAAATTGGTGTAGTTGCCTCCAGGGAAAGTAAAAAGAGGTATGTCTGAGACCTACTAATCAAATATATTGGTACTCCTTGAGTTTTAGAATGGGCATCATCTCCCCTACCAATGCACTAACCAGTGCAAGCCTTGAGCCCCGTGATCCATGACCCCGTTTTCCCAGCTTTCGATGTATAGGCCCACACTGATGAAATAGTGTGAAAAGAAATTTGGCACCGCCGACAAAGGATACTCAGGTGGGACCATCATACAAAACCTCTCTGATAGCCACATGAATAGCATTACAGGGCTACCCCTTAGAAAATCAAAATGACCTTATCGTCAGACATCCAGACCATTCAAAGTCTCCGTCAGTATCACCATCGCAGGATTGCGATGGTACGACATCCAAAAAATAATAGCTGCGTGTTGGGGGTCCACCAGTACATCCCCAGTTATCGATAATATTTTGAAACAAGGGCCAGAATGACGGACTCAGCATGTCCAACATCATCGACATCCCACAAATGCACAGAATGCAGAATCGCAGGAAGAGAAATCATTACTCCTTTAACCACCGACCAGGTTGTTGAAGGTGAAATGTTGAGAAGTCCTGCCAATAGCTCCCTAGGGGACCGGGAAAACTCAGGCATAGCCGCTATAACGCTGGGATTTATCCTCAACATGGTATAAAACTCTTCATAGGTCGGACAAATTTCTTCCAACCCGAATAGTAAGACATGGACTTTAGGGTACCAAAATTCTATGGCTGCTATCAGCATATTCCACTCTATGGATCGATTACGCCACAAACAGACTCGTCGCATGCTGAAAGTGTCATAGTCAACCTTATCCGAACACATTGCTTCTAAGGTTTCGAGGTAGGTCACAATCTCAACTATACTAGGGAGAGCCATATCACAAAAGAAGAAGAAAGTGAGCAAAGAAGGATGTAAAGGAAAAATAATGGGGAGGTGTGAAGAAAGGCTCCATCCACACCCCTATTTATACTTGAAAACTCTCAAGCAAATATATGAAACCCTGCAGAAATCGTAGGAAAACTTACCCCAACAAGTACTAAGAAATTGAAAAAAGTGCAATCAAAGCCTCAAGTTGATTGGACTGGACTGATATGTCGATAGGCAGGATAGGGGTTATGCCAATCGGCAATCCCCTATTTTTGGGAAACCCCCTTTTTCCGTTTTTGTCAAAATCGAAAAACCTAAAAAAATAATTTTTATACTAAGGGAATTTAGAATTTCCATATCTTTGTATTTTCACTTATCCTATTCAAATCATTTTTAATTCTTTTTACGGTCTCAGTAGCAAAGTCAAAAGAGCATGCGCATTAATCACCAAAAAAAAAAATTCAAAAAAAAATTCACTTCATTTGCATATATTTTTGTTGTATTACATTGGTTTTTGCAGTAAAAACTAAACAAGAAATACAACAGGACTCATCCCGAACCCAAGTTTCTCTCTCTCTCTCTCTCTCTCTCTCTCTCTCTCTATATATATATATATATATATATATATATATATATATATATATATATATATATATATATATATAAGAGCCTCCCTCTCTGCGGTGCGCCCTCTCCCCCCTGTGGCGAGACGATGTGCCACCACTCCTAGAGCCCGACCCTTCCTAAGATGAGGCAAACGGCACCAGACAAGAAGGAACCAAAATTGTATCCTTAATGTGGGCAGTCGTCAAAGATATCCAATCCCTAATATTCCTCAGCCAAGTGGTGGAGACCCGGATGTGAATGAAAAAAAGAAAATCTGTCATTCTTAGGCAAAGGAAGAAATCAGGAAATCAGAAGACAAAGAGACAAAAGGTATACCTCAGGTCGAAGGACCTCCTCTGTCAATCCCAACTCCTTCGGGTCCATCGCATTACGATGGTGCAGCGTATGCACTGACCCTCAATTTGCCCTCCGAATGTTGTAACTAGGTGAGAACAGTTGTACAAAGGAAGACTCAGAAGTCATCGTCGTCGCACCGCCTGCACTGTGGGAGGACCCCACCTGCCTACTCAAGCCCTCACGAGGAAGATCATCATGTCATATATGTTGGGTGGTATCAAACAGCTTGACACAAAGTCCATATAATCATACATCACCATCGATTCGATATGTGATGAGTAAGGCTAACCCATCATTGTCGCCACCCGGGCGTCGTCCAACATCTCATGCACCCGCCTCATGAACATTACGGGTTTCACCTGTGGCACATCAAAATCATCCTCCATAATTTCTCTAACTTCTCTCTCCCTGAGGTACTAAGAATATCCAAACTCATGCGCCAACAGACACCGCATTTGCGCATGTCCCCCAGTCACCCCCATATGCCGGATAGCCATCACCTATGGATAAAAGTTCACCTGGAAATTCCACAGCAAGAACTAAAGATCAATATCAACAAAAGATCATCAAGGGAAATACAATCTCAAGAAAAAATGGGGACTTACTCTCTCACTCGTCAGTCCATTCAAGACCTGACGCACCGTCTCCAGAGAGAGGAATTTCTTCGATTGCCGATTGGATTTTTTCCACTGATACATCCAGTAGAAGTCTTGAACGAAATCATCCTGTAAAGCTATCAATTGGTTGTTAAACCCAATTACCTCATAGAACCACGTCTGCAAAGGACAAAAGGTCAAAAATTAAAAAATCAAGAATAAAATGCATAAAGGAAAATGCGAATGAATAAAGAAAAATGCTAGAAATGAAGAATACCTCAAGAAGATACGTGGCTCTAATAAAAAAAATTTGGCAACACCGGATGAATGCATTAAGAGAATAATAAAATGACACCAAGGTCAATCTCCTCCAGTTATAAAGATGGAAGTCCGAAAACACCTTCAAAATGGCAAAAATCACAAGTGCATGACGTCACCACTCGTCACCACCAGAAAACCTCCCAGTACTAGAAAAATGAATAGACGACCCATCTGATGCACCTGCCACCCATCGCTCTCATCAATCCTTCTCCTCAGCAACAACTCTCTCAAAAGGTACAAACGAAAATAGTCCCGAGAAACGACCCTCTCCATATCACCCAACACCGGCGTCACCCTTAGTGTCCCTCCACCTTCTTGAGGTACCCCAAAAGATCATGCCATTATCGTTTGGCCTCCATATATCTATGCCGGTCAGCACCCCCTTTGAATTTTTGTACAAAAAGCCCAAAAAATGCTAGAAAATTTTGAAAAATTCTCGAAAAATTCCCAAAATTCCCAAATGGATTTGAGAACCTTGTCCACTAAGAAAAAAGTTTAACCACAATTATTTCCTCGGCAGAACCCTTATCTCCCCCAGTGGAATTCCCGAAATCAATTTCAGGTCTCCCCAGTAACGTCTCTAAAGGACACCAAAAAATTCAAAAAAACAAATCCCCTGCTAAGAAACGTCCGACCCTTAGATCATTCCCTCTTCTCCAGTGGAACCTAAAATAAAATCTTCCCTAAATCCCCAACGTAACTACAAAATGCATATCCCTAGTGGAGTCTCCAAATTTCCCCAAGAAACTTAAGCCTGTAGAATTGTCTTCAACCCACAGAATTGGGCACCTCTACTTAAACCCGCAGAATTGGCTTCGACCCACAGAATTGATCTCTTCTACTTAAGCCCGCAGAATTGGTTTCGACCCACAGAATTGGTCACCTCTACTTAATCCCTCAGAATTGACTTTGACCCGTGGAGTTGATCATTTATACTTAAGCCCGCAGAATTGGCCTTGACCCGCAGGATTGGTCACCCCTACCTTAAGCCCTCATAATTTCCTTCGACTTGCATAATTGGCTTTGACCCGTAGAATTGGTCACCCATATCTTAAGCCCTCAGAATTGGATTCGAACTGAAGAATTTGTCGCTTTTACTTAAGTCCACGGAATTGGCTTTGACCTGTAGAATTGGTCACCCATATCTTAAGCCTGTAGAATTGGTCGCCCCTATCTTAAGCCCGCAGAATTGGCTTCGACCTGTAGAATTGGTCGCCCCTATCTTAAGCCCGCAGAATTGTCTTTGACCCACAGAATTGGTCACTTCTATCTTAATCCCGTAGAATTGGCTTCAACCCACAGAATTGATCGCCCATATCTTAAGCCCGCAGAATTACGTTTGACTAGCTGAATTGGTCACCTCTATCTTAAGCCCACATAATTGGCTTCAACCCACAAAATTGGTCACCCCTATTTAAGCCCTCAAAATTGGCTTTGAACCACTGAAATTATCGCTTCTACTTAAGCCCGCAGAATTGGTCACCCTTATTAAAGTCTGGAGAATTGGATTTCACCAGCAGAATTGGTCACCCCTATTTAAGTCCTCAGAATTGTCTTTGACCCGCAAAATTTGTCACTCCCTACCCTTGACATCAGTAATCACCACCCTCTTAGCTCCTCAAAATCGTCTATCCGCATCCTCTTAGGGCCTCAAAATCGTCCATCCCCATCCTCCCCTTAGGTCCTTAGAATTGGTTATCCCCAACATCCCCTTAGGTCCTAATAATTGACCTCGACCCTCTGAACCGATCATCCTCATCCTTTAGGTATGCGTAATCGACCTCCGTTATGTGGTGTACATTTGATGGCTTTTGCTTATTCCAATCTCAACCGTCATGGGGCTCTATAGACACTATATTTTAGGACCCCCTAAGTCTCAATTTATGTCCCTATCACCTACCCATTTCACAATAAACCCTAGGTCTCACTCCGAGAACCGATCTAGAGACTATTGGGTGCCCCCAGGGCCCGATTTGACCCTGACCAACTTCATCGTCAGGGTGAAAGCTCTTTAAATATTTGAAGGGGTCTAAAACCCCTTTCCAATGGTCTGCACCATGCACGAATTTGCATAACGGTTCAGATGAATGAACCATTTTACTATAGAAAATCAATTCGGAGCCAATCGGGTGCTCCCGGGCCTAGATTTGACCCCAATCAACTTTGTCATCCGGGAAAAAGCTATTTGAATATTTTAAGGGAGTTGAAACCCCTTTCCAACAGTATGCCTCATGCACGAAATGACATAACCATTCCAACGAACGATTAATTTTCAACTGAAAATTGATTGGGAGGCCACCGAGCACTCTCGAGCTCTGTTTGACCAAGGTCAACCCTTCAAATCGAACGAGGCTGAATGAATCTCCTAAGGTAACTTAATACCCTTTCTAATGGTTTTCCCTGTGTGCGATTCTAACCCCCGATACGGACGAATGATTCGTTTTACTCCGAGAGGTCACTAGGAGGTTTTGAGCCCCGGTGGACCAAGCTAAACCTTTCGAACCAATAAAAACTCTTTGGAATTTCGAATTACATATCCTAAACTTTCCAACGGTTTACCACGTGCATGATTCTGACTTACCATGCGGACAGACGATCCATTTTCGTCCGACGATCTCCCGTCTAAAGAAACAACTTGCGCTTTCGAGCTATATTTGACCCAAAGTCAATTGTCGGACCCAGGGCGGCCCAAAGGAATCTTGAAGTCTCTAAAGAACCTTTCTAACAGTATGCCCCATCCATGATTCGGGTCAACGGATTATTTTTTATGACCATTTTTCAAAAAAAATCTACACGAGACTGCTCTGTCTAGGGTCACCTGTCGATAGACAGGATAAGAGCAGTTCCAATCAACAACCCCCTGACCCTATAAAAGTAGGGCATGACCTCACTACTATAGACACCAAGACTAGAGATCCATCAGCATCAATGATCTCAGCAATATTCTCTCGAAATCAGTGAAGTTCCCCATGTGAAGTTCCATTCAAGCTTACATTCCCATCCTTTTCATACCCCATTTTGCAAAATCATATTCCCTCTCATCCAACACTCATCTCACATTCAAGGGAGTTCATCCAAGATCCAAGATCAAGCTTTAAAGAAGGTCCAATTCCTTCTCTCTCTCTTTAAATTCCTTATTTTTGCATAAATTTCATTAGATTCATAATCTAGTTCCTACTTTAGTTCATACACATTAATATATACATTTTTATTAGTATATTGCACATACTTTATTTTTTATAAAAAAAAACTCAAAACAACAAAAGAGGGTTACGCCCATAAATTCCAAACGAAATTATCCATCACACTTTTTCAAAATCAAAAACACGTTTTCTACACACACACATCTATAATAAAATTTCGTTCGGATTTATGGGATAAACCCCACCCCCATGCTGCATTCGAACTGCGTGGACTTTGATGCCTTTATAGGCTAAGTAGGAATTTCGGATTAAAACCCAAGACTCGAGTCCAATTTTCCAATTTTCTAATTTTCCCAATTTCACAAATTCCCCAATTTTTCTAAAATCTCCCATTTCCATGTTTATCATATGCTTGTATTACATAGTACGCTGGTTTCCGTTTCATCCAACATGTATTATCATTTCATTATAACGATTAATATCGTGATAAATGCGTAAATCGTATTTTTTATATATATTATTTTAGGAACATTCTTATGGATGACCTCACTCTACCTTTCCCATGGTATGAGTTGAATGATTCCGATCTCCATTATATATACCTACGCAGACACTTCACGAATAAATAAAGGAAAATAATAACACTAGCCCATGAGAGATCGAAAGGGGAGGATGGGAGCCTAACACCTTCCCCTTCCGTAACTTAGATCCCGAAGCTTTGATCTATTGGTTTCGTATGCATCAGTTTTTCCTTGATGCCGCTCTATCGAAGTGGCAACATGTTCTTTTGCCTGTTTTGTGCCAAATAAGTTGGCGACTCCATCTCTTTACATTTTCCCCACACCGACGACGGCCGAAGATCCCTGAAAATGGGCGTGAGACCCCTATCTTTAGAGAGATCCTCCACCCCCTTCCCCTCGAACATTTCTCGGGATGTCCACAATACACTTGTCCAGTTTTTTCCAATAACACAATCATTTATTGAGTTCTAAACACTTTTCCTTCATACCTTGTTCCTAACTGGGGGTATTTAGAGTACTTGTGTATCTCTCTCGCTAACTAACTTCCAACGTAGAGTCATTTTCTAGCAAATAGTTGTATGTATTACCTTGTCTTAAGGTATATACTTAACTTTATAGTTTATCAATAACAGTACATATATTATTGTATTATCACTATTAATACGGGTTACACCTTACTTTACCTCTAAACACCCTAGAAATAGAATTATTCTCATACAAATTGGACCAACCATTCCATCCATGATTAAAAAGAAACAGTAAAAGATTAAAAGGGTTATGGGATGGAATTTCTCAAATTACTACCTCTGATGATCACATAGATGAGGTAGTAGAAGTTAATAAGGTCATTTCTCCCCACATCTTTTTTACATGCCTATTCTATAAGCCATTGGTAATCTTTTCCCATACCTCTCATTTGGTCAGTTGTGTATGAAAATTATGTGGATATCCCGTGCATTAAAAATTAGGAAGATGATAATATTGAGGGACTATGCTAGGAGGCATAGCAACTTGAACTCCCTTTGTGATATAGATAAATGAGTATTTATGCTCATCATCAAATTCGAAATTGGAATTGAACTCTATAACCCATTCTAGAAACACAGCCTCATAATGTTATCCATGAGTGCAAATACGTAACCAATCCATCCTTTCAACATCCTCATAAACGGACGACATATTTTCCTGAATGGATGTACAATACACTAATATCTCAAAAAAAATATTCGTGAGCTAAAAGTAGCTCGTGAAGTGTAGTTTGTGTTCTTTAGATTTGAATCTTATCGCTTTAGGCTAGGTATATTTGGACCGATGGTGTTTGGAGGATGAAGATATTTCCATTTTAGGAACACAATCCACTACTAAACATATAGATATTTCAAGTTAGTTTTAAAATATCTTCAAACCAAAATTTAAAAAGGAATCTAGTTCACAAATGTGTAGAGCTTCAGACCAAGTTTTGTAAACATTTTGAAGTTTATCAAAAACTCAAAATGTCCCAGTTTAATAGATATTTTTTACATGTAATCACTTTTGGTTATGGAAACCCATCAAATTTTCATTAAATTATCTTTAGATAAAAAAATATATCGTAAGAATCAAAATAAATTCAATCTTTGAAATATGTTTACACAAAACAAACATAATTCTTAGATAAGCTTAAAGGTTTGACAAAAACCCTAACTATAATAGAGGAAGGAGGAATAACTAGTGAAGGATTTATTATTTAGATCTTCAAGCACTTGAAAAATATCTTAAAACCACACTCGTAGCAAGGAAATAGACACAGACGAGGTTGGTGGGTCAAATATTATAAGCTTTGTTGATTAGAAGAGTCTAAAAAGGGTTTCTTGTTTTCATCACTCAATTCACTAATGCAAAGGGTTTCTAGTGGGTCACGAGTTCCTTCGCAGATGCGACACCTTGTTATCACGGGTGGTGAAACTAGCCAGAACGTTTTTAGTTATTTATTTCAGTATAGCGACCTCCCTTTCACAGTTCACTCATATATTCTCTTCAGCGACATTATACTTTTGCGTGCCATGATAAAAACCAAAGAATTTTTATTTCACAAATCAAAATGAAAATGATCAAGTTCAAATAAATTATGTACAATAAGGTCCATGGATCAAAACACATGATTAATGATTATAACATGAGCATTATTAATATCATAATGGAGGTTTAAGTTTATATCACATTCATCGAATAAATATGAGTAAGAAATTAAAGCCTTAAAACATTTATAAGTTTAATTAATCATTGGATGTGATGCATATAACTTATGTGAAGAGCAAAAGAGAACACTTTTTAGCCTTGACTGATAGAGCCAGAACCAATTTAATGACATATACCTTACGAAAATCTACTTTGATGTTTATAATGAAAAAGTCTCATTTTTCTTCATAGAATAAAATTTTCAACTAATACTTTTTTCTTCCTCAATTTACGCTATTCATTAAAACCTTTTGGTCTTATATCCTTGGTGTTACCCAATTGTGGATAGATATAATTCTTTGAGACATAGCTTCGATAAAAAAAAAAAATTGGATGTGCCAGTTTTCGTACTTGTACAAAAGTTGGAGAACTATTTTTTTTTCTAAAGGTAGCTCATATAAACTAAAATTGCAGCCCTATCCACATCATCTCATAAGATTTTGAAAGATAATGCATTTTTCTTTTCAACTACAATCATGATGAAAAATCTTACATAAAAGGGAATATAAATGGCACTTATTTTTTAAATCATAACTATTTAAAAAACCATGAAGCACGAATCAATGTGCTTTGTTTTTATCTTTAAATCTAAGACTACTCAAGAATGATGTGTGGTGTTAAGTGCATTGAGTTTAGAACATATAATCCATATTTATCAATTTTGAGAGTTTTAACACTTTAAATCATCATATCTCCATTTGGAGAGTATATAAGCATAAACAAAACTGAGATACACATATCATATACAAGAGTTCATGTAGTAGTGTAACATTATGAGTGAATTAACCTACGATCACATAATAATTATTTGTGCCTAAATTAGATTTGTAAGTTGTGAAACAAACATATCATGAGGAATATGCTGAGCCGAGGAACCAGTTATGCATTTTAAGAATCCTAGACGCATCGAAATACCACTCTATCTAGTAGATGTTGGGGAAATCCACTTGGGATACCATATGGTCACTATATATATCATATTCACCTTATCCTTCCCATTACACAATTGATTTACATGAGGTAACTTAAGTTTAGGTCAGATGTTGGACGAACTATGAATTCCTTTATCCTTTTTGTTGTGAACAGGACGAGCATGTTTTTCTTGCAAATCATTCCATTATTTTCACAAAACACCTCTTCTTCCCAACATTACTTGAATATAAGTTTAAATTGAGAAAATAGAATTTTTTTTTTAATGCGAACTACTTTATAACAACGATTACACTTAAGTATTCTCATTTTAGAACCACACAATTTATCATTGGAAATAATATTAAAAAATTTGGAGTAAAAAAAGACTTCTCCTTCAAATGATTTATATCACAATATTTTTTTAATTTAAGAAAACTTTTAGAATATGCATATAAAAGCATGATTGATTAACTGGTGAAGCATTGCTAATAAATTCATCTCCATGAGAAATTCCTTGTTTGCTAGAATCTAATCCATTTATCATTGTTTCAATCTTTTTTCAAAATTTTGTCATTGGAGTTTTTCCAACTTCAAAATTTCTCATTCAAAGTGGCCAAAGAAATGATCATCTCATATCTATCATTTTTAAAGTTAGGAACACATTCATTTTCAACCAAAGATAACTTCTTAGTTACAACAAGTTTATCAAGAAATTCCAAGAATTCATTACCGTCCAAATCAATAGCCTTAATCCTAGGGTAAAGAGAATGATCATGTGCTTTTGTAAGGTGTAAAAAGTCATTTTCTTTGTGTACAAGTATGAGATCATTAAAAACAGTTATTTTCTCAATCTCAAGGGTTGCAATTTTTCAAGTAAGTAATCCAATTTGATGGAAAATGCAGAAGACGCATGATATTCGTTCTTCTTTAAATTTTTTTCTTTTTCCAATAGTTTTTTTCATAATAAGTTTTAAATTTTATTTCAATAAAACTTTTTTACTTCAAAATAAGATTTTCATAAGAATTACTTAAATAATTTTCTTTATTATCACCACTAACATAAACGTTATTAATCTCAATAGAGTGATTCAAAAAATTCGACGTCCTTACAAGTCTATTGAATGCATGTTTGTTACATGCGCTAATTGGATCGTCAATACTCTCACACAAACCTAAATCCATTAAAAGGCATATGAGATCCACATTGATTTGATTAAACCTATTAAATGAGAAACCTCTCTAATACGAATTAAGGGTGTTGTGTGGTCAAAACCTTGATGGAGTGAAAGTAACCAATTAAAATTATCGTTGAATGAAACTGATGTTTTTATTTAATTCCTTTAGCCATAAAATAAACAACCTAGTTTTATGTAATCGAAATTTTACCAATTAGATAGTACTAAAGTTTAGCTTCAATTTAAGTGAGTAAATGTAAATACAAAAATGAGACAAACAATCAAATAATAATAAGTTGCACGGGGAAAAACCCACAACGCTAAAAAACCTCGGGTCGATAAAATGACAGATTCACTATGGTAGAGGATTACAACTATAATAAAAAGGCCTACAATCACACGCCGCTATGACCAACTAAAAACTCTTTTCCACCATATTCTCTAAGCAGAGCACTAAACATTGAAAAACACTACACAAGGACAACTGGATTTGGAATCATCTAATGTTTTTCGAAACTACACCAAAAATAAAATCTTCTTGAAGTAGAGAATGAACTTTGTTAGGACGAAACCAATGCTTGGTTACCTATTTCTAGGATGTGAGTCTTCGTGAAGGTTTTGAAATTATTTAAAGTGATTTGGCTTGCTCAAACCTCGCAATGTAATGTTGAAGTATGCACCCAATTCTTCAAGAACTAGATTACAAGTATTAAAGTTCGAGAACAAAGGTAGAAACTTTTAATATTTAATATAACTTGTGATCAAAGTTTGAAAATCAAACACTTCAAGAATGAAAAGAAAACTATAAAGAATATAAACAATACAATATCGATTTAGAGTAATCACACTAAAGAAAAGAAATCTATTAATTTGTTCCTCTTTTGATCAAGTGTCTATTCTCAAATATATTTTTTTTTAAATAAAATTTTCTCTTGAGACTTTGGCAAAAGATAAGTAAATTGCTAAGTCAATCATCCATTTAACATAATATCTTCCAAGAGTGGAAGACAAGATTAAGGCAAGTGGGGGATAGCATCACAAGGGATCAAAATCACTTAAGATTATGCAGGGTTTGACTGTTAAGAAACTCTATATGATTTACAAAAATATATTTACAAAAATATGTAGTTTGTAGGTCAAGGTCGCAACAAACGAAGGACATGTCATGATCATGGAAAAGTCACTCCCGAAAGCAAACAACCAACGAAGGAAGTCACAAGGAATATGGGAAAAACAAGAGAAAAAATGTAACAACCCGCGCTTTTAGGAGGCCCATTTTATATTAATTTACCGCATAAAGTAATTATATAAAATGTTGGAACCGGAGTAAATATTAATAGAATGAGTTGAAAGTTAATATTTACTGGATCATTGCATATTTACTTTATGTGTAAGTAAATATCATCATGGGGTATGTTTTATAGTGTCATGTGTTTTAAATGACATTATGGTTTAAATGAAACCGGAACTTGAAATAATTTATAAAATTGTCGGATGCCAGTTTAGAGGGTATAGTTAGTCCCGGAATGTGCGAGACAGTCAAAATAGGTGTCATATTGTATTTTTAGGTTCGGGGCACTTTTGACTGGTTTTAACTTAAATGCGTATTTGGGAGTCATTTTAATGTGGTATTTACCATTTAAGTTGGGAATTAGACTTAAGCCACGATTTAAGTCTCCCAGCCTTTTCCATTCCTTCCATTACACACCACAAACCCTAGAGAGAGTGCAAGAGAGAGGGAAGAGTGGAGAAATTGGAGAGAAAGAAGAAAAGAGAGAGAGATTCAAGCTTGGAGATTGTTGCTACTACAAGAAAATATGAGATTCCCACACCAAGGCAAGTTTTCTACTTGCTAATATATGATCTAAGATGGATAAATTGTATGATAGTTGTGTGTTTGGTTGATTTGAGAAAAATTTTGTGTTTGTATATATATGTATGTGTATGTTGGTATACAAGTGATTCAACCTTGGATTTGTAGGGTTAATGTGATTTAGAGAGTAGTTGAAGTTTAATATTGTTGTGGTTATATGTATATGAGTGGTGATTTGGGAAATGAGATTGGGGTTTAAAAGTATAACTTGGGTTTTAGTTTTGGAAGAAGAAAGGGTCCTAGGTCTGCTATGACCGGTCGACCGCGGTCCCAGGACCGATCGACCGGGACTTCGGGGGAGGGCATACTGATTTCCCACAAAGGCATAAAAATTGGTGTGCGATCGACCGCGATCCCCTGACCGGTCGACCGGCCCCTCTAAACCGAGCTTTCTGCTTTTCTTCTTTAGGAAAATTTTGAGACGCGGTCGACCGCGGTCTCAGGACCGGTCGACCGGTCCCCTGTTTTTCACCTTTAAACCTTATTTTGTTTTCTAGATTTATTCTCTTCAATCGGGACTAGGAACCTTCTTGTATGAAGTAAATTTAGAGTTTTAGAGTCCTAGATGAGTGGGGTAACCATCCTAGATTAGAAATGCATTATGTGGGGACTTTTACGGGGACATGACAATTGATGTTAGGGCATTATTTTCTTCTATTTAATTATATTGAGACTAGGAGCTATAGAGTTCTGTTTGGGAGACTTTAGAAGCTCAATGGAGCTACATTAGTCTTGATGGTTTATCATAACTTCACAAACTAATCTTGGGAGAAAAAATTGAAGGGTTATTTATTCATTGAGGTTACAATGATATGATGTATTAAGTATGGCTCCAGGTAAAATATGAGGTATTTACAAAATGTAAATGACTATGGTTTCGAATAAAATGAAACATACATGTGTAAAATGAAAATGAAATGGAAATGGAAATGGTAATAATGATGGTAAATGATAATTTACTTAATCATGAATATGGTAAATGCTAATTTACTTAAGCACACCTCTCTAAATGACATCATAAGGGAAGTTCGCATGCTTGGTGATGCCCCCTGGCTAATGAATGCAGGGTGGATATAGTCATAGGCCATATGCGTGATTATGTTATGTTTTCTGCGCTGGTGAGGAGATTCTAGGTGTGGTCTTGACTCTCCCGCAGGCATATGGCGGCTTCCCGACGTCTTGCGTTATAGGTGCCCAGGCTGCCTTATTTGATAGGCCCCTGGATGATGATGGTCATTTAGGGGCGCGCCCAGTGGGGAAACTCGGAGGGGCGGTCTTAGAATCGTTATATGCATAAGAACATAACCATTCTGAATCAAGTGGGACTTGATGTATGATAAATGCCATAAAGAGCATATGATAATGATGATATTCCGGATAAGGAATGGAATGCCACAAAGAGCATATAACTATGATTATAATTCCTAATAAGGAATGGAACTATGAGATGAATCAGAGTATGTGATGAAAATTTTTAGATTAATGTTAATTATTCTTATTCTCTTGCATAACTTAATTAAATTTATTGATAAATCAAAATGTCTTAGCTTATGTTTTAAATTGTGTAGGTAGATTATTATTTCTTTTAGTCATGATTTACCATTCATAACTGTCATACTCTTTATTCATCTGGTGATCATATAAAACTGGGCCCTGACCCGTTCATATTTCTTGTTGTGCTTGCATCTTATATCCTCTTAGGTGCTCCGCAGCAAGGATGTCTGATCTGACTTCCTATACCGGTGTTTTTGGCGAGTTGTGATGCTTTGCGCGTATTACGGGATATATTGCAATAGACGCCGCCACCTTTGTACTTTAGTTAAGTTCGGGTCATTTACTCGGGCGTGAGGCCCAAGCTTTTGTAATTGTTTAATGTAATGTATCATCTAATTTACTGAACTTGTTTAATATTCTTGTATAAGTCTGTTGATCGACAACATATTCGGTCCCTCACTGTACATTTGATGTGTATGTAATATTATATATCAGGGGTTTCCACTTTCTTTTTAAATTGGGTTGTTAAATTCTTTCCTTAACTTTAAAATCAAAATTTTTGGCAACCCGTTTTTTTGAAATATGGAGTGGTTATCCAGTATACTTTGTATTTTCTTGTAATGCTGAGAATGATTCCATCCTTGATTCCTATTATATTGGAGTATCGAACTGGTCACCCACTATTTCGAATTACGGGTTGTCACAGATGGTATCAGAGCATCAGGTTCTAGAGTCCTTAGGGGTCTGTGTGAATGCTTTACGTTTTCAGCGTTGCTTTTGATTGGACGTAGAGCCTTAGGATTAATATCGTTGATTTCTCTTGTGTGATTTCATTCTCCTACCATGAGGTAGAACCTATAGAATCTGTTTCGTGTTATGTGATATTTATAGGTCGATTGAAGAAGGACGCCAGAGAAGGTTGTTGTGAAGACGTCGCGAGATGGAATTACTATGAACTGTAAGTTGTGGTCGGGGATGAGGACCGATTTGGAAGTCACTCCTTTTGTAGCATTTTCTTATCTTGCTACTACGACTACTAATTACAGTAGATATAGTTTTTCCAAGTAACGCTAGAAGTAGATAGTAGTGCTAAGCTTGGGATTCCGAGCGACGTTAAATCGAAGTTGAGAAGGTTCCATGATTAGGGCCACATGTCGAAGTAAGACGATGGAGATGCATCCTCATTTGGTAGAAGTATAAGGTCCCGGAGTTTTGGCCTAGAGAGGGGTATAGAAGTGCCCAGATGAAAAGGATGGAGGAAAATCCTTCACCCGTAGGAGTAGTGTTGAAATGGTGGGAACGTAGTCACCATATTTATGGGTGCAGGAAGTTTTGCCATGGAGAAACCCGGTGAATATTTTCAATAGCGAGTTTCTCTGGGATAATGGGACTGAGGAGAAGGTAGATCCTCAAATGTTCACACGAGGCTCGGTCAGAGGCCGACATGTGAATAAAGAGTTGTATGGTTAGGGAGGCCGTGCACCAAAATAAGGTAGGTATAAGGAAAATGAGCCCTTCAGTGGAATGATAGGCTCCAGGATAAGTGTCGTTAACACTTCTGAAGGAACAGTGTTCATGAAACCCCATTGGTGGATATCCGCCCGGGGAGGTTTCATTGAACTAAGGAAGGGGAGACCGGTAGCATGTTCTCTTTTAGTGAGAAAGTAAAAGGGACTGCGTGGATAATTGTTTGGCAGTTAGGGGTCGAACAATGGTTATGACGTGGAAGAACCACGCATTTTCATTATGATGATTGGAGAATAAGGGCGAGGATAAGGTTCTTGGTTGCGGCGTTGATGGAAGTAATATTGGTTCGAACAAGACTCGAATACGGTAACTGAGAACCATTAGGATTGACCCGGGGTGATTGGCAAGAATGTCGGCGGGAATTCCACCTTATTAGTGGGTGGTGCATTCCTTAGGATAAGATTTAGCAGTATTGTATTTACTATAGATTCGGGTGTGCATATAGAGCTTGTGGTAGTATCGACGCTATTATAGTGAGGGAAAATATATGACTTCCTTGGTAGGGAAGTTTTATATTTTTCCTCACTCGTCATGAGGCGAGTGATGATATTTTGAATGTATATGTGCGGTATGTGCTACTTGTATTATGTGTATTATACAAGTACAGATATATTGGTTTGTTTGGGGTGATAGAAAGCGAATAAATTGCTAGGCTATCCTACTTCTAGTCTCCCAATGGAACTAGATGATCTATAATATCTCTCCTGGATACAGGTTGAGACTTTATAGAGGTGGTTTGAGGTAAGTAGGAAATTTTCAGTACTTGTTGTGTTATCTTGTTTGAGTGTTTGGTTGTTTGTTTGCATTGTATGTAATTTTTATGCCTTACCTCCACAACCAGCAAGGTTGAGTAGTAATGCATATAAGGGGTTCCTTGTCTGGATTTCGCTTTTGCGGGATGCTCTACGCGTGAACCTCAACAACGTTGGAAGTGGAGAGATGCTGTTATTTTTCTTCTTTTATTTTATTTTATTTTAATTTGTTGATTGAGAGTTGGGTTGAATGGTTTAGCCGAGAATCACGTAGACGAGTGATTAAGGACTATTAAAGTGCGAGATAGAAGCACTGAATATAGTTATCTCCTCTGATCGATGTGAGGGAGACTGAGTTATAAAGTCGAATTGAGACTTACGGTTATGCCTTGATGAGAAGGCTATTTAAAAAGATGTATATATGTTATGGGATAAATATTTGTAAGACTTTACAGAAAGTAAGTGTCCGATTAGTTGAAATCCTCAATTATTTGAATGGTAAGACATAGAAGTGGAATCTTATTAATAGGGTTGAGGGTTAGAAAATTTTTCTGGTCCCGATCATGTGTCTTAGGCCGTCATATCTTAATGACCGGCGATGCGAGGTAGTAGTGTAACGGGAGGGTTCCTTGTTTGGATTTCTCTTCGGCCAGACGTCCCACGCATGAAACCGAGCAGATGTCAGGAGTTGAGAAAGGCCTTGGACACTAGGGATATACTTACTATCGTACGTATACGACTTATATAGGATATATATAGATCAACTTTAGGATTATTAGGACGTAAGGCCTTTAAGGCATGGGACGTTGATCTAGGAAGGCGGTAAGGAGTTAGCCACGATTGGGTCATGGGTTAACTCTAAGAAGTATTTGATCCCTAGAAACGAGAAGTATGGAAATCTTGAGTGATTCGGAAGGTTAGACCCAAGGAGACGAGGCCACTTTTAGATAGAATGTTAGGTTGGTAACTAAACTTTCGGGGAGTTAAAAGGATGAGTTGACCTTCACTCCTGAGCCCATGTTAGTAAGCTCGAGGGTGGATTTAATGAATAAGTCTCTGACAGGATGGGGAGTAATAATACTGGAGCATGGACCCATTGTTTATGCGTCTCACAAACTTAAACTTTATGGGAAGTATTATTCCATGCTTGATTCAGAATTCATTGCGGTAGCAATCGCCATAAAGAAAAGGAGGCACTACTTCATGGGCAGGAATGTTGGTCTTTTTCGCGAGCAACAAGTTATTGCAATTTGTTGTGGGAAGAATAGAGTTGGTGTATGGAGTTTATAGCGGACTATCGGTTGAATGTTCCCTTTGTCTAAAGGAATACGATTGGGGTAGTAGATGCACTCAGTAGAAAACCCGTCGAAAGATTTGTGATGGCATGGAAAGCCAAGTAGAATGAGCACAACAAGGAAGACTTTGGATCAAGAGCATTCATGTCTGTGACTGATCGTATAACCTACTAGCGTGAAGAGAGCAGTGGTGGAACGAAGAAGGGTATATTCATAGACGTCCTTATTGAATTGCCGACATCGAAATGGTCATGATCCTATTTGAGGAAATTGATGATCGTTCGACCAAATCATTGCTTTTCCAGCCATTGTGTGCGGACTCAATGTACAGGAGTACGTCCCACCCTTTATGGAGGGGTGGTAAAACTGTGTGAAGTGACTAACGATAGTGGTGGACCGAGACTAGATATTCATGTCGAAGGTTTGGTAAAGTTTCTAGGAAGTGATGGGAACCGTTTGGTAATAGGGTATATCTTACCACCCTAAAGTGGATGGATGAATGGAGGAAGTTAAGGTAAGGCCAAAAGGCATACCTTAAAGCTACCCTTAGGCTAAATAGATGGACAGGTGCAGTAGCTTGTTGTGGCACCCCGACTAATTAAATACCGGGTAGCTACTCCTTTATTAAATCAATACAAAATGTCAAGTTGGTTCAGTTAATAGCATCACTGTCAAAAACATTTTAAAGATTACTAACCACCTAGTATTTAAAAAGTAAGTTGCCAAATTTTAAGTTATCTGATTAACATGCAATAAAAGGATAATGGAAGAACAACATAAATCCATTCACCATAACGAAGTAATGAAATAACCAACAATAGTAATAAGTCCGGAGGAAAACTCCTCACAACAATCCCACAACTGAAAATAATAAGACAAGTCTGAATTATGAATTAATTACATGCCCGAAGTCTGAATACTGAAATAAATGAAATGCCTCTAAAAGAAATGGGCGACATGCCCTACTTGTGACACCCCGCCTAATAAAATACCGGGTGATCAGTCCTATACCAAATTAAAACAGGAATCCCAGTTGGATCATCCTTAGCATCACTGTCGAAAACTTTTTAAAACTTACTAACCACCTAGTATTCCAAAAAAAACTGGTGCCAATTTTAACTTTTTAAATAAACAAAACAGTACATGCGGAATTAAAATATAAACCATTCACACAACTGAATGAAAGTAAACAGAATAGTAATTACACAACTTGCCGAATAAATCACCGGCCACCAAATAAATAATCCAAATACAATTTTTCAACACCTGAATAAATTACACCTGAAAACTGTACCGAGAAGTCTGGGCTACAAGCCCCAAATAAAACTGAAACTGATACAAGATTTCCTACTCTAGGAATGAATGAATGATGCGTCTAATCCAAACTCCTGCTAGCATCCACATATGCCGCAGCTCCGTGTCCCTGGAATAGAATATCAATCCTGGCGTCCCTGTGGCTGGACACCTAAAAGGTTTTGAAAATAGTTTTATAGCAAGGGTTAGAACCCAAAACATTTTGAAAATATTTAGCAAGTGAATTAACTGCAGTAATTTAAAATGCATGAATGCGCTTCGTATTTAAGTTAGTGTCGCACTCCCTTGTGGACATTCTCACCCCTCCACTATTGTGCACACCTACCGGTTACCTTAACCCCACCTAGTTGTACTACCCCATCCAACTAGTCCTGGTATAACCTTCCCTTGCCATACTACTCTAACTCGAGTATAATGATTATTGAATTATAAGTTATTTCACAATTAACTTAATTAATTCCTCTTAAATAGCAGCATATAACCGTGTCACAAGTTATATAAAGTAAATATATCACACACTGTATTATTCCCACAAATGATTAACTTAATTAATTTCTCATTAATTAACAACATATAACTGTAACCCGAGTTATATAAGGTAAATACATCACGCACTGTATTATCACCTACATATAATATTTACTACCATATTATACGTACCTTTACTAACATACCCACATATATCATACGCGTATCCATCCTTCCGAGTATACCCTCACCGGATGATTCCCTCTAGAATGCTATCTCACTAGGTGTGCTCACAAAACCTAGTTTCCCCAAGTTAGAATCGCTCACCAACTTGGACCAAAATATACGAAATGGAGGCGGTCATATTCCTTCCCTGAAAGTGAGATAAATCCCTCACCCATATATACCGGACGCTATGACCTGGGGATATACTCGCCCTACTCCTCAAGCTAGGGGATTCACCCACATCGCGCAACCTCCCTTGATAGCATTAGAGTATATAAATTTAATAAATATCTAGTCACTGGTATTTAGTATCACGCAAAATAAATACACGTATATATATACTATCACGACACCGTATATATATAATTTAAACTCCGGCTTTACCGTATACTCAAAATCCCGTACACTGCCTGAAATTTCCTGAGTCTATGGTCCGACTCAATGTAATTAATTTTCTCACTTAATAATTTATCCTCTTCCCGAGTCTATGGTTCGACTCTAATATAATTAATTCACACCTCAATTAATATAATACTTTCCCCGAGTCTATCGTCCGACTCTAATTAAATTAATTAACACTCATATTAATTTAATACCAATCCGAGTCTGTGGTTCGACTCTAATACAATTAATTTACACTTAAATTAATTAACCCAAATTCTGAGTCTGTGGTCCGACTCTAATATAATTAATTATCACATTAATTAATAAGTACCCCTTCACGAGTCTACAATCCGATTCTGATAAAACTAATTATCCCATCCATTAGTTTAATCCTACCCGAGTCTACAAACCGACTCT
This sequence comes from Sambucus nigra, assembly GCA_949130495.1. NCBI lineage: Eukaryota > Viridiplantae > Streptophyta > Magnoliopsida > Dipsacales > Adoxaceae > Sambucus > Sambucus nigra. The sequence goes on along the minus strand of OX422208.1, from coordinate 532,605,100 downwards.
AATCAAATTAATTAACACCCTTATTAATTTAATCCTACCCGAGTCTACAAACCGACTCTAATTAAATTAATCAATACACTCTTATTATTTTAATATTTCCCGAGTCTATGTTCCGACTCCAAATTAATTACACTCTCTTAATAATTAATTTAATACTTTGGTGTCACATAACCAACATATCCGGACTCACTCACTTGGTCCATTTTTACATCTCATAAATTCTTTTTCCGCATTTTTTTCGCCCACAATGTGTCACACATTTATTTCCATAATTTCCCAATTATATTTACCTATAATTACCAACATACCCGGAGTCGCCCACTTGGTCCATAATTCAATATTCACCCGAGTCTATATTCCGACTCAAAATTATTTAGTTTATCTCCAAACTTAATTCACTACCTTAGGGTCGCATGACCAATATACCCGGATTCACTCACTTGATCCGTACCTCACTATTTTGGAATAAAATTTCTCAAATTTCATCCATTTAATGTCCCACATAAATTCATCCTAATCCCAATTACTTTCTCCCATAATTTCTAGGAATATTTGTTTCACAATTATCTATCACTTATTAATGTATGAAACTTAACTTTTAATAATTTTCCTTTTATATAATAATCTAGCCGAACTGCCCAGAATTTCCTATCATCGATCGATCGATGCCCCCGATCGATCGATCGACCCCTTCGTTACAGCTCTTCTTCCCCCCTGTTTTCCACCATTAACGAATTTCAAGGTTTTTAAACCATAATTTAAACCTCTAATTACATAATCCCATCATCTACACATGGTTAATCCACATCCTATTCCTCATAGAAACCATTAAGATGATCAACTTCTCTAATTATCTCATAATTTTCAAAATGGGTCTTACTCCATAAAATTCAATTATCTGTTTTAAATCCCAATTTCCAGATTCAATTTCCCCTCTTTTATGTTCTGGATTTCTCATTCAAATCATAAATACACATTCAGATACAAATCACTCATCTAAATCTTACTTTGAATCTCATTCAAGTGTTTCAAAAATGAAAATCCCATTTTGTACCCATTTACACCCAAAAATGAATTTTCATACACACATCACTATGATATGAATTGATTATCATGCTTTAAGAATCAAAACAGTTAACCACTTGCCTAAAAGTGTTCGTAGTGTCTGATCCGTTGGCGTAGTCCCTCAATTTGGCTCCAAAAACCTCCAATTTGCTCTTGATTTGTTTTTCCCCAAATCCCCTCTCAAACCCTAGGTTTAGAATTTGATGGCTGCTGATTTTCTAATCTCCCCATTAGGTTAAAAACCCTTAATCCCGTTTTTCACCTAATGGGTTTAATTAAAGTGGTCCAACTCACCCCGTGTGGGCCCGTCTATGCCCAAAAATACCCCGAGACCCAATTACTACCCCCGGGTACTCTTTTCTGACTATCTCGACCCATCCGGACTCAACCGCGCAGTCAGAATTGACATACGAATTAATTTATAAAAATCCTTATCTCACACCCCATTAAGTCTATACCGACTCCCGGCTGGGATAAGTGCATACCTCGTCATTAATACCCGAAATGACGTAATTAAATTATTACTATTCACTTAGTAAATAAATGTCCCTAAACATTAACCATTCACTCCCCGATTAATATTTAAATATATATATTGCCATAATTAATTCAATTAAAATTACCACACACAAGTAATTTAAAATTCCCGAATTAATTAAATATTAAATGTACAAAAATATGGGGTGTTACATACTTCCCCCCTTACAAAGGAATTTCGCCCTCGAAATTAAGATAAACCTAGTGTTCCGATATTCACATCTTTCACACCAGTCATGTGCCTCCAAGCCCGCTATATCTATCCCATCTGTTTCTAACCACGTTGCACAAGTATGCATTTAAAATTTACCCATACACCCTATTCCCGTGCTTTACCGCATAAAATTTGCCTTAATTAACCCGGGTGCCCATACACCCTATCCCCGTGCCCTACTACACGGAAGTTACCCGACTGTACTAGTCGTAACCCGTACTATAACTTCGAACCCGTAGTTATATCACACATATATATATATATATATATATATATATATATACGTCCAACTATCTCTCCATTAATACTTATCTCTCAACACAAAAGAATATACGCTTACCCTTATGCTACCAAAGACAACATAATACCGCGCCTTTACTACCACTAGTCCTTGCACAAAATGAACCCCGAGATATCTCTCTTTGCTCGAAAATAAATCTAACCACTCTGATTCACTTCCGTAAACATCCCCACATACTGGGATAAAATGTTAGAACACAAAACTTCACTATGTGCTATCGCACCACGCAATACAACATCTATACATCCACATATATACAGGCTATACGCCCTTTCTGGTGATACCTAGTACCAACCCTACCCTGGTGCCGCGAACACCAAAATTTTACACTACTATCCACAATAGTTAACTTCCATCGCTATCCAGCCGACATTTAGGAAATATTATCATCCCTACTCCCATAATTCTAGAAAGTAGTAATTCTTCGCAAAATTCAAACAATCACTCAGCGTACACCTCCACCCTCTCGTGAAGAACACCAAGGAACTCCGCTACCCTACGGAAATTTCTCCACATACTATGGCTGCTACCGCCAACGCACCCACTAAGTTCGACTCACCTACAAACTTTAGTGAAAAATATGTCTTATTTTTGTGACATTCTCTTTGTCACTCAAAAACAATATACCCCATGCCCCTAGGGTAAAAATAATTACCTCTATACTCCAGCAACAACGGCTGGTTCTCGATTTTCGGAGCAGCTTCCCCCTGCCCGAATGCACCCGTGACTTGCGTTAGTGGCTGTATATCTAGGACCTCGTCCTGTAGTTGACCCCTGCCTCACTTAAGGCAATATCTCTTCATGTGTCTCGCTTTTCCCATAAACGAAACACTTTCTAACATGTTCACCCTGCCACTGATCCCTTCCATGCCAACCTTGTTGGAATTCCTGGCCATCCCGCCGATAGCCTCCAGTTCTAGATCGTTTGGCATGATTTCCCTGCCAGAAATACTGCCCCTGATCTCCCCCAGTCTGCTGCTGGGATACCCCACTGGTATTGTTCCCTTCTGCCTCATCCAACTGGCTAATCCCCACTCCCTTCCCGTTTCCTTTCGCGTGGAAGCGATATTCTCGACAGTGCCGGAGTGTTGCGTTAATGACCTCAGTATAATCTACTAATGCGGAATTATCAATTAACTGTTGTCTGATTCTCCAGACTAACCCATCCCTAAACGTTGCTTCCTTTCTCTTTTCCTCGCTTACCTCATCTGGTATAAAATTTACCAACGAGTGAAATCTTCCTCGTAATCGATCACTAAACGGTCTCCCTTTGAGTCTCCTCACAAAATTTTCTCCTCATTTCGGTCTCGACTGCTGAAGGAAAAATACTTGCGGTCGAACCGCACCCAAAACTCTGCAGTAGCTAGTGTGTCCCTTTCCTCAACTGTGGTGATCGACTCCCACCACTGTAGTGCTTCTCCCACTAAACTAAAAGTGGTTAGCATTTGCTTCCGTACCTCATCGCAATCTCCTATGCGTAGGTAACGCTGGATATTTCTCTTCCTTGACACTCTAGAACTACATCTGAACCCCTCACAATTCTGATGGGTTCCCACTAAAATATCCTCTCTTTCTTGCTTCCACACTGACGACTCCGCGTAAGTCTGAACGTCCGACGCCACTAACACTTGTGGCTGATCCCGTGTCAAGTACCTTGCCGTTGTGACCACCGTTGCTCCAACTGCATGTGCCACTATTTCAGTGACCTATGCTGCCCCAATCATCTATGGCCGTTGCTGTGGTAGCTCTTGCTCCTAACGAGCCTCCCCCGTCTCCTCTCCCCCTATTGCCCTAACTGTTATCTCCCTCCTGGGCGTCATCTGGACTGAGAATCGAATTGTATGAGTTCACTCTCAAATATAAATTTCGCAGAGGAACGTATATGTGCATACGTATGAGAATACAACAATCCTATGATAGGGCTCTATATCAAAGATTGCTAAGCTGAAACGTGAAAATCCGCACAGATCCTAAGGACACTAGAACCTGATGCTCCGATACCATCAGTGACACCCCGCCTAATAAAATACCGGGTGATCAGTCCTATACCAAATTAAAACAGGAATCCCAGTTGGATCATCCTTAGCATCACTGTCGAAAACTTTTTAAAACTTACTAACCACCTAGTATTCCAAAAAAAACTGGTGTCAATTTTAACTTTTTAAATAAACAAAACAGTACGTGCGGAATTAAAATATAAACCATTCACACAACTGAATGAAAGTAAACAGAATAGTAATTACACAACTTGCCGAATAAATCACCGGCCACCAAATAAATAATCCAAATACAATTTTTCAACACCTGAATAAATTACACCTGAAAACTGTACCGAGAAGTCTGGGCTACATGCCCTAAATAAAACTGAAACTGATACAAGATTTCCTACTCTAGGAATGAATGAATGATGCGTCTAATCCAAACTCCTGCTAGCATCCACATATGCCGCAGCTCCGTGTCCCTGGAATAGAATATCAATCCTGGCGTCCCTGTGGCTGGACACCTAAAAGGTTTTGAAAATAGTTTTATAGCAAGGGTTAGAACCCAAAACATTTTGAAAATATTTAGCAAGTGAATTAACTGCAGTAATTTAAAATGCATGAATGCGCTTCGTATTTAAGTTAGTGTCGCACTCCCTTGTGGACATTCTCACCCCTCCACTATTGTGCACACCTACCGGTTACCTTAACCCCACCTAGTTGTACTACCCCATCCAATTAGTCCTGGTATAACCTTCCCTTGCCATACTACTCTAACTCGAGTATAATGATTATTGAATTATAAGTTATTTCACAATTAACTTAATTAATTCCTCTTAAATAGCAGCATATAACCGTGTCACAAGTTATATAAAGTAAATATATCACACACTGTATTATTCCCACAAATGATTAACTTAATTAATTTCTCATTAATTAACAACATATAACTGTAACCCGAGTTATATAAGGTAAATACATCACGCACTGTATTATCACCTACATATAATATTTACTACCATATTATACGTACCTTTACTAACATCCCCACATATATCATACGCGTATCCATCCTTCCGAGTATACCCTCACCGGATGATTCCCTCTAGAATGCTATCTCACTAGGTGTGCTCACAAAACCTAGTTTCCCCAAGTTAGAATCGCTCACCAACTTGGACCAAAATATACGAAATGGAGGCGGTCATATTCCTTCCCTGAAAGTGAGATAAATCCCTCACCCATATATACCGGACGCTATGACCTGGGGATATACTCGCCCTACTCCTCAAGCTAGGGGATTCACCCACATCGCGCAACCTCCCTTGATAGCATTAGAGTATATAAATTTAATAAATATCTAGTCACTGGTATTTAGTATCACGCAAAATAAATACACGTATATATATACTATCACGACACCGTATATATATAATATAAACTCCGGCTTTACCGTATACTCAAAATCCCGTACACTGCCTGAAATTTCCTGAGTCTATGGTCCGACTCAATGTAATTAATTTTCTCACTTAATAATTTATCCTCTTCCCGAGTCTATGGTCCGACTCTAATATAATTAATTCACACCTCAATTAATATAATACTTTTCCCGAGTCTATCGTCCGACTCTAATTAAATTAATTAACACTCATATTAATTTAATACCAATCCGAGTCTGTGGTTCGACTCTAATACAATTAATTTACACTTAAATTAATTAACCCAAATTCTGAGTCTGTGGTCCGACTCTAATATAATTAATTATCACATTAATTAATAAGTACCCCTTCACGAGTCTACAATCCGATTCTGATAAAACTAATTATCCCATCCATTAGTTTAATCCTACCCGAGTCTACAAATCGACTCTAATCAAATTAATTAACACCCTTATTAATTTAATCCTACCCGAGTCTACAAACCGACTCTAATTAAATTAATCAATACACTCTTATTATTTTAATATTTCCCGAGTCTATGTTCCGACTCCAAATTAATTACTCTCTCTTAATAATTAATTTAATACTTTGGTGTCACATAACCAACATACCCGGACTCACTCACTTGGTCCATTTTTACATCTCATAAATTCTTTTTTCGCATTTTTTTCGCCCACAATGTGTCACACATTTATTTCCATAATTTCCCAATTATATTTACCTATAATTACCAACATACCCGGAGTCGCCCACTTGGTCCATAATTCAATATTCACCCGAGTCTATATTCCGACTCAAAATTATTTAGTTTATCTCCAAACTTAATTCACTACCTTAGGGTCGCATGACCAATATACCCGGATTCACTCACTTGATCCGTACCTCACTATTTTGGAATAAAATTTCTCAAATTTCATCCATTTAATGTCCCACATAAATTCATCCTAATCCCAATTACTTTCTCCCATAATTGCTAGGAATATTTGTTTCACAATTATCTATCACTTATTAATGTATGAAACTTAAATTTTAATAATTTTCCTTTTATATAATAATCTAGCCGAACTGCCCAGAATTTCCTATCATCGATCGATCGATGCCCCCGATCGATCGATCGACCCCTTCGTTACAGCTCTTCTTCCCCCCTGTTTTCCACCATTAACGAATTTCAAGGTTTTTAAACCATAATTTAAACCTCTAATTACATAATCCCATCATCTACACATGGTTAATCCACATCCTATTCCTCATAGAAACCATTAAGATGATCAACTTCTCTAATTATCTCATAATTTTCAAAATGGGTCTTACTCCATAAAATTCAATTATCTGTTTTAAATCCCAATTTCCAGATTCAATTTCCCCTCTTTTATGTTCTGGATTTCTCATTCAAATCATATATACACATTCAGATACAAATCACTCATCTAAATCTTACTTTGAATCTCATTCAAGTGTTTCAAAAATGAAAATCCCATTTTGTACCCATTTACACCCAAAAATGAATTTTCATACACACATCACTATGATATGAATTGATTATCATGCTTTAAGAATCAAAACAGTTAACCACTTGCCTAAAAGTGTTCGTAGTGTCTGATCCGTTGGCGTAGTCCCTCAATTTGGCTCCAAAAACCTCCAATTTGCTCTTGATTTGTTTTTCCCCAAATCCCCTCTCAAACCCTAGGTTTAGAATTTGATGGCTGCTGATTTTCTAATCTCCCCATTAGGTTAAAAACCCTTAATCCCGTTTTTCACCTAATGGGTTTAATTAAAGTGGTCCAACTCACCCCGTGTGGGCCCGTCTATGCCCAAAAATACCCCGAGACCCAATTACTACCCCCGGGTACTCTTTTCTGACTATCTCGACCCATCCGGACTCAACCGCGCAGTCAGAATTGACATACGAATTAATTTATAAAAATCCTTATCTCACACCCCATTAAGTCTATACCGACTCCCGGCTGGGATAAGTGCATACCTCGTCATTAATACCCGAAATGACGTAATTTAATTATTACTATTCACTTAGTAAATAAATGTCCCTAAACATTAACCATTCACTCCCCGATTAATATTTAAATATATATATTGCCATAATTAATTCAATTAAAATTACCACACACAAGTAATTTAAAATTCCCGAATTAATTAAATATTAAATGTACAAAAATACGGGGTGTTACACTACTACTCATAAATACTGAGTGTAGAGTCAAGATAGATGAAGCGTCTATAATCAATGTCCTGTAACTTCCACAAACCGCTACAGTTCGTCACCTGAATGAGGATCCTAAGCATGGTGTCCTTGTGGCTGGGCACCTAAAATGGTTTTTACAAAAAGATAGATTTGAAAGAAAACGGGTCAGAGCCCGAATGTGGAGAGTATTTTAAAAACAGCAAGTGCTTTAATAATAATTAAAACAATGAATGCAAGATACATGTTAGGACGTGCTCTCACATGAAATACTCACCTCTCGTCTAACTGTGCACTCCTAACGTTCCTGTACCCATTCATGTGTTTTCTCATAACTATCTAATTCCAAAGAGTTTCTGACACTTCTACTCGGTTCACGTTTAATTTCCAACCTTAACAATTAAATAGAGAGTTCTACTTTAATTCTCGGAATCCCAATTATTAACAAACCATTTATGGATATCTGTCCCCTTTTATCTTTTCATAATATTACAATTACTATACCCACAATTTAACATAGCAATTTCATTTAACTGTATATTATTCACATCATAAATATACAATACAAGCATCCAAAGGCTAAGCTGCGGTGCACACATACTCTGCTATCCATCCCGGTACATCACGTACATAAGGATCACAAATTCCGAATCTCTCAGGAATTGCTGGAATAAGCACCACACACAAAAATGGAGGCGAACATAATTCAACATATCCATGGTCACGTACATACCTACGCTCCATAGTCAGCTGGCTTATTAACTCACAAATAAGTCATTCTCTTGAACTATGTCCTCAAGGTACCAATCTAAATCCGGGCAACACAAGGATAAGAAGGCCCTAAGCGAACGTAACCTCCCGTGATAGCAAGTATGGTAGGTATGTCATACATATAGAAATCATATACTAAGCATACACACATCTTAGATAATTCAATATTAATAAAGGTATACTCTACATCCTTATACCATTATCCCAAATTTATATATTTTACGTCTCCCGATAATATAAAAGTTAAACTATCGACACGTCTCACGTCGTAGTCTCTTATACTTAAAACCTATCTAAAATAGATTATTAAGTTCCTATTATTCCCACCTATAACATCTTTATTCCTAAAGTCCTTACTTCTGCCCCAAATCTCATTTCATCAAACTATTCAAATTTACACTATTAACCCAAATATTAACTCATTTATCGAATTTCATTAGTTTAGAATAATTCCTCAAATTGAATTCAATAAAGGTCCAAATTTCATAATCATGCCTACTGGTCTTCCTTAAGTTTAAGGGTATTCATAAGGTCTCCAATAATATTTTCCAAGGGTTACCACCATTAAAATTTAAAATAGGGAAAACTTTACTCATTCTGGGAAGGTCGATCGATCGACCTTTTCCTTCGATCGATCGATGGTGGTCGATCGATCGACTTATGAATGTCGATCGATCGATTGCACCAGGTATGGTTACGGACTGCTTCGTTTTGCAGTTTTCAAATCAACCCAAAACATACTTTTAATGCATGAATCTCTAATATAATATTATAGCATCATCATATAACCATCCTACAACATTAATAACGTTCTAAAACCAATAATTCATCATTCAAGGGCTTTGTATGGATCAAATCTTCATGAAGAATTCCAGATTACTATTTCTTTCAAGAACATTAATAAACTTCTTCAAAAATCCGTTTTTAAATCATCAAGGGTCATAATTCTGAGTTCATAATTCGTCCAGATTGTTACTACATGCAGTCCCTAACATAATTCATAGTTTTAAACTTCCAATTCATGGGTCTATATCATCTTCCAAGATAAATTCGATAATTCCTAAACATGGAAAAGCATAGCTTTGAATCAATTGTAATTAAACCACTTGCCTTAATCTTTCTCTGAATTTGAGGTTGAAACTTGAAGGTTGGATTGTCTTCTCTCTCTCTCTGGAGAATTCTTCTCTTCCTCTCTCTCTCTACAAGTTCTTCTCAAGGTTCTTCTCAAGGTGTTAATGGAGGTGGGGTTGGGTTTTTTTGCCAATCTTTATGGTTTCTAACTTCTCCCGTAGACCACTAGCTAAATTGGGGTTGGAACATGGCTTAGTGGGTTAATACTAAGTCAGATATTAACTCTAATTTTCGTGGGTTTTAATTACCCAATTTCCGAAATTACTAAAACGCCCCTATAAGTTACCGGTATGGCACAATAATGCCCCGGGACCCAAACTTAACCCCCGGCTAGTGTTTTCTGACTATTTCGACCCTTCCGAACGCGTTGGCACACTCAAAATGACCATACGGGTGATAAAAATAAAATTCACTTTTAAATTCAAATAATTATATTCCTGACGCGACTGTCATGCGTGTCCCAATAAAGTTTCCCAAATTGCCGTATTTCAATCTCGCGACAATTTCAATATTTCCAATATTCATAAATTGCCAAGTATACACCTTTTAATCAAATACTAACTCACATCTCGTTAATATTTTATCTGGATTAATTTTCAATTGCTACACATTTAATTCAATTAATCCCCAAAAATAAATATCATGAAAATACGGGGTATTACATACTTCCCCCCTAATAACTGAATTTCGTCCCGAAATTCGGAATTAGAAAGTACCTGGTAAGAACAACTCCGGATAACGTTCGCGAATTTCATCCTCGCGCTCCCATGTGGACTCCTCGACATTATGATGTCGCCACTGAACACGCACTAACGGAACTATCTTTGACCGCAGTTTCCGCTCACTTCGGTCCAAAATAGCAATCGGCCCCTCCTCGTAGGAGCTATCCGGTTGGAGATCGATGTCCTCCAAAGCAATGTGAGAATGAGACAAATCGTCTCTAAGATATTTCCTAAGCGAGAAAATATGAAATACATCGTGAATCCGATGTAAATGCTCCGGTAATCCAAACCTATACGCAACCGGTCCAATCCGCTCAATAATAGGAAATGGTCCCACATATCTCGGTGCTAACTTCCCTTTCTTCCCGAAACGCATGATCCCCTTCATAGGAGATACTCTGAGCAAAACTTGGTCCCCCACTTGGAACTCCCTGAAAAATCTCTTCGCATCAGCATAGCTCTTCTGTCGATCCTGAGCTACTCGAATGCGATTCCGTATCAATTCAATCCTCGCCGAAGTATCCTGGAACACTTCCGGCCCAAGTAGTTTGTTGTCCCCCACCTCCAACCAACATGCTGGGGAACGACAAGGTCTACCGTACAACGCCTCAAATGGAGCCATACCAATGGTGAACTGATAGGAGTTGTTGTAAGCAAATTCCACCAGTGGAAGATACTGCTCCCATCCACCCCCGAAGTCAATGATGCACATCCACAACATGTCTTTCAACATCTGAATTGTACGCTCGGTTTGCCCATCGGTCTGCGGATGATAAGCCGAACTCAACCGTAATTCCGTGCCCATGGCCTCCTGAAAACTTTCCCAAAACCGTGAAACAAATATCTTGCTCGGTCAGACACGATATTTAGGGTCACACCGTGAAGTCTCACTATCTCTGCAATAAAGAGTTGGGCATACTGTCTCGTAGTGTAGTCTGTCCTTACGGGTAGAAAATGAGCTACTTTGGTCAACCTGTCCACAATTACCCAAATGGAGTCGTGACCTCTCTGTGACGTAGGCAACCCCGTGATAAAGTCCATGGAGATGCTCTTTCACATCCACATCGGGACCTCCAATGGCTGTAGAAGTCCTGCCGGTCTCTGATGATCCACTTTTACTAGCTGACAAGTGGCGCATTTCGAAACAAACGCGGCAATATCTCTCTTCATCCCGCTCCACCAATACTGACGTCTCATGTCCTAGTACATTTTGTCCCCTCCGGGATGTACCGCGAATCGTGAGCCATGCGACTCTGCCATCACCTCGTGCCGCAATTCCTCCCCTTCCGGAACTACCAATCTCCCATTGAAGCATAATCCCCCGTCTGAGCTAACGGTATAGGACTCGGCTCCCTCTGCCAATCATCGAACTATCTGCTCCTGACAGAACGAGTCATTTGCCTGTGCCCTTACTACCTTCGTGACAATCTGCGGTGTAACGGTCATCACCGACATGAACGATCGGGCCACTGCATCCTGGTGTCCCAACTCCTTCCATTTGGCCTTCCACACCCCTGCCACTTCATCTGCTGGCCTACGGCTCAACGCGTCTGCTACCACATTAGCCTTCCCCGGGTGATACTGGATATCGAACTGATAATCCTTCACGAACTCAAGCCACCTCCGTTGTCGCATATTCAACTCCTTCTGTGTGAATAGGTACTGTAGGGACTTGTGGTCCGTGAACAATCGAAACTTTTCTCCCAAAAGGTAATGTCTCCAAATACGAAGGGCAAATACCACTGCCGCTAACTCCAAGTCATGGGTAGGGTAATTCTTCTCGTGAGGCTTAAGCTTACCGAAAGCATAAGCTATGGCCTGACTCTCCTGCTGCAGTACACCTCCAAGTCCTTGTAAGGACGCATCGGTGTAAACAAGATACTCAACTCCCGATCTCGGTAATGCTAACACAGGTGTTGAGGTTAATTTGTCCTTCAACTCATTGAATGCCAACTGACAGGCATCACTCCAAATGAACGGCACACCTTTACGGGTTAGATGTGTCATGGGACCCGCTATCGTGGAGAAACCCCGAATAAACCTCCTGTAGTATCCTGTTAAGCCCAAGAAATTACGGATCTCAGTCGGTGTCGTGGGCTGTCCCCACTCCCTCACCGCGGATACCTTCCCCGGATCAACAGATATCCCCCGGTCGGAAATAATGTGTCCCAAAAACTGGACCTCCTTCAGCCAAAACCCGCACTTCTCATACTTTGCATACAGCTCGTTCTGACGTAGCGTCTGCAAAACCTGCCTCAAATGCTCGGCGTGCTCCTCCTCTGTCTGGGAGTAAACCAGAATATCATCAATGAAAACAATGACGAACTGATCTAGGAACTCTCTGAACACCCTATTCATCAAGTCCATAAACATGGCTGGAGCGTTGGTCAAACCAAAAGGCATAACCCGAAACTCATAGGAACCATATCTCGTTAAGAAAGCAGTCTTCGAGACGTCCTCCTCCCTGATACGCAACTGATGGTAACCAGATCGCAAATCAATCTTCGAGAAGAAAGAAGCTCCTCTCAACTGGTCGAATAAGTCATCGATTCGGGGCAACGGATACTTATTCCGTATCGTGACCTTATTCAACTCCCGGTAATCCACACACAACCTCAACGATCCATCCCTCTTCTTAACGAACAACACAGGGGCATCCCACTGCGAAGTACTCCTCCGGCTGAACCCCTGACCTAACAACTGCTCAATCTGATCCCGTAACTCTCTCATCTCAGCTGGAGCCATACGGTAAGGTGCGCGGGCAATAGGCCGAGTGCTCGGCGTCAAATCGATCACGAAATCTATCTCTCTACTCGGAGGTAATCCAGGTATATCCCGAAATACATCGGCAAACTCTCAAACAACCGAAATCGAATCAAGTGGTATCACCACTTCCTTAGAGGTCTCCTCCTCTACGTAGTACAAATGAGTGGACGATCCTCCCTCGGGACGAGGCATCGCCACTAAAAACATCCCCTGCCCGGGAATGGCAAAGATAATACTCCTACTAAAACAGTTAATCATGGCTCGGTACGCTACTAGCCAATCCATACCAATAATGGCATCATACTCGGTCATCTCTAACACTAACATGTCCGCGGGTAATACCAACTACCAATCTCTACCCCCACTCCCCGGCATATAAAGAAAAAGAACCATTCCCCAATGGTGAGTCTACCTACGTTACAGTGCTCAATGCTGCGGTTAATAACTCAAAGGTCTTCGCATAATAAGTAGCTATAAAATAATTGCGTTGTCCTAGTAACAAACAAAATTCGACCTAAAAGTCTCATGGATAGGAAACATACCCCAAATCGCGGGTGGTGCCTGTGGGGCGGCTGCCTGGTTGATATTATAGATATGATTGTACTGTAACTGCCCCTGCTGTACTGGAGCTACAGGAAAAGCTGGTAGGGCTAGTACTTGAGCTGGGGTTGGGAGAACGGCGGGAAACATAGGCCTCTGCGGCTCCTGTCGGGCACCCTGTTGCTGCTGCTGCGGGGCCCTGCCCTTATCAGGACAATTCTGGCGTTTATGGCCACGCGTGCCACACATGAAACATCGGCCTATGAAGTTTCTCCCCCTCTGACCCTGCTGCTGACGGTGTTGGCCTCCCTGACCTGGGACCTCTTTCCCCTTTCGAAACTGTTTCATTTTACCACGTTGTTGACTAGAACTGACTCAGTCTTGGGTAGTTTGTTGTCACAATTTCGGGGTCTTCGCACATTTTTCAGTTTTATTTACATGCATTTGGCTAACCTCTCTACGTCTTTTGCCTCCTTTAAGTTGTATGTTGCGTTCTTGGTATTGTAAAACTGCAGTGGTAACTGCTTGTGCCACGATACCTGCTATCTCGGCGATTGATATTCTCTCTAGGGATACCTGAGGTGTGAGTCGATCTTGCCCGTTGACTCCCTTAACCGTTTTAGCTAGTTCTTCTTGACGGTCCATTTGAAAATTTAAGTAAATTTGGATGAGTTCATCATTCAAATAAACAAATCGCGGAAGTACGAATTCCCAATGTATAGAGATGAATACAACATTCCTAGTATTAGGGCTCTATATCAAAGAAAGCTCAGCGAAAACATAATAAGCCGTACAGATCCTAATGGACACTAGAACCTGATGCTCTGATACCACCTGTGGCACCCCGACTAATTAAATACCGGGTGGCTACTCCTTTATTAAATCAATACAAAATGTCAAGTTGGTTCAGTTAATAGCATCACTGTCGAAAACATTTTAAAGATTACTAACCACCTAGTATTTAAAAAGTAAGTTGCCAAATTTTAAGTTATCTGATTAACATGCAATAAAAGGATAATGGAAGAACAACATAAATCCATTCACCATAACGAAGTAATGAAATAACCAACAATAGTAATAAGTCCGGAGGAAAACTCCTCACAATAATCCCACAACTGAAAATAATAAGACAAGTCTGAATTATGAATTAATTACATGCCCGAAGTCTGAATACTGAAATAAATGAAATGCCTCTAAAAGAAATGGGCGACATGCCCTACTACTGATAAATACTGAGTGTAGAGTCAAGATAGATGAAGCGTCTATAATCAATGTCATGTAACTTCCACAAACCGCTACAGCTCGTCACCTGAATGAGGATCCTAAGCATGGTGTCCTTGTGGCTGGGCACCTAAAATGGTTTTTACAAAAAGATAGATTTGAAAGCAAACGGGTCAGAGCCCGATAGTGGAGAGTATTTTTAAAACAGAAAGTGCTTTAATAATAATTAAAACAATGAATGCAAGATACATGTTAGGACGTGCTCTCACATGAAATACTCACCTCTCGTCTAACTCTGCACTCCTAACGTTCCTGTACCCATTCATGTGTTTTCTCATAACTATCTAATTCCAAAGAGTTTCTGACACTTCTACTCGGTTCACGTTTAATTTCCAACCTTAACAATTAAATAGAGAGTTCTACTTTAATTCTCGGATTCCCAATTATTAACAAAACCATTTATGGATATCTATCCCCTTTTATCTTTTCATAATATTACAATTACTATACCCACAATTTAACATAGCAATTTCATTTAACTGCATATTATTCACATCATAAATATACAATACAAGCACCCAAAGGCTAAGCTGCGGTGCACACATACTCTGCTATCCATCCTGGTACATCACGTACATAAGGATCACAAATTCCGAATCTCTCAGGAATTGTTGGAATAATCACCACACACAAAAATGGAGGCGAACATAATTCAACATATCCATGGTCACGTACATACCTACGCTCCATAGTCAGCTGGCTTATTAACTCACAAATAAGTCGTTCTCTTGAACTATGTCCTCAAGGTACCAATCTAAATCCGGGCAACACAAGGATAAGAAGGCCCTAAGCGAACGTAACCTCCAGTGATAGCAAGTATGGTAGGTATGTCATACATATAGAAATCATATACTAAGCATACACACATCTTAGATAATTCAATATTAATAAAGGTATACTCTACATCCTTATACCATTATCCCAAATTTATATATTTTACGTCTCCCGATAATATAAAAGTTAAACCGTCGACACGTCTCACGTCGTAGTCTCTTATACTTAAAACCTATCTAAAATAGATTATTAAGTTCCTATTATTCCCACCTATAACATCTTTATTCCTAAGGTCCTTACTTCTGCCCCAAATCTCATTTCATCAAACTATTCAAATTTACACTATTAACCCAAATATTAACTCATTTATCGAATTTCATTAGTTTAGAATAATTCCTCAAATTGAATTCAATAAAGGTCCAAATTTCATAATCATGCCTACTGGTCTTCCTTAAGTTTAAGGGTATTCATAAGGTCTCCAATAAAATTTTCCAAGGGTTACCACCATTAAAATTTAAAATAGGGAAAACTTTACTCATTCTGGGAAGGTCGATCGATCGACCTTTTCCTTCGATCGATCGATGGTGGTCGATCGATCGACTTATGAATGTCGATCGATCGATTGCACCAGGTATGGTTACGGACTGCTTCGTTTTGCAGTTTTCAAATCAACCCAAAACATACTTTTAATGCATGAATATCTAATATAACATTATAGCATCATCATATAACCATCCTACAACATTAATAACGTTCTAAAACCAATAATTCATCATTCAAGGGCTTTGTATGGATCAAATCTTCATCAAGAATTCCAGATTACTATTTCTTTCAAGAACATTAATAAACTTCTTCAAAAATCCGTTTTTAAATCATCAAGGGTCATAATTCTGAGTTCATAATTCGTCCAGATTGTTACTACATGCAGTCCCTAACATAATTCATAGTTTTAAACTTCCAATTCATGGGTCTATATCATCTTCCAAGATAAATTCGATAATTCCTAAACATGGAAAAGCATAGCTTTGAATCAATTGTAATTAAACCACTTGCCTTAATCTTTCTCTGAATTTGAGGTTGAAACTTGAAGGTTGGATTGTCTTCTCTCTCTCTCTGCAGAATTCTTCTCTTCCTCTCTCTCTCTACAAGTTCTTCTCAAAGTTCTTCTCAAGGTGTCAATGGAGGTGGGGTTGGTTTTTTTTGCCAATCTTTATGGTTTCTAACTTCTCCCGTAGCCCACTACCTAAATTGGGGTTGGAACATGGATTAGTGGGTTAATACTAAGTCAGATATTAACTCTAATTTTCGTGGGTTTTAATTACCCAATTTCTGAAATTACTAAAACGCCCCTATAAGTTACCGGTATGGCCCAATAATGCCCCGGGACCCAAACTTAACCCCCGGCTAGTGTTTTCTAACTATTTCGACCCTTCCGAATGCGTTGGCGCACTCAAAATGACCATACTGGTGATAAAAATAAAATTCACTTTTAAATTCAAGTAATTATATTCCTTACGCGACTGTCACACGCGTCCCAACAAAGTTTCCCAAATTGCCGTATTTCAATCTCGCGACAATTTCAATATTTCCAATATTCATAAATTGCCAAGTATACACCTTTTAATCAAATACTAACTCACATCTCGTTAATATTTTATCCGGATTAATTTTCAATTGCTACACATTTAATTCAATTAATCCCCAAAAATAAATATCATGAAAATACGGGGTATTAGACTTGTATGGATGGAAATTTTCGTGCAATAATTCAGATCATTTTCTACGGCATGGCACCGTGAGTGGCCTTTTGTAGCCGAGTGAGTAATTCGTATACTCGTTGGATGAGACTAGCGAACAATAGGTTCCTTGGACTTGGTGGGGTCCCGGATCATTTCCTAAATGATTAGGCTTCAGAGCCATACGCTTTGAAGAGCTACGCCTATGTAAGGAGAAGTTGAGTAGTGTCGGGATTAAACCATTACCGTTGGTATAGGTATCCCTGAGGAGGGATGTGACATGATATAGGAAGAAAGACTAATTGCACCGAGTAATGTGGGTATCGTCTTCCGTCGTAGGAAGATAGGATTGATAGTTCGTGAGGAACACTTTGGGTCATGTTAGAGCACAAAGAATGTGGACTGAGATCGATAGTAACGACCTTAGTTCGAGTCCATTTGGGATGTCACAACTACGAGGGGTTTTTTAAGAGCGATAGCTCGATGGTTTAGGATGGTATACCGTTTGTGTAATTAGGGTACGCCCGAATTTTGAGGGAAAAATTCCCTCATAAGGGGGGGAGTATGTAACAACCCTCGCTTTTAGGAGACTCATTTTATATTAATTTACCGCATGAAGTAATTATATAAAATGTTTGAACCCGAGTAAATATTAATTGAATGAGTTGAAAGTTAATATTTACTGGATCATTGCATATTTACTGTATGTGTAAGTAAATATCATTATGGGGTATGTTTTATAGTGTCATGTGTTTTAAATGACATTATGGTTTAAATGAAACCAGAACTTGAAATAATTTATAAAATTGTCGGATGCCAGTTTCGAGGGTGTAGTTAGTCCCGAAATGTGCGAGATAGTCAAAATAAGTGTCATATTGTATTTTTAGGTTCCGGGCACTTTTGACTGGCTTTAACTTAAATGCGTATTTGGGAGTCATTTTAATGTGGTATTTACCATTTAAGTTGGGAATTAGACTTAAGCCACGAATTAATTCTCCCAACCTTTTCCATTCCTTCCATTACACACCACAAGCCCTAGAGAGAGTGAGAGAGAGAGGGAATAGTGGAGAAATTGGAGAGAAAGAAGAAAAGAGAGAGATTCAAGCTTGGAGATTGTTGCTACTACAAGAAAATTTGAGATTCCCACACCAAGGCAAGTTTTCTACTTGCTACTTTATGATCTAAGATGGATAAATTGTATGATAGTTGTGTGTTTGGTTGATTTGAGGAACTTACTGGGTTTGTATATATATGTATGTGTATGTTGATATACAAGTGATTCAACCTTGGATTTGTAGGGTTAATGTGACTTAGAGAGTAGTTGAAATTTAATATTATTGTGATTATATATATATGAGTGGTGATTTGGGAAATGAGATTGGGGTTTAAAAGTATAACTTCGGTTTTAGTTTTGGAAGAAGAAAGGGTCCTAGGTCTGCTATGACCGGTCGACCGCGGTCCCAGGACCGGTCGACCGGGCCTTCGAGGGAGGGCATACTGCTTTCCCACAAAGGCATAAAAATTGGTGTGCGATCGACTCTGGTCCCCTGACCGATCGACCGTCCCCTCTGAACCGATCTTTCTGCTTTTCTTCTTAAGGAAAATTTTGAGACGCGGTTGACCGCGGTCTCAGGACCGATCGATCGGTCCCCTGTTTTTCACCTTTAAACCTTATTTTGTTTCCTAGATTTATTCTCTTCAATAGGGACTAGGAACCTTCTTGTATGAAGTAAATTTAGAGTTTTAGAGTCCTAGATGAGTGGGGTAACCATCCTATATTAGAAATGCGTTATGTGGGGACTTTTCCGGGGACATGCCAATTGATGTTAGGGCATTCTTTTCTTCTAGTTAATTATATTGAGACTAGGAGTTATAGAGTTGTGTTTGGGAGACTTTAGAAGCTCAATGGAGCTACGTTAGTCTTGATTGTTTATCATAACTTCACAAATTAATCTTGGGAGAAAAAATTGAAGGGTTATTTATTCATTGAGGTTACAATGATATGATGTATTAAGTATGGCTCCGGGTAAAATATGAGGTATTTACAAAATGTAAATGACTATGGTTTCGAATAAATGAAACAGACATGTGTAAAATGAAAATGAAATGGAAATGGTAATAATGATAGTAAATGATAATTTACTTAATCATGAATATGGTAAATGCTAATTTACTTAAACACACCTCTCTAAATGACATCATAAGGGAAGTTTGCGCACTTGGTGATGCCCTCTGGCTAATGAATGCAGGGTGGATATAGTCCTAGGCCATATGCGCGATTATGTTATGTTTTCTGCGCTAGTGAGGAGATTCCGGGTGTGGTCTTGACTCTCCCGCGGGCATATGGACGCTTCCCGACGTCTTGCGTTATAGGTTCCCAGGCTGCCTTGTTTGATAGGCCCTTGGAAGATGATGGTCATTTAGGGGCGCACCCAGTGGGGAAACTCGGAGGGGCGGTCTTAGAATAGTTATATGCATAAGAATATAACCATTCTGAATCAAGTGAACTTGATGTATGATAAATGCCATAAAGAGCATATGATAATGATGATATTCTTGATAAGGAATGGAATGCCACAAAGAGCATATAAATATGATTATAATTCCTAATAAGGAATGGAACTATGAGATGAATCAGTGTCTGTGATGGAAATTTTTAGATTAATGTTAATTATTCTTATTCTCTTGCATAACTTAATTAAATTTATTGATAAATCAAAATGTCTTAGCTTATGTTTTAAATTGTGTAGGTAGAATCTTATTTCTTTTAATCATGATTTACCATTCATAACTGTCATACTCTTTATTCATCTGGTGATCATATAAAACCAGGCCCTGACCCGTTCATATTTCTTGTTGTGCATGCATCTTGTATCCGCTCAAGTGCTCCACCGAAAGGACGCCTGATCTGACTTCCTATCCCGGTGTTTTTGGTGAGCCATGATGCTTTGCGGGTATTACGGGATATATTGCAATAGACGCCGCCACCTTTGTACTTTAGCTAAGTTAGGGTCATTTACTCGGGCGTGAGGCCCAAGCTTTTGTAATTATTTAATGTAATGTATTATCTAATTTACTGAACTTCTTTAATATTCTTGTATAAGTCTGTTGATCGACAGCATATTCGGTCCCTCATTGTACATTTGATGTGTATGTAATATTATATATAAGGGGTTTCCACTTTCTTTTTAAATTAGGTTGTTAAATTCTTTCCTTAACTTTAAAATCAAAATTTTTGGCAACCCGTTTTTCTGAAATATGGAGTGGTTATCCTGTATACTTTCTATTTTCTTATGATACTGAGAATGATTCCATCCTTGATTCCTGTTATATTGGAGTATCGGGCTGGCCACCCCCTATTTTGGATTGCGGGTTGTCACAAAAAATCTAGACACTGTCGCGCCAGCGAAGCTGCAGGAAGGCACCAACGAGATACCTAGCTTACACAGTTTAAGGCATCAATATATCTATGATTCACTCCTTTTTATACATAACTCGACATATTATATCTCCAAGTATCTTATCATGCGCCTTATCCAAATCTATAAAAATCATATGGAAATCCTTCTTTTCTCCTTATACCTTCCATTAATCTCATCAACAGATAAATTGCTTCCATTGTTGACATCCCAAGCATAAACCCAAATTAATTCTCAGATACTATTGTTTTTAATCACAATCTATATTCAATCACTCTCTCCCAAAGTTTCATTTTATGAATCATTAACTTAATATCACAATAATTTGAACAACTTTATATGCCCCCTTTATTTTTATAAATAAATGCTAAAACACTCTTTCTCCATTAATTGGGAATCCTATTAGTCACTGTAATTCTATGAAATAATTTTGTAATCTAAGATATTCCTTCCTCTCCTAAGCACTTCCAAACCTCAATAGTGATATCATCTGGTCCTAAAGCCCTCCATATTTTCATCTTTTTTAGACCAATCCTAACCACTTTTGTCATAATTCTATGAAACATAAATTTACTCAAGTCTTATTAAGTTCCTTCATATCTAATCTAATCACATTATGTCTATTTAATAACCTCTCAAAGTAATTTTTTCATCTTTTCATAATATCATCATCCTTGGCTAGGACTCTCTAATCATCACTTTTAATATACTTAACATTATTAAAATGTTTTATTTTTCTATCCATGAGTTTATCAAGCTTATAAATACCTTTTTACCCTTCTTGTGTTCCTACTTTTTTATAAAGATCATCATACACCTTTAACTTAGGATCTATTACCATTTTCTTACCTTCCTTTTTAGCCAATTTATATTTCTCAAATTTTTCTACGTTTCTAGTTGTTTGCCATATTTTAAAGCACTCCCCTTTTATTTTTACGATGTTTTGTACTTTTTCATTCCACCACCAAGTTTCTTTAGATTTGGACCCCTTGCCTTTTAATTCTCCAAGAATTTATTTTGATATTCTCCTAATGCATACGGTCATTTTATCCCACATTATGTTAGTTTATTCTATTGTATTCCATGATGCTTAATTTAATACTTTATCTTTATATAGTTGTAATTTCTCTCCTTTTAAGTTCCACCACCTAGTTAGTAGGTTAATCTTCTCTTTTTTCACTCGTGATTGATTTCTAATATTTATATCCAACACCATTATCCTATGTTGTGAGGTTAAGCTCTCTCTCGGGATATCCTTACAATCTTTACATGTTAATTAGTCTCCTTTCCTAGTAATGAAAAAATCAATTTGGATTATATGCGTTCCCCTTTTAGAAGTTATAAAGTGTTTAAGACTATTTTTAAAACATGCATTTACTAGTACAAAATCATAATCCATTACAAAATATAAAATAGGCTATCCACCATCATTCCTATCTCCAAAACCATATCCTCCAAGTACTATCTAATACCCTACATGATCTTCTTGTACATGGACACTAAAACCTCCTCTATATATATTTTCTCACCTATGGGTATTTCTTGAATTAGTTCATCCATTTGTTCCCAAAATTGTACTTTAGTGTGTTAATCTAGTCCTACTTGGGGTGCATAAACACTAACAATATTAATTATATTTTCACCTAATATTTGTTTTAGAAGCATAAGTCTATCACCTTTCCTAATAACGACTACGATATTATCCTTAAGGTTCTTATCTACTATTATTTCAACTTCGTTCCTATTTCTATATTTTCCTATATAATGTAATTTAAACCCTGTATTTTCTATTTCTCTAGGTTTATAAACGACCCATTTAGTTTCTTGTGAACAAGTTATGTTAACTTTTCTTCTTATCATGGTATCTATTAACTCCATCTTTTTCCCTATCATATTCCCTATGTTCCAAGTCGCTAATATAAGTCTATTATCCTGGACTAGCTTCTTTATCCGCACATGTCAAAATTGTTGCAGGAACCTTTGCATTTTTCTTGTCACATCTGGGCACCGATGCAATGCCCCTTGCTTATTTTTTTAGACATCAGGTGAGACCCCCAGTGGAAGGCTCAACGCATCGCTTACGAACAATGCCTTAGTATTAGCGTTTATATTCATAGGATTCATATTTATAAGATTCTAACAAAAATTTACGTTGGCTGTCAGCTACCTAATGTAACCCTCCTCCTTTATTTACGCTTGGGACCGGCAGTGTCCAAAAAATATTCGTTTGGACTTATCGTTAATTAATTGAAAAGCTTATGGATTTAATATACCAAAATGATTGTCACTTAGAATGATTGTATATAAATACACTTGCAAAGGATTTATTAGCTAATACCCCTATATATTTTCAAATAATCCAAATTAAAGTTACAAATATTTAGCCCATTTTTTATGAAATCATCTCTTCTAGAAGAAAATCTCAGAGTGGAAGAACTCCACAAGTTTTAACCCCTCAATTTCATATATAAACTCCCTCAAATCCATATTAAATCTCACCGCCATATTAAGAATAACTAATATCTCATAAACATGTAATGCTCACATGATTTATTTAACCTGATAAGTTTCTTGGTGTTGAAAAAAGCAATGCTATAGTTAAAGGTCCAAACCCTTCATCATAGATCTAAGACTAGACTATATGGATGTCAATGGATTCATAAATAGAACACGAATTTCATACCAATAATAATAATTGGAAAAATGGTCACATATAGAAGTATCAGAGAAAATTCGTAGGTAGGAGGTAAGAATGAGGAATGGAAAATAAATAGATTAAATTGCAAGTTGTACCGATGAACCGACACATGTCTAAAGTATTTTATCGTAAAGGAGACTAGTGATTTTGATTATGGTGAAAGGGTAATCTTGGATTCATCCATGAATTACGTAAGTACACTTAATGAAAAAAAATTAATATCCCAATCCAGTAAAATTAGAAATAGACATTCCATTTTGGTGAATTAACTTAATAATACCTTTAAGTGGATGTACTTACAAAATTTAAAATTGGATTCATGATCACCCTTGTGAAAATGCTGCTAATTTTTAATATTGCGGAGATAGATTTGACTATTTTGAAAAAAAAATTGTTACAATTTGATTAGGCCATTGGGGAATGATTTTGAAGTAATATTGTTAATTTTGTTAAAATTTATATGGGTATCGGATCGCATATATTGGGTTTCAGGCATATCTTAATGCATAAAAATGCCCAGGAAAGTAACGAGTTATTGATAGGCCTATTTACGCTAACTCTGCCTTATCGTGCTTCATTATCATTGAGGAAAGTGGATTGGCTACTAGATTTACCCTAAATATCCGCGTAACAAGACCTAGGGTTCCAGGTGATAACCTTAGAGATAGAAAAACGTGGGAAGGAGAAGGTAAAGAGGGGGGATTGAGATTTTTATGTCTTTTCATATTAACCACAAAGGTATATATTAATACTAATATGTATCTCTTCATATTCTATGTGTCTCTTTGTATTAGTTCCCTTAAATATCTAACTGGGTTAACCTAACACTAAGTGGGTGGATATTGCATTTGAGCCAAGCCCGTGCAATTTATTAACATCCCCCACTCACTCACGCATGATGGTTCAAACTTCGTTTACAAAATTCTCAATAACTCATCTCTTCATATAGGAAATGGGACGTGTGACCTTGTAAGAATAAATACATATCCTTAGTAGCATAATTAATAATATACCACCAAACTAGCAAAGTTGCATCATACTAAGGAATCTCGTATCTGCCCAGACGATTCGACTAAACCAGATTATACACTTTTAGTATCTCATAGAAAGTAGTGGATTAACCTTAATATGTAATGCACCTATTGATGTCTAAAAATGGATTAACTCCAATTTTATGATCACAGATAAAAATAAGAGAAATAACTTAAACCATACACACAAGAGACAAATATTTTAGAGTGGTTTAACTGTAAAATAGCCTACGTCCACTATTGTTATTATTTAGTAGGGATTACAATAGTTCATTATGGTGTGTATATGAATGATTCGAGTTGTCCCTTGAACGAAGTGATTAGTTTGAATTTATAGGGGTATAAAATCCTAGAGATGGAGCGCCTTTACATTTCTAGGCATTTACATCTATATACAATGAGTAAAACTCTTGGAATTTAGTGTTAGTCGGCATTCCTATCTGAGTAACTATTACTATTCTTGTTAGTTGTCCTTTTCGGATTGGGTCGTCATTCCATCCCACTAGGGGTCCACAAAGCCGATCAAGTAGGTATGTTAGCCATGCTGGATGACAGGTGTATGTTCATAATTGGTCCACGTGGTAGTATAATTTTTACGTTCAACAAAAGCCTCCAAAGCTCCATTTTTTATGCTTGTGTGAAGGTATGGATTATTTAGCCCAGCAAGTTCTCCGGTGTACTGTTTGAGTGTTAATTCTACAGTCGACCTACCCTACTTGTAAAATTTCTACTGGCATTGATTGAGGATGGCCTTTTTATCAATAATTTAAAATTTAGCGAATCACCAATGGGCATATTATTATTTTCCTGCCTTTAGAGTTGTGCAGACTTCAAAATGTCAATCGTTGGTACAGTTAACCATTATTTTCACCTTTTTTTAGGTAAGCTGTAAAAAAGAATCTTTTTTTAGTTTCTATACCAGCAATCTTTCAAACTTCGAATTTCCCCGTGTCTCCAAGCTTTCCTTATGTCCCCACTTTCACTGTTCTTGCTTCCGCAATCATTTTTTATGTAAGTCGTCTTCCCTCCTCTTCTTTGATTTTTATCTCTATTTTAAACATGGTTGATATTGTTCATAGGGATTCTTCAGAAGAATTTAGCAGGGAAAGATGAATCCCTGATTTGGTAGATTTAGAGATGGTTATTCCCCTAGTTGATATTTTGTCATTAGCCAACGGTCACTGGATTTCGTCTTTGTTTATAGCTGAGAATGGCATTACTTTTCCCCCTAATCGCTTTTTCCTTGAGTTTTGTCGAGACTTTGATGTTGTCCTTACTAAGGTAGTCCCCAATACATAGAGAATAATGAATCAGATTCATAGGCTTAACCAAATCCATAGGACCCATATTGGTATTCCTTAGTTAATGTTCTGCTATAAACGGGGAACTACCCGTGACAATACTTACTATTTAAAGACTACATTTGCCAATAGGGCCTTACTAGTCAATTTACCAGATTCTAATAAAGACTACTTTGACTATGGTGTAGTGGGCAAGAATTGGCAACATGTTCCTCTTCAAAATGGGGAGGAGTATGATGGACCCAGGTGTCCCTAAAAAGGTCAAGGAATAGGTTGTAGAATTTTTTTTTTCCTTTTTCTGCTGGTTACATGTTTGATGATATGTTGACTAACCTTCTTGTGTTATTTTTGTGCAGTGTAGAATAAGAAAAAGTGTCTCAAGGAGAGGGATATTAGACTTAAAGAGCTTGAATTTTTATGGGAAATTCATTAGAGGATTGGTGAATAACACCCAAGATTAGTCGCATATTTGTTGAATCATAGGAGTTTTGTCACTTCCTTCGTTGCGTGGAACACTACTACAGTATCTTCAGCCCTTATTAATTTGGAGGAAGAACCAACTCATACTTCCTCGATCGAAGAGTCTGCCAGAATTGAGAAGGATTTGGGGACTTCCTCTTCTTTTAAATCCTTTGACATTTCTTTTATTCCTACTTCCCCACTAGCTCTTATGGGTAAGAGAAAGCTCCTTAATTTGATGACTGGGCCCTTATCTCCTACCACCAAGAAAGCCACGGATAAGACTGTTAGAGTTATTGATGCCCATAAGTCCAAGATGACTGAGAAAGTGTCTAAAGATGCTAAGAAGATGCCTCAGGTTATTAGTACTGAGGAAGTTAAAACTGTTGCACCTCAATAAAAGAGGTTGAAAAAATGTTTGCCTAAAAAATAGACCCAAAAAACTGCTACTGAACAACAGGAGCTGGTCAAGAAATTTTTTTATTTGGAGGTTATCGGTTCATACTCTGTGACTGTCAATTCTGATCTGGACAGAAGTTTGATAAAAGCTGGGACTCTTCCAACTGATAGGGTAGTTTTCGTTCCCATGCCCCGATAAAGATTAATAGAAAGATCTTGTCAGAATTTGGCTTTAGTAACCCTTTTCCTTTCATTACTTGTCTTTAATGCTTTATTTTTATTCTCCTGATTTGATATTTTTCCTTTTTAAAGTTTTCGTTGGATTTTAACCAACTAATGGAGAGGGAGGATCCAATGCGTTCTTATTTGGATGAAGTTAAAGAGTCCTTTAAAGGTCTAAGGAAATCTTTGGAAGCGTCCAGATAAGCTTTAGAGACGAAGCAAAATTCTTGGGAGGAAGAGTTAAGGAAGACCAATGATAGGGCCACTGTAGCTGAAGGAAAAATAAAAACAGTCGAGCAAAAATTTAAGATTACTGAGGATAATTTAAAGGTAGGTGAGGACAAGCTGTTGGGGAATCAGACCCTCCTCAAAGCTACCGAGGAGAAGATAATAGGTCTAAGTGCTGATCTTATTATAGAGAAGGCCAATAGTATGAAGATAAAGCAAAACTTCTTTTGACAAGGGCTAAGAAAAAACATTGTTGGCTGCCTCTGTACAGATTAAGTATGTTAAAAAGAAGTCTTTCATGGATGGATGATTGGAGTCACTCAAGGAATTCGTCACAACCGAAGACTCAGAGTTGTTTCAGATGCATGATCTGGGCACTCCTCCAAACTTTAAGTAAGAGTTTGATGATGAATAAGGCTCAGGGGAATCTTCTGTGGCACTGAGTCTACCTTGATACCATCTGTCCAATCCGACATGCATCGTGACTAAGTTAATCTTTAATACAAGGATAAGGTGTAGTTTTTCTTTAGTCTTATAATTTTTTGGACTCTTTTTTTATGTCTTGTAATAGGAGCGTCTCTTTGTAACACCTTTATTTTATCAATGAAAAGATATCCTTTTGGTTTAATGAATTCTACTAACTATACTTATTTCTCTTTGATCGGTTTCAATTATTTCCATAAAGTTATATTTCCTATTTTATTTGACCTTATTGAATTGCCTCCCAAACTCATATATATCCATATTTGTTATCTTCCAATTTGATGCTAGGAAAAAGGCTATAATTTCTACTGAATCCGACCTGTTTAGGCAAAGTATGAACCATCTAGAAGTTGGTCATATTTGTATTTCTAAGGAATATTTAATCGGGTTATTCAGTTCTGATGTCTTAGACCATGTCAAAGAATCATACATCCATCTCCATTGCTTATTGGACAGAGCAGTTTCTAATAATGTTGCATACTATGAGATGATTTAGCAGCAATAAGAAGACCACAAATCGTCCAAAGCCCTACTCAACACCGATTATGAATCCAAGTATAAGGCTTTAAGTAAAGGATGGGGTTTTGACAAAAAATTACAGGACATCACTTCCGCTTTGAACAAGAAGGAACCATTTTTCAAGTAGGATATAGAGATTGCCCGAGGAATTACTACAATGTTGGAGAATGAAAATAATGCCTTAAGGGGTGAGCTTGATAGTTTGAAGAAATCATCTACTAGTGGTCCTGATTAAGGTGCTTCCTTTTTGGAGACTAAAAATGCAAGACTATTAGAGGAATTGGAAGTACTACAGCAGAAAACCAAATCTGGGTAAATTCTAGGAAAAGAATGGTTGTCCGACTAACGGTTGATGAAGAAATAACTTCTATTGCTGACCAATCTAACAAGTTGAAGGCCAAAGATACTACTATTTCCAACCAAGACGATCAGCTAACAACCAAAGATAGTCTCCTCAAAAACTTGAAAATCAGGTGGAGAGGTTGACCTTTTAATTCCACAAACAGCCCAGGGAGATTCGGATGGAGGGTTACAATGAGGCTTTATCCCACATGGATTAACACCTTGATCAAAGAAAGCATGAGGGCTATAAATGAAAATGGACCAATATGCTAACTTTGCTGAAGAATGACCAGAACAGTACCCTGTGGCATTGGAATGACCCAGGTTTCTTGGTATAATATAGATCTCCCTTGATGCCATTCCTCAATATCTGATAATTAAGTATATAGGGGATTATGGTCTTCACTATGAGCATAAAATAATTCGTCCTCCTCATTTGATAGGCAGGTCGAGCAGTAGTAATAGGAAAATGTTAAGAGAATTTAACTATATAAACTCTCCATATACCTTTGATGATCCTCTTTCTAGGATGGACAGGGCACAAGGGAAACGTCCAGCAGAATAATTTTGTTTTTTTTATTGTAACACCTTGTTACTTGAATAAAAAAAGACTATGTTTTCCATCTTAAATACATGTTTTGTTTGTGCATTTAATTTGATACCTGTTTTAATATTATGATTAGTTAATCGATTGGTCGACTAGGTAATCTGCTTCTTTAACAAGTGAGATTCTAGGGCCTTATATTATACTAATGCACTAAGGTAAAACTGTAAGTAGTTTTGAACTAATTGTTGACATTAGCTATTAGTGGCGACCAAGTATATTTAGGAATGTATATGTATATTCCTATGGTGTTTTAGGAATGTATATATGTATTACTGTGTATTATCTTAGTCGAGTAAAGCTTCTTGTGTTTATACTTGAAGTTTAAAGGGCTTTTTGTTGGTGACTTTTCCGAGACGAAGTCATAAATGAGGTAATAATCATTGGCGATTAAGTGTATTAGGAATGTCCATCTGTATTATTGTGTTTAACTTAATCGATAAATATGAATGTTGATTAAGTTGTTGGTGCATCTCCAATTTGATAAGTTCAACCTGATTAAGTATTTGTTGTCTTTTGGTCGGTAAGGGCTGAAGACCAAGAGAGAGAAAAAACTTGAAGAGTATGTGGATTTTTATTTTTGTTTGGGATGAATATCACCGTACTCCGAAAAAAATCAAAGAAATAGAAGCATAATTGAACTGAAATCAAGATTTTTATTGAACCTGAATAAAAAGGGTACATAAAGACTTCATTTTACTGATAATATTTTAAGATGTGGTCGGTGTTCCAAGGGTTCTTTAATTCTTCCCCATCAAGAGTCTCCAATCAAAAAGTTCCTAGTTGAATGACTGTCGATATGAGATAAGGACCATGCCAGTTTGCTTCCAACTTGTTTCCTTTCTGAATGACTTTTTTGAGGACGTAATCCCCTTCTTTCAAGTTGGTCGTCTTGACCCCCTTGCTATAAAAATGGGAAGTTCGTTGTTGATAAGAAGTATCTCTAAGTGTAGCATCTTCTCTAACTTCTTCCACCAGATCTAAATCCAATCTTCTCATGAGATCACTTTTGGGGAGTCAAAGTTCAACACTCTATGAGTTGGTAGGCCTATCTCAACCGGTGCCATGGATTATGTCCCAAAAGTAAGCATATAAGATGTTTGTCTAGTGGTTGTTCTCTACGTATTTCTATATACCCAAAGAAAAGAGTGCGACTCATTGATCCAGTTGCCCTTGGCAGCATCAAGTTTATTTTTTAGTCCATCAAGAAATTTTTTATTTTTAACTTATGTTTGACCATTGCATTATGGAAGTTCGGGAGCAGAGTGAAGTTTTTGGATCTTAGATTGAATACAGTATGACTTAAATTCCACGTTATCAAACTAGGTGCCATGGTCAGTAATAAAGGCATAAGGCATGCCATACCTGTATATGATGTGTTGCCATATAAACTGAAATACCTTTTCATATGGCATCTCTATCAATGGTTCTTCTTCCACCCATTTTGTGAAGTAATCCACAGCTACCACCAAGTATTTGAACCTGCCTTTGGTGGTCGGCATTGGATGATCAAATCAATTCCGCAAAGGGTAAAGGCCAAGGAAAAGTGATTGGTGTTAAGGCATCCCCCGGTCTTCTATGAATGGTTACAAACCTCTAACACTCATCACACTTTCTGATAAAGGTTTTATAATCTTCTTTTATGGTAGACCAATAATACCCTTGCATGGAAATTCATCATAATAATGACTGACCAGATGAATGAGCTCTACAAGACCCTTCATGCACCTCTTTAATTCACTCAGTTACTTCTAGGGGATGGACATACTGTAGTAAGTAAATATTATATCCCCTTTTGTATAGGACTCCTCTGTCCAACACATACCCAGTTTCTTTGTATCTAAGTTTGCTTACATATTTTGGATTAGTTAGTAGGAACTTTTTTTCAATGTAATATTTGTTTCAGTCCATCCATGATGGTCCCAAATCCAAGATAAGGAAATTGATCATAATATCTTCCTTTATGCTCCTATGCACCAAGAATTCCACTGGGATGTTTCTCCTGAGCTCTATCTAGGTCCCTGAGGCCAACTGAGCAATTGCATCTGCTCGGGCATTCTATCCTTGGTATTCTAACTATCCAAAGTTCTAGAAATTTGGAGATCACTTACATATATTTATTCAAGTATTTGACTATCAAATCTCACTTAACTCCACATATCTAAAGCACTTGGTTAACGATTAACTGAGAATCACTGTGTTCTATCACCTACTCGACACCTAACGATAAGGCTAATTAAAGGCCCATGATTAATGCCTTGTACTTGGATTCATTATTTGAGTCTTAGAATTGAAGCCTGAGAGGATACTCTACATCAATGTTTTTAGTAGTGTTAAGTATAATACCATCTTCGCTGCCTGCTGGACATGATGACCCATCCATGTACAGTTTCCATAATGGAATATCTTTGTCAAAGTTTTCTATAGATAAAACTCCTTGTCAGAATATCTTCTTGTTCTCTTCTCCATATTTTTGGGTCATCTATTGAACAATGGATGATTTAGTTTGATCGTCTACAACCTCGGCTTGTATTAGAGTTGAGCTCTCTTCCGGAGAAGTTTTCTCGGTAGGCAAGTTTGGTTGGTTGATGACCTCTAGATATGTAAATTCCGCAATAAAATACACTAAAGCTTTACCCTTCAAAGATGATCTTGGCTCATAGATGATATCGTATTCTCCAAGTTCTACTACCCAAAACATCAGCCTGCCTGATTTCTTTAGTTTGTTAAGTGCTTGCTGAAGAGGTAAATTAGTGTATACAACTATAGTACGAGCTTAAAAATAAGGCTTCATTTGTCTTGAGGCTTCAATAGGAAATAAGGCCAGCTTTTCCAGATATGGATACGGGATATGTGCCCCTCTGAATGTCATGCTAGTGTAGTAGACTAATTTTTGCACTCCATCTTCTTGTCAGATTAGTGCCAAGCTAACTACAGATTCAGAAACAGCTACATACAAGTATAATTTCTCACCTAAAATTAGTTGAGATAATAATGGTGGAGATCCTAAATACTTATTCATTTCTTAAAATTCTTTTTCACACTCCTCATTACACTAAAAGCTCTTTTCGAGTACCTTAAAGAATGGTAAGCATTTGCCTGTTGCTCGAGAAATAAATCGGTTAAGGGAAGCCACTCTTCTAGTAAGTTTTAGAACATCTTTTTCGTAGACTGGAGATTTCATTTCAACTAGATCTTTGATTTTGACAGGGTTATCTTTTATTCCTCTCTGTTTGACTATAAAACCAAGGAGGATTCCTTCTTGCATGTCGAATACAAATTTGGTCGGGTTAAGCTTTATTTGGTGCTTTTTAAGTTGGTCAAACATTTGACTTAGGTCTTTGATGTCATCTGAAGCCTTTTTGCTTTTGGTGATCATATCATCTACGTATGCCTCCATGTTCTTCCCAATATGTTCCTCGAACACTTTGGTTACCAATCGTTGGTATGTGTTTCAGCATTTTTAAGCCCGAAAGGCATAACATTATATAAGTAGGTACCTTGATTGGTAATAAACGAAGTTTTGTCCCTATCTTTCGGCTTCATTTTGATCTGGTTATAACAAGAATAAGCATCCATAAAAATCAAAAATTCATGACTTGTAGTGGCATTTAGCAGTTGATCAATTCTGGGCAAAGGAAAATGGTCCTTCGGGCATGCCTTATTGAGATCAATGAAGCCTACATACATACGCCATTTATCATTCTTCTTCTTGACCAATACCACATTCGCTAACCACTCTAGATACTTGACATCTTCAATGAAGTGGGATTTTTGTAATTTTTCTACTTCCTCTTGGATAGCCATGTTTTTCTTGGGACTAAAAATCGTGTGCTTCCATTTGATCAGCTTGGCATCATTATTGATATTGAGCTAGTGGCAGAAGAAATTGGGATCAATCTCGGGCATATCTTCATGACTCCAAGAAAATACATTTTTTCGCTCTCTAAGAAACGTAATTAATTCTTGTTTGAGGGATGGTGTTAATGTGGAGCCAATTTGAGTAGTCCTTTCTGGCCTTTCATCGTCAAGTATTATACTCTCAGTAGTTTTTATTACTTCCCCTTTTACTCGTTTTATTTCATCCCTAGGATCCAAGGTGTCAACTTGGTAGGTGGTGGTTTTTTTCTTCAGATCGGTCAAGTCTTCCTGGTCAGTTGAAGTATAATAGCATTCCCTAGCCATTTTTTTATCACCCTTCACTAAGACGACTTCGAAGTGGGTAGGGAACTTCAAACATTGGTGGATAGTGGATGGTACAACTTCAAATTTCTTCAAACCTACTCTGCCGAGAATCATGTTGTAGGTTGACTGGACATTCTTATCAAGAACGAAGAAATGCATATTCTTGGTTCAGCTTACTGGTCAAGTGTCGATCAACACTTTTAACTTGACAGTTCCAAAGGGATAAACGTTTTCCCACGAGAAACGAATCATGGGTCCGTGGTATGGTTCCAGTTGACTTACCTTCAATCCTAGACTTTTGAAGAAATTATGGAATTTGATATCTACAAAACTTCAATTATCTATCAAAACTCTAGCAATTATGGCCTCCTGGATTTTTAATTTATGACCAAAGGGTCGTCATGGGCAGATATTACTCCAGATAGGTCATTTTTGGAGAAATCGATGACAAGCTTATATTTATTCACCTTTCTAGGCCGACCTTCCTAATCATTCAAGTTGATGCATCGTATGTAGGAGCAAGCTTGAACTTCATTTAGGTAAGCTTTCCTCTCGGTGGCCTCATCTCATCCTCCAGTTTCCCCACCTGCGATGACATGGGAATCAAAAGAACCAAAGCTTATCTTATCTACCTCAATTTTTGGTTATTTGGGTTTATTTTGTAGGTTTGTATCATCTTCGTAATCATCCTCTTGACCTCGCTTCTTATCATCTCTAAGCTTGTGGGGGAGTCCGACCTTCCTCTGGCTTCTCTGCCTTTAGTGCAATCAACGAACTTATTCAGTTTTCCTCGTTGAATGAGGGATTTAATCTCATTATTTAATGCAATGTAGTTATCAATTGTGTGCCCAAAATCTTTGTGGAATTCACAATATTTGGACTTGTCTCTCCTGTTGGGTGGTGCTCTCAGTTTCCTAGGCCATTTCAACTCTTTATTATTTCTAATCTCCTATAGTATGTGATGGATACCAACTGTCAATGGACTATAAGCTTCATATTTTTTAGTTTTCTCTTCCTTTTTGTGCTTCTGCTCCTTCTTTTCTGTAAAATAAGTCATCGGGGTTTTCTTAGCAGCCATAGCTTCCTCGGCATTCATAATTTTTCCAACCTTGTCCATGAAATCTGTCATGGTTTTAGGTGGATATTTTTCCAATGCATAACACAATTTATCTGGAAGTAGCCCACTCATCAAGGCTGTGATGGTTGTTTTTTCCTCATAATCAACAACTTCTAATTTCTCATTATTGAAACGAGTGATGTAATCCCTGGTGATTTCCCCTGCTCACTGTCGAACACTTAGAAGATGTGCTACCCTTTTAACTAGCTTGGCCTCAAATAAAAAATTGCTAATGAATATCTTAGCGAGATGATTAAAGGTGGAGATTTGTCCACGGGGAAAGTTATTATATCATATCTAGGTCGAGCCGGTGACGGACCTTGAAAAATCTCTACATCTTATGTCATCAGGAATATAATATATATCGACTCCAACTTGATATTGGTCAATGTGTAAAACTCGATCAGTCTTACCATCATATTTGGGGGTGACCACTGGTGTCTTAAACTTAGATGGAGTAGGGAAATCAACAATTTCCTAGATAAAAGTATACCCCTTGACAAAATTTCAATACAGTGGATTCTTTTCTTTGGCTATTTCCCCCAACCGATCTTCTAATCATTAAATTGACCCTTTCCATGAGGGAATTTTTGCATTAGATCTATTTGAAGTAGCTTGACCATCTAACCCATGTGTTTGTACTGAGCTCTCTTCCTGAGAAGTCTACTCGACGCTCATAAATACCCAAATGCTTATTCTAGTCCTAGCTAATCTCGCACGATGTTTTCGTGATCGGGATGACGCTCTGTAATGACCTCTATTTGCTCGGACGCCCAAGCGATCAAAATTCGAAGTCCTGCTTAACCTTTCCAAGGCGCCTGAGTTTTCAGGGATGAGAGAGTGGCCACCACAGTAATTTGTAGATCTGATTTACGAACTGGCCCCTGGGCGATAAGATCTATCATGTAAAGACCTGGTATAACTCTTTTGATTATTCCTTGGAGGAGGGGGTGACATTTCTCTTCTATGAGATGGATAAGTAGTATGTATGGATGTAGTAGTGGGCCTAGGTTTCAATGATTAAGCCAATTGCCACATAGTTTCTTGCATCATTTTTTGCCCCTTGACAAGATTGATCAGAATTCCGTTTAAGTCTGTCGCACTAGGAGGAACAATTCCTCTAGCAGCATTATTACTTTCTGGAATTTCATTCATCTTTTACAATCTTTTAAGATTAATAAAAAAGTAGGTTTGGTAAAGAACGATGAGAGACTAACGTTCCCATAGAAGACGCCAATCTGTTAATTTTATGATCAAGGATAAAAATAAGAGAAATAACTCAAACCACACAGATAAGAGATAGATTCTAGAGTGGTTCACCTGTAAAATATCCTACGTCCACTGTTGTTGTTATTTAGTATGGATTACAATAGTTCAGTATGGTGTGTATATGAATGATTCGATTTGTACCTTGAACTAAGGGATTAGTTTGTATTTATAGGGGTGAAAAACCCTATAGATGGAGCGCCTTTATATTTCCAGGCGCTTACATTTGTGTACAATGAGTAAAACTCTTAGAATTCAGCACTATTTGGCATTCCCATCTGAGTAACTATTGTTATTCCCATTGGTTGGCCTTTTTAAAGTTGGTCGGCATTCCAGTCGATTAGGGGTCCACAAAGCCTGACAAGTAGGTAAGTTGGACACGCTGGATGACAGGTGTATGTTCATCATTGGTCCTAATGGGAGTATAATTTTTACATACAACAGTATCCATGGCCATCATTCAAGGCATATCTCAAAGTGCTTGTTAGCCAGCTAATGTGTCACTAAACATGGTGTATTACTGAATAGTCTTCCTTCAGTTCTCATGACAATTCAGTTTGACCGAATCGTTTTCCTAGATGTCCCTTAGACGGTATCTTCCATTTCCCTAGGTAAACATGCTAAAGTAGCATCACAGATTCTTTTTTTATGAAATATTCTCATTTCAACAAAAGCATAACGTAGGAATATAATAATCGAAGTTTTTCCACAATGACGAAGCAGAGATTCATTCATTGCTCCAACCATAAGTCGACAAAGCACATACAATATGAAATGTATGCTAGGGCGTCATCCCATAATAATGGGTATGTCACTTTTATAAATAGAAAATGACTTCATACAAATTTAAGTCTAGTCTCTCATTAAGCCCCTAACCTGAGTTTCATCCTAATCACTTCCTTAGTGCCTGTTAGAAATCTCATATTCGGTTAATTACAAGGCTACATAGAGTAGCAGAGTTTCTTTGTGATAGACCTTTTTAAGGTCTCATCTTAGCTCTAATTAAGGCGACATATAGAATATAATGATTAATCGTATATATCATTTTCGCCTTTTAGGCACCAACGATATAAATGGCTCGACTCGCTGTCAGATAGCCATTGACAAATGTCTCAACTTTCTCACTGTCTAAGTGCCAAGGTGAATCACCCATGAATGGGGGAAGATTAAATCCTAGGACATATCTATAGAATGCACAGATAATAATAGTCATTAAGACACAATAGATGAATATCATATCATTTCTAGATAATAATAATGTCAAAAGAAAAAACAAGATGTATATGGCAACCTTCCACTCATCCCTAGCATTTGTGGAAATCACTTCTACATAAGAAGCATGCTCTTCCTCATTTAAGGCAAAACACAAGAAATTATTCCCCTAAATTTCAAAATGATGATTTGGAATAATTTCTCGTTCGCTTCGCCGAGCTGATGAATCTTGTGATTCCAATGGTACACTCCCACTTGGATTAAGATTACTTCCACTATTTTTAGCGATTAATGGATGGTGAATTAATAACCAGCCTCACTTTAAGATGGTAAGATGTCTTTAGTGTCCTCTAACTCATGAAGGTCAAGATTCTCTATAGCATCACCTATGCTAGGGAAATCATTTTCTAAAAGTTGTGATGATGTGCCTTAATACGCATGCCCCGCAAATATCGAAGTATATTAGTTTTATCGGTTGATTAGATTGAAGAGCCTTGCCAAAAGTCTTCCTAGATGCTTTAACTACTATACAAAACTCACATATAGGTAGGTCAACTTTAGCGAGTTGTCCTAAAAGACCTTCTCTAGGTAATCTAGCCACTAGCACATTTTTGTAAGGGATTTGACATTAATTATTATAATGCACGTGTTTTAATTTGTTTCTAAATCAAATAAGAAAATGTTATCCTTATTTAAACATTGATATCGAATGTTTATTAGGCTCATAATCATCTCCCAATAATGTAAATTTGGAATACATTTTCTTGTTGGTTTCTTTAAACAATTTTTTTATTAGTGGGAACAAATCTAAATAATAGCATCCACAAAAAGGTCTCACAGGACGAGTTAAAAAAAACACTAATGATATTTTAATTTATTAGTTTAAGGTGATCCATTGAATATATATGTAAAAGTGATAAATAACATCCCCTTACATGTGTAACGTAAAAATTGGTACTATGAGGGATGTCATCTTTACATGTATATTAAAATATTGAAACAGCCTACGACCATTATATTATCTTCCATAATAAATTAAATTGCAAATGCCAACACCTTTATTCCATATATTATCCACTCTTGCAATAAACGGTGATGGAATGAAGATTATCCACATTCACCTGTTAGGGAAAAGGAGGTCACATGTATAGAACCTATGGGTGGGCAATATAAATCATTTGGCTTATCACATAAATAAATCCAAGATAATATACAAGCTTGAAAGTCAAGTATCACGAAAAAAACTACACAATTTTAGCATTTATATGACAACAATTATACTAAATAATTGATTGGATGGACATTTTGCATAAAATAATTCTATGTTGTTGATCTTTCCTATAATTAATTTTCACCCACAAAGTGTAAAAATAATTTGATGTATTTTTCATATTTTTTGGGCATCAAATATCACCTAAAAATAATAAAAATCCACTACACATAAGTACATGATTATAAAATTATGTAAATTTCTCAGTAACACTTTTATATTAAATTTATTACACGCAAAGTATCAATAATACTATAATTTTACAATACTTTTATATCATATTTATTACAGACAAATTATAAATAATAGTGTAATTTTAGTAATTTTTCGGGTTACTAAAACACCAAAGAATGCCAAAAAAATTCACAATGAAGGAGATTAATAATTAAACAATTATTTATATTGATGAACAGTACCCTAAATATATTGTGTTCTTAAATTAAGAAAATATTTTTTAGATTTTATAATAATTTTATACAAAAATTGTATGTTATCAAAATAGAAAATAAAAAATTCAAAAAGAAGTTTTGAAAACGGACCATACAATTGGATTCAGAGCATCCAAAATGTAGTTTAGAAATGAAATTCGAGCAAAAAAAATTATATTATGGCATTTTTTAAAAATGTCTAAAATTGAAAATTACTCTTCATCGTAATCTAACCTTTGGAAATTTTCAGATTTCCCAATTTCTTAAAGCCTATTTCGGAGACTCGTATGTACTTCTTTGTTTGACCAAAATTAATGTATAATTGTGGGTACATCGATTAACCATTCCGGCCCAGATGAGTAGCCCGATTAAGTCCGACCCAAAGTCTAAAGGCCTCATGCACAACTGATTCAATTATGACCCAATCAACCCCTTAAATCTCTCACGAGATATTCTAGGAGTTATGGGCTAACGTGGAGGATTCCAACACCCCCACTCTCCGAGAAATGACAAGTATATATTAAACCCTTAGCCCGGGGCAAAGGGAACAATTTTGTAAACAATCCCCCTAAGTAAAGATAAATAAGAAACAGAGAGCACCACCGTGGACGTAGGCCATTTTGTCGAACCCCGTATATTTTGTGTTGTGTGTGATTGTAGTTATTTTGTGTTCTTAATTTATTCTGGTGATCACATTTGCTTATCATTTGTGTTGAGATTTATTGTCACCACAATTGGCGTCGTCTGTGGGAAAAGATTGTTTTCCTCTAAGAAAACCTTCACCAATAAGAACCTAGAATGTCTGGTCACAGCAGCAATGCCCCTCAAGCAGGGGATATTCAAGAGCAACCAGCCTCTCGTAGGTTTAGATCTGAAGTTTGACGCTCAAATCCTAGGCCTCGCCCAGAACGGGAAGCTTCAAAAGAAATTCAGGGACCAACCAGGTCCACACAAGTCTCTAGGAGGATCGACGCTTATGAAGCTAGGCTCCAAGAGCAGGAGGAAGCCACTCATAAGAAGGAGGCTGAGAACACTCGCCTCAAGAGAAGAATGGAGAGGATGGAGAGAGAACTCCATCGCAGCATGAGGCAATATCACTATCTCACTCCTAGCCCTCAGGCGAGCAGGTCTCGTAGCCGAGGAAGGATCCCTAGATGTGGATCTCAAAGATTTAAGGGACACAAGTCAGATGATGACTTTCCTGAGAAACAATAATTAGCTCATCGTTATAAGATCCCAGTCCGAGGAAATGACGACATACAAAATCTGGTCTGGAGGGAAATGCACCAACACCCCATGCATAGGGGTGTCAGGTCGACCAGAGAGCTAGTCATGTGAGCTCTCAGACCCAGATGAAATCCCCTTTCTCAAGGGAGATAGAAGCCTCCAAGAAATTCACGATGCCTCGATTCAATATATATGATGGAAAGACTGATCCTATTGACCATGTTAGGCAGTACAGGCAGGCTATGACCCTCTGGAACCATAAGGGTGCATTGATGTGTCGAATCTTTCCATCGAGCTTGCATGACATAGCTTAAAATTGGTTCAAAAAACTCCCTCATAAATCCATCAAAAGTTTTGAGTCCCTGGAAGAACTCTTCACAGCTCGCTTCATTACCAACAGCTCCGCTCCCATCCAAAGAGGATAGATGATTTGTTAACAATGAAGAAAATGCCCCAGGAGAGCCTTAAAGACTACGCAAAGATATATTGGGAGTTATTCAATGAGGTCGAGGACTGTTCGAAGCAGGTCGTCGTGGTGTCCTTTAAGATTGGCATACCTAGCTCCAGCCTCTTGCACCAGTCCCTCACTAAGAAGGAGGTCACGATCATTGACGGCCTAATAGCTCGTATTGAAAAATACTCCAAAGTTGTAGATGTGACCTATCTTAGTGCAGGGGAGAATGGTCGCACCAAGTTCGCCAGCAAGGGCAGCGACAAAGATGAAAACTAAAAGAAAGGAAGAAAAAATAGGGGCAAGAGCGGCCCCAAGAATGGGAACAAAAGTGATGCCTCAAAAGCATTTCAGGCAGTGAACACAGTTTTTATAGAACCAATCTATAAGATTCTAGAAAAGATCAAGGACGAGCCATTCGTTAAGTGGCCTAGGAAGATAGGAGGAGACCCCTCAAAAAGGAATAATGTACTGAGGTGTTCTTTCCACAAAGAGCGTGAGCACAAAATCGAGCACCGTAAGGCCCTCAACTCTTACCATGAAGAGTTAGCTCAAACGGGACACTTAAACGAATTTGTGTAAAAGAAGGCAGAGAAGGTCGTTGCTAATGGAGATCAAAGGCCTGACAACGTGCTCGAGGAGGACGTCGTCCATGAGTTCACAGTGATTCATAGAGCTCCGATCTAAAAAAGATTCAACGAAACTCAGCTCGAATGGAAGTCAAAAAGCTTACGGCAGTAATGCAAGCTTTTCAAATCGATCCAGCCAAGTCGCAAGTAGAAAATCATTGGTGAGCAGAGGACGTCGACTACATCAAGCATATTGTGTTCACGGATGAAGACCTAGTGCGATTAAGGACCCCACGTCATGATGACTTGATCATTACACTCAGGATAGCTAACTATGACATCGACAAGTTGCTCTTCGACCAAGGTAGTTCATCCAAAGTAATGTATCTCGACGTATTCAGAAAGTTCAAGTTAAGCGTCGCCGACTTAATGGAAGCCACCGTTCCTCTAGTTTTCTTCGCCGGTAAAGTAACCATCCCTTTGGGAAAGATTGCACTACCAGTGAGGGCAGGAAGTATCTCTAAGATGATCGAATTTCTGGTGGTCGATATTGACTCACCCTACCAGGCGATTAGTCGTCCCCTCTACCTACCATCAAAAACTCAAAAATGTTATTGAGAGAGGAGTGATGGAATCCATGAAGATCATACGATGGTGAGAAAGTGCTCTATAGCATCCATTCGCCCCAAACCAGAGAAGAAGGTCAAGAAATCCAAGGAGAAGGTTGAAGAATAGGAAGGTTTGATACCTTCCAAATAGCAGCTAAAATATGGAAGACCTGGAGTAGAGGAGACCAGGCTCCTCCCCTCTGAGCGGGTCGTTGAGAACCTCCAGGAAGTCTCATCTGGCGACGACAAGAAAGATAGGATGTTCTTGATCGGAGCCTCTCTCACAGATCGAGAGAAGAAGGAACTGACAGTACTTTTATGGAATAACTTGGACGTTTTTACATGGGAACCCTATGAGCTACCTAGGATTGATCCCAGTGTGGTTTATCATCGGCTGCACGTTGACCTGAATTTCAAGCCGATTGCACAAAAGGCACGATGAACTGCACCCGAGAAGGCCAAGGATGTAGATAAGGAAGTAGAAAAGCTACTGGGTGCAGGATCCATACGAGAAGTTCAATTACCTAAATGTCTGTCCAACCCAGTAGTGGTCCCGAAAAGTAATCAAAAATGGAGAGTCTGCATTAACTTCATCGACCTTAACAGAGCTTGCCCTAAATACAGTTTTTCTCTCCCAAAGATTGACCAGTTGGTGGATGCCACAACAGCTCATGAAAGAATGAGTTTCCTAGACACATACTTCGAGTATCACCAAATCCCTCTACATGACTCAGATCAAGACAAGACATCATTCATCACCACAGTCGGGTTATATTGCTATAAGGTCATACCCTTTGGGCTTAAAAATACAGGAGCAAATTACTAGCGGTTGATCAACAAAATGTTTAAAGACCAAATAGGGAGCACCGTGGAGGTCTACATTGATGATATGCTTATCAAGATCAAGCTTAAATAATACCACCTCTCTGACCTATCAAGGACCTTC
The DNA here is from genome assembly GCA_949130495.1 of Sambucus nigra. NCBI lineage: Eukaryota > Viridiplantae > Streptophyta > Magnoliopsida > Dipsacales > Adoxaceae > Sambucus > Sambucus nigra. The sequence continues at coordinate 532,562,666 of OX422208.1, read as the reverse complement.
GAAATCCTCAGGAAATACCGAATGAAGTTTAACGCAAGTAAGTGTTCCTTCAGTGTCCAGTCAGGAAAATTTCTTGGGTACTTGGTTAGCAACAGAGGCATTAAAGCCAACCCAGACCAGATTGACGCCATCAATAGGATGCAGCTCCCCCCGTACAATAAGATATGTGAAGAAGATCACGGGGATGCTCTCCGCCCTAAATCGATTCATCTCAAAGTCATCCGAAAGGTGCCAGCCATTCTTTTAGTTGTTGAAGAAAAGCAAAAATGTGGAGTGAAACAAGGATTGCTCGAAGGCATTAGAGGAGATCAAAGCTTACCTTAGTACACCACCCTTTCTCATAATACCTCAAGAGAATGATTCTCTGTATCTATACCTCATAGTTTCCAGCCATGCTGTGAGTTCTGCACTGGTATGCGAAAGAACGGGGATCTAACACCCAGTCTATTACGCGAGTAAGACTCTCTTAGATTTCGAATAGCGACACCTATCCTTGGAAAAGCTCGCATTTGCACTAGTGGTAGCCTCAAGAAAATTGAAACATTACTTCGAAGTCCACTCCATCATTATACTTACATCCCACTCTCTCGGAGCAGTACTAAGAAAAGCGGACCTGTTAGGCAGATTATCAAAATGGTCAGTCGAGCTTGGGCGATTTGACATTCAGTTCCAGCCAAGGAATGTTATCAAAGGACAGGTCTTTGTCAACTTCATCATTGAATTTATAGGGTAACTCCCTTGTGACCAACCTCAAACTATTCATAAGTAGGAAGTTCCCTCAGCACCAGGCATCTAGAGACTGTTCGTTGACGGTGCCTCCAATTCCAGGGGGTAGGAGTAGGCATCGTGCTGACTACCCCTGAAGATGAAATCCTCAAGTAAGGGATCAGGTTTGGATTTGAAGCCTCCAACAACGAAGCAGAATATGAACCACTGATAGTAAGCCTAGAGAAGGCACACGTATTGGGAGAAAAGTAGCTCCAAGTGTTCGGCGACTCACAGTTGGTCTCCAACCAGATAAGTGGTGATTTCAACGCCAGGGATGAAAGGATGGCAGCCTACCTCGCCACAGCCAAAAAATTAATGACCAACTTCTAACAAGTCACCATCCAATAGTTCCCTAGAGAACAGAACAGCCATGTTGATGCCCTAGTAGCCTTAAGCTCAGTGATCAATTCTGACTTGAAGAGAACAATTCCGATTGACTTCCTCGCCCAGCCAAGCATCAACTAGATCGACGAACTGCCAAACGTGGGACATGTTCTCCAGATTGAGACATCCCCTAGTTGGATTGACCCCTTAAGGGATTATTTGAAGGACGGTGCGCTACCGAGCAATAAAAAGACCGATCATGAGATAAGAGTCAAAGTTGCTCCCTTTCACTTATCTTCTGAGGGAAAACTGTACAAGTGATCTTTCACTGGCCCTTACCTTCAATGTGTTCACCTGAAGGACGTCGAGTAAGTTCTTCACAAACTCCATAAGGGAATCTGCGGGAGTCACATTGGGGGCAGGTCACTAGCTTTTTGAGTAATGAAAGAAGGCTACTAGTGGCCATAAATGCAGAAAGATGCGGGAGTTTATGCTCTCAAATAAAAAAAATGTTAACTCCGTGCTCCTATGGTTCACCTGCCAGCCAGCGACCTGAAGTCACTTACCAGCCCATGGCCTTTCACCCAATGGGGAATGGACATCGTAGGCCCTCTTCCTACCACAGTCGGTAATCGCAAGAATTTGCTAGTCGCAATAGACTATTTCACCAAATGGATAGAGGCAGAGCCGTTGACAGACATTAGGGATGAAGACCTGATAAGATTTATATGAAGGAAAATTTTCACTCATTTTGGAATACCCAAGACCATCATCATTGACAACGGGACACAATTTGAAATAGGCCTCTTTCAAGGTTTCTGTAGTGACCACGGGATAAGGCACTACTTCAGTTCTATGGAATACCCTCAGATTAATGGACACGCCGAAGCTTCCAACAAAACAGTGATCGATGGATTGAATAAGCGCTTGGAGTGAGCCAAAGGAGCGTGGGTAAACGAACTACCCCACATCCTATGGGCTTACCGAACTACCCCACGACGAGCAACGGGGGAAACACCGTTCTCACTAACATATGGTATGGAGGCAATCATCCTCTTGGAAGATGGCCTCCCTACCAGGAGGTCCACCCTGGTCGACCAAGGCCAGAACGATGCAGCATTGCTCGTTGAACTTGAACTAGCTGAAGAACGAAGAGAGATGGCTCTGGTGAAACTAGCAGGTTATCAGCAACAGCTAGCAAGGCACTACAATAGGAAGGTCAATCCAAGAGCATTCAAAGTTAGGGACTACGTATTAAGGAAAGTTCTTAGCAGCGCTGTAAAACCATCGGATGGCAAGTTAGGACCAAACTAGGAGGGGCCATTCAAAGTGATAAGAGACGATCTACAAGGAGCCTACCACTTAGAAACGCTGGAGGGAAGGGAGATACCTCAATCTTTGAATGCAGCCAACTTGAAGAAATTCTACTTATAGTTTTTCTCTTTTAATTTTTTACTTCAATGTTAAAATTTTCAATTCATTTCTGGTTAATACAAAAAATAAAGTCTGCAGCAGTGGCATTCAATGAAGTGTTGAAATGAATTATGATTCATGTACCTTTTCCAAGTTACAGGCTCCCTCCCCCCCCCCCCCCTTAATGCACAAAACTAAGATTATGAGATGCGTATTAAAGAAGGGTCAATATGTAATAATTCTCCTCAGGCCTTCGTCATCAAACACGAACGGCCTCCTAGCATTGCCCCTAACAATATATGAAGCCCTACAGGGGACCCTTAGGTAACATGACCAACCCAGGTTAGTCTCCAACATTATTTGGCTCAAAAATCCTGCTCGGGTGGAACATCCAACGCCAGGTGTATCCTCACCATTTCCACACTTAAGCCTAAGGAAGTGTGACGACACAACCTAAATAATAAAGTAAGGCAGAATGGTATATTGAAAGCACACTGGACTGGGGGGATACTCACTCAAAAAACCAACTCTGCCTACGTCAAGTCTAGTCGACTAAAAAAGCCCAAGATAGTTGAACAAGGAATCAATGAAATAAAAAAAAATACGCAACACATGTTTACTCGACAAATTTCCCAAAACATAACTATTTTATTACATGATTACATGTATAAAGAGTTACATATTTGAGTAAAGTAAATCCTAATGAGGATTAGGTCGCTGAGTAAGAAAGTCAGCCACTTGCGCTCTTCGACCATCATCTGGGTGAGGAGCTAATTCATCCTTGACTTCATCTGAAACTGCTCCACGAGCTTCCTTGGGATGGAATCTATAGGTACTTACCAATCATCCCTCCTAAATGGGTTCAGCATCAAAGTTAAGGGGGGAATATCATGACGATACCAGAAGACAAAGTTCCTAGGGACCTGCAACATCTAAGAGCACTCAACCATCCTCTAATGAAAGACAGTTCCTCGACCTCCCTCAACTTCGTCGGAGCATCTATCCAACCCTGATCATAACCATCAGCCCATACCTGTCGAGGAACTTTCTTGAACAGGTGCCTCAAAGAGGTAACATCTCTTTGAAGATCGGCAACTATCACATACGCCCTACGAACTTCACCCCGAAGTTCGACAATCTCCCGAGCTGAGCCACTGTCATTAGTATAAGCTCGAGGACCATCCGATAAAGAGGAACCATGCAAAACTCGATGGGCAATGCTCGGTGAATTCTCCCTTAGTTGTGAGACCTCTCTCCTCAAAGCATCATTCTCTTGTAGAAGTACCTCTACAACTTGATTAACTTCGGAGGCATCCGAAAGCTTGACCTTCAGAACACCCACTTCTTCTTGAACAGAAGCGCCGACCTCTTCCATCTCTTAGAGCCTGTCCTTTAGCCTAGCAATGAGCTCAAACTGATCCTTATACTCTTGGTTCCTCGACCTAAGTGACTTACAAATTCTTACAAAATCACGGAGAACTCGATTGCTTGCATAAGGACTAAGAATTTGTCCTAATTTAGAGGAAGCAGGAATATATTCCTCAACAACAATGAGCTACAAACCATATAAGCAGTAAAAAATAAATAAATCAGTACGCAGAAGGGATAAGAATTTCATTTCATTGAAACAAAGTTCAATTACATGAGCGAAAAGAAAGAACAACCGAAATACAAGTAAAAAAAATACAAAAATATCCCTAAGGAAGACTAGCTGGCCACCTCAATCTGCTCGGAGGAAGCTGGTTGCTTCCCCTTATCTGCGGCAGTCCCAAGTGCACCCCCCTCAGGCGAAGAAGTCACCATCCCCTGTAAGGGGAACACCAGCAGAAGTGGTCTGAACAGCTGGAGCACCATGATTGGCAGTAGGAGGGGGCATCTCATCCACAGCAAGCTCTGGTCCAGGGTCGTGAACTTTAGCCACGACTATTTTTTTCCATTTTTTTTCGTGACGGTGTGGGTCACCGACTTTGTCCGCGACCGTTTTTCGTCTCGGTTGGGGGTCATGGACTTTGACCGCGACCATTTTTATGCTCAATGAAAAAAATAAAAATGGTCATGGACTTTGTCCATGACCATATTTCACTATAATAAAAAATGGTTTTTTTTCCAATCATAAAATTAATGGTCTCGTGACTGCGTGACCGATTGCTACGTGTTATGTTGGACATGCACGAGATGTTAAAAATATTTATTATTGGTAAAACGATAAAAAAATCACAAATTGTGAATCGAGAACATTGTTAATAAACAAATGCACATACAAACTTCAAAATATTACAAGTCTTAATACTTCACAGAAAAAAAAATGGGCAGAGTTTCCTTTGTTTTCTGGACATTATATACCCTGTTAATATAAAATCTGCTTAATATAAAGCCCGCATGGCTATAAAACTATAAAAGCCCGAACGTCCGTAACACATAAAAAATATAATCCTGAATGTCATCAACATTATATAAGAAATCTTCATATTGTAAACCATTGTCTTCTTCATGTGTTCCACGTGGATAAAAGAAAATGATACAATGTTATCTTATAAAAAATAGCATACAAAAAACAAAAGGTATCAGTAACCGAGTAGTTTTAAAAAAATCATATTCAAGCTAAAATATTGCATATACGAGTTATAATGATCATCATATCAATTCTTACAAGTTACATTGATCCCGTGCGAGGTGTTGGTGCCTCTCACGGGGTCGTTAGGGGGTTGTTTCATGTTTTTCCCTCTAACGCCATATGTTTGCCAAAGTCCTGATATTTTCATATTATCATCGTATTTTAAACTGGGAGTCCCTTGATCGCGCGGTCAGTTCTTAAAAATTACATTGGTCTCGTGCGAGGTGTTGGTTCCAGTCACGGATCCGTTCGAGGGTTGTGTCGCATTTTTGCCTTCTAATGCCATGTTGTTAAGCCTAAGTCTAGAAATTTACAAATTATCATCGTATTCTGAAATCGGGAGTCCTTTGATCGAGCGGTCAGTTTCTATGAGTTACATTGGTCCCGTGCGAGGTGTTGGTGCCTCTCACGGGTCCGTTCGGGGGTTGTTTCAAGTTTTCACCCTCTAACGCCATGTTTTTAAGCCTAAGTTCTCATATTTTCAAATTATTGTCATATTCTCAAATCGAAAGTCCCTTTATCGCGCGGTCAATTCCTACGAGTTATATTGGTCCCGCGCGAGGTGTTGGTACCACTCACGAGGCCGTTCGGGGGTTGTGTCGGGTTTTTTCCTTCTAACGCCATGTTTTTATGCCTAAGTCTAAAAATTTTCAAATTATCGTCGTATTCTCAAATCGGGAGTCCCGTGATCGAGAGTTCAGTTCCTACGAGTTACATTGGTCCCGCGCGAGATGTTGGGGCCTCTCACGGGGTCGTTCGGAGCTGTATCGGGTTTTTGTCGTCAAACGTCATGTTTTTAAGCCTAAGTCTAGAAATTTGCAAATTATCGACATATTCTCAAACTGGGGTGCGGTCAATTCCTACGAGTTGCATTGGTTCCGTACGAGGTGTTGGTACCACTCACGGGGTTGTTCGGGGGTTGTGTTGGGTTTTTGCCCTCTAACGCCATGTTTTTAATCCTAAGTCTTGATATATTCAAATTATCATCGTATTCTCAAACCGGGAGTCCCGTGATCGAGCGACCAGTTTCTACGAATTACATTGGTCCCGTATGAGGTGTTGGTGCCTCTCATGGGGCCGTTCGGGGGATGTTTCGAGTTTTCGCCCTCTAACGCTATGTTTTTAAGCTTAAGTCCTCATATTTTCAAATTGTCATCGTATTCTCAAACCAGGAGTCATGTGATCGTGCAATCCATTTCTACAAGTTATATTGGTCCCGTGCGAGGTGTTGCTACCTCTCATAGGGTCGTTCGGGGGCTGTTTCAGGTTTCGCCCTCTAATGCCATGTTTTTAAGCCTAAGTATACATATTTTCAAATTATCTTCATATTTTCATTTGTATTTTCATTTCTAAAACCATAAAGGTCTGGCCCCAATACATAATGGTGTTTGCCTATACTAAGTGGTGATAATTACAATAGTAACAATACTAACTATGGAAGAAATCATTTTCAGATAGCAAACATTTTAGGATAATTTCAATCAGCTAGGAAGATGCTCAAAGCGATGATACTTACTCAGGATTACTAAAAGCAAGAACAGAGACAAGTATGGTACATAGAATAAAATCAGGTCTGAATTAAACATCACCAGGCCTCCATCGATGCAGTTGAGGTCGTTTCCCAACTATAAAAGCAGGTCTTTGGGGTGAAACTAGTGTCGTGCATTCATTTCCAAATACAGTAGGAATATAAGACACGGTGGGTCTATCGATGGAATTCTTGAACACACAACAGATCGACAGTAATGTTCCGAGTGGCATTGATGTCATATTCCCTTCCATACTTGAAAAATTAAACCAATTGGCTTAGTTGCATATTATCTTGTAAAAGGACGGTAAAAATATAACTTTAGATTGAACACAGACTTGATAGTGTCAGAAAATGAGCAAATCACGTATCCAACAAGACTAAGATAATCTGACTTAGAAAATAGTTACAACATTTGTAACATTACCATCTACTCGAGTTCTAAAGGATTAGAAGTTGCATAACAGTTATATAAACTGGTATATAATAGTTTAGATAACTGTTATATAACCATTTATATAACAATTATATATTACCAAAAATTAAAACCTTTTAGTGGGAAGTCCATATATCTAAGAAAATGTGCTAAGAATCCAATTTGTGTGATATGCAAGGACGAAATTGAATCTATAAAGCATGTTGTGATTATGTGCAACTGGACTGCATAGGTTTGGAGAGATTGGGCAATTGATTGGGGAAAATGTGAGGCGACATCTCAATCCCCTTTGCATTGAACCCCAAACAATATCGATCGAGAAAAATCATTTGGACAAGCAGTGGTCCGGATTGCTTGGCATATTTGGAATGCTCAGAATAAATTTATCATCCAATAAGAGAAAAATTGGGTTAGGAAAGTGATTGATCAGAGTATGTTAAGCTGCGATGAATTGCATAAGCTATCAAGGAAAAGTTTACATCATACGTAAATTGCGATAGGGCCTTCCTCCCATCCTCACCAAAGTAGAGATTGGTGGTGCTTTAAGAGACCAAAAAGGATGTTTTTTGGATGTCTTCTCAGCACTTTGCACAGTGCAATCAGCTAGAGGTTGTGAAGCTCTTGCGACAAGGAGAGACTCTAAAATTTTTAAGGACAATTGTCTGTATAGTGGTGTGATTGAAAATGATTGTAAGGTGGTAATTGATTTATCTTCTTCAGGGTGGGACCCTCTATGGGAGCTAGCCCCAATCATCGTGGATATAAAGTAAGCGTGATACCTCTAACACCATATTTTTAAGTCTAAGTCATTGAGTTTTTCAAATTATAGTCCTATTCTCAAATCGGGAGTTCCGTGATCGTACGGTCAGCTCCAACGAGTTAAATTGGTCTCGTGCGAGGTGTTGATGCCTCTCACGGGGAGGTTCGGGGGATGTTTGGTGATGTTGCCCTCTAACGCCATGTTTTTAAGCCTAAGTCTAGATATTTTCAAATTATCATCGTATTTTTAAATTGGGATTTTTATGACCACACGGTCAGTTCTTACGTGTTACATTGGTCCCATGCAAGGTGTCGGTGCCTCTCATGGGGTTGTTCGGGGGCTCTTTCGGGGTTTTCCCCTCTTACACCATATTTTTAAGCGTAAGACTTAATATTTTCAAATTATCATCATATTCTCAAACCGTGAGTCCCTTGACCACATGGTTAGTTCCTACGAGTTACATTGGCCTAGTGCGAGGTGTCGGTGCCTCTCACGGTGTCATTCGGGGGCTATTTCAAGTTTTTACCATCTAACGCCATGTTTTTAAGACTAAGTCTAGATATTTTCAAATTAGCGTCATATTCTCAAATTGGGAGTTTCGTGACCACGCGGTCAGTTCCTATGAGTTATATTGGTCTTATGCGAGGTGTCGGTGCCTCTCACGGGGCGGTTTAGGAGTTGTTTTGGGGTTTTCCCATCTAGTGTCATGTTTTTAGGCGTTAGTCTTGAAATTTTTAAATTGTCATCGTATTCTCAAACCGTTAGCCTTGTGACCATGCGCTCAGTTCCTACGAGTTATATTATTCCCATGCGAGGTGTCGGTACCTCTTACACTGCCGTTTAGGGACTATTTCGAGGTTTCTCACTTTAACGCCAAGTTTTTAAGCCTAAGTCTAAATATTTTCAAATTATCGTCGTATTCCCAGACCAGGAGTCCCGTGACCACGCGGTTAGTTGCTACGAGTTACATTGGTCTCGTGCGAGGTATCGGTATCGAGTAAACCAACAACAATCCAACCAGTAATACACACAATCACAATTAGTAAGGCAACACAATATTTATAGGGAAAACTCTGAAACCCAATGTTTTTATTACTGAGAAAATATAGGACCTTTACAAAATCGTCTAGGTTCTCTCATGAGCCTAGATTATCAGGTTACAATGCTTAAATACAAGGTAATATGAAGTTGACAATCCCAATTGCTAGGTATATGTGTCTATATCCTCTCATGGGGCCATTTGGGGGTTGTTTTGGGATTTTTCCTTCTAAAGTCATGTTTTTAAGTCTAAGTCTAGATATTTTCAAATTATTTTTGTATTCTCAAATCGGGAGTCCCGTGACCATGCGGTCAATTTCTACGAGTTACATTGGTTCCGTACGAGGTGTCGGAGCCTCTCACGGGGCCGTTTGGGGTTCATATTTAACGTGGAGAAGTATAGACATGAATATCACAAAAATAAAAGTAAAACATGAATAACACGATGACAAGACACATAAGACGATTGATGCGAGTCTTAATTGCCACACAAACACAACACGACAATAGTATTATAGTTCTTTTACCATCTATTTATAGAATCGCCATGAACAATCGTCCCTTACATCTCTCATAAAATGAAAACACAATTTTTTTTTATCGTTAGTATGTTATTCACCCCCCTTCCCCCACCCAGAACATTGGTATGCTAATTGGGAACACGATTGTTAATTTCTACCCAACCTTTGGGAGACTGCGTCTATGGGGTAGGTATGGTGAAAATTGAAAATGTTACAGAAACACAGATACATATAAGATGAATAAAGCATACCAGATTGAAATGTTTTTCACATTTCCCCTCAATTATTTGCAGCTAAAGAGAAAAATTATTAAAACTGATCTATCTGAATTCGTAATATAAGCAAAAGGAAAGTTAAGTTTACCATTAAAAACATTCTCATATAAGTTATCCAAGATAATTACCTGAAGAACCTTATACATACACGCTTTTGGGCCACGAGAAAAGGATGCAAAGACAACTGGGCATGGTCTAAACTTTAGCTCATTTGTATACAAATGAAAGAAGAGTTATTAGTAACCTTAAAAATCATTCAAGGTTTGCACACTATCTAATTTAATTTCAATAAATAAAAAATGGAAATAAGAGTGCCAAAATTATTTTAGATATTGCATTACTGTTTACCTACTACCAAAAAAATTATACCAAAACTGCTCTGGTAGGGAGGTCCATTACTCTGCTTTGTCTGGAAAGAATATACGAAAATAGAAAATCGCACCAAATCGCCGAAAGAGCTCCTGCAAAAGATTAAGATCATCAGAGAAACTTACTAATAGCCATATTCCCTATATTTATAAAACAATAATAATTATTATGGAAAACTTACTAATAGCCACATTTGCTAATACCCTTTAACTTTATCTTCTTCCTAAAATCAATGGAAACCATATTCAATATCAAACGCATTGTCGTGTCCAATTTTGTATGTCAGCCTAGAATTATCCTAAAAAATAACAACACGCATATAACCCCGAATACAATGTCAAAAAAATCTATTTAATTATATTTTGTCAAAAAAAATCACGTTACGCATATAACCCCCAATATAATATGATGGCATGCATATAACCCACAACAAGGTGGATGTAAATTTTTTTACACATTAAAAATACATTTAATTATATTTTGTCAAAAAAAATATAATGTCCAAGGTTTTGAATAATATTTTGTCCTAAAAAAATACACATACATACAATCGAGAGTTTATTGGAATAATCTATGCATACAGATACATACAATCTAGGGTTTATTGACATAATCTATACATACACACACATACAATTTAGGGTTTACTAGACCTCAATATTTTTTTACATAAATCTATACATACGCACACATACAATATATAGTTTATTGACATAAAAATAATTTATTTGTTCATAGTTACATACATAAACATTCATATACACATAAATCTGTGGATACACACACATAGACACATACAAACATAAATCTATACATACATACACTGAAATTAGGGCTTTAGATAGAAATGATAAAATTGCACAAATTGAATTGAAATCGAAATGCAATCGAAATGAACTATACATACACCCTTACCTTTAGGAAAATCGCAATGAAATCGCACAACTCGCACATCCTTTAGACACTGAAATGGTTCGACATAAATGAAATTACAGCAGGTGTTTTGTTTCAAGTTCTGAACCTGATCACGGCCTAGAGCCGTGACCCACCATGCGCGACCAATAAATGAGGTGAGGGTGTTGTTGGATTGAACCTGGTCACGGCCTAGAGCCGTAACCCACCATGCGTGACCATTCTTCCATCAGAACCACTTCTTGAATCAGGTATGTTCACGACCCATAGCCGTGACCCACACCAAGAAATGGTCATGGCCTCCAGCCATGACCCTCAGTGCGTGTGTTTTGTGCTTCGTTATGCCTATGGTCACGACCTAAGTTTGTGACCCATCCGCGGCCAAGCTTGGAGGGAATTTTGGCGCGAATTTGGCTGCAAGATGGTCACGACTTGGTCATGGCCGATGTCCGTGGCCCACAGTGGTCAGGGATTTGGGTCGTGACCACTTCAGAGCATCCATGACTCAGTGTGGTAATGGATATGGTCACCCCAAAAATTGATATGGTCACGGCCCAAGTCCGCGACTAGCTAGTCGCGGACTTGGACCGTGACCATCTGGGCGTGACTATTCGCAGGATTTAGAGTAGTGATATTTGGTGGGCGAATCACATATGGTTATTGGTACTAATTATATAGATATCGAGTTGAGCTTTGTGAAAGAATAAAAAGATGGAAATATTTAAGAGGAACAAAATGGTATCCGTGTACAAGATCAGATATATTACCTCTTTCGTGGGCATTCTTTGTGTTGTAGTTGTGAATTAGCAACAGTGAGTGAAGTATAGATATTTACCACGGTGCTGCAATAAACAAATAAATCATATTCATACCATTACATATATGTAATGGATTTATGTATGAGGATGATATAATTGAGCAATACCTTCGATTTTGGTTTTTGTCTTGGCCTTTAACTTAAAAAACAAGGTATACTTTTTATCCCACATTTAATAATAATGACCCATATCAAGATCAAACCAATTATGTAGCTAATATAATTTGTTCACATTTTTAATCCAATTACTCTATGACCCAATATATAAGGTTTTGTACATCTCTAACCTAATGTATTTCTTGTGAAATCATGGTACCTAACTCTTTTATAGAAAATTTCAAAAAATAACTATTCTACCACATTTTTCCAAATAAAACCCATCTCCATAAAGATTTTCCAAATTGATTCACAAAATAGGATCGACACTTGAACAAGAATGTGTAAGATTTTCGAAAATAATCGATTTGGGAAACCTTTGTAGAGGTGAATTTTTTTGTATTTGGCAAAAACATGTTATAAAAGGGTGGTTTTGCATAGTAAATATATATTTATTATAATTATGAGTTAACATGTAAAAGCAAGTGCGAAAAAGATGTAGAAGGGTTGGTGAATTTTCTATTACAATTAGGTTGCGTTTGATTGCAAACATGTAAAATACGTGAAAAAAATTGATTTGGTTATTAAGTTGAAAAATAAGTGAAAAAATATATGGGTTTTTTATTGTACTTAAAAAAAGTTGCTTTCTAGATGGGTCACATTTTACTGTGTACTATTTTAATCTGGTTAGATGTGTTGTAGTAAGAGTAAAGAGAGTCGTGAATCAAGTGTTTTCATAACAGCGATGTTTTTTACCCATTTTATAAATATTTATTTTTTTGTATAAATATCAACACTTATGCGGGTGTTTTTAATGTTTTACTTAATTAGTTTATATTTTTTTTGTGTTTTTAATAAATATTATATTACGCCCGCGCATCGCGTGGGTTATCTACTAATTTATAATAATATGTATCTCTTCATATTAAGGGTCTGTTTGGTTTACAACTATAATTTTATTTTTTATGTTTAAATACAATTCTGATAAAAATTTGCGTTTGGCAACCTGTTTTTAAACACTGAATTTTAATATTTCTGTGTTATAATTAAGTTTTTCAGAAAACAGCGAAATGGTGTTTTATAACTTCTATTTTTTATTTTCAACTTAGAATTATTTATTTTTAATATTTTAATGCATTTATACCTTAATATATAATATACATTAGATCATACATTAATATGTGTGTAATTCTTAGAAATAAAATATATATATGTACATGTACACAAAATTATGTATATTTATATTATTAAATTATATAATATACTAAGATCCATATGTTATATAATATTATCAATAGATACATGATAGTTATATATAGTTTTATACATGTATTATTAATGTATGGAATAATATAAAATAAACATGTAGTACATATGTATTAAAATATATTATCAATTCATGTATGTATGTAATTTTATTTTGAATTATACACGCAATATCATTATATATATAGTTAAACTCTCCAACATACCTCCTAGCAATATACCTATGAACATACCCTTTTTTTTAAATATTAAAAAAAAAAATTTGAGATGATATTTTTTATATATGTTCATGATATTTTAGTGTGCCCATGTAAAAAAATCAACTGAAAATAATATTTTTTGTTATTTTTAAAAAATAGATAAAAAAAACTGACAATTTTTACCCTTTAAAAGTGTCAGTTTTTTTACATATTTTTAAAAAATAACAAAACACATTATTTTGAATTGAATATTTTTACAGGGCACATTGAAATATCATGAACCCATATAAAAATATCAACTCAAAATTATTTTTTTTACTACTTAAAAAAATAAGTATGTTCATAGTTATGTTTAATGATGTATGTCGGAGTGGTTGACTATATATATATTAAACTCCTCAACACACCTCATTAAATATACATAAAAATACATTATATTAAATTTATATGTATATAATATATGTATCATGTACGTATGAAAGTTTTATTTTATGTGTTTATATATACACACACACCTACATGTATAATATAAATATACATGTTTCCCAATTTTAACAAATTTTCAAAAAATTATATTTAAAAATAAGTTTAGTAAATGCGCATCAATAATTATAAAAAACTGAATTTTAAAATTATATTTAAAAACAACTATTGAACCAAATGACGGTAACGTTCCTTAAATCTCCGATTAACCCAACACTAAATGGACAGATATTGCATTTGGGTAAAATATCTCCAAAATTTTGATTCGCCATTTGATTCTGGGGAGCACATGCTTTGCCCATTTTCATTAATGTTCCGCATGTTCTCCCCATCTAAACTTGTACCGCATGTTCTTCCCATCTAAAATTGTTTGTTGCAAAGAGTGATCGAAAAACTAAAATGGAGTTTGTTTAATAGAAGTTTTTTATTCTCCATCAAGAAACAACTAGGTGCGTCTACCACATAGTATTTAAATCTCTATCCGACCAATCACATATTTTTGGTATCAGGTGAGAAATGATGAACATTTGTATACTAATATAATAAAATATTGCTGTAAATTAAAAACAGTTGCATTGTATAAATCATCACTTCACAGATATTACAATTTTTTAAATTAATGAATAAGATTAAAAAAAGGAATATTCATTTACAGTTTGATAGATAAAAATAAGAATAATGATAGACACACCAGGTGATAGTATCGGATTAGTATCGATACTGCTTTATTTGCTTATAATATTACAATGGTTTTAAGGTGTGAATTCCGTCAAAGTACAAATTATTTAAAATGTATTTAGTACTAACGCGATACTACCATCCCATAAGAATATCGTTACTCTAAAAGTAACCGCTAAAAAATGTAGACAAGAGAGGGATAGAAAATAAAAGACAGATAATGGTATAGTTGTTTTGCTAATGCATTTGCAATGGTCCCATTTTTTAACCCATACCCTAAAGGGGTGATATCATGATACCTAGTGATTTGACACGGGCTCCAAAGTAATCAAGGATTTGTGGGCAAAAGAGGATCCACATGTTGATAATTTTTTGGTTCTCCATTTTTAGATGAAAGCATGGAGTAAAGAATCCCTGCAGAGAAGAAGCTAAAGAACCAAGCATTGTTGTAAATAAGCACAAATAAATCAGGAACTGTTTTTAGAATTCCAACATTCTGCAAGAAACCCGGAATCACAGGCAAAATCCCAATCACCAAAGCCGTCACTGCTGCCAAATTGTATCCACCACGGTAATAATAATCCCCATGAGGACTCGACGAGTACAAATCCTTGATACTCAATTTCGCACCACGAATAATATAGTAGTCGACTAAAATTATGCCTCCAATTGGCCCCATCAACGCAGAGTACCCAACCAGCCACGTGTAAACAAAGCTCTCACTGGATTGAAGTAGCCTCCACGGTTGAAAAACAATCCCAAGCAACGCCGTTAAAAGTGCACCCTGCCTAAACGTGAAATTTGACGGACTAAGATTAACAAGAGCATTAGCAGGGGCCACCACGTTGGCGGCAATATTGGTTGTTATAATAGCTAAGCTGATGCCAAAAATGGCAAGGATCATAGTTGACCACCCTCCAATTTGACCAAGAAGTTGAATTGGACTAGAAATAACACGACCAAATATCACGGTGGTGGATGAGGTTACTGCTAGCCCAACGCATGTGAATAAACCCATGAAAATTGGAAGCCCAGCCTGACCCACGACCTGATCCCTTTGACTCTTGGCGTAACGGGTGAAATCCGGGATGTTAAGAGCGAGGGTAGCCCAGAAACTTATGTTTGCAGTGAGTGAAGGGAAAAATAAGGACCAAAATTGGGAAGTGGAAAGCCGAGATGACATGGACAGCATGTAACGAAAGCTACCAGCTTTAATATATGCCCAAATTAAAAGGCAAGATGTGAGTACAATCAGAATTGGAGCTGAATATTTTTCGAGTTTTCTAATTCCATCCATTCCTCTCCATACTAATGTCAACTGGACTAACCAGAAGACAATGAAGCAGGCAAATTCAAGTGGGGAAGTACCAAGCCAATTTAGAGGTTGGGCTAAGGACAATTTTTTGACGAAATCAGGCAATAGGATGAAAATTGCCTCTCCCCCAATCCACGTTTCAATACCGTACCAACCGCAGCCAACTAGCGCTCTTATGAGAGTTGGAATATGAGCACCACGAATGCCAAATGAGGATCTAACCAAGACTGGGAAAGATATGCCATATTTTGTACCGGGGTGACCGGTGAGGATAAGTGGGACGAGTAGGATTATGTTGGCAGCGACAACTGTGGCAATTCCTTGCCACCAGGCCATGCCTAGATCAACAAGGCTGCCCGCGAGGTAATAGGATGGCACCCCCACAACAAGTCCAATCCACAAACTGGCCATTTCCCAACCGGAGAGAGTTCGTTGATCGGGTGTTGTTGGCTTCAGATCATCGTTGGTGAGGGTGGGGTCGGGTTCGTAATTATGGAAATGGGAAGTCATGGGTGAGGAAGACTGGCATCTGTGGAGGGAAAGATGGATATGGCCTTTGTGGGTCACAGTTAATATCGTAGTTGGGACATGGCTGGGTTTGAAGTTTGAGAGGATTGCAGAGGTGAGGGGACGGTGGGGATGAGAATGGAGATGCAGACTCATACACTTGGATACCATGATTATTCAACGGGTATGAAATTTGTGGTTTCTAATTCGACGGTGGGAGTTAAAATAACTGAGTTGTCTGCTCTCTATCACGAATCTAATTAATAAATAATTAGGGAAAAAAGTCTCCTGCTGTGGTAAAACTTTAAAAATGTTATAAAATATGTATTAAATGAGAATTCACTTGTATTTTAATTTATTAATATTTCATAATTTTTAAGCGATTTATTAAATTATTTTATTTTGTATTATAAATACAAGTTATATTTTTTTAGTATTAAAATATTAATGTAAATTCTCTCTTTGTACTCCATTTAATTTGCAACACGTTATGAGCATGAGTACTATAATATTTTACATAATTCATTATATTCATAAGTCGAGCACAAGTATCTTGCTTCAAATCTTTTAAGCACAAAATCCCCTTCTCATAGAGTGACATCACCAGTGACTCGAGGATCTCGATCCAAGAGGGGCGAAAATTAGGGCTTGAGGATTTTTAAAAAAAATATATTTGGAGCATGAGAAATTAAACACAAATTCAACGACAATAATATCATATTTAAGCAAATCAGTCACAAAATACACAATGAGAACTAAACAATAGATCTCAAACTATATATATATATACATATATATATAGGCTGCCGGTAGTAGCATCACAAAATTATAGAAGACGAGATAAGATGATGATATTGAGCCTTTGATTTCATGATAAATTTGAACTTCAGTGTGAATAAGAAGTAAATGAAAAAGGTTTGGATGCAAAAGTACAAAAGCAGTGAAAAAAAAGACATTTTCTTCTTATTCTCATATCCTCTCTCCATTTAACTCACTGAGAAGAAGGGTCAAAAGTTGTTAGTAGATTGTTAGTAGATGTTTGAATTCACATGAAATGAAGGAGGTGCCAATTTTTTTATTGGTTTAAACATATCACTTGGATTAATAATACATGAAAACTTGAAGAAAAGTTTACGTTTAAGATTAAAATGTCAGGTTGCCGAGGACAACTGTGAGAAATTAATCCACAAAGACAATACTCCATATTTTGAGCCTATATACCCAAAAATCTCACAGATTTCAGAAGGAGCCTCTGCCCCCTAGTCCTCATGTGCATCCACATCACCCATGCCAATTCCATATATATATATATATATATATATATGAGAGGATGGTGTTTTACTGTTCCATAATATCTACGGCTGAGATTGGTTCACTAACTTCAATCTAATGGTCTTAGATTGTGACATGTAGGATTATGCCATGCCATGTAGGATTGTGACATCACCCAAAAATCTCACAGTTTTCAGGAGGAGCCTCTGCCCCCTAGTCCCCATGTGCATCCACGTCACCCATGCCAATTCCATATATATATATATATATATATATATATATATTATATGAGAGGATGGTGTTTTACTGTTCCAAAATATCTACGGCTGTGATTGGTTCACTAACTTCAATCTAATGGTCTTAGATTGTGACATGTAGGATTATGCCATGCCATGTAGGATTGTGACATGGCAAATGAAGAGAAAAATGCTTAACCCTCAACACACATCCCGTCTCCTCTCATTCACTCCCCTCTCTCTCACTTATTATTGCTCTCTACCCTTTCACGACAAACCCCTCCCAACAACACAAACCCTACCCGCCTCCTCCCCCTACACCACCTCCCTCCACCGCCGCCCTACATCATCACCTCTGCTAACTTAGGGTAGTCTCTCTCTCACAGGCGCACAGGCGCACAGACACACACATGGATTTGGGAGCTCGGCCTCTGCCCCCTCAATTGCCGCCCTCCAGCGTTTACTCTGCTAACTTAAGGTAGTCTCTCTCTCACACACGCTCACACGTACACATGCACATAGAGATCTGGAAGCTCAATCGCACACACGCGCACTCCCACACATGCACACACGCACACACGCACACAGAGATCTGGGAGCTTGATTTTTACAGATCTAATTTTTATTTTGTAGATCTACTATTTTTGGAAGTATGAACATGATCCTATGTGCTTTTTACATTCAGACCTAGGGTTTACTAAAATATGGGTTTTATGAGTTATACAATTGAAAATATACAATTTGTTTACATTATTTTTGAGTTTTCAGACCTAGGGTTTACTAAAATATGAGAGTTATTCGTTTATATTATATGTTTAGAAAATCTCTGATTTATAAATTCTCGGATTTATGCTTATAGGTTTATGATTTGTTTTATCTATTGGCTTTTAGAAAAGTGATTTCATGATCTTCCCCTGTGGACAAGAAGAATCAAAAAGGTATTTTAAACCCCCACTTTTTTGTAATCACATTTAAGCAGATCTAACCATTTCTTCTCTTACCTGTTTTGTGCTCCCCCCCTTTTATGGTATTTTAAAAGGACAAGAAGAAACAAAACGGTATTTTAAAAGGACATCGAGTCTAACATAGAGAAATTTTAATGTTATAAGGTGTCTTCTAAGAACCTTTCTATGTCTATTTCTTAACGTATCTATTTAAGGGTTGTTTTTCTGCTCAGATCTAAATATATGCGTATCCTTTACTAATTGTTGCAGGTGCGAGCTACTCTTTTTTTGGACCATTATGCAACTAGGTAATTTAATATTTTTCGTATTTTGAGTTTTTTCTAATGATATTTAGTGAAGTATTGCACATACTTCTTACGTGTGTTTGATAGTCCTTTAATAGTCCTTTATTATGTGTGTTTGATAGTCCTTTACTACGTGTTTGACAGTCCTTTATTATGTGTGTTTGATAGTCCTTTACTATGTGTTTGATAGTCATGCCGAATTACTTTCATTTTCAGTTTTTCGGGTTCTATGGTAAGATTTGTTAAACGATTCACTTTTAGGTAATTATATTTCTTATTAAAATATATGAAACAAGATTGGAAGCATCTGATATTGAAAAAAAGGGGATGCATGTGTAATATATGAAACTAGAGGAGAGGTCTGTATAACTTACCCTTTTGTGGCTTATGAATGATGACTTATTATGGTATTTTATTCTAAGCCTCATAGCAAATAACTCACGGTATTTCATTGTCATAAGGCAACTCAACTTTGTTTATATATTTACTCACCATGTGTATAATTAATGTTTTGTCAGTAGTCATGTAGTATAATTAATATGTGTTCTTGGGTCACAGTAATAGGTATCATATAAAAAGTATCAACTTCTATAATGTACCTATTTACTTTTGTCATATATAAGACTAGTATTCTCCACACTCTATTTTTATTGAAGGACGGTGTTTTCCTGTTCCAAAATATCTACGGTTGTGATTGGTTCACCCACTTCAATCTAATGGTCTTAGATTGTGACATGTAAGATTATGCCATGCCATGTAGGGTTGTGACATGGCGAATGAAGAGAAAAATGCTTAACCCTCAACACACATCCCGTCTCCTCTCATTCACTCCCCTATCTCTCACTTATTATTTCTCTCTACCCTTTTAAGACAAACCCCTCCCAACAACACAAACCCTACCCGCCTCCTCCCCCGTCGCCCTACATCATCACCTCTGCCAACTTAGGGTAGTCTCTCTCTCACAGGTGCACAGGCGCACAGACGCACTATATGGTAAATAGTGTTGATGTTGAAGTTGTTTTTAGTAGGACACCTCATGTTCACTATTTATCTTGAATTCAAATGTTTATACAAATCATTTTTTTCTTTATTCAAATGGAAGAGTTTGTTACTATTAGAGTTTTTCCTCATAAATTCTCATTTTTAACTGAAGCTTCAATGTGGCCTGAAGACATCATTTTTTTTATTCATGTCCAAAAATGCAAAGAATTGATTGTTACTATTATAATTTGTTAATATTTTCTGATAAACTTCGTTTTCAGATGCTTGAATCTTTATGTTGAGACACCTTTGGGCCAACTCAAAGTTATGGATCAACACAGGTAATGTTTTTTATTTGTTTAACTTGATTGGGTCTTTTCATTGTATGTATGATTTTTTCTATGTTGAAGTTTCCCAAATACGTTTGGTATATGTTTTGTAAATAGGTTAGTATATGTCTCCCTCAATTTACAAGTTTTACTTTCTTGCCCAAATTTATGCTTAAGCCGATGACTACCTTCAGGTAATAATAATTTCTCACTTTGTATTTATGTTTTGGTTAAATAATTTACATTGTTTGTTAGAATCCTTAAGTTGAGATCTCTTCGTAAGTTTTACGGTCTTGGCCAGACTAATAGGCCCTGGAGTCTTTTAAAAAAGCCACCAAGTTTGATCCACGTGATGCCCAACTCATTTATCTCACATTTTATATCTTTTTATTTCTTAAATTTCTGTGTCAATTGGTTTTGGTTTTATCTCATATATATGGGTTATTAAGAGGACTGGCTTATTTAATCAATAATTTTATGCCATTTGATTTCGTTACAATTTCATTAAAGTGCAACCTAAGGACCAAATGTCAATTCTTTCACCAATATCTGCATGCCTAGGGCAATCCCACAATTCTGGAGCGTGGAAAGGAGTTGAACAGTGCTCAGATGCCCATCCTGGAGCTGTAGTGCCTCTGAACGAGAGAGAATATGATTTCTGAACGAGAGTGAATATGCAGCATATATGCATATATGCATATATGCATATATGTATCTGCATATATGCAGGCTACGCATATATGCATCTGCATATATGCATATATGATGCATATATGCAGATGCATATATCTTGATTGGAGATGAAACTTGATTGGAGATGAAAATGCTCACGAGGTTTTTGAAGGTTTTTGATATGAGATGATTAGAAGGTTTTTGAAGGGATTGATAATTTGATTATTGGGCACATTAGGTGAAGTTTTCAAACATCTTCTAGGTGTAGTTTGCTCATGTTACATAAACTACATGAAACAAAATCATATTATTGGTCACATCAGGTGTCTCTCCCTTTTTATCACACACACACACACACAAAGATCACCCGCTACTCCACCTAAACCTTAATCACCTATAATGTTGATTGTATGATTTTGCTTTGATAAAGTTTTTTTTTTAAATTCTTGACAGGGCAAGATTAAGCCCCTGTACAAAGTTGAACTGTTTTTTCAGGTTCTTAAAGTCAATGGGATAAAGCCCCAGCACATAGTTTTTTTGGGCATGTGATGTTTGTTAAAATGGTTCCAATAATTACTCATTAGTCCTTCTGTTTATATAGATTTTATTTTTAACATTTTTATTGGAATGTTTATATAGATTTTCTTGGGTTTTCCTCCATTCTATTTATCGCGGGGTTCTAACCAAGAGGAGGTTTGGCTGAATCTTTGACTTAGCAGAATCCAACTTTGCTTTACCTTTAGATGTAGATTATCCATTCTCTTTGTAAGTGTATTGTTCTATTTAAAAAATATGTTAGTAGCAAACCTTATATAATTTTATATATGAGCCCGGTTTGGACAGGTGTTAGTAGCAAACCTTAAAAATGTATTTGGTTTGTTCTCATAATATTTGATGTCAGTTTATATATGTTCAGTTATATTTGATGTTCAGTTATGTTATACACAATGCTACTGCTGTTGTTCGATTATATCATTATATAATATCATAGATTCTCAAAATGTATTTGATGTATCTGCTTCTGATCCTTATACACATAGGACATTTTGGGAATTAGTTGATGGCGTGTTCTTTGACAAAATAATCGACAAATTAATGTTAAATATGAACTGATTTAGGTAAATTAAAAGCAGCAAGCAACTCGACCTCAAACAACGAGCAACGAATGACATAAGGAGCTAGAAGTGAATTGATTTGCGATCTTTTTGCACTTGATTCTGCAGCGAGCAGCAAACGAAAACATACCATGATTCTGTAGTGAGCAGCGAACGACATAAGCTGCGAGAACCGAACGACATAAGCAACTGCCATGATTCTGCATAGCGATACTACTATTTGGGCCGCTTTGGTGTCAAATTTGGCAAGTCAAGCTAAGTCGAGTTCATTTTTTTCATAATCCTAATATACATAATAAGATTTTGTGTTATCTTTATTGTTAGAAAAACTACGTTATTTTATATTAACACTAATTTACTATGTTCTTTTATATTTGGGGTTTTCATTTCTGGTATCGCTGCCGTGATTCGACACATCGATACTACAATTTCTGCCGCTTTGGTATTAAATTCAGCCAGTCAAGTTGAGTTGATTTCATTACCTCATAATTTGTGTTAATATTTGATGTTCTCAAAGTGAAGTCACACTATCTCCTAGATTGCTCATGTCGTGTTGATTTATCAACAATGAAAGCTAGATCCAACTTGATGATTTTTAGCCATCTATGAGATGTAGTGGAAGAATTTTAATTAGATTATTTGCAGTCCTGTATATAATTTTTAAACTGTCGTGCTATTTTTTAGCAGTGTTATTTCAATAACAATTATATTTTTATGTTTACAGGTGGCTCAAGGTAGTAAGGGGGTGAAATATGCCTCATCCATCTTTTCTCAATCGGTGATGATTTTAAAAATTAAAAATCAATATACATAGATGCCAAGCCTCATTAATAAGAGCACTTACTATATAATATATATGGACGGGTGGCAAACTTCGCACAACACGAAATGTCTTTCGTGCTTTCAAATTGTTTACAGACTATTAAACAATAATGTACGAGTTGTTTTCTAAAACAGGGGTAAATTATATTGATGATTATTTTAGTTATTTTTTATTTGTAATTATATATTCTTTATCGGTCAAATTTTTGCTTTGCAGGTAAAACTCGAGTTGGAGAATGAATTAAGGTTGTGGGTTGAACAAAAAAGAGGTAGGCGGCTAAGATGGAGGTACTGTGTGGATGGGTTGTTCCTATGTTTTTTTACGAAAAAGGGTTACTTTTTTATTGTATTACCTTTGTTTCACATTATTTTTTGTAATTGTATTTCAAATTGTTCGACACAAAAAACTACACTTTGATCAGGTGTAGTATGCAGTCGTGTATAAATGCACTATAGGTTTGTGTAATCTGCGTTGAAGTATTTGTTAGATGAATAATTGTTGAAGTATTTGTATTTAGGCTCTTTGAATAATGTTGGATTGTTTGTTATCCCTTAAGCAAGGTGGATAGTCCAATAAATAAAGGTGACTATGTCCATTTTTTTTTAAATTGACACTTTGTTTATTCGAGACACAATGTGAATTCGGTTGATGAATATTGTATCTTTCATGCTATATGTGAATTTGTTTGATGAATTTAGACTATTTCAATATTGTTGGATTATTTGTTATTCGTTAAGCAGGGTGGATAGTCCTATAAACAAAGGAGATTATGACTGTTTTTTAAATTCGACTTTATTTTATTGGGGTACAAATTTTTTCCACTTTGCAATTGCTTACTTTGGAAAAAATTTCTTTTTACGATTACGTACTTCAAAAAATTTCGCTGTGCCTTCAGGCACGAGCATTTCGCTAGTATATATATATATATATATAGTGCTGCTCTTGTGCATATCGGTCCGCATTTTAAGAGTGCGGACCGGACACGTGTTACCTGACGATGAGCGTAGAAATTATAGGCTAAGTTATAGGCACTCTATCTCTCTCTTCTGGATCACCGCCAGGTGACACGTATCCGGTCCGCACTCTTAAAATGCGGACTGCTTTGCACAAGGGCAGTATTGTGTATATATATATATATGATCCTTCGTTGGTTCACTACTGCTAATAAAATTTTAAGCATGTGGTTAGTAAGTCTTCATCTCTTTTTGAATATCTGAGGTATGACTCATCCCTATCTAATTTATATAGTCTTTAACTATCTACTGATAAATTATACCACTCAATTGTTATTTTTTGGGACTTTGAGTTTTTAATAACTATTATTTTTTAGGGAATTATATTCTCAAATAGTCATTTTAAATTTAACACCTAAAGTTTTCATATAGTAATTTTAATTTGAAATGAGAAGTTCCCAAATCATTTAAAATTGGAACATGGAGTTTTCGATTATTATTTAATTTTTTTAGACATGACGATGAA
The DNA here is from genome assembly GCA_949130495.1 of Sambucus nigra. Taxonomy (NCBI): domain Eukaryota; kingdom Viridiplantae; phylum Streptophyta; class Magnoliopsida; order Dipsacales; family Adoxaceae; genus Sambucus; species Sambucus nigra. Next base: position 532,538,190 of record OX422208.1, on the reverse strand, counting down.
ATATAACCTAAAATCAAACCTGATGTTTTGATTATTTCAATAATAGGGTAAGGGATACTAAAAGTCCCATAATAATTATTTATAATATGGACCCAAAGGTCGGGTAATTTGGTAATCAAACATGAGATTTTAATTAATTATATAATAACGGTAAGGATATTAAATGTTCCATAAAAATTAGTTATTGCATGGACATAAAGTTCCAAACAATTTTACCCCTTATCAAACTTGAAGTTTTGATATAATTGGATGAGGCGTTCAAAGTCCTTTAATATTTAATGTTATGATATGAAGTTGTCCTTATTATTTACATATGGGTACGAAGCTTTTCAATAATTATTCAAATATGAAAATTGAATTTTCTCATACAAATTTTGAAACGTGGAGTATGTAAATTATTTGGACCTAAATTGTCAAAAGAAAGCATATCATAATCAAACCTGAAGTTTTAATTGTCAAATTGAAAGAGTTTAAACCAAGAGTTCCCCAATTATCATTTATTTTATATGAAGATCAATATTCATTATTGTGACCAGAAGTTTACAAAATATTATTTATCACTGGGATATAAATTATGTGGACCTGAAGCTCCAACAAAATATATCATAAATCAAAACTTAAAGTTTTGATTATTCATGGGGTATGAATTTTGAAAGTTCTTAAAATAATTATTTATAAGTTGGACCTGAAGCTCCAAATGTGTTTTTGGGGAATTAGTTTCAAAATAAATTTCGTATTTAAACAATTTTTTTTAATTCTTGGATTTTTATTTTCTTTATTAAATAAAATATGTTTTAAAATACTCTATTAATGGTTAAGTGTCCTTTAAGCATCATATTAATGGTTTTATCATTAAACCTTTGTCTCTTGGCATTTTGCTTCATTTGAATATATAATTACATTTAATGGTATTTAATTTTAACTCCTTCTAATATTCCAATTATTTAATATACAATGAAGCCTTGGGAATATGTGGAGAATGTGAAAAATTAAGCCTCTCAATTTTTTTAATAAAGAGTTTGGATTATTATTGGTCGGAGTTAATAAAAATATTTGGCACTTGCTTGGAAGATTCTCTAACATTTTTACCATTAGACTTGAAGTTCAACTATTTGTGTAGAACCATAAGTTCTCATATAAAAATTATAAAAACTTGAAGTTTTATATATATTTCGCACTAAGAACTTTATGAGTTATTTTAATGTAGGACCTAAAGTCCTAGGTTTTAATTTTATAATTTATAAGAACCCGAAGATTCATATATATGTGACATTAAATTGACAACCTAAAGTTCTCATTACTCCCCATAAAGAATATTATTCATCATTACTTTCGTGATCCATAACATATCCTCAATTGTTTCTTTTATTTTTTACATACTTTTGAAAAAAAGGATCAAGGTTAGTCTAAGCCATAATTTTTTGTGGAAGCTAAATGTTTATTAGTCTGTTATATCTTTGAAACCTTAAATTTCTTATTTCCGAACATGAAGTCTCTAAGTTATGATAAGAATATGAAATTTTGACTCATCCAAAGTTCTCTACTTTAGTTGTTCAAATTTTCCTCCTTTAAATATACATCCTCAATTGAAATTAATATAATTAAGGTTTTTTGTTCTTAAGCATAATCATTAAATTATAATTTGTGATGATACAAAGTCATCAAAATGTATGATTTTTAGACACACACACACACACACACACACACACACACACATATATATATATATATATATTTGGATTATTTTTCATAAACGATCTATATCCTCAAATATGAAATTGTGTTGATATCATTAAGCATTCAAAGATTCATTATAACCAAACTTAAAGTTTTTGTTATATGTGGGGACTAAAATAATTCGCTATGCCCATCCACGATTTTAGCCAACTCACCCAGTAAGAGATAGGATGCCTCTGGCCCAACTCAAATGATTAATTTCATACGTGTATTTAACATGTACTTAAACACATCTTTATAAGCTCAAATTGACTACCACTAATCTCGGAGAGATATTTAGGGACACCTCACGAGCTATATATAAGCCGAAAGAGTTTCTTATATAACTCAACCTCTTGAACGCTACTACAAATGTAAACACTCCCCAGTATCTAGGGAATGTAAATTTATAATCTTAATAGACAGACTAATAAAATACAATGAGCTCTTCGTGGACATAGGCAAGTTGTAGAATCACGTATATTTTGTGCTGTGTGTGAGATTTATTTACTTGCTTCATATACTTGCTTTATTGGGATTATTCATTGCGATTATTCTTGCACTCGCAATTGGCTCCGTCTGTGGCAAACATCTCTCTTTTTCTACGAGAGTAACTAGTGAAAAAAAATGCCACAATGTATCACCACATTAGCAACCTACCTTAGGTCGGCGACGTACAGGTTGACCCAGTTTCACCCAGGGTCAGGTCTCAGATTAATCAAGATTCAAATCCAAGGTTTTGCCAAGAGAGACTACCTTTTAAAGAGAGAGACATCCCTTTAGGTATACTCAGATCTCTAGGTTGGTCGATGCTTATGAAACCAAGCTTAAAGAACAAGAGGAGGCCACACGCCTCCACATGGAAGAAAACGCTTGCCTTCAGAGGTGATCATAAAGAATGGAGAGAGAGCTCCACGATGATAATTGGAAGCATCGTGAAATGACTCCTAATCCTCAGGCGAGCAACACTCGCAGCCGAGGGAGGAGCTCCAAGTACGACTTAGATGGATCGAAACGTGGCCGACCAGAGAGACGCCACATAAACGATGAACGTCAAAACATAATAAGTTTACTCCAAAAAGAGATAGATCAACACCAAGCCCATCGAGGGGATATGTCCACCAAAAAGCTGGACAGAAGAGCTCTTAACACACAGATGAGATCCCCTTTTTCAAGGGCGATTGCGGATGAATATCCCCCCAAAAAGTTCACAGTCCCCAGGTTCAAAATCTATTATGACAAAACTGACCCCATAGACTACGTCATGCAATACAGGAAGAACATGACTCTGTGGACCCATAATGACTCTCTTATATGATGTATCTTCCCTTATAGTCTCCATGGCATAGCTCAGAAGTGATTTAAAAGGCTTCCCCAAAGTTCCATCACGAGCTTTAAGGTTCTCATTGAGGCCTTCACCGCTCACTTCAAAACCAGTAGCTCCCACCGAAGAGGATGGATTCGCTGTCAAGGATGAAAAATAATCCAAAGGAAACCCTTGACGAGTATGATCAAAGATATTAAGAAGTTTTCAACGAAATAGAGGAATACTCGGAGCAATGCTCAAAGATATTAAGAAGTTTTCAACAAAATAGTGGAATACTCTGAGCAAGTTGTTATAGCATCCTTTAAGGTCAGTCTGCCAACCACCTCCATACTGCACTCGCCCCTTACAAAGAAGGAGGATAACACCATTGACGACCTCATGGCGCACATTAAAAAATACGTATAATTTAATGATGTGGTTCATACTAGCCATGCTAAAACTGGTCGTGTCAATGCAAATAAGGGAGTAAAAAAGGATAATAACCCCCAAAAGGGAGCAAGATTGCTTCCAAGAATGGGAGTAAGGAGGATTCTTATAAAGACTTCCAAGCTATTAACACGATCTTCAAGGAACCAATCTACAAGATAATGAGAAGGATCAAGGATTAGGATTTTGTGAAGTGGCCCAAGAAGATGGGTGGTGACCTAACGAAGAGGAACAACGCATTACGATGCGCATTCCACAAAGAAGGTGGCCACCGAACAAAGAATTAAAAAGCATTAAAATCTCACTTGGAGGAGCTGGCCCAAACTGGGCATCTGGATGATTATATAGATAAGAAATTTGATAAGGTCATAACCAATGGCAACCAGAAGCCAGACAACGTCCTAAATGAAGACATATTATATTAATTCACAGTGATTTATGGAGCCTTCAACCTCAGGCAGATTCAAGGGAACATTTTTCGAATGGAACTAAAGAAGGTTACAATAGTTATGGAAGCCTTTTAGATCGGCCCCGCTAAAAGATAGGCTGGAAAGCACCGATGACTGTAGGATGTTGACTATAACAAATACATCATCTTTATAAAAATATATTTAGTTGGGGTAACGACCCCATACCACGATGCACTAGTTATCACTCTTAGGGTTACGAACTGGGATGTTGACATACTACTATTGGATTAAGGGAGCTCATCCGAGGTGACATACCTGGAGCTTTTCCATAAATTAAACCTCAACTTGGACGATCTCAAAGAGGTAACGATTCCACTAGTCGGAGTCATGGGGAAGATCATGATGCCATTAGGAAATATAGTCTTTCTAGTAACGATAGGGAATATTTCAAAATTAATTGATTTCTTGGTGGTAGACATAAACTCGCCCTACCATGCCATTCTAGGTAGAGGGTGGCTTTATGCGATGAGAGTGGTACCGTCGACCTACCACCTTAAGCTGAAGTGTATCACATTACAGGGAGTAGTGGAAATTAAAGGCGATTAGGACATCGTCTAGAAATATTTCATCATAGCCATTCGACCCAAGAAGTAAAAGAAAAAAGAAAAGGAATATCCACCCGAGGAAGCCCAAAATGGGGTACTCTTTTAAAATATCAACTATGGTAGGGTCGATCAGGGGTGGAGGAAACTAGAGCCCACCCCACTGATAAGGTCATTAAAACCTAGAGGATGTTACGTTTGATGCCAACCTACCACAGAGAAAATTTCTGATTGGGATAATGCTCGTCAATCACGAAAGGATGATCTAGTTGCCTTTTTAATGAGTAATTTGGATGTGTTTGACTAGGATCCATATGACGTGTTAGAGATTGATCCCCAAGAGGCTTTCCACTATCTTTGTATGGATCAAACTTTTAAGTCGATCACATAAAAGGCAAGTCGAGCATCCCTAGAAAAGGGAAAAGTAATGGAAAAGTAAGTAGGAAAAATTCTAGAGGCAAGGTCCATTAGAGAAGTTCAATTTTCAAAGTGACTCTCAAATCCAGTGGTGGTGCACAAAAGCAATGAAAACTGAAAAGTAAGTATTGATTTCACTAATCTCAACAACGTCTTCCTTAAAGACAACTTCCCCCTCCAAAGATAGACCAGTTGGTCGACATGACAACCGCACATGAGCAAATGAGTTTCTTGGATGCATATTTGAGGTATGATCAAATTTTGTAGTTCAGCCCCGACCAGGACAAGACATCATTCATCACTCTAGTTAGTTTGTACTTCTATAAAATCATGCCATTCATCCTTAAGAACGTTGGGGCCACATATCAAAGGTTGGTCACTAAGATGTTCAAGCAATTAATGGGGGAAACCATCGATGTTTACATCAATGACATGCTAGTCAAAATTAAGGACAAAGGTGACCACCTTAATGATCTGGCCAATACCTTCAAAATCCTCAGGAAATACCGAATGAAGCGCAACATGATTAAGTGCTCATTTGGGGTCCAGTCACTAAATTTGTTAGGTTATCTGGTCAGCAAAAGAAGCATTGAGGCCAATCCATGTTAGATTGACACTATCAAAAGGGTGCAACCACCAAAGATGTTGTGCGATGTCCAGAAGCTCACTGGAATGCTCGTAGGACTCAATTGCTTCATCTCCAAGTCTTTGGAGCACTGTCGACCATTTTTCTATCTCCTCAAGACGGAAAAGGGCCTCACCTGGAATGATAATTCTCAAAATCACTCGAACAAATCAAGTCTTACCTCAGCAAACCTCCTTTGATGGAAATTCCCAATGATGGGGATCCTTTATACCTATAACTCACAGTTTCAGTTCACGCAGTCAACTCGGCCTTGGTCTGCGACAAGGAGGGAAAATAGTTGCCAATTTATTATGCTAACAAAACACTTCTAGACATAAAGCAGCACTACTTGACATTGGAAAAACTAGCTTACACTTTGGTCATCTCCTTAAGTAAGATTTAACACTACTTTAAAGACGACTCTATTATGGTGATCACTTCATTCCCCCTCAAAGTTGTCCTTTGAAAAGCCAACCTCTTCGGACGAATGTCAAAATGGTCAATCGAACTTGGAAGGTTTGATTTTTACTTTTAACTAAGGACATCAATTAAGGGAACAATTTAGTCGATTTTATCATCGAATTTATATAAGACGGTTCAATCGATCAACAACTAGTAGATAATTCCAGAAATAATGAAGCACAGTATGAGGAGTGGACCCTATACGTTGATGGAGCCTACAATTCCAAGGGAGAAGGAGTGGGAATTTTCCTCATCACACTAGAAGACATGATCAAATTAGGCTTTGAAACCTCTAATAATGAAACTGAATACAAAACATTGATAGCTAACCCACGCAAAGACCATTTACTGGGGGAAAATAACTCAATGTGTTCGGCGATTCCAAATTGGTATCTAACCAAGTTAGTGGGTATTTTAACGCAAAGGATGATAGGATTGGAGGCCTACGTTGCTATAGTACATGAGCTTATAGGAAAGTTCAAAGAAGTTCACGTTTAATAGTTTCTTAAGCGACAAAGCTGCCAAGTTAAGGCTTTAACAACCCTAATCTCAGTAGTGGACTCTGACCTCAAAAGAAGAATCGAAGTGGGGTTCTTATCTATGCCCAATATTGACAAGATAATCATCACTGAGCATGTTTCACTATTATAAAATGTCTTAGCGTGATGGATCCGATCATCCCATACTTATAGAATGAGATGCTACTAATCGATAGGAAGTTGGCTCGCCAAATAAAAGGCAAGGCTGATCGCTTTTATCGGGTCCTAAAGAGAAACTTTACAAAAGATCTTTCACAGGTCCTTACCTCTAATACGTCCACCTAAAAGACATCGAGAAAGTTTTTTATAAGATTCACGATAGGATTTATGGGATTCACGTAGAAGGAAGATCCCTGGCATTTCGAGAAATCAGAGAAGGCTACTAGTGACCGTATATGCATAAAAATGTAAGTATGTATGTTCAAAAGTCTGAAAAGTTCTAGAATCTCTCTCTTATAGTTCATCAACTAGCTAATGATTTGAGGCCTTTGACCAACCAATGGCCATTTGTGCAATGGGTATTAGATATAGTGGTACCACTACCTAACGCACTTGGAAATCACAAGTATTTGTTGGTCAACATAGACTACTTCACCAAGTGGGTGAAGGATGAACCACTTTTCAACATTAGAGATGCCGACATGATAAGGTTCATTTGGAGGAACATCATAACACACTATGGGGTACCAAGAGAGATCATCACTAATAACGACAAATAGTTTGAGAGTGGTCATTTCTAGAATTTCCTCAACGTGCATGGAATCAAGCACCTCTTTAGATCGGTAGTGTACCCTCAAAGCAACGGTTAAGTAGAAGCTTTCAATAAAATAATGATCGATGGCCTTAAGAAGAGGCTCAAAAGAGCAAAAGGTTCTTGGGTGGATGAGATTCCTCATATTCTATAGGCATATCATACCATGTCCAAAATATCAAATGAGGAAACTCCCTTTGCACTCACTTATAGAATAGAAGCTATCATACCACTTGAAGATGGTCTCCCGACCATGAGAACTAGAGTGGACGACCAAGGACTGAACGATGATGCTCTTCATGCTAAACTTAACCTAGCCGATGAACGACAAGAGCAAGCCATGATTAAGTTGGCCTCACACGTGTAAAAATTTGAAAAGTAGTAAAAAAATGGTCAATTCAAGGAATTTGCAGATAGAAGATTATGTCCTAAGGAAAGTTCTCGATAACGTCGTAAAATCGTCGGACGAAAAACTGTAGCTTAACTAGGAGGGGGATCTTAAGGTGGTCAAAGATAATCTTCAAGGATCCTATCAGTTGGAAACAATGGAGGCCAGAGAGATACTAAGGGCATGGAATGCGGCCAACCTAAAAAAATTCTACTTTTTTCTTCTTATATATTAGCACATTTAGTTTACGCAAATTTTCATTTCAAAGTAATGTTGCTCAAAATTTCTATTTTACTTTATGAATAAAGGAAGGCCATGTCATTTACATTATGCTCAAATCTCTTAGTATGATTTAGTTAATCAACATCATTTCATAAGTAACTGGCTCATACTTAGTTTTTAATCCTGAAAGGCCATCGACTATAGAGTCATATGATTAGACTTTGATTTAATTACAATGGCAATATTGCTTATTATAATTAAACTTAAGTATATAGGTCCCTGTCATAACCAATACAGGCAACCTCACGACTTTCTCAGGGAAGACAGAATCCCTACGGGGGATTCCTAGGCAATTAGCCAAATTTTCTTGGTCGTACAAAATCCTGAATGGGTGGATTGCCCATAAAGCAGATGCATTTTTACCATCGTCTTTCCCATGCCGAAGGAGTGTGACGACATAACCTAAAAGGTAAGAAGGATAGAATAACACATGCAAAGGCATATTGGACTGGAAAAATGCAACAACAATTGATATTAATTTTATTTATTTGGCGAAAACCCAAAACACAAAAAGTATATATTACATAGCAGAATTACAAAATTACAGGAAATGCATAATAGTTTATGGTCTATGAAACATAAATTGTTCTATTTCCCTCCTTCGTCTATCGTCTGGATTGGGGGCATATTAATTGTCATTGTCATGATCCACCAGGAAATTATTAACCAGTTGATGGGAGATGGCATCCAAAGGAACCCACTCCTCGTCTTTTTCAAAAAGAGGCCGGCACTATAGTGGGTAATCCACGTGGTACATGTACCTCAATTTGGACTCCTTAGGTTCTTTGAGAACCTTAAGGGCGTTCAACCACTCATGCTTATATAATACATCCCGGGCTTGTTGCAACTGAATTGGGTCATCCTACCATCCTTCATCATAACCTGTTGACCAGGAAGCTCGAGGGCCCATTCTGAATAAGTACCAAAGCTTGTTCGCATCATACTGCAGCCCAGTAACAATAATTTTACTCTTTTGCAAATTTTCCCCTAACTCAACGAGTTTCTTCTTCTAAGCATTATTCTTAGACTAAACCAGATCACCGACCGCATCGACATTTTTTCCCTCTTCAAGCTAGGCCTTTAAGTTAGTTATATTTTTCGGCATCAAGAGCTCATGTATTCCAAGTCTTCAAGGTTATCCTTCAACTTCATGACCAGGGTGGACTGGTCCTTATATGCTTTAGTTATCACCTTCAATGCTCTATAGGCCTATAAGAATACTTAACGAGCTTGCTCACTCGCATCTCGCTCGATCAACTTATCAATATTTTTAGAAGAGGAAGTCTCCTTAACAATAAACTACAAATAAACATAGCAAACAAAAAATAATTAAAAATAACTCAGTAAAGGAGGACATAATTTTTCATTAACAACAAAAACGGGTAGGCAAAGCCATTACAATCCAACGAAAAAAAATATTACATGAGCAAAAAGAAGAAAATAAAACCCTAAAAACTAAAGTCATCGCTTCCTAACCTTCTCTTTTGTATCAACTTCTTCCCCTTGAATACCCCTTCCTTCTCATGAGGCACCACGACCTCCGTTTACTTGTCACGATGGTGGGCATAATTATCTTCATCAATAGTAGGACGAGAACCTGTATGGTGCCTCCTAAATATCTCAGACTCAGAGGGGACTCCAGATTCCACCATGGCTCTATCCCACCCTTTATTTAAGCTCACCTTCCGATCATAGGTGATCTGGATTCTAGCATTGTAGTATGCCTAGTTCCATCCTTGCTCGAAGATGGAATCCTTAAGTAGAGGGATCTCCTCCACCTTCTTGGTCAACTGAGAGTTCTCTACCTGCAAAAGGTTGTTCTCAGACTTCAAAGAGGCCACAACTAAGGCAATTGTATCCTTCTGCTTCTCATGGGCCTTCATGGCCTTAACTAGGGACTCTTATGACTTTCTTATAGCCTCAGATAGCTCTTCATTATTCCTGGACTGATCTACACGACCATCCAACAAAGTGATAAATTCCACCACAAACTTCATAATAGAAAATACGTAAGTATTTGGGTAAACAACATCTTAAAATAACAAGGAAAGGAGAGAAGAGAAAACTTATGAAGACAAGAGTTTAGGAAGCCCGTAGAGATAGTTGGTCGGGGCCCAACATCATCGAATGCTCGCCATCTCCAATGAGCACTGCCCCCTCAATATGATAGGGGCAAGAGACAGGCTAAAGGCCACACTATTGGTCTAAGGAGTATCAGAGAGGAAAGAAGGAATAATTCTCTTCGTCAAGACCTCAATGTGCTTCTTCTTCTTCTTCTTCTTCTTCTTCTTCTTCTTCTTCTTCTTCTTCTTCTCCTCCTCCTCCTCCTCCTCCTCTCTCCTCATCTTCTATTCTCCTTTCCTCTCCTTGGCCGTTAAACTAGGTCCTCTAGTTATGGGATAATCCCCCTCCACCTTCTTTAGGACCTTGACCCTAGTAGAAAAGAGGACTTGATCATCATCATCTTCATCTAGCAAAAGCCTCCTCTTGGGGGTGGGTGGGGGCATCTGATCTTCATCCTTTTGAGAGAAAGACTCAATGCCTACTAGATCAAAAAGGAAGGGAGTCCCATCGTTTGGGAGAGAAAGGTATGGGATATCTTCCAACGGAGAAGTAACTAAACTTGTAGTGGTGTTGGTATCCTCAAGAATATAGGTTGTCGATCGAGGATGTTCACCATCGGGTAGTCTACCTTGATTCCCTAACCTTCAAAAGGTTAGAAACCTTGATGTAATAGAGAGATGGCTCCTTATATTTATTGCAAGGTGAACAAAGATAAAGGAGGGACAAATTAGCAAGCTGAGCAAGTGATGGAAATACGAATTCAGTAATGTAAAAAGAAAAATAAATGGTGACCTATGTGATCTTTTCCCTATTCATGGCATAAAGGCTCTATGTGTCTATTACCCTCAGTAAGGGGCAGATGCTTCGAGTTCTTGGCGATAAAACTTTGATCCCTTTATCCCTTATTGGAATCAAGTAGTTTCACCACCAATATCATGTTGGCCTTCCTCGCCTTTAATAGAAAAGACCATCAAAGGTGTGCGACTAGATGTAGCAGAACTTAATTTTTGGGATCCTCAAGCTAGTCCCATAAAGATCATTGATCCTGTGCACCCCATTGACTATTCTCTAGGTATTAGGGGAAAATTGGACAAGAACGACTTCAAAGTAGTTAAAAAATTCTAAAAACAGGTAGTTTGGCATAAATGTTAAACCCCATTCAACTACAGAAAAGGTATGAATCCAGTGCCCCTCATCCATATCCCTGACATCTTTGGTCATGGGGGCGTAATCGATTTCCACCCAAGCAAGAATGGAGTATGTTTTTATAAACTCCTGAATAATTTTTCCGTAAAGAGTAACCATTGATGAAAGAGATAAAAACAATAAAGATCATAGAAGAAAAATTGTGAGTGAAAAGAGCAGGAAAGAAGGACTTATATAAAGAGATGAATGAGAAGAAGCTCCGAAGAAATTGGAAGTAGAAGGAATGCTCTTAGTGAAATTACGAAGAAGAAAACTCATAAATGCAAAGTGATAGTTTGAAGTGACAAAGCTTAGTTTGAAACCTTATGCGTAATCATGGGGAACAGTTCTCGAGGAGTAATTTTGTCACTTGAGATCATAGCTCGGGCCAGTGTATCCCCACAACTTCAGGGTCATTACAAATTTGCTATGCCATTCACCACCAATATTGCTCGATCAAGCATACCCTCAGCATTTTAGGGATATTATAAAACATTCATGATGATTCTAACAATCTTAGGTATTGAGCCTACAAAAAGGATAAAATCTACTGGGTCAATAAGTCTCGGCCCAGATATTTTAGGGGTAATTGTGGGGATTAAAACAATTTTCTAGGCCTATCTACGATTTTAACTGACCAACCCAGCAAGAGATAGGATACATCCGGCCCAACTCAAATGATTAATTTCACACATTTATTTAACATGTGCTTAAATACATCTTGATAATGTCAAATCGGTTACCAATAGTTTTGGAGAGATTTTCAGGGACACCTCATGAACTACATCCATGCCAGAAGAGTTTCTTGTACAACTCAACCTCTTGGACGTTACTATAAATGTAAATCCTCACTCCAGGGTTAAGGGGATGTAACACTGTAATCTTAAGAGACGGACTGATAAAATACAATGACCTCTCCGTGGACGTAGACAAGTTATCAAACCACGTATATTTTATGTTGTGTGTGAGATTGATTTACTTTCTTCATATAATTACTTTCTTAGGATTTTTCATTGTGATTATTATTGCACTCACATTATCCATCCCATTCTTTGAATATCTTATAATGATTTGATAAGAGATTTTGAATAAAATACTTTCATTTGTTTAAGTTTTGTCACCAGACACTTGACCGAAATATAATTTATTGTTTCTCATATATATTTGGACTAAAACACACTTCATAATATATATTAAATCTTGTAATGGAATTTGTCCAGAAAACAATGAAGTACTCACGTTATTCTGGAAATCATAAGTTTTTCAAACTTGCATGTTAAATAGTAAAAGGTTCTACCATTGTTGAACATAAGTCTCGAGAAGAACCTATGTGATGTTGGTATATGCTACCCACCCATTCATATCAAATGAGTTATATGAAAGTAATTCCTGAAGAAATTTTCTTCATTTTATGGGCATCAAAATACATGGGTACCATATTAATAAATAATGAAAAGCAATTTTGCATTACTCCTAGTATTGAAAATCAAAATCTTACACTAGCAAAATCCTCATTTCATTAATCTCGGGGTTATACTATACAATATTTATTGTTGTAGAATTTCACTTTATCATGAGACTATATCTCCATGGTTCAATTAGGTTATAGTATACAATAACCATTTTGATCACCTCATTTGTTTTTCATAAGCCCTTAAAATTGCAAAAGATATCCTGTGATGTTTTTACAAATTATTTATTACTATTGTTATCACAAGGATATATATATGGTACTTATAATTCACTCTCTATCGAACCATTGAAAAATATAGTTTTTTTGTATGTGCACTTTTCTTTTGATGAGAAACTTTTCCCGCCATCAGGGGGATGATAGAATGAACCTGAAGTACAACTTGTTCCTGAAGAATGGCGAGAATTATTATGGAATTCTTACACTTTGTCTCAACTAATCCCTTATATCGTTCAATGTGAAAATAAAGTGAAAATGATATTGCAATATCAAATGTCATATGGAATAGTTACAAGTGTTCTTGCAAAAATCATTATCCTAAAAAGACAAAATAAATTAAGTAGTTAATAAACTTATTGCATGCGAAAAGCGTGACAAACCTATAGGCCCTAAATGATTGAATCCCCAACAATGGAGGTTAAATATAATCATGCCCAAATAACATTCAAGAAGAGGTTATACATAACGCTTCAGAAGAGGTTATGAACAAAAGATCCACTTTACCTAAAACCACAAAAGGGGTTATTGTCTATAAAAAGACACAAGTTCCTAAAGTGACTATAAAGCCCTTGAATAGGAAAAGGTACCTAATATTAAATGAAATCTCTATGTTTTATACATATATAAGATAAAAGTGGGATCAACAAAGATGATCATCGTTGATATAATTATATATGTTGTAGCTATAAAAAAATTAGTTGGAAATGTTACTATAAATCCACGTACTATGAATGAATGTCGACAAAGAATATATTGGCTAAAATGAGAAAATGTCATGATGGCATAATTCGAGTCTCTTAATATAAATGGTGTATTTGGACCTCTCGTAGAAACCCCAAAAGATGTTAATCCTAAAGGTTATAAATGAGTGTATATAAGAACATGAAGGGTTAAAAATCAATAAAAAGTGCATGATTTATGGAACTAGGTTTCCTAAGGAAACCAAAATTGATTGTATACGAACATATTATCCCGTTATTGCCGTAAATACTTTTCAGATATCTGATTAGCTTAACATTTTAAAAAAAAAAATATTATATGATACTCATGGATATAATAACTTCTTATATATGCCGGACTTAGACATAGAATACATATAAAAATCCTAGAAGGATTTATTTGCCTGAATCAATGATAAGGAGTACGTACTTAAATGCACTAAGACATTCATTTTACTGCAGGTAATCCAAATGCATATAGGTACAACTGTCTTAGTAAATATTTGTCTAAGGAAGGGTATGAAAATAATCATATATGCAAATGTGCCATTATAAAATATCCTTAAATGGATGTGCACCTAGAAAGCTCAATTAAAATGCAAAATATCCAAATAAGAAATTCAAAAATAAATGACCTTGGGGTAACTAGTTATTGTCTTGGCCTACAGATCGAGCATAATTTATATTAAACACTTGTCCATTAGTTAAATGGATTGAAAAGTCCAGCAATGATTTAGCATATATTAAGTACACCATTTTAGTATCCTGATGATGTCCAGTCTTTGGATATCATAATATCCATGTCATCCAGGATGACAAATATATACTTGGTCCAGAAGTACCATATTAGCCCGTTGTTATTGCAATATTTTTATGTCATTAGTAGGTTATTATACATAACATAATATCGAACATAATAATTGCAGTCAGTCTTTTTGCAAGAAAAAATTACCATTTAACATGCAAAGTATGGGATTAATATCAATCATATTATATGATATTTATATATGTAATGATATGTGTCTAGTTAGTTATATAAATCCAGGTATATCTGCGATCCTCATAAGGAATAATCAAAGAACTTATCATTTGCCTAAAAAAATAAATATTCCTACTGCAAGTATTGAGGGCAATGGTTCTTGTATAGTCTTCACTCTAAAAGGTTACATCAAGGAGATATGACAGATATATTTCAGGTCTTCTACATCCATGAACTCAAGACGAGTTATGCAATAGATAAACTCCAGAATAATTATGTTATTGAAGTCAAATAGATCTGATAAAGTGATATGTTCATCCCTCTTCACCCAAGTCTTATTAAAGACGGTCTTATGAAGAGAAATGAAATTGAAGTATGAGTTGATAAAATATATTCACCATATCAAGGCAACATTTCACAAGGTTGTGTATGAGACTGATATGCATTGACTCAATCGTTAGAGAAATACCATAATTAGGGGGAGTATCCAATCAAGGGGAGCATTTGATCAGGGGAGAATCTAAGAACTTGATTTTTTGGACATATCCGCATTGTAGTCCTTTTCCTTTAACTAGGTTTTTTCCCATTGTGTTTTACAGTTAAAGGTTTTAACGAGGCAACAGTAAGTGCATTCAAAACTGATTCAATGATCACAAAAGTTGTCCTCTTTTTCCTTCACTTTTGTTTTTTCGCACTCGGTTTTTCCTTGGTAAGGTTTTAATGAGACAACAATCATTGAATGGTGGATATAGTGTAAATCCAAGGGGGGAGGGGGGGGGGGGGGTGGTGTTATAAAATGAGTATTAAGTGGATATTCGATTGTATTCTAGTTCAATAGTATTCCTCAATTGTTAAGGAGTCTATTGGATTACCTTATTTTATACTATAGATATAGGTCATACCCCTTTAGTATTGACATATCAATGAAATGAAATCCTCACTCCCTCTATGTTCTCTTCGTATTCCCTTTATTTTACACCCTAAAAAAATTACGATCCGGTATTATAAAAAATATATTTAAAAAGTTTATAAATTAGATAATGAAATCGAGAAAATCCAAAAAAAATCTTTAAATTTTAAAAATTAATGAAAAATATAAACAAACAAGAAAATAAATTATTAATTATGCGTGAATATATAAAAATAATAGTTTTTAGAATAAATAATATTTAATTATTTTTAAGTTCTTTTAATTGATAAAAAGTGAAAAAAAAGTTTTTATTTTTATCTAAATATATTACGTTATCAACTTTAAAAAACTATACATTATATGTGTAAAAATAATTGCATTATTTAAAAAAAAATTTAACTATTATTTATAAAAAATGTACATTATTTAGAAAATACATGTTGTTTTTTAACTACTATATATATATATAATATTGTATATTGTTTATAAAAGGAAAACATGAGGGTAGTGTGTTGCACACAATAGTTCAACTCGAACAAGTCTAGAGGTGGAGTTGTTTCTTTAAAAAATAGCCCAATTTTAAACATTTTAATTTTCTTATCAATTAAAACAATCCTAGTATAACATACAACTAGTTGAGATTATAAGAAACATGTAGATCTATAATTTGAAATATTCAAATAGAAAATCTAGGTTAATTATGGAAAACAATAACTAGATGCAAATAATATGGTAAATTTTAAATAATGTAACTAAATCCAATTTAGTTTTAAGTGATATGTGAGTTAGAGATGTACCACTAGAATTAAATAACACATAATCAATCCACAACACAAATTTATGAGAAAAAACCCCCACCTAGAGGTAAAAAACCTTGACGCATACTAATCTCTCATTCAACTTGAAAATATTTTATATAATACGACAAGATACATCTTTCTTGTTTCGAAATAAGAAGTTATCTATGAACATTGAACTCTTCCCCATTTACCTGAGCAATCCATCTGAGTCTCTATCGGACTAACAAGGAAGTCTAATGCTCCTCCTAAGAATCTCACCATTCGTGAACTCTTTAATAGCTCAAACACCTCTTTTAGATCTGACTTTGATCTTCGATTCTGATGTGGATCAATTATATTGAATCTATGCTAAGCGAATCTAATCTCAAAACACTTTCAATTCCTCAAAAATAATAAATCAAGTATAAATCTAAGTTTTATCTCAATTATAAAGGCAATAAGGGATTTTTATTAAAAAGATGCAATTGATATGATCTCAACCTCGAAATTACTCTCTCAATATAGGAGAAGTAAAGAGGAATTTAGATAACGTGAAATATAGGAAAAAGGCTAAATTTATAGAATATTTTTGAAAACCTAAATTTTTCTTGTGCACAAGGGCAACTAATTACTATGTGCACGATTTTACGTAGTGAGTAATCCATGCCAAAAACATTCAACCATACGCAAGGGTATAAAATCCATTTGTGCACAAAGTTTAAAAAAGTTTCTTAAAATGTGCAGAGCTATGGGCATGGAGCTAAATTATAGTCATGTGAACGGTTTAGAGTAGAAATCATGTTTCTTCCAATAACCTCCATTTTGTAGTCTTTCCCTTAAGTTAAATATAACACATCTTAAAACATAATCACCTATTTAATTCCAAATAAATGTTTTATTAAGGTATAATGAAAAATGTGTGTTTGTGGACAACCAAAGCATTCAATTGTAATCCGATGATAAAAGATGTATCTTCAATAAGTTTAGCAACAAAAAATATTGAAGTAGAGAAGCCTCGTAATATCTTCAAACTTCAATGTTCATTGATGTCTAATGAAATAGACTCTATGTAACAAACATATTAATGATATCAAACATTTTGGCTTGATAAATGCATGACTTAAACTCTTTGATATATAGTTAATTCAACTTAACTATATATATATATATATATCCCCATTAGGCTATTATGTGGAAAAGCCCCAAAACCTAAATAATCTTGATTACGACAAACAAGACTCACTCTACATTATCCATATAATGAGAGAAGTTTTTCACAAAATGCAAGGGACATCCAAAAGACCAAGAACATAATCAAAGTTGAATATATGATAGGTTGATTCATAATTAACTTATCAATACCTAAAATACATGAATGAGAGACAATATATCATGCAGGTAAAGCATGCATAAATAGTAACTCCCATTGCTTTGGGAATCCTCTGATAAGTTAGCATGAGATATAAATATGGGAATAAGCATGAAATCATATGCAAGATAGGAAATTGTACGAAAATATTTTTGAATCGAGTCAATTTCTATATTTTGGCCTATTTCGTGTTTGTACAAAAACTTTAATTTGTAGGTTAGGACTTGAGTGTGCTCCTTTTAAGCCTATAATGTGTTTATTTGAAGAACATAGTGGCCAAGTTAGAGTACCTACATCTTTGTGTTGTGTTTTGTGCCACGTTTTGTCTTTAATAATGATGAGAGAAATCATGCTTAGATCATTCTCAACCATTATATCAAGTATAAAATGAATAAATGAGTGAATAAAGGGGAACAATGTGAGATATAGAGTGGTTCGGCTATAAAAATGAGCCTATGTCCACTTTTGGTGGCTTACTCTCACTATGTATAATCATTAATACAATATTGGTTTGCCGTGAGAGGCGTTGAACAGGGAGAGAAAGTTAAAAAATGAGAAATGTAGTTCTGAGCATTGAAAACATGAAAAATGTAGTTATGATCATTACAGGATGTGTCATGTAGAGTAATTCTGTATAGGGTTACGGATAATAGTGGCCCAGGTAGACAGGGAAGTTCTAGATAGAGAAATTGTCTAGAGATTTATAGAAGTAAAAAGGGGGTGTTGGATGCTCGAGGCACCTGACATGTGTATAAGTGGAGTAAGTAGGGATCCTTATAGAAGTGGGACAACCGATAGTCACATGTTGATTTGGATAAGTCTGCGGCATGGTAAGTATTAAGTACAAATTTACAAATTGTGTCAATTTGTATGTATTGGCATTATTCCGGACAAAAAACACATTGAATCATAGGATAAATTTTACTTGCCACGATTCCCATTAAGCCTATGACGTCGTGTTGAAGACGTAGCAGTTAAGCTTCAAAGATAAATCATGTTGTAGTTTTGGTGCACGTTTCATGTCTTCACAGTGTTTTTTCGAGATGCTCTTAGGTATGGATGCATATTAGTTTATGGATGCTCGGTAAATATTTTCTAAGGATGTTATTTTATTTAAATTAGATTTTAAAATGTTTTAAATGATTTTTCTGACTTAGTTTGTGTTTAGAGTCATATGAAACACTTCCTTGAGTTTATGTGGTTCAAACGACTTCACCAGTCATTCAAATGACATTAAAGAGTTATTCAAAGGACATGGTAATCTCGTTCGAACGAGATGTTGTGATCGTTCAAATGACATGGCGATTTCGTTAGAAGCACATGCCTACTCAATTTTTTATTTAAGGCGTCTTTTACTTAGAAAAACATGTGTGCAGAACATACAAAAGTAAACAGAACCTATACATTTACTTCATTTGTTTACCAAAGGTTTCCAAATCTATAAAACACCCTTTGTATTTACAAGATCCGAGTTTTAAATAACCACATGTTATAGAGATCTTGTGTTTGTACCGTTGTTTCATTCTTCATCACAAAAAGAACCTGTTTCATGCGGTGGACTCCGTACTTGTTGATTTACGGTTGCTAGCTCTATCGGTGGATACCGAATATGTATGGACTCGTATGTTGTGGACCTGATGTAGGTGGACTCCTTCGTTGCACTATGGATGAGCGGTTGAAGAGAAGAAGAAGCATTAAAATTTATGGGGATCAAGTTGTTGAGTAAGACTGTAATCTTATTTTGTAAAGCCGTATCATAGTGATTGTCTAGCCTGAGCCGTCTGAGATTTTTTCCCTTTGTGGTTTCCTCGTACATCAGCGTGTTTTGTGAGAATTATTAACTTTATCTTGCTTAATCACAAAGATGTATGTTTAGGGTTAAGAATACAAAATTGGCTTAATTTGTTTGGTTAAAAAAATTGGAAAAGGTTTTTTAAAAGAAAAATTATTTTCACCTAAAGGACACACACATAGAGGGACTGTCGTGTTTACATATGTAATAATGGAAAGGCATGTGGCCACGGCCTTCTAAGGATGCATCCATGGACTTAATAGGTGCTATGGCTATAGGGTTTTGCAGCCTCTCTGAGCCCCAGGCGTCGACTTCATCATAAGCCTTCCATGGTTGTGGTACCAGTATTGCGTATATCATTTTAACGTTCAAGTATCTCTTGGATATAAATGGGTGTATTCTTGATCCTTGGATTTTAGTTTTGGGTATTATTTTTTTTAAAAGTTTAATAAAATATTATTTTAGCGATTGTAAAAATATTTTCAAAAGAATATTATTTTTTAGTTTTAGGTTGTTGGAAAGACTTTATATTGTTCATTTGAACGAGATGTTCAAATGACCTTAAAATGAGGATCATATGAGAAGTTTTGTCTAACATAGGAAATTTCGTTTGAATTTTGTTCAAAATCTGATCGAATAGGATTAACATGTTTTTTCGAATGAGGTTTAATTTGGTTAGAGGGAGATTGAGTTTTTGTTCGAATGACTTCTTATTTTCATTCAAACAAGCCCTCAAAAAATGTGTTGCCTTGAAAAATTTATTTTCTATATAAATGAGTGTTGGCGTCAATTTTCTTTGAGAGTTTTTGGCAAACTTGAATTCCTTTACATATCCAAAAGCCTTGAAACCCAAGTTTTCACCCATCTTGTTTAAGATCCAAGCTTCGATTCATATGTGATTTGAGATATTTTTTTGGGCACCTTGGTTTAATACTATTCACATATGAGTATTCATTTTATATGGTGGAATCCGTACTTGATGCTGTTTAAAATGGTAGACTCCGTGGTGTGTTATTGCGGTGAAGAAGTGGTGAAATCGTGTTCAGATCCGTAGAGAGTTGATGAGCCTATTTAGTGGATACTAAGAAGTGTATGGACTTATATGTTGAGGTAGCATTACAATTGTACTCCTTAGTTTTACTGTGGTGAAGATTGATGAACTAAGAGCATCAAGTCGTCCAGGGGTCTTAATGTCATTGTGTAAATCTATTGTCGTGTCCTTTGTAATTCCGTACATGGGGAATTTGTGTGGCTAGGTTGTCCGAGGATTTTCCTATTTTTTTTCTTGTACATCAAAGTTGAGGCCATCCCTCATTTTCGAGGTGTGCCATGCTTCCACGTGCGGTTTGGAGGGAAAGAAAAGGTCTCGCGTCATTTTGTGGAGTGCTTCGGTTGTCGCTGATGTGGGGTGATGTAAAGAGATAGATTCGCGAGCTTATTATGCACAGAACAAGCAAAAGAGATGTTGCCACCTCAAGAGAATGACATCAAGACATATTAATGCTTACGAAACCAATAGTTCAAAGATTTGGGGCCTAAGTTACTGAATGGGAATGTGTTAGGCACCCATCCCACCCTTTCGGTCTCTCATGAGCTTGTGTTATTATTCTTATTAAAAACTCCCTGAAGTGTGTGTGCTTGTATATATAAATGGAGGATGGAATTTCTCAACTCACGTTATGGTGAAATGCTGAGTGAGGTAATCCATAGGATTGTTCCCAAAATAATAATTAAAAACATAATGTGCGCACTTATTGAGATATCGATCGTTATGGTGAAATGATAATATGAGTTAGATAAAGCACGAACAAGAATCACAAGTATAATATATAAAAATATTATATGAATAAAAATATGAACAGAGGACTTGAGTCTCGAGTTTTGACCCGAGAAGACTGCGTACCCTAAAAAGTCATCAAAGTCCACGTAATTCGCATGCAATAAGAGGGTGGGGTTTATTCCATAAATCCAGCCGAGGATTTTATTTAGGTGTGTGTGTGTAGGAAAAAGATGTTTTGATTTGAGAAAATATGGTGAAGGATCCCGTTTGGAGTTTATGAGCGAAACCCCTTTTTTTTGTCTTTTTTATAGAAAACATGTCATGTGAAATACTACTATTAAAAAGTGGATTATTAATATGTATGGACTAACAAGGATGAAATGCTAAAGTAAGTATTAGATGACTAATGCAAAAGTAATGAAATTAAAAGAGAGAGAAGAATGTTTGGACCATCTTTGGAGACTTGAAGAATGGTCTTGATTGTTAAAAAGGTTGTCCTCACAAGTGGATGGAGGTTGTAGGAGGAGAGGGAAAGGATTTTTTTTCCAAATTGGGTGTGAAAGGGAAGATTTCAATAGAGTAACCACGCTGACTTTGAGAGAATGTTGTTGAGATCACCGAGAGGGATGTTTCTGGGGTGCCTTTAGAAGTGAGATCATGCTCTCATATAGGGTCAAAGGGGTTCCAATCGGCATTATACTTAACCTGCCTATCGGCATGCATCCTCAGACACACTGCCGATAGACAGGGAAATGGGTTTGTCATTTGGCCACCTCATGCAAATTTCTCAAAAAAATGGTCATAAAATGTAATCTGTAAGTTTGAATTGCGCACGGGGCTTATCGTTGGAAAGGTTATTCAGATAACTTTAATAATACTTTGGTCCGCTCCCAGGTTCGGGAGTTGACTATGGTCCAACAAAGCTCGAAAGAGACCAACGACCTTTTGGACATGAGATACCCAAAGGAAAATAGACCATTCGTTCAAACTGTAAGGCCAATTCAGATATGGGATAGACCACTGGAAAGGGTATTCATATATCTTCGAATATTTATTTAGTCTCATTTAGTTCAGAGAGTTGACCTTGGCCAAATGGGGCCCAGAAGCGCCTGGTGACCCTTC
Source organism: Sambucus nigra (assembly GCA_949130495.1). NCBI lineage: Eukaryota > Viridiplantae > Streptophyta > Magnoliopsida > Dipsacales > Adoxaceae > Sambucus > Sambucus nigra. Next base: position 532,515,856 of record OX422208.1, on the reverse strand, counting down.
TAAGTAAAAAGGGTCATTCGTCTGTTCTGTAAGGTTGATTCGTAAATGGAGAAATTCGTTGGAAAGATTATTCATATCCCTTTGAAGATTCATTCAGTCTCATTCGAGCTAATGAGTTGACGGGGTCAAATTCAGTCCGAAAGCGCCCGATGGCCTCCGAATCTATTTTTGGGGGAAAATGAATTATGCGTTCGAATCATATGTTCAATTCACATATGGGGTGAATCATTGGAAAGGGATTCGGTGCCCTTTGAATATTCATTAAGCTTCCACTCAGGTGAGGAAGTTGATTGGGATCAAAATGGGACCTCGGAGAACCCGGTGGCCTCTAGATCAATTTTTAATAGTAAAATAGACCGTTCATCTCAACCGTAAGGCCTATTTGTGCATGGTGAAGATCATTGGAAAGGTAATTTAGGGACCTTTGAATATTCATTAAGATTTTTCTCTGATGAGAAAGTTGATCAGAGTCAAACGGGGTTCGAGAGCGCCCAGTGCTCTCTAGATCGGTACTCGGAGTATGACTTTGGGTTCTATGGTGCATGAGGAAGTTCTATAGACATAATGAGAGTCTTAGTAGGGTCCTATAATGTTGTGTCTATAGATCCCCTCGACAGGCGAGCTTTGGAAAAAATAAAGGTTGCCAAATAGACACCACATGGGTATTTGGAAAAGAGGTCAATTCTACGAACCAAAGGGACGAGGATGTCTGGTTCGGAGGGTCGAGTTAAATTTTGAGGACCTAAGGTAATGCTGTGGATGAACGATTATGCGAGCTGAGGTATATTATAAAGGCCTAGAGTTGGGACGATTAATTCTTCAGGTCAAGGTTAATTCTGAGGACCTAAAGTTGTGATGATCGATTTGGCAGACCGAGGTCAATTCTGAGGACCTAAAATTATGATGACCAATTCTGGGGGCCGAGGTCAATTTTGAGGACGTAAAGTTATGACGAGCGATTATGCGGATCGAGGTCATTCTAATGACCTAAAGTTGTGACGACCGATTCTGTGGGTTGTGGTTAATTTTGAGGACCTAAAGTTTAACGACTGATTCCGTGGGCCGAGGTCAATTCTGAGGACCTAATATTGTAATGACCGATTCTATGGGCCGAAATCAATTCTAAGGACCTAAAGTGTGGACGACCAATTCTGTGGGTCAAGGATAATTCTAAAGACCTAAAGTTATGATAACCGATACTACGAGACGAGGTAAATTTTGAGGACCTAAAGTTGTGACGACTGATTCTAGGGGTTGAGGTTAATTTTGAGAACCTAATGTTGTGACAACTGATTATACGGGTCGAGTTCAATTCTGAGGACCAAAGTTATGACGACTAATTTTGTGGGTCGAGGTCAATTTTGAGGACGTAAAGTTGAGACGACAAATTCTGTGGGTTGAGGTCAATTTTAAAGACTTAAATTTAAGACGAGCGAGTCTATGGGCTGACGTTAATTATGAGGACCTAAAGTTGTGATGATTGATTCTATGGGCTAAGGTAAATTCTGAGGACTTATAGTTGAGACGACCGATTCTGAGAGTTGAGGTTAGTTTTGAGGAATTAAATTTAGGACGATCGATTCTATGGCTCGAGGTCAATTCTAAGGACCTAAAGTTGAGGGGATCGATTTTGCAGGTCAAGATCAATTATAAAGACCTATAGTTATAACACGAGGAGGTTTACTCTCTAGGAAGTCTTTTGTCTTTATAACTTTGTATCTTTTTGTGATTCTATTAGGAAAAGACATCGACAGGGGATCACATCCTCTTGGAAGGAAGTTTAGGCTGTAAATTCCACAGGGGAATCAGGAGGATATTAATTATGTAATCCTACTAGAGAATCATTTGATTTTGGTTTCCACTGGGAATAGTAGTGGATCTTTTTGAGACGCACCATTTTATGGCATGCGTTTAGGATTTATATTGGAGGTAAAAATATGATATTAATCTGGTTGAGGATTATATGATCTTAAAATGGTTTTTTTGGTGAAGAAATATTCTAATAACTGTTCGAAATTTTTAGGAATTTTTTGGAGAATTTCAAGATTTTTATGGAATTTTCTAACATTTTTAATACAAATTTTTCAGGGAGCTACTGATTGGAATGTTGTACGGATTGCCATTTGGCAATGGCATGGACTCCGAGGCTTCATTGCGAAGAGGAACAGGCAGGTGCTAATCGGTGTGGGGTTCAACAACTACTAGAAATTGATTGCGAGGGTTTTTAGATAAAGGTGGATCGTATGCTGAGGGTTATGTCAGAAAGGTTGCATTGGGTAGGATTACTGAATCTCTATTGGGGATGTAGGTGACCTTTTATCCTTGAGGTATATCTCCTCGGGATATGGGGGTGACGGGTCAGTATGTGCAAATGTGGCGATTGATGGCGTGTGAGTTTGGGTACGTCTGGTACCTAGGAGAGAGGGTTATGGGGCAGATGAGGTGACATCCAATCACTACACCAAAAACAACAATTTGGCACACCCTGATATTAAAAATCTGGCACAGTTTAAAACTGTGCCAAATTCTGGCATGGTTTAATGACAATCTGGCACAGTTTAAATCCATGCCAAAATTTGGCACTGCTTTAAAGTGTGCCAAAACTGAGTACACCGACTTAAAATATAAATAACCTAAAAAATCATCTCCCTCCAATATTTTCATCTCCCGCACTCTCATTTTCACACAAGAAAAAAAAGAGTCGTGGACTTTTTCCCTCTCTCGTCTAGCTTGGAGAAAAAAAAAACTAATTTTTCACCGTCATCCAAGTCCACCGCTCTCAACCGTCGTCCACCACTTTTGACCACCATTGATCCACTCTCATCTGGTATAATTTTTATTTTTTTAACCCTAATTTTTTTCCTGATTTGTGTATTTTCGTCCTCACAAAAGGGGCTTTGTTAGATGAGACTTAGTGTTGTTGCCTACAAGAATTTGTGTCGATGGTGTCATCGAGTCCTGCTTTACTCTTGATCTCTATTGTGTGGAGCTCAGTGTTGCTTCCTACAAAAAATTTTGGCTGCTTGATGTATAAGGCCTTCCTGTTGACCTTCTTCAAAGGTAAACCCTCGTGATTTTTACCATATTTTCTAGGGACATTTGATTCTATCCAGAAAAAGTGTTTTGTATAACAACTTCGATTATGATATTTCTCTTGGACTTCATATAAGAGTTTCTGAATCTTTATTCAAATGTAGACAACTCAGAATTTTTAAATATTTAAAATCTAATCTCATTTTTTTCCTGAAAAATCTGGAAAAAAAACCTATAATCTTATCTCTACCGTATTACAGGTGCGTGTGTGTGAGTATGGGTGAAAACATGTGTGTGTGATGGTGATATATATATATATATATATATAAGGTTTTGTACTTTTTTGTATATAACATGAGGTGTTATACATATATATATATAAAAAATGGGCATTAACATGGAAAAAGATGAAGTTGAAAAAAACCCAGTAAATTTCATTTACGACGTGGTATATTTAGCATGTTAACGCAACTAAACAAGTAGTACGATACGTGGTCCGGGTACTTAAAAACAATATTCGTATATCAAATAACACATAAGGGTGGTACGGGTGTAATTTCAGGATCGTCAGAATGGGTTTTGGGACATCCGAAGTTTTGTCGACGCTAGTCGTAACGAAATGACAACTTTGTCGAGCCATCTTTCGACTAATTTTTGGCACACCTCGGTTAGTCAAAAATAATATCCGAGATAACCAAATTGTTTTCCATACATTGGATAACACATACGGGTGGTAGGTACGTGTGCGTGTTTACCGAGGTGCATGTTTGAAGTGTCGAAAGTTTAATAAAAATAAGCACTTTTAGTGAACTTTGCAAACAAAAAACAACATTGAACTGCTTTAGCCAATTGAAAATGGCACAAGCTTAGAGTTAAGTAATGATCCATTTGAGATATAAGCTTACATTTGATACCCTATTTAACAAACGCCCAAATTTTTCTGTTACACCCAATTTAAACATAAATTCTCCAAAGAACAACCCTCACAATATCATCAGACGATATCGACACCTATAATTTGCAAGTAAAATCAATTTCTCTTTTAGACTAATTTCTATGGTTCAATTTGTACCATATGTTTTTCTAGGGTTTCCAATGAAATCACATCTAAATGAAATTTTATTTCTAGTATGTTTTTGTAAAGAAATTTGACCCCAATTTGTATTATCTTACTCACAAAGTTTCATCTTTGATTGCAGATACAACTCAATCATCTCAACTCTCAACTGTGTTCAATTTCTCGTTAGTAGTGATGTATTATTTAAATTTCTTGTATATATGTGTATTTTTTCTATTTTAAAATGGGGTTATGTAGCATTTTGTGTTTTCTCTACTTTGTTTCAATTTTTTCAATGTTGACAAATGTGGTTTCATCATAGTGCTAAGTCCAAATATAGATTTTTACAGTTTATGTATACCGGTAAATGATCACGGAGATGAATAATACTTAATCGATTGAAATTTACACTTTACAATGTTTATAACTTATGTTGACATTTGTAATTTAATCCATTGAATAGAATCGATGGCATTTATCCGAAGTGTAATGTTATTCTAAAAGCATACTGATGTGATACTCTTTATAACTTCCCTTGTTGTAACCCCTTAAGTCTTGGCATAATGTAATGTCGTGCATCATACTAAGAGTTTTTTCTTTTAAATTAGACTGCATGCTAAACTGGACATAATAAGCCAAATTGACTGCCCTATAATGATATTTAAGAAGACCCCCTCCACCCATAATACCATTAGAACCCATAATGCTACCATCCACATTAAGTTTCATCATGTTTTAGGTTAGTCTATCCCAGGAGCAAGCATCAAAAGAACCATCATTTCTTCCCACCATAGGGAAGATAGAGAGGTGTTGAATAGAAAGTTGTAATTTGAGTTTGAGCTGCACGATTTGGTCAGTCATTTCGGTCATATACCGGATGATTCTAGATGCAAAAGGTTTTCTACCCTCAAATATGTGATTACTCCTAGCCTTCCATATATGCCAGAGAATAATAAGCAAGATGAATACTGAAATAGTACCTTGAACAAATCATGCTTGAATTTATCCAAACAAGGGAAGTCCTGGAGATCATGCTTGCATTTAGCCAAATTGAAATTTATGGTTAAGTTCAAGACCCTCCCTTCCCCCCTATTGTAGGGAATAATCCCAACAAGGTAGTGCAAATTAAACCAACACAAACATCAGGGCTCTTAGTTTTACCTTCTTCCCAGTCCTGCACAACATCATCGATAAAAGATAAATTCTAAACCAAAACTGCAATATGATCATTTGTGTCAGGATTCTCATCTATAATAACCATCTCATCCAATGTCTTCTCATTAGTCCCAGATAGATTAAGAGACACTCATATATTAGTTATACCACTAGCTAGCACATTACAGTTCTTAAATTTACCTCCTTCCCATACTTGTTCTAATTATGTAGTATGTGGAGCATTCCCATAAAAAATAACAACCTACTTCGAAGTTTTAGAAAACTCAACCATCCCTGGCATTTCCTCCGTAGTATATTCTGGAGGCGCGAGGAAAAGATTAGACGCAGGTGTATTAATAACACTATTATCGCCAATACTGTCTACAATAATGCGGCTCTTATATGTATTGACATTTGTTATAGCATTCTTCTTAGGAGAAGGAAGTAACTACAGTTATTCATCAATTGGATTAAGGTTATGTGACACCCCGCCTAATTAAATACCGGGCGATCACTCCTTTATTAAATTAAATCAAGGTTAACAGTTGGTTCATTCTCAGCATCACTGTCGATAAAATAATTTTCCAATTTAACACCCTAAATAATTAAGCTAAGTGTCAAAAACATTTTTCATACAAACTTCCAAATTTTAATTAAAGAAAAAGATTTATTTATATAAAACAACATTTCTACAATTAAGAAGCACACCACGATAAACAAAATAATATAATACATTCATCAATCGAATGCCAACATATGAAAACTAAAATCACAAGTCCATACTGAATAAATCCCAAAGAACAATACTGGAAATGACTGAAATATAAATGTTCCGATAACAAATAAATAATGGAAAGGGCGACACGTGCCCAATAAATGAGAGTGCTAGAAGTGGAGTCAATAAAAGAAGTCGTCTACTCAAGTGACCTGCAACTCCCACCTAAGCTGCAGCACGTTCCTCTCAAGGGATCCTAAGCAAGATGCCCCTGTGGCTGGGCACCTGAAAATATACATATATATACAAGAGAGAGAGAGAAAAAGAAACGGGTCAGAACCCAAAAGTGTGTTTGATTTTAAAATACGTTTAGCAAGTATTTAAATTGATACAGGCCAATGCAATAACATATTAGTACGTCACTCTCTTGAGAAAATACTCACGTCTCTTCTAATGTGCACACCTATCGCACTAACCTTCCCCACGGTTTCTTATCATTTAACGCACTAGTCTTTCCAAAAGATTTAACTTAACTTAGATTACTCGCAAGATTTATAATTCACGACTCCATTTTTAAAAAGAATGTTCCAAACAGAAATCAAAGTCCTCCATTTTATCTTTATAAAATCAATAAAGTTTTATAGTGACATATTATACTTTTTCAAAACAAGTATTTAATAATTTGAGTCAACAACCATGTCCTACTTATCAAATCTCAGTAGACAGTTTCAAATATCATAATCTCATATATATATTAACTACTCGTATAATATATATATATATATATATATATAACAGCACCCCGAATAAAACTATGGTGCGTGCATACTCTACTATCCAAAGCCCCATATCACTCATATTAAGGGGAATACATTCGGAATCACTCTCGAATTGTATTAACAGAAATACACAAACAATATTGAGGCGAATCATAGATTCCAAGTCTCTAAGAGGATGGCACATACCGGCGTCTCTTAGGACCGTCTGAACTATCACATCGATAGCCTGTACCAAGGATATCTATCTCCTAGGCTACAAGTCAATATCCCCCATAAAGGTCCCATCGAGATAAGACTTGTCCCAGCGCGGAAACCTCAGGGATAGTAAGTAGCGTGGGTATGATTTTCACATGCATATAATATATGTACACACAATCATATAAATATACCACTTTATCATATTGAAATGTGTTCTTCTCATCACCCGAAATTATACCATTAATCCTTAATTTCACAGTTATAGAATTACGTATAAGGTTTTATTCCTAACCTTAACTCGAAGGGGTTTTCTCTCTTATTACCTAACACTCGTGGATTATATCCCCACACATCTGAAATTCATTAAGTAACTTTATTAGATTCCAACGTAACTCTCTTAAGAACCTCACCCTTTAAATTCATAAATCTAACAACCTAAAGTAAATCTCCCATAAATATCATTCTCGTTGAATATTAAAGGTTCCAACATTATTACATATACCCTACTGGTCCTCAATGTCTCCCAAATCATTTTATCAAGAGTGCCCAAGAATTATATCACGACAATTTGAATTTAACGCATTTAAAGAGGGAATTAGGAGTCTGCCAGGAGGGGTCGATCGATCGAAGCTTGGGGCTCGATCGATCGAAGCTCTAGGCTCGATCGATCGATCAAGCAGGTCTGGGCAAAATTCTGCAGAATGCAGTTACGGGTTTCATCCAACTTCTTCATCTAAAACGATGTGTTTCCATTCTAATCGCCCCAAAAATCCTACTATCATCATTATAACATTATACCAGGTGTTTATAACGTAAAGCATGCGTGTAACTATCATTAAACATGGGTTTTCAACCTAAAATCATGTCCAATTATCAAGAACCCTAAAATTTTCTTAAACAGATTTCTAATGAATCTTTCTCCAATATTTCTTTATTATGATCACCAAATTTCGTGGATTATTACCTCTACATGGCAAGGGTTTCCAGAATTAACATATACATCAATACTACATGGGTTCTCCTATCAAAAATGGGGTTTTCTTCCATAGTTTTTATCACAATTCATTCCTAAACTAACATGAAGATTGCATCAACGAAAATAGCAAGTTTAAACACTTGCCTGGGATTTTGGTATGCAGATTCACGGCTGATTTTGGTATGGCTGCGTTCCTTGACTCGTGATCTACGCGGTGGTGGTGGTGGCGGTGCAAACCGGTGGCTTTTTGGCCTTGGATTGCCTTGGAGCTCTCTCCTCCCTTCTCCAATGGCCGTCACTTGATTTGTGAATGTTCTAACCCTAGGAGGCTGACCTAAGGGCTGATATAGGTTGGCTGAAATTCGTGGGTTTAATTACCCACTTATGTAAAATGACTAAAATGCCCTCCCGGGGCACCAATTAGGCCTAAAAACTCCCCGAGACCCAAACTAAACCCCCGGGTATACTTTTCTGACTATCTCGATCCTTCCGGACGCGTTGGCGCACTCAAAACGACCATACGAACAACTTATAAAATATTTACTTTTTATTTAACAAAATTAGTCCTGACGTGACACGGGCACGTCCCGACTTAAATTTTCGAAATAGTCATTTAATTCACTTATGACATTCAATATAACCAATATAATATATTACTATGCTCATTAGTAATATTCAACAAGTTTCCCATAATTACTAACTCTCGTCACGTTAATAATTATTACATAATTAATTTCCGAATTTTTATTAAATAAACCGTCACATTAAATTTAATAAATCCCCAAATTAATATAGCATAAAAATACGGGGTATTACATAGTTCCCCCCTAATAACGGAATTCGTCCCAAAATTCAGAAAATAAGGCATACCTGGTAAAAACAACTCTGGATATCTCTCGCGCATATCTGCCTCACGCTCCCAAGTGGATTCCTCCACATTATGATGCTCCCACTTGACTCGCACAAGTGGAACTACTTTCGACCTCAATCTCCTCTCACTATAGTCTAGAATAGCCACTAGTCTCTCCTCGTAAGAGCTGTCAGACTGTAAGTCTATCTCATCTATCGCAATGTGAGTATGGGCCATATCATCCCGAAGAAATCGTCTCAACGACGAGATGTGGAATACATCGTGGATGCGATGTAAATGTTCTGGAAATCCCAACCTGTATGCTACCGGCCCAATCCTCTCGATGATTGGAAATGGTCCCACGTACCTCGGGGCCAACTTCCCCTTCTTCTCGAACCTCATCACACCCTTCATAGAAGATACACGCAATAACACTTGATCTCCCACATTAAACTCCCGGAAGAACCGTTTCGCATCGGCATAGCTCTTCTGCCTATCCTGGGCTACCCGAATACGACTCCTGATTATCTCCATCCTCGCGGAGGTCTCTTGAATCACTTCTGGTCCTAGCAACTTGTTGTCCCCCACCTCGAGCCAACAGGTTGGAGAACGACAAGGCCTGCCATACAAAGCCTCAAATGGAGCCATACCAATCGTAAACTGATAAGAGTTATTATAAGCAAACTCTACCAGTGGAAGATGTGGCTCCCATCCTCCTCCAAAATCGAGAACACACATACGTAGCATATCCTCCAACATCTTATTAGTACGCTCTGTCTGTCCATCTGTCTGTGGGTGGTAAGCTGAACTCAACTTCAACTCAGTACCCATAGCCTCCTGAAAGCTTTCCCAAAAACATGACACAAAAATCTTATCTCTATCTGACACAATATTCAGGGGCACCCCATGTAATCTGACAATCTCAGCGATGAACAACTGAGCATACTGACCCGTGGTATAATCTGTCCTCACTGGCAGAAAATGAGCCACCTTGGTCAAACGGTCTACAATCACCCAGATAGAATCGTGGCCCCGCTGTGACGTAGGCAATCCTGTAATGAAATCCATGGAAATAATCTCCCACTTCCATGCGGGTACTTCCAATGGCTGAAGTAATCCTGACGGTTTCTGGTGGTCCACCTTCACCAGCTGGCAGGTAGAACACTTGGACACAAATTTGGCGATGTCCTTTTTCATCCCACTCCACCACTATTGACGTTTCATGTCCTGGTACATTTTATCACCTCCCGGATGTACTGCAAATCGGGACCCGTGAGAATGAGTCATCACTTCATGACGTAACTCCGCGCCTTCTAGAACCACCAATCTCCCATTAAACCGCAAACCTCCATCAGAACTAACAGAATAGGACTCAGCACCCTCGGCTAGAAGTCGCACAATCTGCTCCTGGAAAAACGGGTCTGTAGTCTGTGCCTGTATCACCCTCGTAACAATCTCGGGCGTGACCGACATTACGGATATGAAAGATCGTGCCACTGCGTCTTGGTGACCCAATTCCTTCCACTTCGCTTTCCAGACGTCCGTACATCGTCTACCGGTCTACGGCTCAACACATCAGCAACTACGTTGGCCTTCCCCGGATGATACTGTATATCGAACTGGTAGTCCTTCACAAACTCTAACCACCTGCGCTGACACATGTTCAGCCCTCGCTGAGTGAACAGGTACTGCAGTGACTTATGGTCTGTGAACAAACGGAATTTCTCACCCAATAAGTAGTGCCTCCAAATCCTCAATGCAAAGACGACCGCTGCTAATTCCAGGTCGTGGGTGGGGTAATTCTTCTCATGCGGCTTAAGTTTGCGGGAAGCAAAAGCTATAGCCTTCTCCTCCTGCTGGAGTACACCTCCAAGTCCCCATAAATACGCATCGGTATAAACCAGGTACTCCACACCCGGTTTCGGTAAGGCAAGGACTGGTGCTAAAGTAAGCTTGTCCTTCAGCTCATCGAAATCCAACTGACAAGCGTCATCCCAAACATATGGTACCCCTTTGCGAGTCAGATTCGTCAACGGGCCCGCTATTTTGGAGAATCCCTGAATGAATCTCCTGTAGTATCCGGCTAATCCCAAGAAACTACGCACTTCCGTCGGTGTCGTGGGCTGTCCCCACTCCCTCACCGCTGACACTTTACTCGGGTCAACTGCAATCCCCTGTTCAGAAACAACATGGCCCAAGAACTGTACTTCTCGCAACCACAATCCACACTTCTCATACTTAGCATACAACTGATGCTCTCGTAGAGTCTGAAGAACCTGCCTCAAGTGCTCGGCATGCTCCTCCTCGGAGTGTGAATATATCAAGATATCATCTATGAAGACGATGACGAACTGATCCAAAAACTCTCTGAATACTCGGTTCATCAAGTCCATGAAAATGGCTGGGGCATTTGTGAGTCTGAACGGCATCACCCTGAACTCATAGGACCCATATCTCGACAAGAAGGCAGTCTTTGAAACATCCTGCTCTCTAATACGTAACTGATGGTACCCTGACCTCAGATCTATCTTCGAAAAGAAAGTTGCTCCCCTCAACTGGTCGAACAGATCATCGATTCAAGGCAACGGATACTTATTCCGTATCGTGACCTTGTTCAATTCACGGTAGTCCACACACAATCTCAGTGAACCATCTCTTTTCTTCACAAACAAGACTGGAGCGCCCCAAGGTGAGGTACTCCTACGGATGAAGCCCTGACCTAACAGCTGCTCTATCTGATCTCGTAGCTCTCGCATCTCTGCCGGAGCCATACAGTACGGTGCGCGTGCTATAGGTCTCGTATCAGGCAATAGGTCTATAACAAAGTCTATTTCACGACTGGGCGGTAGGCCTGGTATCTCTTGAAACACATCGGAATACTCCCTGACGACAGGGATCGAATCTAAGGGAATCACAACCTCCTTAGAGGTATCCTCCTCTATGTAATACAAATGAGCGGTCGAACCTCCCTCTGGGCGAGGCATCGCCACTACAAACATCTCTTGCCCCAGAATGGCAAAAACAATGCTCCCACCGAAGCAATCAATCATGGCTCTATAAGATGCGAGCCAATCCATACCAATAATTACATCATGCTCGTGCATGTCTAAGACTAACATGTCTGCAGGTAATACTAAGCTACCAATCTCTACCCCCACTCACGGGCATATAAAGAAAAATAAGAGACCCACTCCCACGATGGTGAGTCTACACACGTCACTGAGCTCTCTGCTGTGGCTAACAACCCTAAGGCTTTCGCAAAAAAAATATAGCTTATAAAATAGTGCGTTGTACTCGTAACAAACAAATCTCGACTCATAGTAACATGGATAGAAAAACATACCCTCAACCGCGGGTGGTGCCTGCGGGGTTGCTGCCTGTGGGAAATTATAGACACGTCCGCCCTGTAGCTTTCTCTGCTGAACTGAGGCTGTTGAAAAGGGTGGCGGAGTTGGCTTCTGGGGTACATTGTCAGCACATTCCTGCTGTGGGGCCCTATTCTTCTCTGGAAAATTTTGACGCCTATGGCCATTCCTGCCACATTGGAAATACCTCCCCCGAAACTGCTTCCCTTCCTTACGGTATTGACTAGTCTCTCTTTTTCCCTGGTCTTGCTGGCCTTGAGGGGAAATCTCCGGAAAAACTATGTCAGGGCGAGGACAATCCATCCACTTGTGACCCGGTTGTACACATTTATAGCAGAGTTTTGAAATTCTTTGTCGGTCAGGTTGTAGTTTATCCCCAGTCTGATTCGGACAAGATTTACGTTTGTGGTCCTCCATTCCACAACCGAAACATCTCTTGGTGATTTCATTCTGAACCTGGCTTCGTTGTCCCTGACACTCTTGTCTCTGTACATAAATCTCGCTACTACTGGAACTGACTCTATCTTGATTGTTTTGTTGTCGCAGATTCGGTGCCTTCACACAATTCTCAACGTCAGTCTCATGCACTAGGTTAACCTCTCTAGGTCTTTTGCCTCCTTTAAGTTGTAGGTTGCGTTCTTGGTATTGTAGAACTGCAGTGGTGACTGCTTGTGCCACGATACCTGCTAACTCGGCGGTTGATACTCTCCCTGGGGATACCTGAGGTGTGAGTCGATCTTGCTCGAAGACTCCCTTAACCGTCTTATCTAGTTTATCTTGACGATCCATCTGAAAATTCGAGTAAATTTGGATGAGTTCATCATTCAAATAAACAAATAGCAGAAGTACGAATTCCTAATGTATAGAGATAAACAAAACGTTCCTAGTATTAGGGCTCTATATCAAAGAAAGCAACGCTGAAAGAATAATAAGCCGCACAGATCCTATAGGACACTAGAACCTGATGCTCTGATACCACCTGTGACACCCCGCCTAATTAAATACCGAGCGATCACTCCTTTATTAAATTAAATCAAGGTTAACACTTGGTTCATTCTCAGCATCACTGTCGATAAAATAATTTTCCAATTTAACACCCTAAATAATTAAGCTAAGTGTCAAAAACATTTTTCATACAAACTTCCAAATTTTAATTAAAGAAAAAGATTTATTTATATTAAACAACATTTCTACAATTAAGAAGCACACCACGATAAACCAAATAATACAATACATTCATCAATCGAATGCCAACATATGAAAACTAAAATCAAAAGTCCATACTGAATAAATTCCAAAGAACAATACTGGAAATGACTGAAATATAAATGTCCCGATAACAAATAAATAATGGAAAGGGCGACACGTGCCCAATAAATGAGAGTGCTAGAAGTGGAGTCAATAAAAGAAGTCGTCTACTCAAGTGACCTGCAACTCCCACATAAGCTGCAGCACGTTCCTCTCAAGGGATCCTAAGCAAGACGCCCCTGTGGCTGGGCACCTGAAAATATACATATATATACAAGAGAGAGAGAGAAAAAGAAACGGTTCAGAGCCCGAAAGTGTGTTTGATTTTAAAATACGTTTAGCAAGTATTTAAATTGATACAGGCCAATGCAATAACATATTAGTACGTCACTCTCTTGAGAAAATACTCACCTCTCTTCTAATGTGCACACCTATCGCACTAACCTTCCCCACGATTTCTTATCATTTAACGCACTAGTCTTTCTAAAAGATTTAACTTAACTTAGATTACTCGCAAGATTTATAATTCACGACTCCATTTTTAAAAAGAATGTTCCAAACAGAAATCAAAGTCCTCCATTTTATCTTTATAAAATCAATAAAGTTTTACAGTGACATATTATACTTTTTCAAAACAAGTATTTAATAATTTGAGTCAACAACCATGTCCTACTTATCAAATCTCAGTAGACAGTTTCAAATATCATAATCTCATATATATATTAACTACTCGTATAATATATATATATAACAGCACCCCGAATAAAACTATGGTGCCTGCATACTCTACTATCCAAAGCCCCATATCACTCATATTAAGGGGAATACATTCGGAATCACTCTCGAATTGTATTAACAGAAATACACAAACAATATTGAGGCGAAGCATAGATTCCAAGTCTCTAAGAGGATGGCACATACCGGCGTCTCTTAGGACCGTCTGAACTATCACATCGATAGCCTGTAACAAGGATATCTATCTCCTAGGGTACAAGTCAATATCCCCCATAAAGGTCCCATCGAGATAAGACTTGTTCCAGCGCGGAAACCTCAGGGATAGTAAGTAGCGTGGGTATGATTTTCACATGCATATAATATATGTACACACAATCATATAAATATACCACTTTATCATATTGAAATATGTTCTTCTCATCACCCGAAATTATACCATTAATCCTTAATTTCACATTTATAGAATTACGTATAAGGTTTTATTCCTAACCTTAACTCGAAGGGGTTTTCTCACTTATTACCTAACACTCGTGGATTATATCCCCACACATCTGAAATTCAGTAAGTAACTTTATTAGATTCCAACGTAACTCTCTTACGCACCTCACCCTTTAAATTCATAAATCTAACAACCTAAAGTAAATCTCCCATAAATATCATTCTCGTTGAATATTAAAGGTTCCAACATTATTACATATACCCTACTGGTCCTCAATGTCTCCCAAATCATTTTATCAAGAGTGCCCAAGAATTATATCACGACAATTTGAATTTAACGCATTTAAAGAGGGAATTAGGAGTCTGTCAGGAGGGGTCGATCGATCGAAGCTTGGGGCTCGATCGATCGAACCTTCGATCGATCGAAGCTCTAGGCTCGATCGATCGATCAAGCAGGTCTGGGCAAAATTCTGCAGAATGCAGTTACGGGTTTCATCCAACTTCTTCATCTAAAACGATGTGTTTCCATTCTAATCGCCCCAAAAATCCTACTATCATCATTATAACATTATACCAGGTGTTTATAACGTAAAGCATGCGTGTAACTATCATTAAACATGGGTTTTCAACCTAAAATCATGTCCAATTATCAAGAACCCTAAAATTTTCTTAAACAGATTTCTAATGAATCTTTCTCCAATATTTCTTTATTATGATCACCAAATTTCATGGATTATTACCTCTAAATGGCAAGGGTTTCTAGAATTAACATATACATCAATACTACATGGGTTCTCCTATCAAAAATGGGGTTTTCTTCCATAGTTTTTATCACAATTCATTCCTAAACTAACATGAAGATTGCATCAACGAAAATAGCAAGTTTAAACACTTGCCTGGGATTTTGGTATGCAGATTCACGGCTGATTTTGGTATGGCTGCGTTCCTTGACTCGTGATCTACGCGGTGGTGGTGGTGGCGGTGCAAACCGGTGGCTTTTTGGCCTTGGATTGCCTTGGAGCTCTCTCCTCCCTTCTCCAATGGCCGTCACTTGATTTGTGAATGTTCTAACCCTAAGAGGCTGACCTAAGGGCTGATATAGGTTGGCTGAAATTCGTGGGTTTAATTACCCACTTATGTAAAATGACTAAAATGCCCTCCCGGGGCACCAATTAGGCCTAAAAACGCCCCGAGACCCAAACTAAACCCCCGGGTATACTTTTTTGACTATCTCGACCCTTACGGACGCGTTGGCGCACTCAAAACGACCATACGAACAACTTATAAAATATTTACTTTTTATTTAACAAAATTAGTCCTGACGTGACACGGGCACGTCCCGACTTAAATTTCCGAAATAGTCATTTAATTCACTTATGACATTCAATAGAACCAATATAATATATTACTATGCTCATTAGTAATATTCAACAAGTTTCCCATAATTACTAACTCTCGTCACGTTAATAATTATTACATAATTAAATTCCGAATTTTTATTAAATAAACCGTCACATTAAATTTAATAAATCCCCAAATTAATATAGCATAAAAATACGGGGTATTACAGGTTATCAAATTTCTTAGTAACCCATACTTTAGTTGATGTACTACATCCACTGGTAGCGACCAATTTGAGTGGTGATCAGTTTCAGGAGGAACAACTGAGATGCAATGTTTTAAATATTTATCGAAAAATTTATCGGATGAACTATCATGATAAGATTTGTCTTTTTCATAAATTCTTGAAGAAATTTCGTGTTGATTAGAGATATTAGGAACCGAAAACTAGCCGCTGATATATTTGGATGGATTGAAATCATCGTCACTATCTCCTTGACCATCTACTTCCTTGACCTGTTCTATAAAAGATTCATATACTCCCTCGAGAACAGATGTAATTTCTGACCCAACTTCAAATGATGTTGGCTGATATAATTTCTTATACCTTGAGATTATCCAACTTCTTAATGACATATTTTTGCCAAAAACCATTCCTAATAACCACTTCTTCAAAACAAGAAAAGCAACCTCTGAAACGTGTGTTCATAATTCCACATCTCGATGTGTTCATAATTCCACACCAATTTGAAAATACGGGGACCATTTAAACACTCAGAGGGGAGTTTCCCACATACTAAACATCTTTGATCCACAATCAATCATTGTCTTCATTATTAGTTACTGTTTCAAAAAATAAAGAGTATTAATTATTGTAGTGACAATTATTATGCAACACAAATAGATGAGAGAAAGGCAATCACCAAGTAGGAAGAAGGAATGTAAAATGACAATCACACAACAAAGAATGTACATGGTTCATCAAATAAGTGCCTACGTCCACGGTGGTGCAGTGGGTTTTATTTCTATATACTCCTGGGAGTGATTACAGATAATACAACTTGTCCTTTTGTCCTGGACCGAGGGTTTAATATATACATGTACATTTAGGTGAGTGGGGGTGATGGGTTCCCCCACGTCTTCCATCTCTCCTATAACTTCCCCTCAGGGGAACGTGGGAAGAGACCGGATCAAAATAAGAGGTGGGGGGGCTGGACTTTGGGCCTCCAGAACTGGGCTACTCGTCCAGGCCCATGGTCTTAATTCTGGGTACCCACAATTGCCCCTAAGTTTGTTGGTCCATGTTCATAGGCTCAATAAATTTAAATGATTAGCCATAATGGCTTTTTTTCAATTCTTCAAAAGCTGTGAAGTTGATTTTGGCGGCACCCGCTTCGTTTCTTGTGCACTATGATTAGCAGAATTTGAAGGTTTGTTGGAATAGCCATTTTTCTACCGTCGCTTCAGTCTTTCCAGCATTCTTCTATTTTCTGTGAGATCTAGCACTTCGTACCTTCTTTTCTCAATCTCCATTCTCATTGCTTCTTAGTTGTTTGGGCTCGTGCTTCTTTATCGCTTGAATCGATCTTCTATTTTGTAAGTTTCCTGTGCCCTTTCTTTGTACTTTCTCTTTGGGTTCGTAGTTTTTCTAGGGTTTTTCCAATGGTGAAGATTGGAAATAGGTCAATCTCTGAATTTAGGAAGTTTTACAACATCCCGGAGTGGGTAGATATTGAGTGTTGTGCCAACCCTCCTAGAAACGTTAGAGATATAGATGATACCCACTGGATCCACGTCTTGTTGCTTTCTCAGGGGGGACTCACTTTTCATCCTAATGATTTATTTTTGCATTTTTTTGGCTATTTTAATATTGTTCCTGCGCAATGCTCGCCCAATGTGTGGAAAATAGTAAATGGCGTACATAGGATAAATAAATTGTATGGTACTAGGTTAGGGCTCGCCGAGGTCTGTTTTTGTTACTCCTTTTCTCAAACTAGCTCTGGTGTCCTTTACCTCAAAGCTAGGAGCCCTGATAGGGTATTAGTAGTAAATCTACCTGATTTCCATAAGGACTACTGGCAAGAAGGTTTCCTTGTTAGAAATTGGAAATTTTCTCCCCAATTTGAAGGGTTGAGGTCTGAGAGGTTCTCTGTTCCCTTTTATGGGGAGGAATACATAGGTAGACATTGTACTGTTGTTTCGACTTTTGTTGATTTGTGATTTTTCTAACTCCTCTTTGCTTTTTCTTCCACTGCGAGGTCAAAGAACTTGGAGCCTACTCTCAGCGAGGTTCGTATCTGGGAATTGGTTAAGGCTTGGAATATCAGGGAGCCTTTGGGTGACGATGAGCATCCCAGATCTGCTCCCTTTCTACTCGAGTACAAGAACGTTGGCTCCAACTTCATACCAAGGCTTGTGGATAGTATCCCAGAGTTTGATTTATTCGAAGAGACTGCTGAGGGTCCTATCTAGTTGGACGAGGAAGAGAGCAGCTCTGGGAGTGACATTGTAGGAGCTGTAGGTGATTTGCGGGGAGAGAGATCTAGCAGTAGCAGTTCCTCTGATCGTAGGGAGGTTTCTGAAGCTCAAGGATCGTCGAGCACTTCTAGTAGTTCAAGCGAGGAGATGGTTCCTCCAAGGAAGAACTTGATGAGGGATGATGATGATGAAGACCATATGCTTCTCGCATAATGGTTAAAGAAGTAAAAATCTAGCTCGGGGGCTATGGCTACTGGTTCTCGATCCTCTACTCAGGAGCAGGAGAGGAAGAGGAAGGAAGAGGAGCAGGTGAGAGAGAGAGAGAGGAAGAGGGAAGAAGAGAGGAAGAAGATGGAAGAGAAAAGGAGGGTAGAGGAGAGGAATAAGAAGGAGAGTGAGAAGGAGGAGGAGAGGAGGAGGGCAGAAGCGAGGACGAAGGCCGGGCAGGCCTTAGTCCCGGTGTTCGCGCTGCCCGATGGGGCCTCTGTAGCAATTTCTCCCCAGTTGGCCCCAGCTCTGCTTGAGAGAGCTGTCCTCCCGGCTGATCTCCAAAGGGTGGTAGGGTCGGAGCAGTTGTCCCTTAAGGCTAGTCAAAGGCTTGCTCTGGTAAGGTTTATCCCTTTTCTCCTATGTTGTTCTGAATTCCCTTATTTTCCTCTTCTAATGCCTTCTTTTTTCTGCAGTTTGTTACTGACTTAGCCGTGCTGTATCGTTCACGCGATGAGCTGGTGAAGAGAAACATTGAGCTGGAGTAAGAGAACTCCGCCCTGAAGCAGAAGGGTAAAGAGCTCGAGGCTAACTTTAAATCCATTGACGCTGCTTGGATTTCATCCGACTTGGCTCTTGCCACTGCCAACAAGGAGAAGGACGCTGCAGTCTAGGATCTGAAGGAGCTGAGACAGGCCTACGACCTGGTTTGCTCGAGCAAGATAGAGGTTGTTGAGGACAACAGGGTGCTGTCTAAAGAGCTGAAGAAGAAAGAGTCAGAGGATGTTACTGCCAAGGAGGACTCATACAATTCCGGTTGGGCTGCAGCATATGAGGATGTTGAAGTTCATATAGGCTATATTAGTCGTCTGAACTTCAAGAAAGGCTGGAACAAGGCCCTTTTAGCTGTTGGCATTTACATCGATTCTCCCTTATCTGACGAGCATGACCCAGGTCTGAAGCCAACCGTGGATGAAGTTTCTGCCCCAACTGTTGAAGGCGCTGATCCTGTTCCTCAAGCGACCCCTGATGACGCTTCTATGGTTGTGGGGACAGAGATTACCCCTGCTGAGGGCGGTGCTCCTGCTGATGTTGATAAGGGGAAGAGGCCATCGACCTCTGGGCCGCCTGAGGTTGTCAACTAGTTATCCATTAGGATTGCTCTGTACTTTTGGTTTTTTCTGTCTGTAATTTTTTATCTACTGTTCGATGTAACTCCAATCCTTTATTAATGAAAAGGCCTCATTTTCTGCTCGCACTGATTTGTCTCTTTCTCTCCCTTATCTTTATCTTTCTTGTAGTTAATTGATGTGGATGATTACATTCCTGCTACTTCCCAATTGGGCAGGACCCTTGGTCCCATTGCGAGTCCCGAAGTTCGCCAAGCCTTCGTTAAGCTTTACAAATCCCTTAGATCTAGGAATCAAAAGTATAAGGAGCAATCTTAACTTGTGGCCAAGCTGAAGGACAGGCTCCAAAATATGGAGGACATTGGTGCTTCAGTACAAGAGGAGGTCAATGTGCCGAGAATAAAACTATTAGAGGCCTCCGAGATCAACCAAGTTGGGGAGGTTCTTCAGCAGGAGAATGAGGACCTGAGGAGAGAAGTCTTACGACTTAGGGAGCATGCGCCGAGCACTGTTCTAGCAGTATTACAAGGTTCCTCATCATCGCGAACTAGAACTGGTTAGAATGTTACTCCTCCTGTGTCGTGAGGTTCCACTCGCCCACCCATTCCGCGAACTGGTAGGAGCACCAGGAGCAGAAATAGGGAAGCGGAAGAACTTCGAGATAGGGAAATGGAAGAACTCCATGGTGATGTCCAGCGAGCCTATGTGATTGCTGTCGGGCTTCAAAGGGATGTCACTCGGTTACGACACTTGTTCAAGAAAGGTCCTCGACAAGCATGGGATGACGGCTATGACCAGGGTTGGTCAGATGCTCCAACAAGGTTGTCTGAGTTCGAGGAGCTTTCTTTTATTAAGGGATGGCTAAGTGCCTTGAAGGAGATGAAAGTCTCGAGGAACTCGATGCTCTGGTATCGCCATGAGATGTCTCCCTCTACCCTGATGCCTAACCCCTTTCAGAGGGATGATCGATGGATCCCCATCGATGCTATCCCTCGGCAGTTATTGGAGTCGGATGCAAATGAGGTTGTGGAGGAGTTAGCTCCTGCTCCTGATGACGGACGAAGAGCTCGAGTGGCTGACTATCTTGCTCGGAGGCCTCCCCCCCATTAATATTTTTCCAGTTGTTATTTCTTTTTGTTCTTTTTGGTAATGTAAATGCTTTGGGCGAGCTCGCCGACTAAACATGTATCACCATTATTGTTAATATGATGAATTAATGAAAAGTTTGTGTTTTGGGCAACTTTGTTGACGAAACGTGTGCATCATATTCTTGCTTATTTATAATCTTCTAAGTTTGTTTTGTCATGCACGTGTCCTCCCAGTCCAGTATAATATCGAGATACCATTGTGCATCACTTTACCTTTTAGGTTGTGTCGTCACACTCCCTTAGGCCTAAGTGGGGCAATTGGCGAGGACACACCTGAGGTTGGATGTTCCATCCGATCAGGATTTTACTCAATCAAAAGAGTTTTGATGACCAGTATAAAACTTGGTCATATTGCCTAAGGATCCCCTGTAGGGCTTCATATATTGCCAGGGGCAATGCTAAGAGGTTCTTCGTGTTTCATGACGATGACCTGAGGAGGGGTATTCCCCTGCTATAGTATAGTGATCAATGTGCCTGTTACTTGGAAAAGATGTGCGATAAATGCAGCTGTTACTAATCAGAATGTAACCAATTAAATAATTTTCATTAATAATAAGGGAAATGCACTTGTATAAAAGAATACAATAGAAAGATCTAAAAATAGAATCTCTTGAGATTAGTTGTGTTCCATGCTCGTGGTATTTCTCTGCCTTCCATCGTTTCCAAGTGATAGGCGCCCTGCAGGTCGTCTCTGGTTACCTTAAAGGGTCCTTCCCAGTTGGGACCTAGCTTGCCGTCTGATGGTTTCACCGCGGTACCCAGGACTTTCCTTAAAACATAGTCCCCAATTCAGAATGCCCTCGGGTTAACCCTTTTGTTGTAATGCCTCGCGAGCTGTTGCTGGTAGCTCGCTAGTTTCACTAGGGCTAGTTCCTGATGCTCGTCGGCTAGGTCGATCTCAGCGAGTAATGTTACATCATTATGGCCTTGGTCGACAAGGTTGGACCTCATTTTCGGAAAACCTGCTTCGAGTGGGATGACTGACTCCATGCCATATGTGAGCAAAAATGGGGTTTCTCCTGTTGCTCGCCAAGGAGTGGTCCGATATGCCCATAGGATGTGAGGTATTTCATTTACCCATACGCCTTTAGCTCGCTCCAATCGCTTCTTCAACCCATCGATAATGGTTTTGTTGGAGGCCTCAGCTTGGCCATTGCTCTGAGGGTAGCCCACCGAACTGTAGTGGTGTCTAATACCGTGTTCGTCACAGAATTCTGAAAGGAGCCACTTTCGAACTGTGTTCCATTGTCGATGATGATGGTTCTGGGGATTCCAAAACGGGTGATTATATTCCTCCATATGAACCTTATTATATCAGCATCTCGGATGTTCGCCAGGGGTTCTGCCTCGATCCATTTGGTGAAGTAGTCAGTCGCAACCAACAGATATTTGCGATTGCCGGCAGCGGTAGGCAATGGTCCCACGATGTCCATTCCCCATTGGGCGAATGGCCATGGGCTGGACAGGGACTTTAGATTGCTGGTGGGTTGGTGGACCATAGGAGTGTGGAGTTGGCATTTCAGGTATTTACGGACATACACTGCAGAGTCTTTTTGCATATATAGCCACCAATAGCCCTCCTTTATTGCTTGAAAGGCTAGAGACCTTCCTCCGGTGTGGCTTCCATAGATTCCTTTGTGAAGCTCGCGTAACACTTGCTCGACATCCCCTGGGTGGACGAATCGGAGGTAGGGACCGGAGAAGGATTTCTTATACAAGTTGCCTTCTGGGGATAAGTGAAAGTGAGCAGCTTTGACTCTTATCTGGTGGGCAGTCTTCTTGTCATCGGGGAGCATGCCATTTTTTAAATATTCTCTTAAAGGGTCCATCCAGCTGGGGGCTGACCCCACTTGGAGTACCTGTTCCATGCTTGGTGGATTGTTGTCGATGCTCGAACAAGTGAGGAAATCGATGGGGATGACTCTTTTTAGGTCGGAGTCAACTACCGAACTAAGGGCTGCTAAGGCATCAACATGACTGTTTTGCCCCTTGGAAAACTGCTGGACGTTGATCTCCTCAAAGGTTGACATTAGTTTTTTCACTAAGGTGAGGTAGGCTGCCATTCTTTCATTCTTTGCACTGTAATCTCCACTTATCTGATTGGAGACCAGTTGCGAATCGCTGAACACCTGTAAATGTTTTACTCCCAAAGTATACGCCTTTTGGAGGTCGGCTATTAGGGCTTCGTATTCTGCTTCGTTGTTGGAGGCTGCAAATCCAAGCTTGATTCCTTGTTCAAGGATTGTGTTCTCTGGATTAATGAGGACAATGCCCACCCCTGCCCCCTTTGAGTTGGAGGCTCCATCAACAAACAGTTTCCAGGTTTCCTTTTTTTGCTGGGTTCTCCTTTTGCCTTGTTGGTTGAGGTTGGTCGGAGGGTCTTCTCTCGTGAATTCGGCTATGAAATCATCAAGGATCTGACCCTTGATAGCTGTCCTTGGTTGAAATTGGATGTCAAATCGACTGAGCTCGACTGACCACTTAGACAGTCTGCCCGACAAATCCGCTTTCCTTAGGACTGCCTTAAGGGGATGCGATGTAAGGACGATGATAGTATGAGCTTCGAAATAATGCTTCAGCTTCCTCGAGGCTACTACTAGTTCAAAGGCGAGCTTCTCCAATGGTAGGTACCTTTGCTCGGTGTCCAGTAAGGTCTTGCTCGCGTAATAAATGGGGTGCTGGATTCCTGCAACCTCGCATATTAGCGCAGAGCTGACAGTGTGACTGGATACGGAGAGATACAGGTATAAAGAATTCATTAGCTGTGGTATGATGAGCAGTGGTGGAGAGCTTAAGTAAGACTTGAGCTCGACTAATGCTCGCGAGCAATCTGGGCTCCACTCTATCATTTTGCTCCCCTTTAGAAGCTGGAAAAAAGGCTTGCACTTCTCGGAGGATTTGGAGATGAAGCGATTTAAGGCAGCGAGCATACCACTGAGCGTCTCTACATCCCGGATTGTACGAGGGGGTTGTACACTGTTGATTGCATCGATCTGGTCTGAATTAGCCTCTATGCCTCTCTTACTGACCAAGTACCCAAGAAATTTTCCTGACTGGACACCGAAAGAACACTTGCTTGCATTAAGTTTCATTCGGTACTTCCTAAGAATTTCGAAGGTGTTTGATAGGTCTGAGATGTGATTCTCTTTCTACTTGCTTTTAACGAGCATGTCATGGATGTAGACCTCCATGGTGTCTCCCATCTTATCCTTGAACATCTTGGTAACCAGCCGCTGATATGTTGCCCCGGCGTTCTTGAGCCCAAAGGGCATAAATGTGTAGCTGTTTAACCCCACTGTAGTGATGAACGCTGTTTTGTCCTGATCTGGGGCATATAAGGGGATTTGGTGATACACTGAGTATGCATCCAGGAAACTCATTCGCTCGTGAGCTGCGGTGGCGTCTACTAGTTGGTCTATCTTCGGGAGGGGGAAACTATCTTTAGGGCATGCTTTGTTGAGGTCAGTGAAGTCGATGCAAACTCTCCACTTCCAATTGCTCTTCGAAACTACTACTGGGTTGGATATCCACTTGGGGAATTGTACTTCCCGTATGGATCCTGCATCCAGCAGGTTTTCTACTTCTTTTTCGACCACTTTAGCCTTCTCGGGTGCAGTTCACCGTGCCTTCTGCGTGATTGGCTTGAATGTGGGGTCGACGTGCAGCTGATGACAGACCATACTGGGATCGATTCCAGGCAGATCGTATGGTTCCCATGCGAAAACATCTACGTTGCGCCTCAGCAAGGTTGTCAACTCCTTCTGTTCCTGGTAGGTGAGAGATGCTCCAATCAAGAAGACTCTATTATTGTCTCCTTCCCTAGCCGTCACTTCTACCAGGTCTTCGATGACCCGTTCGGAGGGGAAGAGTCTGGTCTCCTCTACTCCAGGTATTCCGTACTTTAATTGCTATTTAGAAGGTGTTAGACCCTCTTCAACCTTCTCGCTGGGCTTCTCGGCCCTCTTTTCTGGCTTCGGTCGGATGGCTGCTATTAAGCACCTTCTCGCAATTGCCTGATCACCGTGGATCTCCATTACTCCTCGCTCGGTTACATATTTGAGTTTCTGATGGTAGTTCGAGGAGACTGCCTTCATCGCATGGACCATCCCCTGCCGAGGAGGCCTGGTATGGTGAGTCGATATCAACTACCAAAAACTCGATCATCTTGGAGATGTTTCTAGCCCGCACCGGTAGTACAATCTTCCCCATGGGCATAGTTATTTTTCTAGTGAAGTCAACTAAAGGGACAGTAGCTTCCTTTAGGTTGGCAACGCTCAACTTTAATTTTCTAAATAGGTCGAGATACATTACTTCGAACGAGCTTCCCTGATCGACAAGTAATTTGTCGACGTCAAAGTTAGCTATCCTGAGCGTAATGATCAGAGCATCATGATGTGGGGTCCTCACTCCCACCAGATCTTCATCTGTGAAGACAATATGCTTGTTATAGTCGACGTCATCTGCTCGTCGACGTTTTCCTGACTGTGACTTTGCTGGGTCAATCTGAAAGGCCTGCATTACCGCTGTGAGTTTTTTCATTTCCATTCGAGCTGAGTTTCCTTGTATCTGCTTGGCATCAGATGCCCCGTGGATTACTGCGAACTCATGTCCAGCGTCATCTTCCAGCACGTTGTCAGGTCTCTCCTCTCTATTGACAGCTGCTTTCTCTACCCTCTTCTCCATAAACTCATTCAAATGCCCAGACTGGGCCAACTCCTCGAGGTGAGACTTAAGAGCTTTGCAGTGCTCGGTCTTATGTCCTCCCTCTTTATGAAAAGCGCATCTTAACGCATTGTTCCTCTTCGAGGGATCTCCTCCCATCTTCCTGGGCCACTTGATAAATGTCTCATCTTTGATCTCCACGAGAATTTTGTAAATTGGTTCTTTGAAGACGGTGTTAATCGCCTGGAATGCTTTCGACGCGTCATGGTTCCCTCCGTTCTTGGAGCCATTTTTTCCCCCGTTTTTTCCTCCTTTCTTCTGGTTCTCAGTTTTCTCACTTCCCTTGGTAATGATTTTAGCTAGATCGTTTTCTCCTGTGCTGAGGCGGGTGACGTCATCCACCTTAGCGTACTTCTCGATGCGAGCCATTAGGTCATCAATAGTCATAGCTTCCTTCTTTGTCAGGGAATGATATAGAAGGGAGGAGCTGGGTAGCCCGATTTTTAAAGAGGCCACTGCCACTTATTCCGAGAAATATTCAACCTCATTGAATAACTCCCAGTACCTCTTCACGTAATCTCAGAGTGTCTCTTGAGGCGTTTTCTTCATTGTCAATAAAGCATCCATCCTTTTGGGATGGGAGCTGCTAGTGATGAACCGGGCCATAAAGAGCTCGGTCAGGGATTTGAAACTTCTGATGGATCGGTGGGGGAGTCTTTCGAACCATTTCTGCGCCACATCATGCAGGCTCGAGGGAAAAATGCGGCACATCAGTGCATCTCGGTGATTCCAGAGGGTCATGGCCTGTTGGTATTGCCTGACGTGATCGATGGGATCAGTCTTACTGTCATAAATCTTGAACCTTGGAATGGAAAATTTCTTGGGGTTTTCTTCTTCTTCGATTTCCCTCGTGAAGAGTGACTTCATCTGGGTTTTGAGTGCTCGCCTTACGAGTTCTATGGTTGATCTGGTACCGTGGTGGGCAGGATGTTGGTCCATTTCCCTGCGGACCAAATTTCGTATGCTCTCATCGCTGCGAGCAGGGCTCTGGCAATGGCGAGCTCTTCGCAGCTGCTCGTGGAGGTCATCGTCTGATTCGTCTCCCTCGACCTTTTGAGATCCTCTCTTAGGGCTCCTTCATCGGCTGCGAGACTTGCTCGCCTGAGGGCTAGGAGTGCAGTATGGACGTCTCCTGTTATCAGGACGAAGCTCCCTCTTCAGTCTTTCCAGTCTTCTTTTCAGGTGAGCATTCTTAGTCTCGTACCTGCGAGAAGACTCTCTCTGCTCATGGATCCTTGCCTCTTATGCCTCAATCAATCTGGATATCTGTGTGGACCTCGCCGATCTCTGGCTTTCTTCTAAGGCTGGCCTTTCCAAGCGAGCCCTCGTATCTGAACGTCGAACTTCAGACCTGATCCTGCGGGGAGCAGGTGGTTCTTGAATATCCCCTGCCTGGGGGGCATTGCTGCTGTGACCAGACATTTTAAACTCCTTTCTTGGTGTGGGAAAGATGAACGTTTCCCACAGACGGCGCCAATTGTAGTGACAATTATTATGCAACCCAAATAGACAAGAGAAAGGCAATCACCAAGTAGGAAGAAGGAATGTAAAATGACAATCACACAACAAAGGAGGTATGTGGTTCAGCAAAGAAGTGCCTACGTCCACGGTAGTGCAGTGGGTTTTATTTCTATATACTCTGGGGAGTGATTACAGAGAATACAACTTATCCTTTTGCCCCGGACCGAGGGTTTAATATATACATGTACATTTAGGTGAGTGGGGGTGATGGGTTCCCCCACATCTTCCATCTCTCCTATAACTGCCCCTCAGGGGAACGTGGGAAGAGACCGGATCAAAATAAGAGGTGGGGGGCCTGGACTTTGGGCCACCTGAACTGGGCTACTCGTCCAGGCCCATGGTCTTAATTCTGGGTACCCACAATTATTGTTTCAAATTTTACTTTCAAATGGATAACAATATCACTTCGATATCAATATGCTCTTGATTGGCTCGACATTCTTCTATAAAGACAACTTTATCCCAAAAGTTTCTGATTATATACCTTAGACTTGAATCCTGATTATAGATTGATAAGTCTATTCGGATATCACACCGCACGACACCTTATATACATGTGTTATATATATATGTATCAGAGCCAAGTTCCCAGTTATTGTGTTTGATCTATATTTCTAGTTCTCCTTTAAAGCCAAGTTCTGATCGATTTGATTCTTACACCTTTTGTGTTTTATCATCCCAACTTGTTAGATCACCTGAACAGTAAATCCGGTATCCAAACAATAAGACCCAAGAGAGTGGCTTGAGCGGATAGGTATGAGAGGGTATGTATTGAAACATTTTGAGAAAACAAACATGAAAATTGTAAAAAGAAAATAGGTTTCTTTACAAGCTTTAAAATGAATAGATTATTTAGATCAAATTCTTTGGCTAGTTTTAGTTCTAGGTCTTCTTTAGCTTTTCCCCCAGACATAATAAACGAAGAAGAACATGTTTATGAAGAAGTAAATTTAGATTTAAATGATTGGAACATTCCCAAAGTCCCAACAAAAGAAATTTACAAAACTAGTTTCCTAAAGTCATCCTTTAGTACTAATTACAATGTTAAAACTGTTGAACATGTTTATGCTTTAAATAAAGAACACGATAGAATTCAACTATTAACTAGTGAAGCTATTACAAAACAAAGAAAAAATGGATTCAATTTCCTACACATAGGATTAATACAAGTAGCAGTCAAACCATTAACCAGTAAAGGAATAAATGCCTCTATCCTCTTATGTCTTAGAGATGCTAGACATACTAATTACAACACTAGTATTTTAGGAATGATGGAATCAAGCCTTTTTAATGGTCCAATACATTTTAATTGTTTTCCTGATTTTACATTAAGTTTAACTGACCCTCACATATTAAAAACCATGACACTAAATATTAAAACATCTGGATATGAAATGTTAGAAGGAAGTAAACCACTTGCTTTAATTTATAAAATTTATTACAAATGTTTAAGGACAAATCTAAATGTCCACGCTTTAGTAAAAAGTCCAAAAGACAAAACTCTACTCATACAAAGCAGTACAAATGATGATAATATTCAAGTCCCTAGGTCAATAAATTGGAAAGATATTAATTTACCAAACGATTGGTTATTAGAGAATGAAAATCATCCTCGAAAAATGCAAAACAATGCTATTAATCTTGAACGAATCCAAGAATACCTTGACGGATCAGTTAGAATAAGTTTTGATCAACCACGATTTAAAAATCTCCATGTTAGAGATGATAGTAAATCCCAAACGAGTAATTCAACAAGAAAAGATGATGATCTAATACCTAGACGCAATCTTAAATTAAAAGAAATTGATACAACTTCCCAGGTAAGTAAACCTTGTTATACAGCGACCTCAAATTTTAATGATGATGAAGATCAACATTCCCCCACTCAAACAGATTTTGAAACAGGTTCAGTAAATCACCAATTATTAACAATCAATAAAGACTATAAAATTGACATGATTAAATTAGGAGAAGATTTTGAGTCAAAAGAAAATCGTACTAAACGACGAGCATATCGAGAAAAGTACTCCCCAAGAGAAAAGGATAAAATAATAAGAAAGTGGAAAACTTTAATGAATGAAATAAGAACGGACATAAAGTTCTTTGACTATTTAGATAACTATTATCACAAAATAAATGTCCTAACAAAAGTAAAATGGACAAAACAAGACAAAACTATAGTCTCGTCTAGTCACCCACCACTAGAAACCATTTTAGTAAATCACATGGGAACAGAAGTTGTTGCTACACCATTTAAAGTCACTTCTACTAATGATGAAATCAAAAAAGTTATTGAACAAAATAATTACACTAACCAATACCTGAATACTTTAGGAAAACAACTAGAATCCATTGAAAACAAGTTAGACAAACCAAACCCACCATATAAAAGAGAAATACCTTTAATCCAACTTCCTGAAGTACGAAAAGGAATAAATTTACAAACAAAGTCTGAGAAAACTCTCGATAAAATTGAAAAAATGCTTAAAGATATCAAAGCAGAATCATCAAAGACTATTACAACTATCAACAAAAATACCTATATTAACCAAACAGACTCATCCCAAGAATCTACTACAGATGAAGATATCCAGACTATTGAAAAACAATTTACTAATGTTGAATTAAATAGAATAAAAAACTCCAGAGTAACTCCAACCACCTTAACAAGAAATTGGTATACAAGACCAACACCCCCAGATATGCAATATGAAGAAAGAAATATACATAATCAATTCTCGGTTTCATCAGATAGACTTTACGAATGGAACATAGATGGATTATCTGAACAAGAAATCTTAAATAAAATGCAACACATATCTATGGTTGCCAACAATTACCTAAACACTCAAAATATTCCCCAAATAGAAATAGTTGAGCTTTTAACAACAGGATTCACCGGTACATTAAAATCTTGGTGGGATAAACATCTTACCGAAGAATCAAAGGAACAAATTAAATCTGCCGTCCAACAAGATGCCAATGGCTTCCCAATTTTTGATGAAAATATTGGAATGGGAATTCCAGATGGAGTTAACACTCTAGTTTTTACAATAATAAAACATTTTTTAGGAACATCGAGTAATATAACCTCAAGAATTCATGATCAACTAAGTAACCTTAGATGCCCAACTTTAAGTGATTTTAGATGGTAAAAAGATGTTTTCACATCACGAGTAATGCTTAGAGACGATAGTAATTAACCATTTTGGAAAGAAAAATTTATTAATGGTTTACCAAATTTATTTGCTCATAAAATAAGAGAAGTTCTGAGTAACACAAATGGACACATTGATTATAACAATCTTACATATGGAGACATAATAAGTACAATCCAGAAAGAGGGATTAAAAATGTGTATAGATATGAAAATAAGCAACCAGGCTAATAAAGAAAAATTAAAGGCAAAATATGAAATGGGAAATTTTTGTGAACAATATGGTTTAAACCCTGTTGCACCATCAAGAAATAAAAATTACAAGTCATACCCAAAACAATACAAAAGACATAGAAAAAACTATTTCAAAAATAACAAATTTTACAATAAAGAAAATAAGAAATTTTATAAAAAACATAAAAAACCACAAACTAATCCACAGTATAAGAAAAATGACAAAAGTAAAATAAAATGTTATAAATGTGGAAAAACAGGTCATTACAAATCGGAATGTAAGGTAAAATCCAAAATTAACCAGTTACAACTATCATCTGAAGTAACACAAGAAATATACAAAATTTTTGAACTAAAAAATTCTTCTAGTGAAGGTGAACAAAACACTGATTATGAATCATCAAGTTACTATGAATCAGGTACAAACTCTAGTTCTCCAGATATAAAATTAGGATGCAAAGACAACTGCTGTAAAACTATCAATGTTCTCACTAAACAAGAAGAACAGGAAGAATTACTAATTGATTTAATTGGAAAAATAGAAAATAGAGAATTAAAATCACAATACCTTTCAAAATTTAAAAAATTATTATCCAAAGAAGAAAGTGGTATAAATACACAAAACAAGATAAGTCTTGATAATACTTTAAAACGATTTAAAACTCACAAGGAAGTTACATTACAAGATCTCCAACGAGAAGTCAACATAATTAAACAAGATATCAAAGACATCAAAATAGAAAGTAAAGAATTAAAACAAGATATCACTATTTTAAAAGTAGACCAAACTTTCCAAAAGCAACAAGCCATCTCCTCAGAAGAAAGTGATCCAGAAGCTGAACAAGAACCTAAAATAGTAACAACAGAAGAACCTGATCATCAAGTAAATATCATAAACCAAATTAATTTACAAAAATGGCATGTACAAGTAACTTTAATCATTAACAAAGAATATGAGATAAAAGTCATAGCATTAATTGATTCCGGTGCAGATTTAAATTGTCTACAAGAAGGATTAATTCCAACCAGGTATTATCATAAAACATATGAACGATTAAACTCAGCCAATGGAAGTAAAATGCAAATCAAATACAAACTACCCAAAGCACATATTTGTCAAAATAATGTATGTTACAAAACTCCTTTTATTTTAGTAAAAAACATGACTGACAAGGTAATCTTAGGAATCCCTTTTCTTTGTCTTCTATATCCGTTCACAACTAGTGATACTGGAATAACCTCCCTAGCCTTAGGTCAACAAGTAAAATTTGAATTTCTTTCAAAACCAGAAGTCAGAGATTTAAAACACTCAAAGATTTTTCAATATCAGTAAACCGTCTCCAATACAAGAGAAAACAATTAAATTTTTTAAATGAAGAAGTAAGATACAAAAGGATTGAAGATCAACTTACTAACAAGATTCTCCAAGATAAAATAGAAAATTTCAAATTAAAACTAACAAATGAAATCTGTTCCGATCTACCAAATGCCTTTTTACATAGAAAAAAACATATAGTAACTTTGCCATACATCAAAGATTTTAATGAAAAATTCATCCCTACCAAAGCGAGACCAATCCAAATGAATCAAGAAGATATGGAACTATGTAAAGATGAAATTAATGGTTTATTACAAAAAGGAATTATAAGAAAAAGTAAATCTCCTTGGTCATGCCCTGCATTCTATGTCAGAAAAAATGCCGAATTAGAACGCGGAGCACCCAAGCTAGTCATCAATTACAAACCACTTAATAAAGTTTTAGAATGGATAAGATATCCAATCCCAAATAAACGTGACCTCATGAACCGATTAAATCAAGCAACTATTTTTTCCAAGTTTGACATGAAGAGTGGATTTTGGCAAATACAAATCCATGAAAAAGATAGATACAAAACTGCATTCACAACCCCCTTTGGTCACTATGAATGGTGTGTCATGCCATTTGGCCTAAAAAATGCACCTAGTGAATTCCAGAATATCATGAATGAAATATTTAACCCTTCATCCCATTTTACAATTGTCTACATTGATGATGTCCTCATCTATTCCCACACAATCGATGAACATTGGAAACACTTAAATTTATTTTTTGAACTAATAAAAATTAATGGTTTAGTGGTTTCAGCCTCGAAAGTCAATCTATTCCAAACAAAAGCTAGATTTTTAGGTCATAATATTCACCAAGGAAAAATTAGTCCCATAGATAGGGCCATCCAATTTGCTGATAAATTTCCTGATGAAATCCTTGAGAAAACGCAACTTCAAAGATTTCTAGGATCATTGAACTACATTGCTGAATTTTATCCAAATCTTCGCAAACAATGCAAACCATTATTTGAAAGGCTACAAAGTAACCCTCCCCCTTGGACTATAGAACATACGTCGATAGTTCAAAATGTCAAGAAACATGTTAAAACCCTACCTTGTCTTGGTCTTTGTACACCAAATTCATTCGAAATCATTGAAACCGATGCCTCTGACATTGGCTACGGAGGTATTCTTAAACAGAAAATTCACCCTCATTCTCCTGAACAAATTGTTCGATTCTATTCCGGAGTCTGGAACAAAGCGCAAAGTAATTATAGTACTATTAAAAAAGAAATATTATCTATTGTTTTATGTGTTTCGAAATTTCAAAGTGACATTTTAAATCAAAAATTTTTAGTCCGTGTGGATTGTAAAAGTGCAAAATATGTTTTAGAAAAGGATGTCCACAATATTGCTTCTAAACAAAATTTTGCTAGATGGCAATCTATACTGAGCATTTTTGATTTTGATATTGAGTATATTAAAGGAAGTGAGAATTCCATCCCTGATTTTCTCACACGTGAATTTCTACAGAACAACAATGACGGAGAAAAATCCCCAGAAGACAACTAGAGCCCTCGCTCTACCCACAAGCCAACCTTCTACTAAAATTGCATCCCCTCTCCAAGTAACAAACAGATACCAGGTCCTTGGAAACATTCCAAGACCAAATTTTAGTTACAGTTCCACTCTTGCAACCCCTGCAGAGTTTGGGCCTTCTTCTAGTCAATACATAGTCAATGACCCATTTGCTACACAGCCCATTCAACAGATTACTAAAACCAAATTTTATAATCACCCTGCTAAAACTGATTATGTGCTCAAACCAAATTTTTCAAATTTATTTTCTATTGAGCCAAATCATAGCCATATTAAAAATCCAATTGATTTAGTAAAAAACTATTTTCCTCCCTCTTGGCACTTCACTCCCCACCATCCTGCCAAGACTTTAAAATTTTACATGGATATTCTTTATTCCTCAGAATCAGTTCGTATTAAAGCAATCACCGATCGCAACGATTCATCAAGGATTCTTTACCATTCCTTGCACATTAATAATATAATCTCTCTTCAAGACTGGGGATCCCATCCCTCCATTCTAAAAACCCTCCCAAGTCATCAAATTCAGTTTAGTTATTATGATTATATTGAAGCATGGTTTAAAGTTCTCTTTTACCAAAATGAGTCATTCACTCATTCTTGGTTTCTTTGCTTTGATCAAAAATTTAAAAGTCAAATTCCTTCTTGGTTTTCCCGGTGGTGGACACAGCATGGTTCTATCCCAGATATACTACCTGCAGACCTCCAAGAACAAGTTAAATATTTTTCCACAGTCTTTAAACTAAATGAACATAATTCTCAGTTCCCAGTTTTACTCTTGTTCTGTAGTAAATACAAAGTTCCATGGATATTCAAATGGCAATATGCAATACAGCAGTCAACAATAGTTCGACATTTTTATGTTAAATGGTGGGACTCTTTCAATCAACAAAGGATTATTAATGCTGTCCAAATGGAGTTTCCTTGCCAACCAGTCATTCCAGTCCAAGCAGTCCAAGCAGTTAAGAAATCTAGTCAAAGTTCTATGGATACAACATTAGCCAAGTCAAAAAAGTCCCAGCAGCTCAAAGATTTGGCAAAACAGCTTCTTCTTCAAGCTGAAGCCGAAGAGGAAAATTATTGTTCTCCCACCTCTTCTGTCGAGTCAACAAATAGTCACCAAGTTAACACATCAGATCCATATTCGAGTTCATTATTTCAAGATGCCCAAGACCCTTACAGTTTGTAATAAAGTTTATTTTTACAGGATAATATTTGGTTAAAATTTAATGATGAGTTACTATTCATAAACAGTAAAGATATTCCTCGACATGTTACTATTCATGAACAGGGCCGAATGATTAAAATATTCCCCGACGAGTTACTATTCATGAACAGTGTCGGCGCACGGGTTTACAGTCTATCAGCTAGCAGTTTACCCAAGGTTAAAATCAGTTACCCCAGGTTAAAGTAGTTTACTCGAAGTTAAAAGCAGTTCACCCGAAGTTAAAGTCATTTACCCAAGGTTAAAGCAGTTCACCCGAAGTTAAAGTCAGTTACCCAAGGTTAAAGCAGTTCACCCGAAGTTAAAGTCAGTTACCCAAAGGTTAAAGAAGTTCACCCGAAGTAAAAGCAAAGGAATTTCAACTATAAATAGAGCATTCAGTCATCCATTCCAGGCGGAGTCTGATTTCCTATCTCACTACTGCAAACTCTCTCTCTATCTCCATCTCTCTATTATTCTCTCAGTTTTCATTTTCATTTTGTATTAAACATTATGCTTTCAAGTTCATCCGGTTCAACCAACTGTATTAATCAGTAATCTTTGTAAGTTTACTTTCAGTTATTGTAATTTCAGTTTTCAGTTTTCAATATTAATTTGTTGTGTTTTATTATATGCGCTGCTTCCCCTTTTGTAATTTCAGTTTTCAGTTTATATATATATATATATATATATATATATGTGTGTGTGCTGTTATATATGTAGCAGCCTTATATATATATGCTGTTATATATATATATATATAACAGTAGCAGCACATATATGTGTGTTGTTATATATATAGCAACCTTATATATATGCTGTCGAATATATAACAACGCACATATATGTGTTGCTATATATATATATATATATGTGTGTGTGTGTGTGCGCTATTATATATATATATATATATACACACACAACACTGCTGCTAAGCACAACGAAAGGCACCGATATCATCTCCAAATGAAAAATCAAGGGTCATTTGATTTTTTTCGAGGAATCATCATGGCGTGTGACTAATGGACACTAATATGTCTACTGAGAAAACATCAAGGTGTCCTAGTTCATTTGTACACTAGCTTTAAGATTGCAATAGATTCATATACCTTCAGACATTGATTACATAATATTACTTGTATTTTTTTATATATGCATGCATGTATATCTGAATCTAAAGTAGGTTTCAACCCCTAATTTATTTGACTTTGGTTTTTTCAAAATTGTATTTTAGGATTAATTTGTATTTGTGACTGTTGTGAAGTTTGATTTTGAAATGATGTGTTGTTTCTTGGGTACCTAATGGTACATAGGATGAGTATAAAAATGTGAATTGAACAATTGATTTGATGGAGATGAATATACAATTAATGCCATGAGGTTTTGATTCTTTTCTCTATTAAGAAGTTGAGTATAAATTTTTATCTTTATTTATTTACCTTTTGA
This sequence comes from Sambucus nigra, assembly GCA_949130495.1. Lineage (NCBI taxonomy): Eukaryota > Viridiplantae > Streptophyta > Magnoliopsida > Dipsacales > Adoxaceae > Sambucus > Sambucus nigra. The sequence goes on along the minus strand of OX422208.1, from coordinate 532,479,812 downwards.
CTAATTTAAATGTAGGGTTTCCAAACTTGAGTACTAACATGTTGGATTGAATTGAACCACTCCATTCATCAAGGTAAAGTTTTGAGTATATATTAATAGTTTTGTTATGCGTTTACTTAGTTGATGGTTTCATATTGACTTTTTGAAAAATCTACTTCCTGCTATTCTCAAATATGTTCAAAAGCAATTTCTCTTAAAAGTTGCAGTAGCATTTAATAGAAAAATGGTCTGAAATAGGCACGAAAAGTAGCCAAACGTAAAATGGCTTACTTTATGAGCTTATTTAGTTAAATTGGTGGAAGGGATTTGCTGGTGGTTTGGTTTTGGAATTTGTTGTTGCTGTTGAGTTTATTTAAATGTTAAAACAGGTTTGATTTAATGAATAAACAAACGAAACTATGTCAAAATTTTCTAAAATCAATAAATGTTCTAAACTGATTAAAAACAAGCTATTAAAGTGTGAAAATCTAAACCAACACCCAAACGTCCCCGTAAGAGGCATGGACACCTCGCACGGGACCAATGTAACTTGTAGGAACTGACCGCGTAGTCCCGGGTCTCCCGATTTGAGAATATAATGATAATTTGCAAAAATAAACACCTAGACTTATAAACAAGCTGTTAAAGGGTGAAAACCCAAACCAGCACCCAAACGACCCCGTAAGAGGCACGACAACCTCGCACGGGACCAATGTAACTTGTAGTAACTGACCGCGTAGTCCCGGGTCTCCCAATTTAATAATATGACGATAATTTGCAAAAATCACACTTAGACTTAAAACCAAGCCCTTAAAGGGTGAAAACCCAAATCATCCCCCAAACGACCTCGTAAGAGGCACGAACACCTCGCACAGGACCAATTTAACTTGTACGAACTGACCGCGTAGTCCCGGGTCTCCCGGTTTGAGAATACGACGATAATTTGCAAAAATCACACTTAGACTTAAAAACAAGTCGTTAAAGGGTGAAAACCCAAACCATCCCCCAAACGACCCCGTAAGAGGCACGAACACCTCGCACGGGACAAATGTAACTTGTAAGAACTGAGCGCTTGGTCCCGGGTCTCCCGATTTATCAACACTTAGACTTAAAAACAAGCCGTTAAAGGGTGAAAACCCAAACCAGCCCCTAAACGTCCCTGTAGGAGGCACGAACACCTCGCACGGGACCAATGTAACTTGTAGGAACTGACCACGTAGTCCCGGGTTTCCCGGTTTGAGAATATGACGATAATTTATAAAAATCACCCTTAGACTTAAAAACAAGCCGTTAAAGGGTGAAAACCCAAACCATCCCCCAAATGACCGCGTAAGAGGCACGAACACCTCGCACGGGACCAATGTAACTTATAAGAACTGACCGCGTTGTCCAGGGTCTCCCGGTTTGAGAATACGACGATAATTTGCAAAACTCAACACTTAGAATTAAAAACCAATCGTTAAAGGGTGAAAACCCAAACTAGACCCCGTAGGAGGCACGAACACGTCGCACAGGACCAATGTAACTTGTAGGAACTAATCACGTAGTCTCGGGTCTCCCGGTTTGAGAATACGACGATAATTTGATAAAATCACACTTACACTAAAAAATAAAAACTTAAAGGGTGAAAACCCAAATCAGCCCCAAACGACACCGTAAGAGGCACGAACACCTCGCACGGGACCAATGTAACTTGTACGAACTGACCGCATAGTCCTGAGTCTCTCGGTTTGAGAATATGATAATGATTTGTAAAAATCACACTTAGACTTAAAAACAAGCCCTTAAAGGATGAAAATCCAAACCATCCCCCAAACGACCCCGTAAGAGGCACGAACACCTCGCACGGGACCAATGTAACTTGTACGAACTGACCGCGTAGTCCCAGGTCTCTCAGTTTGAGAATAGGAAGATAATTTGCAAAAATCACACTTAGACTTAAACATAAGCCCTTAAAGGGTAAAACCCAAACCATCCCCCAACGACCCCGTAAGAGGCACGAACACCTCGCATGGGACCAATGTAACTTGTAGGAACTGACCACGTAGTTTCGGATCTCCCGATTTGAGAATATGACGATAATTTGCAAAAGTCAACACTTAGACTTAAAAATAAACCATTAAAGGGTGAAAACCCAAACCAGCCCCCAAACGACCCCGTAAGAGGCACGGACACCTCGCACGAGACCAATGTAACTTGTAGGAACTGACCGCGTAGTCCCGGGTCTCCCGGTTTGAGAATATGATGATAATTTGCAAAAATTAACTCTTAGACTTAAAAACAAGCCGTTAAAGGGTGAAAACCCAAACCAACCCCCAAACGACCCCGTAGGTGGCACGAACACCTCGCACGTGACCAATGTAACTTCTAGGAACTGATCGCGTAGTCCCGGGTCTCCGGGTTCGAGAATATGACAATAATTTCCACTCCTGTATGTTATTTTTTAGTTTGAGTATTTTTTTTTGTAAATTATTGGGTTACTAATATCGTATCTTTTTTGTATCCTATTTTTTTTGCAAGATGACAGTTTATCTTTGGTATTTATTCACGTGGAACACACAGAGAACTCAATGGTTTAGAACAAGGGATTTATTCATGATTCCATTTTTTTGTGTTATGGACGTGCGGGCTTTTCTAGTTTTATTGTTAACTTTTATGGCCGTGCGGGCTCTTGTAAGTTAATTGTTATATTTTGTGACCGTGCGGACTTTATGTTATGCAGGTTTTGGAATGTCCAAAAAATAGGGGAAACTCTACCCAATTTTTTTGGCCTGTGAACTATTAAAGACTTGTAATATTTTGAAGTTTGTATGTACATTAGTTTATCAACAACGTGCAATATTTTTAATTTGTGATTTTTTGTGCTTTTAAATAATTTTTTTTCTTTTTATAAAAAAATTTGGCACAGTTCAAAACCATGGCAAAAGTGTATCATATTTTTGTGACAACCCGCTCCAAATAATAACGGGTGGCCAGCCCTATACTACATAAATCAGGTATCTCAGATGGTACAGTCTCAACATCAACAACTAAGCACTATAATATAAGGCTAACTACCCGAAATCATAAAGTGCGAATTGCCAAAAATTTAAAACTTTTATTTTTAACAACAACAACAAAACCAATAATGCACACAACCAACAATATACATCTAACTAACTATGATGTGAAATGTGCATGCTCCAACAATATGAAAGAGTACAATACATTGTACAACAAAAATCTCAACAATGAACTACCCGAATATGCTGTTGGGCAACAGACAATACAATAAACTGATAAATAGAATATGAAAGTGTTAATCTACAACACTTGAATACTAACTCAATACAACTGAATCCTAATCTAGATGTACAATAGATAGGAATCGACTAAAGCAAAGTTCCGCAACAGTCCGCTACTGCCACAACTCCACAAATCCTGAATGGAGGAATATCAAAGGCGTCCTTGCGGAGGAACACCTGAAGTAATACAATATATACATGGAGGAGGAAAATATAAACGGGTCAGAGCCCGAGTTTTGAAAAGCAGTTTATAGCAAGTGTATTAAAATGCATAATAATTATAAATGCATTATTACATGATTTAGTTGGAATCGAACACTCCATAAAATTCAACTCACCTCTCATCTAAAGCGCGCACTAAGCGTATGCACGTGTCCAAAAGGATGTCTGATTCTAATTAGGTAAGAGGATTCTAACTTAAACCCAAATAAAGTATTTAAGTGAAACCATCTAACCTATCTCCCAATTCTACATTTATTTCTATACTTTAAGTTATATACATTATCTTTAATGTAATAGTTATAGTTATCTTTATAATGTTCATTTGTTGAACATATAAAGTTACATGATCCAATCATGTCCACATCATCAACATACACCATCAATCTCAATTACTAGAATTTATATTCTAGTGATGCCCATATAAGGCATGAAACCATATATATATAATTATAGATGAGTTATTAGCATCAAGAGTTAAGGACTAAACTCCTCCCGATTCTCAACATGGCACTGCATTTCGTGCGTGGGACGTCTCGCCGAAGCGAAATCCAAACAAGGAACCCACCCGTTACACTACTCCTGACCGTATCGGTCCTCGGGGCTCATTATGCCCTCAATGCAAGATGCATGTAACCCAAATGATTATTATCCAATTTTAATTAATTAATATTCCCAATTCTCAACAGTACACGACGTTTCATGCGTGGGACGTCTCGCCGAAGCGAAATCCAAACAAGGAACCCCCCCGTTACACTACTCCTGGCACTGTCGATTGTCGGGATAGGTGATATATATAAATAATTATGAGCATTAAGAACTAAACTTATCCCCAAGTTCCAACATTACACTGCGGTTCGTGCGTGGGACGTCTCGCCGAGGCGAAATCCAAACAAGGAACCCCCCCGATACACTAATCCTGGCAATGTAGGTCGTTGAGGTCCATTATGCCCTTGACACCCAAATACAAGCACAAGCAATAATAACCATCCAACCGAGCTATAACTCGAAGGACGCAGGCTCACATGCTATCATATTCCAGCAGTCCATATACGTAGGAAACTGAGGCCACCTGGTGGGGTTCAACGACACCCACCTCGTGATCTACGCACGCACACAACGTCCCGGGAAGCGGTCATAGTTCCTAACCGGCAAGTGAGAGAGACACATACCCATGACCTCTCACCCCCAAAATAAATAAATATTTATCATATATGTCATTTGCTGACCACAAAGGACGACTATGACCTGGGGAATATCCACATCCTGCTTTTCTAGTCAGAATGCTCACCCTCTACGCACGAAACTTCCCAATGATAGCAAGGAGGGGGTATGCTTAACATGCATATACACCATCATATAAGGTATACATACATCCCACATAATAAAGATATACCATTATATAAGGTATACCTGCAACAACATATTTATTATCATTATAGGCTCTTAGGCGTAACTTGATTAACATCATTTGTTTAGTATATTTATCTCAAGACATACTAACGTTCCACCTCACACACTCACCCCACTTAGTACATGCTATACTAATTCTCGCTTGAAGCTCTCATGTCGCTTCTATTATGAATTGTCTTTCAATTTTATTTAAGTTAAGGATATTCTATATCCTATTGCACCTCAATTAGCATTTCTCATTGTATGAGATATCTCCCAAGTAATTCATCAATAAGGATATTTCTACATCCATATGCACATCAAATAGCATTTATTATTTTCCATTCACTATAGGGTTCAATTCATTTTATGAACCTTTTTAAAGTTATCCCATTTGGGATTGGATTCTAAATCCATTATCTCTAAATTTGTTTCATTTATACACATAATTATAATTATCATCCCCAAGTCGAATCTCCAAATCAAGGTGGGCTTCCCCACTTAGAATATACCAAAAATCTCTAATCGGTAATCCTCAACTATAATTAATATGACTCCCATATTTTCGTACGATGGAAACCCTCTAAAAGTCTCCAAAACATACTCCAAATGTCTCATATAGAGGCCCCAAATCGATAACCTCGAACAAAACGGGATGAAATTCTCCTTAGAAAACATCTCCAAAAATCCCCTGTTTCCGAATCGATTCGGCCCATCCGAATCGATTCGGCTCCCAAAGCGAATCGATTCGTCCCATCCGAATCGATTCGGTCCAAAGTACCTGGGAGTCTGCTACATACCGAATCGATTCATAAGGGGCGAATCGATTCGGCCCTAAAGACCTGAGCAATCTGCAGCAAACCGAATCGATTCGGTAGGGGGGAATCGATTCGGCAAGGGCGGCAAGCTACGAAATGGGTTGTTTTATTCTTAACCTAAAATACCCAAAAATCATTTATTTTATCTTCCAACCATTTTCTTCCAACCCAATCACATATATAACATTAATATTCATTCTAGAATTCTTATAAACCAATTTCTAACCTTAAATCCATTAATACAATACAAATCTAAGATTTTTCCCAAAAATTAGGTTTTGTCAATTTAAACCTAAAACCCAAAATTCAATCCACAAATCATGCAATAATTGATACACAACAATTATTTAGAAAGTTTGATCACTTGCCTCGGGTTCGTAGGGTCTGAATCCACCTTGCAATCGCGTATTGGCCCGGAAATCCTCTTTTTCTTCCCTTTCTCCTTCCTTTTCTTCTTCTTTCTTCTTCTCTCTTTCTTTCTTTTTATTTCTCTTTCTCTCTTTTGGAGAAATATCTCCCATAGGCTTAATAAGCCTAAATCCCAAAATACACATCTTTAAATGATAATACACACTTTAAATGACTCAGTGACTTTAATTCGAGTCAAACGGTCCTAATTTATTTCGGAACCTAAATAGACCCCAAGTACAGTCATTTCGTCTTTCTCGACCCTTCCAAAAACAATGGTACCCTCAGAATTGACATTCGACACTCTTTCTAACGACTCTAAATTTTGACCTCAATTGCCAATTTAATTATTCTCCAATAAAATATTATTTATTTCTCCCAAAATAAAATAATTACTGTTCCGAAAGTCTTGGGTTGTTACAATTTTCGCACTGTTTCGAACTGTGCCAATTTTTTTTAAACTGTACTGAATCTGGCACAGTTAAAAACTATGCCAAAAGTGTGCCAGAAATATTAATTTCTAACACGGTTTAAAAGTGTGCCAAAAGTGTTCTTGTTTGGCCAAATCTGGCACACTTTTGAGCTGTGCCAAAAAAATGGTCATTTTGGAACACCTGATTCTGGCACAGTTCAAAACCGTGCCAGATTTGATCTGGCACAGTTTTAAACCGTGCCAGATGCCTATTTTTGGTGTAATGAATTCTGATTCTTTCCCTTCGCGATTTTCTTGCAGGTTCATTATTGACTGTGGGACCTTGGCATTGGCCATATTTCATGCTAGATGTAGCGACATTGTATGTGAAAAGAGACTTAAAAAAGGGCAAAAAGATATGCATATTTTGTTTGATTATCTTGATTTAATGGCTTGATATATATGCACTTTAATTTTCTGTTGAGTTTTTATTTTGAGAAAAAGTAAGAGAATGTATTGTTGGAATAAAGATAGGACTTGGAGTCATAGTGGTACAGAGTTTTTCTTTAAAGGGATTTACTTTGGGAAAAACTAGGAAAAATGAGTTTTTTAGATTTTTTCAGTAGAGGAAGGCCTTGGAAGCTTGGTTGGTATATGGGTGAGGAGATAGAAAGATTGGTTATAAAGTGGGACTTGTCACCTTCATTGGATTATGTTGAATCTGGTGTGTTGAACAGACTGTAATGATGCTATTTTTTCTTGATTTGTTACTTTGGATGAGATTTCACGTTCTACTGCTGTGTTTTATGCTTTGGAAGAGAGGTGGTGGGACACTACCCACACTTTCCATCTTAGATTTGAGGAGGTGACTATCACTCTCATATATGTTCATTAACTGTTGGGGATTGATTTGAAGGGGTTTTGGTGATGCTGGATTTTTTGGATCTATTTCCTTAGTTTTTACTGTTAGGCTCTTGCTCGTGACGGGGGATTTAATAAAGGATCTGCAGTTTGCTGTGATAAGAGCGTGGATGACTTATTACCATAGTCCTGGAGCGGAGATACTGGTGGAGAACTTTAACGATCCCAACGCTTGGCAGGAAGGTCGTTCTGACTTCTTAAAAGTGAGCCCAATGATGCTGCTCATATGGCTGGCTGAGAGATTCCATTTGGAGATTCCTCTTGAGTATCCCTTGGTAGGAGTGTCAAATTTCTTTACTCGCTAATATATTAGTTTTTGCCCATTCGTAGAGAACTGGGTCAATTGGTTTATGGACCATAGAGCCCGCTGCCTTTGTTGGTCGGTGACATGGTGGGTGGAACTACATCTTGTTTTGTAACTCGGAGAGTACCAGTATTTTTGATGAGTGGGTATATAGAACACTTTGTTCATTTTCCCTTGGCGGCTTCTGCCCCAAGTGAGATAGGAGCAAATAGTGCCTCCTCGAACACTAGACTTCTATCCTACGAAAGACTTAACTTAATCTTGAGGTTAAGTTCTCTGTGAGAGAATCGTCAGCCATCGACCCATCCATATCAACCCGTAGGCAGGGTCTGGCATGTATTCGGAGACTATGTGAAATGGCTGTAGAAGTGGGTTATGGTGGAGGAGACCGGATAGAGGTGGTTTGTCCTTTTTGACACTATGGAGGGGGATTATGAATTTTCTCCAAGATGGACATGGCATACCGTTTTATGGAGTACCTTCATAATACTAATTAGGCAAAGGAAGTTTGGGGGACTTAAGGAGCAGATGATGAATGGTTTGGGTCTTTCGGTAGCTACGAATATGATCTTTGTTAAGATGAGTTCATTTCTTATGAAGCTTTTATGACTCAGATGTGTTTGTACGTTTTTGGTTTGTTTTTGTTTTTCTCATATTTGGGAATTTTTTAGGAAGTTTGGTTAGGCTCGTTATAAGTATTGTTTGGTTAGCGGATGGTGGTTATTTTGGCTCCCTTCACTAATACTTCGTGTAATTTCCCTGAACTCCACAATTTAAAATAAAAAAGATTTTGATCATATTGTTGTGCCTCTTGATTGTAATACCCCTTAATTTTAATGACTTTTGATAGAGATTAATTAAAAATTGATGGGCTAAATAACTGGGGATTAATTGGAATTAATTATGAAAAATTAATTGGGATTATTTCGGATTTAATATTACTAGAGATAAAAGAAATATATGATTTTGAATATCACTTAGCGATATAAAAGTAATATGTGAATATAACAATTATTGTCAGGAGCTAAAAATACGACAATAATGGAAATTAAGTCGGCACGCACTTATGAGTCGTGTCGGGACTAATGTTGGGAAATAAAATGAGATTTATTTTTAAGTCATTCGGATGATGATTTTGAGTGTGCCGTTGAGTCCGGAAGGGTCTAATTAAGCAGATAAATCTACCCGGGGGTTTGATTTGGGTCTCGGGTCACTTGGAAGATGAAAGGACACTCCAAATGGGCATTTTAGTCATTTGGCTTGGGAGATGAATAGTATACACATTTTTGACATTTTTATAATTTAGCTAGTGGAGACTCGTTATATATGTGGGTTTAGACTCTACGTAATTTTCATTTTCATCTTATCACTTGAGAGGACTTTTGAGAGAAAGTGAAAAGTCATTTAGAAAAAGTCAAAGGGTTTTTGTGGAGGGGAAATGTCATCTAGTGGAAACCAAGGGCCAAACACCATCACTACACCTTGCACCACCACTGGGGAGTCACCGAAGAAAGGGAAGATGAGGTTCTAACATTATCTTCTCTAAAGGTTCTACCCTACACTAAGAGGCAAGTGTAATTCTTGCTCTATTTGGTGCTTATATTATCCATGTTAGATTAGGATTCATAAACATCCATGAAATTTATTTAATTGGGTTTGAAAATTGATTGATAAATCAAATAAAATGGATGAAATGGATAGGTATTGCATGTATATGAGATATACACATGTAAAGGATATATAAATGATGATTTGTAGATTAAATCAAGAACTAAATTCTGGGTTCAATTTCAATATGAATGGAAAATTGAAAATTGGTGATATTAAGAGGGTTTAATTGATTTTAATTGAATCTTTGAAATGAGCGTTGTGTAGGATTAATCTTTTGTAGAAGAGATATTTTAATCCACGAATTTAAAATCATTTGTTGAAAATATTATGAGTTTCTTGGAGAAAATGGTAAAATATGAATTTCTGGAATTTAAGGGAATTAACATGTTTGAATCCAACCTTGTTGATGATTTTAGGTTGTTTGATTAGTAGAGATCATTTATATATCATGTTAGAACATTGGGTTGAATAATGAGGATATTGGGATCGATTGATGATAGTTTTGATGTTTTAAAATGTTCAAACCCGTAGCTAAACATATGTAGAATATGTGTAGAAACCTGATCGATCGATTGATCGACTCAAGAATGTCAATCGATTGACTAATCAGTCGATCGACTAGAAATAGTCAATCGATCGACCTCCCCTGGAAAATTTATTTATTCACTTTTTAATTTGTGATTAATTCCCATTAGTTAAAAATTGTTGTGATGATTATTAGAACATCATTGGACCTAGAATAGGGCAGTTGGATATACTTAAGAGCCAAAAGGTGATATTATATATGGGATTAAATGGGGAAATTAACGAGCGTTAATTGAATAAATTACGGTGGGGAATTATATTTGAATAATTTGGTACATTAACAAGGAATGAGAGACTTGGGTTAATGTTGGAAAATTATATTAAAGTGAGGAAGACATTATATGAGTGAAATACAAAATAAAAATACGATGATAATCGTGATTAGTAAGTACGAGTAGTATTTGAGAAATACGACGGGTACATGGAATAGGATGAAATCCTAATATGATATTGGTCGAGTGCGTACCAAATTTTATATAGGTTGATGTATATACCTATTGCTTGTTTAATTTCTGTGTATGACATACCTAGCCTACTTGCTTTCGACGGGAGGTTTACGCGTAGAGGGCAGTCATATCCGATGAGCCTTAAGGGGGATCTTTGGCGTGTTGCCTTAGAACATAGGACTTAGTTTGGATTGCCATTAATGAGAACAATGGTATTGAATGGTCTTTTGGGTACGTAGGTATATGTGTAGCCCAAAGGCTTAGGACTATGTTCACCTCCATTACTTATGAAAGAAATTTATGGTTCGAGGGATCTTTATTGAACCTATATTTCCCTACATAGTGACGGGATGTACTAGGACATGATAGAAAAGTACGCATGCACCGCAACCGAGTCTCGGGGTGAAGTTTAGTGTGTGTATATATATATACTAGCTGAATGCCCGTGCCTGAAGGCACGGTAAAAATTTCAAAAATACGTAATCACAAAAGGACAAAAAATTCGTTCTCCAACATTTGAAAATAAGAATCTCTACACAATAATTTAGCTCGACTTGTGATTTCATGTCGTCCACGACGCACTACATTGGGTATCGTGATTGGTTTTTATTTTATAGGTGTGGGTCCGTAACGACGCCGCTAACCAATCGCGACACAAAATGTTAGTGTGTTGCGACCAACATATGAAAATCATGAGTCAGCGTACGACTCATCTAAAACAAAATCGTCAACGCATTTGCCATCCACATGAAAAACTTATCCTCTTTCTCTCGTACATACTCACAACGTCTACCCATGATATTTATTATCCAACCCATAATTCTTTTACACGATTGACTACATGAGAACACAATTGTGGTGAGCAACCTGCCAAGTTAATAGCCATATGTTTAAATGAATATTTTTGGGAGATTTTTTTTGTTTAGATTCAATTTATATTTTTGAAAAATTATGATTTCTAAATATTATAACTGCAAAATTTTATAAATATTATAACTGCAAAATATTATACCTGTTTATTTTACTATTTGTAAAAGTCGTGTTTTAAACAGGTCATTATGTTCTTGTTCTTTGTATAAAAATTATCAAGTCAATAATAGTTTGACTAATAATTAATTAGGTTGACTAATAGTTAATTAGTTCAAACTTTTTTAGGTGTTTCTTAAATTAAGGTATTCGGTGGTAATTATTTGATTACATGTCTATCGTGATCATGCATAGGCTTATTTCCCCCCAGCCCCCCCCCCCCCCCCCAAAAAAAAAAAAAGATCATGCGTAGGCTACATTTTTTGTGCCTTTTTTTTAGTTTTATAGTACACACTTTTTAAGAACCATAATTTGTTAAAGTGTATGTTGTAACAATTTGATTTGGGATCTTTTTAGACTTGAGAACGTTGGGAGGATAAATGGTTTAGTTGAAAAGATTTAGTAGGTTGTGTCAAGAAGTATATATGTCCTATGGTGGGAAAAGATTGAATAGGCTTTAGAGGTTGTCATCATTATTCCCCATCTTTTATCTTATTAGCTTTTATTATATAATATAATACAAATGTTCAAAAAATTGGTAGTGTGTATATAATCTGTGTGCACTACCTAGAGCCCCGCGACTTGCAGTGTAATGTCTTGGGCCCCGTGAGTTTTTTGATATTCCTCTTCTCTATGGGCTATTACTTGCAGTGTAATGTCTTGGGCCCCGTGAGTTTTTTGATATTCCTCTTCTCTATGGGCTATTAACTTCCTTGAGCAGTAGTACAAACGCACAGTGTTATTTTATGCTTTTTCAGTGTAATTTTCTTTTGATTGTTGTGAGTGTACTATATTAATGCAACTGAAATTGTGAGTGTCCTACCAAAAAAAATGCAACTGAAATATTAATTCAACTTGAAATATAAGTGTACTACCAAAAAAAATTGAAGGTATGCAACTGAGTGTATTATTAATTTTAAGTGTACTACCAAAAAAAAAAAAAAAAACATGTTTGGAGTAATTTAATTGAAATACTTAATCGAAGGGTAGGCTTCACAAAAATTATGATTTTTATCATTGTTCATAAATCATTCAAAATGTAATAATAATAATTCTCCATTAAACAATCTCCACTCATAATTTCTGTATTATTCATTTAATTCAAATAAGTTTGCGTCCTTCCACTTTAATAATAATAGTGTTATTTTATTGGTTCATTTTAAATACAAATATTTTTTGACATGATGATCAACTGTAAAAGGTGTCCTTGATGTATTGAAAAACAAAATAAATACCTGCCAGAATTTGTTCCCAAGGACAATGCTTGGACTGGATCATGCATATCTTCTTAACAATTTATTGCCACAATATTATCACGATAAAAATAGTTTCATTTTAAATTATCTTATAATTAGTCTTTTCGAAAAAAAGAAACTTTATGCCATTTCCACTAACTTATTCAATAAACACAAAATAACAATGACAGAGAAACAGATTTCTACAAAAATAAAAATTAATTAATATTTAATGTGAAAAGAATATAGAATAAACAAAATAAAAATCTCAACACAAAACTAATAATGCTAAGAAATAATTAAGGCTCCAAATGAGGAGCTTCAAATCTCAAAATAAAATTTTAATAGAAATAAAAAAGAATGACAATGACCTCTACCGTGTAACGTAAATCAAGCATGATACTTTTAGGGAACCCAACCTGAAAAGGGAGAACAAAAAATTAATAACCCATTAAAAAAGAATGAAAGATGAATGTTCTTAATATAAAACTAACCCGAATGTACCATTATTGCCGAAAACTACTATTGCAGGAGATTATAACTGTATCTACAACACAAAATCGCTTAGACCATAAATGATGGAGCAATTAGATAACACATTACTTTCCTATTTGCAACCCCCCTAATTATACATCCCCCAATTTTGGACTAAAATCCTTTTAACATCACCCACTACCGGGGTTCGACTTGAAAAAAAAATTGGCATTTCAAATTCAAACCATAAACTAAAATCTCAGAAAAAGCACAAAAATATAACAAAACCCAATATCATCCTCTTTCTCATCAAGGAAATGGAGTTTAGCCAAACCCATTTTTCATCCTCTATCGCATCACCGTATGATGTTTAATAGAACCCATCTCCCATCCTTCCTCATTAGTGAAATGAAGCCATAACCGTCCATTAGAGATTAAATTTCATCTTCGTCAGAAAACTATGTAGAAGGAAAAAATAATTTTTTTGAGACGTTTTTGGGAGGAGCGTGTATATTTTTTTTTACTGTTTTGATTTTTATACGTTTGAAAGAGTGGGTCTGTTATGATTTGTGTATTGAGTTAGATTTGTGGGTTGCATTGCTAGAGTCATACTTTAGTGAATCGTGCTGAAGAATGCATTAACCGCTGGAAATAACTGGTGGATACTAAAAGGGATGATTTTTTCTTCTTAATACTTTTTATTTAAATATATCTCTTTCACAAATTGGTGTGTGCAAATATATTTCATGGGTGTAAACAAAAACACCCCCAAAAAAAGAAAAAAACATTCAGCTGTATAAAACGTGAGTCCCCAAATCTGTCTTAAGTCATAACACAAAAAAAACATCCAAATAAGATAAAATATCTAGATTAAAAACTAGTGCTTGGATAGTTTAATTTTGGTGTGGGTTGAGTGTCGATGGAAACATAAAACCTTTGTGAGAATGATTTTGAGGTAAAAGACAACAACTAACAGCTAGCTTACCCATTCATGGTCTTCTCCGCCTACAGGTCGCCTCATATCATCTTCTCCGCCTACATGTCGCCATCTCTCTTCTAAATCCATGAAAGAGTGAAATTGAGAGAACACAACTCAAATCGGTGAGAGAGAGAGAAAGAAATTTGTATAATAAAAAATAATCCCCCCAGATCTACACCAACAATATATTTACAGATCTACAATTCAACAAAATAATACTCCCGGATTTGTAATGAGGATAACGAGAGTACATTTCGTCAAAATGAAACATAAAGAGAAACCAACCTCCAAATATGTTGCGAGTAGCAACGTTCATCCTACAGAGCTCAGTGTTCATCCTACATTGCATCAAATCTTGAAACTTCAGTATTTCCTTAAATCGAAACTATGAAATGTGAGCGCATCAAATTTTACCTGGAACAAACATAAGGCCATTCCGTGAGCTATTGCGGGAGACAATCGGTGAGGAAAAGTGAAAAATACGGATGCCAAAAAAAAGGAAAATGAACCTGCAAAACATTCCCCACGTCGGGCGCCGGAAAGTTCCAGATCTGTGCGCCAGAAAATTGGTAAAAAGTCCACAAAAATTCGAAACTCAAATAGAAAAAAGAGAGTATAAAAACTAAGCAAAACTCCACAGAGAGAGAGAGAGAGAAAGAGAGAGATTGTGTGCTTTACCATTCCAACTTTCACCTTTAGGAGCCAAGATGGAGTATGCGTTTTGAGACCTCAGAGAGAGAGAGAGAGTTGGGGGTGAGTGGTGGTTGGATTTTGATAAGAGTGTCTAAAATTTCAAATTAAAGGTGAAATAAAATTGAGGTGTATTATAGTAGATTCTAATAGTGTGTGAGTGAAAATCCAACCTTACGAAGATTTAATCCTCACCTCTACTTAGCTTATACTCTTATGGAATAGTGCCAAAATTCTACTCCTTATTATATATATATATATACTTGTAATAGTGTTTACTGTGTCAATTAAGTAGACATAAAAGATAATAAAATCTAAAATGAATTAAGTAGGTGAATACTTAATTATATTGAGTTGTAAAAATGATTATCCATGTTATAGAGAAATTGGATATATATGTATTACTTGTATTGTGAGAGAAATACGTGGGAAAGATATGGGCTATGGTTAGTTGGCACTGATATGAACTACTTAGTAGGGGAATAGTAGCTAGTATGATGTTAAGGTACGATAGGTGTTCACTCTAGAAGAGAGGTGAGAATCTCAAGAGAGAGTCCGATAAATTTAACATGTATATAATAATTGTTGAATATAGAATTTATTCACTTACTTTTTTCTAAACTATTTTTACAATGGGCTCTAACCCATCTTCTTAAATATTCTATTCTCTCTTGTATCTCCTAAGTCGCAGGGATGCCAACCATAGAGGATTGTGATTTTGACAAGCTATGGATGTTATGGAGTCATGGACCTTGTTTAGCCACTTTCATATTCATTGATTCATACTCTATAGTTTATCTTTCATTTAAGGTATGTCGTCCAAAAGGATTCTAGTTATTTCTTTCCTGTCCTAAATAGATGCAGTTCTTATTTTAGTTTTGTTATAATTAATATTTGATGGGTTTATTGTATTGAGATATTTAAACTGGAGAGTTTTATTCCTGTTGCATTTAATTCAGTTTTTTATTTACTCTGTTGTTATTCGTTGTGTGAATGGATTGTGTTAAATGGTTATGTTTTAAAAGTGGAAATTTTATTTATATTAAAATCTCTAAATATTTTAACGCTTGCTTAGTTGGATATTAGGTGAATTATAAAAATAAAATGTTTTTCAACAGTGATGCTAAGAATGAACCAACTTTATTTTTTTTAATTGGGTATAGGACTGATCACCCGGTATTTAATTAAGAGGGGTGTTACATTGATGAGTTTTACATTTAAATTATATGTAATAATCACTAAGGCATACATAATCCTTTTGTTCAAGTAAATGATAAAATAAACTGTTGTTCATGGAGGTTAGAAAAGAATAACATTTAGTGAAAAAGAAGGGAACCGTGCCCATGTTAAGAGTATGAGTTTCTTATATACCATTGGGGGTTTTGAAAATTTTATGAGTTTCATTTTGAAAGCAAAAAGTTATTTAGAGGATCAGGCCCTACATAGTTCTGAGTAGAGGAAATGAAGATTTTTTTAAGAATAGAAGGGGTGAGAGGAGTCGTAGCCATCGAGATTTTGGACTAAGGGTAAAACTTCTTGAGACGGTTTAAGTTAATTGGACGTGCCATATCTTCTCCCTCAAGTCCATTGAGCATAGCGGCGCTGCTTGACAGGATCTTTTTCATTATATAGGAGTCACTATAGTTTGGCTTGAATTTTCTTTTAGGAACCCAGACGGGTTCTATGATTTCTTTGAGGGACAAGTCCCCTTCTCGAACACCATGGTCCTTTACTATTTTGTTGAATAATAGTGCTATTTGGCGATATTACCCTTGTATATGGTTTAGAACCTTCAGCCTCTTTCCATCCAAGAGTGACAATTCATCAAAGCGACTCTGATACCAATCTTCCTCGCTGACTCTACTTTAAAGCATAACGTGTAAGGAAGGTATTTCCGGCTCAACGGGTAGTTTTGTTTCCATTCCATATACTAAAGAGTAGGGGGTAGCCCCAGTAGATGTCCTGAATGAAGTGAGGTAGCCCAGAGGATGTAAGGGATCTGATCGCCCTAATATTGGCATCTCTCGATCATTTTGCCGATGATGGCTTTGAGGTTCTTGCTGGAAGCTTTGACTGCACCATTGGTTTAGGGTCGGTAGGGAGAAGACTTGTGTCCTTGAATCCTGTATTCATCAACCAGTTATGTGAACTTGGCTTCAAAATATTACCCATAATCTGACACGAGCTCATGAGGGACTCCGTATCGACAAATAATGTTATTTTGGATAAATTTGGCTACCTTCTTTGCATTTTGTACTGCATATGATTCGCCTTCGACCCATTTGGTGAAGTAATCAATGGAAACCAGGATGAACTCATGCCCATTAGAAGCTTTGGGTGTGACTTTCCTTATAATGTCAATGCCCCAGGTGGAGAACGGCCAGGGAGAAGTCATGTTGTACAATTATCAAGGAGGCAAGTGTTGTAGATTAATAAATTGCTGACATTGGAGTCATCTTTGGACATAGGTAGTACAATCCTAAACCATGGTGGTTTAATAATACCCTTAACGAATAATTTTCTTATCAAGCATATGACGGGTCATGCGGGGTTCGCATTCCCCCCTGTAAATCTTCTGCATCATTTCTTCAATGTTAGACCTGTAATGTAGTGTAAATGTGATCCATTGAAGTTCCTCTTAAATAGTGTTTTATCGCAGATGATGTGCCGGGCGGCTAGTTTGTAAAGGGTCACACTGTCCTTCTTGTTGGAGTCTCGAGGATATCTTCCATGCTTGAGGAGTTACCAAATATCATAGTACTAACACTCAACCATATTAAACTATTCCTTTGGATAAGATCAATATGGTAGTAGTGGGTGTACAACGATCTTTTTTAGACTATGAAGGGGTCCATCATTATTCCCTCGAGCATGTCGATTATGGAGGCCAGGGTAGCAAGGGCATCAACTATATTGTTCTTTTCATGGAGCAAGTAGTGGAAGGTGATATCTCAAAACTAGGATGCCAGGCCTTCTAGGTGGGCATGAAAGGGTAATAACTTCTCGTCTTTGACTTTCCATCTTCTAAGGACTTGACCTATGATGAGGGCGGAGTCCCCGTAGACATCTAGGTATTTGATGCATTTCTTGAGGGAAATTTGGAAGTCAATAGTGCATGCCTTGTATTCGGTTATAATGTTAGTGTAGGTAAAATTTTTCTTGATGGCAATGGGAGTGTGAGAGTCATCAGGGGTAATCAGGAGTATCCTAATGTTGTATCCTTTCTTGTTAAAAGTTCCATCGAAGACATTTTCCATCTAAGTTACTTCTGCGGGGTGCAGAGATTATCTTCATATGGGAATTTAGAGACCCAAACATCAACCTCTTCCATGGGGAAATCAGCAAGGCAGTCGGAGATGGATCTCTCTTTTATGGATTTCTATGTAACATACATGATATCAAACTCAGATAGTAGCATCAACCATCGATCCATTCGACTAGACGGGGAAGGTTTCACAAGAAGGTATTTGATAAGATCCATTCGGGATACTAGTCTGATGGGAAAAGTGAGCATGTAGTTTCATAACTTTTTAGTGACCCAGACTAAGGCAACGCATGCTTTCTCTAAGACAGTATAATTGACCACGTACCCGGACAAATTATGATTGACATATTAAATAGCTCTTTCTTTATAGGTTTCCTCAATTTATTGGGCTAATAAAGCCTCTACTGCAGTATCGGTTAAGGTCAAGTATAGGAGCATAGGGAGACTAGGCTACAATGGTATGAGTATTGGGGGTGGAGTAAGATATTACTTAATTATGTTGAAGGCTTCCTAAAAATCCATATTTCAGACTTTAGTAGAATCCTTTCGAAGGAATTTGAAGATGGGTTCACAAATGGAAGTTAATTGGCTGATGAATTGGTTGATATTCTGTAATTTTCCTAAGAATTCCCAGATTTCCTTCTTTATTCAGGGTGGTGGCATTTCGAGTACGGCTTTCAGTTTGGAAGGGTCTTCTTTAATCCCCTTCTTTCTAACCATGAATCCCAAGAGCTTTCCTTTGGTGACGCTAAAAACATATTTATGTGGGTTTAATTGCATTTGATTTACTACAGTCATTTGAACAACTTTCGGAGGGCAAGAATGTTACCTTCGTGAGTCTTAGACTTGACAATCTTGTTGTCTATGTATACTTTGACCTCATTGTGTATTAGATCATTCAAGATGGTTATAGAAGCCCTTTGGTAGGTAGCTCCTGTGTTCTTGGTCTTGAATAGCTTAACTGTGTAACAAAAGGTTCCCCGTGGGGTGATGAAAGTTGTTTTTTCCTGATGATTAGGGTGAATCTTGATTTGGTTGTATCATTGACAAAGGACTTGAGGGTGTGACTGGCCATATTATCCATGGTCATATAGATATTGGGTAGTGGGTAATCGTCTTTCAGAGATATTTAGTTCAAATCCCGGTAGTCAATGCACATGCAGACTTTTCCTCCTGATTTTGGTATGTGCATAATGTTGGCTAGCCATGTGGGATATTCGATATTCAGATGAAGCCTATGTTCAACTTCTTAATGACCTCTTCCTTAACTTTGAGTAATCATTCGGTACGTATCTTTTACAATTTCTGTTTGATCGGTTTGCATTCTGGGAGAGTTGGAATCTTGTGATAGGATATTTCGGGATTGATGTCAGGTATGTTGTCAAGGACCATGAAAATATGTTTTCAACAGCTCTTCTAATTATTCTCGCTCATGATCGTTAAGGATGAACCTTATCCTAATCTTTTGATGATGGCTACTAGAACCGATATTGATAACAATAGTTTCATCCTCCTTTAATTTCAATACGGTTATGTTATTTATTAACAATCTTATTAAGATCAGTTAAGAATTTTTCATTTGCAAAATCATCATCATTAAGAGTTTGATTAGAATCAAGACAATTAATATAAGGCACAACATGATACTTAAAATCCTCGTTTATTTGACTTTCGAGAAAAAACATCATTGAGAACCTCATCCGAAAAGGTATCAATTACTTAGTTATAAAAAAAAGGAGGAACAACAATAGCTGAAGGGATGGGACAAATAGCTGGGTTGGGTTGCATTTGAGCTGGTGCAATCGATATAACACCCTAGTTGAGGAGATGTGCATTAGTGGCCTTGATCTGAGTGGATGGTTCCAATGATGTAGTGCCTTAATGGATCACGTTGAGTGTCAGCCCTAGTATATGAAGATTGAATGAGTCTTCAAAGTCGCTTCTATCAGAGACCTCGGTAGTGGCTACGACTTTTTGAGTGAGAGGTTGCACTTGATGCTAACAGTCTTCAGTTTAGGAGTAGATATCTTAAAAGGATATTTTCATCCATGGCTTCATTTTTTTATTTACATGATCATACCATGGTTTAGTAAAGCCAAAGAAGGGGAAGTCTTCATCCTCTTTGATGAATATTCTATTCATAGAATCTCTTAAAAAAGTCTTAGCATATTCTAAAATTCTCTTTAACCGTGGTCAGATAAGCATTCTGAGTTCTTCTTGTGAAGGCCTATAACCCAGTCCACACAGGGGAAAGGCTTTTTTTTAGGAAAATGGTCTGTAATATCCCTTATTGACGTCGCCCCCAGCCCCAATCCGATCATAAAGTGCATATTCTTGAACATTTATATCACGTTGAGATTCTCGTGAGGGATATGCTCTGGGCATAATCGATATTTTAAATCATCCCCTGCTGGAAGGGGAAGCGGATCAACCCTGAAGCCAAAAAGGAGTATGTCATTCATCCCATGCTCTATTTCTAGTATCGAATTATTGGTGCTGACATTTTCAGTACCCTCATCATTGCCTAAAATGGAAATGACTTTCCCTTTGGCAAAGAATTTCAACTTCTGATGAAGGGAG
Organism: Sambucus nigra; assembly: GCA_949130495.1. Classification (NCBI taxonomy): domain Eukaryota; kingdom Viridiplantae; phylum Streptophyta; class Magnoliopsida; order Dipsacales; family Adoxaceae; genus Sambucus; species Sambucus nigra. Next base: position 532,459,184 of record OX422208.1, on the reverse strand, counting down.
GAGGATACCCTTCGAATGCTATAAATCCACGATCGACCAAGCAGCAGGTTGAAGCATGCGGGTATGTTAATAACTTAAAATTCAATAATGAGATTGATAAGGCTAGCCCCTACTCTGAGTCTTATGGATCCCATCACCTTTCGAAGAGTATTATCATACGCATGCACTACAGAGGAAGTTAGAATCAGGTCACTTACTTTCAACCCCAAGTAATTGAAGGTTCTTAATGGGCAAACATTGAGGTTGGATCCATTATTGATGAGTGAGAGAGGGATTGTCTTTCCTATCACTTCAACGGAGATGTTAAGGGCATAGTTGTGACCAAGGCCGATCTTCAGAATTTTTTCTTCAGAGAAAAAAAGAGTCTAGCAGTGGTTAAAGATCTAACCAGGTTTAGGAATTCTTTTAGAGTGGTGGAAGGAGGGACTTTGAGTCTAGTGAGCAACTTTATTAAAGCATTTTGGTGTAATTGGGAAGATATGAAGAGTCACTACAAGGTCATATTGGTTTGAATATTCTTGAGTTGGACTAAAATTTTATTCTCATTGATGGTCATCTCTGACATGAGGAATTTCTCGATAACTCCCTTTCCATTATATGTTCTTGATGGCTGAGGATTTGGATCTGCATAGTGCCTCCCTGATCTGGTCATTTGGTTTACGGAGGTAGGGAAAAATAAGAACCCCGTGTCTTCATCGATTTCTTGTTATACGTCTATTTTACTGATTTCCCCCAACATGTTTTTAAAAGAGATCATCCCTCACATGCTGATTATTGGAGTGACCTTTTCCTGACTCAATTCATCATTAGGGCTGCCATATTTATCCCCCCATCTCATGGCAATGATGTCTTCCTTCCAAGATAAGTCAATATATTTCACAACCTCAATGACTTTTTTTATATAAACCTTCCCACTCAATGGGGAGGTGCAAGAGTGAAGGGACTAATCTCCCTTGAATATTTAAAGCAGTGAGCAGTTCAAAAATGTTGCAGATTTTATCTCTCTGTCGAAAGAAGTCTTCCATAATCTGCACTATATTGTTCAAACTGATTTCATCAGCAGGTACCACCCAATTATTTGACTCTCGAGCCCACTTTCGGGCCTCCATGAATATGATGCTGAACTTCTAACAATCGATAGTCATTTCAGGGGAAAATTTTAGCCTAAAATCCAGAAGCTAGATTAGAACAGTTGGAAACTCCATACCTCTTTCTTCGGACTGGGTATGAACGATAATACAAGCCCTTGTGAGGAGTGACAGAGCTCTATCGGTGAATCAGGTTGGGTGTGGGAGGAAATATGGGTAAATTTTGAGCAGTTTGGATGAAATTAATGCTTTACGGGCCATAATTTGGGTAGATATGTCGAATTCAGGGTCATTTTCTAGGAAAATGGAATTTGAATGGGTTGGAAGTGGGTTGTGAGTGGTTTTAGGTTTAGGATTGGCTGGTGGGGCGATTATAACTTGGATTACATTCCGTAGATGGAAACAATGATGAGTAGTATGGTCGATCGACTGGTGTAAGTCACAGTGGGCATCGATTTTGATGTTTGTGCGAAGTGGGTTTGGTAATGGACGAGGGTCTAGAGGTGTGATAATATTTTAACTTAACAAGGCTTGGTATACTTTAGAGAGGGGAGCATGGAGCTCAGTGTATTCTTTTCAGGAAGTGTTAGGGGGGCTTTCTAGAGACCAAGAGGTAGCATGCTGGGAGATATTATTGATGGTTGAAATTGCAGAGCTGGAAGGCTTCTCATACTTTCTGGGGGTGAACTTCCCGGACACTTTCTTAGGCTCGGGTTCTATTTTAGTAATATTTTCTCCAATCTCTACACCTGTTTCCTGGAGGGCTCGAAAGTATGGGTAATACAGTCCTCCCATAGTTTCTCTGATATGGGGCAGGAAATTCTTCTTCATGACATTGATCTTTTCATCTTAGGAGGGCCAGTTATTCATGGCGGTAACTTTCTCTTTCCATCTTCCGATAAAGTTACTGACAGTTTCTCCAGGGTTCTACTTGAGAATATCTAGATCAATGTGTGTAACCTTCAGTTCTTCGTTATACGTGTACTGTGACATGAATTACCGGGAAACATCTTCCTAACTGGGGATTATGAATTCCCCGACGGATTGAAACTAACGAAGAGCGCTATCCTTTAAAGTTTGTTGGAACATTTGGGACATTATCTTGCTTTAGGGTAGGGAGACATTTAAGTGTAGTCCATGTAGTTACTAAATATCTTAACTTGGTCAAACTTCTTTGAAAACAACTTGAGGTCTTCCTTGACCTTATTTAGTTCTTCATCCTTGGGATCAACGAGTACTTGCAAGTGAGCCCCTGGCTAGGCAAAATTTTTCATAGGGAGATAAGCTGTTGGTGAGCCCTTAACAGGTGGGGTGCGTGGAGCATGGTGATATGTTTTAGGAACCCAAACAAGATCGTGAGCGGGCATACCCATGGTGGGAGAAAAGAGAACCTTGGGTTCTTCGCGAACTAGAACTCGATTTTTCTATATCTCATGAACCTCGATTTGAAGATTTTCAATATTGGCACTCAGTAGGATTAAGACTGCCATGAGATGAGGTTGCACATTCGGTACTTGATTAATGTTTTCCATAGAGGACTGGTGAAGCTAGATTCTGAGCTCGGAGGAAGTTGTAGGGGAACTGACGGAGCTTTAGGGAAATTTGATGGAAGATTGAAGACAATAGGGAGACATACCAAGAATCGAGTATGAAATCGATTTGAGAAGGAAAAAGATTTAAATTCATTTTCGAAAGAGAGAAAGAAGAATTGTTTTTGTTGAAGAAAGGGAAAAATGTTTTCGACATTTTGGCAAAAAGAAGGAATTTATTTTTTTCTATTTTGATGAAAATGAGGGGAAAAATATTTTTGTCACTTTTAGTAAAAAGGAGGAAAAATGTTTTTGACATTTTTTAAGAAAAGGAGAAAAAATGTTTTTTTGGTATTTTTGGTAAAAAGGAGGGAAAAATGGGACAAGAGTCTCAGCATGATTATTATTATATTTATGTTTTCACTTATATTAGATTTACCTTCGTACACATATGCAGGAGCTCTTTTGGATTTTAACATCATATGTTACATGAGCTAAGTGAGGTGTTCTCCTGATAATCTGCTATATACATATCCTTGATTATGAAATTTGTGCATGTAAGCAATATTGCCCGTGATTTTGTTTCTTTATCAAAAATAAGAGTATCCACGGGAAAGGGCTACGAATGAAGAAATCTTCCTTGCATGAAAGGCCACAATTTGGCAAAAGCCTAAAAAATGAAGAGGTAAAAGAAAAGATGAAATTACTAAGGCCAATTGTTTTGCGTTGATTCTTCAAAAATTGATATCTTAAAACATAGTGATAAAGAAAAATAATATATGTTTTGTTTTGAGGGTGGTATAAGTTGAAAATCAATGGGTTTGCAAAATGAGTCCTAGTTAATTAATGTTTGACGCTATTGATTTGATAATCATTAATATTTTCTATGCCAATCTACATTGTGTTTGTTTTTTCCGTTATGAGTTAACTTTATCTATCACTATGAAGCTAAATCTTTGCTTGATAAACTTAATGCAGTCAAATAGAACTCCTTGGAAACTTTTGAGTGACTGGATCATAGTTCTTTTGTTTCTAATTCACACCCCTTCACTCCGTTTACCACCTTGTTTATACACATCGATACTATGCTAGTGTGAAAAGATTATTTTGTTTAGGGTTTGTTTGGCAACCCAAGGAAGACCAATTTTAATTCCATGGAAATGGAATTGGAAGACCAATTTTAATTCCATGGAATTGAAATTAGCCTTCCAATTCCAATTCCAAGCCTTGGAATTGGATTGCCAAAATTGCCCTTAATGTATTTTGTGGTGTTTATACCTATATATATATATATATATATATATATATATATATATATATATATATATATATATATTCCTGTGAGTTATTGGTATATTTTGGATATTTATATATATGGTATCTTTTGTTTTGAGTCTTTACATTTGCATTTAGTCTATGTATGCCATTTGTTCTGTCTTAAGTTTCAAACAGTTTCAAATTGTTATGCTTGATGATTATATTGGTAACTTATGGTTCATCTTTTCATCAATATTGGTAACAATTATTCATTATTTTAGATTAATTGTGCTTGTGTTGTTAAGTTGTATTTTTCGTTGCTTGTTACACTTTTCACCACTACATGGTATTATTATTTCTCCTTTATGCTTATCCATGTTTTTTTAGGGGGATAAATGGTTACATTTTAGAGAAATAGTATTACTATGCATCTTTATCTTTGTCTAATCCTGAACAAAAAGGAGGAGAAAGGGTATCGCAATCTTTATAGTCCAGGGGAGATTTTTACCTTAGGCTAAGACGTCCTAACTTATGTGGAGAATGTTAGACAAAAAGGGAGAGTTTATTTTTAGGTGGATTTATTTTGTTATATATTCTTTTTATATTTGAAGGTGTGTTTTAGTGCGTAGGTTTGCAACTATGCGTTGAATTTTACATAAGAGTAAAGCTACTCAATGTGAGTCTGTGAAGTATATGTACTTTTTTATTTTAGAGTTAGGGATTGAGTCTTTTAAAGATCTTGAGTAAACCATATGTTTTTATTTTGTGATTTGTCCCAAAACAACGAAGGGGGATATTTGTATGGAAATTTTTTTAATCAAGTTGTAGGAGGGGCTTAGTGATAAGCCTCTCATTAAATTATTAAATGAGATTATAGATGTTTAAAATTGACAAAAGTCCATGTGATTATGTCACTGGAGTATTATTATGCGCATCGAACATATCACACGTATTTGTGTATTATTTACGTATTAACTAGACAATATTCTAGTATTGAGAGTTTGGACATATGTTATGGGACACATGCCACTTAAAATAAGACATGTGTCACCACGTGACATGTGGCGACCTACTTGGGTTGGTTTTGCTATAAATAAGCCTCACCCCCATACATTTGAGAGAGATCTTCTTGAGAGAGAATAGCGATTTTCTTGTCTTATGAGTTTTTAGAGAGAGTTTTAGAAAAGAGTTTTGGAAAAGAGTTTTGAGATGAGTTTCAACACCTCCCACCTCTCCAAAAAAACACCACAACAAGTTTTTCGATGAATAGTATGAACCCACGAATTACGCTGACTTTGATTCCGAGTATAACGGATACGTAGGCGCAACCGAAGTTGATCAAGTCAAACACATGGTAAAATCCGATATTTCCCCAAATTAGACTACTCTCTTTCATTTGGAGACTCCACTGGGGAGGCATTCGCGATTTATATCGTGTAACGCCTCGTTCGTGCTCGGAAAACTGGACGGAAATGAATGGAAGAAGTTAACAAAGCAATTTATAGAAAATATCCAGCTTCATTTCAGATAAGTATTCGATATTATTATTATAATTTATTTTGCATTACATGAAAATTATTCGATATGCTAATCTGGAAAAAAAAAAATCAAAAGATTATTCCTAAATTCATGCTAGGTTACTGATTATGAAAAATTTATTATGCCAACCTGGTTTTCCCATTCATTTTACGGATGGAGGAATCTGAAACAAATCGCTTGATATTTATATTTTGTCATTTTAGTATTTGTATCCGAACTGGATCACACTACTAGAAGAGTTATACATGATTGTGAATTTTTTTTCTCCATGTAGGAGACGCATACGAGTAAATTATTATTATTAGGAGTTCAGTAAAGTCATTTTTTTTGGGCAGAGAAACAAAAAAATGACGTTTTATTTACATTACAGTACTTACGTTCACGATATTTTATTAATATTTGACTATAGGCTTTTGGCCCATAGACATGTATGTAGGCTTTTGATATGACACGGAGATCTTTGAGAACCCTTTAGTCAATATCAATAAAAACTAGCACAAAGATTTTTCATATTGATGATGATGATTGTAGCACAAAAAACTACATATTTTATGTGCCCATGTGTACTAGCCAATAGTAACCATTTAATGAATAATTTTTTATTTGACTATTGCATGTGATATGTCTTTCAACCTACTGAGCAGCCATATGCTTGTTGTACAATTATAGAGTCAGTTTCCTTTGTACAACTAAAATGAGATGACCCATGTCCCTAGATGTACAGTCTATTTTCTAAACCCAATTGTGCTGAAAATAGTCCAATTGTATCACAAACTATTAGTGAGACAAAAAAACATCGTCGATAAATCTACAGCATGAAAATCGACGAACGACACTATGTCGTATCAACTGTGATTCACCATTTTTTTTTTCTGGAGTCACAAAACAAATACAAAATATAGAACGAGTGTGCCTTCAACAATATTAAAATTTGAGATGAGTTGATTTCTAGTGCTTTGGGTCAGATACATGACTTGACTGATTTACTTCCTTGAGAAACTAATATACCCACACAAGTCTGTTTTGAAAACACGGAGAGCAAAGCTCCGAAGAACCTCAGCTCTACAAGAAATTCAGCAGATTCAACAGATCTGGACCACATCAGAAGAACCTTATCTCCGATGAACCTTTGCTCCGAAGGAACTTTTCTCCGATGAACCTCGTCTTCATGTGTATAAGTAGATCAGACATGTAATTTAGTATATTCATATGATATTTAAAAAAAATCGTCTGACCCCATCTGAGATCCCTTGCGTTTTGTGTCTTGAACTTTGATATGTGCTCCGAGGTAAGAAACCGGAAAAAAGAAAAAAAAATCACCTCTAGTTTGATAAGTGTACCAGAAATGTGCCCCTTGGCACTTTCATAAGTGTACCAGAAATGATTCACCATGATTGAGGTATATGTCTGATTAACTATAGTAAAAAAATCAACATCTGACATATGAGTACGAATGAAGATTGCTCCGATAAACCTTGACCCGATGAAACTCAAACTAGTAGGAGCTGCTACCCCGATCCACCACATAAATTACCCAACTTAGATTTAAACAGGGAACAAACTGAGACATCACTACGATAGACCTTGGCCCAACTGGAATTCATCGCCGATACATCTGAGGGTCAAAATCCGTTCAACCTTATTTAATGGGACGGGTAACCTGAGTTTAAAAAAAAAAGAGAGAGAAAGAGAGTCACCATGGAAGAAGTTGGTAGTGTGAATGTACCACATTTTTTTTTAAATTCGATGAAGTTTTGAAAAAAAATGACAGATCTTGAGGGTACAAAATAGGGAGACAATGTTAAAGACTGAGATCCCTCGTGTTTTGGCTTTATTTATGTTTTTTTTAATTTCATGAAGAGATTTTTCCCAGCTTGCACGGGCATGATTTTAAAAAGAGACCCACGCGCTAAATTCACATGCTAAATCGAAAGGTCATTTGATGATCCACGCTATTTGGACTTACGTGTTTCCTTGATTATAACATCTGTTGGAACGAACTTGGTGCGGCAATAACATGTATGAGTATATGTTTAGAAAATAATGGGATAAAACTTTTGTTTTAAATAGGTTTTATGCAAGAGACCTGAATTGAGTCCCGTGGTAAATGCATATACAACTTTTCATAGTATATTTCTAAAAAAAAATACAAAAATAAATTTGTGCACTATTAATAGTACAACGAGACAAGTGTAACATTTTTTTGGCCGATGCACCGCAAATCCCGTGATTGTTGGGAAGTTGTTTCAGAAATTTTATTTAAGAAATTGCATCCAATTATTTATGATTAAAAGTGACTTTTTGTGATACAATCAAATTGTCAATATCAAATCTGAGAATGAAAAAAATTCTCGGGATAAATTGTTTTTTCCAAGCACATTAGTATATGGGTAAGTATATAATGACTCACTGCATCTATGTTGGCACATTATAAAGCATGGTTTAGTTTGTTTACACTTGATGTTTGTAAATATACATGAGATGAAGGTGAGAACTTAAACGCAAATGTACTTTCTTGATTATGAAGCACAGTACAAACTGTTTTTTTATATATGTATCATTGCCATATGGTACTACCGAAATTGATATGCTAAATTCATGAGTTATGTTGATGATTTGAAAAGCTTTAAAGTCATTAAATCCGGTATATATATTTTTTTAGATAGAGGATGTATAATGAAGCTTCATTTGGGTATTTTATGACACTTGCAAACGTTATCCTATGTTTATATACCATATTCATACATTATGATACGTTTACGAAATATTTGAGTATGTTTTACAACGGAAGATTTACCTGGAGATTATATATATCCTTAAATTTAATGTGGCGTGTATTGAAATAATATTAAGTGTTTCTGCATGATACACTTACGAGTATGGGTAGTTATGATTCATTACACAAATGCCCCCGGACTTTATTTTTTTTATTTTATTTTATTACATCAAATAAAATAAAATAAAGGGGGCATAATGAGAATTTTACTTGGATATTTACTGAGTTTTACTAACATTTGCAATATTTTATAATTGGGTGAGAAAGATATTATTTTGCAGAAGCTTCTGAATGAGCATATATTGAACGACACAAATATCAAGTCATTATTCAAAGACATGACAGTTTGAGATACACCCCATGAAACGTAATAATTAGGTTACTATCATTTTTTTCGGCTGGAAATTGTAAATGATATATGTAATTTATTTTATTTTATTTTATGTTGAGATAAAATAAAATAAAGGGGGCAAATGAATATTATGATGTAACGTAGCTTGTAGTCTAAAGCTTCTTCGACATCATCCACGCCAAGGTTAGACTGATGAACCTTCAGAGTATAGTCACGTCCAAGTAGACCATTACAAAAGCTTCTTCAACTTCTTTCGCAAAGAGTTTAGACGGATTAAATAGTTGTAACTCAGAGATTGACAAAGTCGTAGTCATTCTTCAGATATGACATCATATTACAAGAACTTTGCGAGTATTGTGGTAAGTCTTCTTTAGAAGTGTATTATATTCTAAAAAACCCGATGAAATTGGTAAGTGGTTGAACCACAGTCTTTGTCACTTGGATCGTCCGGAGAAGTTGGTCATTGATGGAAACAGACGAAGGACCACGCCCATTTTATCATTTGGCAGGTATGGGCTCCCATCCTGAAAAATTGATACAGAATAATGAGTTTACGAAAAATCTTAACAAGTGTTTTCATTGTTAATTCACGGTTATAGGTGGAGTTTACAAAAAATATTAACAAGTGTTTTCATTGTTAAGTCACCGTTATGGGTGTCACCGTTATTGGTGGAGTTTAAAAAAAATCTTAACAAGTGTTTTCATTGTTAAGTCACTATTATAGGTGGAGTTTACGAAAAATCTTAACAAGTGTTTTCATTGTTATGTCACCGTTATTGGTGGAGGTTTACAAAAATCATAACAAGTGTTTTCATTGTTAAGTCACCGTTATTGGTGGAGTTTTACAAAAAATCTTAACAAGTGTTTTCATTGTTAAGTCACCGTTATAGGTGGAGTTTACAAAAAATCTTAAGAAGTGTTTTCATTGTTAAGTCACCGTTATAGGTGGAGTTTACGAAAAATCTTAACAAGTGTTTTCATTGTTAAGTCACCGTTATGGGTGTCACCGTTATAGGTGGAGTTTATGAAAAATCTTAACAAGTGTTTTCATTGTTAAGTCACCGTTATGGGTGTCACCGTTATTGGTGGATTTTTACAAAAATCTTAACAAGTGTTTTCATTGTTAAGTCACCGTTATCGGTGGAGTTTACGAAAAATCTTAACAAGTGTTTTCATTTTTAAGTCATCATTATGGGTGTCACCGTTATAGGTGGAGTTTATAAAAAATCTTAGCAAGTGTTTTCATTATTAAGTCACCGTTATGGGTGTCACTCTTATTGGTGCAGTTTTACAAAAATCTTAACAAGTGTTTTCATTCTTAAGTCACCGTTATAGGTGGAGTTTACAAAAAAATCTTAACAAGTGTGTTTTTGTTGTTCAGTCACCTCTAACGGAGGAGTTGATAAAAATCTTAACAGGTGTGTTTTCATTGTTAAGTTACCTCTAACGGTGGAGTTTACGAAAAATCATAACAAGTGTGTGTTCATCATTAAGTAACCTCAGAGGTGTGAGTTTGCGAAAAACATTAAAAAGTGGTAATTTGAGCGAGTCAATAATGCATGCATGCACAAGAAACCTCATAGTGATTAAAACAAGTCAAACGACATGTGCATGCACTAAAAGATTAATCGAGGACAATGAAGTAGTTATTATATAAACCATAATAATACTTCCACCAAGCTTGGTTGAGAATGATGAAAGACAATGCTGAAGTAGTTATAATGGGTCCATGATAAATGCTTTTTACCAAAAGCAGAGTTACTAACAATCACAATAAAATCGTGGATACATGTTCATTTAAGTAGGAATGGGGGAACACCAATAGTATATCATTCGTACGAAAATAATGATGACGAGGTCCTTCGGAATAACCTATGAGATCAAAGCCTTAAAATGAGATTTAAGATATGAGATATGAAATTGATGTATATTTTGTAATTGAGATATGAAATATGAGATTGCATTATATCATAAAATGTGAGACATGAGGTCATCATCAAGATGAATTGAGATATGAGATTATTACCCATGATCCACAGGTCGATCGAACATATGAAAACTGACTAAAGTTGTTTCGTACATACAGTCGATATATTTCAGACATGTATCAATATATCAACTATATGTACGGGGGGAAAATGTAGGAGGGGCTTAATGATAAGCCTATCATTAAATTATTAAATTACATTAGAGATGATTAAAATTGACAAACGTCCATGTGATTATATGACTGGAGTATTATTATGCGCGTCGGACATATCACGCATATTTGTGTATTATTTACATACTAACTAGATAATATTCTAGTATTGAGAGTTTTGACATATGTTATGGGACACATGCCGCTTAAAATAAGACATGTGTCACCCAGGGTTATTTGACATGTGGCGACCCACTTGGGTTGGTTTTGCTATAAATATGCCTGACCCACATACATTTGAGAGAGATCTTCTTGGGAGATAAGAATGATTTTCTTGTCTTATGAGTTTTTAGAGAGAGTTTTAGAAAAGAGTTTTGGAGAAGAGTTTTGAGATGAGTTTCAACACCTCCCACCTCTCCCAAAAAACACCAAAACGAGTTTTCCAGTGAATAGTACGAACCCACGAACTACGTTGACTTTGATTCCGAGTATAACGGATACGTAGGCATAACCGAAGTTTTTCAAGTCAAACACGTGGTAAAATCCGATATTTCCCCAAATTAGACTACTCTCTTACACAAGTCAATTTGTATGTTTTGGCATATTCCTTATTTCGACAAAACCTTTTACTCATAAGTTAGGACTTGAGTATGTTCCTTTCAATTCATTCCATATGATACAACACTATATATAAATGATAATAATACATATAAACAACTTAAAACATTAGTAGGTTTGGGTTAAACATGTTATTTCTCATAATTCCCAAAAAATCCATCTTTTATCATTTCTCCAAGAATAACAAATGAAACTCAGATTTTCTTTATCAAATGATTCCAAATTTGTGGATTAAAATATATAATCAGAAGAAGGTTTGTTCTACATATTTCTCATTTCAAGGATTCCATTAAAATCATCATGGTTTATCTCTAAATCATGCAATGTCTCATAAATCTAAAACTATCCTAATATGGGCATTATACAGGCTAATTTTGAAAAGATTAAGTCACTTGACTTTAAATTGTAGGTCTGAACCTTTGGGGATGTTAGTCTACTGTTAGCCCTCTCTCTTTTTCGACTAACTTTCGATGGAAGTGATGGTGTAGGATGACCTTTGACTCTTAGCTTCCTAGGGTGTCCCCTCCTTTCTTAGAAAAATCTCTCCTCTCCTCACAGACTTGTATTTTGATTTTTGGTGAATTAACCTCACTTAGATAAACTCTAAATTTAAATAATATAACTCCAAAATTTGTGGCTATTGTTCACCTCACATGTAAAATGACTAAAATACCCCTCTGGGTGTCCATTCGTCTCCAAGGTTCCCTGAGACTCAAATAAAAAACCCAACTAGACTTTTACGAATATTTAAACGTTTTTGGACACTTTGGCATAGTCAAAACGACCATTTGGATGACATAAAAATATTTTACTTTTAATTCCTTTAAATTTAGTCCAGACACAACTCACATGCGTGTCCCGACTTAATTCCCGTAATTGTCATATTCATCACTTGCGATAATTTTTTATTCAATCATGTAAAGTTATAATCATATATTACTTTGAATCACTAATTAATATTCAACATAAATCACATATTACTTTATAATCGAGTAATATTTAAATCCAGATTTATTTTAAATATCTCACAATTAATCCTAATTAATCCCATTTTAAAATCATTAAAAATTACGGGGTATTACATGCTTTCCCCCTAATAACGAAATTTTGTCCCAAAATTCAGAAAAAAGGCATACCTGATAAAAACAACTCCGGGTATTGGTCGTGCATATCATCCTCGCGCTCCCATGTCGACTCCTCCACATTATGGTGTGACCAATAAACATGCACAAGCGATACTACTTTTGATCTCAAATGTTTCTCACTATGGTCCAAAATTACCACCAGTCGCTCCTTATAAGAACTATCTGGCTACAAATCAACTTCCTCCAATGCGATATGTGTGTGAGACAACTCATCTCATAAATATCGCCTCAACAAAGAAACATGAAACACATCATGTATACAATGCAAGTGCTCCGTCATCCCATGTTTGTACGCTTCTGGTTCAACCCTCTCAATAATAGAAAATGGTCCTACATATCTCGGAGCCAATTTACCTTTCTTCTTGAATCTCATGATCCCATTCATAGGAAAAAACACTTAAAACACCTGACCCCCCACATTAAACTCCCGAAAGAACCTCTTGGCATCGAAATAGCTCTTTTGTTTGTCCTGAACTACCCGAATGCGACTTCTGATCATATCAATCCTGGAAGACGCATCCCGAATCACTTTCGACCTAAGTAACTTGTTGTCCACCACCTCTAACCAACATGCTGGAGAACGACAATGTCTACCATATAACGCCTCAAATGGGGCCATACCAATGGTAAACTGATAGGAATTATTATACGCAAATTCCACCAGAGGAAGGTACTGCTCCCAACTCCCTCCAAAATCCAGAATACACATGTGTAACATATCCTCTAACATCTAGTTAGTATGCTCGGTCTTCCCATTCATGTATAGGTGATAGGACAAACTCAATCGCAAATCGGTAACCATGGCCTCATGAAAACTCTTTCAAAATTTGGAAATGAAGATCTTGTCCCGATCGGACACAATATCTAGCGGTACGTTATGTAAACGCACTATCTCGATTATGAAAAGATGTGCATACGAACCCATCATAAACCCAGTCTGAACCGATAAGAAATGATATACCTTAGTCAAAGAATCCACAATCATCCATATGGAATCGTGACCTCTCTTAGTAGTAGGCAACGCAGTGATAAAATCGATGGAAATGCTCTCCTATTTCCACATCGGAATCTCTAGTGGCTGAAGAAACCCGATTGGCTTCTGGTGATCGACCTTCACTAACTGACAGGTAGGACACTTAGAGACAAAATCGGTAATATCTCTCTTTATCTTACTCCACCAATAGTGTTGCAGCATATCTTGGTACATCTTATCCCCACCGGGATTTACCATAAATTGGGATCCATGCGACTCTGACACCACTGCGTGACTCAATTCTTCCCCTACTAGAACAATCAGTTTACCGTTAAAACGTAAGCTTCCCTCTGAACTCACTGAGTAAGACTCTGCTTCTTCGGCCAAAAATTTTCGAATTTTCTCTTGACAAAATGGATTCCCTGCCTGAGCCTATACTGCCCACATCATAATCTGAGAAGTAATGGTCACAACTGACATAAATGACCTAAAAATAGCATCTTGATGGCCCAGTTGCTTCCATTTAACCTTTCATACCATTACTACTTCACCTTCAGGCCTACGACTCAATGCGTCTGCTACCATGTTAGCCTTCCCTAAGTGATAAGGTATCTCAAACTGATATTCCTTCATAAATTCAAGCCACCTTCGCTGTCGTATATTCAACTCTCTCTGAGTAAACAAATACTGCAATGACTTATGATCCGTGAATAGACAGAATTTCTCACCCATGTCTTTATATTTGAAGGGAAAATACAACTGATGCTAGCTCCAAGTCGTGTGTAGGGTAATTCTTCTCATTAGGCTTAAGCTTCCTATAGGCATAAGCTATAGCCTATTCTTCCTGTTGCAATACCCCACCAAGTCCCTGTAACGATGCGTCAGTGTACACTAAGTACTCTACTCTTGGAATGGGCAGTGCTAGTACGAGTGTTGAAGTTAACTTATCCTCCAGTTCATCAAACGCCAACTGACACGCATCATCCTAAAAAAATGGTACACTCTTACGTGTTAGATTGGTCATCGAACCCGCAATCTTCAAAAAGCCCCTGATAAATCGTCTGTAGTAACCAGCTAGTCCAAGGAAAATACGAACCTTTGTCAGTGTCGTGGGTTATCCCCACTCCTTCACCACTGATACTTTGCTAGGATCGACTCCTATACCCCTTTTTGACACTATATGCCCCAGAAACTGCACCTCCCGGAGCGAAAATCCTCACTTCTCAGACTTGGCATACAACTGATACTCTCGTAGTGTCTCTAGGACCCTTCATAAATATTCGGTATGTTCCCCTTCGGTACGGGAATAAACTAGGATGTCATCTATAAAAATAATGACAAATTGATCCAGGAACTCTTTGAACACTCTATTCATTAAGTCCATAAATACAGCTAGCGTATTGGTTAACCTAAATGGCATAACCATGAACTCATAAGATCCTTATCTTGTCAGAAAAGCAGTCTTCGACACATCCTGCTCCCTGATCCTCAGCTGGTGATATTCGGACCTCAAGTCAATCTTTGAGAAGTACGCTGCTCCTCTCAACTGATAAAATAAGTCATCGATGCGGGGTAATGGATATCTATTTTGGATTGTGACTTTATTAAGTTTCCTATATTCCACACATAATCGTAGGGATCTATCATTCTTCTTATCAAATAGAACTAGGGAACCCTTGAGTAAGATACTCCAATGGATAAAACCCTATTCCAGTAACTACTCAATCTAATCTTTTAGCTCCCTCATCTCTGTAGGAGCCATATGGTAGGGGTACGGTCTATCGGTCAAGTGCCTAGTGAAAGATCAATCACAAACTTAATCTCCATACTCGGCGGTAACCCTAGTTTTTCGTGAAACACATCTGCGAATCCCCTAACAACAATAATCAAATTAAGGGAAATCATATCTCCCGTAGAGGTTTCCTCCTATATATAATACAAATGAGTGGATGATCCTCCTTCGGGGTAAGCATCGCCACTAAAACATCTCCTGACTTGGGATAGCAAACATAATGCTTCTACCAAAGCAATAAATTGTGGCTCTATAAGCAACAAGCCAATCCATCGCAATAATAACATCATATTCAGACATGTCTAACACAAGCATATCAACTGGTAAAATTAGACTCCCAATTTCTATACGCACACTATGACATATAAAAAAATAGGTGTCCCACTACCCATTGATGAGTCTATATAAGTAAAAGTACTACTGGACATATCTAAAAACCCCGTGGCTCGTGCAAATCTTATGGCTATGAAAGAATGCGAGGCCCTTGTATCAAATAAAATATGTCCAATATCCCCAGAAATAGAAAACATACCCTCAACTGCGGGTGGTGGCTACTGAACTGCTACCTGCTGGACGTTATACATACGCCCATACTATAACTTCTCCTGCTGTGGTGGGGTTATGGGAGCAATGGCTTGGAAGGCTAGCATCTGAGTCGATGCAGGAAGGGCAACTAGAAATATAGGCCTCTGCGGCTCCTGATGCGAACACTGGTGCTGGGGTATCTTTCCCTTATCTGGGCAATCCTACTTCATATGGCCAATTTTACCAAAAGTGAACCATCTACCTCTAAACTTTCCCCCATTTTGACCCTACTGGCCACGACCCTGATGACCATTTTCACCTTTCCCTTGACCCAGATGGCCTGCTGATTATGTTGCTAGACCTGTCTATTACCGCCCTGCCCAAAGCGAACTCCTCTTGACCTCAGTCATTTAGCATAGTTCCCTCGCTACGAGTTATGATCATTCTTCCTCTGTTTCCCCTGGGCTAAAGATGATCCACTACCACTGCTTCCCCTAGTTAGACCTTGCTGACTGGACTCAGACCCTTGCTTACTTCCTTTGTGAAGATAGTGGTCCTGATAATAAAGTAACGCCGCATTCAATACATCGATATAAGTCTATAGAGAAGGATTACCCAATAAATGCTGGTGAATCCTCCATCTAAGACCATCTTGAAACATCTGTATCTTCTTCTCTTTGGTGGGTACCTCAGCTGGTACCAAATTAGTCAGCATCGTAAACTCCTCTTCATACTCGACAACTGACTTCCCTTCCTGGGTGAGGTCCAAAAGTTTCCTCCTCATTTCGGTCTGAACGGATAAAGGAAAGTATTTGAGGTCAAACCGCACCCTGAAGTCCTGAATAAGCATCATATCCTTCTCCTCTGCTGTAATAGTGGACTCCCACCACTGAAGAACTGCTCCAACCAATGTAAATGTCGCTAAGATTTATTTCTGAACCTCCGTGCATTAATACATACGCAAATTCCGCTCGATGTCTTACTTCCATTGGTTAGCTGTCACGACAACAGAACCCCCTTTGAATTCTAGTGGATGTGCCTTTTGGAAGGCATCCCTGACACGTTCCCAAGCAGTGGGAAATGCCTGCGTTGGTGCTGGTGGCGGTTCTTGCTAAACAACCGCTAAGGCAACATTAACATCTTGAGAAATAATAGCAACAACCTCTACTACATTCATATTACCCTGGACTAGAGCGGGCTGTGGGGATGACTGTGCCTCTCCGAGGGCTCATTGTGCACGTTGAGGAGGGATCTGAAACGAGGTAAAGATATTTTTATCAGCATTTAAAAATATGGCAAAAATAGCTGAAGTCGTAAATGCGTAATTATGAATACAACAATCCTAATAATAAGGTTCTATATCAAATGAGGCTAAGAAGAAAGCATAGTAAACCATACACATCCTAAGGACACTAGAACCCGATGCTCTGATACCACCTGTGTCACCCTGCCTAATTAGATACTGGGTGATCAGTCCTTATTTAAATTAAAACAGAATATCGAGTTGGTTCATTCTTAGCATCACCGTAAAAAAACGATTTCTTATTAATTCACCTAATAATCAATTAATCTAAGTGTCAAACTTTTCCAATTTTATTTTAATTAAATCCATATCACCATATTGAAATAAAATAAGTAATACCCCAACACAACTGAATTAATTTTCAACAAGTATAAATGAAACTGGAATAAACTCTCCAGTCGAAATATCTCAATATAACCATCCAAACAAAATGATAATGATAGTATCAATATAAAACTAGTACAATATCGAAAATGGAAATGGAACTAATAAAATCTTGGGAGACATGCCCTAAATGAGCCAAATGCTATAAAGATAGGAATCAAGGAAATGAAAGTGTCTACTCTAAAGCTGCATCTCCAGAAACTCGTCAAAATATCCATCCTCTAAGTCGGGCATCCCTTATGCTGGGCACTTGGTAATATAGATATAGTAGAGAAGAGAATATGTAAGTAAACGAGTCAGATCCCGATTGTAAAAGATTTTTCAAATAGCAAGTGCTTAACAAGTGTAATTAAGCAGGTATTGTGTACATGTTAGTTCTCGACTCTCACTTGAGAGCTTCACCTCTCATCTAGTGTGCATGCCCAATGTACCTTATATTTCCTCAAAACAAGGTTCTCAATTATCATCATATCTCTTCTCATTATCCCATACTTCCCACACAATACTTTTAATTAAGGGTTATTTTGTGTTTCCCCCCCGCTTTTGTGACAAATTTTGCAATACCCCCCCCCCCCCACTTTTTTAAAAATTTGCAATACACCCCATCCAGTTAACTTTCCATCCAAACCATTAGTACTATTTACATTTTGTGTTTCCCCCCCACTTTTTTATCTACTTTTGCGAAAGACCCCCAATTTAAAAAATTATCATTTCAGCACCAAATTATTAGCGGTCCAATTTTTTTTTAATAAAAAGAAACTTAAGCGGGATATGTTTAAAAAATTCAAAACTTTTTCAAAAAATCGAGAAAAGTCTTAAAAATAAAAATTTTGGAATAAAATAAAAAGGGGAAATTTATAACGGACATCTATTAAGAATTCGGAATAGTATAACTTTTATTTTAAAACACAACTATTTCAAAAAACTCTTTTGACTATTTCAGAAGCTGTTTTTTATATAAAAACTGTTTATATACGTTTTTATTATAAAAAAAATACTGTTTTGTTTATATAAAAATTTGTTTTTCGATAGAAAAAAAATAAAATAAAACTATTTTTATTATAATAAAAAGTTTTATTAAAAAAAACTATTTTTATTATAAAAAAATATTTTATTAAAAAAACTGTTTTTAATTCAAAAAACATATTTTATAGGCATCTTTATGTCCGTTATAAATTTCCCATATTCTTGTTAAAAAATGTTTTTTCATTATAATTTCACATTAATAAACAATACCCAATTTTTATTTATAAAAAATGGTTAAAAAGTTAAATATAAATAAAGATTGGTTTTATAACAAGCATACATTTTTTATATAAAAAAGTCAAAAATAGTATAAAGTAATGTCTCTGACTTCAAAATATTGTACTACAATTTAAAAAAATCTTTTTGAACTGTTTTTTATAAATAAAAACTGGAAAAAACAATTAAAATATTTTTTAAAGAATTAAAAAAATCATTAAAACCATTACATTTTGCTTTTAAAAACAGTTTCTTGTAAAAAGAATAATTTTTTTTTAACAAAATCGTTTTTTTTAATCAAACAAGACTTTTTTATATAAACAAAACAACATTTTTTAAATTAAAAAAGGTATAAAAACAGTTTTTATTTAAAAAAATAGCTTTTAAAATAGTCAAAATAGTTTATTTAAATAGTTGTGTTTTAAAATAAAAGTGATAGTATTCCGACTTCTTAATAGATGTCGGTTAGAAATTTTCCCTTTTTATTTTATTCCAATTTTTTTATTTTTAAGACTTTTCTTGATTTTTTTAATGTTTTGAATATTTTAAACATATTCTGCTAAAGTTTCTTTATATTAAAAAATAAATTTGGACCGTTAATTATTTGGGGTTGAAATGATAATTTTTTGAACGGGGGTCTTCCGCAAAACTAGTAAAAAAAGTGTGGGGAAAACACAAAATATAAATAGTACTACCGTTTTGGATGGAAAGTTAATAGAATGAGGGTGTATTGCAAATTTTGAAAAAAGTGGGGGTGTATTGCAAAACTGGTCACAAAAGAGGGGGGGGGGGGGGGGGGCGAGAACACAAAATAACCCTTTAATTAAACATATTCATTTATCTTTAAGATGAACTAGGCCTTTAAGAATTAAGTATTCACTTACTTAACTCAATTCATATTTTATTATTCATTTCGATCTAATAATTCACATAGTAGATTACATAATAGTATACATATTCATCACACTAGCATATATACTAATACGACACCTCCTAGACATAACTGCGGTGCATGTATACTCTGCTATCATGTCCAGGTACATCTTTCGCTGTAAAAATGACAATTGGCTCGGCGTCTATCTCGAACTATAAATACCACAACACACATATTTGGAAGCGAGCATACTCCCCAGCCGAATGGGTCACGCACATACCTAGGCTCCCATTCAACCGTCGAAACTGTCATTACACCAATAGAATGTGTCCAAGGTCCTCTGCTCAAGGTACAAATAAAAATTCCCCCAAGTGGGCTCATCAGGATAAGATCGACCATAATGGGAAATCTCCACCCCGATAGCAAGGAACGTAGGTATGTCATACAAATAAAAATATAGGTATTCACACCACCTATATAGTATCAGTAAGGTATTCATAAAACCCATATGATAATTCCATACATAGTATATTTTTCTTTCTAATATCCTATGTAATTATAGATTATGACTTTACTTAGAAATATATATTTCCCGAGATTTTCCATCGCTCGAAAGTTAACCATTATTTCTCAAATAAATTTAGTAGGTAATTATCTAACAACCTACTGGTCCATGTCATCTCAAATCCCGAATTCTCACAAATTCATAATATCCTCAAATAGATTTATTTTTTGATAAACTCAAATACTTTTAATTCATTATTCTACTTTCAAGGATTAATTTACACATAGATCATTTTCGGGTCTCAATTACCACCCACTAACTTTCCCTAAATCCCATTATGCTATAATTAATTTACACTAAGCATCATTGGAAGTGGGGAATTTAATCAAGCCTTAAATAAAAATCAATATATAAATTATGGGATAGTCCATCGATCGAAAGTCTGGGATCCATTGATTGATTTGTTCGATCGATCGACTTTCAAGGTCGATCGATCGATCGAACAGGTATGAGCCTACTGTTTTTGCATTTTTGGCCTACGAGTTTAACCAATTTTCATCCTCAAATTCTCTATGTTAAGATCCCAAACTCCTTTTAATTCATTCCATGTTATATAACAATACATATAAATGATTTTCAATCACTAAACATCCTAAAACATCAATAAGTTTGGATTAAACATGTTAATTCTCATAATTCCCAGAAAATCCATCTTTTATCATTTCTCTAAGGATAACATATGAAACTCAGATTTTCTTTATAAAATGATTCCAAATTCGTGGATTTAAATATATAATCACAAGAAGGTTTGTTCTACATATTTCTCATATCAAGAATTCCATTAAAATCATCATGATTTATCTCTAAATCATGCAATTTTTCAGAATTCTACAACTATCTTAACACGGGCGTTATACATTATAATTTTGCAAAGATTAAGTCACTTGAAATTAAATTGTAGGTCTAAACCTTTAGTGAGGTTAGTATTATGGTGGTCCTCTTGCTTTTTCGGCCAACTTCCGATGGCGATGATGGTGTAGGATGACCTTTGAGTCTTGGCTTCCCAGGGTGTCTCCTCATTTCTTAGAAACTTTCCATCCAAACCATTAGTACTATTTACATTTGTGTTTCCCCCCCACTTTTTTATCTACTTTTGCGAAAGACCCCCAATTTAAAAAATTATCATTTCAGCACCAAATTATTAGCGGTCCAATTTTTTTTAATAAAAAGAAACTTCAGCGGGATATGTTTAAAAAATTCAAAACTTTTTCAAAAAATCGAGAAAAGTATTAAAAATAAAAATTTTGGAATAAAATAAAAAGGGGAAATTTATAACGGACATCTATTAAGAATTCGGAATAGTATAACTTTTATTTTAAAACACAACTATTTCAAAAAACTCTTTTGACTATTTCAGAAGCTATTTTTTATATAAAAACTGTTTATATACGTTTTTATTAAAAAAAAATACTGTTTTGTTTATATAAAAATTTGTTTTTCGATAGAAAAAAAATAAAATAAAACTATTTTTATTATAATAAAAAGTTTTATTAAAAAAAACTATTTTTATTATAAAAAAATATTTTATTAAAAAAACTGTTTTTAATTCAAAAAACATATTTTATAGGCATCTTTATGTCCGTTATAAATTTCCCATCTTCTTGTTAAAAAATGTTTTTTCATTATAATTTCACATTAATAAACAATACCCAATTTTTATTTATAAAAAATGTTTAAAAAGTTAAATATAAATAAAGATTGGTTTTATAACAAGCATACATTTTTTATATAAAAAAGTCAAAAATAGTATAAAGTAATGTCTCTGACTTCAAAATATTGTACTACAATTAAAAAAAATCTTTTTGAACTGTTTTCTATAAATAAAAACTGGAAAAAACAATTAAAATATTTTTTAAAGAATTACAAAAATCATTAAAACCATTACATTTTGCTTTTAAAAACAGTTTCTTGTAAAAAGAATAATTTTTTTTTAACAAAATCGTTTTTTTTAATCAAACAAGACTTTTTTATATAAACAAAGCAACATTTTTTTAAATTAAAAAAGGTATAAAAACAGTTTTTATTTAAAAAAATAGCTTTTAAAATAGTCAAAATAGTTTATTTAAATAGTTGTGTTTTAAAATAAAAGTGATAGTATTCCGACTTCTTAATAGATGTCGGTTAGAAATTTTCCCTTTTTATTTTATTCCAATTTTTTTATTTTTAAGACTTTTCTTGATTTTTTTAATGTTTTGAATATTTTAAACATATTCTGCTAATGTTTCTTTATATTAAAAAATAAATTTGGACCGTTAATTATTTGGGGTTGAAATGATAATTTTTTGAACGGGGATCTTCCGCAAAACTAGTAAAAAAAGTGTGGGGAAAACACAAAATATAAATAGTACTACCATTTTGGATGGAAAGTCAATAGAATGAGGGTGTATTGCAAATTTTTAAAAAAGTGGGGGTGTATTGCAAAACTGATCACAAAAGAGGGGGGGGGGGTGGTGGCGAGAACACAAAATAACCCTTTAATTAAACATGTTCATTTATCTTTAAGATGAACTAGGCCTTTAAGAATTAAGTATTCACTTACTTAACTCAATTCATATTTTATTATTCATTTCGATCTAATAATTCACATAGTAGATTACATAATAGTATACATATTCATCACACTAGCATATATACTAATACGACACCTCCTAGACATAACTGCGGTGCATGTATACTCTGCTATCATGTCCAGGTATATCTTTCGCTGTAAAAATGACAATTGGCTCGGCGTCTATCTCGAACTATAAATACCACAACACACATATTTGGAAGCGAGCATACTCCCCAGCCGAATGGGTCACGCACATACCTAGGCTCCCATTCAACCGTCGAAACTGTCATTACACCAATAGAATGTGTCCAAGGTCCTCTGCTCAAGGTACAAATAAAAATTCCCCCAAGTGGGCTCATCAGGATAAGATCGACCATAATGGGAAATCTCCACCCCGATAGCAAGGAACGTAGGTATGTCATACAAATAAAAATATAGGTATTCACACCACCTATATAGTATCAGTAAGGTATTCATAAAACCCATATGATAATTCCATACATAGTATATTTTTCTTTCTAATATCCTATGTAATTATAGATTATGACTTTACTTAGAAATATATATTTCCCGAGATTTTCCATCGCTCGAAAGTTAACCATTATTTCTCAAATAAATTTAGTAGGTAATTATCTAACAACCTACTGGTCCATGTCATCTCAAATCCCGAATTCTCACAAATTCATAATATCCTCAAATAGATTTATTTTTTGATAAACTCAAATACTTTTAATTCATTATTCTACTTTCAAGGATTAATTTACACATAGATCATTTTCGGGTCTCAATTACCACCCACTAACTTTCCCTAAATCCCATTATGCTATAATTAATTTACACTAAGCATCATTGGAAGTGGGGAATTTAATCAAGCCTTAAATAAAAATCAATATATAAATTATGGGATAGTCCATCGATCGAAAGTCTGGGATCCATTGATCGATTTGTTCGATCGATCGACTTTCAAGGTCGATCGATCGATCGATCGAACAGGTATGAGCCTACTGTTTTTGCATTTTTGGCCTACGAGTTTAACCAATTTTCATCCTCAAATTCTCTATGTTAAGATCCCAAACTCCTTTTAATTCATTCCATATTATATAACAATACATATAAATGATTTTCAATCACTAAACATCCTAAAACATCAATAAGTTTGGATTAAACATGTTAATTCTCATAATTCCCAGAAAATCCATTTTTTATCATTTCTCTAAGGATAACATATGAAACTCAGATTTTCTTTATAAAATGATTCCAAATTCGTGGATTTAAATATATAATCACAAGAAGGTTTGTTCTACATATTTCTCATATCAAGAATTCCATTAAAATCATCATGATTTATCTCTAAATCATGCAATTTTTCAGAACTCTACAACTATCCTAACACGGGTGTTATACATTATAATTTTGCAAAGATTAAGTCACTTGAAATTAAATTGTAGGTCTAAACCTTTAGTGAGGTTAGTATTATGGTGGTCCTCTTGCTTTTTCGGCCAACTTCCGATGGCGATGATGGTGTAGGATGACCTTTGAGTCTTGGCTTCCCAGGGTGTCTCCTCATTTCTTAGAAAAATCTCTCCTCTCCTCTCCTCACAGACTCGTATTTTGATTTTTGATGAATGAACCTCACTTAGATTAAATCTAATTTTAAATAAGATAACTCCAAAATTCGTGGGTACTGTTCACCTCCCATGTAAAATGACTAAAATACGCCTCCGAGGTGCCTATTCGGCTCCAAAGTGCCCCGAGACCCAAATCAATCACCCAAGTAGACTTTTTTGACTATTTAAACCTTTTTGGACACATTGGCGCAATCAAAACCACAATTTGGATGAAAGAAAAATATTTTACTTTTAATTTCTTTAAATTTAGTCCCGATACGACTCACACGCGCGTCGTGACTTAATTCTCTAATTGTCGTATTCATCACCTGCGATTTTTTTTTATTAAATCATGTAAAGTCATAATCATATAATAATTATAATCAATAACTAATATTCAACATACATCACATATTACTTTACTCTCGAGTAATATTTAAATCCGAATTAATTTCAAATATCTTCAAATTAATCCTAATTAATCCCAATTGAAAATCATTAAAAATGACGGGGTATTACAAATTGTTAGACAAAAATGGAGAGTTTCTTCTTAGGTGGGTTTATTTTGTTATATATTCTATTTATATTTGAAGGTGTTTTTTGATGCGTAGGTTTGCAACTATGCATTGAAGTTTACACAAGAGTAAAGTTACTCAACGTGAGTCTATCAAGTATATGTACTTTTTTGTTTTAGAGTTGGGGATTGAGTATTTTAAAGATCTTTACCAGACCATAGGCTTTGATTTTGTGATTTGTCCCAGAACAACCAAGGGGGATATTTGTATGGAAAACTTTTGAATCGAGTCAATTTGTATGTTTTGACTTATTCCTTATTTGGACAAAACATTTTAGCCATAAGTTAGGACTTGAGTGTGTTCATTTAAACCTTGTGACATGTTTGTATTAAGACCGTAGCGGCAAAGTTAGAGAGCCTACATAATCGTGTCGTCTTTTGTTCCACGTTTCATCTTCAACGTTCAAGGATATGTTAGGTATGAATGCGTATATTCTTGATCCTTGGATTTTGGTATTGGGTGTTGTTTTTTAAAAGTGTTTTATAAAATATTGTTTGAGGGATTTTTAAAAAGAATTTTAAAAGAAAAATATTTTTTGGTTTTAAGGTGTTTGAACGAATTTATACTATTCATTCTAACAAGATGCTCATGTCCTTCAAACGACCTTAACGAGGATCAAATGATGATTTTCTGTCTAATAGACCAAATGTATTTTGAATCTCGTTCAAAGTCTAATCAAACAAGAATAGTATGTTCGTTCGAATAAGGTTTAGTTTGGTTCGAATGAGATTACGTTTTCGTCCGATTAACTTCTTATTTTTGTTCGAATGAGCCCTAAAAAAATGCGTCACCTTGAAAAAGGTATTTTCTACATAAATGAGTATCGGCATCAATTTTCTTTGAGTGTTTTTGGCAAAATTAAATTCCTTTACATATCTAAAGGCCTCCAAACCCTAGGTTTCACCAATCTTGTTTAAGATCCAAGTTTCAATTTGTATATGCTTTGAGATCTTAATTTGGGAAACTTGGTTTGCTACTCTTCTCATATGAGTATTCGTTTTGTGCGGTGGAATCCATACTTGCTGATGTTTACACATGGTGGATTTCGTGTTGGGCTATTGCGATGAAAAAGTGATGGATTCCGTATTCAGATCCGTAGACGGTTGCTGAGCCTTTTTGGTAGATACCGAAGCTTGTGTTGACTCACACATTATGGCAGCTTCCAGAGTTGACTCATGCATGTCACTATGGTGAAGGTTGAAGAAAGAATATGTTCAAGGATTTTTAGGGCATCAAGGTCGTTGTGTAAGTATACTATCGTATTCTTTGTAATTTTGTACATAGTGAACTTGAGTGGCTAGGCCCTCCGAGATTTGTCCCGTTATGGGATTTCCTCATATATCAGCATGTTGTGTAGTTGATTTATTTTATCTTTCTAATCCCTTATATGAATATTTAGGCAAGATAAAATTTAATTAAGTATTTAACAAAAAAATATTTTTAATTAGTGAAAGTTTTAATTTGGTTTAATTTATTTAATTGAACTTAAATTTGAAAATTTTAAAAATAGCGGTTTTCTTATTTTTTAACCTTATCCATATATAACCCTATAGGTCTTTCAGGAATCCCTTTAATATCATCTTAATCTCAACATGTATATTCTCCCCCTTCATAAAATATGTCTCCTCAAATGATGTTTCTCCCGATAAACATGTGGCTCTCCCACTATTAGAGTCAAAGGGATAGCTCTCCCTATCTTTGACATCCCCCCCCCCCCACACACACACTGTTTTAGATGAAAAATTAAAATATAAGTGGAAATGACATAGGTAACATGTATAGCATGGTTTAGGAGGAAAAATCACAATGTATAAGAAAATTGGCGAAGCAAAAGATAAATAAAACATGTGATACAACCAATGCTATAATTAAGGTACTACATGGAAAACATCACGAGTGTGAGAAACATATACCAACAATGAATCTATAACATCATCCAGACATGTTAATATGATCGCAAGAGATGTATAGAAAGTGACTCTCTTATGAGGAACTAATAGACAAAATATATCTATCATGTAATGATGTGAAGCAGGATAAATAATATCATCAAATCTAATTAGAAGAGATCACATGAGGAACATGATATAAAAACAACCAAGCTCTCATAAAACCAACAATGAATAAAATGAAATCCATATAACGATATTTTTGAACAATCAACTGTACGCAATCAACATCATGTGCACAACCAAATGTCCAATGTATCAATAAAAAATACAAAATAAGATAGGAGTAATACAAATAGAATTTAGATAATATCTGAATGTACCAATCCATAAATAGTACAAGATACATCAAAAGAAAATATCAGTCCCCCTGAAGCTATGCATGCAAACAGAGAACCATAAAAAAAATACAAAGCAAAAAATATGCTAAACATGTGAAGCATATAAAACATGATGGTTGTATGAGTATCATGAAAAGATGTATTAAAGACATGTGAGCATGTACATGGAATATATGAAGAATCATGAGAATATATGATAAGAACCACAATGTCCCAAAATATCACATCGAGAAACACATAAGATATATGCAAATAAAATATTCCAAACATTGTAACAATTGCGAGACCTGATACCCTATAAAGTGGTATAAGATGAATAAGAAAATATATGCATCCTCAATATCAACATCTCTACAAAAAAAAAAACACAATGTATCACAGGACACGTCTCAAAACACATAAGCTCACAAAATATACTCAACAAAATAGAGAACCAAACGCTAGCCAAAATAAATAAAATTGTGTCATAAATAACATGAAAGCTACAAGGAGCAAAAACGTGTTTATGGAAGAACTAGCGAGTACTATCATGATAAGAGAAAACACAATTGACTAAACCAAACAGTCATAATGTACAACTCTCAAACCAAGATAAAAAGAGATGATATGGATACTCAACTAAAGTGATCATCTTAAAAAATAAATTACAAAGGGAAAAAAACATTAAAAATGGTAGTCAATATAATATCAGACTTGTATCCACGTAAGTCCACATGTGTATGCCATAACATGAAACAATATCTAACCAAAGCTATAAATTTGATGTAACCAAGTATCATAAAAAAGTAAACCCAAACTAGCAAAATCACAAAATCTTTAGAGCACATATAAGAAAACTATAGAAAACATCTAATGGCATGTCAACTAGGGAAATGTACAACATTAAAGACATACGGTACAAATATGAGATAAAAACCTGAATCAAAAGTACCAAAAGAAACTGTAAATGAGCTTGAGAACGGATGCAAAATGACACCGTAGCAATGGGTCTGCGAAAATTGGTAGCAATAGGAACCGTGTGAACAGTTCGAGGGAAATATATACCCCATAACACATTCAAGCCACAGTTTGAACGTGAAAATATCTAACATGCGAACAATTATATACAGAAATCTCACCTTTTAAATACACCTTTAACTAATAAAATCCGACCTTATCACTCATTTTAACCATTTTTTCCCTTTAATTTCAACTCATAACGCACTCATCATTGCTCAAATAAACCTTCCCACACCCAAATACAACTTAAAACATGGGAAGACATACTGAACCTCCCAAAATCCACTCAACACCTCCAAATACCCTAAACTCTCAAATACATGATACACAAGATCGAATCAAATGATCCCACGACCAATTTTAGATCTTAGTTTGTTCTTTAATTGTGATGAGGATCAATTAGATTGGATTTATGCTAAGTGGATCTGATCTCAAAACACTCGCAATTACTCACAAATAATTGATAAAGTAGAGGTTTAGGTTTTCTCTTAATTGGGGAAGGAAGAAGTGATTTCGATTAAAGATATGCAGTTGATATGATCTCAACCTCGACAATACTCTCTTAATATAAGAGAAGTAAAAACGAATTCAAATATTGTGAAATTGAGGTAAAAGACTCTATTTATAGAAGCTTTCTCAAAACCTAACTGTGTCATGTGTACAGGGGCAACTAAGATCCGTGCGCATTAGTTTTTTTTTACAGAGAGTGATCTATGTCAAAAATATATAACCGTGTGCACGGGTGAAAAACCCATCTGTGCGAGTGGTTTTAGGTAGTTTCCTAACACCTTAGAGCCGTGCGCATGGAGCTAAATTATAATTGTGCTAACAGTTTGGGGAAGAAATCAAGTTTCTTCATATTCAACTTGCATTTTGAAAAAAATATCATTCCCTTAGGTCAATCACGACACATATCAAAACACAATCACTTGCTCAGTTTAATAAATATTTCATCAAGATATAAAGACAAACATGTGTATGCGCATGGCCATGGATGTTCAATCATAATCTGATGACAAATGATACGTCTTCAATGAGTTCGTCAACATAAATATTTGAAGAAATCCATGTAAGATCTTCAAAACTCAATGTCTCTCTACCAAATGTCTATATGTAATTAAGAATTTTGGTTTTTTAATTTATGACTCAAATTCTTTGACACGAAATCTAACTAACTTAACTATATATAAAAATGTTTACATTTTTTAAATAGTTTTTTAACATCTATATAATAAATGAGGAGGTATTTTTGGTTTCCCCTGACTAGGGGTTAAGATTGAAAGTGTGAAATTATATCTAATAGCTCTAATTGCCTTGAATACGTCCATACAAAGACTCATAACAAACAATTGAATTGACCTATGGTTATTAAAATGTATAACTTTTATAGATGGCACAAATATGCACTACTTCTGCAAACCCTCCAAACGACGCTTCCATCCTCACCTGCCTAGGGAAGGGAAACATAAATTAATTTCATTTCTAAAACATACATTAGCTTACTTCATATAAAATTCTTTAGATTGATATTTAATACCTCTTATTCTCTCATTCACCATCCTATTAATTTAAGCTACTCCCTTTCCTTCGATCAGTAGAACCACCAAATACCTCCCTTGATTAGGTTCATTCCCTTTCTCATCTATCCATTGAATTAGTTGCTAAGTGTATATGAACATCTCTTAACATATTACTCTATCTTCCTCACACATGTGGTAATGAGTATGTATCCATACATACCCACAGTCTTTATAATTGACAAAGTGATTATCTCCTCGATATCTCTCCCATTCATCAACCTCTGCATTGTCTAATGACTACCACCAATGGCATTATCATCATCTACACCTCTTATGTTAACTATGCCACCTAGGTACTCACTTATTTTAATTTTAGGTCCTTGTCTTTTAAAAAAAAGTTCTAAAATGTTTCTAGTAGTTTTGGGATTCTTTTCAAATTTGAGAGTCCGTCTAATAAAGATGATGATGGTGGTGAATAAAAGGAAGGATATTAACCTGTTATTGGTTATGATGGAGATAAGGGTTAGTTAAAGGTGTTCGGAGGGTTGAACACATGTTTGATTAAGATAAAACATCTTTGTGCTTCGTTTTTTTGTGCATTAATTTTTTATTTCTTTTTTAGGATATATTTATGAAATTATTTAACTTTGAAATTAATTAAATTTGGAAATAGTTATTTATTTAGTTATTAATGTCACATAATAATTTAGAGTTTGATGAGGAAACTAACCTATAATTATTATCCTTAATATTTAGATGACTTATCCAAAAAAAAATCTTATCAAATCTAAATTCCTGTGGGGACCATATAAGCAGGACACTAATATTTAATTAAATAATTAATTATAAATTCACTTAATTTTGAAATTAAATAATTTCATAAATAAATCCTACAATCTTCCACTTGGTCCATATAGTAATTTCACTTTATGATTTGATTGAATGATCTTAAGGCGCGCAATAAACTTTAGAATAGTCATTCAATCATTTACATTAATTAATAATGAATTAATGTGAGTCATGGCGATTCTACACTAATTCAAAAGCATGCTTCCTTCCATGTACTATACCAATAATGTCATATTCAATTAGGCTTAAAATGCGGGTTGTCAATAATGGTCTCGTAATATCTTTGAAAAATATTATTTTTGCCATATTCATTCATGCATGTATACAATAAAGATAGATATATAGAATTCATAAATTCTTTATTGATATCATAATGTAGTGTCAAAAATAAGCACAAGTAATTTACAAGATCAATAATTTATTGGATACACTTAATAATCGTATATTAAGCATGCCTCATTAATGTCTTTTGCGATAGCCCATTTGTGTGGAATTTTTATGATAACATTTGTACTAATGTGTTCAAGTGACAATTGTTGTTTCATAATTTCTTCTTTAATTTAAGGTATTTCCATTCAATGTCTTAGTTAATTTTTAAACTTCTTCATAAATAATATTGCAATGACGTTATGCATGTTATGTACGACTATGTGATATATGTAGGGACACTTTAAGGAAATTTTCTCATAATCTCCCACTTGAACCACGTTGGTTATCATGATATTAGACATCATAATACCTTAAGAGCACAATTTGATTACCAATATTTAAAAGAGACACTGTGAAAAATCTTGTCCACTAAAATTATCAATGAGAGTCTAGATTTAATTTTAGTACACGATTAAAGAGTTTCATCAAGAAGGCTAAGACTATGATGTAAGATTAAAAGAGTCTTTAAAATAAAGTATGTCAAAACCTTATCTTATAAAAAAATTAAAAGGAATATGATAACAAATAATAAGGGTATTATTATATGTACTGAAATATTCTTTAACCACTTAAACTAAAATCCTTCATGATAAAGTCTAAAAAAATATTTCAAGAAAATTAAAATAATTCAGGGTTTATGAAAAACCAAATTGGTGACTTGATTCCCAAAAATATACCAAAAATAATGTTATTTGAATTTCTAGTTTGTATTGTCAAAATCCTTGCATCGAATTAAAAATATTTTTTTCTTTCTTGTAGCAAACTAAGTTTAACCCAAAACATAAAAAAGTTATATTCCTAAAAATACCTTTCAAAATATGAATTATATTTTATACATTCTAACTTAATGTGATTACATATATTACACAATAGGAATCTATTTATATTAAAATTATAGTTCTTGTATGTGATATCAATCCTATAATAATTGTTAAATACCATTTGACCCTAGAATGTACATACCCTATGAAAAAGGACACACAAAAATATGTGGTTCGCCAAGCCAGATAACGATTTGGTGTGTTCTATACTAATGTTCTTCTAAATCAAACATGAGGGTGAATAGGTGTTATTACAAACCTTTGCCCACATTTCTCCAATTTTATCTTCTTAAGAATTTTAAAAATTGTAGCACAAAGATCAACTAGGTGAGGTAGTGATAAATATGTGGATAAACAATTTGGAGCATCAGTTAGGAAACCTAGGTCAATTATGATAAATTAACACTCGATACAAATCCTAATATTAAACTTATGTATTAGACTAGATCTAAATGATGCGTGTGATGGAGATGATGAAAGAAATATAAATAAAACACAAATAATGCGCACCGTAAATTTTATGAGGAAAACCTAAAAGACCTCAATGCACTATAATCTATCATTCCATTTGAAAAGGTTTTATATAATGCAATAAATTACATCTCATGCATTCACAAGAATTTACGTATGAAAATTAATCTTCCCTCATTTATGATAAGCTAACCATCCAATGCTCTATAGGACACATAAGGATGTAACATTATCCTCCGTAAAGTCGCATTATGCTTAAACTCTCCAATATCTCTAGCCCCTCCTCTTTACATCTTAGAGTGTAGATATTCAATTATGATATGTAGTGATTATATTGAACCTACGCTAAGTGCATATCATTTGAAAACACTTTTGATTCCTCATAAATCATAGATTTAGTGCATATTCAGGTCTTCACTCAATTTTGGAAGGAAAGAGTGATTTTTTTACAAAAGAAGCAATTTACAGGCTCTGAACTTTGAAAATACCCTCTAAATGATAGAGAAGTTAAAACGAACTTAGATATCATAGAATGGAGGTTAAGAGACCTTATTTATAAAATATTTTAAAAATCTAGACTCGTTTTGCGCACGGGGACAATTGGCACCGTGCACACTATTTTAGGTAATAAAAAAGTTCATGCATAAGACATGAAATCATAGGCATGAGGTCAATTTGTATTCATGGTCATGCTATTATGAAGGGATACATTAAGCCTAAAAGGTGCAAGGTTGTGCGCAAAAGGCCAAATTAGGGTCATGCAAACGGATAAAGGAAGTAAACCACTTTGCCTTAATTAAAATACATTTTGAAAATTGTAGGTCTTTCCCAAGGTTATCCACAACAATTATCTAAATGAAAAATCAATTGTCCAAATGAAAAGCACATTTTTATCAAATCATAATGAAAAATTTGTGTGTATGCATAGCCATAGACGCTTAATCATAATCTGTAATCAAAAGGATGCATCTTCAATGAGTTAAGCATAGGAATTTTTTGTCTTGTAGAGAAGCAGAGTAGATCTTAAAAATTTAATGTTCATTAATTCTAAAAACAAAACTCTCTCTACTCAACGTTTATAAGTATTCAAGACTTTTTGTTTTGATTAAAGTTAGACACAAATGTTTTGACATTGAATAAAGGAAACTTATGTATTTATACAAAAGATTACATTATAAATCTAACCTTTCATCTATTCCGTGGAAAAACCCCCAAATCCAAAAATATCTCGATTACGCCTAACACCAATATAATGAGATTAGTAGGATTTATCACACATGAAATGAATATACCAATACTAAATAAAAAATAAAGTCTTAAGACACATCAACGAAACTATACTTGAAATACACGAATCAACGATACAAGATCATGCAGGTAAGACATGCACAAAGAGTAACTCCCATTGCTTTAGTAATCCTTCAAAAAATCAATATGAGATATAATGATAGTAAAAGCATGGAATAATATGCAATGATATAAATCCATTTAATATCATCAAGAACAATAAGCATACGACCCGCTTCATGAAGCAACTCTCCCAAGTTCATGTTTCTCCCCCTAAACATGTGAATATCCCAATAAAGGAGATAAACGGGCGTCCGTGTATATTAGAAATTTCTCCCCTTTTTTGACAGGAAAGTAAAAGAGAAGTTGAAAAACACAGATAGCAGGTTTATAATGGTAAAGATAACAAAAATCACAATGTATAAGCAATGCTAGAAAAGAAAAGGCTAAAAAATGTGATATAACTAATCCTATAATGAAGGGACTCAATGGAAATCATCATGAGTATGAGAAATGATGATACCAGAAATGGCCTCAACAAATCGTAGATATATAAAGCTCAAACAGGTATACAACCATGGCAATAATCACACAACAAATCGATAAAGAAGGGGATGAGGTGAAGACGATGAACACCTGGATTTATGTGGTTCGATCGGAGCCTACGTCTACTGTGTGTGTGATTGAAATCCACTAATAAATATGGCTCTAATGTACAGGTTACAATACAAGATCTCTCTCTCTCTCTCTCTCTCTCTCTCTCTCTCTCTCTTTTGTACATAAATGAGCAGAGTTTTAGCTAGGGTTTTAATTAATCGATCCTTTACAATGAAGTAGATGAAAGGTATATATAGCACTTAGGTTGTGTATGGTACCCCCTAGGAATGATGTATGCATTAATGGATTACTCTTAACCAATACCATATGGACATGTGGCAGCACTACATGTAAATCATGATGACCAATATTCCCTCACGTGAGGGGTTGATCTGGTAGTAATAATTTTTCCCACATGTGGTTTGTGTCCCACGTGCACTAATCCATGCATCTCCCAAACCATGCACTATGATGATGTCACCCTCAACCTACGCATATTAGCCGAGGATGAGGCTAGGAAAATAGATGATGTTGAAACCATCGGGTGCTACGGTGATCACAAGGTCAGCCTTAGTCTTGCATTCTCATGATAATGAGGTCAAGGCTTCTGACTGAGCCAAGGGGAAACACTTGTTAATTATTAGGTAACTATGGATTGGCCTACCAGATGGGCCTAGACCGATGATGATCCTTTGGATGACCCACGAATGGGATAAGTCCTAACTTAATTATCCTCTCATCGTAGGCTGAGTATACTGTTGGCTAAGACGAGGGTATAATTTGGCATATCAATCACCCCTAGCCCTTAGACATTGATGTTATGAGGTGGCTGAGGGGTATTATTGTTTTCTTGTTAGTCAAGTCGATAAGGCTACAAATTGGCACTTGTCAATCATCATGTTGCACCTTCTAAAAATGACGGTTGTCAGGTATAATTAGGGCATAGTGCCCTAATAATGATATGCATACGGAATTGTGAGTCGCTTGGGTTATCGTGCCAAATCATTATGTAACATTTAAATTTTGAGGAAATCTTTATTTTCTCTTTCTTCCCTAAATACTTCGCGCATTTCCTTTCTCTATGGTTTTTGCGACCTCTTCTCTTCAATCTCTATTTATAGGCAATACATCGTGTTTATTTCAAGGTTTAGCTTCTCTTACATTATCCAGGTTACTTAACTTTGCCATTATT
Source organism: Sambucus nigra (assembly GCA_949130495.1). NCBI lineage: Eukaryota > Viridiplantae > Streptophyta > Magnoliopsida > Dipsacales > Adoxaceae > Sambucus > Sambucus nigra. Next base: position 532,423,894 of record OX422208.1, on the reverse strand, counting down.
TGTTCTTTTGCTCCATTGTTACATAACATTTTCTATTTCTCCATTATTGGCAACTTAGGATTTTCCAGTGACCTTCACTTCATTTAACAACCGCCTATGGTGGATTTAGGGTTGTCTTTAGGGAGCACACTAGTGGTCATTAGGTTGTAGACAGCCTTATACCCTATTTATTCTCACACAAAAACCAAAAAATCCCACAGTTGTGAACTCTGATGGTTCTCCAGTCATCTCCTCTTCATCAATGTTCTTAATTATTTGGTTTATAAACGATTCGTTTCTTCTAGTTTGATCTTGTAGTCAAATTGGTCAAAAACTCCCACTTGTTTGTGCTTTCCCTTACTTTATTCTCGGAAAATATTTAAGTCTAAGGTCGTCCTTTGAATGTTACAAAGGCTTTATAAGTTGGCCGAGGAATTTCCCACACTGAGGGAAAAGTGTTTTCAAGAAATTAGTAGGGTAGAAGAAGAGGCCAAGGGAAAACGTAGGTTCGACCCCATTTGGGTATGACCCATCTTTCCCATTCCCTTGGCCACACTCATCTACAGAGGTCTTTGGGTCATCTCATCTTGAAGCCGAGGATTCAAAATTTGAAGAGACGATGGGGGAACCACAGTCTGAGGATGGAGACAACACCACGGAGACATCTGGGCATGACGACCCATCAATTCCCATTTATCATGATCCAACTGAGCCGACACTTCATCTGAATGATGTTCATGTATTAACTATGTCCCTTACTGAGTTTCAGGCAAAGTTCCCCGAAGGCCCCCTACGATTTAGGAAGTCGAGGCCATTAGTGGGGAGGTCGAGGTCGAGGATGAAGAGGCCAAGGATGAGGATCAAGTTGACACCTCATATCCTTCATCTTTCATCTCTTTTGTAAAATAGAACGACCTCCTCATATAGAGGCATTCGTTTAGCATCAAGCCCGATATCACAATGAGGGTCCCGAATGAGGACGAGAGAGTTTTTCAGGCCCAAGAGGGAAAGGTCACTGTTTATAATCATATGTTTATGGTCAGCGTCAGACTTCCCTTCCATCCTGCTATTAGGGCCATCCTTTGTACTCTGGGGGTTGCTCCTACTCAATTACCCCTAACCCATGCAGGATTATCCTAGGGTAAATTTCCTTATGGAAGAACACTTTCACGGATGAGCTATCAGATGAACTCTTTCTATCCTGCTACAATATATCGTCCTCATCCCAAGAACCAAGTTATTTTCATTTAGGTTCTAGAAAGTTAGATAAGAAGCTCATCCAAGTGACCCAGACCTCTAACCATTACTGGAAAGAGAGATTTTTCTTTGTTTTTGGGGCTTGGGAATTCCCAGTCGAGGATAACCCTACAGAGGACGAGCCGAGAGTTCCATGTATTTGGTCAAATCCTTCCATGGTGGCGAGGTCAGACCCTGACCTTGGCCTTGAGGGAAGGGATACGATGACTATCTGAGAGAGCAGGGAGTAGAGGGTGCTCTCCCAAAATTTGAAGTCCTTATGACTCATGAATACGTTCAAGAGTCTGGTTTGGGGGTTGACCTCCTTGAGGAGCTTTGTGAGTTATTTTTCCTTCAAGTTTTGCCTCGTCTCATATATTAATTGTACTAACATATTATCTCCTCTTGTAGGTCATCCGTCTAATATACCAGACAATATTGGGAGATGACAGCCCCAAGTTTGCGGGATATTCTGAGGAATAAGAAGAATAAACAACCACCCCCAAGAAGACCATCGTTGGGGGACCATCTATCGAGGCCACACTCAAGAGGAAGGGTCATTAGGTCCCTATCGACACTCGACCAGACCCCGTGATGAGGTTGAGGGTTTGTGCCATTGATGCAGGCTCAGGTTTTGATGTCGTCTCATCGTCATCTATCGGGGCATTCAGGTTGGCCAATCTGTCACAGTTTAAGGATGACCCCCCTTCCATGATTACCAACATCTGGGCAGCAAATGTTGCCATGTTTATAGCTCCCTCGACTGTTGATTATGAGTTCTTGGCCAAGATGCCCCTGGCCAAGATCTATGACTTCGGCCTTCACCACGTGGAATAAGTATCATCCTCATCCCTTTAGTCATATACTTGTCAATACTTAATCTTTATCTGACCTTGCCTTTATTTTTTACAATCTATTTATGCCCTAACTTCATCCACCAAATGGATGGCTAAAAACTAACAAAAGTTTATACAGGCCTAGGCGAACCTCAGGGCCCAAATAGTTTACCTCAATGCCGATCATAAGTAAGACATATATGAGCTTAAACTTGAACATAGCTACCAGATGAAGCTCAAAGATAACACCATAAAGGAAAAGGATGAAGCTTTAAAGAACCAAGCCACAAAATTTGAGGCCAACCTTACTACAGTAGTAAAGACTCTCGAGGTTGATACTGTTAAAGCGTACAAGATCTCAGATGAGTTCTAAGGCTTCAGTCTAGAGTACTTAGAGAGAGAAATTAAGACGCCTTATTGATGGGTAGTCTTAAAGTTCGCTGGCGCAGTATCTTCCATTCGACCATCCCTAGAAGTTTCCAACCTCGAGGACCCTCTTATGGATAAGGCTATATCACATGTTGAGTCTTTGGTCACGACTGAGGGGGAAGGGACCTCGAATGACCCTAATGTGGACGAGGGAGGCAATGCTAAAGTGCCGCATGTTGCGACTACTGGTGGGGCTGAGGCAGTCATTCGTATTGTGTCAACACAATAGGGTGTCTGTCTGTGGTCGATACCCTTCTTTTTGTAATAGTTTTACCCATCATAAACTCTTTTATTTTCTCTATACTTTTTATTTTATGGAATGACATCTTTCATTGCCCTATTTTTTGTATTCTCTCTCACCTTTGCTTGCATGCCTTCATTATATTGTTGCATTGTCCTCCAAATGTTTGAATGTTATAAATTAACCATTAACTTTTATTGTCTCATATATGAGCTATCATCCTTATCGAGGGAGTGATTTCACCAAATCAATGCTGTGTTTAAATAATATCCTCATACATGATTTTATAATTTGCATAGGAATAAGGCATCCCTTGACTTTTTTTGAGAATGTATGGAGGGTCGTCCCATCCATGCACTGTCGTCTCAGCCGAGGGAGTAAGTCCACCAAGTTAATGATGCTTAATAATCAACCATAACTAAGTTATTTTATAATTTTCATCCACCAAATTAGGTTGTTTAGGTTCAAGTCCTCCCTCATCTTTTTTGAGAGTATATGGAGGGTCGTCCCATCCATGCACTATCATCTCAGTCGAGGGAGTGATTTCACTAAATTAATGACGTTTATTAATTAACCACAACTAAGTGATTTTATAATTTGCACTCACCAAATTATGGTGTTTTAGGCTCAAGTCCTCCCTCATCTTTTTTGAGAGTGTATGGAGGGTCATCCCATCCACACATTGTCATCTCAGCCGAGGGAGTGAGTCCACCAAATTAATGATGTTTACTATCAACCACAACTAAGTGATTTTATAATTTAAATCCACCAAATTATGGTGTTTTAGTCACAAGTCCTCCCTCATCTTTTTTAGAGTGTATGGAGGGTTGTCCCATCTATACATTGTCATCTCAGCCGAGGGAGTGAGCCCACCAAATTAATAATGTTTAATAATAATAATAATAAGTTCCCTTCGATGTTGTTGGGAGTCCATGGACGAGGTTGACCCTGTCTGGGCTGTCATATGACCGAGGGCCACTTAAGCTTATTCCACCACGAATGAGGTTCTGTAGCTTAAGATGAGTTATTTCATGAAAATAAACATCTGAATAAATAAGTAACATATGACGAAAGACTTGACCATCTTGAATTTCATTGGATTTCTTTCATTTGAAGCATTATACGCATGTATTACTATATAATGCAGGCAAGACAGTAATACTATCATCTCATTAGTAATATTTCTTGAGGTGATCAGCATTGCATGGGTTGGAGAATGGCCCCCCTCCAAGTTTTCCAACCTCTACGTCCCCCTGGCACCACCTCTTCAACTATTTTGTATGGGCCATGCTAGTTAGGCTTAAGATTATTGGGTTTTTTCCATGTCTTCTTCAGTACCAAGTCTCTTACTTTCAGGGGATACGCCTTCACCCGCTTATTATAGAATTTTGCAGTTCTTTGCTGGTAGACAACTTTTCTAACTTCAGCATCTTCTTTTCTTTCCTCTATGAGATCTAAATTAAGCCTCATCTCATCTATATTATTCACAGGGTCATAGGTCTGAACCCTTGGAGTAGGCAAACATATTTTCATTGGTACGACTGCCTCCGATCCATAAGCCTGGTAGGAGTCCTCTCCATCATTCTGTAGGCCCATAAGACAGCGTACACTTCTTCTATCCACCCACCATTTGCATCTTCTAGCTTCTTCTTAATTCCATCAAGAATCATTCGATTTGTCACTTCCGTCTGCCCATTAGCCTGGGGTCGATCGGGAGTGTAGAAGAATTATTTGATGCCGATCCCTTCGCAATACTTTTACAGGGAGAACTTCTTGAATTGTGTTCCATTATCAAAAATTAGGGTGTTGGGTAGGCCATATCTGCAGATGGTATTTTTTAAGAGGAACTGGAAGGTCTTCTGCTCCATGACTGTAATTATCAACTTAGCCTCTATCCACTTTGAAAAGTAATCTATCATCATAATTAAAAAACGATAAATATTCATAGCTCTGGGTAAGGGTACTACCAGATCAATTCCCTTTACCGCAAATGTCCATGGAGAGGTGATGGATGCTGAGGTTGGTGGGGAATGGTAGAAAACCTTTGACACTTGTCACACCTCTTGACATATCTGCATCATGCTTGGCTAAGGTCGACCACCAATACCCTTGTATAATAATACTCTTGGCCAAGGATCATCCCCTAACATGATTGGAGAAGGAACCTACGTGCACGTCCTTCAGGATATATGCTACCTCAGACGAATGGACACATCTGAGCATGGGAAGCAGAAACCCTTTCTTGTATAAAGTGTCTCCTATGATGGAGAACTTAGCAGCTTTATATCTCAACTTCCTTTTCTCGATCTTAGATTCTGGTAACTTCCCATCCTTTATATACCTGATGAGGGGATCTATTTAGGAAGCTATTATGTCCAAATTTAAAAAAGAGTCTGAGCCACTGACCTCTTCTTTAATGGACGATCGATACAGGATTTCTACTGGCATCGTCATTCTTATCCATGTTCTTGTAGTTGAGGCCAGTTTTGCAAGTGTGTCAAATCGACCATTATCTAGCTTAAGAATTATCTTCAGATTGACCTCTTTGAAACTCTTAAAAACTAACCTTACTCTCTCCCAATATTTAGCCATCCTATCATCTTTCACCTCATACGCTCCCAGGATCTGGTTCACGATCAATCTTGAATCACTGTGAACAGGGAGCTGGCGAACATTTAGAGCCCGAGCTAAGGAGAGTACTTATATGAGATCTTCGTATTTAGATTCATTATTGGAGGCCTTAAACTAAACCTCAATGTGTATATAATGTCTGTCCCATCTGGTGCCAATACTATTAGGTCTACACCACTTCCCCTCTTGTAAGAGGACCCATCGACTAAGAGGCTCCACACTATTCCATTTTTAGGGAAATTACCTTCTACCAATGATCCATTTTTGAATAGATATCATTCCTCTTAATTCTTAGATACTTTCCTTCTTGTTGAACTTGTCCCGACCTTATATAGGGGAGAGCTTACACTTTTTCCTAGTTCACAGCCAGTAGTCTCAAAATTTTCACTATCGGCCTCCTCCCAAGTGAACTCGTCCACAAATTTTGCTAACTCTTACCCTTTGATGGCCACTCTAAGGTGATAGATGAAGTTAAAATCTCCAAGATCTATTGCCCAAGTCATTAGTCTTCCCGACTTCTTAGTCGTGTTGATGACCTATCAAAGTTGAGAGTCCATTAGGATGACCATTGTGTGAGCATGGAAGTATGGCTTCATCATCCTTGAAGTGTGAATCAGAGAGTAGGACAATTTTCCATCCTAGGGGATCTCTGTTTGCCCCCTAGAGCGCCTTATTGTTGAAATATACCGACTTTTGTATTCCATCATCGTCTCTTACGATGGCAGTGCTAATAGCCGACTCTGAGACTACTAGATATACATAAAGTTTTTCCCCTTGGAATGGCCATGACAATAATAAGGGAGAGCCTAGGTAGGACTTCAACTCTTGTAAGGCCTTATCACATTCCTCGTTCCATTAAAAATATTATCTAAGAACTTTAAAAACTGAAAGACAATTGTCGGTGGCTTTGGATACAATCTTGTTAAGTGTCGCCACTCACCCAGTCAGCCTCTACATATCCTTGATCGAAGATAGGGTCTTTATCTCTACCAAGGACTTGATCTTATCTGGGTTTGCCTCTATGCCCCTCTGATTTATGATGACGCCTTAGAATTTACCATCCCCTATACCGAATAGACACTTTACCGGGTTAAGCTTCATCCTGTACTTATCCATCGTGTCAAAGGTTTTCTTGAGGTCGGTCATATGAGAGTCGGCCTTAAAACTCTTAGTCAGCATATCATCAATATAGACTTCCATCGTCTTCTCGATTTTATCCTCAAACATCTTTCTAACATGTCTCTGATAGGTAGATTCAGCATTTTTCCAATCGAAGGGCATGACTATGTAATAGTAAGTCCCCTCATTGATTATGAAGGCAGTCTTCTCTTCATCAGCCGGCTGCATGGATATTTGGTTTTAGCTCGAATAAGATCCATGAAACTCATAAGCTCATGGCCTGTTGTGGCATCAACCATCTGGTCAATCCTAGGAAAAGGTAAGCTATCCTTGGGACAGTCAGATTAGTAAAGTTTACACACATTCTCCACTTCCCATTAGCTTTGGGAACTATGACAGCGTTGGTGAGCCACTCAGGATATATCACCTCTCTTATGACGTCGGCCTTTTTCATCTTCTTTATCTCTTCCGTGATGATCTCATATTTCTCCCAGGAATAGATTATTCTCTTCTATCGTATTGGCCTTGCATCATCGTCCACATTCAGTTTATGGCAGAAGAGTTTAGGATCTATGCCCGACATATCCTCATGAATCCATGCGAAGATAGTCTACCTCTCTTTCAAGAATTTGATCATCTCTTCCTTGATATCTCCTCTCAGGGCTTTACCAATATGGATGATTTTTTTAGGCTCGTCCTCATTGAGGACAATGGATTCTACCTCTTTCGCGGCCTCCCCTTTCTTCAGTTTGGTCTCGTCCCTAGTATCTAGGGTGTCAATAATGTAGGTCGAAGTTGCTTTCTTATGAGATGCCCTCTCCTCGGCTGAGTTGAAGTAGCATTTACGAGATAACACTTGATCACATTGGACTTCCCTTACCCCATAAGGGTTCTATAATTTTACCATTTGGTGTACAGTAGATGGCACGGCCTTAAATTCCTTGAGGGACACTCTTCCCATGATAATTTTATAGTCCAAGTACACACTTTTGTCCATCATAAAGAAACTGACCTTCTTTGTTAGCCTTTTAGGCTAGACATCTCCCATTCTAACGTCCACTTCATACATTCCTAATGAGTGTACCTTCTCATCGCTGAACCCTATCACATGATGATGATAAGGGACCAGCCTCTTCTTACTGAGTCCTAAACCTTTGAAAAAAGGCCAAAACATAACGTTGGCCTAACTTCCTCCGTCGACCAATATCATGGGTACGTCATACCCATGCACTCTTGTTGTGATTATAAAAACCTAGGATTCCCTTGAGGTCATGTCTTAAAAATCCCACAATTAAGGTGTCCATATCTACCTTCTTTCTCTTCTTTGACTTTGTGCTTACTTCGACCGAGTTAATGGCTTTAACTTTGGGAAGGGCCTTAGCCTCGGCCACATACGTCTTACGATCAACCACTTTTTCACCACCCACTACCAGGCCTCCACATATCATCTTCATATCAAACGAGATCACGTGGAGTCGCCCCTTTGGATCATCCTCCTTTGGAGGAAGGTCTGGTTCGTCATCATCATCATCGTCTGTGCCATCATCCTTCTTTCCTAGTATATATTCTATGCACTTATTAGCCCTTCTCCTTCTGGGGTCATCTCGTCCTCTCTTTGGGCCATCACTACTCACATACTTCCTTAGCTTTCCAACCTTTAGCATCTTCTCTATCTTATCTTTCAAGGCAAAACACTTGTTGGTTAAGTGCCCGTAATCTTGGTAAAATTCACATCATAAGCTTTTATTCCTTTTGTGATGGGGATCTTTCAGCTTCTCAGGCCATCTTAGGGACTGATCATTCTTGATCTCATTCAGAATATGCTCGCAACTGACCGTGAGATGAGTATACCAAACAAATTTATCATCAACCGATCTCTTCTTTCCATCTTTTTTCTTCTTTTGAAACTTGATCCAACTTCTAGTCCCATTCTCATCCTCATATTTCGCTACCATAGCCTCCTTGTCATTCATAACCTTGCCATCCATTGCCAATATCTCAGCCATAGACTTTGGCGGGTCTTCAACAAGCTTCCAAAGCAATTTACCTTTCTACAAACCTCCTATTAACGTTTTAATCGCAATGCTTTCCTCATAATCCTCCACTTCCATTTTCTCCTTATTAAACCTCGCGATGTATTCCCTACGACTCTCATTCTTCGCATGCTTAATGTATAGCAGGTGAGTAGTCTTCTACTGAGGTCTTACTCCAAAGCAGAAGTTGTGGATGAATCGTTCTGCGAGTTGTTTGAAATTTTCAATGGAGTTGTTAGGTATTGAGGTGAACCATATATGGGCATCTCCAGTCAAAGTTCTCGAGAATGAACGGTATTTCATCTCCTCAAAGTTCTCGAGAATGCCCTCGTCTCGGTCATACGGGGGTCGAAGTAGATATTTCATCTCTACGTGGTGCATAGGATTGGTACTATTATACTTTGGGTCAACCATCGGCGGCGTGACTTTGGCAGAGGTTGGGAAGTTTACTATTTTTGCCACAATAGGAGAACCTTCAGAGTATCCCCTCTGCAAGAGGTCAGAACTTTTAAGGATATCTCTAATATTTGTCTCTAGCCTTTGAATTGAATCATTCCAAGTCCTCTCGACTGCTTTAATAATGACGATCTAGCCAATGTTATCACCTGATACCTTAACTAGACGAATAGAAGGTTCCCCAACGGCTATTTACCTCTCGCTGGCCCTCGTATCGGTCATACGGGGGTCGGCAATCTTCCCCACCCTGCTTGAGAGAAAACGCGAGTTTTTCTAAATCAATGATCTAATACCACTTGTTGGAAAACGAGGCCCCTAATTTTTAGATTTTTCAAAAAGTAATTTCAATTTCCTTTTAAAGATGTGGAAGCGAGATGGTTCAATTAAACACACACAAATTAAACCGATTTAATCCAAGTCCTAGAAATTTGCCTAAGTCATATTTTAAATATTACTAAATTAGGCCAAACCAATTTTAACAAATTAAACGACGACTTGAATTAAATTAACATATACCCAAATTTAAATTAGCACCAAATTAAATAAGTAGTGATTTAAACCATATTTTATCTTTTTACCTAAGCATGAATCTAAGGTGAATTTTGCGAAAGATAAAATAAGCAAACCACTACGCCGCGATGTACGGGGAAAAACACACAACGGGAAAAAACCTCGGACGGCCCTAGCCTTAAGTCCACTAAGTATAGTTTTACAATTACAAGAAAGATGACTTACTTCATCGACTCGACTCCTTTCAAGCCTTGACGCATCTTCTTGTAACCACCTCCGCATAGTTGACAACCCTAAAACTCCATCGGAACCTTGGAATTCACCAATGAGACTTTAGGAACACCATCAACAACACATGGTGCCTTTCACCATGTGAGAATGCCGCAGTAAAACAACGAACTTATTCTTTGAGGTATGTAGAAGCAAACCCAAACAAACTCTTCAACTAGGTAGAGTAAACCCGGTGCCAAACACTCCAAGCAAGATATTTATATGGAAACTTGGAATAAACAAACTATGGGTGTAAACACAAGTGTTTTTGGAATAATGTTCTTAAAAAGAAAACACTTAAAACATGAACTTAGCAATTTTTCTCTCTCAAAATTTTCTCACAAAAAGATGTTTAGAAATTGTGAAAAGTTAGTTTTTCAAACTTGGTTCCCGCACATATAACTTCTATCAAAAGTTAGTGGGTAAAGGTAAGTGGAAACATGGGAAAAACTTCTCAAAACTGCCAGAAAAATTTCCGGCCTGAAATCTCGTTCGAATGAGATTTTCGTTCGAATGAAGTCTCATTCGAATGATACTTCTAACGAAGTTCCAGAGCTAGGTCGTTGGCAAACCTCGTTCGAACTATATTCTCGTTCGAACGAAAAACTCGTTCGAATGACAATATCGAACGACTTTCCAGAATGATTAAAATTTGATTTTTAGCCTAGAAACTTTATTTTAAAGTTTTAAAGAAACTTTCTTAAAATTAACAACAACTTAAACAAAACTTACACAAATACTAATTTTTCCAATATCCTATATAAATATGTAATGAATTCATACCTTAGGAGTAAACGGAACAAATGTTGTTGACGTAGAAACAAGGCACAACAAACTCGGCATATGATGAAGCTTTATACTCTTGGCCGCTACGTCTTCAACTAACACGTCATAGGTTTGAATGGATAAACCTGAACACTATCCTATGACTCAAATGTTTTTTTTCGGAATTGAGCCAACACAACATTGAGACTCAATCGGAGACTTATGTCCTTATAAATCTCCCCCTTTGGCTATTCTGGGATAAAAACCAACAAAAATCCTAAAGGGCCGTCAAGCTCTACTAGACTTAAAACATATCCAACCCAAAATAAAAAATACGAAGCTTGAATCAACAACCAAGGATCAATATCTTTGTCGATGAAAGTTTCCATTTAGAAGAATTCTTGCACCCTTAAGCAAACTATCAAATGCATAAGGAATATCAAAATATTAAAATATTAAATGCAATTAAAATAAATACTCCCCATAAATTAATTCTCCCCTTTATCAACTATGATATACCTAAGAAGGTCACGACTCACCCTAAGTTAAATCTCCCCAACTAAGATATGATTATAATAGGATTAGATACCATTTCTCCCCCTATCATTCTCCCCCTTTTTGTTCAAAAATAGACAAAGGTGATAGAATTAATAAAAATGCATACAAATCATAGAACATGAAAGAATATAGGCAACAAAATCATAACTAATCCATACAAACAATAAAGGATTCCAACTGTGATGCAAGAAAATGATAGCAATATGATACATAAAGAATTAAGCATGTTATATCAACAAAATATGCAACTAGATAGATACCAATCATGAAGTAGAACCATAGATGGACTAAAAATCAAGGCAAAGACAAATAGAATACCTCATATATGAGTACATAATAAATATCATTAATGCACACGAACATATACTAGGTATAAATACCACAAATGACACAAAATAAAATAAGGTTTTCACACTCGTATGGCAAAAATGTGTCATAGGTAAACGGAAGTGTTAGGGTGTGAACTAGTAACAATAAAATTTAGACCCAATCACTTAAAACATGTTCACGGAGTTATCATTTGATTGCAAACTTTATCACATTTGAATATAACCTCACGTGATAATATAAATTGAACTCAATGAACAAACATACACAATGCATACAAGCCTAGAGTTTTGATGATTGTACAAACCAATAGAGTCATGAAATTGAAAGTACAGCTAGGATAAAAGGACATTGTGCAAACCGTTGATATACGCTCATATCTCCCTCAATAAGCATATATATTTTTGAACGAATATATCAATTAAACATAGGCCTTGGAAATTATTTTTCTTTTTAATGCCATATTTTATTTTTAGTCCTTTAGACCACGTATTTCTTTTAGGTCCAAGCAAACGGTGGCTTACTCGCAAAGGATGATGTTTCCTTTTGGAGCCCTTCCCCGTTCACATTTATATATAACATTTTTTATATCTCACACAAATCTCACGTGCAACGATTTTGACATGCACTAGTCCTCCTAGGTCATATGATATTTAGATGACTAGATTGGTAGGAGAATATCTCACAAAGCTCAAATATACATATGAAGTTAAAATTTCAAGTGAGCTCATGCATGCGTGAATTGAAGCATATAAAAATAGAATCCATTTTATCAACACAAAATCCAACTACCCTTGTAAGCATGGTAAAGAACATTTTAAGGATTGACAATCTTAACCAAAAGTTCTAGACACATGGGAGCGTAAAAGAAGGGATTCAAACACAAGTATATGGCACATAAAGTGTGTCAAACTAAAATAAACAAAAAACAAAAATCTTTTTGTGTTTTTGAAATTTTTAGACCAAATAACAAAAATATTTACTCCAAAAGACAAACAAAAATCATTTGTATTTTTCATTAAGCCTAAATTATAAAAAGATGAAACACAAATGATAAACAAAATCTTTTTGTATTTTTCATTTAGTGAAAATCAAAAGAAATATAATACAAAAGATAAACAAAAGTCATTATTCTAGCATGTGATTAAGCATGGAGCATAGGCTAGAAAATGATTAAGAAACATACAGTTAGCATGATAATATACCATGTAGTACAAAAGCTAAAGTATGAAAATAAAACTAACACATTCAACCTTTAGTCTTTGCAAGGGAAGAAGCATGCGAAAGAAAATGAGAATACAAAATTCTATCTTATAAAGCCACCAAGTCAGATCTCCTAACCCAAACTAATGAAGAATGACTATCTCGGGGTGTAGGAATCTTGGCTACCTTGGTTGCCTTATGTTGGGATTTTCTAGGAGCTCGTTTAAGATCAAAACAAAATTTCCTAAGATGACATTTTCGACCACAATGTGAGCACCTAAAGACTCGGTGAAAAGACTTACCTATGGAATGATCTCTAAAGGATTTCTTAGGAGATTCTCCTAAAATATTGGTTTTGGCTTGATGGGTTGATTCATTACAAGTATCGAAGCCTAAACCACAAGTGTTATTTTTTATTTGGACCATGCCTAAGATTTTATCTAATTTTTCGAAACGACACTCCAAATTAAATTTGACTTTAAGAGAGTCTTTTAATTGTTCTTCTAATTCTAAAATTCTAGAATCTAACAAAATATTTCTCTCTTCAGACTCAAGAACCTCATTTTTCATTGACTCCATTAAACCTCTAAGGCTATCTCTCTCACTTTCTATATATTCAAGTTTCTCTTGAATAGTCCTCTCACGTGTCCTAAGGTCTTCAAACAACACACTATCATCAATGACCTTGACACGCTCTCTTAAACTCTCTTCTAACTTCATATTAGCTCTTTTTAATTTCATAGATTCTTCATATAATTCTTGAAAAGCATTTTGAAGTTCACTCACATCAACCTCTTCTTCATTTTCACTCTCTCTTTCTTCTCCACTCTCACTACCATCATCTTTTATAGCTTCCCAAACAAGGTCCTCGAAAGTGTTATGTATTAAGATGTCATCATTAGATGATTCCTCAATATCACTAACATAACTAGCAATGAACGCGGTAAAATTGTGCTCAATGGGGGAATCGGGTTCCTCTTCCTTATCACTATCACTAAGGATTGCATTAAAAAAAATTGGTTGCTTACCCTCTCTCCTTAGTTTAGTGGGGAACGCTTTTTCCCTATGGCCATACCCTTCACACCCATAACACCTATTTGACTCATCCCTATTTAAATTTTCATTAATAGTTTTAGGGATCTTCGCAGCTTTGTCATGCATAGATTTGTCAAATTTCTTCAAATCATTTTTAAATTTATATTTGTTAAATTTAAGAAAATTTTAAAACTTTCTAGCAAACATAGCCATATTTTTCGAATCACTATCACTGTCACTCTCTACAACTTATTTTTCCTCCTTTAGGGATTTCAAAGCAACACCCTTATCTATTTTCTTTTCAGTTTTAGAGGGAAACATGTCTAGTTCATTGGTTTGTAAATCACCTACGAGATCTTCTAATTTCTTAAAGGCTAAAGTGGGTAAAGAATTTAACACGGCCACCTTAGGAATAAATCTATTAGGTAGGGACCTTAAAATTTTCTTTACTACACGATTGTCGGGTATTTTCTCTCCCAAATTAAATGATGAATTAACAATATCAGAAAGTATAGCATAAAATTCATCAAAAGTTTCTTTTTCATTCATTTTCATGATTTCAAATTGTGTGGTGAGGTTTTGGAGTTACGAATATTTTACGACACTAGTTCCTTCATGAGTGAGATGTAAAATATCCCAAGCTTCTTTAGTGGTTTCACGCGTCATAATGCAATGAAATTAATCCGATGTGACCGCGCTAAACAAGTCATTTAAACCTCGGGAATTAAAATTAGATAATTTAAATTCATTCTCACTCCATCTATTGGCGGGTTTGGGAACACACCCATTATCTACCAATTGTGTAGGTGGGGACCACCCATTAATGACAAACAACCAAACCCTCTCGTCAATAGATTTTAGTGACGATTTTATCCTCGCTTTCCAATACTCGTAATTAGAACCATCAAACATAGGAAATTTTAAAAATGGGGAAAATTTTACACAGAAATATTTAAAAGGATCTTAAACGCAATAATTTTGCGATCCCGCTCTGATACCAATTTGAAAATGCGAGTTTTTCTAAATCAATGCTCTGATACCACTTGTTGGAACACGAGGCCCCTAATTTTTATATTTTTTAAGATGTAATTTCAATTTCCTTTTAAAGATGAGGAAGCGAGATGGTTCAATTAAACACACACAAATTAAACTAATTTAACCCAAGTCCTAGAAATTTGCCTAAGTCATATTTTAAATATTACCAAATTAGGCCAAACCAATTTTAACAAATTAAACAGCGACCAAAATTAAATTAACATATACCCAAATTTAAATTAGCACCAAATTAAATAAGTAGTGGTTTAAACCAGATTTTATCTTTTTACCTAAGCATGCATCTAAGGTGAATTTTGTGAAAGATAAATAAACAAACAACTACGCCGCGATGTACGAGGAAAAACCCTCAACGGGAAAAAACCTCGAACGGCCCTAGCCTTAAGTCCACTAAGTATGGTTTTACAATTACAGGACAGATGAATTACTTCCCCGGCTCGAGCCTTGCCGCGTCTTCCTGTAACCACCTTCGCCTACTCGACAACCTCATAATTCCATCGGGACCTTGGAATTCACCAATGAGACTTTAGGAACACCGTCAACCACACATGGTGCCTTTCACCATGTGAGAATGCCACCGTAAAACAACGAACTTCTTCTTTGAGGGATGTAGAAGCCAACCCAAACGAACTCTTTAACTAGGTAGAGTAAATCTGGTGCCAAACATTCCAAGGAAGATATTTATATAGAAACTTGGAATAAACAAACTAAGGGTGTAAACATAAGTGTTTTTGGAATAATGTTCTTAAAAAGCAAACAGTTAAAACATGAACTTTTGAACTTAGCAATTTCTCCCTCTTAAATTTTCTCTCAAACAAATGTTTAGAAATTGTCAAAAGTTAGTTTTTCAAACTTGATTCCCACACATATAACTTATGTCCAGAGTTAGTGGGTAAAAATAAGTAGAAACATGAGAAAAACTGCCCTAAAAATTTCTCGCGTGAAATCTCGTTCGAACGATATTTTCATTCGAATGAAGTCTCATTCGTACGATTCTTCTAACGAAGTTCCATAGGCAGGTCATTGGTAAACCCCGTTCGAACGATATTCTTATTCGAAGAAAAAACTCGTTCGAACGACAATATCGAATGACTTTCCAGAATGATTAAAATTTGATTTTTAGGCCAGAAATTATATTTTAAAGTTTTAAAGAAGCTTTTTGAAAATAAACAACAGTTGAAACAAAACTTACACCCAATATTAATTGTTCCAAGCTCCTATATAAATATGTAATGCCTTCATATCTTAGGAGTAAACGGAAGAAATGTTGTTGAAGTAGAAATGAGGCTCAACAAACTCGGCATATGATTAAGCTTTATACTCTTGGCCGCTACGTCTTGAACTAACACATCAAAGGCTTGAATGGATAAACTGGAACACTATCCTATGACTCAAACGCTTTTGTCCGGAATTGAGCCAACACAACATTGAGACTTAATCGGAGACTTGTGTCCTTACATTGAGCCATCATTGCTCCTTGAGATAGACAACCTTTATCTTAAATCACCGACTAAGATGAGATTTTCAAATGCTGAACCTCTACTTAATTGGTCAAAAGATGAGCCCCTTGGTCCGGAATATGGACTCAGCCTCTTATCATGCCCGCATCTTTATTGAATAGGGTGTACCGCATGCCTAGATACTTTGTATGGATCCTAACAATCAATATGAGCATATTTAGCCTGATAATCATCATAATGGTCATTTGGGCAGAGTTGGCCTTCCCTCCCTAGGCGTAAATGCCTAGGTTCGACAACGTCCCTCTACCACTGAAGAGGAGGTATATCCTTGAAAGGTGCCTGGGGTGTTCCCCTATCCCCTGGGTGATGCTCCCCAACTGTCGGAGTAATCATCTCCGACAACACTCTCACTGGACTGATTACCAAGTTCTGGCTGAAGCCAACCAGCTAGTCTTATATCACCTTTTGGCTTGCTACCAAAGATTTTAATACGGCCGCCACTTCAACTATTTATGACTAAGGAGGTGTGTTGTCAGAACAATGACCAGTAGTTGGTTGTGGTGGTGGTGGAAATTCTAATGCGATGTATTAAACCTTAAATATGAGCTGCAGTTGATGAGAAAAAGTTTTATAGAACAACATGAACTCTTTCAGTGGTGAAACAACTCCACAGAAGGGGATGACTAGTTCACTACCAGAGACTCCGGTGAAGACAAGGTAAAAAGGGAAGAGATGATGCTACTCTTTCCCACAGACAGCGCGAGACTGATGATACCAAAAATGGCATCACCAGATCATAAATATATAAAGCTCAAGCAGGTATATATCCATGGAAATAATCACACAGAAAATAGGAAAAAAAGGGGATGAGGTGAAGAGGATGGACACCTGGATTTAAGTGGATTGTTCAGAGCCTACATCCACTGCATGTGTGTGTAAGTGAAATCCACTAGTAAATATGGATCTAATGTCCTGGTTACAACATAATCTCTCTCTCTCTCTCTCTCTCTCTATCTATCTCTATCTCTCTTCTATATACAAATGAGCGGAGTTTTAGCTAGGGTTTTAATTAATCAATCCTTTACAATGAAGAAGATGAAAGGTATATATAGTTCTTAGGGTGTGTATTTTACCCCCTAGGCATGCTTTATGCATGAATGGATTGCTCTTAACCAATCCCGTATGGACATTTGGTAGCATTACGTGTAAATCATAATGACCAATATTCCCTCACATGAGGGGATGATCGGGTAGTAACGGTTTTGCCCACGTTTGGTTTGTGTACCACGCGCATGGATCCATGTGTCTCCCATACCACGAGCTATGATGATGCCACCCTTGGCCTACGCGCATTATTCGAGGCTGAGTCTAGGAAACTAGATGATGTTGAAACCAACGGGTGATGTGATGATTAGCAGGATTGGCTTTAGTCTCGCATTCTCATGAGGACAAGGTCAAGGCTTCTGATTGAGCGAGGGGCACCACTTCTCAATGGTTAGGCATCTATGGATCGGCCTACCAGCTGGGTTGAGGTCGATAATCATCCTTTGGATGACCCACGGATGGGAAAAGGCCTAACTTAATTATCCCCTCGTCATAGGCTGAGTATACTGTCAACTAGGACGAGGGTATATTTTGACATATCAAGAAATGCAAAAAACCAATAAATCTATGACATCATCCAAACATGTCAATATGATAACGAGTGATGTCTAGAAAGTGTATCTTAAAACATTAACTACAAGTGTGGGAGGGGCTTAATGATAATCATCTGATTAACTTATAAAATCAAATTAGAAATGATTAGCATCTATAAAAGTCCATAATACCACTTATTCATGTGACTCAAATATTAATGCATGCGTCCTTCATATCACATGGATTTGTATATTATCTATGCATCAACTAGACAATTATCCTAGTGTGGAGGGTGCAACATATATTATGTACACATGCCATCCAAAATAGGACATGTGTTATAATAGATTTTTGGACACATGTCATCATAATATATTTGTCATGTGGCAGCCAACTTGAGCTCATTTGTCTATAAATAAAGCCTCTCATCTTCAACAAAGAACAATTTTAAGAATAGGAGACATGATAACCCCCTCTCTCCACCAATATCATGGAAAAAAACCAAAAGCCAAAACAAAGAGGTTGCTCTCCTCTACCACCCTATCATCTCTCCAAAAGCCACCATAATGATTTTTCCAATGAATAGTACAAACCTAGAAACTATACTAACTTTTATTCTGATAATGATAGATATGTAGGCACAACCAAATTTGAAAAAGTAAAAAAAAATACAAAAAATCGTGTACTTCCACAAATTAAACTAGTCTCTTACATTTGGTGACTATGTGGCGGAGGTATTCATTTTTTTTATTATGTAATGCCTCTTTGTGCTAAGAAAACTTAACATAAGAAGAGGAAAGGTGTTGATAGACATCCGTCTAATAATCCTCTTAATTATGTTAATGGAGAAGAAAATCCAAATATAATTTTCAACCTTTCAATAGGTTCATGGTTATTCTGAATTACATGTTAATAGTGTGTATTTATTGTAACGCACGGTGACATTATGAATACATAAATACTCTGAAATATTCAAGTTTGATATACAATAGATGCATGCTTATTTGAATCTATGGTTCTTTAGCATGGTTTTGTGATTTGGTAATCTGGCACACCATAATCTTCATATGCTACAAAACATCTCAAACCTTGCACATAACATTTGACAATAATTCTGCACATTAAAATAAGTGAGATGTCACTTTCACAATTTTATTATACTTAAGAACATCTATTGCTTAATTCCTATTGTCCATTAAAGGAGTGTTTATACTTGACATGTCAAAAATAACTAATGCCTATGTCCACTCTATCACACACTTAGTCAGAAATTACCTCATGTTTCCAAAATAAAGACTTTTTTCTAAACAAAAAATAAATGTACCATCACAAGACATAGACACATAATTTTTCGGCTAAAAAGATCAGGTCAAAAGTTTATTTTATTTCATTGGTATATCATATAATATAGTTGTCATTATTTTATCCATACAAATTATCAGCTATAAACTTTCTTCTACAATAAATTTACAAACGTACACTAACATAACTCAAATAATTAAGGGAAAGCCACATTATGCAGGTGTCACCAAATCTTGATATGAAAACTCTTGGTTATGAGTGAGATATAATCCTCTCTATTAGCCTCTTCAAACTAATATCAATAGTTTTTTTCTCCTCCCTCTCAAACCCTAATAATGAATTAAACCAACATATACTAGTTTAAGTGGTGGGCTTAGGCCAAACTGGGTTCTTGGAAATCTAGGCCTAACTACTTAGGTATATAAACTATTCTTGGGTCCCAAGATAAATAATTTAATTGGCTTTCAAATAAATACTAAAAAAATCCCATATTATAACTCTGTAATTTATTTATTTGACTTATTTAATCATAATTAATTTCATTAAATAATTATGAATGCACTCGAATTTAATTATCTCAAAATTCACTCGGATATAATGAGTTTTTTTTGCAAAGTTGATTATGACCCGTAGTATGGTTCCTACACGTTAATCTTTCGATACCCTCTTGGTCAAATCAATTTATTGTTTATTGACTTTAATCAACATCTCATCAATTCAACAATTCTGAGACTTAATTTATTTGATACTCCACCAAATTTCAAAATAATCCATTGATCATGTTTTAACTGGTGATATAAAATGTTATAAGTCTATCAAGAGAGTATTTCAATCCAAGGTATCCCAAGGATGCGAATTCCTCCAAATTATGATCTGACACCTACCCACACAACTGTCACCCAATTTGTGGGGATGTATTGTACCGTTATAAAATTGAATTGCACCCATGACAATGAAATAAAAAATTGTGAAATTATTTCAATCCTAATAATTCTCGAAATCAAGAATCAATGCACCCTTTCCAATGGTGTGAGATTACCTAATTATAGTCATGACAACCCATAGAATTACAATCTCATGGTTGTTCATGTTCAATACGTTCCTACATGCGTCTGTCACAATCCTCCTTCGAAATTTCAAACAAGTCCTCAAACCTATAACAAGGTTCCCGTAGTTTGAGATAAACTAGTAGGGTTGTACTGTAACCATTACGATAGGATGTAGACTTCCCATCTAGGTTGTGAACTATTTAATAATACTTTCATCGAAATTCCGATCCCTCCAATAAAGATTAACCCAACTCACCAGAATTCCTACTAAGTATGATTAATCGACATATAAAGAACAATATATTTAGTGAACATAAATATAAAGCACTCTCACAAACATGATTATCATTTAAAAAAGAACTATACAACACATATTATCAATAAAAAATATATTTACTTAGTTTTAAAAATAAAACCCCAACATAAAATAATAATATGGTAATTACGTTGGGTTAATTGGCTTATGACCGAGTATAAATGTTAAAGTGAAAAAGGAACTAATTACGAACTGTGCAAGTAATAAAGATAGTAATAAGTCGAGTTTTTTTGATAAAAATGGTGGTTAGGCTGCAAGGGAATGGACATATTGAACAGTGAAAGAGTTTCATAAAGGAGTACTAGGAATATTTAAGAAGGCCTCAGAGTCTTGCGACTTCAGCACCAAACCCCTGGTTAGGGAAGTAATGTCTATGTAATTTTTGGAAGGCGGTGAAATCCCATAAACATAGATGTGATACAGTCAAGTCCATGATAAAAGTGTTATAAATTAAAAGGTATAAAATTGGTAAATTCTAGGAAAGGATAAGAGGTTAATAATCATTTACGAATGTGATATTATGGGTTTTAAAATGGTAAACATCGATATTTCTGGGTAATTTTGTTAAATCCATGGCACTAAATGAATAAGATAATCTAATAAGTGAATGCTTAAGAAAATAAATCATAATTTTATGGTGTCTAAAAGTATGTAGCAGGTATAAATCCATGTTTAACACGGTTATATGCCCAGCCTTAACACAGTCAATATATTTCAGTCGGGAATTAACACAGTAACTATGTGTCCAAGGTGAAAAATGTAAGAGGGGCATAATAATATGCCCCCCATTTAATTATTTTTTAATTTAATTTTTTTAAATTGAGATATTATAAATAATCCCATTAGAACTTGGAATAAATAAAATCTAGATTAATTTTTTTGAAAAATCATTAGGATGTCATGCCAATGAGATCCATCCTATAGACACCTTTAAGCAATTTTGGAAAAGGTTCAATACTATCTGATTCTAAAATCTTTCTAGAGGCATATCCATGATTAGCAAGCAAGTCATCAAATTGGTTTCCCTCCCTGTACACATGAGAAAAGGTAACAATTTTGGTTTGGGTAATCTAAATAATATGACCTATACTGAGATTGATGTACCAAAGGAAAGCAATTTTTTGGTTAAGGATATCCATTAACACCTCGGAATCAGATTCCACAGTTAAAGAGTAGTCCATCAAATCTTCACATACTTGCAAATCTTAGAGGATAGCTAAAGCTTCAGTTGTGATGTTAGTAACTATTACAAACAAAGTTGCATAAACTCTTAAAAATTGACCCTTTTGATTTCGTAGAATGCCTTTACCACCTCCCAATCTAGGATTACCTTTCAACAAAAATCCAAATTAAGCTTAAGCACCATATTAGGGAAGGGGTCAATTTGAAGAAAGAAAATGATATAGAAATTTTCTAATAGGAATAAAAAAATTGAAATTGCAAATATTAAAATTTTCAGGAGTTTTAGATCTCTTCTTGATGTGAAGGTGTAAGAACTCTAAAATTTTATATTTGATATTGAAGACATCTGCCATAACCCCATCATATTTGCCTATGAATCTAGTTGTCCATAAAGACTAAAAAATAAAGGTTGGAAGGATTCTACAGATTAAACCTTTGCTAGAGTTATTAGTATATGACCATTAAGAAATAATAATTCCTCTGGTATTAGTGTTGACCATAAATAACCCACATAAATTTTTATAGTAAAACAACATTTGTGAGGCTAAATCACTATTCCCAAACACGTGATCCTCATCGTTTTCTTTGAAAATATAACAATAACCCCACATATAGAATCCCCCTGACACCTTTATATTATATATTTAAATCAAGGGGGAGGCAATTGTGAAGGATTATCCATAGGAAGAATGAATTTTGTAATGGAATTTAGTTATGCCAAATAAAGGAGCTGGAACATGATGATATTTGAGTATTTCTAACAAAGTGCCAAGCTAAATAAAGAAAGAAATTTCCACTAGAATTCTCTTTCCATGTGAGTTGATCTGGAGAGTGATAGTCCATTATCGTAATGAAAGAAAGATTATAGGCCATGCTAGAATAAAAATTGTAAATTAATTTATTCATATCCCTTTCTCAATTCTAATTTCGAAGGGAAACCATGCTATATTTCTAATTAATGACATAGTTTTCCATAAAAACACCTTGAGCTATCCTGTTTTCCCAACCAAAGCTAATATTACCTTTACCAATCTACCATAACATTTAATCTTCGCCCTTTCTTCTAATATAAATCATCCTTCTCCAAAGATTACACCCACACTTGTTAACCACTTCATAAGGATGATGCGAACTGCATTATTTATCCATTATGTGCTTGGATCACAAAAAATCTTGATTTCTGAACTTCCACCACATTTCCAAGTAATAAGAGTCAACCCATTCTAACATATATCTAGCATTAATCCTTCCTTGATTCCAAAGAAGTCAAAGATTTTTCCATTTAGATAAATGAAGTTTGGCCACACCTTGTGTTTGTCACCATAAAAAGAAGTCTACCATAATCATCTCAATTTGGTGTAACACTTTCTTAGGAGGGTCAATAGGGGATATAAGATAAAGAGGCATAGTTTTGCAAAACATGCGTAACCAAGATAATTCTTCCTCCTGCGGATAACAACCAAGCTTTCCATATAGCTAAATTGAATCTCACATTTATTAAATCATATTAGAAATGATTAATCTTGATAAAATTTATAAAACCACATGCGTTTATACAACTTATATATTATTGTGTGTGTTCAAGATATTGCGTGTATTTGTGTATTATTTATACACCAACTAAACAATTATTCTAGTGTTGAGGGTGAAACATATTTTATGCGACACTGGCCATCCAAATTAGGACATGTGTCCCCAAAGATTTATTAGCACATGTCACCAAAATATATTTGACATGTGGAAGCCCACATACGTTTATTTTGGCTACAAGTAAGCCTCAGACCCTTACATTTCAACACAAGATTCAAAAGAGGAGACACGATAGCTCCTTATATCCACCATTATTATAATAGAAACCATGCATTTAGAGCAATAACAAAGAGATTTCTCTCTTTCACCACCTATCACATATCTAAAAACCACCACAATGAGTTTTTGACGAATAGTACGAACTCACGAACTATGCTAACTTTAATTCCGATGATGACGGATACGTAGGCATAACAAAATTCGATACTTCGCCAGATTAAACTACTCTCTTACACTATCCATATATCTCCCTCAAGGATGATCAATCCGTAAAGTGTATTCAAAATAAATCATCACAAGGAAATGTAAAAAGCCCTATCTTATTTTTCTTGCTTATATTTTATAATCACTTGGCTTTGGCTCTTTTCATAATATATTGGGTTTTTCTACAATGGCTTTCACACACACTTTGGTACACACCTATTGGCGTTGCTTAAATGAAAGGTAACGTTATCTCACCAATGGTACCCTTTTTCATTTGTGAATTTTTTTTATCAATCAAATCCATCAAGTAAATTGGATTTCACACGAACTTTCAAATGGACCATAGAAATGTTTCAGATACTAATAGGAGATCTAGGGATTTTATTGTGATTATGTCAATCACTTAATGAAATATACAACTATACTTATATGTGAATCAAGTGATATGCAAGTGCATGTGTAGAGAAAAATCACAACCAATGATTTCAATGAATTTGAATTTCATGTGTAGAGAAAAATCACAACCAATGATTTCAATGAATTTGAATTTCATTATTCATCAACTTCATGTGCATGTGCATGTGTAGAGCAAAATCACACCTATAAGTTCACTAATAGGATCTATTTATCTTCCTATTATTCATGAAACTAACATTCATTTCCTCTAAAAATCTATAAGATTGGTTTTAATGTCTATGTACCTACAATAGGTACAAGACAGAACAATTCTTCTAGACGCAGGCTTAACTCCATGATCTATTTTCTCAACCTTATAAAGATTATCTTTTAAAAATAAAAATGATCAATATGATTCATATTTATACAAAATAATTATCCAATTTCTTTTTTCACACATTTGGACTTAGTTACTACTTCCTTCTTTTTCAACTTAGGAATGTGTTCCTTATCCTTCTTTTCACCCCAAGAAAATCTCAATTTTTGATTTTGAAACATCCACTTATTCTTTTAAAGTTCAACATAGAAAATTTCATGATTATCATTTGTCCCTTGACAATGAGTTATTAACATATTGTCAAAAATATTTATTCTACCAATCACTTCAATCTTAAAATTCTTAGCATGTTCAACTCGTTTTTGAATTTTTCAAAATTAACTCTTGAAATTTATTTTTGAAGTTCAATTTATTCCTTTTATTTCAAAATTTTATCATTTTATTTTTTCAAAGAATCATTCTCATTTTTCAAAACATCAATTCTTTCTTTGAGTTTTATATATTCCAACTAGATATTTTTAACTTTCTCGTCTTTATTAACTTTGTTAAAATTGAAGAGTTTTCATTTTAGTTAGTTTAATGTTAGAATTCTTCAACTTCAAGGAGACATCACAGAGTTAATCAAAGGACTCATGAATATGATTGACCTCTTTATCACTTTCCTCTGTGGTCAAAGAATTTAAGTTTGTGATCCTTTGCTATTACAAGATGAAGAATCACTAAGTAACCTATGACTATATGCTTTGATCATATTTCGCCTGAAAACACTCTAAAGAGACATCACATATCTACTCGCCTTCTAACTCTCATAAAGTATAACCATAAAATCTATCTAAATTCCATTATTTTCAGTAGATGTACTCTCTTCGAAATCACTCTCTAAGTCACTTAAACTAGATATGTAGAGATTATTCTTGTGTGAATATTTACCCTTTTCTTACTTTCTCAAATGAGTTGAACAAACATTTATGTGATGTCCCACTACACCATAACCATAGCAATGGCCTTCATCTTTCTCCTTTTTTTCTCTTTGGTTCACTCTTCTCACCATTTGAGTGATGTTTAGTGGATTTATATGGTTCGGGCTCAAATCTTATTTCATTTTTAAAAAATGGTTTTTGTCTTTGTAAAATTTTCTAAACCATTTTACAAAATTTTCCATGTTCACTTCGACATTCTCCTTTAACTTTTCATCACCACTCATTTACACATTCTTCTCACTAGATAAAACCACAAATGCTAAATACTTTTTTAGTTTTGGCATAGTCACATTTTATTCTTAGTCATAAATTTGAACTTATCCTACAAGTTATTCAAGTCAATAATCTCTAACATCATTAAGGATATCAACTTTAATACTAATCCTAAAAGGATAGAGTTCTCAACAAATTCTTAAGGGCTTTATTATCAAGAATTTTCTCATTAAGATTAAATGAGGCATTTAATACTTTGGTCAATCTAGTGTAGTAGTCGTTAAATATTTTTTCCTCACTCATTCACATCGTCTCAAACTTAGTCGCAATGTTTTGAAACTTAACTCATTTCACGATAGATGTTACCTCATGTGTTGCTCTAAAAAAATCCCATGCTTCCTTCACTAATTCATAATTAAGAATACAATTATACTTATGAGTAAGTATGGACACAAATAATGCATTGAATGCAATCAAATTGTAATTGTAATCTACAAATTTAACATATGTCCATAAAACTCTTGGTTTCTTTACTCTCCCTCCATCTTCCTCTATCATAGCATAACTCCAACTATCCTTAACACTCATCAATACTCTCTCATGTTTGCATCTAAAGTTCATGTGCATTTTCACCTTCCGATGCCCATAGGTAGATCCATCGTAGTATGGTGGCCTATTCATGGAGTTATTATCTTGATACTAATGAATTGTTAATCAGAAACAAAAATACAAGATGAATTGATTTAAGAATAATGAACAACAATATAAACACACAAATATGCCAGATCAAACTCTAACATGTTAATTCTTAAAAGACAGGATGAGGATTTGGTGTGTTCTATATTAGTGTTATAGTCAAACAAACCTATAGGGTGGGGGTGTATATGATTATTACAAAACTTTTCCAATTTTATATCCTTAAACAATATTACTACAAAAATCAACTAGGTGAGGTGATAATAGACATATAAATCAATAATTTGTATCATATATTAGGAAACCTAGGTCAATTACGACACATTATAATTAGATACAAACCCTAAGGTCAAATTGATGGATTAGAATAGATCTCAGTAATGTGTGAGATGAAGATGAAGTAAGCAACATAAACAATCCACAAGACGAATTTTATGAGGATAAACCCCCACCGAGGGGTAACTCACACTAATATCTCATTAAACTTGAAAAGGAGTTGTGCTGGTTTAATGGGTGAAATAAGTCGTGTGGGGTTTAACATGTCAACATAATTCACTTGGTTAAATGGGTGAAAATGGGTTGTGTGGTGTCACCCACTAAACAAACGAATCGTGCATGAATTTAGTTTTCCCAACCATTTATTAAACGAATCACCAATAGATTAAAGCACCATGCTCATGGGAGAAAATTGGCCCGTGAAAAATATTTAGGAAACAGAAAAGTTCACGTCCAAAACATGAACACATATTCACTAAGCAATTTGCATCTGTGTGCACGCTTTTACGAAGGGAATGTTGGAGGACTTAATGGATCATTTGACTTATATGATTATTGGGTTTCTATAAAAAAATGATTATAATGGATCTGATAAAAGATTCAGGATCTCATATCTTTATGGTTCCTTCTGGCTTAAACCATAGAGATTTGATCTCTTCGCGTGACACTAATTTGTGACGTAAATCTAACGGTGTGGAAGCCACGAAATACAAATGATTTTTATTCAAAAAAATATTTAGAGCATTGAAATGAGATATTTCATGACTCTCTTATATCACTCAGACACTAAAACCCATAAAAATTTCTTTTCCCCCATCCGATCAACGGTTTTCAAGTTATGGCTCCGATAAGTAAACACCGTGATGTGTTACGAATTTATTTGGCCATGTAAAATTTTGTGTTCTTGAATTTATTTCATCTGAAAAATTTGATATCCAGGAATCCAAAAGTATTATATCAAGGTTTATGTTTATTATAACACTTTCTTGGATATTTAATCAACCATCTTGATTTATTCTTGATTTGATTATAAATATAATCTGTGATAATAGATCTGCTTTATGAGTTACTGTTTTGTAAAGATGCATAAAGTAATATGACAACCCGCCAATCCGAAATAGGGGGTGGCCAGCCCAATACTCCAATATAACGGAATCATAGATGGAATCATCCTCAGCATCACAATAAAAATATAGAGTATCCAGGATAACCACCCAATATTTCAGAAAACGGGTTGCCAAAATTTTTGATTTGAAAGTAAAGAAATGAAAACAAACAACCCAATTTATGAAAGATAAGGGAAACCCCAAGACTTATATAAATAATACAACAAGAATACAATAAAAAGACCGAATATGTTACCGATCACCAAACTGATACACCATTAATACACAACTTCGAAAAGTTACTTATTACATTTCATTAGACATTTACAAACGCTTGGGCACCTCACCCGAATAAAAGACTTGATCTTAACTAGAATGCAAAAATGAAAACGTCTATACCAATTGCATCCCGTAATACCCGCAATGCATCACGGCTCGCCGAGGACATCGGAATAGGAATTCAAATCAGGCATCCCTGCGGAGGAGTACTTGAGCAGAAACAAGATGCATATGCAATAAGAAGTGTAAACGGGTCAGGGCCCGGTTCTATATGATTATCAGATGAATAAAGAGTATGACATTTATGAATATCATCATGATAGGAAGAATAAAGTCTATCTACACAGTTCTAAAACATAGGCTAAGACAGTAAAGAAAAGCATGAATTTAATTTTTAACTAAGCAGGAGAAAGGAAGATTAACATAAATAAAACTTCTATCATACCCCGATTCATGTCATAGTTTATTCCTCATTAGGAAAATAAATCTATAACTATAAGATCTTTATGGCTTTTATCTCAATTTTAAGCTCTTTGTGGCTTTTATTTTAATTACATGCCCATCCTGGCATTAACATTCCTTAGCAGGAATGTAGTCAACATTAAATGCTCTTTATGGAATATATCTTACATCAAGTCCCACTTGATTTAGAATGGTTATATTCTTATGCATACAACGATTCTAAGACCGCCCCTCCGAGTTTCCCCACTGGGCGCGCCCCTAAATGACCATCATCTTCCAGGGCCTATCTATATAAGACAACCTGGGCTCATAACGCAAACGTCGGGAAGCGGCCATATGCCTGCGGGAAAGTCAGGACCACACCCGGAATCCCCTAACCAGCGCAGAAAAACATATAAAAACCCCGCATATGGCCTAGGACTATATCCACCCTGCATTCACTAGCCAGGGGGCATCACCAAGCGCGCGAACTTCCCTTATGATGTCATTTAGAGAGGTGTGTTTAACCAAATTACCATTTATCATGTTAATGATTAAGTAAATTATCATTTACTATCATACCATATCAATTTCATTTGAGCAAATGTATATTTTATACTCAATTCCATTCACATTTTAGCAAATGTATATCCTATTTATCCGAAACCATATTCATTTACATGATGTAAATATTTCGCATTGTTTAAATCCGGAGCCGTACGCATTTACATTGACATTTTGACCTCAAAGAATAAATAGACTTTTAATTATTCTCCCCAGATTCGTTGATAGATACAATAAACCATCAAGGATCACACAGCTCCAATGATCTTCTAAGGTCTCCCAAGCATAACAATGCATCCCCTAGTTTAAAAGAAATCAACTAGAAGAAAGAATACCCTAACATCAATAGGCATGATCCCCGAAAAAGTTCCCACCTATCCTATTTCTAATGTAGGGTGGATAACTAATTCCTCTAGGACTCTAAAATTCTAAATTTACTTCATTCAAGAAGGATCCTAGTCCCTATTGAAGAAAATAAATCTAGGAAACAAAATAAGATTTTAAAGGTGAAAAACAGGGGACCAGTTGACCGGTCCTGAGACCGCGGTCGACCGCATCTCAAGGTTTTGCCTACCAAAGAAAGCAGAAAGCTCAAAATGGTATAGTCGGTCGACCGGTAAAGGAACCGCGGTCGACCGCGAAATAATTTTATGCCTTGTGGGAAAGCAGTAAGCCCTCACACGAAGGCCCGGTCGACCGATCGTAGCAGACTTAGGGTTCTTCCTTCTTCCAAAAGCTAAAACCCAAATCTCAAATCTCTTTCATTTTAAACACAACCAACAACTTTTATCTACCCAAAGATTATCCTACCTGATTTATAACTATTAAAACTCACAATTTTGTCCTCAAAACTAAGATTAGGGTTTAAATCTCATAAATTCCATTTTTGATCCATAATTGCAAATACACAACTATCATACAAATTATTCAACTTAGATCACATATTTGCAAGTAGAGAACTTGCCTTAGGGTTGCAAATTCAGATTTCTTGGTGGTAGAAGCAATCTCCCATCTTCAACCTTCATTTCTCTCTTCTATCTCCACTATTCTCTTCTTCTTTCTTTCTCTCTTTTTCTCTCTATGTTCAAGACATAAAATGGGGAAAATAAGGGATTTTAGAAGACTAAAATCGTGGCTTAAGTTAAAAATCCCAACTTAAATGGCTAACACCACATTAAAATGACTTCCAAATACGCATTTAAGTTAAAACCAGTCAAAAGTGCCCGGAACCCAAAAATACAATATGGCACTTATTTTGGCTGTCTCGCACCATCCGGGACTAACTACACCCTCTAAACTGGCATCCGAAAATTTTATAAATTATTTCGAGTTCCAATATCATTTAAATCAAAATGTCAGTTTAAATACCTGACACTACAAACATGCAACCTGATGATATTTACTTTCACCTACAGTAAATATGCATCAAACTAGTAAATATTAACTTTCAATTCATTTAATTAATATTTACCCCAGACCCCACATTTTATATAATTACCTTATGCGGTAAAATTTATATAAAAGGAGCCTCCCAGAATCGAGGGTTGTTACAAGCAAGTAGAACAAACGATATACAAATGACTTTATATATTTCTTGCCTCTCCCTCTTTGTGTCAGTAACCGATGGTTCCAATTTCATAATTTTTGGACTCCCCAATTAATAGGAATCAATTTTATAAGATGAGGGCTTCCAAGGAAACCTCGACATCTTCCATGCTATTCCTTTAAGGCAACACATGACATTGGTGTACGAGCACCAAGGATCACGACACTAGCACTCCCTTTTAGGTATTTTTCTGATCTATAATGACCAGACAATTATTAGCAGACAATGGGTTGCTTATATAGGCTAAAATGGGGACCCCCAAGAAATATGAGGCCAGCTACCTACAAAATAAGAAATTCTAATTAAACTATATAATTAATTCAATAATTCTATAAATTATTATTCATTCTAGTAAAGATTAGTAATTTCACTCTAGTCTACTATCTCAAAATTGTAATTTCGAGCTCCTTGTCATTAAATGCTTAATAATCTCCCCACGTTAAGATTACAGATAGTCGTAGATTAAATTAAATTACTGAGAATTATATTTAATCGACCTCTTATAAATTTCTTATGGCCGTCCACTTAACTTATTTGATATGTCGGATAATTAAATCCACCGACTGAATTTGACACAATCAATACTTATAAGCTACATCAAGATGGTATCATCAATCTCTATACCGAGATGTGGATTCCATTCATTATTAACTTTCACATTACATTAATCACCATTAACCAATCTACCGAGATTATTAATCCATAAATGAATCTCACCCACTAAGTCAAAGTAATATACTATTGATGCATGTGTCCATCAATTATACCCGAATTAAGAGCTTAAGAACTCACAATAACCATGAGATGTGCATTATATTACATAGTCAATATAAGGACAATTATCATAAATTGGTCCCGTTCAATACCCACAAAGTGTACTTGCACAATAAGTCAAAACTATACTATTTCCTGAATCAATATAGATCTACTAAAATATTGTGTTGCAATCCTACTGATGGTGTGTCCATCTCCATCTAATATTGTGAACCAGTCTTATATTGTACAAGAACCGATGATCTGATCTTCCATGTGTAAGCCAAACTCTACACATCACATCATTTGCTATGTAGAATAAAAAATACCTTTGCATAAATATATAAATAATATGATGCAAACGTTACTTGTGAAGATTCTCATTAAATAGACATACTAAAATTCACTAGTGAACCATGAATTTTAGTATACAACCCTAACAATGAATACATTAAGCCTAAAAGGTGCATTGACGTGCACACGGGGCCAAATTGGGATTGTGCGAGCAGATAAAGGTAGTAAGCCACTTTTCCTTAATCAAAATACATTTTGAAAATTTTTGGTCTTTCCCAAGGTTATAGAAAACTCTTCTCCAAATAGAAAATCACTTGTTCAGTTGAAAAACATAGTTTTATCAAATAATAATGAAAAACATATGTGTGTGTGTGTGTGTGTGTGCATAACCATAGATGTTAAATCATAATCCATAGTCGAAAGGATATGTCTTCAAAGAGTTCAGAAACAAAAGTCTTTATGTTCTAGAGAATATGAATAAATCTTAAAAGTTCAATGTTCATGAATTCTACGAAGAAAACTCTCTCTACAAAGATCTATGAAGATACATTATTTTTTTCTAGCTTAAATCTAGACTCTAACGGTTTGACACGGAATAAAACCAACTGATGTATTTATACAAAATATTACATTATCGTCTGCCAATCTACATCCTTGAGTAAAGGACATAAGATTTTATTTATGGAAAAAGAAGAGATGACTTGGAGTACTAGGGTTACTAAAGGAGAGTCCAAGTCATGGATACAAGGATGTGCTCTTCGATGCTCCAAGTCATTAGGGTCACTAATATTTATAAGTACAAGTGCTCTATAATTTTAGGTCTACTCCATGGTGATATGTTATCATCTTTGATCTTATCATTGAAGTACGGGAATAATAAGAATTACGTATCGACTAAATCAAACTGTCATTTCCCTTGGAGTTTCCTTACCGAGTCTGTGATATTAGGATGACTACACCACCTAAATATATGAGCGCCATGTGTCATGCCACATCGATTTCTTGGCTTTTAATCCCTTCAATTCATATTGACATTTAGTCAATAACATTATTCATTTGAGCGTGAAACAATTACTTTCATCATTATAATATTTAATATGTTTAATCTCTTTCAAACTTCGAATGGAGTGTACCATATAAATGTAATAATTAATAATTCATTAAGTAATTAAAAATTCATTTCAAATATCTACTTAGTTAATTGAAACTTTACCTAGAGTGTACCAAATGGCATTCCTAACTTAGAACCCATTCAGTTTCCCCCCTAAATTGGGGTGGTTGATCTTTAGACATGGTCAACCTAATTCCGCCTTAATGAATGGGCAGGTGTTGGCGTGGATTTTCTCAGCAAATGTCTATTAGTTGACACTCATCTAGATTTTTTTAGTGGGATCATAGTCTTTATAATGACTTAAATAATCCCTATGTTTAGGGTTGCCTGCACCTCAGATTACTTCCCCAGGCAATCATGGCATGTTAAGAGCATGACTTGGGGGATCAACAAATGAGACTCTTTTCAAAGAGAGTTGTCACTTCAACTCATATTTAGCGATAAAGAGTATAAGGGGTTTCATACACCCCTTGTATTTCATTTACTCGAAATTCAAGAGGTACAAAAACTTTCATTTCACTTTCTCTTTCTAATATGATTTGTAGATACTCTTTTTATCATTTCCTTCATCTCTTTCTTTTATTTTCATTTCCCATGAGCCATGCCTAGGGATTGGAGGAAGTACGAAGTGATCTTAGAAAATAATTTTGACACATTTCATACTAAAATGGAAATGTCAAGATAAGAACCTCAATAGATGATGAGGATGTACGTGACATAATTGACGAGGTTCCTTTCATAATAGTCACCGTAAATAGAGGGTCTATGATATAATCAGATACTGCTATGACATACGAACTTCTACTGGGTCTGGCACGTATCATTTTCAACTAGAGAGAAGTCTCGTAATTTGCCAACTTGAATAAACAAATCATAAAAAGATATCGAGAAGGACGCCTTAGTGTTTCTAGGTTATTATATGATGAAAATGACACGAGTCTTATCATGTCTATTAATGAAGGAACTCTTGGTAGGCTGTTTATCTTTCATTTAAATTATTTTATGAAATGGGATATTTTTGTTACGAATGAACATTTTCTTCGCATTCATATCCGGAATGCAAAATAAATCCTAGATACCATGTTATACCTCAATGGATAGGTGCTCATGTGTGTATTGGCTATGAATTAATAATTTCATTAATCGAGAACTTCACAACCATCTTAGAGGTCAATGTTACTCAATATATGGTGGTCGATGACTCTTCTATTCCAATAGCTACCCGCTCCCTAGCACAACTCAGAGAGAGGTGTACATTAGTGAATTATTATTACACACCTAAGTGATCTCAAATAATTTTGACGACGCCTCGATCGAACATGAAGAGGATATTCTCTTTGATGGATTGCGAACAGTCTTCTCATATGAAGAAGTTGAAACTTCAAATAAGCTTTGGGAAGAGATATATGAGGAAAAAGAAAGAGAATAAATGTACTTTTTGTTTCCCGGATGACTAGCTGATCCAAATAAACCATTGACCTTGTTTTCATCCATGTGAACCAAAAAATGTACGGAGGCCAAGTGCGTAAAAATCCCCAAGGTTCATCTGCCACCAAGAAGATGATAATTTATGTTTAGGAGAAGGAGGCCCAAAATAAGGAAAGGTAAAGGGATAGACTAATCGAATAGGCCAAAAAGAAGAGGATTGATAAGATTCCACCCTTAGTCCCTCTAGGGGTAATAACCATCCTCTGGTTCTTGCCCCATGCCAGTAGACCCGTAGATGCCACCTCAATCTTCAATTTTCAAAATTCATTCATGGGAAATCAACGTAATAAATGGCAAGGAGCCCCTCACAACTGATGACTCAGTTTATAAAAACACCGAGGTCATATATTAGGTGGATTAATTCCCATTTTTCCTAAAGGCATGTCAGCTTTAAGAAGTTTCACCTTGGAGCATTATCATAAGTAATGGCTCCACCACTTTGTTTTAATGAGTTAGCCTTTTGTTAAGTTCTTTAGAAAACTTATGGGTTTGCTTAGAAACTACCATGTTTCTTGTCTTTAAGGATATGTAGGCAATGCATAAGGGTTAAAAACCTGTTATAGAGGAATGAAATTATTCATAACTAAATAGTAGGATCACAGAACTTGAAGACATGTTAGATGATGAGACAACTTGTAAAGAATATGTGTTTAAAGAGACCGAACTCCTCTCGTTTGAGTTTAACAAGGTCATCAATGAGCTGGAGATCCTTAAAAAGGCCTTTGTCCCAAATAGATTGCAAAAGCTATTTCTACTGAGGCAAAGGGTGAAGGTTCCTATATAGAACACTCTCAGGGTTAGGATTTTTATGGTGTTTAGCCATAAATACCTTCATCTAGTTAAACTGTTATTTTGACAAGATATTGTGTGTAGCTATGTTGTGTATGTACTACCAATGCCTATGCTCTACTCACTCTAAAACATCTCTCAAAGTTCAGCTCAAATTGATTCAAAAGAAAAGGTAGTCTCTCACACTCTTCCCAACTATGGCTCATAGGAATATTTATAAGTCACATAGGGCATTACACATTGCATTTCATAGCATCATTTCTTATGGTTTATGTTTGTATGTTTAAAGAAGATTTTTAAATATCTTTAAAACATTTTCAAACATTTAAATCAAATTAATTCTTCAATCTAAATTAATTGTCTAAATTAATTCAAATTACCAAGAATAGGATAAATTCTTAAGAAAAATATATTTGTGTGTAAAAGCATTAAAAAAAAATTCTAATATTTTTCCTATTTTGGGGAGAATTTTCTCATTTAATTGTGGTTTTAAAATAATTTAAAAACTATTTAAAAATTTAAGTTAAACATTTGTTTTATTTTTGGTTTATTTTTGCTTGTAAATTGTATTATATGCATTTTATACATGTTAAATACGCTGCATTATACACGATTTTTACACGTATTTATACAAAAGATTCGATATGCCAAATGTCGCAATATTAA
The DNA here is from genome assembly GCA_949130495.1 of Sambucus nigra. Lineage (NCBI taxonomy): Eukaryota > Viridiplantae > Streptophyta > Magnoliopsida > Dipsacales > Adoxaceae > Sambucus > Sambucus nigra. The sequence goes on along the minus strand of OX422208.1, from coordinate 532,388,258 downwards.
AATATCATTTTGTGTTCCTTTTTGAACCATTAGATCATGTATTTATCTACGATTAGGTGTGCTTGTTTGAAATATATGTGCCTTCGATTTTCACCACTCATTTCACACAACCTTGACTAAAAATTGAGACCTTGGGTCCTAATTTTTAATTGCTGAGATAATTGTTAGGCTAATCAAAACTCTGCCAAAATCAATTCTAATTAGAGAGAAACAAATATGTATATATTTATAATGAGAGAGAGAAAGAGAAAGAGAAAGAGAGCAGACTAGACACACACAATGTTATTTATTCGATTTGATCTCCCATATAGATCAAATCTAAACACAAAACATTTATATCATTTCGATTTTTTGTTTTATGTGTTTGTTTGTTTGAAAATGTTTTGAAACTTTCAAATCTTTTCAAAAACTCTCCTATTATGGTTTGTATTTTCTGTTACGAACTATTTTGAAAAAGAACCCTAATATTTAACTTCTAATTTGCAACGTTTGATTCGATTGGAAGTGAAATATCTACTATATTATTAAGATATATCTTAAGACCATCCGTATTGTGTTATTTGTTGCATTTTTTTTTATAAAATTTAGTTTGTATCTCGTAAGGCTTGATATACCAAGAAACTCTCAGAGTTGAAGGTATTTGCCTTTAAATGAGAACCACAACATACTAAAGTTCACATAATTTATACTTTGGGTCTGTCTTATCAGGATTCATGTTAAAACTATTTGCATGTTTGATTTTTGTGTTTAATTACGCAATACACACACTTACATGCACTATTCTTGTATAGATCTATTTTGATTTGTTAGATCTACCTTAAATCTGATTTGTATGTACGTTTGAACACTATTTCATACATAATCACTTTTGTATGTAAACTCTTGTTGATATATTTTCTTTTGAGTTAAGATTCTTTTAAAACATTTTGTTTTAGATCAAAACAAACTAACTTCGGTCAAAATACGTTTAGAATGGAAATAGGTTTAAAAGTTTAAACCTAAACTATTTAGGGACTTAATTTGTTAAAGAATGTTACTACTTGACTGTCGTTATATGCCTCGATTGAACTCCATGTTTGACCTGACCTGAACCATATTTGAATCATCTTGAATTGCTTGACTAAGAACTTAAACCTTTTATAAAGATCTAAATGAACCTTTGTTTAGAATTGTTAAAACTCATAATATCTATTATAATAAGGTTTTATATAAAAACCTATTTTGAATCTGAGTTTTAAAGAGGTATAATAGAATATTTAGATTAAAGTCGTGTTTAATCTAAAACTATTTCTGAAAGTAGTTTGCTAAAATTTCTATTTTGACTTTGTACTTAAAATTTTATAATATTTGTATTCAAAAAATGTGTACTGTATACTCTGTAATGTTTGATCTTGATTGTGCATGTTTTTTGTGATTATCTACATTGCATAATCTTGAAGTCATGTTTTAGGAACTGTGTTCATATAACTGCATATTTTTCACACATAGTTATGTTCACTCATATAACACACCTTATAAACTTAGGCGCTGAAATACTTGTGCAAATATCTTACCAAGTCTGAGTGTTCAAAAGAATTGAAAAAGGGTTTTCTCAAACTATTTAAGTCAAGAAGTTTTGACTTAAAAGAAAGAACATTAGACTTGATAAAGGTATCTAAAAAATCAATCGTTGTTGCATATAATTTGGTATGTCTCTGTAATAACCCGCCCTTTTCGAGAGGATTAAATTCCATAATTAAGCATAATTTGGAATTTGGAGAATTTCTCAAAATAGTAATTTTTGGATTTTTCGAGGATTTAATGATTTTCGATGGGTATCGTAATTTCTTTTGGGACTATATAGGTCGAAGTAATTTAATTATATGTCGCCGTGGAGTATAGCGACAAAAGAGGTAAGATTTTGAGTAGAATACCGCATTTAATTATTTTGGGTTAGAATAGTGATTTTTGGTCAAGTACCTCGGATGGAAATTTCGACTGCGCCATGAGTCTCAGAATGTCCGAGATAGTCGGAAAAGAATGTCCGATTGTCGAATTGAGTCCCGGATAATTTTGGAGTTAAATAGGCTCGTAATTGGGTAAACGAGTCATTTTTGGGTTTTAAAGGGGTTAAACCTTTTTCACCTTATAAAAGGAGGGAGAGGGGGATAAAAAGAGAATAGAAAAGAGAAAGAAGAGAGGGAAGATAGAGAGGAGGAAGAAAAGAGTAAAAAGGGGGAGATTCCGGCCAGCCTCCGTGGGATTCGGCTCGAGGACGTCGGATTTTATCCACGAGGCAAGTGTTTACTTGCTTTATTTGTTTTTAAGCATAAATATCTCATATCATTGTTGGTATAACAAACCCTAATGATTTTGGGTTGGGTATTCATGGATAAAACGGGTTTTTGGGAGTTAAAACGAATAAACCCCTAAAAATGGTAAATTGGAGAAACTTAGGTTTTAATTGAAATAAATTGGTGATTCCGGATTGTAGGATGTTTAGAACCCGTATTATAGGTGTATTTGTAGTTGGTTGAAGTTGTAGGCCGTTTCGTGTACAAATGGAAGCTTGGGGGAAGCTTCCATGGCCGAAACAGCTTCTCGGAGAAGAAGCTGCCCGACTTGATTGATCGATCGATCATAGGGGATCGATCGATCGAAGCCATCGATCGATCGATGGCCATGGGTCGATCGATCGACCCTTGTTGAAAGTTGACAATTTCTCTAGGATGATTTGGATGGGATAGATTCCATTTCATCTTGCTTTTAGGTTAATTAGGTGATAACCTAGAGGACCTTTTAGGATTTTAGGGTCCATAAATTAAGGCAATTTAGGAGGGTAAAGTAAGGGTTTTTAGTATATAACCCTTAATCTTTATTTTTGAGGAAAATAGAATAATGGTAGAAATTGATGGATTAGGGTTCCTAAATTATATTGGGGACTTCTAAATGATTAATTGGACTAGGTATAGTCTTTGGGGTTCAAGGAAATGAAATCCTTAACTCGTTGAATTTAAGGTTGTTCGGGTGAGATAAATCCCGAGGATATTTTTCGTAGGCATAGAGGCCTATATAATTATGCTTATAGAAAGCATAATTATATCGATTATCGTTAAGTGTATCCTAGGAGATAATTAGGATAATTTGGGAATATAGGTATGTGTGATTTCACTTAGAGTGAAGGGTATCATTGGAGATATCCAATAAATCCTTAGATGGGATTGAGGTATATAGTGATAATTAAATTAAGAAATATTTGGGTTTAGTATCAGGCTTATATGAATGCATGATTATGATTCCTGGAGGGAATCTTTGGGATTATTGGTCATCGTTAGATGCTATAGGCCACTATGGCCGTTTATATATATATTTTAGGAAGAATATATAGGATATGTATATACTGTGTGATTTAGGTATATATATATATATATATGTTGTGATGGAAATGATTTTCAAAATATAAAAATGAATATTTTCAAAATGGAAAGAGAAATGTTTTTCATAATTAATAAAATATGGATTACACACCTCTCTAAATCGCTATCATAAGGGAAGTTGCGTTCGTATGGTGAAGCCCCCTGGCTAATGAATGCAGGGTGGATATAGTCCTATAGGCCATGTGAGCGTTTGCTGATATATATTTTTCTGCGCTGTTTAGGAGATTCCGGGTGTGGTCTTGACTATCCCGCAGGCACATGGCCGCTTCCCGACATCTTGCGATGTAGGATCCCAGGTTGTCTTATGATAGGCCCTGGAAGATGATAGCCATTTAGGGGCACGTACAGTGGAGAAATCCGGACGGGCAGTCTTAGAACGCGTTATATTAAAGCAATTCATGATAATGGATTGGCTTTAATTACATTTCCTGGATATAGGAAAGGAAATGGGATAAATGTTTGGCTTCGGTAACACTTCCCGGATGGAAGAATGTATGTGGAAGCATATGATATGATCAAAGCATTTTTATAATAATGAAAATGGCTTTGAATACATTTCCTGAGTATAAAAAGGGAAATGGGATGATTTAAAAAGGTAAAGCATTTTTATGATAATAATACTGGCTTTAAAAAGAGAAATGATTTGTTAAAGCAATTCATGATAATGAATTGGCTTTTAAATACATTTCCTGGATATGAGAAGGGAAATGGAAGGTTTTGAGATAAAAATGATAAGTATTAATAAATACTTTGTATATGGATTCTCATTCCGGGGGATAGATCCGGATGGTTATGGTAAAATATGTATATGTATATATAAATGGATAAATCGAGTACCGAGGGTCTAATGGATCCCGATGATCGACCTTGCCGCATAGTAGTGTATCGGGGGGATTCCTTATTTGGATTTCGCTTTGCGAGACACCCCACGCACGAATATGGCATTGTGTTGAGACTGGGGAGAAGTTTAATCCTTAGTGCTCTAATATTATAAATGTTTATGGTATATATATATATATATTCATATATATCTTTCTGTACTGAGGGACTGGAGGATCTCGACGATCGACCGTGCCGCGTAGTAATGTATCGGGGGGGTTCCTTGTTTGGATTTCGCTTTGCGAGACACCCCACGCACGAACATGGCATAGCGTTGAGATTGGGGTGAAGTTTAGCCCTTAGTACATTGCTTGGACTATCTAGGATTGATAGTGGGTTAGTGATAGACTAGTTTAGCAGGATAGCTTGACTAGGATGTCTAGAGGGATGCGCTAGGAGTGCACTGTTAGTGGAGAGGTTAGGGGTATCTCATGGGAGTGCGATACCAATTTAAATATGAGATAAAACTATTTTTCTAAAAATAAAGCATTTATGCACTTGCAAAATATTTTCAAAATTCGGGCTCTGACCCGTTTATCTACTCTCCTTTCTTTCTATATATTATATATATATATAGGTGTCCAGACACAGGGACGCCTGGATGGAAATTCTTTCGAGTCAGACGTCAGCTGCAGCAGCTGTGGATGCGTGCAGGTTTTTGATAGCCGCTTCCATCGTTGTACTCTAGATAGGAGGTATTGTATAAACTTTCGGGCCAATGGTCCAATTGCATTTAGTTATTCTTTCAGTACAGCATTCGATATGGTTGTATATTTTGACCGAGTGTTCGGTTATTTTATTTCATTTCAGTTTCATTTCGGCAAAACTGTGTGGATGTTTTATTTATTGTTGTTAAAAAGAGTAGTAAAGTTAAAATTTTGACACCGGCCTAATAGGTTATTAGTAAATAAAATGGATTTTCGACAGTGATGCTAAGAATGATCCATATGAGACTCCTATTTTAATTTAATATTGGAGTGATCGCCCGGTATCTTATTAGGCGGGGTGTCATAGATGGTATCAGAGCATCAGGTTCTAGTGTCCTTAGGAATCTATGCGGACGTACTACGCTTTCAGCATTGCTCTCGATTTGTTATGGAGCCCCAGGATTTGGATTGTTGATTTCTCTTGTGAGATTTCGTTCTCCTGCCATATTAGAAGATTATAGAAATCTTTTACGCGCTCGTTGAGAATCGGTGCGGAGCTCGGAGGGCAGCGGGAGGTGGAGCTTAGCTGGGGAAGCTGGTAGAAGATAGGGACGAGGACCTTAGTAGAGGCCACTCTCTTTATGGCAACTGTTAAGGATTGTTGCAACGACTACTAAAGTATAGTAGTTATGAGCAACCAAGTACTACTGTGGTAGAAAGTGGTACTTAAGATTGAATTACCCCGTGGGGATAAGGGTTCAAAAGGGATCTTACGGATAATTCTAACTGTGAGTCCCCATGAATCAGCAGGATGAGAAGAATGCTGTTTTGGGAATTATTCGCCTAAGGTTCAGCCAGAGGCCGACGGTGAATAAAGAGTATTATGGCGAAGTGAACCTTGTACCTAAGTAAGTTAGGTGCAATGAATATTGAGTCCTTTCCAAGAAGGATGGGCTCCCTAAAGAATGGGTATGTTCGAGGACCCCGTGGTTGGACATCCACTCGGGGAATTTGTTAAAATGAAGTTGTTATGAGTTTTACCTCAATCGAGGAGGTATATTTGGAGTGACTAGATAAAGTCACGGTATTAGTTAGCCCTAGACTCGTGTGTGTTATTTGATTTATGTCGGTCACGATAACATAATATCATGTATGCCTATGTGTTGTCCGCAGTAGCGAAGTTTTGTTTTCCTTCACTCGTCATAAAGGCGGGTGTTGATATATTGTGTATATATATATATATCTGGTTTGGGATACTCATTTTATATGTCTATACGAGTACGGTGATATGATGAGTATAATATATTATGGTGTATTTTCGGAGCGATAACAGGCGAAAAATGACAAGTCTATCGTGTCCATGGTTCCTGGAGGGAACAGGTTATTGTTGCGGTGTCTCACCTAGATATAGGTTGAATTCGCCTTATTTATTGTGGGATACGAAACTTCGATGAGTAGAGGTTTCATTATCGTGAGTTGGGTATATGGCGACCTTATATATATGATTTCAGGCCGCAGGATTTGTGTTGAGCTGTAAGATTAAGCTCATTACTTTTTGCCCAAGGACTTAAAAATGAGTGCGAGCGCAGGGTGGTATGACTCTTAGTTTGAGATAGGAGTTTAAACCATCTTTTTGTTGGATTAGGGGATAAGGATATCCCGATTTCATGTTGAAATGACGAAACTCCATAACCAACGAAGTCAAGGGTTATTGTGTGGAGGGGTTCTTTGTTTGGATTTCGCTTTGCGAGACACTCCACACATGACTCTTAACGGCGTCGGGAGTGGGGAGCTATTATGGGATGCAAGGATGTTGATTTTGTGGAAAGGTCTTATAGTGTGGATGGACCACTATAGGCTATGAGCCATATGATGTTGATATACATATGAAAATATTGTGCTATGGAAAAGCACTAAAGTGGTCCCCTCGTCACAAGTGGGTGGTTGAGGTTGGACTTAGAGAAATTGGTTTGAGGATAATAACCAGCCTTAATGAAAAGGCAGATTTTGAGAAGATGATTTTGGGTATTATGTTCGTGACACTTTCTACAGAAAGTGGTCACTTCGATTGATTAGGTTTCCTTCTGTATGGGCGGAAGGATAAGATAGTAGAAATGCGTTCGTAGTTAGCGTAGGAAGTATTTAGGACATCCCGCTGGTGTGCCTTAGGTCACTATATCTCGATGATCAACTACGCGAGGGAGTAGTGTAACGGGAGGGTTCCTTATTTGAATTTCGCCTTGGCGAGACGTCCCACGCATGAAACCAAGCAATTGTCGGGAGTTGAGAGAGGCCTTGGGCACTAGGGACATAATTAGGATTATATTAGTTTCGCGTAGGTAGGGTAACGCATAGATAGTAGCATTGTAGGATGTAGGCTCGATAGAGTTAGTGAGGCCGAGGTTAGGAGGATTGAAATTTCGCGGGTTGGAAGAACCCATGGGTGAGTATTACACCGAGGAAAGGAGACCCTTATTGGGAGAGAGTGTTACGTGTCAGACATTCTCTACGGAAGTGCAGATGTGCACAAGTTGGAAAGGTGTATGGGCACCTTGGTAAGATAGTCTTATGTACCGCTTGAAATAGGATGGGCGTAGTATATAAGGTTGAAAGTCATGCCAAGAGGCATTTTAGAGGATGGGTATTAAATGACGTATTAGAGTCACTTTATGATCGCGGTAGCCGCGTAGTACTCGGTTGGGAACTGTTAGGTTAGTGTCGTTCCCCTTGAGGTTTAGGATTTGTAGTGATCCTAGATATATCTGAATTCCGCGGACGAAATTCGGTTGTAAGGGGGGAGTATGTAATAACCCGCCCTTTTGGAGAGGATTAAATTCCATAATTAAGCATAATTTGGAATTTGGAGAATTTCTGGAAATAGTAATTTTTGGGATTTTTGAGGATTTAATGATTTTCGATGGGTATCGTAATTTCTTTTGGGACTATATAGGTCGAAGTAATTTAATTATATGTCGCCGTGGAGTATAGAGACAAAAGAGGTAAGATTTTGAGTAGAATACCGCATTTAATTATTTTGGGTTAGAATAGTGATTTGCGGTCAAGTACCTTGGATGGAAATTTCGACTGCGCCATGAGTCTCGGAATGTCCGAGATAGTCGGAAAAGAGTGTCCGATTGTCGAAATTGAGTCCCGGATAATTTTGGAGTTAAATAGGCTCGTAATTGGGTAAACGAGTCGTTTTTGGGTTTTAAAGGGGTTAAACCTTTTTCTCCTTATAAAAGGAGGGAGAGGGGGAGAAAAAGAGAAGAGAAAAGAGAAAGAAGAGAGGGAAGAGAGAGAGGAGGAAGAAAAGAGTAAAAAGGGGGAGATTCCGGCCAGCCTCCGCGGGATTCGGCTCGAGGACGTCGGATTTTATCCACGAGGCAACTGTTTACTTGCTTTATTTGTTTTTAAGCATAAATATCTCATATCATTGTTGGTATAACAAACCCTTATGATTTTGGGTTGGGTATTCGTGGATAAAATGGGTTTTTGGGAGTTAAAACGAATAAACCCCTAAAAATGGTAAATTGAAGAAACTTAGGTTTTAATTGAAATAAATTGGTGATTCCGGGTTCTAGGATGCTCAAAACCCGTATTATAGGTGTATTTGTAGTTGGTTGAAGTTGTAGGCTGTTTGGTGTAGAGATGGAAGCTTGGGGGAAGCTTCCATGGCCGAAACAGCTTCTCGGAGAAGAAGCTGCCCGACTTGATCGATCGATCGATCCTAGGGGATCGATCGATCGAAGCCATCGATCGATCGACGGCCATGGGTCGATCGATCGACCCTTGCTGAAAGTTGACAATTTCTCTAGGATGATTTGGATGGGATAGATTCCATTTCATCTTGCTTTGACGTTAATTAGGTGATAACCTAGAGGACCTTTTAGGATTTTAGGGTCCATAAATTAAGGCAATTTAGGAGGGTAAAGTAAGGGTTTTTAGTATATAACCCTTAATCTTTATTTTTGAGGAAAATAGAATAATGGTAGAAATTGATGGATTAGGGTTCCTAAATTATATTAGGGACTTCTAAATGATTAATTGGACTAGGTATAGTCTTTGGGGTTCAAGGAAATGAAATCCTCAACTCGTTGAATTTAAGGTTGTTCGGGTGAGATAAATCCCGAGGATATTTCTCGTAGGCATACGGGCCTATATAATTATGCTTATAGAAAGCATAATTATATCGATTATCGTTAAGTGTATCCTAGGAGATAATTAGGATAATTTGGGAATATAGGTATGTGTGATTTCACTTAGAGTGAAGGGTATCATTGGAGATATCCAATAAATCCTTAGATGGGATTGAGGTATATAGTGATTATTAAATTAAGAAATATTTGGGTTTAGTATGATGCTTATATGAATGCATGATTATGATTCCTGGAGGGAATCTTTGGGATTATTGGTCATCGCTAGATGCTATAGGCCACTATGGCCGTTTATATATATATTCTAGGAAGAATATATAGGATATGTATATACTGTGTGATTTAGGTATATATATATATGTTATGATGGAAATGATTTTGAAAATATAAAAATGAATATTTTCAAAATGGAAAGAGAAATGTTTTTCATAATTAATAAAATATGGATTACACACCTCTCTAAATCGCTATCATAAGGGAAATTGCGTTCGTATGGTGAAGCCCCCTGGCTAATGAATGTAGGGTGGATATAGTCCTATAGGCCATGTGAGCATTTGCTGATATATATTTTTCTGCGCTGGTTAGGAGATTCCGGGTGTGGTCTTGACTATCCCGCAGGCACATGGCCGCTTCCCGACGTCTTGCGATGTAGGATCCCAGGTTGTCTTATGATAGGCCCTAGAAGATGATAGCCATTTAGGGGCGCGCACAGTGGAGAAATCCGGACGGGCGGTCGTAGAACGCGTTATATTAAAGCAATTCATGATAATGGATTGGCTTTAATTACATTTCCTGGATATAGGAAAGGAAATGGGATAAAGGTTTGGCTTCGGTAACACTTCCCGGATGGAAGAAGGGATGTGTAAGCATATGATATGATCAAAGCATTTTTATGCTAATGAAAATGGCTTTGAATACATTTCCTGAGTATAAAAAGGGAAATGGGATGATTTAAAAAGGTAAAGCATTTTTATGATAATAAAATTGGCTTTAAAAAGAGATATGATTTGTTAAAGCAATTCATGATAATGAATTGGCTTTTAAATACATTTCCTGGATATGATAAGGGAAATGGAAGGTTTTGAGATAAAAATGATAAGTATTAATAAATACTTTGTATATGGATTCTCATTCCGGGGGATAGATCCGGATGGTTATGGTAAAATATGTATATGTATATATAAATGGATAAATCGAGTACCGAGGGTCTAATGGATCCCGATGATCGACCTTGCCGCATAGTAGTGTATCGGGGGGGTTCCTTGTTTGGATTTCGCTTTGCGAGACACCCCACGCACGAATATGGCATTGTGTTGAGACTGGGGAGAAGTTTAATCCTTAGTGCTCTAATATTATAATTGTTTATGTTATATATATATATATTCATATATATCTTTCTGTACTGAGGGACTGGCGGATCTCGACGATCGACCGTGCCGCGTAGTAGTGTATCGGGGGGGTTCCTTGTTTGGATTTTGCTTTGCGAGACACCCCACGCACGAACATGGCATAGCGTTGAGACTGAGGTGAAGTTTAGCCCTTAGTACATTGCTTGGACTATCTAGGATTGATAGTGGGTTAGTGATAGACTAGTTTACCAGGATAGCTTGACTAGGATGTCTAGAGGGATGAGCTAGGAGTGAACTGTTAGTGGAGAGGTGAGGGGTATCTCATGGGAGTGCGATACCAATTTAAATATGAGATAAAACTATTCTTCTAAAAATAAAGCATTTATGCACTTGCAAAATATTTTCAAAATTCGGGCTCTGACCCATTTATCTACTCTCCTTTCTTTCTATATATTATATATATATATATATATAGGTGTCCAGACACAGGGACGCCTGGATGGAAATTCTTTCGAGTCAGACGTCAGCTACAGCAGTTGTGGATGCGTGCAGGTTTTTGATAGCCGCTTCCATCGTTGTACTCTAGATAGGAGGTATTGTATAAACATTCGGGCCAATGGTCCAATTGCATTTAGTTATTCTTTCAGTACAGCATTCGATATGGTTGTATATTTTGACCGAGTGTTCGATTATTTTATTTCATTTCAGTTTCATTTCGGCAAAACTGTGTGGATGTTTTATTTATTGTTGTTAAAAAGAGTAGTAAAGTTAATTTTGACACCGGCCTAATTGGTTATTAGTAAATAAAATGGATTTTTGACAGTGATGCTAAGAATGATCCATATGAGACTCCTGTTTTAATTTAATATTGGAGTGATCGCCCTGTATCTTATTAGGCGGGGTGTCATAGTCTCATTTAAGTGTGTGTGAGTCATAATAGTATAACTCACATCACATACACTTCGGTAGAATAATTCACTTAGGCACTGAGTTAATCTTTCTCTTAAGGAAGCTAGATGGAAAAGCAGAGACGTTTAAAGGACAATTGGGAAGGGCAAAGTGAAGCTGAGTTTCAGAAGAGCAACCAACGTAGAGTGGCTTGGTTTTATGTAATAGCTTTCTGACTAGTTTATTTTGTGACTTGGTGCATGTTTATATAACTGTTCCTATTTGATTTGTTTAGTGGAAGTAGTTTAGATTGGTCCTTAGAAGGATACATGGTTTTTTCTAGGGGAAGGGTTTTCTTCACGTAATATAAGTACCTGAGTGATGTACTTTTCTATCTAAATACCATACACGAAAAAGTAAGTTAATGAACTGAAAAATCATATAATTAAATTGAAAGTTTTATTATATGTTTAACAACCTTATTTAATCAAGATAATAAAATTGGACTTTGATTAACTACTCAAACCTAATAAAGTTTTCTACCTAGTTTACAATTTAAGTAAAATGTTTAAATTGGCCCTGCTTGAATCTTTTGTACAAACTCATAGGTATTTTGAGGTTACTCAACTCTAGTTATTTCTCCATAGTTTTTTAAAAATGCACCATTCTGACTCAAATGGTATCAAATCTTGACTATTTAAAAGATTATTTTTAAAAGACTATTACTAAACTATTTTTACCTTGTTTTAATAGAGGATAGAAGTTAGTTAGTTAGGATTGGTAACTTTAGTAGACCCACTATATTTTATGCCTCTAACTTTTCCTACTAAAAAGTTCATATGATAGATGTTATTTAGGTTACCTTAGGCGATCAGGTTTGGGACTTAATAGAAAATGGTTATACACACCCCACTGTCCCTATAGCAGAAGATAGTAATATTGTTAGAAAATTGAAGACTACTGAATTAATTACTGATGAAAAGAAGATAAGCATCTTTAACAATAAAGGAAAGAATGCAATCTTTATGAGTGTTAGTGAAAATGAACTTAAACGAATTTATCACTGCACTACTAGTAAAGAATCTTGGGGCACCTTAGTCATTTCACATGAAGGAGATGTTAGGTTTACAGAATTTAAAACCCAAATCTTTTTCAACAATGAAATACGCTTCTTATGAAAGATAATGAACATGTTGATGATTCTTACATGCGATTAACAAGTCTAATAACCCAACTACATGCTAATGGAATTGTGTATACGAATAAGGAAATTTGTACTAAAATACTTAGGTCTCTTGCTCGTAGGTTTGATTATAAAGGTTATATTATTAAGGAAATAAATGACCCCTCTATCACTCCTGAATTGCTTAGCTCTAAATCAAGAACTATGGAACTAGAATCTTCTTTTAGGAAGATTTTAATTAATTTTTCTAAAAATAATTATGTTGGTAATTCTAATGTTGCTTCTAAATATGTTCATGTTGATAAAGAAAAAAACAAAATAGTTGAGATACATATTGAGTCTGATGGAGAGTTTAGCGATTTCGAAAAAATTGAGAGTGAACTTGCACTTATGTCAACACGGTTTAAAACAATGTTATAAAAGAAGGATGAATATTGCAAAAAGATGAGTGCAAGATGACTATTAATTAAACCAATCCATTAGAACTCCCAACAGAAATAATAAACATACTGTGAATTGTAGTAGTAATAATAAAAAACCTGATAAGTCTAAAATGGAATGTCACAATTGTGGAAAATTAGGCCACTTTATAGCTTACAGTAGATGTAATCCACGACCCAAACAAAATAAATATCACAAAGTCCATTTAACCAAAACTTAGGATGACTCTTCTGATGACCAGGATACTTCTGAATAAAAATGTCTTGCATTTTTTTGGACACGTTTATGATTGTTTTGGTGATATATATTTTATGGGTCTAACTGATTCTGATGAAGAAGAAGAGTGTGATGAAATTCTGGGTTTAATTGAATGTGAAAAATCCTTGTTAGCTAGTCAACTATTTATGCATGAATTAACTACTCCCCTAGATGCTAAATGTTCTGTTTTTGTGAATGATATTATTTCTGACTAAATGAAACTAGTGACACTTCACATACCAACACTGAAATGAATAGGGATAATAATTTAGTTTGTTATGAATATTATGCTCAAATGTATGTTAGGAGTTTGAAAATTAGGCAGGCTTTATCTAATTTGGTTAATTAGCTTAGTGAGGCCATAGAAAAACCAGTATAGGATAGTTAAGCAAATTAAATTGGAGGTGACAGACATCAGATCTAACTTTGAAAAAGAAAGACTTGATTTTGAAAAAATAAAAATCTAAGTTTGAAATTGAAGTCTCTACTCTTAATGAAAATATGTGTGTTATTGAACAAATATATAAGACCACATTAGTTGAACTTGAAAAATCTAAAAAGATGCGTGATAATACTTTTAAAAGGTTAAGATAAAGGGAAAAAGAAGATTTTAACGTAGATAAACTTTTGAACTCTTAAAAATATGATTGCAATACAAATGGATTGGGTTATGAAGAACATTTTACAAATAATCCTATTATTGAAGCCATTGTTTTTGTTAGGGATAGTTTCCAAATAGGACAAAATTTGAGTAGTTCCACTTCAAACAAAGGAAAACAAGTCTTGTATGAAAATGTTGTTAAAAATGGAATTGATGTCAAATATCCTCCTATTTTGTGTGTTGAATGTCCTAAGTACACTCCACCTCCGAAAAGGAATAATTTTACTGCCAAATGTGATTTAGGTGGGTTAAAGTCTAGACTTACAGCGGCTTATGTTAAAAATCTAGTTACAAATAGCTGTTGTAGTATATTTGATGTTTTTGGGGACCAAAACTGGGAATGCCGAATTATTACAGGAAAATATGCATTTAAAATTTTTTAACTCGAAAGTAAAGAGATTTACACATTTTCGAAGGCATAACACCAAAAATAATTGGACTAATTTCTTTAATAATCCTAGACCTCAGTTTTATAGAAAAATATTAACAAAAGGAAAATCCCATCTTAGATCAAAAAACGCACAAAAACCTTCGAAAACTATGCCTATTTGGATAAGGAGTAGTAATCTAAGACCCCAACTGAGTTGTTTTAAATAAACTGTTTTATTATATTAATAACCTTACGTTGTGAATTACAAAACACTAGATGGTCCTTCAATAGTGGATGCTCGCGTCATATGACTGGGGATATTTCTAGACTTAAAGGTGTTATTCACTATAACGATTGTAACGTAACCTTTGGGAACGGTAACACTTTTCAGATTATAGGCAAATATATTCTTAATAAAGATGGATTATCTAATGTTAATGATGTTTTATTAGTCAAAGGTTTAAGAGCTAACTTGGTTTTATTAGTTAATTCTGTTATGATGATTAATAAGTAAATTTTTTTGAAAACTCTTTTGATATCTTAACCAAGATCGAAGAAGAGTATATAAAAGGCACTCGCACCATAGACAACTGTTATAAAGAAAGTGGTTCTACTTATTGTGGGTTAACCATTTATGATGAATCTAACCTATGGCATAATAGGATGGGTTATATAAATTTTGATACCATGAATCAATTGTCCCCACAAGATATTGTTAGAGGTTTGACTAAATTAGAGAAATGTCCAAATACTATTTGCGGGGCGTGCCAAATTGGGAAATTACTAAATCTCATCACAAGGAGGTTAAGGACATAAACACCACTGCTCCCCTAGAGCTACTCCACATGGACTTAATAGATCCTTCTAGAATAATATGTTTAAATGGAAATTCTTACATTCTTGTTATTTTAGATGACTTTACTCGATTTACATGGGTGTCATTTATGTAAAACAAATCAGAAACCTTTCACCATTTTCTAAAAATTATTACAAGAATTGAAAATGAGAAAGACACCCAAGTAACTTGAATAAGTAGTGATAGGGAGTCAGTTTAAGGAAATCGTAGTTATTGATTACTTTGGTGATAATGTCTATTCACACTGGTTTAGTGCCCCAAAAAATCCACAATAAAATGGGATAGTTGAGCGTAAAAAATGAACTATTCAAGAAATGGGTCGCGTACTTATTCATGCTAAAATAATACGTCTATAATTTTAGGAAGACGCTTGTACTACTATTGGTCATATTATTAACCATACGTTAGAAAAAATGCCAAAACTATGCCTTACAAATTATGGTTTAATAAAATCCCACTTGAAAATATTTTCGAACCTTTGGTGCTCCCTGTTATATTTGCAGTGATAGGAAAAAAATTTCTAAATTTGAGGCCAAAGGGGATAAAGCCATATTTTTGGGCTATTCTCAAGATAGTAGGGCTTATCATGTTGACAATTTACGAACTAAAACCATAATGGAATCCGTTAATGTAGTTTTAATTGACAACATAGTAGAGGAAATGAGTATTCACCACCCTTTGAAATTAGTTGAATTTAAATGTTATAATTGAACCAATCTCAACAGTAGATGAGTACTTAGCCATTTCAACCCCAGTTGTACGTAACTGAATTTGTAAATACCATCCTTCCACAGAAATTGTGGGTGATCTCTTTGAACCTGTTAGAGCTAGAAATCAGTTACATCAAGTGTCTCACTTGAGTGATTTTTTTCTCTTTAATGAAACCAAAAACAATTAATGAAGAACTAAATGATTCATATTGGGTTGATGCGATGCAAGAGGAGCTAGCTCAATTCAAAAATCATGGCGCTTGGCACCTAGTATCGAGGCCCAGGGAGATTAAGGTCATTGACACAAAATGAATTTAAAAAAAAAGACCAATGAGAAAGAAAATGTCATTATAACCTAGTCTATGCTCATTTCCCAAGGGTACTCTCAAATAAAAGGAATAAACTATGATGAGATTTTGCTCCGGTGAATCGTCTCGAATCATTGAGATTACTTTTGTTTGTGTCATGTCATTTACAATTCAAACTATTTCAAATGGACGCAAATTAGCCTTTTTAAATGGAATTCTAACTGGGGAAGTATATGTGGAATAACCCAAAGGATTTCATGACCCACGTAATCCCAATCGTGTATATATACTGAAAATATCTCTTTACGATTTAAAATAAGCTCCTCGTGCATGGTATGAGGGATTAACATCTTCTTGTTTATCTAAAAATGGTTCTGTTAGAGGTGGAGTCGATGAAACCATGTTTGTTAAAAAATCTAATAAGGATATTTTGATTTCTCAAATATATGTTAATGACGTTATTTTCGGTTCCACTTCTCAAAAAGAGGTTGATTTTTTTTAAAGCCATGAGTAATGAGTTTAAGATGTCACACATGAGGAGTTAAAATAATTTTTAATGATTTGATTTATAAATTTGGACTTGAAAATGATAAGACATATTCCACACCTATGGGAATTAAGATTAAGTTAACTAAAGATAAAAATGGCACTGCTATTGACCCCACTTTATATCGTAGTATAATTGGTAGTTTACCATACTTGACTACATTTGAACCTGATATTCAGTATACTATGTGCATTTGTACACGGTTTCAATCCAACCCTAAAGAGTCCCATCTCACTTGTGCCAAAAATATTTTTAAATATGTGAAAGGTACAATTGATTATGGACTTAAGTATTCCAGTGACTCTCCTTGTGAGATAATTGGATACTCAGATGTGGATTGGGGAAGTAGTACAGATAATTTTCGTTTGACTTCAGGTGGTTATTTTTTATGTACGATAAAATTTAGTTGGTTGGTCTAGTAAACATCAAGCTAGTGTTATATTATCTACTGCCGAGTCTGAATATATTGCTGATGGTGCATGTTTTTCTCAACTTATATGGATTAAACAAATGCTACATGATTAAGAACTACACCAAAATGCTAATTTTGTGACTTCCTTTTTGTGACTACTAATAGAGGTGACAAAAGTATCACTCCCGGGGGAAGTCACCAAATTATTTGTACCTCCCATTAAGAGTGACAAAATCGATGGGTAGTCAAAAAATTGGGTCAATTATTTTTTCACTGCTAATGAGAGTTACAAATATTTTCATATAATTAATTTATGACACCTATAAGAAGTCATAAATTTATAACTGTCACAAGTAATCACAAATTTATGAGTAGGGCTGAGTTATGACTCTTCTGAGTAGTCATAAAATCATAACTGCTATTTGGAGTCACAAATTTTGGCCTAATACTAAATTTATGACTGCTATCGATAGTCATAAATTTGTAACTACTCGTAGCAGTCACAAAGTTTGGCCTAAGACTTAATTTGTAACTACTATTAGAAGTCATAGATTTGTAACTGCTATTAGGGGTCATAAATTTTTAACCTAATCTAATTTCCCCCTACTCTCTCCTCTCTCTTCTCACAACTCTCGGCCCTCTATCTTTCATTTTGCTATTATAAAGAAGTCAACCTCGGTGATGTGAAAAACTGAACCTCGCTGTGAGTTCTATGTTTATGTTTATTATTTAGGTTTATGCTCATGTAAATCGCTATGAGTTTTATGTCTAAGCCGTTTTCATCTTCGATTTCTATTTAGGTTTGTAGTATTTTTTATTTAGGTTTATAGTGTTAGATTTCGATTAGGAAATGGTCGATTAGTGTTTGTTCGATTTCTTAACTGAAAAATCATTTAAGAAATATTTTGTAGTCTCAGAATATCATTTATCTCATATGAAATGCTATGAGTTTTATATAAAGAACTGAATTGGAACATTTATTTATGTTTGATTTCGTAGATATAAATGTTTGAACTGAAACATTAAATAAATGTTTGGTTTATTTATGTTCGATTCCGTAAATAAATGTTTAATTTATATATGTTTTATTTCCTAGGACTTAATGTTTGATTTTGTAACACTTAATATTTGTTTCTTTAATAGGTATGTTAACTTTAATGGGAAGCTCTAAGTTTTCTTCAATGCTAGGGTTTTCTTTAATTTGGGGAAAGATGGAACCCCTTGATTTCGTAACACTTGATATTTTTTTATGTTCTTCAATGATAGGATTTTTATTATGTTTTCATGTTCACCTAATAAATTATAGAATGTTTTAGCACGACATGTAGAATCTTATATTACACGCATAATATATACACATATATACATATAATACTAAATATATCGCTACTCAAACATATGAAAAAATATGTAATAACTGAATACTTGAGCTACGTATATAAGTATATATGTCATTTTTCATTATAAAGGACATACTCATTTAGTTTTATAATTTACTTAGTTTCTATTTGTTTCTATTGTAGAATTAATGAGGTTTCCACAATATAAAGAGTGGGTCGGTGAAAATTATACAGTGGGGCAAGTATACATTAATGGGGTTAAAGACTTTGTGAATTATGCAATGAAGAATCTCAAAACTGATATTATCCCATGCCCGTGCATTCGTTGTAGAAATGGTAAACATTTCAAAGGAGCGAATGTAAAATTACATTTGATTTAGTGGGGTATGCAAGCTAACTACATGTTTAGGAGATTCCACGGGGAGAAGGATTTTATGAATATTCCAGAAGAAATACTTGTCAAGGAAAAGATTCGCATAGATGGTGATCTGTTAGCACATGATAGGTTAAACGATCATATAAATGATGCATAGGAAATCCACGTAGCACAAGAAAAGCAAGATAGTATAGGGAATGGTTTAGGTAGTGAGGATTATGCTGACAACAATACTGACCAAGATAGTGATTACCATTAAAAGTAACAGCCGCAACATAATTATACCAAAACCCCAGCCCTCACTAGACAGTGTTATGTGCAATGGTTATTTTGTTCAACTTAAAGAGCCAATTTGGCTTGTCGGGAAAAAGTGTGACATTAATACTCCTTTGGGCAAAAGATTTTCTCCACAAAGAAAATACAATGCAATTCAATTATCGAATAATGAAGCATAATTTGAAAGTTTTGGGTATGAAATACAAATCTATTCATTGTTGCAAGTATGACTGTGTTTTATACTATAAGGAGCACAAGGAAAAACGAGATTTTCCTTTATGTAAGGAACTAATATATGAACAAAATATGATATTACACAATAAACATTTGTTAAAAGTATATATGAAAATAACTAAGAATGTGTTAAAGTATTTCCTTTAGATCCTCGATGAAGAGACTTTACACTATACCTTAGTTATCAGAGGCAATGAATTATCTAAGTCGAGTGAAGGTGGGTAAGATTTTCGCATAACATCTGATTGATTCATCTGTGTGGAATTCTACAAATCAGTGATACCTAGAATTTTCTAAAGATATATGCAACATTATCCTAGGAATATCAACCGATGTGTTTAACCCATTTTCAAAATTGAGAACAAATAAGAGTTTATGGTCAGTGTTCGCCGTGCCTTTAAATTTTCCCCCGTTATTGGGCATGAGAAAGGAGTTCTCAATTTTGTCATTGTTTATACCTGGTCAAAATGCATTGGGTGCAAACATTGATGTTTTCTTAGCACCACTAATAAATGAATGGAATGAGTTATAGGTTGAAGGTGTGAGAGCATTCGACTTATTCAAATAGGAGGAATTCATTTTGAGAGCTATGTTGATAAGGGCAATTCATAATTTTCCTTCTTATGATACCTTAACTGGGTGCAATGTACATGGTTACCTAGGTTGTCCTATTCGTGGAGACAATACGAAAGCCAACTGGATTAAGAAAAGTCCTAAACATCTTTATAATAGTCATCGAAGATTTCTACCCTAAAGTCACAAATTTAAGTCAATTGTAAGGACATAAATTTCCAATTGAGTCCCTATATTGTTTTGACTTACTTCCGTTAACAAAACTGTGTTTGTAATATGTCATAGGGAGAATTTTATTTTGTCACTATTCCACTTGGTCTATGACATATAGAAGAAATTAAAGGCGTTGCGGCAAAGCTTCAAAGAATTAAATCATGACGAAGTTTAATTGGTGCAAGTTTAATCATCTTCAAAGTTAATTTCATTCCGAGATCACTCAAGTATGAATGCGTATAAATTATGGTGCTCGGAATTATTTTATAAAAGATAAGGATGTAATTTTTATGAAGAAAAATGCTTTTAAATGTTTTGCAAGTGTTTTAAAGGTTTACACTACGTTTTATGATGATAAGCTTGTAAAAGAGTTTGATATTTTTGGATCTCTCATTGGAAGAGACGTTTTAAACAAAAAGTCAAACTTTCGCATTGTTATTCAAACGACATCCAATCTCGTTCGAACGATATGGGATGTCGCTCGAAAAAGTTCCTCAAGTCGTTCGAATGACACATTTTTCGAGGCGGAAATTAAATCCTGTTTAAACAGTGTTTTCATCATAATTTCGAGAGTGTGCTTTCTGGAAAATAGTTTTACGAACCAAAAACTTGTTTGCACATGTTTTCTAAGGTTTACAAAGCATAAACACATCCTTAGAGTTTGCAAAGATACGAGTTATCATTCTTATATGTTTAAGCGATCTTGTTGAACCAAAGTTATTTGTTCTACACATTGAACATCAAAGGGTTTTGCGGTGAAGAAAAGAGATGGACTTCTTGTTTGACATCGTAGACGAATCAAAGCCATTCGGTGGACACCGAGACATACGTGGACACGTGTGTTGTGGACAGGTATCGTGGAAGATGGAATTTATACGTGGTGACTATTGAAGAACGGTTGAAGATCATAAGGAGCGTCAATACCCATGGGGATCGAGTCTTAGTGTCAGGCTAATCTGTCTTTATAAAACCATTGTTCATAGTGATTGTCTGGCTTGGGCTGTTTGAGGTTGTTTTCCCATTTTGGGTTTTTTCCTCGTACATCCGGTGTTTTGAGTATTCTTTATTTTACTTTACTTGATTCACTAGATTCATGTTTAGGATTAATCAAGATAAAACTAGTTTAAAGTAAGAATTGGGTTTTCACAACTTGGTTTGGTGCTTAATTAAAAGTTGGATAATTTTTGGAGAAAAATTGGTTTGAAAGAAAACACACACATATTGGGCAATTCTCAAATTAGTATCAGAGATGGAAAACATTTTTTTTATTTGTTTTGTGATCCCGTGTGTTTTTAAAGATGAATCCTGGATATAATGAATTTTCTCGAACTCCTATTTTTTATGGCACTAATTACACTTATTGGAAAATGAGAATGATATGTGCTTTAAAATCTATTGATGAGCGTGTTTGGCTTGCAGTTGAGAAAGGTTGGACACCCCCTGTCACTATTGTAGGTGAGATCACTAGTTTAAAGCCTGTTGAGTCATGGACCGAAACTGGACAAAGACTTGCACAATATAATTCTAAGGGTCTGCACGTTATTTCTTCACATGTCACACAGTAAGAATATAATAGAATTATGACTTGTGAAACATCAAAAGAGGCTTGTGATATTTTGGCACTCACTCATGAGGGCACTATCACGGTTAGGGCGTCCAAACTTCAAAATCTCACTACACAGTTTGAGACTATTAGGATGTTAGAAAGTGAGACCTTTGATGAGTTTTATGCTAGGTTGTACAATATTGTCAACTCATCGTTTAACCTAGGTGAGAAAATTCTCGACAACCATGTCATTAAGAAAATCCTTAGGTCGTTGCCTAGTAGGTTTGATGCGAAAGTTACCATTTTAAACTCCTTGGGTAGGTTAGAGTCAACGAAACTAGAAGAAATTATAGGTGACTTATAAACCTATGAAATCGACATGATTACCTCCAAGCAAGTGCCTAAGAAAGAAAGGGATATTGCTTTGAAAACCCAGAAGGAGGAAATTAAAGTTTCATATTCCGATTCCGATTCCGATTTTGAGGATGTTGCTTTGTTGGCAAAGAAATTTAAAAAAATTATTAAGTTTCAAATGTAATCGAACGATGCCAAGAAATTTGAGAAATTCAAGAACAACAAAGTAGATCCCGCCTCTAAGGATAATTTTGATAAGCCTAAGAGAGATGAATTGGATAAGTGTTTTGGGTGTGAGGGGTATGGTCACAAAGTTAAGGAGTGTCCCAATAGACTTAAGAAAGAGGGAAAGCAACCCATTATCTGTAATGCCACCTTAAGTGATAGTGATCCGAAAAAGGGAGAGAGTTTCCCTATTGATCATAACTTTGTTGCATTTATGGCATGTCATGTGAGCGACGACGATTGTCATGTGCATGACACTTTCGAGGACGTTTTGAGTGTATCCCATGTTAGTGAGGGTGAAGAGAGTGACGAGGAGGAGGTATATGTGAAACATTTGCAAAATGTGTTTAATGAGTTGTATGCCAAAATGGTGAAGGTGAAAAAGGCTAACTCAAAATTGCAATCTAAGTTGAATGAGCGTGCCATAGAAAATAATGATAGTTTAATTGAGGATCAGAGGGCACGTGAGAAGAAGTTTAAGGAGAAACTAGAGTTTGTGGAGAAAGAGAGAGATAATCTCTGTGGTTTGATGGAGTCCTTGAAAAAGGATATTTTAGAGTTTGAGGAGTCTAGGCATTTGCTCGAGTCTAGGATTCACGAGTTGGAGGAGAGATTGATAGACTCGTCTACAGTCAAGTTTTATTTGGAGGCTAGGTCAGAGAAGTTAGATAAGATCTTAGGCACCGTCAAAATTAAGGAAGATATGGGGGGTATAGGTTTTGGTGAGAGAGTTGTTCCCATCCCCCCCCGCACGTGTGAGAAACACTAGGATGGTTATAAAAGGTCCACATAAAGGTAATGATTCCCACCATCGCTACACTTGCACGTTTTGTGGTAGGAAAGGTCACCTTAGGCGTTATTTTTACGACCTTAGACAAGCTCCTAGGAAGTTTAAGAATAAGGTTTCCCCAGTTTCCCTAACCCCCATGCGTCGTTTTACACCTACTTGGGTTAGGAAATCGGATTTAGTGGTTTTAGGAATTAAACTTCATGATTCTTATTCTGGTGCACTTGATTCTTCCCATGCTAAATCTAAAGGATGATAGTGTTGCCATGTTTATCATATGCAAGTTTGCTTCATGATATATTCATTGCTAGTATTATGAGATGTGTATCATTTTGTATTATAGTTTTCATTTGTTTGAGTGCTATTTGAAAAATACAAAAAGATTTTACTTTTATTTGAGTCAAAATATGAAAAGCCAAAAGGATTTTCATTTTTTGTTGTTGTTTTGAGTTTACATGCTTGATGTGGCATATTGGTGTGCTTGGACCCCCCCCCCCCCATCGTTTCATATACATGTGGATAGGACATTTGGTCATTATTATCAATGATTAGAGTGATCTTAACCATTGTTTATATGGGGTTTTTTCGAAGTTGATATGCATTTTGATTCGACTTTGTATATATGCCAACATTGCACACATGCACGAGTTTATATGAATGTTTGACTTCTCTTGCATATTTAAATTTGGTGAGGTGTTCTTATCTCAATCCAATCATCTATGCGTAAGTAAACTGAAGGAGAAGTGTGCATGTAATAACCATTTTTCATGAGGATTTGAATTGCTAAAAATGATGAGTGATTCACGGGAAAGGGCTGCGAGAGTTCAAAATTAACTCCTTGTGAAAGCCACCATTTAAAAGAGACCAAAAGAAAATGCAATATGCTAAGAAAAGGGCCAATAAGATTTTCTCTAAGTGGAGAATGCTAGGGACCTCAAAAGAACTTGAAAAAGTATATATATATGAGGGAGTTTGGTTGGAGAAAATTTAAACGGGTTTGCACATCTAATCTTAATGTTGAAACATTGCAATTTGACGCTATTGTTTGTAGAATCGTCAAAATTCTGGATTTGTGTACATATAGTATGTTTAGTTCATTAAGCTCACTCTTTAATTGTCATATGGCTATGATAAAGTTTGATGATTCATCGCTATCAATTAGAGCTTCTTGATCGTTTCGATGTGTTGGAATTGTGACTCATTTGTTGTAGTTTCACGCCTATTCATTCCATGTTCATGTTTGAGCACATCGGTACTATGTTTGCATGTAACTCGCATTTTTAGTTTTTATGAGTTTTTGCGTTTTGTGTGAAAAACCTATTGTTTTAGCACTGTTTTGCATGTGTCAGGCCCTTCCTAAATTTTTTTTTGTGGAAATTTTTTCACTAGGCAATACTTTATAATATTTCTAGGAAATTGGAAAATTTTGGCAGGTCGAGGGAAGTCGTTCTAATGACATGTCATCTCGCGCGAACGACTTCTGTACTTCGTTTGATCGACATCCTCATCTCCTTTGAGCGATGTCCCTGGCTCGTTCAAACGACATTCTGAAAAATGGCTTCTAATTGGTTTGTAGTTCTCTGGTTCAAATTGGTATATTTTTTGTACTGCTGAAGGATTTTTTAGTCTGTCAGGTTTATATGCAGGTTCTTTCATTTCAAAATTGGTATTTTGCATATAGTCTATTTATCACACCTGATTAATTTGCGATATTCTTTGTGTGATTCCTTGTTTTACTAGCTACTGATTTGTCATTACATGATGTAATTTAACTAGTTGCTTATTATTTATCTAGCGTTTTTCATTTTTTTTAAATTGGTATCAACTTGATTCAAATTGGTATCATATTCTCATGCTAGATATTTAAAATTGATTTATCTTTTCACTGGCTTGTCTATTCGAGACAAAAAGGGGGAGAGATGCATGTGATGTAGGGGGATATTTGTTGAGTGCTACTATTGATATCTGGATTTACATATTGTTCGATTATATTTGTTTCAAATTGGTATCAAATAATTGCTCACATGTTTCAAATGATTTGTTCTTATTAGAAATATAAATTGGTATCATTTATTCCTCCATACTTCACTGGGTATCTATTTGTCTATTTCATGTGTGTAGGTATGCTTCAGCGATTGAAGATTTCAAGTCTACACCACATTCAGACAGTTCATACTTGTCGGAACTACATATTCTAGTCCGTGTCGTGTATTTTTGATTTTAGGTTTATGGGATGGGATTTAGGCGTCATACGTCTTGACGGCCCGGTTAGGCATTTTCACTGGTTTAGTTTTGTCCCAGAATAGTCAAGGGGGGAGATTTGTAAGGACATAAATTTCCAATTGAGTCCCTGTATTGTTTTGACTTAATTCCATGAACAAAACTGTGTTTGTAATATGTCATAGGGAGAATTTTATTTTGTCACTATCCCACTTGGTCTATGACATATTGAAGAAATTAAAGGTGTTGGGGCAAAGATTCAAAGAATTAAATCATGACGAAGTTTAATTGGTGCAAGTTTAATCGTCTTCAAAGTTAATTTCATTCCGATATCACTCAGGTATGAATGCGTATAATTAATGGTGATCGGAATTATTTTATAAAAGATAAGGATGTAATTTTTATGAAGACAAATGTTTTAAAAGTGTTTTAAAGGTTCACACTACGTTTTATGATGATAAGCTCGTAAAAGAGTTTGACATTTTTGGATCTCTCATTGGAAGAGACGTTTTAAATAAAAAGTCAAACTTTTGTGTAGTCATTCAAACGACATCCAATCTCGTTCGAACGAGATGGGATGTCGCTCGAACAAGTTCCTCAAGTCGTTCGAACGACACATTTTTTGAGGTGGCATTTAAATCTTGTTTAAACAGTGTTTTCATCATAATTTCAAGAGTGTGCTTTCTGGAAAACAGTTTTACGAACCGGAAACTTGTTTGCACATGTTTTCAAAGGTTTACAAAGCATAAACACATCCTTAGAGTTTGCAAAGATCCGAGTTATCATTCTTATATGTTTAAGTGATCTTGCTTCACCAAAGTTGTTTTTTCTACACATTGAACATCAAAGGGTTTTGTGGTGAAGAAAAGAGAAGGACTTTTTATTCGAAATTGTAGATGAATCAAAGCCATTCAGTGGACACCGAGACATACGTGGACGCGTGTGTTGTGGACAGGTATCATGGAAGACGAAATTTTTGCGTGGGAACTATTGAAGAACGGTTGAAGATCAGAAGGAGCATCAAGACCCGTGGGGATCGAGTCTTAGTGTAAGGCTAATCTGTCTTTGTAAAACCATTATTCATAGTGATTGTCTGGCTTGGGTTGTCCGAGTTGTTTTCCCATTTTGGGTTTTTTCCTCGTACATCTGGCGTTGTGAGTATTCTTTACTTTAATTTACTTGCTTTAATCACTAGATGCATGTTTAGGAATAATCAAGATAAAACTGTTTTAAAGTAAGAATTGGGTTTTCACAACTTGGTTTGGTGCTTAATTAAAAGTTGAATAATTTTCGGAGAAAAATTGGTTTGAAAGAAAACACACACATATTGGGCAATTCTCATCAATGCGAAGCAATTTCTTCCCAGAAGGCACCGAGATGAGGCAATCTTCACCAAGCTTTTTTGGTTTGGAAATTGAAGAAAGGTCATTAAAAGTTGATTAGCAGTTGATGGGGAAACACCTTATAATTTCGCCCAAAAGCGTATAAGAAAGGATATTGATATGAAGACAACGTGGTCGAGGAGAATAATAATTTTTTTCCATACTAGAAGGAACATCCTTTGCGGCACATGATAGAAATTATTCTTGCTGAGAATAATATTATCGAGTATCTCATAAGCTCACGCATTTGCGATTCTCATTCCAAGGATGGAGAAAAAGCCCGTGAAGATCTTCATGATTTGAGGATTAGAAGATTAGTATGGCTGAAAGAAGATCTGAATAATGGAAAAAAACATATGTCAGTTGCATCTTGTACTTTGAGCATTAAAGAAAGAAATATGTTCTTAGAAACTTTAAAAGGCTTGAAG
The DNA here is from genome assembly GCA_949130495.1 of Sambucus nigra. Taxonomy (NCBI): domain Eukaryota; kingdom Viridiplantae; phylum Streptophyta; class Magnoliopsida; order Dipsacales; family Adoxaceae; genus Sambucus; species Sambucus nigra. Next base: position 532,361,225 of record OX422208.1, on the reverse strand, counting down.
GTACCTTCTAATTTCTCAACCAATTTACGCAGGATTATTTTCGATACAACAAAAGATTTGAAAAAATGCAAGTCTCAGGATTGGCATGTCATAATGCAATTGTCCCTCTATTGTTAGGACACTATTTTTCGAAACACAAGGATCTCCATAGGGCCATTATAAAAATTATCTTATGTTTGTCCTTATTGTGTAAGCGAGTTGTCAATAGGAAGCACATAATGTCAGAGAAAGAAACTTTATCTAAGGCTACATGTGTTCTGGAGAAGTACTTCACTCCCTCATTCTTTGACATGAGCATCAACCTTTTAGTGCATTTATGCGATGAACAGTTTTATATGGACTAGTAAGGTACCAATGGATGTATCCTTTTAAATGATTAATTAAAACATTTAAAGATTAGATTAAGAATACACAGTACATTGAGAGGTCCATTGCTGAGGAGTACATTATGGAAGATGCTTCCTTGTATGAAAAGGCATATATGCCTAACCTAAACATTGGAGGTCATGAATTCTTTGTCTATGAATAAGAAGAGTTTGCCAATGAGGAGGCTCTGCGGAAGGGTAAGTTATTGAAGCTAACAAGCACAAAATATAACCTGGTGGCTCGATATGTATTCAAGATGCATGAAGACATAGATAAATGGAAAATGCGAGTTTATTAAAAATGTATTGTAACATATTGTAATCTGTTTGATGTTATATTCTTAAGAAGTTAATATTGATGATTTTAACCAAGGTAATATAATAAGTGTGGGGGTGCCAAGGGGAGGAAGGGGGCGAAAGCGCAGACAATAACTTTAGGAATTGGGTAGCTTCCGAGGTGACTACAATAATACCTCACTTTTATTTATAATCTTTTCAATATATTCAAAATGCAAATACTTTCCGGGTTTTAGTTATTGAAAGATGGTGAAGTATCAACGAGGCTTGCATGTATAGAAAATGGGCCTAGTTTTGTATCCGAGGAGTTTGGACAATATCTTATCAATGGTTTTGTTTTTTCTTTAAGCACACATGAGCCAGAACTCACTAGGAAACAAAATAGTGTCATTTCATATAAAGCGTTAACTCATTTCAGGGTAAGCGCGAAAGATAAAAACTTGATAGAAGCTAAGATGGCGTATTATGGTATTATAAGACAAATTGTGATAGTAGATTATATATCTTTTAGCATACCTACATTCTATTGTGATTGGGTAGGACTGGAGGATAATAATGCCTGCATGGTCAACACTGACACCCACATGGTGAAGGTTGATTTGGCCAAGTGCAAGAGTAAAGATAATGTGAATGACATGCCATTATTTTATGCATTATAAAATTTAAAACAAGTGTTTTATGAAAAGCGCCCAACCAACGATCCATGGTCTGTTGTTTTACGTTCTGCCAAGCACTTGATTACATCGGTATACGACATAGAGGCACCTATCGAGATTCAGCCTATTCTAGATAGCAACCCAAAAATAAAAAAATATTTGACACATTAGCAGAGTATATGTTTAATTGGATCATGTTCTATTGTTCTAAATGTCGACTTAAAAATTATGTATAATAGCATGTTTTAATTTTAGTAGCACGTATTCAAAGTGATTTTTTTAACAAATTTATAATAGCTTTTTTCAAGATGTCATATATTTTTTATACATGCAACGACTTTCAAAACATGTCTTTTATATGGAACACGTCAATTTATCGGCACGGCTATCAAAAAATCAAACAATGCAATTAGTTACGAGATCATGAGTAGAACATACCTAAACCATATTTATTTCAATCAATACTACGTACACTACCTAAAAGTTCATATGAAGCAGTTGAAAGGTTTTTCATAAAACACAATCCAAGTAATGTTATGTAGTTAGTAGAGTTTTTAAAACTCGAAGAAAGAAAAATCCATCCTTTGTGGGTAGAAGTGAAGAGGATAAGGATGCGTTCAGACTCCGTGAGACAACATATGCATAAAAAAATTAACATATTTTATTGGCTTAGGAGAGAAGGAATATGTCCTAACATTTTTAGTGTCAGAAATGCAATTATCAACAAACATCCACAGACATGGCCATTAAAAACTTTGCGTGAAATGAAGAAGTATGAAACTTATGACATGGCCAAATTATCAAAACTTTTAGAATATGTTGAAAAGGTATAACTTATATTATATTTTTTTATTTTATTTACTAACTCTTGTATTAACATATGGACCAATAAAAAAATATATAAATGCAGAAAATGACGTCCGAAATGAAATTCCATCATCCAAGCCTAAAATTTCAAGTCATGATGAACATTCTGCCATTGATTCTCGTGTAGAGGTATTCCTTAACCTATTTAGTTTTCCAATAGGTGTCAAGAATCCTTTGAAATATCGAGCCCTGTCTTTGTTAAAATCATGTATTGGCTTAAAATATGAGAGTTAGGACAAGATTGAGTAGTAAAAAAGATGACTTATTAGATATGCTCATGAAAGAGATTAATATTTTGGTCGATCGGAAGGAAGGGTTCATGAAAGCCATTTGTAATCAATTGAAGACATTTACAAGTAACCTTCGTTCATGTTATTTTAAGGGATTGGATAGTGATGGGATTAAGGCCTTGAAGTATTGAGTACTAGAGAAAGATCTTAACCCCATCCACGAGTGGAATGAATTCATCTTGCCTAAATCATTTGAGGCAAAATTGAAACAAATACCCTAACGCGGGGTGAATAGGAATAAAAAGACTGACGTCTATGTCTTGGTCGGATGTCATATTCTACTAAAACTGAGGAGATGGTATACACACTTTATTATTTTAATGTGTATATACATAATATTTCTTGATCAAATAATTAATGCAAAATAATTTGTAGGTTCTAAAACATAAATGACTCCTTAATTATTCGAAAGTGTATATCGAATGTCATTGGAGGAAAACTGGGGAGTTTCACCAAAAGGTATATAATGATATGGTGAGTTTCGTAACCTCAATTGTAACAATTAAATTTCATCAAGTTTATTGGTTCAATAGTTTTAATCGATTTATCAATAATTTTGCTAGTAAACATTGAGTGACCTGAGTAGTAGCCAAGGTTCTTCAAGACAAACCAGTATAGATATTGATGCATTGACTACATTTAAAGGAAACGACACTAGGGGTGACTCATGGTGTTATACCTGTAGATTCCACAATCTAGGACCCCCTAAGTCTCTCCTTAGGTTCCTAGCACCTCCTCATTTCGCTATAAATCCTAGGTCATACTCCGAGTATCGATCCAGAGGCCATTGGGTGCTCTAGGGCCCCATTTAACTCTGATCAACTCTGTCGTCAGAGCTAAAGGTCAATGAATAATCTAAGTACTTTGAATCCACTTTCCAACGGTCCACCTCATGCGCAAATCAATAAAATGGTTCAGACGAACGAACCATTTTCCACCGAAAATTTATTTAGAGGCCACCAAACACTTCCAAACCGTGGTTTAACCCCAATAAACTTCCTCGTGAGAGAAAAATCTATTTGAATCTTTGAAGGTCTCTAAAATATCTTTCCAATAATTCTCCCCGTGCACAAAACAACATTACCATTCGGATGAACGATCCATTTATCCGAAGGCCACTGGGCGCGCCCGGGGTCCATTTGACAAAGGTTAACTCTTCAGATGGAGCGATACTAAATGAATCTTTGAAAGGATATAAATATCCTTTCTAACAGTCCACCCCATCCACAAATCATCCTTACAGTACAGATGAACGACCCGTTTTACTCCGAAAGGTCACTGGGTGCTTCTGGGCCATAGTTGACCAAAGTCAACTTTTCAAATCGAGCGAAGCTCTTTGGAATGTCGTAATACCTTGCATAAAATTTAAAAAAAATTCCCCATTCATGATTCTGGCTTACCATTCGGATGAACAATTCTTTTTAGTTTGACGATCTCTGATCCAAAGGACCGATAAGAGCTTTCGAGCCACGTTTGACCCAAAGTCAACCCCCAGATCTAGGAGCTACCCAAAAGACTCTTGAAGGTCTATGAATTACTTTTCTAACAGTATGACCCATGTGATATTTGGATCAACGAATTTCATTCAATGTTTATTTTTTCAAAAAAATCTACACGAGACTGCCCATTAGTTGGTCCATTTCCCTGCCTATCGTCAGTGTGCCACTGGTTACATGCCGATTGGCAGGGCTAGGGCCATGCTGATCAGCACCCCCTTACCCTATAAATAGTGGGCACAGCCTTTGTCCCAAAACACACCTCATATCCATCGGCATCAGTGATCTCAGCAACATGGTCTTGCAATTAGTGAAGTTTTCCTTGTGTGAAATTCATTTCCATCCTACGTTCCCATCGTTTTCATACCCAATTTGTCAAAATATCGTTCTCACACACCCAACATACATCTCAACATTTGAGGGAGTTCATCCAAGATCAAAATCAAGCTCCAATTCTTCAAAGAAGGTCCAAAATCCTTCTCTCTTTTTAAATTTTTTATTTTTGCTTTAATTACATAAGTTCATAATTTAGTTCATCCTTTTGTATTAGTCATATTGCACATACTTTATTTTCTATAAAAAAAAGAGGGTTACACATATAAATTCCAACGGGATTATCTATCCCAATTTCTCAAAACTAAAACACATTTTCTACACACTCATATATAATAAACTCATGTTCGAATATATGGGATAAACCAAACCCCCATGCCGCATGCGAACTATGTGAACTTTGATACCTTTGTAGGCTACGTACGCATCTCAGACCAAAAATCGAGACTCGAGTAAAATTTTGCCAATTTTTTAAGTTTCAAATTTTTCCAAATTCCCCCTTTCTGAATTTGTCATACTCTTGAATTATTTTAATAAATATTATGTTTGTGATCCTCATAAACTTTTTATACAACATATATTATCATTTCATTATAACGATCAATATCACGATATACGCATAAATTATATTTTTAATATTATTTTGGGAATATTCCTATGGATAACCTCACTCTATCTCTTCCATGGTATGAGTTGAGGGATTCCAATCTCCATTTACAGATATGTACACAGACACACACACACACACACACACACACACACACACACTTCACAAAGAAATAACGGAAAATAATAACACAATCTCCTGAGATACCAAAAGGAAGGGATGGGTGCCTAACACCTTCCCATTCCTTAACTTAGCCCCCGAACCTTTGAACAATTGGTTCATAAGCATGAGTTTGTCTTTGATGCCTCTCTCTCTCTCGAGGCAACGACATGTTCTTTTACCCGTTTGGTGTAAAATAGGCTGGCGACTCCATCTCTTTACATTCCGCACCGACGATGGTCGAAGCGTTCCTAGATTAGAGAGGGCACGAGTCCTTCATCCTTATGCTTTTCCCACACCCTCGGGAGGAGGAGGAGAAGGACTCCACTGGGAACCCCTTTTTTAATAAGAGGGATAGACTCTGTTTGCATGGGTGTTTGGTTTTTTTGTTTGTGTGGGTATTCACCTATCTATATGTTTTTGTTTCTCCTCTATTACTTCTTGCACATATATACCTCATGCTTATATCACTACTAACTCAAACACTTATAGATATTCTCCATGTACACTTCACACGATGTGCACCGATGATCACTTATATCCACTTGTTGCAAACACCACTCAGAACATCCATGCTTAGGTGTCACTAATACACACCTCCACTTATTACACTTGTATATATCCATGCTCACTCACACTTGTCACACACCACTTGAAGTTTATCCATGCCTAGGTTCACTACCACACACATCACTCACTCTCATATATCCATGCTTATTATAATCTCCACGCTCTGTGTTCGAGTTACTTTTTATACTTGTACGTTCTCCCCTATTAGTATAAGTTAATCATGATAAATAAAGATACCCTGTCCATAATATGATAATCAAGAATCATGAATTTTTCACAAAACATCACCAAAGAGAATGGATATTGACCATTTTTTCCCCGTAACTGGGGGGTCACTTTATGATGGTTTTTCGTCTGACAGGTCGCAGTTAGCCTAAGCGATATGACTCTTACCTTTCATTGGCCAAGTACCTTCGATGTATATCAAACAATTCCCCCATGTATAGTACCACTTGACCAAAGTCACGACGGGAGGTATATCGTGTGGAACTCGATCACTTACGTCGAGTATATCAAATTCGCTCTCACACGTATTGTCCCCACGAGGTATATAGTGTGGAAATTCACGTACACTCGGGTATATCAAATGTCTTGTCCAAACGTGATGACTTCCCTCAAAAGTATGACACATATCGTGGAAGTCATGCCAAGGGGGAACCTTCCAATTAATATAAAAACTTTATACCCTCATATAGGTGTCAAACCTAGGGCACTCATATTTAGTTTTCCAGTTTTTACCCGAAACTCTGTCGAAATGACTGGTCGGGATGCTGCCCAAATGTTTGCATGATTTTTTATTTTTTTAAAAATGGGACCCTATCCATGAGCTTGGCAACAAGCCTAACTGTATTTTTAAATATTTTTGAAACCTAATTTTCCCAGGCTTGGGCCCCGTCAGACATTTCGTTTTGCATTTAGGTAAACCTAATACAAGTGAGAACCTAATAAACATAATAACAATCATGCTAAGACCATTTTCCCATTTTTCCTCTCTTCTTTACTAAAAGTGTCAAAAGCATTTTCCCCCTCTTTTATCAAAAATACCAAAAGCATTTTTACTTCCTTATACCAAAAATGTTTTTCCTCCTTTTTATCCAAAAAACATTTTGTCCCCCTCTTTTCCAAAAAGGTCAAAAATATTTATCCTCCCTTTTTAATAATAGTTTTTCCCCTTCTCTTTCAAAAATAAATTCAAATTTTTCTGCTTCTCAAGTCAATCGCATACCCGACCCTTGGCCTAGCACCCTATCGGCTTCGATATTTTGTCAAACCGCCCCGAGGCTCCGTTAGTTCCCTCACTCCTTCCTCTGAGTCCAGAATTCACCTTCATCCACTTTCCATAGATAACACAAACTAAGTACTAAATGTGCATCTAGATTTGATGACTATCCTAGACCAACTCACTGCCAAGATTGGCAACCTTCAAACTGAGGTTCACGAGATACAACAAAATTGGGTCCCTGTTCCCAAAATCCTGAGGTCTTCTTCCCTCGTGCTATGGGTCTGAACGCACCCCACCCTATTTGGGTCCCCGAGGAATATTAGAACACTCCACGTGCTCCTCTTGGTAATGGGCTACCGCCAGATCAACTCCATATGCCTAATCTCTCATAGCCATGGGTTAACCTACCCGTGATCATTGATCCACACGAAGAAGAATTGAATAAGGTCAAGGAAGACCTCAGGATGTTGACCAAGTCCTAATCTCTAGGGACTACATGGATTATACGCAGATGACTCCCTATCCTAAAGCAACATTGGGAAAAAAGTTCAAGATGACCAACATCGAGAAGTTCGAGGTTGTGGACCCCTAGCTATTCATCTCTGAAGTTACCATCAAACCATGACTCACCTAAGTTACTTTGAGGAAATAATGGCCCAAATATTCCAATAGACGTTAAAGGACATCGATATTCATTGGTTCTTATTTCTCGAGGAGTTTAAAATCTGCAACTTGGAGGATGTTACCTACGAATTAGTGTCACAGTACAGTCATAACGAGTAATTTGAGGTCACCCACCGTGATTTAGAGATTCTCAAACAGAACCCTAGGGAATCAATCAGTAACTTCATAGCAAAGTGGTGAGATAAATCAGCCACCATGATCAACTAACCTTTCGAAGAGGAGCAAGTTAGTATCATGAAGAAAAAATTCTTACCCTATGTCCGAGCGATGATGGGAGGACAGTATTACCCTTATTTATGAGCCCTTCGAGAAGCAGGAGTAGATATCGAAGAAAATCTTGCCAAGACAGAAGTTGAGTCGAAGAAAGTATCCAAACACTTCACTCCCACAAAGTATGAAAAGCCTGCCAAATAAAGTAATCTTAACCATCAATAACATTTATCATCCTACCACTTCATGGGCACCAGAAAGCCACCCTAACTCAATAAAAAAGGAATACACCGAGCTTCATGATCCCCTCTCAAAAGTTTACTAAGCCCTTTTGAGTTAAAATATTATCAAGTCATTGGACCCTCGTCCTTTACCACTTCTAAAAAATCTTAAACCAGACCCCCATAGTGATTTTTGCCAAATTTCCAGTCATACCACTGATCAATGTTTCCACATTCAAAATGTAATCCAAGGTCTGATTGATCGGGGTATTATTGCTCCACCAACCAATCCTAAACAAAGCATTACCCATAATCCACTCCCAAATCATGTGAATTCAATTTTCCAATAAGAAGACCCATAATTTGATCCATCTACCGAGATCGTACCCAGTAAATCACCCATCATACCCATATATTCTCCCAAACCCTCCAAGTTTTTCCATATTTTCTCCTACATCCTATCGGTTTTTTTTTATCACATTATGCCACTTCTTACTAGAGCATGCATTGTAATTCGTACCCGTTCCGGAGGGAAAGATGTAGAATTATCAGCAGGGTTGAACCAAATTCCAGAGTTCGGGCTGAAGTTACCCTAAAAATGACTATTAATTGCCAGATATTCATTACACAATTCTTGGAAGCTCGAAAATAGTCTCGGGAGTCAGATAGTTAGGTAGTACCTATCGATGAAATTAGTTTAGATGATGTGGTCTAGATCATGGCAAACTTATTTCTATAGACTAGTGAAATTTGTAGCATGTCCAAGCTACTTGATGCTTTGAAACTACAAGGGCAACTGCTCCTTGCATTTTTACATCTCCCCATCAAATGGGATGATCTATACGAATAGGTCGTTGAGGTTGTAGAGTGCATTAAGTTTTCGTGGAAAGATGACGCCGTTTCCATCGAATGGGGAGACGAATTTGACAATTCTAATTAAGAGCAAAGCCTAGAAAAGACTAGTCCAATGGTCAATATATATGGAATGATATCATTTAAAGAGTTACTACGAGGAATTAACAAGTTGGATGAACAACCCAAGATAGATGTGAAAACATGGTTTCTATTTTTCCTCTTTTTTGTGAACCATAGTACTAGATCAATGAGGCATTACCAGGTTTCGAACCTGTAGTCATTAGCGATCGAAAAAGAGAAAATATGTTGAGAATATTCTTATCTTGGAAATAAACCTCGAGGAGATAAAGATCCTTGATCAGTTGAAGAAGAACAAAGCTAACATCACTCTATAGGGGCTCTTTATGTCTTCCTAGCTGCACTAGAATGCCTTGACCAAACTACTCACCGGCCCATAATCCCTCCTTCCACCACACTAGAAGAAGAAATTAATGTGGTTAGATCTCTAACCTCTACTAGGATGATCTCCTTCTCCGAAGAAGAAAGACCTAAATTTACACCAGACCACTACTATACTATCAATATATCTATCTAAGTCATGTAAAAAGGCATCCCACTTTCACTTGTTGAAAATGGATCAACACTTAATGTTTTATCGTTGAAAACCCTTAATCGCCGAGGACTAAAAGTGAGTGACCTTTCTCCAAAATTTGTTACGTACGCGTTTATGATAATACTCGTTGAGAAGTGATATGATCTATAAATCTTACAATAGGGATTGGCCCTATAAACCCTATTATTGAATTATAAGTCATCGACATCCCGACTTTTTTCAATCTATTCATTAGACGACCATAGCTCCATAGTATTAAGGGTGTGTCTTCTTCTCTTCGTCAGAAACTGAAGTTCTTCATTAATGGGCAAGTCATCACCATCCTTAAAGATGATGACAATAGTGAGAATGAAAGCACTAGTAATCAAGTACTAGAGATACATCATGGGGCAAATGATATGTTTCTATCAGGGTTTTTAGTCGAGCCACTTTGACGCCCAACAAGGGAGATTTCAAAGATAGGGTTTGTCTAGATTATAACCATCATGGAAACATCAATGTGATCCATATATTAAAAAACATGCACTTCATACTCGGACTGGGCCTAGGAAGACGACAATAGGGAATACTTAAACCCGTTGTGCTAAAGAAAAATTGTTCTCCTTATGGATTAGGCTATTAATTTTTAGTAGAAGAACTCAGAATGCTCTGCCATCCTTGGTTGAAGAGAAGGATATAAAGAAATAAAACTGTCTCAAGAGACTCCTTGAATTGAAGATTCATCAGAGAGAGTGAAGATTTCCCCTTCTGCGGCTTTCTCTAACCGTGATATGATCATGTGGAGAAGAAGATGAAACTAGGAACATAGATCTTTTTCCAAGACAGCTACTCATGGGTCGAAAGGTCCCATCATCATGTATGACCACTCATTGAGGAGACTATAGCTGATACCGTAGATTCCGAGGGAAATGAATCCGAGGATTCATTCAACTTTTAGAAATTGGGGCTGACACTCTGCATGGTCCTATCAATTATCAGCAGAAAAACTCATAATTCTCTGCCAACCTCAGTTGAAGAGAAGTCTAGAAAGAATCAAAACTGCCTTAAGAGACTTCTTGAATGGAAGATTCATCAGAAAGAGTGAAGATTTCCCCTTCTGCGGCTTTCCCGAACCGTGATAGAAACGTAGACCCCCAATTTTAATTTTATAAAAATGAATTTCCTTTAATTCGAAATAAAGATGGTTCAACACACTCAATTGACAAATTTTAATTTCTTAAAACAAATTAAAATTAAACACAACAAAGTGAATTAAAGTAAACTCACACACACTTTAAATTCACTCAAACCAAATTAATTTAATTATCATGTTTAAATAAATTAGTCAAGGCTATTAACCAATTAATTTGGTGCCAACTTCAATTAAATTAACTTAAACAAAATTTACCCAAATAATTAAACATGCACCATTTTAATCAAGAATGAGAATTAAACCCAATTTTATCTTTTTACCCTAAGCATGACTTCTAGGTGATTTTTGCAAAAGATAAAATAAATTCACAATCCCACAACACGACGATGTACGAGGAAAAATCAGAAAAAAACCTCGGACAACCCCACCCTAACAAATTCACTAAGTACGACATGACTTTTACAAAGACTCTAAAAGAGGACTTACACAACTGACTCGACTCCCTTCAAGCCTTGATGTGTTACTTTTTACTTCAACCTCCGCCTAACGAAGAATCTCGGAGTCCACCAGAACCCTGGAGTCCACCAATTGAGACCAATAAACCATCAACTACACATGGTGCCTTTCAGCATGTGAGAATGTCACATCATAACAAAAGATTCTTCTTCTTTGAGGGATGTATAAGCAAACCCAAACTTCTCCTTCTTGTTGTAGAGATAAACCAATGGAGCTAAACAACTCCAAGAAAGATATATATATTTAAGAACATGGAATAAACATAAACTGATTTTATGGGTGAAAACAAATGTGTATAAGAGAATTTCTAATTAATTTTGACAGATGAAAACTGGGACTTTTGTTATGAAATATTGGCTCTCAAAAACTCTCAAGGAGATTGCAAAAGTCTTAGAAAAGGTCTTTCCCGAAGTTGACTTTAAAACTGTCATAAGATAGTGGGACAAAGTAGTGGAAAATGGGTTAAAACTGCCAAAATTTTTCCCACCCAGAAATCTCATTCGAACGGCCTTCTAACGAGGTTCCAGAGGCCAATTGGGAAAAGTCATTGGAAAACTTATTCAAACGACATTATCGTTCGAATGAAAAACTCGTTTGAACAACAATATCGAACGAAGTGACAGAATGGTCAAAATTCATTTTAAGCCCAAAAATTTTTTATTCAAAGTTTTAAAATAACCTTGTAAAAATAAACTTCAGTTTAAAATAAAATTATACCCATTAAAAAATATTCCCAGCTCCTATATATATATGTAATGCATTCATACCTTAGGAGGGATTGGAACATAAGTTGATGACATGAAATGAGGCACATGTAAACTGGCAATGATGTTCTCTTGATAAGTAGGCCATAATGTCTTCAACTTTAACATGTCATAGGCTTGATGGATGGTCAAGAAATTTATCCTATGACTCAAACGTTTTTGTCCGGAATTGAGCTAACACTACATTAAGACTCAATCGTAGACTTGTGTCCTTACAGGTATGATCATGTGGACAAGAAGATGAAACCAGGAATGGAGATCTTTTTCCAAGAAATGTACTCATAGGTTGAAAGTTCCCAGTATCATGTGTGACCACTCATTGAGGAGACACTGTAGATGATACCGTATAAATCGAGGGAAGTGACTCCAAGGATTCATTCAACTTTGAGACATTGGGTCTGACACTCTGCATGGTCCACTCAAGCACTACATTATTGGATTTGTACCACCTAATCAAAGTTGCGGATGCACCTCTACTCAACTGGCATGCTATACCTGTTCCACCTACTAAAATACAACCCAAGCCTGATGATTATGCCATTTTTTCCTCTTTTGTTGTTCCTCCTTATTTTTATGTAATTGAGACCTACTTTGATGAGGTTCTCAATGTAATTTTTCCTAACAGTGAAACAAACGAAGATTTTGAGTATCTTATTGTGCCTTACATTAATTTTATTGCTTCTAATCAAACTCTTGATGATTATGATTTTGCAAATGAACAATTCTTAACTAATATTAATAAGGTTAATAACAATTCTTAACATAACCGCTTTTAAGTTAATGAAGATAAAATTGTTTCTATTAATTTTTCTTCTAGTAGCTAACTGTACGAGATTAGGACAGAGCTCACGTACTCGAACAATTATTGAAGGAATTTATGGATGTCTACACATGGTCCTATGACGACATGCTTAGCATTGACCCCAAGATCAATTATCACAAGATTCCAACTTTCCCATAATGCAAATCTTCCAAACAAAAACTGCGAAAGATTTGCACTGAATGATCGCTCAAAGTGAAGGAAGAAGTGGTCAAATAGTTGAACATGGACTTCATTAATTTGATCAAATATCCCACATGGATATCCAACATCGTACCTGTACTAAAATTAGGAGGAAAGGTTTTCATGTTCATTGACTACCGAGATTTGAACAAAGCCTCCCTAAAAGATGATTACCGCTACCCAACATCGACATGATTGTGGACAATACAGCTAACCAGGCTCTTAAGTCATTTGTTGATGGGTTTACTGAATATAATCACATCAAGATGCACCCAAATCATCAAGATAAAACCGCATTCATACCCCCATAGGGAACATTCTGTTACACCGTTATGCTATTTGGACTAAATAACGTAGGGGCTACCTACCAGAGGTCTACCACAACCATCTTGCATTATATGATACACAAAGAAGTCAAGTTCTACTTGGATGATATGATTATCAAGTAGAAGAGTGGTTAAGGTCATATTCATGCACTCCGGATGTTCTTCGAGCAACTACGACAATATCATAGTGCGGCTTAACCCATAGATATGTGTCTTTGGTATTACCAAAGGAAAGTTTGTGGGATTCATGGTTAGTGAGAAAGGGATAGAAGTAGATACTATCAAGATGAAAGCCATATTTGAAATGCCATCACCCTGAACGAACAAGGAAGTTAATGAATTCCTTAGAAAGTTTTAATATATCAGTCGGTTCATCATCTAGTTGACTTTTATCTATGAACCCTTCTTGAAACTAATCCAATAGGATTCCACCAAGGTTTAGAACAAATCTTGCAAAGAATCCTTTGACTAAATTAGGCAATACCTAACCCGACCTCAGATACTCATGACACCGCAGCCTGGTTTTCCCCTACTCTTATACCTGACCGTAATAGACACCACGGCTGGGGCTTTGCTATACCAATACCTTAAAGAGTCTCGTAAAGAGAGAGACATCTACTACGCCAATCACCAATTGGTCAGGTATGAAATTAACTACACAGCCTTGGAGAAAGCACTTGTCTGGGTCAACTAAAAAGTGAAGCACTATATACTTACCTTTCCCATCAAACTCATATCCAAAATATATCCCATCAAATACCTTCTTAAAACACCTTCCCGATCTAGACGAATGGCCCAATATTTGATGTTTCAGGCTAAATTGGATATTGTGCATGTCATGCAAAAATCCATGAATGGAATAGACATCTCCAACTACCTTCCTGACCACCCTATAGAAGAAACCGATGTTTGGATCTTCGATTTCCCGAATGAGAACATCCATTGTACCTCTCAAGAAAACCACTAGTGGAAACTATGAAGCACCTTATACTCTTGACTCACTTGAGTCTATATTGTATAAGTGTTCATTTAGTTTGGAAATTGTGAAAAACTTATGTCCATCCTAGAATCCAAAGAACCCCAGAGCTTGGTTTGCTATTTATCCTTCTTGATTGATTGATCTAGACCATATTACCAACACTCACACGCAGTAGAATTGATCTCATACATTTCATATTGCATATAAGTGTGTGTACATATGTTAAGTGTGTTTGATCCTTAAAATTGTTTTTTAAATATTTTTTTGGGATTTTATAAACATTTAAAATAAGTTTTGATTATTTAAAACTTGTTTTTTAAAGTTTTTGGGGTCAATCTGCAATTAAGGTTTCATGGTTATATTGGTTTAAAGTTGCCTTGGGTAGAATCCAAATGCGGCAGACACTTCAGGGTGTGTTTTTAATTAATTTTGACCCGCGTTTGATATCTTATTATTGGCCAACATTTGTTGTCTTCTGATTGGTGGAGAGTGTGTTTCTTTATAGAGAGGGAACCAGCGCCTGTTTTTAACCCTTGGATCATTTTTATCAACGATCTGCATGCGCCCTTACATAATCCCTGTGAACCCCATATGAACCAATCAGGAGAGATTTAATCACCGCATATCGTGAACCCTTGGATCAAATTCAATCAACCTTGACTCAATCTCAACCCTTGATTTTGAACCTCATTCTCGAATCTTCTCAGCCTCCTATAAAAGGACCCCCTCACTCAGCCTTTTGAGACTTCTTGCCATTTCATCCTTTTGAGAAAAAAAAGAGAGTAGAGAGAGAAGAGAGAAACCAGAGAGAGAAGAGAGAAACCAGAAGAGAGAGAAAGATTTAGAAACCCTAACCCTCACCCTAAATCTTCCAAACCATTTTTAAAACCTAAAACTCTTTTCAAACTCCTGTATATCCCAAACACAACCTTGAGTGTTTGAGAGTTGGTTTGTAGTTGGCTTGTAGCTGTAACCTTGTAAGGACATTTTTGTCCATTATCAATTTGTATGTCGTACGCCGTTACACCGTTGAAGAAACTAAAGATCGCACCTACATCAACGGATCCGAATATCAAAGCGTCTTCAACATCATATCCTCTGCGAGAATGAACTTGGTAAGTGTGTGTACATATTACCAACACTCACACACAGTAGAATTGATCTCATACATTTCATATTGCATATAAGTGTGTGTACATATGTTAAGTGTGTTTTTGGGATTTTATAAACATTTAAAATATTTTTTTATTATTTCAAACTTATTTTTTAATGTTTTGGGGGTCAATCTGCAATTAAGGTTTCATGGTTATAATGGCTTAAAGTTGCCTTGGGTAGAATCCGAAAGCGGCAGAGACTTCAGGGTGTGTTTTTAATTAATTTTGACGCGCGTTTGATATCTTATTATTGGCCAAAATTTGTTGTCTTCTGATTGGTGGAGAGTGTGTTTCTTTATAGAGAGGGAACCAGCGCCTGTTTTCAACCCTTGGATCGTTTTTATCAACGATCTGCATGCGCCTTTACATAATCCCTGTGAACCCCATATGAACCAATCAGGAGAGATTTAATCATCGCATATCGTGAACCCTTGGATCAAAGTCAATCAACCTTGACTCAATCTCAACCCTTGATTTTGAACCGCATTCTCGAATCTTCTCAGCCTCATATAAAAGGACCCCCTCACTCAGCCTTCTGAGACTTTTGCCATTTCGTCCTTTTGAGAAAAAAAAAGAGAGTAGAGAGAGAAAAGAGAAACCAGAGAGAGAAGAGAGAAACTAGAAGAGAGAGAAAGAGTTAGAAACCCTAACCCTAACCATAAATCGTCCAAACCATTTTTCAAACCTAAAACACTTTTGAAACTCCTGTATATCCCAAACACATCCTTGAGTGTTTGAGTGTTTGAGAGTTGGGTTGTGTAGTTGGTTTGTAACTGTAACCTCTTCGTTCTTTAGATCTTGTGTCCAACTTAAACATTGTGTCTTAGATCTATTTTTTTCTTTATAGAAATTTCAGATATGAGCACTTCATGTTACATTACACTTAGATTTTCATATTTTGTTTCTCATATTGAGAAATATATTGTTGATTCTTTTCTGTAAATAATTTTTTAAACATTGAAATCAACAATAGTGTTTTCTGTTTCTAGTTCTCTTGAAACAAGACCTTTGACCTAGTTTGGAATCGCACTTGGTGATTTTTAATCTCAAAAAAAAATTCAAAACTGAGATTGATTAAGATCTTGATACGTCTTCTGAGGAAGATAGCCATGGATTTTGGAATTGTTATAAAGGTCAAATAAGGTTAAGTTTTGTGAGAAGATAGAAAAAGAAAAATCACAGCATATAGTCTTATATGTAATTTGTTAGGACTGGTTGTACATAATAAGTGTATGTGTGAGCATGTATGTGTTAGAAAGCACCTCCACAAACACTTTCACCCTACCACACTAAAAGTGTTTGTAATAAGATCTTGAGAAGAAGAGTCGACGTAAAGAACTTAAACAAATTGGAAGTTAGCAAACTGGGAGGACAACATCAACAATCAGAACTACAGAGAAGTTATAAGGACACCAGAGGGTACATTCCTAAACTTATATAGGTCTAAGTTGTATGCATGTTTGTTATATAGTTTGTAACTATTAAAATTTGTTTATAGTGGAATTTTTGGTTTACTCCGTAGAGTGAGTCGTGGATGTTTCCTCAGTTGGGTGAGGTTTTACCACGTAAAAAATCTTGTTCTTAATATTTCTACATCTCCTCATCTCATTCTTGGTTGTGCTGAGTTTAAAGTTTTTAAACTATTTTATTAAACCTGTTAATCGAATCTTGAACATATCTCGTACATACTTTTATTAAACACATCTTGTGTTCAATTAGTTTTGGTTTTTAAGAATAGAGTTTCTTTAAAAAACTGTTCGGAGTTACATAAATAGTTTAATTTTATTAAACGGATTTAGTAACGGATTTTCAAACTGTTCTTTGATGGTGCTTCCAATAAGAAAGGATAAGTGATTCGGATACTTCTAATCGCCCCTAATGACTCTCACACTCCCATTTCCATCAAACTAGATTTTCCCTACACAAACAACATGACTGAACACGAGGCATGCACGGTAGGCCTCAAAGTGGCTCTCAAGAAAGTAATTTGATACCTATATGTTTACTGGGATTTAGCCCTCATCATGGGTCACTTACTCAAAAGATAAAAAGTCAAGGAAAAGACGCTATTACCCTTCCACGCCTATTTAGAAGAGTTGGCCTCCCAATTCCTAGATATTACTTCTCATTACATGCCCCAAGAAAAGAAAAACCTAGGGGATGCCCTTGCTACCTTAGCCTCCACGGTTGATATGCCCGAAGTAATAATGATGGTCCCCTTCCTAGTCCAAAAGCAAGATAAACCTTTACATTACTACCAAATTGAGCTCATCACAGAAGAAAATCATGATTTAGCCCATTGCTGGTACTATGATATTTTGCACTTCCTCAAGCATGGTAGGTTTCCCTAAGGTTCTAACAAGAAAGATCGAGCAACCCTCTACAGATTGGATGCCCAATACATGGTTTATGATAAAGAATTGTTCAAGAAAAACTTCGATGGAACCTATTTTCACTATAGCTAAGGGGGTGACATTGAAGAGATGATGCCGAAAATCAACAGTGTGGAATTCGGACCCCATATGAATGCCCATATGCTCGCTAAGAAAATCATCCGAAAAGGTTACTACTGGAATACCATGGTGTAGGATTGCACTTCCTATGTTTGAAGATATCTTAAATGCCAGCAGTTTTCCGAACTCAAGCACTTGTCTTTGCAGGAATTGTACAACATGCCTTCTCCCTGACCGTTTTCCACACGCGACATTGATATCATAGGGAAAGTTACGCCCAAAGCCTCCAACAGGCATGAATTCATCCTTGTTGCCATTAATTACTACACCAAATGGGTCAAAGACGAATCATACGCAGTGTTGAATGCTAAAAAGGTGGCCAAGTTCATCCAAAAAAATATCATCTGCTGATATGGGGTCCCACATGAGCTAGTGTCAGATAACAGGTTACATTTCAAAGCTGAAGTCACAAAGATAGTCGACGAGTATAGGATTCAAAGACCCAAATCATTTTCCTACCGATATCAAACCAACAGAGCAGTTGAAGTCGATAATAGAAACCTCAAATCCATCATCAACAAGATGAGTGAGAGTTGTCTAGATTGGGCCGACCGGATCCCTTATGCCCTCTCAGACTACCTCGCTTTAGTTCAAACATCTACTGGGGACACTTCCTACTCCCTAGTATACGACATGGAAGCAGCCTTACCATGGAGATATAAATTCTTTCATTATACGTCATTCGTGAAATTAACGTTAGTGAGGAAGACTGGCATCAAAGTCGTCTTGACGATTTGTCACTCTTAGAAGAAAGGAGACTAAAGGCTCTATATCATATACAAGGATATAATCGCTGAAAAGCGCAATCATTTAATAAGAGATATAAGTACCGTGATGTCCGAGAAGGGGATTTAGCCCTTAACGATATTGTAGATCCCATCTGGGACTTCATAGGGAAATTTAAGCCCAATTAGAGCGACCATTTAATTGTTAAGAAGATCCTATCCGGCGACGCCGCCATGCACAGTGACCTCAATGGGGAAGAGATGGCTCGTCCAATCAACTTGGACCATCTCAAAAAATTATACCCTTAGTATGAGATCTTGGTGCGCTATGACTCTTCTCATATCCCTTCTATTTTAAAAAAAAATCTTCATTTCCCTCAATTCAGAACTACGTGGGGCCTGATCCTCTCAAAATATTTTTACTTTCAAAAATTTTCAAAACCCCAGAGGTACGTAAGAAGCTCATACCCTTTACATGAGCACGACCCCCTTCTTTTTCACAAAATGCTATTGTTTTCTTATCTCCAAGAACAACAATTCATTTGATCATTTATATGAACAAGAGGATTATGTATGCCTTAGAGATTGGTATAGATAATTCAAATGCAAAACTCATCAAAAGGCATAACAATATAATTAAAATTTTCTTTTTTCTGTTATAATTACGTCAGCATAGGGAGTCAAACAACCTCCCTAGACAACCTAACCCTACTTTACTAAAACCAAACAAGAAAAAACAAAAACCATCTAATCCTAGACAACTTTATTACCATACATGACCAAACACATTCCAAGAGCTTCATAAATAAATCCCCCAGGAATCCTACTCGCAGCTGCTAGAGGAACCGACCCCATTATCATCAACTTCCTGGGGTCCTCAAACCTCCCCTGCCTGAATAGAATGCCACATGCACTCTATAGAATAGTAAGCCCGAACCAATCTATGAAAATAGCAACACCTCCCACCATGGTCTCAGATATGGCGAACCACCTTTTCTCGATCTCCACAACCCGCTTCTTGGCAATAACCGTCATCCACAACCACTTCATATAGTCCTGAAAAACATGTTATACTAATAGACTAGGAAGGACAGGACGACGATTGACGTTTCTCCCACAGAGAGCCCAGTAACATACACAGATGCTCTGTCAAATCTCCACGGGAAAAACATCTAGTGTCCATGGTGGTATAATCTGATCCCAGCCAAATTGGTATAAGTGTCACCAGGGAAAATAGAAAGAAGTCTGTCGGAGGACAACCAACCAAACATATTGGTATTCCCCTAGTTCTAGAATGGGAAAAAATTCTCCCCACCAAAGTACTGATCAATGCAAACATCTAACAGCGTGCTCCACAAACCAGTTCTCCAGCTCTCGATGTCGAAGCCCATGCTGATAAAGTAGCGAGAGAAGAAGTTGGGCCAAAAAGCCAAGGGATACGAAATCTCTCCAATAACCACATGGACAGCATAACGGGGCTACCCCTCAAAAAGTGAGAGCATCCCTCCCTCCAGGCATCCAAACCATTTAGAGTCTCTGATAATATTATCGCTACAGGATTGCGATGGTATGACGTCCAAGAAACAATGGCTGTAAGTTACAGGTCCACTGATAGTTCCCCATTACCAACAGTAAGTTTGAAATCAAGCAAAGAATAACGACTCTAGTACAACCCGCATCACCAACATCGTTGAAATGCACAGAATGCAACACAGCAGGGAGAGATATCATTCCTCCCATAATCAACCATCGAGTCGTGATGGGAGAGATAAGGAGAAGTCCTGCTAACATCTCCCGAGGAGGCCGAAAATATTCAGGCATAACCGCCATAACAATGGAATTGATCCCCAACATGGCAAAGAACTCTTCATAAGTAGGACAAACTTCATCCTAGCAAAAGAGAAAGACATGATCTTCAGGGTACCATAATTTTACCTTTGCCATCAACGTGTTCCACTTTATAGGAGAGTTTCACCATAATGAAACTCAACTCATATTGAAAGCATCGTAGTCGACATTGTATGAGCACATCGCCTCTAATTTTTTGAAGAAAGTAGAGAATTCAACATTTTGGGGGAAATACATATTGAAAAATGATGAGAAAATAAGCAAGGAGAATGCAAAAGAGAAGAAACGTGGATGGGTGAAGAAAATTCTCCACACTTACCCCCTTTTTATACTTGGAAGACTCAACCAAAGACAAAATCCTACAAATCATCGAGGAAAACCTGCCCCATAAAGTACCAAGTAATTGGAGAAAATGCAATTAAAGCCTTAGGTTGATTATACTGGACTGACCTACCAATAGACAGGACAAGGGGCATGCTAGTCGACAACCCCCTATTTTTGGAAAATTCCCTTTTTCCTTTTTTGTCAAAATAAAAACACTCAATAAAAATAATTTTTAATCTAAGGAATTTAGAATTTCCTTCTCCCTACATTTTTACTTATCCTGATTTAAAATTAAAATCTCTCAAAACATTTTAAATTCTTTTTACCGTCTCAGCAGCAAAGTAAAAAGAGAATATGCATTAATTCACTAAAGCAAAAAACAACAAAATCCCATTTCATTTTCATAAATACTTCTTTATTACATTTATCTTGCAGGAAAGCAACAAAAACAATGGGACTCTACCCGAACTCGCCTCTCTCTGTCTCTCTTTCTCACCTACACATTATCCCTCTTTATCTTCTCTTTCTCTATCTCTAATAACATCCATCCCCGCGGCACAAGCGCTTTCCCCGACGAGTGGCATACCTCTGCTCCCCTAACCAGAACCCTCCTCAAATGAGGCAGACGACACCAAGCAAGATGAAACAGGGATCGACTCCTGAATGTGAGCCATCAGAGAAGCTAACTAATCCTAAGTGTCCCTCATCCAATAAGTCGACACCCGAATGTGCTGCAAGAAAAATAGAAAAGAGAAAATCAGTCAGTTTGAGGCAAAGAAAGAAATCAGAAAATCAAAAGACAAAGAGATGAAAAGTATACTGCTGGCTAAATAGCGTCATCTGTCAGCCCCATATCCTTCAAATACATCGCATTAGGACGATGAAACATATGCACCAACCATCCATCTGATCATCGGATGTTTTAAGAAGGAGGAGCCAACCGCACAAAGGGAACCTTTTAGGTCGTCGCCGCTGCCGATGTTAATGTACCACCTGTACTGTGGGAAGACCCCACTGGCCGACTCGAGCCCACAAGGGGAAGAGTCATAATGTCATATATGCTTGGTAGCATTATCCATCTCAATAATAAATCTAAGTAATCATAATTCACCACCGTGTCGGTATATGGAGAATAAAGCTCATCGCCATCCTCCCATCCTCTGACATCTCCCACTATCGCCTCATATATATTGGAGGGCTAATAGGTGGAACCATCACCTCATCCTCCACCACCTGTAGGACTACTCTCTCCTTTAGATACCAGGACTAGACGAGCTCTTCCAATAAATGCCGCAGTTACGCATTACCCCCCGATCACCCCCGTGTGCTGGATGGCCATCCTCCAGGGATAGAAGGTCACTTGCAAAATTCCTAGTACAAAATCTATATTTGAAAATATAATCAATGAAAAATGGTCTTAGAGAAATGAAGGCCTTACCCGATCGCCCGTCAAGCCATTGAAGACCTGATGCAGCTCCTCCAAAGAGAGGAACCACCTCGACTGCCAGTTTGACTTCCGCCACCGGTACATCAGGTAGACTCATACTTCAATGTTATCAATTGGGAATTGAGACAAATCACCTCATAAAAATATATCTATAAAGGATAAGGGTCATCAATAAAAATAAATCAATCAAGGGATCAAAAATAAAATGCATAAAGGAAAAAGCACAAAATAAAGAATACCTCCAAAATATACAAGGCGTCGGTAATAGTCTATCGACAGCACCGAATGAATTCATCCAAAGATGAATAAAGGATAGACAAAATTAGGCTCCCCCATTAAAAGAGAGGGATGTTCGAATACACCATCAAAATGGCAAAAACCACAAGTGGACGACGTCGCCACTAGAAACCCTCCCAACAACAGCAGAATAAATAGGTGGGCCATCTACCACACCTCATGCCCGTCAGCCTCATCAATTCGTTGACTAAAAAATAACTCCCCCCAAAGAGACAAATGAATAGAGTCACCATAGACTATCCTCTCCACATCACCTAGCGCCACCTCCATTACCAATGGTGTCACCCGCAAAGTTCGCTCCACCTCTATCTGGACCCCCTCACGATCTAGCCCCCACTGCTGTTGAACGTCAATGGGAGTCATCATCATCTCCCCAAAACCAAAATGCATGGTGTGGGTGGTGTCCCACCGCCTCTCCCCCAAAGCGCAATGGACAACCAACCAGGCATCTCGTCCAGTGCAGACACCAATCTATCAAAATAAGTTGATGACACCACCCAATGCACCACTGGTGCAAGGTGCTACCAGACATCCTTAAGCCCCCTCGTCCCTCGAGAACGCAGGTTAAACGTAGAGATATCAGAATGTCAAACCAAAAAGAAAAAATCCTTGTCAAAATTTAAGAAATAAGGAAATATCAGTAAAAAATAAGAAAGGAATACCAAAGGTCATTAACACTTACATATACACTAGGGTTCACCACCCTAGAGTATAGATGGTGTGCAGTATCGCACAAAAGAGTCCGCTCATCCGTCACCAGCTCAAACGAATCGAAAATATTCTCACTACCCAGCACAAGGGGAACCCTAGCCCGCCATTCTAAGTTCACCCTGTCATCAACATTTAGCCATACCATGTGGACCTAACAACTTGAAAAATTAGCCATTTCTTGGTTTTGAAATGCTAAAAAAGTTTACATAAAGAAATAGCAAAGAATAGCAATTCTAGAAGCTGCGAAAATGAGGAACTCTCATCCCCCTTTTTATAGGAGGATAAGGGGCATGCCGATCGGCATCTCCAAGCCACATTTCGATCGGCACTAACCCTTCACCTTCCCAAGGAAGTCCAAAAGACCGTGACACTACCGTTTGGCACCTCCTACACCATTTCGATAGGCACCATTCCGTAAATTTAGTACAAAAATTCTCAAAAAAATGCCGAAAAATCCCCACAAAATTTCTAAAATTAACAAATAGATTTTTAAACTTTTTTCACTAAGAAAAACATTTTGTATACCACGCTTACTTGCCAGCAGAACACTTACTTCCCCAACGTAATTCCCAAAATCAATTGGATATCTCCCCAGCAACATCTCTAAAGGACACCGCGAAAATTGAAGAGAATTCTCCAGTAAGGAAACATACGATCCTTAGATTAATTAATCTACCTCAACGGAATCTAAAACTCAAAATCAAATGCTTCCCCAAAATCCCCAATGGAACCAAAAGATAATTTCCCCGGTGGAGTCTAAAAATTTTTCCAAGAAAACTACAACTTAAGGTCCTCAGAATTGTTCCCGACCCGCAGAATTGGTCGCTTCTACTTAAGACCTTAAAATTGGCTTGGAATGACAGAGCTGGTCACTTTTAATTAAGTCCTGAGAATTAACCTCAACCTGCATAATTGGTCATCCCTACCTAAGCCCTAAAAATTGTCTTTCAATACACCAAAATAGCCAAATTGTCACCTTTTAGCCGGACACCCTTGTCAAGGTCATTGACCGTGACAATAAAAACACGTTTTGTGTCACGATCATTGACCGTGACACGACCGTGACAAAGAATTATCACGGTCATTGACCGTGACAAGTCCGTGACAAATGTAGTTATCACGGTCTTGTCCCGGTCAATGACCGTGACAATTCTTTAAATAATTGTCACAGTCAAGGATGTTGACACGCTCGTGCAACTTCTACAGCAAAACCCCTTTGCCCTTCTTTTTTCCCCCCGCCGTTTACCTCCTTTTTCCAACTCTCTCTCTCTCTCTCTCTCTTGCATTTATATATATGTTTGTGTGTGTGTATATATGTGCTTGTGTGTATATGTATGTGTGTGTGTACGTGTGTGGGGGTGGGGGTGGGGCAGGGGGTTGTTTTGTGTGTCTGTGTATATGTGTGGTGGGTGGGGGTGGGGAGGGGGTGGGTTAGGGTGGGGGGTTATTGGGTGTGTGTGTGTGTATGTGGTGGGTGGGGGTGGGGAGGGGGTGGGTTAGGGTGGGGGGTTGTTGTGTGTGTGTGTGTGTATGTGGTGGGTGGGGGTGGGGAGGGGGCAGGGTGGGGATAAGGGGGCAGGGGGCTGATGTGTGTGTGTGTATATGTGTTGTGGGTGGGGGTGGGGCAGGGTGGGGGGCAGTTGTGTGTGTGTGTAGTGGGTGGGGGTGGGGAGGGGGGGGGGGAGGCAAGGTCCCATTGTAATTCTCTTAATATCGTGTTTTGATGATTCTATGAGATAATATATATTGTTTCAAGGTTAACTCATTGTAGATAATAACATTCACATAGTAAGATTTAATTGAATCCATCCATAGATTCTATAATTACATCCACTAAAATATAATTAATAAATGAAACAGTTTTAGATGAAAGTTAATTAATAATTAGTGCCCATTTCATATGAAAGTAGGATTGCCCCTCATTGTAAATTAGTAAATTAATAATTGTAGAAGTTAATTGTTAGTTTAATTGATGAAATGAATTAATTGAGTAGATGAATTAGAAGGAGTACGGGATTATTTTGTTGTTGACATTGTTGTTGTCTTATTTTGTTTAGTAAATGTTTGGTTGGTTAGTTTTAAAATTGGCATGACCACTGGATTATTGTCAATATGGGGGTAGGATTTTTCAACTTACTTTGTATATCGAACAATATATATAGTATGATAATTAAATGAAACATACTTGAAATTAAATATAGTGCGCATAGATACTAGCCTTATAGTTCTTATGCGTACGCATTCAATAGCCTTTAGACATGTTCGAGAGTCATTACCCCTGTAATGAGATCTCTCGAATTGTCCCGTTTGGACAGTTTGAGACTGTATAATTTCTGTATAATATTCTTAGTGGCTTAAAGTTGTTACTTTGCAGGTAGTTCTGCAGTCGTATCTTAATGTTCTCTGGGTACATACTAGATTGACAAGTGTGACTGTTATTTCAATTGATCAATTGAAATAACACTCACACCTGCCAATCTACGTCGTGTACTTGGAGAACTACGGGGATATGCTGTCGATTTTTTTTCAAATCGTAACAATGTGCATGAGCTGTTAAGTATATTACAAAAAAATGCGGTCTTGAATGGGATAGGACCACTCACCCTTTAGAGGAGATGGAGGAAATAGAAATTAAATGATGGGATAATTAAATGAAACATACTATAAATCTATGTTTTGTTTACCTTTAATAGGTGTTTAGTTGTGGTAGCTGTGATTGGATATCCGAAATACAAAGAGTGGATGGGTGAGACTAATATAATGGGGGATGTGTTTCGCAGAGGTGGTAACGAATTTGTGAAATATGCAAAGAGATGTCATAATGATGAAAAGTTTTCGTGTCCGTATGCTAGGTGTAAGTATGGTAAGGTGTTTGAGTGGAAAACAGTTGAACTACATTTGTTAAGATCGGGTGTGCAAGATAGTTATCGATTTTGGAGTTTTCATGGTGAATTAAAAGTTCCTTTTGTCCCTGACCAACATTCACAACAACCTTCAACAAGTAGAATATATGTAGAAGGGGACGACGTAGATCATAATATGTTAGAGGATTTAGTTGATGATGCGTACGGAATTTATGAAGCAGAGGAGAATGAGGTTACTGATGATGTAGAAGATTCAAGTGCTCGTGAAGATAACATGATAAAACTTGACGATGACTACCAAAGTTTAAAATTTAAGGCGACCCAACCGTTATAATCTGGCTGTGAGAAAGATCAAACAATTTTACATGCCATGGTTGGTTTGCACAGTTTGAAGACGCAGTACGGTTTGTCTGGAAATAACGTGACGGTAATTCTGAAATGGGTGAAGGGCTTATTACCCAAGGTGAATACACTTCCAAATAGCTATCATGTTATGAAGAACAGTTTGAAAGGTTTGGGAATGAAGTATAAATTGATTCATGCTTATGTGTATGACTGCATACTATACCTAAAGGAGTATGAAAATCTCAATCGTTGTCCGGTATGCGATGAACCTAGATATGTCCAATCTACTAGTAAGGAAGGCACAAGCTCAAAAGTGCCTCAAAAAGTATTGAAATATTTCCCGTTGGGCCTAGATTAAAGGGATTTTTCACAGTACCATGGATTGCAGAGGCAATGACTTGGCATGCTAGGCCTAGATTAAAGCGATTTTTCCTATTGATTCTACCGCCTAGAGGAGGATGAATTTTGAGTATCCCGATTTTGCTCGAGAACAATGCAACATTCGTTTGGCTAGATCAACAGTTGGTTTCAATCCATTTGGAAATCTAAGAACCAATCAGAGTGTATGGCCAGTGATCCTAGCCCCACTCAACCTCCCTCCTTCATAGTGTATGAGAATTGAATTTTCGATGATGGCTTTGTTGATACCTGGGACAAAGGCACCAAGTGATGACATTGACGTCTACCTGGCTCCTTTGGTAGACGAATTAAATGAGTTGTTGGAAGAGGGTGTGCCATCATTTGACTCTTTTAGAAAAGAAGAGTTTATGTTAAAAGTTATGTTGATGTGGGAAATTCATGATTTTCCAGCTTATGGGACATTATCCGGTTGTGTAGTACATGGTTATTTGGGGTGCCCTATTTGTTGAGACGAGACTGAATCTCTTCGTCTATCCTCTAGCTTAAAAAATGTATACCATCGTCACATGAGGTTTTTACACCCAGCTCATAGTTTTAGATCTGAGAAAGGTTCCAATTTTTTATTGGGCGGGGTTAAACATAGGCTACCGCCGAGACATCTTTTGGGTTCAGAAACTAAAAGTAAATTTTCTAAATGTGGCCCTAATATGCCAGGTAAGAATCCCAAATTTAAGAACGTCAAGCATAAAAAGACCCCAATTGGGAATGAAACTGAGACAAGAAAGGCATGGTCTCGGAGGTCAATTTCATTTGACTTGTCTTATTGGAAGAATAACCCGGTGCGCCATGTATTGGATGTGATGCATGAAGAGAAGAACTTCACTGAACATATTGTGGGTATTTTCCTTGGGGGAGTCATTCGAAGGATGGAGACAATTCATGAAAAGACCTTAAATCGTTAAAACTTAAGCCACAACTATGGTTGAAAGAAGATAGTAGGGGAAGGACAATAATTCCCCCTGGTGCGTTTACTTTGACGAGTGAGGAAAGGAAGGTGCTTCTAGACACAATATATAATTTGAAGGGCCCATCTACTTTTTCGTCCAACTTGCAAAGGATTGTGAATTATGCTACTCATGATTTACATAAGTGTTAGTCCCACGATTGGCATGTGATCATGAAATTGGTTCCTCTATTGTTTAATCACTGTTTCTCCAAGCACAAGGATTTCCGTATGGCTATTATGCAAATTAGTATTACCTTCTCCCTCTTGTGTGAGAAGGTAGTCAATCGAGAACACATAGTGGCCGCAAAATTAGCTGTGATCGAAGCGATTTGTGTATTGGAGAAGTACTTTCCCCAGCATTCTTTGACATAAGTGTTCACTTGTTGGTACACCTATGTGATGAGGCACTTCTTTGTGTTATAGTTAGATATCGATGGATGTATCCGTTTGAAAGATTGATGAAAGTTTTTAAAGATTACGTCAAGAATACGCGATACATTGGAGGATCAATTGCAGAGGAATACATCACCGTGGAGTCATCAATATATACAAGGGAATATATGCCTGACTCGACCAGCGTTGATGACACTGATGATTTCATCGATGATGGTGGTCATGTGATGGGAAAATTAGTGAAATTAACGAGTTTGCAACATGAACAAGTAGCTCGTTATCTATTTGACACACATGAATATGTCGAAGAATGGAAAAAGTAAGTTTCGATTATTATAATGTTTAACATTATTTTAGATTATTTTATACATGATTAATTTTGTAATATGCAAAAAATATGAAGCCTGTGAGAACAATAAAAGACGAAAAATAATGGTACAATCAGACAGTGAATTTAGGTTGTGGTTGACACATGAGGTAATTATAATGAAAATAGTCGTTCTATAACATTACATTACACTCAAATTTTACCACTAATATAATTAATTTATCTATATTCTCAGCTCCTAAAGACGGGTGATGCGACATCAAGGCTTGCTCATCTAGCCACTGGACCCTTGTTCGTGGCACAAGAGTACAAAAAGTATCGATTGAACGGTTACATTTTTTGCACTAAAATGTACGAGGAAAGTACAAATGTATAGAACTCGGTAATTTCATACAAGGCTCTTACTTTCTTTCGAGCGAGCGCAAAAGATAAAAACCTCGTTGAAGCTGAAATGACTTACTATGGTGTAATCCAAAATATATTTGAATTGGATTATATAAGCTTCAAAGAGGTTGTATTTTACTGTGACGGGTAAGATTTGAGGATAAAAATGCTTGTAAAGTTGATCATGTCACCAATTTGATCATGGTTGACTTGTCCAAGGTTAAGAGCAACGACCACGTGAGCGATGAGCCGTTTGTTTGTGCATTTCAAAAGGTTAAGCAAGTGTTTTATTCAGAGTATATCAACAACGAGCCGTGGTCAATTGTCCAACATGAGACAAGGTGTCTAAATAGTAGTGTGGATGACTTGGCTGCTCCTACCGAATATTAATCCATTTTTTATGATAACCCGAATTTGAAACAATTTTTCAATTTGTAATAAGTATTCCAATTTGTACCAAAACATCCATTTTTAATGCTTTTAATTGATTTGCACTTTATCATTTTCACTCTTGTGTAGTGTGCGTATGTGGAGAGGAGATTAATACATAAATATGCCAACTACATCTAAGTTTTTTTTATACTAATCCATGACTATATGCTTCTTACCTTTAATAGGTGATTAGTATATAGTTATTTGGGTTGTCCTATTTGTGAAGAGGAGACTAAATCTCTTCGTCTATTCGAACACTAAGAAATGCCATAATCCTAGGGAGTGATGTTCTGCAAATTCCTCCCAACCGTTATGTAGCCAAACATCACCAGTTGAAGTTGTCAATTCCACTTTCCATACCCCACCACTTGGAACATCTAGCAAAACATGGGAGACGATTGTAAGGTGGAATTGACAACTTCAACTGCTGATTTTTGGCTACACAACAGTTGTAAGGAATTTGCAGAGCATAACTCCATAGGATTATGGAATTTCTTAGTGTTCAGATATAAAGGGAATTATATTTAACACGATTGCTTGGGGTACATTAGTTGGAAGGAGGTGCCATATGAGCTCAAGGTTAGCTGTTTGGGTGACACTATAAGTAATGTATTTATATTTATATGTCAATTTTGATTTCGATTTATATTTATATTTATATTTATCTATATTTGCGGGGCGAATACTAATTTTACTTTATTTTATTTCAGGGGACAGAGAGTGGCCCTGGGGGTAGGCCACATAGGCTTGATACTTATGTGGCTCTTAGGACGAGAAGGGTGTAATACCCCGTACTTTTGGCTATATTTATTTTTGGGATTAATTAATTAAATGCGTATTAATTGGAAATTAATCCGGGTTATAAATACTGATGTGATGCGAATTGGTATTTGATTATGTGCATATATGATTATATATGTATTTGGTATTATAAAATTTGTCGTGGGATTTATATACGGCATTTTAGAAATTTTGTTGAGACGCGTGGGACCGCCGCGTCACGGTATAATATTTTGATATTAAAAGTAAATTTAAAATTGATAATCCGTATGGTCGTTTTGAGCGCGCCAACGCGTCCGGAAGGGTCGAGATAGTCAGAAAACACTAGCCGGGGGTATAGTTTGGGTCCCGGGGTAATTTTAGACCGTATCGGTAACTTAAAGGGTATTTTAGTAATTTGGTATTTTTGGGTAATTAAAAGTGACGAAAATTGAGAGTTGTAATCTGATAAGGATTGACCCCAACCAACCCTTATTAACCCAACAAGCTACGGAGGTTTATTGAAATTAGGTTTCATAAGTTTCCCCAAAGCAAACCCTAGCCACCATAGCCTTTTGGAGAAGAAAGCTTGGAGAAGGAGAGAGAGAGAGAGATTCTGCAGAAATTCTACACCGAATCCACACCAAATTCAGAAATCAAACCAAGGCAAGTGACTTTATTTCCATTTAATTACTGAGAATGTCTTTTCCATGTTAGAAATTGAAGAATCTTAACTGTTCTTGAAAGATTAAAAGAAAACCAATGAAATTTGAAGTTATTATTGAATGTTGGGATAGGTTTGCATGTAGAAACATTGTTGGAAGATTAAATTTCGGAGATTTCATATCTAGGTGATGCATAAACGAATTAAAATCTGGGAATTTATGATGAGAAAAAGTTAGGGTTTATGTTCTTGAAGAAAATTGGGAATTAAAGTATAAATTGTGATTTAATGATGTTTAGATGATATCAAACCCTTTAATGATGTTAGTATAGCCCCTTAACATGTTTGAGGATGATTAGAGAACTCAATATATTGTGGGAACGAATTTTAGAAGAGGTTTGAGGAGTAAAAATGGTGAAAAACGATTTTTGGGAAGTTCTGGGCCGAAACTGGCATCTCGTTAGAAGCAGCCCCAGGTCGTTCGAACGAACTCATTCGAAAGAGCTTCTAACGAGTTGACCAGTCGTTATTAACGAGTAAGATTTTCGTT
Organism: Sambucus nigra; assembly: GCA_949130495.1. Classification (NCBI taxonomy): domain Eukaryota; kingdom Viridiplantae; phylum Streptophyta; class Magnoliopsida; order Dipsacales; family Adoxaceae; genus Sambucus; species Sambucus nigra. The sequence goes on along the minus strand of OX422208.1, from coordinate 532,329,956 downwards.
CGATATCTCGTTCGAACGAGATATCGTTAGAAGAGTCAGTTCGTTCGAACGAACTGGGACCTCGTTCGAACAGCCTCGTTCGAACGAGACTTCTAACGACCTGACAGTCCAAACTCGTTCGAAGCCTCGTTCGAACGAGACTTCTAACGAGTTGACAGTTTGACCCTTTTTGGACTGTTTTGACTTTTGGAGTTCCGGGAGATGGTTCAAGGGTAGAGTTAGCATCCCTTTGATGATATAGTGATTGATTTGGGACTTTTGGGTTGCTGGGATGAGTAAATCATATACGAGAATTATATTCAATGAATCATTTGGGTTGAGACGTGAGTGACTACTACGATGTGAGGATGAATTATAGCGCGTATAATTATGAACCGGAATAAAATAAGTTGTGATAATTAGTTAGTACGAGAATGCGATATGTACTACGATTATAATACGGTATTACTAAGATGTGTGATTACTTAGTATTAGTATATGGATTATGTGTATGAAATACCTATCATACTTGCTATCACGGGAGGTTTACGTTCGCTTAGGACCCTCTAATCCTTGTGTGCCTATGGGGGGGATATAGACTGGTACCTTGATGAACATAGGTCATAGAAAGACTTATTGTGACATTAATAAGTCCGCTGACCATGGGAGCGTAGGTATGTGCGTGACCCATGTGATGGTGACTATGTTCGCCTCCACTATTTGTGATTTGTGTTATCTGAACTATTCCTGAGAGATTCGGAATATGTGATCCTTATGTACGTGATGTACCGGGATGGATAGCAGAGTATGTGTGCACTACAGCTTAGATTGCGGGGTGCTTGTATCGTATATTTATGATGTGAATAATATACATTTAATTAATGGGAATCCTCATGTTAATGTTGTAAAAATATTACGGTATTGTTTCGAGATATATTATGAGTTAGCTGATAGTTATATCAATGGCATATTTAGTAACTGAGTTTACGTTAAACCTCTATTTAATTACGAGCGTTGTTATATTAAATGGAACCAAGTAAAATGGGTAGAACCTTTGGTTGTCTAGCTAGTTTACGTTGTCACTTAGCTAGTGGAAAGGGTAGTTATAGATGGGTACTTACGTTAGGAGTGCACAGTTAGTCGAGAGGTGAAAATTTAATGTGAGTGCACGTCCTAACATGTACTTTGCATTTAATGTTTTAAATGTTTTTAAAGCACTTGCAGGTTTTTAAAATGATTTCCACTTTCGGGCTCTGACCGATTTGCTTTCAAATATATTTTCTTGTAAAACCATTTTAGGTGCCCAGCCACAAGGACACCAAGCATAGGATTCTCATTCAGGTGACGTGCTGTAGCTGGTTGTGGAAGCTACAGGGATTTGCTCATAGACGCTTCTATCTTTTGGATTCCAGAGTCACTATCTTTCAGTTGTAGGGCATGTTGCCCATTCCTATTTAGAGCATTTTTACATTTCAGTTTTCAGACTCTAGCATGTATTGCTCAGTATTCAGTTTTAGTTATTTATTTCAGTTTACATATCAGTTGTGGGATTTGTATTGAGGAGTTTTTCCTCCAGGTTTTATTTACATATTGTGATGGTTATTCTTGTTACTTCAGTATGGTGAATGGTGTTATTTAGTTATTCATTACTCTTGTTGCATGTTAATCAGATTTAATAAAATTTGGCACTTACTTTTTAAATACTAGGTGGTTAGTAATAATAAAACGTTTTCGACAGTGATGCTATTAACTGAGCCAACTTGGCATTTTGAATTAATTTTATAAAGGAGTAGCTACCCGGTGTTTAATTAGTCGGGGTGTCACAGGTGGTATCAGAGCATCAGGTTCTAGTGTCCTTTAGGATCTGTACGGCTATTATGTTTCCGCTACGTTTCTTTGATATAGAGCCCTATATTTTAGTACTGTTGTATTCTTTTGTGTATGCTTCGTTCTTCAGCTATATTAAGTTTATAAACCGTGAACTTATAAACTTTGTTCTTATTTCAGATGCCTCCACGACGTGCACGACGAGTTCCCAGGAATGCTACGCCCGAACCACAGCCCGCTCCAGTTCAGGGCATGTTGAACGCCGCTGAGGTTGCTGCTATAGTAGCCCAAGCGGTAAATGCCGCGATTGCCGTGATTCAGCAGGCACCACCGCAGGCGCCGGCTGCCGCGCCAGTACAGGTTAATGCATTCCCGTCTGCTTGGGAGCGTGTACGTGACGCTTTTCAGAAAGCGCATCCACCAGAGTTTGCTGGAAGCTCAGATGTGGTTATCTCGAGCCAATGGAGGAAGGACATGCAGAGGCATTTGAGGATGCATGAGTGCACTGATGTTCAGAAACAGGTGCTAGCTACTTTCAAGCTAGTTGGATCTACGCTACAGTGGTGGGAGTCTATTACCACCGCGGAGGAGAGGGATACCCTCACGATTCAGGAGTTCTGGGTGCGGTTCGACCGCAAGTACTTTCCATCCGCAGTTCATACAGAGATGAGAAGGAAACTGATGAGTCTGAAGCAGGAAGGCAAGACAGTGGCCGAGTATGAGGCCGAATTCACTAACTTGTTGAATATCGTTCCAGACGAGATTCCAACAGAGAAGAAGAAGATAGAGAAGTTCACCGACGGGTTGAATTGGAGAATCCGGCAGCATCTGCTTGGGAACCTATCGTTGGCCACGTATTCTGATGTGGTTAACGCTGCATTACTACACTGCCAGGACCACCGTTTTCATATGGCCGAGGGCAAGCGGTCAGGGGAGTCTAGCCATCAGGGCAGGACTGGAGGACATGGTGCCAGCGGGGCACAAACCGGTCAGGGGCAGAGACAGACTGAGCAGGGTACCCAGCAGGGGGACAATAAGAGGTTCCGATCAGGGAACTACAGGCAGGGACAGGGAGGTTTCCTCCAGGGCCATCGGGGTCCAAACGGCCAGCAGGGCCAGCAGGGGCAGAATGGGCAGCAGTTCCATCAGGTCCAGCAGGGCCAAGGGAGGAATGGTAACGGCCACCAGGGCCGGGGACAGCAGGGGCAGAGGGGAGGAAACTTCCCAGGGAAGTGCTTTACTTGTGGCAAGACTGGCCATAAGAAGCAGGATTGTCCTGATAGGGGTAGGGCCCCACAGCAGCAGCAGCAGGGTGCTCGCCAGGAGCCACAGAGACCTATGTTTCCCGCCGCTCTTCCCGCACCGCCACAGATGGCAGCATTGCCACCCATTCCAGCAGTCCCAGCTCAACAGGGGCAGCTACAGTATGGACGTGTCTACAACGTTCACCAGGCTGCAGTTCCACAGGCACCGCCCGCAATCGAGGGTACGTTTCCTATCCATGGCACTATGGGTCGGGTGTTATTTGATACGGGTGCTACACATTGTTTTATAGCTACACACTTCGCGAAAGCTTTAGGATTGTTAGCTACGGCAGAGAGCACAGTGACGTGTGTCGACTCACCATTAGGGAGTGGGTCACTTATTTTCTTTATATGTCGGGGAGTCGGGGTAGAGGTTGGTGGTTTGGTATTGCCTGCGGACATGTTAGTGTTAGACATGCATGTTCACGATGTGATCATCGGGATGGATTGGCTCGTAGCATATAGGGCCATGATTGATTGCTTCAGCGGGAGCATTGTTTTTGCCATTCCGGGGCAGGAGATGTTTATAGTGGCGATGCCTCGCCCAGAGGGAGGATCGACCGCTCATCTGTATTACATAGAGGAGGATACCTCTAAGGAGGTTGTGATTCCTTTAGATTCGATCCCGGTTGTCAGGGAGTATTCGGATGTGTTTCAGGAGATACCAGGCTTACCACCCAGTCGAGAGATAGACTTCGTTATTGATCTGCTACCGGGTACGAGACCTATAGCACGTGCACCGTACCGTATGGCTCCAGCTGAGATGCGAGAGTTACGGGATCAGATAGAGCAGCTGTTAGGGCAGGGCTTTATTCGCAGGAGTACCTCACCTTGGGGCGCTCCAGTTTTGTTTGTGAAGAAGAGGGATGGTTCACTGAGATTGTGCGTGGACTACCGAGAGTTGAATAAGGTCACGATACGGAATAAGTATCCGTTGCCTCGAATCGATGACTTATTCGACCAGTTGAGAGGAGCTTCTTTCTTCTCGATGATTGACTTGAGGTCGGGATACCATCAGTTGCGTATCAGGGAGGAGGATGTCTCGAAGACTGCGTTCTTGTCGAGATATGGTTCTTATGAGTTTCGGGTTATGCCTTTCGGCTTGACCAACGCTCCAGCAGTGTTTATGGACTTGATGAATAGGGTGTTCAGAGATTTCCTAGATCAATTTGTCATTGTCTTCATTGATGACATTCTGGTTTACTCTCAGACAGAGGAGGAGCACGCCGAGCATTTGAGGATGGTTTTGCAGACACTTCGTCAGAACGAGCTGTATGCAAAATATGAGAAGTGCAGGTTTTGGCTGAAGGAAGTCCAGTTCTTGGGTCACATTATTTCCGACCAGGGAATATCTGTCGATCCGGGGAAGGTGTCAGCGGTGAGGGAGTGGGGACAGCCCACGACACCAACGGAGATTCGTAGTTTCTTGGGTTTAGCAGGATACTACAGGAGGTTTATTCGGGGTTTCTCAGAGATAGCAGGTCCTTTGACACATCTTACTCGTAAGGGTGTGCCATATATCTGGAGTGATGCCTGTCAGTTGGCATTCGATGAGTTGAAGGACAAATTGACCTCAGCACCTGTGTTAGCATTGCCGAGACCGGGAGTTGAGTATTTGGTTTACACCGATGCGTCTTTGCAAGGGCTTGGAGGTGTTTTGCAGCAGGAGAGACAGGCCATAGCTTATGCTTCCCGTAAGCTTAAGCCTCATGAGAAGAATTACCCCACGCATGATTTGGAATTGGCAGCAGTAGTATTTGCCTTACGGATTTGGAGGCACTATCTTTTGGGGGAGAAGTTTCAGCTGTTCACGGACCACAAGTCACTACAGTATCTGTTCACGCAGAAGGAATTAAATATGCGGTAGCGTAGGTGGCTTGAATTTGTGAAAGACTACCAGTTCGACATTCAGTGCCACCCGGGTAAGGCTAACGTGGTAGCAGACGCGTTGAGCCGCAGGCCAGCAGATGAGGTGGCAGAGGTGTGGAAAGCGAAGTGGAAGGAATTGGGACACCAGGATGCAGTGGCCCGATCTTTCATGGCTGTGATGACCGTTACACCGCAGATTGTCACGAAGGTTGTACGGGCACAGGCAAATGATTCGTTCTGTCAGGAGCAGATAGTTCGATTACTCGCTGAGGGAGCTGAATCCTATACCGTTAGCTCAGACGGGGGATTACGCTTCAATGGGAGATTGGTAGTTCCGGAAGGAGAGGAACTGCGACACGATGTGATGGCAGAGTCGCACGGCTCACGGTTCGCGGTACATCCCGGAGGGGACAAAATGTACCAAGATATGAGACGGCAGTATTGGTGGAGCGGTATGAAGAGAGATATCGCAGAGTTTGTCTCGAAATGCGCCACTTGTCAGCTTGTAAAAGTGGATTATCAGAGACCAACAGGATTGCTACAGCCATTGGAGGTTCCGGTGTGGATGTGGGAGAGCATATCCATGGACTTTATCACGGGGTTGCCTACGTCGCAGAGGGGTCACGACTCCGTTTGGGTAATTGTGGACAGATTGTCCAAGGTCGCTCACTTTTTACCCGTTAGGACTGATTACACTGCGGGTCAGTATGCCCAACTCTTCATTTCAGAGATTGTGAGACTTCACGGTGTGCCCCTAAATATCGTGTCTGACAGAGACAAGATATTTGTTTCGAGGTTTTGGGAGAGTTTCCAGGAGGCCATGGGCACGGAATTGCGGTTGAGTACGGCTTATCATCCGCAGACTGATGGGCAGACCGAGCGCACCAATCAGATGTTGGAAGACATGCTACGCATGTGTATTATTGACTTCGGGGGTGGATGGGAGAAGTACCTTCCACTGGTGGAGTTTGCTTACAACAACTCCTACCAGTTCACGATTGGCATGGCTCCGTTTGAGGCATTGTACGGTAGGCCTTGTCGTTCCCCAGCATGTTGGTTGGAAGTGGGGGACAACAAAATACTTGGGCCGGAAGTAATTCAGGATACTTCGGCAAGGATTGAGTTGATTCGGAGTCGCATTCGGGTAGCTCAAGACAGGCAAAAGAGTTATGCTGATGCGAAGAGATTTTTCAGGGAGTTCCAAGTGGGGGACCAGGTTTTGCTCAGGGTTTCTCTGATGAAGGGGATTATGCGATTCGGGAAGAAGGGGAAGTTGGCACCGAGGTATGTGGGGCCGTTTCCTATTATTGAGCGGATCGGACCGGTTGCGTATAGACTCGGGTTACCGGAGCATTTGCATCGGATTCACGACGTGTTCCATATTTCCTCGCTGAGGAAATACCTTAGGGATGATTTGGCTCATTCTCACATTGCTGTGGAGGACATCGATCTCCAGCCGGATAGCTCTTATGAGGAGGGGCCAATTGCTATTTTGGACCGAAGCGAGAGGAAACTGCGGTCAAAGATAGTCCCGTTAGTACGTGTTCAGTGGCGACATCACAATGTCGAGGAGTCCACATGGGAGCGCGAGGATGAGATGCGCGAACGTTATCCAGAGCTGTTTTTAGCAGGTACTTTCTAGTTTCGAATTTCGGGACGAAATTCAGTTATTAGGGGTGGAGTATGTAATACCCCGTACTTTTGGCTATATTTATTTTTGGGATTAATTAATTAAATGCGTATTAATTGGAAATTAATCCGGGTTATAAATACTGATGTGATGCGAATTGGTATTTGATTATGTGCATATATGATTATATATGTATTTGGTATTATAAAATTTGTCGTGGGATTTATATACGGCATTTTAGAAATTTTGTTGAAACGCGTGGGACCGCCGCGTCACGGTATAATATTTTGATATTAAAAGTAAATTTAAAATCGATAATCCGTATGGTCGTTTTGAGCGCGCCAACGCGTCCGGAAGGGTCGAGATAGTCAGAAAACACTAGCCGGGGGTATAGTTTGGGTCCCGGGGTAATTTTAGACCGCACCGGTAACTTAAAGGGTATTTTAGTAATTTGGTATTTTTGGGTAATTAAAAGTGACGAAAATTGAGAGTTGTAATCTGATAAGGATTGACCCCAACCAACCCTTATTAACCCAACAAGCTACGGAGGTTTATTGAAATTAGGTTTCATAAGTTTCCCCAAAGCAAACCCTAGCCACCATAGCCTTTTGGAGAAGAAAGCTTGGAGAAGGAGAGAGAGAGAGAGATTCTGCAGAAATTCTACACCGAATCCACACCAAATTCAGAAATCAAACCAAGGCAAGTGACTTTATTTCCATTTAATTACTGAGAATGTCTTTTCCATGTTAGAAATTGAAGAATCTTAGCTGTTCTTGAAAGATTAAAAGAAAACCCATGAAATTTGAAGTTATTATTGAATGTTGGGATAGGTTTGCATGTAGAAACATTGTTGGAAGATTAAATTTCGGAGATTTCATATCTAGGTGATGCATAAACGAATTAAAATCTGGGAATTTATGATGAGAAAAAGTTAGGGTTTATGTTCTTGAAGAAAATTGGGAATTAAAGTATAAATTGTGATTTAATGATGTTTAGATGATATCAAACCCTTTAATGATGTTAGTATAGCCCCTTAACATGTTTGAGGATGATTAGAGAACTCAATATATTGTGGGAACGAATTTTAGAAGAGGTTTGAGGAGTAAAAATGGTGAAAAACGATTTTTGGGAAGTTCTGGGCCGAAACTGGCATCTCGTTAGAAGCAGCCCCAGGTCGTTCGAACGAACTCGTTCGAACGAGCTTCTAACGAGTTGACCAGTCGTTATTAACGAGTAAGATTTTCGTTCGATATCTCGTTCGAACGAGATATCGTTAGAAGAGTCAGTTCGTTCGAACGAACTGGGACCTCGTTCGAACAGCCTCGTTCGAACGAGACTTCTAACGACCTGACAGTCCAAACTCGTTCGAAGCCTCGTTCGAACGAGACTTCTAACGAGTTGACAGTTTGACCCTTTTTGGACTGTTTTGACTTTTGGAGTTCCGAGAGATGGTTCAAGGGTAGAGTTAGCATCCCTTTGATGATATAGTGATTGATTTGGGACTTTTGGGTTGCTGGGATGAGTAAATCATATACGAGAATTATATTCAATGAATCATTTGGGTTGAGACGTGAGTGACTACTACGATGTGAGGATGAATTATAGCGCGTATAATTATGAACCGGAATAAAATAAGTTGTGATAATTAGTTAGTACGAGAATGCGATATGTACTACGATTATAATACGGTATTACTAAGATGTGTGATTACTTAGTATTAGTATATGGATTATGTGTATGACATACCTATCATACTTGCTATCACGGGAGGTTTACGTTCGCTTAGGACCCTCTAATCCTTGTGTGCCTACGGGGGGGATATAGACTGGTACCTTGATGAACATAGGTCATAGAAAGACTTATTGTGACATTAATAAGTCCGCTGACCATGGGAGCGTAGGTATGTGCGTGACCCATGTGATGGTGACTATGTTCGCCTCCACTATTTGTGATTTGTGTTATCTGAACTATTCCTGAGAGATTCGGAATATGTGATCCTTATGTACGTGATGTACCGGGATGGATAGCAGAGTATGTGTGCACTACAGCTTAGATTGCGGGGTGCTTGTATCGTATATTTATGATGTGAATAATATACATTTAATTAATGGGAATCCTCATGTTAATGTTGTAAAAATATTACGGTATTGTTTCGAGATATATTATGAGTTAACTGATAGTTATATCAATGGCATATTTAGTAACTGAGTTTACGTTAAACCTCTATTTAATTACGAGCGTTGTTATATTAAATGGAACCAAGTAAAATGGGTAGAACCTTTGGTTGTCTAGCTAGTTTACGTTGTCACTTAGCTAGTGGAAAGGGTAGTTATAGATGGGTACTTACGTTAGGAGTGCACAGTTAGTCGAGAGGTGAAAATTTAATGTGAGTGCACGTCCTAACATGTACTTTGCATTTAATGTTTTAAATGTTTTTAAAGCACTTGCAGGTTTTTAAAATGATTTCCACTTTCGGGCTCTGACCCATTTGCTTTCAAATATATTTTCTTGTAAAACCATTTTAGGTGCCCAGCCACAAGGACACCAAGCATAGGATTCTCATTCAGGTGACGTGCTGTAGCTGGTTGTGGAAGCTACAAGGATTTGCTCATAGACGCTTCTATCTTTTGGATTCCAGAGTCACTATCTTTCAGTTGTAGGGCATGTTGCCCATTCCTATTTAGAGCATTTTTACATTTCAGTTTTCAGACTCTAGCATGTATTGCTCAGTATTCAGTTTTAGTTATTTATTTCAGTTTACATATCAGTTGTGGGATTTGTATTGAGGAGTTTTTCCTCCAGGTTTTATTTACATATTGTGATGGTTATTCTTGTTACTTCAGTATGGTGAATGGTGTTATTTAGTTATTCATTACTCTTGTTGCATGTTAATCAGATTTAATAAAATTTGGCACTTACTTTTTAAATACTAGGTGGTTAGTAATAATAAAACGTTTTCGACAGTGATGCTATTAACTGAGCCAACTTGGCATTTTGAATTAATTTTATAAAGGAGTAGCTACCCGGTGTTTAATTAGTCGGGGTGTCACAAAGGGAAGGATAAGGAGGTGTCCTCGAGCATCGCGGTACAAAATCTCTTTTCCAGCTAAAGAGTATGTAGATTTGAGATAATTGATGGTGATGTTGTTTTTTCTTAAATAGTTTCTATTTTGAATGTATATTTGCATTATCTCTAGTTTATTTGGATATATGATGTTTGAACAGGTACAACGTTGATATAACAGGTACAAATATACTGCTGGGCAGTGGCAGTGGCCATACTTCCCAACAGATTTTTTTTTAATTCTGTCCAGAATTATCACGGTCATTGACCGTGACAAGATCGTGACAAAAGTTGTCACGATCTTGTAACGGTTAATGACCATGATTTTTTTTTAAAAGGGGTCAAGGCTTTGTCACGGTTATTAACCGTGACTAAACGTGTCACGGTCAGGGACCGTGACACGACCGTGACAATTCTTACGAACTTGTCACGGTCAATGACCGTGATACGTCGGTGATAAAAAAATTTGTCTCGCCCCGAATTTTCACGGTCAATGACCGTGATAGTTCGGCAGATTTGGTGTAGTGTTTGACTCTCCGAATTGGTCATCCCTACCTAAGCCTTAGAATTATCTTTGACCTGCCCAATTGGTCGCCTCAACTTGGGTCTTTAGAATTGACCTCGTCCCCTAGAATTGGTCACACTTACTTAAGGCCCTCAGAATTGACCTCGACCCGCAGCATTTGTCACCTCACTTAAGCCCTCCGAATTGGCTTAGACCCGTAGAATTGGTCGCTTATACCTTAAGTCCTTAGAATTGACTTTGACCCTCAAAATTAGTCACTTCTACTTAATCCCTGAGAATTGGATTCGACCCTTCGAATTGGTCATCTCTTCTTAAGCCCTCAGAATTGTCTTCGACCATAAGAATTGCTCACTCCTACCTAAGCCCTCATAATTGGCTTCGAACCTCAGAATTGGTCCCTCCTACTTAAGCCCTCAGAATTAGTCATTCCCCTCTTAGGCAATCAGAATTGACTTTGACCCTCAGAATTAGTTGCTCCCTCATAAGCCCTCAAAATTGGCTTTGACCCTCAAAATTGGTCGCTCCCTATCCTAGGTCCTCAGAATCGACCATAACCTGCAAAATTGGTAACCCACAACACTACCTTAGGTCCTCTGAATCGATCTTGACAATCTGAATCGATCATCCTCACACCTTAGGTCCTCTGAATCGACGTCGGTCCTTTAAATTGACCACCCTTGTTCCTTAGGTTCGCAGAATCGATCACTTCACAAAACGTCATGTGATGTCTACTCGAGGACTTTCATTTATTCCAATCTCACCCGTCAAGGGGATCTGTAGACACAACATTTTAGGACCCCTTAAGTCTCTCCTTAGTCCCTACCACCTCCCTATTTCACTATAAACCCTAGGTCATACTTCGACTGCCGAACTAGAGGCAATCGGGCGCCCTCGGGTCTCGTTTGACTCCAGTTAACTCTGTCAGCAGAGATAAAGATCAATGAATATTCAAAGGGATATAAATATCCTTTCCAAGGGTATTCCCCTTGCATAAATTAGCATAACGATTCAGATGAATGAACCATTTTACTATAAAAAATCGATTTATAGGCCACTGGGGGCTCCCGAGCCTGGATTTGACCTCAATCAACTTCATTGTCAGAGAAAAACCTCTTTCAATCTTCAAAGGGCTCTGAAACCTCTTTCTAATGGTCCAACCCATGCATGAAATGACATAACCATTTGGAAAAATGATACGTTTCCCTCGAAAAATGATTCGGAGGCCAATGGGTGCTCCGATTCCATTTGGCCATGGTAAACTCTTCAGCTCGAACGAGACTGAATGAATATTCAAATGGAACTAAATACCCTTTTTAATGGTCTACCCCGTGTGCAAATCCGCCTTATGGTACGGAAGAATGACCCATTTTACTCCAAAAGGTTACCAGGTGTTTTCGGGACCCGATTCACCAAAGTCAACTTTTCGAACTGAGTGAAGCTCTTTGAAATGTCATAATAACTTGCATAAACTTTCCAATGGTCCACCTCATACGTGATTCTGACTTATTTTTCGGACGAACGATCCATTTTTTTCCTGATGATCTCTCGTCCAAAGGATCGCTGAACGTTTCCGAGCTATATTTGACCCAAAGTCAACTCTCGAACCTTGGAGAAACCAAAAATACTATTTAAGGTATATGAATTACCTTTCTAATTGTATGACTCGTGCGCAATTTGGATCAACAAATTGTGTTCTATGACCATTTTTTTTAAACAATCTGCACGAGACTACTGATTAGCAGGTCCATTTCCCTACCTATCGGTAGTGTGCCAAGGGTTACTTACTGATTGGAAGGGTTATGGACATGAAGATCGGCACCCCCCATTACCTTATAAATAGATAGCATGACCTCACTCCCAAAACACACCCCAAATCCATCAGCATCAGTGATATTAGCAATATTCTCTAATAAAAAACGAAGTTTCCTTGTGTGAAATTACTTTCCATCCTACCTTCCCATCCTTTTCATACGCAATTTGAAAAAAACTCATTCTCTCACACCCAACATTAATCTCAACATTCAAGGGAGTTCATCCAAGATCAAGATCAAGCTCCAATTCTTCAAAGAAGGTCCAAAATCCTTCTCTCTCTCTCTCTCTCTCTCTCTCTCTTAAAATTTCTTGTTTTTGCATTATGTACATAAGTTCATAATTTCGTTCTTACTCTAGTTCATACATATCAACATCCAACTTTTGTATCAGTTATATTACACATACTTTAGTTCATACATATAAACATCCAACTTTTGTATCAGTTATATTCCACATACTTTATTTTCTATAAAAAAATCCAAAATAAACAATAAGAGAGTTATACCTATAAATTCCGACAAAATTATCCATCATAATTTCTCAAAACTAAAACACATTTTCTACACAATCAATATAATAAATTCCCATTCAAATCTATGGGATAAACCCCGCCCCTATACCGCATACGAACTACGCGAACTTTGATGCCTTTATATGTACATAGGCATCTCGGGTCAAAACTTGAGACTCGAGTCCAATTTTCCCATTTTTCCAAATTCCCCATTTCCTCATTTGTCATACTCTTTCATAATTTAATACATATTATGTTTGTGATTCTTAGAAGGTTTTTATCCAACATATAATATCATATTATTATAACGATCAATATCGCAATAAACGCATAAATCATATTTTTAATATTATTTTGGGAACATTCGAATATATCTTTTCCATTGTACTAGTTGAGCAATTATGATATTCATTTACATATATACAAGAACACACACTTCACGAAAAAATAAAGAAAAATTATAACAAAAGCGCATGACAGACCAAAAGGGCGGGATCGGTGCCTAACACCTTCCCATTCCGCAACTTAGCCCCCGAACCTTTGAACTATTGGTTTCATAAGAATCAGTATGTCTTTGATGCCGCTTTCTCGAGGCGACGACATGTTCTTTTGCCTATTTTTTGCAAAATAGGATGTCGACTCCATCTCTTTAGATTCACCCCACACTGACGACGGTCGAAGCATTCCTAGATTAGAGAGGGTGCCAGACCTTCATCGCCATTTTTTCCCCACTCCCTCGGGAGGAGGAGGAAAGAGGGAGGATATCGGGATGGCCATAGGATCCGTGTCCAAAATCAAACTTAAGGACATTGATCTTATAGTATAACAGTTGAATAGAGCAAATACATGAGAAGAAAAACACGATGAGGATATGGCATTTCTCAAATCATTTGCTTTTATGTTTTTAAGTGCTTTTGAATCCAATCGACTCAAAATACCAAATTTAACCAACTAATTTTCACCATAATAATTTGAATGTGATTTTAATGATATACATATCCTACATTCAAGTCCTCACGATTATATGCTTGTCCCACAACCAAGTACTCATGATTACACTGCAGTCCCACATCCAAGTCCCCACGATTACAATCCCATCCCACATCCAATTTCTCATGATTACACTCCTATCCCACATCCAATTTCTCAAGATTACATGCCTATCCCCTGTCAGCTAAGATAAATTTTGGAGATTCAGCTGGTCCCAACTTTGGATAATTAATTGATCCTCCACATGATCCATATATCGATTTATTAGATTTTTCAAGTCAAAGGAAGATTACAAGTGGACAAGTTATTGCTTCAGCTACTTATGGAATGGTGGTGCATGGCCATCATCTATTGATAATTGAACGTAAAGTTTTGTTAGTAGTGTTGAGCCAAGAGAAGAGAATCAACCGTTATATCGACAAATTCATGGAGCGGGCACTATTAAAGATGTCAAAAAATATTGGGTGCTTTGGCCATTGCTCTATATTTGACTTCAGTGATCTAGAGTAATATGTTTTGAAAATTTTGAACAAATTATCAAAGTGAACAATTAGTAGTGTTTGGAACTATCTTTGCATTTGAACTCTCTTTTAAATGTATATTATTGTGAATAATTGTACTCTTTTTTGAATTGTATGAACTGAATTGTATCAGCATGAATTTTAAACTATATAAACACAATTGATGATTTTGAATGCTGGTACATTGGCATTTGTTATTGCTTGAATCAAAATTGGTACTTGAATCAATGGTTTTGAATGCTTCTGCACATCTCCTACTACTTTTTTTTGTTCTAGTATATCTGTTTAGACTATTAATGATTTTGAATGCTGGTACATTTGCATTTTATTGCTTAAATTAATGTTGGTACTTTAATCAATGCATTTGACGTGTCTAGCATCTTATATAATATTTTAATTTCAAATTAGGATGAGGATGAGTCATAATAGTCATTTTACATATCTGTAACATTAAACTATATGTATCCCTATATATTCACGGATCAAGTAAGAAATAATGTTAACAAAGTTTAACTCATATGGCCTCCTTTGGTTTATATTCTCTGTTTATTTATAATTTGAATCGTGTTTATTTTATTTGGAATAATTAAAACTGAAATTTGCCTTTTAAAATTATAATTTATGTTTGCATTTTCGCAGCATGTAACAATGGTTTGTTATTGGTGGACATAATTAAAGATTGGTTGATTTTTAATATGAACTCTTAATTTATGAGGTAATGAAAACAAAAATATGACTCTTAATTCAAGATGTATGGAGTATGATAAAAGAAATAATAAATATTACATTGTTCCTTTTCCATTCCACAAATTGTTATTTAAGGCTTCATAATATAGTAGAGTAGGTAATGAAGCTATTTTTGAAAGAATTGACAGAGGGCTATGTAATTCAACTTTGAAATAGGTCTATTACTCATTTGAGTAAGACCTATTTTGACCATTTCCCTATGCTCTTATCTGTTACATCTGAGTAAGATAAGGTGTGTTATTTTGTGTGTTATTCTTACCATTGCCCAATGTTCTAACCATTGAAGCTTGGAATCCTCTCTATCGGTAGAAGCGACCCCAATATTATGGAGGTATGTTTTTCCAATTAAACTTAAGAATGAAATTAGAATTTTATGGTCTATAATATATATTAACTTCAGAATGAAAAAACTTCATTCTACCATATATTTGTGGACTTTTTCATATTTGTTTTTAGTTTTTTTTTTCTTTTTTGTCTTCTTTGGTTTCAGTTATTCATAATTGTATATCAGTTTCTTTTGTATCCTTTGTATATCAATGGCCTTTTTCTTTGTACATCAATGCCTTTTGTATGCTTTGTATATTAATGGCCTTTTTCTCTATATATTAATGTCTTTTGTATACATATTCATATCCATTACAATGTCATCTACCACATATTTATGGAAGTTCTTTTTTTTATTGTATATCATAGTCTTTTTCATCAGTTTCGTCTTCTTATGAATACGCAATATGCGTTTCCATAGTTGAATACGTAGATTCAATAGGCTTATTCTGACATCAGTGTCTTTGGTATGCTTTGCATCATGTAAATACTTTTTAAAAGGGTAGAATCATAATTGTCTCTAGAGTGACACACAAATCGCGTCTAGTTATATGTCGCCTAATTTCACTTAAGAAATCAGGGGAGAAAGGCTTCTTAAAACCGAAAAAAAGTTCAAAATAAGTACGATCAAAACCTCTCGCTATTCTTAAAAATGTACATATGAACAGTGGAAAACACACAACTGGAACTCTCCTAAAACCCCAATAGACTCCAACAAGATGAAGACCAAACAAACTCGAAGAACCCTTCCACATTCACTTGGGAAAATATGCATCAACCCCATATTAACCCCAAACAAAAAATTCAAAAACGGCCACAAATGAGTTTACCCTTTCTGCCTAGACTACACCATCAAATACATAACCGTAAGTGTCGAAGATAATATTTCCAGCATCAAATGCCCTGCCTTAAATTGTGAGCAGTTACAAGACCCTGTTTATAGCTAGCCACTCATCCCGCCTAAACTGCACCATCAAATGTTTGATAGATGATTTTGAACACAAAATAATGGAATATGGTTGCGTGGCAATACGTGACATATAAAGGCCTAATTATATAATTTATCATAAAATAACATTTTTCTCTGTGAGTAGCCTATCGTGTATTGTATACCTGTAAAATTTTTAGCAGTATACAAACAACAATGATAATAAAAAGAGAACCTATGAGAGATAGTAGTTTGGTTGTAACTTATGAAGCTTACACAAACATCAATCACACTTATATCACATTATAAATACCATACCAATTCACATATTTAGCTCACCATTGTTATTTTCTTGTTATTTTGTGGAGTTTGGGTTGTGGTAATGAATTATAAATCTCCAATAAAACAAATATGTATTATGAACAAAACTGGAGGAATAATGAAGGTGTAAATTATGTTTTATACATAGGTGCTAAGCTGAACTCATCAATTCCACCCTCGATGTTATTCAAAAAGAGGCCAAAAATTGAGACCGTTTACAAGATATGTATTTATTTATCATTGGTAGTAGGTCTATTTGCCAATTTCATTGATTTGTTATGGATAATTCTCGACTGATACAGTAGGCAGTGGACATAAGTTATAAAGTATGTGAAATCATAGTGATAAGTTGTTGGCAAATCTTGTGCAAGTATGTTGGATGCACTAAATGAATCGACACAGGTTTGTTAATTCTTATATATTTGTTAGATCATGCAAATATATGCTAAAATAAATTGCATATGGAATATTGTCACTTATTTACGAATCATTATTGTAGTAATTATTTAGTGCAATGAGTTGGTCCTTCTCCCCTTCTTGTAGTAATTATTTAGTCATTTCTTACATGGATGGGTCTACATGGATGGAGTTGGGGCACATTACCCATCCATTAATTGAAATTATGCTTTTACCCTTGTTGAGGCACCTGCTCCATCCAGTAATTGACATTTTACTTTTCCCCTTGCATGTATTATGAAAACAACATTATGCCCCACCTTCTTTAGTGAACTAACATAGTTAGATTTTATTGTTTGCAGGCATACACATGGAATAAGTAGTATATAAAGACCTAAATCCAGGTGTTTACACTTCATGGAGAGTATTAGAAGCACAAGTCAATGGATAACAAGGCGCCGTATTAAAAAAATTGAGTCCATTGAACTTGTTCAGCAGGCATACTTCGAGTACACGAGGGAGGATTTCACCACATCAATACCCCCCCACGGTTGATACACATAGACTTCACGAAGCGTATCCAGTTCATGGTGACCGCTGGTCTAGGTTTAGAATGATTTGTTATATGTTCATGTCATTTCATGACAATAAAGTATTATGTCATTTTTATAGTTTATTTTTATTCTATCTTCATTTTGTACTTGGTGTCCAAGAAGGGGTTATTTGATGTTAAATTAAGTTTAAGCAAGTTTTATGTGTACCAAATATTTGGACTATCATAAATGTAAATAAAATATTGTCCAATTTTTTAGACTTGTTACATGTTCATGATATTTATTCTACTCTCGTCATTTCATCATTTTGTGAAAATATAAATATATTTGTAACATCTCTTACCACATTTAACAAATTTAACTTTTGTAACTGTATCACTACTGTCAATTTTGTAATCACTAATAGCAGTTACAAATATAAGATTCGAAACTGCTGACAGCAGTTATAAATATTAGATTCGTAATTGCTGACAGAAGTTACAAATATTATATTCATAATACCTAATAGCACCTACAAACAGTTGTTACAAATTGGGGGCATTAATTATAACCCCCCAAAATTGTGACACTGTGAGGACTGACAATTATTGTTTTATGACCCCCTAAATGGTGACGACAAAGAGCAATTATAAAGGTCATTTGTAACTGCTAATAGAAGTTACAGATCTCCTTTTTTGGTGTAGTGATGGTGTCTTTGAGTCGAAAGTTCATCTTTATTGTGATAATGAAAGTGAAATAAATATCGCTAAAAGTCCTGTGCAACATATTTAAACCAAACACATTTATATTTATCATCACTTTATCAGAGATTTAGTTGAATCAAAAGAGCTTGTTGTTGAACGTGTTGCAATTGATAAATAACTTGTTGATTTATTGACTAAACCATTAGATGAAGCTTGTTTTGGAAAGCTTCGACACATGATTGGGATGACTATTCTCGGTAATTGGAAAAAAATTAGTCATATTTTTATTCTTTGTACAAGATCTTTGAGATTTTAGGATAAAGGTAACGATAGAATACGATATCTCTTAAAATCAGTTTAATGTAGAAGATACCTATTAGACTTTTGACTAACACTTTTCTAGTTAACTCTTAACCATTGCCAAATGTAGTTAAAATGGGGGAGAGATGAGTACATAATTTTGATCACGTTGTTGATTTTTTCTACATTGCATACTTTCTGCAAAAAATCTGAAATTTTATAGAGCATATTCTTCTCACATACTTCTTGAAAGATTAGTGTTTTGTCTTTTTAGGACTGCTGCTCACCTATCAATTTGTACCTTTTCTATTCTAGGATTTGGTGGGTAGATGGAAATTTATTTTATATAAGAAACTCTAGGATTATGTTTACCTAAGTATGTCATTTGATGTACTCAAGGGTTTTGTCAAAATTAGTCCAATGGGGGAGATTGAAGGTCCCTATATAGAACAATCTTAAGGTTAGGGTTTCTATAGTGTTTAGCTATATAGACCTTTATCTAGTCAGACTAAAATTTTAACAAGATATTTTTTGTACCCATGTTGTGTCTAGACTATCAATGCCTATGCTCTGCTCACTCTACAACATCTCTAAAAGTTCATCTCAAATTTCTTCACAAGAAAAGGTAGTCTATCACACTTTGCATATCTATGGATCATAGGAATATTTCCATGTCACATAGGATACTACACATTGCTTTTGATAGCATCATTTTTTATGATTTATGTTTGTATGTTTAAAGAGAATTTTTAAATATTTTTAAAACATTATTAAAAATTTAAATCAAATTAATTCTTAAATTTAAATTAGTTTTGTGAATTTATTTAAATGACCAAGAATATGGATAAATTCTTAAGAAAAATATATTTGTGTGTAAAGGCATTAAAAATATTTTTTATATTTTTGGGATTTTTCTGAGTTAATTTTGATTTTAAAATGATTTAAAACCATTTAAAATTCTAAATTAAACATTTGTTTTATTTATGGTTTATTTTTATTGATTATACATTGTTTTATACGCATTTTATACATTTAAATAGGATGTATTATAAACGGGTTTTGCACGTCTTTATATAAACGCTTCGAGATACCATGTATCTTGATCTTAATACATCATTTTGTATTTCTTTATGAACCGTTAGATCGTGTATTTAATTACGACTGAGTGTGCTTTTATGCAATCCGCGTGCCTTCGATTTGTACCACTAATAGCACACGGCCTTTCTTATAAATTCAGACCTTAGGTCCTCATTTTAATCGCTAAGATAATTGTTAGGCTAACCAAAACTCTGCCAAAATCAATTCTTGAGAGGGAAAAGAGAGAGAGAGAGAGAGAGAGAGGGGGGGGGGGGGGGGAGAGAGATAGCACACACACTTTACACACACAGTGTTCTTCATCCGATTTGATCTCCCTTATAGATCAAATTTAAACACATAACACTTATATCGTTTTGATTTTCTGTTTTGTGTGCTTTTTTATTTGAAAGCATTTTGAATATTTCAAATCTTTTCAAAAACTCTCCTATTCTGTTACGAACGATTTTGAAAAGAAAACCTAATATTTCACTTTTTATTTGCAAAGTTTGATTATGTTAGAAGTGAAATATATTCTCTATTTCAGATCTCTATTAAAATCGTTCTTGTTCTGCTATTTGCTGTATATTATGTTATATAGTTTAATTTGTATCTCGTAAGTCCTGGTATACCAAGGAATTGGAAGGTAGTTGACTTAAAACAAGAACCACAAAACACTATAGTTCACATAATTTATGCTTCGGGTTCGTCATGTCAAGATCCGCGCTAAAACATTTTTCATGTTTGATTGTTGTGTTTAGTGACACAATACACACACCAACATACATTATTATTGTATAGATCTATTTTGATTTGTTAGATCTACCTTATATCTGATTTTTGTGAACGTTTGAACACTATTTCACACACAATCACTTCTATGTGTATATTCTTGTTCATATATTTTCTTTTGAGTTAAGATTCTTTTAAAACATTTTCTTTTAAATCAAAACTAATTAACTTTGGTGAAAATACATTCATAACTGAAATAGGTTTAAAAGTTTAAATATAAATTGTTTAAGGACTTAATTTGTTATAAAATATTACTTGTTGACTGCCCTTATATGCCTTGATTGAACTGTGTGTTGGACATGACCCGAATTGAACAATATTTGAATTATCTTGACTTGCTTGACTGAGAACTTGAAACTTTTATCAAGATTTGAAAGTACATTTGTTTAGAATTGTTAAAACTAATAGTCTCTGTTATAAAAAGGTTTTATATTAAAACAAAATTTTAATATGAGTATCAAAAAGGTATAACAGGATATTAGATTCAAGTCGTGTTTAATCTAAAACTATGTCTAAAAACAGTTTGCTTAAATCTGTGTTTTGACTTTGTGTTTAAACTGTTATAATATTTGTCGTAAAAAATTGTTTAGTGTATACACTATGAGTTTGATCTCGAATATGCGTGTTTTCTGTGATTACCTATGTTGCATAATCTTGGAGTTATGCTGCAAGAACTTTGTTGATGTTACTGCATATCTTCCACACATAGTTCTGTTCACTCACATCACACAACTTATACACTTAGTCACTGAAATACATGTGTACATACCATGTCAAGTCTGAGTTTTTAGAAGAATTGAAAAGGGTTTTCTTAAACTGTTTAAGTTAAGAAGTTTTGAATTAAAAGAAAGAACATAAGACTTGACATATATATCTAAGAAATCAATTGTTGTTGCATATCATTTGGTTTATATCATTTTAGTGTGTGTGAGTCATAGTAGTATAACTCACAGCACAAATACTTCACTAGATTAAGTCACTTAGGCATTGAGTTGATCACGCACTTAAGGAAGCTGGAGGGAAAAGCAAAGATGTGAAAAAAGACAACTAGAAAGGACAATGTGAAGTTGAGTTTCAGAGGAGAAACCAACGCAGAGTGGCTTGGTATTAGGTAATAACTTTCTGACTAGTTTATTTTGTGTCTTGTTTCATGTTTATATAATCATTCCTATTTGATTTTTTTAGTGGAAGTGTTTTAGATTGATCCTTATAAGTATTTGTGGTTTTTCCCACGGGAATTTTTCCCACGTAAAATAAATACCTAAGTGTTGTACTTTTCTATCTAAACACCTCACATGAAAAAGTATGTTAAAGAACTAGAAACTTGACTAATTAAATTGAAAGTGTTATTATCTATTTAACAACCTCGTTTAATTAAGATAATAAAATTGGACTTTGATTAACTAGTCGCACCTAATAAATTTTTTCACCTAGTTAAAAATTTAATTAAAAGTTTAAATTGGTATTGCTTGAATCCTTTGTATAAAGTCGTAGGTATCTTGATTTTTCTCAACTCTAGTTACTTCCGCATAGTATTTTAAAAGAACACTATTCCTGCTCAAAGGGCCCTTGAAGCCAGTCGGGAGGCCGACTTTGAGAAATTACTTTGATGTGGTCTTTAAAGTTGGGGTGCAATAGGTTTCTATGCAACTAGACTATCATAAGTTAGTTACCTTAAACCTTTGTTGGCTATCATGATTTTAATAGGGCAATGTCCTAGAGAATTATCAAGGATGAACCGAATACTTCCCTTGCGTAGTCCCCTCGACAAATGGGAAGCTTCCCTAGCATCAAGCTAAGATGTCGACCAAACGGTCATTGAACGTGGTACTCATATAGAGGTGGTCAAACTGGGAAAAAATGTTTCCATTGACCAAGGAAATGATGTCTCTTCCAACTAGTGGAGGAAACCTCAAGTTTCCTCAATTTTTTTTTATTTCTTTTTCCTGTATTTTTCTTTTTTATTGCAAGCTATTTTAGTTACCCTTTGTAGGCCATGTTCTATTTTATTTTTAGGTTAATGAAATTTATTTTTCTCCTTTCACGATTTTTATGCCATTAAGTTAACCATGTAGCTTATTTTTACAATTAATCTTCCCAATTGTTAACCAAAACTCATCAGTTAACACACTTCTTTAACTTAACCAGTAGTTGGTGGGAATGTGATCTTGAACCGATCTCGTTGTCTTTTATAATTTTCCAACACACTAGCTAATTAACTAGTAGATAAAAACTACAAACTAACCTTCTTATTTAACTTAGTTTGTAGTCAGTATATTTGTGGTTTATAACCAACTACACTGAATTGTATAATTAATCGAGAGGCTAAAGACCTAACTAGTTGATTATAAATTGTTAAGCTAACTTTCTAAATTAACTTTATTGGTAATTTGTGGAGTCCTAGTCCATGACTGACCCCACCGACTTGTATAATTAATCGAGAGGCTAAAGACCTAACTAGTTGATTAAATATTATTAATCTAACCTTCCTTTATAACTTGATTCTAGGTTGAACCACCCATTCTTAGGTGGGGTTATGATATTCTAGGCCGACCAACCCATGTCGAGTTTCACCACCATTTCTAGGTGGGTTTATGTATATTCTAGGTGAACCAGCCCAAATTGGAATGTTCCTTTATTTTCAAGTGGGTTTGATATTGGAGTTCAAACTTGGAAACAAAGTTATAAAGAAAAACATTTCCTGACATAAATAACCTTTATTGCATTGAAATACTTGCAAAAAGTAACCTATCTACTTCATGTTAAAATTTCTAGAGGTACACGACATTCCATGACCTGGATACTATTGTACCATCTAACTCCTGTAGATGGTATGATCCACCTCATCCC
Organism: Sambucus nigra; assembly: GCA_949130495.1. Lineage (NCBI taxonomy): Eukaryota > Viridiplantae > Streptophyta > Magnoliopsida > Dipsacales > Adoxaceae > Sambucus > Sambucus nigra. Next base: position 532,306,954 of record OX422208.1, on the reverse strand, counting down.
TTTGAGTCTATTTTGTATGGACCTTGCCAATTCGGTTCCAACTTTTAGTCATGGGAATTTTTTCATTTGGAATAATCTTTGGGATCGCTATGCCATGGACCTGGAAATCTTTGACAACGGTCTTTCTAATTTATTATTTAGCGATCTCTTATTGATATGTGATAAGGTAAATTAGATCATGCACTCTTCGTTCTTCCACCAAATGAAGATCATAATCTAGATGGTCATCGTTGTGGTCGTCCTCAAATATCTTAGTCCTCAAATTTGTTAAACGGATTTCCAATAGGATGAAAACTTCCATTCTTTATTCTAAAGAGTATGAGGTTTCTCTTCGTGATAGTATGTGAGTTATTCTTTAGGCCCAGAGGATGGATGAAAGTTGTTCCAACCATTTTTTATTTGCATTCTTCAATCATTATTTGAACCTAGAGAGAAGATTATTATTTCTAATTTCTTCCTTCCATTCACACTATGGAAGACCACTAAGTCATAATGAATTTGGATCCCATTTTCTACGCAAAAATCCTTGAAGACATCATTGTCGAACTAAGATCCATTATCTGTCACCAAGGCTTTCAGGAATACCAAATTTGGTGTTTATGTTCCTCCATAAAAATCATCAGGTTTGGCCTAAACCTATTTGGCGAACTAGGCTATGGTGGTTATAATTTACTTCATATTCTCTGATGCCACTAACAGAGGTCCCATAATGAACACGCCCAATTATAAAAAATGTTATGGAATTGTGAGAGGTTTGAGGTCATCGATGAACTATTTGATAATGGGGGTGAACTCTTGGCACTTGGAACATATACGGACGAACTGAATGACATCCTTTTGTATGAAAAGGTTGTCAATATCCTTATGAGATCTCCTTATACGAAAGTGATCTTTCACACATTTAAGCTCCTCCAATGCTTTCGTGCATCTTGTTGAGAATGCCTTCCACTAGATCTGGATGGATATACTTAGGAAGAGGGATTATGAATGGTTATCGATCAATTTTTTCTTAGAATTAAGGTAGAACCTTGTTGAGAGAATCTTTAGATTGTGAGCTTCCTTGACATTTTAAGTTAGATATCCATTCTTTAGGTAAGAAATGATTAGGACCATCCATTACGGGAGTTGTTTAGTTAGCATAACTTCTTCGATAACCTCTGGGTTATCAATCCATATTCAGTTGATGTACTCTACTGCAATTATCTTTCTTAGATTAATGTTAATTATTAATGTCAATGTAGCAAGGGAGTCAACATGACTATTGAAGTTGCCTGGTAATTGTTCTATTAACATCGATTTGAAAGCCTTCAAGATTCCTATCATTTCATCATGGTATAAGATCATCCTTAGTTCCCTAGCTTCCTATTTTCCACTGAGTTGATTAGAGAATAGACGAGAATCGCAATATATTGCAATGTCTTATTTTCGTAGGGTAATCGCCATTTGCGGGCCAAGGATCATGGATTAATAATCTACCTCGTTATTGGATCCAATCCGAACTACTTGCTCAATAAGTAATCCTTATTGGGTGACAAAGACAATCCACATATTGATTGCTTAGTCATTGGATGCTCTATTAATGAGCATTTTTTGCTTCTTCTCCTGATCTGCCTATTGGAGGTTGAGCATATCTAAAATGGGGCTCGATTGAACTTCCTCACTTTTTGGGTGGCTGAGAACTCAGTGATGAAGTCTGATAGAACTTGCCCTAATATTAGTTGTTCGGGGCTCATAAATGGTGTCAAATTGTGCTAACTATAGTGACCACTTGGTCATCATATTAAATATATATTATTTCTTTGGTACTCATTTGAAAGGAAAATAAGTTAGGATGACTATGGTGTACTTATCGAAGTAATTTTGCAACTTCCTTTCGAAGGTTACCAACGCAAATGTTAGATTTCCAATGGGAATGTATCTCCTTTATGATTCAAGGAGAGTGCCACTTACATAGTAGACTAACAATTTCTCTCCATTTTAATGTTGAGCCAATATTCCATTGGATACACGTTTAGAGACAGTAAGATACAAGTACAAATACTCATAACTAGTTGGTGTTGATAGTAAAGAGGTATATCCTAAAGTACTTCTGAATCTTTTTCGATTGTTGATCCAAAATACTTTGTTTAAATTGTGGTATTTTCCTTCTTTAAGGCTTGGAAGAATATATGTTATTTGTTTGAAAATCCTGATATGAACTGATTAAGGGCGGCTAACATCCCCTTTAAGACTTGGATGTACCTAACTATAATCAACTTCTTTATGTCTTCAAGGGACTTTATTTCACCAATAATGTCTTTGATCCCTATAACATTACTAGAAATACCAAAAAAATTCCATACATGACTCTAAAGACACACCTAGGGGAATTCAACTTCATCATGTAGTCCTTGAGATTATTGAAGGCATTAGAGGGACATTTAATGTGGTCATCTACATTTCTGTTGATGACGACTATACCATCAATGTATACCTCCATAATTGAATTGATCTACCTCTTAAACATCTTGGTCACAAGTAATTGTTACGTTGCTTCAGCATACTTGATGTTGAGTGGCATGATTTTGTAATAATAAAGTTCCAAAATTGTGACAAAATGAGGTATTTTGTTGATCAAGTCCAAACATAGCTATCTAATCATATCCTAAGTAGGCATCCATGATAATACCCCTTATTTTTTTATAGTAAATAATTCATTATTAAATTGATAATTATTTGTGATGAGTTGTTATTTGTACGTGATATGTGGTATGTCGCTTATTATAATTGTCTCATGTTGTTATATTATTTATATATGTGATCGTTGGTGTGTTACATGATTTAATACTCTTTAAAAATTGGCATAATACATGATAATTCATTTATTAAATTTTTTAAGTGACTAGTATTATAAGGGACTATAAAATAATCAGGGACTAGGTGTCGGAGGTTCCTTATTTAGATTATTCCTTGGGTATTGGTTTCCACCGATTGTGAAGTAGTTTATTATAACGACGAGTCACACGTAACAGACTAATAATTAAGTTTTAACTTAATTGACTTGTGTCGAATATTGTATTGATCAATGGGGATAATTAATTGATCTGAATTAATCATATTTAGTGTTGACTAGTGGAGTTCGTAGAAGTCCATTATTTACTTATAAAAGAGAAATTGAACTCTATTGGATTAGTATATACCTTGGACAAAGTTGTAGGCCATTGGGAGTATAATTTGGGCTTATTCGTATTAGTCCTATATTGTGCCTAAGCCTAATTTCTAGGGAAGCTTGTTTATTAGGTTAGTGAGACAAACCTCAACCAACCAAAACTTTCTTCTAGTAATAGACTAATTTTTGGATTAATAACTCTAAAATACCGGTACAATTTCTTAGGTAAATTTACCAATACCAATGTAACATAAGTGTTATTATTTCTTACATAAATTTATCGTTACTAATCTAACTTAAGTTTTGCTAACTTTTGTTAAAAATTCTAATAAATATTAAAAAGGGAAGAATTTTTATAACACACTCCCCACATGAAAAAAAAATGATGCGTTTTCCCTCCCAATTGAACTGATTAAAAATTCAACTCTTCACTCCCATCCCAAATGCGATCGGCTCCCCTCTCGTTAATTTCTCTTTGTGGAAACGGTAACATTTTTCTTCATAATATATTCATAGATTCGTGGCATTCACATGGTTATATTAATTTTTCTAATATTTATTATGCTATTGTGTTTGTCTTACACAATTTAGTAGAAATTTTGAACAATTTTAAGGGGGATTTTGTAGTTTTTAATGATTTTTGTTTTTTAGTCTTGTACTCATAATAAAAACAAGCCCTAGGGTTTTAAAGAAGCGGATGTCATTGGTTTTGGATATTACAGAAGCTAAGGTTTGTGGACATGATATTGTTCATAAAATATCAAGCCAGATCGGGAGAGAATAAGCCCTATGAGAAACATGTGGCCCAAAGGGAAGCTTTGCTTGAATCTTTAATTAACATTGATTTTAGTTTTTTTGGTATTCACATTTCAATAATATTTAGATGTTACTTATTTTTTTTTACATTTAACAAAGCTAAATTGTTAATGTGCTGAGTAATGAAGGATTGAATATCATATGGGTTTAATGAAAAGTGGTTCTTAGTGTTTCTTGATTTTTAGGACCACTAGATATGGTTGATGAGTGAAAATATAGGAGTTTATAATTATAGGTTTCTAAATTATTTTATTCAATTTCGTTTTTATACATTCAAGTTTCATTCTTATTTCATTCAGGATTTTCATCTACCTATGTTTATTCAGTGAGAATATTGATACTTGAGAAGCATGTATCTTTTATATGCCCAAGTGTGTCCTCATCTACACTCGGTTCTGGCTCGGCTTAGGCCGACGTTATGAAGCGCGCTATCATAAGGAATCTTGTAGCAGTTGTCTCAATCTTATCCTTCTATTAGGCCGAGACCACTTATCACCTCAACGGGCCTACTGTCTCGTCTCGCCTCGTCCACTAATGGGAAAGCTAGGACCTCATCAGACCTCGTTACACACTCGTCTCAACCTGATGCAAGTTAGTCGATACTCTAGTTAGTAGTTATCAACATGTGATCCAACACCACCTCAAAGGTCCCTTACTCAGACAGGTTGACACTTTATCTCGATAGGATACATTTAGCAGGGCACGTGGGGTGGAGCATGCGTGGGCTGTGAGCCCACATGCACAAAATCGTTGCAACAACATCTCCCTCTTATGTGCAGAATATCGCTCAATCATTATTTACATCCACATATGACAGGTGGCAGCATGATATTGGCTGCTTGATGTTGTACATGCCTCTTGTATGCCTAGGGTGCATATAATACCACCCTATCCATATAAATACTTGTCTTCTACATATTTGTAAGGGATCTCCAATTCTTAGCCCTACTGAAAGTCTATCAAAATCACATTAGAGAGAGAAAGCTTGAGTGTTTTGTATCCCAAGGCCATTAGTGCCCATTCTTAATGGATTTCACACACACTCACACAGTTTTGTAGGCCTAGATAGGTTGAACCAGTTATATTATGTGTTATCCCCCTCTTTGCCCCATCTCCTTCTACATACGTATCTATTATAATCCATTAATACACTAGTTTGAGCTTGCATATTATATTGATTTGGTGATACCATTTTTAGTATCATCAATCTGGCACCATTTGTGGGAACAAGGTATATCTTTTTCTTCATATTTGTTTAGTTTGTACTCATCGGATTCTCTGGTGGTGATCCATCTCCGTTCAGGTGGGCCTAAATCGCCATTGAAAGAGATTCGGTTGAGCTTCTCAAGCTTTTTTAAAGATTTTTAGCTCTTTCAATTCATCGAAGATATGGACTCTGACCTTCCTCTAGGAATTGGCCCAAGCTCCAGCGAAGTGCCAGCCCAGTCAGAAATGGATGAAGTGGCGGCGACACTGCGCTCATTGGCAAACAACCAACAAAAGATTCAAGAGAAACTTTTTGCATTCATATAAAACATGGTTGTTAGACCTGCCAGTGTCGGAGATGAGATGATAACTCTGATTGTTAAGGAAGGCCATCTAAATCTAGTGGCCAGGGGACCACCCTAGGCCCCACACAAAGAGGTTCCTCTATAGAAAAGGGGTAGAGATATGGCCAAAGCTAGGCATTTATGCCTGGAGAGGTCGGGTCAGGAATGTCATGATGATGAGGATGATCAGTATTAGGATGATAGAGAATATTGGGAAGCTTATCACATCTCTGGAGACATAGTGCATCCAATTCATCTCAACAAAGGATAAAGAGGCAAGCCGAGCCGAGAATGTAGGCAACGAGCATCAGCCTTAGATAGGCTAATCAAAGGGTCGGCCCAACAATAGATGACTTGAGGAATCGCCTCTCCAGATCTTAAAGTATCGTTAGTTCCAGAAGGAATGATAGATGTGTTGATCGTCGGTCTCCTCGAGGAAAATCGAGAAGTGAATAGCTGATAGAGGACGACTATTAGAGAGCCTTCAGTTTGTCCATTCGATAGAGAAGGAGCTGGAGACAATGTTGCTCAGGTCGAGAGAGAGTTTAGAGCTGCAGCTAAGAGGCCTTGGAATAACTCCATACAACAATTGGAGGACAAGATAGGGGATATACTAAAGAGTGGAGACCCTTTGCAGACGGGTTACACTAGTGGTTCCCCTTTGTGGAAAAAATTATGAGTTATCCAACCCCGACTAATTTCAAGTCGCCTATGGTCACACCTAAATATGATGGCAACACTAATCCCATCCATTATGTGGAGATGTATCAATCCGTTGCTCACATCTACTCGATCTCGGACGAGATAAGGTGTCGTGCCTTATCAAGCACACTTAATAGTGCTTCTCATGTGTGATTCACCTCTCCCCCAAAAAACTCAATAGAAAATTTCAAGAAGTTGGCAGAGAGGTTCATGGATAATTTTTACTTCAGAGTGAGTCCTAAAAGAAGACTACACAGCTGCTGTATGTTATGCAAGGGGAGAATGAAAGTTTGAAGGAGTACATAACTCTCTTTAACAAAGAGAAAGTAGACGTTCAAGACTATGAAGAAAGCATTTCTACGACTGCCCTGATGGGAGGATTACAAAAAGTAATGCTCCTTTAGAATCTAACCGAAGTTCTTCTAAAATCCATGGCCGAATTCCTGACTACGACTGGGAAGGTTATAAATGTGAAGGAGGCAATAGATATAAAGGGAGATGATGAGAAAGGAGCAAGTTGTGGAAGTAAATTCCAGGAGTTAAAGGGTAAAGATAGAAAGAAGAGGTTAGCGAACGATAAGTTTGCCCACTATACCCCCTGGCAGTCAGTTATGAGAATATTCTGAATGATATAAAGAATGATCGGCCTATGAGATGTTTGAAGATTATAAGGTTATGCCTTTGGGCCTGAAGAACACTAAGGAAAAATATTAGAGATTGGTAAACAAGATGTTTGAAGACAATATAGGGACAACCATGGAGGTATATGTTGATGACATGCTTACAAAGAGTCTCAAGGATGACACTCATGTGGTCGACCTTGAGTAACCTTTTGATACCATGGACGTGTACTTAATGAAACTCAACCTCTTCAAGTGTGTTTTTAGTGTAGGAGAAAGTAAGTTCTTGGGTATAATTGTAAATCAAAGGGCGATTGAGTCCAACCCCGATAATTTTTAAAGCTCTAATGGAGATAAAGACCCCAAAATCAATAAATTATGTTCGGAGGTTAACTGGATGAGTAGCATCGCTGAATAGGTCCGTATCCAGAGCAACTGATAAGTGTCTCCCATTTTTCAAAGTGATGAGGAAATATTTTAAGAGGAATGAAGAATATGAGAGAGCCTTCCACTAGTTAAAGTCATATTTTGGATCACCACTTTTGTTATCTCGACCTGTTCATGGTGAAAGGTTATATTTGTATTTGGCTGTATTAGAGTCGGCTATTAGTGATACAATCGTCAGAAATGAGGATGGTGTGCAGAAGACAGTGTACTTTAATAGTAAAGCTCTCTAGGGGGCCGAGCAGAGATATCCTAAGATGGAAAATATGGCCTATGCTTTAATTCTTGCCTCAATAAAAATGAAACCCTATTTTCAGGCACATCCTATGGTCGTCCTAACCAACTATCCTCACAGATAAGTCATCAATAAACTAGAGAAATCGGGTAGGTTAATGGCCTGGTCGATAGAGTTGAGAGAATTTGAAATTATCTATCAGCCGAGGACAGCCGTCAAAGGGCAGGCTTTGGTATATTTTATCGTTGAGTTCACTTGGGACGAGGCCAACAGTGAAGAGTTGATAAACCCAATACCAGAGCAAGGGAAAGTAAGTGAAATCCTGACTGAGATTGAGATGAGCACGAAAAGAGTTAGAGTGATTGAAAATGAGGAATAGAGATATATTTTCAAGTTTGGGACCCTATAAGAGGGTACTTTTTTCAACAAAGGTACTTTGTGGAGAAGGCCTAATCGTGCTGGCCGCAGATGGGACTGACATGTAATATGCTCTGAAGTTCAGTTTTAAGGCCCCTAACAATGAGTTAGAATATAAAGACATTCTGGAAGGACTCTCCCTTGCCAGAGAATTGAACGTCATCCAACTCTTGGATCATAGTGACTCCAGATTCGTAGTGAATCAGATATTGGGAGTATATAAGGCTAAGAATGATAGAAGGGCCAAGTACTTAGGAAGAGTAAAGGCATCGTTAAAAAAGTTCAAGAAGTGAAGCTAAAAAGGATTCCTCGTCTAGACAACAACCGACCCGATACCTTAACAAGATTAGCCTTTGCCACCAGAACCGAGATCAAAAGGTCGGTGCTGGTAGTGATCCTACACTGACTAACCATTGAAGAAGAGGATAAAACTATGGAGTTTTGTTTGAACTAGAACCTGGGAGCTTCATGAATGGACTCCATCATCTGGTACATCAGAGACGGGGAGTTACCCAATTCAAAAGCTAAGAAGAGGAAATTAAGATACAAAACGGTAAATTTTTCCATCATAGTAGATGTCCTATACAAGAAGGGATTCCTCCTTCCCCTACTTAGATGTTTCCAAATGACTGAGGTGGAGTATATCTTGAAGGATGGGCATGAGGCGTCTTGCTCCAGTGACATAGGAGGAAGATCATTGGCAAATAGAATTGTCACCTAGGGGTATTGGTGGTCGACATTGGCCAAGGATGTAGCTAGTTACGTGAAGAAATGTGAAAAGTGCTAAAGGTTCTCTATCATCCCCCATCAACCTCACCAACCTATGATTTCTATCACTTCCCCCTGGCCATTTGTGAAGTTGTAGGGTTATATGGATTTAGTTTAATTTCAAAGAATACACTCCTTACACAAATATAGATGAGGCCACAGTGTTAATACTTTCCAAATTTTGTCTTTCGTACTAATTCCTAAGTGAGTATGTAGGATTACAAATTATGAAAAAATAAAGCACAACCACTACACGTAGATGTACGAGGAAAACCCAAATGGGAAAAAACTCAGACGGCTGGGCCTAGACAAATTTACTACGAATATGATTTTATAAAAAGACTCAAAAGACTTACAGACTTGACACACCATGACTCGCTGAAGTTGTCTTCTCTACCTCCGTCTGTAGTACGTGAAGATCCACCCCATTGCACATCATGTCCCATGCCTCGGTATCCACCGAAACCCAAAAGCCATTTCCAATCAACACTCGTGTGAATATCCACCGCACACAGCAAGGATGAATAACTTCTAGGATGTGTATGGAGTTTTTGGTTCTCAAAACATGATCCAAATATCACATAAAGGTTGGAGACCATTTTTCAAAATGCATAAGATGTTTTTCTTTTAAAGCCCAAAGTGTTCCTCTTGTCAATTTCGTCCAAAAAGGGAGTTACATAATAAAATGTAGTGGACAAAAACAGTTTAGAAATGAAATTATCGAAGATTTAAAAAATCAAAATCATAGCAGGTCATTCGAACATGGTGGTTCGAATGACTATGTTTGAACGAACTTCTAACGAGAATACAAAGAAAAATGTGAAGAAACTCGTTGGAAGTTCGTTTGAACAGTCTTGTTCATGCGACATGATTGAACAAACTTCTAATGAGAATTGAGAAAATAATATAAAGAAGTTCGTTAGAAAGAAGTTCGAATCGGTTCTTTCAAACATGTTCGTTAGAACGACCTGGGCAATTTTTTCTAAAATAAAATTAATTTTAAATGACTAAAAATGGATTTTAAAATTCCATGAAAGGCATTTAAAAATATTAAAATTATCTCCAACACATATAATAGAAACGGGTCATATACGTTTGGGAAAAGAGCACTCAAAATTTGATTGCGAGAGATGAAAGCCCGGATGCTTGAAATCTTCAACGCAGATAAATGATTGACGCACAATGACCCAAAATGTTTTGTCCAGTGAAATTAGCCAATATACAAATGGTCTCAATTGGAAACTTGCCCTTACAAATCTCCCCCTTTGGGCATTCCGGGATAAAACATAAAATAATTAAAATGCGAAAAAATGACTCTGGATTTGCTAAGCCAAGTCGTTAAACCGATCCTAAAGCCCATCCCCCCCCCCCCCCCCCCCCCCCACACACACACACCAAAAAAAAGGACAAACTGACTCAGTTGACTACTAAGATGCATTGTTGAGAGCAGGAAACAACCAAACAATAAGTGGACTACACACATGAAACAGCAAAAATATAAAACGCATAGGGAAATAACAATTTAAATAACAAAATTTTTTAGGCTCCCCCTAAACATGTTCTCCCCCTTTTTGTCCGAAAAAAACAAAGGGATAGAACTAACCTGCAATGTTAGTGAATATATCTTGAGTAAGATATAGAAAATAAAATGGAAACTAGGATCAAGATAATATCCACAACATATATAGTTTATGTAAATCATCCACACAACTAATATGGCATAAGAACAAATGAGCGATGATTAACATTAAAGGTTAAAAGTAGAAATATCCAAACATAAGAAATGAAGAGGTAATTACATATATCTGGGACATGTGAGATACATAAATAAAGAAAATAAAATCATTTATTTCACAAGTACATAAGATGAAAACAACTGAAAATAAAGAACATCAAGGAGCTGAGCATCATGTGTAGTGTCATCGGGAACGAATCCTATACTGGAGGAGCCCACATCATGACACATTTCTAAACGGCGAAGCTCTTCAAAATGTTCCATGAGAATGGAGTCTCACCAAGAGTGAGCATAATTGCGATGAGCATGTGCCTCTTCTTGACGAGCTTGAGCGACCTCAAATCTCTCCCGGTACCTCTGCATAGTGAGTAAAAGTTCCCGTAAAAGATCCCTATCCGGGCAACGCTCCTCATGAATCTTCTAAACTTGGGTATAGACAAAGCTAATATTCTCTGACTCGGTAGATGGTGGACGACGCGAGGAAGTGTGTCTAGATGGAGCGGGTGTGAAGGATGATGTAAAGTGGGAAGAATCTAAGTGGGATGGAGTAGGCTAAGGGATGTTGCGAGGAAGGTGAACACTCGAGTGATCGATTGAGGAGTTATTAATTTTCCGATAAAGAGAGACTGCAATATTCGAGGAAAGGAGGGGATAGCCAAACTCAATGCAATGGTGCGTAATAATAACAGAAAAAGCCTGACGAAGTAGAAGTATTAACACAAACGACCTTTCGAACACCAAAGATGAAACTAGGTAAGTCAATAGACATATTAGTGCTAATGGCATACATTAAGTCCATGTCTTCCCTAGACATTTGAGTGATGTTTGAAAGGGGAAGAAGACCTGCAAAAATAATCCAATTAAGGATCATAAAATCAAGATGGAGATGTTTATGAAATATGGTGATGGTACCAGCCTGAAAAAGGCGACAAACAATGTTCATAATGAGTTGTGTCTCTGGTCAAGCATCAATGTGTCATGGAAAGATAGGGACGCGAGGTAAACCTATGAGATGCCCAATAGATTCGGGAGTGATATTAACTTCTCAACCACAGACTCTTGAGATTAGACAGACCTCAAACACACGCCTATCTAAGAAAAATTCCTGTATAATATCTGGGGAGATGGGATCATAAAGGCAAAAAAGAGGATCCCAACCTAGGGTATCTAGCGAAGAATACATGATAGTGCTTGAGAGGGAGGCTAGATTGATAATTTTCTTGGGAACGAAAGATTGAGTCGCAAATCCTTGGGTTTGGAACAGGGAATGGTTCTCAAGGGTCCTCCAACGAAGGCGAAGGTTTAGAATGGAGTCTTAGTTGAAATAAAATGGAAGGAAAAAATGCTACCCGAAATCAGAGGATAGAGAAGAGACACCAACTCTAGAAGCTCATGAGAATGGAGGTATAGAGTGGTGTGGAATGGAGGTTTTAAAAAAATGTTGGTGTGGTTTAGCATGATAGTCGGAAAAATAGGAAGAGGTTTGAGAAGATATAGAAATTAGAGAGAGTGGAGAAAGGCAGTTAGGGGATCGTGGGAAGAAAGAAGAGAGAGAGAGAGAGAGAGAGAGAGAGAGAGAGAGAATAAGTGGGGAGTTAAAATGGTGAGAAAAAAACTAATAGAACCGCTAAAATAAACGCAGGTCGTTTAAACAAAAATTAAAAATCTCGTTCGAACGACTTCGTTCGAACCACGTGATGGATTTTACTAACAAAAAATCCAAAAAATGGCTTAATGTCATTAGAATTCTCCTTCGAATGTTGTCATACGAATGACATTTGAACAAATATCGAACGAAAAATTAGAAGATTTTGGAAAAATTAGAACAAATGGGTTTGGCAGTTGTTGACCTTTTTATCTGAGGTGTCGGGGTTATCTTCTTGCCCACTTGCTTCAGTAAGTTCATAAAGCTTGGGGCCTCCATTTTCCACACGGCTTCAGGAATATTGGGTGGTTGGTCTATAATAAAGAGGATGATATTAATGAATCAGATATATAAAATATGGCACAATAGTTAAAATAAATAATTTAAACACTTATATAACATGATAAGGGGTCCACCCCTATACCCGTATGCTCTAAAAAATATGGGGTCATCAGCTGCTCAAATTGTATAAGACCCCCTTACATTCCTTGTAACCTAGATTTTTCAAGGTCTTTGGTGGCTTCAATGCTTAAGCGCAGATCCAGTTTAGCCAACATTGGGGCCTTATTCCATCTTTAGGGAACTCGGGGCTCAGAGGCACTACAAGGGGCTTTAAGGACGGATTTCCAGGCTTCGAAAATGAAAAAGTAATGGGTTTTCGAATTATGATTTGAAGTTTGGGTAACCACCAGATCTTTCTTGTTTGGTTTCTTGTCTATGAGATTGTAGTAACCAGGATGAGTGTTGGGTGAAGAGATAATATAGCATCCCCTAAAGACGCTAACTAGAAGGTCTGTATGGTAGATTACCTTCCAAAGGGTGACAAATCTGAGAATAATCCTCTAGGCATTCGGTGACAACTGGGTAAGGCCGAGACTAAAACTGTCTAGAATGGCTTGTACTGCAGGATGTGCCCGTAGCCTGAAGCCAACCTAAAACATATGTTCATAAACACACACCTCAACCTCTTGGCCTTCAAATGCTCTCTCGTCCGTCGAAGGTACTCTCATAGTAATAGAGGGCCTAGTGCTATACAAATGTCTCCATGACAAAAGATCAACTTCAGTAACTATACTGACATAGGATTCAACGCAAGAGGTATCAAGTGTGCCCTCTGTTGCATCTTCATCATCGTCTTGGTCTACAAATGGGATGACACCAGGTGGGACGAAACCTTAAGCATGAGCAGTTTCCATAAAGTGTTCCTCGAAATGGAAAAAAGAGGAATAGCCATTACAAGGGGTGGAATTGCAACACCCACTCTCGGCTCATCGTGAGATAAAAGGATATGCATGCAAGTGTCTGTGTTTTGAGGATGAGGCTCTTGAAAACCTTCAGTCTCCTCAGACACATCAGTAGGGAGTCTAATGGCCTCTTTGAAAGAATCCACACTTTTGATGATATGAGAGGCGAAGGGATTATCGTCTATAAAAATATCTGAATCGTACATGGAATCACTAATCTCAACAACAGGAGGACGGATTATAGCAAGGGGATAGGGTAAATAGAATGAAAAGGAAAAGCCTCAGCTCTATGCCTGGCAGCATCCTTGACCTCGTACTTGATCTCCCTAAAACAACTCTCTCTGAGAGTATGAAACTCTTTTGATAACTTATACAAAGGTCTTAACATTCAATTTATGACCTACCACTTAGGTGGAAAAAATGAAAAAATGGGACAAACAATTTAGGGTGTTGACCAAGTCAACCACAAGATCAAACAAAGTAACTGAATCATTTTACTGAAGAACTCTCAAGAACATCTTAAAGGGTTTATTAGAGATGATGATCGGTGGTCTACCGGGATATCCAAACTAAGGTGAAACAGGTAAGGAAACCTAATGGACGCTCTCCTAAAGGCCATAAACCACCTAAAACAGTTTCTATCTCCACTATAAACCACCTAACAACTCGCTAAAAAATAGAAAATTCACCTGAAAATCGTAAAATCGAAGAAACTAGGAAAATGTAAGGAAAGAAATAATGGATAAGATTACCTAATTCAAGAAGGTCTCCAAGGAGAAAGAAACGGCATAGTGTAAATAAGAAACAACAAGGAAGCTCACTGGATAACAATGGAGGTTTAGTGCAGTTAAGGGAAGGAAAGAGAAATTTTTAGCAAAGAAGATAAAAATGATGAAAATGGGGTTTTTTATACTGTTAAAATCATTGAAACCAATTTTCAAGAGAACCATCATTAGGTCACAAAACCCCAAGCATCTTTGTTGCCCTCACACATGCTAACCTATGGAAACTTTGGCATGTGTCCTATCAAACCTACAGGCCATCAATCAACTGACATGTGTCTAATCAATGACTAGTATTAAATTATTATCTTTAGACATTATTACCCCTTATCCTCCTCCCAATGTCAGAGAGTAAGGGATGGGGGTAATTGATATGCCTAAGTGTGACCTCGTCTACAACCAAGTCTGGCTCAACTTAGGCCGACCTTATGATGCGCACTCTCAAAAGGAATCTTGTAGCAATTGTCTCGGTCTAGTCCTTACATTAGGTCGAGACCACTTATCACCTCAATGGGCATATTGTCTCTTCTCGTCCACCAATGGGAGAGACGAGACCTCACTCATCTCATCTTTATAAAAGTCATCTGAGACTCTACTTGTAAGTTATCAACATGTGATCTAACTGCACCTAAGAGGTCCCTTACTTGGCCAGACCTGCACTTCATCTCTATTGGATACATCTGGCAGGGCGTGTGGGGTAGAGTATGCATGGGAGAGTGTGTGTGGGCTGTGAGCCCATGTGCACAAAACCGTTGCGATAACGCCTTCCTCACATGTGAAGAATATCTCTCAATCATTATTTACATGCACAGATGATAGGTGGCAGCATGCCATTTGCTGCTTGATATTGTACATGTAACTTGCATGCTTGGGTGCGTATGACACCACCTTAGCCATATAAATACTTGTCTTCTACATCTTTGTAGGGGATCTCCAATTCTCAACCCTACTTAAACTATGTCAAAATCACAGTAGATAGAGAAAGCTTGATTGTTAAGTATCACAATGTAATTCGTGCCCATTCTTTGTTGATTTCACACATACTCTCACACAGTGGAGTAGGCCTAAATAGGCTGAACCACTTATATTTTGTGTTATCTCCCTCTTTGCCTCATCTCCTTCTACATACGTACCTGTTATACTCCATTAATACATTGGTTTGAGCTTGCATTATATATTGAATTGCATACTATATTGATTTGGTGATACCATTTCTGGTACCATTAGATATGGGTGTGGAGTGAAAATATAGGAATTTATAATTATAGGTTTTTTAATTATTTTATTCAATTTCTTGTTTATACATTCAAGTTTCATTATTGTTTCATTCAGGATTTGCATCTACCTATGTTTATTCACTGCGAATATTGATACTTGAGAAGCATGTATCTTGACAAGTGTTGGATATCTTCAAAGTTTAAAACTGAACTTATATCCCTCAATATAAATCTTTATTTTCACATAAATCCATTTTCGAAAACTCTTAAATTCTTTCCCTAATAAACAAAAATTTAGCTGAATTGCATTTTAGAAAGAATCATGTAAGACCACTCTGTTATTATCTTATTAAAGTATTTTGTGTAATCTGTGGGGACCTTAGAATTTACCATATTAATGTTTACAAGAGCACATTAGCATAAATCATACATCGAGATGAACAAAGAGATTTATGGTCTGCTTTCTTTTTTATTTTAGACTCTAACTCTTGTTCCTCAAATTAAATTTGTCTTTATAGTCCTTAGAGATAATGACAATGGGGAGAGTGAGTTATTCTAATCAAAATTATTTATTGATAGGTGATTGAATTTGGTCATTGATTTGAAGTCTGTTCTAAATAATTGTGCAGGTGATACTTGCAACACCTCGAATTTTTAGGATATTTTAAATTACACTTGTGCACGTAATTTAATTAAGTTAAGGAATAAAGAAAACTGAATAAATATTAATTAGCGATTATAAGGATTAATATTTATATGATATTATATTTACTTGTGTGATAAGTAAATGAAAACGGGTTAATTTATATTACATCATAAGTGAGTAAAATCAACGGGTTTGACGGTATCTCATCTGGGATGCGCGGCTAGGGTCGTGTTAGGAATGAGACGGAAAATTAATGTTAGGTAACTCAAATGATGATTTCGAGTGCACCAACGATCCGAAATGGGTCGAGATAGTCAAAATTAGGTACCTGAGCATTGTAATCGGGTTTCGAGGATTTTTAGGCTAAATGGGACCCATATTTGGGCGTTCGCGTCATTTTACACAAAAAGTCCTAACCTAATTTTCGGATTGATGAAATTTAATATTATATCTAGGGAAGGTAGATGGAGTGGGAAGCCATTCCACCAACCAAAATCTTAGGGTTTGAGAGAGAAAAGAATAAAGAAGGAAAAACTAAGAGTTTTTAAAGAAGAAACAATCCCGGAGGAGAATTGAGCATTCCAAATATAAGATCATTATGTAAAGGAGATCACAAATGGAAGAATTCAGAATCTCTAGGAGTTATAAGGCAAGTTTTTTTCTTGATTTAATTATTGATGTGGTTTCATTAGGCCACGAATAAATTTGGCGTAGGAACATAAATATTTTTGGGCGGGATTAACATGTAAACGGGTATTTTGAGAATGGATTCATAGAGAAAGAATTGAAGGAAGGGTTTATATTGTGATTAATCCTTGACGGACGATCGATAATCCCATAGTTTTAAATGTTTTGGGGTTGATATGTACGTAGAAAACTGTTGTACTACGTCTGGGATTGATAAAAAAACTCATGTGAAGTGTTTGGTTGGTGTTGGGGATTCATAGGGTTGATGATAAGATGAGTCAATCCGTCAAAAGTTGGATTTTATGTTCAGGTGAACCGACTCGGTTTGCTGGGCAGGGGAAACTTGGTTCGGGCAAGCTTGCGAAAAAATTCGCTGGGTAGGATTGTCTTCCCTTTTTGTTATGTTGTTTTTGGGTTGTTGAGGATTCGACTTGGTTTACAGAGCTCGATAGTTGACATAGGACTTATGGGAATACATAGGGTGATTATAATCTACCTTGGGATTGAACAAGAATCATATTCAGGTACAAGTTTACTGGTGTTTTAGGGTGAGTAACACTCGGGTTATAGTTATGAAATTGGGTTGGGATTTCGAAAAGATCTAGGTTACAGGTTTGAGTAGAATAGCTCGGTGGACAGAAACATGAGGTAATTGGATTAATATAAGTAAGTGATTACCTGATAAATTGGGAGTCGTGAAAGAATTGAGATTTGTCGACTAGTGCTACGAGTGATATATGAACAATTAGTGTTGGATCATTTCTTTATGTCATAGGACTATTGCATGACTAATGTATGTGGTTTTAGAGTCTAGTGGGATAATGTGGTATGACTATCACCCTTGGATGTATATATATGACCACCTCTAGTTAGTTGTTTATGATTTTGGTTCCGTGGTGAGATTCCGACCCGGTGGCCCAGGAGTGGTACGTGGTGTACCTTATGCCTGATAGCATGCTAGGGAATACTTCTGGGAGGACATCTTTGGGATGATATGTACATATGTATATAAAAGTGTTATATGTGTATGTGTGATAAAATGAATGTGTGAACATTAAAGTTATAACTAGTGTAAAGTTATTTAAATTGTTAACTATAAGATTATAATTGAGAATTATAATGATATGGCTTACTTTATTTTCTAAATAAGAAACAAAGGAAAGTAAAATACGTGTAGCATGGTTGGACTAGAGGTTTAGCATGTGAAGCTAAGTTAAGTGAATAAACTAGTTAGGCGGGGTCTCATAACTAAGGAATTAAAATATATGCATTAGGTGCTATGCATATATATATATAAGTATATAAGAGTGATACACGTATGTACATATGTATATACGTATATAAGAGTGTTATATGTATATGTGTGATAAAATCAATATGCGAACATTGAAGTTATAACTAGTGTACAGTAATTTAAATTATTAACGATAAGATTATAATTGAGAATTATAATGATATGGCTTACGTGATTAGCTAAATAAGAAATAAAGGAAAGTAAATAATGTGTAGCATGGTTGGGCTCTAGGTTTAGCATGTGAACCTAAGTTAAGTGAATAAACTAGTTATGCGGGTAGCATAACTACGGAATTAAAATATATGCATTAGGTTCGCACTGTAGACGAGGGGCGAGGACAATCTCATGCGAGTGAAACACCAGATGAAAGTGAACAATTCTTCTACATTTGCATTATATCATTTTAAATACTTGAAAAAATATCTTCAAACGGTTTTGGGCTCTAAACCGTATCAAAAATCCTTTTT
Source organism: Sambucus nigra (assembly GCA_949130495.1). Taxonomy (NCBI): domain Eukaryota; kingdom Viridiplantae; phylum Streptophyta; class Magnoliopsida; order Dipsacales; family Adoxaceae; genus Sambucus; species Sambucus nigra. The sequence continues at coordinate 532,288,537 of OX422208.1, read as the reverse complement.
CAAAATCTTTTAGGTGCTCAACCATAGGGACGACGGGCTTACCTATCTTTCCAGTCAGACGATGTTGCAGTAGTTGTGGATGTCTATAGGTTTGAGTTAGACGCTTTTATCATCGGTATCTAGGTAGGATGCTTACTTCAATTTCTAGTTTGGACATATCGCCCAGTTAGACAGTTCTCATAGTGTTCGGACTTTACTTTATTTCCTTATCAATGGATTATTGTATTTGATTTTATCTAGTGTAATTCAATTAATTAATTTATCTCATGTCATGAGTATTCATTCTATTCTTGTGGTTAATGTTTAGTTAGATTGGTTACATTTATTTATATGTTGGATCAGTGATTTAAATGGTTGAATCTTTTTAATAAGGCAAGTTATGAAGTTTTTAAAATTTTGACACCGCACCTAATAGGTTATTATTAATTAATTTATTTTTTGATAGTGATGCTAAAAATGAATTCCACTGAGATTCTTATTTTATTTTAGTAGAGCACTAATAACCTGTAATTAGAATAGGCGAGGTGTCACAATACTTTGTATTCCTTGATATGTAGGCATGCAAAAGTAAATTTTTTACCTAATAGACAAATTTCTGCAGAATCACTCTCTACATATAAATTGGAACACCTTATGAAGATAGAGAACAACTCAAGGGTACGACGAGTTCTTGAGATGCACAAATCATTTCACACTGTAAGTTGTTTCTTCTGGGCACTTGTATGCTAATTGGAGATGGACTTCTCACGCAAGCGATATCACGTACATGTTGAACATGTATGTTTTGCAACAAGGCCTTGTAATTTTTTTACTTTAACTTGTTTCTTCGTGTAGTTTTTTTAGTCGTTTCCTTCTTTAAGTTATCCATGTCTAAAAAACACCAACAATGTAATCTTTTTATTTTGATTATGATCCATTTTTTTTAATCAAATTTGCAACTATTAAGCGTTTATCTAAAATATGAAAATCCTATTAAATTGTTTCTTGAATGTGAGTTGCTTTTTATTTTCGTAAATCCAACATTTTTTTGGTTAAAGAGTTAGCTTTAAATTTTGCATTACTTTGGTTATTTATGTGAGAAACTAATGCATATTGTTCAATGAACTCCATGACACATGTAAACTCGGTATTTTGACCCTTAAAGATACTAAAAAAGGTTAGTAGGCGATTTATTCCAGAGATGGACTATGAAAGTGATGACTGGGTACAGTGGCGGATGCACATGGGGACCAAGGGGAGCCTTGGCCCCGGTTCAATTTTTGAAAAAAAATTACATATATGTAGGATTTTTTTGATAAAATTTCAAATTTTCAGGTATAACTCTAATTATATTCAAACCCATCAGGTATTTTTTTAACCTTAAGCTGATTTTTGTGTATGATTTTTGTATGTATGATTTTTGTGTATAATTTTTATATGTATGATTTTTGTGTATGATTTTTGTGTATGCTAGCCGGAGCCACTAACTCATCACCATCAGGTATTTTCTTAACCTTAAGCTGATTTTTTGTGTGTATGATTTTTTAGAGAAATTTTATGTATGATTTTTTGTAGTCCCACTAAACATATACCCTTGTTTTTGTAATCCGCCCCTTGTCAAATTTTTGTAATTTGTAACCCAAACGTATATGCCCCAAAAAAATTCGAAATAAAATCGAAACATATCATTTGTAGTCAATTTGGTGAACTATAATTTGTATCAAACTTGAAATAAAGTTATAATTTGTATAAAACTCGAAATAACCCAAAAAAAATCATCTCGGGGGCTCCTTCTCCCGAACCCCCGGCACCATTCGAAACTTTGGCCCCGATTGACAAAAAATCCTGAATCCGCCAATGACGAGTAGATTTATCAAAAAAGAAAGAAAGTGATGACTGGGTAGAGTCCTTGTCCAAAAAGTTGAAAAGTTGAAGAAAACCATTCATTTTTTTCATAAGCACATTGTCTCTCTAATAAAGATGTCGAATGGTATAGACTTTATGTCTCACTAAAGACCCCTTTATTTTTAACAAAATATATTTCCAATTTATTACAGACCTATCTTCAGTGAGAGATGTTTCTTGTGATCATTCAAGGTGGGTTCTAGTAGTTTGATTGTGGGATTATTTAATCTGATACGTGTGATATTGGATTTATTCTATGAAAGAGTAGTTTACATGCTAGTTTTGTATTTGTCTTTGTTTATGGGTATTAATTTGATGGAATTTTTTTTTTTTTTAATTTCTGGATTATTTTACCGCCTTAATAGTTTAATGTTGGATTAAAGGAAACATTTTTCTTCAGTGACAATTTTATTTATTTAGGTATTGAATGTTGTAATATATTGATTTTTAAGGAAGTTTAGTATTTTTGTGGCATTCATAACTTATTAGTTGATCATGTAGTTATATATTTTTCTTTGTTTACCTAGCTTGCAATTGTATTTATCATTATATAATTGAAGTTTTATGACATTTCTCCGTATATTTCGTTGTGCTGGTTTGTTTGTACAATTGAGTGATTTCGGGATTATGTAATATTTCTCTTCATTTTGTATGTGTTTAATAGTAATTTATATATTGATTGATTTAATTTTACAAGGTAGAAGATAACGAGATAGTTGTTTGGTTCCAAAGATTTGGACATAAATGTGTGCTTTCCTCCTTAGTATTACCTGGTTCAACCGTGTCTAGCCCATCATCTATTTGATTGTTCAAACATGCATACTTCCATCATTTATTTGATTATTAATCATTATTTCTCTACTTTTGGGATTTTGGTCTGCATTGATATATAACTTTTCAAGAATTGGGCATGTACACAGTCATGATGCTCACTTCTTTGCTAGTGATATGTACTGAATTAGTGTTGATTTATGCAAAGAGGTATTTAGTGAATTTTCTTCAAAATTCTAGATGTATTAGTGTTTGAAAAGTCTATATAACATGTATCACACAACTAAGCGAATTTTAGAGTCAATTATATTGGATTTGTTGGAAAATTGGAAGCTGTCCAGAATTTTCTGGACAGAATTTTGAACAACTTTGAGCTCAAATTAAGGTGGGACCCACACTACGATTATTGTGGGACAATATACGAACGCGTTCTCCTCCGCAAGGAGATTAACGTAGTATATTCACTTGTCCAATTTCATTAAGTTATGAATGATAAATATGTCCCCAAAGTGACTCACAAAGCAATGAAAGTTAATGTATTGGGTATGTTTAACTCTTGTCCCACATTGGAAGAGTAGTAGGAAAATGATGAGTTAATAAAACCCAAATGATGGACTAAGTCTTGGATGCCTTGGGGTATCCCATATCTTTGAAGGGGAGATGACCAAAGCTATGCACGGGTTGACTTTCGGTCAAAGGTCCACATGTGCACGATCGTGCGTTCGGCCGGCTCGAGCTTGGACTTGGGTCGAAATTAATTGCTTTGATAGTTAAATTCGATTTTGACTGTTCCCAATAGTCAAAACATTTGCTATAAATTAAACCTTACCCCTACAGTTTTCAATGACTGAAAAATTGCCCTCCCATAATTATGAAAATCTGCTACATCTTTTCCCAGAAAATAATTCCTCTTCTACTGCTACTGCATATATTCCTGCATATTATTTCTTTGGTCTGGTTGAGTATAAACACAGAATTATGATCAAAGAAATTAATAATTGTTGTGCTACTTGATTAATTTGGAAATCCGTTCTATATTGGGAGACAATTATTCATTAACTTTGGCACTTTGTGGAGGGAATAAATTTGTCTTAAGGAGACTGTTCTAAACAGGGCTCAAATTATTTCTTCTATTCTAATATTATTTCTGCAAATTCAAGCAAGTATTTCATTTGTGTAATTTCATTTCATTGCTGTAATTATATTATAATTTATAATTATGTACAATTTTTTTTAATAATTAGTAGACATAACAATCTTAAGATAAATTTATTTTGTTCTATTGTTTTGTAGTGTACATAATTTTTTATTGCAGAAATTTATTACATGAAAATAAATCTGTTTTGACAGAAAAATTGAATTAAATTATTATTTTATTGCAACAATTAATAAAACAGTTTTGGTACAAGAATTAATTTCTATATTGTTTTTATGTTCTGTTTTGGAAAATAAATTTTTATTTGTGAATTTTGTTAAAATCTGTCTATGAAAAAATTTTAATCTTAAAATTATAATTATGTTTTGTACGGAATTCCTTTTATTATTAAAAATTAGTGTGACACAGATTTTATTTAGTATAAACTTCTGTTTATATTATAGTTTAATTCTGAATATTATTTGGAATTCATTTATTGTTAATTATATTTGGAGGAAATTGGTACACAAAATTTTGTATTCTGTTTTTGATTAATTCATTATATATGAATTTTATCATTGATAAAAATTCTGTTTTTGTAATAGAAAAGGAATCGCAATGTACGAACACTAGTCTTACTAAACTGATTATCACCAACACAAATGTGACTGCACCCGTATCTATGCCACACGGGGAGAAATCGGAAAAGTTCATTAGGGCTGACTTTAAACGTTGGCAAGGACAAATGTACTTCTATCTCACTACCTACCAACTGGGTAGGTTTGTATATGAAGATTTCCCCTCTATTAAAGAGGGAGATGACTCTGAAATGGTTGCTGCTATCGATGCTTGGAAGCATTCGAACTACCTATGTCGGAATTATATTCTGGCCTACTTGGACAAGACACTGTACCATGTCTACTGCACGATCTAAACATCCAAGGAATTATGAAATTCTTTGGAAAAGAAGTATAAAACTCAAGATGCTGGGATGAAGAAATTTATCGTCGGGAGTTTTCTGGACTTCAAAATGGTTGATTCTAAATCTGTGATCTCGCAGGTGCAAGAACTCCAAGTGATCCTCCACGACATTCATGCTGAAGGAATGTCACTTAGTGAAACTTTTCAAGTTGCTGTAATTGTTGAAAAGTTTCCACCATCTTGGACTTTATTCAAAAATTATCTCAAGCACAAGCGAAAGGAGATGAATGTGGAGGACTTGGTGGTCAGGCTAAGAATAGAAGAAGATAACCGTGAGTCTCAAAAGAAAAGTGGGAAGAATCCAATGGAAACGAAGGTCCATGTCGTTGAAGGTCCTAAGAAGAACAAACGAAAGTATGATGGGGAACGCACTTCCAAACATAACAAGAAAAAGTTCAAAGGCAAATGCTACAATTGTGGTAAACCTGGAAACCGCTCAAGCGAGTGTCGTAAGCCTAAGAAGCAAAATCGAAATAACCCTCAAGCAAATGTAACTGAGGGTGAGAATATCGCCAATGATTTGGTGGATATGAATATTTCTGTCGTGGTCTCTGAATGTAACTTGGTTGGAAATACCAAGGAATGGTGGGTGGACACTGGATCCACATGACACATTTGTGCAAATAAATGGATGTTGACCACCTATAAGACTTTGGAAAATGAGGAAAACCTCTTTATGGGAAATTCTTCCACTTCTAAGGTGGTGGGACAAGGAAAGATTTCTTTACAAATGACTTCTGGAAAGGAACTTACTCTTAACAATGTTCTACACGTGCCTGATATTCGAAAGAATCTGATTTCTGGATCTCTCCTGACTAAAAATGGTTTCAAGCCTGTGTTTGTGTCTGATCACTTTATGTTGTCTAAGAATGACATGTATGTAGGAAATGGCTACCTAAATGAGGGGCTCTTTAAAATAATGGTTCTTACTGTAACCCCAAAAACATCTGCTTCAATGAATGAAATTGCTAGTTCTTCTTACTTGACTGAGTCATCTAATATTTGGCATGCTAGATTATGACATGTTAATTTTGATACATTGCGTAGATTAATTAACTTGGAATTTTTGTCAAAATTTAATATTGATAAAAATCATAAATGTGAAAGTTGCGTGGAATCTAAATTAGCTAGATTATCTTTCCATACTGTTGAAAGGATAACTGAACCTTTAGATTTAATTCACACTGATATTTTTGATTTAAAATTTATTCAAACTAGAGGTGGGAAAAAGTATTTTATTACTTTTATTAACGATTGCACAAAATATTGCTATGTATATTTGTTACATAGTAAAGATGAGGCTATTAATGCATTTAAACAATATAAGAACGAAGTTGAGAATCAATTAAGCAAAACGATAAAGGCTATTAGGAGTGATAGGGGAGGTGAATATGAATATCCATTTGAGGAATTTTGTTCTAAAAATGGGATTATTCATCAAATAACCGCTCCTTATTCTCCACAATCGAATGGTGTTGTTGAACACAAAAACCGTACTTTGAAAGAGATGATGAACTCAATGTTATTAAGTTCAGGAGCTCCACAAAATTTGTAGAGGGAATACTTACTTTCTGGTAATTACATTCTCAATAAAGTACCTCACAAGAAGACTCATAAGACACCTTATGAATTATGGAAAGGTCGAAGACCTTCCTATAAATATTTACGAGTGTGGGGGTTAACCAAAGTGATGGTTTCTAAACCTAAAAAGGTAAGAATAGGGCCAAAAATCGTGGATTGTGTATTCATCGGTTATGCTACTAATAGCAGTGCATATCGATTTCCACTTTGTAAATTTGAGATTTCGGATATTCATGTAAATACGGTTATTGAATTGAGGGATCTTTCATTTTTTGAAAATGGATTCCCGTATAACATGACCCCGAGAATTTGGTCAAAAGGACAAATCAAGCTACTACAAGTGGTACTCATCAATCTATTGAATCAATAGAGGATGAACCAAGACGTAGTAAAAGAGCAAAAACCTCGACTTCTTTCTATCTAGATTTTCTAACATATTTTCTAGAAAATGAACCTCAATCGTATAAAAAAGCCATATCCTTACCCGATGCTTCCAATTGAAAAAAAGCAATTAATAGTGAAATTGAATCCATATTACAAAATCATACATGGGAACTAGTGGATCTTCCACCAGGTTCAAAACCGTTAGGTTATAAATGGATCTTCAAAAGGAAGTTGAAAGCTGATGGATCAATTGATAAATATAAAGCTAGACTTGTAGCTAAAGGCTATAGGCAAAAGGAAGGGTTGGATTACTTCGACACATATTCACCGATAATAAGAATAACGTCCATTCAAATGTTAATAGCAATAGCTGCTATTAATGGACTTGAAATACATCAAATGGATGTAAAAACCGCATTCTTAAATGGTGAACTAGACAAGGAAATTTATATGGAACAACCTGAAGGGTTCAAGGCTCCCGGACAAGAAGGAAAAGTATGTAATCTTGTTAAATCACTATATGCATTAAAACAAGCATCTAAACAATGGCATGAAAAATTTGATAATGTAATGTTATCAAATAGTTTCAAAATTAATGAATGTGATAAATGTGTTTACTTTAAATACATTCAAAATGGATATGTCATTGTATGCCTCTATATTGATGATATGCTTATCATGGGTAGTAACTTGGAAATTGTCAAAACTACAAAATAAATGTTGAGTAGTAGATTTAACATGAAAGATTTGAGATTCGCCAATGTTATATTGGGAATTAAAATTTCTAGAACATCAGATGGACTTATAATATCTCAATCTCATTACATAGAGAAAGTACTTGAAAAATTCAAGAAGTATGATATTAGTCCTACCAAGACACAAATAGATGTAAATTTACATATAGCAAGAAATAATGTTGAAAGAATATCTCAACTAGAATATTCTCGTATAATCGAAAGTTTAATGTATATCATGAACTGTACGTGACCGGACATAGCATACTTTATAAGTAAGCTAAGTCGATTTACGAGTAATCGAGGAAGAGATCACTGGAAAGAAATATTGAGAGCTTTGGGTTATTTAAAATACACTAAAAACTATGGACTGCACTACTCAAAATATCCAGCTGTTCTTGAAGGACATTGCGATGAAAATTGGATATCCGATACAAAAGAATCTAAGTCTACGAGTGGGTATGTGTTTACCGTCGGAGGTGCAGCCGTATCGTGGAAATCCTCAAAACAAACGTGCATTGCTAGATCGATAATGGAATCTGAATTCATTGCACTGGACAAAGATGGAGAAGAAGTTGAATAGCTTCGAAATTTCTTAGAGGATGTTCCAAATTGGTCTAAACCTGTGCCTGTAATATGTATACATTGCGATAGCCAATCAGCGATTGGAAGGGCACAAAATCACATGTATAACGAAAAGTCATGACATATTCGTCGTCGACATAATACCGTCAGACAACTTCTCTCAAATAGAATTATTTCAATTGACTATGTAAAGTCAAAATATAATACATTAGTCCACTAATGAAAGGTTTAAACCGAGAGAAAGTTAAAAGATGAGATCCCAAGATAATGTCAACCCAACCTAACTGACTGGAAATCCCAAGATCTAGGTTCAATGGGCAAACCAAACTACATTGTATTCAGTAAATACTGGAGGAGATTTAATCCTATCCATACCAAAGATGAGACAGTGCATATCTGCCGTGAAGTTAGGATAAGTTATGCTTTTAATGACATCTATATCTTAGTACGTCTAAGTGGGGTATTACAGGATACTCTTTATGGAAGTCACCTACGTGAGTAAGAAGGGGGCCACTTCTATGAGAATAATGAAAGGCATATTCCTTAAAATACTCACGGAACCAAGCGGTGTTCATGGCCAAAATGAACACAAACATGAGAACCAACTGTGTTGAAGAATTGTTGTGTGAATACTGTTGTCTAGGTTTACAAAAACGGTTGACGGTTCGAGGACGAGAAGTCTACTGATTAACCACGTAAATCCGATGGTATATCACTAAGGAAAGTTCAAGGCCACTAGGTTACTTCTCTCGATGCAATAAGTCTTCAGTTTTACTCAACCCGTGTCTGCATATGCATTATCATCTATTCTGTTTTATTTATAGTGATATATCAATTATGTGGGGGATTGTTGGAAAATTGGAAGCTGTCCAGAATTTTCTGGACAGAATTTTGAGCTACTTTGAGATCAAATTAAGGTCGGACCCACACTACGATTATTATGGGACAATATACGAACGCGTTCTCCTTTGCAAAGAGATTAACGTAGTATATTCACTTGTCGAATTTCATTAAGTTATGAATGATAAATATGTCTCCAAAGAGACTCACAAAGCAATGAAAGTTAATGTATTGGCTATGTTTAACTCTTGTCCCACATTGGAAGCGTAGTAGGAAAATGATGAGTTAATAAAACCCAAATGATGGACTAAGGCTTGGATACCTTGGGGTATCCCAACTCTTTGAAGGGGAGATGACCTAAGCTATGCACATGTTGACTTTTGGTTCAAGGTCCTCACATGTGCGCGTCCGTCCGGCCGACTCGGCTCGGCTCGACTCAACTCGGGCTCGGGCTTATAAAAATCTCCTACATTTTTTGGGCCGAATTAATTTAACTTTTTTAGCTTTAATTGTTAATTAATTACGAAATTAATTAATAATTAATTATCTGTTTGTGAGTTAATTCCAAGAGTCAATACTTAACGAAATTAACTACTTTGACAGTTAAATTTGGTTTTGACTATTCCCAACAGTCAAAACGTTTGCTATAAATTAAACCTTCCCTACAATTTTCAATGACTGAAAAATTGCCCTCCCATAATTTCGAAAATCTGCTACATCTTTTTCGAGAAAATAATTCCTCTTCTACTGCCACTGCATATTCCTGCATATTATTTCTTTGGTCTGGTTGAGTATAAACATAGAATTGTGTTCGAAGAAATTAATCATTGTTGTGCTTCTTGATTAATTTGGACATCCGTTCAATCTTGAGAGACAATTATTCATTACCTTTGGCACTTTGTGGAGGGAATAAATTTGTCTTAAGGAGACTGTTCTAAACAGGGCTCAGATTATTTCTTCTATTCTAATATTATTTCTGCAAATTCAAGTATGTATTTCAAGTCTGTAATTTCGTTTTATTTCTGTATTTATATTATAATTTATAATTCTGTACAATTATTTTTAATAAATAGTATACATAACAGGATTCACATAATAAAATGTAAGGATTTGTCTAAAATAATATCTTTGATGAATTATAAAACTTACAAATTATTAGGCCATGTATTTCAGGATGGTGAGACACTCCTCATCGTTGGGCTTTTGACATGTTCTTGTAATTTTCAATCTAGGTTTACATTTATTCTAATCTCATTGGTCCCTAATAAAGTAATGGATTCATTGTGTTCAAATTGATTATTGCAGGAACCTCTGTTTTCTTATTTAACTAGGTGAAAACCCGCGCAATGCGCGGGGAAGTCGTTTGTGATAATTTACCAATCAGTGAAAAAATCCTCTATAAAGTGGTAAAGGAACAATTGTGGATTGGAGAAATAAAACCCAATTATTTACAAATAATATAACTAAAAGAGCACTGAGATAAAAGTAAAGGTAGAATTAACACACTCTATAATATATGAAAACAATAGAATAATACAGAGGGTGTGTTTGCAAACATAGGAATTCATCAGTCTACGTAATATAGCTTTTTTGTTCATACATGTGTGTTATTCTCCTATAAAATCTATGAGGATAGCATCAATGCTGGAGATATAAAAAAAGTACCTGAGCAAGTCACAAATTTTCGCAGTTCTACAAGTAAAAAAAGAAGATTTTTTTTAATAATTAACACCCCTACTTGCCACACATTCATAATGTAATATGAATTACTATTTTATTTACATAGAAACCAAAAAGATGTACTAAAGCCAAACAGTTGGTAAAAAATCTTGTTCTCAACTATATTGAGCTTTAGCAAATTTACCATCACCATCCTGGGAAAGATCCTCTTTCTTTTTAAATGGACTATACCCCTTCTGCAATAACTTCTCAACCTCCTCAAATTGCATCCCTTTGGTCTCGGGCACAAGTAAGAAAATGGCCAACAATCCAACGCAAGAAAAACCTGCAAAGAGGAGAAATGTACCAGCAATGCCCAAAGTCTTAGTCATAGATAAAAATGTCTCACTCACAATGATATTTGAACACCAGTTTGAAACTGCAACTATTCCTCCACCAATCCCTTTGTATTTCAAAGGGTATATTTCTGAGTTAACGATCCACGGTATGGTTCCCATGCCTGGAGTGTATAATATAATATATAGTCCAAGTAAAACGAATGCTAAAAACCCAATTTTGGTAGAGCAACCCTTTGCGTACCACGTACGGTGATCTTGCTTACACATGCCTTTTACATTGTCATTTGAAGCCAAGCATACTCCAACTGAATATAGATTATCTCCATCTGCACAAAATTCACAATCAGAGGCATCTTGCACGCATTTCATGCAATTCCAAGACGATAGGTTTGGGGCCTGCAGGTAACTCGAGCATGTAGAGTTGACACCGAAATACGTGGATGCATTATGACTTATATTCGGAGCAGTGGTAGAAACCCGATAAAACACGACAGATAATACTACAAGGCAACTGATTATGCCAAACATAGATATAATCATCAACCTCCTCCTCCCATATCTAGCAACCATACACATACTAATAATGGATCCCACTGCATTAAGGCTAGAGGTGATGAGCGATAGCGCTAAAGCCGTCTTGTTTGAAGCAAATACGACAAATTGTACTGTGGTGGGGCTATAGTACATGACAATGTTGATACCCACAAATTATTGTGCCACTTGAACAACAATACCCGCGTAGAGGGCCCTTCGAACCACGTCGTTAGTCCAACAATGTTTTATTTTTGGCATCATAGTTTCTTCGCCAAGTGAACCCTCTTCAGCCTTTTCTGCCTCAATTGAGGACCTCAAGATTTACATCTCTTGTTCAAATTCTTCAGCAGGATAAATCTTCTCTAAGATGGCCCTGGCCTCATGTACTTTGTCATTTCTTTAAAGCCATCTAGGAGACTCCGGGAGCGAGATCATCAATATAAATTGAATAGCTGCAGGAAGTCCTGCAATGCCAAGCATCCAACGCCAAGTACCTTTAACATTAATTGAAGCTAGATTGATCAAATATGACAGAAACTGGCCAAATGTAATTAGGAAACCATTGGTGCTAACAAGTGCAACTTTAATTCTAGCAGGGGAGACTTCTGAAATGTAAAGAGGTGCGATCATGGATGCCATTCCAACTCCCAAACCCACAAATTTTCTTCCAATAATTATCATCTACGGAGCTGGAGCGGCTGCCATAATAATGGCATCGATGAAGAATAATATATATACCCCCAAAATTGTTATTCTCCTCCCAAGTTTGTCATTCATGTAACCACCAAATGCGCACCAACAATTGCTCCAGCTCAAATACATCAAATATACTTGCAGATTAAAAAATAAACAGGGTAAGATTCCAAATTTACAAAAAAAAAGCAGACACAATGAGACTCGGTTTTTTGATAATTTTTTTTGCATGTACAAAAAGTGTCGATTTGAAATTGGTGTCGATTTGCATGAAATTGGTGTTATGTCTAAATTATTATGAAATTGGGGTCAAGTTAAAAAGTGTATTATCAAACTCGGTTTTCGTCAATATAACCTAAGATTTAAGTTTTAATTTTATTGAAAATAAGGAAGCGTTATTTGCATTTTAGATTCCAGTTTTTACCCCTAGTATGAGATTGGAGTCTAAAGTCTTCATATTTTAATTTTGGGATCCAAAAGCACCATACAAACTTTTATGCGCCTTTTGAGTATCTTATGGAGTTTTTGAGTATTTGTGACACTTCAAATCCAAACTCATGATATGAAAACTGTTGTGCTTTGCGTTAAAACATTGTTCACCAAAGTGCATATATAACATAACAACTGGACCACAATATACAAATGATCAAAAAGGAGTTGTAATAAAGAAAAACAGAACAAAGTCATAAAGAAGTTTAGACTAAGCGTGTGAAGGAATTACATTGAGAAACAGAAGTGCCATAGCTGAGGATCTGGTTGGTGTAATTGTTAATTGCCCCTGCTACGCACCTGCCTTTTACTCCACTTTCATCTTTGCAATCCCCTGCGAATTGTGTGCGACATGAATCCCATCTTTTTAATTAACATAGCATCATATTGACTTCGCCTCCCATTTATTTGTGGTTACATATATTGGCCCAAAAATTATCACTTCATGGTCTTTATCCCCAAAAACATTTTTTGTGACACATGGTAGAACTTTCGTGAGATATAAGTGTCACTACCAACATTGTTCATAGCTAACCACTTTGGCTAGACCTAGGTATGGAGTTTTATCTGGAAACACATCGGTCCATGTTGAACTCTGATTTGGAATAATACAGTAAAAATGATGTCATCAGTTTCTAAATCATGTTCTTTGGTTAAAAAAATTACACAAAATTAAGAATTTTCCATGGACGCTCACTCCTCTCCCCACAAAATTAAATAAATAAGTTAAAGGTAAGAAACATAATCATAGAGGTTCCCGGTACTCACTGTTGTACTTGTAGGTACAGAGGTTATCAGGGGTATCAATGTAATGAAGAGACGATGGCCAGCGATAATGGAACTTCACATGGTCTGCCCATGAACACACACTTCCCAGATCGTTCTTTGTCGATTCTGGTAGAAGTTGTTTTACAGCACTGGCTGCAGCTTCGCTTAACCGTGACTGTAATATTTACAACAACAATGCATATGTTTCACTGTGTTAGTGTAATACATAAATATCGATTGCGACATTGCAACAATAAACAATATTTTTTCCCCCATCAGATATAGTTCAGATTCACAATACAAATAATAAATGCGTGTAAACCACAATGCGAGATTTAAACAATGTTAATCCCCTAAAATTATGCTTGAACCTTGAAAAATTAATTAGAAACCTTTACTAAATTTAAATACCCCGATGCACAAAATAAAAATAAATACTTTCTAGAACCAAGTAACACACAATCATATATTTATAAAATCATGCTCAATGCTAATATGTACTAAAATATCAATGAGTGAATGGAATACAACCCTCTAAAAACACATATCAAAGTCCATATTGAAGTGGCATTGTAGCTCACATCCGGCGCCAATCCACTTATTTCTTGTTCCAATGTTTATTAAATCTAAAAATACAAATCAAAGTCCATGTATAGATATTACACAACAAAATCAAAGCAGGATACTTAAATGTTGCTGAGCGATAATCGGTGCAGACTATTTTGTTCCTTGGTCCAGGTGTAATCAACATAAACATAACATCATATAATATAGTATAATAAAATTTAGGATGAGCCCCTCATTTGAATGGGAATACAGTAAAAAAATCAAATGCCCTATTTTAAAATTTAACACCCCATTTTGAATATTCCTAATTTTGTACTCAATTCTTAATTTGAACTAAAAAAAAGGAAATCCCTAATTTCGAACCCAATTTAACAATAAAAGGCCAACCCATACAATGGCAATATCAAAAAACATTTTTTTTAATCCAAGAATAAAAATATTTGCCTTAAGAGTGAGATAAGATACCTTACTGAACCGTATGCCCTCGAGTAACCTAGAAAGAAAAAATAAAATCAAGGAGTAACATATCTATCTTTAAACAATATAAATGCACAAATTTATATCTGGATCTAAACAATATTCATACATCTAAAAAAATATTCATAGATCTATAAAATGAAATCTTTATGTCAGACCCGGGTGTGGACGATGAGAACCCAAATCGAAAAACCAATCATCTTTATAACTCAAAAATACATAGAGGAACATAAAAAGGAAACCCCTAGAGAAAGAACCCAAATCAAAATTCTAAAAAACCCTCAAAATAAGTGAACAATGACGAAGCATGTCAGATTGCTTCCATATACAAAACATATTTCCAACGTTTTAAACTTAAAAATCAGATTAATAAAAGATGAAAAGGGAAATGTGAAATCGAGTGTACCTTGATGGTGAATCAGGAGGGAGTGGACAAAGGAGACCGTTCTGCATCGAACCTTTGTTTTCTAGCTCACTAATCAATTGAATTGGGAAGACCCATGTCCTGAATTGAATATAAAGATAACAGGTAATAATGAAAAAGAGACTATTCTTTGTTGCCCACAAATCAGGGGTCAATAGAAAAATAATTTCATTCAGAACCGGTAGATTTCAATCCAACCAAAACTGAATGGACTCCCATTACAATTCACGACGTATTCCATTTTTTTTACAAAGTATGAGGCCAACGATGTTATCAATCCAAACCTTGAAACTCTTTTGATGCAGAGATGTGGAAACATATGGGTAGGGGAAGAGACACGGGTATGTTTTTTATGTGGAGAGAGAAAAAGGGTTTTTGGTTTTCTCATAGTGCATTCGGAGAGAGAGAGAGAGAGAGAGAGAGACTGTGTACACGTATTGAGGCAGTTGGTGTTAGATGGAGAAAATAAAATTTGTTTTCTTTTCTCATATGCCACATGGACAGCTCTAATGTTCAACATGATATCTTGTTTCCATTTGTGCTCATCTCCTTTTATACTAGCCAAAGACAATATTTCGAAATTGAATCTCGCAATTCAAATAAAAAGAAGGAAACCAACAACAATAAAAAAAGGAAATAGAATAGAGTTACAAACTTACGAATAGAACATGGGTGGCCTCTGCTGTTCTTTTTTATACTCGTGTGTTGTTTTATAGGGATTTTGGAGGTACTCAAGAGTCGAGACCTCTTATGTGAGTTCCCATTTTTCTCCAAAAATTGACAGTTGCCAAGACAAACGAAAACTCAGATATTTAATGATAGTACACACTGCGAAATTCGGAGTGCAGAGAAGATTTTTTTTGAGATTTTCAGCTAACCAAATTTTTTTTTATACCCACTATGAAAAATAAAAAATACGGAACCAAGAACCGTCTTTTAACAAACAGTCTATATGCACTTACTCAATAACCACAACCTATAACTTCAACATCCACCACCATCTGAAAATACCGACGAATATTATTATACAAAAATGTATAATTAAAAAAAATCTATGTCGTAAAATGAATTAGTTATTTCGTATAAATCTCTAAACTGGTTAGATGTTTCATACAAACTAAAAAATAACATAATTATTCATATTCATATAAAGGTATTACAGATTCCATTGCTAGAAAAGAAACCTGTGAGAATGTGAAGAATGTGACAGGAGTGTGAGGAGAACTTGTGTGTGTGTGCCAGAGAGAGAGAGCGAGAGAATTGGCTAAAAGTGAATTTTTTGGGGGAAGGAATGAAATATTCCCCCAAAAAAGGACCTTGATGAGAAAAACTGTTGAGAAAGACTATGATGTTGAGACCCAAAATGGATATGTAAGAAGGGACAAACATTATATTCTTCTAACTCCCAACTCCATATTCAATTTACCCTCTATCTCGCTGTGTGAAAGGTTATGGATACCCAATCTTACTGTCATATTTCCCCTCTCTGTAGCTCACTGTGCTGATTTATTTATGTGTTTGCAAATTATAATAATATCTTATTATATATACTTGTATAGTTCTTTTTCTCTCAACACTCCAAACATCGAATTCTAATTTCTAAGAATTTTGATATTTTTTACTCAAATAAATACACGTGTAACACTTTTATCTAAAATAGATTCTTTCACGTTTGAAATTAAAAGAATAACAACTTCCACGTCTCTGGCGGTACCAAAATTCTATGAATGTTGAACTTTATTGCTATCCAAAATCAATTTGGAACCCCCTATCTATCTCTCTCCCCCACATTACCCACCACTAAACACCAACATAAAATAAAGAGACCAAACTTCATCACCTCCCACTCGAACCCTCGACAACCACGCCACCATCATTTTGATCAGAGAATAAGCCGAAAGAAATAATTTCAACCCAAACATAGATACAAACCCCCAATTAAAAATTGAAAGTATGATCAATGCATATAACTTTTCGATTTTTTATCAGAGCTTAAATCTGCAAAATGGAACCAAAGTCGATCGAATTTGTTATCCAAAAAAACATTTCAAACTAAATGAACAAAGATATAGATTCCCCATGAATAGAAATGGAACTCGGAATTAACGTAAACTTGTTATTGGGTTTTATTTTTTGTCAAATGTTAAAGTTGGAAAAGGGAAAGAACTAAAGTATAAGACATATCATACCCACAATATCTCTTCCCAGAAATAAGAAGAAAAACCCCATAAACAAAAAAGGAAATAATAGTATGAGATCCCAAATATACTTTTTTTAGCTGAAATCCCATATTAAAATTTAGACCAGAGAGAGAGAGAGAAAACATACATGGTACATGAAATCAATGTTCAGTGATGACCTAAATATCGATTCAATCTACAAAACAAACCATAAAATCCAAATTAAATTTTCACGAAATCAGTGTATGATGCTATTGTACTGAGAGAAGAAAGAGTATCTGGTGTTGTAGAGAAAAGTTAAGAGGTTTGGTGTTTTGAGATGGAAAGAGAGTCTTGAAATGGATAGAATGCGAAGGGTCTTTGTCCCTTGGGTTACGTATTGGAAGATAAATGAAACAAATAAAAATCAAAATCAAGTTGAAGAGTTTTACCAAGATTATTGTTGGGTGATCCAGACGATTCAAAGTTTGGTGGGTACCCTCAGTAGCTTACTCTTCCAGATAACAAAACCATCAGGGCCATGCTTGACCCCAACCAAGGCGTATACCTCTGCTTCAACAACACCAACAAAAGGGTTTGTTCCTTTTAGCCCTGAGCCAGCCCATTGGATGGTCGTCGATCACTGTTGTATGAACGGTCGCTGATCATTGTTGCATCTCCGAGGTAAATTAAAATGGATTCTATAAAACATCACTGTTGGGGGTTTAATATCTCAGCCGATTATTGTTGGCTGTAATGAAGAGGGATGGAAATTGACTGAAAATGGGGAGAGGAATAACCTTTTTAAGGCTGAGATATTAAAGGGCAGAGAGAGAGAGAGAGTGGACGATCCTTTCATTTCTCAAAAAGAGAGAGGGGCAGGGACTCTTTAAGAACCTAAAACCATTAAAGCTTTTGGAATTGGGAAATAAGAAATCAGAGGAAAGAGTCTTGAGGGAGAGAAAGTCAACGGACATTTATTGGGCAAATGAATAGGCAGACGGAGAAAAAGGGTTAAAAGTATTTGACACGTGGATATCCTTAAGTTAGAGACTCTATTAAATGCTTTGCCTACGTAGATAGGCTGGTTGGAAAGGAGTCTTAATGCCTTGTTTTGCATTTTATAGTAATAAAAGATTGACACATCATTCTTTGATTGATATTTTCTTTTGGAAGAGGAGCGATCCTAGTTTTTTCCTAGGGTTTTCTGTCGTTTGTCCTCTCCTTTTGTTAATCCCATCTCACTTTCGGATTACTCTAGTTGCAGAAATGTATTAGTATGATGCAAATCATACACACTTTTGGAATTTCACAGTTTTGAATCCATTTTATTTTGGTATTATAGATCCAAAGTCAATGTTTAAATCGATTTGTTGATGATGATGTTATTCTTAGGTCATCATCAAGTATATACTCATAAGAAATGGATCGCGGTGTTATTGATCCATTTTCGGCATCACGTGGCGGCTTGTTAAGGTTTTTAGTGATGGTTTTCAATTTCACTATTTACCAATTATTCAGTTCGATGATGTGATTTGGATTTACGGTTGGCTATGATTGATTTGGATATATTTTTTATCCATCGATCGAACTTTTATTAATTTGGCTGTGTTGCACGTTATATATATACATATACATATACATATACATGTTTGTTGCTGCATGGGTTTATAAATATGTATACTATTCAGACATGATTAATTCAGCTACTCTCCTCCCACACTCAGTTATTTTGAATTGCAATTTTTTTGGCCTTACTTCTGTTATAATATTAATAACCTTTTTTATTGATGTTTTTTCTATCATTTGTAATTATAATTCGTAGTTAAAGAAAGTCGCATCTCAATTTGACTATTTCATGGTGCATGTTCGCGAAACACCAGTCACATGTACAAAAGAACGAATTTTATATGTAAATTATGGGCATGTTTAAGATGCACTAGACACATGTCTCAATGGAATGTTGTTGTCTAAAACTTATTTGACATGGACACTTAACTCTCTTATAAATTTCCTATTCCCTAGTTTGATGGGTTAAACTGAAAAGGTAAAGGTTCATGTTTCATATTTCTTTTCTTTTTCGTAAAATTTATTTTCTGCTATATACTGTAATATCTTATTATACTAAAAATTGGGTGTAGGTTTTTCCTCTCCTGATACATCAGTTCTCTTCTATAGAATAGGCTTCACTTGTTTGGCAGTTTATGTGTAGCATTCCTATAATGCTCTTGGAGGTCTTTTTCCCATGGATATCTTCTTTTCTTTTTTCAAATGAACGAATGGGATTTATGAATTATATAAAGGATGTTGTGCCTAGGGAAAAATTACTACAAGAGGTAGCACCTTACCTAATCTCTCTATCTACGCAACTTAACTTCCTAAAATAATGAGGTTGCATCCATCTTTGAAGGTGGTAATATCCTGGCTTGATAACAAGTACTAAATTTCTTTGGGGGATAAATATGGAGAAGGACCTCAAGTTCTTAATGGACTTGCCAATTTCGAGGACATACTCTTATTGTATACATATGATGATGGCCATTCTAGATAAGAACAACAAATGATAAAAGAATATTCAATCTATATAACTGGTGGCCGCAATCCCATAGATGGTATTCATCTTTGTCAAGGTGCTATTAGAAAAGATTTGAAAGAAACATTAGACTCGCTATGCCAAATAATAAGAACGGATAGTTTTTCAACCTTGGCTTCTCTAGTTGTTCAGCTAAATTTTTTTGTAGATGTCCTCATCTTTTATAAGTAATCACCATAACTATTAGAACATTCTTGTATAAAATTTTCGTTCGTGATTGGGGGGAGGGGGGTCAAATGATGTTTCTTATTAATATTTATAGCATGTTATGCCTCCTTGATTTGAGTGAGCCTGTTGACATTCTACAAAGTAATTGGATTGAGCCACTGAAAATAGGGCAGCCACCTCACAAGTTTTTTCGGGGCCGCAAGGTCATCCTAAAGTGATGACATGCCATAAAATAAAAAATTATATGAAGTCCTTTATTGTTCACAATTCCAAACACTTCCTCGGTCTCTTCTTTTGTTATTTCTCATAGAATGTTTTGAATTTTCAGCACCGCACTTGATAAGATCTTCCACCCTTTATGGCATGAACTTGCTAAAGAATACCCATCTCCCTCATACAAATGATTTCTAGATGACAGACAAAATCAAGGTCTTCAGAAGTTGTTGTACTACAACGCTTAAACCATAATACCATTAAGAAACTTTGTGGATACGCTTTGTGGGGAACTAGAGTCGTTTATTAGGGTGACTAATGCACACCTAACTTTCCTTAAAATAGATGTAAGTTACTATTCAGGTACTATCTTAGGGTACAGAGTTTAAAAAAAGTAAAGCCAGCCTATTTTGTAAATCGGAATTCTTCCAAATTTACTCTATCGTGTAAAAGGGAATTAGTTTCTTAATGTCACATTACATTTTTAATAGACAACTTCACGTCTGGCATGACTGTGCCAAACACATGGATGAATTATATTAGGTAGTGTGAATTACTTGGACCCTTATGCCCATCCTACCCTGATACCATAAAATACAATATTTTATATTTAATTTGTTGAATCTCAATGAGGAACATATAAGAAATTACATATAGTTATGGGAAAGGGATGGATAAACATCATTCCTAAATATAAGCCTACATCTAACACTTACACGTAGCAACAAACATCTAATTTTTTATTAGTTGGCCATTCAGATTTTGACGGGGATCCATTTTATCTTCCTTTTATTTTCATTGTATTTTCTATTTTTAGTTCTTTTTAGGCCTTTTCCCCCATAATTAGTTGCCAAGCATGTTTTGGACTAATTAGGTATTTTTTTATTTCTTAATAAGTACTTTAGTCATTTTATCTATTACTTGATTAGCATGTAATATTTAGGCTTGTATTCTCATTTTGTAGTTAATTCTCCATTCTTGAATATAAGAACTCTTTTTTTTCTCTCTCTAAAAATCATATTGTCTTGATTTTAGGTCATTGACGTGTAGTTTATGTCAAATTGGTATAAGAGCGGGTGTCGCTCCAAACATTGGTGTTAGTGTGCATCGGTGTAGAGTATCAATAAAATCGTGCACTATATTCTTAATACCTCCGAAGAAGATGACACGAAATCAAGAGGAGATTAACCAAGAGTTACGAGAAAAAAAATTCAAGAATAGAAGAAAACATTCAAGAATTAGATGATCAAATGGACACTATCCTCCAACATATTTCCAAATCTCAAAACCCTAATCCCTCCCATGAAACCTTAGTTTCAAATCACCAATAAGAAGACACACGAAGGCCTGGAAAACAGCCCAAATGCACCCCCATTTCTGAAGCACAAAATTCTGGTTTAAATCAACTTAAAATAATTTCCAATAGGTCTGAGAAGAAGCTCGAAAATTTTGTTCAACTTTGTGACCTATTTTTGGCGCCGGAAGGAGTACATATTGGGCCTAGGGCTGCCGATTAGGGTTAGGAGGAACATTAGCAGTGCAGACCACCCAGATGGGGGCCTACACCCCTCCAATAGGTTTGCTGCTAGCCGAAGGCCACTTGCGACTTGCCCCAGCCCTTCCACCGAGTCAGACCACCCTTTAGGTGACTGATCCAATATTTTTGATAGGGATCAACCTAAGCATGGTCTATATTCCACATATCCTTGCCAAGAACATGTTTTAAACCATTTAAATGTCATATGTTTCCCAACCGAAATCCTTAAAACCCTAATACCTATTGTCTCGTTCGAAACCCTAACACATATAAATTTAACCAAATCATTTCCCCAATCTAATAACCATTTCTCCTACCCCAACCTAAAACCCATTCTGAACCCGGACCCCACTATAATTTTTCCGACCAAGACTTAAACCCAAATAATCCAAGAAACCCTATTTTAACCCAAATATTAACCCCACCCAAATTTCCCATAATCCCACACACAATTCCCCTAATCCAACCACATAACCTGAACCCTAATCGATCGCCCGAACCACCCGACCGATTTTATTTTGATATTTTTGAAAATCAAAACATTGACCCGCGTTTACATCCGTATGCACCACCATACATACCACCACCCCCATCTTCACATAATACCCCTTCACATCATGACCTCTCTCTACTTTATACCGATTCTTCTTCATCCCCTAACACTTTGGATGCCCGCCGTAGTATTTTTAAGTAGATTCCCCCACCTGGTGCCCATCGTCCCATTCCACTATGGGATAGTTAGTTTTTCTATTGTGGATAACATGGTCACCTAATTTACTCGTGGCTCCACTATCATCATGATCCCCAAGCACCTCCCATGGCCCCACATGATCATCCCCCTCGCCTACCACCTGTAAAGATTCCACCAGTCTTGCTTGATTATGTTGCACCTACACCAGGTCATGTGATGGACCCGAGAGCTCATCAGGATGGAGACCCACTCTCTTTATCACTCCACTTACTTTCACGTAGTCTCCATGGCAGCATTCGTATAGATATTCCTATGGTCGATGGAAGATTCTCCCCAGATGATATGATCGATTGACTCGCCATTATGGAGACAATTTTTTTATTATAATCACGTTTCGGGCCGCTCATGTGTTCTTCTATCTGCGAATAAATTTTAAGCCTTTTCTAGTGTTTGGTGGAATGACCTTTGTTATCATAGGATGGTTGGAGGTTTCCCTCATATCCAGGACCGGCTCGATATCAAAGCATCTCTTCAAGCCTCCTTTATACCTCCGATATCAAAGAGAGACCTCTATACGCGTATTTAGTCCCTCCAACAAGGCACATCTTCAGTAGTAGAGTATATGGATCAGTTCCATCTCATCTACAATAGAGCCCAGCTACTCGAGATAGAGGATCAGCAGATCAGTTGCTACATTCTAGAAATCCAGCCACATATTCGTTGCGACCTTAGATTGAGATAGATATCGACCTTTTTGAAGGTGATAGAGTATGATACTAAGGTCGAGGACTATCATGCATCCCTAACATCTTATCGAGCATCCTGACCTCCATATTCCTTGAGTTATATACCTTACGCAACATCATCCTCGACATCAGCCGTTGCAACCTATATAGGCCCTTCAACATTTCGATGCTTTAATTGCAGCACCATGGGACGCCGAGCTTCTAATTGCCCTCATCCACTTCGACGGGCCCTATTAGCGATGGATCAACCCCATAATATATCTATGAGACTGAGTAGTTCCCTGGACATGCATTGATTACCATTTTAGAGTGTGACTCTATTGGTGTTCCCCTTTTAGTTCGTGGACGGACTCTTTTTGAGGGGGGAGAGTGATGGGGATCCATTTTATCTTCCTTTTATTTTTATTGTATTTTTAATTTTTAGTTATTTTTAGGACTTTTCCCTCCTTAATTAGTTGATAAGCATGTTTGAGACTAATTTGGTATTCTTTTATTTCTTAATTGGCCCTTTAGTCACTTTAGCTATTATTTGATTAGCAAGTAATATCTCAACTATAAATAGGCTTGTATTCTCATTTTGTATTTAATTCTCTATTATTGAATATAAGAACTCTTTTGTTTCTCTCTATAAATCATATTGTCTTTATTTTTAGTCATTGACGTGTAGTTCACGCCAGATTTGGATCCAAGATTAGTCATCTGCGACATTTTATTGTAATTAATTTGAACCTTCCCGGCTCCTATTTTGTCTTGTTAGCCTCGTCTGCTGAGTCTAAGGTGTTTTATTTAACGATGAAGGGTGATTACCATAGGTATCTAGATGAGTTTAAGATGAGCGCTGAGTGAAAGGATTCTGTTGAGACCACAATGATGGCTTACAAGTCTGCTCAGGTAGGTCATTGTTTTCCATCATGTCACTTTTGCACTTGATGGGAATCTATTGTTATTTTCCTTTTATTTTTTCTTTTATTTCTATTTTTAGTTCTTTTAGATATTTTCTCTCCTTAATTAGCCTCCAAGCATGTTTTGTACTAATTAGGCATTCTTTTATTTTTAGTTGGTTATTTTAGGTAATTACTTGATTAACAACTAATAACCCGCCTATAAGTCTTCATTTGAAGATAGCTTCCATTTTTTAAATACAAGAAATTATTTATTTCTCTCTCTAGAAATTATATTGTCTTAATTTTTAGGTCATTGACTTGTAGTTCAGATCAAAATTGGTATCAAAGGGGTGGGGGGGTCGATCTAAACATTGGTGTTAGTGTGTATTAGTGTAGAGTATCTAAAAATATTGTGCACTACATTCTCAATGCCTCCTAAGAAGATGAGGTGAATTCAAGAGGAGATTGACCAAGAATTACTTGAAAAAAGTTAAAGAATGGAAGAGGATGTGAAAGAACTAAAAGAACCAATGAAAACCCTAATTTAAATTCTTGCCAAATCTCAAAACCCTAACCTCTCAATTAAAAACCTAGTACCAGATGCCCTTTAAAAAGTCAGCCCCAAACGGTAACACCTAGAAAACCCCCTATCTGAATAAAAGAAACCCAGCCAACAGCCTGCGGCCTTAAATCTGACGCAAGACTGCCAAATGACTATTGTCGAACCGACCAGCAGCCTGCTGCCTTACTTCCTTCCGCCTTCCACTGTTGACGAACCTTAAGAACCCACTGCTGATATGGCCCTATTAAGACGATGACAACCTGATTACGCTACTGACATCTTTCTGTTGCTCAATGGACATCCTGCTACTACCGAAATGGCTAGCAGCCTATAACGGCCATCTTTGACTTCAACATTCGGTCGGATCACCCTTTCGGTGATTATCACACCCTCTCAACCGTAGACCTACACTACTCCAGTACTTACACCTCAAATCCTTACAAAAAACACATCCAAACCTTCAAAACCCTAATCAAGAAGGTGGAGCCCTCCGACAAATTCAAGAACTACGGTTTGACAGCCCAAATTTGGTTTTTGACCGAGGTGGACACTACTTTTGTTGGTTGTTTTAGAGATGCAAGAGGAAGACAATGAATCTTGAAATCAGGAATTGAAGAATGACCCTTCCTCAAAATTTTATGAAAATATTTTTGGCCTCACAAGTCTTGCGTCTCTTTTGAAGCACATTTTTGGAACTTCTCATGGGATTCTCCAATTTTGAAAGTTCAAGGACAATTTTTTTTAAAGATGGAGAGATTGATGAGAATCCATTTTTAATTTCCTTTTATTTTTCCTTTTATTTCTATTTTTAGTCCTTTTAGGTATTTTCTCTCCTTAATTAGCCTCCACTCATGTTTGGGACTAATTAGGCATTCTTTTATTTTTAGTTGGTTATTTTAGTCATTTTAGTTAATTATTTGATTAGCAAGTAATAATGCACCTATAAGTAGATTTATAGTCTTCATTTGAAGATAGCTTCCATTTTTGAAATACAAGAAATTCTTTGTTTCTCTACCAAGAAATCATTTTGTCTTGATTTTTGGGTCATTGACATGTAGTTCATGTCAGTACTTGTTAGCATGTTATTGTTATTACATTATTTGCATTTACATGTTCTGACTTGTGTTCTCTATTATATAGGATATTTCTTTAACTAACTTTGTGCTCACTCACCTTATAAGGCCAAGACTTGCACTTACTTCTCAATCTTCTATTATGAAATCCTTAACTTACCTGATAATGCTTGCAACCTTGTAAAGCAGGTATATTTATCTTAACTAATCTTTATCTTTGTTTATTTATTTTTATGAGTATCTTGGTGGATCAGTTGTATATACTGATTTCACTAATGTGAGTTTATATTTTTTGGCAAATAATATGATGCCTGTGCAATATGGTGTCTGGAAACAACTATGAGTCTTTGGGTTTTACGGAGAGGGTACAAAGATTTTGTAGCCGACATTTTGTTCCGCATGTATTTGCAAAAAATGATGTTTTTTTCCCAAGAATCTTTTTTGTTCCTCAAACATATATTGTTTATTAGTATTTGACAAAGTGAATCTAGTAATTTTGGAATGTTTTCTTATTCCTCTCTATCAAAATATCGCCAATTACTACAAAGTTACCATATTTTCGATGAATCTCTCCGACTGTCCAATAATTCCTTATGTGTGCATCACCTTGGTGCGTGGTAAGGGTATGGTTAAGCTTGTTCAAGGATAGGGTTGGTTGTGGATGTACTTTGACACCGACTTATTATCATTACTTGACTTTTTTGTGTAATATTATTTAGTGATTATTGATTCAAGGAATTACAGTTAAATTAGCTATATTTGTTTTATTATTGGAATGATTACTTTTTATCCACCTACTAAAAATTGAAAGGAATTTCTTTACCGTCACTACACCAAAATGGGAGATTTTTCAATGTTGTTAGCAGTCACAACTGACATTTATAACTTCTATTTACCATCATAATTTAGGGGTGATAAAAGAAAAATTATAAATCCTAACAACAATCACAAATTTTTATAACCCCTATGGGGGTTATGACCGGTGATCCTAATTTGTAACTGTTGTTTGTAACTGCTGTCAGCGGTTCGGAATATAATATTTGTAACTATTGTCAGCTGTTACAAATCTTATATTTATAACTGATGTCATCAGTTAGAAACATTATATTTGTAATTGCTATTAGTAGTTACAAAATTGACAATAGTGACAAATTTGTGACTGCTACTAGCAGTTACAAAATTTAATTTGTTAAATGTGGTAAGAGTTGCTACAAATATCTTTATATTTTTACAAAATGATGAAATGATGAGAGTAGGATAAAAATCATGATAACAACTCTAAAAAATTTGATAACATTTCATTTATACATTTGATATTCCAAATATCCGATATACATAAAACTTGTTTAAACTTAATTTAACATGAAACAACCCCTTCGTAGGCATCAAGTACAAATGAACATAGAAAAAATAAACTAAAACAAATAACGACACAAAACTTTGACGACATGAAATGTCATGAACATGTAACAAATTATTCTAAACCTAGATCAAGGGTCACCACGCGGTAGGTACGCTTCGTGAAGTCTAGGTATATCAACTGTGGAGGGTATTGATGCGGTGACATCCTCCTTCATGTACTCGGAGTGTGCCTGTTGATCAAGTTCAATGGACTAATTTTTTTTTAATACGGCGCCTCGATATCCATTGACTTGTGCTTGTGTTACTTACCACTAAATGTAAACACTTGTATTTAGGCCTTTGAATACTTCATATGCTGGATAGGCCATGTATATGTCTGCAAACAATAAAATATAATTGTGTTAGTTATACTAGTAGTAACCGTAGTCAATGGTAAATAATAGACCAAAAGTTCAGTAAAAGAGGAATAGAAGAGTATTTATGGTATACATAGGAATAAAAGAACAGCTATGGTATATAGAGCCACTATGGTATATAGAGGTTTAAGAGAAACTACCACAATTAAAAAGTATTATTGAGCAAGGATTAATATGGAAAGCTTATGAATTAAAAGGCTAGTGATCTTTTTTTTATAAGAGACTAAAGTGCATAAAAAGAACCCGCCTAAAGGGTGGAAGCCCGTATACAAGACATATACAAAGTTTAAAAAAAAGCCAATTTATTCATATACAAAGATTACAAGCGTATACCAAGTCGAACCTGAGGTCAATATTCTTGGTAAGACGAATAAACGTTTTGGCTATAATAGGTTGACATGTTAGACAAGTTAACATGTACGAGAAATCAATTATTTAAACATGACACCGATTTCACATACCATAACATGAACTATACACAACTCTTAATAAGTTGATCGAGTAAATTAACCTTGACCCAACTCATTGTCAATTTTAATTTTCAGTCAGAGTTTGACATAAATACAAAAATTTATTTCAAAAAGAAAAAAAAGAGTATTGAAAAGGTTAAGTTTCTAATTATGACTGTCCTATGATCATTCAAACTTAATACTATATTACTTAAAAATGATATTCAATACATACATACATATATATATATATATATATATATATATATGTATGTATATATGTGTGTGTGTGAATGTATATGTAAAACCCTATTTTTATATACATGGCAACCTGCTTCGATGGTGTTAATGTCTCCAAATGAACCAAAGATGACCCACAATTATGATAAGTTGAATTCATATTGGTTAGCAACTCGAGGGTCCCACACATTTATGTTATCTTTTGCTCCATAGTACCGATCTCCAGTTACATACCCAATTGCATGTTGTGATGAAAACAAATATGAAAATGGTATGAGTGCATTAAACTTTGAATAATGTTATGAGATGGCATCTACATCATTGTTAACTTGGAACATGAACACATGCCCACATTTGAGCGGGATAATGTTATGAGGGAATTAAATCGTGAATTTGATATGAATGAGAGCTTGTGAGCTTTTTATCTCTCGTGACATTTTTGTCTCCTACTCTATCACTATTCTTATTCAGCGTCACATATTGAATTCAACGATAAATTACACCTGATTAAGAAGCAAAGCTTCATACTATTACAAGATTTATTAAGGCACTCATAAGAATTACTAAGGTTTATATGAAAAGGTATATACTGAGACAAGTTAAACCCGTTTTCTGAATTAATCTAAACATCTAATAATGCATTCCAAGTGAAACATGTTTTTTGAATTGTTAAGAGAATATGAAGTAATAAACAATTTTATTACTAGAAACCAATAAATCTCTATGCTAAGTTGGTGCCACATCAGTGCTCCATTAGTGTCAATCAAGGGAATAACTTGAATTGTTTGGGACTGTATAGAAAATAGAACAATGGGAAGATATAACTTTGATCTTAAGTAGAACATGCACATCAGAACTACTAACTTAGAAGACCCAATTTCACAGAAATGGTCATGTCAAAACTCATTCTTATTGCCAGTATAGGACTTCAAAATACAAACCGAAACTAGTAAAAAAAACAAAAGATATTTTTTACAAACTTTTACAAGTTAAGAATTATTCCACCACGTTAACACAATCTTCTTAATCACAAAAAAAATTGTATGCGCAGTAGTACCTAGACTGACACCTAATTGTCTAATCAATTCGCATAGAGTGACACTTAATTGTCGCCTCTACTTTAGTTATTGTATTACATCTTGCTCACCATTACATGATACCTAGAAGTACTCATCGATAAATGAAATTACCATATCAAAGGCTCCTTAGAGCATATTTATAGGTTACTTAGGCTTCATAAAAATATACCTTGTAGAATAGAGCAACATATAGCATATTCACAGACTGCTTAGAGCATAGAGCAACATAGAGCATCATAGAGCAACATATATGCATATATATATATAACACCATATCAAAGTCTTCTACTATTAACCATATGACATAGTGCAATTAGAACCAATAATATACCCACTATTTTCAATGTATTTATTTATATGCTTCTATCATACATATTCCTAGAAAATTAATTTATTTTCTCATGATAATAATCTGACTAATCAAAATTTGCAGGGAGGCTATCTGCCACCCCGACCTTGTCTAATGACATGAACCATATTATTCAATGAATTATAACTTGTCTAATTCCTATCATGAAACTAATACCTAATATGGAGGCAATGTGATTAGGGAAGGGAGCAATTGATAGGATACAAAATAATCATTTTCCCAGGAAACATCCCAAATTTCCAAATATTTAGATTCCATGAACACCTTTTTTATCTATAGGTTTGCTACTTAAGTCCAGCATTGTCATTAATGTTTCTTTTTCATGTCTTTTCTTTCTTTCTTATCTTTTTGGTTTAATCCAATGTAGGGTGCCCGTTAAGAACCAAATACGAGACAATCAATGGAAATTGGTTATCCT
Organism: Sambucus nigra; assembly: GCA_949130495.1. Classification (NCBI taxonomy): domain Eukaryota; kingdom Viridiplantae; phylum Streptophyta; class Magnoliopsida; order Dipsacales; family Adoxaceae; genus Sambucus; species Sambucus nigra. The sequence continues at coordinate 532,258,712 of OX422208.1, read as the reverse complement.
TTGTTATTGAATACAAATTTGTGAATAGAAGAAATAGCTCATAAATCAAAGACCACCGAGCTATATATACATAATACATAAGATTGAGTGACTATCCCTCTAGAAAGTAACAACAACTATCACTTCAGTGCTCATTTTTTTCGAGTATCCTGGATTGGTAAATCCAAATATGAAGTATTTTATTCAGTTGGAAAATTTAAATCAAAGTATACCAACTGTTTTCCTAAAGTTCAAACTTATATTAGTTTACTAGTTTAGGATTCCATAAAAAGCACAAAAACTTAAACTAAATCAGCACCTAAAGTCTATTTGAGTACCTTTCTGCAGATTGGGAGGGGTGACAATGTAGTTACACAAGGGTTGCAACCATAGCTTGATGCAATATTCATTCTGTTACGTATGTGTTTTACATTAAATTGGTATGAGAGCAGCGTCCACTCTTAGTTTGCGTGTAGTGTGTTTTATTCGTAGTAATATGTTTATATTCATGCTGAAAGCTCAGAAACAACCATAAATGGACAAAAGGTTAAAGGAAATCGAGAAACGAATGGAAAATAAGTTTGAAAATATGATGGGTACACTCTTATTCAGGTTAGATTAGCTCGCTGGTTCCGATACATACCAACTAACACTAAACACCCTAACCAATAATTATGCCATTGCTCCGGTAGCTTCCTTCGATGTACTTCTCGGGGTCACCTCTCTAAATGCCACTGCCCTACATCGCAGCACAACCGATGTGATTAGGTTTCACTTCCCTCATCCGGTAACCAGACCACTATCGAATAGGGCTCATTGTTCACACGATGATGTGCATCGACCACCTTAGTTCTCACCTTTACAGGTCATTGACCCCACCATAGGATATTGCCAAAAGTTTTCCAATGAGTCATTATGTACAGAAGCTACGATTGAGACTGCAATTGGAGGTCACCAAGTGATTGGAGGTCACCAAGTGATTGGAGATCACAAACCTATTGAGGAGGGGTTCAAAATGAGTTGAGTAACTAGTGGCCTCTGAATCTGCCATGGGGAGGTCCATACCTTCTCTCTACTATAACAATAGACTTTGATGAAGGGGATGAAGCTCTCATTAGATCTCGGAATGAGCGAACAGAACAGAGAAAATGGGACCATATATGACCCATAACTTTTACTCACCTAACACCCTTGACTAATAGAATGTAGAATTAGTCCCTGTTACAGAACCTCAAAGCAACAAAAATCATGTAAATCCTTTTCACAAAGCATGATATGCTCTGATAATAGTTACAAGCAGTTAGAGACTACTATCGATATGACTAAAGCTTCCAACGAGGACACTAATAAATTTAATTTACATGAGGTATTATCTACTGGAGTAAACTTCTCTCAAACAGTTGAGGACCTCAACCTATCCCCCAGACTTCCCTTATCAATAATGTCATTTGGATTGAAGTTGTAACGAAGTAATAGAAGATCACAAAGGCCAATAATAAATCCCCTAACCCAAAAATGTAACTGAAGTCATTCCATCTTCTACTTATTAATCTTGTATGCATCTTAGTTTAATCATATACTTCCGCCACATATAAAAAGGCAGGAATAATGGATAATGTTCCGAGCAAAAAAATCACCGAAGAGTAAACAAAATGATATTGAAAAGATTATGACATTGTAAGATTTGATATTATCTATACTATGAATAATCATATTAGTGAATGACATAAAAATATGCTAAACTCAAACGAAGCCAAAATGCGCATAACCAATTAGACTAGAAAACCATGTCTTCAATACAATTAATAATAGAAAAAAGTATACCTTTGCAGCCGGGTGAGCAAGATCTAACTCACGCATAATTTTATTCCCATCATCCGTGACCACAGTTCCCCAAGAACCAAATAACAGTGATCACTGATAAGGAAAAAAAGCAAGCGTAAAAAATAACCAAGCAAAGCAAATCTTACTTCCTTCATATCCAGACAAAGAAAAAAAAACGTAAAAAAAAAAAAAAAAAACAGTATCTATTACTTTTCAATATGTGTGTGTGTGTGAAATTTGTTTACATTTAATTTTACATATCCCTATATCCTCCATATAGTACATAATATATATATATATATATATATTAAATACAATATGCTACACACAAAGATATATCCAATTATTCACACCCACGCACATGGTATTTGTCACCTACCAATTGAGAATCACACTCACATATGCAATCGGGAACATGTTATGGCACATTTGTAAGGTGATAGGATGCTATCTTCGAATTTTTTGTCCATTCTTAAGAAACGAAATATTTGTCTTCACATAAATGGTGTTGGTAGCTGGAACTCTGCATCCACATATTCAATTTATGACAATAGTAAAACAAAATCTTAAATGGTACAAATGACAATTATCATTTAGTTATAGCAATTACTTATCAATAATAGTGATCTCCATATGAAAACCAATTAATTTTATCATAGACATCATTGAGATTTCTTTATCAATGTCGCCCAACTTTTGCAAAACACCGGCAGATCCACGATATCAATATCCCAATATATTTATTTAGTTAAACAACTAGCCATCATATCATAAACTCGGTATATTTCTCAAGGGGGATTCCTTGTTTTGTACTAATATAACTATACACCTTAAAGACCATGTTAGCAACCGAATATCCCAGATACAACTACACGATGATGTATTATGTTATCACATTTAAGTCCGGTGTCTGTTCAACATGGAAAGATTAGTTTTGTTATAACAGTTCACAAACTCATATAGTGTTTGAGAATGAAATAACATAAAAAACTGAATAAATATCAATATTGTCAACTCACAACAAAGTAATCTTTATTAGCTGGAAGTGTGCTATCAAGTCAAACAAAGAAATTTTCTAAATTTTGAAATTTAAAAACTTACTAATACATGCAATCTAATGTCCAATGGTAATTACTTTACTTGGTCCAGTTCTTGTATAAATAATAGGACAAAGCATTCAATTTTCCATAGTGATAAATGTGATATGCAAAGAAAGAAAGAAAGGTATCATTTCAACATATCTCATAGCCGCATATAGCTCTATAATAACAGTGAATAATCATGTTAAGTAAATCAAATTTTAAGTTTTTGTATGCTTAAAATGAAAACGAGCTTTTACTGTAGAACACTAGTCACATTGTCTCACACCTTCGGTAGTAAATCAGAAACAGAATGACACAAACATATGGAAATAAACTCTAATTGAGAGCATTACATTAGCTCCAATTGTTAAGGATTTTTATTAAACATAAACCTAAATGGTTAGGGCTTACACATTCCATTAAAATAACACGCAAAGACACAAACTCTAATTGAGAGCATTACATTCCATTGACTAAAACTGGAGCTTATGTAGAAAAATGTCTACAAAAAAAACATCAAATTAATACCTCTAGCAAAGACATTAAGTATGAATCAGAAATCCACAAAATGATTGGAATCCCTAAATACTTTAACCCCAAAACCTTAGAGTTGATGCTAAATTATATTTACAAGAGAAAGACTATTACCTAAGAGACTATAATCCAAAATGCCCAAACATTAAATATGCATATCAAAATAAGATCTGAAATCCCAGAAATACAAATTAGAGAGAATAAAAATATAACAAAATATAATCTCATAATAATAGAGAGAGAGATGTCGGTAACCTTGAAACTCTGAGGGAAAGAGAGAAAAAAGGTGTCACCGTTTGAGAAGATGAAGTATGTTTGGATTAGGAATTGATAGAAAAAATGGTGTGCCGCGGGAAGAAGAAAAAAAAACTTTCGACCGAGTAGCGGGAGATGTGATAGGAGAAGAGAGAGAAGAGGGAAATTAAAGTTAGGTTAAAATTTTTGTAACTCGCAATAGCACTCATAAATTAAGTGTTAGGACAGAATTCGTAATTCTTAGGACCGGTTACAAATTTGTGACTGCTTATAGCAGTCACAGACTATGTTTTAGGCCAAAATTTATAACTGCTAGTAGGAGTCACAAATTTGTAACTCCTGATAGCAGTCACAAATTTAGTATTAGGTCAAAATTTATGACTGCTCATAGCAGTTATAATTTTGTGACCGTTCATAAGAGTCATAGCTTAGGCTTACTGATAAAATTATTACTGCTTGCCATAGTTATAAATTTATGATTACTTATAAGAGTCACAAATTAATTCTATGGGAACATTTGTGACTCTCATTAGCAATGACAAACTAATTTTCTCAAATTTTTTATTACCCATTGATCTTATCACTCCTAATAGGAGTTACAAATAATTTTATGACTGCTCTCGGGAGTAATAAGTTTGTCACCCCCATTAGCAGTCATAAAAAGCTAGTCACAAAATTTGCATTTGGGTGTAGTGCGTGTTTCACAATTTTGTTTTGATTTTCTTTTCTTTTCTTTCGTTGATTTATGTGGATTTCTTCTCCACATCATCTTTTTTTTATCAAACAATTCTGTATAGTTAATGTTGATCATATTTGTGTATACCATACGGAGTAGAGACTAAGATAATATTGGAACATATTTAGAAACATGTTGTTGGTGTCGTTGGAGAATTAACTACTTATTAGAGGGAAAACATCAAGACTTTTGGCCATTGGCTAATCCAAATGCACTACTGACTAATTTATTACATTCTCTTGTAAAGTACACCATTTTTGAGTTATTTTTAGAGTCATTTTATAAATTTTACATTTCATTTTAAATCTATTTTAAGTTCTATGATTTACACTCTGGAAAGCTATTGCAGGTATGAATGTGGCATTTTTACTATTGAAGGTTGCCATCTTCCATTTGCAATTTAGTGTATTTAAGTTCTTTCTAAGATTTACTTCATTTTAAGCACAAAAAATTTCCTTGTTTTCATTTGTAACTCATTATAGGACTATTCGTACTTGGAGAGTGACATAAGCACCATTGAAGTGGATTTTGTAAGTACATTTCTAACCAACAAACCCTTTTTTTATCTACATAAAAAACATGAATTACTCTAATTTTCCATTGCTTTTTGTAGAAAATCCTCACTGCCGAGTAAGATGGGGTGACTATCAAACTGCCAATTGTGAGTTTTCTATGCTCTAAGAATTGTTTGTCTGATATCATTTCTTTCATGTCTCGGGGCATATGTTTTAGATGGACCTTGATAAATAACCTTACTCCTTTTACTGCTAGGCAAGAATGTTTTAGGACAATCCCTAGCAGCTACTGCCGTGGGGCCCATTATATTATAGTGAGTGGTCTACTCGCTTTATCAATATATACATTTCTTCCTTTAAATACATTTGGCATTTGGTCCCTTAAAACTGATGTTGGCCTATGAAGTTTTCATGATTAAAAATTTTGCCTCCATTTCTACCCTTTTGTTAGTTGACTGTTAAAAAATATCATAAATGACCAAAATATCAGTGATAATGTTCAGTTTCAACAGAAAATGATGTAGTTTATAATGTGTTGTAGCAGCAATTTAAATAATTAAATGCAGAATTAAAATTAGGAACGAAATTACCCAATTTGGAGCAAATAAATCTGGGGCAGAATAAATATAAGAAATCCCGAAATCCCGAACTGGACAGTCAAGAACACGGCTGAGTCGCGGACAATGTCGCTCTCTTTAAGGTGTTTCGCGGCTCTGCCCAAAGTGTGCTGACATTGTACAGCCCCGTCACCCCCAGGATAAAACAGCCTCCAAAAATTAAATTACGGATTGATAAAGCACAAGAATCAATCCGGTCTGTATACACCCATTCTGTATTAATTGCTCGATTCTATAATTAATCTGTACAGGAACGAGATTAATTATTCTGGAAAAAATTATTCTGGGAGAAGGAAATATTTTCAGAACTGTGTGGAGAGATAACTGTGTTGGAAAACTGTCTTTAGAAACGGAGGCTACAACCTCTTTTATGGGGCAAAAAGAAAAGAGACGTTGGTAAACAACGTGGAGAAAAATCTGGAAATAGTGGGCAACACGGAGTAAACCACGTTTTAATTTTTCGGAATTAATTACCGTTAAGAAATTAATTTTTAAAGCCCAAAAACGTTAATTTATTTGTCCAAAAAATTAATTCTTAATGAGCCCAAGCCCAAGACCCAGGACCCGGACCTGGACACGGGCACGGGCCGGGCCGGCCGGACGACGGCGGCGCGCGCGGGCGTGTTTGACTTGGTCCATTGGGTCTGCCCCACATACCCACAAAAACTTGAATGCCCAAAGGGCTGAACCTTTGTTCCCAAAAAATTGTATATTAACACACTCCATTTTAAGTCTCCCACCGATGTGGGACTCTACTAAAGGCTTGTCAAAGTTTTTGCACACCTTATAACAGCTGTCAAAGACAGCTGTTTTCAACAATCCCCCACTTGCAAAACTTGAAAACATTTTATCGAGCATTAATCTATAGAATTGTGCATAAGCAAAGGTGTCTTTCGACTTGAACCTTTACGTAGTAAAGATGATTCAGAATATACTAGAGTAACCGTAGTTTTGAACTCTATCTCTGACAACATCCCACACACAACCCTACTTGGGTGTAGTTCTAATAGCTAGCACGTTACGGCCATGTGCTTCTATCCCAGTAGAGTGAACGCTTTAGGAGTTTGCCCAAAATATCCATAGGAAGCGGCCACACTTCCACATTCACATAGGTGAGTCTATCAAGAATACTCCTGTAGCTAAGTACCCCACTCAAAATAGAGCTATAGATCTCATTAAGAGTTATCATAACTCATCCTTAACTCGCTTCAGGATATCATGCTCCATAGGGATGGACTCGGAGTAAAACCCCGTTCTATATTAATTAAAAATCGCATGATTCAACCCATATCACTTGTGACTTGTTATTACCCTTTGAACATATTTCTTGGGATCTCCAGTCTATATGTTGGGTTACCATCACAAATGACTCATTTATCCAAGGGATTTAGTCCCATCCCTTTCGTGGTGTTCCACACCTTCTCCCTAGCTACACTACAAGAATTTGCACCATTAGCAACAATATTTAGCAACACAAGATATTTTTGTTGCCAAAGATACCCTTTTGGCAACAAAATTTGAATTATGTTGCCAAAAGACTATTTTACATTGTACTTTTGGCAACATAAAATAAAACTTGTTGCTAAAAGTTAAAATTTCAAGCGGGAAGCTAGCAAAATAAAAGAGGGAAATTTTTTAACTTTTAGCATCATATTTTTTTGTTGCCAAACATGACTTAACTTTTGGAAACATAGGAGTGGGTTGAGAAAAATCTCATACTTTTGGCAACAAAGAAAATTATGATGCCAAAAATATTTTATTTGTTTGTTACTAATTTTGTTGGCCGTTAAGTTAGATAAAAGACCAAAAAAAAAAAAAAAAAACTCTCACCGAAATCGAAATCGAACCCTAACCTGCTCTCCCTCTCCTCGGTCCTGCTCTCCCTCTCCTCCGTCCACCACCTCCATCCTGCTCTCCCTCTCCTGCTATCCCTCTCCTCCGTCCTTCTCTCCCTCTCCTGCTATCCCTCTCCTCCGTCCTGGTCTCCCTCTCCTCCGTCCACCACCTCGTCCACCACCTCGTTCAAACGACTGTTCAATGAGAGAAATCGCCATTTCGACGTGATGGAGTGAGTTCAAACGACTGCTCATAGTGAAGATCCCCAAGATTTTAACCTTACTCTATACCTCATTTGTTTATTTATCAGAAATCGATTGTTCACTTCTTTTCAGGTACATCATTCATTTGACAATCCTTACTCTATACCTCATTTGTTTATTTGTAAATATATTATATTTTATTATATTAGTTTTATAGTAAAAATTAGTGTTTATGCTGATTTGGTTTTGATGAGAATGATTGATTTAGGTCATCTCCTTGTTTATTTCATCACTTTACATATTTGGGTCTTCTGGAAGAGTTGGTTATGGACATGAATCTGTTTACAAATCTGATGATGGCTTTAAATGGGCTATCTTAACTTTGATTGATAAACATTATTGTGATTCCTATTTTATAGCTACTGTAAATTTATTTTTGTTTGCTGAAAAATAATCAAATGGCTGGAAGCTACAATTTGTACTGCAATTTTATAGCTACTGCAAATTTATTTATGTTATTTCCCTTTTTTCGGTTTATAATATTCAAATTAATGTTTAGAAGATATGTGCATTGCTCTTTAATTATAGTTTTAATAGTATTTTTGCAAGGGGTTAGTTGTGGTCTAAGAATTTAAAAGTAAAGTATAAATACTATTATCTGATTGGTGGTTTTAATGTGGTGAGCAACATAACTTTTAAAGCATCAATTAAAAGTAGGGTAAATTATACATAGTAATATAGTGCGCATAGATACTAGCCATCTAGTTCTTATGCGTACGCATTCAATAGCCCTTAGACCCGTTCGAGAGTCATTACCCCTGTAATGAGATCTCTTGAATTTTCCCGTTTGGACAGTTTGGGACTGCATAAATTCTGTATAATAATGTACTTAGTGGTGTGCACTTGTTACTTTTTGGGGAACTTCTGTTGCCGTCTCTTAATGTTCTCTGAGTACATACTAGATTGATGTGGTGTTGAGTGTTAATTCAATTGATAAATCGACATCAATTGAAATAACGCCAACACTTGCGAATCTATGTCGTGTACTTGGAGAACTATGGGGATATGCTGGCGAAATTTCCTCAGATTGAAACAATGTGGATGAGCTGCTAAGTGTGTTACAGAAATATGCGGTCTTGAATGGGATAGGACCACTCACCTTTTAGAGGAGATACAATTATATTATTTTATACGAGATGCACAAGGAAATAAATTGTAACTTCTAAGTAAAAGTTAATTCATCATTTGCTGTTTATGTACTCTCTCAATTAGCGAATATGTAGGGGGTCAATAAGAGTTTAAATTATATTGCTTTGTATGAAATATACGAAGAAAAAAGGTAACTTTTAAGTAAAATTTAATTCATCTATTGTTGTTTATGTAATCTCTCAATAAACAGATATGGAAGAAGTGGACAAGAGTTGGATGACACTTAGGCATAGAGTAGGCGAGCGGTATCGTGAGGGCGCTAAGTCTTTTGTTGACAGAGCAATGGCCAAAGTGAGCCAAAATGGTACAATTCAATGCCCGTGTAATAATTGTTGTAATCGTTATTGGCACATTGGCCATGTTGTGATGTATCATATAGTACGACATGGCATAATGGAAAGTTATAAGATCTGGGTTCATCATGGGGAATCTATTTTGCAACACCAAATCGATGAATCTGAAGATGACACGGATGTTGAAATTGGTGATAATGAAGACGAGGATGACGATTTCCCCAAATTAGTAGAAGACTATTGTAGGGGTTATACGGGGCGTGATTCAGGGGATTTTGGGACAAAAGAAGCGTATGATAACACCAAAACGAATGATGTGCAAAATATCGAAAAAATACTAAAGGCTGCCCAACGTGAGGTATACCCGGGCTGCAAAACATATACGCTATTGAAATTTGTGATTACAATGTTTCATTTGAAGGTTGTGGGTAAATGGAGTAATAAGTCATTTGACATGTTGATGGAGGTATTAGTGGATCTTCTGCCTGCAGGGAATTTGGTTCCGAAATCGATTTATGAAGCCAAAAAGCTGCTACGAGAATTGGGCTTGGGATATGAAACAATCCACGCATGCCAACATGATTGCGCTCTCTTTTGGAAGGAGAATGCATCTCTTGATAATTGTCCGATATGTGGGGAGTCTAGATACAAGCCCAATTTTGGCAATGGTAAGAAGATCCCTCAAAAGGTACTACGCTACTTTCCATTGACACATAGGTTGCAAAGATTGTTTATGTCAAGGAAGACGGCTACATGTATGAGATGGCACAGTGATAAGCGCGTGGATGATGGGATATTGAGGCATCCAGCTGATAGTGAGGAGTGGAAGGACTTTGATCGATGTTATCCTGATTTTGCTAAGGATCCCCGTAATGTGAGGCTAGGCCTCGCCACCGATGGGTTCAACCCTTTTGGGAACATGAGCACCTCTTATATCATGTGGCCTATGATAATGATTCCATATAACATGGAACCCTAGAACTGCATGAAGGATCCATTTTTCATGATGACTTTACTTATTCCTAGGCCTAATTCCCCCGGTAAAGAAATTGATATTTACATGCGACCATTGATTGATGAGTTGAACGAGTTGTGGGAAAATGGCGTACTCACTTATGATGCCTCTACTCAACAAACGTTTCGGATGCATGCAGCTGTAATGTGGACGATAAACGACTTTCCTGCCTATGGTAACTTATCTGGGTGGAGTACGAAAGGTTATCTTGCTTGCCCCCCATGTAATGATGATGCATTATCTCAACGCCTGTGAAGTAAGATTGGCTACTTGGGCCATCGACGTTACCTTCCCGAGGACCATACTTTGCGAAGGAGTAAGGCATTTAACGGTATGTCTGAGAATCAAACTCGATCCTTGGAGTTACCAGTGGAAAAAGTACTAAATCAATTGAATTGCTTGTCAAATGCCAAGTTTGGAAAGCATCCGAGCAACAAGAAAAGGCCTCGTGACCCAACAGAATTGAACTGGACAAAGAAAAGCATTTTATACGAGCTCCCGTATTGGAAAACACTAAAGCTTCGTCACAACCTTGATGTGATGCACATTGAGAAAAATATATGTGACAATTTACTTGGAACAATATTGAACATGGATGGGAAGAACAAGGACACAGAAAAAGCACGCCTTGATCTAGAAGATATGGGCATAAGGGCGGAATTGCACTTACAAAAGCGTCCTGATGGGTCTTATGTCAAGCCTCCCGCAATATATACATTAACCCCAAAGGAGAAGGAGTATTTTTATGATTTTTTGAAATCAGTTAAGTATCTAGATGGCTATGCTGCAAACATCTCAAGATGTGTGACTACAAAGGCCGGAAAATTATTGGGCCTTAAAAGCCATGATTGTCATGTCTTGTTACAACGAATTCTTGCCATTGGGATGCGTGGATACCTTCCTAAAGATATTTGTATTACACTGGCTGAGTTGGGTGAATGGTTTCAGGAGTTGTGCTCCAAAACATTAGTGCGGACAGATTTGGAGAAATTAGAGGAACGCATAATTCTGATACTTTGCAAAATGGAGAAGATTTTCCCCCCGGCATTCTTTGATGTAATGGTCCATTTGGCGGTTCATTTGGCACGTGAGGCCAAACTTGCTGGACCAGTACAATATCGATGGATGTTTCCAATTGAAAGGTAAATGCAACTATTATAACGTTAATTTAGTTTAATATCTTGAAAAATGTGTAAAATGTGTAATATTCATCTAACTATTATTAATTTCAAGGTTTCTTGGAACTTTGAAAGAATTTGTATCTAACCGAACCAGGTCTGAAGGTTCCATTGCGGAGACGTACATCGTGAAAGAGTGTTTGAATTTTTGCTCAATGTACTTGAGCCATGTTGAAACCGTATTTAACAGAGAAGAACGCAATTGTGATGGTGGCGAACGTGGCTTGGGGCTAGTTGTCTTTAACCAAAATGTCTGTCCTTTCGGATGTATCTCAAGGGCTCCTGATGTGTCTGAAAAGGAGCTCAATATGGCTAAGTGGTTTGTGTTGTATAACACTGCTGAGGTTGAGCCGTATCTAGAGTACGTGTTTCAAATTTATAATATTCATGATCTTTTTGTTTGATTATCCATTTTATTAATAAATTAAATTTCTCTAATTAGGGAACACAAAAGTCTACTTCAAATTCCAAATGGACGTGACATACTTCAAATTCAACGCCAAAAATTTCTGAAGTGGTTTAAAGAACGGGTAAGATATATAAAGAAAGTTACTTTGCATCACTTTAACAATAATTTAATACGACTTTCATATGTTGTTTATGTAGATGAATCTTTTACGAGCGCAAGGGTCCCCCAAAGCAAATGATGAGCTCTGGTCATTAGCAAATGGACCTAACGTGATAGTGAATATGTATTCGGGTTGCATTTGCAATGGAGTTCGATTCCATACTAGGGACCGAGACATGCATCGTAGGAGTCAGAATAGTGGGTTGGTCTCCAAAGGGGAACACGAGGGTCGTGAGCTTGACTTTTACGGTTACTTGAGCAAAATTTATGAGATGACATATATTTACGGGAATAAAGTCATTTTGTTCCAATGCGAATGGTTCAACACCGGTAGTAGGAAGACAATGCGCACTGATTCACATTTTATTAGTATTGATGTCAAGAGTCGGTGGTATAAAGATGATCCATTTGTTTTGCCTAGTCAGGTTCAACAAGTTTTCTATGTCAATGATACAAAGTTAGGTGGACAATGGCAAATCGTACAAAAAGTCCAACATCGGGGAACCTGGGATGTACCGGAGTTGGATGACGATGATACCGGGGCAGCAGAATTGCATGGATCTGGTGACGTGTTCCAACAAGTCGAAACAACAAATGTTATCCCAATCGTCGTTGAAGATACTGCTACTCAATTTCATAGGAATGATGCAATTCCTAAGGTTATCCCTAGTGATAGGGTTCTGCATCCAATGGGGGAAAACATTGATGATGATGATGATGATGATGTCGTTGATGATGAAACAATGCTAGAGAATGGAGATAACGAAGAAGATGGGGAGAAAATGGATTATGATTATGATATTGATACCGATATGTAATGTTAAATGTTTTGTTCCTAATGTGGACAAACTTTTTATGTTTCTATCTAGTGTAATTCGTTACGTGTTGTGCGAAATTAGTTTTATCAAATTAGAGAATGGAGATAACGAAGAAAATGGATTATGATTATGATATTGATACTGATATGTAATGTTAAATGTTTGTTCCTATTTCGTTACGTGTTGTGTCAAATTAGTTTTATCAAATATTATTAATCAAGTGTGATGTTCATTTTATTTTATTTAATTTTTGTGTTTAGTCGAAAAATATGCCTCCAAAGGAAAAAATATGGCTTCAACCTAGACATACGGGTCGTATGATGTTAGCATATGAGAAAGAAAGGCTCAATAATATTAAGAAGAATCAATTGCGACTGAATACATTGGTGCCTAACGAGATCAGATTCAGTAAGAATCAAAATTTTAATGTAAATGTACGAGATGATGATGAGTACAGATTGCCCGATGGTGAGGAGGATCTTAGTTCGTCCAGTGGTGATGATGTCAGTGATGATAATAATGAGTATTCTAATCCTCAAATGGAGAAGGTAATTCATGCATGGTAGTGTAATTGAAATTAAGTTTATGTTCATTACCTCAATATACTTTAAAGTACATATATAGATTCTATACATTTTTTGCATCACTAATTAAACTGTATTTTGTATTGGCAGGTCTCGAACATGGCTCCCGTACGACGATTATTTCGTCGTTCTCCCTCCCCCCTGACGAGAGAAGCCTCATTTGAGGAGACACTCAACCCCCAAATCAATATGTCACGAGTACCGCCAGTGACCAACAATGCAGGTAACATAATATATATAAAGTTATATATATATATATATATATATATATATATATATATATATAAACTGCTATATAAACAGTTTATATATAACCAGTTTATATATAAACTGTTATATATAACAATTTATATATAACAGTTTATATATAAACTGCTATATATAAGCTGTTATATATAACAGTTTATATATAAACTGCTTATATATAAGCTGTTATTTATAACAGTTTATATATATAACAGTTTATATATAACTGTTTATATGTAAGCTGTTATATATAAGCAGTTTATATATAAACTGTTATATATATAACAATTTATATGTAAACTTATTTATTTTTCTTCGAAATCTTGTTTAGATTGTTTAAATCTACTTCTTGTATATATAATTATCTTACTTTCGCATTAAAACAGGAGGTTCGAGTCACTCCTCGGTGCACTTTCAACAGAGAACATCAAATGATAATGCCGTAGAAGATATACAAGTTACTGTTCCTGACGTTTCCATGATGCGTAAGTCATTTTTGTTTAGATTGTTTAAATTTACTTATTTTATGTATAATTGTCCTTTTTTTTTTATTAAAACAGGAAGCTCGAGTCACTCCTCGATGCGTCTCCAACAAAGAACATCAATCAATGATGTTGTTGAAGATATACAGGCCGATATTCCGGATGTTTCCTTGATATGTAAGTTATTTTGATTATTTTATTAGTAGTTTATTATGTAATACTTGACATTTATTATATTACTTTATGTAATACTTAACATCAATCAATGACATTTATATGATTTTATTTTTCTACAGCTAGTAGAACCAAAAAGCGAGTTCGAGGATTAACACGTGGAATGAAGGATGAGAAAACGGTAAAAAGACATGGAAAACTTGAAGTGTGTGTGTTGGAAGGTGATGGGGCACCTATGGGTGTAAATGCTCCTTCTCTAGGACAACAAATCGGAATTGAGGTTCGAAATGCGGCACCACTTCAAGGGGTGACTCGTTGGGGGGAAATTGATTCTGGGACACGAGATGCAGTAATCGCCAGGATTCGGGTAGTTATATTTGATTCTTTCAGTTAGATATTCTTTCAATGTTATTGTGTGTATTTCTAATTAAAGTAAATTTGCAGGATAAATTCGATATTGTTAACTATGATGAGGATGAGTTTGTCAGACATGCTATTCATAGGAAGTGTGCACGGAGGTACAGTGGCTGGAGGAGTAAAATGTACATACATTACACGAAATTATTGAAGGATGGAGTCGACCCTAAAAAGAATTCATATGGAGGGGTTACACCAAGCGATTGGAAGTACATGATAGATGATGTTTGGAGTGGTGAGAAGTTCAAGGTAAGTAATTCGTATTTCATTATGTTTGTAATTTAGCTATTCCTTGAAAATTGCATTATTGGAGATCCATTTAGTATTTTTTTATGTTTTTAATTAGGCAAGGTCAGTAAAAGGTCAATTAGCACGTGCTGGTTTGCCTTGGAATCATACTTGTGGGTCACGATCATTTGTAGCTGCCATGTCAATCGAGGTGATGCGTTATGTAAATTATGAATTTAATTACTTATCAATGTAAAATCATATTCTAATTGGTTCCATTTATGAATAGGCTGAAGAAAAGGGTGGTGAGAGACCACATATTACTGACTTCTTTAAATCATCTCATTGGAGTGAGAAAAATAATGACTGGGTGGATCCAAAGTGCAAGGAAAAATATGTATGTACATCTTTGATTAATTAATTATATTGCGAAAGATCCCATATTGCTAACTTCTTTATATTGTTATTTTACAATTTTTTGACTAATTATAACATGAGCTTATACTATTTTAAATATGGCAGGAGAAGTTTGTGGAGCTTAAAGAGAGATCCTCGCAACCAAACGCACCCTTCATGTCACAAGAGGAGATGTCGATAGAAGTTTTTGGAAAAAGATCGGGCCATATTGTTGGATGGGGGGTAGGCCCGAAGCCCTCTAAAGCTTCAAGTACAATAGGACAATTGAGGGTGCGTGATGAAGATGTGAGGCTACTAAGAGAGAATTTGGCTTTAGTCGAGGAGAGAAATGCTATCCAACAACAGAAGATAGAGGCCCAAGATAAAAAATTTGAGGATTTCCAAGAATACACGATGCAAATGTTTGCAAAAATACGTAAGGATCAAGAACGAGGGAGCGTATCCGGAGGATCTCCAAATTCGAATCAATTTGGTAAGTATATATATTTATATGTTATATATATAGCTGTTATAACATATATGCATATATAACAACATATATGCTGTTATAACAACATATATGTTGTTATATATATAACAGCATATATGTTATAATATGCTGTTATGCATATATAACAACACCGTTATGCATATATAACAACATATATGGTGTTATAACATCATATATGTTGTTATATATGCATAACATATATGCTGTTATATATATAACAACATATATGCTGTTATAACAGCATATATGTTGTTATATATGCATTTATGTTATAACAGCTATATATATAACATATGCTGCTATAACATATAACATTTGTGTTGATATGTGATTTATAAGTCATATTTATCTTATATAAATTATGTAAGGATCTATGTTCTGTTTTCTCATTACTGTACGAGTCACGAACACCTCGCACGGGACCAATGTGACTCGTAGGAACCGACCGCGTAGTCACGGGGCTCCCAGTTTGAGTGTACGACATAAATTTTCAAAAAATTAGACTTAGTCATAAAAACATGCCATCGAAGGGTGAAAACGTAAAACAAACACAAAACGGTCCCGTAAGAGTCACGAACACCTCGCACAGGACCAATGTGACTCGTAGGAACCGACCGCGTAGTCCCGCGGCTCCCGGTTTGAGTGTAAGACTTAAATTTGCAAAAAATTAGACTTAACCATAAAAACATGCCATCGAAGGGTGAAAACGTAAAACAAACACAGAACGGTCGCGTAAGAGTCACGAACACCTCGCACGGGACCAATGTGACTCGTAGGAACCGACCACGTAGTCACGGGGATCCCGGTTTGAGTGTATGACCTAAATTTGCAAAAAATTAGACTTAATCATAAAAACATGCCATCGAAGGGTGAAAACGTAAAACAAACACAGAACGGTCGCGTTAGAGTCACGAACAGCTCGCGCGGGACCAATGTCACTCTTTGGAACCGACCGCTTAGTCACGGAGCTCCCGGTTTGAGTGTACGACGTAAATTTGCCAAAAGTGAGACTTTCGAATAAAAACATGACATCCAAGGGTTAAAGCGTAAAACAAACACATAACGGCCCCGTAAGAGTCACCAACGCCTCGCAGGGGACCAATGTGACCCCTAGGAATCGACCGCGTAGTCACGGGGCTCCCGGTTTGAGTGTACGACATAAATTTTCAAAAAAATAGACTTAATCATAAAAACATGCCATCGAAGGGTGAAAACGTAAAACAGCAACAAAACGGTCCCGTGAGAGTCACGAACACCTCACACGGGACCAATGTGACTCGTAGGAACCGACCGCGTAGTCACGGGGCTCCCGGTTTGAGTGTACGACGTAAATTTTCAAAAAAATAGACTTAATCATAAAAACATGCCATCGAAGGGTGAAAACGTAAAGCATCCGCAGAACGGTCGCGTAAGAGTCACGAACACCTTGCACGGGACCAATGTCACCCGTTGGAACCGACCACGTAGTCACGGGGATCCCGGTTTGAGTGTACGACGTAAATTTGCAAAAAATTAGACTTAAGAATAAAAACATGCCATCGAGGGTGAAATTGTAAAATAGCCACAAAATGGTCCCGTAAGAGTCACGAACACTTCTATTGGGACCAATGTGACTCGTAGGAACCGACCGCGTAGTCACGGGGCTCCCGGTTTGAGTGTACGACGTAAATTTGCAAAAAATTAGACTTAACTATAAAAACTTGCCATCGAAGGGTGAAAACGTAAAACAGCAACAAAACGGTCCCGTGAGAGTCACGAACACCTCGCACGGGACCAATGTGACTCGTAGGAACCGACCGCGTAGTCACGGGGCTCCCGGTTTGAGTGTACGACATAAATTTTCAAAAAAATAGACTTAATCATAAAAACATGCCATCGAAGGGTGAAAACGTAAAACAGCAACAAAACGGTCCCGTGAGAGTCACGAACACCTCGCACGGGACCAATGTGACTCGTAGGAACCGACCGCGTAGTCACGGGGCTCCCGGTTTGAGTGTACGACGTAAATTTTCAAAAAATTAGACTTAATCATAAAAACATGCCATCGAGGGTGAAATTGTAAAATAGCCACAAAATGGTCCCGTAAGAGTCACGAACACTTCTATTGGGACCAATGTGACTCGTAGGAACCGACCGCGTAGTCACGGGGCTCCCGGTTTGAGTGTACGACGTAAATTTGCAAAAAATTAGACTTAACTATAAAAACTTGCCATCGAAGGGTGAAAACGTAAAACAGCAACAAAACGGTCCCGTGAGAGTCACGAACACCTCGCACGGGACCAATGTGACTAGTAGGAACCGACCGCGTAGTCACGGGGCTCCCGGTTTGAGTGTACGACATAAATTTTCAAAAAAATAGACTTAATCATAAAAACATGCCATCGAAGGGTGAAAACGTAAAACAGCAACAAAACGGTCCCGTGAGAATCACGAACACCTCGCACGGGACCAATGTGACTCGTAGGAACCGACCGCGTAGTCACGGGGCTCCCGGTTTGAGTGTACGACGTAAATTTTCAAAAAATTAGACTTAATCATAAAAACATGCCATCGAAGGGTGAAAACGTAAAGCATCCGCAGAACGGTCGCGTAAGAGTCACGAACACCTTGCACGGGACCAATGTCACCCGTTGGAACCGACCACGTAGTCACGGGGATCCCGGTTTGAGTGTACGACATAAATTTGCAAAAAATTAGACTTAAGAATAAAAACATGCCATCGAGGGTGAAATTGTAAAACAACCACAAAATGGTCCCGTAAGAGTCACGAACACCTCTATTGGGACCAATGTGACTCGTAGGAACCGACCGCGTAGTCACGGGGCTCCCGGTTTGAGTGTACGACGTAAATTTGCAAAAAATTAGACTTAACCATAAAAACTTGCCATCGAAGGGTGAAAACGTAAAACAGCAACAAAACGGTCCCGTGAGAGTCACGAACACCTCGCACGGGACCAATGTGACTCGTAGGAACCGACCGCGTAGTCACGGGGCTCCCGGTTTGAGTGTACGACATAAATTTTCAAAAAATTAGACTTAATCATAAAAACATGCCATCGAAGGGTGAAAACGTAAAATAGCAACAAAACGGTCCCGTGAGAGTCACGAACACCTCGCACGGGACCAATGTGACTCGTAGGAACCGACCGCGTAGTCACGGGGCTCCCGGTTTGAGTGTACGACCTAAATTTGCAAAAAATTAGACTTAACCATAAAAACATGCCATCGAAGGGTGAAAACGTAAAACATCAACAAAACGGTCCCGTGAGAGTCGCGAACACCTCGGACGGGACCAATGTGACTCGTAGGAACCGACCGCGTAGTCACGGGGCTCCCGGTTTGAGTGTACGACCTAAATTTTCAAAAAAATAGACTTAATCATAAAAACATGCCATCGAAGGGTGAAAACGTAAAATAGAAACAAAACGGTCCCGTGAGAGTCACGAACACCTCGCACGGGACCAATGTGACTCGTAGGAACCGACCGCGTAGTCACGGGGCTCCCGGTTTGAGTGTACGACGTAAATTTGCCAAAAGTGAGACTTTTGAATAAAAACATGACATCGAAGGGTTAAAGTGTAAAACAAACACATAACGGCCCCGTAAGAGTCACCAATGCCTCGCACGGGACCAATGTGACCCCTAGGAATCGACCGCGTAGTCCCGGGGCTCCCGGTTTGAGTGTAAGACATAAATTTGTAAGAAATTAGACTTAAGCATTAAAACATGCCGTCGAAGGGTGAAAACGTAAAACAACCACAGAACGGTCGCGTAAAGGTCACGAACACCTCGCACGGGACCAATGTCACTAGTTGGAACAGACCGCGTAGTCACGGGGATCCCGCTTTGAGTGTAGGACGTAAATTTTCAAAAAATTAGACTTAATCATAAAAAATGCCATCGAGGGTGAAATTGTAAAACAGCCACAAAATGGTCCCGTAAGAGTCACGAACACCTCTATTGGGACCAATGTGACTCGTAGGAACCGACCGCGTAGTCACGGGGCTCCCGGTTTGAGTGTACGACGTAAATTTGCAAAAAAATTGACTTAACCATAAAAACTTGCCATCGAAGGGTGAAAACGTAAAACAACAACAAAACGGTCCCGTGAGAGTCACGAACACCTCGGACGGGACCATTGTGACTCGTAGGAACCGACCGCGTAGTCACGGGGCTCCCGGTTTGAGTGTACGACCTAAATTTTCAAAAAATTAGACTTAATCATAAAAACATGCCATCGAAGGGTGAAAACGTAAAATAGCAACAAAACGGTCCCGTGAGAGTCACGAACACCTCGCACGGGACCAATGTGACTCGTAGGAACCGACCGAGTAGTCACGGGGCTCCCGGTTTGAGTGTACGACCTAAATTTGTAAAAAAATAGACTTAATCATAAAAACATGCCATCGAAGGGTGAAAACGTAAAACAAACACAGAACGGTCGCGTAAGAATCACGAACAGCTCGCGCGGGACCAATTTCACTCGTTGGAACCGACCGCGTAGTCACGGAGCTCCCGGTTTGAGTGTACGACGTAAATTTGCCAAAAGTGAGACTTTTGAATAAAAACATGACATCGAAGGATTAAAGCGTAAAACAAACACATAACGGCCCCGTAAGAGTCACCAACGCCTCGCACGGGACCAATGTGACCCCTAGGAATCGACCGCGTAGTCCCGGGGCTCCCGGTTTGACTATACTGTTATATATACATATTTATCTCAGTATGTATATATATATCTCAGTATGTATATATATACATACTATACTCGGTATATATACTAACTGTATACATATATACTGTTATGTATGTATATATATATATATATATTATGTATGTATATATATATATATACACACATACATACATACATAATATATATATATACATACATACTAACAGTATATATATATATATACATAACAGGTATGTTATGTATATATACTATAATACATACTAACAGTATATATATATATATATATATATATATATATATACATTACATACTAACAGTATATGTATATATATACATAACAGGTATGTTATGTATATATATATATATATATATACTATAATATATACATACATACTACATACTAACAGTATATATATATATATATATATACATAACAGGTATGTTATGTATATATATATATATACTAACATAACAGACATAACAGTATATGTTATGTATATATATATATATATATACTAATATACTAACATGACAGATTACAGACATAACAGTATATATATATATATATATATATATATATATACATAACAGGTAACCTGTTAGTATATATATATATATATACATAACATACCTGTTATGTATATATATATATATACTAACATAACAGTATATATATATATATATACATAACAGGTATGTTAGGTAACCTGTTAGTATATATATATATATATACATAACATACCTGTTATGTATATATATATATATACTAACATAACAGTATATATATATATATACATAACAGGTATGTTATGTATATATATATATATATATATACTAACAGGTTACCTGTTATGTATATATATATATATATATATATATATATATATATACATACTGTTATGTATATATATATATATATATCAGTATGTATATATATATATATACTAATAATATATTATAATAATGTATTATATATATATACTAATATAACAGTATGGGTTATCAGTATGTATATATATATATATATACTAATAATATATTATAATAATATATTATACATATATACTAATATAACAGTATGGGTTATGTATATATATATATATATATATATATATATATATACTAATATGAGTGTATATGTCCTGAGTATAGTATGTATGTATATATATATATATACTAATATGAGTGTATATGTCCTGAGTATAGTATGTATGTATATATATATATATATATATATATATATATATAGTATATATATATCTATGAAAAAAAATATGAACAGCTGTTTATAAAGATAAATATATAAACAGTTTATATATATAAAAACTATTATAACTGTTTCTATAACAGTTATATCTAACTATTTATATATAACTATAATAGTTATAAATTATTATTATCTTTTGAAGTCGGATAAATTATAATTTATTTTGTATTTTGTGTAGAATAAAAATGGATTTGCGACACATGGAAAAGTCAATGGATACGGAGGATCGAGGTACGTAGCTACTCGGATACTTATTTAAGTTTATGTAGCTACTCGGATACTATTTTTAGATATTAAATCGGTGAAAGGGATTTAATGGTGGTTTAGCGGTGTTTTTTGCTGTTTGATTTATTTTAATGTTAAAAACAGGTTGGATTTCATGAATAAACAAAGGAAACTCTGCCGAAATTTTCTGAAATTAAAGAGTGTTTTAAATTGATTAAGTCAAACATACATGCATTTGAAGTTATAAAAACTCATGTAGTCATTTATTTTTGTATTTTGTGCAGGTTGATGATGGATTTTGCTTGGAGTTAATATGTTCGTGGTGGCTTGGAGCTGGGGTTTCTTATGTGTAGGGGAGCCATATTGTCGCCGTCGTTTTAGTTTGCGTGGACTTTTTTAACATCTTTTGATGTGTTGGGATTTGTTATGTTCGTATTTGGGACGCATTTATTTTGTACTTTTATACTTGGATTGTGATGAAATATTATTTTGTAATTCATATTTGTGAGATTTGGTTGAAAATTGTGGAATTTTGTATTACTTATGATTGTATGACAAATTTGCAATGTTATTTTGGATTATAAGGTTGTATGTTTGATGAAAAAAGTGCAATTTTAAAAATGTTTTCAATTGCGAAAAAAATAATAGGTGATAAATAAAAATCTAGTACTTTTGGCAACACAATTTTTTGTCGCCGAAAGTTATTATCTACATCTATCACTTTGGATATGGCAACAAATATTTGGTTGCGAAAAGATAACTTTTGGCAACCCAACTCATGTGTTGCCAAAGGTAAAACTTTTGGCAACACAAGACCTGGGTTGCCAAAAGGCTATTCTTTTGGCAACACAATAGCTATTGTGTTGCCAAAGGTATAGCTTTTCGCAACACAAGACCTGTGTTGCCAAAGGTATACCCTTTTGGCAACCCAGGTCTTGTGTTGCCAAAAGCTATACCTTTGGCAACACAATAGCTCTTGTGTTGCCAAAGGTATATCTTTTCGCAACACAAGACCTGTGTTGCCAAAGGTATACCCTTTTGGCAACCCAGGTCTTGTGTTGCGAAAAGCTATACCTTTGGCAACACAATTATTTTTGTTGCTGTTGAGTGACTTTTGGCAACACAAGACTTGTGTTGTCAAATGTATAGCCTTTTGGCAACACAACTCTCATGTTGCCAAAATGTATAGCTTTTGGCAACACAATTATTTTTGTTGCTATTGAGTGACTTTTGGCAACACAAATAATATTTTTTATTATAAATTTGACAAATTATAAAATACTTTTGGCAACACAATTGCGTGTTGCCAAAAGTATACATTCAGCAACACATATCTGCTGTGTTGCCAAAGGGTTTCCTAGACAGGCAATGGGCAACAAGCTGGCAACATAGCAAAATATGTTGCCAAAAGCTTTTAGCAACATATTTCTAACTTTAGCAACATAATTTGTATGTTGCTAATGGTGCAAATTCTTGTAGTGCTAGTCCTTTCGTCAAAGGATCAGCTAAGTTCTGTTCAGACCGTATATGATCCACCCTCACAGCACCCGTAGAGATAAATTCTCTAACAGTACTGTGCTTACGACGTATTTGTCGTTTCTTACTGTTATAATAACGGTTCTCAACTTTTGCAATAGCCGCGGTACTATCACAATGAATCAAAACGGCTGGAATCGGTCTTTCCCATAATGGGATATCTGACAGGAGGTTTCTTAACCAACCTGCCTCTTCACTAGCAGCAGCTAGCGCTATCATCTCAGACTCCATAGTGGATTGAGCCAAAATAGTTTTTTTCTTAGATTTCCAAGAAACTGCACCACCAGCAATGCTAAATATATATCCACTAGTAGCCTTAGAATCATTAGATAGGGTGTTCCAATCAGCATCACTAAATCCTTCAAGGACAGCGGGATGCTTATTATGGTATAATCCAAGGTTCATCGTCCTTTTAAGGTACCGCATGACCCTCTCAATAGCATGCCAATGATCCATACTAGGTCTACTAGTAAATCTACATAGTACTCCCACAGCATAAGCTATGTCAGGTCTAGTGCAATCTGTAGCATAACGTAAGCTACCAATAATGCTTGCATAAGCATTTTGGTTTACACTGTCGCCAATGTTCTTAAATAACTTTACACTAGGGTCAAATGGAGTACTAGCAGGTTTACAGTCAAAGTATTTATATTTCTTTAGAACTTTCTCAATGTAATGAGATTGATCCAAAGAAAGTCCCTTTTCTGACCTAGTAATATTAATTCCTAATATTACACTAGCTTCACCCAAATCCTTCATATCAAAGTTGGCACATAATAATGATTTAACATTTTCTACGGCATGAATATTAGAACCAAATATAAGCAAGTCATCAACATAAAGACATATGATAGTGCAAATGTTCTCAACATATTTATAATAAATGCATTTGTCACTTTCATTAATTTTAAACCCATTAGAGATGACTAAGCTATCAAATTTATCATGCCATTGTTTAGGTGCCTGTTTGAGTATATAAAGAGATTTATCTAATTTACACACTTTATTTTCTTGACCGTGTACAATAAAACCTTCAGGTTGATCCATATAAATCTCTTCTTCTAATTCTCCATTTAAAAATGCAGTTTTAACATCCATTTGGTGTACAATTAAATCATTTAAGGCAGCTATAGCAAATAGTGCACGTATAGACGTTATTCTAGTCACGGGTGAAAATGTGTCAAAAAAGTCTACATTTTCTCTTTGTCTAAAACCTTTAGCAACAAGACGTGCCTTATATTTTTCAACAGTGCCATCAGGTTTTAATTTCTTTTTAAGAATCCATTTACACCCAATTGTTTTACATCCAGGAGGAAGGTCCACTAAAAGCCAAGTTTTATTTGTTTCCAAAGAATCCATTTCATCATTAATAGCCTCTTGCCATAAATCGGCATCTAAAGAAGATAACGCTTCTTGAATAGTGTTAGGATCCTCCTCTAAGGTGTAAGCATAAAAGTCGGGACCAAAATGTTTTTCCACACGAGCCCTTTTACTTTTTCGAATTTCTAAAATGGATTCATTATTTTCTTTATATTTATTTAAAGAAATATTAGTGGATGACTCGCCCCCACTATTCCTCAATTTAAAAGGAAATTTATCTTCATAAAAATCGGCGTCATTTGATTCAATAATTACTTGATTTTTCAAGTCATAAAATCGGTATGCTTTGCTATTAATAGCATAGCCTATAAAAACGCACTCATATGCTCTACTTGCCAATTTAGACCTTTTAGGGTCGGGTATACGTACATAGGCTAAGCACCCCCACGTTCTAAAGTATGACACGTTGGGCTTAATATTTTTCCAAATTTCATAAGGAGATATTTTCATTTTAGTCTTAGGAATTCTATTAAGCACGTGACACACAGTCAAAATAATTTCACCCCACCAATGTGAGGCAGCCCCTGAATTTAATAAAATAGTAACAACTAATTCAGTTAATGTCCTATTTTTTCTTTCGGCTTTACCGTTCATTTAGGGCGAATAAGGGGCAGTTTTTTCGTGAATAATACCGTGGGTTTTATAAAATTCAATAAATGGTCCAGAATCATATTCGGTGCCTTTATCACTACGTAACCTTTTTATTTTCCGATTAAATTGATTTTCAATTTCATTAAGGAAAATTTTAAACATGTCAAACGCTTCACTTTTATTTTTCATTAAATACACAAATGAATAATCGGAACAGTCATCAATAAAAGTTATAAAATAACGTTTGCCATTTCTAGTTGTGACACCATCCAATTCACAAATATCCGAATGAATTAAATCAAGTGGTTCAGATTCTCTAAAAATAGATTTATGTGGTGTCTTAGTAATTTTTGCTTGACTACACCATTCACATTTTTCAAAATCATTTAATGATAATTCGGCAATTAATCCTTAAGTGCTCATATTTTTAACAAGTCGTTTATTCACATGACAAATCCTAGCATGCCAAATATTAAATGAACAAGCAATATAAGCAGAAGGAGAAAATTTATTCATTGCATCAACATTCAATTTAAACATCCCATCAGTGGCATAACCCTTGCCTACAAAAATTCCACTTTTGGTCAAAGTAAATAAATCAGCACCAATAGTTTGAGTAAAGCCAGCTTTGTTGAGAAGATAACCCGAAACCAAATTTTTCCTTATCTCGGGAGTGTGAAGAACATCTTTGAGGATAACAGTCTTTCCCGAAGTGAACTTCAATTCCACATTTCCAGTACCAGCAACCTCAGTGGAGTGAGAATCACCCAACAACACCTTCTTATCTGCAGTCTCAGAATAAGTCTTAAACAGACTACGGTCATAACAGATATGGCGGGAAGCACCAGTATCCAACCACCACCTTTCGGCACCGCTAACCATGTTGATTTCTGAAATCATAGCACATAGGTCCTCTTCGGTCAAATTCGCTTGTCCTTGTGGCACATTGCGACATTTGCGAGCCATATGGCCAGGCTTGCCACACTTGAAACAGAGAAACTGTCCCGAGTTGCTAGACTGTCCATTTCCAGGGTTCTTATACTTATTCTGAGTCTGAGTCTGATTTTTAAAATTCTGGTTGTGGCTCTTTTTCTGATTTTTCATATTTTTTCCGTTTGCCTTTAAAACAACTGGAGTGTGGTTCTTTTTCTGATTTTTGTTGTTAGACACAACAAGAATTTCATCTTTATAGTCCTGTTTTCGGGATTCCTCCTCAATTCTCAATTTAGTAATTAATGACTCTAGTGAAAATTCTTTAGACTTATGCCTCAAAATATTTTTAAACTCTTTGAACAGTGGAGGCAATTTATAAATAATTACAGCCACCTGAAATTGCTCATCTAAAGCCATGCCCTCGGAAATAATTTCACGGGCAATCATTTGCAAATCATGGGTTTGAGCAACAACAGATTTGTCATCCGTCATTTGAAATTTCAAATAACGGCTGACGGCATATTTTTTACCACCCGCCTCCTCCGTGTCATATTTTTTAAAAAGTGCGTCCCAAACATCTTTCGCAGTTTTATAATTGACATAATAGTCATAAAGTTCGTCACTTAGAGCATTCAGAATATAGTTCTTGCACAAAAAATCATTTTCCTCCCAAGTTCTAATTGTTTTGCTTTCCTCAATAGTAGGTGGATTATTTACTACGGGTTTGTCAAATTGAACACATGATGCGACTTTTTTCGTAGTTAAATAAAATAGCAATTTTTTGCTCCAACGTTTAAAATGGGTGCCTTCATAT
Source organism: Sambucus nigra (assembly GCA_949130495.1). Classification (NCBI taxonomy): domain Eukaryota; kingdom Viridiplantae; phylum Streptophyta; class Magnoliopsida; order Dipsacales; family Adoxaceae; genus Sambucus; species Sambucus nigra. The sequence goes on along the minus strand of OX422208.1, from coordinate 532,231,570 downwards.
TTGAAAGGCTTATTTAGGTTACTGGAGTTAATTTCGTCCATGGCAGAATATAGAACACCTTAAAATTGTTGTAGCAGCAATTTAAATAATTAAATGCAGAATTAAAATTAGGAACGAAATTACCCAATTTGGAGCAAATAAATCTGGGGCAGAATAAATATAAGAAATCCCGAAATCCCGAACTGGACAGTCAAGAACACGGCTGAGTCGCGGACAATGTCGCTCTCTTTAAGGTGTTTCGCGGCTCTGCCCAAAGTGTGCTGACATTGTACAGCCCCGTCACCCCCAGGATAAAACAGCCTCCAAAAATTAAATTACGGATTGATAAAGCACAAGAATCAATCCGGTCTGTATACACCCATTCTGTATTAATTGCTCGATTCTATAATTAATCTGTACAGGAACGAGATTAATTATTCTGGAAAAAATTATTCTGGGAGAAGGAAATATTTTCAGAACTGTGTGGAGAGATAACTGTGTTGGAAAACTGTCTTTAGAAACGGTGGCTACAACCTCTTTTATGGGGCAAAAAGAAAAGAGACATTGGTAAACAACGTGGAGAAAAATCTGGAAATAGTGGGCAACACGGAGTAAACCACGTTTTAATTTTTCGGAATTAATTACCGTTAAGAAATTAATTTTTAAAGCCCAAAAACGTTAATTTATTTGTCCAAAAAATTAATTCTTAATGAGCCCAAGCCCAAGCCCCAGGACCCGGACACGGGCCGGGCGGACGGCGGCGGCTCGCGCGTGACTTGGCCCATTGGGTCTGTCCCACATACCCACAAAAACTTGAATGCCCAAAGGGTTGAACCTTTGTTCCCAAAAAATTGTATATTAACACACTCCATTTTAAGTCTCCCACCGATGTGGGACTCTACTAAAGGCTTGTCAAAGTTTTTGCACACCTTATAACAGCTGTCAAAGAGAGCTGTTTCCAACATAATGCAACTATATATGAAATAGTGATAGTCGAAAGTAGTCATTTACTATGAACAACAACAGTAAAGACAAATAGAAAGTCTTCACAGTGTTAATATGAATATTAACATATTGTATCACTTTCCTCATTAAATTGCATTAATACAATCTTCACCGCCTATAACTTCAACCAACCAAGTCAGTGGTATAGCAAACTTATATAACCTGAAGAGACTTCAATACAACTAACTTTGCAAAGTGATAACAGGTTCTTTTTGTTATCCCTTGGTCCCAAACCTTTTCTATATTGGCTTTTTATTATTTTTTCGGTGGTTCCATGCATATAAGTACTATCTTTAGCTATTGTGGAGTTTCTGTAACGTTATATTTTACTATTATTTTTCTAAAATTTCTTTTGTGCTGTTTTCATTTTATGTTTTTGAACATCAAAATGGCTAAAGATGTGAAATGTTCCCTTTATCATATTACATTCCTTATTTTCTACTTTGAAAATTCGGGACTTGGGTTATTTCATATGTGGTTCTGAACACGGGTTGGTATGTGTACACATATAGATGCTTAAGGTGTTCGAGGAATTTTAGCAATCACGGTTGTATTTTATTGTATACGTGTTACCATTTGGGAAATTTTCTTTATTAACTTATATTCATATATTTTTTGTGCTTGAATGTTGATTCAATTCAGTTTTTTGAGTTTTTGTTAATGGTTTTATGGTTCTATGTCAAGTATTTTAACTAGAGATGGATGTTGCATATGGATATGTTTTTGCTCTCTTCTCACATCAACAATTAAAACCATGCTAAAGACGACCTCCAAAGTCCAGTGTATGTATTTTGTCTCTCATTGGGTTTCAAAAATAGGGTGTTGTGGGTTCGATTTTATATTTTAAATTGAGATTTTTAGATACTTAATCATTTTTTGTAGGTTTAAAAATGAATAATTATTTTTCATAATTGGTTTTGGAGGTGTATTGAACTAAGAATAGTTTATACCCACTCAATTTCTTAATACTTCGAGGTTTGTGAAGTCCCTTACTAAACCCTCACCCTCAATTTCTCCCACGGTACTCTCTACATCTTGCTCTTAGTCGGAACTAACTCTCTTATAAAATCTCAAAATTTAATGTACCCATTATTCGAGTTCACATGATCTTGTTGAAAAAAAATAATCAACTCTACATTATGTAATTTTATATTTCTCTTCATTTATATTCTTACACACAATCGTATCATCTAATTGTGTCAAAAGATCTTTATTGACGTTGGGATGGAGACCGCAGTTTTGCAAGTTAATAATCTATACGAAAAACAACGAGATTTTCATTGTAGTGTTTTAGATTTCTGCAAACCATTTATAATGCTCATTTAATTTTGATTTTGTAAAAACAGAGCATGAAGATCCACTCTTTTTTTTTTGGAGAATTCTAAACATTTGTTTCTGGTGCTATTTTTAATTTATTACCTTCATAAATTACTTGTGTGCTTGGATACTAAAGCACATAGGAGTCGAAATATTTTGTTTTCTGTGCATTGCATGTTTTCCAGGAGAAAATGATTCAAGTAATAAAATTGTATATGCATGCAATTTAATTTGGTAAAGATGGTCTTCTAGTGATGGAGGTAATAGAACAGTATTTGTGGTCGAAAGAAAATATATATTATTTTTTTAAAAAATCTTTAATATTAGTACCGGGCCTATACCGTTACTAAATGTAACAAAATTTTGTGTTAAAAATGTGTTATGAATTGTTGGTAATGGTAAAAGTCCGTTAGAATTTTAATTAATTTCTAAAACTTTAGTAACGGTAGGGATGTGTTAGTAACACATAATTAAATGAGGGTTAAATGTATTAGTGTTTTGCTTCTTTGTGACTTTTTTCTAATGGTAATTTTGTGTTGGTAATTAGTTTTATAATACTACAGTGCCGTTACTAATAGATTGTTTTGCTGTAGTGCTTAAAGCACAATTTATAGATAGAGGGAACCCATAATGACCTTGAGAGAAGAGGTACCATGTTTGAAGAGAAATGGGGAGGTTATAGGATATTGAATTGTAATTCAGTCTATAGGTAAGTATACATCGATTAAGAATCTAATTGGGATTGTATTGTGATAATAGTAGTTATTTTATTATGAATTAATATGTTTATAATACGATTTTAATCATCTAAAATCAATTTTCAAAATTAGTAATATTATGACATAAACCTTAATCTCATATTAACGAACTATGATAGTTTGATGAGAAATCATATGATTTGATCTTCTAATCTAGTTTAAAGTGATGAATTTAGACTGATGCTAATGAATCGTATAAAAGACCTTTATTTAATTCAAAAACTGATATAAGTCTAAATTATATTGGGTAGATTTATGAACCTAGGGTTCTAAGATTTATAATATGAAATTAATGCGTAAACCTTTTTTTTAATGACCTAAAACTTGTAATTATAGGTTGGATTTCGATCTAATAGTGTTTTAAGGCCATTATAGGTTGTTCTTGAGGTCTTAGGACATTGGGCTTGGTCATCCATGGCAGATTAGAATTTATAGGTTCGTAACTTTGGGTTTGAGGAAGAAGAAACCTAACTGTAGATGATAAGAATTACTAGAAATGAAAAAAAATTAAAAACATGTATGTGATGTAACACTCAATATTTTTTAGAATATTTAAATTACACCTGTCATAGTGATTTAATTAATTTGAAAAATAAATTGAATTGAATACATATTAATTAGAGAAAAATGGATTAATATTTATGTATTATTATATTTACTTGTGTGATATTTGTATTAATTTATATTACGTCATAAGTTGGTAAAAGTGACGAGTTGATAAGATCTTACTTGGGATGCGCATGTGGGGGTCGTGTTGGGAATAAGATGGTAAATTGATTATAGGTGTTTTGGATAGTGATTTCGAATGCGCGAATGATCCGAGGTGGGTCGAGATAGTTAGAATTATAGGTACCTGGGGGTTATAATCGGGTTCCAAAGACTTTTTATGCTATACGAGATTAGTACGGTAGTATTAGGATCGTTTTAAAGTTATTATTTAACCTAATTTTGATATTAGGGGAAGATAAAATTGGTTTTAAGGAAGGGATACGATCATGTATCGTTCTAAATTATTTTAGGTTAAGAGATAGGGAAAAGGAGATGGGTAATTCGAGAGAAAATTCAAAAACACCATGCGAGGAGGAGATTAAACAATTATGGGGCTTGGATCATTGCAAGTGGTAGATCTCAAAGAGAAAGATCATATTTTAACAATTAGAGGGAATTGTTTATCTTTCTCTGATATTATATATTGTGTTTTAGTTCATATTATAATTGGTAAGAAATTAATATGAACTTTTGGGTGGAATTTACCTGCTAAAATGGATTTTTGGGAAAGATTTCATGAAAATTAATTTGAGAAATACACTATATAAAATATGAGAAGAATCCTACATAAAGGTTAGAATTTTGATCTAACAATCTGAATTGGAATCATGATGGAAATATATGTGATTCTAATTGATAAATTAGGAAAAAGAGTGAATTTTATTGTTGTAATTAAGATGTGAATTAACTATGGGAAACTTTATGTTGGTTCACATGTTTAGATGGTTATTGGATCAATTGATATGTAAAAACATGTATATTGATAACATTAATATTGATTATAAGTAATGTTAAGTCTAGTTCTAAGTGTAAGGAAAGCAAATAGAGAGGCAATTTATGAAACTCAAAAGAATAAAAAATGAGAGGGATGAGAAGAGTCACTTTGGAGAGTTTTAGGTCTTCCTTTTGAATGCATTCGGAAGAGATTTGAGAAATACTCAAAACACATACCTGACTCAATTTTCTTATAGAAATTAAATCTGAACTCAGATTAGTTTTTTGTATAATTTTTTATCCGATTTTTCTACATTTTTAGAAATAGGCCTACAATTGTGGATTTTGACTCTATTCGGCTGCCTTATCTCTGCCACTTTGTTTGTTTTAATGGATTTTGGTGATTGGGTTGATTCTGAGATGGTTTATGATGTATGTAAGGGAGTTTATGACTTCTGGAAAATTACTTGAAATATGAAAAGTTACCTTGGGATGGCTGAGATAAGTATGGGATGAAATTTGGTGTGGTTACGATGCTTAACACTCGGAATTCAGATAGACTTAGATAAGGTCTAGTTGGGAAAGGCTAATTATTTAGGATTCTCATTATATAGGTTAATGAATTAAATAAGAGATTATTTATATATTCGACATTCGGGATTAGACTTGGGAATAATAGGGTAGTGCTATGAGTGACATGTAGGGTTAGCCGAGTTTATATGGATATATATACGGGTATAAAGACAATATATATATATATATATATATATATATATATATATAAGGAGTAGGATCTTTTTACTATTCAATAAGTGGGATAACTTAAGTAGGGGTCCAAATTAATTCAAGTGAATTCAAGTGAACTAGATCCAACCGTTAAAATATTGTGGCACAACTGTAATTTATGTCTCATTAATGGGTGAAAATGATGAGCCAAATAACTCCCACGTGACTACCTAAAAGTATTTCCTCCATCTCTCTTACGCATTTCAAAATTCAAAATGAGAGTAAATCAACCTACCCTCTATAACACCCATCAGAGTTACCCATCCACCTCTCAAATCTCACCAAATCCATTATAACACTCTACCCCAAATATCTAAAATTCGGAGTTGTCTCAAATTGGTAAATCATCTCTCTCATAACTTTTCACTGTCCTCATCACCTCCATTGCAAAAACAAACGTTGTCCATGGTATCCCTTTATCTCTCTTTTGTTATTTAATTTAGAGTTTGTGTTTTTTCATTTACGATTTTGTAGGTTTTATGATTCTTGCAAGTTTAGGTGGAGAAAGAGTGACAATGGTGTGTTATCCTAAAACCATTCCAAATTATGGCTATGATTGTTGATGTAAAAAATTAGATAGCTCTAATTATTCAATCACAGATAAATAAAATGAGACAAAGATTTTAAAGTGGTTCAGCCTTATAAGAATGGCCTACGTCCACTGTTATGTTATTGTTGAGTATTTTGGGAATTCTCGATTATATGTTTTCTCAAGAAATTCCGGTCCCTTTGAATGAGGGTGATACAAGGTATTTATAGCCCTTAGGCTGTACATGAAAGGGTTGATACATTAAATGATATACATATGAAATGGTAATACATTTAATGCAGCGTGTGCGTCAAGATGATAAACATTCAATGAATAATTGAACTGTTGATTATCTGGCAATTAATGTTACGGCCGAGATGCAGATCGGACCGCCTTAGTTGCTCGTTGCTCAGGAGTTCCTCGGAGCGCTAGAGTACCTCGGAGTGCTGAAGTTCCTCGGTGTATCCTCGTTGCTCGGGAGTTCATGAGTTGGTCGGGGAAACGAACTTCCTCGTTGCTATTGTGCCAAGTAGATTGACACGTGTCTTCATATCATTCGTCCATATCAGCATATTAATTTTGGTATCAACAAAAGCCCTCAATGTTTCATATTTCGAACTTTGAGGAGTATGGAACATTCTTTCTCGGTATATGGCGATATTAAATGACTTTCCTGGGTTTTATGAGCCTTTTCTTCATATTTGAATTTCTATCAAATTCATAGAATCCGCCTTTTTCGAATTTTTATGAGTGCTTCGATCTTCGTGCATTTTTGTCCTTTTAGCCGCCGGTGGCGTATTAGTTTCTTTTGTGTAATCATTTCCTTCGCAGCTTCCCAAGGTAAAGTATTTAAACTTCTTAGGTAACCATACCGTCTTCTACCTTTTCTAATTTTCTGCATTCAAGCTTTCTGTTCTCTCTCTCCCTTGTGCGTTCATCTTTTCCTTCGCTAGTTGTCAGCTCTTCCTTTTTCCTGTAAGATTCTCTTCTTTTCTTCTGTATTTCTTTTATTCACTATGGTTTATCTTGTGGAATCTGTTGAGAAATTTCGTTCCGATTTTTCCATTCCTTCCTGGGTAACTCTGGAGGTTCTTTCTGAGCCTTTAGATTATTTTCGATTGGCTGAGGGACATTGGTTCCCCAGTCTATTCATTGTTGAATGTGGATTTTCTTTTCCGCCAAACCCCTTATGCTTAGAGTTCTGTCAGTACTTTGACGTTGTTCCTGCAAAAATAGCCCCCAATTCATGGAGAATAATTAATGGGGTGTATAAATTAAATCTAACTCATGGAACTCGTATAGGGATTCCTGAAATTATGTATTGCTATAGATGGGCTATTTTAGATAATGTTTATTACTTAAAAACTAGGTTTTTAAATAGGGCTCTTGTAGTTAACCTCCCTGATGCAAATAGAGATTATTTTGAACATGGGGTGGTTATTAAAAATTGGCAATATGCCCCCTTGATTGGAGATGCAGTATACCAGGGTCCTAAATGCCCCCCCTATGGCAATGGGATAGGTTTATTCTCATTTTCCTTTACTTATGAAATTATGCTTTTATCATATTTGACAAAATGTATGACTGATATTTCATTATATATTTGTTTGCAGTTGATAGTAAAAGAAAAACTCCAAAAGAATCAGAGGTTAATATTAAGCATCTGAAACTTATCTGGGGTTTGCATAAGAACGTTGCAGACGAGCATATCAGGTCTGCATCATATTTGCTGCAGTATAGGAGTTACACAACTTCTTATACTGCTCGTCCTGTGATTAGATCTGTTGAGCCAGCCTCAACTCCAGAGGATTCTTCTTCAGATTCTCACATCCCTTTAAGTCAAAGAATGGGCAGGAAAAGAGCTCCCCCTGCTCTATTTGATGACACTACTTCTGCTGCTGAAGCCAAGAAAAGCAAAATTGATGTCCTAGACGGGACTAAGAAGGTGGATATTGCACCTTCCAAAGCTACCGAGAAGCCCCCAGTGGCTCCGAGCAAGAAGGTTGCTCCTGTAGAGATGACTGCTATCTCTCCGACCAAGAGCTCTTCCTTGGTTGAAATTGCTGAAGTTCCTTTGAGGAGATTGAGGAAATCGTCCTCAGTCAATTTGGCTTAAACTGCCAATCTGACTGAAACCATCTCTTCTCTACCAGCTGGTGGTGTTGGTGTTCCAACCATCATTCCTCCGAGCTCTGCCATGAGCTCGGTAAAAACTTGGATCATACCCGAGGTCCAAGGAATTGATGAAAAAATTTCTAGGGATATGCTGACATCCCTAGCTACCCGTCACCTTGCTTCAGTAAATTTCTCACACTCTGAATTTCCTTTCTTTCTTTGAATACTTTTACTTTTGTACTGACCTGTTACTTTTTCCTTTGTTTAGCTGGTGAATTGTTTTAACAACATCGTGAAGAAAGATGAAGCAATTAAAGCTTCCATCTCCTCGTCGGGGGTAGAGGATGCTCTGCTGGGTTTGACCCAATCCTTGAAGGATTCTCGTCAGCAGTATAGTGAGGACAAAGCTGTCTGGGAGAAAAAGTTGTCTATAGCTGAAGCTGAGAAGGTGAAGTTGGCTGAGATCTCCAAGAGTTTGGAGAATAAGGTGAAAAGTTTAGAGGTTGAGCATCAAAAATATGACGACAAGCTCAAGAACTTTGGAGAGCTTGAAGATAAGCTGAAAAAGGCAGAGGAAGAGTTGTCCGTCCTGCGAGATGTAAATCGCCAAAAAGAAGAATTGGATGTGAAGTTAAAGACTGCTGAGGATCTTCTATCCGAGAAGCTCTCCTCGGAGAAACTGAGAAGAAAGCTCGCAGTTAAAAAATCCTTCAGCGCTGGCTGGGATAAAGGATGGGACAAAGGGATTGCTGCGATGACATCCCAAGTACAATACGGGAAGTTGAAATACTTCCGAGATGGCTGGGTAGCTGCCCTGTAGGAATTGAAGATCAAAGACGACTCTGAGCTATTTCAGCTACACCTCCCTGGTCCTCCCCCACCAATTGTAGAAGAAGAAGAAGATGAGCCTATCTCTGATGAATCTTCCATGGCCATGGGTGATCAAGTCCCTGCCTCTCTACCTTCTGCCAACGAGGACATTTCTTCCATGCTTCCTCCACCTGAGAAAATTTCAACTCCTGCTGATCAAGCTGCTGTTACCACCGAGCAACCAAGCTCCTCGTTCCAGCCTCCCGAGAAAGTCTTGGGAGACAAGGAAAAGGTGTGAAGTTGTTCGGTATCATTTCTATCTTTCGTTATTTGTAATCAAACAATGTAATCTTTTTGTGATCAAATAAAATACATCTTTGTTCATCTCTGTTGTTGATGATTTGTTTTTGTTGACTGTTGTCTTCTTTTCATTATTAGTTTGTGGCTAGAATGGAACTGATATCTGCACATGATACAAAGCTGATGCAGCAATGCCATGAATATTATAAAGCTGGTCATACAAATTTGAGTGTATCAGAAATTGCTGACATCCTTGGCCATGATGCTTCAGAACAAGCAATTGAGGCTTATCGGTACTTGAAGGATTTACTTAACCGAGCTGTGGCCAACAACGTGGCCTACTATGACTTGATTGAGGAGCTTCATTGTTCCTTAGAAGATCTCCAGAGTCAGCACAATGAATCAACTGCTTTGTTGCACAAGGAATATGAGAATAGGCATCAACAGCTTTCTTCTGAGACATGTCACAAAAAGATCATTGCTGGGTTTGATGTTAGGGAGAGAACCTTAAAAGGTGAAGTTGAGGCCTGCAGACAGATCGCCGAGCTGCTGGAACAAGAGAACAACAATTTGCAGAAAAAGTTGGCGCAATACGAGTCTGCAGCTTCATCCTCTGCTGCCTTGGTACCGGTCACTGATGAAGGAGTCTCATTCTTAGAGGCTAAAAACGCCAAATTAAGGCAAGAATTGGATACTTTAAGAAAATCTGGTGTTTCTGCTACTGTTCGGGGACGAGGAAGAGGTTCTCGTGGGCGAGGAAGAACTGTTCAAAATGTTGTCGAGGAGCAAAATTCTCCACCGGCTCGGAGTCGATCAAGAGTTCTCAGCCGTAATGTTGAAGAATCTCGTACTCTGTCAACATTGGAAACCCAAGCGTACCAACTGAACGCCAAAGATCGGGCTTTGTCTGAAATGTCCAAGAAAAACCTATCTTTGGAAGATCAACTTACTGCGATGAAATCTGCTTTGAATGATAAAGATGTTTTTACCAGGAGCCTTCACGAGCAACTAGAGAGAATAACTTTCCAATTCCACAAACAACCTCGGGAGTTTTGGATGGCAGGATACAATGAAGCTCTAGTTCATTTAGATGCTCGTATTGAACACGCCAATAATGAAGGTTATAAGCAGGGGTGGTTGAACGCCCTGGGTGTATTAAAATTGGAGCGAGGGCATTATTTATGGGATTATCATGCTCCTGGGCTACTAGACTTGCCTGTACCGCCTTATAAACTGGACATGAAATGGATCCCAACTCGTGCTATTCCTCGGAGCTTAATTTCAAAATATCTTGGTGACTATAGTCTTCATTCTCAGACTGAATTATCTCGTCCCGAGCATCTCTTGGATACTCCTTCAGTGATGAATGTCAGGATGTTGAAGGACTTGAATTTTATCAATTCTCCTCAGACATTAAATGATCCTCCTGCTGGCGAGGAACCTGTGTCGAAGGCTGAAGGGAAAAAACCAATAGAATAGGATTTCAATGTAATAGTTAGCATACATATATGTAACTTGTAATTTATTTTGAATTTTAATGAAAGACTTTCATTTTCTGTTTGCAAATCTGTATTGCTATTCTTTTGTACTTTTTACATCTGTGCATATGTATCTAATAAAAAGATAACAATATTGTGTTGTTCATCAACCAACCTAGTAATAAAAGTTGCAAGTATCAATGTTGCTCAATCACTTAACAATAAAGTAATGAGTATAAAATGTTTAAAATGTTTCCAACCAACCAAGGTTGTTAAATTGTGTTTGTCGACCAACTACAGTTGATGGGTTTTTATCCCCGACCAACAGTTGATAATTTATCCTCGTCGACCAACTGTAGTTAGTGGGTTTTGATCATCGACCAACTATAATTGGTTCAGTTTTGGAATTTTTGTATTTTGTTTCTTAACTAGCCAAAATTGGCATTTTTAAGAATGTTGTTCTTGCCCTTTTACCAACCAAAGTTAGTCGTGGGTTTGAATTATTAGGTTCTTTCGAACTATCTTGTCCACAAGCTCTTTTACCAACCGAAGTTGATCACGTAAGTGTACACCTCCTAACCAAAGGAGTATAATTTGTTCTCGCTATTTTACCAACCGAAGTTGATCACGCTCGAACTATCAGGTTCTTTCGAACTATCTGGTTCTTTCGAACTATCTTGTCCACAAGCGCTTTTACCAACCCAAGTTGATCACGCAAGTGTACGTCTCCTAACCAAAGGAGTATAATTTGTTCTCGCTATTTTATCAACCGAAGTTGATCACGCTTGAACTATCAGGTTCTTTCGAACTATCTGGTTCTTTCGAACTATCTTGTCCACAAGCTCTTTTACCAACCGAAGTTGATCACGCAAGTGTACGTCTCCTAACCAAAGGAGTATAATTTTTTCTCGCTATTTTACCAACCGAAGTTGATCACGCTCGAACTATCAGGTTCTTTCGAACTATCTGGTTCTTTAGAACTATCTTGTCCACAAGCTCTTTTACCAACCGAAGTTGATCACGCAAGTGTACGTCTCCTAACCAAACGAGTATAATTTGTTCTCGCCCTTTTACCAACCGGGGTTGGTCGTGGGTCTGAACTATCGTCTTCTTTTTGCTGTCGAGCAGCGTAGTGTACAACACTAATATTCCCCGAAAAACTTTCAAACAAAGGAGAGAAAAATTATGAAACATCATCGTTTTATTCATATTAATGGACCTGCTGTACATTTTACATCACTGATAATACTTGCGAAGGTGTTCAGCATTCCAGGCATTCTTGAATTCCTCTCCTTCTAGAGTTGCTATTCGGTAAGTTCCTGGTCGAACAACTTCTGTAACTCGGTAACTGTGACACCCCGCCTAATTAAATACCGGGCGATCACTCCTTTATTAAATTAAATCAAGGTAAACAGTTGGTTCATTCTCAGCATCACTGTCGATAGAAAAATAATTTTTCCAATTTAACACCCTAAATAATTAAGCTAAGTGTCAAAACATTTTCCATACAAAACGTTCCAAGTTTTAATTAAAGAAAAAGATTTATTTTAATTAAAACAACATTTCTACAATAAAGAATCACACCACAATAAACCAAATAACATAATACATTCGTCAATCGAATGTCAACAAATGGAACTAAAACCACAAATCCATCCTGAATAAATCCCATAGAACAATACTGGAAATAAATGAAATACAAAATCCCAGCAACAAATGAAATGATGAAAAGGGCGACACGTGCCCAATAAATGAGGATAATAGGAGTGGAGTCAATAACAGAAGCCGTCTACTCAAGTGACCTGCAACTCCCACCTAAGCTGCAGCTCGTTCTTCTCAAGGGATCCTAAGCAAGACGCCCCTGTGGCTGGGCACCTGAAAATATACATATATATATACAAGAGAGAGAGAGAGAGAGAGAAAAAAGATAGAGCCCGAAAGTGTGTTTGATTTTAAAATACGTTAAGCAAGTATTTAAATTGATACAGGCCAATGCAAATCATATTAGTGCGTCTCTCTCTTGAGAAATACTCACCTCTCTTCTAATGTGCACACCTATCGTACTAACTTTCCCAACAGTTTGTTTTAGCATCTAACATACTAGTTTTTCTAACAGCTTTAACTTAACTTAATTTACTCGTAAGATTTATAATACACGATATCCACTTTAAAAGATGTTCCAACAGTAGCCCAAAATTCTCTATTTTTAACTTCATAAAAATAATAAAGTTCCCGTGACATTTTATACTTTCTCAAAACAAGTATTTAATAATTTGAGTCAACAACCATGTTCCACTTATCAAATCACAGTAGGCAGTTTAAAGTTTATAACCTCATATATATATTAACTACTCGTATAATATATATATATATAATGGCACCCCAACTAAATCTATGGTGCGGTCATACTGTGCTATCCAATCCACGTATCGCTCACACAAAGGGAAATACAAGTTCGGAATCACTCTCGAACTGTATTAACATATACAAAACAACGTTGAGGCGAAGCATACATTCCAAGTCCAAGAGGTCAGTACATACCCACACGTCTCTTAGGACCGTCCGACTATCAATCTGATAGCCCGTACCTAGGATCTTTAACTTCTAGGGTACGAATCAATATCCCCCATAAAGCAACACAGGATAAGATCGTCCCCGCGCGGTAACCTCAGGGATAGCAAGTAGCGCGGGTACGTTTTTCACATGTATATAATATATGTACACACAATCATATAAATATACCCATTCATCATATTAATATAGGTTCCTCCCGTTACCCATAGTCACAACATTTATCCTTAATTTCCCATTATTATGATTACGTATATGGTTTCGTCTCTAACCTTAACTCGAAGGGTTTTATCACTAGTTACGTGACACTCGTGGATTCTATCCATCCAAGTAGCAAAATCAGTAGGTAACGTCTATTCATTATCGTAAGTATTTGACGTAATCTCTCACTTGAATTACGTAGTTTCCTCGTTCTTCAAATGATTGTCCTTAAGATACAATTATCGTCTCATAATAAAGTTCTCAACACTTAATCATATGTCCTACTGGTCTCTCCTATATCCCAAAACATTTTATTCATAAAGCCCAAAAATATTTCACGATGAATCATGTTCAATTAATTCAACAAGGGGAAATAAGAGTCTGCCAGGAAGGGTCGATCGATCGAGGTCTGGGGCTCGATCGATCGAACCTTCGATCGATCGAAGCTCTAGGCTCGATCGATCGATCAAGCAGGTCTGCGAAATCCTGCAGAAGTGCAGTTACGGGTTTTACCAAAATTCTTCACCCAAATCAATATTTTCCAACACTAATCGTCCCAAAACTCCTACTACAAACATAATAACATATTTCCAGATGTTTTTAACGTTAAGCATGCGTATAACCATCATTAAACATGGTTAAACAACCCAAAATCTCATTAAACATCAAGAACCCTAATGTTTTCTTAACTTTTGTTCTAATCAGTTTTCTCCAGAATTTCCTTCTAACATATCATCAAAAATTCGTGGGTTAATCATCTACTTTACATAATATTTCCAGAATATGGTTATAATGTTTTCTACATGCAAATCCCTACCAAAATTGGGATTTTCTTCCATTGATTACACTCCTAATCATTCCTACACTAATATGAATATTGCACCAACGAAAATACGCAAGTTAAACACTTGCCTGGGATTTCAGAGGTCTGGTTTCCTGCTGATATTGGTGTGGTTGCGTTCTCCTCCTCGCGATCTACGCGTTGGTGGTGACGGTGGTGCAAATGGTGGTGTTTTTGGCCTTGAATCACCTTGAGAGCTCTCTCCTCTCTTCTCCAATGGCCGTTCTAGGGTTCTGAATGTTCTAACCCTAAAAGGCTGACTTAAATAGCTGCTAAGGGTGGCTGAAATTCGTGGGTTTAATTACCCTATTTTGTAAAATGACCAAAATGCCCTCCCGGGTCACTAATTAAGCCTAAAAACATCCCGAGACCCAAACTAAACTCCCGGGTACACTTTTCTGACTATCTCGACCTTTCCGGACGCGTTGGCGCACTCAAAACGACCATACGAACAACTTATAAAATATTTACTTTTATATCTCAATAATTAGTTCCGACGCGACACGGGCGCGTCCCGACTAAAATTCTCAAAATTGACATTTCATTCACTTGTGACCTTTAATATAACCCATATCATATATTACTATGCTCATTAGTAATATTCGAAAATTTTATATAATTACTAACTCTCGTCACGTTAATAATTATAACATAATTAATTTCCGGATTTTTTATTAAATAATACACTCAAATTAAATTTAACAAAACCCCCAAATTACTATAGTATAAAAATACGGGGTATTACATACTTCCCCCCTAATAACGGAATTTCGTCCCGAAATTCGAAAAATAAGGTATACCTGTTAAGAACAAATCTGGATATCTCTCGCGCATATCTGCCTCACACTCCCAAGTGGATTCCTCCACATTATGGTGTTCCCACTGGACCCGCACAAGTGGAACTATCTTCGACCTCAATCTCCTCTCACTAAAGTCTAGGATAACCACCGGTCTCTCCTCGTAGGAGCTATCAGGCTGTAAGTCGATCTCCTCTATCGCGATGTGAGTATGGGCCATATCATCCTGAAGGTATCGTCTCAACGACGAGATGTGAAATACATCGTGAATGCGATGTAAATGTTCCGGCAGTCCCAATCTGTATGCAACTGGACCAATCCTCTCAATGATGGGAAACGGTCCCACGTACCTCGGAGCCAACTTTCCCTTCTTCCCGAACCTCATCACTCCTTTCATAGGAGGCACACGCAGTAACACTTGGTCCCCCACATTAAACTCCCTGAAGAACCGTTTCGCATCGGCATAGCTCTTTTGTTTGTCCTGGGCTACTCAAATGCGACTCCTGATCATCTCAATCCTCGCAGAGGTCTCCTGAATTACCTCTGGTCCTAGCAACTTGTTATCCCCCACCTTAAGCCAATAGGTTGGGGAACGACAAGGCCTGCCATACAAAACCTCAAATGGAGCCATACCAATCGTGAACTGATAAGAGTTATTATAAGCAACTCTACCAGTGGAAGGTGTAGTTCCCAGCCTCCTCCAAAATCGAGAATGCACATGCGTAGCATATCCTCTAACATCTGATTAGTACGCTCTGTCTGTTCATCTGTCTGGGGGTGATAAGCTGAACTCAACCTCAACTCAGTACCCATAGCCTCCTGAAAGCTTTCCCAAAAACGCGACACGAAAATCTTGTCTCTATCGGACACAATATTCAGGGGCACCCCGTGTAATCTTACAATCTCCGCGATGAACAACTGAGCATACTGACCCGTGGTATAATCTGTCCGCACCGGAAGAAAATGAGCCACCTTGGTCAAACGGTCTACAATCACCCAGATAAAATCGTGGCCCCTCTGTGATGTAGGCAACCCTGTAATGAAGTTCATGGAAATACTCTCCCACTTCCACGCGGGTACTTCCAATGGTTGAAGAAATTCTGACAGTTTCTGGTGGTCCACCTTCACCAGCTGGCAGGTGGAACACTTGGACACAAACTCGGCGATGTCCTTCTTCATCCCACTCCACCAGTACTGTCGTCTCATGTCCTGGTACATCTTATCGCCTCCTGGATGTACTGCAAATCGGGACCCATGAGAATGAGTCATCACTTCATGTCGTAGCTCCGCTCCTTCTGGAACCACTAATCTCCCATTAAACCGCAAACCTCCATCAGAACTAACAGAATAGGACTCAGCACCCTCGGCTAAAAGTCGCACAATCTGCTCCTGGAAAAACGGGTCTGTGGTCTGTGCCTGTATCACCCTCGTAACAATCTCGGGTGTGACTGACATTACGGATATGAAAGAACGTGCTACGGCGTCTTGGTGACCCAGCTCTTTCCACTTTGCTTTCCAGATGTCCGCTACATCTTCTACCGGTCTACGGCTCAACGCATCAGCAACTACGTTGGCCTTCCCCGGATGATACTGTATATCGAACCGGTAATCTTTCACAAACTCTGACCACCTGCTCTGACGCATATTCAGCTCTCGCTGAGTGAACAGGTACTGCAGTGATTTATGGTTTGTGAACAAACGGAATTTCTCGCCCAATAAGTAGTGCCTCCAAATTCTCAATGCAAAGACTATCGCTGCTAACTCCAGGTCGTGGGTGGGGTACTTCTTCTCGTGCGGCTTAAGTTTGCCGGAAGCAAAAGCTATAGCCTTCTCCTCCTACTGGAGCACACCTCCAAGTCCCCGTAAAGACGCATCGGTGTAAACCAGGTACTCCACACCCGACTTTGGTAACGCAAGGACTGGCGCTGAAGTAAGTTTGCCTTTCAGCTCATCAAAAGCCAATTGACAAGCGTCATCCCAAATATATGGTACCCCTTTGCGAGTCAAATTTGTCAATGGACCCGCTATTTTGGAGAATCCCCGAATGAATCTCCTGTTGTATCCGGCTAACCCAAGAAACTACGCACTTCTGTCGGTGTCGTGGGCTGTCCCCACTCCCTCTCCGCTGACACCTTGCTCGGGTCAACTGCAATCCCCTGCTTAGAAACAACATGGCCCAAGATTTGTACCTCTCGCAACCAGAATCCACACTTCTCATACTTAGCATACCACTGATGCTCTCGTAGAGTCTGAAGAACCTGCCTCAAGTGCTCGGCATGCTCCTCCTCGGAGTGTGAATATATCAAGATGTCATCAGTGAAGACGATTACAAACTGATCCAAGAACTCTCTGAATACTCGATTCGTCAAGTCCATGAAAACGGCTGGGGCATTTGTGAGTCCGAACGGCATCACCCTGAACTCATAGGACCCATATCTCGATAAGAAGGCAGTCTTTGAAACATCCTGCTCTCTAATACGTAACTGATGGTACCCCGACCTCAGATCTATCTTCGAAAAGGAAGTTGCTCCCCTCAACTGGTCGATTAGATCATCGATTCGAGGCAACGGATACTTATTCCGTATCGTGACTTTGTTCAATTCACGGTAGTCCACACACAATCTTAGTGAACCATATCTTTTTCTTCACAAACAAGACTGGAGCGCCCCAAGGTGAGGTACTCCTACGAATGAAGCCCTGACCTAACAGCTGCTCAATCTGATCTCGTGGCTCTCGCATCTCTGCTGGAGTCATACGGTACGGTGCGCGTGCTATAGGTCTCGTATCTGGCAATAAATCTATAACAAAGTCTATCTCACGACTGGGCGGTAGGCCAGGTATCTCCTGAAACACATCGGAATACTCCCTGACAACAGGGATTGAATCTAAGGGAATCACAACCTCCTTAGAGGTATCCTCCTCTATGTAATACAAATGAGCGGTCGAACCTCCCTCTGGATGAGGCATCGCCACTACAAACATCTCTTGCCCTGAAATGGCAAAAACAATGCTCCACCGAAGTAGATAATCATGGCTCTATAAGCGGCGAGCCAATCCATACTGAATATAACATCAAGCTAATGTATGTTTAAGACTAACATATATACAGGTAATACTAAGCTACCAATCTCTACCCCCACTCACGGGCATATAAAGAAAATAAAAGACCCACTCCCAAGATGGTGAGTCTACACACGTCACTGAGCTCACTGCCATGGCTAACAACCCTAAGGCTTTCGCAAAAAAAATTAGCTTATAAAATAGTGCGTTCCACTCGTAACAAGAAAATACCGACTCATGGTAACATGGATAGAAAAACATACCCTCAACCGCGGGTGGCGCCTGCGGGGTCGCTGCCTGTGGGAAATTATAGACACGTTCGTCCTGTAGCTTTCTCTGCTGAACTGAGGCTGTTGGAAAAGGTGGCGGAGTTGGCTTCTGAGGTACATTGTCAGCACATTCCTGCCGTGAGGCCCTATTCTTCTCTGGACAATTTTGACACCTATGGCCATTCCTGCCACATTGGAAACACCTCCCCCGAATCTGCTTTCCTTCCTTACGGTATTGACTAGCCTCTCTTTTTCCCTGGTCTTGCTGGCCTTGAGGGGAAATCTGCGGAAAAACTATGTCAGGGCGAGGACAATCCATCCACTTGTGACCCGGTTGTACACATTTATAGCAGAGTTTCAAAATTCTTTGCCGGTCAGGTTGTAGTTTATCCCCAGTCTGATTCAGACAAGATTTACGTTTGGGGTCCTCCATTCCATAACCGAAACACCTTTTGGTGATTTCATTCTGAACCTGGCTTCGTTGTCCCCGACACTTTTGTCTCTGTACATAAATACTACTGGAACTGACTCTATCTTGATTGTTTTGTTGTCACAGATTCGGTGCCTTCGCACAGTTCCCAACGTCAGTCACATGCACTAGGTTAACCTCTCTAGGTCTTTTGCCTCCTTTAAGTTGTAGGCTGCGTTCTTGGTATTGTAGAACTGCAGTGGTAACTGCTTGTGCCACGATACCTGCTAACTCGGCGGTTGATACTCTCCCTGGGGATACCTGAGGTGTGAGTCGCTCTTGCTCGATGACTCCCTTAGTCGTCTTAGCTAGTTCTTCTTGATGATCCATCTGAAAATTTAAGTAAATTAGGATGAGTTCATCATTCAAATAACCAAATCGCAGGAATACGAAACTCCGAAGTATAGAGATAGACACAACATTCCTAGTAGTAGGGATCTATATCAAAGAAAGCAACGCTGAAACATAATAGGCCGCACAGATCCTAAAGGACTCTAGAACCTGATGCTCTGATACCACCTGTGACACCCCGCCTAATTAAATACCGGGCGATCACTCCTTTATTAAATTAAATCAAGGTAAACAGTTGGTTCATTCTCAGCATCACTGTCGATAAAAAAAATAATTTTTCCAATTTAACACCCTAAATAATTAAGCTAAGTGTCAAAACATTTTCCATACAAAACGTTCCAAGTTTTAATTAAAGAAAAAGATTTATTTTAATTAAAACAACATTTCTACAATAAAGAATCACACCACAATAAACCAAATAACATAATACATTCGTCAATCGAATGTCAACAAATGGAACTAAAACCACAAATCCATCCTGAATAAATCCCATAGAACAATACTGGAAATAAATGAAATACAAAATCCCAGCAACAAATGAAATGATGAAAAGGGCGACACGTGCCCAATAAATGAGGATAATAGGAGTGGAGTGAATAACAGAAGCCGTCTACTCAAGTGACCTGCAACTCCCACCTAAGCTGCAGCTCGTTCTTCTCAAGGGATCCTAAGCAAGACGCCCCTGTGGCTGGGCACCTGAAAATATACATATATATATACAAGAGAGAGAGAGAGAAAAAAAAGAAACGGGTCAGAGCCCGAAAGTGTGTTTGATTTTAAAATACGTTAAGCAAGTATTTAAATTGATACATGCCAATGCAAATCATATTAGTGCGTCTCTCTCTTGAGAAATACTCACCTCTGTTCTAATGTGCACACCTATCGTACTAACTTTCCCAACGGTTTGTTTTAGCATCTAACATACTAGTTTTTCTAACAGCTTTAACTTAACTTAATTTACTCGTAAGATTTATAATACACGATATCCACTTTAAAAGATATTCCAACAGTAGCCCAAAATTCTCTATTTTTAACTTCATAAAAATAATAAAGTTCCCGTGACATTTTATACTTTCTCAAAACAAGTATTTAATAATTTGAGTCAACAACCATGTTCCACTTATCAAATCACAGTAGGCAGTTTAAAGTTTATAACCTCATATATATATTAACTACTCGTATAATATATATATATAACGTCACCCCAACTAAATCTATGGTGCGGGCATACTCTGCTATCCAATCCCCGTATCGCTCACACAAAGGGAAATACAAGTTCAGAATCACTCTCGAACTGTATTAACATATACAAAACAACGTTGAGGTGAAGCATAGATTCCAAGTCCAAGAGGTCAGTACATACCCACACGTCTCTTAGGACCGTCCGACTATCAATCTGATAGCCCGTACCTAGGATCTTTAACTTCTAGGGTACGAATCAATATCCCCCATAAAGCAACACAGGATAAGATCGTCCCCGCGCGGTAACCTCAGGGATAGCAAGTAGCGCGGGTACGTTTTTCACATGTATATAATATATGTACACACAATCATATAAATATACCCATTCATCATATTAATATAGGTTCCTCCCATTACCCATAGTCACAACATTTATCCTTAATTTCCCATTATTATGATTACGTATATGGTTTCGTCTCTAACCTTAACTCGAAGGGTTTTCTCACTAGTTACGTGACACTCGTGGATTCGATCCATCCAAGTAGCAAAATCAGTAGGTAACGTCTATTCATTATCGTAAGTATTTGACGTAATCTCTCACTTGAATTACGTAGTTTCCTCGTTCTTCAAATGATTGTCCTTAAGATACAATTATCGTCTCATAATAAATTTCTCAACACTTAATCATATGTCCTACTGGTCTCTCCTATATCCCAAAACATTTTATTCATAAAGCCCAAAATTATTTCACGATGAATCATGTTCAATTAATTCAACAAGGGGAAATAAGAGTCTGCCAGGAAGGGTCGATCGATCGAGGTCTGGGGCTCGATCGATCGAACCTTCGATCGATCGAAGCTCTAGGCTCGATCGATCGATCAAGCAGGTCTGCGAAATCCTGCAGAAGTGCAGTTACGGGTTTTACCAAAATTCTTCACCCAAATCAATATTTTCCAACACTAATCGTCCCAAAACTCCTACTACAAACATAATAACATATTTCCATTTTTTAACGTTAAGCATGCGTATAACCATCATTAAACATGGTTAAACAACCCAAAATCTCATTAAACATCAAGAACCCTAATGTTTTCTTAACTTTTGTTCTAATCAGTTTTCTCCAGAATTTCCTTCTAACATATCATCAAAAATTCGTGGGTTAATCATCTACTTTACATAATATTTCCAGAATATGGTTATAATGTTTTCTACATGCAAATCCCTACCGAAATTGGGGTTTTCTTCCATTGATTACACTCCTAATCATTCCTACACTAATATGAATATTGCACCAACGAAAATACGCAAGTTAAACACTTGCCTGGGATTTCAGAGGTCTGGTTTCCTGCTGATATTGGTGTGGTTGTGTTCTCCTCCTCGCGATCTACGCGTTGGTGGTGACGGTGGTGCAAATGGTGGTGTTTTTGGCCTTGAATCACCTTGAGAGCTCTCTCCTCTCTTCTCCAATGGCCGTTCTAGGGTTCTGAATGTTCTAACCCTAAAAGGCTGACTTAAATGGATGCTAAGGATGGCTAAAATTCGTGGGTTTAATTACCCTATTTTGTAAAATGACCAAAATGCCCTCCCGGGTCACTAATTAAGCCTAAAAACATCCCGAGACCCAAACTAAACTCCCGGGTACACTTTTCTGACTATCTCGACCTTTCCGGACGCGTTGGCGCACTCAAAACGACCATACGAACAACTTATAAAATATTTACTTTTATATCTCAATAATTAGTTCCGACGCGACACGGGCGCGTCCCGACTAAAATTCTCAAAATTGACATTTCATTCACTTGTGACCTTTAATATAACCCATATCATATATTACTATGCTCATTAGTAATATTTGACAATTATATATAATTACTAACTCTCGTCACGTTAATAATTATAACATAATTAATTTCCGGATTTTTTATTAAATAATACACTCACATTAAATTTAACAAAACCCCCAAATTACTATAGTATAAAAATACGGGGTATTACAGTAAGGTCCATGCCAGTTTGCTTCCAGCTTATTGTGCTTCTGAATGACTTTCTTTAGCACATAATCCCCTTCTTTTAAGTCACATTTCTTCACCCTCTTGTTGTAGAACAGAGCTGTGCGTTGTTGATAAGCAGCATTCCTAATGGCTGCCTCTTCTCTAACTTCCTCGATCATATCCAAATCCAATCTTCTCATTAAGTCGCTGACTGGGGAACTGAAATTCAGCACTCTGTGTGTCGGAAGACCCAACTCGGCAGGTATTACTGCCTCACTTCCAAATGCTAGCATATATGGGGATTCTCCCGTTGCTACTCGGGGAGTTGTTCGGTAAGCCCACAAGACTGACTGTAGCTCGTTAATCCAATTAGCTTTAGCTTCACTTAGCCTCTTCTTCAAAGCATTTAGCAGTGTTCTGTTTGTTACCTCAGTCTGCCCATTGCTTTGAGGATGACCTGGTGCTGAATGGGTCTTCAGGATGTTTGATTGTTGACAATAAGCAGCAAACTCCTCGTTGTCGAATTGTGTTCCATGGTCTGTGATGAAAGCATGAGGGAGACCATATCTACAGATGATATTCTTCCAAACAAACTGGTATACCTTCTCATACGTCATATCGATAAGGGGTTCAGCTTCTACCCACTTAGTAAAATAATCTACTGCGACGACGAGGTACTTGAATCTTCCTCGGGTGGTCGGTAATGGTCCAACCAAATCAATTCCCCACATGGTAAATGGCCAAGGGGAAGTTATGGGTGTCAACAATGCTTGTGGAGTTCGTCGGATGGAGGAAAAACGTTGGTACTTGTCACATTTCTTAGCATAGGCTATACAATCAGCCCTCATCGTCGGCCAGTAGTATCCTTGAGTCATCACCCTCTGCAAAAGTGTTCGACCTGCTACATGAGCTCCAAAAGACCCTTCATGGATCTCTTCAATCAATTCTTTTACCTCGGAAGGATGTACACATCTCTGCAAACCTACCATAATTCCTCGTCTATACAAAACACCATTAGTTAGTACATACCGAGCAGCTTTAAACTTCAATTTCTTTGCCGCGAGCTTGTCCTCTGGCAATTCTCCCTCTTCAATATATGCCCTGATGGGATCCATCCAAGATGGTCCTAAATCAAGGGTAATAACATTCATTGTCAGGTCTTCATCTATGCTCCGACTTTCCAGTACTTCAATTGGTATCGTTCTTCGCAGCTCGGTACGAGTAACTGATGCTAGTCGGGCCAGTGCGTCTGCTTGTGCATTTTCTATTCTGGGTATTCTGATCAACTGAATGGCATCAAATTCTGCCAGCAATTCCATCACCTTTGCATGATACTTGACCATTAATTCTCCTTTAACCGCATATGTTCCCATCATCTGATTCACAATCAATTGAGAATCACTGAATACCATCACTTGTTGCGCTTCCATAATCTTTGATAAATTAAGACCTGCTATCATGGCCTCATACTCAGCCTCATTATTGGAGGCTTTGAATTGGAATCGCAAAGCATATTCCATGTCAATCTCGTCTGGGGTGTTCAAAACAATTCCTGCCCCGCAACCTGCTGTGCAAGATGAGCCATCTACATATAATCTCCATATGGGCAACCCGCCTTCAAATTTCTATCTGACAAAGTTCCTCGGTGAAATATTTGTTGCTTCTTTTCATCCTCCCCTGACACTTTTCGCTCCTCGTCGACCATCTCTTCTCGCTCTTTTACCAACCGGAGCTGGTCTGAGCTCGAAGTTGATGATCTTTCTTCATCCATAAGCCCTTTTACCAACCGGAGTTGGTCTGGATTTATGTCTGTTGATCCTGTAACATCCACAGGTTGGTCAGCGAGCAATTTTTGTTCCTCGAGGGTATCAGGATATGTAAACTCTGCTATAAAATCTGCTACAGCTTGCCCTTTCAGTGATGATCTGGGCTCATACACAATATCATATTCACCGAGCTCTATTGCCCAGTACATCAATCTCCCTGACTTTTCTGGCTTATGAAGGGCTTGCCTCAGTGGCATGTCAGTATAAATGACGATGGTATGGGCCTGGAAATATGGCCTCATTCTTCTACTTGCTTCAATTAATGCCAATGCCAATTTCTCCAGCTTTGGGTACCTGATTTCCGCACCTCGGAAAGCCTTACTTGTGTAATAGATTGGTTTCTGGACTCCATTCTCCAATCTGATCAATGCTGAACTGACTGCATTCTCTGATACTGCCAGATACAAATACAACTTCTCTCCTGTTATTGGCCTGGACAACAATGGAGGTGCTCCCAAATACTTTTTCAAGTCTTGAAAGGCCTTCTCACATTCATCAGTCCACTCAAAAGTTTTTCGAAGTGTTTTGAAGAATGGGAGGCATTTATCAGTTGCTCAGGACACAAATCTGTTGAGCGCTGCAACTCGTCCTGTAAGACTCTGCACTTCTTTCTTTGTTGTTGGAGATTGCAACCCTAAAAGAGCTTTGATTTTATCTGGATTTGCTTTAATGCCTCGCTGGTTGACAATGTACCCGAGAAACATTCCTTCTCGTACTCCAAATGTGCACTTTGTCGGGTTGAGCTTCATCTGGTATTTATCCAGTTGATCAAATGTCTGAGCTAAGTCAACTAGATGATCTGCAGCTTTCTTGCTTTTTGTCAGCATATCATCGACATAGACTTCCATGTTGCAACTG
Organism: Sambucus nigra; assembly: GCA_949130495.1. Classification (NCBI taxonomy): domain Eukaryota; kingdom Viridiplantae; phylum Streptophyta; class Magnoliopsida; order Dipsacales; family Adoxaceae; genus Sambucus; species Sambucus nigra. The sequence continues at coordinate 532,206,595 of OX422208.1, read as the reverse complement.
ATTTGTTCGGTGAAAACCTTGTTCATCAGCCTATGGTATGTCGCTCCTGCATTTTTCAAACCAAAACGCATAAAATTATAGCAATAAGTTCCCCTAGGGGTAATTAAAGAAGTACTTTCCCTGTCTTCTGGTTTCATTTTGATCTGGTTGTAGCCAGAGTAAGCATCCATGAAGCTGAGCAGCTCATGTCCCGAGGTAGCATCCACTAGTTGATCAATTCTGGGCAATGGAAAATGATCCTTTGGGCATGCCTTGTTAAGATCGGTGAAATCAACACACATTCTCCATTTATTGTTTTTCTTTTTTACCATCACCACGTTTGCCAACCAGTCTGGATACTTTACGTCTTCAATGAATTGGGCTTTCTGGAGCTTCTCGACTTCCTCTTGTATAGCCTGATTCTTCTCGGGGCTAAATACCTTTCTTCTCTGCTTTACAGGCTTGATCTCTTTATTCACATTGAGCTCATGACATAAGAAGTTTGGATCTATTCCTGGCATGTCTTCATGACTCCACGCGAAAGTTTTCTTCCTGTTTCTTAAGAAAGTTATCAACTCCTATTTTATGGAAGCATCCAACGTAGAACCTATCTGGGTTACCCATTCAGGGTGCTCGTCGTCCAGAATAATATTTTCTGTAGATTCCACCACCTGTCCTTTTACAAGTTGGGATTCATCTCGAGGATCCAGTGTTTCAATTTCTGTGCCTTCATCTACCTGGTAGGTAGTAGTCTTTTTTCTTGAATCTTCAAGTTCCTCTTGCTCGGCAGACGAATAATAGCATTCCCGAGCTACTTTCTGATCACCTTTCACAACTCCTACTCCAAAATTTGTTGGGAATTTTAAGCACTGATGCACTGTAGATGGAACTGCTTCGAACTTCTTCAAACCAACTCTTCCCATGATGATGTTGTAGGCTGACTGCACATTCTTATCCATCACAAAGAAGCGTATTCTCTCTGTTCGACAAGCAGGCCAAGTTCCAATGAATATGTCCAACTTGATCCTCCCAAGTGGAAAAACTTTCTCGCCAGCAAAACCCAGGAGGGGTCTGTGATACGGTTCCAATTGAGACAATTTCAGATTCAAACTGTCAAAGCATGAATAGTACATAATGTCTGCCGAACTTACATTGTCTACCGACACCCTTGAAATCACTACTTCCTTCATCCTCATTTTAATCACCAGAGGATCATCGTGAGGATAAAGAACACCTGCTAGGTCGTTTTTTGAAAAGCCGATGACCAGCTTCTCTTTGTTTACCTTCCTCGGACGATCGTCCTCGGCCAGATTTATTCGCTGAATATATGAACAAGCTTGAGCCTCTCCAAGGTAAGCCTTTCTTTCTGCAGTAAGGTCTCCTCCTCCTGCATCTCCTCCTGTAATGACATTACAATCAAATGACCCAAAACGTATAGAAAATACCTCTCGTTCTGGCTGTCTTGGTTTCTTGGGAAGGTCGGGGTCATCATCTGGGTCATCTTCATGGTTTCTCTTCTTTTTCTCTTCTGCTCGATGAGGAGATCTAGACCTCTCTCTAGTTCGGTCGTTATTTTTTATTTCACCTCCCCGATCAACATATTTTGCTAGCTTTCCTCTTCGGATGAGTGTTTCAATCTCGTTCTGAAGAGCTATGCAATTTTTGGTCATGTGACCATGATCTTTATGAAACTCGTAATATTTATCCTTACTCCTCGAATCAGGGTCTGACCTCAGTTTCTTTGGCCATTTTACCTCCTCGTTGTTCTTGATTTCTTCCAAGACATGATGAATACCCATTTTCAAAGGAGTATAATTGTCGTATTTCTTCAGGATTTCCCATGATGATTTATTATTTCTGGAACGTTTGTCATCGCCATTGCCCTTATGCTCTTTATTTTTAGACTTGTCGACGTCCACCTTGGTGTCTTTATCCATATTCTTCTTTGCAGCCATAGCTTCCTCGGCATTCATGATTTTGGCTGCTTTTGCCATTAACTATGACATAGTTTTAGGTGGATCTTTCGCCAAGGTGTAATATAATTTATTAGGCAACAACCCACTCATCAAGGCGGTGATTGTTGTCTTTTCTTCGTAATCTATGACTTCCAGCTTCTCGTTATTGAAACGAGTTATGTAATCTCTTGTACTCTCACCAGATTTTTGTCTAACACTTAACAAGTGTGCTACTCGTTTTACTGGCTTTGCTCCAAAATAGAAATTGCCAATAAACAACTCGTCTAACTGAAAGAAAGTTGAAATCTTACCCCTAGGAAGATTGTTGTACCATATCTGGGCAGCTCCGGTAAGAGTTCCTAAGAACGCTCTGCATCTCATCTCATCGAGGACGACATAGATGTCGGCAGCAGCTTGATATTGCTCTATGTGAAGAACAAGATCTGTCTTTCCATCATATTTGGGGGTCACTACAGGTGCTTTGAACTTTGACGGTGTAGGAAAATTCACAATGGCCTGTACAAAAGGTGTTCCTCGAACAAAAGTTCGTTGTAGGGGGTTCTTTGCTTTGGCCATTTCTCCCAATTTATCCTCCAACCGTTGGAGAGATCCTTTCCACGCTTCATTTCCTTCCTCGGGCCTATTGGTTCGAGCAATTGATCGTTTCGAGGTAGCTTCTTGAGATCTATCTTGACGAGCAGCCGGTCGTGATTGTGCTGATCCTTCTCTTAGATCTGATGGTTGTCGAAAACTCCTCGACATGGTCTTAGGTGGACTCCTATTCCTCCTAGGGCCTAATTGACTGAAAGGAGACACGCTACTCAGTCTTTCTATAGCACTGGGTCTTTCTGGAGAGAGAGTGATATGTTGATCAGTATCTGTAGCCCTTATTGACGAAGTTCTCCCAGGTTGATAAGAGAAATCATCAGACTCCTCATTACGACGTGACTCAGTACGCCTGGATCGTGAAGAAAGTAAATAAGTTTGCCTCTGACCACTTTGCTGTCCTGAACGTGCAGGTGCACCACCATGAAGGGTTTGTATGAGTTGCCTTATTGTTTCTTGCATGGCGGTTTGTCCTTGAGCCAGATTCGTCATAATCCCGGCTAGATCTGGAGGTGCAGAGGGATTCTGAGGATTTCCAGTATTTCCAGCGTTTCGATTACTAGATTCTGGATTATTCGCCATTGATGATGGACGATTTTTGGTGAAAAACGATAGTAACAATCGTTCCCACAGACGGCGCCAATCCGTTGATGTAAAAAATTAGATAGCTCTAATTATTCAATCACAGATAAATAAAATGAGACAAAGATTTTAAAGTGGTTCAGCCTTATAAGAATGGCCTACGTCCACTGTTATGTTAATGCTGAGTATTTTGGGAATTCTCGATTATATGTTTTCTCAAGAAATTTCGGTCCCTTTGAATGAGGGTGATACAAGGTATTTATAGCCCTTAGGCTGTACATGAAAGGGTTGATACATTAAATGATATACATATGAAATGGTAATACATTTAATGCAGCGTGTGCGTCAAGATGATAAACATTCAATGAATAATCGAACTGTTGATTATCTGGCAATTAATGTTACGGCCGAGATGCAGATCGGACCGCCTTAGTTGCTCGTTGCTCAGGAGTTCCTCGGAGCGCTAGAGTACCTCGGAGTGCTGAAGTTCCTCGGTGTATCCTCGTTGCTCGGGAGTTCATGAGTTGGTCGGGGAAACGAACTTCCTCGTTGCTATTGTGCCAAGTAGATTGACACGTGTCTTCATATCATTCGTCCATATCAGCATATTAATTTTGGTATCAATAATGATTAAGCCGACAATACAAGAAATTAATGACCAGATCAAAAGTCATGCAACATGGGTTAGTTCAAAAGTCATCGCTTCTACAAACCCTCATGCCATGGGTCTAAAGGTTCCTCTCTCATCTCTATCAAACCCTCTTATCTATGCATTTATTTTTTTAGTTTCTCTATCTCTAATATGTTATTTATTGCAGATGCTTTGGTCTCTAATTTGAGGATTGAAATTTTGCACACACAGAATATTAGTTTGTATAAATTTTTGATAATTTATACATGTGACACTTTAAATCGTTTTGGTTTTGTGGTGTTTGGTGTTGGTTTTGCAGTATTCAAAGAATATTTAAATTATAATTACAAGAGGTTCTTCCCAACTGAAAAATAGTTGTGGATGAACGTGAGGTAGACAAGGAGGCAAGGAAGATGTTTTGCACCATTTTTCTCAAAGGTAAAATTTGATAAAATGGTAGTATCTCATCTTTTAAAACCAGATCTTTTGAATTCAAATCTGAGCATTTGGTGGTTTGGAACCTCTCTGGGAAAAAATTATTAGAAGAAAGGATGGCACCTCTTTCTAAAAAAGTGATTTGAAATGATTTGGTTGTAAAGATAAAAGAGAGAGAAAATGGTGGGTTTTCGATTGGTGAGGCCTGTTTGTTTTTGGTTTGTAGATGGTTGTTTAGATGTATACATGTTCTTCATAAGGCTTTTGTATACTATGTGTTTGATAAAATGACAACACTAGGCTTGTGTATACTGTGTGTTGTTTTTGGTTTGTATATGGTGTTGATTTGTTTTTTATTTTGATGCTTTAGTCTTGGTGATGTGGGTCGAATTGTAGTTGTAACAAAAACCCAGAATCTTAAAGTTTTTACTATTATTGCATTTGAATTATGGTATTGGGATCAGTCCAGTATGCCCTGGGAGACATATTAATGGATCACCTACCCGGTCCCGGCTAATGATTCTGTCTAGTTTGTCTATTTGTTTTGTAATTTGTATCTGGTAATTTCCCCTACAGAAACTCATATGAAAATTTGAACTGAATTTGGCTACAGCAAACTACATGGGGGTGATGATCGATCAGTTTGCTACTTGCAAGACTAAATTATTGTATTTTTTTCATTTTCCAGATAAAATTAAAATGGCCCATTAGAAGTTTTCCAATTAATTGAATTGACTTAAGCTTACTCACGAGTCAATTAAAAATTAACATGCTATGATTGCAGAATAGGTTGGCGCCCAAAGAAAAGGAAGTAGTAGAATCTCAAACGCTGCCTCCTACTCAAATGCCTCTAACGATAATGGTTTGATTGCTACTTCCTACTTCTGTTTCATCTTATTTGTCCAAAAGCACGCTATTTATTGAAAGATTTCTATTAATACAGATCCTTCAGAATCTGAGAAAGCTTTGGACATACCTGTTTGGTGAAATAGTGGGACTAAGGGATAAAGACATACTACAACATAATGGATTATGACCATGAGGATCTTCAAAAAAATTTCTCTACAAATAGTTTCATGGAATTTCTAATTTTAATTATTGCTCCATTATGATCACGAAGGATACATTTATTTTTTAAATTAGATCTTAGTTATTGCTTTTTGTTGTTCCTTAATAAAAAGATCATTCATCTTTGGGTCAACTAGGTTAGGTGAAGGACTAATTTATTCAGATTGAACTTAGATAATTTGTTCCGGATAAAACACGGGTCGTTGGGTCATTCATCTTTATTTTTTAGTCTTTTGTTATTTGATTTTATTTATTTATGTCAATTTGCCCACACATTTTCTTAAAGGATATATATTTTTAGTTTTTCTTCATGTTTTATCAATGATCCTTGGATCGAGTGTCCGAAGCTTTCCCCATGGAATCAATAATTGTTACACCATCAAACCAGAACAAGTTAGAGGTAATAAGTACCTAATTAGAGCAATTTTCATGTATGGGAATTATGATTCCATGGGTCAAACACCAGAATTTGTACAATACCTTGAAGTCAACGAAAGGGATACAATACAACTGAATAATGCATTCCAAGTTGTGATCAAAGAGATAATACATATTCCCACTACAGATTATATGCATGAGTGTCTGGTGAACACAGGCTCTGGAAAACCTTTCATATCAACCTTAGAGCTAAGGCCATTGAACAATTCCATATATAATTCGGTATTCGAGTCATCATTAGCTCTCCACGGGAGATATGATTGTGACAACCCGGTATCCGAAATAAGGGGTGGCCAGCCCAATACTCCAATAATAAAGGAGTCATGGATGGAAATCATTCTCAGCATCGTAACAACATAAAGATTATACGGAATAATCACACAATATTCCAGAAAATGGGTTATCAAAAATTTTAGTTTTGTAATTTAAAGAAAGCATTTTCAACAACCCATAATAAAAAAGAGGGTGGAAACTCCCACAAGCATATATATATAAACCAACGATAGAAAGTAAAGGACCGAATGAAACGTCGGTCAATGAAATACATACAATATACAATAAGTTTCATGTGTTACATAATGCACCCATTATACAATTACAACAGTTTGGGCCACATGCCCGAGTAGGGACTAATCATAACTAGAAAACAATAAGGAAGGCGTATACACAAAATGTCCCGTGATACCCGCAAAATGTCACGGCTCCTCAAAACACTGGAATAGGAAGTTCACTACGGGCGACCATGCGGTGGAACACCTGAGCGGATATAATATATATATGCACAATAAGAAAGAAGAACCGGTCAGAGCACGATTTTATGTGATCATCAGATAAATGACAAGTACGACAATGATGAACAAATAAGTATGGATGATAGAGATGATATTCTAGAATGGAAACAATGAGATAAATTAAGACAATTTAATAATTATGTAACAACCCACCTTTTTGGAGATAATTAAATTCAATTATTAAGTATAAATTGGAATTTGGAGAATTTCTCGAAATAGTGTTTTTTGGGATTTTCGAGGATTTAATGATTTTCGATGGGCGTTGTAATTATTTTTGGGACTAAATATGTCGAAGTATTTTAATTATATGTCGTCGTGGAGAAAACCGACGAAAGAGGTAAGATTTTTATAAGAAACCCGCATTAAGTTATATTGGGTTAGAATAGTGATTTGTGGTCAAGTACCTCGGAAGGAAATTTTGACTGCGCCGTGAGTCTCGGAATGGCTGAGATAGTCGAAAAATAGTGTCCGATTGTCGAAATTGAGTTTTGGGTAATTTTAGAGTTAAACCGGCTCGTAATTGAGTAAACGAGTCGTTTTTGGGTTTTAAGGGGTATAACCCTTTTCTCCTTATTTAAAGAGTGAGAAAGGGAAAGAAAAGAGAAAGGAAAGAAAGAAAAGAGAGAGAAGAGAGAGAGGAAGGAGAAAATAGGAGAAAAGAGGGAACTCCGGCCAAACTCCGCGGGATTCATCTCGAGGTCGTCGGATTTCATCCTCCAGGCAAGTGTTTACTTGCTTTATTTAATTTTGTGCAATCCTCTCATATCATAATTGGTATAAACATGATTTTAGGGTTAGAACCCTTAAAATAAATTTGGTAAAATTTGGATATGAGTTTACAAATTGATGTAATGTAAACTCTTAATGATTTCTAGTATTAAAACCATGTTAATGGAGTATAAAATGCAATTGAAATGGGAGAAATGCCCAAATCTAAGAGATATGGGTTATTACCCCAAATTAATTGTTGTGTTAGTTATAAAACCTAGATTAGATGTTTATTGAGTTGTTGGATGAGCTTAGAAACAACAAAAATGGAGAATAATGGACGTTTGGAAATTTTTTGAAGATGGTGAATAGTGTCCTGCGTGTTAACCGAATTGATTCGGCCTGATATGAATCGATTCGTCTCTTTGTCAAAAAATAAAAATTGTAGATCTTTTCGACGCGGTCGCGTGGGCACCGATCGCGTTTTTTTTTTTATTTTTTTTGGATTTATAGTGATTTTTCTACGGAAAGCTATCCGAGATTGAAATCATTAGTTGTAACTAATTGGAGATAAATATTAGGGTTCTAAAAAGGATTGTTAGGACCTCTAAAGAATTTGAGGAGATATTAAAAACTTTTTATTTGTAGTAATAAATCCAAGTTACGATTTAAATGGAGGTTGGATTGAATTTTCAGTATTTTGGAGATTGAAGAAAATTGCCCAAACATTGACCCTCGAATGGGCCGAATCGATTCGGGCCCAGACCGAATCGATTCGCCCAAGAGGATTTGGGTTTATGCAATGGGCCGAATCGATTCAGATTCAGAAAGAATCGATTCGGGTTGGGAACCGAATCGATTCTCCTAGCCTAATCGATTCGCCTCGCCGAATCGATTCGCAAAAGGGGTGAATCGATTCGACTTGGGTAGAATTGCCAGTTTTCTCCTCTTGTGGTTATGGGGAGTTAAATTAAATTTGGAGACTCGTATGGGGGGGTGGGGGGGCATTTATGATTTGGGGGATTCCTAAATATGGGTTTTGAGTATAAATAAACCTTTAAGAGATGATGGAGGTAATTAGTATTGAACAAAGTAAGGAAATACTTTGGGTTTAGTATCATGCTTATATGAATGCATGATTATGATTCTTTGAGAGAATCTTTGGGATTATTGGTCATCGCTAGACGATATTGGAAATTATAGCCATTTATATATTCTGGGAGGAATATATGGTATATATATATACTATGTGATTAAGTATATGTGATATGATGTTAATGATTTTGAAAATAAAATATGAATATTTTCAAAATGGGAAAAATGTAAATGATTTTCATAATTAATAAAATTATGGTTACACACCTCCCTAAATCACTATCATAAGGGAATTTGTGTGCGTTATGGTGATGCCCCCTGGCTAATGAATGCAGGGTGGCTATAGTCCTGTAGGCCATACGGCCGGTTATTGTTTACTGCGCTGGTTAGGGGATTTTGGGTGTGGCCCTGACTTTCCCACAGGCAATATGGTCGCTTCCCGACGTTGGTAGATTCCCAGGTTATCTTGTATAGATAGGCCCTGGAAGATGATAGCCATTTAGGGGCGCGTCCAGTGGGGAAACCCGGAGGGGGGGTCTTAGTTTTATTAAAACAATTTATGATAATAAATTGGCTTTAATTTTCATTTCCTGAGTATAAAAAGGGAAATGGGATAAAGGTTTGGCTTCGGTAACACTCCCGGATGGAAGAAGGGATGTGGAAGCATATGATTGATCAAAGCATTTTCATGATAATGAAAATGGCTTTGGGTACATTTCCTGAGTATAAAAAGGGAAATGGGATGAGATAAAACGGAAAAGCATTTTTATGATAATAAAACTGGCTTTTAAAAGTATATGATTTGTTAAAGCAATTCATGATAATGAATTGGCTTTTATATTTACATTTCCTGAGTATAAAAAGGGAAATGGGAAGTTTTGAGAAAATGAAAAGTATTGATAAATACTTGTATATAAATCCTCAGTCCGGGAGATAGATCCGGATGTATATTGCAATATGAATATGTATATATGGATGAATCGAGTACCGAGGGTCTAATGGATCCCGACGATCGACCTTGCCGTATAGTAGTGTATCGGGGCGGGGGGGGGGGGGGGGTTCCTTGTTTGGATTTCGCTTCGCGAGACACCCCACGCACGAATATGGCAGTGTGTTGAGACCGGGGAGAAGTTTAATCCTTAGTGCTCTTATATTATAAACTCTTACGGTATATATATTTATATATATCTTTCTGTACTGAGGGACTGTCGGATCACGACGATCGACCGTGCCGCGTAGTAGTGTATCGGGAGGGTTAATTGTTTGGATTTCGCTTAGCGAAACACCCCAAGCACGAACATGGCATAGCATTGAGACTGGGGTGAAGTTTATCCCTTAGTACTTGGAGTATCGGGGGTAGATAGTGGTGGGGTGATAGACTAGTTTAACAGGGTAGATTGACTAGAATATTCTAGATAGACGCGCTAGGCATGCACTATTAGAAGAGAGGTGAGGGGTATCTCATGGGAGTGCGATACCAATCTAAATATGAGAAAATCTTTTTCTAAACAAATAAAGCATTTATGCACTTGCAAAATATTTTCAAACTCGGGCTCTGACCCGTTTATCTACTTTTCCTTTCTTGCTATATATATATATATATATGTATTATATAGGTGTCCAAACACAGGGACGCCTGGATGGTACTTCCTTCTGGTCAGACGTCAGCTGCAGCAGCTGTGGATGCGTGCAGGTTTTTGATAGCCGCTTCCATTCTTGTACTCTAGATAGGAGGTAAGGTATAAATATTCGGGCCAATGGTCCAATTGCATTTATTTATTCTTTTAGAGCATCATTCGATATGGTTGTATAATTTGAACCGAGTGTTCGGTTATTTTATTTCATTTCATTTTCCTTTCAGTTTCATTTACGCATAAACTATGTGTATGCTTTATTTATAATTGTTTAAAAAGAGTAGTTAAGTAAAAGTTTTTTTGACGCCAGCCTAATAGGTTATTAGTAATTAAATGGATTTTCGACAGTGATGCTAAGAATGATCCATATGTGACTCCTGTTTTAATATGATATAGGAGTGATCGCCCGGTATCCCATTAGGCGGGTTGTTACAAATTACAAGGGAAGAATCGATTATATATGAAATTAAGAATACTTATCAACCGTTTTCACCTTTCATCCTTTTCATTTTATCTCCTTTCCATTCCTTATCTGTAATACAACTATTATCATGTGCTCTTATGGCACTAATCTCAATTGTATGCTCTTTGTGGCATATACTTTGCTCTTTGTGGCATTAATGTTCCATCGAGTCCAACTCGATAATTAGAATAGTTATAAGTATATAAATATAATGATTCTAAGACCGCCCGTCCGGGTTTCCCCACTGTGCGCGCCCCTAAATAACCATCATCTTCCAGGGCCTATCATAAGACAACCTGGGATCCTATCGAACCATTAGGAAGCGGCCACATGCCTGCGGGGTAGTCAAGACCACACCCGAAATCTCCTACCCATCGCAGAAAATATAAAACAAGCGCTCATATGTCCTAGGACTATATCCACCCTGCATTCATTAGCCAGGGGGCTTCACTTCACGCACGGACTTCCCTTAAGATGGTATTTAGAGAGGTGTGTATCATCCATTTTATTAATTTCCATTACCTGATTTAGTAAATTATCATTTACTTTCTCCATTTTACATTTTATCAAATGCATTAAGGTTATCCGGAACAATACGTATTTCGTATCAACATAACAACCTCGATAAATAGTTAGACTCCCCAAATTATTTTCCAAAGCCTCCTTTTTGGCTTCATAATAGACCATCAAGTCAAACATAGCTCACAATAACTTCTAAAGTTTCCAAATTTGACTCTAAGATCTTCTAGATTATTATAAAACTATAGGAGAGAAGTAATGCCTAAACATTACATTAAACCTCCCCCCCCCCCTGAAATGAACCCTAGATGAACCCCTTTGAGTCTATGGTGACCACCAAACTCAACTAATACTCTAAGACCCTATATTTACTCCATTTAAGGAGGTCCCTAATTACTAATCCTAAAGAAAAGGGTTAAAAGAAAAGAAAACAAAATTTCAAATGAAGGACTTCCGAATCGATTCGACCATAAATCATGGCTTACTGCATAATTGCTGATCGATTCGAACCAAGCCGAATCGATTCGATCTGGGAAATGGGGTATCTGCAAAATTGCCAAATCGATTCGGACAACGCCAAATCGATTCGGTTCACCCAACCCTAGAAACTGTCTCGCAGCGAATCGATTCTGCCAGACCGAATCGATTCGGTTCTGCAGAAATTCCTAATTTTGCTTATGGAGTCTTGGACTCCAATTTCTTTCCCAACTCAAATTTATTCAATCCAACTCATTTATTCTTACCAACACCACATAAATGCTACTAACTACTACCACAACCATCAATAATCATCTAAATTATTCTTCAATGATTCAAAACCAACAAATACACAAAAACCTAAACTAGTGAAACCATGATCAATACACCATTATCACTACAAATCATTTATCTTAAACCACAAATAGCAAGTAGGAAACTTGCCTCAATCTAGGAAATGCAGATTTTCTTTGTGTAGTGGCAAGAATTCCTCCTCAATCTTCAATCTCTTCTACTTTCTCTACACTTTCTCTTCCTCTCTCTAGGTATAGGAAATGAAATTAGGGAAATAGAAGACTTAGTAAGACTAAGTCGTGCCATTAGTCAAAATCCCAACTTAGTTGATCAATATTGCGATAAAATAACACGCAAGTACATATTTAAGGTATAATCAGTCAAAAGTGCCAAAAACCTCAAAATACAATATAGCACATAATTTGACTACCTTGCACATTCCGGAATCAACTACGGTCTCCAAATTATCATTTGGACAATTTATAATTCATTTTAAGTTCCAATCTCATTATTAAGCCAAATATCACTTTAATTCATATGATATTATAAAACATGACATGGCAATATTCACCTATAGTTACGGTAAATATGAAATTTCATAGTGAACATTTACTTTTCTTCATTAAATTCATACTCAATTCATATCTCAACATTTTATATCTAATTACCGTACCTAGTAAATAAATATAAAATATGCTCTCATAAGCGAGGGTTATTGCAATGATGTTGGCTCAACAACCAACCAGGCAATCAGGTAAGGCAAATGTGGAAAATATAGTACTTAGTTATCAACCAAATTTTATTGTGGAGCAGAAGGTTATCAATCAATATGCGCTATACAGTGAAGATAAATGAATCAATTTTAATGATCAATATTCTTATCTTAAGTAGGTATGTTTAGAAGAAAATACAGATGTTCAATATTACAGAGAGGTAGTACGGGTATGTAGTAGGTCTGGGTAATGGGCAGACCTTGACGGGTTGCTACAAGGAGGTAGTGCGGGTATGCAGCAGGTTAGGACGTTTGTAGCAGGGGTGGTACGATTGGGTATGGTAATGGAGTTATAGGGGTAGGCTAGGTTAGCTTGAAAAGTTGGGATGTAATGGGTATACGAATGTAAAGGTTTAGGGTGGTACATGTGTTGTAGGCTTGGTAACTTTAAGTTTTATAAAAAAAAATGGCATTATTTTAATTTTATATTATGAGTTTGTGGTTGTGAACAAAAATCATAAAACTGATTTTGGTTGGATATGAGCTATGTTTTTTACTTCTTGGTGTTGGTGTTTGATAAACTATTAATCTACAAAGTCCATTTTTTTAAAGACTAATTATAAGATAATTTAAAACCAATCTATTTTTGTTGTAATAATATTGTGACAATGAATTATTAAGAAGATATGCAAGATCCCAGCATTGTCTTTAGGATCAAATTTTGGCAGGTATTTATTTTCTTTTTCAATACATCAAGGACAACTTTGATAGGATATCATCATGTCAAAATAGATTTTTATTTAAATTGGACCAATAAAATAACACTAATTCTTAAAGTGGAATGAAAAAAGCTTATTTGAATTAAGAATAATTTTAGAAGTTTTTATGAATTACTATAGTTGTAGCTTTTGGATGTATTTAATTGACATGACGTTACTTGCCATGTCAATTGTAGAAGTTTTCATATTTTATAACTTATGGGGGTATTGTATAAAAACACACACTTACATTTCTTTGTTTTCACCTACTGAGTAAAAGATTTATGTTATAATTTTGAAATTGAAAAATTAGTAAAATGTTGGTGTCATTTTTCTTTCATTCTTGCCTCACAAAGATTTTGTCAATAGAAATCTTCAATGGATGCAAAGGATGCCAAGACTACTTGAAAATTTGACAAGACAAGAAGGGTGGTGGCTAAGAGGAATAATAAATTGCTACTTAGAAATTTGACATGACAAGCTACTTAGAAATTTGACGTACATGACACCAAATCCAATGGCCTCCTTACTAATTTGGGGCCATATCTCTCATGCTTGAAATCAAGTGGTGACATAAGGAAGGGTTGTCACATATTTACACTAAAAAAACATTTAGGTAAATAAAAGAGTAGTTGTAAAATATCCTAATCTGTACAACTCGATTTTTATTAGCAAATAAAAAACTAATAATTGAAGAAAATCAGTTAATTAAATATGTAGTTTAGAATCTTCCTTTTTTCAATAAATTCTAGTTTAATTATTGATATTTTGTAATTATAATTTCAATTGAAAATGTTACTTATTTAAAATTTTTAGCTTCAAATGTTAATTGTTGTATGATTTTTAGTTTAGTTGTTTTAACTCTGCAGTTTTAGATGACTACGAGGCTTGGATTAATTAATTAGTTTGGTCCTTCCTTTCAGATGGCTATTAGGTTTGGGAGAAAAAAAATTTATGAATTATATTTATGTGGGGGCATTGTATTTCGAGGAGAGAGATGGTGATGAAGAAACTAAAATTTGGTGCGAAAATTTTGTATTTCATTGTGTATAACCATGTTTAGATTAGAAAATTGTGTATACTAAATAAGATTTTCTATAATCGACTATGTTGTTTACACGAGGTTCGAGACAGATTATTAGTATTGTTGTTGTTGGAGTATGTTTTATTTCTTCAACAAGACAGATAGTCTTATAATCTAATAATGTTCTGCCCAAATTTTCTAAATTTTTTGCACTTAGTTGTGTTGTAAAAAAACAAAATTGTCTTAAATTTTACACAATTCAGTACTCTGAACAATTTTCTCCGTGCCTTCAGCCAATTTATGAAATTTATACTATTTTGAATTTACGTAGTTTGGAAATTTTGGTCGTTTCGCGATTACGCACTTTGAAAATTTTCGCCATGCCTTCAAGCACGGGCATTCCGCTAGTATATATATATGTGTGTGTGTGTGTGTGTGTGTTATTATATATGTTGTGTGTATGACATATTTATTTGAAACATACCAATATAGTGGGATGATATCGGTGGAGGTTGCGCTTCATGGGTGATCTGTCGTGGCAAATCCCAACAGATGTAGTATCGGCACCAGGGTCATAGGTTTATCGCATTACCACATTATGTGAGTTTAAAGTCTAGTGGGGGTAATGTAGTATGGTCACGCCCTACAGATGTGTGACTATGACCGCCTGTAGTTATGTTGATGATTTGGGTTCGCGGTAAGATTCCGACCCAATGGCCTAGGATGTGTGTGTATTCCTTGGAGCATGATACCACACTTGAGATTCGCATCAAGTGAGTTGTTACTCTGAGAGATTGCGATTATACATATATAGTGAGTGATATATATGTATGTATACTTGATGTGATATAAAAATATGTATATAAATGTGAAGAAAAATATATACGAGTAATGCCACTAATGTCTGGAGATTGAATTAATAACTAGTGAAGTTAGGTGAAACGAATTGATAAGATTATAAATGATATTATTTATAATGAATAAGAAGATGAGAACGCTTAATGTTAATTCCAAGTTAAGTAAAAGAATACGTGGGGCATAAGGCAGCGTATCGGATTAAGATGAGAAGTGATACTAGTTAGTTTAGGTCGCAAAACTAGGGGGTCTAGAATACATGTTGTAGGTGAGCACGATAGATGAGGGGAAAGGGCTCATTGGAGTGCGACACCAATTTAAATATGAAAGATTGCAGGATATATTTATTAATGTATTTTAAACACTTGCAAAAATATTATCAAAAGGTTTTGGGCTCTGACCCATATCAAAATATTTTTAAAAAAATTTAGGTGTCCAACCATAGGATTACCAAGCATGATTATCATTTCCAGGTTATTGGAGCTGCAGTAACTGTGGATTATTGTAGGGATTGTTTATCCATTTCCTATCATTGAGATTCTAGATAGGATTTAGTGAGTTTTTTTCTGGGCATGTCGCCCAATGTCGGATTTTATTTTACTTATTATATAATTAAGTTATTATGTAATATTGTATTGGATTGTAAACCGACTTTTATTCGGTTAATGGACTTTATTTTACTTCAATATTCGATTTAATTATGTGATTGTGGATTTAATTATTTATCTTAATGGTTTGTGGTCAATGATTTTTATTTATGGAAATTTAAGAAAGACTAAAATTGACTCAGGCCTTATTAAATAATAGGTGGTTAGTAATTAATTGATTCGACAGTGATGCTAAGAATGAGCCGAATGTGATTTTCGTTTTATTTTAATAAAGGGTTGGACACCCGTTATTTTAATAAGCAGGGTGTCACATGTGAGAGATAAGTTAGGAGTAACTCTCATTAATGATAAATTAAGAGAATGTGAACTTAGATGGTATGGACTTATATTGCGCAGACCATTCTATGAACATATAATAAGAGGAAGACTACTGAAAATAGAGGGTAAAAGACAAAGAGGCAGTCCTAAGCTATCTTGGGAAGAAATTGTTAAGAGAGATCTTAAGGAATTAAATTTGAATGATAATATTGTTGATAATAGATTAAATGGAAAAGGGGAATCTATTAAGGTAAGGATGATGATAATGATGATGATTACGATGATGTTCAAGTGTCGTGCACATGGTTAATAGTCCATGTGAATGGTTGTATGGGCAGGATAGGTTTGGACCCACATGAACGAAAGCACATGCACAACTAAGATTATCCCCGTTCGCACAATTCTACCGGGAAGTTTAGTTTCTTAGATTTTGTTGGGGCAATATTTGTTGGGGATTATGGAAAAGCTTAGGTAACTTCCATAAGACTGTTTAGATCTAACATGTTGGGTTTTCAACCAATCGAGTTTTATATATATTGGAGATTAGTTTTAATTAATTAGAGACAATTAATTTAGAACATAGGACACTTTAAGGAATCCATAAGCAGTTTGGCTTTCTACATAATTGATTAATGATCATGAGTATAGGGCCAGTTGTTGGGATATTTTATTAGATCGAAAGATGTATAGTGAATGGTGATGCTGAATCATGACCCAAGACTCTCCTAGTAGGGTCCTTTGGGGTTTGAGAAAAGTTGGGGTTTATACGTTCCTATAACTCATTCTTGATAAATTCCCAAAGATTTTCACTACCCATATTTTTCTATTAAGGCTTGTTCTTGGATAAGAAGTTGTTATGGATGGATTCTACTGGTTGAACAAGATCTTGATTACGGTTAGCAGTTTTGTGGACTGAAACACGATCTACGCGAGTGCGACTGGATCGTGTTATAGTTGGACTTCTTATTTTAGAGGCTATTCCATTACGAATATACCTAGAGTGTCTAGGGTATTGGATTCCTTGTTTTCAAGGACGCTACTAGGAGAAAAAAGAAGTCCATATTCTATGACACGCTTTATATTTTTAATAATTAAGTTGATCAAGTCAATTTATTAAAATTACACAGGTCTTCTAAAAAATTAAAATCATCCTTATCATGTAACAAGAACCAATGAATGAAGTAAAATCATAGTGAAGAACGATATGAGAAATCGTCAAATACTAGTATATAATGAATAAGGGTTAATTACATGTTAAACTTTATCTTTTACAACCAATTACAACTATAAAGAATAAATTAAACCTCACATCTCTCATAAGAAATGAATTAATCTAAAAATTGATACAATCCATACATCTTCAAAGCCCGACGATGAATAAAACATAAGATAGAGTGCTCGAATAAGAAACTAGATCGAGTACATGGGAAAACATGCAATAACGTGATGGGTCAAGACCACCGTAATAAGATAAAAACTACGCACGCGAATAGTAAAACTATCAATCATGAATGTAAACAATAAAGTCTACAATTATTAGATTAATTCTTATCCATATAAATTTAGTACTTATACATATATCGGTACACCTTTCTATTTGTCTATATCGAGTATACCAAACCCATGTCTCGGAGTAGACCCATGCAAACTTGATTTATTAATTCATAGCATGCCTATAGTGTGCAGCCTAACAGTTTCAAAATGGTTTCTTTAATGCGTTAATCATTACTCTTCCCCCTCATAAGTTTAATAACATATATATTATCAACAAATTCTAAATTAATATTTGGTTTCCATCTAAAACATTTAGAGTGTTATAATTTTCAACCACTATATTTATAAACACCCATCATTTCCCAAATGAGAAGAATTTACTGAGTAACACTGTACTTAAAAAATTATCATATATATTCCCAAATTTCAACAAAATTACGAAATCCCACTGGGCCGTTCGCACACATCTAAAACACAGTCATGCGCATGCCTCCAATCACACCCTAAAAACCTTCTCCATCTTCTTGCCACCATTGGCACAGTAAAACTATGTTCGTTCGCATGGTGAACGAAAACCAAAGTCATCGAGAAACAGATTAGTACACCCCCTGTCCCAAGCCCAGAATTCAAATCACCATTATCTTTTTAAAACGAAGTTTTATACCCCCAATACTCTCCAAACATGGTCTAGGATAGTTACTAAAATCCATCAGTATCTAAAATTTTCACTTTTCTAAGCTAAATTGTAAGATTTTAATATATAATTCCATAGCCAATTTTTAAATTAAGATTTTAGGGGAGATATACCAATATATGTAAGTGAGCAATCTACCACATGATTTCATTTAAGTATGAATATTAAATGAATATTGTACAATTGTTTATCTCAATTCAATTAAACTAATTTACTATAGACATAAAATTTGAAGATTTGAGTCCATTCACTTTTGTCCAACGATCATAATTTTCAATACATTATAATTCACAAAATCTTATTTAGGTAGAAATCATTATTTACCTTATGAAAGGAGAGAGTAGAATTATCTTGCATTGGATAATGAACACTAAATCCCATAAGAGTGATAGAAGAAATCCTTTTGAAAATTATCTTGAAATTGCTCCTCCAATAATTCCCAATTGTTTTAATGATGATCCTAATGACGTAGGAAAGAACCCCCTTGAGAATATTACTTTAATAGAAAATATATAATTTGTGCTTTGGCAGTTGGATTGTGAGTTTAGGAGGTAATAAAATGTCCCTTAATTTTTTATATTAATTTTGTACTTCTTATGCTTTTACCCTTTTATCCTCAACCCTAGCTTCCTCTTCAAATATGCTTAAATTACCTTCTTAACCTTATCCACCCACCCAACTAATTACATTACTTTTCTTCCAAATAAAAATTGAACAGTAACTTTCAAAGTTTCTTATAGTACTTTATTTTCTAAAATTTAGTTTTCATATAAAATGGTTATTTAAAATTCTCCCAAAACTATTCAAAAATAAAACAAACTCCGCAAAATCCAAATTAATTAATTATTTTAATTAATTAAATTCATATAAATTTACAAGGTATTACACATTCCTTAGACCGCTCGATGAGCTACTTCCTCAACAAAGCTATTTATTTTTCTCGTTTGTTCAACTGTCCTTTATAAAGGTTTACTGGACGTGATGTTTTATTACTAGTAGGAGGTTCTATAGAGGAAGTGTAACTCATTGGCTACGGACAAGACTTCGTAGTGTGCATCCCCTAGGCTTCGTTTCATTAGGATGTGGTGGGTACCTTGATGGAGTTTACTCCCTCCTTATGAATTTTAGTTTAGTCTAGATTCAACTCCTATCATGAGAGTGATAAGACTGGTGGTCACTCGATTATAATGACGGTTGGTATTTTTTAGTGGTGGGGATTCAAGCTGATTTTACCAAATACAACGCTAAACTATAGGGGATACGAGTCCTATAATAATTGCTATATACCAATTCAGCCCCATTATATAAGTGAAATATAAAAAGTACACATATATTTATGTGGTTTGATAGGACAACTTTTCTACATCCACGGGGATGATAGATAAAGGTTTACTTATGAAAAAAAGAAGAAAAAGACTTGGAGTGCTAGGGTTCTTAGCTGAGAGTCCAAGTTTTGAATACAAGGCCATGCTATTTATAGATACAAGTTTTTTACAGATATTAGATATTAGTCCTTAAAAGTCTTACAGATATTATTTAGAGATAACAAATTATTTAGAGATAATAATTATTAGATAACAAACTCGACCGTGACAACACCTTATCACGATCATTAGCCTTGATAACAAAGTTGACACGGTGGTGTAAGGTTTTTGACCATGATAACAAATAAAGTTGTCACGGTAAAAAATCTTCGCACGACCGTGAAAAATTCATGTGTTTTAACCCTAGGTCGACAGAACTATTTAGCTACCCAAAATCAAAACTCTCTCTCTCTCTCTCTCTCTCTCTCTCTCTCTCTCTCTCTCTCTCTCTCTCTTACTCTTAGGTGATTTCTCTCCCCTTCCTTACTCTCATGCAATTTCTCCCCCTTAGCCTCACAACCACCGCCGCTACTGCGTGTTACTGCCATAGCCCCGACACTTCCTCTCTCCTCTGCTCCGTGTGGCTACCATAGCCCACTACCACGGTTGCCTTATCCCTCCACTCCCACTGCTTTAACCCATCACTACAGAGGTAATTTTTTTTATTTTTAATTGTTTGGATATTGACATATTTGTTTGTATATTGACATATTTGTTCGGATATTGATATATTGTTTTGATATTGACATATTTGTTTGGATATTGACATATTAAGTTGTCATGTATTTGTTTGGGAATTGACATATTTGTTTGGATATTTATATATTTTATGAATATTGACATATCCCTTTTTTTGTTATGTATTTTTTTGGATATTGACATATCCCTTTTTTTGTCATGTATTTTTTTGGATATTGACATATTTGTTTGGATATTGTTATATTATTTTGATATTGACCTATTTGTTTAAATGTTGACATATTAATTTATGAAATTATTTTTTCCTGATAATATTAATTTGTAAGTTATTTTGATTTGGATAATTAAAGTGTCAATTTATTCACAAGGACATAGAAATTAAACCATCTATTTTTCTAAATTTTCAAACATAATTTTGTTTTTGGTAATTGGTGGTGATTAGTATGCAGTGCATGTTCTTAATTCTGTTACATGTTTGATTAGGGAGTTATATATGAGCTCTTAGAATGTCAAATTTTTTTAGGTATTTAAATGCTCATCTCTCCTTGCAATTCATATTATTTTGTATGAAGGAGTTGAGTCAAATCGCGAATCACTCTCTCTCTTCATTTGAAGGTAAGTCTCCTCTCATTTGTTCTTATACTTTGCTAAACCCCAATTTATATCTTCTTTGATAAACTCCAATTTATATCTTCTTTCATATTGTTGTTTAGGGTTCTTGAATTTTTGTTGACTGGTGAATATGAACATTTAGATGGCCATTGAGTTGGTTAGCTTAGGCATTTATAACATTTAGGATTATGATTCTACTAAATAGTGACATGTGATGTGGGTTAGCCCTAGGCACAGATTTAGACATGGAAATATAAATAAGACAGAAATGAAACATGCTTACCATGGAAATATAAATAAAATGCGATGGGCAATATAAATTTTAAAACATCAATTAAAAGTAGGATAAAATTATATAAAGTTAGAAATAGTGCGCATAGATACTAGACTTCCAATTCTTATGCGTATGGATTCAATTGTCCTTAAACCCGTTCCAGAGTCATTACCCCGTAATGAGATCTCTCGAATTGTCTTGTTTAGATAGTTTGGGACAACATAGTTTCTATGTAATAATGTTCTTAGTGGCTTACACTTGTTACTTTTGGGGATAGTTCTGCTGCCATCTCTTAATTTTCTCTGGGTACATACTAGATGATGTGGTGTTAAGTGTTATTTCAATTCATAAATTGAAATAAAATGGACACTTACGGATCTATGTCGTGTATTTAGAGAACTACGGGGAGATGCTGCCAAATTTTCCTCAAATTGGAACAATGTGGATGAGCTACTAAGTGTATTATAGAAAATATGCAATTTTTAATGGGATAGGACCACTCACCCTTTTAAGGAGATGGTGTAAATAAGATTCATAATGAATCTTGTGTTAACAATGAAATTAACTTATATTATTTTTATAATAGAAAACCAAAAGATGAAATGTCAATCTTGAAGTAAAACATTTACTTAATAATAATTTTTCACAATTTTGTTTATTATAATCCATGAATATATGCTTCTTACCTAAAATAGGTGATTTTTTAGAGTATCTATGATGGGATATCCTTTATACAAAGAGTGGATTAGTGAGACAAATAGACTTGGGGATGTGTTTCATAGAGGTGCTAGTGAATTTATGAAATATGCAATAATATCTCATAATAATGAAGAGTTACCATGTCCATGTGCTAAGTGTAGTAATGGTAATGTCTTTGAGTTAAAAATAGTTGAACTACATATGTCAAGATGGGGTATGGAAGGTAGCTATCGATTTTATGTTTTTTAGGGGAAATCACATGTTCCTTTTGTCCACGAGCAACCTTCATAACAATCAACAAGTAGGACAGATTTATAAGGGCAAGAGGATAATGTAGATCATAATATGCTAGAGGATTTAGTTAATGACGCATATGGAGTTTGTTAAGTGAAAGAAAATGAGTTCACTAACGATGTACAAGGTTCAATTTCTCAAGTAGATATCGAGATAAACCTTGATGATGACTATCAAATTTTGAAATTTAAGGTGACCCAGCCATTGTACCCTGCTATGATAAGGATCAAATAACTTTACATTCCATGGTCGGTTTGCATAGTTTTAAGACCCAATATGGTTTGTCTGGAAATATCAGGACAAGAATTTTTAATTGTGTGAAGGGCTTGCTACCCAGGAAGAATATGATACCAAATAGCTATCTTACTATTAAGAACAATTTAAAAGGTTTGGGTATGAAGTATAAATCAATTCATTATTTTGTGTGTATGAATGCAAACTATATCAAAAAGAGTATGAAAACGTTGATCAATGTTCGAGATAAAAGAAATCTATATATGTGCAATCTGCTAGCAAGGAAGGCACAAGCTCAAAAGTGCATCAAAAAGTGTTGAAATATTTTCCCCTTGGGACTAGATTGAAGTGGTTTTTCATAATACCATGGATAGAAGAAGTAATGACTTAGCATGGTAAGGAAGAAGTAGGGGATAATCTCATGCATCATCATATTGATTCTACATCTTGGAAGAGGATAAATTATGAGTATCCCATTTTTTTCTTAAGAACAGTCTAACATTCATTTGGCAATATCAACAAATGGTTTCAATCCATTTGGAAATCTAAGCACTAATTAGAGTGTATGGCCAGTGATCCTAGCACCTCTCAACCTCCCTCCTTTATAGTGTATGTGACCTAAATTTTTGATGCTGTCATTGTTGATCCTTGGGCCAAAGGCACCAAGTGAAGACATCGATGTGTACTTGTATGCTTTGGTATAAAAATTAAATAAGTTATGGGAAGAGGGTGTGCAAGCATTCTAACTTTTAAAAAAGAAGATTTTTTGCTGAAAGCTATGTTTATGTGGACAATTCATGATTTTCCAACTTATGGGACATTATCCAGTTGTGTAGTACATGGTTATTCGGGGTGTCCTATTTATGGAGAGGAGATGAAATCTCTACATCTCATTGCTACCCCCAAGAAATATACCATTGACGTATGACAATTTTACCCCCCGCCCATAATTTTAGATTTGAGAAAGGTTCTAATTTTTTATCGAGCAGGGTTGACCATAGGCTACCTTCGAGAAAACTTTCAGGTTCAGATACTAAAGTAAATCCTTTAATTGTGGACCTAATATGCTAGGTTAGAATCCTTGAATAATGTCAAGCATAAGAAGACCCCAACTAGGGATGAAACTGGGACATGAAAGGCGTGGTCTACGAGGTTAATTTTATTTGACTTGACTTATTAGAAGAGTAACTTGGTGCGCCATGTATTGAATTTGATGCATGTGTAGAAGAACATCACTGAGCATATTGTGGGCACATGCGTTGGGGGGAGTCATTCAAAGGATGGAGAAAATGCATAAAAAAGATCATAAATCTTTGAAACTTAAGCCATAACTATGGTTAAAAGAAGATAGCAGGGGAAGGACAATTATCCCCCCGGTATATTTACTTTGACGAGTGATGAAAGAAATGTGATTTTAGACACAATATATAATTTTAAGATTCCATTAAATTTTTCATCCAATTTGTAAAGGATTGTGAATTATGCTACCCATGATTTATATAAGCGCAAGTCCCACGATTGACATGTGATCATGCAATTGGCTCCTTTATTGTTTAAGCATCATTTATCCAAGCAGAAGGATTTACGGAGGGCCATTATACAAATTAGCATCTGCGTCACATTTTTATGTGTGAAGGTAGTCAATCGAAAACACATAGTGGCCGTAAAAGTATCTATAGCCGAAGAGATTTATGTGTTTGAGAAGTACTTTCCCCCATCATTTTTTGACATAAGTATTCACTTTTTAGTACACTTGTGTGACGAGGAACTTCTTTCGGCCCAGTTACATATCGATGGATGAACCCGTTTGAAAGGTTGATGAAAGTTTTCAAAGATTATGCCAAGAATACACGATACGTTGAAGAATCAGTTGCAGAGGAGTACATCACCGTGGAGTCATCAATATACACTCGGGAATATATACCTAACCCAAGCAACATGGATAACAGTGATGAGTTCATCGATGAGGTGGTCAGGTGATGGGCACGCGAGTAAAATTAACGAGTTTATGGCATGAAAAAGTATATCGTTATCTATTTGACGCACATGAAGACGTCAAATAATGGAAAAAGTAAGTTTATATTATTTTAACTTTTATACATGATCAATTTTGTAATACATTCGCCATGGTCCATGCAAGAAATATGATACGTGTAGGATCAATAAAAGACGAAGAATGATAGTACAATAAGATAACGAATTTAGGTTGTGGGTGTCACACGAGATAATTATAACAAGAATGTCTCTTATTAAATGACATATTACAAGAAAGATCTGAACTAACCTAATTAATTTATCTATAATCTCAACTCTTAAAGACGGGTGATGCGACATCAACTCTTTCTCATTAGCCACTGAACCCTTGTTCATGGCACATGAGTACAAAAAGTATCGATTGAACGGTTATGTATTTCGCTACAAGGTTGAATGCGAAAAATACAAATATACAAAATTCGGACATTTCACAAGGTTCTTACTTATTTTCGAGCGAGTGCAAAAGATAAAATTTTTGTTGAAGCTGAAATGACTTACTATGGTATCATTCGAAATATGTTTGAATTGGAATATATATGCTTCAAAAAGGTTGTATTTTACTGTGATTGGGTAAGAGTTGAGGATAAAAATATTTATAATGTTGAACTTGGTACCAATTTGATCATGATTGACTTGTACAAGTTGAATAGCAATGAGTACGTGAGCGATGACCCATTTGTTTGTGATTTTTAAAAGGTCAAGAAAGTATTTTACTTAGAGTATATCAACAACAAGCAGTTGCCAATCATCCTACACATTCCAAAGTGTCTAACCACTAGCGTGGATGACATGGCTGCTCCTACTAAATATCAATCCATTTTTTATGATA
Organism: Sambucus nigra; assembly: GCA_949130495.1. Classification (NCBI taxonomy): domain Eukaryota; kingdom Viridiplantae; phylum Streptophyta; class Magnoliopsida; order Dipsacales; family Adoxaceae; genus Sambucus; species Sambucus nigra. Next base: position 532,181,418 of record OX422208.1, on the reverse strand, counting down.
ACCCGAATTTGAAATAATTTTTAGATTTATAATAAGACTTTCAATTATTTGAAACAATGCTTAGTTTGGTTTATGATATGGATTTTGTATTCTTCTAATGTCGTTAATTTGTATTCTTCTAGTGTTTTATTATTATCAAACAACAGTTTAATGCTTTTATTCATTTGGATTTGATTAGTTTTTGTGGATTTGAATCAAAATAATTGGTTGGTTGGTTAGTGAATATGTTAATTTAGATTTTAATTAGTTTAAACATTAATTCAAAGTCCATGATATGACCAGAACTTGAAACGGTTTTTAGATTTCTAATAATTATTCCAATTAATTTAAACAACTCTTAGTTTGGTTTATGATATGAATTTTGTATTGATGTCGTTAGTTTGTATTCTTCAGTGCTTTATTATTATTGGATGGCAATTTAATAATTTTAATCATTTCGATTTGATTAGTTTTGTGGATTTGAATCAAAATTGGTTGGTTGATTAGTAAATATGTTAATTTGGAGTTTAATTACTTTAAGAATTAATTCAAAGTCTGTGACATGATCCGAATTTGAATTTCATTTTTTTTTATATATTTGTAATAAGTGTTCTAATATATATATTTATAATAATAACAATAATTTTTGCAAGAAATATCTATATTAGGGCTTGAGGGAAGAGGGGGCGATGAAGGCTCGTCTAGCTCTAGGTCCCCAAAAGGGGGAAAACATAGAGACTGTAGTGGAAAGAAAGACGGTCTTGAAAGATAGGGCCCTGGAATTTCTGAAGACGATTATTGGCCCCGATTACACGGATTGGAGGAAGGTGCCCTACGATCTTAGGATGGCTATATGGGGGAGGGGGGGGGATTATAGGTACTAGCTAACTTTCTAATTGTTTTGTATTTATATTTTATTATATTTTATAATTTAAATACTACCAACTCACTATTGTAAGTTAGTGGCAATTTAAATACTACCGTTGTGTCAATTCGAACGAAGAAGGGGAAGGGTGAGGAGGTCAATTCGAATGTGACCACCATTATTATAAGTTAAAATTTTAATTAAGTTATACAAATAAAAATTTATAATCAAATACTTGTTTATTAATTAATCTAATCATGTATTTTGTTTAGGAAAATCTTAAGGAAGTGCACAACTTCGAGGGTGATGCCGAAAAGGCAGCTCTTTCTATGGACTCACCAAGCCAAGTGCTCGGGCGGGATCACAAAAACCGTACTTGAGGGTTATATCTAGAGTGGGGAAGTCATGGCTCACTGTGATTGCATCCACAACGCTGGGCTATCATGCAAGGTGGAAGATTTGATGGCCAATAATGTTGAGAAGTTTAACAACTTGGAGAGAACAATAGAAAAATTGTCAAACGTGCTCTTAAAGAGAAGGTTGAGTCCAATTCAAGGAAGGGAAAGGAGAAAGTGGTGGATGAGGGGACCAATGCTCCATCTTTCACACCCTCACCCATATCCCCTCGTCTTCACATGACCTATTCACCAATCCCACCCATACCACCATTGTCCCAAGGACATTTTCAAAATTTTATTGGCGTAGGGTTATATAGTAGACACACAGATGGTGATAGAATATCTAGGGGGATGAGGGACCCGAATAAACGCCCAGGTACCATGGTGCATAACCGTCTGTTGCAGCCGCACAAGGCATGGGTCCGTGTTACGCATGTGTACATGGGAAAAGAGAATGAACCCGTGTGGTTGAACGACAAATGCGGCGTTAGTACTATGTAATACTCTGTTGTTTTATATTTATATTTAAATTATGCGAGTGACACATAATTTAATTAAATCAAGAAATGATTAAATGTTAATTTAAAGTGAAATGAGTTAATATTTATTTGATAATATATTTACTAGTATGATACAATAAATAAAATTGGATGTCAAATATTATCAAGTGGTAAGTGAGTAAACGCAACAAAATTTGATCATATCTCAACTCGGACATGTTTTATTAAATTATAGTAGGTTAAGATGGGATATATTGTTAAGTGACTCAGATGATGATTTCAAGTATATGGTTGATCCGAAATGGGTAAAAAATGTCATAATTGAGTACCCAGGGTTGTGTTTGGGACTTCTTAAATTAATTGGGATTAATTTATGTTGAGTTTGGACTTCTTATGGGTATGTGAATAGCCAAAAATTGGATTTGACTTATAAAATGAAGGTTTTGAATTTAATGAAAGGCCATTTCACAAATCCAAAGGTTTAAAAGAGTTATACAAAGAGTTCGAGAAAGAGTTAATAGAATTAGAAAGAAAATTCAAGAGTCCAAATGAGAAATTGAAGAACATTCAACATCACTCTAGGATTGAAGAAGTGGAAGGATATTCTAGGAAGACTATCAACATCTTCATCAAATTCAAACCTTCAAACCTTATGACAAGTAATTAACTTGTTACTTAATTTGGGTATTCAATTTTAGTTATATCATGGTTGGGAAATGATATTTTTGGAATTGTTTCACATATATAAACTATGGGATTTTCGTAGATTTTTTTTAGTTTATGAAATGATTTATATTCGGGAAATGATATAAATTATGGATTTTAAAGAATTAATATGGATTGAGAATTCTAAATTTTTTAGAATTGATGTTTATTGGAAGAAAGGGGAAATGGAAATGATTATGTGATATGATTATTAGAATGATGCAATTCTTAGATTAGGTATGAATCCCATGAATTGATGATTAATCTTCTGAATTAAAGTGATTACTAGATGTTAGAATCATCTTAGAAATGTCCGCTTATACTCTATATGGATTGGTTAGTGTATAATATTATGTTGAGGATTATTGGGACTGAATTGGGGAAGAAAATATGGGTGAGGTTCACTGACTACAAAAGCGAACCGGTTCACTTTTAGATCAAACTGCTTCGAACTTCTGGGTTCATGTGGAACTGTTTCACTTTTAGAGAGAATTGATCGAATTTCTGATTTTTTTTCAAATTTAGCTATTTTTATTTAATTAGAGACAAATTAAATGATTAAGGATATGATAAATCCAGAGTTGAAATTTTTATGTTTCTGGAATTGAATAAAATGGGTATTATAACCTTGGGGTTAAAGGAGACTTTTATTTGGGCTACGAATTTAGAATGATTATAATGGAAATTTGTTTATGGGTAGAGTGATGATTAATTACGTGTCTAGAAATTGTATTTGAAAATAAATTAATTAATTAGGTGAATAATTAAATAATTTAGTATACAATGGAGGATTGGAAAGTAATGTGTTTGTGCCATTAGTCATAGGCATGATTAAATAAATTATTGAAGAATTTATACATGTGTAGAAATTGTATATATTTATATATATTATATTAGTGTGAAAGATATAATTATATACATATATTGGCTTACCCTTCTAAGTGATATCATAGGAGGTTTCACGATGTGAGTGATCTTCCCTGAGGAGTGATAGAAGGGTAATTATAGTCTCGAGGTTATAGGGCCATGCATGCGCCCTTATGGGGTTTAAGCCAGAAGTAAGGTAATTTTGCGTATGGTTATGACTCACTATCGATGAACCTATGGATGCCTCCAACATTATGGTTTCTATTGCAATTCGGTGTGAGATTTCGACACGGTATCCAGGATGATGTGAGTATTCACTCGGATATGTTGGCATTGTTGAGATACGCATCAAGTAAACTATTATTCTAATGGATGACAGTTAGACATATATAGTGAGTGATATATATGTATGCTTAATGTGATTTTAAATTACGTTATATATATATATATATGTATATATATATATGTATATATATATATATATATATATATATACGTGTGTGTGTGTGTGTGTGTGTTTGTTTGTGTTTGTGCAGAAAAAATATATGGGCATAAGATGATGTATATATTGAATTAATAACTAGTGAAATTCTTTTAAATGAAAATGAATTATGAAATTAGGATATTTTGGGACTAGTTAGGCGGGTAGCATAACTAGGTGATTAAAATGAGTACGTTAGGTGCGCACTTTAGATGAAAGGTGAGTGGTGTCTCATGAGAGAGTGTGGTATTAATTTAAATATGAAAGAATAAACACATATTTAATTATGCTTTTTAATTAGTTGTCAAATATTTTCAAAAGGATTTGGGCTCTGACCAATATCAAATTTATTTAAGAAACTTTTTAGGTGTCCAGCCACAAGGATGCGAAGCGTGATTATTCATTCCAGGTATCGGAGCTGTGAAAATTGTGGGACATTCCAGGATTCATTCTAGACGTTTCTATTCTCACATTATAAATAAGATTATTTTCATATTCGGACATGTTTCCCGTGTCAGTTAGATTTATTTTATTTTATTTTATTTTACTATTGGAATTTATTGTATGGATGTGATACTAATAGTTTATTCAGTTAAGTTTTGCATGTAATGGATTTCCGTTCCCGATTTAATATATGATTGTGGATTTTTATTACTGTCAGAATAAATTATAGTTTGATTATAACGTTGTTGTGTCACATTGATAAATATTATAATTGACATGCTGCTTAATTAATTAATAGGTGGTTAGTAATTGATTATTTTCGACAATGAGTCTAAGAATGAGCCAATGAGATTTGTATTTTATTTTAGTTGAGGGTTGGGCACCCGTTATTTCAATAAGCAGGGTGTCACATATGGTATCATAAGATTAGGTTCTAGAGTGCTTATGATTTGTGCGAACTTATTGCGTCTTCTACCGTAGCGTTCTTTGATGTAGAGATCTATGCTTAGGAATATTGATTCATATTGCGATGTACATTCTCCTTCTATTATGTATAATATAAGTGAATCTTATACGTGTTCAGTTAGGTCTTTGTATACCGAATAATTTAGGCCTTTAATAACTCAGTCCAATGTTGTATCTCTTTTCGTGTAATTCGTAATCATGAGAATTTAATTAAATAGGATTATTACGTAATGAGCTTGTGTCCCTTCATTCGGTTTGGTTTGGTCACTCTCTTGTCAAATAAGGATGTTATTGGGATAATTTTTGAAATTTGGAAATTTGTTGATTCAAACAAGCTTGTGATCGTTCAAACGAAATTCTAATCTCATTTAAATAAGTCTTTGACTTGTTAGAAATGAGATTCAAATGATATATTTTTATATTATAGTAGCATATCATTCAAAGGTCATTACAAGGATAACATCGAATGAGGATCATGTCATTCGGACAAGATTGACATCATTCGAACGAACCTAATGATGTTAGATTTTGGCAGTTGTGCTATCACTATTTAAGCCCTAGATCTGGAAAACGTGTCAACTTCTTGGAGGTTGACGAATCTAATGGTTTTTGTAAAGTATTTTACATGTTTTATGTGGGCTTTGTGTGTGTTATTAAGGGGACAAGTGGGATGGTAAAATTCCACCACCATTTTCGTCTTCGTCATCTCTCTCAAGAGCTCACAACACTCATCTCCCTCCCTAAAGCCATTTTTCTCCATTTTTAAGTAGTGCCAACCACTATCATACCATGAAATACCCATATCTACACATTTCCACTATTTTCCAATATCTTTTCTTCATAAAGGAGGTAGTGGAGCAACCTTGTAGAGAAACTTTGGTGGAGTTTTGAAGAAGCTAAGGAACTGTTGAGCTAGAGTCTTGGAGCATAGGATTGTAGGAGCTTTCAATTCACCCATTAGTAGTTAACCTCTTTAAAAACCAAAGGTAGGCTTTCCTTCAATAATTTCAATGTTCTTCTATATATGAAATTGGTGTAGGATGTGCTAGATGGATTTTTAAGGCATAAAAATGTAGTTTTATTCACAAAAAACTAGGTCTTACAAGGGTTTTCTTCAAGACAACCCCTAAATGATTTTTTTTTATAAAAATGATATTTTTATACCTTGATAATTGGGAGAAATCATGTGAAGTTATAAAGCCCATGAGTTATGTACAATAAATTCACAATTAGAGTATTTCTAGGTTTAAAACCTCCTTTAAACATTTGAGAGCACGATGCATGCTAAAATGTGATAATGTACACTTAAACAAGAATGTTAAATTAGTTTTGTCTTCAAAATAACAACTAAAGAAAAATATCCTCAAACTTGTTAAGAATTTATGTAATGGAAATGAAATGAATACTGGGATTCACAAGTGATTACAAGACAAGACTTTGAACTTCAATGAAAATTGCCTTAAGGAGCTGAACAATATTTTATGTGGTAAAACATAAGATGGAAAGATATGGTTTTGAGCAAGAAATGATAAACTTAGTGCCGTAAGAAATATGGTTAATTCTAGTGCCAAATAAGGAGTAAAAAAAATAAATTTCTTTCTCAAAAGATGGAAAAGAGGGATAAAAATGGGATTTTGATATACTTGAGGATCCTAAGGGTTAAGTCTTCTCTAGAGACCTCATCGGTCTAATTTTGGGTGAAAAAGTGATAAAAGATCATTTTTGGAAATATTGATATAGTTATGATTCTTCAAAACCATGGACGATGAAAATGATAGAAAGGGAAAAAAGAATAATGTGAACATTAGATAAATGTTAAACACATAAAAAGTTAGATTCGGATAACATTGGAAAAATTATGGAGGGCCAAGAGCCATGAGATGAAAGTCCCAACACCACTGGACAAAGAATATGGTTTCATCACTGGCAGTGACGATCCCGTTAAGGTACGCGATATTTGGAGAGATTCCGAAAAAATAATAAAGAAAAGTATAATTAAGAGGTTGTACTTTTAATTTAAGAAAAAATAACCCAATAAAAAGTAATAATTGAGACTAAAGGATAAAAGGTGAATAACTAGACTCTAAACCCTATAAAGGGTGGAAAAACTTGGCTAAGTGTGAGTATGAGATCATCTCACTGGTGAATTGCATGTAGTTGAATTAATACTAGTTAAATTGTAAAAGTTTTCTTAATTGAATAAAATACGCATTCACTATTTTGTAATTCATAGAAAAAGTATTGCTTAGTATTAACCCCCTACTAATAATTCTCTCAAACTTAGTTTTCTTAATGTTAAAATCCCCTATCCCTAACCCAGGTATTGCAAGTAGGAACATTTGTCAGGACACGAGTAAAGCCCCTGGGGGCGACCAATGTCATTAGAATGCTCTATATTAATTTTCAAACAATTGAATTTCGGTATTTGCACTTTGGATATTTGGACTTTTACTTAGGCCTTGGCTATAATTTGTAATAATACATGACGGTGTGACTTCATTTTAGTTTATTTAGTATCAGGGATTCATTCGATCTTTCATAAATATATCTTGCTAAATGACTAATCACACAAAGTGGCCATCCTTTTCTCAAATACTGATAGGAGGTTTAACTACCAAACTTATGACATAAATTTTATGGTTTTTCATAAATAAAATGACTAAATCATCCCCTCCCACTTTTAAATCCTTGGCTCGATGTGGGTTGACCCAATGGCGACCCAAAATCGGGTCGGGGCGTTACAATTGGTATCAGAGCAATAGGATCCTCAGGTGTGACAGAGCATTTACGATTCCTTAGTGCATTTCCCTTACTTTTCTGCATAACTCATGATTAAAACTGTTTAGTAAATCACTTCTTCTATCGTTTCATATGTACCATTGTGTATTAAACTCTCCATTTTAAATAGATGCCTCCATGCTGTGATATCTCAAGTAATTCCGTCTTCAACGAGCTCCAGTGTATGGAAGAGGTCATACGATAGCTTGCTGACTCCTTCTGACAAAATCCCAATCGTAGAAGAACCGTCGATAGTACCACTTCCACATCGATCCTTAAAGAATTCAGTAGGCTGAAGCCGCCCACCTTCAATGTGGAATCGGGCCCTGATGAAACCGAAGCATGGCTCGATGAGGTCACAAGGGTAATGGAAATCCTAGATGTGCCAACAAGGCACAAGGTAAATATTGAGACATTTTAACTGACTGAGTAAGTACAAAGATGGTGGAGCACCAACTCCGCCAACACCATCAAGACCATTGATTGGGACTACTTTATATTTGCCTTTTTTAACCAATACTTTCTGCATGCATTTAAATATGCCAAGAAAGATGGATTTTTTGTAACTGATTCTAGGAAAAATTCATTGAATGAGTATCTCATAAAATTTAAAAGCCCGTGTAAGTACATGAATTCTATTAATAGGTATGAAACTGAGAAGACAAGACTCTTTATTATGGGTCTTAACCTGGGCATTCGACAGATTCTAGCAGGTATGGATCTGCCCAATTTCAGGACTACTGTGAATAAGGTGAATAGGTTTGAGATTGACGCTGAGGATAGCAAGTCTATTAGGATGAAAAAGAGGGAGCCTAGCTTCTCTCACTCCGGTGGACATAATAAGTCCTAAAGTGGGGCTCGGGTCTTTTTCGTGAAGCTTAAGGCATCTATGGTGGTAGGATCATCCTCAACACAATGTACCAGTGATTAGAGCCTTATTGCCCCCCACAGAGAGGACCTATTATATCCTTGGTGGCCCATGGAACATGAAGAGGGAATGCTCCTAGTGGTTTTTGGATAATCAGCAAGGCAACTGGTAGATCGTTAACTTCATGCTGGGCCAGAGTTCTAGTTACACGGGCCTACTCGACGGAAACAATAGTTTTATTTTGGGTACCAGCAGCCAGCTAGGCACAATATGGACATATCACATCCAAGTTAGGGGCAGGGTATCCGTGCATAGGGTCAGGTGCCCATCAATCAGACCAGTATGTTTAATCCTAATTAGATTACGAAAATTCCCAACAGACTGCACCTCATAGTGCCTATATAATGATAAAAGTTTTGATTCTCATATATAATATTTTGGTAAACTCATTGTTAACTCTGGCACATCTCACTCGTTCATATATAGTTCCTTAGACTTTAGTTTGGTTTTGGTAGTGGATCGGTTTCATTCCCTTATCTTATTGGGCTTCGAGTGGGTGCTTCTTGTGGGTGGCGGCATAGTCCCTGAGAGGGTTTACCGTAAGTGTGTGATTATGGGTGGAGACTTTGTCCTAGAGTATGACCTGATCCTTATTGATATAGACGGGTTCGAGGTGGTCCTGGATATTTATTGGCTGTCATATTTTAAGGCCACCATCGAATTTCATCGACATAGTGTCCTAGTGTGGCTTCCGAATGGGGTTTACCATCATTTTCGTAGTGAGCAGTTTGTCGATTATCCTTGTATATTCTCCAAAGTCTTTGAGCAGAATAAGTATTTTGATTAGTTGAGCAGTATAGTGGATCAATACGGGTCAGAGGGTATAATTTTAGATTATTCCGTGGTTCGGGAGTTTCCCGGCCTATTTCTGGATGATCTCCCCAGGTTACCTCCATGACGAGAGGTGGACATTATGATATAGGTACATCAGGGTGTGTCACCCATCTCTATCCCACCTCAGAGAATGGCCCTGACATGTTTACAGGAATCGCATACCTAGTTGGAGGAACTAACCAAGAAAGGCTTCATATTGTCTTCAATCACGCCTAGATGCATGTTTTAGGATTTAATTGAAAAACTGAGCTTAATTGAATAATTTCTTAATTTGAACAGACGCGCACTCTTCAATATCGGCTCGACCTTTTTCCCATAAGTGGATTTTTCCTCGTACATCTGGGGTCGTGTGAATGGTTTTATCTTTCCTCATGTTAGAATCACTTTTCTTAACTTGAAGATAAAATTGATTAGATTCTAATATTGATAAAAAATTTGTCACATTGACTTTTAGGATGATTTATCCCTTTGATTAATTTAAAAGGAATATTAGACCTAAATTATTAATTTAAGTTTAATTTGGTAGATACTGTCAAGAGCTCGCAGTCTTCAAAAGGATATAAATAGTTTACTTGTAAAAAAGGTTCAATTAAACACAATTTCTAAGACAAAGGGTCATGTTCCAATCGAAAATACCTTATTCAGATGGGAGCTTTCAAACGTTGGGTTCTTCTTTATATTTTATTCCATTGAATTTCAAGTCTTGAAGATAGTGTACCCTAAATTGAAACCAAATTCAATTGTAGGACTCTCATTTGAAGTTTGTTTCGATCGACATTAATTGCCTTAAAAATAAACCCCACCATCAAAATCATCTTCAATCAGGGGTGATTGAATAAAATTAGGCCCTTGTTTGGTTTATGAAAAAGAAAGTATATGTCTAAGTGTTCAAATTTAATTAATTATTATATAATTAATCGTCACATGAAAAAAATTAAATCGTTTAAACATTAGAACCAAATTTTAATTTTAACGAATAAAATTATTTATCCAAATTTCATGTAGTTGGTGATTAACAATAGAAGAAAATAAGATCAATTACAAATAGCACACCAGGTTTTAGAGTAAAAACCTTTGTGGGAAAATCTACAATCACACCTAGCCCACAATAAGTACACTAGTACTGAAATATATTAACATGACTTAACAATTTTCAATACACTACTTACATATATGACAAAGATACATGACAAGATGTCGCTCCCTAATACATGACAAGATGATGATTCCTTGCATTTTCTCCTCTGCCTCTCCCAAGAAGTGATTTCATTTCTTCTTGGGGTGCCTCGATCCTATTTGTAAAGAAAAGGGACATCCCTTTACAACTTTTAATCGATTATCGACAGCTAAATAGGGTGACCATTAAGAATAAGTACCCTATGCCACCTATCGATGACTTATTCTATCAGTTGTGTGGGGAAGACATATTTTTGAAGATTGATCTTCGTCTGGGTACCGCCGATTACGTGTCAGAGAGGAAGATATTCCTAAAATGACATTCTGAACACGATATGGACACTATGAGTTTATGGTAATGCCCTTCGGGATAATGAACGTCCCATCAACATTTATGGATCTGATGAACCGTATCTATCGATCCTATTTAAATTGGTTTGTTGTATCTTTCTTGGATGACATCTTGATATACTCGACATCTGATATAGATCACGAGGAGCACCTCCGAGTGACTTTGCAAGTGCTCCGGGAGAACTAATTTTATGCCAAGTTTAGTAAATAAGAATTCTGTATGGACGAGGTCAAGATCCTTATCCATGTGGTTTCTGGTGAGAGTATTTCCATCGATCCTTCAAAGGTGGAAGCAGTGTTGGGATGGAGTCAACCGAGGACAGTCATCGAGGTGTGCATATTTTTAGGTTTGGTCGAGTACTACCATAGATTTGTACCGGACTTCTCAAGGGTTGCAATGCCTCTCATAATTCTTAACCATAAGGATATGCATTTTAGGTGATCGGTGTACTGCGAGTTAGGGTTCCAGGAGGTAAAGTTCAGGCTGACATCTTTGTCCGTTCCTGTCCTTGTAGAACGGGCAAGGGCTATACAATGTTCTGTGATATTTTAGGTTCGGGACTTGGAGCAGTATTGATGGAAGACGATCAGGTAGTAGTGTATGCATCTCACCAATTGAAGGTTTATGAAATGAACTATCCCACCCATGATCTGGAATTAGTTGTCGTGGTGTTTGCACTAAAGACTTGGAGGTACTACCTATACAGGGAACGATTTAAGGTGTTTTTCGATCACAAGAGTCTTAAGTATATATTTACACAATGGCATCTAAACCTCCGATAAATAAGGTGGATTGAGTTGATGGAAGACTAGGAGTTATCACTAGCGTACCACCCGGGAAAGGCCAATGTGGTGGCCGTTGGTCTCACTGAAAAATCTAGCCTCGCGCTCATAGAAAGAAATGTCATCTGGTAATGATGTTCGAGGAACTGCAGAGGTTTAACCTGCACGTGCAACGGGGCTATGATAGAGCATATCTTTGGGGTGTGGTGGCTCGACCCTTCATTTAACAAAAACTACTAGAGGCATAGTCGTGTGATCCTAATTTTACCCATTATCATGATCGTATTTGGAATGGGGAAGTATTTGACCCGTACCATAGAGAAGGACAGAGGGGTGAGACACAAAGGAAGGTTGATTGTCCCAATTATGAAGGAGCTCCAAGATGAGGTGATGGAAGAATCCCATCACTTGCGTTTTAGTATACACCTTGGCGCCACCAACATGTATAGGGATCTATGCAGGAATTTCTGGTGGTCCGGCATAAAGAAAGATGTTGCAACATATATGGCCAAGTGGTTGAACATAAGAAATTGATAGGGTTGTTGCAAACATTACCCATGTCTAGGTGTAAGTGGTAACACATAACGATGAATTTTTTACAGCCCTACCACGATCCAAGCGTGGTAAGGACACAATATGGGTTATAGTAGAGTGTCTCACCATGTCTTCCCACTTTTTGCCAATCAAGGTCACGGACTGCATGGGTAAGTTGGAAAGAGTGTTTGTTCAGGAGATAGTCAAGCTACATGGTGTTTCGTTCTTAATCGTATTAGACAAGGATGCCGGATTAATTTCTCGATTTTGGAAGAAGGTTCAACAAGATTTGGGTACGGAATTGAACATGAGCACATCATTTCATTCTGAGATCGACTTGCAATCAGAATGGACAATACAAATCCTGGAGGACATATTGAGTTGCACACTTAACTTTCAGGTAAGTTAGGTGGAAAACTTTTATCTAGTAGAGTTTGCCTACAACAATAGGTATTAGGCGAGTATTGAGATGCCCCCCCTTTAAGGACCTTTACGAGAGGTCATTCTGCTTGCCTGTTAGTTGGGCTAAAGTGGGGGGAGAAACACCTCACCAATTCAGACATGATCTAGGAAATGACTGATAAGGTACGGATAATTTTCCAGACGATAATGATGACACAAAGCTGACAAAGGAATTATGCCGACAACCGCCGAACACACATAGAGTTCTAGGTGGGTGATCACGTGATGTTGAAAGTGAGAGATAGAATTGGGAGCAAATGGTTCAGGAAGAAGGGGAAGCTGACTCGACAATACATCGAACCCTTAGAGGTCCTATAGTGGATCATAGAGGTGTCTTATCTCTTAGCACTACCACCACAGCTGTCTCAGGTGCACAATGTGTTCAATGTATCCATGGTTAAGAAGTATCTCCACTTTCCCCACCATGTTATCAATTGGAACCTTATTGAGTTCGAGGAAGACATCATGTTCCCCACTAGACCAATATGCATCGTATACCATAAAGATAAGGTCCTCCGAAATAAAGTTATTACATTTGTGAAGACCCTTTGGGAATTTCAAAGTGTTGAAGGTGCTACTTGGGAACGTGAGTCAGATACATGGGGGAAACACCCGAAACTTTTCCCTTAGCCAATTGTTCATATTTCGGGGATGAAATCCCCTAAGGAGGGGAAATTTTAATATCTGAACCCAATGTTATATATCTTTTAATGTAATTAGTAATCATGAGAAGTTAATTAAAGAGGATTATTATTTAATGAGTCTCTATCCCTTCAGTTGGTTTGGTTTGGTGACTCTCTTGTGAAATAAGGATATTGGTTGGATAATTTGTTGATTCGAATGAGATTGTGATAGTTAAAATGAGATTAGTGTCTTATTCGAACAAAACCTTGACTCATTCGAAACGATATTCAAACGATCCATTTTTGAATTATAGTAGCATGTCGTTCAGAGGTCATTAGAAGAGTAACATCGAACGAGGACCATATCGTTCGAACGAACCTGATGAAGTCAGATTCTGGCAGTTGTGTCTTCACTATTTAAGCCCTAGATCTGGAAAGCGTGTCAACTTCTTGGAGCTTGACGAATTTCATGGGTTTTGTAGGGTATTTTATATATTTTATGTGGATTTTGTGTGGTTTATAAAGGGGAGAGGTGAGATAGTAAAATCTCACCACCATTGTCATCTATTTCATATCTTTCAAGAGATCACAACACTCATCTCCCTCCCTAAAACCATTTTCCTCCATTTATGAGTAGTGCCAACCAATATCATATCATAAAATACCCATCTCTACACATTTCCACTATTTTCCAAGCTCTCTTCTTCAGTAAGGAGGTAGTGGAGCAGCCTTATAGAGAAACTTTGGTAGAGATTTGAAAAAGCTACGGATTTGTGGAGCTAGAGTCTTGGAGCATAGGAATCTAGGAGCTTTCAAGTCACCCATTAGTAGTTCTCCTCTTCAAAGACCAAAGGTAGGATTTTCCTTCCTTAATTTTAAGGTTCTTCTAGATATGAAATTGGTGTAGGATGTGAAAGATGGATTTTTAATGCCTAAAAATGTAGTTTTATTCACAAAATACTTGTTCTTGCAAAAATGGGGTTTTCATCAAGACAACCCCTAAATGGGTCCTTTTTAAAAATGGCATTTTATACCTTAATAATTGAAAAAAAAACATGTGAAGTTATAAGGCCCACGAGTTATGTAGAATAAATCCGGAATGGAGTTATTTCTAGGTTGAAAACCTCCTTTAAACATTTAGGATGATGTAGCATGCCATAATATCATAATGTAGATTTAAATAATCATGTTAAACTGGATTTTATTTACAAACTATCAAGTGAACAAAAATAGCCTCAAACTTTTTTAGGATTGATTTAATGGAAATGAAATGAATATTGGGCTTTAGATGTGATTACAAGACAAGACTTTCAACTTTAGTGAAAATTATCGTAAGGAGTTGAATATTATTTTAGGTGGTAAAACATAAATGGAAAGATATGGTTTTGAACATGAAATTATAAACTTAGTGTTGTAATAAAGATGATTAATTCTAGTTTCAAATAAGGAGTAGAAAAAAATGTTTTTCATAAAAGATGACAAAGAGGGGTAAAAGGGGGATTTTGACAAACTTAAGGGTCCTAAGGGTTAGGTCTACCCTCGAGACTTCATTGGTCTAATTTTGGGTTAAAACGGATAAATGATAAGTTTTGGCATGATTTATAAAGTTATGATGCTTCAAAACCATGGATGATGAAAATGTTTAAAAAAAGGGAAACGCAACAGTGTGGACATTGGATAAATGTTAAACACATAAAAAAATTAGACTCCGATGAGACCGAAAAAATTAAGGAGGGCCTGGAGCCCTGGGGTGAAAGTACCAAAACCACTAGCCAAAGTATATGGTGGCATCGCTGGTGGTGAGAAGCCCATTAAAGTATGTGGTATTTTGAAGATTTTGAGAAAACCATAAAGAAAAGGAAAAGTAAGTCGTTGTACTTGTAATTTTAGTAAAACAACCCAATAAGAAGTAATATATGAGATTAAATGAGAAAAGGTTAATAACTAGTCTCTAAATATGATAAGGGTGGAAAAATGAGGCTAAGTGTGAGTATGAGCTCATTGCTCGAGTTCGTTTCATGTAGTTGCATTAATAGTAGTTAAATTGTCAATATTTTGTTAATTGAATAAAATACTCGTTCACTGTTTAGTAATTCGTAGAAAAAGTATTGCTTACTGCTTAAGCCTAGTTTTCTTTATGTTAAACCCCCCCACCCCCACCCCAGGTACTGTGAGTAGGAACGTTGGGTAGGACACGAGTAAAGCCCCATGGGGAGACCAACGTCAGTGGAATGTTCTGTACTTATTTTCAAACAATGGGCTTTTGGTATTTTCACATTGGATATTTGAACTTTTATTTCGGCCTTCACCGTAATTTGTAATAATACAGGACGGTGTGACATCTTTTCAATTTAATTACTTTCATGGATTAATTCGGGTTTTCATAAATATATCTTGCTAATTAACTAATCACATAAAGTGGCCTCCCTTTTCTCAAATACAAATAGGAACCTTAAGTACAAAACTTATGAGTTAAATTTTAAGGCTTTTCTTGAATAAGATGACTAAATCACCTCCTCCCCCTTTTAACTCCTTGGATCAGTGTGAGATGATCCAATTGTGAACCAAAATTGGGTTAGGGCGTTACAAGGATGACCGACGAGGGTCGTTAGGAGGACTGCAGGAGGATAGGCTCAACCAGATCCAGAAAGTCTTCTGTTCCTAGTGACCATAGTAGGAGCCACTATTATTATTGCTTAGGTAGTTGATGCTGCGATGACTACTAGATCGTAAAAGTTTTCCCAAGAACCATCACTGCAGATAGTGGCACCTAATTTAGATTCACTTGCATATAGTGAATTGAAGTGACAGTCAGGGATAAATGTCACACGATTTACAAGCTCGCAAGAGCAGTATTATAGTGATGGGAGTTAGTCATTAGATCTGAGAAGAGATGTACTATAAATTGTTGAGGAATTTGGGAGTGGTTTTGTCATTAGTCCTTTCATCTGCTATTCAAACATAGATGTGAAAGAAATTATGTACTTATTTCAGGAGGGCTATACAGTGCTCGAGTGTGAGGAAGAATTTGCGTATTTAGAAAACTTCGTACCTAACAAGGATGATGAGAATGTTGAGATATCGATTATCAATTTAATTTCCAAATTTACAAACTTTGAACTTATTTAACTAGATGTCAATTTTTTATCCAAATTAAACCATAAAAATACAATTTTATTCAAGCTCTGAAACATGCAGATATGTGAATAAATCAATCATGCCATAAAAAAAATCACAAATTACTGGACACACTAATTTTAGGAAAAATTCCCCGAAAGTTAAAAACCTTTACTTCTATAAAATGTTTGCAAATCGCAAAGTACAACACACTTACAGAAATATGCAATGAATCTATAACAACAAACTCACATAGACTGCAACCCAAATTCGAAATGAACTCCCGCAATAACCCACAGGAACTCAAGTCTTCTAAAGTGATCACAATTGTCAGCAAACAACTCCCTCAAGAGCTACTAATCTAGCAGTAGATATGCTTCTCCATAATAAAAAACTTCAATAATAAGTGATTTGGGTACCACAAAAGATTCACAAAAGAATTAGGATGATTTGGTGCATCAAATCTAGGTTTTTCACTTAAAATTTGAAGACTTAAAGTTCTTTCAAAAATCAATTGTCGTGTTTCAAAAAAATAATTAATGAGAGGTATTCAAAACATGTATTTATAGTTGATCAAAAAACTGCGGTGAATGTCATTAGAAGTCGTTTGAATGACATGTCTACGTCATTTGAAGAACATCTCACGTCGTTACTAACTCCCTTAAAAATGACCTTTAAAAAACAAAAACAGTATGGGTTCATTTGAAGAAAACAAGAAATGCCCCTTGGAATGACATTGCATATCATTAGAAGCTATCATTTGAACGACATTGCCTTGTCGTTTGAACGATAGGAGAGAAAAAATATTATATTTAAAAATCTTGCCTACAAGCCTTGAAAACATATTTTGATTAGAAAAATTGCCTCATCTTGTTTAAAAACAGTTTCGAAAAGTATCCCAAGACTAAAGTAAAGCAATTATGAAACCTAAACACATTCTATATGAGATTGTACCTTATGTCGCGCAATTATTGAAGGTAATTAAAAATAGGATCCGTATTCATCCATATATGGACTTGAGCTTCCCTTGGCGTTTGTAGCGGTATACAACATATTCTATGTAAACTTCAGACAATGGAAATTATGTATTTATGAATATCCCATTTGTCTATGCTGGTACATAATAAAAATATCTGAATTATCAATCAAAATGCCTATACATTTATAATATCCTCCCATGCCACTCAAAAGTGAAAGGTACTAAAAATGCAAGTATTCAAATTCTTCGAAAATCTTCAATTTTGAAATTTCTTCAAATCACATCTCTTTGCTTTCTTTGCACTTTTTTGTGTGCTTTCCAAATGATCGTCAAAGTTCTACACACAATAAACCAAGAAAATACATTCGTGATGTATCATGTTTGAAATGAGATAAACATAAAGAAAAGAAAATCTCCAATCTCCCCCACAATTTAAACTCTCACTCCCGCATAATTCATAATTCGTTTTCCCCCTTTTTATTTGTTCAAAATAGAAAATGAAAAATATAAAGATAAAAATAAACACGAAGTGTCATAATTAAGTAAATCATCACGAATATATCGTCACCGGTTATGCAAGGATAAACTCAAAAATTTCCACAAGCTCTTTTGATTTTTCAAATTTTTTAACCAAAGAAAATGTCTGAAAACAGTACACACTATGAATTTACACTAAGATAACCAAATCGTGGAAACGGAATGAATGGGTGGGAACACATTTAATAGGTAAATCAACTCAAACAATCATAACAAATGTGCATGATGAATATGAATACTCCTAAGGAATGAACTTCACAATTAGCATTAGGTATAAATTTTGTTGAATTCAAATGATATCAACTCAATCTAATCAACAATTCAGATTCTAAAATGATTTCCACTCCAATAACGTCTAAAACATCGTAATGCTTTTTTAAGACTTTATTAGGACATGCAAACCTGTTGTTATATTTCTAGCCAAACTTCAACAAATACAATATAATGATCATATCTTTATATTCAATTCTTTTCTTTTGAATGATCACATCTAACTAAACTAATTTGGCCTTGGATACTTTTTTCAATGCCACGCTTTTTTGGCTCTTTTTAAACTCTTTTGGATCGTGCCTACTTTTTACAATGCCACGCCTTTTAGGTCTGATTTAAATGGTGTCTTAATTGCAATGGACATGTGTACCTTTCATATCCCTTCCCCGTGTTCACTCATCATATTTACAAATTAAAGAAATTTATCATGTGCAATGGTTCTTAGATGCACTATTTTAATTGTCATGTTTAGTTCCATGTGGTTTGTTTTAAAGAAAGGATTGAGATGGAAGCACTTGGACGAACATGTGAAAGTCAAGTACATTAATCACATAGATTTGTGCAAGTGTGCATTAAAGGAAATCATGATTAATGACTCCAAACATTATGAATCACGTGGATGAAGTGATGTATCGTCTCAAAACACTATCGAACAGTCACATGGTTATCGAATGATGTTGTGACTTGGTCATCCAAAATGTCCATCCATAAATGGGGTAAAACAAAATAAAAAAATCTTTTTGTCTTTTTCCAAAAAAATTATTAAAATAAAATCTTTTTGGCTTTTTTAATTTATCTCAAAAAAGAAAATCTTCTTGTATTTTTCCAAAATTTTTCAAAAAAAAATATTTTTGGTTTTTCAAAATATATATGAAAATGAAAAAGATAAATACAAAAGTGGTACATATTAGCAACATGCATAAAATATCATCATGAAAATGATCCTATTCTAGCAAACAATTCTAAGCCTCAACCATTAGGTGCGGAGGAGTTTTTCAAAGGTGGTGGCATTCTATGAAAAACAAACATCAAATCATGCGAATATTAGACTAAACACTTAACCTTCTCTCGAATATGTGCAAACTCACTCATGTGATGTGTAAGATCAAGAAAAGTATGATGTGTGGGTGCGTGTGTGGGAACACGTGACAAAAATCTATGTGACACACTACCCAACTTAACACAGATTTCCTTAATGTATCCTCTCTTCTTGCAATGGGAGAAAACATACACAGTCCTAGGAACACCTCTCACCAAAATGTCTAGGATGCGCTTTCCTATTGGGTAAAGGTTGCCTAGGCGGGTTAGGTTGAGAGCCATATGGATCTATCACAAACTTGAGAACTAGCTCGGGTGAAACATGTGAAGTAGACGCACTATCATGACCTATTCCTAATCTCTCAACATTATGTAATACCCAGTATTTTTATGGTTTTTAAAATTGGGGATTTATTTATTAAAGTTAATTGAGATATTAATTTAATATTAATACGGGAGTTTATTTTTTTACTAGCAATTATTGGATACTTGTTGAATATTACTGGATGAGTAAAGTAATATATAAGATTGATTTTATTAAAATTTTCAAGAGTGAATATAATGGCAATTATGGAAATTAAATCGGGACACGCCGGTGTCGTGTTGGGAATAAATTATTATTATTAAGAGTGAATAAATTATAAGTCGCCCGTATGGTCATTTCGCGTGCGCTAATGTGTCCAAAAGGGTCAAGATAGTCAAAATAATGTACTCGGGGGTTCAGTTTGGGTCTCGGGGCATTTTTAGGCCTAATTAGCATCCCGGGATGGTATTATAGACATTTTACATTTTTGGTTAATTAAACCCAAGAAATTCCTAAGGATAAATCAGCCTTTAGGAGTTGCCTACTAGGGTTCGCAATCTGAAAATCAAAGAACGACCATTGGAGAAGGAGTTGGAGAGCTTTCCAAGCAACTCAAGACCAAGAACTCAATCGTTTACACCGCCACCACCACCAAAGCATAGATCGCGCGATGAGGAACGCAATCATACCGCTTTCGTCCACAAATCAGAAACCCAAATTCCAGGAAAGTATCTATCTTGCTTCTCTTTTAAGTTAATTGTTACACAATGTTAGATTAGGATGATTGAACCTATGTTTTATGGAAGAACTTAAGGATTTAGAGGACCTAATCACATGTTGTAGGGAAAATAAATAAACTCTGGACATCCCAATCATATTTAGAGGATTACCCACGAAATTTGATTAATTTAGAAGTGATAAATCTGGAAAAAGACACAGAACCATGAAAGTTTAGAGGAAAGTTAGGGTTTGTGATAATTAAAATGAATTGGCCATTAATTCAATTCCGTTGTTAAATTTATGCATGTTTTACGTAAGAAATCTTGCATATATGTTTACAGAACTTGTGGTAATGTTCTTTAAGAATTTGGGAGTTGTTAATGACGTTTTTGGAGAAATTGGAAGATGAAACCCATAGGTTTTAATGGCAGTTTTTGGGCAAAAACTAAGAACATCGATCGATCGACCCCCTTTCCTCGATCGATCGACCCCTCCTGGAAAACTGCATATTCTCATCCGTTGGGTTAATCCGGTCTTAATGCATAGGAACCCTTGATTGTTATTGTTGGAGTATAATAGGACATAGAGAAGACTAGTAGAACATAGGTAGTACCCGTTGAGTGAAACTTAGTGTAAGATGAGATTTTTAGGTTAACGAGGAATTATTCATGTGTATAAGAAATCATGCCAACATTTAATAAAAGGATCGAGACTCGTAAGGGAGTTAGACCAGAAGGTAAGTGAGTGTATGCCAACTGAAATTATACTTAGAATTCATCGAGAGAGGATAAGTGTGTATGAAGTGAAATACAAATGAGAATAAAAATGACGAGTCTGTTAAAATGTGTTAATAACGGATAATTATAGCCATCGGTCGTGGGTACACCTAACTTAGAAATGTGAATATTTATATATAAATGACTGTGTGATTGTGCATATATTATATATTTGTATAAAAATCATACTCGGGCTACTTCCTATCGCACCGGGATGGTCTTATCTCGATTGGGGCTTTATGGGGGATATTGACTCATACCCTAGAACATAGGATTCCTTGGTACAGGCTATCTTGAGAAACCGAATAGGTCCGGTGTGTGATAATTGATTAAAAATAAGTCGCAAGATTCCAATCAACCCTTTTAACACAAACAAACCCTAAACATGCAGCAGTACGTGATTGAATAAGATGATAATCTAAGCAAGAACATTTAAACACATGCAATTAAGGAAAAATCCCCCACAGGGGCAAAACCATTTATTTTCACTATAATTTGTAAGAAAACGGCTTACAATCGGATTACAATGAAAATACAAGTTTTTGACTAAGAATTACCCTCAGGTATCGGATTCTGTAGTCGCGGCTGGAGATATCCCTTTCCAGTAAGGCAACTTTGAATAAGAGAAACGGCTTCTCCACAAGTTTGTCGACTGGAATTTTCCCTTTCCAGGAGGGCTGCAATGAAGAAGAGAACGGCTTCTCCACAAGGTTTGAACAAAACTCAAGGTTGTGTTCTTGGGTTACAAACTGATTCACAAAGGATTGAAAAAGTTGTGTGAATCAAACATGAGTTGGGGAACTCAAAAAGGTGAAGACTTGTAGAATAAGGACTCTAAATTTCGTCTTGAAAAGTCTTGGAAAACATCTCTCCTGAAGTTGGTATAAATAGGGGAACAAAGGAGGTGTTTAAAAAATCTAGGACTGCTCGAAATTATCCCAGGCGGACCGGTCCGGGTCCTAGGCAGATCGGTCCGACATCGGACCGGTTCTTTTAAAATTCTGCTCCATCGGTTCGCATTCGGTCCGGGGAATACTGGCCTCATTTTGCAGGGCGGACCGGTCCGTGCCTGGGCGGATCGGTCTGCTGGCGGATCGGTTCCTTTTTATATGGGGCGGACCGGTCCAGCTTCTGTAAATCCTGATTCCTTCTTGGAATTTCCTCCATCTTCAAAGGGCCATAACTTCTTCACCGTAGCTTGGATTGAGGTGCCGTTTCTTCCAGTATCTTTGTTCCGGCATGCTCTTTAACTTTCCAGTTTCCCTATTCTCCAGTCGGTGGCTGTACAATTACCCAATTGCCCTTGAACATCCATATCGTGCCATATTTCACTATTTTGACTTCTCTTTCGTACCACTTGCATTTAGTCCCTAAAATCATGGAACTTGAAGTCATTGGGGCCGATGTAGGACACATGATGGAGGTGCAGGATACTTGATTCCCGGAATTCGGATTGGGACCGTCACATGTGGTCGAGCAGAGACGTGCCAAATGTAACGGCGTACGACATACAAAACATTACGATAACGGACATGATAAAAATGTCCTTACAAATCTCCCCCTATGTCTATGCCGGTACATACATAAAAACCAACATCCGAATTATCAAATAACAAAATTGCCTATACAAATCTACCCTTCCATGAACCCAAAACTGGAAAGATACAAATGAATAAGTCTTCATCGTTTGTTCTTCAAATCTTCAGGAATCTGAAATCTTTTCTCATCAGGGTGTGCAATTGAGAGATCATCAATGTAGTACCTACACACATGAGATAAAGAAAAATACCAAGTGACGTATCGAGTTTGAAATGAGATAAACATAGATACCAATATATGATAAGCATAAGTCAAATCTCAAAACTCCCCCAAAATTCAAACTCCCCCAAAATAAGATAATTCTTTCTCCCCCTTTTTATGATGTCCCCAAATAGACAAATAAGAAGAATGAATCAAACAAGAAAAATCGGGGTGAGACGGTATTCAAAACGTGCTCATGCAAGGATCAATCAAATGGAAAGCGTGCTCATTCAAGGAGATGCAAAAAAAATCTTCACAAACTATTTTTGATTTTTCAAATTTTTCATACAAAGATAAAAAAAATAGATACCATTTGAAAAAAAATGCCACAAAAATCACACCATGGATTTAGACTCAAACAACCAAGTCATGGAAACGGAATGAATGGGTGTGAACACATTCGATAGGTAAATCAACTCAATCAATCATATGTGCACGATGCATATGTGTACCCCTAACGAATGAGCATCAAAAGTATCCTTAGGTGTAAAAATTTGTTGAATTTAAATGACATCGTCTTATACAAATCAACAAATCAAAGTCAAAGTGATTTCCACACCAATAACGTCCAAAACTATAAAGCGCATTTTTAATCAATTCAAGGACGTGCAAACCCGTTTTAAATTCTCCAACCAAACTCCCTCATATATATATATTCTTTTAGAGGTAATCTAAATTCTCAAACTTTGGAGAATTGGTGCAAAAACCTAAATGTCTCATATTTGGCATGAATATTTTTTTTTATTGCCTTTCAATTTTTTCGGGCTCTTTTAAACCTCTTTGGACCCCGGATAATAAAATTCCTCCATTTTTTAGGTGCTTGGGAACGGTGGCTTTTGCGCAAAGAAGAAATAATTACCTTTCGCAGCCCCTCCCTGTTATTAAACAAACTCACAAAACGGTTTTTATATGTACAATTTCCTTATCAAAATTTATCGCGCTTGGTTCGTTTTAAGGACAGGATTGAAGTGAAAACACCCAACCAACATGTGATAAGACAAGCACAATAGTCAAACAAATCCGTGCATGTGTGCAATAAAGGAAACATGAGTCAAACATGTAGGAAGAAACACTTAATTACATCTTAATGACTCCAAACATTATAAAGCACATGGATGAATTGACCTATTGTCTCAAAACACTACCAAATAGTCACATGAAAAAAATGGAATGATGTTGTGACTCGGTCATCCTATGTGTTCATCCATAAACGGTGTAAACAAAAAAAATCTTTTTGGATTTTTCAAAATTTTATCAAAATAAAATCTTTTTGTATTTTTAAAAAAAAATCAAAAACAAGAATTTATACAAAAAGTACAAGTCATCACACTAGTAAAAATATATCATGAAACCACAACTAGTGTAGGACAAACATGCAATCACAATCAACCAAAAGCTTTCACATGGGGTGAATCACGTGCAAGCAAACGGGAATCGTGGACACATAAACCATAAGCCTTTAAATCCGATTTTCTAACCCAAATAGATTTGTAACGAAGTGTGGGGGTTTTAGGAATCGAATTTATTCTTTCATTAACCATCCTGGGTCCATTTAAAAGCTTGTAACAAAATCGCCTAAGATGACCTTGCCTACTGTAATGTGTGCAAGTGTAAATCGGGCGGTGTGTGTTACCTAAAGGTGGCCTTCTCCTCAAATTTCTCGGTTGCTCTCTCCGAATTTGCCTAGGTGGGTCTCTCCTAATGATCCTAGGAGGTTCTCTCACGATGTTCCTATGGGGCGCCTTTTTAACAAACTTAGGTGCCTCTTTCTTAACAATCCTAGGAGGCTCTCTCACACGTGTGGGAATGGGTGCAACATATTTTTCAAGACCAATCCCACCCCTATCCGTTTTGATCTCGACTGTGCCTAAAATCTTATCAAGTTTTTCAGACCTAGACTCCAAATCAAATTTCACTTTACTTGAATCTTTCAATTTCACCTCAAGTTCACCTATCCTAGATTCAAGTACTCGTTTAGAATCCTCAAACTCTAAAAGCTCCTTTTTCATAGTCTCCATCAACCCTCTAAGACTATCTCTCTCACCCTCGACGTACTCAAGCTTCTCTTTCAAAATTTTCGCATGAGCCCTAAGTTCTTCAACTAAAAAATCATTATTTTTTATGGCACACTCTTTCAACTGAGCTTTCAATTTCAAATTTTCTTTCTTTGTTTTCAGAGTTTCAGCATAAAGTTTATTGAAAGCAGTTTGCAAGTCATGCTCATCTACACTTTCCTCCTCACTTTCATCCACACTCCCATCACCTTTACTATCATCACTAATCACATGGATGGGAAACTCTTGCCTAGAAGCATAAAAACTTCTTCCGAATCACAATCACTAAGGGTAGAAACATGAGAAATCGGTTTATTCAATTTCTTCTTTAAATTTGTGGTACACTCATGTAACGTGTGACCAACACCCTCACAACAAGAACACCTATTTGATTCGTTTTCAACAGAAGATTTAAAACAGGAGTTCGTGTGAATTTTCCAATTAAATTTTTCAAAAATTTGACATCGAAGATCATCAAAACCATCAAAATCCATTGAAAAATTGCGAATATTCACAAAACTGATTTTTCAAAAAAAATCAATATCACACGATTTTGCGGAAAATAGGAATACGCAATAAATTAGCGTAACCTGCTCTGATACCAATTTGAAGAGTGGTGATCGCTTAAATAAGCTCTGATACCAATTTGACGATGTGAGAAGTCAAATTGTATCATGAAAAAAAACTTTAAAAATCAAGATCACTCGATAATTTAGAGTAACCCGCTCTGATACCAATTTGAGAAACCGAATAGGTCCGGTGTGTGATAATTGATTAAAAATAAGTCGCAAGATTCCAATCAACCCTTTTAACACAAACAAACCCTAAACATGCAGTAGTATGTGATTGAATAAGATGATAATCTAAGCAAGAACATTCAAACACATGCAATTAAGGAAAAATCCCCCACAGGGGCAAAACCATTTATTTTCACTATAATTTGTAAGAAAACGGCTTACAATCGGATTACAATGAAAATACATGTTTTTGACTAAGAATTACCCTCAGGTATCGGATTCTGTAGTCGCGGCTGGAGATATCCGTTTCCAGTAGGGCAACTTTGAATAAGAGAAACGGCTTCTCCACAAGTTTGTCGGCTGGAATTTTCCTTTTCCAGGAGGGCTGCAATGAAGAAGAGAACGGCTTCTCCACAAGGTTTGAACAAAACTCAAGGTTGTGTTCTTGGGTTACAAACTGATTCACAAAGGATTGAAAAAGTTGTGTGAATCAAACATGAGTTGGGGAACTCAAAAAGGTGAAGACTTGTAGAATAAGGACTCTAAATTTTGTCTTGAAAAGTCTTGGAAAACATCTCTCCTGAAGTTTGTATAAATAGGGGAACAAAGGAGGTGTTTAAAAAATCTGGGACTGCTCGAAATTATCCCAGGCGGACCGGTCGGGGTCCTAGGCGGATCGGTCCGACATCGGACCGGTTCTTTTAAAATTCTGCTCCATCGGTTCGCATTCGGTCCGGGGAATACTGGCCTCATTTTGCAGGGCGGACCGGTCCGTGCCTGGGCGGATCGGTTTGCTGGCGGATCAGTTCCTTTTTATATGGGGCGGACCGGTCCGGCTTCTGTAAATCCTGATTCCTTCTTCAAAGGGCCATAACTTCTTCACCGTAGCTTGGATTGAGGTGCCGTTTCTTCCAGTATCTTTGTTCCGGCAAGCTCTTCAACTTTCCAGTTGACCTATTCTCCAGTCGGTGGCTGTACAATTACCCAATTGCCCTTGAACATCCATATCGTGCCATATTTCACTGTTTTGACTTCTCTTCCGTACCACTTGCATTTAGTCCCTAAAATCATGGAACTTGAAGTCGTTGGGGCCGATGTAGGACACATGATGGAGGTGCAGGATGCTTGATTCCCGGAATTTGGATTGGGGCCGTCACATGTGATCGAGCAGAGACGTGCCAAATGTAACGGCGTACGACATACAAAACATTACGATAACGAACATGATAAAAATGTCCTTACATATCTGATTGATAGTCAGACGGTCTTAAGAGACGTGAGGGTATATACTGACCTCTTAATGACTTGGAACTGTGCTTCGCCTCCATTTGTATGTGTTTATGTTAATATAGTTCGAGAGTAATTCTGAACTAGTATTCCCCTTAATATGTGTGATACGGGGACTTAATAGCAGAGTATGCCAGCACCATAGATTTTATGCGGGGTGCCATTAGTATATATATATATATATATATATTATATGAGTGACAAATATATATAATTATGCTTAAGTATGGGAAATTTCTACTATGCATAAAAGTACTTAAGTAATGATTAAATACTCCGAATCTATTATAAGTGTTTAATAAATTTTGTGACATCACTGGGATATTTTTATATAAAATAAGATATGTAAGAGCATAAATTTCAGGAATTAATTATCTTTGCCATCGTAGTTAGCGGTATGAAATTTTATGCGAAAGCTAAGTTAAAATAAACTTTTGAGATAGATAGTACGGTAGGCGTGCACACGAGATAAGAGGTGAGAATTTCTCAAGAGAGCGATGCGTACTAACATGGTTGTTACATTAGCCGATAAGAATTTTATTTACTTGCTAAACTATTTTTAAACCGTTTTACACTCGGGCTATGACCCATTTCCTCTTATTTCTTTTCTTTTGTGTATATATATGTATATATTACAGGTGCCCAGCCACAGGGGTGCCTTGCTTAGAATTCTTGGATCGGATACGCTGCAGCTTATGTGGGAATTGCAGGCCATTGGTTAGACGACCACATTGTTGACTCTACTCTTATTTTTAGTTTTTATTAGTTAGGGCATGTGTTGCCCGCTTCCCTATTCTGTTGGATTTGTCAGAGTTATGTTCATTTTTATTTCCGGTATTCGTTACTCTTTGAGATTTAATTATGGTCAGGATGGTTTTATTTATAGTTTTAAACTGGTTTGGTTTATCTGGATGATTCAAATTCTTGTGTACTATTAATCATCCATAATATTTCGGAATTCTTAAACTGTGGATTATTAAATAGGTTTCCAAGTTTGGATTTTATAAAATTGGAAAGAAGGTTTTAAATTGTTTTGACATTTAGATTAATTATTTAGGGTGTTTAAATTGGAAATTTTATTTTACGGCAATGATGCCAAGAATGAACCGACTGTTCACCTTGATTTTAATTTAATAAAGGACTGATCACCCGGTATTTAATTAGGCGGGGTGTCACAGGTGGTATCAGAGCATCAGGTTCTAGTGTCCTTTAGGATTTATACGGCTCATCTCGTTTCCAGTTTAGCGCCTTTGATTTAAAGCCCTAATATTAGGAATGTTGTATTCATCTTTATGCGTTGGAAATTAGTGCTTCTGCGATTTGTCGATGTAAATATTGAACTTATACAGATTATTTTTAAACTTTCAAATGGCCCGTCAAGACGAACAAGCTAATGCCATTGGGAAAGTTAATGAGCAAGAACAACTCACTCCTCAGGTTTCTTCGAAGAGGGTATCAATCGCCGAATTTATAGGCATTATGGCACATGAAGTTACCACTGCAGTCTTATAGTACAACGATCGCAGTATGCATCTCAGAGGAGGCAAAAGACATAGAGAGATTAGTCAATTTCATATAACTAGAGTTGAAAATTGTGCGAAGACACCAAAATCATAGCAACCAGCTCCCAAGACCAAAAGTGCCACAGAGGTAAAAAAAATTTATGTGGAGAGCCAAAAGCGTCAGGGACAACAAAGCCGAGGTCAGAATAAAGTCACAAAAAGTGTTTCAAATGTCGAATGGATGATCATGAATTTGTCTGAATCAGATTGGAGAGAAACTCCAAACCGACCAACGAGAAATTTCAGGACTCTGCTATAAATGTGTGCAACCGGATCACAAGTGGAAGGATTGTCCTCAACCTGACATCGTTTTTCCTCAAGTTTCTCAACAAGGCTAACAAGGCCAAGGAAAAGGAAAAACTAGACCACCGTGTCGTAAAATGAGATAGTTTCGAGGTAGGTGCTTCAAATGTGGCAATAATGGCCATAGATGTCAGGATTTCCCAGAAGGTAATAGGGCCCCATGGTAACAGGGTGCCCGTAATAAACCGCAGAGGCCAACTCTACCAGCCATCCCGGTAGCCCCAGATCAGCAAGGGAAATTTCAGTATGGATGTGTGTATAACATCCACTTGGCAGCAGCACCTCAGGCACCAACCGCAATAGAGGGAATGTTTCCTATACATGGTACTATGGGTCGAATTTTATTTGGTACTGGGGTGTCACACTATTTTATAGCTACTCATTTTGCACGAGCCTTAGGGTTATTAGACACAACAAAAAGTACAGTGTCATGCATAGACTTACCATTGGGGAAAAAGTATTTTATTTTCTATATTTTGCGGGGTGTAGATATAGAAATGGGTAGCTTCACTTTACCTGTGGACATGCTGGTGTAAGATATGCATGAGCACAATGTCATTATTGGCATGCTAGATTTTTTAGTAGGTGTATTGTCTTTGCCATTCCGGCACAGGAGATGTGTTTGGTGGTGATGCCTCGCCCAGAGGGAGGACTAGCCAAGGAAATTGGCAAAGTAGAAGTATGACTTTTATCCTCAGAGGATGATGCGAGTTTTAGGTGACATGAGCAAGTCACTATATTTTGTTTATTTCAAGATTAGCATGTGAGACGAGTTTAATGCATACAACTATAAACATTACTATTATGCGAACATTTTTCCCTAGTGTAGCGGGATTTTCTTTAGTGCTACCCGTGGAGGAGGAATGGGTGTATTAATAGTGTTGTATATTTTTATTGAGATTACTCATTTTAATGATGCGATATACGAGTAAGATATTAACTTAGTTACATCTTTATAGTAATGGTTAGTAAAATAGTAGGCAGTTATTGCAAGGCTATCGGAGTGGTTGCCTTAGTGCAGCGTATTTTGTTCTGACGAGGCCTCACCTGCGAGAGGGTCGGACTCACATTTTCATTATCCATTTTAGAGACTTCGGAGGGAATAATGGGCTCGAGATATTCAATCTCGGTGTGTGTACGAACTTTGTTATGATTCAGTATGTATTGGGTTACTATTGAGCGAAAAGATTTAGCTCATTGTTATGCTTAGCGCTCAGGACTTAGTGATAGGAAGAGTGCGTTAATATATCTATCCTTTAGAGATGTGGGAGTTGAGGGTTACATCCATATGATTGGGAATGGGATTTTGAGAATCCCGATTGTATGTATTTAAGATTTATGGAATGCGATTACCACCAATTCTGAACGATGGTGCAATTGGAGAAATGTTCTTTGTTAAGTGTAATTACGGGAGGAGATGTATCTTTTTTGTCAAGAGATGGAATAAAGGTATACACGTTATGGACAAAGGACCTAATGGATCTCGATAACCGACAATTCTAGGTAGTAGTGTATCGGGGGGTTCCTTGTTTGGATTTC
Organism: Sambucus nigra; assembly: GCA_949130495.1. NCBI lineage: Eukaryota > Viridiplantae > Streptophyta > Magnoliopsida > Dipsacales > Adoxaceae > Sambucus > Sambucus nigra. The sequence continues at coordinate 532,151,222 of OX422208.1, read as the reverse complement.
GCTTTGCGAGACATCCCACACATGAAACTTAGTGTAAAGTAGGAAATAGGGAGATGTTTGGTCATTAGTCCATGAGTTCGGTACCTAGGGCGTAATAGGGGCAGGTAATTATATATATATAAGTTGAGAGTTAAATTATGATTTAAGGCCAGTGGAGTCGGTGGTGTGGTAAGAAAGCATTGAAAGTTTTGTTTTCTCACTACGAGTTAAATTATGGAACGATGATAAGGGAAATATAAAATTTCGATTTCTAGGGGTGATTGAGAATACCCAAGTGTTGTAACCGCGCTCTGAGGATAAGGGAAATAAAGAGTTGGGATGATTTTTAGCGTGGATTATCTGGGAATAATTCTTAACACAGGAGAGAAGACTTGTATTTATTTTCATGTATAGAGCATTGGTGATTTATTTTAGTTGTTGTATTTATATGGGAGGATTGTTGTACTTATTTGAAGAAATTTGAGATTAGTGTTTTCTCTTTTGTTATTGTGGGATGTAAGTTCTCTATACCTAGTATTTTGATGAATTTGGCTAGTTTTATTGATGAGTAGAACACCGTTCGCTCTTCCCGGGTGGGCGGGGTGCTACAGAATGTGGGCATCCTGGTTAGCTGATGTTAGAATTGTCCGAGTTGTAGGGATGTGGGAATATACGTGTTGAATGTATGTTTATGGGACTAACATAACGAGGCGGAAGTGGTAGAGTGGATTAAGCATCGTATGAAGAACGGTGATTCATATATACGTGTGCGATCAGAGTAGCACACCCGAATTTTATTAGAAGGCTGTAGGAAGCCATTTAAAAAGGGGGTATTCCTTAAGAAGGGTAGAATTTAATTATTATAGAGAACACTCGGAGCGGAGTTTTAATTCGTCAAATGTTAAGAGAGACTGATGCGTACAAAGAGTGAAGATGTTAGTATGGTATAAAAGGTCCAGAAGTGCACATTGTGGAGAAAAGTGGACGGATCGAAACTTCCTCTATATGCTAAGGAAATAAGGGGAGTATTAAGTATAACTTAATGTGAGACATTTCAAGTAGAAGTCGATGTTGAGCGGGACATAGTGAGTGGTCTCCGTATGCACCACTCATAAATATAAATCGGTTGGAACAGGAGGATCAACCAGAGAATTTTGTGGATATTGACAATTCCTATAGTGGAAGAGGCCGATGAATTCGGTTAAGTTTTTTTTTGGATAATTTTCCAACCTCAAGGTAAGGTCACGAGTTCCTTAGAATGTGTGGACAATTTGACCTAAAACAAAGTGATTATTATTCTTTTGGGGGTATACACTATTAGACTGTGTGCCCCAGCCTTTCTTTGGAAATAAGAATCACATCGGTAAGAGGATCTTCCTAGTAATTTCTGGACTAGAATGGGATATCGTTTCATTTTAAGTAGGTTGTATCACCCTTATCCGGGGAGTAGGCGAGGTAATTAAAGATTAGTTGAACCGCGTGGAAGTAATTTTTAAATTCATAGTGGTCATTTCATTTCGACAACGGATGTATCTAGCAAGTGACGTTAAGTACAGTAGAGCTCCATGGAAGCACTCGTAACTATTTATTGTGGACAAACTGCTTATCGAAATTTTGTGTGGAAAAACCTTAAATATTCTCCCCCTGGTTATTTAGAGGTGAGTGGATAACTAGAATTTTTGATCGGCCGAGTTGGAGTCTAATGACTGTGGTGGAATCACAATGGCCATTTTAGGTGACTTTTGAATGATGTAAGAGTTCGTTGCCAAAATTGAGATTCGAAGAACTGACAAGAGTGATAAATTGTCCCCAAGCTTTCTTTCAGAAAAGAGAGTTTTGTGATTTGATAAATACTAGTGTTCATTATATAGTGAGGTGCGGCCTCCCAATAATATTGAGACAATGGGGGGCCAACGAAGAGTAGGCTTGTCTTATGCGAATAGTAGAGATTGGAGCACAATGTCAAGCGCCGTTATTAAAGTGTGACTCTATAACTAATTGTATTGAATGTGACAAATAAGCTTATTGTGAGGCAGGGTGTCACATTGTATTGAAAGTGACAAGCAAGCTTATTGTGAGGCGGGAGGACTATAAGAATTCTCCTTACCCGAAAGTTCATTTTGGGTATTGTTAAAGTACCCAGATCTATTTTTTCCAGGCACACTGTATTTTCCAAATTTTGGGACGAAATTCCGTTATTAGGGGGGAAGTATGTAATACCCTATATTTTTATAGATTTTAAAATTGGGGATTTATTTATTAAATTTAATTGAGATATTAATTTAATATTAATCCAAAAGTTTATTCTTTTACTAGAAATTATTGGATACTTGTTGAATATTACTGGATGAGTAAAGTAATATATAAGATTGATTTTATTAAAATTGTCACGAGTGAATATAATGGCAATTATGGAAATTAAATCGGGACACGCCGTTGTCGTGTTGGGATTAAATTATTATTATTAAGAGTGAATAAATTATAAGTCGCATGTATGGTCATTTCGCGTGCGCCAATGTGTCTAGAAGGGTCGAGATAGTAAAAAAATGTACCCGGGAGTTCAGTTTGGGTCTCAGGGGTATTTTTAGGCCTAATTAGCATCCCGGGAGGGTAATATAGACATTTTACATTTTTGGATTCCTAAGGATAAATCAGCCTTTAGGAGTTGCCTACTAGGGTTAGCAATCAGAAAATCAAAGAACGGCCATTGGAGAAGGAGTTGGAGAGCTTTCCAAGCAACTCAAGGCCAAGAACTCAATCGTTTACACCGCCACCACCACCAAAGCGTAGATCGCGCGACGAGGAATGCAATCATACCACTTCCGTCCACAAATCAGAAACCTAAATTCCAGGCAAGTATCTATCTTGCTTCTCTTTTAAGTTAGTTGTTACACCATGTTAGATTAGGATGATTGAACCTTTGTTTTATGGAAGAACTCAAGGATTTAGAGGACCTAATCACATGTTGTTGGGAAAATAAATAAACTCTGGACATCCCAATCATATGTAGAGGATTACCCACGAAATTTGATTAATTTAGAAGTGAAAAATCTGGAAAAAGACACAGAACCATGAAAGTTTAGAGGAAAGTTAGGGTTCTTGATAATTAAAATTAATTGGCCATTAATTCAATTCCGTTGTTAAATTTATGCATGTTTTCAGTAGGAAATCTTTCATATATGTGTATAGAACTTGTGCTAATGGTCTTTAAGAATTTGGGAGTTTTTAATGACGTTTTTGGAGAAATTGGAAGATGAAACCCGTAGGTTTTAATGGCAGTTTCCGGGCAAGAACTGCTTGATCGAACAATAGACCATAGAACATCGATCGATCGACCTCGTTTCCTCGATCGATCGGACCCTCCTAGAAAACTGCATATTTCTCGTTCGTTGGGTTAATTCGGTTTAAATGCATAAGAACCCTTGATTGTTATTGTTGGAGTATAATAGGATATAGAGAAGACCAGTAGAGCCTAGGTAGACCCTGTTGAGTGAAACTTAGTGTAAGATGAGATTTTTGGGTTAACGAGGAATTATTCATGTGTATAAGAAATCATGCGAACATTTAATAAAAAGATCAAGACTCGTAAGGGAGTTAGACCAAAAGGTAAGTGAGTGCATGCCTAATGAAATTATACTTAGAATACATCGAGAGAGGATAAGTGAGTATGAAGTGAAATATAAATCAGAATTAAAATGACGAGTTTTTTATGCATAATAATCGAGTAAAATGCGTTAATAACGAATAATTATAGTCATGGGTGGTCGGTACTCCTAACTTAGAAATGCGAATATTAATATATATATATGACTATGTGGTTGTGCATATATTATATATCTGTATAAAAATCATACTCGGGGTACTTCCTGTCATGGGGGTTTTCGTACCGAGACGGTATCATCTCGATTGGGCCTTTATGGGGGATATTGACTCGTACCCTAGAACATAGGATTCCTTGGTAGAGGCTATCTAATTGATAGTCAGACGGTCCTAAGAGATGTGAGGGTATGTGCTGACCTCTTAGTGACTTGGAACTATGCTTCGCCTCCATTTGTATGTGTTTTATGTTAATATAGTTCGAGAGTGATTCCGAACTAGTATTCCCCTTAATATGAGTGATACGGGGACTTGATAGCAGAGTATGCCAGCACCATAGATTTTATGCGGGGTGCCGTTAGTATATATATATTATATGAGTGACTAATATATATAATTATGCTTAAGTATGGGAACTTTATACTGTGCAAAAAAGTAGTTAAGTAATGATTAAATACTCCAACTCTATTATAAGTGTTTGAGAAATTTTGTGACATCACTAGGATATTTTTATATAAAATAAGATATGTAAGAGAATAAATTTCAGGAATTAATTATCTTCGCCATTGTTGTTAGCATTATGAAATTTTATGCGAAAGCTAAGTTAAAATAAACTTTTGAGATAGATAATACGGTAGGCGTGCACATGAGATGAGAGGTGAGAATTCCTCAAGAGAGCGATGCGTACTAACATGGTTATTACATTAGGTGGTAGGCAATTTATTTTCTTGCTAAACTATTTTTAAACTTTTTTACACTCGGGCTTTGACCCATTTCCTGTTATTTCTTTTCTCTTGTGTATATATGTATATATTACAGGTGCCCAGCCATAGGGGTGTCATGCTTAGAATTGTTGATTCGGATGCGCTGCAGCTTATGTGGGAGTTGCAGGCCATTGCTTAGATGACCATATTGTTGACTCTACTCTTATTTTTAGCTTTTCGTAGTTAGGGCATGTGTCGCCCGTTTCCCTATTCAGTTGGATTCATCAGAGTTATGTTCATTTTTATTTTTGGTATTCGGTATTCTTTAGGATTTAATTCTGGTCACGATGGTTTTATTTATAGTTTTAAGCTGGTTTGGTTTATCTAGATGATTCAAATTCTTTTGTAGTATTATTCATCCTTAATATTTCGGAATTCTTAAATTGTGGATTATTAAATAGGTTTTCAAGTTTGGATTTAATAAAGTTGGAAATAAGGTTTTAAATTTTTTTAACACTTAACTAATTATTTAGGGTGTTTAAATTGGAAATTTTATTTTTCGACAGTGATGCTAAGAATGAACCGACCATTCACCTTGATTTTAATTTAGTAAAGGACTAATCACCCGACATTTAATTAGGCGGGGTGTCACACATTACCCAAAGAAGGACCGAGGAGCATCTTTCGTACCTTCTTAGATGTGTCCTCTATAGTAAACATGACCTTCCGGGAACGTTCGAAATCTCTCTCGAGTTAGGACATACGGGATTCAAGTTCACTATTTACCCAACCTACGACGATCAATTGCTCATTTAAAGATACCTTCATCTTCTCAAATTGACTCGCCCACGCCTCAAATCCTCTAAAAACTTCTATAGCTCTCTCCCCAAATCTAACACCTTAAGACCTAACTCCTTATTCAACTTCTTCGGGTTTAAGGTCTCAGCGTATAAATCTCTAAACACCTTTTGGAGATCGCTTTCATCCTTACTTTCACACTCACTCATAACACTCAAATTATCATCGGGGATCTCTTGTACACAAGTGTCCTCATCATCGTGGCACAAACTAGGTTTCCTCACTTTACTTGCCAAAAAGGAGACACACATATCATGTGATGAATCACCCCCGAAATTATTCACCTCTTCATCACTATCGCTAAGAGTGACTGGGATAACAACTTTCTTACCCTTTCTCTTTAGCATAGTGGGACATTGAAACGCTTTGTGCCCTTTTCCCTCGCACTCAAAACATCTCTGTTCCAATACATTTTGTAATGGTAAAAGGTTCGATGTATCCTGGTGTGATTTTTTCCTTTCCGTTAAATCCAATGACTCCCTTTTGAGGTGATAATTTTAATAAAACTTGATCTCCTCCTTGAAATTTAAGGGGATGTCTGTGATTATCGTCATAACTTTTCTATCGAATTTGAGATTCTTTTAATCTTTCCTTGATTAAATGTACTTTCTCAGTGGTTTCTGTTATAATCTATGGTGCAAAGACTTGATTTTCCCCATATTTATTCCAACAAAGTGGATAACGATAGGGTCTTTCATAGAGTGCTTCATATGTAGTGGCTTGAATACTATCTTTATAACTATTATTGAAAGGAAATACTACTAATACTAAGTTATTGCTCTAATTTCCTACTAAATCTAATGCACATGCTCCCAACATATCCTCTATGGTTTGAATTGGTCGTTCAGATTGTCCATCAGTTTGGGGATTAAATGCGATATTAAGAAGTAATTTAGTTCCCATGTATTTTTGTAAAGGTTGCCAAAAATGTCTTGTAAATCGAGAATCTTGGTTAGATGAAATAGATAAAGGAGTCCTAGGTAATCTGACGATTTGTTGAAGATATAAGTTATTGTGTCGCTGAATTGAATCGGTGGTATGCACTTTAATAAAGTGAGCTGACTTAGTTAATCCATCAATGAATACCCAAATCAAATTATATCGATGGCATATGGTAGATAATCCACTAACAAAGTCCATAGTAGTACGATCCCATTTACAGGATAGGATGGGTAGAGGTTGCAAGAGTACATCTGGTTGTTGGTGTTCAATATTGACTTGTTAGGGGGTTAAACATTTGGTAGTTTGAATGTTTAGTTTCATTCCTGCAAACATTTGGCCAAAATCCCTGACCAAGACTGTGGGTCGCGGACTTGGGCCATGACCATTTCGGGCATGACCAATTTCTTAGGTCGCGGCCTAAGTCTGTGAGCAAAAATTGGTCACGGCCCGCAGGGGGTCACGGTAGATGGTCGCAGACTTAGGCCATGACCCATGCCATGACGGGTCGCGGCCCTCGTCCGTGACCCACAACCGTGACAAATTGGTCACGGATCAACTCCGCGACCCACAGCTATGACAAAAAAAAGAAAAAAAATGGTCGCGGCCCATGTCCGTGACCCCCAACCGTGACCAAAAATGGTCGCGGCCAAAGTTCGTGACCGACACCACGACGAAAAAAATGGTCGCGACCATTTTTTTGCGCGAAGGAAAAAATGGACTTTGGCCGCGATTGGGGGTCATGGAATTTGGTCGTGACCATTTTTATGCGCGACGGAAAAAATAAATATGGTCATGGACAAAGTCCATGACCATATTTAACCATAATTAAAAAAATGTCTTTTTTTGGTCCAATACTAAAATTGGGGGTCCTGTGAGTGCATTGTCGGTTGCTACGTGTAATGTTGGACGCGTACGAGGTGTTACAAATATTTATTATTGGAAAAGCAATAAAAAAATCACAAATGGAGAATCGAGAACGTTGTTAATAAACTAATATATATATAGAAACTTAAAAATATTACATGTCTTAATAATTCACAGAAAAAACAAAAATTGGGCAAAGTTTCCTCTATTTTCTGGATATTCCAAACCTTGTAAATGTAAAACCTTCTTATAATAAAGCCCACACGGCCATAAAATTCAACAATCAAATTATAAAAGCCCGCATGGCCATAAAACTAAACAATAAAAGCCCGCACGGCTCTAACACATAAAAAACATAACCCTGAATGTCCACAACATTATATAAACAATCTTCATGTTGTAAACCATTGCCTCCTTCATTTGTTCCACGCGCAAAAAACCTACAAATGATAGGATAAAAAAAAGGATATCAGTAACCATGTAGTTTTACAAAAAAATTATTCAAGCTGAAAAATTGCATATATGAGTTATAATTATCAACATATCAATGTTTTTAAGCCTAAGTCTATATATATGCAAATTATCATCGTATTCTCAAACCGAGAGTCCCGTTGCCGCACGGTCAGTTCATATGAGTTACATTGGTCCCGTGGGAGGTGTTGGTGCCTCCCACGGGGCCGTTCGGGGGCTGTTTTTGATTTTCACACTCTAATGCCATGTTTTTAAGCCTAAGTGCTCGTATTTTCAAATTACGTCTGTATTCTCAAACCGGGAGTCCCGTGGCTGCGTGGTTAGTTCCTACGAGTTACATTGGTCTCGTGGGAGCTGTTGGTACCTCCCATGCGGCCGTTCGGGGGCTGTTTCGAGTTTTCACCCACTAACGCCATATTTTGCTTAAGTCTAAAAATATGCAAATTATCATCATATTCTATAACGGGGAGTACCGTGATCGCGCGATAAGTTCTTACGAGTTATATTGGTCCCGTGCGAGGTGTTGGTGCCACTCAAGGGGCCGTTCAGGGGTTGTTTTGGGTTTCACCCACTAACACCATGTTTTTAAGTCTAGAATTATGCAAATTATCATTGTATTCTGAAACCGAGTGTCCCATGATAGCGCAGTATGTTCCTACGAGTTACATTGGTCCCGTGCGAGGTGTTGGTGCCTCCCGAGGGGCCGTTTGGGGGCTATTTTGGGTTTTCACCCTCTAACGCCATGTTTTTAAGCCAAAGTCCTTATATTTTGAAATTACCATCATATTCTCAAACCGAGAATCCTGTGTCTACGTGGATAGTTCCTACGAGTTACATGGGTCCCGTGAGAGCTGTTGGTGCCTCCCACGGGGCCGTTCGGGGGCTGTTTCGAATTTTCACCCACTAACGCCATGTTTTGCTTAAGTATAAAAACATGCAAATTATCATCGTATTCTCAAGACGAGAGTCTTGTGTTAGCGTGTAAAGTTCTTACGAGTTATATTGGTCCCGTGCGAGGGGTTCGTGCCTCTCACGGCACCGTTCGGGGGCTGTTTCAAGTTTTCACCCACTAACGCCATGTTTTTAAGCCTAAGTGAAGACCCCCGATTTTAATCTTCTTTAAAAATCCTAGATTTCCTTGTTATGAAACAGATGCGGAAGCGTAAAGGTGATGGTTCAACTTAAACACCAAAGTTTTAATTTCTATCTAAATTAAAATTAAACACTTTTATTTAAACACAAATAATTAATCCATGTCCTAGAATTTGCCTAATACATATTTATCAATATTACCAAATTAGGCCAAACCAGTTTTAATCAATAGACTTGAATTAAATAAACTTTACCCTATATTTAATTATGCACCAAAATAAATTAAGTGTTACTATTAAAACCAATTTTATCTTGAATTTTCCTAAGCATGAGTTCTAAGTCATTGTACCAGATAAAATAAATCAATCACACTACGCCGCGATGTACGAGGAAAAACCCAAGATGAGAAACGACCTCGGACGGTCCTAGCCACAAATCCACTAGATACAGTTTTACAAATACAAGACAAAAGACTTACATCACACGACTTGATCCCTCTCAATCCCCGAAGCTTCTTCTTGTAGACACCTCTTCCTAGCGGATACCCTTAGAGCTCCACCGCGGTTTCGGAATCCACCAATAGGACTTTATATGGTCACCGTCACCCGAACTAGGAGCCTTTCTCCAAGAGGATACATCAATGTAAATAACTTCTTCTTTGTGGGATTTAGAAGTAAACCCAAACACTCTCTTCAATTCGGTGTAGAGATAAACCCGGTGCCAAACTCCAAGCAAGATTTATATATATATGAACTTGGATGAATAAAACTATGGGTGAAAACTAGAGTGGTAGATGAATTTTACTTTGAAAAATATCACTCAAAACTTGATCTTTTTCTCTTTATAATTTTGCTCTCTAAACACTCTCTTAGATTTAGAAGAATATGAAAAAGATCGATTATCAAAATGGCTTCCCGCACATAGATATTCAGCAAAAAGTAGTGGGGTAAAACCAAGTGGCAAAGTGGGCAAAAACTGCTAAAAACTGCCAAAAACCTATTCCCGCCAAATCTCGTTCGAACGACATTCTCGTTCGAACGTGTCTTTTAAAGAAGTTCCAGTATGAACTCGTTAAAAGCTCATTAGAAATCTCGTTAGAACGACCATCTCGTTCGAATGACATTTCGAACGAAGTTTGAGTATGCCATAATGGTAAGTCGTTGGCAATCTCGTTCGAACGACTTGTGGTTCGAACGACAATCTCGTTCGAACGACACTTCGAACGAACTCACAGAATGTTCAAAAATTCTTTTTAAGCCCAAAAACTTTTATATACGTAATATATAAGTTTTAATATAAACCATTCTGAAAACAAAACGCAGTTTTAAAAACCTAACACCCAATATAAAATGTTCCAAGCTCCTATATATATATGTAATGCATTCATACCTTGAGAGCATGGAACCACTGTTGATAACGTTGAAACTAGGCACATAAACCACGACATTTTGATGAAGTTTTATACACGTGGCCCCTACGTCTTCAACAAACACGTCATAAGCTTGAAAGATGATCAATATACTCTATCCTATGACTCAAACGTTTTTGTCCGGATTTGAGCCAAAACTACAAAGGACTCAATTGGAAATTTGTGTCCTTACAAATCTCCCCCTTTGGCTATTCCGGGACAAAAACTATACAAAAATCCTAAAGGGCCGTCAAGCTCTACTAGACTAATAAAAAGTCCCACCCAAAATAAAATTACAATGCTTAACACAAACAACCCAAAGGATCACAATCTTTGCTGGTGAAAGTTGTCACTTATAATATGATTCCTGCACACTTAAGCAAACACAGTACTCGCATAGGGAATATCAATATATTTAACGCAAGTGAACTAAGTAATCCCACAAATTAATTCTCCCCTTTATCAAACAAACCTACTTAGAAAGACGTCTCCCCTAAGATAAATCTCCTTAAACTAAGGTGTGATAATAATAGGATTATATACCATTTCTCCCCCTAACATTCTCCCCCTTTTTTATCAGGAATATACAAAGGCTTAAAGAATCAAATGATGACTTATTTCCCCCAAATAAAGCATATACACCCTCTAAACTAAGCAAGAGATAAAAGAATGGGATAATAAGCTAAAACGTGTAATTGTGCATATAGTGATGAGAACATTAAAGCATATGGGAAACAAAGATTCAATAATCCAACAAATAACAACTTAGACCAACTAGGATGCAATAAAATTATACCAATATGATATATAAATTATGGAGTATAAGATATCAACAAAGAATGCAATAAGATGGATACCAAGTATGAATTAAAGCATATATGGAATAGAAATCAAGGCAAAGACTAAACAAAAATATCAAATATATGTATACATAATATATATCAAAGAGACTTAAGTATACACATATATAGATATAAACATACAAATGACACACAAAATATAATAGGAGTCTTTCGCACTCGTATGGCAAAAATGTGTCATATGAAAACGGAAGTGTTGGGGTGTGAACAAGTAACGATTAAATTTAGACTCAATAACTTAAAACATGTTCACGGAGTTCTAAATTGATTGCAAACTTCATCACATTTTAATATAACCTCTTGTGACAATATAGATTGAACTCAATGAACAAACATACGTAATGCATACAAGCCTAGCATATTGATGATTCTACAAACCAATAGAGTCATGACATGAAATACGCAACTAGGATAAACTGACATTGTGCAAACTGTTGATATACCAATCTCCCTCAATAGGCATTTATTAATTTTGAATTAATATATCAATCAAACATAGGCCTTGGAAATTATTTTTCTTTTAATGCCATTTTTCTGTTTTTAGGTCTTTGGACCACGTATTTCTTTTAGGTCCATTCCAAACGGTGGCTTACAATCACAAAAGGGTTATTATTCCTTTCGGATCCCTTCCCCGTGCACATTTATATTTATCATGTTTACCTTGTTTCACACAAATCTCACGTGCAACGGATTTTGACATGCACTAGTCCTCCTAAGTCACAAATATGTAGATGACAAGATTGGAAGGAGAACACCTCACAAAGCTCAAATATACATATGAAGTTAAGTTTCAAAAGAGCTCGTGCATGTGTGAATAGAGGCATATAAAAATAGAATCCATTAGATCAATACAAAATCCAACTACTCCATGTAAGCATGGTAAAGAACATCATAAGGATTGACAATATAAACCAAAAGTTCTAGCCATATGAGAGCGTAAAAGATGGAATTCTAACACAAGTGTATGCCACATAAAGTGTGTCAAACTTAAATACACACAAAAAAATCTTTTTGAGTTTTTGAAAATTTTAACCAAAAATAAAAATATTTACTCAAAAGACAAACAAAAATCATTTGTATTTTTCACTAAGCTTAAATGAAACAAATAAAACAAAAATGAGAAACAAAAAAATCTTATTGTATTTTTCATTTAATGCAAACAAACGGAAGAAATAAAATACAAGAGATAAACAAAAATCATTATTCTAGCATGTGATTAAGCATGGGGCATAAACTAGAACATGATTAAAAAAGCATACATTTAGCATGTGAATATAGCATGAAGTACAAAAGCTAAAGTATGCAAACAACTAACACATTCAACCTTTAGATTTAGCAAGGGAGGAAGCATGTGAAAGTAAATGAGAATCAAAAATCCTATTTTGCAAGGCAACCAAATCGGATTTCCTAAACCAAATTAATGAAGAATGACTATCTTGGGGTGTAGGAACTTTAACTACCGTGGTTACTTTACGATGGGATTTTCAAGGAATTCGTTTAAGATCAAAACAAAATTTCCTAAGATGACATTTTCGACCACAATGTGTACAAGTAAAATTACGTCCAAATTTGGTACCTAAGAAATGGTCTCGAAAGACACTCCTAGTATATTCTCCTAAAACATTGGTTTTGGCGTTATGAGTAAAATCATTACAAGTATTGAAGCCTAAACCACAAGTGTCATTTTTAATTTGGACCGTTCCTAATATTTTATCTAATTTTTCCGAACGACACTCCAAATCAAATTTGACATTATTAGAGTCTTATAATTTATTTTGCAATTTTAAAATGTTAGACTCTAATAAAATATTTCTCTCTTCAAAAGAAAGAAGTTCCTTTTTCAAGGATTCCATTAAACCCCTAAGGCTATCTCTCTCGCCTTCTATATATTCAAGCTTCTCTAAAAGAGATTTCTCTCGTGTCCTAAGGTCTTCAACCAACATACTATCATCAACGACCTTGACATTCTCTCTTAAACTAGATTCTAACTTCAAATTAGCTCTTTGCAATTTAATAGATTCTTTATAAAGTTCTTGAAAAGAATTTTGAAGTTCACTTACATTAACCTCTTCTTCATTTTCACTCTCTCTTTCTTCTCCACTCTCACTATCATCACAATCAAGGGAATCACAAACAATGACCTTGGAAGTGTCATGAGTTAAAGTTTCATCAATCGATGAGTTCTCATTATCACTCACAGGACTAGCCATAAAAGCCACAAAATTAGGCTTAGTGGGGGAATCGGGTCCCTCTTCCTTATCACTATCACTACGTGTCGAATTATGTGCAATGGGTTGTTTACCCTCTTTCCTTAGTTTAGTGGGGCACTCAGAATCCCTATGGCCATAATCCTCACAACCAAAACACCAATTTGACTCGTCCCTATTTAGTTGTTCATTAATAGATTTAGGGATCTTCTCGACTTTGTCATGCTTAGAAGTTTCAAATTTCTTAAAATCATTTTTAAATTTATCTTTGTTAAATTTAAGAAATTTTCTAAATTTACGAGCAAATAAAGCCATGTCTTTCGAGTCACTATCACTCTCGCTCTCTACTACTTGTTTGACCTCTTTTTGGGCTTTTAAAGCAACGCCCTTTTCAATTTTCTTTTCAGTTTTAGAGGGAAACATATCTAGTTCATAGGTTTGTAAATCACCTACAAGCTCTTCTAATTTCGTAGAGGCTAAAGTTGGTAAAGAATATAAAACGATCACTTTTGGAATAAATCTATCGGGTAGGGACCTTAAAATTTTCTTTACAACTCGGTTTTCGGGTATTTTCTCTCCCAAATTAAAAGATGAATTGACAATATCGGAAAGTCTAGCATAAAATTCATCAAAAGTTTCATTATCGTTCATTTTGATAGTTTCAAATTGAGTGGTGAGGTTTTGGAGTTTTGAAGCTTTAACGACACTAGTTCCTTCATGAGTTAGTTGTAAAATATCCCAAGCTTCTTTAGCGGTTTCACACGTCATAATGCGTCGGAATTCATCCGGTGTGACAGCGCTAAACAAGACATTTAAACCTCGGGAATTAAAATTAGAAAGTTTGAACTCATTCTCAGTCCATCTATCGGCCGATTTGGGAACACATTCATTTTCAACTAAGTGAGTTGGTGGGGACCACCCATTAACAACAGACATCCAAACTCTCTCGTCGATAGATTTTAGTGCCGATTTGATTCGCGCTTTCCAATACGCGTAGTTAGAACCATAGAACATAGGAAATTTAGAAAACGGGGAAAATTCCATTTTAGCCCAAAAAAATATTTAAAGGATCTTAACGAAATAATTTATCGCTTTGGCTCTGATACCCCCGATTTTAATCTTCTTTAAAAATCCTAGATTTCCTTGTTATGAAACAGATGCGGAAGCGTAAAGGTGATGGTTCAACTTAAATACCAAAGTTTTAATTTCTATCTAAATTAAAATTAAACACTTTCATTTAAACACAAATAAGTAATCCATGTCCTAGAATTTTCCTAATACATATTTATCAATATTACCAAATTAGGCCAAACCAGTTTTAATCAATAGACTTGAATTAAATAAACTTTACCCTATATTTAATTATGCACCAAAACAAATTAAGTGTGACAATTAAAACCAATTTATCTTGAATTATCCTAAGCATGAGTTCTAAGTCATTGTACCAGATAAAATAAATCAATCACACTACACTGCGATGTACGAGGAAAAACCCAAGATGGGAAACAACCTCGGACGGCCCTAGCCACAAATCCACTAGATACGCTTTTACAAATACAAGAAAAAAGACTTACATTACACGACTTGATCCCTCTCAAGCCCCGATGCTTCTTCTTGTAGACACCTCTTCCTAGAGGATAACCTTGGAGCTCCACCGCGGTCTCAAAATCCACCGACAGGACTTTATATGGTCACCGTCACCCGAACTAGGAGCCTTTCTCCAAGAGGGTAAATCAACGTAAACAACTTCTTCTTTGTGGGATTTAGAAGCAAACCCAAAAACTCTCTTCAATTCGGTGTAGAGATAAACCCGGTGCCAAACTCCAAGCAAGATGTATATATATATGAACTTGGATGAATAAAACGATGGGTGAAAACTAGAGTGGTAGATGAATTTTACTTTGAAAAATATCACTCAAAACTTGATCTTTTTCTCTTTATAATTTTGCTCTCAAAACACTCTCTTAGAGTTAGAAGAATATGAAAAAGATGGATTATCACAATGGTTTCCCGCACATAGATATTCAGCAAAAAGTAGTGGGGTAAAACCAAATGGGAAGGTGGATAAAAATTGCTAAAAACTGCCAAAAACCCGTTCTCGCAAAATCTCGTTCGAACGACATTTCGTTCGAATGACATTCTCGTTCGAACGAGTCTTTTAATGAAGTTCCAGTATGAACTCGTTAGAACGACCATCTCGTTCGAACGACATTTCGAACGAAGTTACAGTATGCCATAATAGGAAGTCGTTGGCAATTTCGTTCGAACGACTTGTTGTTCGAACGACAATCTCGTTCGAACGACACTTCGAACGAACTCACAGAATGTTCAAAAATTATTTTTAAGCCCAGAAAATTTTATATACTTTATATATAAGTTTTAATAGAAACCATTCTGAAAACAAAATGCAGTTTTAAAAACCTAACACCCAATATAAACTGTTCCAAGCTCCTATATATATATATATATATATATATATATATATATATATATATATATATATATATATATATATATATATATATATATATATATATATATATATATATATGTAATGCATTCATACCTTGGGAGCATGGAACCACTGTTGATGACGTTGAAACGAGGCACATAAACCATGGAATTTTGATGAAGCTTTATACACTTTGCCGCTACGTCTTCAACAAACACGTCATAGGCTTGAAAGATGATCAATATACTCTATCCTATGACTCAAACGTTTTTGTCCGGAATTGAGCCAAAACTACAAAGGACTCACTTGGAAATTTGTGTCCTTACACTAAGTCTAGAATTATGCAAATTATCATCATATTCTCAAACCGAGAGTCCTGTGACCACGCGATCAATTCCTACGAGTTATATTGGTCCCGTACGAGGTGTTGTTTGCCACCCACGGGGTCGTTCGGAGGTTGTTTCGAGTTTTCACCCACTAACGCCATGCTTTTAAGCCTAAGTCTAGAATTATGAAAATTATCATCATATTCTCAAATCCAGAGTCCCATGATAGTGCGGTCAGTTCCTACGAGTTAAATTGGTCCCGTGCGAGGTGTTGGTGCCATTCACGGGGCCGTTCGGGAGCTATTTTGGGTTTTAGCCCACTAACGCCTTGTTTTTAAGCCAAAGTCTTGATATTTTCAAATTACCGTTGTTTTCTCAAATCGAAAGTCTCGTGGCTGCGCGCTTAGTTCCTACGAGTTAGATTGGTCCCGTGGGAGCTGTTGGTGCCTCCCACAGGGCCATTCGGTGGCTGTTTCGGTTTTTTACCCACTAACGCCATGTTTTGCTTATGTCTAAAAATATGCAATTTATCGTCATATTCTTAAACCGAGAGTCCCATGATCGCGCGGTATGTTCTTATGAGTTTTATCGGTTCCGTGTGAGGGGTTAGTGCCACTCACAGGGTCGTTCGGGGTCTGTTTCGAGTTTTCACCCACTAATGCCATGTTTTTAAGCCTAAGTCTAGAATTATGCAAATTATCATCACATTCTAAAATCGGGAGTCCCGTGATCGTGCGGTCAGTTCCTACGAGTTATATTGGTCCCGTGCGAGGTGTTATTTGCCACTCACGAGGCCGTTCGGGGGCTATTTCGAGTTTTCACCCACTAACGCCATGTTTTTATGCCTATGTCTAGAATTGTGAAAATTATTGTCGTATTCTCAAACTGGGAGTCCCATGATAGCGCGGTGAGTTCCAACAAGTTATATTTGCCCTGTATGAGGTGTTGGTGCCTCCCACGAGGCCGTTCAGGTGTTTTTTTGGGTTTTCACCCTCTAACACCATATTTTTACGCCTAAGTCCTCATATTTTCAAATTACCTTCGTATTCTCTAGCCGAGAGTCCCGTGGCTGTGCGGTTATTTCCTACTAGTTACATTGGTCCCGTGGAAGCTGTTGGTGCCTCTGAAGGGGCTGTTCGGGGGATGTTTCGGGTTTTCACCCATTAACGCCATTCTTTGCTTAAGTCTAAAAATATGCAAATTATCATCGTATTCTCAAACCAGGAGCCTCGTGATCCTGCGGTAAGTTCTTACGAGTTATATTGGTCCCGTGTGAGGTGTTGGTGCCACTCACGGGTCCGTTCGAGGGCTGTTTCGAGTTTTTACCTCCGAATGCCATGTTTTTAAGCCTAAGTCTAGAAATATGTAAATTATCATCGTATTCTCAACCCGGGAGTCCTGGCGCGGTCAGTTCCTACGAGTTATATTGGTCCCATGCGAGGTGTTGGAGCCACTCACGGGGCCTTTCATGGACTGTTTTGGGTTTTCACCCGCTAACGCCATGTTTTTAAGCCTAAGTCCTTATATTTTTAAATTACCATAGTATTCTCAAATTGGGAGTCCCGCGTTTGCATGGTTTATTCCTACGAGTGATATTGGTCCCGTGGGAGCTGTTGGTGCATCCTTTGGGGCCGTTTGGGGGTCGTTTCTGGTTTTCACCCACTAACGCCACATTTTGCTGAAGTCTACAAATATGCAAATTATCATTGTATTCTCAAATCAGGAGTCCTATTATCACACGGTAAGTTCTTACGAGTTATATTGGTCCCGAGCGAGGTGTTGGTACCACTAACGAGGCCGTTCGGGGGTTGTTTTGAGTTTTCACCCTCTAACTTCATGTTTTTAAGCCTAAGTCTAGAATATACAAATTATCATCGTATTATCAAATCGTGGGTCCCGTGATATCGCGGTCAGTTCGTACGAGTTACATTCATCCCGATTGAGGCGTGGTGCCTCGCACGGGGCCTTTCGGGGGCTATTTTGGGTTTCACCCTCTAACTCCATGTTGTTAAGCCTAAGTTTAGAATTAGGTAAATTATCATCGTATTCTCAAATCGGGAGTCACGTGATCGCACGATAAGTTCTTACAAGTTATATTGGTCCCGTGCGAGGTGTTGGTGCCACTCACGGGGCCGTTCGGGGGAAGTTTCAAGTTTTCACTCGCTAACGCCATGTTTTTAAGCCTAAGTCTAGAGTTATGTAAATTATTGTCGTATTCTCAAATCGAGAGTCACGTGATCGCGCGGTTAGCTCCTACGAGTTATATTGGTCCCGTGCGAGGTGTTTGTGTCACTCACGGGGCCGTTCGAGGGAAGTTTTGAATTTTCACCCGCTAACGCCATGTTTTTAAACCTAAGCCTATAATTATGTAAATTATCATCGTATTCTCAAACTAGGAGTCCCGTGATAGCACGGTCAGTTCCTACGAGTTACATAGGTCCCATGTGAGGTGTTGGTTCCCCCCACGGGGCCGTTAGGGGCCTTTTTTGGGTTTTCACCCTCTAACGCCATGTTCTTATGCCTAAGTCCTCATATTTTAAAATTACCATTGCATTCTCAAACTTGGAGTCCCGTGGCTGCGCGGTTAGTTCCTACGAGTTACATTGGTCCCAAGGGAGCTGTTGGTGCCACTCATGGGGTCGTTCGGGGGCTATTTCGGATTTTCACCCACTAACGCCATGTTTTGATTAAGTCTATAATCATGAAAATTATCCTTGTATTCTTAATTTAGGAGTCCCGTGATCACGCGATAAGTTCTTACGAGTTATATTGGTCCCGTGCGAGGTGTTGGTGCCACTCACGGGGCCGTTCGGGGTTTTTTTTGAGTTTTCACCCACTAACGCCATCTTTTTAAGCCTAAGTCTAGAATTATGCAAATTATCATCGTATTCTCAAATCGGGAGTCCCGTGATAGCACAGTCAGTTCCTACGAGTTACATTGGTCCCGTGCGAGGTGTTGGTGCTACTCACTGGGCCGTTCGGGGGCTGTTTTGGGTTTTCACCCCTTAATGCCATATTTTGCTTAAGTCTAAAAATATGCAATTTATTGTCATATTCTCAAACCGGGAGTCCCATGATCATGCGGTAAGTTCTTGCGAGTTATATTGGTTACATGGGAGGGGTTGGTGCCATTCACGGGGCCGTTCGGGTGTTGTTTTGAGTTTTTACCCACCAACGCCATGTTTTTAAGCCTAAGTCTAGAATTATGCAAATTATCATCATACTCTCAAACCGGGAGTCCCGTGATCGCACGGTCAGTTCCTACTGGTTATAATTGTCCCATGCGAGGTGTTATTTGCCACTCACGGGGCTGTTTCGAGTTTTCACCCACTAACACCATGTTTTTAAGCGTATGTCTAGAATTATGAAAAATATCGATGTATTCTCAAACCGAGAGTCCCGTGATAGTGCGATCAATTCCTATGAGTTATATTGGTCCCGTGTGAGGTGTTGGTACCTCCCATAGGGCCGTTCGGGGGGCTGTTTTAGGTTTTCGCCCTCTAATGCCATGTTTTTAAGCCTAAGTCCTCATATTTTGAAATTACCGTCGTATTCTCAAACCGGGAGTCCCGTGGCTACACGATTATTTCCTACTAGTTACATTGGTCCCATGGAAGCTGTTGGTGCGTCCCACGGGGCCGTTCGGGAGCTATTTCGGCTTTTCACCCACTAACGCCATGCTTTGCTTAAGTCTAGAAATATGTAAATTATCATCGTATTCTCTAACCATGAGTCTCGTGATCGCGCGGTAAGTTCTTATTAATTATATTGGTCCCGTGCGAGGTGTTAGTGCCACTCACGGGGCTGTTTCGAGTTTTCACCTGCTAACGCCATGTTTTAAGCGTAAGTCTAGAATTATCCATATTTTCATCGTATTATCAAACTGGTAGTTCCATGATAGCGCGGTCAGTTCCTACGAGTTATATTGGTCCCGTGCGAGGTGTTGGTGCCACTCACGGGGCCGATCGGGGGTTGTATTTGGTTTTCACCCGCTAACGCCATGTTTTTAAGGCTATGTCCTCATATTTTCAAATTACCGTCGTATTCTAAAATCAGGAGTACCGTGGCTGCGCGGTTAGTTCCTACGAGTTACATTGGTCCCATGGGAGCTATTGGTGCCTCCCAGGGTGCCATTCGGGGGCCGTTTCTAGTTTTCACCCACTAACGCCATGATTTTCATAAGTCTAGAAATATGCAAACTATTGTCGTATTCTCAAATCGGGAGTCAAGTTGTCATGCGATAAGTTCTTACCAGTTATATTGGTCCCGTGCGAGGTGTTGGTACCACTGACGGGGTCGTTTGAGGATTGTTTTGGGTTTTCACCCTCTAACTCCAAGTTTTTAAGCCTAAGTCTAGTAATATGAAAATTATCGTCGTATTCTCAAACTGGGGGTCCCGTGATCACACGGTCAGTTCATATGAGTTACATTGGTCCCGCGTGAGGTGTTGGTGCCTCCCACGGGGCCTTTTGGGGGCTGTTTTGGGTTTTCACCCTCTAACTCCATGTTGTTAAGACTAAGTTTATAATTATGTAAATTATAATCGTATTATCAAATTGGGAGTCACATGATCACGCGGTAAGTTCTTACGAGTTATATTGGTCCCGTGCAAGGTGTTAGTGCCACTCACGGGGCCATTCGGGGGCGGTTTCGAGTTTTCACTCGCTAACACCATGTTTTTAAGCCTAAGTCTAGAATTATGTAAATTATCACCGTATTCTCAAACCGGGAGTCACATGATCGCGCGATTAGTTCCTACGAGTTATATTCGTCCCGTGAGAGGTGTTGGTGCCACTCACGGGGCCGTTCGAGGGCGGTTTGGAGTTTTCAGCCACTAATGTCATGTTTTTAAACCTAAGTTTAGAATTATTCAAATTATCATCGTATTCTCAAACTGGGAGTCCCATGATAGCACGCTCAGTTCCTGCGAGTTACAATGGTACCGTGTGAGCTATTGGTGCCTCCTATGGGGCCGTTCGGGGGCTTTTTTGGGTTTTCACCCTCTAACGCCATGTTTTTAAGCCTAAGTCCTCATATTTTCCAATTACCATCATATTCTCAAACCGGGAGTACCATGGTTGCGCGGTCAGTTCCTACGAATTACATTGGTCCCGTGCGAGGTGTTGGTGCCCCTCACAATACCGTTCGGGGGCTCTTTTGGGTTTTCTCCCACTAACGCCATGTTTTTAAGCCTAACTCTAGAAATATGCAAATTATCATCGTATTATCAAACCGTGGGTCCTATGATCACGCGATCAGTTCGTACGAGTTACATTGGTCCCGTGTGAGGAGTTGGTGCCTCCCACGGGGCCATTCAAGGGCAGTTTTATTTTTTCACCCTCTAACTCCATATTTTTAAGCCCAAGTCTAGAATTATGAAAACTATCATCGTATTCTCAATCCAAGAGTCCCGTGTCTACGTGGTTAGTTCCTAGATGTTACATTGGTTCCGTGAGAGCTGTTGGTGCCTCCCACGGGGCCGTTCGGGGGTTGTTTCGGATTTTCACCCACTAACGCCATGTTTTGCTTAAGTATAGAAACATGCAAATTATCATCGTATTCTCAAACCGGGAATCCTGTGATAGCGTGTAAAGTTCTTACGAGTTATATTGGTCCCGTACGAGGGGTTGGTGCCTCTCACGGGGCCTTCGGGGGCTGTTTCGAGTTTTCACCCTCTAATGCCATGTTTTTAAGCCTAAGTCTAGAATTATGCAAATTATCATCGTATTCTGAAACCTGGAGTCCCGTGATAGCACAGTCAGTTCGTACGAGTTATATTTGTCCCGTGCGAGGTGTTGCTGCCACTCACGGGGCCGTTCGGGGGCTGTTTCTAGTTTTCACCCACTAACGCCATATTTTGAAGTCTAAGTCTAAAAATATGAAAATTATCGTCATATTCTCAAACCGGGAGTCCTGTGGTTGCGTAAATAGTTCGTGCGAATTACATTGGTCTGTACGAGGTGTTGGTGCCACTCACGGGGTCATTCGGGGGCTATTTTGGGTTTTGACCCACTAACGCCATGTTTTCAAACCTAAGTCTTAAAATATGCAAATTATCATCGTATTCTGAAATTGGGGGTCCCGTGATCGCGCGATCAGTTCGCACGAGTTACATTGGTCCCGTGGGAGGTGTTCGTTCCTCCCACGGGGCCGTTCGGGGGATGTTTTGGGTTTTCACCCTCTATCTCCATGTTTTTAGGCCTAAGTCTAGAATTATGCAAATTATCATCGTACTCTCAAATCGGGAGTCTCGTGATCGCGCGGTAAGTTCTTATGAGTTATATTGGTCCCGTGCGAGGTGTTGGAGCCACTCACGGGGCCGTTTGGGGGTATTTTGAGTTTTCACCTGCCAACGCCATGTTTTTAAGTCTAAGCCTAGAATTCGGCAAATTATTGTCATATTCTTAAACTAAGAGTCCCGTGATCATGCGGTCTGTTCCTACGGGTTATATTTGTCCCGTGCGAGGTGTTGTTTGCCACTCACGGGGTCGTTCAGGAGTTGTTTCGACTTTTTACCCACTAACGCCATGTTTTTAAGCATATGTCTAGAATTATGCAAATTATTGTCCTATTCTCAAATTGGGAGTCCCCTGATAGCGCGGTCAGTTCTTACGAGTTATATTGGTCCCGTGCGAGGTGTTGGTGCCTCCCACGGTGCCGTTCGGGGGCTGTTTTGGGTTTTCACCCTCTAACGCCATGTTTTTAAGCCTAAGTCCTTATATTTTCAAATTATCATCAAATTCTCCAACCGGTAGTTCCGTTGCTGCGCGATTATTTCCTATTAGTTACATTGGTCCCGTGGAAGCTGTTGGTGCCTCCCACAGGGCCGTTCAGATGCTATTTCGGGTTTGCACTCACTATTGACATGCTTTGCTTAAGTCTAAAAATATGAAAATTATCGCCATATTCTCAAACTGAGAGTCTCGTGATCACGCGATAAGTTCTTATGAGTTATATTGGTCCCGTGCGAGGTGTTGGTGCCACTCACAGGACCGTTCGGGAGCTGTTTCGAGTTTTCACTATCTAATGTCATGTTTTTAAGCCTAAGTCTAGAATTATGCATATTATCATCGTATTCTGAAATTGGCAGTCCCGTGATAGCGCGGTCAGTTCCTACGAGTTATTTTGGTCCCGTGCGAGGTGTTGGTGCCACTCACGGTGCCGTTCGGGGGATGTTTTGTGTTTTCACCCGCTAACGCCATCTTTTTAAGCCTAAGTCCTCATACTTTTAAATTATCACCGTGTTCTTAAATCGGGAGTCCCGTGGCTACGCGGTTAGTTCCTACGAGTTACATTAGTCCCGTTGGTGCCTCTCAGGGGGGCGTGTCTAGTTTTCACGCAGTAACACCATGTTTTGCTTAAGTCTAGAAATATGAAAATTACCATCGCATTCTCAAATTAGGAGTCTCGTTATCACGGGGTAAGTTCTTACGAGTTATATTGGTCCCGTGCAAGGTGTTAGTACCACTGACGGGGCCGTTCGGGTGTTGTTTTGGATTTTCACCCTCTAACTCCATGTTTTTAACCCTAAGTCTAAAAACATGCAAATTATCATCGTATTCTCAAATCGGGGGTCTCATTATCGCGCGGTGAGTTCGTACGAGTTACATTTGTCCCGCGTGAGGTGTTGGTGCCTCCCACGGGGCTGTTGGGGGGCTATTTGGGGTTTTCACCCTCTAACTCCATGTTGTTAAGCCTAAGTTTAGAATTATATAAATTATTGTTGTATTCTCATACCGAGAGTCACGTGATCATGCGTTAAGTTCTTACGAGTTATATTGGTCCCGTGCGAGGTGTTAGTACCACTCAGGGGGCCGTTCGGGGGAGGTTTCGAGTTTTCACCTGCTAATGCCATGTTTTTAAGCCTAAGTGTAGAATTATGTAAATTATCGCCCTATTCTCAAACCAGGAGTCACGTGATCCCGCGGTTAGTTCCTACGAGTTATATTGATCCTATGCGAGGTGTTGGTGCCACTCACGGGGCCATTCGAGGGCGGTTTCGAGTTTTTACCCTATAACACCATGTTTTTAAACCTAAGTCTAGAATAATGCAAATTATCATCGTATTCTCAAACTGGGAGTCCCGTGATATCGCGATCAGTTCCTACGAGTTACATTGGTCCCGTGTGAGGTGTTGGTGACACCCATGGGGCCATTCGGAGGCTGTTTCAGATTTTCACCCACTAACGCCATATATTTTGATTAAATTTA
Source organism: Sambucus nigra (assembly GCA_949130495.1). NCBI lineage: Eukaryota > Viridiplantae > Streptophyta > Magnoliopsida > Dipsacales > Adoxaceae > Sambucus > Sambucus nigra. The sequence continues at coordinate 532,127,032 of OX422208.1, read as the reverse complement.
GAAACATGCAAATTATCATTTTATTCTCAAATTGGGAGTCCGGAGATCGCGCGGTAAGTTCTTACGAGTTATATTGGTCCCGTGCGAGGTGTTGGTTCCACTCACGAGGCCGTTCGGGGGTTGCTTTCAGTTTTCACCCACTAACGCCATGTTTTTAAGCCTAAGTCTAGAATTATAAAAATTATCATCGTATTCTCAAACCGGGAGTCTCGTGATCGCGCGATAAGTTCTTACGAGTTATATTGGTCCCGTGCAAGGTGTTGGTGCCACTCACGGGGCCGTTCAGGGGTTGTTTCGAGTATTCACCCGCTAACCCCATGTTTTTAAGCCTAAGTGTAGAATTATGTAAATTATCGCCGTATTCTCAAACCAGGAGTCACGTGATCCCGCGGTTAGTTCCTACGAGTTATATTGATCCTATGCGAGGTGTTGGTGCCACTCACGGGGCCATTCGAGGGCGGTTTCGAGTTTTTACCCTATAACACCATGTTTTTAAACCTAAGTCTAGAATAATGCAAATTATCATCGTATTCTCAAACTGGGAGTCCCGTGATATCGCGATCAGTTCCTACGAGTTACATTGGTCCCGTGTGAGGTGTTGGTGACACCCATGGGGCCATTCGGAGGCTGTTTCAGATTTTCACCCACTAACGCCATATATTTTGATTAAATTTAGAAACATGCAAATTATCATTTTATTCTCAAATTGGGAGTCCGGAGATCGCGCGGTAAGTTCTTACGAGTTATATTGGTCCCGTGCGAGGTGTTGGTTCCACTCACGAGGCCGTTCGGGGGTTGCTTTCAGTTTTCACCCACTAACGCCATGTTTTTAAGCCTAAGTCTAGAATTATAAAAATTATCATCGTATTCTCAAACCGGGAGTCTCGTGATCGCGCGATAAGTTCTTACGAGTTATATTGGTCCCGTGCAAGGTGTTGGTGCCACTCACGGGGCCGTTCAGGGGTTGTTTCGAGTATTCACCCGCTAACCCCATGTTTTTAAGCCTCAGTCTAGAATTATGCAAATTATCGTCTTATTCTCAAGTTGAGAGTCCCATGATAGCGTGGTCAGTTCCTACGAGTTATATTTGTCCTATACGAGGTGTTGGTGCCACTCACGAGGCTGTTCGGGGGATGTTTCGAGTTTTCATCCACTAACGCCATGTTTTTAAGCATAAGTTTAGAAGTATACAAATTATCGTCGTATTCTCAAACCGCTAGTCCTGTGATCGCGCGGTAATTTCTTCCGAGGTGTTGGTGCCACTCACGGGGCCTTTTGGGGGCTGTTTCGAGTTTTCACCCGCGAACGCCATATTTTTAAGCCTAAGTCTAGAATTATGCAAATTTACATCGTATTCTCAAATCGAGAGTCACATGATAGCACGATCAGTTCCTACGAGTTATATTGGTCCCGTGCGAGGTGTTGGTGCCACTCACGGAGCATTTGAGGGGCTATTTCGAGTTTTCACCCACTAAAGCGATGGTTTTAAGCCTAAGTTTAGAATTATGTAAATTATCATCGTATTCTCACACCGGGAGTCCCGTGATAGCACAATCAGTTCCTACGAGTTATATTGGTCCCGTGCTAGGTATTGGTGCCACTCACGGGGCCGTTCGGAGGCTATTTTGACTTTTCACCCACTAACGGCATGTTTCTGAGCCTAAGTCTAGTAATATACAAATTATTATCGTATTCTCAAATTGGGAGTCCCGTGGCTATGCGGTCAGTTCGTACAAATTACATTGGTCCCGTGCGAGGTGTTGGTGCCCCTTACGGGGCCATTCGGGGGCTGTTTTGAGTTTTCACCCACTAACGCTATGTTTTTAAGCCTAAGTATAGAAACATGCAAATTATTATCGTATTCTCAAACTGGGGGTCCCATGATCGCGCGGTCAGTTCGTACGAGTTACACTGGTCACGTGGGAGGTGTTGGTGCCTCCTACTGGGCCATTGGGGGTTGTTTTGGCTTTTCACCCTCTAACTCCATATTTTTTAGCATAAGTCTAGAATTATGCAAATTATCATCATATTCTCAGACCAGGAGATTCGTGATTGTACGGTAAGTTATTTCGAGTTATACTAGTCCCGTGCGAGGTATTGGTGCCACTCATGGGGCCATTCGGGGACTATTTCGAGTTTTCACTCGCTAACGCAATATTTTTAAGCCTAAGTCTAGAATTATGCAAAATATCATCGTATTCTCAAACAGGGAGTCCCGTGATAGCGTGATCAGTTCCTACGAGTTATATTGGTCCCGTACGAGGTGTTAGTGTCACTCACGGGGCCGTTCGGGGGTCATTTCGAGTTTTAACCCACTAATGCCATGTTTTTAAGCCTAAGTATAGAATTATACAAATTATCATCGTATTCTCAAATCGGAGGACTGGTGATCGTGCGATCAGCTTGTACGAGTAACATTACTCCCGTGTGAGGTGTTTGTGCCTTCCACGGGGCCAATCGGGGCCTGTTTTGTTTTTTCACCCTCTAACTCCATTTTTTTTAGCCTAAGTCTAGAATTATGTAAATTATCGTCGTATTCTCAAACCGTGAGTCTCGTGATCGCACGGTAAGTTCTTATGAGTTATATTAGTCCCGTGCGAGGTGTTGGTGCCACTCACGGGGCCGTTCAGGGGATGTTTTGAGTTTTCACCCGCTAACACCATGTTTTTAAGCTTAAGTCTATAATTATGCAAATTATCGTCGTATTCTCAAATCGAGAGTCCCATGATAGCGCGGTCAATTCCTACGAGTTATATTTGTCCTGTACGAGGTGTTGGTGCCACTTACGGGGTCGTTTGGGGGCTGTTTCGAGTTTTCATCCACTAACGCAATGTTTTTAAGCATAAGTCTAGAAATATGCAAATTATCATCGTATTCTTAAACCTCTAGTCCCATGATCGCACGGTAATTTCTTGCGAGGTGTTGGTGCCACTCACGGGGCCTTTCGGGGGCTGTTTCGAGTTTTCACCTGCTAACGCCATATTCTTAAGCCTAAGTGTAGAATAATGAAAATTATGTCGTATTCTCAAATCGAGAGTCGCGTGATAGCACGGTCAGTTCCTACGAGTTATATTGGTCCCGTGCGAGGTGTTGGTGCCACTCACGGGGCATTTGAGGGGCTATTTCGAGTTTTCACCCACTAACGCGATGGTTTTAAGCCTAAGTCTGAAATTATGCAAATTATCATCGTATTCTCACACTGGGAGTCCCGTGATAGCACAATCAGTTCCTACGAGTTATATTGATCCCGTGTGAGGTGTTGGTGCCACTCACGGGGCCGTTCGGGGGCTGTTTCGAGTATTCACCCACTAACGGCATATTTTTAAGCCTAAGTCTAATAATATACAAATTATTGTCGTATTCTCAAATCGGGAGTCCCATGGCTATGCGGTCAGTTCATACGAATTACATTGGTCCCGTGCGAGGTGTTAGTGCCCCTCATGGGGCCGTTCGGGGGCTGTTTTGAGTTTTCACCCACTAACGCTATGTTTTTAAGCCTCAGTCTAGAAATATGCAAATTATCATCATATTCTCAAACTGGGGGTCCCATGATCGCGCGGTCAGTTCGTACGAGTTACACTGGTCCCGTTGGAGGTGTTGGTGCCTCCTACTAGGCCATTGGGGGTTGTTTTGGCTTTTCACCCTCTAACTCCATATTTTTTAGCGTAAGTGTAGAATTATGAAAATTATCATCGTATTCTCAGACCGGGAGACTCGTGATTGTACGGTAAGTTCTTTCGAGTTATACTAGTCCCGTGCGAGGTGTTGGTGCCACTCAAGGGGCGTTCGGGGGCTGTTTCGAGTTTTCACCCGCTAACGCAATATTTTTAAGCCTAAGTCTAGAATTATTCAAAATATCAACGTATTATCAAACTGGGAGTCCCGTGATAGCACGGTCAGTTCCTACGAGTTATACTGGTCCTGTGCGAGGTGTTGGTGTCACTCAAGGGGTCGTTCGGGGGCCGTTTCGAGTTTTAACACACTAATGCCATGTTTTTAAGGCAAGTGTAGAAATATGCAAATTACCATTGTATTCTCAAACCGGGAGTCTCGTAGCTTTGTGGTTAGTTCGTACCAATTACATTGGTCCCGTGTGAAGTGTTGGTGCCACTCACGGGGCCGTTCGGGGGCTGTTTTGAGTTTTCACCCACTAACGCCATGGTTTTAAGCCAAAGTCTAGAAATATGCAAATTATCATCGTATTCTCAAATCGGGGGTCTCGTGATCGCGCGATCAGTTCGTACGAGTTACATTAGACCCGTGTGAGGTGCTGGTGCCTCCCACGGGGCTGTTCGGGGACTGTTTTGGTTTTTCACCCTCTAACTCCATGTCTTTTAAGCCTGAGTCTATAATTATGAAAATTATCATCGTATAATCAAACTGGGAGTCCCGCGATCACGCGGTAAGTTCTTATGAGTTATATTGGTCCCGTGCGAGGTGTTGGTGCCACTCACGGGGCCGTTCAGGGGCTGTTTCGAGTTTTCACCCGCTAACGCCATGTTTTTAAGCCTCACTCTAGAATTATGCAAATTATCATTGTATTCTCAAATGGGGAGTCCCATGATAGTGCGGTCAGGTCCTACGAGTTATATTTGTCCTGGTACGAGGTGTTACTTCCACTTATGGGGCCGTTCGGGGGCTGTGTCGAGTTTTCATCCGCTAACACCATGTTTTTAAGCCTAGGTCTATAAATATGTAAATTATCATCGTATTCTCATACCGGGAGTCTCGTGGCTACGCGATCAGTTCGTACAAATTACATTTGTCCCGTGCGAGGTGTTAATGCCACTCACGGAGCCATTCGGGGGTTGTTTTGTGTTTTGACCCACTAATGCCATGTTTTTAAACCTAAGTCTAAAAATATGCAAATTATCATCGTATTCTCAAACCAGGGTTCCCGTGATCGCGCGGTCAGTTCGCACGAGTTACATTGGTCCCGTGGGAGGTGTTGGTGCCTCCCACGGGGCCGTTCAGGGACTGTTTTGGGTTTTCACCCTCTAACTCCATGTTTTTAAGTCTAAGTCTAGAATTATGCAAATTATCATCGTATTCTAAAACCGGGAGTCCCGTGATCGCGCGGTAAATTCTTGCGAGTTATATTGGTCCCGTGCGAGGTGTTGGTGCGACTCACGAGGCCGTTCGGGGGCTATTTCGAGTTTTCACGCACTAACGCCATGTTTTTAAGCGTAAGTCTAGAATTATGCAAATTATCGTCGTATTCTCAAATCGGGAGTCCCATGATAGCGCGGTCAATTCCTATGAGTTATATTGGTCCCGTACGAGGTGTTGGTGCCACTCACGGGGCCGTTCACAGTGCTCTTCGGGGGTTGTTTTGGGTTTTCTCCCTCTAACACCATATTTTAAGCCTAAGTACTCATATTATCAAATTATCGTTGTATTCTCATATTTTAAACCTAATCCTAACGCCATGTTTATATATATATATATATATATATATATATATATATATAGAGAGAGAGAGAGAGAGAGAGAGAGAGATGTACCGAAATGTGTGTAGAGAGAGAAAAATGATCGTCGGAATATGTGAGGAAGAGGAAAGGGGGTCGTTGTTGCTACAATTAGAGAGAGAACCCAATTACCAATTTATACCGATTTCAATATACAAATACTAATTTTAGAATACCAATTTCAATTTATACTAATTTCAATAAATAAATACCAATTTCAATATACAAATACAATTTTTTTACATTGCATAAATACACACACGCAATGTACAAATACATACACAAAAAATAGAAGATAGAGGAGGTTATCTTAGATCAAAGAGAGTTGCAAGTGACTAAAAACTTGTGAGATATGAGAGAGTCAAATTCCAAATTTAGTCAAACTGTGGAACCCATGATCCCCGTTGATCCAAATTCCTAATGCATAGATGATTGGACAAACAGTAAGATCTTCAAAGATTAAATAACTTATCAAAATTAAATTTAAATTAAAAAATTGGAGGCAACCTCAAACTATTTGTCATGCTTTAATCACTAATTGATAATAAAAATCAAACTTGTAGTTTACATATTCATTGTGGTGCCACTGAGGTGTGGAAGGATACTTAGTTCCACTAAGACTCTTCCCTATAGTATGACTAAAAAGTTCAAGAACCTCTTATATGTATTTTCATTTTATATTGAATATATACGACCCATGTTTGTATCTGATATCTCACATGTTCAAATCATCAAAGCTTACAAAGAATTGCAAACCAAATCATAATCAATAATCGTTCTTCATCATATATTCGAATCTTCTAAATAAATTGTTCAAGATGATATTTAATCAATAATCATTCTTCATATCATGAATTCCCAAATGAATTTGAAGTATTTTAAAATATACAATATGTATGATCATTAGTTTAAAACTATATTTATCAAATATGAAACCACAATAAATGCATAATGAAGACACTATATGTAGTTAAATGTGTCTCTATATCAGTATGCAATTAACTGTGTATCTAAATTAATGTGTAGTAAAATATTTATCTAAATCAATTGGAAACTGACATAAACATAATTTGTAAAGATACACATTTAAGTACCAAAACATCCCATTACAATTGGTAATTTGTAAACATATCAGTACATATTAGTACATTAGATTCCTAATTGCAGGTATCAGTATGGTAGTTTATTATTTGGGCATATCAACACACTAGTTTATCACCAGGCTTCACAAATTGATTTGTCAGTAGACTACACATATCAATGCCAGACCAAACTATTGGTAGGCTACAAAAATATGTTGAATGACACAAAATCAGTTAGAAACTACTCAAATGATACCAGAACATATTTTTTATTCAATCATAATGTATCTAATTGTGCCAACACTTTCAATACCAATTGTGTCAACATATTCAAGTCCCAAATAAACAACTACGTATAAGCACATTAGATTACCATAATGTATATATCAAAACCAACTCAGCTTACTACTATTACACTATCAATACATCAGTTTATTAGTAGAGATCAAGAATATCACGGGTATTTATGATATAAATATGCGGAAGCAGAATGTATATATAACAAGTGCTTATGATATAAATATCACGAGTGCTTATGATATATATCGTTTTGAAGTGCAAAAAAAAGCATTAAGTAGGTTCAATTGGGGGACAATGGCTAATATTATTAATTAATCTAGAACTTTCAACTTACATCATCAACACCATGAACTTTGGGAAGTGCAAATTTTATGTGGAACTGACCACTTGAATGGTGGATTCATTGCTTCATCAATTATGAAAACAACCAAGACATCATAGACGAGTTATCCCTAAAAATGAATAAATAGACAAATGTCACTATTAGAACCGACAAGAAGGAGTTGCTGCAACATGTAAACAAAAAAAGAACAAACAATATCATTGAATTCATACTGTAAATAACAAACATAATTGTATGCCCTTAGTATATCACATGTTGCCAAATGGCATATGCAGTACACGTCCTTGATGATAGCTAATTGGGTACCTTTTCCATACCCACGTGGACTTGAAATTTGTTAAACTCTCATTATTATGCACATGATTGAAACTACTCACTTTCCAAAACATTATTCGTAGATCCAAATGCAATTAACATAACATTACTTTCAATAAATTAAGTAAACTTTTTACACGAAAGTCATAAATCACAATGTATGCCATAAATTAATATTAATTAACTTCATCCTTGTCATATAACTATACAGTAGCAGTTGGCCTCAACAAACTATCATCAATAAAAATATGGAGTACAATAATATAATGGCTCAAATATGGTTGTTATCACACAAATCCCTTTAGGGATAAAAAACAAAAACCTGATAACCACATTTGCACGACTTTAATTGTTGATCCATCCAGTCCATCTCTTCCACACATAACAGACACCTCCGAACGTGATGCATTTACATATCTTAATGCACAGTGAAAAAATAAATCCAAAAAATCCTTTCATTTAAATATCATAACAGTGGAAAAATATATGGCATTGGTGTACCAAAAAAATGAAACTTCATATACTGAATAATAACACATATACCACAAATGAAATTAAGAACTTAAAATAAAAGTGGATATGAGAAGATATTTTTGTGTGTAGAAATAGAGGAGAAATTATAACAAAATAGGTCTAGGGTTTTCAGATTATAAGCTTACACTGAAGTTTCGATTTTGTTGAGAAGAGAATGGTGGAAACCCGTACACCACCGTCCATCTCCCCGGACGACCCCTCATCAAACGAGTAATCCCAGCCGTCCACCTCCCTGGACGACCCCCAACTATGGCAGCCAGACAATTGATCGACAAATGTCGTACACCGCCATTTTTCGGGATGACCGCCCACCGCCGTTTGCAAAGCGAGGGCAGCGTATAGGAGAAATGAATGAGAGGGTCAAGGATTGAGGAATTGAAGGCAGCGGCCAGCATTTTTTTTCTAAAGCTTGAACCTGGTCACGGCTTTCAGCCGAGACCCACCACCAGTGAAAACCTTAAATGGAACCCCCTCATCAATTTGCATATGATCACGGCCCATATCCGTGACCCACATAAAAAAAATGGTCATGGCTCTCAGTCGTGACCCTCAATGTGTGTGTTTTGTGCTTTGTCTTGCCTATGGTCATGATCCAAGTCTGTGACCCATCTGCGACCAAGTTGGAGGGAATTTTGGCGCAGTTTTGGTGCTAACATGGTCACGCCTTGGTCACGGCCAAAGTCCGTGACCCACAGTGGTCAGGGAATTGGGTCGTGACCACTTCCAAAGCATCCACGACTCAGTGTATTATGGAAATGGTCACGCAAAAAAATGAGTTGGTCATGGCCCAAGTCCGCGACCAGCTAGTCGCAGACTTGTGCTGCGACCATTCGCATGATTTGGTGTAGTGGGTGTTGCCTAAATGGATAATAAATCTGGAATAGTGACATTCTTGTAAGAGTTCTTCCTTTATCTTGGAATCCGAAGGTACACATATTCGATTATGAAATCGCATTCAATTGATATGGTGATATTTCCATTTGGCGTTGGCTTTTCCAAGTTCAATCTTTACGGTGAGAAGTTTGTCGGTGGCTTGTTGGTCAATTATCCTTCTCTCAAGATATGGGTATTCTATGATGTTAAAAAGAATAGTAGATGTTTACTTGATAGATTATAGTCTGTTAATGTAAGCATGATTTGATATGCGAGTGTTCCTATTGATCTCTCACTAGTTTTACGACTTAAGGGATTGGCTACCCTATTGCCTTTACTTGGATGATATTGTAATTGGAAGTTGTAATGTTCTAAATATTCCATCCACATGCGTTGTCTCAAATTTAGATTTTTTAAGTAAGTATATAATTTAAACTTTTGTGATCTGGTAATAATTGAAATTCTACTCCGTACAAGTAACACTGCAAAATTTTCAAGGCAAAAATGATGGCGGCTAATTCTAGATCATCAAATAGATAATTTCATTTGTGGATTTTTTGTTGTCATGAATCATACTCTACTACTTTTCTTGATTGCATGAGTACACATCCTAATGCTTATAAGGATGTATGTGTGTATGCATCCTAACTTATAGTACTAGAAGGTATTACGAGTACATGGGTGGTAGAAAAATGTTCTTTCAAGGTACAAAAGGCTTGAGTACATTCTTGATTCCATTCAAATCATATATACTTTTGGGTTAATCTAATGAAAGGTAGAAACATAGTGGAGAATCATTCTACAAATCTTCGATAATAACCAACTCATCTTAGAAAGTTATGAACCTTGGTTACAGTTGTGGGTTAGGGCCATTCCATAACTTTAGGAGTTTTTGCTGGATCTACTTGAGTTCCTAGTTATATAATAATGTGTCCTAAAAATTTTACATCTTTCATTAAGAAGTCACATTTTATCTTCTTGGCTTACAATTGATGATGTCGTAACGTGTTTAATATGATTTGTAAATGATGTTTCTGATCCCTTTCATTTTGTGAATATATCATGATATTCTTGATGAATACGATCACAGATTGATCTAGAAATGGTTTGAAATCCACGGGGCATTAGTAAGTCCAAAAGATATTACTAAAAATTCGAAGTGTCTATGCCAAGTTCTTAAAGCTATTTTTGGTATGTCTTCTTCTTTTACCCTTAATTTGTGATATCAGGAGCATAAATAAATTTTTGAAAATACCTTGTCTCCTCAGAATTAATCAAGTAAATCACCTATTCTAGGTAAAGGATATTTATTCATAATGGTACTCAGGTTCAATCTACGATAATCGACACATAATCAAAATTATCCATCTTTCTTCTTTACAAATAGTACTAGAGCACCCCTGGGAGATGTACCTGGTCGAATAAACCCTTTGGTTAATAATTCATCATGTTGGGTTCAAAGTTCCTGTAATTCTAGAGGTGCCTGTCGGTAGGGTGGTATAGAAATTGGATAAACATTGGGAAAAATATTGATTTCAAATTCAATTTCTCTAGATGGAGGAATGCCAAGTAATCATTCAGGAAATATATCGTCATAATCGTCAACAATTTTTAAAGAATAAAAGGATATATTTAAGAAAGTCCTAGAACATTTTCCATGAAATCTTCTATTTCGCGTGGTAGAGTTTTGAAAGATTACTTTTCTTAAAGATCAATCAATATATGCATTGTTGGTAGATTAGGCATCTATCTAAATAAAGATATCGAATCCTACTATTTCTAAAACCTCTAAATCAATAATAATGGTTCCTACCTCAAGTTTTACCTTATAATTTTTGCAAACCTACCTTGTCTTGGCAATGGCACCCATAGGGATACTTATGGCAATAAGATGATCTAAATCAATAAGAATATTATTTGTTAAGATCATAAACTTCGAACTAATAAATGAGTGAGATGACCCTGAATGAATTAATATATGTGCTGTAAGGTCATGAAGTAAAACAATACCTTCGATAATATCATGACTGTCCATTTGTGTTAACAATGCAAAAGATCATCCTGGAGTTGCATTATGGGGTGTGGATCCGTGATTATCGGAGTTTCCTCATGGAGGTTTTGGAACATATTTTCCTAGGGTATCTCGAGGTATTCCCATGGTTCGTCGTAGTTCGAGGTTTCTTTTAGTATTTGTAATGAGTCTTAGATTATAGTTGGGTTTATGAAACTTAGGACCACTACAAGAATATTGATTTTTCCCAGCATAAATTAAATGCCGAGAAAAGTACTAAAAATGCCGGTAACACTTTTTGTGGCACTTTTGATAGCATTTGCACAAGTGCGGTAATAGCCAATGTGGTAAAAGAACAACGGCATTTTTAAAAATGCCGTGAAAAGTTAGCGGCACTTTTGTCTGCATTTCCAGAAGTGCGGTAGCCAATGTGGTAAAAGAACAACAACATTTTAAAAAATACCGCAAAAAGTTAGCAGCATTTTAAGGCATTTATATTATTGTTGGTAATAACCTTTTAGCGGCATTAAACAAATGTTGATAATAACCTTTTGCAACACCTAATAAATGTTTAACACACTTTTGGCGGCACTAAAAAAATGCCGAGAATAATAATAGCAGCATTAAACAAAATTTTGATATTATTTTGCAATATATGAGTGGGAACAAGTGTTAAAAAAATTATATATTACAAGTATCGTATTTATGTGCAAATATACTACCATAACATTAAATTAAGAGGGTGGTAATCAAATTAAAATGTCATTAAATTAAAACAAATAGCATTCATCGTAAATAAACATAATTGTGGTTGGAACAATTATCCATCCACAAAATAAAATGTATTACATGTCCAATACGAAAAAGCAGGGAAACATGAAGCAAAACAAAGTTTTTTATAATGTACGATCCTTGTCCATCAAAGTCAAACATCCTCTTCGACCTACAAATAAAAAAAGTCAATCGTTAGTCATTTATACTTACTCTTTAGTATTTTAATTAAAAAAAATATGATTAAAAATTAGTACATTAGCAATATGCCACGCTATGGTTGAATGATATGCATTTCGAATTGTGGACTTGTTTCCATAAGGTCTAGGCAATGGTTCATTTGTTACAAATGTTTTCTCAATATATACTTCCCAAAAGTCTTCACTAAGTGGTGTACCCCCTACTTTTGTTGAAAGGTCCTTGCTCACATTGAATCCACGTGCCACAACCACTTTTGAAAGTTCGAAAGTAATAAGGTCTACAATTTTAAGAAGTGCATTATTTGAGATCATTTGTTGTGGTTGATGGTTCTTATTCTTCTTCTTCTTTGATGGTTCTTTCTACAAACAAGATGAATATGCCATCAACCATATATTTCTGGAAAAAAAAAATTGACAGAGTTTTATTTGTTTTTAAGACATCCCAAAAATTTTAAGACTATATACAACCAAATAAACTAACAACCTAATGTCAAGTATACATAAACTCACCAAGAAAACACAGATATATTGTGCCCTTTAAAATCCTTTAAATTAGTAACATACCTGAATTGAAGTAACATTCATTTGTTCACTAACACGAGCAGCTGTCTCGGGGTCAGCCAAGTGTTGAGAATTTGCAATCTACAAAAAATGAATTATTTTAGTCATGAAAACGTAAAGTCTTAAATAATGATTTTAAAAAGTAGTTATCTACTTACCTGTTGAGAGGAGCTAAATGGTGATTTTTGTTGTGGTACCACTACAGGTTAAAATTGATTGGTTCTTCTAATTGTTGCTCGGGTTGCAAAATAGACCTATATGATGGTATATTTTGCTCATTGGAGGATTGAGGAACCTGTTAATATCATAATTTAATATTAGAACATACATATATATATATATACATTATAATTAAGCACAAAAGATAAAAGTGTGTACTTATTAACCTATTTGGATACAACGGAAGGGCAAGTCATCATGTGTGTGCGTATCAGTGTTCTCCTATATAATTACAATGTATAGAAAAACAAGTCATCTACTACACATGATTTTAGCTTAAATTATGTTTTATCATTTTCAAAGTTATGATTTTAGCTATTATAACTTTGTTGTGATTGACAAGACAATCCTTACATAGTGACAGTCCATGAATGACTATTATGGCCCCGGGGGAACTGTTGAACGTGGACTTCCTCGAATTTCATCATTAGCTCATGCACCACCGCGAGGTAGTCTACCATCATATCCTTGTCATTAAAGTCCCCACCGACTTTGTCAGATGGCTCCCATATTAAAATTTTGCTGATGGATTGCATAATAGCAGTTGTTTCTGCTACAGACTTATCCTCAAGAAAATGGGATAAAAGGTACCCGATTAAAGTGGACATGCGTTGGCATACATTTGGGGATTTTTCCTCCATATATTCAAGGTATGAGGGTTGTTCCCTCGAACATGAATAAGGTGGTGGCATTGGAAATTGACATCGAGTATTCTTGTGGTGCCATGGAAGAAATTGAAACAAGACTTGACAAAAAGAAGCTCGGTTCGTGGGATTTTCTGTTACATGTCGCCAGAGTGTAGGGAATCCGACGAAGCCACCACGATGGAAGATGTCTATAAGCTGTGGGGAACACATATTCGATGTCTGAAATAGATTGGGAAAGAAATAAATTCAATCAACATATTCACACGTCAAGTGAATATTAAAATATATGTTAAAAATAATAATAGAACGCATAGTCGATGTCTCAGGCTTAATCAGCCTTTCAATTGTCGATAATAATAAAAACAGATTCTAGAGTAAAACTAAACTAACACCAGCCAAAAAATTATTTACACATACCCCAACACCCTCGAAACTCTCACACATACAAGATGGAGCTCGGCGTTAAGCTCGAAGTGGGATGTCATACATCTAGCTTATGACCTAGTGTATGCCGATGAGTTGGCCTTCATGCTCACTATTCATAGAGTTCATCCTTCACTTCCTCGGTTAATAAAACAGTTTGCTTTTTTGGTTTCTACAATCTGCAATAAATTTTTTGGGCAACACACCTAACACACTTCAAAATAATATTCCCCGTTGGAGTACTAGTTACTGCCTTCGCTTAGGCAGGCGGGGTTGTTGTAGCAACTGATTTACTAGTAAGGGAAGTCATTTAAAAAATTTCTCCACTTTAGTTGCATGCTCTGTGTCTTTTTCTAAGGACATGCTTTCTTAAGTTTGACGCACACGTACAAATAAGCTTTAAAAGAGTAGCCATTGCACATAAAGGGTACACATAATTAAGAGAAGTGAACCAATATGAACATCAGTAAAAGGACGACGGAATCTCGTTGTACGTTTCAACAATAAATTCTTCAAAATTCATACCATTCTTGCTCTCCTCCCAAAACAGAATCATTTCTCTCATCCCAAAACATTTGTCATTTCAAAATTCATACCAATCTTGTAGTACGTTTAAACAATAAATTCTTCTTTAATTTTTTGTAAGGGAACAAAATATTAGAAAAGAAGAATCAGTATATTTAAATTCAATCTCACATTGATCATAGTTGATATAGGTGCCAAAATAAGCATCTGCTATAATTCTCTACACTGTCTACATCTCAATATATAGGATCGATCGAGTAAGGAAAGTGAATTGCTATAGAAATCAAGTAGTTTACCTATTCTGAGTAATCAACACCACTGGCACCATATGACTTTGCAATAGCTCCTATTTTCTCTTTGATGCAAATATTCAAAGGATACAAGAATTTCAAGGGTTGTGTCACATTTTCACATGCTCTTTGAACAACAATCCCAAGGTCCACCTGAAAATCATAAGTTGCAAAATTAAGAAGTTGAAAAAAATAAGCTTTCTAGCAATTCATTTAAATGAACACATGGATAGGCAAAAGAAATATTTCGCACTAATTTCAATTTATGATGTTAAACACATAAGACCTAAATTAGAAGATTTTGCCTCATTATATCTCAGTTCTTTGTAAGGAAAGGACCCCAGTTTAATGCCTACCACCGGTGACTAGTAAATAAACACAAGGAAAATTCAAAACCTGAAATTAGTGCCTACCCTTTGATTTCTTCTCCATAGAAAGTTTTAAATAGTAAAAGAATTCTACTTTCAACCTTCAGACACTCTATACTGAAATTAGTGCATTCGACTATATTTCATACAGAAAAAAGAAGAGCAAAGCAGATAAGAAGGGGAATGGGAATTTATTAGAAAAAAAATTGATGTTGGGGTTGCGTGTACAACAAACTCACATCTTTCTCATCACACGATAGTTTCTGCTTCATCCACTTATGAGAAAAAAAAGGAATTGTTGTAGATATAATGATTTCATAGAATATATCCTCACAGATAACATCAGGATCTCAAAATAACAGACTGCGAAACAGAGACAGCCTACCTCTCATTGAAAAGTTCACTGGCAGGGTCTCTGCTTGAAAGGTCAGACATTTATCATATGCAGGTAGGCTTGTGATTATGAAGTGAAATTTAGTTGAAATTTAGGTGTATTGGAGCAGGTGCTTCATGTGTCCTATCATAAGAGTTAATTAAGACAAAAAATAGAAATGTTTTTAGCATTTAGAATTCAACATTCAGTGTCTCGGAGGTGAAAAAAAATTAATAGCACCTTAAAGCATCCAATGGGAGATGACTCAAACTTAGGATACGAATCAGGGTCCTTGATGTAGTTCTTCATTTTTCAAAGTCTTGATATTTGTGTTTTCACACAACTGAAATTTGGCAAAATGTGTGGTATTCTACTTTTTATAAGTATATCCTAATTCTTGGAGTGCCATATTTGTGTCAATGGACAATGAGGGTATGTGGAACTTAAGGTCTGCAATTTGGCCATAGAGGTATCTAGGATAGCAGTTATATGTGAGAGTTTGGAATAATGAACACAACTTGTATACTCAGTATGACATCCCTCCAAGTGCATTACTTTGTGGAAAGGCTAAGCACAAGTAGAAGGAAAGAAATTATAGATGATGTAACTTTTTTTAGTTCAATCTTCTTTTTCCCTTTTTTATTTTAGTTACGAGGGTGTTACCGTCAAGAAAAAGCAAAGGCATAAAAGACATTTGATAGCGGGAGTGATGGAAAGTATAATTGTCATTCATTCTTATTTTCTTACTACTTATGTAATAAAGTTTGTTCCCACTCTCTCTCTCAGTTATCACTATAGTATACAGTTAAGCATGCTCCTCTCAACGTGGGTGGTGAATAAATAATAGCTTATCATTTGTTGTGTTAATAGGGAGAAAGGGCAGTGTGGGCATGTGGGGGTCATTCACTAAAATACTGTTTTCGTCAAGACAATTAAAGAAATATATGGATTTTGATGCAGCATTACATCTCCCATGGCAACCAGTAGGTGACAAAAATAACAAAAGGCAATAAGGTCTACAGACTAATTTTTTGAATTGACTCAGCATACCGTTAACCAAAGCAGGCGAAATCCAAAAACTGACATGAAAGAGGCCAAAGAAATGCTGAACAAGGCAAGCACTACATTTTGCTTTACCTGCAAAGCACAAGGCATCAATATCAATATCAAGACGGAAGGAAACTAACTTACTATAATGAAATGGATAGAAGAAATATGAAAAAGATGGATGTAGCCAATGGGCCAAGTAAATGATTGATTATTTTTTCCACCAATTTTGAAGGACATGATTTCCACTAATTTCAATACAAAATTTAATATTGTAGCGGGTGAAATGCAAAAATCAATATATACACAGTTAGTCATTGTTTACCCAAATAGCAGCCACTTTAAATTGGCTTTAATTAGAGAAAAATTATCTCTGAGAGGGACTTATCAAGTTATATATTAAATATATAATAGTAATATACCCAAATTGAAGTATCATTCATCTTTTCACTAACATGAGCAGCAGCCTCAGGGCCGGGGGGCCGGGGGGGCAAGTGTTTAGAATTTTCCATCTGTAAACAAATAATTTATATCAGTCGTGAAAATGTAAAGTTGTAAATTTTGATTTTAGAAAGTAGTCACCAACACTAACACCACCCTCTATACCGACACCGTTCTTACTCTGTTACAGTTTTACGAGCTTCAAAACTTCTACCAAAAACATCTCTATAGTATATCTCATTCATGTTTTTCAATGAATCTATGAGTATGGCTTTATTATAATTCTTTTCTCACCCTTTTTCTGTAGAGCCTTTATCTTCTTCATATTAGGTAACAATTTAATATCCATTTTTTGTTTTTTACTTTAGACTTAACTATACATTGTTGTCAAGGTATTTTTATTCATGATTTTTGAGCAATTAAAACATAACAATTACTTGACTTTTGTGATAGTTTCGCCAAAAAAGGCTCGTTGTTACTTTGTGTAAAAGACATAATTGTCCATTCTTTTGTTTCTTCCACAAACACAATTGTTAATAACACACGCAGGTGCACAACTGATTTTGTCCGTCTGAAATTTCTAGTTTTTATTAAACCTTATGTGTTTAAAAGCAAATAAAATGACAAAAACTCAAGAAAAAAATATGTAATGAAGGGAGAAATTCATTTGGAATAGAAGAGATTAAAACTTACAATCAAAACTGCCTAAGTATTTTATATATCGTAATACTTTAATTGGATATATATTTTATTTGCGTTTGAGAGTTTAAAGAATTGTTAGTAATGTTATAAGTTAATGGATATTAACTCTTGGTAACTTCAATTTCCGAGGATACTTGGTTTGTATCAAAAAAACAAAAAAAATGCCTACTTAGGTGCCCATACCAGTCGCGCTTTTTAAAACCTTGGTCCAGATACACCTTAACCCAAAAAGGGATGTATATCACAATATATTTGTCCATCTCTCTCATGCAAAGAGGATTAGGTGCATAAAAGCTCGAACAGTTCAAGACCGAATAAATCTCATGATCATGGTGAGGTGAACGCCCCTGTAACTTTGTAGCCACCAACTGGACGTAATTAAATTTTAACATACTCTTGAATCTGAACCTAACTAGTATCAAGCTAAGAGAAGTTTTTGCATCTATCTGCCCATCAAAGTGGGATGCATCCACCCATATATCCATGTGGGGGCTCTTCGAAAGGAGGCTCAAATCTTGGGAAAAGTTATTAGGGTCACTCATAATAACATTAAGAATGACATCATCAGCATCCTCATCCAAAGAAATATCAACAACACCAAGTTTACATGGATTTCCAGTCCTTAAAAATTTCAACACATTATATCATGCATTTAAGCAGGGTCCTACCCTTCATCCGTGGTCATGCACTATTTATTTACATCATATACACACATATGATTCTATATCCAATAATACAGACCCACTTCATAGTATTAATTGTTTCTGTAAAAAAACACACTGCACCTACCTACCTATTAACACACACTTACATAAACACACATTGCTGCTACACACACCTATTTGGTACATAGTATCTTAATAGTTTACTACTAAACTATCATATGTGCACATACTTCAATGAATATTCACATCCTTACACACACTCACCTAAAATGCGACATAATCACACCATGTACTAGACTCGCACAGACACTCACAAGCAAATTGCAGTTGCACTAACACACCATGACCACCGCTAGCACTATGCACACACCAATTGACACATTACACACACATACACACTAGTCAATTCTCTCATATATTTACATATACTCTTATGCACACACAGATGCATATCAGTAGAACATATTTATCCACTAATGTATTTCTTAAACAAACACCATAAACAAAATAGTGAAGAACACACACGATTGAATAATTAACTTTCCCCCACGAAAATTTCTAGATTTTATCCTGTTGATTTGAGCTACCTTTTCATGGTTTGCATGGAATATCTTCAAACATAAATGTAAAAATACCCTTCTCTTCTATTAGTACTAGGCTAACCATTGTCCTTACAGGAACGAACTCGACGAAAAAGGGTAAGCATGCAACATGATCAATTTATTTTTATTTGATGGATGACTCTGTTAATTAATTAAGGTTCAATTTGGTGATTATATTAGGTCACTATGGTTGGGTTATATGACTATGTCACATGTCACAAGTTAAATGTGTGTTCTTTTAGATTTAAGGGAAATATTTGAATGGAGAATTAAACTCAACGTAGTTACACAACGTTGTTTACCAATTATTTGGGGTCGGTTACATGAATTATATTTTTTCATTCTTCTCTGTTAATGCAATATCCTCGATTAAACCACAAGTAATCATGTCATTTTTTACAATATTCCACCAAGTTAATTAATCCCTACATATACCCCTAACTTTATCTTCAATAGAAACTAAATCTCTCTTCCTTTCGAGGGTATTTATTTTTTGTTCCAATTCAAGAAATTTGAGCAAGCGATAGGATTGGATCTTTTTCATTCTCTATGCGACTATGACTTTGGGAAAGTTTGATTCGGTCGAAAAATCAGTTATAATCCCACTTGTGTCTGATTTGTTGTCCCCCTTATTCTCATATTCTTCTTTTGCCTTGAGTATATGATAATCAAAGAATACACTGTTACCAAATCACACATATGTTGGCCAAATAACATAATGCCTGTTTTTTTATTAGTGTCTTTCTCCAATTTAAGCATCAACTATTTTTGGAGAAGGTTTTGTAGGAGCTCCCCACACTACTATGGAAGAAGTTTATTTAAATTAGTATTTAACCATATAATTATAAAGATTTTTCATAATAAAGCAATTAGAAACATAATGAATGAAAATATCACATACCTCTATTTCATCAAGGTTGACTCCATTTTCCTTGAAAATGATAAGAAGCTCTCAAGTCTGTCATCGGTTGGGTGGTAATGTCCATTATACGATGAGATAGACTGGAAACAAATTAAATAAAATGAAATATAAGGTAATCAAAGACGAGAGTGGAGAAATTAATATTGACCAAATTAGGTGTGGCCTTATCATTGAACATGGTGGATGTGTGTGTGTACATATTGTTAAGCATCTAAAGTGACTCCTCATTTTCTGATGGTTTGTGATTAAATCCCACACTGTAAATATTGAGCTCTAGAGATTGATATGCAACTGTCGTGGAAAACACGCTTGTACATACAATTATGGTGAAAGAGTTTTTGTACAAAAATTAAGCAATTATCTTTAGAAAAGACTGTTCTCAAATTAAGATAACAAATATTTTTTCCGTAAAAAGCTTTGGCTATAACTAAATAATGTTTAAGTATTTTTGAAAGATCTCACCCAATCATTCTAACACAAATGTATGCTTCCCTCAAACAGATATATTAGAATCTTCATATTTGATACACACATTGAGATTAAATTATTTGAATAGTTATTTTGGCAATAAATGTATATTAGACAACGAGACACATTTACACGCACAAATTTGGCCATAATAAAGGGTTTATTTGAGGAATTTAAAGGATTATCGTTGATTTAGTACTTTCCTCAAACTGATTTATTTTCCATAATACCCGATCTATAATTAATAATTTTGTTATTAAGTTGTTATCAACGATAGATGATCTTTCTAAAATTGACGTTTCTTTTGAATGCCCATTAGATCTGAGGCTACATGCCTTAGAGTCCTGGAACATCGTGTCCCATGTCATCCAGCCTCCGTAGGATAGGTGGTCCTGTGCATGTTTAGTGCCACAAGAAAGGGAGATTAACAATGAGTAACATTTTGTAATTTTGTGATAGACTTGAAGATCTTATATGAGAGTTCATTAGTAATTTCAATTCAAAATATGAGTGTCTATATATTCATCTTAATATTTATTAGCCAAGATGTTGCCTCGAATAATTAGTGTAGTTACAATTCAAAATATGTAAAACAAGTTTTTATGGTTGTTTGTATTTTGTTTAAATGACCTAAAAATAGTTTTGAATATATAATATTAATCAATTGTGTCGTGGTCGTGGAACACGCGATATGTTCTGGCCACATTGCACTAGCGCCCCAAAGAGATGAATAATCCAAACAAGTTTACCAAGTTTCCATGGAGATACCTAGTAGGCATATATACGAAATTCTATGCTCCATGTTGCAATAACAAACACATGTTAAGATTTGGTTTCACCTTTATTGCTTAAAAAAATTCAAAGTTGGGAATTACACACATTATTCAATTGTTGTAATATATCATAAACAAACTGATATAATATATCATAAACAAACTAATTCAAATAATGTTTGTGCTTGTAGATTTAAAAATCATTTCATATTCTAAATAGAAAAACACATTCAACATAATAACATTTTCACTCAAACAAAAAACAAACATCAGGAGATCAGAAATAAATAAACATTCACGTATCAATATCAATCCAAAACTTGAATATTCAATACATTTCTAACAATATATATCTACACATACATACAAATAGATCCTTATTTATTTACCATAAACCACACTTTTCAACAAAACCAACTTTAAGATTCAAATCGTCACATAATAAAAGAGCTAGCATAATGACAACGATAATACACATCAAAACCTTAAGAACAGATCCATTCATAAATATGAATTAGAAAAACAGAGAATGATATGCAAAAAACTTCAAAAATTCATACAAATGAGAGAGAGAGATATAGAGAGAAAGAGAGAGGGACTGCTTACCTCTATTTGCCCTAATTTCGATGGGCAACGACATGAGAGGGTTTGGTTACCTGCATAAGCCCTTGTTTCGGTGGGCGACGGGATAACCAAAACAATTAAGATAACTATGTGAAGATTGAAGTTTGAGTGAACAATGTGACCAAATTGAGGGCCTTCGTAAGAGTTTCACAGTCGATTAAGAGAGAATTTCTAACAAAATTTGGGGCAAATGAGTTTCCAACTTTTAGGGGGAAATAAAAATAAAGGCGGGATAAGTAGCGCCTCTTTGTTTTTGGAGCAATATAATACTATGTCGTTTAACTTCAGTAATTATTAGTCAAATGATGAAAAATTTCCAGCATTTTTGTTAAACCCCGTATATTGTCAGCAAAATGGTAAAAGTCCCACAAATTACTTGCATTTGGTCAAAAATGTCGGGATTTTTTTTTTTTGCCAGCACTTTTAAAAATGCAGGGGATAAAATGCCGTGAAAAAATCATTTTCTTGTAGTGGACACCGAGGTCTAATGTGTCCAGGAGTATTGTACTCATGGTAACAAGTGGAAGTACTTTATTTTTGAGGTTGAATTTAAATAAATTATCGTCCTTCATTTGGTTTAAAATTAGGCCGATTTAGGATTGAAAGATTTAGTGAAAGATGTTTAGAATTATTTCAGGGAAGGCCAAAATTACTACGAGATGTTCAACTAGGAGCTGGATTCTTCTTGTTGAGGTTGGCTACTTCTATTATTTTACCAAACCCAAGAATTTGTAAGGGAATAAGGGAAGTTTTGATACTGGCTTTGAGTCCGCATTCAAAATGTTTACATTTATTAATATCATCATCAATATATTCTTGAGCGTAATGGGAGAGTTCTATGAATCAAGCCTCGCATTGTGATACTGTCATGTTATTCAGTTGGAGTCCCAAAAATTCAACTGTTAGTTGATCGCATAAAGATTCAGAAAAATACTTTTCGAAAATATTTATTTAAATTGTGGCCATGTCAAATTTTCCACGTCTAAGGTATGCTTCACTGATTTCCACCAGTGATCGCCTCTTTCAAATAAGTAAGTGGATAAATAAACTTGGAGTCACATACTATTCCTATGCCATTTAGAATCTTTAAAGTTTGCCTAAACCAGCATTCAACTTCTGATGTTCTAGGTTTCCCATTAAAATAAGGGGTCATTATTGTAAACATTCCTTCAAAGCATTCATGCGTCGAACCTCTATAAATATTTCAATCCCGAGTATAGGATTTTGACATGCTTGTTTTAGTCCAGTGAGTTCTTACAAACATTTAGCTATGTTATTCATGGCCCTAGATGGAGTTGTTAACGTAAATCCTGATCGAGGTGTTGCATTAACGTTGCGAGCATTCACCATCATATAGAAGTAAAGAATAATTAAAGTACAACATAATTGTATATTTATTCATAGAACAT
Organism: Sambucus nigra; assembly: GCA_949130495.1. NCBI lineage: Eukaryota > Viridiplantae > Streptophyta > Magnoliopsida > Dipsacales > Adoxaceae > Sambucus > Sambucus nigra. Next base: position 532,104,076 of record OX422208.1, on the reverse strand, counting down.
AACAAGTTAACTTAAAATATCCTTGAACCTATTATAAGGAAACTTCAACATATATATAAAATAAAAACTAGTTGTTAAAACAACCTACTTTTCTGATTAGTTTCTAGTCCACTATATTACTAACTATATTCTCATATTATCCTTACACACATTTTTAATTATTTTAGAATGATAGTTAACCTTTTAGTTGTATATAAGTTGTCCGTCCTCCTGACACTCCTCTTCAGAACCCCCGTTGCTTATGTCTGATGAAAATGTATTAGCATCGAGAGATGGTAAATATGGTCCATAATCATCGGGAGATACTGGTGGAGGTACACATAACTCTCCTACTAACGCGACATTCCATACTAAATGAATCCTTATTGTAGTAACTCTTCATCCTCGGCAAATCGCATAGCTTGTTTCATCACCTTCTCTTCTCCTAATAACAGACATGTCAATAGATGATGCTTAATATTTGGTGTTGCGATCCCCCATTCCCAATCAATGTCCCTAATTACATTACATAATTTACTATACCATTATTCTCTGGTTGTTTGGCTAAATTTTTCTTCATCGACACCATCTGTGTTCAAGTAGATGTTATCCCAAACATTCATTACTGTAAGAGAAATAATTAGGATCGAATTTATTCTAAAGAAGTTACGAAAGCATAAAATAACTATATCCTATAATGTGTCCCGCATAGGAGTAATAAACCTGGTACTCTCAAGTAATAAGCTCTGATACCATGTTATGACGTCCTGAATAATCAGGAGTGATTAACGGTTAGGTTAATACGTTAAATGGGAAAGTAAATTATATAGCCGAAATATAAATAATAATGATAACAAAATATTAAATAATACTAATATCTTTTAATATGAGGTAAAGTATTGAAATACAATATTCATTACACTCATCCTAAATAGAGGTAATATATTTTGTTACATAATCCATAAAAGTAAATAAAAGAAAAAGAAAATTAAAAAGTGCGACATGTGCATTGGCACAACATCAATTCCAGCCATTTATATGTAGAAGCATAGGAAATTATAATAGGGTCTTGGATGCTGCAACTAATTTTTTGAGCATATATAATTGTTTGAGTAACACGAGGTGATGCGTTAGATTTGTGTGGGGTCGGGGATATGTTTTCTTCTCTATTGATTGGGTCCATCTGGAATTTTGAAAACTTAAGAAAAATTTCCAAGTAGATAATTCTTATTCTATACATTTCAAAACATGATTTTTGATGAGTCAGTATAAGAAATTCAATATATAAATGGATTCTATGTTAGGATAAGATAACATGTTTGTTTCTGGAATGATATAAATAACAATATAGAAATAACTCAGGAATGGTTTCTAAACAAATAACCTACAATTATCCATTTAGAGACGTTAGGGCAATAACAATACATACAACAACTGCAGTCCAATAAAATTGAAGACAATCAATGCAGATACTGGAGATAAAAGTAATCGTGCTAAGCAAATTAAAAACATTCTAGGACATCAATCATCTGACTTTTACAGGCCAGATAATACAGCTATGGGTATAACGAAAGATTATTCCTTACTAATAATGTAAGTTATAATATAACCGGGTAAAATTGTATCATATGAAATGCTACGATTTCATAATCATCGTTAAAATTTTGAATCAATTATTTATAAACCTTAAAATACTCAAATGGGTTCACCAATGAAAATATTATCTATTGGGTCTATTACATAGTGATATCAACAAAAGTGTAATCAAAAGCATTGCGTGAAAATAATACTGAATAAGAAATCACCTACTTGTTGTTAGGGTTTTTGAAAAGTTTCGTGGAGTTAGATTAAGTCAAGGTGGTAGTCTATGTAAGTATGATAAAGAGACGAATGTATTTTGGTGTAAGAATAAGGTTCGTGAAATATTTGAAAGTGTGGTAAAAGTTATAGAATTGCGTAGTAAGTAAATGTCGGGGTTTAACACAAAAATAAAGTTTAATTTTATAACTTAATTTTGTTTAACTTTTAAAAATTGCTGCTAACATATTTTTTTGTTCCTAATAGTGTCAAAAGGCTTTAGAAAAAGTTTGGGGTGAAAATACAAAAGTTGAAAATTTCAGGGGTTTGTGTGAAAAAATATTTTTGAAGTTAAAATTTCCATTTTAGGGGTTATGTCGAATCAATTTTCTATATATCCAAACAAAGAATTATAATACATCATTTTGACCAGAAAAATAAAATAACATATCTGGAATTTTTTTTATAATTTTCTAATTGGTCACGCACTTAGTCAAAATTATCACGCGATGGATTTGTCCATACTCGTGAGCATGTGTTACATTTCATCATAAACCTTTTAGATTTTGACTTAGGGTTAGGAACTTTGAACTTCAATTAAATCCTCTACAGAATACTATTTGAGATGATTCAAAAGCCATTCTTCTTAATTTTTCGCAAGGATTTCAATAATATAACTTTTAAAGAATGAGGTTGGCTGTAGTCTCATATCCAGACTATGTGCAATATCAAAAAATTTAGTTTGATTTTCACGGCTTTATAGTAAAATTCGAAGTGTGATAGTGCTATAGTTGGGTTTATGTGTGAATTTAGAACAAAATAGTTTTGGTTTAATGGTTTAATTCATACTAAAATGGAGAATTTTAAGTTTAAAATTTCAACCGCCTAAAATGAAAAACTAGATTTATGAATATATATGAATACTATACTAAAATTAAACTATATGGTTGTAATCCTACAAGTCTAAGGACAAATATTCCCACTTTAAAACTAGTTTAAAGTCAGGAACTCAGAATTTACCATTAGATCTCAAGCTTTCATGGTGTTTTCTAAAATTTGACACTTAACTTATGATTTCTACATAAAAGCTCACATGTAACTGCATAAATGGATCCTACTTTGCTGCGAAAACATGGCTAAATTGAAGGAATTAAGCTATAAACATAAAATGACAGTATACCCGAAAATGCTAAAATATGGGAGTGTGTTTTGAGCTATTGTTTGTAGTGAATTCTCTACACTGAGAGAGGCTGCTTATAAGGGAAGTTATGGGTAGTTTAAATTGGTCGAATTTGGGGTGGTGTTTGGGCTAGTCTAATGAGAGAATTTTGTGAAGGAAGTTTGATGTATAAAACTGTATAGGCTTACCCTTAGTTCTCATTAGTTCTGATGGTTTCTTCCCGGACTTCTTACTAGTCCAGCTGATAGGGAGGATAATAAAGGTTCTAGGTTTAGTCCCTAAAGGTTTTTGCTTAAGTTTTAAGTCCTTTTTCCTTAATTTTCACACTTCTGGGGGTCGTGTGTAATTTTCAAAACTTATGAAAGAATTATGAGGGGCTGATTTGTAACTTTAAAAGGTAATGAAGTTGTTTGAAAAGAAATTTTGAAATACATATTTATTTAGATGGTTTAAAAGTCAATTAAAATCTTTAGGGGATATTTTGTAATTATTAAAACTTAAAAGTAACATTGGAAATTGTGTTTTTCTAAGGTTCATATTGGTAATTATAAAAAAAATTCACTACTCTGATTATATATTATGGTAAGATTAATTATTCTTCGAATATATATATGTAGGGATACTTTGATCCAGACGCATTTTTCTATACAAGTCTTACACCTATATTAACATTTTTATCTCCAATGGTCCATCTAAATTGTTCTATTATGTCATATGTCCTTGACACTAATAAATTTCAATACCATTATTAACCATATGCATGACTATCGGTGGCATGCCATTCTGTAACCCTAACTTATTTTTTTACCTAATGAGAGAAACCCCGTCATCTTGATGTGTCACTCGTGCACATAAATAATGATAAAGTCTCAAATTCACTTTAAGAATTATCTTTCAACTCAAACCCAAACTTTAGAGTGTTTAATCATGTTCTAATAACCAATCGTTACACTTACATTTAGGATAGCCAAAATGAACTAATACCTTAGCAGAGATATAATATAAATAAATATTATTAAAATAAAAATGAGACGTAAGCATACTCTCTGATACACACATAACCAGTGCTCTCATACCAAGTTATGATACACCATGTTCGAGTGTCAATTGCGAAAAACCTTTTATACTCTGATTCTATTCAAGAAAGTCCTGTTTTTAAATGAAATCTTGCTTTCACAATTTTGTGTCGTAAAATTCATTTAATTTAATTAATAAAATGATGTCCATATTATGATGTTTATAAGACCATTTGAAATAAAAGAGTTTCATGGGATAAATTATAATTAAAGAAGTCAACATCGTCCTGTCTTATTACACACCAAATTTAAAATACTCAAATAAAGTCGGCATGATAAAAACCTTTTCTTCAGATTAAGTTACACATTCAAAATTAATAGTAAATAGAGCTATACGAGGGTGTAAATTCTTCCTTACCTCTCATAATTTCCTTCCATTTATCTTTCCCTGAAGTACCGAGGGAAAGGGGAGGACGTTAGCAAAAGGTGGGATATGAGCGTCTGCCCAGTAGGAGAGATACTAGCAGAGTAATATGTAAAAAGGAATATATATATACATATAAAGTGTATTTCAATAATTATGAAATCATGCTTCATTTGATTAAGTATTCTCAAGCAAGATGTATCATAACCATTCAATGTGCATTATAACCATGCAATTCGGGCGATGAATCCACTCACACTTAATCTTTATTTTAATACTACCCGTTTCCCATTAATTTTCAAGTTTTTTCATAAACTTACCATAACATTAATGAGATCCATGCTCACAATAATCACTTCACTTAAATAATAATGGTACCAATCCTCGAGTGTTATATGACCTTTCACGGACTCCCAACATGTTGGAATATGATCAGTGATTTTGATTCTATGCATTAAGCCCTACCCTAAGGCTCTGTGTCTTCCTCAAATTACCCGGTTACCCCCGATTTCCTTTTATTTATTACATCTTTATAACCCGGTTTCCTTTCTTTCTTTCTTATCATCTTTTAAGCTTTTTTTCCTTTTTACCGTCCGATGAGGCCAAATACTCGGGACAAGACAATTCCTAACATGTAATTTTCCAAGGTTTACACTTCATCAAAAGTTAATTTTTATTTTACCTTTGACTCGGTAATTCATCTTTGAAAAGAACTTTATTTACGAATTCTTTTGAAGCTTAACCTTTGAGTTCAAAATACCATTTTATAAACTTTAATATGTTTTTCGCTATTCATGAACACTTGTGAACATGCATTTTATACACTTTGCCAAAAATTGTCTTCTCATATTTACTTTACAAAATATGATTTTTCACTACAAAAAATCCAACTCTTTTGAGTAGAGTCCTTTAGCTTAAAATTTTTACTCATAAGTCCAATTTGTTTAACATAAAATGTCACTTTTGTACTAAAACATTACTTTTGTCATTTCAAGACTTATATTTCCAACTTGTTAACTCCTATAGTTTTATGTGTTCATATTATTCCATTTAATATGAACTTTTCAAAACAAAACTCATGTTTGCAAAAGTTACTACTTACTCAAAACTTTTCATAGAATTACACTTTTGCCCCAAAACTATACTTCTGACATTTTAAGACTTATCTAATAATTTAATAACTTTTCATTGTTATCCGTGTACTTTGTTGCACCCTGGGCCTTAACTTTTCAATATTACACATTTAAATTCCCATATTTTTACTAATTTTACATTTAACACCCATTTACTTTATTTACCTCAAGTTTCTCCAACTTTTTTCACATAAATTATATCATTCTATGTGATTAGTATTCTGAAATTTTCAAGTTTATAATTTCATTTTTAAAGGCTCATTTTAATACACTTTTAACATACTTAACCCATTTTTCCCAACCACATGAGTTTATATTAATGAAAGTAAGGTTTATGCCACTAAAACCCAATAAATTCGTCCTACTATTTCTTCATAAGTTCAATATAACATTTTGTTATGAAATCAACAAGTTTAACATGATTTATGCAAGAAATAATTATGGAAAATATTTATAATTTCTAATCATCTACTTTAATTTTTCTTATCCCCTTACATCCCTCTTCACCATCATTAACATTCTAAAGACTTCAAGTGAAGACAAGATTAATGACCACATATAATTGAAGATCGACCATCACTGAATTTATCAAAGAAGGTTTATGAGGTTTTCTATGTGACATATTTTCATTCAGGGGTATTTTTAAAGAGTTTGAGAACATAAAATATTTTTCCAAAGTATTTTTAATTATTTTTTGAAAATTTTCTATGTCGTCAAAATGACATTGAATATTGTTTGAAATAGTTCCTATACCTCGTTAAAACATCTTCGAACGTCGTTCAAACGAGATTAATTGTTACGTCTTTTGGCAAGCTCTCGAATCTCGTTGGATCAGTCGTTTGATATATTTTTGAATGAGAAAGGATACTTAATTTGAAGGAGATGTACCTTTGTTATAATGAGTATGGGAAAAATTCATTTTTCCCAATTTCAAATTCAATCTTTCATACCTATCACTTGGAGATTCGTCTCCCTTTAAATAGAGATACGTAACTTCATTTTAATCTAAGCCTTTTAGGCATCTTTTAATGATAAAACTCTTTTATTTTTTTAATCCAAACCCCTTAGATAATTAAAGATCATTTCTTAAAACCACGAAGAACACCATCCATGTTCATAACCTTGTGGAGTTAACTCTCCACTGAAGAATATAGGGATACAATTTCTAAGGCTGATCGGTGGATATCAAGGAAAGTGGAGCTTGTTGTGGTGTGGTTCTGGATTTGCATCATTTGCTATTAACAATTGGGATTGAAGACATTACTGCATCACTTAGTGGAGATCTAAATTTTGTAAGTATGTACATATCTTTTCGTAATACTAAGTGGCAAACATTACTGAATATGCCTTTTGCCAGAAAGGAATTTTTCCTCATTTCTTATCTTTTCTGGTTTTTGTTTGGTTTTTTGACTTCAATTCAGATTCAAATAAATTGCATGTTCACTTAATTTAATTAAGATAAAATTACGACTAAATATATTTTTGTTTGTGTATGTATGACCTACTATACTATTTATAGATATAACCGGACCACTCTATCGCATTTTTTAAATTGGCATCAGAAATTATTTCTACAAGTTACTTAGATGAATCTCGGTGGTTATATTGATAACTCATATAATAGGTACTTTTATTTTATGGCACAAATTATACGTCTTGGAAAGATCGAATGATATTGTCTCTAAAGTCAATTGACGAGTGTGGTTGGCTTGCAGTTAAAAGGGGGTGAATTCCTCCTACGTTGACTAATGAGAATGTTGTTAGTCTCAAGCCAATCATAAATTGGACAAAATATGATTTTAAAATATGCAGTTTAACTCTCGACGATTATGTGCGATTTTTGGTGCTGTTACACCTGACGAATTTCATCGTATCATGACTGTACCACATCTAAGGAAGCATGTAATATCATCCAACTTAGACACGAGGGTACCAATGCTGTTAATCCCTCTAAGATTCAAAATATCACCACACAATTTGAGACCAATAGCATGAATGAAACTGAAACTTTTGACGAATTCTATATACTTAATTTGATATTGCGCATTCCAATTTTAATTTGGCTGAGAGAATTCATGAAGTGATAGTGGTTAAGAAAATTTTAAGGTCTCTCCCGCCTCATTTTAGCGCTAAAGTCACTGTCCTAAACTCCATAGGAATTTTAGACACGATTAGGTTAAAAAAGATCGTATGTGATCTTCAGACTTATTAAATAGACATGTTCCCCGAAACCAAAAGTAAAAAGGAAGGTATGTATTTAAAGGTAAAATCAAAAGAAATGGTTTTTAACAATGATTTTAAAATTGATCTAGATGATGTTGCCCTGTTTGCAAAAAAAATCTCAAATTCAATAAACAAATTCTTCCAAAGTAGACAATAAAAGTTTTATGAAAGATAAAAATTTCAAAGTGGCCAATAATGTTTTTAAGAATGATCAATAGAGAGCTAGAGGTGATTACCCTAAGAAAGATGAATCAGAGCGGTGTTATGAGTGTGAGGAAAAATAACATAAATCTTATGAGTGTCCCACTAGGCTTAAGATACAGGGCAACGACAAAGCTGTACATAATGCCACTTTAAGTGATAGTGATATCGAGTCGATGGATTTTGGAGATAAATCACCACATGCACATAATTTATATGTGTTCATGTCCAGTCACGTTAGTATTCAAGTACATCCCATGCCATTGAGGATATTTATAAACATGATAGCCTCGACAATATGTCTAACCATTCTAGAGAAAAAGAGGGTGATGAAGAGAATTTGAGTGAGTGAGAATGTGGCCTCCAACATGCCTACACCGAACTTTACAATGAATCTTTAAAGATCAAAAATCAAAATCAAAATTTGACGCTTAGATCATTATATTTATAAAAGGATTTGAAAGTTTGAAGAGACTGAGAGTCCGCTGTCAGTTAACTCGAAAAGTTGAAAGTTTATTTGTGTAAGAAACTTATCGTAGTTGATAGGAAAATTACCGTTTTTACTAACAAAGTGGTGAGTCTTACGAGAGATCTTCAAGAATTAGTGGAGACTCGTGAGAAGCTTGAAGCATATATTTTTTTAACTCGAGAAAGGTCTCTAATATGCACGAAGGTTAAGGTCACTTTAGAGGATACATCTAATAGGTTGGAAATATATTCCATGCTCCCTCGATATGTTTCAATGAGAGGAAAGGGATATGTTATGATAGAGCATACATTTCCAATACTGCACCTGAACCGGTTTCAAAGTTTGTGATGGATCCTTATGTGACTCTTCCTAACCCACTAAGGAGAAATCTTCCTATGCATTTTAACCAAGGTCGACTCAAACAATTATGTGTCTCGTTCCAGGAGTTTTAATGAAGGTCAACATAAACCAATCTATGTTTCTACGCATTGCAAATAAATAGGTAACCTTAGAAAATTTTGTCGTAAGTTAGGGAGAGTCTCTCACACACATTCTACTATACATATTCCACCGATCGCCATAGGGACTTTTCTAGTCTTCGAGAGTAAGTGGAGTTTTTAGTCAAGACTTCTCAATGTTTGATGGAGAAATCTCAAAGGATGTCTAATCCTTTGACATCACCTCCCGGACTAATGATTGAGGTCAAGGCTTGTTTCTAGTATAGGGTGTTTTTCATATTGATATCATTTATCCTTATTACTAGATTGTATTTTTAGGTTTATAGCTTTTAAATAATTCGAAAAGATATTATTTTCATTTAGAAAAAGTTTCAAAAAGTTTCAATTGTTTTTTTTAAATAAAAAATTTCAAAAATTCAAAAATATTTTTGTATTTCGTTTTACACCATAAATGGATGCGCATCTAAGATGTCCAAATCTCAATAAGATTACATCCATTTATGTGACTTACTCACGGTGTTATGAATCTTGGCTTCATTTATTTTGTGTGCTTAATAATGAATGTTCAGCATTTTTTATTCTTTAATGATTACTTCCTTCATGGTAAAGTCTTTATATCGCATTTATTTCACACATGCACGAACTATTTGAAATTATACATTCTTTTCATATGTCGAATAAGGTTCTATAATCTCAATCATACTTAATAACAAACCAAATGTACTAGGAACTCATTGTTATTATAAAAATCGTTACCCATATTTTTTTCTCAAAAATTTTATTTTTTGTTTATGCAATGGAAATGGGTGGCAAAAGAAGAAATATTCTTAGGGTTAAAGGACATCATTGGAAAGATCCTAAAACATAATTTCGTCACACAAAAATAGAATTACTAAAGCTACATTTTATAATTTCATTGATGCTTCACTAACATGAGCAATATGATTCCTTCGAAAATTTTGAGAGTTTGTGCTTAATATGTGAGATTTTGAGGGTGTCATAAATTAAAGATCAACGGTTTTAATCAATAAACTTCCTTAAAAATAATAGTAATTTTGTATTATTGATTTAAGAAGTATTAAAATTTATGGAATTTCGTATAAGTCGATTCAATTTCACTTCGTTCAAATTTTTACACTTAAGGTTGAATTTAGTTTTTTATTTAGGAGTATATCATTGACTTTGTGCACCTTTGCTTCGTATGCCTATGTTGATTTTTATGTGCTTTAAGTTCACAAAATTTCATTCCATTTCCATAATTCATATATTTTCATGCTACTCCTTGGTGTGACTGTTTGTATGTGTACTTATATTTATTTTTATATACTTAAAAATCTTTAAAAAAATTCAAAAAGAGTTTGTTGATTTTTTGAAGTGTTCTCGCATATGCTTAAATTTTTATTCTTTCTGATGATATATCATATTTGGATTCTCATGATGCTAATATTTTAGGATTATTTTCTAACCTTTTGTCTATTACGGACAAATAGGAGGAAAACATATTGAGGGAGAGTCTTGTGTTTTTCTAAAATACATGCATCATAGTATTTCTTTTGCTTTATGTATTTAGGTATTTTTTGCCTTAATGATTTCATGGACTAAACGATGAAGACTTTCAGCTGAAGAGCATGTCAGAAGTGTCGATTCCTTTTCAGGTTTAGGAGGGAATTAATTGAACTTATCTTAGGGGTTATTAATTTTTGGTTTGTATTTTGTACCGCAATAGACAAAGGGGGAGATTTGTAAGAGAAAGATTTATAATGGCGCATCCTCTATTTTAGTATGGCTTATCTCGTTCCACCCCTATTCACCATCATAAACATTCTCAAAACTTCAAGTGATGACAATATTAGTGATCGTACACAATAATCAAAGATCAATTATCATTACATTTATCATATAAGGTTTATTAGGTTATTTACGTGATATCTTTTCATTCAAGGGTATTTTAAAGAGTTCGAAAACTTAAAACCTTTTTTCAAATTATTTTCAATTTTATTTTGAAAATTTCATTAAGTCATTAGAACGACATTAGATGTCGTTCAAACTAGTACCTATACCTGCTTTGAACATTGTTCGAACGAGATTAATTGTCCAGTCTGTTGGCAGACTCTAGAATTTCATTGGATCAGACGTATGGTATATGTTTGAACAAGAAAAGGTACTTCGTTCGAACCAGATGTACTTTCATTTGAACAAGTATGAGAAAAATTATTTTTTACCTTATTTAAAGTGCATTCTCTTATACTTATCTTCTCGAGATGCTTCTCCCTATAAATCGAGACGTGGGCCTGTATTTTAATGTAGGCCTTTTAGACATCTTTTAGTGATAAAAGTCTTTCATTTTTTAATCCAAACCCCTTGAATTATTTTAGATCACTTTTTTAAACCACGAAGAATGCAATCCTTGTTCATAAACTTGGGGAGTTAACTCTCCACTTCTGTGTAATACCCCGTAATTTTATTGATTTTTATTTAATGGATTAATTAAATTAAATGAGAATTAATTATAAATTAATCCAGATTTAAATACTACCGAGACGTGATTTGGTATTTGATTATGATGATAATATTAAATATTACTGAATATATATGGTAATATATTTTTATTGAATGTATTAAAATTGTCGAGAATCATAAATACGACAATTTGGAAAATTAAGTTGGGACGCACGTGTGAGTCGCGTCAGGAATCAATTTAATTATATTAAAAAGTAAATTATAATTTAATCATCCGTATGGCCATTTTTAGTGCGCCAACGTGTTCGGAGCGGCCGAGATAGTCAGAAAACACTCGCCGGGGGTTTAGTTTGGATCCCAGGGCATTTTTCGGCTAAACCGGCAACTCGGGAGGGTATTTTGGTCATTTTAAAAATCAAGGAATTAAGACCCACGAATTTTAGTGTTTATTTATTTATTATTGAAAAGTCCATTAGGGCAATTATCAACCAAAAACAAAGAGTGGGCTACGTGAGTTAGAGGGGAAGTTGCAGGAGGTTTCCAAAACCTAGCCACCAACCACCACCACCAAATCTTGATGGAATTGTGACCGGAAAGAAGGAAAGAACCAACCCCTGGACACCATCAATGATTCTGAACATCAAACTTAAGGCAAGTGATTTGATTTCCTTCGTTTCAGCAAATATTTCCACCATGATTACAGTAGAAATTAATATTTGCCTTAATATTTGCCTTGAAAGATGATGAAAACCCAATGAAATTGATGGAGAACTCTAAACCTTGGTTAGGAATTGCATGTAGATTTGTTCTGGATGAATTCAATACCCAAAACATAACCTTTGATGAATTAAAAACGGATTAAAGAGGAGAATTATCAGTGTTCTTAAAGAAAATACAAAACTAGAGGTTTTGTTGAAGTTTTGATCCATATAAGGCCCATTGTTGATGATTTAAAGGTTTTGGAAATTTAAAAATAATATATTTTGGTTGTATAATGATCCTATAACCTTAGATTAGAGTTTCATACCTTGTAATGGAGTTTTGGGACGAATCTGAGACTGAAAAACAAAGCAATCCATAGCCCATCCGGTGCCATCGATCGATCGACATTCATAGGTCGATCGATCGACCACCATCGATCGATCGACATTCAAGGTCGATCGAACTATCTTCCCAGAATCAATTATATTTCTTCCTTTGTTGAATTTTAATCGTTTCAACCCCAGAGAATTATTGGTGGGGACTTTGTGAACCCTCTTAGATTTAAAGAAGACCAGTAGGCATGTGTGTGAGACTCGGATTATGATTAGAATTCAATTTGGGAATTATATTAAACCTAATAAGGCTCGACGTGTGAGATACTATTAGAGACTGAAGGTAAATGATTAACTTCTATATAGTTCGATAATTTAAAGTTAGTGGCAGAGGTGAGGACGTTAAGAATAGTGGATTTAAATGTGGGGATAATAGGATACTTGGTAACCTTTTTGGGTTAGGTTTTAAGTACTTGAAACTACGGCGTGAGATGTGTCGGCGGTCTATACTATATATTATCCGAAAACTTAAAAATATACAAATTGAAATAATGGTATAGGGATGTAGAATATACCTTTATTAATATTATAAGATATCTAAGTTGTGTGAATGCTTAGTATATGGACTTATATGTGTATAACATACCTACAATACTTGCTATCACGGGAGGTCGGCTTTTGAACTGGGCCATCTAACCGTTTTGTGCCTATGGGGGGATTTAGATTAGTACCTTAAGGATATAGGACTGTGAATGAATTATTTTTGAGTTAATAAGTTAGCTGACCATGGGAGCGTAGGTATGTGGCCCATGGGTATGTGAACTATGTTCGCCTCCATTATGTGTGATTTTGCTTATTGAGACGGTTCCTGAGAGATTAGGAACATGTGGTCCTTATGTACGTGATGTAACAGGATTTGATAGTAGAGTATGTGTACACCACAGCTTAGCCTAGGGGTCCCTAATTGTATATTTATGTTGGGATTAATATACTGGTAATTGCCATAGACTATTTATTAAAGTGTAAATGTGTATTCTTGAGACATTTTTAGTAAAGATAAAAATGAGAATTTCATACAGTAAATATTATATGTAGCGAATGAGAAATAAAAGGAATACACGCACATATTATATTAGAATAGACCCTTGTATTATAAAGTGAAGTCAGGTTGTGATTTAGACTAGTTAGTTACCGGCATGACTAGGACGGGTTACGAATACGGTAGGAGTGCACATCAGTTGAGAGGTGAGGAACTCGTGTGAGGTCACGCAACTAACATGTATTTAATATTCACTATTTAATGTTATTAAACACTTATTATATTTTAAACTATTTTCACATCGGGCTCTGACCCGTTTTCTTTCAAATCTATTTTTCTGGTAAAAATCTTTTAGGTGTCCAGCCACAAGGACGCCAAGCTTAGGAGTTCCATTCCAGTGACGTGCTATAGCTGCTGTGGAAGTTATAGGACCTTGATGATATACGCCTCCACATTCTATATTGATTCCATTTCAGACTTATTCGGTTGTTGGGGCATGTCGCCCCATTTCTTTTCGAGACAGTTTTATTATACTCAGTTTCCTCTCAGTTTTGGAGTTAAATTCATTTATTATTCAGACGTTGTATTTAGTTTTATTCATTATTTGGGACTATTCTGAGGAGTGTTACTCCAGACTCATTTGTTATTCCATTTATATTATGTTGTGACTGTGATGTAATTGTGTTATAATTAATAGATAAATATTCGATGGATTGCATGTTAATTTAATTTAATAAAGTTTGGCAACTCACGTTTTAAATATTAGGTGGCTAGTAATTGTTTAAAAATGTTTTCGACTGTGATGCTATGAACTGAACCAACTTGACATTTTGTATTAATTTGAATAAAGGAGTGGCTAACCGGTATATAATTAGTTGGGGTGTCATAGGTGGTATCAGAGAGTTCGCTGATGTATTCCAGGATATTTCGGGATTACCTCCTATTAAAGAGATAGATTTTGTTATCGATTTGACGCCGGGAACTCAGCCTATAGCCCCCACACCTTACCGTATGGCTCCAACGGAGATGAGAGAGCTACGGGATCAGATAGAGCAGTTGTTGGGTCAGGGGTTTATCCGTAGGAGTACTTATCCATGGGGTGCCCTGTGTTGTTCGTGAAGAAGAGGGATGGATCTTTGAGGTTTTGTGTAAATTATCGAGAGTTGAATAAAGTCACGATATGGAACAAGTATCCGTTGCCCCGAATCGATGACTTATTCAACCAGTTGAGAGGAGCGGCTTTCTTCTCAAATATTGACTTGAGATCGGGTTACCATAAGTTGTGTATCAGGGAATAGGATGTCTCGAAGACTTCTTTCTTGATGAGATGTGGTTCCTATGAGTTCCTAGTTATGCCTTTTGGCCTAACCAGTGCCTCGGCCTTGTTTATGGACTTGATGAATAGGGTATTCAGATAGTTCCTAGACCAGTTTGTCATTGTCTTCATTGATGACATTCTAGTTTACTCCCAGACAGAGGAGGAACACACTGAGCACTTGAGGCAAGTTTTGCAGAAGCTGCGTTAGAACGAGTTATATGCAAAGTATGAGAAGTGTGGGTTTTGGCTGAAGGAGGTTCAGTTTTTGGGGCATATCATTTCAGACAGGGGGATATCTGTTGATCTGGGGAAGGTATTAGTGGTGAGGGAGTGGTGACAACCCATGACACCGACTGAGATACGTAGTTTCTTGGGCCTAGCAGGATACTACAAAAGGTTTATTCGGGGGTTCTCTAAGATAGCGTGTCCTTTAACACATCTGACTCGAAAGGGTGTGCCATTTATCTGGAGCGATGCCTGTCAGTTGGCATTCGACGAGTTTAAGGACAAGTTGACCTCAGCACCAGTTTTAGCATTACCTAGACTGAGAGTTGAGTATCTAGTCTACACCGATGCGTCCTTACTAGGACGTGGGGGTGTACTGAAATAGGAGAGTCAGGCTATATCTTATGCTTCCCATAAGCTTAAGACTCACGAGAAGAATTACCCCAACCACAACTTGGAGTTAGCAATAGTCGTATTTGTTCTTCGGATTTGGAGACATTGTCTCCTGGGGGGGGGGGGGGCAGATTCCGTTTATTCATGGACCACAAGTCCCTAGAATACCTCTTCACGCAGAAGGAATCAAATATGCATCAACATTGGTGGGTTGAGTTCGTGAAGGATTATCAATTTGATATCCAGTACCACCCAGGGAAGGATAACGTGGTAGCAGATGCATTGAGCCGTAGACCGGTAGGCGAGGTGGCCGAAGTGTGGAAAGCAATGTGCAGGGAATTGGGACACAAGGATTCAGTGGCCTGATCCTTTATGCCTTTGATGACAGTTACGCCCCAGATCATTACGAGAGTGATACAAGCCCAGGACAAAGACTCTTTCTATCAAGAGCAGATAGTCAGATTACTTGCAGAGTGAGCCGAGTCATATGCCATTAGTTCAGACGGGGTATTATGCTTCAATGGGAGACTGGTCGTTCTTGAGGGAAAAGACTTACGATATGAGGTAATGGTAGAGTCGCACGTTTCACGGTTCACGGTACATCCTGGTGGGGATAAGATGTACTAGGATATGAAGCGACAGTACTGGTGGAGCGGGATGAAGAGGGATATTGCCGAGTTCATTTCTAAATGTGCCACTTGTTAGCTGGTAAAGGTGGACCATCAGAGACCGGCAGGACTTCTACAGCCATTAGAGGACCCAATGTGGAAATGGGAGAGAATTTCCATGGTCTTCATCACGAGTTTACCCACATCACAGAAGGGTCACAACTCCATATGGGTAATCGTGGACAGGTTGACCAAAGTTGCTCATTTTCTGCCAGCCCGGACAGACTACACTACGGGAGAGTATGCCCAGATTTTCATAGCGGAGATAGTGAGACTCCATGGGGTGCCTCTCAATATCGTGTCTGACCGAGACAAGATATTTGTTTCACGATTTAGGGAGAGTTTCCAGTAAGCCATGGGTACGGAGTTACGACTGAGTACGGCATATCACCCACAGACAGATGGAAAAACCGAGTGGACGAATCAGATGTTGGAGGACATGTTGCGTATGTGCATCATAGACTTTGGAGGTGGTTGGGAGAAGTACCTTCCACAGGTGGAGTTTGCCTATAATAAATCCTATCGGTTCACTATTGGCATGGATCTATTCGAGGCGTTGTACGGTCGACCTTTTCGTTCCCCATCATGTTGGCTAGAGGTGGGGGATAACAAACTTCTTGGGCCGAAGGCGATTCAGGATACCTCGGCTAGGATAGAGATGATACGAAGCCGTATTCGGGTAGCACAGGACCGACAGAAGAGTTATGCCGATGCCAAAAGATTCTTTAGAGATTTCAAGGTGGGGGATCAGGTGCTACTCCGAGTATCTCTGATGAAGGGGATTATGCATTTCGGGAACAAAGGGAAATTGACACCTAGATACATGGGCCCATTTCCTATCATCGAGCGGATTGGGCCAGCAGGGTATAGACTTGGGTTACCGGAACACTTGCAAAGGATTCATGACGTGTTCCATATTTCCTCGCCAAGGAGATATCTTAGGGACGATTTGGCCCACACCCACATTGCTTTAAAGGACATCGATCTTCATCCTGATAGTTCCTACGAGGAGAGGCCGATTGCTATTCTAGACCACAGCGAGAGGAAATTAAGGTCGAAGATAGTACCATTAGTACGTGTTCAGTGGCGGCATCATAATTCTGAGGAGTGAACCTGGGAGAGCGGGGATGAGATGTGAGATCGTTATCCAAAGCTAGTTTTTCCAGGTATACTTTAGTTTTGAGTTTTCGGATGAAATTCTTTTATTAGGGGGGGAAGTATGTAATACCCCGTAATTTCATTGATTTTTATTTAATGGATTAATTAAATTGAATGAGAATTAATTGGAAATTAATCCGAATTTAAATACTAACGAGACGTGAGTTGGTATTTGATTATGATGATAATATTAAATATTACTGAATATATATGGTAATATATGTGTATTGAAAGTATTAAAATTGTCGAGAATAATAAATACGACAATTTGGAAAATTATGTTGGGACGCGTGTGTTAGTCGTGTCAGGAATAAATTTAATTAGATTAAAAATTAAATTATAATTAAATCATCCATATGGTCATTTTGAGTGTGCCAACGTGTCCAGAGGGGTCGAGATAGTCAGAAAACACTAGTCGGGGGTTTAGTTTGGGTCCCGGGGCATTTTTAGGCCAAACCGGCAACCCGAGAGGGTATTTTGGTCATTTTAAAAATTAAGGAAATAAGACCCACGAAGTTTAGTGCTTAGGAAAGACCATTAGGGCCATTATCATCCAAAAATAAAGAGTGGTCTACGTGAGTTAGAGGGGAAGTTGCAGGAGGTTTCTAAAACCTAGCCACCAACCACCACCACCAAATCTTTATGTAATTGTGACCGGAAAGAAGGAAAGAACCAGTCCCTGGACACCATCAACGATTCTGAACATCAAACTTAAGGCAAGTGATTTGATTTCCTTAGTTTCAACAAATATTTCTTCCATGATTACAGTAGAAATTAATATTTGCCTTGAAAGATGATGAAAACCCAATGAAATTGATGGAGAACTCTAAACCTTGGTTAGGAATTGGATGTAGATTTGTTCTGGACGAATTCATTACCCAAAACATAACCTTTGATGAATTAAAAAAGGATTAAAGAGGAAATTATCATTGTTCTTGAAGAAAATAGAAAACTAGGGTTTTTATTGAAGTTTTGATCCATATAATGCCAATTGTTAATGATTTAAAGGTTTTGGAACGTTAAAAATAATATATTTTGGTTGTGTAATGATCATATAACCTTATATTAGAGTTTCATACCATGTAATGGAATTTTGGGACAAATCTGAGACTGAAAAACGAAGCAGTCCGTAGCCCATTTGGTGCGATCGATCGATCGACATTCATAGGTCGATCGATCGACCACCATCGATCGATCGACATTCAAGGTTGATCGATCGACCTTCCCAGAATCGGTTATATTTCTTCCTTTGTTGAATTTTAACTATTTCGACCCTAGATAATTATTAGTGGGGACTTTGTGAACACTCTTCGATTTAAAGAAGACCAGTAGGCATGTGCGTGAGACCCGGATTATGATTAGAATTCAATTGGGGAATTATATTAAACCTAATAAGGCTCGACGTGTGAGATACTATTAGAGACTGAAAGTAAATGATTAACTTTTATATAGTTTGATAATTTAAAGTAAGTGGCAGAGGTGAGGACCTTAAGAATAGTGGATTTAAATGAGGGGATAATAGGAAACTTGGTAACCTTTTTGGGTTGGGTTCTAAGTACTTGAAACTACGACGTGAGATGTTTCGACAGTCTATATTATATATTATCCGAAAACTTAAAAATGTACAAATTGGAATAACGATATAGGGATGTAGAATATACCTTTATTAATATTATATGATATCTAAGTTGTGCGAATGCTTAGTAAATGGACTTATATGTGTATAACATACTTACCATACTTGCTATCACGGGAGGTCGACTTTCGAACTGGACCATCTAATCCTTGTGTGCCTACGGGGGGATTTAGATTGGTACCTTAAGGACATAGGGTTGTGAATGACTTATTTCTGAGTTAATAAGGTAGCTGACCATGGGAGCTTAGGTATGTGCGTGACCCATTGGTATGTGAACTATGTTCGCCTCCATTATTTGTGATTTTGCTTATTGAGATGGTTCCTGAGAGATTCGGAACACGTGGTCCTTATATACGTGATGTACCGGGATTCGATAGCAGAGTATGTGTGCACCGCAGCTTGGCCTAGGGGTGCCCTAATTGCATATTTACGTTGGGATTAATATACTCGTAATTGCCATAAACTCTTTATTAAAGTGTAAATGTGTATTCTTGAGACATTTTTAGTAAAAATAAAAATGAGAATTTCATACAGTAAATATTATAAGTAATGAATGAGAAATATAAGTCAGACACGCACAGATTATATTAGAATAGACCATCGTATTATAAAGTGAAGTCAGGTTATGATGTAGACTAGTTAGTTAGTGGCATGACTAGGACGGGTTACGGATACGGTATGAGTGCACATTAGTTGAGAGGTGAGGAGCTCATGTGAGTGCATGTAACTAACATGTATTTACTATTCATTGTTTAATGTTATTAAACACTTGCTATATTTTAAAATGTTTTCACATCGGGCTCTGAACCGTTTGCTTCCAAATCTATTTTTCTAGTAAAAACCTTTTAGGTGTCCAGCCACAGGGATACCAAGCTTAGGAGTTCCATTCCAGTGACGTGCTATAGCTGCTGTGAAAGTTACAGGACCTTGATGATAGACGCCTCTACATTCCATATTGATTCCATTTCAAACTTATTCAGTTGTTAGGGCATGTCACCCCATTTCTTTTTTAGACAGTTTTATCATACTCAGTTTCCTTTCAGTTTTGGAGGTAAATTCATTTATTATTCAGACGTTGTATTTGGTTTTATTCAGTATTTAGGACTATTCCGAGGAGTGTTACTCTAGACTCATTTATTATTCCATTTATATTCTGTTGTGACTGTGATGTAATTGTGTTATCATTAATTGATAAATATTCAATGGATTGCATGTTAATTTAATTTAATAAATTTTTGCAACTCACTTTTTAAATATTAGGTGGCTAGTAATTGTTTAAAAATATTTTCGACAGTGATGCTATGAACTGAACCAACTTGACATTTTGTATTAATCTAAATAAACGAGTAGCTACCCGGTATTTAATTAGTCAGGGTGTCACATGCTGAAGATTGGAATACTGATTCCTGAGGCAAGTGCAGCTTGCTGTGGGGTGGTGCTAAGTCTGCATCGTTTTCTATTGACAATTGTGATTGAATACATTACTACGTCGTTTAGTGGATCTCTGTGTTTTGTAAGTATGTAGATGTCTTTCTATAATACCTAGTT
This sequence comes from Sambucus nigra, assembly GCA_949130495.1. NCBI lineage: Eukaryota > Viridiplantae > Streptophyta > Magnoliopsida > Dipsacales > Adoxaceae > Sambucus > Sambucus nigra. The sequence continues at coordinate 532,083,717 of OX422208.1, read as the reverse complement.
AGTGGAGATCTAAGTGATGTCTTTCTGTAATACCTAGTTGTAAACAGTGCTGATTATAGGTTTTTCGAAACAAAGATTTTTTCTTATCTCCTATTTTCTTTGGTTTGTGATTGGTTTGTTTGGTTTCAATTAAGATTCAAATCTCTTGCATGTTCACGTAATTTAATCAAGATAAAATTTGGACTAAATAGATTTTGATTTTTATGTGTGTGACCTACTCTCCAATTTACACATGTAATCAAACCATTCTATAATATTTTGCAAATGATTAGCTTGAACAATATGAAAATTTTCTTCTTTCAATCTTCAACTTTTGTACATTTTTATCATATATTCTTCAATATATATTCATATGCATGGATAATAAGAATTATTATTCACACATATATACATATATCTAGCATGATTTGATTTTAAACTTAAAAATATTGTAGAACCCATACCTCTTGAAGATAATAACTTTGATGAAGAGGTAGAAAAGAAAACTCAAAAAGCTCCAAACTTTAAGTTCTTATAGAAATGATCTTCCACACCCAAAATAACACAACTGTAAAACTTGAAAACTCTTGATAATTTAAGGATAATTGTGTGGAATAGTAAGGTTGTAGTACAGAGAGAATAAGCATGCTTTTGCTAAGTTAAATTGTTAGAGAGAATGACTATTTTTGAATTAAACAAAATGCACATTTTCATACTCCTTAATTGGAAGAAAATGGGGTAGGTAACCCTTATAAGCCTTCCTATATGACCCCTACCAATCTCAAATTGCTCTTAAACATGTAGTGATGATACCCTATGCCAAATAGTCTAGGAATTACTGAAATAATGGATGAAAATCGTCCAATGTTGGCAGCGCACCTAACTTAAATCTCTCCATTTCTTATCTTTTTTTACTAAACATTGTGCAGAAAATACCCTTAATTTGGATTTGACGATATTTTTTACAACTCCAAAGAAAAGAAAGTTGTCTAGAATTTAATTTTACATCTCGTGAATTTTTATCAAATGCTTTTGAGTACTTTATTTTTTTTTTGACGAAAAACCCATTATTATATATTATTATTATTGTTATTATTATTTTTCTCTCATTTTCCTTCTTTTCTCTTTATGATATTATAATACATAAATAATAATAAATATTTAAATTATTCCAATTAATTTCTTTTATCCCCATTAAAATTCCTAACTCAATTAACCTATGCAAAACGGTACGCGATAGATGGAAATTTATGACTTTTAATATTTATGATAGAATTGGGTGTTACAATAAGGTTTATTTTATTTTATGTTGGATTCTCCCAAGACACATCCTCATATGCCTCATTATAAGGTTGATAAATGTGATCATTATAATATGAAAAGACACTGTAGAGAATTATTTTATTTACTTTAATCAACCTTACACTTTCGTAATCATAGGAAGAATTATAGGTTTCTCAGGAATTACACTTTAGGAAAGAAAAATGAAAATCCTACTCATGTTGATAGGAAAAATGGGCAAAAGAATTGCAAGTACGCCCAAGATTCAACCCACTCCCGATTAATCTTATGTTAGACAAATATGGATTAGGAACGATCATTTACATTTTGTAGATTTGAAAACTAGACCGAATCATTTATTGATCCCCTCATCTTCTACTTGTTAGAAGCTTTCTCCATGAGCTTAGGACTTCTTAGAATGTTTATCTTGTTCCTTAGCTCATTTTACTTTATTTAATGTTTTATTTGCATAATTTGTTTTTAAATACTTTCTGTGACTGTGCGCTTATAGGCCACCTTGATAAAATGCAAAGATTAACCTATTTGACTGGTTTGAACATGACGCTTATATCTTTGTTGTGTTAATGACTATTAACTCTACATTAAGAATTCAAAAACTATGATGATTTCTATCTTTTCGAGCTTAATTAATCTTGAGTAAAAATCATAACTCGTATCGCTTACACTACACTACAATTTGAACATGATATTATGAACTAAGGACCAAAGTACTTTTGAGTAATGCTTTATCGAATTTTTAAAATGTATGTGAATTAAAAAAGGGCGATATTTTTTCCTTTCGTATGTGTGAGAATTGCACCTTTGTGGTTGGAGTTAAGAAATATATATATGTCAAAATCATGAGAGATGATGTGGTTAGGGCTACAACTTTGAGTGGATAATACTACCTTTGAAAATGGTAAATAATACTGCGTCATAGCAATGAGTACGTGAAAGCCACCGCATGCAAAATTTGTTTTTAAAAGTGATGCTTCAAAGTTTTATATACATCCCCAAAAATTGAATATCTTCAAGGATGTGGTACAAGCTTCTAACTAAAAATTGCTTCATGAGGAAGGGAAAGTGTTAGTTGAAGATTTTACTCTTCCAGGGAAAATTAAGCTTTTTTAATGAAAAATCTTTTAGAGTTTGAAATTTCCAAGTAAAACTTCTCTTTTGATATTTGTTTTGATTTCATCAAACGAACGATCATATTTGTACATTGGCTTCTCTCACACGAGTTTTCTTCATGTGCGCTTTTAGATTTTGTAGGGGGTGTCCCCCCAAATGAGTGGTTAACTTGATCAAGAAGATCGATTGTTCACAAAGAAGGAGAAGGAAGGATATTCCATAAATTCACCTCGAAGATTCTTCACAGTAAGTGTCTCGAAGTACCCACTTCGAAGATTGTTCACAACAAGAGGCTCGAAGGACCCATCTCGTAGAACGAAGTCACCTTGATGACAATAGTTTATAATAAGAAATATAATGTTGTATTATGTATTTTGTCTTATGAATGTACATGTCAAGTAAGGCTATTTGGTACCCATGAGGGACCATGCCTGGCAGGGCATGGGATAGCTTTCATTCTTTATCAATAAACCTCCTCTTAGGAACTTCACTGGGACATGGTTTGGAGGATTGAGAATGAGGCAATGTTGGGAATTATTACCAACCCTCTTGGCACACTAAGGGCAAAACATCATCGAGAACAAATGTCACTCAAGCCTACTCATTGCTTAATTATTCGAGTGAACCTCCTCGAGGTACCCTATCTCCCTCAATACTTTCCCCCTTAAGGTTACCTCCTCGAGGTATCTTGGATGCCAGCCATCCTGACTGATGTGACCAGATACCTAATAAGATTCACTGTTTGAACCACTTTCTAACATCATAATGTCTAACATTTAGGGACTTAATAATGTAGAACTCAAGTGTCTTTATCCTAAGGATGGAAGGTCTATTTCACCAAGACTCACCATCTAGCCATCCTAGAGTAAGCTTCAAGCTGACGGGTCATATCCCTCATTAATGCTCATAATACTTCTAGCTAATAGTATGGTTTCCTGCCAAATCTATTGGATCCCACGCATTGAATACAATATCTTGTGCATTTAATGCACCCTGTCAGGTGGATCAAAGGCAAGCTGACTCGAGAAGCATTTTGAGCCTAGAACTGCTGTATTTAATAGAGGAGAGAGCATTTCATGCACACTATCTTGTGCATTTAATAGAGGAGAGAGCATTCTGAGCCTCGAACTACTGCTCAAATTTCTCTAGCCCAAAGAAACATTATGAGAGAATAAACCCTCATACACATTTAATATGCTCATGATTGGTCATTAACTAAGCTTCAAGTTCCTGCCTTGACTTTATTGTGCCTGGAGTGCTTTTTCTTTCTCCCTCTGACAACGCTACCTGCAGGTCCCATTCATTTATTATGCTTGTCATATGTCTTCTGTGTTAATATGCTCTTTAATGCAAGACTGAATATTAAATCTCTTTGTCTCTGATTTATATATGGTTACTCCCTATATTACATACATAACGGGGTTAATCTCGATCTTGATAAGGGGTTATGCCTCACTTAATACTAACTGTATTTGAAGAACTCACGTCTTACATTTGGAGACTCTGATGGGGAGGTATTCTCTTTTGCAAAGATACCAGAGGATAACACCATTAGAGTAATTGACTTCGGCACCATACAATGTGAAGAAGTGGCAAACAATGTTACGTTGCCTGACGGGGCGAGAATGTCAAAGACAGAGCCTAGCGTGCCCAGTGTTGGTATTATGGAGGCGATGGCCACGCAAGGAGGAATAGGTCAGGCATAAATGCAGGTCTTAATGGGTTTATTCACAGAGTTCATTAAAACTTCAGTAGCCCAAGGAATGTTGGGGGCCCCATGGGAGCGAATTCATTTACTACGCCGACAGTGGCTATACCGGCTCCCACTGTTACTGGAGGGGTCGTCACGATTGCTTCTAATAATGCCTTACCCACTATTTCACCACCCTAAGACGATGCATGTCCTACCATGGTTCCACCCGTGATAACAGGGCTGGCGCTCCAGAGTGGGGGAGCAACTTCGGTGGCTCCAGCTGTAATAGTAGGCCAAGGACCAAGCATACCAGCCTTAACGACCCCAGTGGTAATAATGATGCGGCCAACCAGCCCCTCGCCAGCCAGGTTGAAGGATATGAAGAAAGAACTGCTAAAATTTATAGGTGTGTCTAGAGGAGACAGTTCCTCGATGTACAATGACTTTCGTACTCCCTACCCAGAGGTATATAACAATGAACCCTACCTAGTGGGTTATATTCATCCAATTTTTGAAAAGTACACGGGGAAAGTCGATAATCCTAAGGATCATGTGAAGAGGTTCATCGAGAGTGTGGGGGCCCACTACAATGACAAAAAGTTAAGGATACAGGAGTTTTCAAAATACCTGACGGAGAAATCCTACATGTGGTATTCCCACATAGCCCCAGTTAGTGTATTCTCTTGGGAAGATGTTGCATGTTTTGTTCATGCAAAAGTTCTTTTTGGCTGAGGATGAGTTCACACTCACCCAGCTCGCATGCAAGAAATAAAATATGATAGAGGATGTTATGGATTATATTAGTAGGTTTCGTGAATGCTCTTTGGATGTGAGAGAGGAGACGTGAGAAGAAAAACTTTTACGAGAGTGTGCGGAGGGCTTGTTACTCGAGTATATATGTCACCTGATTAACGAAACAAGAGAAGCTACGTTTCCAGCATTTTTAAAAGTAACAAGGAATATTTCCTTAGTGGTAAAACCCATAATACCTCTGCTCGCTTTTCAAAGCTTGCTAATGAGGCCAACCATCACCTCGAGGAGGGGAATACCCTCGAGGATCAACTATGCGGACGAGGGGTTAAAGAAGCAAATAATAGCGATCGAGGAGGAGGAAGGGGTATAGACAACAAGAAAAGGTTTGAAGATGTAGAGGATCCCCCCGAGATACCTTGAACTGTGGAACAAGCCTTGAATCTTTATGATCTCATGGTCCATGATAAAGTATGCAGGCGGGTTAATGTTCATACTGTGCCACTCACGCGAGAAGATTGAGAGAAGCCTCATTATTGCGCACTACATAATAGGGTAAATCATCCTACCAAAGTGTTCTTATCACTAAGGAGGTTGATTGACCGTTATGTAAAGAATGGAGACATTGAGTTGACATAAACTAATGCAAACAACAACCCTTTATGAACTCATGGAGCTCACATGTCTAGTGCTTTCGATGAGGAGGCCGAACGATTAATTATTGAATGGAGGTTCGAAGGGAGTGACTCTGAAGAATCTTTAGAGAATGACTTTAAAGATTCTCTCGAAGAATGAACCTTCAAGATGGCTCAACTTCACTTGGGTGATGAGACTGAAGACGCACATGATCAAGAGAAAGAAGTATACGATCCCATTGAGGGACTCAACAGATAGTTGGGAGCCTATTCTCTGGAAAGAGTTAATGGAATGATAACATACGATGAGGTTGCATATAGAGATGTGGAAGAAGTTTACGAGCTAGAATATGACCAAACAAGCCATGGATTGAGTGCACCGTTATGGCTCGCTCACCAAAGTTTGGCTGGTTCTTTGATCAGGTTCTTCTTCCTGAAGATTCTCGGCTGGAAGTTACACGGGCAATTTTGGAGACTGCGAAGAAAAATATAGCGTCACATTTAAAATGGAAGAGGACTATGGCTAAACTGGTGAGTAGATATCTCTCAGAAGTCGCATTATCATAGAGTGATAGGTTGATCAGGTAGCCTCACAACATACCCTTGTATGCTACTACATTAGTGAATGATTGTGTTTTCTCACGAGTCTTGTTGTACGGAGGGGCATCCATCAATATAATGCCCATTAGATCCTTTTATGCCACCGGGTTATCAGAGATGAGGATAGTGACCCATTCGTTGGCAATATTAGGTTATGATATTCAATCCTCCATGCCAGTGGGTTATGTTAACGTGGGTATCATAATGGGGAACATCACTTCCCCCATTAAATCCCATATCATGAATTATTACCATTATACCAACTGTTGGTAGGTAAGGTATGGATGCACAACCCTGGGTTAGTACCCTCCACCTATCATTAATGTTGTAAAAAGAATATAAAAGGAAAGGAGGTAGAGATTCGAGCTACCAAGAAACCTTTTGTGAAAAAAGAAGCCCATATGGTGGACGCTTTCTATACGGATCTGACCAAAGAAGGCACCACGATGACAAGATATACTAAGGGATAAAAGTCCCTTAAACTTGAGAGAGGGTATGGGAACCTGCCCAAACGGTGGTAACTTATAAAGAAGAGTATAATCTGGAAGCAGTGAGGCCTCCCAGCCTATCAAGGAAGCTTCACGATCGAATGACCCCGCAAATTGACCAACTGAGCACCAAGTTAAGACACAAAGTGTTCCCAGTAGGCGAACAGTGAATGAGGTGGATGAGAATCATAGGGAGAGACCTTTCCAAAGAGAGGTGGCTGGGCAATGAAAACGGGTGGTTTTGCCTAATGACAGAATTACCTATGGATTATGAAGGTGTGAGCAGGCAGCTAAGATTCTGGATGATGAAGCTGACCCAGTCTATGAATGCTTCTTAATGGACAATTAGGGGAGATGCTTGGTAATTGATAACTCTGGGGTATAAATGTTTTTGGAAGAAATGGAGGAACATCCAGAATGTATGAAGGATAGCCCTAGGCCACAGATCCAAAAGCTGGAAAAGGTTGATTTGGCTAGAGAGGGGGAGGCTGCAAATCCCATCTTTATCTCGAAGGACTTAGAGGTAACTCCTCGAGAGGAGATGATCAAACTACTGGCGAAATTCAAGGACGTCTTCGCGTGGAAGTACACCAAGATGCTCAGGGTAGATAAGGAGGTGAGTTGCGATAAACTAAATGTCTTGCCCTCAGCAATCCCGGTAAAGCAGGACACTCAAACATATAAAGAAAAATTAGATTTTAAGATTAAAGAAGAGGTCTAGAGGTTTCTCATGGATGGTTTCATAGTCCCGATTCAACATCCGATACGGTTTTCCATCATCATAGTTGTGGGACAAAAGGATAAAAGATAAATTAAAATATGTGTGGATTTTAGGGATCTGAATCGAGCATGCCCAAAGGACTAATTCCCACTACATTTCATTGACAGTTTGATTGATGCAACAATAGTTCATGATATATACAGCTTCATGGATGGTTATGTGGGATATAATCTGAGAAAATGGACCCGGTCGATGTAGAGAAGACTGCCTTTTGAAGACCTAAGGGCAACTTCATGTACACAGTGATGACTTTTGGATTAAAGAACACGTGGGTTACTTACCAGAGGATGATGATGGTTGTCTTTCATGACATTTTCCATAAGACAGTGGAGTTTTATGTTGATGATTTGATGATTAAGTACAAGAAATAAGGAACCCACCTGGACAATTTTAAATGGGTGGTCATTCAGTGCAAGAAGTACAAGGTAAAGATGAACCCTCTCAAATGCGCCTTCGGGGTAACGAGTGGGAAATTCGTTGGGTTCATGGTAAATCTCCAGGGGTATAAATGGACTTAGACAAATGATGAGCCATCTTTTATATGCCGAGATTAAAATCTACGAGGGAGTTAAAATGTTTTCTTGGAGAACTCTCTTACCTGATGCCATTTGTCCCGAAACTGGTTGAGGTAACACACCCCTTGATGGAGCTGCTGAGAAAGGGAGTGAAGTTTTCGTGGGAACCGATTCTCCCAGAAGCCATAGACAAGATGAAGGCATGCCTTAATTCTCCTCAGATAATGATTCCCCTGAAGGAAGGTACCCCTTTACGTTTGTATCTTACGTCAATAGAACGGTCTATGGGGGCTTTATTGGCCCAAGAGAGCGAAGGCATTAAAAAAGATATTTATTACCTGATTAGGATTATACACGGGCCTGAGGCCAGATATACTAGCATTAAGAGACATTGTTTTTCCATTGTATTTTTAGCACAAAATCATAGGCATTACTTGTTATCATTCACGGTTTATATTATGACTAAGTGTGATCTCATAAAGTTTTTACTTGCTAGAACTGTATTAATAGGAAGGACAACTAGATGGTTTCTAATCCTTTCAGATCATGATCTCAAGTGTGTGGTCCCTCGAGCTATCAAAAGTTAGGCATATGCAGATTTGTTAGCCATCTTCCCGTCAGGGATATTTGAGCCGCCTGTCAAAGTGCTCCCAGGTGATGACCTCCAGGTCAATTTTATAGCATCTAGCCTAGACGAATGGAGTATGGAGTTCGATGGCTCTGCAATCGAGAAAAAAGGAGGAACGAGAGTCATTCTGTGAAGGGGCAGTGAATAAATTCGCTTGTCTTTCAAATTGGAGTATAAAATGCTCAAATAATGAAACTGAATATGAGGCATTGGTCCTGGGGTTACTCGAAGCACTGAGAAGGGGCATCCAAGTTCGGACAATTAAAGGGGATTCTAACTTGGTTGTAAAATATATGACAAGGGAATTTTCTCTGATGTACCTGAGTCTGGCACCTTACCGCACGATCATTCAGTGATTTTTTGGAAAGTTTGAGGTAGTAAAGATAAAGAGGCACCCTCGAATGATGAACAGATATGTGGATGCCAATGCCATCATCGCACAAAAGATTGCCTTTGATGGAGAGTCAACTGTGGTCCGAATCATAAAGAGAACGACCCCTTCGAAGGTGCCTGAGATGCTGCCCTCGGAGGACAAAGATGATTGGAAGGGTGAAATTATAAAGCAGCTGGAGATAAGGGAAGGGCCAGTTAACTTAGTTGATTTAGCACAATACTTTATTGCTAGGGTAACTTATACTACAATAATAAAGGAGGTTGGTTATCCAGGTGTGTGGACCCCGAAGAAGCTAAAAAACGGACTATTGAAGTGCAAGAAGATAGCTGTGAGACCATCGGGATTCCTTTGTACAAGAGGATATAATGACCAGGGTTCTACTAGCCTTCGATGAGACAGGAAGTAGTCCTAGTGCAGATGGAGTGTTCAAAGTGCTATATTTTCTATCAAGCAGCAGAAAGCAACTTTATTGATCAATCGCAAGACTGGAGGAAAACCACTATGGATTTCTTGATAGATGGAGTGATGCCAACGGATAAAGATGACGCTATAAAGATAAAAAGGTAAGCATAGAGTTACTTCAAACAGGATGGGCAGTTGTACCAATAAGGCTATCATGACAAGCCTCTAAGGTGCATAAGAGGAGAAGAGGTTGAAGAGGTGTTGAAGCAATCTCACGAACCAGGGAACATCGAAGGATCCAAGCATTATGATCAACTAATGACTTTGGGTTATTACTAGTTTCTGATGGAGAAAGTCTCTACTGATTTTATTCTAAAGTTCAAAGCATATCAGCTATATGGTAATATTATTCATGCTCCTTTAGTGGACCTGCACACTCTATCTACACCATTCACATTCCATAATTGGGACTTTAACTTTGTAGGATCCATCAACCCTTCTTCGTGAGTAAATATATGGATCTTAGTAGCCGCAGAATATTTCACGAAGTGGGCAGAGTCCATACTACTCAAGAAAGCCACTGCGGGGGTAGTAGCTCAATTTATGAAGGAATACATTATCTACCCCTTTGGCATCCTGAAGATGTTTCTATCGTATAATGGTACCCCTTTTGTAAATAGTGAGGTGCGTCAGCTCATAGAAAAATACTCCATCATCCATCACAAATCAATAGTAGCATACCCGAAGTGCAATGGACAGGTAGAGGCCACCAACAAAACTTTAGTGAAAATTTTGGCAAAAATATTAGAAGATTTTCCAGGCACATGGGATGACAAGATCCCCGAAGTTCTATGGGCTTATCAAACGGCGAAAAGAAAAACAATAGGGTACACATAATTCTCCTTAGTATTTGGGGCAGAAGTCGTGTTACTGGTCAAACTCGAGGTACCTTATGCTCGCTAAAACCTACGAAGTGCTATTCTCCTCCTCAGCCGCCATGTATAACTCGAAGCCCTAGAAGAGCATAAGGATAATGCTGCAAGGCACTTCGAGATACACATGCAGTAGATGTCTAGATCTTATGACCAGTTGGTAAGGCCAAGAAAGTTTAAAGATGGGGACTTGGTTCTAAAAGCATGTACGAGGCACATCAGAGGTCTCTCATTACCCAAGTTAAAAAAAAACTAGGAAGGGCCCTCTATTATTCGAATATCTCACGATTCGAGTTACTATGATATATCTAAGTTGCAAGATAATGTGACTTTCAAATTGAAAAATAAGTTGCTAAAGATTTACTACATTTGAATGTATGTTCTACCAATGCTCTTGTTCATTACATTGTATTTTTTTCTTTGGAAAAGATGGATGTATGCTTTAAAGAAATTGGTCTCGCTTGTGAAATATAGTGGGAAGCAAAGTTCATGTGGAATATGCTAGGTCAACACTTTACTTTTACAAGTTGATTATGTCTCCATCACCATGCATGATGTAATTAGCATTGATGTAGTAAGTTTAGCTAATATTTAATCGAAATAACAAAAAAGAAAGAAAACACCAAAAGTCACCAATGTTTCTTTATTTCATCAAAGAAATAGTTTTGATTATAGGCAAACAAAGTCCAAAATCCAAAAAAAAGGAGAAATAAAAAATTATAGCAACATCGAACAAAGGACCTAAGGGTTGTCCATGATAAAATGAAGATTTACTAAACCAAGCAGCCTATGATGATGTTAGGGAAGAATTTTCTCAAGGTTTCTTTGATCTGCAATAAGGTCAGCTAAATCCTTCTGACGAAGCTCCCTGGTCTGATGAATGGCCTCCAATTCATGATCTTTCTCAATTAACTCGGCCTCCCCACGAGCAACTGACTCGCGGGCCTCCTGTGACCTCTGTTCAGATACCAGCAATTGGAATTCCAGACTTACAAGGACCTTTAAGATAGCCACTTGTGAATGATGGGAACTTTGGAGGCAATGATAGATGAGGGGATGATCAACCTTTTTGAAACTACGCAGCAGCTGCACAATCCAAGACATAGAAAATCTATTATTTGTCAGTACATTAACCCTCCCCATTAATGTTTTGATGGAATCGGGGATAAGGGACAAGAGGGGAGTGTTGAGGATTTCCTCCAACACCATCGTGAGACCAAGCAAATGACACGCCATCATTCCAGGAATCAGTTGAAGGAAGAAGGCGATAAAGGTCGAAGGAAAATAAACCAGCAGCTACTGGATTAATAGGCGAGGACCCTCAGTTAAAATAGAAGGGAAATTGGCCAATGTTTGCCATACAACCACTTTGGGGGCTGACTCAAGAGGGATATATGCTAAAAATCCTATCACTAGTAGAGGGACGTTAGGTATACGAGGCACTATCACTTGCTTGAATCTGAGGACCAATTAATGCAGGGGCATCACCAATCTTAGGGGCCTCGTCCAAAGAATTAACTCTACCTAAGGTGCTCGTTTGAATTAATTCCTGAGCAACAGATTCAGCTTCGGGCCTGTGGATTGGAGGGTAATTGACCTCCACATGAAATGCAACAAACATTTTAAGTAAGAAACAAAAATAAGGAAATCACGTACAAAATATCTTACTAACAAGGAGATTATTCCCATAAGACTAGGCCCGCCTTACCCTCGATTATGGGAGATTATGCTTATAAGACTACGCCCACCTGACCCCTCGGTTATGGGAGATTATTCCTATAATACTAGGACCGCCTGACCCTCGGTTATGGGATATTATGACAATAAGACTAGGCTCGCTTGACCCTTGGTTATGGGAGATTTTGATTTTAAAGTCCTACATTACTAGGTATGCTCGATCCTTGGTTATGGGATATTTCTAGAGCCCAATACTACTTGGAAAAATTAACAAGCTTACTTGAAGGAGATAGGTGGAAGAGAAAAGTACCTCTGGAAACCGCTCACTGGCAAACTCGCGAGTGGCCATTTCTACAGTGTCTTCCTCCTCAATCGGATGAGGAGCCACAAAAGGAGGTTGACCTTGATAGGCAATCACATCCCCCTACTTCAGCGACACGCTCATGCCCATACTCCCCCTAACCCACCCCATTAAGATCGACACCTTCCTTGTTCAGGATGGAAGGTTCGAACACAGGTACAAGCATTTGTCCATTCGAACGAAGGGGAACTAAGGGAGCAGTCTGAATAAGTACAGGAGCCTGCAACATAGAAGTTAAAAGTTAGAATAACAAGTTGAAAGAGCAACAGAAAATTAAACAAGTAAGGAAAATAAACTCACCATAGGTAACGAAGAAATAGTCACAGGGGACTTGGGTATATCCTCAGTAGCTCTCACATCAGGAACATTCCTCTCAAGGCTAGCCTCCTTGCGCAAGAAAGAAGGATTAGGAGAATAACCTCTATTAGACTCAGATGAAGAATCATGTATAACTGTCCCTAGGGGTAAATAGGATATTACCTACAAATTAGTAGGGGAATCTCTCTTGAAAGGACAATCCTCTCCAACATCATCATGTGTGTCACTTCACACATCAACCTCGAAAAAGAGACAAAGGCAGGATAAGAGCATAATGAAGTTATTAGAACGAAAAGGAAATGAGAAGAGAAACGTTTAGAGTAAGAGGGATTGAGGGGCTTATTTATTTCTCCAACACATCTTCCAGAACCTCATAATCTTGGAGATGCGGGGAGGGTTTAGAAGGAGAAATCATTCTCCTCAACCTACGCCTCCTAACCAACAAAGTTTCCTCTTCCTCTTCCTCTTCCTCTTCCTCTTCTTCTTCTTCTTCTTCTTCTTCTTCTTCTTCTTCTTCTTCTTCTTCTTCTTCTTCTTATTATTATTATTATTATTATTATTATTATTATTATTATTATTATTATTATTATTATTATTATTATTATTATTATTATTATTATTATTATTATTATTATTATTATTATTATTATTATTATTATTATTATTATTATTATTATTCATCTTCTTCTTCTTCTTCCACTACCTTTTCTCTCTTCTCGTCCTCCTCATCTTCATCATCATCACCACTAGTATCTATAGCATCATGTTCCTCGGGAAATTCTTCCTCGCCGAAATCAAACCACTCCTCCATCACGACCATAAGAGGACTGATTGCCTTTATTTTCTTACCACTACCAACAGTGTGAGGAGCATATGAGAAACCTAGATAAACCATCTGGGCTGACATAAATGCCCTGCCTTCTTCATTAAAATTCCCCATGTTCGGAGAAGCTGAACAAACATTGAGATCACCTCTTGGGAAACTTTGGGATCCGGGCACGGTCTGTCGGAGGTTGGGGGATGGTTTTGAGTTTCTTCATAGGCACCTTTAGGGTGGCCCTAATTGTTGCCCTGAATGAGACAACGTGCGAGGATTTAGTTCTTTCAACTGGCCTCGAGGGACTAAGGGAACTGGCGGTAACCTCGACTAGGAGGGAGACTTTCTTCTTTTCACAACTGCTTGGTTAATAAAAACTACTGGGGAAGTTCGGAGGGAACACTGGTTTTAGCACTAAGATAAAAAAAAATGATGAGGTGGTGCAATTTCTTAAACGTAACTCTTTGGGTAGGAATATCTCAACTTCAAGGTATCGGGGTTCCTTCAAGAGGTTGGTTTGAAAATGAACTAACTCATTCTGCCAGAATACGTTCATGTACATAGCTGACCTCCCCTCTCGAGCCCCTTTGCTCTGGACCATGGCATCGTCTGGGTAATAACATCATAGACAAATAAAATTGGAAGTCAGATAATTGGCACAAGCAAAAGAAAAATTGGTGGTCTGGTTTCGAGTGAAATTACTTAATAGAGGAGCTCATTATTCGTAACGAAACTGCGGGGCTACACGGTTTATTTTGTACACAGAATAAAAATATGACCACTCATTATAAGAGGGAACATAAGAGGGGATTAAGAAAAGGGGGACGCTGTTCTCAAGAAAATTCATGGAAAAGGCTTCATCAATCGGAGCAATGGGATGCTCCTCCTCAGCAAAGAAATCATTAATAAAAAACTGACTCACCCCAAAATAGGGGTGAGGTATGAACCTTTTAGCTTGATTAATATAGGCAACTAAAGGCTTCTTGACACTCTTATTTTTGCAACAACAAATTCGAGGGATTTTCACGGGCTCTGAACCAGGGTAATTGCTAGCGAGGGCGTAGTTAGGAAAGTGGGCATTAAGAAAAGTTGTCAAAAGAACATTGTTGGCGTAATTGAAATCATCAAACCTGCCGATTCTTCGAGAAGATTCCACCGCTACACGGTCAAGCAAGGTATATAAGGAGCTGAAGACAATTGAAGTAAGAGGGATTTTCACGCCATTGGCCATTCGAACGACCATATTGATCAGGTCCTTCTCAATCTGGAACCCATAGCCTTTCCCCATCGGAGGATATTCAAATACCTCTTTCCCCCAACGGTTCTCCCTTGCTTCCTCGCGGGCCCTAATAACGGGTTTCTCCTCATTTAAATAAAAGTAACGAATTACTTCAGAATATGTGCACTTGTTGTAAGGTACCATACAGTCCTTCACCACTGCCTCCAGTTCCCCTCTTAAGGCTTTTTCTTCACTAGAGACAGCCTCCTAAAATAAGGTATCAAACTCAGCTGCCTCCAATCCCAAAAGCTCACACACATCCTCATAGGTAATGGTGAACTCACCCCAAGCGGCCACAAAGGTATGTGACCTATGGTTCTAAAGGGAAACCAATAGTTGCAGAGAAGTATTATTCTAGGCGAGAGTAAGGTTACCCATCCAAAGAGAGAAGGATAGGCCTACGAGGGCTAACTGAACAGAATACTTTAAATGGATGTACTCATTCCAAGGGACCAATACCATGCTGGAACCAGAAGAAGCTTTAAACTCTAACTTTGAGTAAGGTAAATCACCATGCTCAATTCGAAAGCGGGTAACAGTGCTAGTAGGGAAATAAGCAAAGTCTTCAGCATCCTCACCTTCCTCCATTAACAGGTTGGGGTTTTTAGTTGGCACCAGGGTGCCAGGGAATCACTCCAACATTTCCAGAAGTGGTCTTTATCATGCCAAAGTAAAGCACACGATGATAATGAGCCCATTGAACTTAGAGCGCTTGAGTCGTAGGGGAAGCTACCCTAACAGAGAGAGTTTTTGTCACAAGTGCCATGGAAGCATAAGGAAAGAAGAACCGAGGGTAATAAAAAAAGAATAGAAGGGATGAAGAAGGCAAGGTTTTTTCCTCTCACTCTCACAAAAGCTCCAACTCAGAAAATGAAAACCCAAAGGTGAAGTTTGAATTGAGGGTACACCCCCTTTTATTGGGGGAATATGAACCCTAAAAGATGGCAAAAAATAACGCTTTGGAAAATCATAATGATGACCCTCTGGAATGGTTTGGCTGGCATGGCTGTCAAGCACGCGTGGCCGTAGAAAACTAAAGGTCGTAATGATGATGCTTCAAGGGATAACAAGATGATTAGCAGGATCGTTTTCACTCGCGCACCCGGGTGTTGCCACGTGTGATGTGCAGAAGTGTAAAAGACAATTACATTTAATGCGACATGATTGGAGTCTTGTATTCCTTGGGAAACGAAGAGATTTGGTGGAAATTTGAATAAATCTCTTCATTTTCCCTAGGAGAGGGGAACAAATAGTTTCATACAGATATTTCTTCAGGGAAATAAAAAAATAAGGGGCAAATGTAGGGGGTGTACCCCCCAAATGAGTGGTTAACTTGGTCAAGCAGATTGCTTGTTCAAAAAGAAGGAGAATGAAGGATATTATGAAGCCCTTATACTTTTGACTCATTTGAGTCTAGACTGTATAAGAGCTCATCTAGTTTGGAAATTGTGACAAAATAGTGTCTATCCTAGAAACCAAAGAGCTTCAGAGATTGGGTTGCTTCTTCTTCTATCCATCTTGTGATGATCCTGAGACTATAGCCATCACTCACACACTTAGAATTTCATTCTTGCATTTCATATTGCACCACTATGTGTATTAATGTTGTGAGTGTGTTTAAATCCCTCAATTTGATTTTTAATATTTTTTTGGGAATTTAAAACATATTTTAAACAAGGTTTTATTTAATTAAAACATGATTTAAAAGGTCTTGGGGTTAATGTATAAATATGGATTGTTGTGATTATTGGCCTAAAGTTACTCTGGGTAGAAACCGAAAGCGCTAGAGACTCTAGGGTTGGCTTTGTAATTATTTTGGGACGCGCGTTTACATTCATCCTCAGGCCTACACCTGTTGTCCTCTGATTGGCCTGAACTGTGTTTCTTTACTGAGACAAACCATCGCGTGCTTTCAGCCCTTAGATCAACCCTTATCGATGGCCTACATGTCTTTTGAGTGAATCCCAGTGTAAACCCTTAAGCCAATCACAGTCTGTTTAATCCACCGCCTGCTGTGAACCCTTAGATTGTAGTCAAAGGAGCTTGACTCAATCACAGCCCTTGATTTTGAACGAAGCTCTGGAATCTTCTTCTCTTCCTATTTAAAGGCCTCTCATCTCAGCCTTCGAAAGCTTTTGCCACTTTGAGTTTTCTCAGAAAAAGAATAGAGAGAGAAGAGAGAGAAGAGAGAAGAGAAAAGTTAGAGAGAGAAATCAAACCCTAGTTAGAAACCCTAACTTCGTCCAAATACCTCTAAACCTAAACCACTTACCTCTCCATAAACACCATAACCAGATAAACACCATCCTTAGTGTTTCTTGAGTTATGAGAGTTCGAGTTGAGTGATTTCTGGGTTGCTGAAATCCTTGTGTTCATAAATCTTATTTCCAACTTAGACATAGACTCAGATCTTGTTTCTCTTTCAATAGAAATCATAGATCTGAAGTTTTTCATGTCACAGAACACTTAGCTGCATTTATTTCTCATCTTGAGAATTTCGTTGTTGATTGTTTTCTGATAAAACATTTTCTTACTTCAGAATCAACAATAGATGTTTTTCTATTTCTGTTTTTACAAAACCTAACCTGACCTAGTGGGATTCGCACTTGGAGGGTTCTCAATCCACATAATATTTTCAAAATTGATTGAGAAAGGTCTTGACCGATTTCTTAAGAAAGATCTCCGTGGAATCTGGGTTATTTTGAAAGGTCAAAAAGGTTCATGGTTTTGTAAGAAAGAAAAATACCAAATACACTGCATATAGACTTTATATGTGATTTGTTAGGATCGTCTGTAACTAATAAGTGTGTGTGTGTGTGCATGCATGTGTTTTAGAACACCATTCACAAACATCTTCACACTACAAACACTCAAAGTGTTGGCTATAAGATTTGGTGAACAATAAGTCGACGTAAAGTGCTGGAACAAAGAAGAGTTGACAAACTGAGACAACTACATCAACAAACAAGATCTGCAGAAAAGTTAAGGACGCCAGAGGGTACAATCCTGAACTTGTATAGATTTGTTTTGTGTGCATGTTAGTTAAATAGGTTGTAACTCATATATTTGTTTTAGTGATTGTTTTTTTTTGTTTTACTCCGTAGAGGGAGTCGTGGATGTTTCCTCAAGGTTGAGGTTTTACCACGTTAAAAATCCTGAGTATCAATATTTCTACATCTTCTCATCTCCTTCTAATAGTGTGCTGAGTTTAAAACATTTTAAACTGTTTACTAAAACTTGTTATCAAATCTTGTCCTAATCTCGTACATACTTTTGTTAACACATCTTGTGTTCAAAATCGTTTTGATTTAAGTAAAGAGTTTCTTCAACAAACTTTCGGAGTTGCTTAAATAGTTTATTTTCATAAACGGCTTTGGCAACGCTATTTCAATTGGTATCAGAGCCTTTTTGGTGAACTTTTTTCAAAAAGATCCTGAGTTTCTGAAACTGTTTTCTCAAAATCAATTATGGACGAGAAAAATGAAAGATATGGTAACTTGACCAGACCTCCAGTCTTTGATGGAACCAATTTTTCTTACTGGAAAGTAAGAATGATTGCTTTCATTCAAGGCACTCTGGGAGATGATGTCTGGGATATTATTGAAAATGGATACTCTTATCCAACTAAACCAGCCACTGATGGAAGCAATGAAAGGATTAAGAAAATATTGAGTGAGTTTACTCAAGAAGAGAAACAGGTTTCTCGAAATAATAACAAAGGCAAGAACGCTATATTTATGTCTATTAACGAACATGAGTTCAAGAGAATCTCATCCTGTACCACTTCCAAGGAAGCATGGGATACCTTGATTACTGCCCACGAAGGAGACTCTAGGGTAAAAGCTGCTAAGACTCAGATGTTAATCCAATAGTATAATACCTTAATCATGTCTGAATCTGAGTCTTTCGATGATTTTTATATGAACCTTACTGATATTGTCACTAAACTTCATGCCAATGGTATAACTTATGATAGACAAGAAATTGTGTCTAAAATTCTGAGATCATTACCACAGAAATTTGACAATAAAAGATATGCTATTGAGGAGATGTGTGATATTAATCTCACTCCTGAATTACTCAGTAGAAAATTAAGAACTGTGGAAATGGAATTAGAGTTTAAGAAACAATTGACCCACACTAATAGGAAACATACCAATTCCAATCTTAGCTTTACCTCTAAGATGATTAAGCCTGAGTTAAACACCCCTAGTAATGATTCTGATGAGGACTGTGACTTAGAAAGTCTAGATAATCAGATTGCCCTAATGACAAAACAATTTAAGAAAATTGTTAAATTTAGAAACAGTGTTGCAAATAGACAGGGCAAGTCTAATTATTCTACTCCTTCAAATCACAAGCCCCATGAGAAACCTCATGACAAACAGAACAAGGACAACACAAGACCTCACAGAGACCTCAAGAAGACTGAATGCTATAGATGTGGTAAACTAGGACACATTGCTCAAGACTGTAGAGTTAATTTAAATGCCCACAACAAACACTCTAGAGACAATATCTGCAAAACCTGGGATGACTCAAGTGATTCTGAAAACGAGGAACCTGAGACATCTGATGGTTTTGATCCTTGTTTAGCCTTCTTTGCCAAAATCATATACAATGATGATATGCCTATGCTTGATAGTGAGGATGAGTTTAGTAATTCTAGTTCTGTTGCTTTGAATCATACTTTAACTGGTTTAGATGCTTTACTTACTGAGAACATTAATACCTCTTCCTCGGGGTGTGTGAGTCAAAGGGAAATCGATACTGCTGATGCCAATGGGTGCGTGAGGTTAAGAAATGAAACCTTAGGGGTCACTTCACACACTTCACTTAGTGACTCTGACAATGATGATCTCCCAGACATCCACACTCTATATACTAAAACTCTTAAGAAAAGTACTAGACTAGAAAAGATTGTGAAAGATCTTACCAAAAAGCTAGAGGATCTAAGCCTAATGGTAAAACTGAATGCTGAAGAGTATACTACTCAATGCATGTCTCATGAAAGTGAAGTCAAAGTGTTTGATGAAAAACTGAAAACTTTAACTGAAGCTAATGAAATTCTGGAGAAAAAATACAAAGGGACATTATTAGAATTGGAACAAACAAAAGAAAAGACAGCAACTGTTTTCAAAAAATTTACCAAATTTGAAAACAATTCTAAATGTTTTGAGGAATTCGTTGTTGAATCTAAAACCAATTCTGATGATAGAACTGGAATAGGGTTTTGCCCCAATTTGAAGACACAAACTAAACATGTTGAACCTATCAAGTTTGTGTCAGGAGGCAAAAGACCTATTGAAACTTGTCCAGACTTTCATTCTCTAAAAACTAAGTTTGACCATCAAAACACTAACACTGGAGATGCAAGTTGCTCTAAGCATGAAAGTTTACCAAAGGGAAAATATGTCTGCCTCCCTATTAGGAAAAGTGAACCTGCTTTCAAATCTGTGCTACCTAGGAATAAAATTCAGCCTCAAAATTTCTCAAAACCTTTGTTTAGAGACTTTCCAAAGGAAAACCCTATTCTGAGCAATCTTTATTGCTCCTATTGTGACATATATGGTCACTCTTTCGATAATTTCTATGCTAGGAGACTGATTAAGCCTATCTACAACACTCCTATGTATCATAACTTTAACTATTCTAGGAGGAGTCGTAACAATTATGTCCTTCCCAGGCCACCAGACAAAAACTCTAACTATAGGAATAGAAAGACTAAACCTAAAAGGACATTTACTAGAAGGATTCCCAGAAACTTTTCTAAATCAAATGCTCAGGTATTTAATTTTACCCAAAATCATGCGCAAAATGTTTTTCAACAAAAATCTAATGCTCGCAAATTTTATCAAATAAGAGCAAACAAGCGCAAACAGAAAACCAGAGCAATTTGGGTTAGAAAAGATGATCTAGCACCCCAGATGAAGTGTAACATTGTGGTTTCTGCTCTAAAAGCTGAACTTACAACTTCTGGTTGGTACTTGGATTCTGGATGTTCCAAGCATATGACAGGTGATGATACAAAACTTTTAAATAAAACCCATTTTGATGGTGGAAAAGTTGTTTTTGGTGATGGTATATCATCCCAGATCATAGGCAAAGGAACCTTTAAAGAAAAAGGACTTCCTCTTCTTGAAAATGTTCTCTTAGTTAAAGGTCTTAAGGCTAATTTACTTAGCATTTCGCAATTCTGTGACTCAAACTACACTGTTACCTTTTCAAAGAACAATTGCAAGATTTTAAATGAAAAGGGAGAATGCTTAATTACAGGATTCAGGACCCCTGACAATTGTTATACTGTCATGTCTAGTTCTGAAATCTGTAATGTTGCCAGAATGGATGACAACGAGATATGGCATAACAGAATGGGTCACATTAATTATGAAAATTTGAGTAAATTGTCTTCTCAACAGATAGTTAGAGGAATACCAAAAATTAAACCTATTCATAACATTGTCTGTGGTCCCTGTCAAGAAGGAAAAATTGTTAAAGCACCTCATAAAAGGGTTAAAGATATCCTTACATCTAATCCCTTAGAACTCATCCATATGGACCTAATGGGTCCTTCTCAAACTGTTAGTCTTTGTGGACACAGTTATATTCTAGTTATGGTTGATGACTTCACCAGATTCACTTGGGTAGATTTCTTAAAACAAAAATCCGATACTTTTCAAACTTTTTTAAAGATTCTCTTACGGATTGAGAATGAAAAAGACACTCAAGTGAATAGAATCAGAAGTGATAGAGGTGGTGAATTCAAAGACACTGGTATTGTAGAATATTGTGACTATAATGGTTACAAACATGAGTTCAGTGCTCCTAAGACCCCTCAACAAAATGGAATAGCTGAGAGAAAGAATCGAACTCTTCAAGAGATGGCACGTGTGATGCTCCATGCTAAGAACTTACCTAAGTACTTTTGGGTAGAATATATTCGTACAGCTTGCCATCTTATTAATAGGGTCTATCTTAGAAAGAATTCGAAACAAACCTCTTATGAACTTTGGTACAATAAAAAGCCTAATCTTAAGTACCTTAGAACCTTTGGTAGTACCTGCTATGTTTGCAAAGATAGGGAACACCTATCTAAATTTGAGAGTAGAGGAGATAAAGCCATATTCTTAGGTTATTCACCTAACAGTAGAGCTTATCGAGTGTATAATCTTCGCACTAAGACCTTAATGGAATCCATAAATGTAATTGTTAGTGACACTACTGTAGAAAGCAAGACTAGTGAATTAACTATAGAAGAAGAATCGTCAAATATTTTAGAAAATGACTCTTCTGAAATAGATAATTCATTACCTATTGAGTCACCTTAAGTACCTAACTGGGTTTCTAAAGATCATCCCATAAACAACATAGTTGGTAACCCTGGTGAACCAGTACGTACAAGATCCCAACTTAGAAATTATGCTCTCTATGCTTGCTTTGTTTCTCTCTTGGAACCAAAGAATGTAAATGAGGCATTGAATGACTCTCACTGGATTTCTGCTATGCAGGATGAACTTTTACAATTTGTCATTCATGATGTTTGGTTTCTTGTTCCACGTCCTGATCACAAAAAGGTTATTGGTACTCGTTGGATTTTCAAAAATAAAACTGATGAAAATGGGATGATAATTAGAAATAAAGCTAAACTAGTTGCTCAAGGTTACTCCCAAATAGAAGGACTTGATTTTAATGAGACGTTTGCTCCTGTTACTCGTTTAGAATCAGTTCGTCTGCTTCTTGCTATAGCTTGTCACATGCATTTTACATTATATCAAATGGATGTTAAATCTGCGTTCCTTAATGGAATACTTGCCGAGGAAACCTATGTAGAACAACCTAAAGGGTTCATTGACCCTAATTATCCTAATCATGTATTTCGGTTGAAAAAGGCTTTATATGGTCTTAAGCAAGCTCCTAGAGCTTGGTATGAGCGGCTGTCCAGTTTTCTGCTGGACAAAGGTTTCAAAAGAGGTGGAAATTACCAAACCTTATTTGTCAAACATTTTGGCAAACACATTACTATCGCTCAAGTCTATGTAGACGATATCATATTTGGATCCACTTCTACCTCAGAAGTAAAATCTTTTGCTGAAATTATGAGTAAGGAATTTCAGATGTCCCTTATGGGGGAGTTACAGTTCTTCCTAGGTCTCCAAGTCAAACAATAACCAGATGGCTTGTTTCTTTCGCAGACTAAGTACGCATTAGAGATAGTTAAAAAATTTGGCCTCGAGAGTGCTAAAAGTGCTAAAACGCCTATGAGTACTACAGAGAAATTATCTAAAGATGAAAATAGAAAATCTGTAGACTCTACCTTATATCGTAGTATGATTGGCACATTACTCTATCTGACTGCCTCGCGTCCTGATATCATGTATGTTGTTTGTGTTTGTGCGCGTTATCAAAACAACCCCAAGGAGAGCCATTTAAACGCTGTTAAACGCATAATTAAATATGTTAAAGGCACTCTAAATTTAGGAATTTGGTACACGAATGACACACCTAGCACTATTATTGGGTACACTGATGCTGATTGGGCTGGGTGTACTGATGATAGTAAAAGCACTTCAGGCGCATGTTGTTATATTGGTAATAACTTGGTAGGATGGAGTAGTAAAAAACAGAACTGCACATCTCTCTCGACTGCTGAATCTGAATACATAGCCGCCGGTAGCTGTTGTGCCCAATTGTTATGGCTTAAACAAATGCTAAGTGATTATGGTATTCTAGAACCCACACTTCATCTCTATTGTGATAATCAAAGTGCGATTAACATTTCTAAGAACCCAGTTCAACACTCGCGAACTAAGCACATTAAAATAAGACATCATTTTATTCGTGAATTAGTTGAAACTAAGGAATTAGAAATCAATTATCTTTCTACTAATCTACAACTTGCAGATTTATTTACCAAACCTCTTGATTATAATAGATTCATTTCTTTACGTAAATCTATTGGTATGATTTGTGTTGAGTAAATACCTGTCATATTTGCCAAGTTCTTTCCCTTTGTCCATTTGAGACAAAATGGGGGAGAAATTTGAGTCTATTGCATATACTAAAAAGCTTGATCTTAGTAATTTTTTGCAGGAATTCTTCTTGTACAGTCATTCTTCATTGTAATAATAGGATGTTAAATTGTATATAGTTGAGTTATGTAATTTTTGCTTTCTAGGATTTGGGTAGATAGAACCTTTATAGGAATAAGTTTTTCTTATTTGTTGTCGCCCTACGAGTTGAGATGACTCAAAGGAGATTTTGTCTCATATTTCCAAAGGGGGAGATTGAAGCCCTTATACTTTTGACTCATTTGAGTCTAGACTGTATAAGAGCTCATCTAGTTTGGAAATTGTGACAAAATAGTGTCTATCCTAGAAACCAAAGAGCTTCAGAGATTGGGTTGCTTCTTCTTCTATCCATCTTGTGATGATCCTGAGACTATAGCCATCACTCACACACTTAGAATTTCATTCTTGCATTTCATATTGCACCACTATGTGTATTAATGTTGTGAGTGTGTTTAAATCCCTCAATTTGATTTTTAATATTTTTTTGGGAATTTAAAACATATTTTAAACAAGGTTTTATTTAATTAAAACTTGATTTAAAAGGTCTTGGGGTTAATGTATAAATATGGATTGTTGTGATTATTGGCCTAAAGTTACTCTGGGTAGAAACCGAAAGCGCTAGAGACTCTAGGGTTGGATTTGTAATTATTTTGGGACGCGCGTTTACATTCATCCTCAGGCCTACACCTGCTGTCCTCTGATTGGCCTGAACTGTGTTTCTTTACTGAGACAAACCATCGCGTGCTTTCAGCCCTTAGATCAACCCTTATCGATGGCCTGCATGTCTTTTGAGTGAATCCCAGTGTAAACCCTTAAGCCAATCACAGTCTGTTTAATCCACCACCTGCTGTGGACCCTTAGATTGTAGTCAAAGGAGCTTGACTCAATCACAGCCCTTGATTTTGAACGAAGCTCTGGAATCTTCTTCTCTTCCTATTTAAAGGCCTCTCATCTCAGCCTTCGAAAGCTTTTGCCACTTTGAGTTTTCTCAGAAAAAGAATAGAGAGAGAAGAGAGAGAAGAGAGAAGAGAGAAGTTAGAGAGAGAAATCAAACCCTAGTTAGAAACCCTAACTTCGTCCAAATACCTCTAAACCTAAACCACTTACCTCTCCATAAACACCATAACCAGATAAACACCATCCTTAGTGTTTCTTGAGTTATGAGAGTTCGAGTTGAGTGATTTCTGGGTTGCTGAAATCCTTGTGTTCATAAATCTTATTTCCAACTTAGACATAGACTCAGATCTTGTTTCTCTTTCAACAGAAATCATAGATCTGAAATTTTTCATGTCACAGAACACTTAGTTGCATTTATTTCTCATCTTGAGAATTTCGTTGTTGATTGTTTTCTGATAAAACATTTTCTTACTTCAGAATCAACAATAGATGTTTTTCTATTTCTGTTTTTACAAAACCTAACCTGACCTAGTGGGATTCTCACTTGGAGGGTTCTCAATCCACATAATATTTTCAAAATTGATTGAGAAAGGTCTTGACCGATTTCTTAAGCAAGATCTCCGTGGAATCTGGGTTATTTTGAAAGGTCAAAAAGGTTCATGGTTTTGTAAGAAAGAAAAATACCAAATACACTGCATATAGACTTTATATGTGATTTGTTAGGATCGTCTGTAACTAATAAGTGTGTGTGTGTGTGCATGCATGTGTTTTAGAACACCATTCACAAACATCTTCACACTACAAACACTCAAAGTGTTGGCTATAAGACTTGGTGAACAATAAGTCGACGTAAAGTGCTGGAACAAAGAAGAGTTGACAAACTGAGACAACTACATCAACAAACAAGATCTGCAGAAAAGTTAAGGACGCCAGAGGGTACAATCCTGAACTTGTATAGATTTGTTTTGTGTGCATGTTAGTTAAATAGGTTGTAACTCATATATTTGTTTTAGTGATTGTTTTTTTTTGTTTTACTCCGTAGAGGGAGTCGTGGATGTTTCCTCAAGGTTGAGGTTTTACCACGTTAAAAATCCTGAGTATCAATATTTCTACATCTTCTCATCTCCTTCTAATAGTGTGCTGAGTTTAAAACATTTTAAACTGTTTACTAAAACTTGTTATCAAATCTTGTCCTAATCTCGTACATACTTTTGTTAACACATCTTGTGTTCAAAATCGTTTTGATTTAAGTAAAGAGTTTCTTCAACAAACTTTCGGAGTTGCTTAAATAGTTTATTTTCATAAACGGCTTTGGCAACGCTATTTCATATTAAACAAACTCACCTCGAAGATTCTTCATAGTAAGTGGAACAAAGTACCCCCTTCGAAGATTCTTCCCAACAAGTGGATCGAAGGGCCCATCTTGTCGAATAAAGTCAACTAGATGATAGTATTTTGTAACAAGAAATAGAATGTTGTATTATGTATTTTATCTTAGGAATGTACATGTCGAGTGAGGCTGTTTGGTACCCGCGAGGGACCATGTCTGACACGGCATGGCAGAGCTTTCATGATCTATCAAGCATCCTCCTCTTGGGAACTTCGTAGGGACATGGTTTGGAGGATTGAGAACAAGGAAACGTTGGGAATAATTACCAACCCTCTTGGCACACTTGGGCAAAACTTCATCCAAAATAAATGTCACTCGAGCCTTCTCATTGCTTAATTATTCGAGTGAACCTGTTCGAGGTACCCACCCTCAATACTTAGCCCCTCGAGGTACCTTGGATGCCAGCCCGCCTAACTGATGTGACCAGATACTTAAAAAGAGTCACTGTTTCATCCACTTTTTGACATCATAACGTCTGGCATTTAGGGACTTATCCACTCAAGTGGCATTATCCTTAGGATGGCAGGTCTAGTTATCCAAACCTGACCATCTATCCATCCTAGAGTGAGTTTGAAGCTGACGGGTGATATCCCTCATTAATGCCCATAATAGTTCCATCTAATAGAATGGTTTCTCGCCAAAACTATCAGATCCCATGCATTGAGAACAATATCTTATGCATTTAATGCACCCTATCAGGAAGATCAAAGGAAGGCTGACTCGAGTAGCCTCACTCCCATATAAATAGACCATATGAACAAATCAGAGGAATTCTGAGCCAAAACTACTTCTCAAATTTCCTTACACTCAAGAATCATTGAGAGAGCATTACCCCCCCCCCCCCCATACAGATTTAATATGCTCATGATTGCACATTAAATGTGCTTGAAGTTCATGCCTTGCCTTTATTGTGCCTCGAGTACTTGTTCTTTCTCCCTCCGACCACATCACCTGCTTGTCCCATTCATTCATTGTGCTTGTCATATGTCTTATGTGTTCATATGCTCTTTAATACAAGCCTGAATATTGAATCTCTTTGTCTCTGATTTACCTCAGGCTACTGCCTATATTGGGTAACTAACGATGTTAATCCCGATCTTGATAAGGGGTTATGCCTCAATTAATACTAACTGTATTTGAAGAACCCACATCTTACAAATTAACTTGAAAAATATTCTATGAATCTTTCACTGCCTAGTTTATTCCCCGTATATAGTATTTTGAATAACCATTTAAACCTTGACTTCACAATTCATAAACTCAAAAATATAAAATTTAATTTGTCCAAGTCAATTTAGGTTATGGATTTGTTGAGACTAATCACTTTGTATCATTTGTGAGTTGTTCCTTGAGTCTAATACTCATTTGAGAGAGTTGAAAATTCTCTGGGCAAATGCGTGACTAGTGAAGGGTTATCACCTTAGTGACATTCATCATCACTCTAGCGAAGGTCGCGACCAGCGAGAAGTATCATTGTAGTGACATGTGGCCTTTTAAAGTTTGTCGAGATCTTTTATTCAATCACTTTCACAAAATACCTTTCTCTATACACTTTGAAATCCAACCGACCCTACACTAATTTTAGACTTTTTCAAAGTTTATTATTGGACGATTATGCTATTCCCCTTTTTAAAAATGACGTGGTAAGATTTTTTATGCTCTTAGTCTTCTAGATTCAGATTACCTTTTGTGGGTTTAAGAAATTTTTGTTCTTGTGTCCTTTTTAAATACCATGCAAGTTTTCTCTGGGATTTTTAAAAACTGAGATCATATGCAAGTATTTTTATTCCCAGGCCTCCATTTCCTCGGTTCACTGATCCTAAGGATTTTATAGGTTTGATAACTTGCTCTACCATGTTGTCCATTTCGAGCAAACCATTGATTGTGATTATTTACAGAACAATCATTATGTCAGGCTTAAGGTTTTTTATTATCGTCATTGGTTGGGTATTGTAAACCAAGGTGAGGATGAAGAAATTTTATACCCAAACTTAGTTCGTGACCGCTAAGCTAATCGAGACTAGATTTACCTATATCATTTGAGGTACTGATATTACCATTACCCGCACATACTTAAGAGATATTTACGGTATACCAAAGTTACCTAGTCACAGTTTCCTTATAAAAATCTTGAAGGACCCAATAGAAGTGAGATATTTACGAAACTCACTGGTGGACCAGTCGCTGAGGGATCTTGTAAAGCCTTGCTGTAAAAATATTTGAATGAATTCTACTATATTCTTCATATCATTTTTCAGAAAACATCGCCTAAATCTCACATCACTGTTCCATTCCTTCCTATGAGTGCCAAACTTTACATGTTATTGGAAATGATCTCACTGTTGACTTGGGAAAGGAGATATATAATTTGATGATTGATTTCATTATCATTAAGGGTACAATAAAAAAACCAACTCTTTGGTTTGTACGTCTCATTAATCGTATCTTATTGGTAACTAATGTTCATATTTACTCTAATAAGACAAAA
Organism: Sambucus nigra; assembly: GCA_949130495.1. NCBI lineage: Eukaryota > Viridiplantae > Streptophyta > Magnoliopsida > Dipsacales > Adoxaceae > Sambucus > Sambucus nigra. Next base: position 532,055,213 of record OX422208.1, on the reverse strand, counting down.
TAGAAGAAGGAAAGAAAATTAATTACATGACCTTTTTCGATGGCGAGAGGAAACTTCCCAAATTATCCCCACTCCCTGTTATGGATGAAGTGGAAGAAGTTATCACCCACGAAGTTCTTGGTGAAACTTACAACCATGACATAGGACCACACTGCCCTCGCATTACACTAGCACTCGCCTTTTTGATGATCTTATCACATAGATAACTGCTGAGGTTATTAACTTATTATTCCCTAAGAGCGTCATGTAGATCACTTCACTGCTGGAGCATCAGACTGTGTATTAAAATCCAGTCTTCATTCAGATGGATGACACGTGATAAGATATTATCGATCTTTAGGTAGGGGTACGTATACTTCAAGGATATCAAGAAGACTCTAATGAAGACTCTGATGGTGATGATGACGATGGCAAGTAAGAAGAATATGAGGTGGTGATACTTTTTAGTAGAGATTGGGTTGTTTAGACACATTTTGTGTCATATACTCTATTTGGGTTTTATTATTTTGGTGACTTATGTTTGCACTACACCAAATACTACAATGGTCACGGTATTGGGGTCACGGTGAATAGCCATGACTAGCTGGTCACGGATTAGAGTCATGACCATCTCCAAAGTTGGTGTGACCAAGTGCATGACCCAGTGTGGTCATGGATCATCTTGCATGTGGTCACAGGATTAAGTTCGTGACTAGTAGGGGTCACGGACCATAGCCGTGACCCATGCTTGACGATTATGGTGCCAAGTTTCCATCCAAGTGTGGTCATGGATGGTATCACGATCCAAGTTCATGACCATAAACCAAAATACACACTGGCCTAGTTACAACTTGGGATCGTGACCATCCTGCGAATGGAGTAACGACTTTGGGCCATAACCATAGACTTATTTCCACGTTGACGTGTTAAGTTTTAAAAAGGTCATGGCATGTGGTCACGACTGATGGTTGTGACGAGTGTCTTTATAAAAAATTCCCTAGAAAAGTTTTTCATTTTCCCTCAAAAATTTCTAAACCCTCTCAAGTTTCCCTCTCTATAGCAATTTTGGCGCTCTCTCAATCTCAATATCAATCTCAATTTTTCTAAACCCTCTCAAGGTAATATTTTGTGCTTTTGTATATACATGTGTGAATTTCTGTATGAGTGTGTATTTTTGTATATATGTGTATATATGTGTGTCTGTGTATTTCTATATATATATATATGTTTGTGTGGGTATACGTGTGTGTATGTATGTGTTTATATTGTACATGTATACTATATACGTGTATATGTTTGTGTGTGTGTATTCTAGAAGAAATACATATATATGACTAATGTTGGTTCAATTTTATGGATATTGTTGGTTTATGTTTCAAACTAGGGTCAATTTTAATTTTATGGATATTGTTGGTTTAAGTTTGGGGCTGAAATATAAAAAGAATACCTCTCGTTTAATATTGATGATAAATTCGGGATTCATTTTAGGTCTAATTTTTGTAAGGGATTAATTTTATGACTAATGTTTGTAAGGGTTCATTTTAGGGTTTATGTTAGGATTGATTTTATGGACTGTTGGCTTAAATGAGAAAAGTAGGTATTCAAAACCTAATAAAATAATGGTGAGATCCACACACATACACGGGATTCACACCCTCATATATAGTAACTACTTTATGGTTTATTAGAGACATTATTTATAGGGATCATATTCACTCCCTCGTTCATTTTTCTCAAAAAAATGAGTCACAGTGATAATAAATGGCCACAAGAGTGGGAAGGGTTGCAATTGGACTGCCCTCATACATCTTTCATTAATGAGGCCCATTCAGTGGGTACTACGGTTTATTGGTATGGGAATAGTAAGATCGGAAAATTTAACTACCTTATAACCCTTGGAGTTTATATCCAACAAGAGTACTTGTTCAATCATATTCTGTTTTCCCTACCAAAATGCTGGGATGAAGCTGTACAATATATATTTCAGATACATAATCCGGATAGAGCACTGACCTTGCTTATGCTATTAGATAAGGATGAAAAAAATTCACCCATTATCAATATAATTACATACAAAGAGCATTGACGAAGACTGTGATGTCTCACGACATATTCACGTCAAAATCAATCTTTCCATTAGGGTGAAGAGGATGAGATTTCGAGTTCATGTTGCTAACATCTATTCATCCATTATAAATACAATTCCTCCAAATTGACAACGTGGAAAAATCCATAGGTTTTTAAAAATAAATCCAGACTAGATAGAGATCAGACACATTGAACTTTTATTAAAGTCTTACAATGAAAAGGAAGATTATAAGATATGGTCAAAAAAATTATTTGTTACTTATAATTTCATATTGACCTTCGAAATTATTCATCTATTATAGATACACATTAAATTTTTCTTATTTTTGTAGATAATGTCGGGTGGTAATGGACACAACGCTCCAACCAACGAATTAATACAACCCCAAGGAGAATTCTCATCACTAATTGGTGAGCAATACAAAAATTCACCTACGATTCACTCCACTACCCCGAGTTGCAGTAGGCAAGGTACATCTAGTATTCCAACAGACACGCCCAATGCTCCTGAAACTGTTGGATCAATTGAGAAGAAGCCCATTGGGTTCTCTCTATTGGGACATAACCTCGCAGGAGATAAGAATAACTTTCAAAAATTTAAAGCCTAGTGTTTGTCCTTAGAAAAAATAAATGTGGAAATGGGAGGAGCTGATAACTCGAACCTTGTAGATATAGCTATTGAAAATGACATCTATGATCAACTCAACAAATGATTTTCATTTTTCGCAAACTCAAAAAATAAGGTTCTTTCTCGGGTTAGTAAACAACTCCAAACATATCGGAGAAACCTTAGGCAAAAGAATTTCCCTACAGGAGCTTCGAGCTCCAACATTTTGGTGCTCAAAGACAAGTCCCTTCGAATGATGTGATGCTAGTCGATTAATGGAATGATTTTTTAGAAAATGAGGCGAAAGACTCGAAAATGCTGTGAAGGGAGAAAAACAAGCAGAATAGGGCCAAAAAAACTAATGTCCACCGTCTTGGCTCAAAACGTTATGAAGATTTAAAGAACGAGTCGTCGAGTAATACAAAAGGCATCATAGCTAAAGGAAAGGTACCGAATCGGGCTAACTTGTACGTGCTTACTAGACGAGACAGAGATAATAAATTCACTCCTCACATGGAAAGACTCTAAAATCAATAGAGTCTATGAGTAGCCAATTAACTTCATGCCCATGTGATGACCTTGACGATGATGCCCTCATATAGACATTAGGTAAGGACTATAGAGGAAGGACGGGAGGTATGGGGTCGCATATGTCAAAAATAAGATTTAAACATATTTCACCTCTAGTGGAGGAGCTTTCTTCCGTTAATAAGAGTTTCTCGTCCAATGATGAACATCATTATAGGATCTAAGGGTATGTAATGGGGCTTTAAAATGAATTGGTATGCGTGAATGAGAAACTTTCACAAATTGTGTCCCTCTTAACCGGTCGTATGCCCCTACAGTCCCAGGCCCTCTACCTCCTTAAAAGTTTCCTCCTTATCCATTCCCCTCACAGATGTCGATTCTTCCTTCAACGTTCCCCTTCTCATCTCCTCAGCATGTCATAGGTTTTGCATCATCGTCAAGAACCCATGGTGACTTTGGTGAGAAATACTATATGAAGGACTTGAGCAGTAAAATTGTCATTGGGGTGTGCAGGCTCGTCTCCACTTAAGTAGGAACTTTAGTACATAGTCGGCCTTTGCAGGAGGGTGAGTGTCAAATCATGGTTGATAAAATATTTATTAGTTTTGAAGATGCTCCAGTGCAACTCAACAGTGGATAAGGGAATTGGTTAAAAAATTATTTGAACTCTTTTATTACTTGGAAAGTTTATCTTTGATAAAAATGTAGTAATATTTTTCTTGTATTGTAATAATATTTTCTCTACAAAATTATTTAATTTGAGTTTAAGTGGTTATGTAGTATCATTGATCGGTGTGTTCTTGTATTTGATTTTGACTGATTGGTGCGTTGTTAACACAATATTAGTTCTTTTCTTTGATTTACACTATATTACTGCATAGTTTGTCTGGTTGGTGTGTTGTTGACACTACATTAATGCTTTGCTATGAAAAATGATAATTATGCAAGATGATATTTATTTTATCATGTTAAAATAGGACTGCAATTTGAAAATTCTTAAATGGATTTTCCACAATACAAAGAGTGGATGGGGAGATCACTTGGTATTATATGCACAAATTCTAGAACTTGATTAGTTAGATCTCATATAAACTATATTCTATTGTGATTGGGTAAAGGTGAAGGATATTACAAAATCAAATTTTGATATTTTAATGACGTAAACTCCACCACACGGGCAAATAACACATGGGTGATACTGGCAATCGTCGTTGCTTATCATTCGTTAGAGACTTTGTAGCTCCGCTGGTTTCTTTGGAGTTTTGTCTGGATAGTCTTTCGACTAGTGGATTTTTACAACTATAGCAAGAATTTCCATTACTGTGTGTATTTCTATGTATAGGTGTGTGTATGTATGTATGTATATGCATGTGTGTGTGTGTGTATTATGTATGTATGTGTGTCTACTGTATATGTGTGTGTATGTCTATTCGTGTGTATTGTGTATGGTATACGCTATTTGGCTTATTAGAATTTTATATGTGTATGGTTTGATACGATTCAATTTTGGGTCTCATACGTCGAGTGGTAATTTGGATTTCACATCGGTGATATCCAACATGCACGGGATTCACGCCCTCGTACATAATAACTGATGAATTAAATGGATTTATTTATGCAAGATGGTATTTATTTTATCATGTTATCACAAGACTACAATTTAAAAATTATGAAATGGATTTTCCACAATTCAAAGAGTGGATGGGGGAGACTGTCTGAATAGCTAATAGTTATGTTAAAGGTATTCAAGAATATATTAGCTGCGCTTTTGAGAACCTTATAAGTGAGAAAATTCCGTGTCCGTGCACCCATTGTATTAACAGAATATATAATCCTCTATAAGATGTTGAGTTACATTTAATAATGTTAATGTTGGGAATTTGTCAAGATCATAATGAATGGACATACCATGGTGAAAAACACGTACCTTATGTTCCCGAAGAATTACCGGTAACCGACTTTATAATATAACACCAATGAGTGGAGGTGGTAAATGATTTGCCAACACATCATCCCTTGATTGAGCTAATTGACGATGGTTACGGAGTCCACCATTACCAAAATCACCAACCTATGGAGATAAATAATGCGTACAATGAACAATTTGATAATGAACTATGAAGAGACCGAGAATATACAGTTGAAAGCTGGTGCAGATAGACCGTTGTATAAATATTTCGATGTAGATCACTTGGTATTATATGCAATGATTGGTTTGCATAATTTGAAGAGGCATTTTGGTTTGTCTGGGAACAAGGCAACCAAAATTCTTAAGTGGGCTAAAGAAATTCTCCCAAAATAGAACACGTTACCGGATAAGTATACTACCATGAAGAAGAGTTTGAAGGGTTTTCGATTGAAATACAAATTTATTCATGCATGCAAATATGATTGCGTATTGTACCTCAACGATCACGGAGAGAAGGATGAATGTCCAATATGCAGTGAGCCTAGATATGTCGTTTGTGAGAAGGTAAAGGATAAACCAACAAAATATTAAAAGTGATCCTAAGTCCCACAAAATATTTTGAAGTATTTTCCACTTGGTCCATAGTTAAGACGACTTTTTACTGTACCATCGATAGTGGAGGCCATGACATGGAATGCTCGATGTGAGGAGGGTAAGAATATGATGCGCCATCTGGTTTATTCACTCATCTGGAAAATTTCAAACGCACAACACCATGAATTTTTAAAGGAACCGCACAATGTTCATCTTGCAATCCCAACCGATGGTTTTAACCCTTTTGTAGTTTCACCTTAGAAGACTATGCTACAGAGCATGAAGTTAAGGAAGTTGTTCACAGTTTGAATTCTGATTCACCCCCATGACCTGATGGGTTTGGGGGTCACTTTTATCTAACATGTTGGAACACTATTAAGGATGATTTACTTTCTGCTATTAATTAATTTTTTGCAGGTGCTGAATTGCCAAAAAGTTAAACTTCCACTTTCATTATTCTGATTCCCAAAATTAGGAATCCAAAAGAATGCTTGGATTTAGGTCTATAAGCTTATGCAACTTTGTTTATAAGATAATTTCAAAGATGTTATATACAAGACTTTCTAAGCTTCTGCCTAATGTTATTTCTGCTAACTAAACTGGGTTTACTAAAGGTAGATCGATTCAAGACATTATATTGCTTACCAAGGAGATGGTGCCTTGTATGGGACAGAAAACTCATGGAGGTAATGTTATAATAAAACTTGACATGGAAAAAGCATATGATAGACTTCACTGGGATTTTCTTATCAAAGTTCTTAGAGGATTTGGATTTGGGGAAAGATACATAGATTTTATTTGGAGAATTATTTCTAATAATTGGTTTTCTATAATGATCAATGGGCAAGATAAAGGCTTCTTTAAGTTAAATAAATGGATTAGGCAAGGGGATCCAATTTCCCTAAGCTTATTTATAATTGTTGCAGAATACTTTAATATAGGCATAGAAATAATGATGGACAAACGATTGATTAAACCTTTTTATTTGGCAAGTGGATGTCCGCTTATTTCCCATTTGGCATTTATTGATGAGGTGGTTATTTTCAGTAGGGGACAGAAGGAGTTTAAAGAATGTCATGGATTTCCTTCAGAGCTACTCAAGCACATCTGTTCAGATTTTTTTTTTAAAAGCTCTTTTACTATTGATGCAAAGATGCCTCCAAGGTACAAATTAAAAGTTGCTGAACTTCTGGGACTGAATTACAAAGATTTTCCTATTAAATATTTGGGACGCTCTCTCTTTAAAGGGATAAACAAGGTGAGATACTATGAACCATTACTTTCATCTTTGAGAAGCAAAATATGTAAAAACTAAATATGAGAACCATTACTTTCATCTTAGCTTCCATTAATCATCCAAAGATTGTGATTCAAAAAATTCACTTGATTGTGAATAAATTATTTTTGTGAGGGAATGAAGACCAAGGCTAGAAATTCTAATGGAAAAACGATATTGAATTATGTAAAAACTAAAATTAAGGAGGAATGTGTTTCAAATATTTTAGAATTATTTCGAAGGCTTCTAGCATGAAAATGTACCGGAAGTTAAAAGTAGAAGATTCCCTAGTGTCTAAATATTGTTCTAACAGATACAAGAATTGGGATAACAACATTAAGGGAGGATCTCACTCATGGAGGCAAATGAAATAAGTAGAGAAAGACTGTTTACGAAAAATGGAAATTATTGACAATACTCTCAGCTGGAAGTTAAAAAACTCAGGTCTTTTATCTGTATATTCTGCATATGAATGCTTTAAAGTTCATTCTCTTGTTTCTTTAGTTAACAGTAGTATCTGGGATTCTAAAATTCCTAAGAAAATTTCTATAATTTTTTGGAGAATCTTACACAAGTGAATTCCTACTGATAATAATGTCAAATAAGTAGGTGTGAGAATGGGATCAAGATGTCATATGTGTAACCATAGAGAAGAATTTGCTACTCATTCGTTCATACAATGTTCAATTGCCACTCAGTTATGGGATCAATTCTCAAATTTAATGGGTATAAAACTTGATAGGAACAATTTGTCTTCTATTCTTATTAGTTGGTGGATACAAGATGGTCTAAATGATGATGATATATTTTTATGTAAATATATTCCTCTTGTGGTGATTTGGAAAATTTGGAAGGAAAGAAACAAATCTTTCTTCAAGGGAATCAAATGCAATGTTCATTTAATTAAGAATCAAATTCTGAATTTGGTTTCTAACATATGCAAAGGTCATCATTTTGACAGAGGATATTCTCCATTTTCTCAAGGTTGTTATTAGCTTTTTGGTCTGAAATTCGTTCCTAAAACAATTAAATATGTTAAAGTCAAATGGAATTTTCCTCAAATTGGAAGTCTAAAGATGAACATTGATGGGTCTAGTAAAGGAAATCCTGGAAAAGGAGGTATGTGAGGTATTGTGTGAAATGACAAAGATGAGATGTTGTTTGCCTATGAAAAAGATGAAGAATTTGCATCTAACTCAGTTATGGAAATTAAAATTTTTAGTTTTGGAATTAAATTATGAGTGTAGATGAATATTATTGATATTTATATAGAGTCATATTCTCTTTTTGTGGTGAAATTGATCAATAAAGAGTGGAATCCCCCTTGGAGACTAAAGTTTAAAAAAGAGAGTTATTGGCCAATTCTCATGGCTCCTTAATGTTTCCCTCTGACACTGAATGAGAATGGATTTCACATTGTTATCTTTGTTAGACGAAGGATCCAAGCAATGGTAACATATATTCTTAGTCCCAATAATCGAAAAACTTAAAGAGTTGTGAGATAAAGGTGTGACGACATTCAACTCTCATAAGGATGAAGAGTTCACACTTAAATCAATGGTGATGTGGGCGATCCATGACCTTCCTACTTATGGGACCTTGTTTGGTTGTAATGTTCATGGTTATTATGGATGTCCCATATGTGGGGAGGAAACTAAAGACAGTTGGCTACAAAATAGTAGTAAGATGAGTTACATGGGTCATCGTAGATTTCTGCCAACCAGTAACCCTTTCAGGAATGACAAGTCGAACTTTTATCCTATTGGTCTTGAGGATCGGATGCCACCTACTTGGCTTTCTGGTCAGCAGATCGAGGAGAAGGCAGCGGCTGCAACTGCGGGGAATAGGTACATAGGAAAACACCTAAGGTTTGTAAACCTGAAGCCTAAAGAAAAGGAGGATACTAATGACCCTAGTAATGCAAAACCATGGTCTAGGTGATCAATATCTTTTTATTTACCGTATTGGAAAGATCATCGTGTAAGGCTTGTAATTGATGTGATGCACACAGAGAAAAATATTGCAGAACATCTAATAGGAACATGTTTAGTTGGATCTCATTCCAAAGATGGAGAGTGGGCCCACCGAGATCTATATGATATGAAGATAAAGAAAAAGCTCTGGTTAAAAAAACAATCCTACAACAGGAAGAATATGAGACCCCTCCGGTTGCTTTCACTTTAATTATTAGTGAGAAGAATATCCTATTAGACACGTTGTTCAACTTGAATACTCCAACGGATTATTATTGTAATTTACATAAGGTAGTAAGCTACCAAGTAAATATCTGAAAATAATGCAAGTCTCACGACTACCATGTAATCATCCAATTAATCCCTCTATTATTTTTTCATTGCTTCTCTAAACAAAAATATCTCCATCGAGGCAATTATGCAAATCAGTTTCTGCATTACACTAGTTTGTGAAAAACTGGTAAATAGAAGGCACATCAAATCTACCAAATCAACTTTATCGAAGGAAGTTTGTGTATTAGAAAAATATTGTCCTCTGTCATTCTTCGATATAAACATCCACTTGCTTTTGCATTTACGCGATGAACCTTTATTATGTGGTCCCGTTAGGAATTATTAGATGTATCCCTTTGAGCGCTTGATGAAAACCTTTAAAGATTACGTAAACAATACATAGTGTATTAGAGGGTCAATTGGTGAAGAATACGTAATCGTGGAATCATCATTATACCCTAGGGAATATATGCCAAAATAAGATGTGAGGATGTTCAATCCTCGTGGAGGAGGAGTGATTGATGAGCCTGATGAGTTAGAGGATGAATTACCATTTGGGAAACCTAAAGAATTGAAAGTCACAAATATACAATATGGTTAAGAAACTCGTTATGTCTTCAAATCATAAGATGAAATCGAAGAATGAAGAGAGTGAGTACCTACCGAAATATTCTTCCTTGATTATATGTATTTTATATTTTATGATCTAAACTCTATAATTTACCCGCAGGAAGTACAAGAATGAAAATGCCCAAAATTAAAGGAGAAATTGCACGACAACTGATTTTAGGGCATGGGTATCAAAAAAGGTAAATTTCACATCTTACATGTGTAGTTATTTATTGGATAAAAACATTCCCTAATTCAAATTAATTAATAAATACATCTCCTAAAAAGAGATGATGTCTCTTTTAGGCTTGCACGCCTAGCAAAAAGCCTTAGTTTTCATGTGAAAGTGTTAATAAATTTTGCACAACGGTTTTGATTTCATCTCATATCCATACGAGGAAAAGATTTTAATGCAAAATAGTGGAATATCAATTTCTGCTTTTACCACCTGTATCGCTAGCAAAATTGATAAATATCCAAAGAACACGATGCTAACCTATTAATGGATAATCCCACAAATTCTAGAACTTGATTACTTAGATTTCACATGAAAACATATTCTATTATGAATGGGTAAAGGTGGAGGATACAACGAATGCTTGTAAAGTTGATCCTAACTCTAAATATATTATGGTAGATTTGTCAAATATGAAGAATAAAGATCACCCAGTCGAAGAGCTTTTTATCTATGCCTTTCAGAACGTAAGAAGGTATTCCACTTGAATTGCATAAACGATGGCAATTAGTCTATTGTTGTGCATGCACCATGGGGTGAGAACGCAAAAACCACATCGTCAGAGGGTGAGAACATAAAACATCCACAATACAGCCCTGTGAGAGGCAGAACACCTCGCACGGGACCCCCGATTTAAAAGCACGACCAAAATTTGAAAATTGTTACACTTAGGCTTCAAACCATGCCGTTAGTGGGTGAGAACATAAAACAACCACTAGAAAGCCCCGTGAGAGGCACAAACACCTTGTATGAAACTAATGTAACTCGTAGTAACCGACATCATAGCCACGGGTCCCCAAGTTTGAGAACACGACCAAAATTTGAAGACTTAGGCTTAATACCATACGGCCAAAGGGTGAGAACGTAAAATAGCCACTTGATGGCCCTGTGAGAGGCACAAAAACCTCGCACGTGATCAATGTAATCCAAAAAAGAATGATTGCGTATTCATAGAGCTCCTGATTTGAGAGCCCGACCAAAGAGGGTAAATTGTTAGACTTAAGCTTAAAAACATGCCGTTATAGGGTGATAACGTAAATCAGCCATTTGAAGGCCCTGTGATAGATGCGAATAGCTCACACGAGACTAATGTAACCTGCAAGAACATATCATGTAGCCGCGGAACCCCCGATTTGAGATCACAACAAAAATTTTAAACTATTAGACTTAGGCTTAAAAACAAGCCGTCAAAGGGTGAAAATGTAATCCAACCACTAAACGGCCCCTTTAGAGGAAGGAACACCTCGCACGGGACCAATGTAATAAGTAGGAATCGATTGCATAGTCATGTTACCCCTAGTTTGAGAACACAACCAAACTTTGTAATCTTTTAAACTTAGGATTATAAACATGACGTCAGAGGGTGAGAATGTAAAACAACCACAAAACGGCCTGTGAAGGGCACGAACACCTCACACTGGGCCAATATAACCGGCAAGAACAAACCGCGTAGTCATGGGAACCCTGGTTTGGGAACATAACCAAAATTTACAAACTATCAGAGTTTGGATTACAAACATGCCGTCCTAGGGTAAGAATGTAAAATAGCCACTAGATGGCCCCATGAGAGGCGCGAACATCTCGCACGGGATCAATATAACCCACAAAACCAATCGCATAGTAATGAAAACCCCTGGTTTGAGAGCCCAACCAAAATAAGCAAAGTATTAGACTTAGACTTAAAAACATACCGTCAGAGAGCAAGAATGTAAAACAGTCTCTAAATTGCTTCGTGAGAGGCACAAAAACCTCGCACGGGACCAATCTAACACACAGGAATCGATCGCTAATTCACGGGAACCCCAGTACGAGAGCATGACCAAAATTTACAAATTATTTGACATAGGCTTAAAAACATACCGTGAGAGAGTGAGAACGTCAAACAGCTACTAGACGGCCCCGTTAGATGAATGAACTGCTCGCATGGGATCAATGTAACCCGCAGTTACCGATAGCATTGTCACGAAACCCTCAGTTTGAGGGCACGATCAAAATTTTCAAACTATTCGACTTAGTGTAAAAACATGTCGTCAAATGATGAGAACGTAATACAACCACTAAACGGCCCCATGAGAGGCACGAACTCCTCGCACGACACCAATGTAACTCGAAGAAATGACCGCGTAGTCACGGGACCCCCAGTTTGAGACCACAACCAAGATTTATAAAGTGTTAGGCTTATTCTTTAAAATACTCCACCAGAGGGTGAGAATGTAAAACAACCACAAGATGGCCCCATGAGACGTACGGACACCTCGTACGAGACGAATGTAACACGTAGGAACCTATCGCATAGTCACGGGACCCCCAGTTTGAGAGCACGACCAACATTTGCAAAATGTTAGACTTAGGTTTAAAAAGATGTCGTGAAAACGTAAGAGAGCCATTAGATGGACCCTTTGAGATGAACGAACACCTCACATGGGACCAATGTAACCCGAAGTAACTAACCGCGTAGTCACGGGACCCCCAATTTGTGAGCACGACCAAAATTCCAAACTATTAGACTCAGGATTGAAAATATGTCGTCAAAGGTGAGAATGTAAAATAACGAGTTGATGACCCCGTGAGAGGCACTAACACCTCGTATGGAACCAACGTAACCCACAAGAATCGACTGCATAGTCACGGGACCCCTAGTTTGAGATCACGACTAAAATTTGTAAATTATTAGACTTAGGCCAAAAAACATGCCATTAGAGGGTGAGAATATATAACAATCACACAACGGCCCCATGAGAGGCAAAACACCTCGTATGGGACTAATATAACCCAAAAAACAGATCGCATAGTCACGGGACCCCTGGTTCAAGAGAACGACCAAAATTTCCAAACTATGACACTTAGGCTTCAAATCATGCAGTCAGAGGGTGAGAACGTAAAACAGCCACTAGACGGACCTATGAGAGGCATGAAAACCTGGCACGGGACCAATTTAACCCATATGAACTGACTGCCTAGTCACGAGACTCCTGATTTGAGAACATGACAAAAAATTGAAAATTGTTAGACTTAGGCTTAAAAACATATTATTAAAAGGTGAGAAAGTAAAACAGCCACTAGACGATCCCGTGAGAGGCACAAACACATCTCACGGGACTAATGTAAGCCACAAGAACATAGCATGTAGTGACAAAACCCTTGGTTTGAGTTCCCGACCAAAATTACAAACTGTTAGACTTAGTCTTAGAAACATGCCATCAAGGCGTGAGAATGTAAAAAAACCACAAAACGGAGATGTGAGAGGCACAACACCTCGCACGGGACCAATGTAACCCGCAAGAATCGACCATGTAGTCAGCAAACCGCTAGTTTGAGCATGACCAAAATTTACAAAATGTCGAACTTAAGCTTAAAAATTTGTCGTTAGAGCGTGAGAATGTAATATAGCCACTTGATGGCCCTGTGAAAGGAACGAACACCTCGCACGAGACCAATGTAACCCGCAAAAATTGACCGCATAGTCACGGGACTGACGGTTTGAGAGCACAACCAAAATTTACAAACTGATAGACTTAGGCTTCAAAATATGTCGTCAGAGGGTGAGAACATAAAACAGCCACGAGACGGTTCCGTGAGAGGAAAAAACACCTCACATGGGATTTATATAACCCACATAACTGACTACATAGTCACGGGAACCCCGGTTCAAAATAATGACTAAAATTTACATACTATTATAATTTAGCTTAAAAGCATGCCTTCAAAGGGTAATCACGTAGAAAAACCACTAAATGGCCCTGTGGGAGGCACGAACACCTTGCATGGGACCAATCTAACCCGCAAGAACTAATCTCGTAATCAGGGGACCCACGGTTTCAGTGCATGATAGGAATTTTCAAACAATTAAACATAGGTTAAAAACATTCCGTTAGTGGGTGAGAACATAAAATAACCATTAGATGGCCCCGTGAGAGGCACAAACACCTTGCACGAGACTAATGTAACAACCAGGAACTGATTGTATAGTCATGGGACCCCTGGTTTCATAACATGACCAAAATTTGCAAACTGTTAGACTTAGACTTAAAAACATGCCATCAGAGGGTGAGAACAAAAAAATGGAGACTAGATGGCCACATAAGAGGCACGAAAACCTCACGTGACACTAATGTAACCCGTAAGAAATAGGCCATGTAGTCACGAGACTCCTGGATTGAGAGCACGACCAAGATTTGCAAACTGTTAGACTTAGGATTAAAAAAAACATCAAGGGGTGAGAAAGTAAATCAACCACTACACGTCCCTATGAGTGGCACGAACACCTCGCAAGGGACCAATGTCACCCACAAGAACCGATCGTATAGTCATGGGACCCACGATTTGAGAGCACGACCAAAATTTGTAAATTATTATAACTAGGATTAAAAACATGCCGTCAGAGGGTGAGAACGTAAAAGAGCCACTAGACGGCCCCGTGAGAGGCATGAACACCTCGCACGGGGTGACCCATAGGAACCAACCTGTAGTCACGGAACCCTTGGTTTGAGAGCACAAAATTTTTTTACAAACATTTAGATGTAGGCTTAAAAATAAGTCATCAGAGGGTAAGTATTTAAAACATCCTTTAGAAGACCCCGTGAGAGGCATGGACAACTTACACGCGACTAATGTATCCCGAAGGAACCGACTGTGTAATCACGAGATCCCCAGTTTGAGAGCACGACCAAAATTTGTTAACTGTTAGGCTTAGGATTAAGAACATGTCGTCAGAGGGAGACAATGTAAAACAACCATAAGACGGCACCGTGAGAGGCAGGAAAATCTCTCACGGGAAAAATGTAACCCGTAGAAAATGACCGCATTGTCGTGGAACCCCCGATTTGAGGGAACGACCAAAATTTGCAAACGGTGAGACACATGCTTAAAAACATATCGTCAGAGGGTGAGAACGTAAAACAATAACTATACGACCCCGTGAGAGGTACGAATACCTCATATGAGACCAATATAACATGTAGGAACTGACCACATAGTCACGAGACCCTCGATTTAAGGGCACGACCAAAATTTGTAAACTATTAGACTTATGCTTCAAATCATGTCGTCAGAGGGTGATAATGTAAAATAGTCACTAGGCGGCCCCATGAGAGGCACGAACACCTCGCACAAAACGAATCTAACTCGCATGAACCAACCGTGTATTCATGGGACTCTCGATATGAAAATAAAACCAAAATTTGAAAACTATTAGATTTTTTATTAGAAACTTGTCATCAGAGGGTGATAACGTAAAAGACCATTAGATGGCCCCATAAAAAGCATGAACACCTCGCACAGAACTAATGTGACCCACAGGAATCGACCACATTAGTCACGGAACCCTTGATTTGAGAGCACAAGAAAAATTTAAAAGAACCATTGGACTTAGTCCCCGAAACAGGCCATTAAGGGATGAGAATGTAAAAGAACCACTAGACGACCCGGTGAGAGGCATGAACTCCTCGTAAGGGGACAATGTAACATGCAAGAACCGATAGCGTAGTCATGGGATCCCCAGTTTGAGATTATAACCAAAATTTGCAAACTGTTAGACTTGGACTTAAATACATGCCGTCAGAGGGTGAGAACATAAAATTGCCACTGGATAGCGCCGTGAGAGGCATGAACACCTCAAACAGGATATATGTAACACGTAGATACCAACCGCGTAGTCACGGGACCGATGGTTTGAGATAATGACAAAAAATTACAAATTGTTAGACTTAAGATTTGAAACATGCCGTCAGAGGCTGAGGACATAAAATAACCAGTTGACGACCCCGTGAGAGGAACGAACACCTCGCATGGGACTGATATAACCTACAGGAACTAACCTCGTAGTGATGGGACCCCCAGTTTGAGAGAACGACAAAAAATTTCTTTATGTTAGACTTTGGCTTAAAATCATGATGTCAAAGGGTTAGAACGTAAGAAAACCACTAGATGGCCCCATGAGAGGCACGAACATCTCGCACGGGACCAACGTAACCTGCAGGAACCGGTCGCATAATCACGTGACCCACGATTTGAGAGCACGACTAAAATTTTCAAATTATTAGACATATGTTAAAAACATGTTGTTAGTGGGTGAAAACATAAAACAACAAATAGACGACCCTATGAGAGGAATGGACACCTCGCACTGGACTAATGAAACAAGAAGGAACCGATTGCATAGTCACGGGACCCCCGGTTTTAGAGCATGATCAAAATTTTCAAACTGTTAGACTTAGACTTAAAAATATACCGTCAGAGGGTGAGAACATAAAACAGCGACTAGATGGCCCCATGAGAGTCACTAAAACCTCGGACAGGACTAATGTAACCCGCAGGAATAGACCATAAAGTCACGGGACTATCGGTTTAAGATCATGACAAAAATTTGCAAACTATTAGACTTAGTCTTAAAAATAAGCCATCAAGGGGTGAGAATGTAAATCAGCCACTAGACGCCCCTATAAGAGGCATGAATACCTCGCACAGGGCAAATTTAACACGCAGGACTTGACAACATAGTCATGGGACCCCCGGGTTGAGATTACGGCCAAAATTTGTGAATTGTTAGACTTAGGCTTAAAAAATTCAATCATAGGGTGAGAACATAAAACAACCATTAGACGGCCCCGTTAGAGGCACAAACACGTAGCACTCGACTAATGTGACTAGCGGGAACTGATCACGTAGTCACGGGACCCCCGATTTGAGAGCACGACAAAAATTGGTAAACTATTAAATGTCGGCATAAAACCACACCGTCAGAGGGTGCGAATGTAAAATATACACTATAAGTCTCTATGAGAGGCACAGAAACCTCGCAAGGGACTAATGTTTCCTGTAAGAACCGATCGCGTAGTCACATGACCCCTAATTTTAGAGCACGATCAAAATTTACAAACTGTTAGACTTAGGCTTAAAAACATGTTGTCGAAGGGTCAGAACGTAAAATAGCCACTAGACGGGCCCGTGAGAGGCATAAACACCTCTCACGAGACTAATGTAACCCGCAAGGACTGATCGCGTAGTCATGGGGCCCCCGGTTTGAGAGCACGACCAAAATTTGCTAACTATTAGATATAGGCTTACAAACATGTCGTCTGGGGGTATGAACATAAAACAGCCACTAGACAGCCCCATAAGAGTCATAAACACCTCGCACGGGACAATATAACTCGCAAGAGCCGATCGCGTATTTTTGGGGCACCCGGTTTGAGTGAGCGACAAAAATTTGTAAATTATTGGAATTTGGATTAAAAAGGTGTCGTCGGAGGGTGAGAACGTAAATCAACCACTAGACGGGCTTATGAGAGGCACGAACACCTTGTACGAGACCAATGTAACCCATACGAACCGACCGCATAGTCACGGGGCCCCCCAGTTTGAGAGCACAAACAAAATTTACAAATTGTTAGACTTAGGCTTCAAAATATGCCGTCAGTGTGTGAGAACATAAAACAGTCACTAGACGGCTTCATAAGAGGCATGGATACCTCGTACGGGGAAAGGTAACTTGTAGGTACCGATCGTGTAGTCACGCGAACCCCGGTTTGAGAGCATGACAAAAATTTATAAAGCGTTTGACTTAGGCTTAAAAACATGTCATCAAAAGGTGAGAATTTAAAACAGGCACTAGACGACCCCGTGAGAGGCACGAAAATCCTGCATGGGACTAATGTATCTCGCAGTAACTGACTGCTTTGTCAAGGGACCTGCGATTTGAGAGCTCGACAAAAAATTGTAAACTGATAGACTTAGTCTTAAGAACATGCCGTCGGAGAGTGAGAACGTAAACAACCACTAGATGGCCCTTTGAGAGGCACGAACACCTCGCACGGGACCAATGTAACCCGCAGGAACCGATCATGTCGTCACGAAACTCCCGATTTGACAGGACGACCTAAATTTGTGAACTATCAAACCTAGTCTTAAAAACATGTCTTCAGAGGGTAAGAACATAAAAAGGCACTACAAGGATCATGAAAGGTACAAATAGCTCGCACGAGACCAATGTAACCCTCAAGAATTGACCGCATAGTCACGGCACCCTCAGTTTGAGAACACGACCAAAATTTGCAAACTATTAGACTTAGTATTGAAAACACGCCAATAACGACTGAAACATAAAACAATCACTAGACGACCATGTGAAAGTTGTGAACATCTAGCACCGGACAAATACAACACACAAGTATCGACCGCGTAGTCATGGGATCACTTCCAAAATTTGCAAACTGTTAGACTTAGGCTTAAAAACACGAGGGGAACGAACACCTCACACGGGATCAATATAACTATTAGGAATCGAATGTGTAGTCACGGGACCCCCGATTTGAGGCACCAAAATTTGCAAACTGTTAAACTTAGACTTAAAAATATGCCATCAGAGGGTGAGAATGAAAAATAGCCACTAGACATCCCCTAGAAAAGCACGATGATCTCGCACGAGACCAATGCAACCCGAAAAATCCGAGCGCGTAGTCATGGGACCTCTAGTTTGAGAGCATGACCAAAATTTGAAAATTGTTGGACATAGGATTAAAAACATTCCTTCAGATGGTGAGAACATAAAGCAACCACTAGACGGCCCTGTGAGAGGCACGGACACTTTGGCCATCCCCCGATCCTCATGGCGGGCGGGCGCATGAGGGAGGATCCTAGGTCTCGTGCGTCCCTCTCGGGAGAGCTTCGGCCGGCATCATTTGGGTGAGGTGAAAAATGTAGAGAGATAGAGTCGCCGTTTCTATTTAGTCAAACCAAACAAAAGAAGGGGATCCATCCTGAAGGACAGCATCCAAAGACATACTGATGCATACGAAACCAAAATGATTCGAAAAGGGTCTGGAGGCTAAGTTAAAAAATGGGAAGGTGTTTGGCACCCATTCCTCCCTTTCGGTATCTCTTGGATTTTTTGTTATTTTCCTTTATTTTCCCCGTGATATGTGTGCATGTGTATATATAGTGGAGTTAGGAATCATCGACTTGCACCATATAAGAGGTAAAGAGAGTCATCCGTAGGAAGGTATAAAAATATTAGAAAATAGGATTTACGCGATTATCCTTACGTTGACCTTTATGATGGAATGATAACGCATGTGTAATAATACGCCACTAAAAACAAATATATGTATATATATAATATAAGAGAGTGGAGTTTAGAGAAAATAGAAAATGAGAGACAAAGTAAAATAGGACTCGAGTCTAGAGTTTTACCCCGAGACGCCTACGTAGCCTATAGAGGCATCAAAGTCCACATAGTTCGCATGAAAAAAGAGGGGTGGGGTTTATACCATAAATCCAACCGGAGGATTTTCTTATTTGTGTGTGTGTGTAGAAAAAGTGTTTTAGTTGTGCGAAAAGTGTAAGAATAGTATGAGAATTCTCATTTGGAATTTATGAGCAAACCCTCTTTTTCTTGTTTTTTGGGATTTTCATTTGTATGAAAATAAGAGATGTGAAATAATACTAAATAAAAAGTATATTAGGATATTTGAGATGTGATAATGAAAGTGCTAAGTAATAAAACAAGTTATTGAGAATTTATGAGAATTTAAGGAGAGAGTAGAGAAAATTGGACCTTCTTGAAGATCTTGAGCTTGATCTTGAATGTTGGAGAGAATCCCTTAGACTTGAATGATGATGGAGGGTAGTGAATTCACCAAGTTTGATGAAAGGATGATGAAAAGTGAAGGTTAGAAATGGATTTGGGTGTGGAAATCACGCTGACTTCGAGAGAGGTTTTCTGGATTTGCTGAGAGTGATATCTATCAGATCTGGGCCCCCTTTTCAAGTGAGGTCAGGCCATTTTTCTATAGGCCCAGGGCATTTGCGAATGGCATTGCCCTATTCCTGCCAATCGGCAAGTGCGTTTAGGCACACTACCGATAGTCAGGGTCTGGGACCTGTCGTTTGGCAGTGTCATTCTGGATTTTTCGGAAAATTAACACAAACGGATCGTTCGTTCGCATGGTAAGTCTGAATATTGCACGGGGAGGACCGTGGGAAATCTTAGGAGATGTACTTCGACATTCCAAAGAGTTTGATCCAGTTCGAGGAGTTGACTTCGGTCAACCGAGCCCTGGAAGCATTCGGTGACCTTTCGGAGTAAAATGGATCGTTCGTCCGTATTGTAAGTCAGAATCGTGCACGGGATGGACCGTTTGAAAGGGGTTTCAGTGACCTTTGAAGATTAATATATTCTCGGTCGAGTTGAGGAGTTGACTTAGGTCAAACAGAGCCCGGGAGTGCCCGGTGGCCTCCTGATTGAGTTTTGGAGGAAATGGGTCATTCGTCCGCATGGTAAGGTTGAATCGCGCACGGGATGGACCGTTACAAAGGGGTTTCATTTCTCTTTAAAGATTCATTCAGTGTCGGTCGAGTTGAAGATTTTGACCTTTGGTCAAACGGAGCCTGGGAGTGCCCGATGGATTCTAGGTTAGTACTCGCGGTATGACTTGGGTTTGTAGTAATGAAGGGACGTTCTAGGGACCTAAGGAGAGTTTAGGGGGTAACATAATGAGGTGTCTATAGATCCCCTCGAGGGGTGAGTTTGGAACAAACGATAGTCGTCGAATAGACACCGCGGGATGCTTTTGAGGGAGGATGACCAATTCTGCGGGTCGAGGCCGATTCTGAGGACTTAAGGGAGCAATGATGACCAATTCAGAGGGTCGAGGCCAATTTTGAGGACCTACGGAGTGTGCTGGGGATAACCAATTCAGTGGGTAGAAGCCAATTCTGTGGGCTTAAGTTGAGATGACCAATTCTATGGGTCGAAGCCAATTCTGCGGGATTAAGTTGTGATAACCAATTTTGTGGGTCGAAGCCAAGTCTGTGGGCTTAAGTAGAGATGACCAATTATGCGGGTCCAGGGAAATTCTACGGGCTTATGTTAAGATGACCAATTCTGCGGGCGAAGACAATTCTAAGGGCTTAAGCTGGGATGACCAATTCTGCAGGTCGAAGCCGATTATGTGGGCTTACGGCGGAGGTGACCAATTCTGCGGGTTGAAACCAATTTTGAGGGCTTAAGTAGGGATGACCAATTCTGCGGTTCAAAGCCAACTATGCGAGCTTATGTAGATATGACCAATTCTGCGTGTCGAAGCCAATCCTGCAGGCTTATGTAGAGATGACCAATTCTGCGGGTCGAAGCCACTTATACGGGTTTAAGGTAGAGGTGACCAATTCTGCGGGTTGAAGCCAATTCTGAGGGCTTAAGTAGGGATGACCAATTATGCGGGTCGAAGCTAATTCTGTGGGCTTATGTAGAGATGTTCTTGGGGAACTCGATCGGGGAGATTTATCTTGTGGTTTTGTATTGGGCTGGGGAGCCGACTACTGGGGAAATCTTTTGCATCCTCTAAAGGAATAGCCAAAATTCCATTGGGGAGATTTAGGTGGCGCAGGGTTTGGATGTATTGCTTGGGAAAAATTGAGTCCTTTGGGGCATAGGGGGTGATCTTTAGAGATCCTTAGGGGATGTTGCCAGGAGGATATTTACTTGGTTTTTGAGAGTTTCTCTTGGGATATAGGGGTTTCTTTGGAGGGAGTGCGAATTTTTCCTGGTAAAAATGTTTGAAAACGTCGTGTAATACTGATTTAAATTAAATTTCCCAAGTTTTCAAGTAACCCTTATTTAATTAGAGTCTACTTTTAAATCAAATAAATTCAGCCCCTAAACATCCATCTATGGTGCGTGTGTCAACCCATAAACAAATAAAGTATGCGAAATAAGTTTAAGTAAAAATCCCCGCAGGGCAAAGCCTTTTATTTCACTATAATAAGTAAATCCCAACTTACACGGATTACAATGAAATACAGTGACACACGAATACCCGCAGGCGTTGGTCGGGGTCGTCAGCAATGAATCCACACGCAGCGAACCCACATGAACCTCAGTCCAATCAACAAAGGAAGAACCGCAGCACTCCTCAATGACACGCAGCCATAAAACTTTGTAGAGACTCCCTCAGCAATGACACACAGCCCTCGGTTGCAAAGATCTCTCCACAAAGGTTTAAACAAACTAAAAAGTTGTGTTCTTGGGTTACCAAAAAGATTCACAAAGGATTGGCAATTGTGTGAATCAAAACATGAGTCTTGGGACTCAAAAATATGAAGACTAGAGGTATTTGGACTCTCAAAAACGTCTTCTAAAGTCTTGCAAAACTGCTCCTCCGAAGGTGGTTTAAATAGCAAAACATATGAAGAGTTTCGCAAAATAAAAACACTGAAATTCTATCCAGCGTACAGGTACCCCGAACCGGTTTGGGGTACCTTATGCGGTTTGGGGTACATGGGTTTGGGGTACCATTCTGGTTTGGGGTTAAAAAAAACAGCATTCTTCAAGGAATTTTCTCCAACTTCAAAAGGTCATAACTCCTTCACCGTAGCTCGGATTGAGGTGCCGTTTCTTCCAGTATCTTCGTTGCAGCGATCTCTTCAACTTTATAGTTGACCATACCTCCGGACTATGGATGTGAAATTACGAAAATGCCCTTGAACTCTCATATCGTGCCTTTTTTCACTGTTTTGACTTCCCTTGTGTACCACTTGCATTAAGTCCCTAAAATTTTGGAACGTGAAGTCGTTGAGGCAGATGTGGGACACATTAATGGAGATGTTGAATGCTTGATTCCCGGAATTCGGATTGAGGCCGTCATGTGAGATCGTGAGGTGACGTGCCAAATGTAGCGGCGTACGACATACATAAATATAACATGTTGGACATGAGAAAAATGTCCTAACAAATCTCCCCCTATGTCTATGCCGGTACATACATAAAAAAATACGAATTATCAAATACGAAATTGCCTATACAAATCTACCCTCCCATGAACCCAAAACTGGAAAAGGTACAAATGAATAGTCTTCATCGTTTGTTCTTCAAATCTTCAAGAATCTCAAATCTTTTCTCATCAGAGTGTGCAATTCAGAGATCATCAATGTAGTATTTACACACTTGAGATAAAGAAAAAATACCAAGTGACGTATCGAGTTTGAAATGAGATAAACATAGATACCAATATATGATAAGCATAAGTCAAATCTCAAAACTCTCCCAAAATTCAAACTCCCCCATAAAATGATAATTCTTTCTCCCCCTTTTTATGATGTCCCCAAATAGACAAATAAGAAGAATGAAGCAAAAAAGCAAAATCGGGGTGTCACGGTATACAAAAAAATACACAAACTATTTTTGATTTTTTTTTTCAAAAAAAAATCTGATACGATTTGAAAAAAAATATGTAAAACATGATACAAAAAAAATCACACCATAGATTTAAACTCAAACAACCAAGTCATGGGAATGGAATGTATGGGTGTGAATACATTCGATAGGTAAATCAACTCAATCAATCATATGTGCACGATGCATATGTGTACCCCTAACGAATGAGCATCAAAAGTATCCTTAGGTGTAAAAATTTGTTGAATTTAGATGACATCGTCTTATGCAAATCAACAAATCAAAGTCAAAGTGATTTCCACACCAATAACGTCCAAAACTATGTAGCGCATTTTCAAATATCAAGGACGTGCAAACCCGTTTTAATTCTCCAACCAAACACCCTCATATATATTTTCTTTTAGAGGTAATCTAAATTCTCAAACTTTGGAGAATTGGTGCAAAAACCTAAATGGCCCATAATTTGGCATGGATTTCTTTTTATTGCCTTTCAAATTTTTTTCGGGCTCTTTTAACCTCTTTGGACCCCGGATAATAAAATTCCTCAATTTTTTAGGTCCAATTTAACGGTGGCTTAGTATTCGCAAAGGCAAAATGAACCTTTCGCAGCCCTTCCCCGTTTTCAAACAAAGCACACAAACTCACAAAACGGTTTTTTTTTTATATGCACAATATCCTTATCAAAATTTTATCACGCTTGGTTCGTTTTAAGGACAGGATTGAAGTGAAAACACCCAACCAACATGTGATAAGACAAGCACAATAATCAAACAAATCCGTGCATGTGTGCAATAAAGGAAACATGAGTCAAACATGTAGGAAGTAACACTTAATTACATCTTAATGACTCCAAACATTATAAAGCACATGGATGAATTGACCTATTGTCTCAAAACACTATCAAATAGTCACATGAAAATAATGGAATGATGTTGTGACTCGGTCATCCTAAGTGTCCATCCATAAACGGTGTAAACAAAATACCAAAAATCTTTTTGAATTTTTCAAAAAAAATTATCAAAATAAAATCTTTTTGTATTTTTCAAAATTTTCAAAAAAAATAAAACATACAAAAATTACATGTCAACACACTAGCAAATATATAACATGAAACCTCAACTAGTGTATGACAAACATGCAACACAATCATCTATATGATATGGCAAGAGAAGAATCATGTGCAAGCAAACGAGAATCAACTTGTCTAAAATCTAGCGTATTCAAAAGTGATTTCCTAACCCAAATAGATGTGAAACATCGTGTAGGGGATTTGGGAACCACGGGAACACTAGACATAAATTTCCTAGGACATTTTCCAAGATCAAAACAAAAACGCCTAAGGTGACCTTTCCGACCACAATATGAACATGTGTAAACAGGTGGAACGGCACCTATGGGTTGACCTTTTTTAACATCCTGAAAATTGGTTGACCCTCTAATGCAAATAATGGTTTTGGCTTTAGCATTAGAAGCATGAGAACAAGATGAGCCATTACCATCACTATCAAACCTACTTGAGTCTGTCAAATCATTTTCTAATTTCAAAATTTTTGACTCAAGCAAAGAATTAGACTCTTCCAAATTAAGGGACGCCTTTTTCAAGTTTTCAATAATTCCTAAAAGCGTATCTCTCTCTCCCTCAATTAAAGCAAACATTTTACTAAGAGTCTTTTCACGTGCCACAAACTCATTGACTAAAATATTTTTCTCCTCTTTGGCACAAACACAAACCATTGAATTTTTAAGGTCCTCCAATTCCTTCTCTAAAACTAGGACTCTCTCATCACAATTCTTTTTGACAATTTTTAAAGAATCAAAATCAGTACACAAATTACCAAAGTGCTCATGACAAATATCACTTTGAGTTTGAAACTCTTGCAAATATTCAATCTTACTTTTAAAGAGAGAATTTTCTTTTTCCAAAACTTTAATTCTTTTGCAAAGTTTCAAATTCAAACTTTTTAATTTTTCAGCACGGCCGTGAAATTTTTCAAAAATAGGCTCCTCATTAAATGGGCGTTCCATTGAAAAATTGCGATTTTTCATAAAACTGATTTTAAAATATCAATATCACACAAATTTTTGCGGAAAATAGGAATACGCGATAAATTAGCGTAACCTGCTCTGATACCAATTTGAGGAAGTGACAAGTCAAATTGTATCAGCAAAAAAAACTTTAAAAATCAAGATCACTCGATAATTTAGAGTAACCCGCTCTGATACCAATTTGAAAACGTCGTGTAATACTGATTTAAATTAAATTTCCCAAGTTTTCAAGTAACCCTTATTTAATTAGAGTCTAATTTTAAATCAAATAAATTCAGCCCCTAAACATCCATCTACGGTGCGTGTGTCAACCCATAAACAAATAAAGTATGCGAAATAAGTTTAAGGAAAAATCCTCGCAGAGCAAAACCTTTTATTTCACTATAATAAGTAAATCGCAACTTACACGGATTACAATGAAATACAGTGACACACGAATACCCGCAGGCGTCGGTCGGTGTCGTTGGCAATGAATCCACACGCAGCAAACCCACATGAACCTCAGTCCAATCAACAAAGGAAGAACCGCATCACTCCTCAATGACACGCAGCCATAAAACTTTGTAGAGACTCCCTCAGCAATGACACGCAGCCCTCGGTTGCAAAGATCTCTCCACAAAGGTTTGAACAAACTAAAAAGTTGTGTTCTTGGGTTACCAAAAAGATTCACAAAGGATTGGCAATTGTGTGAATCAAAACATGAGTCTTGGGACTCAAAAATATGAAGACTAGAGGTATTTGGACTCTCAAAAACGTCTTCTAAAGTCTTGCAAAACTGCTCCCCCGAAGGTGGTTTAAATAGCAAAACATATGAAGAGTTTCGCAAAATAAAAACACTGAAATTCTATCCAGCGTACAGGTACCCCGAACCGGTTTGGGGTACCTTATGCAGTTTGGGGTACATGGGTTTGGGGTACCATTCTGGTTTGGGGTTAAAAAAAACAACATTCTTCAAGGATTTTTCTCCAACTTCAAAAGGTCATAACTCCTTCACCGTAGCTCGGACTGAGGTGAAGTTTCTTCCAGTATCTTTGTTGCGGCAATCTCTTCAACTTTCTAGTTGACCATACCTCCGGACTATGGATGTGAAATTACGAAAATGCCCTTGAACTCTCCTATCGTGCCTTTTTTCACTGTTTTGACTTCCCTTGCGTACCACTTGCATTAAGTCCCTAAAATCTTGGAACGTGAAGTCGTTGAGGCAGATGTGGGACACATTAATGGAGATGTTGAATGCTTGATTCCCGGAATTCGGATTGAGGCCGTCATGTGAGATCGTGAGGTGACGTGCCAAATGTAGCGGCGTACGACATACACAAATATAACATGTTGGACATGAGAAAAATGTCCTAACAATGTTCTAAATCCTTCCTGGGATTTTTAGGAATTTTTTGAGAATTTTTTAGGGTTATCTGATATTTTCTGGGAATTTTTGTATGAAATTTAAAGGGGGTGCCAGTCGGCATGGTTCAGAGGGTTCCATGCGGCAGTGGCATGGACTTTTGGACTTCCTCGGGAAGGTAAGGGGTCAGTGGCGATCGGTGGGTGGGGGGTCAATGCCGATAGGCATGGCCCTTGGCATCCTATATAAAGGGGGAGAATTCCCCTCATTTTTCACAGCTTCTTGCTTTCTTTCTTTATGTGATTTTCCTATGCAAATCGTTCTAGCATTTCGATCTCTAAGAAATTGTTGCCTTTGTGGGCACTGCAGTGCATAGAGAATAGTTGAATGTTGATGACTGGGCGAACGTGAAGTGGAGGTACAGGGCACCTCTTACTTTGGGGAGTGATAACTCCTTTGATGCATTCCAACCGGTTGCGGATGAGCGGACTTTTCTATGGGAGCCGTCATATCATCGTCCTTCGAAGGTGGTGAGCCCCGGCGGTTATATAAGCAAGATGACTTTTGGCATTCTTCTCTTTTTGGTAATTTTTCCTTCCTTCTTGAATTTTGACAAGGTGTCTTCTTTTAATAGTCTGATATCTCTTTGAAGAACATGCGTGCCCATGGGACGACGGGTCTTAAGGACGTCTGGGAGCATCTTCCACCTGTGGTGCATTGGGTGGTATCATCAGCGGGTTTTGGGAGGTTGGCGTCTGCGCTGGATGAGACGCCTCGGTCGACAGCGATTTTATGCGCTTTGGGGGAGAGATGGTGGGATACTATCCACACCTTCCATTTCGATTTTGAGGAGATGACTGTGACTCCCATAGACGTGCAGCAGCTGCTGGGGCTAGAATGCGATGAGGAGAATATAAAGGTGGATCGCTCTCTGAAGGTGAGGCCGGAGGCGATGAGGGCGGCGCTTGGTGATGTAGGGAGCATAGTTCCTGGGGATTCCATCTAGCTTTCCTTGCTGAAGGATGTCTTTCTGAGTGGAGTTGTTGATGTGTAGGACGGGATGTAGGTGAGGCAGATGGCCCGTTTGTTCATTTTTCTAGTGTTGGGAGGTTTCATGGTGGCGTCATGTGGCGACGTCGTCCATTTATGGTTCTTGCCGTATTTAAGGATGTTTTCGAGCATCCCTCTCTATGACTGGGGGAGTCTGACTTTGGCGGCCCTCTATTTTTCTTTGGATGCATTCAACCGTTGCTGCCGACAAACTTTTATAGGAGCCACGTATCTCCTCGAGGTATCCTTTAATTTTTTGCATTTTCCTTTCACGCCTTCGCATTTTCCTTATGCGTCTTTATTTTATTGTGAATTCCTATCTTTGGCAGATGTGATTCTATAAGGTGATTGGGTGCAATACCCAGTTGATTGCCTTGAAGGACGAGACTGTTGGGGACTTTTGCCAATGTATCGATGGTGCAAGGCCAATCGGCAGTCAAAGGGATCTCTCTCTCTGGAGGCGGTGCGTCAGGTCTTGAATGGCCTGACCAGTGGTAGGGCAGGACTATCTCCTTTTCAGCCTTGGTTTTTGCATGTTCTAATTCTGTATTGACTTATGTCCGCTGGGATTTTTAGGTGACTTTTTACCCTTGGGGGACATACATTCAGGATGCAGGGGTGACCGGGGTGAATGCGCAGAAGAGGCTTTTGTTAGCGCATGAGTTCGTACATTCCTGGCATGTCGGGGAGCGGGATGTTTGGTAGATTATAAAGCAGGAGGTGGTTATTCCACCTGCACAGCCTCCTACGTCTATGAGATGGGAGCAGCTTCTACCGGAGGATGCGAGGATCACGGTTATAATCGGTGAGTCCTACTTATTGTACATTGATACGGCTGCGCCTTATGACTATATGGACTTTTGTGATGAGCTGGTTGATTGCACCCAGCATATATGATGCCTTGCCTTTCTTTCCAACGGGTTCGAGTCAGGGGGTGGGGTCTTCCCACAGCGGCGGCGGTCCATCGGCGTCTGCGGCAGCGACGACTTCAGATATTCCCTTTGTTCGATTGCATACCCCTTCGTATAACATCCGACGGGCTGACGGAAGGATGGTCCCCATATTGCATCATCCTCATGCAATGGATCCGGAGGAGTTGGGTTTGACAGAGGATGTTCTTCATCCTGTTGAATACCTTCTTCCTCTTTTTAGCTCTTTTTCTGTTTTGATCCCTCTTTGATACTGATTTTGCCTTTTACTTGCAGCAAGTCCGTGTGTCGACCACTTGGCTGAGGGACATCAAAGACTAGATATCTTCGATAACTTCCCATATTCGGGATGCAATCCCAATTCCTTCTTGCTTGGTGTCATCTACTTCATCCGAGGAGGACTGTGGCTCTAGTATCAATGGTGCGTTATCTCGCCGTACGGGAAAGAGAGCGCGTCGCACGGGTGGAAGATCTTAGAGAGAGGGGTGAAGGGTAGGTGAGAGAGAGATAAAATGTGGGTTCACGCTCAGTCCCGTTTATTTTTTGCTTTTCTTTTATTTCCTGCAAAATTTGATGTAACAGAGAAGAATATATATATGCAATGCAATGGGATTTCTTTAATTGTTAATGGTGAGTGAATGCATGCACATACGCTTTTTACTTTGTTGTTGATACCATAAAAAGAGACATTTTAAGGATTTTTTGAAGGAATGTTTTAAAAATGGGAAATTATATAGGGGTGGAAGAGGATTTTTTTGAAATTCTGTTGAGAATATCTATTTTATTTTTATTGGGTTTTTCTGATTTTGATAAAAAAGGAAAAAGGAAAAGGGGTAGGATTCCCTCCGATTTCTGCAGGGGTTATGTATTTTGTGAGGGTTCTCAAGTATGAAAAGGGGTAGGGGTGGAGTGTTTTCATCACACCTTCACATTCTTACTTACTTGGCTATTATCTCTTAGTTCTGTAAGATGGCTCTCCCTGGTGGCATTGAGTTTGCTAACTACCTCGAAGGCTTGGAAGCGATGTGCTCTTATAATGTCAACTGTGATACTTTCAACATGCGTCGAGTCTCTTTGTGGCACAATCAGTCCATTGAGTGGAACATGCTGATGGCGGCAGTACAATTTTGGTACCCCGAAGGCCATGTATTCCGCTTTGGGCTGGATGAAGTTTGTCCTACCTACGAGGAATTTTCTGCCATGTTGGGGATAAATCTCAATGTTGTTGTGGCTTTACCCAAATTTTCCCGTTATCCCAGGAATTTTCTGGATGGGCTTCTTCTTGATGGTGTTACAGTCCGTGCATTTGAGGGAAGTATGTGATGTTGGCTATGTAGGAGCCGTTACTCTAGGCCTGGTTTTAAAATTGCTGCTGGTGTCTGGGGAACTGCTGGTGGATCCATAACTTTCATCCATTATTTCATGGATCTCATACCGTTGTAATCAAGCGGCAGTGATATCGGTGAAGACCATGAACGGTCTGTATGCCTAGCGAGAAGGTCGTTCTGACTTTCTGCGGGGTAACCCCGTGATGCTGTTCATGTGGTTATCTGAAAGACTCAGCCTGGTGACTATTCCAGAATATCCTTCTTCGATTGTACCCAACTTCTTTTTGCGTCACTTCTTCAGTGTTGGACTGGATAATTAGAGCTGGGAGAATTATCTTGTGGATCATGGGGCTCGAAATCTATACTGGTCAGTGCCTTCGTGGGGACAATTGCTTCTTTTTCTGTAGCTAGGAGGATACCCATATAAGCAAGTGGTTCCTCTCAGCCAGACCTCTTTTTATTTCCCTTGGCGGCTTCTGTGCCAATTTGGCTGGGCACAGGTCATGCCACTTCGGACACTAAATTTCTTTCAGGTATAGGATTTGATTGAGCATCTGCGCCTGCGGCTTGCGTCTCTATGGGAGAGTCAGCGTCCATCGACCCGTCCCTCTTAATTTATTGGGAGAGTTTGGCATATCCTTGGGGATTATATGAAGTGGTTGTGGAGGAGAGTAGTTAGCAAGATGTTGGTAGTGGACACTGGACAAAAGTGTCTTATCTCTTTTAACACCATGGAAGGATGTGTTGTGGTTTTTTCAAAGATGGTTCGAGCTTATCGGTCCATGGAGTGTCTGTGACATTCTATTCAGTCATGGGAAACTTGGGTACCCCAGGATGTAGATGATGATGACGGAGCAGGCTCCTCTGGTAGTCGTGAATAGGACTCCTGGAGAGTTTATTGTGTAACGGAGGATAAATGTGGTGATTTTATTTGTCTTTTTTAGGAGGGTAGGGGGAAGGGAGTTATCCGTTCCTTTTCTTATGTAATCATCCAGTTGTGCCTTTCGATGAATTTCGTATTGTTTGAATTATCTATACCGATCGCTAAGGCATTCATAATCCTTTTGTTCAAATATATGTTAAAATGAATTATCGTTCTCGGAGGTAAGAAAATAATAGTTTTTTTGTGAAAAAGAAAGGGTCGTTCTCATGACACGTGTATGAGCTGCCTACGTATGTCTAGGGTTTTGAAATTTTATACTTGGTTTGAAAATGGTTATTTGCAGAGGATCAGGCCCACGTAGTTCTGGGCAGGGGGAAATGAAGATATTTTTTGTAGAATAGAAGGGAGACGAGAAGAGTCGTAGAGCGCCAAGATTTCGAACAAGGGGTAGAACTTCTTGAGACGGTCCAGGTTGACTGGACAATCCATCTCTTCCCCATCTAAGTCGGTAAGCATAGTGGCACCACCAGAAAAGATCTTCTTGACAATGTAGGGGCAGCTCCAATTGGGCTTGAATTTCTCTCCGGGGTCCCAGATGGGTTCTATGATTTCTTTGAGGGATAGGTCCCCTTCTCGGACACCGCGGTCCTTGACTCTCTTGTTGAATGAACGCGCTATTCAGCAATGGTACCTTTGTATATGGTATAGTGCTTTTGATCGTGATATTGAGCAATGAACGCGCTAGTTTTAGACTTAAAAATCATATCATCTACATAGACCTCAACTTCATTGTGAATTAGATCGTGCAGGATGGTTGTGGCAGCCCTCTGGTAGGTAGCCCCAGCATTATTGAGACCAAATGGCATGGCAGTGTAGCAAAAGGTTCCCCATGCGGTGATGAATGTTATTTTTTCTTGGTGGTATGGGTGCATTTTTATTTGGTTGTATCCGACAAACCCGTCGACGAATGACTTGAGAGCATGATTGGCTATGTTGTCCATGATCATGTCGATATTGGGTAGCGGATAATCATCCTTTGGAGAGGCTTTGTTCAAATCCCGATAGTCTACACACATCCTAATTTTTCCTCCTAATTTCGACACGGGCACTATGTTAGCTAGCCACGTGGGATATTCGATCACACGAATGAAGTCTACGTTCAACTGTTTGACCTCCTCTTTTTTGATCTTGAGTGACCATTCGGTGCGGAGATTTCTCAACTTTTGTTTGATCGACTTGTAATCTGGGAGAGTGGGAATCTTATGCTCAGCTATTTCAGGATCAATGCCAGGCATATCGTCGTAGGGCCATGCGAAGACATCAATGAATTCTTTTAGCAATTCTTTGAGTTGTGCACGCTCATGCTCGTCGAGGGTAGACCCTATCCTAATCTTGCGCAGTTGGCTACTAGAACCGAGAATAACAACAGAAGTCCCTTCTTTATTAACTTGAACGAGGTTATGTAGATTATTATTAACCTTATTTTGATCAGTTAAGAATTGTTCATTTGCAAAATCATCATCATCAAAAGTTTAATTAGAATCCAAACAGTTAATGTAGGGCACAACAAGATACTCAAAATATTTGTTTATTTCATTTTCATAGGAAAAACATCATAGAGAACCTGGTCAAAAGAGGACTCGATTACATTTGAACAAGGATAGCCATAAGAAGAAGAAAAGGGGTAAACATTATGATTATGGGAGATTTTAACAGGTAGAACTGGCATAACATGCCAGTTGGGGAGAGGTGTATCAGCATCTTTAATTAGGTGGGATGGATCCAGTAATGTAGTTCCTGAATGAACCATGCAGAGTGTCAGCCCCAGTGTCTGTAAGTTGAAGGAATCTTAGGAGTCATTTTCCTCAGTCTCATCAGTATCTTTGATGAGCGGTTGTACTTGGTGTTGGGAACCTTTGGCTCATGGGTAGCTGTCTTGGAAAAAGATCTCCATTCCAAGCTTCATATTCTTGTCTATATTGTCATACCATGGTTCCAAAAATCCACAAAGGGGAAGTCCTCACCCTCTTTAATGAATCGTCCATTCAAGGAGTCACCTGGGATAGTCTGGACGCTGTCTAGTCTTCTCTTTGGTTGAGACTGATGGATCATTATGATATCTTGTTCTGATGGTTGATACCCCAAACCACAAGGAGGTAAATCCTTGTTTAGTTCAATGGGCTCAAGTATCCCTTGTTGTATTTGCCCTAGCCCCAGTTCGGGCATGAAGTGCTTATTTCTGAACATCGGAATCACATTGATGTTGCCATGAGCGTCGTATTCTGGACAACCCTTTCTTTGAAGTTGTCCCCTTCTGAGAGTAGAAGTGGTTCAATTCGAAATCCTGATAGGACCATATCATTTGACCCGTGCTGTATCTCAATAATTGGATTGCTGGTACATACACCATCAGCATTGTCGTCGTTGCCCAAGATGGTAATGACTCGTCCATCGGTGAAGAACTTTAATTTCGAATGGAGTGAGGAAGACACGCCCTTGATACTGTGGAGCCAAGGTTGTCCTAGTAATAGGTTGAAATAGGCTGGGATGTTAATAACTTCGAATTTGATGACAGGGTTTATGGGGCCAGCCCCTATTACAAGCTTTATGGATCCTATCACCTCCCGACGGGTATTATCATAGGCACGCACAACAACGAAGGTTGGAGCGAGGTCGCATTCTTTCAGGACTAAACATATGAAGGTTCTCAATGGGAAGACATTCAAGGAGGATCCATTGTCGACACGAGAGAATGGTATGACCTTCCGCATAACTTCGACGGAGATGTTGAGTGCATTATTGTGGCTTGGTCCAATCTTGGGGATTTCTTCTTCGAAAAAGGATAGCATTCAAGGATCCGACCAAATTTACCAAGACATGAAAACTCCTATAGAGTGATGTTAACTTGATTTTTCTTCAGTTCATTGAGGATCTTGCTCTCCTCGAGGGTCATTTCTGGCATAGGAAGATTTTTAACGCCACTCCCTTTATCATTGGATGGTATTGAGTTTGGGGTCTGGTAATGCCTCCCTAATCTGGCTATGTGATTTGCTGAAGAAGGGAAAAACATGAAAGTCATTTCCTCATCGATCTTGGGTAGTTTTACTACATTATTTATTTATCCGAGGAGTTCTTTAATTGATATCATTCCACATATGTCGGCTATCGGGCTAGTTTTCTTGAAAGCTTGTTCTTCATTTGAATCTTCAAATTCTTCCCCCCATCCGGTGGCAAAAATTTTGTCTTTCCATGTAAAGTCGATGCATTCCATAACTTTAACGGCTTCTTTATACGGGTCCTCCCATTCTGTGGGGATGTGTAAGGGTGAAGGGACCAGGTGCCCCTGTAGCTTCAGAGCATTAAGTAACTCACTCATACTGCAAATGTTGTTGGTTTGCCTGAATAATTCTGCCATGATCTGGATGACATCATCCAGGCTGACTTCATTGGTTGGTACTACCAAACTATCTGACTATCGGTCCTATTTATGTTCTTCTAAGAAGAGTGTATTGAACCTCTGGCAATCAATGACCATCTGTGAGGGAAATTTCACCCCGAACTCTAGGAGTTGGTTTAACACTTCTGACAATT
Organism: Sambucus nigra; assembly: GCA_949130495.1. Taxonomy (NCBI): domain Eukaryota; kingdom Viridiplantae; phylum Streptophyta; class Magnoliopsida; order Dipsacales; family Adoxaceae; genus Sambucus; species Sambucus nigra. Next base: position 532,020,805 of record OX422208.1, on the reverse strand, counting down.
CCATGTGTAGAGGGGGCTTGAAGGTAATCCTGAGATTAGAGACAATTCCTTAATTGGCAAACAGTGTTTGAGATTAAGCAACCGAAGCAGCTCATGCGTGGCAACTCAACGAGGAAGCTTAGCGTGGCAATTCAGACTTTGGCTTGTTTTATTAGTCATGTTGTATTTCTGTTTATGTTGACTATAAGATATAATGGTTGTAATGTTGTAATGAGATTAATAATTAGTTTGTGTGAGGTCAAATGATACTCGCGAGAGACCAGGCTTGGCAGGTCCTGGGAGAGATTTCATTCTCTACCAAATGACCTCGTCGTGGTAACTTTAGAGGGATTTGGTTTGGAGGATTAAGAAGTGAGGCACCGTTGGGGCTTGTCCCGACTATCTTAAATACACCTGGTAAAACACCGCGGGACCCTGGTCGTGGAACCTCGAGAGGAGTAGCTTGAAGTTCCATCGGGAGTTGAGTTGAGAACCAAATAACCCTCTACTTAATGTCACATCTACTGTAGGTGATGTCACTAGCTAGCTAAACAATATGAGACCTGCACTTGAGTAAACCACCGTGGTATTTGGGGATGTCAGGCAGTTGGTGAGCCACTTTTGCGACAACAGCCCCCTGATACACAGTGGTTAGGCAAAAAGACATGTCTTGGCATTTAATGTTTATGACATGGAGACAACTAGTGCATCAGGCATTTGATATTATGACATAAAGTATGAGGGATGTCTTTTATAGTCTTTAATGACTGAGTTTACTCGGGGGTGGTGTGGGGGGCTATTTAAGGACCCCAACCACCTATGGAGAGGGGATGATCCTTTGAGAGTTTAGAAGTTATTACTAGAGAGAATATACATTCAAAGAGATTTATTACAAACCAGAGGATTTACTCACTCACCATTGTTATTTGTTACGAAGCTTTTAATACTTGATAGAGATTCTTGAGGGTTCTTTGAGTGTGTGTTTCTACAGGCCTACCAAGGTGTATCTAGGGTGCTTGCTCCTCTCTCCCTCTAGCTAAGTTACTTATAAGTTTCATTACTATTTTCTGAGTTATACACGAGATATTTATGAGTTTAAACTGAGTCTTATCTTCATTAAGTTTGTGTTCGCATGCCCTATTATCTTATCATTACCATACTCGAACAGGGGTTACGCCTCAATCTATCTTATCTAAAGTACCCTCTTACATTTGACGACTCTATTGGAGAGGCCTTCTTCTAAGTAAGGAGTATGGCGCAGGATAATGCTAATCGAAGGCTCAATTTTGATGACATCTAACATAATGAATAACAAGCTATAAGAGAACTGGAGGCCCTAGGGGATGGGGCTCCTCGGGTAGAGGTACCTTCGGTTCTGGTGATGACAGGCATTCCGGGGGTGACACAAGCTTCCATGAGGGAGGGGTTAGGACCCACTCAGGTTGTGCTCCTCGTGAGCATATTTTATGAGTTCTTGCAAACTCCAGAAGCTTCAACTATGCTGGGAGGATTAGAGGCTAACGCCTTCATAACGCCAGGGTTAGCTCCAACGGCCCCATCGAGGGCTAGTGTTACGGGAACGGTCCCAGCAAGCATACCCTATGTTGTGAATCCAGCATGGGGAACATCAGGAGTATCGACGGCCTCAACCGTGGCCCCTGCTCCAGCTGCAATGGGCACTCAGCCCGTGGTTCCGTTAGTTGTTGCCCCAGTGGCATCGCCCATGAAGGAAATGAGAAACGAGATGCTGAAGTTCATGCAGGCTTCCTCGTAATCTGCTGGCGAGGTAGCTTCGGTTTTTCATGACTTTCGATCACCGTATCCCCAGGAATACAACAACGAACCCTAGCTTAAGGACTATATTCCTCCTATTTTTGAGAAATACACGGGAAAGGGTGGGAACCCGAAGGAGCATATTAAGCGCTTCATTAAATATTTGGGGGATCATTGTAACAATAAAAGACTTAGGTTGAGGGAGTTTTCTAAATCCTTGACCGATAAAACATATACCTGGTATTCCCATTTGGCTCCCAACAGCGTTTCTACATAGGAGGAGATGCACGTATTATTTGTTCAGAAGTTCTTTCTAGCGGAAGATGAGTTTACTTTTACTCAACTGGGTAGGGAGAAGCAACGAACTGAGGAAGAAGTGGTGGCCTATGTTCGAAGATTCAGAGAAAGATCCCTCGATGTGAGGAAGGAGGCCAAAGAATCCAAGTTATTGCATATCTGCGCTGAGGGGCTGCTTCATGAGTAAGTCTGTCATCTTATTAATGAGACGCGCGAGGGGACTTTTACGGCGTTCTCAAAAGTAGCAAGAAATATCTCTTTGGTGGTGCAACCCAATCCGGTGGTGGTGTCCATGATGTTTAGGCAGTCGATGCAACCCGCGGGGGGAGGTCTCATCCCCCACGGGTAGGGTACACCGAGGGGGGAGATAGGGGCAGGGCACCGAAGAAGGATAATAAGAGAAAGTTCGGGAGAGACAGGGAATACCCACCACCATTGACTTGTACAGTAAAAGAATTTATCACCTGTTATAACACGATGGTCCAAGGGGGAACGGTCTATGAGCAAAAGGACGTTCCCGTTGGAGAGCCCAATGCGGCAACGAAGGCGGATCCAAAGTATTGCCAGGTTCATCGGAGCATCCAACATCTAATAGAAAGTTTCTTCACATTAAGAAGAATTATCGACAAGGACTTGAAGGAAGGGACGTTGTAAATCCCTCCACATAATGTCAATAACAACCCACTACTAGCCCATGGGGCCAATCTCGTGGTGGCCTACGATGAAGAGGTAGAGAGAGGAGAAAGAGAAGAGTATGAAGCAGCTTTGGAGACTTTTACCAAGGGAATGGTTAACGTAGTTTTGGCCTACGATGAAGCGAGCACCAAAGATATGGAGGATGTGTACAGTGTTGAAGGTGAGGATACAGATCCGGGCCTAGAGTACTGTGCCGTTTCAAAATCCCGGAAGTTCTCCTGGTTCTTCGACTAGGTGGGGATTCCAAAAGAAAGAAGGTTGGAAATAACCCAAGCGATATTATATATTGTGAGGAAAGATGCAGTCCCTTCGCTGAAATGGAAGGAACCCATGGATAGGTTGGTAAGGAGGTTCCTGTCAGAGGTGACTTTCAGCGATGCCGATAGGGCTGTGAGATGCCCTCATAACAAGCCATTGTATGTGACTGCTAGTGTCAACGGAGTTAGTTTTGCAAGGACTCTCATGGACGGGGGAGCTTCCATCAATATCATGCCGATTAACTCCTTTCATATAGCTAATATTCTAGAAGAAACGTTGGTCCCCATGCCTTTGGTAATTTCGGGGTATGATAACCAATCTTCCAAATCCATTGGGTATATTAATATGGGGATTGTGATGGGAAATTAGAGTTCCCATATAAAGTTCCATGTGATAGAGAGTGCAACTTCCTATCCTCTGATAATAGGAAGGGTATGGATGCAAAACCAAGGGCTAGGTCCTTCTACGTACCACCAGTGTGCTAAGGCGAACATCAAGGGGACAGAGGTGACTATCAGGGCTACAAAGAGGCCCTTCACCATCGAGGAGGCTCACTTGGTGGACGCGGCATTTTATATTGAGTTGGAAGAATATGTAGGGGTCCTAACGATGAGGATGGAGGGAACGTGGGTTCCCTCGATCAGAGAACGGAGTGGGCCCTTGAACGAGCAGAGTAAAGAGGTTACGAGCAGTGCAAGGGTAATGATCGAAGAATCTCACCAGGCGGTCCCTTGGCCCCAAGGAATCTCGAAGAAGCTTAAAGACAGGATAAGGCCCAGAGTGGATCCGATGGAGCATGAGGTCCAACGACAAAGCGCATTGAGCCGGTTCTCAGGAAAAAGAGTGGCCAAAGTGTCTAGAGAGAAGAATAGGAAAGCAGTCACCGCTACCAGCAGATAATGCAAGAAAGTCATTACTGAAGAAGGAAAGGTGGTGTATCGATTGTAACGGTGTGAGCGGGCGGCCGAGGAAGTTGATGATGAGGTTGACCCGATATATGAATGTTTTCTGGTTGATCAACGGGGACAATGCATGGCGATAGAAAATTCCAGCATACAGGAATTTGTGGAGGAAGTTATCGAAGAACCAGAATACATGGAGGATCGACCAAAGCCACAGGCACAAGAGCTAGAGCACTTGAACCTAGTAAAAGAAGGGGAGGACCCAAGCCCATCTTCATCTTGAAGGATCTAAGCAAGGAGAAATGAGGGGCCTTAGTGGAATTTATTCAGGAGTTTATAGACGTCTTCGCGTGGAAGTACACAGAGATGGAAGGGTTAGACGAGGAGGTGAGCTCTCACAAGTTGAACGTGATGCCTTCATCCATTCCAGTAAAACAATCAACGAGAACGTACAAGCCTGAGCTGGATTTAAAGATCAAGGAAGTGGTTCAGCGCTTACAAACGGTAGGGTTTATCAAGTCGATATAACACCCGATCTGGCTGTCCAGCATTCTCCCAGTAGGAAAGAAAGATAAAAATCAAATAAGAATCTGTGTGGACTTTAGAGATTTAAACAGAGCTTGCCCCAAAGATGAGTTCCCTCTAACCTCCATAGATGGCCTAATAGATGCAACAGAGGGTCATGAGATGTATATCTTCATGGACGGGTATGTAGGGTATAACCAGATCAAGATGGACCCCTCTGATGCAGAAAAGACAGCGTTCAGAACCCCATTAGGTAACTTCGTGTACAGGGTGATGACGTTTGGACTCAAGAATGTTGGGGCGACTTCCCAGAGAACAATGATGGCCATTTTCCATGACTTCTTTCACAAGTTTGTGGAATTCAATGTGGATGACTTGGTCATCAAGTCGAGGAAGGAGGAGTCTCACCTGAGCGATTTGAGGAAGGTGTTTTCCCATTGCAGGAAGTTTAAATTAAAGATGAATCCGCTGAAGTGCATTTTTGGGGTGACGAGTGGGAAATTCCTAGGCTTTGTGGTTGATCGACAAGGGGTGCAGATGGACCAGGACAAACAACGGACGATCTCAGAAATGCCATGTACGATAACAATGAAAGAACTGAAGAGTTTCCTCGGTAAAGTCTCATACCTTAAGAGATTTGTTCCTGGATTAGCTAAAATAACACATCCGTTGATGCAGCTATTGCAAAAGAACACGAAGTTCAAATGGTAGGCAATTCACTAGGCGTCTCTTGACGGACTGAAGAAGCTACTCGTGTCACCACAGACCATGGTTCCCCTAAAGGCGGGGATACCGTTAAAGTTATACCTCACATCCACCACGAGGTCCATGGGAGCTTTGCTGGCACAAGAGATTGATGGGTAAGAACGGCCGGTTTACTACCTCAGCAGGATCATCCATGGGCCAGAAGTCAGATATAGCAGCTTAGAAATGCATTGTTTAGCCTTAGTATTTGGAGCGCAAAAACTTAGGCATTATATGTTATCTTTAATAATTCATATTGTAACAAGATGTGATCCCATTAAGTATTTGCTTGCAAGAACTATATTGATTGGAAGAGAAGATAGATGGTTCCTTATCGTCTCAGAATATGACTTAAAGTGCGTGGTTCCTCGCATAATTAAAAGCCAGGCGTACGCTGATCTGTTGGCCATTTTCCCTTCGGGAACCTTCGAACCACCCAAAGAAGACATCTCGGGAGACGATTTGTAGGCCAACCACCTAGACGTAATGGATGAGGAATGGACAATGCAGTTTAATGGGTCATCGATAGAAAAGAAAGGAGGAGCAGGGGTTATTCTTTCAAAAGTAATGGAGTAGATTTTCCTTTCTTACAAGTTAGATTTCCCTTGATCTAAAAACGAGGAAAAATATGAAGCATTGGTGTTGGGATTTCTAGAGACTCTTCGAAGAGGGATCCATTCACTTTGTATCAAAGGGGATTCAAACTTGGTGGTTCAGCAAGTGAACGGAGAATACGCATTGAAACACATGAGCCTGGTACCATATAAAATGATCATTCAAAGGCTCCTTGGCCAGTTCCATCGAACCAAGATCAAGAGGCAGCCCAGAACGATGAACCGTCACCTAGACACCTATACTACCATTGCCCAGAAGATGATCATGAGGAGCAATACAACTACTATCGTGATTCAACAAAGAATATCTCCTTTGATGGTATAATTAATTCTACCAATGGAATAGGACGCGGACTAGAGATGAGAGATTAAGAGGCAACTGGAGTCTGGTGAAGGAACGATGGGGCTCAGAGAATTGGCCCAATACTTTTCAAACCAGGGGAACCTTTACTTTATAAATGCAGGAGGATGGCTGTCAAGATGCATCAGTCTAGAAGAAACAGGGCGGAGGTTGAATAAAATGAACGAAGAGCATTGTTAAACGACTGAGATTCCTCTTTATTGAAGAATTCAAAGGGAGGGGTATTTCTAGCCTAGCATGAAGCATGACGCAGTCGAGCTATAACGGAAGCGCGATAAATGCCAGTTATTCTTCGAGGCAGCAGAATGTCATTTCATGGAGACTCAGTCTGACTGGAGACAAACCTATATTGACTTCATTAAAGATGGAATTGTCCCAGAAGAGAAAATTGATGCGATGGGACTCCGGTAAAGGGACTCGAGGTTCTACATTCAAGAGGGATAGCTTTATCGAAGGGGATACTTCAACAGGTCGTTGTGTTGCATCATGAAGGAAGAGGCAGCCGAGGTTCTCAAACAGGCGCATGATCCAGCTCATATAGGAGGGGCCAAGCTATATGACCAGTTGATGACTTTGGGTTACTAAAGATTCCGCGGAGTTCATTCAAAAATGCAAGGCTTGCTAGCTTCATGGAAATATAATCCATGCCCCCATTGGTGGAACTACACTCCCTGGCAACGCCTTATCCTTTTCACACTTGGGCGTTCGACCTGGTAGGGGAAATACACCATTCTTTGAGGGGGGAGATATGGATCATAGTAGCAACAGAGTGTTTCACAAAGTGGGTCGAGGCGATACCACTGAGAAGGGCAAAAGCAGGAGTAGTGAGCAACTTCATCAGAGAATACATCATTTTCCATTTTGGGATACTAAAGGTTATCCTCTCGGATAACGAACCCATTTCATCAATGCAGAGGTAACGATGCTCACAGACAAATACTCCATTGTCCATCACACTTCGACGGTGGCATAGCCAAAGGGGAACGGTCAAGCCGAAGCGACTAACAAGACTTTGGTCAAAATCTTAGCTAAAACGATGGAGGATTTCCCAGGATCGTGGGATGATAAGATACTAGTCATTTTATGGGCCTATCGGATGATTAAGAGGAAGCCTACAGGAAATACACTATTCTCTCTTGTTTATGGGGCAAAGGCAATTCTCTTGGTGGAGTTAGAAGTTCCCTCGGCTCTATAGGATTTGCGAAGCAGCACGTCCCCTCAGACTAGACTTGTTCTGTTAGAAGCATTGGACAAACACAGAGATAATGTGATGCAACACTTTCAAATGTATATGAAGCAGCTCTCCAGGGCATATGATAACTTGGTGAGACCAAGGAAATTCATTGAGGGAGATCTCGTATTAAAGGCAACGGTGAAACATATTAGGGGGCTCCCCCTACCTAAGTTTACAGCGAATTGGGAGGGGCCTTTCATCGTAAAGTAGGCTCATGACTCAGTTTATTGTTTAATTTAAAAAATGGGAGAAGATAAACCTTTCAAGATTAATAATAAGTGGTTGAAGGTTTATCATATGTAGGCAGTTATGTTTGACCACTGATGTAATTGGCTGTTGTTATAAATACACAAGTTCTTCCTTATGATGAGTATGCAAGTTCTTTTTATTATACCTCAAGATGAGATGAAAGAATTATAGAACTTCATATTTCACAATCTATATAAACAGTTGTAACACAAAGAAATGGCATGCGAATAAGTATCTTTTTCCATTCATGAACTTTGGGGCATTGCAAAATTGGGAGCTATTGCCCAAGAATTACAAAAGAAGAAAAGAAGAAAAAATATATACACAAGTTCATTCACCAAGAAGGAACCACCTATCAAGAGAAGAAAAGAAATCTCTAGGGAGGCCCGAAGAAGTTGCTTGGCAAGACCGTTAAGCGTTGATAGAGACCTCCAAACTTGTCTGCGCCTGTGTGCGCTCAATCAGGAGTTTTTCTCTTTTCAACTTCACCGCGCGCAAATATTCTTCAAGGTCATCCACCTCCTTGTTAATGGATTCAATGAGAGGTGCTAGCTCGGCTAACTTATCTTCCTCGGCCCGTTGCTCCTCCTGATGTTTTCCTAAGAGATCCCCCTTGTTGTCCAACCACTAGCTCTTCAAAGTCTTCAAATGCACGATGAGCCAGTAAAAACGGAACCCATCACGAACTAACTCCCTCAGATAGCTCAAGAACTGGTTGAGGAGGGGTCTGGTTACGTTCGCAGTTGGAGTGTTGGAAATTTCAGCAATAAAAGTGGTCATGCCTTGAAGTCTATGGCTCAGAACTGGGATGTTTGAACGTAGGCAGTCCCCATGAATGTCTCATGATGATAGATCACAAGTTGCTCGATGACCAAACGATGGTTTTCAAGCATTTGGGGAGAACGTTGGAGTACCATCAGGCAGAAAGAGGGGGGAGCCAAGTCGTGCAGAGGAAGCTCACACCCTGATTCGCTTCCGTGACAGCACCCGTCGTGGAACCTTGATCATCATGGCTAGTTTCTTTGAAAGCAACAGGATCACAACGGGGCGAGGCAATACGTGAGGGAACTGGTGAAGAATCCTCCTGAGCAATATGAAAACAGTTAGAGGAAATAAGGAGTTCATAGAAAAATCTTAACAAGTGTTTTCGTTGTTAAGTCACCAATATAGGTGGAGTTTATGAAAAAATCTTAACAAGTGTTTTCAATGTTAAGTCACCGTTATAGGTGGAGTTTATGAGAAAAATCTTAACAAGTGTTTTCATTGTTAAGTCACCAATATAGGTGGAGTTTATGAAAAAATCTTAACAAATGTTTTCATTGTTAAGTCACTAATATAGGTGGAGTTTATGAAAAAATCTTAACAAGTGTTTTCGTTGTTAAGTCACCAATACATGTGGAGTTTATGGAAAAAACCTTAACAAGAGTTTTCGTTGTTAAGTCACCGTTATAGTTGGAGTTTATGAAAAAAATCTTAACAAGCGTTTTCGTTGTTAAGTCGCCGTTATAGGTGGAGTTTATGAAAAACCTTAACAAGTGTTTTCATTGTTAAGTCACCGTTATAGGTGGGAGTTTATGAAAAAATATTAAACAAATGTTTTCATTGATTAAGTCACCTACACAGGTGACTTTTGAGAAGCTGAGACATACAGAGAAATTAGAGAAGTACCTCCGCAGCAGGAGGAACAAGATGGGTAGTTACCATGGGAGCCATAATACTGGAAACCGAGGCGGGCTCATTACCTCAGCGGCCTCAATGGAGCCCTTCGGTGCAAAAGCCTCAAGGGTAGGCACAATCCCCTCGCCGTCATAGGGTACTATGGCCAACACGGGCGCATCATCCGAAGGAGATGTCGGACCTTCGAGAGATGCCCCAATGAGATCAGCCACACCAACCTGTGCCTGGGAAGGGATAAGTCCACTCAACGCAAAGGGTGGAGAAAGAATTCGAGAAAGATGCAAATGTAAAGACAAGTGTTAGATAGATGGAGTAACCGCAAAAGGATAAGAGACAGAAATGAACCTAGCTTACCCCTGTTATGGCATTAAAAAGAGGAACTACAGTAATGGGTCTTGACAATGCAGGATGAAGGAGAATATTGGCTATCAGTGATGCCACTACCACCTGAAATAGCCCAACAAGTTCGAATTCATAAATAAACCTCTGGGACAAATAAAAGATGCAAGGTTGAAAAAGAAATTTACCCGGGGGACACTCTCTTCGACCGCGACAATGGGCAAAGATACCTCTCTCTCTAAGGGTAACTCAGAGGAAACTGGAACAGTTTCCTCGGGCTGGCCAGACATCTCAGCGGCACCCGTGGCGGCATCCATGGATCGATGGGAGGATAAATGACACGAATAGGTGAGGCTTATTAAAGGAGAACAGGGAAGGGCGTAAGTTGCTAGAGGAGTACTACAACGTCCCCCCACGAAACGACTCACTGGGGAACTAGGGGACTGGGAGGACTGACCTTAACTTCTTCAACTCCCTGCACCAAAGATACCAGGCAATAAGTAAAGATGATGTGTCAAGAAAAGAAGAATGAGAAATAAAGACTACACATAAACCTCAGATCCAGAGGGAGAACGAGAGGATATAACCACTAGTGAAGGTGGCGAAGAAGCAACGACACAAAGAGCTGGTGATGAAGGCGGTTCAAATGTCTATTTCTTTTGGGTCTTAGTAACTAGGAGTCTTCCTTCTTGAGCCTGTGGCACCACCACTTTCAGGCACCTTCGATCTTATTTTTCTTTTTATGGATGGCTCACTAGGATCAACCTCAATTTTGGGGGAGGTACCTGGGGGAGGAACGGCCACTACGCGCCGTTGAAATTCAGCGTTTATTCGGGCCACTTCGGTCGCTACCCGCCTCCTCAGCTCTTCAGCCAGTTTCGGAGATATAGGAGGGGGAATGGAGGCAATTGGGAATGCCTCCAATGGAGTTTGCATTTGACCTTTGGCCATATCCTTCTTAGACTTGGACTTTCTCAATTTCTTGGTAGATGGATGAGAAGGCCCTTATCCCTTGGCAGCTTCGGCCGTGGGAACAGATGGTTTGGGGATCGCAGTGGCCTTTGCTTTGGGCATGGCAACAGCGATCATGGGGCAGTATGGATGAAGTTCCGTGGGAGGTGCTTTGGGGGCTTAACTCAGAAGGAACTCAACCTCGGGAATGGAATTATCCTTCAGGCCCAGTTCCAGGGCAGAAAACGAAAGAATTGGGGGATACACGGGATCACCCTCGATGAATTCAGCAATCTGGGCCAGTTTCCTCGGCCAATACTTTATGGCAAACAGATGGGTCAGGTCCCATTGCCTAGTGATGCTGGGGATGGTGACTCGCCCAGCCAATGTCGAAATGACTCCCCACGCGGCCGTCGAGGAGAACAGGGAACATGCCTCGCCAAAAGATACCTTGGGGTTAGATAACTGAAACATCGGGCAAGGAGCCCCTTGATCAAAGACAAATTGACGGCTCCATCGGTTGGGATTGTAATGTTCGCTAGTGTATCCCCACTCAGTGTATGAGGGTAGGTATCCCAGCAAAAACAGAAGTATAACGGCCAATGAAGGGTCTTCGGTAATGAGGTCTACGGTGGTTGGCTGGACCACTTTTTTCCCATTCTTGAAAAAATCACAAGTATAGAGAAAAATATCCTCCCCATAGGGTGTCATTACAAAGCTTGAAAAGTAATCAATAAAGGAGGTCAACTCCTTTTGGCTCTGCCTCTTGTGATAAACAAATGAGCGAGGGGGGAGGATTTTTTCCCCCCACAGAGGACGATTAGTCCTGGCAGCTATGGATGGGAATCGCACATAAAGGAAACCCGTCAGGAGAATGTAGTTGGCAAAATTGTCTAGGTTGTAACGCCCTAGAGATCACTCTATGTCAAAAAGGACCCTATCAAGCCACGTGTAGAGGGAACCCAAGGCGATTGGAGCCAGAGGGAGCTTGATACCCCGGGCCAATCGAAGAGATAAGTTGATCAGATCCCTTCGAGGATGGTCATTGGGTTTTCCTGTTAAAAAGAAGTAAGAAAGAATGACAATCATATATGCAGGAAGCTCTAACGATGTACATTGTCCAGGGGCGGCCTCTGAAGAACTTTCGTTCGAAGGGTCCTTGAAGAAGTAGTTGATAAGGGGAGTGAACGTGGCTTTGTTTGAAGTACTGATGCACATTCGGGATATACGATCCATCTCGAAACGGTCAGTAGTTTCTTGGGCATCCAGGGCTTCATCGGAATAGGGCTCATGACATGTTGCCTCAAAGCCTAAGAGCTTGCACACGTCCTCTAATGTTATTGTAAACTCTCCCCATACAGCAATAAACGTGTGAGTAGTAACATTCCAGCGAGATACCAGAACGGGAAGAGCAACATTATTTTTGGAGAGGGTGAACTCACCAAACCACTTGGCTTGATGAAGCCCAATCTTAATGAGGGTATCAATGTGGGAACTCTGCATATGAGAGTTACAAGCAGCAAAGTGAGTAGGAGAGCCCTCAGGACTTTCAAAATCGATGTGGGACCATGGGAACTCCCCTCACTCAAGACGAAATCTAAGATTCCCCTCGGGAGTTAGAAAGCCCCATTCATCAGAATTCTCATCTTCATCACCAAGCGCCATGGCATTATACTTGGCGTTAAAAATGAAACTCTTGCAAAACCCAGTAAAGTCATCACCTTCGCCAAAAATGGGAGATCGACTGTAGAAACGCAACTGTTCTTGACGACCAACGGTCAATGAGGCAGTAGAGGGGGCTGTGACAACGGGGGCAGAAGGAGGAGAATTGGTGGCAGGAGGGGCAGGGTTGCTTCAAGACGCCATTGCAAACAACATAATTACAAAAAGGTCTGGTAAAAAAAGAGTTGGAAATGAATAGGGAGGTTCACAAACGCAGGTGGTGGTTCAAAAGATGAGAGGAGGAGGAGGAGACTGAGTAAATAAGAGGGCAACAATGGAGGTCACACAGAGTTCGCACATAGTTTCTCTTTCTAAGGAATACAGGAGATTGAAGAAGAAGAAGGAAGGATAAGGGTTTGTTTGAAGCTTTTAAACCTTGTGAAACCTGTCATTTAAGCTTCCCACCATGGCACGTGCAGGTCCGCCAATAATCATTTCAATGGAGGGTCACTTCGTGATGGGCGCTGGTCCAGCAAGTCGCAGTTAGCCTAAGCGATATGACTCCCACCTTCCATTGGCCAAGTACCTTCGACGTATATCGAGCGGTTCCCCCGTATCGTACCACTTAACCGAAGTCATAACGGGAGGTATATCGTAGGGAATTCGTTCACGTACACCGAGTATATCGAATTCGCTCTCACACGTACCGTCCCCACGAGGTATGTGGTGAGGAAATTCATGTACACTCAGGTATATCAAATGGTTCGTTCACACATACCGATTTCCCGCAAGAGCAAGACGTATATCGTGGAAGTCACGCCAAAGGGGGGAACCCATAATAATTCACCCAACCAACTGCATACCCGCATATAGGTGTCAACTTGAGGACACACATGTTAGATTTCGTGTTTTAACCCGAAACTCTGTCGAAATTCTGGGTCGGCCTGTCGCCCGAATTTTCGCGCATTTTTAAAATGGGACCCTATCGGCGAGCCTGGTCAAAAGTCCAGCCATAGCTTTGCATATATTACAAACCCAATTTTTCCAGGCTCGGGTCCCGTCCAGCATTTCATTTTGCATTTATGAGAATTAACACAAGTGAAAACATAATAATTATAATAATCATGCTGAGACCGTCTCCAAAAGGGAAATTCCCTTTTTTTCTTTATCCAAAATCCAAAAACATTTTTTTCTTTATCAAAAATCCAAAAACATTCTCCTCTCTTTATCAAAAATCCAAAAATATTTTGTCTTTCAATATCAAAAAAAAAATGTCAAAAAAAAATCATCCCTCTTTCTCAAAATAAATCCCATTTTACACCTTCTCAGGTCAATCGCAAGCCCTTGTCCTGGCTCCTTATTGGCTTAGGTCTTCAGTCAAGTCACCCCGGAGTTCCGTCCATTCCCCTATTACTCCTTCCGAGTCCGGAATCCATCTTCTTTCCATGGAGAACAAAGATTAAGTACCCATTGCGCAGCCGGATCTAACGACAGTTCTAGCTTAGCTTGTGTCCAAGATTGACAACCTCCAAACCGAGGTCCGAGAGATGCAACAAAACCAGGTTCCCATTCCTCAAGAGACAGAGGCCCTATTTCCTCATGCTATGGATCCACCCGAGACTATCTAGGTTCTCTAAGAGTATCAACACGCTCCACTTGCCCCTCCTACTAATGGGTCGTCGCTTGCCCACCTTCCGATGCCGAATCTTGCCCAGCATAGGGCTAACTTACCTATAGTCATTAACCCAAAAGAATAGGAATTGAACAAAGTCAAAGAAGACCTCAAGATCATCACCAAGAAGTTTGACCAAGTCAGAATCTCAGGAGATTACATGGACTACACCCACATGTCTCCTTATCCTAAAGCAAGGTTACCCGAGAAGTTCAAGATGCCAAATATCGAGAAATTCAGAGGAAGTGGAACCTCAATTGTTCATCTCCAAAGTTATCACCGTTCCATGACTCTACTAGGGGCTTCAAAAAACTTTGAAGGATAGCGCCCTCCTATGGTTTTTGTCTCTCGAAGAGTCCAAAATTCGTAGTTGGGAGGATGTAGCCCTAGAATTCATGTCACAGTATAAATACAATGAAGAGCTTGAGGTCACCCGCTATGATTTAGAGCTTCAGAAGCAGAACCCTAGAGAATCAGTTAGTAACTTCATCGCCCGATGGTGGGAAAAAGAAGCAACCATGACCAATCGGCCATCCGAGGAAGAACAAGTCAGCATAGTGAAGAAGAAATTCTTACCCCATGTCTGAGCAACGATGGGAGGAAAATACTATCCCCATTTTTGAGCTCTCAGAGAAGTAGGAGTAGAAATCGAGGAGGGTCTTGCCAAGAAAGAAGTTGAACCAAAGAAGGTGTTCGGACTGTTCACCCCCAAAAAATATGACAAACCTGCCGGTGCCACGGTCTCAACCATCAATAACATCTTTCAACCAACCACATCATGGGGACCAGAAAGCCGCCATGTTCCAGTCCAAAAAAGAATACACCGAGCTCCATGCTCCCCTCTCCAAAGTTTATCAAGCCTTGTTAAGCCAAAACCTTATCAAACCTTTGGACCCCCGTCCATTGCAAAATCCACTCCCAAGAATCTTCAAGGCAGATGCTCACTACGCCTTTCACCAAATTGCTGGCCATACCATCGATCAATGCTTTCACCTCATAAATGTAATCCAAGGTCTAATTGACCGGGGTACCATCGCCCCACCAGCCAGTCCTAAGACAAACACTACTCACAACCCACTTCCAAATCATACCAATGCCATCTTCTGAGAGGAGAATCCAAAATTTGATCCCTCAACTTAAATCACGCCCATATACTCTCCTAAACCTCCCCAAATTTGCCCATATTTCCTTCTACACCCTACTAGCCTCGGTGATCAGGCACTGTCACTCCTTACCAGAGCATGCATCGTTGTCCATACCCATTCTAAAAATGGAAGCATGGAATTTTCAGAAGTCTTAAACCAACTCCTAGAGTTCGGGCTGAAATTTCCCTCACGGATGATCTTTGATTGCCAATGGTTAAATACGTTGTTCTTGAAAGCACGGAAATAGGCTCGAGAGTTAGATATATGGGTAGTACCAATCAAAGAAATCAACCTGGATGATGTCGTCCAGATTATAGAAGAATTCTTCAGGAAGACCAACAACATTTCTAGTAGTACCAAGTTATTCGATGCCTTGAAGCTATAGGGGTGCCTGGTCCCTTAAACCTTACACATCCCCACAGATTGGGAAGACCTATATGAAGAGGCCCTTGAAGTTATGGAATGCATCGACTTTACATGGAAAGACAGAATTTTTGCCACCGGATGGGGGGGGGGAGAATTCAGAGATTTGAATGAAGAACAAGCTTCAGAGAACACTGGCTCGGCGGCCGACATGTGTTGAATGATATCATTTGAAGAACTCCTCGGAGAAATAGACAAGGTATTAGAATAACCCGAGATCGACATGGAAATAGGGTTCATGTTCTTCCCTTCTTCAGTAAATCACATAAACAGATCAGGGAGGCATTACCAGATCCCAAACTCACTACCAGCCAATGACAAGGGCAAGGCCATGGAAAACCTTCCTACGCTAGAGATGACCCTTGAGGAGAGAAAAATCCTCAATTAACTAAAGAAACCTCAAGCTAACATCACTCTGTGGGAGATTTTCATGTCTTCTCAGCTGCATAGAAATGCTTTGATCAAGTTGCTCATTATACCCACAGTTCCTCCTTCTACCAGACCATAAGAAGCGGTAAATTTGGTCGGATCCTTGACCTCTACCCGAATGCTATCCTTTTTCGAAGAAAAATCCCCAAGATTGGGCCAAACCATAATCATGCACTCAACATCTCCGTCGAAGTTATGGGGAAGGTTGTGGCACTCTCTCTTGTTGATAATGGATCCGCCCTGAATGTATGCCCATTGAGAACCTTCAAATGTTTAGGCCTGAAAGAAAGTGACCTTGCTCCAACTTCCATTGTTGTGTGTGCTTACGATAATAACCGTCGGGAGGTGATGGGATCCATAAATCTTGTAATAGGGGCTAGCCCTATAAACCCTATCGTCGAATTCCAAGTTATTAACATCCAAATAAGGTTAATAATAAGCAACATAACCGCATTTAAGTTAATAAAGAAGAGACTGTTGTTATTAACCTCGGTTCTAGTAGCCAACTGCGTGAGATTAGGATAGGGGCTACCCTCGACAAGAATGAGCGTGCACAACTCGAAGAATTGCTAAAGGAATTTGTGGATGCCTTCGCATGGTCCTACGATGATATTCCCGAAATTGATCCTGGAATAACTCAGAATGAGATTCCCACTCTCCCATATTACAAGCCGTCCAAGCAAATGTTGAGAAAGATCTGCACCGAATGCTCGCTCAAAGTCAAAGAAGAGTTGGTCAAACAGTTGAACATAGGCTTCATTCGTGTGATCGAATATCCCACATGGTTAGCCAATATAGTGCTTGTGCTGAAATTAGCAGGAAAAGTTCAGATGTGTATAGACTATCGAGATTTGAACAAAGCCTCTCCTAAGGATGATTATTCGCTACCTAATATCAACATGATCGTGGACAACACATCCAGTCATGCTCTCAAGTCCTTCATCGACGGGCTTACCGGATACAACCAAATCAAAATTCACCCAGACCACCAATAAAAAATCGCATTCATCACCCCATGGGGAACCGTTTGCTTCACTATCATGCCATTTGGTCTCAAGAATTCTGGGGCTACCTATCAGAGGGCTGCACAACCATCCTTCATGATCTGATTCACAAAGAATTAGAGGTCTATGTGGATGATATGATTATTAAACCCAAAACTAGAAAGGGTCATGTTCCCACTCTACGAAAGTTTTCCAAACTCAATCCGCATAATTGCGTCTTCGGCATTACAAAGGGAAAACTCTTGGGATTCATGGTCAGTAAGAAGGGGATAGAAGCATATCTCGCCAATCTGAAAGCCATACTCGAGATGCCACCTTCCCGAACAGAGAAAGAAGTCCTAGGTTTCCTTGGGAATTTACAATACATCATCCGGTTCATCATCTAGTTAACCTCCATCTGCAAACTCCTCCGAAAGGATTCAACCAAGGTTTGGAACGAGGCATGCCAAGAAGCTTTTGACCGAATCAAACAATATCTGACCCAACCCCCAGTACTCATGCCACCATAACCTAGTCTCCCTTTGCTCCTATACCTAACCATAACCGACACTGCAACTGGGGCTTTGCTAGCCCAGTACTTTGAAGATTATCGCTTAGAAAGAGCAATCTATTATGCCAGTCGCAAATTGGTCAGGTATGAGGTTAACTACACCGCTTTGGAAAAGGTGCGTGTCGCACTTGTCTGGGTCACCCAAAAGTTAAGGCACTACATGCTCGCCTTCCCTATCAAACTTGTATCCCTAATGGACCCTATCAAATACCTTCTCGAGAAACCCGCTTTATCCAGCTGAATGGCCCGATGGTTAATGCACCTAGCCGAGTTTGATATTTTATACGTCGTGTAGAAAGCCATGAAAGGAAGAGCCATCTATGACTACCTCGCTGATTGATATACCCGTATGTACCCTCGGCCAGGTCGAGGCTTCCCTGCAACTAGACGAGGCCCAGATGACCCTCAGGGGGGTCGACCCCTCATCAGGCCTAGAAGACCCTCCATGGGGTCGATCCCTCATCAGGCCCAGACGACCCTCCAGGGGGCCGACCCCTCATCAGGCCCAGACGACCCTCTGAGGGTACGACAGTACGAGGCCCAAATTGGGCCAAGCATTACCGGAGGTAACTTTGCCCTCGGCCTCATGTCACAGGCCGAGGGTGACATCATCACAGCGCGTGGCTTGGGAGACGCGTGGAACAGTGCACCTGAGGCTCACATGGCACATGGAAGACCGTTATAACAAGATCACCCCCTCACGTTAGGGAATATTATGTCATCATTTGGCATCTACAGGTGTCAACAGGAGATTGGCTAAGTCATCATTCACATGCACCATGCATACTTGGGGGGGGGGGGGTACACTACACCCCCAAAGCCTTATTTATACTTGTCACCTACAACCCCACAAGGGGATCGATAATTATAACCCTAGCAAAAACTCTGCTTATGCACACAGTTGAGAGAGAAAGTGAGCTTATGTGTATTGTATCCAAGGCCATTAGTGCCCGTACTTAGTGGATTACACACTCATGGTGGATGTAGGCCTAATTGGCTGAACCACTATACATCATTGTCTTATTCCACTTATACTCATCCCCTTCTATACACTTACACTTATACATATATGGCTGCCATGGTACTTACAATTTGAGCTCATCATCATTTCTCTGGTGGTGCTAAATCTCAACATCATCAGTTTGGCACCGTCTGTGGGAACGAGAAGACATCTCTTCCTTTGTACAGCTTGACCTCAATGGGCACTCTGGTGGTGAACCAGTTCTCCCCCTGAGAGGAGATGTTTCACCATTGAAAGAGACCCACTAAGGTTCTCAAGCTCACCAGTTTTTTTTCCAGTTCAGCTTTTCATAGCTCAAACACATGGCACCGGTGATGCCACCACCACCACTCCCTCCACCGGATAGTGGAGTAGGACCTAGTTCCAGTCAGCCACCACCTCAGTCTGAGATGGCTGATGTGGCGGAAACCTTAAAGTCATTGGCAGCAAGCCAGCGGATCATGCAGGAGAACTTCACAGCTCTAAGCCAGAGCATACTAAGATCACCAGGGGTCTCACCTGAGATGATTACTCCGGCAGCGGCTCCAGAGCAGCATGAGGCCAGGGGACCACCCCAGGCACCACGCAAAGACTTGCCACCTCATCAGTGGAATAGGGATGTTGCTGACCCCCGGCGTCTACACCTGGGGAGGCGAGGAAACCCTTGCCCTGAGGAAAGGTATGATGATCTGGAGGGGGAGTAGGCCCCCATAGAATGCTGGGAACCGTATGAGGTCTCCAACAATACAGTACGACCTCTCCACGAGAGCAGAGGGAAGAGTGGAAGGAAAAATACTGATGATCGCCCGAGAGGCTCTACTTTTGACCGCTTGAGCAGGGGGTCGGCCTTTGAGAGGCTGGGCCCAGTAAATGACCTGCGGGAAAAATTATCCAAAACAAGGAGTGCTGCAAGGTCCAGAATGAAGGCAGAAGATGGCTGACCCCATGGGGGCCGACCCAAAGGACGGGACGACGTCCAGGGGGAAGTAAATAGCCAACACAGGTCTTCCGCAGCAGAACCCTCCGTCCACCTCAAAGAGGCGGTAGGGGATAACATCGGCCAAGTCGACCCTACGAGGCCATGGAATGACTCGATCCAGCGACTGGAGGATAAGAGCGACTGGAGGATAAGATTGGCGATATAATGAAGAGTCGGGACCCTCTTCAGAGAGGATACTCCATAGGCTCACCCTTTATGGCAAAGATAGTCAACTTCCCGATGCCATCAAAGTTCAAGCCACCTATGGTCACCCCAAGATATGACGGGAGTACCAACCCAACCCACCATATTGATATGTATCAATCAGCGGCCGACATATACTCTATCTCAGATGAGATGAGGTGTTATGCCTTCTCTGGTACTCTGACCGGGGATGCACATGTCTGGTATATGTCTCTTCCAAAAAATTCCATTGAAAACTTTAAGCAGTTGGAAGACAGATTCATCCACAATTTTTTCTTTGGGGTGAGGCCACAGAAGAAGACCACACACCTGCTCTATGTTAAGCAGGGGAAGAATGAGAGTCTAAGAGACTACATAGCCAGATTCAACAAAGAAAAGTTATAAGTTGAATACTATGAGGAGAGCATAGCCATGACCGCCCTCATCGGACGACTCCAGAAGGGGAAGCTGCTATGGAAGCTTGCTGAGGACCCTATGAGGACAATGGCTGAATTGTTGTCGACAGCGGTGAGGGTGATGAACGCCGAAGAGGCGATGGCCATAAAATACGAAGATGAAAAAGGAGGCACCAGTGGGGGTAAGTACCCTAAGAATAACAAAGAAGGGAAGAAGAGGTCTATGGATGACAAGTTCGCTAATTACACCCCTCTAACGGTCAGCTGTGAACATATTCTCAATGAGATAAAGAGTTACCGATCCCTGAAGTGGCCTGAGAAGTTGAGGGAAGCCCCCAACGAGAGGAATAAAAATCTGTGGTGCAAATTTCACCAAGACCATGGCCACGTGACAGACAAATGCTTTGCTCTGAAAGATGACATTGAAAAAATGTTAAAAGAAGGGAAGCTGAGGAAGTACGTTGACAAGAGTGCCTTCAAGAGGGGATGACTGCAGGAAAAAGCGAGGCGATGCATGCCAAGAAGATCCTCCAAAAAGAGGAGACGACCCCTTTGAGGATGAGGATGACCCCGACCTCCCTCCAAGAGACGACCACAGCCCCGTCAAGAGACTTAATATGATCTCTCTCGGTGTGGGCATGATCTCCGGAGGAGGGTCAGAGGTCGCATATAAGAAGGCCCACGTGGCTGAAGCCAAGGCAGTGACGAAGACAATACACTCAACCTCTATGGAGGCAAAGTCAGAAAAGAGGAAGAAGGTCGATATGGATACTCTGATAGTGGGGTTTTCAAGAATGGACTTCAAAGGCCTCTTAGCCCCACATGATGACCCTCTCGTCATCACTACCATGGTACATGGATGTGAGGTGCCTAGGATCTTGGTAAATGGGGGTAGCTCTACAGACATGATGTTTTGGCCATGCTTCAAAGCCTTAGGTCTCAGCCTTGCTAGACTCATCCCGTACCATTACCCATTAATTGGATTCAGTGGGGAAAAGGTTCATCCCCTCGGAGTGTATGAGGCCGATGTCAGGATGGGGGATGAGTGGCCGAGATGGCTTACCAAGAATGTCAGCTTCTTTGTGATGGATGAACATGTCTTTTCGGCCTACAATATTATACTGGGGCGGGTAGACCTTAAGGGGTTCGAAGCTGTGCCATCTACGGTCCATCAGATGATTAAATTTCCAACCCCTTATGGGGTGGGGGAAGTTCAGGGAGACCAGAGGACAGCACGGGAATGTTATTACAACTCCGCTGAAGAAAGAGAGGCACACAAGAAGGCTACAACCACTTATAATATTGATACCCTAGACCCCAGAGACGAGACGAAGCTGAAGAAAGGAGAGGTCGCGGAAGAGTTAGAATCCATCATCCTCAATGAGGATGACACGGAAAAAATCGTCCAAGTCGGCAAGTCTCTGAAGCCAAATATCAAGGAAGACCTCATTAAACTGTTGAGGAGAAGACAGAGCGTCTTTGCATGGAGTCATGCAGATATGCTGGGGATCGACCCTAAAATCATGTGCCACAAGCTCAACGTGGTAGAGGGTGCAAAGCCGATAAAGCAGAAGAGGAGAATTTACTCTAGAGAGAAGTATTAGGTCATAAGGGATGAGGTCAAAAAATTAGAAGATGTTGAGTTTATCAGAGAGGTCATCTACCCTGAATGGCTATCCAATGCAGTCATTATCCCAAAGGCCAACGGGAAGTGGAGAATGTGTGTGGACTTCACCAACCTCAACAAGCCTAGTCCCAAAGATAGCTTCCCTCTCCCCCGCATTGACCAGATGGTAGACGCTATCGTAGGCCATGAGCTCATGAGCTTCATGGATGCCTATTCAGGGTACAACCAGATCTTTATGGACCCTGAAGACTCGGAGAAAATAGCCTTCATTACCGACAAGGGGACATACAGTTATAGGGTCATGCCCTTTGGCCTGAAGAATGCAGGGGCAACATATCAGTGCCTTATAAATAAAATGTTTGAAGACCAAATTAGGAATTCTATGGAGGTCTATGTAGATGACATGCTAACTAAGAGTTTGAAGGTAGATGATCTTGTGACCGACCTTGAGAGGACCTTTAACACGATGGACAAGTAGCGGATGAAGCTCAACCCCACCAAGTTTATCTTCGGGGTTGGAACAGGGAAATTCTTGGGGTTTATCGTGAATCAAAGCGGCATTGAGGCCAACCTTGAGAAAATAAAGGCCCTCCTAGAAATAAAGACCACCAAGACCATCAAAGACGTTCAGAGGCTCACGGGGTGAGGGGCTGCTTTGAATAGGTTCGTATCCAGAGCCACGGATAAGTGTTTTCCATTCTTCAAAATTCTCAGGAAGGCCTTCGAATGGAGTGAAGAGTGTGATGAGGCTTTCAAGGAGTTAAAGTCATACTTAGGGTCTCCCTTGTTGGTTTCTCGACCAGTGCAGGGCGAACAACTACATGTGTACTTAGTTGTCTCAGAATCATCCATCAGCGCAACCATTGTGAGAGATGAAGATGGGGTACAGAAGCCTGTAAACTTCAACAGTAAGGCACTCCAGGGGGAAGAGTAAAGATACCCATGAATGGAGAAGTTAGCCTATGCCTTGATCCATGCATCGAGAAAGATGAAGCCATACTTCCAGTCCCATACAATGGTCATCCTCACTGACTCTTCTCTTAGGCAGGTCTTGCACAAGACAGAAAAATCAGGGAGGCTAATGGCCTGGGACATAGATTTGGGGGAGTTTAACATTGTGTATCAACCTAGGAAGGCCATTAAGGGGAAAGCATTGGCAGATTTCGTGGCTGAATTCACTTGGGAAGATGATGAAACTAAAGATGAGAGCCTCGGGGATACAGATACCCTATAAGGCAGACTCATCGACGCACCTGCAGATAGACAGAGGGAAGTTTCTTAGAAGAATAGACTGTGTGGAGCTTCTTCTTTGACGGATCCTCCTACGATAGCGGAAGTGGGGCTGGAATGATAGTATCAGCACCCGATGGCACAGACATTGAGTACGCCCTGAGATTCAACTTCAAACCCTCCAACAATGAGTCCGAATATGAGGCCCTGATAACAGGACTCTCTTTGGCCAAGTCTCTTAGTGTCGGCCAGATTTTGGTCCATAGTGATTCAAGGCTAGTAGTGAATCAGATGTTAGGAGCCTACAAGGCCACGGATGACCGGATGGCCAAGTACCTCGAGAAGGTGAGATCATTGCTGAAGAGCTTCAGAGAAGTGAAATTGAAGAGGATACCTAGGCTCGATAATGGCCGAGCTTATGCCATTGCTAGGTTGTCCTCGGCGACTAGGACAGATATCAGGAGGACAGTCCCAGTGGAAATTTTTCTTCGACCAACTATTGAAGATGCTGAGGGAACACTTAGAAATTACCTAAATGTTTCTAAGGAAGCTTCATGGATGAACCCTATGATCAGATACATTAAAGAGGGGGAGATGCCAAAAGCAAGGCAAGAAAGGAAGAAGCTGAGATACAGAGCTGCAAAATTCACTATCATCGGAGACACCTGGTACAAAAAAGGGTTTTTTCTCCCCTTACTTAGATGTGTACACCCATCTGAAGTCCCATGCATTTTGCGAGACGTGCATGAGGGGTCATGTTCAAGCCACATTGGGGGCAGGTCTTTAGCGAAGAGGGTGATCACCCAAGGGTACTGGTGGCCAACCTTGGGGAAAGATGCCATGGCATATGTAAAAAAGTGTGACAAATGTCAAAGATTTGCCACCATCCCACACCAGCACCATCAGCCTCTTAACTCCATTACATCCCCATGGCCATTTGCAGTGTAGGGGATCGACCTAGTAGGACCCTTGCCTAGGGCCATCAATAACTATCGGTTCCTCATCGTGGCCATTGACTATTTTTTAAAATGGGTGGAGGCAGAGTCGATGGTCACGATTACCGAGCAGAAAACCTTCCAATTCATCTGGAAAAATATTATATGCAGATATGGCCTCCCCAACACCCTCATATCGGATAATGGAACTCAATTCAAGAATACATCTCTCGATAAGTAATGTGAAAGGGTGAGTATCAAACAATTCTTCTCTACCCCTGGCCGACCTCAGGCTAATGGGAAAACGGAAGTCACAAACAGGACAATCCTAGACGAGATCAACAAGAGACTTGAGGAGGCAAAAGGAAGATGGGTTGAGGAGTTGTATGCCGTACTGTGGGCCTACAGGATGACGGTAAATACCTCTACCGGAGAAACCCCGTTCATGCTAGCTTATGGCTCAAAATCCATCGTCCCCACCGAGATTGGGTTTCCTACTCATAGGGTCCAAATGTATGACACCCGGAGAAATACGGAAGAGAGGAGACTTGACTTAGACCTGATTGAGGAAAGGAGGGAAGACGTCGAGATAAGTCAAGCTGCCTACCAGCAGAGGACTGCAAGGTTTTACAATCAGAGGGTGAAGCAGAGACCAATTGCAGTGGGGGACTTAGTCCTCAAAAAAACTTGGCAAAATCCCAACAAGCTCCACCCGAATTTGCATGGCCCATATAGGGTCATTGATGAAGTTGTCCCTGGGACCTATAGACTAGAAAACCTAGAAGGGGAACCCTTTTCCAACCTCTGGAATGTAGATCATTTGAAGAAATACTATCAGTAGTGTTGTAATGTCTCGACGGACCATAATTGTAATGGGTGTTGCTCCAATAGAACACTTGAAATGTTAATGAGAAATATTAGTGTTTCCTCCCATTTTGTGTTTGTCAGTTCTAGTATGTCTGGGAGCATCTTTGGGGAACCACCTTCGGCTATAATGAGGGTCAATGGTGGGGACAACCCCACCTTTGCCCTCAAGAAACACAAGGGAGGACTTACAAACCATTAATTTGGTAAATGCAACCCTCGGCTATAATGAGGGTCAATGGTGGGGACGACCCCACCTTTGCCCTCAAGAAAGACGAGGGAGGACTTGATTAAAAACCATTAATTTTGTAAAAGCAACCCTCGGCTATAATGAGGGTCAATGGTGGGGACGACCCCACCTTTGCCCTCAAGAAAGATGAGGGAGGACTTAAAAACCATTAATTTGGTAAAAGCAACCCTCGGCTATAATGAGGGTCAATGGTGGGGACGACCCCACCTTTGCCCTCAAGAAAGATGAGGGAGGACTTGATTAAAAAACCATTAATTTGGTAAAAGAAACCCTCGGCTATAATGAGGGTCAACGGAGGGGACGAACCCGCCTTTACCCTCAAGAAAGACGAGAGGGGACCTTATCAACCTCATCAATTAAAATTGGTGGAAACCATCCTCGGCTATAATGAGGGTGAATGTTGGGAACGGCCCCTCATTGACCTTCAAGAAAGGTGAGGGTGGGGTTAGTGATATTGTTAATATAAAAAATTCACAATACAAATCACACAAGAGATGAGTATGGAAGACAACAAGAGAGATGATATTATAAATGAAATATTACAAAAGGATGTTGTTCTGCAAAAATAAGGTACATTCATGGGGTACATAAAGAGGGTATTGGCTAAAAACAGCCACCCTATTGAGCACCATCAAAGGGCAGGGCCTCAACGTCGATAAGAGAAGTCTCCTCAACGACCATGACAGGCTGATCCTCAGATGTGACGATACCCTTGACATGCACTTGAGATTCCACCTGTGCCAAAGCCTCAGCAATTAGGGGGTCATCCAGTTGGACTGCTTCGATACAGGGGCGGATAGAAGATAGTGCATCAGCAAACTTAAGGATTACCCACCGGCGGGACATCCTAAACCCCCTCTCTAAGTATTCAAGACCGAAGCCTTGAAACTCATCCGAGAGTTTGTAGGCCTCCACAGCATCTACCTCGGCTTTCTTCACAGCCACCTCAAGATCGGTTTGGAACTGAACCCCCAAGTTGATCAAGGCCTCGTCCTTCTCTTTTATAAGCACGTCCTTGGCCTGCAAGTCTGCATCGTGCTGCCTCGTCAGCTCATCCAAGACCTTCGAATGTTCGGTCCTGGCACTCTCCAGTTCAGCCCTTGCAGTCTCCAGCTCCGTCTGCAGATCAGCCTCGTGCTGAATGGCCCTCTCGGCCTCATGAAATTTTTGTTGATTTTCAGCCATCCACTTGGCAGACCATAGTCATACACCTTCACCGGGGGCATCTTAGACAAGAACTCATAGTCGGCAGCCGAGGGGGCAGAAAACATAGACGCCTTGTCCGCCCTCAGGTTGGCAATCAGAGAAGACGGCTCGGCCTTCAAAAATGCCAAGTTTTGGGACCAGAAGGCCCCCATGTTGGAATAAAAGGCGGTCCCCTCGGACACCTCCACCGTTTCCCTCATCCTAGATTCTGGCCGAGGGTCAATGGAGACTTCTGGATCTTTACTCTTTTTCCTGTCGAAGGACGGCTCAACATGCATCGTCCCCACAGTCTTTGTCTTCCTCGCAGCTTGCTGAGGCTCCTTGCCTTTCTTTTTGCCCAGACCAGATAGTAAGCTCGGGGCAGTCATTTCCCAAAGATGGTCGGATATACCTGCAGGACGGCCTAAAAAGAAGACAACACGTCAGAAAAATGCAGAGGCAAAGATGAAACACTTGAAAAAAGGAAAAGATGGTGCAAAAAATAATATAACTCACATAGCTCTATCAAGGGGCCGACCCTCAGACCAGCTTTCGTGAGGAACCGAGGGGTCATCAGATCTTCAAACTTTGCAAGTTCACCCATTTTCCCTCGTTCCCTCAGATACTCAACTATGTCCTTCTCATCCAAACTAAGTCCGGGATCTAACCTGGCCTTCATCGAGGGGTTAGACCATCTTCTTGGAACCCTCGGACCATCTCCAAATGTTGAACCTCGGCGGCAAATTCCCATTCTCCAGAAATGAAGAAAAATCTCTTCTTCCAATCGTGGTTGGAGGTTTGTGCTACGTGGATAAGTTTTTTATCAGACCTCCTTGCCCCCAGGTGATAGTACCTAGTCTATTTGAACGAGGAAGTGATATTATAACAGGCCAAAAACACGTCGTAGGAAGGCTCATCGGTGAAGGCATTCTTCCACAAGGAGATGTAGCCGAGGACCGTCCTCCAGGAATTGGGAGGAAGCTGAGAGGGGGCAACGCCGAGGGCTGACTGTATATTAACAATGGTAGGGTGCAGCGAGAACCTAACACCGACCTTAAACATCTGTTCGTACATTGATATATCTCCCTATTCACCCTCAAAGACCCTCTCAGACTCAGAGGGAACCCTCATACTTATGTTGGAGGGCACACCAAATGCAGGACTCCACAGCAGGAGGTCACGATCCCTGACTGAGGAAATATAGGACGAGGCATGAGAGGTGTCAACTGGGTCAGCATCTGAGTCCTCACCATCATCCTTAGTCCCCTCTCCCTCGTCCTCATCACCTGTCAGAGGCCCATGAGGAAAATCCATCTGGAAAGCGTGGGGGGATAAAGTTGTCACAGGGACAGCCTCGGAAGGGACCATACCCTCGGCCTGTCGGCTTGGGCTTAGATCAGATGTCTCTCTCCTCCCAGAAGGCCAGAGCCGTTTGGTGACGATGCTCTCTCATCCATCTCTCCTGAATGACTCTCGGGTGGATGACCGGATGACCCACAAGACTCAGATGGTTTTATTATGGCTAGAGGAATGGGAAAATGGGTCGTACCCAATTAGGGTCGGACCCTTGTCTTCTCTCCTTCTCTTCCTCAATTCGCGTAATCTCTACGAGGAACTTCTCTCTCAGGGATGGAAACTCCTCGGCTAAACTGTAAAGCCTACTAAGAATTAAGGGGAGGACCCTACACTCAGAAGAATTTGTCTAAGACAACTACAAACACCCCGTAGAAGAAGCCGGTGTCTAGATCTCCAAATTACCAGAAGAAAACATCCTTTGCACTGCTCAAGACAACCTACGATGGCAAATATTCTTTGACGGTGCTGCCAGTAAGAAAGGATATAGCATTGGGATACTTCTGATCGCCCCAGATGACTCCCACACTCCCATCGCCATCAAGTTGGATTTCTCTTGCACTAACAACATGACTGAATACGAGGCATGCACAGTAGTTATCAAAGTTGCTCTCGAGAAAGGTATCCAACACTTAGAAATCTATGGGGATTACGCCCTCATCATCAGTCAAGTTCTCAGAAAGTGGAAAGTCAAGGACGAGAAACTCCAACCCTTCCATGCCCACTTAGAAGAACTAGCCTCCCAATTACAGGATATCACGTTCCATTACCTACCCCGATCAAATAATAACCTATTCGATGCTCTTGCTACCTTTGCCTCCATGGTCGATATGCCCGAAGAAATAACTATGACCCCCTTCGTAGTTCAAAAGAAGGACAAACCAACTCACTGTTACCACATTGAGCTCATCAGCACAGAAGATCCCGAGCTAGCCAACTGTTGGTACTATGATATATGGCGCCTCCTCATGCATGGTAGGTATCCAAAGGGTTCCAACAAGAAGGATCGAGCAACCCTCCGAAGACTGGCCACCTAGTACATTATCTGTCACAAAGCAATGCTCAAAAGGAACTTTGATGGAACTCATATGCACTGCATCACAGGGGTTGACATTGAAAAGATAATGTAGAAAATCCACAGTGGGGAATGCTGATCCCATATGAACGATCACATGCTTGCCAAAAAGATCTTCCGACAAGGTTATTACTGGACCACTATGACCCAAGATTGCACCTCCTATGTCCGGAGATGCCTCAAATTCCAATAATTCTTCAACCTTCAACATCTTCCTCCGTGCGAATTATACAACATAACCTCTCCCTGGTCATTCTCCACTTGGGGCATCGACATCATAGAGAAGGTTACACCGAAGGCTTCCAACGGGCATGAGTTCATCCTATTTTCCATTGATTACTTCACCAAATGGGTCGAAGCTGAGTCATACGCAGTGCTAAATGCTAAGAAAGTGGCTAAATTCATTAAGAAAAACATCATCTGCCGGTATGCGGTCCCACACGAGTTAGTATCTGATAACGGGTTACATTTTGAGGCCGAAGTCACAGAAGTGCTCAATGAGTATGGGATTCAGAGACACAAATCTTCTCCCTACCGACCTCAGACTAACGGTGCAGTTGAAGCCGCCAATAAGAACCTCAAAGCCATCATCAGTAAGATGACAAAAGTTATCGGGATTGGGCTGATCGGATCCACTACGCCCTCTGGGGCTACCGAACCTCAATTAGAACCTCAACTAGGGCTACCCCTTACTCTCTGGTTTACAGTATGGAAGCAGTCCTACCCGTGGAGTTAGAAATACCCTCATTACGCATCATGCTTAAAAGCGAGGTCAGTGAAGAAGACTGGTGCTAAAGCCGTCTTGACAAGCTGACCCTCCTAAAAGAAAGAAGACTAAAAACACTATACCACATACAAGGATAACATCATCGAATAGCTGGTTCATTCAACACGAGAGTTAAGGAACGTGGTGTCTAATAAGGGGACCTAACCCTCAAAGAAATCATAGAACCCATCTCTGACCTAAGAGGGAAATTTAAGCCCAATCAGAGTGCCCCCTACATTGTCAATAAGATCTTATCCGGTGGTGCCGCCATGCTCACCGACTTAGATGGTGAAGATATGGCCCGTTCAGTCAACCTGGACCATCTCAAAAAGTTCTACCCCTAGTCCGAAATCTCGGTGCGCTACGACTCTTCTCGTCCCCCTTCTATTCTAAAAAAAACTCTTCATTTCCCCCAACCCAAAACTACATGGGCCTGATCCTCTGCAAAAATCATTTTCAAACAAATTAAAAAAATTCAAAAACCCCAGAGGTACGTAAGCAGCTCATACACCTTATATGAGCACAACCCGTTCTTTTTCACAAAATACAATTATTTTCTTACCTCCAAGAATGACAGTCAATTCCAACATATATTTGAACAAAAGGATTATGTATGCCTTAGCGATCAGTATAGATAATTCAAACAACACAAAACTCATCAAAGACACAGCTGGATGATCAAAAACTTATTTATTTCCTTTATAAGAAATTATGGTAGAAATTACATAAGAAAAGGAACGGATAACTCCCTTCCCCCTACCTTCCTAAAAAGCCAAATAAAATCCCCACATTTATCCCCCATTACACAATAAACTCTCCAGAAGTCCTACCCACAGCTACGAGAGGAGGTTGCTTCATCATCATCATTTGCATCCTGGGGTCCCCAAGTTTCCCCTTCCTGAACAGAGTGTCGCAGACGCTCTATGGACCGATAGGCTCGAACCATATTCGAAAAGACCTCAACACCTCCTTTCATGGTGTCAAAAGAAGAAACCACTTCTTTCCAGTCTCCACTAGCAACATCTTGCTAACTACTATCCTCCACAACCACTTCATATAATCCCTAGGGATATGCCAAAATCTCCCAACAGACTGAGAGGGACGGGTCGATAGACGTCGATTCTCCCACAGAGAGCCAAGCCGCATGCGCAGACGCTCAGTTAAATCCTCTACCAGAAAGAAATTTAAGGTTCGAGGTGGCACGACCTATGCATAACCAAATTGGCGCAAAAACTTCCTAGGGAAATAAAAAGAGGTCTGCCTGAGGCCGACCAGCTGCACATATGAGTATTCTCCTAGCTCCGAAACAGGCAGCAATTGTCCCCACCAAGGCACTGACCAATACCGATTTTGAGCCCCATTCTTTATAAGCTAATTCTCCAACTCTCAATATCCAGGCCAACATAGAAAAAGTGACCTCGAAAAGAAGTTGGGTACAATCGACAAAGGATATTTTGGAAGAGTCACCAGGTGGAGTTTTTCAGACAACCACATGAATAGCATCACGGGGCTACCCCGCAGAAAGTCAGAACAAACTTCTCGCCAGGCATCCAGACCATTCAGGGTCTCCACCAGTATCACCGCTGCAAGATTATGACGGTATGACATACATGAAGTAATGGCTGCAAGTTGTGTATCCACCAGTAGTTCCCGAGTCACCAGCAGTAATTTTGAAACCAAGCCCAAAGCAATGGCTCCAGCGTATCTAGCATCGCCAGTTTCCTGCAAATGCACGAATTGCAACACCGCCGGGAGGGAAATCATTCCTCCAGTAACCAGTGATCTAGCCGATGAAGGCGAAATACGAAGAAGCCCAGCCAACAAATCCCTGAGAGAACGGGAAAATTCGAGTAAAGCCGCAGCAACACTGGGATTTATCCCCAGCATGGCAGAAAATTCCTCGTAGGTAGGACAAACTTCTTCCAACCTAAAGAGGAATATAT
This sequence comes from Sambucus nigra, assembly GCA_949130495.1. Taxonomy (NCBI): domain Eukaryota; kingdom Viridiplantae; phylum Streptophyta; class Magnoliopsida; order Dipsacales; family Adoxaceae; genus Sambucus; species Sambucus nigra. Next base: position 531,989,515 of record OX422208.1, on the reverse strand, counting down.
GGTCTTCGGGGTACCAGAATCTTACCGTCGCTATCAGCATGTTCCACTCAATGGACCGATTGTGCCACAAACAGACTCGACGCATGTTGAATGCATCGTAGTCAACATTATAAGAGAACATCACTTCCAAGGATTTGAGGTAATTTGCAAACTCAATGCTACTAGGGAGAGCCATATTGCAAGACTAAGAAACAATAAACAAGTGAAGGTGTGTTGGAAACACTCCACCCTTCCCATTTTTATACTTGAGAACCCTCACAAAAGACACAATCCCTACAGAAATCGGAGGGAATCCGACCCCACAAAAGTACAAAAGGCTGAAGAGGGCACAAATCAAAAGCTTTGAATTGATGGGACTGGACTTGACTGTCGATAGGTAGGAGAAGGTGCCTGTCGATCGGCAACCCCCTATTTTTGGAAATTTTCATTTTTCCTCTTTTGTCAAAATTCAGAAGACTAAAAATAAATTAATGTTCTCAATAGAATTTCAAAAATCCTTTTCCACCCTTATATAATCTCCCATTTTTCTCCAAAATCCCAAAAATATCTCTTTTTATGGTTTCAGCAGCAAAGTAAAAAGTGCATGTGTATGCATCCATTCATCATTAACAAAGATAATAAAATCTTCATTTGCATTGCATATATATATTCTTCTGTGTTACATCAAATTTTGCAGGATATAAAAGAAAAACAAAAAACAATGGGACTCAGCCCGAACCCACATCCTCTCTCTCTCACCTACCCTTCACCCCTCTCTCTAAGAGCTTCCAACCCTGTAACGTACTCTCTTTCCCCTATGACGAGATGATGCACCACCGTTACCCGAGCCAGAGTCCTCCACGGATGAAGCAGATGGCACCAACAAAGAAGGAACCGGTACCGCATCCCCAATATGGGTAGTCGCCGAAAATATCCAGTCTCTAATATCCCTCGGCCAAGAGGTCGACACCCGAACTTGCTGCAGAGAAAAAGAACAAAATCAGTATCAAAGAGGAATCAAAATAGAAAAAGAACCAAAAAAATAGTAAGAAGGTATACCTCAGGACGAAGAACCTCCTCTGTCAAACCCAACTCCTCCAGTCGCAAGAGGACGGTGCAACATAGGCACCATCCCTCCATCAGCTCGTCGAATGTTGTATGAAGGAGTGTGCAATCGCACAAAAGGAACCTCTGAAGTCGTCATCACCGTCGTCGTCGGACCACCACCGCTGTGGTAGGACCCCACCACCTGACTCGAACCCATAGAAGGGAAAGGCAAGGCATCATATATGATGCGCACCATCAACCATCTCGTCACAAAGTCCATATAGTAATACGGCGCAACCGTATGAGTATAGAACAAGTAGGAGTCACCTATCATCGCCGTGATCATCACATCCTCTGGCAACAGCCGCTCCCGCCTCATAGATAAAGGACGTTGTGAGGGTTTCACCACCACCTCCTCCTCAGTTTTTTTCCGAACCACCCGCTCCTCGAGATACCAAGAATGGACAAACTCATGCGCCAGTAAGCGCCGCATCTGCGCATTCACCCCGGTCACCCCTGTATCCTGAATGGCTGTCCCCTAAGGGTAAAAGGTCACCTAAAAATTCCCAAGCAAGCATAAGTCAATACAGAATCAGAACATGACAAAAACAAGACTGAAAAGGAAAGATTCTTACCCTACCACTAGTCAGGCCATTCAAGACCTGACGCACCACCTCCAGAGAGAGAGATCCCTTCGACTGACGATTGGCCTTTCGCCATCGATACAATCGACAAAAGTCTCCAACATTATCATCCTTCAGAGTGATCCGTGGGGTATTACACCCAATCAGCTCATAGAACCACGTCTTCCAAAGACAGGAATTTGTAATCAAAAAAGAGACGCATAAGGAAAATGCGAATGCATGAAAGGAAAATGCCCAAAATTAAAGGATACCTCAAGGAGATACGTGGCTCATGTCAAAGTTTACCGGCAACACCGGCTGAATGCATCCAAATAAAAATAGAGGTTCACCAAAGTTAGGCTCCCCCAATCATAGAGAGGGATGTTCGAAAACATCCTTAAGAACGACAAGAACCACAAATGGACGAGGTCGCTACTCGACACCACCATGAAGCCTCCCAGCACCAACAAGATGAACAATTGGGCCATCTGCCTCACCTATAGCCCGTCCTCCACATCGACCACTATACTCAGTAATACATCCTTTAGCAAGGACAAAAGGATGGAATCCCTAGAGACTATCCTCCCTGCATCGTCGAACGCTACCCTCACCGCCTCTGGCCTCACACGCAAAGAGCGATCGAGCTCTATCTACTCCCCATTGCATGCTAATCCCAGCAGCTGTTGCACGTCTATGGGAGTCACGGTTATCTCCCTGAAACAAAATGGAAGGTGTGGGTAGTATCCCGCCATCTCTCCCCCAAAGCGCACAGGACCGCTATCGATCGAGGCGTCTCATCCAGCGCAGATGCCAACTTCCCATAACCCATTGATGATACCACCCAACGCACCATCCCAGACATCCTTAAGCCCCATCATCCCTTGGGCACGCATGTTCTTCAAAGTGATATCAGACTGTCAAAAGGAGAATCCTTGTCAAAATTCAAGAAAGGAAAAATCACCAAAAAAAAGAAAAAAAAAGAGAGAGGAATGCCAAAAGTCAGGTTACTTACATAACTGGCAGGGCTCACCACCTTAGAAGACCGATGATGCAACTGCTCCCGAAGCAATGTTCGCTTATCCACAACTGCCTCGAATGCATCAAAGGAGTTATCACTCCCCAAAGCAAGAGGCGCCCTGTCCCTCCACTCCACGTTCGCACAATCATCAACAGTCAACCATTCCCTATGCACTGCAGTGCTCACAAAGGCAGCCATTTCTTAGAGATCGGAATGCTATATCGATTTGCAGAGGAAAATCGCAGAGAGAAAGAAAGCAAAAGGCTCTGAAAATGAAGGGAATTCACCCCCTTTATATAGGATGCTAAGTGTCATGCCGATTGGCATCGACCACCCACCCACCAATCGGCACTGTCTCCTTACCTTACCGAGGCAATCCAAAAGTCTGTGCCACTGCCGAATGGCACCCCCTGAACCATGCAGACCAGAACCCTCTTGAAATTTCATAAAAAATTCCCAGAAAATATCAAAAAGACTTGAAAAATCCTCGAAAATTCCTAAAAATCCCAAGAAGGATTTAGAACATTTTCACCAAGAAACTTTCGCACTCCCTCAAGTGAAACCCCCATTTCCCCAGTGGAACTCTCAGAAAACCAAGTCAAACTCCTCCCAGCAATGTCCCCGGAGGATCTCTAAAGGTCTTAAACCTCCTCGAGCAACACGTCCAATACCTGGACCACCTAATCACTTCCCTAGTGAGGTTTACGACATCAAACTCGCCTCTCCTCCGTAGATCACAAACACTTCCCCGATAATTAGCTCCCCGACTCAAAACAAAGTCACGAGGTAATTTCCCCCAGTGGAACTCTAGAAGTCATTTTCAAAGTCTCCAAAGGACACTCTATTTTTTCCTAGCTCATTTGTTATTCCCTAGCGGAATCCAAAATCTAATATATACCCCCAGCAAAATCTCTAATTGTCCCCAAACGGAATGTAGGCCAGAATTGACCTCAGTCTTAGATCGTCACCCCTATTAGGTCAGAATTGACCTCGGTCTTGGATTGTCATCTCAACTTAAGCCCTCAGAATTGGCTTCGACTCGCAGAATTGGTCATCTCGACATAAGCCTACAGAATTAGCTTCGACCTGCAGAATTGGTTATCTCAACATAAGCCCTAAGAATTGGCTTCGACTCGCAGAATTGTTCATCTCCACTTAAGCTCGTAGAATTAGCCTCGACTCGCAGAATTGGTCATCTCATACATAAGCTCGCAGAATTGGCTTCGACCCACAGAATTGGTCGTCTCATACATAAGCTCACAGAATTGGCTTCGACCCGCAGAATTGGTCATCTCAACATAAGCCCGCAAAATTGGTTTTGACCCACAGAATTGGTCATCTCAACATAAGCCCACAGAATTGTCTTCGACCCGCAGAATTGGTAATCTCATACATAATTCCACAGAATTGGCTTCGACCCGCAGAATTGGCCATCTCTACTTAAGCCCGCAGAATTGTCTTCGACCCACATAATTGGTCATCTCAACATTAGTCCGCAGAATTGGCTCTGACCCTCCGAATTGGTCACCTTTACATAAGCCCGCAGAATTGGCTCCAGCCCACAGAATTGATAACCCTCATCTTTAAGCCTACATAATTGACTTCTACCCACAGAATTGGTTATCCCCAGCACACTCCTTAGGCCCTCAGAATCAGCCTCGACCCTCTGAATTGGTCGTCTTCGCTCCCTTAGGTCCTCAGAATGGACCTCAACCCTCTGAATTGGTCGTCTTCGCTCCCTTAGGTCCTCAGAATCATCCTCGACCCTCTTAATTGGTCGTCTCTGCTCCCTTAGGCCCTCAGAATCTGCATCAATCCTCTAAATTGGTCATCCTCGCTCCCTTAGATCTTCAGAATCGACCTCGATCCTCAGAATTGGTTATCCTCCTTCAAAGCATCATGTAGTGTCTATTTGACGGCTATCATTTGTTCCAAACTCACCCGTAGAAGGGATCTGTAGACACCACATTTTGTTACCCCATAAACTCTCCTTAGGTCCCTAGCACCTCCTTTCATCACAAGAAACCCAGTTCATGCCCCAAATACTAACCTAGAAGCCATCAGGCACTCCCAGGCTCGATTTAACCAAAAGTTAAAATCTTCAACTCGACCAAGAATGAATGAATCTCCAAAGATCACTGAAACCCCTTTCTAATAGCCCACTTTGTACATGATTCTGACTTACGGTACGGACGAACGATCCCCTTTCCCCGAGACTCAATCAGGAGGCCAACGGGCGCTCCCGGGCTCTATTTGACATAGGTCAACACTTCATCTCAACCGAGACTAAATGAATCTTCAAAGGTCCCTGAAACCCCTTTCCAACGGTCCTCTTCATGCACGATTCTGACTTACGGTACGGACGAACGTTCGATTTTACTTCGAAAGGTCATCGAATGTTTCCAGGGCTCGGTTGACCAAAGTCAACTCCCTGAACCAGATCAAACTCTTTGGAATGTCGAAGTACATCATGTAACCTTTCCAACGGTCCACCCCTTGCACGATTCGAGCTTACCATTCGGACGAACGATCCATTTGCGTCTGACGATTCCCCGTCCAATGGACTGATGAATGCTTCGAAGCCATATTTGACCCAGAGTCAATGCCCGGACCTGGGAGCAGTCCAAAGGACTATCTAATTTCTTTAAATTACCTTTCCAACGGTCCACCCCATGTCTGATTCTGATAAACAATTTGCATTCTGCGGCCGATTTTCTAAAAAGGCCTGAAAAATATTGCCAAACGGCATGTCTCAGACCCTGCCTATCGGCAGTGTGCCTAAAAGCACCTACCGAATGGAATGAACAGGGCTATGCTGATTGGAAATTCCCTGGGCCTATGAAAATGAGGCCTGACCTCACTTGCAAGAGGATCTCAGATCTGATAGAAATCACTCTTAACAAATCCTAAAAACCTCTCTCGAAGTCAGCGTGATTTCCACACCCAAATCCCTTTCCAACCTTCACTTTTCATCATCATTTTCATCAAACTTGGTGAATTCACTACCCTCCATCATCATCCAAGTCTAAGGGCTGCTCTCCAACATTCAAATCAGGCTCAAGATCTTCAAGAAGGTCCAATTTTCTCAACTCTCTCCTTAAATTCTCATAAATTCGCAATAACTTGTTTTATTACTTAGCACTTTTGTTATTTCATCTCACACATCCTAATATACTTTTTACTTAGTATTATTGCACATCTCTTATTTTCATATAAATAAAAACCCAAAAAAATAAGAAAAAGAAGGTTTGCTCATAAATTCCAAACGGGAATTCTCACACTTTTCTTACACTTTTCTCACAACTAAAACACTTTTTCCTACACACATACACATACAAATAAGATAATCCCCCAGTTGGATTTATGGGATAAACCCCACCCCTCGTTTTGTATGCGAACTACGTGGACTTTGATGCCTCTATAGGCTACGTAGGCGTCTCGGGGTAAAACCCGAGACTCGAGTCCTATATTTACTTTTTCTCTTATTTTCTATCTTCTCTAACCTCCATTCTCTTATATTATATATATATATATATATATATATATATATATATATATATATATATATATATATATATATATATACATATACATATATATATATATACATATACATATATATATATATATATATACATATACATATATATATATATATATGTTCTTAGTAGCGTATTATTCTGTATACGTTATCGTTTCATCATAACGGTCAACGTAGGGATAATCGAGTAAATCCTATTTTCTATTATTATTTTTAAGCCTTCCTACGGATGACTCGCTTTATCTCTTCCATGGTATAAGTCGATGATTCTTATCTCCACTATATATACACATGCACACACATCATGGGGAACATAAAAGGAAAATAACAAATACCCATGAGAGACCGAAAGGGTGGAATGGGTGCCTAACACCTTCCCATTTCGTAACTTAGCCTCCGGACCCTTTTCGAATCATTTTGGTTTCGTATGCACCAGTATGTCTTTGGATGTTGTCCTTCGGGATGGCTTCCTCTTTTCTTTTATTTTTTTTGAGTAAAATTGACTAGCGACTCTAATCTCACTACATTTACCACCTCACCTCAAATGACGCCGGCTGAAGCGCTCCCGAGAGCGACGCGCGGGACTCGAGATCCTCTCGCATGCTCATTCGCCCCCCGCGACGAGGATTGGGGATGGCCACGAGTATCTTTCCATAAAAGATATGAGTGACGTCATAACATACCTAGGCATGTCAAATCAACCTTGCTCAAACAGCAGTGGTTTGGTGAAAAGATGGATGGTTCAGAGATTACAAATTGTGTCATCACCTAACATAACAGTTGGTCTTTCGAGATTTCAGTTAGAAGCTACCCTTTGAGAAAGAGAGCAGAGGTTATATTTGAGAAAAAGGACCACTTTGAGAGAGTTATTACAAACTCGAGAGCATTTACTTCCCACCATTTATTATTTATCCGATTACGCTCAAGATCATAAGCATTTATTGAGCTTTTTCCATTGATTCTTCATACCTTGGTGTTTGATCTGCCTACCTGAAGCATATCTAGAGCGCTAACTTTACTCTCCCTCTAGCTAGTTATTTTAGTGGTTCAATTATTTTTCTGAACATATTTTACTTTTTACTTGTTATTGAGTTATACAAAAGAGTTTGTGAATTATACATTTGAGTTTATTCCTTATCATTTTGGAGTGCATTTATTATTGTGTTATCGTTATTAGTACGGGTTATGCCTCAGTTTATCTTTAATACCCTAGAACTAAGAGAACTTTTATCTTACATTTGGCAACTCCACTGGGTTAGAGAACTTTTATCTTACATTTGGTGACTCCGCTGGGGAGGTATTTTATTAGAAGTGGCAAATGGTAACATCAACTTCACTTTCAACTTTTATGATCTTCAACATAAATAGGGGCAGTATGTTGAGGTTCCTCTAGTTGAGGTTCTTCCAATTGTTGTCGTTACATGAAGTGTTCCAGTGAGTCAAGCTTCCATGAGTTCGATGATGGGCCCTACTCAGATGGCCCACATCATGGCCAATTTTATCGAGTTTTTGAAAACTCAGACTGGAAAGATCATGTTCGGCCATCATAGATCTAATCTTCTTCGCCACATCGATGGCACCACATGCTATTCCTTGGAGTGGATCACTCGTTCTACCTAGAAGGCATCATTATCCCTTTGTGACCAACCTTAATCCAACTGCAATGCCAACCCTTGAAACACATGTCCCTTTGTACGTTTCAACTTTGGTTACTTTCCCTTCAGCCAACGGAGTCAAGCCAATGGCCTCTGTAATACCCCACCTTAAATATTTTATGTTATTCCCATATAAAGTTGTGATAAAACAAAAAACATGGATACTTAGAAGATTATGATTAGGTTGTATTCCTGTTTAAATAAATTTTGCATCTTGAAAATAATTATTGTAAATTTGGAATTTTAAATAAATTAAAGGGAATTATTAAATCAGGAATTATATATAAAGTTACAGAAGGAGGAACAAATTATAATTTTAGGGATTTATGGGTAACAATTGGAGTACATAAAGAGTTATTGAATTTTATCATTTTGTATGTATTAAATATAGGGAATTATTATTAAAAATTAGAGGAATTTGGTTTATAAAGATCCCATCCTTTTAGTTATTATGAGTTCGTATCCCTATGAGAGGTAGGAAAATCGATGTACAAAACAAAAAAAGATAGTAAGACTGTGTGGGCTTGTAAGGGGTAAAATGGGAAAAGGGAGAAGGTCTCTTGAACAACCCTACATGTCGTTCAAGAGATGTCTGACATCTCTGCCCTACCAGCATGTGCTGTCAAGTGTCCACTCGTCCATTTTCCCCATGTCAGCTTACGAAGACAGAACAGTTCAACAGAATTACCTTATATTTTAAAGGGATTTTGCCTTAAGGATGAGAGAGAGGATCATAGCCCATACGATCATCCACCAAACCTATCATCTTCATAGCTACACGTTTTGGTACATGGACATGTATTACGAATCGAGGCAGACGAAATGAAGCAGGTTAAGTGCAGATGAAAGGTGCTTATCAAGTCACGAGTTCTATAAATTTGTTGCCACTACTGAAAAAAATTTTTAATGAATCGGCTATTAGGATCTGATTGTGTATATATTTTAAGGGAAAGGGGTGTTAGAACAAAGAGAGACCATTCTTATTTTCCCCTCAAGACGTCACTGCATTCAAGCATTAAAATCACTAGCAATACCTTAATACCAGAATATCTATATCTCCACTATTAAAATATGGTACGAAATATTGGAGTTGTTTGTTAGGTTGAAGAAAGTATAATATTTAGAGTTAGATAAGGGTTTGAAGAGTGTTATCTTGGAGGTAGAGGGAGAATTTCTCAGAGTGTTGTTGGATGTTTCATGGGAGTTTGGAAGAAGGCTTTTTCTGACTCCCTTTAAGGCCACCTTTGGAGGCGGAGGAGTCACCCATCTTCTTCAAAACCACCACCATTTTCAGAGTGCTTCAGGTGGGATGAACCTACCCTTTATATTTGAGTCTCTATGTGGTATATATATTAGTCTTATTATTGTTGGATTTTGAGAGTAACATTTCTATGAATAAAATAATAAACTAAAAATATACATTTTTGTGGAAGATAAAAATGTAAGAAACTACTATTGTGTAGTTTTCTTGGTAAAACTGAAATATACATTTTCATGGTATATAAAAATGTAGGAAATTATTATTTGTGTAGTTTTCCTAGTAAAACTAAAAATATACATTCTTATGGGAGATAAAAATGTAGAATAATATTATTTGTGTATGTTTCTAGCAAAAAAAAAATATGGGACATTTTTATGGAATAAAAATACAAGAAAATATTATTCGTGTGTATTTCTAGTAAAAAAGAAATATCGGACATTTTGTTTTGGAATAAAAATGTATGAAAATTATATGTTGTGTATCTTTGGTGAAAAGAGTTAATATACATTTCTATGGAAAAAAATGTGAGGAGATGAATATTTTGTCAAAAAAATATAATAACGGACGGATAATTATTTCAAGGTTTGAAATAATAAAGGTTGATGTATTCATGAAAATGGTGTATGTTCTAGTAGTTTTGGTGAAGGTAAATTTAAACCATGTAGTAAGATTTTGAGTTTAAAATCAGCCTTCTCATGCATACAAACTTGTGGTATTTTGACATTAAATGTATAAACTAGTCTAGAAAAGATTTCATTGGCTTCAAACAACAAAATAAAAAAAAAGTTAACATAGTGCTAAAAGTGAGTAATTGGGACTAAAAGGCTGACGAGACTATGGGTAAAAGACTACATGCCAAGTTAAAAGAAGTGACAATTTTCTCACAAAAGTATTCATTATGTATTAATGGGTAAACATAGAATGTAACTACCAATGTTGTGAAATATTAACATTTATGGAGTTAAAAAGGTATTAAGGGTGTAAAAGGGTTTCCAATCAAGTAAAGAATTACTCCAAGTGTAAAAAGGTGTTAAAGGGTTAAAAGACTTAAGAGGTTAGTGTGTATAACTTAATAGTGTTTTGGGGTGAAATTAACAGTTGAAAAATGGAGTAAATGGTGATTTTGGAAACAAATGTAAAAAATGGTAATTTTACATAAAGTAGAACATTTTTAAGAAATAAAAATGTTGGAAAGGGGGTTACAAAAAGTGGTCCTCGATGGGATTGATATTTAAAATAAAAGAAAAGTTAAAGTGCAAAGGACATGAAATAGTAAAATTTTAAAGTGTAACACAAGATGGGGCGGTAAACTCTCGAGTTTTGGCTTAGGCCGGATAAAAAGGAAAATAAAAAAATGTGAACTGTATGAATATGTTGAACACATTGGCAAGATATTGGTACTGGATATTGTCGGGTTAAATAATTAAGTAGGGTCCCTCGAGTGAAACCCCCCAAAGCAACTGGAGTTTACTGACGCTCGGTTTCAGACGGTGAAATTCCGTGAAACCGTGAGTGTCCATGTGTTGTGATGGGTGGGTGTGTTGGATAAATTCCTAAAGATAATGCTAAGTAATGAATTGAATATTCATGAAAGAGGCATAAATGAATGGCATTAATTCATTGATTTACTAATGCAAAAATAACAGATCAAATGTTTAATATTCACATGGTAACATAGGATGGTTAAATAAGATGACTTAATGATGTCTAAGCTACCTAATGATATTTGAATCACAATGAATACAATTGTGTGTTATATGTGACTTTCAAAGGAAAATAAGTCCCATCGAGGTGCCTACAATCAGCGAAGGGATTAGTCACTAAGTCGCTAGTGGATACCCTGGTTTACCAAAAAAAAAGGAAAATAAGTAATTTTATAAGCACGATGTGTTTGTGCTTTGAAAGAAAGTCTTAAGTAATGATTAATAACTCAGCATGAGTTGGTTAACGTAGAGTATGAAAGGTTTTTCCCAACAATTATAAATTGTCTTACTAAGTAAGTTAACAGAATGACTATGCTAGTTTTAAGCATAAGATACAAAAGTATTATTCTGGAAAGATAAGGAGGATAAACAGTTTCAAATAACATTTTCGCAATAAAACAGCTAAATATGTTGGGATGTGTATTTCCAAAAGTATATATGTAGATATATACGTATTTTCACGTGCATCTGATTGTAGCGTGTGAGTGTTCTTTCTGTCGTTCCTTTCTATATTGCATTTGTATATGTTCCCACTGAGCATTTATCTCACATCCCTCCTTTTGTTATGGTGGGCCATATAGTATTCTGTACTTTAAGAGCATTATATAGGTAAGTAGTTACTTGCGTTTACGATTAGTGGCCCTGTTTACTTGGCCTTAGGGACACTTCACTTGGGCCATGTCACGTTGTTGATAAAAATTTGAATTGCATGCTAACAAGAGTAACAATAAATATAATAAAATAGGATTAGAAATATTATTTAGGTTGTTTCACTACAGTTCATAATTAATGTATGAACTGGTTGATCCTTTATTAACCCACAAATTCGGTTTGGAGCGTTACAACTTGGTATGAGAGCTTTTGTTTCATGTTCCATTTCGGTGTAACGTGGTGAGTCAGTAGTGGATTTTTTGGCATTGCTGTTGGTTGAAGCTGGTCATGCTTGCCTTGTGACGGTTTTGATTTTTGCCTTGATGGTAAAGTCGAGGTCTTGGGCACGTTTTTCCATTCTCTTTGAGTTGATTATCAGATAAATTAGTAGCCATTATTATTCTGCTCCATTTGTTTTGGTAGTATTAGCTAGCAAGTATCGAGTTTTGGTGTAGGCAGTTATGTGGTGGTACCTTAGACTTAGGTGAGATGTATCATGTAGAAGTTAGATGATTAGAACGTCTTAATCATATTAGTTGCATCTTAGCTGGTATGCTTGTACTTTCATGTGACACCCCTCCTAATTAAATACCGGGTGATCATTCATTTATTAAATTAAATCAATGTGTCCGGTTGGTTTATTCTTAACATCACTGTCGAAAACCATTTTCTTTATTTATCACCTAATAAATAATTAGGCTAAGTGTTAAAACATTTAATTTTAATGATTAAGTTCCATAGTTATAATCTAATATATGAAACCATTTTCATGAATAGAGATAATAATATTTAATACCAAACCATCAAAGTGGAATAAAATACTAGATTAATCAATCCAAATACAAAATCCCCAAAACAAGGAAAAAGTAATAATTAAAAAAATCATAACTAAAATTAAAGTCTGAAATAATAAAGTTACAAGTCTCTCTGAATTAAATAAAAACTGGAAATGGGCGACACATGCCCCATCTAAAATGACTAAGTGAAGAGCTGAGATGACAAGGATGAAGTCGTCTAAATGCAAAGACCTATAACTCCCACACTAGCTGTGGCACGTCAATAGTCCAAAGATCTAAGTCTGACGCCCCTGTGGCTGGGCACCTGTAATATATATATATATATATATATAAGAGAAAGAAGAGATGACAAGAACCGGGTCAGAGCCCGAGTGTAAAATAGCTTTAAAATAGATTAACAAGTATTTAAAATGCTTACCAGTTGATATAACATACATGTTAGTTCCTCGACACTCACTTGAGAATTCTCACCACTCAACTAGTGTGCACGCCCAACGTACTGCTGAATTAATCAAGATAACGCTAACCCACTCTCCCCTCATCGATCATGACTCACGTGATTGCATGACTATAGTTAATATATCATAACCTTTTCTTCTGAATTTACCAAGCCGACAATGTATATCTCAATATATCCTTAAGTTCTCAACCACATAATTTATTTAACATTAATTATTCAATTTTATCTACTTACAAGAATAGTAGATGAAACACAAGTCCATATATTTATCACACATAATTTATATACAAATAGGGCACCCCACATAAATCTGTGGTGCTGGCATACTCTAATATCGAGTCCCTGCACCTCTCATACAAATGAGGAAAATACTAGTTCGGATCCACCCTCGAACTGTATTAACATAAAACACACATATTGGAGGTGAATGATAATTCCAAGCCACTAAGAAGTCAGCACATACCCTCAAGTCTCTTAGGACCGTCTAGCTATCATTCTTGAATAGCTTGTACCAAGGATCCAATGTTCTAGGGTACGAGTCAATATCCTATATAAAGGTCGCATCAGAATAAGACTTTCCCGGCGCAAAAACCTCACTGATAGCAAGTAGCGCGGGTAAGATTAAATACAGGTATTCAAATAATATATATATACCTGCACTCATATATACATTTACATTAATCAAATAGGTACACCCACAACCCATAACATGTTCTACCCATACACATCACGTAATACCCGAATTCTACATATACTTTCATTCTTTTATTTTCTCAATTACCGTGAGTTCTCAAGTACTCCTCGACCCTCGAAGTGTATCATCTTAATGAATATAAGATCAATAGGTGTACTCTCTCTACCCTACTGGCCTATGTTATCCTTCATTTTAGCATGACCGAATTTAGCGTACACACGATCTCCATCCCGTTTTATACCTTTGTGACCCCACGGTTAAATCTCATACAAAATCGTAATGTCCGAAACTTGTCTACAACCCTACTGGTCCTACTTAAGTCCCATCATAGTATTTAAGTTATGTCTAAGGGCCCTTATACATTGGGGTTGTATTAATATTAAAAAGGATAAAAATCAAATTCCAGGAGGAGTCGATCAATCGAAGGAAATGGTCGATTGATCGATCGATCTGTTATTGGCCCAAAAATTCTGCATTTAATGCCTACGGGTTTCTTCCATTTTAATCATCAAAACCTCAAATAAAATGTAATAAAATCCCAACCAAACATCATAAACATTATATTAACAGGTATGGATGATTTCTAACATAAAACATTCATTAATTCTCTAAGAATCATCACTAAATGGGTAGAATTCATGATTTGGTCTCTAACCTTAGGTTACCATATTAATTCAAACATCCACATGATATTTCCAGATTTTATCCTCCAATCATCATTAAAATTATTGATAAATACTCTACATATAATAAGAACATCAGCCTAACATGATTTTCATTTAAACTTATGAATTTTAGTCTTCCAATTACATTTAATCTCCATTAAAACTTATAATTATCATTTCTAATCTAACATGGATGAAATATCAACTCGAGAATAGAGAGATAGATACTTGCCTGGAAATTAAAGGCCTGAGTTGTAGAAGATGATGGGTATAGTTACGCTCCTCATTCTTCAATCTACGCGTTGGTGGTGGAATTGATGGAAACGGTGTAGGATTGATGGTTCTCCTCCTTGGAAACCTTATATCTTCCTTAACCTCTATGCACCTCAAGTGTTTCTAACCCTCGAGGACTCCCACTACCATCAAATATACCCCTCCAATTTTTGTCCTTAATTAAGGTCCTAAAAATGAAAATTACCAAAATGCCATCCCGAATGCCAATTAGGCCTAAAATCGTCCCGAGACCCAAACTAAACCCCCAGGTACACTTTTCAGACTATCTCGACCCTTATGGACACATCGGTGCACTCTAAATGACCATACGGTAATTAATTCACATTTTATATTCTTAAATTAGTCCCGACACGACTAACATGCGTGTCTCGACTTAATTTCTAAAACTATCGTATTATTCACTCGCGGCAATTTCAATCAATTCAATTTCATATATTACTTTACTCATTAACTAATATTCAACATAGTTCTCACCAATAATTACTAACTCTCGTCATGCTAGTAAATATTCAATTTAAATTTCGGATTAATATTAAATTAATTTATCCCAATTTAATTTAATTAATCCCATAATTAAAGTCCATAACAATACGGGGTATTACATAGTTCCCCCCTTACAACGAATTTTTTTCCCAAAATTCGGAAAAGGTATACCAGATAAGAACAACTCGGCTATATGTCGCGCATCGAATCCTCGCGCCCACGAGTAAACCACTTTGTATCGTTCATACATTAAATACCCTTAATAATGAACACCTCACGTATATTCGTTTTATATTCCAGGTTACCCTTTCACGTAGGTTCCTGTCCAAGCCTTGTCTTTTAAGTTAGACTACTTAAACTTAATTAGATATTTGCTATCTAGCCTTCTACTATTTGCACCTTAGTAGATTAATCGTTCTTTAGATACATACAATCTCGTCTTGTGACAATCACACATAAGTCTGTCATTTGTGTAGTATATATTTCACACACATTATATACTCTAAGTATCAACCCATCTCTGATTTTTGCAATAGGACTTGGTCCCCCACATTTAGCTAACAAGCAAGAAAATGATGATGCTTACCGTGCCATGCATCAACTGACACTATGCCCAAGAGTGAACTTATATGAGTTATTGTACACAAACTCCACTAGTGGATGGGACTGCTCTCGTCCTCCCGTGAGATTCAAGAGCACACATATAATTTATTCTCCAACATCTGACTAGTCCGCTAGTTCTGCCCATTCGTCTATGGATGATAGGTCTTACTCCATCACAACTCGGTACCCATGTCCTCATGAACACTCTTCCAAAATAAAAAGTCAAAGATCTTGTCCCAATCCGACATGATATCAAGAGGTACCCATATAATATCACTATCTCGATTGTAAAGATCTGTGCATATGGTCCCATAATAGACCAGTCCTAATTTGGCATAACGTGAGCTACTTCGGTCAACCGATCCATTATCACCTATATAGGATCGTAACCCCCTTTAAGAAAAAATCCATGGGAATACTCTCCCATTACTGCGCAAAAATCCCTAATGGTAGAAGAAACCCCCACTGGTTTCAGGTGGTCCGCCCTTTTTCCAACGGACAGATGACCATTGCAAAACAAATTTAGCAATATATCCCCTCATTAACTCCCATCACCACTCTCATTTTAACATGATACATCTTATATTCTCCTAAATGTACCTCAAACCTTGATCTATGTGACTTTGCCTCACCGTGTGCCACAAATCCTTCCCCTTGCTCTCAAAACATTTTTCTCATGAAACTTAAGCGTCTGACAAATCTTTACGGAATAAGCTTCAACTTACTTAGCTAAATGTCGTCGAACTCACACAACAATTATCATCTACCCGCGTGCCCGAAAGATATACGCGATGTGCTACTACGATAAAACTAAGCTAAAACCATCAAGCATGAGTATAGACCATCTAAATTCTCACAATAGTGATTATAATAATATTTCTCTCAAAAACAGAATTCTCTAACTGAAATCACACCACTAAATCATACATCAAAATAACTGTTAAATCCATGCTCTAAAATAATTATCCAAGATAGTCCATAGTAACCCAATCCATTCCAATCTTCCCCTTACAAGAAAATACGGGAAAGTACACAATATAGCATGAATAAATGCTCAAAGATAATTAACATGATGAATAAATCGCAACAATATGCATCGCATGTACAAATCAAATGCATAAACCAAGCATTATGTAAATTTATTTCTCAACCTCTATATATACCTTATCCCAAAATTTCCAAATGTGGACAAAATCAAAAATTAGTCACTTAGGGCGCCCATACACCCTATGTCTCGCGCATTAATGTACAATTCAAATATAATTCTCTTAAATCAATATTCACATCCAGATTAGGCGACTTTACTGGCCTTAATTCATAATAGAATTATCGATTCTGATTATATTCTCCTATATGTACATTAGCCGAGGTATGAAACCCATGTACTAATATCCAAACTTCTCTCTAACTCCCTACATTCACTAGTTTCATGCATGGGGTGTCTCGGAGAGAGAAATCCAAACAGGTAACCCCCCTCGATACACTACTACCTAACATTGTCGGTCGTCGAGATCCGTAAGGTCCTCAGTCCATTATATGTACCTTCCCATAATCTCTGTATGTTGATATACAATATTGCGCGTCCACTCTTATGTACCTAAAATAACATGAAACATGGCGCTCTCACTATCCCAAGTTCTCGGTGCTATATATATAACGAGTTTTATCACTTTCTCGATACGGAAACCGATATATCTTGAGTCACATCTAAATAAATCCCTACGCACTAGGATTACGTATAACTAGACAACTTACTCCCTGAAGTCTACGATATCATGAAATATATATATATATATATATGTATATATATATATATATATATATATATATGCCCAACCCTATTTCAGGTGGCACCACACCAATGTAATATTACTCACCCGGAGTATCCAGTACAATAGTCTTATCACTCCTTCTACTATCATTCAAACACTTGGTAATAAATCACTACACATTACCATAATAAACTCGACTTTGCTAAATCAATGCAATAATAATTTATAAAGATAAATATTCCTTTTAGTGCCCACCCAGCTCACTCACGGGTGACATCTAAAATCCCGTCGAGCCTAAAATACGGTATACTACTATTATAGAGGACTCCACTAGTCCTGCCTAAATTCCCCACTCTCGGTTTGTAAATTCCTGGGCCTAAACATATGAATATAAGTCTTAACTCCCACATTTCTAAATGAGTGATATAATAATGTTCTCTTCCTATCACAAATCCTGAACCCTAAACATAATAAGGAGCGAAATCTTTCCTCTCAATAGTAAACCTGATACACACCGAATCATATCACTAAAGTCCATATATACACCGGGACTAAACATCTCGATACCACTATACCCTTTGAAGTCTCTGTAATATATGATATAAATGCGAGCCCGGCCCTCTCGCAAGTGAGGATTCGCTAGAGCAAAACATCCTACACTGGAGCAGTAACCTCGATAGACTTGTGATATCCGCCTACTATCGGTCTAATTATTACTATAAAACCATAATGAGGATATTATCATACTCATATAACACATCACTAAAATGAGTAATCTCAATAAGCTATATACCACTATCAATACACCTATTCATCCTCCACGGATAACACTAAAGATAACCCCGTTATACCAGGGAGAACATCCACATAATAATAACATTATCGATATACGCACTAACTCGTCTCACTTGCGAATATAGAAATAATCAAAATGTAGTGACTCACTCGAGTTACATAAAACACGCCTCATCCTCCGAGGTTAAGACTCATACTTCTCCCTTGCCAATTTCCTTTGCTGCTCAAATGGTTTTCGGACATAACATGCTTGTCCGAACTAAACAAAACTATTTTAATTATTTCCCCTTAATAGGCTCCATACTCTTGTCCCTACTCACTCAGGCAAAACTAATGCATTCGGTAATACTCTCCATAAAATAATTCTATCTTTAATCCACTTATCTTAGGCCATACTGACCATATTAGGGTTTCCCTTCTATCGGACTCTAGTAGTATCAACTTTGATGACTACCCATGTTGTTTCCTTAGTTTCGTTGGTGGTAGGGAATGCATTGCTAGTCTTAACGGTCCTGACTGAATTCACCGTTACTTAGTAAGAATTCAGTTATCTGAATTATTTAAATGGTTCCCTTGATAGGTCTCCCCCTTGTGGTGTTTCACTAACAGCATTTCATCCAGTCCTACTCTCCGAATAAATCTTTCAATTCTTTTAGCTCCCTTCGCAAAGAAGTGTTAACCTCTCTACTGACAAAGCATGGCATTATCACCATTTGGATTGATCATCCGGCAGAATCTTTCCCTGAGTCTAGTCAACTTTTTATGCGAGTCGATCTACCACTTGAAATCCTCCTCTCCATTTGTATTTACTTGATTCGGTACACGATTCGCTGAATTATTAAATTTCTTTTCACACATGGACCTCTGTCCGGCCCTCCTGTGATGAGTTCAGAACAACATTCACATCTTAACCTGGGCATCTAATGAAGGAAATTACGGTCAAATCGTACCTAAGATTTTTCCATTGACACAACTTCCCACTTCTAAATGTGGTGGTTGACTCCTACCATTATAAATTGATCCGATGAGCTAAGAAACATTTACCCCAAATTTTCATATCAAGTTAACCACATTCTGCCATTTTTTCAAGTCCTTTGATATTTTTACCTTCGTTGGCTAACACAGATAATTCTCGCATTTCTAGAACTTTCATTGATGGTTCTCTTCAATGCTTCATCTGAATCCCTCCCAATCCCACCACGTTGGGTTAGCCTAATTTGGAAGCACTTGGAAATCATATACTGCTCCCTAGCCATTTTACAGTCCTAGATTCCTGTGCCATTTTAGTGGTGACCTCGACTATGGTCATCATCCTGGAATATATTCTATAACCTCAACTGATACCTACCTCCTGCTGTCCACCCAACTGCCCTCGCCTGTTATATTTGATTGTTCGAACACTCCCAAATGCAAATAAGATTCACTAATATATACGTTATAGCAGGAGAACGAAATCTCACCATAGAATTCAACAATCTTAAACATAGGTCTCTATATCAAAGAAGGTATGCTGGAAGCACAATAAGTCGTACAGATCCTAAAGGACACTAGAGCCTGATGCTCTGATACCACTCATGACACCCCGCCTAATTAAATACCGGGTGATCAGTCCTTAATTAAATTAAATCAAAGTGTCTGGTCAGTTCATTCTTAACATCACTATCGTAAACCATTTTCTTTATTTCTCACCTAATAAATAATTAGGCTAAGTGTCAAAACATTTAATTTTAAAGATTAAGTTCAACAGTTCTAATTCAATATATGAAACCATTTTCATGAATACAGATAATAATATTTAATTCCGAACCATCAAAGTGGAATAAAAGTCTAGATTAATCAATCCTAATACAAAATCCACAAAACAAGGACAAAGTAATAGTTAAAACAATCCCAACTAAAATTAAATTCTGAAATAATAAAGAGTACAAGTTTTTTTAAACTAAATAAAAACTAGAAATGGGAGACACATTCCCAATCTAAAATGACTAAGTGAAGAGCTGAGGTGACAAGGATGAAATCGTATAAATGCAAAGACCAATAACTCCCACACTAGTTGCAGCATGTCAACAGTCCAAAGATTTAAGTCTGACGCCCCTGTGGCTGGGCACCTGTAATACATATATATATATATAAGAGAAAGAAGAGATGATAGGAAATGGGTCAGAGCCCGAGTGTAAAATAGCTTTAAAATAGTTTAGCAAGTATTTAAAATGCTTAGTAGTTGATAAAACATATATGTTAGTGCCTCGACACTCACTTGAGAATTCTCACCTCTCAATTAGTGTACAGGCCTAACGTACTACTGAATTAATCTAGATAACGCTAACGCAATTAACTACTCTAACCCAATATTCCCTCATTGATCATGATTCACATGATCGTATGACTATAGTTAATATATGATAACCTTTTTCTTATGAATTTACCAAACCGACAATGTATATCTCAATACAGCCTTAAGTTCTCAACCACTCAATTTATTTAACATTAATTATTCAATTTTATCTACTTACAAGCACAGTATATGAAACATAGGTACATATATTTATCAAACATTATATATATACTAATAGGGCACCCCACATAAATCTATGGTGTTGGCATACTCTACTATCAAGTTCTAGTACCTCTCAAACAAATGAGAAAAATACTAGTTCGGATCAACCCTCGAACTGTATTAACATAAAACACACATATTGGAGGTGAAACATAGTTTCACGTCACTAAGAGGTCGGCGCATACCCTCACGTCTCTTAGGAATGCCTAACTATCATTCTCGGATAGCCCATACCAAGGATCCTACGTTCTAGGCTACGAGTTAATATCCCCCATAAAGGTCGCATCAGAATAAGACTGTTCTAGTGAGGAAACCTCCATGATAGCAAGTAGTGCGTGTATGATTAAACACAGATATTCAAATAATATATATACATGCACTCATAGATATATTTACATTAATTTGATAGGTACACCCATGACCAATAACATGTTTTACCCATACATATCACATAATACCCTAAATCTACGTTTCCTTAATTCATTCTTTTATTTTCTCAATTAATGCAAGTTCTCCATTACTTCTTGACCCTCCAAGTATATCATCTTAATGAGTATAAGATCAGTAGGTTTACTCTCTCTCTACCCTACTTGCCTAAGTCATCCTTCATTCTCACCGAACCAAATTTAGCGTACACACAATCTCCACCCCATTTTATACCCTCGTGACCCCATGATTAAATCTCATACAAAATCATACTATCTGAACCTTTTCTACAACCCTGCTGGTCCTTCTCAATTCCCATCATAGTATTTAAGTTATGTCTAAAGGTCCTTATCCATTGGGGTTGGATTAACATTGAAAAGGAAAAAAAGATTTAAATTCCAGGAGGCTTCGATCGATCGAAGGAAAGGGTCGATCGATCGATCAGTTATTGTCCCAAAAATACTGCAATTAAGGCCCACGTGATATTTCCAGATTTTCTCCTCTAATCATCATTAAAAATCGTGATAAATACTCTACATATGATAAGAACATCAGCCTAACATGATTTCCATTCAAACCTATGAATTTTAGTCTTCCAATTACATTAAATCTCCATTAAAACTTATACTTATCATTCCTAATCTAACATGTATAGAATATCAATTCAAGAACAGCAAGATAGATAGTTGCCTTTGATGACGATCTACGCGTTGGTGGTGGAATTGATGGAAACGGTGTAAGATTGATGGTTCTCCTCCTTGGAAATCTTTTATCTTCCTTAACCTACTGCAACTCAAGTGCTTCTAACCCTCGAGGACTCCCACTAACATCAAATATACCCCTCTAATTTTCGTCTTTAATTAGGGTCCTAAAAATAAAAATTACCAAAATGCCCTCCCAGGTGCCGATTAGGCCTAAAATCGTCCCGAGACCCAAACTAAACCCCCAGGTACACTTTTCTGACTATCTTGACCCTTCTGGACACATCGGAACACTCAAAATGACCATAAAGGAAACTTATAATTAATTTATTTTTTATATTCTTGAATTAGTCTCGACACGATTGACACTCGCGTCCTAACTTAATTAGTCGTATTATTCACTCGCGATAATTTCAATAAATTCAATCTCATATATTACTTTACTCAATAATTAATATTCAACATAATTCTCATCAATTATTACTAACTCTCGTCACACTAGTAAATATTCAATTTAATGTCCGGATTAATAGTAAATTAATTTATCCCAATTTAATATAATTAATCCCATAATTAGAGGCCATAAAAATATGGGTATTACATTTCATCTACATGAGTAGCTGACTAAGTAGCGTGGCTTGTGAATAAATAATTATATGGAAATTAGAAACCTATGTGACTTGATTATGATTTGGGTTTAGATAATCATATTGATTCAGGGTAATTTATTAACGAATCTATATAGTCCTTGGTAATTTGTGTTAGAAATGGTGGTGTTGAATTATAATTTTAGAAAAATGAAGTGGTATTGAGGAATGAGATCTCTTGTGGCAACAACAGTATTGGCTAAGTGTACACATTCAATAGCCCTTAGACCCATTTGAGAGTCATTACCCCTGTAATGAGATCTTTCGAATTGTCCCATTTGGAAAGTTTGAGACTATATTATTTCTATATAATAATATTCTTAGTGTCTTAAAGTTGTTACTTTTGGAGGAAGTTCTGCAGTCGTAACCTAATGTTCTCTGGGTACATACTAGATTGACTAGTGTGACTGTTATTTCAATTGATCAATTCAAATAACACTCACACTTGCCAATCTACGTCGTGTACTTGGAGAACTACGGGATATGCTGCCAAATTTTTTTCAAATTGTAACAATGTTCCTGAGATATTAAGTATATTACAGAAAAATGCGGTCTTGAATGGGATAGGACCACTCACCCTTTAGAGGAGATGGAGGAAATAGAAATGTCTATTATAAATTGAATTTGAATATGAATAAGACATAATTAAATGAAACATACTATAAATCAAAGTTTTGTTTATACCAATCCATGAATATGCGATTCGTACCTTTAATAGATGATTAGTTGTAATAAATGTAATGGGATATCCGAAATACAAAGAGGGGATGGGTGAGACAAATAGAATGGGGGATGTGTTTCGCAGAGGTGCTAACGAATTTGTGAAATATGCAAAGAGATGTCATAATGATGAAGAGTTTCCGTGTCAGTGTGCTAGGTGTAAGAATGGTAAGGTGTTTGAGTGAAAAATAGTTGAACTACATTTGTTAAGATCGGGTATGCATGATAGTTATCGATTTTGGAGTTTTCACAGTGAATTGAAAGATCCTTTTGTACCCGACCAACCTTCATAACAACCATCAACAAGTAGGATAGATATAGAAGGGGACGACTTAGATCATAATATGTTAGAGGATTTAGTTGATGATGCGTACGGAGTTTATGAAGCAGAGGAGAATGAGATTACTGATGATGTAGAAGGTTCAGGTGCTCGTGAAGATATCAAGATAAAACTTAACGATGACTACCAAAGTTTAAAATTTAAGGCGACCCAACCGTTATACTCTGGCTGTGAGAAAGATCATATAATGGTACAATCAGACAGCGAATTTAGGTTGTGGTTGACACAAGAGGTAATTATAATGAAAATGGTCGTTATATAACGTTACATTACACTCAAATTTTACAACTAATACAATTAATTTATCTATATTCTCAGCTTTTAAAGATAGGTGATGCGACATCAAGGCTTGCTCGTCTAGCCACTGGACCCTTGTTCGTGGCACAAGAGTACAAAAAGTATCGTTTGAATGCTTACATTTCCGGCGCTAAAGTGTAAGAGTAAAGTACAAATGTACAGAACTCGGGCATTTTATACAAGGCTCTTACTTTCTTTCGAGAGAGGGCAAAAGATAAAAACCTCGTTGAAGTTGAAATGACTTACTATGGTGTAATCCGAAATATATTTGAATTGGATTATATAAGCTTCAAAGAGGTTGTATTTTACCGTGACTGGGTAAGATTTGACGATAAAAATGCTTATAAAGTTGATCATGTCACCAATTTGATCATGGTTGACTTGTCCAAGTTGAAGAGCAACGACCACGTGAGCGATGAGCCATTTGTTTGTGCATTTCAAAAGGTTAACCAAGTATTTTACTCAGAGTATATCAACAACGATCCGTGGTCAATTGTCCAACACGTGCCAAAGCGTCTAAATAGTAGTGTGGATGACTTGGGTGCTCCTACCGAATATCAATCCATTTTTTATGATAACCTGAATTTTAAACAATTTTTCAATTTGTAATAAATATTCCAAATTGTACTGAAACATCCATTTTTAATGCTTTTAATTGATTTGCACTTTATCATTTTCACTCTTGTGTATTGTGCATGTGTGTGGGCCGTAGGAGTGGGGATGGGGATGTTTCACTCTTGTACATATTATGAGCCAGATGCTATTGTTTTGGAATTCAGAATTGAGGTGTTTAACAGTAACAATTCATTTTTATTGGTAGTAATTGTACATATTTGCATGTCTTCTTTTAATTCATTTTGATATGTACTAATAACATTTTTTTACAGCAAATGTCTCCTTCAAGTATTAAGGCGAGGATGATGATGCTGGTTATGATGATGTCGTCTGGGCTCGGTGGTAGTGGAGGCGACGAGGGCTCCTCGGCCCCTAGTCTCCCCAAATATGGCAAATTGGGGATGGCCATCAAGAATAAGTCGGGGCTATTAGCGAAATCCCTCGAGTTGGTAAAGACGATCATCGGCCCGGGGTACATTAGTTGGAAGGAGGTTCCATATGAGCTCAAGTTAGCTGTTTGGGTGGCACTACAGGTAATGTATTTATATTTATATTTATATTCATATGAATATGAATATGAATATTTCAATTTCAATTTCAATTTTGATTTCAATTTCATTTTATATTTATATTTATAGTTATTTGCAACTAACATTGTATTTGTTGGACATGAACAATTCAGCTTGGATCCAAATCTACGCGATTTCGTCTTGGAGAAGGTGAGGGAGCAACACAAGACGTGGAAGAAAAATATGCAGACCCGGTACTTTAGGAAGACACGAGAGTCCATTATCCAATGGCGTGAATTCGTCCCGCCAAAGGAGCCGATCTCATTGGCACAATAGCAAAGGTTCATTGACAATGAGATCGGGGAACAACAATTGGCTTCTCGCCAATCGGTAAGGGAAAACCGGGGAAAAAAGATGGACGTGCACTACTCCGATCGGACGTCTTACGCCGAGGTGGAGCATAGGATGATGGTAAGATTTAATTTTTCTATAACTACATAAAATATATTATTTTGCATTATTTTACTTTGCGGGGCCGATACTAATTTTACTTTATTTTATTTCAGGGGACAAGGAGTGGCCCTGGGGGTAGGTCACGTAGGCTCGATACTTATGTGACTCTTCGAACGAAGAAGGGGAAGGACAAGGAGGTGTCCCCAAGCATCGCGGCCACGATTGTAAGTAATCTGGCAGTTTACTTTTTGTTAATTACGTTATAATTTTTTAATTTACTTATTTTACTAATCATGTGCTTTTTTCGTTTCGAGCAAAGCTTAAGGAAGTGCATGAGTCGCAGTCTGATGCCGACAAGGCATCTTTGTACACAGACGCACTCAGCCAGGTGCTTGGCTCTGATTGCAAGGGGAGGATAAGTGGGTGAACTCGTGGGTGGCCAAATCTAAGATCATCGGATTTGAGATGAGCGATATCGGGTTGGCTCGAAAGGTGGATTCACATGATGCGAAGATGTCCCATTTGGAGGCTATTGTCCAGGATATGTTCTCATTCATGAAGCGTTGGTTGGGCGGAAACCATAAGGCGAAAGGGAAGGAGAAGGAGAAGGCGGTGGAGGACGAGGATGAGGATGCAGACCTTGCTGCTTCATTACCAACACGTGCAAACTTTGATGATCCACTTTCCTATTTGGCTCCCTTCAATAGACCGATGTCGACACTTGGTTGGCCGATCATGTTTATAATAGACATATTTAATGGCCAGCGGATAGGGCGGGGATTAAGGGACCCGAATATCGTCTAGGGTACACTAGTTCATAGACGTGAGCTTCAAGACTTTGAGTGCAAGGTGTTCGTCACACATGTGATGCCCGGAAAGGAGAACTCCCCATTGTGGTTGTGCAAACAATGTGTCACGGTGTATATTAGTGGGTGTGTTAATTCGTATATCGTATGGCCTACTCACCTCCTAAGAGTTAACCATACCCCAGAAATTTAATGACATTATTTTAAGTTTGAATTGAATTGTTTTAAGGTTGAATTGAGTTTTTTTAAGTTGTTACATTTGGATTATATGTTGATGCATATTCTCTCTATTTTGAATGTATATTTGCATTATCTCTATTTTATTTGGATATATGATGTTTGAATAGGTACAACGTTGCTATAACAGGTATAAATATACTGCTGGGCAGTGGCAGTAACCATACTGCCCAGCAGAATTTTTTTCAATTCTGCCCAGAATTGTCACGGTCATTGACCGTGATAAGTCCTTCATAAATAAAGTTTCCACGGGCTTGTCACGGTCATTGACCGTGATAATTTCTTAAATGTTGTCACGGGTTTGTCACAGTCCTTAACCGTGACAAAACTTGTCGCGATCAAGGACCGTGACATGACCATGAAAATTCTAATGAACTTATCATGATCAATGACCGTGATAATTCCGTGACAAACAATGTTGTCTCGCCCAGAATTGTCACGGTCATTGACCTTGACAAGTTGAACTTGTCAAGGTCAATGACGGTTACAATTTTCCAGAATTGGTGTATTTATGGGCATAGGTGTTCTTCCATGGGGGTTTTAAGCTAGAGAGAGTGTGTTAAAATCTGCTAAAAAAAGTGTGGGGAAATGGCCTCCACCCTACGATTCTCTCTCTCTTATATCCCAATCATAAGACTTTATGGCTTTAAATGAAAAGGTTCTCATCCTTTCAAGGTCCTATATCAAATATAAAGCTCTTATACATCGACAACTCATAAAATACTAAGATTGAGACTTGGACATCAACTCCTTTCTTACTCTCGCCCAGGCCGCTTGCCCAGGGGCGATCGACCGACCCTGGTGTGAATTTTGCTCCCTTTTCCCAATTCTGACTCCATAGCATTTTTGTATATATTTTTAGTACCTAAAAAATGTGGTCATAATATTTTATCGCCAACGAGGAACTCTAGAAAAATAACACAAAGTCCTACTTTGTTTTGTCGCGTACTAACGCTATTATTGTATAATACTAACCATGCCCTGGGTCACCTTCGTTCCTATAGTAATTCACATAAGAATTTAACCATATATTAATTTTAACCCTTAGAACCTAAATATCCTTGTATGCGAACCATGCAATGTGAAATTTCCTTTTTAATCCCTCTGTGCGATGCGTCAATTTTGTATAAGTTTGGCTCGATAGTCATGTACTTTTTTCTCCAAATATTTTTTTCCAATAAAATTCTAATTTATATAAAATATATTTATTTCTAGGACAGGGTATTACGTGGTACTTAGTAAATAATTGTAAATATATTACACATGGAACTTTAATAAAGCTCCATAGTTATCATTACTTTAGATAAAAAAAAATGCAACTTGATCTAAATTTAATATGTTTAGTTCTCAATATCAAGTATCAGAGACTATATGGATTCTGGTTATGCAAAATAAAAAATTTCATTAATGAACTGTGATTATAAAGATGTAAATAAGGAGGGACAATGTATCCACCCATTAAATAAAAGAGAGAGTGTGTGGGTGTGGGTGTGGGGGGGGGGGGGGGGGGGGATCACAAAGACATAATCAAGAAATTTTTCCTTCCCATATTAAATGAAAAGAGAAAGTATATATCTTAATGCTAAATACTTGGATGCCCATGGCGTGTCTTAAAATATTATTTACTCCCCAAACCCTCTTCTTAATATTGCTTCAAAAAGTGTACATGTCAAGATAAATCTAATATAACGCATCACTATATACATTCCTCTTCTTTAATGAGTTAGTATTAATGCACCTTTATAATGCAATTCATTGTATAGGAAGAGACTTACATAAAGTACTTTGCAATATAGGTAAGGGAAATAGATAAGCATATGAATATTTTAAAATAGTTATGGAACTATGTATGTATTGCATGTTTCCCGCACAGTAGTAGCACTCCAAAGTAAGTATTGCAAGTATGTATGAAACTTACAAAGGATTTACAATGGTTCAATACCATTGCAATTCATGGGGTTACATATAATTACAATGGTTTAAAACCAATGGTTGCATATCCAAATTTTCAACGATTCAAACTATTCATGTACTAGTTAATTAGAAATCATGTTAGAAAATAACATTTTAAACCTCTTTTAATGTCGAAATTGCAACGATTGTCAATTAAAGTAAAGTGATAATAAAAACTATTACTAATATGGATTAAAATCCCCTAATTTTCATATCTTAACATATGAATGTAAATATGCAGTCAATGAAATTATTTTTACATGCCACTATATATGGTGGTCAAGCTAACAAAGTTATAAGATAAGAATAATATCAGGATCAGTTTAATTAACTCCTTACAGTTACATCAAAGATGATATTACACATAAACGTAGATAGGTCATTTTAATGCAAAAAAAGCTTCAAGAAACACTAAGAAAACATATATATTCAAACATGAGATAAAGAATTGAAATATAACGTCTACATTGCTCAAGTAACCCATATCAGAAAATTGGGAACAATGTTAAAACGTTATTGATGGACCATGCAAATATGAGTGCAAAATAAATAACCTCGATCCACAATTAACTCATATTTGTGAATAACGACAATAATCAAACCATACATCCCCAAACATTTAGCTATAACAACAACCATAATCGACTCCATAACCAACCACGTATATGTTTATCTTATAAATGACATAAATAGTTTATAAACAATATAATCTCCAAAATATATGATGTCAATTTGGCGCAAACGATCTCAATTTGGGAGTAAGGGCCAAATATAAAGCTACCAACATGTAAGCATTTGTTCGCCTATACATTTAATCAAACACTTGGTGTAAATTAAACATTCAATATCTAATTGTACTATCATTTACATTTAATCAAATAAACCCAACATCATATTTGAAAGTTGTAACATATCAAATTAGATCTAAATTTACCTCAACCCTACTGAAAATAATGATCATCATCTAAGCAAGAATTGGTTTTCACAAATCTGATAGTTCCCATTCAATCCCTTGAGATAGTTATTATAATAAGACCTAACAATCTGAACCAAAGAATCACACTAAATTAAAAAAATCATAGATCGAATGGTGGAGAGCAAGACATTAACCACGACGAGCTAAATGGCCTCGTCACCCAAACCACCACACTTATAAATGGTACTCAGAGTATGACCTATTATTTATAGTGAATGGGGAGGTATTGGGGACCTAAGGAAGGATTAGGAGGGTCCTAGAATGTGGTGTCTAGAAATATAAAAAAACCCAAAAATTCAAAACAAGGTAAATAAAAAAGAACTCAGCAACATTTTGAAAATTAAACAAGTCAAAATCCCATATCTCTCTGTCTCTCCTCACTAAATATACAACCTCCCACCTCTCCTCCATCCACCATCACCTCCCATCCCTCCTCACTCCACCACTACCTCCCACCCTACCCCCTTCATCACCCGCTTTCTCTCCACCCACCACCAGTATTTTCCCCCACCCACCCACCCAAACCCACCCACCTACTCAAACCTAAAACAAAACCTAACAAAACACATCACCGGAAAGAACCCATTCAAGCCCAAATCGAAAGCCAACACAACAAAATAAAACGCTGCAATCACCCATTAAACTCTTCGCCATCAAAACCTAAGGAAAAAAAGTCTCATATTGACTCATCAAACTCTTCGTAATTGATTTCGACAAAAAAAAATGAGAGATTTTAGGTCTTTAATTCAAAGGTGCAATTTAAATTTGGAGATAAAATAATTACAGGTGATGGAATGTGCAAAGGAAATGTGGTTGGTAAAGTTGGTTTTATTCTATTTAATTTCAAGAATATTGAATTGCATACTTGCGTCGTATCCTCGTTTGCATATGGTACTATTACTGGACTTCTTAGAGAGAGAGAGTCGGAGATCCAGTTAGGGGTGGGTTATAGATATATATATATATATATAATAATAATAATAATAATAATAATAATAATAATAATAATAATAATAATAATAATAATAATAATAATAATGCTCCTGTGCGGACTAGTCCGCATTTTAAGAATGCGGACTGGACATGTGTCGCCTGACGGTGCGCCTAGAAATTATCGCCTAAATTATAGGCACACTCTCTCTCTTTTCTGGGCTCACCGCCAGGTGACACATGTCCGGTCCGCATTCTTAAAATGCGGACTAGTCCGCACAAGAGCAGGACTGTATATATATATATATATATATATATATATCTTTTAGTGTTTTGGTAGAGAATGAGCAGAAGATGAAAGTCAAATGGATCCAAATGAAAAGTCTAATGTCTTTTACTGTTTTTCATCTCTTAACCTTTCGAAATTTGGCACTATTTTGGCACCGTTTAAAACCGTACTAAATTTTGACATAGTTTAAAATCGTGCTAAATTTTATAAAATCATTCTAGATTTTGGGCTAAAATCGTGCCAGATTCATCGTGTGTAAGTGTGCCATTTTCATGTTGATGGCGTGGGTATACTCGATTTTCTATAAATAAAAAATACCCTTTATCTAGCGTCATTTATAAAAAATAATTTTAACTTTTTTCTATAAATAAAAAAAGACTAATTTAAAAAAAATGTTAATAACATATTAATTTTTCAAATATATCGATTAATTCGATATCATGTAGTAAACTTTAACATAGTTTTAATAGACAATATGATTTTACTTCTTTATAGTTGTTTGTTTACTTTATAACACGCTAAAAATATTTGAAAATAAGGCTAAAAAATATTATAACATCTTTCAATGGGGTCGTCGTGCGATAATGTGTGCTTGATTTATTCATAACAATTTATGTGTTCAATATGTGTATACGAGAATGAATTAGCTGATACATGTGTTATTTTTAAGTAATAAAATTTTAAATTTTAATATTGAGTGTTATCTTTTTCTAGTTATAAAAGAAATTATTTATAAAAGGATAGATTTTTTTTAAAAGAAAATTAATAAAACCTTTTTAATACAAAAAAGCTATGAAAACTATTTTTTATAAAAAAAAAAGTTACAAAAATATTTTTCATGAAAAAATGATTTATTATTTATAAATAATATTTATATAATAAACAAATTCACTATATAAAAGTTATAAAAAAAAAGTTTTACCAAAAGACCTTCATATAAATTCCAGTCATTTATTTATTTTTTAAAAAGGCCTTTAATTTAAAATTAAACATAAATAATTTAAAATGTAGTAAAATACAAAAATTCATATAAAGTTAGTTTTATATATATTTTATTTATAAATTTTTTTTATAAATAAGTTACTATAAAATTGTTTTATAAAAAGGAGTTTACGAACCTGTTTTACTAATAAATTTTTTTTATAAATGAGTAACTGTTTTTTTATAAAACAAATAAGTTCAAACAAGTTTTATTTTTTTTTATAAATAACATGGATTTTAAGAAAAATAATGTTTAGATATTTTTCTTTAATTTAGGGATTTTTATGCATTTGCAGGATTTTTTGATTTTTTTTTTGTAATTTCTTTTTTTTGTCAATATCATTTTTGTAATGCCCGATTTTAAAATGAACTTTTTAAAAAATTTCCTACAATGTTAAATGTGTCGTGTTTTCACAATGAGCAATATAATGGTTCATATGAGATAAAGTTGAAGTATTCCATGAGAATTGTCATCATTCTTTAGGAATGGACAACTATTTTGGAACGAGTTGTTCTGGAGGAACAATTCGTACTTTTGGTACATTCATTCTCCCTAACGGTGGGAAGAATGTCTCATTAAAAGAAAATTTTGGAAAAATAGATAATAAACACTCAATTTGTTACCAATTCAATACACGGGTGAATCACAAGTACCCTTCTGACAATTGAAAAGGAGAGACCTTTCTCAATCAATGGTCTGATAACAATTTGATGGAACACGCACACACGATTTGATTTCACTTAAACAAAATTAATTAACCCAATTCCTAGAAATTTTCTTAAGTCATATTTCTCAATTTTACTAAATTAGGCCAAACCAATTTTAACAAATTAAATAGATGACTTGAATTAACTACACATTACCCAATATTTATTTAGCACCATATTTAACAAGTAGTGGTTAAACCAAATTTTATATTTTTACCTAAGCATGCGTTCTAGGTAATTTTGCAAGATAAAATAAATAATGAATCACTATGTTGCGATGTACGAGGAAAAACCCACAATGGGAAGAAACATCGGACGATCCTAGCCACAAATACACTAAGTATGGTTTTACAAATACAAGACAGTAAGACTTACAACACTCGACTCGATCCCTTTCAAGCCCCGACGCTCCTTCTTGTATACACCTCCGCCTAGCGAATAACCACGGAGCTCCATCGTGGTCTCAAAATTCACCGATCGGACTTTGTTGGTCACCGTCACCCAAACTAGGAGCCTTTCTCCAAGTGGGTATGACAACGTAAACAATCTTCTTCTCTGTGGAATTTAGAAGAAAACCCAAACTTCTCTTCAAACGGTAGAGATAAAAAATTGGTGCCAAACTCCAAGAAAAGTATATATATATATATATATATATATTGATGGACTTGGATAAACTAACTTTGGGTGTAAAACAAGTGTTTAAAAGATTTTTCTTGAAAAACAACAACTCATAAACATGAACTTTTTCCTTTTGGAATTATGCTCTCAAACTCTCTCTTAGAGATGGAATAGTATGAAAAAGTTAATCCAAAAATATTGGTTCCCGCACTAATAAAATCTGTCAAGAGATAGTGGGTTAAAATAGTTGGAAAAGTGAGAAAAACTGTCAAAAACTGCCCAAAACAATTTCCCGCCAAAACTCATTCGAACGACTTTTCGTTCGAATGGATTGACTAACGATGTTTCAGAATGGAAAAAAAAGAAATCGTCAAAAATCTCGTTCGAATGACCTGGCATCTCGTTCAAACGAGATGTTAGTTCGTTCGAACGACATGGCAATCGCGTTCGAACGAGATTCCAGTGTGGTTCGAACAACGTCTCAGAAAAATCAAATATTAAGTTTAAGCCCAAAACTTTTATGGAAAGTTCTAAAAAAAATTCTGAGTAAAACAAAGTCGTTAAAATTAATTTATAAAAATTATAAATTACACCCAATTAATTTCCAAGCTCCTATATATATATATATATATATATATATATATTGCATTCATACCTTAGCAGCATTGGAACATTGTTCATGACGTAGAAACGAGGCACACTTAACCGACATTTGATAAAGCTTTATAAACTTGGCTGCTACGTCTTCAATTTTAGAATGTCATAGGCTTGAAGGATGATCAAAAATTCTATCCTATGACACAAACGTTTTTGTCCGGAATTGAGCTAAAACTACAAAGGACTCAATTGGAAATTTGTGTCCTTACAAATCTCCCCATTTGGCTATTCCAGGACAAAAACTAAACAAAAATCCTAAAGGGCCATCAAGCTCTACTAGACTGACAAAAATGTCCCACCCAAAAGAAAATTACACAGCTTGACTCAAACAACCCAAGCATCAATATGTTTGCCCGATGATGAACATTGCCATTTAGAAGAACTCCTACACACTTAAGCAAACTATCAATCGTATAGGGAATATCAAAATATTAAATGCAAGTAAAATAATTACTCCCCCTAAATTAATTCTCCGCTTTACCAACTATGATCAACCTAAGAAGATCGCGACTGCCCCTAAGGTAAATCTCTCCCAAACTAAGATACGATTACAATAGGATTAGATACCATTTCTCCCCCTACCATTCTCCCCCTTTTTGTTCAGGAATAGACAAAGGCTAAAGAATCAAAACATAACTTATTTCCCCCAATTAAAGCATATACACCCCTTAAACTAAACAAGGGATAAAGAAAATGGGATAATAAGCTAAACATGCAATAGTGCGTAAAGTGATGAGAACATTAAAGAACATGGGCAAAACAATCATAACTAATCCGACAAATAATAACGGATACCAACTAAGATGAAAGAAAATGATACCAATATGATACATAAAGTATTAAGCATGCGATATCAACAAAGAATGCAACAAGATGGATACCAATTATGAATTAAAGCACATATTGACTAGAAAGCAAGGCAAAGATAAATAAAAAATATCAAATATATGTATACATAAGATATACCTAATGGATTCAAGTACACATATATAGATATAAACACACAAATGACACAAAATATGATAATCTTTTCACACTCATATGGCAAAAATGTGTCATATGGAAACGAAAGTGTTGGGGTGCGAACTAGTAGCGATTAAATTTAGACCTAATCACTTAAAACATGTTCACGGAGTTCTCAATTGTTTGCAAACTTCATCACATTTTAATATAACCTCATGTGACAATATAAATTGAACTCAATGAACAAACATACACAATGAATACAAGCCTAGACTTTTGATGATTCTACAAACCAATAAAGTCAGGACATTGAAAGTGCAACTAGGATAAATGGACATTGTGCAAACTGTTGATATACCATCCAATCTCCCTCAATAAGCATATATTAATTTTTGAATGAAAATATCAATTAACATAGGCCTTGGCAAATATTTTCTTTTAATGCCATAATTCTATTTTTAGACCTTTGGACCACGTATTTCTTTTAGGTCCAAACAAACGGTGGCTTACTATTCGCAAAGGAAAATAATTCCTTTCGGAGCCCTTCCCCGTGCACATTTATACATATTATCTTTTTATATCTCACAAATCTCACGTGCAACGAATTTTGATATGCACTAGTCCTCCTAGGTCACAAATATGTAAATGACAATATTGGTAGGATAACACCTCAAAAAACTCAAATATAACATGAGATAATTAAATTTCAAAAGATCCCGTGCATGTGTGAAAAGAGACATATAAAAAACAGAATCCATTTAAGCAACACAAAATCCAACTACTCCATGTAAGCGTGGTAAAGAACATAATAATTATCGACAATCTAAACCAAAAGTTCTAGCCACATGGGAGTGAAAAAGATGGGATTCTAACACAAGTATATGCCACATAAAGTGTGTCAAACTAAAATACACAAAAAAAAAAATATTTTTGAGTTTTTGAAATTTTTAACCAAAAATAAAAATATATACTCAAAAGATAAACAAAAATCATTTGAATTTTTCATTAAGCTTAAATTACCAAGAGATAAAAACCCAAATGATAAACAAAAATCTTTTTGTATTTTTGATTTAATGCAAATAAAAAAGAAAGAAATAGAATACAAAAGATAAACAAGTCATGATTTCTAGCATGAGATATGAATTAAAGCAGTGACTAGAAAATGACTAAACATGCATACACTTAGCAATGATATATAAAATGAAGCACAAAAAGCTAGACTACGAAAACAAATCTAACACATTCAATCTTTAAATTTAGCAAGAGAGGTTTCATGTGAAAGCAAATGAGAATCAACAAATCTAATATCTAGCGCGTCTAAGAATGATTTCCGAACCCATATAGATGTATATTTAAAATGATGGGATTTGGAAACTAATGAAATGCTAGACATAGACTTTCTAGGACTTCTTTTAAGATCAAACGAAATGACCTAAGGTGACATTTCCTAACACACTGCAAGCATGTGAAAACACAAGGAATGATACCTATGGTATGACCTTTTCTAAAGTCTTTGGATAAAGTAGACCCTCTAAAAAAACAATGGTTTTAGCTTTAGTAACGGAAGTATTTGAACAAGATGAGCTAGAACCATTACAACTACTACTCGAGTCTTGTGAGTCGTTTTTCATTTTTGAAATTTTAGACTCAAGTAATAAATTAGAGTCCTCAATATTAGGGGACTCCTTCTTTAAATTTTCTATAACGCCTAGAAGGTTATCACGCTCCCCCTCAATGTGAGCAAACTTGTCCCTAAGAGTCTTTTCTCGACAATCACACTCTTTCTTGGACTTTTCTAAAATGTTCAAATTATAATTTATGTCCATGAGCTTTTCACGAAAAATATCTTTTTGAGATAGCGAGGTTTGCAAAAATTCAACTTTAGCTTTAAAATAAGAATTTTCATTTTCAAGAAATTTAATTCCTTTTGCAAATCTCAAATTTAATTCTCTTAATTTTTCATTACACTTATTAAGCTCATTAAATTCCTCTCGAATAGCAAAAACTTCATTATCATTAGAAATGGACAAATTATCATTAAGGCATCCCATCGAGAGATAAAAAAAAATGAGAGTGAGAAAAAAAGTGAACCACCAAAAAATACAAGGAGCACAAAAATGATAAAAACTGATAAACGGATCTTTAACGCGATAAATTAACTCTGATACCAATTTGAAAAGGAAAGACCTTTCTCAATCAATGCTCTGATAGCAATTTGATGGAACACGCACACATGATATGATTTCAGTTAAACACAATTAATTAACCTAGGTCCTAGAAATTTTCTTAAGTCATATTTCTCAATTTTACCAAATTAGGCCAAACCAATTTTAACAAATTAAATTGATGACTTGAATTAACTACACATTATCCAATATTTATTTAGCACCAAATTAAACAAGTTGTGATTAAACCAAATTTTATCTTTTTACCTAAGCATGCATTCTAGGTGATTTTGCAAGATAAAATAAACAATGAATCACTACGTCGCGATGTACGAGGAAAAACTCACAACGAAAAAAAATATCGGACGGCCCTAGCCACAAATTCACTAAGTATGGTTTGACAAATACAAGACAGTAAGACTTACAACACTCGACTCGATCCCTTTCAATACCCGACGCTACTTCTTGTATACACCTCCGCCTAGCGAATAACCACGGAGCTCCACTGCGGTCTCGGAATCCACCTATCGGACTTTGTTGGTCACCGTCACCCAAACTAGGAACCTTTCTCCAAGTGGGTATGACAACGTAAATAATCTTCTTCTTTGTGGGATTTAGAAGCAAACCCAAACTTCTCTCCAAGAAAAGTATATATATATATGGATGAACTTGGATAAACAAACTTTGGGTGTAAAATAGATGTTTAAAAGATTTTTCTTGAAAAATAACAACACTTAAACAATGAACTTTTTCCTTTTGAAATTATGCTCTCAAACACTCTTTTAGATATGGAATAGTATGAAAAAGTTAATCCAAAAATATTGGTTCCCGCACTAATAAAATCTGTTAAGAGATAGTGGGTTAAAGTAGTGGGAAAAGTGGAAAAAACTGTCAAAAATACACCAAAAAAATTTCTCGCCAAAACTCGTTCGAACGACTTTTCGTTCGAACGGATTTACTAATGATGTTCCAGAATGGAAAAAAAAAAAGAAATCGTCTGAAATCTTGTTCGAACGACCTGGCATGTCATTCGAACGAGATGTCAGTTCGTTCGAATGACATGGCAATCTCGTTCGAACGAGATATCAGTGTGGTTCGAACAACGTCTCAAAAAAATGAAATATTAAGTTTAAGCCCAAAACTTTTATGGAAAGTTCTAAAAAAAAATTCTGAGTAAAACAAAGTCGTTGAAATTAATTTATAAAAAATATTAATTACACCCAATTAATTTTCAAGCTCCTATATATATATAAATTGCATTCATACCTTAGGAGCATTGGAACATTGTTGATGACGTAGAAACGAGGCACACTTAACGGGCATTTGACGAAGCTATATAAACTTGACCTCTACGTCTTCATTTTTAGAATGTCATAGGCTTGAAGGATGATAAAAAACTATATCCTATGACACAAACGTTTTTGTCCGGAATTGAGCCAAAACTACAAAGGACTCAATTGAAAATTTGTGTCCTTACAACAATAATACTAAATATACGCATCAAATAAAATTACAAATATATGCGTAAGAAAAATAATTTCAGTGAGCCAAATGGCCATTTGTAATACCAAATGTTTAAACCATGAAGCTTTAGTCTGAAGAGAAGATGCACTTATGCAATACTAAATGTTGAATAGTAACCGAAATTCATACAATGATTATATTCCAGTGTATGCTTCTAGCTTCCAACAGTAGAAGTAACGCTTAACCAATTTTATTTAATTAATTCAACATGTCACTTATTTATTCTAGCCCTGAAAACTAAGAAAAATGTTAAGTAATTGGTTGCATATATATTATTTAATGTGAATTGATAGGTACCACATGATAAAACGATCTTAGAACTTTTAAAACTATGGTGAAAATCTAAACTGTATATATAATAACATGTTTACAAAATATATCATTGTTTTAGAGTAGGGTGGATTATCAATTATTTGCCAGAAAAATGTCATTATGTGATAAAAATTCATATTAATCAGTTAGAAGAGCTAAGATAGACTGTGAAGTGTGTGAAGTGAATCCAAAGATATAGATTTACCGTAATATAATAATTTATTTTAAAATCAATCTTTTTGGTGACCAGACCTACACAAATGTAAGTATTTAAAAAAATCACTTATAAAATAATTATAAAATATTAAAAATATGGGTTGGATGATAATAAAATTCAAGCTTACCTGTAATAATGGTTCTTAGAATACTTAATAATTTCAAAAGGATTTTAAAATTCATGGTAAAGATCGTTAAGTTTATGAAGAGTTATCAAAAGAAATATATGTCTAAAAATCACGTATTTTGATGACTTTGGATCATCACGAATCATGTATTACAAATCATAATGCAATCAATATACTTCAATCACAAAGACCTTAACTATATGAATATGAAATCAAGATATTAAACTAAATAATGAAAGCTCAATTAAAGTTAGAACTTTGGGTTACTATGATCAATATTTTGTCCGAAAGTAAAGAGAACTAGAGTTTCTCAATTTAAATGCTAGTTTCATTGAATTAATGATTAGAACTTCAGTAACTAAATCTAGTATTTTAAAACCTTAGGTTCCCAAGATAGCAATTTATAACTTTAGTTCCTTTGATTGCATCATATCTATAATTTGATTTAGTATTGTATAACTCCACACTCTATTTTAGGTCATGTGCCTGTGAATCTTTAGGTTCATATAAACAATAAAATTTAAAACTTAGAATTTTAAGTCCTAAATTAAAGTTATTCATAAAGCTTCTGGTGAGAATTATGTGAAATGTAGGATTTTCAATTCAATATTACCTTAAACAAAGAAAAATTAAAATAGGTAAAATTTATTTAAAAAGTATTTTGGTATGTGAGAACTTCTAATTCTACTTAAATATTTGAATTCAAATTATATATTGTTAATATCCAAGGAAATTCTCTACCCTTTCGTATCAAAACTTCAGGTTTTATTAACGATAAAAATGTCATAGAATCATCTAAACAATTGTCAATAATATATGTATATATATATTAATAGAGACCGATGAAAAATATTGAGGGGTTTTAATTTTTCACACTATTTACACATTCCCTAAACTCCCATTTATAGTAAATGATTGGAATGTGGAAAAGAGTTACAATTAAATTTTATCCAAAAGGTCATTCAATATTAAAATGAAGTTAAAGATTAAGAGACAAAATTCTAATGATGAAGCCAGCATCGGATAGTTAAAAGGACCCATGAAATATATATCATTTAATAAAGTAAATGAAAATCAAAGAAATTTAAAAGTTATATTTTAATATTCATTTAAAACTAATTCCGAAAAATATATGTTTGGAAAATTAAGTAAATATTATAAATAATTATGTAAGGAAATTTTAATCTCCATAACCTATTAAATAAATAATCAAAACTTTCAAGTTTTTATTTATAGTATATTTTTTTTAAACTTCGAGTCCAAATATTTTTAACTTGAGAAGTTTGGGTCTTAATTTTTACATAGTAATTTAAATACCTATATCTCAATTATAAATATTAATTTGTTGACTTCTGGTCACAATAATAACTATTGACATTCAGGTCCTAAATAAATTAAAATTGAGGTACATTTGGTAAATACCCTTTTCATTAGACGATCATAACTTCAGATTTTATTGTGATTTATTTTATTTGAGACTTCAGATTCAACTAAACAAGAAACTTCAGATTCCAATATATTAACAAAGGGAATTACAAGTTTCAAATTTGAATAATTATTAGGGAGCTTCATTTCCCAATTTTAAATAGATTATGAAAGCTTCAAGTTCCAACTTTAATTATTTAGAGATCTTTAAATTTTAATATTATACAATTTGAGAACTTTAGACCCAAATTAAAATAGTTAAATGGGAACTTCAAATACGAAATTAAAATAATATGATAACTTCACGGCCCAAAATTTAAATACTAATTGTGAACATCAAGTCCAAATTTTAAATATCAAAAGAACTTTAGGTCCAAAATTGAAATAGTAATGAAAGTTATATGTCCTAACTTTAATTAATTAAGGAATCTCACGTTTCAAATTTTGTCTTAAGCTCTTATATAGAGCGAGAAATAAACAAAAAAATTTCTAAAAAAATTAAAAGATAACCACATTGACTATTATGGGCCTCTTATTGCATGATTAAATATAAATTCGGATTCAGCCTATTTGCACACAACAAGATATAACCATTTTTTTTTTTACTAGCATGCAGGCCACGCGATGCGTGGCCGAATTTATCTAAATTGTATATCTATATATATTAGAAGAGTAAGATTATGAAAAAGCACAAATTTATTGTTGGCAAACCAATTCAGAATCGCAAATTGAAATAACATGACTATTAGAATAATAAAACTGAAAAATATAAAAATATGAAGATGAAATGAAAAGGTAAATACCTTGCCTCTTTGAGGACTATTTTATATGTGGTGAGATGAATTTAACTGGTACACATGTTTGTTGTTTGTTTTTGTCTTGATTCCTGTTTGTAACCAAAAAAGGGAAAAAATAGGTAGAAGGTTCTTTGTTAGCTGGACGTCTTTTTTTATGTGTGATGAGACATGTTTCATCATTTTTTCTAGACGTCTTCATATCTAAAGCAGTCAAATTTAACCATTTTTATTCATAAACCAAACGTAAAAGTTAGAGATTCAAACCGTAATGAATGAAAAATACAATAATAAAGGGGGCAAAAAACTAATATGAAAAAACAAAACGTAATTAATTATAAGTCTCTAGAAGATCACAAAAAGACACCCTCTCATTTCTTTATAAGTTGCATTGAAATATATGGCTTAGTGATGGTGCACAAAGCCATTTACGGACACAGGGAATAATTGCATGAATTTGCTTAAAGAAATTAAGAGGCTTCTGTTTTTTCATCTCTCCCTCCTTAACCAACCAAGCATTTTTTTAATGATCAATGCTTGTGAACAGATAACATTAAGACTAAACAAAAGTTCCACAGGCTATGAATTTGAATAAGAAACTAATTACAAACTGATCAGAACAGAAGATTTAATTGAGAAAGACTACCAAAAGAAGAAGCCTCTCCGTATAAGCAAATAAAGGTCCGACTCCTTTTTCTTAACTTTTTTATATCACAAATATATCACCGCCATCAATTTTGTCATGCACGAATAGGCATCGAGTTCATGAGCCGCCACGTGATTCCTCGATTTCAAGTTGATTGTGGTAGGTGGTCTTGGATCATAGGAAAGCCCTTAGATTCCAGTGAAATTTATGATTCTTTATCACCTAAATGGATGGAAATCCATAAATTCCCTTTTGATTTCAAATATGTTTGTTCTGGGATTGTTTATAATGGTATGTTCTATGTTTATTCAAAAACGGGTAGGCTTCTGAGGTATGACATATAAAGGGGTTTTGGGGTTTGTATCCAAGTGACCACTTCCCCTTCTCATGTTAATGATTATTACCCGAAACTCATATCATAACCAACCAACCATCCATCTCTCTCTCTCTCCGCCTCTTTAGAATCCGTGATTCCTCAATCATTTGAAAACCCAAAATAAATTAGGGTGCGTTTGATTGCAAAGTTAGAAAATGAATTGAAAAGAATTGATTTCTATGGAAAATTTTTCCAGAGAAATTTTTCCATGGAAAACTATTCTAGCGATCGTTTGATTGCTTTTATTTTCCAACTTGAAAATTAGGAATTTTCCAATTTTTATTGTTTGATTAGCATTATTTTTCAACTAGAAAATAAGAGGCTCATGAAAACAATTTACGTAAAAGTTCATTTTTTACAAAGTTTCAAATTAGAAACATAAGAATTTTTTTTTATTCAACATTTATAATCCAACACACATCATTAAAACAATAGTAATATAAACTCATATATTAAAATGCTTTAACATTCATTCATAACAAAAAAGACTATAATGACCAAAAAAACTAAAATTTACTATGTGACAACCGTAAGAATAATAATTGACCCAACAATTATTCATTCCTCTTCTGTCAGTTTTCATGACTTGGTTTCTTATATGTTTCTATCTCAAATTTACTTTTTTTCCACAGATTTCTATTCCGTGTGGAAATATTGTGTGTCCGGCACTTTGGATTGCAAAAAAAAAAACACGAAGATTGTAGGTCTTATATATATATATATATATGTTACAGTTTAGGAACCTCTTTTTATGGTCAATCATTCATTGGATTTGGTCTAAAAAAAGGTGTCCATTTGAAGTTTCTTTACCTACATATATATTTATATATACACAGAAAGAGAACAAAGCAGATTGAAACAAAAAAATAAAAACAAATCTGAAATAAATTGTCTTCTTTGATCTACAACAAGAGATGGCTGAGAGTTTTCAGAGTGAGCGGAGAGGGGATACAGATAAGTTTCAAAGAGTGTGTGGGCAGTTGAGGTATTATAGGAGAACGTGGGATATAATTTTTTTTACCTGGAATCCAATTATTTGGGGGTAGCCAAGAAATTCTTTTCCTTCTTTTTGATGGAAAATACATCACGTGACCCACTTTTGTGGAAAACAATTACATGGAAAATTTTGTAATCAAACACCTTAAAAAATAGAATATAGTTGGAAAAACTTTATTTTCCATGAAAAATAATGGCAATCAAACGCACCCTTAATGATCAATAAAACGTGAACAATCTAAAAGAAGAGGAAAGAAGAGAGAAAATTATTTATGATAAGTCACACGGCAAGTTAAGAAGCTATCAAGCTACAGTTTTATATATATACATAGATTGGGATTGTAGACAACCGATTATGCCCAAAATTGATTATGGCAAAATAAAATAGAAAAAAATATCATTCATATTTATATTACAAATTAAGTCACCCCACAAAACCATTTAATAAAAAGAGAGAATTGAGGTAACAGTCATGTTTTTTCTATATTTGAATTTTTAGGACAATGCTCTAGTCCCTCTGGTACAATACCATTTATTTGTGTGGTCCCTTTAGAGTTAGGAGTTCATCTTTTTGCCCGCATCAACAGCACCATTTTTCATAGTGTTTTTA
The DNA here is from genome assembly GCA_949130495.1 of Sambucus nigra. Lineage (NCBI taxonomy): Eukaryota > Viridiplantae > Streptophyta > Magnoliopsida > Dipsacales > Adoxaceae > Sambucus > Sambucus nigra. Next base: position 531,945,899 of record OX422208.1, on the reverse strand, counting down.
GTACATAGACTAAATTTATAAAATTATTAAAAATGTCATATTTTTATACACTTTGAGAATTATAAAGATCTTTTCTCAAAATCCCATTTTATAAATATGGGATACTACTTAACGTACATATGATACATATTAGTAAGTTACTAATTAAATCTGGTGTATGTAATGTTGCCGCAGCAGCAACTAATTAAATGCATAATTAAAAATTAGGAACGAAATTACCCAATTAGGAGCTGATAAATCGAGACAGAAATAATTTGAGAAATTCGGAACTGGACAGTCTAAAACGATGGCTGAGTCACGGACAATGTCGCTTTCGTTAAGGTGTTTTGCGGATCTTCCCAAAGTGTGCTGACAGTCTCGAAGCCCCGTCACCCCCAGGATAAAATAGCCTCCAAAATTAGAAAATACGGATCAATAAAGCATAAAAATCAACCCGGTTTGTGTACACCCATTCTTTATAATTGCTCGATTCTAACAATATAATTAATCTGTAAAAACGAGATTAATTATTCTGGGAGGAAAAAAAATTCAGAACTGTATCAATGGTGGAAGATGAACTGTATGGATTTTTTCTTGTGTTGAAAATATCTTCAAAACAGAGGTCTCAACCTCCTTTTATGCAAAAAAGAAATTAACGTTAGTGGGCAAAAACGTGGAGAGAAAATAGGAAACGTGGGTGGAAAAATTCAATAGTAAAAGGCCCACGTTTTTTTGAAATAAATTATCGTTAAAAATTAATTTTTAAAGCCCAAAACCATTAATTTATTTGTCCAAAAAATTATTTCTTAATGAGTCCAAGACCCAGGACCCGGCCCCAGACACGGGAACGGGCCAGGCCGGACGGAAGGCGGCGGCGGCGCGCGCGCGTGTGTGACTTATCCCAATAAGTCCCCACCCATACACATAAAACATCTAATGCCCAAAGGGCTTGCCCATTAGTCCCACAAAAATTATAATAATACCACTTCAATTTTAAGCTCCAAACCGATGTGGGACTAACCAAAACAACAATTTTCCCTTTTCAATGTTTTGCAACAAAAAGTTAACAGCTTTAGAAAAGCTGTTCTGAAAATCCCCCACTTGCAAAATTTGAAAACATTTTATCGAGCAATGATCGATAGAATTGTGCATTAGCAAAGGTGTCTTTCGACTTGAACCTTTACGTAGTAAAGATGATTCAGAATATACTAGAGTAATCGTAGTTTTGAACAAATCTCTAACAACATCCCACACACAACCCTACTTGGATGTAATTATAATAGCTAGCACGTTACGGTCATGTGCTTCTATCCCAGTATAGTGAACGCTTTAGGAATTTGCCCAAAATATCCATAGGAAGCGGTCACACTTCCACATTCACATAGGTGAGTCTATCAATAATACTCCTCTAGCTAGGTACCCCACTAAAATTATAGCTATAGATCTCATTAAGAGTTATAATAACTCATCCTTTAATCGCTTCAGGATATCATGCTCCATAGGGATGGACTCGGAGTAAAACCCCATTTTATATTAATTAATAATAGCATGATTCAACCCATATCACTTGTGACTTGTTATTACCCTTTGAACATATTTCTTGGGATCTCCAGTCTATATGTTGGGTTACCATCACAAGTGACTCATGTATCCAAGGCCTTTAGTCCCATCCCTTTCGTGGTGTTCCACACCTTCTACCTAGCTAGTCCTTTCGTCAAAGGATCAGCTAAGTTCTGTTCAGACCATATGATCCACTCTCACAGCACCCATAAAGATAAATTCTCTAACAGTACTATGCTTACGACGTATTTGTCATTTCTTACCGTTGCAATAACGATTCTCTACTTTTGCAATAGCCGTGGTACTATCACAATGAATCAAAACGGCTGGTATCGGTCTTTCCCACAGCGGGATATCTGACAGGAGGTTTCTTAACCAACCTACCTCTTCACTAGCAGTAGCTAGCGCTATCATCTCAGACTCCATAATGGATTGAGCTAAAATAGTTTGTTTCTTAGATTTCCAAGAAACTGCACCACCAGTGATGCTGAATATATATCCATTAGTTGCCTTAGAATCATCAGATAGGGTGTTCCAATCAGCATCACTAAATCCTTCGAGGACAGCAGGATGCTTATTATAGTGTAATCTGAGGTTCATCGTCCTTTTAAGGTACCGCATGACCCTCTTAATAGCATGCCAATTCTCCATACTAGGTCTACTGGTAAATGTACATAGTACTCCCACAACATAAGCTATGTCAGGTCTAGTGCAATCTATAGCATAACGTAAGCTACCTATAATGCTTGCATAAGCATTTTGATTTACACTGTCTCCACTGTTCTTAAATAACTTTACACTAGGGTCAAATAGATTACTAGAAGGTTTACAGTCAAAGTAATTATATTTCTTTAGAACTTTCTCAATGTAATGAGATTGATCCAAAGAAAGTCCCTTTTCTGACCTAGTAATATTAATTCCTAATATTACACTAGCTTCACCCAAATCCTTCATATCAAAGTTGGCACACAATAATGATTTAACATTTTCTACGGCATGAATATTAGAACCAAATATAAGCAAGTCATCAACATAAAGACATATGATAGTGCAAATGTTCTCAACATATTTATAATAAATGCATTTGTCACTTTCATTTATTTTAAACCCATTGGAGATGACTAGGCTATCAAATTTATCATGCCATTGTTTTGGGGCCTGTTTGAGTCCATAAAGAGATTTATCTAATTTATATACTTTATTTTCTTGACCGTGTACGATAAAACCTTCAGGTTGATCCGTATAAATCTCTTCTTCTAATTCTCCATTTAAAAATGCAGTTTTAACATCCATTTGGTGTACAGTTAAATCATTTAAGGTAGCTATCACAAATAGTACATGTATAGACGTTATTCTAGTTACGGGTGAAAATGTATAAAAAAAAGTCTACATTTTCTCTTTGTCTAAAACCTTTAGCAACAAGACGTGCCTTATATTTTTCAACAGTGCCATCAGGTTTTAATTTCCTTTTAAGAATACATTTACACCCAATTGTTTTACATCCAGGAGGAAGGTCCACTAAATGCGAAGTTTTATTTGTTTTCAAAGAATCCATTTCATCATTAATAGCCTCTTGCCATAAATCCACTACACCAAAATGGGCAAATTGTCACCTTTCAGCCGGCCAGCCTTGTCAAGGTCATTGACCGTGATAAAAAAACACGCGTTTTATGTCACGGTCATTGACCTTGACACGACCGTGACAACGAATTGTCACGGTCAATGACCGTGACAAGTCCGTGGCAAGTAAATTTGTCACGGACTTGTCACGGTCAATGACCGTGACAATTCGTGTCACGGTCAAAGACCTTGACACGACCGTGACAATGTTCGCAGCAAAAACCCTATCCCCCTTCTTTTTTCCCTCCCGCGCCGTTCCCTCCATCTCTCTCTCTCTCTCGACGCTGCTCTCTCTCTCTCTCTCTCTCTCTCTCTCTCTACTTTCAGGTCCATTTTCTCTCTCTCTCTCTCTCTTCCATTTATATATATATTTGTGTGTATATTTATGTGTGTATGTGTATATATATATGTGTGTATGTGTGTGCGTGGAGGGGGGCAGGGGGTGGGGGGTGGGGCGGGGTGGGGCAGGGTGGGGGAGGGGGTGGTGGAGGGGGGCAGGGGGTGGGGCAGGGTGGGGCGGGGTGGGGCAGGGTGGGGGAGGGGGTGGTGGAGGGTGGGGTGGTGTGTGTGTGTGTGTGTGTGTGTGTGTGTGTGGTGGTGGTGTGTGGTGGGGGAGGGGGTGGGGTGGGGTGGGGTGGGGTGTGTGTGTGTGTGTGGTGGTGTGTGGTGGGGGAGGGGGTGGATGAGGGGTAGGGCAGGGGGTGGGGTGGGGTGTGTGTGTGTGTGGTGGTGGTGTGTGTGTGGTGGTGGTGTGTGGTGGGGGAGGGGGTGGGGTGGGGTGGGGTCGTGGAGGGGTGGGGTATGAAATCATATGAAATGAATTCAAATTATTGTTGTAGCACTAAGAGAATAAATGAAAATGAATTGAAACTATGAAATTGTTATGGAATATAATAAATTTGGAACTATTGTCTTTTCAACCATCCAATAAAAGTTTTCCTTCATGGAATGTTAGAATTGTTTCTAGGATAATAATCCTGCTATAAGATAATTGCTCAAAATAAATATTAAATAATAATAACTAAGATATCAATTCAAATAAAGTCTTAATAACCTAACCAAAAGAAATAAAATAAAATATCAAATAAATTATCATCCACCTCATAGACATTCCCTACCAATCATTTTAAGATAATTTTTTCCTTATAAAGATAAATACCTTTGATTGCAAAGCATGCACTTGTATTATTATTATTATACAACATGTATTATTTCGACGTGTAATTCTAAAATCTCACCTAGTTTTGTATACTATTTTTAAAATCATACTATCAATTCACGAGACACTAAACAAGAAAGAGGGCATATTAATTTGAAAATGCTTGTTTTTCTTTCTAGAGATCCGTGTCGTCAAAACTTGGTAGTGTTCGAGTGTGTTTTTATCACTAAATTATTATTTCACTAACAAATACTCCTTATATCCTAGATTAAGAGTCCATATTTAATTTTTGTACTTACTAATAATACACTTAATCAATGGCTAGGATTAACCCTTATTCACTATCATGAAATTTGGTTAATTGTACAAACTTTGGTTCTAGACCTATGTTGTTGGATTTGGATGTTGGGTGTTGATTAGTTGGTATTATTGGGAAGATTGGGTTAAGTTGAAGCATATGTTGTTGGAGTTGAAAATTAAGTATTTTCAAATAATGACCCCGAAACATAGAAATTCAATCTCAAGCAATTTAATTTCAATCTCTACAAATTTATGCATGTATTCAAGGGATTTATGAAGGATTAATATTAAAATTCAATTCCTATACATAATCTAAAAATTATAACTCAGATTCAACTAGAAATAAACCAAACCAAAGTTAGTTAAATAAACCAAAGGATTAATATTAAAATTCAACTCTATTAGTTAAATTATAAATGTAATAGAATTAATCCATATAAATCACATAGGCTCGATACAAATATTCTAATTAACTTGCCTCAAATTTGATGAATAACAAGGGCTAAAAGTATTGTTCATTTAATTCAATTAGGTAAAACCCATGATAATGAAATTTATGCTACAATTATAATTACAAAATTGAAACGAAGTGGTATTGACGGAACTTACACATACGTTATAATATAGACGGAACATTTTTTTATCTGTACTAATAACATTTTTTTTATCTGTACTAATAACATTTTTTTTACAGCAAAAATGTCTCCTTCAGATGTTAGGGCGAAGATGATGATGCTGTTTATGATGATGTCGTCGTCTGGGTTCGGTGGTAGCGGAGGCGACGAGGGCTCCTCCGCCCCTAGGCTCCCCAAATATGGAAAATTTGGGATTACCGTCGAAAACAAGTCGGAGCTTTTAGCGAGATCCCTCGAGCTGCTAAAGACGGTCATCGGCCCGGGGTTTATGAGTTGGAAGGAGGTGCCGTATGAGCTCAAGTTAGCTGTTTGGGCGGCACTACAGGTAATATTTATATGAATATTTCAATTTCAATTTATATTTATATTTATATTTATATTTATATTTATATTTATATTTATATTTATATTTATATTTATTCGCAACTAACATTGTATTTGTTGGACAGGAACAATTCAACTTGGATCCAAAGCTACGCGATTCCGTCTTGGAACAGTTGAGGGAGCAACACAAGACGTGGAAAAAAAATATCCGGACACGGTACTTTGGAAAAACACGAGAGACCATTTTACAATGGCGCGGATCCGTCCCGCCCAAGGAGCCGATCTCATTGGCACAATGGCAAAAGTTCATTGACAATGAGATTGAGGATCGACAATTGGCATCTCGCCAATCGGGGAGGGAAAATCGGGCTAAAAAGACGGACGTGCACTACTCCGGCCGGACCTCTTACGCTGAGGTGGAGCATAGGATGAAGGTAATATTTAATTTATCTATAACTACAGAAATATATTATTGGATATTATTTTACTTTGCGGGGCCGATACTAATTTTACTTTACTTTATTTTATTTCAGGGGGTAGGGAGTGGGCCAGGGGGTAAGCCACATAGGCTCGATACTTATGTGGCTCTTCGGACGAAGAAGGGGAAGGACAAGGAGGTGTCCCCGAGCGTCGCGGCCACGATTGCAAGTAATCCGACAGTTTAATTATTGTTAATTACGTTATAATTTTTTAGTTTACTTATTTTACTAATCATGTGCTTTTTGTCGTTTCAGGCAAAGCTTAAGGAAGTGCATGAGTCGTAGTCTGATGCCGACAAGGCATCTTTGTCCACAGACGCACTCAGCCAAGTGCTTGGCTCTGATCGCAAGGGGAGGACAAGGGGAGTGAGCTCGCGGGTGGCCAAATCTAGGATCATCGGATTGGAGACGAGCGACACCGGGTTGGCTCGAACGGTGGATTCACACGACGCGAAGCTGTCTCGTTTGGAGGCGACGGTCCAAGATATGTACGCATTCATGAAGCGTACGTTGGGTGGAGACCATAAAGAGAAAGGTAAAGGGAAAGGGAAGGAGAAGGCGGTGGAGGAGGAGGTGCGGGAGGACGAGGCGCAGGATGACGAGGATGTGGACCTCGCTGCTTCATCACCGACACGTTCGTACTTCGACGATCCACTTCGCTATTTGACGCCCTCCAACAGACCATTATCGACAATTGGTTGGCCAAGCGTGTTCATATTGGACATATTTGATGGCCAGCGGATAGGGCGGGGGTTGAGGGACCCGGATATCGTCGAGGGTGGAATAGTCCATGGACGTGTGCTTCAACAGATGGAGTCCAGGGTGCTCGTCACGCATGTCATAACCGGGAAGGAGAACTCCCTATTGTGGTTGCGCGAACAATGCGGCACGACGTATATTAGTGGGTGCGTCAATTCGTATGTCGTGTGGCCTACTCACCTCCTCAGTTTTATCCAAGACATGTAGTAACATTATTTTCTAGTTTGTCCATTTTAATTATATTTGGATTATATCGTCATGTATATTATTTTTACTTTGAAGATTTGGATTATACTGTCATGAATATATATTTGCATTATCTTTAGTTTGTGTTGGATATATGATGTTTGGAACAGGTACAACGTTGCTATAACAGGTACAAATATACTGCTGGGCAGTGGCAGTGGCCATACTGTCCAGCAGATTTTTTTTAAATTCTGCCCAGAATTGTCACGGTCATTGACCGTGACAAGTCCGTGACAACATTTGACAACATTTGTCACGGACTTGTCACGGTCAATGACCGTGACAATTTTTTTTAAAAAGGGTCACGGCTTTGTCACGGTTATAAACCGTGACAAACGTGTCACGGTCATTGACCTTGACACGACCGTGACAAAAAAAGTTGGCTCGCCTCGAAATGTCACGGTCATTGACCTTGACAAGGTGAATTTGTCAAGGTCAATGACCTTGACAAATGGGCAGATTTGGTGTAGTGATCGTCATCTAAATAAGATAACGCTTCTTGAATAGTGTTAGGATCCTCCTGTAAAGTGTAAGCACAAAAGTCGGGACCAAAATCTTTTTCCACACGAGCCCTTTTACTTTTTCGAATTTCTAAAATGGATTCATTATTTTTATTTAAAGAAATATTAGTGGATGTCTCGCCCCTGCTATTTCTCAATTTAAAAGGAAATTTATCTTCATAAAAATCGGCGTCATTTGATTCAATAATTACTTGATTTTTCAAGTCATAAAATCGGTATGTTTTACTATTAATAGCATAGCCTATAAAAACGCACTCATATGCTCTACTAGCCAATTTAGACCTTTTAGGGTCGGGTATATGTACATAGGCTAAGAACCCCCGCGTTCTAACGTATGACACGTTGGGCTTAATATTTTTACAAATTTCATAAGGAGATATTTTTATTTTAGTCTTAGAAATTCTATTAAGTACGTGACACACAGTCAAAATAATTTCACCCCACCAATGTGAGGCAGCGCCTGAATTTAATAAAATAGCCACAACTAATTCAGTTAATGTCCTATTTTTTCTTTCGACTTTACCGTTCATTTCGGACGAATAAGGGGCAGTTTTTTCGTGAATAATACCGTGGAGTGAGAATCACCCAACAACACCTTCTTATCTACAGTTTTAGAATAAGTCTTAAACAGAGTACGGTCATAACAGATATGGCGGGAAGCGCCAGTATCCAACCACTACCCTTCGGCACCGCTAACCATATTGATTTCTGAAATCATAGCACATAGGTCCTCTTCGGTCAAATTCGCTTGTGCGTTTGGCACATTGCGACATTTGCGAGCCATATGGCCATGCTTGCCACACTTGAAACAGAGAAACTGTCCCGAGTTGCTAGACTGTCCATTTATAGGGTTCTTATACTTATTCTGAGTCTGAGTCTGAGTCTGATTTTTAAAATTCTAGTTGTGGCTCTTTTTCTGATTTTTCATATTTTTTCCGTTTGCCTTTAAAACAACTAGAGTGTGGTTCTTTTTCTGATTTTTGTTGTTAGACACAACAAGAATTTCATCTTTATAGTCCTATTTTCGGGATTCCTCCTCAATTCTTAATTTAGTAATGAGTGACTCTAGTGAAAATTCTTTAGACTTATGCCCAAAACATTTTTAAACTCTTTGAACAGTGGAGGTAATTTATCAATAATCACAGCCAGCTGAAACTACTCATCTAAAGCCATGCCCTCGGAAATAATTTCATGGGCAATCATTTGCAAATCATGGATTTGCGCAACAACAGATTTGTCATCCGCCATTTAAAATTTTAAATAATGGCTGACGGCATCTTTTTTAGCACCCGCCTCCTCCGTGTCATATTTTTTAAAAAGTGCATCCCAAACATCTTTTGCAGTTTTATAATTGACATAAAGTTCATCACTTAGAGTATTCAAAATATAATTCTTGCACAAAAAATTATTTTCCTCCCAAGTTCGAATTGTTTTGCTTTCCTCAACAGTAGGTGAATTATTTACTACGGGTTTGTCAAATTGAACACATGATGCGACTTTTTTTGTAGTTAAATAAAATATCAATTTTTTTCTCCAACGTTTAAAATGGGTGCCTTCATATTTGAAACGCTTGTTAAGGTTGTTAGAGTTAATTTCGTCCATGGCAGAATAGTTTTCACCTTAAAATTGTTGTAGCAGCAGCAACTAATTAAATGCAGAATTCCAAATTAGGAATTAAATTACCCAATTAGGAGCTGATAAACCGAGACATAAATAATATGAGAAATTCGGAACTGGACAGTCTAAAACGATGGCTGAGTCACGGACAATGTCGCTCTCTTTAAGGTGTTTCGCAGCTCTGCCCAAAGTGTGCTGACAGTCTCGAAGCCCCACCACCTCCAGGATAAAACAACCTCCAAAATCAGAAAATACAGATCGATAAAGCACAAAAATCAACCCGGTCTGTGTACACCCATTCTTTATAATTGCTCGATTCTAACAATATAAAAATCTGTAAAACGAGATTAATTATTCTGGGAGGAAAAAAAAATTCGGAACTGTATCAATGGTGGAAGATGAACTGTACGAAAATTTTCTTGTGTTGGAACTATCTTGAAAACGGAGGGCTCAACCTCCTTTTATGCAAAAAAGAAATTAACGTTAGTGGGCAAAAACGTGAAGAGAAAACAGGAAACGTGGGTGAAGAAATTCAACAGTAAAAGGTCCACGTTTATTCGAAATTAATTACCGTTAAAAATTAATTTTTAAAGCCCAAAATCGTTAATTTATTTGTCCCGAAAATTATTTCTTAATGAGCCCAAGACCCAGGACACGGGCCGACCGACCGACGGCGCGCACGTGTGATTTGGCTTAATAAGTCTCCCACTGTACACATAAAACATCTAATATTTAAAAAACTTGCCCATTAATTTTACAAAAATTATAAAAATATCACTTCAATTTTAAGCTCCAAACTGATATAGAACTAATCAAAACAACACTTTGCCCTTTTCAATGTTTTGCACCAAAAAATTAACATCTTTGCAAAAGCTGTTCTGACAATATATAATCATCTCCATCAAATGAATATATGCACACATTGTGTGAACGTATAATGTATATCTGGTTGTATATATATTCCGCGTCACCATCCAGACACCAATAACCATGACAAATAGGAACAATATCACCAAGTCAAATTCTTGCTCCAGAGAAATGATACTCCGTGTCTGTATACCTAACTCTTCAACAAACTAGTGTCTACGTGTCCAAACGCTAGCAGGTGACATTTATAACGCTGCCTCGCAAGTTCGCAACCATAATCCACTTGTTGCACGTAGCACCACAAATTTGGAGCCTTCTTTAACTTCCACGAAGAAAAGAAACACGTGTACACCCACATTGAAATTCAAGGCTTCAACATCCCAAGTTTATTGCACTGACTTTCGAATAGCCCCAACAAAAAAACAAAGCATATCATTGAAGAAGGGGCAAGAAATAAAAACCCCAAACAAAAGCGAAATAAAATCTTTTTTTTTTCCTGTTTCCTGCTATATATAAATATAGTGATCACGACCCTAAGTTAGCTATCGACCATATTAACGAGCAAGAACAAAACTTAGCCATTTGAAACAGTACATAAGAACTAGAGGTCATAAACGCCTTCAACCCAAACAAGTTTATTTAGCTGATCAAGCATGGATAACGTAGGAGCGCCACCCATGTCTGCAAGCTCTAATTTCTTAACTCCTCTACTAATATCTATGCTAGGCATACTCTTCACGGGCCTAGCCATATCAGCATACCACCTCATATTGGTTAAATATTGCCTCCGGAGGCAACAAACCAATGGCGGGGCAGCCCAACAAGGCTCAACCGCAACAGGCGTCGAAGAAAAAATCCTCCAAACAATCCCAATGATCGCCTACTCGGCTCAAAAAGGAATACTGTTTGGAGTAGATCAAACCGAATGTGTTGTCTGCTTAGGGGAATTGGAGGATGGAGATATGGTTCGTTTGTTACCAAATTGCAGCCATGCATTTCATGTTACATGCATTGATAAATGGTTTATGGCTCATACTAGCTGCCCCGTGTGTCGATCACCCATAGTTGCGCCGATGGAGGACCCTCAAAGTGTTGGTGAAAACAATAGAATTGAGATTCAACCCGAAAATCGCGATATGGAGGGCGATGTTAGGGCGGCTCCTAAGTCCGTGGGTTTGCTCAGGCATTGTGCCTCACTGGCGTTACCAAGAGAGGGGAGATCACAACCGAGTTTGGTTAGAGGGCTGAAGCGATCACTATCCATGGATCAGTATTTTGTTATCATTGACATACAAAGAGAGGGTGAGGGAGAATGTTCTTCTTCTTTTACATCAGTGTCTACAAAAGGTAATGTTACGAGGAGTGGGTCATTTAGGGCACGATCTCTTAGGCGATTGGATAAGGTATCGTCCAAGTTGCTGACATCTTTTTCAAGGATGCGTGTGGGACGTGATACTGGAATTCTTCCCTACTGAGATGTTCTTTTCCTCGCGTTTAGTTATTCTTGATGAGTTCAATCACTTAATTTATGACCCAAAAATAAAATTAGTTCGTAGATGACAACATTAACCAAGTTGAATAGTTTTCTTATTAAGAACAGCTCTCTCTCTCTCTCTCTCTCTCTCTCTGACTACATTATTTCAGTCAGGGTTATCAGTTTTCAACTTTGGTTAGTGTTTGATATATCGTGTCTTAGTGAACCAAGTTCTCAAATTCAAGAATCTTGAACTTGCAAAAGTTTAATTTCTTTATTTTTTTTACTTTTATTTCCCACCTCCACTATAGAATTTTATTTTTCAAGTAAAGTAAATTTTTTAGCCCACACACACCCCTTATTTTCATCTTAACAACATTTGTTTATCATTATTACAATACACACAAAAAGAAAACAAAATAGATGGAAAGCATTTTCCATGTAAACTTTTTCAAATAAAACATCTTCTATGCAAAATCTTTATTTTACATCTAAATAATTAAAAGGATTTTTTCTTATGGGTAATCTTGGATCTATCCACGTATTTCGTAAGTACATCCATTAAAAAATAACTAATAAGTTAATCCCTTAAAATGGAGCATTCACAAAGTAAATGCATTATCCCATTTTGATGGATTAACTTAATAATACCTTTAAGTTGATGTACTTACAAAACTTATGAATGAATTCAAGATCACACTTTTCTTATATAAAGAGATTTTCCCTCAATAAATTCTAGTGACTTTTCAACCATCAAAAAGGTTTTATTCCTCATTTTTTTTAAATCTTTTCATAATTTTAATCTTTTCCAACCAACTATCCTTAACTTCTAAGGAGAAGTTATACAAGTGTTTGAACTTTTTTTTCCTTCATATTTTTTTTCAGCATATGATCATAACTTTTGATTTACAAATCCATTTTTTGCAAAATTACTATTTTTTAATATTCTTCACTGAGATCTATCAAGCAAGATGAATGAAGCCCATAATATTTCAAAGAAAAAAAATTAAACATACATTAAAATTTACTATGTTCATTGAAAAAGAAAACAGTTTTATATCTGGGACATTTTCACAGACAGTAACATTTACTGTGTTAATATTAGACAGACAATAAAATTTGTGGTGTTCACCGAAAAATGAAACAATTTTATAACTAAGATATTTTCACAGACAATAAACATTTATTGTGCAAATATTGCATAGGCAGTAATATTTACTATTTGCCTAAAAAACGTAGAAAACACATCATCTTTATTTTTGTAATATTTTTCATCGAATATGGGGATTGTTTTATAAGGTTGGGCTAGTAGCTTTGAAAAATACAAATTTCGTAAATTTCAAAATCATGTATAGTTATTTAAAGTTTGAAAAAGATGAAAATAACTACTATTTTTAAATTTGGAGGGAATATAGGGAGATGGGTATATTAGTAAAGAAAAAAATAATAAATTTAAAAATGAATTTAATTAATGATTTGACTAGTCAATAGGACTTAATTAAGAAAAAATCTCATAATATGACTTATATATAATAATACATATTAACTAGGTTATCACATTATTTCTTAGGATTAAAAAATAATACAAACAAATTTTTTAAATTAATAGGTCAATCAATGTATAGTCTCCGACATAAATACATATTTTGTAAAAAGGCATATATGTGTAGTTTAATCCATTTAGTCCCTAAAACACTCATTTACTCAATATTATTTTATTTTTAAACGTCCGCGTTAGCGGCACCCCAGCGCCACCCTCACCCACCTCACTGTCGGAGCTCCAGTTCTAGTGGGGTGGGTAGGGGTGGGGCTGAGGCTGGGTGCCGCTAGCGTGGATCTTTAAAAATATGAGAGTATTGGGTATGGGTGTTTGAAGCCAACGGAGTTCAGATGGTAGGGGGTGGGGAGTCGTTAAGACGGACTTTTAAAAATAAGAGAATATTGGATATATGAGTATTGGAGCCCACCAGAGCTTGGACATGAGGGTGGGTGAGGGTGAGGGTGGCGTGCCGTTAGCACGGACCTTTAAAAATAAGAGAATATTGGATAAATGGGTGTTTCAAGGACAAAATGGGTTAAACTAAAAATATGTGCCATTTTTACAAAATATGTACTTTTGTTGGAGACTATATATTGATTGACCCATTTATTTAAACATTTTTTTTGCATTCTTTTTTAGTCCTAATAACAAATGTGACAACTCAGTTAATATGTATTATTATATGTAAGTCCTATTTTGAGTATTTTTCTTAATTAAGTCCTATTGACTAGTCAACCATTAATTAAGTCGTATTTTTAAATTTATGAAATTTTGGCTTTACTAATATGCCCCTCTTCCTATATTCCTTCCGACTTTAAAAATAGTTGTTATTTTTTTTCCTTTTCAAACTTTAAATAACTATAGTTTCGATACAAAATTTATGAAATTTATGTTTTAGGCAAATAGTAAATATTAATGTCTGTGTATTTACACAGTAAATTTTTATTGTCTGTGAAAATATCTCAAATATCAAAGTGTTTTATTTTTCGTTTAACACGGTAAATTTTACTGTCTGCATAATATTAACACAGTAAATGTTACCATCTGTGAAAATATCTCAGATATAAAGTTTTTTCATTTTCCAATGAACACGGTAAATGTTACTATCTGTATATTTATTTTTTTAAAATATTATGGACTTCATAGATCTTGTTTGATAGATCCCAATGAGGAGATTTCATAAACAATTATTTTTGCTTAAAATTAATATGTAAATCAAAAGTTATAATAATTTAAAGATTAAAAATAGGAAGAAAAAAGTTCAATCACTTGTGTAACTTTCCCTAAGAAGTTACGGATGATTAGTTTCAAATGGATAAAATTGTGAAGAAAAAAATCTCACAAAATTAGGAATAGGACCTATTTGATAGTTGAAAAGCCACTAAGACTTATTTAGGGAAAATCTCATCATATAAGACCTATATGTAAAACATCCATAATTAAACTCACATTAGGTTGTGTAATATCCCTTCCTAATGTTTCAATTAATTTCTTCACATAAATTGAAATGGAGTGACAACCTTAGGGTTTTAATAATTATGAGTGGGATCGTATAATGATTTATTTGCTTTGGAGGCTTGATCTTAATTGCTAAAATTTGGTGGGTAAAAGTTGAATTAAATAAAAGAAAATGGAAGAAGGAATTGTTCGAACGACATGAATGTCATTAGAAGCGAGAAGAAGGGTCGCACGAAGGTCGCTTAAAGCAGAGGTTCAAACATGTTTCAAGCAAGATCTCACTGCTTGGCAGTTTAGGGTCGCGCGAAGGTCGCTCGACGCTGAGGATCAAATGAGGCACCTATCTCGATCGAACAAATGGCGTATCTTGTTTGAACGACAACCTTTGAATTTTCAAATCTAATTGCCTTTGTGCGCTGTCTTGTTCTGGGTCGTTAGATAGACGAGCTATTGAGCTCTAGTGAACCCAGATTGGGAAAAAAACTAGATTTTAAGGCTTTTGGGTGTTTTATAAGGCTTGTTTGGGTTCATTTTAGTTATTGGTAGTTGGATATATATATATATATATATATATATATATATATATATATAGAGAGAGAGAGAGAGAGAGAGAGAGAGAGAGAGAGAGAGTGGTAGTCTTCTACCATTGTTGAGCATCTTTCCACTTCACACCACTACTCCACCACCAAATATTCACCTTAAACCATCATATTCTTCTAGTCCTCACCAAATCTAAGCTTTGGATACCCAATTCCACCATTTTTAAGCTAAGTTACGAATTCGTAAAGGTTTCTTAGGGGATTTTTGGAGAAGATGAAGATAGAGCTTCCACGGAGTTTGAAGAGGGCTTTTGAAGATATTTCACTTGGAAGATAAATGGAGCATGTTTTCGAAAGGGGTAACTTCCTTAAGGCCATCTTAGGAGGTTGGAGGTTGCCATCTTCTTAGATCTTCCATGGTTGGAGCATCATTAAGGTGGAAAATCTTACTCTTAGTATTAAAACTCATTTTTGGGTATTTGTAGTCCTATTATTAGATTACATGAGTATGATGAATTTTATTACATGATGGAAATAATGTACAGTGAGTTTCATAAAAATGTTGCAAAAATATTATTTTTATGAAAAATAATGACAAATAAATATTTCAAAGTTTATTGAAATGAAGATTGGAATTTTTATGAAAATGGTGTATTTTCTAAAAAAAATGATGTTAAACATTTTATGAAATGAAATGTTTGAAAATGATGATTGAATTTGCTATAATATTGATGAAATAATATTTTCTAAGCTTCTTGCAAAAATGCAGATTTTATAAAAGATGGACATTTGATGAGTTTGAAAGAAGTAAAAATGTCTTTTTATGACTTGAAAGTGCATTTTTGAAAGTATTATGAATTTCTAGAATGAAATGTATGTTTAACCCATTTAATAGGATTTTTGAAGTGAAATTCATCTCCTCGTGTGTGTGTACTTGTAGTATTTTGATAATGAACACATAAACAAGTTTAAACAAAAAATAAGAAAAGTAAAAATTCTACTCTTTATAGTGTGTAAAAAGGGGTGAAAAATGTGATGAATATAAGATTATAAGACCACCTGTACTGATAAAAAAGCAATTGTATTTTCTTATAAAAAGTAATCTGTAAGTGTAACTAGATTTCTTGAATAAAGAGGTAAAAAAATATTTAAATTGGAAGTATGGTAAGTAAAAGTGTTGGATAAGTGTTGATGGTAAAACATTGAAAAGTTAATGTGTGTAACTTAACATTGTTGAAAGATTAACAGTTATGAATTTTGAAAGGTATTAATGGGATAAAGAGGTTTCCAACTTGAGAAGAATGATACTCCAAATATTAAAAAGGAGAATAAGTGTTGAAAGCACTTAAGAAGTAGTATGAAGAACTCAAAGGTGTTGGGAAAATATCACTTGTAAAATAGAGGAAAATGACAAGTTTGAAAATAAGTGGATTAAATGGTAATTTTACTTAAAGTTAAAAAATTTATGAAATAAAAATGTTCAAAAAGGTGTTATACAACTTGGTCCTAAATGAATATGATTTTTTAAATAAAATCAAAGTTAAAGTGTAAACGACATGAAATGATTATTGTAAAGTGTAACATGAATTAGGATGAAATCTCGGGTTTTGCTTCAGTCGGGCAAAAAGGGTAAGAAGGAATAATATGGACATTTGTAAAATGTTAAAACACATAAAATTAACTCGAACGACATCGAGATAATTAAGGAGGTCCTGAAGCCTTGGGGTGAAAGACCCAAAACTACTGGCCAGAGCATATCGTGACGTTGCCGGCGATGTGGAACCTGTTAAAGTATGTAGTTATTGAAAGATTTCTAGAATAAAGATAACGGAATAAGGAATATTTCAAGAAATAAGTTGTGTTGTGAAAACATCTTAAGACAATCTAACTTGAATAAATTAATAATTATTTCGGTAACGGTTAAAATGGACAAGTAAATGCGAAATTGATTATTGTCCATAAGGTAAGGTAAATGGTAAAGTAAGTGGGTAAATGGGTGGCTAAGCAACCTAAGTGGTTCAAACCATATTTAACACAAGAATGTGTTGCAAAAGTTTTTCAATGACTAAATAAGTATTTTCTAACACGGTGTTTGCGTGTGTCGAAAGGGTGATTTTCAATGAAAATACTCATGTGATTGGTTAAAATGAAAAGGGTAATTTCGGTTTAGAAATAACTTTCGGTCAAACCATGTGTAGTTGTTTCAAGTATTTAACCATGTATGTTTAATAAAAATATAAATGTCACACTAAGGGAAAGGAAGTCTTTTTACAAGATTAAGGTAAATTAATTGGAATATATAACACTTTCGAAAGCAAAACAATTTTATGCACTAAGTCTCTGTGTGTGTGTGTCTCCCTCTCTCTCTCTCTCTCTCTCTCTCTCTCTATATATATATATATATATATATATATATATATATATAGGTATAACACATAGAGTTTTCCTTTTGTCGTTCGTTTTTATACTGCATTTGTATATTCCCACTAGGCATTATCTCACACCCCTATCTTTGTTACGACAAGTTAGGTGCGAGTTCATATTTTGAGAGCGTTATACAAGTAAGTGTTAAATTTAATTTTACGTTTATAGCTTTGTATGCATGGACTCCGGGTATGCTTCCCACGGGTCCTTCACGTAGTTTGAACTCAAAATTGAAATCGCTTGCTGAACAAGTGAAACATTACGTAAAATAAAACTGGACTAGCAACATTATATAGGCTATTTTATTGTACTTCATACCTAACGTTCAGGTCGGACCGGGTTGATTACGAGTAACCCATAAATTCGGGTCGGGACGTTACAAATGGTATCAGATCTCTAGGTTCAAGGTTCCTTTAGGGAGTGATGTGCTGAGGTCGGTAGTGGATCTTTCGACGTCGATGTTGATTGTAGGACGATCATGCAGGTTTTGGTGATAGTTTAGTTTGTGTTATCGATGGTAAAGTTAAAGAGGTTAGCACGACAAGTAAAGTAGTGTCAGGTGGCACACGATCAAACTAATAATTGTTAAATCTCTTCCACGCTTCTGATTATATGTTAGTAATTTATGGGTGTTACAAGACAATAGTTATGACACCATGGTTGTTAGTGTGAGGTGTATGTGTTTAATCCTTGATGTCGTAAAATCTTTTGAGGTGTAAATAGAACGAGATGACACCCATCGGGTAAGTGGAATGAATTGCGTACAATCAACGGTAAGGGTTGATAATTAGGATGTCGTGACTAAGTAATGATGATTGATGATTAAAATGTACATAGTCCCTAGGTGTGGCGCTTAAGGGTGGTTAACGTCCATAATATAGTTAGGAAAATTCGATCATTAGGGTAATACTGTGATTGGTGGATAGTCGATGAGCATGTAAATTTGTGTGGATTAAAGTTTGGGGTTAGGTACATTCATTCTTAGCTGATAGGACGTTATCCTTGTGGGTGAGTACCTTAGTAGCTATTGGCTAATGAATGTGTCTTATATGTGGTGATTAAAATTATGGGCCGTTTATGGAAAAAGGTATTACCTGTGCAACAATGATGATTGAAGAGGCTTAGGAATGAACTAGATAGTCTTTTATGACGGGGTTTTAGAAAATATAGTGTGATTTAGAGGAATAGGGTCTTTAGTGATGCATACCTAGAGATTTATAGGTTGTAAACGACGTCCTGTATTATGCCATAATCCTTAGTAGCGTTAGTTGTGGTTCATACATAACTTATGGTCAGAGCAATTTGGAAGAAAGATAAGATTAGTGTCTAGGTGTGAAGGCTCATTTTAGCCGTCGAAATGGCTAGGTGTGGGGCAATCCTATTGTGAGAGTAATTTAAAGGCATTTTGGGGTGCCCATAGGACTAATTCTGTGTGGCATCATTGGAGAGAAAAGTTGACTTATTTCAACATCCTAAGGTATCCTATGGTTAAGGTGAGCTATATATGAAATCTCATGGACTAGTGTCTTTGCGAGTACCAACTAATCACGATGTTGGTATTGAAGGGTTTGTAGAGTGAACCTACTATGGTAAAGGTATGGAGGGTGAAATATCATCGAGATTGGGGACTTTACATGAAATGTGTTTGGTGCCTTAGGGGACCAGTTAAGTCTGGGTGAAGAGGCATTAGCATCCTAGTAACGATTTTATTGGGAGTCTAGTGATGATATCAGATTGCTGGTCAAGGTTTAGAAGATCTGTGTAGTGTATGCGTCGGGTTCGATTTCCCGAATTGACACACATGGGTGGAGTATCCTCCATGGGGGAATTAAAAGCTTGTGTCATTATGGGTCTTGATGCTCAAGTTCCCTGGAATGACTAATAGTGGAGGTGAACACTTGGGTTTGAGTTGTACTAGGAAATATATTGAGGATCTAGGTTGATGACGACATGTGGATGTCTGGAAATGGAAACTATGATGGGGTAATATTGAAGCATGATTAGAAGGTTGGCATGTGTTGACAATGTGTGCTAGGGTAGCCTTAGCGAGGTAAGGACTAGTTCTTGCCACGTCCTTCCAAGTAGGCACGGATTAGAATATGTAAACATGTGTGATAATCACTACCCTTAGAATGCCAATGGTGGTCGACATGGTTGCCACGAAAATTCAGTTTGGGTATAGTCCGAAAGTAAGCTTGGAGGCAACCTTGTGTGGTCAAAGGACACGGTAAGATGAATGCCTCTCTTAAATCGAGTAATGCCTATGGGAAATTGGATTTTGATTATAATATTAAAAGGCAGACAATAACCTAGGTGTAACATGTTGGTGACGTTGTCATCGGTAAGTGGACTGGGTCAGTGTGAGCAAAGGTGTTGGGCATTATCCAATCGGAGTAGTTCATGAGTGCTAAGGATGCTAGGGGTAGGACCTTACTCCCAAGGAGAAAATTTAGAAATTGACTTCATAGAGTATTACAGATTCATATGTTGCTTTTGTATGATGATAATGAATGCTTGTAATTCGATTCATCATGATTGGTGACCCATGCTAGGGTATGTGGCTAGGATTAGTACCTGGTGAGAACGTCGGGAATGAGTGACATAACTTCAAGCATATGACATAGGTTTTTTTCGTAAATCATAGTAAGATGCTTATAGGCAGAATTTCTCAGGACGGTTCCTTGTTCCTTTCGACTCTCGTGTCTCCCTTTCGGTTTCGATAATCGGGAATCAGTATTCTCATATATGTGGTATCTTAGATTGGTACTGTGGGTACCCGAAATTAGAAAGATGGGCTTAGACGAGTAGCCCAATTATAGCGGCCCAAAGTCCAGACCCTCCCTATCTTAATCGGTTATAATTTAGTCTTCTCCCATGTTCTCGTTAAGAGGGGTTCTAGGAGAAGATGGAAAACGTGGGGGAGTCCAACACCCCCACTCCCTGAAGATGAACATGTATATAATAAACCCTAGGTTCGGGGCATAGGACAGAGTGTATTCTCTGTAATCACTCCCCGGAGTATATAAAAATAATACTGACTGCACCACCGTGGACGTAGGCACCTTTGCTGAACCACGTACATCTTGTGTTATGTGATTGGCATTTTATACTCCTTATTTTGTTTGGTGACTGTGTTTCTCTTATCTCTTTGTGTTGAATAATAATTGTCACCACAATTGGCACCATCTATGGGAAGCGTCTATCTTCCCTGAGAAAGCCCACACCAAGAAAAGAGTTAGAAATGTCTGGTCACAGTAGTAATGCTCCCTAGGCAGGAGATATCCAAGAACCACCTTCTCCTCGCAGGATTAGATCCAAAGTTCAGCGTTCGGATCAGAGGGCTCACTTGGAAAGGCCAGCCTCAGAAGAAAGCCAAGGACCAGCGAGGTCCACACATATATCCAGGCTGATCGATGCATATGAGGCGAGGCTTCATGAGCAAAGGGAGTCTTCTCGCAAGCACGAAGCTAAGAATGCTCGCCTCGAAAGAAGATTAGAAAGATGGAGAGAGAAATCTATCGTGCTACCAAGAGACGTCCATACAGCACTCCTAGCCCTCTGGCGAGCAAGTCTCGCAGCTGAGGAAGAAGCCCCAGGTGCGGGTCCTAGAAAACTGAGGAAAACGAGTCAGAGGATGACCTGCTTGAGCAACTGCGACTAGATCGCAATCACAGGAGCCCAGATCGCAGCAACGAAAACATACGAAGTCTGGTCCGAAGGGAGATGGACCAACACCCTGCACATCACGGTACCAGATCGACCCGAGAGCTCTCTAGGAGAGCTCCCAAAACTCAGATGAAATCACCTTTCTCGAGAGAAATAGAAGAAGAGGAAGCCCCCAAGAAGTTTGCTATTCCAAGGTTCAAAATTTATGATGGTAAGACTGATTCCATTGATCACGTCAGGCAGTACCAACAGGCCATGACCCTCTGGAACCATCGAGACGCGCTAATGTGCTGAATTTTTCCCTCATGCCTGCATGACGTGGTGCAGAAATGGTTTGAAAGGCTCCCCCATCGCTCCATCAGGAGTTTCAAGTCCCTGATTGAGCTCTTTACGACCCGATTCATTACTAGTAGCTCCCATCCGAAGAGGATGGATGCTTTGCTAACAATGAAAAAGATGCCTCAAGAGACCCTTCGAGACTACGCGAAGAGGTACTGGGTGTTATTCAACGAGGTCGAGGACTGCTCGGAGCAAGTGGCAGTGGCCTCTTTCAAAATTGGGCTACCCAGCTCTTCCCTTCTGTACGAGTCCCTGACAAAGAAAGAAGCCATGACCATCTATGACCTAATGGGCCGCATCGAGAAATATGCCAAGGTGGAAGATGTGACCCGCCCTAGCACAGGGGAAAATGGTCGAGCTAAGCTCGCTGCCAAGGGCAGTGACAAAATGGAGAACAAGAAGAAAGGAGGAAAGAATGGGGGTAAGAATGGCTCTAAGAACGGAGGCAACAATGATGTGTCGAAAGTATTTCAGGCGGTCAACACAGTCTTCAGAGAACCAATTTACAAAATTCTCCCAAAAATCAAAGACGAGCCATTCATCAAGTGGCCTAGGAAGATGGGAGGAGATCCCTCGAAGAGAAACAATGCGTTGAGATGCTCTTTTCACAAAGAAGGAGGATACACAATTGAGCATTGCAAGGCTCTTAAGTCCCATCTCAAATAGCTGGCTCAGTTCGGGCATCTGAATGAATTCGTGGAAAAGAAAGCAGAGAAAGTTGCTACCCATAGAGAAGCAAGGCCCGATAACATGCTTGAAGACGATGCCGACCATGAATTCGTAGTAATTCATGGGGCATCTGACGTGAAGCAAATTCAGGGAAATTCAGCTCGAATCGACTTACAGCAGTGATGCAAGCTTTTCAGATCGATTCAGCAAAAACACAGTCAGGAAAGCGTCGACGAGCAGATGACGTCGACTATAGTAAGCATATCGTATTTATAGATGAAGATCTGGTGGGATTGAGAACCCCACATTATGATGCTTTAATCATTACTCTCAAGATAGTGAACTATGACGTCGACAAGTTGCTCGTTAACCAAGGAAGCTCGTCCGAGGTAATGTATCTCGACCTGTTCAAAAAATTGAAATTAAGCATCGCCGACCTGAAGGAAGTTATTATCCCTTTGGTTGGCTTCGCTGGAAAGATGACTATGCCCTTGGGAAAGATCGTGCTGCCAGTAAGGGAAGGAAATGTTTCTAAAATGATTGAATTTCTGGTGGTCAACATTGACTCTCCATATCAGGATATCCTCGGCAGAGGGTGGCTACACGCAATGGAGACAGTCTCCTCGACCTACCATCAGAAACTCAAGTATGTGACCGAGCGAGGATTAATGGAGATCCATGGCAATCAAGCGATGGCGAGAAGATGCTTCATAGCATCCATCTGCCCAAAACCAGAGAAGAAGGCCGACAAGTCCAGCGAGAAGGTTAAAGAACAAGGAGGTCTGATACCTTCGAAATAGCAATTAAAATACGGAAGGCCCGGAGTAGAGGAGACCAGGATCCTCCCCTCTGAACGTGTCATCGAGGACCTGGAGGAAATCACAGATGGAGATTGCGACGATAGCAGGATCTTCTTGATTAGAGCTTCCCTCACAGATCAGGAGAAGAAGTAATTGACGATTCTGCTAAAGAAAAATATAGATGTCTTTGCATGGGAACCATACGAGCTGCCTGGAATTGATCCTAGTATGGTTTGTCATCAGCTTCACATCGATCCCACCTTCAAACTAATCGCACAGAAAGCACGGCGAACTGCACCCGAGAAGGCAAGAGCCATAGAGAAAGAGGTTGAAAAATTACTGGATGCAGGATCCATACGAGAGGTCCAATTACACAAATGGTTATCCAACCCAGTAGTAGTTCCAAAGAGCAACGGAAAGTGGAGAGTCTGCATCGACTTCACTGACCTTAACAGGGCGTGCCCTAAAGACAACTTCCCTCTTCCAAAAATCGATCAGCTAGTGGATGCCACAGCAGCTCACGAGAGAATGAGTTTTCTGGACGCATACTTAGGGTATCATTAGATCCCATTATACACTCCAGACCAGGACAAGACAACATTCATCACTACCATTGGATTGTACAGTTACAAGATCATGCCCTTCGA
Organism: Sambucus nigra; assembly: GCA_949130495.1. Classification (NCBI taxonomy): domain Eukaryota; kingdom Viridiplantae; phylum Streptophyta; class Magnoliopsida; order Dipsacales; family Adoxaceae; genus Sambucus; species Sambucus nigra. The sequence continues at coordinate 531,922,277 of OX422208.1, read as the reverse complement.
GCTCAAAAACGCGGGGGCAACCTATCAGCGACTAGTCACGAAGATGTTCAAAGATCAAATGGGAGACACCATGGAAGTTTATATTGACGATATTCTCACCAAAAGCAGGAAAAAAGAGGACCACCTCTCAGACCTATCAAGAACCTTCGAAATCCTCAGGAAATACCGAATGAAACTTAACGCGAGCAAGTGTTCTTTCGGTGTCCAGTCAGGAAAATTTCTTGAGTACTTGGTCAGTAAGAGAGGTATCGAGGCTAACCCAGACCAAATCGATGTATTAAGCAGGGTACAACCTCATCGCACCATCCGTGATGTACAAAATCTCACTGGCATGCTCGCTTCCCTGAACCTTTTTATATCCAAGTCCTCCGAGAAGTGCAAATCGTTCTTCCAGCTCCTGAAGGGAAACAAAATGATAGAATGGAATCAAGATTGCTCGCGGGCATTGGATGAACTCAAAGCATACCCTAGCTCCCCATCACTGCTCATCATACCACATGAAAGAGATTCCCTATAGTTATACCTCTCCATTTCTGACTACACTGTCAGTTCTGCATTAATGTACGAAAAATTAGGAATCCAGCACCCCGTTTACTAGGCGACCAAAACCTTATTAGAGGTTGAGCAGCGGTACCTACCACTGGAGAAGCTCTCCTTTGCAATAGTATTGGCTTCAAGAAAGATGAAACACTACTTCGAAGCCCACACTATCATTGTCCTTACATCGCACCCCCTTAAAGCAATCCTAAGGAAGGCGAATTTGTCGGGCAGACTGTCCAAATGGTCAGTCGAGCTTGGATGATTTGATATCCAATTTCAACCAAGTAACGCAATCAAGGGGTAGGTCCGTGCCGATTTTAAAGCCGAATTCATAGGCGAACAGCCCCTCGACCAACCTCAACCAGGGAAGCAAGGAGAGAACCACGCAACCGAGGGAGTCTAGAAATTATTTGTTGATGGAGCCTCCAACTTAAAAGGGGCGGGAGTAGGCATTGTCCTCATCACCCTGGAGAATACAATCCTCGAACAGGGTACCAGGCTTGGATTTGCAGCCTCCAACAACGAAGAAGAATATGAGGCTTTAATAGCCGGCCTCCTAAAGGCACACACTTTGAGGGAAAAACACTTACATGTGTTCGGCGATTCGCAATTGGTCTCCAATCAGATAAGTGGAGACTACAATGCAAAGGATGAAAGGATGGCAACCTACCTCACCTTGGCAAAAAGGCTAATGGCTGGCTTCGAGGAAGTCAACGTCCAGCAGTTTCCAAGAGGGCAGAACAGCCATGCTGACGCCCTAGCGGCCTTGAGTTCGACAATCGATTCCGATTTAAAAAGGACAATCCCCATCGACTTCCTCGCTCATTCGAGCATTAATCGTGACAATGAACTGCCAACCGTGGAACATGTACTCCAAATTGAATCAGCACCCACTTGGATAGATCCTATAAGGGACTATTTGAAGGATGGTATACTTCCGGCCGATAAGAAGACTGCTCACCAGATAAGAGTCAAAGACGCTCACTTTCACTTATCCCCTGAGGGCAAGCTATACAAAAGATCATTTTTCGATCCCTACCTTCAATGTATCCACCCAAGGGATGTCGAGCAAGTTCTATATGAACTTCACGAGGGAATCTGTGGAGGTCATATTAGAGGAAGATCTTTGGATTTTCGAGCAATGAAGAATGGCTATTGGTGGCCATATATGCAAAGGGAATCTATGGCATATGTTCGCAATTGCAAGAAATGCCAACTTCATGCTCCTATGGTCCACTAAGAAGAGTGCGCTTGCGTTCAAATAAGGAAGTTATTTAATTAAACACAATTTTCACCACTTAAGTCCTAAACATGCATCTATATGTGATTAACTACGATGATGAAACATAAAAGAACACAAATATGAGGAAAAATCCCCAACGGGGAAAAACCTTTTATTTTCACAATAATTTTGTAAGAGTACGGCTTACACGGATTACAATGAAAATACAGTGACACAGAAATACCCTCGGGTGTCGGTTCTGTTGTCGGTGGCTGGAACTATCCCTTTCCAGTAGGGCAGCAGTGACGAAGAGAGCGGCTTCCTCACAAATTACTCCAGATGAGTAAATGATCTTCTTGAAGGTTTAAAGATTCACACACATATATGGGAATGGTTTTGTGAATCAAAAAGGTTTAAAAAACCTTAAAAGGTGAAGTCTTATTCTGGGCAGTTTTTCGCAGAATTTTGAGATTGCAGAAAGACTTCAAAAACGTGTAGAAGGAGATCAGATATTTATACAAAAATTGAGGCGGTGGCTCATTCGAATGAGATAGCCATGTCGCTCGAACGAAGGACAAATGTCATTCGAACGAGATCGCACGACATGCCTATCTCGAGCGAACGACTTTCAAAGTCGCTCGAACGAGCTCGTCGATCGAGGCCATTCACTTCTATACTTAAAAAATTCTTCTTTTGATAAAAAATTAATCCAGACTTCAAAAAATAATTTTCAAAAATATTTCCCAAATATTTATGCAAATATTTAAGGCTCTAATAAAACATTTTACTAATAGAGCGTAGTGAAGTAGTGGGAATGAGCTGAGCAGCACGTTGCATGTAGCATGATGCACGTGAAGAAAGTGGATGCATTGAATTCGGATACAGGCCGTCGAGGATGATCGTGTTCACGTGCCGAATGTAGCGGTATCAGGCATATGAACTGTGATCAAGGAGAAAAATAGAAAATTCCTAGAATCTACCCTGGACATTTATAAAAATATGTCCTTACAAATCTCCCCCTATGTCTATGCCGGTACATACATAAAAAATCCGAATTATGCAATCAAACGGCATACAAGATAATATCCCCATTAAACCCTCAAACTAAGAATACTATATGACATGTCTTTCACATCTTCAGCTCCTTCAAAGCTTTTCTTGTTAGGGTGTGCAATCCAATAATGAACAATGTTGTACCTACACACATGAGATAAGGAAAATACCCGTGCCAAGCAACAGTTTGAAATATAATGATATGCAAAAATTGATGATCAATTAAGCTTAAGCAAATCATTCATAAATCAACCAAACACCAAAACAATTATCCCCCATAATTCTTCTCTCCCTTTTTATGATGTCCCCAAATAGACAGATATGAAAAGTATAAATGAATGCACATGGAGAATGACACACGGGAATAATCTGTTATTTTTGCATTTTTCAATTTTTTTTACACATAGTATACAACAAAGAATCACACCATGAAAGATCACAAAAACAACCAAGTCAATGATAGCGAAAATGAAGGGGTGTGATCAAATTCGATAGGAAAATCAATGCATACAAACATGACATATGTGCATGATGAATATCGGATACTCCTAACGAATGAACTCAAAGTCTTCCTTTGGTGTAAAAAAATGGTAATATGAGACATTGACTTAATCAAATCAACAAATCAAAGCTCAAAGTGATTTCCACACCAATAACGTCCAAAATTATTTCATGCTTTTTCAGGACTTTCAAGGAAGTGCAAACCCGTTTATATTCTCCAACCAAACTCCCTCAGATATTAATTTTGAATAGAGGCTTTCTAAATTCTCAAACTTTGGAGAATTGATGATGAAACCTAACGGCCCATATTTGGCATGAATTGCTTTTCATTGCCTTTAAATTTTTCGGGCTCTTTTAACCTCTTTGGACCTCGGATAATAAAATTCCTTCATTTTTTAGGTCCTTTTGAACGGTGGCTTTTGCGCAAAGAAAAGATAATTACCTTTCGTAGCCCCTCCCCGTTCTTAAAGAAACACTCAGTCTCACAAAAACAGTTTTTACATGCATTCCAATCTTGGCAAGTTTTATCGCATATTATAAGTTGTATAGACAGAATTGAGATGGAAACACTCAAGCCAACATGTGATAGACAAGAACAATAATCAAATAAAGCCGTGCATGTTTGCAATAAAGAAGATAGGAGTCAAACATGTAGACAAGATATCACGAATCACATCTCAAAGACTCCAAGCAGTGTAAAGCACATGGATGAAATGATGTAGCGTCTCAAATCTCTATCAAATAGTCACATGAAAAGATGGAATGAAATTGTGACTTGGATATTTTAAATGTTCATCCATAAAAGGTGCATAAAAAATACAAAAATCTTTTTGTGCTTTTCTGAAATTTTTATAAAAACAAAAATCTTTTGGGATTTAAAAAAAAAATAATAAATAGTTGTACAACACAGTAATAATACATATAAAACAAACTAGCAATAGGAAGCATATGATATGAACATGAAAAAGCATCCTATTCTAGACATAGACCAACCCCTCAGTCAACTGTGCAAATCCCCAAAGACTTCCTAAGACTCTCAAATCTAAGGGCATCTAAAGGTTTAATAAAAATATCGGCTAACTGACGATCGGTGGGAACAAAACTCAGGGATACGACTTTCTCCTCAACTAACTGTCGTATAAAGTGCTCACGTATCCTGATGTACTTTGTGTGCGAATGCCAGACTGGATTGTGGGATATGTGTATCGCGCTCGTGTTATCACAGGAAATGGTCATGGTGTCCTATGAAATCCCATAATCCTCCAGCATTTGCTTCATCCACAAGAGTTGCGTGCAACAACTCCCGGCAGCTATATACTCAGCCTCTGCAGTGGACAAAGAGATGGAATTTTTCTTCTTGCTCAGCCAGGAGACAAGAACAAAACCAAAATAGAAACACCTTCCAGAAGTGCTCCTACAACCATCTACATCCTCGGCCCAATCGGCATCTGAATAGGCGGACAAACGGTCATCAGTATAAAAGGAAAACCAAATACCATATGAGCGAGTCCCACTTACGTATTTAATAATACATTTTAGAGCAAGTAAATGTGACTCTTTCGAGGATGCCTGATATCGCGCACAGACTCCAACACTAAAGGCTATGTCGGGACGACTAGCAGTTAGGTAGAGAAGACTGCCTATCATACTCCGATATAAGGTTTGCTCTACTTCCTTGCCTGAAGTGTCCTTACTAAGCTTGTTAGTGTTACTCATAGGTGTACGTGCATGTTTAGCGGAGTCTAAACCAAATTTCTTCACTAGGTCTCTAGCATACTTGGATTGGGAGATGAACATCCCATCCTCTAGCTGACAAACCTGGAGACCAAGGAAGAAAGTAAGCTCACCAACTATGCTCATCTCAAACTCACTTTTCATCTCCTCTTCAAAGTGATGAGCATGTTGAGAGCACGTGGATCCAAATACTATGTCGTCCACATAGACCTGGGCAACCAAAATTGCACCGTCATCTCTCCTGACGAACAACGTCATATCAACTCCCCCTATCTTAAAGCCACGAGCTAAGAGATAAGAAGTAAGCCTCGCGTACCAAGCACGGGGTGCTTGCTACAAACCAGACAATGCTTTTCTCAGATAATAGACGTGCTCCGAATGCTGAGGGTCTTCAAACCCTTTTGGTTGTTCCACGTAAACCTCCTCTTGTGGAATGCCATTCAGAAATGCACTCTTGACATCCATCTGATATAACTTGAAGTGCAGATGACATGCGATGGCGAGTAGAAGATGGACGGACTCAAGCCTCGCAACAGGAGCAAATGTCTCCCCAAAGTCTACACCCTCTATCTGTGTGTAGCCTTGAGCAACCAACCTAGCTTTATTTCTAATTATGGTACCATTTTCATCCATTTTATTCTTGAAAATCCATCGGGTACCTATCACATTAGTATCACTAGGACGGGGGAAAAGTTCCCAGACATTATTCTTTTTAAACTGAAGCAACTCATCCTACATAGTGGATATCCAGTGTTCATCTTTGAGTGCTTCTTTATAATTCTTGGGCTCAACTTTGGACGTGTAGCAAAGATGGCTAACAACGTTCTCTAGCTGAGCACGAGTCTTGACCCCTAGAGTGGGATCGCGAACAATGGCATACGGGTCATGACTTTTGCGAACCCAAGCTGGTGTGTCCCCTAGAACATGAATAGGGTCCACAGAGTGTGGGAGAGGGACAAGTAAGTCACTCCCAGAGAAGTCCTTATTTTCACACTGTAGGTTAGGATCAATAGCCGTCGAAGGTTCGTCATCTTGCACGGTGACGTTTATTGATTCCATAACCTTATAGCTCTTCAGGTTAAATACCCGGTACGCTCTACTATTTGATGAATATCCTAGCAATATTCCCTCGTCGCTCCGGGAGTCAAACTTTCCTAATTGCTCTCTATCCCGTAGGCTGTAGCATTTACTCCCCAAAACACGAAAATATTCCAGGTTGGGTTTCTTTCCAGTCCACAATTCATAAGGCGTCTTAAGTGTGTGTGGACGTAGGTAAACCCTATTCACCGTGTGGCATGCAGTAGACACTGGCTCTGCCCAAAATCTCCTAAAACCTTTATGACCTAGAAGCATAGATCTAGCCATCTCCTGGATCGTTCTATTCTTTCTCTCAACAATCCCATTTTGCTGAGGAGTCTTCACTGTAAAAAACTCATGTTTGATCCCAAGGCTATCACAATAAGAGTCTACCTTTGCTTCTTTAAATTTAGTGTCATTGTCACTACGTATCCTGTTAATAGTGACTCCGTGTTGATTTTACAGGACACGGAACTTGGTCGTTAAGAATTCTACAGCATCAGATTTCTCTCTTAGAAAACCTACAATGGAGTATCTGGAGAAATCATCCACCATCACGAGGATATACCTCTTACCACCCAGACTCTCAGTACGAGTGGGACCCATAAGATCAATGTGTATAAGCTCAAGAACACGAGAGGTGGTAATGGAATGCAACTTCCTATGGGGACTACGAATTTGTTTTCCCAACTGATAGGGTCCACAAACCATCGAATTTGGCCTTCCAAGAGATGGTAAGCCACGTACTAGTTCCTTTTTAGCTAAGCGAGTGAGATCTCTAATATTTACGTGACCTAGACGTTGGTGCCATAGATCCATAGGAGTGATCGTGGCGCTGTTGTAGACAAGTGAGGATGTGGGCTCAGTCCCATAGCAATTATCCTTTGTCCTCACCCCTTGCACTAAAAGTTTATCGAATTGATTATAGACCTTACAAGCGTCCTGGTCAAACTTTACGGCAAAGTCAGCGTCTCACAGCTGGCTAATGCTGAGAAGGTTTGCTTTCAAACCTTTGACGTAGAAAACATTTTCTAGCTTAGGAAATCCAGGTAACTCGACAGTACCACGTCCTATAATGCTAGACTTGCTCCCATCTCCAAAGGTGACTCTGCCATCCTGATAATCCTCAAGAGATGTAAAAAATGAGGCATCACCTGTCATATGTCTGGAGCACCCACTGTCAAAATACCATTGTGAGGTATTATGTGCTTTGAGAGCGACATGAACAACAAAGGCCTTTTTTATCTTTCTTCGGTACCCAAGAAGTGGTGACCTTTTGTTTGCCTTTGTTGTTGTTGGTTTTAGCTGGAATCTGAGAAGCATTCCCTGACGGCAAAGACATCCGTCGGAATTCCTCCATCAAACTCTGAGACGTGGCAGCTAAAAACTCAACTTGCTCTCTCAGACTAGTAAAATCATCAGTATGCTGACGTGGAGAAGTAGTACGTCGTCTGACCCATACTATAGCAAAACTCCCTTAGATGGCCTTTTCTTTTGAAATAAGTACAAAAGAACACAGTCAAAGGCGGACCTTGGTTTGCTTTTCTTGGTCGAACTCTCATTCGAGGTTTTTAACGATGGCCATAAGGAGTCGTAGTAAACTCAGGAACTGGTCCAGGTGAAATTTTGGACGTGGAGGCACCATCATAACCAATTCCCTGCCTATCACCAAAACCTAAAGTGGGGCCGAGGAGCATCTTTCCCATCTTCCCAGATCTGTCCTCGATTTGTACCTTGACTTCCCCTGCTTTCTCAAGATCATGAGTCAGCTGGGAAACAAAGGCTTCAAGTTTCTTCCGAGTCTCCACGGAGGAATGGAGCTTACTCGTAAGACTAGCCACTTGTTTAGTCAAGTCCCCTCTCTCTTTCTCAAAAATGCTCTCTCTCTCTCTAAACAAACTCCCTTTCTCAACACAGGCAAATTCTCTCTCTCTCAGGGCGGTGCAGGTGGAGGACTCTCTCTCTCTCTCACTTTTCTTAATTCTTCCTCTAAACCGGTGATCTTAAGGACGAATGCTTTGTTACGCTTTTTAGTTTTAAATGACTCAGAATATAACTCAGCGTAGGCGCGTTGAATATCACTCTCGCTCTCACATGTGTCATCCTCCCCTTCACTCACATCGCTCTCACTGTCAAGGTGTCCCTGTGAAGCATCATCCTCAGCGTCGTGAGGAGAACTAGAAGTGCTCACATGACTAGCCATGAACACGGTGAAGTTACACTCATGCGGTGACTCGACTCCAGAATCCACCGACTCGACCTCACTGTCGTCGCTAAGGGTAACGTTAAGAACATATTTCCCTTTCTCTCTGTTCAGACGTGTGGCACACTCAAAGGCTCTATGACCCCTACCGTCGCACTCAAAGAACCTCTCACTTTCTTTCTTAGGAGGATATTTAAAATATTTTTCATTTTTCTTTTCAAACTTATTTTTCTCAAATTTCTTTTTATCTTTATAATTGTCATTTTTCTGAAATTTGAGAATCCTCTTGATTTTTTTTGCAAAAAGAGCCAAATCATCTAAGTCAAAATCACAATCAGAATCTGACGTGTCAGTCTCTCTCTTTCTAGATGACTCTACCCTCTTTCTAGACGACCCCTCATTCTTTCTCTATTGGGCATTAAGAGCAATTCCCTTATCTTTAGACCTAGCAGTTTTAGGAAACATGTCGATTTCATATCTTTGTAAGTCTCCTACAAGTTCTTCCAATTTTAGCGTATTTAAATTACCCATAGAATTTAGCACAGTGACTTTAGGGATAAAACGCTTAGGCAAAGAACGAAGAATCTTTTTGACAACTCTAGCATTAGGAATATGTTCACCAAGATTAAAGCTAGTATTAACAATGTCAGAAAGCCTAGCATAAAAATCATCAAAACATTCAGTCTCATGTATGGTGATGGTTTCAAATTGAGTTGTCAAATTTTACAATTTAGACTCTTTCACAGCATTAGTTCCTTCATGGGTGAGTTGTAAAACATCCCATGCCTCTTTTGATATGGTGCACGTCATTATGCATTTGAACTCAACAGGTGTGACAGACCCATAAATAGCACTTAGACCCTTAGAATTGAATTATGACCATTTAAATTCTTCTTCAGTCCAAGAGTGATAGGTTTTAAATTGATCACATTATCAACAGTGACGGAGGGAGGTGTCCACCCTCTTTCAACCAAAATCCAGACACGTTCATCAATGGCTTTTAATGCTGATCTCATACGGGCTTTCCAATATGCATAGTTTGTCCCATAAAAAACTGGCATTTTATTATATAACTTCTCCATAATGAACACACTTGTTTTCAAAAATCAATTTTTTAGAAAATTGATATCTTAGAAAAATTTTGCGAAAAATTACACGGTAAATTTGTGTAACTGGCTCTGATACCAATTTGAGAAGAGTGCGCTTGCGTTCAAATAAGGAAGTTATTTAATTAAACACATTTTTCACCACTTAAGTCCTAAACATGCATCTATATGTGATTAACTACGATGATGAAACATGAAAGAACACAAATATGGGGAAAAATCCCCAATGGGGCAAAACCTTTTATTTTCACAATAATTTTGTAAGAGTACGGCTTACACGGATTACAATGAAAATACAGTGACACAGAAATACCCTCTTGTGTCGGTTCTGTTGTCGGTGGCTGGAAATATCCCTTTTTGGTAGGGCAGCAGTGACGAAGAGAGCGGCTTCCTCACAAATTACTCCAGATGAGCAAATGATCTTCTTGAAGGTTTAAAGATTCACACACATATATGGGAATGGTTTTGTGAATCAAAAAGGTTTAGAAAACCTTAAAAGGTGAAGTCTTATTCTAGGAAGTTTTTCGCAGAATTTTGATAATGCAGAAAGACTTCAAAAACGTGTAGAAGGAGATCAGATATTTATAAAAAAATCGAGGCGGTGGCTCGTTCGAACGAGATAGCCATGTCGCTCGAACGAAGGACAGATGTCATTCGAACGAGATCGCGCGGCATGCCTATCTCGCGCGAACGACTTTCAAAGTCACTCAAACGAGCTCGTCGATCGAGGCCATTCACTTCTACACTTAGAAAAATTCTGCTTTTGATAAAAAATTAATCCAGACTTCAAAAAATAATTTCAAAAACATTTCCCAAATATTTATGCAAATATTTAAGGCTCCAATAAAACATTTTACTGATAGAGCATAGTGAAGTAATGTGAATGAGCTGAGCAACACGTTGCATGTAGCATGATGCACGTGAAGAAAGTGGATGCATTGAATTCGGATACAGGCCGTCGAGGATGATCGTGCTGACGTGCTGAATGTAGCGGTATCAGACATATGAACTGTGATCTAGGAGAAAAATAGAAAATTCCTAGAATCTACTTCGGACATTTGTAAAAATATGTCCTTACATCCACCAACCTGCTAGCAACCTAAAATCACTTTCCGGCCCATGGCCATTCGCCCAATGGGGAATGGACATTGTAGGACCACTTCCTACCGCTGCCGGCAATCGCAAGTATCTATTGGTCACAACTGACTACTTCACCAAATGGATCGAGGAAGAACCTTTGGCGAATATCCGAGATGCAGATATGATAAGATTCATAGGGAAAAATATAATCCCCCATTTTGGCATCCCCAGAACCATCATCACTGACAATGGAACACAGTTCGAGAATGACTCCTTTAAGAGCTTTTGTGACAAGCATGGAATCAGACACCATTACAGCTCGGTGGCTTATCCTCAGAGCAATGTCCAAGACGAGGCTTCCAATAAAATAGTGATCGACGGATTAAAGAAACGATTAGAGAGAGCCAAGGGTGCATGAGTAAATGAACTATCGCATATTCTATGGGCCTACCGTACCAATCCAGGACGAGCAACGGGGGAAACCCCATTTTCATTGACGTATGGAATGGTGGAAGTTATCCCATTAGAAGAAGGCTTGCCAACAATGAGGTCCAGCCTTGTCGACCAGGGCCATAATGATGCAGCATTGCTCGCTGAGCTCGACCTAGCCGATGAGCGCCAAGAGCTTCCCTAGTGAAACTTGGCAGCTATCAGCAACTGCTCGCAAGGCACTACAATAAGAAGGTCAACCCCGAGCATAGAACGCAGCCAATCTCAAGAAATTCTATTTTTAAATTCTTCTTTTGTTCTTTAGTTATGAAACTGGAAGTTCGTTTTCCTTGTCATTAATAAAAAGTTGTTTGGCAGTTGCATTGTACGAAGTATCAGTTAACTAATTTACAAGGTCTCAACATATAAACTTTATAACCCACACACCCTTCCCAAGTAACGGGCACACTGATCATTACACTATAGCAGGGAAATGACCCTCCTCAGGTTTTTGTTATGAAATATGAAAGACCTCTTAGCATTGCCCCTGGCAATATATGAAGCCCTACAGGAGATCCTTAGGCAATATGGCCAAGTCAAAATTGGTCACCAAATAATGTTTGGTTGAATAAAATCCTGATCAAATAGAGCATCTAACACCAGGTGTGTCATCGCCAATTGCCCCACTTAGTCCTAAAGGAGTGTAACGGTACAACCTAAAAGGTAAAGTGAGGAAGAATGGTATCTCGTGGGCATACTGGACTGGAAGGACACTTACTTTATAATGCGAGCATACAAATCTAGTCAGCCAAGATAGGCTCAAGATTTTTGAGTAAAGATGTGGAAGATATAAGACACTTGTTTAGTCGGCAAATTTTCCCAAAACATAAATTTTATATTAATTCATCACATTTACAACAAATACAATACATGTTTAGTCAGCGAGCTCACCCAAAACATCAACATTACGCTGCTTCATTACATATGTATATACAGAGTTGCTACTGGAAAAATCTCAATGAGGTTGAAGCCTCTGAACGAGATAATCAGCCACTTGAGCTCTTCTACCATCATCAGGAGGGGAACTAACTCTTCCTCGACTTCGCTCGCATCTGACTCCAATAGCTTTCGAGGGATGGCATCAATGGGTATCCACTGATCATCTCTCCGGAAGGGGTTAGGCATTCGAGTGGAAGGCGATATTTCATGTCGATACCAGAGCATTGAGTTCCTTGGAACTTGCAGCTCCCTCAAGTCACTCAACCACCCCCTGATGAAGGTGAGCTCTTCAAACTCTATTAGCCTCGTTGGAGCATCTAGCCAACCCTAATTGTAACCATCGGCCCACACTCGTCGAGGTCCTTTCTTAAACAAATGCCTCAACCGGGTGACATCCCTCTGGAGCCCAGCAGCAATCACATACGCTCGCTGGACATCACCATGAAGCGCTTCCATTTCCCTAGCTGAACTCCTGGTATTCCTGCCAGCTCGCAAAATGGTTGGAGGGGTAGAGCCTCGCAGCACAGGAGGAATGTCGCTCGGGCCAGTTCCGGCTCGTGACGAGGAAGAACCTTACAATACTGTAGGAGCGGTGCTCGGTGCATGCTCCCTAAGTCACGAGACCTCTCTCCTCAAAGCCTCATTCTCTTACTGGAGAATTTCCCCAACCTGGTTGATCTCAGAAGCATCTAGAAGCTTTGCTCTTAGTGTATTCACCTCTTCTTGCACTAAAGCACAAACTTCTTCCATCTCCTGGAGCCTGTCTTTCAGTTTGACGACAAGCTCGGTCTTCTCTATGAAATGCTTATTCCTCAAACGCAAAGATTTGTAAATCCTCATAAAAGTATGACGAATTTCGAAGCTTACATCAGGTCCAAGCATTCTTCCCAATTGAGAAGTGGCTGGTATATAGTCATCAACATCAATCGACTACAAGTAATAAAAGGGCAACGAAAAGAAAAATAAATCAGTGCACTGGAGAGAAGAAACCTTTTCATTTCATTAATAAGGGTCAAAGTACATCGAACAACAAAAAGGAAAATTATAAGCGAAGATACAAAAGTAACCCTAGAAGTAAATCAACTAGCAACCTCAGGCTTCCCAGAAGTAGATGGTTGCTTCCCCTTGTCAGCGACAGTAGAAGCACCCCCCTCAGCAGGGATAACCTCTGTCGTCTGAGCAGGGAGAACCTCGGCAGGAATTGTCTGGGAAGTAGGATCAACGCCTTCGATGCTGGGGCAGGGGCTTCTTCATCCATTGTTGGCTTCAATCCCGAGTCGTGCTCGTCGAATAGAGGAGAGTCAACATCGACACCAGCAGCTAAGAGGGCCTTATTCTTAAAGTTCAGACAACTGATGTAGCCTACCTGAACCTCGGCGTCTTCATATGCAGCAGCCCACCCAGAGTTGTATGAGTCCTCCTTGATGGTGTCTACTTGGGACTCTTTCTCATTTAGCTTCTCGGCCAGCACCTTGCTCTCCTCTACAATGGCTAACTTACTCGAATAGACCAGATCATAGGCCTACCTCAGCTCATTCAATTCTTTAACTGCTGCATCCCTCTCTCGGCTGGAATTAGCAAGAGCCAGGTTAGAAGAATCTTTGGCAACATCAACAGTCTTCAGACTGGACTCCAATTGTGTGCCCCTTTCCTTTAAGGTAGCATTCTACTGCTCCAGCTCGCCGTTCTTCCTCACCAGCTCGCCGCGAGAGCGATAGAGCATGACGAAGTCAGTCACAAACTGCGAATAAAAGAAGATATCAGGAAAAGAAAATAGAGGAAATTTATAAAAGCATTAGAGAAAAGATAAGGTCTTACCAAGTCTAGCCTCTGTCTAGCTTGCAGGGACAATTGATCAGACCCCAGCGCCATTTGGCGATCTGTAAGAAGAACTACCCTCACGAGCAGCGCAGGGGCCAATTGAGGAGAAATGGCAACTGATGCCCCCTCGGGCAATGCGAACACCGGGACTAAGGACTGCCCAACCTTCGTCCTTGATTCCATCTTTCTCCTCTCTTCCTCTTTCTCTTTCTCCATTTTCCTCTTCTCCTCCATCCTCTTCTTCTCTTCTATCTTCTTTCTCTCCTCTTCCTTTTTTTTCTCTCTCTCCCTCATCTGTTCTTCTTCTTTCCTCTTCCTCTCCTTCTCCTGAGTAATAGACCGAGGGCCAGTAGTAATAGCCCCAGTACTGGACTTCTACTTCTTCGACCTCTGAGCGAGGAGCACATGATCATCATCATCGTCATCCTGAATTAAATTTTTCCTTGGAGGAACCATCTCCTCGCTTGAACTGCTGGACGTGCTCGAAGATTCTTAAGCTTCAGAAACCTCCTCCAAGACAGAAGAACTATCACCACTAGAGCTCCCCTTGCCAAAATTTCCTTCAGCACTGCGTACGATATCACTCTCAGAACTACTCTCCTCCTCGTCCAACTGAATGGGATCAGCGGCAGTCTCTTCAGAGGTATCAAATTCAGGAATACTATCTACCGGCCTTGCTATAAAGCTAGAACCAATGTTTTTGTACTCGAGCAAGAAAGCAGCATATCGGGGATGCTCGTCGTCGGCTAAGGTCTCCTTGATATTCCAGGCCATGACCAGTTCAGAAAAACGAACCTTACTGAGAACAGGTTCCAAGTTCTTCGACCTCGCTGAAGAAAAAATTGGAAAAGTCAGAAAGATCACAAATCAGTAAAGAAATTTAAAGAACAGAGCAAAGACTACCTATATATTCTTCCCCATAAAAGGGAACAGAGAACCTATTAGACCTCGACCCCTCAGTCTGGAGGGAAAACTACCAATTTCTAGCAAGGAAACCCTCTTGCCAATAGTCCTTATGGGAATCAGGTAGGTTTACCACCAATACCCTGTCAGGACTCCTGGATTTGAGATAGAGAACACCAGAACTAGTTCGGGAAAAAGAATAGAAAAAGAAGACTTCGGCGAGCCCTAACTTGGTGCCATAGAGTTGATTTATTCTATGGACACCATTGATTATCTTCTACACATTGGGCGAACACTGTGCAGGAACAATGTTGAAATAACCAAAGAAGTGCAAGAATAGATTATTGGGAGGAAAAGTAAGTTCCTCTTGGGAAAGCAACAAGACATGGATCCAATGGTCACCCTCTATCTCTCTAACATTTCTAGGAGGAGAGTCACACTCAATCTCTACCCACTCTAGGACATTGTAAAACATCCTAAACTCACACTGATATATTACCAATGTTTGCCATTAAAAAATCCTAAAAAGCTACAAATTCAAAGAGAAAATACAAAAAGAAAGCACAGGGAACTTACAAGATGAAAGTTCGACTTGAACAATGAAGAATCACAAGCCCAAATGACGAGGAAGATCGAAAGCAATAAGAATGAAGACCGAAAGAAGAAAACGTGAATCACTAAAACTCGCAGAAAATGGAAGAGTACTGAGAAGCTTGAAACGACGATGGAGAAACGACTGCTCTGAATAACTTTTGAGTGTAACTAATCATAGTGCACAAACCACGAAGCAGGTGCCGCCTAAATCAGTCCTCAAACTTTGGGAAGAGTTGCACGATGTAAAAAGGAGCCATTATGACAAATCATTTAAATTTATTGAGCCCAAAGCATGGCCCAACAAACTTAGGGGTAATTGTGGGTACCCGAAATTAGAAAGATGGTCTTAGACGAGTAGCCCAATTATAGCGGCCCAAAGTCCAGACCCTCCCTATCTTAATCAGTTATGATTTAGTCTTCTCCCATGTTCTCGTTAAGAGGGGTTCTAGGAAAAAATGGAAAACGTGGGGGAGTCCAACACCCCCACTCCCTGAAAATGAACATGTATATAATAAACCCTAGGTCTGGGGCATAGGACAAACTATATTCTCTGTAATCACTCTCCAGAGTATATAGAAATAATACTGACTGCACCACCGTGGACGTAGGCACCTTTGCCGAACCACGTACATCTTGTGTTGTGTGATTGGCATTTTGTACTCCTTATTTTGTTTGGTGATTGTGTTTCTCTTATCTCTTTCTGTTGAATAATAATTGTCACCACAGGTACCATGTCATGGTATGATGCAGTTAAGCCTAGTGGAGCGTGGTGGACCAGGTATGGTCAATGCATCTCAGTAACTGGGTGCGCCCTATCTAAAGTATTCTTTCTATTTTATAAAGTTTTGTACGTGGGTGGCTGCACTTTTGACCACACGAATTTCTTGTACTATTGGCTCTTCTTAGGATTAGAAGCCTTTTGATTGGTTAACACGACAGTCAGTGGCTGTGGTTGCAAAGAGCAAGATAATTTTAAGGATATGGTATAGTGTTAAAAATCGAGGAAAAGTTAGCATACGGCGTTCCTTTGCTATGGTGAGTGCATTAGAGCGAGGCTCCAACGAGTGCTTAAAGGTGAGAAGCCTAGATTATTACTAGGGTCATCGGAGTCATACAGAGGAAGATGATGGTGATGACTTGGTAAGAATATTACTTCTTAGAGTAAAAAATTATCAGAGTATGGTTATTAGCACACGCGAGTTGTGTGGTCAGGATAACCTGGAAATTTTAGGAACGCAGGATGCGTAGTCCTAATAATAAAAATGGTTCTTTATAAGGAATTTGACTCTTGGTTTTATTGTGGTCAATCTTTGGTGAATGTCGATCACTATAGAGGATTATCATTGATGCACCGATATTCTTTAGGTGTTAGACAAAGTAGCCCTATGACTCGTTTAAACATGATCATAAAGCGAGTGGAGGCTTAGAGTCAGTTATGTGACGTTCATGGTTAGCAAAGTATTGGGCATTAGAGCATGTCACATTAAGCCTTTAGTGACCAACCTTGTGTGAGGGCGTGTGGTGTGACCTTAGTATTGAGGACTTCGACAGTTTGTTTTGGAGGATTTTTATGGCTTAGAATAGAAGTTAGTGAACCCTATAAGCTTAAGGATAGATGAGTCGAGAATTTTGAGGACGAAACTCCTCATGGAGGGAAGTTTGTAATACTCTTCCCTAATGTTTCATTTAATTTCCCCACATAATTTAAAATGGTGTAAGAACCTTAGATCTTGAATAATTATGAGTGGGATCGTATTATGATTATTTTGTTTTAGGGCCATAATGTTAATTGCAGGAATTTCATGGGTAAAAGTTAAATTAAATAAAATCAATTGGAAGTAATGATCGTTCGAGCGACATGGATGCCGTTAGAAGTGAGAAGCAGGGTCGCGCAAAGGTCATCTGAATCAGAGGTTCAAACGAGCTTCAAGTGAGATCTCACTGCTTAGAAGTTCTGGGTTGCATGAAAGTTGCTCGAAACTAGGGATCGAACAAGGCGCATATCTATCTTTAATGAGGGACGAATCTCATTCAAATGATGGCCTTCGATCTTTTAAATCTGATTGTCCTTGTGTACTATCTCGTTCTAGTTCGTGAAATGGATGAGTTGTCGAGCTCTAGTGAGCGTAGATTGGGCAAAAATGGGATTTATAGGCTTTTGGGTGTTTTATAAGGCCTCTTTTGGTTCATCTTAGTTATTGAAAGATGGAAGAAGTGGAGAGAGAGAGATAGAGAGAGTATAGTGGTCTTCCACCATTGTTGAGCATATTTTCACCTCAAACCACCATTCCACCACAAAATATCCACCTTAAACCATCATATTCTTCTAGTCTTCACCATATCTAAGCTTTTTGGATACCCATTTCCACCATTTTTAGGCTAAGCTACAAATTTGTAAAGGGTTATTAGGGGATTTTTAGATACGATGAAGATGGAGCTTCCATGGAGTTTGAAGAGGGCTTTTGAAGGGGTTTCACTTAGAATCTAAATGGAGCATGATTTGGAAAGGTGCAACCTACTGGAGGCCACCTTAGGAGGTTAGAGGTTGCAATCTACTTTCCATTGTTGGAGCTTCATTAAGGTGGGAAATCTTACTCTTAGTATTAAGACTCTATTTTATGTATTTGTATTCTTGTAGTAAGATTACATGAGTAAGATGACTTTGTTTAAATGGTAAAAATCATGTATAGTGAGTAATAATTGTTTTTGTGATATAAAAATGTTGCAAAAATGTTATTTTGTTGAAAAATAATGATGAATAAATATTTCAGAGTTTTTTGAAATGAATATTGGAATTTTCATGAAAATAGTGTATTTTCTAGAAAACTAATGTTAAACATTTTATGAAATAAAATGCTTGAAAATGATGATTGATTTGCTAAAATATTGGTGAAAAAATGCTTTCTAAGTTTCCTACAAAAATGTAGATTTTATAAAAGATGGACATTCGTTGAGTTTGAAAGAAGTAAAAATATCTTTTATGACTTAAAAGTGCATTTTTGAAAGTATTATGATTTTCTAAAATGAAATGAATGTTTAACCCATTTAGTAGGATTTTTGAAGTAAAATTCATCACCTCATGTGTGTATACTTGTATCATTTTGATAATGAGCACATAAACAAGTTTAAAGAAGAAATAATAAATGCAAAAATTCTACTCTTCAAAGTGTGTGAAAAAGGGGTTAAAGATGTGATGAATATAAGATTATAATACTACATGTATTGATAAAAAGAAAATGTTTTTTTAATGAAAAGTAGTCTTTAAATGTAATTAGATTCCTTGAACAAATAAGTAAAAAATATCTAAATTGAAAATATAGTTAGTAAATGTGTTGGATAAGTGTTAATGGTTAAATATTGGAAAGTTAGTGTGTATAGCTTAATGTTGTAAAAAGATTAACATTTATAAATTTGGAAACTAGATAATGGGATAAATAGGTTTCGAACTTGAGAAGCTCCAATTATTAAAAATGTGTTTAAGTGTTGAAAGTACGTAAGAAGTGGTATGAGTAACTCAAAGGTGTTATGAAAACATCACTTGTAAAATGGAAAAAAATGGCAAGTTTTGAAACAAGAGTGTAAAATGGTATTTTTACTTAAAGTAGAACATTTTGAAAGATGTGTTATACAAATTGGTCCTAAATGAATATAATTTTTGGAAAAAAAATCAAAGTTAAAATGTAAAGAACATGAAATGATAATTTCAATGTGTAACATGATTTGAGGTGAAACCCCTCGTTTGGCTTCGATCGGATAAAAAGGGAAAGAAAGATAAATGTGGACATTTCTAAAATATTAAAACACATAAAAGGAACTCGTATGACACCGAAATCATTAAGGAGAGCCTAGATCCCTGAGGTGAAAGACCTAAAATCACTTGTCGGACATATGGTGGTGTCGCCAATGGTGTGGATCCACTTAAAGTACACGGTTATTGAAAGATTATGAGAATAAAGATAACAAAATAAAGAATATTTCAAGAAATGGGTTGTGTGGTGAAAACATGTTAAGACAACCTAACTTGAATGAATTAATAAATGTTTCGGTAATGGTTAAAATTGACAAGTAAATGCGAAATTGATTAATATACATAAGGTAAGGAGAATGATAAAGTAAGTGGGTAAATGAGTGGCTAAGAAACCTAAGTGGTTCAAATCGTAATTAACACAAGAGTGTGTTGCAAAAGGTTTTCAAATACTAAATAATTTTTTTAACACAATGTTTGTGTGTGTAGAAAGGGTGAGTTTTAATGAAAATACTAATGTGAATTGGTTAAAATAAAAAGGGTAATTCGATAAAGAAATGGCTTTCGATCAAACCAAATGTAGTTGTTTCAAGTATTTAACCGTGTGTGTTAAATAAAAGGATAAATGTTAAACTAAGGGAAATGAAGTCTTTGTAGAAGATTAAGGTGAATTAATCGGGATAAGTATATGTGTGTGTGTGTGTGTGTGTGTGTGTGTGTGTGTGTATGTGTATGTGTATGTGTGTGTATATATATGTAAAACGTAGTTGCATGTGCAGGTAGGTATAACATGTAGAGTCTTCTTTCTGCCCTTTGTTTCTATATTGCATCTATATATTCCCACTAAGCATTGGCTCACACCCTTGTCTTTATTACGGCAGTTTGGGTGTGGGTTCGTATTTTTAGAACGTTATACAGGTAAGTGTTCTATCTAATTTTGTGTTAGTAGCTCTATAGGCTTTGAATCCGGGGATGCTTCCCATGGATCATTTACGTAGATTGAACTCAAAATTAAAATCGCATGCTAAACAAGTGAAACGTTAATTAAAATAAAACTGGACTAGCAATATTATAGGTTGTTTCATTGCACTTTATGATAGTTACACACTAACTTAATAGCATTTTCCCTTCCATGTACCACTAGATCAAGTACTTATTTAATGAGTTTTACTTTATTTCAAACTCGATGCGTCACGAAGTATATGTTTTGTCACATGTCTGTAGGTACTTAAAGAGAAATTCAAGACACACGGATGAAGACATATTGTGTGAAAGGGAAGAAGAAGAAGTTTGAAGACAAACAAACTTAAGTCATTCCGTTCTAGGATTAGGAAGGGTGTTAGTATTTTTATCAAAGGAGATCTTTGATTTTAGTTTGGTGTCCGGTCATGTTTGTTTATTTTGTACTGGAATAGCCAAAAGGGGAGATTTTTAAGAACATTTTTTCTAACATTGTTCATAGCATAACTTTAGCCTAGTTTGGCGTGTCCCGTTACAACGCCATGCACCATCAAGACGAATCGAACTAAAGCATCTCCAAGTTTGAAGACTTACTGACATCCCAATAAGGTACAAAACAATTTAGAGTTTGAATTAATTTACGAAATTATATTTTGGGATTTTATTTTTCGTCAAAAACAAGGAGGGCATTTTGTTTTCAAAAAGACAAATATTTTTCCCAAGGTTTGCCGTAGGCGAAGTTTTTATTTTCATTGAGCTCGTTCAAACGATGTCACACTATTATTTGAACGACATATCAAGGTCTTTCGATGTATGCTTTCAAACGTACATCAAACGAAGCTAACTATTTTTATTTTTGTTACATTATTATAAGCGAGAGAATATGTCTTTCGAACAAGATCTATATATCGTTAGAACGATTGCTTCATATTGTTCGAATGACGCGCTGCCTTGAATTTTAGATAAATACCTATTTCATGTTTAGAACGTTTAAGACTTTTGCCAACTCCGCTTCTGCATAACTTTTGCAAAATTTCTTCACCTTTTATGTTGAAAAAATAATGTTTAGTTCACAACAAAATATCCTTGAATATTGTTCTTATGAATTTGTTTAAAAACCTGGAAAGTTTAGTTTCTTTGCATACACCTTGTGGAGAGAATCTCCATGGCTGCTTGTTATACCTGCGGGGATTCACTGATGAAGACGAAGGTTGAGGATGATAAAGGGTTGCGATATTTTAATTATTGAGAGGATCATAGTTGTTCATTAGAGATTTGCAAAGATTAGCGCTTTATGCTTGTGGCGGTTATCAAATAGTTTGTAAGTCGGCTATCTTGTAGATTTCTAAGTGAATAAAAGGTTTTTATCCGAAAGGGGTTTTCTCTGAAACTTGGCCTTTGTTGATTGATTGGTTTGTTTTATCTATTTTATCACGTAGATTCATGTCTAGGATAAAAAAAATCTATTTAAAATTAGCTTCCCTCCATCATCAATTGGTATCAGAGTTTCCTTTCGTTTTCAAAAGTTTAACAATATTTTTTATGTATGATAAAAAAATGAAATCTAGGTAGAAACAGGTTTGATAAACTTGGAATATGTAAAAGATACCTATCCTAAGAGGTTTATAAATATTTATACTCCCCATATGAAATATAGCCATTATTGACAGTTTGGGTACGCTGGGCGAGTATAAAAAGGCTAGGTTGTTATTCTTTTCAAGTCTAAAGACGTATAGTCACCTCGATAATTCAAGTTGTATCTAAATACAATACTTAGTCCTAAGTTTTAATGTATATGAACCTGAAGCACATATGTAGTTTCCTCAAGAACTATACAACACATATTTTTCCTAATGTAAGAAGTCAGATTTTTTTTAGATCGAATAATGTTTGGGCTCATGTTTTAAGAAAATCTAATTTTGCTCACCTTAGTTTATAAAATAATAATCACTTGTGAGACAATTATTTGTTTGATAAATAAATGTATTATAAAAAACCAACCACTGAGGGATAAGATCTCATATACAGGGTGTATAAAAAATAGTCTATAAAATTCGAACTGAAAAGAAAGCCCTACTGGATAACTACCATACCTACAATACTCTATTAAGATCCTCCACAATATCTAAAAAGGTAGGAATATAAGTGGCATGTTTCTCTTTTTACCATCTCGGGAGAGTGCTCAGAAATAAATAACGAATTCTAGAAGTCGCAGTCTCTATACCTTCAAAACATCTTGTATTCCTCTCTTTCCATATAGTCCCAAAGATACAATATCGGGCTAGCCGCCAAAGTTTTATGTCCCCCTTCCACCCCTTAGGTGGTGCCATGCCTCTAATAACACCCTCACTAACTCTTGTATAAACCATGCAATTCGACATAGGGACAGGAAAAAATCCCACTAGCATCTTGTCATCCTGCAATGCAAACGAAGATGATTTGTTTTCTCCTCCACCTCTTTAAATAACCAATAATGGCTAGCCATTATTCTCCTTTTCTTCTGCAAATCCTCGATCGTCAATATGGCCTGTCTTGTATTGATCCAAATGATGAACATCACTTTCGGAGGTGCCTTAGCCTTATATGTTTATTCCATGAAAAATAAGCTATTTGTCTCTCACTAGCTCAAAAAAAAATTACTAATAGACTCTCACGGTAAAACATCATTTCCCATCTGCCTTCCATCTCAAGTCATCATCCCCATTCGATGGGCGAGGGACGAATCCAACCAGTAAAAAAATGCCTCGGCCTCCTTGATCTCCCAATCCCATAATTGTCTTTTGAATTAAGGGTTCCACATCACTCGATCTCCATTAACGACATGTGATCAGAAATTAATCCATCTTTGACCCCACCTAAACTGAATATATCGAAAAAATGATCATGAAGAGATCCATTCTTTACCAATATATATTTCCAAAACCTAATCATATTGCATATCCCCAATTGGAACTTCTTGTACCTAGAAAAATCTTCCCACTCCTTCGATATGTGTTTTCACAATCCAGCCAATGAGAAAAATGTCCCTCTACCAGTCCCCACCCAAGATGCGTATACCCGTCACTCTCACTACTCTCCTCCACAACCTTCACAACCACTTTGTTAAAATACTCTAGATTCTTTACTCTCTCTCCAACTTCCTCAATTGGTTAGCATACCTCCTCCCACCCCACTAGACAATATTTAAAGTTGTTACTGTTATCTCCACAAAAAATATGTCATCATCTTCTATGAACTTCATACGGTAATGGAATATCTTAAATAGATTCGTAAGGACAATGTTTTTGAAATGTTTGTCACAACTGAGTATGCCGTACAACACTACAACCGTCGAAGAATTGTTCAAGACCATTCAAGCATCGAGACGGATCCGAATATCAATTTTGGCGAGAAAGTATTTAAGTCCCTATTATTGTTCTCTTAAAGGTGTTGGGATAAATTTTAAAAAAGGCTAGAAATTTTTTCTAAAATATTTTCTAAGTGTTGAGGCGTTTTTTTTTTTGTTAAAATGAATTTTCCATGATTAAAAGAAGAATTTTTGAAATAAAAATTAAATTTATTTTTCGCGAATTTTCTCGTTCGAGCGACTTAATATGTTGTTCAAATAACATTAGATCTTGTGCGAAGATTTCTTTCGAACGACATGCTTTCTGCTTCAAACGACATTCGATCTCGTTCGAATGACACGCCGCCTTAAACTTTTTATAAATGGCGTGTTAAACGAGACGTATTCTGCAAACACTGCAAGTCGACAGAACACTTTTGGCTTCTTCATTTAGGGCTTTAATCCCTTGTTTTCAATTCACAAAGCATCCCAGTCTTTGTGTGAATTATTTTGGAATTAATATACAAACTTGTTGAAGTTTTCTCTTGTAGAAAGGGTCTAAAATGCGGACATAGGTACCACTGGAGGGAGGTATTGGGCTGACTGACTGCGGTCACTGAAGTTTGCTGTATGTGGATCTTTACTGAAGATAGAACGGCATGTTCTTATGGAGCTGCTAAGTTTGTTCCATTGCTGACGACGCCGACCGACGCCTGCGGGTATTCGTGTGTCACCATAATTCATTGTAATCCATGTAAGTTGCGATTTCCAAATTATTGTGAAATAAATGGTTTTACCCTTTGGGGATTTTTTCTGAAATTGGTTTTCTTTGCATGTTTATTGATTGATGATTTTAAATCACCTAGATACATGTGTTAGGATTTATCTAAATTTTGCATTTTATTAAGATTGGTTGGTTTGTCACATAATTAAAATTGGAATTATTTGAGAAGTCACATTATTCCGCTGTAGCATACTCCCAAACTTGATCTTGATCTTGGGCACTGGTGAGGACTTGTTCTCTTTACCAATTACCGAGACCAAGATCAATCTATTGTGGTCATCAAAATTAATTAGACAATAATTTAATAATATTTCATTTCATAGATTCATTTGGTGTAAGAGTTGAAAAATGGTGGAGAAAATGAAAAGATGCTGGTGGGATTGTCCTTCACAAATTTCTATTAAATTATTGGATTCCTTAAAAGTAAAAAAAAAAACATTAAAGAACATATCACCAATTGACACACCTATTTTTCAAAAACAAAATTCTAACTTCTCATAAAAGAAACTATTCTGAATCCATTCTCAACATTTTTATGAAACTCACTCTTAATATGTTTTCTCGCCAATAGAGTACTAAACATCTCAAAATGGATAAATAAATTGTAAATTCAATAGGGAAAAAACCACAACTCCTGAATTATATATAGGGAACTTTAGTCTAAAATCCATCACTTTAAAAAATATATAAGTTACTTCAAACCTAATATTGTTATTGAATATATTTATAATTAATGAGGACAGTATTCTTTCAATTTCTAAAACGCTGTAAGGATAAAAAAATCCTTAATTAACTTTCAAATATAATCACTTTATACTCCATTCAATTACACAAACCTTAACTTCTGTAATACCCCGAACTTTAATTAAATAAATAAGACGATAATCACACTTAGTAGTGGGTTAATC
Organism: Sambucus nigra; assembly: GCA_949130495.1. Taxonomy (NCBI): domain Eukaryota; kingdom Viridiplantae; phylum Streptophyta; class Magnoliopsida; order Dipsacales; family Adoxaceae; genus Sambucus; species Sambucus nigra. Next base: position 531,897,293 of record OX422208.1, on the reverse strand, counting down.
TTGAAAGCTTTACATGAAAATCATGCATGCAAAAGTTCGCATGGGTTTTATATAAGTTATAGGGTGCGTACATAGGTTTGCATATCACATACATGACATTGCAAGTGAATTATATGATAAAGTTGGTTGACTAACATGCGTTATTTTAATCATAATAAAAGCATTTGGTGCATAAATACAATAAAAAAAAGGTTTTATGTATTGACTAATGTGGTGTTAATGTGTAGATTAGTGTGGACTAAATTATGGAATCATTGAGATATATTGAAAATTGATTGTTTGTTTAGGAGTTAGATTTATAAAGTCTAAGGTATAATGAATGATCCTTAGTTTCATTTACAGGAAGCATTAAAACCTCTAATTATAGTTGCAAGTGTTATGGTGATAGTTTCATTCGTAGACATAAATTAAATAACAAAGTTTATGAAAAAGAAAATGAGTAATGCTATACATACCAAGTTCTTACACGTCTGGATTCTAGACGTGGAATTGTTTCACGTTTGTTTCAACACCAAAATCACCCATTGTAAACTAGAAATGGCCATTAAAAATGTCTATAATATTTCATCTCTATAAATATTTCATTTTTCACCTCTAACTAATTCACAATAACTTCTCACTTCTCACATTTCAAGTTTGTACAAAATGAGCAAATTCATATATGCCTTCTCTCTCAAACTATAAGAATTCCCAATTTAGGTGAAGTTAATGAAGTAGAATTGTGTCATGCTTACTATAAATTTTGCATTTCTGGAAAAATGGGCACAAACTAAATAGGGGGAACGATGTGGGAAAACATACAAAGCGAGTGGCACATCACTGATGGTGTGTTGTACCATCGATCAATAAAAGTCCTGCAAGGCAAGTGACAAGCTATTAATCGTGATTGTATATTGTACGCTGCCAAGATGACTTATGCATTTCAAGCAACAAGAGGGAGAGAAACATTATGCACTCAATTGGTATGCCTAATGTAACACCCCGTATTTTTATGATATTAAATAATTATGAGATTAGTTATTATTGTTGGAGAGATTAATTATCATTGTTGGATTAATTAAATAATTTGGATTAAAATAAATATTAATTAGCGTGCCAAGGGTTAATACTTATTGTTGAGAATTATGGAATATTACTGTGAGAATACATAATATGGAATTATGAAATTTTATAAATTGTCAATGGGTGAAAAACGACAATTTCGTATTTTAAGTCAAGACGCGCGTGTGAGTCATGTCGAGACTAATTGAATGGAATAAAAAGATAATTTATTTTTTTTAGTAACTTGTATGGTCATTTCGAGTGCGCCATTGAGCCCGAAAGGGTTAAAATAGTCAGAAAACTCTACTCGGATTATATTTGGACTCCGGGATGTTTTTAGGCATAACCGCCCCCCTGTAGGGGTATTTTCATCCTTTGGAATTTTGGGGTAATAATATGGACGAAAATGGGAAAATAAAATATGGATGCACTAGGATTAGATAAGAGTTATCAGTTCTAAACCTACGAGAGAGAAAAGAGAGAGGCACCGAGAAAGGTAGAATAATTCATTGTTGTTCTTGGTGTCTAACTCAAGAACACACACCAAAAATTATACCAAAGTGTAGATTGCGAGGCGAGAAATGCACCCATACCCATATCAACTGCGGATCAGATCGTCGACATTAAGGAAAGATTTTAATTCTTGAAATTACAGCAACAAACATGCTTATATTAGTGTAGGTGTATTATAGTCAATATTTGATTCATAATTTTGATGAAATTGGAGGATTAATGGCATTTATTAAAATCTGGAGATTAAAGTAGGATGAATCCCTCATGTAGATAGTTTAGAAATCCCAAATGGATGAGTATTGATGATGGACGGAATTGAAATTGATGTTCTTGTATGGAAATTTGATGAACTAGGGTTTTGAATTGTTAAATTGAGGATTTTGGATTTTATAACTGATTTATGATGAATTAATGGTTTAAAGTTAAGGGAAATCATTTAAACATGTTAGAACATTAAATAGGATTGCTATTTTGGTGTTGGGTTTGAGAAATTTAGAGGTTTTTGGACTGAAATTTTGAGGAAGATGAAGTATGAGCAGTAAAACGTAACAGGTCTGGCCAAACCAGAAAGAAACTTAATCTCGTTTGAACGAGATGAAGTTTCGTTCGAACGAAGAGTCATATTCGTTCAAACGAACTACTAACTCGTTCGAACGGCAGGTCCCTGAAAATCTCATAAATTCTTATTTTCCCCCAAATCATGTTACACGATTGATTGTGTGAGGAAAACTGCCAAATACTGATATTAGCTTAGTGCAGAATTATTTGGGAATCATTCCTAGGTAATTACCTTAACTATTGAATAGGTGGATTAACCTTGGAAAATTCGAGAGTGTAAATAATCGAGTTAATTGAGTAAGTAGTAAAGATAAATATACTACGTGTAACAATATAAATATAAGTTAGGTGAATACCTGAATTTTTTTTATAAGGCTTCTGGAATGCCTATTACTATATGTTTATCATTATTGTGTGTATAGCATACCTACACTGCTTGCTATCGGGTGGAGATTTCGCGCAGTGGGCAGTCCTATCCTGGGTGACCTAATGGGGTGATATTTGACTTGTACCCAGAGCATATGAACTTTGATACATGTTGTCTTTTACGTACGATAGTTTTGACGGTTGAGTGGGAGCATAGGTATGTACGTGACCCATTTAGCTGGTAAGTATTCTCGCCTTCAATATTTGTGTTATGAGATTTATGGTTCATGAGAGATGCCGAACCAGTTGTCCTTTATGCAGCGAGCGATATACCGAGACACGATAGCAGAGTATGCATTCCACCAAGTGGTTGTAACCAAGGGGCGCAAGATTTGTATATATATATATATATATATATATATATATATATATATATATATATGTATGTATGTATTAATATTTGTTAAAAAACCTAGTGTGGGAAATTAGCAAATAAATGAATGTTGGTAAATAAAGTAACTTAAGGGGATAAAGTAATTACTATTAGAACAGTGAACATCAAATGTAGTTAATTGGGAGTAAAGTATTAAGTAACGTATTGTATGGGTGATACGGGATTTTCTTACGAGCCATAGTTAGTAGTATATGTCTATGACCTAGTTGGGAATATTATAGAGGACTAGGTTGGGGTAGATAAACGTGAAGTGTGCACATTAGTGGATGGATGAGGATCCCATGTGAGAGTTCAGAACTAATATACGAATAATAATTGCATTATTGCAGTTTTAAATACTTGTTAAAACAAATATTTTTACAAATCAGGCTCTGACCCGTTTCTTGCTTTTCTCTTCTCTTTTTCTATATGTATATATTATACTAAGTGTCCAGCCATAGGGTCACCACCAGACTTAGACGCATGGATCCTTCGACGAGCAGTAGCTATTGTGGAAGTGGTAGGTTATTTATACTAGACGCTTCTATCTTTTCATTCAGTTCTTAGTTCAGACATTTCAGTTAGGGAATGTGTCGCCCGTTTCCAACTTAGATATTTCAGAGATTGTATTTTTTATCTTTTCTTTCCCTGTTAGATTGAGTATTATGATTCTATTGGTTTTAGACTTTGAAATGGAATATTTTATCTAGTCTCATTTATATCAGTATTTGATTCATGTTCAATATTTATTATTATAGAATGGGAATGGCTTATATCTTAAAGCATGGAATTTATTAATGGATTTATTTAGGTATAATTTATTGGGAAAAGATGTTTTGACACTTAGCTTAATTATTTATTAGGTGATTAATAATGAAAGTTGTTTTTCGACATTGATGCTAATAATGAACCAACCGAACACTTTGATTTAATTTAATAAAGGATTGATCCCCGGTATTTAATTAGGCGGGATGTCACAGGTGGTATCAGACCATCAAGTTCTAGTGTCCTTAGGATCTTTACGACATATTATGCTTTCTTCTTAGCATTCTTTGATTTAAATCCCTAATATTAGGAATGTTGTATTCATCCTTATGCGTTGAAAATTCGTACTTACGCGATTTAATTATATAAATGTTGAACTCATACGGTCCATTCCATTTTTCAGATGGTACGATAAGAAGAGCAAGCTAACACTGTTGGGGGAGTCAATGAACAAGGTTAGCTGCTACCTCGGGTATCCTCGAAGAGAGTATCAATCACTGAAATGGTAGGTATTGTGGCATAGGCAGTTACCACTGCAGTCTTACAATACCAAGATCGCAGTATGCAACTTATAGGAGGCAAAAGAACAAGATAAGATAGTCAATATGGCATAACTAAGGTTAGAAATTTTGGGAAGGCCCCAATACCACAACAACAATTCCTGAGGGTCATAAAGACCACAAAGGTAATAGAAATCCCGTGAAGTGCCAAAAGTATTAGGACCAACATAGCCAAGAACAAAATGTTGTCATAAGAAGGTGTTTCAAATGCGGGGAAGACATCCATAAATGTTAAACTTGTTCGGATCAGGATGAAAAGAAATCCTAACCCGACCAATAAGGACATCAAGGCCGAAGAAAGAAAGGACTTTCAGGACTCTGCTATAAGTGTGTACAACTGGGTCACAAGTGGAGAGACTATACTCAAACTGATATTGTTTTTCATTAAGATGCTCAATCGGGCCAGCAGGGCCAAAATGGAACTGAGCAATAGGGACGAAATCAATAGAGTCGTAATGTAGCACAGTTTGTTAATGAATGCTTCAAGTGTGGCAGGATGGGTCACAGGAGACAGGATTGTCCAGATAAGTTAAAGATACCCCAGAAGCAGGGGCAGATACAATATGGATGTGTGTACAACGTCCAGCAGGCTATCGTTTAATAGCTATCACCCTCCATTGAGGGTATGTTCTCTATTTTTGGGGTTATGGTATATATTTGTTTGATACGGGGACTTAACATTCATTTATAGTCACTAGAATTACACGGGCCACAGGATATTTTTAGTCACAGGCAAAGAGATGATTACATGTGTAGCCTCATCGCGGGGTAATGGGTCATTGACTTTATTTTATAACGGGGAATAAGGATAGAGAGTGGGAGACTTATTTTACTTATCGATATGCTTGTATTTAATATGTTAGAGTGTGAGGCGATTATTGGTATGGATTGGGTTATTGCATATAGGGCCATGATAGATAGTTTTAGTAGGTTTATTATTCTTCCATACCGGGTCGGGAGATGTTGAGGTGGCGATACCTCATCCGAGGGAAATACCGCCCACCCATTTATATTATATAAGGGAGGAGATCTTTAAGGAGACATTGATTACCATTGATTCGATACCCATAATTTGCAAATTTTCTGATGTGTTCCAAAAGATGTGATCCATGAGGTTTAGAGAATCTCGTCGAATAGCAAAACTGAACTTTACGATTTTAGAGAAACACCACATGGGAGTATACCCAATAGGAAGCTCATTTAGATAATTTTGATTAATTAAATTCCTACAAAATGACGATGAAGTCAATCAGAGCTGTAGAGGCCAACAATAGTTCCAAATGGCCCGCGTAGCCAAGAGGACAACGAGAGAACAATTGGGAGGGAGCTAAGACTTCCCGTACGAGGGAAGGAGTTTAAAAAATGGTCAGTAGGACCAATGACGGGAAACGGCTAGGGAAGTTTCCCTATGTGTAGATAGTGGGACCACCAGTGTTGAAATTGTCCACCTTGAGAAGTATAACCTATAAGATTTAAAAATAGTAAACCATGCAAGTCATGCATAACAACTGGAGGAGTGAGATTTTCATAGTAGGAAATTGGGACTAGAGGACTGAAGACAATAAGTTAAAACCCGAGAGTGGTGGGTTTAGTTAGGACCAGTGGAGTCCTCAGTAATCATAGCATATAAAAATCCTTTGGGTCATTAGGGCCCTAAATGAAATAGGGTGACTAGTAAGGCCACAATTGAGGTCTCGAGATTTTGGTCAATGTTTCAATGATGGGTGTGTAAGCCTCAGAACAGAACAAAAAATTTCCACAGCGAGGAGAAGGAAACTATGGGGTGAAATACTAGATGTATTAAGATTGCATATACTCATGGGCCGTGTTGACAACCACGTGTTGGGATCCTACGATCAGGCAAGCCTGATGAAGTTTTGTTTCATACTTGTGGAGAAAAGGATTACGTTAAGTGACAAGGGTGTATCACAATACATATATCAATTTTTAACACTAAAGTTCACGCGCGAGTAGATTTTAGTGGATACATTAATTTGGGACAATATGGGTATAAGTGTATTGATCATGCGTAACATAATTTTAGATATCACCCGTGAGCATACTGGGTGGGACCTAAAGGCATATGTTATTGTCAAAAAATTTACTACTGCATTGAGTTAGTAAAGTAGAGCTTACTATGGTAATGTGTAGTGATAATTACCAAATGTTTGGAAGATAGTAGACTGAGTGATAGATTATCGCATTGGCTACTCCGTGGGAGTATATATTATTTTGGTAAGTTTATATATGAAAACTTCAAGATATCGTAAACTTTAGTGAGTTTGTTGTCTCATTAAATATGATCCAGTGCATAGGTATTTAATTTCTGATATGACTCAGGATGCATCGTGTTCTTTATAAGGAAGTGAAATATATCTCATCATACATATATAGCGTCGAAAACTTGGGATAGTGAGAGCGCCATATTTCATGTTATTATTAAGGACATTCGTAGATTAATATGTCAATATACGAAGATTGTGGGAAGGTACATATATGGACTAAGGACCTTCGGACGTCGACCACCGATAATGTTAGTTAGTAGTGTATCGTGGGGGTTCCTTGTCTGGATTTCTCTTTGCGAGACACCCCACGCATCAAACTAACGAACGTTAGGAGTTGAAGAGAAGTTTGAATGATAGTAAATGGAATTTGTACTTTAGTAATTGTACATATATGAGTATAATTGAGGGCTGATAATTACACTATAATGTGAGAATATATTTTATTTGTGCAAAAATGTGTAAGGGATAGGGTGTATGGGAACCCTAGGTAATTGAATCTTGATTTTATTTTCGTTCAGAACGTATGGGATAAGGTAAATGAAGATAGAAGTGGAGATATCAGGAATTGGTTGTGCGCTTACAAGAATGGTATTGTATTACATAGTAAATTTTGATCATCAAGTGAATTCGACAACATTTGGCCTGGGGAGTTGAAGTTTATTTCGTAAGAGTTTTTAGAGGCTTATGATTCATAAGAAACTAATTATTCGAGTGGAGGAAGGACTTGTGACACGCGGTGAGGCAAAGTCACACAGATCATGGTTAGAGGTACATTTGAGAGAATATAAGATGTATCATGTTATAAATGATAGTGGTGATGGGATTTAATGAAGTTAAGTATTGATAAATTCATTTTGTAATGGGTCACCTGTCTGTTGGAAAATGGTGGACCATCTGAAACTAGTAGGGGTTTCTTCAACCGTTAGGGATTCCTAAGCATTAAGGGGAAAGTATTCCTTAGGATTTTATCGCTAAAAGGGTTACGATCCTATACGGGTGATATAGATCGGTTAATCGAAGTAGATCACGTTATATCAGTTAACACTGGTCATACTACGGGACAATATGCACAGACCTTTATTATCGAGATAGTGAGGATATATAGTGTACCGCTTGATATCGTGTTCGAATAGGACAAAGTTATGAATGAGTACAACCTACCATCCTCGAAAAAATGGATAGAATAAGAGGACTAATCAGATGTTGGAGAATAAATTCAACGTGTACCCTTGAATCTCAAGGAAAGACGAGAGCAGTCCCTTCCACTAGTACAACAACTCATATAAGCCCACTTTTGGGCATTGTGCAAGTTGAGGTAGGACACAGTAAGTCTTGTTGTTCTCCTGCTTGTTACTTAAAGGTGGGGGACCAGGTGTTATTGCGAAGATCGAAAATGAGTTAATACTTACAGTATATTATATGTGCAAAAAATAACCTACTTGTGTGCGATCGTTGCGAGACGAGATCGAATATATCTAAATAATGATTAATCTACTAAGGTGCAAATAGTAGAAGGATAGATAACTGAATATCTAAACTTACAAAATAAAACTTGGGCAAGCACCTACGTGACAGGGTAACCTGGAGTTTTAAACGAACATTTGTGCGGTGTTCAATATTAAGAGTGTTCAATAGCGTACTATATGAATGGTACGAAGTAGTTTTCTTGGGAGCACAATGATGCGATGCGCAACATATATAAACCATTGTTTCTACCTAGTGTACTTCTTTCGAATTTTGGGACGATATTCCGTTGTAAGTGGGGAAGTATGTAGCACCCCGTATTTTTATGATATTAAATAATTATGAGCTTAATTATTATTATTATTGGTGAGATTAATTATCATTGTTGGATTAATTAAATTAAAAGGTGAATAATTAATTGGTTAATTAATTAATTTGGATTAAAATAAATATTAACTAGCGTGCCAAGGGTTAATACTTATTACTGAGAATTATGGAATATTACTGTGGAAATACATTATATGAAATTATGAAATTTTATAAATTGATAAAGGGTGAAAAATGACAGTTTGGTATTTTAAGTCAGGACGCGCTTGTGACTTGTGTCGGAACTTATTGAATGGAATAAAAAAAAATCCATTGTCTTATTAACTTGTATGGTCATTTTGAGTGCGCCATTGAGCCCGAAAGGGTCAAGAGAGTAAAAAAAAACTCTACTCGGGTATTTTATTTGGACTCCAGGATGTTTTTAGGCATAATCGGCACCCCGTATGGGTATTTTTGTCCTTTGAAATTTTGGGAAAATAATATGGACGAAAATTGGAAAATAAAATATGGATGCACTAAGATTAGACAAGAGTTATCAGTTCTAAAACTACGAGAGAGAAAAGAGAGAGGCATAGAGAAAGGTAGAAGAAGCCATTAGTGTTCTTGGTGTCTAACTCAAGAACACACATCAAAAATTATACCAAAGTATAGATCGCGAGGTGAGGAACGCGCCCATACCCCTTTCAAAAGCGGATCAAACCGTCAAAATTAAGGCAAGTGCTTAATTCTTGCAAATTACAACAACATACATGTTCATATTAGTGTAGGTGTATTATAGTCACTATTTGATTCATAAGTTTTGATGAAATTGGAGTATTAATGGCATTTATTAAAATCTGGAGATTAAATTAGGATGAATCCCTCATGTAGATAGTTTAAAAATCCCAAATGGATGAGTATTGATGATGGACAAAATTGAAATTGATGTTCTTGTATGGAAATTTGATGAACTAGGGTTTTAAATTGTTAAATTAGGGATTTTGGATTTTATAACTGATTTATAATGAATTAATGGTTTAAAGTTAAGGGAAATCCTTTATACATGTTAGAACAATAATTAGTATTGCTGTTTTGGTGTTGGGGTTGAGAAATTTAGAGGTTTTAGGACTGAAATTTTGAGGAAGACGAAGTATGAGCAGTGAAACATAACAGGACTCGCCAAACCAAAAAAAAACTTGTTTCATTCGAACGAAGAGTCAGAGTCGTTCCAACGACCTGCTAACTCGTTAGAACGACAGGTCCATGAAAATCACAAAAAATCCCATTTTTCTCCAAATCATGTTACATAGTTGATTGTGCTAGGAGAACTGCCAAATACTGATATTAGCTTAGTGCAGAATTATTTGGGAAGCATTCCTAGGAAATTACCTTGAGTATTGAATAGGTGGATTAACCATGGGAAATTCGGGAGGGTGAATAATCGAGTTTATTGCGTAAGTAGTAAAGAGAAATATACTACGTGTCAAAATATAAATATGGGTTGTACCTGATTTTTTTTATAAGGCTTCGGGAATGCTTATTATTATATGTTTAGAATTATTGTGTGTACAGCATACCTACGCTGCTTGCTATCGGGAGGACGTTTCGCGTAGTGGGCAGTCTTATCCTGGATGACACAATGGGGGGATATTTGACTTGTACTCAGAGCATATGAACTTTGATACGTGCTATTTGTTAAGTAGCATGGTTTCGACGGCTGAGTGGGAGTGTAGGTATACGTGTGACCCATTTAGCTGGTGAGTATGCTCGCCTCCAATATTTGTGTTATGAGATTTATTGTTCGTGAGAGACGCCAAACCAGTTGTCCTTTATGCAGCGAGCGATGCACCGAGACATGATAACAAATTATGCATTGCGCTAAGCGGTCCTAACCAAAGGGCGCAGGATTGTATACATATGTATAGGGATGGTTTGATTATATATGTGTGTTTATATTTGTGAAAACACCAAATGTGTGAAATGAGTGAATAAATGAATATTTGTAAACAAAGTAACTTAAGGGGATAGAGTAATTACTGTTAGAACACTGAACATCCAATGTAGTAAAATGGGAGTAAAGTATTAGGTAATGTATTGTACGGGTGATACGTGATTTTCTTACGAGCCATAGTTAGTAGTATATGTCTATGACCCAGTTGGGAATATTATAGATGACTAGGTTAGGGTAGACAAACGTGAAGTGTGCATATTAGTGGAGGGGTGAGGATCCCATGTGAGAGTTCGGAACTAATATACGAATAATAATTTCATTATTGCAGTTTTAAATACTTGTTAAAACAAATATTTTTACAAATCAGGCTCTGACCCGTTTCTTTCTTTTCTATTCTCTTTTGCTATATGTATATATTATACTAGGTGTCCAGCCACAGGGTCACCACCAGACTTAGACACGTGGATCCTTCGACGAGCTGCAGCTATTGTGGAAGCTGTAGGTTATTTATACTAGACGCTTCTATCTTTTCATTCTGTTCTTAGTTCAGACATTTCAATTAGGGAATGTGTCACCCGTTTCCAGCTTAGTTATTTCAGAGATTGTATTTTTTATTATCTTTTCTTTCCCTGTTGGATTGAGTATTATGATTCTATTGGTTTTAGACTTTGAACTGGAATGTTTTATCCAGTCTCATTTATTTCAGTATTTGATTCATGTTCAGTATTTATTCTTATAGAATGGGAATGCCTTATATCTTAAAGCATGGAATTTATTAATGGATTTATTTAGATATAATTAATTGGAAAAAAATGTTTTGACACTTAGCTTAATTATTTATTAGGTGATTAATAATGAAAATTGTTTTTCGACAACGATTGTAAGAATGAACCAACCGGACGCTTTGGTTTAATTTAATAAATGACTGATCACCCGGTATTTAGTTAGGTATGGTGTCAGACGTAAACCATAACATTCGATGTTATTAATATATATACTTTAATTTAGTACACCTTTTTTTACATATTATACTATTAATGTATTTGTATGTTGCTAATTTGTTAACAGGTTCAATATGCTCTCTACGACTTTAAAAATGATACTGGGCATAAATTTGTGTATGATCATTGCTATGACATTTTAAAAGATTTCCAAAAATTTAATTTAGCAATTACTTCCACTCATTTCATAGATGAAGATTGAGGCCCATCAACATATGGAGAAGACGTTAAATTAAATGAGGACTTTCAAGCAATGCATACCCCATTGGAATGACCATCATGGCATAAGGCTTAAAATTGAGAGCTAAACGCAAGGCAAATTCTAGCATTCTATAAGTTCACAACATACTTATTGAGAATTCAGAGAGTTTAATGATTCCAACAAGGAATTTTCTATAGCAGCGTAACGTAGTCAAGACGAGACCAATACAAAGTTGGATGAGTTAATTATGCTAAGAAAATAGGAAATTCAATCTCAACTTACCAATGATGAGAATGAGATCATTTTCGTAGATACATATCACCTCTCTCAAGTTCTATTGCAGCTTCATAAAATGCAAAGAAATCAGATACTTACGTGTTGACTTGTAGAAAATCAGAAAAACCCGCCATGTGGAGGCAATTGTTTATTATTTTTTTACTTAGTTATGTTTGGTTAATTTTTATTGTTGTATTCATTTATTGTAATTTTTTCATTTCAGTTAATAAAAAATTTCTTTAAAGTCTAAGCAATATTAATAACAATAATAATATGAAACTGAATTACAATATAATTTATATCCATACATAGATTTGCAATAACAATGCAATTAAAGAACGATAATGTAATATGGGTTCTCGAGCTACTCGTCGAGATCAGAATCTGCATGCAAATTCCAGACACTATCCATAAGGTCATCCCTTGGTTGATTGTGTTTATCCTTGTTTTACATATTTACCTCACGCATCTGTACTGGTATCTATTAACGAGAGTGTTTGAACTGATTGGTGGCATTGGAGATATAGGATCAAACTCCGTAAGCCAATTAGGATCCCGTCGTTCTTCCTCCAGTATCATGTTATGCTATATTGTATATGCTTTCATAGTTACCTTCAACTCATTGTGTTCCCAAAACCATGCCAGGCTCTTAATGAAATGGAACTTTTATTGTCGTAATCCAAATGCACGCTCAACATCTTTACGTGCTCCTTCTTGAAATTTGGCGAACACACTTTGTTTTTGAGTTGCTGGTCATTTGAAACTCTTAACAATTGTTTATAGTGTTGGGTATATACCATCGGCTAGGTAATAGCCCATGTCATAAATGTTTCCATTTATTTAGTTTTGATTATAGGTGTGTTGCCTTCTCGTAATTCATCAAATAATGTTGATCTAGATAACACAATTAAGTCATTACGTATACCAAGGAGGACAAAGAAAGAATGCCAAATTCATGTATCATATCAATACACCAAATCTGTCGAATTATCACGATCATTGACCTTGATAAGTTCAACTTGTCAAGGTCAATGACCGTGACAATTCTGGGCGAGACAACTTTTTTTGTCATGGACTTGTCACGGTCATTGACCGTGATAAGTTCGTTAGAATTGTCACTGTCGTGTCACGTGCCTTGACCGCGACAAGTTTTGTCACGATCAAGGACCATGATAAGCCCGTGACAATGCTAAAAAAATTGTCACGGTCATTGACCGTGACAAGTCCTAACAAAAATCCTTTGTCACGGACTTATCACGGTCAATGACCGTGACAATTCTAGGCAGCATTGAAAAAAAATCTGCTGGGCAGTTTGACAACTACCACTACTCAGCAGTATATTTGTACCTGTTATAGCAACGTTGTACCTGTTCAATCATTATATATCCAAATAAAATAGAGATAAAGCAAATATACATTCAAAATAGAGACAATATGCATCACGATATAATCCAAATATATTCAAATGTACCAACTTAAACACAATTCAATTCAAATAATGTCACTACATGTGTTGGGTAAGGTTAAATTCGAGGAGGTGAGTAGGCCACACGATATACGAATTGACACACCCACTGATATATATATTGTGCCGCATTGTTCGCGCAGCAACATCAAGAAGTTCTCCTTGCCGGGTATCACATGCGTGACGAGCACCTTGGACTCGATGTCCTGAAGCTCACGTCCATGAACTAGTCCATCCTGGACGATATTTGGGTCCCTTAACCCCCGCCCTATCCGCTGGCCATCAAATATGTTCAGTATAAATACGCTCGGCCAACCAAGTGTCGACATCCGTCGGTTGAAGGGATCCAAATAGGGAATTGGATCATCAAAGTCCGCACATGTCGATGATGAAGCAACGAGGTCCACATCCTCGTCATCTTGCACCTCTTCCTCCCGCACCTCCTCCCCGCACCTTCTCCTTCCATTTCCCCTTGTGTTTTTCGCCACCCAACGAATGCTTCATGAATGACAACATATCTTGGATCGTCTCCTCCAAACGGGACAACTTCGCGTCATGCGAGTCCACCGTTCGAGCCAACCCGATGTCACTCGTCTCTAATCCGATGATCCTAGATTTGGCCACCCGCGATCTCACCCCCTTGTCCTCCCATTGCGATCAGAGCCAAGCACTTGGTTGAGTGCGTCTATGGACAAAGATGCCTTGTCGGCATCAGACTGCGACTCATGAACTTCCTTAAGCTTTGCCTGAAATGACAAAAAGCACATGATTAGTAAAATAAGTAAATTAAAAAATTATAATGTAATTAACAAAAAGTAATATGACACCCCGACTAATTAAATACTGGGTAGCTACTCCTTTATTAAATCAATACAAAATGCCAAGTTGGTCCAGTTAATAGCATCACTGTCGAAAATATTTTTAATGATTACTAACCACCTAGTATATAAAAAGTGAGTTGTCAAATTTTAAATTAAATCTGATTAACATGCAATAAATGAAATATAGAAATGTAACACAACCATTCACGATAAAGTCTAACTATAATGAATCAACAAATAAAGATGAGTCTAGAGGAAATACTCCTCACAAAAATCCCAATATGAAAAGAAATAAAACAAGTCTGCATCCTGAATTAATTACAAGCCAAAAATCTGAATAACTGAAAGAAATGAAATGTCTCTAAAAGAAATGGGCGACATGCCCTACAACTGATGAAATCTGAATATAGAGTCAAGGCAAATGAAGCATCTACTAGCAAGGCCCTGTAACTTCCACAACAGCTACAGCTCGTCACCTGACTGGAAATACTATGCATGGTGTCCTTGTGGCTGGGCACCTAAAAGTTTTTTACAAGAAAAATAGATTTGAAAGCAAACAGGTCAGTGCCCGAAAGTGGAGAGTATTTTAAAAACAGCAAGTGCTTTAATAACATTTAAAACAATGAATGCAAGATACATGTTAGGACGTGCTCTCACATGAAATACTCACCTCTCGTCTAACTGTGCACTCCTAACGTTCCTGTACCCATTCATGTGTTATTTATATCTAACTAAACCGTCATAAGTTCTAACCCAACTACTCGATTCACAATATGAATTCCCAATGTTATTACTTAAATAGATAGCTTTACTTAAACTCGGATTCTCAATTGTTAACATTACAATTCTCGGCATGTTATCCCTTTTTAACTTCTCAAAGAGACACTATAAATTATTCTAGCAATTTAAACATAACAAATTCCTTTTCATTGAACCGTATATTATTCACATCATAAATATACAATATAAGCACCCCGAGGCTAAGCTGCGGTGCACACATACTCTGCTATCCATCCCGGTACATCACGTACATAAGGATTACAAATTCCGAATCTCTCAGGAATTGTTAGAATAAGCACAACACACAAAAATGGAGGCGAACATAATTCAACATATCCATGGGTCACGTACATACCTACGCTCCATAGTCAGCTGACTTAATAACTCACAATTAAGTCATTCCCTTGAACTATGTCCTCTAGGTACCAAACTAAATCCGGGCACACAAGGAATTGATGGCCCTAAGCGAACGTAAACCTCCCGTGATAGCAAGTATGGTAGGTATGTCATACACAAAAATCATATACTAAGCATTCACACATCTTAGATGTCTCATTATTAATAAAGGTACATTCTACATCCTTATACCATTATTCCAATTTTATACATTTTAAGTCTTCCGATAATATAAAATGTAGACTGTCGACACATCTCACGTCATAGTTTATTGTACTTAAAACCTATCTCAAAGGGATTATTAAGTTTCCTATTTTTCCCACATATAACATCATTATCCTTAAGGTCCTTACTTCTGCCCCAAACCTCATTTCATCAATTTATTCAAATTTATTCTTTTAACCCTAATATTATCTCACTCATCGAATTTCATTAGCTTTTAGAATAATTCCTCAAATTGAATTCTAATTAAGGTCCAAACTTTATAACCATACCTACTGGTCTTCCTTAAGTCTAAGGATATTCATAAAGTCTCCAATAATATTTTCCAAGGGTTTAACACCATTAATATTTAACTAGGAAAATTTTACTCTTTCTGGGAAGGTGGATCGATTGACCTTGACCTTCGATCGATCGATGGTGGTCGATCGATCGACTGATGAATGTCGATCGATCGATCACACCAGGTAGGCTACGGACTGCTTTGTTTTGCAGTCCTCAAAACGTCCCAAAACTCCATTAATAAGCATGAAACTCTAAGATAACGTTATAATATCATCATACAACCATCCTACAACATTGTTAACATTCTAAAACCAATAATTCATCATCCAAGGGCTTTGTTTGGATCAAAACTTCATCAAAAATCCCAGTTTTCTATTTCTTTCAAGAACATTAATAAACTTCTTCTTAAATCCGTTTTTAGATCATCAAGGGTTATATTTTTAATTCATAATTCATCCAGAATGTTTCTACATGCAATACCTAACATAGTTCATAGTTTTAATCTTCAAATTCATGGGTCTATATCAATCTTCCAAGATAAATTCGATAATTTCCTTAAACATGGAAAAGCATAACATTGAATCAATTGTAATTAAATCACTTGCCTCTAATCTTTCTCTGAATTTGATGTTGAATCTTGAAGGTTGAATTGTTCTCTCTCTCTCTGCAGAATTCTCTTTTCTCTCTTTGCAGAATTCTCCTCTCTCTCTCTCTCTCTCCAAGCTCTTCTCACAAGATGACAATGGAGGTGGGGGTTGGTGATGAAGCCCTTATACTTTTGACTCATTTGAGTCTAGACTGTATAAGAGCTCATCTAGTTTGGAAATTATGACAAAATAGTGTCCATCCTAGAAACCAAAGAGCATCAGAGATTGGGTTGCTTCTTCTTCTATTCATCTTGTAATGATCCTAAGACTATAGCCATCACTCACACACTTAGAATTTAATTCTTGCATATCATATTTCACCCTTATGTGTATTAATGTGGTGAGTGTGTTCTAATCCCTCAATTTGATTTTTATTAATTTTTTGGGAATTTTAAACATATTTTAATTAAGGTTTTATTAAATTAAAACTTGAATTAAAAAGTCTTGGGGTTAATATCTAAATATTTTATGTTGTGATTTTTGGCCTAAAGTTACTTTGGGTAGGAACCGAAAGCGCCAGAGAATCCAGGGTTGGGTTTGAAATTAGTTTGGGACGCGTGATTGCCTTCGTCCTATGGCCAACACTTGCTGTTCTCTGATTGTCCAGAGTTGTGTTTCTTTACTGAGACAAAGCCTCGCATGTTTACAGCCCTTGGATCATCCCTTATCGATGGCCTGCATGTCTCCTGAGTGAATCCCCGTGTAAACCCTTAAGCCAATCACATCCAGTTTAAACCACCGCCTGTTGTGAGCCCTTAGATTGTAGTCAAAGGAGCTTGACTCAATCTCAGCCTTTGTTTTTGAACGATGGTCTGGAATCTTCTTCCCATCCTATTTAAGGACCTCTCATCTCAGCCTTCGAAAGCTTTTGCCATTTTGAAAAGTCTCAGAGTATAGAGAGAGAGAGAGAAGAGAGAAGAGAGAAGAGAGAGAGAGAGAAACCAGAGCCAAGTTAGAAACCCTAACTTCGTCAAATCCTTCTTCAACCTAAACCACTTACCTCTCCATAAAAACCATAACCATATAAACACCATCCTTAGTGTTTCTTGAGTTTATGAGAGTTCGAGTTGAGTGATTTCTGGGTTGCTGAAACCTTTTGTTCATAAAATCTTATTTCCAACTTAGACACTTACTCAGATATTGTTTCTGTTTCAATAGAAATCATAGATCTGAAGTTTTTCATGTCATAATACACTTAGTTGCATTTATTTCTCATCTTGAGAATTTCGTTGTTGACTGTTTTTTGTTAAAACATTTTCTTCCTTCAGAATCAACAAATAAATGTTTTCTAGTTTCTGTTTTTACAAAACCTAGCCTGACCTAGTTGGATTCGCACTTGGAGGGTTCTCAATCTCCTAAATATTTTCAAAAGAGATTGAGAAAGGTCTTGACCGATTTCTTAAGCAAGATCTCCGTGGAATCTGGGTTATATTGAAAGGTCAAAAAGGTTTTTGGTTTTGTAAGAAAGAAAAAATAAAGAACTCACTGCATATAGACTTTATATGTAATTTGTTAGGATCGTTTGTAACTAATAAGTGTGTGTGAGTGCATCCATGTGTTTTAGAACACTTTTCACAAACATCTTCACACTACATACACTAAAAGTGTTGGCTATAAGATTTGGTGAACATAAGTCGACGTAAAGTGCTGAAACAAAAGAAGAGTTGACAAACTAAGAAGACTACATCAACAATCAAGATCTGCAGAAAAGTTTAAGGACGCCAGAGGGTATACTCCTGAACTTGTATAGACTTGTTATTTGTGTGCATGTTAGTTAAATAGATTGTAACTCACATATTTGTTTTAGTGATATTTTTTCTTGTTTTACTCCGTAGAGGGAGTCGTGGATGTTTCCTCAAGGTTGAGGTTTTACGACGTTAAAAATCCTGAGTATTAATATTTCTACATCTTCTCATCTCATTCTGTTGTGTGCTGAGTTTAAAATATTTTAAACTGTTTACTAAAACTTGTTATCAAATCTTGTCCTTATCTCGTACATAATTTTTGTTAACACATCTTGTGTTCAAAATTGTTTTGATTTAAGTAAAGAGTTTCTTCAACAAACTTTCGGAGTTGCTTAAATAGTTTATTTTTAATAAACGGCTTTGGCAACGCTATTTCAATTGGTATCAGAGCTTTTGGTGAACTTTTTTAAAAAGATCCTGAGTTTCTGAAACTGTTTTCTCAAAATCAATCATGGACGAGAAAAATGAAAGATATGGTAACTTGACCAGACCTCCAGTCTTTGATGGAACCAATTTTTCTTACTGGAAAGTAAGAATGATTGCTTTCATTCAAGGAACCTTGGGAGATGATGTCTGGGACATTATTGAAAATGGATACTTTTATCCTACTAAACCAGCCACTGAAGGAAGTACTGAGAGGGTTAAGAAAATATTAAGTGAGTTTACTCAAGAAGAGAAACAAGTTTCTCGCAATAATAATAAAGGAAAGAATGCTATATTTATGTCTATAAATGAACATGAGTTCAAGAGAATCTCATCTTGTACCACTTCTAAGGAAGCATGGGATACCTTGATTACTGCCCATGAAGGAGACTCTAGGGTAAAAGCTGCTAAGACTCAGATGTTAATCCAACAGTATAATTCCTTAATCATGTCTGAATCGGAGTCTTTTGGTGATTTCTATATGAATCTGACTGATATTGTCACTAAACTGCATGCTAATGGTATAACTTATGATAGACAAGAAATTGTGTCTAAAATTCTGAGATCATTACCACAGAAATTTGACAATAAAAGATATGCTATTGAGGAGATGTGTGATATTAATCTCACTCCTGAATTACTCAGTAGTAAATTAAGAACTGTGGAAATGGAATTGGAGTTTAAGAAACAATTGACCCACACTCATAGGAAACATACCAATTCCAATCTTAGCTTTACCTCTAAGATGATTGTCCTTCTTTGCCAAAATCATATATAATGATGATATGCATGTGCTTGATATTGAGGATGAGCCTAGTAATTCTAGTTCTGTTGCTTTGAATCATACTTTAACTGGTTTAGATGCTTTACTTACTGAGAACTTTAATGCTTCTTCTTCGGGGTGTGTGAGTCAAAGGGGAATCGATACTGCTGATGTCAATGGGTGCGTGAGTTTAAGAAATGAAACCTTAGGGGTCACTTCACACACCTCACTTAGTGACTCAGATAATGATGATCTCCCAGATATACACACTCTATATACTAAAACTCTAAAGAAAAGCACTAGACTAGAAAATATTGTGAAAGATCTTACCAAAAAGCTAGAGGATTTAAGCCTGATGGTAAAACTGAATGCTGAAGAGTATACTACTCAATGCATGTCTCATGAAAGTGATATCAAAGTGTTTGATGAAAAACTGAAAACTTTGACTGAAGCTAATGAAATTCTGGAGAAAAAATACAAAGGGACATTATTAGAATTGGAACAAACCAAAGAAAAGACAGCAACTGTTTTCAAAAAATTTACAAAATTTGAAAATAATTCAAACTGTTTTGATGGATTTGTTGCTGAATCTAAAACCAATTCTGATGATAGAACTGGAATAGGATTTTGCCCCAATCTGAAGACACAAACAAAACATGTTGAACCTATCAAATTTGTGTCAGGAGGCAAAAGACCTATTGAAACGTGTCCAGATTTTCATTCACTAAAAACTGAGTTTGATCATCAAAACACTAACAGTGGAGATGCAAGTTGCTCTAAGCATGAAAGTTTACCAAAGGGAAAATATGTCTGCCCCCCAATTAGGAAAAGTGAACCTGCTTTCAAACCTGTGCTACCTAGGAATAAAATTCAACCTCAAAATCTCTCAAAACCTTTGTTTAGAGACTTTCCTAAGGAAAACCCCATTCTGAGCAATCTTTATTGCTCCTATTGTGATATATACGGTTATTCTTTCGATAACTGCTATGCTAAGAGACTGATTAAGCCTGTCTACAATACTTCCATGTATCAAAACTTTAACTACTCTAGGAGGAGTCGTAACAACTATGTCCTTCCCAGGCCACCAGACAAAAACTCCAACTATAGGAATAGAAAGACTAAACCTAAAAGGACATTTACTAGAAGGATTACCAGAAACTTTTCTAAATCAAATGCTCAGGAGTTTAAATTTACTCAAAATCATGCGCAAAATGTTTTTCAACAAAAATCTAATGCTCGCAAATTTTATCAAATGAGAGCAAACAAGCGCAAACAGAAAACCAGAGCAATTTGGGTTAGAAAAGATGATCTAGTACCCCAGATGAATTGTAACATTGTTATTTCTGCCCTAAAAGCTGAACTTACATCTTCTGGTTGGTATTTGGATTCTGGTTGTTCCAAGCATATGACAGGTGATGATACAAAGCTTTTAAATAAAACCATCTTTGATGGTGGAAAAGTTGTTTTTGATGATGGAGTATCATCCCAGATCATAGGCAAAGGAACTCTTAAAGAAAAAGGACTTCCTGTTCTTGAAAATGTTCTCTTAGTAAAAGGTCTTAAGGCTAATTTACTTAGCATTTCGCAATTTTGTGACTCAAACTATACTGTTACCTTTTCAAAGAACAATTGCAAGATTTTAAATGAAAAGGGAGAATGCTTAATTATAGGATTCAGGACTCCTGACAATTGTTATACTGTCATGTCTAGTTCTGAAATCTGTAATGTTGCCAGACTGGATGACAATGAGATATGGCATAACAGAATGGGTCACATTAATTACGAAAATTTGAGTAAATTGTCCTGTCAACAAATAGTTAGAGGAATACCAAAAATTAAACCTATTCATAACATTGTCTGTGGTCCCTGTCAAGAAGGAAAAATTGTTAAAGCACCTCATAAAAGGGTTAAAGATATCCTTACCTCTAATCCATTAGAACTCATCCATATGGACCTAATGGGTCCTTCTCAAACTGTTAGTCTCTGTGGACACAGATATATTCTAGTTATGGTTGATGACTTCACCAGATTCACTTGGGTAGCTTTCTTAAAACAGAAATCCGATACTTTCCAAACCATTTTAAAGATTCTTTTACGGATTGAAAATGAGAAAGACACTCAAGTGAATAGAATCCGAAGTGATAGAGGTGGTGAATTTAAAGACACTGGTATTGTAGAATATTGTGACTATAATGGTTACAAACATGAGTTCAGTGCTCCTAAGACCCCTCAACAAAATGGTATAGCTGAGAGAAAGAATCGAACTCTTCAAGAGATGGCACGTGTCATGCTCCATGCCAAGAACTTACCTAAGTATTTTTGGGTAGAATCTATTCGTACAGCTTGCCATCTTATTAATAGGGTTTATCTTAGAAAGAATTCCAAACAAACCCCTTATGAACTTTGGTACAATAAAAAGCCTAATATTAAGTACCTTAGAACTTTTGGTAGTACCTGTTATGTTTGCAAAGATAGGGAACACTTATCTAAATTTAAGAGTAAGGGAGATAAAGCCATATTCTTAGGTTATTCACCTAACAGTAGAGCTTATCGAGTGTATAATCTTCGCACTAAGACCTTAATGGAATCTATAAATGTAATTGTTAGTGACACTACTATAGAAAGCAAGACTAGTGAATTAACTATAGAAGAAGAATCATCAAATGTTTTAGAAAATGACTCTTCTGAAATAGATAATTCATTACCTATTGAGTCACCTGAAGTAACTAACTGGGTTTCTAAAGACCATCCCATAAACAATGTAGTTGGTAACCCTATTGAGCCAGTACGCACAAGATCCCAACTTAGAAATTATGCTCTTTATGCATGCTTTGTTTCTCTTGTGGAACCAAAGAATGTAAATGAGGCATTGAATGACTCTCACTGGATTTCTGCGATGCAGGATGAACTTTTACAATTTGTCATTCATGATGTATGGTATCTTGTTCCACGTCCTGATCACAAAAAGGTTATTGGTACTCGTTGGATTTTCAAAAATAAAACTGATGAAAATGGGATGATAATTAGAAATAAAGCTAGACTAGTTGCTCAAGGTTATTCCCAAATAGAAGGACTTGATTTTAATGAGACGTTTGCTCCTATTACTCGTTTAGAATCAGTTCGTCTGCTTCTTGCTATAGCTTGTCACATGCATTTTACATTATATCAAATGGATGTAAAATCTGCGTTCCTTAATGGAATACTTGCCGAGGAAACCTATGTAGAACAACCTAAAGGGTTCATTGACCCTAGTGATCCTAATCATGTATTTCGGTTGAAAAAGGCTTTATATGGTCTTAAACAAGCTCCTAGAGCTTGGTATGAGCGCCTGTCCAGTTTTCTGCTGGATAAAGGTTTCAAAAGAGGTGGAAATGACCAAACCTTATTTGTCAAACATTTTGGCAAACACATTACTATCGCTCAAATCTATGTAGACGATATCATATTTGGATCTACTTCTACCTTAGAAGTAAAATCTTTTGCTGAAATTATGAGTAAGGAATTTCAGATGTCCCTTATGGGGGAGTTACAGTTCTTCCTAGGACTCCAAGTCAAACAACAACCAGATGGATTGTTTCTTTCGCAGACTAAGTACGCATTAGAGATAGTTAAAAAATTTGGCCTCGAGAGTGCTAAAAGTGCTAAAACGCCTATGAGTACTACAGAGAAATTATCTAAAGATGAAAATGGAAAATCTGTAGACTCTACTTTATATCGTAGTATGATTGGCACATTACTCTATCTGACTACCTCGCGTCCTGATATCATGTATGCTGTGTGTGTTTGTGCGCGATATCAAAACAACCCCAAAGAGAGCCATTTAAACTCTGTTAAACGGATAATTAAATATGTTAAAGGCACTCTAAATTTAGGAATTTGGTACACGAATGACACACCGAGCACTATTATTGGGTACACTGATGCTGATTGGGCTGGTTGTACTGATGATAGTAAAAGCACTTCAGGCGCATGTTGTTATATTGGTAATAACTTGGTAGGATGGAGTAGTAAAAAACAGAATTGCACATCTCTCTCGACTGCTGAATCTGAATACATAGCCGCCAGTAGCTGTTGTGCCCAATTGTTATGACTTAAACAAATGCTAAGTGATTATGGTATTCTAGAACCCACACTTCATCTCTATTGTGATAATCAAAGTGCGATTAATATTTCTAAGAACCCGGTTCAACACTCGCGAACTAAGCACATTAAAATAAGACATCACTTTATTCGTGAATTAGTTGAAACCAAGGAATTAGATATTAATTATCTTCCAACTGATCTACAACTTGCAGATTTATTTACCAAACCTCTTGATTATAATAGATTCATTTCTTTACGTAAATCTATTGGTATGATTTGTGTTGAGTAAATACCTTTTATATTTTCCAAGTTCCTTCCCTTTGTCCATTTGAGACAAAATGGGGGAGAAATTTGAGTCTACTGCATATACTAAAAAGCTTGATCTTAGTAATTCTTTGCAGGTATTCTTCTTGTACAGTCATTCTTTACTGTAATAATAGGATGTTAAACTGTATATAGTTGAGTTTTGTAATTTTTGCTTTCTAGGATTTGGGTAGATAGAACTTTTATAGGAATAGGATTTTCTTATTTGTTGTCACCCTACGAGTTCTAGATGACTCAAAGGAGATTTTGTCTCATATTTCCAAAGGGGGAGATTGAAGCCCTTATACTTTTGACTCATTTGAGTCTAGACTGTATAAGAGCTCATCTAGTTTGGAAATTGTGACAAAATAGTGTCCATCCTAGAAACCAAAGAGCATCAGAGATTGGGTTTCTTCTTCTTCTATTCATCTTGTAATGATCCTAAGACTATAGCCATCACTCACACACTTAGAATTTAATTCTTGCATATCATATTGCACCCTTATGTGTATTAATGTGGTGAGTGTGTTCTAATCCCTCAATTTGATTTTTATTAATTTTTTGGGAATTTTAAACATATTTTAATTAAGGTTTTATTAAATTAAAACTTGAATTAAAAAGTCTTGGGGTTAATATCTAAATATTTTATGTTGTGATTTTTGGCCTAAAGTTACTTTGGGTAGGAACCGAAAGCGCCAGAGAATCCAGGGTTGGGTTTGAAATTAGTTTGGGACGCGTGATTGCCTTCGTCCTATGGCCAACACTTGCTGTTCTCTGATTGGCCAGAGTTGTGTTTCTTTACTGAGACAAAGCCTCGCATGTTTACAGCCCTTGGATCATCCCTTATCGATGGCTTGCATGTCTCCTGAGTGAATCCCCGTGTAAACCCTTAAGCCAATCACAGCCAGTTTAAACCACCGCCTGTTGTGAGCCCTTAGATTGTAGTCAAAGGAGCTTGACTCAATCTCAGCCTTTGTTTTTGAACGATGGTCTGGAATCTTCTTCCCATCCTATTTAAGGACCTCTCATCTCAGCCTTCGAAAGCTTTTGCCATTTTGAAAAGTCTCAGAGTATAGAGAGAGAGAGAGAAGAGAGAAGAGAGAGAGAGAGAAACCAGAGCCAAGTTAGAAACCCTAACTTCGTCAAATCCTTCTTCAACCTAAACCACTTACCTCTCCATAAAAACCATAACCATATAAACACCATCCTTAGTGTTTCTTGAGTTTATGAGAGTTCGAGTTGAGTGATTTCTGGGTTGCTGAAACCTTTTGTTCATAAAATCTTATTTCCAACTTAGACACTTACTCAGATCTTGTTTCTGTTTCAATAGAAATCATAGATCTGAAGTTTTTCATGTCATAATACACTTAGTTGCATTTATTTCTCATCTTGAGAATTTCGTTGTTGATTGTTTTTTGTTAAAACATTTTCTTCCTTCAGAATCAACAAATAAATGTTTTCTAGTTTCTGTTTTTACAAAACCTAGCCTGACCTAGTTGGATTCGCACTTGGAGGGTTCTCAATCTCCTAAATATTTTCAAAAGAGATTGAGAAAGGTCTTGACCGATTTCTTAAGCAAGATCTCCGTGGAATCTGGGTTATATTGAAAGGTCAAAAAGGTTTTTGGTTTTGTAAGAAAGAAAAAATAAAGAACTCACTGCATATAGACTTTATATGTAATTTGTTAGGATCGTTTGTAACTAATAAGTGTGTGTGAGTGCATGCATGTGTTTTAGAACACTTTTCACAAACATCTTCACACTACATAAACTAAAAGTGTTGGCTATAAGATTTGGTGAACATAAGTCGACGTAAAGTGCTGAAACAAAAGAAGAGTTGACAAACTGAGAAGACTACATCAACAATTAAGATCTGCAGAAAAGTTTAAGGACGCCAGAGGGTATACTCCTGAACTTGTATAGACTTGTTATCTGTGTGCATGTTAGTTAAATAGATTGTAACTCACATATTTGTTTTAGTGATATTTTTTCTTGTTTTACTCCGTAGAGGGAGTCGTGGATGTTTCCTCAAGGTTGAGGTTTTACCACGTTAAAAATCCTGAGTATTAATATTTCTACATCTTCTCATCTCATTCTGTTGTGTGCTGAGTTTAAAATATTTTAAACTGTTTACTAAAACTTGTTATCAAATCTTGTCCTTATCTCGTACATAATTTTTGTTAACACATCTTGTGTTCAAAATTGTTTTGATTTAAGTAAAGAGTTTCTTCAACAAACTTTTGGAGTTGCTTAAATAGTTTATTTTTAATAAACGGCTTTGGCAATGCTATTTCAGCTGGGAATCAGCACCAACAGGTGAGGTGTTTGCAAGCTCAATTTAGGTACAACAATGGCAACACAGCTGTATAAAGAAGATAAGAATGAGGTGAGGATAAGAGGAATGATACCCGAATATAAGTGGTTCAGCCAATCTGGCCTACATCCACTGTGAGTGTGTGTAAGTAATATCACTGTAAGAAGGAACTAATGGCCATGGATACAACCTCTCAAGCCCTTTCTCTCTCTACTATGTGTATTTAGACAGAGTTTCAGCTAAGGTTTTAATATCCGGATCCTTTTGCAAGGTAGGGGATGATCCCTATATATAGTGCCTAGGGGGTGTAATGTACCCCCTATGCATGTAATGTGCATGGGTGTAGTTTCCTCACCAATGGGGGTGTGCCACTTGTCATGGCCACATGTAGGTAATGATGATGAAATATTCCCCCACATATGGAGAATAATATTGTTATAACTGATTTATGCCCAGGTGTCCTTATCCAAATGTCAATAGATGCTCAGCAGTCATGTTGGTGAATGGCCTCGGCCTAGATGAGGCCGATCTATAAAGGTTAGTCGTCCGCTCAATCCGCGGAGTGTCATGAGGAGTCTCGGCCCGATGTCAACCGAGGTATACGTCGGTGTCGGCCTGAGCCGAGGCTGGGCATGCTGATGATTACCTCTGGCGGTGTCGGCCTAAGCCGAGGTGGAGTCCATGTTGAAGATGAACGCGTAGAGATTCTTGTTATCTCGGCCTACTGTTGGCCGAGGTTACTATTCCTTGGTACATGAGGTCGATGTTGATATCTGCGACGTGTGAAGCGTCCTTGGGGAGGTGCATGCAGTAGTGTCGGCCGAGGCCGAGGTAATTCTGGCCGAGGGATGATATCGCGGGCCCCATCCACTGGTGGGTCGGTCATTGTCTCGGCTCTTATTTAGGCCGAGATAGGTGTCCTTAGGCCGAGGTCATACTTGGGTATATCTATCACCCCCCAGCCCTTAGCCATTTCCGAGAGTAGGTGGCTATGGGATTCTTGCTTCCGAGGCCTACTCACCCCAAGGCCAACACCTGCATGACACTTGTCCTAAGCCAAGGCGTGCCCGTTTGGTTGGCACAAGCTGTCAGTTGTCCCTTGGGCTTCCAAGGCAATGATGAGCCTTGGGAATCGTGCCCAAGTATATAAAGGTTAAAACCCTTTCTTCTTCTTCTTCCTCATTTCTCTCCAGTTCAAGCACCCAACCTGTTTTCTGCAACCTTTTTCGCTCCGAGGCTAGCCCTTGTTCCAGTGCTTGTTCTTGCTGGGGAATACCTTATTTCCTGCGCGATTTCTTCCACCTCATTCATCGAATCACCCTCAGGTATCCTCCCTCTCCATTTCCTTCATTTTTGTTACTTTTTACTTTGAATTTTTCGGTGAGCACTTGAGTTTTCCGGTGAGCCAGGTTTCCAGCATAGATTCCTTTGTATGATCTTTGGTCCCCCCCCAACTTTTCAAGACAAGTTCGTTTGTAGTTTTTAGGATTTTTCCTCAAGTTTAGGGTCTGCCAAAGCCTTGGGTCGTCCCCAGATGCTCAGACCCCTGTATCAACTTCTGGAAGAATTCCCATCTCTTAGAGAAAAAACCTTAGAGAAGATTAGGCAGATAGAGAGAGCTCAGGAAGAAGCTCGTAGGTCACAGGAGTTCCCTGTCAGACCTCTCTTTCCTCCACCTCTCAAGGTGGTATACCCTCGTCCACCTGAGAATTTCTATCAGACAGACGCCTCTGCCAATAACTTGCCGATGTCTGAGTCTGAGTCTTCCACCTCCGACCCGATGTCTGTGGACTCTTTCCAAGAGGCCATGGACTTTACTCCTCAGGCTGGTCAGGACCCTGACCAGGCCGAGGTTTCCAGCCGGGCCTCGTCCCAAAATGGCACAAGTACCTCAAGTTCTTCTTCAGAGGTTGAACTTGTAGAGCCAAGTGTGGCTGTGCCTCCCATTCTAAATGCTATTCCCCTGTCGGCCGTCACCGAGGCCGAGTTTGCTCAGAGGTTCCCCGGTAACCCGTCCACGTCTGCTCCAGCCGACGTTGAGTCTGACGATGATGAGGATGCCGAAAGTGATGTAGACACATCTGAGGCGGCTGAGTATGAGAGCACAATTACTGAGGTGGATCTACTGTACTTCAGGTACTTATACTCCATTAGCCTCTCTATCCACTTAAGGAGACCTCTGAGGGAAGAGAGGGCCTACCACGGCAGGGATGGTGAAATCTGCCTATACGAGCAGATGTTCAAGTTAGGTTTTCGTCTTCCCTTCCACCCCGTCATTAGGTCCATTCTATCATTCATTAACTTGGCCCCCTCACAGCTCTCTCCCAATGCTTGGAGGGTTATTATAGGGGCCATCATCTTGTGGAGGGCAGTTCACCACTCTGACCTCCCAGTGCAGGTCTTTGCTGGTTGTTACGTCCCCACCTCGGCCAAAAATCATCCGAGCTACTATCACTTTGTGGCTCGGAGGCCTGAGAAAAATATGCTCCTGGTCACTCAGACCTCTAACCATAATTGGAAACCCAGGTACTTTTTTGCCTCAGGGCCATGGGAATTTGGTTCTTCCATTCCCTCTTCCATCTATGAGCCGAGAATACCCCTGAAATGGGGCAAAGTCACTATGTCTGCCAGGGCCGACCCTGGACTAAGTGTGAAACATGGTAAAAAGGTGAAGGCCCTGCAGGACCAAGGGGCCCATGGGATGTTTGTCAAGTTTGAGCATCTGCTGACCCCCCAATATCTCTCGGGGACGAGTCTGGGCGGAAGTCCCCTAGCTGACTTTGGTAAGAATTTTTATTTTGACCCTAAGTGTAGCCTCTTATCATACGTACTTTATTTCTGACTCATATCTTTTCACTTTTGCAGAGAAACCACCAGATATTTCAGACAAGTTGTGGGAGATGGCAGCCCCAAGCTTGTCCAGACTTATCAAGAGGACTGGCATGAATGCTCCTCCGCCTGCTCCCTCAACATCCAAGTCCAAGAAGAGGGCACCTGAGGTCCACCTTCCTGAGGATCAGAGGCCGAGATCCAGGACAAAGAGGGCCTCAGACACTGCGATCCCCATCATGGTCGACACATTATCAGCCCGTCTGGCACAGTTAAAACTTTCTGATAGCGTGGTCGGCCACAACCGACAATCAATGGACGCTCTTAACAACATGATGACCGAGGCTGACAAGCATTTTTTCAGGGCCATGGAGACCCCTATGATGGTTGAATTTGGCCTTCACAGAGTAGTCCAGGTATAACTTGTTCCCTCGTCTGAAGTGCAACGTATGATTTTGCTCTCATCTAACTTCTTCATTTACTGTGGAGGGTGCGGCTGCCATGTATCAGCTATCTAACTGGGCCCTGAGGAAATTGCCTCTCATTCAGAAGGGGCAGGAGGCTGAGAAAGTTGAGGGCACCCTGAAGGCCGAGGTTGCTCGTCTGAGGTCAGAGTTACAGGACGCTGAGACCAAAGCCCAAACCTCTGAAAATAAGGCCCAAGCTCTAGAGAAGGACATCTCTGCACTCGTTCAGATCCATACCAAGGCTCTGAAGGACAAGGACGATGCTTTGCAGAGGAAGGTTGATGCTGCGGTGAAGGCTTCTCTTGCAGATGCCTCGGAGACAATAATTGTTGACTACAAGGTCTCCGAGGAGTTTGTAGGTTTTGGTCTTGAGTACCTTGAAAGGGGTATCAAGGCCACCACCAAATGGGCCGAGGTAAAGGAGGCCGAGGTTGGCACTATTAAGGCCTCATATTTTGTGGGCCTCGGCAAGTTTGCCCAGGCCTTGTAGGAGATAGAGGATGAAGCTGCTGCCCCTGGTCAAACTGTTACTCTAGAAGGGACTGACCTCGGAGAGACTGACCCTGCAAACGAAGTAGCTGAGGTGACCAATACCGAGCAGGCCAACCCAGACGAGACATCAAATGTTCCCCCTTCAGATGTTTGACTTGTATTTTGCATTAAATTGTTTGACTTGTAATCCTGTACGTTATGTACCTCTGTTTTTTCTGAGACATTTAAATGTTGTAATTTCTTCTATTGAATGTCAAGGTTTTTCCTTCATCTTTATTTGTGAATGTACATGAATGCTATGCACTCTCTGAAGTCATTACTGAATATGGTGCCATAACCATTACTTAAGAGTCTGAGGTCCTCACCTAAGAGGTTAGCCTCACAGTAAATTATCAAAAAATATGATGTTAGAGGTCTGAGGTCCTCACCTAAGAGGTTAGCCCCATATTAAATCACCAAATGAATGATGTTAATGGTCTGAGGTCCTCTAGCCTAGGTGTCTGAGCTCAGACCTCGTCACCATCGAGTGATGTTGTGAGGGTCTGAGGTCATCACCTAGGCCGAGGTAAGCCTCATAAGGTCACCAAATTAATGATGTTAAAGGTCTGAGGTCCTCACCTAAGAGGTTAGCCCCATATTAAATCACCAAATGAATGATGTTAAGGGTCTGAGGTCCTCACCTAAGAGGTTAGCCCCATATTGTCACCAAATTAATGATGTTAAAGGTCTGAGGTCCTCACCTAAGAGGTTAGCCCCATATTAAATTACCAAATGAATGATGTTAAGGGTCTGAGGTCCTCTAGCCGAGGTGTCTGAGCTCAGACCTCGTCACCACCGAGTGATGTTATGAGAGTCTGGGGTCATCACCTACGCCGAGGTAAGCCTCATAATGTCACCAAATTAATGATGTTAAGGGTCTGAGGTCCTCTAACTAAGGTGTCTGAGCTCAGACCTCGTCACCACCGAGTGATGTTATGAGGGTCTGAGGTCATCACCTAAGAGGTTAGCCTCATAATAAATATCACCAAATTAATGATGTTAAGAATGGAACAAGAATGGAACAAGAATTTGTCATGGAAACTGATCTTTATTAACAACCTCTTCGCGATAAGATGGTACATTTACAATTTACAAACTAGATGCAACATCATATGAAATATCTCTTTAGATGGTCAGCATTCCACGGGTTGGTGAAGGGTTCTCCCTCTAGGTTCTCTAGCCTATACGTGTCAGGCACAACCTCCTCCGTTACTCTGTAGGGGCCATGCCAGTTCGGGTGTAGCTTGTTTGCCTTCTGTAGGGTTTTCTTAAGCACTAGGTCTCCTATCGCAATGGGCCTTGACTTCACCCTTTGATTGTAGAATCTTGCTGCCCTCTGCTGATAGGCTGCTTTCCTGACCTCTGCGTCTTCTCTTCTTTCTTCAATGAGATCCAGGTCTAGCCTTCTCTTCTCCCCATTGCTGTCAGGGTCGTACGTCTGAATCCGATGAGTTGGTAGCCCTACCTCCGTTGGTATGACTGCCTCCGAGCCATGTGCTAGCATGAATGGGGTTTCTCTTGTAGGTGTCCTTACCGTAGTCCTGTAAGCCCACAGCACAGCATAGACCTCTTCTATCCATCTCCCCTTCGCGTCTTCTAACCTCTTCTTGATTCCATCCAAGATGGTTCTGTTCGTGACCTCGGTCTGGCCGTTTGCTTGAGGTCGACCGGGGGATGAGTAGAACTGTCTGATCCCCACACTTTCGTAATATTTCTCCAATGAGGCGTTCTTGAACTGGGTCCCATTATCTGAGATGAGCGTGTTTGGGAGGCCATACCTACATATGATGTTCTTCCAGATGAACTGAAAGGTCTTCTGCTCCGTAATTGTTATCATGGGTTCGGCTTCTACCCATTTTGAAAAGTAGTCAATGGCAACTATCAAGAATCTATAGCTGTTGACTGCTCTTGGCAAAGGTCCTACCATATCAATTCCCCATACTGCGAACGGCCATGGAGAAGATATTGATGTCATAGGCTGATGGGGTTGGTGGGGGATAGTGGCGAACCTCTGACATTTGTCGCACCTCTTCACATAATCAGCAGCGTCCCTAGACAAGGTTGGCCACCAGTATCCCTGAGTGATGATTCTCTTGCCTAAGGGTCTTCCTCCTATATGGCTAGAGCAAGAGCCCTCATGAACGTCCTGCAAGACCCGAGTTACCTCCATGGTATGCACACATCTGAGGAGGGGCAAGAGGAAGCCCTTTTTATACAAGACATCCCCTACCAAAGAGAACTTGGCAGCTCTGTACCTCAACTTTCTTCTTTCCAGTTTGGACTCAGGTAGCTCCCCCTCTCTTAAGTATCTGACGAGCGGGTCGATCCAAGAGTCCCCTAGGTTCACGTTGTGACAAGGGTTGTGTACCTCGTCCTCCTCGATGCTTGCTTTTCCCAGGACTTCAATTGGGATGGTTCTTCCCAAGTCTGTCTTCATTGCAATGGCCAGCCTTGACAATTCGTCGGCGTGATTGTTGCTCAATCTCGGCACTCTCTTCAGTTTGGCCTCTTCAAAAAACTCCAGCAATCCTCTTACCTTTTTTAAGTACCTGGCCATCCTTTCATCCTTGGCCTCGTATGCTCCCAACACTTGGTTAACAACCAACCTTGAGTCGCTATGGAGTAGAAGCCGCTTTACCCGCAGAGTTGTTGCCAATAGGAGGCCCGCTATCATGGCCTCATACTCAGACTCGTTGTTTGAAGCCTGGAAGTTGAATCTTAAGGCATACTCAATGTTGGCGCCATCTGGAGCTGAGAGTACTAGCCCCGCGCCGCTTCCACCGTCACAGGAGGATCCATCCACGAAGAGGCTCCACACGGCTTCATCTGAAGAGAAGACCCCTTCTCTCATCACTCCTTTTTCGAAGAGGTATCGATACTCTTCATTTTCTTCTACTCTCCTCCGAGCCTTGCCTGGTACAACCTCTTCTCGACCCCAAAAGACGTACGGGTCTATCTCTTCCGAATCTCGGGAGACACCTTGGCCCTTCTCTTCACCGCTTTCAAAGCTATTCTCTGACTCAGTCTCTTCCCAAGTGAACTCTGCGACAAAGTCAGCAAGGGCCTGTCCCTTAATGGCTATCCTGGGCTGGTAAGTAAGATCATACTCTCCTAGTTCAATGGCCCAGGCCATCAATCTTCCGGACTTCTCAGGCTTGTGCAGGACCTGCCTTAGTGGGGAGTCCGTGAGGACTGTCATAGAGTGAGCTTGAAAGTAGGGTTTCATTTTCCTTGAAGCATGGATAAGAGCATAAGCCAACTTCTCCATCCGGGGATAGTTCTGTTCAGACCCTTGTAGGGCCTTACTGTTAAAGTACACAGGCCTCTGAACTCAATCCTCTTCTCGTATGATGGCCGCGCTAATGGCCGACTCAGAGACTGCTAGATACACAAATAACCTTTCTCCCGCGATGGGCCAGGACAGCAGCAAGGGAGACCCTAAGTAGGACTTGAGTTGATCAAAGGCTTTTTCACACTCTTCATCCCACTGGAAGGCTTTCCTTAGAACCTTGAAGAATGGGAGGCACTTATTCGTTGCCCTGGAAACAAACCTGTTCAGGGCTACCACTCTTTCAGTGAGTCTTTGGACATCCTTGATACTCCTAGGAGTCTTCATGTCGAGCAATGCCTTGATCTTCTCTGGGTTTGCCTCAATCCCCCTTTGATTAATGATGAACCCCAGGAACTTCCCAGCTCCTACCCCGAAGACACATTTCGCCGGGTTGAGCTTCATTATGTACGAGTCCATGACATCAAAGGTCTTCTCAAGGTCTGCCACGTGAGTACATGCCTTCAGACTCTTCGTTAGCATATCGTCCACGTACACCTCCATGGTCTTACCTATCTGTTCCTCGAACATCCTATTGACGAGAAGCTGATATGTTGCCCCCGCGTTTTTCAGACCAAAGGGCATCACCTTATAACAATACGTCCCCTTGTCAATGATGAAGGCTGTCTTCTCGGAGTCTTCGGCGTCCATTAAGATTTGGTTATAACCTGAATAAGCATCCATGAAGCTCATGAGCTCGTGCCCTGCTGTTGCGTCCACCATCTGGTCTATCCTAGGTAGGGGATAGCTGTCCTTCGGGCAAGACCTATTCAGGTCTGTGAAATCTACACACATCCGCCACTTTCCATTGGCCTTAGGCACGATCACTGCATTTGAGAGCCACTCTGGATAGGTGACCTCTCGTATGAACTCAGCCTCTTCCAACTTTTTCACCTCTTCCCGAATGATCTCATACTTCTCTCTGGAGTAAATTCTTCTCCTCTGCTTGATTGGCCTGGCATCCCTGTCCACGTTGAGTTTGTGAGTCATGACCTTAGGATCTATACCAGGCATATCGATGTGGCTCCAAGCGAAGACACTCTGCCTCTTCCTAAGAAGGCTTACCAGCTCTTCCTTAATCTTTGGTTCTAAGGCCTTGCCGACCTGGATGGTTTTTTCTGGCTCGTCCTCATTGAGGACGATGGATTCTACCTCTTCCGCGGCCTCGCCCTTCTTTAGCTTTGTTTCATCTCTCGGGTCAAGTGTGTCTATGCTGTAGGTGACGGTTGCTCTCTTATGGGCCTCCCTCTCTTCAGCTGAGTTGAAGTAACACTCCCGTGTCGTGGTCTGATCCCCCTGCACCTCCCCTACCCCATAAGGAGTCGGGAATTTTAGCATTTGATGGACCGTTGACGGCACGGCTTCAAACTCCTTGAGGGCTACTCTTCCGATGATGAGGTTGTAGGCCGAGAAGACATTCTCGTCCATAACAAAAAAGTTTATCTTCTTAGTCAGCCTCTTAGGCCACTCGTCCCCCATGCGCACATCCATCTCATACATGCCCAATGGGTGCACTTTCTCACCACTGAAGCCTATCAAGGGGTGGTGGTATGGCACTAATCTTGATCTGCTAAGACCTAAGCTCTTGAAACAAGGCCAGAACATCACATCTGCTGAGCTTCCCCCATCTATTAGGATTCTCCATACATCGCACCCAAGCACCCTTGTCGTTATGACCAAGGGGTCATCATGGGGGGCTAAGATGCCCTTGAAGTCGAGCCGGGAGAACCCCACCACTAGGGTGTCCATGTCCACCTTTGTTCTCTTCTGCACAGCGTCAGAAGAAGTCAGGTTCACAACCTCAGGCTTGACCACCGACTTGGCCTCCGCTACATGAGCCTTTCTATCGGCTACCTCAGAGCCACCTCCTGCGAATCCCCCACATATGGTGCTAACACCAAAGGAGATCATTCCTACCCTCTTCACTGGGGTGTTGTCATCCCTAGGTGGGAGATCCGGGTCATCTCCATCATCACCTTCTGAATCATCACGCCTTCTAGCCGGGACATCACCACGGCACCTGTCGTCTCTTCTCTTCCTAGGGTCTTCTCTTCCACCTTTTGGGGCCTTGCCATCCACATACTTTCTTAGCTTCCCGGATTTTAGCATCTTCTCAATCTCGTCCTTCAGGGCAAAGCATCTGTCTGTGACATGGCCGTGATCCTGATGGAACTCGCACCAGAGGTTTTTATTCCTCTTATGTGGCGGAGCCTTCAATTTCTCTGGCCACCTCAGAGCCCGGTCATTCTTGATCTCATTAAGAATGTGTTCACAGCTCACAGTCAGAGGAGTGTAATGAGCGAACTTGTCATCTGTTGACCGCTTCTTCCCTTCTTTCTTGCCCTGGGACCTCCCCGCGCTACCGCGATTCTCCTCCTCGTATTTGGCGGCCATCGCCTCTTCCGCATTCATCACTTTCCCTGCAGTGGACAACAGCTCTGCCATAGACTTGGGGAGGTCTTCCGCCAGCTTCCATAGTAGCTTTCCCTTCTGGAGGCCTCCTATAAGGGCGGTCATGGCTATGCTCTCTTCATAGTCCTCCACCTCTAACTTCTCCTTGTTGAATCTTGCTATGTAGTCTCTTAGGCTTTCACCCTTAGCCTGTTTGACATATAGGAGGTGATTAGTCTTCTTTTGAGGTCTTACTCCAAAGCAGAAGTTATGGATGAACTGCTCGGCCAACCCCTTGAAGTTTTCGATTGAATTCCTTAGAAGAGAGGTGAACCAGCTATGCGCGGCCCCTGTCAAGGTCCCTGAGAAGGCCCTGCACTTCATCTCATCAGGTATCGAGTAAATGTCTGCGGCTGACTGATACATCTCGATATGGTGCACTGGGTTAGTGCTGCCATCATACTTAGGAGTCACCGTAGGGGGCTTGAACTTAGCGGGGGTTGGGAACCCCACTATCCTAGCTACAAACGGGGAGCCCTCAGAGTAGCCCCTTTGTAATGGGTCCCTACTCTTCATGAGGTCCCCTATCTTCTCCTCGAGACGCTGGATTGAGTCATTCCAGGGTCTTCTCTCATCAACTTGGACGAGGTTATCCCCTGCCACCTCTCTGCGGTGGACAGAGGGTTCCCCAGCCGCGACCCGCTGACTGTTGACCTCTCCCTGCTCCCTGGCTCTTCTCTCCACGAGTCGGCCTTGATCTGGCCGAGCCTGCCTATCCCCTCTCTGGGAGCCTGCCGCGCTCATTGACCTTGATAGCCTTTGTCTTAGGTCATTGACTGGTCCCAGCCTCTCGAAGGCCGAGCCTCTGCTCAACCTGTTGAAGGCCGACCCCCTCTGCTGGACCTTATCTCTCCTTCGGCCGACGCATCCTTGGCTTTGCCTATCAGTGGCCGACCCTCGTTGTTGGGCCTCGTCTCTTATTCGGCCGGCACATCCTTGGCTTTGCCTAAGAGGTCGTACGGTGTTATCTGACACCTCATATGGCTCCCAGCAGTCTTCTGGTGCCTCTTCTGCTCCTAGGTCATCATACCTGTCCTCTGGGCAAGGGTTTCCTTGCCTCCCCAGGCGCAAGCGCCTAGGGTCAGCAACGTCCCTCCTCCGCTGAGGTGCAGGTTGGTCCTTCATCGGTGCCTGGGGTGGTCCCCTGGCGTCTGGATGTGGATGAACCGCCGCCGGAGTGATCATATCCGGTGAGACCCCTGGCGGTCTCATCATCATGGTTTGGCTGAGCTGTACAAAATTGTTCCTTCATCGCTTGTTGTGTTGCAGCCAAAGATTTCAAGGCAGCTGCCACCTCCGCCATTTCTGACTGGGGAGGAGCTTGACTGGAGCTAGCTCCTCCACCTCCGGGCGGCGGAAGAGGCGGCGGTAAGTCTGGTGCCATGCGTTAATTGTATAGAGCTTTAGTAGCAGGTGAGCTTAATACCTTAAAGGACCTCTTTCAATGGTGAAACGGGTCCACACAAGGGGTGGTTCCTGGTTCACCACCAGAGTCTCCGGTGAGGTAAAAGCAGAAAAAGAGGAAGAGATATCTTCTCGTTCCCACAGACGGCGCCAAAATGATGATGCTGGGAATCAGCACCAACAGGTGAGGTGTTTGCAAGCTCAATTTAGGTACAACAGTGGCAACACAGCTGTATAAAGAAGATAAGAATGAGGTGAGGATAAGAGGAATGATACCCGAATATAAGTGGTTCAGCCAATCTGGCCTACGTCCACTGTGAGTGTGTGTAAGTAATATCACTGTAAGAAGGCACTAATGGCCATGGATACAACCTCTCAAGCCCTTTCTCTCTCTACTGTGTGTATTTAGACAGAGTTTCAGCTAAGGTTTTAATATCTGGATCCTTTTGCAAGGTAGGGGATGATCCCTATATATAGTGGCTAGGGGGTGTAATGTACCCCCTATGCATGTAATGTGCATGGGTGTAGTTTCCTCACCAATGGGGGTGTGCCACTTGTCATGGCCACATGTAGGTAATGATGATGAAATATTCCCCCACATGTGGAGAATAATATTGTTATAACTGATTTATGCCCAGGTGTCCTTATCCAAATGTCAATAGATGCTCAGCAGTCATGTTGGTGAATGGCCTCGGCCTAGATGAGGCCGAGCTATAAAGGTTAGTCGTCCGCTCAATCCGCGGAGTGTCATGAGGAGTCTCGGCCCGATGTCAGCCGAGGTATACGTCGGTGTCGGCCTGAGCCGAGGCTGGGCATGCTGATGATTACCTCTGGCTGTGTCGGCCTAAGCCGAGGTGGAGTCCATGTTGAAGATGAACGCGTAGAGCTTCTTGTTATCTCGGCCTACTGTTGGCCGAGGTTACTATTCCTTGGTACATGAGGTCGATGTTGATATCTGCGACGTGTGAAGCGTCCTTGGGGAGGTGCATGCAGTACTGTCGGCCGAGGCCGAGGTAATTCTGGCCGAGGGATGATATCGCGGGCCCCATCCACTAGTGGGTCGGTCATTGTCTCGGCTCTTATTTCGGCCGAGATAGGTGTCCTTAGGCCGAGGTCATACTTGGGTATATGAGTTGGTTTTTGGCAAGTTAGAACTAGTTCCTTAACTTCTCCCGTAGCCCATTAAGTCATTTAGTGTAGTTAGTGGGTTTAGTGGATAAAGAATAAGTCAGATTTTATTTCTAATTTTCGTGGGTTTTAAATCCCAAATTTTTGAAATTACCAAAATGCCCTTTTAAGTTACCGGTATGGCCCAATAATGCCCCGGGACCCAAACTTAACCCCCGGCTAGTGTTTTCTGACTATTTCGACCCTTCCGGACACGTTGGCGCACTCAAAATGACCATACGGTTAATAGAAATAAAATTCACTTTTTAATTAAATAATTACTTTCCTGACGCGACTGTCACACGCGTCTCAACAAAATTTCCCAAATTGTCGTATATCAATCTTACGACTAATTCAATATTTCCAATATTCATATATTGCCATATATACACATTATAATCAAATACCAACTCACATCTCGTTAGTATTTTATCCGGATTAATTCTCAATTAATTCACATTTAATTTAATTAATCCCAAAAATAAATATCGATAAAAATGCGGGGTATTACAAGTAAATTATCGGATTACTTACAATCGTGGCCGCGACGCTCGGGGACACCTCCTTCTCCTTCCCTTTCTTCGTCCGAAGAGCCACATAAGTATCGTGCCTATGTGTCCTACCCCCTGGGCAACTTCCTGTCCCTTGAAATAAAATAAAGTAAAATTTGTATCGGCCCTCCAAAGTAAAATAATGCAGAATAATATATTTCTGTAGTTATAGAAAAAATAATTCTTACCATCATCCTATGCTCCACCTCGGCGTAAGACGTCCAATCGGAGTAGTGAATGTCGGTCTTTTTTGACCGATTTTCCCTCCCTGATTGGCGAGATGCCAATTGTCGCTCCTCGATCTCATTATCAACGACCTTTTGCCATTGTGCCAATGAGATCGGATCCTTCGGCGGGATGGATTTACGCCTTTGGATAATGGACTCTCGTGTCTTCCCAAAGTACCGGGTCCACATATTTTTCTTCCACGTCTTGTGTTGCTCCCCCAACTACTCCAAGACGGAATCACGTAGCTTTGGATCGAGGCTGAATTGTTCCTGTCCAACAAATACAATGTTAGTTGCAAATAAATATAAATATAAAACGAAATTGAAATCGAAATTGAAATATTCATATGAATATAAATATAAATATAAATATAAATACATTACCTATAGTGCCACACAAATAGCTAACTTGAGCTCATATGGTACCTTCTACCAACTACCCCGGGTCGATGATCGTCTTTACCAGCTCGAGGGATCTCGCTAATAGCCCCGACTTGTTCTCTATGGCCATCCCCAATTTTCCATATTTGGGGAGCCTAGGGGCCGAGGATCCCTTGTCGCCTCCGCTACCACCGATCCCGGACGACATCATCATAACAAGCATCATCATCCTCGCCTTAATACCTGAAGGAGACATTTGCTGTAAAAAATATTATTAGTACACATCAAAATGAATTAAAAGAAGACATACAAATATGTACAATTACTACAAATAAAAATGAATTGTTACTATCAAACACCTCAATTCTGAATTCCAAAACAACAGCATCTAGCTCATAATATGTACAATTACTAAAAAACTGAAACATCCCCACCCCCACCCCTACAACCGAATAATGTCCTGTAAGCTGGAAAATTATGAATTGCCCACATCAATTTAGCTTTCAGCGTAAACTCTTATTTTCTAAAAGAGTCAAATGATTGCACACCCTCTTCCCACAACTCATTTAATTATTCTACTAAAGGAGATAGGTAGACGTTGATGTCATCACTGGGTGCCTTTGGCCCAGGTATCAACAAAGCCATCATCAAAAATTCAGTTCTCATACATTGTGAAGGAGGGAGGTTGTGACACCCCGACTAATTAAATACCGGGTAGCTACTCCTTTATTAAATTAATTCAAAATGCCAAGTTGGTTCAGTTAATAGCATCACTGTCGAAAACATTTTAATAATTACTAA
This sequence comes from Sambucus nigra, assembly GCA_949130495.1. Lineage (NCBI taxonomy): Eukaryota > Viridiplantae > Streptophyta > Magnoliopsida > Dipsacales > Adoxaceae > Sambucus > Sambucus nigra. The sequence goes on along the minus strand of OX422208.1, from coordinate 531,857,192 downwards.
CCACCTAGTATTTAAAAGTAAGTGCCAAATTTTAAGTTAAGTCTGATTAACATGCAGTAAAAGAATAATGAAATAAAAATAACCGTTCACTATAATCAAGTAATGAATAACCAACAACATAAATATAAACCGGAGGAAAAACTCCTCACAACAATCCCACAATTGAAAAATAATACTACAAGTCTGAATCCTGAATAATTACATGCCAAAGGTCTGAATAACTGAAATAAATGAATATCTCTAAAAGAAATGGGCGACATGCCCTATAACTGATAACTGATGAATATAGAGTCAAAGTAGATGAAGCGTCTACAAGCAAAGTCCTGCAACTTCCACAAACAACTACAGCTCGTCACTTGAATGAGGATCCTAAGCATGGTGTCCTTGAGGCTGGGCACCTAAAATGGTTTTTACAAAAATAGATTTGAAAGCAAATGGGTCAGAGCCCGAAAGTGGAAAACATTTTGAAAACAGCAAGTGTTTTAATAACATTAAAACATTAATTCTCACCTCTCGACTACATGTGCACTCCTAACGTACATTACCCATCTAAATGACACATATATCTAACCAAAACGTAATAAGTTCTACCTCTTACTACTCGATTCCCATATTACATTCTAACGTTATCAAATAAATAGAGGGCTTTACTTAAACTCAGATTCTCAATATGTAATACATTTCACTATCGGTTAACCCGTTATGTTTTCTCAAAACAATACCATAATTTTATTCAGAATATTAACATGAAAGTTCCCATTAATTAAGTGTATATTATTCACATCATAAATAAACAATACAAGCACCCCGAGACTAAGCTGCGGTGCACACATACTCTGCTATCCATCGCATTCTGAATCTCTCAGGAATCGTTTCAGATAACAACATCACAAATAATGGAGGCGAACACAGTCACATCACATGGGTCACGCACATACCTGCGCTCCCACGATCAGCAGACTTATTAACATCCCAATAAGTCCTTCTCTGACCTATGTTCATCGAGGTAACCAGTCTAAATCCGGGCAACACAAGGATAAGAGGGCCCTAAGCGAACGCAAACCTCCCGTGATAGCAAGTATAGTAGGTATGTCATACACATAAAATCAATACATATACTAAGTATTCACACATCTTAGTAATCACCATAATATATATTGGTGGTGTACTTCTCATTCTCGTACCGACATATAATACTACACACTTTATATGTTCCCCGGTTAATATCATAAATTAGGCCGTCAATAGTTCGCACATCGTAATAGACTCTCACGTCCTAATTCCTATATTCCCTTAGGTTCAAACTACACTTCTAGGTTTGACTCCTCATTATATCCCAAACATCCCAAATATATCAATTTATCATCAAGGGAAAGCTATCTCTACCTATACACAAGGTTACGGGGCACTCGGGATCAAAATAGGCTAAAAACCCTAAACTGTCAACTCGTTCGAAGTCTCGTTCGAACGAGGCTGTTCGAACGAGAGTTCGTTCGAACGAACTGGCCTATCTAACGAGGTCTCGTTCGAACGAAGTTATCGAACGAACTTCACCCTCGTTAGAAGTCAATGGTCAACTCGTTAGAAGCTCGTTCGAACGAGTTCGTTCGAACGACCTGGGCAGGTCTTCTAACGAGCGACCAGATTCGAGCCCAGATTTCTTATTTTCGTTTTTCCCATCTCTCTACACCTCAAATCTCATCCAAACATTACTCCAACGATTGTTTAAGGTTCCTAATCGTCCCTAAACATCCTTAGGTCACATATTAACATGTTTGGGGGTGTTAATTCATCCTAACATCATTCAAATATCAAATCTCTACATATTTTTCCCCAATTTCAAACACATGAACCCTAGAATTTATAAATCATCTAGAAGTCTAATTAAATCCGTTTTTGGTTTCATACTAATTGTAATATCATCAGAATAATCATCAACTACAAATCTACATGCAATTTCCTCATCAAGAATGGAATTTCTATTTCCAATTTAATGGGTTTTTCATTAACTCCCAAGAACAAATCAGATTTTTTTCAATTCCTACACATGGAAGAAACATTCTCTATAAAAACGAAATTAAATCACTTGCCTTAATGGTAAATATGGATTTGATGACGAATTTGATGAATGGTTCTCTCTCTCTCTGCAGAATCCTTCTATCTCTCCTTCTACAAGCTTTCTTCTCCAAAGTTAATGGTGGCTAGGGTTTGTGCTTTAGAAATTCTTGTGGAACAAGTTTCAATAACTTCCGTAGCCTATTTGGGTATTAGTGGGCTTAGTGGGTTAATGCCAAATCAGATATTAATTCCCAATTTCGTAGGTTTTAATTCCCCAAAATTCAAAATTACCAAGCTACCCTTATACGTTGCCGTTATGGCCTAGAAATACCCCGGGACCCAAACCAAACCCCCGGCTAGTGTTTTCTGACTATTTCGACCCTTCCGGATGCGTTGGCGCACTCAAAACGACCATACGGATAATAGAAATAAAATTCACTTTTTAATTATCATAATTATATACCATGACGCGACTGTCACACGCGTCTCAACAAAATTTCCAAATTGTCGTATTTCAATCTCACGACAAATTTCATAATTCAAAATTCATATATTATCATATATGCACATATAATCAAATACCAACTCGCATCTCGCTAGTATTTTAACCCGGATTAATTTCTAATTAATACGCATTTAATTTAATTAATCCCATAAAATAAATATCACAAAAATACGGGGTATTACATACTTCCCCCCTAATAACTGAATTTCGTCCCGAAATTCGGAACTAGAAAGTACCTGGTAAGAACAACTCTGGATAACGTTCGCGCATCTCATCCTCGCGCTCCCATGTGGACTCCTCGACATTATGATGTCGCCACTGAACACGCACTAACGGAACTATCTTTGACCGCAGTTTCCGCTCACTTCAGTCCAAAATAGCAATCGGCCCCTCCTCGTAGGAGCTATCAGGATGGAGATCTATGTCCTCCAAAGCAATGTGAGAATGGGCCAAATCATCTCTAAGATATTTCCTTAGCAAGGAAATATGAAACACATCGTGAATCCGATGCAAATGCTCCGGTAACCCAAGTCTATACGCCACCGGTCCAATCCGCTCAATAATAGGAAATGGTCCCACATACCTCGGTGCCAACTTCCCTTTCTTCCCGAAATGCATAATTCCCTTCATAGGAGATACTCTGAGTAAAACCTGGTCCCCCACTTGGAACTCCCTGAAGAACCTCTTCGCATCAGCATAGCTCTTCTGCCGATCTTGAGCTACCCGAATGCGACTTCGAATCAATTCTATCCTCGCCGAAGTATCCTGAATCACTTCTGGCCCAAGTAGTTTGTTATCCCCCACCTCCAACCAACATGCTGGGGAACGACAAGGTCTACCGTACAATGCCTCAAATGGAGCCATGCCAATAGTGAACTGGTAGGAGTTGTTGTAAGCAAACTCCACTAGTGGAAGATACTGCTCCCATCCACCCCCAAAATCAATGATACTCATACGTAGCATGTCCTCCAACATCTGATTTGTACGTTCAGTTTGCCCATCGGTCTGCGGGTGATATGCCGTACTCAACCGCAATTCCGTGCCCATGGCCTCCTGAAAACTCTCCCAAAACCGTGTAACAAATATCTTGTCTCGGTCAGACACGATATTTAGGGGCACACCGTGAAGTCTCACTATCTCTGAAATAAAGAGCTGGGCATACTGTCCCGCTGTGTAGTCTGTCCTTACGGGTACAAAATGAGCGACTTTGGTCAACCTGTCCATAATCACCCAAATGGAGTTGTGACATCTCTGTGACGTAGGCAACCCCGTGATAAAGTCCATGGATATGCTCTCCCACATCCACATCGGGACCTCCAATGGCTGTAGCAGTCCTGTCGGTCTCTGATGATCCACTTTTACTAGCGGACAAGTGGCGCATTTAGAGACAAACTCCGCAATATCTCTCTTCATCCCGCTCCACCAATATTGTCGTCTCATGTCTTGGTACATTTTGTCCCCACCGGGATGTACCGTGAGCCGTGCGACTCGGCCATCACCTCGTGCCGCAATTCGTCCCCTTCCGGAACTACCAATCTCCCATTGAAGCGTAATCCCCCGTCTGAGCTAACGGTATAGGACTCGGCTCCCTCTGCTAGTAATCGAACTATCTGCTCCTGACAGAACGAGTCATTTGCCTGTGCCCTTACTACCTTCGTGACAATCTGAGGTGTAACGGTCATCACAGACATGAACGATCGGGCCACTGCATCCTGGTGTCCCAATTCCTTCCACTTGGCCTTCCACACCTCTGCCACTTCATCTGCTGGCCTATGGCTGAACGCGTATGCCACCACGTTAGCCTTCCCCGGGTGATACTGGATATCAAAATGATAGTCCTTCACAAACTCAAGCCACCTTCGCTGCCGCATATTCAACTCCTTCTGCGTGAATAGGTACTGCGGGGATTCGTGGTCTGTGAACAATCGAAACTTCTCCCCCAAAAGATAATGTCTCCAAATACGAAGGGCAAATACAACTGCCGCCAACTCCAAGTCATGAGTGGGGTAATTCTTCTCGTGAGGCTTTAGCTTACGGGAAGCATAAACTATGGCCTGACTCTCCTGCTGCAATACACCTCCAAGTCCTTGCAAGGACGCATCGGTGTAAACTAAATACTCAACTCCCGGTCTCGACAATGCTAACACAGGTGCTGAGGTCAACTTATCCTTCAACTCATCGAATGCCAACTGACAGGCATCACTCCAGATGAATGGCACACTTTTACGAGTCAGATGTGTCAAAGGACCTGCTATCTTCGAGAATCCCCGAATGAACCTCCTGTAGTATCCTGCTAGGCCCAAGAAACTACGAATCTCTGTCGGTGTCGTGGGCTGCCCCCACTCCCTCACCGCGGATACCTTCCCCGGATCAACAGATATTCCCCGGTCGGAAATAATATGTCCCAAAAACTGGACCTCCTTCAGCTAAAACTCGCATTTCTCATATTTTGCATACAACTCGTTCTGACGTAGTGTCTGCAAAACTTGCCTCAAATGCTCGGCTTGCTCCTCCTCTGTCTAGGAGTAAACCAGAATATCATCGATGAAGACAATGAAAAACTGATCTAGGAAATCCCTGAACACTCTGTTCATCAAGTCCATAAACACTGCTGGAGCGTTGGTCAAACCAAAAGGCATAACCCGAAACTCGTAAAAACCATATCTCGATAAGAACACAGTCTTCGAGACGTCCTCCTCCCTGATACGCAACTGATGGTATCCCGATCTCAGATCAATCTTTGAGAAGAAAGAGGCTCCTCTCAATTGGTCGAATAAGCCATCGATTCGAGGCAACGGATACTTATTCAGTATCATGACCTTATTCAACTCTCGGTAGTCCACACACAATCTCAGTGAACCATCTCTCTTCACGAACAACACAGGGGCACCCCACGGTGAAGTACTCCTGCGAATAAACCCCTGACCCAACAACTGTTCAATCTGATCCCGTAACTCCCTCATCTCAGCTGGAGCCATACGGTACAGTGCGCGTGCTATAGGTCTCGTATCTGGCAATAAGTCTATAACAAAGTCTATCTCTCGATTGGGGGGTAGGCCTGGTATCTCTTGAAACACATCAGAATACTCCCTGACAACTGGGATCGAATCTAAAGGAATCACAACCTCCTTAGAGGTATCCTCCTCTATGTAATATAAATGAGCCTTCGAGCCTCCCTCTGGGCGAGGCATCGCCACTACAAACATCTCTTGCCCCGGAATGGCAAAAACAATGCTCCCACCGAAGCAATCAATCATGGCTCTATAATCTGCGAGCCAATCCATACCGATAATCACATCGTTAACATGCATATATAATACCAACATATCTACAGGTAATACCAGACTACCAATCTCTACCCCCACTCCCCGGCATATAAAGAAAATAAGTGACCCACTCCCCAATGGTGAGTCTACACACGTCACTGTGATATTTGTCGTAGCTAACAACCCTAAGGCTTTCGCAAAATGTGTAGCTATAAAACAATGTGTTGCCCCCGTATCAAACAAAACCCGACCCATAGTACCATGGATAGGAAACGTACCCTCAATAGCGGGTGGTGCCTGCGGAGCCGCTGCCTGGTGGACGTTATAGACACGTTCATACTGTAACTGTCCCTGTTGCACAGGAACTGCTGGAATGGCTGGAAGAGGTGGCACCTGGGCTGGAGCTGGGAGGGCTGGTGGAAAAAGTGGCCTTTGTGGCTCATGTCGAGCACCCTGCTGCTGCTGCGGGGCACTGTCCCTATCAGGACAGTCCTAGCGTTTATGGCCAGTCTTGCCACAAACGAAACACTTCCCCGGGAAGTTCCCCCCTCTCTGTCCCTGCTGCCCCCGGCCCTGGTGGCCGTTACCATTCCTCCACTGGCCCTGCTGAAACTGCTGTTGACCATTCTGACCCTGCTGGTGCTGATGGCCGTTCGGACCCTGATGGCCCTGCCGGAAACCTCCCTGTCCGTGCCTGAAATTTCCTGACCTGAACCTCTTGTGATCCCCCTGCTGGTTACCCTGATCACCCTGCCTCTGCCCCTGAACAGATTGTGCCCCACTGGCACCATTTCCTCCAGTCCTGCCCTGATGGCTAGACTCTCCCGATCGTTTTCCCTCAGCCATGTGAAAGCGGTGATCCTGGCAATGGAGCAATGCAGCGTTAACCACATTAGAATAAGTGGCTAACGAGAGGTTCCCTAGCAAGTGCTGACGAATTCTCCATGTCAACCCGTCCGTAAATTTCTATATCTTCTTTTCCTCCGTCGGTATCTCATCTGGAACAATGTTCAGAAGATCAGTGAATTCGGCCTCATACTCGGCCACAGTCTTACCCTCCTGTCGAAGGCTCATCAACTTCCTCCTCATTTCCGTGTGAACAGCTGACGGAAAGTATTTGCGGTCGAACCGCACCCAAAACTCCTGAATAGTGAGAGTATCCCTCTCCTCTACGGTGGTAATAGACTCCCACCACTGCAGTGCAGATCCCACTAGCTTAAAGGTAGCTAGTATCTGCTTCTGGACATCTGTGCACTCATACATCCTCAGGTGTCGCTGGATGTCCTTCCTCCACTGACTCGAAACTACCACATCGGAGCTACCTGCGAACTCCGGAGGGTGTGCTTTCTGAAAAGCATCACGTACACGTTCCCAAGCAGACGGGAATGCATGAGCCTGAACTGGCGCGGCTATCGGCGCCTGAGGTGGCGCCTGCTGAACTACTGCCAGTGCGGCATTTACCGCCTGGGCCACAATGGCTGCAACCTCGACGGCATTCATCGTGCCCTGAACAGGTGCGGGTTGTGGTTCTGGCATTGCATCCCTGGGAATCCTTTGTGCACGTCGTGGAGGCATCTGAAATAAGAATGAAGTTTATAAGTTCGCAGTTATAAACTAAAAATAGCTGAAGAACGTAGCATATAGAAAAGAATACAACAGTCCTAAAATATAGGGCTCTACATCAAAGAAAGCTCAGCGGAAACATAATAAGCCGTACAGATCCTAAAAGACACTAGAACATGATGCTCTGATACCACCTGTGACACCCCGACTAATTAAATACCGGGTAGCTACTCCTTTATTAAATTAATTCAAAATGCCGAGTTGGTTCAGTTAATAGCATCACTGTCGAAAACATTTTAATAATTACTAACCACCTAGTATTTAAAAGTAAGTGCCAAATTTTAAGTTAAGTCTGATTAACATGCAGTAAAAGAATAATGAAATAAAAATAACCGTTCACTATAATCAAGTAATGAATAACCAACAACATAAATATAAACCGGAGGAAAAACTCCTCACAACAATCCAACAATTGAAAAATAATACTACAAGTCCGAATCCTGAATAATTACATGCCAAAGGTCTGAATAACTGAAATAAATGAATATCTCTAAAATAAATGGGCGACATGCCCTATAACTGATAACTGATGAATATACAGTCAAAGTAGATTAAGCGTCTACAAGCAAAGTCCTGCAACTTCCACAAACAGCTACAGCTCGTCACCTGAATGAGGATCCTAAGCATCGTGTCCTTGAGGCTGGGCACCTAAAATGGTTTTTACAAAAATAGATTTGAAAGCAAATGGGTCAGAGCCCGAAAGTGGAAAACATTTTGAAAACAGCAAGTGTTTTAATAACATTAAAAAATTAAATGCAAAATACATGTTAGGACGTGCACTCACATGAAATTCTCACCTCTCGACTACATGTGCACTCCTAACGTACATTACCCATCTAAATGACACATATATCTAACCAAAACGTAATAAGTTCTACCTCTTACTACTCGATTCCCATATTACATTCTAACGTTATCAAATAAATAGAGGGCTTTACTTAAACTCAGATTCTCAATATGTAATACATTTCACTATCGGTTAACCCGTTATGTTTTCTCAAAACAATACCATAATTTTATTCAGAATATTAACATGAAAGTTCCCATTAATTAAGTGTATATTATTCACATCATAAATAAACAATACAAGCACCCCGAGACTAAGCTGCGGTGCACACATACTCTGCTATCCATCGCATTCTGAATCTCTCAGGAATCGTTTCAGATAACAACATCACAAATAATGGAGGCGAACACAGTCACATCACATGGGTCACGCACATACCTGCGCTCCCACGATCAGCAGACTTATTAACATCCCAATAAGTCCTTCTCTGACCTATGTTCATCGAGGTAACCAGTCTAAATCCGGGCAACACAAGGATAAGAGGGCCCTAAGCGAACGCAAACCTCCCGTGATAGCAAGTATAGTAGGTATGTCATACACATAAAATCAATACATATACTAAGTATTCACACATCTTAGTAATCACCATAATATATATTGGTGGTGTACTTCTCATTCTCGTACCGACATATAATACTACACACTTTATATGTTCCCCGGTTAATATCATAAATTAGGCCGTCAATAGTTCGCACATCGTAATAGACTCTCACGTCCTAATTCCTATATTCCCTTAGGTTCAAACTACACTTCTAGGTTTGACTCCTCATTATATCCCAAACATCCCAAATATATCAATTTATCATCAAGGGAAAGCTATCTCTACCTATACACAAGGTTACGGGGCACTCGGGATCAAAACAGGCTAAAAAGCCTAAACTGTCAACTCGTTCGAAGTCTCGTTCGAACGAGGCTGTTCGAACGAGAGTTCGTTCGAACGAACTGGCCTATCTAACGAGGTCTCGTTCGAACGAAGTTATCGAACGAACTTCACCCTCGTTAGAAGTCAATGGTCAACTCGTTAGAAGCTCGTTCGAACGAGTTCGTTCGAACGACCTGGGAGGTCTTCTAACGAGCGACCAGATTCGAGCCCAGATTTCTTATTTTCGTTTTTCTCATCTCTCTACACCTCAAATCTCATCCAAACATTACTCCAACGATTGTTTAAGGTTCCTAATCGTCCCTAAACATCCTTAGGTCACATATTAACATGTTTGGGGGTGTTAATTCATCCTAAGATCATTCAAATATCAAATCTCTACATATTTTTCCCCAATTTCAAACACATGAACCCTAGAGTTTATAAATCATCTAGAAGTCTAATTAAATCCGTTTTTGGTTTCATACTAATTGTAATATCATCAGAATAATCATCAACTACAAATATACATGCAATTTCCTCATCAAGAATGTAATTTCTATTTCCAATTTAATGGGTTTTTCATTAACTCCCAAGAACAAATCAGATTTTTTTCAATTCCTACACATGGAAGAAACATTCTCTATAAAAATGAAATTAAATCACTTGCCTTAATGGTAACTCTGGATTTGATGACGAATTTGATGAATGGTTCTCTCTCTCTCTGCAGAATCCTTCTATCTCTCCTTCTACAAGCTTTCTTCTCCAAAGTTAATGGTGGCTAGGGTTTGTGCTTTAGAAATTCTTTTGGAACAAGTTTCAATAAATTCCGTAGCCTATTTGGTTATTAGTGGGCTTAGTGGGTTAATGCCAAATCAGATATTAATTCCCAATTTCGTAGGTTTTAATTCCCCAAAATTCAAAATTACCAAGCTACCCTTATACGTTGCCGTTATGGCCTAGAAATACCCCGGGACCCAAACCAAACCCCCGGCTAGTGTTTTCTGACTATTTCGACCCTTCCGGACGCATTGGTGCACTCAAAACGACCATACGGATAATAGAAATAAAATTCACTTTTTAATTATCATAATTATATACCATGACGCGACTGTCACACGCGTCTCAACAAAATTTCCAAATTGCCGTATTTCAATCTCACGACAAATTTCATAATTCAAAATTCATATATAATCATATATGCACATATAATCAAATACCAACTCGCATCTCGCTAGTATTTTAACCCGAATTAATTTCTAATTAATACGCATTTAATTTAATTAATCCCATAAAATAAATATCACAAAAATACGGGGTATTACAGTTGAGTGGGGCTAGGATCACTGGCCATACACTCTGATTGGTCCTTAAATTTCCAAATGGATTGAAACCATTTATTGATATAGCCAAATGAATGTTGCGTTGTTCTCGAGAAAAATCGGGATACTCATAATTCATCCTCCTTCAGGCAGTAGAATCAATAGGATGACGCATGATATTACCCCCTACTTCTGCCTTAGCATGCCAATTCATTGCCACCGCTATCCATGGTACTGTGAAAAATTGCTTTAATCTAGGCCCAACGGGAAAATATTTCAATAATTTTTTAGGCACTTTTGAGCTTCTGTCTTCCTTACTAGTAGATTGGACATATCTAGGTTCATCGCATACCGGACAACGATCGATATTTTCATACTCCTTTCGGTATAGTATGCAGTCATACACACAAGCATGAATCGATTTATCCTTCATTCGCAAACCTTTCAAACTATTCTTCATAACAGGATAGTTATTTGGAAGTGTATTCTCCTTGGGTAATAAGCCCTTCACCCATTTCAGAATTCATGTCACGCTATTGCCAGACAAACCGTATTGCATCTTCAAACTGTGCAAACCAACCATGGCATGTAAAGTTATTTGATCTTTCTCACAGCCAGAGTATAATGGTTGGGTCACCTTAAATTTTTAACATTGGTAGTCATCATCAAGTTTTATCGTGATATCTTCACGAGCACTTGAACCTTCTACATCATCAATAATTGCATTCTCTTCTGCTTCATAAACTCCGTACGCATCATCAACTAAATCCTCTAACATATTATGGTCTACGTCGTCCCCTTCTACATCTATCTTACTTGTTGAAGGTTATTGTGAAGGTTGGTCGGGGACAAAAGGAACTTTCAATTCATCGTGAAAACTCCAAAATCGATAACTTTCT